>BSBN01000193.1:6400000-16400000 GCA_027924645.1 Cunninghamia lanceolata
ATTACCCCGCATTCATCTATCATGTTTACACCTTAAGCGTAATGCCACCGAGCACACTTACGCGTGCGAAGGGGTTTCTAGGGAAGCGTGGAATTTTTTTTGATATTTTGTGTCATGACCACATTCAAATGTGGACATGACACATGTGATGCATGTCATGACCACATGGGAAATGTGGGCATGACAAAATGTCCATCCTTCTTTATAGATCTAAACACCCACTCTTCAATCACTTGCAAATTTAATTTTTTGCTTGAAACTATCTTTATTTTGTGGCTAGCTATGTCTTCTATATTACTTGTATCCTTTGTACATAAATGAAATCATTTATTTTAAAAAAGATAAAAGCAAAAGGGGTAAATGGAAGAGTAAAGTTTGTGTTTTGATATAAATGGTAAATAATCAAATATTTATAAAAAATAATGAAGAAAAGTAGTATTAATGAAATATGCTAGGTACTCATGAAACAACTAGACTTCCAAAAAGTAGGCCAAAAAGTAACATCAAACATCAATATTAAATTCTCCATAGTCAATCAAGATATACAATGATCTAAATTGAAAGAGAAAACTCACCTATATAATGACTCATGTCTTTTTACCAGCCGCCATTTGTGACTGCTGGACTAATTTTCTTTAAAAAATTAGTATCCAATAACACATGTCAAAATCAACATCCAACGAACCAAAATCATTTTATAAAATTTATAGAAAAAATTAATTTCTTAATTGTTCTTGTCAAACTACTTCCCACTAAAGAAACGCTCTGTCACATAATAATTAAATTGTAAATACATTTATTAAACATTATTGACGGATATCTTTTGAAACTGCAAATTAAAGGAAAGCGAACGGGAAAAAGTTTCACCTTACTTTTCGGTTAAGAACATGACAAACAGTTAAATACCCGGCCATCAAGTTTAAATGCAAGGTCCGTTTACTCCATCCAAACAATTCTAAAATAATTTAAAGCAAAAGTTAAAAATGTCTTGTCCCACAAAATGTTTTATATCCTTTCTTTCTTCTTTTTTCTTTGTTTTTAAGGTTGTACTTAAAGTTAGGAATAAAAAAATTTAAGTGACAGTTGTTTTTGACTCTTGTAATGGTGAAATTACTTTTTTTTACTATTAATTAAATAAACTTAAATAATGTAGTTTAATTAATTTAGATTAGTTTTTTAAATAAATTTAGAATAAATTAAAGTTGAGTTGATAAATCAAAATGTTATTTTTAGAAATTAAATGTAATAGATAGATTATTTAGTTTCACGAGCAACAATACATATTTAATATTGATGTTATCTAGAATTTAGTTGCTAAGGCTTATAAAATTAGTGTCTAATCAATCTCTTTCGTTCTGTGCAGTCTCATAAATCTTTGAGGGTCATATTTAAGTTTCTTAGGATTGAACCTTAGCACTGTAAGAATGACCCAAAGCACAACAATGAACTATAATAAGTAAGAATGACCTAATGCATGAAAATGAACTATGATAACTAGGAATGACCTAACAAAAAGTAGCAGTAGTGATCCCTTTGCATTCGTCTTCCTTCTGTGTACTTTTCTTAAGGTGACGTTTATAAACACTTAAAAGGAGTTTGTGAAATCACTATGGTCAAGTTCTCCTAAGTCAACCCTTTATTTGGATCAGCTTTATGATTCTAAGTGAATAATCAAAGAAAACATTCTTAAGCATGTGGATGGCCTATATGATTCTAATGTAGATTCTAATTCCTTTTGTCCTATTAAAAATTGAAGTGTGCTCTTGATATTCCTTTTAGTCCCAAAATCCACCATCTTTCTCCTCAGTTTCCTTTTTGAATTAATTGCACATTAAATGTCTTACAATACTAAAACATAGCAATAAATCACACAAAACATGTTCGAAGTTAGCTCATAATAGCTAGTAGGAAAGGGCAAAAGTGTAATTTTGAAAATTTCAATTTTAAATTTGGGTTAGATGTTGAGGCACTTGCGATTGAACTAAGATAACAAGGTGCTAAATTTTTGGTGATGAATGAATGTATGGACATGGGTGCAAATCTAGGTGAAATAAATCACTAATAATAGTAAATACATGGGAGTGTGCAAAATAGGGATGCAATAATTTTGAATGTATGGAAATAGGTGTAAATGAAAGTGAAATGAATAAGGATAAGCCTCGAGTCAAGATCCAAACTTAGCACAAAAGTGTGCCACTTGTTGATAAGTAAATTGTCTATTAATTCATTATTTTAAAGTGGGTCCAAAACTAAATAGGAATTGACTGGATAGGTTAATTTCACCATTACATTTTGTCCCCCACTTTGAGGTGCAAATGAATTCAAAATGAACATGTATTTCAAAGTATAATATGAACATTCTCAGCAACATGAAACATAAATATTCATATATGTCAAAAGGACATTTGGTCCATGTAAAGTAATGAACCATTCTTGGATTCTTTTTTGTGTTCTCATTGACATGAGCACTCCATAGGAACCTTTAAAATAGAGAAACTGTATGTAATGATTAGCGTCTATTGTGCAAGTGAAATAGGGATAGATAAAAAATAATTTTAGGTGTCTATGAAAGATAAGAATTAAGAGGAGAGAAGGGCTATAAATTTCATATGTATGAAAAGTGATACTTTACTTGATTACAACAATGTGATATGGCATGTTCAATATGTCCATGAAACTCCATTCGATTGTTAGAAACAAAATATGAAATGTAATATGACACATTTGATATAGGGTCATGCAACTCCATTCAATGTGAAAAATATGATATGACACATTTGATATAGCCATGTAATTTGCTCAATGTGTAAAATGAGATAGATCTCCACTCGATTGCAAGCATGTAGTATGATCAAGATTTGTCTAGGTATGGTGATAAGTCTTTGTGTAGTAAACTTACTATCTAAAATCTAAACAATAAGAATGTTAGTGACAATATATTGCCCCTTCAATTGGGTGCATCCATTAGATGCAAGGACATGGAGTAGGGGGAAAATGATGCATGATAAAGTAGTAAAGGAATAAAATTATATAAGTGTGAAATCTCAAACCAAAATGCTAAATAAAACACTTACAAATAAAATCATTAAATGCTAGAATTTCATAATTCCCTATTTTCATAAAAAGTAAAGTAGGTACATTTGCATTTACAAAACACATGATATATTACATCATCTTATGGTCACTTAACATGTGAATTACAAATTTTACATAAATACTTTTACAATGAAATGATGTCTTCAGTTCCAAGTCTTTGGTAGTCAACTGCAAGAGGGAGAGCATCACCCTGGTGCTTTTCCTCCAACCATAGACCGACAGTCCCCCACACACCTTCCTACTGGAAGTGGCCCTTCCCTTCATGACGGTATAGATAATGAGACTCAACTAATTCCATGTGCCATATGAGAACTAGTGTAGTGTCCTAGCATGAAACAATCAGGTTTACAACTTCTAGTCTATCTCTAGCTATGTACAACCCCTCTGATTGACCAAGCTATTTGGAACACCCTGAACTAAAAATGCAAGCAGTGACTTTTGTATTACTTTGGCCAAAGTTTTTATAATAAAGAGTCAACTATTCACACACTTATTTCTTGACTTGGAGACTGATATTCTTTCTTATCTCTTTTTAGATTAATGGGAAAATCAAGATATTTATTTAAAGCTTACATTGAGCCCCTCTTTGCATCCTCACAATCTCAGGTCTTTGGAAACTGTCAACTACTCAATGACCAATTGGGATGACTTATATTCATGCAATGAGCCCCTCTTTGTATCCTCACAATCTCCGGTCTTGACAACTATCAACTACTTTTTGACCAGTCAATCCTTGTGTTCATACCAAACAATCAATTAGGACTCTATATTAATAGTTACTCCTTATGTCTCGAGTATAGTTTAGGCTCTTTGTTGTATTCATAACCTCTCCCTAGAGTTAGGATACACATTGGCATAGATTAAATTTAATGAATCCACCTTGGAAAGTTTTTCATAAGTTTATGATGCAATAGCACACTATCTTAGCACACAATTAACGCCAATTGAAATAGGAAGACTTGATTGGTCTTACAAAATGTAGTCCACCTGAAACCATACCGATTTAACTCTTGGATCTTACTCTAATTAGAGTTCTTACTTTCTAAAAGAAGTTTAAATATAAGTCTAGGAGTCTCAAGACATGAAATTATGGATGTATAATTGCATATATATATATATATATATATATATATATATATATATATATATATATATATATATATATATATATATATATATATATATATATATATATATATATATATATATATATATATATATATATATATATATATATATATATATATATATATATATACTTGTCTTAATTAATATCCATATGTCTATCCATATAATTTATACATAGATGTATATTCATAAAGATAACCTTCTTGGTAATCATACAGGACTTCTCATCTATCCAACTATCATGACATCATAGTTGGTGTCATCTCTACATTCATGTAGCTTAACACAGATAAAGAAATTATCTATCTATTTGTTTATCTCAGCCAATCATATAGTTCTAGTTTTAAGATCAAAATATTGGTAGTCATAAGTTTATGGCTATAAACTTATTTCCCATCTAGCAAACCTTCCGATGGTAATCCCACAAGCTATCTGCCAAAAAACAAGCCTATCATATAACATGTGTACTCATGTTCATGTCACTATGTTTTAGCTAAGTTAAACATATATTTACTTGTCAACCAACTTATACTATAGCTAAGATAAGGTAACTAATTATAGCTCATGGTCATCTTACTGACATTCCCAGTTAAGGGTTTAAATCTTGTGGCCATGTTACAACCAAGATAGGATTAGTACATGACAATCCATAGGTCATTCTCAGCCAAGATAAAATTAATACTTATTAAGCTTTTTGCCTTTATAAGCACGCATAGAAACACAAGATTATCGACCTCTCTAGGCATGCAAATATAAAAGTATATCAGCCTTCGTTTGACATGTAAAGTCATACATGTTGGGATAAGGTGCCATTAACCTTATAAATCCCAATATTCTATTTATTCCATTTATTATTTGTAATTTGTAATTACCCATAAGGGATGTACAAGTTTCACTGGCAGTGGTAAAAATTATTTACTGTCCATGGTAATTACAGAGTTACTGCACGGTAAGTCCTAGAGTTATCGGCGGTAGTTACGGGATGTCATTTACTATGGTAAATGGTAATTGGTCAAAGTGGGGTGCACATGTGGAGGAATAATCTATTTTTAGTTTTATGATGCACGTCATAGATGTTGTAAGAGGGTGTAAGAGATTCTATGACAACTGTAACTTGTCATAAGAATCTATGACACTAATAATAGCATATGATGCATCATAAGATGTTATAAGTCGCTATTTTTGGCCCCAAGTTGTTCAAGCTTGCATGGGAACATTTTTCCAAGTGTAGGATGCATGTACGACAACATTTATGACCCCGTAAGAGCCTATTCTTGGCTATGGACGCCCAAGGTTGTATTGTTGACTCTTGACAAGTGTTATGGGCTTGTAAGAAGTCGTTTAATGTCTTGAGGTTGTGTAAATTCTATATAAACCATAACATAGTAGATGAGAGGAATATAACAGTTTACAGGTACCCAGGATCTGCTGGAGTGAAGGTTGAAGGACAGAGGAAGTGAATGTATTTGTAATCTCCTTTTGTGAAGATAATACAACTTGGCCTCTTTTCTTGGTGGAGTTTTTTACCCAAAAGGGTTTTCTCCATGGTAAACACTTGTGTTATGTGCTTCATTCTTCTTTTGGTATATTTCTATATTGTGGGTTTATGTTTTGTTACAATCTCCATTGTTAATGCACACTTAAAAGATTGCTAAAATTTATTTGAATTAGATTTTGATTGAAGTAGTGTTGCTTTCATTTCTAACAATACAGAGCTATCTGCCATGTATATAGAATACATAAATAAAAGCATGTTGGCCTTCTATAGTCATAAGTAAACATATAGAGTCATTGACCTTATGCAATTTATATAAAGGTATATTAGCCACAAATAGAGCTCAAATTCTCAAAGCTCTTGGCCTTAGTGGCTACAAAAGCTAGTCTCAATAAAGATTTACAAACAAAGTCAAGTTTTATTAGCCACTTAGTGGCACTGGAAGCATGCACCAAAACACAGATGAGTGACAAGTTGTCGGCCTTTATACAGGTACAGGATAGTTTACTCAAATGGCTTCAATGATATGCAAGGTAGGCTCTCTGTTGCTAAGATAGTATTACGATAGCTTATAACTTACGCATAAAACATAAATGTTACTCTGTTCAATCTTGAGTAAAGTGCAAGGGTTCAAGATTTCAAAATATGATTAACAAAGTTGCCCAAGCAAATAGTTTTCTAGAGTTAAATAACAACATTTGATACTCTTGAATAGCCAGGTCAAAGATTCATGGTATAGTAGGCTACTACAAGTTTGAGCAAGATTCACCATATAATAAGATGCTACAGTAATAACAATAACTATAATATATCATGGCACTGCACTCTTTCTACAGAAATAAACATCTATATGATCATACCTTGATTCTTTCTTATTTTATTCAGGGGTTCTGACACCATCCCACTGGTAGATGTTACTATCCTACCTCCAAGTCTTACACGCTAACTTAAGTTTGTTTTTCTCTGCAAAAACTATTTGTTATTTCCTTGTCATTTTCTAATCTTTGAATGTAATTTTTTTTCAAAGAATGAAGTGTTTCTAGTTATAGTACTATCTGCGACCACTTCCTCATTTCATGCCTTACGGTTGGCATAATGGAGCTGCCACTCCTCTCCACTCCTCCTAGAATCTAGGAGGGAGTACGATGGGAGAAAGACTCCACTCAAAAATATTTAATCTCAAACAACTTAGGAACATTTATCCATATCTATCAATAAGGGGACCAAGTGAATGATGTTGGAGAAGATGAGATTCCAGAAGTATATTTGGGAGGTACTCTCACAAAATGTCCCTCCCAGATAGAGCATTTTTATGTTTCTTTGATTATAAAAGGTAGAAAGATTAGAAATTGTATGCTTGACTTAGGTGCATCTACCAATATCATGCCATTAGCTATTATGGAAGAGATAGGAATGAAGCTAGATAAGGCATGTGGTAGGTGTTTTTCTATGGATAATAAGGAGGTACCTATTACTAGAATCATGAAAAATGTTGACTTCATGGTTGTAGCCTACCCTGAGAAGAAATACACAATGAATGTCACTGTGGTAGACATCAAGCCTCAATATGGGATGTTGTTGTCCAGGAGATGGGCAACACTGATTGGAGGTACTATGCAGTTGGATTTTTCCTATGCCACGATTCCTATAAATGGTAGAGATGTTAAATTGGAAAGGGAAGAGAAAGCACCTAACTTGGTTGAAGAAGAGGAACTAGTTGATCATGTATGTTTTGTTGATGTGGATTGTGACAACTTTCAGATGGTATCAACTAATGTTGACACTAAAAATAAAAGGCCAATTGATTATGAAATAGAAAGATCAAAAGATGGGAATAAATTGTGGTCTATGCATTTTGATGGTGCTTGTTAAAAAGAAGGTTTAGGTGCAGGCGTAGTTTTTGTTGCTCCTAGTGCTAAAAATTTCAAGTTTTCATTCCTTTTAAAGTTTGAGTGCACTAGAAATATTGCAAAATATGAGGCACTTTTACTTAGATTAAATATAGTTGTGAAACATGGAATCAAAGCACTCAAAGTATTAGGTGATTTAGAGCTTATTGTTCCACAAGTTAGAAGTAAGTATGCATCAAAGAATAAAAGGCTAAAGTAGTATAAACATGCAGTATGGGATGTTATTGAATTATTTGATGCATTTTCTATCAATTGGGTTGAAAGATCAAGGAATGCCATGGCTGATTTCTTGGCAAATTTTGCAATCAGACCAGGTGACATTACTTTAGTTGACATTACAAAAGTGGAAATAAAGGTAAGACTTGTTGTCCCTAATAATATTTCTAGTTGGAAGGTATTTAATGATGATAAGGATGTGATTAGATTTTTGCATTGCATTGATGAGTATGAAAAGCAAGAAATAGATTTCCAAAATTTTGTGGAAACTATTGATGGAAAAGAGATATTGTTTGGTAATGAGGTAATGCAGCTTAAGAAAATGAAGATCCCAAAAGGATTAGTTGCTTTAGAAAGAGTATTTGATAATAGTGACCAATTTCTTTCCAATACCACTCCAACTGGTAAATAGGATTTAGAAGAGATAAATTTGGGAACAGACAAAGCTCCTAAGAAGGTGTATATTCGAAAACAATTTACTCCACATATCAGAATAATGCTAATTGCTTTGCTCAGAAGATACAAACATGTCTTTGCATGGTATTATGGTGATTTGAAGGCCTACAGAGAAGACTTGTTTCAGCATGAGATTACACTGAAGCCATATGCTAAACCATTTAGGCAAAAGCAAAGGCCTATTAATCCAGCCTTAGATCCAAAGATGTAAGAAGAACTAATCAAGCTTAGGGATGGAGGGATTATCAAACCTATTAGGCATTCTACTTGGGTTTCCAACTTAGTACTAGTCAAAAAGAAGAATTGAGATATCATACTGTGCATTGACTTTAGGAATTTGAATGTATCATCTTTGAAAGATAATTACCCACTGCTTAATATGGAAGCCATGATACCGAAAGTTACATGTTGTGAGCTTCTATCCATGATGGATGGATTTTTAGGTTATAATCAAGTAAAGGTGAAAGAGTCTAAGCAATATAAGATTGCCTTCACTACACCTTAGGGCACATATGTGTATGTAAGGATGCCATTTGGATTGACAAATGCAGGACCGACATTTCAAAGAGAAATCGATGTTGCATTTGTAGACCTCATAGATTCCATATTAGTGGTATATCACCCCTGGATGACTTCACTGCATATTCCAAGAAAGCAAAAGATCATTATACGCATCTAGAGAAGATTTTTATTAGAGCATTGAAGTATAGCATATCACTAAACCCCAAGAAATGTGCTTTTGGAGTAATTGAGGGTAAGTTGTTGGGACATATAGTATCAAAAGATGGAGTGAGAATTGATCCTAATACAGTGGTAGCCATTAATAGAATTCTAGTGCCTAAAACAATCAAAGGCATACAATCATTCTTTGGTTAGATAAATTTTATGAGAAGATTTGCTACCAACTTTGCAGAGATAACCAAGGTTATATCCAAGATGATGAAGAAAGGTACAACATTAACCTAAGGAAAGCAATTTAGGCATTTCAGAATATAAAGAATGCCATCAAAACAACTCCTATGTTGAAATCCCCTAATTTTTCAAAACCTTTCTAGTTGTTTTCTTTTGCCTCTTTCCATACAATTGTTGCAATCCTATTGCAAAAGAATAATGAAGGATATGAGAAACCAATTACATTTTTTAGTAAGTCATTGCAAGCTACAGAATTCAAGTATGACATAATGGAAAAGCAGGCCTATGCCTTGGTTAGACTAGTGAAGAATTTTAGGCCCTATTTGGTGGGTGCACAGATCATAGCTTATGTCCTTCATTCTGCAGTAAAGGATATGTTTACACAACAAGAAGTGACAGGAAGACATTGTAGATGGATAAATAAGATTCAATAATTCAACATTGATATTCAAATTACCAAGTTGGTGAGAGGATAGGGTTTAGCAAAGTTAGTGACTGAATCAAATCTTGAAGCTTGTCAAGTGAATATGGTTGAGAGTGATGAGCTAGACAAAGTATGTAGTATGCAAAATTCATAATGGTACAAGGATATTGTCCAATACTTGTAGGATATGACATGTCCAGCTCATCTGAGTGATAATTAGAAAAAGACATTGAAACTGCAAGCAATAAAGTCTGTCATTTTGTAGAGTGAGTTGTATTGGAAGAATCGTAAAGGTGTTTTTCCTAAATGCATGGATGAAGATCAAGCTACCAAAATTTTTACTGAGATGCATAGTGGAGTGTGTAGAGGACATTATATGGCCACAATTACTGCACATAAGATTATGAGATTAGGCTATTGGTGGCCTACATTATTTTCTGATGTACAGAGGATGGTGAGAAAATGTGAAGCATGTCAAAGATTTTCAAGTAAAATGAAGTATGCAGGTGCATTGCCACTTAGAACTATCACAGTTGAAGATCCTTTCCAATAATGGGGAATTGATTTCATTAGTGAAATTATAGAGAAGTCAAGTGGTGGACACAGTTGGATATTAGTTGCCACTAACTATTTTCCTATGTGGATTGAAGCTATTCCAACTAGGAAGGCTACATGTAAGATTATTGCATATTTTGTTCTGGAGCATATAATAATCAGATTTGGAGTGCCAGCAAAACTAGTGATAGATAATGCAATGTGCTTCAGGTCTAGTGAATTTGTGGATTTTTGCAATGATTATGGCATCATTTTGTCATATTCTTCACCACATCACCCTAAGGGTAAAGGTCAAGTTGATTCTAGTAATAAGATCTTAATGAAGATAATCAAAAGGATAATAGGGAAAAACAAGAAGGCATGTGATTCCAAGCTCAAATTGGTAGTATAGGTTGATAAAGTGACTGTTAAGAAAGTAACAGGTGAATCTCCTTTTGAATTGGTGTATGGAATGGAAGTAAGGATGCCTATGAACAACCTCCTACCAGTAAATAGGTTCATACAACAAAATGATGATGATATACAAGATGCAATGGCAGAGAGGACTGACCAATTGGTTGCATTAGATGAGACTAGAAGAGAATCACAAGACACTAATATGAAGAAGCAATAGAAAGTGAAGTATTTGTTTGATAAGAAGGCTTCAGAAAGGAACTTTCAAATTGATGATCTAGTTCTCATGTGGAATGCCGGATATTAGGATAAGGGAAAACATGGAAAGTTTGATCCTCTTTAGACAAGCCCATATCTGATCAGCAATTCACACGGAGAGGATTCATATTTTTTGTAGAGGCTTGATGGTGAATTTCAAGAATTACCAGTGCATGGATAATTTATGAAACCCTTCTATTCTTAAAGGAGGATTTATTCCATGCACACTGTACATAGTTAGGTTGTTTGTTTTTCCTGCTTTCTACTTTGTTGTCTACTTTTGTTTTAGGGTTTTTTCTATTTGGTCTACATCTTAGAGTTTTGTGGTCCTTGTCATGCCTGATTCAACCATGTGTCCCCAACTGTAGTCACTGGTGGAACCCCCCTATAATTTCCTTGATCTCTGGTCTAAAACCCTTGCAATTGGCTAAGTTTGCGTATAGAAATCTTAAACCCTAAACCCTTAGCCTTTACCTTAAGCCTACACTATAACTTTGAGTTGACTTGTAATAGGTGGTCATCACAGACTTAAGTTACAACCTTACATAGCCATTTGTCCCATTTGAAACCAACCCCTTGAACCTAGTCACTGGCTTCCCCTATGCATGCAAATATTTCCTAAGTCTGAGTCTAAAATCCTTAGAGATAAATCGATGGTTGTCACAACATTGTGGGCTCCAGATCTGTTAGATCTATCAGAGCCACATTGATGTATTGACCATAGATCTCTAAGAGGCTGGGTCTTAAGTCTTATCAGCCACCTACCAAAGCCATGCTCACTCCTCATTGGATTGCATGATCGCGCAACAAGAAGATACAAAATAATATGCCTCACAACACTATGAAAGAGTGACAAATGCCAAGTGGGTCTTGTTCAGTCCAAGCAAGCTAAAGCTAGTGCCTAGTGCATGAGTGCAAGGGTGGTGGTGTGGGTCCCTCCTTTGTCTGCACTGCTACGATAAATTAACACAAGGATCTGACATGGAAATCTTTTGCTCAAATGGTTAATTTTGATTAGTCCATGCTATTTCAAGCATGTGAACTACTTTTCATTGATGTAATTGTCAAATCAGAGATGTAGATTCTCCTGTGGGCTAATCACGTTGATAGTGGAGATTCAAACATGAGGAACAACTATTTGCTAGCTTAATGGTCAATTGCGTGTAGCAATAATGGTGATATAATGGGAAATGAGCCAAAATCTTGCTTGTTTGTTGTGATAAATACATAAATTGGATCAGTGTAATGAGTACAATCATTTGTGATCAGACATCTTGTGAGAATTGAGTAGTTCATAATAGCAATTGAAGAAGTAGAGTTCCCAAGTGCAAAGAACAAGTGTGAAAAATATTGATTTCTCAGTCAATTTGCATGCAAATCTTATCGATTCTCTCTCAAATCAAGTGTAGAAGCTGAATTCATATGCATACTAGGGTGAATTACTTAGTTTGTTTAACTTTCAAGAAGCCCTAGTCTATAATCAAACCCTACATATACAAGTATGGCTCGTCCTTCAGAAACAAAAAAGGGTTTTGAGCATGACTTGCTCATTCAATGTCCTTGTTCATCTAAGAGGGTTGTTAATCTTGCTAGGAGGAATAAGGATGAGAAATTCATAGATAGTCTTGGTGAAATTAGGGATGCAATTCTCCCTATGACTAGATTGAAAGGAAGCAAGGTATGCAGAAAATGCTTCCTACACTGATCTAATGAGGAAAGACTTATACAATTTTTTACTTTTACAGTTACAGATTAAGATGCACATTAATAGAAAGATAATAACAACTTCCAAATGCAAACACAAAACTCACAACATAAGATACATGTGGGGAAAACCCTTTGAGGTAAAAAACCCCACACTCCAAAGCCACCCAATATATTATTCAAAAATCACAAAGATTACAATATACTTGGAGAGTAAGATTTTACAGGAGTATATCCAACCAGAGATCCAGGAGGTAACTTGACATCTATTAGATTCTTACATACAACCTCCATCTCAAGTTCCTGATATATAGGAGATACAATACAGTACACCACCAACAGTAATTATGAAACCATGAGCTAAAACCACCCAAAAGTGGCACCCAAATTATATCCAATCAAAAATTCCTTGTGATGTGTCAAACCACACACCAACATGTGTAACTCTCCCCTTTACAGCTCTTTTATGTGTCCAACACGTTTTTACATTTCCTAAAACAAAAGGTCCAACTTTCAGAGGCCATAAATTTTGATCCAGGTGTTTGATTGATGAACCGTTTTATGAGTTCGAAAGCTTGTGAAGTGCTCTATCACCCTGTAACCTGCTTTGCTAGTTACAACAATTTTTAGGATTTTTACAGAATTTTTTATACCCAAAATTAAGTTTGAAACTTTTTTAGCATTTTCAAAAAAATAGAAACTTTAATATCTCACAATCCAGATATGATCTTGAGTAGAAACTCAGTTGAGATGTTTACTTAGCTGTTCCACACCTTCTGGAAAAAAATTAGGTCAACCCAAGGTCAATTGAAGGAATTACTAAAAATAGTCTCACTATTTTAATCTCGTTTGGAGA
The DNA here is from genome assembly GCA_027924645.1 of Cunninghamia lanceolata. Lineage (NCBI taxonomy): Eukaryota > Viridiplantae > Streptophyta > Pinopsida > Cupressales > Cupressaceae > Cunninghamia > Cunninghamia lanceolata. Next base: position 6,413,404 of record BSBN01000193.1, read on the forward strand.
CTTTTGGAAACTTTGAAGGTTCTAGACCATTCTCCAAGATAAAGGGTATTCAAAAAGACCAAAACTGGGAAGAATAGTAATCTTTCAAAGTTGCAAGGTTGAGACACTTTTCTTAACATGGATGGTATCTATTTAAGAGATGGCATAGGAAGAGAGATGCCAAAGGTCCCTTGAAGAATCGATGGTGTTTGGGTATGGGCAAGATTGTAGTGCCCAATGTGTCCATTGACATAAATTTTATCAGACTGGTAGCCACCAGGTATGATGCCAACACAAGAAGGGTGTTATCAATAACTGGAAAACCAATTATTGCCCTCACAAAACCATATATTGTTGAGGTGTTTGGTCTAAACATGGCAAAAATAAAACTATAGATTTTGAAAAATGCAGACGAACATATGAAACCCACAAGGTACTCTATAGGTCTTTCAAGATCCCCATTCATAGAGTGAAAGTTTCTAGTGGCAGAGGAATGATAGTTTTTGAGAAAGAGCCACTCAATATTAAACCTTTGAGGAGTATTTTATCAAAACATATTATTCATTGTGTCAAATCATTGGTGTAGATGTAGAAGAAAATATCCCAGTCCATCTAATGTATATGGCAATAGATATTCAAGATGATACTATTAGTGTAGAATTCAATTTTGCTTCTTTTTTGGTAGAATAGATACACAAGCAAATGATATCCCTCAAGGATAATAAGGAATTAAAATTTAAGTGGTATTCCCTCATATGCCACATGTTATTGTATGATGGTAGGGATATGTGGGAAAAGACTCTATAGGTGAGAAGGTTTGATGACAAAAGTAATCCCTTGCCAGTTCAATGTTGCACTTATCTGTGGGACAAGGACTGTAAAAATTCAAATTATATCATTTTTCAAGAGTTCTTTGTTAGGAAATGGTGACATATATGGGAGAACACATGGATAGAATACCACAAGAAATTAAAGATTTCCTTAGGCCATATGAGGAAACTCCTAGAATAGGAATAAGGCATAACTGGGGAGATTGGTTTCTGAACAAATATGCTACATATTTTAGAGTTTATGGTTTCACCATGCAATCTCATCTGCTACTTATTTATGTGCCAAAGAGATTGGCTTATCTAGAAATCATTTGGAAGCTAAATGAAGTGGACAAGTTCCATGTCAGAGGTTAGAAGAAGGGTTCATTTCTCCCTACTACTTTGAAATGGTCAAACTTCCAAGTAGAAAACAAGGAAGGTTTGAAAAAATATTATCCTTTGCTTAACACTTTTAGATTGTCATGTGCTAATGCTAGAAAAAAATTTGATCCTGACGGTTTCATTAATTTAGTTAGAATAAGTGTAAAAAAGTCTACATTCCCTCAGACATGAATTTTGTTGAGGATGTGATAAGGAATTCCCTAACATATGAAGAATCTAATAATAAAATTTAGATATGGGGAAAAAATTTTAAAGAAGAAAATCAGACGATCCAAAGGGATCCTAGATTTTAGGGTTCTTGTCTTGAAGAAAAGGATTGGATCATCAGGATAAGGAAGATGCTAGAGATTGTAGATACACTAATGAATCATGAGGAGGAGAGACCTCCTCAAGTGTAAAGGGATCCTGGTGTGAGGATAAAACCTTATGTCAGGGCAAGGAGTGAAGACACGGAGGAGGGAGTTATTCAAGACATTGAGGATGCAGATAGACAACAGGCTAAGAGGTAGAAGACCTCAAAGGACAAAAAATATATAATTTGATGATGTTTGAGGATAAAATATCCCCTCACAACAAAGGAAAAGCTCTCATAGAGATTGTAGATATTGAGGATACTCCAGGAGAGGTGGGAACTGCAGATGTAACTGATGAAGAAGAAATAGGTATGATTATACCACCAATGCCTCAAAATAGGAATTTTGATTATTTAAAGGTTGCTAATGACTAGACTGGAGACATCAGGTCACTAGCTTGCTAAAAGTTTTTGTAAGATGATGAGTTTGTGAAGAGTCAAGAGTTCAGAGACTTTGTACTGAGAAGAAAACATGCAGTCTATAAGACTAAACATGAAGATGAAAGAGGAAAGGTTGATTCATCTGAAGAGAAGGATCTAGCCACAAGAGTTTGTCTAAATTTGACTTGAGATTGGATAATATCACTCCTAAGGAAGGGAGAATGACGGTGATGGAGAGTGGCATGTTTCTATTGCCAAATTAGAGTTTAGCAAATGCCCTAGATTTTGAAATAATAAGGAAACAAGATGAAGTGATTTTCTCCACTGAGGAGCAAGTGGAGGAAGTATTTGGATGTGGTTTCAATCCATATTTTGAAACATTTCCTATATGGACCTTGGCCCCCAACACAAGTAAACCAGATGTGGTTTAGAAAATTAATCAATCAAGGCGTAATTTGATTGTCAAAGAGTTGCTGATACTCTAGCACCAAATACAATGACCTTGGTGGTTGACACTGTTGTAAAGGGTGGAATTTGGATTGTTGAGTTTTTGGTAGTTTTGTGTATGTATCCTCCTTTCACCCTTTCATTCAAGGACCTAGGGTCGAGTCACAATGTACTATCATACCCTAGGTCACTGTGAGATGTAGGGAAAGTTGGATTTGTATGATTTGATTGTCAATTATGCCCAATGATACATCAAAACCCTAATTATGTAAATACGGAAGCAAACAGATGAATAGCAAAAAATGCTACTACAAAAAGATGTAAAATGACAAATAATTATGCACCTATTTTCAGGGTTCAGAAGCGAAACAGTCCAGGATCAATGTGTAGGCGCCCAAGTCCAATGCCTAGGTTTTTGTTAGGATCTGGAAGCTTAGTTTGCAACCTGTTCCTGCTATCACAGAGATTTTTTTGTCACAGAATCCAGAGGACTAAAGAGTGGGCACCCAGGTCTAGGGTGTTGTTTTCAACTTTGATATGCAAATTTGACACTCTTTAATGCCCTCTGGCAACTCCACTTTTCCTGTATCTTCAACTTGTAACCTACAATCATAAAAACTTTGGGAGGGGTTGTGTTGTTTAGATGCTTGCCTCAATCAAGCCTCGGAGAGACATTCAAGTCTTCCGAACGCTGTTGTTAGATAGAGAGTGCATGCCTTTGGAGGTAGAGGCAAAAACCAAATGATAAATGCTCAAAAACACAAATGATGTCACCTTGTAGTGAAGATCTCATGGGAGGAAGAAGCTCTTCATGCCACAAGGAGATGATTGCTCAAATATGCAAATACAAACAAATAGACAACACAAATCTACTCTTGCTACATAATGAAAGCCTTGAATCACCTTTAGGATGCCAAAAGATCACCATAATCATCTAGTTGACATCTCATTTACAAATTAATGCCTAAACATACTTTTATATGCAACTACAAACACTTCTGCCAAGAATTTCATAATTCAAACTTACTCTGTTGGCATAGGACCCAAATAACGGTCACAAGCCAACACTCAGAATTTGGGACTAACCCAAAATAGGGTAGGACTAGGACGCAGGAGCCCAAGTCCTCCCCCCTAGTTTGGTCAGGGCTAGGTTCAAGGGATCCCCATAGGTCCCATTTGTCATGAAACTTAGGGATCATTTCATTGGGATGTCAAAATATGATGTAAGATGTCCTAAATGCAGCTAAAAGACCTGTGAGCTAAACCTTATAAGGAAAAATCCCCCAAGGAGCATTTTTTGATGTTACATTTAGCCCCCACTTTAATGTATGTATAAACATGAGGCCAATACATGCATTAAAGTATGCTCACAAACACAACAAACATGCCAAGCATGGAGAAAACATTCCAGACACATTGAAGACAATGACAGGCACACAAAACATGGAGAAGATAGTTACGGTCATGCAAAACATGGAGAAAATAACATATGCATAGAAGATAGTTAATGCATGGAAGACAGGAATGATTTCTTTTCTTTTCTTTTTCTCATATATATGAAATGTAGATACAAGTACAAGGAAAGTAAAAACACCTCCCATAATGCAGGAAGCACTCATCACGCTGGTCTTTAAACTACATATATGTGGCAACACACACACAAGACACACCAAACCTCCCAAAATGTAGGAAGCACTCATCGCGTTGGTCTTTAGACTGCATATGGGGCAACAAACACGCCAAAAAAAGCAAGCATGCCAAACACACACACTTTGAAGACATAGAGGAAACATGGCAAACAAGCGATGGAGTGTTGCTACTTCTAGGCTCATCACCATCTCAGACACATTACAGGCACACACTTACGATTGGGCTTTGCCACAACAATCGCCAAAGACATGCTTAAGGGTTGAGTTAGTCATAGAACTGCTCCACACCTCTGTAGAGGACTTTTTGAAAATGATAGGATGGGCACTCTTTGCAAGCAATACACCATCCCCACCTCTATAGAGGACTTAAGATGATTGATTGATTGCAAACAAACTCAAAGTGCAAGAGGGACTCATCACCACCAGTCTTTAAATTGCACCTGAGGACAAGCACATTGCTAACATCTACAATAGATAGCTTACCTTATATATGCCCCCACCTTAAGGTGGTTGATATCGCACATCGATATCAATCACATTAAGGTAGGAAGAAAACACACAAGGGAACATAGACTTTCACAAAGTCCATGCCCCCCGGAGGTGACATGTACTTTACGATCACCAAATGTTCCCACGAACACATCCCTACAAGAAACATGTTAGTGTCTACATAATCATGATAAACAACATCAATGCATATGATTAATCACACAAAGAGCCAAGGTTATACTATGAATTCAGAGATCGAGGATAATCGTGGGGCTATATCACAAAAATCTTAGAACAGAGTGTCACCAAGGCTAGATTCAAAGACAGGCCGATGCAGGAGCATCTAGAGGCATAAGGGCAATCTTGCATCACCCAAAAAGAAGTTAATTCAAAACCATTGTAGTTGTTCTCATTTCTTCCCATAATTAGTGTTTTTGGTTCCATAATATCCAGAATAATAATGTAGGACTTTCAGTTTTTCCAAAACTGCTAAAAATAGCGACCTGCCTATTTAGGAAAGTGTACCTGCTATTTTTAGAAAGTTTGCATTTGGGCACATAATGAAGCAAAAACTTCCAAAAAGTTACATAACAGAAATATAAGACCTTTGGCAAAGGAATCAGGCAAAGATCATTTGTGAGTTGAAAGATATTAAAGTTTTTGTTTTCTGAAAAGCCCCTGAAAATTTACGGAACGAGATATGAGGCAATAAAACTTCTCATAACGTCTCAAAAAGTTGACAGAAATTTGTTTACAAATTTTCAGTGTGATAACTCACATCGCGAGCTTTCCGGCGCTTAAAATGGTTCATCAATCGAACACCCGGATCAAAAGTTATGCTTCCTGGAAGTTGACCTACTTTTGGAGGGAGTTGCAAATTTCAAAATTTAGCTGGAGGCCGCCAAAAAAGTGCTATTTATGACTATTTTGGGAACCTTGGGCAGAAGTAGAGTTAAGGGGGGCCAGTGTAGAGTCTAGAATAGGGTGGAAAATAGAAACCCTAGCTGATTTGGGGTTACAGAAGGCTAAAGATTCTAGAGTCTTGAGGTTGGGAAAGCTGTAATGTGTTACACCCAGTAGAGGATTTATCCTCTGATTGTAATTGAGCTTCTATAATGTAATGAGTTGCCCAATTCAATAAAAGAAAGTTCTATTTACTAAGTTCAATATCTGTTACTGTGTGTTTTGTGATTCACCCCCTTCATCAAGTGGTATCAGAGCGAGGGTTCCTGAGTGTGTAGACAGATCACCGACTGTGAGGCAGTTTGCACCAGGACCTGAGGTTGTGGGTTTTCTGCGGAGATCAAGATGCCTCCATGAAGAAATCGTGTTGGGAGGAATGTTTTGATAGAAGAGGGTTTTAGAGCCCTACAAAGGCAAATCAATGCATTGCAAGAGGAGCTACGAAAAGGGTTTGAACTGAGGATGAGAGAAGAAAGTGAAGGTGAAGAATAAGAAGAGCTATCTGAGGAAGAACAAGAAGCTGTTGGAGATCCTGCTGAAGTTAGGTTCTTGAGGGCCATTTCAAAGATCGGAAAGAGGCCCAGGATCAAAGTTTCTACATATTCTGGAGATTTGAATCCAGAATAGCTTATTGATTGGATCAATGATATGAAGGAGTATTTCGAGTACGAAGATGTGGAAGACCCTGAACAGGTCAAGTTTGCAAAGACAAAGTTGAAGGGCCACGCCAGTATTTGGTGGAAGGAGGTCCAGTTAGAGAGAAATAGAAGAGGAAAAGCAAAGATTACCAGATAGGATCAGATGGTGGAGAAATTGAAGAAGCAGTTCATGCCTGTTGACTATGAGATGGAGTTGCTGAAGAAGCTGCAAGGATTGAAGCAAGGTAACAAGTCTGTTAAGGAGTATACAGAAGATTTTTATAAGATCACTATTAGGACAGGCCATGGAGAGGCCAACAAGGAGAAGGTGGCCCATTACATTAATGGGTTGAGGACAAGTATTCAAGAAGAGTTGAGCCTGGTCAGAATGACCACCATAGAAGATGCATACCAGTTTTCCCTGAAGGTGGAAGAGAAGCTGAATAAAAGATTTGAAAGCAAGCAAAGGGGAAGAGGTCAAGGTGGAAGGACTGGTGGAAGACCCTATGAGGCTGAAATGAAGATCCAAAGAAAAGTGAAGAGGCTGGAACCAGTCAAAATCAGAGAGGAGATAATACCTACCGCCCTCGTGACCAAAATAATGGTGAGCAAAGAGGAAGAGGAAGATGTAGACTTGGGCAAGGACCTGGAAGAGGAGGTTTCTGAGGAACATGTTTCCAATGTGGAGAAGAAGGGCATCGAGCATACGAGTGTCCGCAACATCAAGGAAGGATGAATAGAAGACCTGAAGGTAATGCACGAGTTGCACATGTGGATGAAGATGCATAGTCTGAGCACTCCAAAGATGCAGAAAGGGGAGAAACCCTAGTTGTCAAAAGAACTTTGTTGAATGAGGAGAAAGAACCCAATCAGAGGAAGAGTTTATTCCACACAAGGTGCAAATGTGAAGGTAAGTGTTGTGATATTATTATTGACAGTGGAAGCACTGATAATCTTGTTTCAAAGGAGATGGTTGACAAGTTGAAGTTGACAAGAAGAAAGCATCCGCATCCATACCGGATTGCATGGTTGCAGAAGGATCATAGAGCTTTGGTCAATGAACAGTGTTTAGTGAAGTTCAAGATTGGTGACTACCATGATGAGGTGTTGTATGACATCATACTGATGGATGCATGTCATATGTTATTGGGGAGGCCGTGGCAGTATGATAGGAGCGTTGTCCATGATGGCTGTGCAAACACATATTCCCTAACAAAAGATGGAGTTCATCATAAATTGAAGCCCTTGAAGGAGGTGGAAGAAAAGGTATGTAGTACTGCCAGAATTTTCTTGGTAGATGGTAGGAAATTTTTGAAGGGTATGAAGCATGAGCGTCATTACTTTGCATTGATTCCTAAGATTAGTCAAGAGAAATGTGAAGATGTACCTGTAGAAGTTTTAGATATGTTGGAAGAGTTTCAAGACATTATCTCTAATAATGTACCAGAAGGTTTACCACTAGTAAGGAAGATAAGTCATCAAATGGATTTGATACTAGGAGCCAGTTTTCCAAATAAGGCAGCCCATAGAATGACCCCTGCAGAGAATGAAGAGCTAAACAGACAAGTTCAGGAGTTGTTGAGGAAGGGATTGATTAGGGAGAGCCTAAGTCCATGTGCGGTACCTGCAGTACTAGCACCAAAGAAGGATGGAGAATGGAGGATGTGTATAGACTCTCGAGCCATCAATAAAATAATGATCAAGTATAGATTTCCATTGCCAAGAATGGATGACATCATGGATTGTTTGAGTGGAGCCAAGTACTTCACGAAGATTGACCTAAAGAGTGGGTATTACCAGATCCGTATCAAAGAAGGAGATGAATGGAAGACAGCCTTCAAGACAAAGGAAGGTTTGTATGAGTGGTTAGTCATGCCATTTGGGCTAACCAATGCACCGAGCACATTCATGCGGCTCATGAATGAGGCACTGAAAGAATTTTTGGGAAGTTTTGTTATTGTTTATTTGGATGATATTTTGATTTTTAGTAAGACTTGGGATGAGCATCTGATGCATATCAGAAGAGTTCTAGAGAAGTTGAGGGAAGATAAGTTGCTGATTAATCTGAAGAAATGTAGTTTTGCAAAGAAGGAGTTGGTATACTTGGGATTTGTTGTCTCAGAAGAAGGTCTTAAGATGGACCTAGAAAAAGTAAGGGCTATCATTGAGAGGCCTATGCCAAGGAGTACAATGGAGGTAAGATCTTTTCATGGTTTGGCAAGTTTTTATAGAAAGTCTATTAAGAGTTTCAGTAGCATTTGTGCACCCCTAATTGAGATAATGAGAGGGGATAGAAAAGAGCTTAGATGGACTAAAGGAGTAGACAAGAGCTTTGATACATTGAAACAGAAAGTGGTAGAACAACCTGTTTTGGCACTTCTAGATTTTATTAAGGTATTTCAGATAGATTGTGATGCTAGTGGTAGTGGTATAGGAGCTGTTTTGAGCCAAGAAGGTAAGCCCATTGCCTATTTTAGTGACAAGCTTAATGATGCCAAGAAAAAGTATTCTGTTTATGATCAGAAGTTTTATGCAATAGTTTAGGCTTTGAAGAAATGGAGACATTATTTGTTGCCAAAGGAGTTTGTTTTATATACTGATCATCAGGCTTTGTAGTATCTTAATAGTCAAGGAAAGTTAAATCAAAGGCACTTAAAATGGGTTGAGTTTTTGCAGAGCTATACTTTTGTTTTGAAGCATAGGAGTGGGAAGTCCAATAGAGTTGTAGATGCCTTGAGCAGAAGGTAGAATTTGTTGACAAAAATGAAGATAGAGGTTGTTGGGTTTGATGAGCTCAAAAGTTTGTATCCTGAAGATCCAGATTTTGCAGAGGCCTGGAAAGCTTGTTTGGAACCTGTTACTTTAGACAGGACAAAATGGTTGGATTTCATTATCCAAGATGGCATGTTGTTTAGAGGAAGCCAGTTGTGCATTCCAAGGAGTTCCATGAGAGAGAACCTGATTAAGGAGAAGCATAGTGGGGGATTGGCTGGACACTTTGGTTGAGATAAGACCATTGCTATTATTGGTGAGAATTATTATTGGCCACAGTTGCAACAGGATGTGAGGAAATTTGTGCAGAGTTGTAGAGTGTGTCAGATGGCAAAAGGAACAAGTCAGAATACAGGGTTGTATCAACCATTACCTGTACTGGAGAAGCCATGGGATGATATTAGCATAGATTTTGTTCTTGGTTTACCAAGGACACAGAGAGGACATGATTCTATTTTTGTGGTGGTGGATAGGTTCTAAAAAATGGCACATTGTATTCGTTGTAAGAAGACTAATGATGATGTTCATATTGCAGAGTTATTTTTCAGGGAAGTGGTGAGACTACATGGTCTACCAAAAAGCACAGTTCCAGACCGAGATACCAAGTTTGTTGGTTATTTCTGGAGGACATTGTGGAAGAAGTTAAAGATAGACTTGAAGTTCAATTCTGCACACCATCCACAGACTAATGGACAGACAAAAGTGGTGAATAGGAGTTTGGGTAACCTGCTACGATGCTTAGTAGGAGATAAGCCCAAGCGATGGGATTAGATTTTACCACAGGCGGAATTTGCCTACAACAATTCTGTCAATAGGAGTACTGGTAAATCACCATTCTAGATTGTATATGGTAATAGCCCGAGAAATTCTTCTGAGTTAAGGAAGCTGGACAGTGGAGAAAAGACAAGTGCCGAAGCTGAAGACTTTGCAGAACATCTGAAGAATTTGCATGAAGAGGTGAGAAAGCACATTAATAAAATGAATATTCAGTACAAGGCTAAAGTAGATCAGAAGAGGAGATATAAGGAATTCTAGGTAGGAGATGAATTCATGGTTCACCTGAGAAAAGAAAGGTTCCCAATTGGAACATACAATAAGTTGAAAATGAAGAAATTTGGACCATGCAGAATCAAGAAGAAGCATAATTCAAGAAATGCATATGAGGTAGAGCTGCCAAGTGGGATCAATATTTCCCATGTTTTCAACATTGCTGATTTATTAGAATATCATGAAGGTGGAACAGAGGATGGACCAACAGAAGTGTAGTGGAGTATTCCAGCATCTACTTCAATAGAGGAGATAGAAGAGATCTTGGATAGCCGTGTGTGAAGGAGCACTTGAAACAGGCAATATGAAGAATATCTAGTGAAATGGAAAGGAAGGCCTGTTGAAGATTCTTCTTGGTTGTCTAAGGCAGAGGTTGACCGTTTGGGTTTTCCTCACACAAACACATGAGACGTGACAGGGTCACTTCTCAAATTACCCTGGGTGTCTGATGTAGGAGCATCCAGAGGTGTAAGGGCAATCTTGCATCACCCAAAAAGAAGTTAATTCAAAACCATTGTAGTTGTTCTCATTTCTTCCCATAATTAGTGTTTTTGGTTCCATAATATCCAGAATAATAATGTAGGACTTTCAGTTTTTCTAAAACTGCTAAAAATAGCAACCTGCCTATTTAGGAAAGTGTACCTGCTATTTTTAGAAAGTTTGCATTTGGGCACGTAATGAAACAAAAACTTCCAAAAAGTTACATAACGGAAATATAAGACCTTTGGCAAAGGAATCAAGCAAAGATCATTTGTGAGCTGAAAGATATTAAAGTTCTTGTTTTTTGAAAAGCCATTGAAAATTTACGGAACGAGATATGAGGCACTAAAACTTCTCATAATGTCTCAAAACGTTGATAGAAATCTATTTACAAATTCTTGGCGTGATAGTTCACATCGTGAGCTTTCCGGCGCTTAAAACGGTTCGTCAATCAGACACCTAGATCAAAAGTTATGCTTCCTGGAAGTTGACCTACTTTTGGAGGGAGTTGCAAATTTTGAAATTTAGCTGGAGGCCACCAAAAAAGTGCTATTTATGACTATTTTGGGAACCCTGGGCAGAAGTAGAGTTAAGGGGGACTAGTGTAGAGTCCAAAATAGGGGGAAAATAGAAACCCTAGCTGATTTGGGGTTACAAAAGGCTGAAGATTCTAGAGTCTTGAGGTTGGGAAAGCTGTAATGTGTTACACCCAATAGAGGATTTATCCTCTGATTGTAATTGAGCTTCTGTAATGTAATGAGTTGCCTAGTTCAATAAAAGAAAGTTCTATTTGCTGTGTTCAATATCTATTATTGTGTGTTTTGTGATTTACCCCCTTCATCATAGGCAAAGTGCACGGAGCAACAATATTGTTAAGGTTTGTAAGTGAGATAAAAATATCATCAAAATCACTACGTAGAAAGCATGGAGTGCTTCTACTAGCCAAGTGCCGGATAAGATATACAACCCCATCATCATATTAGGAATTAAGTCCAATTTTTGATTTCTCACTAAAGGGACGCTAGGTCCACATCAGTATAAATATTTTTCGTCATCCGCCTGCTAGATAGAAACACTAGAAGAAGGTAAACAATAAATAAGAGAGGAGAAACAAGTGCCTTAGGGATAGTCATGTAGGAGGGTGCTCCCAAGTCAGCAACCGCAATGCTATGTCTGTAAGACACAACACACAACAATGAAATTAGAGAGAGGCAATATAAAAGAATGATGATACAAATAGGTCACAATAGAGGCGGTCTCCTAGTATCCTAGACCTTACAAGAGAATCAGGGGTCATCCCAAGAGGCCTAAACAAGACATAACACATCATGGGGGAAGCACATCATGAGAGAGATAAAGGGTTAGAAATACTTACCTTTAGGATCTTCATGCTAAGTCTCATCATCAAGTAAATCATCATCATCCTCCCACTCCTGAATGCTAGAGGAAAGTGGGACATAAGGTACCATAGTCCAATTCCTATTCTTGTTTTTAGATTGTTCATTGTTAGGATCATCTTTGTTTGGTTCAATGTCTGGATCAATGTTTTCTTGTTGAGATGAAAGGTTTATGGCATAATTTTGTCTTCTTCTCCTTCTTTCTCTTGCTTTTCCATTTCTTTTTCTCTTACCACTTATCTCTTGTAAGATAGGGCTTTGTTCTTTCATGGGTTTTTTCATTTTAGAAGAGGAAGAATTGAGATCAAATCTCATTTGTCTAGGTGGAATATTTTTTTGTTTACAATTACCTCCTGATCCTTGTAAGGATGGCAGGGGAGGAACCTCAGCATAGGGACCTTGTCCTTTTTGCCTAGGGTTCTCTTCAAATGCGGGTTGCTTGTCTTTTGTTATTTCTTGCATAGAGGGACAGGCCATTGGATGTAATAGTTTTGCTTTGTAATTTCTATAGCTCAAGAATTTAAAGTCTATTCATGGCTCTGGCTTCTTTTCAGATTTATCCCAAAAGTAATCCAGTGTACAATGTTTTCTTGCAACCAAAGGTTTATACTTGTATACACCTAAAATTGGCTCAGGTCGAATTAAGTAAATATTCTAATATTTATCTTAATTCATATTTTCTTCTGTCAATTAAATAAATATTATAAGTTTATTTGATTGGTTCATTATCCTACAATTAAATAAAATTATTTTATTTAATTAAAATCCCTAAATTCTTCTAATGTCTCAAATCCTAAATCGACCTCACAAAATCCACTTCATCAATCCACCTCATCTTTTCACATCATCCCTTCCACCTCACCATGTTGCACATATAATTAAATATTCTTAATATTTAATTATCTAATATCCTCCAAAATCTAAAATTGAATATTTAATTCAATGTTCCCCACTAGCCTTCACCAATTGAATATTTAATTCAATGTTCCCCACTAGCCTTCACCAATTGAATATTTAATTTAATGTTCCCCACTATCCTCCACCAATTGAATTCTTAATTCAATTTTTCCCCACTATTCTCCACTCATTGAATTCTTAATTCAATTGTTCCCCATTATTCTCCACTATTGAATTCTTAATTCAATTGTCATAACTCACTATCCTCCACCATGAATTCTTAATTCAATTGTCATAACTCACTATCCTCCACCATTTATTCTTAATTCAATTGTCATAACCCACTCTTCTCAAAAAAAATTTTTTAATTCATCCATTATGAATTAAAGATTCACAAAAAATGAGAGCCATTGATCTCATCTTTTGATCCTCACCCTCCATTGCCTTTTTAGAAAATCTATAAATAAACCTTTTCTATAAGCAATTAGGGAACTTCATCTTGCACAATAACTATACCCAAATTTCTCTTCTTCTCTCTATTTCTAGTATCCTCCATTATCATGTGTTGAAATTCACATTCAACACAAATAGGTATCAAAGCCATTCTTCCTTTGTCATCTTCAACAAGCAAGCAAGCAAGGAAAGCTTCTGAGGGCTTCACAATCAAGATCAAAGAAAGATAGGCAAACAATGGAAAAAGTTAGGTAAAGGAGTTTGTAAGTATATTTACTTGTGTTGGTTTTAAATCTTCTTTGCTTTCAACTTCCATTGGTGTTTGGGTTTTTTTTTTCAAACTCACACAAGTTTTGCATACGAAGTCAAAAACTCGCAAATGAATACTCATTGGAAAGAGGACTCAACAAACTTTGCAATTGTGATGAAATTTTCAGGTGATTGTACTGTTTCACAACATATGTTTTGTCTGTGCATACATTCTTTCTTACGGCACTTCTAACCACTGTTACGGTGCATTTGTGTTACTGTGCTTCTGTTGACTATTTCTGCGCATTTAATCACTGAAGCGGTGCTTCTATAGTAGGCAGTGATCTTAAGGTTTTTAGAAGATTTTGCTAACGTTGACATCTTTACAAGGGTATTCTTGATCTGTTTGTAGGTTAGGCTACTGGTTTAGATTCATCTAGTTGCATTTACTAAACTCACACTTCAATTTTTAAAAGACAGTAAAACGAATGCTCATACAAATTCCACATAGCCTTTAACTAGGAAGAGAGTAATTGAACCATTGCTATATCTGCATATTGCTATCTTTTTTAGTTAGCTCATTGCTATCTTACAAACGGGAATGAACATTGCTATCTATTTAAACACTTCAAAGTTAACAACTTGGGCTATTGTGGATTAAAATTGAACCACTACTATCTCGATCAACCAACACTTCAAAGTTAACAACTCGTGCTATCGTGGATAAAATTGAACTCATCATTGCTATCTTGGTTAAAATTGGACCACTGCTATCTTTCTACTCACTTCAAAGTTCTGTGCTTGCCCAAGTAGATAGCTCATCTAGTTTTTTTCAGTTTAACTAGAGGAAAGAACCACTATATACTATGTTTTTGGGAATGATACCAGGACTATGCTCTCCCTTATCTTGGGTGACCACAACACCAAAAGTATCATTTTCACATGTGTTTTTCCTTTAGAGGGGTCTTGGATACCGCTTATCCAAGTAGGAACGACCCTAAGTGGTAACAGGCTTGATGCCAAGGCCTTCCAAGCCACTATAAATAAATTGTGTTTGGAGTGAAAGATTCAAACAATGAGTGAAGTTGTGTTACACCGACAGCCAACCTCCCCCAAAACCCTCCAAGGCGCAACCCTTGCAGGCTGAGAGACTCCATAATGGAGGGTAGTGCTGCTGCATGTGTAACCACTCGAATGGTTGCCCTCATTAAACACCTTTCATTCTAGTGGCCAAAAACCCTTCTTATCCATTTTGAGTCTAGGATTTTGTACTTGTTCTTTCTTTTTGGTCCAAATAGAGTCAAAACAAAACAAAATCACACAAAAGTAAAAAACCATAAAAACTCTTTGTGTTTGCTGTGTTTTCTTGCCATAAATTTAGAAAATCAAATCAGAAGAACATTCTTGCAACCAAAGTACCAAAAACAAAAAAAAAACCACCAAACAAAAAAAAGAAAAAATAGTCTGAGCGGCGCAAATCCGTCTTCAAGAGAAATATTTCACTCGTCTGGGATACCCATTTCAATTTAGTCTCAGGTTCCACCTTGCAATCAATTTTCCATCCATTTCACACCAAAATCTCTCTTTCATTGATCATCCCATTCACCTTCCATTAGGTCTTTCTAGTCAAAAGTCAAAAGCTATTCCATATCAGGTCAACATAGGCCCCTTTTCCGTATCACATTGGATTCAAGTAAACCTTGTAGGTCACAGAACCTTACTAGTAGTTTTGGTGCACGGTTAGTCCCTACATAGTAAGACATGTATCGAGTACCCTTACTAGTGGCTACCGTCTTGTATTGGCCATCTTACTTGGAATCATTGATCAAAAAAATCCTTTGTCCAAGTCCCTTCCTAGATATCCTATTCACAACAGTCTCAGTCAGCACCTTGCCAAAATTTCTAGTCCCAGTCCACTTCATCTCGCGTCACTTTGCATGGTTCTTACTAGATCTCAGTATAAACAGCAACTTGAAATGGCCGGCTCATCCAACCACATCATCACCCCTCATGATAGTGACAAAGAATTTTCTCATGAAGATTACCAAGAACACATCCAAAGTAGGAAATTCCAACACACATTAGAAAATGTGCTCCATGAGGACCCTCATAAGTATTTCTATTACCTCGCTAATCTTGGAATTAAACTCCTCGTAGATTTTGATGTACGCACAATCGAAGAAAATGCAGAAAATGCTCCTGAAAAAGGAAAGAAAACCCTAGACTCAAACACAGAGGATAGAGACAAGAAAACCATGGAAGACATGTGGAAACAACTTGAGTGCCTCAAACAAGAAATGTCAGATCTCAAGACGGGTACGAACACAAAAACTAAGGATATCGCACCATACCCCTTTGACAAAAGTCTAAACATGGCACCCTTTCCCTTCCGATTCAAAGTTCCTAATTAGATAAGTACAAAGGGAAAGGGGACCCTAGAGATTATATTAGGGAATTCAATGCAACATGCATGGAAGTAGCTCACGATGAGACCTACTTAATGAAACTCTTCCCTAGATCTTTGGGTAGTCAAGCTATGGAGTGGTTTTCACGCCTCCCACCGAGCATCAAATCTTTTGATGAACTTTTCAACAAATTTATCACGCATTTCTCTTACAATATCAAGCACGAGGTATCTATGCTAGATTTATGCAACACCAAATAAAAGAGTGGTGAATCATTAGCCACTTTCCTACAATGATGGAGACAACTAGCAAGTAAGTGCTCCTATGATATGCCTGAGAAACAGCTAATGGAGATGTTTGTCCATAACCTCAATAATAATCTTAGCTATCAAATACTAATACAATGCCCTACATCATTCTTCAAAGTCATTGAAATGGGATTGTTCATTGAAAAAGCTATGATCGCCAAGGGGCAAATCAAGTTATATAAGGACACACCTACCTCTAATTACTCAATGGATAAATCAAAGTTTTGGACCAAAAATAAAAATGTGGTCAATGATGGGGTAGTAGATGCCAAGGTAGCAGCTCCCAAGCAACAACCCATATTCACTCTTAAAGGAGAAACACACAATGGTATGCTCAATAAACCACCCTCTCGGGATCCCAGACCTTGGTTCAGTTCAAATCCAAGGAGAAAATTCACACCGTTGGGTGAGTCACACGAGTCCGCACTAAGGAAGTTGTTAGCTAACAATGAAATCTCTCTACCGCCAACAAGTGATTACGATCCTATAGTCAAACCTCCCTACTGAAAGGACACAGACTATTGTGAATATCATCGAGGCAAGAGGCATACAACCAACAACTGCATCCACCTCAAAAATGTCATACAAGATGTACTAGATCAGAACCAGGGAGGAACCCAACAGCATACCTTCAATGAAACTCATGTTGCCTACAGGGATCCACTTCTGTATCACAACAGACCATACAACAACAATAACAACAATGGAAACAACCACAATGGCAACAACTACAATGGCAATAACAATAATGACAACAATCACAACAGGCCAAATTAGAACAGTGGGACTAGTAATGCTAACTATGCAAGTGTGTCATTTGATTATACCATAAATTGCATTTCTGAGCAAGTCCCCCAAGTCAACGTCATCTCGCCCAACCAACAATCAGGACCTAACAGAATTGGTTGTAGTATAATTACCCATAGTGGTAAAGTCACGCTCAATACCACCCCTCCCAGGTCGTCCCCTTCTCCATCCAACTTCTTTCAATACAATGTCATCGACCAATTACAAAAAACCCTGGCTCACATTTCTATCTTGGAGTTATTGCGTCTATCTCCTTCTCATAAGGAGATCCTTGAGAAAGCCTTAGTGGAAACCACTGTCCCCACTAACTTGGCCTAAGAGAAATTCTAGACCATGGTAGGTAATCTGACTTCCTCCAACAACATATCATTTACTGAGCAAGATGACCTCTCTGTATCTCAACCCCATAATACCCCTCTCCATATCATCGCCTTCATCCACAAACACCGCATCAAGAGGGTTCTCATTGATGGAGGTGCCAGTCTAAATATTTGCACATTAAAGCTAGTCCTTGCATTGGGGTTCTCCAAATAGGCAATTGATCCAAGGAGAAAAATCACCATCAAAGCATATGACGAGGAAGAAAGAACCACAAAGGGAACAGTGGTCCTACCCATTCAAGTGGGACCAGTGATAAAAGATGTTGTCTGTCAAGTCCTTGATCGGGAGCTTGCTTATAATATCTTACTAGGGAGACCATGGATTCACACCATGAAGGCTGTACTCTCTACCTATCACCAATGCATAAAATTCCCGCATAGTGGCAAACAAATCACCATCCAAGGCGACCCTGACCCCTATCAACATTGCAATTCTTTCCTTGTAAAACTTGATTACATCATACCAAATAATAGAGTTGATACATCCCCTATCCCACACCATGATCATACCACTCAAGCTTCCTCATCAAGGCCAAAAGAGTAGAAAATTACCATAAAAGAAAGCAGAGTGGGAGAACACTCCATAGAGCATAGCCTAAATCTAGCCAAATTGCCTTTGTCTCCTAGATCTTTTGGTCGACCCAAGCATTTTCCAAAGCCATTTGCTCCTCCTGTAGCTCCCGCAACTCCCTTTGTAAAATGGGGGACCTTATCCGATGAAACAGAGGAGAGAGACATCCTACAATGGCTCTATACTGAAGAAGAAAACACACCCCAAGATCTACCTAGACTCCCAATAGAACTCTATAGGCGAGGTGAGACTATTCTACACAGAATGGGGTATGAAGGACAAGGCCCCATTGGCCTCAGAAAAGAAGGAATCATTGAACCTATACAATGTTCTTCGTCCTCATCGGCTAGAAACACAAGTGGCCTAGGATACAAAGGCAAGGGTAAAGCCAAGGAAAATGTCTGTCTTGTAGAAATGATCCAAACACTCCAAGAAGACAGTGACATAGATTCCAATGAATATGAGTGGGATGAGCTAACAGAGCATTCCTATGATGACAAAGAGGTCAATACGATCCAAACTTTTAGCCCCTACCATGAGGGACAAACACTACCAAATAGACCACTAGAGTCTGATTTGCCCATCTCTGAGATTATGCCTTTCGAGGAAGGTTCAAATTCCATCGCAATAAACAACTTGGAGGGAGGTACCATCCCGAACACCACCCATTCCTATACTCCTAGCGTATCCATTCACACCATCAATGAATCAGGCCTATCCTCTGATTCCATCCCCCTTGTACATCCTGAGCTTATTAATTGGGATCTGCGAGGAACTCCCCAACTAGACATGTTCCAAAATGATGATGCTTACATTGACTATATGAACCTTAGGCACCACCTACCCAAAGGAGATCATAAATCCAGTTTCTCTATTGAACTTAATACCGTGGCTTATTTTGGAGAGGGTGCCAATCCTTCCAGTCACAAAAATATCAAAATAAAAATTGGATCTGACGGTGAAAACCATTTTGCGGCTGCGTCAGGCCCCAAAATAGTGAAAAGAGAGGACGCATCCGAAGGTGAAAACCCAATTGTGGCACCTGACGATAGAAGGATTGACACTCTCCCCAGTGACATGCACCAGGAGAAGTCTCAGATTGTTATGGAACCAACAGAAATGGTTAACATTGGAATAGAGGAACAACCCAAGATCATCCACTTTGCTAAATCTCTTACTCCACCAGAAAAGACCAAGTTTGTATCATTCTTCAAGGAAAAGAGATGCAACTTCGCTTGGTAATATGTAGATATGCTAGGGTTAGACCCAAACTTGATCTTGCATCATCTTCCACTAGATCCAAGTGTGAAACCAGTCAAACAGAAGCTTAGAAAGATACATCCGCACATAGCACTATTGGTCAAAGAAGAATTGAAGAAGTTGTTGGATGTAGGATTTATCAGAGCAATAGACTACCTAGAGTGGATATCCAACATTGTACCAGTGTCCAAACTAGATGGCAGAGTTAGACTATGCAATGACTTTAGAGATGTAAACAAAGCCTGCCGTAAAGATGATTTTCCATTGCCAAACATAGATATCATAGTCGACTTGACAGCAGGACATACCATGCTATCTCTCATGGATGGCTTCTCAGGATATAATCAGATCAAGATAGCACCAGAAGACTAGCATAAGACATCTTTCACTTGTCCATGGGGCACTTTCTGTTGGAATGTCATGCCATTTGGGCTAAAGAATGC
The DNA here is from genome assembly GCA_027924645.1 of Cunninghamia lanceolata. Taxonomy (NCBI): domain Eukaryota; kingdom Viridiplantae; phylum Streptophyta; class Pinopsida; order Cupressales; family Cupressaceae; genus Cunninghamia; species Cunninghamia lanceolata. Next base: position 6,432,982 of record BSBN01000193.1, read on the forward strand.
AGGAGCCACATATTAACGTGCTATGACGACTATATTCCATGATATGATGCATGTAACGATGGAGGACTATGTAGATGATATCCTAGTAAAGTCACTCACAAGGGAATCACATCTAGACGTGTTAGAGAAGGTCTTTCAGAGATTAGAAATTCAAAGTTAGGCTGAACCCAAAGAAATGTGTATTTGGAGTCACCTCAGGCAAGCTTCTAGGCTTTATTGTATCAGCAAATGGAATAGAGGTGGACCTCGCAAAAGTCAAGGCTATCGCGGACATGCCACCTCCTAAGACTCTTACACAACTAAGATCACTACAAGGCAAGCTACAAGCAATCCGCAGATTCATATCTCAGCTGGCAGACAAGTGCCAACCATTCAGTCATCTCCTGCACAAGAACATTCCATTCAGATGGGATGAGAGATGTGAAGAAGCCTTCAACAAACTAAAAGAGTACCTCCCGAATCCACCCATTCTCATGCCTCCTATCCAAGCGAAACCACTGATACTCTACATATCTACTACACCTACAGCTCTTGGGGCTCTTCTAGCACAACAAGATTATGAGAATAAAGAAAGATCCATCTACTACATCAGCTGAACATTAGTGGGCTATGAGTTGCAATACTCACAGATAGAAAAATCATGTCTGGCGGTAGTTTTTGCTTCCCAAAAACTCTGACATTATATGCTGGCACATCCAGTCAAACTTATTACAAAAATAGATCCACTAAAATACCTACTAAGCAAAGCAGCTCTCACAGGTCGCCTAGCCAAATGGGTAATGCTCCTGAGTGAGTACGACATTGAATATGTAGACAAAAAAGCTATCAAAGGGCAAGTCATTGCTGATCAGTTAGCAGATGCACCACTACAGGACACCACCCCAATGCAATTTGACTTTCCAGATGAATCCTTATTCAACATCTCAACACATTCCTGGAAGCTCTACTTTGATGGGTCCTACACCAACCATGGATCGGGGGCAGGAATCTTGTTTGTAACTCCTTATGGCGACACTATTCCGAAGTCTTACCGTTTGCTATTCCCATGCACCAACAACATAGCTGAATATGAAGCCCTAGTCATTGGTATCAAGATGGCAACCGAATGGAAAATCAGAGAGCTACATGTCTATGGTGATTCTTAACTAGTGATAAATCAGGTCAATGATGATTACCAAACCAAAGATGAAAAGCTTGTCCCTTACAAGTGAATGGTTGATGACTTTAAGGAATACTTTGTGATCATCTCTTTTGAGCAAATGCCATGGCAACCATTGCATCCCTTCTTGAGATTCCAGAGAAATAGTCACAATACGAGTTCTTAGTAGAAACTATTCGACAGCTAGCTTATGATCTTCTAGAGAACCATACCATATGCCTTTTAGTTGGATATGATTCACCTTAGTACGGTAAGATTTATACTTATCTCAAGGACAACACCTTCCCACCTAACCTATCTTCAAACCAACGACGGACCTTTATATGCCAAACCTCTCGCTATACCATTATTGCTGATACCCTATACCGACGTGGTCTAGATGGTACTTTACTCTGTTGTTTAGAATGAGAAGAATCCATAACCGCTTTGCAAGACGTACATGAAGGGATTTGTGGAACACACTCTAGTGGTCCTTCCTTAGCCAAGAAACTCATGCGCCTAGGTTATTACTGGCCGAACATGGAAATGGATTCATATCAGTTTGTCAAGAAGTGCAAGCAGTGCCAAATACACGGTAACCTGATACATGCACCAGCTCAAGAATTGAGACCTTTAATGACACCTTGGCCCTTTTGCCAATGGGGACTTGACCTTGTGGGAAAGATCCATCCACCCTCATCCAACGGCCACAAATTCATCATAATTGCCACTGAATACTTTACCAAGTGGATTGAAGCCGTTCCCCTCACCACCATCACAGGTAAGCAAATCTCCTCATTTATCGTGAATTACCTCATATGCAGATACGAGATTCCTTCATCCATTATCACGGATAACGGAAGACCCTTCAAAAACTAGGATGTCCAAGAACTCTATGATCGATTCAAAATCCAACACCGTTTTTCCTCACCATATTACCCACAAGGCAATGGTCAAGCTGAAGCATCCAACAGGACCATCTTGAAAATTCTCAAGAAGACAGTCAATGATGCTGGCTATGATTGGCATATCCAACTCAATCCCACTCTATGGGCCTATAGAACTAGTATACGCACTCCCACAGGTGCTACACCATACACCCTTGTCTATGGCTCAAAAGCTATCCTCCCCATTGAGGTCGAACTACCATCTCTCAGGGTGTCGTTGAAAGGTCTCATATTAGATGAAGAATACAGAGTCTCCATATTACAAGAACTAGAGTTGCTGGAGGAAAGGAGACAGAAAGCCTTTGACCATCTCAAAGCATATCAACAAATGATGTCAAGAAGCTATAACCACAAAGTTCACCCAAGAATCTTCAAAGTTGGAGATCTAGTCCTTAAGGAAAATCCCTGCAATCAATAGGATAGGGAAAAGAAGGGCAAGTTCGAACCCAACTGGCTGGGGCCTTATGTAATTGTAGCTTCTTACGGATCGAGGGCATATCAGTTGGCAACATCCGAGGGTGAGCTATTCAATGATCCAATCAATAGCATGCATCTTCGCCGGTTTTATACCTAGGAGAACCCCAATGTAAGGGAGGCACAAAATACAAAAAAATCAAAAAATTAGAAAAGAACAAAAAAAAATTGTCTTGTGGTGAAAACCTAGCAAACAAGCACCTTGGATAGGTATCATGATGAAAACCTGGCAAGCAGGCATCATGTATACTTTCTAGCTTCCGTGCCAATAAAAGCAAGTGGTGAAAACGTGGTAAACAGGCATTACTTGTGATAAATTGCCTTCTCCATCTTCAGGAAACCAATCACCTTGAGTCCATTCTTCCTTGTGTCCCATTCGACCCATATCTGTCCCATAATAAACTCCTGACAGTTACCTATCATGGCTTGCTACTCTATCTCTTTGTTGGCCTTATCAACCAAGGTTTTGTCCCATACCGTATCCATCGCATAAGCCTAGCATAGTGTCTCTCGTCAGTTTTCCACGGTCAAAATCCATGAACTACATTGCCTCTGCATCATCACGTAGGCAAGGCCATATTCCTATGCGTCCTCAAGGCTCACACAGTACCATCCATCCCATTTCTTGTCGTCTTTCTTGTTGTCTCTCTTCTAATCCATCCATGGTCCATTAGGGTTTACCCGAAACTACGTTGCCTCTGCGTCGTCACGTAGGCAAGGCCATTTAGCAATAAGCCCCCGAGGCACTAGTTTAGTCCCTTAGGGTCCGTCTCACCAATAAGGATTGTGTAATCTTCTCACCAAATAAACAAGAGCAGCAAAGCAAGCTACCAAAAAAAAACAAAAATCTTGACGCAAAACATCAACCTATCCAAGACAAAACAAGAGTACCATATCAAAACACTCAAGCTTATTCTATCTCAAATTATGGCAAGAAACAAACACATCTAAATGCAAGAATGTTTTGTGATTGGTTAGATTAACTTACAAAGTCTTGATTTATGTGATCATGCCTTTCTATGCTACTTGAGGATGCCAAAAGCTAGAAATGCTATGATGGGGGCATGATTATTTTCTTTGTTTGCTTCTTGTGGATTAAACTTTAGTAATGTGATGATTTCTGTCTAACGACATGATCGGTAAAAGATCATCGAGGACTCCAAGATCTAAACATGAAAAGGGGCAATCCTTGTCTGTTGAAAAATGTAAGAAGTACTCAGGTCATCTAGATTCAATTTTGGCTAGATGCTTGTATTAACTTGCTAAATCAAAATTCATGTAAGTAATACTCAGGTCATCTCGGTTTAATTATACCTAGATGCTTGTATTTTCTTACAACATAATAAAGCCCAATGATGAAAGCGCTTCAAAATACTTGCTAAATCAAGGTGACAAATATTCTTATCCATATCCATATTGTATCCAATTGCATCTCATATCCATACCATATCAAATTGTATTTCATATCCGTACCCATATCCATATCCATACCGTATCCAATTGCAAGTCTATCCTTAATCCATGCCAATCAAGTCAAGTCAATCTTGTCAAATGATCCAATCACAATCAATGGTCTTAATCCTTGTCTGGTCATAGAACAACTTGATCAATTAATCAATCAATTGTCTTATACAGGATGTTGCATTGTCAAAATTAGACCAACACACGCGTCTTACACCACATGCTTCATTTCTTGAAACCAGACACTATCCTTCGTGTTGCTCTAGGGATCCATCATTCCCCGCCATGATAACACACCTGCCGTGTTGGTCTAGGGATATATTGTTCCCCGCCATGACAACACTATCGTATCAAATGTCTTAGACAGGATGTTATATTGTCGAAACCAGACCCAAAGTTTTATATGACATATTTCATTCTTGAAACCAGACATCATCGATCCATATCATTGGTTTACCACTTGACAGGGGCAATACCTTGGTTATTCCTGTATCATTTGTGCATACTTGCTTACATGCTTGTGTGTGTTATCATTTTTATCTTGCATTCCATATCATTCATCCCTTTCTTCTGAATTCAACCATTTCATTTCCTGTCAACATATCTTATTGTGAGATTGTCCGTCTCACGCCTGCCGCCTTCTCCCCATCCAATCTCCCAAGGGGGCATCCTATCATCATAACCTGTACCAGGGGGCAAACTGGGGCATGTATCATTATCAGACTATTCTTATTCTTTGAAACAACGTGATAAAACACATTTCTTCAAAGAGGGGCAAAATGTATACACCTAAAATTGGTTCGGGTCGAATTAAGTAAATATTCTAATATTTATCTTAATTCATATTTTCTTCTGTCAATTAAATAAATATTATAAGTTTATTTGATTGGTTCATTATCCTACAATTAAATAAAATCATTTTATTTAATTAAAATACCTAAATTCTTCTAATGTCTCAAATCCTAAATCCACCTCACAAAATCCACTTCATCAATCCACCTCATCAATCCACCTCATCTTTCCACATCATCCCTTCCACCTCACCATGTTGCACATATAATTAAATATTCTTAATATTTAATTAGCTAATTTCCTCCAAAATCTAAAATTAAATATTTAATTCAATGTTCCCCACTAGCCTTCACCAATTGAATATTTAATTCAATGTTCCCCACTAGCCTTCACCAATTGAATATTTAATTCAATGTTCCCCACTACCCTCCACCAATTGAATTCTTAATTCAATTTCTCCCCACTATTCTCCACTCAATGAATTCTTAATTCAATTGTTCCCCATTATTCTCCACTATTGAATTCTTAATTCAATTGTCATAACTCACTATCCTCCACCATGAATTCTTAATTCAATTGTCATAACTCACTATCCTCCACCATTTATTCTTAATTCAATTGTCATAACCCACTCTGCTCAAAAAAGAATTTTCAATTCATCCATTATGAATTAAAGATTTACAAAAAATGAGAGCCATTGATCTCATCTTTTGATCCTCACCCTCCATTGCCTTTTTAGAAAATTTATAAATAAACCTCTTCTATAAGCAATTAGGGACCTTCATCTTGCACAATAACTACACCCAAATTTCTCTTCTTCTCTCTATTTCTAGTATCCTCCATTATCATGTGTTGAAATTCACATTCAACACAAATAGGTATCAAAGCCATTCTTCCTTTGTCATCTTCAACAACCAAGCAAGCAAGGAAAGCTTTTGAGGGCTTCACAATCAGGATCAAAGAAAGATAGGCAAACAATGGAAAAGGATAGGTAAAGGAGTTTGTAAGTATATTTACTTGTGTTGGTTTTAAATCTTCTTTGCTTTCAACTTCCATTGGTGTTTAGGTTTTTGTTTTCATTAATTTGACTAACCTATTTACCCCTTCACAATACTTATTGCGAGGGATAGTAATTATATGTCCATCAAAAGGAAATTTTAGACAATTATGAATTGTTGAAGGGACAACTTTCATAGCCTTTAACCAAGGGTGTCCCAATTTAATGTGAAAGAGGTCAGAAATAGGGACAACATCAAACCATTGTTCTACATGTTTCTCAAATACAATTACCAACAATGATATCTTACCCAAAGGATTTACAAAGGTTCCCTTATGTGTTTTAATCATCATGTCTGAAGGGTCATAAGATCCTTGCATCAAGTTATGTAAGTAGAGGAACTCTTCCATGGCAACATTAGTCATGTAGTTAGGATCAATAAGTGTTATGTCCACGAGGTTTCCCATTATTTTCATACTGATGTAAAGAGGTCATTCAGTGTCTCTAATTGTTCTATCATGAGGTGTAAACACAATTTCAGGTTCAGGGATCTTTCTCTTCATGTAAGGCCTAGGAGGGAACCTATTGTTGTTGTTACAATTAGAAGCCATGTATATGTGCTCGAATTATTGCAAAATCATATTTTAAAAGCTTTCAAAAAGTATGCCAAAGGCAAGTGCAACACTATATGCAAAAATGACCTAAAATGCTTAATTTTTTGTACTTTTTCAATGCAAATATATGAAAGGAGAGGTGTTGTAAGGATTTTGATTAGGGGAAGCAAATAATATTTTTGATATCAGTCCAATACAGTAGGAATATCTATCACAACACACTCTTGATGCAAATCTAAGATGATGACAAGTCAAAACCTAGTGAAAATACACTAAAATATGCAATTTTTTCACCAAATCTCAATGCAAAAGAGCATGAAAAAGGGTGTTGTGAGGAAAATTATGATGGAAAGAAAATTATATCAGTAATAGCATCCACCTAGTTCCAAAATATCTGTCACAACACGCTTATAGTGCCACTCAAGATCAAATCTTAATGAAAATATAGCAAAAATAGGCAATTTTTCACAATTTTTTAATTCCAAGACCTAGCAAAAGGGGTGTTGTAAAATTTTTTACGAGGTGCAGAAAATAATAGAAGTGATATCAGTCACCTCAATCCATAAAATTTGCCACAACACACTTGGAGTGTAATCTATGTCAAACCCTAGGGCAAGTATAGCAAAAGTGTGCAATTTTTCACCAAATTTTCAATACAAGAGCCCAATAAAAAAGTATTGTGAAGATTTTTAGGAGGGAAATCAGATAATTACCCTGATAAAAACCAATTAGTGTAAAAATATTATTCACAACATGCCTATGGTGCAAATTTTGAGAGTCTATAAGGCCAAATCTAGTGAAAATCAAGGTTTTTCAAGCCCTAGATTTGAGATTTTGATGCCAAATTCTAGATGAATGTCTTACAAGCTGATTTATGATGAAAATTAACTCCACTCAGATTTTAAAATTATTTTCAGACCATACCATGCAAAATGCAAGTGCAAATCTAAGGAAAATTTAATGAAAATGCTAGTTTTTGTTGAACTTTTCTATGTAAAAATGCAAATTTTTGAAATCTAAATGCAAATTTACACTAAAATGCAACACTATAGACAAATGAAAATTTGAATGAGTGTCTAAGATTAGTAGAAAAATTTGAAACAAGATTTTACCTACAAACCCTAGTTTTTAGAATTACTAGGTTATATGAAAAATGCAAAATTTATAACAAAACCCTAGCAATTTTATGATGAAAATGCAATGCAAGATATTGAATTTTTGTAATTTTTTGTAATTTAACTTAGATATAATGCAAAAATCAGCAATTTGATGAAATTCAAATTAATTAATGCAACATGCAAACCCTAAAATGCCATTTTTTTCCAATTTTTCTAATTTTTCAATTTTTTTGTAAGTTTTCCAATACAATAAGATGAATTATACTATGAATTAATGAAATCAAAGAAAATATGAAGAAAAACACTCAGAAAGGTGTAAACAAGTCCAAAAACATGGGTTCACCAAAATGTAAAGGGTAAAATTTGGATAGTTGAGTTTTTGGTAGTTTTGTGTATGTATCCTCTTTTCACCCTTTCATTCAAGGACCTAGTTTCAAGTGGCAATGTACTATCATACCCTAGATCACTGTGAGATGTAGGGAAACTTGGATTTGTATGATTTGATTGTCAATTATACTCAATTATGCCCAATGATACATCAAAGACCTAATTATGCAAATACATAAGCAAACAGATGAATAGTAGAAAATGTTACTATAGAAAGATGTAAAATGACAAATAACTGTGCACCTATTTTCAGGGTTTAGAAGTGGAATAGTTGGGGACCAATGAGTAGGCACCCAAGTCCAATGCCTAGGTTTTTGTTGGGATCTGGAAGCTCAATCTGCAACCTATTCTTGCTATCACAGAGGTTTTCCTGTCACAGAGTCTAGAGAACTAGAGCGGGTGCCCAAGTCTAGGGTGTTGTTTCCAACTCTAATCTACAAATCTGACACTCTGTAATGTCATCCTGCAACTACACTTTTCCTATATCTTCAACTTGTAACCTGTAATCATAGAAACTTTGGGAGGGGGTTGTGGTGTTTAGAGGCTTGCCTCAGTCAAGACCCGGAGAGACATTCAAGTCTTCCGAACACTGTTGTCAGATAGAGAGTGTGTTTCTTTGGAGGCACAGGTAAAAACTAAATGATAAATGTTCAAAAACACAAATCATGTCACATTGTAGTGAATATCTCATGGGAGGAAGAAGCTCTTCATGCCATGAGGAGATGATTGCTGAAATCTACTAATACAAACACATAGACAACACAAATCTGCTCTTTCTACACAATGAAAACCTTGAATCACCTTTAGGATGCCAAAAGATCACCATAATCATCTAGTTGAAATCTTGTTTACAAATGAATGCCTAAACATGCTTTTATATGCAACTACAAACACTCTCGCCAAGTATTTCGTAATTCAAACTTATCATGTCGGCATAGGACCCAAATAATGGTCACAAGCTGACACTCAAAATTTGGAACTGACCCAAAATATGGCAGGACTATGGCATGAGCACCCAAGTATTCCCCCCTATTTTGGTCAAGGTTAGGTTCAAGGGATCCTCCTAGGTCCCATTTGTCATGAATCTTAGGGATCATTTCATTAAGATGTCAAAATATGATGTAAGATGTCCTAAATGCAGCTAAAAGACCCGGGAGCTAAACCTTATGAGGGAAAAGCCCCCAAGAGGACATTTTCTGACTTTACAATTGTAATGTTTAGTTAGGCCATAATTTTAAAATTGCAAAAGGACTACAATGACTTGCAAAAAAGATATACAAAGAGCTCTAGATGAGGAGTTAGCATCTTCTACCACCCATGTGCCTATCATTGTAAGCCCATCAGGCGAGCCTTTCCCATGTGATAGAGATACTCTACTTGTAGAAATTGAAAAATTGATCCAGACCTTGAAAGGAGATAGGATGCAAGCGTATAGTAAAGGTGTGTCAGACATAGTTAACCATTTGTTAATCAATATTAATGGAAAAGTAGATGATGCATACAAAGGAATTGTAGACTTAAACCAAGCATTGGTTAAGTATGAGCAGAATGCATCTAGATTGTAGGAAATCATGAATAGGTGGATGCCAAGGAATACCACAATTAAGTAGATGGTCAAGACAACTAGGTTTGATCTGAGCAAACCCCCTGAACTACAAAGTGTATCAAAAGTCATGGCAATCCTGCATGATGTTGCCTCCTACATGATCAAATTAGAGAAACAACTAAAGGAGAAGGTAACATCTATTGATCAGATGAAGATGAAGGTGCTACCTAACTTTAAAGATTATTAAGGTCATGCCTAGACATTGGACCAATGGAAGGTAGAATTCAGTACTATGGGGCCAAGAGTGGTTGCTTTGGTTTGTGTAGGTGGTGAGCTGTGAATAGGTCCACTCAATTTAGTTTTGGTAAGGAGTCAAAAGCCATCCTAGATGCCTAATATGTTGCTCATAATGATAGGGTGATCAAAATTTTAGAGTTCCAATGGCCCAAGGATAGAGATTATGGAGCTTGGGAGGAGAAGTACGAAGGTGATTGATACTTGAGTCAGCTTTCAATTGGTCATCAGTTTTCAAGGATGATCTATTTTTGGCATTTTTCTAGTAATACTATATTTTTGGCCTATGCAAATGGATCAAACATCATCATTGGAGGATTGTGTCAGCACACATATGATTGTAATTGAATTCTAATATCAGATATTGAATGAGCACAAGCTCCCAAAATTATTTTTCTATTGTAATGTCAAATTTTCTAAAAATGGTTATTCTAGGGGCTTAGCCAACATACTTTTGTATTTCTCCAATATAAGGGGATTTTATACTATGCTCTCTATCTAGGAGTCTAAATTGTAATAGCAAATTAGTAAGAAGCAACATATTGTAAAGCCTTGTGATTTTGATTGATTCCAATAAGAAAGGAGTACTTCTTGGTTGCAGGTCATATATTTTGTATGTGAGAATATTTGTTTTTACATGAAAAGTTTCTATTTGGATTGAATTATATGAGAAAAACTGTATGTGTGTGTTATTTGTGATTGCCTCCTTGGGCATGAATGCTTTTCTTTTGAATGAAGTTGCTAAGGTTTTCTGAATTCATCAGTGTATATTTGCTATGTTGTATATCTGATTTGTTGCATTTGTTCAAGGAATGGAATAAATTGCTTTAGATCATAAATAGGGGGAAGTGTGTTGTATTAAGGGATTAGTGAAGAAGAATCACATATAATACTCTTTCTTGGGATTATTGTTGTAAAGAAGTAGTGATATTATCACCCTCTGAGTATGAAGTTTGTTGTCATGGAAGGAACACTTGCATCTAGGCTTTTAAATTTGTTACCCTAAATAGGCCGATCTAAGGATGTCCTTTAAGTCCAAGCACATAAAATCATAAAGAATCAATAAAAAATAACCTTTTCTTTTGTTTTTGTATAATGTGTTCAAGTTGTTCCATGTTCTCAAAGTTCTGAAGTGGATACATATTGAGGATTTAGCTAATCTAAAGTAGGATCATTCAGACCTCAATACATCAGTGAGAACAATCTACTTAATCAATTTCTCATTGTGTTAAGGAGGGATATTTAAGATATTATCATAAGGGAATACCCCTAGCCCTAGCAGAGCCTGAAGTGTAGAGGAGAACAAATAGTTGTCTCCTATTTGTTGGCCACTAACCTGAGAGTCCTAAGCATTAAAGATAGCTACCTTATAGGGATAATCAGAAAATTAGTTGGAAACATCAACAGAGAGATTATGTTGTCTTGAATAAAACAACATATTACTTCAGCAGTTGTGGATTAGAGAGGAACTGCTTCGACCCACTTCATAAAGTAATACATATCTATAATGATTAAAGTATGTCCCTGAGAAGGAGGAGAAATATTTCTAATAAGGTCTAATCCCCACACAAAAAATGGCCAAGGTGAAACCTAGGCATGAATTTTGTGGGCAGGAGTTCAAATGAGATTACTATGTTGTTGACATTGTGGGCACTTTTTGATGAAGGAAAAGGAATCTCGTTCCATGTCTTTCAAATAGTAACCCATAAGAATAAATTTTTCAACAAGAGATCTCCCACCAAAATTTCCTCTACAGGCACCTGAGTGTGCCTCCTCCAAGGCAATTGAGATCTCAAAGTTATTAAGGCAACGAAGTAGGGACCTTCATAAATCTATCAATATAGAATCTTTGATAAGACGATGTAACATGCAACAATTTTGTGTATGTGAACTCGAAGACTTCTAGATGTCAAATCAAGAAAGGTGCCATCACACAAATATTTGAATATATGGGAGTACCATTCTCTTGATTCTACATTATCACAAAAGGCAACTTCATGCGTTATTGAAGATATAGTGACATTATGGATAATGAATTTATAATCCCCTTCAGAACCATTGAAGGATAGGACAGAAGTAGTACTTGCCATCTCATCCGCATGTCGGTTGTCCTTGTGTGGAATTGTGTCGATTGTGTAGGATGAGAATTTCTTCAAAAAAGATAAGGCCAAGTCTCGATACTAAGATAACATATCTTTCTTTTCTCGATAAGATCCAATAACTTGCTTTATGATCAATTGAGAATCACTAAATATTGAAATATGTTTAATGTTAAAAGACAAAGCGGAACACAAGCCAACAATAAGGGCTTCATACTCTGCAATGTTGTTGGTACATAGAAAATTAAGATGATAAGATAGGGGAATTGACTTACCTAAAGGAGGTACTAGTATAACACCAGCACCAAAGCCAGTTCAACATCTAGAACCATCAAAGAATAATTTCCACTTATCATCAACATCCAAGGTAAGGATTTGATCATCATGAAAAGATTCTTAATTTAGGAACGTGAATGGTGAAGGAGCTTCTGCTAAGTGATCAGTCAACGCTTGTCCTTTAATTACCTTTTGGGAGACAAATTTAAGGTCAAACTTTGTTGTCAACATAACCCTCATTGCTAAGCATCTTGAAAGATCTATCTTGGCAAACAAATGCTTTAAAGGATTAAATTTTACAATTACATTAATTTCAGAATTCAAGAGATAATGTCTTAGTTTTTCTGTTGCAAAAACAAGAGCTAGGCATTGCCTTTCTATCATAGTGTATCGCATTTCATAATTTGGCAAAGTTTGGCTAATGTAATACACAACACATTCTTTACCATCGTCATCATGTTGCACTAAAAAAGATGTGAGAGAATTAGGGGATGCTAATGTGTAAAGAATGAATGGTCATCTAGAGACATCCGGTTGTAAAATAGGCAGATTAGCAAGATATCTTTTGAGATCATCAAAAGTTTTCTGACAAGCACTATCCCATTTAAAGGTAGATTCTTTCTAAAGAAACTCTGTGAAAGGAAGAGTCCTATCCACGAGTTGTGAAACAAATCGACGAATGGCCTAAATCTTTCTTTGTAAAGTATGAAGTTGTGAAACATTTTTAGGAGATGGCATGTTAACAATAGCATCAATCTTTTTCATGTTAACTTCAATACCACGATGTGAAACAATGATTCCCAATAGCTTACCTCTATCAATGCCAAAGACGCATTTATAAGGATTCAAGTGCATGTTTGTATTTTCGTATGCGTTCAAAGATTTGATAGAGGATTTTGACGTGATCCTCGTGTAAAATGGATTTGGCTAGAATATCATTGACATAATCCTCTAAGTTGTTATGCATGAAATCATGAAAGATAAGTGTCATAGACCATTGATAAGTTGTACTGGTGTTCTTTAATACAAACAACATGAAAACCCAACAAAATGTTCCCCAAGGAGTTATAAAAGTTGTTTTATATTGATCTTGAGGATTGATGAATATTTGAAATTATAACCAGAGAAACCATCCATAAAGGAAAGTAACACATGGCCAATAGTAGAATCAACAATCATAGATATTAGGAAGAGTAAAGTTATCCTTCAAAGATGCTTTATTCAAATCTCAAAAATCATTACACATTCAAATATGGTTGTCAGATTTAGTGACAACCACAATATTTAAGATCCAAGGCAAGTAGTCAATCGGGAAGATAAAGCCTGATTGTATAAGCTTCTCTATCTCAGCTTTGAACAATAATGCAACCTTAGGATTCATATTACGTATCTTTTGTTTAACTAGTCTAGCATTAAGATGGATGACAATATTATGTGTTACAAGCGGTGGATCGATGTCGGGCATATCAGAGTATGTCCAATAAAAGAGATCTAGATATTTATGTAAAATAGATGTTATTTCTTGTTTTTCTTCTGTATCTAAACAATTTCCAATAGGGATGACTTTTTCAGGATCATCCTTATCCATCAAGACATCAATAGTTTTCCCATTAATGAGAGTACTACTATGTTGAATGTCAAGATGATAAAGGGATTCTAAAGGTGACTCATGAGATAGCAAGGTATCATCAGATAAACAAGTGTCCTTCCCAAAGTATGCTTCTGCATTTAAATAATAAGGAAGGCCATGATCATGATGGTTACAAGGTAAGTGATAATAAGTACCTAAGAATTCAGCCAAAGCTTCATCTGTCGAAAAAGTATCCAAAGGGATATCTTGAAGATCATGATTTGTATCAATCAATTCCAGATATACCCATTTAAGTGTAGATGATGAGATTGTGTTAACATTTAGATTAGGATGACGAGTGGAGTTGGTGGGCCCTAAAAGATGGTATCCAAGTCCAAACGAAGAGTAATGTGCATTAGCCTCCAAAGGGACTTTAATACCTTGGTCCTTTATACCACAACCATTACCATTGTATCCACATTGAGAGAGGATTTGGAACCCTCAACCATAGATAAATGTCATTTCTAAGGAGGAAGGAGGCAACCCATAGGTCTCATATTTAGTACTATAAGAATAAGTGTTATCATTATTTCTTTTTAAAGAAATTTTAGGTGATACAAGAGTAGAGATCGAAGCCAGCTTAGGACTTTTTTGGCTTTGAAGGTGAGACTTTATACTCCCCCACAAAGGTAGGTGTAAAGTCTAATGGACCCCAATCATTGCCAAAGAGTGAAGGTGAATTAGATTCTTCTAATACAACCTCCTTAGTAGAGGGAGAAGAATTGATCTTAGAAGAAGGAGAAAAGAAGTGTTGATTAGTTTTAGCTTTAGTTTGTAAACAACTGTCTGAAGTCAACTTCAATTGTGTAAAGCAGATTATTGTGAACAAACTTTATTGATTGATGAAGGGTAGATGAGACTGCCCTCATAGCATGAATCCAAGGTCTACCAAGAAGAAGATTATATGAAATCGAATTAGCCATGACATGGATAAGGGTAGGCAAAGTCACAAGACCAACCCTAAGAGGTAAGGTGATGGTACCCAAAGATTGTCAACCAACATTATCAAAGCCATGAATGTCAAGTTTATCTAGTTTAATAAGAGAGGTATCAGTATTTATTTTATGTAACAAATCTATGCCACAGACATTAAGACCTGATCCACCATCAATCATGGTATGTCTAACTCTTTTTCTATAAATGATGACATACATTGTAAGAGGCTCATTTTGGTTTTGAACTCCTATGGGAGGTAATTAATGTGCTTGAAATATAATATCTGATTTAGTCACATGCATACAATCTAATAGAACTACTACATCATTCGGTTGAACAACTGGTGGAACAATCACCTTTTGTAAAGATTCTTGGAGCATTTCATCGTATGTAGGTGATGTTTGTATCAACTCCCATAGAGAGATATTTGTTGGAGTAGCTCGAAGCTTGTCAACAAGATCATAATCCCTACCATTATGAGTAGGAAGACAAGGTGCTTGAGGAATAATAGGTTGAGAAGGTGGAAGAGAAGAAGGAACAAATTGTATTTATTTCTTTTGTTTGTTATTTTGAGTGTTTTATGTGTGAGCAACTTCTTGATGAATAGGTTGTTACAACACATTTTGATTAAGAGGACTTCCAGTAATTTGTTTTGCATAATTTCAAATGTAACCAAGAGGTCTAGGTGTTTTTGGGGAGCCTCCTATTATAATAGGTGATTTAGGAGCATCATTATGAAGATGCACAACAATTTTAGGCAAACTGAAAACATAAATTGTATTGATGATTCTTTGAAATAGAGATGGTTTAGGAGTCATAAACGATGATTAAGTTGAGATAAAGTCATCCAAGGCTTCGTCTAACATATCAAAATCATCACTACTAAATGACCAATCAAATGCATTAAATTCTTGAATAAAGTAATTGGACATAATTGAATCTCCTTATTTTTGAACTTTATAGCAATGAAACTAAAGAACAAGGAATAAAAAGAAGTATCCTTATGCTCAATATGAAATATATCAATTATTAACAATAATGCTTTGATTATCCAATAGAAATCTACAATATGCTTAACTTCTATCAATTTCCAAGCTAGAGTTGTCATTAAATGAAACCCTAACAAATTTATAAGAGTAAAAGCACAATAACAAGCTAATCTTTATAACAACAAATAAACCTTTTTCAACAATAAAGAAAGAAGAAAAAGGTGTAGTTCACGTCGAGTTCACCAAAATGTCAGGTAGAAAAGAGAGATCTAGCCTAAGGAGCCAAACTAGGTCAAAACCCTCTTCTACAAAACATTGAGACACGAACCAAGCTTAGATTCTACCCTTGAGGGAGAGCTTAAGCTACAAGGGTTCTACCTCTTTGTCGTATAGATGAGTGCCAAATCAAATCTAACAAATCTAGCTAGGGTATAAGATCTAAAACCTTAATTTAAGCCAAATCAAAGCAGAAAATAGAACATCAGAGGTAAGAAAATTGTTTAGAACCTAGACTAGATGACAAAAAGTCATAGGATCAGGGTGCTTGAGTGCCCTGGGCCTCCTTTAGGATTTCTAGAAACTGTTGAATTTGTCAGGTTGTACCTGCAAGTTATTTAATCTTCCAACCTATCACCTTCTGAAACTTGTTCGTCAACTTTGCACACAAGAAAGAAGAGGAAAAGTGTTGTGGCTCTATAGGAGCTTGCCTCATTCAAGCCCCCATTTTGGTATTCCTACCTCATGGATAGCCAAGATTAAATCCAAATGTTGTGTGTACTCATAAAACCTATGTGTGAGCAGTAACATGCAAGATCTAACCAAATAATATCAAACCCCAGCCCTATATGACTCAAGAAAATAGAGAGGGATGATTTAAACAAAGATCTACTCAAGGGAGCTAACAACTTCATCTCAAGGATCAATATTCATGGAAGGTCTGCAAAATAAGAAGGTGATGCAACCATACCCTTGGAGGGTACTCAAGCCAAACTCAAGTTGGTGGTTCGAACCCTTCTCCGAATTGTGCAAAGTATTCCAACCTAGGAGCTCATGAGATAGACTCAAGATCTCATGTCCTAGCCTTCATTCAAGTCTTTCCAAGAGCAAAGGAGATCTCCAATTGATCAAAACTTGTAATAAACAATAGCATAGAGAGCAATAGCAATATAGAATTCATTCACATCAAGAGCGCTTCTTAAAATCTTCTTTCAAAATGATTTCATTCACTTACCTTTATACAAGGATTATAAAAAGAGAGTAATTCAAATAAAAATACCAACACAGCATGATAAAAATCAAATTTGGATTTAGGGTCGGCATAAGCAACATTAAGGCAAACTTGTAAGATAAAATAAACCCCTGAGGCATGGAAGGGACTAGGGTTCTTGGGTACCTTCGGCCTAGGGTCATTTCAAGGCCTAAATTCACTCTAAATGTGAGGCTAACTCCAAATCTTCATTTATCTTTCGAGGTCATGATGGAACTTTAATCAGGATTATGACTTATTGTATAAACAAGGTTAAAAGAGAGCTTTAAGGGTGGACCTAAAAAGGACTAGGCATGAGACCACTAAAAGGGAGGAGCTAAACAAGGTGAAATTGTGTCTACACACAAGTGTACACATTTTACAAATCAACAACGTCAACCATGAAATGACTTCTCCTCATCAATGAAGTATAAATGTTCCTAGTATACTCTAATGTGAATAATAATTCATGGCTATTTAGATTTGTTTATGCTGGCATTTGTAGGATGTAGGCAAAGTATGTACTTCACATTTTATATTAATTACTGCACATCAAGAACCAAGTGAAGGAGTCTATTGTATTGCCACTAAGTCAATAGACAAGTTGGGGGAAATCCAAGGATAGAACGGTGTATATTTGAGAATATTTCGATGGGTGTGAAGAGGGTAAACTGAAGGAGATGAGGCATCATGGAGGAGATAAAGGTCACAACTGGGGAATAAGGAGAAAACTCAAATTAAATATTTGAATTTGTCTTATGTCTCTTCATCTTCTATGGAGGAAATTAGTGAATTTCCTATAAAGACAAGGACTAAAGCTTGGTATAGTGTTGCTGCCCAAGAGCGAGTGTTGGATTGACCAAAGGATAAATTTGTGAGAAGAAACTAGCTGTGAGTGCAAGTCTGAGTTGCCTAAAGGTGCAGAGAGATAGGAAGCCTTGTGAGGCTATGCAAGGGTATTACAGATAGAGGAGAGTATGCATAAGGTTGTGTGAGAGATACAGTTGTATATGATCATGCAAAGTGTAGATCAGAGGTTATAGAGGCAAGAATTTGTAGAGAGAATGGCTATTGAGAACCAAGTTTTGTAAATCTTGTAATGCGGATTTGTTTTTCTTGAGATTATGTATTCTGTTGAAATCAAATGTGAAGTTGAAATTTCAATTTGAATGAAGAATATTTTGGCCTGTATAATTATGTACTTGTGTGAGTTTGTTTTGGTGGAGGGATTCCCTCTTGTGTTAAGAAGTGAATTTGATGTTAGATTAGATCGTGGATTAGATATTTACTTTTGATCTATGTAGAAGAGCTAAATTATATGATTACAAGCTCATTGTATTTCTAATATAGATGCAAAATTTGTGATATTTTTTGAATGAAATGTATTCAGAATAGTTTATCAAATTATAGTTGCAATTGATTAGATAAACTTGAATTTATCATCTTGATTTTGACCCTTAGTCCTTTGACTAAAATAAAACTTACATTATCCTCTAAGTTATCTTGCATGATTAGGGCATAATAATATAAACTTTGGAAATATTTATTCTTCATTTAGGAGGGCTATAGTAAATTATTACCTTGTCTAAGTTGATGTGTTAAAAGACCTATCAACAATATTTATGTCACCAATGTATGGTACTAAAACCCTAATCAAGGAGTAAGTTAAGCATATGTAAATAAAATTTATCCAAATTCTAGGAAATATGGATGTGAATTATATAATTAGAGTTATTTCAAATTTGAAATTCCTACAAGAAGTGAAGGTATAACCCAATGTTCAAACCCTGGGGAATGTAAACATGGATGGGTTCACCAAAAATGCAAATGGAAATTACTTGTACTTAGGTTAATCTAGACTAATTAAATGAATGCACACAACTAATATTTAGTTAACCTAGATTGATTATTACTATCTAGGAATTGATAATTAAAATAATTATATTTACAAAATTAAATGCAAGAGTTAAGGCACTTAGTTGTGGTAACTATGATGAAGAAATAATTTTGATGCCACAAAAAATATTGTTTCTAATGGTATTAAATTAAATCCTGTCAATCTAAATAATGTCTAAGGACTATAATAGATCCAAGGTTTTGTGTAGGTTGAATTTGTACCATGTGGCATTGGTTTTAGTCTATGGAATTATCACATGGGATGGAAATGATCTAAAGCTCGTAGAATCAAATTGGTTGATGATAAACTACTAAAAGTGATGTCACCTAAATCTTTGATATTTGATGTGTAAAGACAAGAAGTATTGAAAATACTTTGGGGAGATTTGTTGTGTGGTTACACAACACGCCCCATTTTGCATTATCAAAACAGGGACCCAACTTTTTGGCTTGGTTTGTGTTGTCTGCTTTTTGGCGGTTTGGTAAAAATGAGTCAGGTGCATCATCATCATGATATTCGATGAGGTTGGTCATCATCATGAGGTCAGTTTGTCAAAGTTCATATTTTGTTTCTATGACCTCATATTTAGAAAGAGCTTGAAATTCCATGCAGGTTTCCCTTTTACATCACCTGAAAATTCGTCCATATGAGGGAGTTATGAGCAGTCAAAGTTTTGGTCAAACCTGATATTCGCAAGAGGATCATCATATTTATATCCTCAGTCATGTTGTCAAGGTCATCCTGATCTTGGTCTATCACCTGATAAAATCATGCAGTCGAAATATCTGGACGTCAATCTTAGGTGATAGTGCCCTTTACCTGTCAAATGACCTTATGCGCATTGTGAGCATCATGATTTTAGGAGGGTCATATTTCATAACAACGAGCATCATGATATTTTTACATCACCTGATATTATAATATCATGCTGATATTATAATATCACCCTACTTAGAAAATCCACCATCTGCATAATTTGCATGCGCATGTCAAAATCCTATCGGAGGGTCATCATCCTGATCTTTCAAGGGAGGGTCATATTTGCTGATATTCACTAATATGATGATGACATCATCATATCCTCCTGATCTCCTTTTGCATGATCATGATGATCACCCTATCTTTTATAGGAGGGTGATATTCCATTCCTCAGTCATGTTGTCAAGATCATCATGATCTTGTTTGTTTACCCGATATTTCGTAATGTCCTCCTGCCGAGAAATATGACCTTTTGCTAATATCCTGATGACGTCATCCCGATCTGATAAACGAAGAAGCAAATATCAGGATGACATCATCATCACATTTCCCTTCGGCAGGATATTTTCCAAAACATGATCCGGTTTGCGAATATGACGATGACGTCATGTTCTAAAGTTTAACAAAAGCCCGGGTATCCTAATGATCATCATCATCCTGATCTTTCGAGAGGGTTACCTTGGCCGCAAAGGGGTCATATTACATTCACCACCTGATCATCTTCCTTAGGTGACCTGATATTACATTTATCCCCCGATCTTAACTAAACATGACGGTGACATCATCTTTTGCATTTTAATGAAGCCCGAATATGACGATGACGTCACCATCATATTCCATTCCTCAGCAGCAGGATCATATTCCAAATCCTCCTATTTTCCTTCGACATGATGATGATGATAATGTCATTCTTTTCCCCAATATACAGAAGTGAAACATGACGGTGACATCATCCGGACATTTGGAAGGGGGGAGCATCATATTTCACAATATCCTGCAGCTAGATAAAAGACATAGAGTTGTCCATCGGCCTGACTTTTACTGTCGGCCAAGTTCGTTATTCTCCCGCCGACTGAAGTAGTCTCCCTGATATGTTGTCCATCGGCGTAGTTTTAACTGTCGGCCAAGTCTAGATTTCTCTCGCCGATAGTTGTTGTCTTCCCGATGGGTGGACGTCATCATGATTTTTGGCGTCGGTATAACTGTTGCCGTCGGCCTAAGGTAAAATTGTCATTCCGACAGTGTGTAGTCACGCCGATACATACATGCATCATATACAAAGGGCGGATTCAAAAGATTTTGAAATACGATTTAATCCTGGTATATTTTGAGATACATGATCATATTTGGAGCCCGATATACAAGAAAATGGGCGGGAAAATGAAGCGATGGAAATTTGAAGACCCGATTGCATTTTCCAGTCAATGATGGTTGACCCGATTGTTTTTTGACGCTGTTTATGCATTTAGTGCATAATTTTCCACTGATTTGGGGCTCGATTTGCCTGTAGCTGCATATTTTGAGGCTTGTTTAATAAAATGTTTAAATTCCTGTTGTTTATCAAATGATGATGAACTTAATGTTTGTCTGTTTACTTGCAGGAAGTCATGATGCTGTTAGAGCTGTTGCTGAGCATTATATGGTTGCACAAGGAGGCAACATGAACCAGAAGTGAGGAGGATATTGTCAAATATGCTGTTTGCCAGCTGGAGACCGAATCAAATCAAAGATGCTGGAATATTCTGTGCCAGCTGTACATTTGCCAACTGGCGAAGCATGTGCTTTTCATCTGGACCGTTGATTATTATGAGAGGATCCTGATCCTTGGATCATTGTAACTGTTTTCTGGCATTTGTTCTATATAAAGGCCAGAACCTGATACATTAATATACATTAATAGATAGATATATCTGGCAAGAAGGCCAATTACTGTAGAATCAATTAGGAGATCAGATTATTGAGACTAATGAGGATAGAATTGTTGAAATGTCAAGGTTCTTTCTTCAGATCACTGTAAATGTACCTGTTCTTGAGCATACTGAATGGATATGAAGTTTCAGATTACATCCTGATTGTAAATTTTACGTAATCTTCATGTTGATTTCTGGATATGTACTGGTGAATGCTGTGTTCAACTAGAAGCGCTTTCATTTCATTACATGTTGTTGTCAACTTTTCCTTTGAAGATTTGCACTGGATCATGCGGATTTGTGGAATGTCCTGGTGAAGTATGATTCTAGTTTCCTTCTTTTCATTGCATGTATGGGAGCTTGTATGTGGATCAGTGATCTCAGTCAAGTAGTTTTGGGAATCTCATTCTTTAACCCTTTTCCTTTTTTTTAATTTCATAAATTCATCACCATAACTGCAAGTCATGACAAATAATAAGCAGAAACAGAGAAATATGTTGAAATCCCGTAGGTAACTGAAAATAATTAGCATATTTGAGTTAAATGCATGTAGTATTGAAAATATCATGCAAAGAATCATAAATAATGGTAGAAATCATGCAAATATCAGCCTGTAGGCACATTATTTGACTAAATTCACAGTGCAGAGGTAGAATTATTAGAGATTTATGCAGAGCAGACATATAGAGCAGGATATTTGGAGGAATAATGATGAACTTTGCAGAAATACGTAAGGCCCCTGAATGGAAAACAGCAACACACATCAACCACTGAGTAACGTCAATAGATTAAGACCTAATCAACGGAGACTTGGGATCATGAATTCTTTGAATTCATCGTATCTTTCAAGATGAGTAAAGGTTGTTGTGTAACTTTTAATCTATGTTTGTGAATGACTAACATCTATCTCAACATAAATTGGCGCTAGAAGGAGGGTAGAACTGGAAAAGACACCACTGCTTCGGTCATCATTCATTTTATGCAGGCCCCTCGCTTCTAACGCAACATAAATTGGCGCTAGAAGGAGGGCAGATGAGCTGTTTCTCAGCAAATAAATTCTTTTCAGTTGAAGTGATATCCCCTGCCTCTGTTTATCAACCCGCTTTAAATCTTGCAAACATATCTGCAGGCCCCTCGCTTCTAATGCAACATAAATTGGTGCTAGAAGGAGGGCCGAGCTGTGAATTTCTAGATTTCTACAAATATTGCATAAATATTTCAGCATTTCAGTTAAATGTCTGCAAATATCTCTTATCTAAGATGTTTTGGTTGCACCTTTGCAAAGATCTAGCTCGAGACATCAAAGATTAGTTTGATTTTCTGGACTTTTACATTTTATTCTGAGATATGATAGATCTCATTAAAATTTCAAAATACTAAAAAGTTGAAAAATAGAGTCTCATTTTGATGGATGTATATGAAAACAATTGTCAAATTAACATTCCTTTATTTCAGGAAACTTTGAGTAGGTAGCTTTACCCTCACAGTTTGTCTAACTTTGGTTTATCTACCTGTTGCAGGATACACCAGACTGCGGAACACAGTGAAATAAATTGTTTAACTTTCCTTACAAGGTTGGATTTATATTTGAAAGGACTAATATTCTTCCCAGATGTGTTCAGGGTTGAAATTTGCCAAGAAAATGAAGAAGTTCTGGAGCAGCGAAATGAGGAAATTCTGGAACAATAAGCAGATGCAGCACCAGAAGTTATTAATTGTCCAGACACTGAAGTGGATCGTTCTGAAGATTTTGAATTATACTTGTCTAGAAATATACAGTGTAGTCAATTATTAGGTTTACCCATTGATGATGTCTTGATTGAAAGCTGGTGCAGATTACATGATGAAGAGCATTCAGAGAGAGATTGCTACCCTTGCTTGGTCATGTTGAAAAAGACTCTAGAAAATACAATGGCTGAATCAGTTCCAGAAGGTAAAGAAGAGGAAACATCTTTCCTGGATTCATTTTATGGTGAGATTGATCGGAGTTCTCTACTTCCTAATACAAGTAAGGATCAGTTAGTATGCAGGTATGAATCTTGTGAAAATTTTAGAGAAGAAACCACTCATCAGGATAATATTTTTGATTCTGATCCTAATACTTTTGATAAAGAAGATGAAACGTCTTTCCTGGAGTCATTCTATGGTAAAGAGAAGTGTAAACAAATAGTAGAACAATCCAAATGCACTCTTGCTGATGAAGTTCCTATGATAGTAACTCAGGGAATCATAGAGAAGAAAATAAATGCTGATTTACTACCTAACTTCTTTGAATTGAATGGTCAAATGCAAGAATGTTGCAGGTTAATGGAACCAGATCCTTTACTAGATAGAAGATGTGAATTATTTAATAAACAATTCCTGAAAGATGAAGATGTAGAAGACTTTGGAGTTGTTGTGAATGATCAGATGTCACTCCAGAAATATTTTGAAAATGAAACAGGGGAGTGTCCCTATCAAGTGAAAGTTGTTTCTCTTTTACAGTCAAATGATTTAGAAATGATAAATTTTTGTATATCAGGTTATGATAATAAAGATACTTATTTAGATGCTGATGTGCAGGAAATTGAAGAAAATATTGAGAAGTTTCCTGAACTGGAAGATAAACTGAACATCTGGAATGAAGGGATAAAGTTGGATAAAGATGAAGAATTAATACATCAAGAGTCATACATCCTTCAATTTGAAGAGAGACCAGGCACTGAGCCAAGCAGTGAAAATATAATGACAAATGGAAGACCAACTGCCAATGAAGAAGCATGTCCAACAAAATTAGAAATACACTAGGTTGTATTTCTCCTTTCCACAGTGAATGATGTTGATTATTATTTTGATTATGGAAATTCAGGAGATAAGACATGCATATGGATTAATCATGAACATGATGAGCTTCCTCAGTTGCTGATCATCAAGAGTTGTTCTATTGAATACAGTGAATTCAGAATATCAGAATATTTTTCAGAATATAAAGATAAATTTGCTAGGTTGAGAACCATAACTGATACCTTAATGCTCCTGCACAATCAAAAGAAGTATGCAAATACAGGTGTATTTGGGTTGTTTTCTGGTTTTTGTTTGCCTAGTAGTGGTTTGTATATAATTTTGTAGGTTAGCTGTTTGTACAGTTTGCTTGTTTTGCTTTCTTGTTCTATTTCTGTTGTTTCCTTTTGTAGGTTAGCTGTTTGTACAGGTTGCTTTTTGCTTTGTGTTGTTGAGTCTTTGTTTTGGTTGGGCAAAACTAGTGCACCTTATTACTTAAGAACACTGCATAAATTGTTAGAATTCAAAAGTTGAATATAAGTTTCTACATAGGTTGTAACTCATGTCAGTATAGGTATTCTTGATCAGGTCTGTGGTATCATATTCATCAGTACTACTTTTCTTGAGTCAAGATGATCCTCACAATGACACACCTAACAGCCTTGGGTTTATTGAACATATCAGTGTAGGTGTTAAGTGAAAAATCTAAAGGTTGCCCTTGCTACTATTGCAATTCTCAACTTAATTTCAACAAGTGACCATTCCTTGTATCATGAGGCTACAACTGTTATACCTTAAGAATTAAATTCAAAATATAAAATAAATAAAATAATAAAATGGATTTTCTGAAATCTAGATTAAGTCATCTAAGTAACTCTACCGGAGCTATAGACGCTTGCTGGCAGTGGGGCTCTACTTAGGGGAATTGCAACGATAACCTTGCCGGGGCTATGGACGCCTGCTGGCAGCAAGGCTCTATCCGGTTGGCTATGAGGGATGAACCAAACTATGTAGCTTAACACCAGTCACTGACTTATTCAACTCACTTTCAAGATGAGTATATGAATCACATGCACACAATTGATCCCTTATCAATTCATTGTTACATTGATGAACATGATACCAGTTAGAAAGGATTAGGATGCTCATGCTTAATAGGAGTTGGAAATTTATGTTTTAACTTATCCTCACCTTTTGAATTATTTGAATTTTGTTGTTTTCTTTGGTGGCAAGTTGTTGTGTGGTTACACAACACGCCCCATTTTGCATTATCAAAACAGGGACCCAACTTTTTGGCTTGGTTTGTGTTGTCTGCTTTCTGGCGGTTTGGTAAAAATGAGTCAGGTGCATCATCATCATGATATTCGATGAGGTTGGTCATCATCATGAGGTCAGTTTGTCAAAGTTCATATTTTGTTTCTATGACTTCATATTTAGAAAGAGCTTGAAATTCCATGCAGGTTTCCCTTTTACATCACCTGAAAATTCGTCCATATGAGGGAGTTATGAGCAGTCAAAGTTTTGGTCAAACCTGATATTCGCAAGAGGATCATCATATTTATATCCTCAGTCATGTTGTCAAGGTCATCCTGATCTTGGTCTATCACTTGATAAAATCATGCAGTCGAAATATCCGGATGTCAATCTTAGGTGATAGTGCCTTTTACCCGTCAAATGACCTTGTGCGCATTGTAAGCATCATGATTTTAGGAGGGTCATATTTCATAACAATGAGCATCATGATATTTTTACATCACCTGATATTATAATATCATGCTGATATTATAATATCACCCTACTTAGAAAATCCACCATCTGCATAATTTGCATGCGCATGTCAAAATCCTATCGGAGGGTCATCATCCTGATCTTTCAAGGGAGGGTCATATTTGTTGATATTCGCTAATATGATGATGACGTCATCATATCCTCCTGATCTCCTTTTGCATGATCATGATGATCACCCTATCTTTTATAGGAGGGTGATATTCCATTCCTCAGTCATGTTGTCAAGATCATCATGATCTTGTTTGTTTACCCAATATTTCGTAATGTCCTCCTGCCGAGAAATATGACCTTTTGCTAATATCCTGACGACGTCATCCCGATCTAATAAACGAAGAAGCAAATATCAGGATGACATCATCATCACATTTCCCTTCGGCAGGATATTTTCCAAAACATGATCCGGTTCGCGAATATGACGATGACGTCATGTTCTAAAGTTTAACAAAAGCCCCGGATATCCTGATGATCATCATCATCCTGATCTTTCGAGAGGGTTACCTTGGCCGCAAAGGGGTCATATTACATTCACCACCTGATCATCTTCCTTAGGTGACCCGATATTACATTTATCCCCCGATCTTAACTAAACATGACGGTGATGTCATCTTTTGCATTTTAATGAAGCCCGAATATGACGATGACGTCACCATCATATTCCATTCCTCAGCAGCAGGATCATATTCCAAATCCTCCTATTTTCCTTCGACATGATGATGATGATAATGTCATTCTTTTCCCCAATATACAGAAGTGAAACATGATGGTGACATCATCCAGACATTTGGAAGGGGGGAGCATCATATTTCACGATATCCTGCAGCTAGATAAAAGACATAGAGTTGTCCATCGGCCTGACTTTTACTGTCAGCCAAGTTCGTTATTCTCCCGCCGACTGAAGTAGTCTCCCCGATATGTTGTCCATCGGCGTAGTTTTAATTGTCGGCCAAGTCTGGATTTCTCTCGCCGATAGTTGTTGTCTTCTCGATGGGTGGACGTCATCATGATTTTTGGCGTCGGTATAACTGTTGCCATCGGCCTAAGGTAAAATTGTCATTCCGACAGTGTGTAGTCACGCCGATACATACATGCATCATATACAAAGGGCGGATTCGAAAGATTTTGAAATACGATTTAATCCTGGTATATTTTGAGATACATGATCATATTTGGAGCCCGATATACAAGAAAATGGGTGGGAAAATGAAGCGATGGAAATTTGAAGACCCGATTGCATTTTCCAGTCAATGATGGTTGACCCGATTTTTTTTGACGCTGTTTATGCATTTAGTGCATAATTTTCCACTGATTTGGGGCTCGATTTGCCTGTAGCTGCATATTTTGAGGCTTGTTTAATAAAATGTTTAAATTCCTGTTGTTTATCAAATGATGATGAACTTAATGTTTGTCTGTTTACTTGCAGGAAGTCATGATGCTGTTAGAGCTGTTGCTGAGCATTGTATGGTTGCACAAGGAGGCAACATGAACCAGAAGTGAGGAGGATATTGTCAAATATGCTGTTTGCCAGCTGGAGACCAAATCAAATCAAAGATGCTGGAATATTCTGTGCCAGCTGTACATTTGCCAACTGGCGAAGCATGTGCTTTTCATCTGGACCGTTGATTATTATGAGAGGATCCTGATCCTTGGATCATTGTAACTATTTTCTGGCATTTGTTCTATATAAAGGCCAAAACCTGATACATTAATATACATTAATAGATAGATATATCTGGCAAGAAGGCCAATTACTGTAGAATCAATTAGGAGATCGGATTATTGAGACTAATGAGGATAGAATTGTTGAAATGTCAAGGTTCTTTCTTCAGATCACTATAAATGTACCTGTTCTTGAGCATACTGAATGGATATGAAGTTTCAGATTACATCCTGATTGTAAATTTTACGTAATCTTCATGTTGATTTCTGGATATGTACTGGTGAATGCTGTGTTCAACTGGAAGCGCTTTCATTTCATTACATGTTGTTGTCAACTTTTCCTTTGAAGATTTGCACTGGATCATGCAGATTTGTGGAATGTCCTGGTGAAGTATGATTCTAGTTTCCTTCTTTTCATTGCATGTATGGGAGCTTGTATGTGGATCAGTGATCTCAGTCAAGTAGTTTTGGGAATCTCATTCTTTAACCCTTTTCCTTTTTTTAATTTCATAAATTCATCACCATAACTGCAAGTCATGACAAATAATAAACAGAAACAGAGAAATATGCTGAAATCCCGTAGGTAACTGAAAATCATTAGCATATTTGAGTTAAATGCATGTAGTATTGAAAATATCATGCAAAGAATCATAAATAATGGTAGAAATCATGCAAATATCAGCCTGTAGGCACATTATTTGACTAAATTCATAGTGCAGAGGTAGAATTATTGGAGATTTATGCAGAGCAGACATATAGAGTAGGATATTTGGAGGAATAATGATGAACTTTGCAGAAATACGTAAGGCCCCTGAATGGAAAACAACAACACACATCAACCACTGAGTAACGTCAGTAGATTAAGACCTAATCAACGGAGACTTGGGATCATGAATTCTTTGAATTCATCGTATCTTTCAAGATGAGTAAAGGTTGTTGTGTAACTTTTATTCTATGTTTGTGAATGACTAACATCTATCTCAACAAGATTGCAATATTGCAAGGGTCATGTTTGAGCCTAGGTCAACTACCTTTTTTAGACTAGCTTCATGGTAATGGAAGAATATAAAAGATAACAATTTTAGGCATGTAGGTGTCCTATCAAAGACAATAATCTAAATCATGCAAGGGCCTTAGATAAATTTGATGTACATTAATGTTCCTTTTACTAATAAAAATTGTAATGTTCTTGGAATGATTTTCTTTACAATGTGTAAGATTTTTGGATATTAATTAAGTATGAATTAGTACACATTGAGTGTCTTTAAATACTAAGGAATAGAAATAAATTGCAAAAATATGTACCAAGTTAGTGCATAATGGCTAATGAAATATGTAGGTGTTAGAAAATTTTGAATTTAAGTTTATGAATTTCAAGGGTTAGTTCCATGTGGTGCAAGAGTGGACTTACACATTAGGGGATTGATCTTAGACATGGAGGCATAAATATCAAGATGGAGAATGAGTGTATAATTTTATGTGCAAGGCTAAGTATAATAGATAGAAAATGTATAACTTGATAAGTGTGGATACGGATAAAATATAATAACATTTTTGAAAATATGTTTAATAAGGATATATAAAAGATTAAGGAATGATCCCAACTTTATACAAAAATGTGACAGTTATTAAATCATATGTACTTGTATTAGTACATTCCATCGAAACAAGCTCAAAACTAAATAATAATTTGCATGGGTAGAAAATTTTTACCATTATAGCATGAGAAATGTTATTGGGAGTGACCAAAACTAAATCAAATGCAACATACTAGACACCTAGAAGAAATTATAAATCTATAGACTTTAGAAATTGCTTGAAAAAATGTCTTAAGTATATAACTTAGAAACTACATTGAACACACCAGGATACTGAGAGGGGGGGCGGGGTGAACTAGTATCTAAACAACTTCAACTTATCAAGAGCAAATTAAAACTTAAGCATCATAGTATTAACATAAGAATGAAATATTAACACAATAAACATCAACATATAACACCAGATATATGTGGAAAACCCAAGAAGGGATAAACCATGGTGAGGATTAACTCACAATAAATGAAGCTCAAATAACAACTTTGTTTTAGGGCTACAACCCAAGGAAGCTACTACTCCCTATAGACTTTGTTTTAGGACTACAACCAAAGGAAGATACTACCCCCTGAAAACTTTAATTTAGGGTCACTCCCAAGGAAGATACTACTCCCTGAATACTTTTTTTAGGGTCACTCCCAAGTAAGCTACTACTCCCTGAATTGAGAACATGTTTAGAATAGGTTACAGTATGATAATCTTTCTACTGTCTGAAAACTGACATTGAAATTCACACCTTTGATGATTGCAATACTACCTCTTAACACTTCCTTCTAATGATTAGATTAGTTAGACACACTTTTCACTTGATCACTGTTATATATAAGTCTTTAAGATGAATCAGAACAACATCTACAACTTCTTCTCTTTCTTCTTTAGTCACACATCATAATGTAGTCATTCTACTCTTTTTCTTGCTTGCAAACCTTATCAATCACTTTAGAATTTCACTCTACCTAACTCAATTTGATTTACAATTTATATAAGATATTACATTGATTACATTGCTTGTTGGCCAGAGATAGCATGAAAAATACATTTACAAGTTGGCTAGACAACACACAAAATGAAACGTGTAGAGGACAAGTCCTAAACAAGACTACACACTACACCAACCGAAGACCCATGCCTATGTGGACAAAAACACTTGCTTAATTAGGTCCAAAACATCCTTCACAACATCAAACAATGAGGAATTACATCCGCACACTTTGCTCATTTGGAAATAGGACAGCCTTAAGCAAAAACACATGGAACTTGAAGCACAACAGCCACATCAACTTGAAAACCTTGTGCGATACTGGAAATAAGAAGGATCTTCATGAAACTTTTCTAGACAAGTCTATAGGACTCATACAACATCTACAAACACTCCTCTACCTCTGCACATCAAATATTTTGTACCACACATCTTCAATCATGAACTCTAATAACATGTCATCTAGAACATTGCAACATATTGTCATTGAGAAACTAAGCTTACGGACCACCAAGAACCTTGAAATTAAAAGGAAGCATGTAATGCACATTCATAATCATGTCCACAAAATTGTAAAGGAAAACATTTACATCCAGAGGAATGCAAAGCATTCTAATAGGCCTTCAACATCACCTTGATCTGCCAGAACACATGCAGGTACTCTATCATGCATAACTTTCACAAGGGAAGGACAAATGATCTGATACTTTGGAATTAGTTCCTTGACTGCACCTTGATCAACATTCCAGAACCGCATAGCCATAACTACAAATGTCAAGGAATGCAGAGCATTCCATTGCCCTACTAAGAACACCTTGAAAGAAACAACACTGTCTTCAGGCTGTCAACAGTAAAACATTCTTGTAGTAATCCAATCATCATGAAACTTGGATTAGGCCATCAATAACATCTTATCAAAATTAGCAACAAATATGATCATATTAGTACTTCTAATTCCCATATTAATGTGTCTTTATACTCAACACTTCTCTGTACTAATCAAGGCATGACATCCAACCATGAACACCATCACACATCTAAGATAGTGTTAACATCAATGACAACCTTGTGACAATGTTGACATCAATATCAACCCTAGGAACCATATGTGTAACAAACTATTTGTCATAATATATCTTCAAGATTTCAATTAACATGCTCTAGAAAAAAAATTCGTAGACAAACATTTAAGCCTGGTTTATGCATATATTCTAATTATCAAAGTAGTCGTAATCACACTTCAAAATCATATTTATAAGAAAATACTTATAGAAAGAACACTAAAATTTCCTATTACACATGAACACATAATGTGGAGGCTTATTAGAAGCACACAGGATGTTTGAAAGTTGTTGTAATGAGTTGGATGGTTTAGATAAAAACAATTTGCATCAAAGTTTTTTTAACAAGACATAGGTTAAGTAGGGTATGCATATCAATTAACACAAACTAAAATAAGATTATTTCATGATAGACATGTACACAAAAGGAAAAGAGATTATTTTCATGTCATATTTTTGAATGTATGGATAGAAATGCATATAAAATATGGAAGCATATATATCACAAATTCATGAGCTATTTGAAATAATGTTTCAAAATGGAATGCAGTCCTATTGATTATAATTGTTGCAATGTTGGTTATAGTAAGGATTTTATAATATATTATTATTATTTAGAATTTTTAGGATGGAGGTGAAAAAGGTAGATCAGGCAAAGGATGAAGCCAACGATGGAGGCAAAGGTGAAGAAGATGAAGCACTAAAGGTCTTGTTGCTGGACATAGAAGCAAGGCAGGATGAACCTAGTAAGACCTAGATTGTGGTTGGTAATGTCAATCTATAGATTTTAGATGTTATCCCAATTGTAAATGTTCCTAAGGAGCTCCTAAACTCCAAGGTGGAAAAACTAAAAAGGAATGCGATAATTGTAAAATTCATTAGAATTTGGCCTCCTACAAAAAAAATCAAGGAATGGATCAATCAAAAATGGCTAGGGGTGAAAGTTGAAGTGTGTTTCCTTGCCCTAGGGTTTCTACAAATTGAGTTTCAATTGGAGTTTGAGATGGACAACATACTGAAATGAGGACCGTGGTTTATGGGAAACTCAAGGCTTTACATTAGGGCTTGGACACCTGGCTTTGATTCACATAAAGAATTGATTCAGAAAGCCCCTACCTGGATTAGAATGTATAAGAGCCACAGGAGCTTTGGATGGAGGAGATCTTCAAGCTTATTGGTAATGCGTTGGGTACTTACATCTATTACTTAGAAGTGTTGTAGCAAGGTAAATTAGCTTCTTATGCAAGAATTTGTATATATTTGGATTTAAGTCAACCACTCAAACATTCCATCAAGCTGTCCTCAACAATTGGTTTGTGGCTATTTAGGGTAAAATTTGATGAAGAGGATTTTATGTTTACTTTGCTAGTTTATATTGACCCTGCTTACACCACTAAACATTCAAGGACTTTTATCCAAGTAGGAAATCTACTATCAGGCCTTCAGTCACTTAGAACATCAAGGACAATTAGAATTGTGTGATTTAGTTGTTCAATTAAGCCTGATTATGCTTAAAACCCTAATTATGCAAATTTGGAAGAAAACAGACAAATTACAGAAAATGCTCATACACATAGATATCAAATGACAATCAAATACGTACCGGATTTTGAAGTTAAAAAAATGGAAAAGTCAGGGACTAATGAGTGGGTGCCCTAGTCGATTGCCACCATTTCTATCAGGACCTGGGAATCTTGCCTACAACCTATTCCTACTATTCTAAAGATTCTTCAGTTGTGGGATCTGAAGGACTAATGAGTGAGCACCCAAGTCCAGGTCCCTATTTTCTATTCTAATCTACAATTCTGAGAGTCTGCACTACTCTCCTGTAACACCACTTTTTCTACTCATGTAACCAGTAACATGTAATCACAGAAAAATGGGTTGGGGGTTGTGGTGCTTAGAGGCTTGCCTCAATCAAGCCCTAGAGAGACATTCAAATCTTCCAAACACCATTGTCAGATAAAGAATGTGTATCCCTATGGGATAGAGGTGAAATCCAAATGATAAATGATTGAAAACACAAATGATATCACCTTGTAGTGAAGATCCCATGGAAGGAAGATGCTCTTCATGCCATGAGGAGATGGATGCCAAATCTGAAAACATAAACACAATAACAACACAAATTTTGCTATGCAACACAATGAATGCCTTGAATCACTTTCACATAAGTTCATGAATCAAAATTTCCATCTAGTCTACAAATGAATCACTAATCATGCTTATATGTGCAACTACAAACATTCCCACCAAGAATTTTGTAATGGAAACTTACCGTGTCAGCATAGGACCTAAATAACGGTAATAAACTGACACTTTCAAATTAGGCCTGACCTAAAATAGGGCAGGACTAGGGCATTGGCACCCAATTCCTCCCCCCTATTTTAGACAAGACTTATGTCAAGTGCATCCCCTAGGTCCCATTTTTCATGAAACTTCAGGGTTTTCTCATCGAGATGTCAAATTAATATGAAAAATGCTCTAAATGCATCAACAGGACCCGGGAGCTAAACCTTAAGAGGGAAAAGCCCCCAAGGGGACATTTTCTGACATAACGTTTAGCCCCCACTTTAATGTATGTAAAAACACAAGGCCAATACATGCATTAAAGTACTGTCAACAAACACAGCAAACACGCCAAGCATGGAGAAGACATGCCAGTCACAAAGAAGACAGTAACAAGCACACAAAACATAGAGAAGACAGTTACAGTCATGCAAAACATGGAGAATACAACATTGAAGACATGCAAAACATAGTGAATGTAGTGAAGATAGTAATGATTTTCTTTTCTTTTTCTTTTTCATATATATGAAATGTTGATGCAAGTACAAGGAAAGTAAACACACCACCCATAATGCAGGAGGGACTCATCACCACCAGTCTTTAAGACTACATATGGGGCAACAGACATGTCAAACAAATCAAGCACGCCATATAAATCAAACACACCATACAAATCCCAAAGCATAGGAGGGACTCATCACCAGCAGTCTTTAAGACTATGCTTGGGAAAAAATACTTAATACACACACACTTGGAAGACACGAAGAAAACACAATAGACAAGCGATTGAGTGTTCCTATTTCTAGGTTCATCACCATCTTAGGCACATTACAGGTACATACCGATAATTGGGATTTACCACAACAATCACTGAAGACACGCTTAAGGGTTTAGTTAGTCACAGAACTGCTCCCTACCTCGCAATGAGGACTTTTGAAAATGACAGGATGTGCTCTCTCCACGATAAATACACCATCCCCACCTTGTGATGAGAGCTTAAGAAAAGGATACGATATCCCATCTCTATAGAGGGCTTAAATGATTGTAATAGATTTCAAACAAATCTTAGAGTGTAGGAGAGACTCATCGCCACTAGTCTTTAAGACTGTACCTGAGAACAAGCACATTGCTAACATCTAGAATAGATAGCTTACCTTATATACGCCCCCACCTTAAGGTGGTTGATATCAGGTATCGATATCAAGCACGTTAAGGCAGGAAGAAAACACACAAGCGAACATGAGCTCTCACAAATCCCATGCCCCTTGGAGGTGACATGTACTTTATGATTGCCAAATGTTCCCACAAACACATCCCTACAAGAAAAGTGTTAGTGTCCATATAATCATGATAAACAACAATACATAGAGAACTGAGGAATGCAAGATTCAAGATAGATAAAGTGCATGGAGCAGCAATATCGTTATGTTTTGTAAGTGTGATAAGACAACAACAAGATCATACGGAGTGCTTCTACTAGCCAAGCATTGGATAATATATAACAACCCCATCGCCATATACGAACTAAGTCCAATTTTTTATTTCTCACTAAAGGGGTACTAGGTCTGCATCAGTATAAAATGTTTTTCATCATTTTCCCGCTCCATAGAAACACTAGAGGAAGGGAAACAATGAATCAAGAGAGGAGAAACAAGTTCCTTAAGGATAGTCACGTAGGAAGGTGCCCCCAAGTCACCAACCATAACGCTATGTCCATAGGACACAACACACAACAATGAAAATAGAGGAGAAGCAATATAGAAGAATGATGATACAAATAGAAGAAGGGTCACAACAGAGGCAGTCTCCTAGTATCCTAGATCTTACAAGAGAATCAAGGGTCATCCCAGGAGGCCTAAACAACATATAACACATCATGGGGGAAACACTGTTGGCAAGAGACATTGCTATGCATGATAGGTGTTGTCATTGATGGCAACTAAGTTTATCTTACACATCTACATTACATAATTTGTTCTTATCGGAAGTTAGAGTGAAGATTTGTCTAAGTCCAGGTACTCAGAAATAGAGCATGTGACAGGGTCCAATATCTTTGTTCGGATCTCTCCGGTGGTAAATCACAGTGTGCTGTAGATTTGACAGAGTGATAAGGATTGTCAGGACTATCTAAATCCAAAAATTTAGCCTTTGGTGATGAAGGATTCAAAAGTTATAAGCATTTGAGTATCGAGTTCCAGTTAGTCAGTACAGTCAGAAGAAGAACAGGCCGACCTAGCATTTGATCTTGGTCTGGATGAAGAAAAGCTATTGGTTAAGCAATTTGTGATTATCAGTGGTATTGGCCGACATGATTGATGATTTGAGAACACAATTTTTTGGTCGGCATTGTTGATTGTGCATGGATTCAGCTGACAGAATAGAGTTCTTAATAAATATTCTAAGTTTTCTTGAAGTTGACTACAGTTGATTGAATTTCTTGATGCGGATATAGCCGATGGATTCGAGTGTTTTGAAGTGTGATTGGGATGTGACGATGGAGTAAGTGTGAAAAGGGCAGGAAGAAGTGTGAAGGTGAAGATCTAAGCTCAGATTATGGCCGAAGAGTGAAACATGGCAGAGTAAGGATGAAGTGTGTAAGATCAATATTCTATGTGTAACAAGAACTGAAGTTTTGCATTGGTAGATGCTATTCATCAGTTTAAACATTTTTTGATCTTCTTGTAATCATTTCTGTAGGCAGTGAGCCTCTTGGAGCAATGAGCTCTGGGTAGTGCGCCCTGAAGGCATGTGCCTTCCCCATTTGTAATACTTTTAATAGATTATAATTTCATGTGGGCTAACCCCCACTGTGGTGTTTCCCTTAACTGGGTTTCCACATAAAAATACCGATGTTCATGTGTTATGATCTTGTTGTTTCTATTCTTATGTTCATGCTTCTTTCTTTTGAATGTATGTGGAGAATTAATTAAGGAACTAACTAAGAAGTTTTACAAAACACTGATTCAGCCCCCCTCTCAGTGTTCCTTAATTCCAACAATTGGTATCAGAGCTAGTTCCTTAGAAGAAGTTTAATAGCTTGAGGAAGATCTGGGAAGGTGTTTTCAATGGGTTCATTCAAGTATTCTAATGGCATCTAGGAATAACTTAAACTTGCTTTAGAAGATCTTGATCAGTCCAGAGTAGAAGTCAAAGAACTGCAAGAGAACCTTAAAGATGCTAAAGACTTCATTGAGACCTTAAAAGAAAAATTAAGCAAATCTAATGAAAAGAGGAAGGAGCTACTTGTTCAACTAGGAAATCAGAATGAAGACAATGACATGGATGAGGCCCTAAAAGAGAAGACAAAGGAATTTGAGAAGTTAGCTAAAGAAGTTGTTGTCCTAAAACATGAGATGGAATCTGGGGTGATGAGGCTAACCAAGGAAATTGAAGAAAGGAAGAAGACTGAAGAAAAACTAAATCAATCTCTGAAAGAAAGAACAAAAGAATGTTGTAGATTAGATAGAATAGCTAGCCATCTAGAGTCTAATCTACATGGAAGCAAGGACAATGAGGAAGAACTTGAAAGGAAAATTGTCATTCTCAAACATGACCTAGAAGTTGCAAATGAATATAAAGAGAAATTCAAGATAAGCTCAGATAAACTTGTGGTGCTACTTGAGAGTCAGAAGAAGGCAGATGATAAGTATGGTCTAGGATATGAGAAAGGTGAAAGCTCTTGATCCAGACAAAGAAATTCTCAATCAAGGAATGTGAGAAACAAACCTAGAAGACCTCAGGTAAGACAGCCTAATGCTCAAAGGTATCCATCTTTTAATGGAAATTATTTTGATTGCAATAATTTTGGTCATAGAGCTACTTAGTGCAGAAGCAGAGTAGATCAAAGTGGTCCATCCTTCTCTGGTCAATGCTTCAAGTGTAAGAGGTATGGTCATAGATCCAATGAATGCAGAAGTATGATAATGAATAACTCTAACAATAGAGGAAATGACAATTCTTTCAATGGCAAATGCTTTGCATACAATAGATTTGGACATAAGGCTAATCAGTACAGATCAAGAGTAAATCAATCAAATGGGCAAAGAAATGTTGTGTGCTTCAATTGTAACCGATCTGGTCATATTGCAAGATTCTACAAAAGCAGGAATAATGAACGAAGAGGTCCGGTAAATAGAAAACCTGATGAGCAGAGACAAGACAAAGGCAAGGGCAAAGTTGATGTAAATGAGATACAGAATGAAATGAACAAGACATGGGTGAAGAAAAGTGTAAGAAATGATGGCGATGGGTCCGCACTAGAATTTGGTTTTGAGAATTCCTCAAGGAACTAAAATGGAAGCTCTGGCTCAGGGGGAACTGCATTGAAAATCAAATCCCCCCAGCTAGTAAGTGGGTGCCTAAATCTGGCATGATGAGAGAAGATAATTTGGGTTATTGCAGATCATTTGAAAGGGTTTCTAGAAGAAAGGAAGTGAATATGGCAATTTGTGGAATGATTCATGAGAAACTGCATCAAGAAATAGAGTAACCAGATGAAGTTAGGGCAACACATTTAGTACAATGGAGAATTAGGTTTTGTGGAGCATAAAAGGTCATCCTTTCATCATTTGGATCACTTTGCATTTGAAGAGAGCAAGCAGAAGAGCACCTAAGCTAAGATTTCAAGGATTTGAAGTGTGATCGGTGAATTCATCAACTAACCCTAATTCCGTGGAAGAAAAAGGTATTTTTCTATGAAGCTTTGAACTTGTGATCTTTTGCAATGGCTACACCATTGGTTGTTGATATTACTGAAAGGCGCCAACCCAAATTCAAGAAGCATCTACACAAATTAGTAGAAGTCAACCCGTTATGTGCCTTTTCAAATGTTTCATATGGTGTATTGCATGTTGAAGATATTAGGGCCTATATTCATGCATGCATAGATGAATTTGGGGACTCGAGGTTTGTAGATTTGTTCAAGAATCATCTAAGGGATGAAATTCATGTTCTTAAACCTGAGTATAAGGCACTGTATGATAAACATTTCATTTAGATTATAGGGTTTCCATCCTTCTATGAAAATGAATGTGTCCGGTATGTTTTAATCCATATGCATGATGATTTTATGTGGCTAATGAAACCTTTCAAGATCACCAAGGATGCCATCAAGGCCGTGATAGGGTTAAACTCATCCGGTGGACTACCCATGTTGAAATCAGTAAAGAATCAAACCAGAACTGATGTTATCAGTTCAAGGTTTCACAAAAGGGCAATGACAATAAATGACATCACTGATTCAGATGTCAAATTTGCTTCAATGGTGATTGGATACAAACTTTATCATTCCAACAAGGAAAATTTTGTATCTGGTATAGCTATCTATGTATCTTATCAGATGTTGAAAGAGAATGTTGATTATGACTTATGTGATTTTCTACAAAACCAGCTGATGGAAATTTTGAATAAGGTTAAGAAGGATAAAAAGAATACCTTCAAATATGGTACATGAAAGGAAGCTAGGTGTGTGGAAATCACTTCCTACACTAATCTAATGAGGAGAGGGCTATGCAAATTCAGTTTTATCCTAACTATTACAGCAATGTTAAACCATTAACATGAGATATTACAACAAAACACAAGAACCAGAAAGTAGATAGAAGAAAAGAGACAAATATTTATGATGGGGAAAACCCTTAACGGGTGGAAAACCCCTATCGGGTGGAAAACCCCACACTAAGAAACCTGCACAATGTATTAACAAATCTAAAATATGTTTACAATACACTTGAAATGCAAGCTTCAATGGTCTTCAACACTCCTATCTAGAGTCAAACCGGTAGCATAACAATACCTGTAAAACCTGTGATACAACTCCCTCTTCAAGCACCTTTTTATTTAGAAAATACAAGGCAATATTGGACCTTTCTTGGAATGGGTGTCCAACTTGGCTTCATGGACCAAAACCCATGCCTAAGGACACTTGGTCAACATTGTAGAATGTGCTTGACACTTGTCCACAACTCCCATCCCAAAGGGGTTGCCTATTTCCAAAATGGGCTATGACAGATGCTCTTACGACACTTACGACCATCATAGAATCTGTCATAGCAGTTACAACTTACAACTGTAAGAGAATTTATCATACACAGGCTATAAATACCATATTCTCTTACAACATGTCATAGTCCACCTGGGGGCACCCAAATATACCTTTTTCAAAGATACTTCATGACACATGTCTTCACCTGTCTTACAACCTTCTATTTTCGACTCTTACATGTCATAGATTTGTCATAGGAATTTGTCATAACCGTTTAGGTCAAACATTCCCTTACACAACATGGAAGATGCCGACACATGGAAAAATTCTCCTACCACAAAGTGGGATGCCTATCTCCTCATGTGAGGACAAAATTACAGGTTGTCATATTCCATGTAGGATTGACACATCACCGTGCCACATCCCACAATATGACAATTGGAATTTACAAATATTTACTACATAGACAATTAAATAATAAATACAAACATTAATAATGTAAGGAATTTACAAGGTTGAGACACCTTAATTCCCAACAGTACACTGGTCTTGTGTTTGTTCTTCTATTTCATGAATGAGTTACCTAGCAAGAAAAGCATATGTTGGACCAATGATAAACATGTTACAATATAGATAAGGGAGCACTTGAATAGTATTGGAGATTCCAATGCCCAAAGGACTTCTCTTAAGGGATTTTTTAAGAATTTTCAGAACATGATGCATTCAAGGGAGAGAATTCCCACATCTGTGGTTGAAAAATACAAGGATACAGTCTGCTTTATGG
Source organism: Cunninghamia lanceolata (assembly GCA_027924645.1). Classification (NCBI taxonomy): domain Eukaryota; kingdom Viridiplantae; phylum Streptophyta; class Pinopsida; order Cupressales; family Cupressaceae; genus Cunninghamia; species Cunninghamia lanceolata. The sequence continues at coordinate 6,473,385 of BSBN01000193.1, forward strand.
TAGATACAGATCAATGTTTAATGGAAGCTGTTGAACCAAGAACAATATGGATCATGCCCATGGGGTATGAAGTTGATGAGCAAGTATTGGATATGTATGCTCAACACCTTCTAAGTAAACCAAAGGACACCACAGTCGAAAGATTTGGGACATATAGTGAACTTAGTGTGAAACTGCATGTTGAGCTTCAGAAGCTTGAATCTAAGAGAAAGATTCAAAGGCATGTTGAAATGTATGCTGAAAGCATTGGTATAACAAGAGAAGATGTGAGACAAAATAGAGAAAGGATAGAAAAAACTGAGAAATAGAAGCAGGAAAAATAATAGGGAAGTGTTCCAATAGAATCCTCCTCTAAGCCAAGAAGTACAAGAAGTACAGGCATAACCTCTGGTGCATCACCTTCTCCTACTGTAGAAAAACCCTCCAGTAAGGAAGGAAAAAGGACTAAGGTAAAAAGCAAAAGAACATATGTCAGTATGGAGAAAGTGGATGAAGAAGAAACAGACTTAAATGATGAGGTTAAAGAGCTGAAGGCCTCCGGAACTAAAGCTACTAAAGTATCTAAGGAGAATCCCTTCAGAAGCACAAAGTCAAGTAAAAGGCATAAGCCAGAAGCCGGTGCTAAGAAGCCAATTCCTTCTGTAGAGGAAATTGTCAAAACAATCACTTTAGATGGAAACCTAAAACTAATGACTAAATTCAATGATCACTATAGTGATACTAACAAAAGAATTTTGGAAGATGCTATTATAAAATATTTGAATGTATTCAACAACGCTCTAGTGGAGATTTTGTTAGAAGTTCCCAAGAGTTTAAGAGACATTCTAGAATTAAGAAAAGAAGTTGCTAAAGAAAAAGATCTGGAGTTAAAGGAACATGTATTATCCAGTCTATGTCTGGCGATCTCTGGAAAAGAAGTAGATAAAATTTTTAAAGAAGTCAAAGAGGAATTCAAAAGCAAAATCCAAATGAATAAGTTGATGATTGGAGATATAGAGGAAGTTGTCCAAGAAACTGAACAAATTCTAAGGAAAGCACTGGACAAGAACAAGTTCTATGTGGTTACAGAAGAACGAGTTGATACTGAGGATGCATCAATTCTGAATGATGAAGAGTAGAAGAAAAATAACCAACAAACTGGAGTAGATGATGACTCCATTCCAGAAGAATAAGCATTGAATAAAGAAAATGAAGAAATGATAGAAGAAGAACAAGTAAAAGAAACTAATGATGGAATTCATTCCCCCATTCTGGATGTTGAGGAACCTGATAAAACTACCACTAAGGATACACCAAATCATCTGGAGGAGAATGTAGAGGATATTTCTGAGAAAGATAAAGGAAAGAATGCTTCTAATGAAGATATAGAAAAGGTATAAGTAGAGAAAAGGAATGATGAGTAGGACAATATGGTTGACTCTCAAAAGAGAGGAAATGGAGGCCCTGAAGAGCACAAGTTAGAAACATCATTCTGGCCAAGAGACACTGCAAAAGTAGTGAAAGAAATTTTGGAAAGAGATAAATAAATTGAAGAAGATTAGGACATAATACAAGGTCCAATCAATTTTGATTCCTTATCTCTGGTGCAAAAGATAAAATTGGCCTCTATTGCACAAGCCAAGGCAAGAGAAGATATCTTGAAGTCTCACATAGAATATAGCGATTTGCTTGGCCTTGCATCTGGGATTTTGGAGAAGGTCATACCCACATTTCAAAAGGATTCATCTGCATCTCCCTCTGGCTAGTTGAAAAGTCTGATAAGCTCAATGAGTTCTCATTTTGAAACTCTAGAGAAGTCTATAGAAGTTAAAGTTAAAAATGAATTCAATGAGAAAAGGTTTGTTGAGATAAAGAAAATAATTAGCTATGATAGATCTGGGCTTGATACTAGCGTAAAGAGTATTCAAAATGCCCTATCTAAAGGTGCAGAGATCTATAAGTTTTGTCCAAATAGATCTAAAGTTGTTGAGGATATTGAGAAAAAGATTAAAGACATAGAGCTCAAACTGTTTAATATATCTTAGACATATAGTCCTTTAACTGAGTCTGTCATTACCAAAGAATGCCAAGTAGTGAGTCTGCGGAATGAATTGAGTGACCTAGAGAAGGAAAAGGCCAAATTTCTGGGTAGATTGGATGAGCTCCGGGGACTAATCTCCCCTAAGTTAGAAACTATGTATGATATATTGGCAGAGTCCCAAGTAGCAGCTGCTACTAGTTATCCTATTGACCTTCAAAAGGAAGAATCATTGGCAATTTTTTTTAGTGGGAACATATCTATCTTGGGCAATATTAAAAATAAATGGGACAGTGAATTGACAAAGTTGAAAAACATTTTTGGTGATTTTTTTTGCTAATGAATAAAGCCTAAGAACTGTATGCAAAAGTACATAGAGTTTTGACCCTTGTACATAAAAGTTTTACATAAATTTTGGTATACAAATCCTAGCCTTTGCCATTGATGTCAAAGGGGGAGTGAAGAGCAATGAAAAATGAGGAATCTAACAAAGGGGGAGCACTAGAGAATAGTGAAAATCATAAGTGTACATAGTAAGGGGGAGTTGTTCTTACACTTAGTCATTATTCACTAAGTGTTGCCATCAATGCCAAAGGGGGAGATTGTTGGCAAGAGACACTGCTACGCATGACAGGTGTTGTCATTGATGGCAACTAAGTCTATCTTACACATCCACATTACATAATTTGTTCATACCAGAAGTTAGAGTGAAGATTTGTCTAAGTCTAGGTAGTCAGAAACAAAGCATGTGATAGGGTCCAGTATCTTGGTCTAGATCTCTTCGGTGGTAAATCACAGTGTGTTGTAGATCTAAGGGAGTTATAAGGATTGTTAGGACTATCTAAATCTAGAAATTTAGATTCTGATGATGAAGGATTCAAAAGTTATAAGCATCTGAGTATCAGGTTCCAGTTAGTCAGTACAGTCAGAAGAAGAATAGGCTGACCTAGCATTTGATCTTGGTCTGGATGAAGAAAAGCTGTTGATTAAGTAATTTGTGATAATCAGTGGTACTGGCCGACATGATTGATGATTTGAGAACACAAGTTTTTGGTTTGCATTGTTGATTGTGCATGGACTCAGCTGACAGAGCAAAGTTCTTAATAAATGTGCAAAATTTTCTTGAAGCCAACTACAGTTGATTGAATTTCTTGATGCGGATATATATAGCTGATGTATTTGAATGTTTTGAAGTGTGATTGGGATGTGATAATGGAGTAATTACAAAAAGGGTAGGAAGAAGTGTGAAGGTGAAGATCTAAGCTTGGATTATGGCTGAAGAGTGAAATAGGGAAGAGTAAGGATGAAGTGTGTAAGATCAGTATTTTGTGCTTAACCAAAACTGAATTTTTGCATTGGTAGATGCTATTCATCAATTCAAACATTCTATAATCTTCTTGTAATCATTTCTATAGGTAGTGAGCCTCTTGAAGCAGTGAGCTTTGGGCAGTACATACTGAAGGCATGTGCCTTCCCCATTTTTAATACTTTTAATAGAGTATAATTTTTTGTGGGTTAACCCCCACTATGGTTTTTCCCTTAACCAGGTTTCCACGTAAAAATCCTGGTGTTCTTGTGTTATGATCTTGTTTTTTTTGTTCTTATGTTCATGCTTCTTTATTTTGAATGTATGTGGAGAATTAATTAAGGAACAAACTAAGAAGTTTTGCATAACACTGATTCACCCCCCTCTTAGTGTTTCTTAATTCCAACAAACACATCATGACAGATAAAGGGTTAAAAATACTTACCTGTAGGGACAACCTAATTAGAGGTTGTGGATGAGAAAATCATTCTCATCATCATCTTCCCACTCCCGAATGCTAGAGGAAAGTGGGACATAAGATACCATAGCAAAACTCTTATTCTTTTCTTCAAGTTGTCCATTCTTAAGATCTTCTTGGTTTGATTCAATGTTTGGTGAAATGTTTTCTTGTTGACATGCAAGTTGTTGAGCACAAGCTTTTCATATCCTTCTCCTTTCACTTGGTTGTCTATTTCTTTTTGTCCTACCACTTATCTCTTGTAAGATAGTGTTTTTCTCTTCCGTAAGTTTTTGTGTTTTAGAGGAGGAAGCACCAGGATCAAATCTCATTTGTCTAGGTGGAATATTTTGTTGTTGAAGACTACCTCCCGATCCTTGTAAAGATGATGGGGGAGGAACCTTGGCATAGGGTCCATTTCCTTTCGGTTTAGGATTCTTTGCAAATGCAGGTGATTTGTCTCTTGTTGTTTCTTGCATAGAAGGACCGGCCACTTGATCTAATAGTTTTGTTTTGTAGTTTCTATAGCTCAAGAAGTTAAAGTATGTCCATGGCTCTAGTTCCCTTTCAGAGCTTTCCCAAAAGTAATCCAGTATAAAATGTTGTCTTGTAGCCAAAGGTTTATACTTATTATGAGGTATAGTAATCACTTGTCCATTCAAAGGAAATTTTACACAGTTATGAATTGTTGAAGGGACAACTTTCATAGCTTTTAACCATGGATGTCCTAGTTTGATGCGAAAAAGATCAGAGGTGGGAACAACATCAAACCATTGTTCTATAGATTTCTCAAATACAATGACCAATAAAGATATCTTCCCAGAAGTGTTTATAAAGGTTCGCTTATGTGTCTTAATCATCATATCCGAAGAGTCATAAAAGCCTTGCATTAATTGATGTGAAAAGAGGAACTCCTCCATGGTGACATTAGTCATGCAATTAAGATCAATAAGGGTTCCATCCATAGGATTTCCCATTATTTTCACAGTGATATAGAGAGGTCCTTTAGTTTCTCCATTGTTCTATCATGAGGTGTAAACACAATTTCAGGTTTGGGGACCATTCTTTTCATGTAAGGCCTAGGAAGGAATCTATTGTTGTTGTTGTGATTAGAATCCATGTGTATATGTATTCAAATCAATGTGAAATAATATTTTAAAAGCATTTCAAATTTAATGCAAAAGACAAGTGTAAAACAATATATGAAAATGACCTAAAATGCTTGATTTTTTCAACTTTTTCAATGCAAATAAGTGAAAGAAAAGGTGTTGTCAGGAAATTGATCAAGTGCAGCAAGTAATTTGTCTGATATCAGTCCAAAACAGAAATAATATGCTTCACAACATGCTTTTGATGCAAATCTAAAATGATGACAAAGCAAAACCTAGTGAATATATGCTAAAATATGCAATTTTTCACAAATTTTCAATGCAAAAGGCCCAACAAAAGGGGTGTTGTAAAGAATTTTATGAGGTATAGAAGATTATAGAAATAATATAGGTCACATAAATCCATAAAATATGTCACAACACACTTGGAGTGCAAATCTAAGTCAAACCCTAGGGCAAATATAGTCAAAATATGCAATTATTTACCAAATTTTAATGCAAAAGAGTATGACAAAGGGTGTTGTGAGGAAAATTATGATGGATAGAAAATTATAACAGTAATAACAGCCACCTAATGTCAAAAACTATGTCACAACACGCTTACAGTGCAACTCAAGGTCAAACCCTAGGGAAAATATAGCCAAAATATGCAATTTTTCACCAAATTTTCACTGTAAGAGCCTAATAAAAAGGTTTTGTAAAGAATTTTAGGAGGGGAAGAAGATACTAACCCTAATAATAGCCAATTAGTATAGAAAAATCCTTTACAACATGCCTATGGTGCAAATCTAGAGAGACGATAAGGCAAAAATCTAGTGAAAAATCAAGGTTTTCAAACCCTAGGCATGAAATTTTGCAAGAAAATCACTATGACAAAACACTATAGTTAGAAATAAGTCCTAATGAGTGTTTTAAAAGGGTATTAAAATTTGAAACAAGATTTTGATTACAAACCCTAGCTAATGCAAAACTAGATTATATGGAAAATTGCACAATTTTAAGCAATTTTCAACAATTTGATCATGAAAATGCAATCTAAACGAATGATGAATGAAAAATTTCTGTATTTAAAATCAGATCTGATGATAATGACAGAAATTTATTGCAATTAAATTCCAATTAATCTAAATTAATTAAAAATGCAAGCTAAAATGCCAATTTTTTCAAAGTTTCAAAAATTTTCAATTTTTTTTGTGATTTTTCAAATGCAATAATATGAACAATGATAGGAATGAATGAAATGAATGTAAATCTGAAGCACAAAACTCAGAAAGTGTAAAAAAGTCCAAAAATGTGGGTTCACCAAAATGTTTAGGGTAAAATTTGATGAAGAGGATTTTATGTTTACTTTGCTAGTTTGTATTGATCCTCCTTTCACCACTAAACATTCAAGGACTTTTAGCCAAGTAGGAAATCTACTATCAGGCCTTAAGTCACTTAGAACATCAGGGAAAATTGGAATTGTGTGATTTAGTTGTTCAATTAAGCCTGATTATGCTCAAAACCCTAATTATGCAAATTCGGAAGCAAACAAACAAATTACAAAAAATGCTTGCACATAGAGATATCAAATGACAATCAAATGCATACCAAATTTTGAAGTTTAGAAAACAAAAAAGTCAAGGACTAATGAGAAGGTGCCCTAGTCCAATGCCACCATGTCTATTGAGATCTGGGAATCTTGTCTGCAACCTGTTCCTGTTGTTCTAGAGATTCTTCAGTTGCGGGATCTGGAGGACTAATGAGCAGGTGCCCAAGTCTAGGTCCCTATTTTCTCTTCTGATCTACAATTCTGACAGTTTGTACTGCTCTCCTACAACTCCACTTTTTCTGCTCCTATAACCTATTAGGAATGCATGTTCCCTTGTATGTTTAATTTTATGTGCAAACATACAATCGCACATATATACAATTGGTGGGCCCGAACCTGAAGGATATTGCATTTTGGTTGATAAAGGGCAGGGGTCCGATTGTATGTATGTTTTGCTTGTATATTCGCATTGTATATGTGATATACAAGGCTGATATACAAAGGGAAAACATACAAGCCAAACCCGAATGGGAAGTCAAATTTGGCAAATTCAGTGGTGGGGTCCGTAGCTTTTATGTTAAGTGCTTGTATATGCCGATATACAAAGGAAGAGATACATGCTGGATTTAAAAGGTAATTTCAATCTGATTGACAACTATGTTGGAATCCATGTTGTATGTATGTATATGCAATGTACAAGGTAAGATGCAAAGAATGAAGATGCAAGCCGAACCTGAAGGTTATTTCAAATTTGTTTTATACAGTTTTGGGGTCCACGGATTATATATTGCACATTGTATGTGCGACATACAATGAAAGGTGTAAAGAGAAGATGAAAACTGGACCTGATAGAAAATTCAATGTTCTTCATAATGGTTTGGGGTCCGCGGCTTGTATGTGGCAGTTGTATGTATGTGCTTTTGCGTATACATAGGTGAAAAAGGCAAAATGGAAGGGAGAAAAGTTAGCGATAGGAAAAAGACACCTGCATGGCACGTTTTAATTGGTTGTTGACTTTTCAAAGCAATTTGAAGTCATAGATCTTGGTGATGAGGAGGAAATCGACGGCCTGCTTCAAATCTTTAGTACAGATGTGTTTTTCCTATGTTTGCTGCATCATTTCGAGTAGGAAGAATTACAAAGCATGCAGTTTCTAGAAAATAGGTAAGTTGGCCATTTATGATAGAAATAGCAGCGGTATGGGTTTGATGGACAAGGTAACTACCATTTTTTATGAGAAAATCTTCAGGCGGCGGTGCAGATCCCAAGTTCACCTGCTTCTTTCCCCTTTCTCATGCTGCATTGAATATTTTTGGGCACCATTCTGATGGTGCAGTGTATCTGGCAAATTTTGAAATGCCATGTAATTTATTGATGAGTACACATTCTTGCTATAAAAAGCAGACTGTGTTACTCATTGAGGGTTGTTGAAGACTTGGACATTTTTTGGAGAAAATAACGAAGAACAAAGCCTTTCTTGGTTGTTCTATCTCTTTTGTGAGTTTATGAGTTGTATCTGAGTGCACCTTGCACATATTTTTTAGTTTCATTATTGTTTTTATATGAAATATGCTTTATTGCATGTGTTTAGTTATTTGTCTCCATTTGTTGTATGCATTTCTTCTTTAGAATCTGGTTGCTAAGGGTTTCTTAGATTCTTGGATACAAAGTTGTTGTATTGCATGCTTAATCTTTAACTTCCATTCAAGGAGTGGATTAAATTGTTTTAGGTTAAATATGAGGAAGAATGTATATCAGCCAAGATATTTGTAAGTAGAGGCAGCTAAATACTCAGCCTTGGGTGGTGTTTGTAAGGCAAATACTAGTCCTAACCCCTTGAAACTCAAATGCTCGTGCAAATCATTCTTTTGTATACGTCTAGTTGACTCCTTTCCCTGAGATAGGCACCAGTCTGCTCCCTGTGTAGTAGTTATGATCCAAAACCCCCTGTCTTGCATCTAAAATCAAAACCAAATCATTCCATACTTCCAACCTGTTAGTTTGTAGGAGTAGGATTAGGACCCCTGCATACTCTCATCTTCAACCAGTTAGATATGTCCAAGAACACTGCCAACCTTGAGATTTATCATGCTAATCTTGATCCATACATGAGAGTATTCTACCTGTTATTGTAAAACTAAATCCTTTTGTCATTGCGCGAGTCACGGATCAAATCTTTAGCTATAGAGATACCCCCCTTTGGTGCAGCAGAACTAGAAGTTAAGGGGAGGCAGCTCACGTAACCTCCCGTATTTGTTGGCCGAATTTGCCTATACATTGGAACTGGCAAACCCTCTACTGATTCAAAGAGAAAGAACAAACATAACCTGTAACCTGTAATCACAGAAAAATGGGTTGGGGGTTGTGGTGTTTAGAGGCTTGCCTTAGTCAAGCCCCAGAGAGACATTCAAGTCTTTTCAGCACCATTGTTAGATAAAGAGTGTGTATCCCTATTAGATAGAGGCGAAATCCAAATGATAAATGATTTAAAACACAAATGATATCATCTTGTAGTGAAGATCTGATGGAAGGAAGATGATCTTCATGCCATGAGGAGATGGATGCCAAATCTTCAAACACAAACACAATAACAACACAAATTCTGCTCTGCAACACAATGAATGCCTTGAATCACTTTCACATAAGTTCATGAATCAAAATTGCCATTTAATTTCCATCTAGTCTACAAATGAATTACTAATCATGCTTATATATGCAACTACAAACATTCTCACCAAGAATTTCATAATTTAAACTTACCGTGTCGGCATAGGACCTAAATAACGGTCATAAACTAACACTTTCAAATTGGGCCTGACCTAAAATAGGGCAGGACTAGGGTGCGGGTGCCCAAGTCCTCCCCCTATTTCAGGCAAGACTTATGTCAAGTGCATCCCCTAGGTCCCATTTGTCATGAAACTTCAGGGTTTTCTCATTCGGATATCAAATTAACATGAAAAATGCTCTAAATGCATCAATAGGACCTGGGAGCTAAACCTTAAGAGGGAAAAGACCCCAAGGGGACATTTTCTGACATAATAGTGACATCAAGAGTTGGAATATGAATGCCTCCCGATTAGATGCTTCAAGTGTTGGAAGATAGGGCACCTAGCAAGATCTTGCGAAAAGTCTAAGTTGGAAAAAGACAAAGTCTCTGCAAAAGATAAAGGCAAGCCCGCACTGGGAGAGCTTTTGAAGTGTCCCTGCAACCAAATCCAAGCCCCAGATGATTAAGGTGATCCTGTGGATAAAATTATAGATAAGGAATTTTTTATGCCTCAAGCTAAGCCCTTTGAGGTGGACAATTCCATTAAGAATGGGGTTCTTACGGAGTCCAATAGCGCTCGGTCACAAAGACCTATTCTGAAGTTAGAAAGTAAGTTAAATTCAGAGACCCATGGTGGGGTAGAGATCTTAGACAAAGAAGTGGACTTGGAGGGTAAGGAAAATAATTGGAAAATCCAAACCAGAAGTGGGAAGAGAGGAAAACAAAATATTTTAATGGACATAGGTGGACCTTCTCTTAGAGGCAGGAAGATAGTTGCTAGCAAGGTAAAAAATACTGCCTTGGTTGAGATTGGGAAGGAGACACACGAAACAATGAATAAATTTGTGAAGAAAGGTGGCGAGCACTCCCTACCCCCCATAAGAAATGAAGATTGTAAGTTGGAATGTCTGAGGCCTGAATGCCCTGGAAAAGCGTTGCTTGGTCAAACGGCTGATAGAAAAAGAAGCTCTTGATATATGTTTATTACAAGAAACTAAGCTGGGGAAGGAAGAAATGATCAATCTATTAAATAAAATCTAGAAATAGGCAAAAGGTTGTGTGATTGGAGCAGTGCGTACGATGGGCAATTTGGTGACTACTTGGAATAAATTTAGGTTTTTTGTAACTAAGATCTCAAGAGATGACAATAAAATCATGGTGGAGTTAAGACATGTGCAGGTCATAGAAAGATTTTTTATCACTAATGTCCATGGGCCAAACTTTGAAGGTGATAGGATTAGGTATTGGAACTATTTGGTTGACTTTAGGGCCTTGCATTCGGATAGTTGGAGGAGATTTTAGTGCCATTTTAGTCCCAGAGGATAAGAAAGGAGGTAGGGTTATGGGAAGCATGGGTTTGATTGGCTTTAGAAAGTTTTGTGAAGAACTTTCTCTGGTAGATATCCAGCCTAAGGAAGGCTGGTTCACTTGGTCAAATAGAAGACTTGGGGAAGAAATATCTTGTGTAGACTGGATAGATTCTTAATTAATTCAGAGTGGATATTGAAGCTGAGTAGTTTCCTATCAGAGGTGTGCGATTTCAGAGGTTCTAATCACTGGCCTATAAGGCTAGTTAGGATGGTTGGTTAGAAGCTGAAAGGTATTCCTTTTAAGATGGAATCTTTTTGGTATGAGCATCCTAGTTTTTATGAATCTTTGGAGGGGTGGTGGCAAAAGGAATTCAAAGGGAATAAGAGATTTATTATTCATAAAAAGCTCCTAGAGGTTCAAAAGTAGGCCAAGGATTGGAATAGGAATGTTATGGGTAATCTTTTTTCTACAAAAATCAAAGTGGAAGAGGACTTGGCTAAGGCTGAGCAAGAACTTACAAACTCAGGCTTCTCTACCATCGCCAAGGATAAGGAAAACGATAAGCTGGATGAGCTAAATAGGATCCTATACATGGAGGAATTATTTTTGCTTCAAAAATCTAGATTCAAGTGGTTGAAGGAAGGGGATAATAAGACAAAGTTCTTTCACATGTCCGCTATTGTCAGGAGGAATCACAATAAGATTCTAAAAATTGAGGTGCCAGGTGGTTCGTCTATCGAAGACATAGAAGCAATTAGGGAAGAAGGAAGGAGCTTCTTCCAAAGAATGTTAGGTGCTTCTAACGAAGTCAATATTGAATCTCAAACCAGATGTCTGGTGAACATTCCAACTCTAGTAAGTGAGGAAATGCATGATAAGCTGATGGTTCCATTCTCCAAGGAAGAAGTCAAATCAGTTGCCTTCCTTCTAGGAGTTATTAAGGCTCCTCGACCTAATGGGTATCAAGATGGGTTCTTCCATAAGTTTCAGGATCTTGTGGAAGAAGATGTCTGGCAAGTAGCAGAAGAATGTAGATCAAGGAGATCAATGATGAGTTCCTAGAACATGGCGTATATCGCCCTTATCCCTAAGGTAAAGAGTCCTAAATACTTTGATGAGTATAGGCCCATTTCTCTTTGCAATTCAATTTACAAAATAGTTGCTAAGGCAATGGAAACTAGGCTTAAACTATGTTTGGAAAGTATTATGACTGAAGAACAAAGTGGCTTCTTGAAGGAAGGTAGATCTTAGACGGTGTTGTTCTGGCTCATGAAACAATTCACTCCATAAAAAGCAAAAAGAAGGAAGGTATGGTCATTAAATTGGATACGAATAAGGCATATGATAGGGTGTCTTGGGCCTTTTTGTTAGAAGTTATTAAGAAATTGGGGTTTGGAGAGGCTTGGTGTAGTTGGATTCTTTGTTCTGTGTCTTCAGTTCAATATGTAGTCTTGATCAATGGTAGAGCGACGAAATTTTTCCAGGCAAAGAGAGGGCTGAGACAAGGGGATCCTCTATCGCCTTTCCTCTTCTTGATCATAGCAGATGCTTTGAGTTATGCTTAGAGGAGAGCAAAGGATGAAGGAAAAAACAAAGGGTTAAAGGTTTCAAGTGGATGCCCCAATCTCACTCATTTGTATTTCATGGATGACACCTTACCCTTTGGTGAAGTCTCAGTCTAGGAAACCTCGAGGCTAAAGGGAATCCTCTCATACTATAAGAAGGCAGCAGGTCAGAAAGTCAATCAAAATAGATCTTGTATCTTTTTTCTTAAAGAGAACTATCCAGATGCTTTAGAAGTTCAAAGAATATCAGGGTTTGATGTTGGACTTCTCCCAAGTAATTATTTAGGCTTACCTTTGGTCAGTAGTAGGGCATCTAAGGAAGAATGGAGAAAGGTAGTGGACAAGGTTCAAGGCAAGCTTGCCTCTTGGAAAGGTAAATGGTTGACTCTGGCTGGCAGAATCACCCTGATCAAGGCTTCCTTAGGTATAGTTCCCATTTATACTATGTTAGTGTTCAAGATCCCTAGAAAGATAGCTAAAACCTTGGAGAAATTGTAGAGAATATTCCTTTGGAGGGGCTCAGAAGATAAGTTCAAATATAATCTGGCTAATTGGGAAGAGGCTTGCAAACCTAAGAATTCGAGTGGTTTAGGTTTCTGCAGCCTCAAGGATATGAATAGAGCCATGGGAACGAAATTGGGATGGAGAGTATATGAGGAAAGGGATAGGTTATGGAGCAGAGTTCTCCAAGCTAAGTATATATCATCAAAACCAAGTGGAGAATATTTTTGATGAGAGTTTTATCTTGCCTTGTGGGTCAAGTATTTGGAATTTTGTAAGAATCAGCTCTATAATTCTTGTGCCTGACTTAGTTTGCAAGTTGGGCTACGCTCTAAGGTCAGGGTTATCTAATCTAGAGTTTGCTAGCTTGGCTACATTGGTTGAGCCTTAGATGGGACTTTTGGCCAAAGATGGGTGGAAGATGGGTTTAGAAGACTCCGACAGGGCTGGAAGGGGATTTTCTAAGGATCTAGAAGGTTATTCTTACTCTCATCAGTAAGATTCCTTTCTCGGAGGAGGAGGATAAATGGAGGTGATAGTTTAGTGGGGATGGTAAGGCAATAGTAAGGGAGGTTTATAACAAATATTTTTGTAGAGGACCCAAAGCAGATCCCTTGGTTGTTGCCCAAATATGGTGCAAACAATGGCTACTAAAGGCCAGATCCTTCCTTTGGATTGCATGGAAAAATTGAGCTCTTACTTGGGACAGACTTGTGAAGTGCAAGGAAAATATGGCCCTTCTTGGTGCCCCCTTTGCAAAGAAGCTAGTGAGGATGGTAATCATCTTTTTCTCTTGTGCATCTTTGCTTAGGAACTCTGGGGTAGGTTTCTTGGCCGATGGAAGCTTAGCTGGGCAACTCATAAGGATGTGAAGATGTTGCTGGAGGGATGGGACCTCAAGATTAAAAGCAAAGGTCTTAGGATGTTATGGCATGTTTTTCCAGCTCTTTTGATATGGAATGTGTGGTTGGAGCGTAACAGAAGAGTCTTTAGCAATCAGGAAAGAAGTGTTGATATAGTGTGCGATCAACTAGAAAGTCTCATTGGTGACTTAGGTGAAACTTAGAAAGGTAAAGATTGGCAAGTGTGTAACATACTTTCCATAATGCTCATGAATTAACTTAAACATGTAACTTAATCAATTCATTAATTAAGAATTGATAGAGATAATCAAAATTTGAATCAAAAGAAACATAATATTTTCCATCCATTAAGCATGTTAATCAAATCAAGATATAACATAACTTACAATCTAGTAAACCATTACAATCTTTAGTGAGTAACCATCACTAATCAAATACAAAATATGCTCTAGGCATGATAATCAAGTTTTTTTACATCACAATAGACCAACTAGTCACAAAATATAATTACTATATCTGGAACCAATGATATCTGTCTCCATAAGCCTTGGCTTGTCTCATGCTTGGGAATGAGAGCATCATCCTGGTGGTTTTCCTCCAACCATGGACCTGCGGTCCCCTACTCATCTTCCTAACTGGAAGAGGCCCTACCCTTCACAGAAAGGTTAGACATTAGAACCCAATAGGTTAGCCATTTGAGTATCTGGTGTTGTGTCCTTCCTAATGTCTCATGGTCACACACTATAGATCCCCTCTAACTTGTATGACACTACTGGAGACACTAGGCTATCTAGAACATTGTAGACTGATGATGCATGCAGAGATGGATGCATCACTTTGGCCAAAGTTTTCATACAAATACGTCACACCATGAACATCATCGTATGTCCACCACCCTAACTCGACTTATGAATTTTCATGTCCTACAGTTTCTCTTAATGACCCAATTCCTTAGGTCTTGTATAAGTGGGATCAATTTGAATCATTATCCATGTTTGGACATTCAACTTCCTCCATAGTTTGGTTACAAGATTCTAGTGACTCCTCATCCCATGTTTTGATTCATTTCACATTAGTTGACCATTTGACCCCTAGGCCACATATGGCCCACATTTCTAAAAATAAGTCATCTCATATGACGAAATTGTATACATGTACTCAAGGCATACCCTGCCCTTGATAGAGTAATAGTATAATATTTAGAACTTATATCATTAACAAAAGGTATTACATGCAAACTCATAATGATTGTATAAATATTCTATATAAATTCATTTCAATGATTTCATAATGAGACCATGCTCACAATGGTTTTTCCTCTATACTCGAAGATATAAGTATATAATTTTCATAGTTAAGGTAACTCATAAAGTGTTTCACAATCGGTTTCTTCTATAAGCTCGATTGGTGTCAATTGTGGTATTGAAAACACACTATTATTTGAACGTTTCCCCAACTATCATCACAGTCAGATAACTATATCATGAATCGATAATGCCTTCGCGGCTAAAACCACAGTCACAAGATTGTATCATTATTTTATGTTAATAATCAATATGGAGTTATTGCCCACTCCACTTGAGAGTTTCATACTCTATCCAAGTCAATAAATGATGAGAGATATCATTTCTTCACCAACCCATGCAATATGGCTCGGGTGCTGGTTATTATTCATATAGAATATGATGTAAAAGCATCACAGTCAAGTCGTACGACCCTAACACTAACACAGAAAGAATTTCTTATCAAAAGCTCAGCCATATGGCCTTGAGCAAGAATGCAATCATCTCAAATGACTTGGGCTTACAGCCTCAAGTATAAAACACAGTCTTTTTAAATAACTCGGCCTCTCAGCCTTGAGTATAAAACACAGTCTTTTTTTAAATAACTTGGCCTCTTGGCCTTGAGTATAAAACATAGTCTTTTTAAATAACTCAGCCTCTCAACCTTGAGTATAAAACACAGTTTTTTAAATAACTTGGCTTCTCAGCCTTGAGTATAAAACACAATTTTTTTTTAAATAACTCAGCCTCTTGGCCTTAAGTATAAAACACAGTCTTTATAGAAGGCTATTGTAGCTCAGCTTCCAGCCTCAAGCCTACCCATTGATAGCAATATGACATGTTACTGCTTTAGCCTTATGGCCTGGAATGCAGTCTTAACAAGAGTTTCAATGATAAATAATTGGCCTTATAACCTACATAAATATACAATGATTTCTAAAGGTTCAAAACTTGGCTCAACAGCCAATGATAAGCTGGTAAAGATAGCTCAGCCATTAAGGCTACGAGCTCATTCATGTTATAGGGATAAATTTTGAAAGCTCGGCCTTAAGGCCTGGAGCCACTAGATGATAACACTCAGAAATCAAAATGCTCAGCCATAATAGCCTCGAGCTATAGCCAGATAAAGATTTTTAAACAGTATTAAACACAATTCTTTGTTTAAACATTTTAAATTGATAAAGAGGAGTAGGATTACATCCTTGTAATACCTGAAATAATAGCAAATGAGTCATCGTACTAGTTTGAGACTCCTGCAAGCACACTCGGTTCTAAAACTAGCCCACACTTTCTGTTGTTTCTCTCACCGAAAGAGGCCAAAAACCCAAACCAAAAACTTCCTTTTTTGGTTCTCTACTGTTGTGATGTTCACAACATGCCCCTTTTTGCCCCTTAGCAAAATGAGGACCCCTGTTGTGGCTTGCCCCCTTTGTTTTTGTGCTCTGGGCGGTAATGGTAAAAAGCATCATCATATCAGGTGCATGATGATCCTCCTATATGAGCCCAAAATTCAAGGTCTGGATCTTGCCTCAGGAAGCTTGCCATGTGAAAGAGTGTAAAATTCTAAGCAAGTTTACCTTTTACATCACCCTGAAATTCAGCCAGGTAAGAAAGTTATGCCCGGTCAAAGTTCTGGTCAAACTTGATATTCGGGGAGGAGGATCACATTTCTTAAGATCATCATATTTCAAATATCACCTGATATTTCGAATATCACCCTATCTTTTGAATATCCTCCTATCACAAAATATCACCCCAAACCAATATCCTGATGACATCATTAGAACTTGATAAACAAGAAACGTCACATGATGATGACGTCATCATCCTTTTGCCTTACACAGGCACTTTTTCAAACATCACCCCTATCCGATAAACATGATGATGACATCATGATAACTACAGTGATAAACAAGGCCACCCTTCCACTGACGTCATCCTGATCTTTTGAAAGGAAGGTCATCTTACCCGCGGGGGTCACATTCCAAATATCATCCTGATCTTAAAATATGACCCGATAAGCAAAACTCGACACATCCTGATGACATCATCTTCTTGGGAGGGTGATATTCTTCAAAGCTCTTTCCTCGGGATCATGTTCCTTGGACCCGATTTCTTTCAATATCTCTATGATGTCACCATCATATCCTGACTAAGTGAAGAAGACACCCGGGAATCTACATGTAGGTGGCAGAACCAAAGGATTATCAAAAAGGATTAAATGCTTGTATGCACGCGGATTTGCATTGGTTCATGACCCGATATATATGTTTACACTTTCAAAGCATGATTTAGTAAATGCTTATCATCCTACTAGTTACTAACATCATGGTGATGGTGCCTAACTTCCATATGTTGACTGCAGGTGCGCAATAAGAGAAAAGGAGGTGCATCGGCCAGAAAGATGAGGTCGATGAGACATTGTTGGCTCGCTCCGATTAGGTGGGGTTTCACCGATGATCATGATGATGTGCGGTCGTGATGCAAAAGATGAGGTAGGCAGATTTTAAGCTCATCCCAAGGTACGATGGCATCATCCTTTCACACTTCAACAAGGCCAGTCCATCCTGATGACGTTATCATCATATCCTGATCAGCGAAGAATTTCAAAGTGCAGTCCGATATTCAAATGGAAAATGGCAGGAAAGTAGAGCAGGAGGAATTTGAAATTATTTTGGAGCTCGATGGATAACTTTGGTCAAACAAGAAGTACACGCAAGGCCTACGGGGGGTCAATACGTAGATTTGACCTGACAGCGTGCAGGTGGAGATATAACAGCACTTTAATGGTGAGGGACATCCTGAGTGGCGCACTGGATCCTGAGAGGTCAGAATGAACCAAAAGGAGACAATGCATTGAATGCGGTGGTTGGCTGATGGAGGAAGTTACTGAGCGAGTGACGCCTTGTCTGGGTACTCTGCTCGAGGTTTTGGCGGGATCCATCTTCCACCGTTGGATGAGACATCTGAGGAGGCTAACCATTGATTCAGCTAGGTTTTCTTGGGCACTATGTTGGGGGGAAAGCAAAGACATATATTCAGCCCCATTACTGCTAAAAGAGGGCGGGGGGGTCAATCATACAATATCGGACCTGTAGCAATTTCATGTAGTAGACCAGATTGCTGAGACTAGTGGGGACTGAATTGTTGAAACATTCAAGGTTCTTTCCTCATGATCATTGTAAATATGCATGTTTTATGAACATACTGTATGGAGATGAAGCTTCAGATTACATCATGATTGTAAACCTTAAGTAATCTTCAAGTTGATTTCTGGATATGTAATGGTGGATGTTGTGTTCTTTAGAAGCACTTTCATTTCATTGCATGTTGTTGTCAACTCTACCTCTAAAGATTTGCATTGGATCATGCTGATTTGTGGAATATCCTGGTGAAGTATGATTTCAGTTTTCTTCTCTTCCTTACTGTATGGGAACATGTATGTGGGTCAGTGATCTCAATCAAGTAAATCTTAGGAATATCTCTCTTTACCCCCCTTTTTCTTATTTTAATTTTATAGAAATCACTTCCATAATTGCACATCATGGTAAATATTAAGCAAAATAGGGGAATATGCAGACATCCCATAGATACTTGATCATCCTTAACATATTCCTAAGCTAGATGCATGTACCATTGAAAATTTCATGTAGGAAATCATGGATAAGAGTAGAACTCATGCAAATATCACCTTAGGCACATCATTTGGAGGTATATGTTGTGTAGAGTAACTTCCCTAGAAGCATTGTTGCAGAACCAGAACCTACTGATTCATGTAAGACCCCAAAATGGAAAATAGTAACACACATCAACCACTGAGAGATCTTAGCAGATTATGACCTAATCACCGGGGACTTGGGACCATGAATTCTACAAATTCATTGTATCTTTTAGGATAAACAAGGGTTGATGTGTAACTTTTGTTTATGTGTTATGTGTGACTAACATCACCATCAACACCCTAAACTGGCGCTAGAAGGAGGGCCTAAACAAGAAAACTGTAGATGCCTGCAAACATTGCTTAAGTATCCTGTCAGTTTCCAAATCTGACCATAAACCAGCCTATCTTTATTAAAATTTGAAGAATCCTGGCTTCTAAGCCAAACACCAGGTCTAGATGGTGCAGGAGCACCTACCTAACAGCTGGCCTCCATGAGGCAGTTAGTTTGTTTGAGTCTTGTTAATGTTTTCAAGAAGGTCTTATAGGACCAATGCATGTAATAAGGTCATGTTGACCATGCTTTACTATTTTTAGCTAGTTTGTTAGGACAGCTGTTATGCTGTATGTCCGGTTGGATCTCCTAGCTGCCTGGAGAGATTTCCCAGCCGCTTGGAGTTGGGTCAGTAGTACTCGCATGAGATCCTATTTATGCATGAGGATCAGTTGGTTGTAGATCATCGATAGTATAGTATTGTATTGAGCAGAGGAGTTAGATTGTGCTGTGTGAGAGACAGTATATTGTATTGCATCTTTTGAAATCAATAAAGATCCTGTTTGTGTTCATCCTCTGTTGAATTCCATTGTTTAATCGATTTGCTGGTTTGGTGGTTACATGGATTCGCTGATCCATTCCATCGATTGATTCGTCGAATCGGTGGAATGGCTATGTACAGTAGGTTAGGCTTTAGTTTGCTTTCTATTTGCATGCAGATGTGCAGGATTGCCGTCGAGAGATGTTGAGAACCCTAGCATGGGTATGTGCTAGGTCGAGCTGATAGTTAGAGTTTGGAAGATCACCCTGGAAGTAGATCGGGTCATCCCAAGAGGTTCGGCGGATCAAAATTCGCTAAGTGTGAAAATTCGTCACAACGGCATCATCAGGATATTTCTGGTTATATCCTGCAGTTACTTCGGGCATAGTCATCCGAGTAAAGGGAGGTGAGCATGATGTAGTAATTTGCATAAAGTGAATGTGCGTCGGGGTGATCATCATCAGGAGTTGCCGAGGAGGAGCGCATCGGCATAAGGTAGAAGATCGGGTTGCAATTCCTTCGCGGGCCGATAAGGTTAAGTTAGGCCGACAGCAGGATATTGAAGGAGTTGCATATGACGTCATCGTCATCAGGATATACGTCATAAAGATATCGGGGCGGTAGGATATTGAGGAGCTGCATGTGACGTCATCGTCATCAGGATAATCGTCATCAGGATATTGGGGTGACGTAAGCATCGGAGGAGAGGTGCGTGAAGTTGAGTATCATCATCAGGATATATGGGAGGAACCGGATGTTCTATATCCTGCTGATGAACATGATGTTGAACATCATGATGCTGAAGATAGTGAAGGTAGAGGTTGGCGGTAAGGTGAACAGTGAACGTCAGGAGGATGTTTGCGCTTGCCGAATATGATGATGCTACCGATAGTCGGATATGATGATGCTGCTGACAGGCGAAAGGATGAAGGTTTGTCTGCAGGAGGATATCGGTTGGCAGAGTAAATATGATGATGCTGACAGTGTTAAGGGAAATATGATGATGATGATGAAGGGTTGCGGACATCCATGCTATATGTTAAGGTTTTAGTGTGGATGCCTCTGCATCATAGTGGTATCAGACCTCAGCAAAAGGTCTGGGCTGTTGTGTGTTGATTCTGTCACCGAAAGGGCAGAAGTAGAGTTGAGTCTGTCACTGAAAAGACAGAGGTAGAGTTGAGTGTGTGTTGTGTGTTGATTGAGAGGTTGACAAAATGCCTCCGAAAGGTAGTGGTACTGCAAGGGAATTGCAGGAGATAAAGGAAAAACATGCCAGAGAGATGAGGAAGATGAAGGAGCTTGCTGAAGCACTTCAAGCCAGGCTTGTAGCCTTGGAGAAGAACAAAAAGAGGGAAGTGGAAGACAGTGAGTCTGAAGAAGATGAAGATACTGTTGAAGAGTATGAAGAGGTAGCTGAAGATCTGGATGCTGAAGACCAAAAATTTGCAAAACTGTTAAAGGCAGTGCAGAGTGATAAACCTAAGGTAAAGGTTGATGTTTCCAAGTATAATGGAAGTTTGAATGAAGATGAGTTACTGGATTGGATTGCTGCACTCGATAATCACTTTGAATGTGAAGATGTTGCTGAGGATCAGAAGGTAAAGATTGCAAAGACCAAGTTAGGAGGTCATGCTTTGGTATGGTGGGATTATGTACAATCCGAGAGAAGGAAACAAGGGAAGTCAAAGATCACTTCATGGGATAAGATGGTAGCAAGGATCAAAGGTAAATTCTTGCCTAAGGTAAATGTTTAAGAAGCTGCAATTTTTAAGGCAGAAGGAAATGGATGTGAAGGCATATACTGAGGAGTTTTATAAGTTGAGTATGAGATCTAGTCATCATGAGAATGAGGTAGAAAAGGTGGCTAGGTATTTGGCTGGTTTGAGATTGAACATACAAGATGAGTTAGTTTTAGCTAACCCTAAGAATGTGGAGGATTGTTACCAAATGGCAATCAGGATTGAAGAAAAGATGAATAGGAGACAAGATAAGTCCATGAGAGGAAGAGGCAGCAATATGAGGGGAAGAGGATCAGCCCCTACAACAAGGCAAACCAATGAGGGTCAAGAAGACACTGGTAAAGGACAGGGACAGTCTGATTTCAGAGGTGGATGGAAAGGTAATAGAGGTAGATTTGGAATTGGTAGAGGTTCTACTACATTTTCAGGAAAGTGTTACACCTATGGTGAGTCTGGTCATCCATCTTTCAAATGTCCAGAAAACAAAGGTTCATCATCCAGAGATGATAGAACGACTGACAAGAGAGTACAGCTTGTGCAAGAAGAGAAAGAAGAGAAAAGTGTGCAGAGTTCACACACTTATCAAAAAGATAGAGAACCTGACAATTATGCATATCCTGAGGAGGGAGAAGCATTGATGCTAAGGAGAATTAGTTTGCAGGCATCAAAGGATCTGATGCAAAGAAGAGCTCTTTTCAAGACCACATGCAAGAGCAAAGGTAAAGTATGTAAGGTTGTCATTGATACTGGTTCAACAGACAACATGGTATCTCAGGAAATGGTGGATAAACTGAATTTGGAAAGGATTCCACACCAACACCCTTATAAGGCATCTTGGGTGAGTGATAGTCAATCACTTTGGGTATATGAACAGGCATATGTGGATTTTCATATTGGAGCATATCAGGATAGAGTTTTGTGTGACATTTTGCCCATGGAATGTTGTCACCTACTGTTGGGTAGACCATGGCAATTTGATAGGAGGGTACTGTATGATGGGTATGCTAATACCTACACCATCAAGAAAGATGGGAAGACTATTAAGTTGATGCCATTACAGGAAGATGCTGCAGTACAGAAGGCAGCCCAAGTCATTTTAATGGGAAAGAAGGAGTTTGTACAGATGCCTATAGGAGCAGACATAAAGGTAGTTGAGGACATTGCAAGAAAAGAAGTTGTTAAGGACAACAGGTTGAAGAAAGTTTCAGTTGTGACTGACAGAGGTCAGTAGCAGGTTCAAAAATAGGTGTACAAACAGCAACCAGTTGAGAGGAATGACAAGGATGTTGTCATAGTTGGGACTATTGTTTGTCCTATAAAGGTTGAAAGAAAGACAGAGTTGAACATTGCAGAAGTTCAAGAGGTAGTTCAGACAACCTGACAAACACAGGGTATGTGAGAGAAGGGCCTACATTAACAGGCATGAGGATTTACTTGCAAGAAAGCAAGTTACAGTTCAGAAGTCTTGGAGAAGCCAAGAAACAGCAGAGGACAAAGCTGGAACGAGTCAAGACAGTGCAAAGGCAAAGTGTAAAGGTGGAGGACTTCCACATCCTAAACTCATGGGACATGAGTTCTTTTCTGTTGGGGAGTATGGTGCAGGAGCACCTACCTAACAGCTAGCCTCCATGAGGCAGTTAGTTTGTTTGAGTCTTGTTAATGTTTTCAAGAAGGTCTTATAGGACCAATGCATGTAATAAGGTCATGTTGACCATGCTTTACTATTTTTAGCTAGTTTGTTAGGACAGCTGTTATGCTGTATGTCCGGTTGGATCTCCCAGCCGCCTGGAGAGATTTCCCAGCCGCTTGGAGTTGGGTCAGTAGTACTCGCATGAGATCCTATTTATGCATGAGGATCAGTTGGTTGTAGATCATTGATAGTATAGTATTGTATTGAGCAGAGGAGTTAGATTGTGCTGTGTGAGAGACAGTATATTGTATTGCATCTTTTGAAATCAATAAAGATCCTATTTGTGTTCATCCTCTGTTGAATTCCATTGTTTAATCGATTTGCTGGTTTGGTGGTTACATGGATTCGCTGATCCATTCCACTGGTTGATTTGTCGAATCGGTGGAATGGCTATGTACAGTAGGTTAGGCTTTAGTTTGCTTTCTATTTGCATGCAGATGTACAGGATCGCCATCGAGAGATGTTGAGAACCCTAGCATGGGTATGTGCTAGGTCGAGCTGATAGTTAGAGTTTGGAAGATCACCCTGGAAGTAGATCGGGTCATCCCAGGAGGTTCGGCGGATCGAAATTCGCTAAGTGTGAAAATTCGTCACAACGGCATCATCAGGATATTTCTGGTTATATCCTGCAGTTACTTCGGGCATAGTCATCCGAGTAAAGGGAGGTGAGCATGATGCAGTAATTTGCATAAAGTGAATGTGCGTCGGGGTGATCATCATCAGGAGTTGCCGAGGAGGAGCGCATCGGCATAAGGTAGAAGATCGGGTTGACAATTCCTTCGCGGGCCGATAAGGTTAAGTTAGGCCGACAGCAGGATATTGAAGGAGTTGCATATGACGTCATCGTCATCAGGATATACGTCATCAGGATATCGGGGCAGCAGGATATTGAGGAGCTGCATGTGACGTCATCGTCATCAGGATAATCGTCATCAGGATATTGGGGTGACGTAAGCATCGGAGGAGAGGTGCATGAAGTTGAGTATCATCATCAGGATATATGGGAAGAACCGGATGTTCTATATCCTGCTGATGAACATGATGTTGAACATCATGATGCTGAAGATAGTGAAGGTAGAGGTTGGCGGTAAGGTGAACAGTGAACGTCAGGAGGATGTTTGTGCTTGCTGAATATGATGATGCTGCCGATAGTCGGATATGATGATGCTGCTGACAGGCGAAAGGATGAAGGTTTGTCTGCAGAAGGATATCGGTCGGCAGAGTAAATATGATGATGCTAACAGTGTTAAGGGAAATATGATGATGATGATGAAGGGTTGCGGACATCCATGCTATATGTTAAGGTTTTAGTGTGGATGCCTCTGCATCACTAGATCTAGTGGACCCTTTGAAGAACTACCTACCAGGGGATTTAGACCTAGGACTATGGACCTTCATCACTCCCCTGATCCTAGTGCATTTGGAGCTTCACCAGGGCCTGCTCCTGCAACTCCTATTGGCCTACACATACCTGTAGGGCCTTCTGTCACACCTCAGATCCAACCCCCTCTGGTTGCAATGTCATTCTTCACAGTAGAGTCACCTTTGATCTTCCATGCATATCATGCTCTACCCAAAAATCCAAATAAAATTTGTCTTAGATACCATGCATATTAGGATGCTGATGATCATGTTAGAACCTTCAAAGAAGCCTGTTGTAGGCTAGGATTGAGTATGAAGATGTGGTCTACAGGTTGTTTCCCTTCTCCTTAGGAGAAGAGGCCTACAACTGGTACATCAGTTTGGGCCAAGGTTCAGTCAATTCATGGGATGCCTTGGAGAAATCTTTCAAGGATAGGTTCAAGGTCCCTATAGACCTTTCAACAAACTACCATTTATTTGCCACTATCAAGAGGTCTGAAGGAGAGTCTATAGAAAACTTCAATGCTAGATTCCAGAAGATGCTATCTAAGCTAGTAGCTCCTTATAATGTAACAGATGAAGCTGCCAAAAGCATTTACTACTCAGCCTTAGATCCCTTGACCTCCATGTTTATCAGGAGGACACATCCTAGCATAACAACTTTACCAGGAGCCTTTGGGGAAGCTATCAAGGTCAGCCAACAATTAGCTCCTGCCCCCACACCAAATGTTGCCTTCCCTTCACTTCCAGGCTATCCAACATATCATTTCCACCAACAGACCAATGGGGCCATGATACCTTCAGCCATGATGCCAGCCCCTTTGCAAATACCTCCACTTAGTGTCATGCCACCACCAAGTGGGAATAGCCAGATGTTGCCATATCAGACACAAGTGCCACATGCTGTAGAACAACCCAACAATGACAATGGGTCTTCCTTTTTCAAGCCCCAAGTAGAAAATGTAGTGGCAAAGTCTCAGGAGGAGAAAGAAGAAATCAAAGAAATATCAGCCCAACTTAGGAAACTTACCACTGAGGTCACCCGCCTGAGAAATCAAAACTTTTACTCTCAGCCTAACCAAAACCGACGCTATGCCAATGACAAACCAAACTATCCTGACAAGGGGTACAACAATAATTACAATAACAATAATGGCAACAACAATCTTCCTAGACAGCCTAGAGTGTGGAACACCAGGCCAAACAATGGTTCCTTGCCATCACCCCTGGATAGTCAACCTCCTGGTGAACCTAAATAGACCACCAAAGTAAACCTTGCTGAGGTAGCACTTGCAAACTGGTGTAGGATTCATAATACCAACTCTCATGCATAGTTAGATTGCCCCCAATTCAGGGTTGTAGCCAGTATTTTCCAAGCTGAAGTGTCCAGTACTTCAGGAAACCCACCTTATGTAGAGGGAAATGAGATTGTCCCCTGTGAGTATGATATCGCCTTAGTGCTTGAAAGCTTCATGCATCATCCTCATCAGCATGCAACCTCATCACATCAGGATTACACCTCAACATGTGAGGAATCAGCCATGGCTCTTGAATCCAACTACGTTTTCCCATTTGAAGATGAGAATGAGCCATCAGTGGAACATGAGGAAGTCAATGCTTATCAATAGCAACCTCAAGGTAGACATAACTACAACCTGAGGAATAACTCAAATTGGTCTACTGGCCCTTTGACCACCTCATTGCCTCCAAACAACTTCAATACTCCACCTAATCCCTAGGCAAATAATAACCCTGGATTTCCCAAAGTCAGTATGCATCACTTGACACCACAGAATGCAACACCAAAAGCCACAAATCCACCTCCTGGACCTGACAAATTGGTTTCTTACCTGACTGATGAGATGAAGAAGGTTAAGATCAGCCTGCCATTGTCAGAACTGCTTAGGACCCCTGCTATCAAAAGTGCTTTTGTGAAATCTTTAGACAGTCCTACCCAAAAGGAAGACAGCCATACCCCAGGCCAGTTTGGAAATAAAGATCATGCTGCCAGGGATGCTAATACAAAATTAAAAACTCCAGCCACTATCCAAGATGTAGAGACCTCCCACATGACCCTATACAAAGACAAAAGTGAGTCACCTCCCTTCCTCCTGACCGTAAGGATGTTGGGTAAGAACCTGCACAACTGTCTAGTGGACTCAGGAGCATCTACCAACGTGATGCCCTTATCCATATGCAATGCCTTGGGGTTACATCCTACCAAATCATTAAAGAAAGTAACCCAGCTGGACAAGACAGAAGTAAATATGGTAGGGGAACTGACCCATATCCATATGCAACTAGCCTCGAATCCTAGAATCCAGCATTATATTGATATCCAGGTAGTTGATATACCTGATGCATACAGAATGTTGCTCAGTAGGGATTGGTCAAAGACCCTCAATGGATATATGTCTACTGACTTTAGTCACATGTGGTTGCCCTGGAGGGGAATACCTAACCAGATCAGGATCGAAGCTGAACCTCGCATGAAACACATGATTACCGAATATAACAAAACCAACGAAGTCATGTATGTGAATGTGGAACCTGGAGTTTACTCCATCAGACCTCCGACTACTAGGGTAGAGGAGATCCTGATGCTTGACATACATGATCATGATGATAACCCTTGGGATGATGATGCATATCTAGAACCTAGTTGTAATCTTGGAAATGAGATAGAGATAGATCACTTCAAGAATTTTGAGATGCATCTGCTTAAAGGGGTGAAACACTGCCAATTGTTAAATGTACCTGTTCATGATATTTTAATTAGTGGATGGTGCAGGTTGCATAATGAGGCTCATTCTGAAAAGACATGTGAGGCCTGCCTAGACATGTTGGAGCTGGAATAGGCATACCATGAGGTGTCATCATCATCATCTGTAGTAAGTGCTGCATATAATGGTAATGATGCTAATCCTCATTTGTCTTTTGCAGGAGCGAGAGGAAGCACACATCATGATGAGGATCCTGTTAAGGTAATAGAAGGGATACTGGTTGGCAATAGGAGTAATGCTAAGAACAAGGAGAAAATCACCCTTGGGAGTGATTGTTTGATGGAGTCAGATTATGAGTTGTCTGACGAAGATAGGGGCAGCAGTCTGTCCAAATTCGAAGAGTTCCTGTCAAAAGAAATCCAAAAGATGAGGCAGCAACAAAGACGACCTCAGGATGTCTTGGTTGGAGGATGGTGCAGGTTACATGAGGCACCTCATTCAGAAGCATCTTGTTCATTGTGCCTGCACATTTTAAGAAGATTGACATTGCCTAGTCCAGGGGATGTTCCTCCTGATGATAAAAGAAAAGAAGAAATATCAGCTTCCCATGAGGCTGATGAAGTGATGCCTAAGAGAACAGAGATACCAAAGTTGAAGTGGATATCCGGTGGTGCAGCTGCCAGAGCCAAAAGGAAGAAAGAAGCCCCAGACAAGCCTTTAGATGAAGACAAGCCATGGATCCTTAGGTTTGATCGATCCAAGTCAAAGCAAGGAGCTGGAGTAGGAGTGGACCTCATCAATCCATCAGGAAAATCCTACCTAGCAGCATACAGGTTGCAGTTCCCATGTAAAAATAATGTAGCAGAGTATGAAGCTCTAATTCATGGGATGCTATTTGCACTTAGCAAGAAGGTGAGAATTCTGCATGTCTATGGGGACTCAGAATTAGTTGTCAGGTAGGTAAGAGGTATATACTCCTGCAAATACAAAAGGTTGTCTAACTATAGGAACAGGGTTTGGAACCTGATAGAAGATTTTGATGCCTTCAATATCACCCATGTGCCCAGGGAGCAAAACCATAGAGTAGATGCTTTGGCCCAGGCTGCCAGTGCTTTGGAACCTCTATCCATATCAGGTCTCAAAAGGTTCTCAGTTGAATTAGTATCAATGCCTTTAGTACCTAATAATGTAACCAATCTTCAAGTATTTGATGATGATCAGCATATATTTGATTTTATTTCCAATAGAGATGTTTTTGAGGCATAGATCATAGATGAAGTTAACATGGAAGATCATGTCTGGGAAGAAGGAGAAATCCTAGAGTTGCCTAGCAACAGGATCCCTAAGGGAATGATAGAGCTAGAGAGAGCATTTGACCTAAACAAAATGCTAAAATAGAAGGACCTCCCAAAAGCCGATGAGGGACAGTACTCTCCAGTTGACATTGGGCAAGGTGGTAAAGAAAGAAATGTCCTGATTGGAAAGTCTGCATAGATGAAGAGTTCAAAGGGATAACCCAGGCTCTCCAGGACTACATCCATGTCATTGCCTGGACATAAGATGAGCTGAAGACTTATGACACTTCTGTCATCACCCATACTATTCCTTTGAAGCCAGATACTAAGCCTTTTAGGCAGAAACAGAGACCTATCAATGCCCTGTTGGAGCCCATCATTTTTTAAGAAGTTAAAAGACTCCTTGATGCCAGGATCATATTTCCTGTGAGACACTCCACATGGGTGGCGAACTTGGTACCCGTGAGGAAGAAGAATGGCGACATCAGGCTGTGCATGGAGTTCAGGAATTTGAATAGAGCTTCTAAGAAGGATAATTATCCTTTGCCTTCCCTGGATGAAGTCCTGCAGGTTGTGAATGGAGCCAAGATGATGTCCTTCTTGGATGGCTTCTCTGGTTACAATCAGGTGATGGTGGACAGAATTGATAGATTGAAAACCGCATTCACCACTAAATGGGGGATCTTCGCCTACAGACGCATGCCATTTGGGCTGATAAACATTGGAGCCACCTTCCAGTGGGCAATGGACATAGCCTTCAAAGGCTTAATCGGTAAGTGCATAGTGATCTACATGGATGACCTGACTATGTTCTCCAAAGATAGAAAAAACCATGTAGAGGACCTAAGAAAGGTGCTGAAGAAGTGCGAGCAGTATGGGATATCTTTAAATCCCAAGAAGTGCATATTTGGGATGACCACCAGGAAGTTGCTGGGTCACCTGATAACTGAGAATGGGATCATCATTGATCCTGACAGAGTAGAGTCCATCATGAAAATACAACTACCTGGAAGCAAGACAGAGCTCAAATCTTACTTTGGTAAGATTAATTTTGTTAGGAAGTTCATCACCAACTTTGCAGAGATAGTTAGGCCCTTGAATGCCATGCTCAAAAGGGACGCCAAGATTGAGTGGACACCTGAAGCTAGAGCAGCTTTTGAAGACATTAAGAAAGCTATTTTAGATGCTCCAGTCTTGATCAGTCCAGATTACACAAGGGACTTCTACATCTACTCATTTGGCTCAGAACATACCTTTGCAGCAATGCTAACCCAGAGAAATGAAGAAAAGCAGGAGAAGCCTATAGCCTTCATGAGCTGCCCTTTCAGAGATGCAGAGCTCAGGTACATGGATGTTGAAAGACAAGCACTTGCTCTGGTTCGAGTAGTTAAGAAGTTTAGGCACTACATCTTAAGGAGTAAGGTGATTGCTGTGGTACCTGATGCAGCAGTAAAGATGCTGCTAATGCAAAGTGAGCCAGGTGAGAAGAGGGCCAAATGGATCACCATCCTCCAGGAGTATGACATGGATATCACACCCATGAGGTTGGTAAGAGGACAAGCTTTGAGTCAAATGATATCAAAGATAGACCCTAACATCTTGAGCCAGCAGTATGTTGTAGATACAAAGGATGATGGAACATGGTATTCAGACGTTAGGCATGTCTTGATCACTGGGAGATGTCCTCCAAGATTGCAGGCCTCATAGAGGAGAGCCCTGAAGATAAAAGCACAGAAATATATGATGAAAGGAGGAGTCCTTTTTAAGAGAAACTATGAGGCGATATACTTGAGGTGCTTGGAAAAACCAGAAGCAGACAAGGTACTAGCAGAACTGCATGATAAATTTGGGACTACACATGGATCATCCTTGGCCACCACTCATGCCACCCTCAGGGCAGGGTATTATTGGCCCATGATTTTCAAGGACACTGCTGAACACGCCAAATACTGTCATGTGTGTCAAGTTGCTGCAAATAGAGATAAATATGCTGCTCAACCTCTGTAGCCAATGATGGAGATCCACCCATTTGCTCAATGGGGTATGGACTTCATAGGACCCATCAATCCTCCATCATCCTTAGGCCACAGGTATGTCTTGACTATTACTGACTACTGTACCAAGTGGACTGAAGCTGTCAGCAGTAAAACATGTAATGCTGAGGATGTCATTAAGTTTTTGGAAAGCAACATAGTGACTAGGTATGGAGTTCCACATGCTTTAGTGTGTGATAATGGACCTGCCTTTGCTTCAATAAAACTATCAAGTTGGGCTTTTGACCATGGGGTCATCTTGAAATTCTCCTCCAATTACTATGCCCAAGGGAATGGATTAGCAGAATCCACAAACAAGAACTTGCTTAACATCATAAAGAAGTTGATAGATAAGAACCCAAGGGAATGAGACACTCTGTTGAAATATGCCTTGTGGGTAGATAGAACCAAAAATAAGGCCGCATTAGGAAACTCACCTTTTCACCAAGTAAATGGGGTGGATCCCATCCTCCCTGTTAACCTAAAGATTCCTACACTGTAGTTTGCACAAGAATACCTAGGCATAGATAACAAATAGGAGGTTAAGTTGCTGCAGCTGATGCACCTAGATGAAAAAAGAAGTGATGCCATTAACCAGTTTGCTAAACATCAGGCTATTGTCAAGCGTTGGTTTGACAAAAGGGCTAAAATTAAGGCTTTCCAAATCTCAGATCCAGTCCCGATGTGGGACAAAGCACATGAAAGGAAGGGTGACCATGGTAAGTTTGACAATCTCTGGATAGGCCCCTTTCAAATTTTTGAAAAATTAGGAGACAGCACCTACAAGCTCAAGTCCTTAACAAGTGAGGATGTCCCATTGCCAGTCAATGGATAGTTCCTCAAGCACTATTTTCAGGCCTGAAGTAGCATCATGACAGTCATGTGTATTATAATGTATATTTGTTGTGTGGTTGTTTGTATAGTCTCCTTCCTTTTGTTTGTTTTGTTTGGTTGCTTTGTTGTCCTCGATAGGGATCTTTCTTTTGATTTAGAGCATGCAGGAGCAAACTAACAACCATAGAAAAATCTAGATCATTCAGGTTAATTGTTTTAAATTTATGCATAACTTGTTGTGACTGTCATGAATGTGGAGAGTTGTTTGACTTGTGAAATTTTGTATTCAATAAGAATGGGTTGAGTATTCAAGGATGTTTCTCACAATGACACACCTAAAATCCTTAGGTTGGTTGAACCTACCAGTGTAGATATTAGGTGAAAAATCAGAGGTCACCCTTGCTACCATTACAATTCTCAACTTAATTTCACCAAGTGACCACTCCTTGCATCATGACGATGAAGTTACAAATGCAACATCGTATGAAGTTCTACCAAAAATATAAAATGCAAAGCAATAAAATGGATTTTACTAAAAATCTAGGTTAAGCCATCTAAGTAACTCTACTAAGGCTATAGACGCTCGCTGGCAGTGGGGCTCTACTTAGGAGAATTGTAACGATATCCTTGCCGGGGCTATGGACGCCTGCTGGTAGCAAGGCTCTATCCGGTTGGCTATGAGGGAACATTCTCACCTATGTAGGCTAATGTTAGTCACTGGTTTGTTCAACTGATCTTTAAGATGAAGATAATTAATCACATGCACCCACTTAAACTGAAAGGAAAATTCATGCACCTTATTGAACACATTGAGTCTCAAGTTAGATGATGATCTGCAGGAGAGATAGTTGGAAGTTATGCATGTATTTCTTTCAGTTTCCTTTAATGGTCTTTGTTTTTGACTATTTTGTTTGGTTGCTAGTTGTTGTGATGTTCACAACACGCCCCTTTTTGCCCCTTAGCAAAATGAGGACCCTTGTTGTGGCTTGCCCCCTTTGTTTTTGTGCTCTGGGCGGTAATGGTAAAAAGCATCATCATATCAGGTGCATGATGATCCTCCTGTATGAGCCCAAAATTCAAGGTCTAGATCTTGCCTTAGGAAGCTTGCCATGTGAAAGAGTGCAAAATTCTAAGCAAGTATGCCTTTTACATCACCCTGAAATTCGGCCAGGTAAGAAAGTTATGCCTAGTCAAAGTTCTGGTCAAACCTGATATTCGGGGAGGAGGATCACATTTCTTAATATCATCATATTTCAAATATCACCTGATATTTTTAATATCACATTATATTTTGAATATCCTCCTATCACGAAATATCACCCCGAACCAATATCCTGATGATGTCGTTAGAACCTGATAAACAAGAAACGTCACATGATGATGACGTCATCATCCTTTTACCTCACGCAAGCACTTTTTCAAACATCACCCCTATCCAATAAACATGATGATGATGTCATGATAACTGCAGCGATAAACAAGGCCACCCTTTTGCTGATGTCACCCTGATCTTTCGAAAGGAAGGTCATCTTACCCGTGGGGGTCATGTTCCAAATATCATCCTGATCTTAAAATATGACCCGATAAGCAAAACTTGACATATCCTAATGACATCATCTTCTTGGGAGGGTGATATTCTTCAAAGCTCTTTCCTTAGGATCATGTTCCTTGGACCCAATTTCTTTCAATATCACTGTGACATCACCATCATATCTTGACTAAGTGAAGAAGACGCCCGGGAATCTACATGCAGGTGGCTGAACCAAAGGATTATCGAAAAGGATTAAATGCTTGTATGCACGTGGATTTTCATTGTTTCATGACCTGATATATATGTTTGCACTTTCAAAGAATGATTTAGTAAATGCTTATCATCCTACTAGTTACTAACATCATGATGATGGTGCCTAACTTCCATATGATGACTGCAGGTGTGCAATAAGAGAAAAGGAGGTGCATCAGCCAGAAAGATGAGATCGATGAGACATTGTTGGGTCACTCTGATTAGGTGGGGTTTCACCGATGATCATGATGATGTGCAGTCACGATGCAAAAGGTGAGGCAGGCAGATTTTAAGCTCATCCCAAGGTATGATGGTGTCATCCTTTCACACTTCAACAAGGCCAGTCCATCCTGATGATGTCATCATCATATCCTGATCAGCGAAGAATTTCAAAGCGCAGCTCGATATTCAAATGGAAAATGGTGGGAAAGTAGAGCGGGAAGAATTTGAAATTATTTTGGAGCCTGATGTATAACTTTGGTCAAACAAGAAGTATACGCAAGGCCTACGGGGGGTCAATATGCAAATTTGACCTGACGGCGTGCAGGTGGAGATATAACAGCGCTTTAATGGCGAGGGACATCCCGAGCAGCGCACTGGATCCTAAGAGATCAAAATGAACCAAAAGGAGACAATGCATTGAATGCAGTGGTTGGCATATGGAGGAAGTTACTGAGTAAGCGACGCCTTGTCTGGGTACTCTGCTGGAGGTTTTGGCGAGATCCATCTTCCACCATTGGATGAGACATCTGAGGAGGCTGACCGTTGATTCAGCTAGGTTTTCTTGGGCACTGTGTTGGGGGGAAAGAAAAGACATATATTCAGCCCCATTACTGCTAAAAGAGGGCGGGGGGGTCAATCATAAAATATCAGACCTGTAGCAATTTCATGTAGTAGACCAGACTGCTGAGACTAGTGGGGACTGAATTGTTGAAACATTCAAGGTTCTTTCCTCATGATCATTGTAAATATGCATGTTTTACGAACATACTGTATGGAGATGAAGCTTGAGATTACATCATGATTGTAAACCTTAAGTAATCTTCAAGTTGATTTCTAGGTATGTACTAGTGGATACCATGTTCTTTAGAAGTGCTTTCATTTCATTGCATGTTGTTGTCAACTCTACCTCTGAAGATTTGCATTGGATCATGCTGATTTGTGGAATATCCTGGTGAAGTATGATTTTAGTTTTCTTCTCTTCCTTACTATATGGGAACATGTTGTGGGTCAGTGATCTAAGTCAAGTAAATCTTAGGAATATCTCTCTCTTTACCCCCCCTTTTTCTTATTTTAATTTTATAGAAATCACTTACATAATTGCACATCATGGTAAATATTAAGCAGAACAGGGGAATATGTAGACATCCCATAGATACTTGATCATCCTTAACATATTCCTAAGCTAGATGCATGTACCATTGAAAATTTCATGCAGGAAATCATAGATAAGAGTAGAACTCATGTAAATATCACCTTAGGCACATCATTTGGAGGTATATGCTATGTAGAGTAACTTCCCTGAAAGTATTGTTGCAGAACCAGAACCTACTGATTCATGTAAGACCCCAAAATGGAAAACAGCAACACACATCAACCACTGAGAGATCTTAGCAAATTATGACCTAATCACCCGAGACTTGGGACCATGAATTCTGTGAATTCATTGTATCTTTCAGGATAAACAAGGGTTGATGTGTAACTTTTGTTTGCGTGTTATGTGTGACTAACATCACCATCAACATCTACCCTTTCCTTAACTCTACACTGGATTGTAGCCACCTTTTGAGGAACTGAACGAGTGGGGAAACGTTCCTGCCATCATGCTTATATATGCAACTACAAACATTCCCCGCCAAGAATTTTGTAATTGAAACTTACCGTGTCGGCATAGGACCTAAATAATGGTCATAAACTGACACTTTCAAATTGGACCTGACCTAAAATAGGGCAGGACTAGGGCATGGGTGCCCAATTCCTCCCCCTATTTCAGGCAAGACTTATGTCAAGTGCATCCCCTAAGTCCCATTTGTCATGAAACTTTAGGGTTTTCTGATTGGGATGTCAAATCGTCAAGTTAAAACCATATGACTATGATCCAAAAAAATGACATAAGAGATAATAAAATCATTATTATCATGGCAATTTAACCTACAATAGGGTTTGCAATCCTTACAAATAGGATATAAAATTGAATACTAGGAAGCACACAAGAACACATCTAGATTGTCGAATATCAGTTGAGTGATTCTTCTCCAAATTTGACTATCATCCTTAGTCGAGAGACTAAGGAACACTATCCTGGAGAACAAAAGATTATGAGAGACCTCCATCTCTCTCAACATGAGATGATGCTTTAAGAACATTGACTAGTCTTCGTGACTAGTCTTAATGGCATCAAAGACATGACAACTTACATAGGACAAGAGAACTAAGAAAAGAGGCATTACATGTGTCAACTTACGGATAGAGAAGAAGGACATAAAAGTTGATACTCAGATGGCTATTCAACCCTTTGCTTTCACAACATCTAATCTTTCCTCCAAGATGATACTCTCCTTCCTTCTTCGAAGGACATTCATTTTCTTGTTCACACTCAAGACCACAAGATTATGATCAATGTATCATCATCATCATGTTTCATAAATTAATTTAATCAGTTTATAAAACAAATCACCATCAATAACTTTTTCATAATCAAGAGTTAAATCAGATATTTCCACAATATTGATTCAATTAACTATGTCTAATCTTCTTGATTATCATACCGAGTTAATGATTAAGTTTAGTTGTAAGTTGGGGATGTAACATATCACCCCCCATAAGAATCATCATCCCTGATGATTAATTGTCTTTAAATAAACCAACATAACATGAGAATGTTTCCCAATGCATAATAACAAATGTCTTAGAAAAGATGAGTAAATCTAGCATGGAAGTCATCATAATTTTCCCAGGTGGCGTTTTGTACTGAGTATTGGTCCCACTGGACCTTGCACTATGTTATTTCCTTATTATGTAAGTGTAGCTTACGTGTTTTGAGTACCTTGATGGGCTCGATCACCACCACTCCTGGGTCTTTCACCTGTAGAAAGTTCCAATCAAACATAGGAATTTGATTATCAGCAGAATTAAACTTTTTCAAATAAGAAACATGAAACACATTATGCATTATGGCAAGTGCTAGTGGTAGAGCAATTATGTATACAACTGGATTGACTTTTTCTAGAACTTCAAACGGACCCACATTTCTTGATGCCAATTTGGACATTTTTCTAAATTTGATGGAACTTTTCTGGGGTTTTACCTTTAGGAGAACTTTATCTCCCATAGTGAAATGCCTTTCAACACACTTAGCATATGTGTAACTCTTTTATCTATCATTGGCTTCCGCAAGCCTCTTTTTAATTAAATGAAATTGTTCTTCCATTTTAGATAGCATTTCAGGACCAAGGCTAACCCTATCTTCAAGCTTATCCTAGATTATAGGGGTTCGCCACTTCTGTCCATACAATGCCTCAAATGGTGCCATCTTAATAGCTAAATGGTAAGAGTTATTGTAGGAAAAATCCACTAGAGGAATATAATCCTCCCACTTGTATTATTGATCCATGCAATACATCCTTAATAAATCCTCCAACACTTGGTTCACCCTTTCTATTTGTCCATCTGTTTCAGGATGATAAGAAGAGCTTATGATCAATTGTGTTCCAAGTGAAGAGAAAAAGGTTTATGAAAACCTAGATGTCATCTGTGCATCCCTATCTAAGATAATCTTCTCAAGAATGTCATGGAGTCTAAAAATCTCTTGAAGAAATTTCTAAGAAATGATGGGTGCCCCATCTGTCAAGTTTCCCAGAATAAAATGGCCTGCTTTGGTGAGTCTATCCACCACAACCAAAATAGCATTGTTCATGTTCCTTAACATAGGAAGCCCTTGCACAAAGTCCATCCTTATAATTTTCCATTTCCACTCTGGTATTTCATGAGGGTATAATAATCCCACCGGGTGTTGGCGTTTTGCCTTTACCCTTTGGCATTCAATACAAGTAGCTACAAAATTTGTAGCATCCCTTTTCATTCCTTTCCAAAAGTATAAAGGTTTCATATCAGTAAGTAACTTGGTTACTCTAGGATGCCCAGAATATGGTACAGAATGAACCTCTTTCTAAACCATATTCCTTAACTCTGCTAAGTTAGGTACATACATCCTTCCTTTGAACCTTAACAACCCATTCGGTTCAAGGTTGAATCCTTCATATATTAGATTCTGTGGATCTTTCTCAAGGGCCTGTTTTACCTGTTCCTAAAACTCATCTCTCTTAGATTGTTGTAACACCTAATTTCTAAAATTAGAATGTATAGAGACCATAGAGGAGATATGCCTTCTCCTACATAAAGCATCTACCACTCGATTCTCTTTTTCATGAATATATTTAATCTTGAAATCATAATCTGAGATAAATTCTAACCATCTTCTTTGGCGAGCATTAAGATGAGGTTGAGTGAATAGATATTTAAGTCCCTGGTGATCTGTTTTCAACTCAAAATGTTTTCCAAGCAGATAATGTCTCCACATTTGGAGTGTGTATATGACTGCCGCCAGTTCTAAATCATGTGGGGCATAGTTTTATTTATAGTTTTTTAGTTTACACAATTTATACACAATAACATGTCCATCTTGGACTCATACACCACCTAAGCCTTCCCCTAAGGCATCGGTAATGACTACAAATTGACCTTCCGAGTCAAGCACTTTCAAAATCAGAGCTGAAGTCAATTTTTCCTTTAGAAGGTCAAAGGCCTCCTGGCACTTTTCTGACCATTCAAACTTCTTGCCCTTTCTTTGCAAGGAAGTTATAGGATGTACAATTTTAGAGAATTTTTTCACAAACTTCCTATAATAACTAGAAAGGCCCATAAAGGTTCAGACCTCATGAACATTTCTCGATTCAGGCCATTCAGAAATATCCTTAATCTTTGCTGGGTCTACAACTCTTCCCTTAGCTAAAATTATATGACCCAAATACTGTACTTATTTTTGAAAGAAGGTACACTTAGAGAGCTTTCCATAAAGTTTATGCTCTCTTAATCTCTAAAGAACAATTCTCAAATGTTGCATATGTTCCTCTTCATTCATAGAGTAGAATAAAATGTCATCAATAAATGCCAAGACAAACTTGTCCAAGCAGTCTCTGAACACATTGTTCATAAGATTCATAAATGTTGTAGGTGCATTTGTCAACCCAAAAGGTAGGACAGTGAATTTATAGTGTCCATATCTGGTTCTAAAGGATGTATTATGGATGTTTTCATCATTCACCCTCAATTGGTGATATCCTGATCGAAGATCAATCTTAGAAAATATTGTTGCACCTCTCATTTGATCAAAAAGATCATCAATGCGGGGTAGAGGATACTTGTTCTTGATGGTTGCTTTGTTTAACATGTGGTAATCTATACACAACCACAAAGTGCCATCTTTCCTTTTCACAAAAATGACAAGCTCTCCCCATGGCGACACACTAGGTCTAATCAACCCTTTATCCAACAGCTCTTGCAGTTGAGCCTTTAACTCCATTAGTTTAGTTGTGGTCATCCTATAAGGGGCTTTAGAAATAGGTTCTAACCCAGGTATAATATCAATGGAAAAATCAAAATCTCTCTTAGGGGGTAACCCTGGAAGATCATCTAGAAATACATCCTCAAA
This sequence comes from Cunninghamia lanceolata, assembly GCA_027924645.1. Classification (NCBI taxonomy): domain Eukaryota; kingdom Viridiplantae; phylum Streptophyta; class Pinopsida; order Cupressales; family Cupressaceae; genus Cunninghamia; species Cunninghamia lanceolata. The sequence goes on from BSBN01000193.1 coordinate 6,511,737, forward strand.
TTCTCTGAGGAGGGGATACTTGTCCATATCTGGTCTTTCCTAACCTATGGACTCCTTCATCCCTACTTCATTAATTTTTTGGGATTCATAAACTATCAAGTCATCTTGGAAGTAGGTTTCCTTTGTTTCATCTATTTTATCCATCTTGACAATAAAAAGTTGGCATCCTTTTCTCTGTGCCCTTTTCATTTGTAAGGCAGAAATTTGCCTCAGTTTAATTTCCCTAGGTTTCCCTTGAATATAGACTTGGTTTCCTAGATCATCCAAACAATTTAATGTCTTGGCATAACAATTTACTTTGGCTCAATGTCTCCATAGCCAATAGCCAATTTATTCCTAGGATGACATCATACGAGCCAAGTGGGGCTACATATAGATTTACTTTTGTGGAAAAGTTTAGAAGTTCAACCCAAGATCCAAACATGCATTGCTCTAGTTGAGCCTTGGTGTGATTTGCATACGCTACAGACTAAGTATTTGCCATGAATCCTACTTTTCTAGGTATCTTATTTACAATTTTGCGAGAAATGAAACATTTTGTGGCTCCTGTATCAATAAAAACTAAAATTGGAACTCCAAATAAAATACCTATTGTTTCTACTAGGGTTATTTGATACTCATCTTGACGGTTGTCCAAGGCTACATGGATATGTTGCTGGAATGCCACTTGCTAAGAAGGTAGAGGATTCCCTCTTAGTTGTACTCCCTATGATTTGTTGGGACATTGATTGGCGTAGTGATCTTCGCTACAAGTGAAACATCCCCCAATTGGTCCTCACCTCTCCTGAGGTTTGCCAGAATTGTTCCCATTCTTCTTGGAGTGGTTGTTTCCCTTTCTCTCTCCCTTGGACTCATTTTGTTTATTTTTGGCCCCTTTATCATTCTTCTCGGTATAATCTTGTTTCTTCCCTTTTTTCTTTGAGGGTTGAGAAGCTTGAGACTAGTTATATCTCTTTCTGTTTCTTTCCCTATAGGCCGACATAGCCTTCAGGTTTTGTTCTTATCTAATGGCCTTCTTGTAAACCTATTCCATGGTTGTAGGACCGTGAACATTAACCTCACCCCCAATCTAGGCATTCAACCCAATGATAAACTTCCAGACATGGAATTCTCATCATGCTAATACTGTGGCATGTATTTCAATAGTCAGGTGAATTTTTCCCAATACTCATTTACAGTCATATCTACCTATTTCAGGTTTTGGAGGTCTATGAGCTTCTGATCATAGAATAGTTGAGGCAACCATCTTTGCCTAAATAGTTCTACGAACCTATCCCAAGTAAGGCTTGTACACCTCAAGCCTAGCTCCACCTTTTTGTTTATCCACCATGTGGATGCTTCACCCGCTAGCTAAAATGCTCCCTAGATAGCTTTGGTAACCTCATTGTAATTTCTAATTTCAAAATACTTCTCCATCTCTATAAGCCATACCTTTTAAGCATGTTTACTTATGGATCCATCAAATTTAGGTGGCATGACACTTTTCATGTCATGAGACAGTTCCATAGCCATCAGGCTCCTCTTATCCCCATCTTTTCTAGCCACAAAGTTATTTTCTCCATGCTAGCTTTGGGTGGTGTCATTATGGCATTCCTCACCATCACCCCCATCATAATTATTTCACCTATCTTCTGACTGGCCTTCCACTTTGTGTTCAAGAGTTTCCACCCTCGCCCTTGTTTCTCTCAACAAGGTCAAGATTTGGTCTAATTTAGACTTGGATTGCCTTGAAGGTGCTCCTTCATCTCAGTTATCCTCCATTCTGGTTCCAACTCAAACCTTTATTGCAATCTACTTCTTCCTGAAGTTTGCAAATTAATCATGGATTAGTTTTCCATGCTATGCAACTTATTCATTTTCAAATCTATTCACATTCATGTAACCTTTAACAAGAAAGGAAAGATTGTTAAAATTTGCCATTGCATTACAGTTTCCATTGGATTACATATAATCCACAAAACTTACAAAATTGTGTTTACATTTTGCTCTTGTAAATCATTTACAATGTGGGATAACTTCCCATAATCATCTTTTCTTTTCAGTCTCAGGAGGTGAGGATACACTCTGGTATTCCTTCACATCCTCCTTAAATACATTACAATCCTTAGGGCTATTTCCCTCAGCTAGTGGTTTAAGGGCAGAGGGTGTCAATGATGCTCCAGTAGAGTTAGGGGCAGCCATCTGTTCAGCTTTCCTTAACTCATGCTTGATGCATTTCATGACATCAGCAAAAGTTTCCTCATCAGATAACTATGCACCTACCAAGTATCCAGTTTGTTCTAGTTTCTCTTTCATGGAGGCTTGTGCCTTCAAGAACTTTTGTTGGCATAGGTAACGTCCATTTTCTGTTACCTTCTTGCAAGGTGTGGTTCTTATTTTTACCATTCTAGCATAGCACATCCAAACATTAGCATACTTAATGTTGGATATATTAATCATCAAGTAGTGAGCTCATTAGGTCCATGTGTTGAACCTAGTAGCTCTAATACCATATGTAACATACTTTCCATAATGCTCATGAATTAACTTAAACATGTAACTTAATCAAGTCATTAATTAAGAATTGATAGAGATAATGAAAATTTGAATCAAAAGAAACATAATATTTTCCATCCATTAAGCATGCTAATCAAATCAAGATATAACATAACTTACAATCTAGTAAACCATTACAATCTTTAGTGAGTAACCATCACTAATCAAATACAAAATATACTCTAGGCATGATAATCAAGTTTTTTTACATCACAATAGACCAACTGGTCACAAAATGTAATTGCTGTATCTAGAACCAATGACATCTATCTCCATAAGCCTAAGCTTGTCTCCTGCTTGGGAAGGAGAGCATCATCCTGGTGCTTTTCCTCCAACCATGAACCTACGGGCCCCCCGCTCATCTTCCCAACTGGAAGAGGCCCTACCCTTCACAGAAAGGTTAGACATTAGAACCCAATAGATTAGCCATTTGAGTATTTGGTGTTGTGTCCTTCCTAATGTCTCATGTTCACACACTATAGATCCCCTCTAACTTGTATGCCACTACTGGAGACACTAGGCCATCTGGAACATTTTGGACCGATGATGCATGCAGAGATGGATGCATCACTTTGGCCAAAGTTTTCATACAAATACGTTACACCATGAATGTCGTCGTATGTCCACCACCCTAACTGGACTTGTGAGTTGTCATGTCCTACAGTTTCCCTTAACAACCCAATTCCTTAGGTGTTGTATAAGTGGGATCAATTTGAATCATTATCCATGTTTGGACATTCGACTCCCTCCATAGTTTGGTTACAAGATTCTAGTGACTCCTCGTCACATGGTTTGATTCATTTCACATTAGTTGACCATTTGACCCCTAGGCCACATATGGTCCACATTTCTGAAAACAAGTCATCTCATATGACGAAATTGTATACATGTACTCAAGGCATACCCTACCCTTCATAGAGTAATGGTATAATATTCAAAACTTATATCATTAACAAAAGGTCTTACATGCAGACTCATAATGATTGTATAAATATTCTATATAAATTCATTTCAATGATTTCATAACGAGACCATGCTCACAATGGTTTTTCCTCCTCTATACTCAAGGATATAAGTATATAATTTTGATAGTTAAGGTAACTTAGAAAGTGTTTCACAATCGGCTTCTCATATAATCTCGATTGGTGTCAATTGTGGTATTGAAAACACATTATTATTTTAACATTTCCCTGACTATCATCATAGTCAGATAACTATATCATGAATCAATAATGCCTTCGCGGCTAAAACCACAATCACAAGACTGTATCATTATCTTATGTTAATAATTGATATGGAGTTATTGCCTGCTCCACTCGAGAGTTTTATACTCTATCCAAGTCAATAAATGATGAGAGATATCATTTCTTCACCAACCCAGCTGATATGGCTCAGGCTCTTGTTATTATTTACATAGAATATGATGTAAAAGCATCATAGTCTAGTTGTGTGGGCCTAACACGGACACAGAAATAATTTCTTATCAAAATCTCGGCCATACGGCCTTGAGTAAGAATGCAGTCATCTCAAATGACTCAGCCTTACGGCCTCGAGTATAAAGCACAGTCTTTTTAAATAACTCAGCCTCTTGGCCTTCAGTATAAAACATAGTTTTTTTTAAATAACTTGGCCTCTCGGCCTTGAGTATAAAACATAGTCTTTATGAATAACTCGGCCTCTCAGCCTTCAGTATAAAAAATAGTCTTTTTAAATAACTCAGCCTCTTGGCCTTGAGTATAAAACACAATTTTTTTAAAATAACTTAGCCCTCGGCCTTGAGTATAAAACACCATTTTTTTAAATAACTCGACCTCTCACCCTTTAGTATAAAAGTCTTTACAAAAGGCTATCATAGATCGGCTTCCAACCTCAAGCCTACCCATCGATAGTACTATGACATGTTACAACTTCGGCCTTACAGCCTGGAATGTAGTCTTAACAAGAGTTTCAATGATAAATAATTAGCCTATTTGCCTAAAGAAATATATAAAGATTTCTAAAGGTTCAAAACTCAGCTCAATAGCCAATGATAAGTTGGTAAAGATAGCTCAGCCATTAAGGCTACAAGCTCATTCATGTTATAGGGATGAATTTAGAAAGTTTGTCCTTAAGGCCTAGAGCTACTAGATGATAACACTCAAAAATCAAAATGCTCAGCTGTAACAGCCTCGAGCTACAGCCAGATAAAGATTTTTAAATAGTATTAAACACAATTCTTTGTTTAAACATTTTAAATCAATAAAGAGGAGTAGGATTACATCCTTGTAATACCTAAAATGATAGCAAATAAGTCATCGTACCAGTTCGAGACTCCTGCAAGCGCACTCAGTTCCAAAACCAACCCACACTTTCTGTTGTTTCTCAATGAAAGAGGCCAAAAACTCCCTCCAACTGCCTTCTACAAAAAAACACTTCCTCTTTTGGTTCTCTACCCTTTCCCTGACTCTACGCATGCCAAAAAGAAAGGTAACTACCTTTCCCCACCTGATCGGTTCCTCAAAAGGTGGCTACATCTGGCATCATGCTCGAAGGTGGATGAACTTAAAGCTCTTCATCCTTCACTAAACCAACCAATCATCAGGTTAAAAGCATACAACTATGATCCAAAAAAATGACATAAGAGATAATAATATCATTATTATCATGGCAATTTAACCTACAATAGGGTTTGCAATCCTTACAAATACGATTTAAAATTGAATACTAGGAAGCACACAAGAACACATCTAGATTGTTGAATATCGGTCGAGAGATTCTCCTCCGAATTTGACTATAATCCTTAGTCGAGAGAGTGAGGAACACTATCCTAGAGAACAAAAGATTATGAGAGACTTCCATCTCTCTCAACATGATTGTCCCTTTGACATGAGATGATGCTTCAAGAACATTGACTAGTCTTAATGGCATCAAAGACATAACAACTTACAAAAGACAAGAGAACTAGGAAAAGAGGCATGACACGTGTCAACTTACGCATAGTCAAGAAGAAGGACATAAAACTTGATACTCAGATGGCTATTCGACCCTTTGCTTTCATAGCATCTAATCTTTCCTCCAGGATGATACTCTCCTTCCTTCTTGGAAGGACATTCATTTTCATGTTCACACTCAGGCCCACAAGATCATGATCAGTGTATCATCATCATCATGTTTCATAACTTAATTTAATCAATTTATAAAATAAATCATCATCAATAACTTTTTCATAATCAAGAGTTAAATTAGATATTTCCACAATATCGATTCAATTAACTATGTCTAATCCTCTTGATTATCATACTAAGTTAATGATTAAGTCTAGTTGTAAGTTAGGGATGTAACAAAGTTAGAGAAGAGGAATTGGGTTGGGCGGATGAGTGGCCGAGGTTTAGATGGATGGGCTCCCAGGGTGCTCAGAGGCTAAAAGATCAAGGTGAGAAGGCGGTTAGATGGATTCCCCTAGCTATTGATTAGATTAAACTTAATTTTGATGGTGTGGCCTGAGGTAAGCCAGGTGTGGGAGGTGGTGGAGGGATCTTTAGAGATGAGAAAGGAAAGCCATTGGGGTATTTCTCTGTGTCCTTAGGGGAGGACACCAATAATATAGTTGAAGCCAGTGCACTTCGGGAAGGGTTTACAATTGCCTTAGATAAAGGATGGACCAATATCTAGATTGAAGGAGACTCAAAGTTGGTAATCAATCTTTCAGATAAAAAGGGTTCAAGAAATTGGAGATTAGAGTAGGTTGTGATTGAGATCAGGGAGTTGTTGAAGGGATTCTCTGGCTTCAAAAATTCTCATATAAAGAGGAAAGGCAATATGGCAGTAGATTGGGCTGCCAATTAGGGTATTGATGCAAAGGATAGCAAAAAGATTGGTGATGGTAAGACCTAGGTCTCTTACTCTGCTGATCTTCTTAGATTAATTCAATTTGATATTAAGGAACATCTGCCTAATAAGGGGCCAACATGTTAGATAGCTAGGTGGTGACACATAAGCAGTGATAGATGGGCTTGACAGAGGATTGAATTACTTGGTTAGATTAATGATTTCATAATAGCTAGACATTTCGTGGGAAGTTAAGTGAAAGTTGTGCTTGGCAAGATATCTAAAATGGATTCCAAAGATTTTGTTTCGATTGTAGCATGCACTGAGGAAAAGGAATTGATCGTTCTCATCATTTCTTGGCGAGTTGTGCATAGGAAGACATCTAGACTCTTCGATCATTGCATTTCATGCCATCTTGGGTTTCATGCTGTGGAGCATACAAAGAGAAATATGTCTGGTGGTGCTTCAGGGAGTGGGGGGTCGATGGGAGCTAGTAAGGCCAAAGAATTGGCCTCTCCTTCTCCTCAGTGGCGAAGACAAATTCCTAGATAGGTGGTGAATAGGATTGTGGGTGGTGTGATGAAGTTCAAGGCCAAATCTCTTAGGCGAAAGGCTAAGTTTTCTAGCGAGGAGGCATTTGCCAATGTCGTATTTGCTTTGGACTATGAGATAAAAAATCCCTTGCTTCGGAAATGGGTTAGTAGAATTGTTTCCATGGCCAAAGTGGTGGATGGAGAGGAAGGTGGAAAGATGGGAGAAGCAGTGGCAAATTTTCTTCTGGACCCTAGTACGTCTCAAGGTAGATGGAATGTGTTTGGGGTGGCTAGGTCTCTCACCCTAGCCATGATGTCCTCCATAGAAACCTCTTCCATTTTGTTTCATGAGGACACGATGGAGATATCTAGAGAGGCAGAGATAAATCACAAGGAACTAGTAGATCATATGCATGATCTCTTGCTAGGGCAAGTCCAGCTAAGGAAGATTGTGGAGCGGCTTGTTGACAAGGCGGGAGTCAAAATTGAAGGCAAAGAAAAGGCAGAGTATAGATGCAGCTACGACTAGGATACAACCTTTGTGGACCTTACAGGTCAGGAAGGAAGCTAGGAGGTTTTAGATTGTCTATGTTATTTTGTTAGTTGTTTTTTCATAGTTGGTTTGGGGATGGCCTTGTAATTTGCCTCCCTCTCTCGACATGTATAAATTCTCTCTGTCTCAGTTTCTAAGACATAGTCAAACTATGTGGGCTTGCCCAGATTTTGAAAGGGTTCCTAGTCCCCAACCAGGGTATTTACAACAAAAAAAATAGTAAGGATTTTATGAAAATATTTGAATTTAAGAATTTTTATTGATTATATATGTTGTTTAAATAAAAAATTAAAGATTAAAAATATTTAAGGCTTTTTCAAAAATATTATTTTGTTTTTATTTATTAATGATGGTAATTTTATCATTCTAAATATTAAATTAGTATTTCATATATTATTTTTTGTTATAGAAAAAATTACTATTATTATTGAAAGTAGTTGATCTTTTGGAATTGATAACTTGTTGATTTTTATTTTTGACCAATCCCCATTTTGAGGTTATTCTCCACCATGGACAAGGTTGTGTATTATGGTCTAGAACACCTCATTCATGTTTTGTAATTTGAAGTAGATCCATTCATAAGATAGTGTAGATGCGAAAATGGATCAAAAGCAATACAAAGATATTGACAACACACTCAATACCTTTACCTTGAAACCAAGTCCTCCACACATGATAGAATAGAGTAGATGTACCATAATCTACTAGCTATGTTCTCTATGATGAAAATTGGATAATGAGATGTTGATTGCTAATGATTTCTGCAACATAACGATAGATAGAAGATAATGGATATGGAGATCTAGAGTCATTTTGACAGCATGATGTTGTATGAAGATGGATGCATCAGAATGGCTTGGTTGAGGCTTCATTTATAGAAGATGAGGGATAAGGATCGATGGCTAGGATTGAAAGGTGAATTGTATGATGTGGATGACTAAGAGTAAAAGGTGATTTAATTCAAGGCCACTTCATTTAATAAAAGGTAGTGGTGTGACAAGCAAATCAATGAAGGTGGTAGTGTGGCACATAATTCAAATAAAAAATTACTTAAATTATGAGAGAGGGAGATGTTTTGTGATGAGAATAAAGGTGAGGGCTAATTCAAATAAGTATTTTATTTATTTAATTTGGATGATGGAGGAATTAATTAAATAAATATAATTTATTTAATTAATTGGCTAATGGGATTAAAATGGGATTAGGATGGGAATTAGTTAAATAAATATGATTTATTTAACTAATTAGGTGATGAAAGGGGTATGTGAGGGTCCTAGGACAAAATGTCATAAGATGTCTCAAGTAATGTATTGACAAGGTGATATTGTAAGACATGGTCAATTTTAGGTATCTACATTTTGCCCATCTTTGAGATGATGTTGCGACTAAAAGAAGTAACATCATTTCAAAGAAGATAAGGTGTGGATAGAGGAAAAGGATGCCCCAACCACTTGAAAGAGTGACAAGGAGGAATGGATGTGGGATATGATGATGATATAAGGATAGGATGATGCCATCTTGAGAAGATAGGTGGATTGGAAAAGCACGGGTATGCTCTCGAAATGAAATGAAATGATAAAGGATGGAGGATGCAAGATAAGGGATGGATGAAAGAGATGAATGATATATTATGCTACCATCAAGTGACAAATCATATAGTTTGATATAGAACACACATTATGCACCAAGGTATAAGGACCAGGGTGACGATGTGTCTTGTGCACCCAGCATAATACAACCTTGTCTAGACATATGAGGAAGAAATATTAGAGCATTAAAGTCCTAATGCACAAAAGGTATGATATGACGTTAGATGCAAAGGATAGTGCAAAAAGATATTCCATCATACACAAGATATGAATGTTAGCTATAAAGACACAAATTTAATACAAATGCAAGATAAAATGATAACACACACAAGCAAGCAAGAAAGCATGCACAAGTGATACAAAAACAAACAAGGTATTGCCCCTGTCAAGGATTAATTGATGATGATTAAAATAGTTTTGTCATTGCAAGGAATGATATATCCCTAGATCAACACAAGGATGCAGGAATTATATATCCTATTGATGATGATGATTGATTGATTAATTAATTGGGTTTACAAAAAGGCTAGGATTAAGACCAAGGATGTGATTAGATGATTTGGGTAGATTGATTAACTTTATTGGTATGGATTAAGGGTGACTTGCATTTTGATTATTACTTGGATTGATTTTATTGATTTGATTGACTTTTATTGCTTGGAGTTTTGTTGGAATTTTTTTTTTTGTATTTTTGAAATTTTTTTATTTTTTTATATTTTGTGGAATTTTTTTTTTTGGCATTTTTGAATGTTTTGGGATGGAATTGGATGACAATTTGGATAGTCTTTATGCTAGACACCAATGATAAGGGAAAACCAAGTCTAGATGCTAGGATGGATGCAGGATGGGATGCATGGAAGGATGGGTGATAGTAAATGGGATGGAAGACTCATGATAGATGGATGGGTAAAAGGATAGGTGATAATGGATGCAAGACTCATGATAGATGGATAGGTAAAATGATAGACTATAGTGGAAGGGATGGATGTATGCATCATAAGGGAGGTAGGATGTGATCTCTAAAGACTATGTTGCATAGGAATAACATGCCCCATTCTAGGTATAATGCTTAGGATTTTACATGACAAAGCTTATGATAATAAGGTGATGATAGGATTGTTTGGAAAGGATGAGGTATATCAGGAGATATCCAAAACATTTGTCAAAATTTTGCCCCCATATCCTTATGAAGATCAAAAGGAGGAAAGGAGGATGAATGGATTCAATAGTATAAGTATATGGGTGTAATGGATAAGGATGGTAGGATGGTATGGAAATGGTATGATGGGATAGATAGTTTGGATGAGACAATGTGCCCCCAAGTGTAAGTGACATAGATAATCAACCTATACATGACACCTGTTTGCCAGGTTTTCATCATGGTACTTATCCAAGGTGCCATCAAGGGTGGTTTCCACCATTGGATGAAGGGATTTCTCTTTACTATTTTGATTTTTTTTCTTTTTTTTTCTATTCTTTTTTTTCTTTTTTTTCCTTTTTTGTTCTTCTTTTAATTTATGGGGGATATTTGGATGGGGTAGGTGGATATGGCTAAGACGGACTCAATCGTCTAGTTACATGAGGGGTGATATTGTCCCATTAGAAATGAATGTTGCATATGGACCATGTCAAATGCCATTATGCTCATAGATGTTGGTAGGGGATTGCTTAAGAGGGAGATGTATTAGGTGGATAGTGGATTATGAAAGGCTTTACAAAAGGATGGATGGGAGATAATGGATTATGATGTGGACTATGTATGGAAGGTTTATGTAAAAGTATGGATTAAAGGCTTATGCAAAAACATGGACCATAGGAAGGTAATGGGGGAGATATGTGGGATAATGGATGAAGGATGGGGAGATGGAGGTATGTGGAAATGTTGTGGAATGGAAAGGAACCAAGACTAACAGTTGCACACACCATGATAAGCATTGAAGCTCTTGATTTGGCGGAGGTGTAGGAAGCAATGGACATGTTTTCTTAGGGGATGGTCGATGTAGGAATTTAGGTACCCACATATACTTGGGATTTTTATGATTTTGTATTGCTTGTGGGGTGAAGGAGTTTGAAATTTTTGAATGGAATGGGATTTTTGGAATTTTTTGATGGAAGAGGATTGTTGGGATTTTTGAGATGTGGATGCTTCATTTGGCTTGTTTTCTTCTTTCTTAGGTACACAAACCATTTAGTTTTGGCCTTTTCTTTTGGACGTATGGGCTTAGGTAGCCTTTTAGATGTATTTTGCTTCGACTCTTTGCATTGATGCCCTAAGGCTTGAGGATATTTAGGATTGTTGGATTTATGGGAGGAGGCATCCAAATTTTTATGTTTGAATCCCTCGGAATTGATGGAAGCTTCTTGTTTAGACAATGTGTGCATTGATTTGTCATGATTAGGAATTTTAGTGGATTTATGGATGGATGGATTAAAAGTGAATTTTTGGATAAATGGATAAGGTGATTTAAGGATAGGGCTATTAGGCGTTAGGAGAAGTGGTAGAGTGGATGGACAGATATTAGGAGTTGGGAGAAGTGGAGATAGAGTGGATGGAGGGATATTAGGAGTTGGAAGTAGTAGAGATAAATTGGATGGTGGAAGGTGTGTGGTCACATGATTTTGGGATTTAGAGGATAATGGAGGTGGAATGACAACATATGCTTAGGGGTAATGATAGGATGCATGGGATTTGGGATGAAAAGGAGTGGATTTAGGAGGCATGGAGGTAGTACTAACATCTTTATATTGTTTCCCTTGGGGTGTATATCCAAGGCCATAGAGCATGGAGGGACTTTGACATGGATAGGCTCCAAAATACCTTAATAATTCATGTTTTGGAGTATGCGATGGACAATGGGACTATGGGTATTTCAAACACTAGACACAAGTTCCTTATTGAATGGAGAAGGCGAGGTGGTAGACAATAGGTATTTCTCTCCTAAAGAAAAACACTCATGGATGAGGGTGATAAGACCAATAGGATATGATGATGAATTTGCAACATGGTCGATATTGGATGACCAAGGATCACTAGGATCTTTATTATCATTATGCTCACTAAGATCCAAGCTATTTGTTTGATCATCTATGGTTACTTGGGAGCCAAATGTCTCATCAAGGGAAGTGAATGTTTGTACATCATGGTTAGGGCTAGATGGAAGATGAATAGAAGTAGTTTGGATATCTTGCTGATGGATGGTTATGGGATTATGGATAGGTGGAGTGATTATCTCTTGATCATGGAATGAATAAAGTTGGCTAAGAGGATCATCATGGCGTTCTTGATCATAGATAGGATCTTGATCATAGATGTGATCTTTATCATAAATAGGATTAAGTGTGCTATTGGTGGGATAAATTTTCTCATGGATAGGGTCATCATCATAGATAATATCTTGATCATGGAAAATATATAGGTTAGGGATGGGTTGAATGGAAGGACTTTGATCTTGATTTGTATTAGGGGCTAATGGTTCCACATGCTTAGGACTAGAATCTTGACATAGCTCTTGATTTTGTTGGATGGGACTGGAAGACTCTTGGAAAGGCCTAATAAGTTCTATCTGATCAACAACATGAGGGTATAATGGATCTTGATTTGGACTCATGGTGAGAGACTCTTCAATAGGCTCAATGGGTTGTGGACTACATGATGTATTTGAAAGATTGGAAATGTTGTTGGAAGACTCTTTGATAGGCTCAAGGATAGGTGTTTGGTGACATAGTTGATTCCTTGCTAATAGCCATTGGATCACATCCTTCATAAGTGTATGGGTGGATGGACAATATAATGGATGGATAACAATGGTGGATGGTGTTGTAGGCTAAGGATTAGAACTAGGTGGATGGATAATAGCGGTGAAAGGTGTTGTAGGCTTAGGATTTTTATTTTGATTGGATGGAGGGTTAATGGGATTGGATGAATTGGTATTGTGATTACATGGTAGTGTTGGTATAGGATTAGTAGGCTTTGGGATAAGCATTTGATTGAATGGTAATGGAGGATAACCATAGGATGCATAAGATAGAGTGGTGTCTCTCTTGTCAAAGGTGGCATGAGGACTTAAGGATGCTTGATCTTGTTGCAAATGGTAACTTAGGCTCGCATGTTCTTATTGTGAAGGCATTTGATAGTCTTGTGAATGAATTTAGTAGTGCGATGAAATGGTGGGATATGTAGGTGGAATAGGTGGAAGATCTTGGTTTATGGATTGATATGGATGTTCTTGGGATTAAATTGATATGACTGTTCTTGGGAAGTGAATTGATATGGATGTTGGTTAACATTGAAAGAAGTGGGAGAGGTTGATGTAGGATGGACTTGATATGTAGATGGACTAGGTTGGTATGAATTTGGTGGGGATGACATATGGGATTGAGGTGGAAGTTGTTGAGGTTGGGTGGGTGATGTTATAGTGGATGATGTGTTAAATGAAGGTTGTGGTTGTGGTTGTTGAATTTCATCTTGTTCATAAAAATATGCATCATGATCTACAAGATTCTCATCATCATTGGAGCTAGGAGGGCCTCCTCGGATTGTGATTTTAGGTATTGTATTTGACCTAGGCTTGTTAATGATCAAGATCATTTTGACAAGTGATGGATTAGATGGTGCTCAAGATTGGGGTGTAATGAAGATTATGTGAATGAAGTTGGATTATGATTAGGATGATGAGATCGATGAAATTGATTGGATTAGAAGTAGAATGATGATATGGAGTGATTAGGATTCAGTTAGGATATGATTAGGATAGTTATGAATGATGGGATTGGATGATTAGGTGGATGACTTGGATGATGGAGATGATGAGATTGATATATGGATGAATAGGATTGGATGAGTGACTAGGATGCTAGTGATTGGATGATGTGGAAAGATGCCCCCTCAAGAGGATAGGTGGGGGAGAAAGACATAGATAGACTCTCAAAATGGATTGGGGTGGATAATGATTATGGTGATGTGGATATGACAAGTAGGATGATTAGGATTTGGATTTCGATGAGGATGACTTGGCATAGGATAGATGAGATGACAAGAATGTTTAGAATGATGTAGAATGTGTGTGTTGATAGCTTGACTTTGTCAATTTTTCAAACACAATATTTCACATCTACATGCATGAATCACACACACAAGACACAATAGAAAGGTTGTATTTCAAGATTGATTGTTATGATTATGAGGCCACTTGAAGACACATCAACAAGCCTAATATTAATCAAGTGGGTGTGGCCAATAGGTCTTAGTCTATGATACACAAGTGGTCTAAGGATGTCCCCTATATACACGAGGTATGGGGGGTCCAATTCTATGAAATGAAAGTGAAATAATGCCACACAGTTGGGAGAAAGGGGTAAACCACCCTTCACCTTCACTTCCCCAAGGTATAAAGTTCTTGGGCGCTTAGCATGAATGACAAGATTTTAACTTCCAAGAGGGGTGTCTTTCAATTCACTCCTCGCTTTCTATACTCCACATAATGCTAGAGTTATGGTCATCCATTGGAGTGGTGTGTCTCCAAGCAGGCCTCCTAGGAAGGGTGACAAAAGCAAATTGAGTGGGTGCTTTTGATCTCCAAGATCACCTTGTGGTGTGAGGAGAGAGCATACACACACACACTTGATTCACACTCACAATGTTTATTTACCCTTTAGATAATTGAAATGTGTGTGAAGATGAATGGATTAAAGGATGTTTTTGATTCCCAAGATCAGACTAAGTGCAAGGGAAGAGCATACACACCCTAAATCACACTCAAATCCACCAAACAATGCAAGCACAAGTTCATTTTAAACTAAAAGCCAAATGTGATACTGAAGACACAAGTTCATTTTAAGCCCAATTTCAAAGTGTGATGGAAGACACGTGTTCATTTTACAGCCCAAATCAAAGTGTGAGTGCAAACATTTTTTTGATCAAATGAAAAGAGAAAGATGGATTGTCTGCACTTGGAATGTTTGCCTTTAGATCTAATGCTAATGTTGATGTTATGTAGTGTCTTATGTCCTCCTAGATTCCATGAAAATAAAGAAGAACAAAGAAACTTGCAAACCAATATGTTATGTCAAAAAAGGAGCAATCTAATGAAATTTTAAGAAAGATGTTTAGTAACATCAAAAAAAATTATATGATCAAAATCTACATGAAATTCTATGTTGTTTCAAAAACAATTTCCTGAAATCGGATAAAATTTGCACAAGATATGATCATTTGAAGTTTATAAAAAGGTTGACTTTGAATTAATATACTTGATGAATCTAATACAAATACCTTAAAATTCCTTTGCCATAGTGAATATGGGTGAATCATCTCTCCAACGCTACTGCTTTCATTAAAATCTGATCTGTTATGAGAAAGTTGTGGAAAAAAGAAAAAATAGCCCTTCTAGGGCTGGAGGAGGAAGGGGTCATCTCTGATGGTTAATGTTGACTGCTAACTATCAATAGAAATTTGGTCACATGTCATAAGTGAAACTGCTAGCGGTTTATCAGGCGGTTAAGGTTGATGGTTTTGTTAAGTGGCACCCTTGGTCACCCATGTCACCAGGGTCTAAACGTTGGAAAAAAATAAAAAAGAAACAAGATGCGAGCCCCTCTCCCTCAGTCATGAATGTGACCATAGATAAAGCCAAGGGCTTAAAAATGAGAGGGGACCCATAGAGGGATAGCAAAGGCGATGTGGTTATCAAAGAATTGGTGACTGGTGTTTGGGAGTGGGAGAATGGAGGTGACTAGGTGATGGTTTAGGAGATCTGGGGTTTCGACAAGTGGAGGGTACAAAAATGTCAACCAAAGTGTCGACTTAAGGCATTTGGAGTGAGCTGGTAGGGTTGTAGGGATTTCGACTAGGTAGAAGATATGGAGATAAGAGGCAATGAGGTTAGAGAATGACGAAGGTCGATAGGGTACTTAAACCAGGTGGCTAGGGTTTCGATAGGGAGGAATAAGGGTTTTGATAGTGGATAGTGGTGATAGAGAAATAGCATAATCAATAGGGGTTTAAAGATCGACAAAAAATTTATGCATGTGGCAGTTGACAAGCAATAATACAAGACACAAAAGATTTAACAACAAAAGAAAATGAAAAATTTTGATGCCAATAGAGTTCCCCTGTGCAAGCCGTACAGGTCCATACAAATCTATACGATACGACCTATCACAGGGGCCAAAACTTAAACATTTCAAAAAAAAATGGTAGCAAAATATGAAGTGTTATATGTTGATCTTCACCTCTAAGGCCTCTCGAACTCAACAGTGAGGTCAGATCTAGGGTAAGAGACAACCTACAAAAGTTTATTACAAAAAAATGATAAAAAAATAAGTTAGATTTCACAAATTCAAGTGCATAAACCTACAAAATGTGAGGGTTAGACTAGTGGGGCGTGCCAAAAATATAGATGGAAAAATGGATCAAAGGCAATACAAAGATAATAAAAACAAACCCCTTACCTTTACCTTCAAACCAAGTCCTCCACACATGCTAGAACTGAGTAGATGCACCCTAATCTACTGGTTATGTTCTCTATGATGAAAGATGGACAATGAGATGTTGATTGCTCATGATTTTTACACCATAATGATCGATAGAAGATAATGGATATGGAGATCTAGAGTCATTTTGACAACATTATGTTGTATGAAGATCACTAGTACAAAAAGAGCAATATAAATTACTAAAAAAATACTAAAAATTGCTTATAAATGACCAAACATGGTCACGTGACCATTAGTAGTTTATTGCCAGTCATTTATAACATGACCAAATTGATGACTAAACCATTTTTAGTCATTTATTGGTTGTTTTGATTGATCGATTTGGTAGTATATTTAGTCATTGATTGTTGTAATCTGGTCACTTATTTAGTCATTTTTTATTCACTGCTATATTTAGTCGTTAAATTAGTCATTGATTGTTGTTAACTGGTAACTTATTTAGTCATTTTTATTCACTAATTTCTATCTATTGGTAGTGTATTTAGTCAATAATTTTAATCATCATTTTGATCAATTTGGTATAATATTTAGTCATTTTTATTCACTGGTTTAATTTTTGTCATATATTTAGTCATATTTATTCACTGTTCACTAGTTTCTATCAATTGGTAGCGTATTTAGTTAATTTAATTATTAATTGATGTTAATTAGTAGTATATTTAGTCATTTTGAAGCTTGTATTTAGTCATTAGTATATTTAGTAGTATATTTTGAAAGATTGCACAGTGAAACAACTTTGAGAAGATAAAAACAACTTGTTTTATTGATAAAAAATGCTTACAAACAACATATAGATCTAAAAATAAGTTACAATGCTTTCTCTTTGCTAAAAAAACCTTCATGGTTACAATACATAGCTCAAATAATAAGAAAGAAACTAATTTTCTAAGTATCACTGAGCATAGAAGCACAAAGACATTCATAGATATCTTCTTCACAAATCCATGACTGTCCCATATTGAAGCTCACTGTCTTAGTTCAAGATCACACTGTCATCTCTACATAGAGATCCTGTTTGATGCACCCAACTTGCTCTAGTTCATAAGTTGCCACTGTGAATTGTTACTTGTAGCAATAAACTATCCTTATCTTTGATGATTATGCCTCTGATTACTGCCATCTTTGGTAGGATGCCTCAATTGTCATGGAATGTTATTCAACAATATTGCCTTATGACTAGGCTATGCATTGTCCTAATCAAACCTGTAGCTTCTTGAAATGCATTGTCCAATCACTTGTCAGCCTACTGTCATGCTTTTTCCCTTTATAAAATAATAATGCCACATGACTGCCACTACCTAGCTCATTATTCTGGCATGCTTTCACTTGTACTCTACCTCCCATCAATGTAGAACATTGCCCCTCTATTGAATGCCTTGACTACCTTTGACATCACTATATCTTTTCTGGAAATTCCTTGAAAACAGTTCATCACTACTACTATTACCTAGGTGATGTAGAGCCAAACACCCTGACCTGCATTCCCCTTTGTATATCCATGTTTTACTTGCCTATCGGCAAGATGATGCACTATAGGCCAACCAAAACACCTTTACTCTGATCACATTCCTCACTCTGACGTATATCCTTTGCATCATTTGCATATCGACAACACTACCTTCATCGGTGAACTCAAATCCTATTAAGCCGATACACCGATGAACTTCACAGATACAACACTCGACCTGCTATGCCGATTCCTTTTACCATCGCTGCTAGTCACCCCTTGCAACTAACTCAATGTACATTTGCAATGTACATTCAAACATACATTCTAAAGATGCATTCCTCAACATGCATGTAGAACTGACCATTGACCAGCTGTTGACCTCCTTGTATCTAACTCAATGTACATTCACAATGTACATCTGCCACATACAACCGCGACAACCATTTGCGAGATACACATGAACAGACAACTGCGGGATACACAGGAAATGAACTCGACATACATTAGCAATATACGCATAGAATGTATACTCAGTGAAACAACACGAATCTTCGCCGATTTGATCTACTGCAAACTCTGTAACTTCACAAATCTATTTCTTCAATGATATTATAGACCTTTCACCCTGTTAACCTAGCACATGATGGCACTAGGATCTATTTGCACCCAGTATGTGATCCTGCAAACACGAACACGAACAAAATAGAAAAACACAAATCGATATGTATAGCCATTCCACCGACTTTGAAGAAATCTAACCGGTGGAATGGGTTAAGAACCTATCTCGGCCTCAGAATAGAAAATTGATTGCACAATAAATTTGAATGCCAGAAAGATGTACAACACAAGATTTTATTATGCCTTTTCAAAACATGCATATGCACAGATGCTCTGTTTACAACTGATTAGATCTAAACTCAACTACAACTAATTACAACTATCTATCATGATCACAATCAATCTGATCTTGGGGTATTTATCTACTTACCCTCAGTAGTACTGAATTGACTCCAAGCGACTAGGAGACAACCTCCAAGCGGTTGGGAGATCACAACCAACTAACAACCTCTAACTGTCTAACAACCTTCATGATTACAGATCGACAAGCATCCTTGGGACTTACAACATAAACCAAAATACAAACTAAAATAAAATGCATTGGTCAAACAGACCTTATTACATTAATGGTCAACTTAGGACCTTATTGGAAACATCAAAATGAACTATAAATAGTTAATGCCTTATGGAGGCCACTGTGGATTGGGTGCTCCTGCACCATACACCCCACTACGAAAAGAACTCATGCCACATGAGTTAGGTCTTTATCTTGCTCCAGTTGTATACTCTGTTGTCTCATGTATTCCCCATGATCTCTGGACTGCATTGTAGGCTCTTCTCATACCTATCCTTGGCTTTCCATTCGGTCTTATTATCACATCTGTCTAAACACCTTCATTGGAAACCTTAGTAATGGCTTCTTGTACTGCTGCTATGGCAGAATCTATTTGCCTTCCAACTCTTTGTGGTTCTAGAGGACAAACAATTGTCCCTACTATGATAACATCCTTGTCTTTCCAATCAACCGGTGGCTGCTTGTAACCCTGCTCTTTAACCTTTTGCTAATCCATCTGATCTCCATCATCAAAAATTGAAATTGCCTTCAAACTTTGATCCTTAGCAATCCCATTCCCTAAGGTATCCTCAACTATCTTTATGCCTTCTGCTGTAGGCATCTCCACAAACTCTTTCTTTCCCACTAAGATGACCTTGGCTACCTTCTGTACTGCAACATCCTCATGCAATGGTGTCATCACAAAAGTCCTCCCATCCTTCTTGATGGTGTATGTGTTAGCATATCCATCATACAATGCTCTCTTATCAAATTGCCATGGCCTACCTAAAAGTAGGTGACAATATTCCATGGGCAAAATATCACATAAAACCCTATCCTGATATTCTCCAATCTAAAAATCAACATATGCTTGTTCATATACCAAAAGTGATTAACTATCACTGACCCAAGATGCTTTGTAAGGAGTTGGATGAGGAATCCTGTCTAGTTTCAACTTATCCACCATTTCCTAAGATACCATATTATCTGTTGAACCAGAATCTATTACTACCTTGCATAGTTTATGTTAGTTGTCGTTGCACCAAAAGATCGACCTATTAATGCTCGATACAACCACTTCACTTAACAAGCACGGGAGGCGGTTAAGCCCTTGTTGCAAACCACCGCAGCACAGTGCTGAACAAGGAGACCAAGGGTCACACCTTGCAACAATCCCCCCCAGCGCAAGCGTGGGGTTTGAACCTGTGACCTCAGCTCTGATACCAATTGTTAGTTGTTGTTGCACCAAAAGATTGACCTGTTAATGCCTGATACAACCACTTGACTTAACAAGCACGGGAGACGGCTAATCCCTTGTCACAAACCATCGCAGTGCAGCACTGAACAAGGAGACCAAGGGTCACACCTTGCAACAGTTTACCCTTGGTTTTGCATTTGGTCTTGAAAAGAGCTCTCCTTTGTAGCATGTCCTTGGATGTCTTCAAGATTGTTCTCCTTAGCATCAATGATCCTCCATCTTCAGCTGGGGCTGCACTTCCCATTGGAGAGTTAACACTTTCATCTACATTCTCTTCTTGCACAAATTGATGCAATGTACATTCAAACATACATTCTAAAGATGCATTCCTCAACATGCATATAGAACCAACCATTGACCGGTTGTTGACCTCCTTGTATCTAACTCAATGTACATTCACAATGTACATCCACCACATACAACCATGAAAACCATTTGTGAGATACACATGAACAAATAACTGCGGGATACACAGGAAATGTACCTGACATACATTAGCGATATATGTACAAAATGTATACTCAGTGAAACAGCGCGAATCTTCACCAATTTGATCCGCTGCAAACTCTGTAACTTCACAAATCCATTTCTTTGACGATCTTACAGACCTTTCACCCTGTTAACCTAGTACATGATGGCACTAGGATCTATCTGCACCTGGTACGTGATCTTGCAAACACAAACACGAACAAAACAGAAAAACACAAATCGATATGTATAGCCATTCCACCGATTTTGAAGAAATCTAACCGGTGGAATGGGTTAAGAACCCATCTCAGCCTCAGAACAAAAAATTGATTGCACAATGAATTTGAATGCCAGAAAGATGTACAACACATGATTTTATTATGCCTGTTCAGAACATGCACATGCATAGATGCTCTGTTTACAACTGATCAGATCTGAACTCAACTACAACTGATTACAACTATCTATCATGATCACAATCAATCTGGTCTTGGGGTATTTATCTACTTACCCTCAGTAGTACTGAATTGACTCCAAATGGCTGGGAGACAACCTCCAAGAAGCTGGGAGATCACAACCGACTAACAACCTCTAACTGTCTAACAACCTTCGTGATTATAGATTAACAAGCATCCTTGGGACTTACAACATAAACCTAAATACAAACTAAAATAACATGCATTGGTCAAACAGACCTTATTACATTAATGGTCAACTTAGGACCTTATTGGAAACATCAAAATGACCTGTAAACAGTTAATGCCTTATGGAGGCCACTGTGGATTGGGTTCTCTTGCACCACTAGGTATGCACTCTATGTCATCTACCAGACTATTACAAGTTCACACAGTCCATCATTAGTCCTGTCACTTATCACATCACTATCATGAACAACTATCATATCATATCTTCACCTCTATTATAGAAATCAACATCCATCCAAAATGATTGCAGGATATGCACAAATTAAACTTTTTGAGAAGACTTTAGAAACTTTCAAGCAAATGCAATTGGTAGGTGTAAATCCAAACTCCACAACCTTTGCTAGTATCCTCCCTGCCTGTGCCAAAGTGTGAGCTTTGGAATAGAGTATGGACATCCATCAAAGCATGAAGGATAGAGGAATTTTGTCAGATGTTGTAGTTGCAACTGCCCTGGTAGACATGTATGCAAAATGTGGAACCATGGACAAGGAACATGAATTTTTTGATAAAATGCCTCAAAAAAAATATGGTCTCATGGACTGCATAGAGAGCTTAGAGAGAGCCTCCTGATTGATTGCAATATAAAGGAGGAAAGAAGAATGAAGAGAGGTGTAAGTAATGTAACCATGTAGGATGAACCTGCTTAGAAATTTAGGGAAGACATCTGTTGGGTTTTTCATTTGGCGTGATTGCTTAGAAATTTAGGGAAGACTTTTGTGTGTGCGTGGGGATGCGGGAAGAGCAAAAATGTGGTCTGATGAACTACATATAGAGAGAGAGCTTATATGATTGAGAAGGTGGAATGAAAATTTCATGGTATGTACAATGATTTGAATGGTAGTGTGTTCATATTGTTAGCCTCTTGATCAACTGCAATATAAAGGATGAAAGAAGAATGAAGAGAGGTGTAAGTAATGTAGCCATGCAGGATGAACCTACTTAGAAATTTAGGGAAGACATATGTTGGGTATTTCATTTGGAATGATTGCTGCTAGGGCATGAGGGTGTGGGATGGAGGGCTCTCCCCGCATCCCCACGAAGGAACTTTTGTGTGTGTGCGGGGATGCAGGGAGAGCAATTATTGCTGGATATGCACAAAATGGATTTGTTGGAAAGACTTTACAAACTTTCAAGAAAATGCAATTGGTAGGTGTAAAGCCAAATTCCACAACCTTTGCCATCATCCTTCTTACCTACGCCAAAATGGGAGCATTGGAACAAGGTATGGACATCCATCAAAAACTAATGGATAGAGGAATTTTGTCAAATGTTGTAGTTTCAACTGCCCTAGTAGACATGTATGCAAAATGTGGAAGCATTAACAAGGCATGTGAACTATTTGGTAGAATGCCTCAAAGAGATGCCATCTCATGGAATGCAATGATTGCGGGATATGCACAAAATGGATTTTTTGAAAAGGCTTTAGAAACTTTCAAGCAAATGTAATCAGCAGGTGTAAAGCCAAATTTGACAACCTTTGCCAGCATCCTCCCTGACTGTGCCAAAATGGGAGCTTTGGAATAGGGTATGGACATCCATCATAACATAATGGAAGGGGGATTCTTGTTAGATATTATAGTTGGAAATGCTCTAGTAGACATGTATGCAAAATGTGGAAGTATAGATAAGGCACATGAACTGTTTGATGGAATGGTTCCAAGAGATGTCATCTCTTGGAATGCAATGATTGCAGGATATGCACAAAATGGATTTTTTGAAAAGGCTTTAGAAACTTGTAAGCAAATGCAATTAATAGAAGTAAATCCAAATTTGACAACCTTTGCTAGCATCCTACCTATGATATCATGGATACCCGCTCTCCTACAAGCACTTCAATTCATGCCTACGGTGATGTAGGGCTTTCCTACATCACCACAAGCATGACTTGAAGTGCTTGTGGGAGAATGGGTGATGCAAGGGTATCTAATTCTTGAGATAAATGAAGAAGCAAGCCAGATTTCCGTAATATATCTGTGCAAAGCCATATTTTTGGGAAAGCCCCGCATCACCCGCTCTCCCGCAAGCACTTCAAGTCATGCCTACGGTGATGCGGGAAAGCCTCGCATCACCATAGGCATGACTTGAAGTACTTGTGGGAGAGCGAGTATCCATGATATCACATTTCTTTGAGGCATGTTTTGAAACAGTTCGCTTGCCTTGTCTATGCTTCCACATTTTCATGTATGTCTAGCAGGGCACTTGTAACTACAACATATGACAAAAGACAAGGATTGCTGAGTCTGATACACCTACTTGGGACTGTGCATTCTCAGTGTATCTTATTCTTGTGGCTGTGAGGTGGAAGTTTTGACTGTCCAAGTGATGGGTTTAGAATTTTCACAATCATGATATGGTGGTCATTGTGAGAGGACTGTCATAGTATAGTAAAATGCCAAACAAAGATGTTGAAAGGATAGTGACCAATTTGATTAAGGCAGTGACTTCACAAATGTTAAAGGGACAATCCTAGTATCTTTGTTTTGAAGGTTAGTGATTTCAATGTTGGAAGACAGTGTTGCAGATTCTTCCATGCCATCAACTTTAGGAAACAACACAATTGGCTGAAGGAGCTTCTCATTTTACATGATACAATTCACCAAGCTCATTAGAAGCTGCACATAAATATAAAAAATTGAAATATGAACCTAAGAATGAATGCATATGAGATTATTCTTTACCTCCAAGTGGGACCCTTAGTCCTCAAGACATTATCAATATAGTGGTATGTTTTCAAGGGCAATACTTTCAACCTACAGGGACCTTGCATTGTGACATGAATGGAGGAAGTTGTTTAGCAGTCTAGGATGGTGATCTTTAGGAGTTTTGTGTCAACAGTGATTTCAATAAGCTATGTTTCATATGACCTATATGGTTGTTAAATGCTAAGGCATGAATGGAATTTTTTTCAAGTGCTATGCAAGGCCATTGAAATCAAAGATCTGTCTTCTAAGTCATTTGCACATGGTGATTGAGAACCCAATGAGTAAGAAGTAAAAGAGCACTGGATCATAGCACTACAAAATGGTCATGAGTTATGCAATGAACTTCACTACTCTTTTGATCACAAAGGAGATCAAGATAATAACCAGCATACTGATTTGCACAGAGAATGTTCATGGAGGAGTGCAAACTTCCTTACAAAGCAATTACCACAGCAAAGTTTGAGGGGAATTGCACCTGCTATTTTATGCTGATATGGATATGTTCTAGAACCCATAGTTAATTGTTGTAGCATAACATATAGGCTAAATAGTTGTTCATATACCATTGTTTCTAATTCAAAATTGCTATACCTTATTCTAGGAGCAAATCATAGGGGGAGTCTATACATAAGACACCATTGTTTCAAATTCAAAATTGTTGGCTCTTTCATAATTTTTTGCTTCATTTATTTGATCTAAGGCAACCTATTGTATAGAAGATGCTCTCAAAATCACAATAAAATCTTTTATTTTGGGAAGACTATTCAGAATCTTCCCATCATAATAATGAACAAAAGCATCAGTCATTAACCTAAACTTTGCAAGAGTTTCATCAAATTCTACTTTTCCACTCTCTTTTCCATTCTGAATTAATTTCATCCATGAAGAACTTCTATAGCTTGTAGATCTTGTTGTTAGCCATAACTTTACCAGGTGTCGATGATAGCTTCGAGTTTTTACCTAAGTAGCAATTGAAAAAAATTGACCTTACCAGATATAATGTGTTGAAAATCTCTTTTAAGTTATTTTGGAAAAGAGTTCTTGAGAGTATAATGTGCAGTTTTGAATTAACCTTTTTGCATGAATTCCATTGTATCTGGTAAGGCCAAATTTTGTCAATTGCTTCTTTTTGTCAAAATTTGGCCTTACCAAATACAATGAAATTCATGCAAAAAGGTTAATTCAAAACTACACATTATACTCTTAGGAACTCTTTTCTAGAATAACCTCAAAAAGTTTTTCAACAAATTGTATTTGGTAACGCTGAATTTTGTCAATTGATGCTTGGGTAAAAACTTGAAGCTATCCTTGACACCTGGTAAATTTATGGCTAATAGCAGGATCTACAGGCTAAGGAAGTTCTTTATGGATGAAATTGGGAATAAAATTTAGAATGGAAAAGAGTGGAAAAGTAGAATTTGATGAAACTCTTGCAAAGTTCAGGTTAATGACTGATGCTTTTATTTATTGTTATGATGGGAAGATTCTGAACAGTCTTCTCGAAATAAAGGATTTTACTGTGATTTTGAGAGCATCTTCTATACATCAAGTTGTCTTAGATCAAATAAATGAAGCAAACAATTGTGAAAGAGCCAGCAATTTTGAATTTGAAACAATGGTGTCTTATGTATAGACTCCCCCTATGATTTGCAGCTCCTAGAATAAGGTATAGCAATTTTGAATTAGAAATAATGGTATATGAACAACTATTTAGCCTATCTATTATGCTACAACAATTAACTACAGGTTAGAATATATCTATATCAGCATAAAATAGTAGGTGCAATTCACCTCAAACTCTATTGTGGTAATTGCTTTGTAAGGAAGTTTGCACTCCATGAACATTCTTTGTGCACATAGCCAAACATTTAAAGTTATTAACCAAAGATCCAAAAATGATTATCTTGTCATTGCATGACTCCTACTTTTTCTCTGAGTATGATAGTACCTAAGCTTCTGGTGTTTCTAGATGAAACCTATAGCGGAAAAGTGTAGTCTCCATCTGAGGGAACCATCTTTGGAGCTCTTCCTTGAAATGAGGGTTGAAAACATTAGAATAAAAGTAATATAATGCAATACAAGGTGGAAAAAAATTGGTTTTACAAAGTTTCACAAAATTATGCTCTTGATTGGCCTCACAAACTCTCACAATGACCCTTCAAAACTAGGTTATTTCAGACTAGTTTTAGAAAAATGGAGATATCTCCCTCCAAACTTAATGAAATTGAACCCAATAAAAACCCATTTGATTAAATAATGCCTTATAAAATGGGTTTCAACCATTTATGTAGAAAGTATTCCAGGAGGCCATACCATGCTCTACAATAGGACTATTACCCTAGATGAGGGTTTTTGACAGTTTAAAATAGTTTTTACAAAAATGGTTGTAACTTTTGCAAAACTCAATAAAAATTTATAAAATTAGAATCAAATGAAAGGTGATTAAAATATATTTCTAAAAAATCTAATTTTATGTCATTTGGAGGCTATATGAGGCCATACCATCCTCAGGAACATCAACATTACAGGAAAAATATACAAAAAATCTAAATTTTATTCATTATTTTTTTCCCTTCTCCTTCCACCACACCTTTGATTGTTGAAGGCCTATTTACATATATAGAGTGACTCTTAGTCAGTCACAACTAAATTCCATGTTTTGTGACCATTGGGAAGCCTCATAATTACCTATTTGTTAAGTTAACACTGAAGTTTCTTCATTTATCTTGCATTATTTGACCTTGTTTTGACAACAACCTAAATTAAGATTCTAAACACATATGGGATTGGTCATTGTGACCTTATTACAAGCATCTTGGTCTATGATGACTTTATTTACATGCAAAATGACACAAAAACCCTTAAATCCTAATAAAAGACTTAGTTTGACACTTTTACCATAAAAGAGAATATTGGGTGCTCCTACACCATGCTCCCGGCCATGAAAATCTTCCAAGTCCCTTGGAAGTCTTCTACTTTTTGACCTACAAATAATCCCTTAATCTTTAATGCTTTGATGCTCCTCCTTATTCTTGTAACTGATCCAACTTGATTTCATCCTTACCTTTGACTTGAACTTGTCCATGCAAATTAGTCTTCCCCCTATCTTGCCACTTGAAATTAGATTCTTCATCCTTTGATGCACTTCAATTTTTATCCCAGTAACTTATCCTTCTTCTTGTACTTTGTACCCTGGCTGATATCCCATCAAGGCTGCAATCATGAAATGCTAGATTCTCTCTTTAACTCTTTGTTTTTTCCATGTAGCAATACCTTCTTCATTCTCAATGTCCTTCAAGTCCTCTACTCCCTCAAGGAGTTCTTCCTTAATTATCTCTGTTTGATTAGGTTTACAAACCTCTAGAATAGTAAAGTGTAACTGTCCTTTATCCTCTCTTGAAAATAATGAACAAAGTATTGCCTCAACCATCATACTATCATGCATCTTCAACTCATCTTGAGTCTTCATAAGGAACTCTTTCTTCCACTCTGCTGTGATAACATCCTCTTGTTTGGGAATGGCTACAATGTCCATATCTTCTTCTTCATCTTCCTTTGCTTGTTCACTACCTTTTTCCATCAAAGGTTCTTCTGCCTTCACATTTGGTTCTAATGCCATCATTTGTCTTTTCTTTCGTATCAGCCTTTGAATAGGCCACACAACCTTCCTCTTTACCTTCAAGTGTCAACTTGTCATTTGGTTAATCCTTTGCTCTATCTTCATCAGGAACTCCTGGAACTCCAAATCCTATTTCTTTATGTCTTGTTTCAGGGCTGCTACCTCTTTCTCAAACTCTTCTTGCTTTAGCTTCTACTCTTTCCTCTTTTTCTCTTTTTCTTCTTGTTTCTTCTTCATTTTTGAATCCTCTGCCTACAAAAGTCTTCTCAACAAATCCATCATATTCTCTACTCAAGCGAACTTCTCCTTGCTTCTCAACTTCTCTCAACTTTCTCACCTTCAAAAGATCTAATACCTAAAACTTTGATACCACATTTATGCAATATAAGTTGGCAACAACTTGATTTTACAAAGTTTCATAAACTTATGCTCTTGATTGACTTCACAAGATCTCACAATGACCCTTCAAAACTAGGTTATTTCAAACTAGTTTTAGAAAAATAGAGAAATCTCCCTCCACAATCAATGAAATTGAACCCAATAAAAAACCCATTTGAGTAAAGAATTCTCTCTAAAATGGGTTTCAACCATTTAGGCATAAAATATTCCAAGAGGGAATACCATGCTCTACAATAGGACTACTACCCTAGATGAGTGTTTAAATACCATGCTCTACAATAGGACTACTACCCTAGATGAGTGTTTTTGGCAGTTTTAAACAATCTTTACACAAATAGTTGTAACTTTTGTAAAACTCAATAAAAATTTATAAAATTAGGATCAAATGAAATGTGATTCAAATATATTTCCAAAAAATCTAATTTTATGTCATTTGGAGGCTATAGGAGGCCATACCATCCTCGGGAACATCAACATTGTAGGAAAAATATACAAAAAATCTAAATTTTATTCATTATTTTTTTTCCTTCTCCTTCCACCACACCTTTGATTGTTGAAGGCCTATTTACATATATAGAGTGACTTCCAATCAGTGACAACTGAATTCCATGCTTTGTGTCCATTGGGAAGCCTCTTAATTACCTATTTGTTAAGTTAACGTAGAAGTTTCTTCATTTATCTTGCATTATTTGACCTTGTTTTGACAACAACCCTAAATTATGATTCTAAACACATATGGGATTTGTCATTGTGACTTATTACAAGCATCTTGGTCTATGATGAGCTTATTTACATGCAAAATGACACAAAATCCCTTAAATCCTAATAAAAGACTTAGTTTGACACTTTTGCCATAAAAGAGATTATTGGGTGCTCCTGCACCACAATACCATAATTCTAAAGTAACAATTTGTATCAAGACAAATGTCAAAAAGTATAATTAAAAAGATAAATCCTTACAATTAAACCTCAAATTGGACCAAGCAGATTTATGATTTTATCTTTAGAATGTAGGAACTTTCTTTGTCAGAGCTTCATGACCTCAAATTGGATCTCAAATTGGACCAGCAGATTTATGATTTTATCTTTAGAATGTAGGAACTTTCTTTGTCTGATATTCATGACCTCAAATCGGATCCAAAATTGGACCAGAAGATTTATGATTTTCTTTGTCCACCGATGTTTGTATTCCTATACTCAAGTTTTTCTTTCGAGCGAAGACATCCATAAGTGTTTCAGACTGGATCAAGGTACTCTCCAACCTGGTTATGTCACCGATCACAATCCAAGTTTGCCTAAACCGTCCATACCTGAATGTTGCATCACAATCTATTCTTCTTGCACATAAAAATGCCAAATATTAACCCCTTCTAAATAAAACATTTGATCATCATAAAACCATAATTAATAAATCATTTCAATTTCAGAAAGAATTTGATGTCATTTACTATCAAATCAAAAGTTGTATAAATCATAAAAAATCCATGAAGCCTCCTAAATGTATCTTAAAGCAAGTTTACAGGATGGGTTTCAACATATAAGAACCGTTCTACTACAGGTCGAGCAATGAATGTATTATAAACAGAAAACAAAATTCTTCACACTCGAAGTAATGCAGTCAAACATTTATTCCAAAAGTATGTTAGCAAGAGTTAACTAAAAACAAAATGATTTTTTTCTTGGTTTCTTTTATCAATATGCCACATGGAAATGGAATAATCACTAAGAAACCCTAACAATAAAAAATGAAGTAAAGGTTCAAGAAAGGTAATGGTGATGAAGGCACTTGTATGAGCATGACCTGCATACAAATCCCTACCATTGAATTGCCATTCATCCAAAGAGAAAAGAAGCAATGTAAGGATTTGAGCAATATAAGTCCAAAGGGTTATGTTGTAATCGTAATGGAATCACCATAAGAGCACAACCAAGGAACACATTCTTGAGACTATAATTATGTGATCCATAACTCTATTAGTCATGTGGCACAATTGTGCTATAACAAATATATGATGCATTCATGTGTGACCCAAGTTTAATGTGGCTATGTTGTGATAGAAATGGAGGCACTCATATGAGCACAATTGATGTACAAATCAATCATTGTCATCACAATTAGGTGTCAATCATCATGGGGTGCATTCAAATTGACTCAAATTTAATAGGTTACAATGTAATGATAGCATGATCCAAGAGCAATTACCTCTTGTTGCAATAAAGAGCCTATAACTCTAGTTGATATGCAGAGTGGTTGTGTTATATCAATTATGTAGTGCATTCAAGAACAACCCATGTTTAATGGGCTATTCTAGAGAGTGATCAAGATTTTCTATACCTTATGAATGTTACTTAAAAGTGTACATCTTAAACTATAGACCAAGTTTGTTACATACTTGAATGCAATCTTGGGTTGCCACAAACTATAATAATGTGACCTGCTAATAACCATTATGGGAAGTATTAAAGCAAGACCCATGCTATATATGATACATTTCCCTTATGAAGTTTACATACCTTAATGATCAAACACAAGCTTCCCACACACTCTAGGATACAATCTAAGATCATACCACACCCTGTCAAGACAACTAATTTTCTAACCCAAGATTTAAGGTTGTTTTTTAATACCAACAAAAGCATTGGTAAGAGCATGACTAGGGTACAAACCCTAGGCCTCTGTAGAAACATAAACCATAACTCTAGCAGATTAGATGTTAGTTTCAAGAAAGACAACTGAGAGGGGGGTGAATCAGTTATCCTAAAACTTTCTTTTTATTAACCACTTAAATCCTTCTTGTAATTCAGCAGCATAATAATAAAGCACCAATTCAAGAGCAGAAATACATTAACACATATGACACCAAGATTTTAACATGGAAAACCCGGTTAAGGGAAAAACCATGGGGTGACTAACCCAAGATTATATTCTTTGTTAAAAGAATAAGAAGAACAAGATGGCACATGCCAATTAGGGTTCACTACCTGAGCACACTGCTCACAAGAGGCCCACTACCTATAGGAGACACATTGTCTACAAAATGATAAATATTACATACTTGAACTGAAGAATAGCATCTTCACCATGCTTGAGTCAGTTCCATTTAAGCCCAACACTTCTACTCTTCCTTTAGCTCTTCTCCTCTCTACCACACTCTCATCTTCACCAAAATACTTTTGAAATGACTTCACAACTCTTATTTATACAAGACATCAACTTTGGGATAATCATCAAAGTTGACATACTTTACAGAGCAAATACACAAATACAACTTGACTAATTACAAAAGACTTCATGCGAATCACCACACTGTTGGCCACACAGATCTGGGACTTCAATCTTCTTTTAGGAACATGCCATACTTCATAGAACATCTTCAAGATCATTCGCAAGATATGTAACTCATTCGGTCGGCCAAGTTTAGGAAGAACATCATCATCTGAAAGTAATTCTTCAATTTTGAGCTCAATCTTCAATGCGAACCACCAACACAAACTGGACACAATCCAGAGACCCCCACAAGCTTTCCTGAATCACCAAGAACATCCACACTACTACTTACTGAAATCATTCTCTCCTTCATCCGGAACCTCAAGAACACAGTCTATCATCATTGTCATATTGGAATAGATTCTTGCAGACCTCCAGACAACGAACCAATTGAGTTTTCAATTCACATTGACTTCCTAAACACTCCACCAAATCCGCAGAATGAGATATTGCATTTTCGGATCTCACCGGACCTATTTGTGTCACTCTGTCACCTCTGAACTTCTACTAGAACTGGTTTTACTCATGTGGCCATAACTTCTTCAAATCTTCATGCAGACCTCTCAAATCTTTACTGGACCACCTTTAGACACATATCTACAAACTATTTGATGCACATCCTCTGATCTTTATCTTAGTTGGGATCTTTATTTGACCATCTTCACTGTTCTTCTTTGTTTCTGATAGGACTAATTTTCTTAATATCCTCAACACACAACTCATCCAATCCTTGACATCAATGCAACAGGAGTATGTTGACATCAATGACAACACCAGTTAGGCCCATACTTGCAACAATCTCCCCCTTTGTCATTGATGGCAACATATGATGTGAAAAACTATTTTAACCATCAAGACACATACTTCTCACTAACTGACATAACTCCCCCTATCAACAACAACTATTCACATGTCTTCTCTTCCTTTACTGCTCCCCCTTTGATCGGCAACCACTTTTTGTTTTTCACATGTCTTCTCTCCCCCTTTGACATTAATGGCAAAGGGCACATACTTCCATCACACAAAATCATACCAACTACTCCCCCTAAGTAGTAGCTTCCGATCATCAATCTAGACCACAAGATATGACTATGAGATCCACCAAACTGATGCACATCAGTGCACCTTAATTCAAAACTGGAGGGGTAATAACCCCTAACTTCTCCCTGAGATACTCAAAAGAATCCTTAGGTAGAGGTTTAGTAAAAATGTCTACAATCTGATCCTTGGAGGGCACAAACTCCAATCTGACTTCATTCTTGTTCACTTGCTCTCTCAAAAAGTGAAACTCGATGGATATATGTTTTGTCTTTGAATGCAACACTAGATTTTTTGATATATTTATTGCACTTGAATTATCACAAAAGATTGTGATAGGTTCCTCATACTCCACTCTGATGTCTCTTAGCATTTACTTCATCCACAATACTTGAGTGCAACTACCTATTGCTGCAATATATTCTGCTTCTACAATGGACATAGATATTACCTCTTGTTTCTTGCTTAGCCAAGAAACCAATCTTTCCCTAAGAAGAATGCTCCACCACTGGTACTCTTCCAGTCATCCACATCTCCTGCCCAATCTGCATCTGTATATGCATGAAGAGAGAAATCATGATCTCTAAGATACTATAAACCATACTCAACTGTTCCTTTTAGATATCTAAGAATCCTCTTGATTGCCATGACATGAGATTCTCTAGGATCAGCTTGGAATCTAGCAACAAGACCAACAACATTCATAATGTCAGGTCTAGTTTGAGTAAGATACAATATTCCTCCAATCATTGACCTATACTTTTTCTAATCAGCCTTAGGAGAGTCATCATCTTTGCTCAATTTACATCCGATTGCCATGGGAGTATTCATTGGTTTTGAGTCTTCCATCCCAAATTTCTTCAACAATTCTTTCACATATTTGGTCTATGAAATAAAGATTCCTTTCTTTGTTTGAATGATTTGCAAACCCAAGAAGAAATCCATTTCCCAAACATGGACATCTCAAATTCACTTTTCATTTGATTTGCAAAAGTTTTACACATACTATCTCTTCCTCCAAAAATGATATCATCAACAAATACTTCAACAATCAAGATATTTTCATGATCAATTTTGAAGTACAAATTACTATCAGTAGTACCTTTGTTGAAACCAATCTTCAAGAGATGCTTATCCAGTCTTTCATACCAGGCTCTTGGGGCTTGTTTGAGTCCATATAGTGCTTTCTTCAACTTGTAGACTATATCACCATGATCAGACAATTGAAATCCATCCGGTTGCTCAATGTATACTTCTTCCAAGTCACCATTCAAGAAGGCAGACTTGACATCCATCTAATATACTTTGAAATCTTTGAAGGCGGCAAAAGCAAGAAATTATCTGACTGCTTCAATTCTTGCCACTGGAGAAAAAGTTTCTTCAAAATCAACTCCTTCTACTTGAGAATAACCCTTGTAGACCAATCTGACCTTGTTTCTTACCACTTCACCATCTTCATTCAGTTTATTCTGGAAGACCCATTTGGTTCCAATCACATTTTTGTTTCTAGGTCTAGGCACAAGATCCCAACTGTAATGTTTTTCAATTTGCATCAGCTCTTCCTTCATTGCTTTAGTCCATCTTTCATCGTTGCATGCTTCACTCACTATTTTGGTTCAATCTTTGAAATCAGACAATAGTTTTCTGAGTCTTGAGAAATCTTTCTTCTTGTTTGAACACCTTTGCTTTTATCACCTATGATCTGATCTTGAGAGTGACTCTATCTTATATACTTGGGAGTTTTGGGAATTTCTTGCACTTCTATTTCTTGAACAGGTTCATTCAAACTTATCTCTTCTTCCTGATTCTCCAGATCAGTCTGGATCTGAATTTCAGAAGGTGCTTGGACTTCTTGGACCAAAACATCATTCTGATCATCTTCTTCATATTCATAAAACCTTGAGGGTTTTTCAATACCTTCATCAACCTTCACATTTGTACTTTCTATAATCTTTCTCAATCTCTTGTTATAACACCGATATGCTTTTCTTTGAGTAGAATAACCCAAGAATATTCCTTCATCACTTCTAGCATTAAATTTGCCAAGGTCTTCATCTCTTTTAATGTAACATTTGCTACCAAAGACTCTAAAATACTTCACAGTGGGAGAGATGCCAAACCAGAGTTCATAAGGGGTCTTACCAATATTGCTTCTGATTTGTACTTGATTAAGAGTATAGACAGCAGTGCTTATAGCTTCTCTCCAGTGGATCTGAGGAACATTTGCTTCCATCATCATGGTTCTAGATGCTTCCTGGATGGTCTGGTTCTTTCTCTCCACTACTCCATTCTGCTGTGGAGTCCTTGGAGTAGATAACTAACTCTTTATCCCATGTTTCTCATAGAATTCTATGAACTCTCCAGATGTGAATTCTCCACCTCTATCAGACCTCAGACATTTTATGTTTAATCCGGTTTCATTTTCTACCATAGCTTTGAATATTTTGAATTTCTCAAGAGCCTCAGATTTTTCTTTTAGAAAAGTCACCTACATCATCTGGGAGTGGTTATCAATTAATAACATGAAGTATCTATCACTTTGCAAGCTCCTGATTCTCACCGGTCCACATAGATCAATATGTACTAAGTCCAACAATCTAGTAGAGGATTGTTCCTTACTTTTGAATGTGACTCTACTCTGCTTACCCAACTGACATTCTTTGCACAAACTATTAGTAGGTTTGACTAGTCTTGGAAGATCTCTTACAGCATGAGTGTTGCTTATCTTGATGATATTATCAAAATTCACATGACACATTCTCTTATGCCACAACCAACTCTGATCAATTTGAATAAATAAACAACTTTTGCCAGTACCAACCAAGAGGACGATGTTACCTTTTGTTTGAGTACCAGATGCAATCTTTGTTCCAAAACTTTCAAAGATCTTACATTTTCTATTTTTGAATTGAAGCTCATAGCCTTTGTCCACCAACTGTCCAACACTGAGAAGATTGTGTTTTAGACCTTCAACATACAGTACATTACAGGTTTTGTTCTTTCCATTAAAAGAAATAGTTCCTCTACCTCTGATTCTGCCAACAGAATTATCACCAAATTTTACAACTCCTCCTTCATATCTTTCCAAATCTATAAACTTATTTTTGTCACCTGTCATATGGTGGGAGCATCCACTATCAATGACCCAATCATCATTTTCTTCAACTTGGGCAGCCAGAGCTCTTTCTATCATTTTATGATTGATAGATTCAGAGGGCATTGGATCTTCTTCCTTGATGGCAATAAACACCCAATCACTTCCAAATTTGTTTCCTATCTCTGATTCATCATCTGTTACTCCTTCATCATCATCATCTTCATGAACATAGTAACACTTCTTTTGGAATCTTGATCTGTTAGGATTTTCTCTTGAAAATCTTTCTGGACACCTTGAGGCAAAATGACCAATCTTATTGTAGTTGAAACATTTGAAGGGTAATTTTCCTTCATATTACCGGATCCTCTTGGAAGTCTTTTTGCAATAAGGGCTTCAAGTTGAGCATCTTCTGCTTCATCTTCTTCCAGATCTTTTCTTGCTTTTTCATACCATGATAGTTTCTTTGAGGAGTTCTCTCCTAGATCAAACTTGTGTTTGCCTTTTACATAGGCACTAGCTTTGAATGTAGATTCAGTCTTGGGGGTACATCTCCAAACTCGACCAATTCTAATGCAGCTAATTTTCCAACCAATTGATCTCTTGTGATATTTGAAAAAGATCTAAATTCTTCAATAGCAACAACCTTGTATTTGTAAGCAAGAGGTAGGGATCTAAGAACTTTGGCAACAATCTCATCTTCATCCAAGATTCCACCAGCACACCTAATGCCACAAACAAGCTCATTTACTTTTGGCATAAAAGTAGTGATATTCTCATCTTCATTCATCTTCAGATTTTTGAATTTTCCTTTCAGACTCTATAGCTTGGCACATTTAACATATTTGTCTCCTTCATGCAGAAGTTCCAGTTTTTCCCAAATCTCATATGTAGTTTTTAAATTTATAACATTTGTCAGCTCTGAATCAGATAAGGCACTTAGTAGAGCTTCTTTATCCCGAAGATTGTCTTCAACATCTTTGATTTCATCTATAGTTTTCAGACCATTCTTTGGAGGGACATACTTCTTTGAAGCCATGATCCAATATTGCATTCCCATACATTGCAGGTGGCATTCCATGCGGCTTTTCCAAAGAGTGTAATTGGTTCCATCAAACCTCAGACTATCCTTCTTGTAGGAAGACATCCTGGATCTCCTCAAGCAGTTAAGCTCTTTTAGAGGAACTTGGCTCTGATATCAATTGTTAGTTTCAAGACAGACAACTGAGAGGGGGGGTGAATTAGTTGTCCCAAAACTTTCCTTTTATTAACCACTTAAATCCTTATTGTAATTCAGCAGCATAATAATAAAGTGGAAAACCCGGTTAAGGGAAAAACCACAGGGTGACTAACCCAAGATTGTATTCTCTGTTAAAACAATAAGAAGAACAAGATGGCACATGCCAATTAGGGCACACTGCTCACAAGAGGCCCACTGCCTACAGGAGACACACTATCTATAGAATGATAAATATTACATACTTGGACTGAAGAATAGCATCTTCACCATGCTTGAGTCAGTTCCATTTAAGCCCAACACTTCTGCTCTTCCTTTAGCTCTTCTCCTCTCTACCACACTCTCATCTTTGCCAAGATACTTTTGAAACGACTTCACAACTCTTATTTATACAAGACATCAACTTTGGGATAATCATCAAAGTTGGCATACTTTATAGAGCAAATACACAAATACAACTTGACTAATTACAAAATACTTCATGTGAATCACCACACTGTTGGCCATACAGATCTAGGACTTCAATCTTCTTTGAGGAACATGCCATACTTCACAGAACATATTCAAGATCATCCTCAAGATGTGTAACTCATTTGGTCAGCCAAGTTTAGGAAGAACATCATCATCTGGAAGTAATTCTTCAATTTCAAGCTCAATCTTTAATGTGGACCACCAACATGAACTGGACACAATCTAAAGACCCCCACAAGATTTCTTGAATCACTAAGAACATCCACACTACTTCTGCTTACTGAAATCATTCTCTCCTTCATTCAGAACCTCAAGAACATAGTCTATCATCACTGTCATATTGGAATAGATTCTTGCAGACCTCCAGATAACGAACCAATTGAGTTGTCAATTCACATTGACTTCCTAAATGCTCCACCAAATCTGCAGAATGAGATATTGCATTTTCGGATCTCACTGGACCTATTTGTGCCACTCTGTCACCTCTAAACTTCTACTAGAACCGGTTTTACTCATGTGGCCATAACTTCTTCAGATCTTCATGCAGACCTCTCAAATCTTTACTGGACCACCTTTAGACACATATCTACAAACCCTTTGATGCACATCCTCTGATCTTCATCTTAGCTAGGATCTTTACTTGACTGTCTTCACTATTCTTCTCTGTTTCTGATAGGACTAATTTTCTTAATATCCTCAGCACACAACTCATCCAATCCTTGACATCAATACAACAGGAGTATGTTGACATCAATGAAAACACCAGTTAGGCCCATACTTGCAACAGGTTGCAATACCAGAAAGATTGAGACATTGTAGCCAATAACAAAATCTTGCAATCTAAATATTGTAGCCAATAACAAGCACACTATGTAGCTCAGTGACATTTGTAAATGGAATCTATGGTAAGAAGAATGATAGTCACTTAAGGTGTGACAATCAAAAAGAGGCTGAGCAGTGACAAGATAATAAAGCTCAAACCTTGCATAGTAAAGTGGAAATTTTAACAGTGAGTTTCCTTACCCCCTTGCTGACCTTGAGGGTTTTTCAAATGCTATTGAAAGTGTTAGACAAGGCAAATGCAATTAGAGAATGACTGTCCAAATGAAGTAACAGTGGTAATCATAGGTTCAATGTTTCTTCTTAGCCATTGTATAATGGAGGTAGTGGATTGCATGTTTGAGCAGTGTTTTGAGACTCATCAATGATGGGAGAATAATGAATAACCTTGTGGACTATGAAGTAGTGACAATAAGGTTGAAGGATCTTAAGACCCACAATACCATGAAACAATGAGTCCCCTGTAGTAAATAAGAAGGCAATCTATAGGGCATGGTTTGATTTTATAGAAGGATGCTCATGAAAGAAATGTTCAAGTGATAGTGAGTGAGCTATTTGAGATTGTAGCTAAGGGTGCAATATCTAGTCTTAAAGGTAGTTAGCAAAGTAGTAAATATGCAAGAAAATCAAACCCTACACAGCAAACAATTCACAATGTTATCTTGCATAATGCCTTGAGTTTGAAGACAAAAATCTCATTTTATCTTGATGAAAGTAGTGACCTTAATGGTCAATCACTTGTAACCATGATTTTAAAACATGCTATTGTGTGTATGGAGGCAACATTTTAAGCAAGGCAGTGAGTGGTGGTATGGAACAATGGTAGGTATGAAGGACTTGCTTTATATGCATACTATGCAGTCTAGCTTAAGACAATGTTCTTAGAATAGATTGAAGGTAGATTATGGAACTCAAGGGTTACCATGATAAAGATTAAAGCAAAGACTGTGATCTATTTAAAAGCCACTGTCATGAAGATATTAAAGATGTCACATGCAAAACCCTAGCAGCTAGAGTAATGAATACAGTGCCAAAGTGGACAGTGAGCTAGAGCAGATTTAGGAGATCTCCACATTATCTATCATAGGAAAATACATCATTTATTTATTTTTTTAAATTAAAAGAAATCATTCTAAACCCTATATAGGATACATTGATACTTCAAAGCATCTGAATTAGGAATTTGAGATTATGCAAATATATGTCAATTAAATACCTAGATTTACGGTTGTCTTTTAATACCAACAAAAGCATTGGTAAGATCATGACTAGGGTACAAACCCTAGGCCTCCGTTGAAACATAAACCATAACTCTAGCGGATTAGTGAGGTTACAATACCAGAAAGATTGGGACATTGTAGCCAATAACAAAATCTTGCAATCTAAAGATTGTAGCCAATAACAAGCACACTATGTAGCTCAGTGACAGTTGTAAATGCAATCTATGGTAAGAAGAATGGTAGTCAATTGAGGTGTGACAGTCAAAAAGAGGCTGAGCAATGACAAGATAATAAAGCTCAAACCTTGCATAGTAAAGTAGAGATTTTAACAGTCAATTTCCTTACCCCCTTCCTGACCTTAAGGGTTTTTCAAATGCTATTGACAGTGTTAGACAAGGCAAATGCAATCAAGGAATGACTATCCAAATGAAGTAACAGTGGTAATCACAGGTTCAATGTTTCTTCTTAGCCATTATATAATGGACGTAGTGGATTGCATGTTTGAGTAGTGTTTTGAGACTCATCAAAGATGGGAGAATAATGAATAATACCTTGTGGACTACGAAGTAGTGACAATAAGGTTGAAGGATCTTAAGACCCATAATACTATGAAACAATGAGTCCCCCTGTAGTAAGTAAGTAGGCAGTCTATAGGGCATGATTTGATTTTATAGAAGGATGCTCATGAAAGGAATGTTCAAGTGACAGTGAGTGAGTTGTTTGAGATTGCAGCTGAGGGTGTAATATCTAGTCTTAAAGGTAGTTAGAAAAGCAGTAAATATGCAAGAAAATCAAACCCTACATAACAAACAATTCACAATGTTATCTTGCATAATGCCTTGAGTTTGAAGACAAAAATCACATTATATCTTGATGAAAGTAGTGGCCTTAATGGTCAATCACTGGCAACCATGATTTTAAAACATGTTATTGTGCTTATGGAGGCAACATTTTAAGCAAGGTAGTGAGTGGTGGTTTGGAACAATGGTAGGTATGAAGGACTTGCTTTATATGCATACTATGCAGTCTAGCCTAAGACAACGTTCTTAGAAGAGATTGAAGGTGGATTATGGAACTCAAGGGTTACCATGATAAAGATTAAAGAAAATACTGCGATCTTTTTAAAATCCACTGTCATGAAGATATTAAAGATGTCACATGCAAAACCCTAGTAGCTGGAGTAATGAATATAGTGCCAAAGTGAACAATGAACTGGGGCAGATTTAGGAGATCTCCACATTATCTAATCATAGGAAAATACATCATTTATTTATTTATTTTTAATTAAAAGAAATAATTCTAAACCCTATATAGGATACATTCTAAACCCTATATACATTGATACTTCAAAAGCACCTGAATTAGGAATTTGAGATTATGCAAATATATGCCAATTAAATACCTGGATTACAAACAGTAGTGTGAAGAATGTAACCCTTGTTGAGCAGAGCAAGAATGAGATAAGAAGTAATGAATCCTATGCTTCCAATCACGCACATCTCCTTACCATTCTATGTCATTCTTTACTAAAACACTTCTCCATTTTGGCAGGCTACACCTAAAAATAAGGTTTGGATGAAGGTTTTAGAGTATGTTTATTAAAATAAAAACTCCATTTTGGCGGGCTATGCCTGAAAATAAGATTTCGACGAAAGTTTTAGAGTATTTTGGCGGGCTATTGATTTTTTATTCCTTAAATGATTTATTCAAATGGATTGTGATAAATAAATGACTAAATATTTAGTCATTTTTATTTGCGTGACTAAATAATTTTTTAGTCAATGACCAAATTAGTCATTTATTTACTCATTTATAGCTGAGTTACAAAAAAATTAGTAGAATTTAGTCATTTTTAGTTGTTGTGAGTAAACGTTTTAGTCACTTAATCATTTATTTGTTAAAATTCTACTAGTGGATGGATGCATTAGAATGGCTTGGTTGAGGCTTCATTTATAGAAGATGAGGGATAAGGATTGATGTCTAGGATTGAAAGGTGAATTGTGTGATGTGGACGGATAAGATTAAAAGGTGATTTAATTCAAGGCCACTTCATTTAATAAAAGGTAGTGGTGTGACAAGTAATTTAATGAAGTTGGTAGTGTGACACATAATTCAAATAAAAAATTACTTAAATTATGAGAGAGGGACATGTGGTGTGATGACAATAAAGGTGAGGGCTAATTTAAATAAATATTTTGTTTATTTAAATTAAATGATGGAGGGATTAATTAAATAAATAATTTTTATTTTTAATTAATTGGCTAATGGGATAAATGGAATTAAAATGGGATTAGGATGGGAATTAGTTAAATAAATATGATTTATTTAACTAATGAGGTGATGAAAGGGGTATGTGAGGGTCCTAGGACAAAATGTCATAAGATGTCTCAAGTAATGTATCAACAAGGTGATGTTGTAAGACATGGTCAATTTTAGGTATCTACAGATAGATATTATCCCATTAACTTGTGTGCTAAAAACTTTGAATTGTGTGATTATATAATTTCAAGGCATTCCTGGGTCATTAGAATCCAACTAAATTAAGGAGAAATGTAGGAATTAATTGAGATTTTTTTCCAATTAGGAGCATCTAAAGTCAAAATTTACACTTAGGCACTTCCCTAGTTCACCAAAACATCCTATGATATGCATCTACACTTGCATGCTTAGTGTTTTTTATATCTTTTGCATTTCGAGGGGCTTGAATGGTAATAAGATATTTTCAAGAATGGTAATATATTTTATACAACCAATTGAGAAAAAGGTCCAAAAGTGTAGGTGAGAAGATTAGGTCATACAAGCATAGTATAAGGTCACACATGTTATATAGGAAACAAGATCTAGGCTAACATATGCATGACCCTAAATCAATCTTTCTCCACATAACATTGGAATACAAGTCAAGGAGACTCAATACTCAACTACCATCCTCAAAAGAGAACTGAAAAGTCTCTTGATTGGTCCCTTTGTTTCCACTGGAGAGCTCAAACTTATGACTAATTACCAAATCTATGGTTTATAGGGCTAAAATAGAGAAAACAGGAATTACAGACCTGAAACTATCGAAAACCTAGAAAGCAGTGGAAGGGAGGGGTTGAATAGAGCTGAGAGAACCTAATTCCAAAAGGTTTTGGTCATCTGAATGAGAGTTTCAAGGGATCTAGGCACCCTAGTCCTAGATTAGGGTTTTGTAGAATCTTTTGATCTAGGTGCCTTCATTTGTCTGCCTTCCTGCTTCTTGTCACTTGTTGTCATCTAATTCCTCTAAATACAATCTGCACACATACAAGAAGAGGAAAGTTTGGTGTTATTTAGGATCTTTCCTAAGTCAAGCTCTATGAATGGTGTTCTGACCTCCATAATAGCAATGATGAGAGATCAAAGAGTGTGTTCCCTAGGAGGGCATAGGAAAATCTAAAGTAGAATGGAATGTTGTAATAAAGTATGAAGGAAAGAAGTTACCATGAGCATGAAAATCAAAGCTTGCTTGATGTGGCATCACAACTTGACTCAAGAAGTTAGTGCATCCCCAAAGAAGTAGAGAGATCTTCACAAGGCCTGCAAGAAGTTAGTTTAACAACAATAGTCCACCATAGAGAGCTTTAGAGAAGAATAGAGAGCATGAGAGAGAGAGAGAGTGCTAGAGTGCCTAGATTACTTAGATGTTCAAATGAATAAAATAACTTGATTTTATATGCATTCTCATTAATTTTTGGGGAATTAAACCAAATGAGGTCGACATGAGGAAGGATTAGAGATGTTCTAAGCTAGAATTACATTAAATGAGCTCCATGCTAAAGGAGGGACCAGGACGCTAGGTGCCCTTGTCCTTTAGCCCCAAAAACTCTGGGATAAGCTTAATTAATTATGTTTAGGCTAGCCCCAAAGTTATCTTTTGGGTTTCATGCATTGGGATTAAGGAATTAATTGTTTTAGGTGCACCCGGGTGCTAAACTAGGTGTAAAATGCTAGTGTACACATTTTACTCCATAACATTTAGCTCCCACTTTATTGTGGGTATCATCTTACACTCATAATCACACTAAAGTATGAAGAGGACAAATTTCAACCACCACAAACATAGAAGCCATAGAATGCCGCCAAATTTGAGGGGTGATCAACCCCTAAAGTTTAGGATTCTAGAAGTCTATGATGATTAGCAAGAGGAGTTGCATACACGTAAGACACATAACATAATTCACTCATACATTAAGCAC
Organism: Cunninghamia lanceolata; assembly: GCA_027924645.1. Classification (NCBI taxonomy): domain Eukaryota; kingdom Viridiplantae; phylum Streptophyta; class Pinopsida; order Cupressales; family Cupressaceae; genus Cunninghamia; species Cunninghamia lanceolata. Next base: position 6,555,344 of record BSBN01000193.1, read on the forward strand.
TTAGAAAACATGATACAAGACAAGACATATGCAAGGCATACACTTGAGAAATCACAATGTATACACTCAATACACAAATCATCTATGCCATACACAAGGTATACACACAATACACAAAGTATACACACCATACACAAAGTATACATGCCATACATGAAGTATACATAGAATATGCATGAAACACACATGGAATACATGCAAAGCACTCAAGCAGTCTACATAAGGTATACATAGAGAATACATGTGAAGCATGCACAAGGCATGAAGAAAACATAGAGAATAAGAATTATATACGAGGAGAATACATGCATCATAAAACAACCACAAGAAGCACATAATAGAAGACCTTGAGTCAGCATGACAAAAGAGACCTCAATCTAAAAGGTTGTCTCTGTTGGTGCCTGAATTGACTGTCAGTTTCTGAGCAATTTTTCATGCAAGCACCTTCCCAAAAAATCCAAAAGGTTTTGAGTTTTGGCACCCCTTCAGTGTTTTGCAGCACCTGCATCTCATTTCTTGAGGAGGGGTCTTCGTCTTTTCTCCATCGGCATGCATTCGTTTTTGTGTCTTTGACATTTTGGTTTGAACTTGAACCCTTTTTCTCTAAGTTCAATGGTTCAGTGGTTCGAGATTCATTTTTCTTCTAACGGGTCGCATTATGCATTTGCCTTGCGCAAATATTGCATCGTTGAACCTCCCACTTGAACCTTTTTGTTTTGGTTCAAGGTTCAATGGTTCGAAGCTTTTTTGCCTATGGAGTATTATTTTTGATGTTTGAACCATCGCGTTGAACCCTTTTGGTTCAGGGTTCAACGGTTCGAGGCTTTGTGTTTGTGTTCGGTGAATGTTCTTTTTGAAGTGCTCCGTTCGGCATTGAACTTCTTGATTGAACCATCGGGTTGAACCAGTTCGTGGTTCAACGGTTCAACAGTTCAACACTTTACATTTTTGGTCTTATCGGAGTGATCGGCCTCATCGGCGAAAGATTTCTTGAGTGCTCCGATTGTTTTGGTCTGGCCGATGGATGTCCATCGGCATGTGTTTGGCTGTCGGCGAAGCAAATTTGTGGCCCGCCGATGTAAGGAGTTTGGCCGATGGAGGAGCAGTGTGTGGCTAGCGAAGATGTTGTCGGCGTGACCTTTGAGATCGGCAGGAAGCTTTTTGGATGCTCCGATGGTGTGTGTTACACCGACGGAAGGGGAAGAGCCAGGGTCTATCGGCATGGATTGTATTGTCGGTGAACGGTGAAATGGTTGGCCGATAGACTAATCTCTGGCCGATGAAGGGAAGTGTTGTGTATGGTCTTCGGTGTGACTTGTGTTGTCAGCGAGGATGGATTGTGGTGGGCCGACAGTGGGAGGTCTCGCTGATGAAGGAGCAGAGTATAATTCGTTGGTGCATCGGTGAGAGTGTGGTCTATCGGCAGAGGGATCTTTTGCTTGGCCGACGGTATTGGTCTGGCCAACAGGGGATTGCAGTGGCTTCATCGGTGTAACTGATGAGATCGGCGAAGGTTTGGATGGTTGGCTCGATGATGCATCTCTGGCTGATGGGGAAGCGAAGGTAGCGGTCGGCGAGACCGTTGAGATCAGAAGGAGAATTCTGGGGTGTGGCGATGGCTTGGGTTTTGGCAATGGGCTTTTGGAGAAGGCTTATGCGTCGAGCGCAACAAAAGGCGCTTGACACCTATTATGCTCGCGACCATGTTTTTAAGGTATTGAAGGAGTCTCCGCGGCACCAATGTGGGATTAATCTCCCTACATTATTTTGAACCTGCGAGGAAGCGCTTCTTGGCGGGAAGCTCCATTTTGAACAGTGCAACGGTTTCCAAGTAGGCCGTGGGTGGTTGAGCCATCAATGGCGATTGTAGTAGGGGCGTGGGCGACAGTACAAGTGATTAAACTACCCGATTTTTAGCATGAAGACTTCCAGATGGTGGCACAGGGCTTGAGGCCACCCCTGTCAACTCTCCTACCTACTGCATGGATCACTTATGGGCGCCATCTCTCATGGGCTGTATCTGGTGGTTTTTTATAAAAATCATGTAATTAATTGCTGCAGGTACACTTTCTGGCCAATATAGGTAGACTGTGTTACCATTGTTTTGGTTGTTGAAAACTGGACATTTTGGCTCTGTAATAAGATACAACTGGTTTTGGTTGCTCTGTGCAGCAAAACTTGCGAGTTTATGTATCTCCTGTTGTACGTTTGTGCATGAATCCACTGATTTCATGGTCAATTTTATATGAATAATGCTATGTTTGCATGTGTTATGCTGATTTTGTCTCCAGTTTTACATGTATCTTTCTTCTGAGTCCAAGCATTCAAGGAATGTCTGAGATTCTAGAACATAGAATTCCTATGTTGAATGTTTAATCTTTTAACTTCTGCTCAAGGGGTAGATTAAACTATTTTCAGATTGAATATTGGGAAGGGTATACTGCAATAGGGATGCCATAAGTATAGACAGCTTAACACTCTGTATTGGGAGATATCTGTAAGGCAGATATCATGTATATCCCCCTGAAATCTAGTTTTGGTTGTTCATACTGATCATTCACAGGTGTATGTCTACCAACTTCAAGCCTTGGATAGGAACCAATCTAGCTCTGTGTTGAGGTTATATACCATGTCCAGTTTTGCATCCAAAAATCAAATCAAACCGTTTCATCCTTCCACCTGTTAGTTGTAGGAGTAGGATTAGGATCCCTGCATGTTCTCATACCCAACCAGACATCATGTCCAAGAATGTTGCCAACCTTGTGATTTGTTACACAAATCTTGGTCCATACATGAGAGTATTCTGCCTGTTGCTGTCAAGTTAAATCCTTCTGTCATTGAGCTAGTCAAGGTTATACTTTTATCAAATAGGGACACCCCCCTTGGTGCGGCAGAACCAGAAGTGAAGGGGAGGAGCTCACGCAACCTCCTGTATTTAGTTGGCTAAATCTGCCTGTGCATTAGAAGTGGCAAACCCTAATGCTGATTCAGAAGAAAAACCAACAGTCTCAATCATTATGCATAATTCCTCAAGATGCAGTAAGAAGAATGCTAAGAAGGGGTTAGTTAGAAATGAGAAGAACAAGAGGACACCAACACATCATACACATAACCCACATAAAGAAAACTATTTCCACTCAAGGGAACACACAACTCACCTCCCGAAATAGGATTTATATGAAGTTTGCAGAATAAGAAGGCGTTACAACCATACCCAAAGGTACTCTAGACAAACTGAAGTTGGTGATTCCAACCCTTCTCCAAAATGTGCAAGGAGCTTCAACCTAGGTGAACAAGATGGACTCAAGATCTTGCTTCCCAATGTGCCACAATCCTTTCCAAGAGAGTCGAGATTCGATGAAGATAATCAATAAATGTTTTGATAGAGAGAAGAAAGTAAGGCTCATAACACGATATATGCTCCCACCTTAAAGTGATTGATAACTCCATCAGGGAGCATTTTCTTTTAAGGTAGAATAAGGAAGAAATATAGAACAAGCACAAGAGCTTTCTAAAAGCACATGCCCAAATGATATGTGTTCTCACAAGCTACATTACCACAAGGAGTTGCCCCCAGGATGAGAAAACCAAGGTGATGCTTTCAAGCATGATACACAATGGCATGTGTAGTCATGGTATGACGCCGAACATTGCAACAAGGTGTCAAATAAATATGAAGACATCAAAAGAAAGATCACATGAAAGCAACAAGTGAATAATGAAATGATGCTAGATCATCCAAGAAAAAATAATGAAATTGCACATCATGACATATAGAAGAATGATGATACATATAGAGGAATGACACATGTTCTTTCTCCTTGTACCTTTGTACTAACAAGGGTGCCAAGGGAGAACTAACAATCAACGAAACATCCCAATACATGGATAACAGTACTTACAAGCATAACACAAATGAGAGGGAGGGACCACACATGTGAGTTCACCTATAACAAATTGTCCTCCCCCAACTTGCTTATTATAAAATGGATAGAGGACAAGGTACTATAGGGACTACATCAAGCATGGTGAAAAGTTCTAGAGCCATATCGTGTTCGAAGTTGTTGAATTTTTTCACCCAAGGCTCGACATTACTTAGTGGAATGACCAAGCTCTCGATGATATGCATAGTAATGAAGTGATAAATCATTATTTTGTTGAATCTTTTTGTGTGTTGGAGGAGGAAGAGTGATTAAGTGGTCTTTGAGTAGACTCAACAACATACACTCTTGTTGAGATAGAAAAGAATATATAGGTGGAGTAAGAAGCAACCCTTTTTGTTGTGAACATGGTGGAGAGAATGTAGGAGAAGGTTGGAAACCTAAACCTACTTTAGAAAAGTGCGGTGTTGGTTCCATGGGTTCCTTAGTTCCTTGTTCTTTGCATCCTAACCCATTTCCATTGTATCCAAGTCTAGAAAGAATTTTGAATCCATTCCCATAACACGTCTCCAAGTCCGTAGGAAGAGGAGAGACTACATTATTAGCTTTGTTGAAATGAGAAGTTTTATCATGTGTTGAAGAAGAAGTAGAAGAATCATTCTTTTTATCATGGTGAGGAGGGTCAATCTTTGTTTCAACAAGGCCATGGGGGTTGAAATCTAAAGAGACCTCATTGTTACCAATAAATGCATTAGAAGGAGATGATCCATTAGATTTGAGCTTTTTATATTGAGATGATATATCACAAATGGCTGCCATTCTTGTAGAAGAAAGTGGATCATCATCAGTGGTAAAATTAATATCAAAAGTTCCATCATCATTACTTTTGAGTTTAAGTTTTTTAAGAGTAGGAGATTGTGTTGAAGAAATTGCATTTACCTTCGAGGTTTTTGGGTGTGAAGGTGAGATTTTATACTCACCCACAAAGATGGGTGTAAAATCTAATGAACCCTAATCATCACCTAAGAATGTGTTCGAAGGATTGACACTATCTTGACCATCATTGTTTTTAGCAACGTAGAGTAGTGGTTCGACTTTCATTAAATAAGGGATCGAATTATTTAGAGGAATTTGATGTCTTACTTCCATTTGCAAGAAAATTTATGGAATCAGAACAAATTCAATCGTATGGAGCTTGTTTTTAAAAATAAACTTTATTGAATGATGAAGGATAGACGGGATTGCCGAGCCATGGCATGAATCTAGGGTCTACCAAGATAAAAATTATATGTGAGAGGATTAGGAATGAAATGGATAAGGGTAGGCAATGTCATAGGTCCAACCTTAACATTTAAGGTGATTGTACCTCATGATTGTCTGCCAACATTATCAAAGCCATGAATATTGAGTTTATCTATTCTAATGAGAGACATATAAACATTCAGTTTATGTAACAAGTTTATGCCACAAACATTAAGAGTTGATCCACCATCATTCATAGTGCATCTTACCTCATTCTTAATAATGACAAATATCATAAGAGGATCGTGTTGGTTTTACACTTCTATGGGAGGTAATTCATGAAAGGAAGCAAGGTGTGCATAAATGCTTCCTACACTAATCTACTGAGGAAAGATTTATGCAAATTTTAACTTTAATAGTTACATATTAAGATGCACATTAAAAGAAAGATAATTAAAAAATTTCAAATGCAAAACTCACAACACAAGATATACATGGGGAAAACTCTTCCAGGTAAAAACCCCCACACTCCAAAGCCGCCCAATATATTATTTAGAAATCAAGAAGATTACAATATACTTACAGAGCAAGCTTTCACATGAGTATAACAAACCAAAGATCCAGGAGATAACTCAACATCTCTAAGACTCTTACACACAACCTCCATCTCAAGCTTCTGATATATAGGAGATACAATACAGTAAATCTTTAATGATAATTACAAAACCATAAGCCAAAACCACCCAAGAGTGGCACCCAAATTATCTCCAATCAAAGATGCCTTGTGATGTGTCAAATCACACTCCAACACGTGTAACTCTCCACTTTACAGCTCTTTGGAGTGTCCAACATGTTTTCACATTTCCCAAATATAGGAGGTCCAACTTCTGGAGGTCATAACTTTTGATTCAGGTGTCTAATTAATGAATTGTTTAATGCATCAGAAAGATCATGAAGAGATCTATCAACCTATAACCCACTTCATCGGTTACGACAACTTTTAGTGTGTTTAGGGACCTCTAAGTGCCTCAAAACTAAGTTTGAAACTTTTTTCAGTAGTTTCAAAAAATAGAAACTTTAATATCTCGCAATCCAAATATGATCTTGAGTCAAAACTCACCCGAGATATTTACTTAGCAGTTCCGTACCTTTTGAGAAAAAATTTGGGTCAATCGTAGGTCAAATGTAGAGTTACTAAAAATAGTAAGTCCCACCATTTTTAGCCCTTTTGGAAACTTTGAAAGCTCTAGACAATTCTCCAAGATAAAGGGTATTCAAAAAGACCAAAACTGGGAAGAATAGTAATCTTTCGTAGTTGCAAGGTTGAGACACTTTTCCTAACAATTCATGTTGTTAAAATAAGATATTTGATGGTGTCTCATGCATAGAGATAAACAAAGATCCTAGATCATTCAGTCTAACATAAGGTGGAACAATTACCTTTTGTAGAGCCTCTTGGAGCATGTTGTGGTACGTAGGCAATGTTTGTATTAAATCCCATAGAGAGATCTTAGCCAAAGTAGTACAAAGCTACTCGACAAGATTGTATTCTCTACCAACATGTTAAGGAAGATGAGGAGGTCCAGGGGAAGGAAAGGTTGAAAAGGTGGAAGAGAAGTGGGAACACTCAATGCTTGCTTACTTTTCTTGTTATTATAGGTGTTGTGTGTGTGAGCAACCACATGATAATGAGGTTGTTGCAACACATTTTGAACACCTTATTTCTTTTGAGTAATTTTCTTTGCAATGTTGAGAATGTAACCAGGAGGTCAAGATAGTTTTGGAACACCTCAAATTGTAATCACAGGTTTAGAGAAAAGAGGTAGATTAGGTGCCTCATGCACAATGATTTTAGGTATATCTTGAACATTAATGCACTTATTCACTATCCTCTTAGTAAGTGGGATAGGTCTATTGATGTTGATGGAATTTACATTATTATCTTTTTGAGAAATACAAGATTTAGGAGGATGAGATGAATGCCCAATATCTACACATGGGGGATCCCTTGTGAGAGAAGGCTCATCATCCATGAATGCTTCATATTTTGAAGGGAGAGCACTAGAATGAAGAGAGGATAGAGTTATGTTAAGAAATGTATCAATGATTTTGTCCTCTTGTGCCAAAATATCTTGACAAGTGGGAACAATTTTGGGAGAGGGATCAAAAACATAGGGTGACATAGGCAAAGCTAGGTCACCATTATATGTATTAGAGGGGAGATCAATGGAAATAGACATAGAATTATCATGGCTTGTAGTAGAAGTAGAATTAGAACTATCGCCGTCATCTTTATCATGATAATTCATGGAGATGAATTTAGTAAGGTCTTCTAATATCAAAGGATACACACCCATGAGAGTCACGAAGCTAGAAAAATTAGATATATAAAAAAGGATATCATATATGGAACATATAGAAATATCAATATCATACTAGAATCCTATTGTTACAAGTATGAGGATAACCAGTGTTGTCATTGATGTCAACATACTCATATTGCATTAATGAGAAGGTTTGGATGAGCTGTGTGCTGAGGATATTGAGAGAATAAGTCTTAATCAGGAACAGTGAAGAACAGTGATGACAAGAAGGCAAAAGTCCTCAATAGGTTGAGGATCAGAGGATGCGGTTTAAAGGGTTTGTAGATATGAGTCTTGAGATGTTCTAGACAAGATTTCAAAGGTCCACATGAAGATCTGAAGAAGTTATAGTCACTCAAGTAGAACCAGTTCTGGCAAGTGTTCAGAGGTGACAGAGGGTCACATAAAGGTCCAGTGAGATCCGGTATTGCATTATCTCATCCTACGGATTGGAGAGAGTGTTGAAGAAGTCTGTGTGGGGTAACAACCAGATTTGTTCATGGTTTGGAGGTCTGGAAGTATCTTTTTCATTATGACAGTGATGACAGACTGTGTTCTTGAAGTTCTGGATGAAGAAGAGAAGAATTCCAGTAAGCTGATAAAGTGCAGATGTCCTTGATGACTCAGGAAAAGTTTTGGTGATCTTTGGATCATGTACAATTCTTATTGGCAATCCGCATTGAAGTTTGAGTTTGCATTTGAAGAATAACCACGAATATTGGTGTTCTTCCTAAGACAGGTCAACCAGATGTATTACACGTCTTGTGAATGATCTTATAGGTGTTTTCCGACTTAGATGATTGTTCCTAAGTCGATGCCTTGTATAAATAAGGGATTGTGAATTTATTTTGAAGTGTGTCTTGGTGTGGATGAGTGTGACATAGCGAAGAAGAAGAGCGAAAGGCAGAGTAGGAGTTTTCGGGCTTAAATGGAATTGATCCAGACATGGTAACGATGTCAATCTCCAGTTCAAGTTTGTAATACTTATTACTTTGTAGATAGTGTGTCTCTTGTAGGCAGTGTGCCTCTTGTGAGCAGTGTGCTCAGGTAGTGAGCCCTAATTGGCATGTGACATCTATTTTTCTTATTCTTCTAACAGAGAATAATCCTTGGGTTAATCACCCCGTGGTTTTTCCCTTGACCGGGTTTTTCACGTCAAAATCTTGGTGTCTCATGTGTTGATGTGTATCTGCTCTGGTGTTTATGCTTTATGCTTTCATGAGTGATTAATTAATATGCTATTAAATAACAAAGAGTATTTAAGTGTTTGAATTAGAAGCAAGTTTTTGTACAACTGATTCACCCCCCCTCTCAGTTGTGTGCCCTAGATCTAACAATTGGTATCAGAGCTAAGTTCCTCTAAAAGGAGCTTAACTGCTTGAGGAGATCCAGGATGTCGTCATACAAGAAGGATAGTCTGAAGTTTGATGGAACCAACTTCTCTCTTTGGAAAGGTCACATGAAATGTCACTTGGAGTGTATGGGAAAGGCATACTTGTCCATGGTCACAAAAGCATATACACCTCCACAGGGTGGTCCGACAACTCTAAATGAAATCACGGATGCTAAAAATAATTTACGAACCAAAGAGGCTCTTCTAAGTGCATTAACTGACTCAGAGCTCTCAAATGTTATTGACCTACCAACTACCTATGAGATCTGGATTAAGCTGGAACTTCTGCATGAAGGAGATGAGTATACTAAGAGTGCAAGGTTGCAGAGTCTCAAAGGGAAATTTGAAAGACTAAAAATGAGAGATGATGAAAATATCACTACCTTTATGCCAAGAGTAAATGAGCTGGTGTGTAGAATTAGGAATGCAGGTGGAGTTTTAGATGAAAATGAGATTGTTGGCAAAATTCGCAGATCCCTTCCTGCTGCCTACAAAATCAAGGTTGCTGCCATTGATGAATTCGGAGCCCATACAACTGTCACAAGAGACCAATTGGCTGGGAAACTGGCAGCATTTGAAATGACCAAGTTTGGAGATGATCCCCCCAAGACTGAATCTGCTTTCAAAGCCAGTGCCTATGTGAAAGGTAAACAAAGTTTTGATCTAGGAGAAAACTCTTCAAGGAAGCTGTCATGGTATGATCAAACAAGAAGAGACATGGAAGTGGAAGAAGCAGAAACAGCTCAACTTGAAGCCCTCATTGCAAAGAGACTACTAAGAGGATCCAGTAAGTATGAAGGAAAATTAACCTTTAAGTGCTTCAACTACAATAAGATTGGTCATTTTGCCTCAAGATGTCCGGAAAGATCTACAAGGTCAAATTCTAATAGACAAAGGTTCCAAAAGAATTGTTATTATGTTCATGAAGAAGATGATAATGAAGGAGTAACAGATGATGAATCAGAGATAGGAAACAAATCCAAAAATGAATGGGTGTTTATTGCCATCAAGGAAGAAGATCCAATATCCTCTAAATCTGTCAATCATAAAGTTGTAGAAAGAGCTTTGGCTGCCCAAGTTGAAGAGAAGGATGATTGGGTTATTGACAGTGGATGCTCTCACCATAAGATAGGTGACAAGAACAAGTTCTTAGATTTTGAAAGGTATGAAGGAGGAATGGTAAAGTTTGGTGATAATTCTACTAGTAGAATCAGAGGAAGAGGAACTATTTATTTTAATGGAAGAAACAAAACTGGTAATGTGCTGTATGTTGAAGGTTTGAAGCACAATCTTCTCAATGTTGGACAGTTGGTGGACAAAGGCTATGATCTCTGATTCAAGGATGGAAAATACAAAATCTTTGAAAGATTCAGAACAGAGATTGCATCCGGTACTCAAACAAAAGGTAATATCTTCCACTTGGTTGGTGCTGGTAAAAGTTGTCTATTTGTTCAAGTAGATCAGAGTTGGTTATGGCATAGAAGGATGTGTCATGTAAATTTTGATAACATCATCAAGATAAGTAATACTTAGGCTGTAAGAGATCTTCCAAAATTGGTAAAACCTGCAAACAGTTTGTGCAAAGAATGTCAGATGGGTAAACAGAGCAGAGTCTCATTCAAAAGCAAGGATCAGTCCTCTACCGGATTATTGGACTTAGTTCATACTGATCTATGTGGTCCGACAAGAATAAAGAGTATGCAAGGTGATAGATATTTCATGTTACTGATTGATGACCATTCCCAGATGATGTGGGTTACCTTTCTAAAAGAGAAATTAGAAGCTTTTGAGAAGTTCAAAATCTTCAAGGCTATGGTAGAGAATCAAACCAGATTAAAACTGAAATGTTTGAGGTTTGATAGAGGTGGTGAATTCACATTCAGTGAATTCATAGATTTTTGTGAGAAGCATGGTATAAAGAGACAGTTATCTGCTCCTAGGACTCCACAGTAGAATGGAGTAGTTGAGAGAAAGAACCAGACCATCCAGGAAGCATCCAAGACAATGATGATGGAAGCAAATGTTCCCTAGATGTTTTGGAGAGAAGCTGTCAGCACTGTAGTCTATACTCTCAATCAAGTTCAAATCAGAAGCAATACTGGTAAGACTCCTTATGAACTTTGGTTTGGCATCACTCCTACTGTGAGATATTTCAGAGTATTTGGTAGCAAATGTTACATTGAAAGAGATGAAGATCTAGGAAAGTTTGATGCTAGAAGTGATGAAGGAATTTTCTTGGGTTACTCCACTCAAAGCAAAGCATACCGGTGTTACAATAAGAGATTGAGAAAGATGATAGAAAGTACAAATGTGAAGGTTGAAAGAAGGTATTGAGAAGCCCTCAAGATTTTATGAGTATGACGAAGATGATTAGAATGGTGTTCTGATTCAAGGAACTCAATCCTCTCCTGAAAGTCAGATTTAGACTGATCCAGTAAATTAGGAAGAAGAGATAGGTCTGAATGAGCCTGATCAAGAAGCAGAAGTGCAAGAAACTCCCAAAGTTCCAAGGTATGTAAGACTGAACCACTCTGAAGATCGGATCATAGGTGACAAGCAAAGGTGTGCAAACTAGAAGGAATGTTGCTCAAAATTCAGATGAATGTTGTTTGATTTCAAAGATTGAACCTAAGACAATAAATGAAGCCTGCAATGATGAAAATTGGACCAAAGCAATGAAGGAAGAGTTGATGCAAATTGAGAAAAATCACACTTGGGATCTTGTTTCTAGACCGAGAAACAAGAATGTGATTGCAACCAAATGGGTCTTCTGAAACAAACTAAATGAAGTTGGTGAAGTAATTAGAAATAAAGCCAGATTAGTCTGCAAAGGCTACTCTCAAATAGAAGAGATTGATTTTGAGGAAACCTTTGCTCCGGTGGCAAGAATTGAAGCAGTCAGACTATTTCTTGCATTTGTTGCCTTCAAGGATTTCAAAGTGTATCAGATGGATGTCAAATCTACTTTCCTGAATGGTGACTTAGAAGAAGAGGTGTACATTGAACAATCGGATGGATTTCAGTTATCTGAGCATGGTGATATGGTCTGCAAATTAAAGAAGGCACTATATGGTCTAAAGCCAGCTCCAAGAGCATGGTATGAAAGTGTCATGCCCACATATCACGTGTAGTCACAACACGCCAACATGCATGTTGTGTCCACATATGTCATGTAGACATGATACAAACTATCAAAAAAATTTCCCTTCTACTCAGAAAACCCCCTAACACGCATGGATATGCTTGGTGACAAACTTCTAAAATGACAACAAACTGTTGAATGTGGAAATTTAACCCCATGTGTACATATTCTACATAGAACTCACCATCATTATTGGAAGATGTTCGCGGTTCTTACGCAGGTTGATTTCCCAAGTTTTGACTAATTGGTTACAACTGGCTCTCACAGTCTATTTCGTTTGACTGGTATATATATACGTATCATTTTTAACATGATACATTCAAATCACGTAACTTATCTTAGCCCTTAGAATCATCAAGACATAATATCCCTATGTATTGATGTCATAGTATAGGTTCTATGATGCCATTACGTTAACAAGAGTCTCGTAGGTAAAAACCACGCATATAATCTATATAACTTAATGCGTAAATTAATTGAAAATAATACACTTGGATTATTAGCTATAAGTCTAAACATTCATATATAACAAATTCTGATCACAATAATATTTAGATATTACCAACCCAAGGTCACAAGTTCATTTTTTTACAATGAATTAATTTATACCTTATTTAGTGTAAACATACGAATACCCATTAACAATGTGTTACTATATAAATTTCCTACGTTGAGGTTTTAATTTAAGATCTTCTGTGTCGTAGGAAGTTCCCTCAAATCATTGACTTGCAGTTTATTCTCTAAATCATTGACTTGTAGTTTATTCTCTCTTAAATTGATCTATTTAATTTCCCATCTAATTAATTATGTATTTATTAATTTATCTAACATTTTTTTCTTTTTGAAATTATAGACCCCCGAGTCCACAATTCTTTTTATAATTCGAAAATTAAAATAGAGTACACTTTAACGTCATTCACAATCACCCTAATAGTATTAATTCACAAAACTTTAATTTTTCGATAGAAAGAAATAGAAATATATATATATATATATGCATATAAATACCTTGATATACCTGATTGTCTTTATACATAATTTATTAGTCGATAGAAATTATAAAATTTTCAAGAATAATATATATATATATATATAGGTACATAATGTCATTGTTTAACTTTTCAAATTCAGAAATAAATATACTATTAACTCTTACATATAATTTACATTTCCCTTTACCAAGTAGTTATTCAAATATTTTCGACATAACTATACGCACCACTTATGTAATATTTTATAGATGTTTGTTTATAAAACAAAGGCTAGCTCTATTATCCCATGCATTCATTCTCTCTAGGGTTCCATCCGTGAAACCCTAACCGGAGTCTCCCTTTTGATTGTTGAAGTACAGCGAAAAGGGGAAGGGGCGGCACTAGGGCAAGGAGGAGCGCAGATCAGAGTGGGCGTGGTGATGAGGAGACCACAGTAGTGGTGAAAGGGCAGAGGTCACGTTGGCATTGAGGGTTATGGACTGCGGATGCCATAGCGAGCGGCGACGAGCGGAGATCGAGATTTATGGGGTTCACGAAGGGCAGGCATCGGCGGTGAGGTTACCACAAGGGCAGAGGTCAGAGGCCATGTGCGACGGAGGCGAAGAGGGGCCGCGGTGCAGACCGACGTGGTGCTTAAGTTGGCGGGTATCTTCGGCCTGTGTATAGGCCGTGCTAGAACAGGGAAGAGGACAGCCCGCAGGGGGCTATGGTGTGCACGGGGGGGTGTGGGTGGGCTTCGCCCATCCCACACCCTCTCTTGTAAAAGCTGCGGTGGGGGTTGAAAACCCCACCATAGTAAAAAATATTTTTATTTTTAAAATTTTTTTTTGTTTGTTTTATTTATTTAATTATTATTTTTATATAAAATGCTTTAATTGTGATTCAAACTGCCATTTATTAAGTCTTGCTCTAATTTACTTATGTTTAACTTAGTTACTACAACATATAAATCAAGAGAATTCTGCTCGTATACCATCCACCCGGAAACTTATTTGGTTTAATCAACTAAAAATTTAATAAATATCGAAATTATAAATTTTAAATAAAAATATATAGTCACAGTTTATTTAACATTATCGATTAAATTTTGAAGCTCAGATTTAATTTAAAACTCAGAATAACGTATTCGCTTATTTTATTTATTTATTTGTGTTTGGTTAAATAAAAAGACTACTATGTTTAGATTTAAACATTGGCCTACTTCTTGAAATCTAGTAGATAGGAGAATGAAATTATTTGACCTGAAATAAAATCCTATTTTGTTATGCATTTCATCTAGTGTTGTATTGAATTTTTTTTTTTTTTTTAAAAGAAAGACAGTTATAATTACATTGACTTACTACACGTAAGCTTAGGTCTTAATTACTGAGTCTTCTTCATTTCCAAAGATAAAATTACAATCTTCAAAAAAAAAAAACTAAATACAAAATTCCCTCCAAGCATTACAATGGTTACATTTATCATTTTGTCTAAACAACAACTAACTCCACTACTTAACAACTAGTTGCACCAGTATTAACTGTAAAATTCACTAACGCTCTAAGGGATGAGCTTCTTTCATATCCCATTACAATATTTACAACTACAATGTCATAAAACTCTTTGACTTATCATTTTCACAATTGAAATTACAATTCAAACTAACAACCAATAACATGTTATGGGGAATTTCTCTCTACTTACAAAATTAACAATCTTTACATCAAATTCTGAAAGAGGAGATCTCTCCTCAAATGCTCTTACAGGAGGAAACGATATGAGACCAAGCTCTCTTAACAAACAAGGGAAAGGGACGATCCCACTAAACAAGATAAACTTCTCCAAGCCTCTTATCATACTTCAACAGAAACCTGCAACAACAAGGGGGGAAACAACAACCAGCTAGCTCTCCTCCCTACCTTTGACTTGCAAGAGGGTCACCCCCAAGCTAGGGAGACCATCCTCATATCTAGGGTAAAATAGGCAAATCAACTCTTCACAACATTGATTAACAACAAGGCAAGTAACACACACACTCCCATGGTCTGACTCACAATACAGAGACTCAACTTAGGTGAGTTCAAGGAGGGTAGGGAAGTAGACATCTCTAACCCTAGGTGTCATCTCTTGGCTAAGTACCAACATGCCTACAAAGCATTTCTCATACAAGAAAATAAGATGACACCAAGGAGGGTCACACCTCCCCTTCCCTATACAAGATGAGCATTGCCTTCCAACTGGAAAGAGCTCTTTCTACACCCAACACAAAACTCCAAAACAATAATAGAAAACACAAAGAAGACATTCGCAACATATGCATCAAGCTAGAGGCAACACACACATAACAAGCAAAAGATCAACAAGAGTGTGGTCTTGTTCACCAACCTTCCAAAGCCCAGTTATGGAAGAATCTTGATGAAGAGCTCCCACTCTAGCCTCCTTCTCCCAAGTCTCCTTCTTTCCACCATAGTCCAACCTCCTCACACTTCCCTCTTCTCCTCTTTTTAAAGACTAATTCCCTCCATTTTCTTAATTTCCCAAGTGGCATTAAACAACCAATCCACAACTCATCCATTACCCTAGTGGCCATAAACAATTAACCCCCACTCCATAGGTTCCCCACTAAAGTCCTATCTACAACACATGGTGAATTTAAAATTCATTAAGAAAAATAAAATACAAAAGGAGTGGATGACACACTACCCCAATTAATGGAAATCCACCAAAAGAGAGGCACATGGAGACAAACACTCCATTATTAGGGAATCATAGAGTTATTTAATGATTATAAGTGGCCTGAGTGTGGCTTCCACTTATCCCATTGTCCCCATGCTTCCAATTTCGTCACTTTACTTCACTGTGAGGTTTAAGTGACCATATGGAAGTTAACCTAGGGTTATCCTAGCCCAAAAGGTCCCTAGACCCATGGGGTATAACCCAGGGTTGATTTATGCCTAGTTAGAACTTCCAGAGTCAAATAAAACACAAGATAAAGGGTCAAAAAGAAATAAAATTTAAACAAGATTAAAACAACATTTCTTACAACACTTATCATAATAAAAGTGAATCAGAAGATAACCCTTATTCCCTTGACCTCATGCAACATTAACATATTACAACATTACAACATAAAACATGAGGTTGATCTTAGTTCCTCATTGAACTAGATCGGCTCACAAGGGATATGACATAGGTATGAGATGGTCTCCTGTATATGTGGTTTCGTTAGCAATACCTGCATACTCAAACTCAAAGTCAATAACTCATCATGATATCATAGCCAAAGCACATCTAACAACATGCATCATTCCACCATATATTCATATCACAGTTCCATACCCATTTATCTTTTTCAACATCTAACTATCATTGCACAATTATTTCCTTAAAATTCAGTTAGGTTAAATAAGAAGATATAAGATCAATAATCTCTCAACATAACCATAACAGAAATAGCACTACAATTAGTCTTATGAATAGTAGTGTAAAAAGTAGGCCTCACATCCTCCCCCCCTAAAATTGTACTTCCTCCTGGAAGTCGTCAAAGAGGTGAGGGTAAAAAGGTTTTTCAATCCTGTTGCATCTTTCCATGTTGTAGTGAACTCATCATGCAAGCCATTATTGAACCCTATCTAAGTCTCGTCCTAGAAGGTTTAGTGTTTTGAAGTTTTAGCTAATGTTTATTTCATCTGGATGGAGATACTAATCATGTATCTAAATATGCAGACATCGGTTATTGGAACTATCTAGAATTTCTCATGATGAGGCACGGTAGATGAAAAAGGTTTAAGGTTGTTGTAATTCCTAGAGATAAATCTTATGTATGCATGTGCGGAAATCAAACATTTAGTCAACAATACTATAGAAACCAAAGTTATATTCCACCTTAACTCCAATGTTATCCAAAAATGACATAAATTAAGTGTTGATTTAAGGAGTCAATGTAGTTTTATTTTGTTGTGAAACCAAAGTGAGGTTTGTATAACTAGTTTCATAGTTTTTTTTTTTTTTTTGCATCTTGGTAAAGTAGATGTTGTATGATAGGTGTCCCAAATCGACACTTTAAAGGTACCCTAACCTATGAGATGAAGGATTAGGGAAACTGTCCAAATTTATATAGCATTTAGAGACTCCTAATGACTAGATAATTATCAATATACAAATGCTTGTTAATCAAGGTCAACTGACAAATTCAAGACTGGTAAGTTACCCATTGCAACACCAAGGTAATCAACGAAAATCCACATTATGATTAGATCGTTCATCATATACCAAGAAAATTTACTTGAATTATAAATTCCATGATAATGAAGCCTTTCAATGTAAAAGAAGCACTAACCAATTCTACTATCCATCTTTTCTATTCTTAGGTTGTAACACTCTTTAGTAAAAAGGAAATAAGTATTTTGCATTAAGTAACTTGAAATAAGCAACTTGAAATAAGTAACTTGAATTAACTTGAAATAGGTAATTTTTTTTCCTGCATACCTACATGCATTCTTCCCGATTGAGTCTATTACTTAGAATCTACATGTCTAAATATATCCACATAAATGACTAACTTTTACTCAAGAAACAATTTGAGACTGCATCTACTAACATGCATGGAATTCATTACTAAATGTTGAAATCTCTACTTGCATATGTTATAGCATGTGAAACGATAAAGTGTTCCTTAAAATATTATGCTACCTTTCATGAATCTCATAATCAGATTGACAGTAGACTTGCTTACCAACAAATTTTCTTACCGTAGATGTTCTGTATGTGGTGCCAGTATAATACTACGGTAGGTTTTGTTATCTTAAGTAAGTTCTGTTGCATCAATCAAGGTAAGTACAAAAAATACATAATAATGATCTCATCAGATTATAAAGTATGATATTTCAAAGTTATCAAGGTATAATTCTCAAACATACTAAATAAAGAATTTCACACATCGTACAACCTGCTTATATATTCACCAACTCAATATGTCAATCTAAACACATTTTTCCATTCCTCCACATTACAGGTATTAACTTCACAAGGCTCACATAAGGTTTAGGGGGATGCCATAGTCTCATCATAGAACCAAGTAACCATTAACCAATGCCAAGTAACCCAAGAACCAAGAACCAGGTAGAATGTTGGTCTCTGGGCCACGCGCCTGGGGGCCTCCCCATACATCCCAAAACAGCCTACCTCTTGTTTGTATAAGGGGGTTAGCCTCCAAGAGATAGCCAATCATAAGAACAAGATCACTAGGAAGGTAGGTGGATTATAACTAGCCCATACTAGTCCACACCTACCCCCATCCTCATAAGTTTCCCACGTCTGCTTCCTTATATACACTCTACCAGAGGTCGCTCCATCAACATGGCGAGAAGAACATCACAACACAGGACCAACACTTGCAAACAACAAAAATAATCTAGCTTAGCCACTGCAAATAATAAATATACCAAAAAAAAAGAGTTTCAAAATTTAGCAATAAAATAAATAATGCGCGCCATTCCAACAATAAAACAACCATAACCACAAGGGTTACGTGAAAAATGAAGAGTCAAATATTTGTGGCTAGGCTACTTTCAGTCAAGATTAAATAACATGGTTGGTCCACATAGGCAAGAGACAAAAAAAACATCAGAAAACCAAAAGAACGAGATCGAAATCCATGAAAGTGCACATCACATAACTACGTGACTAACATTAAGTCACCAATAAGGAAGGAGGGAAACACGGTCACTACATATGTTAAGCAAACACAACCAATGCAATAACATTATGTAGGAAAATGCGCCTTCACATACTCTGACGTGGAATTGTGCCCCTCTCAAAGGTAGGACGTTAGTAGTAAATAACATCGTGTCCTTCTCAAAGGTACACATTAGCAGTAAATAACATCATGTCCTTCTCAAAGGTACATGTAATCACAATGTAATGTCTCTAGGATGCCATGCATCCAATAAGATACCAAAGTCTGCACCAAGTAACATGGCCTCGAGCAATACACATGCCCATACCAAAACATATTCAAGATTCCAAGTCAACTGTCAAATAGTACCATCAAGGAAAAGTAACATGATAGGATAGCATGATGGGCCTCACAAGGGTCCATTTACCAAGGGGAAGTAGGGGGTACTCTCCACTACCTCTCTCCACACATGGAAGGTCTCCAACTCCAAGATTGGACCTTACAGGTAACATACAAATCACCACACAAGAATGAATCCATCATACTTATAGTTACACACTCAACCCATGGTTAGATACCTAGTATCGCAAGCTCATGAGTACACTAGGCATGTACGGGATAATCACAACACCAAGCATTCATGTTCTTTTGTAACTCATATCCACAAGGTAACACATAACACAATTTTCCTCTATCATTCATTACTTAATGACGGAAAATCAACTTCCTTACACAAGGTCACCAAATTATTTACCGTAATGATTAATAAGGAATCTATCAACATCATTTAAAATTCACCACTATGATGCCTAAAAAGAATCTAACCATAATCTTCACATTTAAAAACAAGGCAATACACCCCCAAATCAAGTAAACCATATACTAGCATTTGCATATTATGTCCTAATTAAATCAAGCAACATTAACCACATGTATTTCTACCTATGAATTATGAACCAAACATATACTTATCTGTCAGCAAGCTTGTAAAGAGAATGTATTCTTAAGGAGAATCTAATTAAAAACTTAAGTTGTTAATTTTAGTGTTTTACCAAAGGATACCAAAACATATTAACCCCACACAAGGTATGTGTAATTTTACACAAGGAATATTTATAAAAAGCAATTTTCACTTTTAAGGAAGTTCTTACATTGTTCAACAAGCACACTGTTTACCCTTGCATCTTCTCGAGAACATAATTTATTTCATAACTATTCTAAGCATGAACCACGTTTACTCAAATTTCTTTCATAACCCTTTTACACTCAAGGCGTTGTAAACATTACTCTATGACTTGCACTCATAGAATTCAAACTAGATACTTTTCCTGCAAGCATTTCTAGTTACTCGTCCCAAGGAAGACAAAGCCAAAACGCACATGACAACCAGGGTTGAGAGTCAAGAAGATCTGCTATTCCAACATCATGATAATCATACACAGGTTACACAAGACAAGGACAATCAAAAAGGTCATTAAGACTACATTATTCATTCCAGAAACCTAGTATATCAAAGTACTATCCTCTCTTTCACATCTAGATTCACATCATATATCAAGGTGCAACACAAGGCTATCTATTTCCTAAGATGCTAACTTCTAAACCCCATCACACATAGTGCAAAACTGGAAGACAACACCTCACTTTACCAAAAGGAACTCAAGGCGAGAAAGGACCTAATACCACCTTATACTTAGACCAACCTACTCAAGAGAAGGGTCGACAAGAAGATTACATCCAATTCTAACTCACAAGCGGAAGACTACATTAATCATGATGACAACACAAGAGGCTAGTCAACGATTTGCAACCTCACTCTCTTGCAGTTACATGGAGTAGGTCAAGGGTCAACCATACTCAACCCACTCCATGTCGGCCCAACAACACGCTAACCTAGAGATCCCAATGTTGAAACATGGGCTCTGATACCAAAATGTCATGCCCACATTTCACATGTAGTCACAACATGCCAACATGCGTGTTGTGTCCACACATGTCATGTAGACATGATACGAACTATCAAAAAATTTTCCCTTCTACTCGGAAAACCCCCTCACATGCATGGGTGTGCTCGGTGACAAACTTTTAAAATGACAACAAACTATTGAATGTGGAAATTTAATCCCATGTGCACATATTCTACGTAGGACTCACCATCGTTGTCGGAAGACATTCGCGGTTGTTACGCGGTTTGATTTCCCAAGTTTTGACTAATTGGTTACAACTGGCTCTCACAGTCTATTTCGTTTGACTGGTATATATATACGTATCATTTTTAACATGATACATTCAAATCACGTAACTTATCTTAGCCCTTAGAATGATCAAGACATAATATCCCTATGTATTGATGTCATAGTATAGGTCCTATGATGCCATTACGTTAACAAGAGTCTCGTAGGTAAAAACCACGCATATAATCTATATAACTTAATGCATAAATTAATTGAAAATAATACACCTGGATTATTAGCTATAAGTCTAAACATTCATATATAACAAATTCTGATCATAATAATATTTAGATATTACCAACCCGAGGTCACAAGTTCATTTTTTTACAATGAATTAATTTATACCTTATTTAGTGTAAACATACGAATACCCATTAACAATGTGTTACTATATAAATTTCCTACGTTGAGGTTTTAATTTAAGATCTTCTGTGTTGTAGGAAGTTCCCTCAAATCATTGACTTGTAGTTTATTCTCTATTAAATTGATCTATTTAATTTCCCATCTAATTAATTATGTATTTATTAATTTATCTAACATTTTTTTTTTTTTTGAAATTATAAACCCCCGAGTCCACAATTCTTTTTATAATTCAAAAATTAAAATAGAGTACACGTTAACGTCATTCACAATCACCCTAATAGTATTAATTCACAAAACTTTAATTTTTTGATAGAAAGAAATAGAAATATATATATATATATATATATACACATATGAATACCTTGATATACCTGATTGTCTTTATACATAATTTATTAGTCGATAGAAATTATAAAATTTTCAAGAATAATATATATATAGGTACATAATGTCATTGTTTTACTTTTCAAATTCAGAAATAAATATACTATTAACTCTTACATATAATTTACATTTCCCTTTACCAAGTAGTTATTCAAATATTTTTGACATAACTATACGCACCACTTATGTAATATTTTATAGATGTTTGTTTATAAAACAAAGGCTAGCTCTATTATCCCATGCATTCATTCTCTCTAGGGTTCCATCCGTGAAACCCTAACCGGAGTCTCCCTTTTGATTGTTGAAGTACGGCGAAAAGGGGAAGGGGCGGCGATACGGCAAGGAGGAGCACAGATCAGAGTGGGCACGGTGATGAGGAGACCACAGTAGTGGTGAAAGGGTGGAGGTTGTGTTGGCATTGAGGGTTATGGACTGCGGATGCCACAGCGAGCGGTGACGAGCGGAGATCGGGATTTATGGGGTTCGCAGAGGGCAGGCACCGGCGGTGAGGTTACCACAAGAGTGGAGGTCAGAGGCCATGCGCGACGGAGGCGAAGAGGGGCCGCGGTGTAGACCGGCGTGGTGCTTAAGTTGGCGGGTATCTTCGGCCTATGTATAGGCCGCGCCAGAACAGGGAAGAGGATAGCCTGCAGGGGGCTATGGTGCTCATGGGGGGGTGTGGGTGGGCTTCGCCCATCCCACACCCTCTCTTGTAAAAGCTGCGGTGGGGGTTGAAAACCCCACCATAGTAAAAAATATTTTTTTTGTTTGTTTTATTTATTTAATTATTATTTTTATATAAAATGCTTTAATTGTGATTCAAACTGCCATTTATTAAGTCTTGCTTTAATTTACTCATGTTTAACTTAGTTACTACAACATATAAATCAAGAGAATTCTGCTTGTATACGATCCACCCAGAAACTTATTTGGTTTAATCAACTAAAAATTTAATAAATATCAAAATTATAAATTTTAAATAAAAATATATAGTTACAGTTTATTTAACATTATCGATTAAATTTTGAAGCTCAGATTTAATTTGAAACTCAGAATAACATATTCGCTTATTTTTTTTTTATTTGTGTTTGGTTAAATAAAAAGACTACTATGTTTAGATTTAAACATTGGCCTACTTCTTGAAATCTAGTAGATAGGAGAATGAAATTATTTGACCTGAAATAAAATCCTATTTCGTTATGCATTTCATCTAGTGTTGTATTGAAATTTTTTTTAAAAAAAAAAAAAAAAAGAAAGACAGTTATAATTACATTGACTTACTACACGTAAGCTTAGGTCTTAATTACTGAGTCTTCTTCATTTCCAAAGATAAAATTACAATCTTCAAAAAAAAAATAACTAAATACAAAATTCCCTCCAAGCATTACAATGGTTACATTTATCATTTTGTCTAAACAACAACTAACTCCACTACTTAACAACTAGTTGCACCAGTATTAACTGTAAAATTCACTAACGCTCTAAGGGATGAGCTTCTTTCATATCCCATTAAAATATTTACAACTACAATGTCATAAAACTCTTTGACTTATCATTTTCACAATTGAAATTACAATTCAAACTAACAACCAATAACATGTTATGGGGAATTTCTCTCTACTTACAAAATTAACAATCTTTACATCAAATTCTGAAAGAGGAGATCTCTCCTCAAATGCTCTTACAGGAGGAAACGATATGAGACCAAGCTCTCTTAACAAACAAGGGAAAGGGACGATCCCACTAAACAAGATAAACTTCTCCAAGCCTCTTATCATACTTCAACAAAAACCTGCAACAAGGGGGAAAACAACAACCAGCTAGCTCTCCTCCCTACCTTTGACCCGCAAGAGGGTCACCCCCAAGCTAGGGAGACCATCCTCATATCCAGGGTAAAATAGACAAATCAACTCTTCACAACATTGATTAACAACAACAAGGCAAGTAACACACACACTCCCATGGTCAGACTCACAATACAGAGATTCAGCTTAGGTGAGTTCAAGGAGGGTAGGGAAGTAGACATCTCTAACCCTAGGTGTCATCTCTTGGCTAAGTACCAACATGCCTACAAAGCATTTCTCATACAAGAAAATAAGATGACACCGAGGAGGGTCACACCTCCCCTTCTCTAGACAAGATGAGCATTGCCTTCCAACTGGAAGGAGCTCTTTCTACACCCAACACAAAACTCTAAAACAATAATAGAAAACACAAAGAAGACATTCACAACATATGCATTAAGCCAAAGGCAACACACACATAACAAGCAAAAGATCAACAAGAGTGTAGTCTTGTTCACCAACCTTCCAAAGCCCAGTTATGGAAGAACCTTGATGAAGAGCTCCCACTCTAGCCTCCTTCTCCCAAGTCTCCTTCTTTCCACCATAGTCCAACCTCCTCACACTTCCCTCTTCTCCTTTTTTTAAAGACTAATTCCCTCCATTTTCCTAATTTCCCAAGTGGCATTAAACAACCAATCCACAACTCATCTATTACCCTAGTGGTCATAAACAATTAACCCCCACTCCATAGGTTCCCCACTAAAGTCCTATCTACAACACATGGTGAATTTAAAATTCATTAAGAAAAATAAAATACAAAAGGAGTGGATGACACACTACCCCAATTAAGGGAAATCCACCAAAAGAGAGGCACATGGAGACAAACACTCCATTATTAGGGAATCATGGAGTTATTTAATGATTATAAGTGGCCTGAGTGTGGCTTCCACTCATCCCATTGTCCCCATGCTTCTAATTTCGTCACTTTACTTCACTATGAGGTTTAAGTGACCATATGGAAGTTAACTCAAGGTTAGGCGTGTTGTGATTACACGTGAAATGTGGGCATGACAGAAAGGCTGGACAAACATCTTTTGAAGATTGGTTTCAACAAAAGTATTGCTAATAGTAACCTATATTTCAAAATTGATCATGAAAACATCTTGATTGTTGAAGTATTTGTTGATGATATCATCTTTGGAGGAAGAAACAGTATGTGTAAAACCTTTGCAAATCAAATGAAAAGTGAGTTTGAAATGTCAATGCTCGATGAAATGAATTTCTTCTTAGGTCTGCAAATTACTCAGGCAAAGAAAGGAATCTTTATCTCTCAAACCAAATATGTGAAAGAATTATTGAGAAAATTTGGAATAGAAGATTCAAAGCCAATGAACACTCCCATGGCTACTGGATGTAAGTTGTGCAAAGATGATAACTCTCCTAAGACAGATCAATGATTGGAGGATTATTGTACCTTACTCAAACTAGACCAAATATAATGTAGGTTGTTGGTCTTATGGCGAGATTCCAGGCTGATCCCAGAGAATCTCATGTCATGGCAATCAAAAGAATTTTTAGGTACCTAAAAGGAACAGTTGAGTATGGTCTAGGGTATCCTAGAGATCATAATTTTTCTCTTCATGCATATATAGATGCAGATTGGGCAAGAGATGTGGATGATAGGAAGAGTACAAGTGGAGGAGCATTCTTTTTAGGAAAAAAGTTGGTTTCTGGGCTAAGCAAGAAATAAGAGGCAATATCCCTGTCTACAACTGAAGTAGAATACATTGCAGCAGCAAGAAGTTGCACTCAACTTTTGTGGATGAAGCAGATGCTAAGAGACATTCAAGTAGAATATGAGGAGCATATCACAATTTTCTGTGACAATTCAAGTGCAATAAATATTTCTAAGAATCCAGTATTGCATTCTAAGACTAAGCATATATCTATCAAGTTTCACTTTCTAAGAAAGCAAGTGAACAAGGGTGAAGTCAGATTGGAGTATGTACCCTCCAAGGATCAGCTTGTAGATATTTTTACTAAACCTCTTCCCAAGGACTCTTTTGAGTATCTCAGGGAGAAGTTAGGGGTCATTGCCCCTCCGGTGATGAACTAGGATGCACTGATGTGCATCAATCTAATGGATATCACAATCATATCTTGTGATCCAAATTGATGATGGGGAGCTGCTACTCAGGGGGAGCAGCTGGTATGATTCTGATGTGTTCAAGTTGCAAGTATGAGCCCTTTGCCATTGATGTCAAAGGAGGAGAGAAGACATGTGAAAAACAAGTGGTTGATGATCAAAGGGGGAGCAGTAAAGGAAGAGAAGACATGTGAAGGGTTGTTGTTGATAGGGGTGTTGTAAGTATGAGGTTAACCAGTGTTGTCATTGATGTCAACATACTCATATTGCATTGATAAGAAGGATTGGATGAGCTGTGTACTGAGGATATTGAGAAAATTAGTCTCAATCAGAAACAGTGAAGAACAGTGATAAGAAGAAGGCAAAAGCATTGAATAAGTTGAGGATCAGAAGATGCCGATTAAAGGGTTTGTAGATATGAGTCTTGAGATGTTTCAGTTAAGATTTCAGAGCTCTGCATGAAGATATGAAGAAGTTGTGATCGGTCAAGTGGAACCGGTTCCGGGAGATGCTCAGGAGTGATAGAGTGTTACAAAAAGGTCCAGTGAGATCCAGAAGTGCATTGTCCTATTCTGCGGATTGGAATGAGTGTTTGGGATGTCCCTGTGATGTGTCATCTCGATTTGTTCATGGTTTGGAGGTCTGAAAGCACCTGTTGCAGTTTGACAGTGGCGACAGACTGTGTTCTTGAAGTTTCAGATGAAGAAGAGAAGAGATTCCAGTAAGTAGAGGAAGTGCAGATGTACCTGCCCATTTAGGCAAGCTTGTGAAAGTTCTTGGATCAGGTTGAGGTTGTGTTGTCGGTTTGCATCAGTGTTAGAGCCTGGAATTGAAGATATACTTCCGGATGAAGATGTTCTTGTTCAGGCTGGCCGACTGGATGAGTTATTCATCTTGCGAATGTTCTTGTGGTTGATTGCGGACTTAGATGATTTTTCCTAAGTCGATGCCTTGTATAAATAAAGGTTTGTGAGTTCATTTCGAAGTGTGTTGTGGAGTGGATGAGAGTGGTATAGCGAAAGAGTGAAAGGCAGAGTAGGTGTGTCTTGAACTTAAATGGAACTGATCCAGACATAGTGAAGATGTCAATCTCCAGTTCAAGTTTGTAAAACTTATCATCTTGTAGACAGTGTGTCTCTTGTAGGTAGTGTGCCTCCTTGTGAATAGTGTGCTTAGGTAGTGAGCCCTAATTGGCATGTGCCATCCATTTTTCTTATTCTTCTAACAGAGAATAATCCTTGGGTTAATCACCCCGTGGTTTTTCCCTTGATCGGGTTTTCCATGTCAAAATCTTGGTGTCT
The DNA here is from genome assembly GCA_027924645.1 of Cunninghamia lanceolata. Classification (NCBI taxonomy): domain Eukaryota; kingdom Viridiplantae; phylum Streptophyta; class Pinopsida; order Cupressales; family Cupressaceae; genus Cunninghamia; species Cunninghamia lanceolata. The sequence goes on from BSBN01000193.1 coordinate 6,582,225, forward strand.
AATGTGTTGATGTTTATCTGCTCTGATGTTTATGCTTGATGCTTTCATGAATGGTTAATTGATATGCTATTAAGTAACAAAGAAGAATCAAGTGTTTGAAATAGAAGCAAGTTTCTGTACAACTGATTCACCCCCCCTTAGTTGTGTGCCCTAGATCTAACAATTGGTATCAGAGCCAAGTTCCTCTGAAAGGAGCTTAACCGCTTGAGGAGTTCCAAGATGTCATCATACAAGAAGGATAGTTCGAAGTTTGATGGAACCAATTTTTTGCTCTGGAAAGGCCGCATGAAATGTCACTTGGAGTGTATGGGAAAAGTATACCTGTCCATGATCACAAAGGCTTATGTACCTCCACAGGGTGGTTCGACAACTTTGAATGAAATCACAAATGCTGAAAATAATTTGCGGACCAAAGAAGCTCTTCTAAGCCCATTGAATGATTCAGAGCTCTCAAATGTTATTGACCTGCCAACTACATATGAGATCTGGGTTAAACTAGAACTTCTGCATGAAGGAGATGAGTTTTTTAAGAGTGCAAGGTTGCAAAGTCTGAAAGGGAAATTTGAAAGATTGAAGATGAGAGATGATGAAAATATCGCTACCTTTTTGCCAAGAGTGAACGAGCTGGTGTGTGGAATCAGGAAAGTTGGTGGAGTTCTGGATGAAAATAAAATTGTATGCAAAATTCTTAGATCCCTTCCTGCTACCTACAAAATCAAGGTTGCTGCCATTGATGAATTCAGAGCCCATACAACTATCACAAGAGAGCAATTGGCTGGCAAACTGGCAACATTCGAAATGACTGAGTTTGGAGATGATCACCCCAAGACTGAATTTGCATTCAAAGCCAGTGCCTATGTGAAAGGCAAACAAAGATTTGACTTGGGAGAGAACTCTTCAAAGAAGCTGTCATGGTATGATCAAGAAAGGAAAGACATAGAAGAGGAAGAAGCAGAAATAGCCCATCTTGAAGCCCTCATTGCAAAGAGACTACCAAGAGGATCCGGTAAGTATGAAAGAAAATTACCCTTTAAGTGCTTCAATTGCAATAAGATTGGTCATTTTGCTTCAAAATGTTCAGAAAGATCTGCAAGGTCAAATTCTAACAGACAAAGGTTCCAAAAGAACTGTTATTATGTTCATGAGGAAGATGACAATGAAGGAGTAACAAATGATGAATCAGAAATAGGAAACAAATCCAGAAATGAATGGGTGCTTATTGCCATCAAGGAAGAAGAACCAATGTCCTCTAAATCCATCAATCATAAGGTTGTAGAAAGAGCTTTGGCTGCCCAAGTTGAAGAAAAGGATGATTGGGTTATTGACAGTGGATGCTCTCACCATATGACAGGTGACAAGAACAAGTTCTTAGATTTGGAAAGGTATGAAGGAGGAATGGTAAAGTTTGGTGACAATTCTACTGGTAGAATCAGAGGTAGGGGAACTATTTCTTTTGATGGAAAGAGCAAAACTGGTAATGTACTGTATGTTGAAGGATTGAAGCACAATCTGCTCAGTGTTGGTCAGTTGGTGGACAAAGGTTATGATCTCCGGTTCAAGAATGGAAGATGCAGGATCTTTGAAAGCTCTGGAACTGAGATTGCATCCAGTACTCAAACAAAAGGTAATATCTTCCATCTGGTTGGTTCTAATAAAAGTTGTTTGTTTGTTCAATTTGATCAGAGTTGGTTATGGCATAGAAGGATGTGTCATGTAAATTTTGATAACATCATCAAGATAAGTAATACTCAGGTTGTAAGAGATCTTCCAAAGTTGGTGAAACCTACAAATAGTTTGTGCAAAGAATGTCAGCTAGGTAAACAGAGTAGAGTCTCTTTCAAAAGCAAGGATCAGTCCTCTACCAGATTAGTGGAATTAGTTCATACTGATCTATGTGGTCCGACAAGAATCAAGAGTATGCAAGGTGATAGATATTTCATGTTACTGATTGATGACCATTCCCGGATGATGTGGGTTACCTTCCTAAAAGAGAAATCAGAAGCCTTTGAGAAGTTCAAAATCTTCAAAGCTATGGTAGAGAATCAAACCAGATTGAAACTGAAATGTCTGAGGTCTGATAGAGGTGGTGAATTCACATCCGGTGAATTCATAGACTTTTGTGAGAAGCATGGTATAAAGAGATAGTTGTCTGCTCCTAGGACTCCACAGCAAAATGGAGTAGTTGAGAGAAAGAACCGGACCATCCAGGAAGCACCCAGGACAATGATGATGGAAGCAAATGTTCCTCAGATGTTTTGGAGAGAAGCTGTCAGCACTGCAGTCTACACTCTTAATCGAGTTCAAATCAGAAGCAATACCGGTAAGACTCCTTATGAACTTTGGTTTGGTATAACTCCCACTGTGAGATATTTCAGAGTATTTGGTAGCAAGTGTTACATTAAAAGAGATGAAGATCTAGGAAAGTTTGATGCTAGAAGTGATGAAAAAATTTTCTTAGGTTACTCCACTCAAAGCAAAGCATACCGGTGTTACAATAAGAGATTGAGAAAGATGATAGAAAGTACAAATGTGAAGGTTGATGAAGGAATTAAGAAGCCCTCAAGGTTTTATGAATATGATGAAGATGATCAGAATGATTCTCTGATGCAAGGAGCTCATTCCTCCTCTAAAATTTAGATTTAGACTGATCTGGTAAATCAGGAAGAAGAAGCTTGTCTGAATGAGCCTGATCAAGAAATAGTAGTGCAAGAAACTCCCAAAGTTCCAAGGTATGTAACTCTAAACCATTCTGAAGATCAGATCATAGGTGACAAAAGAAAAGGAGTACAAACAAGGAGGAGAATTACTCAAAATTCAAATGAATACTGTCTGGTTTCAAAGATTGAACCTAAGACAATTAATGAAGCTTGCAATGATGAAAATTGGACCAAAGCAATGGAGGAAGAGTTGATGCAAATTGAGAAAAATCATACTTGGGATCTTGTTCCCAGACCTAGAAACAAGAATGTGATTGGAACCAAATGGGTCTTCCGAAACAAACTAAATGAAGTTGGTGAAGTTATCAGAAACAAAGCCAGATTGGTCTGCAAAGGCTACTCTCAAATAGAAGGAATTGATTTTGAAGAAACCTTTGCTCCAGTAGCAAGTATTGAAGCAATCAGATTATTTCTTGCATATGCTGCCTTCAAAGACTTCAAGGTATATCAGATGGATGTCAAGTCTGCCTTCCTAAATGGTGATTTGGAAGAAGAAGTATACATTGAACAACCGGATGGATTTCAATTGTCTGATCATGATGATATGGTCTGCAAGTTGAAGAAAGCACTGTATGGTTTGAAGCAAGCCCCTAGAGCATGGTATGAAAGGTTGGATAAGCATCTTATGCAGATTGGTTTCAACAAAGGTACTACTGATAGTAATCTATATTTCCAAGTAGATAATGAAAACATCTTGATTGTTGAAGTATTTGATGATGATATCATCTTTGGAGGAAGAGACAATTTGTGTAAAACTTTTGCAAATCAAATAAAAAGTGAGTTTGAAATGTCAATGCTTGGTGAAATAAATTTCTTCTTGGGTCTGCAAATTACTCAGACAGATAAAGGAATCTTTATCTCTCAGACCAAATATGTGAAAGAACTTTTGAAGAAATTTGTAATGGAAGATTCAAAGCCTATGAACACTCCCATGGCTACCAGATGTAAGTTGAGAAAAGATGATGACTCTCCTAAGATAGATCAGACAAAGTACAGATCAATGATTGGAGGATTATTGTATCTCACTCAAACTAGACTAGATATAATGCAGGTTGTTGGTCTTGTGGCAAGATTTCAGGCTAATCCTAGAGAATCTCATGTAATGGCAATCAAAAGAACTTTTAGGTACTTGAAAGGAATAGTTGAGTATGGTCTATGGTATCCTAGAGATCAGGACTTTTCTCTTCATGCATATACAGATGCAGATTGGGCAAGAGATGTGGATGACCGAAAGAGCACCAGTGGTGGAGCTTTCTTTTTGGGAAAAAGATTGGTTTCTTGGCTAAGCAAGAAACAAGATGCAATCTCGTTGTCTACAACTGAAGCAGAATACATTGTTGCAGCAGGTAGTTGCACTCAAATCCTATGGATGAAGCAGATGCTAAGAGACATTAAAGTAGAATATGAGGAGCCTATCACAATTTTCTATGATAATTCAAGTCCAATAAATATTTCTAAGAATCCAGTGTTGCATTCCAAGACCAAGCATATATCAATCAAGTTTCACTTTTTGAGAGAACAAGTGAACGAGGATGAAGTCAGACTGGAGTATGTACCCTCCAAGGATCAGATTGTAGATATTTTTACTAAACCTCTTCCCAAGGAGTCTTTTGAGTATCTCAGGGAGAAGTTAGGGGTCATGGCCCCTCCGGTGATGAACTAGGATGCACTGATGTGCATCAGTTCGGTGGATATCACAGTCTTATCTTGTGATCTAGATTGGTGATGGGGAGCTGCTACTAAGGGGGAGCAGCTAGTATGATTCTAATGTATCAGAATTGCAAGTATGAGCCCTTTGCCATTGATGTCAAAGGGGGAGAGAAGACATGTGAAAAACAAGTTGTTGATCAAAGGGGGAGCAGTAAAAGAAAGAGAAGACATGTGAAGAGTTGTTGCTGATATGGGGAGCTATGACAGAAAGGAGAAGTTCTTGTCTTGATGGTTTTTCACATCATATGTTGCCATCAATGACAAAGGGGGAGATTGTTGCAAGTATGAGGTTAACTAGTGTTGTCATTGATGTCAAAATACTCATATTGTATTGATAAGAAGGATTGGATGAGTTGTGTGCTGAGGATATTAAGAAAATTAGTCTCAATCAGAAACAGTGAAAAACAGTGATAAGAAAAAGGCAAAAGCACTGAATAAGTTGAGGATTAGAGGATGTGGATTAAAGGGTTTGTAGATATAGTCTTGAGATGTTCCAGTTAAGATTTTAGAGGTCCGCATGAAGATATGAAGAAGTTGTGATCGGTCAAGTGGAACCGGTTCCGGGAGATGCTCCGGAGTGACAGAGTGTTACAAAAAGGTCCGGTGAGATCCGGAAGTGCATTGTCCTATTCTGCAGATTGGAATGAGTGTTTGGGATGTCCTTGTGATGTGTCATCTCGATTTGTTCATGGTTTGGAGGTCCATAAGTACCTGTTGCAGTTTGACAGTGGTGACAGACTGTGTTCTTGAAGTTCCAGATGAAGAAGAGAAGAGATTCCAGTAAGTAGAGGAAGTACGGATGTACCTGGCCATTCAGGGAAGCTTGTGAAGGTTCTTGGATCAGGTTGAGGTTGTATTGTTGGTCCGCATCAGTGTTAGAGCCCGGAATTGAAGATATACTTCCGGATGAAGATGTTCTTGTTCAGGCTGGCCGACCGGATGAGTTATTCATCTTGCGAATGTTCTTGTGTTTGATTGCCAACTTAGATGATTGTTCCTAAGTCGATGCCTTGTATAAATAAAGGTTTGTGAGTTCATTTCGAAGTGTGTTGTGGAGCGGATGAGAGTGGTATATTGAAAGAGCAAAAGGCAGAGCAGGTGTGTCTCGAGCTTAAATGGAACTGATCCAGACATAGTGAAGATGTCAATCTCTAGTTCAAGTTTGTAAAACTTATCATCTTGTAGACAGTGTGTCTCTTGTAGGTAGTGTGTCTCCTTATGAGCAGTGTGCTCGGGCAGTGAGCCCTAATTGGCATGTGCCATCCATTTTTCTTATTCTTCTAACAGAGAATAATCATTGGGTTAATCACCCCGTGGTTTTTCCCTTGACCGGGTTTTCCATGTCAAAATCTTGGTGTCTAATGTGTTGATGTTTATCTGCTTTGATGTTTATGCTTGATGCTTTCATGAATGGTTAATTGATATGCTGTTAAGTAACAAAGAAGAATCAAGTGTTTGAAATAGAAGCAAGTTTTTGTACAACTGATTCACCCCCCCTCTCAGTTGTGTGCCCTAGATCTAACAAGGGGGAGCTGTGACAGAAAGGAGAAGTTCTTGTCTTGATGGTTTTTCACATCATATGTTGCCATCAATGACAAAGGGGGAGATTGTTGCAAGTATGAGGATAACCAGTGTTGTCATTGATGTCAACATACTCATATTGCATTAATGAGAAGTATTGGATGAGCTGTGTGCTGAAGATATTGAAAGAATAAATCTCAATCAGGAACAGTGAAGAACAGTGATGACAAGAAGGCAAAAGTCCTCAATAGGTTGAGGATCAGAGGATGGGGTTTAAAGGGTTTGTAGATATCAGTCTTGAGATGTTTCAGTCAAGATTTCGGAGGTCCACATGAAGATCTGAAGAAGTTATGGTCGCTCAAGTAGAACCGGTTCTGGCAGGTGTTCAGAGGTGACAGAGGGTCACAGAAAGGTCCGGTGAGATCCGGTATTGCATTATCTCATCCTATGGATTGGAGAGAGTGTTGAAGAAGTCCATGTGGGGTAACAACCAGAATTGTTCATAGTTTGGAGGTCTGAAAGTATCTTTTTCATTATGACAGTGATGACAGATTATGTTCTTGAAGTTCCAGATGAAGAAGAGAAGAATTCCAGTAAGCTGATAAAGTGCAAATGTTTTTGATGACTCAGGAAAAGTTTTGGTGATCTTTGGATCATGTACAATTCTTATTGGCGATCCGCATTGAAGTTTGAGTTTACATTTGAAGAATAACCATGGATATTGGTGTTCTTCCTAAGACAGGCCGACCGGATGTATTACACGTCTTGCAAATGATCTTATAGGTGTTTGCCAACTTAGATGATTGTTCCTAAGTCGATGCCTTGTATAAATAAGGGATTGTGAATTCATTTTGAAGTGTGTCTTGGTGTGGATGAGTGTGGCATAGCGAAGATGTCAATCTCTAGTTCAAGTTTGTAATACTTGTTACTTTGTAGACAGTGTGTCTCTTGTAGGTAGTGTGCCTCTTGTGAGCAGTGTGCTCGGGCAATGAGCCCTAATTGGCATGTGCCATCTATTTTTCTCATACTTCTAACAGAGAATAATCCTTGGGTTATTCACCCCATGGTTTTTCCCTTGACCAGGTTTTCCACGTCAAAATCTTGGTGTCTCATGTGTTGATGTGTATCTGCTCTGGTGTTTATGCTTTATGCTTTCATGAGTGATTAATTGATATGCTATTAAATAACAAAGAGGATTTAAGTGTTTGAATTGGAAGCAAGTTTTTGTACAACTGATTCACCCCCCCTCTCAGTTGTGTGCCCTAGATCTAACAGCTATATGATCTAAAACATATGGATGTCTATTAAAGAATTTTAAAAAAATTTCAAAATCTATAATATATGCATGCAAAGATTCCAAAGAGGCAGAACAAGAAGAGTCCATAATGAAATATCTTGTCTACTATATGCAAATATGATATGGAACAACAATGTACAATTAGATTTATTCATTAATCAAGACACCCAATATCAAAATAAGATTGTGATCAATGACCTACAAGTGTAAGAGAAGTGGGGTTTTCCAAAAATGTGATAGCCTTGGTAATGACAACAACTAAGTCTTGCAAATGTAAGATGTGTAGTATGTGCAAAAGGAGTGCCTAAATGATTTATCCACTTAAATGCAACAAATATTTAGAAATTTAATTTTTGATGAAGATGCACAAGTGCCTATAGAGGTATGCAATTAGAGAGTTTTGTTTATGCTTTTTCTTTCAATATTTTAAAGAGAAAATAGATGTATGAACTTTCTTTCTTTCTAAATTCAATAAATATGACAAGTATGATATGTTACAACAACCTAAATTCATATTTATCAATTATTCAATATAACAAAGATTTAAAAATAATATTTCAACTATAACCACTAAGTGCAACACTAGCTAAGGTTTTACCATCAAACCCTAGATCTTAAATGCTTATTCCCTAAACCCAAAATTCTTTGATGCAAGAATGCCTTTTCTTTCATAATTTAAACACAAATGATATTTATGATGTACTACAACAATGCTAAATCAGACTTGAACAACTAATCAACATCACGAAGATTTGAAATACGATTCTACTCAACAAACCCTAAGTGCAAGACTAGCTAGGCTTTCTAAAAAATGCAATATTTTTTAAAACCCTAATAATGAAGAAGTGCAAATGCAAAATATGCAACTATGAAATGATTAATTAATGCAATACTAAGCAGATTTGATGCAAAAATTAGAAAGTTGTCTAATGTAGGATGAGCCGGGTTCACCAAAATGTTGAAAAAGGTGACTTAGCTTATAAATCCTAAACTAGGTCAAACCCTCTTCTACATGAACATTGGAACACAAGTCAAAGAGGCTCAATACTCATCTACAATCATCAAAGGAGAGCTGAGAGGTCTCTTTATTGGTCCCTTTGTTGCCAAGGAGATAGATCTTATGACTAATTACCAAATCTAGGGTTTCTAGGGCTAAAATAGAGAAAACGGGAGTTACAGACCATAAACCGTCGAAAACCCAGAAAGCAATGGCAAGGAGGGGCTAGACAGAGATGAGAGAACCTGATTCCAAAAGGCTTTGGTCATCCGAACAAGAGGGTCAAGGGTTCTAGGCACCCTAGTTCCAGATTAGGGTTTTGTAGAATCTTCTGATCTCGGTGCCTTTGTCTGTTTGACTTCCTCTTTCCGTCACTTGTTCTCATCTGATTCCTCTAAATGCAACTTGTACACACACAAGAAACGGAAACGTTGGTGCTATTTAGGAGCTTGCCTAAATCAAGCTCTGTGAATGGTGTTCCCACCTCCACAATAGCAATGATGAGATATCGATGAGTGCATGCCTTAAGAGGGCAGAGGTAAATATGAAGTAGAATGGAATGTTGTAATAAAGCATGAAGGAAAGAAGTCACCATGAGCATGGAAACCCTAGCTTGCTTGATGTGGCGTCACAACTTGACTCAAGAAGTTGGTGTAGCCCCAAAGAAGTAGAGAGATCTTCACAAGACCTGTAAGAAGTTAGTTTAACAACAATAATCAACCATAGAGAATTTTAGAGAAGAATAGAGAGCATGAGAGAGAGAGTACTAGAGTGCCTAGATTTCTTAGATGTTCAAATGAATAAACTAACTTATTTTTATATGCATTCCTATTGATTTTCGAGGATATAAACCAAATGAGGCCGACATGAGGAAGCATTAGAGATGTCCTAAGCCGACATTGCCTTAAATTAGCCCCAGGCTAAAGGAAGGACCAGGGCATTGGACACCCTTGTCCTTTAGCCCTAAAAACTTTGGGATAAGCTTAATTAAGTGTGTTTAGGCCAACCTCAAAGTTATCTTTCGAGTTTCGTACATTGGAATTAATAATTAATTGTTTTAAATCCATCGGGTGTTAAACTAGGTGTAAAATGCTTGTGTACATATTTTACTCCATAACAACACCATCTAAATTGGTTTGCATGACACGAAGTAACCTAAGACTGGGTAAAATGGCACAACCTAATCCACATAGGAGAGTATTTTGTACAAAGTCTTCTCAACTTTTTGATTGCAACTGTATACCCAAATTTTAATTTTTAATCATCTATTTCAGCCTTTCAATCAACAACAATCAAGTCAAATATCAATCGAACCAACACATATAGACCTCTTATCCCTCTTAAATTACTTCAGTTACTCAGCCTTTTAGTTAAAACCTGATTCATTTTAATTGAATCTAGATCATAGAAAGGAAATTGTTTTCTTGATAAGCAACACCATTATTAAAGACAATCATATCGGTCACAAGAATTCTGAACAGCCGTATAGCCGATCACATGCTCACTGTCCTTTGATTCTTAATTCTCCCGTTATCGATTCAGTAATGTTAGAAATTTCCAGTGTCTACGAAGATCTTTAAAAAGAGATCCTCATCTTCACAGGGGAAAAACAATTGAAACCACAAAACTTTTTGAAGAAAATCCACACTCCCGCCCATGTATTTGTAAACCATAAACGTCACTTGCAACAGTGTAAAGTCCAACTAAGGGATAAAAAGATTATTTAACTCCCTTTCACGTCAGCGAAGAGAGTTTCTGACGTTATTTTCAGAGGCTTGAAATGACAAAACTTCATAGTCGTACATTGGTGGAGCAGAAATGTCCACTGAACGTGCAAAATCAACCAGCGCACTTCGGGGACAATAAAGCGATTGATCCGGTGCACTTGAGTCTTCTACACGCCAGGTATCTGTCAATTGTAGGTTTATATTTGACAGTCATCTATGGCCGTCATGCAAATATTTCATAGTAAACGTCTACAAGGTTTATGGGGGAGGATTCAGTAGTTGAACACCTTAACTTCACACTTCTTAAAACTATATGTGAAAATTTTTACAGCAGCTTATTGGCAAATAGTTCGGGCAAAAAAGAGTGGACCAATAGGTGTGCATTAAGTCATGTTTTGTTGGTGCACTGATGTGACATCACATGATTGATTGCTTTTTAGCCGATAGGTTTTTATATGTGAGCATTATAGTCCTCGGAATTGTCTCATGCCCTAAAACAATTCACGCCTGAAATTTTTTTGAACTCCTCGGTTGTTCTTATCTGCCTATGCCTTGAACTTCCCATGGGTGCAAGTGCTAGTTAACATTTAGTTCAATTATAAATTAACAACCCTAAAGTCACAACTACTAAGACTAAACTTTTAAAAATATTAGACCTTAAATACACAAATACTATCACACCTATTGAAACATATCTGAATCCTCTCCCCTATACTTGCTTTCCTTGTTCTTTTCTGGGTTTTAATGTCATTGTTAAAGCCCCTTCAGCTAACGTCATTTACTGTGAAATACGTCATTTCAATTCAGTGTTTCCAATAAAGAAAAAAAAGATAAAACCAAGACAATTTCCAATAAAAAAAAAAAAAAGATAAAACGAAGACAATGTGCAATTGTGTGGGGTAAGAATGATGGGATTTGGGAAATAAAGTAATGAGAGTCTTCAAATCTGCCCTAATAAATGTAATGAGAGAAAGCAAAAGTTTTTTTTTTCCTGAATAAGAATGTTTTTTTTAAATTGGAGTAAGAAAAATTACCGAATTAAGAAAGCAAAAGTCAAAAGCTCTACCTATTCACTTGGCATTAAGTTTTGGCTTTTGTGGCAAAGAGTGTGATGTAAGAGAACTTTGGTTCACTGACACATCATATCTAAAACTTTATTCTTACCCTACAGACAATCGCCACACATAGCCTTTAGCCTTTATTTTTTAAAAACATTTTGTTTGTGTGAGGGCCCATGCATGGTGTCTTTAGTGTGTCTACTTTTTTGCTGTTTTTCTTCTATTTTAAATTACTTTAGCATCATCATAGCATTCGACTACCTGAGATTAGATCGTATGGTGTGATCCAATTTGTCAAATTTATCTCTTTGTATCTTGAAGATGACTCTCACATAACTAGTTGTTATCCCGTTAGTTTATATGTTAAATATTTTAAACTAATGACCATGGTATTTAAAGACATCTCCGAGGGTATTTCTATTAGTTTACATGTTAAATATTTTAAACTAATGACGATGGTATTTAAAGACATCTCCGAGGGTATTTAAAGAGATGTGAGATCAGATATGGAATAATATTCAGAGACAAATTTGATTCAAGAATTTTTAAAGCAAGATTTTTGTATTTAGATATTATACAAGTTCATAGTTATAATAGTCTACTAGTTATAATAGATCTATGTTTGTATAGTATGCTTGGTACATATGTGAAATTTCATTGTTTACTAAGCATTTGGTTACTATTAAGACAAGCGAAATTTAGTTTTTAAACTACTAAATTTTTCTAAAAATGGTGGAGATTAAGAGGTTCAAATAGGGTGAGCACACAAAGATCTATGCATTTAGACATTACACCAGCACACTAGTTATAATAGATCTATGTTTGCATAGCATGTTTGACACATATGTGAAACTTCATTATTTACCAAGCATTTGACTACCATTGAGGCAAGCAAAGGACATTTCCTTCATCTTAAAGCAAGTCCCTTTATGCTTCTAAGCACAACCAAACTCAACAAGATGCTATACCAAAGTGAAGGTGAACTGGATTTTGAAGACTGTGCTAGCTATAAGGTTGCAAATTACCTACTTTGCAACTTTTGCCTTATGTTTCTACACTCAATTTAATTACATTCCTCTATGTTTGTTAGACTCATTTTCCATTTTCTAAGATTTTCTCTAACATTAGAGCAATTTGAAACCATACATGAGCCTTTTTCGAACCTCTAAAATCTACTATAGAAGTTTGGGACCGAAATTCAAAAAATAAAATTTTGAGTAAAAATGATGGTGTATTTGACACCCAATTCTAGTCAAAATGTTGTTGTCTAGGTAAATTCTAGAACTTCAGATTCTAAACAAGGCTTCTAACCTAAACCTTGACCCATCCTAATACGTTTTCCAATGGTTATCTAAACCCTAATGTCAAACAAAGCTATATTGACTCATTTAGAAGGTAATGAACATTTTTATTCTTCACTTGCTACTTTATGATACTAGGTTCTCTTCTCTCCACAATTGCAATATGGTTTTGAAAGCCACCATACTATAGAATTTTGTAGAAAAGATCTTTATCACACCGCCTCCATGTCCTCCATTATTGAAGCATTCATCTCCTTAGCACATTCTTATTTCTATATCTACTTATCTATCATAGTCCCAAATCCCTTCCAATTAACTTGTAGGTTTCCCATTTCCTGGCATATTCACCCTCTCCTACAAATCTAAATGCAAGTTTCCCAAATATTTCCCCAAATCAAGCTTTTTTTCCTAATAACCTAGGTCAATCTCTCCATCTCCCTTACAAACACCATGGTAGCTATATTTCTCTTAGGGTTTTCATTTTCTAGGATCTTAATCTACACACACCACTACATCACCCCTATTAGAGTAGGCTTAAGTTTACTTAGGCTACCTGACAGTTATATTATTAGATGTGTCATTATTTAATAATGTTTAGGTGCATTTTTTTGTCGTTGAGGTAGTTGGAGGTTGTTCCCGTAGTACCTCTGTTGGCAACATAATCAAGAGACATTGCTGATATGATGTTGTCATTGATGGCAACAACCTGATATGTTTGGAGACAACTCCTGAAACAAAGGTGTGTACAGTATTTTGGTCCAGAAAGATTAACTTAGCCAAATTGACTAAGCATTGATAGCACATTATGACAGTGACAGTAATTCAGTTGGTACTCATCCACAATTGAAGATCTTGTTATGCGGTTCTAGTATGTTACTCTCAGCTATCTAGTGATGTCATGATTTAGTGTTCAAATCCTAATTCCCTCCAGAAGTCATATGGTGAAATGTCTAAGTCTAGGTGAACAGAATTAAGTCAGAAATAGTGCAGAGTACCTGAGTAATCTAGTATGTATTCCTCCACTGATGAATATTTTGATTTGCAGTTTTGAGGCATTGAAAATACATGCCATGAGCATCTAAATCCAGATTTGTGGAGCTTGAAGTTCACTGGTTCACATTTTACAAGTTCTCCAGTATCGGCTTTCAGGTTAACAGTATTTCTCTATGACAGAACAATAGTTCTGAGATCCACTTTTCTCTATGAAAGAATATTATGCTCTGCAGTTCGGAAGGTATGCTAAGAGGTCCATAATGAATGTTGTCTAGGAATTTCAAAGTCTCATATGGTTCGCATTGAAAGTTATGGTATGACAGTCAAGCTAGTTGGATTTCCACTTAAGGGTTAAGCTGACAATCATGTTAGATCAGTATGCGGTGAAGATATATGATTGGAATCATTAATCTAAGTGGTTCTATAATAGGTCTAGACTCATATGAAAAGTCTTGCATGATTGATTGAATCCAAATTGTTGTTTGGGCACAATAACAGGTCGATAAGGTATAACTTGAATATACAAGCTTTATCTTTTACATGCCGACCTAGTTTGAGCAAATTATTGATGCCAATATATATACTCGATAGATTTCAGCTTTGGATATATGAATGTGTGTGAATAAAGTGTGAATGCAATGTGTGTGCGATCTAAGGCAATCTTGTGACCAGAAAAAGGGTAGTAAGGGAAGAAGAGCAGAGTATATGTGAAGCAGAACAAACATTATGAAGACAATTGACTCTGTGTACTGAGCTAAATGGAACTGCATCTTAGCATTCTGTAGATGCACTTGTGGCAGTTTTCTCCTGGCAGTGAGCCATTCCTTTTCTATCTTCTTTTCTCTTTCATTTGGCAGTAAGCCTATTGCAGTGAGCACTTCTTTGGATAATGAGTCCTTGGGCAATGAGCCCTAAGGCAGTGAGCCTTCATGTAATTCAGTATTGATATCATAATATATTGTGAGCTAACACTCACCGTGGTTTTTCCCTTTTTGGGTTTTCCACGTAAAAATCTTGGTGTCTATGTGTTATGTCTATATGGTTGTTGTTCTTATGTTTATTCCTCTTTCATATTATTGAATTTGGTAATTGGATCAATGAACATGTAAAGAAGTAGTTTTGTAAAATACTGATTCACCTCCCCTTTCAGTATTCCTTGTGTTCAACAACCTCATCACACCCGGCTATATATTCCAGGGTTTGTACATTGTATTATATCTCATCTCAATATATTTTCACTGCTAGTGAAATAGCTTCTCTTGTTGCTTCTCTCAGTCTTTGTGAAGGTTATTTGGTGTGCTGATTGGATCCCTGGGTGCTCTAACATGGTATTAGAGCATATCAATTGAGCCACCCCTTCCTTCTAAGAGTTTTCAGCAATTTGAGATCAGTATTTTGATCAAGCTTTATTACTTTGCTTTGCGGGTCAAATTTTGGAGATGACCTTATGATTTGTTGAAAATTCGTGGGTCATTTTCTTGATGGTGCCAATACTGGTACCAAATAGCAAGCACAAAATTGAAGAACTACTATTCAAGGCTGAGTTTAGTCGCTCCATCCTTCACGTAATAGAATTCTTCCTCCTCCCCGATGCAGTCATGTAGTTTCTTGTCCTCCCACCCCATAGAATTTAAGGGTGAACTCCCTACTATAGCTAGAACTCCCCGCCACTGGAACAAGGTTGAAGCTGGGCTAGAACTCCCCTTCCAACAAATTGATTTCTATTGGTTTAATCAACAGGTTCAATCAACAAAAGGGAGTTCAAGCAACTATCCATCCGAGGCGTAATGCTTAGTTTCTCCAGTCGGCTACAGATTCTGTCATGGTTGAGTGGTTTCTCACATGAGTAAAGGCTATGCCTAGATAGCACATCAATACTGGCCATTAAGGTGAGCATTGAGAAGACAAAGAGGCACTTTGACAATTACAGTAAGCATGGGTTGTTGTGTGGCACAGATGGGCTGCCGCATCTGATTGTGGATGGTGATCAGGCTCACTGTGGTGAGTTCATTACACTAGATATCTTTTTTCTTTACATTGTTGGTTGGCTAATACAATAGTGAGCACACTTTAGCATATGCAATGTCAAAAAAATATTTGTTAACCATTAGGTTTTCTATCTTTTGCACAGCGATTGAGGCTAGGCCCACGGTTCAGATCTCTTGCATTTCATAGGGACTTTATTCCCACATTGGTGGTGTGGTGTTGTTCCTAGCTATTGATATAGTTTGTTCACTCACTTATCTGCCATGAGCAAGGCTCATGAGGCTGTGGTTAGTCTCTCTCTAACATGGATTGGTGACTTGTATGCTTGTGGTGACTAGTGTGCTCAGTGATTTAGCATTGTAACTTGTAGGGACATGGCACCTACGTGGCGTGGGTCACCCGCCACCTCTCGTCTATTGAGATTCTTGGCCCTAAAGGCCCCAATTACTTTGTCTCTTCATATTTTGTGGTCATATGGAGTGACCAAGAGCTTTTATGGATTCCAAAAGTGCCTAAAATAGGCTTTTTTCTTCAAACTTGTGCAATTTTTGCAAATGGAGTCCATTTTTGACAAAAAAATATTGTCGAAAAGCTGCTTCATCAAACTTTGCTGTAGACGAGGTATTTTTTGAAAATTTTTCCATTTTTGACAGTTTAAGTAGCTTGAAGTTACAAGTTGTTTTAGTTACTTATGTTAGTGTTACTTGGCAATTTTGGTGTTGAAAATTCCAAATTCAATTTTCATTCATTCTGGGGGTGTACACTACATTTTGGTTCATTTGTGTTTCCTTGTTTATCATGTTGGACCTAAGGATTGAATCGCTCAGTCCATACAACTATCACACGTGTTGTTATATGGAGCCTAATAAGACTCGGAGGTTAAATTTACCCCACTTTTATCAGCGCGGTTTTCCCCCAAATCTTTAACGAGGTCAAGGGGCAGTGCCCCTTGTGGGGATTTGGGGGTAGCACCCCTTGCGGGGTCTAGAGGCAATGTATAACGCTTGATAAAAGTGACTAAGGGTTGGGGTTTCTTTTAATGTATTGTAGCATTTTGTAGTGGTATTGAGTTGCAAGGACTGTTGGTTGTAATTAGTTTGATTTATTGGATAATAATATTGGACTCTCTATTGGTGGATGTAGCTCGAGTTTGGGTGAACCACGTTAAAACTTGTCTCTTGTTGTTATTATTTTTGTGTATTTGCATTCCTCTGTTTAATATTTATTTGCATTTAATTGATATCTTCTACCAGCTAACCCTAACAAGTGGTATCAGAGCGGGTTGTGTTCGATTATCATATGCAGGAAGGTCTCGCGGTTTAGTGGGAGTCTCACGGTTGAGTGGGAGCAATGGCGGACGAGGGTAAATTGAAGGTAGATAAATTCAATGGGCAGAACTATCAGTTATGGAAGATGCAGATGGAGGATTATCTCTATCAGAAGGACTTATGGAGCCTGTTGGAAGGAATAGCCAAGAAACTAGCAACAATGATTGATGAGGATTAGAATCTTCTAGATAGAAAGGCACTGAAAACCATTCAGTTGTGCCTGGCACCATCTATGGTGTTCAATATAACAAAAGCGACGACAACAAGTGAACTGATGAAAGCTTTGGCTAAATTTTATGAAAAACCCTCAGCCTCAAATAAGGCATTTCTCATGAAGGGTTTGTTTAATCTAAAAATGATTGAAGGTGGATCTGTGATAGATCATTTAAATGAGTTTAATACGATTACCAGTCAGTTAACTTCTATAAAAGTGAAATTTGATAAAGAGGTGAGGGTTCTCTTTGTTTTATGTTCTTTGCCAGCAAGCTGGAATAGCTTGGTAATGGCTATAAGTAACTCTGTCTCTGGTTCAAACACTTTGAAATCTGATGATATTGTTGGTTTATCCTTAGCGAGGAAATGTGACATAAAATCTCAGGAGGGTCCACATCAGGTAGTGTTTTGAATGTAGAAAGTAGGGGCAGACCAAAGGATAGAGGAAAAGGTTCTGGAGGTCATGGGAAGTCACGAGGAAAATTAAAGGACAAGAGGTCCCAATCTAGAGTACAAAAGGATTGTTGTTACTGTGGGAAACCAGGTCATCTGAAGAAAGATTGCTGGTCTTGAAAGAATAAATGAGACAAACAAGAAGGCAATAAGGAGGCAAATGTGGTACGTAATAAATCTGAAGATGATGCTTTGATTCTTTCCCTAGATAATGCTGATGATTCATGGGTTTTAGATTCAGGGGCCTCATTTCATGCTACGCCCCATAGAATTTATTTTCTTGATTATGTCCAAGGAGATTTTGGGCTGGTTTATTTGGGATATAACGAACCTTGTTAGATTGTTGGAAAGGGAAGAATCAAGATTAAGTTGCAGAATGGGAATGATTGGATACTACAAGAGGTAAGGCATGTTCCAAGGCTAAGTAGGAATTTAATTTTAGTAGGGCAGCTAGCTGATGAAGGTTGCATAGTTACTTTCAGTGATAAAAATTGGAAGGTTTCAAAAGGTGCCTTAATAGTAGCAAAAGGTGTGAAAGTAGACACCTTATATCTTTGTACAGGTCATACTGTTCCTTCTACTTTCGCTGTTGTAGAGAAAAACAAACAGGTTCAGGAACAATTACTGTAGGTTCGCAGGAAGAGACTAAAATAGTTGCTGCAGGTTCTGAGACAACACTGTGGCATATCAGACTTGGGCATATGAGTGAAAAAAGTATGAAGGTACTTCATTCTAAGAAAGTTTTATTAGGTCTGAAATGTATTAATATGGATTTCTATGAAAGTTGTGTGTATGACAAACAAAAAGAGGGTCAGTTTTCTCAAGGATGGGAAGCAAAAGAAAGATGAAAAGTTAGAGTTTGTGCATACATATGTATGGGGATTGGCTTAGGTATCTTCTCTTAGTGGCTCTGGGTATTATGTTATATTCATAGATGATGCAACTAGGAAGGTTTGGATTTATTTCCTTAGAAAGAAATCTGATGTATTTGAAACATTTAAGAAATGGAGAAGCTTGGTTGAGAATGAGACGGGTAAAAGATTAAAATGTCTTACATCTGATAATGGTGGTGAGTATTGCAGCAAAGAATTTGAGGATTATTATTCTTTTAATGGAATCCATAGGTAGAAAACGGCTCCAGGAACTCCATAGGAGAATGGAGTGGCTGAGCTCATGAACATGACAATAATAGAGCGTGCAAGGAGCATGAGATTGCATGCTGGGTTGCCTTTAAATATGTGGGCAGAGGCTGTCAACACTGCTATATATTTAATTAACAAAGGTCCTTCAGTTCCTTTGGGCTGTGGTATTCCAGAGGAAGCATGGACATGTAAGAAGGTAAGTTATTCTTTTCTCAAAACCTTTGGATGTGAAGCATTTACACATGTAGATTCTAAAAATAGAACCAAGCTAGATGCAAAATAAAAAAAGTGTACCTTCGTTGGATATGGCATTGATGATTTTGGTTATCGGTTTTGAGATTTTAAAAATTAGAAAATTGTGAGAAGCAGAGATGTATTCAATGAGAAGGTGTTGTACAAAGATCAGTTGCAACAACATGAGAAGAAAGAAAAGGATTATGTGGTGCTGGATGATGCTCTAGATAATGATGTTCCAGTGGTTCCTCATGCTCTGCAACAGCAACAAGAAATACCACAAATTCCAGTGAATGTTAGATGGTCAACAAGGCTAAGTAGACCTCCTGATGGGTTTTCTCCCTCTTTGTATTCTATTTTGTTAACAGATGCTGGTGAATCGGAAGAGTATGATGAATCTATGCAGATGGATACAAAGGTTTAGTGGGAGCTTGCAATGAAAGAAGAAATGGACTCCTTGCTGAAAAATCAGACTTGGGAATTATGTAAGTTGCCTGTAGGTAAAAAGGCTTTACCAAACAAATGAGTTTATAAGCTGAAAGAGGAAGATGGAGGTAAGAAAAGATTTAAAGTCAGGTTAGTTGTAAAAGGATTTGCATAGAAAAAGGGCATTGATTTTGATGAGATTTTTTCTCCGGTTGTTAAGATGACTTCTATTCGTACTATTTTAAGTATTGTGGCTGCTAAAGATTTGCATTTGGAACAACTAGATGTGAAAACTACCTTTCTCTATGGTGATTTGGAGGAGGAGATATATATGGAACAACCCCAAGGATTTGAGGTCAAAGGTAAGGAGAAACAAGTGTGCAAATTGAAGAAGAGTTTGTATGGCCTGAAACAAGCACCTCGACAATGGTACTTAAAATTTGATAGTTTTATGGCTGAGCAAGGCTACAACTGGTGTAATTCTGACCATTGTGTTTATTTTAAGAGGTTGGATAATGATAGCTACATTATTTTATGTTTATATGTTGATGACATGTTTGTAGCAGGGTCTAACATGGATCACATAAGAAAGTTAAAACAACAATTAGCACAATCATTTGCTATGAAGGATTTAGGGACAGCAAAAGAAATCCTTGGTATGATAATTTGCAGAGATAGGAAGAACAAAAAATTGACTCTATCTCAAGCTGATTATGTTGAAAAGGTGTTACAGAGATTCCATATGGAGAATGCAAAAGTTGTCAGCACACCTTTGCCTAGACATTTGAAATTGACTAAGGAGATGTGTCCTAAGACCCAAGAGGAGGAAGATAAAATGTCCAAGGTACCATATGCTTCAGCTGTAGGAAGTTTAATGTATGCCATGGTATGCATGAGACTAGATATTGTACATGCTATAGGAGTTGTAAGTAGGTATATGAGTCATCCCGGATTGGAGTATTAGAATGTGGTAAAATAGATTCTCAGATATTTGAGAGGTACATCCAATAAACACTTATGTTTTGGGGGCTCTAATACTAATTTAGTAGGTTATGTAGACTCAGATTTGGTAGGGGATATTGATACCAGATGGAGTACTATAGGTTATGTCTTTGCTGTACGCGAGACAGCAGTGAGTTGGATCTCACAGTTGCAAAATGTGGTTGCTTTATCTGCCACGGAGGCAGAGTATGTAGCTGGAACAGAGGCAAGCAAGGAGATGATATGATTGCAATATTTCACGAAAGAAATTGGCAAACAATAGGCTAATAGTTCTTTGTATATAAATAGTTAGAGTGCCCTACATCTTGTAAAGAATTCTACCTTGCATTCAAAGACCAAACATATATAGTTGAGGTATCACTTCATTTGGTCAATGTTGGATGATGGACAGTTACGACAGGGAAATATACATACAGATGAAAATTTAGTGGATATGTTTACAAAGGTAGTGACAAGGGAGAAGTTGAGCTCCTCTTTAGCTTTGGTTGGTCTTCAAGATTGAAAACAAAAAAATCAGAATAGCAGAGTGCAGAGTGCTTATTTCCAGTGGGAGCTACGGGGTCAGCGGTGTTATGATCAGTCTCCAAGTGGGAGATGATATGGTTTGGAGTCTAATTAGTCTCCAAGTGGGAGATTGTTGTTATATGGAGCCTAATCAGACTCAGAGATTAAATTTACCCCACTTTTATTGGTACGGTTTCCCCCCAAATCTTTAACGGGGTCAAGGGGTAGCACCCCTTGCGAGGGTTTGGGGGCAGCGCCCCCAAGATGGGGTCAAGGGGCAGCATATTTTTTATTATTTTATTAAGGCATCGAGAGTTATTTTTTCTATTGGCCGACATAAAAAAACCTTAATTTTTTGTAACCGACATAAGGCTTGATAAAAGCGGCTAAGGGTTGGGGTTTCTGTTGATGTATTGTAGCATTTTGTAGCGGTATTGAGTTGTGAGGATTGCTGGTTGTAATCAGTTTGATTTACTGGATAATAATATTGTACTCTCTGTTGGTGGATGTAGCCTGAGTTTGGGTGAACCACGTTAAAACTTGTCTCTCGCTATTATTATTTCTTTGTATTTTCATTCCTTTGTTTAATCTTTATTTGCATTTAATTGATATCTTCTGCCAGCTAACCCTAACAACATGGAAGCTCAAGATGTCACAATTGTTGCAATCTAAGGGTCTTTGGCAAATGTTAGATTCCAATCAACTTGAGTTCACTAAACCATTTGAGAAATTTGTTCATAGAAACAAAATGGATGAGGCTAAAGGACTCATAGGTCTCCATGTGTCTGATAATTTATTATTTCACATTGTGAAGTGTAAGACACCTAAAGGGGTGTGTGATAAGCTTGCCGAGTTGTATGGTAAGGTTAATCAGTTTAAGATCTTGCATCTTGAAGCCAATCTCACCTCTCTCTCTCGAGATGCCTTCCCCACTATTCAAGATTTCCTTGCCTAGTTCAAGTTGATTTTGTCACAATTGAAAGGATGTGGTCATGCCAAAGATGATAAGGAGTGTATTTTCTTAATCTTGTCTAAGCTTCAAGTGTTTGCCTCTACCTTCTATTCTACTATGGATGCTATGGGAGAAGACTATAAGATGCATTCATTTGAGGAATTTTGTGATCGATTGACTAGGGAGCAGGCCAAGTTGATTCAGATGGATTCTCTTCCCAAGCATCATGCTTTGATGGCTCAATCTTCCAAGGGCAAGGGTAAGAACAAGAAAAAGCCCAAGACTGATTTGTTTATAAGTGGTGAGCCTCCCTCCATGCCTAAGGCAAAGAATGATCAGAAGGCTAATCCTCCTCCTCCTCATTCTAACTCCAGGGAGTCATCCTCTAAGTCTGAGAAGAAGGAAAATTATTCCTTTCGTGGAAAGTCAAGGCATAATGACACACACTATTTTCAGAGGTTAGCGACATTGGAGGAAGCTATGAGGAAGCACAATATTTCCATGCCTAAGTCTTCATCCTTGGGAAAAGAGAAAGCTCTCACAACAAGGGCTTCATCCTCTACCAGTGACAGTTGGATTCTTGATTCCAGTGCTTCACATCACATGACTCATGCTAAGGATCTTCTTGATTCTATTTCCTCATGTAGTACTTCTCATATTGTGGTTGGGAACTCTTCATAGATTTTGGTTGTAGGAATAGGCTCAGTTTAGATGTAGGATGGTTGCATTGATGATGTTTTTTTTGTTGAATGTACAAGACAACTGAGAGGTCAAACCTTACAAACATTCAGATCCACATTAACCTTTAAACTTTTATGATGATTAAGCATGAACCCTAAATAATAAAAATTGAAACATAACAACACCAAACAAAAGACAACACCAGATTTTATGTGGAAAACCCAAGGAAAAACCATAGTGATGATTAGCTCATAGTATAAAGTAGTAGCAATATCAAATTACAAAAGGATCATTTTCAAAGGGCTCACTGCCAAAAAGAAAGAATGCTCACTATAAGTGGACTCACTATCCAAGTGGATTCACTGCCCACTAAGAAAGAACTAGAGAAGAGAAGAGTGGCTCATTGCTAGACTTTGAACTAATATAATTACATCTAACCTATGCATGGAGTTCAATTCCAATGAAGCTGAATATCCATCACAACACAAACAACCCCTTCGTAGCAACACTAAAAAATAGTAGGTACCTTCTACTCACTGCCTCTAATATCCTAACACATGAAATCTCTTACTGCACTAATCAAATTCACATCACCAACATCATATCAATTGCACACACATTCATTCACGAATACTTGACACTTATTTATACCATCATCAACCTTGAAAACAATCTCCAAGGTCGGCAACATAACTTAACCCATAAAATTTAAATTAGGTCTGGACCTAAACTTTCCCATGGAGGAAGGGAATGAATGCAGACAATGCCACATCTTAGTATAGACCTAAATCCACTCTTACATGTTATTCCATGCTTCCACAATTAGCTAAGCACAATCACAATTAGTGTAAACAACCAAGTCGACCAAACTTGTGTAAACACTATGAACTATTAAGCACACGCTTCCTCAAAAATCAACACACCTCGTGGATCTTACACAAAGCTTTAACAAAATTCAAAAACATCCAAAAACATCTTGAAGTCACCTGAAACCCAACAAAAATCAACCACAACAACTTTCACCTAAAGAAAGTTCACAATCTGCTTACAAACAACACTGTCAAACTCTGCTACACAAGAAATCACTTTCTAGAACATCAAATCACAAACCTTCTAGATTGAAGATAGATAAGGATATTATAAGCATACATCCAGAAAAGAGTGAATCTTGAAATCCACTGGACTAATGTATCTCTTTATGCATCTAGTTCAAAGGAGGGGCAATAAACCCTAACTTCTCTCAGAGATACTCAAATGTATCCTTAGGAAGAGCCTTAGTGAATATGTTAGCAACCTAATCCTTTGTAGGTACATACTCAAGCTTGACTTCATTCTCTACAACCTTCTCTCTCAGAAAGTGATACCTAATTGGGATATACTTTGTCCTTGAATGCATCACTGAAATCTTTGAAATGTTAATAGCACTTGTATTATCACAAAAAATAGAAATTGGCTCATCATACACAACTTTGATATCCTTCAAAGTTTTTCTCATCCATAACACTTGAGTGCAACATGATGCTGTAACAACATATTCTGCCTCTACAGTAGATAAAGACACTGAATCTTGTTTCTTACTTAGCCAAGATACCAATCTGCATCCAAGAAAGAATGTACCACCACTTGTACTTTTCTTGTCTTCTACACAACTAGCCCAATCTACATTGGTATAAGCACTTAAAGTAAAGTCAATATCTTTTTGATGCCGCAAGCCATGATTAGGAGTGCCCTTCAAATACATGAATATCCTCTTCACTGCCATAACATGTCACTCTCTAGGATTTGCTTGAAATCTAGCCACATGATAGACTACATGCGTAATATCTGGTCTAATAGTAGTCAGATATAGTAATCCTCCAATCATTGATCTATACTTTCTCTTATTACCAATGATCTGATCTTCAGAGTGATGCCTCTGCACATACTTGGGAGTTTTAGGGATTCCTTCTAGAGCTTCTTGAACTCTTCAACATGTAACTTTTCTATAGCTTCTTCTTCTTCTCTTCAAGAAGACTCATCTAATTCATATTCATTAACCTTTGAAATCTTTTGTATTTCTTCATCAACCTTAACATTAGCAATTTCAATAATTTTTCTTAGCCTTTTGTTGTAGCACCGGTAAGCTTTGCTTCTAGTAGAATACCCATGGAAAAGACCTTCATCACATCTTGCATCAAACTTTCCTAGTTCCTCATCTCTTTTGACATAACATTTTCTTCCAAAAACTTTGAAATATTTAATAGTAGGGAGTCTTTGTTTTGTACTTTGTTCTATATGTAGACAACAATCTGAATTGCTTTTCTCTAGTAGACTTCTGGTAGGTTTGCTTCTTTTATTAGTGTCCTTGTAGCTTCTTGAATAGTCATGTTCTTCCTTTCAACCACTGCATTCTACTAAGGAGTCATAGGGGCAAATAAATGCCTCTTTATCCCATGATTCTCACAAGACATGTTAAACTCATTAGATGTAAATTCTTCACCTCTGTCAGACCTTAAACATTTGATCTTCATATCTAAATTTCATTTTCAACCATTACTTAAAGGCTTTAAACTTATCTAGGGCTTTTGATTTTTCCTTAAGAAAAGTGACCCATGTCATTCTAGAGCAATCATCAATAAATAACATAAAATACCCATCACCTTAAAAAATCATTACTCTGGTAGGACCACAAAGATTTGTATGTACCAATTCCAATAGTTTGGTAGACAACTAATCCTTAACTTTGAAGCTTCTTCTTATTTGCTTTCCAATTTGACATTCCTTACAGATAGCATTGATGGGCTTTGTAATCTTTGGCAAATCAATGATAACTTGAACTGAACTCATCCTTACTAGGATATCAAAATTGGTGTGACACAATCTCCTATGCCATAGCCAACTCTCATTGACCTGAGTCATAAAGAAATAACTATCACCACCTTTGAAATGATAAACATTTCCCCCTGTTCTCCTTCTAGCAGCAATCACTATTCCAAATCTTTTTTGATCTCATAGCCATTATCCTGAATCATAAGATTGTAACCTTTGCTACACATCTATCCAACACTTAAGAGATTGTGCTTTAAACCTTTGACATAAAGAACATCATTATTGTTATGCTTTCCATTAAAACTGATTGAACCTTTTCCACAAATCTTAGCAGCTGCATCATCACCAAACCTAACTACTCCACCGCCATATTTTTCAAGTTTAACAAACTTACTCTTATCACCTGTCATATGATTTGAGCATTCACTGTCAATGACCCAGTCATCTTTTTCTTTTTTAGCATGAAAGGTAGACATTATAGTTCCTTCAGGGTTAGTACTTGCTTCCGGACCCTTTTCCTTCACACAGCTTCCAGAGTTAGCAGAAATAGTTTCATCTCTTAGGGCTATGAATAGGAATTCATTATCATTATCATCCTCATAATCAAATTCATCATCAGATATACTTGCATCTTCTCTAACATAGTAACTCTTCTTAACAATCTTACCTCTATTTTCCCTATTCTAAATTTTTAGAGCTCTATCTAGACATCTTGAAGACCTATTTTTCCACAACTGAAACATTTTAAAGGCAACTTACCACTAAACTTTACAGTACCCTTTTTCATCCTTCTCACAAAGTTAGCTTTCACTTCATCAAGGTCTTCCAGATCTGATTCCACAGTCTTCTCTGATTTTCTAGCCTTAAAAGTAGTCTCATCCTTTGTAGTTCCACTAGTTGTGCCAAACTATCTTATTTCAAAAGTAGTTAGGGTGCCAAGCAACTGATCTTTGGTAAATTGATTCAAATTTTGTAAGTCTTCAATAGAAGAAACCTTATGACTATAAGATTTAGGAAGAGTTTTGATTACCTTCAATATCACTTCTTTATCATCTATATTTCTGCTAAGTCCTTTGATATGATTGACAACTTTATCCACCTTTTGTAAGTAGCTTGTAATGTTTTCATCTTCAGACATTCGCATGGTCTCAAATGTGAGCTTCAAATTCTACATTTTAGTTTGTTTGACCTTATCATCTCCTTCATAAACACTTTCCACCTTTTTCCAAATCTCATTAGCAGTTTTCAAATTCACAACTTTCACCAACTCAAAATTAGTAAGTCCACTTAAGAGAACATGTTTTGCCTTACGATCTATTTCAATAGCTTTGATCTCATCTTCAGTACTTATACCATTCTCAAGTACAATGTAATTAGATCTAACGGATTTATAGATCTCATAACCAAGAGCAATTAGAAAGGCTTCCATCCTTACCTTCAAAACAGGATAGTCTGATACATCAAACAAGGGAATCTGCTTCTTATGCACCATCCCAGATCTACCTCAAGATGTTAAGATTTCTTCACAGGAACCTTGCTTTGATACCAATTGTTGAATGCACAAGACAACTGAGAGGGGGGTGAATCAATTGTATCAAAAATTTCAAACCCTCACAAACATTCTGTTAGGATTAGCTATGGAGGTAGCTATCCCAAGATCAAGATGTCTAAGAGCTAATCACAAGAATCAAAGAAGATCAACATGATAGAATAATATTCTATACACAAGATAATGACTTGATACAATATGATATGATACAATGAGAGGCCTTGGTTATATAGACCAAGGTTGAAAGCTAGGATGTTGTAGTCATGTGACACATGTCACATTCCCTTCACATGAGACAACTAGAGGATAGGATGCCAACTAGGTCATATGTCATATGATAAGACAACTATCAACACCTAGCAACAACTAGACACAACTAGAAACAACTAGAAACATCTAGTAGACTCACTAAGCCAACTTAACATGTGAACATGTGTGTGAGTATTATTTAACTAATAAATAGTTAAATAATATGTATTATTCACACAAGGGTAAACTAGATAGGTAATAACCCTATTCACACCAACACCCCCCTTAAGTGCAACTTAGGGAGGAACAAACAAATGCAAAGATGCAAAGATGGGTCCCAGAAACAAGGCCATGTTAAGTACCCATGTACAAAAGATCTCTCACAAGAAGAGAAAAGGAGAAAACCTTATGGGAAAAACTCATCTCCAAAGAGAGAAAACATGCAAAGAGAGCATGAAAAAGTGAAGGAAGGAAGGACTTAACATGACCCCCCAAGGACTACTTCCATCACAAAGATAAAAAAAGATATCCCCCCATAGGAGATAAAAGGACTAAGAAGCCCTCATAAAGGATGTCCCACAAAGTTTAGGAACACGAAGATGAAGAACTCCACTGAAGCACAAAAAGTTGCAAACAACTTCTAAAGAACTGCTACACTATTGAAGAACCTTCACTGAAAATAGGATGAAGATCAGGATCAAAGAGACAAAAATTTGCATGCGTGACCCCAACGACACTACTCAACCAATCTAATAGTCAAAGATACAAATGGCACATCAATCTATATGAGTGACCCCAACAACACTACTCAACCAATGCGATAGTTGAAAATACAGGTGCCAATAGTCTCAAGAACTCTAATCATCTGAATAAGGTAGAAGGTTGCCCCCACAAACTAGAATACAAGAGTGTCTATATAGTATTTGTTCCATCTCATTGAAATGCATGGGTAACTAGCTATTGCATCTGCCTAGTATATAGGAACAAAAATTGGATACATAGTTCACTCCAAGAGAAACCAAGGAAGCATTAGCACAATTAGTATGATACCCCCCATAATGCTGACAAGAGAGAGGTATGGCAGATCCAGTGAAACTGTGTGTCACAATGTAGTGCAAGAAGGTGAAGAAGCAACATCAGAATATGCACAAAGTAGTACCTGCAACTAATAAAGGGTGTGAAAATAACAAGGCACACTCGCATGAGGCTAAAATGTTGTCATGGAGGGACTCTCACCGGACAAGATTGTGATGGCAAATAACAAGGCAATAACACAACCCCCCATGGAATTTTATAAAGTAGTGCGAGTACAAAAATGGCACAACATAATGTGCAATATCCCCAAACTACAAGTACAATATGTGGCACTTTATCTCAATGCATTTTATAAATCAGCAAGTGCATTCAATAGACACATGCAATGTCCAAACCAAGGATGGAATGAGTTGATGTCATGAGGTGAACAATGAAGACATTGACCATGCATGCCTTACAAACCTCAAACAAAATGACAAAAAACTACAAATAATGAACCCCCATAACAAATAATGCTGCAGAATATGCCCCCTAGAAAGAAATACAAGATTGAGTACAATGTTGTCAATGTGGAAGCCTAAATCAATTATTTATAACATACGGCGATTTTACAAATTTTTAAGAAAATCAGCTTGCCAAAACAAAAAATGACCTATACTAATAGATTCCTTGCATTTTTCTGATCAATTTCAAAAAAAAGTTTGCTCAATTTTGACATCACGGGCAAAAGTTATGCCCTATCGAAAAATGTCAAAAAAATTAAGCAAAAAATGACATTTGGAGGCAAATTTTGGAAAAATACAGCAAATTGGGGAAGAATCACTTGCACCATGTCAAAGTACTTGGAAGCACCTTTCCAACAATTATTAGAATGTGAAAAAATTGACTCCCCGGGTCCAAGTTGTGGCAAAAAGAAAATGACCCCCTCCTTGTGATGCTTTGCAAAAAAATGGACAGACTGTCCCGTTCCAGGACAGGGTGTCCCATTTCAAGACAAGATGTCCTAGGCAGACATGGAGGCCGACTGGAGCACTATCCAAAAAAGAGCCAATAAGTCCAGATTTTAGACTGTAGGAGTTGAACAAGGGCTCAAATGTGCTCGTGAGTCGAAAGAGGGGTGATCTATTCATTTTCGGGGTCTTGGAGCTAGTCGAGTCAGACTGAGTGTCCACCTAGAATTTGCCAGGGCGACCATATGGGCCAACTAGTTTATTGAACAAAAATCAAGTGGTCAAAAAAGATCAAGATGATACCATGTTAGGATTAGCTATGGAGGTAGCTATCCTAGGATCAAGATGTCTAAGAGTTAATCACAAGAGTCAAAGAAGATCAACATGATAGAATAATATTCTATAGACAAGATAATGACTTGATACAATATGATATGATACAATGAGAGGCCTTGGTTATATAGACCAAGGTTGAAAGCTAGGATGTTGTAGTCATGTGACAAGTGTCACATTCCCATCACATGAGACAACTAGAAGATCATAGGATGCCAAATAGGTCATATGTCAGGATAAGACAACTATCAACACCTAGCAACAACTAGACACAACTAGAAACAACTAGAAACATCTAGTAGACTCACTAAGTCAACTTAACATCAGATCCACATTAACTTTTAAACTTTTGCGATGATTAAGCATGAACCACAAATAATAGAAACTGAAACATAACAACACCTTTACTAGTGCAGTCATGTTTAGGAGGGTCCACAGAGTGAACAATCCACACCATGCAACAAGAGTAAACACAACAGAAGCAACTCAAATATGGAATACAATGCAGATTCAGTCATTCAGTATATCATAGATTCAAATGCAAATAGGCCGAAAACATGCGGGCTTACAATTAGGGCTCACAGACCTGATTCTCCAGTTACAAAGTATGCACAAGATATATCTTTGAAGTGCCTTCTCAAAGAATTCAACTATCTATCTATCTCTATGTGATTCACTACTTTTGTATGCATCTATTACATGATTATATATCATCTTTGAATCACAATAATCCTTCGCGTCAGCCAGGGATGGCTACAAACTCCAATGAAAGAGATGTAACATGTGTACATAGATAAGTCAAACCTAATCATATGGCAATCCTCTGAAAGTTAATGAAACAAGGTGTGGATCCCAGGGAAGGTCTCCCAGGTTCCAAATAACATTGAATGATGTGTCATTTAGCTCTGCAAGTCATGGAAGTGCTCCACAAGTCATCTCCTTTAGCTGTTAGTCTAAGACTATTAGGATGCTCTGCTTTGAGAAAATAGTCGATCTTCTGAAAGCGATATCTTTTTGGTACTTGATCTAGCTGATCTAAATTTTGGATATGATGTGCATGAAGGTGTCTAGATGCTAAGTCTAGCTTCGTAAGGTCTAAAATGAAACTACAATAGAATGCAGACCAAAATATAGAAATTTCTACTGACTAAACTAATTGTACTAAATTGGAAAATGAAAGAAAACAAACTGAAATGCAAATGTTTTTGGTTGATACAAGATTGATCTTGAACCAGGGATGCTCCTGCATCAAACATCTAGGGTTGTTGAAAAAGTGAGTCCCTCACTTTGTTGGGGCTAGAGGAAAACCAAGACAGTCCACCTCAGCTTGAGAAATCCAAAATGAATCTTCTTCCGATCTACCTTTCCACTTCACAAGATATTCTTTGTATTGCTTGCCTTTGGTGCTACGTCCAATTCTATTGTCTAAGATGACTTCATTCTGCTCCAGTGCTTGTTGTGGTAACTACTTCTTCAAGTCTTCTTCAATGCTGTCACTAGATTCTGCTTCATGATACTGGGATAGGTTTGCAATATTGAAAATAGGTGATATACCCAATGTCTCTAGTAGCTCCACTTCATATGCATTTCCTGAATCAAACTTCTTGAGTATCCTACATGGTCCAAACTTCTTCATCTTCAACTTGTTATATGTCCCAACTAGAAATCTCTCTTTTCTTAGATATGTACCATCACTTCATCTCCCACTGAAAATTCTTTGTGTCTCATCTTCTCATATGCTTTCTCCTTATACTTACTGTTCATTTCTTCCAAAAGCTTCTTAACATGATTATGCACTGTCTCCATGTGTCATGCAAATTCTTCTGCTTGTGCACTTCTCTTGTTCTCCATACCGATGTCTCTCAACTCTGCTACTCCTCTAGGGTTAGTTCCTATCACAATCTTAAATGGTGTTCTTCCAGTACTTCTATTCACTAAACTATTGTATGCAAACTCTGCTTGTGATAGAATCAAATCCCAATTTCTTGTCTTTTCTCCAACCAAACATCTCAACAAGTTTCCCAAACTCCTATTTACTACCTCTGTCTATCCATCAGTCTGTGGATGAAATGTTGAACTAAACTTCAATTCTATCTTCATCTTCTTCCAAAGTGTCTTCCAAAAGTATCCAAGAAATCTTGTATCTTTGTCTGAAATTATGCTCTTAGGAAATCCATGCAATCTCACCATCTCCTTGAAAAATAGGTCAACCACATGTATTGCATCAGTTGTCTTCTTATAAGGTATGAAATATGCCATCTTTGAAAATCTGTCCACCACTACAAATATTGAATCATGTCCTCTTTGTGTCTTCGGCAATCCCATTATGAAATCCATGCTTATGTCTTCCCAAGGTCTCTCAGGTTCTGTCAAAGATTTGTACAATCTAGTATTCTGACTACTTCCTTTTGTAACTTGACATACTATACAACTCTACACAAACTTCCTAACATCCTTATGTATATGAGGCCAAAAGTAATGTTCACTTACCAAAGCCACTATTTTATCAATTCCAAAATGTCATGCCAATCCACCACTGTTGACCCTTTTTCCTCTACCCAGACTCAAATGGTTCACCTTCCTAATGTCCAGATATCCCCTGGTCTATTGCCCTACAAGCCTTAAACCTTTGAATCCTAGTGCTCTACCTTACAAAAATCCCTAAAAGGCCATTCAGAGAATCCTTGAAAAAAGCCGAGAAAAACCCATAAATCTTTTGGCTTCAATGCCTTCCTTCGCAGGGATTTTCAATCTTTTACTTAGTCATTTTTAAATGGATGACTTGATGACATCATCCAGATATTTCCTAATATCCAGATGCTTCCCAATATGTGGACCTTAGTTAATATCTGAATGTTTTCTAAACATCCAGATCTTAGCTAATGTCTGGATCCTTTCTAATATCCAGGTTCCTTGTGAATGTCCTGATGATGTCATCTAGACCCCTCTCCAAAGAAATGCATATGATGATGATGTCATCTAGACATTCTACCTCTGGTATATCCCCTAGTGCTAATATCCTGATGATGTCATCTAGATGCTCCCTTCAAAGAAGTTTCTTATGCCGATGACATCATCAGGATATTCAAAGGCATCCAGATATTAAGTTGGCGCCTGAATTTTAAAGGTTAATATCCATGTAGATAACAGTTTCTCCATGCTGCAAAGGTAATTTGATGGGTGCATCTGGCTATCACATAGCTTGTAGACCACTGAAGATGACATCATATTCCTTCCGTGCAGCTGCGAAATGATGACACGTGGATATCCATATGCCAGTTGACCATAACTTTGACAGTGAATATCTCCCTCATCTCGAGGAATTTCTATGTGATCAGAAAGGTAAAAGTGCTTAGAATTTCCTCCTCTTTCATTTGGTTGGTTTTTTTAAGGAATATTCTTAGTTTGAAAATATGATCGAAATCCTATGATCTTGATATGCCTATGGATATCAGGATGTTAGAGCAATCAACCACCAGGATCAAATCTACAAAACCAAATAACCTTCTACACAAGAGAGACAAGAAAAAAGAATGTTATATTGCCATGATACAACAATATTGGATACAATAATGTACAATGAGGCCTTGTTATTAAGACCAAGGTGAAATACACAATGATGTAGTCATGTGACAATTGTCTTAATCCTATGACATATGACAACTATAGGATAAGATGACAACTATCAACAACAACTATCAACAACTAGACAAACTAGAAACATCTAGAAAACAACTAGAATGCTTCCTAAGTCAACTTAACATGTGAACATGTGTGTGAGTATTATTTAACTAATAAATAGTTAAATAATATGAATTATCCACACAACAAAGGTTAAACCGGATAGGTAATAACCCTATTCACACCAACACCCCCCCTTAAGTGTAACTTAGGGAGGTACAAACAAATACAAAGATGGGTCCCGGCAACAAGGCCATGTTAGGTACCCATGTACAAATAATCTCTCACAAGCGGAGAAAAGGAGAAAATCTCATGGGAAAAAACTCCTCTCCAAAAGAGAGAAAAACATGCAAAGAAAAAGCATGAAAAAGTGAAGGAAGGAGGACTCAAGAAGAAACCCCAAGGACAACTTCCTTCACCCCAAGCATCACAACTAAAGCTAACAAGGCAATGCCAAAGGTTTAGTGGAGGTGTCCGCAACCTGCTCCTTAGTAGGCAAGTACTCAAAGCTAAGAACACCATCCTAGATGAGCTGCCTGATGAAGTGCATGTGGATCTCGATGTGCTTAGTATGTTGATGCTCCATGGGGTTATGAGAAATGTGAATGGCACTTTGATTATCACACCAAATAGTAGGATGATCTAGGGGAAATCCAAACTCAGTCATCAACTGTCGAATCCAAAGAACCTCCTGGCTAGCCAAAACTACACCTCAATACTCAGCCTTTGTCGATGCTAATACAATAGCTGTCTGCTTCTTGCAAGACCATGCAATCGAACCAGAACCAAGGCAAAAAACAAAGCCAAAAGTGGACTTCCGATCATTAACATCACCAACTCAATCTTAGTCAGTGAAGCGCATAATCAAAGAAGCTCCTGATGTGTAATGAATGCCAAAGTGTGATGTACCATGAATACACCTCAAGATACATTTGGCTGCCTTCCAATGACTCTCATGTGGCTCCTGAGAGAAATGGGATACAAGTCCAACTACAAAGGAAATATCAGGATGACTGTGTGTCAAGTACAAAAGACTACAAACCAATTACCTATATAATGTAGCATCAACTGTGGGAGTAGTGCAACTAGTAGATAGTACAACACCTGACTGAAATGGTGTAGGGGCAGGCATGCAATCAGCCATGCCAAATGTCTGAAGAAAATCAAGGGCATACTTCTGCTGCAAAATGAAGATCCCCTCAGTAGTCTGGAGAACTTGAAGACCAAGGAAGTAGTGTAGAAGACCAAAATCTATCATATCAAAGTTCTCCATCAATGCTTGCTAAATACTCTGGATCATGGAGGTAGAACTGCCTATGAGAATCAAATCATCCACATAAAGCACAAGGATCAAAAGATCATTTCCATGTCTCTGAGTGTAAACTGTAGGGTCAGAATAACATCGTGTGAAACTGGAAGCAAACAGGCAACTATCCATTTTCTCATACCAAGAACTAGGGGCTTGTTTGAGACCATATAATGAATGATGAATCTTGCAAACAAGTGAAGAGTCCTTCACAAAACCTGGAGGCTACTCCATGTAGATCTCCTCATGAAGATCACCATGCAAGAAGGCACTCTTCACATACATCTGATACATTGACCATCCTTGAGATGCAACAATAGAAAGTACAAGATGAATGGAATCCATCTTGGCGACAAGAGCAAAGGTCTCAGAGTACTTAATACCCTCAACTTGAGAAAACCCCTTAGCAACAAGACAAGCCTTGTACTTGTCTATAGAACCATTAGCTGCATATTTGGTGTAGTACACCCACTTGCACTGAACCAATTTTCTTCCCTTAGGAAGAGGAACAAGATCCCAAGTATGATTCTTCATTAAAGAAGAATACTCCTCAACCATTGCATTGTCCCACTCTAGAATACCTACAACATCTGAAAACTTATGAGGATCTGTGGAAATGGCATGACTCAAAAGACTGACACCTGCTATTTGTGAATGAGTGTGGTGAGTATCTATGGGATCACCAACAAGTGGACTAGTCTCCTAAAGAGTAGTGCGCGCCCATCAGGCAAAAATTGGTGCTTGAGGAGGTGGTCAGGTAGGACCTTCATCAATATCATCCTGAAGAAGCAAAACATCTTCAAGTGATGATGAAGAAGGCAACATATGTAGTGAGGAAGAAGAAGTGGAGGAGGAATCCACTTGTGTGAAGGACTCATCAAAATGGACATCTCTATGAAAGTAGACATCCTAAGTGACATGATCAAACAACCTGTAAGCCTTCACATCCTCACAATAGCCAACAAAAATCAAAGGTTGACTCTTCTTCTTCATAGCCTTACACCGACCATTTAAAATGAATGCCCAAGCCTCACTACCAAATACTCTAAAGAAGGATACATTGGGCTTGACATGGGACCAAGCCTCCTCGGGAGTCATATGCTGCAATGCCTTGTGAGGCATATGATTTTGAATATAGTTGGCACAATTGACTGCTTCAACCCAAAAAGAGGGATCCATAGACCTAGACAGAATCATGTAATTT
This sequence comes from Cunninghamia lanceolata, assembly GCA_027924645.1. Lineage (NCBI taxonomy): Eukaryota > Viridiplantae > Streptophyta > Pinopsida > Cupressales > Cupressaceae > Cunninghamia > Cunninghamia lanceolata. The sequence goes on from BSBN01000193.1 coordinate 6,617,582, forward strand.
TCCATCTCCCATAAAGTCCTGTTCTTTCTCTCGACCACACCATTCTGCTGAGGAGTGTAAGGAATTGAAAACTGATGCTAAATTCCATGCTCACTGCAGAAATCCTAAAAAGCCTAGTTCACATATTCCCCCCATTATCTGTGCATATCCATTGAAGAGAAAGACTTGATTACTTCTCCACAAATGCCTTGTAAGTCTTGAATGTGTCAAAAACATCACTTTTGTAGTTAAGAAAGTACACCCATGTGTGTCATGAGAAATCATCAATGAAAGTGAGCACATACTTGGCCCCTAAAAATGAAGGAGTTGGGAAAGACATGAAATCACTATGAACCAACTCCAAATGTGCCGTAGCTCGAGTAGCCTAACCCTTAGGAAATGGATCCTGATGATGTTTGCCAAGTACACAACCTAGACAAACTCCCTCTCTACAAGAAATATTAGGTAGACCAACAACTAACTTCTTTGTGGTCATCTGCTGAAGATAATTGTAATTCAGATGTCCAAACCTCTCATTCCAAAGCTTGCTCAAGGCATCAACATGTGCTATAAGAGATGATCTTGATGAAGACTCAAATCCATCAAATCTATATAGTTGAGATGCATTATCCACTCTCCCTGTAGTAACAATTGTCTCAGGATCCTGTAGCTATCTAATAACTACATTGTGAGGAGTAAACTCAACTTTCTTCCCATCCCTAGAATGACAAATCTGATATATGGAGAGAAGATTTGCAGAAATCGTAGGAACAAAAAGAACATCCTCAATGTAACCATCTTGCAATTGAATGGTGCCTGTCCCCATGATTGAAATATGTGAAGAGTTCCCCACTGCAATATGAGAAGTGCTAGTATTAGAAAGAGTCTCAAGTAGATCAAGTGATTTTGTCATATGATGTGAAGCACCTAAATCAAGTATCTAGCTATCTGAAGATGCAAGCAAGCCATGTGCTGAAAGAGCATGTCCTTTTCTTGTAGAGGAGGGTTTGGGGATAGAAATTTTGTGCTTCTTCATAGCTTCCTCCAAAGCCTCTAACCTCTTAAAACAATGAGACTCATCATGACCTATTACGCCACAAAAAGAACAAGTGCCACCTTTCTTCTTCTTTGTCTTGGAGGAAGACCCACCACATTTGGAAGGATTAGGTGGAGGAGTGGGCTTCTGATCATTCTTTAGCTTTAGTTTGAAGGGAGACTCACTACCTGAAGGATATTCTATCTTGGGCTTCTTCTTATTCTTACCTTTACCCTTGGAGGATGAGGCCATCAAGGCTTGACTCTTAGAACTAAGAAGTGCATCCATTTGAAGTAACTTGGTTTGTTCCCTCGTAAGACACTCACAAAACAACTCAAAGCTAGGCATCTTAAAGTCTTTCCCAAAGGCATCCATAGTAGAATAGAAGGTAGATGAAAACACCTGAAATGGGCCCTTCAACTTCGACAAAATGAAGAAAATACATTCCTTTTCAGTTTTATCATGCCCACATCCTTTCAATTATAACAAGAGCATCTTGAATTTCTCTAGAAAATCTTGGATAATAGGAAAACTATTTGGAGAGAGTGATGTCAATTCTACCTCTAGTTGTAAGATTTGGAATTCATTGATGGTACCATACAATTCTTCAAGTTTATCCCAAATTTGCTTAGGTGTTTTACACTCTGCAATATGAAACAACAAGTTGTCTAATACATGCAATCCTATGATTCCCATAGCTTCATTTAATTTGTTCTTACAAGCAAATCTTTCAAACTCCTTAGTGAAACCAGGTGGATTATCCTCTAGCATTTGCCAAAGTCCCTTAGATTGCAGTAGTTATTTCATTTTTAACTTCAATGTGTGGTAATTATGTGGAGTGAGTGGTTTATAGACACACTTTCCACCATGTGTAGCAAAAAAAATACCAAGAACCAAAGACACAAGGGCACTTATATCATGACTTTCACCCCCCAAAATGTATTAACAATGTAATTGTAACCCCCCAACAAAGTACAATGAAAGAATTTGTACAATCGACAAGCTTAAATCAACCATTTATAACACTTGGTGATTTTTACAAATTTTTAGAAAAAAAATCTTGTCAAGGGAAAAAATAGAAGTTCCAATCATATTCCTTGTGATTTTTTGAGCAATTTCAAAAAAAATTCACTAGATTTCGACGTCATATGCAAAAGTTATGCCAATTGCAAGAAAAACATGAACTGTACCTTCAAGCTGAAAAAAACTGGCAAAAAGTGAAGAAATCTTGAAAAAATCACCTGGACCACAGCGAAGCTCACTGAACCACCTTTTCGATGACTATAAGAATGTGAAAATCTGCTTCCTAGTTTGGAAGAGATGACAAAAAGAAAAAAATCTCCCTCTTTGTCAAAATTTGCAAAAAATGGTGAGTGATGTCGACAAGAATGCGACATGATCAAAAAACCATTGTGTGACCAAGCAATGTGATCAGCAAGAAAGGTGGAGAAGTTTGTTTGTGAGGGGGTAATGGCCTCCTGCCAAACCGGGTCTCAATCTCCGTCTTGGACAAACGAATAACAAACAAACAAATAATAGTTCTCCTCCTTTATTTGAAACTACTCCTCTCTATTTTTTTTTGTGATTTCCTTGCAATTGGCATGGCCAAGAGAATTTGAGTGTGGCTATTGGAGTTGAATCTCAAACAATGAAGTAAATCAATTCCCCTACTCTCTGTATTGATTGGTAGATGTCAGAAATACTCCAAGTCAAAATTGTAGTCCAATAATGACTTAACACTAATCTCTTAGTCTTATGATGAAACTAAATAGGTCACATAAACTACTTCCAATGATCTTATTTTCCCATCAACCCTCGCAGGTTTCTTACTCTTCAGGTTTCTTCGTGGACCATGCAAATGCAAATTGAGGAGCTAGATCTAAAACAAGAGTTCGACTGCAAAATCCAACAAAGGCACTATGGTTTGAATGAACCAGAAGGTATACAATGGTGAGACCTCTAAGCGATGCTAAGATCATATTGCGTCTATTATTTCCTGAGCATCGAAACTAGATCTACATGGTCCAGACAATGATTAGGGTCGTCAAACCAACTTGACCATAATGGAACACACAAGCCAGATCGTTGAAGTCGTGCAGACTACCGAGGAACTTAGACCATGGAAAAGTAGAAGCCGACGGCTTATTTTGCAATGTAGAGATTTGTTGTTTGGGCCGAGGGATGATGACCACAAGAAAGATCCACGTGCCAAATCAAGTGCCAAACTATGGATAAAATAGGAGATGATGATCAAAGAGGTAGGTTGGACAAAACCATCCAATGCAGAGAGCCCATGGACATTTAAAAGGGCTAAGTAGGTGATACAATGTGTCGGCTAGGACGTTGACACCCAAATGGAGTGCACAATGAATGTTTGAGCAAAATAACAATAAAGTCAATCCAATGAAGTCAATGTCACGAATCTAGATGAGTCGTCGACCGATATGATGCAAATGAAGTCAATTTGAAACACAAAGACTATTATAGAGGCCAATTAGAGAGGTCGTGGATCAGAGAGGCCATGGATGCTGAGCGTGGTGTCAGGGGCACCCAAAAAACTTAGATCTGAAGTGGAAATGCTACACAAATGAGGCGTTTAGGACTCATAAGACTGGTAAAAAATATCCAGATTTGAATTAGAGAGCCACCTTGGGGATGGCGACAAGGCTGCTAGAAACCAAGATCACATACAATGTAGAAGGCCTAGAATTGCATGCAAAATTCCAAACAAGAAAAAACAACCTTCTAGTGCAGTACGATCGATTAGGAAAAATAAGTGGAATACCCCAAATATGATGTTTAAAACACCAAGAATGTGACTATTTTGCCCAGATCCTGAAGAATGTCGGCCAAATCCACTAGAAAAAAACATCAACTGGATCAAAATATGGCTAAGGATGCCCAAAAGTAGGGCTAACACATGCCTAAAGGGATCCAAAATGAACCAAAGAGCCCAAAACTAAGGCAAAGGTGACCGACAATCAGGTCAAAATAGGCAAAAAAAAAACCCTGCACACTGAATATTTTGACCCAAAACAACAAAAATATGGTCTATAAAGGCCAGATCTGGGCCAAATCTCACCAAAATAGACAAAAAAAAATCAATCTACTTTGTGAATCTGATAATGAAGTAGAAAATATAGGGGGCAGAATGGCCCTCTACTAATTTTTTTTTTGTCTTTTGGACAAAAAATTTATGCAAAAATGAATATAAGAGCCCAAAAAAAGTAAAAAAATTATGTATGTCCAAAATCAAGTTTTGGACAGTCGATCCTTATTGATTTGGGCTTTCTGAACTCAACGGTGAACTCTGTTTTGAGCTAGGATGCACCAGCAAAAAATTGACGGCAAGATCTCTCAATAAAAAATGAGAAGGGGCTTGCAGGATCAAAGCTCTGATACCATGTTGGAGCAATCAACCACCAGGATCAAATCTGCAAAACCAAATAACCTTCTACACAAGAGAGACAAGCAAAAAGAATGCTATATTGACATGATACAACAATACTGGATACAATAATGTACAATGGGGCCTTGGTTATAAAGACCAAGGTGAAATACAAAATGATGTAGTCATGTGACAAGTGTCTTAATCCTATGACATATGACAACTATAGGATAAGATGACATCTATCAACAACAACTATCAACAACTAGACAAACTAGAAACATCTAGAAAACAACTAGAATGGTCCCTAAGTCAACTTAACATGTGAACATGTGTGTGAGTATTATTTAACTAATAAATAGTTAAATAATATGAATTATCCACACAACAAAGGTTAAACTAGATAGGTAATAACCATGTTCACACCAACACAGGATGGCTATCGACTGAAGAAGAATACACAGACTTGGCCGACAAGACACATATGGAGTTGAATTGAAGTGTTGTAGAAGTTTCTCAAAAGCATATATTTTGCATTAATTGTTTCAAGTGAGTGATTCAATAGCTCACATTGATGGCCCAAAATATCTTCCAATTGCTTGATGGATCTAGATATTTTCTACAATGAATTCTTGCAGGCTGACATTCCTTTCGTGAGAGACATTTTCTGACGGAACCCATGGGGCAATTTATTGTAACCTACTTAGGTCATTTAAAATCAGATGCTATATATGCATGAATGTAAGATGTAAAAAAGGTTGGAAAATAGTTAGTCTTATGCTTCTGTATTCCAAATAGAACTTTTCTCTGGTATAATTGTGCCTCTTGATAAATACATATGGTGTTTTACTTTTTCATTCTTTTTAACTCTATGTAGTCTTAGAATTGGCTATTGTTTGTGAATGTTTAATTCCTAGCAATCCATTCTTTACCTCTATTAAAATCTCTATGATCTATGTAAGTTTGTCAGCTGTATTTATTTATTTGTACATCTTAGCTCTGTGAATGTTCTTTATTCAAACTTGGTGTATCACCTCCCTTTAGTTTCAGTTTTACTTTGTCTTCCTCTTTTCCTAATAGGTGGATAGATTAGGTTTAGTCTTAGGATCACTAAATATCTCATTCAGTGAAGGAACCAGCCTCTCTCTGGAGATTCGGCCTACATGTAGGGTCCCACACCTAGAGGTCATCTCAATGTTTCACTAGATTGTTGGAGCCCTAAAAGCCTTCAACACTAGGTGCAAATCTATGTGACAACAATTTCTTGCATGCTCGGTGAGACTTAAAGTAAAAGAATCAAGCTAAGAATCTGGTGTTCTTCTTAGTACTATGCATCTTGGCAAACATTTCATGCACCTGGCGACTCTACAAGCTACTGGTTCTGATCAATACTATCTTTTATGCCTGTATAAACTAGGGGGTCTTCAAGAGGTAATTTCTAATTTGCTGAATTAGCTGTTGCTGCTTCAAGGAGAAGGTCTAGGTTATCTAGGTCTCCTATGAGAAGGGGTAGCATTGCAGTTTTACCTCTTTCAAGAGATCAGTCCACATCCCCTCCCATTAGGTTCTAGTATAATAGAAGAAGCTTGCATATCCCTAGACTGAATATGAACATTCCTAGGATGGCAAGGAATTTGCCTTTTGTAACCTTTAATGGAGGAAGTCTACTAGATTTGGTTGCATACAATGACATACCTACTGCAGCCCTGAAAAGTGTTTCACCCTTCACTGGTGGTGGTTCTATAACCCCAACTGAGCATATCAAAGATATATCCAACGTATGCTCGGTCCATCATATACAACACGAAGATGTTGCAGTCTGTCTCATGGTCTCATCTTTCAAAGGGAGAGCTCTCCAATGGTTCAAGAGCTTCACCCCTACTTCAATACATACCTGGGACGAGCTGGGAGAAACCCTATTTGGAGAGAGAAAAAATAATGTTTCATTGCTTGAGCAAGTGACAAATATCAAGAGGGCTCCAAGTGAGATGCCGATAGACTTTAACTTCAAATTCGAGAGGACATGGGAGAGAATTCTAGATACCCTCATGCCATCTCCAGAAGGTTCTTTCTTGTTCTTTTTAAGAGATTTAAATTCTAACATTGCTGTTATGATGTAATCAATGGGTGCTGAGACTCTACCAGATGGTTATGAGACAGCTCTGAAAGCTAAAAATTGTTTAATACAGGCTAGGAAAATTGCTCCTGGACCTCCTATCCCACTTTTTCTAGAGTTTCCTTCATCATCCCACTAACCCATTGTTGCTCCTATCCCAGAGCCTAAAACTTCAACATCCTCTCTTTCTCAAGAAGAGAGTGACCTATTGAAGATGATAATGAGTCATAACAACATGCATAAAAATTTGTACATCAAAGCTTTATTATCTTCTAAAGTATGATCAACTTAAGGTAAGTTGATGACTTCAAGTCTCCGTTGATTAGGTCATGATCTTCTGATGTTACTCAGAGGTTGATATGACATGCTGTATTCCATTTCAAGGGGTCTTACATTTGTCTTGATGATCAATATTGTTCTATTTCCTGTAAGTTTACTCCATAGAGAGGTTATTTCTACTCTATTTCAAAAGATAGCTGATGTATTTGCAAGTTTGATCAATTCTTCTGATTATTGATCATCATGAACCTATTCTTTCTTCTACACAGTATATTTATTCAAATAATGTGTTTGTGAGTGGATATTTGCATGTATCTCTTGGATATATGTATGAATTTGCATGATATTTGTTAATTTAACATGCTTTTGCTCTAAATATGCTATGTATTTCCAATTATCTATGGGATATCAGCATACTTCATGTTACTTGCTTTTAGTTCTCTATTATTTGCAGTTATGGTGATGAATTGTTATGAAATTGAAAGAAATTTAAACAAATGCTTCTAATTTTGGTGAATCTTTAGCCATTGAACCACATACATACAAGATACATTCATGAGGAGAAGAAATCAAACCATATTGTCACCACAATGTTCCACAACCAGATACAGATGATGCTAACTTCAAAGGATAAGGAATGAAAACAACACATGCAGACTGACAAGCACTCCAAGGGACATAGCTAATCAATGCATGTATCAAGAGTTCAAACATAGATTACTCAAGATTTCTGATGATTTGTAATCAAATTGTCTTCTCTTTCATTCAGTATGCATAACATATACATTTACAACAACTTTGAAATGAGTCCTGATATTTCAGCAATCAAATTTCAATTAAGTTTCCAATATTCAAAATATGGCACCCCTGCACCTTTTATAGAATAAGGTGAGGGAGTGGTTACAAATGACCTACGGTCAGGATTTGTCAATTAAGATCAATGATAGATTATCACTCTTTGACTCAGTCAACTCTCCTTCGTGGCACAGGTTGCCAGCTGGCAACCATCTGGATGACTCATTATCTTATGAGTACCTGATGCATATGTCTTCTTTGTGATGTATCTTCATTTATTCCTTAGGTTCCTCTTCTTCATGTTCTTCTTCTTCATCATGATCATCATCCTCATTGCTTTCTGTATCACTATCACCTTGATGAACATCATCCTATAGATGGACCTTCATTGCCGTCTGGATATTCTCATAGGCCTGTACTATTTTATCTACCTCCCTACCATCTTGGGTTTTGGCTTTCATTATGGCATGCTTGTGAGACTGGAATTTAGATTTTATCACGTCTCGCTTACCTTTTCTGCTGTTCAAAGTCTCATTATAAATCTCCACCTTAACCTTGATCCTCATGATCTTATTCATCACCTCTTCTGTCAGGTGGGTGAGGGGATCATCTGCCATCAACTAGAAATTATCATGTAGAGCTTTGATAGCAAAGTCTGCATCTTGATTTTCTATCTTTCCCTCTACTTTCCCTTCCAAAGCTTCCAAGATTTCTGCCTCATATGCCATCATACTGTGCAACTTTATATTGATATCCCTGAGCTTGCCACTATATTTCTTTAGGATATCACATTCAAACCTAATATCCTCATACCATATGTCTATTAGCAGGGCAGTGTTATTATTCAATACTTGATTGTTTATTAGGATTTGAGGATCAATCCTCTTCATCTCACTTAAAGCAGTTAGGTCCTTTTCCAATTGGAATGACCACCTCCTTGTTTCATTCTGCATTTTGTCTACTTTTCTCTTCAAACTGCTTAGAGAATTCCACCTCTGTAAAGAGGTTCTTAAAACTTCCTTGGCTCTTGTGAGGGTTGACATCATCCACTTCTCCATTATCATGGCTTCATGCTTCATGAGGTCTAATTTGGTGACCTCCTCCTGAGAATGACAGTCAAGGGGACTGTCAGATCCACTGGTGTACTATTAGGGTTAATCAACCCTTTTATATATGAATGCAACTGGGCAATATGCTCCTTATGCTATTTATTTTTCTCTTTCTCCTTCTTTACCCTATGGGTTAAAGAATCAATGATATCCTTCCCTTCCTGAACCTCTTGGTCCTCATTGGTAAAACCCAAATCAATAGTTGTGATTTGGAACTCTTCAAGGGTGATCTTGCCTTTCTCTTTCTCTATAGTGGGAAGTGCTACTTAGGCTGTCCTTTTGCCTGTAGCAGGATCTCTTCTAATAGCCAATGTCAATCTGGTTTTCCTCTTGGGCTTCGTGACTGTCTGCAAATAAGGTGGAAACATCAAATTCTTGAATTTAAAAACCTTGTTCCTCATGAGGGGGATCCTGTTGCATCTCTTCTTGTTGAGGGGCCTCTTTATGTGGGGGAGGATCCTGTGGAATGTTCACATGATGATCCTACACTCCCTCCTTTGGAATCTCATCCACCTTAGTATTTTCCTCATCTTGAGGAATATTAACATCCGTGGCTGTATGTGTGCTTGGCCTTGGTGCATCACCCTAATCTTGTGTCTTGAGGTCTTCATGACTTGATTTATCCTTTTCTCCCATATCTCCTTGAGTTTGGATGGCATCATCACCTGATGTATCTTTATCACACTCACCCTTTTGTTGGACTTCAACTATCTTTGGCTCAACAGGGATCTCATGCTGTTGCTGGCCCATATCCAGAGCATTGCTCTCTTCTTCTGCCTGCTTGGCTACTTCAACATTCTCTGTTACATCAGGTGCACTTGCTTTGTCTTTAGAGCTCACATCCTCCCTGTATGTCAAATCTATAATTATAGGGCTAGTCACCTGATCTACCAACTTGTCAAGCCTGATTTTGTGGGCTTCCCTTTCTGGGATACTTTCTTTTTCTCCCTCTGTTTGTTTCACTTCCTCCAATACCACCATATGTGCTAGTGGGGTTCCATGTGGAGTCATGTGGGTACTAGAGGCGAGAGTCTCCATCTTCTGAGAGGCTACATTCTTTACTACTTCATCATCTAATAGGTCCACGGTGTCTTCTAAGGAGAAAAGACCACCCTGACCTGCTTTGAAAGTCTCTTTTGCTTGTTCTTTTGCTCTGTTAGTCTTAAACTAGATTATGGTGGGAAGTGGTACATCATGTTGCATCTCCTTCCTAAATACTTCACCACTAGCTCCTCTTAATACTATAGGATAGGTCCTAATCTCACCCTGCATGGACCTCCTTTGCTTCTTGAGTGGTGACATCAGGGGCGCTGCCCTCCTCTTCCTACTGACCATCATGGGGTCATCACCTATAGGTTCTTTATCTACTAGCTCTTCTTCAAATGGGATATCCTCTTCTACCTCATGCTATGAGGTTTGGCCTTCCTCCCGTACTTCTGTGATTTCTACAGCTGGCCTCAAGATCCTCTTTGTCTTTGGTTTGTCCATCAGAGGTGGTGTAGATGAGGTAGATGCCTGTCTTGATGTTGATGCACCTGCAGCTGATAGAGCAATTCTTTCAATTATTGCCCCCTTAGGCTCATCATCAGTTTTCTTTCCTCTAGGGGGACCCTTCCTCTGTTTCTGGGTAGGTAGTCTCTCTCCATTAGATTTCCTTTTCTCATTGAGGAAGTCATCATACTCCTCATCAGTTAGTTGCTGCCTTTTCTTCATGGCATCGATAGTAACGGCTACACCCCTTTTCTTCAATCTGTTTATCTGTTCATCCACCCAAGCTTGGGTTAACTACAGCACCCCACCTATAAACTGATCCAAGGAAATATCCTCTAGCTATGTTAGATCATGGGTTGATATGGTGTCATTGTACACCTTCTTGTCTTCATATTCATTTGACATAGTTTTTCCATCATCTTTCTTTAGTTGTGCTGGCACTTGGATGCAATCATATGTCCTTATCTGGTTCAAGGTGAGCCTTTGGTATTTTCTTCTTCTCACCTCAGCTTCATCCTCACAATTTGTCTAGAAATCCTCTAGAAATCCTCTAGATGCTTCTGATGGATAGGCTTGCTCATTATTTTCTGCATCCTGCCTAAGGGTCATAAGATCTAGCTAATGGAAATGGCTTTAGATACATCAGTTTCAGACCTTCCATGACATGCTCTATGCTCTGTGAATCTGAGCACATATACCAGCCCATAGATACTGGAAATAGTACTAGAGGTATCTTCTTTTGTGCTTTATATGCCTCCACTATGGTAGACACTTGTCTTAGAAACTCCATCAGGACCACCCCATCAGTAGGCTACCTTGGTAGCATAAGGTGCTGATCTTCAAATCCTTCTATTCTTATATATGAAAATGTGACATACTAGATGAACTAGGGCCCATGTTTATAAACAACTTCCTGAGCCCCCATGCTCAGTCTCTTGGTTCTGTCTTCCTCCATTATTCTGACTAGATGCATAGAGAATGCATCATTCACCAATTTGTAATCTAGGAGGTAGTTCTTTCTTTGAATCTAAGGATAGTGATCCCATATGTGGACATCATCTACACCACCGCTAATCTTACCCACTGTAGTCAGGGCATCAAATGGTCCCTTGTAGGCACATGAGTACACAACAGATGATGTCATATGGAATGAGCATTCCTGACCTCCCAGGTTCCTCATCTCTTCATCCTATGCATTACTGATGACCTTGGCCCACAATGGCTTGTTATCTGTATAAAGGACCATCTAGATGATTCCAAACATCCAATTCTTAAAATTTCTAGCATGAGGTTGACCTGTCATCTTGCTGAATAGAGAAATCATGTACTGGTACTCATTATCAAAATCAAATTTATACAGGTGGACGGGCAACTTAGTCGAGGAAATGTAGGTGCTGCTCTTAGACCTCCACTGGTACATACTCTTCCTTGCATTCTTCTTATTGTTATTATACTCTGTCTCCAATTTATGTTGATCCACACTAACCACCCTATTTCCAACTGCTAGATTGCAAGTAGATGTCATGCCCTTAATTGAAAAGTCAGTATATACCCTTCCATGCTTCTCCACCTGCCTTGTCTGAGGGTTATAGTTCTTGGCGCATTCTACTACCAGTTCTGGGGTGTCCATGGCATATGGGAATCATGCGACATAACACATTCCTGAAACATATATTGCATCCAGAAGGGTATTGTCTTTATCATGATCTATTCTAGATGACCACACTACTAAATCTATATCTCCTTGGTGAGTATCACCAATGACAGCATACTTGAATTGTACCCCCTCGGGTTGAACAAACATGGGCTTAAGAAATTCTGCATCAGACCTATTTCGCCTAAGATCTGACATGGATTCCTACAATAAACATGCCCTGTCTTACCATATGATATCCATATGTGTTCATACAAAATTATATATCTCTATGTCATCATGCATACTCTATTCATTACTTTTTACTTCATCACGATATGCATATTTACAGATTTAAACCACAAGAAAAAACATACTACCTGAACATGTAGATAATGACAACATGATGGTTTTTAATTACCTACATGATAATGCGTTTCTCCTAGGTTAGGTGGATGATTATAAAAAAGGGTCGTAGATGCTGAGGATCACCCGTTCTGTTACGTTGGAAGATCTAGTTCATTCACAGGTAGCTCGTATGAGGGTTTGACTTCTCTGCTCTGTAATTTCTCATTTTTTCACAAGGTAAATGGAAATAACCTTGGAAAGTTACGTTTAAACTCATCTGTAGGGCAAATTAGGGGAAAACTATGTTAAATCTATCGAATCCGTTGATCTTCTGCAAAGAATCCATGGATGATGCCAAGTGTTTGAATTGTATTCACAGTCGGCGGGAATCCATCTACCGCATTTATGTCTATTTAATTTTAGGAAATAGGGTGGGTGATCCTCAAAAGATCAGGTGATATTCAAAATAGGACCCCCCTTTGGATAAAATGACCTTCCGCCTTTGAGTGGCACAATTAGTGCAAAAGAATTAGGTGATGTGGTCAACGTTGACCACATGTAAATTAGGTCATGAATTTAAGATCAGGGATGTTTAAAATATGACCCCCGCAACTAAAATGACCCCCTTAAAATGATTGAGGTGATGTTAGCATGTTGATGACCTGGTTTAAGCGTTGTGTTGTGATGACATCACCGTCATGTTATTGAATATGGTGTGCATCAGGTATATACCTCCTTGGGGTAAAATAAAATAATGACTTCATCACCAGGGTGATATTCTTTGTTCGTTAGGTTTAGATGACATCATCGTCATATTGGCATAGGGTGATATTTTGCGATGAGGGTGATATTTGTAAGATGACAGATATTGAAAATATGAGCCCACAAAATATGTGAAGTTGTTTGACGAGCAGATAAAAGCCACTACGTAAAATTGACATTCAGACTTCGTGGACCAACTAATTATTAGGTGATAAACTCATATCAGGGTGATATTATATAATATGACTGATGTTTGAAGTATGAACCCCCTCTTCGGAATATCAAGTTTGACCAAAACTTTGAATTTAACATAACTTTCTCCCCTTAGAGAATTTCAGGGTGATCCAAAAGGCAAACCTACATGGAATTTCGTACACTTCCCAACCATGAGGTTAATGATATGAAATACTAACTTTGACAAATGACCTCATCATGGTGACCTATCTACCCCCTACAGGGCTATCTACATGACTGGTTTTACCAGACCACCCAAAGCAGAAAAACAACAAGCCAAAGCAGCAAAAAAGTTGGGTCCCTATTTTGTCAAGTGAAAATGGGGCATGTTGTGTAACCACACAACAAATTGCCACCAAAGAACATAACTAAATTCCAATGATTCAAGTGATGTGATCACATTCTAACATAGTATCTTAACTCTTTCTAAGTATAAGCATTATAATCTTTCTGAATGATAAGGTGTTCATCATGGCAACAATGCTAACAAAGGATCAGTTGTGTGCATATGATTAATTATCCTCATCTTGAAGGTAAGTTCAAAACATGAGTAACTGGTGTTAAGCTACATAGTTTGGGAACATCCCTCATAGCCAACCTTGATAGAGCCTTGCTGCTAGCAGGTGTCCATAGCCTCGGCAAGGTTATCTATACAATCCCCCTACGTAGAGCCCTACTGCCAGCATGGATCTATAGCCCCGGTAAAGTTACTTAGATGGCCTAATTTTTATTTCTTTTGGATTTTCAATATTTATCTCTATATTCATATCATATCATCATGTAAGCTTAATGTACAAGGCATGGTCACTTGCTGCTTTAGGTTGGAGATTGCATTGGTAGCAAGGGAGTCCCTTTAGATTTTACTTATGTGTTCTACAAACCCAAGGCTATTAGGCGAGTCATTGTGAAAGAATCACTTTGGTCAAGAAAGGGCACCCTGATGAAAAGATATCACATACCTGATCACCAACACTTCTCAAAATGAGTCATAAACTATATATGAATTTGTTCTCATCACTTGAATCTTAACAATTTGGTTATTTTCTAGGATGACGAGCTGCATCATCTTGACTAACCAAAACAAAACTCAACAAGCAAACAAACAAAAACAAAACCAAAACTATATAAACAACTATACAAATATGGACACTATGATACACATGACTTGCATGACACTATTCCAGGCTTGAAAGTAATGCTTGAGAAACTGTCCATTAACTAGTAATGGGACATCCTCACCAGTTAAGGTCTTAAGCCTATAGGTTTTGTCTCCTAAAATTTCTAAAACTTGAAAGGGACCTATCCAAAGTTTATCAAATTTACCATGATCTCCTTTCCTTTCATGTGCTTTGTCCCACATCAGGACTAAATCTAAGATTCTAAAAGCCTTAACTCTGGCTCTTTTGTCAAACCAACACTTGACAATAGCCTGATGTTTAGCAAATTGGTTAATTGCTTTATTCCTTTTTTCTTCTAGGTGCATCAACTGAAGTAACTTGACTTCTTGTTTGTTATCTATGCCTAGATACTATTGTGCAAACTGCAGTGTGGGGATCTTTAGGTCAACAGGGAGGATGGGATCCACCCCATATAGTAAGTGAAAAGGAGAATTTCCTAATGCAGCCTTCATCCTGGTTCTATCTACCCACAAGACATATTTTAGTAGGGTGTTCCACTCCCTTGGGTTCTTTTCTATCAATTTCTTTATGATGTTCAATAAATTCTTGTTTGTGGATTCTGCTAATCCATTCCCTTGAGGATAGTAATTTGAGGAAAGTTTCAAGATGATCCCATGATCAAAAGCCCAACATGATAATCTTATTGAAGCAAAGACAGACCCAATATCACATACTAAAGCATAAGGAACCCCATACCCGGTTACTATGTTGCTTTCTAAAAACTTGATTACATCCTCAGCATTGCATGTCTTACTGTTGATAGCTTCAGTCCACCTGGTACAATAATCAGTGATAGTCAAAACATACCTATGGCCTTAAGATGATGGAGGGTTGATAGGTCCTATAAAGTTCATTCCCCATTGAGCAAAAGGGCGCATCTCCATCACTGGCTGTAAAGGCTGACAACATATCTTTCTCTATTTGCAGCAACCTGACACATATGACAACATTTGATGTGTTCAGTAGTATCTTTAAAAATAGTGGGCTAGTAATACCCTGCCCTGAGGATAGCATGAGTGGTAGCTAAGGATGATCCATGTGCAGTTCCAAACTTGCCATGTAATTCTATTAGCACCTTGTCTACTTCTTGCCTCTCTAGGCATCTTAGGTATATTCCCTCATAGTTCTTCTTGAAAAGGACTCCTCCTTTTATCATGTATTTCTGTGATCTTATTTTTAAGGCTCTCCTCAGTGAGGCCTGCAATCTTGAAGGACATCTTCTAGTAATTAAGATGTGCCTGATGTCGGAATACCATTCTCCATCTTCCTTTGTATTTATGACATACTGCTGGCTCATGATGTTAGGATCAATTTCTGATATCATCTGACTCAATGCTTGTCCTCTTACTAATTTCATGGGTGTTATGTCCATATCACACTCTTGGAGGACAATTATCCATTTGGCTCTCTTCTCACCTAGTTCACTTTGCATTAGTAGCATCTTTACTGTTGCATCTGGTACTACAACAATCACCTTACTTCTTAAGATGCAATGTCTAAACTTCTTAACTGCTCAAACCAGATCAAGTGCTTGTCTTTCAACATCCATGTATCTGAGTTTTGCATCCCTAAAAGGACAGCTCATGAAGGCTATAGGTTTTTCTTCTTTAGCCTCATTTCTTTGTGTTAATACTACTGCAGATGTATGCTCTGAAGAAAATGAGTAAATGTAAAAATCTTTAGTATAATCTAGACTAATCAGAACAAGAGCATTAGATATGGCTTTCTTGATATCTTCAAAGGTTGCTCTAGCTTTAGGCGTCCACTCAATTTTGGCATCCTTTTTGAGCATGGCATTCAATGGTCTGACAATTTCTGCAAAACCAGTAATAAACTTTTTAACAAAATTGATCTTACCAATGTAAGATTTGTGCTCTTTCTTACTTCTAGGAAGTTGTATCTTCATGATTGATTCTACTCTCTTAGGGTCTATGATGATCCCATTCTGTATTATTAGGTGACCTAATAACTTCCCTGTGGTTACCCTAATTATGCATTTCTTAGGGTTTAGGGATATTCCATAATGTTCACATTTCTTTAGCACTTCCTTAGGTCTTCCACATGATTCCCTCTCTCTTTAGAGAAAATTGTCAAATCATCCATGTATATGACTATGCATTTGCCAATCAGCCCTCTGAAGGCTATATCCATCGCTTGTTGAAATGTTGCTCCAACATTTATCAATCCAAAAGGCACGCGTCTATAGGCGAATATTCCCCATTTTATGGTGAATCCAGTTTTCAATCTATCTATCTTGTCTACCATCACCTGGTTGTAACCTAAAAAACCATCTAAAAATGAGATCATCTTTGCACCATTTACAATCTACAAGACTTCATCCAGAGAAGGCAAACGATAGTTATCCCTTTCAGAAGCCCTATTTAAATTCCTGAAGTCCACACACAATCTGATGTCACCATTCTTCTTTCTTACTAGGACTAGGTTAGCCACCCATCTAGAATGTCTCACAAGAAATATGATCTTGGCATTAAGCATCTTCTTGACTTCCTCAAATATGATGGGCTCCAACAATGCATTGACAGGTCTCTATTTCTATTTGAAAGGCTTGCCATCTAGCTTTAAAGGTATAGTATGAGTGATGATGGATGTATTAGAAGTTTTCAACTCATCATATGTCCAGGCAATGACATGGATATAATCCTTAAGTGCTTGGGTTATTCCTTCCAGTTCTTCTTCTGTGCACACTTTTCCAATTAGGACATTCCTCTTTTCATCATTATGTCCAATGTTGACTTGTGAATACTCTCCCCCATCTTCTTTGGGGAGATCTTTCTGTTTCAGCATGTTGTCTAAATCAAATGCTCTTTCCAACTCTATCATTCCTTTAGGAATCTTGTTACTAGGCAACTCTAGGATTTCTTCTTCTTCCCAGATATGATCTTCTACATTTCTTTCATCTATGATCTATGCATCAAAGACATCCTTGTTAGATATGAAGTCTCAAATATGCTGATCATCATCAAAGACTTGAAGGTTGACTACATTATCTAGCATGGAGGGTACTGATACTAATTCAACTAAAAATCTCTTCAAACCAGATATGGACAGTGGTTCCAAAGTACTTGTGGCCTGGGCCAAAGCATCTTCCCTATGATTTTGTTCTCTAGGTACATGGGTGATATTGAATGCATCAAAATCTTCTATCAGGTCCCATACCCTATGTTTGTAATTAGATAGCTTCTTGTAATTACAAGAATATATGCTTCTTACCTGTCTTACTACCAATTCTAAGTCTCCAAAGACATGCATAATCTTCACTTTCTTTCTGAGTGCAAATAATATCCCATGAATCAAGGCTTCATACTCTATCACATTATTTGCTCACAGGAATTGCAATCTATATGCTGCTAAGTAGGATTTACCAGCTGGATCAATAAGATCTATTCCTACTCCAACCCCTTGTTTTGACTTGGATCCATCAAACCTGAGGATCCATGGCTTATCTTCAGTTAAAGGCTTATCTGGGCCTTCCCTTTTCTTTTTAGCTTTGGCAGCTGCACCATTTGATATCCATTTCAATTTTGGTGTTTCAATCTTTTCAAACTTCACCCTATTTGGCTGATGTGAAGCTGATATTTCTTTTCTTTTACTACCAGAAGAAGGATCCTCTGGACTAGGCAACATCTACCTCTTCAGAATATGCAAACATAATGAATAAGTAGTTTATGAATGTGGTGCTTCATGTAACCTGCACCATCCCTCAATTAGAGCATCTTGTGGAGACCTTTGCTGCTATATCATCTCTTGAATTTGCTTTGACAAAAATTATTCAAACTTGGACAGATTATTGCCCCTATCTTCGTCAGATAGTTCATAATCTGATTCTATGAAACAATCACTTCTTGGGGTGATTTTCTTATTACTCTTAGCATTACTCTTGCTACATACTAAAATCTCTTCCGTCTGAATAGGACTTTAATCATGATCTGTATATTCTTCTGTTCCTGTAGATGACAAACAAAAATCAGCATCACTATCACTATCTATAGAACTTACCATGGATGATGATGATGATGCCACACTACATGTCTGTTCTAGTTCCATCATGTCTAAGCAAGCATCATAGGTCTTTTTAGAATGTGCCTCATCATGTAACTTGCACCATCCTTCAATTAGAATATAATGAACAAGCATTTTTAACAATTGACAATGTTGCACTTCTTTGGATAGGTGCATCTCAAAATTCTTGAAGTGATCTACCTCTGTCTCATTTTCTAAGTTACAATTAGGCTCTAAAGTTATTTTATCATCCTAAAGATTATCATCATGAACATGAACATCATACATGAGGATCTCCTCTATCCTGATTGTCTGGGGTCTGATGGAGTAAACTCCGGGTTCTACATCCACATACATGATCTCATTAGTTTTATTATATTAAGTGATCATATGTTTCATGCAAGGCTCATCATCTATCCTTATTTGATTAGGTATCCCTTTCCAAGGTAACCACATGTGACTAAAATCAATGGACATGTATCCATTAAGTGTTTTTGACCAATCTCTGCTGAGTAGCATCCCATAGGTATCAGGTATATCCACTACCTGAATATCAATGTAGTACTGGATTCTTGGATCTGATGCTTACTGCATATGAATGTGAGTTAGTTATCCTACTACACTCACCTCTATTTTATCTAACTGTGTTACTTTCTTTAGTGACTTAGCAGGATGCAACCCTAAGGCGTTGCATATGGATAGGGGCATTACATTGGTAGATGCTCCTGAATATACTAAGCAATTATACAAAATTTTACTAAACATTCTTACAGTAAGGAGAAAAGGAGGTGACTCAGTCTTGTCTTTGTAAAGAGTCATGTGTGAAGTCTCTGCAGCTTTAACTGTGGCTGGGACTTTGTGTTTAACATTAACATCCCTAATAGCATGATCTTTATTCCCTATCTGACCCGAGGTGTGATTATCCTCCCTTGGAGCAGGATCTTCTAAGGATTTCATGAAATCTTTTTTAATAGCTAGGGTTTTAAGTAATTCTAACAATGATAGGCTGATTTTGATCTTTTTCATTTCATCTTCCAGGTATGTGACTAACTTATCAGACTCAAGAGGCAGATTACTAGTTTTTGGTGCTGTATTTTGTGGTGCTAAGTATTGAGCATCAACTTTGGGAAATCCAGGGTTATTGCTTGCCTTAGGATCAGGAGGAGTGTTGAAATTATTTGGAGGCAAAGATGTAGTCAAAGGACCAGTAGGTCTGTTTGAGTTATTCCTTAGGTTGTAATTTTGCCTACCCTGATACTGCTGTTGATAAGCATGTACTTCTTCATGTTCCATTGATGGCTCATTTTCATCTTCAAATGGAAAAACATAATTAGTCTCAAAAGCCATGGTTGATTCCTCACATGCTAGAGTGTAATCCTGATGAGGTGACATTGTGTGCTGATAAGGATGATTGGTAAAAATTTCTAGCACTAGAGCAAAATCATATCCACATGGAACAATTTCATTCCCTTCAACACAAGGTGGATTACTTGAAGTATTGGACACTTCAGTTTGAAATATACTGGCAGCAATCCTAAACTAAGGACAATCTAGCTCTGCATGAGCATTGGTGTTATGTATCCTACACCAGTTTGTAAGGGTTGCCTCTACCAAGTTCACTCTAGTGGTCTGCTTAGGTTCACTAGGAGGTTGATTATCTAGGGGTGATGGTAGAGAACCATTGTTTGGCCTAGTGTTCCACACTCTAGGCTATCTAGGGGGATTACTGTTACCATTGTTGTTATTGTAGTTGTTATTATATCCCCTATTAGGATAATTAGGTCCATCATTGGCATATCCTCTATTCTGATTTGGTTGAGAATAGAAATTCTGACTCCTCAAATGAGTGATCTCAGTGGTGAGCTTCCTTAACTGTGCTGATATCTCTTTAATTTTTTCCTTCTCTTCCTAAACTTTGGCTACTACATTCTCTGTCTAAGGTTTGAAAAAGGAAGATCAATTATTATTGTTGTTAGATTGTTCCACAACTTGAGGTACTTGTGTATGTCCTGGATATTGTAACATTTGACCATTTCCATTTGGAGGTGGCATGATATTGAGTGGAGGTATCTGTAAAGGACATGGCATTACAACTAGAGGTATCATGGCTCCATTAGTCTATTGTTGAGTAGGATATGTTGGATAAGCAGGGAGTGTGGGAAATGCAATATTAAATGTTGGAGCAGGGATCAGCTACTGACTGACTTTAACAGCTTCTTCAAAAGCTCCTGTCAAAGTTGTGACTCCAGGATGTGCTCTCTTGATAAACATAGAAGTCAAGGGATCTAAGGCTGAGTAGTATACACTCCTAGCAGCTTCATCTAGTACAATATATGGAGCAACTAGCTTTGAGAGCATCTTTTGGAACCTTGCATTGAAATTAGCAATAGGTTCTCCTTCAAATCTCTTGATTGTGGCAAACATATGATAATTCATTGAAGGATCTATAGGTATTTTGAATCTATTCTAAAAGGATTTCTCCAAGGTAGCCCATGAACCAAATGAACCTTGACCAAGATTGATATACTAGTTATATGCCTCTTCCCCTAAGGAAAATGGAAATAACTTGCACACCACATCCTGATGTTCAATTCTAGCCCTACAACAAGCTTCCTTGAAAGTTCTAATGTGATCATTAGCATCTTGATATGGATGATATTTAGGATAAATCTTGTCAGGATTTTTAGGCAAAGCATGATATGCAGTAAAAGTCAAAGGTGACTCCGTAGTAAAGAATGACATTGTGACTAGTGGAGGTTGGACCTGAGGTGTGACAGGTGGTCCTGTAGGTGTTTACAACCTGATAGGAGTTACAGGAGCATGTTCTGGTGAAGCTCCTGATGCACTAGAACCAGGAGAATGATGAATATCTACTGTTCTTGGTCGAAATCCCCGGATAAGCAATTCTTCAAAGAGTTCATTGGATCTAGACCTAGTATTTGGCCTCAGAGCTAGGATTTCTTAAATTTTAAGGAAAATTGGCTTGTTTGTTGTAAAGATCAGTTGAAACACCCTAGCAAAGGCTGTATTTATGATCAAGATCTGGAACTGACAGGATATTTATGCAATATTTGCATAAATGATGCAAATACGATGTGATATGAGGTTTTTAAACATGAACAACTGGATATCAGGTTTCTTAAGTAGGTTACCTCAAAGTTTTAACAGAAAGACCTGAAATAAAGCTAACCTTTAAAATATCATGATGATCGACCGCAAAGCTTGAGATATTTATGATCAATTTTGAAAACTTTACAAAGTACAAGCATGCACAGACTTAGAACAACAAATCTTTGCATATGACTTGAAATACAATGCTACATGAGTATTACCTTTCTGTCTACGTCATGAAATCAGATAAATCTACTTGATGTCGACCCTCATTCTAGCACAAATTTATGTGGATGATGATGATGAGTCATAACAACATGCATAAAAATTTATACATCAAACCTTTATTATCTTGTAAAGTACGATCAACTTAAGGTAAGTTGACAACTCCAAGTCTCCGTTGATCAGGTCATGATCTTCTGACATTACTTAGAGGTTGATGTGACATGTTGTTTTCCATTTCAAGGGGTCTTACATTTGTCTTGATGATCAATATTGTTCTATTTCCTAGAAATTTACTCCACATAGAGGTTTATTTCTACTCTATTTCCAAGATAGCTGATGTGTTTGTAAGTTTGATCAATTCTTCTGATTATTGATCATCATGAACCTGTTCTTTCTTCTACACAATATATTTCTTCAAATAATGTGTTTGTGAGTGGATATTTGCATGTATCTCTTGGATATTTGTATGAATTTGCATGATATTTGTCAGTTTAACATGCTTTTGCTCTAAATATGCTATGTATTTCAAGTTATCTACGGGATATCAGCATATTTCATGTTACTTGCTTTTAATTCTTTGTTATTTGCAGTTATGGTGATGAATTGTTATGAAATCGAAAGAAATTTAAATGAATGCTTCTAATTTTGGTGAATCTTTAGCCATTGAACCAAATACATACAAGATACATTCACGAGGAGAAGAAATCAAACCATATTGTCACTAAGATGTTCCACAGCTAGATATGGATGATGCTAAGTTCAAAGGATAAGTAATGAAAACAACACATGTAGACTGACAAGCACTCCAAGGGACGCAGCTAATCAATGCGTGTATCAAGATTTCAAACATAGATTACCTATGATTTATGATGATTTGTAATCAAATTGTCTTCTCTTTCATTCAGTATGCATAACATGTACATTTACAACAACTTTGAAATGAGTCCTGATATTTCAGCAATCAAATTTCAATTAAGTTTCCAATATTCAAAATATGGCACCCCTGCACCTTTTATAGAATAAGGTGAGGGAGCAGTTACAAATGACCTATGGTCAAGATTTGTCAATTAAGATCAATGGTAGATTATCAATCTTTGACTCAGTCAACCCTCCTTCATGGCACAGGTTGCCATCTAGAAACCATCTAGATGACTCATTATCTTATGAGTACCTAATGCATATGTCTTCTTTGTGATCCATCTTCATTTATTCCTCGGGTTCCTCTTCTTCATGTTCTTCTTCTTCATCATGATCATCATCCTCATTGCTTTCTGTATCGCTATCACCCTGATGAACATCATCCTATATATGGACCTTCATTGCCATCTAGATATTCTCATAGGCCTGTAGTATTTTATGTACCTCCCCACCATCTTAGGTTTTGGCTTTCATTATGGCGTGCTTGTGAGACTAGAATTTAGCTTTGATCACATCCAGCTTACCTTTTCTTCTGTTCAAAGTCTCATTATAAATCTCCACCTTAGCCTTGATCCTTATGATCTTATTCATCACCTCTTCTGTCAAGTGGGTGAGGGGATCATCTGCCATCGACTGGAAATTATCATGTAGAGATTTGATAGCAAAGTCTACGTCTTGATTTTCTATCTTTCCCTCTACTTTCCCTTCCAAAGCTTCCAGGATTTCTACCTCATATGCCATCATACTGTGCAGCTTTAGACTGATATCCCTGAGCTTGCTATTGCATTTCTTTAGGATATCACATTCAAACCTAATATCCTCATACCATATGTCTATTAGCAGGGTAGTGTTATTATTCAATACTTGATTGTTTATTAGGATTTGATGATCAATCCTCTTCATCTCACTCAAAGCAGTTAGGTCCTTTTCCAATTGGAATGACCATCTCCCTGTTTCATTCTGCATTTTGTCTACTTTTTTCTTCAAACTGCTTAGAAAATTCCACCTCTATAAAGAGGTTCTCAAAACTTCCTTAGGTCTTGTGAGGGCTGATAGCATCCACTTCTCCATTATCATGGCTTCATGCTTCATGAGGTCTAATTTGGTGACCTCTGCTTGAGATATGATAGTCAATGGGACTACCGGATCCACTGGTGTACTATTAGGGTTAATCAACCCTTTTATATATGAATGCAGCTGGGCAATATGCTCCTTATGCTGTTTATTTTTCTCTTTCTCCTTCTTTACCCTTTGGGTTAAAGAATCAATGATATCCTTCCCTTCTTGATCCTCTTGGTCCTCATTGGCAAAACCCAAACCAACAGTTGTGATTTAGAACTCTTCAAGGGTGATCTTGCCTTTCTCTTTCTCTACAGTAGGAAGTGCTACTTGGGTTGTCCTTTTGCCTAGCAGGATCTCTTCTAATAGCCGATGTCAATCTGGATTTCCTCTTGGGCTTCCTGATTGTCTTTGCAAACAAGGTGGAAACATCAAATTCTTGAATTTCAAAACCTTGTTCCATACCTATTTCTTTCTCTATCCACTGAGGCACTTCATTTCTAGATCCTTGTTGTCCTTTGTCATCATCATGTCCACCTTGTTCTCCAATATCTGTCTCTATTCTGGGTGGAGAAGGTGACTTCCTAGTTTCTTCCTCATGGAATTCCTCATGAGGGGGATCCTGTTGTATCTCTTCTTACTGAGGGGCCTCTTTATGTGGGGGAGGATCCTGTGGAATGTCCACATGATGATCCTGCGCTTGATCCTGCACTCCCTCCTTTGGAATATCATCCACCTTAGTATTTTCCTCATCTTGAGGCAGATTAACATCTGTGGCTGTATGTGTACTTGGCGTTGGTGCATCACCCTGATCTTGTGTCTTGATGTCTTCATGACCTAATTTATCCTTTTCTCCCATATCTCCTTGAGTCTGGGTGGCATCATCACCTGATGTATCTTTATCATGCTCGCCCTTTTGATGGACTTCAACTATCTTTGGCTTAGCGGGGATCTCATGCTGTTACTGGCCCATATCTAGAGCATTGCTCTCTTCTTCTACCTACTTGGCTATTTCAACATTCTCTGTTACATCAGGTGCACCTACTTTGTCTTTGGGGTTCACATCCTCCCTATATGTCAAATCTATAACTACAGGGCTAGTCACCTGATCTACCAACTTGTCAAGTCCAATTTGTTGGGCTGCCCTTTCTGGGCTACTTTCTTTTTCTCCCTCTGTTTGTTTCACTTCCTCCAGTACCACCATCTGTGCTAGTGGGGTTCCATGTGGAGTCATGCAAGTACTGGAGGTGAGAGTCTCCATCTTCTGAGAGGCTACATTCTGTACTACTTCATCATCTGATAGGTCCACGGTGTCTTCCAAGGAGAAAGGACCACCCTGACCTACTTTGAAAGTCTCTTTTGCTTGTTCTTCTACTCTCTCAGTCTTAAACTAGATTATGGTGGGAAGTGGCACATCATGTTGCATCTCCTTCTTGAATACTTCACCACCAACTCCTCTTAATATTATAGGATCAGTCCTGATCTCACCCTGCATGGACATCCTTTGCTTCTTGGGTGGTGACATCAAGGGCGCCACCCTCCCTTTCCTGCTGACCATCATCAGGTCATCACCTGCAGGTTCTTTATCTACTAGCTCTTCTTCAAACAGGATATCTTCTTCTACCTCATGCTCTGAGGTTTGGCCTTCCTCTCCTACTTTTGTGATTTCTATGGCTGGCCTCAGGATCCTCTTCGTCTTTTGTTTGTCCATCAAAGGTGGTGCAGATGAGGTAGATGCCTGTCCTGATGTTGATACACCTGTAGTTGGTATGGTAATTCTTTGGATTATCACCCCCCTAGGCTCATCATCAGTTTTATTTCCTCTAGGGGGACCCTTCCTCTGTTTCTGGGTAGGTAGTCTCTCTCCATTAGATTTCCTTTTCTCATTGAGGAAGTCATCATACTCCTCATCAGTTAGTTGCTGCCTTTTCTTCTTGGCATAAATAGTAAGGGCTACATCCCTTTTCTTCAATTTGTTTATCTGTTCATCCACCCAAGCTTGGGTTAACTGCAGCATCCCACCTCTAAACTGATCCAAGGAAATATCCTCTGCTGTGTTAGATCATGGGTTGAGATGGTGTCATTGTACACCTTCTTGTCTTCATATTCATTTGACATAGTTTTTCCATCATCTTTCTTCAGTTGTGCTGGCACTTGGATGCAGTCATATGTCCTTATCTAGTTCAAGGTGAACCTTTGGTATTTTCTTCTTCTCACCTCAGCTTCATCCTCACAATCTATCCTAAAATCCTCCAGATGCTTCTGATGGATAGGCTTCCCCATTATTTTCTACATCTTGCCATAAGGGTCATAAGATCTAGCCAATGGAAATGGCTACAGATACATCAGTTTCAGACCTCCCATGACATGCTCTATGCTGTGTGAAGTTGAGCACATATACCAGCCCATAGATACTAGAAATAGTACTAGAGGTATCTTCTTTTGTGCTTTATATGCCTCCACTATGGTAGACACTTGTCTTAGAAACTCCATCAGGACCACCCCATCAGTAGGCTACCTTGGTAGCATAAGGTGCTGATCTTCAAATCCTTCTATTCTTATATATGAAAATGTGATATACTAGATGAACTAGGGCCCATGTTTATAAACAACTTCCTGAGCCCCCATGCTCAGTCTCTTGGTTCTGTCTTCCTCCATTATTCTGACTAGATGCATAGAGAATGCATCATTCACCAATTTGTAATCTAGGAGGTAGTTCTTTCTCTGTATTTGAGGATAGTGATCCCATATGTGGGCATCATCTACACCACCACTAACCTTACCCACTGTAGTCAGGGCATGAAATGTTCTCTTCTAGGCACATGAGTACACAACATATGATGTCATATGGAATGAGCATTCTTGACCTCCCAGGTTCCTCATCTCTTCATCCAATGCATTACTGATGACCTTGGCCCACAATAGCTTGTTATCTGTATAAAGGACCATCTAGATGATTCCAAACATCCAATTCTTAAAATTTCTAGCATGAGGTTGACCTGTCATCCAGCTAGGTAGGGCAATCATGTACTGGTACTCATCATCAAAATCAAATTTATACAGGTGGACAGGCAACTTAGCTGAGGCAGTGTAGGTGCTGCTCTTAGACCTCCACTGGTACATCTTTTCCTTGCATTCTTCTTATTGTTATTATACTCTATCTCCAATTAAGTAGATCCAAACTGACCACCCTCTTTCCAACTAGTAGATTGAAAGTAAATGTGATGCCCTTAATTGAAAAGTCAGCATATACCCTTCCATGCTTCTCCACCTGCCTTGTCTGAGGGTTATAGTTCCTGGCGCATGTTAGCACAGTAAAATTTTCAAAATTTTACTATTCCCTTACTCCATCATGTTTGAATAAACCCTAAGGAATATCCCAAAAGGACCACAATATAAAATTTTTGTATCTCATAAAATGTCTAGGGATGAACAGTGTCGAATATCATCAAAATCAATCCATCGGCATGAGGTCGTGTGGCTTACACCGATACACAAGGAATTGTTTGAAAACAACCATCGGCGTGAAAATAGAGATCGGAGCAAGAATTATGGAGCTCACCGATGGAGTAAGCAACACCGATGACTTTACATTGGCAAGAAAGGCAAGTGGTCATGCCGATCGGTATGACAAATATCTATCGGATGATCTTTTAGAAGTTGCCCCGACGGTATATATCATACCGATGAAGCACTTTCGGCAAGAGTTTTACCGAACAGCATGCGAGGGTAACAAAGCAATAGTCATCGGTGAGAAATGAACCATCGGAATAGAAAACAAGTGAGTCTCCAACGATCAAGAGTCCTGGCGATAAGAAAGTTATCGGCAAGACTCTCAGCGATGCATCTTCATCGGGATAGCTTGACATATCGGAACAAAATAAGCAAGTCTTGCCGATTCATAAGTCACGGCGATCAAAAGATATCGGTGACACTTTACTAAACTTTGCCCGATAAAGGATGTGATAAAGGGCATCGGGGAGATGATTTGGATCGGGATATCTTGAGAAAGCTATCCCGATAGAGAATGTCATTCCGATAAAGATAAAAGTTCATACATAAACTATAGGTAAGACAATAAAGATCGGGGAGACATAATATCCCGATGGTCTCAGTCTTCCCGATAAGCAAAGTATATCGGTGGGACTTGCCATATCGCGGAGAGATCTAAAACCCTTGGCGATGAAGGAAATCATGCCGATGGTCACACCCATTTGAAATATGATACTACATGACATCGGGGATACTATTGAGGGATCACGCCGATTGACCGTCCGCGCCATAAAAAAGGGTTGAGGTCGTCCAGACATTTCAAAAAGCACGCCGATAGGAAGAGTTATGGCGATGTGACACTTCACAGCGATGAACATTGAATTGATCAGATAATTAATACAAAATGGCTACAAAGTTCATACGATCATTATAATTGCAAAAAAACCATCCGAGAGCAGAATACAGAAGAATTCTCAGGGCAAAAGCAAAGGCTTCCAATTCTAGCCATCGAGCGACAGGTACACATACACAAACCACTATATTACCTGTATTTGAATTTCCTGCCAAATTTTTCAAAAATGGAAACTTCGGGGAAAGGAAAAGGAAGAAAATCACAAGGGGAAACCAGTAAACCAAAGAAGCAAAAAACTGATCAAACCCCTGAAGAAAAAGTGAAAGACAGGAAACTAAATCAGGACTTGATTGATCAGTTGCCTGGGTCAGCTCCCAAGGCCAGGAGGTTTGCCCAACTCAGGGCAGAAGTAGAAAAATTAGAAGACAAACATAAGCGCCTGGGAGATATTTGGACCCCAATTAGGGGATATGAACTCTTCAGGTTTCATTACAACAGAAGATTTAGAAACGCCCCTGTGTCAAACCCATGGCACATGAATTTAGGCAAACTGGTTGTACCTAATGTATTCTTGAATGTAGAACTCCTGCAACTGTTAGCCAGGCATTACAATTCAGGCCTAAAAGCTATCTGCAACCCTCAGGGAGAACCAATTGTACACCTATCAAAAAATGCTATTTGTGAGGTGTATGATTTGGATGATTTGTGCACTGTCCCTGTTGTTTATGAAGATTTGGATAAAGAATACTGGAGAATGGATACAACCTACAATGGATGGAGGTTACCCATTCATAGACCCAGGATTGAAGGAGAAGTGATACCCTTGACTGAGAATGATGGCCCTCCCTTTCATGTATCCATTTTTGAACCATACATTCAATATACTTACTATTCAGTAGGCCAAGTCCTTGGCTCAGAGGTCCCTGAGTTCATGGCTATTCCTCTAATGGTCATAACCTCTGATATTCAATGTCACAATGCCAGACAGTTTGATTATGCCTCCTATATTGCTACTAGAATAGACTCTGGTCTATCTGCAATGAAAAACAATGCTCCAGCATGCTCTTTTGAGCATTACTCGATGCTCATGCATATGGTCTTATACTACGGCCAGGAAGTAGGATTGTGGCCAAATGAGCTTCAAGTTGTTGCTGCGGGTAAGAAAGGGGAGAAGATACCTGTACAAATGTGGACCAGAATCTGGGATAGCAGGTATGCTAACTCCAGCTATGCTCAATTTGAAGAGCATTGTGTTAAAGTGCTGTATAGGTATTTCAACCACCCCTGTGAATATTCAATTTCAGATGAAATAAAAAGATTCCTCAGACCAAAAGATTTTGGTGGCCCCCCTGCTGTCACTCATAATTGGGGAGAC
This sequence comes from Cunninghamia lanceolata, assembly GCA_027924645.1. Lineage (NCBI taxonomy): Eukaryota > Viridiplantae > Streptophyta > Pinopsida > Cupressales > Cupressaceae > Cunninghamia > Cunninghamia lanceolata. The sequence goes on from BSBN01000193.1 coordinate 6,646,983, forward strand.
TGGTATTGTTTTGAGGATGCTACTATGATCAGAGTGTATGGTTTTGAGGATGCTCCCTTTATATTGCCTAAAACTGTCCCTGACAGGATTGCATATTTGGAAATAATTAGGCAAATGCATTGTTCCAATGTCATGCATCTAAGTTCGCATGATAAACAATCATTCATGCCTAGTACTTTGTGTTTTGGAGATTTTACTGTGGTTTCAAAAGAAGGGTACAATCTCATTTTGGATAAACTAATGCATTATAACATGGTGACTGCTGAGGTGAGGAAAGGGTTTGACCCTGAGGGTTTCATTGACTATGCAAGAAGAAAACAAAATCTCAGTGGATACATGCACATACATTATCCACATGATGATGTCATTAGAAATTTGGAAGAGGCTGAAGTCGATTTGGTGGTGGAGAAATATAACAGAGATTTGAATGAAAAGAAAAAGCAGTTGGCAGAAGTTGAAGTGGTATCCTCTGAAGAGGAAGAATTGACTGAACAGCCACAAGATAAGACAATAGAAATGTCTAAAAGAAAAATGCAACAATATCAGCCTCCAGTTGTGATACATGATGAGGAGGGGTCTGCTGATGAAGATCCACGCCAAAAAGCTTATGATTCTTTTGTGTCAGATGATACATTCATTCATTCGAAGGAATTTAAATCATTCCTGTATAAATACAAGGGAAAGGAAATTAGAGAGTCAGTAGATAATGTTTCTGCTGACAATGAAAAACAGTTATTAGAGATGTTAAAGGAGACAGTGGACAAGGAAATGCAGGATATGACACCAAGCAGAGGCAGACAGCTGCTTAAAGATGTGGGGGTTATGATTTTTCCCAGCTTGGATTTAAATTCTGCTCTGGTTTTTGATAGTTTTTTGAATAATGCTGATGATAAGTATAAGCTTACTCCAGAAGGAGTTAATGAAGTCTATATGGGAACGAGATACAATAATGATGAAAATTCTTTAATGATATGGGCATTGTATCCTCCCCATAAGAAGACGGCCATCATAGACACTGAAAAAACTTTTGGCCATGTTATGACTTTTAGAGCAGGTGAGACTGACCCCATAATTACTGCAGACATTGGTATCAATGTTGCAAAATTGAATAAAGCACAAGCTCAGATGTTAATCAAGGAAAGGGATGCTTATAAGCTGAATTGTGAAAGATTAACAAAGGAGAATGACTACTTGAAGGACGCTGTTAAGAGCACCTTTGGGCAATCTACGAAGAGAATAACTCAAGGTGAGAGCTCACAAAGTAGTCAAGAGATATCCCATGATCAAGCCAAACAAATTCAAATAGATGCATTTGTTACAATACTGCAGAGCAGGTATGCAAACATGGTACGGTGGTTAAACCAGTTTTGGGATAACTACTCGGAAAATCATAAAGCAGTCAAAGAACATGAGAGGCTTGATCAGAGGATACAAGAAAAGGTGATCGAGTTGCAAAACAGAGGTACCACTGATAGCACAGATATCTCTGATGCAAGAGCATTGCTCAAAAGGCACCAGAATTATTATGATAAACTCAAGGCTGATGCTAAGGAAGGGACTGATGCATCAGACGCAGGGGTGCCCAGAATATTCAAAGATAATGGAGAGGTAAAGAGCAAAGAAGAGTGGACTATTGATTGTCAAGTTATATTACACAAAGCCACAGGAGCCCTAAAAAATAAAGCCTCTGTATCTACAGAAGTTTGCAAGCAACTGGAGGAAATGATCACCCTCGATATAATCACCAGGAGTGCAGTCGAGCTTACTGATTCTCACCGTGCGCAGGAGTACTTGGATCATATAACAAAAGTCTATTTATGGCTAAACAGAGCCTAACTAAGATTATGTAATTATTGTTTATTAAAATCCCAAGAGACTTATTGAAGAGTTGTATCTCTTCATGAAAATGTCTATATAAGATCAAACAATCTATGCTGAAAGAATCATCAGCAGTAGAAGATATTTAGATATACATATACATAATATTCCAGAATGATCATGTTGCATATTTTATTTTGAAGAAGAAATTTGAAGTTCTCTGATTCAGTATTTCCATTTGGGTATCAGTTATTTGTTGAAATTATTTAGTTGTGTGGCTGTCTCCATTTCTGCATTTCCCTGTTATTCAGATTAAACTATCAAGTATATATTTAATCTGTCAATACACATTCGCTGTATCTGTGTGATCAATTCGGTTGGTGTCCATCCTAAGGAATTAAACCCTTCTGATTTATTCACAGTAACCTGGAAGTAGTAAGTTGGGATTACTAAGTAGAGCCATATAATTAGGATTGACACACTGTCTCCAGTAAAATATTATCTGTAATCTTGTCATTTCATTTCATTTGGTTCCTTCAAGTAAGGATTAAAGTACCTTCTGGTGAATTATAAAGATATCTGATTTTATTTGGTTGGATTATCAAGAAGAGTCTGTCAGTCATTTACTTGCACGTTTGTACAAGCTATAAACCAGAACTGTGCCAAATATCTAGAATTATTACCATTTAGAAACTACTGGTCTTAGTCCTTCAAATTGACTCTGTTACCCAACAAGGCACTGGTCTTATTCAACTCATTAATTAAAACCTTTTTTTGATATTGCTTATACAATTTCTGCCAATCACCTATTAAACATTACACATAGAATTAATTAGTCAGCTTTGTCATCTATCATACATCCTATGCCATTGTAGATAGACCTAGTTAGTCCATTCATCCACACTCAGACTGCTTTAATATTTTAAGGTTCACCCACCTAGGTGTAGCAGGACCTAAAGTGTAGGAAATCATCAAACCTTGAAGGTTGATTTCGTCAAGTTAGTTCAAAAACGTTGCGAATCCAAATATAGAGCCGGCATCCTCTTAGGATTAGTAACTTGCATTTTTGAGACCTAACAGCGCATTCTACTACCAGTTCTGGGGTGTCCATGGCATATGGGAATCCGGCGGCATGCCAGATTCCTGAAACATATATTACATTGTCTTTATCATGATCTATTTTGGATGATCACACTGCTAAATCTGTATCTCCTTGGTGAGTGTCACCAATGACGCCATACTTGAATTGTATCCCCTTGGGCTGAACAAACATGGGCTTAAGAAATTCTGCATTAGACTTGTTTTGCCTAAGATCTGCCATGGATTCCTTCAATAAACATGCCCTATCATACCATACGATATCCATATGTGTTCATACAAAATTATATATCTCTACGGCATCATGCATACTCTATTCATTACTTTTTACTTCATCATGATATGCATATTTATAGATTCAAACCACAAGAAAGAACATACTACCTAAACATGTAGATAATGACAACATGAGGGTTTTCAATTACTTACCTAATAACACTTTTCTCTTGGGTTAGGTGGATGATTATAGAAAAGGGCCGTAGATGTTGAGGATCACCCATTTCGTTACGTTGGAAGATCCGATCCGTTCACAGGTAGCTCGTATGAGGGTTTGACTTCTCTACTCTGTAATTTCTCATTTTTTCATAAGGTAAATGGAAATAACATTGGAAAGTTACCTTTAAACTCATCCGTAGGGCAAATTAGGGTAAAATTGCATTAAATCGATCGAATCCGTTGATCTTTTACAGAGAATCCATGGATGATGCCAAGTGTTTGAATTGTATTCATAGTTGGTGGGAATCCATCTACTGCATTTATGTCTATTTAATGTTAGGAAATAGGAGGTGATCCTTGAAAGATTAGGTGATATTCAAAATAGGACCCCCCTTTGGATAAAATGACCTTCTGCCTTTGAGCGGCACAATTAGTGCAAAAGAATCAGGTGATGTGGTCAGCGTTGACCACATGTAAATCAGGTCATGAATTTAAGATCAGGGATGTTTAAAATATGACCCCTGTAACTAAAATGACCCCCTTAAAAAGATTAGGGTGACGTTAACATGTTGACGACCTGGTTTAAGTGTTGTGTTGTAATGATGTCACCGTCATGTTATTGAATATGGTGTGCATCGGATATATACCTCCACGGGGTAAAATAAAATAATGACTTCATCACCAGGGTGATATTCTTTGTTCATTGGGTTTAGATGATGTCATCATCATATTGGCATAGGGTGATATTTTGTGATGAGGGTGATACTCGTAAGATGATGGATATTGAAAATATGAGCCTGCAAAATATGTGAAGTTGTTTGATGGGCAGATAAAAGCCACTACGTAAAATTGACGTCTGGACTTCGCGGACCAACTGATTATCAGGTGATAAACTCATATTAGGGTGATCTTATATAATATGACTGATGTTTGAAATATGACCCCCCTCTTTGGAATATCAAGTTTGACCAAAACTTTGACTTAACATAACTTTCTTCCCTTAGAGAATTTCAGGGTGATCCAAAAGGCAAACCTGCATGGAATTTCGTACACTTCCTAACCATGAGGTTAATGATATGAAATACTAATTTTGACAAATGACCTCATCATGGTGACCTATCTACCCCCTACAGGGCTATCTGCATGACTAATTTTACCATACCGCCCAAAGCAGAAAAACAACAAGCCAAAGCAGTAAAAAAGTTGGGTCCCTGTTTTGTCAAGTCAAAATGGGGCATGTTGTGTAACCACACAACATGACCTTAAAACCCTAATGTCCAATTTGACAAATAAGGTGAATAGTATAGCTATTCAAACTAGTCTCAAACACTATCAGAACTATGACTAGGGGCAGACATCTAATCAGAATTGGAATCAAGGGTATAATCCTAATAGGAATCAGAATTGGAGTTAGGGTTATTAGTAGAATAGATACCAAAATCCTAACCCTACATAGCCTTTACAAACTATTCAACCTATCCAACAAATACTAGCTGTAAATCTAGTTAGGGCCTTAGTCCCTATTCAGAACAATCAGGCCCAAGAGTTAGATTGGTGCTATCCCTGCAACCAACCTCACAATCTATCCTCTTGTGCTATTGGTGCACAAGAGAATGTTTTTATGGTGCATAATTTTCATTCTTAGTAAGCATCATATTCAGAGGCAGTAAATAATCATCTTGAAATGTCAAATGACGCTACCCCTGATGCTACTATGATTCTATGGATTGTAGAAGAATTTTATGTTGTCAATCAGCCTATGGACAGTGTTGTGATGCCTATTGTAGACAACATCTGGTCAAAGAAGAGGTAGTTGGAGGCTAGTCCCATGTCTGTTGTGTTACAAAAAGAGCCTGTTCCAAAGGCAAAGGTGGCAGTGCCACAATTCCAATTCAGAGTAGCAAATTAGCTTCTACAAAAGAAATTCCACCAGGCTTAAAAGTGACTAGACAAACTCCAAATCAACCAAAAAGGGGAACATGGATTCCCTCTATGCATAAGGCAACCATTGTTCCATTAAATATTGTGGAACAGATGAAGAAAATGAATATCAATGTTTCCATGTGGGAAGTAATGTCGATCCCCTCTTAGAGGGACCTATTGGAAGAAGCCTTAAGGCACTTCCCATTTGTTGAGTCAGTAACATCAAATCCATCAACTAGGCAAAAAGAAAAGGCTCCTACCAGTATTGTGCAACCAAGTGAAGGACAAGTAACTATAGTCAAGAAACTATCTCCTTTCTACTTGTCTTTGATCATTGGAAAATTTTTAGTGCACAACTGAATGATAGACTCTAGGACTAGTGTTTCAGTCATGCCCAAGAAGATAGTGGATGCATTAGGAATCAAGTATACCTCTATTTCATCAGGTGTATTGTAATTGGATGGCACCTCAGTGAGCACTGTAGGAGTGATCGGGGGACTAGACCCGACTCTACATGCATGTCCGAACTTGACCTTCAAATAGGATATTTTAGTCATTGATCTTCCTCCCTTCTTTGCTATCTGTCTATCAAGAGACTTCATAGCCAAGGTAGGTGACTATCTTTCTTCTGACTGGTCTCATATTTTACTAAGGACTAGATATGGTACATGATTCACCATAAAGAATGAACCAATTTCAGATTATCATGTGGAGAATTACGACCACAGCCTGGTGAACCCACATGTGATGATTCAGGGTGAGGAAGTGCATGACTCAGAACCTACTGAGGTAGAACCTTTACCTTTTCCTATCCCTGACCTATTTTAGATGAGTGGGCAAGGGATCATGGAAATTTTGATCCTTATGATACCACTGAGGCGATTGACTTGGGCAACTACATGATCCATGAAGGGGATCCTTCGGTCCCTTCTGTACTCAAGCCAATTGATGACTCGAACAATTGATGGAAAATGTTCTTTAATGGTGTAAAGAGTAGAAATGGAGCTAGTGTAGGTGTTTTTCTAGTCTCTTCAACTAGTAAGAAGTTGTATTTTGCTCATAGGTTGCACTTTTCTTGCACCAATAATGTAACAGAGTATGAGGCATTAGTTCATGGCCTGTTGATAGTTGAAAAGAAAAATATCAAGCATTTGGAGATCTTTGGTGATACTGAATTGGTGGTTAACCAAGTCAGAAAGAGATGTGCTACAAAAAAATAGCTTCTAAGAACTTACAGACATATAGTTTGAGATCTATTTGAGAGTATTGTCGCTCTTAACTTGCAGGTGATCCCAAGGAAATTAAATTCAGAGGATGATCAATTAGCGATGACAGGGGCTCATTTTTTTCCACCTATAGACTTATTCCAAGGTCTTGATCAGCATGTGAAAATGGTCATTAGGCCCTCTATTCCTAATACTAATATTCATTGGAAAATTTTTGATAGCAAGGAGTAGATCGCATGCTTCATCCAGAATGAAGTTGAGTTCTCTTCAAGGGAACAACCCAAATTACAAGAATATTTTAGTGATTAGATCATCCAGCTCAAATCAAACAAGCTACCCAAGGGTCTAGTCACCCTTGAGGCCATCTTTAGCAATGATGATATGTTCAGGGGTGATAAAAACAACATGACATTCATGAAAAAAGATTATCAGAAGGTAACCATCGCCCAGGACAAAGAGTTGCTCCTAGGGAAAGTGTATGACAATGTAGAGGAGCAAGAATTCATAAGGCTTTCCCAAAAGTATTGTTAGGGTTAGGGTAGATCAAAGCAATAAACAATAACAATTATATGCAGATGAAATAACCCAAATTTAACAATGAGGAATTACACAAAAGAGATCAACACATAAATTTAACATGGTTCACCCAATATGGGCTATGTTGGATTTTTTTCCCAACTAGATGCTTCCCAGTTATCCCTACAAGGTAGCGATCATTGATCAATAGGATTTTTGGGCCAGGGGCCAATGGTATAGGAGACAGACTCTATAAATATCTCTTCTTCTTTAGGCTCTGCAGAACCAAGGGGGGTATTCCCTATTCAACATCAATAAAATATGCCTATGAACTTGCTTGGATGTTGATACAAAGCAGATAAATCCTCTCTTATGCAGACCAAAACTGTGAAATAAGTGCGAAGGGGCTAGTTTTGGGCCTATGTTCAGTTGTGAGACAGAGGGTTTAGGTCCTAAAACTACTTCTAATATCCTAAAGGTTTGTCTTTGAAGTTTGAGTTTGTTTTTGTATTTGGATGCAAGACTGGGACTTTGGGTTGTAACCTCAATACAAGACCAGACTATTGCCTATCCAGGGCTCAGAGTCAATATATATATGTGTGTGTGTGTGTGTGTGTGTGTGTGTGTGTGTGTGTGTGTGTGTGTGTGTGTGTGTGTGTGTGTGTGTGTGTGTGTGTGTGTGTGTGTGAATGTTTACTATAGACTTAAAACAATAATCAGATTTCAAGGGGTTTTTGTAATGTCTTCCTTACAGACACTACCCAAGACCAAGCATTCAGTTATTTCTACTTACAAACATCCTCACTGCAATATATTCTTCCCAACACCTAACCCAAAACATTTAATCTACTCCTTGAGCAGAAGTAAAAGATCAAGCATTCAATATAGCAAGCCCATATTCTAGAATCTCAAACACCCTTTAGCTATTTAGATTCAGAAGAAGAACACATTCAACTTGGAGACAAATAATAAAATACATGCATTGAAGCATTACTCATTTAAATCAACATGAAACTGATGTATTCTATGCATAAAACATTCAACATACAACTCATAAACTCAATCATCGACCCATACCTCTGTATTTCACCATTAATGGCTCAACAACCCATAGTTTCCCCCTCAAAATTTGCAGCAGCGTGTCTTTGAAGTTTTCCTGTCTGAAAACAACTGCAAATACAAAGAAATCACCCCTATAGAACATTTGAATCATGGCCGTTGATTTCCCCCATCGCTGAAATCTACAGCCTCAAAACACTTTGAAAAGTCACCAGCCAATGAAATTGTGCCATGTAGGCACCTTGTGCTTCTATCACTAACTTTTTTGCCATCTACTTTGCCCTCAAAATCCTTACATATGCAACTGAAAATGAGATTGTATATACATACAATCACTCGCATACAAGGCGGACCCCAAGACATTATGAAACAAATTTGAATTTGCATTCAGGTTCAGGCCTTGAATGTATCTCCCTTCATACATCGGCATATACAACACACTTTACATACAAGCCATAGACTCCAAATTATGATGAAACATATCACAATCGCTTTGAAGTCCAACTTGTATCCTAACCTTTTGCATCGTCACTTTGTATATTGCATATACAAATGCAATATGCATTCTGCGGACCCTAGATCATTATCCGCCACAGTACATTTTCCTTTTGGCATATGGGTAGTATGTTCTTCCTTTGTATATGAACAATGTATGTCGCATATATGATGCGAACATACAAGCAAATTATACATACATACTGCAAAATTCAACTTTTATCAACTGGAATGCATGCTCATTTCAGATCCGGCTTGTATATGTGAACCTATGCACCAAAAATGATGCGGAACACACAATGCAATCACATGGGCCCCACCACAGCATAAGGACTTTTGACTTTGACCACAACCCGCCTTGCATATTTCCCTGTATCTCTTCGTTTGTATGTCCAAATTATATATACCGATATATAATTGCATATATACAAGTGGTGGATCCCACCGCTTGCATCCTTTCTTTGCATAAGCATTGCCCATCGGGGAGAAATTTAGTCGAACCGCAGATGACCCTTATCATGCCGACAGAGCCCTTTGTATGCCATCGGCCTATCAGAGAGACTTGGGAGTTGGCTGCCGATGTGCATTCTCATGTCGAAGGAAACCTTTCACTATAGCAAATGCATGCCACCCCTTTTGTATGTTGACTTTGCACATTTTTTCTTTGTATGCAACCCATGTATCTTTCGCTCGCATGTTTCCCTTTGTACCTAGCTGTTGCATGTCTAAACATACAACACAAATATACATGCAACCCCCACATACAAGCAGGGAATATTCTTGGAATCTGTGACAGATTCCTCAATGCATATACAAACCCGATATGCATTGAAAAGATGCATACAATCAATTTTCTCACTTTTTTGAAGGCTAATTGAATATTTTGGGCCCGCCAATATACATTTACACTTGTACATATGAAGACACAAACATGCAACAGATTTTACCATGTGTGTAGAGTGATTTTAAACTTAGCATTTTTTCTTGCACGCGATGGAAAAAAGTGGTAAAGCAATGCATAGGGGCTGGTTAACCAATGAGCACTAAGGCATGAAAATACAACTAATGTAACTAGGAACCCACTACAGGAGGTCAACAATAAAGTAGAAAAGACAAAGCAAGAGGCTGAGAGGAAACAAAACCTAAGGCAATTAAGGGTTTGAAGGAATAAAGTATAAACTTGCAGACTCAATTCAAAACCCTAACCCTAGGTGAGCACCACCAGGCTACATCCATAGAAACTCAACCATCCAAAGATTTTATTATCTAGTGCAAAATAGATTACAATCTCGCGAATACATAGCTATACCATACATCCCAACCGCTTATAACAAGCTTTTTGGAAGCTTCTAGAATTAGGGTTTTGCAATGTCATTTTTCTTTTGGCGAGGATACATAACTTGTGTATAGTACTTACATGATCAGTCGCCACATACGAACAATCTCCCACTTGGAGACTGATTTTGGACGACACTGCTGCGCTTGCAACTCCCACTGGATTACAGGCCTAGTCAGTTTCTTAAGTCCACCATTATCAATCATGAAGGCCAACATAAACTGATGAGGAAATTAGTTTCTCCCATGTAACTACCTTTGTGAACATATCTGTAGGATTCTCACTTGTGTGAATTTTCTCTAGCTTCAACTGCCCATCCTCCAAAACTGACCAGATGAAGTGGTATCTGAGCTGTATGTGCTTAGTTTTTGAATCAAAAGTTGAATTCTTAGAAAGATGAATGGCACTTTGGCTATCAGTGTACAAAGGGCTATCATCTTGTTGTTGCCCCAATTCCTCTAGAAAATGTTGTAACCAAACCATCTCCTTGCTAGCATCCATAGTAGCAACATACTCAGCTTCAGTGGTTGAAAGTGCAACAACCTTTTGTAGCCTTGAAATCCAACTGACTATAGTACCTCCTACAATGAAAACATACCCTGTAGTACTCCTCCTATCAATATCACTTGCTAGATCAGAGTTAACATATCCTTTTAGAGAAAAATTTGTTCCTCCAATACATAGTTTCTTTGAAGTAGTACCTCTCAAATATCAGAGAACCCATTTTACAGCATTCCAGTGTTCCATTCCCAGATTGCTCATATACTTTCTCACAACTCCCACTGCATGTGTAATATCTCACCTTGTACATACCATTGCATACATCAAGCTTCCAACTGCTGATGCATATGGTATCTTAGACATTTTATCTTCCTCCTCTTGTGTCTTTGGACACATCTCCTTAGTCAACTTAAAATGACTAGGCAAAGGTGTACTAACTGCTTTTACATTTTGCATGTTAAACCTTTTCAAATACTCACTTTGAGACAAAAATAATTTTCTATTTGTCCTGTCCCATGTGATCCTCATACCGAGGATTTATTTTGCTTCACCCAAATCCTTCATAGCAAATGAATTTGCTAATTTTTGCTTAAGTTCATTAATATGCTGCATGTTAGACCCAGCAACAAGCATGTCATCAACATAAAGCAACAGAATAATATAGCTGCCATTGCCCAATTTTTTGAAATAAACACAATAATTAGAATGACATCTTTTGTAGCCTTGTTTAACCATAAAACTATCAAATTTAAAATACCATTGCCGAGGTGCTTGCTTCAGGCCATACAAACTCTTCTTTAACTTTCATACAAAATTATCCTTACCCTTGACTTCATATCCCTGTGGTTGTTGCATGTATATTTTCTCTTCTAGATCCCCATGCAGAAAAGCTATTTTCACATCTAGCTATTCAAGATGCAAGTCTTCCGCAGCCACAAGACTTAGAATTATTCTAATAGAAGTCATCTTTACAACCAGAGAAAATATTTCATCAAAATCTATACCTTTTTCTGTGCAAAACCTTTTACCAGGAGTCTGGCCTTATATCTTTTCTTGCCTCCATCTTCTTCCTTTAACCTTTAAACCCATTTATTTGGCAATGCTCTTTTTCCTATAGGCAATTCAACTAAGTCCCAAATCTGATTTTGTAGTAAGGAATCCATTTCTTTTTTCATGCCTAGCTCCCACTACTTTTTGGTATCTACCTACATTACTTCTTCATAACTTTCGGGTTCACTAGAATTAGTTAATAATATAGAATATAATGATGGAGAAAATCTTTCTGGAGGTCTACTTATCCTTGTAGAGCATCTAACACTTGCAGGAGTCTGTGGGATAACTTGTTGTTGCTAAGCATCAGGTACCACTAGCATTTTATTTTCTAGAATCTCATCTAGCACCACATATTCCTTTTTGGCATGTTCATGCTTCTTTTCCTACAACTGATCCTTATACATGACCTTCTCATTGAATATAATATCTCTGCTCCTAATGATTTTATGATTTTCAAAATCCCATAACCGATAACCAAATTCATCTACTCCATATCCAATGAAGGTACATTTTTTAGACTTAGCCTCAAGCTTCGTTCTATTTTCAATATCAACATGGACAAAAGCTTCAGAACCAAAGGTTTTCATAAATGAATAGTTTTGATTTTTACCCATCCATTCCTCCTCTAGAATGCCACCATCTAAAGGATTTGAAGGTCCCCTGTTTATTAAATAAACAATAGTATGTACAACATCTACCCAAAAGTGTAAGGGTAGTCCAACATGCAATCTCATGCTCCTTGTACACTCCATAATGGTCCTATTCATCCTATCAGACACACCATTTTCTTGTGGGGTTCCAGGAACTAGTTTTTGCTTGGGGATTCCATTATATGAATAGTAATTCTCAAATTCTTTGCTGCAATACTCGCCTCCATTATTAGATCTGAGATACTTCAACTTTTTTCTTGTCTCATTCTCAACCAAAGCTTTCCACTTTTTAAAAGTTTCAAATACTTATAATTTTTGTTTTAGGAAATACACCCATGTTTTCCTAGTTGCATCATCAATAAAAGTAACATTATAGTAAGAGCCTCCAAGAGAAGATACCTGAGCTGGTCCCCATACATCCGAATGTACAAGCTCTAATTTCTCACTCTACTTCTCTTTCCCAACTTTGAGAAATCAGACTCTTTTCTATTTTCCAGAAACATAATTTTCCAAGAACTCCAAGTCAATCTACTTCAGACCTACTAGCAACTTTCTGGAGTGAAGAATCTTCATCCCTTTCTCACTCATGTGCCCAAGTCTATGGTGCCACAGTTCTATTTCTGTTCTTGCAACAAGTGTTATAACTGTCTCAGTAGCAACTATTTTTGTAGCAACTAAGGTAGAATAAGTATTACCAATACACAAATACAATGTTCCTACCTTTTCACCTTTAGCTACTACTAATGTACCTTTAGTGAACTTCTAGACTTTGTCTAAAAAGGTAACTATGCAACCTTCACTACCCAGTTGTCCTGCAGAGATTAAATTCCTTCTCAAATTTGGAACATGCCTTACCTCCTGTAGAAACCATTCATTTCCATTCTACAACTTGATTTTTATCTTTCCTTTTCCAACAATCTGATAGGGTTTATCATCACCCAAATATACCTGTCAAAAATCACCTTGAATATAATCTACAAAATGTTTCCTATGGGGTGTGGCATGAAATGAAGCCCCTAAATCTATTACCTAGGAATCATTAGCATTATCTAAACATAGAATTAAAGCATCTTGTAATTTATTACTTGCAACATTAGCTTCCTTACTGTCATCATGTTTTCCATCTCTTTGTTTGCCCTTTCAAGACCAACAATCCTTCTTCAAGTGTCCTAGCTTTCCACAGTGCCAGCAATCCATTCTTCCTCTGGATTTAGATCTACCTTTCTTCGACTTCCCTTGTGGCTTCCCACGATTTGTAGCGCTTTTTCCTCTTTCCTTTGTTCTTCCCCTATTCTCTACAGTCAAAGCATTACCAGATGTTGAAGTCTCACCTGTACTTTTCCATCGTATTTCCTCGCTAAGGATAACACCAACAACATTATCAAATTTTAAAGTATTTGAACTAGAGACATAGTTACTTACAGCCATTACCAAGCTATTCTAGCTTTCTGGCAAAGAACAAAACCAACAAAGCCCTTACCTCTTCATCAAATTTCACTTTTACAGAAGTTAACTGACTGCTAATCGTATTAAACTCATTTAAATGATCTGAAATAGATCCACCTTCAATCATTTTCAGATTAAACAAACACTTCATGAGAAATACCTTATTAGAGGATGAGGTTTTTTCATACAATTTAGTCAAAGCTTTCATTAGACCATCTATTTTCATCGCTTCTATTATATTGAATGCCACAGATGGTGCCAGGCACAACTGAATGGTTCCCAGTGCCTTTCTGTCTAGAAGATCCCAATCCTCACCAGTCATTGTTACCAATTTCTTAGCTTTTCCTTCCAACAGCCTCCATAAATCCTTCTGATAGAGATAATCCTCCATCTGCATCTTCCATAATTGATATTTCTACCAATTGAATTTATCTACCTTCAATTTACCCTCATTTGCCATTACTCCCACTTAACCGTGAGACTCCCACTCAACTGTGAGACCTTCCTATAGATGATAAACAAACACAACTTGCTTTGATACTAGTTGTTAGGGTTAGGGTAGATCAAAGCAATAAACACTAACAATTATATGTAGATTAAATAACCCAAATATAACAATGAAGAATTATACAAAAGAGATCAACATAGAAATTTAATGTGGTTCACCCAATATGGGCTACATCCACAGAAACTTAGCCATCCAATGATTTTATTATCCAGTGCAAAATAGATTACAATCTCATGAATACATAGCTAGACCATACATCCCGATCGCTTATAACAAGCTTTTTGGAAGCTTCTAGAATTAGGGTTTTGCAATGTCATTTTCCTTTTCTCGATTAACAAAAAATTAACAATTGACTCTGATCGTGCAAAAAAGAGGGAAAAAATTAACAACCAACTCCCGAACCCCGACGATGATACATAACTTGTGTACAGTACTTGCATGATCAGTCACCACATAGAAACAAGTATAATGATGTCCCAGCATGGACATATGTAGATTTGAAAGGATTCAATCTAGATGTGACTCAACATGCCATTGATCTGGATCCCAATTGCAAGCTGTCTCACCAAAAGCAGCGGCCCATAAATCCAAAAATTGAACCTCTCATGAGGAAAGAGCTTGCTAAGCTCATACAACCAAGGATTATCTTCCCTATTAAGTATTCTACTTGGGTAGCAAATCTAGTGCCAGTGACAAAGAAGAACAGAGAGATTAGGCTCTATGTAGATTTTAGGAACCTAAATCGAGCCTCTTTGAAAGATCATTACCCTCTGTGTTGTTATATGGAGCCTAATCAGACTCAGAGGTTATATTTACCCCACTTTTATTGGCGCGGTTTCCCCCCCAAATTCCTATGGGGTCAAGGGGCAGCGCCCCTTGCGAGGGTTTGGGGGAAGCGCCCCCAAGACGGGGTCTAGGGGCAGCACCCTTGGCACGTTCCTTGTTGCGATACAGGGCGGGGTCGAGGGGCAGCGCCCCCGTGGGGGCTCGGGGGTAATGCCCCCGAAACCTCACATAGTTTTTTATTATTTCATAATGCACCGGGAGTTAATTTTTTCATTGACTGACATAAGAAAATCCTATTTTGTAACTGACAAAAGGCTTGATAAAAGGTGGCTAAGGGTTAGGGTTTTGGTATTGTATTGTAGCATTTGCAGCGGTATTGAGTTGCAGGGATTGCTGATTGTAATCGGTTTGATTTACTGGATAATAGTATTGGATTCTCTGTTTGGTGGATGTAGCCTGAGTTTGGATGAACCACGTTAAAACTTGTGTCTCATTTTTATTATTTCTGTGTATTTCCATTTCTCTGTTTAATCTTTATTTGTATTTAATTGATATCTTCTGCTGGCTAACCCTAACAAGTGGTATCAGAGCGGGTTGTGTTCGTTTATCATCTACAGGAAAGTCTCATAGTTGAGTGGGAGCAATGGCGGACGAGGGTAAAATGAAGGTTGATAAATTCAATGGGTAGAACTATTAGTTATGGAAGATGCAGATGGAGGATTACCTCTATCAAAAGGATTTATGGAGGCCATTGGAAGGAGTAGCCAAGAAACTGGCAACAATGTTTGATGAGGATTGGAATCTTCTTGACAGAAAGGCACTGGGAACCATTCGGTTGTGCCTGGCACCGTCGGTGGCATTCAATATAATGGAAGCGAAGACAACAGATGGTCTGATGAAAGCTTTGGCTAAATTTTATGAAAAACCCTCAGCCTCAAATAAGGTATTTCTCATGAAGCAGTTGTTTAATTTGAAAATGGTTGAAGGTGGATCTGTGACAGGTCATTTAAATGAATTTAATATGATTGTTAGTCAATTGACTTCTGTAAATGTAAAATTTGATGAAGAAGTGAGAGCTCTCTTGATATTATGTTCATTGCCTGAAAGTTGGGATAGTTTGGTAATGGTGGTTAGTAACTCTGTTTCTGGTTCAAATACCCTAAAATTTGATGATGTTGTTGGTGTTATTCTGAGTGAGGAAATTTGTAAGAAAAGCTCAGGTGGATCCAAATCAGGCAGTGTTTTGAATGTAGAAAGTAGGGGCAGATCAAAGGAGAGAGGAAAAGGTTCTAGAGGTCATGGGAAGTCACGAGGAAAATCAAAGGACAAAAGATGCCAAACCAGAGGAGAAAAGGATTGCTGGTATTGTGGAAAACCAGGTCATCTGAAGAAAGATTGCTGGTCTCGGAAGAACAAAGAAGGAGACAAACAAGAAGGCAATAAGGAAGCAAATGTGGTAAGTAATAAATCTAAAGATGACGCTTTGATTCTTTCCCTAGATAATGCTGATGATTCATGGGTTTTAGATTCAGGGGCCTCATTTCATGCTACGCCCCATAGAAGTTATTTTCTTGATTGTGTCCAAGCGGATTTTGGGCTGGTTTATTTGGGAGATAACGAACCTTGTCAGATTGTTGGAAAGGGAAGAATCAAGATTAAGTTACAGAATGGGAATCATTGGCTACTACAAGAGGTAAGGCATGTTCCAAGGCTTAGTAGGAATTTAATTTCAGCAGGGCAGCTAACTGAACAAGGTTGCACTGTTACATTTACTAATAAAAATTGGAAGGTTTCAAAAGGTACCTTAGTAGTAGCAAAAGGTGTGAAAGTAGGCACCTTATATCTTTGTACAGGTCATATTGTTCCTTCTACTTTAGCTGTTACAGAGAAAAAATAAACAGGTTTAGGAACAGTTGCTACAGGTTTGAGGAAGAGACTGGAAAAGTTGCTGCAGGTTCTAAGACAACATTGTGGCATAACAGACTTGGGCATATGAGTGAAAAAGGTATGAAGGTACTTCATTCTAAGAAAGTTTTACCAGGTGTTGCAGAGATTCCACATGGAGAATGCCAAAGCTGTCAGCACACCTTTGCCTAGTCATTTGAAATTGACCAAGGAGATGTGTCTTAAGACACAAGAGGAGGAAGAGAAAATGTCCAAGGTACCCTATGCTTCAGCTGTAGGAAGTTTAATGTATGCCATGGTATGCACGAGACCGGATATTGCACATGCTGAGGAGTCATTAGCAGGTATATGAGTCATCCCGGATTAGAGCATTGGAATGCGGTAAAATGGATTCTTAGATATTTGAGAGGTACATTTAATAAACACTTATGTTTTGGGGGCTCTAATACTGATTTAGCAGGTTATGTAGACTCAGATTTGGCAGGGGATATTGATACCAGGTGGAGTACTATAGGTTATGTCTTTACTGTAGGTGGAACAGTGGTGAGTTGGATTTCCAGGTTACAAAAGGTGGTTGCTTTATCCACCACAGAGGCAGAATATGTAGCTCCAACAGAAGCAAGCAAGGAGCTGATATGGCTGCAATCTTTCATGAATGAATTGGGCACACAACAGGTTAATAGTTATTTGTTTACGGACAGCCAGAGTGCCATACATCTTGCAAAGAATTCTACCTTGCATTCAAAGACCAAACACATACAGTTGAGGTATCACTTCATTCGGTCGGTGTTGGATGATGGATAATTACAGCTAGTAAAGATACATACAGATGACAATCCAGCTGATATGTTTACAAAGGCAGTAACAAGGGAGAAGCTGAGCCCCTCTTTAGCTTCAGTTGGTCTTCTAGACTGAAAACAACCAAAAATAGAACAAAAGAGTCCAGGGTGCTTATTTCCAGTGGGAGCTACAGGGTCAGTGGTGTTATGATCAGTCTCCAAGTGGGAGATTGTTGTTATATGGAGCCTAATCAGACTCGGAGGTTATATTTACCCCACTTTTATTGGCGCGGTTTCCCCCCAAATTCCTATGGGGTCAAGGGGCAGCGCCCCTTGCGGGGGTTTGGGGGTAGCGCCCCCAAGATGGGGTCCAGGGGCAGCTCGCGAAACCTCACACAGTTTTTTATTATTTCATAATGCACCAGGAGTTAATTTTTTCATTGACTGACATAAGAAAACCCTATTTTGTAACTGACAACAAGCTTGATAAAAAGCGGCTAAGGGTTAGGGTTTTGGTATTGTATTGTAGCATTTGCAGTGGTATTGAGTTGCAGGGATTGCTGATTGTAATCGGTTTGATTTACTGGATAATAATATTGGACTCTCTATTTGGTGGATGTAGCCCAAGTTTGGATGAACCACATTAAAACTTGTGTCTCGTTGTTATTATTTATGTGTATTTCTATTTCTCTGTTTAATCTTTATTTGCATTTAATTGATATCTTCTGCCTGCTAACCCTAACACTCTGCCCTCTATGGATCAAATTTTGCAAATAGTTGTGGGGGTAGAGAGGTTTTCATTATTAGATGGCTTCTTTGGCTATAACGAGAGCATTGCCAGAGAGGAAGATAGATTCAAGACAACATTCACAACCAAATAGGGAATCATGGCATATGAAAAGATGTCATTTGGTCTTTCTAATGCAGGTGCCACATTTTAGAGGGCAATGGATATTACCTTTAAAGGATTTATAAATAGGTTCATCTTAATTTATCTGGATTACATTACAATTTTCTCTAGGAAGGGAGAAAATCACATGGAGCATCTAGAGAAGGTTTTCCAGAGATGTAAAAAGTTTGGGGTGTCTCTGAATCCCAAGAAGTGTATTTTTGTTGTTGCCCAAGGTAAGATTTTGGGCCACATAGTGTCTGAGGATGGGATATCCATAGATCTAGATAGAACATCTTCTCTACTCTCTCTTCTCCTGCCTACTCACAAAAAGGATTTACAATTATTTGTAGGGCAGATCAACTTTGTTAGGAAGTTCATCCCTAACTATGCTGGCTTGGTGAAGACTCTAACCCTTATGCTAAGAAAGGATGCAGTCTTCAGATGGACTAAAGAAGGGAAGGATGGTTTTGAGAAGATCAAGGAGGAGATTTCCCAGGAACCTACTCTCATGAACCCAAATTATGAGAAGTACTTTGTCCTCTATGCATATGGAGGAGAGAACAATATTTCTGCTATCTTGATGTAGTAAAATGAACATGGACTGGAGCAGCCCCTGGCCTTCTTCAGTCAGACCTTAAAGGACTTGAGGTCAGGTATAGCCCCATGGATAAGAAGGTATTTTCCATTGTTAGTGCTTTAAAAAAATTCAGATATATGCTAACAAATAATCATATTAAAGTTTTAGTTTCTCATCTTAGTGTGAGAGATTACATAATGAGGATAGAGATTAGTGAAAAGTGAGCCAGCTGGGTCACCAAGATCCTGGAATATGATGTGATCATCAAAGCCACTAAGATGATTAGGGGTGGATGATTATGTGAACAAATAGCTTAGACATCACTAGATGAATTGAATTCATCCCGTCATTTGAATGAGGAGGAACATATGGCTGAGCCATCAATTATGAGCTCTTGGATAATAGAGATGGCTAGTTTCCTATCCACTGGTGAGTATCCCTATGGACTGAACAGAAACAAAAGAAGACATTTCAAGCTGTAGTCTATCCCTTATGCTTTGGTAGATGGTGTTCTCTTCAAGAAAAAAATTGGATGGAGTCTTACTAAGGTGCATAGAATTAGATCAGGTTGATAGACTTCTTGATGAGTTTCATACTGGCCTAGCTAGTGGCCATTTCTCCACTAAAGCTACAATAATGAAAATAATGAGGGCTGGTTACTTTTATCCCACATTATTCAATGATGCCCATGTATGGGTAAGAGGATGTAAAGAGTGTGCTCTCTTTGCAGGAAAGAAAAGATTGGCAGCACTCCCACTGCACCCTATTCAGGCTGACCAACCCTTGTCATAAGGGGGATTAGATTTTATTAGCATTATAAATCCTTCTTCGAGTGTTGGCCACAAGTGGGTTTTGATTGCAATAGATTACTTCACCAAGTGGGTTGAAACAGTCCCACTCAAGAAGGCCACTGAGTCATCTATCATGGGTTTCTTAGAAGAAATCATGACAAGGTTTGGATCTCCTCATACTATTATTTCTGATAATGCTAAACCATTCATTGGTTTTAGGATTACTGATTGGGCTCTTAAGGACAATGTGTTTTTAAAGACTTCATCCAACTATTACCTCCAAGGTAATGGGTTCGTTGAATCCACCAATAAAAACATGATCAGGATCCTGAAAAAGACCATGGAGACAAACTAGAGACAATGACACAATAAGATCAAATTATCTCTTTGGGCTGATATAATCACATACAAGAGAGCCATTAGGAACTCTCCTTTTGTTCTTGTGTATGGAAGAGAGGCTAGATTACCTATATCCTTAGAACTTCTTGCATTGGATTTGGCTCATCAATTGGATCTGGAAGGAGAAGATGCAAGGTCTGTCAGAATGGCTGAATTAACTAAATTAGAGGAACAAAGGCAGTCAGCCATGATCACATTAGGAGAACATCAGATGCAGACCAAGAGATACTTTGATAAGAAGGCCAAGGTCTAGACCTTCAAGGAGGGTGACCTTGTTCTAAAATGGGGTGTTGATCGAGCCAAACTAGGAGGCCACACCAAGTTTGATGCACTTTGGAGTGGGCCTTATGTCATCATCAGCTGCAAGCAAGCAAATGCCTTCATTCTTTTAGGGATGGATGGTGAAGTTCTATCGGTCTCAATGAATGGGATCCTTCTCAAACCTTACCATTAAGTTTGGTGTGAGATATTGTACATATTGTTTTAGTTTATTTCTATTTTAGGTTTCCCTTTCCCTAAGTGCCTTTGCAAAGGCTACATTGGCATTAGGAGAATGCAGGCCTTTTTCTTTTGTGTGTTATGGGAGGTAAGTTTTAGTTGTCTTGACCTTTTTTCATTCTTCTTTTAGACTCTATGCCCAATGAATGCTTAAGGCCACTAATCTATTTGTTTAGCAGGCAAACATCCCTGAGAGGTCACCAAAATGTTGACCCATTTTCCTCTACTGAGACTCAAATGGTTCACCTTCCTAATGTTTAGATATCCCATGGAATATGGCCCTGTAGGCCTTAAATCTTTCAATCCTCATGCTCTGCCTTGCAAAAATCCCTAAAAGGCCATTTGAAGAATCCTTGAAAAAAGCCTAGAAAAACCCATAATTCTTTTGGCTTCAATGCATTCCTTCATAGATATTTTCCATCTTTTACTTAGTCATTTTCATATGGATGTCCTGATGACGTCATCTAGATATTTCCTAATTTCTGGATGCTTCCCAATATGTGGACCTTAGTTAATATCTGGATGTTTTCTAAACATTCGTATCTTAACTAATGTCTGGATCCTTTCTAATATCTGGGTTCCTTGCGAATGTCCTGATGACATTATCTGGACCCCTCTCCAAAGAAATGCATATGAAAATGACATCATCCAAACATCCTGCCTTCGCTATATCCCCCCAATGCTAATATCCTAATGACATTATCTAGATCCTCCATTTAAAAAAGTTCCTTATGTTGATGACATCGTTAGGATATTCAAAGACATCTAGAAATTAAGTTGGTGCCCAGATATTAAAGGTTAATATCCATGCAGATGATGATTTCTCCATGTTGTAAAGGTAATTTCATGGGTGCATCCGAATATCGTATAGCCCATAGACTGTTGAAGATGACATCATATTCCTTCCATGTGGCTGCGAAATGATGACACGTGGATATCCATATGCCAATTGACCGCAACTTAATCATGGATATCTCCCTCATCCTAAAGAATTTCTATGTGATCCAAAAGGCAAAATGCTTCGAATTTGATGGATAAAATTGTGTGGATTCCAGCACCAACTTGGGAAGCTTCAAGAATGTGGGACTTGACACTTGAAACAACCTCTAGATTTTATAGAAGCTGGCTCTTCCTTTTTAAATAGGGTTTCAGAAAGGGAAGAAAAAACAAGATTACAGATACAATAAACAAAAGATTCTAATTCTATAGAAATGCACCAGATTTATATAAGTATGAACAACTAACATAGTGATTAAACCTTTATGATTCAGTTATGTCAAAGAGCAAATGAATCAATGCAAATAGATTTTAAACAGATTTAGAATCAAAGGCCAAATTCAAGGAAATTATATAGAGACACATAAAATATCATCGAACAACATAGAACAACGTTTCTTTTCATTAATAGGTTCAACAAAATACAAGAGGTACATAAACATGTACAAGTCTATATGCTTCTTGAAACAACTATGAAAGGCTAAAATGATACAATCCAGTCGCAACAATAATCTCTTTGTATTTCTCTATCTATATCTGTGTTACAAAACCTTCCCCTATTTATAGCAACAAAATTTGACTTAAGATCACTCCCATATGTTAGAATCTCAACGGCCTACAACTGAACTTGAACTCAACTAGAAGTTGAACTGGCACTGAAAATATTCTTGAATCTACAACTATGTCTTCCCTGCGTGTCCATTGGTTGAGTGATACTAAAAATGCGGCACCGTAACTTGTAGTTCCGATTTGAGACACATGGCAGTTTCCGTGAGTTTCTAATGGCTCCAAAAATGTGTTATGCGGCATCCTATGCTTGCTGCATATGTAGTTTTACTTCAATATAAAAAGGAACACACAAGACACTGACACTTGTCATTATCCACCACACTTAGAAACTAATGCATGTCGGCTTCTGAAAGCTTCACATTGGGACACCTAGCACAGTATGCATCTTATAAGCTTCTTTACTTTACATCCTTCAAACACCCATGTCAATGACACTTGGCAATCTCCACATCACTTTAGAAACTATGGCAATAACATCGTGGGGTCCATCATATGTCCCATCACTTCTTGAAACTTAACAAAATATAGAGACATGCGGAAGCTTCTACATAATGCACCAAAGTAACATGTGACACACTAGTGCTTATTTCCAAAGATCCATCAAAAAGTTTCTCAAAACCCTGTGGTAGAGACACTTGGTGCTTTCTGTATGCAACCGAAACTTAAGTCATAACACCCCAGGCCCACCATATACTTTTTGGCTCCTCAAAAGCTATCAAAGAAGGATACACATGGCAGTATCTACTACTGTAACAAAAAGACACTTGGAGCCTTTTGCTTGTAAGCTGCATCAAAGAAACTTCTCCTCAAGCCCCGTGGTAGTGACACGTGGTGCTTTCCGCACATAGGAAACAACTTAATAAAAGGAAACTATGCTAAGGATATGTGGCACATTCTGGCAACATCTAGGTGTTAGTGCCTGAATTGACTGACAGTTTTTGAGCAATTTTCATGCAGGCACCTTCCTTAAAAATGTTCTAAGTGTTGGGCCTCCTCAGCATTTTTCAGCTGCAGCATCATATTTTTCTTTGAGGAGGAGATCATCATCATCATGTTCTCTGTCGACTTGTCTTTCATCAGGATCATCGTATTTCAATATCGGGTGATATTTGGATATCATCCTGATCTTGCTGATGAGCTACAATGTGCCTTGATTTTCTTGCAGAGGGTGATTTTTCAAATATCCAGTGATCTTCCAATTATCACCCTGCCCTTTTATGATGATGATGTCACCCCGATCTTCTGAAGGGGTTATTTTTTGAGTTGTTCGACCTGACTTGTTTTTTCTTAAGGGTCGTCTTCATCATCATCATCATATTTCCGGTTATCGCCGTGTTACTTGCGAGGGTCATCATATTTTCTGCCTGCATGATCTTTCGCCGGGGTGATATTCTAACATCGGGTGATCTTTGTTAATATCATCCTGATGATGTTGCTGTAAAGTTCTAAGTGTGACCCGATATTCATCGTGGTCATCATATTTTGAACGTTAGGATGATCTTAGTCAATATCATCCTGATGTTGTTGTATCACTTCATGTTCGTTGTTTTATCATCCTGATGATGTTGACGTCATTCTTACGTCAGGGTGATATCCGCTTTTCTGCCTGTCTGCATCATGATATTTCTGAAGGGAGATATCCGCCTGTCGGCTTCGTGCATTATCTAGTGGGGGGTGATCTTTTCAAATATCTGGCATATTCATCTATCACCCCGATCTTATAGTGGAGCTACAGTGCAGCATGATATGTGTGCATCAGGATGATATTTCCAAATATCCGGTTATCTTCTGAATATCATCCTGATGTCGATATGATGATGACGTCATCAAGGTCCGGGGGGGTCATATTCCTAACACTGATCATCTTGTGGAGATCCCCCGATATTTGCAAACATGATGATGACGTCATCCGGATATGAGGAGGTGCGCAGTAGGCAGATATGCTGATGACGTCAGCAGGATATGACAGTGACGTCATCAGGATGTTCATCGGCCAGACATTTGGTATCGGCTAAGCAGGAGGATCTTCCTCCGATGGATCAGGTTGTGCCGATGAAGGCGATTATCATGCGGGTGATATTGCGATGATGATGCTGACGTCAGGGTGATATTTCAAGCGACAGGATATCATGCTGTTGGAGGATGATGATGAAGGTTTGTACTAGTGTCGTCGGGAGCAAAAGCACCGACATCATATATGCTCGCGACCTAGTATATAAGGTGATGAGGAGGTTGCTACGGGGTGCATGTGGGATAATTCGACCCTGCGTATTTTCAAATATCATGACGATGTATCTTGGCGGGAAACGGTTGCGACACACAGTATTCTGCATTTCCCAAGGCCGCGGGTTGGTGCGCCATTAATGGCGATTGTTGCAGAGGTATGGGCGATGGTGTGGACGGATCTAGTACCCGATTGAAGATGTGGATCCCTAGGCGGCGGCGCAAGGCTCAAGGTTTCTTCCTGTCTCCTCCCCTACCTACTGCATTCATGTTTGAGCGCCAATCTGGTAATGCGTTGAGCGCCATTTTTCTGATACTGTGTATCTGGCGGGATTTTTGGTCAACCATGTAATTAATTGCTATGGTACACTACCTGGCTGTTATAAGCAGGAAGTGATACTCATTTGAAGGTTGTTGAAAGTTGAAGATTTTTGGCTCTGTAATCCAAAACAAGCTGATCTGGTTGCTCTGTACAGCTTAACCTGTGAGTCTATGTATCTCTTGTTGTATGTTTTGGCATGAACCCACTGATTTCATGATTAATCTTATATGAGAAATGCTATCTTAGCATGTGTTTTGTTAATTCTGTCTCCAGTATTGCATGTATTCTTCTTCTGAATCTGGATATTTGGGTAATGTTTAGATTCTAGAGCATAGAATTCCTATGTTGAATGTCTGATCTTTTAACTTCTGCTCAAGGGGTAGATTAAACTGTTTTCAGGTTGAACATTGGGAAGGGTATACTGCAGTAGGGATGCCATAAGTAGAGATAACTTAACACTCTTTATTGGGAGATATCTGTAAGGCAGGTATCACATATATCCCCTTGAAATCCAGTTTTAGTTGTTCATGCTGATCATTCACAGGTGTATGTCTGCTGACTCCAGGCCCTGGATAGGCACCAATCTTGCTTTGTGTTTGTGTTACAACCATATCCAGCTTTGCATCCAAACTATAAGTCAAAATCTAAATCCAAAACAATCTTTAGGACATTAGAATTAGTTTTAGGATCCTCAGTCCTCTGTCTACAACTGCAAATAGGCCCAAAGCTAGCCCCTTTGCTCTTATCTTTCAGTTTTGGTCTACTTACAGGAGGACTTATCTGCTTTCTGTCAGCATCCCAGCCTTGTATGCATATCCTCATGGATGTTGAGTAGGGAATACCCCCTAGGTCTTGCAGAGCCTGAAGAAGAAGAGGAGATAAAATATAGAGTCTATCTCCTATACTGTTGGCCCTTGGCCCAGAGATCCTGTTGATCACTGATGGCTACCTTGTAGGGAAATCTGGGAATAAGCATCGAGTCTGGGAAAAAACCAACAGAAATTGGCGACTCTGCTGGGGAGAAAATTGATGAAAAAGTGTTATATCTTGTGGCCCATCTGAGTCACCAACAAAATGATGCTCTGCTGGTGGAATGAACCTGGAAAAGTAGCTTTCAGCTATTGAAAATTTTGTCCTCTCTGGAGAGGTGGTGACTCTGCAAAAGATCTGAATGCACATGAAAGATGGATGTATGTGATGTGACAAAAATGTGTTGTTCATTTTTCTGCATCTGTATGAGAAAAGGTACCTTGTTCCTTCCCCTTTATATTTGTTGTTTTGCTGCATAAGTTAGATGCTAGGGGAAGCCTTAGGTCTTAGACAGACAAAGGATGTCTAAGAGTAAGATTTTTATGAATCCAAGTATGAATTATCCCATACTCAGTGGTGAAATGTCGAATAAAAGAATAGAAGAGATAAGAAATAGATTGATATTCTTAGAGGCTGAGCAGGCCCAGTTAAAAAGTAGTAACCCTGTTGTGTCTGCCAGTCAGAAGGCTAAACCTCTTCTCAGCCCTTTTGATCCTTTGTATGACCAACTGGATTTGTCATGGGTGGATTATAAAGTAGAAACTATGCCTGCTAGGATATACTGTCAGATGCCTAGATTTAGTGGTCACAATGTATGTGATGGGAATGCACATATCCAAAATTTTCACAGTTTTATGAGAAAATATTCATTCAGAGATGAGGATATGTGGATGAGGTTTTTTGTTAGGTCCTTTGATGCAAAAGCAAAAGACTGGTATTTGAGCTTTCCAAAGAAATCCTTTGCCTGTTGGGATGAGCTTGCTGACTGTTTCAAGGAAGAATTTGCAAAAGAACTGGCTAATCTTGTTACAGAATTGATGAGAATCAGAAAACAAGATGAAAAGCCATGTGTCGATTTCAGTCATAGGTTTGCAATAGCCCTTTCGCAGATCCCAGAAGTCTTCAGACCTGATATTTCAGCCTGTGTTGGCATATTCTTTGAAGCTTTTAAGGAGGGCTTTAGTACAATACTGAGGGATTTCAAGGTGACAAGTATGCAGATGGCATACAGGTTCATAGAAAAGATAGAAAAAATCAGAAATGTGTACCTGCTGAAACCCCTGTCCCCAGG
This sequence comes from Cunninghamia lanceolata, assembly GCA_027924645.1. Lineage (NCBI taxonomy): Eukaryota > Viridiplantae > Streptophyta > Pinopsida > Cupressales > Cupressaceae > Cunninghamia > Cunninghamia lanceolata. The sequence goes on from BSBN01000193.1 coordinate 6,673,886, forward strand.
CCTTGGTGTGAAAAATCGTTGTGAAGCTGCAAATGACCAAATAATTAAGGCATCATGTGAAGATGAAAAGATGAATATTGAAGGTGCTAGTGAAAGGACTAATGAGGATTCCCATTGCAATGATAAGGCATCTGACCATGAAAACAATAACGAGGTTGTGGACAGCAATGAACAACTTTTGGAATGGACCTGTGGAGATAATTGTGAGTATTGTACTCAAGACAGAGAAGATATAAGCAAACAGAGAAACAGTCCTATGTGTGACCCATTGACTTCTTTTCAAACACATGGGGATCGTGAAGAGCAGTCAGAGATTGAAACAAGTGCTGGTTCAGAGCATGATTGTTTTTCATTTGATGGCTGTTTTGCTTATGACACACAAGCTGATACTCATCCACAAAGGGAATCCATTGGTGATGAAGATGCATGTTCTGCTGCCCATGAACAAATGGCATACTATGATCAAGCTGATGTACCTGGATCACCCATCTTTGACACATATGGTGATGAGGATTTATTTGAGTATGGTGAGGATCTAGACATTGTTTTTGGTTTGGATTCTGTTTCTCATCCTGATGAAAGAGGAAACAACATACATCAGGTAAGTGACTATGAAAATGTGCCTGATTTGAAAGAGATGCCAGACCCCGATCTTTTCCAGCCTGGTGCTGCTGATTGTTGTGTACATGATGTGCACAATTGTGATTTTGAAAGCTTTTCTTTTGATGTGCCAGCATATAATACAATGAGTCCTGATCTTCCTAGTTGTGTGGTGGACTCTGAGTGTTTCCTATTTGCAGTCCAGCTAGGAGATCATGTTGCAATGCATGATGATGATACAGATGATAACCTGTGTTCTATACCATTTGAGTATGCATTGCCTGATACATTCTGCACCCACATGTCACATGATGTTGAAGGTTATCTGCACAGGGGTGATAATGACAAGCCAAATCAGAGGGTTGAATATGTAGATGACAAGATTTGTTTGTGGGTGGATCTCTGTAGTATCTCCAAGCTTGACCCAGTGCATGCAGATGAAAACAAGATATTTGACAAAGGGAGATACATGTTTTTTCTTTTCTTGGTGGCCTTAGGCCGTCAAGTGTGTTTGGTGATGCAGGTCGGTGCAGTATTTGACTCTGTGCCCAATGGATAAGGGACTGGTCTGCATCCCAGAGATCTGGGGTTCTCGCTGCAGTCTTGCACCTGCACTTCCCCAGACAGAGCCAGTGTTAGTGCCTGAATTGACTGACAGTTTTTGAGCAATTTTCATGCAGGCACCTTCCTTAAAAATGTTCTAAGTGTTGGGCCTCCTCAGCATTTTTCAGCTGCAGCATCATATTTTTCTTTGAGGAGGAGATCATCATCATCATATTGTCTTCGATGATGGTCATCATCATCATGTTCTTTGTCGACTTGTCTTTCATCAGGATCATCGTATTTCAATATCGGGTGATATTTGGATATCATCCCGATCCTGCTGATGAGCTACAATGTGCCTTGATTTTCTTGCGGAGGGTGATTTTTCAAATATCCGGTGATCTTCCAATTATCACCCTGCCCTTTTATGATGATGATGTCACCCCGATCTTCTGAAGGGGTTATTTTTTGAGTTGTTCGACCCGACTTGTTTTTTCTTAAGGGTCGTCTTCATCATCATCATCATCATATTTCCGGTTATCGCCGTGTTGCTTGCGAGGGTCATCATATTTTTTGCCTGCATGATCTTTCGCCGAGGTGATATTCTAACATCGGGTGATCTTTGTTAATATCATCCTGATGATGTTGCTGTAAAGTTCTAAGTGTGACCCGATATTCATCGTGGTCATCATATTTTGAACGTCAGGATGATCTTAGTCAATATCATCCTGATGTTGTTGTATCACTTCATGTTCGTTGTTTTATCATCCTGATGATGCTGACGTCATTCTTACGTCAGGGTGATATCCGCTTTTCTGCCTGTCTGCATCATGATATTTCCGAAGGGAGATATCCGCCTGTCGGCTTCGTGCATTATCTAGTGGTGGGTGATCTTTTCAAATATCTGGCATATTCATCTATCACCCCGATCTTATAGTGGAGCTATAGTGCAGCATGATATGTGTGCATCAGGATGATATTTCCAAATATCCGGTTATCTTCCGAATATCATCCTGATGTCGATATGATGATGACGTCATCAAGGTCCGGGGGGGTCATATTCCTAACACTGATCATCTTGTGGAGATCCCTCGATATTTGCAAACATGATGATGATGTCATCTGGATATGAGGAGGTGTGCAGTAGGCAGATATGCTGATGACGTCAGCAGGATATGACGGTGACGTCATCAGGATGTTCATCGGCCAGACATTTGGTATCAGCTAAGCAGGAGGATCTTCCTCTGATGGATCAGGTTGTGCCGATGAAGGCGATTATCATGCGGGTGATATTGCGATGATGATGCTGACGTCAAGGTGATATTTCAAGTGACAGGATATCATGCTATTGGAGGATGATGATGAAGGTTTGTACTAGTGTCGTCGGGAGCAAAAGCACCGACATCATATATGCTCATGACCTAGTATATAAGGTGATGAGGAGGTTGCTGCGGGGTGCATGTGGGATACTTCGACCCTGCGTATTTTCAAATATCATGACGATGTATCTTGGCGGGAAACGGTTGCGACGCATAGTATTCTGCATTTCCCAAGGCCGCGGGTTGGTGCGCCATTAATGGCGATTGTTGCAGAGGTATGGGCGATGGTGTGGATGGATCTAGTACCCGATTGAAGATGTGGATCCCTAGGCAGCGGCGCAAGGCTCAAGGTTTCTTCCTGTCTCCTCCCCTACCTACTGCATTCATGTTTGAGCGCCAATCTGGTAATGCGTTGAGCGCCATTTTTCTGATACTGTGTATCTGGCAGGATTTTTGGTCAACCATGTAATTAATTGCTATGGTACACTACCTAGCTGTTATAAGTAGGAAGTGATACTCATTTGAAGGTTGTTGAAAGTTGAAGATTTTTGGCTCTGTAATCCAAAACAAGCTGATCTGGTTGCTCTGTACAGCTTAACCTGTGAGTCTATGTATCTCTTGTTGTATGTTTTGGCATGAACCCACTGATTTCATGATTAATCTTATATGAGAAATGCTATCTTAGCATGTGTTTTGTTAATTCTGTCTCCAGTATTGCATGTATTCTTCTTCTGAATCTGGATATTTGGGTAATGTTTAGATTTTAGAGCATAGAATTCCTATGTTGAATGTTTGATCTTTTAACTTCTGCTCAAGGGGTAGATTAAACTGTTTTCAGGTTGAACATTGGGAAGGGTATACTGCAGTAGGGATGCCATAAGTAGAGATAACTTAACACTCTTTATTGGGAGATATCTGTAAGGCAGGTATCACATATATCCCCTTGAAATCCAGTTTTAGTTGTTCATGCTGATCATTCATAGGTGTATGTCTGCTGACTCCAGGCCCTAGATAGGCACCAATCTTGCTTTGTGTTTGTGTTACAACCATATCCAGCTTTGCATCCAAACTATAAGTCAAAATCTAAATCCAAAACAATCTTTAGGACATTAGAATTAGTTTTAGGATCCTCAGTCCTCTGTCTACAACTACAAATAGGCCCAAAGCTAGCCCCTTTGCTCTTATCTTTCAGTTTTGGTCTACTTACAGGAGGACTTATCTGCTTTCTGTCAGCATCCCAGCCTTGTATGCATATCCTCATGGATGTTGAGTAGGGAATACCCCCCTAGGTCTTGCAGAGCCTGAAGAAGAAGAGGAGATAAAATATAGAGTCTATCTCCTATACTGTTGGCCCCTGGCCCAGAGATCCTGTTGATCACTGATGGCTACCTTGTAGGGAAATCTAGGAATAAGCATCCAGTCTGGGAAAAAACCAACACTAGGAAGTGTGAAGCATAAAGAAGGCACATGGCACTATCCGCAGCACCTGATCAGTATATACTCATTGCTTTGAGACTTCTTCCACGTGGCAACCTCGTGCATCAATTAGAAACATCTTCCCCTGCAGGTTCCCAATACTGACACATGGCGCACTCCACACACAGGAAACAAATAACAATAGAAATTGTAGAAACTGGAGCAACAAACTAAAACTGAAACAATGAGCCACGATCAAGCAAAACTCAAAATGTAGAGTTTTAACTCTACAGTTCTTGGAGACTACATGGACCTCTATTCCTACTTAGAGAGAACTCTAGAAACATCAGAAAAAGTTCCAAAAAACAAAATTGCATTACCACTACCAGAGAATCACAATTATAATTTCTGTAATGTGACCTGATACACAGACCACTCCAAATCTGATAAACCTTGTCTACTCTGTAGATCTTGAAAGGAAAAATCTATATTGATAATCTCCTTGTGAGAAAAGGACTATAAAATCTATACCACAACATGGAACTGAAGATCAAGACAAGCCATTAGAAAAAGAACTGCCTCCACTTCCTCAACACTTGAAGAATCACTCAGACCTTGAAAAACAGTCTGATCATTTTGTTTGGTTAGCAGAAGAGCCTTTATTGCATTAGTCATTAGAACCATACTATCATCTGGAAAAGGGGATGGTAACCCCAATTGTACCAACTCTTCAATGTGTCTTTTCATGTTTTTGACACCCTCCTTTAACACATCTAGAAGTTCTTTGCAACTCATAGCAGCATCATTACAACTTAAGACCTCATTCACCTTCTTTGCAGAAACCATTCTATCATTCACACCAGCAGCTAACAAGGTCTCATCAGTTGTATCATATAACTTTTGCAACAAAAGTTGTGAGTCTAAAACTCTCAAAGAAACAATAGACAAAGTTGATTCAACTAAAGACTCCACCTTCTCACGTAACTGCTGAGCATTTAATAGGAAACTGAGGGTAGGTTTGCGATGTGAAATCTCCTTAGAGATTCTACTCCATGTAGACACATAAAGCTCCTTTACCATTACCAAGACCCCTACATTTTGTGGCCTTTGACTCAGCTCAATTGTTAATTGCTTGGTCTTTTCCTATTCGGCCATGAACTGGGCCTGAGTAGCACTATTTTGATTTTGTTCCTTTAACAGGGTCTGCTATAACTATGATACTTCTTACATTTTGTCTTGATACTTCTTCTCAACAATAACCTTCTCTGATTTCAATGCAGCTACAGTAGCTTTTTCTTGTGCTATTTCATTTTTCAAAGTTGCAACCTGAGCCTGTGATGCTTGATGTATTTGCAAAGACACAGTGGACTGCAAATCCTTATTAAGAGTATCAATCTCTTTATCCTTATTTTGTATTTTTGATGTTAGGCTACTATTAGTAGCTTTTTCTTTTGCTAGGTCTGCTTCTACTTTATGCAACCTTTTTGTCACCTTTAGGTAATTAGTTGTAACAACTGAGGCAATTTCATTCATCGATTCCATTCTCTCTTGTGGCCTGAAATGAGCCAGATCCATAGCCACTGCATTCATTGTGTAGTATTGTGCCTGCATTTGTTCTACAGGCTTGACCACATTAGGGGCCAAGTGGGTAATAGTCAAAGACTGTTGAATAGGATGAAATAAAGATTTCATATGGGAAATAGCAGGGCTCTTATTTTCTTTCTTTCTCTTCTTTTCCATTCTAGCTTCTCTTTGTTTTCTTGCTGCATCAACTTGTGCTTGAAATGTAAGAGGCAAGGAAATGTGTCCTCCAACAAATGGGTAACCTTGGGCAAACCATAGGGAATGGTAGTGATTTGTTGACTAGGGTCACCCTGAGGCAAAGCCCATTTGGGCATAGATGGGGAAAACATGGGTAATGATATGGCCTATGATGACATGACCGGTGAACTGGCAATTGGGGTTAAAGATTGTAGTGGCACAACAGAAGTGGCAGGAGATGTGGAAGAATAGGTTACTTGGGTTGCCACCCCTATTTGAGAAGAAATAGAAGAAGGGGAAAAAGGAGGAGGAACACTAACTTGGACCATTGATGAGATCATAAGATCTTGTTGCTGTAGGGGCACCAATACATCATCTTTAGTATCCTCCTTTGGCAATACTAACTTACGCCTTCTTTTCAAAGGCATATCCTCTATGTCCTCAAGATCTTCTTCCTCTGAGTCTAACAATATTTGATGAAAAGGTGCCACTCTGAGACCCTCCAATGCCAAAGCTTTTTGGGTCTCACAAGACAACAATACTATAGCATTTTATTTCTATAGAGTGCTGGGAGATTAAGGCCATGGGGCTCTAGGAGCTTCTCTTGCTGCTTGCTCTGTCCCTCCTAACTCCTGAGCTTCCTCTAATGCTTTTGTCTCCTCTACTCCATGAGAACTACTAGGAATGTTACTTGTATCAGGGCTTGATACTGGGGTCATGTGATACTCATCCCAGATTGCTTCCCATTGCTCATCTATTTGAACATCTCCAAAAGTATGGGTGATTTCACAAATCTCTTGTCTATATTTTGAATAAGAAGCCATTTTCTCAGCTTTCCATTATTTCTTCTTTAAAGTTTGCCTTAGGCCCAGAGTCATCAGCTTCTTAGGGTCATATTCTTATTCCTTCTTGTAAAATGTCTCCCAGGGATTGGGACCCTTATCTGACAGATCCTTCAATTATGCATAAAACATAAGATCATCCTATTTTGGTGATCTCCTCTTTTCCCAAAAGGGGCATTTCTCATGGATAAAAGTAGTAGAAACTTTGTTAGTCAAAATTTAAGATACTAAGAAGCTATTCGGATCATACTTCCATTTATCTTCTACTATTACAAAACCATAAGCTGATAACTTTCTTAACAAAAGATTTTCAGCTTCTCTCTTTTCAATTATAATCCCTCCCTTACTCCAAGGGACATCATACATTTTCTTCTTTCTTCTCTTGTTACCAAAGTTATTATCAATGATAGACAATTGGCGACCTATTTCTAAAGCGACAACCCTACGTGTTAAAATCTTTGGAAGAAAAATAGGTTCAATAGAAAAACTGTGGAGTCTGATAATTGTTGTGTGAGCATTGAAGAAATAATCATAGGGAATTATATTATTCATTAAGAGACCCTTCACACTATCTGTCATCCTATTCATAACAGCCTCAAAACTTAATTGCTCAAAAATAGGTGCCACAAAACACTCGGCAAACTCATATGGGTCTACAGTCTCTGAGAGGACATGGTTCTATGCAGACACAAGAATTGTTGCTCTATGGCTTACTTTAGGGTCGTAAATTTCTAAATGCATATGCTGCTGAAAGAAAGAATAATTTTGATATAGAATTAGGGGAAAAAGATAGGCAGAATACCTGAAAACCCATTCCTCAGAAAACTTGGATAGCTGGTGAACCATAGCCTGAGCAATGTGCTCTAAAAAGTCAAATCTATATTCTGAGGACTTATCTACTATTTTGAGCCTGAATATTGCCACCAAGTGCCAATCATACACCCTCGCATCGTTGTCCTGACCAAAAATAAAAGATAGCATGGATATGGCATCTTACACATCAGCATTGAATCATCCTTGAGCAGTGGGTAGTGGAGGCAACTGTGTAATCTCTTCCTCTAAGAACATCTTAGTATTTAAGAATCTTAGCTTGATCTAAACCCCACTCCATGTTTTTTGCATCTTGGGAATGGAAGCAAAAGTGGCATACTTGTCATAATGTAGAGCCAACATATCCCAAATTGCTTTGGGGGTTATCTGGAGCATAAACCCTTTGTGTTGGATTGTTACAGTCTGTGGGTTGAACAACTCTGAACACATTAGAACCAACTCTGGTTAGGAATGGATACCAGGGACCACAAATTGTGCCAACTAGGAAGTCTAAACTCACATACTGAATGTCTCAGACTCTCCCTTCTCTGCTTATTTAAGGCATCTCATCAGCGCCCCCTCTCTTAGATTCTTTGGATTTTTCTGCATACGTGTATCAAAGATACCATCGGCATAGTCTTTCACTTGAGTAGAATCTACATTGACTCCCTTCTCTATGACTCTGGTTCTTGGATAGGTACCTCTAGACTGCACCTTTGCAGACGCATAAGACTTGACACCCTTCCATTTATCAGGAAACTCAAAGAAACCCTCTTGTAGTGACAATGCCTCTGCCATCTCTATATTCCTTTAAAAGCCTTAGAAACTTCAAATGAACCCAAACTAGCTAGGATTGCAGGCAAGAATTGAAACTTTTGACACATACAATGAGACCTTAGAGAATATGGAAAAAAGGAATAGCAACTGTAACTATCTAAGAAGCTTAATGCTTGGCTCAATAGGGCATAATGGCATATTAAATAACCTATCACATTTTATTAATGGCATTAAAGCCAAAAAGACGACTAGTGTATCATTTTAAATCCGTATAGGAGAGTGTATTAGTGGTGCAGGAGCACCTTGGAAAATTAATATTGCCCTAGACAAATATTTGAGTTTGATTAAATTTGTATGCTTCCACATTGTAATGAGGTTTATCAAGTCATTTTTATGTGTTTAGGTCATTGGGAGTTTCAAAAATGCAAAATATTGCAAACCATGTAAAGGTTGTCAATGTAAAATTAGAAAAAAGATGCAAAGTTGGAGGGTGAAGAGTCATTTGGCTCTTGGTTCACTCCAAATTAGTTATGAACTGAAGATACATGTTTTAATGCCTTTAAAAGGCCTTGTAACCATGAAGAATTCGTGGGTGGTTGAAGATTTGAGCATGGAATGAGAAAAAACAATGTTTTCCTGTATTTTCCTTTAGAAATTTGCTATCTTTTGCTATTGTACATCCCTATATGGAATTGAATGGATGCCTAATGGATTGAAAATGTTAGATCCTTCAACCACCTTCCATTTTCTTCTTGTCCCATGCATTTTTATTTATTTTTGTGAAAGATATGAGTGTTTTATGGATTGTGATTTTTTGATTTTCCCTACAACAGTCCTGTTGCAGCATTTGGTACGGTTTTGTACAGATATATATAGGAGTAAGCCATATATGGTTGGAAAGCGTATTGAGTTTACTTTCCATTTCTTTTTGTTGCATCAAATTTTATTAATATTTGAATAAGTTATGGCATTTTTATTGAGGGTAGGTCTGCAGAGTTTAATTTTCTGAAAATATAATCTAAAAATATGCATGGTATGACTTGGTACGGCCTCACATTGATGTATATAATAGATGGATAGAACGATATGTATTTCTAGTTTACAATTATTTTGGTTTGGTATAATTTCATTAATTTTGGTGAGAGATATTGCAATTTTGGTGAGGGCAGGTCTGAACGCTGCCTAGGGTTTGTAGTTTTGGGAAAAGAGTCATAACTTTCTCTCCTACCATTGGATCTTCATGAAAATTGGAGAAAAAGTATGTATTAATGTTCTCTTCAACCTGAGCAAAGCAATTGGATTAGTTCTTTTATTTGTTAATGTTATTGAGAATAGTTTTGGTCCTCCTACCTCTGCATCAATTAGATCAACATTAAAAGTGGTGATCCTCTGAAATGATTAGCTATTTTCTTTAAGATTTAAGGAACCACCTAACAGCCTTGGGAAATGTAATTGCCAACAAAAGAGCCACTGTGCTATGGACACGTGTTCCTAGAACACTTATTTAAAATAAAAGCGAGAAAAGCAAGACGAAAGTGAAAAGGGAAATAAAAGATGCCTAATTAACTATGATACAGGGGCAGGTTTAGAGATTATGTAAAGTGTTTCAAGAAGATCCCATTCACAGGAATCTTTTTAGGCTCTCTTTCCATATTCTCCAGTTCAAATGAATTATGTTGCTTATAGGTGTGAATCTTAAAAGGACATGTCCATAACGAGTCAAACTTACTGTGCTGGAGTAGTTTAACATCTTTCTAATCCCATTTCAACACCAAAGATCCAACTTCAAAATTTGGATTAGAGGTCTTTCTGTCAAACCAATTCTTTATGATCTACTGATGCTTCATCAGAGACTCATGTGCCCTTTCTCTTTTCTCTTGAACCTCCAGTAACTCGGTGAACCTCACATGCATTGAGCCATTTTCTTCTATCTCCAACTGTTTAAGCGACTGTAAGGCAATAATTTATACATTTAGTGGCATCACTGCATTCTTTCCATAGACTAGCTCATATGGGGACATCTTAGTCACTTTCTTTGGTGTGATTCTGTCTACCCATAATGCTGAGTTGAGGGACTTGTGCCAATCTCTCTGATGATCAACCCCCATTCTTTTGATAAGCCTAATTAGGTTCTTATTTGTGGATTCTACCAAGCCATTACCTTGTGGGTAGTAATTAGATGAAGTCTTCAGATGTATTCCATTCTTTAATGCAAACTCTGATAGTCTATTCCCTAAGAATACTTTAGTATTGTCTGATATAATGTTGCACAGAGGACCAAAACGGGTAGTTATCCCCTCAAGAGACTCTAGGATTACCTTTTCAGTGGCTTCTTTAAGTGGCACTGCTTCACTCCACCTTATAAAGTAATCAGTTGCAACAATGATCCACTTATATCCCATACTTGACACTGAATTAATCATCCCAATAAAATCTAAACCCCACTGAGCAAAGGGTTCATCTACTACTATGGGACTCAAGAGCAACGTTACATTCCTTCTCCTTCCGGTATAAAATTGACAAGCCTAACACTCTTTGATCATCTGATAACAATCTGCAAATAGTGTTTTCTAGAAGTAACCAGCTTGTGTAACTTTATGGCAGTAGTTCTTGCTAAAAAATGTCCCCCTAAGGCTCCATGATGAAACTCATGCAATATCTTTTTAGCTTCATCCTTTTCAACACATCTCAATAGTATTCCATCAAAATTTCTTCTAAACAAAACATGATCAATTAGGCAAAATGAATTCCCTGTTGTCTATAATATCTTCTTTTATTAGGGGAGAGTTCACTAGGGAAAACACCAGTTCTCATGAAATGCATCCTATCATTAACCCAAGAATCTTGATCAAACTCTTGGAGTTTTAACACTGTTTCATCCTCTGCTTCTTTAAGCATTGACTCTTCTGTGTCTTGAGCAATATATTGGCAAAGTCCCCTTCCTCTGACCAATTTAGTAAGCCTTACCTCTACATCATATTCTAAACTTTTAGTTATCCGATTGGCCCTTTTTTCTGTAATCTCACCTTCCATAATGTACTCCCTAACACTTGGGTGAGCTACTAGTATTAAGATCTTATTTCCTGTTACTAGATGCTTGAATTTTTTAAGAGCTTTAACCATGGCATAAGATTGTTTCTCAATGAAATTTACCTTGATTCATACTCCCTTAAGGTCCTGGAGAAGAATGCAATTGGATGTTCTCCTTCTTCCTTATCATCCCTCTAGGTCAGAGCAACTGCAACACTGTGTTCTCCCCCATATACATACATTATGAAAGGCTCAGAGAAATCTGGATTTCTTAGTACTGGAGTAGTGGAGATAGCTTTCTTGATTTCTATAAAAGATTGCCTCCCTTCAGTTGTCCATTTGAAAATTAAATCCTTCTTCAGCATTAGGGTAATGGGCCTAACCAACACTACAAAATCAGATATAAATTGACTGACAAAATTTATCTTACCAAAAAATGACTGAACTACATTTTTGTTGACTGGCACAGACAAATTTAGTATAGCTGTGACCCACTCTGGATCAATAGAAATTCCATCTTTTGAAACGATATGTCCCAGAAGTTTCCCTTGTGGCACAACAAAAACACACTTCTTAGGATTTAGGGAGATCCCAAATTCTTGACACTTCTGAAAAACAACTTCTAAATGCTCAAAGTGATCTTTGGTATCCTTGGTAAATATAGTAAGGTCATCTAAATAGATTAGAAAGATCTTATTTATTAGGCCTCTAAATGCTATATCCATAGCGCGTTGAAAAGTAGCTCTAGCATTTGAAAGACCAAATGACATTTTAGCATATGCAAAAGTTCCCTACTTTGTTGTGAATGCTATCTTATGCTGGTCTTCATCTGCCAACTAGATCTGATTGTATCTTGAGAAACCATCAAGCAAGGAGAATCTCTCTGATCCAACCACTATTTGCAAAATCTGCTCCATGGATGGCATGGGGTAATGATCCTTTAATGAAGCCTTATTCAGGTCTCTGAAGTCTACACAGAGCCTTATGTCTCCATTTATCTTTCTTACTAGCACTAGGTTAGACACCCAAGTTGAATTCTTAATTGGAAAAATAATTTTGGACTCCAAAAGCTTTTGCAATTCATCCACCATTAAAGGCTCAATCCTAGGATTCACTAGTCTCTATTTTTGACGGACTGGTTTTGACCCTTCAGCAAGTTCTATGGTGTGTTGAATGAGATCTCTATTATAACCATGAAGGTCATCAGAGGTCCATGCAATTACTCTATCATACTTGTTGCATAAAGAAATCAGCTTATCTTTTTCCTCTTGAGTAGTAGCATTACCTACCTTCAACTTTCTTCCTTCACTGACTTGAATCTCAGAATAATCATCTTTGCTTGCCTTAAACTTCCTCTTATCTAGGCTCACATCATTTGGGTCAAACAGGTTTTCCAGCATGATTAACCCCTTTGGGATCTTATTAGACTTCAATTGAATAATCTGGTCACCATATGCCTCTTCAATCTTGGGCTATAATTAGTCAACAAATTCTCCTGACTGTTGTAGAAATAAAAGCACTTGAAGATCATTGTCAAAGACTTGCCAGTTCTGAATGTTATCTGGGATTGCTGGCCTAACTATGACTTTCATTGCCTCATTGTTAATGAGAAAGTCACTTGCTGGGTCAAATTGAGAGCCAATTTGTGCCATTGTGTTAGCTTCAGTATTTTGAATTCTAGGAACAACTTCTATGTTAAAAGCATTGAAACCATCAATTAGATCCCAAATTCTATGGTGATAAGATCTCATCCTTACATTCTTTGCCACAACCTTTTCTCTAATTTATTTTACAACCAACTCCAAATCACCTTTGACCATGAGATTCTTTATCCCTTTCTTCTTTGCCAACACAAGACCATGCACCAAAGACTCATACTCAACATCATTGTTTGTGCAAACAAATTGGAAGCATATGGCTCTGAGAATTTTCTCACCATTTAGAGCAGTGAGACATATACCTACCCCAATACCATTCTTATTTCTGTCCCCATCAAAGTTCAAGGTCTAGATTTCTGAGTCTCTATCAGGATCTTCTTTTTTAGATACTTCTTTTCTCATAATATTTGGTATTTCTTGGCCCTCTTCAAAAATAATGTAAGTGCCCAAACTAGTAGAGTCATAATTACCATAAGGGTCACTCTACATCATGGACATTAGATGATTATTTTCTTCTTCATTCTGGTCATATTCAATCCATTGTCCTACTTCTTCAATAAAAATTCTCTCCTACCTATTCATTGTAGTATGAGATGCTTCAATTCTTGGAGCTGGTTCTTAGTGATATGATCTTTAGACAGGGGCTCAGACAACACCTTCATCTTTGTCCCATATTTAGTTCTCAAAATTAAATGTGACCAATCAAGGGACATGTATCCTCCTATTTTAGCTGTGAAGTCTCTAGATAGGCATAGACCAAAGACAAGGGGAATATCAATAACCACCACATCCTGAAGGACAGGTATATTTGGGAAAGTATACAAGTGTAATGGGAGTTACTTGATCCTTCCTATGGTTTTGATAGACTTCCCATCTAATTGCATGACCCCTTTAGCCAGTGGCTCATATTCTATTTTTAAAGCATCAGCTATTTGCTTTGGCATGACTATAGTGCTAGCCCCTAAGTCTATCATTGAGTTATGCAATAGTTTCTTGCCCTCTATTAAAGTTAGATAAAATGGTTTAGGCCTAGATTTTCTTACCTCCGTCTTGGAATTTAGTAGGGTAGCTATCTGTAGAGGTGGAGTATTTTTGTTTTGAGTCCTCCCTTTGTTAGTATCTCCTTCTTTTGTATGAACAACTTTAGGATTTTCCTGGGTCTGCAATGCTTCTTGTAACAATATCTTTTTCTCAGGAATAGATAGCATATCCCATATCGACACATGTGCAGGGGTCTTCTTTAGCTATTCTACCACATTCATGGGTCCCAATGTTTGTGCCTTAGGATAGTAAGGATACCTTGCTCTTTCTAGTACTGGGTTAGAGACTGCTTGATTTTGAGATGGTTGAGGTATTTCTTGCTTTAAAGTGGGATTATAGTGAGTTTGGAAGGAAGAGACTCCAGCCACTTCATTATTTATGGCTTCAAGCTGTTCCACCATTTTCCTTTTTGACTTGGTGTAGTAATCAGACTGTACCAAGGGTTTCTTGGAGGTAGATGCCTCATTCAGAAAGAATGACTCCTCATCTTCAATCCATGAAAACAAAGCATGTTCTTGAGCAATCTCTTCCTCTTGTTGAATAGACATTCCTTGCATCTGAGCCACCATTATAGAATTTTGAACACCTGGTGACTAATATGGAAGAACATCAAACACAACAACTTGATTTTCCTGTCTTCTTTGGTTTGCTATCTTCTACCGTAAATTGCCCCTAGGACAATCTCTGGGCATATGGGCATTGTTGCAAGGAAAACACCAAGCATTGGCATCTTCTGCCAAGTTGTTTTGTCTAGGGACCATTTCTCTAACTGGGTTAGGGAGAACAACTTGCAAAGGTGTGGGAACTGTAACTAACTAATTTGAAGGTTGAGGATTATTTGGTCTTTGAGCCCCTTGATATTGGTTCGGCTGATATGGGAGTCTATTACCTTGGAATCCATGATAAGGATGTTTCAGGTAAGATGTCTATTGCCTTTTGAGATTGATAATCACGTTTGAAAAGGTCTTGAGAATGTTCTTAACATCATCCATTTCAGATGGAGGGGTAGAGGGTGTTGACACTATGGGTTGTTGAGGTGTTGGGAAGGTGTACATGGATACAAGTACATATGGTGGATTAGGGACTTCTTGAGGTAGGGGAATAGAAATTTTTGGGAACATAGGCATGGGAGGCCTCAGAGGCAATTTTCCAGCATCTATTAGATTATTCTCAGCTCTCACAGCCAACTCATATGCTTTTGGTAGGGTTTGTCCTCCTAGGGACTGAATCATTATAGAGATATCAGAATTAAAAGCTTTTAGATAGAATACAATAGCCATACCTGATGGTATCCTAGCTGTAGTAGAGATCATGTCCTAGGTCTTTTGAAACCTGGTGTTGAAGTCTATTATGGCTTCTTGATGTGCTCTCTTTATAGTGATCAATTGCTATAAGAGAGATGATTTATCACCCTTTTCACTGAATCTTGCAAAGAAGGTGTCTCCAGGCTGGTCCTAAGTAGATATGGAATTTGAGGGTAATGACCTATACCAATTCAGAGCCTTTCCTTTAAAAGAAGCCACCAACAGTCTGATAGCCACATTTTGTTCTGTAATAACATGTACTGCACACACATCTGACACATCTTGGAGATGTTCTCCTGGTGTCTTGGCATCTTCTCCACTGAATTTGGGTAAGGCCTTCAAAGCATTAGCAGGGATTGGATCCCAAGTATCTAGTAGTGTTGGGAGAACAAGGGGGTTGTTATTGTTCCAGTTTGCATAACTTCATGGCAAAACAGGTACTGCCATGATTGTTCTTAATGTTGTTGCTACTCAATTCACTCTTCTAGTGGATACTAATGGGGGAAATAAGATCCCTGGATTAGCAGCTGACTGTACTCTTGTTGTTGGTCCAGAGCTCTAACTTCTTCATGTTCTCTGGTTCATACGATCTTGATCAAAATTCAAGAAAGATCCCACTGGGTGTGCCAAAAACTATAGATGGATAAAATTGCGCGGATTTTAGCACCAACATGGGAAGCTTCAAGAATGTGGGACTTGACACTTGAAACAACCTCCATATTTTATAGAAGCTAGCTCTTCTTTTTTCAATAGGGTTTTTGGTAAAGGGAAGAAAAAAAAGATTACAGATACATTAAACAAAAGATTCTAATTCTATAGCGATGCGCCAGATTTATATAAGTATCAGAAACTAACACCATGATTAAACCTTTATGATTTAGTTATGTTGAAGAGCAAATGAAGCATGATCAACATAAACAGATTGTAAACAGATTTAGAATCAAAGGCCAAATTCAAAGCAATTATACAAAGACACAAAAAAAATCATTGAACAACATAGAACAACATTTCTTTTCATTAATAGGTTCAGCAAAATACAAGAGGCACAGAAATATGCACAAGTCTATATGCTTCTTCTTGAAATAGATATGAAAGGGTAAAATGATACAATCCAGTCGCATCAATAATCTCTCCGTATTTCTCTATCTATATATGTGTTACAAAACCTTCCCCTATTTATAGCAACAAAATTTGACTGAAGATCACTCCCATTCATTAGAATCTCAATAGAATTCAACTAAATTGGAACTTAACTAGAAGTCAAACTGGCATTGAAAATCTTCTTGAATCTACAACTATGTCTTCCCTACGCACCCATTGGCTGAGTGATACTAAAAATGTGGCACCGTAACTTGCAGCTCCGTTTGAGACACATGATGGCTTCCACGAGTTTGTAACGGCTCCAACAATGTGTTACATGACACCCTTCACTTGTTGCATAGCTTTCCTTTAATATAAAAATGAACACACAAGACACTGACACTTGTCACTATCTGCCACACTTAGAAACTAATACATGGTGGCTTCTGAAAGTTTCACACTAGGACACCTGGCGCATTCTGCATCTTAAAAGCTTCTTTACTTTGCATCCTTCAAACACCCGCAGCAATGACACTTGGCAATCTCTGCATCACTTTAGAAATTGTGGTAATAACATTGCGTGGCCCATCATATGTCTTGTCACTTCTCAAAACTTAACAAAATATAGAGACACACAGAAGCTTCCATATAATGCAACAAAGTAACACATGACACATTGGCGCTCATTTCCAAAATTTCATAAAAAAGTTTCTCAAATCCCCATGGTAGCGACACTTGGCGCTTCTGTATGCAACTAAAACTTAAGTCATAACACCCCGAGCCCACCATATAATTTTTGGTGCCACAAAAGCTATCAAAGAAACATACATGTGGCAACATCTGCTACTACAACAAAAAGACACTTGGAGCCTTCCACTTGTAAGTTGCATCAAAGAAACGTCTCCTCAAGTCCCATGGTAGCGACACGTGGTTCTTTCCACACATAGGAAACAACTTAATAAAAATAAACTATGCTAAGGATATGTGGCATATTCTGGCAGCATCTGGAAAGTACGAAGCATAAAGAAGGCACACGAAACTATCCACGGCACCCAATCATTATATACTCACTACTTTGAAACTTCTTCCATGTGGCAGCCTTGCACATCATTTAGAAAAATCTTCCCCTGCAGGTTCCCAATACTGACACATGGCGCGCTGTACGCACAGGAAATAAAAAATAATAGAAACTATGGAAACTGGAGCAACAAACTGAAAATGAAACAATGAGCCATGATCAAGAAAAACTCAAATTGTAGAGTTTTAACTCTACAATCCAAAAGGCAAAAGTGCTTAGAATTTCCTCCTCTTTCATTTGGCAGGTTTTTTCAAGGAATATTCTCACTTTGAAAATATGATCAAAATCTTATGATTTGGATATTCCTCCAGATATTAAGATGGCTACTGACTGAAGAAGGATATGCATACTTAGTCGACAAGACACATCTGGAGCTGAATTTAAGTGTTGTAGAAGTTAACATTTGCCTGTGAACACTCCTCTACCTAATCCAAATCTACCTCCACCTCTATATCCACCTCTATGTTCTGTAGACATATCCTTACCTTTCTCATTGCTGTTCTGAACTTCAGTAGTAGGTCTACCCCTACCTTTGTTTCCTCTTCCACTACCTCCTTGTCTTTCTTTCTTCCTCTTCACCCTTTCGTCAGCCCTGATGGCCAACTGAAAACACTCTCCAAGTGATTTTGGTACTGCCAAACCAATCTCATCCTGCAAGTTATACCTAAGCCCATTAAAGTATCTTGCCACTTTCTCCTCTTCATCTTCCAATCCTCCTCTGATACTAAGCTTATGGATTATCTCAGTATAGGACATAACATCCATGTCTTGTTTCAGATTCTGCCTCATCCTCTTTGTTTGAATGGAGTAATTAGATGGAAGGAATTGATCCTTCATCATATCCTTCATCCTACCCCAATAAGTGGTTCTTGATGCACCTCTAGCCACTCTTTCTATCTGCACACTACTCCACCAGGTAAGTGTTGTTCCTCTCAGTTTTGTTTTTGTAAACTTGATCTTCTTCTCATCACTCATCTCCTCATACTCAAAACAATTTTCTAGGGAATCTATCCACCCTAATACCTCTTCACTATCCATCTTCCCCTGATAGATAGGTAACTCTATGTTTGCCTTTGTATCACTTCCTTGGACTACCTTTAGCAATCTCACAAACTTCTTCTCTTCAGCATCTAACTCATCCTCAGGAGGATTCTCATCTGCATCCTCATCTCCTTTTGAACCTTCTTGTTCATCCTTTCTAGGATTCTTCTCCAATGCTTCCAATCTTGCCAAGATTGTTGCATTCTCTCTTCTCACTTGCCTCAACTCTCTGTCCCTTGTAGCATCCTGCTCTCTTCTGTCCCTCAACTCCTTTTCTCTTGCCTCTAAGGCTTCTCTCAACTCAGAATTCTCTCTTGCCATCTGGTTTTTAGGAGGCATCTTTACACCTCTCACAAACTCTTAACTTCTTCGCAAGACCCTACTACACCCTCAAGGTGTTAGCACTCATTTTGACTTGGGGTTGATTTGTCATGATCAGGAGGTTTCTTCATTTGAAGCCTTCATCTTCTTGCCCATTTTTTCTAAGTGTTGGACCTCCTCAGCATTTTTCAGCTGCAGCATCATATTTTCCTGAGGAGGAGGTCATCATCATCATCTTGTCTTCGATGATGGTCGGCATCATCATGTTCTTCGTCGGCTGGTTTCCTATCGTCATCATCATATTTCAACTATCGGGTGATGTTTGCTTATTATCCTGATGATACTGATGAGCTACAGTGCGCCCTCATCTGCTTGTGAGGGTGATTTTTCAAAGTATCCGGTGATCTTCCATTTATCACCTTGCCCAAACATGATGATGTTGCCCCGATATCCTGAAGGGTTTTCATCCTGCTGCTTGCGGAGGTCATCATATTTTCTGCCTTCATGATATTTCGCCGGGGTGATGTTTTTATCATCGGGTGATCTTGGTTAATATCATCCTGATGATGCTGTTGAAGAGTTCTAAGTGCGACCCGATATTCACTAGGGTCATCATATTTTGAACGTCAGGATGATCTTAGTCAATATCATCCTGATGATGTTGTATCACTTCTTGTTCGTTGTTTCTTCATCCTGATGATGCTGACGTCATCCTTATCTCAGGGTGATATCTTTTTCTCTGCCTATCTGCATCATGATTTTTTCTGAAGGAGGAGGTGATATTTTCATATCACCCGGATATATGTTTGTTCGAGCATCATGATGATGCTGATATCAAGGAGATATCCGCCTGCTGGCTTCGCGCATTATCTACTGGGGGTGATCTTTTCAAGCAGCATCATCATATTCAGTTATCGCCCCGATCTTATAGAGGAGCTACAGTGTAACCTGATATTTGAACATCAGGAGGATATTTCCAAATATCCGGTTGTCTTCCGAATATCATGATGATGTTAATATGATGATGACGTCATCAAGGTCCCGCGGGGGTCATATTTCTAACACTGATCATCTTGAAGAGACCTCCTGATATTTGCAAATATGATGATGACGTCATCCGGATATGAGGAGGTGCGCAGTAGGCAGATATGATGATGACGTCAGCAGGATATGATGATGACGTCATCAGGATGTTCATCGGCCAGACTTTTGGTACAAGCTCAGCAGGAGGATGTTCCTCCGATGGATCAGGTTGTACCGATTATCATGCAGGTTATATTTCAAATATCATGATAATGTCAGGGTGATATCTCGAACAACAGGATATCATGCTGCTGAAGGATGATGATGATGAGGTCTATACTAGTGTCGTCAGGAGCAAAAGCACCGACATGATATATGCTCATGACCTAGTATATAAAGTGTTATTGAGGTCATCGCGGGGTGCATGTGGGATATTGATATCCTGCATTTTCAAATATCATGATGATGAATCTCGGCGGGAAATGGTTGCGATTGCAGATTTGATGATCTTCCCAAGGCCGCGGGTTGGTGCGCCATTAATGGCGATTGTTGCAGAGGTATGGGCGATGGCGTGGGTGGATTCTGTACCCGACTGAAGGTGTACATCAGCGGACAATGGCGCAGGGCTCGAGAAATCTTCCTGTCTCCTCCCCTACCTGCTGCATTCAAGTTTGGGCGCCAATCTGGTTGTGTTTGAGCGCCATTTTCATGATACTGTGTATCTGGTGAAATTTTGGTCAACCATGTAATTAATTGCTGAGCACCTACCTGGCTGTTATAAGCAGGTTGTGTTGTTCATTTCAAGGTTGTTGAAAGTTGATGATTTTGGCTCTGTAATGCATAACAAGCTGATCTGGTTGCTCTGTACAGCTTACCTGTGAGTTTATGTATCTCTTGTTGTTTGTTTTTGGCACGAACCCACTGATTTCATGATTAAACTTATATGAGAAATGCTGTTTAGCATGTGTTGTGTTAATTCTGTCTCCAGTATTGCATGTATTCTTCTTCTGAATCTAGATGTTTGGTAATGTTTAGATTCTAGAGCATAGAATTCCTATGTTGACTGTCTGATCTTTTGACTTCTACTCAAGGGGTAGATTAAACTATTTTCAGGTTGAACATTGGGAAGGGTATACTGCAGTAGGGATACCATAAGTAGAGATAACCTAACACTCTGTATTGGGAGATACCTGTAAGGCAGGTATCACATATATCCCCTTGAAATCCAGTTTTAGCTGTCCGTGCTGATCATTCATAGGTGTATGTCTACTGACTCCAGGCCCTGGATAGGCACCAATCATGCTTTGTTTTGTGTTATAACCATATCCAGCTTTGCATCCACACTTAAACTCCAAATCAAAATCTAAAACCAACATTAGGACATTAGAGTTAGTTTTAGGAACCTCAGTCCTCTGTCTACAACTGCAAATAGGCCCAAAGCTAGCCCCTTTGCCCTTATCTTTCAGTTTTGGTCTACTTACAAGAGGACTATCTGCTTTCTGTCAACATCCCAGGCTTGCATGCATATCCTCATGGATGTTGAGTAGGGAATCCCCCCCTAGGTCTTGCAGAGCCTGAAGAAGAAGAGGAGATAAAATATAGAGTCTATCTCCTACACTGTTGACCCCCTGGCCCAGAGATCCTGTTGATCACTGATGGCTACCTTGTAGGGAAATCTGGGAATAAGCATCCAGTCTGGGAAAAAGTCAACAGAAATTGGCGACTCTACTGGGGAGTGAGAAGTAAAAGTACTATCTAATCATCTCCAGTAATATATATGTGACCCATCTGAGTCAGCAACAGAAGAAAACACCCTGGGGAACCTTGTGAAAGAACCCTGGTTTTCAGAAGAAAACAGTTCCTAGAAATAGGTGGCGACTCCGAAGTAATCTCCCAACCGGTCAAAGTAAAATTATATGCAGGGGAGAAGATCCCAACAAGCTCCTTTATTTGAAGAGTTACCATTAACAAAAAGAATGATGTATAGAAGAAAGGGAACTGTCTCAGTTAGTCATGAGAGCTCCCCCAGAAAAAGTGATGATGCACAAGATAACCCTAGGCCATCAGGACAGCATGCGCCTTATTTTTCAAGTGCAGAAGCTGATATCCAAGGTGCATATGAGAGGCAACAGGGTGGTAGCATCAGAATGAGGTCAGAGGTGTTCCAAGAACGCCCCTTTCTAGACCCAAGTGAAAGGTTTGAAGAGGCAGAGTCTCTGAGGGATGATGAGGATGATGACCAGAATGGCATGAGACCATCTACCTCCAGACCTAAGGATGAACAGCTAGCTGAAGAGATCAAAAGTCTAAGAGCAGAACTAGAATACCTACAAGCCATGAAAATCAGAGATGATATGAAGCAGAAAGTGCAAGCCTTAAGAACTGCCCAAAATGATTCAGTTCCTACCCTAGAGAATGCAAATGTGCAAAGACATCGGCAAAGATATGAAATGCAACATCAGCATCATGATGACAGACAATATGTGAATGATGCTAGGATACCACTGAACAATGCAGGAAACCAAAATGCAAATAGAAATGTTAATATTAATCAGCCAAACAGACAGCCCATGCAGCTAGATAGATTCAGGCAGCTGGTGTTTGATGGTATTCCTGGGTATCCTAACCCTATTGATAAGCATCTGAGGCTGCAAGTGCCTAAGTTTTCAGGAAACAACACAGTGTCAGGAGAAGATCATCTAAAGGCCTTTCAAAATGTCATGGATAATTTTGAGGTTGAGCATGAGGATGTTTTCATGAAGTCATTCATGCAATCCTTAATAGATGAGGCAAGAGAATGGTACAGGAATCTGCCTGACCGGAGTATTTCATCATGGGATGATTTTAAGAGGATATTCAAGGAGCAATATGGTGATAAAACTGACCCTAGCTTCTTTGTAAATGAGTTCACCAGTATCACCAAAGGGTCAAATGAGCAGGTTGTAGACTTTAATGCAAGATTTACTAAAGTGTTGAACAAATTGCCACATCACATGAGGCCAAATGAACCTATGTGCATAATTTTGTATATCAATGCCTTTGATGCAAAGACTGCATATGGACTGAGAGATAAAGGTCCTGCCACTCTCAGGGATGCTTTCAGAATTGCAGTAAATATTGAAAACAATAGGAAAGCATCAGGCAAGACAAATAGAAGGGATGATATAAAAATTCTGCAGAATCCAAACAAGCCTCAGAACACTCAAGGTAGTACATCTGCTCCTGAAGACAAGATAGACAAACTGGCAAATGTTGTTAAGGACCTGAGCTACAGATTAGCTAGAAGTGAAAAAGGGATGGGTCCTGATAGGCAAGTCTATCAAAGGCAGGAAAAGAGGCCATCATTACATGATATGCCTTATAACACCAATTGGCATGATGGTAAGCCTGTATATCCACGTAACAACACAAATCAGAGGGCTCAACATGCCAAGGAAACTCCTGACCCCCTAAAGAAAACTATAAATATTGCTGATGATGCTCCGTGGTGTATAATTTGTCAGATGCCACATTCACAGTCACAGTGCATGATTGCTCAATCCTTGTATGATAATGCTACATCTTGTAACGAGTGCAATGAGCCACATCATGTGCAGGATGATGATGTTAATATGATGTCTATAGGCAACGGATATACTCTTTATGATGCTGATGAGAAGACAGATCATCAAGTTCAGGCCTGCCAACAGTCCCCATATGATGAAGATGATGAAGATAATTATGTGTATGCTCAGAACTCACACAATTTTCTGAGTAACCTACAATGACCTTCTGATGAGGAGATTAGAGCCTTCACAGCTGCAGCAGTTGCTCAGGTTAAGAGCAACTACAATCTTAGAGGTAGAAATCAAGTTGGCAGCTCACATCAGCCAGAGGATATTTCTGTAGGTCAGCTGGTGCATGGTCATAAAGGAACTGAACCACAAAAAAGGCAGTGGGTAAGTAATAAACAGAACTTTAGATACAGAGCAGGTCCTGAATTTCAAGGACCAGAAAACAAGATCCCTCAGGCTGAAGATCAGAGTAGAGGTTCCCAAGACAAGAATGATGATCAGGGAACTATGAAAATGAAAACTAAATCAGCTCAGGATAAAAGCAAGATTGTGGAGCAAACTACAACTGTTGTACAAAACTGTGCTCCATTTGATATAGCCCAGATCCTCTCTCAGGTAAAGGTCTCTGTTCCACTTATGGAACTCATGAAAGTGGAAGAGATCAAGAATAGGACAATATCCCTAATCTCAGGGGTACCTTTTCAAGCTAAGCAAAATGATCAGACCCAGGGTGAGAAACAGGTCATGTGTAATGAAGAAGATGAGACTCCTGAAGTCTATTTAGGAATGACCATGACAAAGTGTCCTTCACAGGTGGAACCATTTTATGTTTCCCTGGTTATAAATGGTAAAATAATTAGAAATTGTATGCTTGACTCTGGAGCATCTACAAATGTCATGCCTTTGGCTATCATGCAACAAACTGGATTAAAGATTGACAAGGCATGTGGGAAATGTTATGCTATGGATGCCAGAGAGGTACCAGTTATTGGAATCATGAAGGATGTAGATTTCAAGCTGGCAGCATTTCCTGAAAAAAGATACAAAATGAATATAACAGTGGTTGACATCAAGCCACAGTATGGTATGCTGCTGTCAAGAAGGTGGGCAGCACTAATTGGTGGAAGTATGCAGCTAGACCTATCATATGCCATGATTCCAATGAATGGCAGGGATGTCAAGCTAATTAGAGAGCAAAGATCATCAGAGACAGTGGAAGACCAAGAAGCAAATGAACAGGTGTGCTTTGTAGACACTGACTGTGATAACTTCAAGGTTGTCTCAGATGATGCAGAAGACAAAAAGAAAAATGCCTGTATTGAAGAGCTGGATCAGCAAGGCTTATGGACCATGTTCTTTGATGGAGCTTGTGCAAAAGAGGGCTCTGGAGCTGGAGTTGTTTTCCTATCTCCAACTGGTAAGCTCCTCAAATCCTCTTTCTTGCTGAGGTTTGATTGCACAAACAATATTGCAGAATATGAGGCTTTACTCTTAGGCCTGAATATTGCTCTCAAACATGGAATTAAGATGTTAAGAGTATTTGGGGATTCTGAGCTGATTGTATCCCAAATCAGAAATAAGTATGCTGCAAAAAATAAAAGACTGAAACAATACAAGCATGCTGTTTGGGATACTATTGAATTATTTGATGCATTTTCAATTGGTTGGGTAGAAAGGTCAAAAAATGTTATGGCTGACTTCTTAGCTAATATTGCAATAAGGCCAGATGACATCACTCTGTCAGGTGTCACAGATGTAGAAGTTAAAATTAGGCCTGCCATACCAGAGAATATATGCAGTTGGCAAGTTTTTAATGATGATAGGGATTTGCTGAAATTTTTGCACTGCATAGATGAGTATGAGAATCAACAGATTGATTTCCAAGCTTTTGTAGAGACTGTAGATGGAAAAGAGACCCTTGTGGGAAAAGAGATCATTCAGTTGAAGACTAACAAGATCCCTAGAGGGTTAGTGGCTTTGGAAAGAGCCTTTGACAGTAGAGACAAAATGGTCACAAGGACATCCCCCACAAATAAGGAGGATTTAGAAGAAATAAATTTGGGGACATCCCAGGCCCCTCAGAAAGTATATATTGGCAAACAGCTCAAACCACACATTAGAGGTATGCTGATTGCATTGCTAAAAAAATATAAACATGTTTTTGCTTGGTCATATGAGGACCTAAAAGCCTATAGGGAAGACTTATTCCAGCATGAGATCCCACTGAAGCCTGAAGCTAAGCCATTTAGACAGAGGCAAAGACCTATTAATCCAACCTTAGCTCCCAAGATGCAGGAAGAACTCAATAGGCTCCGGGAAGCTGGAATAATTGTGCCAATCAGACATTCAACTTGGGTGTCTAACCTCGTCCCAGTCAGAAAAAAGAATGGTGATATTAGGCTTTGTGTTGATTTCAGGAACTTGAATGTATCCTCTTTGAAGGATAACTATCCATTGCCTAATATGGAAGCTATGTTGCAGAAAGTGACTGGTTGTGAACTCCTATCCATGATGGATGGATTTTCAGGATATAATCAGGTAAAGGTAAAGGAATCAGAACAATATAAGACTGCCTTTACCACTCCATGGGGAACGTATGTGTATGTTAGAATGCCATTTGGACTAACAAATGTAGGTGCTACATTTCAAAGAGCAATGGATGTTGCTTTTGCAGGGCTGATTGATTCAATCCTGGCTGTATATCAGGATGACCTGACTGCCTACTCAGAGAAAGAGGAGCAGCATTGTTTGCATTTGGAGCAGATTTTCATAAGAGCACTAGAATATGGTATTTCTCTAAACCCAAAGAAGTGTGCCTTTGGAGTAGTTGAAGGAAAACTTCTGGGACATATTGTTTCCAGGGATGGAGTCAGGATAGATCCAGAGAGAGTGGCAGCCATTGACAGGATCCAAATGCCAAAAACTGTGAAAGGAGTTCAGTCCTTCTTTGGACAGATAAATTTTGTTAGAAGATTTGTTCCCAACTTTGTAGAAACCACAAGGAACATCTCCAAGATGATGAAGAAGGATGCAACTGTCAACTGGGAAAGGGAAGCAACAGAATCATTTCAGAATATCAAAGAGGCAATTAAGATGGCCCCTGTTCTTAAATCTCCTGATTTTTCTAGGCCATTTCAAGTGTTTTCATTTGCTTCCTTTCATACTGTAGCTGCATGTTTGTTACAGAAAAATGAAGATGGTTTTGAACAGCCCATCGCCTTCTTCAGTATGTCCCTGTAGGCTTCTAAGTTGAAATATGACATTATGGAAAAGCAGGCATATGCACTAGTTAGAGCCATCAAAAGTTTCAGACCATACTTGGTAGGGTCATATATAGTTGCATATGTACCTCATGCAGCAGTCAAAGACATATTCACTCAGCAGGAGGTGACTGGAAGAAGGTGCAGATGGATAAACAAACTGCAGGAATTCAACATAGACATACAAGTTACTAAGTTGATAAGAGGACAAGGACTAGCCAAGATGATGGCACAGTCAAACTTGGAGGCATGCCAAGTTAATGCAGTCCAGGATGAGAGTGTAAATGTATCAGGATCTGAATGGTACAAGGATATTATCTATTACTTGCAAAATCTGAATTGTCCTTCCCATTTCAGTGATAATCAAAAGAGGACTCTAAAGCTACATGCAATCAGGTATGTCATTGTTCGAGGTGAGCTGTACTGGAAAAACCCTGATGGTGTGCTGCTGAGATGTGTGGATGAGGACATGGCTAACAATATTTTGATTGACATGCATAAAGGATTGTGTGGAGGACATTATACTGCCCAAACAACAGCTCATAAAATTCTCAGGGCAGGATATTGGTGGCCTACTCTCTTTTCAGATGCACAAAAGTTAGTAAGGAAGTGTGACCCTTGCCAGAGATTCTCAGGAAAGCTGAAATATCATGGTGCTTTACCCCTCAGAGCTGTACCTGTGGATGCTCCATTCCAGCAATGGGGAATTGACTTTATAGGGGAAATTGCAGACACATCAAGTGGGGGACACAGTTGGATTTTGGTGGCAACTGACTACTTTACCAAATGGATTGAGGCCATTCCAACTAAAAGAGCTACAAGTAAGGTGGTGACAGATTTCATACTAGAGAACATCATCATCAGGTATGGGATAAATCTGTCATATACATCACCATATCACCCCCAAGGAAATGGTCAAGCAGAATCAAGCAATAAGAGCATCATGAAAATTGTCAAGAGGATACTGGACAAGAACAAGAGAGCTTGGGACTCAAAGTTGAATTTAGCAGTATGGGCTGACAGAGTGACTGTGAAAAGGGCTATTGGGAAGTCACCTTTTGAGCTGGTATATGGTGCATCAGCTAGACTGCCCATAAACAATCTCCTACCAGTTTATAGATTCATTCAGGAAAATGATGAGGACATTGAAGATTCCATGACAGAAAGAGTGAATCAGCTGGTTGCATTGGATGAAGACAGAAGGAAAGCCCACCAGATCAACCTCAGAAGACAACAAGATATGAAATATCAGTTTGACAGGAGAACTACAAAAAGGAATTTTCAAGTAAATGATCTGGTGCTCATTTGGAATGCTAAAGATCAGGAAAAGGGTAAACATGGTAAGTTTCAACCCTTATGGATGGGCCCATATCAGGTTTGCAATACTCATGGGGGGGATTCTTATTTCCTCCAGGCCCTAGATGGTGAAATTCTGGAATTGCCTGTGCATGGCCAATTCCTTAAGTTCTATTTTGCATAATGACTGGTTGCTGTGCACATTTGTAAAATATGTATGTAGTGTAAATGCCTTGTACAGCTCGCGTTTTTTGGCTTTCTGTCAGGTCTGCCCGGAGATCTGGTTCTCGCTGCAGGTTTTCACCTGCACGTCCCCATTCGGAGCCACTGTTAGCACTCATTTTGACCTGGGGTTGATTTGTCATGATCAGGAGGTTTCTTCATTTGAAGCCTTCATCTTCTTGCCCATTTTTTCTAAGTGTTGGACCTCCTCAGCATTTTTCAGCTGCAGCATCATATTTTCCTGAGGAGGAGGTCATCATCATCATCTTGTCTTCGATGATGGTCGGCATCATCATGTTCTTCGTCGGCTGGTTTCCTATCGTCATCATCATATTTCAACTATCGGGTGATGTTTGCTTATTATCCTGATGATACTGATGAGCTACAGTGCGCCCTCATCTGCTTGTGAGGGTGATTTTTCAAAGTATCCGGTGATCTTCCATTTATCACCTTGCCCAAACATGATGATGTTGCCCCGATATCCTGAAGGGTTTTCATCCTGCTGCTTGCAGAGGTCATCATATTTTCTGCCTTCATGATATTTCGCCGGGGTGATGTTTTTATCATCGGGTGATCTTGGTTAATATCATCCTGATGATGCTGTTGAAGAGTTCTAAGTGCGACCCGATATTCACTAGGGTCATCATATTTTGAACGTCAGGATGATCTTAGTCAATATCATCCTGATGATGTTGTATCACTTCTTGTTCATTGTTTCTTCATCCTGATGATGCTGACGTCATCCTTATCTCAGGGTGATATCTTTTTCTCTGCCTATCTGCATCATGATTTTTTCTGAAGGAGGGGGTGATATTTTCATATCACCCGGATATATGTTTGTTCGAGCATCATGATGATGCTGATATCAAGGAGATATCCGCCTACTGGCTTCGCGCATTATCTACTGGGGGTGATCTTTTCAAGCAGCATCATCATATTCAGTTATCGCCCCGATCTTATAGAGGAGCTACAGTGCAACCTGATATTTGAACATCAGGAGGATATTTCCAAATATCCGGTTGTCTTCCGAATATCATGATGATGTTAATATGATGATGATGTCATCAAGGTCCCGCGGGGGTCATATTTCTAACACTGATCATCTTGAAGAGACCTCCTGATATTTGCAAATATGATGATGACGTCATCCGGATATGAGGAGGTGCGCAGTAGGCAGATATGATGATGACGTCAGCAGGATATGATGATGACATCATCAGGATGTTCATCGGCCAGACTTTTGGTACAAGCTCAGCAGGAGGATGTTCCTCCGATGGATCAGGTTGTACCGATTATCATGCAGGTTATATTTCAAATATCATGATAATGTCAGGGTGATATTTCGAACAACAGGATATCATGCTGCTGAAGGATGATGATGATGAGGTCTATACTAGTGTCGTCAGGAGCAAAAGCACCGACATGATATATGCTCATGACCTAGTATATAAAGTGTTATTGAGGTCATCGCGGGGTGCATGTGGGATATTGATATCCTGCATTTTCAAATATCATGATGATGAATCTCGGCGGGAAATGGTTGCGATTGCAGATTTGATGATCTTCCCAAGGCCGCGGGTTGGTGCGCCATTAATGGCGATTGTTGCAGAGGTATGGGCGATGGCATGGGTGGATTCTGTACCCGACTGAAGGTGTACATCAGTGGACAATGGCGCAGGGCTCGAGAAATCTTCCTGTCTCCTCCCCTACCTGCTGCATTCAAGTTTGGGCGCCAATCTGGTTGTGTTTGAGCGCCATTTTCATGATACTGTGTATCTGGCGAAATTTTGGTCAACCATGTAATTAATTGCTGAGCACCTACCTGGCTGTTATAAGTAGGTTGTGTTGTTCATTTCAAGGTTGTTGAAAGTTGATGATTTTGGCTCTGTAATGCATAACAAGCTGATCTGGTTGCTCTGTACAGCTTACCTGTGAGTTTATGTATCTCTTGTTGTTTGTTTTTGGCACGAACCCACTGATTTCATGATTAAACTTATATGAGAAATGCTGTTTAGCATGTGTTGTGTTAATTCTGTCTCCAGTATTGCATGTATTCTTCTTCTGAATCTGGATGTTTGGTAATGTTTAGATTCTAGAGCATAGAATTCCTATGTTGACTGTCTGATCTTTTGACTTCTACTCAAGGGGTAGATTAAACTGTTTTCAGGTTGAACATTGGGAAGGGTATACTGCAGTAGGGATACCATAAGTAGAGATAACCTAACACTCTGTATTGGGAGATACCTGTAAGGCAGGTATCACATATATCCCCTTGAAATCCAGTTTTAGCTGTCCGTGCTGATCATTCACAGGTGTATGTCTACTGACTCCAGGCCCTGGATAGGCACCAATCATGCTTTGTTTTGTGTTATAACCATATCCAGCTTTGCATCCACACTTAAACTCCAAATCAAAATCTAAAACCAACATTAGGACATTAGAGTTAGTTTTAGGAACCTCAGTCCTCTGTCTACAACTGCAAATAGGCCCAAAGCTAGCCCCTTTGCCCTTATCTTTCAGTTTTGGTCTACTTACAAGAGGACTATCTGCTTTCTGTCAACATCCCAGGCTTGCATGCATATCCTCATGGATGTTGAGTAGGGAATCCCCCCCTAGGTCTTGCAGAGCCTGAAGAAGAAGAGGAGATAAAATATAGAGTCTATCTCCTACACTGTTGACCCCCTGGCCCAGAGATCCTGTTGATCACTGATGGCTACCTTGTAGGGAAATCTAGGAATAAGCATCCAGTCTGGGAAAAAGTCAACACAAGGATCTACTTGCTAGTTCTGATACCACAAATGATGCAGAGCATCTAGGACAGCAGTCTCATAGTTCAAAACTTCAAATGGAACTGTTCTCTAGGTTCACTGTTTTACTAGAGGTTCTCTCTCTTACCCATGAAGGGCTTCAACACATTCACTACCTTGTTCTTGACATGCAACATGAGGGAGGACTCCAAGACACCTTCTAAGATGCCCAACTCCATCTAACATCCCTTCAACTCCTCTACACAGGACTGCAGGACAGCAATCTTCACTATGTTCTTCATAGACTATCATAATCTCACTACTCCATGAGGACAGTCACAAATACCTCCTTGGGATGATCTCCCTCTACACCAATCCAATCCCTTTGCAACATACCAATCTATAACATGCACACATACCAATGTCTTCATTAGCAAAGCAATAACATGATGAACAAAACTATTACCTTCTTGATATGACTGTTGTCCTCCTCTGAATTCAAATTCATGGTTTCTGCAGGGTCATTCACATGCCCAAACTCACTCTAAACCATTGTGCCCTAATTTGTCGTATTGATTAGTTAAAAGGTAAATTTTGGCTTTGTTCACATTTACCCTATGTTTAAGAAAAAAATTACAGAGCTCTGAAGGTCAAAGCATCACAGTCCCCTGCAAACGGAATGGGACCAGCAGCATCTCAATGAAACAGAACGACAAAGACAGCCCAGCCACATTCATTACCATTATCATTCATATAAGTAAAAAAGGAAAGTGATTATCAAGTAAGTAAATTTGAAACCCTCTCTTTTATTGTTTATGGTAAATCATGAAGTAAAAATGGTTTTACTAGGTTAATCAGCATGATGATGCATGAGACGAGTTAAAATAATAGAATTACTGCTATGGAATATATGTGGTCCTTGAATCCTACTACATACAGACATGTTAGGGTAAGAGATGCATGGTGTTATCGCAGGAATTAATGGCAATCAGAAGGAATAGGTCTGACACAGATTTCTTGAAGCCCATGTTCTTACAGCCCGAAGGGGTGGGATTCAGGTATGGGATGATAAATGACACACATTAGGGAAATACATACCTAGATGCATGGATGAGAAGGTTGGATAATAGAAGTGGAAACCCTCTACTTCAAAGAATACTCCTTAGGGATGCGGCATGCTGGGGGATTTCCATACACCATGGAAGCTACTAAGTTAGTGGTTGAGTGTGAGTGGAACTATAATCCAGAAACTAGGAGAGTGGAGAAGCATGGTAGGCTATATGCATATTTCTCAATTAAAGGCATCACCTCTACATTTAATTTGTCTATAGGACCAAATGTGGTCAGATTGAGCCTAAGTAGGTTGGAAAAGGAATACCGTAGTAATAAAAAAGAGGCCAGGAGGGTCATGTACCAGTGGAGAGCCAAGAGCAGTATATATAAGGCCTCCGCTGAATTGCCAGTATACTTGTTTAAATTTGATTTTGCTGAGGAATATTAGTATATGATGGTCATGCTTAGCAGAATGACAGGGAGACAACATGTTGGAAATTTCAAAAATTAGATGTATGGAATTATTCAAATGGTGGAATATTTAGATGACAAGCCTCTCTGGGCTAAGATCATAAGTGATAGTTTAGATGAGGGAATGAGAAGGCTGGGTGGTAAGATGTGCATGTTTCATATGACTTCTTATGTCATATATACCTGTGCCTTTAGAGGAACATTTAATGGGTTACAAATAATAGGCAGGGTGGGAAACAACCTTGGTGATGTAAACATATGGGAACACTACTTGTAACTGAGTAGGAGGGAATCCCTCTAGAATTATAAGATAGTGAATGACTCCTTTGCTATGCATCTGGTCAGAACCATGGAGGAAGATAGAACAAAAAGATTAAGTATGGAAGCCCAAGTTGTTATTTACAAATATGGGGCTTGGTTTATCCAGTTCCATACATTTTCATACATGAGAATAGAAGGCTTTGAAGGGAAACCTCTCATGCTGCCTAGATACCCCAATGATAGGGTCATTCTGATGGAATTTGCTAGACAAATATTGACCTCAGTAGAGGCTCACATTGAGAAGAAGAAGATTCCATGTGTTGTTTCTAGTCTTCATTGGCTGCTATCTATTCCTTGATAGACAAAGTAGAAAGGATGTCATTAGAGGATTAAAGTTAATGCACTTGCAGCCATTTTCAATAGCTAGGTCATATGATCCATATGCAGGATGCAAAAATTACTGGGAAAACAAATACATCAAAGGCACCTTGAGGATTATTGGTCTGATTATGATGATGAAGCAAAGGCTAGGAGAAGGACTTACTAGAGGCTCACCCTCAATCAAATTCAAACCTTTGATTGCATACCAGTGTCTGTTCAGTTGTAAAAGGATGATGGGAAGGTCATGTCCAGTGAGTATGAGGATAAGAAAGTGTACAATGAAACTATATTAGCTCCTGATTTGACTCATCCTGAGGTGACTTCATTCGATCAAATAATGCAAAAGGTTATTCAACTAACTCAGAGTTGGGTAAGTGCTGAAATCACTAAGTTGAAGAAGAGGGGTGTAGCCCTTACTGTAGATAATAAGAAGAAAAGACAAGAATAATTTAAAGAAGAATATGATGACTTTCTCATTGAGAATAGAAAATCCAATGGAGAAAGGCAGCCAACATTGGAGGAAAAGTAGTAGGGTAAAAACAAGAAGCCAACTTAGGTATAGGGAGTAATAGTTAGGAGACTCCAACCAAAGGGGGACGTGGCATCTACATTTGCAGATGCATCACCTCATATCCCTGCCAAACAAAAGAAAAAGGTCCTTCTTTGGAGGAGTATACTTCTTTGAGGCCATGGTCCAATACTGCATTCCCATACATTGCAAGTGACATTGCATGCGACTTTTCCACAGAGTAAAATTGGTTCCATCAAACTTTAGACTATCCTTCTTATAGGATGACATCCTAGATCTCCTCAAGCAGTTAAGCTCTTTTAGAGGAACTTAGCTCTGATACCAATTGTTAGATTTTGGGTAGACAATTGAGGGGGGATGAATCAGTTGTCCAAAATTTTCTTCCAATTAAACACTTAAATCCACTTTGTAATTCAATAGCATAATAATAAATCAATCATGGAAACATAATGCATTAAATCAACAGATGAAACACTTTAACACACAAGACACCAAGATTTTGACATGGAAAACCCGGTTAAGGGAAAAACCACGGGGTGATTAACCCAAGATTGTATTCTCTGTTAGAAGAATAGAAAGAACAAAATGGCACATGCCAATTAGGGTTCACTGCTCGAGCACACTGCTCACAAGAGGCTCACTGCCTATAGGAGACACACTGTCTACAAAATAATAAGTGTTACATACTTGAACTAGAGAATAGCATCTTCACCATGCTTGAGTTAGTTCCATTTAAGCTCAATAATTCTGCTTTGCCTTTCACTCTTGCTCCTCTCTACCACACTCTCATCTCCACAAGACACCCTTTGAAATGACTTTACAATTCCTTATTTATACAAGACATCAACTTAGGAATTATCATCCAAGTCGGCATACATAACAGAGCAAGTACATAAATACAATGTGACTTATTACAAAAAGACTTCACGCAGATCAACACACTATCGGCTACACAGATCTGAGACTTCAATCTTTCTTTGGGAACACACGATTCTTCACAGGACACTTTCCAGATCATTCGTAGGATGTGTAACTCATCCAGTCAGCTAGACTTAAGAAGAACATCATCATCTAAAAGTAAATCTTTAATTACAAGCTCAATATTTAATGTGGACCATCAACAGGAATTGGACACAATCAAAAGACCTCCACAAGCTTGCCTGAATCACCAAGAACATCCACACTACTATTGTCTACTGAAATCATTCTCTCCTTCATCCAAAACCTCAAGAACACAGTCTATCATCATTGTCATATTGGAATAGATGCTTGTGGATCTCCATATCATGAACCAATTGAGTTGTTACTTCACATGGACTTCCTAAACACTCCACCAAAACCACAGAATAGGATATTTCATTTCCGCATCTCACCGGACCTATCTATATCACTCTGTCACTTCCGAACACCTGCCAGAACCGGTTTTACTTGAGTGGCCATAATTTCTTCAGATCTTCATGTAGACCTCTAAAATCTATACTAGATCATCTCAAGACACATATCTACAAACCCTTTGAAGCGCATCCTCTAATTTTTATCTTAACTGGGATCTTTACCTCACTGTCTTCACTATTCTTCTCTGTTCCTAATTAGGACTAATTTTCTCAATATCCTCAACACACAGTTCATCTAATCCTTATCATTAATGCAACAGAAGTAGGTTGACATCAATGACAACACTGGTTAGGCCCGTACTTGCAACAATCTCCCCCTTTGTCATTGATGGCAACATATGATGTGAAAAATTATTTTGACCATGAAAACAAGAGCTTCTCCTTACTGTCACAACTCCCCCTATCAGCAACAACCATTCACATGTCTTCTCTTCCTTTCTTGCTCCCCCTTTGATCAGCAACTACTTATTTTTCACATGTCTTCTCTCCTCCTTTTGTATTACTTTAGAATCATGCCAGCTGCTCCCCCTAAGTAGGAGCTTCCCATCATCAATCTGGACCACAAGATATGACTATGAGATCCACCAGACTGATGCACATTAGTGCACCTTAATTTAGAACTGGAGGGGTAATAACCCCTAACTTCTCCCTGAGATACTCAAAAGAGTCCTTAGGTAGAGGTTTAGTAAAAATATCTGCAATCTGATCCTTGGAAGGCACAAATTCCAATCTGACTTCATTCTTGTTTTCTTGCTCTCTCAAAAAGTGAAACTTGATGGATATATGTTTAGTCTTTGAATGCAACACCAGATTCTTTGATATGTTTATTGCACTTGAAATATCACAGAAGATTGTGATAGGTTCTTCATACTCCACTCCGATATCTCTTAGCATTTGCTTTATCCATAATACTTGAGTGCAACTACCTACTGCTGCAATATATTTTGCTTCTGCAGTGGATAGAGATATTGCCTCTTGTTTCTTGCTTAGCCAAGAAACTAATCTCTTCCCCAAAAAGAATACTCCACCATTGGTACTCTTCTGATCATCCACATCTCCTGCCCAATCCACATCAGTATATGCATGAAAAGAGAAAGTTTGATCTCTAGGATACCACAACCCATACTCAACTATCCCTTTCAGATATCTAAAAATTCTTTTCATTGCCATGACATTAGATTCTCTAGGATTAGCTTGGAATCTAGCAACAAGACCAACAACATTCATAATGTCAGGTCTAGTTTGAGTGAAATACAATAATCCTCCAATCATTGACTTGTACTTTTTCTAATCAGCCTTAGGAGAGTCATAATCTTTGCTCAATTTGCATTCAGTTCCCATGGGAGTATTCATTGGTTTTGAGTTTTCCATCCCAAATTTCTTCAACAATTCTTTCACATATTTGGTTTGACAAATGAAGATTCCTTTGTTTGTTTGAGTGATTTGTAGACCCAAGAAGAAATTCATTTCCCCAAACATGGATATCTCAAATTCACTTTTCATTTGATTTGCAAAGGTTTTGTACATACTATCTCTTCCTCCAAAAATGATATCATCAACAAACACTTCAACAATCAAGATATTTTCATGATCAATTTTGAAATACAAATTACTGTCATTAGTACCTTTCTTGAAACTGATCTTCAAAAGATGCTTATCCAATCTCTCATACCAGGCTCTTGGGGCTTACTTGAGTCCATACAATGCTTTCTTCAATTTGTAGACCATATCACCATGATCAGATAATTGAAATCCATCCGGTTGCTCAATGTATACTTCTTCTTCCAAGTCACCATTCAGGAAGGTAGATTTGACATCCATCTAATATACTTTGAAATCTTTAATGGCAGCAAAAGCAAGAAATAATCTTACTACTTCAATTCTTGGCACTGGAGCAAATATTTCTTCAAAATCAACTCCTACTTGGGAGTAACCCTTGCAGACCAATCTGGCTTTGTTTCTGACTACTTCACCATCTTCATTCAGTTTGGTCTAGAAGACCCATTTGGTTCCAATCACATTCTTGTTTTTAGGTCTCAGAACAAGATCCCAAGTGTGATTTTTCTCAATTTGCATCAGCTCTTCCTCCATTTCTTTAGTCTAGTTTTCATCATTGCAAGCTTCATTCACTGTCTTAGGTCCAATCTTTGAAATCAGACAATACTCTTCTGAATCTTGAGCAATCCTTCTTCTTGTTTGCACACCTTTGCTTTTATTGCCTATGATCTATTCTTCAGAGTGATTCAATCTTACATACCTAGGAACTTTGGGAGTTTCTTGCACTTCTAATTCTTGAACAAGTTCATTCAAACTTATCTCTTCTTCCTGAATTACCGGATCAGTCTGAATCTAAATTTCAGAGGGAGCTTGGACTTCTTGAACAAAAACATCATTTTGATCATCTTCATCATATTCATAAAACCTTGAGGGTTTTTCAACACCTTCATCAACCTTCACATTTGTACTTTCAACAATCTTCCTTAATCTCTTGTTATAACATTGGTATGCTTTTCTTTGAGTAGAATAACCCAAGAATATTCCTTCATGACTTCTAGCATCAAATTTTCCTAGATCTTCATCTCTTTTAATGTAACATTTGCTACCAAAGACTCTGAAATACCTCACAGTGGGAGTGATTCCAAACCAAAGTTCATAAGGAGTCTTACCAGTATTGCTTCTGATTTGTACATGATTGAGAGTATAGATTGCAGTGCTTACAACTTCTCTCCAATAGATCTGAGGAACATTTGCTTCCATCATCATGGTTCTAGATGCTTCTTGGATGGTTCAGTTCTTTCTCTCCACTACTCCATTCTACCATGGAGTCCTAGGAGTAGACAACTGTCATTCTATTCCATGTTTCTCACAGAATTCTATGAACTCACCAGATGTGAATTCTCCACCTCTATTAGACCTCAAACATTCTAATTTTAATCTGGTTTCATTCTCTACCATAGATTTGAATATTTTGAATTTCTCAAGAGCTTCTAATTTCTCTTTCAGAAAAGTCACCCACATCATCCGGGAATGGTCATCAATTAATAACATGAAGTATCTATCACCTTGCACACTCCTGATTCTTGCTGAACCACATAGATCAGTATGAAAGTCCAATAATCTGGTAAAAGATTGTTCCTTTCTTTTGAATGAGACTCTGCTTTGTTTACCCAAGTGACATTCCTTGCACAAACTATTGGTAGGTTTTACCAATCTTGGAAGATCTCTTACAACCTGAGTGTTGCTTATCTTGATGATATTATCAAAATTTACATGACACATTTTCCTATGCCACAACCAACTCTGATCAATTTGAACAAATAAGCAATTTTTACTAGTACCAACCAAGTGGAAGATGTTACCTTTAGCTTGAGTACCGGATGCAATCTTGTTCTGGAACTTTCAAAGATCTTGCATTTTCCATTTTTGAATCAGAGATCATAGCCTTTGTCCACCAACTGTCCAACACTGAGAAGATTATGCTTCAGGTGTTGAACATATAGTACATTACTGGTTTTGTTCTTTCCATCAAAAGAAATAGTTCCTCTACCATTGATTCTACCAACAGAATTATCACCAAATTTTACCACTCCTCCTTCATACCTTTCCAAATCTATGAATTTATTTTTGTCACCTGTCATATGGTGAGAGCATCCACTGTCAATGACCCAATCATCCTTTTCCTCAACTTGGGCAGCCAGAGCTCTTTCTACAATTTTATGATTGACAAATTCAGAGGGCATTGGATCTTCTTCCTTGATGGCAATAAACACCCAGTCACTTCTGGATTTGTTTCCTGTCTCTAATTCATCATCTGTTACTCCTTCATTATCATCATCTTCATGAACATAGTAACAATTCTTCTAGAACCTTGATCTATTAGGATTTGGCCTTGTAAATATTTCTAGACATCTTGAGGCAAAATGACCAATCTTTTTGCAGTTAAAACATTTAAAAGGCAATTTCCCTTCATACTTATCAGATCCTCTTGGCAGCCTTTTGGCAATAAGGGCTTCAAGTTGAGCAACTTCTGCTTCATCTTCTTCCAGGTCTTTTCTTTCTTTTTCATACAATGATAGTTTCCTTGAAGAGTTCTCTCCTAGATTAAACCTTTGTTTTCCTTTTACAGAGGCACTAGCTTTGAATGCAGATTCAGTCTTGTGGGGGCATCTCCAAACTTGATGAATTCAAATGCAGCCAATTTGCCAACCAATTGATCTCTTGTGATACCTGAATAGGATTTGATTTCTTCAATGGCAGCAACCTTGTACTTGTAAGAAGTAGGAAGGGATCTGAGAACTTTGCCAACAATCTCATCTTTATCCAAGACTCCAGCAACACATCTAATGCCACAAACAAGCTCATTTACTCTTGGCATAAAAGTAGTGATATTTTCATCTTCTCTCATCTTTAGATTTTTGAATTTTCCTTTCAGACTCTGTAGCTTGGCACATTTAACATACTTCTCTCCTTCATACACAAGTTCTAGTTTTTCCCAAATGTCAAAAGCAGTTTGTAGGTCAACAACATTTGTCAGCTCTGAATTAGACAAGGCACTTAGAAGAGCTTCTTTAGTCTGTGGATTGTTTTTAGCATTTGTGATTTCATCTATAGATTTCAGACCGTTCTGTGGAGGAGTATACTTTATTGAGGCCATGGTCCAATACTACATTCCCATACAATGTAAGTGACATTGCATGCGACTTTTCCATAGAGTAAAATTGGTTCCATCAAACTTTAGACTATCCTTCTTATAGGACGACATCCTAGATCTCCTCAAGCGGTTAAGCTCTTTTAGAGGAACTTAGCTCTAATATCAATTGTTAGATTTTGGATGGACAACTGAGAGGGGGGTGAATCAGTTGTCCAAAACTTTCTTCCAATTAAACACTTAAATCCACATTGTAATTCAGCAGCATAATAATAAATCAATTATGGAAACATAATGCATTAAATCAAGAGCTAAAACACATTAACACACAAGACACCAAGATTTTGACGTGGAAAACCCAGTTAAGGGAAAAACCATGGGGTGATTAACCAAAGATTGTATTCTCTATTAGAAGAATAGAAAGAATAAAATGGCACATGCCAATTAGGGCTCACTGCCCAAGCACACTGCCTACAGGAGACACACTATCTACAAAATAATAAGTGTTACATACTTGAACTGGAGAATAGAATCTTCACCATGCTTGAGTTAGTTCCATTTAACCTCAATACTTCTACTCTGCCTTTTGCTCTTGCTCCTCTCTACCACACTCTCATCTCCACAAGACACCCTTTGAAATGACTTTACAATTCCTTATTTATACAAGACATCGACTTAGGAATTATCATCCAAGTCGGCATACATAATAGAGCAAGTACATAAATACAACATGACTTATTACAAAAAGACTTCACAGAGATCAACACACTGTCAGCTACATAGATCTGAGACTTCAATATTTCTTTGGGAACATGCCATTCTTCATAGGACACTTTCCAGATCATTCGAAGGATGTGTAACTCATCTGGTCGGCCAGACTTAAGATGAACATCATCATTCGGAAGTAAATCTTTAATTATGAGCTCAATCTTCAATGTGGACCATCAACACAAACTGGACACAATCAAAAGACCTCCACAAGCTTTCCTGAATCACCAAGAACATCCACACTGCTACTGTCTATTGAAATCATTCTCTCCTTCATCCGGAACCTCATGAACATAGTCTATCATCACTATCATATTGGAATAGATGCGTACAGATCTCCAGATCACAAACCAATTGAGTTGTTACTTCACATGGACTTCCTAAACACTCCACCAAATTGACAGAACAAGATATTTCATTACCGAATCTCACTGGACCTATCTGTATTACTTTATCACCTCTGAACACCTGCCAGAACTAGTTTTAGTTGAGTGACCATAATTTCTTCAGATCTTCATGTGGACCTCTAAAATCTTTACTGGATCATCTAAAGACACATAGCCACAAACCCTTTGAAGCGTATCCTCTAATTTTTATCTTAACTGGGATCTTTACCTCACTATCTTCATTGTTCTTCTTTGTTCCTAATTAGAACTAATTTTATTACTATCCTCAACACACAGTTCATCTAATCCTTATCATTAATGTAACAAAAGTATGTTGACATCAATGACAACACTGGTTAGGCCCATACTTGCAACAGATAGACATGAAAAAACGTATGGATAATAAAGTACTAGATAATAACACTACACAATTGCTAGGTATTTGGTGTGAAGACACCAAATTTGAATGTGATATCTTGAGGAGATGTAGTAGCAAGATTAGAGACATAAGTGTTAAACTACATCATCTCATGGAAGAAGAAATACATACCCTGGAGGCTTTGGAGGACAAAGTAGAA
The DNA here is from genome assembly GCA_027924645.1 of Cunninghamia lanceolata. Lineage (NCBI taxonomy): Eukaryota > Viridiplantae > Streptophyta > Pinopsida > Cupressales > Cupressaceae > Cunninghamia > Cunninghamia lanceolata. The sequence goes on from BSBN01000193.1 coordinate 6,715,078, forward strand.
GGAAAAATAGAAAATCAAGATACTGATTTTGCTATCCAAGCCTTCCATAATAACTTCAAGCAAGTAGTAGATGACACTCTTCATCACTTGACAGAGGATGTGATAAATAAGGCCATGATAATGAAAGCTAAAGTGGAGATATACAATGAGACATTAAATAGCAGAAAGAAAATTGAATGCTCTTCAAGCATAGTTTCATTCTCACAAACATGTAATAAAGGCCAAAGTCCAAGATGGAGGATAGATTGAGGAAATAGTACATGCCTATGAATCTGTCAGAGGAATAATAAGCGTACATATAAGGCATGATCCTGAAGCTGATGAAGATGATAGTGATTAAGATGAAGATGAAGATGAAAATGAAGAAGAGGATGTAAATGAAGAAGAAGAAGAAAATGAAGATGAAGAAGAAGAGGATAAAGAATAAGTAAAGATGCATGATGACAAAGTCATATGCATAATCAGATAATAGAAATGATTAAGTTCTACCAGATGGTTTCCAGCTGGCAACTTGTGCCACGTCTGTAGGTGTTGACCCACTCAAAGAAGAAATATTGACCGTGGATTTAGATAGGCAAATCTTGAGCATTGATCACTTGTAACCGCCTCCTCTCCTTATTCTATAAAAGGAGATAGAGTGCACATTATAGAGGATTGGAAACTTAATTGAAGTTAGATTGCTGAAAGTTTCTTAGGACTAATTTCAAAGCTAATTGCAAATGTACATGTCTTTTGTTTACTTAATGAAAGTGAAGATCTTATTACATATCATCATAAATCTTGAGTAATCTTGTGAATGTCATCTGGATATCTCAATGTGATGTGCTACGTCCCTTGGAGTGTATGTCAGTTTGTGGATATTGTTGTCATTCTTTACCTTAAAGTTTGCATCAACTATAGGTAGCTGTGGAACATCCTGATGAATCTATGGTCTGATTCTCTTCCTTTCATGAAAGTATCTAGAATGTATGTGAACCAATAGTTGAAGATTCATTAAATTTAGTTAAGATTAGAAAGCATTTATCTCAATTTGTTCAAATTCATTAAAAATCACCTTCACAATTGCAAATACATAGGCAATTCTGAGAAAAATACATAAAATATGTAGATATCCTGAAGGAAATTGAACATCCAAAACATATTTGAATAAAATTTGCATGTAAAATTGATAATCTCATGCAAATATACCTAAATAACAACAGTAATCTTACAAATAACAGCTTAAAGGCACATTATTTACATAAATTCATAAGTGTGGAAGTATAATTAGTTCAAGATAGTTGATGTTCAAAAGAATTGATCAAACTTATAAATATGACAATCATTTGTTGAATACAGTGGAAATAACCTTGTTTGTGAAGTAAATTTATAGGGAGCAAGTGTATAACTAGATGTTTAGACATCAATTCACAGTACATGATAGTGTAAGACCCTTTGAATTGAAAATAGCATAGCACATCAACCTCTGAGAAATGTCAGATGATCATGACCTGATCAAGGAAGCCTTGGAGTCATCAATTCATTCCAAATTGATCGTACTTTTCAAGATAATAAAGGTTTGTTGTGCAAATTTTTATGCATGTTGTTATGATTAATGATCATCATCAACAGAACTCTTAATCATAAACTAAATATCTTCTCTTTGCATCATTTAACTTCTCACTAAAATATGCTATTGGTCTACATTCTTGACTTAACACTGCTCCTATTGCATTTCCACTTGCATCAAAATCTACTTGAAATACCTTATTTAAATCTAGTATTGCCAACACAGGTTGCTCTGTGACTTTCTGCTTCAACAAATCAAAACTTCTATCTACTCCTGATGTCCACTTAAAGTCTTTTTTGTCACCTCTCATTGTCTTTGTCATAGGGTTACACACTGAACTGAAATTTCTGATGAACTTCTGGTATAAACTAGCTAATCCATGAAATTATCTGACTTTTCCAATGCTCTCAGGTGTAGGCCACTAAACAATTGCTCTAACTTTCTCAGGGTCCATCTTCAATCCTTCTTCAAAATCCCAAGTAAACCAATTCTTCCTTCATGAAACTACACTTCTTAATGTTTATCAGAAATTTCTCTTCTCTCAACCTTTAAAATACTTGTCCTAGGTGCCACAAATGTTCTTTTGTTTTACTAAAAATTAGAATATCATCAAAGTATACAATAACAAACTTACCAAAGAATTTCTTCAAAACCTCATTCATTAACCTCATGAAAGTGCTTGGTGGATTTGTCAATCCAAAGGGCATCACTAACCAATCATACAATCCTTCATTTGTCTTAAAATCAGTCTTCCATTCATTTCCTCTAATTTTGATCTGATGGTTTCCACTCTTCAAGTCTATCTTTGTGAAACACTTTTCTCCACTCAAACAATCCATAATATCATCCATCCTAGGTAAAGGAAATCTATACTTAATTGCGATCTTGTGGATTGCTCTAGAGTTTGTACACATTCTCCATTCTCCATCCTTCTTCAATGCTAGCACTGTAGGTATTGCACAAGGGCTCAAACTTTCTCTAATCAAACCTTTCCTCAACAACTCTTGTATCTGTCTAATCATTTTTTCATTCTCTGCCAGTGTCATTCTATGTGCTACTTTGTTAGGAAAACTACCTCTAGGTATAAGATCCATGTGATGACTAATACTCTTGATAGGTGGAAATCCTTTAGGTACATTGTCTGATATGATGTCTTCATACTCTTAGCAATTCAGTTATCTCCTCTGGTTGTGATTTTTCAGTCTCTATCTTTAGGGTTTTAGGCTTCTTAGGAATCAAAGCATAACATATATTCTCATGTCTCAAACCATCTAAAAATTTTCTTCCATCTACCAAACAAATTCTAGCATTCCCACATACTTCACTCTTAGGATCATCTTCCAAAGGAATCAAAGTAATTATCTTTCCATTTGATGTTATAGTGTAGGTATTCTTTCTCTCACCATGTATAGCTTTTCTATCATACTGCCATGGTCTACCCAACAATATATGACAAACATCCATAGGCATAATATCACGCAATACTTCATCATGATAAGATCCAATATGAAATTTCACCAAACATTGTCCACTCACCAGTACCTTATGATCATCCTAAATCCATACTATCTGATATGGCTTAGGGTGTTTCAATCTCTCCAACTTCATCTTAGTCACCATCTCCTCTGAAACTAAATTATCTAAAATACCACTATCAATTATAATGTTACAACATTTACCTCTTGATTTGCATCTGGTCCAAAACAAACTCTTCCTCTACAGTGGTTCCTCATTTGTCTCTGCTTGAAATAGTGCTCTCCTCATGACAAGTGATTCTCCTTCCTTAGGTTTACCAACTGAACTGGGTGATCCAATAGGTTCTTCTACATAAGTTGTTCTTCCACTGTTCTCTATTTTCTTGCTTGTACTTCCCTGATTACATTCAAATGCTCTATGTCCTTCACCTCCACACTTAAAATAGGTTACTCTGAATGTTCTCCTATCAAGTCCTCTTCCATCTCTTCTGTATCCTTTGCTCCAGTATGAATTAGGGTTTCCTCTATGGTAGAGAGTTTTGTCATCTCTCTAGTATGTATTGTTATCTCTGTCTTCCTTCTTGAATGTACTATCTTGTCTGCTTTTCTCTACAAATGATCTCTCTCCTCTGGAAAATGTTCTACCTCTCTATCTTTTCTCATGCTTCTTGTTTAAATTTTCTTCAACTTTTAGGGCAAACTAATATGTTTCTTCCAAAGATGTCATCCTCACTAAACTTAGTTCTTCTTGAATATTCAATCTCAGTCCATTGATGTATCTTGTCACTTTCTCCTTGCTTGCTTCACTATGTCCTATTCATATGATCATCTTATGAAATTATTTAGTATACTCCTTCATAGATTTCTCCTTTTGTCTTAGTTTTTGCAATCCCTTCAATAGTTCCAACTCATAGTTAGTAGGTATAAACTGTTTCTTCAACTTTATCGCCATTCTATCCCATTTTATGATCTTCTCTCTTCCTCTTGTGTTTCTATCCAACTAAACTTCTTTCCACCAAATAGAAACATGTCCTTTCAACTTTGTCTTTGCAAATTTCACCTTCTCCAGATCTTCAATTTCTTCATACTCAAAGTATTCTTCTAAGTCATTTATCCAATCACTCAGCTCCTCCTAGTTTAAATTCCTAGTGTAGTTCGATACATCAACTCTAGGTCTTTTCCCAATCTTTGAAATAGCTCACAACATTTTCATTGATTTGATTCTTCTTCTTCTCCTAGGGTTTCTTCATTTTGATCAGCTAATTGAAAATTTTCATCATCGTCATTTTCAACATTAGGTCTAGGTGTAAGTCCTCTTCTTCGATCATCTTCAACAATGTATCTAAGCAAACTCACATTGTTTTCATCATTTCCTTCATCTCATCCATTCTTCCAACCATAATACTAACAAAAGGTATTCTCCTTGGTGGCATGTCTTCCTCAGATCAAGTGTAACTACCTCAAGTTTGGTGATTGGGCTACAAGGTGATAACTACCTCACAATCAGTGATCGGTTGACAACACAAGTAGTCTGCCTCGGATTTAGCAGTCTGTCCACAACAAGATCTTACAAAATGCCTTCACAAACTTCACTCACTTTTCTCCCAAAGGATTCAAACTTCACTGATACCACTTGGTGTAGTCACTATTAGGAGGGTCCACAAAGTGAATATTCTAGACCATGCAGAAAGAGTAAACACAACAGAAGTAACTCAGATATGGAATAGAATTGTAGATTCAGTCATTTAGTATATCATAGATTCAAAATGCAAATAGGGTGGCAACATGCAGGCTTACAATTAGGGCTCACAAACCTGATTCTCTAGTTACAAAGTATGCACTAGATATAGCTTTAAATCGCATTCTCAAAGAATTCAACTATCTATCTATCTATATGTGATTCATTACTTTCCTATAGATCTATTACATGATTATATATCATTTCTGGATCACAAGAATCTTCCACATTGGCCAAGGATGGATATAAACTCCAATGAAACAGATGTAACATGTGTACACAGATAGGTTAGACCTAATCATATGGCAATCCTCTACAAGTGAATGAAAAAAGGTGTAGATCCTAGGGAAGGTTGGCTAGGTTCCAAACAAGATTGAATGATGTGTCATTTAGCTCCACAAGTCATGGAATTGCTCTGCAAGTCTTCTCCTTGAGCTGTTAGTTTGAGACTGTCAGGATGCTCTACTCTAAGAAAACAATTGATCTTTTGATGGAAATATCTTTTCGGTACCTGATCCAAATGATCTAAATTTTGGATATGATGTGCATGAAGGTGTCTAGATGCTAAGTCCATCTCCATAAGGTCTAAAATGAAACTACAGTAGAATGCAAACCAAAATATAGAAAATACTACTGAATAAACTGACTGTACTGAACTGGAAAATGAAAGAAAACAAAATGAAATGCAAATGTTTTTGGTTGATGCAATATTTGTCTTGGACTAGGAATGCTCCTACATCACAAATAAAAGACAACACTAGATTTTATGTAGAAAATGCAAGAAGGGAAAAACCACGGTAAGGATTAGCTCACAATATAAAGTAGTAGTAATACTAAATTACAAAAGGCTCACTACCAAAAAGAAAGAATGCTCACTGCAGGTGGATTCACTGTCCAAGTGGACTCATTGCCCACTGAGAAAGAAAGAGAGAAGAGAAGAGTGGCTCACTGCTAAGCTTTGAACTAATATAATTGCATCTAACCTATGCATGGAGTTTAGTTCCAATGAAGCTCAATATCCATCACAACACAAACAACACCTTCGCAACGACACTAAAAAATAGTAGGCACCTTCTGCTCACTGTACATCTAGTATCCTAACACATGAAAGCTCTTACTACACTGATCAAATTCACATCACCAATATCATATCTATTGTACACACATATTCATTAACAAATCCTGGACACTTATTTATACCATCATCAACCTTGAAAACAATCTCCAAGGTTCATAACACAACTTAACCCATAAAATTTAAATTAGGTCTGGACCTAAACATTCCCACAAAGGAAGGGAATGAATGAAAACCATCCCACATCTTAGCATGGATCTAAATCCACTCTTACATGTTATTCCATGCTTCAACAATCAACTAAGCACAATCGCAATTAGTGTAAACAACCAAGTTAGCCAAACTTGCATAAACACTATGAACTATTAAGCACATGCTTCCTCAAAAGTAGACACACCTTGCAGATCTTACAAAAAGCTTTAAAACAATCTAGAAACATCCATGACCATCTTGAAGTCACTTGAAACCCAACAAATTCAACCACAACTTTCACCTGAAGAAAGTTCACAATCTGCTTACAAACAACACTCTCGAACTCTGCTTTCTAAAGTATCAAATCACAAACCTTCTAGATTGAAGTTAGATAAGGATCTTATAAGAACACATCCAGAAGCACAACACTTTAAATCACTCTACAAAGAAATGGGGAGAAAAATACTTTCTCCGAAACACACTACAAACACTATCAAACACTATTCTCAAACTGGTGAACACAAATTTCACTGTACAATGATCTGGAGCACCAAATTTTGGATTTAGTATCTTCAAACAATTCTAAACCACATATCTAAACTGCACACTCAGATATTCAATTAGGAAGTAATGTGGAACAAAACTCGATCACAACTTTGTTAAGCCATAACACATCTTCAACACACTGTTTCCTTTATTAATAAAATTTTCTCAAAAGCACTTCGAAACCAAGCATTAGAAGCATATTCTCAACATCTAAAACACCTCTACAAAGAAATCAAATCAATACCAAATTTTTTACAAGATGCAAGACAGAATTGGAACACATATGTAAAAGAACAAACTCTGTACTTTCATTGCTCACTTGATATTACATGCTAGATAATACGTATGGAAATCAAAAGATAGTATGTCTTTCCGAGAAGTCTAAGGTTCTGATTCCCTGATTAAGGGAAGATCATACTTCTCTATTCTCTTTAGACTCCTATTACTACCTAGACTCGACCTTATGCTGAGAGCTACTCAACTGACTAGACTTATTGATCTCTTCTCAAGATTGAACACTCTAAGACTTGATGCCTTCAAATGAATGAATGAGCGGTATTTATAGAAATTTTCAACCGCCTCTTCATTTTACAATATAGAATTATTTTTGAGTTCTACTAGTAGAAACGTGACAACAATGCATCTCCTTTCCATAGGGAAGACCACAATGAGAAGATAAGATTTTCTTTGGGTGGTCCCAATCATCCCGTGAATAAGAAAGGGACAAGACTCATCGATAAAGCTAGTGGGAATCTACTTTTCCCAAAGTTGCTTTTTGATCTCAGGAAGACTAACCTTAGGTTACATTGAGGTTGTAACCTTACCCCTTTTATCGTGGTGTGGTCCATGTCTATACTTTGCTTATGGAGTGACATATGTCTCCAACGAGGGACAAACCCCACTCATTAGTCAGTGTCATTATCTTCGTCAAATGCAACTCGTGTTGGAATACAGCAAGGACAGGAATCTAGAGGATGACCGAGAAGACATCGTTCACAATCAGATTCTTGTGCATAAGGATTAGTGGAGGGACCAGGTTCTTTCCAAAGTATTGTAATTGTTTTGAGTTTACAGGGTCCGTATATGCCTTGGGCCATAGCACCTATATCACCAAGTTCAAGGTGATAAGTTTTTGTTGTTATCCATATGGGTTCCTAATTGTTATATAGGTGGTGTATCCTAGCTCCGATTATCCAGTGTTGAAACATGGGATCTACTCTAAAAAGGACCATAATGTTGACAAACATAGCGATTGATCAAGTTATCATGATAAGATCCTAATGTAATCTTGAATAATACTCCTTTGTAGCTGGAAGATTCTCCAAACTGCATTTGTGAAATAGGATAGGGTGCTTGAAACATGTCCCACATGTATTCAATTCCCTTTTCTCCTTGGAGCCATCGATCTGGACGTTGGCTTAAAGGATTCTAAAATTTGACTGGTAATTGAAAATCTCCAACCCAGTTGGGAAGACATGCACCAATTTTAGGATCCACAGGTTCAGCCTAAACAAAGAATTGGAAGAATGAATTATTGCTCCAAACACTTGTGGTTGTTAAATTCATTTTTGCAATAATCTTTTTGTGCATGTCTGACAAGTAGTCATTTGCCATATTGAAATTATGTCGATCCCTTCAATTGAAAGGATTATAGCTAAATTCTGGACAACTTTTCTCATACCATCTTTCTTCATGTATCTGAATGACTCGGACAGTGCCCTTTTGAACAGGTGCTTCTTGATGGCCTTCTCGGGATAGAAAGTCTACAAAAGTATTTTGCTTGCCCTGCAAGTTTGCAATATCAAACTCAAAAGTGTCAAGAAATTGTGCCCATCGTAATAACCTTCCCCAGATGACTTTGTCCTTGGATTCTCGTCTAAAGACACATTTGACACCAATGACAACACAAGCTTGTTTAAATCAATGACAACACTGATTAACACATACTTGCAGCATTTCTTGTTCCTGATATTTCATAGATCTTCTTTCCATCAATCAGATTTATCATCATGGTGATGGGAAGGTAGTTGAGTTTTCTCCCACTAATGTGACTATTTAAGAGTTGTAGGATATTGAGAAGGTTGTTGCTATAGGGATAATTGATCATGTGGCCCATTTATATAGGTTTTATGGATTTGAGTCTTCATCAGAATCACCCCTTATTGCTCATGTAGATTCAATGATCAAGCTTTAGCATGAACAGTTTGGGCACCTGAATTACAAATATCTTCAATAGATGAGTACACAAAATTTGGTGATTGGTCTACCTAAGATCTCTTGTTTAGATGGAGTTTGTCAAGGTTTTGTTCTTGGCAAACATCATAGGGATCCTTTTTTGAAGGGTATGGCCACACATGATTCAACACTCCTTAAGTTGGTGCATAGTGACCTTATGTCACTCCCAACTCCTTCATTTTCAAGGGCTAAGTATTTGTTCACCTTTATTGATGACTTCTCTTAGCGCACATGGGTGTAGTTTTTGCAGTACAAGGATGAGGTTCTTTGATTTTTCATGACCTTCCTTGCATTTGTGGAGAAGCATTCAGGGCATCCCCTTCAAAATATTCACACAGATAATGAGAGAATATGTCAATCAGGCATTTCAAGACTTTTTCTATGCTCGAGGTATTCTTCATCAACACATAGTACCATACACTCTTCAGCAAAATAGTATGGCTGAGTGGAGGAATAGGAACTTACAGGAGATGGCTAATTCTATGCTTCAGGCTCGGTCCATGGCTCTAGCATTTTGGGTAGAGGCTGTCAATTGTGTAAACTACATTCAGAACTATATTCCTCACAAGGCAGTGTGGAATATGAATCTCGAGGAGGGTTGGTCTCATGTCAAGCCCAAGGTGTCCTTCAAAGTATTTGGTAGTGATGCATGGACATTCATTCCAGATGGTAGGCACAAAGCAATGGAGAAGAAAAGTCCACAGTTCATTTTTGTTGGCTATTGTGAGGCTATGAATAGTTATCATTTGTTTGATCCTATCACTCAAGAGGTACATTTTTGTCACGATGTTCATTTTGATGAGTCTTTCACTCCAAAAGAATCTCCATTATAGGCTTCTTCCTCTCTTCTTCTCAGTTCTTCTTCAAAGGATGTTTTGCTTCCTGTAGATATTGATGATGATGTTCCTAATGATGGTATTGATCTTGTTGTTGGCATTTCTCCATCTTCTCCTCCACCTACACCCACAAGACTATTATGGGCTCATACACTTCTTGAAGATGTTGGTTCTCTTGTCAGTGATCCCACAGCTACACACTGCACTCATTCTTAAACTTTAGGTATCAGTCTTTTGAGTCATGTAGTTTCTACTGATCCTCAGAAGTTTTTAGATGCTTCAGGTTTTCCGAAATGGGAAAGTGCTATGATCAAGGAGTATTATTCTTTAATGAAGAATCATACTTGGGATTTAGTTCCTCTTCCTAAGGGAAGAAATTTGGTTCGATGCAAGTGGGTGTATCATACCAAGTTTGCATATGATGGTTCTATTGATAAGTATAAGGCTTGTCTAGTGGCTAAGGGCTTTTCTCAGGTTGAAGGTGTTTAGTGGAAAATTGGATTTGTTAATGTTTTAGTGTTTAAATCCTCCTCTCCACTTTAGATTCAAGGATCTAGGGTCAGTCGTGAGCACTATCATACTCTAGATCACCGTGAGATGTAGGAAAACTTGGATTAGGGAATTTAATTATCAATTTCTCTTCTCTTATGCTATATTGACCATTAAAACCCTAATTATGAATATACGGCAATAAACTAACCAATAACAGAAAATGCTCTTGTAGACGGAAGCAAAATAGAAAATCAAAAAATACCTATTTTTGGGGTTCCGAAGAAGAATAGTCAGGGACACTGGAGCGGGTACCCAAGTCCAAGGTACTAGTTTCTTTGCGAGATGCTGACCGCCTTCTGACACTGATCAGCCCTATAACTTCTATTTTTGGAAGTTTAGCTTCGGAGGACACTAGAGCGAGTAGTCAAGTCCTGGAAATGCTCGTGTCTTTCTTCTCTTTAGATCCCAAATCCTTGATGCCTGCCAATCCTTCCTACAACTTCGCTTATCCTGAATACGACACCTGTAACCTGCAATCACAAGACTTAAGTCTCTGAACACTGTTTTTAGATAAAGAGTGTATGCCCTTGTGAGGCAGAGAAAAAAACCAAAGGAATCATTGATAAAAACACAATATAATGTCACCTTGTAGTGAAGCTCTCATGGGAGGAAGATGCTCTTCATTCCATGAGGAAATTGGTACTCAAATATGCAAATGCAAACACACAAACCACACAAATCTACTCTTGCAACACAATGAAAGCCTTGAATCACCTTGAGAACACTTGAACATCACAATTTCCATCTAGTTTAAAAATGAATGCCTAAGCATGCTTTTATATGCAACTACAAACACTCCCACCAAGATTTTAGTAATTCAAACTTACCGTGTTGGCAAAGGACCCAAATAATGGTCATAAACTGACACCCATAAATTAGGGCTACCCTAAAATAGTGTAGGACTAGGGTGCAGGTGCCCAAGTCCTCCCCCCTATTTTAGGTAGGGTACAACTCAAGGGGTCCTTCTAGGTCCCATTTGTCATGTTACCTAGGGCTCATTCCATCGGGATGCCAAATTATAAACTAAGATGTCCTAAATGCATGCAAAAGACCTGGGAGCTAAACCTTATGAGGGAAAAGCCCCCAATGGGACATTTTCTGACGTTACATTTAGCCCCCACTTTAATGTATGTATAAATGCAAGGCCAATACATGCATTAAAGTATGGTCACAAACACAAGAAACACGCCAAGCATGGAGAAGAGACACCAATCACATAGAAGACAGTAACAAGCACGCAAAACACGGAGAAGATAGTTATAGTCACGTAGAACATAAAGAAGACAGTCAATTCATAGAAGACACATTAATGCATGGAAGAAAGAAATGATATCTTTTCTTTTCTTTTTCTCATCTATATGAAATGCAGATGCAAGTACTGGAGAGTAAACAAACCTCCCATAATACATGATGCACTCATCGAGCAAGTCTTTAGATTGTATATAGGGGGCAACACACATGCAAGACACACAAAACCTTCCAAAATGTAGGATGCACTGATCGAGCAAGTCTTTAGACTGCATATGGGGCAACAAACACACCACACAAATCAAGCATGCCAAACACACACACTTGAAGACACGGAGAGAACACAACAAACAAGCAATGGTGTGTTCCCTATTTCTCTGCTCATCACCATCTTAGGCACATTACAGACACACACTAACGATTGGGCTTTGCCACAACAATCACTGAAGACATGCTTAAGGGTTGAGTTAGTCACAAAATTGCTCCCCACCTCCGTAGAGGACTTTTGAAAATGACAGGATGATGCAATCTGCTCCAAGAAATACACCATCCTTGCCTTCGTAGAGGGCTTAAGATAAAAATGATATACATGATATCTCTTCTCTGCAGAGGGCTTATATGATTGATTGATTGATTGCAAACAAACTCAGGATACAGGATGTACTCATCAAGCAAGTCTTTAGACTGAACCTGACGACAAGCACATAGCTAACATCTACAATAGACAAATTACCTTATATATGCCCCCACCTTAAGGTGGTTGATATCAGTTATCGATATCAAGCATGTTAAGGTTGGAAGAAAACACACAAGGGAACATCGAATTTCACCAAGCCCATGCCCCTCGGAGGTGACATGTACTTTACGATCACCAAATGTTCCCACAAACACATTTTTGCAAGAAACATGTTAGTGTCTACAACATCACGATAAACAACAACATCAATGCATATGATTAACACAAAGAGCCAAGGTTATATAATGAATTTGAAGTTTGAGGATAACCGTGGGGCTATATCACGAAGCTCTTAGAATCAAGTACCACCAAGGCCAAATTCAATGACAAACAAAGGTGCATAGAGTAGGAGTATTGTTAAGGTTTGTAAATGTGATAGAAACATCATCAAATTCACTACACAAAAAGCACAAGTGCTTCCACTAGCCAAGTGTTGGATAAGATATACAACCCCATTGTCATATTAAGAACTAAGTCTATTTTTTGATTTCTCTCGAAAGGGACACTACGTCTGCATCAGTATAAATGTTTGTCATCATCCACCCGCCAGATGGAAATAGTAAAGGAAGGGAAACAATAAATAAGAGAGGAGAAACAAGTGTCTTAGGGACAGTCATGTAGGAGGGTGCCCCCAAATCACCAACCACGATGCTATGTCTGTAAGACACAACACACAACAGTGAAATTAGAGAGAGACAATATAGAAGAATGATGATACAAATAGAAGAAGATCACAACAAAGGCAGTCTCCTGGTATCCTGAACCTACGGGAGAATCTAAGGTCATCCCAGGAGGCCTAAACAACACAAAACACATCATGAGGGAAGCACATCACGAGAGAGATAAAGGGTTAGAGATACTTACATGTTAGGGTATCATTGTTAAGAACATACATATCTATCATGTTGTTTTGATCTTGTTGAATTAACATTAAGTCTAGGACAACATGAAGCTTTCTTTTCTTTAAAAGGATTATATCCAATGCCGCTTGAGTAATGTGTTGAAGTGGATTCTATAGGTACTCAAATCTCTTGTTGATTTACACCACATCCCTTCCCTACATATTCACAATTGTTATAAAGGATTTTAAATCCTTAACCATAAAGGGATGTCATTTCCTTAGAAGATGATGAAGCCTCATAGGTCTCGTAATTTGTGGTATAAGTGAGAGAATTGTTTTTATTTTGTACCAAGGGCATTTTAGGTTTCTTAGGTGCTTCAAAAGATTGCTTAGGTGAGATTGATGCCACTTTTGATGTGTCAAGGCTATTAATTTTATATTCCCCTATACTGCAAGGATTAAAACCCAATGAACCCTAATCACCACCAACAAGTGCATTTGATGGTTGAGAGTCTTGCACAACATTAGTCATTGATGGATTACCACGCAAATTGTTTAAACTCATATGATTGTAAACTAGTTTTTACATTTCAATGTGTAAATAGTTATCTGGTTCAGGATCAACATGAATAGTATGAAGTTTTATCTTTGAATATAAATTTGATTGAATGATGTAGAGTGGAAGGGACTGCCCCCAATGCATGAATTCAAGGTCTACCTAGAATCATGTTGTAAGATAAAGAATTAGGCATGACACAAATCAGGGTAGGCACAATCACAGGTCCCACTTGTATAGGTAAAGTTATAGTACCTATGGATTATCATCCAACATTGTCAAAACCACGGAGACTTAATGGTTATAGCTTGAGGGTGGATATATCAACTTTAATCTTATGTAATAAGTCAATGCCACAAACATTAAGAGCTGATCCATTATCAATCATAACTCTCTTAACCAATGATTTGTTTATTGTGACGAAGATAACGAGAGGATCATATTGGTTTTGAACTTTGACTGATGGTAATTCTTGTGGTTGAAAGAGAATATTTATTTTTGTCACATGCATACTATCCAATACAGCTGCTACATCATTCGGCTTAACAGCAGTTGGCACAATAACCTTTTGTAAAGCTTCTTGGAGCATTCCATGGTATGCAGGTGATGTTTGTATTAAATCCCAAAGAGAGATCTTAGCTGGAGTAGCGCGAAGCTATTTGATAAGATCATACTTGACTACTTTTATGAGTAAGACAAGGTGGTAGAGGGAGCATAGGTTGAGAACATGAAAGGGAGATAGGCACATGTGGTGCTTTCTTACTTTGCTTGTTATTACAGGTGTTATATGTATGAGCAATCACATTTTGTACACCCTGATTTCCTTGAGAAATTTGCTTTGCATGATCGTAGATGTGATCCAGGGGTCTACCTTGAATAGTAACCACTAGCTTTAAGCAAGAGGGTGCACTAGGTGCCCCTTAGATAATCATCTTAGGAATATTGCTACAAAGTTTATTAATCAATATTGAATTAACATTGTTTCCCTCTTTGTTGCACCTAACATCCATCCCTAAAGTATTTAATGTGAGATACCTTTTCTCATGCACTAATGCTATATCTTGGCCAGGGAGAGTAGTGGGATGAAAGGGAGGTACATCATCATCATCATCATACTCTATGGGGGAAAAAGGCTTTTCACTCTTATCTTTCTCATGAGTGTTCCTAGAGATGAATTCAGTTAAATCTTCTAATATCAAAGGATATACTCCTATGAGTAAAGTGAAGCTACTAAAATCATGTGTATAAAAAAGTAATTGCAACTCATATGTAGAACAGATAGAAGCGTCAATACCACTGATATAAGCTATGTGTTCTAGAATATGAGGATTCTCATTAGTGAAATTAGAGAAATTTTCAAAATCTAGGATATACTCATGCAAAGATTTCAGAGATGAATAACATGAAGATGCCATAATGCAATGCAAAATCTGATTTTAACAATTTTCCAAGCCTATGCAAAAGATAAGTGCAAACTATATGTAAAAACGATCTTTAAATGCTTGATTTTTTGTACTTTTTCGATGCAAATATATGAAAGAAAAGGTGTTGTAAGGAAATTGATCAGGGGTAGAAAATAATATGTTTGATATCAGTCCAATACAACAATAATATCCTTTACAACACACTTTTGATGCAAATCCAAGATAATGCCAATTCAAAATTATAGTGAAAATATGTCAAAATAGGCACTTTTTCCACCAAAACTCAATGCAACAATAGGCTATTTTTCATAGTTTTTCAATTCCAAGAGCTACCAAAAGAGGTGTTGTAATGAATGTTAGGAGGTATAGAAAATAAAATAAATGATATCAGTCACCTCAATCCATAAAATTGATCACAACACACTTGGTGTACAAACTAGGTCAAACCCTAGGGCAAAAAATAGTCAAAAATATGTAGTTTTCCACTAAATTTTCAATACAAGAGCTTGTTAGAACAGTGTTGTGAAGATTTTTATGAGGGGAAGAAAATTATTACACTGATCAGCCTTGTAACTTATATTTTTAGAAGTTTAGCTTCGAAGGAGACTAGAGCGAGCACCCAAGTCCTGGAAATGCTCTGGTGTCATGCTTCTCTTCAGATCCTGAATCCTTGATCCCTGCCAATTCTTCCTGCAACTTCACTTCTCTTGAATATGACACATGTAACCTGCAATCACAAGACTTTGGTTTAGGGGTTGTGGTGTTTAGAGGCTTGCCTTAGTCAATCCCTAGAGGACACTTAAGTCTTCGAACACCGTTGTCAGATAAAAAGTACATGCCCTTGTGAGGCAGAGGCAAAAATTAAAGGAATCAATGATAAAAACACAATATAATGTCACCTTGTAGTGAAGCTCTCATGGGAGAAAGATGCTCTTCATTCCATGTGGAAATTGATGCTCAAATCTGCAAATACAAACACACAAACCACACAAATCTACTCTTGTAACACAATGAAAGCCTTGAATCACCTTGAGAACACTTGAACATCACAATTGCTATCTAGTTTACAAATGAATGTCTAAGCATGCTTTTATATGCAACTACAAACACTCCTGCCAAGATTTTCGTAATTCAAACTTACCGTGTTGGCAAAGGACCCAAATAACGGTCATAAACTGACACCCAGAAATTAGGGCTACCCCAAAATAGGGCAAGACTAGGGTGCGGGCGCCCAAGTCCTCCCCCACTATTTTGGGTAGGGTATAGCTCAAGGGGTCCTCTTA
The DNA here is from genome assembly GCA_027924645.1 of Cunninghamia lanceolata. Classification (NCBI taxonomy): domain Eukaryota; kingdom Viridiplantae; phylum Streptophyta; class Pinopsida; order Cupressales; family Cupressaceae; genus Cunninghamia; species Cunninghamia lanceolata. Next base: position 6,731,364 of record BSBN01000193.1, read on the forward strand.
GGTCCCATTTGTCATGTTACCTAGGGCTCATTCCATCGGGATGCCAAATTATGAACCAAGATGTCCTAAATGCATGCAAAAGACCTAGGAGCTAAACCTTATGATGGAAAAGCTCCCAAGGGGACATTTTTCGACATTATAGAAGGTATTGACTATTCTAAGACTTTTGCTGCTATAGTAAAGATGGATTCCATTCATCTTGTACTTTCTATCGCTACATCTCAGGGTTGGTTAGTGTATCAAATGGATGTGAAGAGTGCTTTCCTGCATGGTGATCTTCAAGAGGATATCTACATGGAGCAACCACTAGGCTTTGTGCAGGACCCTTCACTTGTTTGTAGGCTGTAGTGTCCATTATATGGCCTCAAACAAGATCCTTAGGCTTGATATGAGAAGATGGATAGTTTTCTTCTTGCTTCTGGATTCACTAGATGTCACTCCGATCCTACAACTTATAATCAGAGACATGGGGGAATCTACTCATTCTTGTTCTTTATGTGGATGACATGATTCTCATTGGGAGTTCTCTTTCCATGATTAAGGGTACTTTGAGATCTTTGATGGAGCATTTTGATATGATTGACCTTGTTCTATTGCATTACTTCCTTGGTCTTCAGATTCATTAGTATTTCTATCTTTTAGTAGAAGTATGCTCTTGATTTTGTTATGTCAGAAAATGTCCCCTTGGGGGCTTTTCCCTCTTAAGGTTTAGCTCCTAGATCATGTAAATGCATTTAGAGAATCTTGCATGTTATTTCTGTCTCCCGATAAGAAAACCCTTGGATCTTGTGACAAATAGGCCTAGGGGGCTACACTTTGATGAATCCTGAGAAAAAATGGTAGGGTGGACTTGGGCGCTAGCGCCCTAGTCCAGCCCTATTTTGGGTCTGCCCTAATTTCAAATGTCAATTTAGTGACTGTTATTTGGGTCCTATGCCGACATCTAAAGTTTGAATTATGAAATTCTTAGTGGGAATCTTTGTAGTTGCATGTATAAGTATGATTAGGTTTCATTTGGAAAATAGATGGACATTTTTTGATTGACAAGCTTATGTGAAAGTGATTCAAGGCATTCATTGTGTGGCAGAGCAGAGTATTGTTATTATGTTTGTATTTGAAGATTTGGCATCCATCTCCTCATGGTTTGAAGAGCATCTTCCTTCCATGAGATCTTCACTAAAAGGTGACATCAATTATGTTTTCTATCATTTATCATTTGGATTTTTGCCTCTATCCCACTGGGATACACACTCTTATCTGACAACGGTGTTTGAAAAATTTGAATGTCTTTCTAGGGCTTGACCGAGGCAAGCCTCTAAACACCACAACCCCCTCACACTCCTTGTGATTGCATGTTACAGGTGTCGAGTCCCATGGAGTGGAGTTGCAGAAAGGAGTGGAAGACATCAAGGATTTAGTATCTAAAAAGAAGTAGGACACTGGAGCGTTCCTTGGACTAGGGCGCTAGTCCCCATGTCCTCTGCAGTTGAATTCCTAGAAACAAAAGTTGCAGTGTAGATCAATGTTGAAAGGAGATCAAGATCCAACAAAGAAATATGTACCTTGGACTTGGGCACTAGTCCCCGTGTCCTAGACTTCTTTGCCTTCCAAACTTCAAAAAATAGTGAGTTAAATATCTCTGTCCTTTATCTTAGTCTAAAAGGATTTGCCATAATTTGATTATTTGATTACTAATTTACATGATTAGTGTTTTTAAGTACACTTGAGCATTATATAGAGACATTGTTTGACTCATCCTAGAATCCATAGCTTCCCAAGTGGCAAATCAACCTAATAGGTGATTGTTCTCACATAGTGGAGATTCAACTCATTTGATAAGACCTTGGAATGCTTGTAGTGAAAGAAGGATTTTGTGTAAACCATTAAAACCACACTTTCCCCCTTTTAACAAAAAAATACTACAAAATTTTTTGGTGAACCCATGTTTTTGGAATTTTTTCCACCTTGCTGAGTGTTGTTTTATATATTTGCATTCATTCACCCTATTGCATTTGAAAAATTACAAAAAAATTGAAAAAATTGAAAAATTTGAAAAAATTAGCATTTTTGGTTTGCATTTTAGCATAGCTTGAATTAATTGGAATACAATTTCATTAAATTTATGTCATTTTCATTAGATATGATTTAAAGTTATAGAAATTCATCATTTAGAACACATTTGCATTGCATTTTTATGCTTAATTTGACAAAAATTGCTTGAAATTATGCATTTTTCATAAAAACCTAGTTTTGCATTAGCTAGGGTTTGTAGTCAAAATCTTGTTTCATATTTTACTACCATTTTAAAACACTCATTAGGACTGATTTCTAATAGTAGTGTTGCATCATAGTGGTCTTCTTGCAAAAATTTCATGTCTAGGGTTTGAAAACCTTACTTTTTCACTAGATTTTGGCCTTACTGTCTCTTTAGATTCGCACCACAAGCATGTTGTAAGGAATTTTTCTGCATTAATTGGCTGTAATTAGGGTTATTATCTTCTTCCCCTACTCAATTTCTTTACAATATCCCTTTTACTAGGCCTTTGCATGGAAAATTGTTGAAAAATTGCATATTTTAGCACATTTTCACTAGGTTTTGACTTGTCATCACTCTAGGTTTGCATAAAAAGCGTGCTGTGAAAGATATTGCTGCATCATTGGACTATTATTATGCATATTATTTTCTATCCCTCTAGAAAATTTTCACAACACCTTTTCTCCTAGTGTTTTGCATTTAAAAAAGTTGAAAAATCAAGCATTTTAGTTCATTTTCATACATACTTTTGCATGTCTTTTGCATAAGTGTTGAAAATCTTTTGAAATATGATCTTGAATTCATCATATATATCTTACATTTCAGATCTTGTACTCATATTCAAGCCTACATTCATTGGTAATCTCAAAATTTTGCGTCAATTCATTGCTTTTTGTGAAAATTTGCACATTTGTTAAAACACACATTGTGTATTTCAACACTAGGTGAAATTTGTGATTTTTACTATTTAAAGACTTGATTTCCTCAATCTTGTCATCATGGATACTTCTGGTTATTCATCTTTGGAAGCATTATTTGCATACATAATAAACATTGATCATTTCTCTAAATTTACTCATGAATATCCTCAAGTCTTGGAACAAATAGCATACATACATGATGTTGATCTTCTTATGTGCTCGACATATGAAATCCTTTGTTATGTATCTGATTTTTGTAGCTTCAAAAATCTCATGGGAATATACCCTTCGATATTAGATGATCACAAAAAATTTGTAGCCAAAAGTACATTTAGTAGTGATGACTTCAATATGTTAGATGAAACTTTATATGACTTTCTCTCTGTTGAACATTCCACTACTCCTATTGCTAATTCATGTGATGATAACTTAGGTTTCCCTTGTGATCTGTTTCCCAAAGTTGTTCCCTCTTATGAGGACACTTTGATGCAAGAGGATGATTTCATTGATACCTCTCTTAACATCGTACTGCCATCTCTTCATTCCAATGCTCTCTCTGGCCAAGAAGAAGCATTAGTGAATGAAGAGCTCCCACTAGCTCTTTATTACAATGCTATCTCTGGCCAAGATGAAGCATTGGTGAATAAAAAGGCCTCTCCAACCAAGAACATTCTGTGGATAGACAATGGGCTTTCATCTAACAACAATAAAAACTCTCTCCCTATCATAGTGCATGAAACTTTTATGGAGCATACTATCAACTTTCCTCCTTTAGTTGATTGTTCACACACCTTGTATATCACTAAGGAAGTGAAGACCCTTAATCTCCCTCCTATGATTGAATATTCAAGTCATTTGGACATCACTAAGGATTTCAAAACATTGACTACCTCTCCTCACAACACCTTACCTTCCCCTCATTCCTATTCTCTTTCTTCAAAAGATGTAGCACTAGTCGCTAAGGAAAGGTCTCTCACATTAAATCCCTCAAGGATGGATGTTGAGCTCACTCAAAACACATTGCTTCTTCCACCTTTTAAGAGCATAATGGATAAGTATACTAATTCACCTCAACAAGAAAACATTCAACCTCATATCAAATCAAACGTAGATGAACTTAACACTGAACAATTTGAAGACAAGAACAACAGTTGGGCTATGATACCTTATGAACCCCTTTCCTCTAGCATTCGACATGGGAAAGATGATGATCTACTTGTTGACAAAGGTTAGTTTAGTTGTCCCTACAAGTAAGTATTTCTAACCCCTTACCTTCATGATGTGTTTCCCTCGTGATGTGTTATGTGTTGTTTAGGTCTCCTAGGATGACCCTTGTTACTCTTGTAAGGTCAGGGATACTGAGAGACTGCCTCTATTGTGATCCTTCTATTTGTATCATCATTCTTCTATATCTCTTCTCCTTTATTTTTATTGTTGTGTGTTGTGTCTTAAGGACATAGCATTACGGTTGGTGACTTGGGGGCACCCTCCTATGTGATTGTCCCTAAGGCACTTATTTCTCCTCTCTTGATTTATTGTTTCCTTTCCTCTAATGCTTCTATCTAGTGGGTGGATGATGAAAAATATATTATACTAATGTAGACCTTGTGTCCCTTTAGCAAGTAATCAAAAAATGGACCTAGTCCATACATGATGATGGGGTTGTTATATATTATCCGACACTTGGCTAGTAGAATCACTCGGTGTGATCTTGATGCTATCTTATCACACTTACAAAACATAACAATACTACTACTCCATGCACTCTGTCTATCTTGAATCTTGCATTCCTTAGTTCCTTATGTGAATGATCATATGCATTGTTATTTATCATGATTATATGGACACTAACACTTTTCTTGCAGGAATGTGTTTATGGGAGCATTTGGTGATTGTAAAGTACATGTCACCTCTGGGGGGCATGGTATTTGCGAGAGCTCATGTTCCCTTGTGTGTTTTCTTCCTACCTTAACGTGCTTGATATCAGTACATGATATCAACCACCTTAAGGTGGGGGCATATATAAGGCAAGCTGTTTGTTGTAGATGCTAGTAACATGTATTTGTGAATCTTGAATCTAGTACAATCACTTAAGCCCTCTGCAGAGCGGCATATCATGCATATCCTTTTTTCTCTTAAGCCCTCTATGGAGGCAGGATATCATGCATATCCTTTTTATCTTAAGCCCTTCGTGCGAGGCAAGGATGGTGTATTTCTTGAGGAGAGTACACAATCTTGTCATTTTCAAAAAAATCCTCTGAGTAGCCAGGGAGTGGATTTGAGACTATCCTAACCCGTAAGCGTGTCTTTGGTGATTGTTGTGGTGAAGCCCAATCATCAGTGTGTGCCTATAATGTGCTTGAGATGGTGATGAACTTAGAAATAGGTACACTCCATCACTTGTCTGTCATGTTTTCCATGTGTGTGTGTATGGCATGTTTGTTCCCAAGCATAGTCTAAAGACTGGTGGTGATGAATCCCTCCTATGCTTTGGGATTTGAATGGCATGCTTGTTTTGTATGGCATGTTTGTTCTTAAGTGTAGTCTAAATACTAGTGGCAATGAGTTCCTCCTACACTCTGAGATTTGTATTCCATGTCTGCTGCCCCATGTGTAGTTTAAAGACTGGTGGCGATGAGTCCCTCCTACATTTTGGGTTGTGTGTTTACTTTCCTTGTACTTGCATCTGCATTTCATATATGAGAAAAAGAAAAAGAAAATAATCACTGCGTTCACTGTATTCACTGTGTTTTGTGTGTCTTCAATACTATCTTCTCTGTGTTTTGCGTGACTGTAACTGTCTTCTCCATATTTTGCATGCTTTTTAGTGTCTTCAATATGTTTGGCATGGCTTGTTTGTGCTTGGCATGTCTACTGTGTTTGTTGACCGTGCTTTAATGCATGTATTGGCCTTGTGTTTATACATACATTAAAGTGGGGACTAAATGTTATGTCAAAAAAAGTCCCCTTGGGAGCTTTTCCTTCTTAAGGTTTAGCTCCCGGGTCTTGTAATTGTATTTAGAGCATCTTGCATGTTATTTCTGACTCCTGATAAGAAAACCCTTGGGTCTTGTGACAAATAAGACCTAGGGGGCTGCACTTTGATGAATCCTAAGCAAAAATGGTAGGGTAGACTTGGGCGCTAGCACCCTAGTCCAGCCTTATTTTGGGTCTGCCTTAATTTCAAATGTCAGTTTAGTGACTCTTATTTGGGTCCTATGCCAACATCTAAAGTTTGAATTACAAAATTCTTAGTAGGAATCTTTGTAGTTGCATATATAAGTATGATTAGGTTTCATTTGCAAACTAGATGGACACTTTTTGATTGACAAGCTTATGTGAAAGTGATTCAAGGCATTCAATGTGTGGTAGAGTAGAGGATTGTTATTGTGTTTGTATTTGTAGATTTGGCATCCATCTCCTCATGTCTTGAAGAGCATCTTCCTTCCATGAGATCTTCACTACAAGGTGATATCAATTGTGTTTTCTATCATTTGTCATTTAGATTTTTGCCTCTATCCCACTGGGATATGCACTCTTATCTAACAATGGTGTTCGGAAGACTTGAATATCTCTCCATGGCTTGACTGAGGCAAGCCTCTAAACACCATAACCCCCTCCCACACTCCTTGTGATTGTAGGTTACATGTGTTGAGTCCCATGGAGTGGAGTTGAGAAAGGAGTGGCAGACATCAAGGATTCAATATCTAAAAGAAGCAGGACACTGGAGCTTTTCTTGGACTAGGGCACTAGTCCCCGTGTCCTCCACAGTTGAATTCCCAAAAATGGAAGTTGCAGTCCAGATCAGTGTTGGAAGGAGTTCAAGATCCCACAAAGAAATAGGTACCTTAGACTTGGGCACTAGTCCCTATGTCCCTGACTTCTCCACCTTTCAAACTTCAAAAAATAGTGAGTGAAATATCTCTGTCCTTTATCTCAATCTGAAAGGATTTTCTGTAATTTGATTATTTGCTTACTGATTTACATGATTAGGGTTTTAAGTACACTTGAGCATTAGATAGAGACATTGTTTGACACATCCAAGAATCCATAGCTTCCCAAGTGGCAACTCAACCTGATAGGTGAGTGGTCTCACTTAGTGGATATTCAACTTGGTTGATAAGCCCTTGGAATGTTTGTAGTGAAAGGAGGATTTTGCGTAAACCATTAAAACAACATTTTCCCCCTTTTAACAAAAAAACACTACAAAATAGATTTTCTTCAAAGATTTGGGATGGTTGACTACAAGCCAGCTCCTACTCCTTTTTAGTCAAGTGTTGTTTTGTCTACCACTTTCACTACTCCATTAGTTGATGCTACCTTCTATCAACAGTTGGTTGGTAGCCTTCTGTACTTGACACATAGTCATCCTAATATTTCCTAAATGCAGTTGGTCTTATCTCCCATTTTTCTCAAGATTCTCATGAGAGTCAATGGAAGGTAGCCAAATGCATCTTACGGTACATTCAAACAACTACATAGTTTGGCATTCACTACACATCAAGAGCCATTCAGATTCTGGGCTTCACTGACTCAGATTGGGATGGTGATGTTAATGATTAGAAGTCCACTTTTGGCTTTGTTTTTTGTCTTGGTTCTGGTTCGGTTGCTTGGTCTTGTGAGAAGCAAACTGCTATTGTATTATCATCAACTGAGGCTAAGTATCAAGGAGCAGTCTTGGCTAGTTAGGAGATTCTTTGTCTTTCCTATTGATCATCCCACTACTCTTTGGTGTGACAATCATAGTTCCATTCATATTTATTGCAACCCAATGGAGCATCAAAGTACTAAGCATATTGAGATCCACATGCACTTCATTCAGCAATTCATTCAAGATGGTGTTCTTAGTTTGGAGTATTTGCCTACGAAGCAACATGTTGCAAACATTATCACTAAACCTTTGGTATCTCCTCTCTATCTTTTGTTGCAATCAATGCTAGGGGTGAAGGAAGTTGTCCTTGGGGGTTCTTGAGGAGTCCTCCTTCCTTTCACTTTTTTCTTTTCATCATTTTCTATTTTTCTCTCTTTGGGAGAGGAGTTTTCTCCCACAAGGTTTTTCTCCTTTTCTCCAGTTGTGAGAGATTGCATTTCATTGCATTGTAGTTGTACATGGGTACCTAATATGGCCTTGTTTCCAGGACCCATTTTACATCTTATATTGCATAATAATCTCCCTAAGTTGCACTTAATGGGGGTGTTAGAGTAGGCTTAAGTTTACTTAGGCTACCTGACAGTTATATTTTTAGATGTGTTATTATTTAATAATGTTTAGGTGCATTTATTTTTTTCTGTTGAGGTAGTTGGAGGTTTTTGTTCCCGTACCTCATCACACCTGACTATATATTCTAGGGTTTGTACATTGTATTATATCTCATCTCAATGTATTTTATTCATTGCTAGTGAAATAGCTTCTCTTGTTGCTTCTCACAGTCTTTGTGAAGGTTATTTGGTGTGCTAGTTGGATCCTTAGGTGCTCTAACAACCCCACTAGGGCATCATACAATTCATATTTTTTTATGGCTTTGTTGAGGTTGAATGAAATTATCTAGGAGACTAACTATGGGAATCTCCCAAACAACATAACCCATTTTTAATTTCCATATAGTTTTTAGATTTAAATAACCAAAGACTGGGAGCACTTCTAGAGGAGTTGTCATAATATTTAGGAATAGAGTATAGAAGTGATTCATCCCTAAAAGTTATAAATCTCCTCCCTAATATACACAAACACTAAAATTCTAGAAGCAAATGTGACCAACACCTACATTGAAAAAACAAAAGTGACCAATACCAACTTTTATGTAATAATGACCAGCACTAGTTCCCCTACAAAACTATGTGTACCCAACATGAGCATCCCTTGCTAGTGCTAGTGATCTGCAAAAGTATCTATGACCAATAGGAGCACCCTATGAGCACCAGTGACTTGTAGAGGTGTCCAAGGCTAACACTGGTGTTTTAGTTAACCTCAAAAGGTTACATTTTTCCAAGGTTTCAATTCCTCTAGTCTCCTTCTAGATCTTCTAGTCTACTCCAATGTTCAAATAATCTAGGGATGCACATTCTTCACTTTCTCTTGTCATTTAATAATTTCCAATTCCAAGCTCTTTACATTAGTTTGTTTAAGTTATAAATCTAAAAACATTTATTTATTTTTGTTTAATATCATTATTGTTGTTTTATATTAACTTGAATTAACTAATCTATGAGAGATTTGGACCTAGATGAGGTTTAACACAAGAAATAAACTAGACAATGTAGGGCCACCAAAAAACTATCTTTCATTTGGTGAAACTAATGCTCTTACATAATTTCATTCTATTTTTTGATACAAAACAACAAATACTTCATTTTTAAAGAGTTTTTCCTTGATCTTAATATTGAAAACATTTCCATCTACAAAACACATCTTTTCACTCTTACCAAACCTAAGGACTTCACCTTCACAAATTTCCTTTGTCTTAATATTTCCTTATTTAAACAACAAAACTCTTCCATCCATGTCTGTCTTTGGTATCCTCTTCCTAACCCTTAGTTCACTTTACCCAACACTATTATTCCCACCTTATACCCTCACAACCTCAATTAAATCTTTCTAACATCCCACTTTTCTATCTCCACCCTTTCCTATACTTGGCTTTACCTCTTATTGGATTTCTTGCATATCCATATGGGTGAATGTACCAAGTTGTGGAACCAAAAAGTTGCCACTTTGGATTTTTGGTCCCATGCTTGGTAAAATATGAGCACATTATAACACACTCACATTATAAGTTGCAAAAAAAAAAAAAAACACAAAAGTGAAAGTACGCAGTCATTTCTACAGTGAAAGAGCATGAACGCATTACAAGAAGGAGCAATCAACCAAGTGCTAAGGGTAATCGACATTTTTGCCATGCCACCTCACCAATCCCACTCTTGAAGATGTCATGAAGGCAATGTAGAGGGTGCAACAACTGAAGAAGGTAGGGTTTGATTAATTTTTGTGAGTTTGAAAAGAATTTTTTACTTTTGCAATGTTTGATTGATTTTTTATATTTAATTTATAGTTAGTGAGGCAACACAAAACACAAATCCAGTAGAGAAGGGTCAAAACAACCCCAAAAACCCTCAAAACCCCCCACCTTCACGTCCTCACCATGTAAGACATACATAGGAAATCTATCTAGGTGTTGTGAGTATGTGCTATCAGTGTTGCCATTTCTGTCAACAAGCTTATGTTGTCATTGGTGTCAACTGTGTCAGGAGTATGGGTAGTTTGTGTCAAGTAGAGATCAGAGACAAAGTTGAGTAGAGATGAGGATGTTGCAATGACATGAACTATTTGATTAAGTTACCTTTGTGAAGGTGATTTGGTTGCTTTGTAGAGGTACTGAAGATGTTAGGAACATGCTTCTGATGGTTGGGTTCCAAGTGATTTTGAGAAAATTTGATTAATAAAGGAAATGTAGTTTGTTGAAGATGTGTTTTGGCTTAACAAAGTAGTGTTTTGGTTTTGCTTCGTATTTCTTCCTTATTGAAGATCTACTTTCATGATTTGAATATGGTGTTTAGAGGACATAGCTATGTTGTTTAGAGGTGTTTAGAGATGTTATATTCCAAGAGAGGTGGTTTGTCAATCAGACACCCGAATTAAAAGTTATGGCTCCTAGAAGTTGACCTATTTTTGGAAGGAGATGCAAATTTTGAAATAAGGTTGTTGGCTGCTAAAAAGGCTATTAATAACCATTTTTGGGAACATTGGTAGTATTAGAGTTAAGGGGGAAAGTGTAGAATCTAGAATAGGTGGGAAAATAGAAACCCTAGCAGATTTGGGGTTACAGAAGGCATATGATTATAGAGTCTTGTGATAGGAAGCTGTAATGTGTTGTAGCATGTGAAGGGTTGATTCCTCTGATTGTATTTGAGCTTTTGTAATGTAATGATTTGTCCAAATCAATAAAGGAAAGTTCTACGTTTTGTGTGCAATTTCTGTTGTGTGTTTTATAATTTACCCCCTTCATCAAGTGGTATCAAAGCAAGGGTTCCTAAGTGTGTAGACAGATCGCTGACCGTGAGGTAGTTTGCACTAGGACTTGAGGTTGTGGGTTTGCTGCAGACATCAAGATGCCTCCATGAAGAAATCGTATTGGGAGGAATGCTTTGACGGAAGAGGGTTTTAGAGCCTTGTAAAGGCAAATCAATGTATTGTAAGAGGAGCTACGAAGAGGGTTTGAGCTAAGAACAAGAGAAGAAAGAAAAGATGAAGCTAAAGAAGAGCTATCTGAGGAAGAACAAGAAGCTACAGGAGATCTTGCAGAAGTTAGGTTGTTGAGGGCCATTTCCAAGATTAGAAAGACACCCAAGATCAAATTTTCTACATATTCTGGAGATTTGAATCTAGAACAGCTTATTGATTGGATCAATGACATGGAGGAGTATTTCAAGTATGAAGATGTGGAGGACCCAAATCAGTTCAAGTTTGCAAAAATAAAGTTGAAGAGCCATGCCAGTATTCGGTGGAAGGATGTCTAGTTGGAGAAAAATAGAAGAGAAAAAGGAAAGATTACTAGATGGGATTGGATGGTGGAGAAACTAAAGAAGCAGTTCATTCTTGTGGATTATGAGATGGAGTTGTTGAAGAAGCTGCAAGGATTGAAGCAAGGTAACAAGTCTTTTAAGGACTATACAAAAGAGTTTTATAAGATTACTATTAGGACAGGCCATGCAGATCCCAACAAGGAGAAGGTATCCCATTACATTAATGGGTTAAGACCAAGTATTCAAGAGGAGTTGAGCCTAGTCAGAATGACCACCATAGAAGATGTATACCAGTTTTCCCTGAAGGTGGAAGAGAAGCTGAATAAAATATTTGACAACAAGCAAAGGGGAAGAGGTCAAGGTGGAAGGACTAGAGGAAGACCCTATGGAGGTTGTAATGAAGATCCAAAGAAAAATGAAGAAGCTGGCACTATTTAAAATCAGAGGGGAGATAATACTTATCGAGCTCGTGACTAGAATAATGATGAACAAAGAGGAAGGGGAAGAGGAAGACCTGGGTAAGGACTTGGAAGAGGGGGTTTTAGAGGAAATTGTTTCCAATGTGGAGAAGAAGGGCATCGAGCATATGAGTGTCTGCAACATCAAGGAAGGATGAATAGAAGACTTGAAGGTAATGCATGAGTTACACATGTAGATGAAGATGCACAGTTTGAGAATTCTAAAGATGCTGAAAGGGGAGAAACCCTAGTTGTCAGAAGAACTTTGTTGAATGAGGAGAAAGAACCCAATCAGAGGAAGAGTTTATTCTGCACAAGGTGCAAATGTGAAGGTGAGTGTTGTGATATTATTATTGATAGTGGAAGTACTGACAATCTTGTTTTAGTAGAGATGGTTGACAAGTTGAAGTTGACAAGAAGAAAGCATCCACATCCATATCAGATTGCATGGTTACAGAAGGACCACAGAGCTTTGGTCAATGACCAGTGTTTAGTGAAGTTTAAGATTGGGGATTACCATGATGAGGTGTTGTGTGATATCATATCGATGGATGCATGTCATATTCTATTAGGGAGGCCATGGTAGTATGATAGTAGCACTGTCCATGATGGTTGTGCAAACACATATTCCCTAACAAACGATGGATTTCATCATAAGTTGAAGCCCTTGAAGGAGGTGGAAGAAAAGGTATGTAGTACTACTACAATTTGCTTGGTAGATGGTAGGAAATATTTGGAAGGTATGAAGCATAAGCATCATTGTTTTGCATTGATTCCTAAGATTAGTCAAAAGAAATGTGAAGATGTACTAGCAGAAGTTTCAGATATGTTAGAAGAATTTTAGGACATTATCTCTGATAGTGTACCAGAAGGTTTGACACCAGTGAGGAAGATAAGTCATCAAATGGATTTGATACCAGGAGCCAGTTTGCCAAATAAGGCAGCCCATAGAATGACTCCAGAAGAAAATCAAGAGTTGAATAGACAAGTTCACGAGTTGTTAAGGGGATGATAAGGGAGAGATTGAGTCCATGTGTGGTACCTGCAGTACTAGCACCAAAGAAAGATGGAGAGTGGAGAATGTGTACAAATTCTTGATCCATAAATAAGATCACGATCAAGTACAAGTTTCCATTGCCAAGAATGGATGACATAATGGATTGTTTGAGTGGAGCCAAGTACTTCACGAAGACTAACTTGAAGAATGGGTATCACTAGATCCAAATTAGAGAAGGAGATGAATGGAAGATAGCCTTCAAGACAAAGCAGGGTTTGTATGAGTGGTTAGTCATGCCATTTGGGCTAACCAATGCACCGAGCACATTCATACGGCTCATGAATGAGGTACTGGAAGAATTTTTGGGAACTTTTGTTATTATTTATTTGGATGATATTTTTGTTAGATTCAAGATAGACAACTAAGAGGGGGGGTGAATTAGTTGTCCCAAAAATTTCTTCCTATTAATCACTTAAATCCTTCTCATAATTCATCAGAATAATAATAGATCAATCATGAAAACATAATGCAATAATTCAAGAATAGAAACATATTAACACATATGACACCAATAATTTAACGTGGAAAACCTGGTTAAGGGAAAAACCATGGGCTGACTAACCCAAGATTGTATTCCCTGTTAAAAGAATAAGAAGAACAAAATGGCACATGCCAATTAGGGCTTATTGTCTGAGCACACTACTCACAATAGGCCCACTACCTACATGAGACACACTATCTACAGAATAATAAATATTACATACTTGAACTGAAGAATAGCATCTTCACCATTCTTGAGTTAGTTCCATTTAAGATCAATACTTCTGCTCTACTTTTCACTCTGCTCCTCTCTACCACACTCTCATCTTTGCCAAGATACCTTTAAAATGACTTCACAACTTCTTATTTATACAAGACATTGACTTTGGGATAATCATCCAAGTTGGCATACTTTATAAAGAAAATACATAAATACAACATGACTAATTACAAAAAGACTTTACGCGGATCAACACACTGTTGGCTACACAAATCTGAGACTTCAATATTCTTTTAGGAACACACCATGCTTCACAAAACATTTTCAAGATCATCCACAGGATATGTAACTCATCTGGTTAGCCAAACTTAGGAAGAACATCATCATCCGGAAGTAATCCTTCAATTATGAGCTCAATCTTCAATGCAGACCACCAACACAAACTGGACATAATCCAAAGACCTCCACAATCTTTTCTGAATCACCAAGAACATCCACTCTACTTCTGCTTACTAAAATCTTTCTCTCCTTCATCCAGAACCTCAAGAACATAGTCTGTCATCACTGTCATAATGAAATAGATGCTTGTGGACCTCCAGACCATTAACCAATTGAGTTTTTAACTCACATTGACTTCCTAAATACTCCACCAAATTTGTAGAACAAGGTATTACATTTTTGGCTCTCACTAGACCTGTCTGTGTCACTCTGTCGCCTTTGAACATCTGCCAGAATCGAGTTTACTCAAGTGGCCATAACTTCTTCAAATCTTCATACGGACCTCTCAAATCTTTACTAGATCATCTTAAGACACATATCTACAAACCCTTTGATGCGCATCCTTTGATCTTCATCTTAGCTAGGATCTTCACTTCACTGTCTTCACTATTTTTCTCTATTCCTGATAGGACTAATTTTCTCAATATCCTTAGCATACAACTCATCCAATCCTTGACATCAATGCAATAGGAGTATGTTTACATCAATGAAAACACCTATTAGGCCCATACTTGCAATAATCTCCCCCTTTGTCATTGATAGAAACATATGATGTGAAAAATTGTTTTAACCATCAAGACAAGAACTTCTCCTTACTGAGTAACATAACTCCCCCTATCAACAACTACCATTCACATGTCTTCTCTTCCTTTACTGCTCCCCCTTTGATTAGAAACCACTTTTTGTTTTTCACATGTCTTCTCTCCCCCTTTGACATCAATGGAAAAGGGCACATACTTGTATCACTCAGAATCATAGCAACTACTCCCCCTAAGTAGCAGCTTCCTATCATCAATCCAGACCACAAGATATGATTGTGAGATCCACCAGACTGATGCACATCAATGCACCTTAATTAAGAACCGGAGGGGTAATAACCCCTAACTTCTCCCTGAGATACTCAAAAGAGTCTTTAGGTAGAGGTTTAGTAAAAATATCTACAATTTGATCCTTGGAGGGTACAAACTCCAATTTGACTTCATTCTTGTTCACTTGCTCTCTCAAAAAGTGAAACTTGATGGATATATGTTTTGTCTTTGAATGCAACACTAGATTTTTTAATATATTTATTACACTTGAATTAACACAGAAGATTGTGATAGGTTCCTCATACTCCACTCTGATGTCTCTTAGCATTTGCTTCATCCACAATACTTGAGTGCAACTACCTATTGCTGCAATATATTCTACTTCTGTAGTGGATAGAGATATTGCCTCTTGTTTCTTGCTCAACCAAGAAACCAATCTTTTCCCTAAAAAGAATGCTCCACCAGTGGTACTCTTCTGGTCATCCACATCTCCTGCCCAATCTGCATCTGTATGTGCATGAAGCAAGAAATCATGATCTCTATGATACCATAAACCATACTCAACTATCCCTTTTAGATATCTGAGAATCCTCTCGATTGCCATGACACGAGATTCTCTAGGATCAGCTTGGAATCTAGCAACAAGACCAACAACATTCATAATGTCAGGTCTAGTTTGAGTAAGATACAATAGTCCTCCAATCATTGACCTATACTTTTTCTGATTAGCCTTAGGAGAGTCATCATCTTTTCTCAATTTACATCTGGTTGCCATAGTAGTATTCATTGGTTTTGAGTCTTCCATCCCAAATTTCTTCAACAATTCTTTCACATATTTGGTTTGTGAAATGAAGATTCCTTTATTTGTTTGAATGATTTACAAACCCAAGAAGAAATTCATTTCCCTAAACATAGACATCTCAAATTCACTTTTCATTTGATTTGCAAAAGTTTTGCACATACTATCTCTTCCTCCAAAAATGATATCATGATCAATTTTGAAGTACACGTTATTGTTAGCAGTACCTTTGTTGAAACCAATCTTCAAAAGTTGCTTATCCATTCTTTCATACCAGGCTCTTGGGGCTTGTTTGAGTCCATCAGTTCTTTCTTCAACTTACAGACCATATAACCATGATCAAATAATTGAAATCCATCTGGTTGCTCAATGTAAACTTCTTCTTCCAAGTCACCATTCAGGAAGGCAACCTTGGCATCCATCTGATATACCTTGAAATCCTTGAAGGCAGCAAAGGCAAGAAAAAATCTGACTACTTCATTTCTTGCCATTGGGGCAAAAGTTTCTTCAAAATCAACTCCTTCTACTTGGGAATAATCCTTGCAGACCAATCTAGCTTTGTTTCTAACTACTTCACCATCTTCATTTAGTTTATTCGAGAAGACCCATTTGGTTCCAATCACATTTTTGTTTCTAGGTCTGGGAACAAGATCCCAAGTGTGATTTTTCTCAATTTGCATTAGCTCTTCCTTCATTTCTTTAGTCCAACTTTCATCATTGTATGCTTCATTCACTGTCTTTTGTTCAATCTTTGAAATCAGACAATACTTTTCTGAGTCTTGAGCAATCTTTCATCTTGTTTGACCACCTTTGCTTTTATCACCTATGATTTGATCTTCAGAGTGATTCAGTCTTACATACATGGGAGTTTTGAGAATTTCTTGCACTTGTGTTTCTTGAATAGGTTCATTCAAACTTATCTCTTCTTCCTAATTCTCCGGATCAGTCTGGATCTAAATTGTAGAAGGGGCTTGGACTTCTTGGACCAAAACATCATTTTGATCATCTTCATCATATTCATAAAACCTTGAGGGTTTTTCAATACCTTCATTAACCTTCACATTTGTACTTTCTATAATCTTTCTCAATCTCTTTTTATAACACTGGTATGCTTTGGTTTGCATAGAATAACCCAAGAATATTCCTTCATCACTTCTAGCATCAAATTTGCCAAGGTCTTCATCTCTTTTAATATAGCATTTTCCACCAAAGACTCTGAAATACTTCATAGTGGGAGTGATGCCAAACTAGAATTCATAAGGAGTATTACCAGTATTGTTTCTGATTTGTACTCGATTAAGAGTATAGACAACAATGCTTACAACTTCTCTCCAGTAGATATGAGGAACATTTGCTTCCATCATCATGATTCTAGATGCTTCATGGATGGTCCAGTTCTTTCTCTCCACTAATCGATTCTACTATGGAGTCCTTGGAGCAGACAACTATCTTTTTATCCCATGTTTCTCACAGAATTCTATGAGTTCCCCGGATGTGAATTCTCCACATCTATCAGACCTAAGACATTTTATGTTTAATCCAGTTTCATTCTCTACCATAGACTTGAATATTTTGAATTTCTCAAGAGCCTCAGATTTCTCTTTCAGAAAAGTCACCCACATCATTTGGGAGTGGTCATCAATTAATAACATAAAGTATCTATCACCTTGCAAACTCCTGATTCTTGCCAGACCACATAGATCAGTATGTACTAAGTCCAACAATCCGGTAGAGGACTATTCCTTACTTTTGAATGTGACTCTGCTCTGCTTACCCAACTGACATTCTTTGCACAAACTATTAGTAGGTTTCACCAATCTTGGAAGATCTCTTACAACCTTAGTGTTTCTTATCTTGATGATATTATCAAAATTCACATGACACATTCTCATATGCCACAACCAACTCTGATCAACTTGAACAAATAAATAACTTTTGCCAGTACCAACCAAGTGGAAGATATTACCTTTTGTTTGAGTACTGGATGCAATCTCTATTCCAGAAATTTCAAAGATCTTACATTTTCTATTTTTGAATCAGAGATCATAGCCTTTGTCCACCAATTGTCCAACACTAAGAAGATTGTGCTTCAGACCTTCAATATACAGTACATTATTAGTTTTGTTCTTTCCATCAAAAGAAATGGTTTCTCTACCTCTGATTCTGCCAACAAAATTATCACCAAATTTTACAACTCCTCCTTCATATCTTTCCAAATCTATGAACTTATTTTTGTCACCTGTCACATAGTGGGAGCATCCACTGTCAATGACCCAATCATCATTTTCTTCAACATGGGCAGCCAAAGGTCTTTCTACCAGTTTATGATTGACAGATTCAGAGGGTATTGGATCTTCTTCCTTGATGGCAATAAACACCCAGTCACTTGGGGATTTGTTTCTTGTCTCTGATTCATCATTTGTTACTCCTTCATCATCATCTTCATGAACATAGTAACATTTCTTTTGGAATCTTGATCTGTTTGGATTAGCTCTTGAAAATATTTCTGGACACCTTGAGGCAAAATGACCAATCTTATTGCAGTTGAAACATTTGTAGGGCAATTTTTCTTCATACTTATCAGATCCTCTTGGCAGTCTTTTTGCAATAAGGGCTTCTAGTTGAGTAGCTTCTGCTTCATCTTCTTCCAGATCTTTTCTTCCTTTTTCATACCATGATAGTTTCTTTGAAGAGTTCTCTCCCAGATCAAACTTTTGTTTTCCTTTTATAGAGGTACTAGCTTTGAATGCAGATTCAGTCTTGGGGGGTGCATCTCCAAACTCGGCCAATTCAAATGTAGCTAATTTCCCAACCAATTGATCTCTTGTGATATTTGAAAAAGATCTGAATTCTTTAATAGCAGCAACCTTGTATTTGTAAGAAGCAGGTAGGGATTTGAGAACTTTGGCAAGAATCTCATCTTCATCCAAGATTCCACCAGCACATCTAATGCCACAAATAAGTTCATTTACTCTTGTCATAAATGTAGTGATATTTTCATCTTCAGGTTTTTTAATTTTCCTTTAAGACTTTGTAGTTTGGCACATTTAACATATTTGTCTCCTTCATGCAGAAGTTCCATTTTTTCCCAAATCTCATATGAATTTTTTAGATCTATAACATTTGTCACCTCTAAATCAGATAAGGCACTTAGTAGAGCTTCTTTAGTCTGAAGATTATTTTCAGCATCTCTGACTTTATCTACAGTTCTGGAACAATTCTATGGAGGAACATACTTCTTTGAAGCCATGATCCAATATTGCATTCCCATACATTGTAAGTGACATTCCATGTGGCTTTTCTAAAGGGTGTAATTGGTTCCATCAAACCTTAGACTATCCTTCTTGTAGGAAGACATCCTGGATCTCCTCAAGTGGTTAAGCTCTTTTAGAGGAACTTAGCTCTAATACCAATTGTTAGATTCAAGACAGACAACTGAGAGGGGGGGTGAATTAGTTGCCCCAAAACTTTCTTCCTATTAATCACTTAAATCCTTCTTGTAATTCAGCAGAATAATAATAGATCAATCATGAAAACATAATGCAATAATTCAAGAGAAGAAATATATTAACACATATGACACCAAGAATTTAACGTGGAAAACCCAGTTATGGGAAAAACCACAAAGTGACTAACCCAAGATTGTATTCTCTATTAAAAGAATAAGAAGAACAAAATGGCACATGCTAATTAGGGCTCACTTCCCGAGCACACTACTCACAAGAGGCCAACTACCTACAGGAGACACACTGTCTACAAAATAATAATTATTACATACTTGAATTGAAGAATACCATCTTCACCATGCTTGAGTCAGTTCCATTTAAGCTCAATACTTCTGCTCTACTTTTCGCTCTACTCCTCTCTACCACACTCTCATCTCTGCCAAGATACCTTTGAAATGACTTCACATCTTCTTATTTATACAAGACATTGACTTTGGGATAATCATCCAAGTCGGCATACTCTACAAAGAAAATACATAAATACAACATGACTAATTACAAAAAGACTTCACACGGATCAACACACTATCGGCTACATAGATCTAAGACTTTAATATTCTTTTAGGAACACACCATGCTTCACAAAACATTTTCAAGATCATCCGTCGGATGTGTAACTCATCTGGTGGGCCAAACTTAGGAAGAACATCATCATCCGGAAGTAATCCTTCAATTACAAGCTCAATCTTCAATGCGGACCACCAACATGAACTAGACATAATCTAAAGACCTCCACAATATTTCCTGAATCACCAAGAACATCCACTCTACTTCTACTTACTGAAATCTTTCTCTCCTTCATTCAGAACCTCAAGAACATAGTCTGTCATCACTGTCATAATGAAATAGATGCTTGCAGACCTCCAAACCATGAACCAATTGAGTTGTTAACTCACATTGACTTCCTAAACACTCCATATCCGCAGAACAAGGTATTGCATTTCCGGATCTCACCGGACCTATCTGTGTCACTCTATCACCTCTGAACATCTTTCAGAACCAGTTTTACTGAAGTGGCCATAACTTCTTCAAATGTTCATGCGGACCTCTCAAATCTTTACTAGATCATCTTAAGACACATATCTACAAACCCTTTGATGCGCATCCTCTGATCTTCATCTTAGCTGGGATCTTCACTTCACTATCTTCACTGTTCTTCTTTGTTCCTGATAGGACTAATTTTCTCAATATCCTTAGCATACAACTCATCCAATCCTTGACATCAATGCAACAGTATGTTGACATTAATGACAACATCGGTTAGGCCCATACTTGCAACAATTTTGATTTTTAGTAAGACTTGGGATGATCATCTGATGCATATCAGAAGAGTTCTAGAGAAGCTAAGGGAGGAGAAGTTGATTAGTTTGAAGAAATGTAGTTTTGCAAAGGTGTTGGTATACCTAGGATTTGTTGTCTTAGAGGAAGGTCTTAAGATAGACCTAGAAAAAGTAAGGGCTATCATTGAATGGCCTACACCGAGGAGTGCTACAGAGGTAAGATCTTTTCATGGTTTGGTAAGTTTTTACAGAAAGTTTATCAGGAATTTTAGTAGCATTTGTGCACCCCTAACTGAGACAATGAGAGGGGATAGAAAAGAGTTTAGATGGACTAAAGGAGCAGACAAAATATTTGATACATTGAAGCAAAAAGTCACAGAGCAACCTATTTTGGCACTTCTAGATTTCAATAAGGTATTTTAGGTAGATTGTGATGCTAGTGGTAGTGCTATAGGAGCTATTTTGAGTCAAGAAGGTAAGCCCATTGCCTATTTTAGTGAGAAGCTTAATGATGCCAAGAAAAAGTATTTTGTTTATGATTAGGATTTTTATGCAATAGTTTAGGCTTTAAAGAAATGGAGACTTTATTTGTTGCTGAAAGAGTTTGTTTTATATGTTGATCATCAGGCTTTATAATATCTTAATAGTCAAGGAAAGTTGAATCAAAGGCACTTAAAATGGGTTGAGTTTTTGCAAAGTTATACTTTTGTTTTGAAGCACAAGAGTGGGAAGTCAAATAGAGTTGCAAATGCCTTGAGTAGAAGGTAAAATATGTTGACAGAAATGAAGATAGAGGTTGTTGGGTTTGATGAGCTAAAAATTTTGTATCCTGAAGATCTAGATTTTGTAGAGGCTTGGAAAACTTATTTAGAACCTGTTATTTTGGACAGGATAAAATTTTTGGATTTCATAATCCAAGATGGCATGTTGTTTAAGGGAAGTTAGTTGTGCATTCTGAGGAGTTCCATGAGAGAGAACTTGATTAAGGAGAAGCATAGTGGGGGATTAGCTGGACACTTTGGTCAAAATAAGACCATTGCTATTGTTGGTGGGAATTATTATTAGCCATAGTTGTAGCAGGATGTGAGGAAATTTGTGTAGTGTTGCAGAGTGTGTCAGATGCCAAAAGGAGCAAGTCAGAATATAGGGCTATAGCAGCCATTACCTGTACCCAAGAAGCCATGGGATGATATCAGTATGGATTTTGTTCTTGGTTTACCAATGACACAGAAAGGACATGATTCCATTTTTGTGGTGGTGGATAGATTCTCGAAGATGGCACATTTTATTCCTTGCAAGAAGACTAATGATACTGCTCATATTGCAGAGTTATTTTTTAGGGAGGTGGTGGGATTACATGGTCTACCAAAGAGCATAGTTTCAGATCAAGATACCAAGTTTGTTGGTTATTTCTGGAGGACATTGTGGAAGAAGTTGAAATAGATTTGAAGTTCAGTTCTGCACACCATCCATAGACTCATGAACATACCAAAGTGGTGAATAGGAGTTTGGGTAACCTGCTATGATGCTTAGTAGGAGATAAACCCAAGGGATGGGATTTGATTTTACCACAGGAAGAATTTGCTTACAATAATTCTATCAATAGGAGTACTAGTAAATCACCATTCTAGATTGTATATGGGAATAGTCCAAGAAATGCTTTAGAGTTAAGGAATCTGGACAAAGGAGAAAATATAAGTGTCGAGGCTGAAGAATTTGCATGAAGAGGTGAAAAAGCACATTAATAAGATGAATATTCAGTACAAGGCTAAGGCAGATTAGAAGAGGAGATATAAGAAATTCTAGGTAGGAGATGAAGTCATGGTTCACTTGAGAAAATCAAGGTTCCCAATTGGAACATACAATAAGCTGAAAATGAAGAAATTTGGACCATGCAGAATTTTGAAGAAACATGATTTAGGAAATTCGTATGAGGTGGAGCTACCGAGTGGGATTAACATTTCCCCTATTTTCAACATTGCTAATTTATCAGAATACCATGAAGGTGGAACACAAGATGGACCAACAAAAGTATAGTGGAGTATTCCGGCATCCACTTCAACAGAGGAGATAGAAGAGATCTTGGATAGCTGTGTAGGAAGAAGTATTTAGAACAGGCAATATGAAGAATATTTGGTGAAATGGAAAGGAAGGCCTGTTGAAGATTCTTCTTAGTTGTCTAAGGTAGAGGTTGACTGTTTGGGTTTTCCTCACACAAGCACCTGAGATGTGACAGGGTCACTTCTCAAATTACCCTGGGTGTCTGATACAGGAGAATCTAGTGGTGTAAGGGCAATCTTTCATCACCCAAAAAAGATGTGTTTCAAAATTTTTGATGTTCTTTCCATTTCTTTTCAAAATTTGTGGTTCTGATTCCATAATCACTCGAATAATGATGTAGAACTTTCAGTTTTTCCAAACTGCTAAGAATAGCAACCTACTATTTTAGGAAAGTTTGCATTTGGGCACAAATTGAAGTGAAAATTTACAAGAAGCTTCATAACTGAAAAATAAGACCTTTGGTGAAGGAATCATGCAAAGATCATTTGCGAGTTAAAAGATATTAAAGTTTCTGTTTCCAAAAAAATGCCTAAAAATTATTCAAACTTAGGTTTAAGGCACTAAACGGCCCTGTACGGGCTCAAAAATGGCCAGAATTGGTAGAGTAGGTTCTTAGTGCATAGAGCACTCTATGAGCTTTTTGATGCATAAAAAAGTTCGTCAATCGAACACCCGAATCAAAAGTTATGGCTCCCAAAAGTTGACCTATTTTTGGAGGGAGATTCGAATTTCAAAATTAGGTTGTTGGCCACCAAAAAAGCTATTAATAACCATTTTTGGGAACCCTGGGTAGTAGTAGAGTTAAGGCAAAAAGTGTAGAGTCTAGAATAGGTGGGAAAATAGAAACCCTAGTAGATTTGGGGCTACAGAAGGTAGATGATTCTAGAGTCTTGTGATAGGAAGCTGTAATGTGTTGCAGCCTATGGAGGGTTGATTCCTCTAATTGTATTTGAGCTTCTGTAATATAATAAGTTATCCAAATCAATAAAAGAAAGTTCTATTTTCTGTGTGTAATTTCTATTGTTGTGTTTTTATGATTTACCCCCTTCATTAGTGCACTTAAAAGTTCATAGTGTTAAAATAAGTTTGGCCAACTTGGTTGTTTACACTAGTTGCAGTTGTACTTTGGTTATTGTGGAAGAGTGGAATAATGTATAAGAGTGGATTTAGGTCTGTACTAAGGTGTGGTGTGATCCACATTCATTCCTTTCCTCTGCGGGAATATTTAGGTCTAGACCTAATTTGATTTTTCTGGGTTAAGATGTGTTGCTGACCTTAGAGAATGATTTCAAGGTTGATGATGGTATAAACATGTGTCAAGGATTTGTGACTGTTTAGATGCATGATGAATGTGAGGTCTATTATGTGAATAAATGATTACTGCAGTGAGAGCTTTCATGTGTTAGGCTACTAGATGCAGTGAATAGAAGGTGCCTACTATTCTTCAGTGTTGCTACGAAGGTGATGTGGTGAATATTGAGCTTCATTGGAACTGTACTCCATGCATATGTTAGAAGCAATTATATTAGTTCATCCTTGCCAGTGAGCCTCCTCTTCTATTTCTTTCTTCTGGGCAGTAAGCCTTTCTTTCTTTTTTTGGGTAGTGAGCCTTAGGAAGTGAGCCCTCTGGTAGTGAGCCTTTTGTAATTTGGTCTATTACAAGGTGTGAGCCCTTGGTCTCCTTGTGCTATGAAGTACAACACTTGGGCTTGAGACAAGGCTTAACTACCTCTCATGTATTCATTAACTTTGGTGGTTCTATCAGGTATTAATAGGTCAATCTTTTGGTGCAACAACAATTGTCTTGCTAACAATTGGTATCAAAGCCTAGGTTACGGGTTTGAACCCCTCACTTGTGCAGGGGGGATTATTACAAGGTATGATCCCTTGGTCTCCTTATGCTATGTAGCATATCACTTGGGTTTGTGACAAGGATTAACTGCCTCCCGTGGATTCATTAACTCTGGCAATTGTATTGGGCATTAACAGGTTAATCTTTTGGTGCAACAACAACTGTCTTGCTAACATGATGTTGTTACTACTTTATATTGTGAGATAATCCTGTTGGGTGAATATTTTGTCGTTAACTCTCTAACGGCAAAATGGGTATATCAGCCACAGCTATGATGAGACAAAGTCTCTCCTCTCAGCAAGGGGAGGTTCCCTCTAATTGCTTAACTTTTGTAAATCAAACACTTATCAAATTTATGTACACTAAAAACTATGTTTGGGGTGGTTCCATCTCATCTCATTCTCTTTTTTCAGAATAGATGTTTATATTTCAAACTCTCAATATAAAACTTATAAATTATCACAATATCACAGAAACACAAAGTTTTCTGTTACCTCACTCACTACTTGTAACCAGAACTTGTTTGAAGCAAAATGCAGCCCAAAGTCTTCACTCTCCTTCAATATGATAAAAACGATTCAAATATAACAACTTGCAGCACAAAGTCTTCAAACTGTTGTATTTTCACAAACATGAACATATAACCCACAACCGATTTGATAACACAAAGTTTATCAGAATCAAATCTAGAGCGCTCTTCAATCACTTGAAACAAACTCCACCTTTCGATTATTATCAATTAAGATTATGATAGCAAGACATAAGAACAAAACTATCACAACGCAAATAATCCCAAGACAAAGATTGGAATTGAACTTGCTTTCTTGTATTGATGAATATTTGAATATTGATTTTCACAATAAGCACAAAGTCTTGATTTGCTTTTCAATTCGCCAGAGTTTTCTTGCAATAGATAAAAGATAATATTTACAAAAGAGGTCCCCTTTATTTATAGGGAAAGACCTTGAGAAAATCTAGGAAATCTACAACTACTTTGACTTATTCAAAAATAGGAGTCCTTATTGACTTGGGACTTCCTATTTTTTACATGTAATTGCATATCAAAAATGTACATGTAAAAATGTCCAAAACTGTTTTGAAAGTACATATGGAAATCAGAAAATAAACTAAGGGAAAAAATCAGCTGCTTCGACTTGTGTCACCGCCCTTTTTCACGTGGTCATCATACATAGTGAAGGTCGCCTGCATTTCAATGCTATCTGGTTTGAATGTGTTCTTGAAAATCATCCTGGCCCTCACTATGGCATCCCTTACTGTAGTGATTGACTTGGCGTGATTGGTTAACCTGGTTTTCAAATTGTCCAAGGTTAACTGGTTGTCTAATATGTTGTCCACAGAAGTTATTGAAAATACCTTGTCTTCAAATTCCTGCTGAAACATGTCCTCAAATTCCTTAACCATTTCTTCTGCAGAAAGAAACTGGTTATCCTGTGATACCAATTTACAGGGCAACTCCTCCAGCTTATGCAAAATGTTAACATCGTTTTCTTCACTGGTTTCCTTGGCAGCTTCGAGATCCTTGATCAAATTTCTTAGCACATTGCTCCTGTACGTTAGAGCTTCCTTTGTCTCTATATATGAATCCCTGTTGGAAATGGCGCCAATGGATATTAAAGTGCTCATTTTCAGCTTCCTCATTTCAACCCACTTATCATGAGTATCCTCTGTGTGCTCAATATCATGAGAGATGGCATCAATGAGATCGTTGAGTTCTGCTCTTACTTTCCTCATCTTATCCGTTTTCTCAAAAACCTCCTTGAGCAAAGAGATTCCCTGAGCTCGCATCCTGTCTAAGTACTCTTCAAGTACTTTTCCTCTGAGGTGAGTCTTTTCCGCTTTCAGGATGACGGGGTCTTCTACAGACACGGCCTCTGGAGTAACTGCTTCTGAATTCAACGTGATCTTTCTTACCACTGCAATCAGCTGTTCTGCTTTTGCCTTGTAGTAGTCTTTCATTTCTTTTTCCTTGTCGAATTTCTGGATCAGGATGTCCATGGCTGACTGCATATCATTTTTAGCACTTTCATGGGTGATTTTGCCCAATTCAACCCTAGAAATAGAGTAGTCATTCATGTCAAAATTTTCGACAGTTGCATCCTGTGGAGGTTTTGCTATCTCCAAAACCTTCTGCCCCTTTTCTTCAAGTACTCTCGAAAGGATCTTTGGTTTCTTCGGAGCCTTAGGTTTTGCCGGTGTCAGCTTAGTGAAATCAAAATCATCTGGAGAGATGACTTGCTTTTTCCTCTTTGGCGTGTAAGCTGACAACCAAGGTGGCAGCAGAGAAGTATTCACATTGGAGTCCATTCCTGCCACTGGTGTTACTGGGACTGTACTTGTGCTGGTAGTAGAAACAATAGGCGGGGTGTTGGTAAAAACCGGACCTGTTACATTGGCACTTGAAACTTGCTCAGTATTCATCACAAAATGATCAAACATAGAAGTATCTCCTATATCAAATGATGAAGAAGACAAACTAGGAATGGAATCAGAAGAATGGAGAACATTCTCAAAAGTGCCCTGAGGATTATCAAAGATTATCTTGGGAGGAGAGGGGGATTCAGAGGAAGGAATGATAATGGGGGAAGCAGGCACAGGGGGTGCAACAGGTGTATTGTCTTGTGGAGACAAAGCCTCTTTATCTTGTTCCTCTGACCCCTTGTCTCCGACATCCATCTCTTCTGTAGCTGGCTCTTCAATTGCTGGATCCTCGGCCGCTGGCTCCTCAACTTCCATATCCTTCGCTTCAGGTTCCTTCTCAACAACCTTTGCTTTCTTTGTCACAAATCTGATTTTAGGTTTATGCGTTTTAGAGGATGATGGAGCATCACTCTTATTCTTCGTTCTATTTTCAACCTTCTTACCAGTTTGCTCTTGAACTTCAGTTTCTAAACCAGTGAGGAATTCCTTCAGCGTAATTCCTTTATCTTCCAGCCACTTATTGGTGTTGGCCAATATGGGTTCAAATCTCTTCCTTAGGGAAGTCAGCTCCTTTTGGGACCATTGGATTGGCGGTAGAGGAGTACCAGCTATCTGTTCTGTTTCATACTTGGCATCAACCAATTCTCCATCATCTACAAGGTCCTCTGGGATATCAGCAAGTCCAAGGTATTCAATTTGCTCTAGAGACAGCCTGCTATAGTCCAGTTTTCGGATGTCTTCCTCTATTCTCAAGTCTATCCAGACATCTTCCACCATGGGTTCATGGAACTGTGTTTTCCTCTTGATTTTATCCTTTACACCCCGGTAATCAAACTTTGGTCTCCTCTTAAATTGCTTCATGGTGACCAGTTGCATTTCCGTTTCCATAGCTCTTGCCTTTGCGGCAGTCAATACTGAGTATCTGCCGATTTCTACAGGAAATCTGAAGCCAGGCTTCTTGAGTTCCATCTGCTTGTTATGCACGACAATCATTTGCCTACACAACTCCATCAAGACCAATCTATCTGAAGGAAACCTTGGAAGCATATAAGGGTAACCTTGGAAAAAGCCAACCCTCATGTAGGAGAAAGATGGAAATTGCAAAAACATACAACCAAAACCATTAACCACTGTCCATGCCTCATCTGAGATTCTTCTCTGCTCCAGTTGGGGATTGAAAAGGCACAAGAATACAGCAAAGAATGCATCATTCACTCTCCTGAAATGGTGAATTGAGCCTTTCAATGTTAGCTGAGAATAGTACTGGTATACTGGGACTACTCTTCTATCCCCTTCTGACGACAATCCTGGAAAAATCCTCATGGAGGCTGCAATGTATACCAGATAGGAAGTCATGAAGAACTTGGAGGTAGTGGATACCTTCGTGAATTGATCATGCAAAGCGTTACTAATTTTCTCTCCCCAGAAAATGACCTGCTTGCCTTGGAGTATGACCTTAATGAAGGGATACATCCATTCCTGAAATTGTGAAGAGGAAGACAAACCTCTTATCCTGCTGAGGAGGGTAATCAAGTCACCAACTTCTTCCACGAAATCACTTCGAGGGAAGCTGCGTGGCCATCTAGACAAACTTGACCTCGCAATCTTCAACCATTTGTTGTTGATTACCTTCTTCGCCTTCTCTGGGTTCTTATCATATTCCTTTTGAGCATCGGTGAAATCAAGCTTCAACACCTCTGTTGCTGGAGGACACATGAACACCTTGTCAATAAACTCAGGGTCCAACCTGATTATTACATTACCACTGGCGTCCACCACAGCTCTGATATCTTTGTTGTAGAAATGGGCGCACTGAAGAACAAATTCTGTATTGTGAGCCGCCACTGGGAAGGAGGATACCAGATGAACATTACTTCCTACTATTTTCCTCATCATAGCACTGGGGTTGCTCGACTTGGTTCTCTCTACGAACTCAGCCATATCAACATGGCCAATCTCTGTATCTCTAATATCTTCAACATTAGAGTGAACTGAGGTGATTGGGAAAACACCCTGGTATTTATACTTCATTGCTTTAGCCTTCTTTGGAGACAAATCAGTCATTTGGACGATCTTTCACTGAGAGGAAATTTGACGTCGAAAGGAGCTCCGCAGAAGAAACTGCAACAGAAATCATGATCACGCAATCAGGGAAAATATGGGCAATCTGGGAAAATTGCATGTTGACGATCATGACTATGGGAGTGCGCTTGAAAAAGGGCTATAGTGCGAGCTGGCCAAGGATCAGAGGAGAAGCGGGCTCGGGAAAATGAAATTGGAAATTTTCCAGTGTTAGGAAAATTTGGGATATTTTTTGCACGGGCGGCAAAATTCGCCGCCCTTGCATGTGAGGGGTTTGATGTTTGTGCATCGGCGGCAAAATTCGCCGCCCATGCAGCTTGAAAGAATCGTGAGATGGTTGGAGCGGCAAAATTTGCCGTCGATGCAGGAAATAGGCTAACTGGGGTTCGTTTGGTAAGAGCGGCAATTTTCGCCGCTGCTGCACAGGTTTATTGTTTTGATGTTTTGTCGGTAAATTTTGCCGCTCTTACCGGGGGAAGTAAATACATGTCTAAGCGGCAAATTTAGCCGACAATGCATTTGATCACGTGATGAGGTTATAGCGGTGATTTTAACCGACATTGCATTTCATCACATTTGCTTAGTTAAGTGCGGGGGTCCTCAAGTTTGACGCTATAACACTCGGCAAAATTTGCTATGTCCAGGTAAACTCGGTAAAGTTCACCGATGCTACATGAGGGGAATTTCGTGTCGAAGGTTTGGGAATTCGAAGGCGAGGGAATCCCTAGGGTTTTCGGGGTAGTAGTTAGGTTTAAGGATTTTGAAGGCGAAAAACCTAGGGCAGCCTATGGTTGTCAACACAAGACAAGAACCAAAAACCTAGCAAACAAAAATGAAAACAAAAACTAAAAACTAAGAAACAAAACGTTGAACGCGAAAAACCTATGATAAACTTGAAGAAAGAGTTTGAACGACGAGTGGAAGGTGAGACTTACCCGTGTTTTAAGTGGAAATACTAAGAATAGATCCGTCGGCGATTCGGCGAACGGTGAGATCGAACAGGCGTCGAGCGAGTCGCGCAGAAGATTTGTGGACAAGGAATGACGAATGGAAGGAAGAAAAAGCTTTTTAAAGGTTGAAACCGGAGTTGAAGCGCCTGGCACGAGTGGCCATTAATGGCGTCCGACACCAAAATCCCGAAGATCTCGTTCGGGCGGCGATTCCGGCCGCTACGACATCGCCGTTGACTAATATACGAAGTCATCAAAAAAGGCCACCGATGCATGTGATGCAGTCACTCGACATATGCGAGAGCGGTGGAATTTGCCGCTTTCGCACTTTTGACTAAAACGATGTAATAGCGGCGAATTTAGCCGACTTTACATCAAAACAAAATAAACTTAAGGGATATGTAAGAGCGGCAAATTTTGCCGCTCTTGCATATCAAGAGTCAAAATTTACCAAACTTAAAAAAAAAAGGCTAACATTAACACCTTGACCAATTTACGACTTGAACTTTCGTCGCCTCCATTGAGAAATTAATTCAAGGAAGCGTCGTAAAAACGTCAAATGACCTCACACGAGAACAAGAACATCTTTTCTCGATTTGCGATCTTAGAGTGTAGTTTCACGAAACGGACAAGTTTCGTGGGGTTGTCTACAAAATGAGCGTAGCTGATTTTGAGAACAACAAATCCTCACCATGGTTTTTCCTTTTTTGGGTTTTCTACATAACATCTGGTGTTGTCTTGTGTTTGGTGTTGTTATGATTCAGTTTCTATTATTTGTATTTCATGCTTAATCATCATAACAAGTTTAAAGGTTAATGTGGATTTGAATGTTTAAGGATTTGAATTTTATGATACAACTGATTCACTCCCCTCTCAGTTGTCTTGTGCATTCAACATTAGGACAAATAGAAGAAAATAAAAAAACACCTTCAAACCCTAATTGAAATGTTAAATATTCCAAGTACAAGAACCAATCGTAGGAGAGTGCTTGTGAAGTCATTAGAGATGATTGTTTCTCACACTGAATTGGTGACAAACCAAATCACCAAGTTTCAGGACTATAGGGAGAGGTGTCGACAATATTATGTTAACAAATTGTCTTACAAACAAGTGAAGGACCTAAAAATTACAAAATCTACATTATGTTCACACTTTATCAATCCTAAAATTGGCCAAAGATTAGAAGAGACTTGCAAACACTTCCCTATTCATTGGTGAGATATATCCCAAAACTTTTGGGGTAGATGGTACATGGTGTTTGACGAGCATCCATGTAACAATAATGAGGTGCGACAATATTTCTTGAGGAAACTCCATTGTGAGTTTTTACTCAAGAAGATTCCTAAATATTTTGACATTCGAGAGTTCTAGAGTAGAGGTGGTGGATCTGACCAAGATAGAGAGGGGGTGTGCAACGAGACCAAAATCTTGTACCTAGACCCTTGATGTGGCCAACACATGTGTCACTCCCTTCGACTTTGAAGGAGAGTGTTGAGGTGGAGACACTACATTCATTGAGTGCTCTCATCTAGTGTCTAGCACAACAGGATGATGATCTCTCCTAGGCCGATGAGGGTGAGAGTAGTAGGTGTCATTTGTCCCCACATCTGTGTAGTTCAAGTGGGAACCTGTGTGATTATGGGATGTAGGAGTCATGACAGGACTCTCGGTAGGATGCTGCGATGCAGGGGCATCATGTAGTGATGGACACATCCATATTGGATGATCTTGTTCTCACAGATGATGTTTTACAACATACATTTGGTATTGACTCTCAGGTAATTTTTTACAAGTTTCATCTTGATTTATTGTATTCTTGTTTGAAATTTGTAAGTAATTTTATATGACTATATATATTATAAGTGAAAAGTAATGTATGTAATTGTCTGCGCAATGAAATTCCAGGGTCAGAGTCTTCATCCTGCCTCTATTAGCCATCTAGTGGTGGGTTATGAGAGGAGGTTTAGTTAGTAGCTATGTAATTTATAACATGATCTTAATACATAACATATATCAATGGTAATCTTATTTAGTGACAATTTGATAATTTCAACAGGGAGCTTCACCAGCACCTCCACTATTTCCTTGGTGCTGTGGATGTAAAACCACTTATACAGAGCTAAATTTAACCATTTGTAATCATTATGGATTGAAATAATGTTATGTATGTATGTTGGTCAAATAACC
The DNA here is from genome assembly GCA_027924645.1 of Cunninghamia lanceolata. NCBI lineage: Eukaryota > Viridiplantae > Streptophyta > Pinopsida > Cupressales > Cupressaceae > Cunninghamia > Cunninghamia lanceolata. The sequence continues at coordinate 6,763,517 of BSBN01000193.1, forward strand.
TTAAACTCTATTTCTAGACGTTGAATATGGAGACTCCTCATCTTCGTGAGTCAGCGAAGGCATGCATTGCTACAACCATGTTGTCTTCAAATCCTTTGATTGAGGTATGAGCCAGTAACATGCAAATATCATTTTGTATTTCTTTTTTTTTATCTCATGTCATTTGATGTACATAAATGATATTTATGTTTAGTTAATTTTGCTTCTTGATGCTTCTCACAAGAGGTCCCAACTCCAACCCATCCAGCTACAGATGAAGAGAGAGAAAAGATGATCGAGAGGGATCATCAACTAGTGGTAACTGATTGATTACATATGTGATGTTATATATTTCATTTTTTCTATATTAATGTGCATATTGTTTGATTGTATTAATAGGTTGAGTTGCAAGAATCTCTATTGAGGAGGTCTAGTCGACGAGAGAGAGAGAGAGAGGATGAGTCACTGCTTGGCTCTCCATCTTCATGGCCAAGCAAGGGCTACAGATTATGTCATAGCAGTTCATAGGAAACTAGATTTTGGGACATTTTTTTGTATGCCTAGATGGATTTGTATACATACTTTTGTATGTTACCGATGTATATCTTTGTATATGCTTGTATGGCTTCGTTTGTACATGCCTATATGGATTTATATATAGACAAGATGTTGTGTTTGTGATATTATGTATATGACAATTTAAAGTAAATATTTAATATGATGATCAATTATCATTACAGGAATTTGGTTTTACACGTGCCAATTGTATTTTCTTGAAAGTTTATAAATCTTTTTCAAATAATCCATTTTGTGCATATCTTGCAATCATTACATTACATGAGACTGTGCATTTCTTTGAGGCATCATGCCAAATAGTTCACATGCCTTGTCTATGCTTCCACACTTTGCATACATGTCTACAAGGGAAGCTATAAATACAACATGTGACAAAATTCATATCTCCTTTATGCTTTGATGGTTGTCCACACCCTGTTCCCCAAATCCCATTTTGGCATAGGCAAGGAGGATGTTGGATAAGGTTGTGCAATTTGGTTTTAGACATGCCAATTGCATTTGGTTGAAATTTTATTTTGTGCATTTTCTTGAAAGTTTCTAAATCCTTATGAAAAATCCATTTCGTGCATATCTTTTAATCATTGTATTTCATGAGGCAACATTTCTTTGAGGTATCATTTAAAATAGTTCACGTGCCTTGTATATGCTTCCACACTTTGCATACATGTCTTGCAGGGTAGTTGCAACTACAACATTTGACAAAATTCCTATATCCTTTATATGCTTTTATGGATGTCCATACCATGTTCTAAAGATATCATTTCTAAGGTTTTGGAATTTGGCTTTACACCCGCCAATTGCATTTTCTTGAAAGTTTCTAAAGCCTTATCAAAACATCCATTTTTTTCATATCTTGCAATCATTACATTCCATGATACGACATTTATTTGAGGCATCATGCCAAACAGTTCACGTGCCTTGTCTATGCTTCCACACTTTGTATACATGTCTCCAAGGGAAGTTACAACTACAACCATTGAACACCCAAAATACTAAGAAGGGGGGTGAATCAGTATTCTTTGAAATTGTTTAAGCATTTAGACATTCATTCCACATAGCATACTTAATTTGCAGTAAGAAAGGAAAGCATAATCAACCATCAACATACATAACACATGAACACCAGATTTTTATGTGGAAAACCCAAAAAAAGAAAAACCATGGTGAGGATTAGCTCACATATATATATATATATGAATAACAATACTAATTACAATGCTCACTGTTAAAAGGACTCACTATCCATAAAAGAGAATGCTCACTATAGGTGGTTCACTACCAAAGGACTCACTATCCTGAATAGAAAGAGATAGAGGAAGGGGTGATTCACTGCCAAATATGAACTGTTAATAGTGCATTTGACTTATGCTGAAGATACAGTTCCACTAAATCTTAGAATACTGAATTAACACACTTCATCTTCACCACAACCTTATCTTATCCTTCGCTACATCAGATTTCTCTCACACACATACACTTAACTCTTTTGCATCAACTACACTTCTCCATAAAAGAATTCAATCATTTTTATATACTGCAATCAAGAAAAACATCAAATAGTTTAGAAAATAGATCTATCGTGTGATTTCTTGTCCTGTCGACCCAAAACTCCAACCTATATGCTTTGCGGAGAGAACCAAAGCATCTAGCATATTTAGATGGGTTGACATAATCTATATTTACTCCCATAACTTTCTTCCATACATGACTTAACTCTGCACACTTCTTAACACCATTAGGTCGGCACAACTGGTGAAGTAATAATAGGATGAACTAATAGCTAGTTCACAATTCAATATGCAGACCACCAAAATGCTTATCACTTGAAGACTACACACTTTTGACATCCATAAACTTATTCTCAAATCTGCATGGCAAGATATTCATCTACGGTGGAATGCAAAGCATTCCAATATTCCACTAGCAATGTTATTACACTGTCATTTTAGAGTTTGATACTCTATCAACCGTATCTTTCACTCCGAAGGGCTTCAAGACCTGAGTCTTTGGTTTTAAACTCCTTTAGTATGAACCAACAATACCTTACAACCGCATAGCAAGATTTTTCATAGAAGAGGAATGTAGACTGAAATATTGTGACCCTATCATAGGTTTTATACTACAAATTCCTTAGGAAAATCTTCAGCAAATTGTGCCTAACTCCATAACACAAAAATGGAAGGATATCATTCTTAGATGTATTCTCCTTTATAATGCACTTATTATCTTCTTCAAACCAACACAACTCTATACTTACACTTTGTTGCCATCAATGACAACACTACTCATCGTCATGCTCATCAACCTCTTCATCATCATACATATGTTGCCAACAATCTCCCCCTTTGTCATTGATGGCAACATGTAGGTGAGTGCGAGATCATGATGGGCCAAATAGTGGCAATGGAGAAAAAAGTTTTTAGATGAAAAAGTGCAAACATTTAAACTAATATTTAGATTTAGATGGAAAGGGTGTTAATATTTCTAGCTCAAATATGGATTCCCTCCAAAAATGCCTTGGGATTGCCTCATATTTAGGAAAGTGGGAGTCCCAAAACATTCCAAAGAAACTTGGAAAATCACCCATTTAGTGTTATCCTAAAAATTTTCACAATTTCATGCCTGAAGCTGACAAACTTTTTTGTAGCTAAATTTAATCAAATGAAAAGGGTTTATAGAGGAATCTATTAAGATTCTAAAAATATAATATATGCCTCATAATAATTTTAATAGGTAATTATTATTATTTTTCTACATACGCTATCCCTGACTTCCTGATAGAAATACATATTGAAAAACATCCATAACTTCCAACATATTAATCCTTTTTAAAATCCAAAAGAAGAGTCACATTCTAGGATTTATTGGGTATATATTAAATTTAAGATTTTTGATTTTCATATATTTTGACCAAGTTAGGTTGGTTAGAAAATTAATTTTTAATATTTTAGAAAAATCACAGTAAATAATTCATAAATAATTATTTATTTACTTAAAAAATTCAAAAAATATGCATCACATCCATTCATGTGTCCTTTACTTAAATTCAAATCATGAAGGAAAAATATTATCTTTTTCATATACTTAGGTTGGCTGGAATGACACATACTTTTTATGTTTTTCTAAAAAGTTTAGCAGTGCTTCATTGAAATATCCAATTTTCACCAAACTATTTTTAAAATTTTCAAAAAAAGGTAGTAACCCATAACTACGTTCAATTTGTTACAACTTTTATTAATATCTTATTTCTAAATTATGTAGATAACTCATTCAATTTTTGACATGAAGTTATTTAATTCTATTTTTCACATTTACATTACCACTTAGGGGTAGTGTTTGGCCCATCATGATCCTACACTCAACCATGTGTTAAAACTTCTCCCCCTTTGTCATAAATGACAAAGGAACTACCTGTACATCTACAAATCAAAACATCTTCCCCTATCTCAAAATTGATCTTGCTTTTGTATGTACATAGTCCCCCTTACTATTTTACTTCTATAATATGTAAATCAAAGTATCAAAATTGTTTTCTTATATCTTTCCACATATGTACAAGAAATCAAAATATGAACCTTATTATTTTGTGGTAAGAATATCCTTGTATATATTATTCATCTATAATATTGCTGAGTCCCAATGCCTCTTGGCATAGTTATGTACCTGTATCTACTCATTAATCTGTAAAAGCAACTCTTCTGCTTCTTCAACTGATGCAGGTGAAGTTGTCATCTAACCAACCTTATCTGCTTCCTTCAACATCCTTGTCAGTGATGCTATCTTGAAACTAACAATTTCTCTTAGTTGACTCATCTGATCCTTGATCAGTTCTATTTGATTATGCAGTTTCTTGATTATTGCATGAGTCTTTTCAATTTCAGCCCCTAGATCTCCATTGTTATCTTTTAATGGCTCATAAGTTCTAGAGATATTTGCTATCTGCACTTCAAGACCATCAATCTTGTATTTGATAACTTTTGTAGTAATAAGCCATGATAAGCAATATTGATACATTACTTTGGCTTCACCTAGGGTATTTTGAATACTCTCTACACTAATACCTAACAGGTTGTGTGCCTTGGAACATTTTTCTAATAGATCTATTAGTCTCTTATTATTAATCTGTTCCATTACTCTTTTCTCAGCTTCCTTCTCTAAAGATATAGAGTGACTGTTGAAGGACTCCATTTGATGTTTCATTTTCTATGCAGGGGTCAAGGAAGTATCTTTCTTTGTATCTAGTAGAATTTTCTCAAGGGCCTTCATTACTTCCTCTAGAAGCTCATTTCATTCTACTTGTGACTGTAGTATTTCTTCTTGAGTAGTAGCTTGAAAGATGGTTCCAAGTTGCAATTTCTTAAGTTAAGAGATATTTCACAAATTGTTTTGTCCATCCAAAGATGGAAATTGGAATAACTGAAGGGATGCAATAGACTGAATTTGTCTCTGTTGAGGCAAGAAGTCTCTGATGGATTCTATTGGAGAGACTCCGGAACACACCTTTTGTATTCTTCTTCTCTTCTTCAAATTTAGAGACCATGTGTGAGCCTGGGATCTCTACAAGACAACTTTCTTCATGTGTCCCTTCACCTTGTTTGATCTTAGCTTGATGCCCAAAGGTTTCTAGAGGAACAGAAGCATTGTCCACTTCATTTTCCTTCACAATTTTCTCAATCTATTCTCCTTTATCTTTATCTTTCTCTTCCTCAAGATTATCTTTCTTTTCTTCAACATCGTCTATATTCTCTAGAGGTAGATTAAGTTGTTTTGTACTAGAAGCCTTTTGAAGGAGATAAATTTTCAACATCCTGATCCTCTGCATTGGTTGTATCAATGTTTATTTGAGGAGGTGACACATTTGGCTCAATTTAATAACTTGATTTGTACTTGTTGCTCTAGTCTCTTCATTTTTCTCAGGATGGTCATCATCCTTTTCTCTTTCCTTAGAAGAAGACCCTTCTTCTATTATATCAATTTTCATTTCCTTCAAGATATCTATAGTCATTCTCAAGGTCTTTTTCTCTAATTTTTTTATTTCCTCTTTGTCATGAGACATTAATGTGTTCAATCTTCTCTTTGTCCTAAACTCTTTTGCTAACCTTTGAATAGCCTTATTCTTTTCTTGAGCATCAAATCTTGTTAATTGCCTTACTTCTCATCTCAGAATCCTTGTTCATGGCTTCATCTCTTCTCTTGATTAATAAGCTAGCAAGACTATCAGGTAATTGATCAATAATCTCTATTAAAGAAACATTGAAAGCATCCATGTATCTGATTATTACAGTTTCAATGATTAATTTGTCATCTGAGGATCTTTCATCATAGAGTTATGCTACTTCCTTTAGATTTTTGTATTCTATTATGGCACTAATAGCAGATTCAAGTTGCAAGGGTAGAAGACTTGTTTTCTTTGATTTCTTTTTCTTTCCTTTTCCCTTAGGAGATTTGACTCCTTTATCATATTTCTCTTCTCTTCTTTCAAAGATGATGCCTTCCTTTTCCTTTTCACCTTCTTCCTCACTTCCTGTATCAACAACATCAATTCTTGCTTTCTTGGTGCCTATTTCTTCTTCAAAGGTTTGGCGCCCTCTTTTCTTCTTCCGAACCAATTTAGGTCCTTCTTGTTCTTCCTCTTCTTCATCATCATCATCGTGGCTGATGTATTCTCCTTCATATTGCACTTAGTAGCTTCTCCAGACCAACACAACTATATCCTTACAATTTTTTTCCATCAATGACAACACTACTCACTTTCATGCTCATCATCCTCTTCATCATCATGCATATGTTGCCAACAACATTATCTAACAAAATTCCCATATCTTTTATGCTTTGATGGATGTCCATACCATGTTCCAAAGATCCCATTTTAGCATAGGCAAGGAGGATATTGGCTAAGGTTGTGGAATTTGACTTTACACTTGCCAATTTTATTTTCTTGAAAGTTTATAAAGCGTTATAAAAAAAATCCATTTTTTGCATATCTTGCAATCATCGCATTCCATGAGATGGCATTTCATTGAGGCATCTTGTCAAACAGTTCATAACCTTGTCTATGCTTCCACACTTTGCATACATGTCTACTAGGGTAGTTGCAAATACAAGATCTAACAAAATTCCCATATCCTTTATGCTTTGATGGATGTCCATACCATGTTCCAAAGATCCCATTTTGGCATATGAAGGAAGGATATTGGCTAAGGTTGTGGAGTTTGGCTTTACACCTCTCAATTGCATTTGCTTGAAAGTTTTTAAAACCTTATCAAAAAATCCATTTTGTTCATGTATCTTGCAATCATTGCATTCCATGAGACTACATTTCTTTGAGGCATCATGTCAAACAGTTCATGTGCCTTGTATATGCTTCCACACTTTGCATACATGTCTCGTAGGGTAGTTGCAGCTACAACATTTGAAAAAATTTCTATATCCTTTATGCTTTGATGGATGTCCATATCGTGTTCCAAATATACCATTTCTAAGGTTTTGGAATTTGGCTTGACACCTGCCAATTGCATTTGCTTGAAATTTTCTAAAGCCTTATCAAAAAAATTATGTTGATCATATCTTTCAATCATTGCATTCCATGAGATGACATTTATTTGAGGCATCATGCCAAATAATTCACGTGCCTTGTCTATACTTCCACACTTTACATACATGTTTCCAAGGGCAGTTGCAACTATAACATCTAAAAAAATTGCCATATCTTTTATCCTTTGATGGATATCCATACCGTGTTCCAAAGATCTCATTTTGGCATAGGCAAGGAGGATACTAGCTAAGGTTGTGGAATTTGGCTTTACACCCGCCAATTGTATTTGCTTAAAGTTTATAAAACCTTATCAAAAAAATCCATTTTTTGCATATCTTGCAATCATTTCATTCTGTGAGATGGAATTTCATTGAGGCATCATGTCAAATAGTTCACGTACCTTGTCTATGCTTCCACACTTTGCATACATGTCTACTAGGGTGGTTATAACTACAAGATCTGACAAAATTCCCATATCCTTTATGCTTTGATGGATGTCCATACCATGTTCCAAAGATCCCATTTTTGCATATGAAGGGAGGATGTTGGCTAAGGTTGTGGAATTTGGCTTTACACCTCTCAATTGCATTTTCTTGGATTCCATGAGATGGCATCTCTTTGAGGTGTTCTGTTAAACAATTCATGTGCCTTGTCTATGCTTCCACACTTTGCATACATATCTACTAGGGTAGTTTCGACTACAACAGATCTGATATCCTTTATGCTTTCATCGATGTCGATACCCTATTCCAAATCTCCTATTTTGGCATAGGTAGGGAGGATGTTAGCTATGGTTGTGGAATTTGTCTTTACACCTAATAATTGCATTTAATTGAAAGTTTCTAAAGCCTTATGACAAATCCATTTTGTGCATATCTTGCAATTATTGCATTGGACATGAGATGGTATCTATTTGAGGTGTTCTATCAAATAGTTCATTTTGCATTTGAATTTTACACCTACCAATTGCATTTGCTTGAAAGTTTCTAAATCCTTATCAATAAATCCATTTTGTGCATATTGTGCAATTATTGCATTCCATTTAATGGCAACTCTTTGAGGTGTTCTGTCAAACAATTCACATGACTTATCTATGCTTCAACACTATACATTAGTTGTCTTTGAGGTGTTGTGAACTTATTTGCAACAACTTATATATGGTTTTCATATAATTAGTTTTTGTATACAAATTATTAGTTAAATTTTACACTTTTATGTTAAGAAAAACATGGAATATGAGACATACAGTAAAGCATTTTTTATAAGAGAATGATGGGTACAAGGAAAGGTGCATCCAATCATAGGATTTATATATGCCATTATAAGTTTTTTTAGATGAATCTAAAAATTCATAGTTTGAATCATTATAAGGAAATATAATTTGTTTATGTTAAATTATTAGATTGATGCTAAGTGTTAGTTAACATATTTGTTGTACTCTTTTTTTGTATACATCTCATAAAAATCATGATACTAAAACTACTATATTTGATATAGAAACTACTATATTTGATATGATAATCATAGATAATTTCTCATCTTACATGTTAGACATATCCTCATTTCACCTTCTATATGTTTGACGTCATTTTCTTACCTTCTGTCATAGACCGAGAGGGAGACTTAGAGAGAGATTGAGAGGGAGATGATATGTTTGACATTATATCCTCATTTCACCTTCTATAGGTCTAGCATACCCTTGTTTCACAATCTATTTGGGTTACAGAAAGAGCAGAATGAGGAAGAGGGGAAGAGAGTGAAACATAGGGAGAGAGACATGTCTGGCATGATTTGTATATCTTCATTTCACCTTCTATATGGTTTTTGGATGCTTTGCATATCCTAATTTCACCTTTCTACATTTTCTTTACACTTACCAATTGCATTTGCTTGAAATTTTTGAAAGCCATATCAAAAAATCCATTTTGTGCATATATCTTGCAATCATTGCATTCCATTTGATGTTATTTCTTTGAGGTGTGAGCCCAAACTATTCACATGCCTTGTCTATGATCTCACACTTTGTATACATGTCTAAAAGAGCAGTTGCAAATAGAACATGTGACAATATTCCTATATCCTTTATGCTTTGATGGTTGTCTATACCTTGTTCTGAAGATCCCATTTTGGCATAGGCAAGGGGGATGGTTGATAAGGTTGTGGAATTTGGATTTACATCTACCAATTGCATTCCATGAGACATTTCTTTGAGGCATCATGTCAAATAGTTGACCTACCTTGTTGATGCCGGAGCATAGGCTCAAAACTAATCAAGTGACTTTAGGATATGGCAAGGAGGACATTTTCATGTTTCCAAGTGGTCTTGTAGGTCAAGACATCCATTTAAGTCATTTAGATAAGGGTTTCCCATTTTCCTGCCAAAATGGACTATTTGAAAACTATGATGATTCCATGAGGTGTAATATATATGAATAGAACTAATCCAATGAGTTAGACCCCTTGAAGCAATTACATTTGCCTATGGTGGCAAGGAACACATTGTTCCAAAATGCTTCAGTTTCCTACAGTGGAAAGGTACTAGGAGTGACATTTTGCATTCCACAGTTCGTGGGGCTGAACCAACTATGCCAATGCATCGGGGTGGGTAGGTAAATTCTAGGGGAGGTCTCATTTCATGTGCCAAGCACCCCAGTCATTCCAGGTTGCAGGCTACTGACAAAGTCACTTAAGATCCCTAAGAGCAAAAAAATGCCAAACTTTGACGGAGCTATTATCAAAATTTGTGGTAGTTGGGAATGTTTTGTTTCAACCTAAAGGTACACATGGGGTCTATCCACAATAACCTCTCTTGGTTTTGGTCAAATCCAATCTATTTGACCATGTCAAAATGAAATGCTATCTTGCAAAATGCTTCAGTTTCATGTAGTGGAAAGGTGCTAGGAGTGACATTTTGCATTCCACAGCTCATGGGGCTGAATAGACTATGCCAACCCATTAGTGTGGGTGGGTAAATGCTAGGGGAGGTCTTGTATCATGCACCAAGCATCTTAGTCATTTGGGGTAGCAGGCTATCGGTAAAGTCACTTAAGATCCCTAAGAGTAAAAAATTTCCAAACTTTGACAGAGTAGTTCTCAGAATTCATGGTAGATGCGAATGTTCTATTTTGATCTATAGGTGTACATGGGGTCTATCCATAATAACCTCTCTCAGTTTTGGTAAACTCCAATCCCTTTGACCATGCCGAAACCAAATGCATTCTTGCAAAATGCTTCAATTTCATGCAGTGGAAAGGTGCTAGGAGTGGTATTTTGCATTCCAAAGCTTGTGGGGCCAAACATACTACTCCAATGCATTGGGGTGGGTGGGTAAATTCTAGGGGAGGTCTCATTTCATTTTCCAAGTGTCTCAGTCATTTAGGGTAGCAGGCTACTGATAAAGTCACTTAAGATCCTAAGAGCAAAAACTACCAAACTTTGTTAGATTTGTTCTTAGAATTCATGGAAGCTTGGAATGTTCCATTTAGACCTATAGGTGCATTTAGGGTCCATACACAATAGCCTCTCTTAGTTTTGGTTAGCTCCAATCTGTTTGACCATGCCGAAATCAAATGCATTCTTGCAAAATGCTTCAGTTTCATGCAGCACAACCTTGTCAGGTGCCATATTTTTTATTCTGCTTCTTGTGGGGCTGAACCAACTATGCCAACACATTGAGGTGGGTGGGTAAATTATAGGGGAGGTCTTGTTTCATGCACCAAGCATCCTAGTCTTTCTAGGCAATAGGTTACCAACAAAGTCACTTAAGATCCCTAAGAGCAAAAAATAACCAAACTTTGACAGAGCAGTTCTCAGAATTCATGATAGGTGGGAATGTTTTGTTTCAACCTACAGGTGCATGTGGGGTCCATTCACAATAACCTCTCTTGGTTTTGGTCAAATCCAATCACTTTGATGGTGCTAAAACAAAATGCATTCTTGTAAAATACTTCAGTTTCATGCAGTGGAAAGGTGCTAGGAGTGACATTTTGCATTCCATAGCTCATGGGGCCGAACCGACTATGCCAACGCATTAAGGTGGGTGGGTAAATACTAGGGGATGACTTGTTTCGTGCACCAATGTCATAGTCATTCGAGGCAGCAGGCTACTAACAAAGTCACTTAAGATCCTAAGAGCAAAAACTGCCAAACTTTGACAGAGCAGTTCTCATAATTCATGGCAGCTGGGAATGTTCTGTTTGGACCTAAAGGTGCATGTTGGTTCCTTCCACAATAATCTCTCTCATTTTTGGTTAGATACAATCTATTTTTCTATGCTGAAATGAAATACATTCTTGCAAAATGCTTCAATTTCACACAACACAACCTTGCTAGGTGCCATATTTTTTGTTTTTCTCATCGTGGGGCCGAACCATCTGTGCCAACGTGTTGGGGTGGGAAGGTAAATGCTAGGGGAGGTATTTTTCCATGCACCAAGTATCCCAGTCATTCCAAGTAGTAGGCTACCAACAAAATCACTTAAGATCCCTAAGAGCAAAAAATTGGATCTTAAGTGATCTTAGGGACCTTAAGTGACTTAGGGATCTTAAGTGCTCTTAGGGTCTTAAGTGACTTTGCAGGTAGCCTACTACCTAGAATGACTGGGATGCTTGGCACATGAAACGAGACCTCCCCTAGCATTTACCCACCAACCTCGACATGTTGGTGCAGTTGGTTCAGCACCATAAGATGTGGAATGCAAAATGTCACTCCTAGCACCTTTCCACTGCATGAAACTAAAGCATTTTACAAGAATGCATTTGGTTTTGGTATGGTTAAATGGATTGGAGTTAACCAAAACTAAGAGGTTATTGTGGATGGACCCCACGTGCACCTATAGGTTGAAATAAAACATTCCCAAATGCCACAAATTCTAAGAACTGCTCTGTCAAAGTTTAGCAAATTTTTGCTCTTAGGGATCTTAAGTGACCTTGTCGGTAGCCTGCTATCCAGAATGACTAGGATGCTTGGTGCATGAAATGAGACCTCCCCTAGCATTTCCATAACTTATTGGCATATCTTTGGCAAGTACACTTGGGAATCTTATCTTGCATGGGATTCAAAACATTCTCATCGATATCAATTAGAAACTTAGGATTTCTATGCAAAATTCTAGGATACGTTCTCATTGGTAAAGTTGACTCAACATTAGGACTTTATTCAACACTTAATTGAGATGGGATAGATGAAATACCTTCAATTGGAGATGAAAAAGATGGAAAGGCTTGAAATTGAGATGGAGAATATAGTGTACCTTTAACTTGACATGTGAATGATGGAGTGTCTCCAACTTGAGAAGAGAACGAAGATGTACATGTTGCAAATATGTTCCTAATCGGTGTTGTCATTGATGTCAACATATCCTTGTCATTAGTTTCAACTGTATCTTATTATATTACTTGTTTATAAGACTTGTATGTTGAGGATATTAAGAAAATTAACCTCTCCGGAAGAAACAAATGAGTTACATATCTCTCTATCAGAGATAGTGAAGATAGTGTAGTTCAATGAAGTAGATTACTCCGCATTCCCATTAGGATGAAGATCTAAGTCTATGGATTAAAGGGTTTGTGGAGGATTGTTTGAAGTTGCTCCAGTCAAGATTTGAGAGGTTTGCATGGAGAATTGGTGAAGTTATCACCATCTAAGTAGAACTGGTTGTTGTCGTTGTTTAAAGGTGATAAAGTGATAGAAATTTGGTCCAGATTGATCTGCATTGGAATATTATGATCTACAAATCTAGAGGTGTGTTTGGGATGTCGGTGTGTACCCTCAACTCAAGTGGTTCATGGTTTGGATATCTGCAAGCAATCTTTCTAGTGTGATAGTCATGATAGTTGGTGTTCTTGAGTTCTCGGATGAAGGTGCAAGTGGTTCTAGTGATATGATGTAGTGCGGTTGTTCCTGTTGATTTCATTATTCTTGTGGTGGTCTCTGAATCAGTTTCATGTTGTGTTGATGGTCCACATTGAGGATTGACCTCATGGATGAAGATTTCTCCTTGGGTGTTGCTATTCTTTTCAGTCTTGGCTGACCGGATGCATGGTGCATGTTGCGGATGATCTAAGAGAAGTTTTATGGAGTGTGGCATGATGTTTGAGGAAGATTTGAGTCCCGTTTATGTTTGGATGATAGTGTGATGGTTCACATGAAGCATTTCAAGTCTTGTGATTGTAATTGCTTGTAATACCTATCTTGGAGAATGTTCTAGACAGATGATTGTTTGGCCGACTTTGATGTTCATTCCAAAGTCGATGACATGTATAAATAAATGTTGTAAAGTCTTGAAAATGTGTGGGTGTGAGTGGAGATGAGGAGGTAGCAAGGAAGAGTAAGAAGGGGTAGAGCAAAGGTGTTATGCACTTCAATAGAATTGATCTTGGCATGAAGATGTTGTTTCTCAGTTTAATTTCTCTATGTTAAACTTATGAATGTTTCTGTAGGCAGTGAGCCTCTTTGAACAGTGAGCTCTAGGAAGTGTGCCCAAAGGCAAGTGCCTTCCCATTTTATATTCTTTTAATAGAGAAGAAATCTTGTGGGTTAACCCCCACCATGGTTTTTCCCTTAACCGAGTTTCCATGTAAAAATCCTGGTGTTATGTGTGTTAATTATGTTTCTTCTCTTGTCTTGTCGATTCATGATTTCATGGTTATATCTTTAATTTGTTAATAAGTGGTAAAGAAGATTAAATACAGCAGGAGTTAAAATTTTTGTGACAACTGATTCAACCCCCCTCTTAGTTCTCTTCCCTAATCTCAACAATTGGTATCAGAGTCGGTTCCTCTAAAAGAAGCTTAACTGCTTGAGGAGATCCAGTATGTCAACTTACAAGAAGGATAGTCTAAGATTTGATGGAACAAATTACTCTCTTTGGAAGAGTCCCATGGAGTGCCATTTGCAATGCATGGGTGATTCTTATTGGATGATAACAAAGGATGAGTATACACCTCTAGAGAAAGGTCCTTCAACTCTAGATGAACTCAAAGATGCTGAAAACAACATTTGGGTTAAAGAAGCATTGTTAAGTGCCCTAACTAATATAGAAATGACAAATGTCTTGGAACTAAATATGAAGGTGATGAATATGTAAAATGTGCTAAGTTATAGAGCTTGAAAGGTAGATACAAAAATTTGAGGATGAGTGAAGATGAAAACACTACTTCCTACATGTAGAAGGTGAATGAACTTGTGTGTAGTATCAGGTGTGCTACTAGAAAATTGGAAGAATTAGAGATTGTTGACAAGGTGCTTAGATCCTTACTTTCTCCATACAAGTATAGAGTTGCTACTATTGAGGAGATCAGGATTGTGACAACTATTGCAAGGAATCAGTTGGTTGGCAAGCTTTCAGCATTTGAAATGAGTGAGTTTGGTGATTCCCTTCCTAAATCAGAATCTGCTTTTAAGACTAATGTTTCCAAGAAGCAAAGATTTGATCCAGGTGAAAGTTCTTCAAGAAGATTAACCAGATATGAGAAATCAAAGAAGGAACTTGAAGAAGATGAAACATATCTTGAAGAAATTGAAGCCCTTATTGCCAAAAGATTACCAAGAGGATCTGGTAAGTATGAAGGAAAGTTGCCTTTCAAATGCTTTGCTTGCAATAAGATTGGTCATTTTGCCTCAAGACATTCGGAGAGGGTTTCAAAGCCAAACCCTAATAGACCTAGCTTTTAAAATAAATGCTACTATGTCCAAGAAGTTGGTGATGAAGGAGTTATAGATGATGAATCTGACATAGGAAGTACATCTGGAAATGAATGGGTGTTCATTTCTATCAAAGAAGAGAATCCAGTGCCTACTGAATCTGCTAGCTATGTGAATGTGGAAAGTGCCTTGGTTGCTATGACAGGTGATAAAAGTAAGTTTGTATGGAATGATATGAAGGTGGAATTGTGAAGTTTGGAGACAATTCGGATGGTAGAATCTGTGGCAGAGGATCCATCTCTTTTGATGGTAAGCATAACACTAATGACGTTTTGTATGTAGAAGGGTTGAAGCATAATCTTCTCAGTGTTGGACAATTAGGTGACAAAGGGTATGACCTTCGATTCAAAGATGGAAAATGTAGAATTTTTGAAAGCTCCAGAACTGAAATTGGATCTGGTACATAGACTAGAGGTAATATCTTTCATTTAAGTTGCACTGGTAAAAGATGTTTGATTGCTCAGATTGATCAGAGTTGGTCATGGAATAGGAGAATGTGTCATATAAACTTTAATAACATTGTCAATATAAGTAATACTCAGGCTGTGAGAGATCTTCCAAAGCTTGTAAAACCTACTAATAGCATGTGTAAGGAATGTCAGTTGGGCAAATAGAGCAGAACTACATTCAAAAGTAAAGAACAATCTTCAAGTGGATTGTTGGAACTTGTGCACACTGATTTGTGTGGTCCTACCAGAATTAGGAGTTTGCAAGGAGATAGATACTTTATGTTGTTGATTGATGATTACTCCCGGATGATGTGGGTTACTTTCTTGAAAGAGAAATTAAAGGCTCTTGACAAATTCAAGGTGTTCAAGGCTAGGGTGGAGATTGAGATTGGTGTGAAGGTAAAGTGCCTAAGATCTGACAGAGGTGGAGAGTTTACCTCCAGTGAGTTTAATACATTTTGTGAAAAGCATGGAATAAGAAGACAGTTATCTACTCCTAGGACTCCTCAGTAGAATGGAGTTGTGGAAAGGAAGAACCGAACTATTCAAGAGGCTGCTAGAACCATGATGATGGAGGCAAATATTCCACATATCTATTGGAGAGAGGCTCTGAGTACTACTGTCTACACTCTTAACAAGGTGCAGATCAAAGGTAATACTGGTAAAACACCCTATGAACTTTGGTTTGGTAATGCTGTTACTGTGAAATACTTTAGAGTTTTCAGTAGTAAAGGCTATATCAAAAGAGATGAAGATCTAGGCAAGTTTTATGCAAGGAGTGATGAAGGAATATTTTTGGTTTATTCTAACCAAAGCAAGGCATATTGGTACTTTAACAAGAGATTCAAAAACATTGTTGAAAGTGCTAATGTCAAAGTAGATGAGAGCATGGAAAGACCTTCCAAGTTCTATGGATATGAATTAGATGCTGAAAATGAAAAGCAAGTTCAATCTCAGACTCAGATTTAGATTGCTCCAGAAAATCCAGTGACTCAAGAAGCTAATGAAAATGCTGAGGAAGAAGTTCAAGAAAATCCCAAAACTCCCAGGTATGTAAGGTTGAATCATTCTAAAGATCAAATCATAGGAGATAGAAATAAAGGTGTTCAAACTAGAAGAAAAAATGTTGAAGAACAAGTGGAGTATTGTTTAATTTTAAAGATTGAACCAAAATCAATGAATGAAGCATGTAATGATGAAAGTTGGACAAAAGAAATGGAAGAAGAATTAATGAAAATTGAGAAGAATCACACTTGGGATCTTGTTCCTAGACCTGAAGACAAAATGTAATTGGAACTAAATGGGTCTTCTGGAATAAATTGAATGAAGATGGTGAAGTTGTGAGAAACAAAGCAAGATTAGTGTACAAAGGATATTCTTAGGTAGAGGGAATTGATTTTGAAGAAACTTTTACTCTGGTGGCAAGAATCAAAGTAGTCAGATTATTTCTTGCCTTTACTACTTGCAAAGATTTCAAAGTTTACCAGATGGATGTCAAGTCAGCATTCCTGAATGGAGAGTTGGAAGAATAAGTCTACATTGAGAAACTATAAGGATTCCAATTGTCTGATCAAGGAGATATGGTTTGCAGATTGAAGAAAGCATTGTATGAACTTAAACAAGCCCCAAGAGCCTGGTATGCAAGATTAGATAAGTATCTGCTAAAGTTAGGCTTTAGCAAAGGCACTGCAAACAGTAATCTTTATTTCAAAATTGATCATGAACACATCCTGATTGTTGAGGTATTTGTTGATGATATCATCTTTGGCGGAAACGAAAGCATGTGTAAATTTTTTTTGATTAGATGTAAAGTGAATTTGAGATGTCCATGCTTGGTGAAATAAATTTCTTCTTAGGTTTGCAAATCATTTAGTTAGAAAAAAGCATCTTCATATCTTAGTCTAAGTAAGTAAAAGAGTTGTTGAAAAAGTTTGGAATGGAAGATTCAAAACTAGTGAGTACTCCTATGATAACCAGATGCAAGTTGAGTAAAGATGATGTTTTCCCTAAGGCAAATCAGAAAAGGTATAGATAAATGATTGGAGGACTGCTTTATCTAACTCATACCAGACCTGATATTATGAATGCAATTGCCTTGTTGCTAGATTTCAAGCTGATCCTAGAGAATCTCATGTTGTAGCAGTCAAAATAATCTTCATATACTTGAAGGGAACATCTGATTATGGCTTGTGGTATCCTAAGGGTGATGATTTCACTCTTCATGCATATACAAATACTGATTGAGCAGGAGATGTGGACGACAAGAAGAGTACTAGTGGAGGTACATTTTTCTTGGGAAAGAGATTGGTCTCTTGGTTGAGCAAAAAGTAGGAGGCAATATCTCAGTCCACAACAAAGGCAGAGTATATAGCAGTAGCAAGTAATTGTACTCAAGTTTTGTGGATGAAACAAATGTTGAAGGATATTAGAGTTGTGTTTGAAGAGCCTGTTAAAATCTTTCGTGATAATTCAAGTGCAATAAACATCTCAAAGAATTTGGTGTTGCATTCAAAGACAAAGCACATATCCATCAAGTTTCACTTTTTGAGAGAGAAGGTGAATGAGAATGAAGTTAGATTGGAGTTTGTTTCATCAATAGATCAGATTGCAGACATCTTCACTAAGCCTCTACCTAAGGACACTTTTGCGTATCTCAGAGGGAAGCTAGGGGTGATTACCCCTGCTATTCAAAACTAAGATACATTAATGTGCATCAGTCTGGTGGAACTCATATTCATATCTTGTGATCCAGATTGTTGTTAAGGAGATGCTACTCAAGGGGAGTAGTCTGTATGCTAATTCTGGAGTTCAATCTGGTTTTATCTAAGAAGCAAAAGAGGGAGAGATGATTGCAAATATGTGCCCTTTGCATTGATGTGAAAGGGGGAGAGAAGTAATGTGAAAAACTTGAAAGTAAGTAGTTTCTGGTGAAAGGGTGAGCTATGAAGAGAGTGATTGCAAATGTGATAAGAGAAAGGGGGAGAAGTTCTTGTCTTAATGGTTGAAACAATTTTTCACATCATATGTTGCCATCAATGACAAAGGGGGAGATTGTTGCAAATATGTGCCTAATCAGTGTTGTCATTGATGTCAACATATCCTTGTCATCATTAGTTTCAACTGTATCTTATTCTATTTCTCATTTAGAAGACTTGTATGTTAAGGATATTGAGAAAATTAGCCTCTCCAAAAGAAACAAGTGAGTTACATATCTCTCTGTCAGAGACAGTGAAGACAATGCAGTTCAATGAAGTAGATTGCTCTGTATTATCAGTAGGATAAAGATCTGAGTCTGTGGATTAAAGGGTTTGTAGAGGATTATCTAAAGTTTCTCCAGTCAAGATTTGAGAGGTCTGCATGGAGAATTGGAGAAGATATGACCATCTAGGTAGAACTGGGTTTTGTAGTTGTTCAGAGGTGACAGAGTGACAAAAATTTGGTTTGGATTGATCTGCATTAGAATATTATGATCTACGGATCTAAAGGTGTGTTTGGGATGTTGGTGTGTATCCTCAACTCAACTGGTTCGTGGTTTGGAGATCCACAAGCAATCTTTCTAGTGTGATAGTCATGACAGTTGGTGTTCTTGAGTTCGTGGATGAAGGTACAAGTGGTTTTGGTGATCTGAGGTGCCTATTGTGTTGATGGTCCACATTGAGGTTTGAGATCATGGATGAAGTTTTATCCTTGGGTGTTTCTATTCTTTTTAGTCTTGGTCAACCAGATGCATGGTGCATGTTGCGGATGATCTAAGAGAAGTTTTATGGAGCGTGGCATGATGTTCAGGGAAGATTTGAGTCCCAGCTATGTTTGGTGACACTGTGATGGTTCACATGAAGCATTTCAAGTCTTGTGATTGTAATTTCTTGTAATACCTATCTTGGAGAATGTTTCAGATAGATGATTGTTTGGCCTACTTTGATGTCCATTCCAAAGCCGATGACATGAATAAATAAGTGTTGTGAAGTTGTGGAAATGTGTGGGTGTGAGCAAAGATGAGGAGGTAGCAAGGAAGAGTAAGAAGGGGTAGAGTGGAGGTTTTATGTGCTTCAATGGAACTGATCTTGGCATGAAGAAGATGTTGTTTCACAATTCAATTTCTCTATGTTAAACTTATGAATGTTTCTATAGGTAGTGAGCCTCTTTGAGCAGTGAGCTTTGGGTAGTACGCCTAAAGGCAAGTGCCTTCCCATTTTATATTCTTTTAATAGAGAATAAATCTTGTGGGTTAACCCCCACCATGGGTTTTCCCTTAACCGGGTTTCCACGTAAAAATCTTGGTGCTATGTATGTTAATTATGTTTCTACTCTTGTGTTGTTGATTCATGATTTCATGGTTATATCTTTAATCTATTAATAAGTGGTAAAGAAGATTAAATGCAGTAGGAGTTAAAAGTTTTGTGACAACTAATTCACCCCCCCTTAGTTATCTTCCCTAATCTCAACAATACCTTCAACTTCACCTGTGAAAGAGGGAGTGCCTTCAATTTGAGAAGAGAATGTTGGTGTTCCTTCAACTTGATCTATGAACGATTGAGTGCCTCCAACTTTGAGATTCAATTTCCTCATTGAATGGAGGTTTTGTATTCATTCCTTTTGTGCTGCCAATTCCATCTCTCTCTTAGCTTGATTAGATGTGTCATGTTCCTCTTTAATTGGCAATGGTGGTATGTCTTCTTGTATGGTTGACAATTTCCTACTTTCACAAATTTTCCTCATTCTTTCTCTTTTCCTCTCTTAGCTTCATGCTTTTCTGGTGTTAGAGTCTTTGCACATTTCCTTGGAATGATGATGATTTGTATATGCATCATGAATAAGATAATTATGATGTTAGAAGCATAATGAATAATCAACATATAGAAATCAGCATATGATGACTAATGAATAATCAACATATGATGACTCTAAAATTGTTGATTATGACATGATTACATTAGAAGTGAAATGTGAAATGACAGTCTAGGCCTAGATGTTGTTGATGACATAGATGAGTACATGTTGATTGTTGATCTCATATTCTACCATGATCAAACTCTTAAAGTTTCATCTCTTTTGTGTAATCCAAACTATGGTGCAATCTTTTAAAGTTAGGAGAATATCCTTGGTTTGACTAGCAATGATGTGACAATTTAAAGTTAAATCTAAAAATTTAAAGTTTCCTAGGGTGGTAGACACAATCTCTAGGTTAATTTACAAATGGTGGTAGGCACAATCTGTAGGTTAGTTTCATATTTTCTTAACATATCTTCTCAAACACACTTTCTTAACCTCCCATGGATACACCTACTCAAGACAAGATAAAAGAAGTCACTAGCACTAAGGAGAGTTATGAAAAGCACATTGTGATGGAGTAGCCATTCCAGATGGAGACTCACAAGGTAAAACTTGACCTATACCAACATTTTAGGACAACTCAAATTCTAATATTGTAGGTGGTAAATTACTTAGAGTAGCTCATGAAGAGGTTAGTACGAAGACATCTCAAATCAGCAATCTATTATCAATCAAGGTCATGGAAGTAATGATCACAAAGGTAATTAAGAAACAACCAATAAATTTCATGAAAAGGAACACTATGATGATGTTAGAACCATAATAGATTTGTTGGTGATCATTTGACTGAGCTTTATGATGACAAAAAGACTAAAATATAGAGTTTATTGCACCCTAACCAGTTTGATTTCTTGGAGAAACCTAGAGATGGCAATCCAAAACATTTAGAGGGTATTCAAACTAATTTTTTAGAGGTAAATGGCCAAAATAATGAGAGTGACAACTCATTACTAAACAAGGACCAATTATATCAGATTTGTAGCATCAATCCTACAAAAGTTTATGTTAATACAACCGGTTACATTAGACAGAATGATGATAATACTTTTTATAGGGAGGTATCAATGACATAGTTCAAAATGAGAGAGTACAAAAGAGTCTTGAATGTCATTATGTTGTTTCTAAAGGTCATGGTTCACTTCCACATTGACAAGAAGAATCAGGGATGTATACTTACAATTTTGACAATGTTTAAAATTCTTTAGGGTTAACTAATCAATATACAACAAATTCATGTATATCATATTGTATACACCTAAAAATGGCAAAGACAAATTAAATAAATATTTATTATTTATTTAATTCACATTCTTCTATCATTTAATAAATTCATCAATTTATTTATTTGATTCACGTTCATCATTAATAGTCTAAATATTAAATAAATATCAATTTATGTAATTAAATCAATTAAACCTATTCTTCTAATGTCATCCCTTAATTAAATAATAATCAATTTGTTTAATCACAAATCATCCTATTCCAAAGTCTTCATTCATAATTCCACATCATCCAATCCACCTCACATATCCACCTCACCTTGTTGCACATGTAATTAAATATTTTAATATTTAATTATTCTATTTTCACTCACCCACATGGCCTATTATTCCTCCAACCATCCCTATTCACATGGATGTGGTCTCTCCATGTCATCATGGTCAAAGGGACACTTTGTGACACTTGTTCCATAGTCCCTAGAATCTTTCCAACCTCCCTACAAACATGGTCTCCTTGTTTGACCTTCTCTCTTTGGTCATTGTGAGCTTTGTGACATGTGGACTCATGTCACACCTGTCTCTCCACCATGTCAAGGTGAGAGGAACATCTTCTCTCTTTTTCTCCCTCATCTTAATCAATTCAATCCTACCATACACCTCACAAGACTAAGTCTCCACCATTGAGATCTTGACACATAGATTTTCCCCCTCCTTGGCCTATAAAAGGAAGCTCATTCCCTCATTTTAACAACACATAAGCTATAGAAAAGTTACTCTGTAAAAATTCCAATATGCCTTTGGCAAAGCATCCATATTGCTCATTGCATTTTATATCCATTATCTTCATATCCATACAATCATGGCTTCAATCATCCATCCCTCATCCTCAGAATAATTGCATTGTAGGTAATCTTGATTGTATTTTATCCAACTACAACAATTCAAGTATTGTCATCTTCAAACAATGAGGAAGTACACACTTCTGAGAGCTCTATTCAGCAACAAGATCAATACAAGATAGGTGAATAATGGAAGCTTTGAAGTAAATTAGTCTTCAAGGTAAAATGTCTTTGTTTATTTGATTTGCGTCATATTTCATTGAGATTATTGGATTATTAGTAGTTTAATACTATTGACAATATTTCCATTAACATTTTTGGCACCCACCGTGGGGCCTTGCCTCTTTTTTAACTTACATATAAGTGTTTTGTGAAGGTTCTATCATGATAGGTCATTTCAGTGCATATAACTTCTAGTTCTATGCATTCAACACCTTCTACTATGCTTTTACCTTTCTACACATATGATATATCCTGGTGCACATCTAAAACATTTTCCTGTGCTTTTTCTCTTTATCCGCATACACCATGCATTCATGCACATCTGATTCATTTTACTACGCATTTACAAATCTGGACATATACTATGCAATGCTACACATATGACCTATAGTCCTGCGCATTCAATTTGTAACAGAGAGTTGTAAGAGTTTTTATAAGGTTTTCTGTACTTTCATTTGCAGGTGTTAGGAGCTAGATTTAGTCATTTTAACTACATTATTAAGCCACCTAGAACTAATTAGGAGGGAGTAACTTAATATGATCATGCAAATCATCACATAGACTTAAATAGGAGGAAAGTAAATCATTTTGTTGCAGTACAACTTTCATCTATTCCCAACCTAGGGGGTTAAAACTGAACAATTTCTTTATGTTTTTACTATCTTGCACTACAATCTATCACATAGCATAATAGGGGAAAGTAATACTTGTCTTATTTCTTCAAACAACAATCTACACCTATATTTGTTGGAGGGATAAAATTAACAAAATATTTTCCAAGTTATTTCTATCTTGTTACAATTTTTTGTGCTTGGTAGAGTTAACACATTTTGTTATTTTTATTTTAACTAGGAGGATAAAGAACCACTATTTTTTGTGATTGAAAAATGATAATAGGCCTATCCTCTCCCCTTAGCTGGGTGACCAAAATGCCAAACTTATCATTTTATCTTTGTCATCTTTAGAAGATGCCTGCCCTTGGAATTTCGTCCTTCCAAGTGGGATGACCTCGAGTGATAATAGGTTAAAGCCAAGCCAACTCCAAGTCACTTAAAATAAATTGTGTTTGTGATGAAAGTTACAAACAAAGGGTGCTATTGTGTTACACTGACCAATGTTTTCCCCAAAACCCTATGGAGTGTAACCTCTACAGGCTAGGAAGCCTCCTTATCGAAGCAAATGGCTACACATGAAACCACCTAAATGGATGCCTTGACTAAAATCCACTTGTTCTAGTAAGACAAAATCCCCTATTTGTTGACATAGGAGGAGTGACCTCTGAAGCCATCCAATATCATACACTCATATAATGTAGAGACAAAAAGTTTAACTCTTCGTAGGAACTGTACTTGGTATGCATGAGAAGTGAGTGCCGTGGAGGGGAGCCAGTGCTACCAAGTTACTAACTGTCTGCCTTTACATAAGTGGCTGGAGTAAAATCCAAGTTGGAATTCAATGAATATTGTCTTTGCCATCCCTAGGATTGTAATTGTTTGTTTTTAATTTTGTTAAGTAATCATGGAAACCTTTTGTTCTCTGTGTTTACTAGCAATAACTTGAACCAAAATCAACATTGCAAACCTTAGATTAACTTAAGAAAATGTTCCAAAAAAATCAAACTGTCAAATTGAAATAGAAAACCAAGTACATGCAGTTTAGCACATTTAAAACACTCTGCTTCACATAGAACAAATTTTGTTGCGTATTAAATCGTGTTGCACATATAACAAATTCTGCCACACATTTGTAACATTTTGTTGTGCTTATAATATTTTTGCACATTTGACACACAGAACAATGCATGAAAACCACAGTATTGCGCTTTCAAAATCAACCAAATCTGTGCATTTGACACACAGAGTTGTGCATTTAACCTGTTATCCTGTGCTTTTGAAGCTGCGCATCCAAAACAAAGATATATTCTGTACAGTGTGGGACAAAAGCACTATCAGTGTTGGTACCCTTTTTTCTATAGTTTCACCCTAAAAAATTAGTTGTACCTTGCAATCACCTTTTCATATCATTTTCACAAACATCTTCTTTTCACATCATTACCTTCCTATTAAAACACCTCAAAATCAAACCACAACTTACTTCTAGGACCTAGTTGATATTCTACCAATCCAAACAAGAGCTAGTTAATTTTTATAACAAGATTTCAAATCATCCTTCCCAACACAACTATACTAGTGTAACCTTGACAAGAGAATAGTCCTCATCAGATAGCAGTGTCAATCTATCCCTATTTACACTACCACTTGTATCGACACTTTGATAGCTATTAAGCATTATAGATCAAGAATCACCTTGTTTGAGGCAAACATAGAATCAACTAAAACCTTAGAAAAATCCATTCCAATAAAAACTCACCTTCTAAAATATCACACCACCAATCAAAAATCAAATCCAACAAATCTCACAATCCAATTTTAACCCATCCCAAAAATCTTGCATGGTTCAAACTGGGTCCCAAGTGAAACAAAAGAAAGAAATGGGTTCACTACATGGTAGTCACTATACTTCTAGTGATGAGGAAGAGGACATTACCCAAGAAGAAATTATTAGTGCTCAACAAGACCCCAAATTTCAAAAACTAATGGACAAAGTCATCACAATGGATCCCAAAATGTACTTATGCTAGCACAACAAGGAGCAAAGTTACCTTCCAATTTTGACATAGAACAATTGAGAGAAACAAGGAAAATGAATGAAACAAAAACTCCTAAAAATAATTTGTGGATTTACAAACTAGATCTTCCACAAAATGATATTCACTACAGGACATATCTCCTTATCCATTTGATAAAATCTTGGTTAGGATACCTTTCCATTCTAGTTTTGAAGTGCCAAAGTTTGACAAATATAGGGAAAAAAGTGATCCATGTGAACCATGTCCTTCACAACAAAAGCATGCTAGTACTAGTTATTTCTCACACCAAGATAATGCATCCTTAACCCATTTTAATGATACTATTGACAAGGGAAACAACACCTTAAGTTTGGAATCATATACCACCCCATCTACTAATCCTCCATCACAATCCCATAGAATGCCTAACCTAAAACATACTAGTCCTACACCAACACCACCATAAAACTTCCCAAGCTCCAATCCATCAGCCAATGAATCCTTGAATGATTTTCTCCAAAGACTCTTTGCAAAATCTAAAAGTAAAAGGAAATCTATGGAAAAATCCAAATCCACTCATGCAATTTCATCCCCATCTAGCACAAGCAATCCTAACCTTAATCATGAGTCTATGCCATCTACCATTATTATCCATCCATTATATTTTTCATCCACCAATATACTCATGAAGCATGTGATCCAATGGCTATTAGCAAGGAGTAAACCACCCTCATGCCTTCAAATCCCTATCCTTAAAAATATCCAAGAACCTTCCAATACCATGTCCATTCCTACAAAGCAATCATGTCACCTAAAACCCCTCAAGCATATTCAAGAGTCTCCCCCATTGAGTCCAAGTCAACCTCCCTCATGCTCTCATGTTGATAACCATCAAGAGCCTATCAAGTCCACGCAACAGTATTCCACTTCCATTTCCACCCAAAGTAAAGAAATATGTCAAGGGCATAATCCTAAGCATGTGGTAACATCAAGTTCCCCTTCTAATCAAGATCAAATCATTTTCATTCAACCCATCCATAACATATATCTTTTCCATGATCAAGACATTATGCATGATGAAGAACCTATCCACGAACAACTTAATCCTGGTCATCCCTCCACAACCATTCGTGAGCAAGATACCCAAGACCTTCATCCTCCATCTAATGCAAGTCTTGCTAACCTACTTGAACAGTCACCTTATTTCATGGCCTTCCTAGAAACTTCTCCACCTATCCATGATCCTATACCATCCACTTGTCATGATGAGACACTTGCCTCCCAAGAAAGCATAGAAGATCAAACAAATAACTTGGACCCTAATAAGCACAATCAACATCCTAATGATCCTTCCACATCATCCACTATTAACTCCATTACAAATCCAACATATCCACTTGGTCTATCTACCTTCATTCATGAATGTTCCTCCTTGGAACAATAGAAACCATTGTCCACCACTTCTCCATCCAATAAAGAACTCAAGACTAATTCCCAAACTACACCTAGTCCCATAGTGCATCGTATGCTCCAAAAGATGAACTACCAAGGTGTTTAGTGGAAAAATCGGTGTTTTGTTTAACTAGGTTAAGGACCGCTATTTCACCACTAAACATTGGGGAGGACAAGGATTGAGTGTAAGAAAAATATTAAAGTTTCTTATCTATCCCTTTATGCTCGTGGCATCTGATTTGAAGAGCCTAATTAAGGTTTTAGTAAGGATTTTTTCTCATGAACCAAGAAAACCCTAATTATGCCTTAAATTAGAGATATACATAAACTGATAACAATATAGGCAAAATTGATCATAGAAATGTAGACAAAGAGTATCAGAGACTGTGTACCTAGATTTTGAGGGCTAACTAGACTAGGGAACCCACTCCTTAGTCCTGAAAGTTCCTGAAATAGGAAATCTTCTACATAGGCTATCTGACATTCCCAAATGGCTGGCAAATCTCAGAAATTGCCCCCTGTTGGACTAGGGCACCCACTCCTTAGTCCCACAAGTGTCAGAATCCAAAAACTCAAAAGTCCATGATGACTGTACCCATAATATCCTCCTTCTTGTAGCTCCTTTCCACCGAAACTTATAAAATTTGATCTACACCTACAAAAGAAGGAGAAAGATGTTGTAGCTATATAGGAGCTTGCCTCGGTCAAGCCCTATTTTTGGTATTTCTACCTCAACAATAGCCAAAGATAAATATTTGTAGAAGTGTGTGCAAACCCTACAATGTGTATGCAGAAATATCAAATCCTAGATGTCTCAATCAAAGGAAGATCAACAACTTGATTTGAATCAATAAATATATACAACTTCACCTCAAGGAGATGAAACAAATGAAGACTTGCATGAACAAGAAGGCAAATTAGCAATGTCTGTGGAGGATCTCCAAGCTTGATGTTGGAGGCTTCAACCCTTCTCCCGATCATGCAAAGAGTGTACAAACCCTAGGAAGAGCAAGATAGTCTCAAGATCTTGATTCCTAATCTCCATCCATTGTCTCCATGATAGCAAATATAGAACACTTTCAAGAGCTTCAACAAGTCACTAATCTTCAATGGCAATTTTGGCAGAGATTTGACATCAAGCTTGCATAAGAAAAATTGTGTGTGTTAAAATGACTTTCAAATGTCTTTTTATATCTAGCTTTAGGGAATTCAAATTTTGAAGTAACGTCTCGATATCGCGCGAAAACTAAGATTTTGGAAATAAATTCCAAGGCACTTGGCGGGAGCAGATATCTCACCAAAATTCAAAATCCTGGGAAATAAATAAGGACTAGGGCATGGGCGCCCAAGTGCAAGCCCCCAGTTTCCACTCAAATCTACTTTTTGGTGGTCCTAGGGACCTATAATCCAAATTCCCTTTTTGGGTTCCATCGAAAAGTTACCTCAAAAAGTCAATATTTTACAACTAAACTTAGTCGATTAGGGTTTCAGGAAGGTTAGAATGAAGAAGGTTGAGAGGTCACCCAAAGTGAGGAGCTAAATTGAGGGAAATTGTACCATTCCATACAGGAGGACAATTTCTGACGTTACATTTAACCCCCACTTTAGTGGCCATATGACACTATGTGCATATGCAACTAAAGGAAAGTAAATACATCAATCATGAAAAGGATACCCAAAAGGATACTGTAGAGGAAGCCGGAGTGTTGTCACCGAGAAGGAAGGAGCACCCAAGTTTGTAATCTTGCAAGACCACAAAGTCAGGAACCACAACCTGCAAAAGGAACACTTGTCAGAAAATCAAAACCAAATCAACCTACAACCACCGCCAATGAGTCAGTATAGAAAACACTAATAGGGTTGTGTGATGAGACATGATGAGGGAGGAAATCAAGGGAGATATATGCCCCCCTTGTTTCTACTTGCTTAGTCCAAGAGGAGAAACAAGGAGATATCCACGCGTGTTGATTTTAGGGAAAGTTGATGAGAAAATGCGTAATGAGGGTCATTTGAAGAAGCAACACTCAAACACAACACATTGGTTAAGAAGGAGAGTAGAACTAGGATTCCAATGCAACAAATGACATGGGAATCAGAGTTCAATAGCTTAAGAAAAGGGCTCAAGAGGAAAAGAGATCAATCTTACACCTAGTTAGGGATATGAATTCTCACTCATTTACTTTATGTAAAGGGAGTTGTCACTTATCACTTACTCATTCTTGTTTCTTGTCATTGTAGAAAAGTAGAGGAGAGAGAAAAGTAGAGGAGAGAGAGAAGGAGAATAGGAGGACGACCATGCTGAGGAAACACCCGTATCATCCACCACGATTGGAGATGCTCCGAGTCTGAGTAGCAGAGAGATGTTTCGAGGCTGAGGTAGGGTCCTAATCCTATGCTTCTATCATCTTTCAGTTACTATTGTTTTGAATTTTATCGTTTACTATGCCAAGAGGGAGAAATGGATAGGGGTCCCTGAGAGGGGCACCCTAGTCGACCTACAAATTCTTTAAAGCTTGAGTTCACCAAAATGTTTAGTGGAAAAATTGGTGGTTTGTTTAACTAGGTTAAGGACCACTATTTCACCACTAAACATTGGCGAGGACAAGGATTGAGTGTAAGGTCAATCTATAAGTTGTTTATCTACCCCTTTATGCTTGCAGTATCTTATTTGAAGAGCCTAACTAAGGTTTTATAAGTATTTTTTCTCATGAACCAAGAAAACTCTAATTATGCCATAAATTAGAGATATAGAGAAACTTTGAGGGTTGACTGGACTAGGGCACCCACTCCTTAGTCCCAAAAGTTCCTGAAACAAGAAATCTTCTATACAGGCTAGCTAACATTCCCAAATGGCTCCCAAATCTCAGAAATTACCTCCTATTGGACTAGGGTGCCCACTCCTTAGTCCCGCAAGTGTCAGAATCCAAAAACTCAAAAGTCTGTGATGAATGTACCCACAATATCCTCCTTCTTGTAGCTCCTTTCCACCAGAACCTATGAAATATGATCTGCACCTACAAAAGAAGGAAAACGATGTTGCGGCTATATAGGAGTTTGCCTTGGTCAAGCCTCATTTTTGGTATTTCTATCTCAATAATAGCTAGAGATAAAGATTTGTAGAAGTGTGTGTAAACCCTATAATGTGTATGCAGAAATATCAAACCCTAGATGTCTCAATCAAGGGAAGATCAACAACTTGCTTTGAATCAATAAACACATACAACTTCACCTCAAGGAGATGAAACAAATGAAGACTTGCATGAACAAGAAGGTGAATCAACAATGTTTACAGAGGATCTCCAAGCTTGATGTTGGAGGCTTCAACCCTTCTCCCAATCATTCAAAGAGTGTACAAACCATAGGAAGAGCAAGATAGTCTCAAGATCTTGATTCCTAATCTGCATCCATTGTCTCCATGATAGCAAATATAAAACACTTTCAAGAGCTTCAATAAGTCACTGATCTTTAATGGCAATTTTGGCAGAGTTTTGGCATCAATCTTGCATAAGAAAAATTATCTGTTAAAATGATTTTCAAATGTCTTTTTATATCTAGTTGTAGGGAATTCAAATTTGAAATAACGTCTCAATATTGTGCAAAAACTAAGAATTTGAAAATAGAATCCTGAGGCACTCAGTGGGAGCTGACATCCCACCAAAATTTAAAATCCTGGGAAATAGGGGAGGACTAGAGTGCGGATGCCTAAGTCCAAGCCCCCAGTTTCCACTCAAATCTGCCTTTTGGGGGTCCTAGGGACCTATAATCCAAATTCCCTTTTTGGGTTCCATCAAAAGGTTACCTCAAAAAGTGAATATTTTGCAACTAAACTTAGTCAATAAGGGTTTTAGGAAGGTCAAAAAGAAGAAGGTTGAGAGGTCACCCAAAGTGAGGAGCTAAAATGAGGGAAATTGTACCATTCTATACGTGAGGACAATTTTTGACATTACACAGGGTAAAGGTTTAGGCCTTTATGAACAAGGTATTTTGGAGCCTGTACATGTCAATGTCTCCCCTTGCTCATATGGCCTTGGATACACACCCCAAGGTCATCAATCTAAATATGTTGGCACTTCCTCCATTCCTCTTAAGTCCACTTTCTATCACCAACCCTATCATGTACCTAAAACATATGTCGCCATTCCACCTCGATCATCCTACAAATGTCAAAAGCATGTGACCATACACCTTCCACCATCCACTTTACCCCCACTCCTTCCAACCCCTACTATACCACCATCCACTTTTCCACCACTTCTACCAATGCCTAATTATCCATTTACCCATAAATCTTCTAAAAATCCTGATCATGACCAACAAATACACACATTGTCTAAACATAAAGCTTCCACTCATTCCACCATGTTCATGGGATTCAAAAGTAAAAGTTTGGATGACTCTACCTATAAAGAAAAAAATCCTAAGTGTCCTAAAGCCTTGGGGTACAAATGTCAAAATCCATCTAAAATACTATCTAAGCCCATACCTCCAAAAGTAAAGTCCAAAAGAAAGATGGTATGGGTCTCTAAGAAAAAAAGAAAGTCAAATGAGGCATCCACCTCTAAAAAATCCCAACCATCTGATTCCATTCAAAATTCCTATTCCATACAAACACATCATATTCCTTCATCCCACATCAAAAACAAAAATCATAAAAATACTAAGACCATGTGGGTTCCTAAATGCCTAACTCACCCATCTCCTAAGCAAACATTGTTATTGATTCCTACACCACCTTCCAATCACAAGCTTCCATGTTTGTCATGGTGTGTGCAACCATTGGTCATGATTCCTTTTCACACCTCCATCATGCCATCATTCAACCATTATCCTACTTATCTACCCTATCACCATCCTATGGTCCATGCTTTTGCATAAATATTTCATCCATCTTATTTGCATAAGTCCTACATAATCCACTTTCATTCCCTACATAATCTATATCATAATCCACTATCTTCCCTACATAATCCATTATTTATCTTATCCATCTTCCTTTCATATGATCCTTATCAACATCTATGAGCATAACAACATTTGATAGGGTCCATGCGCCAACATACATCTCTAATGGGACACTATCACCTTCATGGAACTGGGCACTTGAGTCCCTCCCATCCATATCCATCTATCCTATAAAAAAAAATCATCTAATGGTGAAAACTTGTCAAACAGGTGCCTTGGATAAGTACCATGATGAAAACCTGGCAAATAGGCATCATGCGTAGATTGATTGTCTATATACCTTACACTAGGGGGCATGTTGTCTTATCTACCCATCCTATTAGTTATTCTACCCATCCTTCCCCACATATCTTTCATATCCTTTATGTATGTATACTTATCCCTTTGATCCACTTCATCGTCCATTCATTCTATTGATCTTGATAGAGATAGGGGCAAAATGTTGAAACAAGCTTTGGACAACTCTTGATGTATTTAGTAATGTTACGCTTTGTCTAAAGACATTATCAACATGATGATCATCGAGGACATCAGAGGTCTAAACATCAAACAGGTTTAATCCTTGTATGTTGATATGCAAGCAATACTTAGGTCATCTTGGTTCAATTATACTTAGATGCTTATATTAACTTACTAAATTAAAATTCATGTAAGTAATACTCAGGTCATGTCATGGTTTAATTATACCTAGATGCTTGTATTTTCTTACAACATTTTAAAAGCTCAATGATGAAACAAAGTACGTCAAAAAATTGTACAAGAAGATGACAAAATTCATATCCATACATACCAAATTGCATTCCATTTCATTATAAGCATTTCATCATTATTGAAATTACAAGTGTCTCAAGATCTAAGTTATCCAATTTTATCCATTATCTAAATCATTCTTCTAAGTTATCGTCCATTATCCAAATCATTTCATCAATCTTTCAAATCACTTCTTCTAATCAATTTTTCATTTCATTCATATCAATTGAATTGATTTAAATCAAAACTTTCATCACTTCTTCCATTCATCCTTATCCAATCAATCCAAGGAATGATCCAAAGGCAAGCCATCCTTAATCCATACAATCGAGTAAAGTCAATCTTGTCAAATTATCCAATTGCAATAAGTGGTCTTGATCCTAATCTTGTCGTAAACCAATTCAATCAATCATCATCATCAGTGGGATATGTCTTTTCGGCATCTTTGTTTTGATCTAGGGATATATTGTTCCCCGCAATGAAAAACACTATCATCAATCATTATCAATTGTTTAGTGGAAAATTGGATTTGTTAATGTTTAGTGTTTTAATGTTTGAATCCTCCTCTCCACTTTACATTCAAGGACCTAGGCTCGAGTGGTGGGCACTATCATACCCTAGATCGTTGTGAGATGTAGGGAACCTTGGATTAGGGAATTTAATTATCAATTTCTCTTCTCTTATGCTCAATTGACCATTAAAACCCTAATTATGCAAATACAACAATAAGCTAACGAATAATGGAAAATGCTCTTGCAGAAAGAAGTAAAATAGCAAATCACAGAATACCTATTTTCAGGGTTCTGAGGTAGAATAGTTGGGGACACTAGAGTGGGTGCCCAAGTCCAAGGTACTAGTTTCTTTGCAGGATCCGGACCTCCTTCCGACACTAATCAGTCCTGTAACTTCCATTCTCAGGAACACAGCTATGGAGGACACTAGAGCAAGTACCCAAGTCCTGGAAATGCTCCGGTGTCCTGCTTCTTTTCAAATCTTGAATCCTTGATGCATGCCAATCCTTCCTGCAACTTCACTTCTCCCAAATATGACACATGTAACCTGCAATCACAAGACTTTGGTTTGGGGGTTGTGGTGTTTAGAGGGTTGCTTCAGTCAAGCCCTAGAGGACACTTAAGTCTCTGAACACCATTGTCAGATAAAGAGTGCTTTCCCTTGTGAGGTAGAGGAAAAAACCGAAGGAATCAATGATAAAAACATAATATAATGTCACCTTGTAGTGAATCTCTCATCAGAGGAAGATGCTCTTCATTCCATGAGGAAATTGATGCTCAAATCTACAAATGTAAACACACAAACCACACAAGTCTACTCTTGCAACACAATGAAAGCCTTGAATCAACTTGAGAACACAATAGCTTGCTAGTCATCTTCTAGTTTCTTAATGAATCCCTAAGCATGCTTTTATATGCAGCTACAAACACTCTCGCCAAGATTTTTGTAATTCAAACTTACCATATTAATAAAGGACCCAAATAACGGTCATAAACTGACACTCAAAAATTAGGGCTGCCCCAAAATAGGGCAGGACTAGGGTGCGACCACCCAAGTCCTCCCCCCTATTTTGGGAAGGGTACAGCTCAAGGGGTCCTCCTAGGTCCCATTTGTCATGTTACCTAGGGCTCATTTCGTCAAGATGCCAAATTATGAAATAAGATGTCCTAAATGCATGCAAAAGACCTAGGAGCTAAACCTTATGAGGGAAAAGCCTCCAAGGGGACATTTTATGACATTACATTTAGCCCCCACTTTAATGTATGTATAAACACAAGGTCAATACATGCATTAAAGTAAGGTCAACAAACATAGCAAACACACCAAGAATGGTGAAGACATGCCAAACACATTGAAGACAGTAACAGACACTCAAAACACGGAGAAGACAATTATAGTCATGCAAAACATGGAGAAGATAGTCAATGCATAGAAGACACATTAATGCATGGAAGACAGGCATGATTTATTTTCTTTTATTTTTCTCATATATATGAAATGCAAATGCAAGTACTGGAAAGTAAACAAACCTCCCATAATATAGGATGCACTCATTGAGCAAGTCTTTAGACTATATATATGGGGTAACACACACTCAAGACACGTAAAACCTCCCAAAATGCAAGATGCACTCATCAAGGAAGCCTTTAGACTACATATGGGGCAACAAACATACCACACAAAACAAGCATGCCAAACACACACAATTGAAGACACGGAGAAAACACGGTAGGCAAGCAATGGTGTGTTCCCTATTTCTAGGCTCATCACCATCTCAGGCACATTATAGGGACACACCGATAATTGGGCTTCACCACAACAATTGCTGAAGACGTGCTTAAGGGTTGAGTTAGTCATAGAATTGCTCCCTGCATCCACAGAGGACTTTTGAAAATGATAGGGTGTGCAATCTGCTCTGAGAAATACACCATCCCCGCCTCCGCAGAGGGCTTATATGATTGATTGATTGATTGATTCCAAACACACTCGAGATGCAGGATGCACTCATCGAGCAAGTCTTTAGACTGCACCTGAGGACAAGCACATAGCTAACATCTACAACGGATAGCTTACCTTATGTATGCCCCTACCTTAAGGTGGTTGATATCAATTATGGATATCAAGCACGTTAAGGTAGGAAGAAAACACACAAGGGAACACCAACTTTTGCAAAGCCCATGCCCCCCGAAGGTGACATGTACTTTATGATCACCAAATGTTCCCACAAACACATCCCTGTAGGAAACATGCTGGTGTCTACAACATCATGATAAACAATAACATCAATGCATATGATTAACTACACAAAGATCCAAAGTTATACAACAAATTCAAAGTTCGAGGATAACCGTGGGGCTATATCATGAAGCTCTCTAAATCAAGTACCACCAAGGCCAGATTCAAAGATAAACAAAGGTACATAGAGCAGCTATATTGTTAAGTTTGTAAATGCAATAGAAACATCATCAAATTCACTATGCGAAAAGCACAAGTGCTTCCACTAGCCAAGCATCTGATAAGATATACAACCCCATTGTCATATTAGGAACTAAGTCCATTTTTTTATTGCTCTCGAAAGGGATACTAGGTCTGCATCAGTATAAATGTTTTTTGTCATCTGCCTGCTAGGTGGAAACACTAGAGGAAGGGAAACAATAAATCAGAGAGGAGAAAGAAGTGTCTTACGGACAGTCACGTAGGAGGGTGCCCCCAGGTCACCAAACGCGACGCTATGTTTGTAAGACACAACACACAGCAATGAAATTAAAGAGAGGCAATATAGAAGAATGATAATACAAATAGAAGGTCACAATAGAAGCGGTCTCTTAGTATCCTAAACCTTACGAGAGAATTTGAGGTCATCCCAGGAGGCCTAAACAACACATAACACATCACGGGGGAAGCACATCATGAGAGAGATAAAGGGTTAGAGATACTTACCTGTAGGGTCCTGGTAGGCTAGCGAGTATCATGAATCTTGATCTTTATCTTAATGGTTAAGGCATTATCACTTCTTCTCTCTTCCATGTGTTCATGTGTTTATGAGGGTAACCATGTAGGAGAGGTTTCTCTTAATGATGGTTGAGAGGGGATGTTGCCATTGTTTGTGTTAGCTATAGGAGCATTTGAAATGCCATTTAAATGAGCTTGTGGAGGTATCTGAAAGATACCCATTTCAGTCCTTATATAGGGTTTTGGAATGGCTTGAGCCAAAAGGATAGCTTGCTCTTCCACAACCTATAAGATTTCATTGCTTTCCAAAGTATGTGACAGTTCATGATCTATTTGTTGGTTTAGTATGTAATTGAGAAGTTCTTGAACATCAGGTGATAAATTATCATTAGATTCAAGCAAATGGTCACAAAGAGAATCTACCTCATTCAAAGCTTCATCCTGATTAGGGAGAGCGGGAAGGGATGGCAGAGTAGTGTGGATAAATGTATCAATGATATCTTTTTCTTGTGCCAATATATCCTCACCAAGTGGGGTTATGTTGGGACAAATCTCTTTGTTTGATAAATCACCCATTGCAATGTCATTCTCATAGGTCTTAGAAAGGATTTTCATTGTATAATTGTGAAACAAAGGGAGAGTGGGAGTAAAGTTATCATAACTACTTTCTCCATGGTTGTTTTTAGCTATAATGTTTTTGAGATTATCCATTATTGAAGGAAAAACATCCACAGTATCACGAAAGTTATCGAAGTAGGTTATTGATGGAAGAATATCACACGTAGCATTATTGATTATGTCAATGCCATAGATGTATGCAATTTGATGCAAGACTTGAGGATATTTGTTAGTGAATTTGCAAAAATTATCATAGTTGACAATGTACTCATATAAGTCTTCTAAATATGTATCCTTAGGAGAATCCATAAATGCAAAATATATGCAAAAAATGCTTGATTTTTGGTACTTTTTTAATGCAAATGAATGAACCAAAGGGTGTTGTAAGGATTTTAATGAAGGGAAGAAAATTATATTTCTGATATCAGTCCAAAGAAGCAATATGATCCTTCTCAACATGCTCTTGATGCAAATCCAAGATAATGCCAAGTCAACTATAGTGAAAATATGTCAAAATCAACACTTTTTCACCAAAACTCAATGCAAAAGAGCATAACAAAGGGTGTTGTGAGGAAAATGATGATGGAAAAAAAATAATATCAGTAATAATAGCCACTTGCTGCCAAAATACTCACACAACATGCTTTTAGTGCCACTTAACGTAAAACCCTAGTGAAAATATAGCAAAATATGCAATTTTTCACGGTTTTTCAATTCCAAGACCTACAAAAAGTGTTTTGTAAGGAATTTTAGGAGGTATAGAAAATAATATCAATAATATAAGTCACCTAAATCTATAAAATTGATCACAACATACTTGGAGTGCAAACTAGCTCAAACCCTAGGGCAAAAATTAACCAAAATGTTTAGTTTTTCACCAAATTTTAACTACAAGAGCCCGTTAAAAGGGTGTTGTGAAGATTTTTAGGAGGGACATAAAATTATTACCCCAATAGCAGAAAATTAATGAAAAAATACTCTTTACAACATGCCTATTGTGCAAGTTTATAGAGTCGATAAGGCCAAATTTAGTGAAAATCGTTGTTTTTGAAGCCCTAGGTTTGAGATGTTGACACAAAATGCTATGTGAATGTTTTGAAGTCTGATTTATGATGGAAATTAATTAATATCATATATGAAAATGATTTTAAAACTCTAATATGCAAAATTCCAATGCAAATCTAATGAAAATGCATGAAAATTGCTAGTTTTTGTTGAAATTTTCTATGCAAAAATGCAAATGTGTTAAATCTAAATGAAAATTTACATTAAAATGCAAGAATAAGGCCAAATGAAAATTTTAATGAGCCCCTAAAATCAGTAGAAAAATTTGAAAGAAGATTTTGACTACTAACCCTAGATTTTAGAATTACTAGGTTATATGAAAATTGTCAAAATTTGTACAAAAGCCTAGAAAATTAATGATGAAAATGTAATGAAAATTATTGAATTTTTGTTTTTTTCTATAGTTTATATCAGAGCCGATTCAAAAATCATGAATTAGGAAAATTTAGAAAGAATTGATGCAATTTAGTAAGCCCAACAATGCAATTTTTTTGAATTTTTCAAAATTTCCAATTTTTAAAAATTTTATCAATGCAATAAAATGAATGACTATATGAATGAATGAAATCAATCCATATCTGAAGACACACACTTAGAAAGTTACAATTTAAGTCTAAAAACATAGGTTCACCAAAATGTTTAGTGGAAAATTAGATTTGTTAATGTTAAGTGTTTTGATGTTTAAATCCTCCGCTCCACTTTACATTCAAGGACCTAGGGTCGAGTGGCAGGCACTATCATACCCTAAATCACTATGAGATGTAGGGAAACTTGGATTAGGGAATTTAATTATCAATTTATCTTCTCTTATGATCAATTGACCATTGAAACCCTAATTATGCAAATACGACAATAAAATGACAAATAACAGAAAATGCTCTTGCAGACAGAAGTAAAATAGCAAATCACATAATACCTATTTTCAGGTTTTCAAGGTGGAATAGTTGGGGACACTGGAGAAAGCACCCAAGGTACTAGTTTCTTTGCGAGATCTGGACCTCCTTCTGACACTGGTCAGCCCTGTAACTTCTGTTTCTAGGAACTCAGCTGCAGAGGACACTAGAGCGAGCACCCAAGTCTTAAAAATGATTTAGTGTCCTATTTCTTTTCAAATCCCAAATCCTTGATGCCTATCAATCCTTCCTGCAACTTCACTTCTCCCAAATATGACACCTATAACCTACAATCACAAGATTTTGGTTTGGGAGTTGTGGTGTTTAGAGGCTTGCCTCAGTCAAGCCCCAGAGGACACTTAAGTCTTCAAACACCGTTGTCAGATAAAGAGTGCGTGCCCTTGTGAGGTAGAGGCAAAAACCAAAGGAATCAATGATAAAAACACAATATAATGTCACTTTGTAGTAAAGCTCTCATGGGAGGAAGATGCTCTTAATTCCATGAGGAAATTGATGCTCAAATCTATAAATACAAACACACAAACCACACAAGTCTGCTCTTACAACACAATGGAAGCCTTGAATCACCTTGAGAACACAATAGCTTGCTATTCATCTTCTAGTTTCTAAATGAATGCCTAAGCATGCTTTTATATTCAACTACTAACACTCCAGCCAAGATTTTCATAATTCAAACTTACCATGTCGACAAAGGACCCAAATAATGGTCATAAACTGACACCCATAAATTAAGGCTGCCCCAAAATAGGGCAAGACTAGGGTGTGGGTGCCCAAGTCCTCCCCCCTATTTTGGGTAGGGTACAACTCAAGGGGTCCTCCTAGGTACCCTTTGTCCTATTACCTAGGGTTCATTCCTTCAGGATGCCAAATTATGAACTAAGATGTCCTAAATGCATGCAAAAGACTCGGGAGCTAAACCTTATGAGGGAAAAGCCCCCAAGGGGACATTTTCTGACGTTACAACAATTAATCTTTGGTTTATAACTTGATAGGGGCAGTACCTTGTTTGTTCTTATATCATTTGTGCATACTTTCTTGTTTGCTTGTGTGTTATCACTTTATCTTGCATATCATATCATTCAGCTCTTTCATCCATTCCTTATCTTGCATCCACCAATTTCTTCATTCACGTAACCTATCATTCAAACTATCTCATCATGAGATCGTTCATCATCTTGTCCTCACATTCTTCCTATCCAATCTCCCGAGGGGGGATCCTATCATCATTAACCTATACTAGGGGCAAATTGGGGCATGCATCAATTGCAAAAAAAATTTATTCTTTGAAACAATGTGATAAAACACATTGTCTCAAAGAGGGGCAAAATGTATACACCTAAAAATGGAAAAAGACAAATTAAATAAATATTTATTATTTATTTAAGTCCTTCTCTTCTATCATTTAATAAATTCATCAATTTATTTATTTGATTCACATTCATTATTAATAGTCAAAATATTAAATAAATATCATTTTATGTAATTAAATCAATTAAACCTATTCTTCTAATGTCATCCCTTAATTAAATAATAATCAAATTATTTAATCATAAATCATCCTATTCCAAAGTCTTCATTCATAATTCTGCATCATCTAATCCACATCACATATCCACCTCACCTTGTTGCACATGTAATTAAATATTTTAATATTTAATTATTCTATATTCCCTCATCCACATGGCCTATTATTCCTCCAACCATCCCTATTCACATGGATGTGGTCTCTCCATGTCATCATGGTCAAAGGGACACTTTTTGACACTTGTTCCATAGTCCCTAGAATCTTTCCAACCTCCCTACAAACATGTTCTCCTTGTTTGACCTTCTCTCTTTGGTCATTGTGAGCCTTCTGACATGTGGACTCATGTCACACTTTTCTCTCCACCATGTCAAGGTGAGA
Source organism: Cunninghamia lanceolata (assembly GCA_027924645.1). Lineage (NCBI taxonomy): Eukaryota > Viridiplantae > Streptophyta > Pinopsida > Cupressales > Cupressaceae > Cunninghamia > Cunninghamia lanceolata. Next base: position 6,803,632 of record BSBN01000193.1, read on the forward strand.
GGAACATCTTCCCTCTTTCTCTCCCTCATCTCAACCAATTCAATCCTCACCATACACCTCACAAGACCAAGTCTCCACCATTGAGATCTTGACACATGGATTTGCCCCCTCCTTGGCCTATAAAAGGAAGCTCATTCCCTCATTTAAACAACACACAAGTTATAGAAAAGTTACTCTGCCAAAATTCTAGCATGCCTTTGGCAAAGCATCCATATTGCTCATTACATTTTATATCCATTATCTTCATATCCATACAATCATGGCTTCAATCATCCATCCCTCATCCTCACAATAATTGCATTGTAGGTAATCGTCATTGCATTTTTTCCAACTACAGCCTATAGACACCTAAAAATGTCTCCATCATTAAACCAACTCCCATCATCCGTAAGCATTCCAATTTCCATCCTAATTAATTAATTAAATTTTTATTTAATTAATTATCCCTTCATCACCTAATTTTTCATCAATCTAACTTGTTGTGTGAGATTTTGGTGTGTTTTAGATGTGTTTTTCCAGGATTAGCGCTATCTTCCTATGCAGTAGCACCATTTTACCTACATTTCGATGCCACCTGCAGATTGCATTAGCACCTTTTTCACACAACTTTTTGATTGTTGTTTAACTCACATCTTGTCTTTTTGTTGGTTTTTTTGGCAATTGTTGGTGTTGTTTGATCTTTGTTTTTGCACTATTGGTGTAGGGATAAGGGGAGATTCTACCAAAATAGCATTAAAATTCAACTTACCCACTTTTGTTTCCATCTTGTGTTAGTTTCCATTGATTAGGCTATTTCACTGCTATGATTTGTCTTTTAGATATCATGGAAGACTAACAAGACCCCTTGGACTTAATCTAATCCTTCATGTGGTTGAAATAACTTATGTTTTTGTAGCTTTGACCATTTCAACCTCATATCAGTGCCATCGACACCCAGAGCAGTGCCACAATCCACGATCAGCCAAACAGTTTAGACTCATGCATAGTGGTGCTTTTTATGAGAATTTTAGCATTATTCTGAAATGTAGCACTATGAGTTGTCTGTATTAGTGCAATTATCTATATTAATGCAATCTGTAGTATCTTGTAGTATTATTTCTATATTCAGCACAATCTAGGGTCTATTGTAGCGCTATCTAGTTATTCAGTGCAATCTATATGTATTTGTAGCACTACTTTCTAGGGTGATTAGGATCTATTAAAATTTCTATCAGTAGTGCCATTTGAGAGGTTTTTTGTCGCCATTTGCCTTTGTATTAGCACTATTTGTACACTCTAACCTTGGGTTATGTGCAAGGACTTATAGCTATTTGTAGGTCATCATCAAACTAATGATCATTATTTTGAAACCACTAACAATTTTTGCAGGGTTTTTATTAAATTAGATAAAACACTTCAATTGGTGCTTATAAAAAGAACCCTTGCATGTTAGTATAAACAACATTTCAATTGGTGCACTAAAATTGATCATTGGTTTATCAAAAAAAACAACAAACAAATGCTTCACTTGGTGCTCATAAAAAGAATCTTTGTGTGCCTTAGTATAGAAAACATTTGATTTTGGTGCTCTAAAATTAATAAGTGCTTGCAAACAAACTTAGGGACATTTCGATTTGGGCTTAAAAAGAATATTAGTAAGTGTTTACAGTGCTTGGTATGCTTGCACATTGTGTTTCCCAAAGGGTTTAGAATCGAAGTATCCTCTCCCATCACCTTGCAAAAGGATCTTGGGTGTAAGAGAAATGGTTCTAATACTCTTTCTTTTATTAGGCCGTGGGCCTTCTTTTGAGACACATCAGAAAGGAGAAATCACTAGCGATCCTGAGCGGTGTTTTCATCCAGTCTACTATATGTAAATTAGGATAAGGCAAAAGCCAAGTCCAAATTGGTATTAGCATATACCATTCAATGCTAGCTTGAAAGGGAGTAGTACCTTATGTATATGAAACTCCTAGTAGAGCTAGTAAAAACCTTAAGTAGTTTATAGGATGCTCATATCGTTCTAATCCCCCAGATGTTCCCCCACTATGAACCTTTGTTTTAGTGGACCAAATCCCTCTACTTGTTGGTGCAAAAGGTGGGACCTTTGAAGCCACCTCAATTCTCATGGTTCCTAGTAGAGATGGCAGGGACAATCCTAAGGTTTGGTGGGGGTACAAGCCTTGGGAAACCTAGATCTTGGTATGCATGAGAAGTGAGTGCCATGGAGAGGAGCTAGTTCTATCAAGATCTTAAACCTATCTGATTTTAATAGGCATGGCTAGGGGATCCAACAAGTATTGTCCTATCCTTGCCTTAGGTTGTGCAAAGTGCTTGTTAAAAATCTTTACATCTTTTCACAAACAAAATCCTTGGCTATTGTGTTCTATTGTGCTTGAAGTGTTTTCAAAAACTTGCCAAGAAATAACAAACATCATTTGATCAAACTTCTTACCCATAAAAATCCAAATTTGTCATCAAAATCCATCTTTTTCCAAAGCCTCGACCAACACTGACCTATTTTAGCACTATCTCTATCTATTTTGGTGCCATTTTACCTGAGTTTTGGCATTATTTATAGACTGACCTGCCTAAAACTTTGGAGGATTGTCTTGTGATCTTTAGGGCCTACCTAGCCATAACCCATAATTACCATCCCAAAATCTATCAAAAACCCACATCCATTTTGATCCAAAACTTTCCACTCATACTCATTTTGACCTTAGAGAATTAACCAACATTACCATTGGACCCCCTTTTACCCTACCATTTATTCTAATCATTGTCCATTCATAACCTTTATAATCCTTGATTTTTTTGCTTCCCCTTTTAGACCAAATAACGTCTTGCCACAAATACATTTCCAAATCATTTACCCCCTCCAATCAAAATCACATCCAAGATCTTTTCATCCAAACACCAATCAAAGACATCAATCAATCCAAAAAAATCAATCCTTGAGATAAAGTTAGGTCTAGGTTTCATCTCTCACATCATATTTTGCTTAATAGGTCATTAGTCTACCTTCAAGTAGAATTATCATCCCTTTCTTGCGTAAGGTCATTAGTCTACCCCAAACAAAGAGAAAGATCCATTTATGCAAATCTAGATCTTACTCAAAGCTCATTTGTTGACTTCCAAATCCCTTTTCAAAAAACATCATCCAAATTTTTCACACCAAACATCTAGTTCACCTAAGGTTTCATCCTCCAAATCAGCATCAAAATCTCTTCCATCAAATCATCCTCAAACAAATCCCATCTACCCTCCATCATTTTGGTCCAAATTTCTTGTAAATCAACATTATCCACTTATACCATCCTTAGGTTAATACCTTTTTGAGATTTATCTCCTAAATGTGAAAATCTATCCTTATCACACCATAATCTCCTTTCATATTTAGATTTAGATTATAGGGAGTGTACTCTCTTACATCTAAATCTTTATCCCATTCCATTACCACATCCTCTTTGGGTCCAACAAATCAATCCAAATTCTTTAAGGTCTCCACCTTTCATCCACCTCAAAATCAAAATCCATACACTTGCATGCCCATTACTAGATCTCAACACAAGAAGAATCAAGAGATGGCAAACTTTGGACACAACATGGGCATAGGGATGCCTCAAACCAATGAGAACAATATACCAATTGGACAACAAGCATACAACATACCCTCAGTTTTCCAAATCCTATCATGTAGTCCTCATGAAAATCCCTTCCACTTCTTGCAACCACAACCACCACAACCTCCCATCCAAAACACCCCCACCATCAACCAAATAGATCAAGATGTCCTAAGCTTCACACAAGATTCTGATAGCATGGATATGCTTGACAAAGTCTTAAGGTCAGATCCAAGTAGATATCTTGATTACCTCCTCAAAATTGGTGTCGAACCACCCCACAACACAATATCATCCCAACCATCCACATCTAACAACAATCCTACGACATCCTCTCAACCATATACATCAAACACCCAACCTACCATCTCTCAAACTTCAACCCTTGCCATATCTACCACTCTCACAAGATCTAATGTTGTCACATCTACCACTCCCACATGTTCTAATGTTACCACATCTACAATTCCCACCAACATATCCATCGCATCTAATATCTCCAATCCTACCATCTCCCAACCCATCGTCACATCCACTATCATACCAAATGTAAATCCTTTCATTCCCCATATCACCTTGGGCATCCAAAGCAACCCCACGTACATGAGTGCATCCACAAGTGTGCCTCCACTTAACCCCCATACCGTAGCTTACATGAGCCAATTCTAACAACCACCTCACAACAATGTCAACTCATCTAATTTCAATCCATCCAATGTCAACCCATTCCATCTCACGTATGTACAAAATCCTTTAGTATCATCAACACAACATAATCCCAATTCCCAATTGCCACCTCACGTCCTCCAACAAATCCACGCTTACCAATAATACCTTGCGCAACTTAACCAAAGCACCATCCCACAAAATCAAAACATCATACCCCAAAACCAAAATCTCACTCACCAAAATCAAACAAACCAATATCAAATTCTGTGAAACCTTCAATATCTCACCAACCAACAAACCTACATCCCACAACCACCACCAACCTCGGACCTAACAAGTGTGGTGCAAACATTGATCCAAAAGGTCAATGATTTGTAAACTAGGGGAAAATGTAAATGTTATTATTTCAAGGATATTTGTCCCTACCCATTCAATTGGGCACTATACATGCCTCCTTTTCCCAAGAACTTTTAAACACCAAAATTTGACAAATATAAGGGAAAAGGAGACCCTAGGGATCACCTTAGGGAGTTCTACCTCGCTTTCCTAGAAGTCTTAAACAATGACACATATCTAATGAGACTATTCCCTAGAAGCTTCAGTGGTCAAGCCACTGAGTGGTTTGCACACCTTACCTTGGGCATTAAGTCTTTCCTAGAGCTTGCGGAAAAGTTTTTCAACCACTTCTACAATTTTGAACACGAGATATCCATGACAGACCTTTGGAATACCAAACAAAAAAGAAGAGAATCCTTTGCCTCTTTTTTGCAAAGGGGGAGAGGCTTAGAAAACAAGCTCCCTTGGTCAATTCTAGAAAAAACAATTGGTCACCACATTCGTGACTAATCTTAACCAAGAAATGGGGTTCAATCTACATATCCTTTGCACATCTACTTTCAAAGATGTCATTCATAAGGGTACTACCATCAAAAGAGCCCTTATTGCCAAGGGTTTGATCAAACTATATGACAACAAGCCCTACTAATACTACAACAACAACAATAACAACAATAACAAGGTCAACATAAACATTCCCAATACAAAGAACAACAACACACAATCAAATGAGAAATCACACTTTTGAGGAAAGAAAAAAAACACTCTCAACGACGGCATCACTGATGTGAAGGTCGTCCAACATGTACAAAATGAAGCACTCCCAACTACATACACCGCCAATGTAAATATTCCAAAAGGTCAACCTAAGAAAAATAAACCTCGGAGACAATTTACACCCCTAGTGGAACCAATTGAAGATATCCTCGATAGATGTCTAAAGAATGGTTTAGTGGTGCAGGAGCACCAAGACATCTAGGTTTTACTTGATCTTTAGATAGTTTGTTTGGTTCAATAAGGTCCTTGAGACCATTCAATGTTGTAATAAGGCTTGAAAGCCATGCTTGTAAAAGGACTATGTCCAAATACCTAAAATCTACTCTCATATTGTAAAGGAGGACAGTCATATTGTAAAGGCAGTCATATAAGTTTATAGCCTTCCTAATGTGTGTAGGAGGTAATCCTTGTGGTGAGAAGCATGTCAAAGGTTGGAAGGGTGTTAGAATCTTGTCCAAGGTCAACAAAATGTTAGAAAGCATCATTTAGACATAAAACAGTCATTACAGTCCTAAAGAGGACAATTACTAAGTTGCTGCAGTTAGAGATCAAGAAGAAGTTCAATGGTTGGGGCAGTTTCATCGACCCCAACCACTCCCAAATGACTTCATGCTATTGTAGGAGGCTTACTTTAAGCTAGAGGGGATTCATTTTTGTAAGACACATTGGTAGAAGTGGAATAAGAATGAAGGAATAACTATTTTCCTGCCTTTCTGTGATTTTTCTGTGTTTTTTTGTTGTTTCTACTCTGTACCCATGCCTGTGTGATACTGTCATAGCCCATGAATGTATTGGATAGTTAGTGGTTTGAGATAGCTTGGATTTGAATCTTGTTTGGAGATTTGACACTGCACTAGGTGGAAGAAATCATTAGTTTTCTATTGACTGTCCTAAACCCTGACTTAGGGCTTCTTCTGAATAACTGATGGATTTTTCCTCATTCCACTGATCTTTTCTGTTTATGATCAGTGGAATGGCTTGTATAGTATTCAATGCAAGGGCTTGTGAAGGTGTTGGAGGTAGGAGAATGGTTTAGGGTGAGTTAGTCATGTTGATGACTCTGCAAATCCATGTGTTGGGATGGAGTGAAGGGCAGAAGTAGATAGATGAAGACCACCGACTGTGGAAATGAAGATTTTGTGAAATACCAGTCCTTAGCAATGATCCTATGACAAGAAATATGGAGAGATCCTCTGAGGAATCAATCCTCTCTTCTTGTTGATTGCTGACTCTGCCAGTCCTCTTGGAGACAGTCACTACAAAGAAGGTAGTAGGTTTGGTTGTCATGTTATTGATTTGTCAATGAAGACATAAGGTGCTTGGTAAGTTATTGAATTGGTATGCTGCAATGAGATTGAGTTTGTGTTGATGGAGATCATCCCAAGGAAGATGTTGTGACTGTCTTTAGAAGACATTGTTGAAGACTGCTGTTCTACAGACCCTGCACAGTGGGTTGGATGAAATACTGAATGGAGTTAGGTATCTTGGGATAGGTGTCTTGAAGTCCCTCATTTTATATGTCAAGAACAAGTACATTGCTATGTTACAACTCTTCCCCATGGGTGGTTTGATCTCAGTCATAGAAAATAGTGAATCTTGAGAGCCATTGCATTGAAGATTTGAAGTATGCTTCTACTGTCCTAGATGCTCTGCATCATTTAGTAACTCTCCCACCCATTAAGCCCCACCAGGAAAGTGAACTCAAAGCCGCATGGTACAATGAAAATGACTATTGTGACTACCGCCGAATTGTGGGCCATAAGACATCTGATTGCATAAAATTAAAACATTGTATACAAGACCTCATAGATCAAAAGAAAGTCAATCTCGAGTAAACCACCCAACCATCACCCAATGCCAATTTGGGAGATTACAAGGATCTGCTACCTAATCACAACAAAGCATCATCTTCTAATCAAGCCTACAATATCACTCCGCCTCCCGCTTCCTATGATTCCATCGTAGGTCATATAGAAGCATCATCCAACTATATCAACACGATCACTATTCAAGCTCAAGCACCCAATTGTGCCGTCACAACCCGTCAAGGCCATGTGTCCATCTACACAGCCCCTACCACTAACCAAACACCTCCATCCATATGAATCCCCAACCAAATCGTCCATCCATTCACCCATCACCAACCAATAAATATAATCTCCTAGAACATCTAGGGAATACCCCTACACAAATCTCTATCCTTGAGCTACTTTGTATGTCACCTCTCCATAAAGAATTCCTCGCCAAAGCTCTAATGGAAACCCAAGTCTCCACCAACCTAAATGTGGATCAATTCCAAGCCATGGTGGGCAACATCGCCTCACCCCATCATCTCACCTTCTTGGAAAAGGATCTCCCTACCTCCTACAATTTACATAATGATGCCTTACATATCAAATTCTGCATTCACAAGCATATCATCAAAAGAGTCTTAATATATGGTGGCTCCGGCCTAAACCTATGCACTCTAAAATTGTTAAAACACTTGGGATACTTAGATGTGGTTGTGGACACTAGTGAATGCATAACTATCAAGGGATATGATGACACTAAGAGACTCTTTGAGGGTGCTATCAAACTCCCCATCCAAGTAGGGCAAAAGATATTGGAAACAAAATGTCATGTCCTTGATCTTGACCTCCCCTACAAAATTCTTCTCGGCCGACCATGGATCCATGCCATGCAAGCCATCCCCTCTACATTCCATCAATGTCTAAAATTCCCCCATAACAGTGCAGAAGTAACCGTCTATGCCGATCCTCACCCCTTCCAATACTGCAGTTTCTTGGAAGGACAGGACCACACCTTCTATCCATACAACAAAGCTATCATAAAAACCACCTCTCCAACTAACCCTACAAAATTCACCTCATATATCGACCCTTCCAATATTGCTTCCACTTCATCCCTAAAAACCTTGCTACCTGAGGTCAAGGTCAAGATCAGTGACATGGGATGTGGAGAATATGACCTACATGGTACCTTTTGTGTGGGAACATTACCCAATCCTAAGATGTTTGGTGCCCTGAAAGAGGGAGAAGTCTCAACAATGGTTATCAAATGCAAGCCATCTCTGACCTTTGAAAAGAAGCACCTTCTTGACCAAGACGTTCTTGAGGACATATCATCGTGGCTATATAAAGATGAAGAAACAGAGCAAGAAGTCCCTACCATACCATCTGAAATATATGGCAAAGGGTTAGAAATCATAAAAAATGTGGGCTATAAAGGACAAGGTAGTATTAGCCTTTATGAATAGGAGATTATAGAACTAGTTCAAGCAACGAGGAATCCCTACACTCAAGGGTTAGGGTATGGTCAACGACAACATATCCTCACTAATGGTGAATGTATCTTAGCTGGGGTTGCTACAGTTTCTCCTGAGGTCAATAACATCAATGAAGTAGGCCATCAACACTCCTTTAGTGACTTTACCAAATTATTTGAATCATCCATATGCACCATCTACATAGTCACCACCCTAGCATCTTCATCCAATGACCTACCCCTTGTATACCTGGACCTCATAGACTAAGACCAACAAGGACCTCCCATCCTCGACATAGCATAAAATGATGAAGCCATAGGAGAGATAATGCAGGTCAGGGATCATTCCCCCCTGGGAGATCACAAAGCTGGCTACATAATGGAACTTGACACATCTACCTATTTCAGAGAAACTACCCATGTTTCTAGTTGCAAAAATATAAGAATAAAAACAACATCCCCTAGTGAAAACCACTCAGTGGCACTTTTGGATGATAAAAAAGTAAAAAGAAAGGATGTATCTACTGGTGAAAACCTATATGAGGTTTCACGAGATGGAAGCATGGGCCTTCCTGAAATAGACAAAGTATATGTTGACAGGTCATCGATTATCATGGAACCATCATAGGAGATGAATCTTGGGACTGAAGAAGTAGCTAAAATCACTTTCAGAGTAGAATCCCTCACCATAACAGAGCAAGAAAATTTCTTAGCATTCTTCAAATGGAGAAACCCTAACTTTCCATGGACATATGCTGATATGCTAGGGTTGATCCGGCCTTAGTTGTTCATCATCTTGCGGTATGACCTGATGCAAAACTAGTGAAATAGAAGCTAAGAAAGATGAACCCTCAGGTTACACTCCTAGTCAAAGAATAATTGAAGAAACTATTGGATGTGGGGTTAATTTTACCAATAGACTATCAAGAATGGGTCTCTAATCTAGTACCGATGGAAAAAACTAATGGTCGTATCCAATGTTGCACCGACTTCTGAGATCTTAAAAAGGCATGTCCTAAGGATGACTTCCCCCTACCTAATATCGACATCATAGTGGACCTCACCATAGGACATGAGATGCTATAACTAATGGATGGATTTTCAAGGTACAATCAGATCAAAATTGCAGAAGAAGACTAGCATAAGACTTCCTTCATCGGTCCATGGGGGATATACTATTGGGTAGCAATGCCATTTGGCTTGAAAATGCAGGAGCTACTTACCAACGTGCTATGACCGTCATCTTCCACAACATTTTCCACCACACCATGGAAGATTATGTGGACAACTTGTTAGGGAAATGAAAGACAAGAAAGGAACACTTAGACGCGCTAGCAAAAATCTTCGATAGGCTGGAGCAATATAATGTATGGCTGAATCCAAAGAAATGTGTTTTTGGGGTTACCTCAGGAAAGCTTTTGGGATACATAGTCTCTAGAAGAGGAATTGAGGTAGATCCTGCTAAAGTCAAAGCCATCACAAAAATTCCTCCTCCAAAGACACTAAAATAGCTACAAAGTTTGCAAGGGAAGCTCTAGTCCATCCAATGGTTTATTGCTTAGCTTGCCGATAAGTGTCAACCTTTTTAGCACTTGCTTAGAAAGAATACAATATTTGTCTAGAACAATCAGTGTCAGGCTACCTTTGACCAGTTAAAAAAATACTTGGCTAATCCCCCTATCCTCACTCTACCAAGGCAAGGAGATCCCCTCCTATTATACATCTTAGCAATAGAAATAGCTATAGGGGCCTTGTTGCCACAACACGATGAACAAGGGAAGGAAAGAGCTATATATTATATTAGTTGGACCTTGGTAACTTATGAGCTAAACTACACACCCATTGAATGGGCATGTCTAGCCGTGGTCTTTACTTCACAAAAGTTAAGACACTACATGATCAATCACAAAACTAAGCTAATTGCCAAGATTGATCCACTAAAATATCTGCTAAACAGAGCTGCTCTTACTAGAAGAATGGCAAAATGGGTCATGATCCTTAGTGAATTTGACATTGAATACATAGAGAGAAAGGCTATCAAAGGACAGGTCATTGCTGATCAATTAGCTGAAGCACCTATTCCCTCAGAACATCCTACACTCGTAGAGTTCCTTGATGAAGTCATATTGACAATAGTACCAGCAGTAGAAACATCAAAAATGTATTTTGATGGGTCATATACACATAGAGGCTCAGGGGTAGGCATCTTGTTTGTTACCCCTCAAGGTGACACCATCCATGTACCAACAACATCGCAGAATATGAGGCCGTCATCATAGGTCTCCAAATGGCAATCAAATGGAAAATCAAGAAGCTAACAATATATGGTGACTCCCAACTGGTCATCCAACAAGTAAACAATGAGTACAAAACAAAGGATGACAAACTCCTACCTTACAAGAAGATGGTCGATGAGTTCAAAGACTATTTTGATGATATTCACTTCAAACAAATCCCAAGGCTCAACAACAAAGTTGTAGATGCCATGGCAACAATTGGATCCCTAGTTGATATGAAAAAAGATAGCAAGAGGTGCGAGTTCCTAACTGAAGAACTCCTCATTCTAGCATATGATGTTTCCCAATCAGAGCTAGTGTACGAAATCGTTGGTCCGTTATCCCTGTGGTATCAAGAGACTTATCTATACCTCCATGATAACATCATTCCCCACAACTTATCCACATTGTAACGAAAATGCTTCATCCACTAAGCCTCCCGCTTCCTCCTCATAGGTGACACCCTATACAAAAGGAGTCTTGATGGTACACTTTTATGATGTTTAGACTCTAGAGAAACTGAAGTAGCCTTGCAAGAGGTACATGAAGGCATTTGTGGGGCACATTCAAGTGGGCCTACTCTAGCTAAGAAGATCCTAAGAATTAGGTACTACTAGCCAACCATGGAATGGGACACCTACCAGTTTGTAAAGAAGTGCCTACCATGTCAACAACATGCAGATCTCATTCATGCCCCATCACAAGAATTGCAGCCAATTACGAATCTGTGGCCCTTCTTAGAGTGGGGGCTTGACCTCCTAGGGAAAATCCATCCACCATCATCCAATGGCCATAAATTCATCATCATTGCTACCGAATACTTCACTAAGTGGGTGGAAGCAATACCACTCACTTTCACTACTAGAACACAAATATCCAAGTTCATCCTCCACTATATCATATGTCATTATGACATCCCCCATTCCATCATCACTGACAATGGAAAACCATTCAAGAACCAGGAAGTTTGCACCTTGTGAGAGAAATTCCAAATCCAACACCACTTCTCCCCCCCATATTACCCTCAAGGTAATGGTCAAGTAGAAGCTTCAAATAAAACCATCCTCTACATTATAAAGAAGACGGTTAATGAAGCTGGCCGTGACTGGCACCTTTAGCTCAATCCTACCCTATGGGCCTATCACACAAGCATTCGTACACCCACAGGAGCCACTCTCTATTCCCTTGTATTTGGATCTGAAGCCATCTTACCTATTGAGGTCGAGCTCCCATCTTTAAGAGTATCTCTGCAAAACATCATCATTGATGAAGAATATTGAGTCACAAGGCTGCATGAGCTAGAATTACTAGATGAGAAATGTCTAGATGCATTAAACCATCTGTAAGCCTACCAAAATCGCCTCAGAAGAAGCTATCACAAGAAAATCAAGAACCAAAAATTTGAAGTAGATGACCTTGTCCTCTTGGAAAATTAGAAGAATCTACAAGAACGCCCTAAGAAAGAAAAGTTTGACCCTAACTAGTTAGGACCCTATGTCATCATAGCCAGCTATGGATCGGGAGGATATCAGCTTGCAACACCTGAGAGGCAGCCTCTAGATGAGCCTATGAACATTTTGCATCTGAAAAAATTCTACGCATAACCCATCGAATATCCCAAATCAAAAATATAAAAAAATTAAAAAAAAAAAACAAAATCAATCAAAAAAGTCAAGAAAAACTTGAGTGCAATAAAGACGTCCAATGGTGAAAATCACTTCGATGACACCTTGGATTGGTACCATGGTGAAAACCTATTTTAGGTGCCATGTGTAGCGGTCGGTTCTACCATCTAATAAGCCCTCTTTCTATCACAACACTCCATAACAAAACACCTTCCATGGCTTGGAATTCTAACACATCAATTACCTACCCCGCATCATCCCACCCAAGGCTAATTCATGATACAAAGATCCTTGTAAGCTTCCTTCTGTAGAACTAAAATTAGAAAAATCCAAAAACATTAGAAATTAGAAAAATCTAAAAACAACTAAAAATAAAAAAAACTAATCCAAAAACATTAGAAAATTAGAAAAAATTCCAAAGATCCACTCTCATGACATCATCATGATTTCCAACATACTGACAATCATCATATCATCATCAACTCTTGCCAGAACTACATATTCATCTCACCCGCATCTTGAAAGTACCTTGATCCCATGGACACAGGGTATGTAGGTAGTCTAGAATATGAAGGAAGTATCAAGTACTCAGGTACATAAGATGCACCCATCCAACCTGTCTGGATGGTCCCTATTTACTGAGCTTGCTAGATCCAACAAGTAATACACACACTAAGTATACGCTTGAAACATTGTGCCTCATGCAAAAATCATTAATCAACATACCAACTATAATCCAACACATGGCCTGACTGTATTTTTGCCCATCTTTCAAAAATTATCCAACAAAATCCAATAGATTCACATCCTAGGATATATCATTCCTAAAATGGACAAGAATCTATCATCCTATCAACACTAATCTTGGCAAGAGCACACAATAGTTATTTGTATCTTTTTGTTGGTCTTTTTTATTATTGATTTTTATCTTCTTGTCTTACTCTAGGTCATTTCCAAAGCTACCTTGATCTCATCATATCATGGTCAGTGGCGGACAACACCTGGAGTAGACATGGTCATTGTTTCTATATGTCGTGCTTATGGGTCAGTTTCATTACTCCAAGAATAGTATTCATATCTTGAACCTAGGGTTGGTTCTAGCATATTGATCTCCTTTTGCATCTAAGGTTCTTCATACCTTTTGTGTACTAAGGGCTTATGCTATGAGTCCCCTTCCCTAAGCTAGGCAAGGTTATACTATCTTGGGTATGCATGGAATCAACCTATTATTTGTTTGTGAGTCTAGTCCATGCAATTTTGGGATAAAAAATCATCACTTAGGTTATTTCATACCTTTGTGAAAACTATCCTACATTCCTATAATAAACTAAGAAATACTCTCAAAATAATCTTATGCAACTACTATCACTAGCTCAAATCATCTTCCTATCACTCATCCATGCATACTATCAGGGCCTAGACTTTTTATCCCCCCCAATCTTCTCACTAACCCCACCTATCCCACTTATTCCCACCTAACACATCTTGAATCAAAACAAATCCCCCTCAATGATGTGGTAAATAAGGACTTAACAACTACCTTTCCCTGATCATCCCACACCTTTTTCCCCCATCCCCTACCCTTACCCAACCCATAAATCATTCCCCCTATCCCCTACCACCAAGCCCTATCCTCCAGGGTTGAACAAACATATCACGTGTGTCATGACTTAATCACTATACAAATCATTATTCTAATCACCTAGTTGCATTACATTATCATGTGTGTCTTTTGCATACATATAGGCATATATATCCATTTCCATTACATTTTGCATTCATAATAAATGTTTATTAATCTGAGAATTTATTTGCATTACACATTCACATCATAAACCATAATCAAAACATGCATACAACATATTATTTGAGGCCGTCTAGTAATTAAACTTCAAATCCTGCCATTACTACATACATGGACATCCATCACACACATCACATAGATAAAACATATACCATCCACAATCTATCATCATCATAAATCCTGCTATTATCACATGAATGAGAAAATCTAACCAATAATGTATATGCCTGCGTTTAATAACTGCCATGATATGACGGATAAGATAGCTAGTATGATAATCACCATGAATTTGACAAGCTACATACAACAGTGTAATTATAATTTGCATTTTGAATCCATCTGATAACCATCACATCATCATTAGAAATAAAACATAACATCACATCAGATCATACAAGTATAGGGTCAACATAAGGTAGCTATCCCATCAATAAAACACAACAAAATCATCATATGTCATCATTATACATATAACCATCATATACATCATAAGTACATCCATAGCATCTCATCAAATCATCACATCATCATCACATATATATAATCCATAACTGCATGGCATCCATAAACATGAACATAATGCATCCATAAACATGAACATAATGCATCCATAGACATAAACATCATCTTGAAACATAAGAATCAATACATACATCCATACTTAACACATCATAAATGCATGAATCATCTGCATTATAGATCATCAAGTGTCATAATACATCATCATAATCATAACGTACATCACTCAAAAATAATACAAAGTCATGATACAATAGGCCTCAAAGGGCTCAAAATGTATAACACATATATCAACCCTAGATAGATGACCCTCTGCCGGACTTGGTAGAGGATCTTGGCTGTGGTTGTGGCTATGGCTGTGACAATACTTGTCGCTGCTGTGGTACCTGTAAGGGAAGGCCCATTGGCTGCTGCACTAATTAGATAGACCAAAATCTGTGGGATCCAGACTTCTAAGACCCACTTTGTTGGCTAAAAATTGGGATCCTTCGGTCCTCTAGCATAGCTAAACAATAGGCAGCATGATAATAATTGGCCCATCAACCCTGATCTAGAACCTATGCCTATAACTGCATGATCTGTGTCTGCATCATAGTCAACACAGGGCCCATGCCTATCCTTGATGCAACTTCTTGTAGGCTAGCTGCCAATCCCTCTACCTATTGAGCCCTCATCTCTACCTACTGAGCCCTCATCTTTGCCTGCTGAGCTCTAACCTTTTCCACCTGCCACTGTGCTCTCTCTATAATCCCTCTCACCAGTCAGTGTCACTATCTCACCCTACAACTACACCAACTTAGCATCTTGGCTATCTAAGGCCTCCTGAAGGCTAGTAACATGTACCCCTAAGGTCTCTATCTCCTCCTCATCTACACTCTGAGGCCGCTGATGGGATAACCGCTCTCATGACCCTAAACCTCCAGCCTCCCTTGACCCCCTGCCTCTGACGTAGGTACCTGCTGTGCTACCTGCTCCTGCTACTGTTGTGGTACCTATGGTGGGGGCATAAGATCCCTATCTATCCTCTACCACCCCCCACACTATCGAAGTCCCCTAGGCCTTGGCACCAATCCTATCTAAACTTGATCTACAAGTACCTGTTGTACAAGTATCCATTGCTGCACCTGCTGCTGGGGCAATTGCTGACCACCACCTGCCCAGCTACTACGGCTGCCAGAACACCAATCAGATCTTCATCATCCTCGATCTCCATCTCCTCCTCCACAATGTAATCCTTAATGATCTCCTCCCCCTCCGATAGGCCCTCTAAATCTCCCTCTGACCCACTCTCCTCATCCCCCTCAGCTACAACCTCATCTACCATGACTACATCCTACGCCGGATCAGTAAACCACGTAGGTCACCACATCCATCATCAAGTATCATATGCAAGTGTGGTACTTGCATCTGTAACCTCACTTGTCTAGTCCCACATCAATGGCACCAAGGTTGTAAAATCTCCTATGGTTATCTCTGGCCATATGGCTGGAGGCCATAAACGGGCATCCCGACAAGTCCGTACAAAGATCGCTATGGGCTGTGGAACATCCTGTTGTAGTCCAAACTGCCATATGACCCATGATGGAAGATACATGTCTATAGTGTGGTCCCCTCGACCCATCAAATATCACTGCTAAAAGGTATAAGGCATATAAATATCGTCACTCGACCATGGCTCCATGCCAATATAGGGTCGCCAGGTAACTCGAATCATGTCATCTAAAACCCGCCGCCAGTATCGAACCTACCTAGTATATGTGTACTCCACATCTTGATATGAAAACACATAAGCCTCAAAGGGATGGCGATAGTATCCACCTCTCGGCCTAGTCACTGCAATATGCTCCCAAGCCCATACATGAAGCAAAGTAATCCTTGCTGACAATGCTCAATCATAGTGGTACACAACTGTATGCATCTCATGATATAGTTGTGCTAACACACAAGGCCCCCAAGAATACATAGTCTCATGTCGTACCATCTCCTCAATGACCTCCCCCCATCTAATAGGAAATCCTCTCCCACACCAATCTGGCATCACTACGCCACCAATCAATGCACACAGGAATAATGTGAAATGATCTGCACCTGCTAACAAACTCCCCTCATAACTCATCTCCCGACGCTTTGATACCAACACTATTCGATTAGGAGTAAATACCCTGAGTAAAGACCTATGCCTCCTCCTCATGTCATATATCACTCCCTGCCCATGAATAGGTATCTTGAGGATGCGATAAACATCCTCAAGTGTAATGGTGATCTCGCCTGTAGGAAGTAAAAATGAACATGTCTGAGGGTGATAATGCTCTATGAGTACCATCATCAGAGCTCTATGAGCTTGTAGCACTGGCATCTGTGCAAGTATCAAAAATCCTATCCATGCCAGTCATCCATGGATAGTGTTGGTGCCTGATTTCACTGTCAATTTCTGAGCAATTTTCATGCAGGCACCTTCCCAAAAAATCCAAAAAAGTTCTAAGTGCTGGGCCTCCTCAGCATGTTTTAACATCAGCATCATATTTTCTTTGGAGGAGGTCATCATCATCATGTTTCCAGACATCACCCTGATGTTGCTTACGAGGGTCATCATATTTTCTGTCAGCATGATCTTTAGCTGGGGTGATATTCTAACATCAGGTGATCTTACTTAAGATCATCCTGATGATGTTGCTGCAAAGTCCTAAGTATGACTTGATCTTCATCAGGTCATCATATTTGAACATCGGGTGTGTTAGCACTCATTTTGACCTGGGGTTGATTTGTCATGATCAGGAGGTTTCTTCATTTGAAGCCTTTATCTTCTTGCCCATTTGTTCTAAGTGTTGGACCTCCTCAGTTTTTTTCAGCTGCAGCATCATATTTTCCTGAGGAGGAGATCATCATCATCATCTTGTTTCACTGTCGGGTGATGTTTGGTTATTATCCTGATGATGCTGATGAGCTACAGTGCACCCTGATCTGCTTGCGAGGGTGATTTTTCAAAGTATCCGGTGATCTTCATTTTATCACCTTGCTCAAACATGATGATGATGTTGCCCCGTTACCCTGGAGGGGTTATTCTCTAAGTTGTTCGACCTGACTTGTTTTTTCTTAAGGGTCGTCGTCATCATCATGATATTTCCAGTTATCATCCTGCTGCTTGCGGAGGTCATCATATTTTTCTGCCTTCATGATATTTCGCCGGGGTGATATTTTTATCATCGGGTGATCTTGGTTATGATCATCCTGATGATGTTGTTGAAGAGTTCTAAGTGCGACCCGATATTCACCAGGGTCATCATATTTTGGACGTCAGGATGATCTTAGTCAATATCATCCTGATGATGTTGTATCACTTCTTGTTCGTCGTTTTGTTATCCTGATGATGCTGACGTCATCCTTATATCAGGGTGATATCTATTTCTCTGCCCATCTGCATCATGATATTCCGAAGGAGGGGGTGATATTTTCATATCACCCGGATATATGTTTGTTTGTTTGAGCATCATGATGATGCTAATATCAAGGAGATATCCGCCTGCTGGCTTCGCGCATTGTCTACTGGGGGTGATCTTTTCAAGTAGCATCATCATATTCAGTTATCGCCCCGATCTTATAGTGGAGCTACAGTGCAACCTGATATTTGAACATCAGGAGGATATTTCCAAATATCCGGTTGTCTTCCGAATATCATGATGATGTTAATATGATGATGACGTCATCAAGATCTCGGGGGGGGTCATATTTCTAACACTGATCATCTTATGAAGAGCCCCTGATATTCGCAAACATGATGATGACGTCATCCAGATATGAGGAGGTGCGCAGTAGGCAGATATGATGATGACGTCATTAGGATGTTCATCGGCCAGACTTTTGGTATAAGCTCAGCAGGAGGATGTTCCTCCGATGGATCAGGTTGTGCCGATTATCATGAAGGTTATATTTCAAATATCATGATGACATCAGGGTGATATTTCGAACAACAGGATATCATGCTGCTGAAGGATGATGATGATGAGGTCTATACTAGTGTCGTCAGGAGCAAAAGCACCGACATGATATATGCTCATGACCTAGTATATAAAGTGTTATTGAGGTCATCGCGGGGTGCATGTGGGATATTGATATCCTGCATTTTCAAATATCATGATGATGAATCTTGGCGGGAAATGGTTGCGATTGCAGATTTGATGATCTTCCCAAGGCCGCGGGTTGGTGTGCCATTAATGGCGATTGTTGCAGAGGTATGGGCGATGGCGTGGGTGGATCTTGTACCCGACTAAAGATGTACATCCGCGGATAGTGGCGCAGGGCTCGAGAAATCTTCCTGTCTCCTCCCCTACCTACTGCATTCAAGTTTGGGTGCCAATCTGGTTGTGTTTGAGCGCCATTTCCATGATACTGTGTATCTGGCAAGATTTTTGGTCAACATTGTAATTAATTGCTGAGCACCTACCTGGCTGTTATAAGCAGGTTGTGTTGTTCATTTCAAGGTTGTTGAAAGTTGAAGATTTTGGCTCTGTAATGCATAACAAGCTGATCTGGTTGCTCTGTACAGCTTACTTGTGAGTTTATGTATCTCTTGTTGTATGTTTTTGGCATGAACCCATTGATTTCATGATTAAACTTATATGAGAAATGCTATCTTAGCATGTGTTGTGTTAATTCTGTCTCCAGTATTGCATGTATTCTTCTTCTGAATCTGGATGTTTGGTAATGTTTAGATTCTAGAGCATAGAATTCCTATGTTGACTGTTTGATCTTTTAACTTCTACTCAAGGGGTAGATTAAACTGTTTTCAGGTTGAACATTGGGAAGGGTATACTGCAGTAGGGATACCATAAGTAGAGATAACCTAACACTCTGTATTGGGAGATGTCTGTAAGGCAGATATCACATATATCCCCTTGAAATCCAGTTTTAGCTGTTCATGCTGATCATTCACAGGTGTATGTCTACTGACTCCAGGCCCTGGATAGGCACCAATCATGCTTTGTTTTGTGTTATAACCATATCCAGCTTTGCATCCAAGCTTAAAATCCAAATCAAAATCTAAAACCAACATTAGGATATTAGAGTTAGTTTTAGGAACCTCAGTCCTCTGCCTGCAACTGCAAATAGGCCCAAAGCTAGCCCCTTTGTTCTTATCTTTCAGTTTTGGTCTACTTACAGGAGGACTCATCTGCTTTCTGACAACATCCCAGCCTTGCATGCATATCCTCATGGATGTTGAGTACGGAATACCCCCCTAGGTCTTGCAGAGCCTGAAGAAGAAGAGGAGATAAAATATAGAGTCTATCTCCTACACTGTTGACCCCCTGGCCCAGAGATCCTGTTGATCACTGATGGCTACCTTGTAGGGAAATCTGGGAATAAGCATCCAGTCTGGGAAAAAGTCAACAGGGTGATCTTAGTCAAGATCATCCTGATGTTGTTTTATCACTTCATGTTCGTTGTTTTATCACCCTGATGATGCTGACGTCATTCTTATGTCAGGGTGATATCCGTTTTTCTACCTGTCTGCATCATGATATTTCCGAAGGGAGATATTCGCCTGTCGGCTTCATGCATTGTCCAATGGGGGTGATCATTTCAAATATCAGTCACATATTCATATATCACCCCGATCTTATAGTGGAGCTACAGTGCAGCATGATATGTGTGCATCAGGATGATATTTCCAAATATCTGGTTATCTTCCGAATATCATCCTGATGCCGATGTATGGTGACGTCATCAGGGTCCGGGGGGGGTCATATTTCTAACACTGATCATCTTGTGGAGATCCCCTGATATTTACAAACATGACGATGACGTCATCCGGATATGAGGAGGTGCGCGATAGGTAGATATGCTGATGACGTCAGCAGGATATGACGGTGACGTCATCAGGATGTTCATCAGCTAGACATTTGGTATCGGCTAAGCAGGAGGATCTTCCTCCGATGCATCAGGTTGTGCCGATGAAGGTGATTATCATGTAGGTGATATTGCGATGATGATGCTGACGTCAGGATGATATTTCAAGCAATAGGATATCATGCTATTGGAGGATGATGATGAAGGCTTATACTAGTGTCATCGGGAGCAAAAGCACCGACATCATATATGCTCGTGGCCTAGTATATAAAGTGTTGAAAAGGTTGCCGTGGGGTGCATGTGGGATAATTGATATCCTGCATATTTTGAAATATCATGATGAGGTATTTTGGCGGGAAACGGTTGCGATGCACTGTTTGATGTTTTCCTGATGGCTGCGAGGTAGATGAGCATTAATGGCGAAGGTTGCAGAGGTATGGATGGATCTGGTACCCGATTGAAGGTGTACATCAACGGACAGTGGCACAGGGCTCGAGGTTTCTTCCTGTCTCCTCCCCTACCTACTGCATTCATGTTTGGGCACCAATCTGGTAATGCGTTGAGCGCCATTTTTCTGATACTCTGTATCTGGCGGGATTTTTGGTCAACCATGTAATTAATGCTAGAGGTACACTTTCTGGCCAATATAGGCAGACTGTGTTACCATTGTTTAGGTTGTTGAAAACTAGACATTTTGGCTCTGTAATAAGATACAACTGGTTTTGGTTGCTCTGTGCAGCAAAACTTGTGAGTTTATGTATCTCCTGTTGTATGTTTTTGCATGAATCCACTGATTTCATGGTTAATCTTATATGAATAATGCTATATTTGCATGTGTTATGCTGATTCTGTCTCCAGTTTTGCATGTATCTTTCTTCTGAGTCCAGGTATTCAAGGAATGTCTGAGATTCTAGAACATAGAATTCCTGTGTTGAATGTTTAATTTTTTAACTTCTGCTCAAGGGGTAGATTAAATTGTTTTCAGATTGAATATTGGGAAGGGTATACTGCAATAGGGATGCCATAAGTATCGACAGCTTAACACTCTGCATTGGGAGATATTTGTAAGGCAGATATCATGTGTATCCCCCTGAAATCCAGTTTTAGCTATTCATGCTGATCATTCATAGGTGTATGTCTACCGACTCCAAGCCCTGGATAGGCACCAATCTAGCTCTGTGTTGAGGTTATACACCATGTCTAGCTTTGCATCCAAATTTCAAATCAAACCATCTCATCCTTCCACCTGTTAGTTGTAGGATTAGAAGTAGGAACCCCTGCATGCTCTCATACCTAACCAGACATATATGTCCAAGAACGTTGCCCACCTTGTGATCTATCATACAGATCTTGGTCCATACATGAGAGTATTCTGCCTGTTGTTGTCAAGTTAGATCTTTCTATCTTTGAGCTAGTCAAGGTTACATCTTGAGTTATAGGGATACCCCCCTTGGTGTGGCAGAACCAGAAGTGAAGGGGAGGAGCTCACACAACCTCCTGTATTAGTTGGTTGAATCTACCTGTGCATTAGAAGTGGCAAACCCTAATGCTGATTCAGAAGAAAAACCAACAGAAATTGGTGACTCTGCTGGGGATTGAGAAGTAAAAGTACTATCTAATCATCTCCAGTAATATATCTGTGACCCATCCGAGTCACCAACAAAATGGTGACTCTGCTGGGGAGAAATTTGAGAAAGGGTTATATCCTGTGACCCATCCGAGTCACCAACAAAATGGTGACTCCGCTGGGGATGTTGATGTAAAGTGATATCCTACAGTGTCTGGTGAAGTTTTGCTCTGCTGGTGGAATGAACCTAGAAAAGTAGCTTTTAGCTATTGTAAATTTTGTCCTCTCTGGAGAGGTGGCGACTCTGCAAAAGATCTAAATGCACATGAAAGATAGATGTATGTTATTGGTTGAAAGATGTACATATTTCTGCATCTGTATGAGAAAAGGTACCTTGTTACTTCCCCTTTATTTGTTGTTTTACTGCATAGGTTAGATGCCAGGGGAAGCCTTAGGTCTTAGGCAGACAAAGGATGTCTAAGAGTAAGATTTTTATGAATCCAAGTATGAATTATCCCATACTCAGTGGTGAAATGTTGAATAAAAGAATAGAAGAGATAAGAAATAGGTTGATATTCTTAGAGGCTGAGCAGGCCCAGTTAAAAAGAAGTAACCCTGTTGTGTCTGCTAGTCAGAAGGCTAAACTTGTTCTCAGCCCTTTTGATCCTTTGTATGACCAACTGGATTTGTCATGGGTGGATTATAAAGTAGAAACTATGCCTGCTAGGATATACTGTCAGATGCCCAGATTTAGTGGTCACAGTGTATGTGATGGGAATGCACATATCCAAAATTTTCACAGTTTCATGGGAAAACATTCATTTAGAGATGAGGATATGTGGATGAGGTTTTTTGTTAGGTCCTTTGATGCAAAAGCAAAAGACTAGTATTTGAGCTTTTCAAAAGGATCCTTTGCCTGTTGGGATGAGCTTGCTGACTGTTTCAAGGAAGAATTTGCAAAAGAACTGGCTGATCTTGTTGCAGAATTGATGAGAATCAGAAAACAAGATGAAGAGCCATGTGTTGATTTCAGTCATAGGTTTGCAGTAGCCCTTTCACAGATCCCAGAAGTCTTCAGACCTGATATTTCAGCCTGTGTTGGCATATTCTTTGAAGCTTTTGAGGAGGGCTTTAGTGCAATACTGAGGGTTTTCAAGGTGACAAGTATGCAGATGGCATACAGGTTCATAGAAAAGATAGAAAAAATTAGAAATGTGCACCTGCTAAAACCCCTGTCCACAGGCTTTGGTGTGAATAATAGTTGTAAAGCTGCAAATGACCAAATAATTAAGGCATCATGTGAAGATGAAAAGATGAATGTTGAGGGTGCCAGTGAAAGGACTAATGAGGACTCCCATTGCAATGATGAGGCAGCTGACCATGAAAACAACAATGAGGTTGTGGACAGCAATGAGCAATTTTTGGAATGGACCTGTGGAGATAATTGTGAGTATTGTGCTCAAGATAGAGAAGAAATAAGCATACAGGATGATACTCCTCCACAGAGGGAATCCATTGGTGATGAAGATGCATGCTCTGCTGCCCATGAACAAATGGCATACTATGATGAAACTGATGCACCTGGGTCACCCATTTATGACACATATGGTGATGAGGATCTGTCTGAGTATGGTGAGGATCTTGACACTGTTTTTGACTTGGATTCTGTTTCTCATCCTGATGAAAGAGGAAACAACATACGTCAGGTAAGTGATTGTAAAAATGTGCCTGATTGTAAAGAGGTGTCAGAGCCTGATCTTTTCCAGCCTAGTGCTGCTGATTGTTGTGTACATGATGTGCACAATTGTGATTTTGAAAGCTTTTCTTTTGATGTGCTAGCATATACAATGAGCTCTGATCTTCCTAGCTGTGTGGTGGACTTTGACTGCTTCCAATTTTTAGTCCAGCTAGGAAATCATTTTGCAATGCATAATGCTGATACAAATGATAACATGTGTTATGTTCCCTTTGAGTATGCATTGCCTGATACATTTTGCATCCACTTGTTGCCAGATGCTAAAGGTTGTCTGCATAGGGGTGACAATGACAAGCCAAATCAGAGGGTTGAGTATGCAGATGACAAGATTTGTTTGTGGGTGGATCTCTGTAGTATCTCCAAGCTTGACCCAGTGCATGCAGATGAAAACAAGATATTTGACAAAGGGAGATACATGTTTTTCTTTTCTTGGTGGCCTTAGGCCATCAAGTGTGTTTGGTGATGCAGGTTAGTGCAGTATTTGACTCTGTGCCCAATGGATAAGGGACTGGTCTGCATCCTAGAGTTCTGGGGTTCTCGCTGCAGTCTTGCACCTGCACGTCCCCAGACAGAGCCACTATTGGTGCCTGATTTCACTGTCAGCTTCTGAGCAATTTTCATGCAGGCACCTTCCCAAAAAATCCAAAAAAGTTCTAAGTGCTGGGCCTCCTCAGCATGTTTTAACATCAGCATCATATTTTCTTTGGAGGAGGTCATCATCATCATGTTTCCAGACATCACCCTGATGTTGCTTACGAGGGTCATCATATTTTCTGTCAGCATGATCTTTCGCTGGGGTGATATTCTAACATCGGGTGATCTTACTTAAGATCATCCTGATGATGTTGTTGCAAAGTCCTAAGTATGACCTGATCTTCATCGGGGTCATCATATTTAAACATCGGGTGATCTTAGTCAAGATCATCCTGATGTTGTTTTATCACTTCATGTTCGTTGTTTTATCACCCTGATGATGCTGACGTCATTCTTATGTCAGGGTGATATCCATTTTTCTACCTGTCTGCATCATGATATTTCCGAAGGGAGATATTCGCCTGTCGGCTTCATGCATTGTCCAATGAGGGTGATCATTTCAAATATCAGTCACATATTCATATATCACCCCGATCTTATAGTGGAGCTACAGTGCAGCATGATATGTGTGCATCAGGATGATATTTCCAAATATCTGGTTATCTTCCGAATATCATCCTGATGCCGATGTATGGTGACATCATCAGGGTCCGAGGGGGTCATATTTCTAACACTGATCATCTTGTGGAGATCCCCTGATATTTACAAACATGACGATGACGTCATCCGGATATGAGGAGGTGCGCGATAGGCAGATATGCTGATGATGTCAGCAGGATATGATGGTGACGTCATCAGGATGTTCATCGGCCAGACATTTGGTATCGGCTAAGCAGGAGGATCTTCCTCCAATGCATCAGGTTGTGCCGATGAAGGCAATTATCATGTAGGTGATATTGCGATGATGATGCTGACGTTAGGATGATATTTCAAGCAACATGATATCATGCTGTTGGAGGATGATGATGAAGGCTTATACTAGTGTCATCAGGAGCAAAAGCACTGACATCATATATGCTCGTGGCCTAGTATATAAAGTGTTGAAAAGGTCACCGCGGGGTGCATGTGGGATAATTGATATCCTGCATATTTTGAAATATCACGATGAGGTATTTTGGCGGGAAACGGTTGCGATGCACTGTTTGATGTTTTCCCGATGGCTGCGAGGTAGATGAGCATTAATGGCGAAGGTTGCAGAGGTATGGACGGATCTGGTACCCAATTGAAGGTGTACATCAATGGACAGTGGTGCAGGGCTTGAGGTTTCTTCCTGTCTTCTCCCCTACCTACTGCATTCATGTTTGGGCGCCAATCTGGTAATGCGTTGAGCGCCATTTTTCTGATACTCTATATCTGGCGGGATTTTTGGTTGACCATGTAATTAATGCTAGAGGTACACTTTTTGGCCAATATAGGCAGACTGTGTTACCATTGTTTAGGTTGTTGAAAACTAGACATTTTGGCTCTGTAATAAGATACACTGGTTTTGGTTGCTCTGTGCAGCAAAACTTGTGAGTTTATGTATCTCCTGTTGTACATTTTTGCATGAATCCACTGATTTCATGGTTAATCTTATATGAATAATGCTATATTTGCATGTGTTATGCTGATTCTGTCTCTAGTTTTGCATGTATCTTTCTTCTGAGTCCAAGTATTCAAGGAATGTCTGAGATTCTAGAACATAGAATTCCTGTGTTGAATGTTTAATCTTTTAACTTCTGCTCAAGGGGTAGATTAAATTGTTTTCAGATTGAATATTGGGAAGGGTATACTGCAATAGGGATGCCATAAGTATCGACAGCTTAACACTCTGCATTGGGAGATATCTGTAAGGCAGATATCATGTGTATCCCCCTGAAATCCAGTTTTAGCTATTCATGCTGATCATTCATAGGTGTATGTCTACCGACTCCAAGCCCTGGATAGGCACCAATCTAGCTCTGTGTTGAGGTTATACACCATGTCCAGCTTTGCATCCAAATTTCAAATCAAACCATCTCATCCTTCCACCTGTTAGTTGTAGGATTAGAAGTAGGAACCCCTGCATGCTCTCATACCTAACCAGACATATATGTCCAAGAACGTTGCCCACCTTGTGATCTATCATATAGATCTTGGTCCATACATGAGAGTATTCTGCCTGTTGTTGTCAAGTTAGATCTTTCTATCTTTGAGCTAGTCAAGGTTACATCTTGAGTTATAGGGATACCCCCCTTGGTGCGGCAGAACCAGAAGTGAAGGGGAGGAGCTCACGCAACCTCCTGTATTAGTTGGCTGAATCTACCTGTGCATTAGAAGTGGCAAACCCTAATGCTAATTCAGAAGAAAAACCAACAGATAGCATCATCAAATGTATCAAAAAGCTCCATCACCACAGGCACTCACCGCTCTCGGGAGTACATGATGAAAGATCTCATATCCTGCATCCACAAATGCTTGTTAGAAACCTCCCTATTCTTCCAAAATCAAACTTCTCACATCCCAAATCCTCTTTTAGAGGCCAAATCAATTTTGGCGTCAAAAAACTCTACCTTTTGCACCAATTCCAAGGATGGCGCCACTAAAAACCCCATATGGTGCTAGAACATAACATAGCACCACTGTAGAATACTTTTTATGCTATTCCAAAGTAATGTGCTATTTAGCCTTTTGGCACCAATTCATACAATGGCACCACTTTAACAAATCATGCTGATCTAGGAGATTGCACCAATCTCCCATTTTGTGCTAATACCAAAACTAGTGCTTTTCCTAATTTTTCCAGTAATCTATGTGATAATGCTAAAATACCCAACATTTGGTGCTAATTTGCCAAAACCCTAGCCATGTGCAAGATAGCGCTAAAATAGATGATGGTGCCCAAACACAATGTGTTGGCACCATTTCCTCTTTTTCTATCCCACGGAGATAGTGCTAGTCCAAAGGATAGCGTTAATCTGCTCCCCAGTTCGCGCTAGGCGATAGCCCAATTGCTCTAAAACACAAAACCTATTTCCCAAAGCAGAAAATTGTGACAAAAAACAAAAAATTGACAAAGCTAGGGTTAGGGCCTACCTATGGTCCCACCTGTGGTGATCTCCCATACAGCCTGAAGTCCTAAAAAATGTGTGTATCATGGGAACATCGGGTTATGCTCAGCCATCTCATCTTCTCTTCTTCTTCCAAGTGGCTTGATGTGTGCAAATGTGGCACTCTTAGGGCCCACTCTTCTACTTATAATACTCCATGTCATCCGTCCACATAGTTTTCCTTCCCTAGGGTGCAGATCACAACCATTTTTCCCCATTTTTCTTTCCATCAACTACAGTTTCTCTTCCCTATCCAAATTTCACCTCCATCTCATCCTTTCAAGAGCTTGCTTGAATTTTTTTTTCCCGATCTCTCAAGGGGGCATTCCTCACTCAATTTATTCCTTCCCTGTAGCCGAGGCAAATTTTTCTTTGACCTGACACCACTTCCCTACTAGGTCTTGATGCCACATCAAAGAGGGACAATTATAGACACCTAAAAATGTCTTCATCATTAAACAAACTCCCAACATCCCTAAGCATACCAATTTCCATCCTAATTAATTAATAAAATGTTTATTTAATTAATTATCCCTTCATCACCTAATTTTTCATCATTTTACCCCTACAATTGGATTAATTTAATTAATTCAACAATTCAACCTTACCCAATTAATTAAATAAATATGCAATATTTATTTGGTTAATTTCCCCCTTCTCACTAAACCCAATTAATTAGTTAAATCATGTTTAACTATTTAATTCAGCCTATTAATTAACCTATCCCTACCCTAGGTGATTAGATAGTCATTATTTAATTACCTACCCTAACCTACATCATCCTAGCCTTAGGATTAATTAAGTAAATCTTTATTTAATTAATATTATCTTCCCATTAATCCATTTACTAATTTATTCCATCCATATTAATTAGGTTAATCACCTCAATTAATTTGGTTAAACCCTCATTAACACTTCTCCCCACAACCCATGAATAAAAAATTGATTTCCATGCCAAATAAATCAATTTTTAATACACATTTGTCATAATCTCCATTAAATACTTCTTACAACCCTTACACATCATAACTCATTAATATCCACTCTTCCTCAAATGAATTTTAAATTCATTTTACCCTTCCCCATGTGAATTTTTAATTCACAAATAATCCATCTCACCCAACCCCATTTATGGACCCCTCTTTCCAAGATGAATTAAAAATTCATCTTTATTCTCACCCCTTAATTTCTCAAGATTAAATCTAGGCCCTCCACATCATCTTCATCCTCCACCATTGATCTCTCAAATCAATCTCCACCCTTGGATCAAAATCTATCCAAAAATCATATAAATACACCATCTCTCAAGCCATTTTTCATTCACAATTTGAGTAGTGTTATTATGCTAAAATATTAAGCTAGCCTAAGTATGAGTTGCATAGTTTGAGAGAATTTCACATCTTATTTGAGCATCTAGGGTCTATCTTGGAGCATTGGGTGCAAGCTCCTTCACCCTTCTTAGAATTGGGTTTTCACATTGAGGTATAAATCTTTGTTTTGAATGCATTTGATTTATGTTTTTACCTTGATTTGGATTCACTAATCACATAGCCATTCAAGTATTGTCATCTTCAAACAACGAAGAAGTGCACACTTCTAAGAGCTCTATTCATCATCAAGATCAATACAACATAGGCGAACAATGGAAGCTTCGAGGTAAATCAGTCTCTAAGGTAAAATGTCTTTGTTTATTCGATTTGCATCATATTTCATCGAGATTATTGGATTATTAGTATTTTAATACTGTTGACAATATTTCCATTAACACATATTTTAATGATTCTAATTCTATTAATGCACGTAATGATGACTTTTTAACTTAGATAGTTCCACTTTTAGTAATTTTGAGTGTTCTTATGAGAGTTTCATGTATTTTCTTGTGATTTTGTAAAATGGTGTCTTTGATGCTTCATAAATCATCTAGTTATCCCTAAAATGTGCAATAAGAGGCTAGTGACAACTTGATGAAATTGTGACAGTGTAGGCTTTGATCATGACAATAACTTAGGGTAGCTTATGCTAACTGGATGGAAGGATTCTTAGCTTTGTGAAAACCATGAACTTGCTGTCCACTTTGATGGATTTAACATGCAATGTATAAGGGAACATGTGTAGATCATATGTATATTTCTGGATTGTCATAGTCTTGGGCAACTGAAGACACTTATATTATCCTTCCTACACCCTAAAAACTCATCACTCTCAGAAAGATTCAGGTACATCACAAAGGACTAGTTATGTTATCATGCAAAGAGGCTCTAGTCAAGACTGTCCTGACAGCATCATACCCTCCTTGACATGCACCCAGCAATATCAATACTCTATCTTCCTTAACTATCTAATAACTCCTCAACAAGGAACTATCTATTCAACACAACCTCATTGTGATTATAATTATCCTAATAACTATGCCAATGACATGTATGGTTATCTTTTAGTTCATGGCAATCTTCCCTATCATTTATGAATATCCATTCAAGACCACCTAGATATGTTTATATAGTATCATGGATATCTTTTGCATGGATTTGAGATTAATTGACTTATCATTTAGTCCTAATTTCCACCTTGTGTATGAGCTGCTATCCTACCCATGGGTGAGAGGTCATAACTATTCCAAGGGTTGCATGATAACTATTGTGCTATAATTTAGTCTTTAGGTTGATATGATAGTTCTTCCAACTAAGTATGCTCAAGTAACAATCCTTAGCTTGATTTTAGCATGATGATAATTCATTGACTAACATGATTTCCCTTTAGAGTATCCTTCTAATTGTTTAGGTTAGTGTTTGAATTAGGATAATAGAAACATATGATAATTTTCACTTTCTCATGATAATTTTGTTGGAAACTTGTTGGTGTTGTCATTAATTTCAACTTCTAGCAGATGGTTCACTAAGTGGTTTTTAAGTACTTTTGAGAAAATTTGAATAAAAAGGTGTGTAGTGTGACAAAAGTGTGTTCAGTGTTGTGCTCCACATTTCTTCATAATTGAAGATATGCTTATGTAGTTTGGAAGTGTTGATCAAAGATGTCCAGAGATGTTATATCTAGAGTTTCATGTTTTGGATCATGTGAAAGTGAAGATGTGTTTGACAAAGTGTTTACCTGTGTAGAAGACTATCTGGGAGAAATGAGATTGCTCCACATTTCTCTACATTGAGGTTTCTTGTCTTGTAGATCTAGAAATGTACTTATACAGTTTGTATCTACCTTCCCTTGAAGTTTCTTGTGATGGGTTACTCTACAAGTATAGTTCTTGTGTTGGTGTTGAGTGGTAATGCATCTTGATGTGCATAATAAAGGCATTCTTTGTTTTATGTGGTTGCGGTAGTGTTGCAGAAGATTCTGATGGTGTTGAATGTTATGGGAAGGTGTGTGGATGATATAGAGTGGTTCTTTGTGGTCCGCATAATGTTTTTGGACTTGGAGAATTGTGGATATGGTCATTAGCTTGAGTTTGGCTGACCTGGCTTACTAGTGTCATTTGTTGAGGTATCTCATGGATTGTAGATGTAATGAGTTTCTTGGTGATATATATTTGAGTCCTAGTTAACCCTTGGTGCAGTTTGCTTTCACTTCTTCCCACCATGGAAGTGTTTAATGCTGACCTAATTTGTGTTGCACATTTGAGGTACACATGCTTCATTAGGACTGACCTAATTGAGATAGGTCTTGGTTGTAGATGGTATAAATACAAGATGAAGCTGAGTTGAGAAAATCAAAGAAGATGTTGTGAATGTGAATCAAGGGTAGTAAGTTGAGTGCGAGCTTAAAAGCTTATGACTCCTAGATGCAATGAGTAGAAGGTGTCTACATTTTAGTGTGCTTGAAGTTGCTGGAGGCAGTGAGCCAAAGGTTGCAGATGACAAGAAGTTGTAGTGGTTGATATCTCTTGTTGCCTTGAGATAGTGAATCTCTCTATAATAGTTTTGCTCTATTCTTCTCTCTTCTCGAGAGTGAGTCATTTTGGGCAGTGAGCCCTTGGCAGTGAGTCTATTTGTATTCAGTATTGCTATTCATATATATGTGAGCTAATCCTCTCTATGGTTTTTCCCTTCTTGGGTTTTCCATGTAAATCTAGTCTTCTTATGTGTTTGGATGTGTTTGTATTGATACTTCATATGTTTATATTATGTTAATGCATAATAAGAGATTGATGTTTGGAATTGCTCTGAGGGTTTAAAGTTTTAATACACAATTGATTCACCCCCCTCTCAATTGTCCTGTGCATACTAACAATTGGTATCAGAGCCCCTTGAAGAAGCTTAACTACTTTTGGTAGATCCAGATGGTGCATAGGAAAGGTATTGAGGTTCTAGTGTTTGATGGAACAAATTATGCTTTTTGAAAGACAAGGATGGAAAGCTTTCTTATCTCATTAGGATATGGCATATGGAAGTTAGTTGAGAAAGAATATACTATACCTACAAATGCTCTAAAGGATGAAGATAAGATTAAAGACTATGAGAACAATGGCAAGGTAAGGAGTGCTCTTCTAAATAGTCTTTCTGATTCAAAACTAGTGAAGGTAATGAGCTATAATACTACTCATGAGATCTGGAAGAAGCTGGAAAGTACCTATGAAGGGAATGACAAGGTTAAGGAAGTAAAGATGTAGATTTTGAAGGCCAAGCTTGAAACCCTAAGGATGTTAGAGGATGAAAATATTGCAAGCTACATGCAAAGAGTGGATGAGGTTGTCAATTCCATTAATGGTCTTGGTTGAAAGTTGGAGGAAAGTGAAGTGGTAAAGAAGGTACTAAGAACTCTTCCAAAATATTATAGTGCTAAAGTTTTTGCTATTGAAGAAAGTATAGATTTCGGTCGATATTCTAGGGATCAAATATTTGGTACTCTAACTGCTTTTGAGAAGAAAATTTGGTCAAGCTGATTCAAGAAAAGAAACTGCTTTTAAGGTCAACAAGAAAGAAAGAATGACAAGTTAGATCTAGATGATTTTTGATGAAGTAGAAGCAAATTTTGTGGGTAGATTGAAAAAGGGCTCTGGAAAATACAGAGGTAAGTCACCTTTCAAATGCTTTAACTTTGGAAAGATAGGTCATTATACTTCAAAATGTCCAGTCAAGATTTCAAATGACAAATACAAGGCTAACAAAAGAAAATCATTCAAGAGAAGTTATTATGTTAAATAAAATGATAGCATATCTAATGATGAGTCTGACTATCTGGATGATGAAAGTGATGAATGCTTGTTCATGGCGTTGAAGATTGGAACTAATTCTACTAACCCTAAAAGATGCATAAAAGAAATTGCTCTAGAAACAAGGTACAACATCAAAGGAGGTTTGGTAACTACTTTTCATCAAGAGAAGAGGAGAACGACTAGTTAATTGATAGTGGGTGTTCAAATCATATGATAGGTGATAAGAATAGGTTTGATAAGCTTGAGAAGTTTGATGGAGGTTTTGTTAAGTTTGGAGATGATGCATCTGCTAAGATCTGTAGAAAAGATTCAATCAGTTTTGATGGAAAGCATAATACAGATGATGTTCTTTATGTCAAAGGTCTCTAGTATAATCTTTTAAGTGTACAGGACAAATGTGAAGTAGAGGATATAACCTTGTGTTTCAGGATGGTGGTTGTGAAATTAGAAAAGAAAGCTCTAGAACTTTGGTTTCTATAGGAACAATGACAAAAGGTAATATATATCAACTCAAAGGTGATAATGGTATGTGTTTCATGACTCAAGTTAATGAAAATTGGCTATGGCATAGAAGAATTGTCACATCAACTTTGATAGCCTAGTAAGGATCATCTCTACTCAAGCTATTAGGGATCTACCAAGAATTACAAAGCCTATCAATGCAACCTACAAGGAATGTCACATTGGGAAGTAAACAAGGAAGAATTTCAACATCAAAGAGTATTCTACCACCAGACCTCTGGAGTTGGTGTATACAGATTTGTGTGGACCTACAAGAGTAGGGAGCATTCAAGATGATAGGTATTTCATGTTGTTGATTGATGATTACTCTAGAATGACTTTGGTAACTTTTCTCAAAGAAAAACTAGAAGCTCTAGATAAGTTTAAAGCATACAAGGTTATGGATGAAAATGAAATTGATCTAAAAATCAAGTGTTTGAGGTCTGACAGAGATGGTGAGTAGTTGTGGAAAGAAAGAATAGGATAGTTCAAGAAGCAACAAGGATAATGTTGAAAGAATCAAATCTATCGGATATCTATTGGAGAGAAGCTATTCACACTGCAGTCTACATATAAAACCAAGTGCAAGCAAGGGTCAATAGTTCAAAGACTCCATATGAACTATGGTATGGAAGAGCTCCTATTGTCAAATATTTTAGAGTATTTGGAAGCAAGTGCTACATTAGGAGAGATGAAGAAAACTTGGGAAAGTTTGATACAAGACCAGATGAAGGAATCTTCCTTGGATATTCCACAAAGAGCGAGGCTTATAAGTGTTAGAACAAGAGGCTAAAAAAGCTGGTTAAAAGTGCAAATGTCAAAGTAGATGAGGAACCACATCAAAGCTCAGTACTGATAGAACAATATGAATCTGATGAGCCCCCTTGCAGAGAAGAAGAAAGTACAGAAGAGAAGGAAAAGGAGATGCAAATTAATGAAGAAGATGCTCCAGAAAGGTTTCTTAAGACTCCCAAGTACGTGAAGAAGAATAATTCTAAAGATTAGATCATTAGAGATAATAAAAAAGGTGTGTTAACTAGAAGGAAAATTGCTATGGTAGATGAACATGTAAATTTGTGCTTTCTATCTAAAATAGAACCCAAAATAGTGACTGAAGCATGCAAATATGAGCACTAGATCAAGGCTATGGAAGAAGAACTGATGTAGATTGAGAAGAATCAGACTTGGGAAGTTGTCCCAAGATCAGCAAACAAAAATGTGATAGGAACTAAATGGGTCTTCTAGAACAAATTGAATGAGAATGGAGAAGTAGTCAGAAATAAGGCTAGACTTGTGTGTAAAGGCTACTCACAAGTACAAGGAATAGATTATTAGGAAACATTTACACCAATGGCAAGATTGGAGGCCATTAGAATGTTCTTGGCCTTTGCAGCTCATAAGGACTTCAAAGTCTATCAGATGGATGTGAAATATGCATTCTTGAATGGAGAGTTGGAAGAGGAAGTATACATTGAACAACCGAAAGGATTTTAGTTATTAGATGATTTGAATATGGTCTACAAATTGAAGAAGGCATTGTATGGACTCAAACAGGCTCCTAGAGCTTGGTATGCAAGGTTGGATAGCTACCTACTACAACAAGGATTCAAAAAGGGCACTGCAAATAGCAATCCATATTTCAAAGTTGAAGAAAACTAGACCCTGATTATGGAGGTATATTTTGATGATATAATCTTTGGAGGAAATGAAGATATGTGTAAGAGATTTGTAGAAGAGATGCAAAAAGAGTTTGAATTATCAATGTGTGGGGAAATGAACTTCTTCCTTGGGTTACAAATCAATCAATCAGAAAAAGGTATTTTCATTTCACAATCAAAGTATGTTAAGGAAATGTTGAAGAAGTTTGGAATGGAAGTCTCCAAACCAGTATGTACTCCCATGACTACTGTTTGTAAGTTAAGTAAAGATGATGAATCTCCTAAGACTAATCAGAGCAAGTACAAATCAATGATTGGTGGACTTTTATACCTAATTACTACTAGACCAGATATCATGCATGTAATTTTTCTTGTGACTAGATTCTAAGCTGATCCCAGAGAGTCGCATGTTTCAGCAATAAAGAGGATATTTAGATACTTGAAAGGTGCTCTAGATTTTGTCTTATGGTATCCCAAAGATACTGATTTCTCTTTAAGTGCATATATAGATGCAGATTGGGAAGGATGTACAGATGATGGAAGAAGTACAAGTGGTGGTGCTTTCTTCCTTGGAAGTAGACTTGTCTCATGGTTAAGTAAGAAGTAGGACTCAGTGTCCTTATCTACTACAGAGGTAGAGTACATTGTAGCAACATCTTGTTGCACACATGTGTTGTGGATGAAGCAAATATTGAAGGATATAAAAGTATCATATGATGAACCTATTCCTATCCAATGTGATAATACATGTGCTATCAACATTTCATAGAATCTGGTAATGCATTCAAGAATGAAACATATTTCAATCTGGTATCACTTCTTAAGAGAGAAGGTTACAGATAATGAGCTGAAATTGGAGTATGTGCCCACTAAGGACCAAATTGCAAATATCTTTACAAAGGCTCTTCCTAAAGATACTTTTGAGTATCTCTAACAGAAGTTAGGGGCTATTACCCCTCCTACTTTTAATTAGATGCATGATACAAATTTAGTCCTAGACTGATGTTAGAGGCTACCTCTTAGGGGAAGTAGGTAATGATATTACTATTGGATTGGTGTAGTCAAATGGAGCATATCTTATGACCCTAAGGGGGAAAGTGTAGAAAAGTGAAATTAGTGGAGAGGAAGTAAGTGCTTGCTGGTATTGCAAGTGTGGCCCTTTGCCATTGATGTCAAATGGGGAGAGAATTTAAGTGATTGAAAAACCATTGTGTAGAAAGGTGTGTGAAGAGTAAGAGTTGCTTCAGTCAAGGGGAGTATTACTGTTGTAGAGCTGCTAATTGATTATTCTTGTTGTTGATAGTTTTTCAAAGTGTTTGGTGTTTCCATCAATGACAAAGGGGGAGATTTTTAGAAAATTGTTAGTGTTGTCATTGATGTCAACCTCTAGCAGATGGTTCACTTGGTTTACAAGTGCTTTTGAGAAAATTTGAATAAAAAGGTGTGCAGTGTGACATAAGTGTGTTTAGTGTTGTCCTTGGCATTTCTGCATAGTTGAAGTTATGCTTATACAGTTTGGAAGTGTTGATCAGAGATGTTATATCTAGAGTTTTAGGTTTTGGATCATTGCAGAAGTGAAAAACGTGTTTCACAAAGTGTTTGCCTATGTAGAAGACTGTATAGGAGAAATGAGATTGCTCCACATTTCTCTGCATTAAGGTTTCTTGTCCCACAGATTTGGGAATGTCCTTATACAGTTTATATCTACCTTCGCTTGAAATTTGTTATGATGGGTTTCTCTGCAAGTTTAATTCTTGTGTTGGTGTTCAGTGGTAGTGCCTCTTCATGTGCATAATGAAGACATTCTTTGTTTTAGGTCATTGCAGTAGTGTTGCAGAAGATTCTGATGGTGTTGCATGCTGTAGAGTGGTTTTTTGTGGTCTGCATGATGTTTTTGGACTTGGAAAAGAATGGATATGATCATTAGCTTAGGTTTGACTGATCGGGATTACTAGCACCATTTACGGAGGTACCTCATGGATTGTGGATGTAATGAGCTGCTTGGTGATATAGATTTGAGTCCTAGTTAACCCTTGGAGTGTTCCACTTTCACTTCTTCCCACTATAGAAGTGTTTAGTGCTGACTTAATTGGTGTTGCACATTTGAGGTGTACATGCTTCATTAGGACTGACCTAATTGAGATAGGTCTTGTTTGTAGATGGTATAAATAGAAGATGAAGTTGAGTGGAGAAAATTAGAGAAGATGTTGTGAATGTGAATCAAGGGTAGTAAGTTGAGTGTGAGCTTAAAATCTTATGACTCCTGGATGTAGTGAGAAGGTGTCTACATTTTAGTGTGCTTGAAGTTGCTGGAGGTAGTGAGCCAAAGGTTTCAGATGGAAAGAAGTTGCAGTGGTGGATTTCTCCTATTGCCTTGAGATAATTAATCTCTCTATAACAGTTTTCCTCTATTCTTCTCTCTTCTAGATAGTGAGTCCTCAACAGTGAGCCTTTCTTCTGGGTAGTGAGCCCTTGGCAGTGAGCCTATTTGTATTTGGTGTTGCTATTCATATATATGCGACTTAATCCTCACCGTGGTTTTTCTATTCTTGTGTTTTCCACCTAAATATGGTGTTCTTATGTGTTTGGATGTGTTTGCATTGATACTTCATATGTTTACATTTTGTTAATGCATGATAAGAGATTGATGTTTAGAATTGCTTAGAGGGTTTAAAGTTTTAATATACAACTAATTCACCCCCCTCTTAGTTGTCCTGTGCATATTAACAAATTTAACATTTCAAATTGATAATCCTCTCACTTCCCTCATGAATGTCCTATAACATGATATTTCATGCTTTAACATAATCATAAAATGAAGGAAATGAATACATTTAAAGAACATACCTTAGATTTTGAGATTAGAGTTGCACAATTGTCAAACATTTTGCTTCAAAATCCTTCAATAATTTTGATATCTATATAACTCTAATAGGATTAGTGAAAATTAAGAAAAAGCAAACATATATCATCAAATTCAATCTAGATACATTAAAATTAACATTTAAACAATATGAAACATGAAACTATTAGTTTAAACAATCAAATTTTGTCTAAAAACATGTAATTTAGTTCTTCTACATTGAAAAACCAAAAAAAGGTGGTGGATTAGGCAAAAAATGATTGTCAAAATGTCAACTAGTTAAAAAATCATTTTATTATCTGATTGTACAATAAAAGCAAGGAATAATAGAGCATGTTGAACTGAAACACAAGTCCCACATGCTTTTTGGCCATTTTTTTTGGTTCAGAAAAATGTGCTTACATTATAATGCGAGTGCATTTTGTCAAGCATGAAAGTTTTAAGAGCTTTCATGCATCAAAATTTTTAAGTGTTGTTATGTCTTTAAAATTGTAAGTGTTTTAAGTGCATGGAAAGTGGGGAGGGAGGTACAGAGGTGAGAGAGAGAGGGGGTAGGAGGTATAGATGGGATGGAGAGGGTAGGAGGCAAAGAGGGGAGATAGAGATAGATATAGAGAGAGATTGAAAGGAGATGAGGCAAAGAGGGGAGGGAGAGAGATGAAGATAAAGAGACTACTTTTAAAATGCAACTGTAAACCTAAGAAACCCTAACCCGTAATCTTGAACAACCCTAAACCCTAACCTCTAAACCCAAGCAACCCTAAACCTCTATCTCTCTATCTCTATCATCCCTCTACTTCTCAATCTCTCTCCCTATGTCTCTATCCATGTCCCCCACTCTCTATCTCCATATCTCTCTATCTCCTCTTCTCTCTTTCTAAACCCCTAACCCTTAAACCTCCATCTCCCTATCTCTCCCTCTCTAAACCATAAACACTAAACCTATAGACCTTAACCCCTAACCCCTAAACCCTAAACCCTAAACCCTAAATAATTCCCCTAAAACTTAACTCCTAACCCCTAAACTCTAAACCTAATATACCCTAAACCCCTAAACCCAAGAAACCTTAACCTCTATCTCCCTATCTTCCCCTATCTTCTTATCTCTATCATCCCTCTACCTCTCAACCTCTTTCCCTATGTCTCTGGCCATGTTCCCTCACTCTATATCTCCCTATCTCTCCCCTCAGTCTCCTCTATATCTCCCTATCGATCCTCTCTCTCTCTCTAAACCCTAACCTATACCTCTAAACCTTAACCCCTAACCCCTAAACTAGAAACCTTAAACGTTAAATAATGCTCCTAAACCCTAAACCTAAGAAACCCTAAACCCATAACCCATAACCCACTAAACCCTAAACTCTGAGCAACCCTAAATCACTAACCCTAAATAATTCCCCTTAAACCCTAACCCCTAAACTGTAAACCCTAAACTTGAGCAACCCTAAACTCATAAACCCTTAATAATGCCCCTAAACCCATAAACCATAAATAATTCCCTTAAACCCTAAATTTGAGCAACTCTAAACTCATTAACGCTAAATAATGCCTCTCTCTCTCTCTCTCTCTCTCTCTCGCTCTCTCTCTCTCGTCTCTCTCTCTCTCTCTCTCGTCTCTCTCTCTCGCTCTCTCTCTCTCTCTCTCTCTCTCTCTCTCTCTCTCTCTCCCTCTCTCTCCCTCTCCCAAAACCCCTAAACCCAAAATAATGCCCCCCCTAAATCCTAACCCCTAACCCATAAACCCTAGCAAGGTCCTAAACCTCTATCTCCCTATCTCTCCCTTATCTCCCTATATCTATATTGTCCCTCAACCTCTCAATCTCTCTTCCTATCTCTCTAGACATCTTGGTCAGTCTCTATCTCCCTATCTCTCCCTAGTTGTCTCCTCTCTCTCTCTCTCTACCTATCTATCTCTCCCTATCTCCCTATCTCTTTCCTCTCTCTCTCTCTCTCTCCCCCCTATCATTCCTCTATCTCCCTATCTATCCCCTCTATCTCTCCCTCACCCTTATCAATGAAGGAATAAAACAAGAAAACTAGGACCTCTCTCTCTCTCTATCACCCTATATCTCCCCCTCTCTCAACCCCCTTCATCTCCACCCTCTCCCTCTTCCTCCCTCTCCCTCTCCCTCTCCCTTATCAACAAAGAACATGGAAACAAGAAAACAAGGACATGCAAAGAGGCATGAGGATATAAATTGGGATGATAAAATAGAAACAAGATAAAACAAAAGTTCATTGGATGGGAAGAATGATTAGGAGAGGTGGAAAATAGTAAAATAGGGAAAAATTGGAAAGGAAAAGAAAAAACTAGGAAAGATTAGGAAAAGGAAAACTAGGAGAGAGAGAGAGAGAGAGAGAGAGAGAGAGGAGAGAGAGAGAGAGAGAGAGACGAGAGAGAGGAGAGAGAGAGAGAGAGAGAGAGAGAGAGAGAGGAGAGAGAGAGAGAGAGAGAGAGAGAGAGAGAGAGAGAGAGAGAGAGAGAGAGAGAGAGAGAGGAGAGAGAGAGAGAGAGAGAGAGAGAGAGAGGAGAGAGAGAGAGAGAGAGAGAGATTTTATTTTGCCATAATGTGAGCATGTTATAACGTGCTTGCATTATGCTTTGCCCTAGTAATTTCCAATCCTTAGGCTTGGATTTGCCTGGGCTTCCAACCCAAAGGCTTGGACTATGTTTTGGACATCCAAAGATGTATTTTTCTGGATTGTAACAAAAATCACATTATTTGGAGTATGCTCCCCATCAGGTTTGCACTTTTTTAATGACAAGTCAAAAAAAAAACCTCCATAATCTTAAGCTCTCTGTTAGCTTTCTAACCATATTTTTTCTTCACATTTTGAGTGTGTTAAGGATTTCATCTTTAGTTTCTTTTGTTAGTATATCCATTTTTTATCAAAAACCCTAGTGTCTAGTATTTTTTACTTTTTTTAAAACCATTCATCAAAATTTCAAATAAATTACATTTTTAGAAACTAGACTCCATTCTACACGTATTCAATTTTTTTCTTGATTTTCAATTAGTTTTCAAAAAATTTAGGCGGGAGCACACTCAATTTTCTATTTTTCAGGATGTGTCCACTTTGAAAATTAGTAAAAAATCAATTATTCATCAAAAAATTATCAGAAACATCTGGGATAAACTACATGGTGTTAGCTAATTTCTCATTGAAGTGATTTTTGAAATACTTAAAAAGTTAACATTTGGGGGAAGCACACCAGACACTATGTTATGTCTTTTTGAAAAAATAGGACCAATTTGTGTGCTCCCCCCTTTTGATCCCCTTAATCTCAACTAATTTTGAAAAAAATTAGTAGTTTAGAAAATAGATTTGGAGCACTACGACTCCTGTTTTTGTTGTATCTTCAAATTTTGAGTGTAACTATCTTCTATTTCTCATCCAACATCAGTCTTTCTTGATTTAAAAAAAAGTGGCATCTTAAGACCCCCTTTTGGCCCCCCATCTTTGTGCACTTACCCATATCCCTTTACCTCTTCTCTTACCCATAGTATTCATCTTCCTATTTTGGTTCATGCCATCTTCCCTTTGAACAATCTCCTGCCCTTTCTACTCTAGTGTTCATCCCCTTCATCATAGCCTTCATATTAACCCCATGATTTTTAACTCCCTCCACTCCCTAATAATCTTAATGATGTTGATCCTTTCTTCCCTCATTATGATGAATTTAATCATGATGTTTATCTCACTCAGATGGAATCTAATAAATGACACAAGATCACATCTCACTTACAAGTCTTAAAAAATTTAGTTGAGCTAGTAATAATGGGACCAACCCTTATTCTCTTGTTGATGTTGTTAGGATTATGTGAGGATTTCAATGGTAGACCAGAGAAATATCAATTAACAATTATATGCATGTTTAATAAACAAAAATAAATAATGAAGAATAACACAAATTCAACATAGAGATTTAACATGGTTCACCCAATGTGGGCTACATCCAAAAACACATCCATCCAATATTATTATCTAACACAACTCATGATTACAACCTTGCAACCTTGCAACTCAATACCACTTCTATGCTACATTATAATCTCAACCGTGACTCATGGATTTTCATCTTCTCCAGTCACTTATTTATCAAGCCTTTTGTTGGTTATACAAAGTGGGTTTTTCCATGTTAGCCAATAAA
The DNA here is from genome assembly GCA_027924645.1 of Cunninghamia lanceolata. Taxonomy (NCBI): domain Eukaryota; kingdom Viridiplantae; phylum Streptophyta; class Pinopsida; order Cupressales; family Cupressaceae; genus Cunninghamia; species Cunninghamia lanceolata. The sequence goes on from BSBN01000193.1 coordinate 6,845,680, forward strand.
AAAATAACTATCGACACCTTTATTAAATATAGGCCAATATTTTTCTTCGGGGGTGCTGCTCCCGATCCCATGGCTAGGGGCACTTCCCCCAGCAACCCCTACTGGGGGTGTTTCTCCTAGACCCCCACTAGGGGGATAAGCCCCTCAGATCCTGTAGGAGGGGCTCTAGCCCCCTACACTCCCCCGTTAATTATTTTGGGCAGAAACCATGGCTGACAAAGTCACCAAATTTTACCTTGTTGCATGTACCCACAACCCTTGCAACATGATTAGTCACCACATATTAATATATGTCTTCAACCACCTATTACTCACCCATCTTTAGGGATAGAAATTGTTATGTATTGGACACATCGTGTATGTTAATGCATCATATTTTCCTCCACCTCATTGTTTTAATCCATTTTACACATTCACTTTTTCTCCTTCCTCATTTGGTCCCTCTACATTCTCTAAGATAATTGTTATCCCATCCACTCCTCCTCATCCTCCTCCATCTTAGCCATAAATAGTTATAGTCACTTCCACTAACATAGTCCCCTTGCCTCACACCCTAGATCCATATTCCTCTACCTTATCGACCTTAGCTTCACATCCCCATCCCATCTTAGATATGGGCCCAATCTCCTTCCCCCCAACCTTCTCATGAACCTCACACTTTTGTAGCCCCTAAACTCCCACTATTGTTTATATTCCAAACCATATCCCATTGATATCTCATTCCTTCTTACATTGATCCATCTTTGGCCACCTCATCTCTTCCCCATGCCTCCATTCAATTCCTCTTTTATATTCATATTTCTTCACAAACTAACTCTACATTACCTCAAATTCCTTTCATTGTGCTTATAAGATTTATTATATATGTGCCGCCTATAAATGGTTTCTATCTTCCCCCACTCCCTCCTCTAGATTTCAGGCACAATCTTCTAGTCTCACTATGCCTCATATCATTCACCACTTGAGGACCATGCAATAGAAGTTGGATCCACTCTCTTCTAATTCTAATGAGGTTAGTACATGGACCTACATGATAATCCTCTCACCAAAAATCCTTTCACATCTACTTCCACTAGCATTTTTGGCCTCTTTCTTTTCTATGTATGATGGTAATGGATATCCAACCAAAAAACATGTGGTCATCTAATGTAACATTTATTGACCTAATCTATGATGATCACATCCTTGCCAAACTCTTTCCTCATACACTCAAGGATCATTGGCTTAAGTGGTTCTATTATTTTTTTCACATTTCTATTAGGAGATTCAATGAACTCGAACAAGCATTTTTAAGCCACTTCTAGGTACAACTTGTCTTACATATTAATTTCATTTATCTCATTCATTGTAAGAAAGAAACCAATCAAAGCTTGAGTGACTTTGTGCTACATTTCTAATCTAATCTAGCTAAGATACACTATTTCTTATTGAATATTGAAATACAATGAGTTTTTATGGAGAGCATTCTAACACCCATCCAATATATGTTTTTTTTCAAATCTATACAAATTTTTTTAATGTATGCATCATTTATCTTATGATCACTCTTCCTCTTGTATTGACATTAATTTTTCTACTCCTAACACTTTTCCTTTGAATTTCTCCAAGCAACCTCTTAAAATGTATAATTCCAATTATAGCATCATTAATAAGATGGAGTTAAATCCTAATGTGATGTTGTTGATCTCTTTCATAATCCTTCCTCTTCTAACACTATTTAATTTAAGCTACAAACTACTTTCCAATTCACTAGATTTGTTGATTAATTTCTTTTTGTCATGAACCAACTTTTAATAGCTAATATTTTGACTCTTCCAACTATGTGGCCATTGGACATGTCTCTTCCTCTACCTTGGGGATATGAATCAAAGGCGTTATGTCAATATAAATATGTACTTGGGCATTCCAATGTGGAATATTTTATGGGATTAAAAATAAGGTACATGATTTGATAGATTATAAGTTTATTCATGTTGAGGGGCTTAATAACAAAGGTAAAAACACATGTAGTTCCCCCAATTAAAACCTATAAATTTCCACAAATCCTTACCCTTAACAAGCCCAATCTAATCATGTGGATTTTATGCCCAAGATCATTGCCCTTCCCCTCTTGTGAGGATGCCTCTTTTGATTTACTAATGGATTCTTCTTTTTCCTCCTTTACTATGTAGTTGCCACCTTCTCTTACACTAATTTTGTTGGTGCTCTTTGAAAGGAAGCTAGGTGTGCAGAAATTGCTTTCTACACTAATCTAATGAAGAGAGAAGAGTGCAAATTCTTTTCAACCTTTACAATTACAGAGTTATTAATCCAATAATAGAGATATTGCAGCAATACAAAACACAATAATGTAAGATAGAAGAAGAGAGAGACAAGATATAACATGGGGAAAACCCTTATGGGTGAAAAACCCCACACTCCAAAACACAGCTTAAATGTAATATATAAACAATGAGGTTTACAATACAGTTACAGAGCCAATGCTCTTATACGAGTATTTGATACTCATATCTAGAGATAATCTGGTAGCATAACAGTACTTGTCAATCACATAATACATCTCCTCTCAAAGCACCTTCTTAAATAGAAGTATACAAGGCAAAAATGAGCTTTCCTTGAGATGGGCATCCAACATTGCCTCATGGCCCAAAACCCACACCTAAGGACACTTGTCCAACACTACAACATGGTCATGACACTTGTCATAATAGACCATCTCAAAATGGTTGCCTATTCCCAAGTTGGGCAATGACAGATGCTCTTACGACTCTTACGATCATCATAGAATCTGTCATACTGACATATCTTACAGCTGTAAGAGAATCTATCATACACTAATTAAAAATAGCATATTCTCTTACAACATGTCATAACCCTCCTTGGGACACCCAAATATGCCTTCTTCCAAGATGCCTTGTGACACATGTCTTCACCTATCATAGAACATTCCATTTTCGACTCTTACACGTCATAGATTCTATCATAGGGATATGTCATAACAGTTTCGGTCAAGATTCACTTACACACTAGTTAAGATGCTGACACATGGAAGAAAACCTCTACCACACAAAGGGGGTGCCTATCTCAACATGGAGTGAGTTGACCATCCTAGTCATCTTATAAGTGGAGTGACAACTCACCGTGCCACTTGACACTAAATGACAAAATAGGATGTGCAACAAAATTACAACATAGGCTAAATACATTACAAATAATAAATGCAAGGAATTACCAAGGTTGAGACAACTTAATTCCCAACATTCACCCACTTGTCAAACACCTTATAAGAGCCAATGGAAATAACATGATTTAACTATTATAGGCCAAGAGGCCCATAGACTCCAAACACCATCTAAACTTCTCTGTGCCCACTAGTTTCGTCAATGCATCCACAACATTCTTCAAAGTGTCTACCTTCTCCAAGATTACCTTCCCATGCTCTACCATGTATCGCATGAAGTGAAACTGTACATCAATATGCTTTGTTCTGGCATGGAAAGTTGGATTCTTTGCTAGGCAAATCACACTCTGACTATCACAACAAATCGTAATCTGTCCTGCATCAACACCAATATATGAACACAATCTTCTAAGCCTAATGGATTCCTTACAAACATGAGTTTCTACCATATACTCAGCTTTTGTCATGGACAAAGCAACCATAGGTTGTCTCTTACTCATCCAAATAATTGCTCCACCAAACATAGTGAACACATAGGCATTGGTGGATCTCCTGCTGTCAATGTCACCCACCCAATCAGAATCCACAAATCCATGAATACAAACTGAATGCGGAGGTCCTATAGGATTACCATGATAGCATATGGAATACTTGAAAGTACCCCTCAAATATATGAACTCTCTTAACTACATCCTAATGTACCTATCTAGGATTAACCATAAATCGACTAAGGACTCCCACTGCTTGGGCAATGTCTAGTCTTGTGCAGACCATGGCATACATCAAACTACCAACATCACTAGCATAAGATACTCTGCTCATGTCCTCTACCTCACTAGGAGATTTTGGATAATCATTAATAGACAACTTTATCCCCAAAGAAATAGGAACACATAATGGTCTACAATCTGCCATGCCAAACCTATCAAACACAGTCTTCACATACTTACTCTAGCTTAACCAAAGTTTTTTGTTAGCTCTGTCTCTTCTGATTTCCATTCCCAAAATGTACCTGGCAGCCACTAGATTTTTCATCTCAAACTATGCTGACAATTGAGACTTCAAATAAGAAATCATATTCTTACCATTCCCAATTAACAACATATCATCAATATACAATGCAATAATGAGAATGCGATCATTATCAAATTTGTAATACACAGAATGATCTGATTTTGATCTTAGAAATCCAACTGACAACAAAAAGGCATCAAACTTCAAAAACCACATCCTAGGAGACCGCTTCAAACCATACAAAGACTTTTTCAACTTGCAAACCAAATTTTCTTTACCTTTCTCTATGTAATGTTCTGGTTGTGACATGTAAATCTCTTCCTCTAAATCACCATGAAGAAATGTTGTCTTCACATCCATTTGATCCACCTCTAAGTCATAAGTTTCTGCAAGAGATAACAGGAATAGAATAGATGTCATCTTTGTAATGGTAGATAAAATTTCACCATAATCAATTCCCTCCACTTGTGAATATCCCTTCGCAACCAGTCTGGCCTTGTACTTTTCAACACTGCCATTTGCACCGAATTTCTTCTTGAACACCCATTTGTATCCAACAAGTTTCCATCCTTCAGGCAAAGGTACCAAGTCCCATGTTTTATTCTTTTCCAAAGAAGCCATCTCATCTTCCATGGCCTCCTTCTAGGAACCTACATCTTTCATGCCCATAGCCTTTATCACATTTCTAGGCTCATCAGTTTTAGTAAGCAAGGAAAAAGCACAACTAGGATCAAGCAATGAATAACCAAATCTATCAAGTTGCTTTCTTGTTCATGTAGACCTCCTCAATGGCTGAGGTTGCGGTTCTATTTCTTCTTCTAAACTTTCAAAGCTACTAGAGCTCTCCTCATCATTAGGTCTCACAGGGTCTATCGATTTAGTCTTCTTAGGGGTAGAAGGAAACTGAACCACATCCTCTTTCTTTTCTATTTCTTTTGGTTGTAGAACAATGGGAGAAGGTGTGAGCTCTCTGAAAATAACACTTTTTCTATACAACAACTTTTTAGCCACAGGATCCCAAAGCTTGTATCCTTTCATACTGACACCATAGCCAATGAAAATACACTTAACAGCCTTGTTCTCCAATTTAGACCATTTCTCCTTAGGCACATGTGCATATGCCTCACAGCCAAAAAAATGAAGATGTCTAACTGAAGGATTCTTACCAAACCACACCTTCATAGGTGTCTTACCAACTAGAGTTGATGTAGGATACCTATTTACTAGGTAGCAAGTAGTGGCTACAACTTTAGCCTAAAACTTTTGTTTGAGGCTTGCTCCACTAAGCATACTCCTAGCCTTCTCCATTAGTGTCCTCTTCATCCTCTCTACAATTCCATTTTGTTGCGGGGTGTATGGAGTTGTCTTATGTCTTTCAATCCCTTGCTCTTTACATAAATTATCAAACTCTATCGAACAAAACTCACCGCCGTTATCAGTCCTCAAACACTTGATCTTTTTACTAGTATGATTCTCAACAAAAGCTTTAAACTCTTTGAAATGATTAAAGACTTCAGTCTTTCTTCTGAGAAAATAAGTCCATGTCCTTCTACTGTAATCATCTATGAAAGATTCAAATTATATAGATTTGGAAATCGAAGGAACACTAACAAGACCAAACACATCAGAATGAATAAGATCCATTACACCAGAAGACTTGTGAGAACTAGAGTAAAACTGAACACTATTTTTCTTTCCATATATACGATGTTCGTAAAAGTCAAACTCGAGATTACAATCATTTAACCCCTCAACAACATTTTTATTTTTTAGGGTTCTAAGACCCTTCTCACCAATGTGGCCAAATCTCATATGCCATAACATTGTCTTTTCAATAGGAAGCTTAATGTCCAAAGCATGAGCACACTTGGGTACCCACGATGCACTGCCATTAGAATTTGTTACAATAGATTTCTTCACTATTGGTTTAGATGGTGGGGATGAAGTGACTGTAGCTCTTTTCTTTGAGTCAGAAGAACTATTGCACTATGAAGTGCATACCTCTAGTTGAAATAGAGTACCTCTCCAAGTACCCTTCGCAAGAACCATAGATCCTCTAGTCATCTTGCATCCATCCTTCAAAAAAACAACCTATACACTTGCATCATTCAACATACTTACAGAAAATAGGTTCCGTGCCAAGCCTAGGATGTGTATAACCCCAGTGATCCCCTTCACTTGTCCATTAGGGAATCAGATTGAGACTCTTCCACGACCATCAATCTTTAGATGAGAATCTTCAGCCAGGTACACTCTTCCACCATCGAACTCTTCATACTTCATGAACCAGCTTCAATGCGAGGTCATGTGGAATGATGCACCAGAATCAATCAACCACACATCATCAGATGCATGGGTGGTCAGGGCTGTGATGAAAGCATCACCATCATCTTGTGACTTGTTAGAATCCGAGTCTGGGACATTCTTCTTCTTCATTTTCTTTTCCTCTTTGCATTCCTTTCGAAAATGCCTAGTTTTTCCATAATTCCAACAAAGAGTCTTGGACTTTCTATGAGATTTGGATCTCCCATAGGATTTGGATCTATCCTTCTAAATTTTCTTTTCCTTCTTTTCCCTTTCTCTTTGGGTCTTCCACAAACTGCAAGAGCCTCTTTGGCTGCTTCAGAAGACTTTCTCTGCATCTCTTCAAGAAACAATGAAGATACCACTTCATCCATTTTGAAACAGGAAGTGGTGGTCCTAGTAGCCATAACAAGATGGTTCCATGAGTCCAGCAAAGAATAAAGTAAGGTCATTTAATGATCCTCCTCCTCTATCTTCACACCAATGGATGCCAATTGTGCAACTAACATGTTGAAAGCATTCAGGTGATCTACAATAGATCCTACATCCTCCATTCTCAGCGAATACAACTTCTTTCTCAGAAAAGCTTGTTCACCAAGGATTTGGCCTGATAAACATCACCCAGCTTCTTCCAAAGGTCTTTCATGGTCTTCTCCTCATGGACATTTAACATGACATAATTAGCTAGACTGAGTCTTATGAGACCCTTAGCCTTCTGATTTTTGAGATCCCAATTAGCTTGTGTCATTGCGGTTGGTTTTACACTGAATACAATTTCCCATAGGTCTCAATCAACAATCATGTCTTCCATCTTAAGTTTCCATAACTCAAAAATTGTGCCATTGAATTTCTCCACCTCTAATCTTTCAGATGTGCCTACCTTCTCCTTCCTACAACAAGATTACAGAATACTTTGCACAAAGCTCCCACTCAACCTAAGATTAGCTCAAAAAACCCCTACCCAACAACTAGGACCAAAGGTGATCAAGCTCTGATACCAACTGAAAGGAAGCTAGGTGTGCAGAAATTGCTTCCTACACTAATCTAATGAGGAGAGAACAGCGCAAATTCTTTTCAACCTTTACAATTATAGAGTTATTAATCCAATAATAGAGATATTGCAGCAATACACAACACAAGAATGTAAGACAGAAGAAGAGAGAGACAAGATATAATGTGGGGAAAACCCTTACGGATGAAAAACCGCACACTCCAAAACACAACCCAAATGTATTATCTAAACAATGAGGTTTACAATACAGTTACAGAGACAAATGCTCTTGCAGGAGTCTTCGACACTCATATCTAGAGATAATCTAGTAGCATAACAGTACTTGTCAATCACATTATACATCTCCTCTCAAAGCACCTGCTTAAATAGAAGTATGCAAGGAAAAAATGAGCTTTCTTTGAGATGGGCGTCCAACATGGCATCATGGCCCAAAACCCACTCCTAAGGACACTTGTCCAATACTGTAGCATGGTCATGACACTTGTCATAACACCCTATTGGGACAGTAAAAATTTAAAATTTTTACTATCTTCTCACTTCACCATATTTGAACAAATCCTAAAAACATCCCAAAACCATAGTAAAAATTGATACATCCCACAAGATGTCCATGGCTAAGCAATGCAAAATTACTTAAAAGTCAATCTATCGGCAAGACTTTGTGTCGTTTATACCGATACATGAGGATTCAATGAAAATAAGTATCAGTGTGAGAATAGATATCGGAAAGAGATTTATAGAAGTCCCCGATAGAAGAAGTAATACCGATGGCCTTTCATCGGTAAGAAAACCAAGTAGTCACACCGATCGGTATGACTAATAATCATCGGATGGTCCTTTAAAAGCTACCCCGATGACATATATCATACTGATGAAGTATTTCTACAAGAGTCTCAATGAACATCCTGCGGGGGCAAGGAAACAATAATCATCGGCAAGAAATGAACCATCGGGATAAAAAGCAAATGAGTCTCTGATACTCCAATGTCTTGGAGAAACAATAAAAGGAACTTTCAGTGTGAGTCACATTGATACACATATCTATCGGAGTAACTTAACATATCAGGATGAAGCAATTATGTCTTGCCGAATCACAAGTCACAGCGATGAAAGGGTGTCGGTGACACTTTGACCAATTCTCTCCAATAAAGAATATAAAATGGCCATCGGGGAGATAATTGTGATTGGGTGATCTGAAAAGAATTACCCCAATGGTATGTCTCACTCCGATGGAAATAAAGTCACCCCATTGATAAGAAGTTTTAAACCATATCGATGAGATATTACGATAGTCATTCCGATCCAGAATATAGAAGACTATCAGGAAGACGATGAAGCTCGGGGGAACATAAATATGTTATCCCAATAGTATAGATCACCCCAATAACAAATTGTTGTCGGTGAGACTCTTACCGATAGTCATGTCGATGAGACTCTTACTGATAGTCATATCGGTAAGATTCACTATATCGGAGGGAAATCTAAATCACATGGCGATGAAAGAAGTCATGCCGATGGTCGCGCCCACTTAGATATGATCCAACATAACATCAGGAATATTATTGAGGGGTCACATTGATTGATTGTTCGTGCCATAAGAAGTATTAAGGTCGCCCAGACATTTTAAAAATCACGCCGATGACAGGAGTTATGGCTATGTGACATTTCATAGTGATGAATGGCATTGAATTGATCAGACAATTAAATGCAAATGGCTATGAAATCTTTTACGATCATTGTAATTACAATTGACAGGGTTGTATGAGAAAAGAATACAGAGGAATTCTTGGGGCGCAAGCAGAGGAATTCAATCATAGCCATAGAACAACAGGTACTTACATATGAACCATTGTGTATAGCCTGTGTTTGAATTTTCTACCAAAATTTGAATATGGATACTCCAGGAAATTGAAAAGGTAGAAAATCACAAGGGGAAACTAGTAAATCTAAGAAAAAAAAAACTGATCAAACCCTTGAAGAAAAAAATAAAAGATAAAGTCTCTGCATTTGGAGAAGCTTGCAAACACCTAGAAAGGATGGTCACACTTGATGTGATTACCAGAAGTGTTGTTGAGCTTACTGATTCCCATCGTGATCAAGAGTACTTGGACCATCTGGCTAAAGTTTACTTATGGCTATATAGAGCCTAATCATGGTTATGTAATAGTTGTTAATATTGTTAAATTCCCAAAGAGACTTATTGAAGGGTTATGTCTCTTCACAAAAACATCTATATAAGTTCAGACAATTGGTGCTAAAAAGATCATCAGTAGTAGAATATATATACAGATATATAATTTACAATGTTTCAGAAAGACTATGTTGCATGTTTTATTTGAAGAAGTAGATTAAAGTTCTCTGATTCAGTGGTTCTATCTTGGTATCAATTGTTTGTTATAGTTACTCAATTTTGTGGTTGTCTCTAGTTTTATATTTCCTTGTTATTCAAATAAATATATCAAGCATATATTTAATTTGTCAATACACATTCGCTGTATCTGTGTGATTGAGTAAATTGGTTTCCATTTGAGGAATTAAAATCCTTCTGATCAGTGATGGTAGCCTGGAAGTATTAAGTTTGGATTACTAAGTAGAGCCATATAATTAGGATTGCCATTCTGTCTCCAAGACAATATTATCTGTTATTCTTGCTCATTCATTTCAATTGGTTCCTTCAAGTAAGGATTAAAATACCTTCTGGTGAATTATAAGATATCTGGTTATATTGGTTGGATTATCAAGAAGAGTTTGTCAGTCATTCCCTTACACGTTTATACAAGTTATAAACTAAAGTTGTGCCAAACAATTAGAATTAGTACCCATTGTAAGCCACTAGTCTTGGTCCTTCATTCAACTCTGTTACCCTATAAAGCACTAGTCTTATTTATATTCATCATTCAAAATCCTTTTACCTTATACAATTTCTATTAAACCATTCACTAGACATTAAATATAATCAGATAGTAAGCTTTTCATCTATCTTACACCCTTTGCCATTGTGGATAGATTTAATTAGTCAATACATTTACATTTAGTCTGCTTTAAATCCCAAGGTTCACCCACCTAGGTGTAGCAGGACTTGAAGTGTAGGAAATAATTAAACCTTGAAGGTTGATTTCGTCAAGTTAGTTCAAAAACGTTGCACATCTAAGCATAGAGCCTGGCATCCTCTTAGGATCAGCAACCTGCATTTTTGAGACCTAGCAAATTGGTGACTCTATTGGGGACTTAAATAAAAGACCTTAGAAACTTCCTTTTATAGAGTCATTTTAGAAAATTTGATTTGGTAACTCTGCTGGAAACAAGAACCCCTAAAGATAAAACACAAATTTTTCCTATTTACTAAATAGGTGGCGACTCTAGTTACAATTATAACAAAGAAATTAATATCAAATGGATGGTAGGACATCTAAAATGGAAGGCAAGAAATTGCAGTCATCTCCACCACTTAGAAACAATTCCAAAAGAAATAGAAATTCAAATTATTCTCACCAGGATAATAATCTGGATACCCAAGAGAATAATGTAGAGCAAAATATTTCAATTCACAACAAGTTCACACGTCTACATAATTCAAATGAGAATCTCGGTGGAGCAACTGATGATATTTTGGCAAGATACAAATTGGATCCTCAAGAATAGTGTGAGTATGAAGCACAGGTCATTGATCAAAACCAAGTTGAACATGATTTCAAGATGTCATTACATTAGGGAGAAGAGATAGGATATGGATTCTCAAATCAAGGAATGAATGACAATCTAGAACATCAAGAAATAAATAACAATTTAGAGAATCTAGGAAGTATGACTGAAAAATAGCGGGAGTTGCTCTGGCTCCAGGAAGAACTCAAAAAGTTCAAGATACAAGAAAATGAAAGGTGTCACAGCAAAAAATTCAACAGATGAAAAGTAAAGCTGAAACAGTTCCTCCAAAATATGTACCTCCATATGGGGGAAACAATTCCAAAATTCCACAGCAAAACACGAGTGGAATTTCAAATTCACATGCATCTAGAAATCATCAAAATACTATAACCCAAAACCCTAGACCACCTCCCATACATAATGCATCTCAACATATGGTAAATACTTACCCACCCCCTGGCCAACAATATTATAGATCGCAAAATCCCTACATGAGTCCTCACATGAACCAACAACAACAATATGCCTATCATCAGCCACCAGGTGGATATAATTACTATCCCAATCCACCACCCATGAACTTTCCACCTCAAAACCTTGCAAATATATGTGGTCAATTTGATTTAACTAGATATCAGTTGTATCCATATCCTATGGATAGTACTTGGAGAAATATGGTTCCCAAGTTTACTAGAAACAATGCAATATCAGCAGAAGATCATATTAGAAGTTTCAATGCTTTCGTGCAAGATATTGGTATGGATTGGGAAGATATTAGAATGAGGTTATTCATGATGTCCCTCACTGAAGATGCCAAAGACTAGTTTAACAGCCTGCCTGATGCCTCAATCAGTTCAATAACTGATTTCCATAACCAGTTTAAGGACTGGTATGGTAACCAATATGCCCCTGAGTTTGCATTACATGAATTGATAAGTATACAGAAGTATCAAAATGAATCAGTATATGATTTCAACCTAAAATTTTCCAAGTTGCATAATAAGGTACCACATGGAGCCAAGCTATCTAATCCAGCAGCATTGAGTATTTATGTGAAAGCATTTGACCCAAAAATAGGGTACGAGCTTAGAAATCGGTGTCCTATAACCCTGGTAGAAGCACAGAAAGTGGCCCTAACCATTGAAAACAATAGGAAGGCTACAGGAATGGTTAGTAAGAGAGACAACCATAGAAATCCTCAGAACTCAAATGTTCAACAAACTAAACTAGAGGGTCAACATAGGCATGAAAGACCTAGGTTGCACGATATGCCCTACAATACAAATTGGAAGGATGGGAGACCCATTGACAATAGTAGAAAGCAATAGTATGGTAAGGATACTCCTGACCCCCCAAAAAGAAACATGGCACATGTGGTAGAAAATAAACCTTGGTGTTTGATGTGTAATTTACCACATTTACCTGAATATTGTGAGGTAGCTAAATTAGTACAACAAGAGGAAATGTTATACAATTATAATAGAGACAACCACACCATAAACATGATGTAGGATACACCATGTGTGGTGACTGAAGATTACTCTTCTTCAAAGGAGGAAGGATATGAGTATGATGTAGAAAACCAGAGGCATCATATCAACATGGGAGAACAAGAAGTGTTCTCAAATCAGGAAGATAGTTATGAGCAACCTATTTGTTATAACAATCAACCATCTAGCCAATGGAGAAAACCTACCGAGGATGAAAGAGAAGCCCTTATAGTAGCTACAATAGCTCAAGCCAGAAACACTTACAACTTAAGGAATAGAACGATGAATGTTGAACAAGGAACTCTTGAGAGTGTGTTTATAAAAGATCAGAATAACAAAAAGAATAATACAAAATCATCATCTAAAGAACTAGAAAAGGGTGGTAAGGGTAAAGTGAAAGAAAATTTATAAAATCAAGAAAAGGAGAACACAAAAATAGAAAAGAATGACCAAGCTATGGCTCATTCTTTTGACATTGCTCATGTAGTGTCTCAGGTAAAAATATCAGTTCCAATCCTAGAGATGATGAAGATAGATAAATATAGGAGCACAGTTGTTAAGTTGATTTATGATACATCAAGCAAAAAATATAAAGGACATGAAAACACAACAAACAATGTTCATCAGCAAACATTCCAAATGCCTGAGGTATACCTTGGTGATACACTGACAAAAAATCCCTCACAGGTAGACCCATTCTACACTACACTATTAATCAAGAATAGGATAGTCAGAAATTGCATGATTGATTCAGGTGCTACCATGAACATCATGCCTATAATAGTTATGAAAGAATTAGGAATGTGGGTTGATACTACATTTGGCCAGTGTTATGCAATGGATAACAGATCTATCCCAGTAGTTGGTATTATGAGGGATGTGGAGATAAAACTTACCTCACACCCTGAAGCAACTTATAACATTGATATTACTGTGGTTGACATCCCACAATATTATGGAATGCTTTTATCAAGGCAATGGGCTGCAATGGTAGGAGGGAATATTCAATTAGATTTATCATATGCCACCATACTAGTGGGAGGCAAAGAAATCAAGTTGTGCAGAGAGCCAAGGTATGACAATATTATAGAAAGAATGGATTGGCATCAGATAAATTTCTTTTGTGATACAGATTTAGGAGTCTTCAAAGTTGGAGAAACTACACCAGAATTGCGTAACACTGATCCAATACATACTGAATCTATGAAAGAAGAAAATGATGTGTGGAAGATGTATTTTGATGGTGCATGTAGCAAAATAGGAAATGGGGCTGGAGTAATTTTCATTTCACCGGGAGGTAAAACTATCAAATACTCTTTTCTATTGACATTTGAATGCACAAACAATGTAGCTGAGTATGAAGCTTTGCTCATTGGTTTGAACATAGCCACTAAGCACAAAATAAAAAAGTTAGTTGTCTATGGCGATTCTGAACTGGTCATTTCCCAAGTAAGAGAGAAATACCTATCAAAAAACAAAAGGTTAAGATAGTACAGAAATGCAGTCTGGGATAATATTGAATTATTTGATGCCTTTTCAATCAACTGGGTTGATAGGTCTAAAAACATTATGGCAAACTTTTTAGCAAATATTGCATTGAAGAGGGATGATGTCACATTAGGAGGGATTACAGAGGTTGAATTCAAAACTAGACCTACCATCCATGATATTATACAGAATTGGCAAGCGTTTGACAACGATGCTAATATAATCAACTTCTTACATTGTGTTGATTATTATGAAAATCAAGAGATTGATTTCAATGCATTTGTGGAGGAACATGATGGGAAGGAAACCCTTTTTGGCTAAGAGACAGTTCAGTTGAAAACAAATAAGATACCCAAGGGACTTATAGCATTAGAAAAGGCATTTGATGGACATGAAAGATTTAAGATGAAAGATACACCAGTGGCACCGAATGACATTGAAGAAATCAATTTGGGAACACAAACAACCCCAAAGAATGTGTATATTGGAGAAATCTTAATCCAAAAATTAGGAGCCGAATCATTAATTTACTCAGGAAGTTTAGGCATGTATTTGCTTGGTCATATGATGATTTAAAAGCATATAGAGAGGATCTGTTTCAACATGAAATACCACTAAAGCAGGATGCTAAACCATTCAGGAAAAAATAGAGGCCAATCAACCCTACCTTAGTCCCTAAAATGTTAGAAGAACTTACAAAATTAAGGGATGGGGCTATCATTAAACCTATTAGACATTCCTCCTGGGTATCTAATTTAGTTCTTGTCAGAAAAAAGAACGGTGATATCAAATTATGTGTGGATTTCAGGAATTTAAACATGTCTTCTCTTAAAGATAACTATTCCCTCCCTAATATGGAAGCAGTATTACAAAGGGTTATTGGATGTGAATTGTTGTCAATGATGGATGGTTTCTCAGGTTACAATCAGGTGAAAGTCAAAGAATCAGAGCAATTTAAGACTACATTCACCACTCCATGGGGAACATATGTATATTTGAGAATGCCATTTGGACTTACTAATGCTGGAGCAACCTTCTAGAGAGCAATGGATGTGGCTTTTTCTGAGTTGATAAATAAAATCATGATAGTGTATCAAGATGACTTGACAGCATATTCTAAGAGGGCAGAGGATCATTGCACACACTTGGAGCAAATATTTATTAGGGCCCTAGAGTATGGGATCTCATTGAATCCTAAAAAGTGCCATTTTGCAATGACAGAAGGGAAATTACTTGGCCACATAGTTTCTAAGGATGGAGTGAAAATAGATCCAGAGAGGGTAAAAGCAATTGACCAAGTCCCTATTCCTAAGAATGTGAGAGCCATACAGTCATTTTTTGGACAAATTAATTTTGTGAGGAGGTTTATATCTAATTTTGTGGAAATTGTTTGCCCTATATCAAAGATGCTAAAGAAAAACTCAGAAATAAAATGGACAATAGAAACAATAGAGGCATTTGCCAATATTAAGAGGGCAATCAAAGAAGCCCCAGTCTTAGTGTCCCCTAACTTCAGTAAACCATTCCAATTGTTTTCATTTGCATCTTACCATACAGTTGTAGCAGTGCTATTGCAGAAAAACAATGATGGATATGAACAGCCTATCTCATTTTTTAGCAAATCCCTTCAGAATGCAGAGTTGAAGTATGACATTGTTGAAAAATAGGCATATGCATTGGTAAAAGCAGTAAAAACCTTTAGACCATACTTGGTGGGAGCCAAAATCATAGCATATGTACCTAATGCTGCAGTCAAGGATGTATTGGTCTAGACCAAAGTCAATGGTAGAAGATGTAGGTGGATCAATAGAATTCAAGAATTCAATATTGAAATCCAGATCACTAAACTAGTGAGAGGACAAGGCCTTTCTAGGTTGATGGTTGAAATTAATCTCGAAGCTTCCCAGATATGTGGTGCTAATGATGTTGATAATGCAAGTACTAGTATTGAGCATACTCCATGGTATGTTGATGTAATATATTATCTAAAACATATGAAGTGTCCTGAAGGGTATGATGATAACAAAAGGAGGACACTGAAACTACAAGCTTCAAGATGTGTACTCATCAATGGGGACCTTTACTGAAAAAATAGAGATGGGATTTTACTATTATGTTTGGATGAATATCAATCAAAACATATTATGGAGTTACATAAGGGCATGTGTGGAGGCCATTTCTCAGCAAGGACTACAGCCCACAAGATCCTAAGGGCCGGATACTATTGGCCTCAAGTTTTTAATAATTCATACCATTACACTAGGAAGTGTGAAGCATGCCAAAAATTCTCAGGAAAGTTAAAGTATGAAGGAGCATTGCCTTTGAAACCCATGCAAGTTGAGGCTCCATTCTATCAGTGGGGTATTGATTTCATAGGTGAAATTGCAGAGAAATCAAGTAGTGGACATAGATGGATTTTAGTAGCAACTAATTATTTCACAAAATGGGTGGAAGCAATTCCAACCAAACAAACAACCAGTAAGGTGGTGATTAACTTTCTAATGGAAAATATTATGTTCAGATTTGACACCCCAGTGAGATTAATTACAGATAATGGGATGTGTTTTAGATCAGATGAATTCAAAGGATTTTGCAGTATGCATGGCATCACTGTCTCCTATGCCACCCCCTATCATCCACAGGCAAATGGACAAGCAGAATCAAGTAACAAAAGCCTCCTGAAAATCATAAAAAGAATGTTGGACAGAAATAAAAAGGCCTGGGATTCAAAATTAAGAATGGTAGTGTGGGCTAATAGGATTATTGTAAAGAGAGCAATTGGAAGATCTCCTTTTGAGCTGGTATATGGAACACAAGCAAGATTACCATTGGAAAATCTTATGCTAGTATACAAATTCATTCTCTAGGAAGACTTGAACATTTCTGAACCAATGGAGGAAAGGTTGGAATATCTAGCAGAACTTGATGAAACAAGAAGATCAGCTCAAAGGTAGAATGTTAAGCTACAATCACAAGTAAAATATCTCTTTGACAAGAAGGCCAAAGACAGAAAGTTTGAAATAAATGAACTGGTACTGATGTGGAATGCGAGGTGTCAGGACAAAGGAAAGCATGGAAAATTTGAAGCCCTATGGTTGGGTCCTTTCATTATCACTAGCAAGGGAGGTGATGACTCTTACTACTTACAGAATATGTCTAGAGAAGAGCAGGAATTGCCTGTACATGGGAAATACTTGAAGTAGTTCTTTTCATAAATATGTACAAAGAGGATTGAGCGTTGCCAGTGCATGGACAACCCTCAAATAATTCTCAAAAAATATTTTATTGCATGCACAGTAGTTTAGGAATCATCCTCGTTCCCCATCGTTTGTCACTTTCCTTTGCCCATTTTCATAAAAACATCACCCCAAATAAATAAAACATGTGGTCTACTTCCCTAGGAGATCTGGATCCTTGTCATACTCACAGGGAGTATACATCCCAGACAGAGCCACTGTTGGGATAGTAAAAATTTAAAATTTTTACTATCTTCTCACTTCACCATATTTGAGCAAATCCTAAAAACATCCCAAAACCATAGTAAAAATTGATACATCCCACAAGATGTCCATGGCTAAGCAATGAAAAATTACTTAAAAGTCAATCTATCGGCAAGACTTTGTGTCATTTATACCGATACATGAGGAGTCAATGAAAATAAGTATCAGCGTGAGAATAGATATCGGAAAGAGATTTATAGAAGTCCCCGATGGAAGAAGTAATATTGATGGCCTTTCATCGGTAAGAAAACCAAGTAGTCACACCGATCGGTATGACTAATAATCATCAGATGGTCCTTTAAAAGCTACCCCAATGGTATATATCATACCGATGAAGTATTTCAGCAAGAGTCTCACTGAACATCCTGCGGGGGCAAGGAAACAATAATCATCGGCAAGAAATAAACCATTGGGATAAAAAGAAAATAAGTCTTCGATACTCCAATGTCTTGGTGAAACAATAAAAGGAACTTTTGGTGTGAGTCACATCGATACACATATCTATCGGAGTAACTTAACATATCGGGATGAAGCAATTATGTCTTGCTGACTCACAAGTCACAACGATGAAAGGGTGTCGGTGACACTTTGACAGATTCTCTCCAATAAAGAACATAAAATGGCCATCGGGGAGATAATTGTGATTGGGTGATTTGAAAAGAATTACCCCGATGGTATGTCTCACTCTGATGGAAATAAAGTCACCCCATTGAAAAGAAGTTTTAAACCATATCGATGAGATATTACGATAGTCATTCCGATCCAAAATATAGAAGACTATCGGGAAGATGATGAAGTTGGGGGGAACATAAATATGTTATCCTGATAGTATTGATCACCCTAATAACAAATTGTTGTCAGTAAGACTCTTACCGATATTCACTATATCAGAGGGAAATCTAAATCACACGGTGATGAAAGAAGTCATGCTGATGGTCGCACCCACTTAGATATGATCCAACATAACATCGAGAATATTATTGAGGGGTCACGCCAATTGATTCTTCGCACCATAAGAAGGATTAAGGTCACCCAAACATTTTAAAAATCATGCCGATGACAGGAGTTATGGCGATGTGACATTTCATGAATTGATCAGACAATTAAATGCAAATGGCTATGAAATCTTTTACGATCATTGTAATTACAATTGACAGGGTTGTATGAGAAAAGAATACAGAGGAATTCTTGGGGTGCAAGTAGAGGAATTCAATCATAGCCACAAAACAATAGGTACTTACATACGAACCATTGTGTATAGCCTATGTTTGAATTTTCTACCAAAATTTGAATATGGATACTCCGGGAAAGGGAAAAGGTAGAAAATCACAGGGGGAAACTAGTAAATCTAAGAAATAAAAAACTGATCAAACCCCTAAAGAAACAAATAAAAGACAAAGTCTCTGCATCTGGAGAAGCTTACAAACACCTGGAAAGGATGGTCACACTTGATGTGATTACCAGAAGTGCTGTTGAGCTTACTGATTCCCATTGTGATCAAGAGTACTTGGATCATCTAGCTAATGTTTACTTATGGCTAAATAGAGCCTAATCATGATTATGTAATAGTTGTTAATATTGTTAAATTCCCAAAGAGACTTATTGAAGGATTATGTCTCTTCACAAAAACATCTATATAAGTTTAGACAATTGGTGCTGAAAAGATCATTAGCAGTAGAATATATATACATATATATAATTTACAATGTTTTAGAAAGACTATGTTGCATGTTTTATTTGAAGAAGTAGGTTGAAGTTCTCTAATTCAGTGGTTCTATCTTGGTATCAATTGTTTGTTATAGTTACTCAATTCTGTGGTTGTCTCTAGTTCTATATTTCCTTGTTATTCAAATAAATATATCAAGCATATATTTAATTTGTCAATACACATTCGCTATATCTGTGTGATTGAGTAAATTGGTTTCCATTTGAGGAATTAAAATCCTTCTAATCAGTCACGGTAGCTTGGAAGTATTAAGTTTGGATTACTAAGTAGAGCCATATAATTAGGATTGCCATTCTATCTCCAAGACAATATTATCTGTTATTCTTTCTCATTCATTTCAATTGGTTCCTTCAAGTAAGGATTAAAATACATTCTGGTGAATTATAAGATATCTAATTATATTGGTTGGATTATCAAGAAGAGTTTGTTAGTCATTGCCTTGCATGTTTATACAAGTTATAAACTAAAGTTGTGCCAAACAATTAGAATTAGTACCCATTGTAAGCCACTAGTCTTGGTCCTTCATTTGACTCTGTTACCCTATAAAGCACTGGTCTTATTTATATTCATCATTCAAAATCCTTTTACCTTATACAATTTCTATTAAACCATTACTAGACATTAGATATAATCAGAAGGTAAGCTTTTCATCTATCTTACACCCTTTGCCATTGTGGATAGATTTAATTAGTCAATACATTTACATTTAGTCTGCTTTAAATCCCAAGGTTCATCCACCTAGGTGTAGCAGGACCTGAAGTGTAGGAAATCATTAAACCTTGAAGGTTGATTTTGTCAAGTTAGTTCAAAAATGTTGCACATCTAAGCATAGAGCTTGGCATCCTCTTAGGATTAGTAACCTGCATTTTTGAGACCTAACATACCCCATCCCAAAATGGTCACCTATTCCCAAGTTGTACAATGACAGACACTCTTATGACTGTTACGATAGTCATAGAATCTGTCATACTGACATATCTTATAGCAGTAAGAGAATTTGTCATACACTGACTAAAAATAGCATATTCTCTTACAACATGTCATAACCCTCCTTAGGATGCCCAAAGATGCCTTCTTCCAAGATGCCTTGTGACACATGTCTTCACCTGTCATAGAACATTCCATTTTTTACTCTTACGCATCATAGATTCTATCATAGGAATATGTCATAACTGTTTCAGTCAAGATTCACTTACACACTAGTCAAGATGCTAACACATGGTAGAAAACCTCTACCACACAAAGGGGATGCCTATGCCCACATGGAGTGAGTTGAACATCCTAGTCATCTTACAAGTGGAGTGACATCTCACGATGCCACTTCACAATAAATGACAAATAGCATGTACAACAAAATTACAACATAGGCTAAATAAATAAATACATTACAAATAATAAATGCAAGGAATTACCAAGGTTGAGACACGTTAATTCCCAACACTCTTTACTCCCAAACAACTTCTTCTTTTCCCACTCCTCTTATCACCTTATCTCTTGTTGAAATCCTACAAAATAATTATCATGACCCTCCTTACATTGAAGGAATAGTGAATTCAAAACATTTTAATGGAATTATTGTGGACTCTTCATGTTCCTTCAATATTATTATAGAGGAATTCTTATAAAATACACATTTTCATCAAGATTTCTATCTTTAATCTAGGGTTTTACTCAAATCTTATGATAGATCTTATATTAACACACTTGGTTTCATCACTTTACATGTTGCGATTGATCTTAAAGAAATTCTAATATTAGTTCACATTATTCCTACTTTGGATCATTTTAGCATTCTTATAGGATGTTGTTGGGTAGAACATGCCTGATACATCCTCTCTATGATTCACTAGTGCTTGAAATTTAAATAGAATAATGAATTGATCATAATTTTACATTTAAAGTACCAACCCCTTTCCAATTTGGAAAACTTTGAACAATTAATTTATTTATATGCAAACCAATGGGCCCACCATATGAGTCACATAATAGGTATATTAATAGAAATTAGGGTCAAAAGGGGGTCAAAAGTGGCTAATTGTGTTCTTGAAATCGGTAAAAATTGAAGTTCAATGAGTAATTTAGGAGGCCCATGCTCAAAATTTCAAGATGTAATAAGGACAAGATTACTATTGCTCATAATATAGTTTATAATCTACTTATTTTTAATATAATATAGATGTTAAGAGGGTCAAACAATGAGAGCATACAATATGGTCATTCTTTTGTCACGAAAGTATAACATAGCATAGGGCATGCTCCCCTTAGTTTTTTGAGTTTTTAAAAATATTTCATAAATCCCTTAAATAGAAAGTTGGCTAGGATCAGGTAATAATTTAGATATTTTTGTACTAATGTTTTAATGAATATATTATTTTTTACTAATTTTTAAAGTGGACACATCTTGAAAATTGGAAAACTAAGTACGCTCCACATGTAAATTTTAGAAAAAATGATTGAAAAATTAATGTGTATAGAATGATGTATAAGATATGAAATGATTTTTTTCAAAATTAGATGAGTGGATAAAAATTTCATAGAGAAAATTTAATATATGTGATTTAGTGAAAAATGAAGACACTACTTAGAGTAATTGATGAAGAAAACCTTAATAAATTTAGATTTTAGAGAAAAACTACATGGTTGGAAGCTAAGATGGAGCTTGACATTATAGTGGTGTATTTTGGAATATTTTTCTCAAATATGTGAACTTGATGGAAATCACACTTGAAATTTATATGTTTTTTGGAAAACATAGATTTGGGCAAGCATCATGTAGGTCCAACCCTAAGGCTTGGATATCCAAGCCAAATCCAAGTCTAAGAGATGGGGAATTCCTAAGAAAATGCAAACCAAATGTGGCTATGTTATAATATGATTAGGTTTATGTTCCATTTGCAAAAAATAAAATGATGACTATCAAAACATGAACCCTAATGTTTTTGGTACCATAAATCTATTTTGCACTATTTTCTATATATTTCTACAAAATTCAATCATTTTTTTTATTCTTTTGTGAAATTTATTATCATTGTTCTACAATTAAGTAATTTTTGTATGTTTCTTACATTCCTAACTTCCTAGAACATTCTAATTGTGCCTTTTGTCTTATACTAGTATTTGAACATTATTAAGAGAAAACCATGAAAAAGGTGCAAACATTTGAGGAGATTAAAGTCAAGAGGATGGAAAAGGAAAAATATGGGAAAACTTTGGGAAAGAATGAAATAGTAGTCTAAAGATAAATATATGTCATTTTTGCCCAATGAACTAGATGTTTAAATAAATGCTCCATCAACCATCATGGGTAGAGATCTATTAAAGCATAAAATACCCAAAATATATTGAATCGAAGAAATAGAAAGAAAGAGAGATAAAAAGGGAATAGATGAAAATATATGTGCAAGTACCAAATCAAACTCTAGAGATGAAGGTATACCCACTTTTCCGTGTTGCAAGTATGTGCTAATTTGTCTTGTCATTGATGTCAACAAGCTTGTGTTGTCATTGGTGTCAACCGTGTCTTCTGATGAGGTTGTTGTTGTTTGATTTACTTGCCTTTCTAAAAGTAATTTGGTTGTTATGTAGAGGTCCTGAAGATGTTGAGGATATGCTTCTATTGTTGGGTTTCCAAGTGCTTTTGAGGAAATTTGGTTAATATTGGAAACAATGTGTTAAAGGAGTCTTCTGGCTTACAGAGTGTTTTTTGAGTTTTTGCTCCGTATTTCTTTTATGTTGGAGATTTGAATGTGCAGTTTCAATATGTTGTTTATAAGTGTTTGAAGATGGTAAATCTTGAATTTGGTGCTCCAAATCATTATGCAGTAAAATTTGTGTTCACCAGTTTGAGAACTGTGTCTGACATTGGTTGTAGTGTGTCTGGAAGGAAGTGTTTTGCTCCACATTTCTTTGAAGAATAGTTTTAGATGTTGCAGTTTTGGATTTGTGCTTATAAGGTCCTTATCTATCTTCACACTAGAGGGTTTGTGATTTGATGCTCTAGAATGTGACTTCTTGTGTAGAAGAGTTTGATAGTGTTGTTTGTAAGAAGATTGTGAACTTTCTTCAGGTGAAAGTTGTTCTGGCTGGATTTATTGGTTTTTAGGTGACTTCAAAATGTTTGTGGATGTTTCTAGATTGTGTTAAATCTTGGTGTAAGATCCATTAGGTGTGTTTACTTTTGAGGAAGCGTGTGCTCAATAGTTCATAGTGTTTACACAAGTTTGTTTGACTTGGTTGTTTACACTAATTGTGGTCAAGCTTTGTTGATTGAGGAAGTGTGGAATAACGTGTAAGAGTGGATTTAGGTCCATGCTAAGATGTGGCATGGTTTGAATTCATTCCATTCCTCTGTGGGAATGTTTAGGTCTAGGCCTAATTTGAATTTTATGGGTTAAGTGGTCTTGCCAACCTTGGAGAATGTTTTCAAGAGTAACGATGGTATAAATAAGTGACAAGGATTCATGAATGAAGGTGTACATGAGGGATATGATGTTGGTAATGTGAATTTGATTAGGATAGCAAGAGATTTCATGTGTTAGGCTACTAAATGTAGTGAGAAGAAGGTGTCGACTATTTTCAGTGTTGTTGTGAAGATGTTGTTTGTGTTATGATGGATATTGAGCTTCATTGGAACTGAACTCCATGCATATGTTAGATGCAATTATATCAGTTCAAAGCCTAGCAGTAAGCCACTATTCTCTTCTTTCTTTCTCTTAGTGGGTAGTGAGTCCACCTACAGTGAGCATTCTGGCAGTGAGCCCTCTAGCAGTGAGCCTTTGTAATTCAGTATTACTACTACATTATATTGTGAGCTAATTCTCACCATGGTTTTTCTTTTTGGGGTTTTCCACATAAAATATGGTGTTCTCTTGTGTGTGTTGTTGTTGTTACATCCCCAACTTATGATTTAGCTTTATTTTGCTTTTGTGTTGTAATAAGGGAGATTAATCATAGTTTAATGATTTGATGTTTGTAGAAAATATCTGTATATGCCTAAAAATGACACGATTCAGTCTAAATAAATATTCTTAATATTTATTCCCTTATAATTCTTCTGTCAATAAATAAATAAACAAATTTATTTATTCGATTCATATCCCTCTAAGTTAATTATATATCAAAATATTTAATTATCTCTTCTAAAGTCAACATTAAATAAAATCCTTTATTTAATTAAATTCTTCTAAACAATTAAATAATTATTAATTATTTAATTAAGTCAAAATCATTCTTCTAAATTTGATTAAACCAAATCAAATTTATTTAAATCCTCCCAATCTCTAAAAATTAAATATAATCAAAATATTTTATTTATTCTTCCAAATCATGCACAACAATTAAATAAATTTATTTATTTAGTTTGCTTTCTTATCTTCTAATTCTTCAAATATCTTTCAAATCTTCTAAAAATAAATCTTCTTGTTCATGCACACACAATTAAATAATTTATTATTTAATTTCTCTTAAATCATGCAAAAGAAAATCTCAAGTTAAGTTAACTAACTCAGTCAACCTTATTTTTATCAATATCTCTTAAATTAGAAAAAGGCTTTCTAATTTATGAAAAGCATGTCTTATCTTTAGAAAAGAAA
Organism: Cunninghamia lanceolata; assembly: GCA_027924645.1. Classification (NCBI taxonomy): domain Eukaryota; kingdom Viridiplantae; phylum Streptophyta; class Pinopsida; order Cupressales; family Cupressaceae; genus Cunninghamia; species Cunninghamia lanceolata. Next base: position 6,870,631 of record BSBN01000193.1, read on the forward strand.
GTAGTTAACTCAAATAAAATAGCTTTTGTGTGACACTTGTCTTCTTCTTATTTGTGCATGTTCCTCAACTATTCTTAACTATTGATCTTCTCATTCTTTCTATACCATTGATCTTCATTCTCTCAAGTCTATAAATTGAACCCCATTCTTCCATTTCAATCATCCAAGCTTTAAATATTGTTACTCTGCAGGAATTACAACGTGCCTTTGGCATGAATTCCTTCATTGCTTGTGATCACATTTGTTACTACGCATTACTATCATATTTGTGAAGCTCATTTTCATGGCGATATTATCATAGTCGTTCCCATTTGAACATCTTGGAATCATAGCAAGGAAGTGCGCCTTCTGAGGGCCATATTCATAGACAAGATTATTTGTGATAGGTGATCAATGGAAGCTACAAATTAAGGGAGGTTTGCTTTGTTGTTGTTCATTATTTATTTGGATCTCTTTTGTTCACCATTTCATTGAGTTTTGGGTATCTTGATATTTGATATTATTGATTATTTATTTGAATCCAATTTTCCCTTAACATTTTTGGTGCCCACCGTGGGGCCTAGCCCCAAATTTAACCCAAAAACTAATTTTTTGTGTTTTAGAAGCCGTACACAGGAGGAAACAACACATTTGATACATCCTAACATGCATATACTATCTGTTACAATGCATTTGTTCTTGCAATGCATATAATCTCTGTTCTAATGCATATACCATCTGTTATGGCACATACGTTCTTGCAGCACATATAGACTCGTTATAGCGTATTTACCCTATGATACAACACATAGATCAGATTGGTGCATATAGACTTTTTTCCAGCACTTTTGACCTCTGTCTTAGTGCATATGTACTGCGGCACTTCTGTTCTCTATTTTTGCGCATTCATTTTTTGAAGCAGTGCATCTATTTTAGGCAGTGATTTTTAGGGTTTCCTTGAAGTTTTTGCTAATGCTGATGTCTTTGTGTAGGAACTCCCTTGATCTGTTTTGCAGGCTAGGTACTAGTTTAGATTCATATAGTTGCACTTGTTAGCTCACACTACGATTTCTAATGGGAAAGTAAAATGGATGCTCATGCAAATCTCACATAGTTTAACTAGGAAGGAAGTAATTGAATCATTTCTATCTTGCATATCATTGAATCATTTCTATTGCTATCTTTTCAAAGTTAACTCATTACTATCAGGATAAAATTGAACTCATCATTGCTATCTGGGTAAAATTGAACCATTGCTATCTTGACCATCACTTCAAAGTTAACAATTCGTGCTACATGGATAAAATTGAACTAATCATTGCTATCTGGGTAAAACTAAACCATTGCTATCTCAACCATCACTTCAAAGTTAACAATTCGTGCTATGTGGATAAAATTGAACTCATCATTGCTATCTTGGTAAAACTAGACCATTGCTATCTCATTATCACTTCAAAGATAACAAAATTCTGTGCTTGCCCAAGTAGATAGCTCATCTAGTTTTTCTCATTTTAACTAGGGGAAAAGAACCACTGTATTCTATGTTTTTGGAATGATACCAAGCCTATGATCTCCCCTATCTTGGGTGAGCAAAATGCTAGACATATCATTTTCACATGTGTCTTTCCTTTAGAGGGGCCTGCTCTTGGATACCATTCATCTAAGTAGGAACAACCCTAAGTGGTAACAGGCTAGATACCAAGCCGTTCCAAGCCACTATAAATAAATTATGTTTGGAGTGAAAGCTTCAAACAATGAGTGTAGTTGTGTTATACCGACAGCCAACCTCCCACAAAACCCTCCAAGGCGCAACCCTTGCAGGCTGGGAGACTCCATAATGGAGTGTAGTGCTCCTGCATGTATAACCACTCAAATGGTTTCATTTATTACTCACCTTTTGTCTAGTGGCCAAAAACCCCTGTAATCCATTTGAAGCCTAGCACTGTACTTGCTTTCTTTTTAGTCCAAAAAGAGTCAAAAAATAACCAAAAAAAAAACCCATAAAAAATTCTTTGTGTTTGTTGTATCTTCTTGCCATAATTTTAGAAAATCAGATCGAAAAGACCTTCTTGCAACCAAAGTACCAAAAGCATCAGAAAATTTCCAAAAAAATTGCAAAAATACTGAGAAAAACTAGAGTGGTGCATCCATCCTTTGTTGCTACGTATTTGTGCCAACCTGCGGCACATCTATACCGGCTTGCAGTGCTTTTACTATCTATTACAACGTATCCTCTTTTTACTAGTGTGGCACATCTATCCTGACTTCCAACGCATTTACCAGTTCCTACAGCGCATGGGTGATAGTGAGCACTTGCACAATCTTTGAGAGAAAAAATTTATTAGTTTTGGGTACCCATTTCAGCCTAGTTCCAAATTCTGAGATCAGGTATTACCTTGCACTCTTTTTTCCATCCATTTAGCATCAAAAGTCTCTTTTTTGTTGGTCATCCCATTCACCTTCTATCAGGTCTTCCTAGTCCAAGGTTAAAGTATCTCATATCAGATAATCATAGGCACCTTTTTCATATCACTTTAGATTTAAGTAACCCTAGTAGGTCACAGGACTTCGCTAGTGGTCTTGGTGCATGGCTAGTCACTACACAGTAAGACATGTATCGAGTACCCTTACTAGTGACTATCATCTTGTATCGGTCATCTTACTTGGAATCATTGATCAAGAAAGTCCCTTGTCCAAATCTTGTCATAAGTATCCTATTATTTGTAGTCTCCATCGACATCTTGCTAAAATCTCTAGTTTCATTCCACCTCATCCCTCGTCACCTTGCATGGTTCTTACTAGATCTCAATACAAAAAGCAACTTGAAATGGCTGGATCATCCAACCACATCATCATCCCTCATGATAGTGATGAGGAAATCTCTTGTGAAGAGTATGAAAGAACCCTCCAAGATCAGAAATTCCAACGCTTGCTAGAGAAAGTACACCATGATGACCCTCACAAGTATTTTTATCATCTTGCAAGTCTTGGAATTAAACTCCCCACAGATTTTGATCTAAGAACAATCCAAGAAAATGTGGAGAACAATCATGAAAAGGGAAAGAAAGCCATAGACCCAAATGCAAAGGATAATAATGAAAAAGGAAAGAAAGCCATAGACCCAAGCGCTCCTATGGAGGAAATAAGAAAACAACTCAAGGATCTAAAGCAACAAATGACAGATCTCAAGACGGGTACAAACACTAAAACCTACTCCTTGGAAGATATTGCACCGTACCCCTTTGATAAAAGTTTGAACATGACACCATTTCCCTTTCAATTCGAGGTTCCTAAGTTTGACAAATACAAAGGGAAAGGGGACCCTAGAGATCACATTAGGGAATTCAAAGCAGCATGCATGGAAGTAGCTCACAACAAAACTTACTTAATGAGACTATTCCCTAGATCACTAGGTAGTCAAGCCATGGAGTGGTTCTCATGACTCCCACCGGGCATCAAACCTTTTGATGATTTAGTCAACAAATTCATCACACACTTCTCTTACAATATTGAACACAAAGTCTCTATGCTTGTCCTATGCAACACCAAGCAAAAGAGTGATGAATCATTCACCTTCCTACAAAGGTAGAGACAACTAGCAAGTAAATGTTCATATGATGTACCAGAGAAGCAATTAATGGAGATGTTTGTCCATAACCTCAACTCAGATCTTAGCTATCAAATACAAATTCAATGCCCTACCTCATTTTCAAAGGTCATTGAGATGGGATTGTTCATCAAGAAAGCTATGATCACCAAGGGGCAAATCAAGTTATACAAGGACACACCTACCTCCAACTACATGAATGACAAATCAAAGTTTTGGACTAAAAAATTTTTTTGTCAACAATGGAGTAGTTGATGCCAAGATGGTGACTCCCAAGCAACAACCAATATTTACTCTCAAAGGAGAGGCAAGCAATGTTATGCCCAATAAAACATTCTCTCAGGAGCCAAGACCATGGTTCAACTCAAATCCAAGGTGAAAGTTCACACCGTTAGGTGAGTCCCAAGAATCCACATTAAGGAAGCTATTGGCCAACAATGAAATCTCTCTACCATAAACAAGTTATTATGAGCCTCAAATCAAACCTCACTATTCGAAAGACACTGACTATTGTGAGTATCATAGAGGAAGGGGACATACAACCAACAATTGTATCCATCTCAAACATGTTATTCAAGATGTGCTTGAGCAAAATCAAGGAGGAACCCAACAACATACCTCCAATGAGACACATGTGGCTTATAGGGATCCACTCCTCAATCATGACATGTCATACAACAACAACAACAATGGTAACAACTGCGATAGGCAAAATCAGAATAGTGGGAATAGTAATGCCAACTATGCAAGTGTGCCATTTGACTATACCATCAATTGTATATCAGAGCATGTCCCACAAATCAATATGGTCACACCCAACCAACAATCAGAGCCTAACCAAAATGATTGCAGTATCATTACCCGCAATTGTAGAGTCACGTTAAATACCGTCCCTCCAAGGTCATCACCTTCTCTATCCAAACTCCATCAGTATAGCATCATAGACCAACTACGGAAGACTCTGGCCCACATTTCTATCTTAGAGTTGTTGCGTCTATCTCCTTCCCACAAGGAGATTCTCAATAAAGCCTCAGTGGAAACCACTATCCCCACTAACTTGGCCCAAGAGAAGTTTTAGGCCATGGTAGGTAATCTGACCTCCTCAAGTACCATATCATTTACTGAACAAGATGACCTCTCAGTCTCTCAACCTCATAACACCCCTCTACATATCATCGCCTTCATGCACAAGAACCACATCAAGAGGGTTCTCATTAATGGGGGAGCTGGTTTAAATATTTGCACATTAAAGCTAGTCCTTACATTGGGGTTCTCTGAAAATGGAGTTGATCCAAGAAAGAAGATAACTATCAAAGCCTATGATGAAGAGGAGAGAACTACCAAATGAATAGTGGTTTTACCCATACAAGTGGGACCAATAATAAAAAATGTTGTGTACCAAGTCCTAGATAGGGAGCTCGCCTATAATATTCTCCTAGGTAGACCATGGATTCATGCCATGAAAGTTGTACCCTCTACTTATCACAAATGCATAAAATTCCTGCATAATGGCAAGCAAGTCACCATCCAAGGTGACCCTGACCCCTTTTAGCATTGCAACTCTATCCTTTCAAAACCCAATTGCATCATACCAAATAATAGAGCATCTACATCCCCTACCCCATAGCATGATCATACCTCTAAAGCTTCCTCATCAAAGCCCAAAGAACAAAAAATTACCATCAAAGAAAAAGGAGTTGGGGAATACTCCATTGAGCACAGCCTCAATCTAGCCAAGATACCTTTATCTCCTAGATCTTTTTTTTTCGACCCAAGAATTTTCCAAAGCCATCTGCTCCTCCTATACCTCCCATAGCTCCCTTTGTAAAATGGGGGACCTTATTAGATGAAATAGAGGAAAGAGATATCCTACAATGGCTTTATATTGAAGAAGAAGAGAGCACACAACAAGAACCACCTAGGCTCCCAACATAAATCTATGGGCGAGGTGAACCTATCCTACATAGAATGGGTTACAAAGGACAAGGCCCCATCGGCCTAAGAAAAGAAGGAATTATAGAACCCATTCAACCTTCTTCATCCTCATTAGCTAGAAATACAAAAGGCCTTGGCTATAAGGATAAGGGCAAAGCTAAAGAAAATGCTTGTCTAGTGGAAATGATCCATACACTTCAAGTTGATAGTGACACAGATTCCAATGAATATGAGTGGGATGAGCTGACAGAGCATTCCTATGATGACAAAGAGGTTGATACCATTCAAACTTATAGCCCCTACCATGAGGGACAAATGCTACCGTATAGGCTGTTAGAGTGTGATTTTCCTATCTCTGAGAATACAACTTTTGAGAAAGGTTCGAGTTCTATCGCAATAAACAACTTAGAGGAAAGTATCATCCTGAATACTCCCCTACCAATACCCCTAATATATCCATTCAGACTATCAATGAATCAGATCTATCCTCCAACTCCCTCCCCCTTGTGCATCCTGAACTTATTAACTCAGATCTACGAGGAACCCCGCAATTAGATATGTTCCAAAACGATGATGCTTATATTGACTACATGGAACTTAGGGACCACCTACCCAAAAAAGATCATAAATCTAGTTTCACTATTGAACTTAATACCGTGGCTTATTTCAAAGAGGGTGCCAAGCCTTCCAGTTGCAAAAATATCAAAATAAAAATTGGATCTAATGGTGAAAACTGCTCCGCGGCAGTGTCAGGTCCCAAAAAAGTAAAAAGAAAGGACACATCCAAAGGTGAAAAGACAACTATAGAACCTAACGATGGAAGGCTTGACACTCTCCCTGATGACATGCACCAGGAGAAGTCTTAGATTGTCGTGGAACCAACAGAGCTGGTTAACATTGGAATAGAGGAACAGCCTAAGATCATTCACTTTGCTAAGTCTCTAACCCCACCAGAGAAGACTAAGTTTGTACCATTCTTCAAGAGAAACCAAGTCAATTTTTCTTGGTCATATGTAGATATGCCGAGGTTAGATCCAAATTTGATTCTACATCATCTTCCATTAGACCCAGGAGTGAAACCAGTGAAACAAAAGCTTAGAAAGATGCATCCACACATAGCACTATTTGTAAAAGAAGAACTCAAAAAACTACTAGATGTAGGGTTCATTAGAGCTATAGACTATCTGGAATGGGTCTCCAACATAGTACCAGTGTCCAAACCTGATGGCCGAGTCAGACTATGGAACGATTTTAGAGATCTAAACAAAGCTCGCCCGCAAGGATGATTTTTCGTTGCCAAATATAGATATCATAGTCGACTTAATAGCAGGACATACCATGTTATCTCTCATGGATGGATTCTTGGGATAGAATCAGATGAAGATAGCACTAGAAGACCAGCATAAGATGGCTTTTACTTGTTCATGGGGCACTTTTTGTTGGAATTGTATATCGAAAAAATTGGATTTGTAAATTGAAATGATCAAACAATTGAAATGCATAACCTAAACCCAAATAATTCAATACCCCGAAGATGCAAGATGAGCTCGATTGATTGATCGCTTTGTTGTGTTGATTGCTCAATTCCGTAGCATAACGTTGATAAGAAGATAAATGACAGATGGTTGATAGATTCAAGCTAGATGGGTTGAAGATGATGGATAATGGCTTGAGATGAAAATTCAGCAGAGTGAGGTTGCATGAAGAAGAATCCTCAATTCTCTAATGTCTCCTCCTAATCTCCTGTCTAATGTCCCAAATGGCTTGTTTTATAGGCTTGGCTTGGTTCAAATGGATGGCTAGGATCAATTAGGGCTTTAGATGAAATGGATGGATAGGATTGATTTGTTTTCCTTGCACATTAAGAAATTGTAGTCAATTGACATGTGGCAAAGGAAGATAAGGCTTAGGTGTGATTGTGTAGACAAATACTAAAATTAGGTCCCATTAGTTGTGCATACATGAAAGATAAAAGTTGTAACACATGATTGACTGGACAAATGTTGGAATGTGATAAAAGATGAGTGTTTAATTCAAATAAAATATTTGAATTAGTTGGAATATGAGTTGGATATTAATTAAATAAATAAGATTTATTTAATTAATTTGAAAGATGATTTGGATAGGATTGGTATATGATGTGGAAATTAATTAAATTAATAAAATTTATTTAATTAATTGGGATGAGGATAGGATAAATGGGATTATGCATGTGAAATTAATTAAATAAATAAAATTTATTTAATTAATTAGCATGTGGCAAAGGAAGATAAGGCTTAGGTGTGATTGTGTAGACAAATACTAAAATTAGGTCCCATTAGTTGTGCATGTGAAAGATAAAAGTTGTAACACATGATTGACTAGACAAGTGTTGGAATGTGATAAAAGATGAGTGTTTAATTCAAATAAAATATTTGAATTAGTTGAAATATGAGTTGGATATTAATTAAATAAATAAGATTTATTTAATTAATTGGAAAGATGATTTGGATAGGATTGAAATATGATGTGGAAATTAATTAAATAAATAAAATTTATTTAATTAATTGGCTTAAGTGGGATTAGGGAAATTAGGATGGAAATTAGGACAAAATGGCTTATGATGTCTAGATAATGTTTTAACAAGGTGTTGTAAGACATACACAAATTTGGGACAATTTTGGGTGTCTACATTTTGCCCCTCTTTGAGATGATGTTCGAGATGATAAGATTTATGTCGAGTAACATCATTTCAAAGAAGCTAAGGTATGGATAGAGGAAAATGATATGGAGATAGGATGATGATGCCCCCTCAAGAGGATAGGCGGGTTGGGCAAACATGGGTAGGCTGTCGAAAGAAATGGATTGGCTACAAAAGAAAGATAAGGGGATAGATAGAAGAAATGGAGATGTGTTATGCTGCAATGAATTTGAGCAACCATGATGTTTGATATAGCACTAGACGTTATGCACCAAGGTATAAGGACCAAGATGATGATGTGTCTCATGCCCCAGCATAATACAACCTTGTCTAACGTATGAGGAAGTAAACTTAGAGCATTGAGTCCTAATGCACAAAAGGTATGATATGACCTTAGATGCAAAGGATAGTGCAAAAAGCTATTCCAACATACACAAGATATGAATATTAGCTAGAATGATACTGATGTGATGCAAATGCAAGATAAAATGATAACATACACAAGCAAGAAAGCAAGCATGCACAAATGATTCAAAAACAAACAAGGTATTGCCCCTGTCAAGCTGTAAACCACTGATTAATTGTTTGATTGTTGATAGTTGAGAGTGTTGTCATGGTGGGGAAAGCTATATCCCTAAATCAACACAAGGTTGTTTGCTGAGTTGGTTGGTTGAATGGCTAATTGATTTGGCTTACAACAAGGCTAGGATCAAGACCATTGATTGCATTTGGATAACTTGGCTAGATTGATTAGCTTGATTGGTATAGCTTTAAGGATGGGCTTGCATTTGGATCATTGTTTCGAATGATTTGATGAGTGAAGGATGATTGAAGATTGATTTGATGAATTGATTGGAAGAAGTTGTTTATTGATGATGTAGAAGATAGATGATAGAATAAATGATAAGAGGAGAAAGAGAAAAATCATTTGTGCCTAAATTTGGGCACTTCTTTCGTACTCCAAACTGCCTACATACCCTGTATCCATGAGATCAAGGCACTTAATGATGGAAATGAGATGTAGTTCTGATGTTTTTATTGATGAGATGATGAAAATGGATTGAGATTGATGAAATGTTGATGATGGGATGATATGTGTTGGATTGAGCTGCTTTTGATTTGTTGGAGTGACTAGAGTTGTTTCGATGGTTGGCTTGATGTGCTTTGGTTTTGATGTTTGTTATTGTTGGGTTGATTGTTTTGAATGATGATAGTGATGGTGTGATTATTGCAGTGTCCACTCAATCTAAGCATAAGCAAGTGTTCTCAGTATGCTCAAAGGATGTAAAACAAACAAGGTATTGTCCTTGTCAAGTCATAAACCAATAATTGATTGATTGTTTGATTGATGATGATAGATAGTGTTGTCATTGCGAGGAAAGCTATATCCCTAGATCAACACAAGGATGTGGGAATGCTATATCCCATTGATGATGTTTGATTGGGCTCATGGCAAGATTAGGATCAAAACCTTGTTGATTTGATTGGATAATGTTCCTTGATTGATTGGCTTGCTTTATATGGATTATTATGACTTGGATTTAAGATCATTGCTTAGATTGATTTGATTGATATGATTGGAAGAAGTGATTGATTGAAATGGATGAATGAATGTTATTGATAGGAAGAATTGATTTTGATGATGAGTTTCTTTTGATTGAATGTGGATGGAGTGGATTGTTTTGGATGATGTGATTGGTTTTATTGCTTGGATTTTTTTTTTGTTGGATATTTAATTTTTTTTTGGATTTTTGAGAATATTTTGATGTTTTGGGGATTTTTGAAATATTTTATTTTTTTGAATTTTTTTTTAAATATTTTGAATGTCAATGGATTTACAATTTGGGTAGCCTTTGTGCTTGATACCAATGACAAGGGAAAACCAAGTCTAGGTGCAAGGGATGGATAAAAGGATGGAGAAAAGGATGGGCTCATAGTAAATGTGACAGTTAGATCATGAGAGTTGGATGGGATGGAAGAGAGGATAGGCCATACAAGGGATGGATGCTTGCCTCATGATAAATGGCTAGGTAGGCTAGAGTGGAAAGCTCGTGATAAGGATATGCCATAGTGGATGGATCATAAAGGAGCTAGGATGTGATCTCCAAAGGCTATGTTGTAGAGGAAGGATAAATTGCCCCATTCTAGGTGGTAGCTTAGGATTCTTTGCATGACAATGTTTATGACCATGGGATGATATGATAGATTGGTTTGAATGGGATGGATAAATGGTCAATGGATAGGACTTGGTTTGGAAAGAACGCATGTCAAGAAATATCCCAACATGTTTCAACATTTTGCCCTTATGTCTTCATCAAAATCAAAAGGCGGAAGGATGGGTAAATAGGATAGGCATGTTTATGTAATGGCTAAGGATGGTAGGATGGCAAGTTAGGATAAGATAGGTTAGTATGATATAATGGGATAGATAGTTGGGAAATGGATAGGTTGGATGAGACAATGTGCCCCCAAGTGTAGGTGACATAGAAGATCAACCTACACATGATGCCTGTTTGCCAGGTTTTCATCATGGTACTTATCCAAGGCACCTGTTTACTAGGTTTTCACCATTGGACGAAGGGATTTCTCTTTACTATTTTGATTTTTTTTCTTTTATTTTCTTTTTTCTTTTTTTCTTTTAGATGGGTTAACAATTACACATGGTGCCTGTTTGCCAGGTTTTCACCATGGTAATGGATTGGAGGGACTCAAGTGGCTAGTTCAATGGATGTTGGTAGTCCCATTAGAGATGGATGTCCTCACATGGACCATGTCATTATGCTCATAGATGTTGATAAGGGATTGTGTGGGTGAGAGATGTATTAGGTAGATAGTGGATGATGAAATGGATTATGAAAGGTTCATGCATGGAAGGATAGGGGATTATGATGTGGATTATGTAGGCTTATGGAATGAAGATGGATGAAAAGTTTATGCCAAAGCATGGACCATAGGGATAGCATGGGGGAGATATGTAGGATAATGGATGGAATATGAGGAGATGTAGTTATGTGGAGGTGCTGTAGAGTGGAAGGGAACCATGACCAATGGTTGCACACACCGTGATAAACATTGAAGCTTTTGATGAGATGGTGTTGTAGGAAGCAATGGAGATGTTTGCTTAGGAGATGGTTGATGAAGTGATTTAGGAACCCACATAGATTTAGTATTTTTAGTGTTTTTTCTTTGCTTGTGGGATTTTTGAAGGGAATGGAAGTTTTGGATGGAAGTAGGCTTTTGGATGGAGATAGGTGATTGGGATTCTTGAGATGTAGAGGAGGATGCCTCATTCACTTTGCTAGCTGTTTGCTTAAGAACCCAAACCATTTTGCTTTTGGGCTTTACTTTTGGAGGTATGGGCTTGGATAGATTTTTGAATGTACTTTGCTTAGAAGATGGATGATTTAGAGATTTTTCACATCGATGCCCCAAGGCATGAGGGTCTTTAGGAGTTTTAGTTGGATTTTTGGTTTTATAGATAAAGGCATCCAATTTTTTGTTTTTGAATCCCATGGGGTGGGTGGAGTGGATGGAATGATTGGAAGCTTTATACTTAAACGATATGTGCTTTTGTTGGCCATGATTAGGGATGTAAGGATACTTATGAATGATAGGTATGTTAGGTGTTGGAAGCAATGGTGGCAAGGTGGATGGAGGAATATTTGGAGTTGGTAAAAGTGGAGGCAAATTAGATGGTGGAAGGTGTACAGTCACATGCTTTTGACATTTATAGGATGATGGAGGTGGGATGGAAACATATGTTTTGGGTAGATGATGGGGTTTATAATGGAAAGTGGTGGACTTAGGAGGGATGGAGGGATTACCAACATCTTGGCCTTGTTTACCTTGGGGTGTGTATCCAAGGCCATATGAGCATGGAGGAATCTTGACATGGTTTGGCTCCAAAATACCTTGTTCATAAAGGCCTAGGCCTTTACCTTCGTAGTTCATGTTTCAGAGCATGCAATGGACTATAGGACTTGATGTGCTTTAAACATTAGACTTGAGTTATTTATTGGATGTAGAAGGTGAAGTGTAGGACAAAGGTTGTTGTTGTCCTAAGGAAGAACACTCGTGGACAAAGGTGGTAAGACCAAGTGGACATGATGGTGGACTTGAAGTGGAATCAATGGTGAATGTGGAAGGAGGATCATTAGGATCTTGATTAGCATTGTATTCACTAAGATCCAAGTTATTTGTTTGATCTTTTATGCTTACTTGGGGGACAAGTGTCTCATCATGACAAGTGGATGTTTGCTCATTATAGATAGGGCTAGATGGTGGATGATTAGGAGCAATTCAGAAACCTTGCTCATGGATAGATATAGGATTATGGATAGGATCAAGGTGCTCATGGATAGCTTCTTCATAGGTATAATCTTGATCATAAAGAAGGTAAATGTTATGGATGGGTTGCATAAAACTGTTTTGATCTTGAGTTGGACTAGGGCTTAATGTTTCCACATGCTTAGGATTAAACCTTTGACATACCTCTGTTGGCAAGAGACACTATATGGATTCATGGTTGTTGTCATTGATGGCAACAAAGGTCATCCCACATATCCGCAAGTCATGATGTGTCTCTACCGGAAGTCAGAATAAAGAAAGTTGTGGTCCGGTAAAGAAGAACAGAGCATGTGGCAAGGTCCGACAGATTGGTCCGGACCTCTCAGAGGAAGTGTCTTGGTGCAGTGCGGATTTGGGGAAGTCAAGAGGACTACCTTTAGTAGTATATTCCAAGTATTTAGCCTCCGGTGATGGACAAGGAAAAAGATATGAATGGTTAAGTACCGGATTCCTGAGAGACAGTGAAAACAGAGGAAGAACTGACTGACAGAGTATCAGACTACTTTCCGGATGGGTTACTGCTGATGACAGAGGTTGTGAAGGCATGAATCATGTTTGGCCGACATGATTAATGATATCTACAAGTATATGCTTGATCCGCATTGCTTGGTGAGGAAGGATTCAGCCGACAGAATGAGAGTTTGTAAGAAACTAAGACTGTTCCGGATGCCGACTAGAAAGGTGATGAAACTACTTGTGCGGATATATATAGAGGATGGATTTAGTTGTGAAGTGAGTGTGGGTGTGGTGAGATATGCGAATAAGTCCAGAGAAAGAGCAGAGGTAGCAAAAAGGATCCGGTATGTGAAAGATAGCAGAACAAAGAACAGAGGAAAGATGAAGTGCAGCAGATCAGTGTACTGAGCCTAACCGGAACTGAACTCCAGCATATGCAGATGCTTCCAATCAGTTCAAGACTGTGATTATCATCACTTTGTAGACAGTGTGTCTTCTTGTAGGCAGTGGGCCTCTTGTGAGCAGTGTGCTCGGGCAGTGAGCCCTAATTGGCAAGTGCCATTTTTGTAATTTCCTATTCTTATAACAGAGAATAATTCTTGGGTTAATCACCCCGTGGTTTTCTCCCTTAACAGGGTTTCCACGTCAAAAATACTGTGTCATGTGTTTCTTACTTCATGGTTAATGTTTTGTGTTTGATTTTATGCTGCTTTAATTAAAAGGAAAGTTCAATAAGGGAAATAATTAGGATAACTGATTCACCCCCCCCCTCTCAGTTATCAACAACCTCTTGACTTTGGATGAAAGTGGAAGGCTCTAGAGTAGACTTGATAGACTCTTGATGGTTATCGACATGAGGGCATGATGGCTCTTGACTTAGGCTTGTGGTTGGAGACTCTTGAATAGGCTTGATAGCTTGTAGGTCACATGATGGGCTTGAAGGGCTAGGTATGTTAATGGAAGGCTCTTGAAGAGGCTCAAGGATAGGTGGACCACATGATGGGATTATAGGATTGGACATGACCTTTGGAAGTTCTTTAGTAGGCTCATGAATGGGCATTTGACATGGAGGTAGTTTATTCCTACCTAGTAGCCAATGGATCACATCCTTCGCAAGTGTATGTGTGGATGGGAAATATAATGGATATATGATAAGGGTAGATGGGGTTGGAAGCTTAGGATTATGATTAGGTTGAGGGCTAATTGGATTGGATGGATTAGGATTTGGACTAGATGAGGGTGACACACAGGATTGGGATGATGTGGCATGATTTCCCATTATAGGTAGGTACACCTTGTAAACAATTGGAACAAATATTGGGGCATTGATTTGTATTGTGGCCTTTGGTCCTATGGTATGCACAATAATCATGTTCATCATATGGACTTTCTTCACATGGGTTGATGGGGGGAAGTTCAATGAGTTTTACTTCAAGCATCCTTTGTAAAACTATCTCAGCCGCATCCTTTGGTGAAGGATTAGAATGACATGGTGATGAAGGTAATGAAGGGCTTGGTGATTTGGAAGGTTGATAGACCAATGGACTAGGAGTAGGATCACATGGTGGTGTTGGGATAGGATTAGTTGGCTCATGTGTTGGTGGGTGATTAGATGATAAAGGCCACTCTAGATCGGTATCTCCCTTGTCAAAGGTAATCAAGTCTTGCATAGGATAACTTGGACTCATTTGATTTATGTACAAGGGGCCATTGGGATCTAGATATGATTCTTGTTCGAAAGGTGGATTTAGATCTATCAATGGTGCTTGGTGGTCTTGTTAAAAAGGTGTACTTGGACTTACTTGATTTATGTACAAAGAGCCATTGGGACTTGGATGTTGTTCTTGTAATATCATTTGATTGCTTTGTGGATGGGCTTGGTAGTGGATTGGAATTGTGGCATGAGGTATTGGATAAGCTTGAGGTGGATGTTCATAGGTTAATGTGGCATTGACTTGGTGGATAGGTGGATTAGGTTGATAGGAAGTGGATGAATATGACATGTGGCTAGACGGATTAGGTTGATAGGAAGTGGATGGATATGACATGTGGCAAGATGGATTAGGTTGATATGAAGTGGACGGATATGACATGTGGCAAGATGGATTAGGTTGGGAGTGAATGGCTAAGGATTGCTGTACTTGTCGAGCTTGATTAGTGGCTAAAAGGTGTTGGGCTTGGGTTATGAAGTGTTGTAGTTGAGGTGATTAGCTTGCGTGGGGTTGAGCTCTTTGGATGAAGAATTGTAATATTTCAATGGCATCTTGGTTGAGGGGTTGTGATCCTTGATAAAGATTTTGGAGGAATCTTTGGAATTTGATTTTTGGGTCTTCTAGTGTAAACATGTTGTCACCAATTGTTTGTCTTAAGTCCTTTTAGCAAGTGCTTGTTTAGGGATTTGGATGATGATGTGGCTTGTTTGGATGATTTGGCTATGTTTGGGATGAAAGTGATTGTGTTTGAATGTTATTGGAAGAATGTATAGGATGACTTGTCTTTATGTGTTTGGGTGTTTAGATCTTGATGTGGCAATATTCAAACAAATGATTATGCATATACACACATGAATCACTCACACAAGACATATAAGCAAATTTTAGTTTAGAATAATGTGATGATGGTTAAGCAAGCACGTGAAGACACTTCAACAAGTCCTAGTCAAGGCAAAGCCACTATCACAAGGAGGTTCTAATGAAAATCTGGGGGACTGGCACCCCACGAGCATCCAGCAAGCCACTTAAGACTTTAACTAACCCTACTAGGAGTTTTAATATACACAAAGGTACACCTCCTTTCAAGTTAGCACTGTATGGTGAGCGCTAATACCGGTTAGACTTGGCTTTCACCTTATCCTCTAATTTTTATAGCAGACCAGATGAAAGTACCACTTGAGGTCATTCCCTTGGGGTGGATACCAAAGCAGGCCTCTCTAAGGCTAAATAAAAGCAACACAAGTAAATATTTTTGATCTCCAAGTTCGTGTTGGGACGCGAGGAGAGAGCATACACATTTACTTGGTCACACTCGCATGGGGTTCATTAACCTTAGAAATTCAATGTGTGGAAGACAATGCAAGCACTTGTTTGTTTTAAAACCCAAATCCAAATGTGATGGAGGACAATGGTTCGTTTTAGCCTAATTTTTGATGTGATAGAAAACAATGTTCGTTTTAATGCCAAAGTCCAAATGTGTTTGCAAACAAGTTTAGAAGATAAGAGATGAAATGATTGCACCTAGTTAATTTGCTATCCAAATATGTTGTAGATGATGATGCCAATGCTGCTCCAGCTCCTTAGATGCCTCTACAAGTCACCAATTCCAAAAAGAAACGAGTAAACTTGCAAAGAAGATGATTATATGAAAAAGATGAAATCTGATAAAATCTAATGAAAAAGATTTGATACAGAAAAATAGATTACATAGACAGAAAGTTTAGGAGATTCTAAGCAATTTGAAAAAAAGTTTCGCTGAAAACTGATCAAATATGCTCAAGTTAAGCTCAAATGGAGTTTGCAATGAAGCTGAACTTTGACTGATAAAAAAGATGGTAAAATAATATAGTCACCTGATAAAACCTAATCCACTATGTAGTTCATCCTTTTAGCTTTCCAGCAAGTCCTTGTTTACACAATTTGGCCTTCGTATGTGAAAGTTATGATAGAAACACCAAGATGCACAATGACAGCAACCAAAAGCAAGTTACAGTTGCCAGATGCAATATACTGTTGACTAGAAGCGATCTGAATTTGTCTGCAGATGATATGTTATGGCTCAGATGCAACTCATGTAGGCTTGTAAGCGATGTGAAAGATGGCAGAGGTGATCACTGCGTGTCCAGAAGCGATCTCATGTTTTACCACAAGCGAACCCTTGTAGATCAAATGCGACTCGGAAAACACCAGATGCGAATGCTGTAGGATTATAAGTGATGCAAAAAAGTCCAAAGCAACCAATTTTGGCCTACAAGTGACCTGTATCTACAAAATGAAAGTGCGACAGAAACCCTAGTTCTACAGAAGGTGATTACTGTGAGGCCAAAAGTGACTAGGTTAAAGACAAAAGCGATTATTGTTGAGATAAAAGTGATCACAATATGAGCAAAAGCGATTACTATCTGACTAAAAGTGATCAAAATATGAGCAAAAATGATTACTATTAGCCCAAAAGTGATCTGGAAAGTTTCAGGTGAGAGATTGCAAATATTAACCATATGCGACCAAGTTTACCAGATGCGATCCGTTTTTGTTCAAAAGCAAGCTGAATTTTACCAAAAGCTTATGACTGTTTGTTTAAAAGCAAGCCAAATTTGACCATAAGTGACTGCTATTTGCTCAAAGGTGAGCTAATTTAGCCCAGGCGACTATTGTTTGATCAGAGGCGACCTGAATTACTAGAAGCGTATTTTTGCAGTCCGGTTGTTGTTTTCTTCACCAAACGCTCCATTTTTCATCAAATTTAGGTAAATTTGTACTCAAAATTTATGGAAATGGCCTCTCGGATGCAATAGTGAGGTTAGATTTGGGATAAGAGATCATCTACATACATTTTTAGCCAAATCTTTACAAACTAGGGTTAGAAAAATGCAAATTTTTGCTACAAAAGCTTGCAAAAATGAAAGATTGGCGCTCCAAGAGATCTAAAATTCATAAAAACAACTCAAACAAGAGAGTTAATCAAGGACGTGAGTCCCACCGGGTGTGCTAGAATGTATATCAAAAAATTTGGATTTACAAATGGAAATGATTAAATAATTGAAATGCATAACCTAAACCCAAATAATTCAATACCCAAGATGCAAGATGAGCTCGATTGATTGATCGCTTTGTTGTGTTGATTGCTCGATTCCACAGCATAATGTTGATAAGAAGATAAATGATGGATGGTTGATAGATTCAAGCTAGATGGATTGAAGATGATGGATAATGGCTTGAGATGAAAATTTAGCAGAGTGAGGTTGCATGAAGAAGAATCCTCAATTCTCTAATGTCTCCTCCTAATCTCCTCTCTAACGTCCCAAATGGCTTGTTTTATAGGCTTGGCTTGGTTCAAATGGATGGCTAGGATCAATTAGGGTTTTAGATGAAATGGATGGATAGGATTGATTCAATTTCCTTGCACATTAAGAAATTGTAGTCAATTGACATGTGGCAAAGGAAGATAAGGCTTAGGTGTGATTGTAGACAAATACTAAAATTAGGTCCCATTAGTTGTGCATGTGAAAGATAAAAGTTGTAACACATGATTAACTAGACAAGTGTTGGAATGTGATAAAAGATGAGTGTTTAATTCAAATAAAATATTTGAATTAGTTGGAATATGAGTTGGATATTAATTAAATAAATAAGATTTATTTAATTAATTGGAAAGATGATTTGGATAGGATTGGAATATGATGTGGAAAGTAATTAAATAAATAAAATTTATTTAATTAATTAGGATGAGGATATGATAAATGGGATTATGCATGTGAAATTAATTAATTAAATAAAATTTATTTAATTAATTAGCTAAGTAGGATGAGGATGGGATTGAATGAGATTTTAATTAAATAAATAAAATTTATTTAATTAATTAGCTTAAGTGGGATTAGGGAAATTAGGATGGAAATTAGGACAAAATGGCTTATGATGTCTAGATAATGTTTTAACAAGGTGTTGTAAGACATACACAAATTTGGGACAATTTTGGGAGTCTACAGGAATGTCATGCCATTTGGGCTAAAGAACGCAGGAGCCACATACCAACGTGCTATGATCACAATATTTCATGATATGATGCACGTAACAATGGAATATTATGTAGATGATATCCTAGCAAAGTCACTCACAAGAGAATCACACCTGGATGTGTTAGAGAAGGTCTTTCAAAGACTTGATCAATTCAAAGTTAGGTTAAACCCAAAGAAATGTGTGTTTGGAGTCACCTCAGGCAAACTCTTAGGTTTTAATGTATCAACAAATGGAATAGAGGTGGACCCCACCAAAGTCAAGGCTATTATGGACATGCCACCACCCAGGACTCTTACTCAACTAAGATATCTGCAGGGCAAGCTACAAGCAATCGATAGATTCATATCACAACTGGTAGACAAGTGTCAACCATTCAGTCATCTTCTACACAAGAACATTCCATTCAGATGGGATGAGAAATGTGAAGAGGGATTCAACAAACTGAAATAGTATCTTATGAATCCACCTATTCTCATGCCTCCTATCCAAGGGAAACCATTGATACTTTACATAGCTGCTACACCTATAGCTCTTGGGGCTCTTCTAGCACAACAAGATTATGAGATTAAAGAAAGAGCTATCTACTATATCAGTCACACATTGGTGGGCTATGAGTTGCAATACTCTCAGATAGAAAGATCATGCCTTACAGTAGTTTTTGCTTCCCAAAAACTCTGACATATATGCTTGCACATCCAGTCAAACTTATTACAAAAATAGATCCACTAAAGTACCTACTAAGTAAAGTAGCTCTTATAGGCCGCCTAGCCAAATGGGTAATTCTCTTAAGTGAATACAACATTAAGTATGTTGACAGAAAAGCTATCAAAGGGAAGTCATTGCTGATCAGTTAGCGGATGTACCATTATAGGACACCACACCAATGCAATTTGAATTTTTAGATGAATCCCTATTCAACATCTCAACACATTCCTGGAAGGTCTACATTGATGGGTCCTACACAAACCGTGGATTGGGGGTAGGAATCTTGTTTGTAACTCCTCATGGCGTCACCATACCGAAGTCTTACCATTTGTTATTCCCATGCACCAACAACATAGTAGAATATGAAGCCTTAGTCATTGGCCTCAAAATGGTAATAGAGTGGAAAATCAAAGAGCTACATGTTTACGGTGATTCTCAACTAGTAATAAATCAGGTCAATGATGATTACCAAACCAAAGATGAGAAGCTTGTCCCATACAAGCAGATGGTCAAAGACTTCAAGGAATACTTTGTAGTCATCTCTTTTGAATAGATAGCTCGCATTGAGAACAAAGCAGCAGATGCCATGGCGACCATTGCCTCTCTTCTCAAGATACCAAAGAATGAGTCACGGTACAAGTTCTTAGTGGAAACTATTCAACAACTAGCTTATGATCTTCCTGAAACCCATTCCATATGCCTATTAGTTGGATCTGATTCACCTTGGTACGGTAAGGTTTACACTTACCTCAAGGACAATGCCCTCCCACCTAACTTATCTTCAAACCAATGACGAACCTTTATATGCCAAACATCTCACTATACCATTATTGCTGACACCCTATACC
Organism: Cunninghamia lanceolata; assembly: GCA_027924645.1. Taxonomy (NCBI): domain Eukaryota; kingdom Viridiplantae; phylum Streptophyta; class Pinopsida; order Cupressales; family Cupressaceae; genus Cunninghamia; species Cunninghamia lanceolata. Next base: position 6,890,917 of record BSBN01000193.1, read on the forward strand.
AATGTGGTCTAGATGGTACTTTACTCCATTGTTTAGAATGAGAAGAATACCAAACTACCTTACAAGATGTGCACGAAGGGATTTGCAAAACACAATCTAGTGGTCCTTCCTTAGCTAAGAAACTCATGCGTTTGGGTTATTACTAATCGAACATGGAGACAGATTCATATTAGTTTGTGAAGAAGTCCAAGCAGTGCCAAATACATGGGAACCTGATATATGCACCAGCTCAAGAGTTGAGACCTTTAATGACACCTTGGCCCTTTTTCCAATGGGGGCTTGACCTTGTGGGAAAGATCCATCCACCCTCATCCAACGGCCACAAATTCATAATAACTGCCACTGAGTACTTTACCAAGTGGATTGAAGCCATTCCCCTCACCACTGTCACAGGTAAACAAATTTCCTCATTCATCCTGAATTACCTCATCTAGAGATACGAAATTCCCTCATCCATTATCATGGATAACGGAAGACCCTTCAAAAACTAGGATGTCCAAGAACTCTATGAGTGATTCAAAATCTAGTACCATTTCTCCACACCCTATTATTCCTAGGGCAATGGTCAAGCAGAAGCATCCAACAAGACCATCTTGAAACTCCTCAAGAAGACAGTCAACGATGCTGGCTGTGATTGGCATATCCAACTCAATCCCACTCTGTGGGCCTACAGAACCAGTATACGCACTCCCACAGGTGCTACACCATATGCCCTTATCTATGGTTCAAAAGCTATCCTCCCCATAGAGTTCGAATTACAATCTCTCAAGGTGTCATTAAAAGGTCTCATATCAGATGAAGAATATAGAGTTTCTAGATTGCAAGAACTAGAGTTGCTAGAAGAAAGGAGACAGAAAGCCTTTGACTATCTCAAAGCATATCAACAAATGATGTTAAGAAGCTATAACCACAGGGTTCACCCAAGAGTCTTTAAAGTTGGAGATCTAGTACTTAAAGAGAACCCCCATAATCAACATGATAGGGAAAAGAAAGGCAAGTTTGAACCCAACTAGCTTGGGCCTTATGTGATTGTAGCTACTTATGTATCGGTGGCATATCAGTTAGCAACATCAGAGGGTGAGTTGTTAGATGACCCAATCAACAACATGCATCTTCACCAATTCTATACCTAGGAGAACCCCAATGTAAGGGGGCACAAAATACAAAAAAAATCAAAAAAATCAGAAAAATACAAAAAAAAATAAATAGAAAAATACAAAAAATCATCCTTTGGTGAAAACCTGGCAAATAGGTGCCTTGGATAGGTATCATGATGAAAACTTGGCAAACAGGCGTCATGTATACTTTCTATCTTTTTGTACAAATAAAAGCTAGTGGTGAAAACCTGGTAAACAGGCGTTACTTGTGATAAATTGCTTCCTCCATCTTTGGGAAACCAATCAACTTGTGTCCATTCTTCCTTGTGTCCCATTCAATCCATATCTATCCTATAAAAAAATCCTAATGATAACCTATCATGGCTTGATATTCTATCTGTTTGTTGCCTTGTCAACCAAGGTTTTATCACATATCCTATCCACAGTGTTAGCCTAACATAGTGTCTCTCATTAGTATCCATGGTCCAAAATCCATGAACTATGTTGCCTCTACATTGTCACATAGGCAAGGCCATTTCTCAAATGCGCCCTTGAGGCTCCACTGTCCCATCCATCCCATGTCTAGTCCTTCTATATATCTGAGTTCACACCACTTTCTACCACCTAGGTCTTACGTCTGATAGGGTTCACCCCGTACTACATTGCCTTTACATCGTCACACAGGCAATGCCATTTAGCAATGAGCCCCCAAGGCACCAGGTCAGTCCCTTAGGGTCCGTCTCACCAATAAGGATTGTGGAATCTTCTCACCAAGCAAGAAAGTGCAAGTGAAACCTACTCTTTTCAAGTAGAAATCATGATGCAAGACATTAACCTATCCAAGGCAAAGAAGACAAACACCTAAGGCCTTCTAAATGATTTTTACCCAAATTATGGCAAGAAACAAACACATCTAAATGCAAATATGTTTTGTGGATTGGAAACATGTTTAAAATACAGAGTCTTGATTTTTGCTATCATGTCTTTCTACGCTAGCGAGGATGCCAAAAGATAGAGATGCTATGATGGGGGCATGATTATTTTATTTGTTTTTTGTTTGTGGATTAAACTTTAGTAATGTGACACCTTGTCTAATGACATGATCAGCAAAAGATCATCAAGGACATCAAAGGTCCAAAATGAATGTGGGCAATCCTTGTTTGTTGATACGCAAGAAATACTTTGGTCATCTCTGTTCAATTATACCTTGATGCTTGTATTAACTTGCTAAAACAAAATCCATGTAAGCAATGCTCAGGTCATCTCAGTTCAATTATACCTAGATGCTTGTATTAACTTACAACATTTGGAAAAAGTACCAAAAAAATCTCCCAATGATGAAATAAGTACTTCAAAATACTTGCACCATCAAGATGTCAAAAGAAAAACATCCATTATACATCCATACATCCATATCCCATGCAATAAAAGATCTAAACAATGCAGAGTAACAATACAAAGTCAAAGCTTGTGAATCTTTCTATCATGTCATTCTTTCAAATCAATCTTCTACCTATCATTCTATCATTTCTGTGTCGATAGAGTACATTTGGACATCACAAAAGCATAGCATATAGTTGTATATCATATCACTTGAGATAGTCATTTACATGATTAAATCAATTGCATACATAGTAAGTGCACCAGGTCATCCATATACAGTTTGTTGCATTCATCATATAGTATCAACAAAAAAAAAATCAAAATAAAAAACATAGATAAGTGCGTCACATTAGTTGCATAATCATATAGATATCATTTTGCATTCACACACATTTGAGACATATCAAATAAAACATCCAAGTCTACATTAGGTCATATAGCATTACATAGCATCATATGAAAATTTGCATTAGACAAACATTGCATAGCATTAAGTAAAACATCTAAGTCTTCATTAGATAAACATGTGCATCACATCATACAATAAAAATGCATCCATAACATAGAAATGAACAAACTACATATAGAAAGCATCAAATAGCTACATCATCATATAAATATCATAAAATGTGTCCAAATGTACAATATCAAGTGGTCCATCTCCGAATCAATGTCATATACAAAAGGTACATCTCATGGATGGTGATACATGTCTCAAAATGTAAAAGTGGTACATAAGTCTATCCAGCTATCTGAGCCATCAAAAATGGCACATAGGATCCAAAGTCTACAAGTCTTGACTATCCCTGTTGCTGTGAACTGATGCTACCAGAAGTATCTCCTGTGTCCCCTCCTCTGCTAGCCCCAGACTGCTATGGGCCCATCATGGAGGCTCCTGACCTTGATCCACCTACTCTCTAGGAGGCCATAGACTAACTCCTATAGCTTGAAGCCCTCTGACTAACTAGCACAACACCATGGTATAAACCTCGATAATACTATGTCTGAGCCTGCAGTCTGGCAAGCTCATCATGCACCTGTGCTAGCTATGTCTGTGCCTATGCTAGTTGTGCCTGTGCCTAGTACACCTACCCAACCAAAAATCTACTCATCACATCTGTCCCCAGGGCTTCCACTGCGGTATCCCACTCTACTCAGATAACTCATATCCACGCCTCTACCATATCTCTCTCTTTGGTGAGCCCCGCAATAACCTCTACATCTGTCTCTCATCGGGCCTGAGTCCTCATGAGCTGTGCCTACATCTGCCTAACCTATCCTCTCAAGGTAGCTATGGCCCTCTCCTAGATGTCTGACTATGCTAGACCCTAAGCTACCTATGCCTATCCTTGCCCCTATGGTTGGGGTCCCTGCTACTGTGCCACCTGCTGAGGTGGCGACATCTGTACCTATGGAGCCTACTGTGTGACCTATGGTGGCACTGCCTGCTGAGTGTGGGAAGGTCCCTCCCCAGCTCTCTACCTCTGTCTCGGCCTGCCTCCGTCATCCCCACCCCCTCCTCCTCCATCATCCCCCCCATCTCTGCTACCTCTCCATCCACCTATCCTCCTCCTCCCCCTCTAGCCAACCTGGCCCTCATCATCTGAATCTACCTCATCTATCTGAGGCACCAGCTCGCTAGGCCCTGAATATCTCAGAAATGGGTGGATAGTGAACCAATCCTCATAATCCTAGGTCATCCCAGCATCTACAATCCCCTTCCTCATATCCTAGGTGATGTAAGGCATATGTTGAAACTCTGCCAATGCCTCCTCATAAGATGCTATCAGTTCCCATCTGAGCCTCTCAGCGTGAGTCCGTGGAAATTGAGCTTGCCCCTATGGTATGCCCTGCCTCCTCCCAAACTGTCTTTGCACTTGGCTGACAATCTACCTCTCTAAGATAAACTGTGTCTGCCCTATTAGCCATCACGTCTGATAGCAGTAGAGTAACTCATCTGCCTCATCCTCCCATGGCTCGCAATCTAGATATGGCTGCCAGACGACCACATCTACTCTATCCAAAGCATGCCGCCAGTACTCGAGCTTCCCCAGCCTATGTTGGGAAATCACTCCTGTGTAGCCATAACTATACAGATCTCCTCTCGACCTGTCAAAAACACATATTAGTCTGGTGATCTCTATATTCTCCCATAGCCAAAATTGTAGCAATGACATGCCTACAAATAGGCTCATATGACTATGATATACCACCTGATGCATGTCGTGGTATAGGTGCACTAGTACATAGACACCCCAAGCATACTGGGTGCCCTTTGTCACCATCCTCTCCATGATCTGCCCCATCCAATGGGGAACCCATGTGATCTCCTATCAGGGCATACAACGCCTTCGATCACTCCTACTACAATCCCTGGGAAGTAGTCATAATAGTCATGAATATCCTGCCAAGAGATGACCTGTCTGACCAGTTCAGGGTCATCAAACACTCGCCTGCACTTAGCAAGTCCTGCATCCCTTTGTGGATCATACTCCAAAAGCTCTTCCTGAATAGGTAAATGAAGAATCATGTACACGTCCTCCAAAGTAACGGTCATCTCACCAGTAGGAAAGTGGAAAGTCTCGTCGTCACTGTGAATACTCTAAAGAAGGATACATTGGGCTTGACATGGGACCAAGCCTCCTCAGGAGTCATATGCTACAATGCCTTGTGAGGCATATGATTTTGAATATAGTTGGCACAATTGACTACTTCAGTCCAAAAAGAGGGATCCATAGACCTAGACAGAATCATGTAATTTTCTGTCTCTCGTAAAGTCTTGTTCTTTCTCTTAACCACACCATTCTGCTGAGGAGTGTAAGGAAATGAAAACTAATGCTAAATTCCATGCTCACTACAGAAATCCTAAAAAGCCTGGTTCACATATTCCCCTCCATTATCTGTACATATCCGTTGAAGAGAAAGACCTAATTACTTCTCCACAAATGCCTTGTAAGTCCTGAATATGTCAAAAACATCACTTTTGTACTTAAGAAAGTACACCCATGTGTGTCGTGATAAATCATCAATGAAAGTGAGCACATACTTGGCCCCTAAAAAATGAAGGAGTTGGGAAAGACATGAGATCACTATGAACCAACTCCAAAGCTCAAGTAGCCTAAACCTTAGGAAATGGATCCTGATGACGTTTGCCAAATACACAACCTGGACAAACTCCCTCTCTACAAGAAATATTAGGTAGACCAACAAATAACTTCTTTGTGGTCATCTGCTAAAGATAATTGTAATTCAGATGTCCAAACCTCTCATGCCAAAGCTTGCTCAAGGCATCAACATGTGCTATAAGAGATGATCCTGATGAAGACTCAAATCCATCAAATCTATATAGTTGAGATGCATGATCCACTCTCCCTGTAGTAACAACTGTCTCAGGATCCTGTAGCTATCTAATAACTACATTGCGAGGAGTAAACTCAACTTTCTTCCCATCCCTAGAATGACAAATCTGATATATGGAGAGAAGATTTGCAGAAATCTTAGGAACAAAAAGAACATCCTCAATGTAACCATCTTGCAATTGAATGGTGCCTATCCCCATGACTAAAATATGTGAAGAGTTACCCACTGCAATCTAAGAAGTGCTAGTATCAGAAAGAGTCTCAAGTAGATCAAGTGATTTAGTCATATGATGTGAAGCACCTAAATCAAGTATCTAGCTATCTGAAGATGCAAGCAAATCATGTGCTGAAAGAGCATGTCCTTTTCTTGTAGAGGAGGGTTTGGGGATAGAAATTTTGTGCTTCTTCATAGCTTCCTCCAAAGCCTCTAACCTCTTAAAACAATGAGACTCATCATGACCTATTATGCCACAAAAAGAACAAGTGCCACCTTTCTTCTTCTTTGTCTTGGAGGAAGACCCACCAGATTTGGAAGGATTAGGTGGAAGAGTGGGCTTCTGATCATTCTTCAGCTTTAGTTTGAAGGGAGACTAACTACCTGAAGGATATTCTATCTTGGGCTTCTTCTTATTCTTACCTTTACCCTTGGAGGATGAGGCCATCAAGGCTTGACTCTTACAACTAAGAAGTGCATCAATTTGAAGTAACTTGGTTTGTTCCCTCGTAAGACACTCACAAAAAAACTCAAAGCTAGGCATCTTAAAGTCTTTCCCAAATGCATCCATAGTAGAATAGAAGGTAGATGAAAACACCTGAAATGGGCCCTTCAACTTTGACAAAATGAAGAGGATACATTCCTTTTCAGTTTTATCATGCCCACATCCTTTCAATTGTAACAAGAGCATCTTGATACTCTCTAGAAAATCTTGGATAATAGGAAAACTATCTAGAGAGAGTGATGTCAATTCTACCTCTAGTTGCAAGATTCAGAATTCATTGATGGTACCATACAATTCTTCAAGTTTATCCCAAATTTGCTTAGGTGTTTTACACTCTGCAATATGAAACAACAAGTTGTCTGATACATGCAATCCTATGATTCCCATAGCTTCATTTAATTTGTTCTTACAAGCAAATCTTTCAAACTCCTTAGTGAAACCAGGTGGATTATCCTCTAGCATTTGCCAAAGTCCCTTAGATTGCAATAGTTATTTCATTTTTAACTTCCATGTGTGGTAATTATGTGGAGTGAGTGGTTTATAGACACACTTTCCACCATGTGTAGTAGAAAAAACACCAAGAACCAAAGACACAAGGGCACTTATATCATGACTTTCACCCCCCAAAATGTATTAATAATGTAATTGTAACCCCCCAGCAAAGTACAATGAAAGAATTTGTACAATCGACAAGCTTAAATCAACCATTTATAACACTTGGTGATTTTTACAAATTTTTAGCAAAAAAATCTTGTCAAGGGAAAAAATAGAAGTTCCAATCATATTCCTTGTGATTTTTTGAGCAATTTCAAAAAAAATTCACTAGATTTCGATGTCGTGTACAAAAGTTATGCCAGTTGCAAGAAAAACACGAACTATACCTTCAAGCTGAAAAAATTGGCAAAAAGTGAAGAAATCTTGAAAAAATCACCTGGACCACAGTGAAGCTCGCTGAACCACCTTTCCAATGACTATAAGAATGTGAAAGTCTGCATCCTGGTTTGCAAGATATGACAAAAAGAAAAAAATCTCCCTCTTTGTCAAAATTTGCAAAAAATGGTGAGTGATGTCGACAAGAATGCGACATGATCAAAAAACCATTGTGTGACCAGGCAATGTGATCAGCAAGAAAGGTGGAGAAGTTTGTTTGTGAGGGGGTAATGGCCTCCTGCCAAACCAGATCTTAATCTCCATCTTGAACAAATGAATAACAAACAAACAAATAATAGTTCTCCTCCTTTATTTGAAACTACCCCTCTCTATTTTTTTATGTGATTTCCTTGCAATTGACATGGCCAAGAGAATCTGAGTGTGGCTGTTGGAGTTGAATCTCAAACAATGAAGTAAATCAATGCCCCTGCTCTCTGTATTGATTGTCAGATGTTAGAAATACTCCGAGTCAAAATTGTAGTCCAATAATGACTTAACACTAATCTCTGAGTCTTATGATGAAACTAAATAGGTCACATAAATTGCTTCCAATGATCTTATTTTCCCATCAACCCTTGCAGTTTTCTTACTCTTCAGGTTTCTTCATGGACTATGCAAATGCAAATTGAGGAGCCATATCTGAAACAAGAGTTCGACTGCAAAATCCAACAAAGGCACTGTGGTTTGAATGAACTAGAAGGTATACAATGGTGAGACCTCTAAGCAATGCTAAGATCAAATTGCGTCTATTGTTGCCTGAGCATCGAAACTAGATCTACATGGTCCAGACAATGATTAGGGTCGTCAAACCAACTTGGACATAATGGAACACACAAGCCAGATTGTTGAAGTCGTGCAGACTATCAAGGAACTTAGACCATGGAAAAGCAAAAGCTGACGGCTTATTTTGCAATGTAGAGATCTATTGTTTGGGTCGAGGGATGATGACCACAAGAAAGATCCGCATGCCAAGTCAAGTGCCAAACTATGGATAAAATAGGAGACGATGATCAAAGAGGTAGGTTGGACAAAACCATCCAATGCAGAGAGCCCGTGGACATTTAAAAGGGTTGAGTAGGTGATACAATGTGTCAGCTAGGACGTCGACACCCAAATGGAGTGCACAATGAATGTTTGAGCAAGATAACAATAAAGTCAATCCAATGAAGTCAGTGTCACAAATCTAGACGAGTCGTCGACCGATATGATACAAATGAAGTCAATCTAAAACACAAAGACTATTATAGAGGCCGATTAGAGAGGCCGTGGATTAGAGAGGCCATGGATGCTAAGCGTGGTGTTAGGAGCACCCAAAAAACTCAGATCTAAAGTGGAAATGCTACACAAATGAGGCATTTAGGACTCATAAGACTGGTAAAAAATATCCAGATTTGAATTAGAGAGCCACCTTGGGGATGGCGACAAGGCTGCTAGAAACCAAGATTGAATACAATGTAGAAGGCCTAGATTTCCATGCAAAATTCCAAACAAGAAAAAACAACCTTCTAGTGCAGCACGATCGAGCAGGAAAAATAAGTGGAATACCCCAAATATGATGTTTAAAACACCAAGAATGTGATTATTTTGCCGATATCCTGAAGAATGTCAGCCAAATCCACTAGAAAAAACATCGACTGGGTTAAAATATGGCCAAGGATGCCCAAAAGTAGGGCTAACACATGCCTAAAGGGATCTAAAATGAACTAGAGAGCCCAAAACTAGGGCAAAGGTGACCCGCAATCAGGTCGAAATAGGCAAAAAAAACCTTGCACACTGAATATTTTGACCCAAAACAACAAAAATATGGTCTACAAAGGCCAGATCTGGGCCAAATCTCACCAAAATAGACAAAAAAAAAATCAATCTACTTTGTGAATCTGACAATGAAGTAGAAAATACAGGGGGCAGAATGGCCCTCTACTAATTTTTTTTTGTCTTTTGGACAAAAAGTTTATGCAAAAATGCATATAAGAGCCCAAAAAAAGTAAAAAAATTACGTATGTCCAAAATCAAGTTTTAGACAGTCGATCCTTATTAATTTGGGCTTTCTGAACTCAATGGTGAACTCTGTTTTGAGATAGGATGCACTAGCAAAAAATTGACAGCAAGATCTCTCAACAAAAAATGAGAAGGGGATTGCAGGATCAAAGCTCTGATACCATGTTGGAGCAATCAACCACTAGGATCAAATCTGCAAAACCAAATAACCTTCTACACAAGAGAGACAAGAAAAAATAATGCTATATTGACATGATACAACAACACTGGATACAATAATGTACAATGGGACCTTGGTTATAAAGACCAAGGTGAAATACAAAATGATGTAGTCATGTGACAAGTGTCTTAATCCTATGACATATGACAACTATAGGATAATATGACATCTATCAACAACAACTATCAACAACTAGAATGGTTCCTAAGTCAACTTAACATGTGAACATGTGTGTGAGTATTATTTAACTAATAAATAGTTAAATAATATGAATTATCCACACAACAAAGGTTAAACTAGATAGGTAATAACCCTGTTCACACCAACATAGGATGGCTACCAACTGAAGAAGAATATGTAGACTTGGCCAACAAGACACATGTGCAGTTGAATTGAAGTGTTGTAGAAGTTTCTCAAAAGCATATATTTTGCATTAATTGTTTCAAGTGAGTGATTCAATAGCTCGCATTAATGGCCCAAAATATCTTCCAACTGCTTGATGGATCCAGATATTTTCTACAATGAATTCTTGCAGGTTGACATTCCTTTTGTGAGAGACATTTTCTGACAGAGCCCATGGGGCAATTTATTGTAACCTAATTAGGTCATTTAAAATTAGATGGTATATATGCATGAATGTAAGATGTAAAAAAGGTTGGAAAATAGTTAGTCTTATGCTTCTGTATTCCAAATAGAACTTTCCTCTGCTATAATTGTGCCTCTTGATAAATACATATGGTATTTTACTTTTTCATTCTTTTTAACTCTATGTAGTCTTAGAATTGGCTATTGTTTGTGGATGTTTAATTCCTAGCAATCCATTCTTTACCTCTGTTAAAATCTCTATGATCTATGTAAGTTTGTCTGCTATATTTATTTATTTGTACATCTTAGCTCTGTGAATGTTCTTTATTCAAACTCAGTGTATCACCTCCCTTTACTTTTAGTTTTACTTCGTCTTCCTCTTTTCCTAATAGGTGGATAGATTAGGTTTAGTCTTAGGATCACTAAATCTCTCATTCAGTGAAGGAACCAACCTCTCTCTGGAGATTCGGCCTACCTGTAGGGTCCCACACCTAGAGGTCATCTCAATGTTTCACTAGATTGTTGGAGCCCTAAAAGCCTTCAACACTAGGTGCAAATCTATGTGACAACAATTTCTTACATGCTCGGTGAGACTTAAAGTAAAAGAATCAAGCTAAGAATCTAGTGTTCTTCTTAGTACTATGCATCTTGGCAAACATTTCATGCACCTGGCGACTCTACAAGCTACTGGTTCTGATCAATACTATCTTTTATGCCTGTACAAACCAGGGGGTCTTCAAGAGGTAATTTCCAATTTGCTGAATTAGTTGTTGCTGCTTCAAGGAGAAGGTCTAGGTTATCTAGGTCTCCTATGAGAAGGGGTAGCACAACAATTTTACCTCTTTCAAGAGATCAGTCCACATCCCCTCCCATTAGGTTCTAGTATAATAGAAGAAGATTGCATATCCCTAGACTGAATCTGAACATTCCTAGGATGGCAAGGAATTTGACTTTTGTAACCTTTAATGGAGGAAGTCTACTAGATTTGCTTGCATACAATGACATACCTATTGTAGCCCTAAAAAGTGTTTCACCCTTCACCGGTGATGGTTCTATAACCCCTACTGAGCATATCAAAGATATATCCAATGTATGCTCGGTCCATCATATACAACACAAAGATGTTGCAATCCGTCTCATGGTCTCATCTTTCAAAGGGAGAGCTCTCCAATGATTCAGGAGCTTCACCCCTGCTTCAATACATACTTGGGATGAGCTGGGAGAAGCCCTCTTTGGAGAGAGCAAAAATAACATTTCATTGCTTGAGCAGCTGACAAATATCAAGAGGGCTCCAAGTGAGATGCTGACAGACTTTAACTTCAAATTCCAAAGGACATGGGAGAGAATTCTAGATACCCTCATGCCATCTCTAGAAGGTTCTTTCTTGTACTTTTTAAGAGATTTAAATTCTGACATTGCTGTTATGATGTAATCAATGGGTGTTGAGACTCTACCAGATGGTTATGAGACATCTCTAAAAGGTAAAAATTGTTTAATACAGGCTAGGAAAATTGCTCCCAGACCTCCTATCCCACTTTTTCTAGAGTTTCCTTCATCATCCCACTAACCCATTGTTGCTCCTATCCTAGAGCCTAAAACTTCAACATCCTCTCTTTCTCAAGAAGAGAGTGACCTATTGATGATGATAATGAGTCATAACAACATGCATAAAAATTTGTTCATCAAACCTTTATTATCTTGTAAAGTACAATAAACTTAAGGTAAGTTGATGACTCCAAGTCTCCATTGATCAGGTCATGATCTTATGACATTACTCAGAGGTTGATGTGACATGTTGTTTTCCATTTCAAGGGGTCTTACATTTGTCTTGATGATCAATATTGTTCTATTTCTTGTAAATTTACTCCATAGAGAGGTTATTTCTACTCTATTTCCAAAGATAGCTGATGTATTTACATGTTTGATCAATTCTTCTAATTATTGATCATCATGAACCTATTCTTTCTTCTACATAGTATATTTATTCAAATAATGTGTTTGTGAGTGGATATTTGCATGTATCTCTTGGATATCTGTATGAATTTGCATGATATTTGTTAATTTATCATGCTTTTTCTCTAAATATGCTATGTATTTCCAATTATCTATGGGATATCAACATATTTCATGTTACTTGCTTTTAATTCTTTGTTATTTGCAGTTATGGTGATGAATTGTTATGAAATCGAAAGAAATTTAAATGAACGCTTCTAATTTTGGTGAATTTTTAGCCATTGAACCACATACATACAAGATACATTCATGAGGAGAAGAAATCAAACCATATTATCACCACGATGTTCCACAGCTAGATATAGATGATGCTAACTTCAAAGGATAAGGAATGAAAACAACACATGCAGACTGACAAGCACTCCAAGGGATGCATCTAATCAATGCATGTATCAAGAGTTCAAATATAGATTACTCAAGATTTCTGATGATTTGTAATCAAATTGTCTTCTCTTTCATTCAGTATGCATAACATATACATTTACAACAACTTTTAAATGAGTCCTGATATTTCAGCAATCAAATTTCAATTAAGTTTCCAATATTCAAAATATGGCACCCCTGCACCTTTTATAGAATAAGGTGAGGGAGTGGTCACAAATGACCTACAATTAGGATTTGTTAATTAAGATCAATGATAGATTATCACTCTTTGACTCAGTCAACCCTCCTTTGTGGCACAGGTTGCCAGCTGGCAACCATCTAGATGACTCATTATCTTATGAGTACCTGATGCATATGTATTCTTTGTGATGCATCTTCATTTATTCCTTAGGTTCCTCTTCTTCATGTTCTTCTTCTTCATCATGATTATCATCCTCATTGCTTTCTGTATCACTATCACCCTGATGAACATCATCCTATATATGGACCTTCATTGCCGTTTGGATATTCTCATAGGCTTGTACTATTTTATCTACCTCCCTACCATCTTGGGTTTTGGCTTTCATTATGGCATGCTTGTGAGACTAGAATTTAGATTTCATCACGTCCCGCTTACCTTTTCTGTTGTTCAAAGTCTCATTATAAATCTCCACCTTAACCTTGACCCTCATGATCTTATTCATCACCTCTTCTGTCAAGTGCATGAGGGGATCATCTGCCATCAGCTGGAAATTATCATGTAGAGCTTTGATAGCAAAGTCTGCGTCTTGATTTTCTATCTTTCCCTCTACTTTTTCTTCCAAAGCTTCCAAGATTTCTGCCTCATATGCCATCATACTATGCAACTTTATATTGATATCCCTGAGCTTGCCACTGTATTTCTTTAGGATATCACATTCGAACCTGATATCCTCATACCATATGTCTATTAGTAGGGCAGTGTTATTATTCAATACTTGATTGTTTATTAGGATTTGAGGATCAATCTTCTTCATCTCACTCAAAGCAGTTAGGTCCTTTTCCAATTGGAATGACAGTCTCCTTGTTTGATTCTACATTTTGTCTACTTTTCTCTTCAAACTGCTTAGAAAATTCCACCTCTGTAAAGAGGTTCTTAAAACTTCCTCAGATCTTGTGAGGGTTGACATCATCCTCTTCTCCATTATCATGGCTTCATGCTTCATGAGGTCTAATTTGGTGACCTCCTCCTGAGAATGATAGACAATGGGACTGCCAGATCTACTGGTGTACTATCAGGGTTAATCAACCCTTTTATATATGAATGCAGCTGGGCAATATGCTCCTTATGCTATTTATTTTTCTCTGTCTCCTTCTTTACCTTGTGGGTTAAAGAATCAATGATATCCTTCCCTTCCTGACCCTCTTGGTCCTCATTGGAAAAACCCACATCAACAGTTGTGATTTGGAACTCTTCAAGGGTGATCTTGCCTTTCTCTTTCTCTATAGTAGGAAGTGCTACTTGGGTTGTCCTTTTGCCTGTAGCAGGATCTCTTCTAATAGCCAATGTCAATCTAGTTTTCCTCTTGGGCTTCATGATTGTTTGCAAACAAGGTGGAAACATCAAATTCTTGAATTTCAAAACCTTGTTCTGTACCTATTTCTTTCTCCAGCCACTGAGGCAGTTCATTTCCAGATCCTTGTTGTCCTTTTTCATCATCAAGTCCACCTTGTTCTCCAATATCTATCTCTATTCTGGGTGGAGAAGGTGACTTCCTAGTTTCTTCCTCATGGAATTCCTCATGAGGGGGATCCTGTTGCATCTCTTCTTATTAAGGGGCCTCTTTCTATGGGGGAGGATCCTATGGAATGTCCACATGATGATCCTACACTCCCTCCTTTGGAATCTCATCCACCTTAGTATTTTCCTCATCTTGAGGAATATTAACATCCGTGGTTGTATGTGTGCTTGGCCTTGGTGCATCACCCTGATCTTGTGTCTTGAGGTCTTCATGACCTAATTTATCCTTTTCTCCCATATCTCCTTGAGTTCAGACGGCATCATCACCTAATGTATCTTTATCACGCTTGCCCTTTTGTTGGACTTCAACTATCTTTGGCTCAGCGGGGATCTCATACTGTTGCTGGCCCATATCCAGAGTATTATTCTGTTCTTCTGCCTACTTTGCTACTTCAACATTCTCTGTTACATCAGGTGCACTTGCTTTGTCTTTGGAGCTCACATCCTCCCTATATGTCAAATCCATAACTGCAGGGCTAGTCACCTGATCTACCAACTTGTCAAGCCCAATTTGTTGGGTTGCCCTTTCTGGGATACTTTCTTTTTCTCCCTCTGTTTGTTTCACTTCCTCCAGTACCACCATCTATGCTAGTGGGGTTCCATGTGGAGTCATGCGGGACTAGAGGCAAGAGTCTCCATCTTTTGAGAGGCTACATTCTATACTACTTCATCATCTAATAGGTCCACGGTGTCTTCCAAGGAGAAAGGACCACCCTGACCCGCTTTGAAAGTCTCTTTTGCTTGTTCTTCTACTCTCTTAGTCTTAAACTAGATTATGGTGGGAAGTGGTACATCATGTTGCATCTCCTTCCTAAATACTTCACCACTAGCTCCTCTTAATACTATAGGATAGGTCTTGATCTGACCCCGCATGGACGTCCTTTGCTTCTTGGGTGGTGACATCAGGGGCGCCTCCCTCCTCTTCCTACTGACCATCATTGGGTCATCACCTACATGTTCTTTATCTACTAGCTCTTCTTCAAAAGGCATATCCTCTTCTACCTCATGTTGTGAGGTTTGGCCTTCCTCTTGTACTTCTGTGATTTCTACAACTGGCCTCAGGATCCTCTTTGTCTTTGGTTTGTCCATCAGAGGTGGTGCAGATGAGGTGGATGTCTGTCTTGATGTTGATGCACCTGCAGCTGATATAGCAATTCTTTCAATTATCACCCCCTTAGGCTCATCATCAGTTTTCTTTCCTCTAGGGGGACTCTTTCTCTATTTCTAGGTAGGTAGTCTCTCTCCATTAGATTTCCTTTTCTCATTGAGGAAGTCATCATACTCCTCATCAGTTAGTTCTTGCCTTTTCTTCATGGCATCAACAGTAAGGGCTACACCCCTTTTCTTCAATCTGTTTATCTTTTCATCCACCCAAGCTTGGGTTAACTACAGCACCCCACCTATAAACTGATCCAAGGAAATATCCTCTGGCTATGTTAGATCATGGGTTGATATGGTGTCATTGTACACCTTGTCTTCACATTCATTTGACATAGTTTTTCCATCATTTTTCTTTAGTTGTGCTGGCACTTGGATGCAGTCATATGTCCTTATCTGGTTCAAGATGAGCCTTTGGTATTTTCTTCTTCTCACCTTAGCTTCATCCTCACAATATGTTTAGAAATCCTCCAGATGCTTCTGATGGATAGGCTTCCCCATTATTTTCTGCATCCTGCCATAAGGGTCATAAGATCTAGCCAATGGAAATGGCTGTAGATACATCAATTTCAGACCTTCCATGACATGCTCTATGCTCTACGAATCTGAGCACATATACCAGCCCATAGATACTAGAAATAGTACTGGAGGTATCTTCTTTTGTGCTTTATATGCCTCCACTATGGTAGACACTTGTCTTAGAAACTCCATCAGGACCACCCCATTAGTAGGGTACCTTGGTAGCATAAGGGGCTGATCTTCAAATCCTTCTATTCTTATATATGAAAATGTGGCATACTGGATGAACCAGGCCCCATGTCTATAAACAACTTCCTGAGACCCATGCTCAGTCTCTTGGTTCTGTCTTCCTCCATTATTCTAACTAGATGCATAGAGAATGCATCATTCACCAATTTGTAATCTAGGGAGGTAGTGCTTTCTTTTTATCTAAGGATAGTGATCGCATATGTGGGCATCATCTACACCACCGCTGACCTTACCCATTGTAGTCAGGGCATCAAATGTTCCCTTGTAGGCACATGAGTACACAATAGATGATGTCATATGGAATGAGCATTCCTGACCTCCCAGGTTCCTCATCTCTTCATCCAATGCATCACTGATGACCTTGGCCCACAATGGCTTGTTATCTGTATAAAGGACCATCTGGATGATTCTAAACATCCAATTCTTAAAATTTCTAGCATGAGGTTGACTTGTCATCTTGCTGAGCAGGGAAATCATGTACTAGTACTCATTATCAAAATCAAATTTATATAGGTGGACGGGCAACCTAGCCAAGGAAATGTAGGTGCTTCTCTTAGACCTCCACTGGTACATCCTCTTCCTTGCATTCTTCTTATTGTTATTATACTCTGTCTCCAATTTATGTTGATCCACACTGACCACCCTATTTCCAACTGCTAGATTGCAAGTAGATGTGTTGACCTTAATTGAAAATTCAGTATATACCCTTCCATGCTTCTCCACCTGCCTTGTCTGAGGGTTATAGTTCTTAGCGCATTCTACTACCAGCTCTGGGTGTCCATGGCATATGGGAATCTGGTGACATGCCACATTACTGAAACATATATTGCATCTAGAAGGGTATTGTCTTTATCATGATCTATTCTAGATGACCGCACTACTAAATCTATATCTCCTTGGTGAGTATCACCAATGATGCCATACTTGAATTGTATCTCCTCGGGTTGAACAAACATGGGCTTAAGATCTACCATGGATTCCTGCAATAAACATGCCCTGTCTTACCATACAATATCCATATGTGTTCATACAACATTATACATCTCTACATCATCATGCATACTCTATTCATTACTTTTTACTTCATCATGATATGCATATTTACAAATTTAAACCACAAGAAAGAACATACTACCTGAACATGCAGATAATGACAACATGAGGGTTTTTAATTACTTACCTGATAATGCTTTTCTCCTGGGTTAGGTGGATGATTATGGAAAAGGTCCGTAGATTCTAAGGATCACCCGTTCTGTTACGTTGGAAGATTTGGTCCATTCACAGGTAGCTCGTATGAGGGTTTGACTTCTCTGCTCTATAATTTCTCATTTTTTCACAAGGTAAATGGAAATAACCTTGGAAAGTTACATTTAAACTCATCCGTAGGGCAAATTAGGGTAAAACTGTGTTAAATCTATCAAATCCATTGATCTTCTGCAAAGAATCCATGGATGATGCCAAGTGTTTGAATTGTATTCGTAGTCAGCGGGAATCCATCTACCGCATTTATGTCTATTTAACTTTAGGAAATAGGGGGGGTGATCCTCAAAAGATCAGGTGATATTCAAAATAGGACCCCCCTTTGGATAAAATGACCTTCCGCCTTTGAGCGGCACAATTAGTGCAAAAGAATCGGGTGATGTGGTCAATGTTGACCACATGTAAATCAGGTCATGAATTTAAAATCAGGGATGTTTCAAATATGACCCCTGCAACTAAAATGACCCCCTTAAAATGATCGAGGTGATGTTAGCATGTTGATGACTTGGTGTAAGCGTTGTGTTGTGATGACATCACTGTCATGTTATTGAATATGGTGTGCATCGGTTATATACCTCCGTGGGGTAAAATAAAATAATGACTTCATCACCAGGGTGATATTCTTTGTTCATTGGGTTTAGATGACGTCATCGTCATATTGGCATAGGGTGATATTTTTTGATGAGGGTGATATTTGTAAGATGACAGATATTGAAAATATGAGCCCACAAAATATGTGAAGTTGTTTGACGAGCAGATAAAAGCCACTACGTAAAATTGACATTCGGACTCCGCGAACCAACTAATTATCAGGTGCTAAACTCATATAGGGGTGATCTTATATAATATGACTGATGTTTGAAATATGACCCCCCTCTTCAGAATATCAGGTTTGATCAAAACTTTGACTTAACATAACTTTCTCCCCTTAGAGAGTTTCAGGGTGATCCAAAAGGCAAACCTGCATGGAATTTCATACACTTCCCAACCATGAGGTTAATTATATGAAATACTAAATTTGAAAAATGACCTCATCATGGTGACCTATCTACCCCCTACAGGGCTATCTGCATGACTAATTTTACTAGACCGCCCAAAGCAGAAAAACAACAAGCCAAAGCAGCAAAAAAGTTGGGTCCCTATTTTGTCAAGTGAAAATGGGGCTTGTTGTGTAACCACACAACAAATTTCCACCAAAGAACATAACTAAATTCCAATGATTCAAGTGATGTGATCACATTCTAACATAGTATCTTAACTCTTTCTAATTATAAGCATTATAATCTTTCTAAATGATAAGGTGTTCATCATGGCAACAATGCTAACAAAGGATCAGTTGTGTGCATATGATTAATTATCCTCATCTTGAAAGTAAGTTGAAAACATGAGTAACTGGTGTTAAGCTACATAGTTTGGGAACATCCCTCATAGCCAACCTGGATAGACCCTTGCTGCCAGTAGGCATCCATAGCCTCGGCAAGGTTATCTATACAAACCCCCTTCGTAGAGCCCTACTGCCAGCAGGCATCTATAGCCCCAATAAAGTTACTTAGATGGCCTAATTTTTATTTCTTTTAGATTTTCAATATTTATCTCTATATTCATATCATATCATCATGTAAGCTTAATGTGCAAGGCATGGTCACTTGCTGCTTTAGGTTGGAGATTGCATTGGTAGCAAGGGAGTCCCTTCAGATTTTACTTATGTGTTCTACAAACCTAAGGCTATTAGGTGAGTCATTGTGAAAGAATCACTTTGGTCAAGAAAGGGCACCCTGATGAAAAGATATCACAAACATGATCACCAACACTTCTCAAAATGAGTCATAACCTATATATGAATTTGTTCTCATCACTTGAATCTTAACAATTTGGTTATTTTCTAGGATGACGAGCTGCATCATCTTGACTAACCAAAACAAAACTCAACAAGCAAACAAACAAAAATAAAACCAAAACTGTATAAACAACTATACAAATATGCACACTATGATACACATGACTTGCATGACACTGTTCCAGGATTGAAAGTAATGCTTGAGAAACTATCCATTAACTGGTAATGGGACATTCTCACTGGTTAAGGTCTTAAGCTTATACGTTCTGTCTCTTAAAATTTCTAAAACTTGAAAGGGACCTATCCAAAGTTTATCAAATTTACCATGATCTCCTTTCCTTTCATGTGCTTTGTCCCACATTAGGACTAAATCTAAGATTCTAAAAACCTTAACTCTAGCTCTTTTGTCAAACCAATGCTTGACAACAGCCTGATGTTTAGCAAAATGGTTAATTGCTTTATTCCTTTTTTCTTCTAGGTGCATCAACTGAAGCAACCTGACTTCTTGTTTGTTATCTATGCCTAGATACTCTTGTGCAAACTGCAGTGTGGGGATCTTTAGGTTAATAGGGAGGATGGGATCCACCCCATATACTAAGTGAAAAGGAGAATTTCCTAATGCAGCCTTCATCCTGGTTCTATCTACCCACAAGGCATATTTTAGTAGGGTGTTCCACTCCCTTGGGTTCTTTTCTATCAATTTCTTTATGATGTTCAATAAATTCTTGTTTGTGGATTCTGCTAATCCATTCCCTTAAGGATAGTAATTTGAGGAAAGTTTCAAGATGATCCCATGATCAAAAGCCCAACATGATAATCTTATTGAAGCAAAGACAGACCCATTATCACATACTAAAGCATAAGGAACCCCATACCTGGTTACTATGTTGCTTTCTAAAAACTTGATTACATCCTCAACATTGCATGTCTTACTGCTGACAGCTTCAGTCCACCTAGTACAGTAATCAGTGATAGTCAAAACATAAATGTGGCCTAAAGATGATGGAGGGTTGATAGGTCCTATAAAGTCCATTCCCCATTGAGCAAAAGGGCGCATCTCCATCACTGGCTGTAAAGGCTAAGCAGCATATCTTTCTCTATTTGTAGCAACCTGACACATATGACAACATTTGATGTGTTTAGTAGTATCTTTAAAAATAGTGGGCCAGTAATACCCTGCCCTAAGGATAGCATGAGTGGTAGCTAAGGATGACCCATGTAAAGTTCCAAACTTGCCATGTAATTCTACTAGCACCTTGTCTGCTTCTTGGCTCTCTAGGCATCTTAGGTATATTCCCTCATAGTTCTTCTTGAAAAGGACTGCTCCTTTTATCATGTATTTTCTATGATCTTATTTTTAAGGTTCTCATCTGTGAGGCCTGCAATCTTGAAGGACATCTTCCAGTAATTAAGATATGCCTAATGTCTGAATACCATTCTCCATCTTCCTTTGTATTTATGACATACTGCTGGCTCATGATGTTAGGATCAATTTATGATATCATCTGACACAATGCTTGTCCTCTTATTAATTCCATGGGTGTTATGTCCATATCACACTCTTGGAGGACAGTTATCCATTTGGCTCTCTTCTCACCTGGTTCACTTTGCATTAGTAGCATCTTTACTGCTGCATCTGGTACTACAACAATCACCTTACTTCTTAAGATGCAATGTTTGAACTTCTTAACTGCTCAAACCAGATCAAGTGCTTGTCTTTCAACATCCATGTATCTAAGTTCTGCATCCCTAAAAGGACAACTCATGAAGGCTATAGGCTTTTCTCCTTTAGCCTCATTTCTTTGTGTTAATACTACTGCAGATGTATGCTCTGAAGAAAATGAGTAAATGTAAAAATCTTTAGTATAATCTGGACTGATCAGAACAGGAGCATTAGATATGCCTTTCTTGATATCTTCAAAGGTTGCTCTAGCTTTAGGCGTCCACTCAATTTTGGCATCCTTTTTGAGCATGGCATTCAATGGTCTGACAATTTCTAAAAAACTAGTAATAAACTTTCTAACAAAATTGATCTTACCAAAGTAAGATTTGTGCCCTCTCTTACTTCTAGGAAGTTGTATCTTCATGATTGATTCTACTTGTTGTGATGTTCACAACATGCCCCATTTTACTCCTTACCAAAATGAGGACCCCTGCTGTGGCTTTTTTCTTTTTGCTTGTGTGTGTCGTTTTGCTTGGTGGTAAAGGGAAAAAGGAGTTAAAATTGCAAACCTTGTTAAAAATAGAGAAGAAATGCATTTTAGTATCAGTGCATAGTATGGTTGGATTCCTTGTCAAAAATGAGCTAGGGTTGCTTTTTGAACCATGTTAAAATTTGCCATATTTTGCAAGATATTAGCATTTTGGTAAAATGTACAAGGGAAGGGTTTGCTATTTCCACATACAAGTCTCTTTGTATATTTGGTTGCATATACAAGGCCCTTTGTATGTGAGTTCACTTGTATACAAAGACCTTTGTATATCGCTTTCCATATACAAAGTCGTTTGTATATGCAAAGGTCATTTTATACTTGGTCGCATGAGTAGTTGGGTTCATATACAAAATCATTTGTATGTCTTTTTTGCCTTGTATACATTTGGTAGAGTTTATGCATACATACACGATGGACCCGAGGTGGTTTTAGGTTAAAATGAATTAATTTTTTAAATCCACTTTGTATCTCACGTTTGTATGTTTGGTAGGTAAAATATACAAGGCACTTTATACATGGCGGACCCGAAAAAAGTTATTAAGCAATGTTAATTCATTGTATATATCACGCTTGTATATTTAAACATACATTTGATATATACATTTGCAATTTGTAGGTGACGGACCCAAAAGCATCGTGAAGAAGAGTTAAATGGTTGTATATTTGGCACTTGTATGTTTTTACATACAAGATAAATACACAAGTCAAGATACATATGTTCATATACATCAGGCGGACCCGAAGGGAGTATTAAAAGTGGTTAAATCCTTGTATGTTTCCACAATGCATATTTCATAACATACAAGGCAGATATACAACACTTTATACATGGCGTAAAATCCAAATGTTATTAAGCACAGTTAATTCATTGTATATCCACGAGCTTGTATGTTCAAGTAACATACAATACAAATATGCATCGGGCAGACCCAAAGGGGTTATTTAATTGAGTTAAGTCTTTGTATGTTTTGACTTGTATGTATGTTTCGATATACATACATTCTGAAATAGACAAAGCGAAGATACATTGCTCGAAACCCAAATTTAATGAAGCAGAGTTAATTCAATGTATATCGGGCTTGTATATTCTCATATACAAATCGATATACATTGCGTGCATACAACCATCAGAATCGAAGATGTTATGGAAAGGAGTTAATTCGTTGTATATTCCTGGCTTGTATATCAAAGATGCATTCTTATACATACAAGCTAGATTCGAAATGGAAGTTAAAAATAGAAAATTCTTTGTATGCATATGCGTTTGTATGTTGTGATATACAAACCGATATGCATTGCGGATATAAAAGCTGGATTTCAAACAGTTTGAAATCTGATTAATTCGATGTATCATGTCTGGCTTGTATATCAGAAGATACAAAGATTTAAACAAGGAAAAAGGGGCAGGAAAACAAAGCGATTGGATTTTTGAATCCATTCTTGGAGCCCGAGTGCATGTTTTGGTCAACGATGGTTGACCCGACTGGTTTTAATGCTGTATAGGCATTTTGATGTGCATTTTCCATGGTTTTTGAGCCCGATGGTTGTGTTTATGCATTTGGAGCTTTATTTAATGTAGATGTTGATTTTTTCTGCTGATTTGTTAAACGATGGTGCTAATTTCTGCTTGTTTATTGTAGATTGTTGGAGTAGCTGGGAAGAAGCAGAGTTGCTGACACAGTAATAGCGTGTAGGTGAATGCAAAGGCGGGGTTTTAAATGACGATGACGTCCTAGGTGGTGGGCTAGATCCTGAGAAGCCAAACACACCAGAAGGAGATGAAGCTTTCAATGTGGGGGAGTTTGCAGATGGAAACATTATTGAAGGAGCGGTGCCCTGTCTGGGTATGCTACTCGAATTCTTGGCGAGATTCATTTCTCACCGTTGGATGCTGCATTTCAAGATGCTGACTATTGATCTCCTAGGTTTTTTGGGTGCCAGATTGGGGAAAAACCAAAGATATATATATTGGGCCCATTTTTATTCTAAAAAGAGGAGGAAGAAGAGGAGGTCAATCATACAAAAAAAATTAGACCTGTAATAGTTTTAGGAAGAGATCGGATTACTGAGACTAGTGAGGACTGGATTGTTGAAATAATCAAGGTCCTTTCCTTAGATTGTTGTAAATGTACCTATTTTATGAACATACTATATGGAGATGAAGCTTCAGACTATACCCTGATTGTAAACCTTAAGTAGTCTTCAAGTTGATTTCTGGATATGTACTGGTGAATGCTGTGTTCTATAGAAGCGCTTTCATTTCATTGCATGTTGTCGTCAACTTTTCCCTTGAAGATTTGCACTGAATCATGCGGATTTGTGGACTGTCCTGGTGAAGTATGATTTTAGTTTTCTTCTCTCCATTGCTGTATGGGAACATGTATGTGGATCAATGATCTCAGTCAAGTAATTTTAGGAATCTCACTCTCTAACCCTTTTTCTCATTTTAATTTCATTGAAATCACTTTCATAATTGTACATCATGATAAATCAGAAGCAGAACAGAAAAATATGCTGACATCCCAAAGACAATTGAATAGCATTAGCATATTTTGAGCTAAATGCATGTAGTATTGAAAATGTCATGCAGAGAATCATAAATAAGGGTAGAATTCATGCAAATACCAACTTAGACACATCATTTGGAGATATATGTTGTGTAGAGTAACTTCCCTGTATAGCATAGTTGTAGAAACAGAATCTACTAATCTACGTAAGGCCCTAAAATGGAAAACAACAATACACATCAACCACATAGTAACATCAGTAGATTATGAACTAATCAACGGGGACTTGGGATCATGAATTCTCAGAATTCATTGTATCTTTCAGGATAAACAAGGGTTGTTTTTTGACTTTTATTTTGTGTGCTTGGTTGTGACTAACATCACAAACCAATCAACAGGAACTAGTGCTAGAAGGAGGGCCTGGACAAAGAATCTATGGATTTCTGCAAATATTGTATAAACATTTTCTAAACTTTCAAGTTTTATTCTGAGATATGATAGATCTCTTTAAAATTTAAAAAAAAAAAAAAATAGAAAGTAGGGTCTCATTTCAATGGATGCATATGAGGACAATTATCAAGTTAACATTTCTTTATTTCAGGAAGCTTTGACTAAGCAGCTTTATCCTCAAAATTTGTATAGCTTTGGTTTGTCCACTTGTTGCAGGATACACCAGATTGTAGAGCACAATGAAATTAATTTTCTAACTTTTCTCACAAGGTTGGATTTATATTTGAAGGGACTGATATTTTTTATAGATGTGCTCAGGGCTAAAGTCTGGCAGGAAAATGAAAGAGTTCTGGAGCGACAGGACAATACATCTTCAAAGGCCAGGAGACATACAAAAGAGGTACCGATTGAATTAGTTCCAGAAGAGCACAAGTATGAACCTTTTGAAAATAGTAAAGAGGAAATTACTCCCTTTTTTCAGTCATCAGACAATCGGTAAGGAGGGTTTAATGAGGGGGAAGATAAAAGTGATATTCATCTTGATACATTTGGTAGATATATGGAATTAGTAAGGAATTCTTGTCAAGAGGAAATCTCTGGATCTGACCTAAAAAGTCTTAACGAAAATGATTTGGCAAAGAAATGTAGACTAGCATTGGTAGAATTAAGGTGCACTAAAATTAATGAGGTTCCTATTATAGCAACTAGTGGAGTCACAGAAAAAGAAATAAATACTGATTTCATATCTGACT
This sequence comes from Cunninghamia lanceolata, assembly GCA_027924645.1. NCBI lineage: Eukaryota > Viridiplantae > Streptophyta > Pinopsida > Cupressales > Cupressaceae > Cunninghamia > Cunninghamia lanceolata. The sequence goes on from BSBN01000193.1 coordinate 6,916,309, forward strand.
CCTTTAAATTGAGTGATCAAATGCAAGAATGTTGCAAGTCAATGGAACCAGATGCCTTACTGGATAGCAGAAGTGAGATGCTTGATGAACCATACATGAAAGTTGAAGATGCAAAAAAATTTGGAGCTATTGTGCACGATCAGATGCCAATCCAATGTCATGAAACACGGGAGTATTCCTATCAATCGAAAGTTGTTTCACCTTTATAGTCAAATGATTTAGAAATGATAAATTTCTGTATATTAGGTTATGATGATGAAGATACTCATTTAGATACTGATGTGCAGGGAATTAAAGAAAACATTGAGGTGTTTCCTAGAGTCAAAAGTCATATAAGTTTGCAAAATGAAGAGATGAAATTGGATAATGATGAGGAAGATCGCTTCAGGAATTTTGAATCATACTTGTCTAGAAATATACAGTGTAGTCAAATATTAGGTTTACCCACTGATGACATATTAATTGAAAATTGGTGCAGATTACATGAAGAAGTACATTCAGAAAGGAATTGTGATGCCTGCTTAGACATGATGAAATTAAAAATTAATGAAAGCCTTAAGGTGCTTCCTGAGGTCAAGAACCAGATGAACATCCAAAATGAAGGAACAAAGCTGGATAAAGATGAAGGAATAATACATCAGGAGTCATACATCCTTCAGTTTGAAGTGAGACCTGACATTGAGCCAAGAAATGAAAATATAAAGCCAAAGGCGAGGCCAACTGTCAATGAACAAGCATGTCCAACAGAACCAGATATACACTAGGTTGTATCTTTCCTTTCCACAGTGAATACTGTTGATTATCATTTTGATTATGGATATTCGAGAAATAGGACATGCATATGGGTTAATCATGAACATGATGAGCTTCCTCAGTTGCTGATAATCAGAGATTATTCTGTTAAATACAATGAGTTTAGAATACAAAAATATTTTTCAGAATACAAAGATGAATTTGCTAGGGTCAGAACCACAACTAGTGCCCTAATGCTCTTGCACAATCTAAGGAAGTATGCAAATACGGGTGTCTTTGGGTCTTTTCCTGGGTTTTATTTACCTTGTAGGGTTTGTATGTAGTTTGGTAGGATAGTTGTTTTGTTTCTTTTCTTTGCTTTCTTGTCTTGCTTTTTGTTGTTTGCTTTCTTTGTATAGTTGTTTGTACAGTGGCTTTTTTTTGCTTGTTTTGTTTTGGTTGCTTTGTTTCCTCAGCAGGGATCTTTCTTTTGATTTAGAGTATAAAGGGGCAGATTAACAACCACTAAAAACAATGGAAAATTGAGATCATTAAGGTTAATTATTTGAAATCTATGCATAACTTGTTGTGACTGTCATGAATGTAGAAAGTTGTTTAACTTGTAAAATTTTGTATTCAATAAGAATGGGTTGAGTATTCAAGGAATGTTTCTCACAATGACACAACTAAAATCCTTTGGTTTGTTGAACTTACCAGTGTAGATATTAGGTGAAAAATCATAGGTCACCCTTGCTACCATTATAATTCTTAGCTTAATTTTAGCAAGTGACCGCTCCTTGCATCATGAAGTTACAAATGCAATACCTTATGAAATGTCTATGAAATACAAAAATAAATAAAATAAATAAATAAGATGGATTATACTAAAAATCTAGATTAATCCATCTAAGTAACTCTACCGGGGCTATAGACAATCGCTAGCAGTGGGGCTCTACTTAGGAGAATTGTAACGATAACCTTGCCGGGGCTATGGATGCTCGCTGGCAGCAAGGCTCTATCCAGTTGGCTATGAGGGAATGTCCTCACCTACGTAGTCTAATATCAGTCACTGGTTTGTTCAACTGATCTTCAAGATGAGGCTTATTAACCACGTGCATCCACTTAAACTGAAATGAAAATTCATGCACCTTATTGAATATATTGAGTCTCAAGTTGGATAATAATTTACAGAAAAGATAGTTGGAAGTTATGAATTTATTTCATTCAATTCTCTTTAATGGGTTGAATTTGATTGTTTTGTTTGGTTGCTAGTTGTTGTGATGTTCACAACATGCCCCATTTTACTCCTTAGCAAAATGAGGACCCCTGCTGTGGCTTTTTGCTTTTTGCTTGTGTGTGCCATTTTGCTTGGTGGTAAAGGGAAAAAGGAGTTAAAATTGCAAACCTTGTTAAAAATGGAGAAGAAATGCATTTCAATATCAGTGCATAGTATGGTTGGATTTCTTGTCAAAAATGAACTAGGGTTGCTTTTTGAACCATGTTAAAATTCGCCATATTTTGCAAGATATGAGCATTTTGGTAAAATGTACAAGGGAAGGGTTTGCTATTTGCACATACAAGTCTCTTTGTATATTCGGTTGCATATACAAGGCCATTTGTATGCGAGTTCTCTTGTATACAAAGACCTTTGTATATCGCTTTCCATATACAAAGTCGTTTGTAAATGCAAAGGTCATTTTATACTTGTTCGCATGAGTAGTCGGGTTCATATACAAAATCATTTGTATGTCTTTTTTGCCTTGTATACATTTGGTAGAGTTTATGCATACATACAAGATGGACCCGAGGTGGTTTTAGGTTAAAATGAATTGATGTTTTAAATCCACTTTGTATCTCACATTTGTATGTTTGGCAGGTAAAATATACAAGGCACTTCATACATGGCAGACCCGAAAAAAGTTATTAAGCAATGTTAATTCATTGTATATATCGCGCTTGTATATTTGAACATACATTTGATATATACATTTGCAATGTGTAGGCCACGGACCCAAAAGCGTCATGAAGAAGAGTTAAATGGTTGTATATTTGGCGCTTGTATGTTTTTACATACAAGCGAAATATACAAGTCAAGATACATGCAACGTTCATATGCATCGAGCAGACCCGAAGGGAGTATTAAAAGTGGTTAAATCCTTGTATGTTTCCACAATGCATATTTCATAACATACAAGGAGGATATACAGCACTTTATACATGGCGCGGAATCCAAATGTTATGAAGCACAGTTAATTCGTTGTATATCCACGGGCTTGTATGTTTGAGTAACATACAATACAAATATGCATCAGGCGGACCCGAAGGGGTTATTTAATTGAGTTAAGTCTTTGTATGTTTCAACTTGTATGTATGTTTTGATATACATACATTCTGAAACATACAAAGCGAAGAAACATTGCCCGGAACCCAAATTTCATGAAGCAGAGTTAATTCAATGTATATCGGGCTTGTATATTCTCATATACAAACCGATATACATTGCGTGCATACAACTGCCAGAATCAAAGATGTTATGGAAAGGAGTTAATTCGTTGTATATTCCTAGCTTGTATATCAAAGATGCATTGTTATACATACAATCCGGATTCGAAATGGAAGTTAAAAACAAAAAATTCTTTGTATGCATATGCATTTGTATGTTGCGATATACAAACCGATATGCATTGCAGATATACAAGCCATATTTCAAACAGTTTGAAATCTGATTAATCTAATGGATCACGTCCAGCTTGTATATCGGAAGATACAAAGATTTAAACAAGGAAAAAGGGGCAAGAAAAAAAAGCGATTGGATTTTTGAATCCATTCTTGGAGCTCAAGTGCATGTTTTGGTCAACAATGGTTGACTCGACTGGTTTTAACGTTGTATAGGCATTTTGATGTGCATTTTCCATGGTTTTTGAGCCTGAAGGTTGTGTTTATGCATTTGGAGCCTGATTTAATGTAGATGTTCATTTTTCCTGCTGATTTATTAAATGATGATGCTAATTTCTGCTTGTTTATTGTAGATTGTTGGAGTAGTTGGGAAGAACCAGAGTTGCCGAAATAGTAACGGCATGCAGGTGAACGCAAAGGCGGGGTTTTAAATGATGATGACGTCCCAGGTGGCGAGCCAGATTCCAAGAAGCCAAACACACCAGAAGGAGATGAAGCTTTCAATGCGGGGGAGTTTTGAGATGGAAACATTATTGAAGGAGCGGCACCCTGTCTGGGTATGCTGCTCGAATTCTTGGCGGGATTCATTTCTCACCGTTGGATGCTGCATTTCAAGATGCTGACCATTGATCTCCTAGGGTTTTTTTGCACCAGATTGGGGAAACACCAAAGATATATATATTGAGCCCATTTTTATTCTAAAAAGAGGAGGAAGAAGAGGAGGTCAATCATACAAAAAAAACCAAACCTGTAATAGTTTTAGGAAGAGATCGGATTACTAAGACTAGTGAGGACTAGATTGTTGAAATAATCAAGGTCCTTTCCTCAGATTGTTGTAAATGTACCTGTTTTATGAACATACTATATGGAGATGAAGCTTCAGACTATACCCTGATTGTAAACCTTAAGTAGTCTTCAAGTTGATTTCTGGATATGTACTGGTGAATGTTGTGTTCTATAGAAGTGCTTTCATTTCATTGCATGTTGTTGTCAACTTTTCCCTTGAAGATTTGCACTGAATCATGCGGATTTGTGGACTGTCCTGGTGAAGTATGATTTTAGTTTTCTTCTCTCTATTACTGTATGGGAACATGTATGTGGATCAATGATCTCAGTCAAGTAATTTTAGGAATCTCACTCTCTAACCCTTTTTCTCATTTTAATTTCATTGAAATCACTTTCATAACTGTACATCATGATAAATTAGAAGCAGAACAGAAAAATATGCTGACAGCCCGAAGACAACTGAATAGCATTAGCATATTTTGAGCTAAATGCATGTAGTATTGAAAATGTCATGCAGAGAATCACAAATAAGGGTAGAACTCATGCAAATATCAACTTAGACACATCATTTGGAGATATATGCTGTGTAGAGTAACTTCCCTATATAGCATAGTTGTAGAAACAAAATCTACTAATCTACGTAAGGCCCCAAAATGGAAAACAACAATACACATCAACCACATAGTAACATTAGCAGATTATGAACTAATCAACAGGGACTTGGGATCATGAATTCTTGGAATTCATCGTATCTTTTAGGATAAACAAGGGTTGTTGTGTGACTTTTATTTTGTGTGCTTGGTTGTGACTGACATCACAAACCAATCAACACTACTCTCTTAGGGTCTATGATGATCCCATTCTCTATTATCAGGTGACCTAATAACTTCCCTGTGGTTACCCCAAATATGCATTTCTTAGGGTTTAAGGATATTCCATAATGTTCACATTTCTTTAGCACCTTGCTTAGGTCTTCCACATGATTCCCTCTCTCTTTAGAGAAAACTGTCAAGTCATCCATGTATATGACTATGGATTTGCCAATCAGCCCTCTGAAGGCTATATCCATCGCTTGTTGAAATGTTGCTCCAACATTTATCAATCCAAAAGGCATGAGCCTATAGGTGAATATTCCCCATTTTATGGTGAATGCAGTTTTCAATCTATCTATCTTGTCTACCATCACCTAGTTGTAACTTGAAAAACCATCTAAAAATGACATCATCTTTACACCATTTACAATCTACAAGACTTCATCTAGAGAAGGCAAAGGATAGTTATCCTTTTTAGAAGCCCTATTTAAATTCCTGAAGTCCACACACAATCTAATGTCACCATTCTTTCTTACTAGGACTAGGTCAGCCACCCATGTAGAATGTCTCATAGGAAATATGATCCTGGCATTAAGCAACTTCTTGACTTCCTCAAATATGATGGGCTCCAGCAATGCATTGATAGGTCTCGGTTTCTGTCTGAAAGGCTTGACAACTAGCTTTAAAGGTATAGTATGAGTGATGATGGATGTATCAGAAGTTTTCAACTCATCATACGTCTAGGCAATGACATGGATATAATCCTTAAGTGCTTGGGTTATTCCTTCCAGTTCTTCTCTTGTGCACACTTTTCCAATTAGGACATTCCTCTTTTCATCATTATGTCCAATGTTGACTTGTGAATACTCTCCTCCATCTTCTTTGGGGAGATCTTTCTGTTTCAACATGTTGTCTAAATCAAATGTTCTTTCCAACTCTATCATTCCTTTAGGAATCTTGTTACTGGGCAACTCTAGGATTTTTTCTTCTTCCCAGATATGATCTTCTACATTTCTTTCATCTATGATCTATGCATCAAAGAAATCCCTATTAGATATGAAGTCTAAAATATGTTGATCATCATCAAAGACTTGAAGGTTGACTACATTATCTAGCATGGAGGGTACTGATACTAATTCAACTAAAAATCTCTTCAAACCAGATATGGACAATGTTTCCAAAGTACTTGTAGCCTGGGCCAAAGCATCTGCCCTATGATTTTGTTCTCTAGGTACATGGGTCATATTGAATGCATCAAAATCTTCTATCAGGTCCCATACACTATGTCTATAATTAGACAGCTTCTTGTAATTACAAGAATATATGCTTCTTACCTGTCTTACTACCAATTCTAAGTCTCCGAAGACATGCATTATCTTCACTTTCTTTCTGAGTGCAAACAATATCCCATGAATCAAGGCTTCATACTCTGTCACATTATTTGTGCACGGGAATTGCAATCTATATGCTGCTAAGTAGGATTTACCAGCTGGATCAATAAGATCTATTCCTACTCCAGCCCCTTATTTTGACTTAGATCCATCAAACCTGAGGATCCATGGATTATCTTCAATTAAAGGCTTATTTGGGCCTTCCCTTTTCCTTTTATCTCTGGCAGCTGAACCATTTGATATCCATTTCAATTTTGGTGTTTCAATCTTTTCAAACTTCACCCTATCTGGCTGATGTGAAGCTGATATTTCTTCTTTTCTTTTACTACTAGAAGAAGGATCCTCTGGACTAGGCAACATCTGCCTCTTCAGAATATGCAAACATAGTGAACAACTAGTTTATGAATGTGGTGCTTCATGTAACCTGCACCATCCCTCAATTAGAGCATCTTGTGGAGACCTTTGCTACTGTATCATCTCTTGAATTTGCTTTGACAAAAATTCTTCAAACTTGGACAGATTACTGCCCCTATCTTTGTCAGATAGTTCATAATTTGATTCTATCAAACAATCACTTCCTGGGGCAATTTTCTTGTTACTCTTAGCATTACTCTTGCTACATACTAGAATCTCTTCCATCTGAATAGGACTTTAATCATGCTATGTATATTCTTCTATTCCTGTAGATGACAAACAAAAATCAGCATCACTATCACTATCTACAGAACTTACCATGGATGATGATGATGATGCCACCCTACATGCTTGTTCTAGTTCCATCATGTCTAAGCAAGCATCATAGGTCTTTTCAAAATGTGCCTCATCATGTAACCTACACCATCCTTCAATTAGAATATAATGAACAAGCATTTTTAACAATTGACAACGTTGCACTTCTTTGGATAGGTGCATCTCAAAATTCTTGAAGTGATCTACCTCTGTCTCATTTTCTAAGTTACAATCAGGCTCTAAAGTTATTTTATCATCCTGAAGATTATCATCATGAACATGAACATCATACATGAGGATCTCCTCTATCCTAACTGTCTAGGGTCTGATGGAGTAAACTCTGGGTTCTACATCCACATACATGATCTCATTAGTTTTATTATATTAAGTGATCATATGTTTCATGCGAGGCTCATCATCTATCCTTATTTGATTAGGTATCCCTTTCCAAGGTAACCACATGTGACTAAAATTAGTGGACATTTATCCATTAAGTGTTTTTGACCAATCTCTGCTGAGTAGCATCCCATAGGTATCAGGTATATCCACTACTTGAATATCAATGTAGTATTGGATTCTTGGATCTGATGCTAACTGCATATGAATGTGAGTTAGTTCTCCTACTACACTCACCTTTGTTTTATCTAACTATGTTACTTTCTTCAGTGACTTAGCAGGATGCAACCCTAAGGCATTGCATATGGACAAGGGCATTACATTGGTAGATGCTCCTAAATATACTAAGCAATTATACAAATTTTTACTAAACATTCTTATAGTAAGGAGAAAAGGAGGTGACTCAGTCTTGTCTCTATAAAGAGTCATGTGTGAAGTCTCTACAGCTTGACCAGTGGCTGGGGCTTTGTGTTTAACATTAACATCCCTAATAGCATGATCTTTATTCCCTATCTAAACTGAGGTGTGATTATCCTCCCTTGGAGCAGGATCATCTAAGGATTTCATGAAATCTTTTTTAATAGCTGGGGTTTTAAGTAATTCTAACAATGACAAGCTGATTTTGATCTTTTTCATTTCATCTTCTAGGTATGTGACTAACTTATCATACTCAAGAGGCAGATTACTAGTTTCTGGTGCTATATTTTGTGGTGCTAAGTATTGAGCATCAACTTTGGGAAATCCAGGGTTATTGCTTGCCTTAGGATTAGGAGGAGTTTGAAATTATTTGGAGGCAAGGATGTAGTCAAAGGACTAGTAGGTCTATTTGAGTTATTCCTTAGGTTGTAATTATGCCTACCCTGATACTGCTGTTGATAAGCATGTACTTCTTCATGTTCCATTGATGGCTCATTTTCATCTTCAAATGGAAAAGCATAATTAGTCTCAAAAGCCATGGCTGATTCCTCAATGCTAAGGTGTAATCCTGATGAGGTGACATTGTTTGCTGATAAGGATGATTGGTAAAAATTTCTAGCACTAGAGTAGAATCATATCCATAGGGAACAATTTCAATCCCTTCAACACAAGGTGGATTACCTGAAGTATTGGGCACTTCAGTTTGAAATGTACTAACAACAATCCTGAACTAAGGACAATCTAGCTCTACATGAGCATTGGTGTTATGTATCCTACACCAGTTTGTTAGGGCTGCCTCTGCCAGGTTCACTCTAGTGGTCTGCTTAGGTTCACTAGGAGGTTGATTATCTAGGGTTGATGGTAGAGAACCATTGTTTGGCCTAGTGTTCCACACTCTAGGCTGTCTAGGGGGATTACTGTTACCATTGTTGTTATTGTAGTTGTTATTATATCCCCTATTAGGATAATTAGGTCTATCATTGGCATATCCTCTATTCTGATTTGGTTGAGAATAGAAATTCTGACTCCTCAAATGAGTGATCTCAGTGGTGAGCTTCCTCAACTATGCTGATATCTCTTTAATTTTTTCGTTCTCTTCCTGAACTTTGGCTACTACATTCTCTGTCTGAGGTTTGAAAAAGGAAGATCAATTATTATTGTTGTTAGATTGTTCCACAACTTGAGGTACCTGTGTATGTCCTAGATATTGTAACATTTGACCATTTCCATTTGGAGGTGGCATGATATTAAGTGGAGGTATCTGTAAAGGACTTGGCATTACAAGTGGAGGTATCATGGCTCCATTAGTCTATTGTTGAGCAAGATATGTTGGATAAGCAGGGAGTGTGGGAAATGCAATATTAAGTGTTGGAGCAGGGATCAGCTGCTGACTAACTTTGATAGCTTCTTCAAAAGCTCCTGTCAAAGTTGTTAGTCTAGGATGTGCTCTCTTGATAAACATAGAAGTCAAGGGATCTAAGGCTGAGTAGTATACACTCCTAGCAGCTTCATCTAGTACAGTATATGGAGTAACTAGCTTTGAGAGCATCTTTTGGAACCTTGCATTGAAATTAGCAATAGGTTCTCCTTCAAATCTCTTGATTGTGGCAAACATATGATAAATCATTGAAGGATCTATAGGTATTTTGAATATATCCTTAAAGGATTTCTCCAAGGTAGCCCATGAACTGACTGAACCTTGACCAAGACTGATATACCAGTTATATGCCTCTTCCCCTAAGGAAAATGGAAATAACCTGCACACCACATCTTGATGTTCAATTCTAGCCCAACAACAAGCTTCCTTGAAAGTTCTAATGTGATCATCAGCATCTTGATAAGGATGATATTTAGGATAAATCTTGTTAGGATTTTTAGGCAAAGCATGATATGTAGTAAAAGTCAGAGGTGACTCCGCAGTAAAGAATGACATTGTGACTAGTGGAGGTTGGACCTGAGGTGTGATAGGTGGTCCTGTAGGTGTTTGCAACCTGATAGGAGTTACAGGAGCACATTTTGGTGAAGCTCCTGATGCATTAGAACCAGGAGAATGATGAATATCTACTATTCTTGGTCGAAATCCTAGGATAAGCAATTCTTCAAAGAGTTCGTTGGATCTAGACCTAGTATTTGGCCTCAGAGCCAGGATTTCTTAAATTTTAAGGAAAATTGGCTTGTTTGTTGTAAAGATTAGTTGAAACACCCTAGCAAAGGTTGTATTTATGATCAAAATCTGGAACTGATAGGATATTTACGCAATATTTGCATAAATGATACAAATACGAGGTGATATGAGCTTTTTGAACATGAACAATTGGATATCAGGTTTCTTAAGTAGGTTACCTCAAAGTTTTAACAAAAAGACCTGAAATAAAGCTAACCTTTAAAATATCATGATGATCGACCACAAAGCTTGAGATATTTATGATCAATTTTGAAAACTTTGCAAAGTACAAGCATGCACAGACTTAGAACAACAAATCTTTGCATATGACTTGAAATACAGAGCTGCATGAGTATTACCTTTCTGTCTACGTCATGAAATAAGACAAATCTACTTGATGTCGACCCTCCTTCTAGCACAAATTTATGTGGATGATGATGATGAGTCATAACAACATGCATAAAAATTTATACATCAAACCTTTATTATCTTGTAAAGTACGATCAACTTAAGGTAAGTTGATGACTTCAAGTCTCCGTTGATCAGGTCATGATCTTCTGACATTACTCAAATGTTGATGTGACATGTTGTTTTCCATTTCAAGGGGTCTTACATTTGTCTTGATGATCAATATTGTTCTATTTCCTGTAAATTTACTCCACAGAGAGGTTTATTTCTACTGTATTTCCAAAGATAGCTGATGTATTTGTAAGTTTGATCAATTCTTCTGATTATTGATCATCATGAACCTATTCTTTCTTCTATACAATATATTTATTCAAATAATGTGTTTGTGAGTGGATATTTGCATGTATCTCTTGGATATTTGTATGAATTTGCATGATATTTGTCAATCTAACATGCTTTTTCTCTAAATATGCTATGTATTTCCAATTATCTATGGGATATCAGCATATTTCATGTTACTTGCTTTTAATTCTCTATTATTTGCAGTTATGGTGATGAATTGTTATGAAATCAGAAGAAATTTAAATGAATGCTTCTAATTTTGGTGAATCTTTAGCCATTGAACCACATACATACAAGATACATTCATGAGGAGAAGAAATCAAACCATATTGTCACCAGGATGTTCCACAGCTAGATATGGATGATGCTAAGTTCAAAGGATAAGGAATGAAAACAACACATGTAGACTGACAAGCACTCCAAGGGATGTAGCTAATCAATGTGTGTATCAAGATTTCAAACATAGATTACTCAAGATTTATGATGATTTGTAATCAAATTGTCTTCTCTTTCATTCAGTATGCATAACATGTACATTTACAACAACTTTGAAATGAGTCCTGATATTTCAGCAATCAAATTTCAATTAAGTTTCCAATATTCAAAATATGGCACCCCTGCACCTTTTATAGAATAAGGTGAGGGAGCGGTTATAAATGACCTATGGTCAGGATTTGTCAATTAAGATCAATGGTAGATTATCAATCTTTGACTCAGTCAACCCTCCTTCATGGCACAGGTTGCCAGCTAGAAACCATCTAGATGACTCATTATCTTATGAGTACCTGATGCATATGTCTTCTTTGTGATCCATCTTCATTTATTCCTTGGGTTCTTCTTCTTCATCATGATCATCATCCTCATTGCTTTCTGTATTGCTATCACTCTGATGAACATCATCCTATATATGGACCTTCATTGCCGTCTAGATATTCTTATAGGCCTGTACTATTTTATCTACCTCCCCACCATCTTAGGTTTTGTCTTTCATTATGGTGTGCTTGTGACACTAGAATTTAGCTTTGATCACATCCAGCTTACCTTTTCTTCTGTTCAAAGTCTCATTATAAATCTCCACCTTAACCTTGATCCTCATGATCTTATTCATCACCTCTTTTGTCAAGTGGGTGAGGGGATCATCTGCCATTGGCTAGAAATTATCATGTAGAGATTTGATAGAAAAGTCTACGTCTTGATTTTCTATCTTTCCCTCTACTTTCCCATCCAAATCTTCCAGGATTTCTACCTCATATGCAATCATACTATGCAACTTTATACTGATATCCCTAAGCTTGCTATTGGATTTCTTTAGGATATCACATTCAAACCTAATATCCTCATACCATATGTCTATTAGCAGGGCAGTGTTATTATTCAATACTTGATTGTTTATTAGGATTTGATGATCAATCCTCTTCATCTCATTCAAAGAAGTTAGGTCCTTTTCCAATTGGAATGACTGTCTCCCTGTTTCTTTCTACATTTTATCTACTTTTCTCTTTAAACTACTTAGAGAATTCCACCTCTGTAAAGAGGTTCTCAAAACTTACTTAGGTCCTGTGAGGGCTGATAGCATCCACTTCTCCATTATCATGGCTTCATGCTTCATAAGGTCTAATTTGGTGACCTCCTGAGATATGATAGTCAATGGGACTGCCGGATCCACTGGTGTACTATTAGGGTTAATCAACCCTTTTATATATGAATGCAGCTAGGCAATATGCTCCTTATGCTATTTATTTTTCTCTTTCTCCTTCTTTACCCTTTGGGTTAAAGAATCAATGATATCCTTCCCTTCTTGATCCTCTTGGTCCTCATTGGCAAAACCCAAACCAATAGTTGTGATTTGGAACTCTTCAAGGGTGATCTTGCCTTTCTCTTTCTCTACAATAGGAAGTGCTACTTGGGCTTTCCTTCTACCTATAGGAGGATCTCTTCTAATAGCTGATGTCAATCTAGATTTCCTCTTGGGCTTCATGATTGTCTCTGCAAACAAGGTGGAAACATCAAATTCTTGAATTTCAAAACCTTGTTCCATACCTATTTCTTTCTCTAGCCACTGAGGCACTTTATTTCTAGATCCTTGTTGTCCTTTGTCATCATCATGTCCACCTTGTTCTCTAATAGCTGTCTTTATTCTAGGTGGAGAAGGTGACTTCCTAGTTTCTTCCTCATGAGGGGGATCCTGTTGTATCTCTTCTTGCTGAGGGGCCTCTTTCTGTGGGGGAAGATCTTGTGGAATGTCCACATGATGATCCTATGCTTGATCCTGCACTCCCTCTTTTGGAATATCATCCACCTTAGTATTTTCCTCATCTTGAGGCAGATTAACATCTGTGGCTGTATGTGTGCTTGGCCTTGGTGCATCGCCCTGATCTTGTGTCTTGAGGTCTTCATGACCTAATTTATCCTTTTCTCCCATATCCCCTTGAGTCCGGGTGGCATCATCACTAATGTATCTTTATCACGCTCATCCTTTGATGGACTTCAACTATCTTTGGCTTAGCGGGGATCTCATGCTGTTGCTGGCCCATATCTAGAGCATTGCTCTCTTCTTTTGCCTGCTTGTCTACTTCAACATTCTCTGTTACATTAGGTGCACCTTCTTTGTCTTTGGGGTTCACATCCTCCCTATATGCCAAATCTATAACTACAAGGCTAGTCACATGATCTACCAACTTGTCAAGCCTGATTTGTTGGGCTGCCCTTTCTGGGCTACTTTCTTTTTCTCCCTCTATTTGTTTCACTTCCTCCAGTACCGCCATCTGTGCTAGTGAGGTTCCATGTGGAGTCATCCCGGTACTGGAGGTGAGAGTCTCCATCTTCTAAGAGGCTACATTCTATACTATTTCATCATCTGATAGGTCCACGGTGTCTTCCAAGGAGAAAGGACCACCCTAACCTACTTTAAAAGTCTCTTTTTTTGTTCTTCTACTCTCTCAGTCTTAAACTGGATTATGGTGGGAAGTGGCACATCATGTTGCATCTCCTTCTTGAATACTTCACCACCAGCTCCTCTTAATACTATAGGATCGGTCCTGATCTCACCCCGCATGGACATCCTTTGCTTCTTGGGTGGTGACATCAGGTGCGCCACCCTCCTCTTCCTGCTGACCATCATTTGGTCATCACTTGTAGGTTATTTATCTACTAGCTCTTCTTCAAATAGGATATCTTCTTCTACCTCATGCTGTGAGGTTTGGCCTTCCTCTCGTACTTCTATGATTTCTATAGCTAGCCTTAGGATCCTCTTTGTCTTTGGTTTGTCCATCAGAGGAGGTACAGATGAGGTAGATGCCTGTCCTGATGTTGATACACCTTTAGCTGGTATGGTAATTCTTTGGATTATCACCCCCTTAGGCTCATCATCAGTTTTATTTCCTCTAGGGGGACCCTTCCTCTATTTCTGGGTAGGTAGTCTCTCTCCATTAGATTTCCTTTTCTCATTGAGGAAGTCATCATACTCCTCATCAGATAGTTGATGCCTTTTCTTCTTGGCATCAACAGTAAGGGCTACATCCGTTTTCTTCAATTTGTTTATCTGTTCATCCACCCAAGCTTGGGTTAACTGTAGCACCCCACCTATAAACTGATCCATGGAAATATCCTCTAGCTATGTTAGACCATGGGCTGAGATGGTGTCATTGTACACCTTTTTGTCTTCATATTCATTTGACATAGTTTTTCCATCATCTTTCTTCAGTTGTGCTGGCACTTGGATGTAGTCATACGTCCTTATCTGGTTCAAGGTGAACCTTTGGTATTTTCTTCTTCTCACCTCTGCTTCATCCTCACAATCTCTCTTGAAATCCTCTAGATGCTTCTGATGGATAGGCTTCCCCATTATTTTCTTCATCTTGCCATAAGGGTCATAAGATCTAGCCAATGGAAACGGCTGCAGATACATCAGTTTTAGACCTCCCATGACATGCTCTATGCTGTGTGAATTTGAGCACATATACCAGCCTATAGATACTAGAAATAGTACTAGAGGTATCTTCTTTTGTGCTTTATATGCCTCCACTATGGTAGACACTTGTCTTAGAAACTCCATCAGGACTACCCCATCAGTAGGGTACCTTGGTAGCATAAGGGGCTGATCTTCAAATCCTTCTATTCTTATTTATGAAAATGTGGCATACTAGATGATCCAGGCCCCATTTCTATAAACAACTTCCTGAGCCCCCATACTCCTTCTCTTGGTTATGTCTTCCTCCATTGTTCTGACTAGATGCATAGAGAATGCATCATTCACCAATTTGTAATCTAGGAGGTAGTTCTTTCTCTGTATCTGAGGATAGTGATCCCATATGTGGGCATCATCTACACCACCGCTAACCTTACCCACTGTAGTCAGGGCATGAAATGTTCTCTTGTAGGCACATGAGTACACAACATATGATGTCATATGGAATGAGCATTCCTAACCTCCCAGGTTCCTCATCTCTTCATCCAATGCATCACTGATGACCTTGGCCCATAATGGCTTGTTATTTGTATAAAAGACCATCTAGATGATTCCAAACATCCAATTCTTAAAATTTCTAGCATGAGGTTGACTTGTCATCCAGCTAAGTAGGGCAATCATGTACTGGTACTCATCATCAAAATCAAATTTATACAGGTGGATGGGCAACTTAGTCGAGGCAGTGTAGGTGCTGTTCTTAGATCTCCACTGGTACATCCTTTTCCTTGCATTGTTCTTATTGTTATTCTACTCTATCTCCAATTAAGTAGATCCAGACTGACCACCCTCTTTCCAGCTGGCAGATTGAAAGTAAATGTGATGCCCTTAATTGAAAAGTCAACATATACCCTTCCATGCTTCTCCACCTGCCTTGTCTAAGGGTTATAGTTCCTAGCGCATTCTACTACCAGTTCCGGGGTGTCCATGGCATATGGGAATCCGATGGCATGCCAGATTCTTGAAACATATATTACATCTAGAAGGGTATTGTCTTTATCATGATCTATTTTGGATGACCACACTGCTAAATCTGTATCTCCTTGGTGAGTGTCACCAATGATGCCATACTTGAATTGTATCCCCTCGGGCTGAACAAACATGGGCTTAAGAAATTTTGCATCAGACCTATTTTGCCTAAGATCTGTCATGGATTCCTTCAATAAACATGCCCTGTCTTACCATACGATATCCATATGTGTTCATACAAAATTATATATCTCTACGGCATCATGCATACTCTATTCATTACTTTTTACTTCATCATGATATGCATATTTACAGATTCAAAACACAAGAAAGAACATACTACCTAAACATGTAGATAATGACAACATGAGGGTTTTCAATTACTTACCTGATAACACTTTTCTCCTGGGTTAGGTGGATGATTACAGAAAAGGGCCGCAGACGTTGAGGATCACCCATTCTGTTACGTTGGAAGATCTGGTCTGTTCACAGGTAGCTTGTATGAGGGTTTGACTTCTCTACTTTGTAATTTCTCATTTTTTCACAAGGTAAATGGAAATAACCTTGGAAAGTTACTTTTAAACTCATCTGTAGGGCAAATTAGGGTAAAATTACGTTAAATCGATCGAATCCGTTGATCTTCTGCAGAGAATCCATGGATGACGCCAAGTGTTTGAATTGTATTTGCAATTGGTGGGAATCCATCTACCGCATTTATGTCTATTTAATGTTAGGAAATAGGGGGGGTGATCCTTGAAAGATCAGGTGATATTCAAAATAGGATCCCCCTTTGGATAAAATGACCTTCCGCCTTTGAGCGGCACAATTAGTGCAAAAGAATCAGGTGATGTGGTCAACGTTGACCACATGTAAATTAGGTCATGAATTTAAGATCAGGGATGTTTAAAATATGACCCCTGCAACTAAAATGACCTCGTTAAAAAGATTGGGGTGATGTTAGCATGTTGACGACCTAGTTTAAGCGTTGTGTTGTAATGATGTCACCGTCATGTTATTGAATATGGTGTGCATCGGATATATACCTCTGCAAGGCAAAATAAAATAATGACTTCATCACCAGGGTGATATTCTTTGTTCATTGGGTTTAGATGATGTCATCGTCATATTGGCATAGGGTGATATTTTGTGACGAGGGTGATATTCATAAGATGACAGATATTGAAAATATGAGCCTGCAAAATATGTGAAGTTGTTTGACGGGCAGATAAAAGCCGCTACGTAAAATTGACGTCTGAACTTTGTGGACCAACTAATTATCAGGTGATAAACTCATATCAGGGTGATCTTATATAATATGACTGATGTTTGAAATATGACCCCCCTCTTCGAAATATCAAGTTTGACAAAAACTTTGACTTAACATAACTTTCTCCCCTTAGAGAATTTCAGGGTGATCCAAAAGGCAAACCTACATGGAATTTCGTATGCTTCCCAACCATGAGGTTAATGATATGAAATACTAACTTTGACAAATGACCTCATCATGGTGACCTATCTACCCCTTGCAAGGCTATCTGCATGACTAATTTTACCAGACCGCCCAAAGTAGAAAAACAACAAGCCAAAGCAGCAAAAAAGTTGGGTCCCTGTTTTGTCAAGTCAAAATGGGGCATGTTGTGTAACCACACAACATGACCTTAAGACCCTAATGTCCAATTTGACAAATAAGGTGAATAGTATAGCTATTCAAACTACTCTCAAACACTATCAAAACTATAACTAGGGGCAGACATCTAATCAGAATTGGAATCAAGGGTATAATCCTAATAGGAATTAGAATTGGAGTCAGGGTTATTAGCAGAATAGATACCAAAATCCTAACCCTACATAGCCTTTACAAACTATTCAACCTATCCAACAAATACCAGCTGTAAATCTAGTTAGGGCCTTAGTCCTTATTCAGAACAATCAGGCCCAAGAGTTAGATTAGTGCTATCCCTACAACCAACCTCACAATCAGTCCTATTGTGCTATTGGTGCACAAGAGAATGTTTTTATGGTGCATAATTTTCATTCTCAGCAAGCATCATATTTAGAGGTAGCAAATAATCATCCTGAAATGTCAAATGATGCTACCCCTGATGCCAATATGATTCTATGGACTTTAGAAGAATTTTATGTTGTCAATCAGCCTATGGATAGTGTTGTGATGCCTATTGTAAACAACATTAGGTCAAAGAAGAGGTAGTTGGAGGCTAGTCCCATGTCTGTTGTGTTACAAAAAGAGCCTATTCTAAAGGCAAAGGTGGCAGTGCCACAATTCCAATTCAAAGTAGCAAATTAGCTTCTACAAAAGAAATTCCACCAGGCTTAAAAGTACCTAGACAAACTATAAATCAACCAAAAAGGGGAACATGGATTCCCTCTATGCATAAGGTAACCACTGTTCCATTAAATATTGTGGAACAGATGAAGAAAATGAATATCAATGTTTCCATGTGGGAAGTAATGTCGATCCCCTCTTAGAGGGACCTATTACAAGAAGCCTTAAGGCACTTCCCATCTATTGAGTTAGCAACATCATATCCATCAACTAGGCAAAAAGAAAAGGCTCATACTAGTATTGTGCAACCAAGTGAAGGACAAGTAAGTATAGTCAAGAAACTATCTCCTTTCTACTTGTCTTTGATCATTGGCAAATTTTTAGTGCACAACTGAATGATAGACTCTAGGGCTAGTGTTTCAGTCATGCCCAAGAAGATAGTGGATGCATTAGGAATCAAGTATACCTCTATTTCATCAGGTGTATTGTAATTGGATGGCACCTCAGTGAGCACTGTAGGAGTGATCGGGGGACTAGACCTGACTCTACATGCATGTCCAAACTTGACCTTCAAACAGGACATTTTAGTCATTGATCTTCCTCCCTTCTTTGCTATCTGTCTGTCAAGAAACTTCATAGCCAAGGTAGGTGGCTATCTTTCTTTTGACTGGTCTCATATTTTACTAAGGACCAGATATGGTACACGATTCACCATAAAGAATGAACCAATTTTAGATTATCATGTGGAGAATTATGACCATAGCTTGGTGAACCCACATGTGATGATTCAGGGTGAGGAAGTGCATGACTCAGAACCTATTGAGGTAGAACCTTTAGCTCTTCCTATCCCTGACCTATTTTAGATGAGTGGGCAAGGGATCATGGAAATTTTGATCCTTATGATACCACTGAGGCGATTGACTTGGGCAACTACATGATCCATGAAGGGGATCCTTTGGTCCCTTCTATACTTAAGCCAATTGATGACTCTAACAGTCAATGAAAAATGTTCTTTAATGGTGTAAAGAGTAGAAATGGAGCTGGTGTAGGTGTTTTTCTAGTCTCTTCAACTGGTAAGAAGTTGTATTTTGCTCATAGGTTGCACTTTTCTTGCACCAATAATGTAATAGAGTATGAGGCATTAGTTCATGGCCTACCGGTAGTTGAAAAGAAAAATATCAAGAATTTGGAGATCTTTGGTGATACTGAATTGGTGGTTAACCAAGTCAGAAAAAGATGTGCTACAAAAAAACAGCTTCTAAGAACTTACAGACATATAGTTTGGGATCTGTTTGAGAGTATTGTTGCTCCTAACCTACAGGTGATCCCAAGGAAATTAAATTCAAAGGATGATCAATTAGCAATGACGGGGGCTCAATTTTCTCCACCTATAGACTTATTCCAAGGTCTTGATCAGCATGTTAAAATGGTCATCAGGCCCTCTATTCCTAATACTAATATTCATTGGAAAATTTTTGATAGCAAGGAGCAGATTGCATGCTTCATCCAGAATGAAGTCGAGTTCTCTTCAAGGGCACAACCCAAATTACAAGAATATTTTGGTGATTAGATCATCCAGCTCAAATCAAATAAGCTACCCAAGGGTCTAGTCACCCTTGAGACCATCTTTAGCCATGATGATGAGTTCAGGGGGGATAAAAACAACATGACATTCAAGAAAGAAGATTATCAGAAGCTAACCAGCACCTAGGACAAAGAGTTGCTCCTAGGGAAAGTGTATGACAATGTAGAGGAGCAAGAATTCATAAGGCTTTCCCAAAAGTATTGTTGGGGTTAGGGTAGATCAAAGCAATAAACACTAACAATTATATGCAGATGAAATAACCCAAATTTAACAATGAGGAATTACACAAAAGAGATCAACACAAAAATTTAACATGGTTCACCCAATATGGGCTATGTTGGATTTTTTCCCAACCGGATGCTTCCCAGTTATCCCTACAAGGTAGCGATCATTGATCAATAGGATTTTTGGGCCAGGGGCCAATGGTATAGGAGATAGACTCTATAAATATCTCCTCTTCTTCTTTAGGCTTTGCAGAACCAAGGGGGTATTCCCTATTCAACATCAATAAAATATGCCTATGAACTTGCTTGGATGTTGATACAAAGTAGATAAATCCTCTCTTATGCAGACCAAAACTGTGAAATAAGTGCAAAGGGGCTAGTTTTGGGCCTATGTTTAGTTGTGAGACAGAGGGTTTAGGTCCTAAAACTACTTCTAATATCCTAAAGGTTTGTATTTGAAGTTTGAGTTTGTTTTTGTATTTGGATGCAAGACTGGGACTTTGGGTTGTAACCTCAATACAAGACCAGAGTAGTGCCTATCCAGGGCTCAGAGTCAATATGTGTGTGTGTGTGTGTGTGTGTGTGTGTGTGTGTGTGTGTGTGTGTGTGAATGTTTACCATAGACTTAAAACAATAATCAGATTTCAAGGGGTTTTTGTAATGTCTTACTTATAGACACTACCCAAGACCAAGTATTCAGTTATTTCTGCTTACAAACATCCTCACTGCAATATATTCTTCCCAACACCTAACCCAAAACATTTAATCTACTCATTGAGCAGAAGTAAAAGATCAAGCATTCAATATAGCAAGCCCATATTCTAGAATCTCAAACACCCTTTAGCTATTTAGATTCAGAAGAAGAACACATTCAACTTGGAGACAAATAACAAAATACATGCAATGAAGCATTACTCATTTAAATCAACATGAAACTGATGCATTCTATGCATAAAACATTCAACATACAACTCATAAACTCACAAGCCACCAAAAAAGAGCCACCAGCAGAATTGTATCTTATTACAGCACCAAAATTCGTCTAGTTTTCAACAAACAAAATGAGTAACACAATTTGCATTTTATAGCAAGACCATGTACTCAACAATAATTACATGGTATTTCAAAATCCCGCCAAATACACTGCACCATCAAAATGGTGCCCAAAATAATCAATGTAGTATGGAGACAAAGAGGAAAGAGTAAGAGAACTCAGGACATGTGTAGCCATTTAAAGATTTTCCTTACAAATCTAGTAGGTTGCTATTAATCATCAACCCATACCTCTGTATTTTGCCATTAATGGATCAACAACCGACAGTTTCCCCCTCAAAATTTGCAGCAACGTGTCTTTGAATTTTTCCTGCCTGAAAACAACTGCAAATACAAAGAAATTGCCCCTGTAGAACATTTGAATCATGACTGTCGATTTCCCCCATCACTAAAATCTATAGCTTCAAAACACTTTGAAAAGTCACTAGCCAATGAAATTGTGCCATGTAGGCACCCTGTGCTTCTATCGCTAACTTTTCTGCCATCTACTTTGCCCTTAAAATCCTTGCATATGCAACTAAAAATGAGATTGTATATACATACAATCACTCGCATACAAGGCAGACCCCAAGACATTATGGAACAAATTTGAATCTACATTCGGGTCCAGACCTTGAATGTATCTCCCTTCGTACATCGGCATATACAACACACTTTACATACAAGCCATAGACTCCAAATTATGATGAAACATATCACAATCACTTTGAAGTCCAACTTGTATCCTAACCCTTTGCATCTTCACTTTGTATATTGCATATACAAACGTAATATACATTCTGCGGACCCCAGATCATTATCCGCCACAGTACATTTTCCTTTTGGCGTCTAGGTTGAATGTTCTTCCTTTGTATATGACCAATGTATGTCGCATATATGATGCGAACATACAAGAAAATTATACATACAAATTGTGAAATTCAACTTTTATCAACTGGAATGCATGCTCATTTCAGATCCAGCTTGTATATGTGAACCTATGTACCAAAAATGATGTGGAAGACATAATGCAATTGCACGGGCCCCACCACAGCATAAGGACTTTGAACTTTGACCGCAACCCGCCTTGCATATTTCCTTGCATCTCTTTGTTTGTATGTCCAAATTATATATACCGATATATAATTGCATATATACAAGTGGTGGATCCCACCACTTGCATCCTTTCTTTGCATAAGCATCGACCATCAAGAAGAAATTTAGCCGAACTGCCAATGACCCTTATCATGCTGATAGAGCCCTTTATATATTTGTCGATATACATTCCCACTTGTATATGCTCCTTTGTATGCCATCGGCCTATCAAAGAGACTTGGGACTTGGCTGCCGATGTACATTCTCATGCCGAAGGAAACCTTTCACTATAGCAAATGCATGCCACCCCTTTTGTATGTTGACTTTGCACATTTCTTCTTTGTAGGAAACCAATGTATCTTTCACTCGCATGTTTCCCTTTGTACCTAGCTATTGCATGTCTAAACATACAACACAAATATACATGCAACCCCCACATACAAGCAGGGAATATTCTTGGAATCTGTGACAGATTCCTTAATGCATATACAAACCCGATATGGATTGAAAAGATGCATACAATCAATTTTCTCACTTTTTTGAAGGTTGATTGAATATTTTGGGCCCACCAATGTACATTTACACTTGTACATACGAAGACACAAACATGCGACAGATTTTACCATGTGCACAAAGTGATTTTAAACTTAGCATTTTTTCTTGCACGCGACGGGAAAAAGTGGTAAAGCAATGCATAGGGGCCGGTTAACCAACAAGTGCTAAGGCATGAAAATACAACTAATGTAACTAGGAACCTGCTACAGGAGGTCAACAATAAAATAGAAAAGACAAAGCAGGAGGCTAAGAGGAAACAAAACCTAAGGCAATTAAGGGTTTGAAGGAATAAAGTATAAACTTGCAGACTTGATTCAAAACCCTAACCCTAGCTGAGCACCACCAGGCTACATCCACAGAAACTCAACCATCCAATGATTTTATTATCTGGTGCAAAATAGATTACAATCTCACGAATACATAGCTGTACCATACATCCCAACCACTTATAACAAGCTTTTTGGAAGCTTCTAGAATTAGGGTTTTGCAATGTCATTTTTTTTGGCAAGGATACATAACTTGTGTACAGTACTTACATGATTAGTCACCACATACAAACAATCTCCCACTTGGAGACTGATTTTGGATGACACCACTGCGCTTGCAACTCCCACTAGATTACAGGCCTAGTCAGTTTCTTAAGTCCACCATTATCAATCATGAAGGCCAATGGAAACTGATGAGGAAATTAGTTTCTCCCATGTAACTGCCTTTGTGAACATATCCGCAGGATTCTCACTTGTGTGAATTTTCTCTAGCTTCAACTGCCCATCCTCTAAAACTGACCAGATGAAGTGGTATTTGAGCTGTATGTGCTTAGTTTTTGAATCAAAAGTTGAATTCTTAGCAAGATAAATGGCACTTTGGCTATAAGTTTACAAAGGGCTATCATCTTGTTGTTGCCCCAATTCCTCTAGAAAATGTTGTAACCAAACCATCTCCTTGCTAGCATCCATAGCAGCAACATACTCAGCTTCAGTGGTTGAAAGTGCAATAACCTTTTGCAGCCTTGAAATTCAACTGACTATAGTACCTCCTACAATGAAAACATACCATGTAGTACTCCTCCTATCAATATGACCCACTAGATCAGAGTCAACATATCCTTTTAGAGAAAAAATTGTTCCTCCAATACATAGTTTCTTTGAAGTAGTACCTCTCAAATATCAGAGAACCCATTTTACAGCATTCCAGTGTTCCATTCCCAGATTGCTCATATACTTTCTCACAACTCCCACTGCATGTGTAATATCTCACCTTGTACATACCATTGCATACATCAAGCTTCTAACTACTGATGAATATGGTATCTTAGACATTTTATCTTCCTCCTCTTGTGTCTTAGGACACATCTCCTTAGTCAACTTAAAATGACTAGGCAAAGGTGTACTAACTGCTTTTACATTCTACATGTTAAACCTTTTCAAATACTCACTTTGAGACAAAATAATTTTCTATTTGTCCTGTCCCGTGTGATCCTCATACCAAGGATTTGTTTTGCTTCACCCAAATCCTTCATAGCAAATGAATTTGCTAATTTTTGCTTAAGTTCATTAATATGCTGCATGTTAGACCCGGCAACAAGCATGTCATCAACATAAAGCAATAGAATAATATAGCTGCCATTACCCAATTTTTTGAAATAAACACAATAATTAGAATGACATCTTTTGTAGCCTTGTTTAGCCATAAAACTATCAAATTCAAAATACCATTGCCGAGGTGCTTGCTTCAAGCCATACAAACTCTTCTTTAACTTTCACGCAAAATTATCCTTACCCTTGACTTCATATCCCTGTGGTTGCTGCATGTATATTTTCTTTTCTAGATCCCCATGCAGAAAAGCTATTTTCACATCTAGCTATTCAAGATGCAAGTCTTCCGTAGCCACAAGACTTAGAATTGTTCTAATAGAAGTCATCTTTACAACCAGAGAAAATATTTCATCAAAATCTATACCTTTTTCTGTGTAAAACCTTTTACCAGGAGTCTGGCCTTATATCTTTTCTTGCCTCCATCTTCTTCCTTCAACCTATAAACCCATTTATTTGGCAATGCTCTTTTTCCTATAGGCAATTCAACTAAGTCCCAAGTCTGATTTTGCAGTAAGGAATCCATTTCTTTTTTCATGCCTAGCTCAAACTACTTTTTGGTATCTACCTGCATTGCTTCTTCATAACTTTCAGGTTCACCAGGATTAGTTAATAATATAGAATATAATGATGGAGAAAATCTTTCTGGAGTTCTACTTATCCTTGTAGAACATCTAACACTTGTAGGAGTCTATGGGATAACTTGTTGTTACTAAGCATCAGGTACCACCAACATTTTATTTTCTGGAATCTCATCCAGCACCACATATTCTTTTTTGGCATGTTCATGCTTCTTTTCCTACAACTGATCCTTATACATGACCTTCTCATTGAATATAATATCTCTGCTCCTCATGATTTTATGATTTTCAAAATCCCATAACCGATAACCAAATTCATCTACTCCATATCCAATGAAGGTACATTTTTTAGACTTAGCCTCATGCTTCGTTCTATTTTCAATATCAACATGGACAAAAGCTTCAGAACCAAAGGTTTTCATAAATGAATAGTTTAACTTTTTACCCATCCATTCCTCCTCTAGAATGCCACCATCTAAAGGATTTGAAGGTCCCCTGTTTATTAAATAAACAATAGTATGTACAACATCTACCCAAAAGTGTAAGGGTAGTCCAGCATGCAATCTCATGCTCCTTGCACACTCTATAATGGTCCTATTCATCCTCTCAGACACACCATTTTCTTGTGGGGTTCCAGGAACCATTTTCTACTTGGGGATTCCATTATATGAACAGTAATTCCCAAATTCTTTGCTGCAATACTCGCCTCCATTATCAGATCTGAAATACTTCAACTTTTTTCATGTCTCATTCTCAACCAAAGCTTTCCACTTTTTAAAAGTTTCAAATACTTATAATTTTTGTTTTAGGAAATACACCCATGTTTTCCTAGTTGCATCATCAATAAAAGTAACATTATAGCAAGAGCCTCCAAGAGAAGATACCTAAGCTAGTCCCCATACATCTGAATGTACAAGCTCTAATTTCTCACTCTTCTTCTCTTTCCCAACTTTGAGAAATCAGACTCTTTTCTATTTTCCATAAACACAATTTTCCAAGAACTCCAGGTCAATCTACTTTAGACCTGCTAGCAACTTTTTGGAGTGAAGAATCTTCATCCCTTTCTCACTCATGTGCCCAAATCTATGGTGCCACAGTTTTGTTTCTGTTCTTGCAACAAGTGTTATAACTATCTAAGTAGCAACTATTTTTGTAGCAACTAAGGTAGAATAAGTATTACCAATACACAAATACAATGTTCCTACCTTTTTACCTTTAGCTACTACTAATGTACCTTTAGTGAACTTCCATACTTTGTCTAAAAAGGTAACTATGCAACCTTCACTACCCAGTTGTCTTGTAGAGATTAAATTCCTTCTCAAATTTGGAACACACCTTACCTCATGTAGAAACTATTCATTTCCATTCTACAACTTGATTTTTATCTTTCCTTTTCCAACAATATGATAGGGTTCATCATCACCCGAATATACCTGTCGAAAATCACCTTGAATATAATCTACAAAATGTTTCCTATGGGGTGTGGCATGAAATGAAGCCCCTAAATCTATTACCCAGGAATCATTAGCATTATCTAAACATGGAATTAAAGCATCTTGTAATTTATTAGTTGCAACATTAGCTTCCTTACTGTCATCATGTTGTTCATCTCCTTGTTTGCCCTTTTGAGACCAACAATCCTTCTTCAAGTGTCCTGGCTTTCCACAGTGCCAGCAATCCATTCTTCCTCTAGATTTAGATCTACCTTTCTTCAACTTCCCTTGTGGTGTCCCATGATTTGTAGGGCTTTTTCCTCTTTCCTTTGTTCTTCCCCTATTCTCTACAGTCAAAGCATTACCAGATGTTGAAGTCTCACCTGTGCTTTTCCATCATATTTCCTCGCTAAGGATAACACCAACAACATTATCAAATTTTAAAGAATTTAAACTAGAGACATAGTTACTTACAGCCATTACCAAGCTATTCCAACTTTCTGGCAAAGAACATAAAACCAACAGAGCCCTTACCTCTTCATCAAATTTCACTTTTATAGAAGTTAACTGACTTGTAATCGTATTAAACTCATTTAAATGATCTGAAATAGATCCACCTTCAATCATTTTCAGATTAAACAAACACTTCATGAGAAATACCTTATTAGAGGATGAGGTTTTTTCATGTAATTTAGTCAAAGCTTTCATTAGACCATCTGTTTTCATCGCTTCTATTATATTGAATACCATGGATGGTGCCCGGCACAACCGAATGGTTCCCAGTGCCTTTCTGTCTAGAAGATCCCAATCTTAACCAGTCATTGTTACCAATTTCTTGGCTTTTCCTTCCAACAGCCTCTATAAATCCTTCTGATAGAGATAATCCTCCATCTGCATCTTCCATAATTGATATTTCTACCACTTAAATTTATCTACCTTCAATTTACCCTTGTCTGCCATTACTCCCACTTAACCGTGAGACTCCCACTCAACCGTGAGACCTTCCTGTAGATGATAAACAAACACAACTTGCTCTGATACTATTTGTTAGGGTTAGGGTAGATCAAAGTAATAAACACTAAAAATTATATGCAGATTAAATAACCCAAATATAAGAATGAGGAATTACACAAAAGAGATCAACATAGAAATTTAATGTGGTTCACCCAATATGGGCTACATCCAAAGAAACTTAGCCATCCAATGATTTTATTATCCAGTGCAAAACAAATTACAATCTTGTGAATACATATCTATACCATACATCCCAATCGCTTATAACAAGCTTTTTGGAAGCTTCTAGAATTAGGGTTTTGCAATGTCATTTTTCTTTTCTCGGTTAACAAAAAATTAACAACCGACTCTGATCGTGCAAAAAAGAGGGAAAAAATTAACAACCAACTCCCAAACCCTAATGATGATACATAACTTGTGTACAATACTTGCATGATTAGTCGCCACATAGCAACAAGTATAATGATGTCCTAGCATTGACATATGTGAATTTGAAAGGATTCAATCTGGATGTGACTCAACATGCCATTGATCTGGATCCCAATTGCAAGCTATCTCACCAAAAGCAGTGGCCCATAAATCCAAAAATTGAATCTCTCATGAGGAAAGAGCTTGCTAAGCTCATACAACCAAGGATTATCTTCCCTATTAAGTATTCTACTTGGGTAGCAAATCTAGTGCTAGTGACAAAGAAGAACAGAGAGATTAGGCTCTATGTAGACTTTAGGAACTTAAATCGAGCCTCTTTGAAAGATCATTGCCCTCTGCCCTGTATGGATCAAATTTTACAAATAGTTGCGGGGGCAGAGAGGTTTTCATTATTAGATGGCTTCTCTGGCTATAACGAGAGCATTGTAAGAGAGGAAGATAGATTCGAGACAACATTCACAACCAAATAGGGAATCATGGCATATGAAAAGATGTCATTTGGTCTTTCTAATGCAGGTGCCACATTTTAGAGGGCAATGGATATTTCCTTTAAAGGATTTATAAATAGGTTCATCTTAATTTATCTGGATGACATTACAATTTTCTCTAGGAAGGGAGAACATCACATGGAGCATCTAGAGAAGGTTTTCCAGAGATGTAAAGAGTTTGGGGTGTCTCTGAATCCCAAGAAGTGTATTTTTGCTATTGCCCAAGGTAAGATTTTGGGCCACATAGTGTTTGAGGATGGGATATCCATAGATCTAGATAGAACATCTTCTCTACTCTCTCTTCTCCTAGCTGCTCACAAAAAGGATTTACAATTATTTGTAGGGTAGATCAACTTTGTTAGGAAGTTCATCCCTAACTATGCTGGCTTGGTGAAGACTCTAACCCTTATGCTAAGAAAGGATGCAGTCTTCAGATGGACTAAAGAAGGGAAGGATGGTTTTGAGAAGATCAAGGAGGAGATTTCCCAGGCACCTACTCTCATGAACCCAAATTATGAGAAGGACTTTGTCCTCTATGCATATGGAGGAGAGAACAATATTTCTGCTATCTTGATGTAGTAAAATGAACATGGACTGGAGCAGCCCCTAGCCTTCTTCAGTCAGACCTTAAAGGACCATGAGGTCAAGTATAGCCCCATGGATAAGTAGGTATTTTCCATTGTTAGTGCTTTAAAGAAATTCAGATATATGCTGACAAATAATCATATTAAAGTTTTAGTTTCTCATCCTAGTGTGAGAGATTACATAATGGGGATAGAGATTAGTGAAAAGTGAGCCAACTGGGTCACCAAGATCCTAGAATATGATGTGATCATCAAAGCCACTAAGCTGATTAGGGGTAGATGATTATGTGAACAAATAGCTTAGACATCACTAGATGAATTGAATTCATCCCGTCATTTGAATGAGGAGGAACCTACAGCTGAGCCATTAATTATGAGTTCTTGGATAACAGAGATGGCTAGTTTCCTATCCACTAGTGAGTATCCCTATGGACTGGATAGAACCAAAAAAAGACAGTTCAAGCTGTAGTCTATCCCTTATGCTTTGGTAGATGGTGTTCTCTTCAAGAAAAAATTTGGATGGAGTCTTACTAAGGTGCATAGAATCAAATCAGGTTGATAGACTTCTTGATGAGTTTCATACTAGCCTAGCTAGTGGCCATTTCTCCACTAAAGCTACAATAATGAAAATAATGAGGGTTGGTTACTTTTATCCCACATTATTCAATGATGCCCATGTATGGGTAAGAGGATGCAAATAGTGTGCTCTCTTTGTAGGAAAGAAAAGATTGGCAGCACTCCCACTACACCCTATTCAGGCTGACCAACCCTTGTCATAGTGGGGATTAGATTTTATTAGCATTATAAATCCTTCTTCGAGTGCTGGCCACAAGTGGGTTTTGATTGCAATAGATTACTTCACCAAGTGGGTTGAAACAGTCCCACTCAAGGAGGCCACTGAGTCATCTATCATTGGTTTCTTGGAAGAAATCATGACAAGGTTTGGATCTCCTCATACTATTATTTCTGATAATGCTAAAGCATTCATTGGTTTTAGGATTACTGATTGGGCTCTTAAGTACAATGTGTTTTTAAAGACTTCATCCAACTATTACCTCCAAGGTAATGGGTTGGCTGAATCCACCAATAAGAACATGATCAGGATCCTAAAAAAGACCATGGAGACAAACTAGAGATAATGACACAATAAGATCAGATTATCTCTTTGGGCTGATAGAATCACATACAAGATAGCCATTAGGAACTCTCCTTTTGTTCTTGTGAATGGAAAAGAGGCTAGATTACCTATATCCTTAGAACTTATTGCATTGGATTTGGCTCATCAATTGGATCTGGAAGGAGAAGATGCAAGGTTTATCAGAATGCCTGAATTAACTAAATTAGAGGAACAAAGGCAGTCAGCCATGATCACATTAGAAGAACATCAGATGCAGACCAAGAGATACTTTGATAAGAAGGCCAAGGTCCATTCCTTCAAGGAGGGTGACCTTGTTCTAAAATGGGGTGCTAATCGAGCCAAACCAGGAGGCCACATCAAGTTTGATGCACTTTGGAGTGGGCCTTATGTCATCATCAGTTGCAAGCAATCAAATGCCTTCATCCTTTTAGGGATGGATGGTGAAGTTCTATCGGTCTCAATGAATGGGATCCTTCTCAAACCTTACCATTAAGTTTGGTGTGAGATATTGTACATATTATTTTAGTTTATTTCTATTTTAGGTTTCCCTTTCCTTAAGTGCCTTTGCACAGGCTACATTATCATTAGGGGAATGCAGGCCTTTTTCTTTTGTGTGTTATGGGAGGTAGGTTTTAGTTGTCTTGACCTTTTTTCATTCTTCTTTTAGACTCTATTCCCAATGGATGCTGAAGGCCACTAATCTATTTGTTTAGCAGGCAGACATCCCTGAGAGGTCGCCAAAATGTTGACCCATTTTCCTCTACCCAGACTCAAATGGTTCACCTTCCTAATGTCCAGATATCCCATGGAAAATGGCCCTGCAGGCCTTAAATCTTTCAATCCTCGTGCTCTACCTTGCAAAAATCCCTAAAAGGCCATCTGAAGAATCCTTGAAAAAAGCCTAGAAAAACCCATAATTCTTTTGGCTTCAATGCATTCCTTCATAGATATTTTCCATCTTTTACTTAGTCATTTTTGTATGGATGTCTTGATGACGTCATCTGGCTATTTCCTAATATTTGGATGCTTCCCAATATGTGGACCTTAGTTAATATCTGGAAGTTTTATAAACATTCATATCTTAACTAATGTATGGATCCTTTCTAATAGCTGGGTTCCTTGCGAATGTCTTAATGACATTATCCGGACCCCTCTCCAAAGAAATGCATATGAAAATGACATCATCCAAACATTCTGCCTTTGCTATATCCCCCCAATGCTAATATCCTAATGACATTATCTAGATCCTCCATTTAAAAAAGTTCCTTATGCTGATGACATCGTCAGGATATTCAAAGACATCTAGAAATTAAGTTGGTGCCCAGATATTAAAGGTTAATATCCATGCAGATGACAGTTTCTCCATGTTGTAGAGCTAATTTGATGGGTGCATCCAGATATCGTATAGCCCATAGACTGCTAAAGATGACATCATATTCCTTCCATGTGGCTACGAAATGATGACACGTGGATATCCATATGCCAATTGACTGCAACTTAATCGCAGATAGCTCCCTCATCCTGAGGAATTTCTATGTGATCCAAAAGGTAAAATGCTTAGAATTTGATGGATAAAATTGTGTGGATTCTAGTACCAACTTGGGAAGCTTCAAGAATGTGGGACTTGACACTTGAAACAACCTCTAGATTTTATAGGAGCTGGCTCTTCCTTTTTAAATAGGGTTTCAGCAAGGGAAGAAAAAACAAGATTACAAATACAATAAACAAAAGCTTCTAATTCTATAGCAATGCACCAGATTTATATAAGTATCAGCAACTAACACAGTGAAAACCTTTATGATTCAGTTATGTCAAAGAGCAAATGAATCAACACAAATAGATTGTAAACAAATTTAGAATCAAAGGCCAAATTCAAAGAAATTATATAGAGACACATAAAATATCATCGAACAACATAGAACAACATTTCTTTTCATTAACAGGTTCAACAAAATACAAGAGGCACATAAACATGTACAAGTCTATATGCTTCTTCTTGAAACAACTATGAAAGGCTAAGATGATACAATCCAGTTGTAGCAATAATCTCTTTTTATTTCTCTATCTATATCTGTGTTACAAAACCTTCCCCTATTTATAGCAACAAAATTTGACTTAAGATCACTCCCATATGTTAGAATCTCAACGGCCTACAACTGAACTTGAACTCAACTGGAAGTCGAACTGGCACTGAAAATATTCTTGAATCTACAACTATGTCTTCCCTGCGTGCCCATTGGTTGAGTGATACTAAAAATGTGGCACCATAACTTACAGTTCCATTTGAGACACATGGTAGTTTCCGTGAGTTTCTAATGGCTCCAAAAATATGTTATGTGGCATCCTATGCTTGCTGCATATGTAGTTTTCCTTCAATATAAAAAGCAACACACAAGACACTAACACTTGTCATTATCCACCACACTTAGAAACTAATGCATGGCGGCTTCCGAAAGCTTCACACTGGGACACCTAACACATTATGCATCTTAAAAGCTTCTTTACTTTGCATCCTTCAAACACCCACGTCAATGACACTTGGGAATCTACGCATCACTTTAGAAACTATGGCAATAACATCGTGGGGTCCATCATATGTCCTATCACTTCTTGAAACTTAACAAAATATAGAGACATGCGGAAGCTTCTACATAATGCACCAAAGTAACACGTGACACACTAGTGCTTATTTCCAAAGATCCATCAAACTATTTCTCAAAACCTTGCGGTAGTGACACTTGGTGCTTTCTGTATGCAACCAAAACTTAAGTCATAACACCCCAGGCCCACCATATACTTTTTGGCTCCTCAAAAGCTATCAAAGAAGGATACACATGGTAGTATCCGCTACTGTAACAAAAAGACACTTGGAGCCTTTTGCTTGTAAGCTGCATCAAAGAAACTTCTCCTCAAGCCCCGTGGTAGTGACACGTGGTGCTTTCCACACATAGGAAACAACTTAATAAAAAGAAACTACGCTAAGGATATGTGGCAGATTCTAGCAGCATCTAGGAAGTGTGAAGCATAAAGAAGGCACATGGCACTATCCGTAGCACCCGATCAGTATATACTCACTACTTTGAGAATTCTTCCACGTGGAAACCTCACGTGTCAATTAGAAACATCTTCCCTTGCAGGTTCCCAATACTAACACATGGTACACTCTACACACAGGAAACAAATAACAATAGAAACTCTAGAAACTGGAGCAACAAACTAAAAATGAAACAATGAACCACGATCAAGCAAAACTCAAAATGTAGAGTTTTAACTCTACAGTTCTTGGAGACTACATGGACCTCTGTTCCTACTTAGAGAGAACTCCAGAAACATCAGAAAAAGTTCCAAAAAACAAAATTACATTACCACTACCAGAGAATCACAATTATAATTTCTATAATGTGGCCTGATACACAAACCACTCCAAATCTAATAAACCTTGTCTACTCTACCGATCTTGAAAGGAAAAATCTGAATTGATAATGTCCTTGTGAGAAAAGGACTATAAAATCTGTACCACAACATGGAATTGAAAATCAAGACAAGCCATTAGAACAAGAACTACCTCCACTTCAACACTTGAAGAATCACTTAGACCTTGGAAAACAGTCTGATCATTTTGTTTGGTCAGTAGAAGAGCCTTTATTGTAGTAGTCATTAGAACCATACTATCATCTAGAAAAGGGGTTGGTAACCCTAATTGTACCAACTCTTCAATGTGTCTTTTCATGTTTTTGACACCCTCCTTTACCACATCTAGAAGTGCTTTGCAATTCATAGCAGCATCATTACAACTTAAGACCTCATTCACCTTCTTTGTAGAAACCATTCTATCATTCACACCAGGAGCTAACAAGGTCTCATCAGTTGTATCATATAGCTTTTGCAACAAAAGTTGTGAGTCTGAAACTCTCAAAGAAACAATAGACAAAGTTGATTCAACTAAAGACTCCACCTTCTCACATAACTACTGAGCATTTAATAGAAACTGAGGGTAGGTTTGAGATGTGAAATCTCCTT
Source organism: Cunninghamia lanceolata (assembly GCA_027924645.1). Classification (NCBI taxonomy): domain Eukaryota; kingdom Viridiplantae; phylum Streptophyta; class Pinopsida; order Cupressales; family Cupressaceae; genus Cunninghamia; species Cunninghamia lanceolata. Next base: position 6,950,149 of record BSBN01000193.1, read on the forward strand.
AGAGATTCTGCTCCATGCAAACACATAAAGCTCCTTTACCATTACCAAGACCCCTACATTTTGTGGCCTTTGACTCAGCTCAATTGTTAATTGCTTGGTCTTTTCCTATTCAGCCATGAACTGGGCCAGAGTAGCACTATTATGATTTTGTTCCTTTAACAGGGTCTACTATAACTATGATACTTCTTGCATTTTGTCTTGATACTTCTTCTCAACAATAGCCTTCTCTTGTTTCAATGCAGCTACAGTAGCTTTTTCTTGTGCTATTTCATTTTTCAAAGCTACAACCTGAGCCTATGATGCTTGATGTATTTGCAAAGACACAATGGACTGCAAATCCTTATTAAGAGTATCAATCTCTTTATCCTTATCTTGTATTTCTGATGTCAGGCTACTATTAGTAGCTTTTTCTTTTGCTAGGTATGCTTCTACTTTATCGCAGACAAGCGATTTCTTCTCAAAAGTGATTTGTAGAATCTACGAGGTTTCTTCCGAAAGGAGTCAAAAAATAAGGTGGTCTGAGGATGACTCCTGCGATGGGCACAACTCCTTAGCACATATGAATTCGACTTTGTTCATCTTCTAGGGGTTGAGAATATATTTGCAGACTTCATGTCACGAGGACACAGTCCGGATCCACCTGCAAACCAGTCCGAGGTAAGGAAGATGACTGAGGGACATGTTCGTATCATCCGAATCAGAAAGCAGTGTTGGTATGAAACCAGTCACAATGAATGGAGCACAAACCCTTTCCAGCGTCAAGACCTTCATAATTATCAAATGGCAAATGATTTCCTTTTTGACAAGTTTCGTATGTTGATTGCTAAGCAGCAATTAATGTCTCCCAGACTCTGGACTGAACAGCCATTCTTCCAGTTTTCCACTGAAGCTGAACCCATTGATCCTGAAATTGGGCATGTTCTTCAGAACTGGTGTGGTGACTTTGTCTTACCAGTCCAGTTTCTAAATCCTTTTGTTGCATGACCAGATCAATGGCTAAATGCTGAAGATGGAAAGACTCTCATACGCAATCTATTTCAAGGACCATATCCGCCAGCAGATGACTTGCAGTTCGAAGGCACTACGGCATATACTGGTTGCATTTTCAAGCTCACCTTTGGGTCTGCTGAAGAAAATCCTATCAGCAGGCATTTGTGCCAGGTATACGGCCCTGCTGGACACTCATCCATCTTTGAACATTGGACAGTTGGGAATCACCTTCGCTTTTTCCATAACCATCAAACCCCTGTCTGGATACATACAAAGACCTACCGGATGAACGGTGCAACCCCTCAGGCCATGACTTGTGGATTATATGGTCCCCACAAGCTAAAAACTATGAGCATCATATGGAAGGAACAAGATACTAAAGCATCTTCAGGATGTATTCCACACTCCTCATCACAAACCTGTGCCAACTGTATTGACCTCTCAGCTGACGATCCTCGTGTCCCCATTTACGGCGCAAGTGGTAATTACCGATCACCCGATTGCACTCATCCCGATGGCAAGTTCTGTGAAGGTTGTCTTTTCTATCAACCTCGTCACTCTAGCACGTCTGACAGTACTGGGTCCTAGCTAATGAATGGGCTTGTCATTCATCGAGGGCATCTATCTCCTTGTTGATAAGGATAGACGTGGTCCACACCACGGAAAAAGGGGCCAGCTTACCTGCCTTATCGTAAGCACGAGTATTCCTCTCGTGATCAAAAGGACTTTTGTAAAAAGTTGGTTAGCCAGTTGTCGGTTTGTCAATCTTATCTTGTTCACAGACTAATTGGTCCCACCAGAGGAATCTTATCCTCACATGGGTAGTCCTTCAGATAAGGTCTTGCTTCGTGTCCTCTTTCTAGAGGCGGATTTCAAAGGAAATTAGAGATCGGGGTTAAAAGTTCTGCCCTCTCCTCCTTTATAAGGTGATGGGGCCGCCTGCATTTCTCAACAGTTTTCTGCGAAGTGAAGTCCTAGCAAGAGTAGTCTGAGTTCAGTCTAAGTCTTTGAGAGTACCATTATCTCTGGTTTGCTCTCAGAATCGGTTCCAGTCTAGTCCATAGTCCTATATCATAGTTTTTCTCTTAATGTAGAAGGCAGAGCTTAAGATAGCAGCATTCTTCCTGCTTCTTCTGTTTAAGCATGCTTTCCACAGTAAGATCTAGTCTATGCCAGCGCACATTGTAAGATGATAAATGTAATGTTCCTGAGTGTTCATCAGAATAATATACATAAGATCTATTTAAGGATTCACTATTCTCTTCCGCAATTCATTTGTCATTTGCAGCTGTGTTACAAAGTTGGTATCAGAGCTGATGATGTTATTGTCTGTTGTTATCATTGTTGCCTAACTATAACTCGTCAATAAAGTGTTATACTATCTCTGTATTGCTCCTTATAGGGCTCTCTGTACCGCTCATACCGTCACATTGTGTTGTAAGTCCTGTGAGTAAGTCCACTTCAAGCCGTGTTTGGCGTCTAGGGCAATCAAGGCAGTTATCTGGTATTTCGAGCATAGATTTGAGCGTAAGTTCGAGCGCATAATGGATAGGGCAAGCACCTCTGGATCAGCTATGGATAGCAGCGACCTAACGACCGACCGCAATACAGAAGTTAAGTTCACCAACTTCTTTGCTGATAATGAAAGTTCATTTTCTACTCCCGAATTAAGTAGTAATGTTTTAGATGAAGTTTCTGCAAATAGTCAGTTCCCTGATAAAGAGTTTAAAGTCCCTAAGATTAAAGCCTCTGAGATATATCAGGATATTCCTAAAGGGGTTATGGATATGTTTAATAAGCATACTGGTCTGAAGAATTGGTTTGGCTATAAGACTTCGCAAAGGTGTCATGTCGCCACCCTGCAACATGTTGTTACAGGTGGTAGTAAGGGTAAGTTAAATATTTTCTCCGATGCCCTTGTGTCTAAATTTCAAAAGGAAGCCTTAGCCCATCCTGATAATCCATAGTTTATGCATCTCTCGTATGTTCGTATAGGAATCTGTGGCCATTATAGGAAAGGTTTACCAATCATCGTTATGATGATGCTAAAAGATGCCCGGTTTTATAAGTTGTCTCATTCCCTTCTTGGTGCTAGATGTGATTCCATGTCTAAAGGACCCATCTTTGTTGATTGTTTACTTGACTTCCCATTCAGCCTGAAAGATGGCAATCTACGAGATGTCCTTGAGTATAATTTCAAAACAATGAATCTGTTTATGAGGAAAAAGTCCGTAGACCATTCCCTTACTTTTCTAGTTCATTATCGATTGTACAACAAAGTAATTCCTTTGATGATTAATCCCAGATGAGCCCAAGGGTTAGAAGGTTTGTCTACTATCTGGACATCTTCAAGTGACAGCACACAGCTGACTGCTCCCAAAATTGTTAAACATAAGGATATTAAGATGCCTGAAGAATGGGCATTAGATCTTTGGGACAACGACAGTCTAGCTGAAATTGAAAATGAGAAACAACCCCAGTTGAGAGGCATCTCAATTGAAGAATTAGATGATCAGGCTGTAATTAGATTCTCATCTGGCAACCAGTCAGCTTCACGCCCTAGACCATCAATGAGAACAGAAAAACCTTTTAGTTATAACCAACCTGGTCCATCTGGGAATATTCTACCTCGCTCCTAGAGTGTTCACTTACAACCCTCTAGGGGTTATGAAAGTTTATTTTCTCTTCCCACTGTTTCCAAATCCAGTAGCTTACCCACTCCAGCCAGACCTTCAGGGAATCCTACTAGCAACTGCACCCATCAGAAATATTCTGAGTTAGATAACGGGTTGCAAAAGTGTGAAGACTGCTCCTTTGTCTTTCCTCCAAAAACTGCCAATTTTCGTATGTTTTCCACACGACAAGTTAGTATGCCAGAGCAAGACATTTCTGAAACCAATGAAAAGGTGATAGCCACACCTGCTGGCCCTTGTCAAGTTCCTGGCACCATCCCTCCATTTAGAGATTTTATGCTCTTTAATACCACCGGAACTTTTAAAGCAGATTTTTAGCCTCTTCATTTATTTCCTCTTTTTGAAAGTGCACAATGTTCCAGTCAGAGTAAGTTACTTAACTGGACGAATCTCTGTATGAGGAAATCCATGTTGTTAGCAGAGGATAGGAAGATCTGGCATCAGATCGAAGCAGTCAAAGCTGAAACAGCACGCCTAAGTGCTCAAGAAAATTTTCATTCCTTGATATCTACCCTGGAATGCTTGGAAAAGCATCTTACTGAATAGTGGATGAATACAGTTAAGAAGGATCTTCAAGAACTCAAAAGCCAATATAATGAGTTCAAGAGTCAAGCCGAGACCTGGTGGGTTGCTCAGCAACAAGCTTTAGAATAGCAGCAAGAACTGCTGCAAAAGGTCAGAAGTGAGGTTAAGTTAGACTGTGATGTGCTAGGTTCTCAGCTAAATAGCACAGATCTCCATGTTAAACATAATGGACAGCGACTCATAGAAATCTCTGAGGAAGTCCATTCAGTTGCACAGTCCCAACTTCTGATGAATGATTCTATTAAAACAGAATCATCTGATATAAAGTCTGCTCTACATGATGAATCCCAGACTATTCAGTCTGTCACCTTTACAGTAAGACGGCAGCAGACTGTGAAGGTAAAAAATTTTCCCTCACATGCAAAAGGTTATTTATAGGCTCAATATGAAGGACCTAAGCTAGTAACCATAGTTAGACAGCCTGTAATTGAGAAAGTTTTTGATCCCTCTATAGGCACTCTAAGGAATACCACACTTGAGGAACAATCCCAAGGAAAGTTCCAAATGGCCCGTGGATCCCATTCAAATCCTAATGGGTCTAACCCTGTTGACCCATTTAAGAACATACAGACTTTGAAAGCCGATACTCCACCCCTTGTTAATTTTGATTGTTTTGAGGCTATTGAAAATACTAGAGGTATTGATGCTATGAGGGCCTGGATCACTAATTACATGTCCACAAACACTGATGTAGAAGAAAAGCAAGTCATCAAGCAAGCCTTGAATGCGATGACTGGGGTAGCTCGACATGTATGGGATTGGCTGGATGATGCCTACAGGGAAAGTCTGCTTGATAGAGGAACAGATCAAGTATGTGCCCAATTAACTCATCTGTTTGTTGGCACAACAGATGTCAGAGAAAAGTTGGCCTATAATAAGTTCATTAAAGGTAAGTGTAAAAATCTCAAATACTTCAAAGAATACTGTGATCAACAATATGAGAATTTTTACTTGTCAGGCCGTGAACAAAACCATGAGTTTATGTTCACCACTTTTCTAAAAAGCTTTGGGCTAGTGATAGGAGAATTCTATCATAAGAAAGTTCTCAAAAATCTGGTAGTAGATAATATTGAAATGAAGGAACTAACTTTCCCACAGATAGTCTAGTTCCTGGAACAAATCAATTCAGATATCTGTGAAGAAGCAAAAAACGAAGAAGGAAATCAAACGGGTACAGCCCTTACTCTCCTCTTCTGTTTGTTACCAGATTATGCCATCTAACCAGTTTCTGGAAAAGGAATCTTCTTGTGCCCCTTGCAAGGATCGAGATCGAACCTACAAGAAGAAGAAGAAGAAGAAGAAGAAGATGAAGTCAAAGTATCCTAAGAAAAAGGGATACTTTAGAAAAAGAAATAAAAAATAGAAAGGTTCCAAATGGAAACCTTCGTGTTATATATGCAAAGGAGATCACTTTGCCAATAAATGTCTAGAAAAGAACAAAAAGAAGCATAAAGGCAAAGTTAGAGCCACTCGTGCTGCGGGTGTTGCTACTGATGAATATGTCACCTTCAGGTAATCAGTTGTAACAACTGAGGCAATTTCATTCATCGATTTCACTCTCTCTTGTGGCCTGAAATGAGCTAGATCCATAGCCACTGCATTCATTATGTATTCTTGTGCCTGCATTTGTTCTACAAGCTTGACCACATTAGGGGCCAAGTGGGTAATAGTTAAAGACTATTGAATAGGATCAAATAAAGATTTCATATGGGAAATAGCAGGGCTCTTATTTTCTTTCTTTCTCTTCTTTTCCATTCTAGCTTTTCTTTCTTTTCTTGCTGCATCAGCTTGTGCTTGAAATGTAAGATGCAAGGAAATGTGTCCTCCAACAAATGGGTAACCTTGGGCAAACCATAGGGAATGGTAGTGATTTGTTGACTAGGGTCAACCTGAGGAAAAGCCCATTTGGGCATAGATGGGGAAAACATGGGTAATGATATGGCCTATGATGACATGACCGGTGAACTAGCAATTGGGGTTAAAGATTGTAGTGGCACAACAGAAGTGGCAGGAGATGTGGAAGAATAGGTTACTTGGGTTGGCACCCCTATTTGAGAAGAAACAGAAGAAGGGGAAAAAGGAGGAGGAACACTAACTTGGACCACTGACGAGATCATAAGAACTTGTTACTGTAGGGGCACCAATACATCATCTTTAGTATCCTCCTTTGGCAATACTAACTTACGTCTTCTTTTCGAAGGCATATCCTCTATGTCCTCAAGATCTTCTTCCTTTGAGTCTAACAATATTTGATGAAAAGGTGCCACTCTGAGACCCTCTAATGCTGAAGCTTTTTGGGTCTCACGAGACAACAATACTATAGCATTTTTTTTCTATAGAGTGCTAGGAGATTGAGGCCATGGGGCTCTAGGAGCTTCTCTTTCTACTTGCTCTGTCCCTCCTAACTCTTGAGCTTCCTCTAATTCTTGTATCTCCTCTACTCCATGAAAACTACTAGGAATGTTACTTGTATCAGGGCTTTGATACTAGGGTCATGTGACACTCATCCCAGATTGCTTCCCATTGCTCATCTATTTGAACATCTCCAAAAGTATGGGTGATTTCACAAATCTCTTGTCTATATTTTGAATAAGAAGCTATTTTCTCAGCTTTCCATTATTTCTTCTTTAAAGTTTACCTTAGGCCCAGAGTCATCAGCTTCTTAGGGTCATATTCTTATTCCTTCTTATAAAATGTCTCCCAGGGATTGGGGCCCTCATTTGGCAGATCCTTCAATTCTGCATAAAACATAAGATCATCCTATTTTGGTGATCTCTTTTCCCAAAAGCAGCATTTCTCATGGATAAAAGTAGCAGAAACTTTGTTATTCACAATTTAAGATACTAAGAAGCTATTCGGATCATACTTCCATTTATCTTCTACTATTACAAAACCATAAGCTGATAACTTTCTTAACAAAAGATTTTTAGCTTCTCTCTTTTCAATTATAATCCCTCCCTTACTCCAAGGGACATCATACATTTTCTTCTTTCTTCTCTTGTTACCAAAGTTATTATCAATGATAGACAATTGGTGACCTATTTCTAAAGCTGCAACCCTAGGTGTTAAAATCTTTGGAAGAAAAACAAGTTCAATAGAAAAATCGTGGAGTCTGATAATTGTTGTGTGAGCACTAAAGAAATAATCATAGGAAATTATATTATTCATTAAGAGACCCTTCACACTATCCGTCATCCTATTCATAATAGCCTCAGAACTTAATTGCTCAAAAATAGGTGCCACAAAACACTCAGTAAACTCATATGGGTCTACAGTCTCTGAGAGGACATGGTTCCATGCAGACACAAGAAATGTTGCTCTATGGCTTACTTTAGGGTTGTACATTTCTAAATGCATATGCTACTAAAAGAAAGAATAATTTTGATACAGAATCAGGGGAAAAAGATAGGTAGAATACCTGAAAACCCATTCCTCAGAAAACTTGGATAGTTGGTGAACCATAGCCTGAGCAATGTGCTCTAAAAAGTCAAATCTATATTCTGAGGACTTATCTACTATTTTGAGCCTGAATATTGCCACCAAGTTCCAATCATACACCATCGCATCGTTGTCATAACCAAAAATAAAAGATAGCATGGATATGGCGTCTTACACATCAGCATTGAATCATCCTTGAGTAGTGGGTAGTGGAGGCAACTATGTATTCTCTTCCTCTAAGAACATCTCAGTATTTAAGAATCTTAGCTTGATCTAAACCCCACTCCATGTTTTTTGCATCTTGGGAATGGAAGAAAAAGTGGCATACCTGTCATAATGTAGAGCCAACATATCCCAAATTGCTTTGGGGGTTATCTGGAGCATAAACCCTTTGTGTTGGATTGTTGCAGTCTGTGGGTCAAACAAATTTGAACACATTAGAACCAACTCTGGTTAGGAATGGATAGCAGCGACCACAAATTGTGCCAACTAGGAAGTCTAAACTCACATACTAAATGTCTCAGACTCTCCCTTCTCTGCTTATTTAAGGCATCTCATTAGCACCCCTTCTCTTAGATTCTTTGTATTTTTCTACATACGTGTATCAAAGATACCATGGGCATAGTCTTTCACTTGAGTAGAATCTACATCGACTCCCTTCTCTATGACTCTGGTTCTTGGATAGCTACCTTTGGACTGTGCCTTTGCAGACGCATAAGACTTGACACCCTTCCATTTATCAGGAAACTCAAACAAACCCTCTTGCAGTGACAGTGCCTCTGCCATCTCTATATTCCTTTAAAAGCCTTAGAAACTACAAATGAACCCAAACTAGCTAGGATTGCAGGCAAGAATTGAAACTTTTGACACATACAATGAGACCTCAGAGAATATGGAAAAAGGAATATCAACTGTAACTATCTAAGAAGCTTAATGCTTGGCTCAGCAGGGCATAATGGCATATTAAATAACCTATCACATCTTATTAATGGCATTAAAGCCAAAAAGACAGCTAGTGTATCATTCTAAATCCGTATAGGAGAGTGTGTTAGATCAACATTAAAATTGGTGATCCTCTGAAATGATTAGCTATTTTCTTTAAGATTTAAGGAACCACCTAATGGCCTTGGGAAATGCAAATACCAACAAAAGAGCCACTGTGTTGTAGACATGTGTTCCTAGAACACTTATTTAAAAGAAAAGCGAGAAAAGAAAGACGAAAGTGAAAAGGGAAATAAAAGATGCCTAATTAACTATGATACAGGGGTAGGTTTAGAGATTATGTAAAGTGTTTTAAGAAGATCTCATTCATAGGAATCTCTTTAGGCTCTCTTTCCATATTCTCCAGTTCAAATGCATTATGTTGCTTATAGGTGTGAATCTTAAAAGGACCTATCCATAATGAGTCAAACTTACTGTACTGGACTAGTTTAGCATCTTTCTAATCCCATTTCAACACCAAAGATCCAACTTCAAAATTTGGATTAGAGGTCTTTCTATCAAACCAATTCTTTACGATCTACTAATGCTTCATCAGAGACTCATGTGCCCTTTCTCTTTTCTCTTAAACCTCCAGTAACTCGGTGAGCCTCACATGCATTGAGCCATTTTCTTCTATCTCCAATTGTTTAAGCAACTGTAAGGCAAGAATTTCTATATTTAGTGGCATCACTGCATTCTTGCCATAGACTAGCTCATATGGGGACATCTTAGTCACTTGCTTTGGTTTTATTTTGTCTACCCATAGTGCTGAGTTGAGGGACTTGTGCCAATCTCTCTAATGATCAACCCCCATTCTTTTGGTAAGCCTAATCAGGTTCTTATTTGTGGATTCTACCAAGCCATTACCTTGTGGGTAGTAATTAGATGAAGTCTTTAGATATATTCCATTCTTTAATGCAAACTCTGATAGTCTATTCCCTAAGAATACTTTAGTATTGTTTGATATAATGTTGTGCAGAGGACCAAAATGGGTAGTTATCCCCTCAAGAGACTCTAGGATTACCTTTTCAGTGGCTTCTTTAAGTGGCACTACTTCACTCCACCTTATAAAGTAATCAATTGCAACAAGGATCCACTTATATCCCATACTTGACACCGCATTAATCATCCCAATAAAATCTAAACCCCACTGAGAAAATGGTTCATCTACTACTATGGGACTCAAGAGCAACGCTACATTCCTTCTCCTTCCGGTATAAAATTGACAAGCCTAACACTCTTTGATCATCTGACAACAATCTGCAAATAGTGTTTTCTAGAAGTAACTAGCTTGTGTAACTTTAATGGCAGTAGTTCTTGCTAAAAAATGTCCCCTGAGGCTCCATGATGAAAATCATGCAATATCTTTTCCGCTTCATCCTTTTCAACACATCTCAATAGTATTCCATCAAAATTTCTTCTAAACAAAACATGATCAATTAGGAAAAATGAATTCCCTGTTGTCTATAATATCTTCTTTTATTAGGGGAGAGTTCACTAGGGAAAACACCAGTTCTCATGAGCTGTATCCTATCATTAACCCAAGAATCTTGATCAAACTCTTGGAGTTTTAACACTATTTCATCCTCTACTTCTTCAAGCATTGACTCTTCTGTGTCTTGAGCAATATATTGGCAAAGTCCCCTTCCTCTAACCAATTTAGTAGGCCTTACCTCTACATCATATTCTAAACTTTTAGTTATCCAATTGGCTCTTTTTCTGTAATCTCACCTTCCATAATGTACTCCCTAACACTTGGGTGAGCTACTAGTATTAAGATCTTATTTCTTGTTACTAGATGCTTGAATTTTTTAAGAGCTTTAACCATGGCATAAGCTTGTTTCTCAATGAAATTATACCTTGATTCATACTCCATTAAGGTCCTAGAGAAGAATGCAATTGGATGTTCTCCTTCTTCCTTATCATCCCTCTAGGTCAGAACAACTGCAACATTGTGTTCTCCCCCATATACATACATTATGAAAGGCTCAGAGAAATTTGGATTTCTTAGTACCAGAGTAGTGGAGATAGCTTTCTTGATTTCTATAAAAGCTTGCCTCCCTTCAGTTGTCCATTTGAAAACTAAATCCTTCTTCAGCATCAGGTTAATGGGCCTAACCAACACTACAAAATTAGATATAAATTGACTGACAAAATTTATCTTACCAAAAAATGACTGAACTACATTTTTATTGACTGGCAAAGACAAATTTAGTATAGCTCTGACCCGCTCTGGATCAATAGAAATTCCATCTTTTGAAATGATATGTCCCAGAAGTTTCCCTTGTGGCACAACAAAAACACACTTCTTAGGATTTAGGGAGATCCCAAATTCTTGACACTTCTGAAAAACAACTTCTAAATTCTCAAAGTGATCTTTGGCATCCTTGGTAAATATAGTAAGGTCATCTAAATAGATCAGAAAGATCTTATTTATTAGGCCTCTAAATGCTATATCCATAGTGCATTGAAAAGTAGCTCTAGCATTTGAAAGACCAAATGACATTTTAGCATATGCAAAAGTTCCCTACTTTGTTGTGAATGCTATCTTATGCTGGTCTTCATCTGCCAACTAGATCTGATTGTATCCTGAGAAACCATCAAGCAAGGAGAATCTCTCTGATCCAACCACTATTTGCAAAATCTGCTCCATGGATGGCAGGGGGTAATGATCCTTTAATGAAGCCTTATTTAGGTCTTTGAAGTCTACACAGAACCTTATGTCTTCATTTATCTTTCTTACTAGCACTAGGTTAGACACCCAAGTTGAATTCTTAATTGGAAAAATAATTTTGGACTCCAAAAGCTTTTGCAATTCATCCACCATTAAAGGCTCAATCCTAGGATTCACTAGTCTCTATTTTTGACAGACTGGTTTTAACCCTTCAACAAGTTCTATGGTGTGTTGAATGACATCTCTATTATAACCATGAAGGTCATCATAGGTCCATGCAATTACTCTATCATACTTGTTGCATAAAGAAATCAGCTTATCTTTTTCCTCTTGAGTAGTATCATTACCTACCTTCAACTTTCTTCCTTCACTAACTTGAATCTCAGAATAATCATCTTTGCTTGCCTTAAACTTCCTCTTATCCAGGCTCACATCATTTGGGTCAAACAGGTTTTCCAGCATGATTAACCCCTTTGGGAGCTTATTAGACTTCAATTGAATAATCTGGTCACCATATGCCTCTTCAATCTTGGGCTGTAATTAGTCAGCAAATTCTCCTGACTGTTGTAGAAATAAAAGTACTTGAAGATCATTGTCAAAGACTTGCCAGTTCTAAATGTTATCTGGGATTGCTGGCCTAACTATGACTTTCATTGCCTCATTGTTAATGAGAAAGACACTTGCTAGGTCAAATTGAGAGCCAATTTGTGCCATTGTGTCAGCTTCAATATTTTGAATTCTAGGAACAACTTCTATGTTAAAAGCATTGAAACCATCAATTAGATCCCAAATTCTATGGTGATAAGATCTCATCCTTACATTCTTTGCCACAACTTTTTCTCTGATTTGTTTTACAACCAACTCCAAATCACCTTTGACCATGAGATTCTTTATCCCTTTCTTCTTTGCCAACACAAGACCATGCACCAAAGACTCATACTCAACATCATTGTTTGTGCAAACAAATTGGAAGCGTATGGCTCTGAGAATTTTCTCACCATTTGGAGTAGTGAGACATATACCTGCCCCAACACCATTCTTACTTCTAGCCCCATCAAAGTTCAAGGTCTAGATTTCTAAGTCTCTATCAGGATCTTCTTTTTTAGATACTTCTTTTCTCATAATATTTGGTATTTCTTGGCCCTCTTCAAAAATAATGTAAGTGCCCAAACCAATAGAGTCATAATTACCATAGGTCACTCTACATCATGGACATTAGATGATTATTTTCTTCTTCATTCTAGTCATATTCAGTCCATTGTCCTACTTCTTCAATAAAAATTCTCTCCGGCTATTTACTTTGGCATGACTATAGTGCTAGCCCCTAAGTCTATCATTGAGTTATGCAATAGTTTCTTGCCCACTATTAAAGTTAGATAAAATGATTCAGACCTAGATTTGCTTACCTCTGTCTTGGCATTTAGTAAGGTAGCTATCTATAGAGGTGGAGTATCTTTGTTTTGAGTCCTCCCTTTGTTAGTATCTCCTTCTTTTGTATGAACAACTTTAGGATTTTCCTGGGTCTGCAATGCTTCTTGTAACAATATCTTTTGCTCAGGAATAGATAGCATATCCCATATCGACACATGTGGAGGGGTCTTCTTTAGCTGTTCTACCACATTCATGGGTCCCAATGTTTGAACCTTAAGATAGTAAGGATACCTTGCTCTTTTTAGTACTGGGTTAGAGACTGCTTGATTTTTAGATGGCTGAGGTATTTCTTGCCTTGAAGTGGGATTATAGTGAGTTTGGAAGGAAGAGACTCCAGCCACTTCATTATTTATGGCTTCAAGCTGTTCCACCATTTTCCTTTTTGACCTGGTGTAGTAATTAGACTGTACCAAGGGTTTCTTGGAGGTAGATGCCTCATTCAGAAAGAATGACTCCTCATCTTCAATCCATGAAAACAAAGCATGTTTTGGGGCAATCTCTTCCTCTTGTTGAATAGGCATTCCTTACATATGAGCCACCATTATAGCATTCTGAACACCAGGTGACTAATTGTTGATAACTGAGAGGGGGGTGAATCAGTTATCTTAATTATTTCAGCTTTCTATACTTTCTTAATAATTAATGCAGCATCAATTCAAATAAGCAAACATAACCATGAAATGGAAATACACATGACACAATATTTTTGACATGGAAACACTGTTAAGGGAGAAAACCACGGGGTGATTAACCCAAGATTGTATTCTTTGTTAGAAGAATAGAAATACAAAATGGCACTTGCTAATTAGGGCTCACTGCCTGAGCACACTGCTCACAAGAGACTCACTGTCTACAAGTTGTAACAAGAATAATAAGATACTTGAACTGATGTGAAGCATCTACACATGCTGGAGTTCAGTTCTAGTTAGGCTCAGTAAACTAATCTGCTGTACTTCATCCTTCCTCTTCTTTTGTTCTGCTGTCCTTTCACATTCCAGACCTTCCTTACTACTTTCACTCTACTCTTCTCCTTTTCTTCACACACCACGCTATACAACTACTACTTGCCTTATCGAAATCCATCTGGTATATATATCCACACAAAGGATTTCATCCTCTTTCTAGTCGATATTCAGAATAGTCAATATTTCCCAAACTTTAGTCTGCCAGTTGAATCCTTGCTTCCCAAGTGATGCGGATCAAAAGGAAACTTATAGAAGTTGTCTAATAAGTTGGCCAATCATGAATGATACCTTAGGAATCTTTATCATCATCAACATCTCATCCGGAATAACTTCTGATGCTCTACCTCTCAGTTCTTCCTCTGTCTGTTCTACCAAATTGGACCCCAGTACTTAGAAGCTTATATCTCTTCACTCTTTCAACTCCAGAGGCTCAAACCCTAGAATCTATTAGTCAAGATACTCCTCTTAACTTCCCCAAGTCTGCACTTTCCAAGGATACTTCTTCTAACAGATCTGGACCTGACTGTCAGACCTTTTGCATGCTCTGTTCTGGCTTACTAGACCTGAAAACTCTTCAATCTGACTTCCGGTAGAGACACACCATATCCTACGGATGTGTGGGATGATCTTTGTTGCCATCAATGACAACAATCATGAAGCTGCAATGTGTCTCTTGCCAACAATCTCCCCCTTTGGCATTGATGGCAACACTTAGTGAAAAATGACTAAGTGTTATACTATACTCCCCCTTTGTTGATGCTTTCTTCTAATGTACATTTTACCAGAGCTCCCCCTTAGCTAGATTCCACATTTTTCACTGTTCCTCACTCCCCCTTTGACATCAATGGCAAAGGGTAGGGTCCGCACACCAAATTTCCTAAAAATTCAACTATACTTAGCCGCATAAGTATATAGACAGGTTTTTAATTACATATACTGTAATATGTCTACAAAGGTTGTCTTCAGCTGTACAACTTGTGTTGCCCAACTCTGCTTCATCCTGTCCAAAATTGAGATATGACCACTCAGTAGGAATGCAAAAGCTTTTGCCCTCTTGAGATCTGTCAGATCACTGGTCCGGGTTGTGGTCTGAGCATCTGTTAGGGCCTCATGTATGGTCTCTAATTTGGGAATAATCACCCCTCTAAGCTCACTCATCCTGTTTATTATGTTCTTCCTCTCCTTTTCAAGTTTCTTAATCTCATTCATGACTACAATAATTTGACATTCCTGATTTACTATGGATAGAGTGAGAGGATCAAAATTTTGTGAGAGGTTTAACGTTATCCTCTTGTTCCTTTACTTTCTTCTCAATATCCTTGGTCACTTTAGGCCAGGATAAACAAAATTTGTAGAAATCTCTGCCATCTTTGAGAGCATTTTCCAAGCTCTTTATTCCAATAGCCAAAACTCTCCTATCATTTGCTATTATGCCTTATAACTCTAAGAATCTCTTATCCAAAAACTCTTTCCGGACCTTTGCCTCAGCTGACTTTTCTAATGACTCAAAGTGAGTGTTAATAGAATTAACAAGAGTTTTGAGATTACCAGATGTGGAGGCCGAAGAGTCCTTTTGGAAGGAAGGCATAATCTTCTCTAAAACACCTGATGCAGCTTCTATGAGCTCACAGTCTACCAGGTGAGACTTCAAAATTTTTTCTTTTGCCTTTGCTTGGGTGAAGGATGCTAGCTTCATGGTTTGCATCAGAGAGAGGGAATCAAAATTGAATGGACCTTGAAGCAACTCCAGTTCATCAAAATCCATCATCTCTTTGGTCAAGAAGTCCTTGACTGCTTCTACTGTGTCTCTTGCCGGAGACAGAACTTTCTCCCCTTATGCAGCCTTAGTACTATCATCTGTGGTCTTTTTTGTTTGACCTTCTTCCTTTCCCTTCACTTTTTCTCCCTTCTCCTCTATTCTTACTTCTCCTTTAGGTTTGGAGACTGCAGGAGAATCAGGGTTTACTTCTCCTTGGACTTCCTCTTCTAGAGCAAAGGAATCTAAGTCCTTATCTTTTTCTTCACCTGTCTCCTTAACCTCTTCTACTACCGTCTCAGTGGTTTCTTCCTTGTCACCCATGGCAGAGGCTTATCACTTGTGTCCTCTACAATTGGAATGTTGAATTTTTTGTATGCATTCCAAAGGATCTCTTCTGTCTCTTTGGCTATTTTGTCAGTTTTGCCGAGCATAAGATGATTCATTCTAGCTTTGCTCTGGAACTCATCCTTGCAATCTTTGAAGATCATATTCATTTTCTTCGGAGTGATTGAAGGAAAGAGCTGAATGACTATCTATTCCTGGATCTCAAGATCTTTTGCCCTAGCATTATTCTTTCTTATCTCTAATTCCTTGTCTAGGCTTTTGAGAATGAGAGATATGATTTCAATAAAAGCTTTATTATATACATTCAAATACTTAACTGTGGCTTCCTCCAGAATCTTTTTATCTGCTTCATTGTATGCATCATAGAATTATGTTATTGGTTGCAGGTTCCCATACATAGTGACTGCTTTAACTACATCATCTAAGGACAAAGTGGGCCTTTGAATGAATTCTTCTGCCATCTCTTCCTTATCTTCACTGGTAGAGGGTTCATCGGAAGATTTCTTCTTCTTCTTCAGTTTCTTTACCTCCTCATCTGATTCAGTTTCTTCATCATCCTTCTGGCTAACATAGGACCTTATTTCCTTTTTCTTTGTTCTCTTTTCTCCTTTTCTAGATGTCTGGACTTCTGGTTTTGATGCCTTTGAGCTTTTATCAGAGGTAGGTGCAGCCCTTCTAGAGGATCTGGTCCGGGAGGGAGCTTTTACCGGATCACTTTCCTTTTCTGCTTCTTTCTTCTCTTTTTATGCCCTTTCCATCTTTTCTCTATTTGCATCAAGTGCCTTCTTGGATATTCCAAGTCTCTTAGCAACTTCTTCAACTTCCCTTCTCACTTTCCTTTTTGTCTCCAGTTGTCTAAGTTCCACATGAATCATTACACTCAATTCTTCAAATGTTCCAAACCTTTCTGCCTTGGGATCCTTGGGTTGACTAAGCATATGTTGAACATGTAGCTCATCAATTTTTTCATCCACTTCATACCCCATTGGCATGATCCACACTATTCTTGGCTCCATTGCCTCCGTTAGGCATTGATCAGTTTCTACCATAAAGCATATTGTATCTTTATATTTTTCAACTAAAGATTTGGGGATTCTCTCTCTTGCTTGCATCATGCTCTGAAAATTCTTGAAATAGCCCCAGAGAGCTATATTATGTGCCTTGGCATCACCAAGCCCATGTATATAATCTCTAATTTGAATAGCTACTGGTCTATCATTCTGCCATACCCAGCCACTGGATCCGGGAAGCTCATTCATGTAATAAAAGAATAGGCAGAGCATCAAGCCACCATACTTGAAGGAGTTCTTCTTGTCCTTCTTTATCTTTTGCAGATTTTCTAAAAGTTGGCTTAGAAGAAGTTCACACAGATCATAGTCAGCATTTTCTTTTAGCATCTGATAAGCTATATAAACTGTAGTTCTTGGTACTGAATTTTCCCTACTAGAGTGAGAAATCTTGTAACCAATTATCATGGATGCAAATTTGACATCCAGATCAATGATTTCTTCAATTGTCATAGCTCTCTTGTCAAATTTGCATCCAGTTGCATCACTTACTATCTAATTCTTGACAGATTTGAGAACAGGTATCCCACCAAATGAGTGCAGACCAGTTATAGCCCTAATTGCATCTTTGGTGATCTTAAATGGTCTATTCAACCATAAGAAATTGTCATGCACTCTGCTCAACACATACCAGACCCATTCATCTTCTTCAAAACAGGGGAAATGAATGGACTGTGCAAAATGCTTATCCCGGATGGCTTTATACTGAGGTTTGATCTCAAAAGAATCATCTATTAACTGCTTGTGATAGATATCCATTAACTTTGATTCCCCAAATTCTTCAATGCTTGCATGAATGTAAACCCTAACATCTTCTACTTGCAGAACCCCATGCGGAATGCTTGAAAGGTGCCTAGGGGATCAACTTCTAGAGATTTATATGGATGCTTCTTAAATTTAGGGTGAGGTCTATCAGAGATCTTCACAACATTCAGAGTAGCCATTTCCAAAAAGATTTATAGAGAGATATTCAGCAATGAAAAAATACCTTTTTCGTTTCTAGGGTTCGCTGAAAGAGTTAGATTTGATTAGCTAGATGAAATGATTTCAATGGTTGATCTTTAAGAGTTGAGACAATTTGATGCAGATCTCCTTTTTCTTTTCTTCTTGACTGCAGATGTGCAAATGACGAATGAATGAACTCTTTTATCTCTGGGAAAGCCCTAATTTTCACCCTGCAATAAATGCACAACCTAATTCATTCTGATTTGTCTTGTTTATCTTATTCGGAGACATAACTTTTCCAGATCACTGAGACAGACTTTAGAGTTATTCTTGGAGAATAGTGATAATCTATCTTCCTTTCACTAATCATTTGATCTATTCGTAGATCAAGATTCCATAGTTTGAATCATGTCAGGTTTAACTGTGAGAAACCTACTTCTCACCGGATGACTGAGGAACCGGATTAGTCCTCTACTTGTTTAAAACTTCTTGTGGATCTTTCATATCTTAATCACAATTTACTTGGATGTTTCTCTGAGAGCCCTTTAATCCACAATTTTCCTTGTGCTAATTCGGGCACCAATTGATTGGCTGGGGGATAATGTTTTTCCTTGAGACTCCCCCTGAGCCAGAGCTCACTTTTTAGTTTTCGGAAGGAATATTAGCACCAGAGTCTAGTGCAGATCCATCCCCTACACTCTCTGTAATTTTCTTCACCCAAATCTTGTTCATCTCACTTTGAACTTCATCCGCATTCACTTTTTGTTTTCCCTTGTCTTGATTCTGATTATGATGTGCCGGACCTCTTTTGTCCTGATTCTTGCTTCTATAGAATTTGGCAATATGACCGGATCTATTGCAAATTTGGCAAACAACATTTCTTTGCATATTTGAATGATATCCTCTTGATTTGCATTGATTAGCCATGTGACCCATTCTATTGCATGCAAAGCATCTATCATTGAATGAATTGTTCATTTGCATATTTCTGCATTCATGAGATTTGTGGCCATACCTTTTATAGTTGAAACACTATCCAGAGAAGGATGTATTAGTTTGATTCATTCTCTTTCTTCACTGATTAGCTCTATGACCAAAGTTATTGCAGTTGTGGTAGTATCCATTGAAGGATGGATATCTTTGAGCATTAGGCTACCTTATCGGAGGTCTTCTAGGCCTGTTCCTTGGATTTTCTGATCCAAAATTCTTCTGATCAGATCCAGAGATTTCTCCTTTCTCATATTCAAAACCACACTTGTCATCTACCCTCTTTTGACTTTCAAGAAGAACTTCAAGTTGAGCAGAACTTATCCTGAATTTCTCTTTATATTCATTTGTTGTTTGAAGATCCCTTTTAAGAGAGACAATTTGATCCTGAAGTTTTTCTTCATTATCTTTAGCATCTTCAAGATTAGATTCAAGATGTCTGATAATTCTATCCATCTTGTGGCAATCTTCTGATTTTTCCTTGAGAGATTGTCTTAGATCATCTTCAATTTTTCTTTTCTCTTCAATCTCTTGGGTAAGCTTCATAACTCCTGATTCCATTTCATGTCTTACCATAATGATTTCTTTTGATAACTTTTCACATAACTTGGTTTTCTCCTTCAGATCTCCATTTGTATCATTAGCTTCACCTTGTCTTGCTAGTTGCTAAAGTAGCTCCTTTCTCTTTTTCATAGAGAGACTCAGTTTCTCTTTTAATTCATTTATGAAATCATCAGCCTGTTTGAGTCTTTCCTTCAATTTATTGATTTCAGAATTTGACTGCTCAAGATCATCTAGGGAAAACTTAAGTTGTTCCCTCATACTATATGCATCCATTTCAATTCCCAGGTCTTCCTCAAGCTGTTAGGCTCTGTTGAGAGGAGCTTGGCTTTGATACCAATTGTTGATAACTGAGGGGGGTGAATCAGTTATCTTAATTATTTCAGCTGTCTGTACTTTTTTAATAATTAATGCAGCATCAATTCAAATAAACAAACATAACCATGAAATGGAAATACACATGACACAATATTTTTGATGTGGAAACCCTGTTAAGGGAGAAAACCACGAGGTGATTAACCCAAGATTGTATTCTCTGTTAAAAGAATAGAAATACAAAATGGCACTTGCTAATTAGGGCTCACTGCCCGAGCACACTGCTCACAAGAGACTCACTGTCTACAAGTTGTAACAAGAATAATAAGATACTTGAACTGGTGTGAAGCATCCACACATGCTGGAGTTTAGTTCCAGTTAGGCTCAGTAAACTGATCTGCTGCACTTCATCCTTCCTCTTCTTTTGTTCTGCTATCCTTTCACATTCCGGACCTTCCTTATTGCTTTCACTCTACTCTTCTCCTTTTCTTCGCACACCACGCTATTCAACTACTACTTGCCTTATCAAAATCCATCTGGTATATATATCTGCACAAAGGATTTCATCCTCTTTCTAGTCAGCATCCGGAATAGTCAATATTTCCCAAACTTTAGTCTGTCAGCTGAATCCTTGCTTCCCAAGTGATGTAGATCAAAAAGAAACTCATAGAAGTTGTCTAATAAGTTGGTCAATCATGAATGATACCTTAGGAATCTTTATCATCATCAACATCTCATCTGGAATAACTTCTGATGCTCTGCCTATCAGTTCTTCCTCTATCTGTTCTACCAAACTGAACCCCAGTACTTAGAAGCTTATATCTCATCACTCTTTCAACTCCAAAGGCTCAAACCCTGGAATCTATCAGTCAAGATACTCCTCTTGACTTCCCCAAGTCCACACTTTCCAAGGATACTTCTTCTAATAGATCCGGACCTAACTGTCAGACCTTCTGCATGCTCTGTTCTTGCTTACCGAACCTAAAAGCTCTTCAATCTGATTTTTGGTAGAGACACACCATATCCTGCGGATGTGTGGGATGATATTTGTTGCCATCAATGACAACAATCATGAAGCTCCAATGTGTCTCTTGCCAACACTAATATGGAAGAACATTAGACACAACAGCTTGATTTTCCTGTCTTCTTTGTTCTGCTATCTTCTGCCGTAAATTGCCCCTAGGATAATCTCTGGGCATATGGGCATTGTTGCAAGGAAAACACCAAGCATTGGCATCTTCTACCAAGTTGTTTTGTCTAGGGACCATTTCTCTAACTAGGTTAGGGGGAACAACTTGTAAAGGTGTGGGAAATGTAACTAACTGATTTGAAGGTTGAGGATTATTTGGTCTTTGAGCCCCTTGATATTGGTTCGGCTGATATGGGAGTCTATTACCTTGGAATCCATGATAAGGATGTTTCAGGTAAGATGTCTATTGCCTTTAGAGATTGATAATCTCGTTTGAAAAGGTCTTGAGAATGTTCTTAACGTCATCCATTTCAGATAGAGGGGTAGAGGGTGTTAACACTATGGGTTGTTGAGGTGTTGGGAAGGTGTACATGGACACAGGTACAGATGGTGGATTAGGGACTTCTTGAGGTAGGGGAATAGAAATTTTTGGGAACATAGGCATGGGAGGCCTCAGAGGTAATTTCCAACATCTATTAGATTATTCTCAGCTCTCAAAGCCAACTCATATGCTTTTGATAGGTTCTATCCTCCTAGGGACTGAATCATTACAGAGATATCATAATTAAAAGCTTTTAGATACAATACAATAGCCATACCTGATGGTAGCCTAGCTGCAGCAGAGATTATGTCCCAGGTCTTTTGAAACCTAGTGTTGAAGTCTGTTATGGCTTCTTGATGTGCTCTCTTTATAGTGATCAATTGCTATAGAAGAGATGATTTATCACCCTTTTCATTGAATCTTGCAAAGAAGGTGTCTCCAGGCTAGTCCTAAGTAGATATGGAATTTGAGGGTAATGACCTATACCAATTTAGAGCCTTTCCTTTAAAAGAAGCCATCAACAGTCTGATAGCCACATTTTGTTCTGTAATAACATGTACTACACACACATCTGACACATCTTGGAGATGTTCTCCTAGTGTCTTGGCGTCTTCTCCACTGAATTTGGGTAAGGCCTTCAAAGCATTAGCAAGGATTGGATCCCAAGTATCTAGTAGAGTTGGGAGAACAAGGGGGTTGCTATTGTTCCAGTTTGCATAACTTCGTGGTGAAACAAGTACCGCCATGATTGTTCCTAATGTTGTTGCTACTCAATTTACTCTTCAGTGGACACTAATGGGGGAAATAAGATCCTGGATTAGCAGCTGACTGTACTCTTGTTATTGGTCGAGAGCTCTAACTCCTTCATGTTCTTTGGTTCATAGGATCTTGATCAAAATTCAAGAAAGATCCCACTGGGTGTGCCAAAAACTATAGATGGATAAAATTGCGCAGATTCTAGCACCAACATGGGAAGCTTCAAGAATGTGGAACTTGACACTTGAAACAACCTCCAGATTTTATAGAAGCTAGCTCTTCTTTTTTCAATAGGGTTTCTGGTAAAGGGAAGAAAAAACAAGATTATAGATACAGTAAACAAAAGCTTCTAATTCCATAGCGATGCGCCAGATTTATATAAGTATCAACAACTAACACCATGATTAAACCTTTATGATTCAGTTATGTCGAAGAGCAAATGAAGCATGATCAACATGAACAGATTGTAAACAGATTTAGAATCAAAGGCCAACTTCAAAGAAATTATACAGAGACACAAAAACTATCATTGAACAACACATAACAACATTTATTTTCATTAACAGGTTTAGCAAAATACAAGAGGCATAGAAATATGCACAAGTCTATATGCTTCTTCTTGAAACAGCTCTAAAAGGGTAAAATGATACAATCCAGTCACATCAATAATCTCTCTGTATTTCTCCATCTATATATGTGTTACAAAACCTTCCCCTATTTATAGCAACAAAATTTGACTCAAGATCACTCCCATTCATTAGAATCTCAATAGAATTCAACGAAACTAGAACTTAACTAGAAGTCAAACTGGCATTGAAAATCTTCTTGAATCTACAACTATGTCTTCCCTATGCACCCATTGGCTGAGTGATACTAAAAATATGGCACCGTAATTTGCAGTTCCATCTGAGACACATGGTGGCTTCTACGAGTTTGTAACGGCTCCAACAATGTGTTACATGACACCCTCTGCTTGTTGCATAGCTTTCCTTTAATATAAAAATGAACACACAAGACACTGACACTTGTCACTATCTGCCACACTTAGAAACTAATACATGGTGGCTTCTGAAAGCTTCACACTAGGACACCTCGTGCATTTTGCATCTTAAAAGCTTCTTTACTTTGCATCCTTCAAACACTCGCGGTAATGACACTTGGCAATCTCTGCATCACTTTAGAAATTGTGGCAATAACATTATGGGGCCCATCATATGTCTCGTCACTTCTCAAAACTTAACAAAATATAGAGAGACACGGAAGCTTCCATATAATGCAACAAAGTAACACATGTCACACTGGCACTCATTTCCAAAGTTTCATCAAAAAGTTTCTCAAATCCCCATGGTAGTGACACTTGGCACTTTACGTATGCAACTAAAACTTAAGTCATAACACCCCGAGCCCACCATATATGTTTTGGTGTCGCAAAAGATATCAAAGAAAGATACACGTGGCAACATTTGCTACTGCAACAAAAAGACACTTAGAGCCTTCCACTTGTAAGTTGCATCAAAGAAACATCTCCTCAAGTCCCATGGTAGCGACACGTGGTTCTTTCTGCACATAGGAAACAACTTAATAAAAATAAACTATGCCAAGGATACGTGGCATATTCTGGCAGCATCTGGGAAGTGCGAAGCATAAAGAAGGCACACAACACTATCCGTGGCACCTGATCACTATATACTCACTGCTTTGAAACTTCTTCCACGTGGCAGCCTTGCACATCATTTAGAAAAATCTTCCCCTGCAGGTTCCCAATACTGACACATGGCGCACTCTGCACATAGGAAATAAATAATAATAGAAACTATGAAAACTGGAGCAACAAACTAAAAATGAAACAATGAGCTGCGATCAAGAAAAACTCAAATTGTAGAGTTTTAACTCTACAATCCAAAAGGCAAAAGTGCTTAGAATTTCCACCTCTTTCATTTGGTAGGTATTTTCAAGGAATATTCTCACTTTGAAAATATGATCCAAATCTTATGATTTGGATATTCCTCCAGATATTAGGATGGCTACTGACTGAAGAAGGATATGCATACTCAGCCGATAAGACACATCTAGAGCTGAATTGAAGTGCTGTAGAAGTTTCTCAAAAGTAGATATTTTGCATTAATTCTTGTAGGTGAGTGATTCAACAGATCGCATTGATGGCCCAAAATATCTTCCAATTGCTCGATGGATCCAAATATTTTCTACAATGAATTCTTGCAGGCTGACATTCCTTTTGACAGATATTTTCTGACAGAGCCCGTGGGGCAATTTATTGTAACCTAATTAAGCCATTTTGAATCAGATGCTATATATGCATGAATGTAAGATGTAAAAAAAGTTGGAAAATAATTAGTCTTATGCTTCTGTATTCCAAACAAAACTTTCCTCTACTATAACTATGCCTCTTGATCAATACATATGGTGTTTTACTTTTTCATGCTTTTTAACTCTGTGTAGTCTTAGAATTGGCTATTGTTTGTGAATGTTTAATTCCTGGCAATCCATTCTTTACCTCTATTAAAATTTCCATGATCTATGCAAGTTTGTTAGTTGTATTTCTTTATTTGTGCATCTTAGGTTTGTGAATGTTCTTTATTCAAATCTAGTGTATCACCTCCCTTTACTTTCATTTTTACTCCCTCTTCCTCTTTTCCTAACAGGTGGATAGATTAGGTTTAGTCTTAGGATTGATAAACCTCTCATTCAGTGAAGGAACCAACCCCTCTCTAGAGATTCAGCCTCCTTGTAGGGTCCCACTCTTGGAGGTCATCTCAATGTTTCATTAGATTGTTGGAGCCCTAAAAGCCTTCAACATTATGTGCAAATCTATGTGACAACAACCACTATGCTTAGAATCTTTGATCAAATTATCTCTCATTGAACTCCTAGGTATGCATAATTGATTTCCTTTAAACAACATATCCTCCTAAATGAAATAATCCAACCACTTACTCCTATTTGTCACAATAGGTTCCTTACACGCTTTTCAAGGTTTTGCAAAATCAAGATCTTCTTCATACATGCTCTTCAATTACTCAAAACCTAACACTTCAACTCTCATCTCTGTCAACAATTTCCTTCTCCTCCTCAATGCATCTACAACTTTGTTTGATTTTCCACTCCTATGCTTCAGTACAAAAGTATAACTTTGCATGAACTCTACCCATCTCATATGCCTCTATTTGAACTTCCCTTGACTATTCAAATACTACAAAGATTGATGATCTATATACAACAAAAATTCCTTAGGCAACAAGTAATGTCTCCACTTCTTCAAGGCTTGAATAATGGCATAGAACTTGTTGTGTGGTTACACAACACACCCCATTTTGCCTTAGCAAAATAGGGACCCAACTTTTTTTGCTTCTGCTTGTTTTTGCTCTCTTGCTTTGGGTGGTTTGGCAAAAGTAAGTTAAGTGTATCATCCTTGCTTAGGCATGTGATCTAAAGAACAAGTCAATTGTCAAAGTTAGAATCTGTTCTCACAAACTTCATAATCTGGAAGCATAAAAAATTATAGGCATGTTTGCTTTTGGGATCACCCTGATATTGTTTAAGGATAGAAAGTTATGCTAAGTCAAAGTTTGGTCAACCTGGATATTTCTCATAGGGTCAAATTTCTAATTGTCAGTCATATTTGTTAAGTTGACCCCGACATTAGAAGATCACCCAATATCCATATGTTCCCCAATATGCAAATGTCAAACTTAAGTGCAATAGTGTATATGCCCATCAAAACCTGCATGCATATCTTCGGAGGGTCATATTTCTAAAGATCAGTCATGTTACCAAATATTACCCTCCATAAAACATGATCATGACATCATCTGATTTTGATATATAAAAGAACTCATCTTGATGATGATGTCATCAATTTGCTTAACATTCGGAGGGCCACATTTTCAAACATCCGTCATATTCGTCAACATGATGATGACATCATCTTAATCTGGTAGCAAAGAAGACATGATAAGATGATGACATCATCACGATCTAGACCCAAGAGGGTCACATTTCAAAATATCCTTGACCATAACCAATATGACCATGACATCTTTTTTTGGAATAATTTCAAAGGCTCATAAAATGCTAACATCACCCTCACATTTGCAAGTGGGGTGATATTTCCTAAACATTAAAAGACCTGAATATTTTCAAATATCCCTCATATTGACCTTGATGACTCGATATGCCTAGTTTCATAGTGACCAATCCAATCATGCCACATGGAAAACCCCGTGGGTCATATGAACGTGATATATTATAACGATTTATTAACAAAGGTAATGTGACCTAATCTCAATTATTGATCAAAGGTTGACCATATCCATGGTAATATCACTTTCATATCTTCGATAGAGGGTCATATTTCAAATATCCCTGATCTTCTAAGAGATCACCCTCTACATTAAATGTGACCCCAATGGTAGGTCATGCTCTCAAATTTCAAATGTAAGCCCGCCACTTGCCAAGCATCCATAGAATGTTATGTGTTGATCAATCAACTTGAATGGAAGAAATTAATTGTACCCTAATTTGTCGTATTGATCAGTTAAAAGGTAAATTTTGGGTTTATTCACATTTACCCTATGTTTAAGAAAAAATTATAGAACTCTGAAGGTTAAAACATCACAGTCACCTGTAAACGGAACGAGACTAGCATCTCGACATAACAGAACAACAAATACAATGCAGTCACATTCATTACTGTTATCATTCATATAAGTAAGAGAGGAAATTGATTATCAAGTAGGTAAATTTGAAACCCTCTCTTTTGTTAGTTACTGTAAATCGTGAAGTAAAATGGTTTTACTAGGTTAATTAGCATGATGATGCATGAGACGAGTTAGAATAATAGAATTACTGCTATGGAATATATGTGGTCCTTGAGTCCTGTTGCATAAAAACATGTTAGGGTAAGAGATGCATGGTGTTATTGCAGGAATTAATGGCAATCAGAAGGAATAGGTTCAACACAGATTTCTTGAAGCCCATGTTCTTACACCCCAAAGGGGTGGGATTCAGGTATGGGATGATAAATGACACACATCAGGGAAATACCGACCTAGATGCATGGATGAGAAGGTTGGATAACGGAAGTGGAAACCCTCTACTTCAAAGAATATTCTCCTCAGGGATGTGGCATGCTGGGGGATTTCCATACGTGATGGAAGCTACTAAGTTAGTGGCTGAGTGTGTACAGAACTATAATCCAAAAACTGGGAGAGTGGAGAAGCATGGCATGGTGTATGCAGATTTCTCAATTAAAGGCAGCACCTCTACATTTAATTTGCCTATAGGACCAAATGTGGTCAGATTGAGCCTAATAAGGTTGGAAAAGGAATACCATAGTAATAAAAAAGAGGCTAGGAGGGTCATGTACTAGTGGAGATCCAAGAGCAATACATATAAGGCCTCCACTAAATTGCCAGTACACTTATTTAAATTTGATTTTGCTAAGGAATATCTGTATATGACAGGGAAACAACATGCTGGAAATTTCAAAAATAGATGTATGGAATTATCTGGATGGTGGAATATTCAGATGACAAGCCTCTTTGGGCTAAGATCATAAGTGATAGTTTAGATGAGGTAATGAGAAGGCTGGGTGGCAAGATGTGCATGTTTCATATGACTTCTTATGTCGTATATGCCTGTGCCTTTAGAGGAACATTTAATGGGTTACAAATAGTAGGCAGGGTGGGAAACAACCCTGGTGATGTAAACATATGGGAACATGTTGTGTGGTTACACAACACACCCCATTTTGACTTGACAAAATAGGGACCCAACTTTTTGCTTGGCTTAGCTTGTGTTTTTCCTACTTTTTGGCGGTCTGGTAAAAGTTTGTCATGCAGGTGATCTTGCATAAGGAAGCCAGGTAAGTCATCATGATGAGGTCAGTTAGTCAAAGTTAATATTTCATGTCAATAACCTCATGGTTGGAAAGAGTACGAAATTTCATACAGGTTTACCTTTTGGATCACCCTGATATTAATTAGGGAATGAAAGTTATTGCAAGTCAAAGTCCTGGTCAAACCTGATATTCCAAGGGGAGATCATATTTCTTAACATTAGTCATCTTATGAAAGATCACCCTGATCCAATTTTATCACCTGATAATCACTTGGTCCAAGTTCTGAACGTCAATCTTACATGATAGTGGTATTTACCTGTCAAACAACTTCATATATTTTGCGGGGGTCATATTTTGAATATCACCCTAGAGCCAATATGATGATGACATCATCCAAACCTGATGAACAAAGAAAATTACCTGATGGTGACATCATCATCCTTTTTACGTCACGGAGGTATATTTCTAGAGATCACCCTTTTTACAATAACATGACAGTGACGTCATCCTGATCTTTCGAGAGGGGGGTCACTTTAGTTTTAGGGGGTCATATTCCAAATATCACCTGATCTTTAAAACATGACTCGATATTTGAATATCACCCGATATTCTCAATATCACCCGATCTCTTCGACATCAGTTTTCCCCCTCAAAGGCAGAGGGTCATATTACATGGAGGGGGTCATATTCCCAATATCACCTGATATTTAAAACATGACCTGATCTTTTGAAGATCACCCCCTCATCTTGCCCCATGACATTAAATACACATAAATGTAGTAGGTGGATTCTAGCTGATTGTGAACACGATGCAAACACCTGGCAACATCCGTAAATCCGTGGCAAAAGATCAATGGTTCTAATCAATCTAACCTAGATTTGCCCTAATTTACCCTAAGAATGAGATTAAAAGTGAATTTACAGGCCATTTTAAGTTTACCTTGTGAAGAAATGAGATTTTACAGAGTGCAGAACATTCAAACCCTCATATTCCAAATATCACCTGATCTTTAAAACATGACCTGATATTTGAATATCACCCGATATTCTCAATATCACCCGATCTCTTCGACATCAGTTTTCCCCCTCAAAGGTGGAGGGTCATATTACATGGAGGGGGTCATATTCCCAATATCACCTGATATTTAAAACATGACCTGATCTTCTGAAGATCACCCCCTCATCTTGCCCCATGACATTAAATGCACATAAATGTAGTAGGTGGATTCCAGCCGATTGCGAACACGATGCAAACACCTAGCAACATCCATAAATCTGTGGTAGAAGATCAATGGTTCTAATCAATCTAACCTAGATTTGCCCTAATTTACCCTAAAAATGAGATTAAAAGTGAATTTACAGGGTCATTTTACATTTACCTTGTGAATAGCTTACAACAAAATGGAGTACGTGATTATCACTAGTATCTGAGCCTCTTTTCCATAATCATCTGCTTAATCCAAGAGATAAGCATTGTCAGGTAAGTAATTAGAAGCCCTCCTATTGTCATTTTCTGCATATCCAGGTAGTAAATTCTTTTATGGTTTAGCTCTGTAATTATGCATATCATGATGAAATGAAGATTAATAAGTATAATATGCATGATGCCATGAACGTATAATGTTGTATATGCATGCATGTGGATATTGTTGTAAGACTAGTCATGTTCATTGCAGGAATCTATGGTGGTCGTCAGGAACAACAAGTCTGATTCAGAATTTCTTAAGCCTATGTTTGCCCAACCTGAGGGAGTATAGTTCAAATATGGTGCCATTAAAGATACTCACCAGGGAAACACAGATTTGGTGGCATGGTCAGCCAAGATGGGTGAAGATAAAGAAAGTTCCCTACTGGATGTCATCTTTGTATCAGGAATGTGGTATGTGGCTGGATTTCCTTATTCCATGGAAACTCCAGAATTAGTAGTAGAGTGTACCAGAAATTACAACCCTAAGACGAGGTGAGTAGAAAAACATGGAAGGGTATATGTGGATTTGTCACTTTCAACCTTCCAGTTGGGCAATAGGTAGTTAGTATGGATTTGAAGAAACTGGAGATTGAATATACAAACAACAAAAAGACCACAAGAAAGAGGATGTACCAATGGAGAGCAAAGAACAACCCTTACACTACCTCTGCCAAATTACCAGTGCACCTGTACAAGTTTGATTTTGATGATGAGTATCAGTATATGATTGCCCTACTCAACAAGATGACAGGCTAGCCTACTGCTGGAAGTTTCAAGGATTAGATGTATGGGGTTATCATGATGTGCATTTACACAGATAACAAGCCATTATGGGCTAAGATCATCAGTGATGCTCTAGATGAATAGCTGATGAACCTAGGGGGCCTGGACTATTCATTTTATATGACTTCATATATTGTGTATTCATGTGCTTATAAGGGTACATTTGATGCACTCACTAGAGTTGGAAATGTTGGTGGTAGTTTAAATGATGCCCATATATGGGACCATTATCCTCAATTGCAGAAAGCACACTAACTCCCTGATTATAAACTAGTAAATGATGCATTTTCTATGCATCTAGTCAGAACAATGGAGGAAGATAGAACCAAAAGATTGAGCATGCAAGCTTAGGAACTAATATACAGACATGGTGCCTAGTTCATCCAGTTTGCCACATTTTCCTACATCAGAGTAGAAGGTTTTAAGGGACAGCCCTTCATGTTTCCTAGGTACTCTACTGATGGGGTAGTCCTGATGGAATTTCTAAGGCAGATATCAAATATACTGGATACATATAAAGCAAACAATAAGATTCCTCCAGTATTGTTTCCAGTAACTATAGGGTGGTATATATGCCCTGATTCAAAGTTTTAAGGAGTTGCAACATCTTGAAAAGAAAATCAATTTGAGTGTTACAAAGATTTGCTCAAAAAAGATTAAATGGCTCGCCAAAGGAGGTCTATGAATCGGCGAAGAGCGATCTGGTCGAACAACACAGGCCATGGAGCAAGCGAGCAAATTGAGCTCGACCTTTCCAAGGAAGTGGAGCAGGATATGGGAAATCTTTACTAATTATCTGTTATTGGGAAATCATTGGGAAAAAAATTTGCAAGGAAGACCATTATCAATTGAATTCTAGAGAATTGGAAATGGTCAGAATGCATTAAGTTTCTTCCCAAGGGTTTGTTCTTGGTGCTTTTTCGAAGCCAGGAAGAACGGGATCTCATATTATCTTTCAGTAAATGGGAAATTGAAGGCTTTTTCCTTTTTCTCCAAGAATGGACTCCGCTCTTTGATCCTTGCAAAGAGAATCCCTACTCTTCTCCTAGATGGATCCATTTGTATAACCTCCCGCTTGAATGCTAGTCGAAGGCGTGCTTGAAGAAAATTGGTAGGTCCTTTGGTATGGTAATCGAGCTAGATGAAGATATCCTAAGTGGAGATTCCTATCTCTATGCAAGAATAAAAGTGGCGGCAATCAAAGCTCTTCCTAATTCCATAAAAATAACCACTGAACAAGGTGTGTGCATAGTCAATCTGGATTTGGAGGAGGCAAAATTCTTTTGTCTTAATTATGGACAGAGAGATCATTTTTCGGCTATGTGCCCTAAAAGTGGTCATTGGGCTTGGAAAGAAAAGAGACAAATTATGTCCCCTGATTTGGATAGCAGCATTCCTGTGAAACTTGTTTTGAAGGCTTCTCCTTCTATGCCACCTCTGGAAGATGTGTCCCCTAAGTGCGATCCTTCTTCTAATTCCATTTCTAGGGTTCCAGGAAACTACCCAAGATCCTCTAGTTTTAGCAAAAGCATTACAGCCACAAGTCCCTATCAGAAACAACTAAGAAGCTGCAAATACTAAGGATTTCAGAGAGGACAGGAATGTATCTAAATGGACTGAGTGTGAATCCATGGATGAGGATGAATTTGGGGAAGCTGAGGCAAGATTCATTAGCCAAGAAGTGGCTAAAATTTTGAAACCTAATCTGAGTCTTAAGAAAGGAAGGAAGGGTAGGAAATCAAACAAAATTCGAAGGGAAGAAGAGGTTTCCAAAGGTGGGCAAGCAACCTTGAAGAATTTTGTAAATAGTACCAAGGGAGGGGCTGCCTCCCTTGGGAACCAATGAAGATCTTCAGCTGGAATGTCAGGGGCCTCTGCCCGTGACAAACGATGCTTATTAAAGCATCATCTTCAAGTGGTAGATGTTGACATTGTTCTCATTTAGGAAACCAAACTTTCAGTAAAGGATGGAGAAAACTTCTGTAAATTTTGTAGAGGGTGGGAAGGTGTCTCTAGACCATCCTTGGAGCATCAAGAGGACTATGTGCCCTCTGGAAAAGAAGGTCCATGGATATTAAGATCTTGGCTGAATCAGACAATTAGATGGCTATGACTGTGGAAGATACACAAACTCACCTACAATTTTTACTCTGGAATGTTTATGGGCCAACTAAAACACAAGAAAAGTTGGCTATGTGGAATTCAATTTCAGAGCTAATTCATCACCATAAAGAAGACCTTTTGATCCTAGGGGGGACTTCAACATGATCATGTCAAGTATTGAGAAAAAAGGTGGGTCCTGTCAAATTAATAAGAGTCAGGAGGATTTCAAACGTTTTATGGAAGATTCTGCCCTCTTGGATTCCATGCCTAAAAATGGAGAATTCACCTGGACTAACAGACGCAAAGGTTTTACCAACATAGCGGAAAGATTGGACAGGTTTTTATTTTCAGCAAATTGGACTGAGCTTCCTTTTGCCATTGAATCGCATATTCTCCCAATCTCTGGCTCTGACCACTTTCCAATATTGGTAGCTTTAAAAGAAGATAGGCTGTCGGCTAGCAGCCCTTTTAAATTTGAAAAGATGTGGCTTAGAGATAGTTCCCTTAGGGATCTTATTAAACAATGGTGGTCAAATACAAAGGTCTAGAAAGGATCTAAGATGTTCATTATTGCAAAAAAATTGAAGGCAATCAAAGAGCATTTTAAAGTGTGGAAAGAAGGAACCTTTGAAAATATCTTCAAGGAAAAAGAAAGGGTTGAGGCTGAGATGGATTTATTAAATCAGGAGGTCTTGCACAATGGCATGACCAACTTTGAATTTGAAAGGGAGAAGGAACTCATGAAAGCCCATCAGGAGCTCCTTGCCAAGGAAGAAACTTTTTGGAGATCCAAGTCAAGGGAAACTTGGCTGGCTAAAGGCGATTTGAATACCAAGTTCTTCCACAACTCTGTGAAACAAAGACACAGTCATAATCAGATCTCTATGCTACATATTGAAGGTGGCATAGAGGTGTCAGACAAAAGACTCATTCAATTGGAAGCAGTTTCATTCTTCCATAATCTTCTAGCCTCTGAGGAAGCCTCTGCCGCTCAGAAACAACAACATTTTCTTGACCTCATTCCAAAAGTAATCACTAAGGAACAAAATGATTTTCTTTTGGGGCCTTTCACCAAAGGAGAGGTGAAGGCTGCGGTCTTCTAGTTGGTGCTTGATAAATCTCCTGGGCCAGACGGATTTCTGGCTAGATTTTTCCAGGAATTCTGGGACCTCTTGGAAAATGACATTTGGAAGGTAGTTGTGGATCTAAGGAAATCTAGGAAGATGATCAAGGACATCAATAACACTTTCATCGCCCTCATTCCGAAAAAAGTAGATTCAACATCTTTGAAAGACTTTCGGCCCATCTCCCTATGTAACACCATCTATAAAGTGGTCTCAAAAGCGATGGCTAACAGGCTGAAAGGTATTCTCCCATACATCATCTTGGAGTAGCAAAGTAGCTTTACGCTAGGTAGGAACATTATTGATAGTATCATCTTAGCTCATGAAACTTTACACTCCATCACTTCTTTGAATCAAAGTTGTATGACCCTAAAATTGGACATAAGCAAGGCTTATGACTGTGTCAATTGGAGATTTCTTTTAAAAATTATGGAAAAATTTGGTTTTGACAAATGCTGGATTGACTGGACCTATCAGTGCATCTCCTCAGTGCGTTACTCCATTCTTGTCAATGGATCCCCATGTGGATTCTTTGAACCCACACGGGGACTCAGGTAAGGTGACCCCCTTTCACCTTTTCTCTTTGTTATCATGGTGGAAGCCCTAGGCAGAAGCATTCAACATTTGGCATACTCTGGAAGATGGGAAGGTGTTAGAGTTGCAGATGACTTTCCTCAAGTCACCCATCAGTAGTTTGCAGATGACACACTTCTCTTTGCCTCCTCTCACATAAACTCTATGGTTGAGATCTCCTCACTTTTACAACTCTATGAGGATGCCTCGGGACAAGTAATCAACCAAGAAAAGTCTAGCATCTTTTTCTTTAATATAGGAGTCAGAACTCAAAAGTAGATTTTGTCCATCCTTAAATTCAGAAAGGCAGAAATCCCAAGCAAATATCTGGGTGTTCCTCT
Source organism: Cunninghamia lanceolata (assembly GCA_027924645.1). NCBI lineage: Eukaryota > Viridiplantae > Streptophyta > Pinopsida > Cupressales > Cupressaceae > Cunninghamia > Cunninghamia lanceolata. The sequence continues at coordinate 6,984,404 of BSBN01000193.1, forward strand.
ATTCAAAGACACAATTCGCACCTCACTTTGGGATGACACTATATAAAAATGTAGTTCCAAAGCGTCCTCTTGGCATGGGAAATGGCTCATGCTTCTAGGCAAAATTTAGATGATTAAGGCAGTCCTATTAGCGATCCCTATCTATCAGTTGAGTTGCAACCAAGTGACTAGTAAAGCTTGTGCCTTGTTGGAGGGAATCTCTACGAAATTCCTCTAGGAAGGAGCCAATGATATCAAGAGAATTCCCCTTCTTGGTTGGCAGGTGGCTTACAAAAGTAAATTGGATGGTGGCGCTAGGATACGTAGTATGAAAAAACAAAATTTAGCCCTGGGTGCTAAGCTAATCTGGATGATGTTCAAAGACCCATCAGCAAGATGGTGCCGAATTCTCAGGAAAAAATATCTTGATTTAGATGATCCTCTCCATATCTTGACAACACTCAATCCCCCAAGAGGTTTGCGTATCTGGAATTTTATGCAACAGTGCAGATGGCTAATAACATACCACATCTCTTGGTCTATTCACAATGGCTCCCATGCTAATTTTTGGGAAGATTCTTTGAAAGGTCTACCTCCGTTGGTTGAGCTTCCAGGACTGAAGGACCACTAGAGAGACTTATCCCTAGCCCATGGCAGAAAGGCCTCTTGCTATATCAATGGCTTAGATTGGAATTGGGTACTGATTGCATCTTTCCAACTAAGTGCTAAAGCAATGCATGAACTCATGGAGGCTCTCAAAGCTAGGAAAATTATTCCTTTAGGCAAAGAAGATGAAATCTTTTGGACGGGTTCAAAATCTAATCATTACAAAGTCAAGTTTGGTTATGCTTTACAGAATCCGTAGGCAAAGAGTGATTGGCCCTCCCTCCTCTGTTGGAGCAAGTGGATGCTCCCCAAAGCTAGGGCCTTTGTGTGGATAGCTATTCACAAACAAATCTTGGCAAGTGATAGTCTCAAATCTTTGGGTATTGCAGGCCCATCGAGATGTGTGTTATGTGGTAAAGTGGAAGAAACAATTGATCATCTCTTGCTTACTTCCCCATTTTCCTCCAATTGTTGGGATTGGCTCAGGCAGAAACTAGGTTGGGTCAGTGCCCTCCATGATAGAATTGAGGATCTCTTTAAAGGTTGGCCCAAAGGATAGAAATTAGCCTGGCAAGGCTTGTGGGTGGCAAGTCCCTCTCTTCTAATCTAGCATATTTGGCGTGAAAGAAATAATAGGTTTTTTTTAGACAAAGAATCAAGCCTTGAATCTATCTTGAGGAAACTTGAGGCAGGCATAAGTGAAGTAGTCAATATAAGGCTAGCCAGCTCTTCCCCGATACCATTCACAAGCTGGGACGGGGAGATGATGAAAAGCTAGCCGGCCCTTGTGTTACCACCCCAAAGCTTCCACCCTCAAGCGGCTGAGGAAAGAAAAAGAGAAAGGGCTCTCACAAAATGGATGGTCCCCCCAAAGGGAAGGCTAAAACTAAATTTCAATGGTGTGGCCAATGGTAATCCGGGGCTGTCGGGTGTGGGCATCATCATAAGGAATGAGACTAGTAAACTTGTGGCAATGTCCAAAAAGCTCCCGGAAGGGATGAATAATGAAGCAAAATTTGAAGCATTGCTCCTAGGGCTCCGTTTGTGTAAGGACTTCAAACTCATGGACATTAACATCAAGGGGGATTCCCTCATCTGCATTAATGCCATTAAGTCCAAGCAAATCCACAACTGGAAACTAAAGTATGTCGCAGATGCTATTTGGACGATCTTGCCGGAGCTGGGGAATTGCACCCTTAATCACAGTTACTGGGAAGGTAACTCAGTGGTGGACTTTCTGGTGAATGCAGCATGTGAACAGGTGGAGGATGACATCATAGCAAACTCATGTGATCCTTGGCCTTGTATTCCCATGTGACACTCACAGAGTATAATAGATCACCAGCTCACCTAGGATGATTCTTTGATCACCTTTAGATCTTGAGGATCTAGTAAAACTCCCAGTGACAGTAAGGCAGTGCTCCTATGACCCTCATGATGACCTCTAAAAGAGTCTCATGTGCAACTTCTGCTCCCAAGCTATGATGGAAATGAACTATGTTTGCATTTGTCAGCGCGATGAGGAAGAGTCTTCTTCAGGGTCTAGTGAAAGGGGCGAAGAGGAGGAGGTCTAGGAGAATCATGGCACCCAGGAGGTGGTGTTGTAGGAAACAAAGTTGGAACAAATCAAGCGTCTGTTTGTGGCAGGCTCGGACCATATCGTGGAAGCCATCCTCAAGGTAATTGGAGCTGCCAAAATCCTGGAGGAACATGTCCATGATAGCTACCTTTATGAAGAATTTTTGGCCACTTGCGTTCCTGTCTCAAGAAGGAAGGCCCATGGAAAAACTCTGGCCAATGCCTACATGATGTAAGACATGACGGAGTCTGCCATGGCTATGATAGTGGCCTTCGATAAATGTCCTACCAATGGTCTCATTGGAGGAGTTTTTAACGCAGCCACTATCAATATGAAAATTGATTCTCCAATGATCTCTGTGGAAGCCTTAGCTCTTTTTTGGCAAGGTATCAACTGCAATAACATGGAAACCTTTACCTTCTACTTGCAGAGCTATGGTAATCTTCTCTCTCCAAGTTAAATTGAGAGGGCTTCGAAGCTGGCAGAAGGTCTCAAAGTGCTCTAGCATAATTAGTCTCATGGTCCAGCTTTAATACTTGTCATTTTTCTTCTTCCAAGCGCTATGGTACAAGCTTTTGGCTGGCTTAGTTTCTAGCGGGTATGTAATCCATGCTACTCAGTTTAAGCAGGTTTTTTATTCTGGAATTAATATAATGTGAACTACTCCCAATGGTAGCACTTATTCAGCAAAAAAAAATATATACCCTGATTCAGAAAACATAAAGAAGGGCATTGGTGGTCTAAACCTGATGAATTTACAACCATTCCCAATGGCCAGATCATATGACCCCTATGGAAGAATGTAAAAGATCATAGGGAAGCCCATCGATCAGAAGCACTTGGAGGATTTTTGGACTGACTGTGAGGATGAAGCTGAAGTAAGGAGAAGAAAATATCAGAGACTCACCCTTAATCAGATAAGGACATTTGATTGCATTCCAGCGCCTACGCAATTGAAGAAAGATGATGGCAAGTTATTGTCAAATGAATATGAAGAGAACAAGGTGTATAATGACACCATTTCAGCCCCCGACCTGATGTAGCTTGAAGACATTTCATTGGATAGGTTTACAGTTGGAGTACTGTAGTTGACCCAAGCATGGGTTGATAAACAAATAAATATATTGAAGAAGAAGGCGATGGCCATCACAATAGATAACAAGAGGAAAAGGTAGGAGATTACTGATGAGGAATATGATGACTTTCTTGGAGAGAAGAAAAAATCTAATGGAGAAAGGCTGCCACCCCAGAAATAAGGAAAATGACCTCCCAGAGGGAAGAAGAAAACTGATGATATTCCTAAGGGGGTAATTGTTGAGAAAATTGATATACCAGCTGAGGATGCATCTACATCAGGACATGCATCAGCCTCGTTTGCCCCACCTCTAAAGGATAAACAAAAGACCAAAAGGATCCTGAGGCCGGCTGTGGATACTGCAGAAATACAAGATCAAGGCCAAACTTCACAACAGTATGTGGAGAAAGATATTCTTATTGAAGAGTAGCCTATAGAAGATGACCCCATGATGGTCACCATGAAGAGGAAGGTAGTATCCCTTGTAACATCAACCCCTAAAAAACAAAGAACACATATGATGGGTGAAATAAGACATGACCCTGTAATATTAAGGGGAGTTGGTAGTGAAGTATTTAGAAAAGAATTGCAACATGATGTCCCACTTCCTACCATAATTCAATTTAAGACTGAGAAGGCTGAAGAGAAAGCAAAAGAAGCCACTAAAGCAACTCAAGGTGGTCCTTTCTTATTGGAAGAGACTATGGACCTATCCGATGATGAGGTGGTACAAAATGTGACTTCTTAGCAGATGGAGACCCTCACTTCAAACACTCACATGACTCCACAAGGAACTCCATCCTCACAGAGGGTGATATTAGAAGAGTTGAAGCAAATAGAGCAAGAGAAAGAAGATAGTCCAGAGAGGGCAGCCCAACAAATCTGGCTTGATAAATTAGTTGATCAGGTAACTAGCCCTACGATGATAGACCTAACATACAAGGAGGATGCAAGTCTTGAACATCAAGCAGGTGCACCTGAAAGAACAGAAAATGTTGAAGAAATCAAACAAAAAGAAGTGGAGAATCATTCTCTAGATATGGGCCAACAACAACAAGATATATCTGATGAGCCCAAAATAGTTGAATGGTGCAGGAGCACCTACCTGACAGCTGGCCTCCATGAGGCAGTTAGTTTGTTTTGAGTCTTGTTAATGTTTCCAAGAAGGTCTTGTAAGACCAATGCATGTAATAAGGTCATGTTGACCATGCTTTACTATTTTTAGCTAGTTTGTTATGACAGCTGTTATGCTGTAGGTTCGGTTGGATCTCCCAGCCGCCTGGAGAGATTTCCCAGCCGCCGGGAATCGAGTTGGTAGTACTTGAGAGGATTCCTATTTATGTAGTAGGATCGGTTGGTATTGTACATCATCGATCATCGATCAGACTTTGTGAGAGTGAGATAGAGTATTGTAACTGCATCTTTTGAAATCAATAAAGAGATCTTGTTTTGTCCATTCTCTGTTTTGGTAGTTACATGGATTCGCTGATCCATTCCACCGGTTGATTCGTCGAATCGGTGGAATGGCTATGTACAGTAGTTTAGGATTTAGTTTGCATTTTGTGTTTGTTCATTTGCATGTTTGCAGGATCGCAGTTGAGAGGTGTTGAGGACCCTAGCATGGGTATGTGCTAGGTCGTGCTGGTAGTTCAAGTCTGGAAAGTTGTCCAGGAAGTAGATTGGGTCATCCCAGGAGGTTCGGCGGATCAAAATTTGCTAAGGTTGGAAAATCCAACACAACGGCATCATCAGGATATTTCGGTGTATATCTTGCAGTTACTTCGGGCGTCATCCGAATAGAAGGAGGTGAGCATGATGCAGTCGATTGCATAAGGTGAATGTGCATTGGGGTGATCATCATCAGGTGTTGCCGAGGAGGAGCATATCAGCATGAAGTAGAAGATCGGGTTGATAAAACCATCGCGGGCTGATAATGTTAAGTTTGGCCGACAGCAGGATATCGAAGGAACTGCTTGTGACATCATCGTCATCAGGATAATCATCATCAGGATATCAGGGCAGCAGGATATTGAGGAGTTGCATGTGACGTCATCGTCATCAGGATATCAGGGTGATGTAAGCATCGAAGGAAAGGTGCGTGAAGTTGAGTGTCGTCATCAGGATATATGGGAGGAACCGGATGTTCTATATCCTGTTGATGAACATGATGTGGAACATCATGATGCTGAAGATAGAGGTTGGTGGTAAGGTCAACAGTGAACGTCAGGAGGATGTTTGTGCTTGCCGAATGTGATGATGCTACCGATAGCCGGATATGATGATGCTGCTGACAGGCGAAAGGATGAAGGTTTGTCTGTAGGAGGATATCGGTCGGCAGAGAAAATGTGATGATGCTGACAGTGTTAAGGGAAATATGATGATGATGATGAAGGGTTGCGGACATCCATGCTGTATGTCAAGGTTTTAGTGTGGATGCCTCTGCATCATTGAAGTTCAACAAAAGGGTAGTGATAAAGAAACCTCTGGTCATGATGACCTAAAGACTCAGGAGGTAGATAGATCAGGTACGGAGCAAAATGTGATCTAGGATCAAGTAAATGTACCTAAGTAAGATACAATGATATCCACAGATATAAATACACCTCAGGATGAGGAAATTACCAAGGTAGATGAAAAAAAAGAAGATGAAGTACATGATCAACTACAAGATTAGCATGCGGATGCACTGCAAGATCCTCCATCACAAGAAGAGACTCCTTAGGAGCAGGAAGTAGAACAAGATCACCCTCATGAAAACATCATGAGGAAGAAATCAGGGCATCACCCTCTCCACCGAGAGCTGAGACTGATACTAGAGATCAGGGTGGACATGATGATGATGATAGAGGACAGGGATCTAGAGACCAAATACCTCAATGGCTTGAGAAAGAAATAGGTATGAAATTAGGTTATGAGATTCAAGAGTTTGATGTTTTGACATTATTTTCAGAAAGCATCATGAAGCCTAAGAAGAAGGCCCGATTAACCTCAGCCATCAGAAGAGATCCTGCTATGGGTAGAAGGACCGCCCAGGTAGCACTTCCCACAGTTGAAAAGGAGAAAGGGAAGATCACCCTGGAAGAATTCCAGATCACCATGGTTGATTTAAGGTTTGCTAATGAGGACCAAGAAGATCAGGAAGGGAAGGATATAATTGATTCTTTAACCCAAAGGGTGAAGAGAGAAAAGGAAAAGAATAAGCAGCATAAGGAGCACATTGCCCACATGGATTCATACATAAAAGGGTTAATTAACCCTGATCATACACCATCAGATCAGGGAGTCCCATTGACTACAATTTCTTAAGAGGAGGTTAATAAATTAGACCTCATGAAGCATGAGTTAGTGATAATGAGAAAATGGATGTCATCAGCACTAACAGGAGCTGAGGAAGTAGTGAGCACCTCTTTACAGAGGTGGAATTCTTTGAGTATCTCAAGAAGGAAAGTGGATAAATTACAGAATGAGGCTGCAAGAAGATTATTCCAGTTAGAGAAAGCTTTGGGTGCTCTAAGAGAAATAAAGAGGATTAATCCTCAGATCCTGATAATTCATCAAGTGCTGAATAATAACACTACCATGCTGGTAGATATTTGGTATAAGGACATCAGGTTTGAATGTGATGTACTAAAGAAGTGTAACAATAAATTAAGACATATCAGTGTGAAGCTGTACAACATGATGCCCTATGAAACAGAAGTCCTAGAAGCCCTGGAGGGAAAAGTAGAGGGTAAAATTGAAAACCAAGACGCAGACTTTGCCATAAAAGCTCTACATAATAATTTCCAGCCGATGGCTGATGATTCTCTCACCCACCTGATAGAAGAAGAAATGAACAGGGTCATAAGAATCAAGGTTAGAGTGGAGAATTATAATGAAACATTGAGCAGTAGGAAGGGCAAGTTAGAGTCCTCAGAGATAAATATCAAGCCCACAAGCACGCCATTGCCAAAGCTAAAACTCAGGATGGCGAAGAAGTTGATAAGATAGTAGAAGCATATGAAAATATAAGGACAACATTAAAGGTCCATATACAGGAGGATATTCATCATGGTGATGAAGACACAAAAAGTGATGATCATGATGATCATGATGAAGAAGAAGAGCCTGAGTAGTAGATGAAGATATGCTATAAAGGAAACATTTGCATCAGGTACTTAGAGGAAAATAAGTTACCTAGATGGTTGCCAGCTGGCAACCTGTGCCACAAGATACTGTTGACCAAGTCAAAAGGGAATATCCACCATGGATCTTAATCGATAAATCTTGATCGTAGATCATTTGTAACCACTCCCTCACCTTATTCTATAAAAGGTGCAGGGATGCCTCGTTTTAAACATTCGAAGCTTAATTGAAATTTGTTCGCTGAAATATCAGGGCCTATTTCAAAGTTATTTCAAGCATACATATTTTTGCATACTTAATGAAAGAGAAGACCAGTTTAATTACAAATCATCATGAATTCAGAGTAATCTGTGTCTAAGTTCTTGATATATGCTTTGATTTGCTGCGTCCCTTGGAATGCTCATTAGTCTGCATATATTGTCTTCATTCATCATCCTTTGAAGTTTTCATCATTTGTATCTAGTTGTGGAACATCCTGGTGAAAATATGGTTTGATTTTTTCTTTCTCATGATTGTATCAAGTGTGTATGTGGCTCAATAGCTGAAGATTCATCATAATTTGAAGTATTCTTTTCAATTTCTTTTAATTTCAGAATAATTCACCATCACAATTGCAAATAATAGATGATCAGAAGCAAATTACATGAAATATGTGGACATCTCATAGATACTTGAAGATTTATAGCATATTTGAAGTTAAAGCATGTACAATTGATAAATATCATGTAAAGATTTGAGTATAGACACATCATTTGAAGAAATATCCTATGTAGAATATCCTTCTGTGTAGCATCTTTACAAAAATAGAATCCCGCTGATGAGCAAACGTAAGGCCCCTGAATCGAAAATAGCAACATACATCAACCACTAAGTAATGTCAGTTGATTAAGAACTAATCCATGGAGACTTGGGATCATGAATTCTTTGAATTCATTGTATCTTTCAAGATGAGTAAAGGTTGATGTGTAACTTTTATTCTATGTTTGTTTATGACTAACATCATGATCAACATAAATTGGCACTAGAAGGAGGGCATAAGCTAGAAGCTCATCATCAGTAAGTAAATCAGATTTTGATGATGCAGACAGCGAGGTAACACTGAAATACCTCCCGATTTTGATCAGTATGTAAGGATATGTTGTTTTAAGCTTGTACATGCTAATGCATTGTGAAGTTTTCAAGATTAACCATAAATATTGCAAGCTTTATAGTGAATCATCATGAATTTGCAAAGATCAGTCCTATTATAGGTAAATTTGTCAAAGCTTTGAGGTAATCTGCCTTAGAAACCTAATATCTAGTTGCAAGTGTCACCAGACCTTAATATCACCTCATATTTGCATGGTTTGTGCAAATATTTCGTAAATATCCAGTCAGTCTCACTTTCTGACTATAAATACAGTCTTTGCTAGTAAATTCCACCTGATCTTTACAGTCAACCAGCCAATTTTCCTTAAATTTGAGAAATCTTGGCTCATAGGCCAAATACCAGGTCTAGGTCCAGTGGAATATTTAAAGAATTACTTGTCAGAGGATTTAGACCTAGAACTGTAGATATCCATCATACTCTAAGTTCTAGTGCTTTAGGAGCATCATCAGAACATCCTCCTGTAACCCCTATTGGTTTACAATCACGTATAGGATCACCTGTTACACCTCAGGTTCAACCTCAGCCAGTCATACCTCAGGCTCAACCTCCTCCGGTTGCAATGTCATTTTTTGTAGCAGAATTGCCTTTAGCTTTTAATGCATATAATCCTTTGCCAAAGAATCCTGACAAACTTTGTCCAAAATATCATCCATATCAGGATGTGGATGATCATATCAGAACTTTCAAAGAGGCCTGCTGTAGGGCCAGAATAGAGCATCAGGACATTGTATACAGATTATTTCTTTTTTCCTTAGGGGAAGAAGCCTATAATTGGTATATTAGCCTTGGTTAGGGTTCAATCAAATAATGGGCTATCCTGGAGAAAGCTTTCACTAATAGGTTCAAAATACCAATAGATCCTTCAATGAACTATCACCTATTTACCACAATTAAACAGTTTGAAGGAGAACCTATTGCCAATTTCAATGCTAGGTTCCAGAAAATGCTATCTAAGTTAGTCACCCCATATGTTATAGTAGATGAAGCTGCTAGGAGTATATATTATTCAGCCCTAGATCCTTTAACTTCCATGTTCATCAGGAGAGCACATCCTGAAATCACAACTTTAATATGATCTTTCCAAGAAGCTATCAAAGTCAATCAACAGCTGGTTCTTGTTCCTACACCAAACATTGCATTTCCCACACTTCCTGGTTATCCAACATACCCTACCCAACAACAACCTAATGGAGCCATGATGCCTCCAGCTATCATGCCAGCACCTTTACAAATACCTCCACTAAGTATTATGCCACCTCCAAATGGAAATGGCCAGATGATGCAGTATCCAGGACAAATACAGGCACGTCAGGTTGTAGACCAGAATAATCAGAACAATGGACCTTCCTTTTTCAAACCGTTGACATAAAATGTAGTGGCTAAGGTTTAGGAAGGAAAAGAAGAGATTAAAGAAATATCAGCTCAGCTAAGGAAACTTACAACTGAGATTACTCACTTGAGGAGTCAAAACTTCTACTCTTAGCCTAATCAAAACAGAGGCTATAACAATGACAGACCAAATTATCTTGATAGGTGGTACAACAACAATAATTATAACAATAATGGTGATAACAATTCTCCCAGATAGGCTAGAGTGTGCAACACTAGGCCAAACAATGGTTCCTTGCCATCACCCCTAGACAATTTGCCTCTTGGTGAACCCAAACAGACTACCAGATTCAACCTTGCAGAGGCAATCCTCACTAACTAGTACAGAATACATAACACCAATGCACATACAAAGTTAGACTATCCTCAATTTAGAATTGCTGCTAGCATTCTCCAAACTAAAGTGTCTAATACTTTAGGAAATCAACCTCAGGTAGAAGGAAATGAACTTGTTCCTTGCGGATATGACTCTGCTTTAGTATTAAAGAGTTACACTCATCATCCTTATCAATATACAGTGCCTGTTCACCAAGATTACACCCTGGCATGTGAGGAATCAACCATGGCTTTTGAGTCAAATTATGTTTTCCCCTTTGAGGATGAAAATGAGCCTTCAAATGAACATGAGGAGGTACATGCCTACCAATAGCAATATCAGGGTAAGCATAACTACAATCTGAGAACTAATTCCAATAGACCTACTAGTCCATTGACCTCTTCCTTGTCTCTGAACAATTTCAATACAACTCCTGATCCCAAGGCACGTAATAACCCTGGTTTTCCCAAGGTGAATGCTCAATACTTGACATCACCAAATAATGTGCCAAAAACTGCTAATCTACCTCATGAATCTGACAAGTTAGTAACATATCTGGCCGATGAGATGAAAAAGATTAAAATCAGCTTGTCCTTGTCAGAGTTGCTCAAAACTCCTACCATCAAGAAGGCATTTATGAAATCACTAGATGATCTTGCTCCTAAAGAGGATAGTCACCCCTCAAGTCAGTCTGGTAGCAAAGATCATGCTGCTAGAGATCCTAATGTCAGACACAAGGTGCCAGCTACTGTTCAAGTTGCAGAGACATCCCAGATGACCTTATAGAGAGATAAAAGTGAGTCTCCTCCATTCCTCCTGACTATAAGAATGTTCAGTAAAAACCTGCACAACTATTTAGTAGACTCAGGAGCATCTACCAATATGATGCCCTTGTCCATATGCAATGCTTTAGGTCTGCATCCTGCTAAGTCGTTAAAGAAAGTGACACAACTAGACAAAACAAAAGTAAGCATGGTAGGAGAGCTAACTCATATTCACATGCAACTAGCACCTAATCCCAGAATCTAATATTATATTGACATTCAAGTACTTGATATACCTGATACCTATGGGATGCTACTCAACAGAGACTGGTCTAAAACCCTTAACGGATATATGTCCATAGATTTCAGTCGTATGTGGTTACCCTGGAATAGGATACCAAACCAAATAAGAATCGATGTTGAGCCTCGAATGAAGCACATGATCACTGAATATAACAAAACTAATGAGATCATGTATGTAGATGTGGAACCTAGAGTTTACTCCATAAGGCCTCAGACTGTCAAGATAGAAGAAATTCTAATGTATGATGTTCATCATCATGATGATGATCCTTAGGATGACAAAATAGTTGTAGAATTTGATGGTCACCCTAAGAAAGAGAATGAGGTAGATCACTTCAGGAATTTTGAAATGCATTTATCTAAATAGGTGAAGCGATGTGAATTATTAAAAATACCTGTTAATGATATTCTAATTGATGGTTGGTGCAGGTTGCATAATGAGCCACATTCTGAGAGAACTTGTGAAGCCTGCATAGACATGCTGGAGCTAGAACAAGTGTGCAGTGATGCATCAACATCATCATCATCATCAGAGGTAACTTCATCACACAGTGATAATGATAGTGATGCTAATTGTTGTTTAGTTTCTGTAGGAACAGGAGAATCCATACAGTGGGATGAATATCATGTTTAGATGACAGAAGAAATGTTGGTATGCAACTAGAGTAATGTTAAGAGAAAAAAGAAAATCACCAAAGGGAGTGATTGTTTAGTTGAATCAGATTATGAATTATCTGATGAAGACAGAGGCAACAATTTGTCTAAATTTGAAGAGTTCATGTCAACAAAGATTCATAAGATGGCGCAACAGCAGAGGTCTCCACATGTTGCCTTGAATGAAAGCTGGTGCAAGTTACATGAAGCACCTCACTCAAAGGCTACTTGCTCTTTATGTTTGCATCTTTTGAAAAGACAGACATCGCCAAGTCCAGAAGATCAGATTTCTGGTGATAAAAAGAAAGAAGAGGCCTCAACTTCACAAAAGAAAGAAAAGGTGAAGTTAGAAAAAGCTGAGATACCAAAGCTAAAATGGATATGAAATGGTCCAGCTACCAGAGCTGCAAAGAAAAAGGAAGGCTCAGGTAAGCCTATGGCTGAGGACAAGCCATGGATCCTTAGATTTGATGGATCCAAGTCCAAACAATGAGCTGGAGTAGGGATAGATCTTGCTGATCCATTAGGAAAATCCTACTTGGCAGCATACAAACTACAGTTCTCATGCACCAATAATGTAGTAGAGTATGAAGCTCTAATTCATGGGATACTGTTTTCCCTTAAGAAGAAAGTGAAAATTCTGCATGTCTATGGAGACTCAGAATTAGTCATGAGACAGGTGAGAGGAATTTACTATTGCAATTATAAAAAACTATCTAATTACAGACATGTTGATGGTTGTTTTTACATAGTCACAACAAAAGTTAAAATTCATAAATGAACCTAACTATCTTGAAATATATGGAGAAATCAATTAAGATTACTCAATCCCAAGTTTCCATACGGTCAGGTCTTGACCTGTTAGATAGTTCAGTAGGTTACTATGAAGCTATAATATGCAAGGGGCCTTACTTGATTTAGGGTGAATTGACTACCTACTGGGCTCAATTTATGCAAATTGTTACAAATATCAATGAAATTACTATTACTCTGCACAAACCAATACTATATATCAAAGCCTTGAATGATCTATGTTAAAACATGCTTTTCTGTTCAAATATGTATAAAGATTGCCAAATATCAACTCAATTTATCTCAACTCTTTCAAATGCTAGACAATCTTCTTTAGATTTCTGTGTTTCAACTAAATATTTCAAAGTCTAGGAAAAGTTAGAGAGAATTTAAATTCAACTTCACTTACTACAGGATCTAAATGTTCTATTATGCACATGGTAAAACTTACAGCAAAATCGATTAACTCAGCAAATCAAATCACTAAATGCAAATGTTCTGAATATTTTCACAAACAAGCATTCAGGATTGTGAGCTTTAAGAGAAATTGTTTCAAATATAAAGAAGAGCTAGAAGACACTTAGAAAGTAGATGCAGACTTCGAGATGCAATTATATTCAAAACACATAGCCATATATGGTTTACAATGTAATTATGACTCTTAGCTTTATTAATCAAATTCACCAAAACTTACAATGCTTTATAGATACAGTAAGAAAGCTGGACATTTCCACGCATTCCTTAATGTAGGCACAGGTGACCTCCTTTATACTAAAATACTCATTCTATTCAAAGTCTCAGAACAAATTACAATCTACTATGCTAATTTCTACAAATCCCTGTGTAAATAATATACAAGTAACCATGTTTCTTATATAGAATTTAAACTTTCAAATGGCCACGGCTACTACTTTAATCCACAGTTGAGATCTTTCTATTTCTGATCAATGGTGCATTCTTGTTTCTAACCGCCTGTCCAAAATATCTATTTGGCATCTTTATCCTCGCTCAAAGGATGCCATTGGAATCTTTACAAAAATAAGATTCCCCTTTCTCTTCGTTGACTCTTTCCCACCAAGGCATCTTTACTTGACTTTCTTTTTTTTAAAACCTTTACATTTGTTCACCTTTTCACTTTTTCAAATATTTCCTAAAATTGTCTATTACACCTTCTACAAAGGTGCAGTCTGCCCCTGGACTTTTTGCCAAAATATACTCTTGCATCACCACCCCTTCTTTCAACTTCTTCTCTTCATTCTCTAAGCCTTCTCTTTTCTTCTTGTATTTGTTCATTTTAACCCATTCTTCCATTAATGTATCTATCATTTGTTTACTGAGAATTGCATCAAGATTTTCTATATGGGGTGTGAATATGGCCTTGAGTTCTTTTACAGCCATCTCTAAATCATATGCTAGCATTCCAACACACTCATGCTATAGGAGTCTCTCTATGATCTTCTTATGCATTTTTATCATGTCTTCTGCCTTTTCATCCAACTCCTGTATAATTATTGTACACCTTTTGAGGTTATCTTCCTCAAATTGAAGTTCCATTATTGCTCCTAGCAGTTTATTCACCAATGCAACACTAAGTGCTCTTTCATGAATCAATTCATCCACTCTTCTTTCCATTTCTTTCAACTGATCAATCTCTAATCTGCATTCCTTTTTCCTGACCTGGCAGTTATGTATGAGTATCATACATTTATTCTTCTCTTTTGAACCTATCTTCCAGCTTTCCACAGCTTGCTCTATTATTTGCTTTCCTTCTTGCATAAAATTAGTAAACCACTCATAAAAAATATTAGCTTTTAACCTTTTATTTTCCATTTCTTTTACCTCTTCTTTGGATAGTACTGCTATATTAGTAGGTAAATTAGGAATTGTGGCATTGGGATCAAATATGCCCTGAATGAATTGCTGCAACTGGACAATGTGTCCTTTTAAATGTTCCAATTTATTTTTATCCTTCCTTAGGATATCAGCTGTTACTTGGTGCGTATCCTCCCATTCATGGAGGTGCTGTTCTCTTGTTGAATGCCCAAGATCAATATTTAATATCTTAGATTCCCCCAATGTAATCTCACCTTTTGCCTTCTCTTTCTGAGGAATAGCTAGGTTTAGAGTTCTTGATCCATTTGAACCCCTCTAGATTGCTGACATTGTCCTAGCTTTTCTTTTCTCTTTCCTTGGAGTTGTCCTTTCTCCTAATAAGCTCTTAATATCAATTGGAGCTAACTGTATTTCTTTCTTTTCACTCCTTATTTCTCCTTCTAGCCATGTAGGAACCTCTTTTGTGCCCTTTGCGGCTTTCTCTTCATCAATTACCTCCTCATGAGGTTTGTCTGTCTCTACTTCTCTTTGCTGTTGCTCCTGTTGTTGTTGTTGTTCAGGCACTTGTCCTAGATTTTTCTGTTGTTGTTGATCTTGTTGTTCCTCTTCTTGATCTTTTTCTTCAGGAGCCCTTTTTGCTGATGATTCTTCCTTTTGATCATTTCATGCCTGCTCCCCAGGTTCATTCTCACCTACTTTTTCTCCTGCCTCTTTGTCCTCAGGCCCTTTATTTTCTTCTTCTGATTTGTCTATATTCTCTGTCTGTGGTTGTTCTGTATGTACTGGTGAATTAGCCTTTACATCATCCTTTTTTGTTTCTTCTTCTTGATCTCCTATGATTTCTGAACTCTTTTCTTCTTCCCCTAGCTCACCATACATATTCAACATGTTTAAGGCATCTACATCTGAAGTATCTTGCCTTGTTTCTTCCTCTATTGTTTTTCCTTTAGTTTCTTCAATTTTATGTGCTTCCTCATGCACATCCCTAATGATTTCAGGTGGCACCAAAGTACCAAAGGGATCTACTGATTCTGCTTCCTGTTGTACTTTCTCTTCTACATGTTCCATGCCATGTTCAATTCCTATTTCATCTTGAGTGCTAGGCCCTTCCTCCTCACTTAGGAATTCAATCGAATCCTCTTCTAGGTCAATTGCTTTTCCTTTGTACATTATTCATTCTTCACTGTCACTACTCTCAATGTGCACAGTCTCTATAGATTGTTTGGCTTCATAAGTGCTTGACTCTTGCAGCTTGTCTCCAGCCAATTCTATTTTTGCCTTAATGAATGTCTGTCCTAGTGTTAAAGGTGTAGAAGCACTAGATATATTTTTCATCTTTTCCCCTACTTCTTGTGCTCCAATTATATCAGCTGACCTAGAAGCTTCTCCCTTTGATAAACTTATGGGGATTGCCCTTTTTACTATTTGCCTTGCTGCTTCTTTTGCAGCTTGTACTTCTTCTGCACTCACCTCATGACTCATTGATTTTGCATCAACAAAAGTATTTGATGCCACTGTAATTGTTATTCCTAAAGCATATGGATCCATCAATGTAGCATTTTTATCTTTTTCTACAATTTTGGCTTCAACAAATTTTCTCTTCTTTTTATAAAAACATTGTAAGTCCTCAGTAGGCTCTACCTTTCTTTTCCTTCCCTGCTTTGGGTAGGTGACCTCTTTGCCTTCAGCTTTAAGTTCTTCAATTCTATCCTTTAGCCATGTTTTAGAAAATAATATTATTGGTTCAGATACCTCATCCAAAGATGTATTCCATGGCTTTGACCAATCAGGCTCTATAATAGGAGCCATCCTTGCTAATGCATAACTATGATGTAACAATCTGTCATCATCCTGAACCTCTAGGGGCACGTATATATTCCTTATAGATTTCATTTGCTCGATGGTCAATCTTTTGTGAGCTCTCTTCGTTACTTGTCATTCTTGCAGTCAGCCCAGAAATCCTCAATATGTATCGGATGCTTATACTTTTTATCTACAAAATTTTGAATCCTATGGAAGGGATCAAATCTCCTTGTTAAGTCAAATTCTTGGAAACCATAGAATCTTAATTCTTGTTCAGAATACCCTGCAACATCTTCACTATAGTAGGAATATCTACCAATAGCCCACGGTAACTTCATATTTCCTCTATTAAATTTTCTCTTGTACATTCTGAAAACATTCAAATTCTGTCTTGAAAACTCTAATACAATCAACTTGTCAGACAGGTACCTTGGCAACATAAATTGTTTTCCCTCAAATCCCTCAATTCTAATGTAAGTGAAATGCTCAAACTATATGAACCAAGAACTGTGCAAACAAATTGCATCCTCAGCCCTTTTGGATATTCTCTTGTTAGGTTCCTCATTCAAAATTCTTTCTAAATAAGTATAAAAAACATCATTTACTAAAGCAAAACTCTTCAAGGCATTCGCCTCCTGCAGGATAGGGTAATGTTCATACACCAACTTCTGATTAGGACCACTTCCCATAACACCAATCCTCTCTATCCCATGAATGTAAGGTCTGATCTCTGCAGCACAGGAATATAATACATAAGAAGACATATAAAATGGTGACATCTTATGTTGTCTTTGCATAGCTTGCCTCCAAATGGCTGTGCTAATGACCTTGGCCCAGTGGATCTGCCCTTGCTCCTTTTCTCCCATTCTTATGAACTCAATGACAGTGAACATCCAAGGTTCACATTTTGTACTATCCATTAATCCAACCAGTCGGCTCAACATAGTGATCATCAGATAAATCTCTTCTTTGAAGCATATCCTCATCAAGTTCTTTGGTATCCTAGCCACAGCTTTAGGTTTGTTTTCTGAGTTATAACAGTTATGAAATATTTTATTTTTACATTCTTTCTCATTGGTTTGGAAATCCTCATTATATTGGTCAATGTCGATATCACTCATCTTCTCAGTAACCTCTAACCCAAAAGTTCTTGCAATGCCTTCTATGGTTAGGTTAGCAATCAATCTGTCATACAACATGACCTTCCTTGTAGATGGGTTGTATAAAGTCACACAATCCAGACACAAATCCTTGGCCTCCATTACCAGTGGGAAACCTGCAGCCCTGTATAATCCACTTTCCCAAATACATTTCATGTCTTTTGACGCATCTGCAATAGTGATCTTCTTTAGCACATCTTCTGCATCATAATTCCTGATATTCATGTCCGTGCCCATTCCACCTATGCTAATCAGTGATGGATAACCCCTGTGAATGGGCAATTCCTCTTTCTCTACTTCTTTCTGGGGTTTTCTTTCTTTCTTTACCTCTTCCCCTATATCCCTCTTTTGTTTAGGGGCCATCCTGTAGAAACATACTTGTTTTAATTGTCATTTCCATTTCTAGTTCAGGGTTTTCACCATGAATTTCTACTTTTACAATTTACTTTAACTCATTTTTCTTTTTTTTTTTTGTTTTAACCTCTAAATTAATTAAGCTCTATTCAACTAATTAATCATTAAAACAGTAATTTGCCCAAATACATACGTTTCAACGAATATTACTAAAATAACAATATTAAATCAACCAAACATAAATAGTGTTTTGGATAAACAGTATATTGAAATCAAAATAACATGAAAATGCCCTAATCCTCATTAAATTTTCCTTTTGTTTGAGTTTTAATTCGCATTAATTACAACAATTAATGCACTACGCTCTCGGCCTTTATTACAGTGTTATGTTTTTCAAACTTTTTACCATTTAGCTCGATTCAACATGCATACTTTCTCCTTTGTATATTTCATTGTATGTTCCCTTTGTATGTCTTCATTGTATGTTCAAAACATACAAACGCTTTTTATGCATACAATCAACTTACGCTCCTTTACCCTTCTCCGTACATCTTTGTATCTTTGGCCCTTGTATATCCCACTTGTATATTCTGTTGTATAAGCGCACATACAAACTGCACATACATTTATTTCATTACCTTTTCTCTTTCCGTAATGTATTGATTCTTTGTATATCTAGAATGTATATTATAAATATACAAACACCAAATATACAAAGACTTTACCGTTTTTAACTTTTGCGACAAATCCGCCTTGCATCTCCTCCTGCCTGTACATCTTAAAATATCCATGGTTATTATACGAGCAAAGATGTACATACAGTGGGGTCCACCTTACCTCTCAACAATGCCTTTCCGCAATGCCTTTACTTCCTTTCGAACTTTCAGACCTCAAACTGCTATAAATCACATTATATTTACCTTCAAATCCAGGATGTATATAAAACATTATATATTTCTCCTTGTACATGTCACAATATACAAAGACAAAAATATACAACAGTTAAACATTATTCCATAATATCTTCGGTTCCGTGATGTATAAACCACTGCATCACCATACATACTTTAAGTCCGAATGAATCATTTATATCATATTCCAATTCTCTTTCAATTCTGCGTTGTATATAAAACAATGTATGTCTTCTTATATGTTATATGCAAACCCAAAATATACAACAATTACTCATTATTTCATACCCTTTTCGATTTCACTTTGTATATAAATGCAATGTATACTACCGAACATACATATACAAAGTGCAAAATATACAAAGACTTTGTCAAATTTAAAACCTTTTTATTTCCATGCTATGTATAACCCGATGTATAATTTGTTTGTATATCTATCACTTGCCAAATATACAAACCAAAATATACACAGTGGATTTGACCATTTATTCACTTCAATTTTGACATTTTCAGGCCCGACTTGTATATTAGGATAAAGCATTAACCAAAATCGTATACAAGTAACAACATGTATTTTAAACCCAACTATCTCCTTTTTACAACTAACAGAAAGACCTGATATACAAACGCACTTGTAAATGAAATGACTTTGTACATACAAAGAACTTTGTATATACAAAACACAAACCCTTTGTTTATACATTTACCAAAATGCTTATAACTTGCAAAATATGGCAAATTTTTAGATGATTCAAAAAGTAACCCATGTTCATTTTTAACAAGGAATCCATCCATACTAAGCACTGGTACTCAATGTTATTTTGTCTCTATTTTCACCAAGGTTTGTACTTGATTTTACCTTTTTGCCTTTACCACCAAGCAGACCCACACACAGAAGCAACAAAAAGCCAGCCACAGCAGGGGTCCTCATTTTGCTAGGGAGCAAAAAGGGGCGTGTTGTGAGCATCACAATAAGACACAGGGTGTGGGACCTGATAGAATCTTTTGATGCATTCAATATCACCCATGTACCCAGAGAAAAGAATCATAGGGCGGATACTTTAGCCCAGGCTGCCAGTACATTGGAGCCACTATCTATTTTAGGACTAAAAAGATTTTCAATAGAGCTAGTATCAGTACCTTCTATGCCTGATAATGTGACTAACCTCCAAGTGTTTGATGATGATCAACATATCCTAGATTTCATCTCCAACAGAGATATATTTGATGCTCAGATCATAGATGAGAATAATGTAGAAGATCATGTATGGGAAGAAGAAGAAATCTTAGAGTTGCCCAGCAATAAAATTCCTAAGGGAATGATACAGCTAGAGAGAGCATTTGATCTAGACAACATGCTTAAATAGAAGGATCTTCCAAAAGATGGAGGACAATATTCCCAGGTTAATATTGGACAGAATGATGAAAAGAAAAATGTCCTGATAGGAAAAGTTTGCACGGAAGAAGAATTAGAAGGAATCACCTAGTCTCTCAAAGACTACATCCATGTCATAGCCTAGACTTATGATGAGCTAAAAATGTATGACACATCAATCATCACTCACACCATACCCCTCAAGCCAAATGCCAAGCCTTTCAAACAGAAGCAAAGACCTGTTAATGCTTTGCTAGAATCCATTATTTTTGAGGAGGTTAAGAAACTGTTAAATGCCAGGATCATATTTCCTGTGAGGCACTCCACCTGGGTGGCAAATCTGGTCCCAGTGAGAAAGAAAAATGGAGACATTAGACTATGTGTGGACTTCAGGAACTTGAACAGAGCATCTGAGAAGGATAATTATCCTTTACCTTCTCTAGATAAGGTTCTGCAATTTGTGAACAGTGCCAAAATGATGTCATTTCTGGATGGTTTCTCAGGCTACAACCAGGTAATGGTGGATAAAATTGACAAATTGAAAACTGCCTTCACCACAAAGTGGGGGATATTTGCTTACAGGCGTATGCCATTTGGGTTAATCAATGCTGGAGCCACATTCCAGTGAGCAATGGACATAGCCTTCAGAGGCTTAATAGGAAAATGCATAGTCATATACATGGATGACTTAATAGTGTTTTCTAAAGATAGAGGAAACCATGTAGAACATCTCAGAAATGTGCTTAAAAAATGTGAACAATATGGGATATCCCTGAACACCAAGAAATGCATATTTGGGGTAACAACAGGAAAATTACTAGGCCACCTAATAACTAAAAATGAGATTATCATTGATCCTGACAGAGTGGAATCCATCATGAAAATATAGCTTCCTGGAAGCAAAAAGGAGCTCAAATCTTACTTTGGTAAGATTAATTTTGTTAGGAAGCTTATCACTGGCTTTGCAGAAATTGTTAGACCTTTAAATGCCATGCTCAAGAAGGACA
Organism: Cunninghamia lanceolata; assembly: GCA_027924645.1. Classification (NCBI taxonomy): domain Eukaryota; kingdom Viridiplantae; phylum Streptophyta; class Pinopsida; order Cupressales; family Cupressaceae; genus Cunninghamia; species Cunninghamia lanceolata. The sequence continues at coordinate 7,005,579 of BSBN01000193.1, forward strand.
CTAAAATTGAGTGGACACTAGAGGCTAGAACAGCTTTTGAAGACATTAAAAAAGCTATATCTGATGCTCCAGTTTTGATCAGTCCAGACTACACCAAGGACTTCTATATTTATTCATTTGCTTCAGAGCATACCTCTGCAGTAGTGTTGACACAGAGAAATGAAGAAAAGGAAGAGAAGCCCATAGCCTTCATGAGCTACCCTTTCAAAGATGCTGAACTGAGATACATGGACGTTGAAAGGCAAGCACTTGCTTTGGTCAGAGCATTAAAGGAGTTCAGGCACTATATACTGGGAAGTAAAGTGATAGCTATGGTGCCTGATGTAGCAGTGAAGATGCTATTAATGCAGAGTGAGCTAGGTAAAAAAGGGCTAAATGGATCACTGTCCTACAAGAATGACATGGATATTATACCCATGAAGCTAGTGAGAGGATAGGCTTTAAGCCAAATGATATCAGAGATTGACCCCAATATCATGAGTCAACAGTATGTTATTAATGCAGAGGACAATGGAGAGTGGTACTCAAACATCAGGTACATCCTGATTACTAGAAGATGTCCTCCAAGACTGTAGGCCTCACAAAGGAGAGGCCTAAAAATAAGGTCACAGAAGTATATGATGAAAGGGGGCATCCTTTTCAAGAAAAATTATGAAGGGATATACCTAAGATGCCTAGAAAGGCCAGAAGTAGATATAGTGTTATCAGAGCTACATGACAAGTTTGGAACAACACATGGGTCACCTTTGGCCACAACTCACGCTATCCTCAGGGCAGGATACTACTGGCCCACTCTTTTCAAGGATACTGCTAAACATATTAAATGCTGTCATGTATGTCAGGTTGCTGCTAACAGAGAGAGATATGTTGTTCAACCTTTGCAGCCAGTGATGGAGATGTGCCCATTTGCACAATGGGGCATGGACTTCATAGGACCAATTAATCCTCCATCATCTTCAGGCCACAAGTATGTTTTAACGATTATTGATCACTGTACCAGGTGAATTGAAGCTATCAACACCAAGACCTGTAATGCTGAAGATGTCATCAGATTTCTAGAAAGTAATATAGGCACCAGGTATGGAGTTCCCTATGCTCTGGTAAGTGATAATGGGTCTGCTTTTGCTTCAACCAAATTGTCAAGCTGGACTTTTGATTATGGGATCATATTGAAGTTCTCATCCAACTACTATCCCCAAGGGAACAGATTAGCAGAATCCACCAACAAAAATTTGTTGAATTTCATAAAAAAGTTAATAGAAAAGAACCCTAGGGAGTGGAACACCCTTCTGAAGTATGCCTTATGGGTAGACAGAACCAGGAACAAGGCTGCATTAGGAAACTCACCTTATCACTTAGTATATGGGGTGGATCCCATCCTCCCTATTAACCTAAAAATTCCTACACTATAGTTTGCCCAAGAGTACCTAGGCATAGACAATAAGCAAGAAGTCAGGTTGCTTCAGTTGATGCACCTGGAAGAGAAAAGAAGTCAGGAAATTGATCAGTTTGCCAAACATCAGGCTGTTGTCAAATGCTAGTTTGACAAAAGAGCCAGGGTTAAAGCCTTCAGGATCTCAGATTTAGTCCTGACATGGGACAAAGCACATGAGAGGAAGGGAGATCATGGTAAGTTTGACAAACTCTAGATAGGTCCCTTCTAAATTTTTGAAATATTAGGAGACAACACTTACAGGCTTAAAAACTTGACAGGTGAGGATGTTCCATTACCAGTTAATGGATAGTTCCTTAAACATTATTTCCAAGCCTAAGTTAGCTTCATGATAGTCATGTGTATCATAGTGTGTATATTTGTATAGTTGTTTGTACAGTTTTTGTTTTTGTTTTTGTTTTGTTTGCTTGTTGAGTTTCTATTTTGGTTAGTCAAGATGATGCATCTCATCACGATAGAAAATAACTAAATTGTTAGGATTCAAGTGATAAGAACAAATTTATGTATAGGTTATGACTCATTCTGAGAAGTACTTGTGATCAGGTCTATGATATCTTTTCATCAGGGTGCCTCTTCTTGACCAAAGTGATTCTTTCACAATGACTCACCTAACAGCCTTAGGTTTGTTGAACACACAAGTATAGGTGTTAAGTGAAAAATCTAAAGGGACTCCCTTGCTACCAATACAATCTCCAACCTAAATCAGCAAGTGACCATACCTTGCACACTAAGCTTACATGATGATATCAGATATATAAAGTATATAAACTTTGAAAATCCAAAAATATAATAAAATTAGGCTATCTAAGTAACTCTACTAGGGCTATAGATGTCTGCTGGCAGTGGGGCTCCACTTAGGAGGATTGTATAGATAACCTTGTCGGGGCTTTGGACGCCTACTGGTAGCAAGGCTCTATCTAGGTTGGCTATGAGGGATGCTCCCAAACTATGTAGCTTAACATCAGTTACTCATGTTTTCAACTTGCTTTCAAGAGGAGGATAATTAATCATTTGCACACACCTGATTGTTTGTTAGCATTGTTTCCATGATGAAAATTTTTCATACAGAATGATTATGATGCTTATACTTAGAAAGAGTTAGAATACTATATATGAATGTGATCACCTCACTTGAATCATTAGAATTTTGTTGTTTTCTTTAGTGACAAGTTGTTGTCTAGTTACACAACACGCCCCATTTTGACTTGACAAAACAGGGACCCAACTTTTTGCTTGGCTTGGCTTGTGTTTTTCCTACTTTTTGGTGGTCTGGTAAAAGTAAGTCATGCAGGTGATCCTACATAAGGAAGCTAGGTAAGTCATCATGATGAGGTCATTTAGTCAAAGTTAATATTTCATGTCAATAACTTCATGGTTGGACAGAGTACAAAATTTCATGCAGGTTTACCTTTTGGATCACCCTGATATTCATTAGGGAATGAAAGTTATTGCAAGTCAAAGTCCTGGTCAAACCTGATATTCTGATGGGGGGTCATATTTCTTAACATCAGTTATCTTATGAAATATCACCCCGATCTAATTTTATAACCCGATAATCACTTAGTCTGAGTTCTTGACATCAATCTTACGTGATAGTGGTATTTACCCATCAAACAACTTCATATATTTTACAGGGGTCATATTTTGAATATCAACTGATATTCTGAATATCACTCGATCTCTCAAATATCACCCTATCGCAAAATATCACCCTAGTGCCAATATGTTGATGACATCATCCAAACCCGATGAACAAAGAAAATTACCTGACAGTGATGTCATCATCATTTTACCTCGCGGAGGTATATTTCTGGAGATCACTCTTTTTACAATAACAAGATGATGACATCATCTTGATCTTTCGAGAGGCGGGTCACTTTAGTTTTAGGGGGTCATATTCCAAATATCACCTGATCTTTAAAACATGACCTGATATTTGAATATCACTTGATATTCTCAATATCACCCGATAGTCTCAATATCACCCAATCTCTTCGACATCAGTTTTCCTCCTCAAAGGCAGAGGGTCATATTACACGGAGGGGGTCATATTCCTAATATCACCTGATATTTAAAACATGACCTGATCTTCTGAAGATCACCCCCTCATCTTGCCCCATGACATTAAATACACATAAATGCAGTAGGTGGATTCCAGTTGATTGCGGACATGATGCAAACACCTGGCAACATCCGTAAATCCGTGGCAGAAGATCAATGGTTCTAATCAATCTAACTTGGATTTGCCCTAATTTACCCTAAGAATGAGATTAAAAGTGAATTTATAGGGTCATTTTAAGTTTACCTTGTGAAGAAATGAGATTTTACAGAGTGTAGAACATTCAAACCCTCGTACGACCTACCTGCAGATGCAAATAGCTTACAACAAAATGGAGTATGTGATTATCACTGCTATATGAGCCTCTTTTCCATAATCATCTACAAAATCCAGGAGATAAGTGTTGTCAGGTAAGTAATTAGAAGCCCTCCTGTTCTCGTTTTCTACATATCCAAGTAGTAAGTTCTTTTATGTTTTAGCTCTATAATTATGCATATCATGATGAAATGAAGATCAATAAGTATAATATGCATGATGCCATGAACGTATAATGTTGTATATGCATGCATGTGGATATTGTTGTAAGACTAGTCATGTTCATTGCAGGAATCTATGGCAGATGACAGGAAGAACAAGTCTGATTTAGAATTTCTTAAGCCTATGTTTGCCCAACCTGAGGGAGTATAGTCCAAATATGGTGTCATTGGAGATACTCACGAGGGAAACACAGATTTGGTGGCATGGTTAGCCAAGATGGGCAAAGATAAAGAAAGTTCCCTACTGGATGTCGTCTTTGTATTAGGAATGTGGTATGTAGCTGTATTTCCTTATTCCATGGAAACTCTAGAATTAGTAGTAGAGTGTGCCAGAAATTACAACCCTAAGACGAGGTGAGTAGAAAAATATGGAAGGGTATATGCAGATCTATCCATCAAAGGGATTACATCTACTTTCAACCTTCCAGTTGGGAAAAAGGTAGTTAGTATGGATTTGAAGAAACTGGAGATGGAATATACAAATAACAAAAAGAATGCAAGAAAGAGGAGGTACCAATGGAGAGCAAAGAACAACCCTTACACTGCCTCTGCCAAATTACTAGTGCACCTATACAAGTTTGATTTTGATGATGAGTATCAGTATATGATTGCACTACTCAACAGGATGACAGGCTAGCCTACTGCTAGAAGTTTCAAGGATTGGATGTATGGGGTTATCATGATGTGCATTTACACAGATAACAAGCCATTATGGGCTAAGATCATCAGTGATGCTCTAGATGAACAACTGATGAACCTAGGGAGCTTGGACTATTCATTTTATATGACTTCATATATTGTGTATTCATGTGCTTATAAGGGTACATTTGATGCACTCACTACAGTTGGAAAGATTGGTGGTAGTTTAAATGATGTCCATATATGGGACCATTATCCTTAGTTGCAGAAGTCACACTACCTTCCTAATTATAAACTAGTAAATGATGCATTTTGTATGCATCTGGTCAGAATAATGGAGGAAGATAGAACCAAAAGACTAAGCATGGAAGCTCAGGAAGTAATATACAGACATGGTGCCTGGTTCATGCAGTTTGGCACATTTTCCTACATCAAAGTAGAAGGTTTTGAGGGACATCCCTTAATGTTACCTAGGTACCCTACTGATGGGGTAGTTCTGATGGAATTTCTAAGGTAGATATCAAATATACTGGATACATATAAAGCAAACAATAAGATTCCTCCAGTATTGTTTCCAATAACTATATGGTGGTATATATGCCTTGATTCAGAAAACATAAAGAAGGGCATATGTGGTCTAAACCTGATGAATTTACAGCCATTCCCACTAGCCAGATCATATGACCCCTATGGAAGAATGCAAAAGATCATAGGGAAGCCCATCCATTAGAAGCACTTGGAGGATTTTTGGACTGACTATGAGGATGAAGCTGAAGTAAGGAGAAGAAAATATCAGAGATTCATCCTCAATCAGATAAGGACATTTGATTGCATTCCAATGCCTGCACAATTAAAGAAAGATGATTTCAAGTTATTATCAAATGAATATGAAGAGAAGAAGGTGTATAATGACACCATTTTAGCCCCTGACCTGACGCAACTTGAAGACATTTCATTGGATAGGTTTATAGGTGGGGTACTGCAGTTGACCCAAGTGTGGGTGGATAAACAAATAAATATAATGAAGAAGAAGGGGATGGCCATCACAGTAGATAACAAGAGGAAAAGGCAGGAGATTACTGATGAGCAATATGATGACTTTCTTGGAGAGAAGAGAAAATCTAATGGAGAAAGGCTGCCACCCCAGAAACAAGGAAAATGACCTCCCAGAGGGAAGAAGAAAACTGATGATAGTCCTAAGGGGGTAATTGTTGAGAGAATTGATATACCAGCTAAGGATGCATCTGCATCAGGATAGGCATCATCCTCGTCTGCCCCACCTCTAGAGGATAAACAAAAGACCAAAAGGATCCTGAGCCCGACTGTGGATACTGCAGAAATACAAGATCAAGGCCAAACTTCACAGTAGTATGTGGAGAAAGATATTCTTATTAAAGAGGAGCCTACAGAAGATGACCCCATGATGGTCACCAGGAAGAGGAAGGCAGTATCCTTAGTAACATCAACCCCTAAAAAACAAAGAACACATATGAGGGGTAAAACAAGACATGACCCTATAATATTAAGGGGAGCTAGTAGTGAAGTATTCAGAAAAGAATTGCAACATGATGTGCCACTTCCTACCATAATTTAGTTTAAGACTGAGAAGGCTGAAGAGCAAAAGAAGCCACTAAAGCAAATCAAAGTGGTCCTTTCTCATTGGAAGAGACTGTGGACCTATCAGATGATGAGGTGGTATAGAATTTGACTTCTCAATAGATGGAGACCCTCGCTTCAAACACTCGCATGACTCCACAAGGAACTCCATCCTCACAAAGGGTGATATTAGAAGAGTTGAAGCAAACAAAGCAAGAGAAAGAAGATAGTCTAGAGAGGGTAGCCCAACAAATCAAGTTTGATAAATTAGTTGATCAGGTAACTAGCCCTGCAGTGATAGACCTAACATACAGGGAGGATGCAAGTCCTAAACATCAAGCAGGTACACCTAAAAGAACAGGAAATGTTGAAGAAATCAAATAGAAAGAAGTGGAGAATCATTCTCCATATATGGTCCAACAACAACAAGATATACCTGATGAGCCCAAAATAGTTGAAGTTCAACAAAAGGGCGGTGATAAAGAAACCTCTGGTCATGATGACCTAAAGACTTAGGAGGTAGATACATTAGGTGTGGAGAAAAATGTGATCCAGGATCAGGTAAATGCACCTAAGTCAGATACAATGATATCCACATATATAAATACACCTCAGGATGAGGAAATTACCAAGGTGGATGAAACAAAAGAAGATGAAGTACAGGATCAACTACAAGATCAACATGTAGATGCACCACAAGATCCTCCACTGCAAGAAGAGACTCGTTAGGAGGAGGAAGTAGACCAAGATCACCCTCATGAAAAACATCATGAGGAAGAAATCAAAACATCACCCTCTCCTCCGAGAGCTAAGACTGATACTAGAGATCAGGGTGGACATGATGATGATGATAGAGGACAGGGATTTGGAGACCAAATACCTCAATGGCTTGAGAAAGAAATAGGTATGGAATCAAGTTATGAGATTCAAGAGTTTGATGTTTCGACATTATTTAAAGAAACCATCATGAAGCCTAAGAGGAAGGCTAGATTAACCTTGGCCATCAGAAGAGATCTGCTATGGGCAGAAGGACTGGCCATGTAGCACTTCCCACAGTTGAAAAGGAGAAAGGGAAGATCACCCTAGAAGAATTCCAGATCACCATGGTTGATTTAGGGTTTGCCAATGAGGACCAAGAAGGTCAGGAAGGGAAGGATATAATCGATTCTTTAACCAAAAGGGTGAAGAGAGAAAAGGAAAAGAATAAGCAACATAAGGAACACATTGCCCAGCTGCATTCATACATAAAAGGGTTAATTAACCCTGATCATACACCATTAGATCAAGCAGTCCCATTGACTACAATTTCTCAAAAGGAGGTTAATAAATTTGACTTCATGAAGCATGAATCAGTGATAATGAGAAAATGGATGTCATCAACACTAACAAGAGCTAAGGAAGTAATGAGTGCCTCTTTGCAGAGTTTGAATTCTTTGAGTATCTCAAGAAGGAAAGTGGATAAATTATAGAATGAGGATGGAAGAAGATCATTCCAGTTGGAGAAAGCCTTGGGTGCTCTGAGTGAAATAAAGAGGATTAATCCTCAGATCTTGATAACTCATCAGGTGTTGAATAATAACACTACCATGCTGGTAGATATTTGGTATAAGGACATCAGGTTTGAATGTGATGTACTAAAGAAGTGCAGCAATAAATTAAGAGATATCAGTGTGAAGCTTCACAACATGATGTCCTATGAAGCAGAAGTCCTAGAAGCCCTGGAGGGAATAGTAGAGGGTAAAATTGAAAACCAAGACGTAGACTTTGCCATAAAAGCTCTGCATAATAATTTCCAGTCGATGGCTGATGATCCTCTCACCCACCTGATGGAAGAAGCAATGTATAAGGTCATGAGAATCAAGGTCAGAGTGGAGAATGATAATGAAACATTGAGCAAAAGGAAGGGCAAGTTAGAGGTCGTCAGAGATAAATATCAGGCCCACAAGCATGCCATTGCCAAAGCTAAAACTCAGGATGGTGGAGAAGTTAATAAGATAGTAGAAGCATATGAAAATATAAGGATAGCATTAAAGGTCCATATACAAGAGGATATTCATCATGGTGATGAAAACACAGAAAGTGATGATCATGATGTTCATGATGAAGAAAAGAGCCTAAGGAGAAGATGAAGATGTGCTATAAAGGAAACATCTACATCAGGTACTTAGAGGAAAATAAGTTACCTAGATGGTTGCCAACTAGCAACCTATGCCACGAGATACTGTTGACCAAGTCAAAACGGAATATCCACCATGGATCTTAATCAATAAATCTTGATCGTAGATCATTTGTAAACACTCCCTCACCTTATTCTATAAAAGGTGCAAGGATGCCTTGTTTTAAACATATGAAGCTTAATTGAAATTTGTTTGCTGAAATATCAGGGCCTATTTCAAAGTTATTGTAAGCATACATATTTTTGCATACTTAATGAATGAGAAGACTAGTTTGATTACAAATCATTGTCAATTTTGAGCAATCTGTGTCTGACTTCTTGACATATGCTTTGATTTGCTGTGTCCCTTGGAGTGCTCATCAGTCTGCATATATTGTCTTCATTCATCATCCTTTGAAGTTTGTATTATCTGTATTTAGTTGTGGAACATCTTGGTGAAAATATGGCTTGATTTCTTCTTTCTCATGACTATATCAAGTGTGTATGTGGCTCAATAGCTGAAGATTCATCATAATTTGAAGTATTCTTTTCAATTTCTTTTAATTTCAGAATAATTCACCATCACAATTGCAAATAATAGATAATCAAAAGAAAATTACATGAAATATGCAGACATCTCGTAGATACTTGAAGATTTATAGCATATTTGAAGTTAAAGCATGTACAATTGATAAATATCATGCAAAGATTTAAGTATAGACATATTATTTGAAGAAATATCCTGTGTAGAATAACCTTCTGTGTAGCATCTTTATAGAAATAGAATCCTATTGATGAGCAACCATAAGGCCCCTGAATGGAAAATAGCAACACACATCAACCACTAAGTAATGCCAGTTATTTAAGATCTAATCCACGGAGACGAAGATAGAACCAAAAGACTAAGCATGGAAGCTCAGGAAGTAATATACAGACATGGTGCCTGGTTCATGCAGTTTGGCACATTTTCCTACATCAAAGTAGAAGGTTTTGAGGGACATCCCTTAATGTTACCTAGGTACCCTACTGATGGGGTAGTTCTGATGGAATTTCTAAGGTAGATATCAAATATACTGGATACATATAAAGCAAACAATAAGATTCCTCCAGTATTGTTTCCAATAACTATATGGTGGTATATATGCCTTGATTCAGAAAACATAAAGAAGGGCATATGTGGTCTAAACCTGATGAATTTACAGCCATTCCCACTAGCCAGATCATATGACCCCTATGGAAGAATGCAAAAGATCATAGGGAAGCCCATCCATTAGAAGCACTTGGAGGATTTTTGGACTGACTATGAGGATGAAGCTGAAGTAAGGAGAAGAAAATATCAGAGATTCATCCTCAATCAGATAAGGACATTTGATTGCATTCCAATGCCTACACAATTAAAGAAAGATGATTTCAAGTTATTATCAAATGAATATGAAGAGAAGAAGGTGTATAATGACACCATTTTAGCCCCTGACCTGACGCAACTTGAAGACATTTCATTGGATAGGTTTATAGGTGGGGTACTGCAGTTGACCCAAGTGTGGGTGGATAAACAAATAAATATAATGAAGAAGAAGGGGATGGCCATCACAGTAGATAACAAGAGGAAAAGGCAGGAGATTACTGATGAGCAATATGATGACTTTCTTGGAGAGAAGAGAAAATCTAATGGAGAAAGGCTGCCACCCCAGAAACAAGGAAAATGACCTCCCAGAGGGAAGAAGAAAACTGATGATAGTCCTAAGGGGGTAATTGTTGAGAGAATTGATATACCAGCTGAGGATGCATCTGCATCAGGATAGGCATCATCCTCGTCTGCCCCACCTCTAGAGGATAAACAAAAGACCAAAAGGATCCTGAGCCCGACTGTGGATACTGCAGAAATACAAGATCAAGGCCAAACTTCACAGTAGTATGTGGAGAAAGATATTCTTATTAAAGAGGAGCCTACAGAAGATGACCCCATGATGGTCACCAGGAAGAGGAAGGCAGTATCCTTAGTAACATCAACCCCTAAAAAACAAAGAACACATATGAGGGGTAAAACAAGACATGACCCTATAATATTAAGGGGAGCTAGTAGTGAAGTATTCAGAAAAGAATTGCAACATGATGTGCCACTTCCTACCATAATTTAGTTTAAGACTGAGAAGGCTGAAGAGCAAAAGAAGCCACTAAAGCAAATCAAAGTGGTCCTTTCTCATTGGAAGAGACTGTGGACCTATCAGATGATGAGGTGGTATAGAATTTGACTTCTCAATAGATGGAGACCCTCGCTTCAAACACTCGCATGACTCCACAAGGAACTCCATCCTCACAAAGGGTGATATTAGAAGAGTTGAAGCAAACAAAGCAAGAGAAAGAAGATAGTCTAGAGAGGGTAGCCCAACAAATCAAGTTTGATAAATTAGTTGATCAGGTAACTAGCCCTGCAGTGATAGACCTAACATACAGGGAGGATGCAAGTCCTAAACATCAAGCAGGTACACCTAAAAGAACAGGAAATGTTGAAGAAATCAAATAGAAAGAAGTGGAGAATCATTCTCCATATATGGTCCAACAACAACAAGATATACCTGATGAGCCCAAAATAGTTGAAGTTCAACAAAAGGGCGGTGATAAAGAAACCTCTGGTCATGATGACCTAAAGACTTAGGAGGTAGATACATTAGGTGTGGAGAAAAATGTGATCCAGGATCAGGTAAATGCACCTAAGTCAGATACAATGATATCCACATATATAAATACACCTCAGGATGAGGAAATTACCAAGGTGGATGAAACAAAAGAAGATGAAGTACAGGATCAACTACAAGATCAACATGTAGATGCACCACAAGATCCTCCACTGCAAGAAGAGACTCGTTAGGAGGAGGAAGTAGACCAAGATCACCCTCATGAAAAACATCATGAGGAAGAAATCAAAACATCACCCTCTCCTCCGAGAGCTAAGACTGATACTAGAGATCAGGGTGGACATGATGATGATGATAGAGGACAGAGATTTGGAGACCAAATACCTCAATGGCTTGAGAAAGAAATAGGTATGGAATCAAGTTATGAGATTCAAGAGTTTGATGTTTCGACATTATTTAAAGAAACCATCATGAAGCCTAAGAGGAAGGCTAGATTAACCTTGGCCATCAGAAGAGATCTGCTATGGGCAGAAGGACTGGCCATGTAGCACTTCCCACAGTTGAAAAGGAGAAAGGGAAGATCACCCTAGAAGAATTCCAGATCACCATGGTTGATTTAGGGTTTGCCAATGAGGACCAAGAAGGTCAGGAAGGGAAGGATATAATCGATTCTTTAACCCAAAGGGTGAAGAGAGAAAAGGAAAAGAATAAGCAACATAAGGAACACATTGCCCAGCTGCATTCATACATAAAAGGGTTAATTAACCCTGATCATACACCATTAGATCAAGTAGTCCCATTGACTACAATTTCTCAAAAGGAGGTTAATAAATTTGACTTCATGAAGCATGAATCAGTGATAATGAGAAAATGGATGTCATCAGCACTAACAAGAGCTAAGGAAGTAATGAGTGCCTCTTTGCAGAGTTTGAATTCTTTGAGTATCTCAAGAAGGAAAGTGGATAAATTATAGAATGAGGATGGAAGAAGATCATTCCAGTTGGAGAAAGCCTTGGGTGCTCTGAGTGAAATAAAGAGGATTAATCCTCAGATCTTGATAACTCATCAGGTGTTGAATAATAACACTACCATGCTGGTAGATATTTGGTATAAGGACATCAGGTTTGAATGTGATGTACTAAAGAAGTGCAGCAATAAATTAAGAGATATCAGTGTGAAGCTTCACAACATGATGTCCTATGAAGCAGAAGTCCTAGAAGCCCTGGAGGGAATAGTAGAGGGTAAAATTGAAAACCAAGACGTAGACTTTGCCATAAAAGCTCTGCATAATAATTTCCAGTCGATGGCTGATGATCCTCTCACCCACCTGATGGAAGAAGCAATGTATAAGGTCATGAGAATCAAGGTCAGAGTGGAGAATGATAATGAAACATTGAGCAAAAGGAAGGGCAAGTTAGAGGTCGTCAGAGATAAATATCAGGCCCACAAGCATGCCATTGCCAAAGCTAAAACTCAGGATGGTGGAGAAGTTAATAAGATAGTAGAAGCATATGAAAATATAAGGATAGCATTAAAGGTCCATATACAAGAGGATATTCATCATGGTGATGAAAACACAGAAAGTGATGATCATGATGTTCATGATGAAGAAAAGAGCCTAAGGAGAAGATGAAGATGTGCTATAAAGGAAACATCTACATCAGGTACTTAGAGGAAAATAAGTTACCTAGATGGTTGCCAACTAGCAACCTATGCCACGAGATACTGTTGACCAAGTCAAAACGGAATATCCACCATGGATCTTAATCAATAAATCTTGATCGTAGATCATTTGTAAACACTCCCTCACCTTATTCTATAAAAGGTGCAAGGATGCCTTGTTTTAAACATATGAAGCTTAATTGAAATTTGTTTGCTGAAATATCAGGGCCTATTTCAAAGTTATTGTAAGCGTACATATTTTTGCATACTTAATGAATGAGAAGACTAGTTTGATTACAAATCATTGTCAATTTTGAGCAATCTGTGTCTGACTTCTTGACATATGCTTTGATTTGCTGTGTCCCTTGGAGTGCTCATCAGTCTGCATATATTGTCTTCATTCATCATCCTTTGAAGTTTGTATTATCTGTATTTAGTTGTGGAACATCTTGGTGAAAATATGGCTTGATTTCTTCTTTCTCATGACTATATCAAGTGTGTATGTGGCTCAATAGCTGAAGATTCATCATAATTTGAAGTATTCTTTTCAATTTCTTTTAATTTCAGAATAATTCACCATCACAATTGCAAATAATAGATAATCAAAAGAAAATTACATGAAATATGCAGACATCTCGTAGATACTTGAAGATTTATAGCATATTTGAAGTTAAAGCATGTACAATTGATAAATATCATGCAAAGATTTAAGTATAGACATATTATTTGAAGAAATATCCTGTGTAGAATAACCTTCTGTGTAGCATCTTTATAGAAATAGAATCCTATTGATGAGCAACCATAAGGCCCCTGAATGGAAAATAGCAACACACATCAACCACTAAGTAATGCCAGTTATTTAAGATCTAATCCACGGAGACTTGGGATCATGAATTCTTTGAATTCATCGTATCTTTCAAGATGAGTAAAGGTTGATGTGTAACTTTTATTCTGTTTGTTTATGACTAACATCATGATCAACAGAACACTACCCGTAGCTGAGTAGGAGGGAATCCCTCTAGAATTATAAGCTAGTGAATGACTCCTTTTCTATACATCTGGTTAGGACCATGGAGGAAGATAGAACAAAAAGATTAAGTATGGAAGCCCAAGTTGTTATTTACAAATATGGGGCTTGGTTTATCCAGTTCCCTACATTTTTATACATGAGAATAGAAGGCTTTGAAGGGAAAGCTCTCATACTGCCTAGATACCCCAATGACAAGGTCATTCTGATGGAATTTGCTAGACAAATATTGACCTCAGTAGAGGCTCACATTGAGAATAAGAAGATTCCACCTGTGTTGTTTCCAGTCTTCATTGGCTGGTATCTATGGCCCAATAGACAAAGTATGAAGCATGCCATCAGAGGATTAAAGTTAATGCACTTGCATCCATTTTCAATAGATAGGTCATATGATCCATATGGAAGGATACAAAAATTACAGGGAAAACAAATACATCAAAGGCACCTTGAGGATTATTCGTTTGATTGTGATGATGAAGTAGAGGTTAGGAGGACATACTAGAGGCTCACTCTCAATCAAATTTGCACCTTTGATTGCATACCAGTGCCTATTCAGTTGCATAAGGATGATGGGAAGGTCATGTCTAGTGAGTATGAGGACAAGAAAGTGTACAATGAAACTATATCAGCTCCTGATTTGACTCATCCTAAGGTGACTTCATTTGATCAAATAATACAAAAGGTTATTCAACGGACTCAAAGTTGGGTAAGTACTGAAATCACTAAGTTGAAGAAGAGGGGTGTAGCCCTTACTATAGATAACAAGAAGAAAAAACAAGAATTGTCTGAAGAAGAATATGATGACTTTCTCATTAAGAAGAGGAAATCCAATGGAGAAAGGAAGCCAACATTGGAGGAAAAGTAGCAGGGTGAAAACAAGAAGCCAGCTCAGGTACATGGAGTAATAGTTAGGAAACTCCAACCAAAGGGCGATGTGGCATCTACATCTCCAGCTGTATCACCTCATACCCCTGCCAAACAAAAGAAAAAGGTCACAAAGCCTACCCATATGATTATAGAGGAGGAGGAATTATTGGATGAGGAACCGTTGGAGGAGAAACAGCTGGATGGGGAACCTTTAGATGATGATTTGTTAATATCAAAGAAGAGGAAGAAGGTGCAATATACACCACCCCAAAAGAAACAGAAAACTGCAATGAGAGGAAATGTGAATGTGGATCCTATTTTATTAAGAGGTATAGGTATTCTAGGTATCATGAAGAACAACAACATGAGGTTCCCATCGTAGAGATTATTCAATTTGAAACTGGGAAGGTAGAAGGACAGAGAGAAGAGGGACATAGAACAAGGAAAGAAGCACCTCTTCCCCTTGACGATACTTTATATTTGTTAGATGATGAGATAGTTAGAGATGTTGTTGCTCAAAGGATGGAGACCTTAGTGGCTAATACAAAGATGACTCCTCATGGGACTCTAATGGTTCAAAAATAAACTCATCAGGAGCAAGTCGAGACAAAGGAAATTGAAGAAGATGATCTCAGGGATGTAGCCCAATAGATAGGATTGACCAATTTGGTTGATCAAGTCACTGGCCCTGCAATAATAAACTTGGTTTACCAAGGTGATGGAGATCAAAACAAAGATAATGATCCACCTCTAGAGCCTGAGAAAGTAGAAATTAGTGTGCATGAAGAGACTAATAAAGAAATGCTTGATAAGGATAAGGGCTAGAATAGGGCATCATCACTTGCTAAGGATGCTAATCAAAAAGATAATAACCCAACATCAAAAGGAAAGACATATGAAAAAGAATTGGGGAAAGACTTGGGCCTTGAATAAATAAGTGCATCTAAAGGTGAAGAATAGAGTCTATCACAAGATGGTGGTCAGCTAGAGGAACCAGGGAATGTGGCTAGGGGTGATCAAGGTGATCCCCAAAATTAGAATGCACAATCTTCTCATGAAGACCAAGTGCCACAAAATACACAAGATCAAAATATTCAAGAACCAATTGCAAGAGAAGGTGCATGATTAGAATGTACATACACCACAAGAGCCTCCCCCTTAGTAGGAAATTCATCAATAGGAAATACCTTAGCAAGAGATCCCTCATGAGAACATGCATGAGGAAGAACCAAGGAAGGAAAATTCACCACCAAGGGTAGAGCATAATATAGAGTCTCAGGATGATCAAAATAAGCAGACTAATGAACAAGGGCCCAGGGGTGATGTTCCATACTAGCTACAACAAGAAATAAATTTGCAACAGATAGATGAGGCACCTGAGTTTGATGTTTCCACACTATTTTTTGCAAGTATGATGAAGCCGAAAAGGAAGGAAAGACCAACCTCTGCAATAAGGAGAGATCCTACCACTTGTAGAAGGACAACTCAGGTATCATTGCCAATGGTAGATAAGAAGAAAGGGAAAATAAGTATTAAGGACTTTCAAATAACTGACATTGATCTTGGCTTCTCTACTGAGGAGAAGGATGGCCAAGAGGCCAAGGATAGCATTGATTTCCTATTGAAAAGTGTAAAGAGAATGATAAGAACATACAACATAAGGGGCACATTTCTCAATTACATTCATTTATAACATGGTTAATTGACCCTGTTGGTGATAATTTATGTTCAAGGTTTTTAGCCTAGCTCCTTCCCTAAAAATCCAAAAAAATTCCTAAGTGTTGGACCTCCTCAGCATGTTTCAGCATCAGCATCATATTTTCTTTGGAGGAGGTCATCATCATCATATTTCTAGACATCACCCTGATGTTGCTTGCAAGGGTCATCATATTTTCTATCAGCATGATCTTTCGCCGGGGTGATATTTTAACATCAGGTGATCTTAGTTAAGATCATCCTGATGATGTTGCTGCAAGGTTCTAAGTATGACCCAATATTCATCGGGGTCATCATATTTAAGCATTGGGTGATCTTGGTTAAGATCATGATGATGTTGTTTTATCACTTCGTGTTCATTGTTTTATCACCCTGATTTGCTGATGTCATTCTTATGTCAATTTGATATCTTTTTTTCTACATATCTACATCATGATATTTCTGAAGGAGGGGGTGATATTTTCATATCTGAATATCACCCGGATGTATGTTTGTTCCAGCATCATGATGATGCTGATGTTAGGGAGATATCTACCTGTCGGCTTCATGCATTATCCAGTGGGGGGTGATCATTTCAAATATCTGTCATATTCATATATCGCCCTGATCTTACAGTGAAGCTACAGTGCAGCATGATATTTATGCATTAGGATGATATTTCCAAATATCCGGTTATCTTTCAAATATCATCCTGATGCCGACATGATGGTGACATCATCAAGGTCTGGGTGGTCATATTTTAACATCAGTCATTTTATGGAGATCCCCCGATGTTGCGAATATGACGATGACGTCATCCGAATATGAGGAGGTGCGCAGTGTGTAGATATGCTGATGATGTCAGCAGGATATGATGGTGATGTCATCAGGATCTTTTTTCATCGGTCAGACTTTTGGTATCGGCTAAGTAGGAGGATGTTCCTCTGATGCATCAGGTTGTGCCGATGAAGGTGATTATCATGCAAGCGATGTTGCACATGAAGATTAGGTTGGTCATCAGGGTGACATTTTATCAGGTGATGAGGACAGCATGATATTTTCTGCGGGGTGATATGAATTATCAAGATGAGCTCAGTAGGTGGTTTGTTGATGTTAGGATGATATTTTGTGCATCCAGATATCATGCAGGAGGATGATGACGGGGTTTTATACTGGTGTTGTTAGGAGCAAAAGCACCGACATCATATATGCCCGCGACCCAGTATATAAAGTGTTGAGGAGGTTGCCACGGGGTGCATGTGGGATAATTGATATCCTGCATATTTTCAAATATCAGGATGAGGTATTTTGGTGGGAAAGGCCAGCAATGCACAATATGTTGTTTTTCCCAAGGCTGCGGGTTGGTGCGCCATTAATGGTGGATGTTACAGGGTATGGGTGATGGCGTGGTCAGATCTAGTACCTGATTGAAGTTGTACATCTATGGGCGGTGGTGCAGGGCTCGAGATCTCTTCCTGTCTCCTCTTCCACCTACTGCATTGAATGTTTGAGCACCAATTTCTCATGACGCGTTGTATCTGGCAATTTTTGATGTGCCATTGTACTGAAAGGTTGAGTGCACCTTCCTGCTATATAATGCAGGATTATGTTCCTCAGTTGTTGGTTGTTGAAGGCTTGGGGCATTGTTGTGTAAATAACGAAAGACAGGGCATGACCCTGGTTGTTCTATCCCATTTTGGAGTTTATGAGTTGCAACATGATTGTATTTTGCACATATTTTTAGTTTTAGTGTTAATGTTATATGAAAAATGCTATATTGCATGTGTTTATCTGTCTGTCTCCTTCGTTGCATGCCTTTCCTTCTTTTGAATCTGGTTGCTAAGGGTTTCATAGATTCTAGGATACAAGGTTTTGTATCGCATGCCTGATCTCTAACTTCCATTCAAGGAGTGTATTAAGCTGTTTTAGGTTGAGCATGGAGAAGGTTGTATGTCTGCAGGGATATCTATAAGTAGAGGCAGGTAGATACTCAGCCTTGGGTGATGTTTGTAAGGCAAGCATCAAGTCCAACCCCCTGAAACTTGAGTGAAAGTTGCAAACCATCTGTTGTATACGTCTAGTTGACTCCTTGCCCAATGGATAGGCACCAGTCTGCTCCTGGGTCAGTAGTTACAACCCAAAACCCCTTGTCTTGCATCCAGGACATTATGTCCACCCATTTCATCCTCCATCTGTTAATTGTAGGAGTAGGATTAGGAATCCCCTGCATGCTCTCATACCCAACCAGATACATATGTCCAAGAATGTTGCCAACCTTGTGATCTGTCATGTAGATCTTGGTCCATGCATGAGAGTATTCTGCCTGATGCTGTCAAGCTAAATCTTCATATCATTGAGCTAGTCAAGGTTACATCTTTAGCTATAGGGATCCCCCCTTGGTGCGGCAGAACCAGAAGTGAAGGGGAGGCAACTCACGTAACCTCCTGTATCTATTGGCCAAATTAGCTTGTGCATTGGAGCTAGCAAACCCTTTGTAGATTTGGTAACCAATAAAATGGTGACTCTACTGGAGGAATTAGAAAATAAAAAAGAAATATATTTGTGGCCCATTTGAGTCACTAACAAGATGATGCTCTGCTAGTGGAATGAACCTAGAAAAGTAGCTTTCAGCTATTGAAAATTTTGTCCTCTCTGGAGAGGTGGCGACTCTGCAAAAGGCTTTAAGTGCACATGAAAGATAGATGTATGTAATGTGACAAAGATGTTCATATTTCTGCATCTGGATGAGAAAAGGTACCTTGTTCCTTCCCCTTTATATTTTTTGTTTACTGCATAAGTTAGATGCCAGGGGAAGCCTTAGGTCTTAGGCAGACAAGGGATGTCTAAGAGTGAGATTTTTATGAATCCAAACATGTATTCACCCATACTCAGTCAAGAGGGGGATAAAATGTTGAATAAAAGAATAGAAGAGTTAAAAAATAGGTTGATATTCTTAGAGGCTAGGAAGGCTCAGTTAAATAGTGATAATCCTGTTGTGTCTGCCAGTCAAAAAGCTAAACCTCTTGTCAGCCCTTTTGATCCTTTGTATGACCAACTAGATCTGTCATGGGTTGACTATCAAGTAGAAAGTATACCTGCTAGGATGTACAGTCAGATGCCTAAATTTAGTGGTCACAGTGTTTATGATGGGGGTGCACATATCCAAGATTTTCATAGGTTTATGGATACGCATTCATTCAGAGATGAGGATATAAGGATGAGATTTTTTGTTAGGTCCTTTGATGCAAAGGCTAGAGATTGGTATTTGAGCTTTCCAAAGAGATCCTTTGCCTGTTGGGATGAGCTTGCTAACTGTTTCAAAGAAGAATTTGCAAGAGAACCTGCTGATCTTGTTGCAGAATTGATGAAAATCAGAAAATAAGATGAAGAACCATGTGTTGATTTCAGTCATAGGTTTGCACTAGCCCTTTCACAAATCCCAGAAGCCTTCAGACCTGATACTTCAGCCTATGTTGGCATATTCTTTGAAGCTTTTGAGAAGGGCTCTAGTGCACTACTGAGGGAATTCAAAGTGACAAGTATGCAGATGGCATACAAATTTTTAGAAAATGTAGAAGAAATGACAAATGAGCACCTGCTGAAATCCCTGTCTCCAGGCCTTGGTGTGAGAAATGGTTGTGAAGCTGCAAATGACCAAGAGATTATGGCATCATGTGAAGATGCCAGTGAAAGGACTAATGAGGACTCCCATTGCAATGATGAGGCATCTGGCCATGAAAGAAATAATGAGGTTGTGGATAGCAATGAGCAATTTTTTGAATGGATTTGTGGAGATGATTGTGAGTATTGCACTCAAGATAGAGAATATATAAGCAAACAGAGAAATAGTTCCATGTGTGAACCATTGCCTTCTTTTCAAACACATGGAGATCATGAAGAGCAGTCAGAGATTGAAACAAGTGCTAGTGCAGAGCATGATTGTTTTTTATTTGGTGATTGTTTTGCTTATGACACACAAGCTGACATTCCTCCACAAAATGAATCCATTGGTGATGAAGATGCATGTTCTGCTGCCCATGAACCAATGGCATACCATGATGAGGCTGAGACACCTAGATCACCCATTTATGACACATGTGGTGATGAGGATCTATTTGAGTATGGTGAGGGGCTAGACATTGTTTTTATTTGGATTCTGTTTCTCATCCTGATGAAGGAGAGACCCACATACATCAAGTAAGTGAGTGTAAAAATGTGCTTGATTGTAAAGAGGTGCCAGAGCCTGATCTTTTCCAGTTTGGTGTTACTAATGGTTGTGTGCATGATGTGCACAACTATGATTTTGAAAGCTTTTCTTTTGATGTGCTAGCATATGATACAATGAGCCCTATTTTTCCTAGCTATGTGATGGACTTTGAGTGCTTTCAATTTTCAGTCCAGCTAGGAAATCATTTTGCAATGCATAATGAGGATAGCATGTGTTATATTTCCTTTGAGTATGCATTGCCTGATAAACATTACACCCACATTTCACATGATGCTGAAGGTTATCTACATAGGGCTGACAGTGACAAGCTAAATCAGAGGATTGAATATGCAAATGACAAGGTTTGTTTGTGGGTAGTTCATGATAGTATCTCCAGGCTTGATCCAGTGCATGCAGATGAAAACAAGATATTTGACAAGGGGAGATACAGGTTTTTCTTTTCTTGGTGGCCTTAGGCCATCAAGTGTGTTTGGTGTTGCAGGTCAGTGTAATATTTTACTCTGTACCCAATGGATAAGGGACTGGTCTGCATCTCAGAGATCTGGGGTTCTCGCTGCAGTCTTGCACCTGCATGTCCCCAATCGGAGCCTATGTTGGTGATAATTTATGTTCAAGGTTTTTAGCCTGGCTCCTTCCCTAAAAATCCAAAAAAATTCCTAAGTGTTGGACCTCCTCAGCATGTTTCAACATCAGGATCATATTTTCTTTGGAGGAGGTCATCATCATCATATTTCCAGACATCACCCTAATGTTTCTTGCGAGGGTCATCATATTTTCTGTCAGCATGATCTTTCGCCAGGGTGATATTTTAACATCGGGTGATCTTAGTTAAGATCATCCTAATGATGTTGCTGCAAGGTTCTAAGTATGACACAATATTCATCGGGGTCATCATATTTGAGCATCGGGTGATCTTGGTTAAGATCATCCTGATGTTGTTTTATCACTTTGTGTTCATTGTTTTATCACCCTAATTTGCTGACGTCATTCTTATGTCAAGGTGATACCTATTTTTCTGCCTGTCTACATCATGATATTTTTGAAGGAGGGGGTGATATTTTCATATCCAAATATCACCTGGATGTATGTTTGTTCCAGCATCATGATGATGCTGATGTTAGGGAGATATCTACCTGTCAGCTTCATGCATTATCTAGTGGGGGGTGATCATTTCAAATATCCATCATATTCATATATCGCCCCGATCTTACAGTGAAGCTATAGTGTAGCATGATATTTGTGCATCAGGATGATATTTCCAAATATCTGGTTATCTTCTGAATATCATCCTGATGTCGACATGATGGTGACGTCATCAAGGTCTGGGGGGTCATATTTTAACATCAATCATTTTATGGAGATCCCCTGATGTTGCGAATATGACGATGACATCATCCTGATATGAGAAGGTGTGCAGTATGCAGATATGTTGATGACATTAGCAGGATATGACAGTGATGTCATCAGGATCTTTTTTCATCGGTTAGACTTTTGGTATCGGCTAAGTAGGATGATGTTCCTCCGATGCATCAGGTTGTGCCGATGAAGGTGATTATCATGCAGGCGATGTTTCACATGAAGATCAGGTTGGTCGTCAGGGTGACATTTTATCAGGTGATGAGGACGGCATGATATTTTCTGCGGGATGATTTTTCTACAGGGTGAAATTTCATATCAGGGTGATATGAATTATTGAGATGAGCTCAGTAGGTGGTTTGCTGATGTTAGGATGATATTTTGTGCATCCGGATATCATGCAGGAGGATGATGACGTGGTTTTATGCTGGTGTCGTCAGGAGCAAAAGCACCATCATATATGCTCGCGACCTAGTATATAAAGTGTTGAGGAGGTCACCACGGGGTGCATGTGGGATAATTGATATCCTGCATATTTTCAAATATCAGGATGAGGTATTTTGGTGGAAAAGGCCAGCAATGCACAGTATGTTGTTTTTCCCAAGGCTGCGAATTGGTACGCCATTAATGGTAGATGTTACAGGGTATGGGTGATGGCGTGGACGGATCTAGTACCTGATTGAAGTTGTACATCCATGGGCGGCGGCGCAGGGCTCAAGATCTCTTCCCGTCTCCTCTTCCACCTGCTGCATTGAACGTTTGAGTGCCAATTTCTCATGACGCGTTGTATCTGGTGATTTTTGATGTGCCATTGTACTGAAAGGTTGAGTGCACCTTCTTCCTATATAATGTAGGACTGTGTTGCTCAATTGTTGGTTGTTGAAGGCCTGGGGCATTTTTGTGGAAATAATGACAGACAGGGCATGACCCTGGTTGTTCTATCCCATTTTGGAGTTTATGAGTTGTAACATGATTGTATTTTGCACATATTTTTAGTTTCAGTGTTAATGTTATATGAAAAATGCTATATTGCATATGTTTATCTGTCTATCTCCTTCGTTGCATGCCTTTCCTTCTTTTGAATCTGGTTGCTAAGGGTTTCATAGATTCTAGGATATAGGGTTCTGTATCGCATGCCTGATCTCTAACTTCCATTCAAGGAGTGGATTAAGCTGTTTTAGGTTGAGCATGGAGAAGGTTGTATGTCTACAGGGATATCTGTAAGTAGAGGCAGGTAGATACTCAGCCTTGGGTGATGTTTGTAAGGCAAGCATCAAGTCCAACCCCCTGAAACTTGAGTGAAAGTTGCAAACCATCTGTTGTATACATCTAGTTGACTCCTTGCCCAATGGATAGGCACCAGTCTACTCTTGGGTCAGTAGTTATGAGCTAAAACCCCTTGTCTTGCATCCAGGACATTATGTCCACCCATTTCATCACCTCCATCTGTTAATTGTAGGAGTAGGATTAGGAATCCTCTGCATGCTCTCATACCCAACCAGACACATATGTCCAAGAATGTTGCCAACCTTGTGATTTGTCATGCAGATCTTGGTCCATACATGAGAGTATTATTCCTAATGCTGTCAAGCTAAATCTTCATATCATTGAGCTAGTCAAGGTTACATCTTTAACTATAGGGATCCCCCCCCTTGGTGCGGCAAAACCAGAAGTGAAGGGGAGGCAGCTCACGCAACCTCCTGTATCTGTTGGCCAAATTAGCCTATGCATTGGAGCTGGCAAACCCTCTGCAGATTTGGTAACCAACAGACCCTAAGCATACACTACTTAGCACAGCCACCCCACTGACTATCATATCTCAAGATGAGATAATGGGGTTGGACCTCACTAAACATAAGGCTCAGCTAGTGGATAATTGGTTTGTCTCTTTTGTTTATGAAGCAAAAAAGGTAGCGAAAACCTCCCTTTCAAATTGGAATTCTCTTGGTGCTCTGAGGAGTAAAGTAGACAAACTACAAAATGAGGTGGGGAGAAGGTCCTTCAAGTTAGAAAAACATCTAGATTCCTTAGGTGAAATAAGGAGGATAGACATGAAAATACTTATGGATAATAAAGTACTAGATAAGGGTAAATGCAAGAAGTTGTGTCCACTTAAGGTGGAAGTTTTGGAGTTAGAAAAAAATTTGAAATTGGGTTAACCAAAACGGGATCCCACTTTTTTATGAAACAGGATCCCGTTTTGCTTCGGGATCCCGAGCCAAAAGCGGGATCCCGTTTTCTAGAAATGGGATCCCGTTTTGAGTCTCATAAAAGGTTAATATTTTAACCTTTATGAAACAAGATCCCATTTTGAAATGGGATCCCGTTTCAATATGGAATCCCATTTTAAAATGGGATCCCGTTTCAAAACGGGATCCCATTTCATAAAGGTTAAATATTAACCTTTTATGAAACGGGATCCCATTTTAAAACGGGATCCCGTTATTTAAAATTTGAATTTTAAGCTCAGGTTTTGCTTTATAACCCAGTTTAGAAAATGCTTTGGGGACCTGAACCTGACCTCTGGACCTGGTTTGACCTGCAACTTGAAGGTCCTTGAAGGTCCTATCAATGTCACAACAAAATAGTGACTTTGGGCATATATCTGAAGGTCTATTTTGCAGAATATTTTGACAAAATTAAAACCCATTATAGATGAGACAGTGTAGATTCCAAATATATAACTTTTTTACAATTGGATTAATTTTTCTATTTTTTAATCAATTTCTGATGAAATAAATCCATAAACTTGAATTATCATGGTTTTTTTAGTATTTTAATAACTTTTTATTAAAATATTTTTTTGTAAAAAAAATTGTAGGAAAACGTACTTTAGACAATTCTTTTCAATTTAAAAAAAAAAACTCAAAAAATGTTAAGTTTAGGTCATCTCATGCATGACGTACATGATGATTTTTTAAAAGACCAAAAATGGCCAATAAAAAATTAATTAAAAAAAAATATTCAATAAAAAATTATAAAAAAATATGGAAAACGTGCTTCAGTGAGTTACAAATCTTTTTCCAAAAGGATTTTGAAAAATATGATTATTTAGGTCAAAATATGGATGACGTACACGTACATGGTATAGTAAAAAAAAGTGACTTTTAAATAGTGGTTTTTAGAAATGCCTATTCAAAATCAATTTCTATCATCTGGGTATTGAAAAAAATTACATATTTGGAAACTAGACTCCGAGTGTTACATTTCATATTTAGTGACTTTTTCCAAGATTTCACCTTTAAGTGTTTCAAATTTTTACGTCAAATGTGACAAATTCTGAAAATCAGGGAAAACACTTCCACTTTTTGGCCAATAAGTGGACACAACTTCTTGCACACACCCATAATAACACTATACAATTGATGGGTATTTGGTGTGAAGACACCAGATTTGAATGTGATATCTTGAGGAGATGTAGTAGCAAGCTTAGAGATATAAGTGTTAAACTGCATCATCTAATGGTAGAAGAAATAAATACCCTGGAGGGTTTGGAGGACAAAGTAGAAGGAAAAATAGAAAATCAGGATACTAATTTTACTGTCTAAGCCTTCCATAATAACTTCAAGCAAGCAGTAGATGACCCTTTTCATTAGTTGACAGAGGATGTGATAAATAAGGCCATGAGAATGAAAGCTAATGTGGAGATATAAAATGAGATATTAAATAGAAGAAAGAGAAAATGGAATGCTCTTCAAGCACAATTTCATTCTCACAAACATGTAGTAAAGGCTAGAGTCCAAGATGGAGGACAAATTAAGGAAATAGTACATGCCTATGAATCTGTCAGAGGAATAATCAGCATACATATAGGCATGATCCTGAAGCTAATGAAGATGATAGTGATGAAGATGAAGAAGAGGATGTAAATGAAGAAGAAGGAGAAGAAGATGAAGATGAAGAAGAAGAGGATAAAGAATAAGTAAAGATGCATGATGCCAAAATCATATGTATAATCAGATAACAGAAATGATCAAGTTCTACCAAATGGTTTCCAACTGGCAACTTTTGCCACGTCTATAGGTGTTGACCTAGTCAAAGAAGAAATATTGACCGTGGATTTAGAATGGCAAATCTTGAGCATTGATCACTTGTAACTACCTCCTCTCCATATTCTATAAAAGGAGATGGAGTGCACATTGTAGAGGATTAGAAACTTAATTGAAGTTAGATTGTTGAAAGTTGCTCAGGACTAATTTTAAATCTAATTGCAAATGTACATGTCTTTTGTTTACTTAATGAAAGTGAAGATCTTATTACATATCATCATAAATCTTGAGTAATCTTGTGAATGTCATCTGGATATCTCACTGTGATGTCCTACATCCCTTGGAGTGTATGTCATTTTGTGGATATTGTTGCCATTCTTTACATTGAAGTTTGCATCAACTATAGCTAGTTGTGGAACATCCTGGTGAACCTATGGTTTGATTCTCTTCCTTTCATGAAAGTATCTGGAATGTATGTGAACCAATAGCTGAAGATTCATTAAATTTAGTTAAAATTAGAAAGCATTTATCTCAATTTGTTTAAATTCATTACAAATCACCTTCACAATTGCAAATACACAAGTAATTCTAAGCAAAATACATAAAATTAGTAGACATCCTGAAGCAAATTAAACATCCACAACATATTTGAATAAAATTTGCATGTAAAATTGATTATCTCATGCAAATATACCTAAATAACAATAGTACTCTTACAAATAAGAGCTTAAAGGCACATTATTTACATAATTTCATAAGTACAGAAGTATAATCAGTTCATGATAGTTGATTTTCAAAAGAATTGATCAAACTTATAAATATGACAATCATCTATTGAATACAGTGGAAATAACCTTGTTTGTGTAGTAAATTTATAGGGAGTAGGTGTATAACTAGATGTTTAGACATCAATTCATAGTATAGGACAGTGTAAGACCCCTTGAATGGAAAACAACATAGCACATCAACCTCTGAGAAATGTCAGATGATCATGACCTAATCAATGGAGCCATGGAGTCATCAATTCATTCCAAATTGATCATACTTTTCAAGATAATAAAGGTTTGTTGTGCAAATTTTTATGCATGTTGTTATGACTAACAATCATCATCAACATAAATTGGCACTAGAAGGAGGGCCTTCTTTCTTTTCTGGTAAGTGAATCGGTTGTATACACATTATCCTGCATCTGTACAAGGTAATCTTCTCAAAGCTCATCATAATTGCTTATGCTTTGAGTGTTTGTGCAAAGATTCACTTGTTTTGTGCTATTTCAAGTCTGTTCATTATAAATATTTCAGAATTGAGCATAAATATTTTAGGCTTTACAGTCAATCCTTGAAATCTTTGAAGGTTGAGTCATTGTTTGAGGCTTTCCTATGACTTCCATGTGTTGATTTGCTTATATAGTGAGATATCCTGATATCCGCATCTAGAAGCTTGATCCTCACACATATTTGCATGACTAATGCAAATATTGCATAAATATCTAGTAGTTACTGAGTCTTGATTAGAGATATCACCTTTTCTCGGTCAGTTCTTTTGATCTTTATAGAAATAAGGTCAAATTTCCATATTCTATCATAAGTTGTTAGAATCTTGGCTCTCAGGCCTAATACCAGGTCCAGATCCATTGGACTCTTTGAGGAATTGCCCATTTGTGGACTAAGAGCTCGTACCATAGATATCCATCATACTCCCGACTCAGGTGCTTTAGTATCTTCATCAAGATGTATTATAACACCCCTAGGGTCACCAGTTACACCTCCAGTCCAGCAAGCGCCAGTCACAATGTCATTCTTTACTGCTGACTCCCCCTTAACTTTCACTACATATCATCCTTTACCTAAAAACCCTGATATGATTTGCCCTAAATATTATCCATATTAGGATGCAAAAGCTCATATCAGATCATTTAAAGAAGCTTTCTACAAAGAAAGGATTGAGCATCAGGATGTGGTATGCAGATTATTTCCATACTCCTTGGGAGAGGAGGCATACAACTAGTATATTAGTCTTGTCCAAGCCTCAATTGGTTCATGGGATGTCTTAGAGAAAGATTTTAAGGATAGATTTAAGATACCTATAGATCCTTCAATGAATTATCAGCTTTTTTCCACAATCAAAAGATTTGAAGGAGAACCTATTTTAAACTTCAATGCTAGATTCTAGAAAATGTATTCCAAGATGGTAGCTCCATATAATGTAGCGAATGAGGTAGCTAGAAGTATATATTACTCAGCCTTAGATCCCCTGACTTCTATGTTCATAAGATGAACACATCCTGGTGTCACAACTTTAATAGGAGATTTCAAAGAAGCAATAAAGGTTAATCAACAACTCATCCCTGCTCCAACACCGAACATAGCATTTCCTTCCTATCCCACATAAAAGTCATGCCCACATTTCCCATGCGGTCACAACACGTATTCACGCATGTCATGTCCACATGCATCATGTGGTCATGATACGAACTATCAAAAATTTTCTCTTACTACTCTGAAAATCCCCTTGCACGCGTAAGTGTGCTCTACTTAAGGAGTAAACAAAGCAATTGTTAGCAGGGTATTACACTCACAAATTACATTTGTATAGCAGTTGTTTTAGGTGATAGATCATTTTTCAACAAAGCACGAACATTTTCCCTCTCTTTTGTTTCTCTAAAATTTAATTTATATATATATATATATATATATATATATATATATATATATATATATATATCTATATATATATATACCGCCATTATCTCAGTTCACGTTAACTCACAATTTCATTAATAAGTTCCTTAACTATAAAGAAAGTATAGAATATATATATATATATATATATATATATATATATATATATATATATAATTTGCTAAAACAGATTACTATCCAATAAATCATTAAAAATAGAGCAAAGAGTTAATTTTTTTTTTTACAAATATAAACATTGTATTTCCGAATTGCAACTCTAAGTTTAAGCATCTATTCAATTCGTATTATACAATATGCATAAATAAATCCCACTTTTACTATTCACTATTCACTTTTACTATTCACTATTCACTATTCGCTTTTACTATTCACTATTCACTATTCGCTATTCGCTATTCACTATTCACTATTCTGTTACTATTCACTATTCATATTAAGGCAAACTTTTAATATGAGATTAGTTTCTATTTAACTCAATTACACAACTTTAATCCAATTTTATTTCCTTTCCAAATGGCAAAACTAAACAAACAATAAAACTACAACTATCAATACAATAAGGAAGTAATTTCCTCACAACTCCAAAATACCAAATTATACAACGAAAGAGAGAGAATGTTCTCCTCTTGTAAAATCAACAAGGATGAAGCGATTAAAAGACCAAGCTCCCTTAAGAGTAAAGGAAAATAAAATATTTTCTAAGATCCAACAATCTTCTCCAAGCTTCACCATAAGCTCCTAGAAAACCTGCATATCACACAAGGGAAGAAACACCACACAAGTTGCTCTCCTCCCTACCGTAGACCCGCAAGAGGGTCACCCCCGAGCTAGGGAGATCATCCAATTAGTTTTTCCTATAAAATAAACATCTATCTAACATCACCCGATTTATTTTCTCTTAAAGAAAACATCTAACTAACATCACCCAATTAGTTTTCCTTTAACATAATAAGGTTTAATAGTTTGAAAATCTGGGATCAACAGTCCCACAAATGTAAAAGTATCAACAACAGTAAGGTAATTAGTCACATGTACGGAAATGAAAAAGTGTAGGCCTCACATACTCCCCCCCTAAGACTATACTTCCTCCTGGAAGTCATCAAAGAGGTGAGGATAAAAAGAACTCATAAGATTATAAAGTATGATAACTAAATGTTATAAAGGCATAATCCTATTCACAAAGCACACTATATTGATTGAAATCAACATAATTAATTTCATGTTCATTTATCACACATGCATAAGGAATTCACACATCATACAACCTATTTATATAGAACGTCAACTTGATACATCAATTACAGATCTTACATCTAAACACATATTTTCATTCATCCACATTACAGGAATTAACTTCATAGGGCTCACATAAAAGTTTAGGGGGATGTCATAGTCTCATCATAGAACCAATAACCAGTGCCAAGTAACCAAAGATCTAAAAACCAGGTAGAATGATGGTCTCAGGGCCATGCGCCTAGGGGCCTCGCCATACATTCCCACAATGGCCTACCTCTTGTTTGTATAAGGGGTTTAGCCTCCTAGAGATAGCCAACAAAAGAACAAAGATCACTAGGAAGGTAAGTGGATAATGACTACCCCTTACTAGTCCACACCTACCCCCATCCTCAAAAGTTTCCCACTTCTACTTCCTTATATACACTCCACCAAAGGTCGCTCCATCGACATGGCGAGAAGAACATCACAACATATGACCAAACTTGCAAACAAAAATAATCTAGCTTAGCCACAATAAATAATAGATATACCAAAAGAAAGGAGTTTCAAAATCTAACAGTAAAATAAATAAATGCACGCCATTCCAACAATAAATCAACCATAACCACAAGGATTACGTGAAAAATGGAGAAATCAAAGATTTGTGGCTAAGCTACTTTCAGACAAGATTAAATAACATGGTTGGTCCACACAGGCAAGATACAAAAAGATCACCAAACAACTGAAAGAAATAATCGCAATCCAAGAAAGTGCACATTACATCACTATGTGACTAACATTAAGTCACCAATAAGGAAGGAGGGAAACACGGTCACTACATGTGTTATGCAAACACAACCAATGCAATAGCATCATGTAGGTAAGTATTATCAATGCGCCTTCACGTACTCCTACGTCGAATCGTGCCCTTCTCAAAGGTAACACGTCATCAATATAGTACATCGTGCCCTTCTCAAAGGTACACGCCATCATTAGAATGTAAATGTCTCTAGGATACTACACATCCACTCAAATAAGATACCAAGGTAAGAATAAACTTGCACAAGTAGCATGCCCTCGAGCAAATCACATGCCCATACCCAAAACATAACCAAAATCCCATGTCAGATGTCATTAGTACTGTCAAGGAAACAGAGCATGATAGGAAAGCACTATGGGCCTCTCAAAGGTCTATTCACTAAGGAGAAGTAGGGGGTACTCTGGCATAGGAAGGTATGGTTGGTTGGGTAATCCCAAACCAATGCCACAACATGTCACCATAGCTTCCTAAGTTCTTCCTCTCCACTACTTAACTCCACACATGTAAGGTCTCCAACTCCAAGATTGGACCTTACAGGGTGTACATACAAATAGCCACACAAGCATGAGTCCATCATACTTATAGTTATACACCCAACCCATGGATGGATACGCAGTATTGCAAGCTCATGAGTACACTAGGCATGTATGGGATAATCACAACACATAGCAAACATGCTCATAACAAGTATTCACACTCACAAGGTAGCACATACACAATTTTCCTTTGTCGTTCATTACTTAGTGAATAAGGACAACGTTCATACCCAAAGTCACATAATAATTACCATAAAGGTTCTCTAAGAAATTTACTCAAACATAAACTCAAATTGGAATCCAACCATGACTTCACATTTAGAGATAAGGCAACACCCTCAAGTAAGTACACCAATTTACTAGCTATGCTTGATAGATCATAATCAAACCCAAACACTATTATTTCAACTCACAAGATGGTGACTCACAACACATCACATATCATAGAGTTAACAATATCCCATATAACACTACATAAGCACTACGAAACCAACATACATTTATCTAACACAAGGTTCATAGAGAAGAGGCATATCACAAGAAGAATCTAATAGCAAGATCACGTCTCTAATTTTACTATTCTACTATATGGAGCCTAAACATCTTTTCTGCACAAGGTATGCATAACATGATATCAATTTCACACAAAAACAAAGTTATAAAATGCAAAATTTTAGTTTGCAGAAGTACTTTACAAAAAAAAAGTCGCCAAGCACACAAATTCCTCTTTGAACAATTTAAGGACATATGTTAATTCTTAACAATTTACCATGCATAAAACTAATTTTCACCTCTTTCTTTCTTAGTATTTTTACAAGGTAATCTAATGCAATCACACATGTCACAACTTGCACTCATAAAATTTAAAGCAAGATACACTTCATGCAATCTTTTCTAGGTTATCAATCCAAAGGAAACAATGCCAATTTCTAATGATAACAAGGGTTAGGGATTCAAGAGATTATGCCATTCAACCTTATGATAAACACACGTCAAGTTCACAAGGCAAGAATAAATCAAATGGGCATTAAGATGTCTCCATAAAAATACACAAGGGCGAGGAAGGGTCCAATGCAATCCCTCACCACCTAGACCAACTATCTCGAGAGAACAATCGACTAAGAGGATCACAAACATCACAAAACACAAGAGGAAGACTTCGATAATCATGTGACAAGGCCATCACAATGATAACACAAGAGGATGGGTATTCCTCCAAGGTGAAGGTTAGTCAACAAACTACAACCTCACTTTCTTGCAGCTACATGTAGTAGAACAAGGGTCAAATCATGCTCAACCCACTCCATGTCGGCCTAAACAACACGCAAACCCCAAAGCTCCCAATGTTGAAACATGTGCTCTGATACCAAAAGTCATGCCCACATTTCCCATGCAGTCACAACACATATTCATGCATGTCAGGTCCACATGCGTCATGTGGTCATGATATGAACTATCAAAAATTTTCTCTTACTACTTTGAAAACCCCCTCGCACGCGTAAGCATTCTCGGTGGCATATGCTTAAGGAGTAAACAAAGCAATTGTTAGTGGGGTATTACACTCATGAATTACATTTGTATAGCAGTTGTTTAAGGTGATAGATCATTTTTCAACAAAGCACGATCATTTGCCCTCTCTTCCGTTTCTCTAAAATTTTATTTAAATATATATATATATATATATATATATATATATATATACATATATATATATATATACCGCCATTATCTCAGTTCACTTTAACTCACAATTTTATTAATAAGTTCCTTAACTGTAAAGAAAGTATAGAATATATATAATAAATAAATATATATATATAATTTGCTAAAACAGATTACTATCCAATAAATCATTAAAAACAGAGCAAAGAGTTAAAAAAATTTTTTTTACAAATATAAACATTGTATTTCCGAATTGCAACTCTAAGTTTAAGCATCTATTCAATTTGTATTATACAATATGCATAACTAAAACCCACTTTTAGTATTCACTATTCACTACTCACTATTCTGTTAATATTCACTATTCATATTAAGGCGAACTTTTAATATGAGATTAGTTTCTATTTAACTCAATTACACAACTTTAATCCAATTTTATTTCCTTTCCAAATGGCAAAACTAAATGAACAATAAAACTACAACTATCAATACAATAAGGAAGTAATTTCCTCACAACTCCAAAATACCAAATTATACAATGAAAGAGAGAGAATGTTCTCCTCTTGTAAAATCAACAAGGATGAAGCGATTAAAAGACCAAGCTCCCTTAAGA
Source organism: Cunninghamia lanceolata (assembly GCA_027924645.1). Lineage (NCBI taxonomy): Eukaryota > Viridiplantae > Streptophyta > Pinopsida > Cupressales > Cupressaceae > Cunninghamia > Cunninghamia lanceolata. The sequence continues at coordinate 7,039,025 of BSBN01000193.1, forward strand.
GTAAAGGAAAATAAATTATTTTCTAAGATCCAATAATCTTCTCCAAGCTTCACCATAAGCTCCTAGAAAACCCACATATCACACAAGGGAAGAAACACCACACAAGCTGCTCTCCTCCCTACCATAGACCTGCAAGAGGGTCACCCCTGAGCTAGGGAGATCATCCAATTAATTTTTCCTATAAAATAAACATCTATCTAACATCACCCGATTTGTTTTCTCTTAAAGAAAACATCTAACTAACATCACCCAATTAGTTTTCTTTTAACATAATAAGGTTTAATAGTTTGAAAATCTAGGATCAACAGTCCCACAAATGTAAAAGTATCAACAACAGTAAGGTAATTAGTCACATGTATGGAAATGAAAAAGTGTAGGCCTCACAATATCCTATGTACCCTTCTCAATAGTAGACCAATGGAGCTATGATGCCTCCTGTTGCAGTGCCTAGTCCTTTACAGGTACCTCTACTTAGCATCATGCCTCCTCCAAATGGAAATGGTCAAATAGTGTAATATCCAAGACATGTTTAAACAACTCAGGATGTAGGACAAAATAATATTAATGGTTCTTCTTTCTTTAAGCCTCAACAAGAGAACGTAGTAGCCAAATTTCAAGAAGAGAAAAAAGACATCAAGGAGATGTCTGCACAACTGAGGAAATTAACAACAAAAATTACACATCGAAGAGGTCAAAACTTTTATTCTTAGTTAAATCAAAATAGAGGATATAACAATGATAGATCAGTATATCCTAACAAAGGATACAATAATGATAGGAACTATAACAGTAATAATGGCAATAATAATAGTGCACCTAGGTAGCCTAGAGTGTGGAATACTAGGCCAAACAATGGTTCTTTGCCATCCCCCTTAGATAATCAGCCTCCTAGTGAACCAAAAAGATCACTAGAGTGAACCTAGCAGGGGTAGCCCTTACAAATTGGTGTAGAATACATAATACCAATGCACATGCTGAGCTAGGCTGTCCACAGTTCAAAATAGTAGCTACCATTTTTCAGGCTGAAGTGTCCAATACTGCAAGTAATCTTCCTTTCATTGAAGCAAATGAGATTGTCCCTTGTGGATATGCTTCTACTCTTGTGTTAGAAAGTTATGTAAATCACCCTTAGAACCAAATAGCTTTACCTTAGGAGAATTACACATTAGCATGTGAGGAATCTTCCTTGGCATTTGAAACAAACTATGTGTTTCCATTTGAGGATGAGAATGAACCAGCAGTGGAGCATGAAGAAGTTCATGCCTACCAATAGCAGTACCAAGGTAGACACCATTACAACCTCAAGAGTAATCCTAACAGACCTTCTAGCCCCTTGACTACATCATTACCTCCTAACAACTTCAACACTCCTCTAGATCCAAAAGCCAAAAACAATCCTTGTATTCCTAGGGTTAATGCCCATTACTTTACACCTTAGAACACCATGTTGAAAGCTAATAATAAATCTTCTGATCTAACAAATTAGTTACATAGTTAGCATAGGAGATGAAAAGAGTTAAGATTAACTTGTCATTATCTGAACTGCTAAAAACCCCAACCATCAAGAAGGCTTTCATGAGATGCTTAGATGAGCCTATACCAAAAGAAGATAGTCATGCTCATAATCCCAGCCATGCTGCAAACAAAGATCCTATTGCTAAAGATAATAATGTCAAACACAAAGCCCCAGCTACTGTCCAGGTTGCTAAGACTTCTCATATGACCCTATATAGAGATAAAACTGAGTCACCTCCTTTCCTACTCACACTGAGGATGTTTGCAAAGAACCTATGTAATTGCCGAGTAGATTTTGATGCATCAACTAATGTGATGTCATTGTCCATTTGTAATGCCTTAGGGTTACATCTAGCTAAATCACTGAAGAAGGTGACACAACTAGACAAATCTGAAGTAAGTGTAGTGGGAGAGTTAACACATATCCACATGCAGTTAGCCTCAGATCCAAGGATTGAATATTATATTGACATCCAAGTGGTGGATATCCCTAACACTTATGGAATGTTGCTTAGTAGGGATTGGTCAAAGACACTCAATGGTTATATGTCTATAGATTTTAGTCATATGTGGTTACCATGGAAGGGGATTCCTAATCAAATCAGGATAGAGGTTGAACCTCGCATGAAACACATGATCACTAAGTATAATAACACAAATGAGGTATTGTATGTAGATGTTGAACTAAGGGTTTATTCCATCATGTCCCAAATAGTTAGGATAGAAGAGATCCTCATGTATGATGCTCATAGCCCTAAGCATGTTCACCAAGACAATAGGGTGAGCATAGAATCCAATTATAGTTTAGATGATGGTGATGAAGTTGATTATTTCAAAAACTTTGAATTACACTTGTCTAGGGAAATGCATCATTGCCAAACATTGAATATATCTAATGAAGACATTTTGATTGAGGGTTTGTGCAGGTTGCATGATGAAGCACATTCAGAGAAAACTTGTGATGCTTTCTTAGACATGATAGAGATGGAATGAATGTGTAGTAAGAAAGGATTGTCATCAGATGAGGTAAGTAATACAAATAATTATAGTGATGCTAATTCTTGTTCGTCATTTGTAGGTACAAAAGAAAAAACATATCAGGATGAAAGCCACACTCGTAACTTAGAAGAGATCCTGATGTATGTTGAAAATATTTCTAGGGATGAAAACAACATCACTCTAGGAACTGACTGTTTGATTGAGTCATATTATGAAGTATCTGATGAAGATAAAGGGAATAATTTGACCAAGTTTGAAGAGTTTTTTGTCAAAACAGATTCAAAATCTTATTTTGCAAAAGATTCCTTTACATCAAGTTTTAATTGAGGGATGATGTAGACTGCATGAAGCATCACATTCTAAAACTACATGCTCATTATGCTTACACATATTGAATAAATAGAGGATGCTTTATTCAAAAGATTAGTCATTCGATAGTAAAGACATGATTAAGGATAAGGACAAGGGAATGGGAGTACAATCAAGTAAGTATAATGATGATACCACAGATGCCAAAAGGGGAAAGGTATCAGATACAAGTCACTCACTAAAAGTGACAAAGAATGAGTCACCGAAACTAAGGTGGATATTAGGTGGTGCAACTACTAGAGCTAAAAAGAAAAGAGAGGGTCCTAACAAACCTCTAATAGAAGATAAACCATGGATTCTTAGGTTTGATAGATCCAAGTCAAAACAAGGAGCTGGAGTAGAAATAGACCTTATTGATCTAGTAGGAAAATCCTACTTCGTAGCATATAGATTGCAATTCCCATGTACCAACAACATGACAGAATATGAAGCTTTAATTCATGGGTTATTATTTTCTCTCAAGAAAAGAGTGAAGATTTTGCATTTCTATGGAGACTCAAAATTGGTGGTAAGATGAGTAAGAGGCATATACTCTTGCAATTACAATAAGTTATCTAGTTACAGACATAGGGTGTGGGATTTAATAGAAGAATTTAATGCATTCAACATCACCCATGTGCCTAGAGAATAGAATCATAGAGAAGATGCCTTTGCACAAGATGCAAGTACTTTAGAACCATTATCTATTTCTGGTTTGAAGAGATTCTTAGTCGAGTTGGTATCAATGCCTTCCATACCAGATAATGTTACAAATCTCCAAGTATTTGATGATGACCAACACATTTTAGACTTTATATCAAACAAAGATATATTTGATGCTCAGATCATAAATGAAAGGAATGTAGAAGATCATACCTGGGAGGAAGAAGAAATCATGGAATTACCTACCAACAAGATTCCCAAGTGTATGATAGAGTTAGAAAAGGCTTTTGATTTACACAATATGATGAAACAGAAAGATCTCCCAAAGACTGATGGATGAGAATATTCACCAATCAATATAGGACAAAATGAAGAAGTGAAGAATGTCCTGATTGGAAAAGTCTATATAGAGGAAGAAATGGTAGGGATAACTCAAGCAATAAAGGATTATATCCATGTTATCACTTGGACTTACGATGAGCTGAAGACTTATGATACCTCAATCATCACCCACACTATACCATTGAAGCCAGATGCTAAACCTTTTAGACAAAAGCAGAGACCTGTTAATGTCTTGTTAGAACCCATCATCTTTGAAGAAGTGAAGAAGTTGTTCAATGCCAAAATCATATTTCCTATGAGGCATTCAACTTGGGTGGTAAATTTGGTCCCTGTAAGAAAAAAAAAATGGTGATATCCGGCTATGTGTAGACTTCAGAAACTTGAACAGAGCTTCTGAAAAGGACAACTATCCTTTACCTTCATTGGATGAGGTCTTACAAATAGTAAATGGTACTCAGATGATGTCATTCCTGGATGGTTTCTCAGGGTATAACCAGGTGATGGTAGATAAAATAGATAGGTTGAAAACTGCATTCACCACCAAGTGAGGAATATTTGCATATAGGCACATGCCTTTTGGATTGATAAATGCTGGAGCCACCTTTCAGCATGCAATGGATATAGATTTTAGAGGTTTGATTGGCAAATACATTATCATTTACATGGGTGACTTGACAGTCTTTTCAAAGAAAAGGGGGGATCATATAGAAGACCTCAGGAAGGTGCTCAAGAAGTGTGAACAATATGGCATCTCACTCAATCCCAAGAAGTGCATATTTGGAGTGACAATAGGTAAACTGCTTAGTCACTTGATAATAGAGAATGGAATCATCATTGACCCTACTAGGGTAAAATCTATCATGAAGTTGCAACTACCTGGAAGTAAGAAAGAGCTTAAATCCTATTTTGGTAAGATAAACTTTGTTAGGAAGTTCATTATTGGATTCATAGAGATTGTCCAACCACTTAATGCAATGCTCAAGAAGCTAAAATTGAATGGACTCCTAAAGCAAGAGAAACATTTGAGGACATCAAGAAAGCCATATCTGATGCTCCTATTCTGATCAGTCCAGATTATACAAGAGATTTCTACATTTATTCATTTGCTTCAGAGCATACATCTGCAGCAGTACTGACACAAAGAAATGAACCCAAGGAAGAAAAGCCTATAACCTTTATGAGCTGCCCATTTAAGGATGCAGAGCTTAGATACATGTGTTGGAATTAGTCTGGACAACTAAGAGGGGGGGTGAATCAGTTGTCTCACAAATTTAACCTTTTCCTCTTTTAACCTTCTTTATCAACTTATGATTAGATTAATAATATAAACATTAAAGCATGAATTAATAACACATGAGCAGAAATAAACTGAATACACATAACACCAGGATTTTTACGTGGAAACTTGGTTAAGGGAAAAACCGTGGTGGGGGTTAACCCATAAGATTTGTACCCTGTTAAAAGTAGTTAGAAGAAAAGATAAGGCACATGCCTTTGGGCTCACTATCTAGAGCTCACTGCTAAAGAGGGGCTCACTGCCTACAAAATTTATGTTTAATACAGAAAGAATTAACTAATAAATAGCATCTTCTTCATGCCTGGTTCAGTTTCATTAAATGCTCACAAAACTTCTGCTCTACCCCAAATACTTCTTCTTTAACTCCTCATCAAAATAGTTCTTATTCTTCTGCTTCTCCTCTTCTCTACCTTTGATCCTTTCTTTGGATTATATTATTTTTGCACAAGGATTCTTTTCCATAACTCATCTACATGCCTTTATATCCTTCATCAACCTTGGAATAAACATCAAGGTCGGCACTACAAGCATTTGACTTAATGTGATTCACTAAGCTATCAAGTAAACATAACTGGGACTCAAATCTTCCTTGATCAACACGCCATGCTCCATTGAATTGCTCTTAGATCATCTGCAACACTCTTGAATCGTCTGACTGGCCAAGACTGGGAAGAACAACAGCACCAAGAAGGAAATCATCACCAATGTGCTCAAACTTCAATGGAGAGCTCCAACATAGCAGTCACATGATCTAGAGACCTTCACAAGCACATTGAATTCAACAAAAACATCTGCACTCCTCTAAATTATCATAATCACTTGCATCTTCATCTGGAACCTCAAGAACACTGTTTGTTATGACTGTTACATAAGAAAGACTGCTTGCAGATCTCTAAACCACAAACCACTTCACTGAATGATACACACTAACTTCCAAAACATGTCTCTAGATCCACAGATCATCATTTTATATTTCTAGCATAATCTAGACCTCTTTCATGTCACTCTATCTCTTCTAAACACTGCAAAACTGGTTCTACTCAGATGGCCATAGATTCTTCAAATCTTCATGTGAACCCTTCAAATCTTAACTGGAGCTTCTTAAGACAATCCTCTACTCAACCATATGGTCTACATACATTGATCCTTATTAATTTTCTCAATATCCTCAACATTCCAATCTTCTAAACAAACAACAAAATAGGATATAGTTGACACCAATGGCAACAAGAATATGTTGACATCAATGACAACATCGATTAGGCACATATTTACAACAATCTCCCCCTTTGTCATTGATGGAAACATATGATTTGAAAAACTGATTCAACCATCAAGACAAGAAATTCTCCACCTTTCTCTTATCACTTCTACAACCACTATCTTCACTACTCCCCCTTTCATTAGCAACTAGTTTTTCACATGATTTCTCTCCCCTCTTGACATCAATGGAAAAGGGCACATATTTGCATTCTTTTCTCCTTATTTTAGTTTCAAACCAAACTCAAAAATTACATGCAGACTACTTCCCCTAAGTAGTGCGTCCTTAACATCAATCCGGATCACAAGATATGACTATGAATTCCACTGGACTAATGCACTTTAGTGCATCTTAATTCTAATCAAGAGGGGTAATGACCCCTAACTTCTCCCCAAGATACTCAAAAGTATCCTTGGGAAGAGGTTTAGTGAAAATATCTGCAATCTAATCCTTTGAAGACACAAACTCCAACTTGACTTCATTCTCATTTACCTTCTCTCTCAAGAAATGAAACTTGATGGATATATGCTTTGTCTTTGAATGTAACACCAGATTCTTTGAGATGCTTATTGCACTTGAATTATCACATAACACTATGACAGGCTCCTCAAACACAATTCTAATGTCCTTCAACATTTGCTTCATCCACAGAACTTGAGTACAATTTTTTGCTACTGCTATATACACTACCTTTGCTATAGATAGGGATATTGCCTCTTTCTTTTTGTTCAGACAAGAAACCAATCTACTTCCTAAGAAGAATGCACCACCACTAGTGTTTTTTCTATCATCCACATCTCCTACCCAACCGGCATCTATATATGCATGAAGAGTGAAATCATTATTCTTTGGATACCATAATCCATAATCATTTGTCCCTTTCAGATATCTAAAAGTTCTCTTGACTGCTACAACATGGGATTCTCTAGGATCAACTTGAAATCTAGCAACAAGTCCAACTACATTCATGATATCAGGTATGGTCTGAGTTAGATAAAGCAGTCCTCCAATCATTGATATATACCTTTTCTGATCTACCTTAGGGGAGTCATCATCTCTACTCAACTTACATCTGGTTACCATAGGCGTACCTACTGGCTTTGAATCTTCCATTCCAAACTTCTTCAACAATTCTCTCATATATTTAGACTAAGATATGAAGATACCTTTATCTGACTGAGTGATTTGTAGACCTAAGAAGAAGTTCATTTCACCAAACATGGACATCTCAAATTCACTTTGCATATGATCAGCAAATATTTTTCAGATACTCTTATTTCCACCAAACATCCACAAATACCTCAACAATTAGGATATTCTCATGATCAATCTTGAAGTAAAGATTACTATTAGCAGTGCCTTTTCTATAACCTAACTTTAGCAAATACTTATCTAATCTTGTATACCAGGCTCTTGGGGCTTGTTTGAGTCCATACAATACTTTCCTTAATCTGCAGACCATATCTCTCTGATCAGACAACTAAAATCCTTTTGGTTGCTAAATGTAGACTTCTTCTTCTAACTCTCCATTTAGAAATACTGACTTGACATCCATCTGATAGACTTTGAAATATTTATAAGTAGAAAAAATAAGATACAATCTGACTACCTCTATTCTTGCCACTAGAGCAAAAGTTTCTTCAAAATCAATTCCTTCCACTTGAGAATATCCTTTTCATACCAATCTTGCTTTATTTCTTACAACTTCACCATCTTCATTTAGTTTATTCTAGAAAACCCATTTAGTTCCAATCACATTTTTGTCCTCATGTCTAGAAACAAGATCCCAAGTGTGATTCTTTTCAATTTGCATTAATTCTTCTTCCATTGCCTTTACCCAGTTTTCATCTTTGCAGGCTTCACTTACTGTTTTTGGTTCAATCTTTGAAATTAGACAAATCTCTTCTTGATCTTTAACAATTCTTCTCCTAGTTTGGACACCTTTATTTCTATCTCCTATGATTTGATCTTTAGGATGATTCATCCTTACATACCTGGGGGTTTTGGGATTTTCTTGAACTTCTATTTCTTGAGCTTGTTCCTCAACTTCTGCACTATCCTCTTGAGTTACTGGGTTTTTTTGGATCAATCTAGATCTGAATCTGGATCTGAACTTGCCTTCCTTGATTTTGACTTTCATCTTGATCTTCTGAATCATATCCGCAAGACTTGGAATGACATTCCTTGCTTTCATCAACTCTAACATTTGCACTTTTGACAATCTTTTTCAATCTTTTATTAAAGCACCGGTATTCCTTGCTTTGAGTAGAGTAACCCAGAAATATTTCTTCATTACTTCTTGCTTCAAACTTGCCTAGATCCTCATCTCTTTTGATATAGCATTTGCTACCAAAAACTCTAAAACATCTCACAGTAGGAGGATGACCAAACCATAGTTCATAAGGAGTCTTACCAGAATTGCCTTTGATCTACACCCAGTTAAGAGTGTAGATAGTAGTACTCATAGCTTCTCTCCAATAGAATTGAGGAACATTTGTTTCCATCATCATGGTCTTGACAGCTTCTTGAATGGTCCAGTTTTTTCTTTCCACTACTCCATTTTGCTGTGGAGTCCTAGGAGCAGATAACTATCCTTTTATTCCATGCTTTTCATAGAATGAATCAAACTCATCAGAGGTAAACTCTCCACCTCTGTTAGATCTCAAACACTTTATCTTTCCACCAATCTCATTCTCCACCATAACCTTGAACATTTTGAATTTTTTGAGAGCTTCTGATTTTTCTTTTAAGAAGGTTACCCATATCATCCTGGAGTAATCATCAATTAGCAACATAAAATATCTATCTCCTTACACACTCCTAATTCTAGTCGGACCACACAAATCAGTATGCACAAGTTCCAACTGTTCACTTGAAAATTGTTCCTTACTTTTGAAGGAAATTTTGTTCTATTTACCCAATTGACATTTTGTGCACATGTTATCAGGTTTCACAAGTTTTGGCAAATCTCTTACAACCTGAATAGAACTTATCTTGACCATGTTATCAAAATTCACACGACACATCCTCCTATGCCATAACCAACTTTGATTTGTCTGAGCAATCGAACAAATTTTGCCAGAACTACTTAAATGAAAGATGTTACCTCTATTTTGAGTACTAGATGCAATTTTTGTTCTAGAGCTTTCAAAGATTCTACATTTTACATTCTTGAATCAGAGATCATAACCATTGTCAACCAACTATCCAACACTAAGAAGATTATGTTTCAATCCTTCCACATACAAAACATCATTGGTGTTATTCTTACCATCAAAAGATATGGATCCTCTACCACAGATTCTACCAGCTGAGTTGTCTCCAAATTTCACAAGCCCGCCTTCATATTTTTCAAAGCTTACAAACTTAATTTTATCACTAGTCATATGATGAGAACATCCACAATCAATCACCCATTCATCATTTTCAACAACTTCTCTGGACATCTTGAGGCAAAATGACCAATCTTATTACAAGCAAAACATTTGAATGGCAACTTTCCTTCATACTCATTGGATCCTCTTGGCATTCTTTTGGCAATAAGAGATTCAAGATATACAGTCTCAATTTTATCATCTTCAAGATCCTTTCTTGCCTTCACAAATTTGTTTGATCTTGCTGAAGAACTTTCACCTGGATCATATCTTTGTTTTACATATACACTAGCCTTAAATGCAGATTCAGACTTAGGAAGAGAATCACCAAACTCACTCAATTCAAAAGCTAAAATTTTTCCAATCAGCTGATCTCTTGTAACTTTTGACAAAGTCTTGATCTCCTCTATAGTAGCAACCTTATGTTTTTACGAATGAAGTAAAGATTTGAGTACTTTTACCACAATCTCTAATTCTTCCAAAGTTCCACTAGCACACTTGATACCACACACAAGTTCATTTATCTTTTGCATGTAGATTGTAATGTTTTCATCTTCACTCATCCTCAAATTTTCAAATTTTCCTCTCAGACTTTGTAGCTTGGCACATTTGACATATTCATCACCTTCATAAAGATTCTCCAACTTCTTCCAGATTTCATGAGTAGTTTTTAGTCCAAAGACATTTGTCATTTCTAAATCAGTCAGGGCACTCAACAAGGCTTCTTTAGCTCAAAGGTTATTTTTAGCATCTTTGAGTTGATCTAGAGTTGAAGGACCTTTCTCTAGATCTTTATACTCATCATTGGTTATCACCCAATAAGCATCACCCATGCATTGCAAATGGCACTCCATGTGACTCTTCCAAACAGAGTATTTTGTTCCATCAAATCTTGGACTATCCTTCTTGTAAGTTGACATCCTGGATCTCCTTAGGTGGTTAAGCTTCTTTTAGAGGAACCTTTCTCTGATACCAATTTTTGGAATTAGTCCAAACAACTGAGATGGGGGGTGAATCATTTGTCTCACAAGTTTAAAGTTTTCTTCTTTTAACCTTCTTTATCAACTTACAATCAGATTAATAATGTAAATATTAAAGCATGAATTAACAATACATGAGCAAAAATAAACTGAGCACACATAACACCAAGATTTTTATGTGGAAACTTGGTTAAGGGAAAAACCATGGTGGGGGTTAACCCACAAGATTCATACCTTGTTAAAAGTACTTAGAAGAAAAGAGAAGGCACATGCCTTCAGGCTCACTACCTACAAAATTTATGTTTAATACAGAAAGGATTAACTAATAAATAGCATCTTCTTCATGCCTGGTTCAATTTCATTAAATGCTCACAAAACTTTTTCTCTGCCCCAAATACTTCTTCTCTAACTCCTCATCAAAACAACTCTTGTTCTTTTGCTTCTCCTCTGCTCTACTCTACCTTTGATCCTTTCTTCAGATTATATTATTTTTGCACAAGGATGCTTTTCCATAACTCATCTACATGCCTTTATATCCTTCATCAACCTTGGAATAAACATCAAGGTCGGTACTACAAGCATTTGACTTAATGCAAGTCACTAAGCTATCAGCCAAACATAACTAGGACTCAAATCTTCCTTGATCAACATGCCATGCCCCATCAAATTGCTCTTAGATCATCCACAACACTCTTGAATCATCCAGTCAGCCAAGACTGGGAAGAATGACAGCACCAAGAAGGAAATCTTCACCAACGAGCTCAAACTTCAATGTGGACCTCCAACATAGAAATCACACAATCCAGAGACCTTCACAAGCACATTAAGTTCAAAAAAAAACATCCCCACTCCAAAATATCAGAATTACTTGCATCTTCATCTAGAACCTCAAGAACACTGTCTGCTATGACTGTTACATAAGAAATATTGCTTACAGATCTCTGAACCAAGAACCACTTGACTGGATGATACACACTGAATTCCAAAACATGTCTCTTGATCTGCAGATCATCATTTTATATTTCAGAAACAATCCATACCTCTTTCATGTCACTTTGTCTCTTCTGAACACTACAAAACCAGTTCTACTCAGATGGCCATAACTTCTTCAAATCTTAACTAGAGCTTCTTAAGATAATCCTCTACTTAGCCATATGGTTCACATACATTGATCCTTATTACTTTTCTCAATATCCTTAACATTCTAGTCTTCTAAACAGGTAACAAAATAGGATACAGTTGACACCAATGGCAACAAGGATATGTTGACATTAATGACAATATCAATTAGGCACATATTTGCAACATGGATGTTGAGAGATAAGCTCTTGCTATAGTTTGAGCAGTTAAGAAATTTAGACATTACATATTAAGAAGATCATGTTGTAGTACCAGACACAATAGTAAAGATGCTCCTAATGCAAAGTGAGCCAGGAGAAAAGAGGGCCAAATGGATAATAGTGCTTCAGGAATATGACATGGATATAACACCCATGAAGTTAGTAAGGGGACAAGATTTAAGCCAAATGATTTCTGAGACTGATTCTAACCTTATGAATCAGAAATATGTAGTTAATTCCAAAGAAGATAAAGATTGGTATTTTGATATCAGGAATGTCCTGATTACTCGAAGATGCCCATCAAAATTGCAAGATTCATAGAGGAGAGCCCAAAAGATATGATCACATAAGTATATGATAAAAGGAGGAGTCGTTTTCAAAAGAAACTATGAAGGAATATATCTTAGATGTTTGAATAGACAAGAAGCTGACAAGGTCTTGGCTGAGTTGCATGATAAGTTTGGAACTACACATGGATCTCACTTAGCTATTGTCCATGCTATCTTGAGAGTAGGATAATATTGGCCTACTATCTTTAAGGATACTGCAGAACATATTAATTTTTTCCATACTTGTCAGGTTACTGCTAACCAAGGAAGATATGCTTCTCAACCCTTGCAGTGAGTGATGGAGATGCACCCATTTTCTCAATGGGACATGGACTTCATAGGACTCATCAATCCTCCATCATCTTTAGGCCATAGGTATGTCCTAACAGTCACTGATTATTGTACCAGATGGACTGAAGCAGTTGGCAACAAGACATGCAATGCAAATGATGTGATCAAGTTCTTTGAAAACAACATAGTGACTAGGTATGGAGTTCTATATGCTCTAGTATGTGATAATGGACTTAGCTTTGCATCATTAAAACTATCTAGTTGGGCTTTTGATCATGGAATTATATTGAAATTTTCTTCAAATTATTATCAAGGAAATGGCTTGGCAGATTCAACAAATAAGAACTTACTGAATATCATAAAGAAATGGATAGAGAAGAACCCTAGAGAGTGGAATACCCTATTGAAGTATGACTTGTGGGTAGATAGAACTAGAATGAAGGATGCATTAGGAAACACCCCTTATCAATTAGTATATAGTGTGGATCCTATCCTCCCTGTCAACTTGAAGATCCCCACAGTGCAGTTTACACAAGAATATCTAGGTATAGATAACAAACAAGAGGTTAGATTGCTTTAGCTCTTGCACCTAGAGGAAAAAAGAGATAGGGCAATTGATCAGTTTGCTAAAAATCAAGCCACTGTCAAACACTGGTTTGATAAGAGAGCTAGAATAAAAGCTTTTAGGATTTTAGATTTAGTCCTCACATGGGATAAAGCACATAAAAAGAAAGGTGCCCATGGGAAATTTGACAAACTTTGGATAGGTCCTTTTCAAATTTTAGAGATCCTAGGAGATAGCAACTATAGTCTTAAGAATTTAACCGGTGAGGATGTCCCATTACCAGTAAATGGGTAGTTCCTCAAACATTACTTTTAGGCTTAAATTGGGTCATGTAAGTCATTTGTATTATAGTGTATATATGTTGTATAGTTGTTTGTATAGTTTTGTTTTGTGTGTTGCTTGTTTACTTGTGGTTGTTGAGTTGTGTTTTGGTTAGTCAAGATGAAGCACCTTGTCACCCTAATAAATCAACAAAATTGTTAGGATTCAAGTGATGAGGACAAATTTCTGCATAGGTTGTGACTCATTTTGAGAAGTATTCCTGATTAGGTTTATGATATCCTTTTCATCAATGATGCCTTTTCTTGAGAGGGATATTTTCACGATGACTCACCTAACAGCCTTGGGTTTGTTGAATACATCAGTATAGGTGTTAAGTGAAAAATTTAAAGGGTCTCCCTTGCTACCATTGCAATCCCCAACATAAATCAGCAAGTGATCACACCTTGCATATTGAGCTTACATGATAATATCATTTGAATATAAAAGAAAAAAGATGAATATTGAAAATCCAAAGAGGATAAAAATTAGGCCATCTAAGTAATTCTACCAGGGCTATAGATGCCTACTGGCAGTGGGGCTCTACTTAGGGGGATTGTAAAGATAACCTTGTCAGGGCTATGGACACCTGCTGGCAACAAGGCTCTATCCCAGTTGGCTATGAGGGATGAACCAAAAATATGTAGCTTAACACTAGTTACATGTGTCTTCAACTTACTTTCAAGATGAGGATAATTAATCATATGCACACACTTGATCCCTTATCAGCATTGTTGCACTTATGAACATGATGTCATTCACAAGGTCATGATACTTATGCTTAGAGAAAGTCAAAATGTTGTGTTCTAATGTGACCTCATCACCTGAATCATTTGAATTTGGTTGATTTCTTTGGTGGCAAGTTGTGTGGTTACACAACATGGCCCATTTTGCCTTAGCAAAACAAGGATTCAACTTTTTTTGCTCCTGCTTGTTTTTTCTTTCTTGCTTTAGGAGGTTTGGAAAAAGTCAATTAAGTGTATCACCCTCGCTTAGGCATGTTCTCTAAAGAACATGTCAATTGTCAAAGTTAGAATCTGTTGTCACAAACTTCATAATCTGGAAGAATACAAAATTATAGGTAGGTTTACTTTTTGGATCACCCTAATATTTTTTAAGGATATAAATTTATGCTAAGTCAAAGTTTGGTCAACCTAGATATTTTCCATAGGATCATATTTCTGATTGTTAGTCATATTCATTAAGATGACCCCGACATAAGATCACCCAATATCCATATGTTCCCTAATATATGAATGCCAATCTTAAGTGCAATAGTGTATATGCTCGTCAAAACCCATATGCATATCTTCGGAGCGTCACATTTCTAAAGATCAGTCATGTTACCAAATATCACCCTTATTGATCATGATGTTAGTCATAAGCAAACATAGAATAAAAATTGCACAACAACCTTTACTAATCTTGAAAGATACGATGAATTCAGAGAATTCATGATCCCAAGTCTCCATGGATTAGTTCATAACCTACTGACGTTATTCAGTGGTTGATGTGCATTGTTGTTTTCCATTTTGGGGCCTTACTTTCATCAACATGATTTGATAAGATGCTACAAGGAAACATTATTTCACAGTATATTTCTCTAGATGATATATTTGTACTTAAATATTTGCATGATATGTGTCAATTTGGCATGCTTTAACTCAAATATGCTACTGATTTTCAATTAACTTCGAGATATCTGCATATTTATTACTATTTGCTTCTGATTGTCAATTATTTACAATTGTGATGGTGAATTATTCTGAAATTGAAAGAAATTGAAAAGAATACTTCAAATGATGATGAACCTTCAATTATTGAGCCACATACACATCAAATACAGTCATGAAGAGAAGAAATCAAACCATATGTTCACCAGGACATTCCACAGCTAGATACAGTCGATGCTAACTTCAAAGGAAAGGTATGAAGACAACACATGCAAGCTGATATGCACTCCAAGGGATGCAACAAATCAAAGCACCTATCAAGAATTCATACACTAATTACTCAAAATTTATGATGGATTGTAATCAAAACAGTCTTCTCATTCATTAAGTATGCAAGAACATATATGTATAAAACAACTTTGAAATGAGCCCTGAATACTTTAGCAAACAGATTTCAATTAAGTTTCCAATGTTTAAAATAAGGCATCCCTGCACCTTTTATAGAACAAGGTGAGGGAGCGGTTACAAATGACCTATGGTCATGATTTATCTTTTAAGATCTACGACTAATATTCATCTTTGACTTTGTTAGCATTTGACGTGGCACAAGTTGCCAGATAGCAACCATCTAAATTGCTTATTTTCCTAAGTATCAGATGCTTATGTCTTTTATGGGTATTGCATCTTCAT
Organism: Cunninghamia lanceolata; assembly: GCA_027924645.1. Classification (NCBI taxonomy): domain Eukaryota; kingdom Viridiplantae; phylum Streptophyta; class Pinopsida; order Cupressales; family Cupressaceae; genus Cunninghamia; species Cunninghamia lanceolata. The sequence continues at coordinate 7,055,010 of BSBN01000193.1, forward strand.
TTACTTTTTATCTTTCAAGTTCCTCATCTTCATCATCAGGAGCATCAGGATCATCACTTCCCAAATCTTCATCATCTTGATGACTTTCTCCTTGTATATGGACCTGCATGGATGTCCAGATATTTTCATAAGATTGTACTATCTTTTCTACTTCCCCACCATCTTAAATTCTTCCTTTGGTGATGGCATGCTTGTGTATCTGGTAATTGCCTCAGAGAGTCTCTAATTTACTCCTCCTCTTGCTAAATGTTTCATTGTAGTTTTCCACTCTGACCTTGATCCTCATGATTTTGTCCATGACTTCTTCCGTCAGGTGATTTAGAGGGTCATCAGCTACTAGCTGGAAATTGTTATGTATAGCTTTAATAGCAAACTCTTCATCTTGATTCTTAATCTTTCCCTCTACTTCACCTTCCAAGCTCTCCAAGACATCTGCCTCATATGACATCATGTCATGCAACTTCATACTGATGTCTCTTAATTTGTTGTTGCATCTTTTGAGTACGTCACACTCAAATCAGATGTCCTTGTACCATATATCAATCAAAATGGCAGTATTATTATCTAATACTTGGTTATTTATTAGAACCTGAGGATTAATCCTCCTTATTTCATCTAAAGCACTCAATGCTTTCTCTAACTGAAAGGACCTTCTTCCTATCTCCATCTATAATTTTTCAACCTTCTTCCTTGAGATACTTAAATAATTCCACCTCTTCAAAGAGGCTTTCACTATTTCCTCCACTCCATCAAATGCAGATATCATCCATTTTCTCAATATTGATGACTCATGCCTCATGAGATCCAATTTATTCAGCTCATCCTGGGAAATAGCAGTCAATGGGACTGCATGATCACTTGGAATATCATCAGGGTTCATTAACCCTTTTATATAGGCATGTAGCTGAGCAATGCGCTCTTTATGCTGCTTATTTTTCTCTTTTTCCTTCTTCACTCTTTGGGTCAATGAATCAATTATATCCTTTCCCTCTTGGCCTTCTTGATCCTCATTGGTAAATCCCAAATCTACTGTACTAATCTGGAATTCATTCAGAGTGATCTTGCCTTTCTCTTTGTCAACTGTGGGAATGGCTACTTGGGCGGTCCTTCTGCCCGTAGCAAGATCTCTTCTTATGGCCAAAGTCAACCTGGCCTTCCTCTTTGGTTTCATTAGAGTCTCTAAAAATAGCGTTGAAACATCAAACTCCTATATCTCTAATCTGGACTCTGTGCTTATCTCTTTCTCAAGCCATGGAGGAACTTTGTCTCTGGATCCTGGGTGTACACCATCATCATGATGATCATCCTGATCTCCAGCAACTGCATTTGTTTTTGATGGAGATGGTGACTTTGTTATTTCTTCCTCATGATGCTCTTCATCAAGAGGGTGATCTTGGGGTATTTCTTCCTGTTGAGGAATTTCTTTTTCTGGAGGATCTTCCTTTTGAGATGGAGAATCTTGCAATGCATCCACCTGATGATCATGCACTACCTCCTTCTGTACCTCATCCACTTTGGTGATTTCCTCACCTGAGGTCTATTCATATTAGTGAATGCTATTGTGTCTATCTTAGGTACATTAACTTGATCTGAAGCTGCTATCTGCTCCGTACCTGTAGTAATTGCTTCTTGAACTTTTAGGGCAGGATCAATTGATGTATCCTTTTCTTCTACTCCTTTTTCTTGTACTTCCACTATTTTGGGTTCAGCAGATGTATCTTGTTGTTGTTGACCCATATCTGCAGTGTGGCTTTCCACTTCTACAAGTTCGTCTTTCTCAATATCTTCTATTTTCTTAGGTGTTCCCACTGGATTTTTAGGATGTGTTACATCCTCCCTATGTGTTAAATCTATCACTTCGGGACTGGTTACTTGATCCACTAGTTTATCAAGCCCCATTTCTTGGGCTACCTTTTCTGGACTCTTTTCTTTCTCCAGCTCTACTTGCTTCAGTTCCTCTAACACTGCCACATGTATTGATGGTGTTCCTTGTGGTGTTATGTGGGTGTTAGCAGCAAGAGTCTTCATTCGTTGCGAGGCAACATTGTCTACAACTTCATCATCTGATAGGTCTATAGTCTCATCTAATGAGAAATGACCTCCTTGACTTGTGCCAGTGGTTTCCTTCACTTGTTCTTTAGCCTATTCAGTCTTAAATTGAAAAATGGTAGGAAGTGGTACATTATGTTGCAGTTATTTTCGAAACACTTCACTACCTACTCCTCTCAACATTATAGGATCATGTCTTATCTCACCTCTCATGGATGTTCTTGGTTTCTTAGGTGTAGAGGCCATCACCTAAGGTGCTTTTCTTTTTCTAATGAGGGGCATTGGGTCTTCTTTTGTAGGTTCTTCTTCAAGAGGAACATCCTCTTTCATTTATTTTTGTGATGTCTGACCCTCCTCATATGTTTTAGTAGTTTCAACCGCTGACCTTTGGATCTTTTGAGCCTTTTGTTTATCCATGGGAGGTGGTGTTGATGAGGCCAGTGCCTGTCCTGATGTGGATGCATCGTTAGCTGTTATAACTACTCTCTTAATTATCACCCCTTTAGGTTCATTATCAGTCTCCTTACCTCTGGGGGGTCTCTTGCTTTGTTGTTGTTGGGGTGGCAACCTTTCTCCCTTAGATTTCCTCTTCTCTATTAGGAAATCATCATATTCCTCATCAAGAATATCTTGTCCCTTTTTCTTATTCTCAACTGTAAGGGCTACACCCTTCTTCTTCAGTGCATTTGTTTGGTCATCTACCCAAGATTGGGTTAACTATAGGGTCCTGCCCGTGAATTGGTCCAATGAAATATCCTCAAGTTGAGTAAGATCAGGCACTAATATTGTGTCATTATATATCTTTTTCTCTTCATACTCATCAGCTATTGTTTTGCCATCATGCCTCTTTAGTTGTGTAGGCACTGGGATGCAATCAAAGGTCTTGATCTAGTTGAGAGTTAGCCTTTGGTATTTTCTCCTTCTCGCTTCGGCTTCATCCTCACAATCTGCCTAGAAATCTTCAAGATGCCTTTTATGGATGAGCTTCCCCATGATCTTCTGCATCCTACCATATGGATCATATGATCTTGCTAGTGGGAATGGCTGTAATTTCATCATATTCAAGCCAGTTATGGCTTTCTTTATGTCTTCAAAATCCTAGCATATATACTAGCCCATTGTTACTGGAAACAAAACTGGTGGGATCTTATTATTTGTTTTATACGCATCCAGTATTGTGGATATTTGCCTCATAAACTCCATTAACAGTATTGCATCAGTGGGATACCTAGGGAGCATGAGGGGCTGACCCTCAAAACCTTCTATCCTGATATAGGAGAAAGTAGCATATTGTATAAACCAAGCACCATGCCTGTAAATAACCTCTTGAGCCTCCATGCTTAGTCTTTTAGTCCTGTCTTCCTCCATTGTCCTGACCAGATGCATAGAAAATGCATCATTCACTAGTTTATAATCAGGGAGGAAATTTACTCTTTGCAGCTGAGGATATTGATCCCATATGTGGGCATCATTAGTAGTGCCACCAAACTTTCCTTCTGTTACAAGTGCATCAAATGTACCCTTATAGGCACATGAATATACCACATATGAAGTCATATAGAACACACATTCCAGACCTCCTAGGTTCATGAGTTGATCATGTAGGGCATCACTTATCATTTTTGCCCATAGTGGCTTGTTGTCTGTATAAACACACATGAGGATGACCCCATACATCCAGTCTTTAAAACTTCCAACGTTAGGCTAGCCTGTCACTCTGCTAAGTAGAGCTATCATATATTGGTATTCATCATCGAAATCAAACTTATACAAATGCACTGGTAGCTTGGCAGCTGCAGGATAGGGACTGTTCTTCGCCCTCCATTGATACATTCTCTTTCTAGCGGTTTTCTTGTTATTCTCATATTCAATTTGCAACTTCTTCAAATCTATACTAGATACCTTCTTTCCTAATGGCAAATTGAAAGTGGCTACAATCCCCTTGATAGATAGATTAGCATAAACCTTACCATGCTTCTCTACTTTTCTGGTCTATGTGTTGTAGTTCCTTGCACATTCAACAATTAATTCTAGAGCTTCCATAGAGTAAGGGAATCTTGCAGCACTCCACATTCTTGACATGAAGACTGCGTCCAACAAGGTGTTGTTATTCTTTTCATCACTCATCTTAGCTGACCATGCTGCCAAATTAGTATTTCCTTGGTGTGTATCTGTGATGGCACCATATTTAAATTGCACACCTTCAAGTTGAGCGAACATGGGTTTATGAAATTCGGCGTCAAACTTACTTAGTCTCTTGTCCGCCATGGTCTCCTACAATAAATAGTACTAGTCTTACCATACCATATTTCACATGTATGCATATAACAATATATTCTCACGGCGTGATATACATTATACTCAATTATCATCACTTCATTATAACATGCATAGTTCATAGCTTCAAACTAGTAGAAATCATACTACCTGGACGTGCAACAATGACAGGAAGGGATTTCAATTACTTACTTGATTACACTTATTCTCCTGACAATGCTAATGATTATGTGAAAGGGACTCAAATACCAGTGATGTTCACGTGTTTTGTTCTGCTGCAAGCCGTATGCATCCGCAAGTAGTATGAGGGTTTGAAAGCTTGGTGCCCTGTAAAAATACATTTTTATCACAAAGTAAATGTAAAATGACTCTATAAATTCACTTTTAACCTCCTCTTTAGGGCAAATTAGGGAAAATTAGGGCAAGTTAATTAATACTACTAATTTTCTATACGACACTTCTAGATCTCACCAGGTGTATATATCGCATTTGTAATCGGTGGGAACCACCTACTACATTTATGGTATTTAATGTCATGATGACAAAAGGAGTGGGGTGATCTCTAAAGATCAGGTGATATTCTGAATATTAGGTGATATTTAGAATATGACCCCCTTGGTATAATATGATCTTCCCCATTCGCGAGAAAACTTCTGTCGATAGATTGAGTCAGGTTGAGAATATCAGGTGATATTTAAAATATTAGGGGATGTTTAGAATGTCTGGTGATATTTATAATATCACCCCCTGAACTAAAGTGACTTTTCCTCAAAATATTAGGTTGATGTCATTAGGATAATAACTTGGTTCATCGTTGTTGCACTATGACATCATCATCATGTTATGCAAGAAGGGTCACTATTGGAAATATACCTCCGTGAGGTAAAAAGGATGATGATGTCATCGTTATGTCAATCTTCTTATTTCATCGGGACTATATGACGTCATCAAGATATTGGCTCTAGGGTGATATTTTGTGCCAGGGTCATATTCTGAATATTAGGTGATATTCTAAAGATCAGGCTATATTCAAAATATGACCCCCGCAAAATATATGACATTGTTAGACGAGTAAATACCTCTATCACCTAAAATTGACGTCTGGTTCTCTAGATAAATGATTTATCGGGTGATAAAATGGGATCAAGGTGATCTTTCACAAGATGACTGATGTTAAGAAATATGATCCTTCCCCTGGAATATCAGGTTTGACCAGGACTTTGACTCACCATAACTCTCGTTCTTTAAGGAATATTAGGGTGATCCAAAAGGCAAACCTGCATGGAATTTTGTAACCTATCCAATCATGTGGCTATTGACATGAAATATGAAATTTGAAAAATTGACCTCATCATTATATTCTACCCAGTCCCCTTTATGCAGGATCATCTATATTGACTTACTTTTACCAAACCGCCAGCAAGCAGAAAACACAAACCAAGCCAAACAAAAGGTTGGGTCCCTATTTTGTCAAGTCAAAATGGGGCTGTTATGCAACCACACAACAACCCTCTGCAAAACATGATCATGACATCATCTAATTTTGATATATAAAAGAACTTATCCTGATGACGACATCATCAATTTGCTTAACATTTGGAGGGTCGCATTTTCAAACATCTATCATATTTGTCAATATGATGATGACATCATCTTAATCTAGTAACAAAGAAGATGTGATAAGATGATGACATCATCATGATCCAGACCTGAGAGGGTCACATTTCGAAATATCCCTGACCATAACCAATATGACTGTGACATCTTTTTCTGGAATAATTTCAAAGGCTCATAAAATGCTGACATCACCCTCGCATTCTCGAGCGGGGTGATATTTCCTAAACATTAAAAGGCCCAGATATTTTTAAATATCCCTCATATTGACCTTGATGACCTGATATGCCTAGTTTCATAGTGACCAATCCAATCATGCCACGTGGCAAACCCCACGGGTCATATGAACGTGATATATTATCATGATTTATTAACAAAGGTAATGTGACCTAATCTCAATTATTGGTCAAAGTTTGACCATATCCATGGTAATTTCACCTTCATATCTTTGATAGAGGGTCATATTTTCAAATATCCGTAATCTTCTAAGAGATCACCCTCTGCATTAAATGTGACCCCAATGGTAGGTCACGCTCTCAAATTTCAAATGTATGCCCGCCACTTGTCAAGCATCCATGGAATGTTATGTGTTGATCAATGGACTTGAACAGAAGACATTAATCATGCCCTAATTTGTTGTATTGATTAGTTAAAAGGTAAATTTTGGGTTTATTCACATTTACCCTATGTTTAAGAAAAAAATTACAAAGATCTGAAGGTCAAAGCATCACAGTCTCCTACAAACGAAATGAGACCAGTAGCATCTCAACAAAATAGAATGACAAAGACAGCGCAGTCACATTCATTACCATTATCATTCATATAAGTAAGAAAGGAAAGTGATTATCAGGTAAGTAAATTTGAAACCCTCTCTTTTATTGTTTATGGTAAATCATGAAGTAAAAATGGTTTTACTAGGTTAATCAACATGATGATGCATGAGATGAGTTAGAATAATAGAATTACTACTATGGAATATATGTGGTCCTTGAATCTTGCTGCATACAGACATGTTAGGGTAAGAGATGCATGGTGTTATCATAGGAATTAATGGCAATCAGAAGGAATAGTTCCGACACAGATTTCTTGAAGCCCATGTTCTTAGAGCCCGAAGGGGTGGGATTTGGGTATGGGATGATAAATGACACACATTAGGGAGATACATACCTAGATGCATGGACGAGAAGGTTGGATAATAGAAGTGGAAACCCTCTACTTCAAAGAATACTCCTTAGGGATGTGGCATGTTGGGGGATTTCCATACACCATGGAAGCTACTGAGTTAGTGGTTGAGTGTGAGTGGAACTATAATCTAGAAACTAGGAGAGTGGAGAAGCATGGTAGGCTGTATGCATATTTCTCAATGAAAGGCATCACCTCTACATTTAATTTGCCTATAGGACCAAATGTGGTCAGATTGAGCCTAAGTAGGTTGGAAAAGGAATACCGTAGTAATAAAAAAGAGGCCAGGAGGGTCATGTACCAGTGGAGAGCCAAGAGCAGTATATACAAGGCCTCTGCTAAATTGCCAGTATACTTGTTTAAATTTGATTTTGCCAAGGAATATTAGTATATGATGGTCATGCTTAGCAGAATGATGGGGAGACAACATGCTGGAAATTTCAAAAATTAGATGTATGAAATTATTCGAATGGTGGAATATTTAGATGACAAGCCTCTCTGGGCTAAGATCATAAGTGATAGTTTAGATGAGGGAACGAGAAGGCTGGGTGGCAAGATGTGCATGTTTCATATGACTTCTTATGTCATATATGTCTGTGCCTTTAGAGGAACATTTAATGGGTTACAAATAATAGGTAGGGTGGGAAACAACCTTGGTGATGTAAACATATGGGAACACTACCCGCAACTGAGTAGGAGGGAATCCCTCCAGAATTATAAGATAGTGAATGACTCCTTTGCTATGCATCTGGTTAGAACCATGGAGGAAGATAGAACAAAAAGATTAAGTATGGAAGTCCAAGCTGTTATTTACAAATATGGGGCTTGGTTTATCCTGTTCCATACATTTTCATACATGAGAATAGAAGGCTTTGAAGGGAAACTTCTCATGCTGCCTAGATACCCCAATGATAGGGTCATTTTGATGGAATTTTCTAGACAAATATTGACATCAGTAGAGGCTCACATTGAGAAGAAGAAGATTCCACATGTGTTGTTTCTAGTCTTCATTGGCTGCTATCTATTCCTCGATAGACAAAGTAGAAAGGATGTCATTAGAGGATTAAAGTTAATGCACTTGCAGCAATTTTCAATAGCTAGGTCATATGATCCATATGGCAGGATGCAGAAATTACTGGAAAAACAAATACATCAAAGGCACCTTGAGGATTATTGGTCTGATTGTGATGATGAAGCAAAGGTTAGGAGGACTTACCAGAGGCTCACTCTCAATCAAATTCACACCTTTGATTGCATACCAGTGCCTGTTCAGTTGCAAAAGGATGATGGGAAGGTCATGTCCAATGAGTATGAGGATAAGAAAGTGTACAATGAAACTATATTAGCTCCTGATTTGACTCATCCTGAGGTGACCTCATTCGATCAAATAATGCAAAAGGTTATTCAACTGACTTAGAGTTGGGTAAGTGCTTAAATCACTAATTTGAAGAAGAGGGGTGTAGCCCTTACTATAGATAACAAGAAGAAAAGACAAGAATTATCTGAAGAAGAATATGATGACTTTCTCATTAAGAAGAGGAAATCCAATGGAGAAAGGTAGCCAACATTGGAGGAAAAGTAGTAGGGTAAAAACAAGAAGCCAACTTAGGTACAAGGAGTAATAGTTAGGAGACTCCAACCGAAGGGGGATGTGGCATCTACATCTACAAATGCATCACCTCATACCTTTGCCAAACAAAAGAAAAAGGTCCTTCTTTGGAGGAGTATACTTCTTTGAGGCCATGGTCCAATACTGCATTCCCATACATTGCAAGTGACATTGCATGCGACTTTTCCACAGAGTAAAATTGGTTCCATCAAACTTCAGACTATCCTTCTTATAGGATGACATCCTGGATCTCCTCAACCAGTTAAGCTCTTTTAGAGGAACTTAGCTCTGATACCAATTGTTAGATTTTGGGTAGACAACTGAGAGGGGGGGTGAATCAATTGTCTAAAATTTCTTCCAATTAAATGCTTAAATCCACTTTGTAATTTAGTAGCATAATAATAAATCAATCATGGAAACATAATGCATTAAATCAAGAGCTGAAACACATTAACACACAAGACACCAAGATTTTAACATGGAAAACCCGGTTAAGGGAAAAACCATGAGGTGATTAACCCAAGATTGTATTCTCTGTTAGAAGAATAGAAAGAACAAAATGGCACATGCCAATTAGGGTTCACTGCCTGAGCACACTACTCACAAGAGGCTCACTACCTACAGGAGACACACTGTCTACAAAATAATAAGTGTTACATACTTGAACTAGAGAATATCATCTTCACCATGCTTGAGTCAGTTCCATTTAAGCTCAATAATTCTGCTCTGCCTTTCACTCTTGCTCCTCTCTACCACACTCTCATCTCCACAAGACATCCTTTGAAATGACTTTACAATTCCTTATTTATACAAGACATCGACTTAGGAATTATCATCGAAGTCGGCATACATAATAGAGCAAGTACATAAATACAACATGACTTATTACAAAAAGACTTCATGCATATCAACACACTGTCAACTACATAGATCTGAGACTTCAATCTTTCTTTGGGAACACGCCATTCTTCACAGGACACTTTCTAGATCATCTGCAGGATGTGTAACTCATCCAGTCAGCCAGACTTAAGAAGAACATCATCATCCGGAAGTAAATCTTTAATTACGAGCTCAATATTTAATGGAGACCATCAACACAAATTGGACACAATCAAAAGACCTCCACAAGCTTGCCTGAATCACCAAGAACATCCACACTACTATTGTCTACTGAAATCATTCTCTCCTTCATCCAGAACCTCAAGAACATAGTCTATCATCACTGTCATATTGGAATAGATGCTTTGGATCTCTAGATCATGAACCAATTGAGTTTTTACTTCACATGGACTTCCTAAACACTCCACCAAATCCACAGAACAGGATATTTCATTTCTGGATCTCACCGGACCTATCTATATCACTCTGTCACTTCTGAACACCTGCCAGAATCAATTTTACTTGAGTGGCCATAATTTCTTCAGATCTTCATGCGGAGCTCTAAAATCTTTACTAGATCATCTCAAGACACATATCTACAAACCCTTTGAAGTGCATCCTCTGATTTTTATCTTAACTAGGATCTTTACCTCACTGTCTTCACTATTCTTCTCTATTCCTGATTAGGACTAATTTTCTCAATATCCTCAACACACAGTTCATCTAATCCTTATCATTAATGCAACAAAAGTATGTTGACATCAATGACAACACCAGTTAGGCCCATACTTACAACAATCTCCCCCTTTGTCATTGATGGCAACATATGATGTGAAAAACTATTTTGACCATTAAAACAAGAGCTTCTCCTTACTGTCACAATTCCCCCTATCAGCAACAACCATTCACATGTCTTCTCTTCCTTTCTTGCTCCCCCTTTGATTAGAAACTACTTGTTTTTCACATGTCTTCTCTCCCCCTTTTGTATTACTTCATAATCATGCCAGCTGCTCCCCTTGAGTAGCAGCTTCCCATCATCAATCCGAACCACAAGATATGACTGTAAGATCCACCAGACTGATGCACATCATTACACCTTAATTTAGAACTGGAGGGGTAATAACCCCTAACTTCTCCTTGAGATACTCAAAAGAGTCCTTAGGTAGAGGTTTGGTAAAAATATCTACAATCTAATCTTTGGAAGGCACAAACTCCAATCTGACTTCGTTCTTGTGCACTTGCTCTCTTAAAAAGTAAAACTTGATAGATATATGTTTAGTCTTTGAATGCAACACCAGATTCTTTGATATGTTTATTGCACTTGAATTATCACAGAAGATTGTGATAGGTTCCTCATACTCCACCCCGATGTCTCTTAGCATTTGCTTCATCCACAATACTTGAGTGCAACTACCTACTGCTGCAATATATTCTGCTTCTATAGTGGATAGAGATATTGCCTCTTGTTTCTTGCTTAGCCAAGAAACTAGTCTCTTCCCCAAAAAGAATGTTCCACCACTGGTACTCTTCCAGTCATCCACATCTCCTGCCCAATCCGCATCAGTATATGCATGAAGACAGAAATTTTGATCTCTAGGATACCACAATCCATACTCAACTGTCCCTTTCAGATATCTAAAAATTCTTTTGATTGCCATGACATGAGATTCTCTAGGATCAGCTTGGAATCTAGCAACAAGACCAACAACATTTATAATGTCAGGTCTAGTTTAAGTGAGATACAGTAATCCTCCAATCATTGACCTATACTTTTTTTGATTAGCCTTAGGAGAGTCATAATCTTTGCTCAATTTGCATCCAGTTGCCATGGGAGTATTCATTGGTTTTGAGCTTTCCATCCCAAATTTCTTCGACAATTCTTTCACATATTTGGTCTGAGAAATGAAGATTCCTTTCTTTGTTTGAGTGATTTGTAGACCCAAGAAGAAATTCATTTCCCCAAACATGGACATCTCAAATTCACTTTTCATTTGATTTGTAAAGGTTTTGCACATACTATCTCTTCCTCCAAAAATGATATCATCAACAAACACTTCAACAATCAAGATATTTTCATGATCAATTTTGAAATACAAATTACTATCAGCAGTACCTTTCTTGAAACCGATCTTCAAAAGGTGCTTATCCAATCTCTCATACCAGGCTCTAAGGGCTTGCTTGAGTCCATATAATGCTTTCTTCAATTTGTAGACCATATCACCATGATCAGATAATTGAAATCCATCCGGTTGCTCAATGTATACTTCTTCTTCCAAGTCACCATTCAGGAAGGCAGATTTGACATCCATCTGATATACTTTGGAATCCTTAAAGGCAGCAAAAGAAAGAAATAGTCTTAATACTTCAATTCTTGCCACCGGAGCAAAAGTTTCTTCAAAATCAACTCCTTCTACTTGGGAGTAACCCTTGCAGACCAATCTGGCTTTGTTTCTGATTACTTCACCATCTTCATTCAGTTTGGTCTAGAAGACCCATTTGGTTCCAATCACATTCTTGTTTTTAGGTCTTAGAACAAGATCCCAAGTGTGACTTTTCTTAATTTGCATTAGCTCTTCCTCCATTGCTTTAGTCCAGTTTTAATCATTGCAAGCTTCATTCACTATCTTAGGTTCAATCTTTGAAATCAGACAATACTCTTTTGAATCTTGAGCAATCCTTCTTGTTTGCACACCTTTGCTTTTATTGCCTATGATCTATTCTTTAGAGTGATTCAATCTTACATACCTGGGAACATTGGGAGTTTCTTGCACTTCTGATTCTTGAACAAGTTCATTCAAACTTATCTCTTCTTCCTGATTTATCGGATCAGTCTAAATCTAAATTTCAGAGGGAACTTGGACTTCTTGAACAAAAACATCATTTTGATCATCTTCATCATATTCATAAAACCTTGAGGGTTTTTCAACACCTTCATCAACCTTCACATTTGTACTTTCAACAATCTTCCTTAATCTCTTGTTAAAACACTGGTATGCTTTGCTTTGAGTAGAATAACCCAAGAATATTCCTTCATGACTTCTAGCATCAAATTTTCCTAGATCTTCATCTCTTTTAATGTAACATTTGCTACCAAAGACTCTGAAATACCTCACAGTGGGAGTGATTCCAAACCAAAGTTCATAAGGAGTCTTACCGGTATTGCTTCTGATTTGTACTCGATTGAGAGTATAGACTACAGTGCTTACAGCTTCTCTCCAATAGATCTGAGGAACATTTGCTTCCATAATCATGGTTCTAGATGCTTCCTGGATGGTTTGGTTCTTTCTCTCCACTACTCCATTCTACTGTGGAGTCCTAGGGATAGACAACTGTCATTTTATTCCATGTTTCTCACAGAATTCTATGAACTCACCAGATGTGAATTCTCCACCTCTATCAAAACTCAAACATTCTAATTTTAATCTGGTTTCATTCTCTACCATAGCTTTGAATATTTTGAATTTCTCAAGAGCTTTTAATTTCTCTTTCAGAAAAGTCACCCACATCATCCGGGAATAGTCATCAATTAATAACATGAAGTATCTATCACCTTGCACACTCCTGATTCTTACCAGACCACATAGATCAGTATGAACTAAGTCCAATAATCTAGTAGAAGATTGTTCCTTGATTTTGAATGAGACTCTGCTTTCTTTACCCAAGTGACATTCCTTGCACAAACTATTGGTAGGTTTTACCAATCTTGGAAGATCTCTTACAACCTGAGTATTGCTTATCTTGATGATATTATCAAAATTTACATGACACATTGTCCTATGCCACAACCAACTCTGATCAATTTGAACAAATAAGCAACTTTTACCAATACCAACCAAGTGGAAGATGTTACCTTTAGTTTGAGTACTAGATGGAATCTTTGTTTCGAAACTTTCAAAGATCTTGCCTTTTCCATTTTTGAATCAGAGATCATAGCCTTTGTCCACCAACTGTCCAACACTGAGAAGATTATGCTTCAGGTGTTGAACATACAGTACATCACTGGTTTTGTTCTTTCCATCAAAAGAAATAGTTCCTCTACCCTTGATTCTGCCAACAAAATTATCACCAAATTTTACCACTCCTCCTTCATACCTTTCCAAATCTATGAATTTATTTTTGTCACATGTCATATGGTGAGAGAATCCACTATCAATGACCCAATCATCTTTTCCTCAACTTGGGCAGCCAGAGCTCTTTCTACAATTTTATGATTGACAAATTCATAGGGTATTGGATCTTCTTCCTTGATGGCAATAAACACCCAGTCACTTCTGGATTTGTTTCTTGTCTCTGATTCATCATCTGTTACTCCTTCATTATCATCATCTTCATGAACATAGTAACAATTCTTCTGGAACCTTGATCTGTTAGGATTTGGCCTTGAAAATATTTCCAGACATCTTGAGGCAAAATGACTAATCTTATTGCAGTTAAAACATGTAAAAGGCAATTTCCCTTCATACTTACCGGATCGTCTTGGCAGCCTTTTGGCAATAAGGGCTTCAAGTTGAGCAACTTCTGCTTCATCTTCTTCTAGGTCTTTTCTTGCTTTTTCATACCATGATAGTTTCCTTGAAGAGTTCTCTCCCGGATCAAACCTTTGTTTTCCTTTTACAAAGGCACTAGCTTTGAATGCAGATTTAGTCTGGGGGGGGCATCTCCAAACTTGGTCAATTCAAATGCAGCCAATTTGCCAACCAATTGATCTCTTGTGATATCTGAATAGGATATGAATTCTTCAATGGCAGCAACCTTGTACTTGTAAGAAGCAGGAAGGGATCTGAGAACTTTGCCAACAATCTCATCTTTATCCAAGACTCCACCAGCACATCTAATGCCACAAACAAGCTCATTTACTCTTGGCATAAAGTAGTGATATTTTCATGTTCTCTCATCTTCAGATTTTTGAATTTTCCTTTCAAACTCTGTAGCTTGGCACATTTAACATACTTGTCTCCTTCATACACAAGTTCCAGTTTTTCCCAAATCTCAAAAGTAGTTTGTAGGTCAACAACATTTGTCAGCTCTGAATCAGACAAGGCACTTAGAAGAGCTTCTTTAGTCTGCAGATTATTTTTAGCATCTGTGATTTCATCTACAAATTTTAGACCATTCTATGGAGGAGTATACTTCATTGAGGCCATGGTCCAATACTGTAACATTGCATGCAACTTTTCCACAGAGTAAAATTGGTTCCATCAAACTTTAGACTATCCTTCTTATAGGACAATATCCTAGATCTCCTCAAGCGGTTAAGCTCTTTTAGAGGAACTTAGCTCTGATACCAATTGTTATATTTTGGATGGACAACTGAGAGGGGGGGTGAATTAGTTGTCCAAAACTTTCTTCCAATTAAACACTTAAATCCACATTGTAATTCAGCAGCATAATAATAAATCAATCATGGAAACATAATGCATTAAATCAAGAGCTGAGACACATTAACACACAAGACACCAAGATTTTGATGTGGAAAACCCGGTTAAGGGAAAAACCATGGGGTGATTAACCCAATATTGTATTCTCTATTAGAAGAATAGAAAGAACAAAATGGTACATGCCAATTAGGGCTCACTGCCCAAGCACACTGCCTATAGGAGACACACTGTCTACAAAATAATAAGTGTTACATACTTGAACTAGAGAATAGAATCTTCACCATGCTTGAGTCAGTTCCATTTAAACTCAATACTTCTACTCTACCTTTTTCTCTTGCTCCTTTCTACCACACTCTCATCTCCACAAGACATCCTTTGAAATGACTTTACAATTCCTTATTTATACAAGACATCAACTTAGGAATTATCATCCAAGTCGGCATACATAATAGAGCAAGTACATAAATACAACATGACTTATTACAAAAAGACTTCACACGGATCAACACACTATTAGCTACACAGATCTGAGACTTCAATATTTCTTTGGGAAAATGCCATTCTTAACAGGACACTTTCCAGATCATCCGCAGGATGTGTAACTCATCCGGTTGGCCAGACTTAAGACAAACATCATCATCCGGAAGTAAATCTTTAATTATGAGCTCAATCTTCAATGTGGACCATTAACACAAACTGGACACAATCAAAAGACCTCCACAAGCTTGCCTGAATCACCAAGAACATCCACACTACTACTGTCTACTGAAATTATTCTCTCCTTCATTCGAAACCTCATGAACATAGTCTGTCATCACTGTCATATTGGAATAGATGCTTACAGATCTCTAGATCTCAAACCAATTAAGTTGTTACTTCACATGGACTTCCTAAACACTCCACCAAATCCATAGAACAGGATATTTCATTTCCAAATCTCACCGGACCTATCTGTATCACTTTGTCACCTCTGAACACCTACCAGAACCAATTTTACTTGAGTGGCCATAATTTCTTCATATCTTCATGCGGACCTCTGAAATCTTTACTAGATCATCTCAAGACACATATCTACAAACCCTTTGAAGTGCATCCTCTAATTTTTATCTTAACTGGGATCTTTACCTCACTATCTTCATTGTTCTTCTTTGTTCCTGATTAGAACTAATTTTATCAATATCCTCAACACATAGTTCATCTAATCCTTATCATTAATGTAACAAAAGTATGTTGACATCAATGACAACACTGGTTAGGCCCATACTTGCAACAGATAGACATGAAAAAATGTATGGATAATAAAGTACTAGATAATAACACTACACAATTGCTAGGTATTTGGTGTGAAGAAACCAGATTTGAATGTGATATCTTGAGGAGATGTAGTAGCAAGCTTAGAGACATAAGTCTTAAACTGCATCATCTCATGGTAGAAGAAATACATACCCTGGAGGCTTTAGAGGATAAAGTAGAAGGAAAAATAGAAAATCAAGATACTGATTTTACTGTCCAAGCCTTCCATAATAACTTCAAGCAAGCAGTAGATGACCCTCTTCATCACTTGACAGAGGATGTGATAAATAAGGCCATGATAATGAAATCTAAAGTGGAGATATACAATGAGACATTAAATAGCAGAAAGAAAATTGAATGCTCTTCAGGCATAGTTTCATTCTCACAAACATGTTGTAATAAAGGCCAAAGTCCAAGATGGAGGATAGATTGAGGAAATAGTACATGCCTATGAATCTGTCAGAGGAATAATCAACGTACATATAAGGCATGATCCTAAATCTAATGAAGATGATAGTGATGAAGATGAAGATAAAGATGAAGAAGAGGATGTAAATGAAGAAGAAGAAGAAAATGAAGATGAAGAAGAAGAGGATAAAGAATAAGTAAAGATGCATGATGACAAAGTCATATGCATAATCAGATAATAGAAATGATCAAGTTCTACCAGATGGTTTCTAGCTGGCAACTTGTGCCACGTCTATAGGTGTTGACCCACTCAAAGAAGAAATATTGACCGTGGATTTAGATAGGCAAATCTTGAGCATTGATCACTTGTAACCGCCTCCTCTCCTTATTCTATAAAAGGAGATAGAGTGCACATTATAGAGGATTGGAAACTTAATTGAAGTTAGATTGCTGAAATTTTCTCAAGACTAATTTCAAAGCTAATTGCAAATGTACATGTCTTTTGTTTACTTAATGAAAGTGAAGATCTTATTACATATCATCATAAATCTTGAGTAATCTTGTGAATGTCATCTGGATATCTCAATGTGATGTTCTACGTCCCTTGGAGTGTATGTTAGTTTGTGGATATTGTTGTCATTCTTTACCTTAAAGTTTGCATCAACTATAGCTAGCTGTGGAACATCCTAGTGAATCTATGGTATGATTCTCTTCCTTTCATGAAAGTATCTGGAATGTATGTGAACCAATAGTTGAAGATTCATTAAATTTAGTTAAGATTATAAAGCATTTATCTCAATTTGTTTAAATTCATTAAAAATCACCTTCACAATTGCAAATACATAGGCAATTCTGAGAAAAATACATAAAATATGCAGACATCTTGAAGGAAATTGAACATCCACAACATATTTGAATAAAATTTGCCTGTAAAATTGATAATCTCATGCAAATATACCTAAATAACAATAGTAATCTTACAAATAACAGCTTAAAGGCACATTATTTACATAAATTCATAAGTGCGGAAGTATAATTAGTTCATGATAGTTGATGTTCAAAAGAATTGATCAAACTTATAAATATGACAATCATCTATTGAATACAGTGGAAATAACCTTGTTTGTGATGTAAATTTACAGGGAATAGGTGTATAACCAGATGTTTAGACATCAATTCATTGTACATGATAGTGTAAGACTCTTTGAATCAAAAATAGCATAGCACATCAACCTCTGAGAAATGTCAGATGATCATGACCTGATCAACGAAGCCTTGGAGTCATCAATTCATTCCAAATTGATCGTACTTTTCAAGATAATAAAGGTTTGTTGTGCAATTTTTTATGCATGTTGTTATGACTAACAATCATCATCAATAGAACTCTTAATCATAAAATAAATATCTTCTCTTTGCATCATTTAACTTCTCACTAAAATATGCTATAGGTCTACATTCTTGACTTAACACTGCTCCTATTGCATTTCCACTTGCATCAAAATCTACTTGAAATACCTTATTGAAATCTGGTATTGCCAACACAGGTTGCTCTGTGACTTTCTGCTTCAACAACTCAAAACTTCTATCTGCTCCTGATGTCCACTTAAAGTCTTTTTTGTCACCTCTCATTGTCTCTGTCATAGGGTTACACACTGAACTGAAATTTCTGATGAACTTTTGGTAGAAACTAGCTGATCCATGAAATTATCTAACTTTTCCAATGCTCTCAGGTGTAGGCCACTCAACAATTGCTCTAACTTTCTCAGGGTCCATCTTCAATCCTTCTTCAAAATCCCAAGTAAAACAATTCTTCCTTCATGAAACTACACTTCTTAATGTTTATCAAAAATTTCTCTTCTCTCAACCTTTACAATACTTGTCCTAGGTGCCACAAATTTTCTTCTTTTGTTTTACTGAAAATTAGAATATCATCCAAGTATACAATAACAAACTTACCCAAGAATTTCTTCAAAACCTCATTCATTAACCTCATGAAAGTGCTTGGTGGATTTGTCAATCCAAAGGGCATCACTAACCAGTCATACAATCCTTCATTTGTCTTAAAATTAGTCTTCCATTCATCTCCTTCTCTGATTTTGATCTGATGGTTTCCACTCTTCAAGTCTATCTTTGTGAAACACTTTTCTCCACTCAAACAATCCATAATATCATCCATCCTAGGTAAAGGAAATCTATACTTAATTGTGATCTTGTGGATTGCTCTAGAGTTTGTACACATTCTCCATTCTCCATCCTTCTTCAGTGCTAGCACTGTAGGTATTGCACAAGGGCTCAAACTTTCTCTAATCAAACCTTTCCTCAACAAGTCTTGTATCTGTCTATTCAATTTTTCATTCTCTGCCAGTGTCATTCTATGTGCTACTTTGTTAGGCAACTACCTCCAGGTATAAGATCCATGTGATGACTAATACTCTTGATAGGTGGAAATCCTTTAGGTACATTATCTGATATGATGTCTTCATACTCTTAGCAATTCAGTTATCTCCTCTGGTTGTGATTTTTTAGTCTCGGTCTTTAGGGTTTCAGGCTTCTTAGGAATCAAAGCATAACATATATTCTTATGTCTCAAACCATCTAAAAATTTTCTTCCATCTACCAAACAAATTCTAGCATTCCCACATATTTCACTCTTAGGATCATCTTCCAAAGGAATCAAAGTAATTCTCTTTCCATTTGATGTTATAGTGTAGGCATTCTTTCTCTCACCATGTATAGCTTTTCTATCATACTGCCATGGTCTACCCAACAATATATGACAAACATCCATAGGCATAATATCACACAATACTTCATCATGATAAGATCCAATATGAAATTTCACCAAACATTGTTCACTCACCAGTACCTTATGATCATCCTAAATCCATACTATTTGATATGGCTTAGGGCATTTCAATCTCTCCAACTTCAGCTTAGTCACCATCTCCTCTGAAACTAAATTATCTAAAATACCACTATCAATTATAATGTTACTACATTTACCTCTTGATTTGCATCTGGTCCAGAACAAACTCTTCCTCTGCAGTGGTTCCTCATTTGTCTCTACTTGAAATAGTGCTCTCCTCATGACAAGTGATTCTCCTTCCTTAGGTTTACCAACTAAACTAGGTGATCCAACAGGTTCTACATAAGTTGTTCTTCCACTGTTCTCTATTTTCTTGCTTGTACTTCCCTGATTACATTCAAATGCTCTATATCCTTCACCTCCACACTTAAAATAGGTTACTCTGAATGTTCTCCTATCAAGTCCTCTTCCATCTCTTCTATATCCTTTGCTCCAATATGAATTAGGGTTTCCTCTATGGTGGAAAGTTTTGTCATCTCTCTAGTATGTATTGTTATCTTTGTCTTCCTTCTTGAATGTACTATCTTGTCTGCTTTTCTCTACAAATGATCTCTCTCCTCTGGAAAATGTTCTACCTCTCTAAAATTTACCTCCTTTACCTCTCTATCTCTACTCATGCTTCTTGTTCAAATTTTCTTCAACTTTTAGGGCAAACTAATATGTTTCTTCCAAAGATGTCATCCTCACTAAACATAGTTCTTCTTAAATATTCAATCTCAATCCATTGATGTATCTTGCCACTTTCTCCTTGCTTGCTTCACTATGTCCTATTCATATGATCATCTTATGAAATTATTTAGTATACTCCATAGATTTCTCCTTTTGTCTTAGGTTTTGCAATCCCTTCAATAGTTCCAACTCATAGTCAGTAGGTATAAACTGTTTCTTCAACTTTATCACCATTCTATCCCATTTTATGATCTTCTCTCTTCCTCTTGTATTTCTATCCAACTAAACTTCTTTCCACCAAATAGAAACATATCGTTTCAACTTTGTCTTTGCAAATTTCACCTTCTCCAGATCTTCAATTTCTTCATACTTAAAGTATTCTTCTAAGTCATTTATCCAATCACTTAGCTCCTCCTAGTTTAAATTCCTAGTGTAGTTTGATACATCAACTCTAGGTCTTTTCCCAATCTTTGAAATAGCTCGCAACATTTTCACTTGATTTGATTCTTCTTCTTCTCCTAGGGTTTCTTCATTTTGATCAGCTGATTGAAAATTTTCATCATCATCATTTTCAACATTAGGTCTAGGTGTAAGTCCTCTTCTTCAATCATCTTCAACCATGTATCCAAGCGAACTCACATTGTTTTCATCATTTCCATCATCTCATCCATTCTTCCAGCCATAATACTAACAAAAGGTATTCTCCTTGGTGGCAACTCTTCCTCGGATCAAGTGTAACTACCTCAAGTTTGGTGATTGGGCTACAAGGTGATAACTACCTCACAGTCAGTGATCGGTTGACAACACAAGTAGCCTGCCTCAGATTCAACGGTTTGTCCACAACAAGATCTTACAAAATGCCTTCACAAACTTCACTCACTTTGCTCCCAAAGGATTCAAACTTCACTGATACCACTTGGTGCAGTCACTGTTAGGAGGGTCCACAAAGTGAATATTCTAGACTGTGTAGCGAGAGTAAACACAACAGAAGCAACTCAAATATGGAATAGAAATGCAAATTCAGTCATTTAATATATCATAGATTCAAAATGCAAATAGGGTGGCAACATGCAGGCTTACAATTAGGGCTCACAAACCTGATTCTCTAGTTACAAAGTATGCACAAGATATAGCTTTGAAGCACATTCTCAAAGAATTCAACTATCTATCTATCTATATGTGATTCACTACTTTCCTATAGATCTATTACATGATTATATATCATTTCTGGATCACAAGAATCCTCCACATTGGCCAAGGATGGATACAAACTCCAATGAAAGAGATGTAACGTGTGTACACAGATAGGTTAGACCTAATCATATGGTAATCCTCTGCAAGTGAATGAAAAAAGGTGTAGATCCCAGGGAAGGTTGGCTAGGTTCCAAACAACATTGAATGATGTGTCATTTAGCTCCACAAGTCATGGAATTGCTCTAAAAGTCATTTGCTTGAGCTGTTAGTTTGAGACTGTCAGGATGCTCTACTCTAAGAAAACAATCGATCTTTTGATGGCAATATCTTTCTGGTACCTGATCCAAATGATCTGAATTTTGGATATGATGTGCATGAAGGTGTTTAGATGCTAAGTCCATCTCCATAAGGTCTGAAATGAAACTGTGGTAGAATGTAGACCAAAATATAGAAACTACTACTGAATAAACTAACTGTACTGAACTAGAAAATGAAAGAAAACAAAATGAAATGCAAATGTTTTTGGTTGATGCAATATTTCTCTTGGACTAGGGATGCTCCTACATCACAAATAAAAGACAACACTAGATTTTATGTAGAAAATGCAAGAAGGGAAAAACCACGGTAAGGATTAGCTCACAATATAAAGTAGTAGCAATACTAAATTACAAAAGGCTCACTACCAAAAAGAAAGAATGCTCACTGCAGGTGGACTCACTATCCAAGTGGACTCATTGCCCACTAAGAAAGAAAGAGAGAAGAGAAGAGTGGCTCACTGCTAAGCTTTGAACTAATATAATTGCATGTAACCTATGCATGGAGTTTAGTTCCAATGAAGCTCAATATCCATCACAACACAAACACCTTCGCAATGATAGTAAAAAATAGTAGGCACCTTCTGCTCACTGTACATCTAGTATCCTAACACATGAAAGCTCTTACTACACTAATCAAATTCACATCACCAATATCATATCTATTGTACACACATATTCATTCACGAATCCTTGACACTTATTTATACCATCATCAACCTTGAAAATAATCTCCAAGGTTCAAAACACAACTTAACCCATAAAATTTAAATTAGGTCTGGACCTAAACATTCCCACAAAGGAAGGAAATGAATGCAAACCATCCCACATCTTAGCATGGACCTAAATCCACTCTTACATGTTATTCCATGCTTCAACAATCAACTAAGCACAATCGCAATTAGTGTAAACAACCAAGTCAGCCAAACTTGCATAAACACTATGAACTATTAAGCACACGCTTCCTCAAAAGTAGACACACCTTGCAGATCTTACAAAAATCTTTAAAACAATCTAGAAACATCCATGAACATCTTGAAGTCACTTGAAACCCAACAAATTCAACCATAACTTTCACCTGAAGAAAGTTCACAATTTGCTTGCAAACAACACTCTCGAAGTTTGCTACACAAGAAATCACTTTCTAAAGCATCAAATCACAAACCTTCTAGATTGAAGATAGATAAGGATCTTATAAGAACATATCTAGAACCACAACACTTGAAACCACTCTACAAAGAAATGGGGAGCAAAATACTTTCTCCGAAACACACTACAAACACTATCAAACACTATTCTCAAACTGGTGAACACAAATTTCACTGCACAATGATCTAGAGCACCAAATTTTGGATTTAGTATCTTCAAACAATTCTAAACCACATATCCAAACTGTACACTTAGATATTCAATTAGGAAGTAATGTGGAACAAAACTTGATTACAACTCTGTTAAGCCATAACACATCTTCAACACACTGTTTCCTTTATTAATAAAATTTTCTCAAAAGCACTTCAAAACCAAGCATTAGAAGCATATTCTGAACATCTAAAACACCTCTACAAAGCAATCAAATCAATACCAAATTTTTTACAAGATGCAAGACAGAGTGCAAACACATTCAAGACAGAATTGGAACACATATGCAAAAGAACAAACTCTGTACTTTCATTGCTCACTTGATATTACATGCCAGCTAATACATATGGAAATCGAAAGATAGTATGTCTTTCCGAGAAGTCTGAGGTTCTAATTCCTTGATTAAGGGAAGAGCACACTTCTCTATTCTCTTTAGACTCCTATTACTTCCTAGACTCAACCTTAGGCTGAGAGCTACTCAACTAACTAGACTTATTGATCTCTTCTCAAGATTGAACTCACTAAGACTCGAGGCCTTCAAATAAATGAATGAGCGGTATTTATAGAAATTTTCAACCGCCTCTTCATTTTACAATATAGAATTATTTTTGAGTTCTACCAGTAGAAATGTGACAACAAAGCATCTCCTTTCCATAGGGAAGACCACAATGAGAAGATAAGATTCTCTTTGGGTGGTCCCAATCATCCCGTGAATAAGAAAGGGACAAGACTCACCAACAAAGCTAGTGGGAATCTACTTTTCCCAAACTTACTTTTTGATCTCAAGAAGACTAACCTAAGGTTACATTAAGGTCATAACCTTACCCATTTTATCGTGGTGTTGTCCATGTCTGTACTTTGCTTATGGAGTGATAGATGTCTCCGACAAGGGACAAACCCCACTCATTAGTCAATGTCATTATCTTCGTCAGATGCAACTGGTGTTGGAATACAGCAAGGACATGAATCTAGAGGATGACCGAGAAGACATCGTTCACAATCAGATTCTCGTGCATAAGGATTAGTGGAGGGACTAGGTTCTTTCCAAAGTACTGTAATTGTTTTGAGTTTACAGGGTCCGTATATGCCTTGGGCCATAGCACCTGTATCACCAAGTTCAAGGCGATAAGTTTTTGTTGTTATCCATATGGGTTTCTAATTGTTATATAGGTGGTGTATCCTAGCTCCAATTGTCCAGTGCTAAAACATGGGATCTACTCCAAAAAGGACCATAATGTTGACAAACATAGCGATTGATCAAGTTATCATGATAAGATCCTAATGTAAGCTTGAATAATACTCCTTTGTAGCTAGAAGATTCTCCAAACTGCATTTGTGAAATAGGATAGGGTGCCTAAAACATGTCCCACATGTATTCAATTCCCTTTTCTCCTTGGAGCCATCGATCTAGATGCTGGATTAAAGGATTCTAAAATTTGACTTGTAATTGAAAATGTCCAACCTAGTTGGGAAGACATGCACCAATTTTAGGATCCACGGGTTCAGCCTAAGCAAAGAATTGGAAGAATGAATTATTGCTCCAAACACTTGTAGTTGTTAAATCCATTTTTGCAATAATCTTTTTGTGCATGTTTGACAAGTACTCATTTGCCAGATTGAAATTATGTCGATCCCTTCGATTGAAAGGATTACTGCTAAATTTTGGACAACTTTTCTCATACCATCTTTCTTCATGTATCCAAATGACTCAGACAATGCCCTTTTGAAAAGGTGCTTCTTGATGGTCTTCTCAGGATAGAAAGTCTACAAAAGTATTTTGCTTGCCCTACAAGTGTGCAATATCAAACTCAAAAGTGTTAAGAAATTGTGTCCATCGTAATAACCTTCCCCAGACGACTTTGTCCTTGGATTCTCGTCTAAAGACACAGTTGACACCAATGACAACACAAGCTTGTTGAAATCAATGACAACACTGATTAACACATACTTGCAAAATTTCTTGTTCCTAATATTTCATAGAATCTTCTTTCCATCTATCAAATTTGTCATCATGGTGATGGGAAGGTAGTTGAGTTTTCTCCCACTAATATGACTATTTAAGAGTTGTAGGATATTGAGATGGTTGTTGCTATAGGGATAATTGATCATGTGGCCCATTTATATAGGTTTGATGGATTTAAGTCTTCATCAAAATCACCCCTTATTACTCATGCAGATTCTATGAGCAAGCTTTAGATGAAAAATTTGGGCACCTAAATTACAAATATCTTCAACAGATGAGTACACAAAATTTGGTGATTGGTCTACCTAAGATCTCTTGTTCAGATGGAGTTTGTCAAGGTTTTGTTCTTGGCAAACATCATAGGGATCCTTTTTAGAAGGGTATGGCCACACATGATTCAACCCTCCTTAAGTTGGTGCATAGTGACCTTATGTCACTCCCAACTCCTTCATTTTCAAGGGCTAAGTATGTGCTCACCTTTATTGATGACTTCTCTCAGTGCACATGGATGTAGTTTTTGTAGTACAAGGATGAGGTTCTTTGATTTTTCATGACCTTCCTTGCATTTGTGGAGAAGCATTCAAGGCATCCCCTTCAAAAGATTCACATAGATAATGAGAGAGAATATGCCAATGAGGCATTTCAAGACTTTTTCCGTGCTCGAGGTATTCTTCATCAACACACAGTACCATACACTCTTCAGCAAAATAGTATGGCCGAGTGGAGGAATAGGACCGAGATGGCCAATTCTATGCTTTAGTCTTGGTCCATGGCTCCAGCATTTTGGGTAGAGGCTGTCAATTGTGTAAACTACATTTAGAACCGTATTCCTCACAAGGCAGTGTGGAATATGACTCTCGAGGAGGGTTGGTCTCATGTCAAGCCCAAGGTGTCCTTCAAAGTATTTGGCAGTGATGCATGGACATTCATTCTAGATGGTAGGTGCAAAGCAATGGAGAAGAAAAGTCCATGGTTTGTTTTTGTTGGCTATTGTGAGGCTATGAAGAGTTATCATTTGTTTGATCCTATCACTCAAGAGGTACTTTTTTTCACGATGTTCATTTTGATGAGTCTTTCACTCTGAAAGATTCTCCATCATAGGCTTCTTCCTCTCTT
The DNA here is from genome assembly GCA_027924645.1 of Cunninghamia lanceolata. Lineage (NCBI taxonomy): Eukaryota > Viridiplantae > Streptophyta > Pinopsida > Cupressales > Cupressaceae > Cunninghamia > Cunninghamia lanceolata. Next base: position 7,081,180 of record BSBN01000193.1, read on the forward strand.
CTTCTTAGTTCTTCTTTAGAGGATGTTTTGCTTCCTGTAGATATTGATGATGATGTTCCTGATGATGGTATTGATCTTGTTGTTGGCATTTCTCCATCTTCTCCTCTACCTACACCCACAAGACCATTATGGGCTCATACACTTCTTGAAGATGTTGGTTCTCTTGTCAGTGATCCCACAGCTACACACTGCACTCGTTCTTGAACTTTAGGTATCAATCTTTTGACTCATGTAGTTTCTACTGATCCTCAGAAGTTTTTAGATGCTTCAGGTGTTCCAGAATGGGAAAGTGCTATGATCGAGGAGTATTATTCTTTAATTAAGAATCATACTTGGGATTTAGTTCCTCTTCCTAAGGGAAGAAAGTTGGTTCGATGCAAGTGGGTGTATCGTACCAAGTTTGCATATGATGGTTCTATTGATAAGTATAAGGCTTGTCTAGTGGCTAAGGGCTTTTCTCAGGTTGAAGGTGTTTAGTGGAAAATTGGATTTTTTAATGTTTTAGTGTTTAAATCCTCCTCTCCACTTTACATTCAAGGATCTAGGGTTAGTGGTGAGCACTATCATACTCTAGATCACTGTGAGATGTAGGAAAACTTGGATTAGGGAATTTAATTATCAATTTCTCTTCTCTTATGCTATATTGACCATTAAAACCCTAATTATGCAAATACGGCAATAAATTGACCAATAACGAAAAATGCTCTTGTAGACGGAAGCAAAATAGAAAATCAGAAAATAAATATTTTTGGGGTTCCAAAGAAGAATAGTCAGGGACACTGGAGCGGGTGCCCAAGTCCAAGGTACCAGTTTCTTTGCGAGATCCTGACCTCCTTCTGACACTGATCAGCTCTATAACTTCTATTTTCAGAAGTTTAGCTTTAGAGGACACTAGAGCGAGTAGCCAAGTCCTGGAAATGCTCCAGTGTCTTTCTTCTCTTTAGATCCCAAACCCTTGATGCCTGCCAATCCTTCCTACAACTTCGCTTATCCTAAATATGACACCTGTAACCTGCAATCACAAGACTTAAGTCTCTGAACACTATTTTTAGATAAAGAGTGCATGCCCTTGTGAGGTAGAGGAAAAAACCAAAGGAATCATTGATAAAAACACAATATAATGTCACCTTGTAGTGAAGCTCTTGTGGGAGGAAGATGCTCTTCATTCCATGAGGAAATTGATGCTCAAATATGCAAATGCAAACACACAAACCACACAAATCTACTCTTGCAACACAATGAAAGCCTTGAATCACCTTGAGAACACTTGAACATCACAATTTCCATCTAGTTTAAAAATGAATGCCTAAGCATGCTCTTATATGCAACTACAAACACTCCCACCAAGATTTTAGTAATTCAAACTTACCGTGTTGGCAAAGGACCCAAATAATGGTCATAAACTAACACCCAAAAATTAGGGCTGCCCTAAAATAGTGTAGGACTAGGGTGCGAGTGCCCAAGTCCTCCTCCCTATTTTAGGTAGGGTACAACTCAAGGGGTCCTTCTAGGTCTCATTTGTCATGTTACCTAGGGCTCATTCCATCGGGATGCCAAATTATGAACTAAGATGTCCTAAATGCATGCAAAAGACCTGGGAGCTAAACCTTATGAGGCAAAAGCCCCCAAGGGGACATTTTCTGACATTACATTGAGCCCCCACTTTAATGTATGTATAAATGCAAGGCCAATACATGCATTAAAGTATGGTCACAAACACAACAAACACGCCAAGCATGGAGAAAAGATGCCAATCACATAGAAGATAGTAACAGGCACGCAAAACACAGAGAAGACAGTTATAGTCACGCAAAATGCAAAGAAGACAATCAATTCATAGAAGACACATTAATGCATGGAAGAAAGAAATGATATCTTTTCTTTTCTTTTTCTCATCTATATGAAATGCAGATGCAAGTACTGGAGAGTAAACAAACCTCCCATAATACATGATGCACTCATCGAGCAAGTCTTTAGACTATATATATGGGGCAACACACATGCAAGACACACAAAACCTCCCAAAATGCAGGATGCACTCATCGAGCAAGTCTTTAGACTACATATGGGGCAACAAACATGCCACACAAATCAAGCATGCCAAACACACACACTTGAAGACACGGAGAGAACACAACAAACAAGCAATGGTGTGTTCCCTATTTCTCTGCTCATCACCGTCTTAGGCACATTATAGGCACACACTAACGATTGGGCTTTGCCACAACAATCATTGAAGACATGCTTAAGGGTTGAGTTAGTCACAAAACTGCTCCCCACCTCCATAGAGGACTTTTGAAAATGACAGGATGATGCAATCTGCTCCAAGAAATACACCATCCTCACCTTCGTAGATGGCTTAAGATAAAAAGGATATACATGATATCTCTCCTCTATAGAGGGCTTATATGATTGATTGATTGATTGCAAACAAACTTAGGATACATGATGTACTCATCGAGCAAGTCTTTAGACTGTACCTAATGACAAGCACATAGCTAACATCTACAATAGACAGATTACCTTATATATACCCCCACCTTAAGGTGGTTGATATCAGTTATCGATATCAAGCATGTTAAGGTAGGAAGAAAACAGACAAGGGAACACCAAATTTCACAAAGCCCATGCCCCTCAGAGGTGACATGTACTTTACGATCGGCAAATGTTCCCACAAACACATTTTTACAAGAAACATGTTAGTGTCTACAACATCACGATAAACAACACAAAGAGCCAAGGTTATATAATGAATTTGAAGTTCAAGGATAACTGTGGGGCTATATAATGAAGCTCTCAGAATCAAGTACCACCAAGGCCAGATTCAATGACAAACAAAGGTGCATAGAGTAGGAGTATTGTTAAGGTTTGTAAATGTGACAGAAACATCATCAAATTCACTACGTAGAAAGCACAAGTGCTTCCACTAGCCAAGTGTCAGATAAGATATACAACCCCATTGTCATATTAAGAACTAAGTCTATTATTTTATTTCTCTTGAAAGGGACACTAGGTCCGCATTAGTATAAATGCTTGTCGTCATCCACCTACTAGATGGAAATAGTAGAGGAAGGAAACAATAAATAAGAGAGGAGAAACAAGTGTCTTAGGGACAGTCATGTAGGAGGGTGCCCCCAAATCACCAACCACGATGCTATGTCTGTAAGACACAACACACAACAATGAAATCAGAGAGAGACAATATAGAAGGTCACAACAAAGGTGGTCTCTTGGTATCCTGAACCTACGGGAGAATCTGAGGTCATCCCAGGAAGCCTAAACAACACAAAACACATCATGAGGGAAGCACATCACGAGAGAGATAAAGGGTTAGAGATACTTACATGTTAGGGTATCATTGTTAAGAACATACATATCTGTCATGTTGTTTTGATCTTGTTGAATTAACATTAAGTTTAGGATGACATGAAGCTTCCTTTTCTTTAAAAGGATTATATCCAATGCCACTTGAGTAATGTGTTGAAGCGGATTCTATAGGTACTCAAATCTCTTGTTGATTTACACCACATCCCTTCCCTACATATTCACAATTGTTATAAAGGATTTTAAATCCTTGACCATAATGGGATGTCATTTCCTTAGAAGATGGTGAAGCCTCATAGGTCTCGTAATTTGTGGTATAATTGAGAGTATTGTTTTTATTTTCTACCAAGGGCATATTAGGTTTCTTAGGTGCTTCAAAAGATTGCTTAGGTGAGATCGATGCCACTTTTGATATGTTAAGGCTATTAATTTTATACTCCCCTATACTGCAAGGATTAAAACCCAATGAACCCCAATCACCACCAACAAGTGCATTCGATGGTTGAGAGTCTTGCACAACATTAGTCATTGATGGATCACCACGCAAATTGTTTAAACTCATATGATTGTAAACTAGTTTTTACATTTCAATGTGTAAACAGTTATCTGGTTTAGGATCAACATGAATAGTATGAAGTTTACCTTTGAATATAAATTTGATTGAACGATCTAGAGTGGAATGGACTGCCCCCAATGCATGAATCCAAGGTCTACCTAGAATCATGTTGTAAGATAAAGAACTAGGCATGACAAGAATCAGGGTAGGCACAATCACAGGTCCCACTTGTATAGGTAAAGTTATAGTACCTATGGATTATCATCCAACATTGTCAAAACCACGGATACTTAACGGTTATAGCTTGATAGTAGATATATCAACTTTAATCTTATGTAATAAGTCAATGCCACAAACATTAAGAGTTGATCCATTATCAATCATAACTCTCTTAACCAATGATTTGTTTATTGTGACGAAGATAACGAGAGGATCATATTGGTTTTGAACTTTGATTGATGGTAATTCCTATGGTTGAAAGAGAATATTTGTTTTTGTCACATGCATACTATCCAATATAGTTGCTACATCATTTGGCTTAATAGTAGTTGGCACAATCACCTTTTGTAAAGATTCTTGGAGCATTCCATGGTATGCAGGTGATGTTTGTATTAAATCCCAAAGAGAGATCTTAGCCGGAGTAGCGTGAAGCTGTTTGATAAGATCATACTCTTGACTACTTTTATGAGTAAGATGAGGTGGTAGAGGGACCATGGGTTGAGAACATGGAAGGGAGATAGGCACATGTGGTGCTTTCTTACTTTGCTTGTTATTACGGGTGTTATATGTATGAGCAATCACATTTTGTACACCCTAATTTCCTTGAGCAATTTTCTTTGCATAATCGTAGATGTGATATGGGGGTCTACCTTGAATAGTAACCACTAGCTTTAAGCAAGAGGGTGCACTAGGTGCCCCTCAGATGATCATCTTAGGAATATTGCTACAAAGTTTATTAATCAATATTGAATTAACATTGTTTCCCTCTTTGTTGCACCTAACATCCATCCCTAAAGTATTTAATGTGAGAGACCTTTTCTCATGCACTAATGCTATATCTTGGCCAGGGAGAGTAGTGGGATGAAAGGGAGGTACATCATCATCATCATCATCATACTCTATGGCTGAAAAAGGCTTTTCACTCTTATCTTTCTCATGAGTGTTCCTAGAGATGAATTCAATTAAATCTTTTAATATCAAAGGATATGCTCCTATGAGTAAAGTGAAGCTACTAAAATCATGTGTATAAAAAATTAATCGCAACTCATATGTAGAATAGATAGAAGTGTCAATACCACTGATATAAGCTATGTGTTGTAGAATATGAGGATTCTCATTAGTGAAATTAGAGAAATTTTCAAAATCTAGGATATACTCATGCAAAGATTTTAGAGATGAATAACATGAAGATGCCAAAATACAATGCAAAATCTGATTTTAACAATTTTCCAAGCCTATGCAAAAGACAAGTGCAAACTATATGCAAAAATGATCTTTAAATGCTTGATTTTTTGTACTTTTTCAATGCAAATATATGAAAGCAAAGGTGTTGTAAGGAAATTGATCAGGGGTAGAAAATAATATGTCTAATATCAGTCCAATACAACAATAAGATCCTTTACAACACACTTTTGATGCAAATCCAAGATAATGCCAATTCAAAATTATAGTGAAAATATGTCAAAATAGGCACTTTTTTCACCAAAACTTAATGCAACAAAGCAAAATGAAGGGTGTTGTAAGGAAAGTGATGATGGAAAGAAAATAATAGTAGTAGTGATAGCCACTTAATGTCAAAATGTCCAACACAACACGCTTTTAGTGCCACTCAAGGTTAAACCCTAGTGAAAATATAGCAAAAATAGGCTATTTCCACGGTTTTTCAATTCCAAGTGCTAGCAAAAGAGGTGTTGTAATGAATTTTAGGAGGTACAGAAAATAAAATAAATGATATCAGTCACCTCAATCCATAAAATTCATCACAACACACTTGGTGTGCAAACTAGGTCAAACCCTAGGGCAAAAATAGTCAAAAATATGTAGTTTTTCACTGAATTTTTAATACAAGAGCTCGTTAAAATGGTGTTGTGAAGATTTTTATGAGGGGAAGAAAATTATTACACTGATCAGCCCTGTAACTTACATTTTTAGAAGTTTAGCTTCAGAGGAGACTAGAGCAAGCACCCAAGTCCTGGAAATGCTCTGGTGTCATGCTTCTCTTTAGATCCTGAATCCTTGATCCCTGCCAATTCTTCCTGCAACTTCACTTCTCCTAAATATGACACATGTAACCTGCAATCACAAGACTTTGGTTTAGGGGTTGTGGTGTTTATAGGCTTTCCTTAGTCAAGCCCTGGAGGACACTTAAGTCTTTGAACACTGTTGTCAGATAAAAAGTACATGCCCTTGTGAGGCAGAGGCAAAAATTAAAGGAATCAATGATAAAAACACAATATAATGTCACCTTGTAGTGAATCCCTCATGGGAGAAAGATGCTCTTCATTCCATGAGGAAATTGATGCTCAAATCTTTAAATGCAAACACAAACCACACAAATCTACTCTTGTAACACAATGAAAGCCTTGAATCACCTTGAGAACACTTGAACATCACAATTGTTATCTAGTTTACAAATGAATGCCTAAGCATGCTTTTATATGCAACTACAAATACTCCTGCCAAGATTTTCATAATTTAAACTTACCGTGTTGGCAAAGGACCCAAATAACGGTCATAAACTGACACCCAGAAATTAGGGCTGCCGCAAAATAGGGCAGGACTAGGGCGCGGGCGCCCAAGTCCTCCCCCACTATTTTGGGTAGGGTACAACTCAAGGGGTCCTCTTAGGTCCCATTTGTCATGTTACCTAGGGCTCATTCCATCGGGATGCCAAATTATGAACCAAGATGTCCTAAATGCATGCAAAAGACCTGGGAGCTAAACCTTATGATGGAAAAGCCCCCAAGGGGACATTTTTCGACATTATAGAAGGTATTGACTATTCTGAGACTTTTGCTCCTATAGCAAAGATGGATTCCATTCATCTTGTACTTTCTATCGCTACATCTCAGGGTTGGTTAGTGTATCAGATGGATGTGAAGAGTGCTTTCCTACATGGTGATCTTCAAGAGGATATCTACATGGAGCAACCACCAGGGTTTGTACAGGACCCTTCACTTGTTTGTAGGCTGTAGTGTCCATTATATGGCCTCAAACAAGCTCCTTAGGCTTGGTATGAGAAGATGGATAGTTTTCTTCTTGCTTTTGGATTCACTAGATGTCACTCTGATCCTACAATTTATATTCAGAGACATGGGGGGATCTACTCATTCTTGTTCTTTATGTGGATGACATGATTCTCATAGGGAGTTCTCTTTCCATGATTAAGGGTACTTTGAGATCTTTGATGGAGCATTTTGATATGATTGACCTTATTCTGTTGCATTACTTCCTTGGTCTTCAGATTCATCAGTCTTCTGTCAGTATTTCTATCTTTTAGTAGAAGTATACTCTTGATTTTGTTATGTTAGAAAATGTCCCCTTGGGGGCTTTTCCCTCTTAAGGTTTAGCTCCTAGGTCATGTAAATGCATTTAGAGAATCTTGCATGTTATTTTTGTCTCCCAATGAGAAAACCCTTGGATCTTGCGACAAATAGGCCTAGGGGCTACACTTTGCTGAATCCTAAGCAAAAATGGCAGGGTGGACTTGGGCACTAGCACCCTAGTCCAGCGCTATTTTGGGTCTGCCCTAATTTCAAATGTCAGTTTAGTGAGTATTATTTGGGTCCTATGCCAACATCTAAAGTTTGAATTATGAAATTCTTAGCGGGAATCTTTGTAGTTGCATATATAAGTATGATTAGGTTTCATTTGGAAACTCGATGGACATTTTTTGATTGACAAGCTTATGTGAAAGTGATTCAAGGCATTCATTGTGTGGTAGAGCAGAGTATTGTTATTGTGTTTGTATTTGCAGATTTGGCATCCATCTCCTCATGGTTTGAAGAGCATCTTCCTTCCATGAGATCTTCACTACAAGGTGACATCAATTATGTTTTCTATCATTTATCATTTGGATTTTTGCCTCTATCCCACCGGGATAGACACTCTTATCTGAGAACGGTGTTTGAAAAACTTGAATGTCTTTCTAAGGCTTGACCAAGGCAAGCCTCTAAACACAACAACCCCCTCCCACACTCCTTGTGATTGCATGTTACAGGTGTCGAGTCCCATGGAGTGGAGTTGCAGAAAGGAGTGGAAGACATCAAGGATTTAGTATCTAAAAAGAAGTAGGACACTGGAGCTTTTCTTGGACTAGGGCGCTAGTCCCCATGTCCTTTACAGTTGAATTCCTAGAAACAAAAGTTGCAGTGTAGATTAGTGTCAGAAGGAGATCAAGATCCAACAAAGAAATATGTACCTTGGACTTGGGAACTAGTCCCCGTGTCCCAGACTTCTTCACCTTCCAAACTATAAAAAATAGTGAGTTAAATATCCCTGTCCTTTATCTTAGTCTAAAAGGATTTGCCATAATTTGATTATTTGCTTACTGATTTACATGATTAGTGTTTTTAAGTACACTTGAGCATTATATAGAGACATTGTTTGAGCCATCCTAGAATCCATAGCTTCCCAAGTGGCAAATCAACCTAATAGGTGATTGTTCTCACATAGTGGAGATTCAACTCAGTTGATAAGCCCTTAGAATGCTTGTAGTGAAAGGAGGATTTTGCGTAAACCACTAAAACCACATTTTCCCCCTTTTAACAAAATAATACTACAAAATGTTTTGGTGAACCCATGTTTTTGGACTTTTTTCCACCTTGCTGAGTGTTGTTTTATATATTTGCATTCATTCACCCTATTGCATTTGAAAAATTACAAAAAAATCAAAAAATTTGAAAAAATTAGCATTTTTGGTTTGCATTTTAGCATAGTTTGAATTAATTGGAATTCAGTTTCATTAAATTTATGTCATTTTCATTAGATATGATTTAAATTTATAGAAATTCATCATTTAGAACACATTTGCATTGCATTTTTGTGCTTAATTTGACAAAAATTGCTTGAAATTGTGCATTTTTCATAATAACCTAGTTTTGCATTAGCTAGGGTTTGTAGTCAAAATCTTGTTTCAGATTTTACTACCATTTTAAAACAACTCATTAGGACTGATTTCTAATAGTAGTGTTGCATCATAGTGGTCTTCTTGCAAAAATTTCATGTCTAGGGTTTGAAAACCTTACTTTTTCACTAGATTTTGGCCTTACTGTCTCTTTAGATTCGCACCACAAGCATGTTGTAAGGGATTTTGCTGCATTAATTGACTGTAATTAGGGTTATTATCTTCTTCCTATTGTGTGGTTACACAACACGCCCCATTTTGACTTGGCAAAATAGGGACCCAACTTTTTGCTTGGCTTTTTGTACTTTCTGGCGGTTTGGTAAAAGTAGGTCATGCAGATCATCATGCATGGACAGGCTAGGTAAGTCATCATCATGAGGTTAGTTTGTCAAAGTTCATATTTCATTCCAATAACCTCATATTCAGATAGAGCATCAAATTCCATGCAGGTTTGCCTTTTACATCACCGTGATATTCATCAGGATGTGAAAGTTATGAATGGTCAAAGTTTGAGTCAAACCTAATATTTCTAGGGGGAGGATCATATTTCGTAACATCAGTCATATTTTAGAAGGTCATCTCGATCTAATTTATCACTTGATAAATCATGCGGTCCAAATATTCAGACGTCAATTTTAGGTGATAGTGACCTTTACCCGTCAGCTGCCTTATGTTTCCCGCAAGGATCATATTTCTCAATGTAACCCGATATTTCTCAATATCCTCCTGACGCAAAATATCCCCCTAAGACATTATCTTGATGACATCATTTGAGTCTGATAAATAGAGAAACTAACATGATGATGACATCATCATCACATTTACCTCTCGGCAGGATATTTCATAAACATGATCCTGTTCCCATAACATGACGATGACATCATGATACCTTAGCGATACAATAAGTGAATATCTGGATGACGTCATCTTGATATTCCGAAAGAGGGAGGTTATGTTTTATCCGGTCATCATCATTTCGTAACATCACCCGATTTATTGAAATATCCTCCTAATGTATAAAACATGACCTAAGGATGTGTTCATCACCCGATCTTGTCGAAGGTACTTTTCCTATCGAAGAGGATGATCACATTGCACTCAGGATGATATTTTCGAATATCACCCTGATATTGTTGCCACCATTGACATTTAATGCATACAGAGGTGGTAGGTAGTTCCTGCCGACCATTAAACCTGATCAAACACTTCGCGAAATCCTGAGTTTTCATGCGAAAATTCAACAAATAAGATTTAATCTATCAAGATTTGCCCTAATTTTACCCTAATTGCAAGGGTAAAAGGTAAATTCACCGCCATTTCATACTTACCTTGCAAGAAAATCATTTTCTATAGAGCGCTAGCTACCAAACCCCCATACAGGTGACACTTGTATGAACAGAGCTCACGGGCAGGAGGAAGCACGTGATTATCATCAGGATTAAGAGCATTCTCTGGAGAACCACTGGTATAAAGGGATTTGCATAACTAGGTAAGTAATTGAAACCCTCATCCTGTTGCTTCTGCATAGTAAGGTATGATGTTGCTGGTTTGAAGTTTTAGTTTATGCATCCTGTGGTAGGTTAATGCTCAATGAATATAGTATGCATGGTGTTAGTAGAGATAATTGTTATCTGCATGCATGTGAGTACCCATTGTAAGACAAAGTTGTGTTAATTGTAGATATCTATGGCTGACAAGAGGTTGGCAAAGTGTGAGGCTGAATTCAAGAAGCCCATGTTCTCATCTCCAAGAGGAATCTTGTTTAAGTATGGTGCAATTACATATACCCATCAAGGAAGCACCGATTTGGAGGCCTGGTCCGCCAAGATGAATGATGAGAAGAATAGAAGCCCTCTGCTGGATGCAGTATTTGTGTCCAGATTGTGGAATGCGGCCGGTTTTCCATACTCTATGGAGTCTCCTGAGCTGGTGGTCAAGTGTGCATGAAATTACAATCCAGAGACTAGACAGGTGGTGAAACATGGAAGAGTGTATGCAGACCTATCCATTAAAGGTCTTTCCAAGACATATGGACTACCATTGGCCAGAAAGGTTAACAGTGTTGGCCTGAAGAAGTCAGAAGTTAAATATGAGAATAATAAGAAGCGGGCCAGCAAGAATATGTATCAATGGAGGGCCCAGAATAGCACATATCCGGCTACTACCAAAATTCCTATGCACCTGTTTAAGTATGATTTTGATGAAGAGTATTAACACATGATTGCACTGCTTAGCAGGGTGACAGGCCAGCCTAATACTGGTAGTTTCAATGACTGGATGTATGGTGTAATCATGATGTGCATATATGTAGACATCAACCCACTATGGGGCCAGCTGATAAGTGATGCTCTTCATGAGCAGCTGATGAACCTGGGAGGTTCAAATTGTTCATTCTACATGACATCATACATTGTCTACTCCTGTGCATACAAAGGCACATTTGATGCATTAATTACAGATGGAAAGCTTACTGGCACAGTCAATGTTGTACACATTTGGGATCATCATCCCCAACTACAGAGAGCTAACTACCTCCAGGATTACAAACTGGTCAATGATGCATTCTCTGTGCATCTGGTAAGGACCATGGAAGAGTACAAAACAAAGAGATTCAACATGGAAGCTCAAGAAATAATCTACAGGCATGGAGCCTGGTACATTGAGTTTGCTACATTTTCTTACATGAGGATTGAGGGATTTGAAGGACCTGCCCTCATGCTGCCAAGATACCCCACTGATGTAGTGATACTAATGGAATTCATAAGGCAGAGCTCCACCATGCTGAAGACATACAAGGATGCTCATAAGCTCCCTCCAATCTTGTTTCCAGTCACCATTGGTTGGTACATGTGCCCAGATTCAGAAAGCATCAAGAAGGTGATGGTCAACTTAAATAAAATGCAATTGCAGCCGTTTCCAATTATAAGACCATATGATCCTTAAGGGAGGATATAGAAAATAGTTGGGAAGCCTATTCATCAGAGGCACCTAGAAGACTTCTGGGTGGATTGTGAAGATGAAGCAGAAGACAAAAGAAGAAGATACCAGAGGCTGACACTGAATCAAGTCAAAACCTTTGACTGCATCCCTATTCCTCAACAATTGAAGAAGGATGATGGCAGGATAATGGTAGATGAATATGAGGAAAGGAAGATATATAATGATACTATATCTGCACCTAACCTAACCATACAGGAGGACATACCCTTGGACCCTTTCATTGCCAGGACATTACAGCTAACCCAAGCTTGGGTTGATGAACAGGTTGAGGCATTGAAGAAGAAGGGTGTTGCCATTACTATGGACAACAAGAAGAAAGGGCAGGATATTCCTGGTGGGGAATATGATGACTTTATAAATGAAAAAAGAAAATCTAAAGGAGACAGACTGCCACCACAACAACAACAAAGCAAAAGACCCCCTAGGGGTAAGAAAATTGATAAAGAGCCCAAAGGAGTGATTATTGAAAGAGTAGTATTTCTAGCTGAGGAGGCAGCATCAGGATCAGGATCAGGATTAGCATCACCTCCACGAACAGGGAAACTGAAGTCCAAGAAACATCAGCCAGCAAGGGGAGTAATTACTGGGACCCAAGAGGATGGCCAGTCCTCACGGCAACCAATAGAAGAAGATGTCCTTATGGAGGAAGAACCTGAAGAAGAGGAGGGCCCCTTGCTATTCAAAATAAAGAGAAGAGCCCCATAGGTGGTGGTAGCTACCCCACCTAAGAAACCAAGAACCTCTATGAGGGCAGAAATAAGGCAATCCCCTGCACTAGTGAAAGGGGTAGGTAGCGAAGTTGTGCATAAGAAATTTCAGTACAATGTTCCACTTCCTACCATTGTGAAGTTCAAAACTAAACTTGCAGAAGAGCAGATGAAAGAAACCTCGCTAGGAGGTCATATCTCATTAAAGGAGACAATTAACCTATCGGATGATGAGGTTGTGAAGGAGGTATCTTCACAAAAGATGGAAACCCTTGCTACAGGTATGCAAATGACCCCTCATAAGACTCCAATAGTGCAAACAATACTGGAGAAGATGAAGCAAGTGGAAGCCAATAAGGAAAAGATCCCAGAAAGGGTAGCCCAAGAAATAGGGCTGGATACACTAGTTGCACAGGTGTCAAGTCTTGTAGTGGTAGATTTGATAGATAAACAGGATGCAAGTCCTAAACATCCAGTAGGTACACCTAACAAAGGGCAACATACAGAAGAAGTAAAGATAGCAGAACCAGAAGGCCATGCTTCAGAAATAAGCCAACCAAGCTCACAATATGCATCAGCAGAACTTGCTATAGTAGAGGTTCAAGAAAAGAAGGCTAATGAGAAGGATGTATCTAAAGATCCTGCTGCCAAAGTTCAGGAAGAAAGTAGCACAGGTGCAGAACAGATAATGGCTTCAAAACAAATGCTAGCACCTAAGGAGGATTCTGCAATATCCAGTGTGATGAATGTGCCTCATGAAGAAGAAAAGGTAAAGGAGGATGAAGTAATGACAGAAAAGGATCGTGATCATCATGATCATCATGTGGACGTAGCACAAGATCCTCCACCTCAAGATGATGCTCCTCTAGAAAAAGAAGTTCCTCAGCAGGAAGATGTACCACAGGATCACCCTCAAAGTTAGCATCATGAAGAAGAGACGAGAAAATCACCTTCTCCCTCACATATGCTGATGGAAATAGGAGACCAGGGTGAACAACATGATGATGCGGAGAAACATGATCAGGTACCTGCATGGTTAGAAAAGGAGGTAAACACAGAGGTAGATTTTGTAGTTCAAGAATTCGATGTATCTACCTTATTTTCTAAAAATATAATAAAACCAAAGAGGAAGGCCAGAATGACTTCAGCCATTAAGAGAGATCCTACAACTGGTAGAAGAACAGCATAGGTAGCAATCACTACTGTGGATAAGAAGAAAGGTAAAATTACCTTAGATGAATTTTAGATCAGCATAGTGGACTTGGGATTTGCTAATGAAGACCAGGAGGGTCAAGAGGGCAAAGATATCATAGATTCTTTGATTTAGAAAGTGAAAAGAGAAAAGGAGAAAAATAAGCAACACAAAGAGCATATTGCTCAGTTGCATGCCTATATAGGGAGGTTGACTAATACTGAACATACTTCAATTGAACATGCAATCCCATTGACTGCTATTTCCCAGGAGGAAGTAAATAAGTTAGATCTCATGAAACATGAGTCATCCATATTGCGAAAATGGATGCTATCCACATTGGATGCAGTAGAAGAAGTAATAAAAGCCTCTCTAAAGAGATGGAATTCCCTCAGTATCTCCAGGAAGAAGGTAGACAAATTACAAATGGAGACAAGGAAGAGGTCTTTCCAATTGGAGAAGACATTGTCTGCCTTGGATGAAATAAGGAGGATAAATCCTCAGCTGCTCAAAAATAAATAGGTACTGGATAATAACACTACATTACTAGTAGACATATGGTATCAGGACATTCAATTTGAATGTGGAGTACTTAAAAGATACAATAATAAACTGAGAGATATCAGCATGAAATTGCATGATATGATGTCTGTTGAGGTAGAGATTTTGGAAACCTTGGAAGGAAAAGTGGAAGGGAAAGTAGAGAATCAAGATGAAGAGTTTGCCATCAAAGCTTTACATGGCAACTTCCAATCAGTAGCTGATGATCCACTTGTTCACTTGACGGAGGAAGTCATAGATAAAATAATGAGAATCAAGGTCAAGATGGAAAACTACAATGGGACACTGCACAGCAGGAAAAATAAACTGGACAGCATCAGAAATAAATATCAGGCACATAAGCACGCCATCATCAAAGCAAAGACCCAGAATGGCAGAGAAATAGATAAAATCATGCAGTTGTATGAGCAGGTCAAGATCAGCATGCAACCTCATATGCATGGTCTTCTTCATCACGATGATGAAAGTTCAGAAAGTGATGTGTCTGACGATGATGCTCATGAATCAGACGAGAAGCATGATGAGGATACATCATAAAGTAAATATTAGCATCTGATACTTAGCAAAAGTAAGTATCTCAGATAGTTGCCAACTGGCAACTCATGCCATTTTGATAGAATTGACAAAGTCAAAGAGAAAGACTGACCATAGATATTCATATACAAATCAAGATCTGAGATCTTTTTGTAACGGATTCCTCACCTTGTTCTATAAAAGGTGCAGGAATGCCTCTTTTTTAAACATTCAAAACTTAATTGAAATCCGTCTTCTGAAGTATTCAGGGCTCATTTCAAAGCTTTTTGTATACATCTATATCTTTGCATACTTAATGAAGGAGAAGATTTGTTTGATTACAATTCATAGTAAATCTTGAGTAATTAGTGTGTGAATTCTGGATATATGCTGTGATCTACTGCGTCCCTTGGAGTGCATGTCTACTTGCATATGTTGTTTTCATACAAATTCCTTTGAAGTTAGCATCAACTGTATCTAGCTGTGGAATGTCTTGGTGAACATATGGTTTGGTTTTCTTCTCTTCATGATTGTATCTAATGTGCATGTGGTTCAAAAGCTAAAGGTTCAACATTAATTTGAAGCATTTCTTTCAACTTCTTTTAAATTTTAGAGTTTTTCGCCATCATAATTACAAATAACTGATAATCTCAAGCAAATAAAACAAAATATGTGGACATCTCGTAGATAATTGAAAATATTTAGTATATTTGAAGTTCAGGCATATATAATTGAAAATATCATGCAAAGATTTGAATATAACTGCATCATTTGATCAAACAATTGTATAAAATGACCTCTTTGTGAAGAATCTTTGCAGAAGCAGTGTCATGATGATGAACTTCATGTAAGGCCCCAAAATAAAAACAGCAACACACATCAACCTCTAAGTAACGTCAGATGATTAAGACCTAATCACCGGAGACTTGGGATCATGAATTCTTTGAATTCATCGTATCTTTCAAGATGAATAAAGGTTAATGTGTACTTTTATTCTATGCTTGTTTGTGACTAACATCATGACCAACATAAATTGGTGCTAGAAGGAGGGCCTTTATCTGAAAGAAGACACTCATCATCATTATTTTCAAGTTTGATGATGCAAAAAGTAAGGTAACCCCACTGCATTCGTGAATTTTAAATATTGCTGAAATATTTACTGTAGCAAGCTTGTAAATGCTCATTCTGTGTAAAGATTTCCAGATCAGATGTAAATATTGCAAGCTTTACAGTAGATCATCATGAATTCACAAATATTAGCCAATGTTAAGTAAATCCATTCAAGCTTTGAAGAGTTTTGCCTTAGAAGCCTGATATCTTGTGGTAAGAGTCATCCTACCCTGTTATCACCTTATATTTGCACTATCTTTGCAAATATTTCATAAATATCCAGTCAGATCAGTCATCCGAGCGCAAATATCACCTCAGCCGGTGAATTCCAACTGATATTTGCAAAGATCCAACCAATTTACCTCAAAATCAAGAAATCCTGGCTCACAGGATAAATACCAGGTCTCGGCCAAGTGGAATCTTTGAAGAATTGCCTGTTAGAGGTTTCAGACCTAGAAAAGTGGACATCCATCACACTCTAGGGTCTAGTGCATCAAGAGCTTCACCAAAACCTCCTCTTGTAACTCCTGTTGGTCTGCAAATACCTTCCAGGATATCTGTAACACCTCTTGTTCAACCTCAACCCCAGGTCCAACCTCAGCCAGCTGTACCACAGGCTCAACCTCCTCCGGTTGCAATGTCTTTCTTTGTAGTAGAGTCACCTTTGACCTTCAATGCATACCATGAGTTGCCAAAGAATCTAGATAAGCTTTGTCCAAAATATCATCCTTATCAGGATGTTGATGATCATATCAAAACCTTTAAAGAAGCCTGCTGTAGAGCCAGAATAGAGCATCAAGATGTTGTATGTAGATTATTTCCTTTTTCCTTAGGGGAAGAGGCTTATAATTGGTGTATTAGTCTTGGTCAGGGTTCTGTTGGTTCATGGGCTGTCCTAGAAAAAGCTTTTACTGATAGGTTCAAGGTACTAATAGATCCTTCAATGAACTATCACCTATTTGCCACTATCAAAAGGTTTGAAGGTGAACCTATTGCCAACTTTAATGCTAGGTTCCAGAAAATGCTATCCAAGTTAGTTGCTCCTTATGTAGTAGGAGATGCTGCTGCTAGGAGTATTTATTACTCGGCTCTGGATCCATTGACTTCCATGTTCATCAGGAGAACACATCCTAAGATCACTACCTTGACAGGAGCTTTTCAAGAAGCTATCAAGGTGAATCAGTAGTTAGTTCTCACCCCTACACCAAATGTTGCATTCCCTACATTGCCTGGCATGTATCCAACTTATCCTCCTGCATATCATGCACAGCAATATCCTAATGGAGCTATGATACCTCCAGCAGTCATGCCTGCACCTTTACAAGTACCTCCATTAAGTATCATGCCACCTCCTAATGGGAATGGCCAGACGCCACAATATCCTACATAAGCTCAGACATCTCAAGGTGCTAATCTGTCTAACTATAACCATGGATCCTCTTTCTTCAAGCCTCAAACTAAGAATGTAGTGGCTAAAGCTCAAGAAGAGAAGGAAGAAATCAAAGAAATCTCTGCTCAATTAAGAAAACTCACTACAGAGGTGACACATTTGAGAAATTAGAATTTCTATTCTCAGCCTAACCAAAACAGAAGTTATTCTAATGATAGACCAAATTATCCTGACAGAGGATACAATAACAACAGTAATTTCAATAATAGTGGTGGAAATAACAATAATCCTCAGAGATAGCCTAGAGTATGGAACTCCAGGCCAAATAATCATTCATTAACATCACCCTTAGATAATCAGCCACCTAGTGAAGCCAAACAAACTACTAGAGTCAGTCTTGCTGAGGCAGCCCTCACCAACTGGTGCAGGATACACAACACAGATGCTCATGCAGAGTTAGACTGTCCACAATTCAGAATTGCTGCTAGCATTTTCTAGACAGAAGTATCTAATACTTCTGGAAATCCACCTCAGGTAGAGGGAAATGAACTTATTCCTTGTGGATATGACTCTACATTTGTATTGGAGAGCTACACTGATCATCATCATCAGCGGACCGTGTCATCCCACCAACATTATTCCCAGGCTTGTGAAGAATCTGCTTTAGCTTTTGAGTCAAATTATGTCTTCCCCTTTGAAGATGAGAATGAGCCTTCCACTAAACATGAGGAGGTGCGTGCATACCAGCAACAATATCCTGGTAAGCATAATTATAATTTGAGAAGTAGCTCCAACAGACCTACTGGTCTATTGACATCATCTCTAGCTCCAAATAATTTCAACACACCTCCTGATCCCAAAGCTAGCAATAATCTGGGATTTCCCAAGGTAAATGCACAATATCTGTCACCCTAGAATACAACATCAAAAGCTGTCACCTTACCTCAGGAGTCTGATAAACTTGTCTCATACTTGGCAGATGAGATGAAAAAGATAAAGATCAGCCTGTCTCTGTCAGAATTGTTGAAAACTCCTACAATTAAGAAAGCCTTCATGAAATCACTTGATGATCCTGCTCCTAAAGAGGATATTCATTCTCCAGGTCATCTTAGCAATAAAGATCATGCTACTAGAGATAATAATATCAAGCCTAAGGTGCCAGCTACTGTCCAAGCTGCAGAAACCTCACATATGAAATTATACGAAGATAAGAGTGAGTCACCACCTTTCCTCCTTACCATAAGGATGTTTGGAAAGAATCTACACAACTGTTTAGTAGATTCAGGTGCATCTACAAATGTGATGCCCTTGTCCATATGCAATGCTTTAGGATTGCATCCTGCTAAATCTCTAAAGAAGGTGACACAGTTAGATAAGACAGAGGTGAGTGTAGTAAGAGAATTGACTCATATACACATGCAGCTAAAATCTGATCCCAGGATCCAGTACTATATTGATATTCAGGTAGTTGATATACCTGACACATATGGGATGCTGCTCAGCAGGGACTGGTCAAAGACTTTGAATGGATATATGTCCACTGACTTCAGTCACATGTGGTTACCTTGGAAAGGTATACCAAACCAGATAAGAATAGATGCCAAACCTAGAATGAAGCACATGATAACTGAATATAATAAAACGAATGAGATCATGTATGTCGACATTGAGCCTAGAGTTTATGCCGTTAGACCACAGACTCTCAGGATAGATAAAATCCTGATGCTTGGCTTTCATCATCATCATCATGATGATGATCAGGAGGACATGCTGGTTGTAGAAACTGATGGTAATTTTGAGAACGAAAATGAAATAGATCGCTTCAGAAACTTTGAGATGCATCTGTCCAAATAGGTAAGGCGTCAATTATTAAATATACCTGCTAATGATATTTTGATTGATGGATGGTGCAGATTACAAAACAAAGCACATTCAGAAAGGACTTGCGAAACATGCTTAGACATGATGATGCTGGAGCCGACATGCAGTGAGGCATCATCATCATATTCTAAGGTAAGTTCTAAATCTCGTGATGATGATGATACTGATTCTTGTTTATCTTCTGTAGGAACCACAGAAAAGGTGATAGATCATGATGAAGATCATGTACAGAGAATAGAGGAAATTCTGGTGTACGATCAAATACATGTTAAGAAAAAAAAAAGATCACCCCTGGAAGTGATTGTCTGATGGAGTCAGACTATGAACTGTCTGATGAAGATAGAGGCAGTAACTTGACCAAGTTTGAAGAGTTCTTATCAAAAGAAATTAAGAAGATGATAAGACAAAATAAACATCCATAGGATGCACTAACTGAAGGTTGGTGTAGGCTACATGAGGCACCTCACTTAGAGACCACCTGTTTGCTGTGTCTGCATATTTTAAAGAAACATACAAAGCCTGATCCAAAAGATCATCCTCCTGATGATAAAAAACAAGAAGAAAAATCATCTTCTCAGAAGGAAGAAAAGATGAAGTCTGAGAAGGTTGACATTCCTAAGTTAAAATAGATATCAGGTGGAGCAGATGCCAAAGCTGCAAAGAAAAATAAAGGTTCAGCTAAACCTCATGCTGAAGATAAATCCTGGATCCTTAGATTTGATGGATCCAAATCCAAACAAGGAGCTGGAGTAGGGATTGATCTCATTGATCCATCAAGAAAATCCTACTTAGTTACATATAGATTACAGTTCCCCTGTACTAATAATGTGACAGAATATGAAGCTCTGATTCATGGGATACTGTTTGCTCTCAAGAAAAAAGTGAAAATTTTGCATGTCTTTGGAGACTCAGAATTAGTTGTCAGACAAGTAAGAGGAATCTACTCTTGCAACTATAAAAGATTGTCAAATTATAGACACAGAGTGTGGGATTTGATTGAAGACTTTGATGCATTTAACATCACCCACATTCCTAGAGAACAAAACCACAGGGCAGATGCACTTGCCCAGGCTGCCAGTACACTGGAGCCACTATCTATATTAGGTCTGAAGAGATTTTCAGTAGAGCTGGTATCTATACCATCAGTACCTGATAACATTACTAATATTCAGGTCTTTGATGATGACTAGCACATCCTTGATTTCATCTCTAATAAGGATATATTTGATGCTCAGATCATAGATGAGAATAGTGTGGAAGATCATGTTTGGGAAGAAGATGAAATATTAGAGTTGCCTAGCAACAGGATTCCCAAAGGTATGATTGAATTAGAAAGAGCCTTTGATTTGGATAATATGCTGAAATAGAAGGATCTTCCCAAGGTTGATGGAGGTCAATATTCACAAGTGAATATTGGACAGGATGATGACAAGAGAAATGTTTTGATAGGTAAGGTTTGCACACCAGAAGAGTTAGAAGGAATAACTCAGGCCCTTAAGGATTACATCCATGTAATTGCATGGACTTATGATGAGCTGAAGACATATGACACATCAGTCATAACTCATACTATACCTCTTAAGCCAGATGCCAAACCTTTCAGATAGAAGCAAAGGCCAGTCAATGCTTTGCTTGAACCAATAATATTCGAAGAAGTCAAGAAATTGTTAAATGCCAGGATAATATTTCCTATGAGGCACTCCACTTGGGTGGCAAATCTAGTGCCAGTTAGAAAGAAGAATGGAGACATCAGGCTATGTGTAGATTTCAGGAGCCTGAATAGAGCATCAGAAAAGGATAATTATCCTCTGCCCTCATTAGATGAAGTTTTGTAGATTGTAAATGGAGCCAAAATGATGTCCTTCTTGGATGGCTTTTCAGGATACAACCAAGTGATGGTTGATAAGATTGACAGGCTGAAGACTGCCTTCACCACAAAGTGGGGGATCTTCACATATAGACGTATGCCATTCAGGCTGATAAACGCTGGAGCAACATTCCAGCGAGCAATAGACATAGCCTTCAGAGGCTTAATTGGAAAATGTATAGTCATCTACATGGATGACCTCACAGTGTTCTCCAAAGAGAGAACAAATCATGTAACAGATCTTAGAAATGTGCTGAAGAAATGTGAAGAGTACGGAATATCCTTGAACCCCAAGAAATGCATATTTGGGGTAACAACAAGCAAATTATTAGGCCATTTGATAACTGAAGATGGAATCATCATTGATCCTGACAGGGTGGAGTCCATCATGAAAATACAACTCCCTGGAAGTAAGAAAGAACTTAAGTCTTACTTTGGTAAGATTAACTTTGTAAGAAAGTTCATCACTGGTTTTGCAGAAATAGTCAGACCACTAAATGCTATGCTGAAAAAATATTCCAAGATTGAGTGGACAGCAGAAGCTAAAGTTGCTTTTGAGGACATAAAGAAAGTCATATGAGATGCTCCTATCCTCATTAGTCCAGACTACACAAAGGACTTCTACATCTATTCATTTGCCTCAGAACATACCTCTACAGTAGTATTGACTCAAAGGAATGAGGAAAAAGAAGAGAAACCAATTGCCTTCATGAGCTGTCCCTTCAAAGATGCTAAACTGAGATATGTAGATGTTGAAAGACAAGCACTGGCATTGGTCAGGGCAGTAAAGAAATTCAGGCATTATATACTGAGAAGCAAGATGATTGCAGTAGTGCCTGATGCAGCAGTGAAGATGCTGCTCATGCAGAGTGAACCTGGTGAGAAAAGAGCCAAGTGGATTACTGTATTACAAGAGTATGACATGGAAATTACACCCATGAAGCTGGTAAGAGGACAAGCTTTGAACCAAATAATATCTGAAATTGATCCAAACATCACGAGTCAACAATATGTGATCAATGAGAAGGACAATAAAGAATGGTATTCAGATATCAGGCACATCCTGATTACTGGGAGATGTCCTCCAAGACTGCAGGCTTCACAAAGAAGAGCCTTGAAGATAAGGTCACAAAGATATATGATGAAGGGAGGAACCCTGTTCAAGAAGAATTATGAAGGAATATACCTGAGATGCTTAGAAAAGCTAGAAGCAAATAAGGTTTTATTAGAACTACATGACAAGTTCAGAACTGCACATGGATCAGCCTTGGCCACAACACATGCAATCCTTAGAGCAGGATATTACTAGCCCACAGTTTTTAAAGATACAGCTGATCATGTTAAATGTTGTCATGTATGTCAAGTTGCTGCCAACAGAGAGAAATATGCTGCACAATCCTTGCAGCCAATGATGGAAGAGCGCCCATTTGCACAATGGGGCATGGACTTCATAGGGTCAATCAATCCTCCATCATCATCAAGTCATAGGTATGTCTTAACAATTACTGATTATTGTACCGGATGGACTGAAGCTGTCAGCAGCAAAACTTGTACTGCAGATGATGTCATTAAATTTTTGGAGAGCAACATTGTTACCAGGTATGGAACTCCTTATGCTTTGGTAAGTGATAATGGTTCTGCCTTCACTTCAACTAAATTGTCAAGTTGGGCTTTTGATCATGGGATCATACTCAAGTTTTCATCCAACTACTATCCCCAAGGGAATGGATTAGTAGAATCCACCAACAAGAATTTGTTGAATATCATAAGAAAATTAATAGAGAAGAACCCTAGGGAATGGAACTCATTTCTGAAATATGCCTTATGGGTAGATAGAACTAGAATGAAAACTACATTAGGAAACTCACCTTTCCAACTAGTATATGGGGTAGATCCTATCCTCCCTGTTAACTTGAAAATTCCTACCTTGCAGTTTGCCCAAGAGTACCTAGGCATTGATAATAGACAAGAAGTCAGGTTGCTTCAGCTGATGCACCTAGAAGAGAAAAGGAGTCAAGCAATTGACCAATTTGCAAAACATCTTGCTATTGTCAAATGCTGGTTTGACAAGAGAGCCAAAATCAAAGCCTTCAAGATATCTGATTTAGTCCTAATGTGGGATAAAGCCCATGAGAGGAAAGGTGACCATGGTAAGTTTGACAGGTTATGGATAGGTCCCTTTCAAATTTTCGAGATACTAGGAGACAACACTTATAGGCTTAAGAACCTGACAGGTGAGGATGTCCCATTGCCAATCAATGGACAGTTCCTCAAACATTATTTCCTGGCTTGAGTGACTTCATGACAGTCATGTGTATCATATTGTACATTTGTATAGTTGCTTGTACAATTTGTTTGTTTTTGTTTGTTTTGTTTTGTTTGTTGGGACCTTGTTCTGGTTAGTCAAGATGATGCACTTCATCACCACAGAAAAATAACTAAATTGTTAGGATTCAAGTGATGAGATCAGATTTAGACATAGGTTATGATTCATTCTGAGAAGTATTCATGATCATGTCTGTGATATCTTTTCATCAGGGTTCCTTTTCTTGATCAAAGTGAATCAATCACAATGAAACACTTAAAAGCCTTGGGTTTGTTGAACACACAAGTATAGGTGTTAAGTGAAAAATCTAAAGGGACTCCCTTGCTATCAATTCAATCTCCAACCTAAAGCTACAAGTGACTGTACCTTGTACAAATGAGCTGACATGATGATATCAGATACAAATTCTAAAGAGAAAATTAGAAAAGAAGTAAAATTAGGCCATCTAAGTAACTCTACCAGGGCTATAGACGCCTGCTGGTAGTGGGGCTCTACTTAGGGAGATTGTATAGATAACCTTGCCGGGGCTATAGACGCCTGCTGGCAGCAAGGCTCTATCCAAGTTAGCTATGAGGGATGATCTCCAACTATGTAGTTTAACACCAGTTACTTATGTTTTCAACTTTCTTTCAAGATGAGGATAATTAATCATTTGCACACACATGATCCTTTCTTAGCATTGTTATCATGATGAAATTTTATCATTCAGAAGACCATGATGTTTATGCTTAGAAAGAATTAGAATACTATCAATAAATATGATCACATCACTTGAATCATTGGAATTTATTTGTTTTCATTGGTGGCAAGTTGCTGTGTGGTTACACAACATGCCCCATTTTGACTTGGCAAAACAGGGACCCAACTTTTTGCTTGGCTTTTTGTACTTTCTGGCGGTTTGGTAAAAGTAGGTCATGTAGATCATCATGCATGGATAGGCTAGGTAAGTCATCATCATGAGGTCAGTTTGTCAAAGTTCATATTTCATTCCAATAACCTCATATTCAGATAGAGCATCAAATTCCATGCAGGTTTGCCTTTTACATCACCCTAATATTCATAAGGATGTGAAAGTTATGAACGGTCAAAGTTTGAGTCAAACCTGATATTTCCAAGGGGAGGATCATATTTCGTAACATCAGTCATATTTTAGAACGTCATCCTAATCTAATTTATCACCTGATAAATCATGTGGTCCAAATATCCAGATGTCAATTTTAGGTGACAGTGACCTTTACCCGTCAGCTGCCTTATGTTTCCCGCGAGGATCATATTTCTCAATGTAACCCGATATTTCTCAATATCCTCCTGACGCGAAATATCCCCCTAAGCCATTATCCTGATGATGTCATTTGAGTCTGATAAATAGAGAAACTAACATGATGATGATGTCATCATCACATTTACCTCTCGGCAGGATATTTCATAAACATGATCCTGTTCCCATAACATGACGATGATGTCATGATACCTTAGCGATACAATAAGCGAATATCTGGATGATGTCATCCTGATATTCTAAAAGCGGGAGGTTATGTTTTATCTGATCATCATCATTTCGTAACATCACCCGATATATTGAAATATACTCCTGATGTATAAAACATGACCTAAGGATGTGTTCATCACCCGATCTTGTTGAAGATACTTTTCCTATCAAAGAGGATGATCACATTGCACTCGGGATGATATTTTTGAATATCACCCCGATATTCATATATCATCCCAACATTCGAGTATCACCCTGATATCATTGCCGCCATTGACATTTAATGCATGTAAAGGTGGTAGGTAGTTCTCGCTGACCATTAAACCCAATCAAACACTTGGCGAAATCTTGAGTTTCCGTGCAAAAATTCAACGAATAAGATTTAATCTGTCAGGATTTGCCCTAATTTTACCCTAATTGCAAGGTTAAAAGGTAAATTCACCGCCCTTTCAGACTTACCTTGCAAGAAAATTATTTTCTACAGAGCGCCAGCTTCCAAACCCCCATACAGGCGACACTTGTACGAACAGAGCTCACGGGCAGAAGGAAGCACGTGATTATCATCAGGATTAAGAGCATTCTCTGGAGAACCACTGGTATAAAAGGATTTGCATAACTAGGTAAGTAATTGAAACCCTCATCCTGTTGCTTCTACATAGTCAGGTATGATGTTGCTGGTTTGAAGTTTTAGTTTATGCATCCTGTGGTAGGTCAATGCTCAATGAATATAGTATGCATGGTGTTAGTAGAGATAATTGTTATCTGCATGCATGTGAGTACCCATTGTAAGACAAATTTGTGTTAATTGCAAATATCTATGGCTGACAAGAGGTTGGTAAAGTGTGAGGCTAAATTCAAGAAGCCCATGTTCTCATCTCCAAGAGGAATCTTGTTTAAGTATGGTACAATTACAGATACCCATCAAGGAAGCACCGATTTGGAGGCCTGGTCTGCCAAGATGAACGATGAGAAGAATAGAAGCCCTCTGCTAGATGCAGTATTCATGTCCAGATTGTGGAATGCGGCTGGTTTTCCATACTCTATGGAGTCTCCTAGGCTGGTGGTCAAGTGTGCACGGAATTACAATCCAGAGACCAGACAGGTGGTGAAACATGGAAGAGTGTATGCAGACCTATCCATTAAAGGTCTTTCCAAGACATTTGGATTGCCATTGGGTAGAAAGGTTAATAGTGTTGACCTAAAGAAGTCAAAAGTTGAATATGAGAATAATAAGAAGCAGGCTAGGAAGAATATGTATCAATGGAGGGCCCAGAATAGCACATATCCGGCTGCTGCCAAACTTCCTATGCACCTATTTAAGTATGATTTTGATGAAGAGTATCAATACATGATTGCATTGCTTAGCAGGGTGACAGGCTAGCCTAATACTGGTAGTTTCAAGGACTGGATGTATGGTGTAATCATGATGTGCATATATGCAGACATCAAGCCACTATGGGGCCAGCTGATAAGTGATGCTCTTCATGAGCTGCTGATGAACCTAGGAGGTTCAAATTGTTCATTCTACATGACATCATACATTGTCTACTCCTGTGCATACAAAGGCACATTTGATGCATTAATTACAGATGGAAAGCTTACTGGCACAGTCAATGCTATACACATTTGGGATCATCATCCCCAACTATAGAGAGCTAACTACCTGCAGGATTACAAACTGGTCAATGATGCATTCTCTATGCATCTGATAAGGACCATGGAAGAGGACAGAACAAAGAGATTGAGCATGGAAGCTCAAGAAATAATCTACAGGCATGGAGCCTGGTACATTCAGTTTGCTACGTTTTCTTACATGAGGATTGAGGGATTTGAAGGACCTCTCCTCATGCTGCCAAGATACCCCACTGATGCAGTGATACTGATGGAATTCATCAGGCAAAGCTCCACCATGTTGAAGACATACAAGGATGCTCATAAGCTCCCTCCAATCTTGTTTCCAGTCACCATTGGCTGGTACATGTGCCCAGATTCAGAAAGCATCAAGAAGGTGATGGTCAACTTAAATAAAATGCAATTGCAGCCATTTCCAATAATAAGACCATATGATCCTTATGGGAGGATATAGAAAATAGTAGGGAAGCCTATTCATCAGAGGCACCTAGAAGACTTCTGGGTGGATTGTGAAGATGAAGCAGAAGCCAAAAGAAGAAGATACCAAAGGCTAACACTGAATCAAGTCAAAACCTTTGACTGCATCCCTATTCCTCAACAATTGAAGAAGGATGATGGCAGGATAATGGCAGATGAATATGAGGAAAGGAAGATATATAATGATACCATATCTATACCTAACCTAACCATACAAGAGGACATATCCTTGGACCCTTTCATTGCCAGGACATTACAACTAACCCAAGCTTGGGTTGATGAACATGTTGAGGCATTGAAGAAGAAGGTGTTGCCATTACTATGGACAACAAGAAGAAAGGGCAGGATATTCCTGGTGGGGAATATGATGACTTTATAAATGAAAAGAGAAAATCTAAAGGAGACAGACTGCCACCACAACAACAACAAAGCAAAAGACCCCCTAGGGGTAAGAAAATTGATAAAGAGCCCAAAGGGTTGATTATTGAAAGAGCAGTATTTCTAGCTGAGGAGGCAGCATCAGGATCAGTATTAGGATCGGCATCACCTCCATGGATAGAGAAACTGAAGTCCAAGAAAGATCAGCCAACAAGGGGAGTAATTACTGGGACCCAAGAGGAGGGTCAGTCCTCACGGTAACCAATAGAAGAAGATGTCCTTATGGAGGAAGAACCTGAAGAAGAGGAGGCCCCCTTGCTATTCAAAAGAAAGAGAAAAGCCCCACAGGTGGTGGTAGCTATCCCACCTAAGAAACCAAGAACCTCTATGAGGGAAGAAATAAGGCAATCCCCTGCACTAGTGAAAGGGGTAGGTAGCGAAGTTGTGCATAAGGAATTTCAGCACAATGTTCCACTTCCTACCATTGTGAAGTTCAAAATTGAACTTGTAGAAGAGAAGATGAAGGAAACCTTGCTAGGAGGTCATATCTCATTAGAGGAGACAATTAACCTATCGGATGATGAGGTTGTGAAGGAGGTATCTTCACAAAAGATGGAAACCCTTGCTGCAGGTATGCAAATGACCCCTCATAAGACTCCAATAGTGAAAACAATACTGGAGAAGATGAAGCAAGTCAAAGCTGAAAAGGAAAAGAGCCCAGAAAGGGTAGCCCAAGAAATAGGGCTGGATACACTGGTTGCATAGGTGACAAGTCATGTAGTGGTAGATTTGACAGATAAATAGGATGCAAGTCCTGAACATCTAGCAGGTACACCTAACTAAGGGCAACATACATAAGAAGTAAATATGGCAGAACCAAAAGGCCATGCTTCAGAAATAAGCCAACCAAGCTCATAGGATGCATCAGCAGAACCTGCTATAGTAGAGTTTCAGGAAAAGAAGGCCGATGAGAAGGATGTATCTAAAGATCCTGCTACCAAGGTTCAGGAAGAAAGTAGCATAGGTGCAGAACAGATAATGGCTTCAGAACAAATGCCAGCACCTAAGGAGGATTTTGCAATATCTAGTGTGATGAATGTGCCTCATGAAGAAGAAAAGGCAAAGGAGGATGAGGTAATGATAGAAAATGATCATGATCATCATGATCATCATGTGGATGTAGCACAAGATCCTCCACCTCAAGATGATGCTCCTCCAGAAAAAGAAGTTCCTCAGCAGGAAGATGTACTACAGGATCGCCCTCAAAGTGAGCATCATGAAGAAGAGATGAGAAAATCACCTTCTCCCTCACATATGCTGACAGAAATAGGAGACCAGGGTGAACAACATGATGATGCAGAGAAACATGATCAGGTACCTCCATGGTTAGAAAAGGAGGTAAACACAGAGGTAGATTTTGTAATTCAAGAATTCGATGTATCTACCTTATTTTCTGAAAATATAATAAAATCAAAGAGGAAGGCCAGGATGACTTCAGCCATTAAGAGAGATCCTACAACTGGTAGAAGAACAGCACAGGTAGCAATCCCTACTGTGGAGAAGGAGAAAGGTAAAATTACCTTAGATGAATTTCAGATCAGCACAGTGGACTTGGGATTTGCTAATGAAGACTAGGAGGGTCAAGAGGGCAAAGATATCATAGATTCTTTGATTCAGAAACTAAAAAGAGAAAAGGAGAAAAATAAGCAACACAAAGAGCATATTTCTCAGTTGCATGCCTATATAGGGAGGTTGACTAATACTGAAGATACTTCAACTGAACATGCAGTCCCATTGACTGCTATTTCCCAGGAGGAAGTAAATAAGTCAGATCTCATGAAACATGAGTCATCCATACTGTGGAAATGGATGCTATCCACATTGGATGCAGCAGAAGAAGTAATAAAAGCCTCTCTAAAGAGATGGAATTCCCTCAGTATCTCCAGGAAGAAGGTAGACAAATTACAAATGGAGACAGGGAAGAGGTCTTTCTAATTAGAGAAGACATTGTCTGCCTTGGATGAAATAAGGAGGATAAATCCTCAGTTGCTCAAAAATAAATAGATACTAGATAATAACACTACATTACTAGTAGACATATGGTATTAGGACATTCAATTTGAATGTGGAGTACTTAAAAGATGCAATAATAAACTGAGAGATATTAGCATGAAATTGCATGATATGATGTCTGTTGAGGCAGAGATTTTGGAAACCTTGGAAGGAAAAGTGGAAGGAAAAGTAGAGAATCAGGATGAAGAGTTTGCCATCAAAGCTTTACATGGCAACTTCCAATCAGTAGCTGATAATCCACTTGTTCTCTTGACGGAGGAAGTCATAGATAAAATAATGAGAATCAAGGTCAAGATGGAAAACTACAATGAGACACTGCACAACAGGAAAAATAAATTGGACAGCATCAGAAATGAATATCAGGCACATAAGCACACCATCATCAAAGCAAAGACCCAAGATGGCGGAGAAATAGATAAAATCATGCAGTTGTATGAGCAGGTCAGGATCAACATGCAACCTCATATGCAGGGTCTTCTTTATCAGGATGATGAAAGTTCAGAAAGTGATGCACCTGACAATGAAGCTCGTGAATCAGACGAGGAGCATGATGAGGATACATCATAAAGTAAATATCAACATCTGATACTTAGCAAAAGTAAGTATCTCAGATAGTTGCCAGCTGGCAACTTGTGCCATTTTGATAGAATTGAGAAAGTCAAAGAGAAAGACTAACCGTAGATATTCATATACAAATCAAGATCTGAGATCTTTTTGTAATGGATTCCTCACCTTGTTCTATAAAAGGTGCAGGAATGCCTCTTTTTTAAACATTTCATATATGAGAAAAAGAAAAAGAAAATAATCACTGCATTCACTGTGTTTTGTGTGTCTTCAATACTGTCTTCTTTGTGTTTTGCATGACTGTAACTGTCTTCGTATTTTGCATGCTTTTTAGTGTCTTCAATATGTTTGGCATGTCTTGTCCATGCTTTAATGCATGTATTGGCCTTGTGTTTACACATACATTAAAGTGGGGACTAAATGTTATGTCAAAAAAAGTCCCCTTGGGGGCTTTTCCTTCTTAAGGTTTAGTTCCCGGGTCCTGTAATTGTATTTAGAGCATCTTGCATGTTATTTCTGACTCCTAATGAGAAACCCTTGGGTCTTCTGACAAATAAGACCTAGGGGGCTGTACTTTGATGAATCCTGAGCAAAAATGGCAGGGTAGACTTGGGCTCTAGCACCCTAGTCCAACCTTATTTTGGGTCTACCCTAATTTCAAATGTCAGTTTAGTGACTCTTATTTGGGTCCTATGCCAACATCTAAAGTTTGAATTACAAAATTCTTAGCAGGAATCTTTGTAGTTGCATATATAAGTATGATTAGGTTTCATTTGCAAACTAGATGGACACTTTTTGATTGACAAACTTATGTGAAAGTGATTCAAGGCATTCAATGTGTGGTAGAGCGGAGGATTGTTATTGTGTTTGTATTTGTAGATTTGGTATCCATCTCCTCATGTCTTGAAGAGCATCTTCCTTCGATGAGATCTTCACTACAAGGTGATATCAATTGTGTTTTCTATCATTTGTCATTTAGATTTTTGCCTCTATCCCACCGGGATATGCACTCTTATCTGACAATGGTGTTCGGAAGACTTGAATATCTCTCCATGGCTTGACTGAGGCAAGCCTCTAAACACCATAACCCCCTCCCACACTCCTTGTGATTACAGGTTACATGTGTCGAGTCCCATGGAGTGGAGTTGAGAAAGGAGTGGCAGACATCAAGGATTTAAGATCTAAAAGAAGCAAGACACTGGAGCTTTTCCTAGACTAGGGCGCTGGTCCTCGTGTCCTCCATAGTTGAATTCCCAAAAATGGAAGTTACAGTGCAGATCAGTGTCGGAAGGAGTTCAAGATCCTACAAAGAAATAGGTACCTTAGACTTGGGCACTAGTCCCTATGTCCCTAACTTCTCCACCTTTCAAACTTTAAAAAATAGTGAGTGAAATATCTCTGTCCTTTATCTTAGTCTGAAAGGATTTTCTGTAATTTGATTATTTGCTTACTGATTTACATGATTAGGGTTTTAAGTACACTTGAGCATTAGATAGAGACATTGTTTGACACATCCAAGAATCCATAGCTTTCCAAGTGGCAACTCAACTTGATAGGTGAGTGGTCTCGCTTAGTGGATATTCAACTTGGTTGATAAGCCCTTAGAATGTTTGTAGTGAAAGGAGGATTTTGCGTAAACCATTAAAACAACATTTTCCCCCTTTTAACAAAAAAACACTACAAAATAGATTTTCTTCAAAGATTTGGGATGGTTGACTACAAGCCAGCTCCTACTCCTTTTTAGTCAAGTGTTGTTTTGTCTACCACTTTCACTACTCCCATTTTTCTCCCATTTTTCTCAAGATTCTCTTGAGAGTCAATGGAAGGTAGCCAAATGCATCTTACAGTACATTCAAAGCACTACATAGTTTGGCATTCACTACACATCAAGAACCATTGAGATTGTGGGCTTCACTGACTCAGATTGGGATGGTGATGTTAATGATTAGAAGTCCACTTTTGGATTTGTTTTTTGTCTTGGTTCTGGTTTGATTTCTTCGTCTTGTGAGAAACAAATTCCTATTGTATTATCATCAACTAAGGCTGAGTATCAAGGAGCAGTCTTGGCTAGTTAGAAGATTCTTTGTCTTTGACAATTGATGGCTGAGTTTGTCTTTCATGTTGATCATCCCACTACTCTTTGGTGTGACAATCATAGTTCCATTCATATTTCTTGCAACCTAATGGAGCATCAACGCACTAAGCATATTGAGATCCACATGCACTTCATTCAAGATTCATTCAAGATGGTATTCTTAGTTTGGAGTATTTGCCTGCGGAGCAACAGGTTGCAAACATTTTCACTAAACCTTTGGCATCTCCTCTCTATCTTTTGTTGCAATGAATGCTAGGGGTGAAGGAAGTTGTCCTTGGAGGTTCTTGAGGAGTCCTCCTTCCTTTCACTTTTTTCTTTTCATCATTTTCTATTTTTCTCTCTTTTGGAGAGGAGTTTTCTCCCACAAGGTTTTTCTCCTTTTCTCTAGTTGTGAGAGATTGCATTTCATTACATTGTAGTTGTACATGGGTACCTAACATGGCCTTATTTCCAGGACCCATTTTACATCTTATATTGCATAATAATCTCCCTAAGTTGCACTTAATGGGGGTGTTAGAGTAGGCTTAAGTTTACTTAGGCTACCTGACAGTTATATTTTTAGATGTGTCATCATTTAATAATGTTTAGGTGCATTTATTTTTTTCTATTGAGGTAGTTGGAGGTTTTTGTTCCCATACCTCATCACATCTGACTATATATTCTGGGGTTTGTACATTGTATTATATCTCATCTCAATGTATTTTATTCATTGCTGGTGAAATAGCTTCTCTTGTTGCTTCTTGCAGTCTTTGTGAAGGTTATTTGGTGTGCTGATTGGATCCCTAGGTGCTCTAACAACCCCACTAGGGCATCATACAATTCATATTTTTTTATGGCTTTGTTGAGGTTGAAAGAAATTATCTAGGGGACTAACTATGGGAATCTCCCAAACAACATAACCCATTTTTAATTTCCATATAGTTTTTAGATTTAAATAACCAAAGACTGGGAACACTTCTAGAGGAGTTGTCATAATATTTGGGAATAGATTATAGAAGTGATTCATCCCTAAAAGTTATAAATCTCCTCCCTAATATACACAAACACTAAAATTCTAGAAGCAAATGTGACCAACACCTGCATTGAAAAAACAAAAGTGACCAATACCAACTTTTATGTAATAATGACCAGCACTAGTTCCCCTACAAAACTATGTGTACCCAACATGAGCATCCCTTGATAGTGCTAGTGATCTACAAAAGTATCTATGACCAATAGGAGCACCCTATGAGCACCAGTGACTTGTAGAGGTGTCCAAGGCTAACACTGGTGTTTTAGTTAACCTTAAAAGGTTACATTTTTCCAAGGTTTCAATTCCTCTAGTCTCCTTCTAGATCTTCTAGTCTACTCTGATGTTCAAATAATCTAGGGATGCACATTCTTCACTTTCTCTTGTCATTTAATAATTTCCAATTCCAAGATCTTTACATTAGTTTGTTTAAGTTATAAATCTAAAAACATTTATTTATTTTTGTTTAATATCATTACTATTGTTTTATATTAATTTGAATTAACTAATCTATGAGAGATTTGGACCTAGATGAGGTTTAACACAAGAAATAAACTAAACAATGTAGGGCCACCAAAAAACTATCTTTCATTTGGTGAAACTAATGCTCTTACATAATTTTGTTCTATTTTTTTATACAAAACAACAAATACATCATTTTTAAAGAGTTTTTCCTTGATCTTAATATTGAAAACATTTCCATATACAAAACACATCTTTTCACTCTTACCAAACCTAAGGACTTCACCTTCACAAATTTCCTTTGTCTTAATATTTCCTTATTTAAACAACAAAACTCTTCCATCCTTGTCTATCTTTGGTATCCTCTTCCTAACCCTTAGTTCACTTTACCCAACACTATTATTCCCACCTTATACCCTCACAACCTCACTTATATCTTTCTAACATCCCACTTTTCTTTCTCCACCCTTTCCTATACTTGGCTTTACCTCTTATTGGATTTCTTGCATATCCATATGGGTGAATGTGCCAAGTTGTGGGACCAAAAAGTTGCCACTTTGGATTTTTGGTCCCATGCTTGGTAAAATGCGAGCACATTATAACACACTCACATTATAAGTTGCAAAAAACAAAAAAAAAACACAAAAGTGAAAGTACGCAGTCATTTCTACAGTGAAAGAGCATGAGTGCGTTACAAGAAGGAGAAATCAACCAAGTGCTAAGGGTAATCAACATTTTTGCCATGCCACCTCACCAATCCCACTCCCGAAGATGTCATGAAGGCAATGTAGAGGGTGCAACAACTGAAGAAGGTAGGGTTTGATTAATTTTGTGAGTTTGAAAAGAATTTTTTACTTTTGCAATGTTTTATTGATTTTTTATATTTAATTTATAGTTAGTGAGGCAACACAAAACACAAATCCAGTAGAGAAGGGTCAAAACAACCCCGAAAACCCTCAAAACCCTCAAAACCCCCCACCTTCACATCCTCACCATGTAAGACATACATAGGAAATCTATCTAGGTGTTGTGAGTATGTGCTATCAGTGTTGCCATTGATGTCAACAAGCTTATGTTGTCATTGGTGTCAACTGTGTCAAGAGTATGAGTAGTTTGTGTCGAGTAGAGATCAGAGACAAAGTTGAGTAGAGATGAGGATGTTGCAATGACATGAACTATTTGATTAAGTAACCTTTGTGAAGGTGATTTGGTTGTTTTGTAGAGGTGCTGAAGATGTTAGGAATGTGCTTCTGATGGTTGGGTTACAAGTGATTTTGAGAAAATTTGATTAATAAAGGAAATGTAGTATGTTGAAGATGTGTTTTGGCTTAACAAAGTAGTGTTCTGGTTTTGCTTCGTATTTCTTCCTTATTGAAGATCTACTTTCACGGTTTGAATATGTTGTTCAGAGGACAGAGATATGTTGTTCAGAGGTGTTTAGAGATGTTATATTCCAAGAGAGGTGGTTTATCAATCGGACACCCGAATCAAAAGTTATCGCTCCTGGAAGTTGACCTATTTTTGGAAGGAGATGCAAATTTTGAAATTAGGTTGTTGGCCGCCAAAAAGGCTATTACTAACCATTTTTGGGAACACTGGGTAGTATTAGAGTTAAGGGGGAAAGTTTAGAATATAGAATAGGTGGGAAAATAGAAACCCTAGAAGATTTGGGGTTACAGAAGGCATATGATTCCAGAGTCTTGTGATAGGAAGCTGTAATGTGTTGCAGCATGTGAAGGGTTGATTCCTCTGATTGTATTTCAGCTTCTGTAATGTAATAAGTTGTCCAAATCGATAAAGGAAAGTTCTATTTTTTGTGTGCAATTTTTGTTGTGTGTTTTATGATTTACCCCCTACATCAAGTGGTATCAGAGCAAGGGTTCCTAAGTGTGTAGACAGATCACCGACCATGAGGTAGTTTGCACCAAGACTTGAGGTTGTGGGTTTGCTGCAGACATCAAGATGCCTCCATGAAGAAATCATATTGGGAGGAATGCTTTGACGGAAGAGGGTTTTAGAGCCTTGTAAAGGCAAATCGATGTATTGCAAGAGGAGCTATGAAGAGGGTTTGAGCTAAGAACAAGAGAAGAAAGAAAAGATGAAGCTAAAGAAGAGCTATCTAAGGAAGAACAAGAAGCTACAGGAGATCTTGTAGAAGTTAGGTTGTTGAGGGCCATTTCCAAGATCAGAAAGAGACCCAGGATCAAATTTTTTACATATTCTAGAGATTTGAATCTAGAACAGCTTATTGATTGGATCAATGACATGGAGGAGTGTTTCAAGTATGAAGATGTGGAGGACCCAGATCAGTTCACGTTTGCAAAAAATAAAGTTAAAGGACCATGCTAGTATTCGGTGGAAGGAGGTCTAGTTGGAGAGAAATAGAAGAGGAAAAGGAAAGATTACCAGATGGGATTGGATGGTGGAGAAACTAAAGAAATAGTTCATTCTTGTGGATTATGAGATGGAGTTGTTGAAGAAGCTGCAAGGACTGAAGCAAGGTAACAAGTCTGTTAAGGACTATACAGAAGAGTTTTATAAGATTACTATCAGGACAGGCCATGCAGAGCCCAACAAGGAGAAGGTAGCCCATTACATTAATGGGTTAAGACCAGGTATTCAAGAGGAGCTAAGCCTGGTCAAAATGACCACCATAGAAGATGCATACTAGTTTTCCCTGAAGGTGGAAGAGAAGATAAATAAAATATTTTATAGCAAGCAAAGGGGAAGAGGTCAAGGTGGAAGGACTAGAGGAAGACCCTATGGAGGCTGTAATGAAGATCCAAAGAAAAATGAAGAAGCTGGCACTATTTGAAATCAGAGAGGAGATAATACTTACCGAGCTCATGACTAGAATAATGATGAACAAAGAGGAAGGGGAAGAGGAAGACCTAGGTAAGGACCTAGAAGAGGAAGTTTTAGAGGAACCTGTTTCCAATGTGGAGAAGAAGGGCATTGAGCATATGAGTGTCCGCAACATCAAGGAAGGACGAATAGAAGACTTGAAGGTAATTCATGAGTTGCACATGTAGATGAAGATGCACAGTCTAAGAATTCTAAAGATGCTGAAAGGGGAGAAACCCTAGTTGTCAGAAGAACTTTGTTGAATGAGGAGAAAGAACCCAATCAGAGGAAGAGTTTATTCTACACAAGGTACAAATGTGAAGGTAAGTGTTGTGATATTATTATTGATAGTGGAAGTACTAACAATCTTGTTTTAGTGGAGATGGTTGACAAGTTGAAGTTGACAAGAAGAAAGCATCCACATCCATATCGGATTGCATGGTTGCAAAAGGACCATAGAGCTTTGGTCAATGACCAGTGTTTAGTGAAGTTCAAGATTGGGGACTACCATGATGAGGTGTTGTGTGATATCATATCGATGGATGCATGTCATATGCTATTGGGGAGGCCATGGCAGTATGATAGTAGCGCTGTCCATGATGGTTGTGCAAACACATATTCCCTAACAAACAATGGAGTTCATCATAAGTTGAAGCCCTTGATGGAGGTGGAAGAAAAGGTATGTAGTACTACCAGAATTCTCTTGGTAGATGGTAGGAAATATTTGGAAGGTATGAAGCATAAGCGTCATTATTTTGTATTGATTCCTAAGATTAGTTAAGAGAAATGTGAAGATGTACTAGCAGAAGTTTCAGATATGTTAGAAGAATTTCAGGATATTATCTCTGATAATGTACCAGAAGGTTTACCACCAGTGAGGAAGATAAGTCATCAAATGGATTTGATACCAAGAGCCAGTTTGCCAAATAAGGCAGCCCATAGAATGACTCCAACAGAAAATCAAGAGTTGAATAGACAAGTTCACAAGTTGTTAAGGGGATGATAAGGGAGAGCCTAAGTCCATGTGTGGTACATGCAGTACTAGCACCAAAGAAAGATGGAGAATGGAGAATGTGTACAAATTCCTGAGCCATAAATAAGATCATGATCAAGTACAAGTTTCCATTGCCAAGAATGGATGACATAATGGATTGTTTGAGTGGAGCCAAGTACTTCACAAAGACTAACTTGAAGAGTGGGTATCACTAGATCCGAATTAGAGAAGGAGATGAATGGAAGATAGACTTCAAGACAAAGTAAGGTTTGTATGAGTGGTTAATCATGCCATTTGGGCTAACCAATGCACTGAGCACATTCATACAGCTCATGAATGAGGTACTAAAAGAATTTTTGGGAAGTTTTGATATTATTTATTTGGATGATATTTTTGTTAGATTCAAGATAGACAACTGAGAGGGGGGTGAATTAGTTGTCCCAAAACTTTCTTCCTACTAATCACTTAAATCCTTCTCATAATTCATTAGAATAATAATAGATCAATCATGAAAACATAATGCAATAATTCAAGAACAGAAACATATTAACACATATGACACCAATAATTTAACGTGCAAAACCTGGTTAAGGGAAAAACCATGGGCTGACTAACCCAAGATTGTATTCCCTATTAAAAGAATAAGGAGAACAAAATGGCACATGCCAATTAGGGCTTACTATCTGAGCACATTGCTCACAAGAGGCCCACTGCCTACAAGAGACACACTGTCTACAAAATAATAAATATTACATACTTGAATTGAAGAATAGCATCTTAACCATTCTTGAGTCAGTTCCATTTAAGATCAATACTTCTGCTCTACTTTTCGCTCTGCTCCTCTCTACCACACTCTCATCTCTGCCAAGATACCTTTGAAATGACTTCACAATTTCTTATTTATACAAGACATTGACTTTGGGATAATCATCCAAGTTGGCATATTTTACAGAGAAAATACATAAATACAACATGACTAATTACAAAAAGACTTCACATGGATCAGCACACTATTGGATACACAAATCTAAGAATTCAATATTCTTTTAGGAACACACCATGCTTCATAGAACATTTTCAAGATCATCCACAAGATGTGTAACTCATGTGGTTGGCCAAACTTAGGAAAAACATCATCATCCAAAAGTAATCCTTCAATTACGAGCTCAATCTTCAATGCGGACCACCAACACAAACTAGACATAATCCAAAGACCTCCACAATTTTTCCTGAATCACCAAGAACATCCACTCTACTTCTGCTTACAGAAATCTTTCTCTCCTTCATCTAGAACCTCAAGAACATAGTCTATCATCATTGTCATAATGAAATAGATGCTTGTGGACCTCCAGACCATGAACCAATTGAGTTGTTAACTCACATTGACTTCCTAAACACTCCACCAAATCCGTAGAACAAGGTATTGCATTTCTGGATCTCACCAGAGCTATTTGTGTCACTCTGTCACCTTTGAACATCTACTAGAACTAGTTTTACTCAAGTGGCCATAACTTCTTCAAATATTCATGCAGACCTCTCAAATCTTTACTGGATCACCTTAAGACATATATCTACAAACCCTTTGATGCGCATCCTTTGATCTTCATCTTAGCTAGGATCTTCACTTCACTGTCTTCACTGTTCTTCTCTATTCTTGATAGGACTAATTTTCTCAATATCCTCAGCATACAACTCATCCAATCCTTGACATCAATGCAATAGGAGTATGTTTACATCAATGAAAACACCTGTTAGGCCCATACTTGCAACAATCTCCCCCTTTGTCATTGATGGCAACATATGATGTGAAAAACTGTTTTAACCATCAAGACAAGAACTTCTCCCTATTGACTAACATAACTCCCCCTATCAACAACAACCATTCACATGTCTTCTCTCCCCCTTTGACATCAATGGCAAAGGGCACATACGTGTATCACTCAGAATCATACCAACTGCTCCCCTTGAGTAGTAGCTTCCCATCATCAATCTGGACCACAAGATATGATTGTGAGATCCACCAAACTGATGCACATCAATGCACCTTAATTAAGAATCGGAGGGGTAATAACCCCTAACTTCTCCCTGAGATACTCGAAAGAGTCCTTAGGTAGAGGTTTAGTAAAAATATCTACAATCTGATCCTTGGAGGGTACAAACTCCAATTTGACTTCATTCTTATTCACTTGCTCTCTCAAAAAGTGAAACTTGATGGATATATGTTTTGTCTTTGAATGCAACACTAGATTTTTTGATATATTTATTGCACTTGAATTAACATAGAAGATTGTGATAGGTTCCTCATACTCCACTCTGATATCTCTTAGCATTTGCTTCATCCACAATACTTGAGTGCAACTACCTATTGCTGCAATATATTCTGCTTTTGTAGTGGATAGAGATATTGTCTCTTGTTTCTTACTCAACCAAGAAACCAATCTTTTCCCTAAAAAGGATGCTCCACCAGTGGTACTCTTCTGGTCATCCACATCTCCTACCCAATCTGCATCTGTATGTGCATGAAGCAAGAAATCATGATCTCTATGATACCATAAACCATACTCAACTGTCCCTTTTAGATATCTGAGAATCCTCTCAATTGCCATGACACAAGATTTTCTAGGATCGGCTTGCAATCTAGCAACAAGACCAACAACATTCATAATGTTAGGTCTAGTTTGAGTAAGATACAATAGTCCTCCAATCATTGACCTATACTTTTTCTGATTAGCCTTAGGAGAGTCATCATCTTTTCTCAATTTACATCTGGTTGCCATAGGAGTATTCATTGGTTTTCAGTCTTCCATCCCAAATTTCTTCAACAATTCTTTCACATATTTGGTCTGTGAAATGAAGATTCCTTTATTTGTTTGAATGATTTGCAGACCCAAGAAGAAATTCATTTCCCTAAACATAGACATCTCAAATTCACTTTTCATTTGATTTGCAAAAGTTTTACACATACTATCTCTTCCTCCAAAAATGATATCATCAACAAATACTTCAACAGTCAAGATATTTTTATGATCAATTTTGAAGTACAAGTTACTATCAGCAGTACCTTTGTTGAAACCAATCTTCAAAAGTTGCTTATCCATTCTTTCATAGCAGGTGCTTAGGGCTTGTTTGAGTTCATCAGTGCTTTCTTCAACTTGCAGACCATATCACCATGATCAGATAATTGAAATCCATCTAGTTGCTCAATGTAAACTTCTTCTTCCAAGTCACCATTCAGGAAGGTAAACTTGACATCCATCTAATATACCTTGAAATCCTTGAAGGCAGCAAAGGCAAGAAATAATCTGACTACTTCATTTCTTTCCATTGGGGCAAAAATTTCTTCAAAATCAATTCCTTCTACTTGGGAATAACCCTTGCAAACCAATCTAGCTTTGTTTCTAACTACTTCACCATCTTCATTTAGTTTATTTGAGAAGACCCATTTGGTTCCAATCACATTTTTGTTTCTAGGTCTGGGAACAAGATCCCAAGTGTGATTTTTCTCAATTTGCATTAGCTCTTCCTTCATTTCTTTAGTCCAACTTTCATCATTGCATGCTTCATTCACTATCTTTTGTTCAATCTTTGAAATCAGACAATACTTTTCTGAGTCTTGAGCAATCTTTCTTCTTGTTTGACCACCTTTGCTTTTATCACCTATGATCTGATCTTTAGAGTGATTCAGTCTTACATACCTGGGAGTTTTGAGAATTTCTTGCACTTGTGTTTCTTGAATAGGTTCATTCAAACTTATCTCTTCTTCTTGATTCTCCAGATCAGTCTGGATCTGAATTGCAGAAGGGGCTTGGACTTCTTGGACCAAAACATCATTTTGATCATCTTCATCATATTCATAAAACCTTGAGGGTTTTTCAATACCTTCATTAACCTTCACATTTGTACTTTCTATAATCTTTCTAAATCTCTTTTTATAACACTGGTATGCTTTGCTTTGAGTAGAATAACCCAAGAATATTCCTTCATCACTTCTAGCATCAAATTTGCCAAGGTCTTCATCTCTTTTAATATAGCATTTTCCACCAAAGACTCTAAAATACTTCAAAGTGGGAGTGATGCCAAACTAGAGTTCATAAGGAGTCTTACCAGTATTGTTTTTGATTTGTACTTGATTAAGAGTATAGACAGCAGTTCTTACAGCTTCTCTCTAGTAGATATGAGGAACATTTTCTTCCATCATCATGATTCTGGATGCTTCTTGGATGGTCCGGTTCTTTCTCTCCACTACTCCATTCTACTATGGAGTCCTTGGAGCAGACAACTATCTTTTTATACCATGTTTCTCACAGAATTCTATGAGCTCCCCAGATGTGAATACTCCACCTCTGTCAGACCTAAGACATTTTATGTTTAATCCAATTTCATTCTCTACCATAGACTTGAATATTTTGAATTTCTCAAGAGCCTCAAATTTCTCTTTCAGAAAAGTCACCCACATCATCTGGGAGTGGTCATCAATTAATAACATGAAGTATCTATCACCTTACAAACTCCTGATTCTTGCCAGACCACATAGATCAGTATGTACTAAGTCCAACAATCCGGTAGAGGACTGTTCCTTACTTTTGAATGTGACTCTACTCTACTTACCCAACTGACATTCTTTGCACAAACTATTAGTAGGTTTCACCAACCTTGGAAGATCTCTTACAGCCTTAGTGTTGCTTATCTTGATGATATTATCAAAATTCACATGACACATTCTCCTATGCCACAACCAACTCTAATCAACGTGAACAAATAAACAACTTTTTCCAGTACCAACCAAGTGGAAGATATTACCTTTTGTTTAGGTACCAGATGCAATCTCTATTCCAGAACTTTCAAAGATCTTATATTTTCCATTTTTGAATCAGAGATCATAGCCTTTGTCCACCAATTGTCCAACACTGAGAAGATTGTGCTTCAGACCTTCAACATACACTACATTACTAGTTTTCTTCTTTTCATCAAAAGAAATGGTTCCTCTACCTCTGATTCTGCCAACAAAATTATCACCAAATTTTACAACTCCTCCTTCATATCTTTCCAAATCTATGAACTTATTTTTGTCACCTGTCATATAGTGGGAGCATCCACTGTCAATGACCCAATCATCATTTTATTCAACGTGGGCAGCCAAAGCTCTTTCTACCATTTTATGATTGACAGATTCAGAGGATATTGGATCTTCTTCCTTGATGGCAATAAACACCCAATTACTTTTGGATTTGTTTCCTATCTATGATTCATCATCTGTTACTCCTTCATCATCATCTTCATGAACATAGTAACATTTCTTTTGGAATCTTGATCTGTTTGGATTAGCTCTTGAAACTATTTCTAGACACCTTGAGTCAAAATGACCAATCTTATTGCAGTTGAAACATTTGAAGGGCAATTTTCCTTCATACTTACCAGATCCTCTTGGCAGTCTTTTTGCAATAAGGGCTTCAAGTTGAGCAGCTTCTGCTTCATCTTCTTCCAGATCTTTTCTTGCTTTTTCATACCATGATAGTTTCTTTGAAGAGTTCTCTCCCAGATCAAACTTTTGTTTTCCTTTTATAGAGGTACTAGCTTTGAATGTAGATTCAGTCTTGGGGGGTGCATCTCCAAACTCGACCAATTCAAATGCAACTAATTTCCCAATCAATTGATCTCTTGTGATATTTGAAGAAGATTTGAATTCTTCAATAGCAACAACCTTGTATTTGTAAGAAGCAGGTAGGGATCTAAGAACTTTGGCAAGAATCTCATCTTCATCTGAGATTCCACTAGCACATCTAATGCCACAAACAAGTTCATTTACTCTTGTCATAAATGTAGTGATATTTTCATCTTCAGGTTTTTGAATTTTCATTTAAGACTTTGTAGTTTGGCACATTTAACATATTTGTCTCCTTCATGCAGAAGTTCCATTTTTTCCTAAATCTCATATGAAGTTTTTAGATCTATAACATTTGTCAACTCTAAATCAGATAAGGCACTTAGTAGAGCTTCTTTAGCCCAAAGATTATTTTCAGCATCTCTGACTTCATCTACAGTTCTGGAACCATTCTGTGGAGGAACATACTTCTTTGAAGCCATGATCCAATATTGCATTCCCATACATTGTAATTGACATTCCATGTGGCTTTTCTAAAGAGTGTAATTGGTTCCATCAAACCTCAGACTATCCTTCTTGTAGGAAGACATCCTGGATCTCCTCAATTGGTTAAGCTCTTTTAGAGGAACTTAGCTCTGATACTAATTGTTAGATTCAAGACAGACAACTGAGAGGGG
Source organism: Cunninghamia lanceolata (assembly GCA_027924645.1). NCBI lineage: Eukaryota > Viridiplantae > Streptophyta > Pinopsida > Cupressales > Cupressaceae > Cunninghamia > Cunninghamia lanceolata. The sequence continues at coordinate 7,125,028 of BSBN01000193.1, forward strand.
GGTGAATTAGTTGTCCCAAAACTTTCTTCCTATTAATCACTTAAATCCTTCTTGTAATTCAACAGAATAATAATAGATCAATCATGAAAACATAATGCAATAATTCAAGAGCAGAAACATATTAACACATATGACACCAAGAATTTAACATGGAAAACCCAGTTATGGGAAAAACCATGGGGTGACTAACCCAAGATTGTATTCTCTATTAAAAGAATAAGAAGAATAAAATGTAACATGCCAATTAGGGCTCACTTCCTAAGCACACTGCTCACAAGAGGCCAAATACCTACAGGAGACACACTGTCTACAAAATAATAAATATTACATACTTAAACTAAAGAATAGCATCTTCACCATGCTTGAGTCAGTTCCATTTAAGCTCAATACTTCTGCTCTGCTTTTCGCTCTACTCCTCTCTACCACACTCTCATCTCCACCAAGATACCTTTGAAATGACTTCACAACTTCTTATTTATACAAGACATTGACTTTGGGATAATCATCCAAGTCGGCATACTCTACAGAGAAAATACATAAATACAACATGACTAATTACAAAAAGACTTCACACGGATCAACGCACTGTCAGCTACATAGATCTAAGACTTCAATCTTCTTTTAGGAACACGCCATGCTTCACAGAACATTTTCAAGATCATCCATAGGATGTGTAACTCATCCAGTGGGCCAAACTTAGGAAGAACATCATCATCCAGAAGTAATCCTTCAATTACGAGCTCAATCTTCAATGCAGACCACTAACATGAACTAGACATAATCTAAAGACCTCCACAATATTTCTTGAATCACCAAGAACATCCACTCTACTTCTACTTACTGAAATATTTCTCTCCTTCATCTGGAACCTCAAGAACATGGTCTGTCATCACTATCATAATGAAATAGATGCTTGCGGACCTCCAAACCATGAACCAATTAAGTTGTTAACTCACATTGACTTCCTAAACACTCCACCATATCCGCAAAACAAGGTATTGCATTTCTGGATCTCACCGGACTTATCTATGTCACTCTATCACTTCTGAACATCTACCAGAACTGGTTTTACTGAAGTGGCTATAACTTCTTCAAATCTTCATGCAGACCTCTCAAATCTTTACTGGATCATCTTCAGACACATATCTACAAACCCTTTGATACGCATCCTCTGATCTTCATCTTAGCTAGGATCTTCACTGTTCTTCTTTGTTCCTGATAAGACTAATTTTCTCAATATCCTTAGCATACAACTCATCCAATCCTTGACATCAATGCAATAGGAGTATGTTGACATTAATGACAACATCGGTTAGGCCCATACTTGCAACAATTTTAATTTTTAGTAAGACTTGGGGTGATCATCTAATGCATATCAGAAGTGTTCTAGAGAAGCTGAGGGAGGAGAAGTTGATTAATTTGAAGAAATGTAGTTTTGCAAAGGAGTTGGTATATCTAGGATTTGTTGTCTCAAAGGAAGGTCTTAAGATGGACCCAGAAAAAGTAAGGGCTATCATTGAATGGCCTGCATCGAGGAGTGCTACAGAGGTAAGATCTTTTCATGGTTTGGTAAGTTTTTATAGAAATTTTATCAAGAATTTTAGTAGCATTTGTGCACCCCTAACTGAGACAATGAGAGGGGATAGAAAAGAGTTTAGATGGACTAAAGGAGTAGACAAAAGATTTGATACATTGAAGCAAAAAGTCACAGAGCAACCTGTTTTGGCACTTCTAGATTTCAATAAGGTATTTTAGGTAGATTGTGATGCTAGTGGTAGTGCTATAGGAGTTATTTTGAGTCAAGAAGGTAAGCCAATTACCTATTTTAGTGAGAAGCTTAATGATGCCAAGAAAAAGTATTTTGTTTATGATCAGGAGTTTTATGCAATAGTTTAGGCTTTGAAGAAATGGAGACTTTGTTTGTTGCTGAAAGAGTTTGTTTTATATGCTGATCATCAGGCTTTATAATATATTAATAGTCAAGGAAAGTTGAATCAAAGGCAATTAAAATGGGTTAATTTTTTGTAGAATTATACTTTTGTTTTGAAGCACAAGAGTGGGAAGTCAAATAGAGTTGCAGATGCCTTGAGTAGAAGGTAAAATATATTGACAGAAATGAAGATAGAGGTTGTTGGGTTTGGTGAGCTCAAAAGTTTGTATCCTAAATTTTGTAGAGGCTTGGAAAACTTATTTAGAACCTGTTACTTTGGATAGGATAAATTTTTTGGATTTCATAATCCAAGATGGCATGTTGTTTAAGGAAAGTTAGTTGTGCATTCTAAGGAGTTCCATAAGAGAGAACTTGATTAAGAAGAAGCATAGTGGGGGATTAGCTGGACACTTTGGTCAAGATAAGACCATTGCTATTGTTGGTGAGAAATATTATTGGCCATAGTTGCAGTAGGATGTGAGGAAATTTGTGTAGTGTTGTAGAGTGTGTCAGATGACAAAAGGAGCAAGTCAGAATATAGGGCTATATCAGCCATTACCTATACCCAAGACACCATGGGATGATATCAGTATGGATTTTGTTCTTGGTTTACCAAGGACACAGAGAGGACATGATTCCATTTTTGTGGTGGTGGACAGATTCTCGAAGATGGCACATTTTATTCCTTGCAAGAAGACTAACGATACTATTCATATTACAGAGTTATTTTTTAGGGAGGTGGTGAGATTGCATCATCTACCAAAGAGCATAGTTTCAGATCAAGATACCAAGTTTGTTGGTTATTTCTGGAGGACATTGTGGAAGAAGTTGAAATAGATTTGAAGTTTAGTTCTCCACACCATCCATAAACTCATGGACATACCGAAGTGGTGAATAGGAGTTTGGGTAACATGCTATGATGCTTAGTAGGAGATAAGCCCAAGGGATGGGATTTGATTTTATCATAGGTAGAATTTGCTTACAATAATTCTGTCAATAGGAGTACTGGTAAATCACCATTCCATATTGTATATGGGAATAGTCCAAGAAATGCTTTAGAGTTAAGGAATCTGGACAAAGGAGAAAAGACAAGTGTCGAGGCTGAAGAATTTGTAGAACACATGAAGAATTTGCATGAAGAGGTGAAAAAGCACATTAATAAGATGAATATTCAGTACAAGGCTAAGGTAGATCAGAAGAGGAGATATAATAAATTCTAGGTAGGAGATGAAGTCATGGTTCACTTGAGAAAAGCAAGGTTCCCAATTGGAACATACAATAAGCTGAAAATGAAGAAATTTGGACCATGCAGAATTTTGAAGAAACATGATTCAGGAAATTCATATGAGGTGGAGCTACCGAGTGAGATCAACATTTCCCCTATTTTTAACATTGCTAATTTATCAGAATATCATGAAGGTGGAACACAGAATGGACCAACAAAATTATAATGGAGTATTCCGGCATCCACTTCAACAGAGGAGATAGAAGAGATCTTGGATAGCTGTGTGGGAAGAAGTATTCAGAATAGGCAATATGAAGAATATCTGGTGAAATGGAAAGGAAGGCCTGTTGAAGATTCTTCTTGGTTGTCTAAGGCAGAGGTTGACTATTTAGGTTTTCCTCACACAAACACCTAAGATATGACAGGGTCGCTTCTCAAATTACCCTGGGTGTCTGATGCAGAAGAATCTAGTGGTGTAAGGGCAATCTTTCATCACCCAAAAAAGATGTGTTTCAAAATTGTTGATGTTCTTTCCATTTCTTTTCAAAATTTGAGGTTCTAGTTCAATAATCACTTGAATAATGATGTAGAACTTTTAGTTTTTCCAAACTGCTAAGAATAGCAACCTACTATTTTAGGAAAGTTTGCATTTGGGCACGGATTGAAGTGAAAATTTACAAGAAGATTCATAACTAAAAAATAAGACCTTTGGTGAAGGAATCATGCAAAGATCATTTGCGAGCTGAAAGATATTAAAGTTTCTATTTCCCAAAAAATGCCTAAAAATTATTCAAACTTGGGTATAAGGCACTAAACGGCCCTGTACGGGCTCAAAAATGGCCAGAATTGGTAGAGTAGGTTCTTAGTGCATAGAGCACTCTACGAGCTTTTCGATGCATAAAACAGTTCGTCAATCGAACACTTGAATCAAAAGTTATGGCTCCTAGAAGTTGACCTATTTTTGGAGGGAGATGCAAATTTCAAAATTAGGTTGTTGGCCACCAAAAAAGCTATTAATAACCATTTTTGGGAACCCTGGGTAGTAGTAGAGTTAAGGCAGAAAGTGTAGAGTGTAGAATAGGTGGTAAAATAGAAACCCTAGTAGATTTGGGGTTACAGAAGGTAGATGATTCCAGAGTCTTGTAATAGGAAGCTGTAATGTGTTGCAGCCTATGGAGGGTTGATTCCTCTAATTATATTTGAGCTTCTGTAATGTAATAAGTTATCCAAATCAATAAAAGAAAGTTTTATTTTCTGTGTGTAATTTCTATTGTTGTGTGTTTTATGATTTACCTCCCTCATTAGTGCACTTAAAAGTTCATAGTGTTAAAACAAGTTTGGCCAACTTGGTTTTTTACACTAGTTGCAGTTGTACTTTGGTTATTGTTGAAGAGTGGAATAATGTATAAGAGTGGATTTAAGTCTATACTAAGGTGTGGTGTGATCCACATTCATTCCTTTCCTCTGTGGGAATGTTTAGGTCTAGACCTAATTTAATTTTTCTGGGTTACGATGTGTTGCTGACCTTGGAGAATGATTTCAAGGTTGATGATGGTATAAATAGGTGTCAAGGATTTGTGATTGTTTGGATGCATGATGAATATGAGGTCTATGATGTGAATAAATGATTACTGCAGTGAGAGATTTCATGTGTTAGGCTACTAGATGCAGTGAACAGAAGGTATCTACTATTCTTTAGTGTTGCTACGAAGGTGATGTGGTGAATATTGAGCTTCATGAACTGTACTCCATGCATATGTTAGAAGCAATTATATTAGTTCATCCCTCATAGTAAGCCTCCTCTTCTATTTCTTTCTTCTAGGCAGTGAGCCTTTCTTTCTTTGTTTGGGTAGTGAGCCTTAGGAAGTGAGCCTTTTGTAATTTGGTCTATTACAAGGTGTGAGACCTTGGTCTCCTTGTGCTATGAAGTACAACACTTGGGCTTGAGACAAGGCTTAACTACCTCTCATGTATTCACTAACTCTGGTGGTTCTATTAGGTATTAATAGGTCAATCTTTTGGTGCAACGGCAACTGTCTTGCTAACAATTGGTATCAAAGCCTAGGTCGCAGGTTTGAACCCCTCACTTGCGCTAGGGGGATTATTACAAGGTATGATCCCTTGGTCTTCTTATGCTATGTAGCATATCACTTGGGTTTGTGACAAGGCTTGATCGCCTCCTGTGGATTCATTAACTCTGGCAGTTGTATTAGGCATTAACAGGTTAATCTTTTGGTGCAATGACAATCGTCTTGCTAACATGATGTTGTTACTACTTTATATTGTGAGATAATCCTCACCATGGTTTTTCCCTTCTTGGGTTTTATACATAAAATCTAGTGTTATCTTGTGTTTGGTGTTGTTATGATTTAGTTTCTATTATTTTCTTTTCATACTTAATCATCATAACAAGTTTAAAGGTTAATGTGGATTTGAAAGTTTGTGAGGGTTTAAATTTTATGATACAACTGATTCACTCCCCTCTTAGTTGTCTTGTGCATTCAACATTAGGACAAATAGAAGAAAATAAAAAAACACCTTCAAACCCTAATTGAAATGTTAAATAGTCCAAGTACAAGAACCAATCATAGGAGAGCACTTGTGAAGTCATTAGAGATGATTGTTCCTCACACTGAATTGGTGACAAACCAAATCACCAAATTTTAGGACTATAGGGAGAGGTGTCGACAATATTATGCCGACAAATTGTCTTACAAACAAGTGAAGGAACTAAAAATTACAAAATCTACATTATGTTCACACTTTATCAATTCTAAAATTGGCCAAAGATTAGAAGAGACTTGCAAACACTTCCCTATTCATTAGTGAGATATATCCCAAAACTTTTGGGATAGATGGTACATGGTGTTTGACGAGTGTCCATGCAACAACAATGAGGTGCAACAATATTTCTTGAGGAAACTCCATTGCGAGTTTGTCCTCAAGAAGATTCCTAAATATTTTGACATTTGAGAGTTCTAGGGTAGAGGTGGTGGATTTGACCAAGATAGAGAGGGGGTGTGCAACGAGACCAAAATTGTGTACCTAGATCCTTGATGTGGCCAACACATGTGTCACTCCCTTTGACTTTGAAGGAGAGTGTTGAGGTGGAGACACTACATTCATTGAGTGCTCTCATCTAGTGTCTAGCACAGCATGATGATGATCTCACCTTGGCCAATGAGGGTGAGAGTAGTAGGTTTCATTTGTCCCCACATCTGTGTAGTTCAAGTGGGAACCTGTGCGATTATGGGATGTAGGAGTCATGACAGGACTCTCGGTAGGATGCTGCAATGCAGGGGCATCATCTAGTGATGGACACATCCATATTGGATGATCTTGTTCTCATAGATGATGTTTTACAACATACATTTGGTATTGACTCTCAGGTAATTTTTTACAAGTTTCATCTTGATTTATTGTATTCTTGTTTGAAATTTGTAAGTAATTTTATATGACTATATATATTATAAGTGAAAAGTAATGTATGTAATTGTCTGCGCAATGAAATTCCAGGGTCAAAGTCTTCATCCTGCCTCTATTAGCCATCTAGTGGTGGGTTATGAGAGGAGGTCTAGTTAGTAGCTATGTAATTTATAACATGATCTTAATACATAACATATATCAATGGTAATCTTATTTAGTGACAATTTGATCATTTCAACAGGGAGCTTCACCAGCACCTCCACTATTTCCTTGGTGCCCTGGATGTAAAACCACTTATACAGAGCTAAATTTAACCATTTGTAATCATTATGGATTGAAATAATGTTATGTATTTATGTTGGTCAAATAACCTTAAACACTATTTTTAGATGTCAAATATGGAGACTCCTCCTCATCTTCGTGAGTCAGCGAAGGCATGCATTGCTACAACTATGTTGTCTTCAAATCCTTTGATTGAGGTATGAGCCAGTAACATGCAAATATCATTTTGTATTTCTTTTTTTTATCTCATGTCATTTGATGTACATAAATGATATTTATGTTTAGTTAATTTTTCTTCTTGATTCTTCTCACAAGAGGTCCCAACTCCAACCCATCCAACTACAGATGAAGAGAGAGAAAAGATGATCGAGAGGGATCATCAACTAGTGGTAACTGATTGATTACATATGTGATGTTATATATTTCATTTTTTCTATATTAATGTGCATATTGTTTGATTGTATTAATAGGTTGAGTTGCAAGAATCTCTATTGAGGAGGTCTAGTCGATGAGAGAGAGAGAGAGAGGATGAGTCACTGCTTGGCTCTCCATCTTCATGGCCAAGCAAGGGCCGCAGATTATGTCATAGCAGTTCATAGGAAACTAGATTTTGGGACATTTTTTTGTATGCCTAGATGGATTTGTATACATACTTTTGTATGTTACTGATGTATATCTTTGTATATGCTTGTATGGCTTCGTTTGTACATGCCTATATGGATTTATATATAGACAAGATGTTGTGTTCGTGACATTATGTATATGACAATTTACAGTAAATATTTAATATGATGATCAATTATCATTACAGGAATTTGGTTTTACACGTGCCAATTGTATTTGCTTGAAAGTTTATAAATCTTTTTCATATAATCCATTTTGTGCATATCTTGCAATCATTACATTACATGCGACTGTGCATTTCTTTGAGGCATCATGTCAAATAGTTCACATGCCTTGTCTATGCTTCCACACTTTGCATACATGTCTACAAGGGCAGCTGTAAATACAACATGTGACAAAATTCTTATATCCTTTATGCTTTGATGGTTGTCCACACCCTGATCCCCAAATCCCATTTTGGCATAGGCAAGGAGGATGTTGGATAAGGTTGTGCAGTTTGGTTTTAGACATGCCAATTGCATTTGGTTGAAATTTTATTTTGTGCATTTTCTTGAAAGTTTCTAAAGCCTTATGAAAAATCCATTTCATGCATATCTTTTAATCATTGCATTTCATGAGGCAACATTTCTTTGAGGCATCATTTAAAATAGTTCATGCGCCTTTTATATGCTTCCACACTTTGCATACATGTCTTGCAGGGTAGTTGCAACTACAACATTTGACAAAAGTCCTATATCCTTTATATGCTTTTATGGATGCCCATACCGTGTTCTAAAGATTTCATTTCTAATTTTTTGGAATTTGGCTTTACACCCGCCAATTGCATTTGCTTGAAAGTTTCTAAAGCCTTATCAAAACATCCATTTTTTTCATATCTTGCAATCATTACATTCCATGATACGACATTTATTTGAGGCATCATGCCAAACAATTCACGTGCCTTGTCTATGCTTCCACACTTTGTATACATATCTCCAAGGGAAGTTGCAACTACAACTATTGAACACCCAAAATACTAAGAAGGGGGGTGAATCAGTATTCTTTGAAATCGCTTAAGCATTTAAACATTCATTCCACATAGCATACTTAATTTGCAGTAAGAAAGGAAAGCATAATCAACCATCAACATACATAACACATGAACACCAGATTTTTACGTGGAAAACCCAAAAAAGGAAAAACCATGGTGAGGATTAGCTCACATATAGCTATGAATAACAATACTGATTACAATGGTCACTGTCAAAAGGACTCACTATCCATAAAAGAGAATGCTCACTACAAGTGGCTCACTACCAAAGGACTCACTGTCTTGAATAGAAAGAGATAGAGGAAGGGGTGATTCACTACCAAATATGAACTGTTAATAATGCATCTGACTTATGTTGAAGATACAGTTCCACTAAATCTTAGAATACTGACTTAACACACTTCATCTTCACCACAACCTTATCTTATCCTTCTCTACATCAGATTTCTCTCACACATACACTTAACTCTTTTGCATCAACTACGCTTCTCCATAAAAGAATTCAATCATTTTTATATACCGCAATCAAGAAAAACATCAAATAGGTCAGAAAATAGATCTATTGTGTGATTTCTTGTCCTGTCGGCCCAAAACTCAAACCTATACACTTTGCGGAGAGAACCAAAGCATGTAGCATATTTAGATGGGTCGACATAACCTATATTTACTCCCATAACTTTCTTCCATACATGACTTGACTCTGCACAATCTTAACACCATTAGGTTGGCTCAACTGGTGAAGTAATAATAGGATGAACTAACAGTTAGTTCACAATTCAACATGCAAACCACCAAAATGCTTATCACTTGAAGACTACACACTTTTGACATTGATAAACTTATTCTCCAATCCGCATGGCAAGATATTCATCTACGGTGGAATGCAAAGCATTCCAATATACCACTAGCAATGTTATTACACTGTCATTTTAGAGTTTGGTACTCTGTCAACCGTATCTTTCACTCCAAAGGGCTTCAAGACCCAAGTCTTTGGTTTTAAACTCCTTTAGTATGAACCAACAATACCTTACAACCGCATAGCAAGATTTTTCATAGAAGAGGAATGTGGACTGAAATATTGTGATCCTATCATAGGTTTTGTACTACAAATTCCTTAGGAAAATCTTCAGCAAATTATGCCTGACTGCATAACACAAAAATGGAAGGATATCATTCTTAGATGTATTCTCCTTTATAATGTACTTAGTATCTTCTTCGAACCAACACAACTCTATCCTTACACTTTGTTGCCATCAATGACAACACTACTCACTATCATGCTCATCAACCTCTTCATCATCATGCATATGTTGCCAACAATCTCCCCCTTTGTCATTGATGGCAACATGTAGGTGAGTACGAGATCATGATGGGCCAAATAGTGGCAATGGAGAAAAAAGTTTTTAGATGAAAAAGTGCAAACATTTAGACTAATATTTAGATTTAGATGGAAAGGGTGTTAATATTTCTAGCTCAAATATGGATTCCCTCCAAAAATACCTTGGGATTGCCTCATATTTAGGAAAGTGGGAGTCCCAAAACATTCCAAAGAAACTTGGAAAATCACCCATTTAGTGTTATCCTAAAAAATTTTACAATTTCATGCTTGAAGCTGACAGACTTTTTTGTAGCTAAATTTAATCAAATGAAAAGGGTTTATAGAGGAATCTATCAAAATTCTAAAAATATAATATATGCCTCATAATAATTTTAATAGGTAATTATTATTATTTTTCTACATATGCTATGCCTGATTTCTTGATAGAAATACATATTGAAAAACATCCATAACTTCCACATATTAATCCTTTTTAAAATCCAAAAGAAGCGTCACATTCTAGGATTTATTGGGTATATATTAAAATTTAAGATTTTTGATTTTCATATAATTTGACCAAGTTAGGTTGGTTAGAAAATTAATTTTTAATATTTTAGAAAAATCACAGTAAATAATTCATAAATAATTATTTATTTACTTAAAAAATTCAAAAAATATGCATCACATCCATTCATGTGTCCTTTACTTAAATTCAAATCATGGAGGAAAAATATTATCTTTTTCTCATACTTAGGTTGGCTAGAATGACACATACTTTTTAGGTTTTTCTAAAAAGTTTAGCAGTGCTTCATTGAAATATCCAATTTTCACCAAACTATTTTTAAAATTTTTCAAAAGAAGGTAGTAACCCATAACTATATTCAATTTGTTACAACTTTTATTAATATCTTATTTCTAGATTATGTAGATAACTCATTCAATTTTTGACATGAAGTTATTTAATTCTATTTTTCACATTTACATTACCACTTAGGGGTAGTGTTTGGCCCATCATGATCCTGCACTCACCCATGCGTTAAAACTTCTCCCCCTTTGTCATAAATGACAAAGGAACTACCTGTACATCTAGAAATCAAAACATCTCCCCCTATCTCAAAATTGATCTTTCTTTTGTATGTACATAGTCCCCCTTACTAAATTTACTTCTATAATATGTAAATCAAAGTATCAAAATTGTTTTCTTATATCTTTCCACATATGTACAAGAAATCAAAATATGAACCTTATTATTTTGTGGTAAGAATATCCTTGTATATATTCTTCATCTATAATATTGCTAAGTCCCAATGCCTCTTGGCATAGTTGTGTACCTGTATCTACCCATTAATCTGTAAAAGTAACTCTTTTGCTTCTTCAACTGATGCAGGTGAAGTTGTCATCTGACCAACCTTATCTTCTTCCTTCAACATCCTTGTTAGTGATGCCATCTTGAAACTAACAATTTCTCTTAGTTGACTCATCTGATCCTTGATTAGTTCTATTTGATTATGCAGTTTCTTGATTATTGCATGAGTCTTTTCAATTTCAGCCCCCAGATCTCCATTGTTATCTTTTAATTGCTCATAAGTTCTAGAGATATTTGATATCTACACTTCAAGACCATCAATCTTGTATTTGATAACTTTTGTAGTAATAAGCCATGATAAGCAATATTGATACATTACTTTGGCTTCACCTAGGGTATTTTGAATACTCTCTACACTAATACCGAACAGGTTGTGTGCCTTGGAACATTTTTCTAATAGATCTCTTAGTCTCTTATTATTAATCTATTCCATTACTCTTTTCTCAACTTCCTTCTCTAAAGATATAGAGTGACTGTTGAAGGAATCCATTTGATGTTTCATTTGCTATGCAGGGGTCAAGGAAGTATCTTTCTTTGTATCTGGTAGAATTTTCTCAAGGGCCTTCATTGCTTCCTCTAGAAGCTCATTTCATTCTACTTGTGACTGTAGTATTTCTTCTTGAGTAGTAGCTTGAAAGATGGTTCCAAGTTGCAAATTTCTTAAGTTAAGAGATATTTGACAAATTGTTTTGTCCATCCAAAGATGGAAATTGGAATAACTAAGGGGATGCAATAGACTAAATTTGTCTCTGTTGAGCCAAGAAGTCTTTGATGGATTCTATTGGAGAGACTTCGAAACACTCACCTTTTGTATTCTTCTTCTCTTCTTCAAATTTAGAGACCATGTGTGAGCCTGGGATCTCTACAGGACAACTTTCTTCATGTGTCCCTTCACCTTCTTTGATCTTAGCTTGATGCCCAGAGGTTTCTAGAGGAACAAAAGCATTGTCCACTTGTTCATTTTCCTTCACAACTTTCTCAATCTATTCTCCTTTATCTTTATCTTTCTCTTCCTCAAGATTATCTTTCTTTTCTTCAACATCATCTATATTCTCTGGAGGCAGATTAAGTTGTTTTATACTGAAGCCTTTTGAAGGAGATAAATTTTCAACATCTTGATCCTCTGCATTGGTTGTATCAATGTTTATTTGAGGAGGTGACACATTTGGCTCAATTTAATAACTTGATTTGTACTTGTTGCTCTAGTCTCTTCATTTTTCTCAGGATGGTCATCATCCTTTTCTCTTTCCTTAGAAGAAGACCCTTCTATTATATCAATTTTCATTTCCTTCAAGATATCTATAGTCATTCTCAAGGTCTTTTTCTCTAATCTTTTTATTTCCTCTTTGTCATGAGACATTAATGTGTTCAATCTTCTCTTTGGCTAACCTTTGAATAGCCTTATTCTTTTCTTAAGTATCAAATCTTGTTAATTGCCTTACTTCTCATCTCAGAATCCTTGTTCATGGCTTCATCTCTTCTATTGGTTAATAAGCTAGCAAGACTATCAGGTAATTGATCAATAATCTCTATTAAATAAACATTGAAAGCATCCATGTATTTGATTATTATAATTTCAATGATTAATTTTTCATCTGAGGATCTTTCATCATAGAGTTATGCTACTTCCTTTAGATTTCTGTATTCTATTATGGCACTAATAGTAGATTCAAGTTGCAAGGGTAGAAGACTTGTTTTCTTTGACTTCTTTTTCTTTCCTTTTCCCTTAGGAGATTTGACTCCTTTATCATATTTCTCTTCTCTTCTTTCAAAGATGATGTCTTCCTTTTCCTTTTCACCTTCTTCCTCACTTCCTGTATCAACAACATCAATTCTTGCTTTCTTGGTGCCTATTTCTTCTTCAAAGGTTTGATGCCCTCTTTTCTTCTTCTGAACCAATTTAGGTCCTTCTTCTTCTTCCTCTTCATCATCATCATCATCATCATGGCTGATGTATTCTCCTTCATATTGCACTTAGTAGCTTCTCCAGACCAACACAACTCTATCCTTACAATTTTTTGCCATCAATGACAACACTACTCACTTTGATGCTCATCATCCTCTTCATCATCATGCATATGTTGCCAACAACATTATCTAACAAAATTCCCATATCTTTTATGCTTTGATGGATGTCCATACCATGTTCCAAAGATCCCATTTTAGCATAGGCAAGGAGGATATTGGCTAAGGTTGTGGAATTTGACTTTACACCCGCTAATTTTATTTTCTTGAAAGTTTATAAAGCGTTATCAAAAAAATCCATTTTTTGCATATCTTGCAATCATCGCATTCCATGAGATGGCATTTCATTGAGGCATCATGTCAAACAGTTCACTACCTTGTCTATGCTTCCACACTTTGCATACATGTCTACTAGGGTAGTTGCAACTACAAGATCTAACAAAATTCCCATATCCTTTATGCTTTGATGGATGTCCATACCATGTTCCAAAGATCCCATTTTGGCATATGAAGGAGGGATGTTGGCTAAGGTTGTGGAATTTGGCTTTACACCTCTCAATTGCATTTGCTTGAAAGTTTTTAAAACCTTATCAAAAAATCCATTTTGTTCATGTATCTTGCAATCATTGCATTCCATGAGACTACATTTCTTTGAGGCATCATGTCAAACAGTTCATGTGCCTTGTATATGCTTCCACACTTTGCATACATGTCTCGCAGGGTAGTTACAGCTACAACATTTGACAAAATTTCTATATCCTTTATGCTTTGATGGATGTCCATACTGTGTTCCAAATATACCATTTCTAAGGTTTTGGAATTTGGCTTTACACCTACCAATTGCATTTGTTCGAAATTTTCTAAATCCTTATCAAAAAAAATATGTTGATCATATTTTTCAATCATTGCATTCCATGAGATGACATTTATTTGAGGCATCATGCCAAATAATTCACATGCCTTATCTATGCTTCCACACTTTGCATACATGTCACTCAGGGCAGTTGCAACTATAACATCTAAAAAAATTGCCATATCTTTTATCCTTTGATGGATGTCCATACCATGTTCCAAAGATCCCATTTTGGCATAGGCAAGGAGGATACTAGCTAAGGTTGTGGAATTTGACTTTACACCTGCCAATTGTATTTGCTTAAAGTTTATAAAACCTTATCAAAAAAATCCATTTTTTGCATATCTTGCAATCATTTCATTCTGTGAGATGGAATTTCATTGAGGCATCATGTCAAATAGTTCACGTACCTTGTCTATGCTTCCACACTTTGCATACATGTCTACTAGGGTAGTTATAACTACAAGATCTAACAAAATTCCCATATCCTTTATGATTTGATGGATGTCCATACCATGTTCTAAAGATCCCATTTTGGTATATGAAGGGAGGATGTTGGCTAAGGTTTTGGAATTTGGCTTTACACCTCTCAATTGCATTTTCTTGGATTCCATGAGATGGCATCTCTTCGAGGTGTTCTGTCAAACAATTCATGTGCCTTGTCTATGCTTCCACACTTTGCATACATATCTACTAGGGTAGTTTCGACTACAATAGATCTGACAAAATTGCCATATCCTTTATGCTTTCATGAATGTCCATACCCTATTCCAAACCTCCTATTTTGGAATAGGCAGGGAGGATGTTAGCTATGGTTGTGGAATTTGTCTTTACACCTGCTAATTGCATTTAATTGAAAGTTTCTAAAGCCTTATGACAAATCCATTTTGTGCATATCTTGTAATTATTGCATTGGACATGAGATGGCATCTATTTGAGGTGTTCTATCAAATAGTTCACTTTGCATTTGGATTTTACACCTGCCAATTGCATTTGCTTGAAAGTTTCTAAATCCTTATCAATAAATCCATTTTGTGCATATCGTGCAATTATTGCATTCCATTTAATGGCAACTCTTTGAGGTGTTCTGTCAAACAATTCACATGACTTGTCTATGCTTCAACACTTTACATTATGAATATCGAAGCTAATTTTTATTTGGATAACAAATAAATATATTGTGAACCTATTTGCAACAACTTATGATATGGTTTTCATATAATTAGTTTTTGTATATAAATTATTAGTTAAATTTTACACTTTTACGTTAAGAAAAACATGGAATATGAGACATACAATAATGCATTTTTGATAAGAGAATGATAGGTACAAGGAAAGGTGCATCCAATCATAGGATTTATCATTTAGGCCATTATAAGTTTTTTTAGATGAATCTAAAAATTCATAGTTTGAATCATTATAAGGAAATATAATTTGTTTATGTTAAATTTATAGATTGATTGCTAAGTGTTAGTTAACATATTTGTTGTACTCTTTTTTTTGTATACATCTCATAAAAATCATGATACTAAAACTACTAGATTTGATATAGAAACTACTATATTTGATATGATAATCATAGATAATTTCTCATCTTACATGTTAGACATATCCTCATTTCACGTTCTATATGTTTGACATCATTTTCCTACCTTCTGTCATAGACCGAGAGGGAGACTTAGAGAGAGATTGAGAGGGAGATGATATGTTTGACATTATATCCCAATTTCACCTTCTATAGGTCTAGCATACCCTTGTTTCACAATCTATTTGGGTTACAGAGAGAGCAGAATGAGGAAGAGGGGAAAAGAGTGAAACATAGGGAGAGAGACATGTCTGGCATGATTTGTATATCTTCATTTCACCTTCTATATGGTTTTTGAATGCTTTGCATATCCTAATTTCACCTTTCTACATTTTCTTTACACTTGCCAATTGCATTTTCTTGAAATTTTTGAAAGCTGTATCAAAAAATCCATTTTGTGCATATATCTTGCAATCATTGCATTCCATATGATGTCATTTCTTTGAGGTGTGAGCTCAAACACTTCACATGCCTTGTCTATGATTTCACACTTTGTATATATGTCTAAAAGAGCAGTTGCAAATAGAACATGTGACAATATTCCTATATCCTTTATGCTTTAATGGTTGTCTATACCTTGTTCTGAAGATCCCATTTTGGCATAGGCAAGGGGGATGGTTCATAAGGTTGTGGAATTTGGATTTACATCTGCCAATTGCATTCCATGAGATATTTCTTTGAGGCATCATGTCAAATAGTTGACCTGCCTTGTTGATGCCAGTGCATAGGCTCAAAACTAATCAAGTGACTTTAGGATATGGCAAGGAGGACATTTTCATGTTTCCAAGTGCTCTTGTAGGTCAAGACATCCATTTAAGTCATTTAGATAAGGGTTTCCCATTTTCCTATGAAAATGGACTATTTGAAAACTATGATGATTCCATGAGGTTTAATATATATGAATAGACCTAATCCAATGAGTTAGACCCCTTGAAGCAATTTCATTTGCCTATGGTGGCAAGGAACACATTGTTCCAAAATGCTTCAGTTTCATGCAGTGGAAAGGTACTAGGAGTGACATTTTGCATTCCACAGTTTGTGGGGCTAAACCAACTATGCTTATGCATGGCGTGGGTGGGTAAATTCTAGGGGAGGTCTCATTTCATGTGCCAAGCATCCCAGTCATTCTAGGTAGCAGGCTACTGACAAAGTCACTTAAGATCCCTAAGAGCAAAAAAATGCCAAACTTTGATGGAGCTATTATCAGAATTTGTGGTAGTTGGGAATGTTTTGTTTTAACCTACAAGTACACATGGGGTCTATTTACAATAACCTCTCTCAATTTTGGTCAACTCCAATCTATTTGACCATGTCAAAATGAAATGCTATCATGCAAAATGCTTCAGTTTCATGTAGTGGAAAGGTGCTAGGAGTGACATTTTGTATTCCACAGCTCGTGGGGCTGAATAGACTATGCCAACCCATTAGTGTGGGTGGGTAAATGCTAGGGGAGGTCTTGTATCATGCACCAAGCATCTCAGTCATTCGGGGGTAGCAAGCTATCGGAAAAGTCACTTAAGATCCCTACGAATAAAAAATTTCCAAAATTTGACAGAGTAGTTCTCAGAATTCGTGGTAGATACAAATGTTCTATTTTGATCTATAGGTGTACATGGGGTCTATCCATAATAACCTCTCTCAGTTTTGGTAAACTCCAATCCATTTGACCATGCCGAAACCAAATGCATTCTTGCAAAATGCTTCAATTTCATGTAGTGGAAAGGTGCTAGGAGTGGTATTTTGCATTCCAAAGCTTGTGGAGCCAAACATACTACTCCAATGCATTGGAGTGGGTGGGTAAATTCTAGGGGAGGTCTCATTTTATGTGCCAAGTGTCTCAGTCGTTCGGGGTAGTAGGCTACCGATAAAGTCACTTAAGATCCTAAGAGCAAAAACTACCAAACTTTGTCAGATTTGTTCTTAGAATTCATGGAAGCTTGGAATGTTCCATTTAGACCTATAGGTGCATTTGGGGTCCATACACAATAGCCTCTCTTAGTTTTGGTCAGCTCCAATCCTTTTGACTGTGCCAAAATCAAATGCATTCTTGCAAAATGCTTCAGTTTCATGCAGCACAACCTTGTCAGGTGCCATATTTTTTGTTCTGCTTCTTGTGGGGCTGAACCAACTGTGCCAACACATTGAGGTGGGTGGGTAAATTCTAGGGGAGATCCTGTTTCATGCACCAAGCATCCCAGTCTTTCCAGGCAACAGGCTACCAACAAAGTCACTTAAGATCCCTAAGAGCAAAAAATAACCAAACTTTGACAGAGCAATTCTTAGAATTCATGGTAGGTGGGAATGTTTTGTTTCAACCTACAGGTGCATGTGGGGTCCATCCACAATAACCTCTCTTGGTTTTGGTCAAATCCAATCACTTTGATGGTGCTAAAACAAAATGCATTCTTGCAAAATGCTTCAGTTTCATGCAGTGGAAAGGTGCTAAGAGTGACATTTTGCATTCCATAGCTCATGGGGCCGAACCGACTATGCCAATGCATCAAGGTGGGTGGGTAAATACTAGGGGATGTCTTGTTTCGTGTGCCAAGTGTCCTAGTTATTCAAGGCAGCATGCTACTAACAAAGTCACTTAAGATCCTAAGAGCAAAAATTGCCAAATTTTGACAAAGCAGTTCTTAGAATTCATGGCAGGTAGCTGGGAATGTTCTGTTTGGACCTAAAGGTGCATGTGGGTTCCTTCCATAATAATCTCTCATTTTTAGTTAGATACAATCTATTTTTCTGTGCTGAAATGAAATACATTCTTGCAAAATGCTTTAATTTCACACAACACAACCTTGCCAGGTGTCATATTTTTTGTTTTCCTCATCGTGGGGTTGAACCATCTATGCCAACGTGTCAGGGTGGGAAGGTAAATGCTAGGGGAGGTATTTTTCCATGCGCCAAGCATCCCAGTTATTCCAAGTAGTAGGCTACCAACAAAGTCACTTAAGATCCCTAAGAGCAAAAAATTGGATCTTAAGTGATCTTAGGGACCTTAAGTGACTTAGGGATCTTAAGTGCTCTTAGGGTCTTAAGTGACTTTGTAGGTAGCCTACTACCTAGAATGACTGGGATTCTTGACACATGAAATGAGACCTCCCCTAGCATTTACTCACCAACCCTGACGTGTTGGTGCAGCTGGTTCAGCCCCACAAGATGTGGAATGCAAAATGTCACTCCTAGCACCTTTCCACTGCATGAAACTAAAGCATTTTACAAGAATGCATTTGGTTTTGGTATGGTCAAATGGATTAGAGTTAACCAAAACTAAGAGAGGTTATTGTGGATGGACCCCACGTGCACCTATAGGTTAAAATAGAACATTCCCAACTGCCATGAATTCTAAGAACTGTTATGTCAAAGTTTAGCAAATTGTTGCTCTTAGAGATCTTAAGTGACTTTATCGGTAGCCTACTATTCAGAATGACTGGGATGCTTGGTGCACGAAATGAGACCTCCCCTAGCATTTCCATAGCTTATTGGCATATCTTTGGCAAGTATGCTTGGGAATCTTATCTTGCATGGGATTCAAAACATTCTCATTGATATCAATTCGAAACTTAGGATTTCTATGCAAAATTATAGGATACATTCTCATTGGTAAAGTTGACTCAACATTAAGACTTTATTCAACACTTAATTGAGATGGGATAGATGACATACCTTCAATTGGAGATTAAAAAGATGGAAAGACTTGAAATTGAGATAGAGAATATGGTGTACCTTTAACTTGACATGTGAATGATGGAGTGTATCCAACTTGAGAAGAGAATGAAGATGTACATGTTGCAAATATGTTCCTAATTAGTGTTGTCATTGATGTCAACATATCCTTGTCATTAGTTTCAACTGTATCTTATCCTATTTCTTGTTTAGAAGACTTGTATGTTAAGGATATTGAGAAAATTAACCTCTCCAGAAGAAACAAGTGAGTTACATATCTCTCTATCAGAGATAGTGAAGATAGTGTAGTTCAATGAAGTAGATTACTCCGCATTCCTAGTAGGATGAAGATCTAAATCTGCGGATTAAAGGGTTTGTGGAGGATTGTTTGAAGTTGCTCCAGTCAAGATTTGAGAGGTTTGCATGGAGAATTGGTGAAGTTATGACCATCTAAGTATAACTGGCTGTTGTAGTTGTTTAAAGGTGATAGAGTGACAGAAATTTGGTCTGGATTGATCCGCATTGGAATATTATGATTTGTGGATCTAGAGGTGTGTTTGGGATGTCGGTGTATATCCTCAACACAAGTGGTTCATGGTTTGGATATCTACAAGCAATCTTTCTAGTGTGATAGTCATGACAGTTGGTGTTCTTGAGTTCTCAGATGAAGGTGCAAGTGGTTCTAGTGATTTGAGGTAGTGCGGTTGTTCCTGTTGATTTCATTGTGCTTGTGGTGGTCTCTGAATCAGTTTCTTGTTGTGTTGATGGTCCACATTGAGGATTGACCTCATGGATGAAGATTTCTCCTTGGGTGTTGCTATTCTTTTCAGTCTTGGCCGACTGGATGCATTGTGCATGTTGTGAATGATCTAAGAGAAGTTTTATAGAGTGTGGCATGATGTTTGAGGAAGATTTGAGTCCTAGCTATGTTTGGCTGATAGTGTGATGGTTCACACGAAGCATTTCAAGTCTTGTGATTGTAATTGCTTGTAATACCTATCTTGGAGAATGTTCCAGACAGATGATTGTTTAGTCGACTTTGATGTTCATTCCAAAGTCGATGACATGTATAAATAAGTGTTGTAAAGTCGTGGAAATGTGTGGGTGTGAGTGAAGATGAGGAGGTAGCGAGGAAGAGTAAGAAGGGGTAGAGAAGAGGTGTTATGTGCTTCAATGGAACTAATCTTGGCATGAAGAAGATGTTTCTCTATTTAATTTCTCTGTGTTAAACTTATGAATGTTTATGTAGGCAGTGAGCCTCTTTGAATAGTGAGCTCTAGGAAGTGTGCCCAAAGGCAAGTGCCTTCCCATTTTATATTCTTTTAATAGAGAAGAAATCTTGTGGGTTAACCCCCACTGTGGTTTTTCCCTTAACCGAGTTTCCATGTAAAAATACTGGTGTTATGTGTGTTAATTATGTTTCTTCTCTTGTCTTGTCGATTCATGATTTCATGGTTATATCTTTAATCTATTAATAAGTGGTAAAGAAGATTAAATGTAGCAGGAGTTAAAATTTTTGTGACAACTAATTCAACCCCCTTCTCAGCTCTCTTCCCTAATCTCAACAATTGGTATCAGAGTCGGTTCCTCTAAAAGAAGCTTAACTACTTGAGGAGATCCAAGATGTCAACTTACAAGGATAGTCTAAGATTTGATGGAACAAATTACTCTCTTTGGAAGAGTCACATGGAGTACCATTTGCAATGCATGGGTGATGCTCATTGGATGATAACAAAGGATGAGTATACGCCTCTGGAGAAAGGTCCTTCAACTCCAGATGAACTCAAAGATGCTGAAAACAACATTTGGGCTAAAGAAGCATTCTTAAGTGCCCTAACTAATACAGAAATGACAAATGTCTTAGAACTAAATATGAAGGTGATGAATATGTAAAATGTACTAAGTTACAGAGCCTGAAAGGTAGATACAAAAATTTGAGGATGAGTGAAGATGAAAACATTACTTCCTACATGTAGAAGGTGAATGAACTTGTGTGTAGTATTAGGTGTGCTACTGGAAAATTAGAAGAATTAGAGATTGTTGGCAAGGTGCTCAGATCCTTACTTTCTCCATACATGTATAGAGTTGCTACTATTGAGGAGATTGGGACTATGACAACTGTTACAAGGAATCAGTTGGTTGGCAAGCTTTCAGCATTTGAAATGAGTGAGTTTGGTGATTCCCTTCCTAAATCAGAATCTACTTTTAAGGCCAATGTTTCCAAAAAGCAAAGATTTGATCCAAGTGAAAGTTCTTCAAGAAGATTAACCAGATATGAGAAATCAAAGAAGGAACTTGAAAAAGATGAAACAAATCTTGAAGAAATTGAAGCCCTTATTGCCAAAAGATTACCAAGAGGATCTGGTAAGTATGAAGGAAAGTTGCCTTTCAAATGCTTTGCTTGCAATAAGATTGGTCATTTTGCCTCAAGATGTCCGGAGAGGGTTTCAAAGCCAAACCCTAACAGACCTAGGTTTCAAAAGAAATGCTACTATGTCCAAGAAGCTACTGATGAAGGAGTTATAGATGATGAATCTGACAAGGGAAGTACATCAGGAAATGAATGGGTGTTCATTTCTATCAAAGAAGAGAATCTAGTGCCTACTGAATCTGCTAGCTATGTGAATGTGGAAAGTGCCTTGGCTACTATGACAGGTGATAAAAGTAAGTTTGTATGGAATGATATGAAGGTGGAATTGTGAAGTTTGGAGACAATTCAGCTGGTAGAATCTATGGCAGAGGATCCATTTCTTTTGATGGTAAGCACAACACTAATGATGTTTTGTATGTAGAAGGGTTGAAGCATAATCTTCTCAGTGTTAGACAGTTAGGTGACAAAGGGTATGACCCTTGATTCAAAGATGGAAAACGTAGAATTTTAGAAATCTCTGGAACTAAAATTGCATCTGGTACATAGACTAGAGGTAATATCTTTCATTTAAGTTGCACTGGTAAAAGATGTTTGATTGCTCAGATTGATCAGAGTTGGTCATGGAATAGGAGAATGTGTCATGTAAACTTTGATAACATTGTCAATATAAGTAATACTCAGGCTATGAGAGATCTTCCAAAGCTTGTAAAACCTACTAATAGCATGTGTAAGGAATGTCAGTTGGGCAAATAGAGCAGAACTACATTCAAAAGTAAAGAACAATCTTCAAGTGGATTGTTGGAACTTGTTGATGCAGAGGTAATGGTAGTAGTTGATGAGGTTCACACAATGAATCTAGATTCCAAAGCTTACTTCAAGAATTTTATAAAGGTAATGTGATATAATCCTACACAAGGATATTTAGGAGATTGACCTAGCCTAGGACCACACCCTAGTATCCACCACACAGGTTACTCAACTCTCACTTTGGGGAGTCACTGCTCAACCCAACCTATGTGCACAGTCCACCTTCAAGAACTCACAACCTACTACCAACACCTCTACCTACAGAGTCTTCATACAACAATTAGCATATACTTGTCAAAGACATGAATAAAACAAGGTCTTTGACCCAAAATCCAAATTATGTACCAGCACTGACAGAGAACAGCAAATTATGGTATGACTGTCCTAAAACAGTGTTTTAAAATGGTTCATTCCTTGTAGCCCTAGAGAACGATTGACACAAGGATAACTTTTGAAATCTACAAAGGACTATCTAAACTCATTTCACATCCCAATACCCATTATGGATTCACAATCATTCTCCTACATGTAGGTCCGTACTCTACTATAGGCGGCTAGGACAGCAGACTGTCTTTTTCCTAGAAAATAGGCCTAGTTTGAGGCTATGTGAAGGAAATAGATCAAATGCAGCCACTCTGGATCAAACAAGCATTTTCTCAAGTCTACCTTCATCCATAAACATCAAATACACCCTCCATTTGGTCATGGGCTTGACTATTTTTTTGAGCTTCACTATTTTCCACCATTGATAGCTAACTAGTCACTGTATAGACTAGATAAGATCATACCAAACACCTTGGAGAGAAGCATGCAACCTGTAAAATGATAAAAAACATGAAACCTAGCCTACCTTCCTCCATCCTACTGAAAATGGGTGAGATCTTTCAGAGGATAGAGGAGAAATTCCTCATTTTGGCACAAAACCCTAGTTTGGAGGGTTTCAAAATAGTTTTTTCAAAATGAATTGGTTCTTCCTTCAACAAAAATGTCAAGAGCTCTAACTATATGCAAATGAAATCTATTTCAAAACCCTAACACATTTTCCAAGTCTTAGCTCCTGAACTATCTGTACCAGGCCGTACTGTACAACTGTCTTCACAAAACGTAGAAAAGACTATTTTTTTCACTTCAAAACTTCTCTCCTTTCATTCACTTGGCATGTAATATAGTTTTCCTACCTATTATATACTTAAGCAACATTTCACCTCCTCCTCCAACCATACATATGCCCTCCAAAGGCAGAGAACTGATGGAGGTTACATTTTGCACAAGAAACCCTATGTTTCAAAAGGAAAAGTACTTCGAAATAGACCTTATTTAACACTATAATGGACTAGTCAATCAAAATGAACTTAGTCCTTATTACAAAACATGAGAATGGATTTCAAAGCCTTAGAGAGAACAAAATAACAAGACAACAAAACATGACATAGCTAAAAATGACTAAAACTGGGAGCTCCTGCACCATACTCCCCCTGTAGGAAGAACTCAAGTCCCTTGAGTTGCCAATTGTTGAAATGTCATGCCATGCTTCAAGATATCTGCTTCAGTCATCCAAGTGGCCTCTGAGTCAGGAAGATCTTTCCATTTCACCAAGTAGTCTTTGTAGACACCTCTCCTAGTCTTCTTGACAACTTTGGAATCCAGAATACATTCCAATTGCAAAGGTTTGCTTGGAGGCAAATCCTTGATCCAATCAGTATCTTCAACCACCACATTTGATCCACTTTCACTAAGCAATGGAGGTCTGAAAGGAAAAAGATCACAAACATTAAAAATTGGAGAGATACCAAGGCCGGATGGTAACTCAATCTCATATGCATTTGGACTGAATTTGTACACTATTTTGCATGGCCCAATCTTCTTCATCAGGAGTTTAGTTGGCTGACCCTTTGGCAACCTTTCTTTCCTCAGATATGCCATAACTAAGTCTCCAACTTTGAATTGCACTTCTCTTTTCTTCAAATCTGCCTTTTCCTTGTACTTTGTGATTGTTTTTTTCTAATTGCAACTTGACTTGATCATGGACTGTTTTCATGGAGGTAGAAAAATCTTCACCAAGTGCACTCCTTCTATCCCATCCTTGGAGATCCTTTAGTTCAAGTGGCCCTCTTGGATGAAAGCCATATACTACCTCAAAAGGACTTTTACTAGTGCTCCTATTCCTTGAATCATTGTAGGCATATTCAGCTTGATTGATAACCAAGTCCCATGCCAAACCATGCTATTTTGTGAGGCATCTTAGAAGGTTTCCAAGTGATCTATTAACCACTTCAGTCTAACCATCAGTTTGTGGATGGTAGGCTGATGAAAAGGACAACTGTGTGCCCAACTTCTTCCACAAGGTACTCCAGAAGTGACCTACAAACTTAGAATCTCTGTCAGTTACAGTGGACAATGGCAAACCATGAATTCTTACTACCTCTCTAAAAAATAGACCTGCAACATGAGATGCATCATTTGTACATTTACATGGTACAAAATGAGCCATCTTGCTAAACCTATCAACAATAACAAACACACTATCCATCCCTCTGGTTGTCCTGGGTAACCCAAGCACAAAATCCATGCTGATACTTTCCCAAGGTCTGTTGAGAATGGGAAGGGGCTGGTATAGACCTACATTTGAAGACACACCCTTGGCCCTTTGATAGATTGCACAACTAGCTACATACTTCCTCACATCTGATTGCACCTTTAGCCAAAAATAGAACCTTGTGACTTGTTCTAGTGTCTTGTCTAAGCCAAAATGTCCTCCTAAAGAACCATTATGCTTCTCCTTGATGATGTTGTCCCTCATGGAACACTTAGGGATACACAACAAATTGCCCTTAAACAAGAGGCCTTCCTGCAAAACAAAATCTATATACTGTCCATGGAATGTGTTAGCCAAGTTCACACAAACATCATAAGCCTCTTTGAAATCTGAATCTTCTTTATACAACTCCTTTAAACAGTCAATGCCCATGCTTTCTAACAAGTAGCCTCCTACTTAATGCATTAGCCACCTTGTTACAAACACCTTTTTTGTGCTTAATTGTGAAGGTATAGACTTGTAGTTGTTCCATCCATTTAACATGTCTATGGTTCAATTTTTCTTGACTATTTAGAAAGCTTAAAGCATGATTATTAGTAAACACAATAAATTCTTTGGGCAGCAAAGAATCTCTCCATTTTTTAAGAGCTTGCACCATTGCATAGAGTTCTAAGTCATAGGTAGAATACCTTTGCTTGGCTTCATTTAACTTTTCTGAGAAGAATGCCACCACATGTCCTTCTTGGCTGAGAATAACACCAATAGCTTGCTGACTTGCATCACACTCAACAACAAACACCTTATCAAAATCAGGAAGTACTAAGGTAGGTAATTCAGCCACCTTTGTTTTCAACAACTCAAAACTATCATCAGCTTCCTTTGTCCATTGGACTCTACATTTGACTCCACCCTTGATGGTGTTGAGGATGGGAGCACTAATGTGACTGAAACCTCTGATAAACTTCCTATAGAAAGTTGCCAATCCATGGAAACTTCTCACATCTCCCACTATTTTTGGAGTAGGCCAAC
Organism: Cunninghamia lanceolata; assembly: GCA_027924645.1. Lineage (NCBI taxonomy): Eukaryota > Viridiplantae > Streptophyta > Pinopsida > Cupressales > Cupressaceae > Cunninghamia > Cunninghamia lanceolata. The sequence continues at coordinate 7,151,041 of BSBN01000193.1, forward strand.
TGAGAATAGCCTCAACCTTAGAGGGATCCATCTTCAAACAACCATTGGAAATGACAAATCCAAGGTATACAAGTTTAGTTTTCATGAACTCACATTTGTCTAAGTTGATCATCAACTTGTGCTCATGTAGCTTTTCCAACACCTGACCAACATGCTTCACATGGTCTTCTCTTGTCCTGCTAAAGATTAGTATGTCATCAAGATAAATAATAACAAATTTACCAATGAATTCAACTAATACCTCATTCATCAAGTGCATGAATGTACTTGGAGCATTGCTAAGACTAAATGGCATAACAAGCCATTCATAAAAACCCTCATTAGTCTTGAAAGTGGTCTTCCATTCATCTCCCTGTCTGATCCGGATTTGATGATAACCAGATTTCAAATCAATCTTTGAGTAATAGCATGATCCTCCAAGGTAATCCAAAAGATCTTCAATCCTTGGCATTGGGAACCTATACCTTATGGTGATCTTGTTTATGGCCCTTCAATCTTTACATAGCCTCCACTTTCCATCCTTCTTAGGAGCAAGTACACTTGGAAATGCACAAGGACTTAAACTCTTCCTAATCAGCCCTTTCTCTAAGAGATCTTGAATTTGCCTTGCCACTTCTTCATTTTTCTGTGGTGTCAGCTTATAGACAGCCTTGTTAGGCAATGTAGCACCAGGTATTAAGTCAATTTGATGACTTATGTATCTCATGGGTGGTAAGGAGTTAGGAACTTTCTCTACCACAAGGTCTTGATACTTATCTAGGAGTTGCTGCACTTCTAATGGAATCTCCTTCTGTTTTTGTTCTTACTGATCTGATCCACTCTTGGGCTTCATGACCAAGGCATACCTTTGGGTATCCTTCTCCTTCAAGAGGTTTAAAAACTCTTTGCCATTTACCAACATGACACTGCTGTCATTTTTCTTCCCCCTGGGCTGCTCGAACATAGGATCCATCTTGAATGGTCTTCCATTCTTGGTGATGACATAAGTATTCTTCTCACCATCATGTTGTGCTTTGACATCATATTGCCATGGGCAGCCAAGAAGCAGATGACATGCATCCATAGGGATGATTTCACATAGCACTTTGTCCTTGTAGTCACCAATTGCAAATTCAACCCAAGTTTGTTCTTCCACCATGAAACTCTGGTTCTTGTTCAACCAAGAAATCTTGTGAGGATTGATATGAGGTAGCCTCTTCAACTTACACTTCTCAACCATCTCAGTGGATACCACATTCTTAGTAGATCCTGAATCTACTATGATCTTGTACAACTTTGCATAGGCTAGGCCTTAGGTTCTAAAAAGATTCTTTCTCTGAGGGGGCTCTTGTTTTAATGGTATCTTCAACATAGACCTCTTAATCATCATATTTTCTCCTTCTAGAACAGGTGCAACACTTCCCATTAGTGAATTTACACTCTCACAATCATCATCCTTTACCAACTAATTTCTCTTTCCACTATCATGAGAGCTACTGGCTTTCCTTGGGCATTTGTTCATTGTATGGCCAACTTAGTTGTAGCCATAACACCTTCCAGTGATGACTCCTAGTCCTCTACCTCCTCCACCATTTCTGCCCCTGCCATTAGGACTTCTCCAACCTCTGAAGCCTACTCTATGCTCTGTTTCTGATTGTATTTCTTGCTGACTGTTATTTTCAGATTTGTTGGACTATCCATGGCCAAAACTACCTCTTCCTCTTTACTTTCTGCCTCCTCTTCCTTTGGCACTTTGTTCACCCTTCCTTCTCAGCTTTTCCTCTACTCTAGAGGCCAATAAGAAGCATTCATCCACTATTTTTGGTATCACTAAACTGATCTCATCTTGCAGATTGTATTTCAGACCATTTAGGTACCTAGCCACCATCCCTTTTTCATATTCATTATGATTGGCTCTCATACTTAGTCTATGAAATTCTTCTGTGTAGGCAGCCACATCCATGTATTTTTGTCTCAAATTCTAGAATCTTCTAATGATTTGAATCTCATAGTCAGGTGGCATGAACTTGCTTCTGAGCATAGCCACCATTCTACTCCATTTAGTGATGGGATTCTTCCCAATCTTCTCCCTCTCACTTTGCATGTAGTTCCACCACACAAGTGTAGAACCTCTTAGCCTTGTCTTAGCAAACTTAACCTTTTTGCTATCATTGAACTCCTTGTAATCAAAGAAGTTGCACATAGCTTCTATCCAATTGGTGAGAGCATCTCCATCCAACTTGCCATGAAAGTTAGGTACATCCATCTTGGGATCACCACTGTCTCCATGAGCACCCTTAAGTGCATTCAAGAAAGCTTTCTGATCTACAGACATGTCCTGCTCCTAAGAACTCTCTTCTGCCTCTACTTCATCATTTGTGTCAGAAGAATTTCCCTCTTCTTTGGTCTTGCCCTTAGACTTATTTTCTTCTTGCAATCTTGCTTCAACCATCTCTTCCACCAACTTCTTGATGGCTTCTTGACTCATTGTCTTGGGAGGCATTGTACTAGCCTCTATTTCAATCTCCTTGTCTGACATACACTGCTTCCAATCAGATATTGGCTCTGATACCAATATGATGCAGAGGTAATGGTAGTAGTTGATGAATTTCACACAATGAATCTAAATTCCAAAGCTTACTTCAAGATTTTTATAAAGGTAATGTGATATAAGTTTACACAAGGATACTTAGGAGATTGACCTAGCCTAGGACCACAACCTAGTGTCCACCACACAGGCTGCTCGACTCTCACTTTGGGGAGTCACTACTCAACCCAACCTATGTGCATAGTCCACCTTCAAGAACTCACAACCTACTACCAACACCTCTACCAACAGAGTCTTCATACAACAATTAGCATATACTTGTCAAAGACATGAATAAAACAAGGTCTCTGACCCAAAATCCAAATTTTGTACCAGCACTGACAGAGAACAGCAAACTGTGGTATGACTATCCTAAAACAGTGTTTTAAAATGGCTCATTCCTTGTAGCCCTAGAGAATGATTGACACAAGGATAGCTTTTGAAATCTACAAAGGAATATCTAAACTCATTTCACATCCTAATACCTATTATAGATTCACAATCATCCTCCTACATGCAGGTTCGTACTCTACTACAGGCGGCTAGGACAGCAGACTGTCTTTTTCCTAGAAAATAGGCCTAGTTTGAGGCTATGTGAAGGAAATAGATCAAATGCAGCCACTCAAGATCAAACAAGCATTTGCTCAAGTCTACCTTCATCCATAAACATCAAATACACCCTCCATTTGGTCATGGGCTTGACTGTTTTTCTGAACTTCACTGTTTTCCACCATTGATAGCTAACTAGTCACTGTATAGACTAGATAGGATCATACCAAACACCTTGGAGAGAAGCATGCAACCTACAAAACCATAAAAAACATGAAACCTAGCCTACCTTCCTCCATCCTACTGAAAATGGGTGAGATCTTTCAAAGGACAAAGGAGAAATTCCTCATTTTGGCACAAAACCCTAGTTTGGAGGGTTTCAAAATAGTTTTTTCAAAATGAATTGGTTCTTCCTTCAATAGAAATGTCAAGAGCTCTAACTATATGCAAATGAAATCTATTTTGAAACCCTAACACATTTCCCAAGTCTTAGCTCTTGAACTATACCAGGCCGTACTGTACGACTGTCTTCACAAAACGCAGAAAAGACTATTTTTTTCACTTTCAAAACTCCTCTCCTTTCATTCACTTGGCATGTAATATAGTTTTATTGCCTATAACAGGCTTGAGCAACGTTTCACCTCCTCCTCCAACCATACATCTTCCCTCCAAAGGCAAAGAACTGATGGAGGTTACATTTTGCACAAGAAACCCTATGTTTCAAAAGGAAAAATACCTTGAAATAGACCTTATTTAACACTATAATGGACTAGTCAATCAAAATGAACTAAGTCCTTATTACAAAACATGAGAATGGATTTCAAAGCCTTAAAGAGAACAAAATAACAAGACAACAAAACATGACATAGCCGAAAATGACTAAAATTGGGAGCTCCTGCACCACTTGTGCACACTAATTTGTGTGGTCCTGCTAGAATTAGGAGTTTGCAAGGAGACAGATACTTTATGTTGTTGATTGATGATTACTCCCGAATGATGTGGGTCACTTTCTTGAAAGAGAAATCAGAGGCTCTTGACAAATTCAAGGTGTTCAAGGCTAGGGTGGAGATTGAGATTCATGTGAAGGTAAAGTACCTAAGATCTGACAGAGGTGGAGAGTTTACCTCCAGTGAGTTTAATACATTTTGTGAAAAGCATGGAAAAAGAAGACAGTTATTTGCTCCTAGGACTCCTCAGCAGAATGGAGTTGTGGAAAGGAAGAACCAAACTATTCAAGAGGCTGCTAGAACCATGATGATGGAGGCAAATGTTCCACATATCTATTGGAGAGAGGCTGTGAGTACTACTGTCTCCAGATCAAAGGTAATACTGGTAAAACACCCTATGAACTTTGGTTTGGTAATGCTCTTACTATGAAATACTTCAGAGTTTTTAGTAGTAAAGGCTATATCAAAAGAGATGAAGATCTAGGCAAGTTTGATGCAAGGAGTGATGAAGGAATATTTTTGGTTTATTCTAACCAAAGCAAGGCATATCGGTGCTTTAACAATAGATTCAAAAAGATTGTTGAAAGTGCTAATGCCAAAGTAGATGAGAGCATGGAAAGACCTTCCAAGTTCTGCGGATATGAAGCAGATGTTGAAAATGAAAAGCAAGTTCAATCTCAGACTCAGATTTAGATTGCTCCAAAAAATCTAGTGACTCAAGAAGCTAATGAAAATGCTGAGGAAGAAGTTCAAGAATCAGAAGCTCAAGAAAATCCCAAAACTCCCAGGTATGTAAGGTTGAATCATTCTAAAGATTAGATCATAGTAGATAGAAATAAAGGTGTTCAAACTAGAAGAAAAATTGTTGAAGAACAAGTGGAGTATTGTTTAATTTTAAATATTGAGCCAAAATCAGTGAATGAAGCATGTAATGATGAAAGTTGGACAAAAGAAATGGAAGAAGAATTAATGAAAATTGAGAAGAATCACACTTGGGAACTTGTTCCTAGACCTGAAGACAAAATGTAATTGGAACTAAATGGGTCTTCTGGAATAAATTGAATGAAGATGGTGAAGTTGTGAGAAACAAAGCAAGATTGGTGTTCAAAGGATATTCTTAGGTAGAGGGAATTGATTTTGAAGAAACTTTTACTCCGGAGGCAAGAATCAAAGCAATTAGATTATTTCTTGCCTTTACTACTTGCAAAGATTTCAAAGTTTACCAAATGGATGTCAAATCAACATTCCTGAATGGAGAGTTAGAAGAATAAGTCTACATTGAGAAACTAGAAGGATTCCAATTGTCTGATCAAGGAGATATGGTCTACAGATTGAAGAAAGCATTTTCTAGACTTAAACAAGCCCCAAGAGCCTGGTATGCAAGATTAGATAAGTATCTACTAAAGTTAGGCTTTAGCAAAGGCACTGCAAACAGTAATCTTTATTTCAAAATTGATCATGAACACATCCTGATTGTTGAGGTATTTGTTGATGATATCATCTTTGGTGGAAATGAGAGCATGTGTAAAAATTTTCCGATTAGATGCAAAGTGAATTTGAGATGTCCATGCTTGGTGAAATGAATTTCTTCTTAGGTTTGCTAATCATTTAGTTAAAAAAAGGCATCTTCATATCTTAGTCTAAGTATGTAAAAGAGTTGTTAAAAAAGTTTGGAATGGAAGATTCAAAACTAGTGAGTACTCCTATGATAACCAGATGCAAGTTGAGTAAAGATGATGTTTCCCCTAAGGCAGATCAGAAAAGGTATAGATCAATGATTGGAGGACTACTTTATCTAACTCATACCATACCTGATATTATGAATGCAGTTGGCCTTGTTGCTAGATTTCAAGCTGATCCTAGAGAATCTCATGTTGTAGCAGTCAAAATAATCTTCATATACCTGAAGGGAACATCTGATTATGGCTTATGGTATCTTAAGGGTGATGATTTCACTCTTCATGCATATACAAATGCTGATTGAGCAGGAGATGTGGATGACAAGAAGAGTACTAGTGGAGGTACATTTTTCTTGGGAAAGAGATTGGTCTCTTGGTTAAGCAAATAGTAGGAGGCAATGTCTCAGTCCATAGCAGAGGCATAGTATATAATAGTAGCAAGTAATTGTACTCAAGTTTTGTGGATGAAACAAATGTTGAAGGATATCAGAGTTGTGTTTGAAGAGCCTGTTAAAATCTTCCGTGATAATTCAAGTGCAATAAACATCTCAAAGAATCTGGTGTTGCATTCAAAGACAAAGCACATATCCATCAAGTTTCACTTTTTGAGAGAGAAGGTGAATAAGAATGAAGTTAGATTAGAGTTTGTTTCATTAATAGATTAGATTGCAGACATCTTCACCAAGCCTCTACCTAAGGACACTTTTGCGTATCTCAGAGGAAAGCTAGGGGTGATTACCCCTCCTATTCAAAACTAAGATACATTAATGTGCATAAGTCTGGTGGAACTCATAGTCATATCTTGTGATCTGGATTGGTGTTAAGGAGATGCTACTCAGGGGGAGTAGTCTGTATGCTAATTCTAGAGTTCAATTTGGTTTTATCTAAGAAGCAAAAGAGGGAGAGATGATTGCAAATATGTGCCCTTTTCCATTGATGTCAAAGGGGGAGAGAAGTAATGTGAAAAACTTGAAAGTAAGTAGTTTCTGGTGAAAGGGTGAGCTATGAAGAAAGTGATTGCAAATGTGATAAGAGAAAGGGGAGAAGTTCTTGTCTTGATGGTTGAAACAATTTTTCACATCATATGTTGCCATTAATGACAAAGGGGGAGATTGTTGCAAATATGTGCCTAATCGGTGTTGTCATTGATGTCAACATATCCTTGTCATCATTAGTTTCAACTGTATCTTATTCTATTTCTTGTTTAGAAGACTTGTATGTTAAGGATATTGAGAAAATTAGCCTCTCCAAAAGAAACAAGTGAGTTACATATCTCTCTGTCAGAGACAGTGAAGACAATGCAGTTCAATGAAGTAGATTGCTCTGTATTATTAGTAGGATAAAGATCTGAGTCTGGGGATTAAAGGGTTTGTAGAGGATTATTTGAAGTTTCTCCAGTCAAGATTTGAGAGGTATGCATGGAGAATTGGAGAAGATATGACCATCTGGGTAGAACCAGGTTTTGTAGTTGTTCAAAAGTGACAGAGTGACATAAATTTGGTCCAAATTGATCTGCATTGGAATATTATGATCTACGGATCTAAAGGTGTGTTTGGGATGTCGATGTGTATCATCAACTCAAGTGGTTCATGGTTTGGAGATCCCCAAGCAATCTTTCTAGTGTGATAGTCATGACAGTTGGTGTTCTTGAGTTACTGGATGAAGGTACAAGTGGTTCTGGTGATCTGAGGTGCCTATTATGTTGACGGTCCACATTGAGGTTTGAGATCGTGGATGAAGATTTTTCCTTGGGTGTTTCTATTCTTTTTAGTCTTGGTTGACCAGATGCATGGTGCATGTTGCAGATGATCTAAGAGAAATTTTATGGAGTGTGGCATGATGTTCAGGGAAGATTTGAGTCCTGGCTATGTTTGTCCGACACTATGATGGTTCGCATGAAGCATTTCAAGTCTTGTGATTGTAATTTCTTGTAATACCTATCTTGGAGAATGTTTCAGATAGATGATTGTTTGGCCAACTTTGATGTTTATTCCAAAGTTGATGACATGAATAAATAAGTGTTGTGAAGTTGTGGAAATGTGTGGGTGTGAGCAAAGATGAGGAGGTAGCGAGGAAGAGTAAGAAGGGGTAGAGCGGAGGTTTTATGTGCTTCAATGGAACTGATCTTGGCATGAAGAAGATGTTGTTTCTCAATTCAATTTCTCTATGTTAAACTTATGAATGTTTCTATAGGTAGTGAGCCTCTTTGAGCAGTGAGCTTTGGGTAGTGCACTTGAAGGCAAGTGCCTTCCCATTTTATATTCTTTTAATAGAGAATAAATCTTGTGGGTTAACCCCCACCGTGGTTTTTCCCTTAACCGGGTTTCCACGTAAAAATCTTGGTGTTATGTATGTTAATTATGTTTCTGCTCTTGTGTTGTTGATTCATGATTTCATGGTTATATCTTTAATCTATTAATAAGTGGTAAAGAAGATTAAATGTAGTAGGAGTTAAAAGTTTTGTGACAACTGATTCACCCCCCCTTAGTTATCTGCCCTAATCTCAACAATACCTTCAACTTCACCTGTGAAAGAGTGAGTGCCTTCAATTTGAGAAGAGAATGATGGTGTTCCTTCAACTTGACCTATGAATGATTGAGTGCCTCCAACTTTGAGATTCAATTTCCTTGTTGAATGGAGGTTTTGCATTCATTCCTTTTGTGCCGCCAATTCCATCTCTCTCTTAGCTTGATTAGATGTGTCATGTTCCTCTTCAATTGGCAATGGTGGTATGTCTTCTTGTATGGTTGACAATTTCCTACTTTCACAAATTTTCCTCATTCTTTCTCTTTTCCTCTCTCAGCTTCATGCTTTTCTAGTGTTAGAGTCTTTGCACATTTCCTTGGAATGATGATGATTTGTATATGCATCATGAATAAGATAATTATGATGTTAGAAGCATAATGAATAATCAACATATAGAAATCAGCATAAGATGACTAATGAATAATCAACATATGATGACTCTGAAATTGTTGATTATGACATGATTACATTAGAAGTGAAATGTGAAATGACAGTCTAGGCCTAGATGTTGTTGATGACATAGATGAGTACAAGTTGATTGTTGATCTCATATTCTACCATGATCAAACTCTTAAAGTTTCAGCTCTTTTGTGTAATCCTAACTATGGTGCAATCTTTAAAAGTTAGGAGAATATCCTTGGTTTGACTAGCAATGATGTGACAATTTAAAGTTAAATCTAAAAATTTAAAGTTTCCTAGGGTGGTAGACACAATCTCTAGGTTAATTTACAAATGGTGGTAGGCACAATCTCTAGGTTAGTTTCATATTTTCTTAACATATATTCTCAAACACGCTTTCTTAACCTCCCATGGATACACCTACTCAAGACAAGATAAAAGAAGTCACTAGCACTAAGGAGAGTTATGACAAGCACATTGTGATGGACCAACCATTCCAAATGGAGACTCACAATGTAAAACTTGACCTGTACCAACATTTTAGGACAACTCAAATTCTTATATTGTAGGTGGTAAATTAGTTAGAGTAGCTCATGAAGAGGTTAGTACGAAGACATCTCAAATTAGCAATCTATTATCAATCAAGGTCATGGAAGTAATGATCACAAAGGTAATTAAGAAACAACCAATAAATTTCATGAAAACGAACACTATGATGATGTTAGATCCATAATAGATTTGTTGGTGATCGTTTGACTGAGCTTTATGATGACAAAAAGACTAAAATATAGAGTTTATTGCACCCTAACCAGTTTGATTTCTTGGAGAAACCTAGAGATGGCAATCCAAAACATTTAGAGGGTACTCAAACTAATTTTTTAGAGGTAAATGGCCAAAATAATGATAGTGACAACTCATTACTAAACAAGGACTAATTATATCAAATTTGTAGCATCAATCCTGTAAAAGTTTATGTTAATTCAACTGGTTACATTAGACAGAATGATGATAATACTTTTTATAGGGAGGTATCAATGATGTAGTTCAAATTGAGAGAGTACAAAAGAGTCTTGAATGTCATTATGTTGTTTCTAAAGGTCATGGTTCACTTCCACATTGACAAGAAGAATCAAGGATGTATACTTACAATTTTGACAATGTTTAAAATTCTTTAGGGTTAACTAATCAATATACAACAAATTCATGTATATCATATTGTATACACCTAAAAATGGCAAAGACAAATTAAATAAATATTTAGTATTTATTTAATTCACATTCTTCTATCATTTAATAAATTCATCAATTTATTTATTTGATTCACGTTCATCATTAATAGTCTAAATATTAAATAAATATCAATTTATGTAATTAAATCTATTAAACCTATTCTTCTAATGTCATCCCTTAATTAAATAATAATCAAATTATTTAATCACAAATCATCCTATTCCAAAGTCTTCATTCATAATTCCACATCATCCAATCCACCTCACATATCCACCTCACCTTGTTGCACATGTAATTAAATATTTTAATATTTAATTATTCTATTTTCACTCACCCACATGGCCTATTATTCCTCCAACCATCCCTATTCACATGGATGTGGTCTCTCCATGTCATCATGGTCAAAGGGACACTTTGTGACACTTGTTCCATAGTCCCTAGAATCTTTCCAACCTCCCTACAAACATGGTCTCCTTGTTTGACCTTCTCTCTTTGGTCATTGTGAGCTTTGTGACATGTGGACTCATGTCACACCTGTCTCTCCACCATGTCAAGGTGAGAGGAACATCTTCTCTCTTTTTCTCCCTCATCTTAACCAATTCAATCCTACCATACACCTCACAAGACTAAGTCTCCACCGTTGAGATCTTGACACATAGATTTTCCCCCTTCTTGGCCTATAAAAGGAAGCTTATTCCCTCATTTCAACAACACACAAGCTATAGCAAAGTTACTCTGTAAAAATTCCAATGTACCTTTGGCAAAGCATCCATATTGCTCATTGCATTTTATATCCATTATCTTCATATCCATACAATCATGGCTTCAATCATTCATCCCTCATCCTCAAAATAATTGCATTGTAGGTAATCTTGATTGTATTTTATCCAACTACAACAATTCAAGTATTGTCATCTTCAAACAATGAGGAAGTAGACACTTCTGAGAGCTCTATTCATCAACAAGATCAATACAAGATAGGTGAATAATGGAAGCTTTGAAGTAAATCAGTCTTCAAGGTAAAATGTCTTTGTTTATTTGATTTGCATCATATTTCATTGAGATTATTGGATTATTAGTAGTTTAATACTGTTGACAATATTTCCATTAACATTTTTGGCACCCACCATGGAGCCTTGCCTTATTTTTAACTTACATCTAAGTGTTTTGTGAAGGTTCTATCACAACATGTCATTTCTGCACATATAACTTCTAGTTCTATGCATTCAACACCTTCTATTGTACTTTTACCTTTCTACACATATGATATATCCTGGTACACATCTGAAACATTTTCCTGTGCTTTTTCTCTTTATGCGCATAAACCATGCATTCATGCACATCTGGTTCATTTTACTACGCATTTACAAATCTAGACATATACTATGCAGTGCTACACATATGACCTATAGTCCTGCGCATTCAATTTGTAATAAAGAGTTGTAAGAGTTTTTATAAGGTTTTTTGTACTTTCATTTGCAGGTGTTAGGAGCTGGATTTAGTCATTTTAACTGCATTATTAAGCCACCTAGAACTAATTAGGAATTAATAACTTAATATTATCATGCAAATCATCACATAGACTTAAATAGGAGGAAAGTAAATCATTTTGTTGCAGTACAACTTTCATCTATTCCCAACCTAGGGGGTTAAAACTGAACAATTTCTTTATGTTTTTACTATCTTGCACTACAATCTATCACATAACATAATAGGGGAAAGTAATACTTGTCTTATTTCTTCAAACAATAATCTACACCTATATTTGTTGGAGGGATAAAATTAACAAAATATTTTCCAAGTTATTGCTATCTTGTTACAAATTTTTGTGCTTGGTAGAGTTAACACATTTAGTTATTTTTATTTTAACTAGGAGGATAAAGAACCACTATTTTATGTGATTGAAAAATGATAATAGGCTTATGCTCTCCCCTTAACTAGGTGACCAAAATGCCAAACTTATCATTTTATCTTTGTCATCTTTAGAAGATGCCTCCCCTTGGAATTTTGTCCTTCCAAGTGGGACGACCTCAAGTGATAACGGGCTAAAGCCAAGCCAACTCCAAGTCACTTAAAATAAATTGTGTTTGTGATGAAAGTTACAAACAACGGGTTCTATTGTGTTACACTGACCAATGTTTTCCCCAAAACCCTATGGAGCGTAACCTCTGCAGGCTACGAAGCCTCCTTATTAGAGCAAATGGTCACACATGTAACCATCTGAATGGATGCCTTGACTAAAACCCACTTGTTCTAGTAAGACAAAATCCCCTATTTGTTGACGTAGGAGTGACCTCTGAAGCCATCCAATATCATACACTCATCTAGTGTAGAGACAAAAAGTTCAACTCTTCATAGGAACTGTACTTGGTATGCATGAGAAGTGAGTGCCATGGAGGGGAGCCAGTGCTACCAAGTTACTAACTATCTACCTTTATATAAGTGGCTAGAGTAAAATCCAAGTTGGAATTCAATGAATATTGTCTTTGCCATCCCTAGGATTATAATTGTTTGTTTTTAATTTTGTTAAGTAATCATGGAAACCTTTTGTTCTCTATGTTTACTAGCAATAACTTGAACCAAAATCAGCATTGCAAACCTTAGATTAACTTAAGAAAATGTTCCAAAAAAATCAAACTGTCAAACTGAAATAGAAAACCAAGTACATGCAATTCAGCACATTTAAAACACTCTACTTCACATAGAACAAATTTTGCTGCGCATTTAATCATGTTGCCCATATAACAAATTCTACCATGCATTTGAAACATTTTATTGTGCTTATAATCTTTTTGCGCATTTGACACACAGAACAATGCATGAAAACCATAGTATTGTGCTTTAAAAATCAACCAAGTCTGTGCATTTAACCTATTATCTTGCGCTTTTGAAGCTGTGCATCCAAAACAAAGATATATTCTGTACAGTGTGGGACAAAAGCACTATCAGTGTTAGGTACCCTTTTTTCTATAGTTTCACCCTAAAAAATTAGTTGTACCTTGCAATCACCTTTTCATATCATTTTCACAAACATCTTCTTTTCACATCATTACCTTGCTATTAAAACACCTCAAAATCAAACCACAACTTACTTCTAGGACCTAGTTGATACTCTACCAATCCAAACAAGAGCTAGTTAATTTTTATAACAGGATTTCAAATCATCCTTCCCAACACAACTATACTAGTGTAACCTTGACAAGAGAATAGTCCTCATTAGATAGCAATGTCAATCTATCCCTATTTAGACTACCACTTGTATCAACACTTCGATAGCTATTAAGCATTATAGATCAAGAATCACCGTGTTTGAGGCAAACATAGAATCAACTAAAACCTTAGAAAAATCCATTCCAATAAAAACTCACCTTCTACAATATCACACCACCAATCAAAAATCAAATCCAACAAATCTCACAATCCAATTTTAACCCATCCCAAAAATCTTGCATGGTTCAAACTAGGTCCCAAGTGAAACAAAAGAAAGAAATGGGTTCACTACATGGTAGTCACTATACTTCTAGTGATGAGGAAGAGGACATTACCCAAGAAGAAATTATTAGTGCTCAACAAGACCCCAAATTTCAAAAACTAACAGACAAAGTCATCACAATGGATCCCAAAATGTACTTCCTTATGCTAGCACAACAAGGAGCAAAGTTACCTTCTAATTTTGACATAGAATAATTGAGAGAAACAAGGAAAATGAATGAAACTAAAACTCCTAAAAATAATTTGTGGATTTACAAACTGGATCTTCCACAAAATGATATTCACTATAGGACATATCTCCTTATCCATTTGATAAAATCTTGGTTAGGATACCTTTCCGTTCTAGTTTTGAAGTGCCAAAGTTTGACAAATATAGGGAAAAAAGTGATCCATGTGAACCATATCCTTCACAACATAAGCATGCTACTACTAGCTATTTCTCACACCAAGATCATGCATCCTTAACCCATTTTAATGATACTATTGACAAGGGAAACAACACCTTAAGTTTGGAATCATATACCACCCCATCTACTAATCCTCCATCACAATCCCATAGAATGCCTAACCTAAAACATACTAGTCCAACACCAACACCACCATAAAACTTCCCAAGCTCTAATCCATCAGCCAATGAATCCTTGAACGATTTTCTCCAAAGACTCTTTGTAAAATCTAAAAGTAAAAGGAAAGCTATGGAAAAATCCAAATCCACTCATGCAATTTCATCCCCATCTAGCACAAGCAATCCTAACCTTAATCATGAGCCTATGCCATCTACCATTATTCTCCATCCATTATATTGTTCATCCACCCATATACTCATGAAGCATGTGATCCAATGGCTATTAGAAAGGAGTAAACCACCCTCATGCCTTCATATCCCTATCCTTAAAAATATCCAAGAACCTTCCAACACCATGTCTATTCCTACAAAGCAATCATGTCACCTAAAACTCCTTGAGCATATTCAAGAGTTTCCCCCATTGAGTCCAAGTCAACCTCCCTCATGCTCTCATGTTGATAACCATCAAGAGCCTATCAAGTCCACACGACAGTATTTCACTTCCATTTCCACCCAAAGTAAAGAAATATGTCAAGGGCATAATCCTAAGCATGTGGTAACATCAAGTTCCCCTTCTAATCAAGATCAAATCATTTTCATTCAACCCATCCATAACATATATCTTTTCCACGATCAAGACATTATGCATGATGAAGAACCTATCCATGAACAACTTAATCCTAGTCATCCCTCCACAACTATTCATGAGCAAGATACCCAAGACCTTCATCCTCCATCTAATGCAAGTCTTGCTGACCTACTTGAACAGTCACCCTGTTTCATGGCCTTCCTAGAAATTTCTCCACCTATCCATGAACCTATACCATCCACTTGTCATGATGAGACACTTGCCTCCCAAGAAAGCATAGAAGATCAAACAAATAACTTGGACCCTAATAAGCACAATCAAGATCCTAATGATCCTTCCACATCATCCACTATTAACTCCATTACAAATCCAACATATCTACTTGGTCTATCTACCTTCATTCATGAATGTTCCTCCTTGGGGCAACAACAACCATTGTCCATCACTTCTCCATCCAATAAAGAACTCAAGACTAATTCCCAAACTACACCTAGTCCCATAGTGCATTGTATGCTCCAAAAGATGAACTACTAGGGTGTTTAGTGGAAAAATTGGTGGTTTGTTTAACTAGGTTAAGGACCACTATTTCACCACTAAACATTAGGGAGGAAAAGGATTGAGTGTAAGGTCAATTTATAAGTTGCTTATCTACCCCTTTATGCTTGTGGCATCTGATTTGAAGAGCCTAACTAAGGTTTTATTAAGTATTTTTTCTCATGAACCAAGAAAACCCTAATTATGCCTTAAATTAGAGATATACATAAACTGATAACAATATAGGCAAAATTGATCATAGAAATGTAGAGAAAGAGTATCAGAGATTGTGTACCTAGATTTTGAGGGCTAACTAGACTAGGGCACCCACTCCTTAGTCCCGAAAGTTCCTGAAATAGGAAATCTTCTACATAGGCTATCTGACATTCCCAAATGGCTAGAAAATCTCAAAAATTGCCCCCTGTTAGACTAGGGCACCTGCAAGTGTCAAAATCCAAAAACTCAAAAGTCCATGATGATTGTACCTGCAATATCCTCCTTCTTGTAGCTCCTTTCCGCCAGAACTTGCAAAATTTGATCTACACCTACAAAAGAAGGAGAAAGATGTTGCAACTATATAGGAGCTTGCCTCAGTCAAGCCCTATTTTTGGTATTTCTACCTCAAAAATAGCTAGAGATAAATATTTGTAGAAGTGTGTGCAAACCCTACAATGTGTATGCAGAAATATCAAATCCTAGATGTCTCAATCAAGGGAAGATCAACAACTTGATTTGAATCAATAAACATATACAACTTTACCTCAAGGAGATGAAACAAATGAAGACTTGCATGAACAAGAAGGTGAATTAGAAATGTCCGTGGAGGATCTCCAAGCTTGATGTTCGAGGCTTCAACCCTTCTCTCGATCATGTAAAGAGTGTATAAACCCTAGGAAGAGAAAGATAGTCTCAAGATCTTGATTCCTAATCTCCATCCATTGTCTCCGTGATAGCAAATATAGAACACTTTCAAGAGCTTCAACAAGTCATTTATCTTCAATGGCAATTTTGGTAGAGTTTTGACATCAAGCTTGCATAATAAAAATTGTGTCTGTTAAAATGATTTTCAAATGTCTTTTTATATCTAGCTTTAGGGAATTCAAATTTTGAAATAACGTCTCGATATCGCGCGAAAACTGAGAATTTGAAAACGGAATCCCAAGGCACTTGGCGGGAGCAAATATCTCACCAAAATTCAAAATCCTAGGAAATAGGGGAGGACTAGGGTGTGGGCGCCCAAGTCCAAGCCCCCAGTTTCCACTCAGATCTACTTTTTGGTGGTCCTAGGGACCTATAATCCAAATTCCCTTTTCGGGTTCCATCAAAAGGTTACCTCAAATAGTGAATATTTTACAACTAAACTTAGTCAATTAGGGTTTCAGGAAGATTAGAATGAAGAAGATTGAGAGGTCACCCAAAGTGAGGAGCTAAACTGAGGGAAATTGTACCATTCCATACAGGAAGACAATTTCTGACATTACATTTAACCCCCACTTTAGTGGCCATATGACACTATGTGCATATGCAACTAAAGGAAAGTAAATACATCAATCATGAAAAGGATACCCAAAAGGATACTGTAGAGGAAGCTGAAGTGTTGTCACCTGAGAAGGAAGGAGCCCCCAAGTCTGTAATCTTGCAAGACCACAAAGTCAGGAACCACAACCTGCAAAAGGAACACTTGTCAGAAAATCAAAACCAAATCAAACTACAACCACCGCCAATGAGTCAGTATAGAAAACACTAAAAGGGTTGAGTGATGAGACATGATGAGGGAGGAAATTGAGGGAGATATATGCCCCCCTTGTTTCTACTTGCTTAGTCCAAGAGGAGAAACAAGGAGATATCCACAAGTGTCGATTTCAGGGAAAGGTAATGAGAAAATGTGTAATGAGGGTCATTTGAAGAAGAAACACTCAAACACAACACATTGGTTAAGAAGGAGAGCAGAACTATGATTCCAACGCAACAAATGACATGGAAATTAGAGTTTGATAGCTTAAGAAAAGGGCTCAAGAGGAAAAGAGATCAATCTTACACCTAGTTAGGGATATGAATTCTCACTCATTTACTTTATGTAAAGGGAGTTGTCACTTATCACTTACTCATTCTTGTTTCTTGTCATTGTAGAAAAGTAGAGGAGAGAGAGAAGGAGAATAGGAGGATGACCATGCTGAGGAAACACCCATATCAGCCACCACGATTGGAGATGCTCTGAGTCTGAGTAGCAGAGAGACATTTTGAGGCTGAGGTAGGGTCCTAATCCTATGCTTCTGTCATCTTTCAGTTACTATTGTTTTGAATTTTATTGTTTACTATGCCAAGAGGGAGAAATGGATAGGGGTCCCTGAGAGGGGCGCCTTGGTCAACCTACAAATTCTTTAAAGCTCGAGTTCACCAAAATGTTTAGTGGAAAAATTGGTGGTTTGTTTAACTAGGTTAAGGACCACTATTTCACCACTAAACATTGGTGAGGACAAGGATTGAGTGTAAGGTCAATTTATAAGTTGTTTATCTACCCCTTTATGCTTGCGGTATCTAATTTGAAGAGCCTAACTAAGGTTTTATAAGTATTTTTTCTCATGAACCAAGAAAACTCTAATTATGCCTTAAATCAGAGATATACAGAAACTGATAACAATATAGGCAAAATTGGTCACAGAAAGGTAGAGAAAGAGTATTAGAGACTGTGCACCCAAATTTTGAGGGTTGACTAGACTAGGGCACCCACTCCTTAGTCCCAAAAGTTCTCAAAACTAGAAATCTTCTGCACAGGCTATCTGACATTCCCAAATGGCTCCCAAATCTCAAAAATTGCCTCTTGTTGGACTAGGGTGCCCACTCCTTAGTCCCACAAGTGTTAGAATCCAAAAACTCAAAAGTCTGTGATGAATGTACCCACAATATCCTCCTTCTTGTAGCTTCTTTCCACCAGAACCTATGAAATATGATCTGAACCTACAAAAGAAGGAAAAAGATGTTGCAACTATATAGGAGCTTGCCTTGGTCAAGCCTCATTTTTGGTATTTCTACCTCAATAATAGCCAGAGATAAAGATTTTTAGAAGTGTGTGTAAACCCTATAATGTGTATGCAAAAATATCAAACCCTAGATGTCTCAATCAAGGGAAGATCAACAACTTGCTTTGAATCAATAAACACATACTTCACCTCAACGAGATGAAACAAATGAAGACTTGCATGAATAAGAAGGTGAATCAGCAATGTTTGTGGAGGATCTCCAAGCTTGATGTGGAGGCTTCAACCCTTCTCCCAATCATTCAAAGAGTGTACAAACCCTAGGAAGAGACAGATAGTCTCAAGATCTTGATTCCTAATCTGCATCCATTATCTCCATGATAGCAAATATAAAACACTTTCAAGAGCTTCAACAAGTCACTGATCTTTAATGGCAATTTTGGCAGAGTTTTGGCATCAATCTTGCATAAGAAAAATTATGTGTTGAAATGATTTTCAAATATCTTTTTATATCTAGCTGTAGGGAATTCAAATTTGAAATAACATCTCGATATTGCGCAAAAACTAAGAATTTGAAAATAGAATCCTGAGGTAGTCAGTGGGAGCCAACATCCCACCAAAATTTAAAATCTTGGGAAATAGGGGAGGACTAGAGTGCAGATGCCTAAGTCCAAGCCCCCAGTTTCCACTCAAATCTGCCTTTTGGGGGTCCTAGGGACCTATAATCCAAATTCCCTTTTCGGGTTCCATCAAAAGGTTACCTCAAAAAGTGAATATTTTGCAACTAAACTTAGTCAATCAGGGTTTTAGGAAGGTCAGAAAGAAGAAGGTTGAGAGGTCACCCAAAGTGAGGAGCTAAAATGAGGGAAATTGTACCATTCTATACATGAGGACAATTTTTGACATTACACAGGGTAAATGTTTAGGCCTTTATGAACAAGGTATTTTGGAGCTCATACATGTCAATGTCCCCCTTGCTCATATGGCCTTGGATACACACCCCAAGGTCATCAATCTAAAGATGTTGGTACTTCCTCTATTCCTCTTAAGTCCACTTTCTATCACCAACCCTATCATGTACCTAAAACATATGTCACCATTCCACCTCCATCATCCTACAAATGTCAAAAGCATGTGACCATACACCTTCCACCATCCACTCTACCCCCACTCCTTCCAACCCCTACTATACCACCATCCACTTTGCCACCACTTCTACCAATGCCTAATTATCCATTTACCCATAAATCTTCTAAAAATCCTGATCATGACCAACAAATACACACATTGTCTAAACATAAAGCTTCCACTCATTCCACCATGTTCATGGGATTCAAAAGTAAACATTTGGATGCCTCTACCTATAAAGAAAAAAATCCTAAGTGTCCTAATGCCTTGGGGTACAAATGTCAAAATCCATCTAAAATACTATCCAAGCCATACCTCCAAAAGTAAAGTCCAAAAGAAAGATGGTATGGGTCTCTAAGCAAAAAAGCAATTCAAATGAGGCATCCACCTCTCAAAAATCCCAACCATCTGATTCCATTCAAAATTCCTATTTCATACAACACATCATATTCCTTCATCCCACATCAAAAACAAAAATCATAAAAATACTAAGACCATGTGGGTTCCTAAATGCCTAACTCACCCATCTCCTAAGAAAACATTGTTATTGATTCCTACACCACCTTCCAATCACAAGCTTCCATGTTTGTCATGGTGTGTGCAACCATTGGTCATAATTCCTTTTCACACCTCCATCATGCCATCATTCAACCATTATCCTACTTATCTACCCTATCACCATCCTATGGTCCATGCTTTTGCATAAGTCCTACATAATCCACTTTCATTCCCTACATAATCTATATCATAATCCACTATCTTCCCTACATAATCCATTATTTATCTTATCCATCTTCCTTTCATGCAATCCTTATCAACATCTATGAGCATAACGACATTTGATAGGGTCCATGCACCAACATACATCTCTAATGGGACACTATCACCTTCATGGAACTAGGCACTTGAGTCCCTCCCATCCATATCCATCTATCCTATCAAAAAAAAAATCATCCAATGGTGAAAACTTGTCAGACAGGGTGCCTTGGATAAGTACCATGATGAAAACCTGGCAAATAGGGGTCATGCATAGATTGATTGTCTATATACCTTACACTTGGGGGCATGTTGTCTTATCTACCCATCCTATTAGTTATTCTACCTATCCTTCCCCACATAACTTTTGTATCCTTTATGTCCGTATACTTATCCCTTTGATCCACTTCATCCTCCATTCATTCTATTGATCTTGATAGAGATAGGGGCAAAATGTTGAAACAAGCTTTGGACAACTCTTGATGTATCTAATACTGCCAAACATATCCCACCATCATATCATTGCAAGCATTGTCATGCTATATCTTGAGTCTAATATCTTGAATACGACATGTTATTCCTATGCAACATAGTCCTTGGAGATCATATCCTCAATTCTCCCGTTCATGTCTCCTTCATGCATTTTTGATCCATTATCTCCTATTGTCTATCCTTCTACCTACCCATCCATTATCCACTATCACCCATCCATTTACCTATCCATGATGTTCCCTTGTCATCGATATCTAGCATTTAGGCTATCCAAATTGCCATCCAAAAATCCCACAAACATCCAAACATTAGCAAAATCTAGAAAATCCCAAAAATGTCAAATTGCCTACAACCCCATCATTAGTACCATTATCGAACTACGTTTCCTCTGAGCTATTATGTAGGCAAGGATATTTATCAATGAGCCCCTAAGGCTTCCCATCCATTTCATCACTTATCGCCCATACGTTTGTCCATCCCATTTCCACCTATTTCCCATCACCTAGGTCTTAGGTTCTCATGGTCCACACCCCAAACTGCATTGCCTCTGTGTCGTCACATAGGCAAGGCCATTTATCAATGAGCCCTCGAGGCACTAGGTTAGTCCCTTAGGGCCCATTTCTTTGTGTCTATTGTCAGTTCATCCTTAATAAATCAATCCTTTACTTGACTTGGGGCAAATCCTCGACCTAGTTAGTGAATAGGATTTTTGAATGCTACAACTCAGAGGATAACAAACCAGATCGAGGTTTTATCACTAGACGGAAAGCAAAAAAACAAGCAAGCTTTAAATGTTATCTTGGCAAGAAGACATTCAAACTAAACTTGACAAATCCCAGCCTGCCTAAAACATCAAAAGTGACTCTATCAAGTTATTACAAGAAAACATTTATCTATGGAAAGAAGGTTTTTAATGATTGTTTAAACTCTTATTATCGTGATTTTTGTTATTATGTCTCCTATGCTACTCAAGGATGTCAAAAACAACAAATGCTATGATGGAACATGATTATTTTTTCTTTGTCCATTGTTTGTGGGTTTATCTTTAGTAATGTTACGCTTTGTCTAAAGACATGATCAACATGATGATCATCGAGGACATTAGAGGTCTAAACATCAAACATGTGTAATCCTTGTCTGTTGATATGCAAGCAATACTTAGGTCATCTTGGTTCAATTATACTTAGATGCTTGTATTAACTTGCTAAATTAAAATTCATGTAAGTAATACTCAGGTCATCATGGTTTAATTATACCTAGATGCTTGTATTTTCTTACAACATTTTAAAAGCTCAATAATGAAACAAAGTACTTCAAAAAATTGTTTAAGAAGATGACAAAATCCATATCCATACATACCAAATTGCATTCCATTTCATTATAAGCATTTCATCATTATTGAAATTCCAAGTGCCTCAAGATCTAAGTTATCCAATTTTATCCATTATCTAAATCATTCTTCTAAGTTATCTTCCATTATCCAAATCATTTCATCAATCTTTCAAATCACTTCTTCTAATAAATTTTTCATTTCATTCATATCAATTGAATTCATTTAATTCAAATCTTTAATCACTTCTTCCATTCATCCTTATCCAATCAATCCAAGGAATGATCAAAAGGCAAGCCATCCTTAATCCATACCAATCGAGTAGAGTCAATCTTGTCAAATTATCCAATTGCAATAAGTGGTCTTGATCCTAATCTTGTCGTAAACCAATTCAATCAATCATCATCATTAATGGGATATGTCTTTTCGGCATCTTTGTGTTGATCTAGGGATATATTGTTCCCCGCAATGAAAAACACTATCATCAATCATTATCAATTGTTTAGTGGAAAATTGGATTTGTTAATGTTTAGTGTTTTGATGTTTGAATCCTCCTCTCCACTTTACATTCAAGGACCTAGGCTCGAGTGGTGGGCACTATCATACCCTAGATTGTTGTGAGATGTAGGGAACCTTGGATTAGGGAATTTAATTATCAATTTCTCTTCTCTTATGCTCAATTGACCATTAAAACCCTAATTATGCAAATATGACAATAAACTAATGAATAATGGAAAATGCTTTTGTAGACAGAAGTAAAATAGCAAATCATAGAATAACTATTTTCAGGGTTCTGAGGTAGAATAGTCGAGGACACTGGAGTGGGTGCCCAAGTCCAAGGTACTAATTTCTTTGCAGAATCCAGACCTCCTTCTAACACTAATCAGCCCTGTAACTTCCATTCTCAGGAACTTAGCTGTGGAGGACACTAGAGCAAGCACCCAAGTCCTAGAAATGCTCCGGTGTCCTGCTTCTTTTCAGATTCTGAATCCTTGATGCATGCCAATCCTTCCTACAACTTCACTTCTCCCAAATATGACACATGTAACTTGCAATCACAAGACTTTGGTTTGGGGGTTGTGGTGTTTAGAGGGTTGCCTCAATAAAGCCCCAGAGGACACTTAAGTCTCTGAACACCGTTGTTAGATAAAGAGTGCTTTTCCTTGTGAGGCAGAGGAAAAAACTAAAGGAATCAATGATAAAAACACAATATAATGTCACCTTGTAGTGGAGCTCTCATCAGAGGAAGATGCTCTTCATTCCATGAGGAAATTGATGCTCAAATCTACAAATGTAAACACACAAACCACACAAGTCTGCTCTTGCAACACAATGAAAGCCTTGAATCAACTTGGAACACAATAGCTTGCTAGTCATCTTCTATTTTCTTAATGAATGCCTAAGCATGCTTTTATATGCAGCTACAAACACTCTCACCAATATTTTCATAATTCAAACTTACCGTATTAATAAAGGACCCAAATAATGGTCATAAATTGACACCCAAAAATTAGGGCTGCCCCAAAATAAGGCAAGACTAGGGTGTGACCACCCAAGTCCTCCCCCCTATTTTGGGCAGGGTACAACTCAAGGGGTGCTCCTAGGTCCCATTTGTCATGTTACCTAGGGCTCATTTCGTCAGGATGCCAAATTATGAAATAAGATGTCCTAAATGCATGCAAAAGACCTAGGAGCTAAACCTTATGAGGGAAAAGCCTCCAAGGGGACATTTTATGACATTACATTTAGCCCCCACTTTAATGTATGTATAAACGCAAGGCCAATACATGCATTAAAGTATGGTCACAAACACAGCAAACATGCCAATAACGGAGAAGACACACCAATCACATAGAAGAGAGTAACAGGCATGCAAAACTTGGAGAAGATAGTTACAGTCATGCAGAACATAGAGAAAATAGTCAATGCATAGAAGACACATTAATGCATGGAAGACATGCATGATTTATTTTCTTTTATTTTTCTCATATGTATGAAATTCAAATGCAAGTACTGGAAAGTAAACAAACCTCCCATAATATAGGATGCACTCATCGAGCAAGTCTTTAGACTATATATATGGGGTAACACACACTCAAGACACGTAAAACCTCCCAAAATACAAGATGCACTCATCAAGGAAGGCTTTAGACTACATATGGGGCAACAAACATGCCACACAAAACAAGCATGCCAAACACACACACTTGAAGACACGGAGAAAACACGGCAGGCAAGTGATGGTGTGTTCCCTATTTCTAGGCTCATCACCATCTCAGGCACATTACATGCACACACTGATAATTGGGCTTTGCCACAACCATCACTGAAGACATGCTTAAGGGTTGAGTTAGTCACAGAACTATCCCTACCTCCATAGAGGACTTTTGAAAATGATAGGGTGTGCAATCTGCTCCAAGAAATACACCATCCCTGCCTCTGCAGAGGGCTTATATGATTGATTGATTGATTGATTGCAAACAAACTCGAGATGCAGGATGCACTCATCTAGCAAGTCTTTAGACTACACCTGAGGACAAGCACATAGCTAACATCTACAATAGATAGCTTACCTTATATATGCCCCCACCTTAACGTGGTTGATATCAGTTATGGATATCAAGCACGTTAAGGTAGGAAGAAAACACACCAAGGAACACCAACTTTCACAAAGCCCATGCCCCCTAGAGGTGACATGTACTTTATGATCGCCAAATGTTCCCACAAACACATCCCTGTAGGAAACATGCTAGTGTCTACAACATCAATGCATATGATTAACTACACAAAGATCCAAAGTTATACAACAAATTTGAAGTTCGAGGATAACCGTGGGGCTATATCACAAAGCTCTCTGAATCAAGTACCGCCAAGGCCAGATTCAAAGACAAACAAAGGTGCATAGAGCAATTGTATTGTTAAGGTTTGTAAATGCGATAGAAACATCATCAAATTCACTATGCGGAAAGCACAAATGCTTCCACTAGCCAAGCATCTGATAAGATATACAACCCCATCATCATATTAGGAACTAAGTCCATTTTTTGATTGCTCTCAAAAGGGATACTAGGTCTACATCAGTATAAATGTTTTTTGTCATCTGCCCGCTAGGTGGAAACACTAGAGGAAGGGAAACAATAAATTAGAGAGGAGAAACAAGTGTCTTAGGGACAGTCACGTAGGAGGGTGCCCCCAGGTCACCAAACGTGATGCTATGTTTGTAAGACACAACACACAACAATGAAATCAGAGAGAGGCAATATAGAAGAATGATAATACAAATAGGTCACAACAGAGGTGGTCTCCTAGTATCCTGAACCTTATGAGAGAATTCAAGGTCATCCTAGGAGGCCTAAACAACACATAACACATCACAGGGGAAGCACATCATGAGAGAGATAAAAGGTTAGAGATACTTACCTGTAGGGCCCTGGTAGGCTAGCGGGTATCATGAATCTTGATCTTTATCTTAATGGTTAAGGCGTTATCACTTCTTCTCTCTTCCATGTGTTCATGTGTTTACGAGGGTAACCATGTGGGAGAGGTTTCTCTTAATGATGGTTGAGAGGGGATGTTTCCATTGTTTGTGTTAGCTATAGGAGCATTTGAAATGTCATTTAAATGAGCTTGTGGAGGTATCTGAAAGATACCCATTTCAGTCCTTATATACGGTGTTGGAATGGCTTGAGCCAAAGGGATAGCTTGCTCTTCCACAACCTGTAAGATTTCATTTATTTCCAAAGTATGTGACAGTTCATGATCTATTTGTTGGTTTAGTATGTAATTGAGAAGTTCTTGAACATTAGGTGGCAAATTATCAGTAGATTCAAGCAAATGGTCACAAAGAGAATCTACCTCATCCAAAGCTTCATCCTGATTAGGGAGAGCGGGAAGGAATGGAAGAGTAGTGTGGATAAATGTATCAATGATATCTTTTTCTTGTGCTAATATATCCTCACCAAGTGGGGTTATGTTGGGACAAGTCTCTTTGTTTGATAAATCACCCATTGCAATGTCATTCTCATAGGTCTTAGAAAGGATTTTCATTATATAATTGTGAAACAAAGGGAGAGTGGGAGTAAAGTTATCATAACTACTTTCTCCATGGTTGTTTTTAGCTATAATGTTTTTGAGATTATCCATTATTGAAGGAAAAACATCCACAGTATCACAAAAGTTATCAAAGTAGGTTATTGATCGAAGAATATCACATGTAGCATTATTGATTATGTCAATGCCATAGATGTATGTGATTTGATGCAAGACTTGAGGATATTTGTTAGTGAATTTGAAAAAATTATCATAGTTGACAATGTACTCATATAAGTCTTCTAAAGATGTATCCTTAGGAGAATCCATAAATGCAAAATATATGCAAAAAATGCTTGATTTTGGTACTTTTTTAATGCAAATGAATGAACCAAAGGGTGTTGTAAGGATTTTGATGAAGGGAAGCAAATTATATTTTTGATATCAGTCCAAAGCAGTAATATGATCCTTCTCAACATGCTCTTGATCCAATTCCAAGATAATGCCAAGTCAACTATAGTGAAAATATGTCAAAATCGACACTTTTTTCACCAAAACTCAATGCAAAAGAGCATAACAAAGGGTGTTGTGAGGAAAATGATGATGGAAAACAAATAATATCAGTAATAATAGCCACTTGGTGCCAAAATACTCACACAACATGCTTTTAGTGCCACTTAACGTAAAACCCTAGTGAAAATATAGCAAAATATGCAATTTTTCACGATTTTTCAATTCCAAGACCTAGAAAAAGGTGTTTTGTAAGGAATTTTAGGAGGTATAGCAAATAATATCAATAATATCAGTCACCTCAATCTATAAAATTGATCACAACATGCTTGGAGTGCAAACTAGCTCAAACCCTAGGGCAAAAGTTAACCAAAATGTTTAGTTTTTCACCAAATTTTAACTACAAGAGCCTGTTAAAAGGGTGTTGTGAAGCTTTTTAGGAGGGACAAAAAATTATTACCCTAATAGCAGAAAATTAATAAAAAAATACTCTTTACAACACACCTATGGTGCAAGTTTATAGAGTCGATAAGGCCAAATTTAGTGAAAATCATTGTTTTTGAAGCCCTAGGTTTGAGATGTTGACACAAAATGCTATGTGAATGTTTTGAAGTCTGATTTATGATGGAAATGAATTAATCTCATATCTAAAAATGATTTTAAAACTCTAATATGCAAAATTCCAATGCAAATCTAATGAAAATGCATGAAAATTGCTAGTTTTTGTTGAAATTTTCTATGCAAAAATGCAAATATGTTAAATCTAAATGAAAATTTACATTAAAATGCAAGACTAAAGCCAAATGCAAATTTTAATGAGCCTCTAAAATCAGTAGAAAAATTTGAAATAAGATTTTGACTACTAACCCTAGATTTTGGAATTACTAGGTTATATGAAAATTGTCAAAATTTCTACAAAAGCCTAGAAAATTAATGATGAAAATGCAATGAAAATTATTGATTTTTTTTTTTTTTTTCTATAGTTTATATCAGAGCTGATGCAAAAATCATGAATTAGGAAAATTTAGAAAGAATTGATGCAATTTAGTAAGCCCAACAATGCAATTTTTTTGAATTTTATCAATGCAATAAAATGAATGACTATATGAATGAATGAAATCAATCCATATCTGAAGACACACACTTAGAAAGTTACAATTTAATTCTAAAAACATAGGTTCACCAAAATGTTTAGTGGAAAATTAGATTTGTTAATGTTTAGTGTTTTGATGTTTAAATCCTCCTCTCCACTTTACATTCGAGGACCTAGGGTCGAGTGGTAGGCACTATCATACCCTAAATCACTGTGAGATGTAGGGAAACTTGTATTAGGGAATTTAATTATCAATTTCTCTTCTCTTATACTCAATTGATGATTGAAACCCTAATTATGCAAATACAACAATAAAATGACAAATAACAGAAAATGCTCTTGCAAACAGAAGTAAAATAGCAAATCACATAATACCTATTTTTAGAGTTTCGAGGTGGAATAGTTGGGGACAATGGAGAAAGCACCCAAGTCCAAGGTACTAGTTTCTTTGTGGGATCTGGACCTCCTTCTGACACTGATCAGCCCTGTAACTTCTATTTCCAAGAACTCAGCTGTGAAGGACACTAGAGTGAGCATCCAAGTCTTAGAAATGATTCAGTGTCCTGTTTCTTTTCAAATCCCAAATCCTTGATGCCTATCAATCCTTCCTGCAACTTCACTTCTCCCAAATATGACACCTGTAACCTACAATCACAAGATTTTGGTTTGGGAGTTGTGGTGTTTAGAGGCTTGCCTCAGTCAAGCCCTGGAGGACACTTAAGTCTTCAAACACCGCTGTCAGATAAAGAGTGTGTGCCCTTGTGAGGCAGAGGCAAAAACTAAAGGAATCAATGATAAAAACACAATATAATGTCACTTTGTAGTAAATCTCTCATGGGAGGAAGATGCTCTTAATTCCATGAGGAAATTGATGCTCAAATCTATAAATACAAACACACAAACCACACAAGTCTACTCTTACAACACAATGGAAGCCTTGAATCACCTTGAGAACACAATAGCTTGCTAGTCATCTTCTAGTTTCTAAATGATTCCTAAGCATGTTTTTATATTCAACTACTAACACTCCAGCCAAGATTTTCATGATTCAAACTTATCGTGTTGGAAAAGGACCTGAATAACAGTCATAAACTGACACCCAAAAATTAAGGCTACCCCAAAATAGGGCAGGACTAGGGTGTGGGTGCCCAAGTCCTCCCCCTATTTTGGGTAGGGTACAACTCAAGGGGTCCTCCTAGGTCCCCTTTGTCCTGTTACCTAGGGCTCATTTTGTCGAGATGCCAAATTATGAACTAAGATGTCCTAAATGCATGCAAAAGACCCAGGAGCTAAACCTTATGAGGGAAAAGCCCCCCAGGGGACATTTTCTGGCGTTACAGCAATTAATCATTGGTTTATAATTTGACAGGGGAAGTACCTTGTTTTTTCTTATATCATTTGTGCATACTTTCTTGATTACTTGTGTGTGTTATCACTTTATCTTGCATATCATATCATTCAGCTCTTTCATCCATTCCTTATCTCGCATCCACCAATTTCTTCATTCGTGTAACCTATCATTCAAACTATCTCATTGTGAGATCATTCATCATCTTGTCCTCACATTCTTCCTTTCCAATCTCTCAAGGGGGCATACTATCGTCATTAACCTGTACTAGGAGCAAACTGGGGCATGTATCAATTACAGAAAATTTTTATTCTTTGAAACAATGTGATAAAAACACATTGTCTCAAAGAGGGGCAAAATGTATACACCTAAAAATGGAAAAGATAAATTAAATAAATATTTATTTTTTATTTAATTCCTTCTCTTCTATCATTTAATAAATTCATCAATTTATTTATTTGATTCACATTCATCATTAATAGTCAAAATATTAAATAAATATCATTTTATGTAATTAAATCTATTAAACCTATTCTTCTAATGTCATCCCTTAATTAAATAATAATCAAATTATTTAATCACAAATCATCCTATTCCAAAGTCTTCATTCATAATTCCACATCATCTAATCCACATCACATATCCACCTCACCTTGTTGCACATGTAATTAAATATTTAAATATTTAAGTATTCTATTTTCCCTCACCCACATGGCCTATTATTCCTCCAACCATCCCTATTCACATGGATGTGGTCTCTCCATGTCATCATGGTCAAAGGGACACTTTTTGACACTTGTTCCATAGTCCCTAGAATCTTTCCAACCTCCCTACAAACATGGTCTCCTTGTTTGACCTTCTTTCTTTGGTCATTGTGAGCCTTCTGACATGTGGACTCATGACACACCTTCCTCTCCACCATGTCAAGGTGAGAGGAACATCTTCCCTCTTTCTGTCCCTCATCTCAACCAATTCAATCCTCACCATACACCTCACAAGACCAGGTCTCCACCATTGAGATCTTGACACATGGATTTGCCCCCTCCTTGGCCTATAAAAGGAAGCTCATTCCCTCATTTCAACAACACACAAGTTATAGAAAAGTTACTCTACCAAAATTCCAGTCCATATTGCTCATTACATTTTATATCCATTATCTTCATATCCATACAATCATGGCTTCAATCATCCATCCCTCATCGTCACAATAATTGCATTGTAGGTAATCGTCATTGCATTTTTTTCAACTACAACCTATAGACACCTAAAAATGTCTCCCTCATTAAACCAACTCCCATCATCCCTAAGCATTCCAATTTCTATCCTAATTAATTAATTAAATTTTTATTTAATTAATTATCCCTTCATCACCTAATTTTTCATCATTTTACCCCCTACAATTGGATTAATTTAATTAATTCAATAGTTTAACCTTACCCAATTAATTAAATAAATATGTAATATTTATTTGGTTAATTTCCCCCTTATCACTAAACCCAATTAATTAGTTAAATCTTGTTTAACTATTTAATTCAGCCTATTAATTAACCTATCCCTACCCTAGGTGATTAGATAGTCATTATTTAATTAAGTAAATCTTTATTTAATTAATCTTATCTTCCCATTAATCCATTTTCTAATTTATTCTAGCCATATTAATTAGGTCAATCATCTCAATTAATTTGGTCGAACCCTCATTACACTTCTCCCCACAACCCATGAATAAAAAATTAATTTCAATTCCAAATAAATAAATTTTTATTACACATTTGTCATAATCTCCATTAAATACCTCTTACACCCCTTACACATGTCATAACTCATTAATATCCACTCTTCCCCAAATGAATTTTAAATTCATTTTACCCTTCCCCATGTAAATTTTTAATTCACAAATAATCCATCTTACCCAACCTCATTTATGGACCCCTCTTCCCAAGATGAATTAAAAATTCATCTTTATTCTCACCCCTTCATTTCTCAAGATTAAATCTAGGCCCTCCACATTATCTTCATCCTCCACCATTGATCTCTCAAATCAATCTCCACCCTTGGATCAAAATCTCTCCAAAAATCTTATAAATACACCATCTCTCAAGCCATTTTTCATCCACAATTTGAGTAGTGTTATTATGCTAAAATCTTGAGCTAGCCTAAGTGTGAGTTGCATAGTTTAAGAGAATTTCACATCTCATTTGAGCATCTAGGGTCTATCTTAGAGTATTGGGTGCAAGCTCCTTCACCCTTCTTGGATTGGGTTTTCACATTGAGGTATAAATCTTTGTTTTGAATGCATTTGATTTATGTTTTACCTTGATTTGGATTCACTAATCAAATTGGCACACCCAGTGGGACCCACAAGGTCTTAATCTAACTTGTTGTGTGAGATTTTGGTGTGTTTTAGATGTGTTTTTGTAGGATTAGCGCTATCTTCCTATGTAGTAGCACCATTTTACCTACATTTCGATGCCACCTACAGACTGCATTAGCACCTTTTTCACACAACTTTTTGATTGTTGTTTAACTCACATCTTGTCTTTTTGTTGGTTTTTTTGGCAATTGTTGGTGTTGTTTGATCATTGTTTTTGTAGGATTGGTGTAGGGATAAGGGGAGATTCTACCAAAATAGCATTAAAATTCAACTTACCCACTTTTGTTTCCATCTTGTGTTAGTTTCCATTGATTAGGCTATTTCACTGCTATGATTTGTCTTTTAGATATCATGGAAGACTAACAAGACCCCTTGGACTTAATCTAATCCTTCATGTGGTTGAAATAACTTATGTTTTTGTAGCTTTGACCATTTCAACCTCGTATCAGTGCCATCGACACCTAGAGCAGTGCCACAATCCACGGTCGGCCAAACAGTTCAGACTTATGCACAGTAGTGCTTTTTATGAGAATTTTAGCATTATTTTGAAATGTAGGCTATGAGTTGTTTGTATTAGTGCAATTGTCTATATTAATGCAATCTGTAGTATCTTGTAGTGTTATTTCTATATTTAGCACAATCTAGGGTCTATTGTAGTGCTATCTAGTTATTCAATGCAATCTGTATGTATTTGTAGCACTACTTTCTAGGGTGATTAGGATCTGTTGAAATTTCTATCAGTAGTGCCATTTGAGAGGTTTTTTGGCTCCATCTACCTCTGTATTAGCGCTATTTGTACACTCTAACCTTAGGCTATGTGTAGGGACTTATAGTTGTTTGTAGGTCATCATCAAACTAATGATCATTATTATGAAACCACTAACAATTTTTGCAGTGTTTTTATTAAATTAGATAAAACACTTCAATTGGTGCTTATAAAAAGAACCCTTGCATGTTAGTATAAACAACATTTCAATTGGTGCACTAAAATTGATCATTGGTTTATAAAAAAAAAACAAACAAACGCTTCACTTGGTGCTCATAAAAAGAATCTTTGTGTGCCTTAGTATAGAAAACATTTGATTTTGGTGCTCTAAAATTAACAAGTGCTTGCAAACAAACTTAGGAACATTTTGATTTGGGCTTAAAAAGAACATTAGTAAGTGTTTACCATGCTTGGTGCACTTGCACATTGTGTTTCCCAAAGGGTTTAGAATCGAAGTATCCTCTCCCCTCACCTTGCAAAAGGATCTTGGGTGTAAGAGAAATGGTTCTAATACTCTTTCTTTTATTAGGCCGTGGGCCTTCTTTTGAGACACATCCAAAAGGAGAAATCACTAGCAATCTTGAGTAGTGCTTTCATCTAGTCTACTATATGTAAATTAGGATAAGGCAAAAGCCAAGTCCAAATTGGTATTAACGTATACCATTCGATGCTAGCTTGAAAGGGAGTAGTACCTTATGTATAGGAAACCCCTAGTAGAGCTAGTAAAAACCTTAAGTGGTTTATCAGATGCTCATATCGTTCCAATCCCCCAGATGTTCCCCCACTATGAACTTTTGTTTTAGTGGCCCAAATCCTTCTACTTGTTGGTGCAAAAGGTGGGACCTTTGAAGCTGCCCCGATTCTCATGGTTCTTAGTAGAGATGGCAGGGACAATCCTAAGGTTTGGTGGGGGTACGATCCTTGGCAAACCCAGATCTTGGTATGCATGAGAAGTGAGTGCCGTGGCAGGGAGCTAGTTCTACCAAGATCTTAAACCTATCCGATTTGAATAGGCATGGCTAGGGGATCCAACAAGTATTGTCCTATCCTTGCCTTAGGTTGTGCAAAGTGCTTGTTAAAAATCTTTATATCTTTTCACAAACAAAATCCTTGGCTATTGTGTTCTATTGTGCTTGAAGTATTTTCAAAAACTTGCCAAGAAATAACAAACATCATTTGATCAAACTTCCTACCCATAAAAATCCAAATTTGTCATCATAATCCATCTTTTTCCAAAGCCTCGACCAACACTGACCTATTTTAGCGCTATCTCTATCTGTTTTGGTGTCATTTTACCTAATTTTTGGCATTATTTATAGACTGACCTGCCTAAAACTTTGGAGGATTGTCTTGTGATCTTTAGGGCCTACCTAGCCATAACCCATAATTACCATCCCAAAATCCATCAAAAACCCACATCCATTTTGATCCAAAAATTTCCACTCATACTCATTTTGACCTTAGAGAATTAACCAACATTACCATTGGACCCCCTTTTACCCTACCATTTATTCTAATCATTGTCCATTCATAACCTTTATCATCCTTGATTTTTTTGCTTCCCCTTTTAGACCAAATAACATCTTTCTACAAATACATTTCCAAATCATTTACCCCCTCCAATCAAAATCACATCCAAGATCTTTTGATCCAAACACCAATCAAAGACATCAATCAATCCAAAAAAATCAATCCTTGAGATAAAGTTAGGTCTAGGTTTCATCCCTCACATCATATTTTGCTTAATAGGTCATTAGTCTACCTTCAAGTAGAATTATCATCCCTCTCTTGCGTAAGGTCATAAGTCTACCCCAAAAAAAGAGAAACATACATTTATGCAAATCTAGATCTTACACAAAGCTCATTTGTTGACTTCCACATCCCTTTTCAAAAAACATCATCCAAATTTTTCACACCAAACATCTAGTTCACCTAAGGTTTCATCCTCCAAATCAGCATCAAAATCTCTTCCATCAAATCATCCTCAAACAAATCCCATATACCCTCCATCATTTTGGTCCAAATTTCTTGTAAATCAACATTATCCACTTATACCATCCTTAGGTTAATACCTTTTTGAGATTTATCTCCTAAAAGTGAAAATCTATCCTTATCACACCATAATCTCCTTTCATCTTTAGATTTAGATTATAGGGAGTGTACTCTCTTACATCTAAATCTTTTATCCCATTCCATTACCACATCCTCTTTGGGTCCAACAAATCAATCCAAATTCTCTAAGGTCTCCACCTTTCATCCACCTCAAAATCAAAATCCATACACTTGCATGCCCATAACTAGATCTCAACACAAGAAGAATCAAGAGATGGCAAACTTTGGACACAATATGGGCATAGGGATGCCTCAAACCAATGAGAACAATATACCAATTGGACAACAAGCATACAACATACCCTCAATTTTCCAAATCCTATCATATAGTCCTCATGAAAATCCCTTCCACTTCTTGCAACCACAACCACCACAACCTCCCATCCAAAACACCCCCACCATCAACCAAATAGATCAAGATGTCCTAAGCTTCACACAAGACTCTGATAGCATGGATATGCTTGACAAAGTCTTAAGGTCAGATCCAAGTAGATATCTTGATTAACTTCTCAAAATTGGTGCCCAACCACCCCACAACACAACATCATCCCAACCATCCACATCTAACAATAATCCTACGACATCCTCTTAACCATCTACATCGAACACCCAACCTACCATCTCTCAAACTTAAACCCCTGCCATATCTACCACTCTCACAAGCTCTAATGTTGTCACATCTACCACTCCCACATGTTCTAATGTTACCACATCTACAATTCCCACTAACATATCCATCGCATCTAATATCTCCAATCCTACCATCTCCCAACCCATCGTCACATCCACTATCATACCAAATGTAAATCCTTCCATTCCCCATATCACCTTGGGCATCCAAAGCAACCCCACGTACATGAGTACATCCACAAGTGTGCCTCCACTTAACCCCCATACCGTAGCTTACACGAGCCAATTCTAACAACCACCTCATAACAATGTCAACTCATCTAATTTCAATCCATCGAATGTCAACCCATCCCATCTCACATATGTACAAAATCGTGTAGTAT
Organism: Cunninghamia lanceolata; assembly: GCA_027924645.1. Taxonomy (NCBI): domain Eukaryota; kingdom Viridiplantae; phylum Streptophyta; class Pinopsida; order Cupressales; family Cupressaceae; genus Cunninghamia; species Cunninghamia lanceolata. Next base: position 7,186,043 of record BSBN01000193.1, read on the forward strand.
CATCAACACAACATAATCCAAATTCCCAATTGCCACCTCATGTCCTCCAACAAATCCACGCTTACCAATAATACCTTGCGCAACTTAACCAAAGCACCATCCCGCAAAATCAAAACATCATACCCCAAAACCATAACCTCACTCACCAAAATCTAACAAACCAATATCAAATTCTGTGAAACCTTCAATATCTCACCAACCAACAAACCTACATCCCACAACCACCACCAACCCCAGACCTAACAAGTGTGGTGCAAACATTGATCCAAAAGGTCGACGATTTACAAACTAGGGGAAAACGTAAACATTATTATTTCAAGGATATTTGTCCCTACCCATTCGATCAGACACTATACATGCCTCCTTTTCCCAAAAACTTTTAAACACCAAAATTTGACAAATATAAGGGAAAAGGAGACCCTAGGGATCACCTTAGGGAGTTCTACCTCGCTTTCCTAGAAGTCTCAAACAATGACACATATCTAATGAGACTATTCCCTAGAAGCTTCAGCGGTCAAGCCGCTGAGTGGTTTGCACACCTTACCTTGGGCATTAAGTCTTTCCCAGAGCTTGCGGAAAAGTTTTTCAACCACTTCTCCTACAAATTTGAACACGAGATATCCATGACAGACCTTTGGAATACCAAACAAAAAAGCAGAGAATCCTTCACCTCTTTTTTGCAAAGGGGGAGATCCTTAGCAGGCAAGCTCCCTTGGTCAATTCTAGAAAAAACGATTGGTCACCACATTCGTGACTAATCTAAACCAAGAAATGGGGTTCAATCTACATATCCTTTGCATGTCTACTTTCAAATAAGTCATTGATAAGGGTACTACCATCGAAAGAACCCTTATTGCCAAGGGTTTGATCAAACTATACGACAACAAGCCCTACTAATACTACAACAACAACAATAACAACAACAACAAGGTCAACATAAACATCCCCAATACAAAGAACAACAACACGCAATCAAATGAGAAATCACACTTTTGGGGAAAGAACAAAAATACTCTCAATGACGGCATCACTAATGTGAAGGCCGTCCAACATGTACAAAATGAAGCACCCCCAACTACATACACCGCCAATGTAAATATTCTAAAAGGTCAACCTAAGAAAAACAAACCTCAGAGATAATTTACACCCCTAGGGGAACCAATCAAAGATATCCTCGATAGATGTCTAAAGAATGGTTTAGTAACTCTCTCACCCATTAAGGCCCACCAGGAAAGTGAACTCAAAGACGCATGGTACAATGAAAATGACTATTGTGACTACCACCAAATTGTGGGCCATAAGACATATGATTGCATGAAATTAAAACATTGTATACAAGACCTCATAGATCAAAAGAAAGTCAATCTCGAGTAAACCACCCAACCATCACCCAATGCCAATTTAGGAGCTTACAAGGATCTGCTACCTAATCATAACAAAGCATCATCTTCTAATCAAGCCTACAATATCACTCCACCTCCCGCTTCCTATGATTCCATAGTAGGTCATCTAGAAGCATCATCCAACTATATCAACAGAATCACTATTCAGGCTCAAGCACCCAATTGTGCCATCACAACCCGTCGAGGCCATGTGTCCATCTTCACAGCCCCTACCACTAACCAAACACCTCCATCCATATCAATCCCCAACCAAATCGTCCATCCATTTGCCCATCACCAACCAATAAATATAATCTCCTAGAACATCTAGGGAATACCCCTACACAAATCTCCTTCCTTGAGCTACTTCGTATGTCACCTCTCCATAAAGAAGTCCTCGACAAAGCTCTAATGGAAACCCATGTTCCCACCAACCTAAATGTGGATCAATTCCAAGCCATGGTGGGCCACATCGCCTCACCCCACCATCTCACCTTCTTGGAAAAAGATCTCCCTACCTCCAACAATTTACATAATGATGCCTTACATATCAAATTTTGTATTCACAAGCATATCATCAAAAGAGTCTTAATAGATGGTGGCTCCGGCCTAAACTTGTGCACTCTAAAATTGTTAAAACACTTGGGATACTCAGATGTGGTTGTGGACACTAGTGAATGCATAACTATCAAGGGATATGATGACACTAAGAGACTCTTTGAGGGTACTATCAAACGCCCCATCCAAGTAGGTAAAAAGATATTAGAAATAAAATGTTAGGTCCTTGATCTTGACCTCCCCTACAAAATTCTTCTTGACCAACCATGGATCCATGCCATGCAACTCGTCCCCTCTACATTCCATCAATGTCTAAAATTCCCCCATAACGGTGCAAAAGTAACTGTCTATGTCGATCCTCGCCCCTTCCAATACTGTAGTTTCTTGGAAGGACATGACCACACCTTCTATCCATACAACAAAGCTATCATAAAAACCACCTCTCCAACTAACCCTACAACACTCACCTCATATATCAACCCTTCCAATATTGCTTCTACTTCATCCCTAGCAACCCTACCACCCGAGGTCAAGGTCAAGATCAGTGACATGGGATGTGGAGAATATGACCTACATGGTACCTTTTGTGTGGGAACATTACCCAATCCTAAGATGTTCGGTGCCCCGAAAGAGGGAGAAGTCTCAATAGTGGTTATCAAATGCAAGCCATCTTTGACCTTTGAAAAGAAGCACCTTCTTGACCAAGATGTACTTGAGGACATATCATCGTGGCTGTATAAAGATGAAGAAACAGAGAAAGAAGCCCCTACCATACCATCTGAAATATATGGCAAAGGGTCAGAAATCATCAAAAATGTAGGCTATAAAGGACAAGGTAGTATCAGCCTTTATGAATAAGGGATTATAGAACCAGTTCAAGCAACAAGGAATCCCTACACTCAAGGGTTAGGGTATGGTCAACGACAATGTATCCTCACTAATGGTGAATGTATCTTAGGTGGGGTTGCTACGGTTTCTCCTGAGGTCAATAACATCAATGAAGTAGGCCATGAACACTCCTTTAGTGACTACCAAATTATTTGAATCATCCATATGCACCATCTACACAGTCACCACCCTAGCATCTTCATCCAATGACCTACCCCTTGTATACTTGGACCTCATAGACTGAGACCAACAAGGACCTCCCATCCTCGACATAGAATAAAATGATGAAGCCATAGGAGAGATGATGGGGGTCAGGGATCATTTCCCCCTGGGAGAACACAAAGCTGGCTACATAATGGAACTTGACACATCTGCCTATTTCAGAGAAACTACCCATGTTTCTAGTCACAAAAATATAAGAATAAAAACATCCCTAGTGAAAACCACTCAATGGCATTTTCGAATGATAAAAAAGTAAAAATAAAGGACGTATCTACTGGTAAAAACCTATATGAGGTGCCACAAGATGGAAGCATGTGCCTTCCTAAAATAGACAAAGTATATGCTGATAGGTCACTGATTCTCGTGGAGCCATCACAAGAGTTGAATCTTGGGACCAAAGAAGCACCTAAAATAACTTTCAGAGAAGAATCCCTCACCATAACAGAGCAAGAAAATTTCTTAGCATTCTTCAAATAGAGAAACCATAACTTTCCATGGACATATGCTGATATGCCAGGGTTGGATCTGGCCTTGGTTGTTCATCATCTTGCGATATGACCTGATGCAAAACTAGTGAAATAGAAGCTAAGAAAGATGAACCCTCAGGTTACACTCCTAGTCAAAGAAGAATTGAAGAAACTATTGGATGTGGGGTTCATTTGACCAATAGACTATCCAAAACGGGTCTCTAATCTAGTACTGGTGGCAAAAACTGATGGTCGCATCCAATGTTGCACCGACTTCTGAGATCTTAAAAAGGCATGTCCTAAGGATGACTTCTCCCTACCTAATATCGACATCATAGTGGACCTCACCATAGGACGTGAGAAGCTATCACTAATGGATGGATTTTCAAGGTACAATCAGATCAAAATTGCAGAAGAAGACCAGCATAAGACTTCCTTCATCTACCCATGGGGGACATACTATTAGGTAGCAATGCCATTCGACTTGAAAATGCAGAAGCTACTTACCAACATGCTATGACAGTCATCTTCCACAACATTTTCCACCACACTATGGAAGATTATGTGGACGACTTGGTAGGGAAAGCAAAGACAAGAGAGGAACACTTGGACGCACTAGCAAAAATCTTCGATAGGCTGGAGCAATATAATGTATGGCTGAATCCAAAGAAATGTGTTTTTGGGGTTACCTCAGGAAAGCTTTTGGGATACATAGTCTCTAGAAGAGGAATTGAGGTAGATCCTGCTAAAGTCAAAGCCATCACAAAAATTCCTCCTCCAAAGACACTAAAATAGCTACGAAGTCTGCAAGGGAAGCTCTAGTCCATCCAATGGTTTATTACTTAGCTTGTCGATAAGTATCAACCTTTTTAGCACCTACTCAGAAAGAATACAACATTTGTCTGGAACAATCAGTGTCGGGCTACCTTCGACCAGTTAAAAGAATACTTGGTTAATCCCCCTATCCTCACTCTGCCAAGGCAAGGAGAGCCCCTCCTATTATACATCTTAGTAATAGAAATAGCTATAGGGGCCTTGTTGGCACAACACGATGAACAAGGGAAGGAAAGAGCTATATATTATATTAGTTGGACCTTGGTAACTTACGAGCTAAACTACACACCCATTGAACGAGCATGTCTAGCCATGGTCTTTACTTCACAAAAGTTAAGACACTACATGATCAATCACAAAACTAAGCTCATTGTCAAGATTGATCCACTAAAATATCTGCTAAACAAAGCTGCTCTTACTAGAAGAATGGCAAAATGGGTCATGATCCTTAGTGAATTTGACATTGAATACATAGAGAGAAAGCCTATCAAAGGACAGGTCATTGCTGATCAATTAGCTGAAGCACCTATTCCCTCAAAACATCCTACACTCGCAGAGTTCCCTGATGAAGCCATATTGACAATAGTACCAACAGTAGAAACATCAAAAATATATTTTGATGGGTCATATACACATAGAGGCTTAGGGGTAGGCATCTTGTTTGTTACCCCTCAAGGTGACACCATCCCTAAATCATTCAAAATTACATTTCCATGTACCAACAATGTGGCAGAATATGAGGCTGTCATCACAGGTCTCCGAATGGCAATCAAATGGAAAATCAAGAAGCTAACAATATATGGTGACTCCCAACTAGTCATTCAACAGGTAAACAATGAGTACAAAACAAAGGATGACAAACTCCTACCTTACAAGAAGATGGTCGATGAGTTCAAAGACTATTTTGATGATATTCACTTTGAACAAATCCCAAGGCTCAACAACAAAGCTGCAGATGCCATGGTAACAATTGGATCCCTAGTTGATATGAAAAAAGATAGCAAGAGGTGTGAGTTCCTAACTGAAGAACTCCTCGTTCTAGCATATGATGTTCCCCAATCAGAGCTAGTGTGTGAAATCGTTGGTCTGTTATCCCTATGGTATCAAGAGACTTATCTATACCTCCATGATAACATCATTCCCCACAACTTATCCACGTTGTAATGAAAATGCTCCATCCCCGAGCCTCCCGCTTCCTCCTCATAGGCGACACCCTATACAAAAGGAGTCTTGATGGTATGCTTTTATGATGTTTAGACTCTAGAGAAACTGAAGTAGCCTTGCAAGAGGTACATGAAGGCATTTGTGGGGCACATTCAAGTGGGCCTACTCTAGCTAAGAAGATCCTAAGAATTGGGTACTACTAGCCAACCATGGAATGAGACACCTACCAGTTTGTAAAGAAGTGCCTGCCATGTCAACAACATGGAGATCTCATTCATGCCCCATCACAAGAATTGCAGCCAATTACGAATCTGTGGCCCTTCTCATAGTGGGGGCTTGACCTCCTAGGGAAAATCCATCCACCATCATCCAATGGCCATAAATTCATCATCACTGCTACCGAATACTTCACTAAGTGGGTGGAAGCAATACCACTCACTTTCACTACTAGAACACAAATATCCAAGTTCATCCTCCACTATATCATATGCCATTATGACATCCCCCATTCCATCATCACCAACAATGGAAAACCATTCAAGAAACAAGAAGTTTGCACCTTGTGAGAGAAATTCCAAATCCAACACCACTTCTCCACCCCATATTACCCTCAAGGTAATGGTCAAGTAGAAGCTACAAATAAAACCATCCTCTACATTCTAAAGAAGATGGTTAATGAAGCTAGCTGTGACTGGCACCTTTAGCTCAATCCTGCCCTATGGGCCTATCACACAAGCATTCGTACACCCATAGGAGCCACTCTCTATTCCCTTGTATTTGGATCTGAAGCCATCTTACCTATTGAGGTCGAGCTCCCATCTTTAAGAGTATCTCTGCAAAACATCATCATTGATGAAGAATATCGAGTCGCAAGGCTGCTTGAGCTAGAATTTGATGCAGGAGCATCCAGAGGTGTAAGGGCAATCTTGCATCACCCAAAAAGAAGTTAATTCAAAACCATTGTAGTTGTTCTCATTTCTTCCCATAATTAGTGTTTTTGGTTCCATAATATCCAGAATAATAATGTAGGACTTTCAATTTTTCCAAAACTACTAAAAATAGTGACCTACCTATTTAGGAAAGTGTACCTGCTATTTTTAGAAAGTTTGCATTTGGGCACGTAATGAAGCAAAAACTTCCAGAAAGTTACATAATGGAAATATAAGACCTTTGGTGAAGGAATCAGGTAAAGATCATTTGTGAGCTGAAAAATATTAAAGTTTTTATTTTCTGAAAAGCCCTTGAAAATTTACAGAACGAGATATGAGGCACTAAAACTTCTCATAACATCTCAAAAAGTTGATGGAAACCATTTACAAATTTTTGGCATGATAGTTTACATCGCGAGCTTTCCGACGCTTAAAACGGTTTGTCAATCGGACACCCGGATCAAAATTTATGCTTCTCGGAAGTTGACCTACTTTTGGAGGGAGTTACAAAATTCAAAATTTAGCTGGAGGTCGCCAAAAAGTGCTATTTATGACTATTTTGGGAACCCTGGGCAGAGCAGAGTTAAGGGGGCCAGTGTAGAGTCAAGAATAGGTGGGAAAATAGAAACCCTAATTGATTTGGGGTTATAGAAGGCTGAAGATTCTAGAGTCTTGAGGTTGGGAAAGCTGTAATGTGTTGCAGCCAGTAGAGCATTCATCCTCTAATTGTAATTGAGCTTCTGTAATGTAATGAGTTGTCTAGTTCAATAAAAGAAAGTTCTATTTGTTGTGTTCAATATCTTTTATTGTGTGTTTTGTGATTTACCCCCTTCATCAAGTGGTATTAGAGCCAAGTTCCTGAGTGTGTAGACAGATCGCCGACCATGAGGCAGTTTGCACTAGGACCTAAGGTTGTGGGTTTGCTGCGGAGACCAAGATGCCTCCACGAAGAAATCATGTTGGGAGGAATACTTTGATGGAAGAGGGTTTTAGAGCCCTACAAAGGCAAATTGATGCATTGCAAGAGGAGCTACGAAGAGGGTTTGAGCTGAGGACAAGAGAAGAAAGTGAAGATGAAGTTGAAGAAGAGCTATCTGAGGAAGAACAAGAAGCTGCCAAAGATGCTACAGAAGTCAGGTTGTTGAGGGCCATTTCAAAGATTGAAAAGAGGCCCAAGATCAAAGTTTCTACATATTCTGGAGATTTGAATCCAGAATAGCTTATTGATTGGATCAATGACATGGAGGAGTATTTTGAGTATGAAGATGTGGAGGACCCAAATCGGGTTAAGTTTGCAAAAACAAAGTTGAAGGGCCACGCCAATATTTGGTGGAAGGAGGTCCAATTAGAGAGAAATAGAAGAGGAAAAGGAAAGATCTCTAGATGGGATCAGATGGTGGAGAAACTAAAGAAGTAGTTCATTCCTGTGGACTATGAGATGGCGTTACTGAAGAAGCTGCAAGGACTGAAGCAAGGTAACAAGTCTATTAAGGAGTATACAGAAGAGTTTTATAAAATTATTATCAAGACAGGCCATGCAGAGCCCAACAAGGAGAAGGTAGCCCGTTACATTAATGGGTTGAGGCTAAGTATTCAAGAGGAGTTGAGCCTAGTTAGAATGACCACCATAGAAGATGCGTACTAGTTTTCCCTGAAGGTGGAAGAGAAGCTGAATAAAAGATTTGACAGCAAGCAAAGGGGAAGAGGTCAAGGCAGAAGGACTAGTGGAAGACCCTATGGGGGATGAAATGAAGATGCAAAGAAAAGTGAAGAAGCTGGCACCAGTCAAAATCAGAGAGGTGACAATACCTACCGCCCTCATGACCAAAACAATGGTGAGCAAAGAGGAAGAGGAAGAGGTAGACCTGGGCAAGGACCTGGAAGAGGAGGTTTCAGAGGAACCTGTTTCCAATGTGGAGAAGAAGGGCATCGAGCATATGAATGTTTGCAACATCAAGGAAGGACGAATAGAAGACCTGAAGGTAATGCACGAGTTACACATGTAGATGAAGATGCACAGTCTGAGCATTTTGAAATTGCTGAAAGGGGAGAAACCCTAGTTGTCAGAAGAACTTTGTTGAATGAGGAGAGAGAACCCAATCAAAGGAAGAGTTTATTCCGTACAAGGTGCAAATGTGAAGGTAAGTGTTGTGATATTATTATTGACAGTGGAAGCACTGATAATCTTGTTTTAGAGGAGATGGTTGACAAGTTGAAGTTGACAAGAAGAAAACATCCACATCCATATTCGATTGCATGGTCGTAGAAGGACCATAGAGCTTTGGTCAATGAGCACTGTTTAGTGAAGTTCAAGATTGGTGACTACCATGATGAGGTGCTGTGTGATATCATACCGATGGATGCATGTCATATGCTGTTGGGGAGGCCGTGGCAGTATGATAGGAGCGCTGTCCATGATGGCTGTGCAAACACATATTCCCTAACAAAGGATGGAGTTTGTCATAAGTTGAAGCCCTTAAAGGAGGTGGAAGACAAGGTATGTAGCACTGCCAGAATTTGTTTGGTAGATGGTAGGAAATTTTTGGAGGGTATGACGCATGAATGTCATTGCTTTGCATTGATTCCTAAGATTAGTCAAGAGAAATGTGAAGATGTACCAGTATAAGTTTTAGATATGTTGGAAGAGTTCCAGGACATTATCTCTGATAATTTACCAGAAGGTTTACCACCAATAAGGAAGATAAGTCATCAAATAGATTTGATACCAGGAGCCAGTTTGCCAAACAAGGCAGCCCATAGAACGACCCCTGTAGAGAATGAAGAGTTGAACAGACAAGTTCATGAGTTGTTGAGAAAGGGACTGATAAGGGAGAGCCTAAGTCCATGTGCGGTACCTGCACTACTAGCACCAAAGAAGGATGGAGAATGGAGGATGTGTACAAACTCTCAATCCATCAATAAGATAATGATCAAGTATAGATTTCCATTTCCAAGAATGGATGACATCATGGATTGTTTGAGTGGAACCAAGTACTTCATGAAGATTGACCTAAAGAGTGGCTATCACCAGATCTGTATCAGAGAAGGAGATGAATGGAAGACAGCCTTCAAGACAAAGGAGGTTTGTATGAGTGGTTAGTCATGTCATTTGGGCTAACCAATGCACCAAGCACATTCATGCGGCTCATGAATGAGGTACTGAAAGAATTTTTGGGAAGTTTTGTTATTGTTTATTTGGATGATATTTTGATTTTTAGTAAGACTTGGGATGAGCATCTGATGCATATCAGAAGAGTTCTAGAGAAGTTGAGGGAAGAGAAGTTACTGATTAATCTGAAGAAATGTAGTTTTGCAAAGAAGGAGTTGGTATACTTGGGATTTGTTATCTCAGAGGAAGGTCTTAAGATGGACCCAGAAAAAGTAAGGGCTATCATTGAATGGTCTATGCCAAGGAGTGCAACGGAGGTAAGATCTTTTCATGGTTTGGCAAGTTTTTACAAAAAGTTTATCAGGAATTTTAGTAGCATTTGTGCACCCCTAACTGAGACAATGAGAGGAGATAGAAAAGAGTTTAGATGGACTAAAGGAGCAGACAAGAGCTTTGATACATTAAAGCAGAAAGTTGTAGAACAACCTGTTTTGGCACTTCCAGATTTCAATAAGGTATTTCAGGTAGATTGTGATGCTAGTGGTAGTGGTATAGGAGCTATTTTGAGTCAAGAAGGTAAGCCCATTGCCTATTTTAGGGAGAAGCTTAATGATGCCAAGAAAAAGTATTCTGTTTATGATCATGAATTTTATGCAATAGTTCAGGCTTTGAAGAAATGGTGACATTATTTGTTGCCAAAAGAGTTTGTTTAATATACTAATCATCAGGCTTTGCAGTATCTTAATAGTCAAGGGAAGTTCAACCAAAGGCACTTAAAATGGGTTGAGTTTTTGCAGAGTTATACCTTTGTTTTGAAGTACAGGAGTGGGAAGTCCAACAGAGTTGCAGATGCCTTGAGCAGAAGGCAAAATTTGTTGACAGAAATGAAGATAGAGGTTGTTGGGTTCGATGAGCTCAAAAGTTTGTATCCTGAAGATCCAGATTTTGTAGAGGCTTGGAAAGCTTGTCTGGAGCCTGTTACTTTGGATAGGACAAAATGGTTGGATTTCATAATCCAAGATGGCATGCTGTTTAGAGGAAGCCAGTTGTGCATTCTGAGGAGTTCCATGAGAGAGAACCTGATTAAGGAGAAGCATAGTGGAGGATTGGCTAGACACTTTGGTCGAGATAAGACCATTTCTATTGTTGGTGAAAATTATTATTGGCCGTAGTTACAGCAGGATGTGAGGAAGTTTGTGTAGAGTTGCAGAGTATGTCAGATGGCAAAAGGAACAAGTCAGAATACAGGGTTGTATCAACCATTACCTGTACCAGAGAAGCCATGGGATGATATTAGTATGGATTTTGTTCTTGGTTTACCAAGGACATAGAGAGGACATGATTCTATTTTTGTGGTGGTGGATAGATTCTAAAAAATGGCACATTTTATTCCTTGTAAGAAGACTAATGATGTTGTTCATATTGTAGAGTTATTTTTTAGGGAAGTGGTGAGACTACATGGTCTACCAAAAAGCATAGTTTCAGACCAAGATACCAAGTTTGTTGGTTATTTCTGGAGGACATTGTGGAAGAAGTTAAAGATAGACTTGAAGTTCAGTTCTGCACACCATCCACAGACTGATGGACAGACAGAAGTGGTGAATAGGAGTTTGGGCAACCTGCTACGATGCTTAGTAGGAGATAAGCCCAAGGGATGGGATTCGATTTTACCATAGGCAGAATTTGCCTACAACAATTCTGTCAATAGGAGTACTAGTAAATCACCATTCCAGATTGTATATGGTAATAGCCTGAGAAATGCTTCTGAGTTAAGGAAGCTGGACAATGGAGAAAAGACAAGTGCTTAAGCTGAAGACTTTGCAGAACATTTGAAGAAATTGCATGAAGAAGTGAGAAAGCACATTAATAAGATGAATATTTAGTACAAGGCTAAGGCAGATCAGAAGAGGAGGTATAAGGAGTTCCATGTGGGAGATGAAGTCATGGTTCACTTGAGAAAAGAAAGGTTCCCAGTTGGAACATACAATAAATTGAAAATGAAGAGATTTGGACCATGCAGAGTCATGAAGAAGCATGATTCAGGAAATGCATATGAGGTAGAGCTACCGAGTGGGATCAATATTTCTCCTATTTTCAACATTGTTGATTTATCAGAAGATCATGAAGGTGGAACAGAGGATGGACCAATAGAAGTGCAGTGGAGTATTCTGGCATCTACTTCAACAGAGGAGATAGAAGAGATTTTGGATAGCCATGTGGGAAGGAGCACTCAGAACAATCAATACGAAGAATATCTAGTGAAATGGAAAGGAAGGCTTGTTGAAGATTCTTCTTGGTTGTCTAAGGCAGAGGTTGACTGTTTGGGTTTTCCTCACACAAACACCTGAGACGTGACAGGGTCACTTCTCAAATTACCCTGGGTGTCTGATGCAGGAGCATCCAGAGGTGTAAGGGTAATCTTGCATCACCCAAAAAGAAGTTAATTCAAAACCATTGTAGTTGTTCTCATTTCTTCCCATAATTAGTGTTTTTGGTTCCATAATATCCAGAATAATAATGTAGGACTTTCAATTTTTCCAAAAACTGCTAAAAATAGTGACCTGCCTATTTAGGAAAGTGTACTTGCTATTTTTAGAAAGTTTGCATTTGGGCACGTAATGAAGCAAAAACTTTTAGAAAGTTACATAATGGAAATATAAGACCTTTGGTGAAGGAATTAGGTAAAGATCATTCGTGAGCTGAAAAATATTAAAGTTTTTGTTTTCTGAAAAGCCCCTGAAAATTTACAGAATGAGATATGAGGCACTAAAAATTCTCATAACATCTCAAAAAGTTTATGGAAATCCATTTACAAATTTCTAGTGTGATAGTTTACATCGTGAGCTTTCCAGTGGTTAAAACGGTTCGTCAATCGGACACCCGGATCAAAAGTTATGCTTCTCGGAAGTTGACCTACTTTTGGAGGGAGTTGCAAAATTCAAAATTTAGCTGGAGGCCGCCAAAAAGTGTTATTTATGACTATTTTGGGAACCTGGGCAGAGTAGAGTTAAGGGGGCCAGTGTAGAGTCAAGAATAGGTGGGAAAACAGAAACCCTAATTGATTTGGGGTTACAGAAGGCTGAAAATTCTAGAGTCTTGAGGTTGGGAAAGCTGTAATGTGTTGCAGCCAGTAGAGGATTCATCCTCTGATTGTAATTGAGCTTCTGTAATGTATTGAGTTGTCCAGTTCAATAAAAGAAAGTTCTATTTGCTATGATCAATATCTATTATTTTGTGTTTTGTGATTTACCCCCTTCATCAGAATTACTGGATTAGAAATGTCTAGATGCATTAAACCATGTGAGGCCGAGTAGTTTACCTTCCACTTTTGATCATTATGCCATGCAGTAGATGACGTTATTAGACCTTAGTGATTATGTTTCATTATGTAAACTTGATTTTCATACACTGATTTTGTTAGGACATTGATTTGACATATGTGACTCATTTTGATTATAGTGATGCTTATTGTGTGATTCGACTTACGAGTTTATATTTGATGATGTGTGTGATTCTAATGATTATGTGATATGGACTAATTGACATAGGTTTGGATAGTGCAGTTAATTTGGATTTATGTATTAATGGATATTGTTTTATTATTTGCATGAATTTAATTTCCAGTTGCTTCGACTATCACTTTTCATGACAGAACTGACACTTGATTGAGATGTGCAGGTTTTACGTTCCCTAGCCACAAGAAATCGGAGGTAGGATTCACACCATGTTATTCCCTGTTAAGCCAATCCATTCCCCAAGAGGGATAAGGATCACGTGTGTAATTGAATGATGATTTATTGTGCTTGGTTTAATTTTAATTATTTCTAGCCTTAGTACCCTTTCTTTTCTTATTTCTAATTAATATTAAGTGTTGTAAAATTTTATTTTGGATTTATGCCACTTGGTATTTTTATTATTTTTCTGGGCCATTTAAATGTGGATTTTTGACCCCTTTCCTAGGGTCAACTTGGACCACCTAACCCTAGTTTTGACTCACCTTAGGTCACCCTAAACCATGGTTGAGTAAAAGTGACGAATTTGGGAAGAGGGAAGATGAGGGATGGGCCTTGCCTTGGGAAGAACCCATCTCCCATCCCTAAGTTTTGGGAAGCATTCCCAAGGAAGACTAGGGAGGTCTCCAAGAGTCCTCCCAAACTCCCAAGTGAGTGGGAGCACCACTCAAGACCATTGTCTTCTTGAGATGTGAGTGGGAATCCAACTCACCATTTGTCCCCCTCCCACTTGTGTGGAAGCACAAGTGGATGAGGTGGAGATGGAGGTGGAGTGAGAGGAGGACATTTGTCACCCTCCTACCTTCTCACTCTTACAAGTGGTTTTGGAGGAGGGAAGAGATGGTGATAAATGTCACCTTCTCATTCCCTCAAGGCCAAGTGGATGGCCTATAATAGCTCCTCTTGTAGAGGAGTGGGGGTTCTTCTTCTCTCCTAGTCTTTTTCCTTACAATTTGGAGACTTCTTGTAGATTCTTTTTCATTTTTTCCTTTCTACTTGGGAGGAGTTAGGGAAGGTTGGAGAAATTCTAAAAGTTGGAAGCTTGGGAAGGCTTGGAGCTCTTCTCCAATTCTACTTCCATTGTCAAGGCCTTGAAGGTAGGCCTCTTAACTTGCTTCTTACCTTTGTTATTTGATGATTCATGTTTTAGATTTTGTTTGCATTGTGATGTGGGGTTGGGTGTTATGGTGAGAGCACCTCCAGTGGAGGTAATGCTCAACTTGCATGGGTAGGGGAGAGGAACAATCCTTGGGGGCTCTTCCACAGTTGTATTTGTGCCTTGAGGGCTTTTTATTGTGGAGGTTGGTGTTACGGAGAGTTTGGCTTGAGGCCTTGATTGTGATTTATTGGATGGCAAGAGTGCCATGAAGTAATTTGTGATTTGGAGGATGGTGTGCCTTGGAGATTTTAGCTTGAGGCCATGTGTTGAGATTTTATTTTATCATTTGGGAGCCCTTTTAAGTTGAGAGGTCTATTCCCTACCCTCACCTACTCATTTCTATGAGTACAGTTATGTGTTAAACTTATGGGGTTGTTCTTATTTGTGTTAATGTGATTGATTTTATTGTGGAATGATACCCTGTGTGAAATCTCTACCTCCCTAGCTCGGGGGGCCCACTTGCGGGTCTACGGTAGGGAGGAGAGCTTTTCCTTTCCTGGTGGCTAGTTTCTATTGTCTTGTTGTTGTGTAGCTTGCAGGTTTTTGAGTGGTGAAATGAAGTAGTTATGGAGCTCATGTTGGTGTTCTTATAGCCCTTTGAGATTGTTGTTGGAACCATGGCCAATATGGCCTTATTGTATTATGTTGACCAATTTTAGTTTTATGGTGTTGGCTACCCAAAGGTGGTGTAATACAAGCAAGGTCTTGATTTCTCTAAAAATGAAGTTATCTTACTATTCTACGAGTTGTAGAATGTGAAATAAATGAGAAACAAAATTTAACTTGCTGTCAATGTTCCCTCATTAAAAAAAAATGTATGTGAGTGCTATCAAATAAATGAAATGGCACACAGGAAAGAAATGAAAAAGTTTATCTTAGTTTTCTGTTGGATGCATGAGAAATAAATTTTGTTCACTGTTTAGATTTTGTTGTAGATTTAAGAAGGAAATACATTTTCTATTTTTGTGTAATGTTTCAAAAAGAAAAGGAGTTAAAGTAATTTTCTGTTTTGTGCAATAGAAAGCTATAATAAAGTGTTGTTGAAAATAGAAAAAAATAAAATGTATTGCTGTTTAAATTAATTTATCTTATTGGGGAGAGAATTTTCTTTTCCCTTGCCTTTTAAATTCGACCAATTGAGATTTATTATTTTTTTATCTTATTTTATTATGCTCTAATTCCTTCCCTAAACTCCCCTCCCTTATCCATAAAATTTTTCGAGGGAGATATTAATATAATACCGAATTATTTAATAATAAGAACTCAGTTTTTGGTCGGAGATAACTGACGTCTTATCCTTTTTATTCAATTTCACCATTTTACTTTATATCGTTGTTATCATCCTAAATAATGTGATAATTAGGTTATCGTTCTAAGTCTATTTATTATTTGTTTAATCGTACTATTTTTGCTTAATTATTTTTATATATTTATTTTTAATCGTTTATTCTATTAGTTTTTCCTATTGATGACTTATAAAAAAAATTGATCTTAGGTTTATTTAAAATATAAAGTTTATTTTCTTGTTGACAAATTATTATAATTTCTTATTCTTGGCGTTTATCGAAAAATGCGTTATGCTAGATTTCTAGGGTATTTTTTTTATGCAAAGTTACATCTTTTCCATTCCATCTTTCACCTTCAACCATGCGCCGACATGACATCATAAAACTTCATCTTTCGATCTGAGTAGTTAGTGTTCGAGTCGGCGAAACTATCTTCACCTAGGAAACTAGGGTCCTGATTTAAAATAGTCTAACCCTAAAAGTGACACACCTCATGTTGTATACCCCTGGATAGCCTACACTTCATCTTTTATGTTATCATGTTACGCATAAGGTGCATTGCCACCGAGCACGCAAGTGCGTGCGAGGTGGTTTTCAGGGTTAGGGAGAAAAGTTTTTTCGTGGCCCGTGTCGCGACCACATGGCGAATGTGGACGTGACACATGCATTTGTACGTCACGTCCGTGCTGGAGATACAGGCATGACAAACCATCTATAAGCCTACCAAAATCACCTCAGAAGAAGCTATCACAAGAAAATCAAGAACCAGGAATTTGATGTAGATGACCTTATCCTCTTGGAAAATTAGAAGAATCTACAAGAATACCCTAAGAAAGAAAAGTTTGACCCTAACTGGTTAGGACCCTATGTCATCATAGCCAGCTATGGATCGAGAGCATATCATCTTGCAACACCTGAGAGGAAACCTCTAGATGAGCCTATGAACATTCTGCATCTGAAAAAATTCTACACATAACCCATCGAATATTCCAAATCAAAAATATAAAAAATTTAAAAAAAAAACCAAAATCAATCAAAAAAGTCAAGAAAAACCTGAGTGCAATAAAGACGTCTAATGGTGAAAATCACTTTGGTGACACCTTGGATTGGTACCATGGTGAAAACTTGTTTTAGGCGCCATGTGTAGTGATCGGTTCTACCATCTAATAAGCCCTCTTTCTATCACAACACTCCATAACAAAACACCTTCCATGGCTTGGAATTCTAACACATCAATTACCTACCCCGCATCATCCCACCAAAGGATAATTCATGATACAAAGATCCTTGTAAGCTTCCTTCTGTACAACTAAAATTAGAAAAATCTAAAAACAGCTAAAAATAAAAAAACTAATCCAAAAACATTAGAAAATTAGAAAAAATTCCAAAGATCCACTCTCATGACATCATCATGATTTCCAACATACTAACAATCATCATCTTATCATCAATATCCCTCTTAAACCATTTCCACATCATCAAGTCTTGCCAGAACTACATATTCATCTCACCCGCACCTTGAAAGTACCTTGATCCCATGGACACAAGGTATGTAGGTAGTCTAGAATATGAAGGAAGTATCCAGTACTCAGGTACATAAGATGCACCCATCCAACCCGTTTGGATGGTCCCTATTTACTGAGCTTGCTAGATCCAACAAGTAATACACACGCTAAGTATATGCTTGAAACATTGTACCTCACACAAAAATCATTAATCAACATACCAACTATAATCCAACACATGGCCTGACTATATTTTTTCCCATCTTTCAAAAATTATCCAAGAAAATCCAATAGATTCGCATCCTAGGATATATCATTCCTAAAATGGACAAGAATCTATCATCCTATCAACACTAATCTTGGCAAGAGCACACAATAGCTATTTGTATCTTTTTGTTGGTCTTTTTTATTATTGATTTTTATCTTCTTGTCTCACTCTAGGTCATTTCCAAAGCTACCTTGATCTCATCATATCATGGTTAGTGGCAGACAACACCTAGAGTAGACATGGTCATTGTTTCTATATGTCATGCTTATGGATCAGTTTCATTACTCCAAGAATAGTATTCATATCTTGAACCTAGGGTTGGTTCTAGCATATTGATCTCCTTTTACATCTAAGGTTCTTCATACCTTTTGTGTACTAAGGGCTTATGTTATGAGTCCCCTTCCCTAATCTAGGCAAGGTTATACTATCTTGGGTATGCATGGAATCAACCTATTATTTGTTTTTGAGTCTAGTCCATGCAATTTTGGGATAAAAAATTATCACTTAGGTTATTTCATACCTTTGTGAAAACTATCCTACATTTCTATAATAAACTAAGAAATACTCTCAGAATAATCTTATGCAACTACTATCACTAGCTCAAATCATCTTCCTATCACTCATCCATGCATACTATCAGGGCCTAGACTTTTTATCCCCCCCATCTAGTTCCCTCCCCCCAATCTTCTCACTAACCCCACCTATCCCACTTATTCCCACCTAACACATCCTGAATCAAAACAAATCCACCTCAATGATGTGGTAAATAAGGACTTAACAACTACCTTTCCCCGATCATCCCACACCTTTTTCCCCCATCCCCTACCCTTACCCAACCCATAAATCATTCCCCCCTATCCCCTACCACCAAGCCCCATCCTCCAAGGTTGAACAAACATATCACATGTGTCATGACTTAATCACTATACAAATCGTTATTCTAATCACCTAGTTGCATTACATTATCACGTGTGTCTTTTGCATACATATAGGCATATATATCCATTTCCATTACATTTTACATTCATAATAAATGTTTATTAATTTGAGCATTTATTTGCATTACACATTCACATCATAAACCATAATCAAAACATGCATACAACATATTATTTGAGCCCATCTAGTAATTAAACTTCAAATCCCACCATTACTGCATACATGGACATCCATCACACACATCACATAGATAAAACATATACCATCTTGGTGTAAGAGCACCATAGTATCTTCATGCTTCTATAGAGAAATTTTGAAGTTTGATGTAATTTTGATGTTTCTACCTTGTAACAAGATCATTTGGACCAATTCACATATGTCTAGGTCATTAAGGTTCAAGTCTTGTGTTCATTTTTATAAAATGTAAAGTTGCAATGCAACATATGGAATATGAAAGGTCATGGAGGTTTGATTCGCTTGTAGGAAGTTAGAAGTCAGTTAGAAACTGAAGAGTCAATTTGTAATGCCTTTAAAAGGCCTTGTAACCTTCTTGAGAATTTGTGGGTGATTGTAGGTTTGAAGATTGAATCAATTAAGGTACTGTTTTGTGTGTATTTCCTCATAAATGTACTATTTTCTATAGGTGTACGGCTCTGTACGGGCCCATATGCATGTATAAGTTTTTGAAAATGATGATATAAACAATCACCCTCCATTTCCTTTTTGTTTCATGCAGATTGGTGGAGTTTTGTATAAGATATTGCATCTTTAGTAAAAAACTGTCAAAACCCTGTCCTAGGGTAAACAATGGCAAAATAATTTCAATTTCTTCTGTTTTAGCCATTGATAATCCCTGATGTTTGGTGAGTTTGTTCTTAGTTGGATGTATCTTCATGTTCCAAAGGTTTTAGACCAGAATATTAAGGAGAATGTGTGAAAGATTGAAGTTTCTTAACTGCAGTTTCTGTGTACAGTCAGAAAATAGGGCAGTCGAGAAAGTAGCCTTAGGGTTTGGTAGTATATTGATGAAGATAGAACTTTGATGCTTGAATGAGTGCTAGTAGACCTTGTTACACATGTTCCAAAGGTTGGTTATGAGAGTTAGGATCTGAAACCTATAGAATCAATAAACCCTTGGTAGGGTAAAGCCCAATAGGCCTAATTCGCACTGTTTCAGTCCATTTTTTGACACTTCTTTACAAAGCAACATATATTGAGTTTAGGATATGTTTTAAAACTCACTAAAGGGTACTCCAAATGTCCATCATAGTCTTGAGAAGGGTTCTATGGTAGAAGTGGTGTTTGACAGTCTTTAATGGCAGGGCTACAAGGAATAAGTCATCCTAAGCACTGTCATAGTGCAGTCATACTATAGTTTACTGCTCACCGTCCTTGAAGGTATAGAAGATAGTTATTGGGTCAGAGACCATGTGTTGGTTATGTCTTTGACAAATTTGTGTTGGTTGTAGTGTGAGTGCCATAGTTGCACATTGAGAACAGTCATGAAGGAAGGATGAAAAGATGAATGGGCAGACTTTGTAATGATTTGTTTTGAGGACCTTGTTTGGGTTAGAGTTGTGAGGAAGTCAGGTTTGTGTCAAGGATTTATTAAGGTTTCACTTAAAGACAATTGAACTTGTGGGATTCTCAACACATTATTGTGAAATGTGCCTTAATAGAGTGAATTGAAACAAGGAGTGTTTTGGAATTTGTTAAATGAGATGGGGATAGTCATTCTTTCCTCCTTTTCCTCTGCATCACATCCATAATCTATCATCATCATAAATCCTGCTATTATCACATGAATGAGAAAATCTAACCAATAATGTATATGCCTACGTTCAATAACTACCATGATATGATGGATAAGATAGCTAGTATGATTATCACCATGATTTGACAAGCTACATACAACAGTGTAATTATAATTTGCATTTTGAATCCATCTAATAACCATCACATCATCATTAGAAATAAAACATAACATCACATCAGATCATACAAGTATAGGGTCAACATAAGGTAGCCATCCCATCAATAAAACATAACAAAATCATCATATGTCATCATTATACATATAACCATCATATACATCATAAGTACATCGATAGCATCTCATCAAATCATCACATCATCATCACATATACATATAATCCATAACTGCATGGCATCCATAAACATGAACATAATGCATCCATAAACATGAACATAATGCATCCATAGACATAAACATCATCATGAAACATAAGAATCAATACATACATCCATACTTAACACATCATAAATGCATGAATCATCCGCATTATAGATCATCAACTGTCATAATACATCATCATAATCATAGGGTACATCACTCAAAAATAATACAAAGTCATGATACAATAGGCCTCAAAGGGCTCAAAATGTATAACACATATGTTAACCCTAGATAGATGACCCTCTGCCGGACTCGGTAGGGGATCTTGGTCGTGGTTGTGGCTGTGGTACCTATAAGGGAAGGCCCATTGGCTTCTGCACTAATTGGATAGACCAAGATCTGTGGGATCCAGACTTCTAAGACCCACTCTTCTAGCTAAAAATCAGGATCCTTCGGTCCTCTAGCATAGCTGAACAATAGGCAGCATGATAATAATCAGCCCATTGACCTTGATCTAGAGCCTATGCCTATAACTGCATGATTTGTGTCTGCATCATAGTCAACACAGGGCCCATGCCTATCCCTGATGCAACTCCCTATAGGCTGGCTGCCAATCCCTCTACCTGTTGAGCCCTCATCTCTACCTACTGAGCCCTCATCTTTACCTGCTGAGCTCTAACCTTTTCCACCTGCCACTGTGCTCTCTCTCCATCCCTCTCACTAGTCAGTGTCACTATCTCACCCTACAACTACACCAACTTAGCATCTTGGCTATCTAAGGCCTCCTGAAGGCTAGTAACATGTACCCCTAAGGTCTCTATCTCCTCCTCATCTACACTCTGAGGCTACTGACGGGATGACTGCTCTCATGACCCTAAACCTCCAGCCTCCCCTGACCCCCTACCTCTGACATAGGTACCTGCTGCGCTACCTACTCCTGCTGCTATTGTGGTACCTATGGTGGGGGCATAAGATCCCTATCTCTCCTCTACCACCCCCCACACTATCAAATTCCCCTAGGCCTTGGCACCTCTCCTATCTAAACTTGATCTACAAGTACCTGCTATACAAGTATCCACTGCTACACCTGCTGCTGGGGCAATTGCTGACCACCACCTGCCTAGCTACTATGGCTGCCAGAACACCAATCAGATCTTCATCATCCTTGATATCCATCTCCTCCTCCACAATGTAATCCTCAATGATCTCCTCCCCCTCTGATAGGCTCTCTAAATCTCCCTGTGACCCACTCTCCTCATCCCCCTCAGCTACAGCCTCATCTACCATGACTACATCCTTTGTTGGATCAGTAAACCACGTAGGTCACCACATCCTCCATCAAGTATCATATGCAAGTGTGGTACCTGCATCTATAACCTCACTCGTCCAGTCCCACATCAATGGCACCAAGGTTGCAAAATCTCCTATGGTTATCTCTAGCCGTATGGATGGAGTCCATAAACAGGCATCTAGACGAGTCCGTACAAAGATCACTATGGGCTATGGAACATCTTGTTACAATCCAAACTGCCACGTGACCCACGATGGAAGATACATGTCTATAGTGTGGTCACCTCGACCCATCAAATATCACTGATGAAAGGTATAAGGCATATAAATACCATCACTCGGCCATGGCTCCATGCCAATATAGGGTCGCTAGGTAACCTGAATCACGTCATCTAAAACCTGCCGCCAGTATCAAACCTACCTAGTATATGTGTACTCCACATCTCGATATAAAAACACATAAGCCTTAAAGGGATGGTGATAGTATCCACCTCTCGGCCTAGTCACCACAATATGCTCCAAAGCCCATACATGAAGCAAAGTAATCCTTGTTGACAATGCTCAATCATAGTGGTACACAACTGTATGCATCTCATGATACATCTATACTAACACACAAGGCCCCCAAGCATACACAGTCTCATGTCATACCATCCCCTCAATGACCTCCCCCCATCCAATAGGAAATCCTCTCCCACACTGATCTAGCATCACTACGCCACCAATCAATGCACATAGGAATAATGTGAAATGATTTGCACCTGCTAACAAACTCCCCTCATAACTCATCTCCCGACGCTCTGATACCAACACTATCTGATTAGGAGTAAATACCCTGAGTAAAGACCTCTGCCCCCTCCTCATTTCGTATATCACTCACTGCCCGTGAATAGGTATCTTGAGGATGTGATAAACATCCTCAAGTGTAATGGTGATCTCGCCTGTAGGAAGTAAAAATGAACATGTCTAAGGGTGATAATGCTCTACAAGTTCCATCATCAGAGCTCTATGAGCTTGTAGCACTAGCATCTATGTAGGTATCAGAAGTTTTATTCACACCAGTCGTCCATGGGTAGCATCATCAAATGTATCAAAAAGCTCCATCACCACAGGCACTCACCGCTCTTGGGAGTACACGATGAAAGATCTCATATCCTGCATCCATAAATGCTTGTTAGAAACCTACCTATTCTTCCAAAATCAAACTTCTCACATCCCAAATCCTCTTTTAGAGGCCAAATCAATTTTGGCATTGAAAAACTCTACCTTTTGCACCAATTCCAAGGATGGCGCCACTAAAAACCCCATATGGTGCTAGAACATAACATAGCACCACTACGCAATACTTTTTGTGCTATTCCAAAGTAATGTGCTATTTAGCCTTTTGGTGCCAATTCATACAATGGCACCTCTTTAACAAATCACACTAATCTAGGAGATTGCGCCAATCTCCCATTTTGTGCTAATACCAAAACTAGTGCTTTTCCTAATTTTTCTGCTAATCTATGTGATAATGCTAAAATACCCAACCTTTAGCGCTAATTTGCCAAAACCCTAGCCATGTGCAAGATAGTGCTAAAATAGATGATGGTGCCAAAACACAATGTGTTGGCGCCATTCCCCCTTTTTCTATCCCACAGAGATAGCGCTAGTCCAAAGGATAGTGCTAATCTGCTCCCCAGTTTGCGCTAGGCGACAACCCAATTGCTCTAAAACACAAAACCTATTTCCCAAAGCAGAAAATTGTGACAAAAAATAAAAAACTGACAAAGCCAGGGTTAGGGCCTACCTATGGTCCCACCTGTGGTGATCTCCCATACGGCCTGAAGTCCTCAAAAATGTGTGTATCGTGGGAACATCGAGTTACACTAAGCCATCTCGTCTTCTCTTCTTCTTCTTCCAAGTGGCTTGATGTGTGCAAATGTGGCACTCTTAGGGCCCACTCTTCTACTTATAATAGGTCATGTCATCCCTCCACACATTTTTCCTTCCCTAGGGTGCAGATCACAACCATTTTTCCCTATTTTTCTTTCCATCAACTCCATTTTCTCTCCCCTATCCAAATTTCACCTCCATCTCATCCTTTCGAGAGCTCACCTAAAATTTTTTCTTTTTTTTCCTGATCTCTCAAGGGGGCATCCCTCACTCAGTTTATTCCTTCCCTGCAGCTGGGGCAAATTTTTCTTTGACCTGACACCACTTCCCTGCTAGGTCTTGATGCCACGTCAAAGAGGGACAAATATAGACACCTAAAAATGTCTTCATCATTAAACAAACTCCCAACATCCCTAAGCATAACAATTTCCATCCTAATTAATTAATTAAATTTTTATTTAATTAATTATCCCTTCATCACCTAATTTTTCATCATTTTACCCCCTACAATTGGATTAATTTAATTAATTCAACAGTTCAACCTTACCCAATTAATTAAATAAATATGCAATATTTATTTGGTTAATTTCCCCCTTCTCACTAAACCCAATTAATTAGTTAAATCATGTTTAACTATTTAATTCAGCCTATTAATTAACCTATCCCTACCCTAGGTGATTAGATAGTCATTATTTAATTACCTACCCTAACCTACATCATCCTAGACTTAGGATTAATTAAGTAAATCCTTATTTAATTAATCTTATCTTCCCATTAATCCATTTACTAATTTATTCCATCCATATTAATTAGGTTAATCACCTCAATTAATTTGGTTAAACCCTCATTAACACTTCTCCCCACAACCCATGAATAAAAATTTGATTTCCATGCCAAATAAATCAATTTTTAATACACATTTATCATAATCTCCATTAAATACTTCTTACAACCCTTACACATGTCATAACTCATTAATATCCACTCTTCCCCAAATGAATTTTAAATTTATTTTACCCTTCCCCATGTGAATTTTTAATTCACAAATAATCCATCTCACCCAACCCCATTTATGGACCCCTCTTCCCAAGATGAATTAAAAATTCATCTTTATTCTCACCCCTTCATTTCTCAAGATTAAATCTAGGCCCTCCACGTCATCTTCATCCTCCACCATTGATCTCTCAAATCAATCTCCACCCTTGGATCAAAATCTCTCCAAAAATCATATAAATACACCATCTCTCAAGCCATTTTTCATTCACAATTTGAGTAGTGTTATTATGCTAAAATATTGAGCTAACCTAAGTATGAGTTGCATAGTTTGAGAGAATTTCACATCTTATTTGAGCATCTAGGGTCTATCTTGGAGCATTGGGTGCAAGCTCCTTCACCCTTCTTGGATTGGGTTTTCACATTGAGGTATAAATCTTTGTTTTGAATGCATTTGATTTATGTTTTTACCTTGATTTGGATTCACTAATCACATAGCCATTCAAGTATTGTCATCTTCAAACAACAAGGAAGTGCACAATTCTAAGAGCTCTATTCATCAACAAGATCAATACAATGTAGGCAAACAATGGAAGCTTCAAGGTAAATCAGTCTTCAAGGTAAAATGTCTTTGTTTATTCAATTTGCATCATATTTCATTAAGATTATTGGATTATTAGTAGTTTAATACTATTGACAATATTTCCATTAATAGATATTTTAATTATTCTAATTCTATTAATGCACATAATGATGACTTTTTAACTTAGATAGTTCCACTTTTAGTAATTTTGAGTGTTCTTATGAGAGTTTCATGTATTTTCTTGTGATTTTGTAAAATGGTGTCTTTGATGCTTCATAAATCATCTAGTTAACCCTAAAATGTGCGATAAGAGGCTAGTGACAACTTGATGAAACTATGACAGTCTAGGCTTTGATCATGACAATAACTTAGGGTAGCTTATACTAACTAGATGGAAGGATTCTTAGCTTTGTGAAAACCATGAACTTGCTGTCCACTTTGATGGATTTAACATGCAATGTATAAGGGAACATGTGTAGATCATATGTATATTTCTAGACTGTCATAGTCTTGGGCAACTGAAGACACTTATATTATCTTTCCTACACCCTAAAAAATCATCACTCTCAGAAAGATTTAGGTACATCACAAAGGACTAGTTATGTTATCATGCAAGGAGGCTCTAGTTAAGACTATCCTGACGGCATCATACCCTCCTTGACATGCATCAAGCAATATCAATAATCTATCTTCCCTAACTATCTAATAACTCCTCAACAACGAACTATCTATTCAACACAACATCATTGTGATTATAATTATCCTAATAACTATGCCAATGACGTGTATGGTTATCTTTTAGTTCACAGCAATCTTCCCTATCATATATGAATATCCATTCAAGACCACCTAGATATGTTTATATAGTATCATGGATATCTTTTGCATGGATTTGAGATTAATTGACTTATCATTTAGTCCTAATTTCCACCTTGTGTATGAGCTGCTATCCTACGCATGGGTGAGAGGTCATAACTATTCCAAGGGTTGCATGATAGCTATTGCGGTATAATTTAGTCTTTAGATTGATATGATAGTTCTTCCAACTAAGTATGCTCAAGTAACAATCCTTAGCTTGATTTTAGCATGATGATAATTCATTGACTAACATGATTTCCCTTTAGAGTGTCCTTCTAATTGTTTAGGTTAGTGTTTGAATTAGGATAATAGAAACATATGATAATTTTCACTTTCTCATGATAATTTTCTTGGAAACTTGTTGGTGTTGTCATTGATTTCAACTTCTAGTAGATGGTTCACTAAGTGGTTTTTAAGTACTTTTGAGAAAATTTGAATAAAAAGGTGTGTAGTGTGACAAAAGTGTGTTCAGTGTTGTGCTCCACATTTCTTCATAATTGAAGATATGCTTATGTAGTTTGGAAGTGTTGATCAAAGATGTCCAGAGATGTTATATCTAGAGTTTCATGTTCTGGATCATGCGAAAGTGAAGATGTGTTTGACAAAGTGTTTGCCTGTGTAGAAGACTGTTTGGGAGAAATGAGATTGCTCCACATCTCTCTACATTGAGGTTTCTTGTCTTGTAGATCTAGAAATGTACTTATACAGTTTGTATCTACCTTCCCTTGAAGTTTCTTGTGTTGGTGTTGAGTGACAATGCATCTTGATGTGCATAATAAAGGCATTCTTTGTTTTATGTGGTTGCGACAGTGTTGCAGAAGATTCTAATGGAGTTGAATGTTATGGAAAGGTGTGTGGATGATGTAGAGTGGTTCTTTGTGGTCTGCATAATGTTTTTGGACTTAGAGAAGTGTGGATATGGTCATTAGCTTGAGTTTGGTTGACTTGGCTTACTAGTGCCATTTGTTGAGGTAACTCATGGATTGTGGATGTAATGAGTTTCTTGGTGATATATATTTGAGTCCTAGTTAACCCTTGGTGCAGTCTGCTTTCACTTCTTCCCACCATGGAAGTGTTTAGTGCTGACCTAATTTGTGTTGCACATTTGAGGTACACATGCTTCATTAGGACTGACCTAATTGAGATAGGTCTTGGTTGTAGATGGTATAAATGCAAGATGAAGTTGAGTTGAGAAAATCAGAGAAGATGTTGTGAATGTGAATCAAGGGTAGTAAGTTGAGTGTGAGCTTAAAAGCTTATGACTCCTAGATGCAATGAGTAGAAGGTGTCTACATTTTAGTGTGCTTGAAGTTGCTAGAGGTAGTGAGCCAAAGGTTGCGGATGACAAGAAGTTGTAGTGGTTGATATCTCCTGTTGCCTTGAGATAGTGAATCTCTCTATAATAGTTTTCCTCTATTCTTCTCTCTTCTCAAGAGTGAGTCATTTTGGGCAGTGAGCCCTTGGCAGTGAGTCTATTTGTATTCGGTATTGCTATTCATATATATGTGAGTTAATCCTCACTATGGTTTTTCCCTTCTTGGGTTTTCCATGTAAATCTATTCTTCTTATGTGTTTGGATGTGTTTGTATTGATACTTCATATGTTTATATTATGTTAATGCATGATAAGAGATTGATGTTTGGAATTTCTCTGAGGGTTTAAAGTTTTAATACACAATTGATTCACCCCCCTCTCAATTGTCCTGTGCATACTAACAATTGGTATCAGAGCCGCTTGAAGAAGCTTAACTACTTTTGGTAGATCCAGATGGTGCATAGGAAAGGTATTGAGGTTCTAGTGTTTGATGGAACAAATTATGCTTTTTGAAAGACAAGGATGGAAAGCTTTCTTATCTCATTAGGATATGGCATATGGAAGTTAGTTGAGAATGAATATACTATACCTACAAATGCTCTAAAGGATGAAGATAAGATTAAAGACTATGAGAACAATGGCAAGGTAAGGAGTGCTCTTCTGAACAGTCTTTCTGATTCAGAACTAGTGAAGGTAATGAGCCATAAAACTACTCATGAGATCTGGAAGAAGCTGGAAAGTACCTATGGAGGGAATGACAAGGTTAAGGAAGTAAAGATGCAGATTTTGAAGGCCAAGCTTGAAACCCTAAGGATGTTAGAGGATGAAAATATTGCAAGCTACATGCAAATATCATTAAGAGATCGCGGGAAAATTTTTGCTAACAAATCCTTTTCAAAGTAAAAATCACTACACATAGCCGTGAATGTTGCCACATGAGTATTAGGATCACCTTTTCCACCATATTTTTCAAAACGAGGAGTTTCAAACTTCTCAGGCATAGGAGTTCTCAAGATTGCATAAGATAGAGGATTATGAGCATGATAAGTTGGTATATTAGGTTGTGATGAATTTGTCAAGCTTGTCACCTTTTGTTGTAAAGAAGTCATGCCTTGTAGGATTTGGTTTAGGAGGGTATCATTAGGAGATACAGTTTGAGAATTAGAAGTCGTATGCATGACATTTTGAGGGGATTGGTTGTGAATGGAAATGAAAGGTGGTTGAGAGTAATTATAGGTGGAAGGTGGTTGTGAATAGTTGTATGTAAGAGGTGGTTGAGAATGATTATTCATAAAAGAGGTCACCTTAGGTGCTAAGTTTTGATAGTTGAATCCCATAACTTTGTAATTTTGTGAACCATTAGATACTCCAATACCAATGGTAGCATTATTACGAGCATTTGTGTTTGTAGTTAAAATTGTTGATGTAAATGTAGACATTCCAGTAGTCAGTATAGGTGCCGATACTTGCATATGAGATGGTGATGAAATAAAATTCACACATTCAGTCATTGGCATAACATTATGATGCACTATATGCATTAATCCTTGAATTGCATTAACACCATCTTGTCCTTCTTTTAAAAATTCTATTATGTTATGAATAGTAGGAATAGCTTCCTCCTCTATTCTTTCATTTTCCATAAATGCTTGAAAATCAGATAGTTCTTTATCAAGTTTATTTATTTGCTCATCAGGTACATGTGTTATCACATCAATAGGGTCCTCAACATCATGGAATATTTGTTCTTCCATTGTAGTTGTAGGAAGTATAATATCTTGCAAAATTTGTGTCTCTCCTTTTGTAAAGAATGTGTTCAATGAGTTTTCTTAGGTAGGAATACTGTTGCTTTCAGGGGCACTAGAACCCATTAATCTAATACTTCTCCTTAAAGGAATATTTATATTATGGTAGAAGGTTGTAAGACTCATGCAAAAGCATACAAAACGTAATGCACAAACTAATAAAACAATCCCAAGGAACAAGATATGTTTAAGATTTAAAATGCTTGGACAATCCCAAGGAACAAGATATGTTTAAGATCTAAAATGCTTGATTTTTTTACTTTTTTCAATGTAAATTCCTAAAAGAAGAAGTGTTGTGAATAAATTTATGAGGGGTGGTGAATAATAAGTCAATATCAATCCAATAATGCAGCAATATCCTTCACAACTCACCTATCATACAAATCTAGATAGATGACAAGGCAAAATCTAGTGAAAATGCAAGGATTTCAAACCCTAGACATGAATTTTTGCAAAAACAAACACTATGATGAAACACTACAATTATAAATTAGTCCTAAATGAGTATTTAAAAAAGTAGTAAAATCTGAAATAAGATTTTAACCACAAACCCTAGCTAATACAAAGACTAGGTTTTATGAAAAATACACAATTTCAAGTAATTTTTAACAATTTAAGCATGAAAATGCAATGCCAATAATTATAATAAGATGAATTTCTGCAATTCATATCAGATCTAATGAAAATATCAAAAATTAAATGAAATTAAATTATATTAATGCAAATTATGCCAAAATGCAAGCCTAAGATGCCAATTTTTTCAAAATTTTCAATTCTTTTGTAAATTTTCAAATACAATTAAATGAATGAATGTAAATCTAAAGCACAACACTCAACAAGATGCAAAGTTCAATAAAAACACGTATTCACCAAAATGTTTTATATTAAAAGAGGGTTGATGGGGTTGAATGCCTAGATCCTCCTTTCACTACAAACATTCAAGGACATTTAACCGAGTTGAATCACAACTTTTGAAAGAGGATTCACCTACAGGTTGGGTGTCACTTGGAATGATGTAGAAATTTAAAAATTGTCAAATGACGCAGAATAATCAGGGACACTTTCCTAGGCACCCATGTCCAAGGTAAAAATTCTTTCAGGGAATGCAGGACTCCTTCTGGCACTGATAATCACTGTTACATCTATTTCTATCACGAAACATGTGGAGGACACTGCCCTAGTAGTCCTAGTCCAAGGCAGGCTATTCTTAGGATGTCAAGGCTTCTTTAGATGTTGATTGTCACTATCAAAAAGATTCCTATGTTTGCAACCTCAGAGGACATTGCCCAAGGTGCCCTTGTTCTGAAAGTGCTCCAAACTGCTTCTTTCTATCGGATCTAGAAGCCTTATCTTCTACAACTTTCCTCTGAAACTCCACTCCGCAAAATTTGATACCTGTAACCTATAATCACAAGGAGTGTGGCTAGGGGTTTTCATGTTTAGGAGCTTGCCTCAGTCAAGCCTCAGAAGGACATTCAAGTCTTTTAAACATTGTTGTCAGATAAAGAGTGTGTATCCCTATGGGATAGAGGCAAAAACAAATTGATAAATGATTTAAACATGAATAGATATCACATTGGAGGTGTAGCTCTCATATAGATGAAGCTAAATCTGTAATCATAAACACAATGACAATGCTCTGCTCTACAACAATGAATATCTTGAATGCTCTCAAATCATAAGTGCGCCAAAAGTTCATAATCATCTTCTAGTTTTCAAATGAATCCCTGAACATGCTTATATATGCAACAACACACATTCCTGCTACAAATTTTGTAAATCAAACTTAAGATGTCGGCATGGGACCTAACTAATAGTCACATAACTGAAATTCAAATTTGGGACCTGCCTAAAATAGGGAAGGACAAGGGCGCAAGTGCCCATGTCCCAGGTCTCCTTTTTAGGTCAAGTCTAAAGTACACAATGTCCCTCAAGCCCCATGTGACATGGCTTTCAAGCCATTTTCTTGGATGGCAGTTAAAATGATCATGCAAGATGCAAAACAATGGACCTGAGAGCTAAACTTAAGAGGTAAAAGTCCTAGGGGACATTTTATGACATAACACTTTGCATGGTTGATTTTGGACAAGTGGCATGAGCTTATAGTTGGCATTTATTGTTTGCATGTTGGAGATTCTCATTAGAGAGAAAGTGGATGCCTAGATTGGAGTGAAAATACTTCTATAAGTATATTGGCATGTAAATGTTGTAGTTTGACCATTTTTTGTACATAGGTGTTTCCGAAGTGAAGGTTGGAGAGAAGAAGCAAGTGCATGTATTTGTTATTCAATTTTTAAAGATAATATAACTTGAGCCTCTTTTCTTGGTGGAGTTTTTTACCTGAAAGGGTTTTCTCCACATTATATCTTGTGTCATTCTTCTATGGTGTTGATTCATGTGTTGTGATTTAATTTTTGAATGTAATCTTCATTGATATTACACTATTTGAGATCATTTACATATTGTAATCAGATTTATGTTTGAGTAGTGTTGCCTTCATTTTCTAGCATAGTTGACTGAATTGATTAGTCAACTAACTTGATTGATCTATTAATAGAATTTATTCAGAATGATTGATGGAGTGATGAGAGGAAATCATGGTGATGAGAGAAAATTAGAGATGATGAGAGAGAATTAGGGAAATTGAATAAATTAATTATTTAATTTCATGTGCAAATGGATAAATAAAATATTAAATTTTATTTATTTGGAGGACATAGAATATTAGTTTTAATTAAATAAATCATTCGAATTTATTTAATTAATGTGTGGAGGGAAATTAGTTTAATTAAATAACTAGAATTATTTAATTAACATGGAGGAATAAAATAAAGTGACTAAATAAATGGATGACTTTAATTAAATAATTAAGAATTATTTAATTAATATCGATGAATGGAAATCAAATAATTAAGTTAGGAAGTGATGTGAATGTGATGTAGTAATACAAAAATGCATTGGTGAATTTTATGTGTCTACACTTATAATTACATAAAGAAAACTCTAATCAAAATAATAAAACATAATAAAAAAGAACATAGATACATAATTTTCACCATTACAATAGTAAAAGATATATTTAATCAAAATCTAAAAAAATAAAGGATTAAAGCCATTAGATATAATGGAAACTTGTGTCATTAAGCTTCTAAAGGCAATAAAGTTGGAAAATTATGAATTTTCTATGTTTATGTTATTTAGCTACTCTTAATCTTTTATTTATTCATTAGATTATATACCTTTAAAGAAACTCTCTCATTTTAAAAGATGAATAAGTGTCTTATATTATGAGGTGGATAATAAATATAATTATAAAGTTATTTATAAATAAAATGTATTTGTATATAATATTTGAACTAAAAAATTAAATATTAATTATAGTAGAGTATTTTTTGAAATAAGTCAAAAAAATTGATAATGGAATGTAGAAATTATGTTTTTCTTTATGATTATTATAATGTTAAATTACATTATAATTAATAATATTTTCACACCATCTTAATATTTATGTGTAGAAGTGAAAAATCTATTATTGATTATTTTTTAAAATTGATTTGATTTTTTATTTCTAATATAATAATTTAGTGTTCAAATGATATATTTTTCCTTTGAATTTTGTATTCAACATAGATATTTTAAATTTAAGTTCTATATCTCATGAACCCAAATCCCAGCTTTAGTTTATTATTTCTAGTCTTAGGTAAAGATAGTAGGTGTATTGATAAACCTAGTTTAGGACTACAAGTATGGCCTTGACCTTCATCTTCCAAATTTAAAATTATCATGGATCTAAGCTAACTTTCTTTCCAACTGGATATCACCTACTAATTTAAGTGTAAAATATTGAAATGTGCACATTAGGGCATTGTGTAAAAGGACAAAGTCTTAGTTCATTTTAGATCATCAAATAGATTGAACATTCACACATCATTTGATCACATAGATAAAATTTTATCAACATTTGCAGTCATAAGAATAGATCTAGGAATTTGTTTTATAATAGTAATCATAATAATAGATCAAGGAATTTATTTTATAATTTAGCATGTCTACAAACTTGTTACAAATTGTTGAATCAATAAGGAGCTTGACTAAGGTATGAGTTGGGAAGCTAGTTGACTTCCATTTATGAGCATAAAAAATTCCAATAGTACTTTTAACCACCACTAATTTTAGATACACAAAAGTGAACATGACTTTGAAGACTTGAACTACACAATTCAAGGATAGAGAAAGAGCATATAGAGTTAAACACCTCCATCCTTCTTAATTAATTTTTTGCATTTATTTAATATATATTTGTAAGCATATCTTGGATAAACTTATCTACTAAAATTGAGTATGATTTATGATTATTAAATCAAATAAACTAATTAACCTTTATAAATTCTATTTTTATTATTGGAAGGTTAACTAGTGAAAATCTAAATTCACTATTGAAAATGTGTTTTGGGTAAATATAAATTACAACAAGGGTTATGGTATAGTTGTAGTCCTTGAAAAGGGATGCAATGACAGAATGCCATGTAGGCAATCTAGAAAAAACATATGACTACTTACAAAAACAAATGTTGCTAAAAAATCTAATATAGATTTGAATAGAATTATTTATGTATAATAAGATGGTATGGATAATAAAAATATGAGGTTTCCTAGCCAAACCAAGAATTCATTTGACTAAGTATCCCGCATTATACAAAATTCAAGTGAACAAGTGGACAAGGGAATGTAGCCATGTACATTAAAAAAATCAAGTGACCTAGCTAAACCAATGATTCATTTGACTAAGTAGTTAACATGCATTATCTATGCTTTTACATTTTGCACACAAAAATCCCCCTTTATTCTTTGAAAGATGTCTATACCCTATTCCAAAGCCTCCATTTTGGCACAAGGAGGAATGATATTTGGAAAAACTTGTGGAATTTGGTTTCAAAACTACCAATTATAGTTTCTTAAGTTGTTCATTGCATTAAATTGGCATTGACCTATATTGGTGCAAGAGCATCCTTGGTTCAAGAGAAATCTTGCATCAACCAAAAACATTTGTATTTCAGTTTGTTTGCAGTTCAGTTTATTTCTTTTCCAGTTCAGTCAGAAGCAGTTTTTGCATTTTTGGTCTACATTTTACCATAGTAACATTTCAGACCTTGTGGAGATGGACTTAGCATCTACATCATATCTAGAATTCAGAGATCCACACTTCATTGCAGGAAAGATATCGCTATCAGAAGATTAACTGTTTCTCATAATAGAGCATCTTAATAATCATAGATAACCAGCTGAAGGAGAAACTTGCATAAGCATTTCCTGATCTGTTGAGCCTAAAGACACATCATTCAATGATCTTTAGTTCGTGGCCGACCTTCCCCAAAGATCCACACATCAATCCATTCATTTTCTGGAAGTGTTCTATGCATTTAGGTCTGACCTATCTGTGTGTACACATTACAGCTCTTCATTGGAGTCTATGATCTTCTTTGGCTGACGCAAAGGAATATATTGATCCAGACTTGATATATATTGATGTAATAGAAACTTAGGAAATCAGTAGTTAAGTTATCAAGTTGTAAGCATACACATAAGTTCATAGTTTAGATTTTGTACGAAGGAGCTTCAAAGCTTTATCTTGTGCATGTATGTAATCAGGCCTGTGAGCCCTAATTGTAAGCCAGCATATTGTTGGTTGATCTCTATTTTAATTCTATGATATATTGAATGACTAAATTTGCATTTGCTTTATTTTTTTGAGTTGTTTCTGTTGTGTTTACTCTTGCTACATGGTCCAGAAAGTTCATTCTATGAACCCTCCTATCGTGATTGCACCAAGTGGTATTAGAGTGAAAGTTAGAATATTTGGGTGCAAATTGAGAGAAGTTGGCGAGGGAATTCTACAAGATCTTTCTATGGATAGATCACTAAATTGAGGCAGGTTACTTGTGTTGCAATGGATCGCCAATTGTGATGTAGTTGTCACCTTGTAGCCTGATCGCTGAACTTGAGATAGTTTACACTTGATCCTAGGAAGAATGCCACCAAGGAGAGTTGTTGTTGTTGGAACAATGGCTAGTAGAATAGATGAGATGATGGAGATAATGAAAACAATGTGAATTCAATTGGATGCTGTTGAAGAAGATAGGCGAAGAGGATTGACACTGAGACCTAATATTGAAAGTGAGGAGGAAGAAGAAATTCAATCTATTGAACAAACTGGTGAAACCCTAGGAGGTGATGAAGAAGAAGAATCAGATCAAGTAAAGATGCTGCAAGCTATTTCAAAGATTGGAAAGAAACCTACAATGGATGTACCGAACTATACTGGTAACTTGAACCCTTAAGAATTGATTGACTGGATAAATGATATGGAAGAATATTTTGAATATGAGGAAATTAAAGATCCAGAGAAGGTGAAATTTGCAAAGATAAAGTTGAAAGGACATGCTACTATATGGTGGAAAGAAGTTTAGTTGGAAAGAAATAGAAGAGGAAAAGAAAAGATTACAAAATGGGATAGGATGGTAACAAAACTGAAGAATCAATTTATACCTGCAGACTATGAGTTGGAACTGTTGAAAAGATTGCAAAAATTGAGACAAAAAGAGAAATCTGTGAAGGAGTATACTAAAAAATTTCATAAAATGTTCATAAGGATAGACATAGTGAAACAAGAAAGGATAAAGTGGCTAGATACATCAATGGACTGAGATTGAACATTCAAGAAGAACTAAGCTCAAGGGTAAGGATGACATCTTTAGAGGAAGCATAACACTTTTCACTGAAAGTTGAAGAGAAGCTGAATAAAAGACATGATTAGAGACAGAGAGGAAGAGGAGGTAAATTTTAGAGAGGTATGACTTATTCTAGAGGAGACAGATCATTTCCAGAGTAGAACAAGTCTGGCAGCCCATTTAAGAAGGAGGATAGAGATAACAATGCTTATCGGAGAAATGATAGAAATTTTCATCCCAGAGGCAACTATAATTCATATCGGAATGAAGGGTATAGAAGAGAAGGAAGAGGATTGGATCAGAGAACATTCAGAGGTACTTGTTTCAAATGTGGAGGTGAAGGACATAGAGCATTTGAGTGTAATCAAGGTAGTACAAGTAAGAGGACAGAAAATAGTGGAAGAGTAGCCTATGTTGAAGAACCTATTGGATCACCCAGTTCAGTTGGTAAACTTGAGAAAGGAGAATCACTTGTGATGAGGAGAGAACTATTTCAAGTAGAGACAAATGAGGAACCACTGCAGAGGAAGAGTCTGTTTAGAACCAAATGCAAATCTGGAGGTAAGTGTTGTAAGGTTGTAATTGATAGTGGTAGTTCTGATAACCTAGTTTTGGAGGAGATGGTGACTAAGCTGAAGTTGGAAAAATTGAAACACCCTAAGCCATATCAGATAGAATGGATTCAGGGTGATCATAAGGTACTGGTGAGTGAACAAAGTTTGGTGAAGTTTCATATTGGATCTTATCATGATGAAGTCTTGTGTGATATTATGCCTATGGATGTTTGTCATATCTTGTTGGGTAGACCTTGGTAGTATGATAGAAAAGCTATACATGATGGGAGAAAAAATACATACACTATAACAACAAATAGAATGAGAATTACTTTGATTCCTTTAGAGGATGATCCTAAAGATGTGGTATGTGGAAATGCTAGAATCTGTTTGGTAGATGGAAGAAAATTTTTGGATGGTTTGAGACATGAAAATATCTGTTATGCCTTGATTCCTAAGAACCCTGAAACATTGAGGAAAGAAACTAAAGAATTACAACCGGAGGAGATAAGAGAGTTGCTAACAGAATATGAAGACATCATATCAAATAATGTCCTTGATCAATTCCCACCTATAAGGAGTATCAGTAATCACATGGATCTTATACCTGGAGTAAGTTTTCCTAATAAAGTAGCACACCGAATGACACTGATAGAGAATGAAGAACTGGATAGACAGATACAAGAATTGTTGAGGAAGGTTTGATCAGAGAAAGCTTGAGTCCTTGTGCAGTACCTACAGTATTGGCACCTAAGAAAGATGGAGAATGGAGAATGTGTACTAATTCTAGAGGAATAAGCAAGATCACAATTAAATATAGATTTCCTTTACCTAGGGTGGATGATATCATGGATTGTTTCAGTGGAACAAGATATTTCACAAAGATAGATTTGAAGAGTGGATACCATTAGATCAGAATCAGAGAAGGTGATGAATGTGGTGGTGATCACCTAAGTTTAGGGTTCTGTGATCAGTTTGTAGGTTCATGTGTGTATTCTTTTAGAGCCTTAGTGCCTTGATTTAATTGTTCCCCAAACTGTTAATAGTGTTTTACTATTTGTCCCTATCGCACTTCATAAAAAATGCTAGGTTCTATGCATGCAAAGATGAATTGCATATTGGCGGGCTTGAAAATCTCCATCAGCCTTCAAAAAATGGTGAAAAATGAGTTGTATGCATTTTAAATGCATATCGGGCTGCATGTACAAGGGGGAATCTTTCACAGATTCCTAGGAATATTCGTTGCTTGCATATGGGGTTGCATGTATATTTGGTTTGTATGTTCAGAAATACATGGTTAGATACAAAGAAAAGATACATCGCAGGTATATTCATGGAAGGTTCCTGCTTGTACATAGGGGCTTGTATGTCGCCGGTGCATATGCAATGAAAATATACAAGGGTGTAGATGCATTTTCTACTGTGGTGCGGCCGAGATACATGTGGTGGGGCCCGGGGATATACAAGTGAGAATGTATGTGCGAATATACATTTAAGCATATGAAGGTGGTCACAGGGTCGAATGTATTTTGAGTATGCATACCCAAATATACAATAAAAAGGTACGAGAGAAAATGCACATTCGGCAATGTACAATGGGAAAGTGCAAATGGTCTTGTATGATTCAGAAAATATACAAAGCAATAGGAGATGCATTTGGTGGGGTCTGCCTCACATACAAAGGGCTTTGTATCTCATATACAAAGGAGAATGTATATGTGGTATACATTCAAAAATATGTAAGGGAGAAGGATGCAAGGAGGACCCGATGTTGCTTTGATTTTGTTCTATAGGTTCTTGGCGTCCGTAACTTGCATATATATGTGAGTTGTATATCATAGATATACAAAGATGAAAAAATGTACATTCCAGACTTGATAGAAATTTC
Organism: Cunninghamia lanceolata; assembly: GCA_027924645.1. Lineage (NCBI taxonomy): Eukaryota > Viridiplantae > Streptophyta > Pinopsida > Cupressales > Cupressaceae > Cunninghamia > Cunninghamia lanceolata. The sequence goes on from BSBN01000193.1 coordinate 7,224,290, forward strand.
AGGTTGCTTCATAAACATTTTGGGGTCCGTGGCGTGCATGAATATAGCATTTGTACTGTCGATATCCAAAAGGTGAGATACAAGCCGGATTCAAGGTGAATGTAATGTGTTTCATAATTTTTGAGATCTGCCTTGTATGCATGTTGCACTTGTATGTGCAATGTGATAATCATAAGAAGGAGATACAAGGCCCAGATTTGAAAAGTTTTTCAAATCCGATGGATAAATGGCTAGGTCTGCCTTGTATATTATGCAGTTGTATATGCATTTATTCTTGCATATACAAGGGGGGCGAAAGGGCAAAATAGTGAGAGCGAGGGTCAATGATAAAAACATAAGGTACTTACGTGGCATATTCTCATTGGTTGGCAACTTTCAGGGCATGTTTCGAGCCGCAAATCTCAACAATAGGAGTAGATCGACGGCTAGTTTTGTATTTTGCTGCAGTGATGGGTTTCTTTGTACCTACGGCTGCATTTGGGTGGCAAAAACTCCAAAGACACGCCACTAAGGATCTGCGTATAGTTGAGCAATAATGGAGACATTTGCAGGATTTGGGTCGATGATGGACATGTCAACCACCAATTTTATGAAAGAAGATTTTCAGGTGGCGGCTCAAATCCTGATTCCACCTACTCATTCCTCTTTGTCTCTTTGCTGCATTTATGGATTCTGAGTGCCATTTCTCATGCATTGTATCTGGCAAATTTTTGATTTGCTTTGTAATTAATTTTGCTGAGTACACAGTCTTGGTATAAAAGGCAAAACTGTGTGACTCAGTGTGTTGTTGGAAACTGGACAAATTTTGGTGCTGCAGTAGGAATAAAACTTTCTGGTGACTCTATTTCAGGTGTCTTTGCGAGTTTATGAGTTGTATGTTGTATGTATTATGCACAGAATTATCAATTTCATGTTGATTTAAATGAGAAATGCTTCATTGCGTGTGTTTTGTTATTTGTCTCCAGACTGAATGTGTTTTTCTTCTGACTCTGAACATCTAAGGGGTGTTATAGATTCTAGAATATAGGTTTTCTATATTGAATACTTAGTCTCTTACTTCTACTCAAGGAGTAGATTGAATGTTTTGGATTAAGTGTTGAGAAGAATACATTGCAGTAAGGATGTTTGTAAGCAAAAATAACTAAATACTCTCTCTTGGGTATTGTGTGTAAGACAAACATTTTAGAAACCCCTTGAAATCTGATTACTATCTTAGGTCTGTGGTAAACATTCACATATATATGTCTACTGACTCCGAGCCCTGGATAGGCACCGATCTAGTCTGGTATCTCTGTTGTAACCCAAAGTCCTAGTTTTACATCCATATATAAATCAAACTCAAACTTCATATACAAACCTTTAGGACTTTAGAAGTAGTTTTAGGATCAAAATCCTCTGCCTACAACTGAATATAGCCCCAAAGCTAGCCCCTTTGCACTTATTCCATAGTTTTGGCCTGCATCATAGAGGATTTATCTACTTTGTTTCAACATCTGAGTAGTTTCATGTGCATATGTTGTAGATGTTGAGTAGGGAATACCCCCCTTGGTTTTGCAGAGCCTAAAGAAGAAGAGGAGATATTTATAGAGTCTATCTTCTATACTGTTGGCCCCTGGCCCGGGAATCCTATTGATCACTAATAGCTATTTTGTAGGGATTACTAGAAATAAACATCCAGACTGGGAAAATAACCAATAGAAATTGGTGACTCTACTAGGGAATGCTTTCTGACAGAACCTAGAACAATTCCTAGCAATAGGTGGTGACTCCAAACTAATCTCCCAACCGGTAAAGTAAAAATTTGTATGCAAGGGAGAAGATCCCAACGTAACCCTTCGTTTGAAGAGTTACCCATAAAAATGATGTATAAGAAAAAAGGGACTGTTCGAGCCAGTCAAGATGGTTCCCCTAGCCCCAAAAACTGTGATAATAATCAAAACAATCCAGGATCCTTAGAGAGGATAGAGCCTTATTTTTTGAACACAGAGGCTGAAATCCAAAATGTATATGAGAAACAGCAGGGTGGTGCTTTGAGAATGAGGTCAGAAGTGTTTCAAGAATGCCCTTTCTTAGATCCCAGTGATAGATTTGAAGAGGTTGAATCTCTAGGGGATGATGATGACGATGACCAGAATATAATGAGACCATCCTCTTCTATGCCCAAAGAGGAACAATTAGCTGAAGAAATCAAAAGTTTAAGAGCAGAATTGGAGTATCTGCAAGCAATAAGGATCAGAGATGACATGAGACAGAGAGTGCAAGCTCTGAGAGTTGCTCAGAATGATTCAATTCCTACCCTTGGCAATGCCAATATGCAAAGAAATCAACATAGGAATGAAATACAGGATTAGCACAATGATCAAAGACAGAATGTACACAATGCTGAAGTACCATTAAATAATGTAAGAAATTAGAATGCAAATAGAAATGCAAATGCTAATCAGTTTGGTAGACAACCTATGTAGCTAGACAGATTCAGACAGCTTGTTTTTGATGGCATTCCTAGTTATCCCAATCCTATTGACAAACATGTGAGGCTGCAAGTGCCAAAAATTTTAGGAAATAATTCTATATCAGGTGAAGACCATTTAAAAGCTTTTCAGAATATCATGGACAACTTTGAGGTTGAGCATGAAGATGTATTTATGAAATCATTTATGCAATCCTTAGTTGATGAAGCCAAGGAATGGTATAAAGGTCTACCTGACAGAAGCATTTCATCATGGGAGGATTTCAGGAGGATATTCAAAGAACAATATGGTGACAAAACTAATCCTAGTTTCTTCATTAATGAATTTACTGGCATCACCAAAGGATCAAATGAATGGGTTGTTGATTTCAATGCTAGATTTACTAAGGTATTGAACAAATTACCACAGGGCTTGAGACCTAATGAACCTATGTGCATAGTGTTGTACATAAATGCTTTTGATGCCAAAATAGCTTATGGATTGAGAGACAAAAGGCCTGCTAGCCTCAGAGATGCCTTCAAGATTGCAACAAATATTGAAAATAATAGAAAAGCATCTGGTAAGACAAATAGAAGAGATGATGTGAAAATCTGGCAAAATCCAAATACTAAATCTCAGAGTGTTCAAGGCAATGCATCTACTTCTGAGGATAAATTAGATAAATTGACAACTATTGTCAAGGACCTAAGCTATAGAATGGCTAAAAATGAAAAGGGGATAGGTCTTGACAGACCAGTTTACCAGAGGCAAGAAAGAAGACCATCATTACATGATATGCCATATAACACCAATTGACAAAATGGTAAGCCTATTCTTCCAAACAGTAACATAGGTCAAAGGACTCAAAATGTTAAGGAAACTCCTGATCCTTTGAAGAAGGCTGTAAATATTGTTAATGACACCCCATGGTGTATCATATGTCAAATACCTCACTCGCAGTCACAATGTATGATTGCTCAGTCTCTATACAACAATGTTGTTGCCTGTGATGAGTGTAATGAGCTGCATTGCATGGAAGATGAGAATGTCAATACGCTGTCTACAAATAGAGAATACTCTTCTCACGATGCTGATGTAAGTGCAAATGATGAGATTCAAGTCTGGCAATAGTTTCCCTATGACGAAGATGAGAAAGATAGCTATGCTTATGCTCAAGATTCACATAATTTTCTAAATAATTTAAGGAGACCTTCTGATGAAGAAATTAGAGCATTCACAGTTGTAGTAGTAGCTCAAGTTAAAAGCAAATATAACCTAAGAGGTAAAGCTCAGGTAAGCAACTCACACCAACTAGAGAATATTTCTGTAGGCCAGCCAGTACAAAATTATAAAGGGACTGAAACATATAAGAAACAATGGAACAATAATAAGCAAGGTTTTAAGCAGAAAACAAGTCATGATCTTCAAGGACCAGAAAATATAGTTCCTCAGGTTGATGATCGAAACAAAATTTCTCATATCAAAAATGACAGTCAAGGAGCCCTAAGAGTTAAAGCTGGATCATATCAAGATAAAAGTAAAACCGCGGATCAAGCTACAACTGTTATTCAAAATTATGCTCCATTTGACATGACTCAAGTCTTATCACAGATAAAAGTCTTTGTTCCACTGATGGAACTAATGAAAGTAGAAGAGTTTAGAAATAAAGCAGTGTCCTTAATTTCAGGAGTACCCTGTCAAGCCAAGATGGGTGATGAACTTATGGGTAAGAAACATGCCCTATGCATTGATGAAGATGAAGTTCCTGAAGTATATCTAGGGATGACCATGAAAAAATGCCCTTCACAGGTGGAACCATTTTATGTCTCCCTTGTTATAAATAGAAAATTAATTAAGAATTGTATGCTTGACTCAGGAGCGTCCACAAACATCATGCCGTTGGCTATCATGCAACAAGCTGGGTTAAAGATAGATAAGGCATGCGGGAAGTGCTATGCAATGGATGCAAGAGAGGTACCTATCATTGGAATTATGAAAGATGTGGATTTTAGACTAGCAGCATATCCAGAAAAAACTTACAAAATGAAGGTAACAGTTGTTGATATCAAGCCACAGTATGGCATGTTGTTGTCTAGAAGGTGGGCAGCATTGATTGGTGGAAGTATGCAACTAGACCTGTCATATGCCATGATCCCAATGAATGGCAAGGATGTCAAATTGATCAGAGAAGAAAGATCATTAGAAACAGTGGAGGATCAAGAATCAGAGGAACATATATGTTCTATGGATACTAACTGTGATAATTTCAGAGTTGTCTCAGATGATGAAGGAGATAAAGAGGGAAATATTTGCATTCAAGAACTAGATCAACAGGGTCTTTGGACCATGTATTTTGATGGAGCTTGTTCAAACGAAGGCTCTGGTGCTGGAGTTGTATTTCTGTCTCCATCTGGTAAGCTTCTAAAATTCTCTTTCTTGTTGAAGTTTGCCTGTACAAATAATATTGCAGAGTATGAAGCTCTATTATTAGGATTAAATGTTGCTTTGAAGCATGGAATTAAGATGCTCAAGGTATTTAATGATTTAGAGTTAGTTGTTTCCCAAGTTAGAGATAAGTATGCATCAAAAAATAAGAGATTGAAATAGTATAAGCATGTTGTTTGGGATACAATTGAATTGTTTGATGCTTTTTCAATAAACTGGATAGAGAGATCAAAAAATGTCAGGGCAAATTTTCTAGCTAATGTAGTTGTCAGGCCAGACGACATCACTTTATCAGATGTCACAAATGTTGAGGTCAAACTTAGACCTACAGTGCCAGATAATGTATGCAGCTGGCAAGTGTTTGATGATGACAAGGATTTACTAAGATTTCTACATTGCATTGATGAGTATGACAGCCAGGAAATGGATTTTTAGAACGTTGTAGAGGTTGTAGATGGAAAAGAGACTCTCTTAGGGAAGGAGGTAATACAGCTAAAGATAAATAAAATCCCTAGAGGGCTGGTTACTTTAGAGAGAGCTTTTGACAATAGGGACCAATTTGTTACAAAGACATCTCCAATAAATAAGAATGATCTAGAGGAGATAAACTTGGGAACATCTCATGCTCCCAAAAGGGTATATATTGGCAAACAACTCAAACCACATATTAGAACTATGCTGATTGCATTACTAAAAAAATATAAGCATATTTTTGCCTGGTCCTATGAGGACCTAAAAGCTTATAGAGAGGACTTATTTCAGCATGAAATCCCTTTGAAGCCCGGAGTTAAACCATTTAGACAAAAACAGAGACATATCAACCCAACCTTAGCTCCTAAAATGCAAGAAGAACTCATGAAGCTTAGGGAGGCTGGAATAATTATGCCCATCAGACACTCAACTTGGGTGTCTAACCTTGTCCCAGTCAGAAAAAAGAATGGTGAGATAAGACTTTGTGTGGACTTTAGAAATTTGAATGTATCTTCTTTGAAGGACAATTATCTATTGCCAAACATGGAAGCTATGTTGTAGAGGGTGACTGGCTGTGAGCTTTTATCCATGATGGATGGATTTTCAGGGTACAATCAGGTGAAAGTGAAAGAATCTGAACAATTCAAGACTGCTTTCACTACTCCATGGGGAACATATGTATATGTGAGGATGCCATTTGGACTGACAAATGCAGGTGCCATATTTCAGAGGGCAATGGATGTTTCTTTCGTAGGGTTGATTGACTCAATCTTGGTTGTATATCAAGATGACTTGACTGCTTATTCAAAAAAGGAAGAGCAGCACTGTATGCACTTGGAGCAGATTTTTATTAGAGCATTAGAGTATGGCATCTTGTTCAACCTAAAGAAATGTGCTTTTGGGGTAGTGGAAGGGAAATTGCTTGGACACATTGTTTCCAAGGATGGAGTCAGGATTGATCCTGAAAGAGTGGCTGCAATTGACAAAATTCAGATCCGTAAAATAGTGAAAGGTGTTCAGTCCTTCTTTGGACAAATTAACTTTGTCAGAAGATTTGTGCCTAACTTTGCAGAGACCACAAAAGATATCTCCAAGTTGTTGAAGAAAGGTGCAATTATCAAATGGGAAGATGAAGCAGCCAAATCATTTCAGAATATAAAAGAGGCTATAAAGATGGCTTCTGTGCTGAAATCTCCTAATTTTTCTAAGTCATTTCAGCTATTCGCATTTGCTTCTTACCATACTATTGTTGTATGTCTATTGCAGAAAAATGAAGAAGGTTTTGAACAACCTATAGCTTTCTTTAGCAAGTCATTGCAGGCTGCTAAGTTGAAGTATGACATCATGGAGAAACAAGCATATGCACTAGTTAGAGCAGTCAAGACCTTCAGACCATATTTTGTGGGCTCTCAAGTAATTTTGTATGTGCATCATTCAGCAGTCAAGGATATCTTTACTCAACAGGAAGTAATTGGAAGAAGATGTAGATGGATAAATAAATTGCATGAGTTCAATATTGAGATACAGATCACAAGATTGGTAAGGGGACAAGGTTTGGCAAAACTGATGACACAGTCAAATCTAGAGGCATGCCAAGTGAATGTAGTGCATAATGAAGTTGTAAATATGTTAGGATCTGAGTGGTATAAAGACATAGTGTATTATTTATAGAATTTAAACTATCCTACTCCCCTCAATGATAATTAGATGAGGACCTTGAAGCTACAGGCTATTAAATACATCATTGTTCAAGGGGAGCTGTATTGGAAAAATCCTGATGGTGTATTACTCAGATGTGTGGATGAAAATCAGGCTAAGGATATTGTAAGTGACATGCATGATTGAGTGTGTGGTGGACACTATGCTACCTATACAATAGCCCACAAAATTGTCAGAGATGGCTGCTGGTGGCCAACTCTTTTCTCAGACGTACAAAAAATGATAAGAAAATGTGATCCTTGCCAAAGGTTCTCGGGAAAGCTAAAATATGAAGGTGCATTGCCCCTTAGGACTATAACTGTAGAAGCTCCATTTCAGCAGTGGGGAATTAATTTTATAGGGGAAATCTCAAAAAAATCTAGTGGAGGGCATGGTTGGATTCTTGTTGCCACTAATTACTTCACTAAATGGATTGAAGCCATTCCAACTAAAAAGGCTACAAGCAAAGTGGTGATGGATTTTATTTTAGAAAATATTATTATCAGATTTGGAGTTCCAGCCAAATTGGTCACTGACAATGCAATGTGCTTCAGGTCCAGTGAATTTATTGATTTTTGCAGCAATTATGGAATAAATCTGTTACATGCATCACCGTACCATCCACATGGAAATGGTCAGGTAGAGTCAAGCAACAAAAGCCTCATGAAAATTGTCAAGAGGATGGTAAATAAAAACACAAGGGCTTGGGATTCAAAGCTGAAAATGACATTATGGGCTGACAAAATAACTATGAAGAAAGCAACTGGAAGGTCACCATTTGAACTAGTGTATGGTGCAGTAGCTAAATTGCCTATGAACAACCTCCTGCCAATTTATAAACTCATGCAAGAAAATGAGGAGGAGATTGAGGACTCGATAACTGAAAGAATAAATCAGCTGGTTACATTGGATGAAATGAGAAGGGAGGCACAGAAAACAAACATCAAGAGACAACAAAAGGTGAAATATCTATTTGATAAAAGGGCTACAGAAAGAAAGTTTTAGATAAGTGATTTGGTCCTTGTATGGAATGCAAGGAACCAGGATAAGGGCAAGCACGGTAAATTTGAAACCTTATGGGTAGGCCCATACCAAATCAACAACACTAATGGAGAAGATTCCTATTTTCTCTAGGCCCTAACTGGTGAACTACTGGAATTGCCTGTGCATGGATAGTTCCTGAAACCCTACTTCTCATGAATGGGTAACTTTTGTACACACTGTAAACTAGATGTGAATATTTTGTACATGCCCTAAATAGTCGGTTGTGTTTTGAGTTTTGGGGTTTTGTTTGGTCTGCCCCGGAGTGGTTTGGTTCTCGTTGCAGTCTTGTGTCTACACGTCCCCGGTTGGAGCCACTGGGGGTGATCACCTAAGTTTAGGGTTCTGTGATCAGTTTGCAGGTTCCTATGTGTATTCCTTCAGAGCCTTAGTGCCTTGATTTAATTGTTCCCTGAACTATTAATAGTGTTTTACTATTTGTTCCTGTCACACTTCATAAAAAATGCTAAGTTCTATGCATGCAAAGGTGAATTGCATATTGGAGGGCTTGAAAATCTCCATTAGCCTTCAAAAAATGGTGAAAAATGAGTTGTATGCATTTTAAATGCATATCAGACTGCATGTACAAGGGGGAATCTTTCATAGATTCTCGAGAATATTCGTTGCTTGCATATTGGGTTGCATGTATATTTGGTTTGTATGTTCAGACATACAATGGTTAGATACAAAGAAAAGATACATCACAGGTATATTCATGGAAGATTCCTGCTTGTATATAGGGGCTTGTATGTTGCCGGTGCATATGCAAGGAAAATATACAAGGGCGCAAATGCATTTGCTATTGTGGTGCGGCCGAGATACATGTGGTGGGGCCCAGGGATATACAAGTGAGAATGTATGTGTGAATATACATTCAAGCATATGAAGGTGGTCACAAGGTCGAATGTATTTTGAGTATGCATACCCAAATATACAATAAAAAGGTATGAAAGAAAATGCACATTCGGCAATGTACAATGGGAAAGTGCAAATGGTCTTGTATGATTCAGAAAATATACAAAGCAGTAGGAGATGCATTTGGTGGGGTCTGCCTCACATACAAAGGGCTTTGTATCTCATATACAAAGGAGAATGTATATGTGGTATACATTCAAAAATATGTAAGGGAAAAGGATGCAAGGTGGACCCGATGGTGCTTTGATTTTGTTCTATAGGTTCTTGGCATCCGTAACTTGCATATATATGTGAGTTGTATATCACAGATATACAAAGATGAAAAAATGTACATTCCAAACCTGATAGAAATTTCAGGTTGCTTCATAAACATTTTGGGGTCCATGGCGTGCATGAATATAGCATTTGTACTGCCGATATCCAAAAGGTGAGATACAAGCCAGATTTCAAGGTGAATGTAATGTGTTTCATAATTTTTGAGATCTGCCTTGTATGCATGTCGCACTTTTATGTGCAATGCGATAATCATAAGAGGGAGATACAAGGCCCAGATTTGAAAAGTTTTTCAAATCCGATGGATAAATGGCTGGGTCCACCTTGTATATTAAGTAGTTATATATGCATCCATTCTTGCATATACAAGGGGGGCGAAAGGGCAAAATAGTGAGAGAGAGGGTCAGCGATAAAAACATAAGGTGCCTACATGGCATATTCTCATTGGTTGGTGACTTTCAAGGCGTGTTTTGAGCCGTAGATCTCAGCGATGGGAGTAGATCGATGGTTGGTTTTGTATTTTGCTACAGTGATGGGTTTCTTTATACCTACGGCCGCGTTTGGGTGGGAAAAACTCCAAAGACATGCCACTGAGGATCTGCGGGTAGCTAAGCAATAATGGTGACATTTGCAGGATTTGGGTCGATGATGGACAGGTCAACCACTAATTTTATGAAAGAAGATTTTCTGGTGGCGGCTCAAATCCCGATTCCACCTGCTCATTCCTCTTTGTCTCTCTGCTGCATTTATGGATTCTAAGTGCCATTTGTCATGCATTGTATCTGGCAAATTTTTGATTTGCCTTGTAATTAATTTTGTTGAGTACACAGTCTTGGTATAAAAGGCCAAACTATGTGACTCAGTGTGTTGTTGGAAACTAGACAACTTTGGGTGCTGCAGTAGGAATACAACTTTCTGGTGACTCTATTTCAGGTGTCTTTGCGAGTTTATGAGTTGTATGTTGTATGTATTATGCACAGAATTATCAATTTCATGTTGGTTTAAATGAGAAATGCTTCATTGCGTGTGTTTTGTTATTTGTCTCTAGACTAAATGTGTTTTTCTTCTGACTCTGAACATCTAAGGGGTGTTATAGATTCTAGAATATAGGTTTTCTATATTGAATACTTAGTCTCTTACTTCTACTCGAGGAGTAGATTGAATGTTTTGGATTAAGTGTTGAGAAGAATACATTGCAGCAAGGATGTTTGTAAGCAGAAATAACTAAATACTCTCTCTTGGGTATTGTCTGTAAGGCAGACATTTTAGAAACCCCTTGAAATCTGATTACTGTCTTAGGTCTATGTTAAACATTCACATATATATGTCTACTGACTCTGAGCCCTGGATAGGCACCGATCTGGTCTGGTATCTCTGTTGTAACTCAAAATCCTAGTTTTACATCCATATATAAATCAAACTCAAACTTCATATACAAACCTTTAGGACTTTAGAAGTAGTTTTAGGATCAAAATCCTTGGTCTACAACTAAATATAGGCCCAAAGCTAGCCCCTTTGCACTTATTTCATAGTTTTGGCCTGCATCATAGAGGATTTATCTGCTTTGTTTCAACATCCGAGTAGTTTCATGTGCATATGTTGTAGATGTTGAGTAGGGAATACCCCCATTGGTTCTGCACAGCCTAAAGAAGAAGAGGAGATATTTATAAAGTCTATCTCCTATATTATTGGCCCCTGGCCTAGGAATCCTGTTGATCACTAATGGCTATTTTGTAGGGATTACTAGGAATAAGCATCCAGTCTGGGAAAATAACCAACAGAATAGAAGACTACTTTTAAGACAAATGAAGGATTGTATGAGTTGTTAGTGATGCCTTTTGGATTGACAAATGCACTGAGTACTTTCATGAGATTGATGAATGAAGTCTTGAAGAAATTCTTTGGTAAGTTTGTTATTTTATACTTGGATGACATTCTAATTTTTGGTAAGACAAAAGAGGAACATTTGTGGCATATTAGACAAGTTTTGCAGAGGTTGAGAGAAGAGAAATTGCTGATAAACATCAAGAAGTGTAGTTTCATGAAGGAAGAGTTGGTATACTTGGGATTTGTGATTCCTGTGGAAGGATTGAAGATGGACCCTAAGAAAGTGAGAGCAATTATTGAATGGCCTACACCGGAGAGCATTGGAGAAGTTAGATCATTTAATGGATTGGCTAGTTTCTACCGCAAGTTCATCAGAAATTTTAGTTCAATTGTTAACCCTATGACAGAGACAATGAGAGGTGACATAAAGGATTTCAAGTGGACATCTACAGTAGATAAGAGTTTTGAACTATTGAAGCAGAAGGTGATAGAGAAACCTGTTTTGGCATTACCGAATTTCAATAAGGTATTTCAAGTAGATTGTGATGCAAGTGGGAGTGTAATTGGAGCAATATTAAGTCAAGAAGGTAGAGCTGTAGCTTATTTTAGTGACAAGTTGAATGATGCAAGGAGGAGATATTCAGTCTATGATCAAGAGTTCTATGCCATAATTCAATCCTTGAAGAAGTGGAGACATTACTTGTTGCCTAAGGAGTTTGTGTTGTATACAGATCATCAAGCTTTGTAATATTTGAACAATCAAGGTAAGTTGAATCAGAGACATATGAGATGGGTAGAGTTCATGCAGATTTATACATTTGTGTTGAAGCATAGGTGTGGAAAATTAAACAAAGTTGTTGATGCATTGAGTAGGAGAAGAAACTTTTTGATAGAGATGAGAGTTGAAGTGTTAGGTTTTTCTGAATTGAAGAACATGTATGAGGGAGACACTGATTTTGTAAAACCTTGGAAAGCATGTAAGGAACTTGTTGTGACAGATAGGAGCAAGTGGTTGGACTATTTCATTCAAGAAGATATGTTGTTCAGAGGAAATCAGTTATGCATACCTAAAAGTTCAATGAGAGATAATTTGATCAAGGAGAAGCATAGTGGTGGATTGGCAGGACATTTTGGCATTGAGAAGACAATGGTTTTGGTAAGTGAAAAATTACTTTTGGCCTCAAAGACATAAGGATGTTTAGAAATTTGTGAAGATTTGTAGAGTTTGTCAAGTTGCAAAAGGGAGTAGTCAAAATACTGGATTGTATAAACCTTTAACAATACCAGAGAGACCTTGGGAAGACATAAGCATGGATTTTGTGATTGGATTACCTAAGACACAAAGAGGACATGATTCAATATTTGTAGTGGTTGATATATTTTCAAAGATGGCTCATTTCATACCTTGTAAGAAGACAACTGATGCAGTGCATGTAGTAGATCTATTTTTCAAGGAGATTGTGAGATTGCATGGATTACCTAAGAGTATAGTTTCAGATAGAGATACAAAGTTTGTTGGATACTTTTGGAGGACACTTTGGAAGAAGATGAAGGTAGATTTGAAGTTTAGTTTAGCTTTTCATCCATAGACTGATGGACAGACAGAGGAAGTGAATAGGAGTTTGGGAAATTTGTTGAGATGTTTGGTTGGAGAGAAGACATGAAGTTGGGATTTGATTCTTTCACAAGTAGAGTTTGCATACAATAATTTAGTGAACAAGAGTACCAGAAGAACACCTTTTGAGATTATTACCAGAATAAACCCTAGAGGAGTTGCAGAATTAAGAGATATCAGTATGGAAGAAAAGAGGAGTGCAGAAGCAGAAGAATTTGTAGACCACATGAAGATAGTGCATAATCAAGTTAATAAGCATTTGGAGTATATGAATAGTAAGTACAAAGAGAAGGCTGATGAGAAGATATGACATAAAGAATTTGAAGTTGGAGATGAAGTGATGGTATATCTGATATAAGAAAGATTTCTAGTTGGAACATATAACAAGTTAAAGATGAAGAAGTTTGGACCTTGTAGGATACTCAGGAAATTTGATTCAGGGAATGCATATGAAGTGGAATTACCAGAGACATTGGGTATTTCACCTATTTTCAACATTGCAAACCTATATTAGTATCATGAAGCAGAGTTCAGTGACGGCATGGAAGAAGACTTGAAGAAGCAGTTACCATAACAAGTACTGGAGCAGATTGAAGACATTTTGGATAGAAGAGTTGGATGTAGCACTAGAGGAAGATAATATAGAGAATATCTTGTGAAGTGGAAAGGCAAACTGGAAGAAGATTCATCATAGATTTATCAGGCTGAGGTGGACCATCTTGGTTCTCCACTAGCCCGAGAAAAGTGAGGGACTCACTTTTTCAATAACCCTGGATGTCTGATGCAGGAGCATCCCTGGTTCAAGAGCAATCTTGCATCAACCAAAAACATTTGCATTTCAGTTTATTTATTTTCTAGTTCAGTCAGAAGTAGTTTCTACATTTTTGGTTCGCATTTTACCATAGTAACATTTTAGACCTTGTGGAGCTAGACTTAGAATCTACATTCATTCATCTACATCATATCCAAAATTCAGAGATCCACACTTCATTACTAGAAAGATATCACTATCAGAAGATTGACTATTTCTCATAATAGAGGATCTAGATAATCACAGATAACCAGCTGAAGGAGAAACTTGCAGAAGTATTTATGGATCTGTGGATCCTAATGACACATCATTCAATGATCTTTAGTTCGTGGTCGACCTTCCCCAAAGATCCACACATCATTCCATTCATTTTCTAGAAGTGTTCTATGCATTTAGGTCTAACCTATCTGTGTACACATGTTATAGCTCTTCATTGGAGTTTGTGATCTTTGGCCGACGTGGAGGAATATATTGATCTGGACTTGATATATATTGATGTAATAGAACCTTAGGAAATCAGTAGTTAAGTTATCAAGTTGTAAGCATATGCACAAGTTCATAGTTCAAATTTTGTATGAAGGAGCTTCAAAGCTTTATCTTGCACATGTATGTAATCAGGCCTGTGATCCCTAATTGTAAGCCCGCATGTTGTCAGACGATCTCTATTTGAATTCTATGATATGTTGAATGACTGAATCTACATTTGCTTTATTTCTTTGAGTTGTTTCCATTGTGTTTACTCTTGCTACACGATCGAGACAGTTCAATCTGTGAACCCTCCTACCGTGACTGCACCATATATAGAAATACAAATTCAATTAGTTACAAGCTATCCTAATTCCTTTCTTAAAAGCTTATTCAAAATATTTTTAAAGAATCCAAAGATCCCTAAAAAATAATTAATAGATTGAATTATTATAAATTAAAATGAAATAAAAAAAAGTGTACAATGTCATAAATTGTCACCACTCACAGTTTCACACTAGGTTTAGCACTCCCTTTAATGTGTATGTTTATCTCCATTTGTAAAGTGCCCATTTTAACACCTGAATAAGAAATAGTGATAAGTACTTTAATTACTAAAACTTTGGAGGCTAATTTAGCTGGCACTAGGGTGCCCACCACCTAGGTCTAGCCTCTTGCCCCCGAACAAAGTTTGAAATTAGAGTGCCAGCCTTTTTACATCAGGTGGTACACCCCTTTTCAGCCTAAGATGACTCTTAAGAAAAGTAATTGGGATTCATATATATATGAATCTCTCCCTCTCATTTACACACATGATGAAGTGACATTAGAATGAACATTTGATCTATCTACCAACAAGCTTTCTCTACAACTCTGAAGCTCTCTACTTGTGAATTATTATTACTACTATTTCACTAACCTTTGCATGTATTTGAAGAAGTTTCTTCCTTATCCAACATCCCCTAATGTGTGACTAGTACCCCAGCATCAAGTACAACTAGGGTTTCACACTAAGGTAAATCTATTTTAGTTACAACAATCTTTATTACTTTATTTGCCTCTATTAATCATGAACATGCACTCTATATCAATCATCATTTGATGTTGTGTAAGTGGGAACACTTACATGGGTTTGACTGAGGAAATACTCTATACGACACAACTATTTTCCCTCTCTCGTGTGTGCAGATCTGGAGATGAAACTTGTGACAGTGATGGATGACAAGAAGATGAAGGATCTCTGATAGAAGTTATCAGACCAGAATTTAGGCTAAACCCTAAGGACTAGGGCACTCAACACTAGAGTCTTGCTAGTTCTACTCCATTTTCTGATGAAAGGTTGCCTCTGACCTACTACGCACCTATTTTTGTGTTCTGTTACATTTTTTGTAGATTTACTCAGTTTGTCACTTAGGTATCCTCATTGCATAGCTTAGTCAAGTCATTGTTTATCAATCTTCTCTCTTTGCAACAAAGGAACATAATACAAATAGTTTGGCTCTCCCTAAAGTACTGTAGCCAAACACTAAGGTCTTCAACGATTTGTGTTCCAATGTGACTTGGAGAAATCTTGATCTAGGTTAATTCATTTGATTAGACTAGGTCTCTTTTCCCACATCATAGTTTGGTGAACCTGACGTATCTTACACTTGATCTTATAGATCTCATTGTTGTATTTGATTAGTTTATTAATTTATTAGACACTTATATCACATATCTTCTTTTATTTTATGTGTATAGTTTAGAAAGAAAAACACACTTAAACACACTTTTCTTGTCTCTTAGATTAGAAAACAAAAGCATAAACAAAATTTTCTCATTCTTCTATTCCTTAATAAGCATAACCATCTTGTCATGACTCTTTATTCTCTATCACTTCTTAAGATTACATGAGAATTGTAAAAATTTTAATTGCTTTATGAGTTTTGTGACCCGATGCTCCAAATACAAACATCCAATAAGAAGTTATTGAATCCTAATGGGCTCCTATCCTTTAGCTAGCTCTGGTATTTTGACATTGGAGCTTGAATTTGATAACCTATCCATCCCAGGGAATTCTAGAATGCAACCATCTTTAAATCATGTTCCTACCTTGTTGATGATCTCTAAGACACAACCTTCTCTTGACTCTCTTGAAAACTCTGTGGCCCATGTTCTTGAGGCCTAAACTCATAAACTAGATAGTGAGTTACCTAGTTTCCAACAATTCTTATACATGTAACATGTGGTTGGGGAGGCAGTCCCTCTCATAGGGAATCTCATAAAGTTGTTACTTGATGATCCACAAGGTTTGGAAGTCCTACATGCAATCTAGCTCACATAGTGGATAACAACATTATGACATTGGCTAGTTACTCAAAAATCATCAGCAATACATCCTTTCAAAACCAAATGGGGATGCAGGTGTCCATACCAATGTTGACATCCTCCATTTCAACATTCACTTCTTCTGTTGTCACCACCTCTGCACAATCTGATAACAATGCCAACACTAGTTCTAAGGTAACAAGTGGGAATCCTATACACCAATGTAGCTTTGTCCCACCTTCTTTCGGCCTCTATTTTACCTATCAAAATGCTAATCCAAATGTTTCCCAACATGTTCTTAGCTAATCTCATCCATAGTTCACTTACCAAATTGTCAATCACATTGTTTCTCAACCCCTTGTTAGCTTCGCTCCTTCATATTCTAGCCATTCACAAGTCAATCCGCCTTCTAATCTTGTCATAAAACAACTCTTGTAAAATGGCAACTCAGTACAACAAAAATTAGCAACCATAATTCAAGGCCAATCCTAACATACCATCCCATCCTACTACACTTGTAGCCCATTATCACTCACTATCCTAAAAACTCCTATACCTCGTTTTGAGAATTACACTATAAAAGGAGACCCTAGTAACCATATGTCAGCCTTTACCACTTGGTGCAGTGACTTTCATTTTGAAGATGCTATCTTAGTGAAACTCTTTCCTCAATCACTAAAAGACACGGCCTTGGATTTTTTTTCTCCCTACCTGATAACTCATTCCACTCCTTTCAACAACTTATCAATCAATTTCTCAAACATTTTCAAGAAAACATTAGACCTCAAGTCACATTGACTAATTTGTTTCATTGTAAGCAAGGAGTGAAAGAGAAAGTGACTAACTTCATTGAGAATTACAAACCCCTCTTCTCTCAAATACCGTATTCTCTTCCAAATGTTGATGTACAAAGGTTTTTCATTGGAAACCTGCAGCCACAAATCCGTGATAAGATATTATTGATGCATTATCCTTCATTCACACATCTTTGGACAGCTCTTCATGATTACCAACTGTCGATCAACTAGTATGAGGGCTCCTCCTCATCGGCTCTCGTTGGCAAGTCTGAGATCACTACTCCACATTAACAGACATTCAAGAAACAAAAAAAAACTTTATCAAAATCAACTCTCATTCTTTAAACAAAATTCAAGCACAAACTTTATGACTGTTATACCTCCTGCTATGGCACCCTATAAGTTTAAACAAAAGAATTGACAATTCTTAAAACTTTCTAAGTCTCTTCATTCCGTAATGCTATAACTTTTTAATAGTAATCTCATTCAACTTCCTCCTATACATCTTGTGGACACTTCTAAACCACTATCTCCTTCTTTTGACCTGAAGGCATTTTGTCAATATCATCAAACACCCGGGCATGACACTGAGAGATGCATGCATCTTAAACATGAAGTGCAAGACCTCATTGACTCTAATATTATCTAGATAGCTAGTGAGAATGACAAAGGGAATAAATCTGTAGCCCCACCAAATCAAAACTTGAAAATATATACAAATCTATTACTGTGCCATTCAATTAACATTATGGAACAACCTGTTGATAGAGCACCTACTTCAATAACTTTTGATCACAAAGACAAAATCCTAGACAACCTAGTTTCCATGGTGGATGCTCACCCTCACTAAGTGCTAGATGAAATTGAGCCAACCATCTCCATTTGACCACCATGATGCCCCTTTTCATGCACCTAATAGTCCTCTCTAGATTACCATCGGGATTAATGACAAACCCACAAGGGGAGTACTCATTGATCCTACATGTCTGGTAAATGTAGTTACAAAGGAATTCCTCTATGTGCATAAGTTGTATCAAGACAAGTACAAGCAATCAAAAATCTTGGTTAGAGTGCATGATGGCTCCAATCATCCTACTCTTGGTTCCTTGACCCTCTCCATCTTGGTCAGACCAAAAGTCCTGAATGTGTCTTTTACCATTATCCCAACCTTGGATCAATTTCATGTGAAGTTGGGTCATTAGTGACTTTCTTCCATGAAGGAGGTCCTCTCCATAATCTATAAGTGTATAAAATTTCTATTTAAGGGACAAGTGCATATTGTATATCAAAATGGGTTCTAGCATTTGTCCCTTCGTGGGAACTTCCCACTTGATTACTTTAGGCCACAACCTGTTCAACCCTGTAATGATCTTATATTTATCTCATATCAGAAATTCAAAGTAAACTGAATTGCTCAATTTTCTATCGGTGCCTCCTATCATGCTATCCTAGATACTACCCTTGAGGTCCCTCGATCTTCCGTGGATGTGATAGTAGTTCCCTCTATTCCGCAGGCGGTGGACAAACCACACCCTGAATTGAGAGTCCTTTCCCAAGCCCAGGCATTTGGTATCTATGCTAAGGTTCCACCTACGTCATCCTACCCTAGACCATGAGGGAAATGTCCTGCACATCCTAGACCTCCCCACACATTAAGGATTAATTTTGTTCCTCCTGCTTCTACAAAGTCTAGAGGAAAGCAATTTATTGTGTGGGAGAGTTTCACTACAGTTTCTTAATCATCTATGGATGTCACAGTACCTCCACCTATTCTGGAAGATATGAGAGAATGATATCCCACCTTAAAAAACCCTCCACCCATAGCCTCCCAACCTCTGGTGATTTCTTTTATTCCTCCTCTTTCTCCTCGAGCATAGGAAGAAAAGGAACCCATGCTGGGAAGCACCTAGGTTCCTCCTAAATATGCTGCGAATCATACATGACAATATCAAAATATGAAAGAACACAAGAGACAATGGCATGCTAGGGTTCATCATCTTGCAAAAAAAAAGGAGAACCTTCCTCCCCACTCTTTTGTTGCACATATGTTACCTAAAGTTTTTATTGTTGTGGTTGTCATTGATGGTTATGTTGATGGTATACTATGATGGTGTGCTAATAGTGATGTTGATGTTCATGGTTGGATATCATGCCTTGTTTAATGTCAATTAAAGTTGTATTGAGTATATTTTTTTATTAGCAGACATGATATCATGATGATATATTAAGATGAGAATTAGAAGCATTAAGATGAGGATTAGAAGTAATGTTGATGTTGGGGAGATGTTGTTGATTGTCTATAACATGTTGTATGCTCTCTGCTGTTGTTCCTAAGGAAGTATGTGTTTCTACTAGGAAGGTCTGGTCTCCGGATGTTGGTGAAGGTTTCTGTTGATGTATAAATTTGTAGGTCTAATCTAGCAACAACATGGGAAACACTAAAAATGTGGGATTACTTCTCACAATAACCTCCAGATTTTATGGAAGCTAGCTCTTCCTTTTTCAATGGGGTTTTGGGAAAAGGAGAAGAAGAAACAATATTACAAATACAATGAAATAAAACTCCTAACCCTATGGTGATGCGCTAGATTTCAAACCAACCTAGTTGCACAATGTCAAACCCTATATGATTTAACTGGAAAACCAAAGAGTAGAGTGCATGATTGATTACCCAATTTAATAAACATATTCAACAGAGGCAAAGAAATAGAAAATAAGAAGCAAGAAATAGAGATAGATTCAGTATGCACAAAGTAGTATTTCTCATTATTGTTTGAAGAAGAACAAAATACAGAGGTAAATATGCACACAATAAAATGTTACATTCCTTATGAAAAGCAAATTGAGGCAAAAAATAAATCTCTGATCTACTGCTCAAAAATCTATGTCTGATCTATGAAGAACTCTCAAACTCTATGTGGAACTGTTTGGGACTCTTTGTATTACTGCCTTTCTCTATTCTAGATCTAATGTATATATAACCCATAAAGCCGAAGCAAAATATCTCTAACCAGCTCCGAAAATCTCAACTAAAACCCACAAAATTTGGTAGATAACTAAAACTGGCTATCAACTCTATGAGAACTGGCTCTTTCTATTTTGCCCTCAATGGCTAGAAAATACATTGCTACAAATGCTTAACCTGTGGCATGAAAAACTTCCCGTCGCTTCCCCTTTTGCTTGTTGTGAAAGAGAAGAGGGCTGCGTGAAACTTAGGGCTGCATCTTTTACTTTATCCATCGTGAGGCATAAAGAGTCATAAAATATAATAAATCCTTGACTTTACTTTATCTTTGATGTATCTTTTCTTCACGTGAGGCATAGAGAGAGTTTTTTTAATAAAATAATAAAGCTTTACTTTCCTCACAATGAGACCCACCTATGATCTCATTTAAATAAAGACTTTTATTTTTGAATCATTTAACTTCATTAAAGGGAGGGGTCCACAATCTGAAAAGACTCTATTATTAAAATCTAATTTACTTTTACCTCCCGTGACTCTTTGATTTGAGCTTCATAAGAAAATAAAACCAATGTTTTATTTGCCTTCCACTTGTTCCACATGGTAGCCTGGTGCTCTTTTGAAGAATGCATTTCTTTGCTTGCCCTCAAACTCCCATGGGAGTGACAAGTGGCTCACTCCGGTGCTTCTTTCCCTCTGCCGAGTTTTTGATCTTCCTATGCATCCAATGGTAACTATTTTGCTACATTCATTTCACTGTCTCTACACCATTGAGCCTTTAGCCTACATACCATTTCTTCTGACTATGTCTTCTTTGTTTGGTTTATTTTGGCTGAATGCTTTTGAATGGTTACACCATTGACTCTATGGCTTGTGCCATATATTTGAAAAAACTATTGCTTGATATTGTGCCTTTGTTTATAATGGCTGCATGCCTTCCTTTAGAGAAGCTAAGTAATCTTCATATTAGTGAATATGGCAATTTGTGCCCTATATCTTTTGCAAGGCCCGTGTCTTTATCACTATGTTGCATTTTAGTTGAGTGTATTGATTCTTTATTAGAGTCTTCTCCTTCTTCATCAGCAACAGTTTTATAGTGACACCATTATCACTGAAACCAGACTTGTGTTATCATGTAATGACTGTGCCTACCTTTGCATTATTGAAGAGTCTCAAAACCTCTACTCTAATAATCAGCGCCTTTTGAATGGCCTCACCATCTTTATCAAATGGTACCTCTGTATTTTGGTGTGTTATCTTTGATCAATACTACAGCGCACCATCTTATATGGTTGAGACCCATCCATTAGAAGTCATGCCTCCATTTTGAATAATAATGCACCTTTGTTATTGTTTCTATGAGTAGTGCCATAATACTCAAGGCTATGCCAAAAAACTCATGTTGCACCATGTTTAAGACTTACTAGGAATGCCTCCTTTAAAGACCAATCCCTATCCATGGTGGCTTTGTCATTGGCTGGTCCATGACATTTGTAGATTCATTATATGTTGAGCACCATTCTTTACATTAGCAACGCTTGATTTTATCTACACTTTCATTTTTTTAAATAGAGTACTCATACTTTGAAACACTGAGATTCTATCAGATAGGTCATGCTTTTCATTTGTTATGTGACACCTCATCATTCTTTACTATTAAGCCTCTGGTTATCATATGGTTGAGCCTAAAATGGGGGTTCCCCATATAACAACAGTTTTACCAGATGCTTGAGTATGATTAAATGTCTGTCATGATAATGGTTGCATCTTCATTCTATCAGCCACCTCACATCCATGTCCACCACCACCAGAGCCTTGGAATGCTCCTCCTCTACCATGCCCCAACATTAATTTAGTTGGCAGATACAATTGTTTGTCAATAGATGTTGATCAGTAGACACAGAGCTAGGAAACTGAGCATTTCCCTTTGGCTAGATTTCAACTTTCTTAAGAAATTCTTGCAAAAGAATAATAATTGCCTGAGACTAAATATGAGCATTTGACTTCCACTAGATTTCTGCCTGCTTGCATAGTGATGGAACTCTCATGTGGATGATATCAAATATTTCAAACCATGAAACCTTCTTGCACTTCCATTTTAGAGAAACTGGATGCCATCAGGTCGCCTTGCATGCTATTGCACAAGGCCACAAGCTGTCTTTTCAAAAACAATGTTCTTCCCTTGCCAACAAACCAGCAAGAGAGAATTTTAATTGGAATAGGGGTCTCTCAGGCACATACATTCTGCTTAGATATTATCTTCTTGTGGCCATGAATGGCTAGAACCACTTATTGTCTTCATATGCACTTACTAGAAAGAAGATGGCTTTCATCTCTAAAGCCAAAACCTTTCCCATCCTTTCAATAGACTGAGATTCTTTGTCATTCCAACCTCACCAGAGATGCCCTATGAAAGAGATGTTGAGGGTTACACAAAAGCCAAAAAATCCCTTTGTATGAGCAACAGTATGAAGCATCAATAGAAAATTATTTTAAAGGGGTGCCTTATGTTAAAAGGAATGAGGCTACAGATTTGTTGAGGATTATATGGACCCCTTCTTCTGATTGTTCAAGGAGGACTACTTTAGACCTTGACTAGAAACTGGCTTTATACTGCTGGTGGATGTTTACTAAAACTATGACTTCCTTGATTCTCTCAAACTATAATTAGACAGTTTTAGAATGGTGTGTAGAAAATGCACAACAGTTCTTGGTGACTTGTTGGGAAAGTGGGCCTACTCAGTCGAATCTCAGAATCTTTGGTTTCGTAGATCAAAAGCCTTGTTCATATGGCATAGAGTCAATTAGGCTGAAAGAAGAACAAACTAGCACCTAAAAATGGAGTTGCAACCAACACTTGCAACCAAAACTGATGCAACTACCCTGATGATGCATGAAGTTGAATCACTACTGAACCAAATACATCCACAACTAAAACCAACAGGTATCACTAAAACTGACCATGATTGAATCACTAAACTAACTTCCATCCTCATAGAAGCAATCGAGATTTATTAAAAACAAACTAAATGAAACTGAAAACCTAATGCTGATGCTACAACTTATTTTGGACTTCTAAGACCTAATCATTGACAAATAAAACACAAAAGAATATGCCCATTTATCAAGACAGAAAAATAACTATCAAATCAGATGATGTTGGTCTAGTGAATCCACATAAAACTGAGAATTGACCAAATGAAATGTACGAAGGAAAATATGAGGAACTTGTACCTTTTGGCTTTTCTACACTCCGGAGGTTCCTCTTTGGCATAAAAACACCTCTATGAACTTCATATTCAAAAAATCAAATGTTGGAGCTCATTTCTCTACTTGTATTTGAAAGCTTCTATTGATAGAACTTCATTTGTGACCTCCTTCAGAGTCTCTTCAATAGGTTCATGACCCATGATAGTATCAAAACCAGGGGTGTAGGTGACAGAGCTACTAATCACAACCTTGGATCAGATGGGGATTCCTTCATGCAAGAAGAAGGGTATATAATGTGACTCAGTATTTGACTCTTCACTTTTACAGATGTCTCTTTGTACCTCATCATCTTAAATCTTTCCTTGTATCTGTGTGTCTTCATCAAGAAAAAGAGAACAACCATCTTCAAGAATAGAAAACAAATCAGCTCTTGCATCTACCTTTGCTTCAAAATTTTCTCCATAATTACCTTTAACAGGCCTTGCAAATGAACCATGCACTTGTTCAATTGTAGGATCTTCCTCATCTAGTAGCTAATACCCTTGTTGAAAAAGTGAGAATAAATCCTCATTGTACTCTTCATGTTGTCCATGCATCTCTGTGCTATCTATCTCAATACATTAAAACTCATTACAAAAATAAAAATAGTCATTCTTGATAGGCTCTGTAGAAATCTCTCTTGCAACCTCTTCCTCAAGATAAGATACAGATTGTGAATCATTGTTTACCCAGTACTTTTCAGCTTAAAATCCCCTCATGAAGTACTTTTTAGCTTTAAATCCCCTCATGAAGTACTTTTCAGCTTCTAGAAGTTGCATTTCATAAGCATCCTCTGTATCTTTTTCATGACTTGACTGAGTCTTTGAATTAAACCTTGCCACATATGCCTGATGCTGATAACCAGAAGGACACACTGAATAGACAGGGGCCACCTCTCTTCTTGTATTTTGATCCTTGAGTGTCAAATTTTCTAAAACATCAAAGTGGTAAAGAACCTGATCTATGACCTCTATGGACTGATTTGCAGCGATAGAGCCTTGTAATGCATAATTCTGAATATTATTGGGCATCCTCTAACTATATTCGTATTGATGTTCATACAGACTTGGAGGTATGAAATTTGGATCAGCATTACATATGTTTTGGCATTTTAACTCATATAGCTCAGGGGTGAGGGTTTTTATAACTTCTTTTACTGCACTCACCTCCTCATGATTTGACAAATTAGTAGGGAGGGTGGGTGGATTAAAATTTATATGCATTTGGCTACAAGAAAGAGTTTGAGACAAGTAATTTGCATGAAGCATCAATTGTTTTAGGGGCAGAGGAGGTAATTTACCAGCCTCTATGAGATTGTTTTCAGCTTTAATAGCCAAATCATATGACTAGGGAAAGGTTTCACCTCCTAAGGCTTGAATCATAATAGATATTTCAGGGTCTAAAGCCTTTAGATAATACAGAAATGCAAAAAATGGAGGAGGCCTCATGTCAATTGAGAATTTCTTCCATACCTTATCAAATCTTGAATTGAAGTCACAAATGCTCTCCATTGGATGCCTTCTGATTGTAATGAGATTCTGGGTGAGGGTGCTAACATCTATCCTCTCTTTGAACTGATTATAGATGAGTCCTCCTAGCTAATCACATCTAGTGATTGAACCAGGCTGCAATCCTTTGTACCATTCTTTTGCTTTGCCTTTGAGGGAAGATGCCAACAATGAAAGGGCATGATTCTCAATTGTAATATTATGAATGGTGCACAAATTTGCCACATCTTGAATGTGATCTATAGGACAAACAGAGCCATCCCCAAGAAAATGAGATAATTCATTCCATGCTATGTCAGGAACTTGACCCTGCTGCTGAAGAACAAGAGGACTTGAATCCCAAGTCAAAAAAGGTAGATACCTTGTAGGAATATTCAGGTGCACATAGATACCTGGGGTTGCCATGGTTTGCAGAAGAAAAGACCTAAGAAAGAGTCTCTAGTAGAGTCACCAGGTGGAAGATTCATGCTCCCATGAGCAAATATTTTTTGTGATTTTCCACCAAAACCACAAAATACAGAGCAAAGATTCAATGAAAACAAAGACCCAAGTCTTGAATCCACTCCCACCAACCGTGCCAAAAACTATTGATGTATAAATTTGTGGATCTAATCCAACAACAACATGGGAAACTCTGAAAACGTGAGATTGCTTCTTAGAATAACCTCTAGATTTTATGGAAGCTAGCTCTTCCTTTTTCAATGGGGTTTTGGGAAAAGGGGAAGAAGAAATAAGATTACAGATACAATGAAATAAAACTCCTAACCCAGTTACACAATGTCAAAACCTATATGATTTAACTAGAAAACCAAAGAGCAGAGTGCATGATTGATTACCCAGTTTAATAAACATATTTAATAGTGGCAAAGAAATAGAAAATAAGAAGCAAGAAGCAAAGATAGATTCAGTATGTACAAAGTAGTATTTCTCATTATTGTTTGAAGAAGAACAAAATACAAAGGCAAATATGCACAAAATAAAATGTTACATTCCTTATGAAAAGAAAATTGAGGCAAAAAGTTAATCTTTGATCTGTTGTTCAAAAATCTGTGTCTGATCTATGAAGAACTCTTGAACTCTATGTGGAACTATTTGGGACTCTTTGTATTACTGCCTTTCTCTATTGCGGATCTGATATATATATAAACCAGAAAGCCAAAGCAAAATATCTCTAATTGCCTCCAAAAATCTCAACTGAAACCCACAAAATCTAGCAGATAACTGAAACTAACTATCAACTCCATGAGAACTGGCTCTTTCTATTTTTCCCTCAATGGCTAGAAAATACATTGCTGCAAATGCTTAACCTGTGGCATTAAAAACTTCTCGTTGCTTCCCATTTTGCTTGTTGTGAAAGAGAAGAGTGTTGCGTGAAACTTAGGGCTACATCTTTTATTTTATCCATTGTGAGACATAAAGAGTCATAAAATATAATAAATCCTTGACTTTACTTTATCTTTGATGTATCTTTTCTTCACATGAGGCATAGAGAGAGTCTTTTTAATAAAATAATAAAGCTTTACTTTCCTCACAATGGGACCCACCTATGATCTCATTTAAATAAAGACTTTTGTTTTTGAATCATTTAACTTCATTAAAGGGAGGGGCCCACCATCTAAAAAGACTCTATTATTAAAATCTGATTTACTTTTACCTCCCGTGACTCTTAAATTTGAGTTTCATAAGAAAATAAAACCAATATTTTATCTACCTTACGCTTGCCCCACATGGCAGCCTGGCACTCTATTGAGGAATGAGTTTCTTTCCTTGCCCTCAAACTCCTATGGGAGTGACAAGTGGCTCACTGTAGTGCTTCTTTCCCTCTGCTATGCAAGTCATTGATCTTCTTATGCATTTGACGGTGGCTATTTTGCTGCATTCATTTCATTGTCTCTACACCATTGAACCTTTAGCCTGCTTACCATTTCTTTTAATGGTGTCTTCTCTATTTGGTTCATTTTGGCTGAATGCTTCTGGATAGTTGCACCATTGACTCTATGGCTTGTGCTATATATTTGAAAACACTGTTGCTTGATAGTGTGCCTTTGTTTATAATGGCTACATGTCTTCCTTTAGAGAGGCCGAGCAATCTTCATATTAGCGAATATGGCAATTTGTATGCTATATCTTTTGCAAGGCTTGTGTCTTTATCACTATGTTGTATTTTAGTTCAGTGTACTAATTCTTTATTTAGAGTCTACTCCTTCATTAGCAACAACTGTATAGTGACGCCATTATTAGTAAAACTAGACCTGTGTCATCATGTAATGACTATGCCTACCTTTGCATTGCTGAAGAGTCTCAAAACCTCTACTCTAATAAGCAGTACCTTTTGTCACCATCTTTATCGAATGGTGCCTCTATATTTTGGTGTGTTATCTTTAATCAATACTACAACGTGCCATCTTATATGGCTGAGACCCATCCATTAGAAGCCATGCCTCCATTTTGAATAATAATGTGCCTTTGTTATTGTTTCTATGGGCAGTGCCATAATACTCAAGGCTACGCCAAAAACCTCAGGCCGCACCATGTTTAAGACTTACTAGCAATGCCTCCTTTAAAGACCGATCCTTATCCATGGTGGCTTTGTCATTGGCTGATCCATGACATTTATAGATTCATTATATGCTAAGCACCATTTTTTACATTAGCAACGCTTGATTTTATCTGCACTTTCATTTTTTTAAATAGAGTACTCATACTTTGAAATGCTGAGATTCTATCAGACAGGCCATGCCTTTCATTTGTTATGTGACACCTCTTCATTCTTTACCAATTAAATCTCTAGTTATCATATGGATGAGCCTAAAATGGCTATGTTCTTGCTTCAGCAGGGCTTCCCCATATAACAATGGTTTTACCAGATGCTTGATTGTGATTAAATGCTTGTCATGATAATGGTTGCATCGTCATTCTATCAACCACCTCACATCCACGTCCACCACCACCAGAGCCTTGGAATGCTCCTCCTCTACCATGCCCCAACATTAATTTAGTTGGTAGATACAATTGTTTTGTCAATAGATGCTGACCAGTAGACACAGAGCCATCAAACTAAGCATTTCCCTTTGGCTACATTTCAGCCTTCTTAAGAAATTCCTGCAAAAGAATAACAATTTCTTGAGATTAAATATGAGCATTTGACTTCCACTAGATTCATGCCTGCTTGCATAGTGATGGAACTCTCATGTGGATGATATCATATATTTCAAACCATGAAACCTTCTTGCACTTCCATTTTAGAGCAACTGGATGCCATCAGGTCACCTTGCATGTTGTTGCACAAGGCCACAAGTTGTCTTTTCAAAAACAATGTTTTTCCCTTGCCAACAAACTAGCAAGAGAGAATTTTAATTGGAATAGGGGTCTCTCAGGTACATACAATTTTCTTAGATATTTTCTTCTTGTGGCCATGAATGGCTAGAACCACTTCTTGTCTTCATCTACACTTACTAGAAAGAAGATGGCTTTCATCTCTAAAGCCAAAACGTTTCCCATCCTTTCAACAGATTGAGATTCTTTGTCATTCCAACCTCATAGGAGATGCCCTCTAAAAGAGATGTTGAGGGTCACACAAAACCCAAAAAGTCCCTTTGTATGAGCAACAGTATGAAGCATCAATAGAAAATTATTTTAAAGGGGTGCCATATGTTAAAAGGAATGAAGATACAGATTCGTTGAGGATTATATGGACCCCTTCTTTCGATTGCTCAAGGAGGACTACTTTAAACCTTGATTGAAAACTAGCTTTATACGGCTGGTGGATGTTTACTGAAACTATGACTTCCTTGATTCTCCCAAACTACAATTAGATAGTTTGAGAATGCTGTGTAGAGAATGCACAACAGTTTCCACTAAAGAAAGTTGCCTTGAATACTGATTGGGAGAATGCTTTGCATTCCTCCACCTTTGAAGATATGGTCACATAGTTTAGAAGTTAAGTTTAGTGTGTTGTAAAGATGCTACATTCAAAGTTTCATATCATTTGTCCCTCCAAAGAGAAAGTTGTAAGTGATAGAGTGTAGGAGTGTATTGTCTGATGGCTAGTTTTAGCGTATGTTGGCTTGAGCCAACTTGTTGCTATATGAAGTGGTGAATTAGCTAGTGGAAAATTATCCTAAGCATCTTGTGACATTTCCTATTGCTACACAAGGTGTTTTTTGGGTTTCTCTGGAATAGGCTATGGTCTGGAATGAAGGTGTTGTTAGGTTATGCTTTTGCCTGGTCGACTGAGGTATGTTGAAGGTGTGTGCCATAAATTCCTTATTGTACAGAGTTCAAGGAGTGTTTGGAGATGTTGTAGGGGTCATGTTAATGCATTTGGAAGAAGCACAAGTAATTTTTAATCTTCCATGAGTACTGCCAAGTTGTAATGGCAGACATGCTACAAGCTTCATATTTTCTTGCTTAAGGCCAACCTATTTAAAACGTGCAAAGTGTGCGGATGTTATTCTTTGAAGGATGATGTTGTGAAGGGTGTTTAGCACCAGGTTAAGCATGTTTTGGAATCTGCAAGGCATTTTCCTCTTCCCGGTGTTGTGTGTAGTTAATTTTAGGGCTTGCCCTCTACACATTTTATGTTGTTTGATCTTTGGCCAAAATGTAAAGTATTCAATGTAATATCATGTATATATTATAAACCTAGTTGATCTAGGTTAGGTGTGATTGTGAGTGTGAGTGTAAGAAGTTGAATGTGGATGTGTAATATAAAGAGTAGAAGTAATAGATCTTGTCTAGATTCATCTTGAAGATATTTTTGAGATAGAATGGAAGTGAAAAGTGTGCCTAACTGATTGCTAGAGGCAGTGAGCCAAAGGAAAAACTTCTTGAAGGTTGAAAGCATTGAGTCAGTAAGCTATAGAGAAGACATTTGAAGAATTTGTAATTCAGTTTTCAAAGCAGAATTGAAGTCATTAAAAGGATTGAGGTTCATTGTCAGATTCAAATAGTAGAAGGACTGTCATGTTGTAATGTTTTCTAGGTTTGTTCTCAATTCAGGGAGTAGTTTCTCGAGCTTGGGTTGAAGCCCTAAAACAAAGTCCATAGGGAGTTGCAGCTTCCTTGGGAGAGACCCTAAAGCCTTTCTACAAGGAGTAGTAGATTCCTTGGGTTGTAGTCCTAAAACAAATTTGTAACTGTGATTCTTTTGTGAGGCTGGATTAGGATAGTAGCTCCTAGCAAATTTTCTCATTGTGGTTTTTCCCTTCTTGGGTTTTCCATGTATATCTGGTGTTATATTGTGCATGTGTGTTCATTGCTTTATCTTCCATTGTTGTTGATTTGTTTAAGGATTAATGATTTTGTTAGAATAATAAATTTCCATTGTGCTAAAAGTTTAAGTTTTGGAGATATTGATTCACCCCCCTCTCAGTATCTAGGTGTGTTCAACAACTTCTTCCATGCAGTCCACTCTTGACCCATCATTGTATATCTCTTTGTATGACCGAGTAGGTTGAAAAGATCATCCCTGTGGTCCAAGTATTCTTGGCTCCTTCTATAGAGAGTCCCATCCTCTCTTCCATTCTAGATATCCCACCATTTGTTGAGCCTTTGAATTTGCCTAATGTCAGAGTTGTTTCAAGTAGTGTTATATCACAGATAGTTCCATTCTAGCATGCCATTGACATAGACATTCCACATCCAAAGCATAAGCATGAGCCTTACCCTGACAAATCTTTCCAAATGCCTAAGCCATAGCTGCCTCTTGGAGCTTCTTCTCTTCCTATGATTGATAGTACTCATGACCTCGTAGTTAGTACTATCATATAACCCATAGTTGTATATTCTGACAGTGATTCAGAAGACACCTCTGAACCATTGAAAACTGTTGCACAATTATCCTCAATCTTCACACAATCGATGGACTTAGCCTTTGGGGGCATGCATGAGTATCCTTCCCTGATGATTGATTATGCATGTCATGAACTTGGTGCCACTCCTTGTATCTCACTCACTGTAGTTCCTCTAGTATCTTGTCCTCCATCCCTTTATGATGACCAAGATTAGGAGGCAAATGACTTTCTATAGTTTGACTCACGAGGGTAGTACCTTCATCTCATATGTTATATTTGTGTTATGCTTGTATGTAATGTCATCCCTGCACATGCTACTTGGTGTGTATTTTGTTTGTTAGTTCTCGTTGGATGACCCTTGATGCTCATGTTGGAGCAAGGATACAAGGGGAATGAATCTGTCATGACATTCCTCTTTATGTATCTTCATTCTTCTATTTGTCATAAAATGCAATTTTATGCTTTTGGGGACGATGCAAAATGTTAGATGATTTAGCATCCTTCCATGTTGACCCAAAAATTTATTTTTATTTTTCTTTCACGTGATATTTCTTTCTCCATTTTCATAGTTCTACTAAGTGGAGGATGATGACAATTCTAAAAACGATTGTCTCTTCTATACAAAAATTCATATACTAACTCTAGTCAAGTAGATCCCTTTGTGCTACTATATGATATTACTTATTTTATGATGTAACTTTTGGACATACATCATTTGGGCATGTGCTTCTAGAAATCTCTCATGCCTATTTTACATATATCACTCTTTCTACCTTAAAGGAAATTGCTACATGTTGGCATTAGCAATTACTTTAAGGTGGAGGCATACACTTTGCTATGTACTTCACTTTGTTCACAAACACGTGGACATTTTTCTATCTTGACATACACCTTTTTTATCATCTTTTGTAGCACTTTACTAGAGTTACACAACAAACAACACATTTTTCTTGGCACTGTAATTTCTGATATTGTTGACATGAAACTAACCTAGTAAACAACATATTTTACTATCTTGTGATGCTTTCATTTGCTACTTGTTGACATAAAACTCACCTAGTAAATCTACAGATCTTAGTAGCCTGTGAGAGTTTTGGATGCGATCCCTGAAGTGTTAACAACACATAGTCACCTAGCATAACACAACTTGCTAGCCTATGATCCATGTAATCTATGAGCCACCTAATATAACACAAATTGCTAGCCTGTGTGCTTCATACGACCTTTGTTACACTCATGGTCACATAGCACAACACAACTTGCTAGCCCATTGTCCATGACCATATCTTGATCTACATGACCCCTAGCGACAGAGCAAGCTAGCGCCAAAGTCATTTATTGTCTTCCTTCATATTGATTACTCCCTTATCTATTTGTATGTCTCTTATACAATTATGTTTTCCATGTTTTCCATGCATGTGTGTTTCATGAATGTTCTATGTATGCTATATGTATTGTCCTTGATTTCTCCATGCATTCTCCTTGTTTGCTCCATGTCTTTTCTATGCTTAATCTGTGTATTGTCCATGTTCCTTAGGTGTGTGCAAACTATTTGTCTTAACATTGTGCGTTGGTAGAATCCTAAGTCTAGGGGCTAACGCATCTCCCAATTTAGTGACATTCTACATCTTCAACATTTTTACTTCTCCATACTTTAGTGTGAGTATGAGCATAAGTTCATGGACTCACTAAAGTGGGGGCTAAATGTAGTGTCATAAATTATCATCCATACAATTTGAAACTAGGTTTAGCACTCTCTTTAACAGGTGTGTTTATCTTCATTTGTAAAGTGTTGGTTTTAACACCTAAATAAGAAATAGTGATAAATCCATTAATTTTTAAAATTTTGGGGGTTGATTTAGCTAGGACTAGGGTGCCCAACACCTTGGTCCAACCTCTTGGCCCCAAGAAAAGTTTGAAATGAGAGTGTCGGCCTTGTTACATCAGGTGGTACACCCCTTGTCGGCCTAACACAACTCTTCTCAAAAGTAATTGGGAATCATATATATGACTCTCTCCCTATTATTTACACACATGACAAATTGACATTAGAATGAATATTTGATCTATCTACCAACAAGCTCTCTCTACAACTTTGAAGCTCTCTACTTGTGAATTATTATTACTGCTATTGTACTAACTTTTGCAGGTATTTAAGGAAGCTTCTTCCTTCTCCACCATCTCCTAATGTGTGACTAGTGCCCTGACATCAAGTCCAAGTAGGGTTTCACACTAAGGTAAATCTATTTTAGTTACAACATTCTTTATTACTTTATTTTCCTTGTTCATCATGAACACACACTCTACACCAATCATCATTTGTTGTTGTGGAAGTGGGAACACTTACATGGGGTTTGACTGAGGCAAGCCCCTATACAACACTACCATTTTCCCTCTTTCGTGTGTACAAATCTAAAGATGAAACTTGTGACAGTGACGGACGGCAAGAAGACGAAGGATCTTTGCCAGAAGTTACCAGACCACAATTTAGGCTAAAACCTAAGGACTAGGGCACCCAGTGCTGGAGTCCTACTAGTTATACTCCATTTTCTAGTGATAGGTTCCCTCTGACCTGCTCCACTCTACTCTACTCTTGTTTCTGTGTTCTGTTGTAGTTTTCTATAGATTTACTTAGTTTGTCACTTAGGTCTCCTCATTGCATAGCTTAGTCAAATCATTGTTTATCAGTCTTCTCTCTTTGCAACAAAGGAACAAAATCTAGATAGTTTGGCTCTCCCTAGAGGATTGTAGCCAAACATTAAGGTCTTTGGTGATTTATGTTCCAAGGTGACTTGGAGAAAGCTTGATCTAGGTTAATTCATTTTATTAGACTAGGTCTCTTTTCCCATGTCACAAAAAGAATTAATCTTTTATTATGAAATGATCCCACAATCAAATTACATTTGCAAGAAACTTGACTTCATGTATAAAAATGCCACATTTGATCTAGAAAGGTAAGAAAGATACTTGATGCATGGAGACTTATCATGGTACTTAAGTGGAAATTTAAGTTTGGCAAAGTATACTCCTAATCAAATTTAAATTAAATAATGTATATTATAAGCAATAAAACCTATATTAAAGATGTGTTTTTAAATGTTAATAAAACATGACATGCATAACTTAATGTGTGTAATGCCATAACTTCTAGGGAAATAAATGTTTACAATTAGGGTAAGCTAAGAGTGCATACACCATCTAAAATTAGGCCAAGACAAAAGTGCATGAATAGTCTATAGGTGCCCATGCACATGCAAGCAATAATGCTATACATAAATTGAGAAATTTGAGTAGAACAAAACCCATGTGTGAACTCCACATTATATTCCCAAAAACATAGAAAATATACACTTGAAGATCATATTGCAATAAAATTGTGACCTTACCTACAAAAGGTGTGCCCTCACTTCACTCTAATACACAATCTAGACATTTTATACAAGACCAAAATTTGAAGAAAGCCTTACCCCACCATGCAAACTCAAATAAGTTGTGAGATTATAAGAAGAATAGAACTTTAAACTATGTACTTCAATTGTGTGGGAAACCAAAAGAACTTTACAAAGCATAATAAAGATATGAGATAGATCAAATGTGGACCCAATAAAAGAGAATTGCTAGATAAAAAGGGAGCACATCAATGCACTTCAAAACTTATATGGGGATATATTTAATTAGTTCCATATATATATATATGTATGTGTATGTATGTGTATGTATGTGTATAATGTATATATATATATATATATATATATATATATATATATATATATATATATATATATATATATATATATATATATATATATATATACAAGAAAAAAATTTAGCCCTAGACCAACTTAGAAACATAGATGATACTTATGCCATTCTAAAATATCAGTGGAAGAATAGTATGCTACAATATTGGGAACTAGTTCCCTCACATACAAAGGACTTGCAAGTGATAGCAAGATAGCATAAAATCCTTAAACTAATTACAAAATATGTAAATAAACTAATGATAATTGGTAAAATTATACCATTTTACATAGAGTTCCTTTACCATATGCATCCCACACAAATAAAAGTAGGAAGAGTTTATACAATAGCTCCTAGCTCCCCCATCATACTCCAACGTCTTTGAAAAATGAATTTCTAGGTATTTTTGAAATTGGCCCCCATTAATGTACCCAACTCAAATCTTTGACTGTGAAGACCCAAATGAACTTATAGTCTTTTGATTGAAATCTTCATATAAATTCTACTTTTGATTTTGATTGAAATCTTCATATAAATTCTATTATCATGGTGATTCTTTGCCTAATAGTTTTCTTTACATTCTAAATTATCTTTAATCTTGCTTTGTATTCCACTTCATTTCCCTCATCCAAATGTTAAAGTTATTTTTCCATAGTTATTATAAATATTTACAATTTGGGCTTTTACAATAAAAAAATCTAATCTTTCAAGAAAACTTGAAAAAGACTAAAAATGTTAAATTAAAAACATTACATAGTGGTATCCAAAATCCCAAATACATAATACTAAAATCTTTAAAACAATTAATCTTCCATTGAATATCTATGCAAGAGGACCTGCAGAAAGAACTAATAAAGCAATATACCTAAAAGGATTTCCTAGTTATTATAGGGAGGAGAGAAATTATACATCAACATACCCTTTGTAGTAAGGATTTCTTTTTTGTTAATTGAATTTTGCAATGTCTTGTGGACTTTATTAGATTTCCTTGAGACAATAATAATAAAAGGAATGGCACTAGGCCAAGCACTTTCTTAAACTCAATTATAAACTAGCCATTTATATTTTGTCTAGAAGTCAAATGGAAGATCAAATAAAACCATCCATTAAAAAGAGCTTGAAAATCTTTCTACAGTTGTTGGACATAGTTACTTGTAGAAATATAAATTTAGTTTGTTACAAAGCAAGACTTGTAGAAAGGAATGTCCATAGCATTGAAAAATAAATTATTTATAGCCTTGTGTCTATCTTGTAAGTCACGACTATAAATTTTCATGTAGAGGGACACCTTGTTTAGGTGTCGTTGGGGACACATGGCATCATGGCCACTCCCCCAAATTTTGTTTCTTAAATTTTTTCAACTTGCAATTTCTAAGTGATTGTTCTAGAACATTTGAAACTAGTTTTAACTTTTCTTCGACATGATTTATGATTGGTTATTTTTTTCCTTGTAATTTTAAAAATGAAAATTTATATAGTTAATTTGAAAGAATTACAATAGGAAATTTTAAAAATTACCAATAATAATTTTCAAAGAATAAAAAATCATATTCTATAAGATACATTTAAAAAACAACATAATTTTGACTTTTGCACAATTTACAAAACAAAATTAATTATTAAAAAAAAGTTTAAAAACATTAAAATTCTATCATTCTATTGGCTGGATAAAGTGGTGGAATGATGTTGTCACCCGCACTACGAGGTTTCTTCACATCTATGGCCGTTAGCTAGCCACTTTCAGGAGATGGGCTTATGAGGCTACTGTTACTGCTTTGAAATCTACCTTAGTGGCTTTGGCGGCCGACCCTTTTTCTCCTTCTATGCAAATCACTGTTGCCAATTTACAGCATAAAAAAATGGTTGATTATCATGCTACCAGAGGAGCACAACTTAAAGCCAGGATGCACTAGCTAAAAATTGGAGACCGTGTTTTTAAGGAATTCTTTCTTTCTCTTCGTGCTAGACATTCCTCACACAGTATTAAGCAAATCAAAGAGGATAATACTGTACATATAGATTTGCCAGACATTCTCTAGGCTTTTGTAAGACATTATGAAAAAGTTTTCACAGCCCAAGATTATACTCTTGAGCGATAGACTGCTCTGCAGGATTGTCTTGCTATTGTCCCAAAAAAGCTCTCGTCAATCCAGACGTGCTTCTATGATCAATTATTGACCATTGAAGACCTTAAGGAAGAGGTATGTTCTTTGGATGATGGAAAAGCTCTTGGAATTGATAGCTTTCCTTGTGAGTTTTACAAAGCCCTTTGGGATTGTTTAGGAAAAGATTTGCATAATGTTTACCTTGAATCTTTTCATTCAAACTCTTTAGGAAATATTATAAATCAAGGAAACATTAAGTTCATACCTAAAACTGGCAATCTGGATGATATTTGGAACTGGGGACCCATTATGCTCCTCAATGTCTCCTACAAAATCATTGCTAAAGCCCTTTCACTCAAACTCTGCAACTTGCTTCCTTTGATTGTCCATCCTAAACAGACTGGCTTTATTAAATCTAGATATATTTTAGATAATATCATTGTAGTCTAGGAGGGAATGGAATGGGTAAGAAAATCAAATCAAAAGGCCATTTTTTTCAAAATAGATTTTACAAAAGCCTATGATCGTATTGAATGGTGCTTTATTCTTGCAATGCTTGCAGCATTAGGGTTTGGACCTTTTATCCAAACTGTCAACATGCTCTTGTCGGATGCCTCCACATGTATCACTATCAATGGCCACCAGTCTCATACTTTTGGCTTTTTTTGATCTATCCAGCAAGGATGTCCTCTTACTCTGAGCCTGTATGTTCTTGCAGTAGAAGGTTTTGGATACCTTATTGCTCATTCAATTTCCAATAGACTTGTTCATGGAATTTCTTTGCCAAATTCTTCCAGCTAGCTGGTTAATGGTCATTTTGCTAATGACTCTTTTTTAACATTACTGGAAGAAGAAAATACTCTCAAAAATACTCTTGGTTGTCTGGAGACCTTTTCCCTAGCCTCAGGTTCTTCCATTCAGTGGCACAAAACTTTATGTCATAGACAGTCAATTCTTCCCATTCCTCATTGGCTCTAGTAATATGGCTGGCGCTGGGTTGCCCATGGTGAAATTTTCAGATTCCTTGGTATTCCTTTTGCCTTCCAGGGCACTTCTGCTACTCTTTGGCAAGTTGTTCTTACCTATGTGGAACAAAAGCTTGCAGTCTAGATTACTAAGCCACTTTCTCTGACTGGTAAATTCCAAGTTTGTTCTAAGATCTTGGCTGCAATCCATGTTTATTACTCTTCTTGTTGGGCTCCTTCAAAAGCTTCATATGCCAAACTGGAAAAAACATTTGAGGGATTTTCTCTGGACCTCTTCTGAGATTCACCATGGTTTTCACCATGTTGCATGGGAGTTTTGCTGCCTTCCTAGAGATTTTGGAGGTCTTGGTATCCTTTCTACTCAATGCCAAGGCACTACCCTGGATGTCAAGTGGATCATTCGTGCTCTCACTGACAACGAGGCATGGAAAGTTTTACTCTGGTACAACATTGAAATGAGACATCCTTTGCACAAACTTGCTTGGAATGGAATCGGGTTTTCTACTCTCCTTGTCATGAGAAAACCAATTTAGATCTCTAGCAGGTTTGTGGTTAAAAGCATTTGGAAAGCCTAGGAGAAAGTTAAACCTTGGCTATGCTGGTTTGGTGATGGGTTTCGTGCTGGTCTTTCCTTCAATCACCTTAATATCTAGTGGTCACCTCTCTTAGCTACTATAGGCCAACCTTTGGCCAAATTGCCTAGCTTAAAGGCTCTTAAATTTCATAAAAAAAGTATTCATACCTTACATGATATGTTTCATCAGCCCACAATGAGCCTCATGGCATGGGAGCCATTTTGAGTTAAATTTGGCCTTTCAAGAACTGAACAGACTACATATGATAGACTCATCATAGCTATTCCACTTGAAATGCTTCACAAGGTTGGAGTTCAATCCAACAAGCCATGGTGGAAGGACTGAAAATGGTATCCTGAAACACCAATGCATCATTTTAATCCAAGGATGGCTTACAGGTGGCTTTCACCCCATTTGCTAATGGTTGACATGCTTAATAAGTGATGGCTTATTCATAGCTCTATGGCTCTTTGGCATACTAGATTTCAAACTGTTTGGTCTACCATTCTTGAGCCTAAGTTAGCTCATTTTGCCTTGTGCATTCTTTTTCAAGGCCTGCTTGTCGGAGCTAGGTTGTTTCATCTTGGGGTTCAGGATCCCAAATGTCCTTTTTGTGGGCAACCTGAGACGATTCAACATCTCTTCTGGTATTGCACCAAAGCCCACAATTCTGGCTATGGATTCATGATTTCTTTTGCTGTTTCAGACTTGAGCCTTTATCATGGAAAATTATCCTTCTGGGTGATTCTCCCAGGTTTCTTGAAGGATTTACTTAGACTTGGCATATTTTCAGGGTGGAGATTCTTTTTACATTATGGAAAGATCATAATTCTTGTCTATTTTCAGAAAGCAAAATTGGAACATCTGTTTCTCTTTACATTAAAACAATTATCTGTTCTAATGTTCTTCTGCAGATACAAGTGCAAGGTAATAAAGTTGCCTTAGAAGTGGCTCACTTACAACAGTTACTGGATCATTGGGGGAATGCTCCTTGTACTGTGGCACGGGTTCCTCCCTCTCCTTCCTCTGTCAGACCCTATTCGCCTCCGCAAAGTCACAGATGAAGAAGTGGTTTGGCCCTGCTCCCAGCTTGCTCAGCACCGTGGAAGTCACTGTTGTAGATGCTCGGCCTCTCCACATTAGCGTGGATGGACCTCTGGCCGTCCTGCCAGTGCTGTAGGGGATAATGTGAGTTGGCCCACTAGAGATAATGCTGGTTGGCCTACACTTGAGAATGTATGTTGGAATGCTCCTAGTCTTTCTAATCCAACCAATACTAGTTGGGACAATACTAAAGTTTTTCCAAGGTTGAATTTGGCTATCTCACCTCAACACGAGGAGCCACATACACATAATGAAGAATAGGAGAATGATGATGGCTGGGCACCTCCTGATGTCAACCCAGAGCTCGCAGGAATTTGGGGGAAGCCGGATGACAGGGATCCACCATCTGCAAGGGTGGCATTGGCAACTTGAATTATGTTTTATGTTATGTAATTATATGGGTGTATACCATTTGATACATTGATACTCTAGAACTTTCTGGGCTTGGCCCATTTGACTCTCAGGGTGTTCCTTTATACCACCTACTTATTTTTTGTGAAGGTGTTATTATATTTTAATAGATAATTTAGCATTTTCATCAAAAAAATAAAAAATTCCAACAATATAAACTAACTGAAAGGTAACTTAAGGCCTTTACTAAAGGTCATAAATCCCTTTCGGTTACTAAGCAATATAAATATAGTAGAACATGAGAAATAGTTCCAGTTTTATTTTTATGGTCTTGTATATTAGCTTTATAAAGATAAAAATACAACATATTATTTGTTTACTAAAAAAAGATTTCTACTTTTTATTTTCCACCGATGCAAATGCCTACAGGCTGCCAAAACAAAGTTCCAACACGACAAGAATTTGATATGAACATACAAAATCCTAAGGAAATAAGCTTAACGTTGCCTTAGGCACAGGGTGTTCGGAGCTCGCCTCTAAATTTAGATCAAAACACTCCACCCGCTTATATTTATCAGATCCCATATCCGGTTCAAGGCATCTTCCACAACTGCCTGCGTTGTTTTTTGTACCAGAATTTAAATTGCTTTGTGCAGACGAGCTATCTTCTCCAGCCAAGATTGAAAAATCCTCCCACACAAATGAGAGCTCCCATGGAGATTTCGGTTTGATATCTACGCCACCCACATTTTGGGCCGTGGGTATCTTTTCTGCAGAAGACTGTTTAAGAAGCTTTTTCATTCCTTGGATTCTGTCCACCAAGGCGAAAAATTCTTCAACTTCATTATCATCTGCTCTCGGACGCAGTTTACTCTCCTTTTCCTCCATATCTAAAATCTCTCCACCTTCGTTATCGTCTGTTCGTGGACGTTTGCTCTTCTTTTCTCCCTCCCATTCTGTGACCTCACTCTCTACAGTACATTGCAGGCTCCGGCCTGAGCGATTGAAATCCATGATAACTACTCACAGAGCTGACAAAATTAGATGTTCAACCAAAACCCAGAACACGCAAAAAAAATCACCCATTCGTTACCATTTTAGCCATGTTCAAAACTTGATTACCATTAACTCCATGCCCAAAACACAGGGTATATAATCACTGACCTAAGAAGGATGAAAATTAAAGAAGTTTATCAAGATAATCAAGGAATCTCTCTGTATATGTATAGAGAAGACAAATAAGCCACGAGATTCAGATCAATGGAAGATTACAGCGGGCTGCGGTTTCACTAAACTCAAAAACTTAGGTTAGACAAACGCGCATTCAGCGAAGCCTTTTGAGTATGCAAACGAAGAAAATGGATTACCGACGCTAAAAAATAAGTTAATCGGGGAAGAATTTAAAAGGTTACAAAATCTGGCTGCCGCCTGTTCCGTAGGCGCAAATCCGATTTACACACGTAAAATCACGAGCAACTGAAGGGGGCCACTAAAATAAAGAAAGTGAGGGAGCACACTAGTTTCCACATGTAGTGATGAAAGTGTGGAAACTTTGGCATAAACCAAACTTGAGGGCAGTTGTAAAGGGTAGGTACGTCATAACTCATATCCCGCTCATACTTCTTTAGCATCATCCGACGCCCCGAATATTGCGTCATCCCTAGGCTCCATATATTGTGTCACCAATACCAGGGGAATAATAGGGTTGATGGACTAATGTAATGAGGACTTGTTAGATATTTTTCAAATAATTACTTTTTGAAATTTATGTAGTGCACTTATACATCTTAAGATTTGTACAAGATATTTTGAAAAAATATAAAAATAAAATAAAAGCCAATGTTTTCATTACAAGGAGGGTGTAAATGTGGAGGGTTGTGGGAGATTTAGAGATGTTGGTTTGATTTGATGTATGTTTCCCTTATTATATATTTTTTTGTTATATGGTATTTTTCAAATGTAGTATGATAGTTATATTTTGTCTATATTTATTAATAAGTTTTTAGGGTTATTTTTTTTACTTTTGGGTATTTAGTT
Source organism: Cunninghamia lanceolata (assembly GCA_027924645.1). Classification (NCBI taxonomy): domain Eukaryota; kingdom Viridiplantae; phylum Streptophyta; class Pinopsida; order Cupressales; family Cupressaceae; genus Cunninghamia; species Cunninghamia lanceolata. Next base: position 7,265,818 of record BSBN01000193.1, read on the forward strand.
TGCTTTATATTAACACCTAAACCTAGTCTTTCAGCTATTAATGTTGTAGTTGGGAATGGAGCGACTAGTGGCACGACCTATCCAAAATTTAACCAATTGTTTTTTCCTCTTTTGCTTTGTAGAAGACAGCCATGCAGATACAATCCTTTAGCATAGACCCTAATATGTTTGTTGTTTGCTTTTATCTTTTTCTCCCTAACTAGGGACTTCTTCATAATATTCTTTGTACACCAACAACATATAAAATTTAATATGATATAATTTTGAAACACTAGAAATATCAATTAATATCGATCATTATATTTATGTAATTAAATAGAATTGTTATACAAATTTGATATAGAATTCTTTGAATTATTAATTCGAATGCATATTTATGTAAATCAATGATAGTTGTTACAATTAGAATTTAATGTATTATTTTAAACCATATATAAATATTTCAATGATACTTATTTTAAACAATACAAATGTTACAAAATTTGTATTAATTTAAATTGCAAAATGTTTTATTTATTTATATTTGCAAGTTTTAAATGTATAAATATTGTGCATTTAACATTTTAATGTACAAGTAATTAAATTTACATTTCTTTTTTGCAATTGCAACTAGTTCAAGTTTACTCATATGGATTAGTTAGGAGAATATGACTTTTTACTAAAACATTTTTTGCAAAATGAATCTCCACCTCAAAACCCCCCACCCCAAGCCTCCTCCAAGGCCCCTACACCAAAGCCTCTCCAAATCCACCCCCCACAAAACCCACACCCCCTCCACCTGACAAGGCTCTCTTGCAAGCAATTATAAATGGAAAAATAACCACACTATAGAGAAATTTTTTTTTTTTTATAATGAGCCAAACATTGCCCCACATATTGCATGATTTACATCTTAAATGCGAACCATTGTTGATTTTGTTAGATCTATTGATGTAGATGTAGACAAATTCTATCTTTGGAGAGAGGATAGGAAATAATTATATTCAAATGTATTGTCATATAAATAGATCCATGATTTACATATTTCTAAGCATACCCTAGCCTCATATTTTATTGATCCTTTGACAAACCAACTGATCCCTCCAAATAAAAAAGAATTCCAATTAGATGCTATAGACACTCTCAAATTGTAGCAAATTTTTAGACCAATGGTGGATGGTATTTAACCATAAACCACATGGAAAATTTGAGGTGCCATTATATATATTTTTTTAAATTATGGGCAAATTTTGAAATGGGTTTAATAAATCAATTATTTTGACATCAATTCACTCCAAGGTGTTGGTGGCAACATGCCATTGCATAGACCAAGGACACAAGTCAATCCAAATTGACAGATCCCCACTCCACCCATTGTTGCTCCTTCTTTTCTAGCTATTCCTATATCCCATTGACCAACAAGTAGTGGTATCAGCATTGGGAGCATTTAGTGTGCTCTCTAGAAACTTAACTAGCAAGACTACCCACATGGAAGCTAAGGTCAATGGTAGATAGCATGGAAGAGATGGTGCTACTCCTAGGACCTCACACACATTAACACCATTACAGTCTACACCCCATTTTTGTCAAAATTATAATCACCCACATTATGGTCTTGATTGAACATCCACTTCGGGGGCTATAGCAAAGGAGGAGTCTTTCTTAGCTATACTATTCACTCCTCCTACATAGGTATGCAAGATTTATGTATGTGCAAATGTACATATTAAAATTAATTATCGATTTATTGAATTATATATTATGTTATTTGGTGCAGATGATTGGTTTGACCACATCATCTCGATTAGATCATCTAGTGTCAATGATTCTATGACTCAACATGCCTTACTTGATAGACCAACAAATTACCCTTAACCATCTGGAGCTCATTAAATATGTTTAATTAGTTTCTTAAATTAGATACTTTTTTATAATAAATGTCAGTCAATTTTATAGCAACTAGGAGGTCATGACACTTCCATATTAGACCACCTAGAAGGTGTGGTGAGTGGTTCTCCAAAGTCAGTTGCTAAGATTGAGTCATACCTAGTGTGTAATTGAATTGTTTGTACATTGAATTCACTTGAAGTATAATTTTATAATTTTAAATTTATTGTTGAAAATATATATGTACATATATGCAGGATGATAGCACTCTCAGGGTAACTGTAGGTCCTACAAGTGATGAGCCTAGACAAATTCATAGGCCATCCATGGCATTTCATGTTGTTAGAGTAAATAGGATTTTATCTATTTACAGTTGCTTAAGTTTACTTAGGCACATAATAATTTAATAGTTATACTTTGGTAAGTTATTCCCCTAATAGGTTGGGGTAGTTTTTAACTACCTGCTCATGAACTTACCTATATATTGTACATTGTAAAATATCATTGTAAGATATATCAATTCAAGCATCTTCTTCATTCATTTTTATCTCTCTCTATTTATGAAAACTCTTGCTCGAGCATTCTCTTATGGTTGTTCATTTCCTGGTTTGATCCTTGAAGTTTACAGCTTCATGATTGCTTCCTCTGTATATCCCTACATGGTATTAGACCCTGAACCAAGGAATTGTATGCCTGTATTGGAGAATTGAGTTGCTGGAGAAGAGATTTAACACACAAGCATCAATCCCTGCCTGCAACCGATCAGAAAGGTGTCAATCCGTACCTTCATGAATTCTGGGTGGAACAATATTATCCGCATTTGAAATTTTTTCAATTCTCTTCTGGTCTGGTATTTCCTCGCATTGAAAACATTTATTCAGAGTTTTATCATTTTCTAGTGGCACATTTTCACTTACACCACAGCCTCTGCGTCAAGGTGGCTTCCTTTATCAGGGCCGTGATAGGGTCCTGCACGGCCTCTCTCACAATTGCAGGGCTAGCGTGGGTGTGCGGATGAGTGGGAGGTTCTAACTCCTTTGCAAGGCCCATAGCCATTTCACCAGGATGAATGCATTTTCAACACTTGTCTGAGGGCAGAAAGATTCAAGCCCAAGGAAGGTCATATCGGCCTTATCGGCCTGTAAGAGTGAAGATCATTGTCTAAAACAAGAGAATAATTGATTTAGTTAGCTATTCTGAAGTGGTGTAAGCATTATCAATTGAGATTAGGTTTTTCATCAGAGAGCTACTAGAGGTGGGCCCGTCCGCGGCTCATTTTGGGGTATGGGTTTGAGACCTTAATCCCACATTGAACGAGTATTATGTTAATTACGCTTTATATATCCCAACACCTCTCTTCTATAGTTTGAGATCTTGAAAGAGGCTCATTCCTGTGTGTTCGGAGGCTACTCAGATGTGCATGCGTTAAGGTTGCACGTTGGTGACTAGGACCTTCATTTCAAAGTGGTGACTTTGGATGTTGGTTGGCACGATTGGCCCGCCAACACATAAGCTATCACCTTAGCCCAATCAGTGGGCCCCACAGTTTTGCACCCAATCACGGTGCTCCAATTTTGGCCCCATTGGCTATTTTTTATCTAGGGAGTTTCATATCAGTTTCTTTCAATTTTTGAGTATTTTTGCTCAATCTATTGTGACTCACATGGCTAGGTTCTTACTCATAAATATCATACATGGAATGTGTGAATGCAATGATTACTTTGGTCTAAGGGATTATGGTCTACATTGAATGAAGAACAACCAAATCTCATTAAGGAATTTGAGAAGTTTGCACATCATAATAAGTGTGATGAGGCGATGGGCTTGATTGCACTACATATTTTAGATTCCTTATTCTTCCACATTGAGGGATACAATACACCATGAGAGATATGGAATAAGCTTAAGGATCTCTTTGGTTCGGTTAGCGATATTAGAGCTATACAATTAGAAGCAGAAATTGCATCTCTTTCTACTTATACATTTCATTCTATTGAGGATTATTTGGTTAAATTCAAGTCTTTATGTTATCAGTTGATGTGTTATGGGAAAGAGAAAACTGATAAGGAATGCATATTCTTGATTTTGTCTAAATTAACGGGTGTATTTTCACATTTTTCCACTTCCTTTTATTCCACTATGGATGGGTTGGGTGACAAATTTGATATGCCATATTTTGAGAAATTTTGTGAGAGGTTGACTAGGGGACAATAAAAAATTCATCAAAATGATGTCACTAAGTCTCATGCATTGGTTGCTACTTCACCCAAAGGGAAAGGGAAGAAAAAGAATAAACCCAAGATAGAATCTAGTGAGACTTCCACCACCTCTTCTAAAGAGATTAATCCTAAGAAGGAGTGACCAAAATGTACCTTTCTATAAGAAAGATGCGCATACTGAACAAAATTACTACAAGAAGGAAATTCATGAGTTAAAACAATTACTCAAGGAACATCACATTGCCATTCCTTCTTCATCTAGTTCATCTTCTACTCCTACCAAACATGCGGATAATTCCCCTAGTTACAAAGAAAAAGGTCATGCATTGATTACTACTCATGCACCTAGGAATGTCGGATGGAGTATTGATTTAGCAGCTTCAGTTCATATTACTCGTTCACCTGATTTTATGGTTCTAGGTACTCTTAGAGAGCCATATTATGATAGACTCTTGATTGCAAATAATTAGGTTGTTCATGTTGCTGTAATAGGTAATATTGATTTGGGTGAAGGTCTGGTGGCTAATGTTCATTGCATTCCTGTGATTGCCCATAATTTACTTTCAGTATATCAGATTACACAGGTAGGCAACACAGTTGAGTTTACTTTAGATTCAATATTTATTCGTCATGCTATAGGAGAGATGTTTGCAGTGGATAGGGTTGATCATTAGTCCAAGGTATTTACATTTGATCACTTCATTAATGATGATGCTTATGTTCCTTTGACTCCTCTATCTAGTGTGCAGACTAATTTAGTTCCATCAAATGGGTTTGTGGATCTAATCATGATTCCCCCATTACCTGCTACATCAAAGTTGATAGTCGACATGGATTCCAAGACTTTGACACATCAGGACTTGATAGGTTCTTCAGATTTGTGGTTCTAGGATGGTTTTATTTCAAGTCTATCTAACTTCGCTTCTCATTCTACTACTTCAAATCTAGAGGACATGCTTGAGCAGGTATCACTTCTCTATGCAAATTTTACATTTGAGGATGGTCTTGAGTCTTCTTCATCCATTGTTTCTTCTTTGATTGAGGATTTTCCTAGTCTTGATGAAACACTTTTGGAGGCACTTGACTTTTCTTCTGAGCTTTCATTTGTGAGACTTCTTCTTCTCATTACATCATGGATATGGATTTTCTTCTCCATGCACCAATGGATCTCTTTCTTCCCAAGGGAAGACATGTTGTTTGTCGTCATTGGATTCTCTTTTGGCTTCAAACATACTTGAGTGGTTTTGAAGATACTTCATTATGGGGGGCAATGTTGTCTCTATCTTTCCCTTCATTGGAGGGATAATTGTATTATATTCTCATGATGAATGTAGTTCTTGGGGGGTATTGAGGAGACCTCCATACATCACATGATGTATCACTTGCATTATCTCTTTTTTGGAGAGGAGTTTTGTCCCACAGGGTTTTCTCCTTTCTCCATTTGCAAGAGATATAGTTACATGATTAGTTGTGCATGGGTACCTTCATGGCCTAGTTGCTAGGACCCATATATTTCATTCTACATATTAGTCTTGCATAATAATTCTTCTCCCTAAGTTTCACTTAAGGGGGGTGTTAGAGTAATAGGATTTTATCTATTTACGGTTGCTTAAGTTTACTTAGGCACATACTAATTGAATAGTTATAGTTTGGGAAGTTATTCCCATAATAGGTTGGGGTAGTTTTTAACTGCCGACTCATGAACGTCCTACTAGTAAATCCTATGTAATTTCTAGGTCTTTTATGGTTGCATTTTATTAATACTAATGCCTAGTTTATGTTTCATTTAAATACGTGAATTAGCAAGACTTTTGGTACACATTCGATAGCTATACTAGGCCACCAAGATGTGGGAGATGATGAGCACCATGCAGTATGCATGCACATAAGTCTAAATTTAAATATTCAATTTCATGTTTCAAATATTTGGTTTAAATAATATGCATGCAATTTTGACATTAATTGATTTGAAGCTTCCTTTTTTGTACAACATAAGCCAACATCTATTTCATGTGGAACTAAGAGGCCTCTTTAGTTTGATGATGATATAACTTGCAGTGTAATGATGCATTTATTTAATGGACTATGACTATTTTAGTATGTATTTCAGTATTTATTTCATATATTGTGACTATTTCAATATTTATTTCATGGACTGTGACTATTTCAACATTTATTTCATAGACTATTTCAATATTTATATGTATTTATTGAATGGACTATGTATGTATATGTTTTTATTTCTATACTATTTACTTAAAATCACTCATCTAATTGTAAAATTGTGAGTCCTAATTATAATTCCGAGTCGAAATTACAATTACATGTCCTAATTGCAAGTCTCAATTCTAATTCTAAGATAAAATTACACTTATATGTCCTAATTATAATGTAACAATCAAAATTACAATTAAATATTTAAGTCCTAATTGCAAGTCCTAATTCTAATTCTAAGTCAAAATACAATTATATATCCTAATTGTAAGTATTAATTCTAATGTGACTGTCAAAATTACAATTAAACATTGAAGTCCTAGTTCTACTTGTACGTCCAAATCACAATTACATGTCCTAATTTTAATATGACAATCAAAAGTACAATTAAACATTGAAATCTTAATTGCAAATATTTTAATATAGCAATCAAAAGTACAATTAAACATTGAAATCTTAATTGCAAATTACAATTACATGTCCTAATTTTAATATGACAATCAAAAGTACAATTAAACATTGAAATCTTAATTGCAAGTCTTAAGTCGAACAATATAAATTAAAATTCCAAAAAAATTATGAAAACATTAAAATTCCAAAAAGAAATTATGAAAACAATAAAATTCCAAACAATATAAACTAACTAAAACATAGTTTTTAAGGCCTTTACTAAGGGTCATAAATCCCCTCATGTTGCTAAGTAATATAAATATAGTAGAACAGGAGCAATAATTAAAATGTAATATGACAATCAAAAGTACAATTAAACATTGAAATCTTAATTGCAAGTCTTAAGTCTAACAATAGAAATTAAAATTTCAAAAAAATTATGAAAACATTAAAATTCTAAAAAAAATTTATGAAAACATTAAAATTCCAAACAATATAAACTAACTAAAACGTAGCTTTTAAGGCCTTTACTAAGGGTCATAAATCCCCTCAGGTTGCTAACTAATATAAATATAGTAGAACAGGAGAAATAATTCCATTTTAATTTCTATATTTATTTTTATGGTCTTGTATATTTATTTTTCATTCATGCAAATGCCTACAGGCCGCCAAAACAAAGTTCCAACTCGACCATAATTTGATATGAACATACAAAATCCTAAGGAAATAAGCTTAACGTTGCTGCAGGCACAGGGTGTTCGGAGCTCGCCTCTAAATTTAGATCAAAACTCTCCACCGACTTATATTTATCAGATCCCATATCCAGTTCAAGGGATCTTCCAGAACTGCCTTCGTTGTTGTTTGTAGCAGAATTTAAATTGCTTTGCGCAGACGGGCTATCTTTTCCAGCCAAGATTGAAAAATCCTCCCACACGAATGAGGGCTTCCATGGAGATCTCGGTTTGATATCTTTGCCACCCACATTTTGGGCCGTGGGTATATTTTCTGCAGAAGACTGTTTAAAAAGCTTTTTCATTGCTTGGATTCTGTCCATCAAGGCGAAAAATTCTTCAACTTCATTATCATCTGCTCTCGGACGCAGTTTACTCTCCTTTTCTTCCATATCTAAAAACTCTCCACCTTCATCATCGTCTGTTCGTGGACGTTTACTCTTTTTTTTCCCCTCCCATTCTGTGACCTCACTCTCTACAGTACATTGCAGGCTCTCGCCTGAGCGATTGAAATCCATGATAACTACTCACAGAGCTGATAAAATTAGATGTTCAACCAAAACCCTGCACAGGCAAAAACAATCACCCATTCGTTACCATTTTACCCATGTTCAAAACTTGATTACCTTTAACTCCATGCCCAAAACTCAGGATATATAATCACTAATGTAAGAAGGATGACAATTATAGAAGTTTATCAAAATAATCAAGGAATCATTCTAAAACTTAGGTTAGACAAACAAACCACGAGATTCAGATCAATGGAAGATTACAGCGGTTTCACCAAAGTCTAAAACTTAGGTTAGAGAAACGCTCATTTCAAACAAAGAAAATGGATTACCGACGCTTAAAAAAAGTTTATCGTGCAAGAATTTAAAAGGTTACAAAATCTGACTACCGCTTATTGCGTAGTTGGAGATCCGATTTACACATGTAAAATCACGACCAACTAAAGGGGGCCACTAAAATGAAGAAAATGAGTGAGTACACCAGTTTCCACATGTAGCGATAAAAGTGTGGAAACTTGGGAATAAACCAAACTTGAGGGCAGTTGTAAAGGGTAGGCACGTCACAACTCATATCCCGCTTATTTTTCTTTTGCATCATCCTTCACGCTCCTAATATTGCGTCATCCATACGCTCCTAATATTGCATCAGCAATAGTGGAGGAATAATAGGTTAGATGGACTAATTTTATGTAAATAGATGCTCGCAATGAGGACTAAGTAGATATTTTTGAAATTTATGTGGTGCGCTTGTACATCTTAAAAGATTTGTAAAAGTTATTTTGAAAAATATAAAAATAAAATAAAAGCCAATGAAAATAGATGGTGTAAAGGTGGAAGGTTGTGCGAGAGTTAGAGGCTGGTTTGGTTTGAAGCATGTTTCTCTTACAATATATTTTTGGTTATTTGGTCTTTTTCAAATGTAGTATGATAGCTATATCTTGTCTACAATTATTAGAGAAGTTCTTAAGGTATCTTGACCTTTGGGTGTTTAGTTTGCTTTATTTTGGCACATAAAGGCGAGTATAATGGACCCAATAAAGGTTTTCAACCAAGCAATGTTGGAAATAGCAATGGTTTGACTTCCCAAGCCTTGAACCTAGCATTTTCTTCTCGTCCCAATGCAATGATAACGCCACGTAGGTAGTGGTAACATAGTTAGAACCATCTTGTCCTTTCAGCTAACCTTATAAAGATATTTCTAAGCCTCATTATTCTGAAACTCCACTCCTTGTGAGTGTTTTGTCCACTATAGATTTAGTGGTTCAAACCACTTCTCTAGTAGAGGGTTACAAACCATTACACAACCCTCCTCATGAGGTTGAAGAAGGGAAATATGTCCCAAGAAATGACACCTGCAATTTAGGGAATCTTCTCAAAATAATCAAAGTTGTTTTTTGCAAAATAATTTCTTTGTATTGCAAGGGTTCAGAAACAAGGATATGTGTTGTAGAGTTGAGTCATAAAGGTTCCTATAAATTGACACCTCAAAGTGCACAATGAAAATACTATGAACATGAAGAATTTAATCGTGTAATAAATAAACTATATTTCATTAATCTTAATGATAGGTTACAATTTCATGGCCATCCCAAATTTGGGAGCTAAACATAACTACAACTCTGTAAGCAAGCTCACAATAATCTAATCCTAGCCAAAAAGTACCAATTCTATCTTTTGTATTAAATATATACAACTCTCTTTTAGGCACCAAGATTGCACCCACCACATTAAATGGCATCTACTCCCATTCACATTCACCTACCTTGCCTCTTACATCATCTGCTTTTGTTCAACATACATCACCAAATATTCCAATGACTAACCTTTACAACCATTAACTTTTGAATGCATATAAATTGCACCATCTTCTAGTCTATGTCTATCCTTGTGTGTATTTAGACCTTGTGTACGAACCACTTCACTTGGATGCCCCTACATTAATCTCCTAGATAATAAGAACTAACCATGAGCCCTTGCTCATATGCAGATTCTGATGATTCCACCATTATCTTCTTATAATTGGCAAGTTCAAATACACTCATCCGAGTCATGTCCTTAGGTGCAAGGTCTTTCCGTTTAACTAGATACTCTTTGTACTTTTTTCTATGTGTTTTCTTAACTCATGTACATCTAATATCTACTCCACCTCTTTGTGCATCTTCTCTGGCATCTCGTGCCTCTGATGAACTACTCTTGTGCTTGCTTTATTTTTTTCCTTCCTCAACCAACTATCCCTTGATGTAAGGGTACATATCTACAACATTAAAGATCAGTGTCACACCCTAAATTTTGACTATATTTTACTTTTTTACTTGTATGTAATTAGTAGATAAATTTTGCATGGATTAATGATTTGATGTTTAGTGAAAATGTTAGGATAAATCAATGAAATTTCATGAGTTTGAGTTTATATGCATAGAATTTAGACATGTGATGTCTATGATGTCAAGATTATTTATTCATAAGGTTTATGGATTGACTAATGATGGACTAATCCTAGTTTGGTGAATGTAATTTGTAACCAGGAAACAAGTTTCCACCATCCAAGAACGAGAGGGAGAGCATTATTGGAGAGAAGTGAATAGACGTATGGAAAGGAATAGGTTGTTGCCATCTAAGTCTTATGCTTATAATGTTTAGTGAACCCTCATCAAAATTGGTTAGTTGTGTTCGACCTATTTGGTCAAAGTTGGGTTTTGACTCAACAATTGTCGATTTGAAATCAAGATCCATTAGCATTGGTTTTGTCAAAAAATTGAGTTAGGATAAAATCACCATTGACAAGATATGATTGATAGTCGTTATTTTCCTTATGCACTATGAATATAGTTTATGTTATTATAACTTTTTGAATTAGAAGTTAAATTAGTTCATTATTGGTAATTTTTGATAAGTGTTCTATTATGGCAACTTATCAATTCTCTAGTGTTTTTACAAGATAGATAGGAGGAGAATACCTAGACCCAATTCTTATATCTTTATGAATTTTGGAAACAATGTAAATATTGGGTGCTTTTTACTTCACCTTATGGTTATGTTTATATATATGATTTAAGGAGTTAGACCTAATGAGGAGGTCGATAAACTTCTTTATGAACGTAGCTATGTTTCCATGGTATTGCAAACAACTTTTATGATAAAGTGGCTCAACTCCTTTACTCCCTAATTGATTTAGAGAGTAAGGAGGAGCAAACTAACTGACTTTTGTAGTGGTCCTTTACGACCATCACCTCCATTAGTTGCATGCCTACGAGGATTTTTTGTAGGCTATGTTTAAGGAGAGAAGGATGTAGTTATGGCTAGGGATGCTATTAGTCACTGCAGGTTATTTCTCACTAGAGAGGTACGTCAAGAGTGGAACAATAAGATTTACGGTGGAAGCACATTGACGATGGGAAGAAGGGGATCAAAGTTCATTGTAGGAAAAGAATAGACACTGTGGAAAGAACATCATTCGATCTCAATATAGGTTCTCTCCTTTGTTTGAAATCGTTAAGAATAGTTTAAGAATCTTAAGTTACTTTTGGTTTCGTAGATGTGAAATTAAGTCGACATACTTAGAATTTTTGGTGTGTCTTATGGCTGATATAAATAGTGGATATCTATGTTATATGGTCAATATCTCTATATGTTATATGGTTGATTCTCTGTATGTTATACAACCGATATCTGTGTATGTGATATGGCCGATATCTCTGTATGTGATATGGTCTATATCTCTATATGTTATATGACCAATATCTCTGTATATTATATGGCCGATTCTCTGTATGTTATATGGTAGATATCTGTGTATGTCATATGTCTGATAGAATTAGAGAATTTCTATCTTATTTGGCTGATAAACTTATAGTATTTCTCCATGGCATATGGCCAATAGACTTAGATTATCTCTGTGTTCTTATGGTTGATGACCCAATTTTATCTCTGCAAATATATAAAGCAAGTAAGCTTAGTTAAATGCTATTTGTTTAAGGCCAATAGCTTACCACACTACAGTGTGAGTACATGGCCAATAAACTTGTATAAGACTATGTAAAACTAGGGTTGAATAGCCTTTGTTCTCTCTAGCTTATGATAAATTTTAGCTAAGTGTTGTATTATGTTAGTATACAGAGATAGATGTATCTCTGTTTACTACCAAAGGATTGTATTCTTTTAACTTATTCCACAAAAGGAAATATAGTGGTTTTCTTTAGTTCATATTGTGTTTATCTATGTAGGCTGAAGGGTTGTTTAACTATAGTAGGTTGAGATAGCTATTTATGTAGATGGTAAAACCTCTTCTGAGTAATTTGTTACACTCTAAGACGTAGCAGAAATGTTTGTCTGTTCTGAGATCTCAAGTTATCTATTACCTACATTTGCATTCAAGTTGACATGGGGTGCAATTGATGTCGTCTTATTATTAAACTACGAAGGTTATATCTTTTTGTAACCAAACCAAGCCTCTAGAGAACTTAGATTGGACATAGCAGTCAAGAGCAGTAAGTAAAGATATAGTTTGATCCTATTTATCTTTATAATACATTCAAGATTTATTATTTTTGATGCAGGAGCATCCAGGGTGTAAGAGCAATCTTGCATCAACCAAAAAAAAAATGTGTTGTTTCTTTTCAGTAAAGGCTAAATTTGGCAGGGTTACTATTTTTAGTAAATTTGCATCTGTGCATAGTTGGATACAAAATCTTACACACACCTCCAGAATGGTCAATTGAAGCTAATGGTGAAGAAATCACTTCAATATCATTTGTTAGTTGTGAGATATTAAAATTTCAAATTCTAAAAATCCTATTGAAATATTCAGAGTCAAATTTGAGGCACTTAGAGGCTCCGGATGGGCCTGAAATTTGTTGGAAACCCAAGCAATCTACCTATCGATATTGGTTTTGCTCCATCATCTTTTTGAGAGCTTTTCGAAAAGGTATTATAATTGAAAATCCAATGGTCGGATCGAAAGTTATGGCCCCACGAAGTTGACCTATTTTTGGAGGGAGATGCAAATTTCAAAATTAAGCTGGTGGTTGCCAAAAAGGGCTATATATAACCATTTTTGGGAACCCTTAGGGTAGTAGAGTTAAGGGGGGTGAGTGTGGAGTCAAGAATACACGGGAAAACAGAAACCCTAGCTGATTTGGGGTTACAAAAGGCTGAAGATTCTAGAGTCTTGAGGTTGGGAAAGTTGTAATGTGTTGCACCCAGTAGAGGATTCATCCTCTAATTGTAATTGAGCTTCTGTAATATAATGAGTTTCCTAGATCAATAAAAGAAAGTTCTATTTTATGTATTTAATTTCTGTTGTTGTGTGTTTTGTGATTTACCTCCTTCATCAAGTGGCATCAAAGCAAGGGTTCCTAAGTGTGTAGATAGATCACCGACCGTGAGGCAATTTGTACTAGGACCTGAGGTTGTGGGTTTGTTGCGGAGATCAAGATGCCTCCACGAAGAAATCATGTTGGGAGAAATGCTTTGACAGAAGAGGGTTTTAGAGCCCTACAAAGGCAAATCGATGCATTGCAAGAGGAGCTGCGAAGAGGGTTTGATCCGAGAACAAGAGAAAAAAGTGAGGATGAAGCTGAAGAAGAGCTATTCGAGGAAGAACAAGAAGCTGCAGGAGATCCTGCAGAAGTTAGGTTGTTGAGGGTCATTTCGAAGATCGAAAAGATGCCCAGGATCAAAGTTTCTACATATTCTGGAGATTTGAATCTGGAATAGCTTATTGATTCGACCAATGACATGGAGGAGTATTTCAAGTATGAAGATGTGGAGGACCCAGATCGGGTCAAGTTTGCAAAAACAAAGTTGAAGGGCCACGTCAGTATTTGGTGGAAGGAGGTCCAATTAGAGAGGAATAGAAGAGGAAAATGAAAGATCACTAGATGGGATCGGATGGTGGAGAAACTGAAGAAGCAGTTCATTCCTGTGGACTATGAGATGGAGTTGTTGAAGAAGTTGCAAGGATTAAAGCAAGGTAACAAGTCTGTCAAGGAGTATACAGAAGAGTTTTATAGGATTACTATCAGGACAAGCCATGCAGAGCCCAACAAGGAGAAGGTAGCCCGTTACATTAATGGGTTGAGGCCAAGTATTCAAGAGGAGCTGAGCTTGGTCAGAATGACCACCATAGAAGATGCATACCAGTTTTCCCTTAAGGTGGAAGAGAAGCTAAATAAAAGATTTGACAACAAGCAAAGGGGAAGAGGTCAAGGTGGAAGGACTAGTGGAAGACCCTATGGGGGCCGAAATTAAGATGCAAAGAAAAGTGAAGAAGCTGGCACCAATCGAAATCAGAGAGGAGATAATACCTATCACCCTCGTGACCAGAACAATGGTGAGAAAAGAGGAAGAGGAAGAGGTAGACTTGGGCAAGGACCTGGAAGAGGAGGTTTCAGATGAACCTGTTTCCAATGTGGAGAAGAAGGGCATCGAGCATATGAGTGTCTGCAACGTCAAGGAAGGACAAATAGAAGACCTGAAGGTAATGCACGAGTTGCACATGTAGATGAAGATGCACATTCTGAGCATTCTGAAGATGCTGAAAGGGGAGAAACCCTAGTTGTCAGAAGAACCTTGCTGAATGAGGAGAAAGAACCAAATCAGAGGAAGAGTTTATTCCGCACAAGGTACAAATGTGAAGGTAAGTGTTGTGATATTATTATTGACAGTGGAAGCACTGATAATCTTGTTTCAGAGGAGATGGTTTACAAGTTGAAGTTGACAAGAAGAAAGCATCCACATCCATATCAGATTGCATGGTTGCAGAAGGACCACAGAGCTTTGGTCAATGAGTAGTGTTTAGTGAAGTTCAAGATTGGGGACTACCATGATGAGGTGTTGTATAATATCATATTGATGGATGCATGTCATATGCTATTGGGGAGGTTGTGGCAATATGATAGGAGCGTTGTCTATGATGGCTGTGCAAACACATACTCCCTAACAAAGGATGGAGTTCGTCTTAAGTTGAAGCCCTTGAAGGAGGTGGAAGAAACGGTATGTAGTACTGTCAGAATTTGCTTGGTAGATGGTAGGAAATTTTTGGAAGGTATGAAGCATGAGCGTCATTGCTTTGCATTGATTCCTAAGATCAGTCAAGAGAAATGCAAAGATGTACCAGCAGAAGTCTTAGATATGTTGGAAGAATTTCAAGACATTATCTCTGATAATGTATGAGAAGGTTTACCACCAGTAAGGAAGATAAGTCATCAAATGGATTTGATACCAGGAGATCTAGTTTGCCAAACAAGGTAGCCCATGGAATGACTCTAGCAGAGAGTGAAGAGTTGAACAGACAAGTTCAGGAGTTGTTGAGGAAGGGATTGATAAGAGAAAGTCTAAGTCCATGTGTGGTACCTACAGTACTAGCACCAAAGAAAGATGGAGAGTGGAGAATGTGTACAGACTCTTGAGCCATCAATAAAATCATGATCAAGTATAGATTTCCATTGCCCAGAATGGATGACATAATGGATTGTTTGAGTGGAGCCAAGTACTTCACAAAAATTGACCTGAAGAGTGGGTATCACCAGATCTGTATTAGAGAAGAAGACGAGTGGAATACAGCCTTCAAAACCAAAGAAGGCTTGTATGAGTGGTTATTCATGCCATTTGGGCTAACCAATGCATCGAGCACATTCATGCAGCTCATGAACGAGGTACTGAAAGAATTTTTGGGAAGTTTGGTTATTGTTTATTTGGATGATATTTTGATTTTTAGTAAGACTTGGGATGAGCATCTGATGCATATCAAAAAAGTTTTAGAGAAGCTGAGGGAGGAGAAGTTGTTGATCAATCTGAAGAAATGTAGTTTTGTAAAGAAGGAGTTGGTATACCTGGGATTTGTTGTCTCAAAGGAAGGTCTTAAGATGGACCCAGAGAAGGTGAGGGCTATTATTGAATGGCCTATGCAAAGGAGTGCTTTCGAGGTCAGATCTTTTCATGGTTTGGCAAGTTTTTACAAAAAGTTTATTAGGAATTTCAGTAGCATTTGTGCACCCCTAACTGAGACAATGAGAGGGGATAGAAAAGAGTTTAGATGGACTAAAGGAGCAGACAAAAGCTTTGATACATTGAAGCAAAAAGTCGTAGAACAACCTATTTTGGTACTTCCAGATTTCAATAAGGTATTTCAGGTAGATTGTGATGCTAGTGGTAGTGGTATAGGAGCTATTTTGAGCTAAGAAGGTAAGCCCATTGCCTATTTTAGTGATAAACTTAATGATGCCAAGAAAAAGTATTCTATTTATGATCAGGAGTTTTATGGAAGAGTTTAGGCTTTGAAGAAATCAAGGCATTATTTGTTGCCAAAAGAGTTTGTTTTATATACTGATCATCAGGCTTTGCAGTATCTTAATAGTCAAGGAAAATTGAACCAAAGGTACTTAAAATGGGTTGAGTTTTTGTAGAGCTATACTTTTGTTTTGAAGTAGAGGAGTGGGAAGTCCAACAGAGTTGCAAATGCCTTGAGCAGAAGGCAAAATTTGTTGACAGAAATGAAGATAGAGGTTGTTGGGTTTGATGAACTCAAAAGTTTGTATCCTGAAGATCCATATTTTGCAGAGGCCTGGAAAGCTTGTTTGGAACCTATTACTTTGGACAAGACAAAATGGTTGGATTTCATAATCCAAGATGGCATATTGTTTAGAGGAAGCTAGTTGTGCATTCCGAGGAGTTCCATGAGAGAGAACCTGATTAAGGAGAAGCATAGTGGAGGATTGGCTGGACACTTTGGTCAAGATAAGACCATTGCTATTGTTAGTAAAAATTATTATTAGCCACAGTTGTAGTAGGATGTGAGGAAGTTTGTGTACAGTTGCAGAGTATGTCAGATGGCAAAAGGAACAAGTCAGAATACAGGGTTGTATCAACCATTACCTATACCAAAGAAGCTGTGGGATGATATTAGTATGGATCTTGTTCTTTGTTTACCAAGGACACAGAGAGGACATGATTCCATTTTTGTGGTGGTGGACATATTCTCAAAGATAGCCCATTTTATTCCTTGCAAGAAGACTAATGATGCTATTCATATTGTAGAGTTATTTTTCAGGGAGGTGGTGAAACTACATGGTCTACCTAAGAGCATAGTTTTAGATCGAGATACCAAGTTTGTTGGTTATTTCTGGAGGACATTGTGGAAGAAGTTGAAGATAGATTTGAATTTCAGTTCTGCACACCATCCATAGACTAATGGACAAATAGAAGTGGTGATAGGTGTTTGGGTAACCTACTATGATGCTCAGTAGGAGATAAGCCCAAGGGATGGGATTTGATTATACCACAGGCAAAATTTTCTTACAATAATTCTGTCAATAGGAGCATAGGTAAATCTCCATTCCAGGTTATGTATGGGAGTAGCCCAAGAATTGCTTCTGAATTGAGGAGGATGGATAAGGGGGAGAAGAGTAGTGCCGAAGCTAAAAATTTTGCTGAGCACGTGAAGAATTTGCATGAAGAGGTAAGAAAGCATCTCAATATAAGGCTAAGGCAGATCAGAAGAGGAGACATAAGGAGTTTCGAGAGGATGATGAAGTCATGGTTCACTTGAGAAAAGAAAGATTTCCAGTTGGTACATATAATAAGCTGAAGATAAGGAAATTTGGACCATGTAGAATCTTGAAGAAGCACAATTCAGGAAATGCATTTGAGGTAGAGTTGCCTGATGACATCAATATTTCACCAGTGTTCAACATTTCAGATCTGACAGAGTATCATGATTATGGACTTGATAAAGGAACATAGTGGGACATTCTAGTATCTACTTCAGAGAAGGAGGAGATAGAGGGCATTTTGGATAGCCGTGTGGGTAAGAGTAGAAAAAATAGGCAGTATATAGAATACTTGGTGAAATGGAAAGGAAGGTCTGCTGAAGATTCATCATAGTTATCTAAGACTGAGGTTAACCATTTTGGTTTCCCTCTAACTCATGAGAAGTGATAGGGTCACTTTTCAAATTACCCTGGATATCTGATGCAGGAGCATCCAGGGTGTAAGAGCAATTTTGCATCAACCAAAAAAAAATAAAAATGTGTTGTTTCTTTTCAATAAGGGCTAAATTTGGCAGGGTTACTATTTTTATTAAGTTTGCATTTGTGCACGGTTGGATACAAACTCTTACATGGACCTCTAGAATGGTGAATTGAAGCTAATGGTGAAGAAATCACTTCAATATCATGTCATTTGTGAGATATTAAAATTTCAAATTCCAAAAATCCTATTGAAATATTCAAAGTCAAATTTGAGGCACTTAGAGGCTCTGGATGGGCCCAAAATTTGGTGGAAACCCAAGCAATCTACCTATTGGTATTGCTTCCGCTCCATCATCTTTTCGAGAACTTTCTGAAAAGGTATTATAATTGAAAATCCAATGGTCGGATCGAACATTATGGCCTCACAAAGTTGACCTATTCTTCGAGGGAGATGCAAATTTTGAAATTAAGTTGGTGGTCGCCAAAAAGGGCTATATATAACCATTTTTGGGAAGCCTTAGGGTAGTAGAGTTAAGGGGGGTGAGTGGAGTCAAGAATAGGCAGGAAAACAGAAACCCTAGCTGATTTGGGGTTACAGAAGGCTGAAGATTCTAGAGTCTTGAGGTTGGGAAAGCTATAATGTGTTGTAGCTAGTAGAGGATTCATCCTCTGATTGTAATTGAGCTTCTGTAATGTAATGAGTTGCCTAGATCAATAAAAGAAAGTTTTATTTTATGTATTCAATTTCTGTTGTTGTGTATTTTATGATTTACCCCCTTCATCAGTTTTCATTCAAATACTTAGTGATAGGACACATTTTATTCTAAGTAAATAGGAATGATATTGGATATCATTAGAACACCCATGATGTGATTTAAATTATTATATATGCACATTTCTACTATAACAAGTATTTTCGTTATGTGCAAGGATGATGTGTACAAGTACATAACCTTTCTATATCCAGAGATAGTGGATGAAAGGAGACCATTAGGTCGAAACTTTATTTATTATTCTCTTTAGACTCAAAACCTATTTTTGAAGAATATAGTTAAGATTATTTATGCTATTGGAAGTATTTATTAGATCTTATTTATGTGAAGATAGAAACTCATGTTATATATTTTTATGAGAAACGTGAAGTTGAATAGAGCCTAAGTGGTCTAGAGAAGACTAGAGGCTATTATAATCATGTAATAGTATTATACATTCTTATCATTGGATTACAAGAATTTTGATGTTATTTTTTATATTGGGATAGAGAAGATAAACCCTAGAATCAACCCAGATGGGTCTAGTAAACTTAAACCTCTCAAATCAGTCGTGAAATTGAATTAATCTAGAATATTTTTGTTCGATAGTGAATAGTCAAGAATCTATAGATCAAGACAAGTATAACTTAAGAAGAGTCTAAGAAGCTTTTTGATTGTTTTAATGATTTCTTGATAGAGTCAAGACATGACAAAAAGCATAAGAATGTTTAACTTTTAAATCAATGAGTAGAATTACAAAAAGTCACAGACTCTAATGTTTGAAAGAATGCAACGAAGAACTCATTGAAAGGTTATGTCTCCTAAACCTATACATTGTATATATATCCTAGAATTCAAGGTTAAATTCTAAGTCAAACTGACTAGGAATTAAGCTTAGTCAAGACATTTCATGTCTAGTGTTACTGGTCAAATAAATTAAACTCTAGAATGAGATAGTTTCTAGGTCGAGTTAGAGGTGTGTGAACACATGACTACATTTATTATAAACATCTATTTATATAGAAACTTTGGCCAAATTGATGCATTTGTCTATGCATACATTAGTTAGTTCATAGTGTCTAGATGGCATAACATGTCAAGAGGATCATACTTAGCTAGAAGATTGTCTAGAGTTGTATGATCGATTGTGTCATGTAGGACACAACACTAGGACTCAGATGGCAAACATGTTGGTTCCTTATTTCTATACTCTTTGTGAAGGGTAGAGCCACTTCCAGAAAGGAAGGTGTGCAGGGGACTGCTGGTGTATGGTTGGAGGTAAAGCACTCAGATGATGCTCTCCCTCTAGAGTAGAAGACTTGCTAAGACTTGTATAGTAGTTATCAATATTCTAGATGCAATATTCTTATGTTATAATGTAAAATTATTTTTATTTCCAAGAGCAACATTTTTGTAGATGTAAAGTGAAAAGTTTTACACTATGATTTTGAAGAAAGTCAGAGAAGATTGTTTATTCGATGACTAATGCAGATACAAAACACACAGTTAAATACTGTGATGAAACAATTGTGGTGAAACAGTTATGGACTAGCCTGAAATAGTTGTGGTGAAACAGTTATGCACCAGCCAAACTATCATTACTAAACAATGTAATCATGCTAACATTCCTCCCCTTATTACATTGTTCCTGCAAAAGTACCAAGGGACCCCCTTGAATGCTAATATACTCAACAAATCTGATTACATAATATGAATACATATTTTATAGAAGATCTTCTCCCAAGGAACAAATCCTAAACCAAGCAGGGCTCCATCATGCCATCTCATCTACCCTCGGAAAGGTGTAGCTTCCATCTATGTTCTTGAGCTCTTTAGTCCTAAACTCTCAAATCACAGAGTCTTGAATTATTTGACAATGAACCCTAAAAGATACGATAGATCTTTGCCATTGTCTAGTGACTGTGAAAGAGTATAATTCTCGATCATATAATCTTGAAGCTCACTAGACAACAATCCATATTGATCTCAACACCAAATCCCAAACCTGTCTCTAGAATAATATCTTCACAAAACATACATTCTTCAAATCCGTCAGCATCAACAAAGAAAATCAAAACAACCAAAACCAAAAATGCTTCTCATGCAAAGCATCATCTCAAAGCAAGAAGCTAACTTGAGATGATGGAAAATCCTCCATCCTCCGATGTTGCCTGCCTCCAATATGAAGGCTTAAAGGGCATATCCACAAAAGTTAATAGCACCATCTGGTGGATCCTCATCCTCAATATTTGGTGGATCATCTTCAATGCAATCAAGGTTTCCTTCATTTTTGACCTTTCCTTTAAGAACATCACTAGCTCGAGTTCTACAATCCCAAGTTGTATGACTATTTTTCGTACAATAAAAACATTTGATTTTCTCTGATCTCTTGTAATTGCTTCTTGAGAATAATGCTTTCTCCTGAGGATCATCTTCTAAATCTTTTGTTGCTCTCTTCTCTTCTACTACAAGAGCATAAATCATACCTTCTAGAGTTTGTGAAGGTATTTGACTAAGTGTAAGTTGTATTTTGAAGGCAAGCTATTTAATAGGATGGCCCTAGCATCATCATCATCTACTGTAACCTTAACCTTTGCTAGATGTCTAATGAGAGACTATAAGTTACTTATATGATTTGACATTGTGATTCCATCTTCCATCTTAAATCTAAATAATTGAAGTTTTAGAGAAAACTTTGCATTAATGAATTTTGCTCCAAACAATTTATTCATATTATCCCAAATTTCAGTTGATGATTTATCCAAATCAATGTGGTGCAATTCAGTGTCATAAAGAGCAAGACCAATTATAGCCTTGGCTTTATCATCTCTACTACTCCAATCTAATAACTTATTTGCATCTGTAGGTGTTTTTTCCTTTCCACTTACTATTCCCCATAAATTTTTAATCATTAGTTGCATTTGAATTTTCATTCCCCAAGTATGAAAATTGAAACTAGGAATCTCCATTTAAAAATAATACTCCAAAAAGAAATGGTAAGACCAAATTGACCTTCTTACTTTGAATTAAATATATTTGCTTATAAAGTTTTCCACTTCCATACACACTTCAATACATACCTTTCCATGACTGATAACCTCCAACGTGAAACAAGAGGACATGCTAACTATGCATTGTTAGCTTTTGCAACACAGAAAATTGTAGGCTTTCAATCAAATTGCAATATCCAACAAAATTCCAAATCAGATGATAACTCTTCATGCGATCTGACTTCAGATTGCTTTCAAATCGACTTCAAATTTCCTTCAATTTCAGCGCCTTAGTAGTGGTTTCAACCTAAAACAAATAAAATTTATAACTCCTCCACTCTAGACGTCTCAGCATCTTTCATTGGCTCTTTGCAGACTGATTGGTTTTGGCCTCAAATGTATTCAACGTCCTCAACTTCAAACAGATCTATGAACCCTTTTAAACAAATTGCCATTCCTTAAGATCAATGCACCTTCATCACGCCTGGATAGCCACAAGCACTAATTTTGCTCTAATGCCAACTAAAGAAAGTTAGAGAAGATTGTTCATTCGATGACTAATGCAGATACAAAACACAGTTAAATACTGTGATGAACTAGTTGTGGTAACATAGTTATGCACCAGCCTGAAATAGTTGTGGTGAAACAGTTATGCATCAGCCAAACTGTCATTACTAAACAATGTAATCACGCTAACAGATTTATCTTTGAATATATTGTATTTCAAGGTTGAAAATATTCAAAAAAAACATGCTTTTCATTTCCTTGTAATTATGCGATTGATTAAAAAAAAATTCACTCATGTTTATCATGTTCTTTTATGTTCCTAGTAATTGTGTGTGTAATTCTGAGTAATATGAGATGGCATGTTACAATCAAGGAGATATCAATTCCCTCTAGTGGGTCTAGTTTAAATAATTATTTTGGATTATTCTCCTTCTATTAACTAGAGAGAATAAAAGCATGAAATTATATTTTAAAGTTTGATCTATTATTAAATTTGAATAATTTTAAATTAACATTTCAAATTGTATGGGAAGAAGATAAAAATTGATAAATAAAATAATTTGAAAGAAAAAAATCTCTTTTTCTATTGTTAAGGAAAAAGCTTTTGGGGAGAAAGGACAAGCTTCTACAGGGATTTGTTATTCAAATTAAAGATTCAGGACATGGTAATAGATTGGTAAAATTAGTGTAGGGTTTTATTGACATCAAATTAGCAATTTTTCATTCCATTGATCTTTATTAGAGATTTGCAATCAATTTTTTGGAAAACATTACTATAGATTTCCTCTATTTGTTATAATGTTGAAAATCAATCTCTAAAAATTTTACTACCCAAAAACTTGATAATTTTTTCCCACTATAATTCAAAAAATTTATAATGTAGAAATAATTATAACTCTTTGAATATATATATTACTTAAAGCCATGTAACCTCCCCACACACACACATATATATATAACAAAACTTTAAAGCCCTGTGACCTCCATGCTTTTATTCAATTTACACACTTGTAAATCCCATATGTATGCGATGACGAGTTTCCCGCTATTTACAATCATATTTGACTATCTAATCCAGTAAAATGGTCTTTTGGTATGCTGTCTAGTCACCAGGTTGCAGCCTGAACTTTTTATTAGTCCCTACCTTAGTAGAGGACTATTATTTTTGTTCAAGAAAATTCACATTAGTTTGCTTTGGGTTCTGTGCAATATAGAAAATATTGAACGCTAACCTAAGGTCTGAATTTTTATTTTTTGTCCTGACGATTGCCATTTTTCATTGGGGCTTTATTAAACCCTTGGTATTTTACTCTTGGTTGTATGATGTTTCAAATATTTTATTCTATGACCGCTACTTGTTGGCATTTTCTTGTTTTGCATGGAATTAGAGGGTTTACTCAATTACATGTGGCCTGCAGAAGGATGGGTGTTGTCTTTGGTGGGAAAAATGTGTTGGGTTGTAGAGGTTTTCAAGATAGGTGTTTGCAGTTTGTGAGTGGGTGTCTTCCAAAAAATGGGAGAAAAAAATATTTTTACATAATAGGTCCAAGAAAGAATTTTACGTGGCTGTTGTTGACCAGAGAAAATCTTGATGATTTTTTATTTGTTTTCGTTTCTTTCATACATTTTTTAGGGATTTCTCTTCTTTAGAATTGGTGAGTGTCGCACTTATAGTGTATTATAGGTGTCGATGGTGATTTTTATTAGTGTATAAATATGAGCGTGTTTTGTCTTTTTATTGTTGGTTCGTTAGCAATCTATAGTAGGGAAAAACAAAGCCATTGAAACCAAGCAATTTTTCCCCCTGCTATTGCAGCAGTCAGAGTGGAAATGATTTATGTGGTTAATAAACCCTATTTTTTGAGTTAGAAAATGTCATCTCGTAGGGTTTTCAAGACCCTAATGCAGATTGTGTTTTTGTAGACGTCTAAAGTTGTAATGTAATTTGGACCCACGTGGAGATTTAATAATTTTGATATCTAACCGTTCAAGCTTCACTGACTACCTGCGATTAGGAGTATTTTCCTCGTCGTTTTCCTGTATGGAAATGCAATTGTTTAGTAGTGTAAATTGTTGTTGCAGATATCTATAGATTGGCATATAATGATGGCTTAATGGCATTACCCTCCATAGCCACATTAACAGAGCTATTTGAGATTGAAAAAGAATGATCTCCCAGCTGTTTTTCTTCATTCCAACTCTACACTATTGTGCTTCTTTACTTCTTCTGCATCATTCCTTCTATTCTTCTTTTATGACACCAAAACAATCTGTTGCTACCACAAAGTGTCAAGCCCTATCGTCAATTCATGCCATGAATTGTGTCTTATTGTACCCCTATAATATTACGTAAAATGTTATTTTTAATGACTTTTGGATTCTCCATGTTTCCATTTGACTTTTAGCTTTGGCTAGTTACGACCCTGTTTTTGAGTGAGATGCCTGTAAGATAACCCTCATATTAGTAGTCAAAAAAATAATCATATTAACCCCAAGAAAGCCCTAAGAATTCCTGAGAAATTATTCTTCAGAATTACTTGAACTAACTGGATTTAGTAGATTGAGTTTTGGAGGAGAAGGAATAATGTAATTATATAACTATCATATTTAACACTAAGCTTTATGGGTATTGATACACCTATGGTATGGTTTGGTATCCAATATGGATATGATGATTTCTTGACATTTCTTGAAAATATTGGATAATTTGCAGATCAGATACAAGATATTTAACAACACATGAACAATGAGTATTTAAGAAAAAGCCATATTGATCTCTCAGCGACAGCTTAATGTTCATCATTTCTACTTATGCTTGTCATGTTTTGGTCCTCATTCCCAACTTAGCACATTCAAATCCACTCAAGCCATAGTGTTTGTCCGTGTAGCTCAGCCCAGTTAGGGTTTGTACGAGTCTCTTAGAAGGGGAAATATGTGGAGTTGTTAGATCTGGGTATTTGGATCATTGCTCACTTCCATTCTCATTGCCTGCTATTTGTTGCCATCTTTACCTAAGATTTAAATCTGGAAAGCTATTTTTTTTCCTTTTTCTTCTTTGCTTGGTATTAATGAAGCTAGTTTTTGCTGAGTAGATGGCTCAAAACAAGATGTAATCTTACCAAATTTTAAAATAAAAAATGCCTCTCATCTAGTTGTGGTTAAATTAGAATCTGCTATTATATTGTATACCGAGTAAAAGACATCTCCAGGTCATTTAATGGTTAGATATATCTTTCAGTTTTGATAATGGATGATATATTTTTTTGGGATTATATATGCTTTTCAAAAATCATTGCATTGATAAGTTTTGTTTTAAGAGATTAGTTTGGTATTGGAATTTGAAATTGAAACATGAAACTCATCAAATTAGATTTTCAAATTAGAAAATGTCAAGATTTTTGATACATTTGAGAAGTTAATTTTCAGAACTGTTTAAATGTCACTACAATGACAACTATTATTGTGCATTGTTGGAATATGGAATCTTTGTCCTGACATGCACTTATAGTTATCAGTGTATTCAAGGTTGTTTCTCAGTAGTAACACTAGAATTCTACCATCAGAATAACTAATGTTTGGGTCTGAAAAGACTATAAGCAGTCTCACACAGTTTGCCAAATTTCTATGTAAAAATTAAAAAAAAAAATTCAATAAATTTAAATAAGAACGTTTATTCATTTAGAATCACCTAGAAATTAAAACAAAACAATTTTTAATATTAATGTTTTGACATCTATTAAAATTAAGATTATTTGCATTGTTTATGGTTTCTGCTAGGGTTTGTTTTGTTTTATTTAAAGATGTGCCTGCACTCTTTTCATTAAGCTTCATTGGTTGTTGCCTCTTTGTTTGCTTGTTGTATCTATTGGGTCATGCTAAAGAAGGCTATGATTTTTGCTACAATTTGATTACTATTTCAAAGGGCAATGGCACCGGTTTCAAATATTTCAATGAAAAAAAAAAATTATGTCAGGTTTTACAGTCTGCAAATTGATTGATATTTTCTGTTGTTTACATTCTCAGAGTTGATCTTTGTTGTTGTCAGCTTTAGTTAGGTTTTATTAGATTTTATTTTTAATCTTTTATTATTTATAAAACGTGTTAAATTTTATGGTATTTTATTTTAAGTTTCTATGTAAAGCTTAGCAACTGCAAGCTAAAGTATATTAATAAAGACCTTGTGTTGATGTTTTCAATTTACATCTAATCCATGCTAGGTGGAGTATCGCTTATAATGTTACATAAGTATATTCAAGCTATAGATGAAGTTGGAACATGACTTGTAATAATAAATAAGTTTAATCAAGCCATGATTGAAGTCTATTTAGTCTATTTAAGAAAGATTAATCTTTGAACTCAGATCACCATTAGTTTGTACTAAACAATTCTGTTAAACTTTTGGCCAAGGATTGAATGGCACTACAAGTGTATGAACTATTTTTACCATGCCTAGAGTAAAAATGAAGAAATATGGATGTTAAATAAAATTCAGTCTAGTATGAGGAAAATAAATGTACAATATGATTTAATGGCACTTAGTGAACTAAATTATATATATTTTATATAGAGAACAACTGTTGGGAGCCATTGCTAAAAGAATTGCCAAAAGTAGTCTATACTCAACCAGATGAAGAATGATTAAATTCTACTTGAATGGAAAACAAGCCAATCCAACTGACCTAGATAAAAGCGCATAAATTTTGCTATGTATATAGTGTACACAGCAACCTCTTGACCTCCTTGGATATAAATTAAAATTTTGACAAATATTCATGCTTTTATGCTTTTTCAAACAAAATTCATTTTTAAGGGGACAATTGGGCATAAGGAACACAAACGAATGCTTGGATTTCTTAGTACTAGAGTCATTTCTTCTATTATCCATTTAGTTATGATCTGGATCAACTACATGTTGTGAGATTCTTCTTTTATTCTAGGCAGTTCTTAAAGTTATGATCTTGTGTATATTCTGGAAAGTTACATTTTTGCATCTAGTTGATTGTAGACTGCAAGCTATATATGTTTGGTACTAATAGATGAGATGGAATTGGTTAATTTTCTTACTGTAAATTGTTTTTTGGTTAATATTCTTTCTATAAATTGATTTGATACTATATACACCTAAAAATGACACAACTCTATCTAAATAAATATTTTAAATATTTATTTCATTCTAAATTCCTCTATCAATAAATAAATAAATCAATTTATTTATTTGATTCATATTTCTCCAAAAAATTAAATAAAATCATTTATTTAATTAAATCCTCCAAATTCTACTAAAATCATTCCATATTAAATAATACCAAATTATTTAATTAATTCTTCTCATTCTCTATATTTAAATAAATCCAAATATTTCTTTAAATTATCTATTTCCTCCAAAATTGAATTAATACCAAAATAATTTAATTAATCCATGTGTACATGTAATTAAATATTTTTAATATTTAATTAGCTAAATATTCTCTCATAGACATGTCCTATTTCTTCTCCAGTCAAATTTGTTAACTAATTGGTCATTTGAGTTCACTGATCAATCATCTCAGTCAACTCCCCAATCAACCCACTTATCTCTCCAATCAATTATGTTAACTGGTTAGTCATCTTAGTTAACTCCTCAATCTATTTTGTTAACTCCCTTGATGCATGAAGGGGCATGACACTTGTCCTCTCCCTATTCGAGCACATCCTCTCAAGTTTCCTTGACCATTGATCTTCTTACTCATTCTACACCATTGATCTCCTTTCTCACAAATCCATAAATATAACCCGTATTCCTCCATTTCAATCATCTAAGCTTTTTATAAACATACTCTGTAGGAATTACAACGCGCCTTTAGCACAATCACCCCATAGCTTGAGATCACCATTTTCATTGCATTGTTAAGATCCTCTTCATTTGCAAAACCTATCATAGCCATTCTCCATTGGCATCTTAGAAAAAAGCAAGGAAGTGCACCTTCTGACGGCTATATTCATACAATGAGATCAATTCAAGATAGGCGACCAATGGAAGTCACAAAATAAAAGAGGTTTGCAAGGTATTGTTCCTTTGTGTTTGATCTTGTTTGTTCTTATTTCATTGAGATTATTGGATTGTTAATAGTTTAATACTATTAACCACTTTTTTTGATAACATTTTTGGTGCCCATTGTGGGGCCCTTGCCCCAATTTAACTTCAAAATTGAGTTTTTGTGTTAGAATCTGTACACAAGATGTTTTTGCGCATCCACTTATTGTTCCAATGCATTTATTCATTGTTCTGGTGCATCTGAAAAAGCTACGCATCCACTCATTATTCCAGTACATTTACTCTCTATTTCAGCACATATATAAGATCTATGCATCTATTCTCTGTTACAGTGCATACACTCTCTGTAACTGCACATATGTTAAATCTACACATTTATTCACTATTACTGCACATATACTCTCTATAACTGCACATCTATTTCTGTACATTCATTCTGCTAGGGTTTTTGGGCTATTTATTGAGAAGTTTCTAAGGCTAACATCATTTGCAAGAATATTCTTAGATCCGCCTTCCAGGTTAAGAGCTGGTTAGACATATAGTTGCACTGTTAACTCTCATCTAGATATAAATAGCAAAGAAAGTAATTAAACTTGTTCATGCAAATTTAACTTAGATTCTAAATAGGAGGGAAGTAATTTCTACTTGTTGCATCACAACTTGAACATAGTCCCAACTAGGAGGATTAAAATTGAACAATTGCTTTCAAAAGCTTTTTCAAAGTTAACAAATCTTGTGTTCCCAAGTAGAGTAACTCATCTAGTTTTTGTCTTTTTAACTAGAAGGAAAAAACCAGTGTTTTCCATGATTTTGGAATGATGATAGGACTATGCTCTTCCCTTAACTAGGTGAACAAAATGTTAGAATAATCATTTCGCATGTGTTTCCTTTAGAGAGCCTTTCCCTTGGAATTCCTTCCTTCCAAGCGAGATGACCTTAAGTGGTAACGGCTAACACCAAGCTCTTCTGATCCACTATAAATAAACCATGTTTGGGGTGAAAGATTCAAGCAACGAGTGCAGATTAGTTATACCGACAGCTAATCTCCCCATAAACCCCGCAAGGCACAACCCTTGCAGGTTGGGAGACTTCATAACAGAGAGTAGCACTGCCGCAAATATAACCACTCAAATGGTTGCCCTTACTACGTATCCATTATTTATAGAAGCCAAAATCCCCTATCCAGTGACACAGGAGGAAAACATTCTCCAGAGCCATCCAATGTCATACACTCATTTAGTGTAGAGACAGGAAAGTTCAACCCTTCAGGGGAACTATATCTTGGTATGCATGAGAAGTGAGTACTGTGGAGGGGAGCCGGTGCTACCAATCTATTAGTTGTCTAACTTTATTCAAGTGGATGGTGTAAAAACCAAGTTGGAACTCATTGAATACTATCCTGGCCAACCTTAGGATCATGCTTATTTTGTAATAAAAAATACAAAATACAAAAAAATTAAATAATCATGAAAATATTCTTTGTGTGATATGTCTTTCTTGCCATAATTGAAGAAACAAATTAGACAGAGCAACATTCAGACAAAGAATCCAAAAACATTCAAAACATTGAAAAATGTGCCTTTACCAAGTCAAAGTCAGTCAAAAACAAGCAAAAAAGATAGAGCTGAGCATCTACTTCATCCTGCTATGCATTTGCTCCATCCCATGGTGCATCTATTTCTTCTACACTTTTACTTAGTTTTGCTGTACTTTTACACTGTTCTACTATGCATCTATTTTTACTAGAACTATGCATATACTTCGTCAAGCTACACATTTATACTATGTTCTGGCGCATCTGCTCTTCACCAAATCTACACTTTTGTTTCCTTTTGTTGCGCATATACGCTCTATTCCTATGCATCTATTCTTGCGTATCTGTCACAGTGAGCACTTCTATACAGTTTGTGAGAAAAATGTCAACCTTTTTGAACACCCAATTCAGCCTTGTTTCAGTCTCTGAGATCAAATTAATCATGCAATCAATTTTCCCGTCCATTTCTGTAGTGTACCCTCTTTTCCACCAATCACCTTGTCAAAATTTTCCCAAAACTTCCCAAGAACAAATCAAAGTATCAAAATCAAGTTACTACAAGCTAATTTTTGATCATATTGGACTCAAACATCCCAGGTAAGTCTCCACTATCAGGATCTATCATCCTTCTCTCTCAGAACCTCACTAGTTTGTTTTGGTGCAAAACTAGTCTTTACCAAGTAATCAGATTCCGAACATCCTTACTTTTGGCTACTGTTTTGTATCAACCGACTTGTTTGACATCGTTCATCAAATAAAACCCTTGTTCAAGCTTTGTCACTACAGGTATCCCCTTAACTACAACCTCCAAACACATCTTACCAAAGCATCCAATTTCACCCCAGTCCATTCCAAATCACCTTGCATGGTACTAACTAGATCCTAGAAGCAAAAGCAAATTGAAATGAATGGAACATCAAACAAAATTACATCCCCCCATGATAGCGATGAAGAGATATCTCACAAGGACTTACAAGAAGCCCTCCAAGATAGAAAATTTGAATGAATGATGGACAAAGTACTCCACCAAGACCCTCCAAAATTCTTTCTCTACCTCACAAGCCAAGGAGTTAAGTTCCCCCCTGACTTTGACGTCACAAGATTAAAAGAAATTGAAGCGGAAAGAACTCATGAAGACAATGCACGTGAGGAAAGAACCCTTGACACAGACAAAGGCAAGAAAACCACAGACTCAACCACACCTTTAGACATGTTGACAAAACAAGTTCAAACTCTACAACAACAATTAATGGACCTCCAAATAGGGACACCCACTAAACACTATTCATTTGAGGATATCTCGTCATATCCCTTCAACAAGAGCTTGAAAATGATCCCCTTTCCCCTTAGATTTAAAAGTTCCAAAATTTGACAAGTATAGAGGAAAGGGTGACCCTAGAGACCACATCAGAGAATTCAGCGTCGCATGTGTAGAGGTGGCCCACAATGAAACTTTTCTCATGACACTCTTCCCTAGATCTCTAGGAGGGCAAGCCATGGAGTGGTCCTCTCAGCTTCCCTCTGGTATCCATACCTTTGACGAGTTCGTGAAGAAATTTGTAACGTATTTTTCGTATAATATCGAACATGAGGTATCCATGCTCGACCTTTGTAACACAAAACAAAAGAGTGGTGAATCCTTCAATAGTTTCTTAGAAAGGTGGAGGCAACTTGCTAGCAAATGTCCTCATCATATACTAGAAAAATAAATGCTTGAAATGTTTGTCCATAACCTTTATTCTGATCTAAA
Organism: Cunninghamia lanceolata; assembly: GCA_027924645.1. Classification (NCBI taxonomy): domain Eukaryota; kingdom Viridiplantae; phylum Streptophyta; class Pinopsida; order Cupressales; family Cupressaceae; genus Cunninghamia; species Cunninghamia lanceolata. The sequence continues at coordinate 7,297,282 of BSBN01000193.1, forward strand.
CTACCAAATTCAGATCCAATGCCCTACCTCATTTATGAAAGTCATTGAGATGGGGTTATTCATCAAAAAAGCTATGACCGTGAAAGGACAAATAAAATTGTTCAAAGACACTCCTAACTAAAACTATACCATGGATAAGTCAAAATTCTAGACCAAAAATAAGAACATCGTCAACGATGGAGTGGTTGATGCTAAAGTAGCGGCTCCTAAGCAACCAATTTTTAATCTCAAAGGAGCATCAAACAATACAACACTGAGCAAACCTTCGTCAAATGAACTGAGACAACTTTCCTCCTCGATGAAAATTTACACCACTAGGGGAGTCATATGAGTCCACTTTGAGAAAGTTGTTGGCAAACAATGAGATCACCCTTCTCGCCACAAGTGACTATGAACCTAATGTCAAACCCCCTTGGTGGAAGGATACCAATTTTTGTGAGTATGATAGAGGCAAAAGCCATACAACTAATGATTATATCCACTTGAAAAATGTTGTACAAGACTTATTAGACCAAAATCGTGTGGGTACAAAAGATCATCCCTCTAACGAATCACATGTGGCATTCAAGGATCTGCTCCTTAACCATGACAGGCAGAACCCTCATAGCAACAACAATACCAATTGGAAAAATCACAATAATAGGAACAATGATGCTAACTAAATGAACGTGTCATTCGACTACACCATTAATTGCATATCAGATCATATCCTGCAAATCAATGTGATCACATTAAACAAACGTACAGATCCCAACACCAAATCTGATTGTAATATCACCACTCACAGTGGGAAAATCACCTTGCACACACTCCCTCCAAGATCATCATCCTTGCCGTCTACCCCCCACAAGTACAGCGTCATTGACCATCTACAAAAGAGTCTGGCCAATATATCCATTCTAGAGTTGTTGTGTCTATCGCCAACCCACAAAGAGATTCTTGATAAAGACCTAGTGCAAACCATTGTGCCCACAAACTTAGCCCAAGAGAAATTTCAATCCATGGTAGGTCATCTTCTCTCACATAATATCCTATCATTCACTGAACAAGATGATCTATCCATATCTCAACCCCATAACACATCATTGCATATTGAGGCCTTCATAAATAAACTTCGCATTAAAAGGGTTCTCATTGATGGAGGAGCAGGTTTGAATATTTGGACGCTTAAATTAATCCTTACATTGGGGTTCTAAAAAAATGTAGTGGATCCAAGAAAGAAGATCACAATAAAAGCCTATGATGAAGAAGAATGGACAACCAAAGGAACTATGGTATTACTGTTAAGAATTGGACTAGTGGTGACAAAGGTTCTTTGCCAAGTCCTTGACATGGAGCTTGCCTATAACATTCTCCTAGGTAGACGTTGGATACATGCCATGAAATTTGTGCCTTCCACATATCATCGGTGTATCAAGTTCCTTCACAACAGCCGAGAGATTGCCATTCAAGGTGACCTTGATCCTTTTCAACACTATACCACTGTCCAACCAAAGCCAGATTTTAGTAGCCCTAACAATAGAGAATTCACATCTTCCACCTCCTAGCATGATCTTGGCTCCCAAGCTTCCACATCAAACGCCAAAGAGTAGAAGGTCAAGATTAAAGAAATAAGAGTAGGAGAGTATTCCATTGAGCATACCGTTTGCGTACCCAAAATGCCTTTATCTCCAAAGTCCTTTGGATGACCTACACCCTTCCCAAAACCATCTACTCCTCCTGAACCTCCCTTTGTCCAATGGGGCACCCTATCAGACAGAAGCGAAGAAAGAGACATTCTACAATGGCTCTACATAGATGAAAATGACACACCACAAGACAAACAACCAAAGCTCCCAACAGAAACCTATGGGCATGGTCAATCTATCTTACATAGAATGGGTTGTGAAGAATAGGGTCCCATCGGCCTAAGAAAAGAAGGAATAACTAAACCCATTCAACCCTCTTCATCCTCATCATTTTGAGACACAAGAGGACTAGGATACAAAGACAATGACAAAGGAAAAGCTAAGGCTACTACTTGTTTTATGGAACAGATCCAAAATCCCCAAGAGAATAATGATACAGATTCTAATGAATATGAATGGGATAACCTTTCAGAACATTCCTATGAAGACAAAGGAATCGATATCGTTTACACTTATAGCCCCTACCGTGAGGGACAAATGCCAAGGCCTAGACCAGTAGAGTGTGATTCGTCCATTCCGAAGAGGACAACTTATGAGGAAGGTCAGAGTTCCCATGAGATAAACTATCTTGAGGAGAGTACCATCACAGATCTTACTCCTATCACTCCCAATCATGATCATGTTTCCATCCTTATTATCACACCCACTGAATCAGATCAACCTATCGATCCCCTACCCTTGGTACATCCCAAGCTTATCGATTGGGATCTACAAGGAACACCCCATCTAGACATGTTCCAAAATGACTATGTCTACATTGATTACATGGAACTAAGAGACCACCTACCTATGGGAGATCATAAAGCTGGCTTCGCCATAGAACTCAATACCGTGTCTTACTTTGGAGAGGGTGCTAAGCCTTCAAGTTGCAAGAATATAAAAATCAAACATGGATCTGATGGTGAAGACCACTCTGTGGCAGTGTCAAATACCAAAAAAGTAAAAATAAAGGACACATCCGATGGTGAAAACCTCTCTGAGGCACCGGACGATGAAAGACTTGATACTCTCCCCAACAACATGTATCAGGAGAAGTCATAATTTTTGGTAGAACCTACAGAACTTGTAAACATCAACACAAAAGGTAACCCAAAGATCATACACTTTGCCAAGTCTCTATCTCTACTGGAAAAGATGAAATTTGTACCCTTCTTCAAAAGGAAATAGGTCAACTTTGCTTGGTCCTATGTAGATATGCCTAGGTTAGATCCAAAATTGATCTTGCATCATCTACCACTAGATCCTAGAGTTAAACCTGTTAAACAAAACCTTAGGAAAATGCATCTACATGTCACATTGCTAATCAAAGAGGAACTCAAGAAGATACTGGATGTAGGGTTCATTAGAGAAATCAATTATCCAAAGTGGGTATCAAACATTGTACCAGTATCAAAACCTGATGGCAGAGTCTAATTGTGTAATGATTTTTGAGACCTCAATAAGGCCTGCTGCAAAGATGATTTCCCATTGCCTAACATTGACATCATCATAGACTTGATAGTCAGACACACTATGCTTTCTCTTATGGATGGTTTCTCTAGATACAACTAAATTAGAATAGCACCAAAGGATCAACATAAGATGACATTCACTTGTCCATGGGGTACCTTTTGCTAGAACGTCATGCCATTTGGGTTGAAGAATGCAGGAGCCACATACCAAAGGGCAATGACTACTATCTTCCACGACATGATGCATGTAACCATGGAAGACTATGCGGATGACATCCTTGCCAAGTCAGTTACAAGGGAATCTCATTTAGATGTCCTAGAGAAAATCTTTTAGCAACCAGAACAATTCAAGGTCTAATTGAATATGAAAAAGTGTTTGTTTGGTGTCACCTTTGACAAACTCTTGGGTTTTATAGTATCTGCCAATGGGATTGAGGTGGATCCTGTGAAGGTAAAAGCTATCATGGAGATGCCACCACCAAGGAACATCACCAAACCGTGGTCTTTACAAGGCAAATTACAGGCAATCCTTTGGTTTATCTCACAACTGGTGGACAAATGTCAACCTTTCACTCATCTCTTGCATAAGAACATTCCATTTAGATGGGATGAGAAGTGTGAAGAAGGCTTTCACAAATTGAAGGAGTATCTCATGAATCCACCTATCTTGATGCCACCTATCTAAGGCAAGCCGCTATATCTTTACATATCTACAACACCAACAACTCTTGGAGCAATTTTAGCACAACAAGACTATGAAGGCAAGGAACGAGCCATCTACTACATTAGTTGTACATTGGTGGGGTATGAATTGCAATATTCTCAAATTGAAAGATCTTGTTTTGCTGTGGTTTTTTCTTCCCAAAAACTACGCCATTACATGCTTGCACATTCCATCAAGCTAATTGCAAAGATCGATCCACTCAAATACTTGTTAAGAAAAGTAGCTCTAATAGGCTGCCTAGCTACTAAGTGAGTATGACATTGAATATAATGTGTAAAGGAAAGCTATCAAGGGTCAAGTTATCGCCGATTAGTTGGCAGAGGCACCATTGCAAGAAACTACTCCAATGACATTCAAGTTTCCTGATGAATCAATTCTCAGTATTACAACACATTCATGGAAGCTCTACTTTGATGGATCCTATACAAACCGTGGATCGGGGGTAGGAATCTTATTAGTCACTCCTCAAGGTGACATAATACCTAAGTCCTATCATCTGCTTTTTCCTTGCACAAACAACATAGAAGAATATGAAGCCTTAGTCATTGGTCTTAAGATGGTGGCAGAGTGGAAAGTGAAAGAGCTACATGTCTATGGAGATTCGCAACTAGTAATCAATTAAGTAAATGATGAATACCAAACAAAAGATGACAAGCTAATACAATACACGCATATGGTAGATGACTTTAAAAGATACTTTGTGATCATCTCCTTTGAGAAGATTCCTCGCATAGAGAACAAAGCATCAAATGCCATGCCAACCATCGCCTCGCTTCTCGATATACCAGAGAATGAGTCACATTTTGAGTTCTTGGTGGAGCGAGTCATACAACTAGCTTATGATATCCTTGAAACACAATCCATTTTCCTCCTAGTAGGATCTGATTCACCCTTGTATGGTAAAGTTTAAAATTACCTCAAGGATAACACCTTACCAGCAGACTTATCCAACAATCAATGCTGAACCTTTATCTGCCAAACATCCCGTTATACCATTATTGCCGACACCCTCTACCGACGAGGTCTGGATGGTAGTCTACTCAGATGTCTTAAATGTGAAGAATTTCAAACTGCCTTACGAGAAGTACACAAAGGAATTTGTGGATCACACTCTAGTGGTCCTACCTTAGCTAAGAAACTCCTGCATTTGTGATACTATTAGCCAAACATGGAGACAAATTCATATCATTTTGTCAAGAAATGCAAGCAGTGTCAGAATCATGGTAACCTCATCCATGCACCAGCTCAGGAACTACGACCTTTAATGACACCTTGGCCCTTTTATCAGTGGGGACTCGACCTTGTGGGCAAAATCCACCCTCCATCATCTAATGACCACAAGTTCATCATAACCGCCACCAAGTATTTTACCGAGTGTATTGAAGCCATCCCACTTACCAATGTCATAGGGAAGCAAATTGCCTCCTTCATCCTCAATTACCTTATTTGTTGATATGGAATTCCCTCATCCATTGTCACGGATAACGGAAGACCATTCAAAAATTAGGATGTCCAAGAGCTCTGTGACAAATTCCAAATCCAACACCACTTCTCAACCCCATACTACCCACAAGGCAACGGTTAGGTAGATGCATCCCACAAAACCATCTTGAAAATCCTCAAGAACACCATCAACGATGCCGGCCATGATTGGCACATGTAACTAAATCCCGCTCTATGGGCCTATCAAACTAGCATATGCACTCCCACAGGTGCCACTCCATATGCCCTTATATATGGTTCTGAAGCCATTGTGCCCATTCAGGTTGAGTTACCATCTTTGAGGGTGTCGTTAAAAGGTCTTATAACTGATGAAGACTACGGAGTTTCTAGACTGCAAGAGTTGGAACTGTTGGAGGAGAAATGACATAATGCTTTCAACCATCTCAAAGCCTACCAACAAAGAATGTCATGCAACTATAATCACAAAGTCCATCCAAGGGTCTTTAATGTTGGTGATCTAGTGCTCAAAGAGATTCCCCACAATTAGTAGGATAGGGAGAAGAAAGGAAAGTTTGAACCCAACAAGCTTGGTCCTTATGTAATCATTGTTGCCTATGGATCAAGAGTATACCAGTTAGCTACATCAAAAGGTGAGTTGTTCAATGACCCAATCTATAGTATGCATCTTCATTGGTTCTATACCTAGAGAACCCCAATGTAAGGGGGGCAAAAACATCAAAAAAATTAAAAAATGAAAAAATAGCAAAAAAATCAAAAAAGTGAAAAAATAGCAAAAAATAAAAAAAATAGAACCACAACAAAAAAATCATCCTCTGGTGAAACCTAGTAAACAGGTACCTTGGATAGATACCATGATGAAAACCTGGTAAACAAGCATCATGTGTATTTCATAAACGTTGCAATAAAGGCAAAGTAGTGAAAACCTGGAAAACAGGTGCTCTTTGTGATGAGAACAACTTCCTCCATCTTTGGGAAACCATCACCTTGCATCCATTCTTCCTACCATTATCCGTCATCCAATCGTATTCATTTCACAAACCACCTAACTAGTGTCAGCGTGTCATAGGGTCCGTCGTCAGTATCTTATCATCTTGAACTACATTGCCTCTGCCTCTTCATGTAGGTAAGGCCATCTTGTATTGATGCACCCCTGAGGCTCCTTTCCATCCATCCCGTCCCAGGTCAACCGTCCTTTGGTCCATCCATATCTACACGATTTCCCATCACCTAGGGCCTAGGTCCGCACAGTTCACCCCAAACTACGTTACCTATGCTTTGTCATGTAGGCAAGGCCATTTAGTAATGAGCCCCAAGGCAATAGGTTAGTCCCTTAGGGCCAATTTCTTTGTATCTATTGTTAGTTCATCCATAATAAACTAGAAACCTCTACTTGACTGGGGGCAAGTCCTCAACCTAGTTATGGAGTTGGATTCTACAATGCCACATTGTTCTAAGAGGACAACAATAAGGATCGTGATACCTTTGACCAGACACATAGGTACAGTAGATCACACTTCCAAAGCAAAAATTTTGATGCAAGACATCAACCTATCCAAAGCAAAAACAAACAAGTACCTAAAAAATGATTTTTATCTAAATTATGGCAAGAAAACACATCTAATGCAAGAAAGTTTTTTTTTGATTGGTTGTGCCTAAAGGTCTTAATTTTTGTTATCATGTCTCCTATGCTACTCAAGGATGCCTAAAAAAACTAGAGATGCTATGATGGGGACACAATTATTTTATTTGTTTGTTGCTTGTGGATTTATCTTTAGTAATGTGAAGCCTTGTCTAAGGACATGATCAACATAATGATCATCGAGGACATCAGAGGTCTCTACATGAAACAGGTATAATCCTTGTCTGTTGACACATAAGAAATACTTAGGTCATCTAGATTCAACTTTGAATAGATGTTTGTATTAACTTGCTTTATCAAAATCCATGTAAGGGATACTCGAGTCATCTCAGTTTAATTATATCTAGATGCTTGTATTTTCTTACAACATTTTAAAACACAAAAAAAAACATAAAATGCCCAATGATGAAACAAAGGACTTCAAAATACTTGCAATATCAAGGTGACAACTCTCCGCATCCATAACATATCCAATTACATTTCATATACCATCCACAAATAAATAAAGGCTTGTGATTCCTTCATTCGCATTTCTTCTATCAATCACATTCCTACCTATCATTGTGTCTTTCATTGAGTCTCTTCTCCATTGATTAAGTACACTTGGACATAACAAAAACATAGTATCATTTTGCATTTCATATTAGGTGAGATAGTCATTTCATTGATTACATCATTCGCATACATATAGGTACATTAAATCATACATATCATCATGAGATAATCATTAAATTGATTAAATCATTTTGCATACATATAAGTGCATTAAACAATCCATATACATTTGTGTCCACATAACATATATGCATACATAGTATCTCATCAGAAAACCATAAAAAACATAGCTATCAATACTCATGTCATACCATTTTGCATAAACAGGTGTTGCATATTACATATCATAAACATGTGCATAACATATAAACATCACAAATAGAATGTATCCATGATCATCGCATAACAACATACATGTAGGCCATCATAACTGCATCATCATATATGATCATAAAACAAAAATGTCCAAATGTACAATATCAGTCCATCATCCGTGAGTCAAATCACAATAGGTGTATGCATACATCAAAATAATAAATGATACATGTCTCAGTAGATGTACAAAATATAAGTGAGATATACATAATCTGACTATCCAAGAGCCATTAAAAAATGTATGTACAAAAGGTAAAATCTGTCCAGAATCTCAGCTAACCCTGCTATTGCCAGATGCTACTCCCAGCACTGTCCTCTCCGTCTCCTCTACCTCAGCCTATCCCAGATTGTTGTGGGCCCATGCTCGAAGCCACCGACCGTGAACCACCTGCCCTCTGCAAGGACACAGCCACTGACTGGCTCCTATAACTCGGTGCCCTCTCGTCTGCTGGCACTACCCCATGATATAAGCCTCTATAGTACTATGTCTGAGATCGCGTTGTAGCCAACTCTCCTATCACCTATGTAACCTAGGCCTAGGCCTATGTCACGTGTGTAAGAAGAAATGTTGTGGACGTATCAGTACCCAGGGATGCTATGGCTGCCTCCCTCTCTGTTATCAAAACCTATACCCTGGCCAGCACTGCATCCCTCTCCCTTGTCAAAACCTATATTCTGGCAAGTACGGCATCTCACTCTATAGTAATGCTAGCAATAACCCCTACGTCTCCATCTCTCTAAGCCTTTGCAACTCTTAACTAAGCTCTTAGCTATCTAACATGGCCTCGTAGCAATGTCACTGCATCACCTTGCACCTGCTGCTACGGGTCAGGCTAATATGGTGCCTGTGGCACCTGCGAAACATCTGCCTATTGTACTACTTGTTGTACTGCTGGCTGAACCACTGCCTGTTGAGTCACCTGCTATGCCATCTGCTGGGATGGGGTTTGCCCAACTCTGTACTACTATCTCAGCCTATTGCCATCTCCCCCTCCATCTCCTCCACCCCATCCTCCATCTCCTCCTCCGCATCCTCCTCTCCTCCTCCTCCACCTCCTCCTCCGCCTACCTCCATCATCCTCCTCCTTTAATTCCACCTCCTTTAGGTAAGTAGCTACCTCTCCCAGTCTCGAATACCTAGGGAATAGATGTGCCGCAAACCAATCCTCATAATCACGTGTCATCCCTGCATCCACTATCTCCATCCTCATCAGCCATGCCTGACAAGGAATCTATAGAAAATCTATCTAGGCCTCCTCATACATTTAGCCACATGTCCCCATCGCCACCACTCTGTAAAAGTCCTCGCAAAAAGGGCTTGCCCCTGCGGCATACCATGCACCCGCCCAAACTGCCGGAGGACACGGCTGACTATTTGCCTCTCCAATATGTGTGGAGTCCATCCAATCAACCACCACATCTAAAACATGTAGGGTAGATCATCAGCCTCATCATCACATACCTTGCACTCCACATAGGGCCACCACACAACTGCATCCACATTGTCCAACTAATGTTGCCAATACTCCAACTTCCCTAGCCTGTGATGAGAAAGTACACCAGAGTATCCATAAGAGTATGGCTCATTCCTTTGCCTATGAAATGTGCAAATGGGTCATGTCATTGCAATATTCTCCCAAGCCCAGAACTATAATAGTGAAATCCCTCCAGACAGACTAGAAGCTCCATGGTAGACAACCTGATGCATATCATGGTATAGATGGGAAAGAACGTAGACACCCTAAGCAAACCAGGTGCCCCCAGTCAGCATCCTCACCAGAGTTTGACCCCAACCAACTAGAAATCCATGAGATCTCTGATCAGGGCATACAACACCTCTGATCAAGCTAGCCCAAATCCCTAGAAAGTAGTCATAATAATCGTACATGTCCCACCAGCTGATAATTGATCTCTCTATCTCAGGATCATCAAAAACCCTCCCGCACTCAGCTAACTTAGTGTCACATTGAGGGTCGTACTCAACCTGCTCCCCTACTATAGGTAGGTACAAGATCTTGTACACATCCTCTAAAGTAATAGTGATCTCACCGGTTGGGAGGTGGAATGTCCCATCCTCACTACGAAAGCACTCCACCAGGGTAGTCAGCAAACTGAGGTTCACACGAACCTTGGGCATGAAGGAAACATAGTATAATCTAATAGCACCGAGCACCAGATGATCTACCTTTGTTAGCATGTGTCGTCGCCATATCGTAACGGGAAACTGCTCCCATGACATGAGAGTGTCAAAAATATCCTCCTGCAATCAACAAAGCAATGTGTCAACCATAACCATATCAATGCAAACATGCTCAACTATTAAACCTATGAACATCACTTACTTAACATATCAAATTGACCAAATCAAGCATATCATCTCTTGTCTAGATTCTATCAATCTCAGAGATCGCTTATCAATTGTCCCATCGATCAAGATACCAATTGAGTCAATTTCGCTAAGTAATCGACTGTCCTAAGTAAATGCACCATTCCAGGTAGCATTTGTGTAGTATCAGAGCAAATGTGCAGTTCCACAACACATGCGTAGCCAAACAACTTAAAAGCACACCTTTGCAACAAATGCGCAACTTTGTGACATAAATGCGCAAAACCTAGCATATGTGCTACAAGAAGATCTAAATGCACAGTCCCCCAACAAATGTGCATAAACAAGAGATAAATGCGTTGAATTCTCAAATCCACATCAACATGACATAGATGTGCCGAAGTGCTACATATGCATGGTTTCAAGGCACAAATGCGCCAAACTGCCAATCTGTGCATTTACTTTCCTATCTTTGACATGCATTTATTACACTCATAAATACACCTAGCCTAAGTTTTTTGACATACATACTGGGGGTCCTGCCTCTGCTGCCTACCCAAATCGTCGAACCCACTCAAAACGATGCTCCTCATGTGGAATATCCATCTCTTTGCTGACTACTCTGTCTTGTACGCTCTGCAAGGCTCCAAGTATCTCTCACAAAATGACAAGTGTGCAAATGACTAGGATTGTGGACCCTGCTTCTATATAGACATGCAACCCTAGCTAGCTATGTGGTGACCCTACCTATTCTCTATACACTTTCTCCATTGTTTTTCCTAGCTGTAACCAATTTCTTCACCCTAGCCTATCCTGTCAACCTTCTTCATCGTGAGATTGTCCATCTCACGCCCTCAAAATTTTATTCCCGTCCAATCTCCTGAGGGGACATCTTACCATCGTTTAACCTGTACTAGGCAAACTGGGGCATGTATCAAATCGAAAAAATTTCTACTTCTTTGAAGCAACATGATAAAACACATTGCATCAAAGAGGGGCAAAATGTATACACCTAAAAATGACACAACACTATCTAAATTAATATTTTAAATATTTCTTTCATTCTAAATTCCTCTATCAATAAATAAATAAATCAATTTATTTATTTGATTCATATTTCTCCAAAATATTAAATAAAATCATTTATTTAATTAAATCCTCCAAATTCTTCTAAAATCATTCCAAATTAAATAATACCAAATTATTTAATTAATTCTTCTCATTCTCTATATTTAAATAAATCCAAATATTTATTTAAATTATCTATTTCCTCCAAAATTGAATTAATACCAAACTAATTCATTTAATCCATGTGCACATGTAATTAAATAATTTTAATGTTTAATTAGCTAAATATTCTCTCACACACATGTCATATTTCTTCTCCAGTCAAATTAGTTAACTCATCAATCAAATTTGTTAACTAATTGATCATCTGAGTTCACTGATCAATCATCTCAGTCAACTCCCCAATCAGCCCACTAATCTCTCCAATCAATTCTATTAACTAGTCATTCATATCAACTTAACTCCTTAATCTATTATGTTAACTCCCCTGATGCATGAAGGAGCATGACACTTGTCTTCTCCCTATTCGCACACATCCTCTCAAGTTTCCTTGACCGTTGATCTTCTTACTCATTCTACACCATTGATCTCCTCTCTCACAAATCTATAAATACAACCCCTATTCCTCCATTTCAATCATCCAAGCTTTCTATAAACTTACTTTACAAGAATCACAGCGCGCCTTTGGCACAATCACCCCATAGCTTGAGATCACCATTTTCATTGCATTGTGAAGATCCTCTTCATTTACAAAACCTATCATAGCCATTCTCCATTGGTATCTTGGAAAAAAGCAAGGAAGTGCACCTTCTGAGGGCTATATTCATACAACGAGATCAATTTGAGATAGGTGACCAATGGAAGTCATAGAATAAAAGAGGTTTGTAAGGTATTGTTCCTTCATTTTTGATCTTGTTTGTTCTTATTTCATTGAGATTATTGGATTATTAATAGTTTAATGTTGTTAACCACATTTTCTGATAATAGATACAATTTGTTTCTTTTGGGTATTTCACATGCTATGGATTATAGTATGTAATAGTGTGCTTATATTCATTGGTTCCTTTGTTTTGAGGACATTGTATTGCTTTTGATACACTGTTTTATTGTTTATGCCTTTCAAGTGGGTGTTGCTAGACTGTCTATTGCTCAGAAATACTTTTGGAAAAATAGGTGAGTGATGTTATGGATTGTGTTAAGATTCTGTATTGGTTTTGGTTGTGTGGACCAATGTGCATATTGTGTTCATGTGTGGGGAGTAGGTTGTTTGTGGTATGGATCAATTCCTTTGTGTTGGAAGGAGATCTTTTCCTCATGTGATGTATTGGTAGAATAAGTAGATGTGTTGGCACAATGCCTTTTCATATGTGGTTCATAGTGTTTGTTTGTGGGCCATAGCTGTGGTCTTCAAATATGGAAATTTAAATTCATGTATATTTGTATCTATGGCGAATGCTTAGTTGCACTATATCTTTCTTTGGTCTTTGTTGGCATGGGTGTCCATGTTTTGATCTTTGTATGTATTCAGTCTATTATGGGTGTGGAATAATTGACACATGTTTGCAAATAGGCTTGTTTGTGTGCATCTTGAGTTGAAGGGTGAGGTTAGGGTTGTAGGATGGTGGTTTTTTGAGTAGTGGTTGAAGCATCGGGTAGTATTATTTGAAATGATAATTGTTCTCCTGTCTAGACATAATTTGATATTTTGCAGTCATGGGTCACTATAGGAAGCAAAAAACAAGGGCTGGTCAAAAGAAGAATACTCAATGTGCTGTGGAAAAAGGTACGGCTCGCATTGTTGATGATGGTTTGACTATGGAGATCGAAGTGACATTAGATTCAGACACCCTTGCAATGATGATGAAGAAGGTCAAATTGCAATGTACTAAGTGCGGTGTGACTTCATCCATGTCAAGGTCATTGAACAAGGGGGTGCAAGGAAACAACTACATTAGATAGAAGCCTTCGGTTATTAGAGAATTCCCATTCGGATGTAGTCAAATTGCAACGGATTTGTCTAAGGATGTGATTGATGATTATAGGTGTGTTCATCCAGGCAAAGTTGTTTTACAAAAGTTACTTGATGAAGATGAGGACCCAGAAGAGTTGTTGGAGATGTTAAGACAAAAAAAGGCAATCCATAAGACTAGGGAAAAAACATGGTTTCGATCATGTGCTGTTTTGGTCTAGGGTTTTAGTGGAAACTATTTGTAGTTTCTTTGGACATAGTTTTCTTGTATGCATTTGCCTTGTAACTGCCACACTTTCTTGTATTGGACATAATATTGTTGTGGATTATGTTTTAAGATCAAACTAGCTTTGATACTAAATAGCAATGTGGTGTATTTTCAAGGTCCATTGTGATGTGATTTGGCTCAAATCCATGCTTATGAAAATGTATTTGATATAATATATGGCATTGTATGGCATCTTAAATTGGTTAATATTATGAATGATAGAACAATTTTAGGTTTTTTTTACATGCTTGGTACAACTCTAATGTTTTCACTGAGTTTGAAACTATTTTGTTATGTTGTAGAATAAGTTCAATGAAGTGAAAAGCAACAACACTTTATGTTTTTGCAACGACCATTTTTTTTGGGGCACTTTTAAAGGCATGTGAAATTGGATTGTTATTTGTAGGGAATAACTTAATTGATCATCCAAGTAATGGCTAAGTTGTTGTGTGATAACTAACAACAATAACTTAATTGAGCATTTGAGAAATACTTGTTGTGCTAACTCAATAACCAAAGATATTCTACTTGCGATGAAACAATATAGAATTTGTGTTGCAATACTTGGCCACATGGAAAGACAGGCATTTTGCAAGTTCTATTATGCATGTTGCTATTATGCTACATTTCAAGTGATACCTAATCAAGTATGCAATGGAAATAGTTGGTGATTGGGCATCGAGTACTAGTCACTTGTCATGTCATTCTTCGTTCTTGACAAGGCATCTATTCCTTATATGTGTTGTTTTGGGTGTTTAGCAGTTTTTGAGTAGATGTGGATTGATTGATTCTTAAAATAGCATGGGTAGAGAAAAGTTACAATTTGAGCTTGGGGTGCAACATGATATGGATGTTGTAAGCCTTTGTGAACATTGTCTTGCAACATGGTCTCCTCTTAGGTGGGATTGCTCAAAAAAACTTGTGCATTTCAGAACATTGAAGTTTATGTTTAGTGTTTGCTTTAGTGATAGCGATGTTATGTGTCATTTGCTGCTCTTTACAGAGATTGCAAAACCCTTTTGAAACTTATTTAAGGAATTTTCCTGAAAATATGTTTGGGTTCCTTGGTTTTGTTTTCTTTATTAGCTATTTGAAAATTAGCATTTTCTTTTGGTGTTTTAAATCTCTATCCAATGTTGTTGCTGTGATGATGTGGTTTCCTCTCATGTTAATGTTCAAAGTGCATTAGAAATGGTTTTATAATTTTGCAACTTGGTTCTTTAATAAAAATGGAATATGCTTATATGACTGATAATGTCACATGAAATTTATCCATTTTCCTTTTATGGTGGTATATGCTTCATAGGTTATCAGGTTGTTTCATGCCTCCCAAATAAGGCAATCAGAGATGAAATTCTAATTACACTCGCTGGAGAAACTCAGTTCCCTTCAAAAGCCTCAGAAAAAACTCAAATTCCTTTTTTGGTAAGCCTTCTACTATATGTTCCTAAGAAGGACTGTGATTCTGTTACTACTGAAAAGAAGTGCCTCTATTTAATTTTAAAAAAATTGTACTTTAAACTAGTTTTAAATAAAAGAAAATGTATTTTGTTATAAATAAGGTGCAGGTTAGCAGTAAATATATTTGTTAGATAATGTTCCATATATCTATTCAATAAATATTTAAGGATTGCAATAGATAATAAACATATACTTCTCATATTCTATTTATGTATTTTATATAACATTTGATTGATTGAATCTTATTCTTTATGGGATTTTTGAATCTCTTACCCATGATGCGATTGGATGCAAATGCACTTGGCACACAATTTATACCAATAACATTTTTTGTGTACAATCCATGATGAAACTACAACTGAGATCTAAGTTCATCACTTCCTTCTAATGATAAATATAATAATGTGTTGGGAAATGATTGCATTATGATGATGATATCTTGCTTACCATCTTTTTCCCCTTGATTTTTAGGTTCATGGTTCTCATGATGAACATTCTATTTGTAAACAATGCATGGCTTTGTTTTTTTGCGAATGCTAGCTTGGATGCTAGTGAATCTATAGTGGAATCTGCTCTGGCTCCTTCTATCTCTAGTAGCCATCCCTTGAAACTTATCATGGACATTTCTATGATATTGATTGGTTCATCATCTTTAGATATTCATCTTACAACGTCTAGAGCCTCTCTTTCATCATAGGATTGTAATTTGGGCCAAGTAGTGCAAGATATGTGTTTCAAGCTAAATGAACACATCACAAGATTCTTTAGCCCATATCATTATAAGATTCAATGCTAAACTCATACAAATAGCAACCCTCTTAAAGAGCATGATACATTAGTGACCAAACCATTAGTTCTCTAAGAAAATCCAAATTCAAATGACTATCATTCATTTCAACATACATAGAGATGAATAGGAAGAGATCAAAAGCACATCTCCAAAGAACAAGATTTACCCCCTTCATGTCTCAATTCACCTCCTACCCCAAAGATCTCAACTAAAGCACATAAAAAATATGCTCCATTGAACAAGCCCAAAATACTATGGCTAAGATATGTGTATCAAAGAAAATAAATACATCACAAAATTCTTTACCCCATGTCATTATCAGATTCAATGCTAAACTTGTATAGATATCAGCAATCTTAAAGTCTATTCACAACAGTGATGGAGCTATTAGTTTTTGAGCTAGGGAGCTTCCACATACCTCGATCATCCAAGCTTAGCTATCATTGCATATTGTGATCAGGCAGGGTAAAACAATGATTTAATGTGCTTTAATCCATAATGATTCATTCCTAGAAAGCAAAGCATTAACTAAAAGACTTATGCTGAAAATTGCCTACAATTATTAGTTTAATTAAAGTTTCTTAGACAATTTTTTTCCCTAGTGTAAAGCTACAACTTGCAACCTTGGAAGCTTTGTAGCAAGAGGATCTCTCTTAATGTGACCCTTTATCTACTTTTCCTGCTTTATTCCAGAAATATATTGTTTCAAGAAGAGAACAAAAAGAATGGCATCTAAGAGAGTGGTAAAAACCATTACTATGATGTTTGTTACGTAAAAGCTCTCATATAGATATTTGCATACTTTTAAAGGCATAAGAGACATAGGACTACTTATAAAATGCTAAGATCTAGAGTCAAAATCTTATCAAATCCTGAGAAGCAAATTAGAGAAAGTGTTAGAGACGTAGTGGAGATGATGCAATTGTGTCTTATTGATCATTGCATTTGAATTCTCCCAAATAATTGTTTCGCTAAACCTAGTATAATTCTTTCTACTGAATTCCCTTTGAGGTTCAAATTTTTTACCAATTCTTTTGTTGCTATTGTTTTGCTTTTTATTGAATTTATTGATGTTGCTTCCTACTCTTCATATACCCATGAGAGATGTTCCACTTTGTCTTTCAAGTGAGTTAGCATACTTGGTTTAATGATGATTTCAAATTTTGAGCTAGAACCATAATTTGAGGGCTTTAATTTTTGTTCTTTCCTTGAATTCATTGTTTTCTGCTTAAAATGTAGTTTGTAGCAACCAAAAAAAATCAAGGTGCTATAAAAACAAGTGGGAGGGTCTATGAAACTCATACAATTACTAATTACAAAGGAATAAAGACCACGAAGAAAAAGAGTGAATGTAACTTGTTCCATTTGATGCAACACATTTCACCTCTTGGTGTTTTCTTCAGTTGAACCTAGTTCTACATCACCTAGAAGATAGATGACGATCAAGGTAACAAACAAAGAAATAGAGAAAATTAATATAATTATAGATTTTGAGAAAACATACAGACCTTTTCTAGAGCATATGTCCTAGCAATGTCAATTTCAGTAGGAGCATCCCAATAGAATCCATGAGCATCCCCAATAAGATGTCAGTGCTGCTACCATTACATGGGGCTGGGGCATAATGTTCACCCTTCTTCCTACAAGAAGATGATGCCCAATTTGGGGTCTCATCATGGCTCTAATAATAGGATTAACACCACTCTGCCCGCTCCCTACTACTTGTACTGAATGATGCTAACTTCACTTTATCTTCTCACTTGCAAATCAAATATCAACTAGAAATAAAATGAATGTGCTACCGACATCTAAAGAATAGCTTTAGAAAATTGGGTTTATAGTAACGCACTTCTAAATGTAATAAGCCTGAGAAAACCATCAATGTATTCATCACTCCATTGATATCAGAATTGGTGTCAAGCACTGTTCATGTATTGTTACATGCAATATGGAATAAATGATTGTTCTACTTTCATGCACATCTTAAAAAGCCCCACATGCCCCTCAAAAGGTAAATATTGACATGCTTTCGAAACAATCAATTAAAGATAGAAGCAACAATATACAATCTTTCTTCCTTGGGTTATTCTCTCATGGAAACACATCATAAGAATTGTTTATCCTTATTGGACCTATTGTATTAGATCTTAAGACTTAAATATTTTGATCCTTTGCATATGAATTTCTAAAGATTAGAAGCACAGACAACCAAGATTTAAGATAGATCAACAAGTTATTCTAGAATTGTATGTACTCACTTGCAGACACCATCAAAAGTGGTACTTTCTACAACTGGGGCAACTTGCCTATCATTCATGTATACTAGTTACTACTAACAAATTACTATAGCTATAAAACATATAGCAATGATAATAGATTATGTCCAGACCTGCTATGACTAAATTAGAACTATACACAACAAAAAGGAAACACAGTGAACTTTAAACTAGTTTTAAATAAAAGAAAATGTATTTTTTTATAAATAAGGTGCAGGTTAGCAGTAAATATATTTGTCAGATAATGTTCCATATATCTATTCAATAAATATTTAAGGATTGCAATAGATAATAAACATATACTTCTCATATTCTATTTATGTATTTTATATAACATTTGATTTATTGAATCTTATTCTTTATGGGATTTTTGAATCTCTTACCCATGATCTAATTGGATGCAAATGCATTTGGCACACAATTTATACCAATAACATTTTTTGTGCACAATCCATGATGAAACTACAATTGGGATCTAAGTTCATCACTTCCTTCTAATGATAAATATAATAATGTGTTGGGAAATGATTGCATTATGATGATGATATCTTGCTTACCATCTTTTTCCCCTTGATTTTTAGGTTCATGATTCTCATGCTGAACATTCTATTTGTAAACAATGCATGGCTTTGTTTTTTTGCGAATGCTGGCTTGGATGCTAGTGAATCTATAGTGGAATCTGCTCTGGCTCCTTCTATCTCTAGTGGCCATCCCTTGAAACTTATCATGGACATTTCTCTGATATTGATTGGTTCATCATCTTTAGATATCCATCTTACAACCTCTAGAGCCTCTCTTTCATCATAGGATTGTAATTTGGGCCAAGTAGTGCAAGATATGTGTTTCAAGCTAAATGAACACATCACAAGATTCTTTAGCCCATATCACTATAAGATTCAATGCTAAACTCGTACAAATAGCAACACTCTAAAAGAGCATGATGCATTAGTGACCAAACCATTAGTTCTCTAAGAAAATCCAAATTCAAATGACTATCATTCATTTCGATATACATAGAGATGAATAGGAAGAGATCAAAAGCACATATCCAAAGAACAAGATTTACCCCCTTCATGTCTCAATTCACCTCCTACCCCAAAGATCTCAACTAAAGCACATAAAAAGTATGCTCCATTGAACAAGCCCAAAATACTATGGCTAAGATATGTGTATCAAAGAAAATGAATACATCACAAAATTCTTTACCCCATGTCATTATCAGATTCAATGCTAAACTTGTATAGATAGCAACAATCTTAAAGTCTATTCACAACAATGATGGAGCTATTAGTTTTTGAGCTAGGGAGCTTCCACATACCTCGATCATCCAGGCTCAGCTATCATTGCATATTGTGATCAGGCAGGGTAAAACAACGATTTAATATGCTTTAATCCATAATGATTCATTCCTAGAAAGCAAAGCATTAACTAAAAGACTTATGCTAAAAATTGCCTACAATTATTAGTTTAATTAAAGTTTCCTAGACAATTTTTTTCCCCAGTATAAAGCTGCAACTTGCAACCCTGGAAGCTTTGTAGCAAGAGGATCTCTCTTAATGTGACCCTTTATCTACTTTTCCTGCTTTATTCCAGAAATATATTGTTTCAAGAAGAGAACAAAAAGAATGGCATCTAAGAGAGTGGTAAAAACCATTACTATGACGTTTGTTACGTAAAATCTCTCATATAGATATTTGCATACTTTTAAAGGCATAAGAGACATAGGACTACTTACAAAATGCTAAGATCTAGAGTCAAAATCTTATCAAATCCTGAGAAGCAAATTAGAGAAAGTGTTAGAAACATAGTGGAGATGATGCAATTATGCCTTATTGATCATTGTATTTGAATTCTCCCAAATAATTATTTCACTAAACCTAGTATAATTCTTTCTACTGAATTCCCTTCGAGGTTCAAAATTTTTACCAATTCTTTTGTTGCTATTGTTTTCCTTTTTATTGAATTTATTAATGTTGCTTCCTACTCTTCATATACCCATGAGAGATGTTCCACTTTGTCTTTCAAGTGAGTTAGCATACTTGGTTTAATGATGATTTCAAATTTTGAGCTAGAACCGTAATATGAGGGCTTTAATTTTTGTTCTTTCCTTGAATTCATTATTTTCTGCTTAAAATGTAGTTTGTAGCAACCAAAAAAATCAAGGTGCTATAAAAACAAGTGGGAGGGTCTATGAAACTCACACCATTACTAATTACAAAGAAATAAAGACCACGAAGAAAAAGAGTGAATGTAACTTGTTCCAGTTGATGCAACACATTTCCCCTCTTGGTGACTTCTTCGGTTGAACCCAGTTCTGCATCACCTAGCAACCAGAAGATAGATGACGATCAAGGTAACAAACAAAGAAATAGAGCTAATTAATATAATTATAGACTTTGAGAAAACATACCCACCTTTTCTAGAGCATATGTCCTGGCAATGTCGATATTAGTAGGAGCATCCCAATAGAATCCATGAGCATCCCCAATAGGATGTCAGTGCTGCTACCATTACATGGGGCTGGGGCATAATGTTCACCCTTCTTCCTACAAGAAGATGATGCCAATTTGGGGTCTCATCATGGCTCTAATAATACGATTAACACCACTCTGACTGCTCCCTACTACTTGTATTGAATGATGGTAACCCCGCTTTATCTTCTCACTTGCAAATCAAATCATAACTGGAAATGAAATGAATGTGCTACCCACATCTAAAGAATAGCTTCAAAAAATTGGGTTTATAGTAACGCACTTCTAAATGTAATAAGCGTGAGAAAACCATCAATGTATTCATCACTCCATTGATATCAGAATTGGTGTCAAGCACTGTTCATGTACTGTTACCTGCAATATGGAATAAATGATTGTTCTACTTTCATGTACATCTTAAAAAGCCCCACATGCCCCTCAGAAGGTAAATATTGACATGCTTTCGAAACAATCAATTTAAGATAGAAGCAACAATATACAATCTTTCTTCCTTGGGTTATTCTTTCATGGAAACACATCATAAGAATTGTTTGTCCTTATTGGACCTATTGTATTAGATCTTAAGACTTAAATATTTTGATCCTTTGCATATGAATTTCTAAAGATTAGAAGCACAAGCAACCAAGATTTAAGATAGATTAGTAAGTTATTCTAGAATTGTATGTACTCACTTGCAGACACCATCAAAAGTGGTACTTTCTACAACTGGGGCAACTTGCCTATCATTCATGTATACTAGTTACTACTAACAAATTCCTATAGCTATAAAACATATAGCAATGATAATACATTATGTCCAGACCTGCTTTGACTAAATTAGAACTATACACAACAAAAAGGAAACACAGTGAACTTTAAACTAGTTTTAAATAAAAGAAAATGTATTTTGTTATAAATAAGGTGCAGGTTAGCAGTAAATATATTTGTCAGATAATGTTCCATATATCTATTCAATAAATATTTAAGGATTGCAATAGATAATAAACATATACTTCTCATATTCTATTTATGTATTTTATATAACATTTGATTTATTGAATCTTATTCTTTATGGGATTTTTGAATCTCTTACCCATGATGCGATTGGATGCAAATGCACTTGGCACACAATTTATACCAATAACATTTTTTGTGCACAATCCATGATGAAACTACAACTAAGATCTAAGTTCATCACTTCCTTCTAATGATAAATATAATAATGTGTTGGGAAATTATTGCATTGTGATGATGATATCTTGCTTACCATCTTTTTCCCCTTGATTTTTAGGTTCATGATTCTCATGATGAACATTCTATTTGTAAACTATGCATGGCTTTGTTTTTTTGTGAATGCTGGCATGGATGCTAGTGAATCTACAGTGGAATCTGCTCTGGCTCCTTCTATCTCTAGTGGCCATCCCTTGAAACTTATCATGGACATTTATCTGATATTGATTGGTTCATCATCTTTAGATATCCATCTTACAACCTCTAGAGCCTCTCTTTCATCATAGGATTGTAATTTGGGCCAAGTAGTGCAAGATATGTGTTTCAAGATAAATGAACACATCACAAGATTCTTTAGCCCATATCATTATAAGATTCAATGCTAAACTCATACAAATAGCAACACACTTAAAGAGCATGATACATTAGTGACCAAACCATTAGTTCTCTAAGAAAATCCAAATTCAAATGACTATCATTCATTTCAACATACATAGAGATGAATAGGAAGAGATCAAAAGCACATATCCAAAGAAGAAGATTTACCCCCTTCATGTCTCAATTCACCTCCTACCCCAAAGATCTCAACTAAAGCACATAAAAAGTATGCTCCATTGAACAAGCCCAAAATACTATGGCTAAGATATGTGTATCAAAGAAAATGAATACATCACAAAATTCTTTACCCCATGTCATTATCAGATTCAATGCTAAACTTGTACAGATAGCAACAATCTTAATGTTTATTCACAACAGTGATGGAGCTATTAGTTTTTGAGCTAGGGAGCTTCCACATACCTCGATCATCCAAGCTTAGCTATCATTGCATATTGTGATCAGGTAGGGTAGAACAATGATTTAATGTGCTTTAATCCATAATGATTCATTCCTAGAAAGCAAAGCATTAACTAAAAGACTTATGCTGAAAATTGCCTACAATAATTAGTTTAATTAAAGTTTCTTAGACAATTTTTTTCCCCAATATAAAGCTACAACTTGCAACCCTGGAAGCTTTGTAGCAAGAGGATCTCTCTTAAAGTGACCCTTTATCTACTTTTCCTGCTTTATTCTAGAAATATATTGTTTCAAGAAGAGAACAAAAAGAATGGCATCTAAGAGAGTGGTAAAAACCATTACTATGATGTTTGTTACGTAAAAGCTCTCATATAGATATTTGCATACTTTTAAAGGGATAAGAGACATAGGACTACTTACAAAATGCTAAGATCTAGAGTCAAAATCTTATCAAATCCTGAGAAGCAAATTAGAGAAAGTGTTAGAGACATAGTGGAGATGATGCAATCGTGTCTTATTGATCATTGCATTTGAATTCTCCCAAATAATTGTTTCGCTAAACATAGTATAATTCTTTCTATTGAATTCCCTTCTAGGTTCAAAATTTTTACCAATTCGTTTGTTGCTATTGTTTTCCTTTTTATTAAATTTATTGATATTGCTTCCTACTCTACATATACCCATGAGAGATGTTCCACTTTGTCTTTCAAGTGAGTTAGCATACTTGGTTTAATGATGATTTCAAATTTTGAGCTAGAACCATAATTTGAGGGCTTTAATTTTTGTTCTTTCCTTGAATTCATTCTTTTCTGCTTAAAATGTAGTTTGTAGCAACCAAAAAGATCAAGGTGCTATAAAAACAAGTGGGAGGGTCTATGAAACTCACACCATTACTAATTACAAAGGAATAAAGACCACCAAGAAAAGAGTGAACGTAACTTGTTCCAGTTGATGCAACACATTTCACCTCTTGGTGATTTCTTCGGTTGAACCCAGTTCTGCTTCACCTAGCAACTAGAAGATGGATGACGATCAAGGTAACAAACAAAGAAATAGAGCAAATTAATATAATTATAGAATTTGAGAAAACATACACACCTTTTCTAGAGCATATGTCCTGGCAATGTCGATTTTAGTAGGAGCATCCCAATAGAATCCATGAGCATCCCCAATAGGATGTCAGTGCTGCTACCATTACATGGGGCTAGGGCATAATGTTCACCCTTCTTCCTCCAAGAAGATGATGCCCAATTTGGGATCTCATCATGGCTCTAATAATAGGATTAACACCACTCTGCCCGCTCCCTACTACTTGTATTGAATGATGGTAACCCCGCTTTATCTTCTCACTTGCAAATCAAATCATAACCAGAAATGAAATGAATGTGCTACCCACATCTAAAGAATAGCTTCAAAAAATTCGGTTTATAGTAACACACTTCTAAATGTAATAAGCTTGAGAAAACCATCAATGTATTCATCACTCCATTGTTATCAGAATTGGTGTCAAGCACTGTTGATGTATTGTTACCTACAATATGGAATAAATGATTGTTCTACTTTCATGCACATCTTAAGAAGCCCCACATGCCCCTCAGAAGGTAAATATTGACATGCTTTCGAAATAATCAATTTAAGATAGAAGCAACAATATACAATCTTTCTTCCTTGGGTTATTCTTTCATGGAAACACATCATAAGAATTGTTTGTCCTTATTGGACCTATTGTATTAGATCTTAAGACTTAAATATTTTGATCCTTTGCATATGAATTTCTAAAGATTAGAAGCACAGACAACCAAGATTTAAGATAGATCAGCAAGTTATTCTAGAATTGTATGTACTCACTTGCAAACATGATCAAAAGTAGTACTTTCTACAACTGGGGCAACTTGCCTATCATTCATGTATACTAGTTACTACTAACAAATTCCTATAGCTATAAAACATATAGCAATGATAATAGATTATGTCCAGACCTGCTATGACTAAATTAGAACTATACACAACAAAAAGGAAACACGGTGACCCATTAGTTAGATCTAGCCACATGATAGTAAATTAAATGCGTCGTGCCAGATGGGATTGGCTCCAGTATAAAGATGACTTCCTATCCCTAGCTTCTTCATCTATCTCGTTAGTCAGCTTGCTCATGTAGTACTTGCGACTGGCATTTTGGATGTGATGGTGGACATAGTCCAGTTTTCCCTTAAGAAGTTGCCAGTAAGTTGCTATCTAGTTTATGGTCTAACTCACTGCCCCATTCATCATAGATCCAATTTGTTTACAAAATTGCAGTTGTCCTATAGTTATCTATTATGTAATCATAGCAAGCACACAAATATGCTGATTGTCATGGATCTCTTCATTCTTTGGCAGATAACAATTGATTGGTTATAGAATGGGAGGTCTTTGGACTCAGGAGAATCAGAACATAGAGGTCCATGTGGCACATACACCTCATTTATATCACCAGTTATCAACTCTACTATGCTTACCTGCTCCATTGGAGCTCTTAACCAATGTCAAAATTTAAATAATCAAACCAAAATAAATTGATAACTAATAAAGGGGATGGAGTTTATGCAGAAGCCATTATATGTCTTGCAATAATTTTTAGTTCTATTAACAATAGAAATTTTATTAGTAACAAAGAGGGATGAAAACTTAAGATATTTAGGTTTAAACCTTAATACGGCAGTTTTCTAGATTACAATATTGATATCAAGACTTAAAACAAGATACCTCTAATTATGTTTAATTGTTTATATCATATTCATAGTTCATACTCTTTGTATTTGGAATAAATGCTTTTGTAAACAACATATTAAAGTTGCCATTAATAGATAGCATTGATACCTTTATCATATCAATTGGAAGTAGGATCCACTACAGAGGTCAGTAAATCAATAAGTTAATTATGTTGGATATTTCACTAAGCAAAGGCCAGTAAAGATTTGAAATTTGAACTATATCCATCGAAAAACCTAGAGCTATTAATCAGGAAATTCTGCCTATTAATTTTTAGGATCTATTACTTGGGGGGTTTTGTAGGAGCTCCCATATGAGGATTTAAAAATATAACTTTGACTGCTTAAACATATGCTCTTTTAGAGGCAGCAGGGAAACAATTAATAAATAACCCTGCTTCACAACATGATAAAAAACTAAAAGAGAAGCATAGTAATACAAAGTAGAACTAATAATGGCCATAACTAGGCAAAATGCCACATCACCTTGAGGGCAAAGCCAACCCCCATAGGCCAGAAAGCTCCCATGGACTAGGTTGCACCCGCAATCCAAACACAAACTATATTGCAATCACAAGCTAGTATGCCCAACCAAAAAAACATAGTTTCAACAATATGGCAATAGAAACATGGTAAAAAATATTCAAGAAACTAGCAACATCAAATCCAGCACTGTCACTATCCAAAACAAAGCAAAATAAATCCATCTATTGTGACTCAAAATCCTATCAGTGATACAATTCTTCTCCCTTGCCATTGTAGCATCCCTTGCCACTTTGTCATTTAACACATGCTCCCAAGTACATATCCAGTTTACATTCCCATGACTATAAAATCTAGCAAGAGAAGTTCTTCCATGAGGGCCTTCTTTGATATTCCCTTGCATCATTTAGTAGATAGATCAATTAATAGGGCCTTATAGTTGGTGATATAATTTCTTGGCTCTTCTTTATTCAACTATTCAACAAGCAGCTTGCCTCAGAATCTGATTCAAATTACTTAAAAATTGGGGGCAGATTGGTGAGCCCTATTTTCCAACACCAGCTCTTATGCCTATGGAGGTTGCATGCCTCTCCCATGTATCTATATTTTGCATCAGTAGGAAAAGAGAATGACAGATCTATGCAGTTTGCAAACCTTTCCATGGAAATCAAAAGGGAGTCTTTCGCTCTTACACCTTCTAGAAGCCCATTCAACTCGCTCAATAATTGTCAAGATACACAGGGCTACGTATATGTGAAGAACTACCTAGTGACTAGTGGTCTGGAAGGCACCCAACAGACATACGATTACAAGATTACTGAAGTTTATTATTTTGCAAGCCTAAGTGTGAGCAACAATACTTTTTTTAAAGCCAATGAAGCCAACTTGTGTAGGAATATAAGCAAATCATCTCAAAAAATATTTGAATTTGATAAACCAGTTGAATGTTGGAACTGAAGGTCTTATATCTAGTTCCCCTTATTTGGAAAGGTAGCTACAAACCAAGTCATTGACAATTAACTACAATCTTTTGGGCATGTTTTATTCTAGATATACAAAACATAGAAGTAACACAGATGTTAGTGAAATCCTTATCTTACTCCCTATTTTCCTTGAGATCTTGTCTACCTCAAGTAGAAAATGGATCATCGTTACCCTTTTATTGGTTAGGTGTTAATCTCTCCTAAGTATGCGAGGTATAATCATTTATCATCAATCCTAAGATCTAGATTTGTACTTGAGGCCACTTTGATTCCTCATCCCAAACATCATCCCCAAGATACCAAAACCTAAAATTGAGGTGCCCCAAGTCATAATTACATTCTCTTTTCATCTCATTTTCTTTTACCCAAGTCCTTTCTTTGCATGTCTCTCACAAGGTCGCAAGAAAGAAACATTATGGAGTCTAACATTTGAAAGAAACCTATCCCTCACATGGAAGTTAGAAAAGAGGTTGGGATGCTGCCTCATATCTTTATCCCAAGTGACTATAAAACAAACTCCCGACCATCATCAGAAAAGGCACCTATCTTAAGCCAAGGTTCTCAAGATTATTCCCTTCTTGTCAAGTTAACTATTTCTTTTGATAAATTGGGTATTTGGTTTCTTGTTCTTTCCTATTGGATAATTACCTTTAGCGGCACCCATGTACTGAATCAGTAAATTCATTTAGTTTGTTTCACAGGTAGTTTAGCACAGCGTCCATAGAAAAATGAATTTTGGCAACCCCATTCTGGAAAGAATTAGTAGACAACATAGTAGCGACTCCAAGAATTTAGGACAAATGTTAGTGAAAATTCTCACAGGTGCATAGAAGTTAACAAGTCATCCCTTCCACAACACTGTATTTGACCCTGACTATTAAGGAAGCTTGCAAGTAGATAATATAGGAAATTGCAATGGCATTTTTTGTTTTATTCTCTGTCATTAAAAGTTCTTGCTTTGAGTAAAATGAAAAAAATGTCTATTTAGATTTACAACATGCCACCAACAGTGGTAGTTGAAACTACGACCCTTGGAGAAAGGCCTCCCTTTCCAATGAGTAGAGGTCAGGAGGTGGAATATACCAAGCCTTATGCTATTGTTTTACATAGATGCCCTCTAGAAACATTCTCACATAGAACATGGGAAAAGCTTAGCAACAATATGGGATTGGGGTAAATTTAACCTCCAAGTCTGATTAGGCTCCATATAACAACACTTCCTAACTTTGAGTATGAAAGTAAAAATGGCATGGCTATGCCAAGTTTTGACCACCATACGATGAGGACCATTTAGATAAAGTGTTGATCTAAGAACAGATATGTGAAAGCAACCCTAATTTGAATGATCAAGAGCTTGAGGAGGATCTTTATCAAGCTGAAATTGAGCTTTTCTACTCACACTTAGATGTTATGCCAGCATCTTTGGAGGGTTATCTTGAACAACAAAAGTAAGAGGTGGAAGTGGTTGTATTCCTAAATGAGTCACTGGTTATGGAGCAGCCTAACCAGTAGCTTGATCTTGACTGGTTGGAGGAGCTTCATTTCTATTGCATAGAGGATCTTGAAGCTAATGTGCAAATTGATGGTTTGTTGAAAGAGGCTAGCTCATTATTTGCACACTTGCCTTCATTCATTGAAGAAGAGAATCATGTCTCAAAGTGTACCTCCTTGAGTAATAATGAGCATTTTGAGCCTAGTCCAACTCTTGCTAAGAGCCTTCCAAGAGTTGATAGATTTGATGAGCTATTAGCTACCCTAATGGAGGAGGATGACCCATTGACTATAGAGGAGGAAGCAACATGGAAAGCTATCATGCAAAGTGAAGGTGATGTTGTTTCCAATCATTCAAATTTATTTCTCTCTAGTCCAAAGCTTTCAAGGGGATGTCCTATTAGGCATCTGGCTGGGTTGGAAGCCAACAAAAATGAGTAACCTCATTGTGACATTGATCCAGATCATCAAGGAGGGTATCAAGTTGAGCACAACCAGTCTACTTGCTCAATTGATCAGTTGGCCAAACAAGTTAGGTGGGTAAGTGACTGCATTTTCCTTCTTAGAAAGGTGTTGTAACAATTTACTAGATATTTGATTTTTCTCCACCTCTTTTGGTTGACTAACAAACTTATGGAGTATTGTAGATTACAAAAGAGGGGTAGTTATTTTCTTGAACCAGTAAATGCTTTTGTTTAGGTAGCCTTTCTTCAGTTACTAGGTTAGGGTAGTGTTTTCTGCTAATAAGTCCTTAAGGCACATTTATTTCAGTTGTTTTCTTTCGCTAAGTGTTGTTGCATATGTTTTCTAGCCATCGGGGCCCTTTAATTTTCTTTCAGTTTGGTTCTGTTTAGTTTTCTGCTCCTATTTGGAGTAGTTTGCAGTTTAATTTCATGGATTTCTAAGTTTTGAAAGGGTTAGAATTGACTTCACACCCAATGGATTGTTTAAGGCAACTGATCTATATGCTTAGCAGGCAAGCATTCAATAGAAATCACCAGAAATGTTGCCAAATTTTCACCTACAACTCAAATTGGCAGAGTTGAAGTAGTTTCATTATATTTAAGGTACAGGAGAAATCATGTTGCTGATACATTTTTGAAGACATCATAGCATGTGGTGCAAAAATGGGCCCCCACAAGGGTTGAGCTCAACATGCTACCCCCAAGTCTTAAGAGTAATGTGGAAACAGTCTGAAAGAGCAGAAGTATCACATAAAGACCTTGCAAAATAAAGACAACAATCACGTGTTTCATTCATATCTCAAAAAATACGATCTCAGTTTTTGAGATTTTTTGGACAAAAATTAGAAGACACTAAATAAAAAAACTCTTTAAATTTCTCACCAACCCAGATTGTAGTTTTCGAGAAAAAGTTAGAGGCACAATACACAACAAAATAAAGACAATAGTCACGTGTTTTAGTCATATCGCAAAAAATGCAATCTAGGTTTTTGAGATTTTGGGATAGAAATTAGAAGATAATAAAACAAAAAAACCCTTTAAATTTCTCACCAACCTATTTTGTAGTTTTTGATGAATGTTCACAATGGTGACACCCAAACTGGAGTAAAAAATGTTAAGTGCCAAAAGAATAAAATGCAAAAAGATCGTGGATTTTGCTATAAGGCTTTTTTTTTGCCTTTTATTTTTGCATAAATCAAATACCTTGGTTTATTTTTAGATATGTATAAGGTATTTCTAAATACCTTTGCATATATTGGTAAACTTTACATATATTTAGAATTTTGCAAGTTGTAAAAGCCAAGGTGGGTCCCTCTTTCTATTTTGTAAATTTGAAACTGCAGATAAATGTAAGGCACTATTAAAGTAATGTTTTATAAATTACTTTAATAGATATCAAGTAAATGCAAAAAATAAATAGCAAGTGCAAAACACTCAATAAGGCAAGTCCAATTCCCTTGCCTTTTTTTTTTCTTAAGTTCCCATTATGCAAAATAGAAAGAGGGAGTGAACTGAAACTTCTATTTCTAATTTTTAGCTAGTTTTGATTGATTTTTAGTGTCCATTTGGGTTGGTCCACTTGGTAAGGAAACTTACGACCTATTTTCACTCAGTTTGGGTTAGTTTTAGGACCTCTTTTGTGGCTTTTTCCCTTTGCTCGAAAATGAGACTTTGGTTTCTTTTTTGGGTAGACAACTAGCTAAGTTTAAAGTCTTTTGGCTATATATATGGTAGAAAAACTTAGTTTTGGGCAGTTCAGATTTGCTTCTTACTTTCTTGCTCACATGCAAAAAGTTTTGTAAGCTTAAGATTTGTACTCAAATTTCATATTTGCATACTCCTTTAGCTTTAATAAAAATAGCAGAGCATTCCTATCTCAATTTTTGTCTCATTGTGTAGTAGTAGTTTGATGTTATCATTGTGATTCTAACTTTTGAATCCTTTTTATATCCAATTATTGCAAGTGTGGGTGCAGAAAATCCATATGACGTAGGTTGCATGTTGTATTTGATTTGAAATCTTCGTGCAAATAAATTTTGTGTTGTATGTATATGTGAGATTGTGAAAGTTATTGTTTTGAGAAACTGGTTGGGAGTAAGGTTATTCAAATAGATAAAGTTTTGGTGCATCGCCATTAGAAGTTTAGGATTTCATTTCAAGTCATTTCTCTAAACCCTTTTCCTAAGAAAGTTCTGTAGTTTAGCTAATTTTCCAAGGGAACCAACCCACTCTGGAGATTCATTCTTACCATAGGTCACCTACAACCTGAGAGTGTTTCTATGTTTCAGCAGGATAGTTAAGTTTAACTTGGCTAGGGTGCAATCGTTATTGATAACAACACCCTCACAATACAACATCATTCAAAAAAATCATTAGTAAAGGAGCATGCTAATATCTGTCTACAATATCTAGGAGTAAGAAACATGCTCAAAGAGATAGAGAGCTCAAAAATGTTTTCATGCTGGCAGCAGGATGCAAGTTCAGTTTCAGAGTCATGTGTACATGTTACTATCTAGGACTAGTTTGAAGAGAACTCGTGTCTCAATTTTACTACTTGAACCTCTGATTCATTATTGTTCTTTGTTGAACCTTTCAGGAGTTCAATGGGTTCAAAGTTCAATAAGTTCAATCATCACTGTGACAGAGTGCTATCGGTAGGACTTTGTTGAAGACTATCGATGACTTGTTTCATACCGAAAATGAGAGACCATTAGTGAGACAAAGACTATCGGCAAAGCTGTATGTCTTTGGGCCGATGGACAGTGGTCACTCTAATGAAGGAGTTGTGTTGGCGTCAATGAGACAAGGGTTCGTCAGAGTAAGTGTTGAAGGTCTGTCCGATGCTAATGGTTTCACCAATGGTGAGTCCTTTTGGTGGTCGGCGAGAGATGAACTATTGGCGAAAGGTTCTGAAGTGACTCTGATAGCTTGTGTCTCTCTGATAGTTTAGCAGTGGTCAGTGAGAGATCAACTATTGGAACAATGGAAATTGCTTTGGCTAATGGCGAGTGTCACTCCGATGATAGGCTTCAGTGAGACAAGTGCCCGTCAGAGTAAGCATTGGGTTGTTCACCGATAGTGGTTGTCACCCTGATGGAAGACTGTGAAGCTTTGGCATTGGTGAGACAATGGTGGTCAGTGTAAGTGTTCTTTGCTTTGCCAATAGTTGTGGTTACACCGATGGGCTGTTGACTGTTATTGTCGGCAACAAAATTGCCGACGATATACTTATGGATTGATGGTGGTTATAAAAAGGAATAGCTTTCGCAACCCAATGCATGTGGGACTACTGGTCTTATGGGAATATGCACAGTTACGACTGTTACACATGCAGTGATGCTGGAAGAAGCTGATACATTCAGTTAGGGTGACAGTTGTGTAACCATCCATGCTCTTGTAGACTGAAGTTAAAAACTAATCTTTTGGCATCAGCGTTATGATGATGAAATTCTTTTGTATAGTTTATTTCTTGTAGAATGTGCAGATGAAATAAACGATCTAGTACATAGGAAAGAATTGAACAGCAAAACAGTTGAGCAGATATCTTTATTTGTAATCTCTGTTTACTGAAATAAAGAGGGTTATTCTGTGGTGGTCAGTTTTTTACCTGTAAGGGTTTTCCCACGTAATATTGTGTGTCTGTGTAGTAAATATTGTCTATTTGATTTCTCTAGTGTATTCATCTATGTATCTGATTATTTTTGAAAGTTACCTGTCTACACTATCCCTTGGGAATTAGCATTAGGGAAGATGTATTCTGCACCTCTGCTTTGCTTACAAGTGGTATCAGAGCCTGGCCTGTTGTGTTATCCTTGTTGGTAGGTTGGGTTTTTTGTGTTAATTCAGTGAGTGGGAGTTCTGTAGAGGTCTATTCTGTTAAATAAGATGGCGAGTACATCAGGAAAGATAGACATTGAAAAGTTTAATGGTACAAACTTTGAGTTGTGGAAGATTAAGGTTGAGGATTTGCTGGTTGACAGAGATCTTTGGATTGTTGTGTCTGGGATTAAACCTGCAAGCATGAAACAAGAAGATTGGGACCTAGCTGATAGAAAAGCCAGAGGACTGATAAGATTAAGTCTTGCGGATTCTGTTCTATTGAACGTCCATGAAGAGAAGTCAGCTAAAGATCTGTGGAAGAAGTTGGGAGATATTTAGCAGGGCAAGTCCTTGGTGAATAAACTATTCCTCAGAAAGAAGTTGTATTCTCTGAAGATGGATGAAGGTGCATCTATAGCAGACCATCTGAACACATTTAATCTGATTGTTGCACAGTTGATGTCTGTAGGTGTAAAAATAGAAGAGGAAGATCGCTGTATGCTTCTATTGTGTTCCTTACCTGATTCATGGGATCAACTTGTGATGGCTATTGGAAGTACAACAACCACATTTACCACTGAAGTGGTTGTTACCTCATTGTTATCTGAAGAGATGCGGAGGAAATCTTCTAAAATAGCCAAAGAGGCCCTGTTTGCTCATGGTAGATCAAAGGAAAGAGGCAAGAAGAAGGACAAGAAGTCTAAGTCCAAATCAGAGGGGAAATCAAAATCTCCTGGCACAAAGTCCAAGGTGAAGTGCTAGAATTGTGGGTAGAAAGGTCACATCAGAAGAGACTGTAAAGAGGAGAAAAAGAAGAAGAACTCTTCTGACAACGATTCTTCTTAGAGTGATGCTGATGCCTTCATTGTTGCTTTGGCAATGCCTACATCTGAAGATGTGTGGCTGGTGGATTCAGGAGCATCTTTTCCTATGACATCTCACAGAGAGTGGTTCACAAAGTATGAACCGTATGCTAGTGGGAAGGTGTTCCTGACGAGTGATTCAACACTAGAAATTGTTGGCCGAGGACGAGTCAAAATCTAGTTCCCGGATGGTAGAATAAAGGGAATGAATGGAGTACTTCACATGCCAGGTCTGGATCAAAATGTACTTTCTATTAGTAAGCTTAATGATGTTGGTGTGCAAGTTACTTTTGTGAATGGTGGCTGTAAGATGACTAGAGGTTCTATTGTACTGGCAAAGGGTGAACGCATTGGAACTCTGTATAGGTTACATGCAAAACTAGTTTGTTGTAATAGTGTCTCTGTAAAATCTGGAAAAGCTACTATTGTAAGACATGATGTAAATTCTATGGAAGTTAAACTACCTGCAGAGAAAATAATGCTCTCGCATCATAGACTTGGTCACATAGGTGAAAAAGGTTTAAAAACCTTGAAAAACAAAACCCTGGTAGATGGACCGATTGATTGCAATCTCGAGTTTGATTTCTGCGAACATTGTATATATGGAAAACAAAACCATGTTTATTTTACTCTAGTTCTCATAAATCTTCTGGTGTTCTGGACTATGTACATTCTGATGTTTTTGGTCTAGTTGATGTTCTATCTTTATCTAAATCAAGATACTATGTATCGTTCATTGATGATTATTCAAGGAGGGCATTTGTATATTTTTTGAAAAATAAATTAGAAGTGTTCAGTCAGTTTAAAGAATTTAAAACTCTTGTGGAAAATCAGACTAGTAGAAAATTAAAATGCTTGAGAACAGATAATGGTGGTGAATATTGCAATGCGGATTTTGATAAGTATTGTGTAGATCATGGTATAAAAAGACACAAAACTACACCTTATACTCCACAGCAAAATGGAGTTGCTGAGAGGTTAAATCGATCATTGATGGAGAAAGCAAGAAGTATGTTAAGTCATTCCAATCTTGAACAAAGGTTCTGGGCTGAGGCAGTTGCTACAGCTTGTTACTTGCTGAATCGTTCTCCTTCTTTGGCATTGGTTGATAAGACACCAATGGAAGCATGGTCCAGAAAGAAGCCCTCTCTAAGACATCTTCGTGTCTTCGGCTGTGAGGCATATGCTCATATTCCTGAGGTAAAAAGATCTAAGTTAGATAACAAGGTAGTCAAATGTATCTTTATTGGCTATGGAGTCGGTGTTAAGGGGTACAAGCTTTGGAATCCTAAAACTGAAAAAGTAATTTACAGCAAGAATGTAATTTTCAGAGAGCTGAAACCTTTGGTTAGTATTTCTCAGCCGAAAAAGATAAAAGAGAAGAAAGAAAAGAGTGTTGTGAATATTCCTTTGACCCCTGTAAAAGAGGAGCAACAACAAGCACCAAGTGTAGATGGTTCAGATGAGAGTTCAAGTAGCTCTGAAGATTCTGATCTAGAGCAAGAACCTGAACCTGCACCTCAACCTTTGAGGAGGTCTACACATGAAAGGAGACAACCAGATAGGTATGGATTTTTAGTACTTGATTCAAGTTGTACCTATGCTTTGCTTACTGATACTGATGAACCTAGGACTGTGAGAGAAGCTATTAATTTATCTAATTCAGATTCTTGGTTGGAAGCCATGGATAGTGAAATGACATCATTAGAGAAGAATGGAACCTAGGATCTACTACCCTTGCCTGAGGGAAGAAAACCTTTAGGTTGTAAGTGGGTATTTAAGAAGAAATATGGTCCAGATGGTAGTGTTGATAAGTACAAGGCAAGACTGGTTGCGAAGGGGTATTCCCAAAAGGAAGGTATTGATTATGGAGAAATCTTTTTTCCTGTAGCTAAGCTAACATCCATTAGATTTCTGTTGTCACTTGCAGCAGCATATGATTTGGAAATTGAGCAGATGGATGTGACAACAACATTTCTTCATGGGGACCTTGAAGAAGAAATTTATATGTCCCAGCTAGAGCATTTTGTGGAAAAAGGTAAAGAACATCTGGTATGTAAACTTAAGAAGTCTTATTATGGTTTGAAGCAATCTCCCAGAATGTGGTATCAAAAATTTGATACGTATGTTTTATCCTTGGGGTATGTGAGATCTAAATCTGATCATTGTGTCTATTATAAAAATGAAGGTGATCGAATTCTTATAATTGCATTGTATGTGGATGATATGTTGTTCATTGGCAATGGTAAGGGGATGATCTTAGAATTAAAAACTCAGTTGTCCTTGAAATTTGAAATGAAGAATCTGGGGGCAGCGAAGTACATTTTGGGAATGGAAATCAAAAGGGACAGATCTAAGAGAAAGATATGGCTCAGCCAGAGGAAGTATATTACCAATGTTCTTGATAAGTTTCATATGTTTGATTCTAAACAGTTAGTTGTTCCAGTTTTCCAGGGAACGAAATTATCTGTTTAAGATTGTCCAGAATCTTTGAGTGAATCTGATGACATGAAAAGAGTGCCTTACATAAGTGTTGTTGGTAGTTTAATGTATGCAATGGTCTGTACCAGACCAGACATTGCCCAAGCAGTGGGAGTTTTGAGCTAATTTATGGCGAATCCAGGCAGACCACATTGGGATGCTATGAAAAGAGTTATGAGGTATTTGAAGGGAACTTCTAACTATGCTATTTGTTATCATGGAAACTCAGTTGGATTACAGAGATCTATTAGCATTCAAGGATATGTGGATTCTAATTGGGTAGGGGATATTGACAGTAGAAGATCCACCAGTGGATATGTATTCACGTTAAATGGTAGTGCTATCAGTTGGATGAGCAAGCGGTAGGCTATAGTCGCTTTGTCCATAATAGAGGCAGAGTACATGGTAGCTACTCGTGCATGCCAAGAAGCCTTTTGGTTGAAGAGGTTATGTTCTGATGTTGGTTTTAGTGCAGGGCAGATACAAATTCACTGTGACAGTCAAAGTGCTCTATGTTTGGCCAAAAATCCTACTTTCCATGCTAGGACAAAACATATTGATGTCCAATATCACTTTGTTCGTGATATGGTGGAAACAGGAAGGTGAAGCTGAAGAAAGTGGACACTTCAAAAAATGTTGCAGGTGCCTTAACTAAACCAGTGAGCATGGCCAAGTTCAAATGGTGTTCAGATGAAATGGGTCTACGGGCCCATAGTTCTCAATAATCTAAAGAGGACTAAGAGGTAGTAGTAATCTCTTCGACAAGTGGGAGATTGAAGAGAACTTGTGTCTTAATTTTACTGCTTGAACCTCTAATTCATTATTGTTCTTTGTTGAACCTTTCAGGAGTTCAATGGGTTCAAAGTTCAATGAATTCAATCATCGCTGTGACAGAGTGCTATCAGTAGGACTTTGTTGAAGACTACCGATGACTTGTTTCATACCAAAAAAGGGAGACCATCGGTGAGACGAAGACTATCGGTGAAGTTGTATGTCTTTGGGCCAATGGACAGTGGTCACTCTAATGAAGGAGTTGTGTTGGCGTCAGTGAGACAAGGGTTCATTGGAGTAAGTGTTGAAGGTCTGTCTGATGCTAATGGTTTCACCGATGGTGAGTCCTTTTGGTGGTCGATGAGAGATGAACTATCGGTGAAAGGTTCTAAAGTGACTCCAATAGCTTGTGTCTCTCTTATAGTTTAGCGGTGGTTAGCAAGAGATCAACTATCGGAACAATGGAAATCACTTTAGCTGATGGCGAGTGTCACTCTGATGATAGGCTTTGGTGAGACAAGGGCTCGTCAGAGCAAGCATTGGGTTGTTTGCCGATAGTGGTTGTCACCCCGATGGAAGATTGTGAAGCTTTGGCGTTGGTGAGACAATGGTGGTCAGTGTAAGTGTTGTTTGCTTCGCTGATAGTTGTGGTTACACCGATGGGCTGTTGACTGTTATCGTCAGCAAGAAAATTGCCGACGATAGACTTATGGATTGATGGTGGTTATAAACTAGAATAGCTTTCGCAACCCGATGCATGTGGGACTATTGGTCTTACGGGAATATGAATAGTTACGACTGTTACACATGCAGCGATGCTGGAAGAAGTTGATACATTCAGTTAGGGTGACAATTGTGTAACTGTCCATGCTCTTGTAGATTGAAGTTAAAAACTAATCTTTTGGCATCAATGTTATGATGATGAAATTATTTTGTACGGTTTATTTTTTGTAGAATGTGTAGATGAAATAAACGATCTAGTACATAGGAAAGAATTGAATAGTAGAACAGTTGAGCAGATATCTTTATTTGTAATCTCCATTTACTGAAATAAAGAGGGTTATTTTGTGGTCGTGGGTTTTTTACCCATAAGGGTTTTCCCACGTAATACTGTGTGTCTATGTAGTAAATACTGTCTATTTGGTTTCTCTAGTGTATTCATCTATGTATCTGATTTTTTTTAAAAGTTACCTATCTACACTATCCCCTGCGCATTAGGGAAGCTGTATTCTGCACCTCTGCTTTGCTTACATAGTTAAGAATGTGATCAATAATATTTGTTGACATTAGTAAATTCCTGGTGAAATAAGGCTACTCAAAACCATAGTGGTTCATGTGCTCTAGGGTTTCAAAGATTTCCCAAGTGAAAAAACATAGACAAATATGCCTTCTTAAAACAAGGGATAGGAATTTTACTAGCAACATAAGAATTTCATAGCAACGTCTCCAAAGAATGGGGATAACTTTTTTCTCCCCAACTTTGTTTGGTGATGATCTAACCTTCAGTCTTCCAAGCTAAGAAAAGAAAGTACCATCTCTAAAAAAAGAATGGGGTGTTCAATATCCTATAGGATATATTTTGTGATGTGCCAAGCCTATGGTCAATACATTGATGGTTAAAAGTAGGAGAATAGCTTTTTGCAATATAAAATCTATTTACAGGTGTAGCATAATCCAAGAGGCATGTTGAATAGAAGATATTTGTTTCCGTTCACTATTTCAAGGCTATGGGATGGTAGATAGTAGGATCCACAATGAGGTGGCAAGAAATAAGGGATTGAATTCTCAGGGGCGATAGCACGGGATTAGGATGAAACAATATCATGGAAATCAGTCTAGGCTATGAGGTCACTTTCGATAGTTAACCAATAATAGAACAAAGATTCGTATTTTGGACTGATAAAGTGAGTTAAGAGTGGATTTTGTTTTGCTAGCTGATCATCTTGAATGCTAACAATGTCCTATGTGGCATCAACAAACTATTTTAGCCAAGCATGTGGACTATAGATATAAGTGCAATAGCCCCTCAAAACAACCAATTTGAAAGATTTAAAGCAAAACTTTCTGAGATTAACCTAAAATGAGGATTGGTTGCTAGGAACATAGGTGTGAGACAGGTAGATGTATGAGGAATATTAGGAGCCTGGAGGAGATGATATGCATATTTTGGACATAGGCACAGTAGAGAGAGATGCATGTCAATATGGAATTCTAAGCTTACGATGATAATGATGATGACTTTTAGCATACTTAGAACAAAAATGATTTATAGGAACTATGAAAGTGTATAGAAAATGTAATCATTTTTGGCCTCACTATAAACTACATTCTTGGAGTTGTCAAAATTGTTGGCAACTTGGCGTCCAACCAGATATTTTGATATCATGAGAGTTGACTCTATGCTTTCTCTTCTTGAAGAGGAGATATGAATTTTCATCCAAAATTAACAAGAGAAGGTCAAAGCTTTAGAAGGGTTCAAAACACCCAGAAGTTGATCATCTGTCCTTGTATCTAGCTATGAATAGTTTTTGTTTTTCTCGTGGAATCTGATGTTTACAGCACCATATGCACTACTTTGATCTCGTAAATGTAGGAAAAATTAATTTTAATTTCAAAAGGGAGCAAGTTATAAAAAAATAGGCAAATTCTAAACTTAATATGGAGATAACTGAAAACAAATGTCTGCATAAATTACAAATTAGCATTCTTTGGGGATAAACCAAAGATTACTATGCTATAATATCAATAAAACAAAATAAGTTGAATTATTCAAGCGATCAACCAAACATTCTATTTATAGATGTAAATGAGCTATCAAGTTGAATTCCTGGTATTTAATTGTGCAATGTATAGATATTACCCTCCCAGCAGCTATAGATCCTCTGGGTGTTGATGACTTATTTTTATATGATTGAGAAGGAACCATATGTAGAAACATCTAGTATTCGATATAGAGAGTAACAATGCACCCAAATATTCAGTGTAGTTGGGAAGATATTAAGGTAGGGTTACAAGCTACAATGGTCCAAATGGAATGAAACACTTCAAACCATTTAATTCTAAATATAATTATGCTTGATATGGATTCAAGCACCTTGATTAATTCTAAGTAAGAAGGTTACTTCCTACAAAGGTTATTCTAAACCAGAGCAATGTATATTATGACAACAATTTTTTTGGCCTATATGCTAACATTATGATGGGAAAAAAATAAAGGAATAACAAGATGGATATAGTAAACAATGAAACATAATAAGGTTGGAGAATAGTAATGTAGACATTTCAGAATGCATAAGGACATTTGATTTCTTTTTGGAACTACTTTCCATAGATGTAAACTCTTACAGACTAGATTTGAAGCTGGCTAGAATCAACAATGCAATCTGATATATATTGTGAGAAAAGGCTTGAGATAAGTTTGGTATACAATTGCAATCAAAATTAAGTCTTTTTATTTATTTAGTTACTATACAAACAAGCGGAAAGAGTCTTGGGTCAATTATTTTCAAAGTGAATACAACCAAAGCTGCCACCTAGAGCATCAGAGTCCAAGTGTGTGACCAAATCCATCTGCAAGGCATTATGTCATTGTTCAACCCATTACCAATCCAAGTAAATATGAAATGAGTCAAAATAATTTAAGTATTAGGAAATGGGATCTAGTTTGCCCATTAAATCATCCATGCAAACTTAAATGTTGAATGCAATCCAAAGCCTAAATTAGTCACCCAAGTGTTGGAAGAAGGGCTCCAGCCAGCTACTAAGTTTATAGTTGTTCTAATTTTTTTAGTGCTTATTAGATTTTATTTTCTAGTGCTAGGGAAGATGGAAGCATGACTAGGTTATTACAAGCAATTTTTCAAAAGTACAATGTAGCCTATAGGTAAAGCAATAGCTAGGAAAACAAAAAATGTAAAGACTTATAAAGGGCACTAAAAATATTTAGAAAATCCTTGAAACATATTAGAAACTTCCTAATGGCCCTCTCAAATTGTAGAGGCCTTTCTGCAATATCCTCTCATTTTCTCATAGATTTATAAATATTAAACACCCTCAAAATCATATAATTAAATATAGTTTATATTGTAAATACTAAAGTCTCCATATATTAAAGTTGTATGACAGCAGTATGCAAATAAGTTTTTTGTTAAAGATATGGCACATGGCCAGAAAATGTCACGGTTCCTAACTACAAAATTGTGAATCTAAATGTCAAGCTAGATCATTGTTTGTTTCTTTGACAACTTTAATATTACAATTGTATATTGTAAGGGTGAAGGTGCCCTGCATTTGGAATCTTTGTAGAAAAACACAATCCTGGAAATATCCTACCTATACCAGTCAAAGGGGATTGCAGTAAGGTTAGGGAAATTTTATTGTAGGAGCTCCTTTTGTAAATAGAAGTCAACAAAACTATTTGTCTTTTGAACAACATATTACAAGAGATGCTGGTATGTGAACTTTGGGGTTGTTGCACAGGCTATATAATGAGCAAAGTTTTCCTTGGGATTCTCTCCCAACAAAACTGCTTGATGACAGACACTATAGAAGGGCTGGTATGGTGCAAGATGGACATTCTTCAGTTTCAATATTTTGGTCACCTACCATCAAGGCACAACCAACATCAATGTTATTGTGGAATTTTTGTAGATCATTTCATTTCAATATTGGAAGTTGTTTCAAGCAAGGATTGGTTTGAGGGCTTACCTAGAGATTTGAGCATGCAAGTGTTTTTAAAAACTCTTTAGTGTATTTGTCATTTAATTCATCTATGAAAGTTGATTGTATTGAGCATATAACACACGTTCCTCTTAATCCACTGCGAACAACATTTTGAAAAGGAGCAATGGTGTTCTTGCAGATGTAAGAATTTGTTGAAGCATAGTATATAGGTCTGGATGGGGCTTGGAATTACAACCTATAGAATAATGTCAATGTATTTGTTTTGATTGTTAGTGCAATGTATATAATGATAGTTATTAAATGTTTTTTGAAATTTACATAAGAATACTTACAGTAGATACATCATTTTGTGAGTCACCATCTTTAACATGCAACTCATATTGGTTTGTTATTTGGTGGTGAGCAGTGACAACAATGCCAAATGTTCCAATCGGGTAGCTGCTATTTGATTGAACAAGTTGTGAAATGGTTGTGTCAGGTGTTAACTTGCATTATTTGCAAACATTTTCTATGCTCTCAACAAAGATTTTAGAAGTCAATGCTAGACAACAATCAGCATCTCCCCTTTCATATTGTGTTTTGTTTTATCAAAAAGTTTGTTATTTGTGCACTTACACCAAGGAAAAGTAGGGGCAAAAAACTGTTAACCTACTTGTTGTTTAGATTTGTAGTTATTGTCATTTGTCCATAGCTATCCAAAAGATCAACATGCGTGATCTCTACTCTTGTTTGAGCTGAACTTTTTTTATTGCAAGCAGGCCCATAAACGACAAGAACGTCCCCTTCAAAAGCAACTCCATGCCTTTCTATGAAAATTTGAAGTATGCTTGATACAACACAAGTCTCCAGCTTCGATCTATAGCCATGACATGTGAAAGCCAAGGATACAGTCAACCCAACCAATAATTTGCAGCATTTTGTCACAAGACATTAGGCTGGATGGAACATTGGGTAAAGAAAAATAAAGTTTACATATTTGTACATAGATGTGTTTAGTTGGTCTAGAGGAATCAACATTAATCTATTTAATGTTTACAGGGTTGGTAGCAGATATGACCTGGGGGGAAAGAAGGTGTTTGAAATAACAAACCTAGAATAGAGAAGAACATCAATTGTCTAGCAGTGAATGAGAGTAAGTTTATTGATAGGAACTGGAACGAAATGCTTTCAAGGGAACTTTATTTTTAGGATATTGTTATGTCCTAGGAAGACAAGTGCTTTAGTTTGCTTAAGTACATTAGAAAATGATGTGAGGATCATAGCAAAGGTGAAATGCATTAAAATACAATAACTGTTATAGGGTTATCGAATTAAACAATGGTGATACTTAACGACTATAAAATAAAATGAAGAAAAGGCAAGTCTAGACTGTAGTTTGGAATGTCTGATATATTACATAACACTCACCTTTTTGGATGCTATTAGCTAGCTAAGGATTGGTCTTGGCTTACAAGTGTGGCTGCAAGCATGTTGAACAAGTGTTATGAACGATTGTATTCTAATAATCAGTAAAGCAAAGTGTAGCTTTGAGTAACTGTTCTGTATACAAAGATAATTGTGGTTACAAAAGTAGGGAAAGAAATGAGATTATATAGAGATGTAGACGACTCACCATTTTTGCATGTCCTTGTTTGTCAAGGGTTGTTGCAAAGGAGCAACAATTTGCTCACTATTATAAAGCCAAGCATTCAAAGTTGGTTAAGCTCACTAGAATTTTGTTCTACAATGTCTAATATCTTACATGATGCTCATATCTTAAATAATACTCACCTTTCTATTTGAAAGAGACACTGCTTCACATGATAGGTGTTGTCATTGCTGGCATCTAAGACTATTCTACTCATCTGCATAACATAATTTATTCATAGCAGAAGTTAGAATCATAATTTATCTATGTCTAGGTAGCTAGAAATAAAGCATGTGACAGGGTCCGGTATTTTGGTCTGGATCTCTCCGGTGGTAAATCAGAGTTTGTTGTGTATCTAAGGGAGTCGTAAGGATTATCAAGGTAATCTAAATCCAAAATTTTAACCTCTGGTGATGAAGGACTCAAAAGTTATTTTCATCTGAGTATGGGGTTACAGTTTGACAGTGCAGACAACAGAAGAACAAGATGACCTTGTAATTGATCTTGGTTCTAGATAAATAGAAGTTTTTAGTTGGATGTGATGATCAGTGATAGTGGCCAACATCATTAATGATTTGTGAATGCAAGTTTTGGTCCGTGTTACAAGTTATTCATGGATTTAGCTGACAGAGCAAAGTCTTAAACAAAGTTCTAAGTGTTCTTGAAGCCAACTGAAAAGTGGTTGAATATCATGATGTAGATATATATATAGAGCTGATGAAGTTAAGTGATTTAGAAGTGTGTGTGTGTGTGATGCAACTATGGAATAAGTACAAAAAGGGAAAAGATCTAAGCTTTAGATGTTAGCAGAATAGTAAACAGGGTAGAGTAAGGATGAAGTGTATCAAGTCAGTATTCTGTGGTTAATCAGACCTGAATCCTTGCATTGGTAGATTCTAATTATTAGTTCAAACTCATAGTAATCTTCTTTCTATAGGTAGTGAGCCTTTTATAGGTAGTGAGCCTTCTTTTGAACAGTAAGCTCTGGGTAGTGAGCCCAAATGCATGTGCATTCCCCTTTGTAATACTTTTAATAGAGTATAATCTTTGTGGGTTAACCCCCACCGTGGTGTTTCCCTTAACTGGGTTTCCACATCAAAAATCTTGGTTTCAAGTGTGTTATTTATGTTTATACTCATGTATTATTGATTGATGCTGTAATGTTT
This sequence comes from Cunninghamia lanceolata, assembly GCA_027924645.1. Classification (NCBI taxonomy): domain Eukaryota; kingdom Viridiplantae; phylum Streptophyta; class Pinopsida; order Cupressales; family Cupressaceae; genus Cunninghamia; species Cunninghamia lanceolata. The sequence continues at coordinate 7,341,413 of BSBN01000193.1, forward strand.
ATATCATTAATTTGATTAAAGGTAGAAAAGTTTAAATTGTGTGACAACTGATTCACCCCCCCCTCTCAATTGTCTGGACTAATTCCAACAATTGGTATCAGAGCAAGGTTCCTTGAAAGAAGCCTATCAGCTTGAGGAAAGATCTTGGAAGGAGTTTCAATGGATTCACTCAAGGATCAACTTTGGTTGGCCATAGAAGATCTTGGTCAGTCCAAAGCAAAAGTATCTAATCTAAAAGTTGAGCTTAAAGATGCTGATGATACCATTGAAATATTGAAAGATAAATTAAAGAAATCTAAGGAAAACAGAAAGGAGCTACTTCTGCAATTATTTGGTTTAATTGAAGAAAATGACATGAATGAAGCCTTAGAAGAAAAGACAAAGGAGTGTGAAAAGATATCAACAGAAGTTGCTATTCTAAAAGTTGAGATGGAATCTGGGGCAATGAGGGTAACCAAAGAAATTAAGCAAAGGAAGAAAACTAAAGAAGATTTGTATCAAACTCTAAAAGAAAGAATTGAAGAATGAAGTAGATTGGATAGAGTAGTTGGCCATCTAGAGTCTGACTTACAAGAAAGTAGAGACAATGAAAGGGAACTTGAAAGGCAAATTGTCATTCTCAGAAATGACCTAGAAGTTGCAAATGAATACAAAGAGAAGTTTAAAATAAGCTTAGCTAAACTTGAAGCACTGCTTGAAGGTCAGAAAAAGGTTGAGGACAAGCATGGTCTTGGATATGAGAAAGGTGAAAGCTCTGGATCTAGACAAAGAAATTATCAATCAAGAAATGGAAGAAATAGACCTAGAAGACTTTGGTAAGATAGCCAAATTCTCAAAGATATCCATGCTTCAATGGAAATTATTCAACTGCAATAAATTTGGCCATAAAGCTACTCAGTGCAGAAGCAGAGTAAATCAAAATGGTCCATCCTTCTCTGGACAATGCTTCAAGTGCAAGAGGTATGGTCATAGATCCAATTAATGTACAAATATGATAATGAATAACTCTAATGGCAATTCTTTCAATGGCTCGTGTTATGCTTGCAATGGATTTGGACACATGGCTAATTAGTGCAGATCAAGTGGAAATGAAGTATATAAGCAAAGAAATGTTGTGTGCTTTAATTGCAATAAATTTGGTCATACTGCAAGATTCTACAAAAGTAGGATTAATGAAAGAAGGAGTCTGGTAAATAGAAAATCGGATGAGCAGAGACAAGACAAAGGCAAAGAAAATATTGATGTGAATGAGCAAGACATGGGTCAAGAAAATAATTGTGAACAATAGTAATGGGTCCGCACCAAAATCTGGTGTTGATAATTCATCTGGCAATTGAATTAGGAGCTCTCGCTCAGGGGAAGCTGCATTGAAAATCAAATTCCCCTAGCTAGTAAGTGGGTGCTTGGATATGGCACAATGAGAGAAGATATTTTGAATTGTTTCAGAAACTTTGGAAGGATTTCTAGAAGAAAAAGATGTTGATATAGAAATTTGTGGAGTGATTCATGAAGGACTATTCAAGAAATAGAGTAACCAGATGAAGTTAGGGCAACACATTTATTACAATGCCAAATTAGGTTTTGCAGAGGATAAAAGGTCACTTGGTCATACATTTGAATCACTTTACATTTGAAGGAAACAAGAAGAAGAGCATCTAAGCTGCAAACCCAGAAAGTGAAGCACGAAGAGCAAATTCAAGTGATAATTGATCAACCCTAACCCTGCGGAAGAAAAAGGTACTTCTCTGTAAATCCTTGAATCTAAAATCTGTTGAGATGGATACACCTCTAGTTGTTGATGCAATTAAAAGGTCTTGGCCAATATTTAAGAAGCATCCATACATGTCAGTTGAAGTTGAACTGTTAGGTGCATTTTCTGGAGTTCCATATGGCGTACTACATGTTGAGGATATTAGGGCATACATCCATTGTAGCATTGATGAATTTGGAAACTTGAAACTCTTGGATTTGTTTAACAACGACCTAAGGGATGATAGCTATAAATTGAAACTGGAATACAAAGCCCTAGAAAGAAAACATTTTCTACAAGGCATTAGATTTTTTACATTTGATGAGAATGAATGGGTTTGATATATTTTGAGCTGAATACATGATGAGTTAATATGGCTATTTAAACCATTTAAGATTACAAAGGATGTTATCAAGATTGTAATTGGGTTATATTCAACTGGTGGATTACCCATGCTGAAAGCCATGAAAAACCAGACATTGACTGATGCTACCGGTGCCAAGTTTGACAAAAGGGCAATGACCATGAACGATATTATAGAACTGGATGTAAAAATTGCCTCCATGGTGATTAGGTACAAGATTTACCACTCCAGTAGGGAAAATTCTATCTTCGGAACTGTAATATATGTAGCCTATCAAATGTTGAAGGAGAATACTGATTATGACCTATGTGAACTACTACAAAATTAGTTGATTGAGAATCTGAGAAAAATAAAGATAGATAATAAAAATACCTCCAAGTATGGTTCCTTGATTATATGTTTGTTCTTCTATTTTATGAATGAAGTGCCTTGAGTTTATGGTGTGCATTGGACAAATGATAGGCCAGTTGCATGGCAAATGAAAGATCATCTACTCAGCTTGGTGATTCCCAAGCTTAGAAGAAAGCCATTTGGGGTTACTTCTAAAACTTTCAAGGTATGATGTATGCAAGAGAGAATCCCTAAGTCAGTTGTGGAGAAATATGAGAATGAAATATGCTTTATGGTTGACACAGATCAGTGCCTGATGGAGGCTATGGAACCCTGAACCATATGGATTATGCCAATGGGCTATGAGGTTGATGAGAAAATTTTGGAAATGTATGCTCAACATCTCCTGAGCAAATCAAAAGACACATTTGTGGAAAGGTTTGGAACATACAAGGACCTAAGTCTAAAATTGCATGTGGAGCTCAGACAACCAGAGACTAAAAGGAAAGTGCAGAAGCAAGTTGAAAAGTATGCTAAGATCATTAGACTAACCAAGGAAGCAATGAAGCAAAATAGAGAAAGAATTGAAAAGGATGAAAAAGAAAGGCAGGACAAGAAACAAGAAGATGCTTTAGTGGAACCATCATCCACTTCAACAACTACTAGAAGCTCTACTGCTTCTATTCCCCCTAAACCTACAAAACCTGAAGACAGACCATTCGGTGAAGGAAGTAAGAGAAATAAAACAAAGGCCATAAGAACATATGTGGGTACAGAAGATGATGAAGGGACAGAGACAGATGAAGAAGTTAAAGAGATGAGATCCAAGAAAGCCAAGACTTCAAAGACTTATGAGGACCAGCCTTCCGGAAGCAAAAAGGCAAGTAAAAAGAAAGAAACTGGTAAGGTTGATATGACAGTTGATGAAATTGTAAAAATAATTAGTGTTCATGGAAATCTAAGGCATATCAAAGATTATTATATTAATTTTTATCAAGAAAATAAGAAAATTTTGGAGGATGCTACCATCATGTACTTTAATAAATTCAATAGAGCTCTACTGGAAATTTTACAAGAACTTCCTAAAAGTTTAAGGAAAATACTAGAGATGAGGAAGGAAGCACCCAAGGCTAAAGATCTAGAACTTAGAGAATATGTCCTCTCCACTTTGTGTCCAATAATGTCCAAAAAGGAAGTAGATAAAATACTCAAGAAAGTAAAAGATGATTTCAGAAGAAAAGTAAGGATGAACAAGCTAATGCTTGGGAAACTAAGGAAATTGCCAAAGAAATAGAGGAAATTTTGAGGAAGGCCATGGATAAAGATAAATATTATGTTGTCTCTGAGGAACAAGTTGAGAAAGATAATCCTACAGTTCCGGAACTAGAAACCTCAAGAGGAGAAATTGGAAAAGGAAATGATTACCAAGATGACACTCGAGATCCTCGAGAGAAAACCTATGAGGAGACAGATGATGGTGTGATAGGTAAAAAATTAGGTTAATAAGATCAAGCATAGCCATGAAAACCTAACCCTACCATCATCAAAGAATCTAATCCAAATGAAACCAAAAAGTATGGAATTCAAGCACAACGTCACCTAGATTGTGTGATTCCTTGTTTATGATGTGGATTGCTTCTTCAAAAATGAACAATTATGAAGATAAAAGCTGCCATGATGGATGGATGATAATGATGAAAGCTCAATGGATGCTATGAATGCTCAAATGCTCAGTATGCTCAGGATGATAATGTAGATGCTATATGAATGCTAGATAGATAGTACGGAATGAGAGGGTGTTTATATAGAACTCAACCAAAACCAATCAATGGTGGAGATTTGGTGGATATGTGAATAGCTAAGATTGAAGGATAGGCATAGGTGAATGTGAAGATGACAAGTGGAGAGAAGATAGGGCTTATGTGTGACCGTGTACATAAAAAGTACTACATGTGAAAGATATTAAATAAAAGGATGTAGTACCACTTATCTTTTTAAATGAAAGGGGCACACATGTGGGCTCATGAGATAAATGATAAGATAAATTAATTAAATAAATAAAATTTATTTAATTAATTGGAAAGTGGGCTTATGAAAGGAATTTTTAATTAAATAAATAAGATTTATTTAATTAAAAATAGATAGAATGAAGATAATTAAATAATTGAAGATTGTTTAATTATTGTTTAGAAGAAATAGCTAATGAATTAGTTAAATAAATATAAATTTATTTAATTAATAGAAGAAATATATGTGTTAGGGATATTGCTCAAGTGTGTTAGACAAATGCAGGTTGTATGTAATGCGATGTTTGAATGGTAGTGATAATAAGTCAATTTTGGGTGTCTACATTTTGCCTCTCTTTGATACAATGTTTGATAGAGCGTTGTGTCAAAGAAGATACGATATGCATTAAAAAAAAAACAAGGTTATGCCCTAGTGTAACTGGAAGGTGATGCCCCCTCGAGAGGTAAGCCAGGCAGACTAGGAAGGGCTGGGTTGGCTCACAATAGAAGAAAAGCTAGGACGCAAGGTTGACACGAAGAAAATAGGGGTTGGGAGGGAACAAAATGGGATGATGCAGATGAGAATAGGCTTTGGCATAGAAGAATTAGGGTTTGGATAGGGCTATAAATTGGTACAACAATAGAAAATAGGCTCATTTGTGCTCAGTTGTGCTCAGAAAACTATAGAGATCTAGAGCTCCTTAGAGTTGGTGTGCGATGAGAGTTGGAGAGCTATCAGGATGGTGATTCCATGCAAAGATCATCGTATCAAGTGAGTAAGGATACATGGGTGACCAGAGGGATCAAATGTACTAGTATGTATCAAAACTTTTGCTAAAAGCATGATTTTGATAGTCTAGAAGTGTCATAAATGAACACACGCCACCATAAGTGACTAGGTCGTAGGATAGGTAGTTTAGGTCGCTTGTGTAGGAAAATAGGTCGCTTATAGTAGTTTAGGTAACTTTTAGGCACGGCTTGGTCGCATATAGAAAAACTAGGTCACTTTTAGTCAGCTAGGCAATATAGAGGTAAAATATGCATATGGATATAAATAAGTCACTTATGGGCAAACAGTAGGTGCATAGAGGAGTTCAACTCGCTTTAAAAGGATAAGTGCTCGCTTAGGGTATGCAGCTCACGTATGGGCAAAAGATAAGCACATGTAGAGTTTGGCTCGCATGTAGTCCAACAGTGATTGCATATGTAGAATAGATTGCATATGAGAAAGATAGAAGCACATATGGTAAAAGAGGTTGCGTTCGATCAACAGATAAGCGCATATGGAAAAATGAACTGCTTATGGTAGATAGAAGCTAGGAGAGTAATAAATAGTCAAATTTTTATAGCATTTAAGTAGCGCAAGGGGCTAACATGATGAATGACATGATGCAGGATATACTATTGCCTTTGCTATCACGGGAGCCACATCCTAAGGATTTGTGATAGGTGAGATTATTGGATGTAGAGGAGCGGCTAGTGTTAGCGATCCTCAGATTAGAGCATGTGTCGAGATTGGAGCAGGTGCAGGCACATCGAGGACTGATGATGGCGATGGTGGAGAGATGGATGAGCGAGCATAGTTCTTTCTTGTTGCTGATAGGAAAGGCTACGATCACGCTGGAGGATGTGTTTTGGATTCTGCGGATTCCTATAGATGGGAACTGAGTTGATTATGATCCTGATATGGGTCCAGCTGCGTTTAGGAGATTATTCGGGACAACAGACATTGGAGTAGAGATCTCAGAGATCCCGATGGCAAGGATGGAGGAGCTATGTGATAGGTTGCAGCGAGTTGTAGTGGCTATCATTAGATGGCTAGTGCGAGATAGACGAGTGAGAGGCTTTCCAGTAGGATGGGGGACAGTGATGGAGGGGATGTTCTCCTATAGTACAAGATATGCATGGATGGAATGTGTACTGGGACAACTCTATCATTACTTGCATGATTGCACATATATGTTTGGAGCGAGTATGTTTGTAGGAGTTACAGTTTTGCATGTGTGGGCTTATGAACATATTCTAGTGATGAGACCAGAGAGATGGGTGTCTAGAGCTATAGGAGAGCCATATGCTAGGATGTATAGAGGAGCTCTGACATACTGGTAGCACAGAGGAGTAGTGTACTTGCAGAGGAGTTTGGATGAGGTGGATAGCTTTGTATGGAGGCCATGGCTGGGATGCGAGAGATGGGATGAGGAGGATGCTGAGCTTGTCTATGCTAGGTACGAGAGGTATATTTTTGGATGTGGCATATACATTATAGAGTGCTATTTGCCAAAGAGGGTTTTGAGACAGTTCGGGTTGCCACAGGCAGTACCAGTTGGTGATGCCATTTTTGGGAGGACTAGACAGGAGGTTTTTGATTGGGGGTGGGAGGTTATGGTTGAGACGGCTTTGGCAGAGAGAGATGGGCTACAGCTAGTTGTATGGCAGTGGGGACAGGGTTCTGCAGATCTAGGGACACTACTAGACTATGATGCATACTGGGTGACAGCTAGACTGAGATGGCTGACGTGGGTTGGAGAGATTGGGGAGATAGGGATGGAGAGATTTGTTAGGAGAAGGCGACGATGGGCTCCACCAGCGTAGGTTGTTGTACCAGTAGTGTCAGGGATACAGATGTAAGGACAGGTGCCAAGACAGCCTCAGATACTTGCACAGCCTTAGGGGCAGATATTGGTGGGTGATGATGTTGGGATTCAGCAGCTACGGAGGCAAATTAGAGAGGAGAGGAGATGGAGGCAGCAAGCACAAATGAGATTGAGGAGGGTGGAGATAGATAGACACTAGGTAGTGATTGGCTTGTGACATGTGAGAGCTTAGGCTCAAACATACCAGGCTCAGTTACAGTTGAGAGTGTAGGCTGGGGATGGACAGGATGATGGTGCACTTGCGAGGGTGACAGGGGAGAGAGATGCAGCAAGACAGAGTGAGCAGATGATGAGGTTAGAGCGAGATACAGTGGTACATCAGGTCCAGGCTATGAGAGTAGAGAGAGATGTCTGCGAGCAGAAAGGGATACGGCTGTGTAATAGCTACAGGGGATGACTAGTGAGCGAGATAGAATAGTGACTATGTTGGGTACTGATGGGGCTATGATGTACTTGGCCACACAATTGACAGAGGTACAGGCAGAGCTGTGGAGAGTACAGGGTGAGGCTTAGTACTATAGAGGCTTATACTATGGGGATGTGCCAGCAGAGTAGAGGTAGCCTGGCTTCAGGAGCAGGTCAGGGGTTTCAGGTTCACAGAGGTCAAGTGGATCTCGATCAGTAGCCTCAGTGATGGGGCCACCAAGAGATAGGGGGCTAGGTGTAGGACCTAGTGGTGGTGTTCAGGGCGAGGGAGCTGCCAGTAGTCACTAGGGCTACCGTGTGTATATTGTATCATGATGGGGCCTAGAGCTGATTGTACATACATTCTTGATGGTTCCACTTCTCTATGTAGACACTTGTATATTGACACATGTATATATACATGATAGAGTATTTCTGATCTATATGATGTTGTAGTGGATGCACTGTGGGTATTATGATGGTTATGCATGTTATATTTGTATTTTCATGGATTATGTATGGATGTATTATGATATGAATGGAAATGGTATGATAATACAAATATGTAAATGGTTATTATATGGATGGACTTATGCATATAGATAGATGGTAATGAGATGATATATGATAGACTTATGTATGTCTAACACACTTGTTTTGCAGGATACCAGATATGGACAAAGGATGATGGAAATGATTGATCTTGGTTGGGGACTATATAGGCGAATAATAGGATGAATAGATGGGATGATGGGCAGATTTTTAAGTAATTTCTCAAAATGAAAAGAAATTCAATCCTTATGTTTGATATAGCATGTGGATGTTATGCACTAGGGTATAGAAGACTAAGGTGTCGAGATATCCAATGTGAAACTAGCATGCTACAATCTTGTCTGAACACATGAGGTCAAGATGTTGAGTCCACATGCACAAGATATGAATAATAGCTAGTGTTGTGAGATGGACTTTGACGCTACAAGAAATGGTTTGAGCTTATCTCCACTACACATAGTGATAGCTTGCTGGTTATATGTATGGAGCTAGTCTTAACATAGAATAGTCTCAAGTGCATAAGAGACTATTTAGCTTCTCATATGCTAGAGATATTGATATGTAAGATACTAATTCCAACATGTACAAGATACCAATACGTTTAGCAAGAGAATAAGATCATCCTGCAAACATAACATATGAAAGCAATATGACCATGCCCCATTCCTTACCTCATCACAACATACCAAGATATAGATAGATCAAGGTAGTCTTGATTAGGCATAGAAAACGGACAAAAGATACTATCATCACATTCTCTTACCAAATTTAGGTGCTCTTTAGATGGATTTAAGCAAGTGCCTTGTTGAGAGGAAAGATGCATCCTGTTGAAGGCTAAAGATGTTGATAAAATGCTATAGCAAATGTTGGCTAAAGGCATGCAGACAAATAGCTTATGGCTCATTCTTGATTGGTTGAAGTGCTTGAGCTTTCAGAATACTCATAGTTTGCTTCCTGCTTGAGCTAATCAAAGAGAAGATGGAAGATGAAAGAAGATGAAGAAGATCAGGTGGATCATTTGCGCTTGAGTATTAGAAACTTCCTTCGTATTCCAGACTGCCTATATACTGTGTATCCATGGGATCAAATCACATTTACAATGAAGATGAGACATGATGAATATGTAGTTCTAAGTTTTATTGGTGATGTATGTGATGAAAGATAGAAGAATGTGAGATGAAAGATTGGGGGATGATTAGAAGAAAGCTAAAAATGGATGATGAAAAGAAGGGGCTATCATCTTAGCCTGAATCAGAGTGCTTCCTTTGCATCTTAGATTGCCTACATACCCTGTATCCATAGGATCAAGGATTTAACGAAAGAGCTGAGATGTAGTTCTTGCTTATTATGCTGGTGAGTCATGTTGAAAGACTGACATGATTGCTTGAATGTTTGCATGAGTGATGTCTTACGATTATAAGACATCAGATGAGTGTGAACTAGTTGCAAAGATATGAAGCCTGGTTACAACTTGTTTTGTCACGTTTGTTGTTGGATGAACGCTATGGTTGAAGTTAAAAATTTTCTCTATTGTGAGCTAAAGGGTTTGATGTTTTATGAGCTAGAGATAGCGGTATCCACTTCCAAAGAAGACTCAACAAAATGCCGCCAGTGCGGGATGAGGTTTATTATGGAGCAACGATGAAGAAGGCATGCAATCAAGATGCTAAGGTACCAAAAGATATAGGTATTGCGACAATGTCTCAAGTATGATAGCTAGCATTGACAAAGACGAAGATGGAAAGGCTATTTATTGCGATGATATGTGGATTATGATATGGACTATGTAGGATAGGATGGTGAAATATGGTAGGAAGAGTGATGATCAAACAAACCAAGCAGACGATGGAAGCTGATCACTACACATAGCGCCTATTTGCCAGGTTTTCACTATGGTACTTATCCAAGGAACCTATTTAGTAGGTTTTCACCAGAGGATGGATTATTTATCTTAGACTATTATTTTTTTGTTATCCAAAGCATCACAAAGTGGTTTTCATTGTTGGATGGATTTATTTTTTATTTTTTATGAGATAGCTAAGCTTTAAGGATAAAACTTCTTGAGATGAACACTATTGACTAGTTCATCCAAGGGAATGCCTTCAGGTGTTGAAAGAGTGTATGTACTTGATCCATAAACTATTGTGATGATGAAAGGACCAAGCCAATCTAGTTCAAACTTGCCCTGTTTCTCATGATGTTGCTAATTCTTTTGATTTTCTTTAAGGACAAGATCTCCAACTTGAAATCAGTGTTCTCTAATTTTTTTGTTGTAGCTGTGGCATAGACAGTTTTGATAGACTTGGAGATGGTTGAGTGTTGTAAGACACCGTTCGTCTAGAATCTCAAGATCATGGAGTCTGGATACTCGATATGCTTCATCTAAGATGGTATGTTGTAAGGATACTCGTTGTGAGGGGATCTCAACCTCAATAGGTAAAATAGCTACAGTACCATACACAAGAGCATAAGGTGTGGCTCCAGTGGGAGTTCTGACACTTGTTTTATATGCCCATAATGCAGGATGGAGTTGTAGATGCCAATCCTGACTAGCTTCATTGACTGTCTTTTTGAGAATTTTGATTATTGTTTTATTAGAAGCTTCAACTTGGCCATTGCTCTGAGGATAGTACCGAGTAGAGAATCTATGTTGGATATGAAATTTGTTGCAAAGATCTCTAACCTCTTGATTATTGAAGGGACGATCATTATCTATGACAATAGCTTGAGGAACTCCATAATGACAAATGATATAGTGTAGGACAAACTTAGATATTTGCTTGCCTATGATATAAGTCAATTGTATGGCTTCCACCCACTTTGTGAAATATTTAGTGGCGGTGATAATGAACTTATGACCATTTGATGAAGTAGGATGGATTTTACCTATGAGATCAAGTCCCCACTGTGAAAAAGGCCATAGAGTAGTGATAGGCTGAAGCTCATGTGCTGGTGCATGTATTAAATCTCCATGTTTCTAACATTGTAGACATCTCTTTACAAATTACTATGCATCTTTTTCCATGGTTGGCCAATAGTATCCTTCTCATAGAAGTTTCTTAACAAGGCTAGGGCCAGTGGAATGCGAGCTGCAAACACCTTCATGTACATCACGTAAGGCCACTTTTGCTTCCTTAGAGTCAAGACACCTAAGGAGGATACCATCAAGACTCCAACGATAAAGGGTGTCTCCCAAAATAGTGTAACGAGAGGCTCGACTGATAAAGGTTTTGCATTGGTTGTTAGATAGTTGAAGTGGAAAGGTTTGATTACGAAGATACTCATATAAATCCTCATACCACGGTGAATTGGGACCAATAATGTCACATATAAGCTCAGACTATGGAACTTCAAATGCTGGAATCAAAAGCTATTTGACCAAAAACTCACATTTATGTGTATTAGATGGCATGTCTAGGAGAGACCCAATCATGGCCATGGCATCTGCTACTTTGTTCTGTAGTCTTGGGATTTGTTCAAAAGTGATATTGTCAAAATACTTTTTAAAATCATCAACCATTAGCTTATATGGAAGAAGCTTCTCATCTTTTGTTTGATATTCATCTAAGACCTATTTGATAACTAGCTGAGAATCACCAAAGACTTGTAACTATTTGATAGCCCATTGTACTGCCATGCGCAATCCTGTGATTAAAGCTTCATACTCTGCTATGTTATTGGTACATGGAAATGTAATTCTGTATGATTTGGATATATAATCTCCTTGAGGGGTAACAAACAAGATGCCTACTCCTGATCCATGTTGTGTATATGATCCATCAAAATATAGCTACCACCATGTTGGAGAAGTTAAATTGAACAATCCTTCATCAGGGAATTATGGATACATTGAATGAATATCTATGATGGGTGATGCAACTAATTGATCAGCGATGGCTTGTCCTTTGATGGCTTTTTGATCCACATATTGTATGTCAAATTCACTTAAGATCATGACCCATTTTGCTAATCTTCCCATGAGAATGGCTTTGGAAAGAAGATATTTGAGTGGATCAACATTAGATATGAGTTTGGTTGTTTTGTTGAGTATATAATGTCGCAAATTTTGGGAAGCAAACACTAATGCTAAACATGCCTTTTCCATAGATGAACAATTGAGTTCATATCCCACAAGAGTTCTACTGATGTAATAGATGGCTTGTTCTTTTCCTAAATCATCATGTTGAGCTAGAAGGGCACCCAATGCCGCTGTTGTTGATGATATGTAGAGTAATAATGGGTGGTCAAGCACAGGAGGTACTAACATAGAAGGTGTTTCCAGATACTCCTTTATTTTATCAAAATCCTATTGACACTTTTCATCCCAATTAAAAGGTTCACCCTTACAAAGAAGATGCTGAAAAGGGTGACATTTATCTGCTAGTTATGAGATAAATTGACAGATGGACTGTAACCTGCCTTGTAGACTACTGAGCTACTTGAGATTTGTTGGCGGAGGCATTTCCATGATAGCTTTTACCTTTGCTGGGTCCACTTCTATTCCTCGTCGAGACATAATGTATCCCAATAGTTTTCCAGATGTTACACCAAATACACATTTCTTTGGGTTCAGTCTGACTTGATACTTTTCTAATCGATCAAAGATTTGTACTAATACCTGTAGATGTCCTTCTCTTGGCTTAGATTTTCCCAGGATGTCATCAACATAATCCTCCATGATAGTATGAAAAAGGTCATGAAAGATAACTGTCATGGCTCGTTGATAAGTAGCTCCAGCATTCTTGAGACCAAAAAGCATTATAGTCCAATAGTATGTGCCCCATGGACAAATAAAAGATGTTTTATCTTGATCTTCTTCTGCTATGCTGATTTGATTATACCCTAAAAATCCATCCATCAAAGATAGCATTTCATGTCCGGCTATAAGATCTACAATGTTGTCTATGCTTGGTAATGGAAAGCCATCCTTAGGACATGCTTTGTTAAGATCTCTAAAGTCTGTGCAACAATGAACTCGTCCATCAGGTTTTGCTACAGGTACCAAATTTGAAACCTATTCTAGATAATCAATAGGCTTTATGAACTTTGCTTCTAACAGTTTATGAATCTCTACCTTGACCAATAAAGCTACCTGTGGATGCATTTTGCGCAATTTTTGTTTGACAGGTTTTGCATTAGGAGATACTGCTAGATGATGTACCACAAGTGATGGATCTAGACCTGACATGTCAGCATAAGTCCATGCAAAATTTATAACTCTTCTCAGAAAAATGCTGTTCAGTTTCTTTTTTCTTGCTCTGATAGTGATGCTGCCAAAAAAGTGATCTTTGGATTCTGCTTTGTACCCAAGTTCATGTCTTGTGATTTTTCAACTAGCACTGTTGATTTCTCATGATAATAAGTAGCAATAGGAAGATCAAATCCCCCATCCTCAGGCACCTCGGAGAGGTTTTCACCTTTGGATACATCCTTTATTTTTACTTTTTCATGGTCAAAAGGCACCTTTCAGTTTTCACCTAGTGAACTATTTTGTTTGATTTTGTTTATTTCACTTTTACGACTGAAGGATTTGATACGTCCACCAAATTATGCTAGTTTAGGTAAGTCCATCATGAAACCTACTTTGTGATCACCCAATGGAATGCCTTGTCTCAAGCCCATGAATTCTGCAATAGCTTCATCATTTTCAAATGTATCTAACATCAGTGCCCCCTATTGGTCCCAATCGATGAGGTCAGGATATATGAGTGAAAGATAAATGGAGGAATGGTTATGGCTAGAGGAGGCTGTAGAAATCATGAAGATGGAGTTTTCTTGGAACAGGTTGGTAATATGAAAGGGGGAGTCATCGATAGTATCTGAATTAGAAGTCTCTCCTATTGAGAAAGGTCCAATGTCAGTATCAAAAATACACTTAATGTCCTTGAGTTGTGGTACCTCTGGCTGATAACCAAGGCCTTGTTTATTAAACTTCTTAGACATAATAATGGGTTCAATAGGTTCTTGTTCCTGTGATCCCAATCTACCATGGCCTTTGCAACCCATGTTCTTTATGATGCGAAACCCATTGTTGTATCTCTCTACTTCTAGTTGAACTTGGTCATTTTCATCAAAGAATATCCAATAGTCTATATCATCAATTTCTTCATCATCCAGGAATCCACCTTTAAGGAATATTGTAGGTGGAGCTTTGATGACAACAGGGGCTGAAGTTGGTTTGGATGTAGAAGGTTTACCATAAGATTTAGGCGATAATGGAAGGGTGCCCACACAACAAGAGTCTTGCAGTGTGTATTCACCAGGGCCATGTTCAGTGTACTTGATACGGAGGTTGGAAGCAGCTTTTCTAGATGATGGCTTGAGTAGATCAGAGGGGTCTACATAGGATGAAGATGGATATGCCTCGGTGTTGATAGGAATGCGGTTTAGACTCTGATATTTAGCTTGAAAGGCATGACAAAATTCAAATGGATTGGGATAAGCTTGGATAGTAACTTCAACACCGTTGTGTGGAAATTTAAGACATTGATGGTATGTGGAAGGAACTGCCTTAAGGGCATGTATCCATGGATGACCAAGGATGATGCTATAAGGAAGGTCAATATCAAGAACTTGACAATGGGTTTCTGTAGTGATCGGCCCAACTTGGATAGGCAAGAAAACAATCCCTTCAGTATCTCACTCGGAATCATGATAAGCTCTGATAGTAATAACCTTAGAGGTGTCAACATCCTTCTTAGAATATCCCAATTGTTTTATTAACTTAAAAGAACATATATAAGACTAGCTCCACTATCTACCAAGATTCGTTTGATACAGCGTTGTTTAACAAACACTTCAATGTGGAGGGCTTCATTGTGGGAAGGATGGATGGAGGGCTTAAGATCTTTGTCAGAAAATGTTAAATGACAAGGGGTTGTAATGCTAGTGACCATAGATTGGAATTGTGTGATATCAATATTGTTGGGCACCGAAGATTCTTGTAAAGCTTTGTCAAGGATAGCTTTGTGAGCAGGGAATATGTGAAGCAACTCAAGAATGGATATGTGCGCAGGTGTTTTGCCAAGGTGATCCAAGATATTATAGTTAGGGAATGGTCAAGGAGGACGAATAGGTGCTCCTTGAATAGTGACTCGACCTCTGCAAGTGGTTACAACGCAATCAAGTGCTTTACCTTGGATAATAATGGTAGAAATGCGAGCATGGTCAATGTGGCCAATGGTAGACGATTCATAGTTGTACTGAATGGCATTCCTAGTATGAGGGTTACTTGTTTTGTCATGAGATGGAAGTGGATTATTGAAAGTCTCTAGATCATAGTTCGATGTTGATTGTTGTGTAGGTTGAGTTGTTGAAGGTGTAACTTTGATTAATCCTTGATCAATGCAATCTTGGATGACATGTTTTAAGCGCATACAACCATTTGTTTTGTGTCCTTTAACTCTATGGAAATTGCAATACTCATTTTCTTTGTACCAAGGAGCTTTGAAGAGTGGTTCACCATTGGGTGGTGCATCTGGTAAGATAATATCACCCTCTTGGAGAAGCTTTCGAAAGACAACTTCCATAGGTTCTGCTAATGGTGTAAATTGTCAACGTGGATTGGAAGTTTGGCATTGTCACATTCATTGAAAAGGTTGTGTTGTTGTAGAAGCAACTTGAATGTTGATGGGAGCTTTCATAGTTTGGATGTTCTTTGCATCCACAACACCGTCATTGACAACATTCTTATTTTTGTTCCAAAAGTGAGACTTATCGTTGGAGTTTTGAGGATAGTCTTTGTTATCATGAAAGATCTTGATAGTTCCTTTAGCAATTAAAGCTCGTTCAATAATGGTTCCTTTGGAAACAAGTTCATCAAAGGTGCTAGTACTTTGCAATTGTAATTGGAATCACAATTCAGGATGAAGATTTTGCACAAAGATATCAAGTTGTTGCTTCTCAAGAATTTCCCATGATAATTTGCTAGCCATATTACGCCATCGTTGAGTAAATGAAGAAAAAGCTTCACCATTACGTTGTTTATTATTGACAAGGTTGTTAATGTTTATCTCATGGTCAATGTTAATAGTGAAGTATGATCAAAACTTATTGGCTAATTCTGAAAAAGACTTAATTCCTAGAGGTAAATGAGAAAACCATTCAAGAGCTTGTCTTGCTAAGCTTCGAGGAAATAGTCTCAAAAGATCTGTATCGTCATAAGCAACATTGAGACATGCCACAAAGAATGCTCTAAGATGGTCTTCTAGATTTCCTTTTCCTTTGTACTTGTCAAATTGTGGGATTTCAAAGTGTGGCAGAAAAGGTGTCATACGAAGAGACTTGTCAAAGGGATAAGCGCATATGTTTTCTAGAGAAAATGTCTTCTTGCCTTATCCTACCACTTGGTTAATCATTTGTTGAACATCTGTTGAAGATAGTTACTATTGTTGCAAAGGGGGTGAAACATGGTATGATGTATATTGGGGTTGTTGTTGTGGGATATATGGAGCCTTGACCATTTGTTGAGGTTGCGTACTCACAATGTATGTCTAAGGATTGGGATGTCACACATATGTGGTTGAGGATTGCTGTCCTTGAGGCACAAGCAGTGGTTGGGTATATTGTAACGAATGGGCATAAAAATTTTACATCACATGTGAAGTGGAAGATGGATTGATGCTAATTACTGGTTGGGAAGTTGGAGTTGGATTTCTAACATGATAAGGGATGGAAGGACTGGTAGATGCAAAAGAAGGATGGACACTTGGGTTTGTATTTTGGACAACATGAGGATTGGTATGTGTCATGTGTTGGGTGATAATAGGCAAGCCTTAGGTAGCATAAGATGGATTGATGGTGTGTGAAGGATTGGAGGAATATGATGGAATGGATGTAAGTTGTTCAACATAAGTGACCGTAGAGCTAGGATTGGCTTGAGAAATGCTAGGAGGGTCACTCATATCAATAAGACTAACATTGGGATTATATGGTGTAATGGATGGATTAGTAGAGATAGTGGAAAGTGTATTAGCAGTTGGTATATGGGATATGGTAGGTTGTGATGATCATGAAGCTTGGACTATTGGTGTTGTTGGTATAATTTGGGAGGCTTGCACACTATGGGATATGGGAATAGCTTGTGATGTTTGGAGTGTTTGCACTTGGGCCACATGGACAGCTTGTGTTACTTGAGGCATGGAAATGGTCATGGTAGTAGGAGGTGTATGTTGAGGAACATGGAAAGGTGGAATGTTCAAATTTTGTGACATGAGAGGGAACACATTGGTTGGCATTATCAAAGGTTCTAAAGTGTGCTCTGAGCATGGAAGATCAAATGAAGTAACAATAGGCAATGAAAGAGATGTGGTAGAAGATGGAGCTTGTGATATGGTGGCGGATACTGTGACTATAGTGGATGGTCCCTTTGCAACAACAGTGGGAGTATTTGGATCATTCTCTCTAATAGCAGATATGTCAAAATCTCTTGATAATTTAGCACCCATACGAGCAAGTTGCAAGAAGTAGTGATTAGGCTCAGATAAAACAAGTCTCTCAACTTCATCCCACACATGGGTGTCCTAAAATTCTGATAAGTCTTCTTGGGATTGTTCTTCAAAAGTCTCGAAAGCTGTTGGAGGTTGCACTTGTTGTGAAGATGACTCTCCAATAGTATACCCATGAGGCGTAAACATATGCTGAGGCATACCAGTCATGAATTGAGTTGCGTCCTTAAGAGGTGTTGATCTAAGTTGTTGCATCTCAGCTTGCAATTTGGCTTCCATTTCAGCTCTATATTGATTTCTAGTTTGAGACATGACGTTGATGTGGAAAACTAAAGTTTAGCTTGTCAAATTGTTGAGACCTAAAAGATGATAGTTTGCTGATCGGTTGGTTGCTTGCTTTGTTGGTTTGCTTAGTTGCTGATTTGTTTGGTTGGTTTGCTTTGGTTGATGTGTTGTTTTGCTTGGTTGGTTGATTTGCTGTTGGCTAGTTTTCCCTAGGGAATAGCTCACACACTCAAGGGAAAAGTTGTTTTCTAAGGGTTGCTATGTTGCTGATGTTTGTTGAAGCTAAAGATGATGTTTTGCTAATGGATCAAAATGATTGATTTGATGTTTGTTTTGCTAGTTTGGGATCTCAATAGGATGAAAAGCTCATGAAATGTGATTGATTGGTAAGCTCAAAATAGGAGACAAAGTCCAGGTATCTGCTAATGATCAGAGATGGGTCTAAAAGCTAATGCTAAAGCTGAGCAAGCTGGATTTGTGGCTAATTTGGCTGAGTCGCTAAGATTTGTTGGTATTAGACCATAAGCCACAAGTGATAGCTCATATGCAACTTAGAAAAGACCAAAGGTGACTGGTAATAGCTCAAATCTGGACTGGTTTAGGTTCTGACAGTAGGTTACAATGTTAACCAAAGGTGATCTGGTTGTTCACGGGCAATAACTGTTGGCTCAAAAGCACTTTACTACTGATTGTAAGTGATTTAGATTAGGCTAAAGGTGACAGACTATTGTTTAAAGGTGACTTGATTCAAATAAGAGGTGACTGACTGTTGTTTAGATGCGACTCTATTTAGGCAAAAAGTGGCTAACTATGGTTCAAAAGTGATTCTGTTTAGGCAAAAAGTGGCTAATTGCGGTTCAAAAGTGATTCTATTGTCTGTATATAGGTAGTTTAGGCTTAAAAATGACTGTCTATCAGGAAAGATGTCTATTTTGTGATTTTTGACAAGAAAACAGTAATTGCAGTCACTCACACTCACAACAATCACAAACTTGTACAACCTAGGCTAGGAAAGCATTGTATTTATTGAATCCCCTGGCCGTGCTTATTCAAAGCGGATAGCTTTAGGATCTTGGTAGCATCGGCTCCCCTCCATTGCACACACTTCTCACACATACCAAGATCTGGGTTTCCTGTAAGGCCTGTCCCTCACCAAACCTTAGGATTGTCCCTGCTATCTCTTCTAAGAACCATGTGAATTAGGGCGGCTTCAAAGGTCCCACCTTTTGCATCAACAAATAGAGGGTTTTTGGCTACTACACAAAGTTTCTTATAAGGGCATCCATTTGGGTGGCTATACATGCGGCAATGCTACTCTTCATTGTGGAGTCTCCCAGACTTCAAGGGTTACACCTTGGAGGGTTTTGGGGGAGGTTGGCTGTCGGTATAACGCAACAACACCTGTTGTTTGTGGCTTTCGATACAAACACTTTTCTTATATAGCGGTTCGGAAGGACTTGGCTTTAGCCCGTTACCGCTTAGGATGTATCCCTTCTCACACCGGGAAGGTAGGCCCTCTAAATATAATAACAAGTTCTCATACACCCAAGATCCATTTGATAAGCAAGGGGAGAGGATACTTTTGTTATTAAATTTGGGTTACAATCAATCACATGCAAGCAATCAAAAAAGATAAAATCAAGCACGGAGTAAGCAATGATTCATTTTAAGCACTAAGCCTAAATGTTCCTAATTTAGTGAAAAACCACAAGTCTTGGACTGATCGGAGCTACAAAAAATATGTTAGTAGTTTGATAACCTCCTTTTCTTGGACAAATTGATAAGATGCTGCACAAATACCCAATTAGTAGCTAAGAAAATAAACTACAAATTATATAGACTGAAAGCAATACAGTTTACCAGAGGTGATTCACTGTCTGTCAAAATTGATCTCTATTCTGTCATAGGTGAAATCTTGCAGATCATAAGCAATGCTGAAAGTGCCAAATCTGAATTGTTTAGGCTCAGAAGTGATGCAAAAAAAACATGAAGTGGTTGATTTCGACTCATAAGTGACCTGGATCTGCGAAAGAAATAATATACAATAAAAACCCTCGTTCTGTAATAAGCGACACAGATAGCTAAAAGTGATCACTATCAGATCAAAGGTGATTCAATTAAATGCAAAAGTGACCACTGTTAGGATAAAAGTGATCCAGAATAAACAAAAAGCAATCAAGTGTTGTTAGTATAAAAGTGATCCAGAAAACGGTACAGGTGGCAGATTTCAGCGTAGAAGCGGTGCGAATATGCGAACAGTAGCAGTTTTTTGCTCAAAAGTGACTAGAACTTGCCGTAAGCGCTTAGAAAATCTGATCTTCATAAAAACAACTTCAAACAACAAAGTTAATCAAGGATGTGGATCCCACTGGGCATGCCAAAATGTGATAGGTAAAAAATTAGGTTAATAAGATCAAGCATAGCCATGAAAACCCAACCCTACCATCATCAAAGAATCTAATCCAAATGAAACCAAAAAGTATGCAATTCAAGCACAACATCACCTAGATTGTGTGATTCCTTGTTTATGATGTGGATTGCTTCTTCAACAATGAACAATTATGAAGATAAAAGCTGCCATGATGGATGGATGATAATGATGAAAGCTCAATGGATGCTATGAATGCTCAAATGCTCAGTATGCTTAGGATGATAATGTAGATGCTATATGAATGCTAGATAAATAGTATGGAATGAGAGGGTGTTTATATAGAACTCAACTAAAATCAATCAACGGTGGAGATTCGGTGGCTATGTGAATGGTTAAGATTAAAGGATAGGCATAGGTGAATGTGAAGATGACAAGTGGAGAGAAGATAGGGCTTATGTGTGACCGTGTACATAAAAAGTACTACATGTGAAAGATATTAAATAAAAGGATGTAGTACCACTTATCTTTTTAAATGAAAGGGGCACACATGTCGACTCATGAGATAAATGATAAGATAAATTAATTAAATAAATAAAATTTATTTAATTAATTGGAAAGTGGGCTTATGAAAGGAATTTTTAATTAAATAAATAAGATTTATTTAATTAAAAATAGATAGAATGAAGATAATTAAATAATTGAAGATTGTTTAATTATTGTTTAGAAGAAATAGCTAATGAATTAATTAAATAAATATAAATTTATTTAATTAATAGAAGAAATATATGTGTTAGGGATATTGCTCAAGTGTGTTAGACAAATGCAGGTGGTATGTAATGAGATGTTTGAATGGTAGTGATAATGAGTCAATTTTGGGTGTCTACAGATGGGATTGATTCATCAATTCCAGATATTGAAAAAGTAAACATCAGTAAGCAACAAACTGAAGTTGATGACTCATCAGTTCTAGAAGAGGAGCAAATAAATAAAGAAGACTCAGAGATGATGGACAAAACTGATGATGCTAGGGATACTCTAACTCCACCTGATCAATCCAAAAAAGAAGATAATATTGCTACTACACAAAGCCCTCCAGAATAGGTAGGAAGTGATGAAGACAAATAAAATATTCCCCCTGTAGATGATATAGAAAAAGGTGAAGTAGAGGAAGAGAAAGAAGAGGGTAAAGAAGACAACATAGAAGAAGATGGTACAAATGTTTATGCACCCACACAAATAAATTTTGATGCTGAGAAATCTCAAGGGAAGGAAGGTGGTTCAGGAATTGTAGCAAGAGAAACTACAAATGCAACAAAAGGTCTCCTGAGTAAAGAAATGGTTGAGTTTGATGAACCAGAGCTGTTTCAAGGACCGATCAATCTAGATGCTCTCTCTCCGGTTCAAGTAATGAAGATAGCATCTTTCACGCAAGCCAAGGCAAGAGAAAAGATGTTAAAATCTCACATTAAGGATAGTGAGCTACTAGGCCTTGCAACTGGCGTATTAGAGAATATAATTCCAACCCTCTAGAAGAATCCATCTAACTCCCCCTCCTGTCTTCTAAAGAATCTTGTAAATTCTATAAGTACACATTTTGAGTCTTTTAAGAAGTCTACAAAGACTAAAGTTAGAAGTGAATTTTTGGATAAGAAATTTAGTGAAATAAATAGTGTAATAAGGAATGATAGGATGATACTTGGTATTAGTATAAAGAGTATTCAAAATGCTCTAAGTGATGGAGGTGATATATACAAATTTTGTCTATCCTAGCCCAAAGTCAGTAAGGATATTGAGAAGAAAATAAAGGAGCAAGAACAAAAATTGTCAAATCTATCTCAAAATTTTGATCCTCTAACAGTTTTGCCTATAAGTCAGGAATGTCAAGTAATTAGCTTGATTGATGAAATAAAGAAGCTTGTTAAAGAAAGAGGGAATATTATGAAGAGAATGTGTGAGCTCTGGGGATTGATTGCACCCAAGTTAGAAACAATGTTTAATACACTATCAGAAGCTCAAACTACAGTTCAGACAAGTGATCCTTCATATCTGATAAAGGAAGAAGCATACACATTTCTATTGAGTAGACACATCTCAATTTTGGATGGGATGAAATGTAGTTGGGCCTCTAAACTTGAGCAATTGAAAATTAGTTTTGCAGATATTCTCAAGTTCATGTAAATATAACTTATGGATTGGTTGTACATATCCGACACTATATATAGAATTTTTGATAATTTTGGCTTGTGGACCTCATTCTTTTCCATTGATGTCAAAGGGGGAGTGAAGAACAGTGAAAAATGAGGAATCCAGCAAAGGGGGAGCTCTAGAATCAGTGGACAACATAAGAGTATAGAGTAGGGGGAGTAACACTTAGTAATTTTTTACTAAGTGTTGCCATCAATACCAAAGGGGGAGATTGTTGGCAAGAGACACTGCTTCACATGACAAGTGTTGTCATTGATTGCAATTGTGACTATTCCACTCATCCACACAACATAATTTGTTCATACCGGAAGTCAAAATCAGAATTGATCTAAGTTTGGGTAACTAGAAACAGAGCATATGACAGGGTCTGATATTTTGGTCCAGATCTCTCTGATGGTAAATCATAGTTTATTGCTAATCTAAGGGAGTCATAAGGTTTGTCAAGGTAATCTAAATCCAAAATTTTAACCTCTGGAGATGAAGGACTCAAAAGTTATTTGCATCTGAGTATGGGGTTATAGTTTGACAGTGCAGACAACAGAAGAATAGGCCAACCTTGTAATTAATCTTGGTTCCAGATAAATTGAAGTTGTTAATTGGATGATTTGTGATGATCAGTGATAGTGGCTGACATGATTAATGATTTGTGAATGCAAGTTTTGGTTCGCATTACAAGTTATGCATGGATTTAGCCAACAAAGAAGAGTATTCAATAAAGTTCAAAGTGTTCTCGAAGCCAACTGACAAGTGATTGAATATCATGATGTAGAAATATATAGCCGATGAAGTTAAGTGATTTAGAAGTGTGTGTGTGTGTGTGTGTGATATGACTATCGAATATGTGTGAAAAGGGCAAAGATCTAAGGTTTAGATGTTAACAGAATAGTAAACAGGGTAAAGTAAGGATGAAGTGTATCAAGTCAGTATTTTGTACTTAATTGGAACTAAATCCTTGCATTGGTAGATGCTAATTATCAGTTTAGACTCATTGTAATCTTCTTTTTATAGGAAGTGAGCCTTCTATAGGTAGTAAGCCTTCTTTTGAGAAGTGAGCTCTGGGCAGTGAGAATGAATGCATGTGCATTCCCCTTTGTAATACTTTTAACAGAGAATAATCTTTGTGGGTTAACCCCCACCATGGTTTTTCCCTTAACTAGGTATCCACGTCAAAAATCTTAGTGTCAAGTGTGTTGTTTATGTTTTTTCTCATGTGTTATTGATTGATGCTATAATGCTTATATCATTAATTTGAGTAAAGGAAGAAAAGTTTAAATTGTGTGACAACTGATTCACCCCCCCTCAGTTGTCTAGACTAATTCCAACACTTTCTACTTGTTGCTAGGTACTTGAGGAGTGTAGCTGATCAAGAGCTTTAGTTGCAACAATGAAAAATAAGTGTCAGTGAAGATTGTATTTTGTCAATGAATAGTGCAAAACCAATCTATGACTAAATGTTTTGTATATAAAGATAATAATACTTGAAAAAGTGGAGAAAGAAATAAGATGATATGCAAGGCATGAAAGAGTTATTGTTTTTGCATTCCTTGTTGTGTTGAGGGCTATTCTAGGGTAGAAACAATTCTACAATAAGAAATCAGTAAATCCAATATTAGCATTGCATGTATATGTAATCTAATATAGAAATATATCTAGGAACAAGATGTCAAACATAGAAACCATAAGAATTGAATACATATGAACATATAACTGCTTTTTATTAATGCATAAAACCTTTTCATGTACTGAATTGAAATTAAAAAATACATAAAAATTTTAAAAATGTGGAAGTAAATTAGATTCAAAGAACATTTATTTTAACTTGACTTTTCTATGTATTAAAATCAAATTTTAAAAACTGTTAAATGTAGAATTAAAATTGGAAAGTTCAATTTATTTTTAAAATATATATTTATTAGCTCAAGAAATTAAAATTAAATCATGTGCATAGATCAAAGGAAAATTCAATATTTAAATTTAAACACTATACTAGGATTCAAATAAAACCTTTAAAACTATTAAAATCAAATTTAAAAAGTAAAACTATATTATGGTTGGCTCCAGAAATCAAAATTCAAGATAGCTTTCAAAGATACAACATGTGCATAGTTTTTTTAAATAATCAAATTTTAAACAAAATTTCCAAATCAAATTCAATATTTAAATACAGAGCCAAGCATCCAATGTTGGATAAGCTGATTAGAAATTTGTTCTGCAATGTCTAATAGCTTACATAATGCTCACCTTTGTGCTTGTTGTTGGGTATTTGAGGATCATAGTTGATCAAGAGCTGCAGTTGCAGCACTGAAGAACAAGTGTTTGTAAAGATTGTATTTTTCTTTTGAATAGTGTAAAACTAATCTATGAGTAAATATTTTGTATATAAAGATTGTAAGGAAGCTAGGTGTGCAGAAATCACTTCCTACACTAATCTAATGAGGGGAGAGCTATACAAATTCAAATTTATCCTTACAACTACAACAATATGAAACACATAAATGAGATATTGCAGCAATGCACATGAACTAGAAAGAAAGATAGAAGAAGAGAGACAAAGATATATGGTGGGGAAAACCCTTATCGGGTGAAAAACCCCACACTCAGAAACTTGCACAATGTATTAACAAATATGAAATCTTGTTTACAATACACTTGCAATGCAATCTTCAACGGTCTGTAACACTCATGTCTGGAGTCAATCTCGCAACATAACAGTACCTGTAAAACCTGTGATACATTTCCTCCTCCAAGCACCTATTTATATAGAAAATACAAGGCAATATTAGACCTTTCTTGAGATGGGCGTCCAACTTGGCCTCATGGCCCAAAACCCACGCCTAACGACACTTGGTCAACATTATAGAATATACTTGACACTTGTCCATAGCTCCCATCCCAAAGGGGTCATCTATTTCTAAAATGGGCTATGACAGATGCTCTTACGACTCTTAGGACCATCATAGAATCTGTCATAGTAGTTACAACTTACAGCTGTAAGAGAATCTATCATACATAGGCTATAAATAGCATATTCTCTTACAACATGTCATAGTCCACCTTGGGGTGCCCAAATATGCCTTTTTCAAAGATGCTTCATGACACATGTCTTCACCTATCTTACAACCTTCTATTTCTGACTCTTACATGTCATAACTTCGTCATAAGAATCTGTCATAACTGTTTCGGTCAACATTCCCTTACACAACATCCAAGATGCTGACACATGGCAAAATTCTCCTACCACTAAGTGGGACGCCTATCTCCTCATGTGAGGACAAATTACAAGTTGTCATCTTCCATGTAGGATGACACATCACCGTGCCACATCCCACAACATGGCAATATGGAATTTACAATTAATTACAACATAGGCAATGAATTAATAAATACAAACATAAATAATGCAAGGAATTACCAAGGCTGAGACACCTTAATTCCCAACATTCTCCCACTTGTTGAATACCTTGTAAGAGCCATAGAAAAATATGATTTAACTACTATAGGCTGAGAGGTCCATAGATTCTGAACACCATCTGAACTCTATGCTCCCTGGCTTCGTCAATGCATCTACAACATTCTTCAAAGTATCTATCTTCTCCAAATTTACCTTCCCATCCTCTACCATGTATCGCATGAAATGCAACTAAACATCAATATGCTTTATTCTGGCATGGAAAGTTAGATTCTTTGTAAGGCAAATTGTACTCTGACTGGCACAACTGATCATGATCTGACCTGCATCAATACCAATATCTGAACACAATCTCTTAAGCCAAATGGCTTCCTTACAAGCATGAGTTACTACCATGTACTCAGCTTCTGTCATGGACAAAACAACCACTGGTTGTTGCTTACTCATCCAACTAATAGCACCACCAAATAGTGTAAACACATAAGCACTGGTGGATCTCCTGCTGTTAATGTCACCTGCCCAACTAGAATCCACAAATCCATGAATATCAAGAGAATGTGGAGGTCCTGTAACATTACCATGATAACATATGGAATACTTGAAAGTACCCCTCAAATATTTGAACACTCACTTAATTGCATCCCAATGAACCCATCTAGGATTGGCCATAAATCAGCTAAGGACTCCCACTACTTGGGCAATGTCTGGCCTTGTGCAGACCATAACAGACATCAAATTGCCAACAACACTAGCATAAAGTACATAGCTCATGTCCTCCACCTCACTAGGATATTTTGGACAATCCTTAACAGATAACTTTGTCCCCAAAGAAATAGGAACACACAATGGTCTACAATCTACCTTGCTAAACCTATTCAACATGGTCTTCACATACTTACTCTGGCTTAACCAAAGTTTTCTGTTGGTTTTGTCTCTTCTATTTTCCATTCCAAGAATGTACCTGGCTGCCCCTAAATCTTTCATTTCAACTTGTGCTAACAACTGAGATTTGAAATCAGAAATCATATTCTTACCCTTCCCAATGAGCAACATATCATCAACATACAATGCAACAATGAGAATATGATCACCATCAAGCTTAAAGTACACACAATGATTTGATTTCGATCTCACAAATCTAATTAACAACACAAAGGCATCAAACTTTAAGTACCACCTCCTATGAGACTGCTTCAAACCATACAAAGACTTCTTTAATTTGCAAACCAAATTTTCTTTACCTTTCACCATGTAATGGTCTGGCTGTGACATGTACATTTCTTCCTTCAAATCACCATGAAGGAAAGTTGTCTTCACATCCATCTGTTCTACCTCGAAGTCATAAGTTGTTGTAAGAGACAATAGGAATTGGATGGATGTCAACTTTGCAATAGGAGAGAATATCTCACCATAATCTATACCCTCCACTTGTGAATACCCCTTCGCAACCAATTTTGCCTTATGGTCTCAACATTACCAACTACACCAATTTTCTTCTTGAAAACCCATTTGCATCCAACAGGTTTCCATCTGAAAGGCAAAGGCACCAAGTCCCCAGTTTTATTCTTTTCCAAAGAAGCCACCTTGTCCTCCATGGCCTCCTTCCAAGAACCTGCATCTTTCATATCCAAAGCCTCTGATATAGTTCTAGGTTCATCACTGTTAGTGAGCAAAGCATAAGCATAACTAGAATCAAGCAATGTAAAACCAAACCTTTCAGGTTGCTTTCTTATCCATGTAGACCTCGTCAATGGCTGAGGTTGAGGTTTAGCTTCTTCATCTAAGTGTTCAGAGCTGCTAGAGCTCTCCTCATCATCAAGTCCAACATTATCTTTCTGTTTAGTCTTCTCAGGGGTAGCAGGAAACTGAACAACATCCTCTTTCTTTTCTTTTTCTTCTAGCTGTAAAATAGTGGAAGAAGGTGTAAGCTCTCTAAAGATGACACTTCTGCTATACAACACTTTTTCAGCCACATGATCCCAAAGCTTGTATCCTTTCACACCGACACCATAGCCAATGAAGATACACTTAACAGCCTTGTGCTCCAACTTTGACCACTTCTCCCTAGGCATATGTGCATATACCTCACAACCAAAAACATGAAGATGCCTTATTGAAGGCTTTCTACCAGACCACACCTCCATGGGTCTCTTTCCAAAAAGAGCTGATGTAGGAGATCTATTTACCAGATAGCAAGTAGTGGCAATAACTTCACCCAAAACTTTTGTTCTAGGCTAGCTCCACTAAGCATACTCCTAGCCTTCTCCATCAGTGTCCTTTTCATCCTTTCTACAACTCCATTCTGCTGTGGGGTGTATGGAGTTGTCTTTGTCTTTCAATCCCAAGTTCCTTGCAATATTTATCAAATTTTGTAGAACAAAACTCACCACCATTGTCAGTTCTCAAACATTTAATCTTTTTACCAGTCTAATTTTTGGCAAAGGCCTTAAAATCCTTAAACTTGCTATAGACTTCAGATTTGCTTCTGAGAAAATAAATCCATGTCCTTCTACTATAATAATCTATGAAAGATAAAAAAATGTACAAATTTTGATAATGAAGGAACATTAACAGGACCAAACACATCAGAATGAATTAGGTCCAACAAACCAGAAGACTTATGAAAACTCAAGCAAAACTAAACACGGTTTTGTTTTCCATATATGCAATGTTCAGAAAAGTTGAACTCAAGATTACAATCATCTAACCCCTCAACGAGGTTCTTTTTTTCTAGGGTACGTAGACCCTTCTCACCAATGTGGCCAAATGTCTTATGCCATAACATTGTCTTTTTAGCAGGAAGTTTAACTTCCAATGCACGATTACAACCATCAGGACTAGATACAATAGATTTCTTTACTCCTCATTCAGATGGTGGGGAAGAAGTGACTGTTGTCCTCTTCTTTGAGTTAGAAGAACTATTGTAGTGTGGAATGCATGCCTCTAGCTGAAACAAAGCACCTCTCCTAGTACCCTTAGCAAGCACCATAGCTCCTCTAGTCATCTTGCATCCTTCTTTCGAAAAGACAACTTGCACACCTACATCATTCAACATACATATGGAAAGTAGGTTCCGTACTAAGCTTGGGATGTGCATAATCCTAGAGATCCCCTTCACTCATCCATTAGGGAATCAGATAGAGACTTTTTCATGACCAACAATCTTCAAATGAGAGTCATCACACAGATACACCTTTCCACCATTGAACTCCTCATACTTGCTAAACCAATCTCGATGCAAGGTCATGTGGAATGATGTACCGAAGTCAATCAGCCACACTTCATCAGATGCATGGTTTTCTAGGGTTGTAATGAAAGCATCACCATCTTCTTGTGACTTATCGAAATCTAAATTAGGAGCTTTCTTCTTCTTTTTCTTCTCCTCCTTGCATTCCTTTCAG
This sequence comes from Cunninghamia lanceolata, assembly GCA_027924645.1. NCBI lineage: Eukaryota > Viridiplantae > Streptophyta > Pinopsida > Cupressales > Cupressaceae > Cunninghamia > Cunninghamia lanceolata. The sequence goes on from BSBN01000193.1 coordinate 7,370,591, forward strand.
AAATGCCTAGTTTTCCCACAGTTCCAACAAAGAGCCTTGGACTTTCCAAGAGATTTGGATCTCCCATAGGATTTGGATCTAGCCTTCTCAGCTTTCTTGTCCTTCTTTTTCCCTTTCTCCTTGGGTCTTCCATGAACTGCAAGAGCCTCGTTGGCTACTTCAGAAGACTTTCTCTGCATCTCTTTAGACAATAGTGAAGAAACCACTTCATCCATTTTGAATGTGGATATGGTGCTTCCAATAGCCATGACAAGATGATCCCATGAATCCAATAGAGATCAAAGTAGGGTCATACATCGATCCTCCTCCTCCATCTTCACACCAACAGATGTTAATTGAGCAATCAACATATTGAAAGCATTCATATGTTTGGCAATGGATCCTCCATCCTCCATTCGAAGAGAATACAACTTCTTTCTTAGGAAAAGTTTGTTCACCAGGGATTTGGCCTAATAAACATCACCCAACTTCTTCCAAATCAAGTTTGCAGTAGTCTCCTTATGGACATTTAATAGAATAGAATAAACAAGACTAAGTATTATGAGACCCTAAGCCTTCCGATCCTTTAGATCCCAATCATCTTGTGACATTGTAGCTAGTTTAGTACCACCAATAGTTTCCCATAGGTCTCAGTCTACAAGCATGTCTTCCATCTTGAGCTTCCACAGCTCAAAATTAGTGCCATTGAATTTCTCCACCTCTATCCTTCCAGATGTGCTTGCCATCTCTCTGCTGCAATAGGATTTAGAATACTCCACACAGACTCCCACTCAACTTAAGATCAGCTCAAAAAACCCCTACCCAACAACTAGGACCAAAGGTGATCAACCTCTGATACCAACTGTAAGGAAGCTAGGTGTGTGGAAATCGCTTCCTACACTAATCTAATGAGGGGAGAGCTATACAAATTAAAATTTATCCTTACAACTACAACAATATGAAACACATAAATGAGATATTGTAGCAATACACATGAACCAGAAAGAAAGACAAAAGAAGAGAGACAAAGATATACGGTGGGGAAAACCCTTATCGGGTGAAAAACCTCACACTCAGTAACCTACACAATGTATTAACAAATCTAAAATCTTGTTTACAATACACTTGCAATGCAATCTACAATGGTCTTTGACACTCGTGTCTGGAGTCAATCCAGTAGCGTAATAGTACCTATAAAACCTGTGATACATTTCCTCTTCCCAGCACCTCTTAATATAGAAAATAGAAGGCAACATTGGACCTTTCTTGAGATAGGCGTCCAACTTGGCCTCATGACCCAAAACCCATGCCTAAGGATACTTGGTCAACATTGTAGAATGTGCCTGACACTTGTCCATAGCTCCCATCCCAAAGGGGCCACCTATTTCCAAAATGGGCTATGACAGATGCTCTTACAACTCTTACAACCATCATAGAATCTGTCATAGCAGTTACAACTTATAGCTGTAAGAGAATCTGTCATACACAGGCTATAAATAGCATATTCTCTTACAACATGTCATAGTCCACCTTGGGGTGCCCAATTATACCTTTTTCAAAGATGCTTCATGACACATGTCTTCACCTATCTTATAACCTTCTATTTCCGACTCTTACATGTCATAACTTTGTCATAGGAATCTGTCATAACTGTTTCGGTCAACATTCCTTACACAACATCCAAGATGCTGACACATGGAAAAATTCTCCTACCACTAAGTGGGAGGCCTATCTCCTTATGTGAGGACAAGATTACAAGTTGTCATCTTCCATGTAGGATGACACATCACCGTGCCACATCCCACAACATGACAATATGGAATTTACAATTAATTACAATATAGGAAATGAATTAATAAATATAAACATAAATAATACAAGGAATTACAAAGGTTGAGACACCTTAATTCCCAACAAAGATAACAATAGTTGTAAAAGTAGAGAAAGAAATAAGATGATATGCAGGGCATGGAAGAGTTACTCTTTTTGCATTCCTTTTTGTATTGAGGGTTGTCCTTGGGCAGAAACAATTCTGCAATAAGAAATCAGCAAATCCAATATTAGCATTGCATGCATAGGTAATAATGTTAAGTATGTTAAATATGCAAAAGGTAAGAAATGTAAGTGTTTAATGTGAGCACCTTTGTTGGTCTATTCATTGCCTCATAAATTGTTGGGTATCTTCATAGGTTGAATGGTCCATTTGTTATTGCACAACAATTATGGCAGTGAGATTGCAAGTGTTGTTGGCTATGCAAAGCATGCACAAAAGGAGTGTTAGTTTTAGGTATTCCAAATTCTAGAAGAAAAAAAATGTAGCTTTGTTTGTGTAATTGCATTGTGAACAATTCTAATTATATTTGTCATGTTATTCAAGTTAATTTGTGTTTGAACTACACACCTACAAGTGGCTATAGTGGATGTTCACAAATGAGCAATATTCAAAATGTAGAACACGACATGGAGCAAATGGGACTAGTATGCACTATAGTGGAAAGCTAACAACATTTGCAAAGAGGTATGTCCAATACACATCCATGATTGTGAAATTTACAAGGTCAACTTCAATGTCACGTATCCAAAAATGGTCTAGCGAAGTGCCTGCATGTGTTGTTGGCTTGTCAACTACCAAGGACAACTTGTGCTGGTGCATAAATTGAACTGCAACATTGTCTGTGTTTTCTGTGATTGTAGCATGTCAATGTTGAAGTCACCAGCAACAAATAGTTTGCTATTAGGCGGCAATGTGTGGACAACATTGTCTATCATATTAAACAAGTCAGCAATGGGTGCAACAAGTGTCAAATACAAATTTGTGATGCGTAAAGCATTGTCATGGTGCAAAAGGTCAATTTTTATTGATTCTATATGCTTAGTCATAAAGGTCTCTATTTTTTGCAATGCCAGATCTTTTCTAAAACATGTTAACAAACCATGGATATTCAATGCATATTGACAATCGAATTTGGCATTGAACAATTCTATGTGGCCAAGGGCATTGCCTCTAGTTTCTTGAAAGCAAAGCACAGTCACTCGAAGCAAATCATAGTCATTAGCTAAGTTAGTTGCATGCAATACAAAGCTACGTGTGTTCAAAGAGCATATACAAAAGTGATTAGAAGGCATTAAAGTACGGTTGGATTGCAGTTTTCATTCAGCTGAGGCTTGGAGCCATTCTATTTTGTTTTGCAATTTTCTTGATAGTTTGAATTTTTGTTGCTGCAATTTGTTTAATAGATGGAGTGATTCGATGCTTTTCACTCATGAAAGAGAAGTATAAACAAGACCATTTTTATAGACTTTATAAGGGTCAAAGGTAAGCCCATCCATTGTTAGACCTTGTGATCTGTGAATGGTTTGTACACATGCCACTTTCAAAGGAAATTGACTTCGAGTGACTAATTTTGTGCCTATCTTTAGTTTTTTAAGAACTCTTGTTATAGGAGTCTAGCAAGACGAGACCTGGTCTACGTAGAGTATTTGCATTTTCTTTTGGTGTAACCTTCTGACCATGGGATCATTGAATTAAACCCAAACAATATCTTTTCTATCAGCTATATGCAATTTGAAAATGCCATCTGCACCATTGACAAGACCATTTTGTGTATCAATATTGCCAGCAATTAACTCGACCAAAATATCTTGCTTCAAGGAAATTGTACTAGCTGATGAAGATTTTTCACCTTGGTAGCGTATATAATCAGTGGATGTTTCTTGTTTATTTATTGCTTCTAGCACGATAGATTTCTCAGGCAAGCTATCAAGTATTTTTTGGTTGTGTTGATCAACTGCCAAATTCCTATGAAACAAGTATGGGAAACTTACGTCATTGGGAGGAGCCTTGCAACAGATGGAATTTAGAAAGGAGATGTCTTGCTCAATTTGTTGAGAGATTCTAGCATGATTAAGTATGGAAATGAAATCCTGATTCATTTGTCTAAATACATTATGCAATTGGAAGCATTTCACATTATCGACCTAAAACATGTATGGCAATTTTGCACCATTTATGATTGGTTCTTCGAATATCCAGCTATCGAATATAGGTTGTACTTGGTACAAGTCACCACAGAATATGATATCAAGATTTACAAATGATTTTGTTGGTGTGTGTTTGATTTGGCATAGTCTTCTATCAATGTTGTAAAGAGTTAGAAAGCATGTTAGTGATACCTCATCAAGGAGTAAAAGTTGTAGCTAGTCAAATTTCTTGCTCAAGCTATCAAGTGTGTTTGAATCCAAAGGTAGCATTTTTGAAGAGTTGCATGGTAGATGAAACATGGAATGTGCAGTGGCCCCTCCTACATTGTATGCAGTTTTACCCATGGAAGCAATTATGATACCTTTAGGCTTGAGTGGATCGCTATCAAGTTGCTTATCATAGAAGCAAACCAATGCTTCATAGATTGCTTTGGCAATGAAAGTTTTGCATGTGCTTGCTCCACCTATCAAGAACAAATATAGTGGTTTTTTGGGTGCAAGTGTTTTACTCATTACTATGTCTTTTAGTATTGATTGTTGCTCCATGTTCAATTGTCTTCGTAGATTTAAGTACTCTTCTTTGCCAAACAAGAATGGATGGGGGCTCTCCAAGAATGTAGAGTTGGAGTTAGCATGCACAAAATTTTCTTTTTTTTTGTATGCTTTAGGTCGGTGTCAACATCATATTTCTCTATGCCTATTGATTCTCTATCTCTGTCAAGTTCATCACCAAGATCTATTTTTGGGTGCTTGTCCATGTTAGATTTTGTAGCAGTGATATCAATGTCACCTCATTTAGTGTTGATTTATGCAGTGAAAATGCTTTCTATGCTTGCAATTTGTTTTATGTGTGCATTGAATGCTACACTCCATGTTTGATATCTAGCTAGCAAAGTTTGTTCACTAGATTTGAAAGGCACAAACAACATCACTTTCTCTTTGCCGTAATTTTCAAAATCTATATGTTGATTGTATCTTACATAGCATATGATTTGTGGCCTGGCTCTTTTCTTTATTTTGTTTGAATTGCTTGAATAAAATGCTGCATATTTAGCTAATGACAATCTATCCAAGGTTTCTTGTCATTGTGTGTATTTCTCCACCATAGATGGGTACATAATGTTTTCAGAATGATCTTATTCTTTTGCAAACAATTTTGGACTTTTCAATATAAAAACTCTTTTCTCAAATGGGGAAGTATTAATAAAAATAGTTTGTCTTGAACTGCAATGCAATGGAAATGAGAGAACAATGTGTACAACTTGGCAGCTAGATATTTGTTGATAGTTAAGAAAGGCATTTCCTGTTTTTCATATGAACTGCATCTCTCCATCATATGTATGAGTGCATTGATCATGCACTTGACAAAATACAAGGGACAATTAGCAATCGTGTTTTGTCATGTATGAACAGTAGTAGGATGCAGTAGCATATGTGTCTAGAATGAACTATGTGTCTGTATTTCCATACCATATGTGTGGAACCTGCTTTGCAAAATAATTTATCTAAATGTCAGCTGGATCTCGTCTTAACATGATATAAGTGCGCGTCAATGTCAATCATAGCTTTGCAATGTAATCTGTTTAAGCAATTTCTAATTCATGCAAGAAGTTTGAAATGATGTTTCTTTTTTGTAGCTCTTGTTTTTTAACTATTCAAAAAAAGTTTTTGCTTTGTCTTTAATGGCATGATCAAGTACAGGAAATGGATCCACCATAGTTGTTTTTCTCATAAGAGGCAATGGAAAACTAAATCTATAGTTCGAGTTTTTATATTTTTTACAAGTTTTTGTATGGTGGCGTGTTTGCATTTTCATAAGGTTTGCATCAAGCAATGAAGAGTCAGATGAAATATATCTATCCATGAAGTTCTCAATCTGCATGTTTGAGCAATTCCCATATACAGGGGCATCTTTTATCTAGAGCATGAAATGTACTTGTTCATTACCTCAGTTCTGGAACTTGGTAACAAAAAAGTAGTCCAAGACATGCCCAACTAATTGATGGTTTTTAAGCATCATTTTTTGAAACGCATTCACTCTGTGATTAAAGTAGTGACTGCAAAGGACTGGGTTTTTCCTTATTTCAATGTCTAGGTTCTTATCCTTAATAGTTTCATTGCATTTATATGATTTATTATTCAATGTTGGTTGTAATGCTTGACACAATGGTTCCCAAAAATGTTCAGTGCTTGTCAACGTGGTAAAGAAAGTGGGAGGTCCTAATTCTCTTATCATTGCAAATATAATTTTCCTTGCATTTTCTAAATAATCCATAGAAGTTCGAATAGTTTTCAACAATCTATAGTCCAATGGAGATTTCAATAATCTTTCAAGATTTGCTGGACTGCACACATCTATGGCAAGCAACTTTACACCTTTCAATTCAGCTTTTCTTATGCACACCCATGCCAATGAAGATACTTGTTGAATAATAATTTTTATGGCTTTGAAAAAAATATTTATTCATAAGCTCTTGTTTTACTATTTTTTGAAAAGAAATTTTTTTGAGTCACATCATATGGCCGAGCAGCACCATAAAACAGAGCAGGAAAGTTCATCTCTTCAGAGAATTTATCCTAGAAAATACCAAGAGGTTTGAAGCCTTCAGAAGGTGCAATTTCAATAATAATATTATCTAGGTCCTGGATAGAATGTGGCTCATTAAACTAATGCACAACTAAATCAGCTATGGGCTCATCATCATCATCATCATCATCATCATCATCATCATCATCAGCGACATAAGTATCAATTTCTGGGTCAATTTCAAAGTCTCTTTGTATCTATTTTAGTTTTTTTGCGAGTAGAGCCTCCCAATCTTTGTTGATAACAAGATTTTATTTTCAATACAATGGTGTTTTTGATAGGCTTGTTAGAGTATTGATTACATATGTAGGCCTAACATTGCCTTGGACATATGCATTTTGATATTCTAGCTTGCATTTCTTATTTAACTACAACTATTGTAGATTCATCTAGTTCTCTAGGAAATGCTTGTTGCACCATATCAAAGTCTGCAGGAACATTGATAATTGTTCCAAGCAAGCCATATTGTACTCTTTTATAGCCTAGCTATCTAGTTTGTGCAAACACAATTAACAAAGATACAAGCCTTTCTTCTAGAGAAGTCAATGAATGTACAACATCTATTCATGTATTGCATCTTATACTAGATGGAGCAGTGAAAGAAGAAACATTTCCATTTAAAGTGTCTTTTATACATGGCCTACATATGGGCTGGCCTATGGCTATTGTTTTTCCTTGAAATTCATCAGCAAACAAAGAGAAAGCATGCCAAGTGCATAGTTGGCCAGAAAAACATTCTTATGAAAATGAAGCCTTTCACAAAGAATACATGGTTGAGTGGGTGTGTCCTTGATAGTTCCTAAATATTTTTTAATAGAATTTTGAATTTTAATGTTTTCCATAGATGTCTATTTCCTTTTTTTTTTGGGTGTGTGGATCTTGTCTTCAAAGATAGAAAAGAGTTGCATAGCCTCAATTTAAGCTTTGAACTACATGGAACGATGGGAGAATGAGGGAAAAAAGTTTTGTTTTGCTTTACTAGTGGTTGTTTATGCATATTTCAAATTTTGGCTTTTAGACAACACAATGACATTCTAGGTTTTTTCTTTTTACATGTGCTATCTGGAAAACCTAAAATATCAAAAGCTATTGCGGCAATTGGCATTTCTAATTGTTACTTTTGCATATGATGGGTTTGTATTTTTGAAGCATGTAACGTCTAATGGTGTGTCAATTTTGTGTCTTGTTTCTTTGCACAGTTGTTCTCGGATTTGCTACAAATGTTTGAGCTCATCATTGTCAATATCGGTGACAAGTTTTTGTTTTTTGCTTTAGTGCAATTGGTTCAAAGCTAATCTGGCTTGTTGCATGCATTGCATAAGACAGTGATTTGGTATGACCCTTGTCACTCAAGTGTTTGTTGTATTGAAGTGGTTCATAGTGATAATGGCTTGAGTTGGTGACAAAACAAATCAAGTGAAAATCCTTTTGTGGATTTTCGCAATTGCAATACACATTAGCTCTGGGCTGGCCAATTATTTTCTAGATGTGTATCTTTGCATGGAATATATGTGACAACCATAATAAACAAAACTTACAACCCTTAAGGCCACTATGTTCATGTGGTATTCCAAGCCTAGAAATAAATGATCAGAATTGTAACAGATAGTTGTTCTCAGTTAAATCAAGATGTCTCGATATCTCAAAGCATGCCAATGCAAATTTATTCTAGGTTGTCAATGCATTGGTAAAGGACTGAGCCACAAACAAGCAGAGGGCAATTGCATCAAATTACCGGCCACTTAGATAGGCTATAGAGTTGAACATGCTTTCCCCATAAGCAATGACAAATGTAGGAGGCCTATAAAGCCCAAGTCTATCCATGGCATTTCCAATTTCGTTCCAAGCATCATCCAAATCACAACACGACATTGGCAAGGATGGTTGCACATGTTGAATGCAATTGTATGTATTAATCATTGAGAACACATGCTCATAGTGTCCACAAGTTGGATTTGAATCATGGAAAAGAATTGATATCTTAGGATTTCACGAGTCTTTGTTAAAATGCAAGTAAACCCTTTTTTGTGTCAAAGACCAAAGGCATATGGGTATGTTCAACCATCGCGCTAGCCATTGTATATAGAATGTGTCACCCCATAGACCTTTTTCATTGTAGCCATTGAGCTCTGTGGCTAAAATTCTCATTCTACAAAGGTATGTACTTTTGTCATGTATATTGTGCAAGTCATAGAGTATTGTTGGATGTAGTTCATGCTCAAAAGAAGATAGCTCGCTGCAACACATCCATTGTTAAGGTAATGCAAAAAGTAATCGATGAGGCCATTACAAAGCTCATTTGATGTGTAACAACAATGGAGCAATACTTGTACAGTGCCAAACAAACAATCACCCACTTTGTAGTTGAACAACTTAATTAAAAAATAATGCATCTGCTCCAAAGCCTTGTCTATTGATAATAGTTATGTTTTCTCTTGTGGTCTATACATTTCCACTATCATGGGTTGTTGCAGAAGTTTTTCATTCAAAGGACGGTTGCCTAGGACCATGTTGTCCATGCCTTTAGTATGTAAATTCTAGACTAGGAAACTGCATATAAAATCTATTTTCCAACAATGCAATTATTTGTCACAAATTGATGGCATCGTAAAGCAAATGGCCCAAAGCATGTGGCAACCAATAAAAAACAACACATAAAATATCTAAGTTTAGAGTTAAGTATTGCATCAATCATAACAATTAGTTTCTACATAAAGATTATATACAGATATAAATTTAAACATAGAAATATATAGGTATCTATGTTCTGTTTATACCATTTACTACTATGTTTGGAACTATCAGCACTATTTACTAGTTTAGTCCAGACTGCAACAATTTAAGCATCCATGGAAATATTCATAGGAAAGAATTAATATGAATAAGATAAGGAAGTGTTTCATATTTTTGGAATCCCAGTACTGGTTGTTGCCAAAGCTGGAAATGTGAAGTCAATGGAGAATGGAATTAGTTGTTGCAGCAGATTTTGTGATTTGGTTAAGCTAACTATGCTTTTAGCCAATTCTTTAACCATCTAGATACCTATTGAATATGATTTGAGTTGCAAGCCATATATTTTATCATAGCAACTCCTCTTGCAACCCAGGGTAACTGTGTATTCTTTCAGTGGCCAATCTTGGTTGGTAAAAGACAAAGTATAATATGGGGAGTTATGACACTCATAACAATGGCATATCTATTGTGGCAATTCAAGGAGTAGAAGATATGAATTGCAATAATTAATTTGAAATATGATTCTAGTTTGTGACCAGCATGAAACATGAACTATAAACCAGAAAATGAAACACATTTGAAAGGCAATGTATTGAATAACAACAATCATATTTGGAGAAGACAAAAAAATAGATAAAAATATAAGTGTCACTTAATAAAACAAATGCGCTGTAAATATTAATTTTACATTACATTGTATTATTGCTAAAACAATTTTAGATTGGTAAAGCAATTTAAATTTGACTTCAAAGAAAGGCAGGGCCAAAAAACTATTTTGAGCACAGATGTGGTTTAGAATAGAACAATGAAATTCAGATATACAATGCAACTTACAAGATAGATTGTTAAACAAGACAATTTAAAAACCATGCAAGAGATTTTCAATGTACTGTGTGAGGCCTACACTTTTTCATTTCTGTACATGTGACTATTTAGCTTACTGTTGTTGATACTTTTATATTTGTGGGACTGTTGATCTTGGATTTTCAAACTATTAAACCTTATTATGTTAAAGGAAAACTAATTGGGTGATGTTAATTAGATGTTTTCTTTAAGAGAAAATAAATTGGGTGATGTTAGACAGATGTTTATTTTATAGGAAAACTAATTGGGTGATGTCTGATTAATTGTTACATTATAGGAAAACTAATTGGGTGATGTTAGAAAGGAAATTGTTATGTGATTTCATAATGTTTATGAGAACTATGTTATGTATTAGGAATTCATGTTTTAAGTTGCTTCGGCTATGATATTTAAATGTGAAATTGACTTGTAATCGAGTGCGCAGGTTTTGGCTAACAAACCATAGATACTGGAGATCATTCCACACCTTATGTTGTGATCCCTTGTGAAGCCGATCTGGTTCCACTAAGAATTGAGATCAACTCTGTGTTTGATTTAATGTTGTAATGTTGTCTTTCATGAGGTTTAATGGGTTAGGTCTACCCTTTTGTAAAATTGAGTTATGATTTGTGTTGTAAGAATTATATTTGAATTTCATTTTTTTTTTAAATTTAAATTTTTGAGACCCTTTTCTTGTGTCTTAACTTGACCCTGGGTTATACCCCATAGGTCTAGGGTCCGTTTTTACTTGGGTAACCTCTGTATGGTCACCTTAACTTCACTCTAAAGTTAAGTGACGAATGTAGAGGTATGGGAGGGATAGGATGGGTGGTACCAACACTCAAGCCCATCCCTTTTCCAATCCCAAGGTAAGAAATGACTCCACAACCCACCAATAATGGAGGAATTGACTTCAAGTCACCCTCACAATTGGTGAGAGTCCCCATGGAGTTGTGTGGTCATTCATAAGAAGGAAGGAAGGGGAGACATGTGTCACCCTTTTTCCTCCTTTAACTCCTTTTATTTCTCCCATGTGTAAGAGAAATGACAGGTTGTATGGGGTAAGGAAGACTTTAGGGATGGGTGAGTGACATAAGCCAACACTCATCCCTTGGGACATAATAGTAGTTTGGGGAAGAGTGAGGAGGTGACAAGTGTCACCTCCCCATTCCTCTAAACTCATGGAATTTGGGTTATTTTAATCCCACTTGGGATAGGGAGAAGGGGGTTGTTGAATTTGGAGAATTTTTGTTTATTGAAAATTGCTTTTGGAGAGGAAAGTGAGAGGGAGTTTGGTGGCTTAGGTTGGAGGAGATTTTAGTGGAACTCTACATCAACTTCATCCACTAAAGGGCTTTGTAAGGTTGGTTTTCATGGCCTTTCTTTTGTATTCTAATGGTTGCATGAAGGATGTGTGGAAATGTTTATTTTGGTTGTGTTGTAAATTTTGTTACTGTGGGAATTTTTATTGGGATGTTGACAGAGCTTCTTCCACATGGGAGAAATGCTCATTAAGTGTGGGGTAGGGGAGGAGTGATCTTCCTCGGGTGTATGCCTTGTTCTTTTGGGATGTTGAAAGCCTTGAGGGCATTTGTGTGACTTGAGAAACTGTGTTATTTGGCTTGAGAGTCAAAATACGAACTCCTTGGAGAATTTTGTTATCAAGTTTGGCTTGAGGCCATGAGAAATTGTGTTGATTATATTATTTGAAAGGGTGACACTCTAGAGTTCAGTGTGTCCACTCTCCTACCCCTTGTTAAACTCACCGTGGTTGAGTTTTGTGTTGTGAAAATATCCATGGGTGTATGTGTGTTTTGGTGTGTTGTTTTTACCTTGTTGTGAAGTAGATTTTGAAATACCCTAGGTGTGTGGATGATCTCCCTAGCTCGGGGGTGACCCTCTTGCAGGTCTATGGTAGGGAGGAGAGCAGTTTGTGTGGTGTTTCTTCCCTTGTGTGATATGCAGGTTTTCATGGAGCTTGAATGACGCTGAAGAGTTTTCTTGTTTGGGAAAATATTTTATTTTCCATTACTCTTAAGGAGAGCTTGGTCTTTAGTAGCTTCTCCCTTGTTGATTTCCAAGAGGAGAAAATTAACTCCCTGTTGTTGTAAAATTTGGTATCTTGAAGTTGTGAGAATATTTCCCCCCTTGTAATCATAGTCTTACTTGTAGTATTTATCACATTTGTTGTCATTACGAAACAAATAAGAAAGAGAAAATTATTTTTAAAAGAAATTAGAATTGTCTATTTCCTTCCTATCCTTATTTGAAGAGTTGTGAAATTAGTTGTAGCTGTAAACAAGTTTGTATTACTTACCTCTGTAGATGAACGGTGAAAATGTTAATTTTAATAAATTATGTGGAGTTGTAGTTTTCTCATTTGAAAGGAAATAAAAATTTGTTATAATAATAAATTTGGTTTTGTTGTGAATAAATACAATCATTTATGTTCCATTTTAAAATGAAATGTTGATATTCTCAAATGAAAATAGTGAAAAAGAAAAAAATAAAAAAATTATTGATTGATTAAGAGGTAAACAAATTTAAATAGCCTTGTATATTATTCTATATTTATAAAAAAAAAATTGTGTTGAATTGTTTTTGTAGATAAATTTTTAAGGGAATACAATGCAAATCTCAGATTCAATATTTTGTCCTACCAATTTATTTGACAGATAGTTATTTAATGTATGCATCTGTTTATTTAAATAAACATTCGGTGAAGGAGATTTATTAAGTAGACTATGGTTAAAGTTGATTTGGGCAATGGTAGTATATATGTTTAAATTGTTATAACGAAATTTAAAATATATATCTATATATCTATATATCTATATATAAGTGTGAACTTTCGCAACTTCTGTGATTAAATTACAGTGATAAAAAAAGTATATATAAAAAAAGATTTTTTTTTACATACAGTGGTGGGGGTTCTAACCCCCACCGTAGCTTCCATATGAGGGGTGTGGGGAGGGGTGGAGCCCCACCCACACCCCACGTAGTAGGGTGTGGGTGGGGCTCCGCCCCTCCCCACACCCCCACCATGATTTACCCTCCCCGCAACCTACACACAGGCTCTCACACCCCACGGACCCCTATCTCCCATCGCGGCCTCCACAGGTCTCCCTCTGCCATCCACTGCACCACCACCATGGTGGTTCCTCTACTCTTACCGCCCCCTGCATCCATTACACTCCTTCCCCCGTGCTTCACCCTTGCCACCACCTGCGGCCATCACACTCCGTCCCCCGCGCTCCGCCCTTGCCGCCCCCTACGGCCACCACACTCCACCGCCGCCGTGCGCTCCATCCTTGCTCCGCCAATCCCCTCTATGCCCACACTCTGACCTCCCCTCTATGATCAGTAGGTTCCTCTGGCCGAATCCCCCTCCATGGCCACCGCCGCCATTACATCCCAACGTTGCACCATCTCATAAGCAAAACAAATGTGTTAGGGTTATTTCATGAGCCAAGATAAAATATGAGATGAGCATTTAGTTTGGGGATTTTATAAAAAGAAAAGACTATTATATTTAATAAAATATTAATATAAATATAAATATATAAATCTATATATATATATATTAATTATTATAAAATTGAAAGAGAGGCTATATGTGTTTTAAAAGAAAGAAAATTATGGTAGAAGAATTTTAACAACAATAAGGAAATATATAATTATAATGTAAAGAGAGCATAAATAAATATATTTTAATTTTAAGGAAGATTTTCTTGGAAGTTTCAACAATTATCACAAATAAAATATCAGGAAAATGAAGAGGAAAATATGATCCTTCCTTTTACAAAGGACACTGGAAATAAACACAAACAAGCCATCATAGGCATTCCATGTGTGGCCATTTTAAACTCAACTGTAGATTTAGAAAACGTCCAATTGAGAAAATAAGAGAAAGAAAAACTAACATTGGAAAACAAGAGGAGAAAATACGTGGCAATTTCGAACTAGGCTAAGAGAACTAAGTTTATCCTACCATTAATCCTGATTAGGAACAAGTTGTTTATTAAAATTAATTCAAACGTTGAGATGAAACCTAGGGTGGAAACTTAGGAGACTAAGTCAAGTGAAGTTAGGAAACCCTGTTTCAGTGATCTGGTCTTCTAAGAAATTAGGAATAATGTAAAGGAGATAGTAATCGTGATAGAAATACAATCAAAATTAAATTTTAGAGAAACAGTTAAGTGAACATGATAGAAATACAATCAAAATTAAATTTTAGAGAAACGGAAGAGAGGGCAAATAAACAGGCTTTGTTGAAAAAGCTAAGTCCGAAGGAGGAGAAATTAATATTAAATTACAGAAAACAAAAAAAATGAATGGATGATCGGGCTTTGCTGAAAAATGTTCCATAAATGAGATCAAGTGTAAATTCATCACTATTAGGGAGACATAGGAAGTTTGTTAACCCTATCAGGGAACCACGTATTAAGAATAGAATTTGTGTATTAAATTCCACTCACGCCCGTGAGGCGTTATGCTACCGAAATCTTCAAAAATTTAGGGTTTAGGAGCCTTGAAAGTTCAAACCTTGTAGCAATGTTAACTGCATCACGATGACCCCCTTGTTGGATTTCTTGCGTCAGGATGTGTGTACATGTACTTAGTACCCTACCGACAACTGTACTGTTTTCACTTTAAGTGTACGCTACCGAGCACGCGTACGCGTGCGAGAGGGTTTCTAGGGAAGCGTGGAAATTTTTTTGATATTTCATGTCATGACCACATGTGGACATCACATGTGGGATGCATGTTGTGACCGCATTGGAAATGTGGGCATGACATACTGGCAAGTCTAGGTTTTCTAAATAATCATTATGATGTGTAACATGGCCAGTAGATCATAAATTATTATGTCAAAAAAACAAGTCTTTTACATTGCTATATAGTAAAGTTCATTGTAAATCCATATGACGAAATAGCTTCCATATATAAACATAGAGGCATCAAAAAATGCCATGCTAGAATCGCTCCACATTGGCACAAAAGGAATCACTTATAAAAGCAACAAAAACATGGATAGCCAAAAATAGTTGTCTTCTATAAATGTTCATTTCTAGGCTTCACTACACCATAGAAGCTGTGAGCACCCCCTTAAATTTCTTTTTGAACAACTCTAGAAAACAAAGATGTCAATGAAGGTTCCTTCACACCCCGTTCAAAAAAACTCACAATAGTTTTCCATGAATGCTAAAAATGATTCTGTTTTAGAAGTGTCTACAAACTGGAGGCAATGTAGAGTATATATAAAATTCAAAGTAGCTCAAAACATAGGAAATTTGACTTGCAAGGGAGCTGGTATGCTTATATATTTCTTCTTTTTTATGTATCAGCCTTGTTTTATACATTATATTTCTCCTTTTTTCTAGACAAAGCAACATTTTTTATACCACATTTCTTTGCGAGGATCTTTTTTAATGAACAATCAGTATAATTGATCCAGGAGCATCTAGTGGTGTAAAGGCAATCTTGCATCACCCAAAATAAGATGTGTTTCAAAATTGTTGATGTTCTTTCCATTTCTTTTCAAAAATTGTGGTTTTGGTTCCATAATCACTTGAATAATGATGTAGAACTTTCAGTTTTTCAAAACTGCTAAAAATAGTAACCTACTATTTTTAGAAAGTTTGCATTTGGGCACAGATTGAAGTGAAAATTTATAGGAAGTTACATAACAGAAATATAAGACCGTTGGCGAAGGAATCACACAAAGCTCATTTGCGAGCTGAAAGATATTAAAGTTTCTGTTTCCTGAAAAATGCCTGAAAATTATTCAAACTCAGGTTTCAGGCACTAAATGGCTCCGTATGGGGCCTAAAAATAGTTAGAAATAGAAGAGCAGATTCTTAACACGTAGAGCACTCCGTGAGATTTCCAACGCATACAACGGTTCGTCAATCGAACACCCAGATCAAAAGTTATGGCTCCCGAAAGTTGACCTATTTTTAGAGGGAGATGCAAATTTCAAAAGTAGGTTGATTAGCTGCCAAAAGGCTATTAATAACCATTTTTGGGAACCATGGGTAGTAGTAGAGTGAAGGGGGCAAGTGTGGATTCAAGAATAGGTGGGAAAACAGAAACCCTAGCTAATTTGGGGTTACAGAAGGTAGAAGATTCCAGAGCCTAGGAGGTGCAGCTGTAGTGTGTTGCAGCCTATGGAGGATTAATTCCTCGGATTGTAATTGAGCTTTTGTATTGTAATGAGTTGCCAAGATCAATAAAGAAATATTCTATTTTCTATATTCAATTTTTGTTGTTGTGTGTTTTATGATTTACCCCCTTCATCAAGTGGTATCAGAGCAAGGGTTCTTGAGTATGTAGACAGATTGCCAACTGTGAGGTAGTTTGCACCAAGACCTGAGATTGTGGGTTTGTTGTGGAGATCAAGATGCCTCCATGAAGAAATCATGTTGGGAGAAATGCTTTAACGTAAGAGTGTTTTAGGGCCCTACAAAGGCAAATCGATGCATTACAAGAGGACCTGCGAAGAGGGTTTGATCCGAGAACAAGAGAAGAAAGAGAAGATGAAGCTGAATAGGAGCTATCTAAGGAAGAACAAGAAGTAGCAAGAGATCTTGTAGAAGTTAGGTTGTTGAGGGCCATTTCTAAGATTGGAAAGAGGCCCAGGATCGAAGTTTATACATATTCTAGACATTTGAATCCAGAACAACTTATTGATTAGATCAATGACATGGAGGAGTATTTTGAGTATGAAGATGTGGAGGAACCAGATTAGGTCAAGTTTGCAAAAACAATGTTGAAGGGACACACCAATATTTGGTAGAAGGAGGTCCAGTTAGAGAGGAACAAAAGAGGAAAAGGAAAGATCACCAAATGGGATTAGATGGTGGAGAAACTAAAGAAGCAGTTCATTGCTGTGGATAATGAGATGGAGTTGTTGAAGAAGCTACAAGGACTGAAGCAAGGCAACAAGTATGTTAAGGAGTATACAGAAGAGTTTTATAAGATTACTATTAGAACCAGTCATGTAGAGGCCAATAAGGAGAAGGTAGCATATTACATTAATGGGTTGAGGCCAAGCATCCAAGAAGAGCTGAGCCTAGTCATAATGACCACCATAGAAGATGCGTATCAATTTTCCCTAAAGGTGGAGAAGAAGTTGAATAAAAGATTTGACAGCAAGCAAAGGGGAAGAGGTCAAGGTGGAAGAACTGGTGGAAGACCCTATGGAGGCCGAAATAAAGATCCAAAGAAGAATGAAGAAGCTGGCACTAGTCGAAATCAGAGAGGAGATAATACCTACCACCCTCGTGACCAGAACAGTGGTGAGCAAAGAAGAAGAGGAAGAGGCAGACCTAGGCAAGGACCTAGAAGAGGAGGTTTCAAAGGAACCTGTTTCCAATGTGGAGAAGAAGGGCATCAAGCATATGAGTGTCCACAACATCAAGGAAGGACAAATAGAAGTGTTGTCTCTCAGATTTGCACCCTTTGCTGCAGTTGTAAAACTTTAGCAATCTGGAGAAACATGGGAATGATCTCGAAGTGTGGGACCTTGCAAATTGAGATCAGACCACAGAGAAGGCCAGCTTCCTCTTTCTAAGCCTAATGCTTAGAGAAATGTATCTAAACCTAGTGCTAATGCTTGCTGGGAAAAGGGTTAGAAGGGATGCTGAAATGAAAATAAGTGATACACTAGATTTAAATGTGTTTGGCTACAACTGAATTGACACAGTAATAATCTCACAGCTGAAAAGACTTACATGGACTCATATTAATTCTAACAGAGGTCAAGACAGAATAATGGAGGGATGAAAGGGACCTTTGTCCACAATACACAGCCTACAGTAATCCAAAGAGTAGACACAGTGCTAAAAATAATAAAAAAGAGGCAAAAATACCAGTTTATATTGATTATAGAGGCCAAGTAGCCATTACAAAATAGCCCAGAAGAACAACCAACAAAAATACATCTATTTTATATGTATATATATCATTTCATTTTTGACCTTAGTCGGTTACAATCAATTTTGCCCATGGGCTGTAACAGGAAAAATATCTGTCTTTGAAAGGACGTCCATCTACAAGAAGTTATGGTGTGAGATATCTGGAACAGGGCAGATGAGAGATATTTCTAGTCTTCAATGTAAGCTACTGAATCATCAATCTGCACCCATAAATGGCACAAATATCTACATTTGCATATCTCAAATTGGTTGCTGAAATGTCCAGTCGACAAAGCATTCAAATCCAAATCCAAAATTTGAAAGTGAATAAAACCTACTCAAAAGCTCGCCAAATGAAAGAGGAGGCAAAAAATAGGCACTTTTGCCTTTTGAAGCATGTTAAAATTTGCCAGGACGAGGGAGATATCCGTGGTCAAAGATATGGTCACCTGCATGTGTATATCACTATGCATATCTGTGCTTGTATATCACTATATTTGCAATTACGTATACAAGCGCTCATGCACTTGATTGCTAGATTCACTTATGCATTTATGCGATTTCCCTCCTTTTGCATATTCAAATTTTCTTGCATATGTGATTGCATGTGCCCTTTGTATGTGCTTTGAATCTCCTTTCGCATATGCATTTGCCTTTGTATTACCTTTTGCATCTGTCACCCCTACCATGTGGAACCACCTGATTCACCGCCGCATTGAAGCTAGGACCCATCGCTAAAAAATTGCATCC
Source organism: Cunninghamia lanceolata (assembly GCA_027924645.1). Lineage (NCBI taxonomy): Eukaryota > Viridiplantae > Streptophyta > Pinopsida > Cupressales > Cupressaceae > Cunninghamia > Cunninghamia lanceolata. The sequence goes on from BSBN01000193.1 coordinate 7,389,383, forward strand.
CCATTGGCTATCAGAAGGACCTTTGCATGAGCTACCGATACATATTCCCTCACCGAAAAACCATTGTATATGACCTTTGTATATGTTTGTATCTGAGATACAATCGACAATGTATACAATGCGGAACTCAAAGGAGACTATCAACTATATTGGAATTTTACAACAGGTCCAGCTTGTATCTCCTCTTCTTTGTATTTTGGCATATACAATGCACCTAACATACAAACTGCAGACCCCACCTTTGAATTTGCCAAAATTGACTTCCTAGTTGGGTCCGGCTTGTATGTTTTCCCTTTGTATATCAGCCTTGTATATCACATATACAATGCAAACATACAAGTAAAACTACACACAACCGCACTTCTACATTGCAAACATGCATCTGCCCTTTGTATGTTACCATTGTATATTCGCTATTATCTACCCTTTGTATGTCTAAACATACAATGCGAATATACAATCAAAAGATGCATACAAACATGCCTGCCTTTATCAACTAAACTGCATACCTTTTCAAGTCTGGGCCTTGTATATTAGGAATGTATATTGCATTGTATATGCAGATTGTATGTTCAAAGATACAATTGCATATACGTGCAAATGGTGAACTATTTAACTCTGGATAGAGGAAAATAGGTCAACATTTTGGTGACTTCTATGGGATCTTTACCTGCTAAACAATTAGACCAGTGGCCTTAAGCATCCATTGGGCATGGAGTCCAACAGAGACTGTAACAAGAACAGAGGAGTTGGAACACTGAGCAAGCTACCTAGCCAAAACAAAAAACAACAAACAAGCATGTATCTCCTAATGAGAATATAGCAAAGTGCAAGGGCACTTATTGAAAGGAAACCTAAAACTGAAATAAAACCTACTCTAAACCTAAACTAACCAGTCAAAGGTGACCTTAAACAAAGCCATTAACTAGTTCTTGAAAGTAACTACCCTTAACAATTTACAATGTTTCTCATGCATGTGGGCAGTTAAAAAGAAATGAGGGGGAAATGGGCATATGACAAATTGATAAAACACCCCCACAAAATGGAGATAAACTCACCTAACCACCTGGATTGATTGCTGATGCTACTAACTTGTGGTGAATAAATGGGCTGATCCCACTCATTTTTATGCTCAACTTCATGCTTAGAGGTAAGCATGACAAGTGGTGACTCTTCTTGATATGTCTCCCGCTGGGCTAGATGCCTGATTGGGCATCCCCTTGAAGTGACATGCAAATCATCATGTTTGATCTCATTTCTCTGCTCTGATTCTTTCTCATCTTGTTCCTCATTTGGCATGATGATGACCTCCACCTTGCTCTCATGTTGCTCTTGTGTGTGAAACAGCTGACTTGGGATCTCATGGTTTTCTCCTTCTTCCTTCAAAGAACCCAAGAAGGCTGATATAATGTCATCATGGCTGCATTCTTCAAACCTTTCTACCTTTTGTTCATGACTGTCCTGTTTCACAGCAGCCTCTTCCAACAAACTTTCATTTGTTACATCAGCCTTAAACTCTTCTGCACAACAGAAAGGAATCTCCCCCAACAAGCTAAGATCTTGCAAGTTAGCTTCATTAGCCTCAAATTGCAACAATTTGTCATTACTTTTAGTGTTTTCTTGTTGCTGCATATCTAATACCAGCTGCTCGTACTCTTCATCTTCAACATAATTAGGTAGCTCATGAAGTAGGGCAGCATCATCCACCTCTGCAATGATCTTAACAACCTCTTCTCCTGTGCCTCCATCACTTGATAGTAGCTCTACTGGATTGTGTTTAAGATCCCTCTGCAGTTGAAGGCTTTCCCCACACACTCTTTGCATTTCAACTTTGTTTTCGTGATCGGATGCATGATAGAAGGCTTCAAAAGAACTAAAGTCTAGTGGGCTCAATCCCTTATTTGGGTTAACATTACTCATAGGTGCAATAGGTTCAAACAATTCTATCTTTGTGAGTGTAGGAACAAACTGCTCCACATTAGTTTTATCTTCTTCCACCTCTTTTTTTGGCTCATCTTTCCAATTATCTTGGTACACAATAGGTCCACTTGAACACATACGGATAGTAAAAGGACAGGAAGGCTGATCTGACAAGGAAACCCGAGGAATTGGATTAGTCTCTTGCAGACATATAGGCTACTCTTGTTCAAGTATAGGTTCTTTTAGTGGATGAGACCCTCTAAAACTTGGAATATTCAATTTAGGAGGCTTAGGAGATTCACCTTGCTTGAAGCTTGGTATTCTAAACTTGGAAACCTCTTCTTCAAAGGATGGATTTGGAAAAGAAATAGCCGATTGAGTTTCCACCCTTTGAAAAGGAGCCAACAAAAGCCTCTTTTGCTCTTCCTCTGCTAGCTGGATTCTAGGGCATGGTTCCATTTGTATGTTTGGTGGAGGGTCTTCATAGGGTGAAAAAGATGGCCCCTTCCAACTTGGAACCTTAAAGGTAGAAGGCTGCCTGAAACTTGGAATTTTAAATTTTGGGGCTTCTTCTGCAGCAAGTTGAATAGGTGTGAAAGAGAGGATTTTTGAAACTAGGAATGGAAGGGATTGCCTAGACCACCGGTCTCATCTGTTGCTCTTGAGCTTCTATCCTTATAGCAAGGTCTTCTTGAAAAACCCCCTCTTGTGCCTCTCGCTGCCAGTCATGTTTTAGCATTTCTATAAATTCATTAGCCTCCCTATTTAGATTGAGGTACAACTTCTCAAGACCATACAAGCTTATGATACTGAGATCATAAAACCGTTGAGGCCGACTGTACCCTGCTTCTCTTTTTTCATTGTCTAAAAGTCTGTTAAGCTTTAGGAAACTGCTAATGAGATTATTGAAAGCATCAATATTCTCTGGGGCAACATTAGGGGTGGGAGGGAGGTAAGCATCATGAGGATGCTGATATTCTGTAGCGGTAGGGCTGTATGACATAAATTTAGAGGCATTTAGGGCCTGGTATTACTGATATGGGGGCCAATAGCTTGTATTTGGATTAAGGGTAGGGGAATAGCCATGATTCCCATAAAATTCTGACATTTTATAACATCTAAATGCTGGATGATCATAAAAAATGTCAGAATTAAAGTGAAATAGGTTTGCAACCAAAGAGAAAATCGATACATACCAGAGAAGGAGTCACTAGGTGATTGAACTGCTTCTAGAAGCTGAATAGACCAGGAAAACCACCAAAATCCTGATCTTTGATGATATTTTTAGGTACTTGGGCTGCTGAAACTAGCTGATTCGTTTAGTAGATTCACCATGGTGTTGTTTGTATTGCCTCCAAAGGTTGGTAATACTAGGAGAAATACCAAATCTCTTAGTACTTTGATGAGAAGTTCATCGAACTAGTCCCATCGAGCATGCCAGAAACTATTGTCTCTCATATTTGCACCCTTTGTTGTAGTTGTAAAACTTTAGCAATCTAGAGAAACATGGGAATGATCTCGAAGTGTTGGACCTTGCGAATTGAGATCAGACCTCCGGAGAAGGCTGGCTTCCTCTTTCTAAGCCTAATGCTTAGAGAAATGCATCTAAACCTAGTGCTAATGCTTGCTGGGAAAAGGGTTAGAAGGGATGCTGAAATAAAAATAAGTGATACACCAGATTTAAATGTGTTTGGCTGCAACTGAATCGACACAGTAATAATCTCATAGCTGGAAAGACTTACACAGACTCATATTAATTCTAACAGAGGTCAAGACAGAATAATGGAGGGATGAAAGGGACCTTTATCCATAATACATAGCCTATAGTAATCTAAAGAGCAGAAACAGTACTAAAAATAATAAAAAAGAGGCAAAAATACTAATTTATATTGATTATAGAGGCCAAGTAGCCATTACAAAATAGCTCAGAAGAACAACCAACAAAAATACATCTATTTTACATGTATATATATCATTTCATTTTTTACCTCAGTCGGTTACAATCAATTTTGCCCATGAGCTATAATAGGAAAAATATATGTCTCTGAAAGGATGTCCATATGCAAGAAGTTATGGCGTGAGATATCTGGAATAGGGCAGATGAGAGATATTTCTGGTCTTCAATGTAAGCTACTAAATCATCAATCTGCACCCATAAATGGCACAAATATCTACATTTACATATCTCAAATTGGTCACTGAAATGTCCAGTCGACAAAGCATTCAAATCCAGATCCAAATTTTCAAAGTGAGAAAAACCTAGTCAAAAGCCCGCCAAATGAAAGAGGCAAAAATAAGAACTTTTTCCTTTTGAAGCATGTTAAAATTTGCCAGGACGAGGGAGATATCCGTGGTCAAAGCTACGGTCAATTGCATGTGTATATCACTTTGCATATCTATGCTTGTATATCACTGTATTTTACAATTGCATATACAAGCACTCATGCACTTGACTGCTGGATTCACTTATGCATTTATGTGATTTCCCTCCTTTTGCATATTCAAATTGTCTTGCATATGCGATTGCATGTGCCCTTTGTATGTGCTTTGAATCTCCTTTCACATATACATTTGCCTTTGTATTACCATTTGCATATGCCGCCCCTGCCATGTGGCACCACCTGATTCACCGCCGCATTGAAGCTAGGACCCATCGCTAAAAAATTGCATCCCCATCGGCCATCGGAAGGACCTTTGCATGAGCCACTGATACATATTCTCTCACCAAAAAACCATTGTATGTGACCTTTGTATATGCTTGTATCTGAGATACAATTGACCATGTATACAATGTGGAACTCAAAGGAGACTATCAACTATATTAGAATTTTGCAACAGGTCTGGCTTGTATCTCCTCTTCTTTGTATTTCAGCATATACAATGCACCTAACATACAAACTGCAAACCCCACCTTTGAATTTGCCAAAATTGACTTCCTAGTTGGGTCCGGCTTGTATGTTTTCCCTTTGTATATCAGCCTTGTATATCGCATATACAATGCGAACATACAAGAAAAACTACATACAACCACACTTGTACATTGCAAACATGCATCTACCCTTTGTATGTTACCATTATATATTCCCTTGTATCTACCCTTTGTATGTCTAAACATACAATGTGAATATACAAACAAAAGATGCATACAAACATGCCTACCTTTATCAACTAAATTGCATACCTTTTCGAGTCTGAGCCTTATATATTAGGAATGTATATTGCATTGTATATGCAGATTGTATGTTCAAAGATACAATCACATATATGTGCAAATGGTGGGCCCTATCCTTTGCATCTCCTCCTTGTATGTTTCCTTGCATCTTTTCCTTGTATGTGCCCTTTGTATATTGGATATACATTCACCTTTGCTTCTGCCTTTGTATATTTGGATTGCATATACAAGGTCGACCTGATGTACATTCTCTTTTGAATCCTGCTTTTGTATATTGTCGCATGCATGTTTCCTTCGTATGTGCCCTTGTAACTTGCCAATAAACATTCTACCTTTGCATCTTGGAGATGTACATTTCCTTTGTCTATCACCCTTGTATCTTTGTCCCTTGTATGTTTCCTTAGTATGTTATCAACATACAATGGCAAATGTATAAGTGAATATACATTGAAAAATGTATACACAAATACTAAGCATGAAACTGAGAAATCCCTGTGATTGAAAATACTTGAAGCTAAAAGATTTCTGGGTTTTTCTGGGTTTTTGGCAAAGATTCTCAACATGAGATTTTTGGGATTTTTTGGAAGGCACAAGATGAATAATTTGAAGTATTTAAGCCTTGTAGGGACATTTTCCAAAGGATTTTCAAGGAAAATACAAGGTGAACTATTTAACTCTGGACAGAGGAAAATAGGTCAACAAGAAGAACTAAAGGTAATGCACGAGTTTGACATATAGATGAAGATGCACATTCTGAGCATTCTAAAGATGTTGAAAGGGGAGAAACCCTAGCTGTCAGAAGAACCTTGCTGAATGAGGAGAAAGAACCAAATCAGAGGAAGAGTTTATTCCACACAAGGTGTAGATGTGAAGGTAAGTGTTGTGATATTATTATTGACAGTGCAAGCACTGACAATTTTGTTTTAGAGGAGATGGTTGACAAGTTGAAGTTGACAAGAAGAAAGCATCTACATCCATATCAGATTGCATGGTTGCAGAAGGACCATATAGCTTTCGTTAATGAGCAGTGTTTAGTGAAGTTCAAGATTGGGGACTACCATGATGAGGTGCTGTATGATATCATACTGATGGATGCATGTCATATGCTATTGGGGAGGCTATGGTAGTATGATAGGAGCGTTATCCATGATGGCTGTGCAAACACATATTCCCTAACAAAGGATGGAGTTCATCATAAGTTGAAGCCCTTGAAGGAGGTGGAAGAAAAGGTATGTAGTACTGCCAGATTTTGCTTGGTAGATGGTAGGAAATTTTTGGAAGGTATGAAGCATGAGCGTCATTGCTTTGCATTGATTCCTAAGATTAGTCAAGAGAAATGTGAAGATGTACCAGCAGAAGTCTTAGATATGTTGGGAGAATTTTAGGACATTATCTCTGATAATGTACCAGAAGGTTTACCACTAGTGAGGAAGATAAGCCATCAAATGGATTTGATACCAGGAGCTAGTCTACCAAACAAGGCAGCCCATAGAATGACTCCAACAGAGAGTGAAGAGTTGAACAAACAAGTTCAGGAGTTGTTGAGGAAGGGATTGATAAGAGAAAGCCTAAGTCCATGTGCGGTACCTATAGTACTAGCACCAAAGAAAGATGGAGAGTGGAGAATGTGTACAGACTCTCGAGAAATCAATAAGATCATGATCAAGTACAAATTTCCATTGCCCAGAATGGATGACATAATGGACTATTTGAGTGGAGCCAAGTACTTCACGAAGATTGACCTGAAGAGTTGGTATCACCAGATCCGTATCAGAGAAGGAGATGAGTGGAAGACAGCCTTCAAAACCAAAGAAGGTTTGTATGAGTGGTTAGTCATGCCATTTGGGCTAACCAATGTGTCGAGCACATCCTTGCGGCTCATGAACGAGGTACTAAAAGAATTTTTGGGAAGTTTTCTTATTGTTTATTTGGATGATATTTTGATTTTTCAGTAAGACTTAGGATGAGCATCTGATGCATATCAGAAAAGTTTTAGAGAAGCTGAGGGAGGAGAAGTTGTTGATTAATCTAAAGAAATGTAGTTTTGCAAAGAAGGAGTTGGTATACCTGGGATTGTTGTCTTAGAGGAAGGTCTTAAGATGGACCCAAAAAAAGCAAGGGCTATCATTGAATGGCCTATGCCAAGGAGTGCAGTGGAGGTATGATCTTTTTGTGGTTTGGCAAGTTTTTACAGAAAGTTTATCAAGAATTTTAGTAGCATTTGTGCACCCCTAACTAAGACAATGAGAGGGGATAGAAAAGAGTTTATATGGACTAAAGGAGCAAACAAAAGCTTTGATACATTGAAGCAGAAAGTCATAGAACAACCTATTTTGGCACTTCCAGATTTCAATAAGGTATTTCAGGTAGATTGTGATGCTAGTGGTAGTGGTATAGGTGTTGTTTTGAGTCAAGAAGGTAAGCCAATTGCCTATTTTAGTGAGAAGCTTAATGATGCCAAGAAAAAGTATTTTGTTTATGATCAGGAGTTTTATGCAATAGTTTAGGCTTTGAAGAAATGGAGACATTATTTGTTGCCAAAGGAGTTTGTTTTATATACTGATCATCAGGCTTTGTAGTATCTTAATAGTCAAGGAAAGTTAAATCAAAGGCACTTAAAATGGGTTGAGTTTTTGAAGAGCTATACTCTTGTTTTGAAGCACAAGAGTGGGAAGTCCAATAGAGTTGTAGATGCCTTGAGCAGAAGGCAAAATTTATTGACAGAAATGAAGATGGAGGTTGTTGGGTTCAATGAGCTCAAAAGTTTGTATCATGAAGATCCATATTTTGCAGAGGCCTGGAAAGCATGTTTGGAACTTATTACTTTGGATAGGACAAAATGGTTGGATTTCATAATCCAAGATGGCATGTTGTTTAGAGGAAGCCAGTTGTGTATTCTGAGGAGTTCCATGAGAGAGAACCTGATTAAGGAGAAGCATAGTGGAGGATTGGATGGCCACTTTGGTCGCGATAAGACCAATGCTATTGTTGGTGAAAATTATTATTGACCATAGTTGCAGCAGGATGCGAGGAAATTTGTGCAAAGTTGGAGAGTATGTCAAATGGCGAAAGGCGCAAGTTAGAATACAGGTCTATAATCAGCCACTACCTATACCAGAGAAGCCATGGGATGATATTAGTATGGATTTTATTCTTGGTTTACCAAGGACATAGAGAGGACATGATTCTATTTTTGTGGTGGTGGATAGATTCTCGAAGATGGCACATTTCATTCCTTGCAAGAAGACTAATCATGTTGTCCATATTGCTGAATTATTTTTCATAGAGGTGGTGAGATTACATGGTCTACCAAAGAGCATAGTTTCAGATCGAGATACCAAGTTTGTTGGTTATTTCTAGAGGACATTGTGGAAGAAGTTAAAGATAGATTTGAATTTTAGTTCTGCACACCATCCACAGACTGATGGATAGACAGAAGTGGTGAATAGGAGTTTGGGTAACCTGGTATGATGCTTAGCAGGAGATAAGCCCAAGGGATGGGATTTGATTTTACCATAGGTAGAATTTACTTACAACAATTCTATCAATAGGAGTACTGGTAAATCACCATTCTAGATTGTAAATGGGAATAGTCCAAGAAATGCTTCAGAGTTAAGGAATCTAGACAAAGAAGAAAAAACAAGTGTTGAGGCTGAAGACTTTGCAGAACATCTGAAGAATTTACATGAAGAAATGAGAAAGCACATTAATAAGAGGAATATTCAGTACAAGGCTAAGGCAGATTAGAAGAGGAGGTATAAGGAGTTCTAGGTAGGAGATGAAGTCATGGTTCACTTGAGAAAAGAAAGGTTCCCAATTGGAACATACAATAAGTTGAAAATGAAGAAATCTGGACCGTGTAGAATCCTGAAGAAGCATGGTTCAGGAAATGCATATGATGTAGAGCTACTGAGTGGGATTAATATTTCCCCTATGTTCAACATTGTTGATTTAATAGAATATCATGAGGGTGGCACAGAGGATGGAACAACAGAAGAATAGTGGAGTATTCCGGCATCTACTTCAACGGAGGAGATAGAAGAGATCTTGGATAGCCGTGTGGGAAGAAGTACTCAGAATAGGCAATATGAAGAATATCTAGTGAAATGGAAAGGAAGACCTATTGAAGATTCTTCTTGGTTGTCTAAGGCAGAGGTTGATCATTTGGGTTTTCCTCACACAAATACCTGAGACGTGACAAGGTCACTTCTCAAATTACCCTGGGTGTCTGATGGAAGAGCATCTAGTGGTGTAAGGGCAATCTCGCATCACCCAAAAAAGATGTGTTTCAAAATTGTTGATGTTCTTTCCATTTCTTTTCAAAATTTGTGGTTTTGGTTCCATAATCGCTTGAATAATGATGTACAACTTTCAGTTTTTCCAAACTGCTAAAAATAGTAACCTACTATTTTTAGAAAGTTTGCATTTGGGCAGGGGTTGAAGTGAAAATTTACAGGAAGTTACATAACAGAAATATAAGACTTTTGGCGAAGGAATCACGCAAAGATCATTTGCGAGCTGAAAGATATTAAATTTTCCATTTCCTAAAAAAATGCATGAAAATTATTCAAACTTAAGTTTGAGGCACTAAATGGCCCTGTACAGGCCCAAAAATGGCTTGAACTAGCAGAGCGGGTTCCTAGCACGTAGAGCACTCCGTGAGCTTTCCAACGCATAAAACGGTTCGTTAATCAGACACCGAGATCAAAAGTTATGGCTCCCAGAAGTTGACCTATTTTTGGAGGGAGATGTAAATTTTGAAATTAGGTTGATTGGCCACCAAAAAGGCTATTAATAACCATTTTTGGGAACCATGGGTAGTAGTAGAGTGAAGGGGGCAAGTGTGGATTCAAGAATAGGTGGGAAAATAGAAACCCTAGCTGATTTGGGGTTACAAAAGGTAGAAGATTCCAGAGCCTGGGAGGTGTAGCTGTAGTGTGTTGCAGCCTGTGGAGGATTAATTCCTTTGATTGTAATTGAGCTTTTGTAATGTAATGAGTTGCCCAAATCAATAAAGAAATATTCTATTTTCTATATTCAATTTATGTTGTGTGTTTTATGATTTACCCCCTTCATCAATAATCCAAGATGACTCTATTTATTGGCAATGAGTTACATAGTTTCTGCACCATATCATCAGGCATGGTGTCTTTAAATGAGGAGCCAAAGTAACGTGCATCATAAGTACAACAAATCTCAACTACTAGGTAGCACTCATGCCAATATAGCAAGACAAAGTGCACAATCCTGATTTTAGAATCAAATGTGCTACACACAATAGTCTACTACTTCAATTCTAATAGTCATCATCAAACTCTGTTTATTGTAGTAGTTGATAGTCCAACCATAGAACCATCCATCCTTGTTTAAAGCTAGTAGCACTAGTTTTTGATAGGCAATGCTGGACTCTAAAAAGGAGTTGATTTCTACCTCCTGTGCTCTACAAAAGGAAAACATGCTACACAAAGTAGCCAACATGGTTCAAAAAACAATCATGGCGAAGAACATATGCAATTTTTGTTACAGGCAAATCAAAGCAAGCAATTTTGGGCTTATGGACAAAACCTTCTTCATTGGGCACTACTGATGAAATACATTGTATGCATTGGAACTATATTTGTTCTACATAGCGCTTCAAAAGCATGCTCAAATAAGCCATGATATCAAAAACATTTGCAACCAATTAGTTTTGTTTTCAAAACATGGAGTAGTACATTAATTGCTATGTTTTGTATTTAGTATTAATTCCATAGTAGTGAATGCTTTCATAATTCTACATCTTCATTTTATTGTACAAAAAAAAGTTGTGCTTACCAAGATTGATGGTCCACTCATCAAGGCAAAAAATGCTTTCTAGCAACGACACTTAGTTTTTGCACATGGTATTTAGTAAACCCTTAGCAAAGTTAAATAGTCTTTCCCCTTTGATGCCATGAGGACAATCCTTGGACATGTGATTGAGGTTTCCTAACATATATTGTGCAAGTACAATATTTGCATCTTGTTTCAATCATCCCATATGGGTGCCAAGGTTTAACCATGTGAGAATGTTTCTAGAGGGCGTCCATGTAAAATAATAGCATAAGGCTTACAACCCTCCACCTCCTAATCTCCACCCACTGGAAAGGAAGGCCTTTCTCCAAGGGTCCCAGTTTCAACTACTATTGTTGGTGGAATGTTACAAATCTAAATAGACAAATTTTTTTATTTTACTAAAAGAACGAACTTTAAATCATAGAGAACAAAACAAAAAATGCTATTACAACTGCACTAACCAAGGCTGATGGTCCACTCATCAAGACAATAAATGCTTTCTAGTAACGACACTTGGATTTTGCACATAGTATTTAGTAAACCCTTAGCAAAGTTAAATAGTCTTTCCCTTCTGATGCCATGAGGACAATCCTTAGATATGCACAATCAAGGTTGCCTAACATTTGTTGTACAAGTGCAATATTTGCATCTTGTTTCAAGCATCTTTTATCAGCATGGTTTCCCCCCAAATCATTTAACGAGGTCAAGGGGCAACACCTCTTGCAAGGGTTTGGGGGCAGTGCCCCTTGCAGAGTCCAAGAACAACGCCCCTGGCGCACTCCTTGTCACGATACAGGGTGGGGTCAAGGGGCAGTACCCTCGAAAGCTCTGACAAATTTTTATTATTTTATTAAGGCGTCATGAGTTATTTTTCTTTTGACCGACATAAGAAACCCTATTTTTGTAACCGATATAAGGCTTGATAAAAGTGGCTAAGGGTTAGGGTTTCCATTGATGTATTGTAGCATTTTGCAGCGGTATTGAGTTACAAGGATTGTTGGTTGTAATCAATTTGATTTACTGGATAATAATATTGGACTCTTTATTGGTGGATGTAGCTCAGGTTTGGGTGAACCACATTAAAAATTTTCTCTCGTTGTTATTATTTCTGTGTATTTTCATTCCTCTATTTAATCTTTATTTGCATTTAATTGATATCACCTGCCGGCTAACCCTAACAAGTGGTATTAGAGTGGGTTTTGTTCGATTATCGTCTGCAGGAAGGTCTCAAGGTTGAGTGGGAGTCTCACGGTTAAGTGGGAGCAATGGCAGATGAGGGTAAATTGAAGGTAGATAAATTCAATGGGTAGAACTATCAGTTATGGAAGATGTAGATGGAGGATTGTCTCTATCAGAAGGATTTATGGAGGCCATTGGAAGGAATAGCCAAGAAACTAGCAGCAATGACTAATGAGGATTAGAATCTTCTGGATAGAAAGGCACTAGGAACCATTAGGTTGTGCCTAGGACCATCTGTGGCGTTCAATATAATAGAAGCGATAACAACAAGTGAACTAATGAAATCTTTGGCTAAATTGTATGAAAACCCTTAGCCTCTGTTTAGTGGAAAATTGGATCTTGTTCATCTTTTGTGGTTTAGATGTTTAAATCTGTCTCTCCACTATACATTGAAGGATGTAGGGTCAAATGGCAAGCATTATCATACCCTAGAGTCACTTTCAGATGTAGGGAAACTTGGATTAGGGAATTAATTATCAATTGTTCATTCTCCTATTCTCAATTAACCATTAAAACCCTAATTAAGCAAATACGACAACCAATTAATGAATTATAGAAAAAGCTCTTGCAGACGGAAGTGAAATACCAACTTACATAATACCTATTTTCAGGGTTCTGAAGTGGAACAGTTGGGGACACTAGAGCGGGCGCCCAAGTCCAAGGTACCTACGTTTTTGGGGAATCTGGACCTCCTTCGGACACTGATCAGCCTTGTAACTTCTATTTTTAGGAATCAGTCTATGGAGGACACTAGAGCAAGCATCCTAGTCCTGGAAGTGCTCCTTTATTCATCTTTCCTTTGGATCCCAAATCCATGATGTCTTCCCAGCCTTCCCACAACTTCACTTTTTCCAGATACGACACATGTAACCTACAATCACAAGTCCTTGTTTTAGGGTTGTGGTGTTTAGAGGTTTACCTTAGTCAAACCCTGGAGGACACTTAAGTCTCCGAACACCATTGTTAGATAAAGAGGGCATGCCCTTGTGAAGCAAAGGCCAAAACCAAAGGAAACAATAATAAAAGCACAATATTATGTCACCTTGTAGTGAAGCTTTCATGGAGGAAGATACTCTTCATGCCATGAAGGAATTGATGCTCAAATCTGCAAATATTAACACACAAAACACACAAGTCTACTCTAGAAACACAATAGAAAGCCTTGAATCACCTTAGGATGCCAAAAGTTCACAATGATCATCTAGTTGAAATCTAGTTTACAAATGAATCCCTACACATGCTTATATATGCATCTACAAGCACTTGTGCCAAGATATTTGAATTCAAACTTACCGTGTTGACGAAGGGACCTAATAATGGTAACTAAACAACACCCGTAAATTGGGGCTGCCCCAAAATAGGGCAGGACTAGGGCGCGGGTGCCCAAGTCCTCCCCCCTATTTTAGGCAGGGTACAACTCAAGGGGTCCTCCTAGGTCTTGTTGGGACCTAAAATTTCTTACCAATTTTTGCAAGAAATTTTGGGTTCCCATATGAAAAAATCAATTTCAATACTCATAGATACACCTAAAAATATGTCCAAGAAGCCTACTTTGGAGTGTTGTGTTTTGAAGGCTGTTCATTTTCTTGCAAAATCACTTTTCTAGCATGCTTACCCATCATACGTGAATGCACATGTCTTATTTCACCTTCCTATGACAAGATTTGACTAAGTTTTGAGGAATCAAGTTGAGGGGTTCTGGTAAAGTTTGTTATCTGCATAGTGTAAAATTAGCCCGGGAAGCCAAATTGGGAGGTTAATATCTTGCAGATGAATAATGATCTTGAAAAACTAAATGGTGTTCTTGATTCACCTTATGAAAATCTACTTCTATGTCTGGTTGTAGGGCTCTAGTACATCGTTTACTATTTTTTCAAAATGAAAAGCAAATGCACTTACCTCTGATTTCATAGTTTTCACCTATAGAGAGGTCAACTTTGGCCTTGAATATTTGATGAAGAAAGGTGACTGGTGGAAAATCCTCTTGTACAATCTCTAATGAAGCCTAAATGAACTAAATTCTCCATTTATAGCTTGCCAAGAAGAGATTTGATGGTTTTTCAAAATTACAAGTTGGTAAGCCCTAATAAGGTTTTTCACAGTTGCAGTTGCAAAAAAGGCCAAGTGGGCTACTTTGAACAATTATATCTTGCACCTTGAGATGAATTTTTCTGAACTGTTGGTTGTACTGAATTCTTGGGTTAAAAATCTACACGCTTGTGTGTTTTCATGGCTCCAGGAAATAGTTTGACCAGTTTTCCAGGACAATTCTGAACTCTACTTGACTAGTTGATCACTATGTAAAAATCTCGAGAAACTAATTTTGAAGATAACCCATTGCAAATTTTTCACTTCAAAGACACATTGGAATGGTGTCAGATCAATTCTAGACAAAAAACTTGTTTCAAAATGAAAATTTTTTAGTTGGGCCCACAATGGGACCTGACATGCTTCATGCAGTTATGAAGTTATAAAGGTTTCAATGGCTGTCCTCAATCTTGCATATCAGCATCATGAAAAGGCCATGTCTAGGATAAACAATGGACAAGTTTTGTTGGAAACAAGGTAGATAACTAAGAGGGGGGTGAATCAGTTATCTTAAATAATTTAACTTTTTGTTCTTCTTTAACAATTAGTGCAGCATCAAAACATATAAGCATGCATAACCATGAAATCAGAAATAAAATCAATACACATAACACAATGATTTTGACGTGGAAAACCCTATTAAGGGAAAAACCATGGGGTGACTAACCCAAGATTGTATTCTCTATTAAAAGAATAAGAAGGACAAAATGACACTTGCCAATTAGGGCTCACTGCTCGAGCACGGTATTCACAAGAGGGTCACTGCCTACAAGAGACTCACTATCTACAAATTATATAGAATGTAACCAGGTGTTTTGAATTGATCAGAGGCATCTACATATACTGAGGTTTAGTTCTGATTAGGCTCAATATACTGATCTGTTGCACTTCATTCTTCCTTTGCTTAGTGCTGTTGTTCTATCACATACCGGACTTGTATAGCTACTTCCACACTACTCTCTACTTTTCTTCGCACACTATATTACACCACACACACCTTCATAGCAAAATCCATCTGCTATATATATCCACATCAAGGATCTCAACATCTTTTTAGTCAGCATCCAGAATACTTAAGATTTTCCCAACACACTAATCTGTCGGCTGAATCCATGCTTACTATGTGATGCGTATCAAGGGTATAGATATAAAAGTCATCAATCATGTTGACCAACCATGAATGATCCCTTAAGAAGCTTGATCACCATCAATTTCTCATCCGGATTAAGGTCTGATGCTCTACTGGTCAGTTCTTCCTAAGTCTACTTTGCATGTCAGGGACCCAACACTTAGGTGTTCATATCTTTTCACTCTTTCATCACCGGAGGCTCAATCTCTGGAATGTGGCAGTCATGGTACTCCTCTTAACTTCCCCAAGTCTACACTTTGCTGAGATACATCCTCTTAGAGATCTAGACCTAACTATCAGACCTTGCTGCATGCTTTGTTCTTGCTCACCAGACCAAAATACTCTTCAGTCTGACTTCTGGTATAGACATACCATGTGCTGCGGATGAGTGGGATGGACTTTGTTGCCATCAATGACAACACTCATGAAGCCACATAGTGTCTCTTTCCAACAATCTCCCCCTTTGGCATTGATGGAAACACTTGGTGAAAAATGACTAAGTGTTATAATAGGCTCCCCCTTGGCTGATGCTCTATCTTATGTACACTTTTACCAGAGCTCCCCCTTAGCTAGATTCCACATTTTTCACTACTTCTCACTCCCCCTTTGACATCAATGGAAAAGGGTGAAATCCACACACCAAAATTTGCAAAAAGTATCCTATACATAGCCACATAAGTATATATACAAGTTATACTTACATATACTTAAGTATATCTGCAAAAGTGGTTTTCAACTAGACAAATTCTGTTACCCAACTCTGCTTCATTCTGTCCAAAATTGAGATGTGACCACTTAACAAAAATGCAAAGGCTTCTACCCTCTTTAAGTTTGTTGGATCACTGGTCCGAGCTGTAGTCTGAGCATCAGTTAGGGCTTCATGCATTGCCTCTAACTTAGGGATAATTATCCCTCTTAGTTCACTCATTCTACTTATTCTGTTTTTCTTCTCCTTCTTAAGCCTCTTGATCTCATTTATAGTGGCAATAGCCTGTCACTCTTGATTCATTATGGATGAGGTGAGAGGATCAAAACTCTGGGATAAGCTTGATAGTTTACCCTCTTGTTCTTCCACCTTCTTTGCAATGTCTGTTGTTACTGTGGACCAAGATAAACAAAATTTGTATAATTCTCTGCCATCTTTAAGGGCATTTTCTAGGCTCTTTATTCCAATATTTAGATTTCTCCTATCATTTTCTATTAGCCCCTGTTCTTCAGAGAATCTTTTACCCAAAAACTCTTTCCAAACTTTCTCTTCTGCTAATTTCTCCAAAGAATCAAAATGTGTGCTAAAAGAATTAACAAGAGATTTCATATTACCAGATGAGGAGGCCAAAAGATCCTTTTGGAAGGATGGCATGATTTTCTCTAGCACATCGGATGCAATCTCTATCAGCTCACAGTCTTCCATGTGAGACTTCAGAAGCTTTTCTTTTGCTTTAGCTTGAGCAAAAGATGCTACCTTCATTGTCTGGACTGGAGAGAGAGTCAAAATTGAGTGGTCCATGGAAGAGCTCTGGTTCATCTAATTCCATCATTTCTTTGGTTAGGAAGTCTTTAACTTCTTCTGCAGTGTCTCTTGCCAGAGACAGAGTCTTCTTTCCTTCTACAGCCTCAGAACTGTCACCTGGGGTCTTCTCTGATTGATCTTCTTCTCTTCCCTTTACCTCTTCTTCTTGACTGATTTTCTCTTCTTTTCTTTCTTCTCCTTCAGTTTTGGAGTCTACTGGGAGATATAGAAGAGAGATGTTTACTTTTTCATGGACTTCCTCTTCCAGAACAGAGGAATCCAAGTCCTTAGTCTTCTCTTCACCTGTCTCCTTTGACTCTTCTGCAACCTCAGTAGAATCTTCCTTTGATGCACTTAATCCTTCGACATCCATGGCAGAAGGTTCATCACTTATGTCCTCTATGATAGGAAGATTGAATCTTTTATATGCATTTCAGAGGATGTCTTCAGTCTCTTTTGCCACCTGATCAGTCTCTCCAAGCATAAGCTTATTCATTCTGGCTTTGCTCCGGAACTCATCCTTACAATCCTTGAAGATCATGTTGATTTGTTTTGGAGTGATGGAAGGATAGAACTAAATAGCAATTTGTTCCTAGATCTCCATATCCTTTTCCTTGGCATTGTCTTTTCTGAGTTCAAGTACTTTGTCTAAACTCTTGGGGATTAGAGAGATGATTTCAATGAATGATTTATTATATATGTTTAAGTACTTAACTGTAGCTTCTTGCAAGATCCTTTTGTCTGTGTCACTATACTCATCACAGAATTCTGTCATTGGTTGTAGATTCCCATCCACAGTAACTGACTTGATGACATCATCAATGGAGAGTGTAGGTCTTTCAACAAATTCTTCTGCTTCTTCTTCTTTGTTTTTGCCAGCAGATGATTCCACAGAAGTTTTCTTTTTCTTCTTCATTTTCTTAACCTCCTCATCTGTCTCAATCTCTTCATCATCCTTGTGGCTTGTGTATGACCTTGTGGCCTTTGTCTTTGTTCTCTTCTCTCCTTTTTCAGATGTCTTTGCTTCCGGTTTTGGGGCTTTTGAGCTCTTAGAGGTGGCAAGTGCAGAGCTCTTTAAGGATCTAGTCCAGGAGGGGGCTTGCACAGGAACACTTTCTTTTTCTGCTTCTTGTCTCTCTTTTTCTACTCTTTCTACCTTTTCTCTATTGGCATCATCTACCTCCTTTGATATGCCATATTTATTGGCAATTTCCTCTACTTCCTTCCTAACTTTTCTCTTTATTTCCGGTTGCCTTAGTTCAACATGAATTTTCACACTCAGTTCTTGAAAGGTGCCAAACCTTTCAGCCTCAGGGTCCTTAGGCTAACTTAGTAGGTGTTGGACATGCAGTTCCAAAATTTTCTCATCCACCTCATAGCCCATTGGCATAATCCAAACTATTCTGGGCTCTACTGCCTCAATTAGGCATTGATAAGTGTTTACCATAAAACACACTGTATCTTTATATTTTTCAACTAATGTGTGAGGAATTCTTTCTCTGGCCTACATCATACCTTGGAAATTCTTGAAATATCCCTAGAGAGCTGTGCTTTGAGCCTTGGCATCACCAAGCCCATACATATAGTCTCTGATTTGTATGGCCATAGGTCTATCATTTTGCCATACCCAACCATTGGATCTGGGTAGCTCATTCATATAGTAAAAGAATAGACATAGTATCAAGCCACCGTACTTAAATGAATTCTTCTTATCCTTCTTTATTTTCTGTAAATTCCCTAATAGTTGGTTCAGGAGAAGCTCACAAAGATCATAGTTAGCATTTTTCCTTAGCATTTCATATGCAGTATATATAGTAGTTCCAGATACTGAATTATCCCTGCTGGAGTGATAGATTTTGTAACCAATTATCATAGAGGCAAATTTGATATCCGTATCTATGATGTCTTCTATTGTCATTGCCCTCTTGTCAAATTTTGATCTGGTAGCCTCACTTACAGTTTGGTTTTTGACTAATTTGAGAGCAAGCAACCCACCGGATGAGTGCAATCCGGTTACCGCCCTAATGACATCTTTTGTGATCTTAATGGCCTCATCAACCACATGAAGTTGTCATGCATTCTGCTTAGAACATACCGGACCCATTCATCTTCTGCAAAATAGGGGAAATGGATGCAATGTCCAAAATGCTTATCCCCGATGGTGTTGTATTGGGGTTTAAGTTCAAAAGTTTCATCTATTAATTCCTTGTGATAGATATCCATCAGCTTGGATTCCCCAAATTCCTCAATGTTGGCATGAATGTATACCCTAACATCTTCTACATACAGAACCCCATACAGAATGCTAGAGAATGCACCTAGGGGATCACCTTCTATGGATTTGTAAGGATGTTTCTTGAACTTAGGATGTGGCCTATTAGTGATCTTAACAACATTTGGAGTAGCCATCTTTCAAAAGATTCAGAGAGAGATATTCAAGAGCGGAAATACCTTTTTATGCTTCTAGGGTTCACGATAAGAGCTGAAAAGATCGCTAGTTGAATCAAATTCTGTGGTTGATCCTTGAGAGGGTTGAAACAATCTTTTTGTAGAGCTCTTTCTTTCTTCTTCTCGAATGTAAATGTGCAAATGAACAAAAGAACCCTTTTATTTCTGCGCAAACCCTAATTCCATATGGCAGTAAATGCACAACTTAAGTCATTTTGGTTGCTTTGTTCTCCTTGTTCTGAGAGAGATCCTTCTAGATCACTGAGATGCACTTAGAATGATAAATTAGAATGTATCTCCTTTCCCTGAATCATCCTATTTATCCACAGATCAAGGTATTTCAATTTTGAATCATACCGGATCTAACTATGAAAATCTTGCTTTTACTAGAGGACTATCAAACTGGATCAATTTTGGATGATTAGCCTCTTCAAACTTCTTGTGGATCTTTTATATTTTACCAAGGGTTATTTAGATATCTCTTTGAGAACTTCTTCAATCTTCTATATTCCATGTGCCAATTTAGGCACCAATTGACTGGCTAGGGGAAATTGTTTTCTTTTGTGATTCCCCCTGATCCAGAGCTCATCTATTTAGTTTTTGAAAGGAATATCAACACTAGATTCTAGTACGGATCCATCCCCAACATTTTCTGTACTTCTCTTCACCCAAATCTTGTTCATCTCCCTTTGAACTTCATCTGCATTCACTTTTCCTTTTCCTTTGTCTTGATTTTGGTTATGATGCACTGGACCCCTTTTATCCTGGTTCTTACTTCTGTAGAATTTGGTAATATGACCGGATCTAGTGCAATTGTAGCAAGCTATATTTCTTTGCATATTTGACTGGTATCCTCTTGATTTGCATTGATTAGCCATATGTCCCATTCTATTTCATGCAAAGCATCGACCATTGAATGAATTGTTTATTTGCATATTTCTACATTCATGAGATTTGTGACCATACCTTTTTTAGTTAAAACGTTGTTTGGAGAAGGATGAATTAGTTTGATTTATTCTTCTTCTACACTGATTTGCTTTATGACCAAAGTTATTGCAATTGTGGCAGTATCCATTGAAGGATGGATATCTTTGAGCATTTAGTTGTCTTATCGGAGGTCTTCTAGGCCTGTACCTTGGATTTCCTGATCCAGAGTTCTTCTGACCAGATCCAGAGCTTTCACCTTTCTCATATCCCAAGCCATGCTTGTCATCTACCCTCTTTTGACTTTCAAGAAGAACTTCAAGTTTAGCAGAGCTTATCTTGAATTTTTGTTTGTATTCATTTGCTATTTGAAGATCCCTTTTAAGAGTGTCTATCTAATTTTCAAGTTGTTCTTCATTATCTCTAGCTTCTTCAAGATCAGATTCCAGATCTCTGATTATTCTATCCATTTTGTGGCAGTCTTCTGACTTCTCCTTGAGAGATTGTCTTGGATTATCTTCCATTTTTCTTTTCTCTTCAATTTCTTGGTTGAATTTCATAACCCCTGATTCCATTTCATGTCTTAACATAATGACCTCTTTTGATAGCTTCTCACATAACTTGTTTTTCTCATTCAGATTTTCATTAGTATCATTGGCTTCACTTTGACTTGTTAATTGTTGAAGAAGTTCCTTTCTCTTTTTCACAGAGATACTCAGTTTTTCTTTATTTTCATTTATGAAGTCATCAGCTTGTTTCAGTCTTTCCCTTAGGTTATTGACTTTAGAGTGAGATTGCTCAAGATCATCTAGGGCAGACTGAAGTTGTTCCCTCATACCATACATATCCATTGAGATTCCTAGATCTTCCTCAAGGTATTAGGCTCTATTTCGAGGAACTTGGCTCTGATACCAATTATTGGAAACAAGGTAGATAACTGAGAGGGGGGGTGAATCAGTTATCTTAAATAATTTAACTTTTTGTTCTTCTTTAACAATTAGTGCAGCATCAAAACATATAAGCATGCATAACCATGAAAGCATAAATAAAATCAATACACAACACAATGATTTTGACGTGGAAAACCTTGTTAAGGGAAAAACCATGGGGTGACTAACCCAAGATTGTATTCTCTGTTAAAAGAATAAGAAGGACAAAATGGCACTTGCCAATTAGGGCTCACTGCCCAAGCACACTACTCAGAAGAGGCTTACTACCTACAAGGGACTCACTATCTACAAGGTATATAGAATGTAACTAGGTGTTTTGAATTGATCAGAGGCATCTACATATGCTAAGGTTCAGTTCCTATTAGGCTCAATATACTAATCTGCTGCACTTCATTCTTCTTTTTCTTAGTGCTATTGCTCTATCACATACCGGACTTGTATAGCTACTTCCACACTACTCTCTGCTTTTCTTCGCACACTATATTACACCACACACACCTTCATACCGAAATCCATCTGGTATATATATCTATACCAAGGATTTCAACATCTTTCTAGTCAGCATCCAAAATACTTAAGATTTTTCCAACACACTAATCTGTTGGCTGAATCCATGCTTACTATGTGATGCATATCCAGGGTATAGATATAAAAGTCATCAATTATGTCAGCCAACCATGAATGATCCCTTAAGAAGCTTGATCACCATCAATTTCTCATCCAAATTAAGGTCTAATGCTCTGTCAGTCAGTTCTTCCTAAGTCTACTCTACTTGTCAAGGACCCAACACTTAGGTGCTCATATCTTTTCACTCTTTCATCACTAGAGGCTCAATCTCTAGAATGTGGTAGTCATGGTACTCCTCTTGACTTCCCCAAGTATGTACTTTGCTGAGATACATCCTCTGAGAGATCCAGACCTGACTATCAGACCTTGCTGCATGCTCTATTCTTGCTCACCAAACCAAAATACTCTTCAATCTGACTTCCGGTATAGACATACCATGTGCTGCGGATGAGTGGGATGGACTTTGTTGCCATCAATGACAACACTCATGAAGTCACACAGTCTCTTTTACCAACAAAGTTTGATGTTGCAATAGCCTGAAAAGTTCTACTTTGGGCCTCTAAAAGATGTTGCAGTCTAGGAGGATAGTGGCTCAGATCATAAATGTTGCACAGGGGGAAGAGGTCTCGTAGGTGGACAATGTCACAACAGCAGTTGCAATTGTACTTCAAGAGGTTTCTTCAACATTCATGGAGAAGAAATTTTAAAAGGGAGACATTGTACTGATACACTTACAATCACTCAAGTTGTTATATTTTGCAATACAAAAAGAAAGGTTGCTTGGCTAACGGAAAAGATGCAGAGTAACAATTTCATTGTATCATCTATGCATGGAGATATGCCCTAAAAAGAATGTGATGCAATTATGGTTGAATTTTGTGCTGGTATAACTTAGGTCTTAATCACCATAGATGTTTGGACTCATGGACTTGATGTTTGGTAGATTTTTGATGAATGCATTTGAGTCAATAACTCTATCTCAGGGGCTCAATATCTCTACATTGTTCAACAGGCGGTAGGACTTTGTAAAGTGCCAATTCAATTCAGATTCATTGTGATCTAATTGATGATGATTGAATTGAAATTAGACAACCTAGAGATGTGGGTTGTTTTAAAGAAATGGGTAAATCCATCAGTGGGTATACACACGCCATTTTTTTTAGGTCTCCCTACATTTTATTGGTCGAAATAGATCAGTGGCAATGGTGAAATATCTATTGTTGTTATTATTCATGTTGTATGTTGACCTCCTGGCTAGGGGAGACACAGGGTTCAAATCCCAAGAGCCCCAAACAATTGCAATAGAAAACCCTAATTCTACACTTTTTAATGAATTGAAGAATCTCAAGCATGAAGTAAAGACTCTCGAAGCCAAGGCACATTTTCTAGTGTTGACAATTGAGGAGAAGAATCAGGAGTTAAGGAACAAAGAGTCCACCATTGCCAAAAAGGAGAAACTTATTAAAGAAAATTCAAAAACTATTAGTTCACTGTAAAATGATATTGAAGCAATTCAGAAAAAAGTAGCAATGGCAACAAGTCATCATTATAGTTACACCACATATGGAAGTCTTTAAAGCCAAGATAATCAATAGTTACGAGGTTTCAAGGGATATGATGAATCCACATCTTGTTAAGGCTCAGGAATTGCTAAGGCCTCATTTGTAGATTGTTAAGGATCTCAGTGGCCCATATATTGATCAAGTTGCCTCTGTTGCACAACCACATATCAATAAAGCTAAAGTTACTTTGCAACCATATCAAGACTAATCTATTCATGCCTACTAGAGATTTCTTACAACTGCAACAGACTACCATCATCAGATTACAACTGCTTTGGCTACCAAAGAGCCAGTCTGGTTTTTGGCATCTACACTATTGGCTTTCCCCATGTTGGGGCTATGCATGGTGTATTTCTCCATTTTCAGTAGCAGTAAGAATGTTCGTAAATCTGGTTGAAGTAGTCACACTGGCAATAGAAATAGAAAACATAAGTGCATGCATGTTGATAAGTAAATTGTGGAAAATACGTGGATCTTTTTCTACAATGTTTTGTTGTATAACTTAAGATGTGTGGAGTTGAAGATCAGAATCATAGTTTTTGGATTAATCAAAGTGGCTATTGGAAATGATGAACTTAGAGAAATTGGGAGCCTGTCATTTTGATTTATTGCTTCTGCAAATGAGGAATTTAAATTTTCTTGTAGCTATACATTTATTATTTCAATATAATGGTGAAAAGTTGCTATTGACTTTGGCATGAAATGCAGCAGTGGGTTTGAAGGGTGTAACAGATTCTAATTCTTGTTTAGCATGTTCACATCAAGTGTTTAGTTTAATGAAGTGCAGAGGTGCCTAGTCTACAACTAACTCTCTGCAAAGAGAATGGACTGAGGTGAGCATTGATAGATAAAGTAGACATGCATAATACATGACGAACATCTTAATATGGATACCCAGCAATCCAGTAAATTGCAACTTAGAAATCTATCTATTCAATTGATTAAGTTTGTAGCCCACAGAAGGGAGAGTATTGGGGAATGTCATTAGCAAGATTAAAGTCATGAATCCAGGAGGGACGTTGAAAACCCTAAAATCATGAAGGAAGGATATATCATCCAGACATGCATAATCGACGAAAAATCTCCAAGTCTCCCGGACCTTGTATGTCACACAGATGAGCAAGATATTAAAATCAACGCATTGGGAAGATCAACTGTGTTGGGACAATATTTTATTTTCTTAACGATGATGCATATTACTCCAATGAGAGAATTTAGGAAATATTTTTGCTGAGGAATAATATGTTTCACCCAGGAAATGCAAAACCATGCATTAGATAATTGATTTCACCTAGGATTATTTTTCATCAAGTGAAAGCACACAAAGTAAATGCAATGTGATATATTTGCACCTGAGAAGTTAAAAAATAGTCAAATTATTTTCACCTAAATGAAATTATTATCAAACAAAGAGTGAAAATACATACGAGTAAAGACATCAAACAAATATTTACAAACTGAGCCTAGAGAATATTTTACAGTGAAGTATTTTTCACCAAGAGGGGAAAAGACATGTTCATTAGAATAAATGAAATTGCAAGAAGGAAAATAAAATTAAAGTATTACGAAATACTTTATTGGACAAACCAAAGGATAATATTCCACAAAAAACATTTCATTAACCAAATTATTATTACTCATGGCTAATAAAGAAGTACACAGGAGAATGTTACGGAGATAGAACAAAGATTAAGGCATTGATGAATACTTTATAATGTGAAGACCAAAAAGGCAAGTTAAATATTAAACTATTGCCGAAGGCAATTAATTAAAAATAAAATGAAGAGATGATATGTGAAGGGTTACAACCCTAAAGATGCAAGATATATATGGGAGATGCAAACTGAAGTAAAAATCATCATCAGTAGATTAGAAAAAACATCATGATCAGAAGTAGGAGTTAGATAACTGGATGGATTGATCAGTTGCCGAAAATAAAACATTATGCTATATATTGTAAAATCTTTTGAAATTGTATAATGGAGAAGAATGCATAAATTGGTGATTTAATATTGGTGTCTATTGTTTGTTGAAGCTGAACAATTATTTGGCTATCTCCACATTGTTATTTCTCTGTTATTTGAACCTGAGTTTCCAAGTTGATATTTCAATTTCATCAAGACACACTTGTTGTCTTTGTGAAATTAAATTAATTAGTTTCTATTAAGAATTAAAATCCTTTTGATTGATTACAGTAACTTGGAAGTAACATTTGGATCAGTAAGAAGAGTCGTATAATTGACAAGATTGCCATACTGTCTCCAACTCGATATTGTCTTGTTATTCAAATTAAGGATCTACTCCATTTGTCAATACACACTTGCTGTCATTATGTGATTCTATTGATTGGTTCCTTCAAGCAAGGATGAAAAATACTTTCAATAATTCACAATAACCTAGTAGGATCGAGTGGATCAATAAGTAGAGTCTATCAATCATATTATTGCATGTTTATACAAGGTATAAACAAATACAAGTGCCAAATAATTAGAATTGTAACCAGTAAGTAAATCATATATCATATACACCTTGAATCCATTAGCCCAATAGAAATAGGAACTAGTCATACAAATTCCACTCTGGATTCCATAAAATCTTATTCAAACAATTACATCTTAGATCTTAGTATTAGGAGTAGAAGTAGTTTGCAAGTTTTCATCTATTCCGCACTTTATGCCATTGTGGGTAGATCCCTAAATTCATTTGAGTCATACATTCCTTTTATCTACTTTAGCTTTCAAGGTTCACTCGCCTAGGTTTAGCAGAGCCTAAAGTGTAGGGAGTCATCAACCATTTAGGTTAACTCTATTAGTTGGTTCAAAAATGTTGCAAGTCTGATCATAGAGGTTGGCATCCTCTTAGGACTTGAAACCTACATTTTTGAGACCCAACAAGTCCTATTTTCCATGGGACTTAGGTCTCATTCCATTGGGATGCTAAAATATGAACTAAAATGTCCTAAATGCACTCTAAAGACTTGGGAGCTAAACCTTATGAGGGAGAAGCCCCCAAGGGGACATTTTGTGACATTACATTTAGCCCCCACTTTAATGTATGTATGAACACAAGGCCCATACATGCATTAATGTAAGGTCACAAACACAACAAACACACCAAGCACGGAGAAGACACACCAATCACATTGGAAAACAGTAACAGACATGCAGAACATGGAGAAGTGATGCAGAGTGCCCAGCAGAAGCGGATGAAGATTTGACTATATCTTCCCTATCGGCAAGAGGTCCTCCAATGTTTCGCCGAAGTCAAGGATGTCTTCGCTATCGGAAAGACATGAACTATCGGCCGAACCTTATTCTTTTATCCCGATGGCCAAGTTCTCACCGATATCTCCTTAGTGGTTCGTTGCCTATCGGCAACACCTCATTCTATCGGACCACGAGAAATTTCTTATGCCGATATACTCCGTCACGCCGATGACCAACCTTTGTCGGCCAGACTTCCTCCTTCGGTGAAGCTTCTTTCACCTACACCGACACCTTGTCTCTCGCCGATATCGTCAGGCACATCGGCCAGACCTCCTGCTTCGGTAAGACTTCGGTTCGTGGTCCCGATGGTTCATCTCACTCCGACGAGTCCTTTGTCGCTGAGACTTCTCGAACTCCTTCCGATGAACTTTTATCAGCGGGACTCTCACGGTCGCCGTGACTTCTTCGGCTTCCCCCGACAAGGTTCCTCACGCCGATACTCTTTATCGGCAATACTCCGAGGATGTCTCACCGATCGGTGAAACTTTATACCGTCGGCTAAGTATATTTTCCTTAGCCTGATATCGTTTCTCTCACCGATGCGAACAATGATGGTATGTGCCTCCGGCACTATACCAATCTTCGGCAAGACGGAGGGCCTTTCACGCCGATGGATCTCCAACTGTTCTGAGGCGCCGAACCAGAATTCCTTTCGACAGAACAATGGAATTAGGCCGTTTCATTTATCAAACCCTCGATCACTTGTAGCAATCTGATCCCACATCAAAACTGTCCAATTTCATTCTGATTTCCCGACTAGCCACATGACGATGTCTAGTCGAACTTGACTGAGTTCGCTGGCTTCCTGGGTAAGAATTCAACAACAACAAACGTTAGAAGTCTTTCCCCCATCCCACTGTTACTATACAGGGCTTCAGTGGACAGAGGAAAGGGCCTCCATGTATGAATCAAAACCCTACTCCTAGGTTACGAACCAGCCACTGTGGAACCGTGGGTTTTACACCGTCTGCACACTACAGAGTCACTATGGATTGACAGATAGCATCCGGTTAGGGTTCTATTTACAAAATCAGGATAAAGATATCAAATCACTAAGAACAACCAAGAAAATCAACACAGATCATACCCAGAACTCTCTTTATTCAGTTATCAAAAAAGAACTTGTTGTAATACACACTTCTCTCCCCCGCTCCGTGTGACATACAACCTGCCTCTAAAGAAGATGTAGAGACAGCAGTTATCCCCTCCAACTGTGCAAACTGATTTTCAAATCAGTTAGCCGTTGGTTTACCCGTCATACAAGCAAAACTACATGTGTGCCTTGCACAATTACATTCATGGGACCAAATTGACCCTTATTACAAAATGAAATGGCTTAAGAGCCTTATGAGACAACAAAAGAAAAGATGATCCTGCACTACAGAGAATGTGCTCCTGCACCATACTCCCCCTGCAGGAAAGACTCAAGTCCCTTGAGTTGCTAACTGCTGAAGTGTCTTCCCATGCTTTAGAATATCGGCTTCACTCATCCAGGTTGCCTCTGAATCAGGAAGATCCTGCCACTTGACCAAGTAGTCTTTGTATACCCCTTTTCTTGTCTTCTTGACAATTTTGGAATTCAAAATGCATTCCAATTGCAAAGGCTTACTTGGAGGTAAATCTTTGATCCAGTCTTCATCTTCAATCACAGCATCTGAGTTATCTTCAGCATGTAATGGAGGTCTAAAAGGGAACAGGTCTGCAACATTGAAAATGGGAGAGATACCAAGGCCAGATGGTAATTCTATTTCATATGCATTTGGACCAAATTTATGCACTACCTTACAAGGTCCTATCTTCTTCATCAACAATTTGGTTGGTTGCCCCTTAGGTAATCTTTCCTTTCTGAGGTAGGCCATCACCAAATCTCCTACCTGGAACTGTACCTCCCTTCGCTTCAGATCTGCTCTATCCTTGTACTTGGAGACAGTTTTCTCCAACTGAAGCTTGACCTGATCATGTACTGTTTTCATGGTAGCAGCAAAGTCTTCTCCTAGAGCACTCCTTTTATCCCATCCTTGGAGGTCTTTGAGTTCAAGTGGTCCTCTTGGGTGGAAACCATAAACTATTTCAAAAGGGCTTTTCCCAGTACTTCTGTTTCTTGAATCATTATAAGCATATTCAGCTTGACTGATCACTAAATCCCATGCTAATCCATGCTGTTTGGTAAGGCATCGCAAAAGGTTTCCCAAGGACCTATTAACAACCTCAGTCTGACCATCAGTCTGGGGATGGTAGGCTGATGAAAAAGACAACTGAGTGCCCAATTTTCTCCATAAGGTCCTCCAAAAATGACCAACAAATTTGGAATCTCTATCAGTAACAATTGATAGGGGTAAACCATGAATTCTGACCACCTCTCTAAAAAAGAGACCAGCAATCTGAGATGCATCATTTGTGCATTTGCATGGCACAAAATGAGCCATCTTACTGAATCTATCCACAATGACAAAAACACTGTCTACACCCCTTGCTGTCCTAGGAAGACCAAGCACAAAGTCCATACTAATGCTTTCCCAAGGTCTGGTGGGAATGGGCAGTGGTTGGTACAAACCAGCATTAGAAGACATACCCTTGGCCTTTTGACATATGGTACAGCTTGCAACATATCTCCTTACATCTGTCTGTACCTTGGGCCAATAATAGAACCTGGTGACTTGTTCCAAAGTCTTGTCCAACCCAAAATGTCCTCCTAAGGCTCCATTGTGCTTCTCCTTGACGATATTGTCCCTCATTGAACATTTAGGAACACACAACAAACTACCTTTAAATAGGAGCCCTTCTTGCAGCACAAAATCAGAATACTCGCCATGAAAAGTGTTAGCCAAACTTGCACACACTTCATAGGCAGCCTTGAAATCTGCATCATCCTTGTACAACTCCTTCAGACATTCTAGACCCATATGTTCCATTTGTACTTCCTGTATGACCAGTATCCTTCTACTCAAAGCATCTGCCACTTTGTTGGCAACACCTTTCTTATGCTTAATAGTGAAGGTATAGGCCTGCAATTGTTCCATCCACTTAACGTGCCTATGATTCAACTTTTCTTGACTATTTAGGAAGCTAAGAGCATGGTTGTCAGTAAAAACAATGAACTCTTTTGGCAGTAAATAATGTCTCCATTTTTTTAGAGCTTGCACCATTGCATACAACTCTAGGTCATAGGTAGAATACCTCTGTTTGGCCTCATTCAACTTCTCTGAAAAGAATGCTACTGGATGTCCTTCCTGACTAAGAACAGCACCTATAGCCTATTGGCTTGCATCACATTCCACAATAAATACTTTGTCAAAATCAGGGAGTACCAACGTAGGTAACTCGGCCACTTTCTGTTTCAACAGTTCAAAACTATCATCTGCTTGTTTTGTCCATTGAAATTTACACTTCACTCCACCCTTGATGGTATTGAGAATAGGAGCACTTATGTGACTGAACCCTTTAATGAACTTCCTGTAAAAAGTTGCCAAACCATGAAAACTTCTTACATCTCCTACTGTCTTAGGAGTAGGCCAATTGAGAATAGCCTCAACTTTTGTAGGATCCATTTTCAAACAGCCATTGGAAATCACAAATCCAAGATACACTAGTTCAGTTTTCATAAAATCACATTTATCCAAGTTGATCATCAACTTACTCTCATGCAATTTCTTTAACACCTGTCCAAGATGCTTCACATGCTCTTCTTTGGTCCTGCTGAAAATCAATATGTCATCAAGATAAACAATAACAAATTTTCCAATAAATTCTACAAGTACCTCATTCATCAACCGCATGAATGTGCTTGGAGCATTACTGAGACCAAATGGCATGACAAGCCACTCATAGAGACCTTCATTTGTTTTGAAAGCAGTCTTCCATTCATCTCCCTGCCTTATTCTGATCTGGTGATAACCAGATTTCAAATCAATCTTGGAATAGTAACATGAACCACCAAGATAGTCCAACAGATCCTCAATTCTTGGCATAGGAAATCTATACTTTATGGTGATCTTATTGATAGCCCTTGAATCTGTGCATAATCTCCATTTGCCATCTTTCTTAGGAGCAAGTACACTAGGGACTGCACATGGACTAAGACTTTTCCTAATCAAACCTTTCTCCAAAAGTTCTTGAATCTGTCTACCTACTTCTCCATTCTGCTGTGGTGTCAACTTGTAGGCAGCTTTGTTGGGTAATGTGGCTCCAGGAATCAAGTCAATCTGATGACTTATGTCCCTCATAGGTGGTAAGGAGTTAGGAGTATCCTCTACCACAAGATCTTGGTACTTATCCAGTAATTGTTGCACTTCCAATGGGATCTCCTTCTGCTGTTTGCTTTGCTGATTGGATACAGGCTTCATCATCAGTGCATACCCTTGGGTATCCTTCTCCTTCATGAGTTGTAGGAACTCTTTGCCACTCACTAACATGACACTGTTGTCATTGCTCTTCTCTCCAACCTGCTCTGGTAAGGGGTCCATCTGAAACTTCTTACCATTCTTGGTGATCATATATGTATTCTTTTCACCATCATGCAGTGCCTTCACATCATACTGCCAAGGTCGTCCAAGAAGAAGGTGACAAGCATCCATAGGAATAATTTCACATAGCACCTTATCCCTATAATCACCTAGTTCAAACTCTACCCAAGTTTGTTCTTCCACCAAATAGTTTTGATTCTTATTCAACCAAGATATTTTGTGAGGATTAAGATGGGGTAATCTTTTCAGTCTACACTTTTCTACCATTTCAGTAGACACTACATTTTCAGTAGAACCTGAATCAACAATGATTTTACAGAGCTTACCATATGCTATTCCTTGGGTTCTGAAGAGATTCTTCCTTTGTGGGGGCTCCTGCTTCAATGGCATCTTCACGAGGGTCCTCTTAATCATCATATTCTCTCCTTCAAGCACTGGTGCAGCACTACCAATTGGTGAGTTTACACTTTGACAATCATCCTCCTGCAATAGTTGGTTCCTTCTCCCACCGTCATGAGAGCTAGACGCCTTCTCAGGGCACTTACTTGCAGTGTGGCCTACTTGATTGCAGTTGTAACATCTTCCAGTGAAGACTCCACGTCCTCTGCCTGCACCACCATCTCTTCCTCTGCCATTAGGTCTTCTCCAACCTCTGAAACCACCACCTTTTTGTTCTGTATCAGAACGTGATTCTTGTTGACTAGAACTTTCACCTTTGTTTGGCTGTCCTCTGCCAAAATTACCTCTTCCTCTATTGTTCCTGCCACCTCTTCCTCTGTTATTTTGATCACCTCTCCTTTTCAGTTTATCCTCTGCCCTAGAGGCTAACTGAAAACATTCATCCACAGTCTTGGGAACCACCATACTGAACTCAACCTGTATATTGTACCTCAGTCCATCCAGGTATCTGGCCACCATCTCTTTTTCTTCTTCTCTGTGATTGGCTCTCATGCTCAATCTGTGGAATTCTTCAGTGTATGTAGCCACGTCCATATCTTTCTGCCTAAGATGATTAAACTTTCTGATAGTCTGCAGATCATAATCACATGGTAGAAATTTGGCTCTCAGCATGGCCACCATTCTGCTCCACTTGGTGATTGGACTCTTTCCAACCTTCTCCCTTTCACATTGAGTGTAGTTCCACCAAACCAATGCAGAACCTCTCAGTCTGGTCTTTGCAAACTTTACTTTCTTACTGTCACTATACTCTTTGAAGTCAAAGTAATTACTTATGGCTTCAATCCAGTCCACAAGAGTATCTCCATCCAGTTTCCCATTGAACGTGGGAACATCCAGTTTCGGATCACCACTATCTCCATGACCCTTGAGTGCATTCAGAAATGCCTTTTGATCAGCAGTCATACCTTCTCCTTGAGGATTCTCCCCAGTTTCTCCTTCTTCATTCTCCTCTGACTCAGAAGTGCTTCCATCCTTCTCTTTGGATCTTTCTTCCTTCAGTCTCTCTTCGAGCATTGCTTCCACCATCTTCTGGATGGCTGCTTTACTCATCGTCTTGGGAGGCATTGTGCTAGCCTCTGTTTCTATCTCCAATTCTTCGTCTGACATACACGGCTGTGATTCAGAATATTGGCTCTGATACCAATTTGATGCAGAGTGCCCAGCAGAAGCGGATGAAGATTTGACTATATCTTCCCTATCGGCAAGAGGTCCTCCAATGTTTCGCCGAAGTCAAGGATGTCTTCGCTATCGGAAAGACATGAACTATCGGCCGAACCTTATTCTTTTATCCCAATGGCCAAGTTCTCACCGATATCTCCTTAGTGGTTCGTTGCCTATCGGCAACACCTCATTCTATCAGACCACGAGAAATTTCTTATGCCGATATACTCCGTCACGCCGATGACCAACCTTTGTCGGCCAGACTTCCTCCTTCGGTGAAGCTTCTTTCACCTACACCGACACCTTGTCTCTCGCCGATATCGTCAGGCACATCGGCCAGACCTCCTGCTTCGGTAAGACTTCGGTTCGTGGTCCCGATGGTTCATCTCACTCCGACGAGTCCTTTGTCGCTGAGACTTCTCGAACTCCTTCCGATGAACTTTTATCGGCGGGACTCTCACGGTCGCCGTGACTTCTTCGGCTTCCCCCGACAAGGTTCCTCACGCCGATACTCTTTATCGGCAATACTCCGAGGATGTCTCACCGATCGGTGAAACTTTATACCGTCGGCTAAGTATATTTTCCTTAGCCCGATATCGTTTCTCTCACCGATGCGAACAATGATGGTATGTGCCTCCGGCACTATACCAATCTTCGGCAAGACGGAGGGCCTTTCACGCCGATGGATCTCCAACTGTTCTGAGGCGCCGAACCAGAATTCCTTTCGACAGAACAACGGAATTAGGCCGTTTCATTTATCAAACCCTCGATCACTTGTAGCAATCTGATCCCACATCAAAACTGTCCAATTTCATTCTGATTTCCCGACTAGCCACATGACGATGTCTAGTCGAACTTGACTGAGTTCGCTGGCTTCCTGGGTAAGAATTCAACAACAACAAATGTTAGAAGTCTTTCCCCCATCCCACTGTTACTATACAGGGCTTCAGTGGACAGAGGAAAGGGCCTCCATGTATGAATCAAAACCCTACTCCTAGGTTACGAACCAGCCACTGTGGAACCGTGGGTTTTACACCGTCTGCACACTACAGAGTCACTATGGATTGACGGATAGCATCCGGTTAGGGTTCTATTTACAAAATCAGGATAAAGATATCAAATCACTAAGAACAACCAAGAAAATCAACACAGATCATACCCAGAACTCTCTTTATTCAGTTATCAAAAAAGAACTTGTTGTAATACACACTTCTCTCCCCCGCTCCGTGTGACATACAACCTGCCTCTAAAGAAGATGTAGAGACAGCAGTTATCCCCTCCAACCGTGCAAACTGATTTTCAAATCAGTTAGCCGTTGGTTTACCCATCATACAAGCAAAACTACATGTGTGCCTTGCACAATTACATTCATGGGACCAAATTGACTCTTATTACAAAATGAAATGGCTTAAGAGCCTTATGAGACAACAAAAGAAAAGATGATCCTGCACTACAGAGAATGTGCTCCTGCACCAAGAAGACAGTAATAGTCACGCAGAACATGGAGCAGACAGTTAATGCATAGAAGACACATTAATGCAAGGAAGATAGAAATAATATCTTTTCTTTTCTTTTTTCTCATATATATGAAATGCAAATGCAAGTATTGGGAAACAAACCTTCCAAAATGTAGGAAGCACTACTCCAAGGTGTTGGTCTTTGCATATGGGTAAACACACACGTAATACACACAAAACCTCCCAAAATGCATAAAGCACTACTCAAAGGTGCTAGTCTATGCATATGAGGCAACAAACACACCATAAAAAATAAGCACACCAAAACACACACACTTGAAGACATGAAGAAAACATGGTAGACAAGCAATGGAGTTTACCTATTTCTAGGTCCAACACCATCTCAGGCACACACCAACGGTTGAGCTTCACCACAACAATCACCGAAGACATGCTTAAGGGTTGAGTTAGTCACAGAATCACTCCCTGCCTCCACATACGACTTTTGAAAATGACAGGATGATGCAATTTGCTCCAAGAAATACACCATCCCCGCCTCCGCAGAGGGCTTACATGATTGATTGATTGATTGATTGCAAACAAACACAGGATGCACAATGCACTACTCGGGCACAGGTCTATGCATCTAAGATCAAACACATTGCTAACATCTATAACAAACAACTTATCTTATATGCCCCACCTTAAGGTGGTTGATATCAGTTATTGATATCAAGCACACTAAGGTAGGAAGAAAAGACACAAGAGAACACTGACTTTCACAAAGCCCATGCCCCCCAGAGGTGACATGTACTTTATGATCACCAAATGTTCCCAGAAACACATCCCTGGAACAAACATGTTAGTGTCTACAATGTCATGATAATCAACAACATCAATGCATATGATTAACCACACAAAGAGCCAAGGTTATACAATGAATTCAAAGTTTGAGGATAACCAGGGGCTATATCACGAAGCTATCCGAATCAAGTAGCACCAAGGCCTGATTCAAAGCCAAACAAAGGTGCATGGAGTAGTAGTATTGTTAAGGTTTGTAAATGTGATAGAAACATCATAGAATTCACTACGCGGAAAGTATGAGTGCTTCCACTAGCCAAGCATTAGATAAAATATACAACCCCATCATCATATTAGGAACTATAGTCCATTTTTTTATTTCTCTCAAAAGGGACACTAGGTTTGCATCAGTATAAATGTTTGTCGTCATCCACCCACTAGATGGAAACACTAAAGGAAGGGAAACAATAAATAAGAGAGGAGAAAACAAGTGTCTTAGGGACAGTCATGTAGGAGGGTGCCCCCAAGTCACCAACCATGATGCTATGTTTGTAAGACACAACACACAATCATGAAATCAGAGAGAGGCAATTTAGAAGAATGATGATAAAAATAGAAGAAGGTTGCAATAGAGGTAGTCTCCTGGTATCCCAAACCTTACGGCAGAATCTGAGTCATCCCAGGAGGCCTAAGCAACACATAACACATCACGGGGGAAGCACATCACAAGAGAGATAAAGGGTAAGAGATACTTACCTTTAGGGTCTTCGTATTAGAAGTAATCAATAATCAAATAATCTTTTTTTTTCCAATCACAAATGTTAGAGAGAAAAGGTGTGTAAGGTACCATTGCCATATTTTTGTCATTATTCTTTTGTTCAGTCTTAGATTCTTCTTGATTTGACTCAATATTAGGTGGAGTATTTTCTTGCTGAATTGTATGCAATATTCTCTTGAGATATGGAAGAATGAATTTGGTTGGAGTGATTTCGACCTCAACCCAAGAGAGATTTAATGTAAAAGACTTTAGACCTTTTGAGAAAAAAACATCAGAATGTGAGGAAGGTAAGGTGTTGTTAGGACAATTATCAATACTTTTGTCTCTAGTGATGTTCCATGGGGTAACTGTTGTTTTTAGATCCTTAGTAAGTTCCAAGTAACCTAAATTTTTAGTCGAAGGAAGGAGACTAATGGTCTTCTCCCCTTTAGTGATATCCAAGGTGTGTGAACAATCAACTAAAGGAACAAGGTTTTTATGATGATCCATGGAGGATCCATGCATAAAGTTTTCATTGATGTTAGATGAAAGCTCCTCATCTATCCATGGAATGCTCTTTGTTGGAGGGAGTTCTTCATTCACTAATGCTTCCTCTTGGACAAGGAGAGCATTGGACTAGCAAACTGGTGATGACTCTTCATTTGCTAACACTTCATCTTGGTTAGAGTGAGTATTAGGATGGAGACGTGATGGTGTGATGTTAATAGATGTGTCAATGAAATCATCCTCTATCATCAAAGTGTACTCATGAGGGGTAATAACCTTTAGAGAGGGATCATAAGGTAAATCAGAGTTATCATCACATGTTTTATCAATAGGTGCCATAGTAGAATTTCCCATAAAATCATCCAAGGCTTCATCTAACATTTTAAGATCATCACTAGTATATGTATTTTTTTATCATGAATTTAGTGAGATCATCTAATATCGGAGGGTATATTCCCATGAGAGTTGTGAAGCTACCAAAGTCACCTATATGACAAAGAATTTCATATGTGGAGCACATAGAGAGATCGACATCATGAATGTGTGTTGTTTGTTCCAGAACTTGAGGATATTTATCAGTGAATTTGGAGAAATGATCCATGTCTATGATGTATGAGAACAATTATTCCAAATAAGTAGCCATGATATGTGTTCCCAAATGGATGTAAAATCAGATTTGGACAATTTTTCAAAAGTATGTTGAAGACAAGCACCAAACTATATGCAAGAATAGCCTCAAATGCTCAAATTTTGTGTTTTTTTCTAATGCAAATGAATGGAACAAAGAATGTTTTAAGGATTTTGATCAAGGGCAGAAAGGTATATCTCTAATATCAGTCCAAAACATAAAATTATCCTTCTCAACACACTCTTGATGTAAATCCAAGATAATGCCAAGTCAAAATGTAGCGAAAATATGTCAAAATAGGCACTTTTCACCAAAATTCAATGCAAAAGAGCATACAAAAGGGTGTTGTAAGAAAAATGGTGATGGAAAGAAAATAATATCAACAATAATAGCCTCTTGGTGCTAAAATATCTAACACAACATGATTTTAGTGCAATTTAAGGTCAAACACTAGTGAAAATATAGCAAAAATAGGCTATTTTTCACGATTTTTCAACTCCAAGACCTAGCAAAGGAGGTGTTGTAAGAAATATAGGAGGGATAGAGAATAATATCAATAATATCAGTCACCTCAATTCATAAAATTGATCACAACATGCTTGGAGTGCAAACTAGGTCAAACCCTAGGGCCAAAATAGCCAAAATGTGTAGTTTTTTGCAAAATTTTCACTACAAGAGCCTATTAAAAGGCTGTTGTGAAGATTTTTATGAGGGGAATAAAATGATTGCCCTAATAAAAAAAATTGACATGAAAATATCTTTCACAACACTCTTGTGGTACAAGTTTGGAGAGTCGATACGACCAATTTTAGTGAAAATTATCATTTTTGAAGCCCTAGGTTTGAAATCTTGAAACTAGTGCTATACGAATGATTTAATTCCTTATTTATGATATAAATTAAATATTCATAGATCTGAAAATGATTTTCAAGCTTAATCATGCAAAATTCCCATTCAAATTTAATGAAATTGCACCAAAATTGCTAGTTTTTGTTGAAATTTTTAATGCAAATAAATTAAATTTAAATGCAAATTCACACTAAAATGCAAGACTACAGCCAAATACAATTTTGAATGATCCTCTAAATCAGTAGAAAAATCTGATAAAAGATTTTGTCTACAAACCCTAGATTTTGGAATTACTAGGTTATATAAAATTGACAAAATTTCCACAAAACCCTAGCAATTAAATGATGAAAATGCAAAGAAAGATTTTGAATTTTTGTATTTTTCTGTAGTTTATATCAGATCTAATGCAAAAATTATGAATTAGGAAAATTTAGGAAGAATTGGCATAATTTAGTAAGCCCAACAATGCAAATTTTTTTGTATTTTTCTAATTTTTCATTTTTTTTTAAATTTTCTCAATGCAATGAATTAAATGACCAAATGAATGAATGAAATCACACAAAATCTATAGAAAAACACTTAGCAAGTTGCAATTTAAGTCCAAAAACATGGGTTCACAAAAATGTTTAGTGGAAAATTGGATCTTGTTAATCTTTTGTGGTTTAGATGTTTAAATCTGCCTCTCCACTATACATTGAAGGATCTAGGGTCAAATGGCAAGCATTATCATACCCTAGAGTCACTTTCAGATGTAGAGAAACTTGGATTAGGGAATTAATTATCAATTTTTCCTTCTCCTATGCTCAATTGACCATTAAAACACTAATTAAGCAAATATGACAACAAATTAATGAATTACGAAAAAAGCTCTTGCAGATGGATGTGAAATACCAACTTACAGAATACTTGTTTTCGGGGTTCCAAAGTGGAATAGTTGGGGACATTGGAGTGGGTACCCAAGTCCAAGGTACCTACTTTTTCAAGGAATCTAGACCTCCTTCGGACACTAATAAGCCCTATAACTTCTATTTTTAGGAATTAGTCTGTAGAGGACACTGGAGTGAGCACCCTAGTCTCAAAAGTGCTCCTTTGTTCGTCTTTCATTTGGATCATGAATCCTTGATGTCTTCCCAACCTTCCTACAACTCCAATTTTTTTGGATATGACACCTGTAACCTACAATCACAAGACTTGGTTTGGGGGTTGTGGTGTTTAGAGATTTACCTCAGTCAAACACTAGAGGACACTTAAGTCTCTGAACACAGTTATCAAATAAAGAGGGCATTCCCTTGTGAGGCAGAGACTAAAACCAAAGGAAACAATAATAAAAGCATAATATTATGTCACCTTGTAGTGAAGCTTTCATGGAGGAAGATGCTCTTCATGCCATGAAGGAATTGATGCTCAAATTTGTAAATATCAACACACAAAACACACAAGTCTGCTCTAGCAATATAATAGAAAGCCTTGAATCACCTTAGGATGCCAAAAGTTCACTATGATTATCTAGTTGAAATCTAGTTTACAAATGAATGCCTACACATGCTTATATATGCATCTACAAGGATTCCCGCCAAGATATTTGAAATTCAAACTTACCGTTTTGGCAAAGAGACCTAATAACATTCACTAACTGACACCCGCAAATTGGGGCTGCCCCAAAATACGGTAGGACTAGGGCACAGGCACCCAAGTCCTCCCCCTATTTTAGGTAGGGTACAGCTCAAGGGGTCCTCCTAGGTCCTATTTGCCATGGGACTTAGGTCTCATTCCATCGGGATGCTAAAATATGAACTAAAATGGTCTAAATGCACTCTAAAGACTTGAGACCTAAACCTTATGAGGGAAAAGCCCCCAAGGGGACATTTTCTAATGTTACAGCCTCAAATAAGGTATTTCTCATGAAGCATTTGCTTAATCTAAAAATAGTTGAAGGTGGATATGTGACAGATCATTTAAATGAGTTTAATATGATTACCAGTTAGTTAACTTCTATAAAAGTGAAATTTAATGAAGAGGTGAGGGCTCTCTTGGTTTTATGTTCTTTGCCAGAAAGTTTTAAATAGCTTAGTAATGGCTGTAAGTAACTCTGTCTCTGGTTCAAATACTTTGAAATTTGATGATGTTGTTGGTGTTAGCCTTAGCGAGGAAATGCAATGGAAAAGCTCAAGAGGGTCCACATCAAGTAGTGTTTTGAATGTAGAAAGCAAGGGCAGATCAAAGCAGAGAGAAAAACATTTTGGAGGCAATGGGAAGTCACGAGGAAAATTAAAGGACAAGAGGTCCCAATCTAAAGGACAGAAGGATTGTTGGTACTACGGGAAACCAAGTCATCTGAAGAAAGATTGTTGGTCTCAGAAGAATAAAGGAGACAAACAAGAAAACAATAAGGAGGCAAATGTGGTAAGTAATAAATTTGAAGATGATGCTTTGATTCTTTCCCTAGATAATGCTAATGATTCATGGGTTTTAGATTTAGGGGCCTCATTTCATGCTACGCCCCATAGAAATTATTTTCTTAATTATGTCCAAGGGGATTTTGGGCTGGTTTATTTGGGAGATAATGAACCCTATCAGATTGTTGGAAAGAGAAGAATTAAGATTAAGTTGCAGAATGGGAATCATTGGCTACTACAAGAGGTAATGCATGTTCCAAGGTTGAGTAGAAATTTAATTTTAGCAGGGCATCTAGTTGATGAAGGTTGCATAGTTACTTTCAGTGATAAAAATTGGAAGGTTTCAAGCGGTGCCTTAATAGTAGCAAAAGGTGTAAAAGTAGGCACCTTATATCTTTGTATAGGTCATACTGTTCCTTCTACTTTAGCTGTTGTAGAGAAAAAACAAACAGGGTCAGGAACAATTGTTGTAGGTTCGCAAGAAGAGACTGAAACAATTACTGCATATTTTGAGACAACACCGTGGCATACCAGACTTGGGCATATGAGTGAAAAAGGTATGAAGGTATGCCATTCTAAGAAAGTTTTACCAGGTTTGAAATGTATTAATATGGATTTATGTGAAAGTTGTGCGTATGGAAAACAAAAGAGAGTTAGTTTTCTCAAGGATGGGAAGTAAAAGAAAGATGAAAAGTTCAAGCTTGTGCATACAGATGTATGGGGACCAGCTCAGGTATCTTCTCTCAGTGTCTCTCGATATTATGTTACATTCATAGATGATGCAACTAGGAAGGTTTGGATTTATTTCCTTATGTAGAAATTTGATTTATTTGAAACATTTAAGAAATGGAGAAGCTTGGTTGAGAATGAGATGGGTAAAAGATTAAAATGTCTCAGATCTAATAATGGTGGTAAGTATTGCAGCAAAGAATTTGAGGATTATTGATCCTTTAATAGAATTCATAGGTAGAAAATAGTTCCAGGGACTATATACAAGAATGGACTAGCTGAACGCATGAATAGGACAATAATGGAGCCTGCAAGGAGCATGAGATTGCATGCTAGGTTGCCTTTAAACATGTGGGCAAAGGTTGTCATTACCGTTGTATATTTAATTAATAGAGGTCCTTTAGTTCCTTTGGGATGTGGTATTCTAGAAGAAGCATTGACATGTAATAAGGTGAGTTATTCTTTTCTCAAAACCTTCAGATGTGAAGAATTTGCACATGTAGATTCTAAAAATAGAACGAAGCTAGATGTAAAATAAAAAAAGTGTATCTTTGTTGGATATGGCATTGATGAATTTGGTTATAAGCTTTGGAATGTTGAAAATCTAAAAATTGTGAGAAGTGGGGATGTTGTATTCAATGAGAATGTGTTGTACAAAGATCAGTTGCAGAAGCATGAGAAGAAAGAAAAGGATTATGTGGCATTGGATGATACTTCATATAGTGATGTTTTAGTGGTTCCTCATGCTCTGCAATAGCAACAAGAAATACCACAAACTCCAGTGAATGTTAGATGGTCAACAAGGCTAAGTAGACCTCCTGAAAGGTTTTCTCCCTCTTTGTATTCTATTTTGTTAACAGATGCTGGTAAACCAGAAGGGTATGATGAAGCTATGTAGGTGGACACAAAGGTTCAATGGGAGCTTGCAATGAAAGAAGAAATGGACTCCTTGCTAAAAAATTAGACTTGGGAATTATGTTTAAGTTGCCTGCAGGTAAAGAGGCTTTACCAAACAAATGGGTTTATAGGATGAAAGAGGAAGATGGAGGTAAGAAAATATTTAAAGCCAGGTTCGTTGTAAAAGGATTTGAATAGAAAAAGGCATTGATTTTGATGAGATGTTTTCTTTGGTTGTTAAGACGACTTTTATTCGTATTGTCTTAAGCATTGTGGTTGGTTAAGATTTGCATTTGGAACAACTAGATGTGAAAACTGCCTTTCTCCATCGTCACTGGGAGGAAGAGATATATATGGAAAAACCCTAAGCATTTGAGCTAAAGTTAAGGAGAAACTAGTGTGCATATTGAAGAAGAGTTTATATAGCTTGAAACAAGCACCTCGGCAATGGTATTTGAAATTTGATAGTTTGATGGTTGAGCAAGGCTATAGCCAGTATAATTTTGACCGTTGTGTTTATTTTAAGAGGTTGGATAATGATAGGTATATTATTTTATGCTTATATGTTGATGACATGCTTGTAGTAGGGTCTAACATGGATCACATAAGAGAGTTAAAACAACAGTTAGCACAGTCATTTGCTATGAAGCATTTGGGGGCAGCAAAACAAATCCTTGGTATCAAAATTTGTAGAGATAGGAAGAAAAAAAATTGACTCTATCTCAGGCTAATTATGTTGGAAGATGTTGGAGAGTTTCCTATGGAGATTGCAAAATTTGTCAACACACCTTTGCCTAGTCATTTGAAATTGACTAAGGAGATGTGTCCTAAGACACAAGAGGAGGAAGAAAAAATGTCCAAGGTACCATATATGCTTCAGCTGTAGGAAGTTTAATGTACGCCATGGTATGCATTAGACCAAATATTGTACATGTTGTAGGAGTTGTAAGCAGGTCTATGAGTCATCATGGATGGGAGCATTGGAATGAGGTAAAATGAATTCTCAGATATTAAGAGGTACATCCAATAAACACTTATGTTTTGGGGGCTCTAATACTGATTTAGCAGGTTATGCAGACTCAGATTTGGTAGGAGATATTGATACTAGGTAGAGTACTACAGGGTATGTCTTTACTGTAGGTGGGATAGCGATGAGTTAGATATCCAGGTTGCAAAAGGTGGTTGATTTATCCACCACAAAGGCAGAGTGTGTAGCTACAATAGAGGAAAGCAAGGAGATGATATGGATACAATCTTTCATGGAAGAATTAGGCAAACAATAGGCTAACAGTTCTTTGTATATAGATAGTCAGAGTGCCATACATCTTGCAAAGAATTATGCCTTGCATTCAAAGACCAAACACATACAGTTGAGGTATCACTTCACTCGGTCAGTGTTGGATGATGGATAGTTATAGCTAGAAAAGATACATATAGATGAAAATCTAGCAGATATGTTTACGAAGGTAGTGACAAGGGAGAAGTTGAGCTCCTCTTCAGCTTTGGTTGGTCTTCAAGACTGAAAACAAAAAATCATAACAACAGAATCCATAGTGGTTATTCCCAGTGGGAGCTACAAGGTCAGTGGTGTTATGATTAGTTGTTAGCTATCGTTGCACCAAAAGATCAACCTGTTACTACCTGATATAACCATTTGACTTAACAAGCATGGGAGGTAATTAAGCCCTTGTTGCAAACCACCGCAGCACTACGCTGAACAAGGAGACCAAGGGCCACACCTTGCAACAATCCCCCCTAGCGCAAGCGCGGGGTTTGAACCCATGACCTAGGCTCTGATACCAATTGTTACCTACCGTTGCACCAAAAGATCAACCTGTTAATGCCTAATGCAACCACTTGACTTAACAAGCATGGGAGGCAGTTAAGCCCTTGTTGCAAACCACCACAGCACTGCGCTGAGCAAGGAGACCAAGGGCCACACCTTGCAACATTAGTTTCCAAGTGGGAGATGATATGGTGTGGAGTTTGATCAATCTCCAAGTGGGAGATTATTGTTATATGGAGCCTAATCAGACTCGGAGGTTAAATTTACCCCACTTTTATTAGTGTGCTTTCCCCCCAAATCATTTAATGGGGTCAAGGGGTATTGCCCCTTGCGAGGGTTTGAGGGCAGTGCCCCCAAGAAGTGGTCAAGGGGTAGCACCCCTTACAGGGTTAGGGATAGCTCCTCCAACCAGTCAAGATCAAGTTGCTGGTTAGGTTGTTCCATAACCAGTGACTCATTAAGGAATACAACCACTTCCAGCACTTTCTTTTTTTGTTCAAGATAACCCTCTTCAAAAGATGCTAGCATAACATCTAAGTGTGAGCAGAAAAGCTCAATTTCAACTTAATATAGATCCTTCTCAAGCTCTTGATCATTCAAATCAAGGCTGCTTTGTGTTGTGATGCTCACAACACGCCTCATTTTACTCCTTAGCAAAATGAAGACCCCTGCTATGGCTTTTCTTTTGCTTGTGTGTGTGGGTTTGCTTAGTGGTAAAGGGAAAAGGGAGTGAAAAGTACAAACCTTGTTGAAAATAAAGAAAAAATAGCATTAAGTACCAGAGCTAAATATGGGTGAATTCATTGTCAAAAATGAGTGAGGGTTTCTTTTTGAACCATTTTGAATTTCCCAATATTTTGTAACATGTGTTTTTGGTAAAATGCACTATAGGAGGGTTTCTATGATACATATAAAAAGTTGTTTGCATGTTGTTTCGTTG
This sequence comes from Cunninghamia lanceolata, assembly GCA_027924645.1. NCBI lineage: Eukaryota > Viridiplantae > Streptophyta > Pinopsida > Cupressales > Cupressaceae > Cunninghamia > Cunninghamia lanceolata. The sequence continues at coordinate 7,433,802 of BSBN01000193.1, forward strand.
TATGAGTTGCAAAAGAGAATTGTCGGGTTTATTAAATCATTATACTTGTATGCATTTGGCTAACACTTTATTTTTACATACAAGTCGGACCTGGTAGAGTTAAGAGTTTAAATAAATAATTGGTCAAGTCCGTCAGATGTATTTTGAGTTTGTATGTTTGGTAAAGGGAAACATACACGATGATATACAAAGCTATATGCATGTCATGGAACCGAAAAGATTATGAAATGAGGTTTTATTGTTGTACATTTCGTGCTTTGTATGTATGTTTCAGGTTATACATTTCAATATACATACAATGTGGAATTCAGGAAAGATTAAAATCTGATATAAATGATGTATCACACTTTAATGTGTATCGAAAGATGCATTGCACTTTATATACATCGCAGAGCTGAAAAGTAAGTAAACTGTGGTCTATAAAAATGATAAGTCCAAAACGGCGATACAAAGGAGTTTGTATGTATTGGGCTTTGTATCTAAAAATTGGATACAAGTATTGTTGCATTTCAGAAGATACAATCAGAAAAGTGATGTGGGCTCCACCATTTGTACGTCGGGTTTGTATAATAACAATGTATATCCTCGATATACAAGCCAATATGCAAAGCGAAAGATACAAGTTAAAGATACAAGCCGGATGCGAAAAGAAAGTTAAATACTAAAAATTCTTTGTATGTTCAGAATGCTTGTATGTTTATGATATACATAATCCAATATACAAAGGAATTAAAAGCATCAAAAGAGATAAAGAGTAATGAAAGGGGGTTTGCATAGGGTTGTTTGTATGTGTGCTTATACAAGATAATATTCAAGAGTTATGCAAAGTGAAAGATACAAGCCGGATGTCAAAAGGAAGTTTAATATAGAAAATTCTTTGTATGTTTGAATGCTTGTATGTTTATGACAAAAGTTAGGTTCAAGACTAAAAAGTGACTTTAATCCATTTTATAGACTGTGGTGTTCGTTCTATTGTGTTGTGCATATTCGATGAGGGGTATGTAGGAAAAGTACAAATTGACAAAATCAACGTGAATTTTAAAACCCATTTTATAAACTTATGTTTGTTGGTAGGTATGTAGGTATATGGAAAGTGACAAAGTGGTGATGGCATCTCAGAGGGCGAAGTCTACATAGGAAAAGGCAAAATTTACAAAGGATACAGGGGGGAATATACAAGCATGATATTATAGGAGCATGATCATGATGAAGAAGAAAAAGATAAAGAAAAGGAACTTGAAGAAAGAAATGAAGATGCATCCCCAAAGAGACATATGCATTAGGTACTTATAAGATAATAAGTCATCCAGATGGTTGCCACCTAGCAACCTATGCCATGAAGGATAGTCGACTGAGTCAAAGAAAGATTATCTACTGTTGATCTTAATAGACAAATCTTGACCGTATGTCATTTGTAACCACTCCCTCACCTTATTCTATAAAAGGTGCAGGAGTGCCATATTTTGATTTATTCAGAAGCTTAATTGAAATTTGATTGTTGAAATCAGGACTTATTTCAAAGTTGTTGTAAACATACATGTTTTGCATATTGAATGAAAGAGAAGACAATTTGATTACAAATCATCATAAATCTTGAGTAATCTATGTTTGAGATCTTGATACATGCTTTGCTCAGCTGCGTCCCTTGGAGTGCTTGTCAGTCTGCATGTGTTGTTTTCAGTCCTTATCCTTTGAATTTAGCATCATCTATATCTAGCTATGGAACATCCTGGTGAAAATATGGTTTGATTTCTTCTCCTCATGAATGTATCTTGTGTGTATGTGGTTCAATAGCTAAAGATTCACTAAAATTAGAAGCATTCATTTAGATTTCTTTCAATTTCATAACAATTCATCATCATAATTGCAAATAACAGAAGATCAAAAGTAAATAACATGAAATATGTTGACATCTTGTAGATAATTGGAAATACATAGCATATTTAGAGTTAAAGCATGTTAAATTGACAGATATCATACAAATTCACACATAAATCCATGAAATTCATGCATATATCTACTTACAGACACATCATTTGAGTAAATATACTGTGTAGAAGAAAGAACAAGTTCATGATGATCAATAATCAGAGGGATTGATCAAACTTGCAAATACATCAGCTATCTTTGAAATAGAGTAGAAATAACCTCTCTGTGGAGTATATTTACAGGAAACAGAATCTACTGATCATACAAACAAAAGTAAGGCCTCTTGAAATGGAAAATAACATGTCACATCAACCTCTGAGTAACATTAGATGATCATGACTTGATCATTGGAGACTTGGAGTCATCAACTTATCCTAAGTTGATCATACTTTACAAGATAATAAAGGTTTGTTGTGCAAATTATTATGCATGTTGTTATGACTAACAATCATCATCAACACAAATTGGCACTAGAAGGAGGGCCGTGACTGAAAGATTTAGATTTCTGCAAATATTACATAAATATTCATCATTTGAGTTTAATGACTGCAAATATCTCTTGTCTGAGAAGATTTGACTGTATCTTTTCAAAGATCTAGCTCAAAGCTTCAAAGATTTGTTTGATTTTCTGAGCTTTCAAGTTTTATTCTGAGATATGATAGATCTCGTTAAAATTTCAAAATCCTAAAAATTGAAAATAGAGTCTCATTTTGATGGATGCATATGAAGACAATTTTCAAGTTGATATTCCTTTATTTTAGGAAACTTTGAATGAGTAGCTTTATCCTCAAAGTTTATCAAACTTTGGTTTATCTAGTTGTTGTAGGATACACAAGTCTATGGAGCACAGTGAAATTAATTGTTTAACTTTCCTCACCAAGATAGATTTATATTTGAAAGGACTAATTCTTTTCTCAGATGTGTACAAGACTAAAGTCTGGCAAGAAAAGGAAAGAGTTTTGGAGTGACAAGACAATACATCTTCAGAGGCTAGGAGACATATAGAAAAGGTACTGGTTGAATCAGTTTTGGAAGATGAAGATAATGAAGAACCTTTTGACGACTCAATATATGGTGAGATTGACAGTTCTCTGCTTCTCTGTCGAAGTAATAATATGGATGAGGTAGAGTGTAGGTATGAGTCTTTTGAAAATCATAGAGAAGAAAGTGCTTCTTGTTTTATGTCATCAGACAATAAATTAAGAAGATTAGAGTATCCTGATACACTTGATAAATATATTGAACTATGAAATTGTACTTGTCAGGATAGTGTCTTTGATTTTGATCTTAATAGGTATGATGAGAATGTGTGGATAGAGAAGTGTAAACAAGTGGCGAAGGAATTTAAACACACTACTGCTGATGAAGTTCCTACTATAGCAACTAATGGAGTCATAGAAAAGAAAGTAAATCCTAATTTATTAGCTGACTTCCTTAAATTGAATGATCAAATGCAAGAATGTTGCAAGTCAATGGAATCAGACACTTTACTGGATGGTAAATGTGAGTTATTTGATGAACAATTTATAAAAATTGAAGATGTAGAAGGTTTTGTAATTGTTGTGAATGATCAGATGCCAATCTAATGTCATTTTGAAAATGAAATAGGGGAGTATTCCTATCAGTTGAAAGTTGTTTCACCTTTACAGTCAAATGATTTAGAAATGATAAATTTCTATATATCAGGTTATGATGATGAAGATACTCATTTAGATTTTGATGTGCAAGGAATTAAAGAAAATGTTGAGGTGTTTCCCAAAGTCAAAAATCAAATAAGCTTGCAAAATGAAGAGATGAAATTGGATAATGATGAAGGAGATCGCTTCAAGGATTTTGAATTGTACTTGTCTAGAAATATACAGTGTTGCCAAATATTAGGTTTACCCACTGATGATATCTTGATTGAAAGTTGGTGCAGATTACATGACAAAGCACATTCAGAAAGGGATTGTGATGCCTGCTTAGACATGATGGAAGTAAAAATTAATGAAAACATTAAGGTGCTTCCTGAAGTCAAGAATCAGATATACATACAGAATGAAGGAACAAAGATGGATAAAGATGACAGATTAATACTTCAAGAGTCATACATTCTTCAAGATGAAGGGAGACCTGACGTTGAACCAAACAACAAAAATGCAAAGTCAAATGGAAGACCAGCTGGCAATGAACAAGCATGTCCAACAGAACTGGAGATACACCAGGTTGTATCTCTCCTTTCCATAGTGAATAATGTTGAATACTATTTTGATTATGGAAATTCAAGAGATAAGACATGCATATCGATTAGTCATGAAGATGATGAGCTTCCTCAATTGCTGATTATCAAAAATTCTTCTGTTAGGCACAATGAATTTAGAATACAAGAATAGTTTTCAGAATACAAAGATGAATTTGCTAGGATCAGAACCATAACTAGTGCCTGATGCTCCTGCACAATCTAAAGAAGTATGCAACTACAGGTGTCTTTGGGTCTTTTCCTAGGTTTTATTTGCCATGTAGAGACTTGTGTATAGTTTGGTAGAATAGTTGTTCTATTTCTTTTCTTTGTTTTCTTGTCTTTCTTTTTGTGGTTTCCTTTCGTAGGTAGTTGTTTGTACAGTCTGTTTGTTTTGTTTGCTTTGTTGTTTTCCTGTTTGTTGGGGTCTTTATTTTAGGGTATGCAGGAGCAAACTGGCAACCACTGAAAACAATAGAAAATTTAGAACATTCAGGTTAATTATTTGAAATTTATGCATAACCTGTTGTGACTTTCATGAATGTAGAAAGTTGGTAGACTTGTGAAATTTTGTATTCAATAACTATGGGTTGAGTATTCAAGGGAAGTTTCTCACAATAACACACCTAAAATCCTTGGGTTTGTTGAACGTACTAGTGTAGATATTATGTGAAAAATTAGAGGTCACCCTTGCTACTATTGCAATTCTCAGCTTAATTTTAGCAAGTGATCATTCCTTGCATCATGAAGTTACAACTGTAATATCTTATGAAGTTTCTATCTCATCCAAAATATAAAATAAATAAAATAATAAAATGGATTTTACAGAAAATCTAGATTAAGCCATCTAAGTAACTCTACTGCGGCTATAGACGCTTGCTAGCAGTGGAGCTCTACTTAGGAGAATTGTAACGATAACCTTGTCGGGGCTATGGATGCCTGCTGGCAGCAAGGCTCTATCCGGTTGGCTATGAGGGAATGACATCAACTATGTAGGTTAATATTAGTCATTGGTTTGTTCAACTGATTTTCAAGATGAGGATTATTAATCATATGCACCCACTTAAACTGAAGGGAAGATTCATGCACCTTATTGAATACATTAGGTCTCAAGTTAAATGATGATTTGTAGAAAAGATAGTTGGAAGTTATGAGTTTATTTCATTTAGTTTCCTTTAATGGTTTTAATTTGATTGTTTTGTTTGGTTGCTAGTTGTTGTGATGCTCACAACATGCCCCATTTTACTCCTTAGCAAAATGAAGACCCCTGTTGTGGCTTTGCTCTTGCTTGTGTATGTGGGTCTGCTTGGTGGTAAAGGGAAAATGGAGTCAAAAGTACAAACCTTGTTGAAAATAAAGAAAAAATAGCATTAAGTACCAGAGCTGAATATGGGTGAATTCATTGTCAAAAATGAGTGAGGGTTGCTTTTTGAACCATTTTAAATTTCCTAATATTTTGTCAAATATGTCTTTTTGGTAAAATGCACTATAGGAGGGTTTGTATGATACATATACAAAGTCATTTGTATGTTGTGTTGTTGTATGAGTTGTAAAAGAGAATTATCAGGTTTATTAAATCATTATACTTGTATGCATTTGGCTAACGCTTTATTTTTACATACAAGTCAGACCTGGTAGAGTTAAGAGTTTAAATAAATAATTGGTCAAGTCCATCGGATGTATTTTGAGTTTGTATATTTGGCAAAGGGAAACATACACAATGATATACAAAGATATATGCATGTCACGGAACCAAAAAGATTATGAAATGAGGTTTTATTGTTGTAAATTTCGTGCTTTGTATGTATGTTTTGGGTTATACATTTCAATATACATACAATGCAGAATTCAGGAAAGATCAAAATCTGATATAAATGATGTATCACACTTTAACATGTATCGAAAGATGCATTGCACTTTATATACATCGTGGAGCTGAAAAGTAAGTAAACTGTGGTCTATAAAAATGGTAAGTCCAAAAGGGTGATACAAAGGAGTTTGTATGTATTGGGCTTTGTATCTAAAAATTGGATACAAGTATTGTTACATTTCAGAAGATACAATCAGAAAAGTGATGTGGGCTCCACCGCTTGTATGTCAAGTTTGTATAATAACAATGTATATCCTCGATATACAAGCTGATATGCAAAGTGAAAGATACAAGCCAGATGTGGAAAGAAAGTTAAATACTGAAAAGTCTTTGTATGTTCGGGATGCTTTTATGTTTATGATATACATAACCCAATATACAAAGGAATTAAAAGCATCAAACGAGATAAAGGGTAATGAAAGGGGGTTTGCAGAGGGTTGGTTGTATGTGCACTTATACAAGATAATATACAAGAGCGACATGCAAAGTGAAAGATACAAGCCGGATGTCAAAAGGAAGTTCAATATAGAAAATTCTTTGTATATTTGAATGCTTGTATGTTTATGATAAAAGTTAGGTTCAAGACTGAAAAGTGACTTTAATCCATTTTATAGACTGTGGTGTCCGTTCTATTGTGTTGTGCATATTTGATGAGGGGTATGCAAGAAAGGTATAAATTGACAAAATCAACATGAATTTAAATCCATTTTATAAACTTATGTCTATTGGTAGGTATGCAGGTATATGGAAAGTGACAAAGTGGCGATGGCATCTTAGAGGGTGAAGTCTACACAGGAAAAGGCAAAATTTACAAAGGATAAAGGGGGGAATATACAAGCATGGTATTATAGGAGCATGATCATGATGAAGAAGAAGAAGATAAAGAAGAGGAACCTGAAGAATGAAATGAAGATGCATCCCCAAAGAGACATATACATCAGGTACTTATAAGATAATAAGTCATCTAGATGGTTGCCACCTGGCAACCTATGCCACGAAAGATAGTTGACTGAGTCAAAGAAAGATTATCTATTGTTGATCTTAATAGATAAATCTTGACCATAGGTCATTTGTAACTGCTCCCTCACCTTATTCTATAAAAGGTGTAGGGGTGCCATATTTTGATTTATTCAGAAGCTTAATTCAAATTTGATTGCTGAAATATCAGGACTTATTTCAAAGTTGTAAACATACATGTTTTGTATACTCAATGAAAGAGAACACAATTTGATTACAAATCATCATAAATCTTGAGTAATATGTGTTTGAGATCTTGATACATGCTTTGATCAACTGCATCCCTTGGAGTGCTTGTCAGTCTGCATGTGTTGTTTTCATTCCTTATCCTTTGAAGTTAGCATCATCTATATCTAGCTGTGGAACATCCTGGTGAAAATATGGTTTGATTTATTCTCCTCATAAATGTATCCTATGTGTATGTGGTTCAATAGCTAAAGATTCACTAAAATTAGAAGCATTCATTTAGATTTCTTTCAATTTCATAACAATTCATCATCATAATTGCAAATAACAAAAGATCAAAAGCAAATAACATGAAATATGCTAACATCTCATAGATAATTGGAAATACATAGCATATTTAGAGTTAAAGCATGTTAAATTGACAAATATCATACAAATTCACACATAAATCCATGAAATTCATGCATATATCTACTTACAGACACATCATTTGAGTAAATATACTATGTAGAAGAAAGAACAAGTTCATGATGATCAATAATCAGAGGAATTGATCAAACTTGCAAATAGATCAGCTATCTTTGAAATAGAGTAGAAATAACCTCTCTGTGGATTATATTTACAGGAAACAGAATGTACTGATGATACAAACAAATGTAAAGCCCCTTGAAATGGAAAATGGCATGTCACATCAACCTCTGAGTAATGTCAGACGATCATGACCTGATCAACAGAGACTTGGAGTCATCAACTTATCCTAAGTTGATCGTACTTTACAAGATAATAAAGGTTTGTTGTGAAAAATTTTATGCATGTTGTTATGACTAACAATCATCATCAACACTTTCACATATCTATTCTTGGATCAACACTTTATCTAAATGGTCCTCATCACTCTGGTGGTCAAAACTTGGCATAGCCATGTCATTTTCACTTTCATACTCAAAGTTAGGAAGTGTTGTTATACGGAGCCTAATCAGACTCAGAGGTTAAATTTACCCCACTTTTATCGGTGTAGTTTCCCCCCAAATAATTTAATAGGGTCAAGGGGCAGCATCTCTTGTGGGGGTTTGGGTGTAGCACCCCCAAGACAGGGTCAAGGGGTAGCGCCCCTTGTGGGGTCCAATGATTTTTTATTATTTTATTAATGTGCATCGGGAGTTATTTTTCTATTAGCCGACATAAAAAAAACCTATTTTTGTAACTAACATAAGGCTTGATAAAAGTGACTATGGGTTAGGGTTTATGTTGATGTATTGTAGCATTTTGCAGCAGTATTGAGTTACAAGGATTATTAGTTGTAATCGGTTTGATTTAATGGATAATAATATTGGACTCTTTGTTGGTGTATGTAGCCTAGGTTTGGGTGAACCACGTTAAGACTTGTCTCTCGCTGTTATTATTTCTATGTATTTTCATTCCTCTATTTAATCTTTATTTGCATTTAACTAATATCATATGCCAGCTAGCCCTAATAGGAAGCTCATCAAACAGATTGACTAGAAACTTAGGCTCAACATCGATTTCTTGCACATTATCTAAGTTTGTAACAGAGACCTTCAAATCATTCCAAATCAAATTTTCTTCACAATTGTCCTATTTTTTTGATGAAAAGGGGATGTCATTTACCTCATGACAACTTTCACTAAGCCTATTGAACTCTAAAACAAGTTCATCTTTATTCCCTTCCTCTTGATCTGAGGTTCTATTATCATATTGATGATCTTCACTCAGCAACTCACCGCAATGTTTGACATCTTCCTGCTCTTCATCTTCCTCATTGTTGTACCAACTGGATACATCAAAATAGTTATCGATATCTTGCTGCACTGGTTGATCCTTTGAGATAAATACTGAAACAATTTCATCCTCTTCAATAAAACCAGGAAGCTCATTAGTAAAAACAAACAAAGACTCATTTTGGGAAATCTTTTCTTGTTTGATCTTTTGTTGTTCTAATTGAAAACACTCCATAGTTAAAAGTGATAGATCTACCCTTCCAATCTTCTTCTAGAGGAGTGCAACATCATGATCAAAGGGTTCCTCCTTAGATTCATGTCAAGTGGGAAAATTTGGGGAGCTTCTTGGGTTTCTTGCAAGGAAGAATATTGTTCAAGGGGATGTTTTGTTACTATCGTAGGCTGAAACTAATCATTTTCTTCAACTTGCAAGGGATGAAGGCTTCTGAAACTTGGGATTTCAAGTTTAAGAGGCTGGTTTGGGGAGTTAAAGACCTTTTCCTGCCTAAAACTTGGAATCTCAACTTTAGGAATACTAAGAGGCTCAATTTTTTTAAAACTTGGAAACGTACATTTACAAACCACTTCTTGAACAAGTTGATCTAGAACTGCAGGAGTTACTTGGGCTTTGTACCTTTGTGTTTCCAACCCTTGCTCATAGAGATAGGCCTGCTAAGCCATCTCTTCCTGTTGCTGATTATACTCATGTTGCCTCTTAATCTCTTCTACCTACTTTGTGAAGTCATGCATGAAGTCCAACAACATGCCCTTTATGCTTGCAATCTCCTCCTTTTCACACTCTTAGAGCTGGATTTGACTATATAAAGGCTGAAATGGAGGCTGAGAAGAGGTGGGTGGGTGGTAATTATATCGGGCATGCTGGTTTTGAAAAGCCATGGAATTGAAACCAACAACATGATTTGTCTGATATGGTTGATATGGAGATGGATAAGCAGCATTTTCATGGTATGATGGATGGTAGGACATATTTTTATGAAACATAGGCCTATTCATTCATTAAAAAGTTGGCAAACAGCGCAAATTTGATTTTCTGAAATAAACCAACACTTAGATCTGTATGCAAAATTAGAGAATGGAGTCACCAGGTATAACTTAAAACCTCTAAAGGCTAGAAACACTGCTGCATATACTAGAACAACAACTTAAAACTTTGAAAAACTTTCTCCAAAACAAGTTTCAGAGTCCCACCGGGTGTGCCAAAAATTGTTGTCAATCAGGATTGCACCCTAGCCAAGTTAAATTTAACTATCCTACTGAAACATGGAAACACTCTCAGGTTGTGGGTGACCTATAGCGAGAATGAATTTCCAGAGTCGGTTGGTTCCCCTGGCAAATCACCTAAACTACAAAACTTTTTGAGGAAAAGGGTTTAGAGAAATGACTTGAAATGAAATCCGAAACTCCTAATGGCGATGCACCAGAACTTTATCTATTTCAATAACCTTACTCCCAACTGGTTTCTCAAAACAATAACTTTCACAATCTCACATGTACATACAACACAAAATTGATTTGCATGAAGATTTAAAATCAAACACAACATACAACCTGTGTCGTATGGACTTTCTGCACCCACACTTGTAATAATAGGACATTAAAAGGATTCAAATGTTAGAATCACAATGATAACATCAAAATACTACTACACAATGAGAAAAAAATTGAGATAGGAATGCTCTAGTGTTTTTATTAAAGCTAAAGGAGTATGCAAATATGAAATATGTGTACAAATCTCAAGCTTACAAAGATTTCTGCAAGTGAGCAAGAAAGTAAGAAGCAAATTTGAAGTATCCAAAACTAAGTTTTTCTCCCATATATATAGCCAAAAGACTTTCTAAAAACTTAGCCAGCTATCTACCCAAAAAAGAAACCAAAGTCTCATTTTCAAGCAAAGGGAAAAAGCCACAAAAGAGGGCCTAGAACTGACCCAAACTGAGTGAAAATAGGTGGCAAGTTTCCTTACCAAGTGGACCAACCCAAATGGACACTAAAAATCAGTCAGGGCTAACTAAAAATTAAAAATAGAAGTTTTATTGTAGTTAAATACTCCAGGAATTAATTGTGTGTAAGTTTATACCTCAATGTTTCAGATCAAACTCTATGATCCATCATTAGGAGAAAGAGCAAAAGAAGAGAGAAAATCATTTTTCTCTTTTCTCTCACTCTTTTTCCTAATGATGGATCATAGAGTTTGATCAGAAACGTTGAGCTATAAACTTACACACAGTTAATTCCTGAAGTATTTAACTACAATTATCATGGATTGTGGAAATTTGATGTCTCTTAATAGAAGTTTTAGTTCACTCCCTCTTTCCATTTTGCATAATGGGAACTTAAGCAAAAAAGAAGGCAAGTGAACTAGACTTGCCTTATTGAGTGTTCTGCACTTGCTATTTATTTTCTACATTTACTTGACATCTATTAAAGTAATTTATAAAACATTACTTTAATAGTGCCTTACATTTATCTGCAGTTTCAAATTTGCAAAATAGAAAGAGGGGCCCACATTATCTTTTACAACTTTCAAAATTATGCATCCCATTCACTAATTGTATATCTCAGATTGCCAATCACCAATTTGATTGTAGAATTCCTACAAACATACATTCTATTTCAAAATATAGTCAACTAGCAGAGGCCAGGGAGTTGATGTCAACAACTCCTAATAGAATCTAGAATGTCAATCTTCTCAGAGTAAATTTGCTGCACTTTAAAAACTCTAATGTTCCTGCAAGTGCCTCTTTAACATATATCATAATGTATATGTACACATCCATAGGCATCTTTGTGAATTTAAATTAAATATTTACATAAATTTTTCAATGCGAAACTCTTAACATAGATATAACATTACATATACTCCAAAGTATAACACAACACCCTTAGCATAGTGTATCACTCAAAACTCCATTCATCGGCAAACAAATAGCAATAAGATAAACATTGTGCATTCTTTGTCACATAAATCTCTAATTTAAGGCTTAAAAATTTCCAGTTTTACTTCAAGCAACAAATAAAGCTAAACTTTTTTACTAACACTCTACAAACTATAAACAGATGAAACAACTCCAAACTACCTGGGAAAAGACAACTAGCCTTTACAGACTTCCAAAAAATAAAACAATACATCCATTAATTAAAAAATGGCCGATCAAAAGGCAAACCAGCTCGGCCTTCATCATCTATTCATACAGTTCAATATTTCTTATATATCTGGCCAGCTAAGAACTAAGATACTAATCTTGACTATTAATCACAACATCTAAAGCATTAAAGCATTATAGGATTGATACCCCTATGGTAACATAACTTGCATTCAAAGCATATTCAATACATTCATGGAAATTCCTTGTAGAATTCTCTTCTTTGTTGACACACAATGAATGATACTTATTTTCTAAGGCTCTGACTCAAGTTCATACCGTGGTTTAACTCTAGCAATCCTTTACACTAATAATAGCTTTTACATGTAATTAGGCCGGATCTTAATTCTTTGCCTCATCTCTGACATGTATTAGGTTTCTAAGGTTTGAAAGAAAGTCTTTCCACCCTTGGTCTCATGCCACTTTCAAACCAACTTACCTCTCCCTAATTTTGGAGGGCTCAATAGCCCTTCACGTGGTTTCTTTTTACAAGAAACATTCTTCCTAGGTAATTATGTAACCCTATTGAAGTATATATGCTGCCAAAAGCCTCAATGGTGACTCATCATAAAAATGAACCATCACTCATTTCAGTTTTATTACAAAGATAAGGTCTTTCAATTGCCACATGGACTGTTGGCTCAACTTTAACTATGCATTTTTAAATTTTTGTATCAAAGAAAAACACTTCATTTCACAGTGGTCCTCCATCAGACCTGCCTCCACTTTGAACATGACTTTATCCATTTGCTTCTATAATTTTCCAAATGTATTGAAATCTGTATCACTTCAAATCAGTTGTTTCTTTCATAGATTTTGTCTTGACATCTTTTGCATTTTGTTCCTATTATGCTACTTTCCAGCAAACAATGGCATCACCTTTCAAATACACAACCAAACAAATGTTGAAAATTATTGCTAGTGGGCAAAGACATTGCTATCATTGTGCATTATTGGAATATGGAACCCTTGTCCTGACATGCACTTACAACTATCAGTGTATTGAAGATTGTTTGTTAGTAGTAACCTCTAGAATTCTACCAACACAATAACTAGTGTTTGGGGCTGAAAACTATAAGAAGTCTCACACAGTTTGCATCATTTAAGATTTCTGCTAGGGTTTGTTTTGTTTTATTTAAATCCATGACTGCACTCTTTTCATTAATCTTTGTTTCTTGTTCCCTCTTTGTTTTCTTGTTGTATCTATTGGGTCATGCTAAAGAAGGCTGTGATTTTTGGTATAATTTGATCACTATTTCAAAGGGAAATGACACCAGTTTCAAAGATTTCAACAAAAAAAACCCTATTAGGTTTTGCAGTCTAGAAATTGATTGATATTTTCTGTTGTTTACATTCTAAGAGTTGATCTTTGTTGCTGTCATCTTTAGTTAGGTTTTATTAGATTTTAATTTTTAATTTTTTATTATTTATAAAACGTGTTAAATTTTATGGTATTTTATTTTAAGTTGCTATGTAAAGGTTAGCAACTGCAAGCTAAAGTATATTAATAAAGACCTTGTGTTGATGTTTTCCATTTACATCACCTTTCAAATACACAACCAAACAAATGTTGAAAATTATTGCTAGTGGGAAAAGACATTGATTATACTGTAATGATTGAATACAAATTGTCATGTGGATATATACCTATTTTGATAATAGAAACATCGGTTTTGAAATTGTGACTTGGCTCAACATCTTAGTGAAGAGTTAAGGAGACAATTTTACAAGAACTAGTATAAGCCCAAGAAGAAGGCCTTCACCAAGTATGCAAAGAAATATAAAGTTGGGGATGGTAAAAAAGGCATCAAGGTCAAGCTTGAGAAAATGAAGAAGTGTGCCTTTCTTATTAGGGTTCTAGCTCACACCCAGGTAAGAGGACTGACATTTTTTTTTGGTTTATTGTTAATTATTGTCCATAAGTGATTGCAGTAGATCAATGGGGCTTGAAAGGACAGTGGAATATAATAGCAAGAAAAATATATAAATGAACTCCAACATCTTAAAGAGACTACAGGCAATAACCTAAAGGCACAAAATAAAATATTCTAACTAACGGGTGAGCTCACAGTAGGCAACCACTAAACTTTAGTATTTTTTTTTTGTTCTTCTATTATATTTAAATTTTCCTAGTGTTTTCTTCCATACATAATTATTAATCTATTGTTGGTTTCTATCTTATAAATTTATTTATGTTTGCTTGTTAGTTTTTACTTTTAGTGTCATAGCTGCTCGTAGCACTCACATTTGTAAAGCTTTTAGGTATATCTAGGCTACCTAGGATAGTGAATGCTTTCCACTGACAATGCATTTCAGCTAGCATTATCCAACTGAAATACAAAAGTACAAACTCGCGCAAGAGATTTTCCACCTTCTATAAGTAATTGAATCCTATTAGTTTCATATTTAATTGGTATGATGTTGATGCAACTTACTGTTATATTCTAAACCTGATGCTTTCAATTTGTTGTAATTAAACTATGATTTGATTATGCTTGATAGAGATGACAACAAGCCATTGTCATGAATGTAGCTATTGATTTTTCTTTTGCAGCTTGGGACGATGAATACTTCCCTCTAGAAATGCATTTCAGTCAGCATTATCCAACTAAACCACCAAAGTGCAAATTCATGCAAGGGATTCTCGATCTTCTATAAGGAATTGAATCCTCTTAGTTTCTTATTTAATTGGTATCACACTCATACAATTCACTATTATATTCAGAAGTGGATGCTATCAATTTGTTGCCATTTAAATCTGATTTGGTTGTTCTTGATAAAGATGACAACCAACCATTACTGTGAACCAGCAAGAAACATCAATTACAAACACATATTGCAGCACTCAAGTTGGATGGCCCAGAAAAAGCTAGATAATAGGTAAAGACATGCTTTAGTTCTTGCTTGTGCAATTAACATTCCTCTTATGTTTAGGCGATAACATGATACTATCTCTACTTTGCGACAAATGATTTAGTGCTATGAACATCGTTCCTAGCTTTTGCCATGATTAAACAATATAAATGTTAAAGTTATGTATGCATTACTACAAAGGAAGACCAACTTGTTTTGAACTAACTAGAAATGTTTCAAAAAACTATCTTTGTAATGTGTACATTGATATAGAGGAACTGCAATCTATTTTGAACTGACTGGAAGCCAGGCAAACACTTAGTGTGGAATAAAATGCAAGCTATGAAAAACACTTGATCTTTAACCTTTTTATAGATTTCAAAGCTTGGGAGAAAAAAATAAGTTAAAATAACAGTGTGCCAATAACAATCCACCCATGTCAATATTGTTTACAAAAAACACATGTGTAGAAAATTCCAAATCCTGCTCCATCAACGCCTATGCAGAAAACTGCAAACTTGTATATGGGATACCAAATCAAGAACACAACAAACTTCTGGTGCAAGATTTAGAATTGTAACTGCATCAGATACCTCTTGCAATAGGCCAATGGTTTCAATTAACTAAATAGCTACTTGTAAGTTGACTCAAAAAATTGAATACAACCTAGGCATTGGAGAACAATTTGCTATCGATAATACCACAAAATATGTGGTGCTAAAGAGAAATTATGAATACCAGTTTGATTTTCTTAGCAAAATATGTTCTCTAAAATCATTTTTTGACTTACCTCGCAAGTTCTAATTAACCTAATTGCAATCCATGGCTTGGCACAACACGTTTCAGATGCAGGTACAACTCTGGTTCTTGTTCCAAAATAATTCTCAATAAATAAACAATGTGATGTATCATGCTTGGTGAAGTTTTCCTACCTTAGTAGAGACTATTGTTTTCACTCAACAAAAGAGCATTAGTTTTCTTTGAGTTCCGTGCAATATGTCAAATATTGAACCCAAACCTAGGCTCTGAATTTTTTTGTTCTTTTCTGCCTGATGGTTGCCATTTTTCCATTGGGGGACTATTTTCCCCCTCCTATTTTATTCTCCACACATTAGTTTTCTTTGGGCTCCATGAAAATTTGAAAATATTGACCACAAAGCTAAGGGCTAAATTTTTTTTTAGCCCGACGGCTGACATTTTTTCATTGGAGCTTTATTAAACCCCTGGTATTTTATTCTTCACTGTTTCATGTTTCAAATATTTTATTTTATGGCTGCTAGTTGTAAGTATTTTCTTGTTTTGCCTGAAATTGGAGGGTTCACACAATGGCATATGGCCTGCAAAAGGATGGTTGTTGTGTTTGGTGGGAAAAATGTGTTGGGTTGCATAGGTATCCAAAATAGGTGTTCACAGTTTATGAGTGGGTGTCTGCCAAAAATGGGGAAAAAAAGATTTTTTTTTTAGAATGCCTCTGGGAAAATATTTTTCATGGCTATTACTGTTCGGCGGAGAGGATTTGTTGCAAATATGTGCCTAAGCAGTGTTGTCATTGATGTCAACATATCCTTGTTGCCGTTGGTGTCAATTGTATCCTACCTTGTTGCCCATTTAGAAGAATAGAATGTTGAGGATATTAAGAAAATTAATGAAGATCATTGTATGCAGACCATATGGCTATGTAGTAGATTGTCTATAGTAGCTCTAGTTAAGATTTGAGAAGTCCACATGAAGATTTGAAGAAATTATATCCATCTGAGTAGAGTTGGGTTTTGCAGTGTTCAGAAAAGAAAGAGTGACATGAAATTGGTCCGGATAGCTCCGCAAATGAAACTCTATGATCTGTGGATCTAGAGACATGTTTGGGAAGTCAGTGTGTGTCATGAACTCAAGTGGTTCATGATTTAGAGGTTTGCAAGCAATCTTTCTAGTGTGACATTCATGGCAGATAATGTTCTTGAGGTTCCAGAAGAAGATGCAAGTGATTTTGATGATTTGGAGGAGTGCAGATGTTTTTGTTGAATTCAATGTGCTTGTTGAGGTTTTTGAATCGTGTGACTACTATGTTGGAGGTCCGCATTGAAGATTGAGCTCGTTGTTGAAGATTTCTTCCTTTGTGTTGTTGTTTTTCCCAATCCTGGCTGACTGGATGATTCAAGCATGTTAGGGATGATCTAAGAGCAATTCTATGGAGTGTGGCATGTTGATTGAGGAAGATTTGAGTCGCAGTAATGTTTGGCTGATAGCTTAGTGATTTGCATTAAGTCAGATGTTTGTAGTTCTGACCTTGATGTTCATTCCAAGGTTGATGAAGAATATAAATACTTGTTGATGAGTTGTGGAAAATCATCCTTGTGCAAAACAACCAAATCCAAAGAAAGGATCAGAGGTAGAGCAGAGAAGAGGAGTACAGAAACAAGAACAATAAAGGATGAAGTGATAATGAAGAAGTATTTGAAAGATGAGCAGAAGTTTGAGCATTCAATAAGACTAAACCAAGCATGAAGAAGATGCTATTTCTCAGTTAAATCCTTTTGTATTAGACATAAGAGCAGTGAGCTCTAGGCAGTGTTCCCAAAGGCAAGTGCCTTACCATTTTTAAGTATTTTTAACATGGTACAAATCTTGTGGGTAAACCTCCACCGTGGTTTTCCCTTAACTAGGTTTCCACATCAAAAATCTTGGTGTCATGTGTGTTAATTTTGTTTCTTCTCATGTGTTATTGTTTCATGCTTTAATATTTACATCATTAATCAGTTTGTAAGTTGTGAAAGAAGATTAAAAGGAAGAAAAGGTTAATTTTATGGACAACTAATTTACCCCCCTTCCCTCTCGTTTGTCTAGCCTAATTCCAACAATTGGTATCAGAGCTAAGTTCCTCTAAAAGAAGCTTGACCACTTGAGGAGATCTAGAATGTTGACTTATAAGAAGGATAGTCTAAGATTTGATGGAACAAATTACACTCTGTGGAAGATGTGCATGCAGTGTCATTTGTAATGTATGGGTGATGCCTACTGGTCAATAACTGACAATGAGTATAAGATTCTAGAAAAAGGTCCAACAACTCCAGATGAAATCAAAGATGCTGAGAACAACATCTGAGCTAAAGAAGCCTTGTTGAGTGCCCTGTCTGATACAAAAATGACAAATGTACTCAAATTGAAGACCACAGATGAAATATGGGAGAAGTTGAAAACCATGCATGAAGGTGATGAATATTTCAAATGTGCCAAGCTACAAAGCCTGAAGGGCAGATATGAAAGCTTAAGGATGAGTGAAGATGAAAATATTACCTCATATATGCTAAAAGTGAATGAACTTGTGAGTGGTATAAGGTGTGCTGGTGGAGTATTAGATGAACCAGAGATTGTTGCCAAAGTGCTCAGATCCTTACCTATGGCCTACAAGCATAAAGTTACTGCCATTGAAGAAATTAGGACTATGACAACTGTTATAAGGGATCAATTGGTTGGTAAACTTTTAGCATTTGAAATGAATGAGTTTGGTGATTCTCTTCCTAAGTCTGAATCTTCATTTAAAGCCAGTATTCATGGAAAGAAAAGGTATGATCCAGGTGAAATCTCTTCAAGAAGATCAAATAGGTTTGACAAGACAAGGAACGATCTTGAAGATGATGAAACTGAGTCTAATGAACTTGAATCTCTTTTTTCCAAAAGATTGCCAAGAGGATCTGGTAAGTATGAAGGAAAGTTGCCATTCAAATGTTTTTCTTGGAATAAGATTGGTCATTTTGCCTCAAGATGTCCAGAGAGGGGTTCAAAGCCAAACCCTAACAGGCCTAGAGTTCAGAAGAAATGCTACTATGTCCAAGAAGCTGGTGAAGAAGGAGTCATAGATGATGAGTCTGATCATGGAGATTCCACTAAAAATGATTGGGTGTTCATTGTTATCAAAGAAGAAGATCCAATAGCTACTGAGTCTACTAGCTGTGTAAATGTGGAAAGTGCCTTGGCTGCTCAGGTTGTAGAAAAAGATGAATGGGTAAATTGATAGTGGATATTCTCATCATATGGCTGGTGATAAAAGTAAGTTTGTAAGCTTTGAAAAATATGAAGGTGGAATTGTGAAATTTGGAGATAACTCAGCTGGTAGAATCTGTGGTAGAGGATCCATCTCTTTTGATGGTAAGAATAACACTAATGATGTTCTATATGTGGAAGGATTGAAGCATAATCTTATTAGTGTTGGACAGTTGGTTGACAAGGGTTATGATCTCCGATTCAAAGATAGAAAATGCAGAATCTTGGAAAGCTTTAATACTGAAATTGCATCTGGTACTAAGACTAGAAATAACATCTTTTATTTGAGTAGTTTTGGCAAAAGCTATTTGATTGCTCAAATTCATCAGAGTTGGTTATGGCATAGGAGAATGTGTCATGTAAATTTAGATAACATTATCGAGATAAGTTCTACTCAAGATGTGAGAGATCTTCCAAAACTTATAAAACTTGTTGATAGCATGTATAGAGAATGTCAATTGGGTAAATATAACAAAATTTCATTCAAGAGCAAAGAACAATTTTCAAATGGATGGTTGGAACTTGTGCATACTGATCTATGTGGTCCTTCTAGAATTAGGAGTGTGCAAGGAGATAGATATTTTATGCCATTGATTGATGATTACTCCCGGATGATGTGGGTAACCTTATTAAAAGAAAAATCAGAAGCTCTCGACAAGTTTAAAGTGTTCAAGGTTATGGTGGAAACTGAGATTGGTGAGAGAATAAAGTGTCTGAGATATGACAAAGGTGGAGAGTTTACCTCCGGTGAGTTTGGTACATCATGTGAAAAGCATGGAATAAAAAAACAATTATCTGCTCCTAGGACTCCTCAGCAGAATGGAGTTGTGGAAAGAAAAAATTGGACCATTCAAGAAGCTGTCATGACCATGATGATGGAAGCAAATGTTCCTCAAGTCTATTGGAGAGAAGTTGTGAGTACTATTGTCTACACTCTTAACCGGGTGCAGATCAAAGGAAATTCTGGTAAGACCCCTTATGAACTATGGTTTGGTCATCCTCCTACTGTGAGATATTTCAAAGTTTTTGGTAGTAAATGCTATATCAAAAGAGATGAGGATCTAGGCAAGTTTGAAGCAAGAAGTGATGAAAAAATATTTCTGGGTTAATCTACTCAAAACAAGGCATACTATTTCTTTAACAAAAGATTGAAAAAGTTTGTTAAAAGTAAAAATGTTAGAGTTGATGAGAGCAAACGACATTCTAGGTCTTGTGGATATGAATTAGATGATCAAGATGAAAGTCAAAGTCAAGGAAGATAAGTTCAAACCCAGACCTATATTCAGATTGAGCTAGAAAATCCAGTGACTCAAGAAGATAGTGCAGATGTTGAAGAACAAGCCCAAGAAATAGTGGTTCAAATAAATCCCAAAACTCCTAGGTATGTAAGACTGAATCATCCTGAAGATCTGATCATAGGAGATAGATATAAAGGTGTTCAAACTAGGAGAAGAATTGTTGAAGATCAAGAGGAGATTTGTTTAATTTCAAAGATTGAACCAAATTCAGTAAGTGAAGCTTGCAATGATGAAAATTGGGTAAAAGCCATGGAAGAAGAACTAATGCAAATTGAAAAGAATCACACTTGGGATCTTGTTCCTAGACCTAAAGATAAAAATGTGATTAGAAATAAATGCATCTTCTAGAATAAATTACAAGAAGATGGTGAAGTTGTAAGAAACAAAGAAAGGCTGGTATGCAAAGGATATTCTCAAGTGGAAGGAATTGATTTTGAAGAAACTTTTGCTCTAGTGTCAAGAATAGAGGCAATCAGATTATTTCTTGCATTTGTTTCTTATAAAGATTTCAAGGTCTATCAAATGGATGTCAAGTTAGCATTCTTAAATGGAGAATTAGAAGAAGTCTACATTGAGCAACAAGAAGGATTTTATTTGTCTGATCAGAGAGATATGGTTTGCAGGTTAAGGAAAGCATTGTATGGACTCAAACAAGCCCCATGAACCTAGTATGAAAGATTAGGTAAGTATCTACTAAAGCTAGGATATAGAAAAGGCACTGTTGAAAGTAAGCTTCACTTCAAGATTGATCATGAGCACTTTCTGATTGTTGAGGTATTTTTTGATGATATCATTTTTGGTGGAAATGAGAGTATGTGCAAAACATTTGCTGATCAGATGCATAGTGAATTTGACATGTCCATGTTTGGTGAAATGAGAACTTCCTTTTAGGTCTTCAAATCATTCAGTCAGATAAAGGTATCTTCATATCTCAATCTAAGTATGTGAGAGAACTGTTGAAAAAGTTTGGAATGGAAGATTCAAAGTGGGCACACCCATGGTAACCAGATGTAAACTAAGTAAAGATGATGACTCCCCTAAGGTATATTGGAAAACATATAGATTAATGATTGGAGGACTGCTTTATTTGACTCGGACTAGACCTGATATCATGAATGCAGTTGGACTTGTTGCTAGATTTAGAGCCTGATCCTGGAGAATCCCATGTTGTAGCAGTCAAGAGAATTTTTAGATATCTCAAAGGGACACTTGATTATGGCTTATGGTATTCGAAGGGCAATGACTTCACTCTTCATGCATATACAAATGCTGATTGGGCAAGAGATGTGGATGATAGAAAAAGTACTAGTGGTGGTGCATTCTTCTTGGGAAGTATATTGGTTTCTTGGCTGAGCAAAAAGAAGGTGGCAATATCCTTATCTATAGTAGGGGCAAAGTATATAGCAGCAGCAAACAATTGTACTCAAGTTCTGTCAATGAATCAAATGTTGAAGGACATCAGAATTATGTTTGAGGAGCCTCTCACAATCTTATGTGATAATTCAATTGTAATAAGCATCTCAAAGAATATGGTGTTGCATTCAAAGATAAAGCACATCAATCAAGTTTCAGTTTTTGAGAGAGAAGGTTAATGAGAATGAATCATATTGGAGTTTGTTTCTTCAAAGGATCAGATTGTGGATATTTTCACTAAACCTCTACCCAAGGACACTTTTGAGTACCTCAGAGAATAGTTAGGGGTTATTACCCCTCCTGATTAGAACTAAGATGCACTAGGGTGCATCAGTCTGGTGGAATTCACAGTCATATCTTGTGATCCGAATTGATGTTAAGGAGATACTACTCAGGGGGAGTAGTCAGTATGCAATTTTATTGGGATAAGGTGCCATTAACCTTGTAAATCCTAATGTTGTGTTTATTCCATTTATTATTTGTAATTTGTAATTACCCATAAGGGATGTACATGTTTCATCGGCAGTGGAAAAAATTATTTACTGTCCATGGTAATTATGGAGTTACTGGCGATAGTTACAGGATGTCGTTTACTATGGTAAATGGTAATTGATCAAAGTGGGGTGCACATGTGGAGGAGTAATCTGTTTTTAGTGTTATGACACATGTCATAGATGTTGTAAGAAGGTGTAAGAGATTCTATGACAACTATAAGTTGTCATAAGAATCTATGACACTAATAATAGCATATGACGCATCATAAGATGTTGTCAGTGGCTATTTTTGGCCCCAAGGTGTTCAAGCTTGCATGAGCACATTTTTCTAAGTGTAGGATGCATGTATGATAGCATTTATGACCCCGTAAGAGCCTATTCTTGGCCATTGATGCCCAAGGTTGTATTGTTGACTCTTAACAAGTGTTATGGGCTTGTAAGAAGTCATTTAATGTCTTGAGGTTGTGTAAATTCTATATAAACCATAGCATAGTAGATGAGATGCATATAACAATTTATAGGTACCCAGGTTCTGCTAGAATGAAGGTTGGAGGATAGAGGAAGTGAATGTATTTGTAATCTCCTTTTGTGAAGATAATACAACTTGACCTCTTTTCTTGGTGGATTTTTTTACCTGAAAGAGTTTTCTCCACGTTAAACACTTGTGTTATGTTCTTCATTCTGCTTCTGGTATATTTCTGTATTGTGGGTTTATATTTTGATTACAATCTCCATTATTAATGTACACTTAAAAGATTGCTGAAGTTTATTCGAATCAGATTTCCATTGAAGTAGTGTTGCTTTAATTTCTAGCATTTGGTATCAGAGCCTGGCTAGCTTTGACTCTTGGGTGGTAGTGTGGAAGATGTAGCTATAGTGGGAGAATTGGTTGTGTTTGTTTTATAGATCTTGTGTTGTTAGAAGTTCAATGGAATGGGTTATGAGTTGTGGAAGCTGACAATGGAAGATTTGTTGTAAGAAAGAAACCAATGGTTGGTTGTCCAAAGAGAGAAGAAATCTGATGATGTCTCTCAAGATATGTGGGATAGACTGGATAAGAAGGCATGGGGAACCATCTGGTTGTGTCTTTCAGACTCTGTCCTATTGAATGTTGCAAAGGAAGAGACTGCATACAAGTTGTGGAAACGGTTGGGTGAGATCTGTCAAGCCAAGAGTATGGTAAATAAACTTTATTTAAAAAGAAAAAACTTTTCCATGAAAATGTGAGAAGGTGAATCAGTTGCAGAGCATTTAAATTATTTTAATTTGTTAGTGAGTTAGCTTGATTCAGTAGATGTTGAGGTTAGTGAGGAAGATAAATGTATCTTACTTCTTTGTTCTTTACTTGAGTCTTGGGAGAATGTTATCCTTGCTATCACTACTAACCTTACAGATCCAAAGTTGGATGCTCTTATTTCAGTGCTACTGTCACAGGAATTGAGGAAGAAGAGTTTAGATAGTTTAGGGGATGCTCTTAGTGTCAGGGGAAGGTCTAAGGAAAGAGGACCTAAAGGAGATCAAAAAGGGGCTAAGGACAAGTCCAAGGGCTAGTCTAAGACTCTTGGTAAAAAGAAAAGAGTTAAGTGTTGGAACTACAGTAAAAGGAGACATGTGAAGGAGTGTAGAAACCCCAAGAAACAGTAGGAGAGTGATTTGGATAAGTCCTTGAATGCAGGTGAAGAATTTTTACTTTCTGCATGTAATCTTGTTTCTAATGATCACTGGTTGGTTGACTTAGGATGCCTGTTTCATATGATTCCGCATAATGAATGGTTCTCCTCATATAAAGAATATGATGGAGGCAATATCTACCTTGGTGACAACTCTACATATCTGATTGTCAGGAAAGGAAAGGTATTGATGTGTTTTAGTGATGGGAGGATTAAAACCCTCCCTGGTGTTTTGTATGTTCCTGGATTAGCTAGAAATCTAATTTCAGTTTTGAAGTTGAATGATTTGGGAATGCATGTGACATTTGACAAGCATGGCTGCAGATTGGTGAGAGGGAACTTGGTGGTAGCGAAAGGGAAGAGATTCAGGAAATTGTTTAAGCTTGAAGCCACTACAATTTGTAATGCCTCTTATGTTTCTGAGGCTTCTGAAAACACTTGTATGTTGTGGCACTGTAGATTGGGCTGGACAAGTAATAATGTATTAAAAACTATTAAGAATAAAAATTTGTTGGATGGTTTCTCCTATTCTGATGAGCACTTCGATTTTTGAGAGCATTGTGTGTTTGGTAAACAAAACAGAAAATCATTTCCTTTAGGAAGCAATAGAACAAAAGAGAAGTTAGAAATTATTCATACGGATGTGTTTGGACCTGTGGATAATGAATCTATTAGAAAATCTTGTTAACCTTCATTGATGATGTATCTAGATTTACATGGATTTATTTTATGAAGCATAAATATGAAGTTTTCACTAAGTTTAAGGAATTCAAAGTCTTAGTAAAGAACCAATCAGGTTTAAAAATAAAAATATTAAGATCTGACAATGGAGGGGAATATTGCTCTAAGGAATTTGATGAGTTTTGCAAGCATGTAGGTATAATCAGACAAAAGACAACTCCGTATACACCACAGCAAAATGGTGTTGCAGAAAGGATGAACTAAACAATTATGGAAAGGGCCAGAAGTATACTTAGTGATGCATAGTTGGATAAATGCTTTTTGGTAGAGGTTGTGTGTTCTGCTTGCTACTTGATAAATAGATCTCCTTGTAAGGCTCTTTATTCGACACCTTATGAAGTGTGGACAGGTAAGAAACCTTCTATTTCACATTTAAGGGTTTTTGGTTGTGAGGCTTTTGTTCATGTGCCTAAGGAAAAGTGATCTAAGTTGGATCCAAAAGCTAAAAAGTGTACATTCATTGGATATGGTGATAATGTGAAAGGTTACAAGCTTTGGAATCCACTAACCTGCAAGATTATGTTTTCTAGAGATGTTATTTTTAGGGAACTTAAAGCTATTTATGAACTTGAGTAGCCAAAAGAAAAAGATGAAAAGGTAAAGAAGATGCACTTTGATTTAGAGTAGTAAGATGTACCTCAGGAAGAACAGAATGATGGATTAGGGGTGAAGAAGAAGAAGAAGATTCAAGTAGTTCTGATGAAGATAAATCTGTTGTAACTACAAAATAAGTTGGTGCATATGATCATGCAGAAGAACAAGTAGAGTCTCTTACTCCACCCTCGAGGAGATCCACAAGACAATGGAATCCAATTGACAGGTATAGCCCACCAGATTTCCATTGTGTATATTCTTTATTGAGTACTAACGATGAACCTAGATCCTATAGGGAAGCTATTTCTACATATGATAGTCAGTCTTGGTAGTTAGCCATGCAGGAGGAGATGATGGCTTTAGACTCTAATAACACATGGGATCTTGTTCTTTTGCCCAAGGGAAGAAAGGCCATAGGATGTAAGTGGGTCTTCAAGAAGACGTTCGGAGTAGACGGGTCATTGGAGAAGTACAAGGCTAGACTGGTAGCCAAGGGCTACTCCCAGAGAGAGGGAGTTGATTTTGGTGAGATATTCTCTCTTGATGCTAAATTGACTTCTATTAGATTTCTCCTATCCATTGCTGCAGCTTATGATTGGGAGATTGAGCAAATGGATGTTAAGACTACATTCTTGCATGGAGATCTTGAAGAAGAAATTTATATGCAAAAGCCTACATGTTTTGAGGTAAAAGGAAAAGAACATTAGATTTGTAGATTAAAGAGGTCTCTCTATGGTTTGAAATAGTCCCCCAGAATGTGGTATAAAAAGTTTGATTCATTTGTTTTGAAATTGGGTTTTGTTAGAAGTGAAGAGGATCATTGTGTTTACATTCATTGTGTTGATGATTCTATATTGGTTGTTACTTTGTATGTTGATGACATGTTCTTTTTCAACAATACTAAGGGTATCGTCAGTGAGCTTAAAGCCCAACTTTTAGGTGCATTTGAGATGAAGGATCTTGGTGCTACAAGGTATATTTTGGGAATAGAGATTAGGAGGGACAAAGTTAATAGAAAGCTTTGGTTGTCACAAAGTAAGTATGTGAATACTATTTTGCAGAGGTTTAGTTTGTAGGATTGTAACCCAGTTAGAGTTCCTTTACCTATTGGTACTAAGCTTTCATTAGATATGTGTCCAAAGACTGAGGATGATCTTGAGGATATGTCTAATGTGCCATATGCTAGTGTTGTAGGGAGTTTGATGTATGCAATAGTTTGTACTAGACCAGATATTGCCCAAGCAGTGGGAGTTTTGAGCATATTTATGTCTAACCTTGGTAGATAGCATTGGAACTATGCGAAAAGGGTGTTTAAATATCTTGCAGGTACTCCTTATCATTGTTTGGTTTATTCTAGTGCTAATAGTGCTGATAAATCTTTGGACATACATGGTTTTGTTGATGCAGATTGGGCAGGTGACTTGGATAGCCGAAGGTCCACTAGTGGCTATGTGTTTACTCTGTTTGGAGGTGCAGTGAGTTGGATGAGTAAGAGGCAGCCCACAGTTGCTTTGTCCACCACAGAAGAAGAGTCTATGGCTGCAACTCATGTCTCTAAGGAGGTAGTTTGGTTGAGGAGACTGTGTACAGGTATTGGTTTTGATTGCTGGAACATTCAGATTGGTTGTGATAGCCAGAGTGCTATCTGTTTGGCTAAGAATCCCATGTATCATACTCGGACTAAGCATGTTGATGTTCAGTATCACTTTGTCTGAGAGTTGGTTGCAAATGGAGAGATTGAGTTGAAGAAGATATACACTTAGGATAATGTTACAGATTCATTGACCAAGCCTGTGAGCATAGAGAAGTTCGTGTGGTGCAGAGAGGCCATGGGCCTTGTTTCTAGTACCTAATTATTTTTCATTTGATTTTCTATAGGTTGATTTACAATGTATAATGTCAAGTGGGAGAATGTTGAGATAAGGTGCCATTAACCTTGTAAATCGTAATATTGTATTTATTCCATTTATTATTTGTAATTTGTAATTACCCATAAGGGATGTACAAGTTTCACCGGCAGTGGTAAAAATTATTTACTATCCACGGTAATTACGAAGTTACTGGCGATAGTTATGGGATGTCATTTACTATGGTAAATGGTATTTGGTCAAAGTGGGGTGCACATGTGGAGGAATAATCTATTTCTAGTGTTATGACGCATGTCATAGATGCTATAAGAAGGTGCAAGAGATTCTATGACAACTGTAAGTTGTCATAAGAATCTATGACAACTGTAGTTGTCATAAGAATCTATGACACTAATAATAGCATATGATGTGTCATAAGATGTTGTAAGTGGCTATTTTTGGCCCCAAGGCATTCAAGCTTGCATGGAAACATTTTTCTAAGTGTAGGATGCATGTATGACAACATTTATGACCCCATAAGAGCTTATTCTTGGCCATGGGCGCCCAAGGTTGTATTGTTGACTCTTGACAAGTATTATGGGCTTGTAAGAAGTCATTTAATGTCTTCAGGCTGTGTAAATTTTATATAAACCATAGCATAGTAGATTATATGCATATAACAGTTTATAGGTACCCAAGTTCTACCGTAGTGAAGGTTGGAGGATAGAGGAAGTGAATGTATTTGTAATCTCCTTTTGTGAAGATAATACAACTTG
The DNA here is from genome assembly GCA_027924645.1 of Cunninghamia lanceolata. Classification (NCBI taxonomy): domain Eukaryota; kingdom Viridiplantae; phylum Streptophyta; class Pinopsida; order Cupressales; family Cupressaceae; genus Cunninghamia; species Cunninghamia lanceolata. The sequence goes on from BSBN01000193.1 coordinate 7,461,649, forward strand.
ACCTCTTTTCTTGGTGGAGTTTTTTACCCAAAAGGGTTTTATCCACGTTAAACACTTGTGTTATGTACTTCATTCTACTTCTGGTATATTTCTGTATTGTGGGTTTATGTTTTGATTATAATATCTATTGTTAATGCACACTTAAAAGATTACTGAAATTTATTCGAATCAGATTTCCATTGAAGTAGTGTTGCTTTCATTTCTAACAAATTTTTGGGATTAGTCTGAAACAAAAAGGGGGAGAAAAGATTACAAATATGTGCCCTTTTACATTGATGTCAAAGGGGGAGAGAAGTCATGTGAAAAACTAGTTGTTGATGAAAGGGGGAGCATTGAAGAAAGTCATTGTAGAAGTGATAAGAGAAAGAGGGAGAAGTTCTTGTCTTGATGGTTGAATCAGTTTTTCATATCATATGTTTCCATCAATGACAAAGGGGGAGATTGTTGAAAATATGTTCCTAAGTGGTGTTGTCATTGATGTCAACATATCCTTGTTACCATTGGTGTCAAGTGTATCCTACCTTGTTGCCTGTTTAGAAGACTGGAATGTTGAGGATATTGAGAAAATTACTAAAGATCATTGTATGTAGACCATATGGATGTGTAGTGGATTGTTTGTAGTAGCTCCAGTTAAGATTTGAGAAGTCTGCATGAGGATTTGAAGAAGTTATAGCCATCTAAGTAGAATTGGGTTTTGCAGTGTTTAGAAAAGAAAGAGTGATAGGAAAATAGTCTGGATAGCTCCAGAAATGAAACTCTATGATCTGCAGATCTAGACACATGTTTGGGAAGTCAATGTGTGTCATCAACTCAAGTGGTTCGTGGTTTGGAGGTCTGCAACCAATCTTTCTAGTGTGACAGTCATGGCAGACAGTTTTCTTAAGGTTCTAGAAGAAGATGTGAGTGATTTTGATGATTTGGAGCAGTGCAGATGTTTTTGTTGAATTTAGTGTCCTTGTGGAGGTTTCTAAATCATGTGACTATTGTGTTGGAGGTCCTCATTGAAGATTAAGCTCATTGTTGAATATTTCTTCCTTTGTGTTGTTGTTTTACCTAGTCCTAGCCAACTAGATGATTCAAGCGTGTTATGGATGATCTAATAGCAATTCTATGGAGCGTGGCATGTTGATTGAGGAAGATTAGAGTCCCAATTGTGTTTGGCTAATAGCTTAGTGATTCGCATTAAGTCAGATGTTTCTAGTGCTGAACTTGATGTTCATTCCAAGGTTGATGAAGCATATAAATACTTGTTGATGAGTTGTGGAAAATCATCCTTGTGTGAAACAATCAAATCCAAAGAAAGGATCAGAGGTAAAGCAGATAAGTGGAGGAGCAAAGAAAAAAGAATAATAAAGGATGAAGTGATAATGAAGAAGTATTTGAAAGAGGAGCAGAAGTTTGAGCATTCAATGAGACTGAACCATGCATGAAGAAGATGATATTTCTCAGTTATTTCCTTCTATATTAAACATAAATTTCTATAGGTAGTGAGCCTCTTTTGAGCAGTGAGCTTTGGGAAGTGCATCCAAAGGCAAGTACCTTCCCATTTTTAAGTACTTTTAATAGGGTACGAATCTTGTGGGTTAACCCCCACTGTGGTTTTCCCTTAATTGGGTTTCCACGTTAAAAATCTTGGTGTCAAGTGTGTTAATTTTATTTCTGCTCACGTGTTATTATTTCATGCTTTAATGTTTACTTCATTAATCAATTTGTAAGTTGTGAAAGAGGATTAAAAGGAAGAAAAGCTTAATTTTTTGGACAACTGATTCACCCCCCCTTCTTAGTTGTCTGGCCTAATTCCAACAGGATTTAGATTTTTCTTTCTTCCGGCATTCTAAATCAAAAAAACTTTTAGGACTTCTAATTAGTTCAAAAAAGGTTGGAATGCCTTTGTATCGATGTACACATCTCACTTTCTATTATTCCACTACCCTTCAAATTTTTGCCTGCCCTTTTCCTTCCAAAACAACTATGTGTTTTCTGCTAACATTTGCTATATCATCAAAGAAAACAACTTATTTTCAATATGTTTTATTATTGGCTAGTTATAGGTAAAAAAGATTTAAACTTTATTTAAAATTTGTTCAAATAATTAAATTGTTCTAGATTATAGTATTAAAAAGACTATGGACTATGGTGTATCATATTTTTGCACTATTTTTTGTTCATTTGTCTATGTAAAGTAAAGACAACAATATGCATTTGCCTAGGAAACACAAACCCACACTGCACATACAAGGGCTAGGACATATCTTTACCTATCTACTATGACTGATTTGCCAACTCAAAATTGATTTCCTGTAGTGACACAATACATATCTACAATATTTCTCAAGCATTTCATTTAGGTCCAAAAATATTCACTACAACTACTGATTTTGTAACTACAAGACTGAATTTTGGGCCCATCATACAGCAAATGATAAGGCAATGTTTTTTTCCTTGATCTTGATAGACACATGGAGTTTGCTACAAGTCTTACATACCACTATTAAAGTGTTGTAGAGCTAGCTGATTTTATACTCAATTCTGGTCATCATAAGCAGCTAAAGCATTATCTCATCACAATTGTTTTGTTGCTAGTTTATTGTATATTTCTCACAAATTCTGGTTGACTCTTGCATCTCTCTCAGAGAAATATGACGTTCCTAAAAAACAAGAATGAAACAACAACAATTACAAACACAACCTGCACCACTCAAGATGAATGCCTCAAGAAGCCCAGCTCACAGGTAAAGACATGATCTGGCCCTTACTTGTGCAATTAACTTTTTCCTTATGTTTAAGCAATGTCATGTTTCTCTCTCTATTTTGCAACAAAAATTCCCTTGCTAAATATCATTGCATTTGATTTTGTATTTGCACATTTGATATTTATTAAAACATTGTTCTTATCTTGAACTAGCTACAAGTCTTCTAGAAAACTGTGCATGCAATATTTACATCAATACAAAGGCCTTGCAACCTATTCTCAACTGCAAACTAATAGCATGCATAACTCCATGCACACCATTAGATGTTGTTCAGATTTCACTACATTCTGACAATAGAATACATTGCAGAATAAAATACATGGGGTAAAATAATGCACCAATGAGAAACACCATGAATCAGGAGAAAAATAATAAAATATTTTAAACCTTGGTGATGGCTTTAATAATCTAGACATGTACGGAGTTTGAAGGAAACTAATGCTCTTTTTGTTGAGTGAAAACAATAGATTTGGCTGAGTTTATTTTCTTGTATTCATCTCTTCCATGCATTTTTTGGTCCCTTTTCACTTAGGTTTTGTCTATTAAAAGTTTTGTTTTCCCTAGAAATGCTACTTATAGAACTTTCAGGTGTCAGTTCCAAGCTATCCATGTTTAGTGAGAATTGCTTTGACTCAAATGCATTCATCTTGAATTCATAGAACTTAGATTCAATACAGGCATTAAAGATCACTGACAAAGGTTACATTTATGTTCTTCCCAAAACTTGTTGTAGATGAGCATTCCATCCATGTAGATAGTGATTAGAAATGTAAATTTTGGAGGTTTCTTTTAGGATGTTCAAATTTTCAACTAAATCTACAACTTTCTCAGAAACACGATTTGTTTTCCCCAATCCACTCAAGTTTAGACCCTAACAACCAATAGAGGCAAATGAAAATTTCTAAGCTTCACAACCATCGACACCTACAATACACTGAAAGTTCCACACTCAACATTTCTAGAAAGAACAAAACACTAAAAATGTATGGAAGACATGGAAACAGGAAAAAATCTCACCAAAATCTTCTACACCCAACAACAACAGCCATGTAAAATTTCTTCCCAAACCCATTATGGAAAAATACTTTTTCTCGCCATTTTTCCCAAGACACCCTCACACAAACTACAAACACCTATTTCAAACAACTCTATAACACAACACATTGTTCCAACTAACCACATCACACATTTTTTACAACAAATCTGTACTATAGTATTTGGCTCGTTGTTTCATACTTTTAATTTTCTTTTAAATTGATTAGAATATTGCACTGGTTGATTTTGTTTGTCTATTTAAAGTAAACACAGAAATATGCATTTGCCTACTAAATACAAAGACACATTGCACCTCCAACGGCCAGACCATATCTTTACATGTTTAATGTGACTAATTTTCCAAATCAATATTGATTTGCCACAGTGACACAATACAGATCTGCAATATTGCTTAAGCATTTCATTCAACACTATTGTTGACTGCTATGGTAACTCATTTTGTAACTGGACAACTTGATTCAGGGCCCATCATACAACTAGTGGTAAAACAATGTTATTGTCTTTTCTATCTATTCCATTCTTGTAAAGGGTTTAATGATTCTAACTAGAAATAACACTTTTTTTGTGGAAAACATGCCTTTATGTTAGAAAATAATGACCTTCCCTCCACTTTCCATCATGGAATTAATTACATTCCATAACCTTACATTATTATAGTTCATTTTTTTCGTTGTAGGTAGCTTAACATTTCCTTGCATATAGGTGCACTAGAGCAAATTCTGAGGTACATAATTCTCTCCATTCAAACACTCTTTCTACTAGAATAAATTCATTTCATGCTTTAATTTTCAATCCTCATATTCTACATACACAGTTTCACTAACTTAAAAAGCTACTTTATAGTGCTTTACTGATTTTTTCATATGTTTGGATTGACCAGCACAGAGACATTATTCCATTGATTATCTCATTTATGCCATAACACTTGGTGTATCATGTATTGCATTTGTTATAGATGTTGTTGAAGGAACAAAGTGAAGAAAGAGGAAATGTTTCCCTGAATAATGTCTAAATCATTGGGAACAAATCTGGTTCATTGGCGTATGGATAGGCTATGTAACAACGGAAATCCAACACAATGATACATTGATAATTGGACAAATTAAATGCTAAGAGTGTCATACTAAAAAAAATCCATAGCTTTTATGGAGATATTGCCTTCCCTCTCAAATTAGAATTGCTTATTTCTGTGTAACACTATACCCACCAATGGATATGATTTCTTGTCATAAGCATATGCTTTATTTAATAAGAGTTGTTGTTAATATCTTTATAGTGATAAGGTTTAGTCTGTAAAGACTGACATTATGGTATTAATAATCATTATGCAATGTTGCTTCTTGAATCCATATTTCATCAATTTTGTATTCAGGCAACTATAGTTCATTTGTCAATTGGTTTGTTAACATTAACATTTAAAATTTACATAAATGCAGATTGTGTTTGGATATTAGTCTTTATTCTTGATTCGTACTTTAGTATTGCTCAACATCCTCCATGCATTTTCCTTATATCTGATAGAGCCCACTTAGTATGATCAGTAAAAACTAAGAACAAATGATAAGTTTAGTGTGATTAATCAGTTGTGCATAATCTTGGCAAGAAAAAATGAACAACTAAAATTTAACCCTGCAGTTACATGTATGGCTATGTGGCTAACCATGGGATGTTATTGTAGAGCACTGTCTTTAGTTCATTCACTACGTGTCAAACAATCACTTTAATACACACTTCACTTGTCAAATCATAACCCTTGTTGTGTTCTAAGCATTATAAAGTTGAACTACCATAAAACTGTTGAATTAAGAGAAGCGCTTCAGCTTATAGACATCACTAATGCATTTGCTACCACCATGACTATTACTCTTCTCTGGTCTTGCTTTCCATAGCTTAACCCACACATCCTCAAGGAGTGCTTATCAAAACTTCATATATATTAATTAGCTAAAAATCCCACCATTGAAGTATTGGTGCACTCTTATTTACAAGAATCATCGTGTCTACTCTCTCTTCATGTTGAACTTCAACATGTAAATATTTTCACTAGAAATTTAAGACCCCATCCCCCTCAAGCTACTCAGAAATCATCTTTACAAATTCATTCTTCTTCATTTCATGATTCTGTAAAAGGGGTTGTGAACACTATATCTTACAACTCTGCAATTGGTGATAGACACCATTCTTCCATTCTAAACAGGCTCTATGACCATATACATTTCCTTCAAACACTGCTTTTCATATAATTACTTCTATTTTCCAAATCTTCTTAACTTTTACACATCTATTTGTTTCCCATATTCTTCTCTCGCTCTACGCTAGTAGCATTCGACAGGGACTCCTGCTACTGCGCAGCTCTTGGTTTTAAAATATTTACTTGACTTTATCACACATTATTGGTGTGGAGGATTTTTCTTTAATTTTGAATTTGCTGATAGTGTTCAAAACTAAGGAAAGCTATATCCGGCCACAGTCGGCCATGACCACGCCCATTCCTATGTATTTGGATGCTACCTGTAGAAGGCTGTGATTCTATTTTGATTTGACAACCATTTTAAAACTCTCTCTTTTTTCATGCCACATTGCCTGTGGTGCGGAATTCAGAAGGCTTAAAATACCTATCTAGACCCTCTCACAAATAAAAGGATGTAGTGTATGGCCATGGTTAGCCCCTAACCAAGTCTGGAGCATGGATTTTGACCTTGGATATATTAGGCTATGGTCCTTCTTTTGACAATAAAATATGAACTTATTTATTTCACTTTGATCCAGACTAGAGATAATTGGTAGTTTAAATTTGACTAAAGGCAATGTTTTTAGAAAACAACACGAGGCTGCGGTCAAATCCTAATGGGCTTAAAGTTTGGAAATTGGTTCTGTGTCAGAGCAGACTATGATATCCTCATTTTTTAATTAGCTAAGTGATTAAAATCCCACATTCATCGCGCGATTATACTCGTAATGTATATTAAATTAACCTGGTGAACCCCCATATGTTACTAACTGTAACAACAGCTACCCTTTGACCCTTACTGGCCAGATTACTCTTAATATGATTAGATTTGTATATATGAGAAATTACGAATCCTCGAATACTATAGAAATATCTATAGGTAATTAGAGTATGTATGAAGAAAGGTTGATAAATTAAAAGTAAATTTTATTAGATAATTTCTTTTACAATTTTAAAAATTATAAAAAAAATATTATTTTATGGTAGAATTAAATTATTTATAAAGAAACATTTTAGATATGGGATGGGGTTCATGTCCTCTTATATTTATATTTTTGGTTAGATCTTTTGTAACAAACTATAAATGACATCTTGATGCAGTTCCAACAAGAGGATCCAAGAAGGATTGTCTAATTGTACAGCCTATCAACAATAACTCAACCACAAACCACCATAAAATACAAAAATTGACATAAAATACCACATATTATTCATTAGACAACTTGTCATATTATCACGGAATTACAACCTCAAGATCTTCCATAATAGGTCATCATACATGCCAAGAGGTAGTCATTTAATTATCACAAGATTACAAAAATTGATAGTTTTCACTATGGGATTCTACACTCACAAACCTCTTGTTGGAGATTTTTCTATAGTAATTTTTTCATGTAAGGGTTCTCTTTTACTAGGTAAGGTTTAGGGTTTATCTCTGTGTTAAGGTTTGGATGTTATAAAAAATGATGTTATTAGTTCCCTAGGTTTATTCCTCATAGGGTTTCTTTTCTTGCATTGATTAGTTGTCCAGGTTGTTTAACTTAAGGGTCACCCTTTCGTCCCTTCGAGTCTTGTTGAAGTAATAGACCCCTTTATTTCTCACCATTTATAGTTGACCATATAGGTACTAAAATCACATTAGGCCAATATGGAGGTCCTATGATGAGATGGCGATCACAACTCACAACCCTCGAACGTGTGATTTTACCTCTCCTAACAATTCCATGTCTTGATGACTTCCCCTTTCGTTTTATCATCTTTTGTTCCATTTACTTTGCCTTTCATTTGACATTTTTCACCTTTCATGTTGCCTTGTTGACCCCTTCTCTTTTCCTGTTTAGGGTTGCCCTTGGTGTTTCTAGGGTCATCCCTAGTGTTCTTGGGTTACCCCTCATGTTCATGGGTCACCCTGACTAGCAAAAGGGACAATCCTATCATTTTTAAATCCATGTCATTTCATCTTTTTGGCTTTTCAACTTGATTTTTAGCTTGTTTTAACTCATGTTTTTTTGTACCAACTCACTCCTTTCCTTGCTTTCTTTCTATTGTGAACTTATTATTGAATTTTAATTATTTAATTTGGTTGAATTATCTCTTTAATTTTCTTATTTATTTCTTCAAATATTCATAGATTGTTTCTATTTTCTTCTTGAGTTACACTTTTTTAAAATCTTATCTCTTCTCCTATTCCCTCCCATTTTACCTAGAAACTACTTCTATTCTCTATATTATTTGATATGCCTTCACTTGTTTTCAAGTGCTCTCACAAAACTTCTCAATTTATTTAAGCTTCTTACAACCTTCTATACAAGCCTTGAGCCTTTTATGTAGTTGTTCCTAGATTAGATATCTTTTAGGACTATCAGCTTTTGTGGAGCAATCGAATAGTTTAGTTTGGATTATGGAAAATATTTATACATGGAGGAAGTGACTAACCATGTATGCACGGGTACAACAAATAGATTAAATAAGCTATCAAACAATTTAACAAACTAAAACCAAATGCAAACAATTAAACAAACTATAAACAACCAAACAAACCATACGGATAATGATGGAATATCCAACATTCCCCCCTTATTACATCATTATTTTAAAGTACTAATAAGAGAACCCTGAAAACTTTTAAACTTCATATGTGCAAAAGTCTTTGTGAAGATGTCAACATGTTGATCCTGAGTTGAGTAGAATTGGAGCTGGATGTTGTTTTGTTGAACATGTTCTCGTATGAAGTGACAATCAACTTCAATATGCTTGGTTTGTTCATACAACACTGGATTACGAACTAGCTTGAGAACACTCTGATTGTCACAGTAGAGGATAGTAGGTTGGTTTTGTTGGCAAGAGACACTGTGTGGCTTCATTAGTGTTGTCATTGATGGCAACAAAGTCCATCCCACACATCCGCAGGACATGGTGTGTCTATACCGGAAGTCAGATTGAAGAGTATTTTGGTCCGGTGACCAAGAATAGAGCATGCAACAAGGTCTGACAATACGGTCCGGATCTCTTAGAGGAAGTATCTCAGTAAAGTGCAGACTTGGGGAAGTCAAGAGGAGTACCTTGACTGATAGATTCCAGAGATTGAGCCTCAGGTGATGAAAGAGTGAAAAGATATAAGCACCTGAGTGTTGGGTTCCTGTTTGGTAGAGTAGACTAAGGAAGACCTGACCGGTAGAGCATCAGACCTTAATCCGGATGAGATATTGATGGTGTTCAAGTTTCTTGAGGAATCATTCATGATTGGCCGACATGATTGATGATTTCTACAACTCTCTTTTTGATACGCATCATGTAGTAAGCAAGGATTCAACCGATAGACCAAAGTTTGGGAAGATATTGAGTATTCCGGATGCCGACTAGGAAGTTGATGATATCCTTGGTGTAGATATATATACCAGATGGATTTCTATGAGAAGGAGTGTGTGGTTTGTTGTGAAGTGCAAAAACAAGTAGAAGAGCAGTGTGAAAGCAGTAAGATAGGTCCAGTATGTGACAGGACAGCAGCACAAAAAAAGAGGAAGAATGAAGTGTAGTAGATCAGTATATTGAGCTTAACCAGAACTGAACTTAAGCACATGTGGATGCTTCTCATCAGTTCAAGTACCTACTTTCCTTATATAAACTATTGTAGGTAGTGAGCCTCTTGTGAGTAGTGTGCTCGGGCAGTGAGCCCTAATTGGCATGTGCCATTTTGTTCTTTCTATTCTTCTAATAGAGAATACAATCTTGGATTAATCACCCCATGGTTTTTTCCCTTAACAGGGTTTTCCACATCAAAAATATTGTGTCATATGTGTTGAGTTTATTTCTTCTTCCATTGTTATGTATGTTGATATGATTTGACATTGCTCTAATTGTTAAAGAGGGAAAGAAAAGCAAATTATTAAGATAACTAATTCACCCCCCTCTCAGTTATCAACAATTGGTATCAGAGCTAAATTCCTCCAAACGGAGCCTAATAGCTTGTGGAAGATCTAGTAATTCAAATGGATATGTATGGTATGAGGGAACAACTTTAGTCTGCCCTTGATGATCTTGAGCAATCTCACTCTGAAGTCAATAACTTGAGAGAAAGACTCAAACAAGTTGATGATTTCATAAATGAACTAAAGGAGAAACTGAGTATCTCTATGAAAAAGAGAAAGGAACTTCTTCAACAATTAGCAAGTCAAAGTGAGGCCAATGATACTAATGAAGATCTGAATGAGAAGAACAAATTATGTGAGAAACTATCAAAAGAGGTCATTATGGTAAGACATGAAATGGAATCAGGAGTTATGAAATTCACCCAAGAAATTGAAGAGAAAAGATAGACTGAAGATAATCTAAAATAATCTCTCAAGGAGAAGTCAGAAGACCGCCACAAAATGGATAGAATAATCAGGCATTTGGAATCTGATCTTGAAGAAGCTAGAGATAATGAAGAACAACTTGAGAATCAGATTGTCACTCTAAAAAGGGATCTTCAAACAGCAAATGAATACAAAGAGAAATTCAAGATAAGCTCTGCTCATCTTGAAGTTCTTCTTAAAAGCCAAAAGAGAGTAGATGATAAACAAGGCTTGGGATATGAGAAAAGTGAAAGCTCCAGATCTGGTCAGAAGAACTCTGGATCAGAAAATCCAAGGAACATGCCTAGAAGACCTCTGGTAAGGCAACCAAATGCTTAAAGATATCCATCCTTCAATGGTTATTGCCACAATTGCAATAAATTTGTTCATAAAGCAAATCAGTGCAGAAGAAGAATGAATCAAACTAATTCATCCTTCTCTGGGTAGTGTTTTAATCACAAAAGGTATGGTCACAAATCTCATGAGTGTAGAAATATGCAAATGAACAATTCATTTAATGGTAGATGCTTTGCATGCAATAGAATGGGACATATGGTTAATCAATGTAGATCAAGAGGATATCAGTCAAATCTGCAAAGAGATGTTGTTTGCTACAATTGCAATAGATCCGGTCATATTGCCAAATTCTATAGAAGTAAGAATCAGGATAAAAGGGGTCTGGTGCATCATAATCAAAATCAAGACAAAGGAGAAGGAAAAGTGAGGGTGGATGAAATTCAAAGGGAGATGAACAAGATTTGGGTAAAGAGAAGTGCAGAAAATGTTGGCGATGGATCCACACCAGAATCTGGTGCTGATATTCCTTCCAGAAACTAAATAAGATGAGCTTTGGCTTAGGGGGAGTCAAAATGGAAAACAAATTTCCCCAGCCAGATAATTGATGCCTGAAATTGGTACAAGGAAAGTTGTGGATTAAAGGGTTCTCAGAGAATCATCTAAAGAAGCCTTGGTAAAGATATGGAAGATCCGCAAGAAGATTTGAAGAGTCTAATCTTCCAAGATTGATCCAGTTTGACAAGTTTTCTGGTAAAAGCAAGATTTTCATAGTTTGATCCGGTGTGATTCTAAACTAAAACATCTTGATCTGTAGATAAAGGGGATGATTTGAGGAAAGCAGATAAATTGAAATTCTTCACTAAAAATAGCTCTAAGTACATCTCAGTGATCTGAAAAAATCTCTCTCATGATAAGGCAACTGGAATAACTTAAGTTGTGCATTTATTACAAAATGAAATTAGGGTTTACTCAGAGATAAAAGGGTTCATTTTCTCATCATTTGCACATTTGCATTAGTGAAAAAGATAAGAAGAGCTCTGCAAACAAGTTTATTTCATCTCTCTCAAGGATAAATCACAGAATTCAAGTCAACAGGTGATCTTTTCAGCTCATTTCATGAACCCTAAAAGCGTAAAAGGTATTTTCCACTCTTGAATCTCTCTCTGAATCCTTTGAAAGACTACTACTCTGAATGTTGTGAAGATCACTGATAGGCTATGGCCTAAATTTAAGAAACATCCCTACAAATCCCTAGAAGTTGATCCCCTAGGCACATTTTCTAACATTTCGCATGGGGTTTTGCATGTAGAAGATGTTAGGGCATATATTCATGCAAACATCAAGGATTTTGGGGAATCCAAGCTAATGGATATCTATCACAATCAGTTAATAGATGATTCTTTTGAACTCAAACCTCAGTACAAAGCTATCCAGGACAAACATTTTGGACATTGCATCCATTTCCCCTGTTTTGCAGAAGATGAATGGGTCTAGTATGTTCTGAGCAGATTGCATGACAACTTTATGTGGTTGATGAAGCCATTTAAGATAACCAAGGATGCAATTAGGGAAGTTACCAGATTGCACTCTTCCGATGGGTTACTTGCTCTCAAATCCGTCAAGAATCAGACAATGAGTGAGGCAACCGGATCAAAATTTGACAAGAGAGCAATGACTATAGAAGATATCACTGATCCGGATATCAAGTTTGCATCTATGATAATTGGCTATAAGATATATCACTCCAGTAGGGAGAATTTAGTATCTGGAACTACTGTATATACTGCTTATGAAATGCTAAGGAAAAATGCTGACTACGATCTCTGTGAGCTTCTTCTGGGCCAACTGTTAGAAAACTTACAAAAGATCAAGAAGGACAAGAAAAACTCATTCAAATATGGTGGTTTGATATTGTGTTTATTCTTTTACTTTATGAATGAGCTACCCGGATCCAGTGTTTGGATATGGTAGAATGACATACCAGTAGCCATACAAATAAGAGATTATATGCATGGGCTTGGTGATGCCAAGGCATAGAATACAGTACTTTGGGGCTACTTCAAGAATTTTCAAAATATGATGCAAACCAGAGAAAGAATTCCCCAATCATTGGTTGAGAAGTACAAAGATAAAGTGTGTTTCATGGTAGACACTAATCAATGCCTAATGGAGGTAGTGGAGCCAAGGATAGTCTGGATCATGCCAATGGGGTATGAAGTAGATGAGAAAATTATAGAGCTACATGTTCAACACATGCTGAGCAGCCCAAGGGTCCTAAGGCAGAAAGGTTTGGAACCTACCAAGAGCTAAGTGTAAAAGTTCATGTTGAACTTAGATAGCCTGAGATCAAGAGAAAAGTAAGAAGGGAAGTAGAAGAATTCACCAAAAGGCATGGAATATCAAAGGAGGCAGTTGATGCCAACAGAGAGAAGATGGAAAGGGCAGAGAAAGAAAGACAAGAAACTGAGAAAGAAAGTGCTCCGGTGCAAGCTCCCTCCCAGACCAGATCCTCCAAAAGCTCTGCACTTGCCACCTCTAAGAGCCAAAAAGCATCAAAATCGGAAGCCCAAACATCTGGAAAGGGAGAGAAAAGAACAAAGAAAAAGGCAACAAGATCCTATACAAGTTTCAAAGATGATGAAGAGATAGAGATAGATGAGGAAGTAAAGAAAATGAAGAAGAAGAAGAAAACATCCAGTGAATCCTCTACTAGTCAAGGCAAGGAAGAAAAGGTAGAAGAATTTGTTGAAAGGCCTACTCTCTACATTGATGATATCATCAAATCAATCACTGTGGATGGGAACTTGAAACCAATGACTGAATTTTATGATGAATATAATGAAGCTGACCAAAAGATTTTGCATGATGCTGCAGTTAGGTATCTTAACATCTATAACAAAGCATTCATTGAAATTATATCTCTAATTCCTAAAAGCTTAGAAAAGGAACTTGAAATGAGAAAGAATAATGCCATGGCAAAAGACCTAGAAATCTAGGAGCAAATTGCTATCCAACTCTATCCTTCCATCACTCCTCAACAAAAGAACATGATCTTCAAGGATTGCAAGGATGAGTTCTGGAGCAAAGCTAGAATAAATAAGCTTATGCTCGGAGAGACTGATCAGGTGGCCAAAGAAACATAAGATATCCTCCAAAATGCTTTTAAAAGATTTAATCTTCCTGTTATAGAGGACTTAGGTGATGATCCCTCTGCCATGGATGACAAAGAAGAATCTACTAAGACAGTGGCAGAAGAGACAAAGGAGACAAGTAAAGAGAAAGCTAAGGATTTAGATTCCTCTGTTCTAGAAGAGGAAGTTCATGGAGAAGTAGACAACTCTCTTCCAGATCCCCCTGCAGACTCTAGAATTGAAGGAGAAGAAAGAAAAGAAGAGAGCATCAGTCAAGAAGAACAAGTAAAGGGAAGAGACGAAGATCAAATAGAGAAGACCACAAGTGATATTGCTAAGGCTGTAGAAGGGAAGAAAACTCTGTCTCCAGTAAGAGACACAGTAGAAGTACTCAAAGACTTCTTGATAAAAGAAATGATGGAATTAGATGAACCGGAGCTACTTCGAGGACCATTCAATTTTGATTCCCTCTCTCCGGTCGAGACAATGAAGGTGGCATCTTTTTCTCAAGCCAAAGCAAAAGAAAAGCTTCTAAAGTCTCACATGGAAGACTGTGAGCATTAGAGATTGCATCCGGTGTGCTAGAGAAAATCATGCCATCCTTCCAAAAGGATTCTTCAGCCTCCACATCTAGTAATCTAAAGTCTCTTGTAAACTCTATTAATATACATTTTGATTCCTTAGAGAAGTCAGCTGAAGAAAAGGTCTGGAAGGAGTTTTTTGGGAAAAAGATTCTCTGAGATACAAGGATTTAAAACCAATGATAGGAGAAATATGGATATTGGGATAAAGAAATTAGAAAATGCTCTTAAAGATGGCGAAGAAGTATATAAATTTTGTTTATCCTAGTCTAAAGTGACAAAGGATATTGAGAAGAAAGTGAAAGAACAAGAGGATAAACTGTCAAGCCTCTATCAGAATTTTGATCCTCTCACCACATCCATAATAAACTAGGAATGTCAGACTATTGCAGTCATAAATGAGATAAAGAAGCTTGAGAAGGAGAGGAAGAACATAATAAGTAGGATGGGTGAACTTAGAGGGATGATTATCCCTAAAGTAGAGGCCATGCATGAGGCCCTAACTGATGCTTAGACCACAGCCTGGACTAGTGATCCGACAGATCAAAAGAGGGAAGAAGCTTTTGCATTCTTGTTGAGTGGCCACATCTCAATTTTGGACATGATGAAGCAGAGTTGGGCAACAAAATTTGTCCAGTTAAAGACAACTTTTATAGATATACTTCAATATATGTAAGTATAACATGTATATATACTTATGCGGCTAAGTATAGTTGGATTTTTGGGGATTTTTGGTGTGCGAATTCTACCCTTTGCCATTGATGTCAAAGGGGGAGTGAGTAGCAGTGAAAAATGTGGAATCTAGCTAAGGGGGAGCTCCAGAAAAGTGTACATTAGAACAGAGCATTAGCCAAGGGGGAGTATAGTATGACACTTAGTCATTTTTCACTAAGTGTTACCATCAATGCCAAAGGGGGAGATTGTTAGTAAGAGACACTGTGTGGCTTCATTAGTGTTGTCACTGATGACAACAAAGTCCATCCAACACATCCACAGGACATGGTGTGTCTATATCAGAAGTCAGATTGAAGAGTATTTTGGTCTGGTGACCAAGAATAGAGCATGCAGCAAGGTCTGACAATCAGGTCCAGATCTCTAAGAGGAAGTATCTCAGTAAAGTGCAGACTTGGAGAAGTCAAGAGGAGTACCTTGACTAATAGATTGCAGAGATTGAGCCTTCGGTGATGAAAGAGTGAAAAGATATAAGCACCTGAGTGTTGGGTTCCTATTTGGCAGAGTAGACTAAGGAAGACCAGACCGACAGAGCATCAGACCTTAATCCGGATGAGATATTGATGGTGTTCAAGTTTCTTGAGGTATCATTCATGATTGGCTGACATGATTGATGACTTCTACAACTATCTTTTTGATACACATCACTTAATAAGCAAGGATTTAGCCGACAGACCAAAGTTTGGGAAGATATTGAGTATTCCGGATGCCAACTAGGAAGTTGATGATATCCTTGGTGCGGATATATATACTAGATGGATTTTGATGAGAAGGAGTGTGTGGTGTGTTGTGAAGTGCGAAGAAAAGATGAAGAGTAGTGTGAAAGTAGTAAGACAGGTCCGGTATGTGATAGGACAACAACACCAAAGAAGAGGAAGAATGAAGTGCAGTAGATCAGTATATTGAGCTTAACCAAAACTGAACCTAAGCACATGTGGATGCTTCTCATCAGTTCAAGTACCTAGTTTCCTTATATAAACTATTGTAGGCAGTGAGCCTCTTGTGAGCAGTGTGCTCGGGTAGTGAGCCCTAATTAGCAAGTGCCATTTTATTCTTTCTATTCTTCTAACAGAGAATACAATCTTGGGTTAATCACCCCGTGGTTTTTTCCCTTAACAGGGGTTTCCACGTCAAAAATATTGTCATGTGTGTTGATTTTATTTCTGCTTCCATTGTTATGTATGCTGATATGATTTGATATTGCTCTAATTGTTAAAGAGGGAAAGAAAAGAAAATTATTAAGATAACTAATTCACCCCTCCTCTCAGTTATCAATAGGTTTTGTGGTACCCCCAATCCTTCTAATATGTGATGTAGGCATACTGCTTCACAAATTGCTGCACTTACTGCACGATATTCTACTTCTATTGAGGAATGAACAATTGTGGCTTGTTTCTTACTTCCCCATGAAATAGGACTTGAACCCAAGAAGAAAGCAAATCCAAATGTGGATTTCCTATCATCAATTGAACCTGCATAATCTACATCTATATACCCTATCAAGAAGAATTAATCACTCCTTTTATATTGCAAACCATAATTCATTGTACCTTGGATATACCTTTGTACCCATTTTGCTACTTTTTGTAAGGAAATGAGAGCATCTCAGAACATATTTCTAAGAACAGTGGTGTCTTCAACAGATTTAAATTCTTTTCAATTTCTTCAAAAACATGCACAACTATGCCACTAAGTGGAAATAGACATAGTTCATTTCCAACATTGACCCTTAGAGGAAATACAGGCAACAAGATCTAATTTCAACAACAGTAACGCTAACACAAAAGATAGAATAGAAGACACAGATATACGTGGGGAAAACCCTTACAGGTAAAAAACCCCACACTCCAAAAGCCCAGATTGCCATTGTATTATTCAGCAACAGAAAATACAGTTACAATACAAATCTGGCACTAAGCCTTTCATGGAGATTTACATCTTGCTCCTCTAGAAGAATAACTGATAGCATAACTGTGCACAAAGTTCTCGAGCACTCAGGTTAGTCCTTCATACTGTTATCATGCCACAAATATCATATAGTATAGGACATCACCCTACACCTGAACTCTGTTATCGCTCACTGTTCACCCTCCTATATTACAATGCATTTTTACATATAACATTACATAAGAGAGCTGGTGCAGGAGCACCTACCTGACAGCTGGCCTCCATGAGGTAGTTAGTTTGTTATAGGTCTTGTTAATGTTTCCAAGAAGGTCTGATAAGACCAATGCGTGTAATAAGGTCATGTTGACCATACTTTACTATTTTTAGCTAGGTTGTTAGGACAGCTATTATGCTGTATGTCCGGTTGGATCCTCCCAGCCGCTTGGAAGCTCCCAGCCGCTGGGAATCAGGTCGGTAGTACTCGCAGGAGATCCTATTTATGTATTAGGATCGGTTGATTTTAGATATTGCATTGAAGAGGAGAGACAGAGTGAGACAGAAGGAGAGACTGAGTATTGTATTTGCATCTTTTGAAATCAATAAAGAGATCCTGTTTTGTCCATTCTCTGTTTGGATTCCTTTGTGTAATCGAGTTGCTGTTCTGGTGGTTGCATGGATTCGCTGATCCATTCCACCGGTTGATTCGTCGAATCGGTGGAATGGCCATGTATAATAGCTTAGGGTTTAGTTTGCTTTTTCTGTTTGTTCACATGTATGTTTGCAGGATCGCGATCAAGAGGTGTTGAGAACCCTAGCATGGGTATGTGCTAGGTCGTGCTGGTAGTTAGAGTCTGGAAAGTTGTCCAGGAAGCGGATCGGGTCACCTCAGGAGGTTCGGCGGATTGAAAATTCGCTAAGGTTGGAAAATCTGTCGCAACGGCATCATCAGGATATTTCTGTGTATATCCTGCAGTTACTTCAGGCGTCATCCGAGTAGATGGAGGTGAGCATGATGCAATCATTTGCATAAGGTGAATGTGCATTGGGGTGATCATCATCAGGTGTTGCCGAGGAGGAGCGTATCGGCATAAGGTAGAAGATCGGGTTGATAAAACCATCTCGGGCCGATAATGTTAAGTTTGGTTGACAGTAGGATATTGAAGGAACTGCATGTGACGTCATCATCATCAGGATAATCATCATCAGGATATCGGGGTGATGTAAGCATCGAAGGAAAGGTGCGTAAGGAAAGGTGCATGAAGTTGTCATCATCAGGATATATGGAGGGAACCAGATATTTTATATCCTACTGATGAACATGATGTTGAACATCATGATGCTGCAGATAGAGGTTGGCAGTAAGATGAACAGTGAACATCAGGAGGATGTTTGCGCTTGCCGAATATGATGATGCTGCCGATGGCCGAATATGATGATGCTGCTGACAGGCGAGAGGGCGAAGGTTTGTCTACAGGAGGATATCGGTCGGCAGAGAAAATATGATGATGCTGACAGTGTTAAGGGAAATATGATGATGATGATGATGGGTTGTAGACATACATGCTGTATGTCAAGGTTTTAGTGTGGATGCCTCTGCATCATAGTGGTATCAGAGCTCAGCAAAAGGTTTGGGCTATTGTGTGTTGATTCTGTCACCGAAAGGGCAGAGGTAGAGTTGATTCTGTCACTGAAAGGACAGAGGTAGAGGAGTGAGAGGTTGACAAAATGCCTCCGAAAGGTAATGGTACTGCAAGGGAATTGCAGGAGATGAAGGAAAAACATGCCAGAGAGATGAGGAAGATGAAGGAGCTTGCTGAAGCACTTCAAGCCAGGCTTGTAGCCCTGGAAAAGAACAAAAAGAGGGAAGTGGAAGACAGTGAGTCTGAAGAAGATGAAGATACTGTTGACGAGTATGAAGAGGTAGCTGAAGATCTGGATGCTAAAGACCAGAGATTTGCAAAACTGTTAAAGGCAGTGTAGAGTGATAAACCTAAGGTAAAGGTTGATGTTTCCAAGTATAATGGAAGTTTGAATGAAGATGAGTTACTGGATTGGATTGCTGCACTTGATAATCACTTTGAATGTGAAGATGTTGCTGAGGATCAGAAGGTAAAGATTGCAAAGACCAAGTTAGGAGGTCATGCTTTGGTATGGTGGGATTATGTACAATCTGAGAGAAGGAAACATGGAAGGTCAAAGATCACTTCATGGGATAAAATGGTAGCAAGGATCAAAGGTAAATTCTTGCCCAGGGATTATGAGATTCAGATGTTTAAGAAGCTGCAATTTTTTAGGCAGAAGGAAATGGATGTGAAGGCATATACTGAGGAGTTTTATAAGTTGAGTATGAGATCTGGTCATCATGAGAATGAGGTAGAAAAGGTAGCTAGGTACTTGGCTGGCTTGAGATTGAACATACAGGATGAGTTAGTTTTAGCTAACCCTAAGAGTGTGGAGGATTGTTACCAAATGGCAATCAGGATTGAAGAAAAGATGAATAGGAGACAAGATAAGTCCATGAGAGGAAGAGGCAGCAATATGAGGGGAAGAGGATTAGCTCCTACAACAAGGCAAACCAATGAGGGTCAAGAAGACACTGGTAAAGGACAGGGACAGTCTGATTTCAAAGGTGGATGGAAAGGTAATAGAGGCAGATTTGGAAGTGGTAGAGGTTCTACTACATTTTCAGGAAAGTGTTACACCTGTGGTGAGTTTGGTCATCCATTTTTCAAATGTTCAGAAAGCAAAGGTTCATCATCCAGCAATGATAGAACGAATGACAAGAGAGTACAACTTGTGCAAGAAGAGAAAGTAGAGCAAAGTGTGCAAAGTCCAAACACTTATCAAGGAGATAGAGTTCCTGACGTTTATGGATATCCTGAGGAGGGAGAAGCATTGATGCTAAGGCGAATTAGTTTGCAGGCATCAAAGGATATGATGCAAAGAAGAGCTCTTTTCAAGACCACATGTAAGAGCAAAGGTAAGGTATGTAAGGTTGTCATTGATACTGGTTCAACAGACAACATGGTATCTCAGGAAATGGTAGATAAACTGAATTTGGAAAGGATTCCACACCAACACCCTTACAAGGCATCTTGGGTGAGTGATAGTCAATCACTTTTTGTCTATGAACAAGCATATGTGGATTTTCAGATTGGAGCATATCAGGATAGAGTTTTGTGTGACATCTTGCCCATGGAATGTTGTCACCTACTGTTGGGTAGACCATGGCAATTTGATAGGAGGGTACTGTATGATGGGTATGCTAATACCTACACCATCAAGAAAGATGGGAATACTATTATGTTGATGCCATTGCAGGAAGATGCTGCAGCACAGGGGGTAGCCCAAATCATTTTAGTGGGAAAGAAGGAGTTTGTGCAGATGCCTATAGGAGTGGGCATAAAGGCAGTTGCGGACACTGCAGGGAAAGAAGTTGTTAAGGATAATAGTTTGAAGACAGTTTCAGTTGTGACTGACAGAGGTCAGCAGCAGGTTCAGAAACAGGTTTGCAAACAGCAACCAGTTGAGGGGAATGACAAGGATGTTGTCATAGTTGGGACTATTGTTTGTCCTATAAAGGTTGAAAGAAAGACAGAGTTGAACATTGCAGAAGTTCAAGAGGCAGTTCAGACAGAGGTTCTGGTCAGACAACCTGACAAACACAAGGTATATGTGAGAAGGGCCTACATTGACAGGCATGAGGATTTACTTGCAAGAAAACAAGTTACAGTTCAGAAGTCTTGGAGCAGCCGAGAGCCAGCAGAGGACAAAGCTGGAATAGGTCAGAACACTGACATGACAAAGTGTAAAGGTGGAGGACTTCCACATCCTAACTCATGGGACATGAGTTATTTTCTGTTGGGGAGTATGGTGCAGGAGCACCTACCTAACAGCTGGCCTCCATGAGGCAGTTAGTTTGTTATAGGTCTTGTTAATGTTTCCAAGAAGGTCTGATAAGACCAATGTGTGTAATAAGGTCATGTTGACCATACTTTACTATTTTTAGCTAGGTTGTTAGGACAGCTGTTATGCTGTATGTTCGGTTGGATCCTCCCAGCCGCTTGGAAGCTCCCAGCCGCTGGGAATCGAGTCAGTAGTACTCGCAGGAGATCCTATTTATGTATTAGGATTGGTTGATTTTAGATATTGCATTGAAGAGGAGAGACAGAGTGAGACAGAAGGAGAGACTGAGTATTGTATTTGCATCTTTTGAAATCAATAAAGAGATCCTGTTTTGTCCATTCTCTGTTTGGATTCCTTTGTGTAATCGAGTTGCTATTCTGGTGGTTGCATGGATTCGCTGATCCATTCCACCGGTTGATTCGTCGAATCGGTGGAATGGCCATGTATAATAGCTTAGGGTTTAGTTTGCTTTTTCTGTTTGTTCACATGTATGTTTGCAGGATCGCGATCAAGAGGTGTTGAGAACCCTAGCATGGGTATGTGCTAGGTCGTGCTGGTAGTTAGAGTTTGGAAAGTTTTCCAGGAAGCGGATCGGGTCACCTCAGGAGGTTCGGCGGATTGAAAATTTGCTAAGGTTGGAAAATCTGTCGCAACGGCATCATCAGGATATTTCTGTGTATATCCTGCAGTTACTTCGGGCGTCATCCGAGTAGATGGAGGTGAGCATGATGCAATTGTTTGAATAAGGTGAATGTGCATTGGGGTGATCATCATCAGGTGTTGCCGAGGAGGAGCGTATCGGCATAAGGTAGAAGATCGGGTTGATAAAACCATCGCGGGCCGATAATGTTAAGTTTGGCCAACAGCAGGATATTGAAGGAACTGCATGTGACGTCATCGTCATCAGGATAATCGTCATCAGGATATCGGGGTGACGTAAGCATCGAAGGAAAGGTGCGTAAGGAAAGGTGCATGAAGTTGTCGTCATCAGGATATATGGAGGGAACCGGATATTTTATATCCTGCTGATGAACATGATGTTGAACATCATGATGCTGCAGATAGAGGTTGGCGATAAGATGAACAGTGAACATCAGGAAGATGTTTGCGCTTGCCGAATATGATGATGCTGCCGATGGCCGAATATGATGATGCTGCTGACAGGCGAGAGGGCGAAGGTTTGTCTGTAGGAGGATATCGGTCGGCAGAGAAAATATGATGATGCTGACAGTGTTAAGGGAAATATGATGATGATGATGATGGGTTGTAGACATACATGCTGTATGTCAAGGTTTTAGTGTGGATGCCTCTGCATCAAGAGCATTCGGTTCATATCTTAGACCGTTACAACTTCTAGTCGACAGTTCATTCTTAACCATTCACAACTGTTCATATTCAATAGTCCCACATGCATCAGTTGACAAACACAGCAACAACATATTTGCACGAACACACGGTAAGTATATCGTCAACACTTTTGCCACCGATGACCCTAGCCAGTCAAATAGTATGAACCATCGGAGTGACCAAGCCCTTCGGCATGACTTCTTCCTTCTTCACCAACAATGTTCCTCTTGCCAATGCCAAACACCATCGAACAGACCAAGCTCATCGGAGACTAGTCCACCATCCACACCGATGGTTCCTTGTCCCACCAATACCCAAGTCTTCATCCTTCATCGGTATGACCAATGCACATTAGAGAAGGCATTCTAATCCACGCCGATAAGACAAGTCTTGCCGATACACTGCTTACATGTATGTCGGTCCACACCTTCCATCAGAGAGACACCAACTATCGCAGAGACAACACAATACTTCACCAATAGTTACAGTTACACTGATCGGTGTAACACAGGCGATCAGAGAGAGAACTTCAGCCAAGCTCGATAGAGCTTGTCAGGCCGATAATAAAGGACAACCCACTATGAACAATGTGCTCACTGAGACAAAGCACAGCTCTCACTGATGCCTATAATCTGAGTCACAAGTACTCAACATTCTCCCACTTGACGAAGGAATTATAGGAAACCATCAATGTAGAGAGCCAAAGTTGATAGTGCCTCCACTCCATTGTGCTCACAAGCTACACAAAAGCTTCAACATAACCAACTTCAAAGCTTCTAGAACATAGCCATGAAAACATCCTCCAGAAACAAGATAGAACATCAGCTAGAACAACAATCAGAAAACTGACTACACCCATCCAACTGAACAAAACCCACGTGACTAAAAATAGCATGCACAGCTAGTGCTAAAACATCCAATCACTCATACCTTGAAGGTATGAACATCAGCAGACTCATGCCACCTACATATGCACCCATCAACTACAAATACAAGCTCTATGTGTCAACCAGTCAAAGAAGACCAAACACATCCAAGAAATCCCACTGCATGGGTAATGCAAATCTGGAAAAGATCATGGCATATAAAGTCCACCAATACCATCACATTGTAAGTGTAAACATCATGTAGTATCAAGGAAACATCCACCATGATACGCAACACCTGTAATCAAATAACAACTCCTCACCACCAGTCCAGAACTCTCCCAAGTTCTCCACACCCAACAAAGGAAATAGATAACAGAACTTCCATGTCATCACTCAAGAACATAAGTGAAAACACATGACCACAAACTAGTGATCACTTCAGCTCCGAACAAAACCTCAAACCAATGTAGTGTGAAACAAACCATCCAGGAAGATAACCAAGACCATAGAGAGTAACTTTGCGCATCATATACCTGTAGACAATCCTTCTACATACACCTTTGAATGCCAACTATGTCAAGTATGATCTCCTTCAAAACACCCCAAAGAGAATAGCATAACAACACCCAAACAAATATTCAATCTCAAAAGATCAAATTCAACATATGTAATCATGCAACTAACATGGATGTAAGCCTCTCAAACCAAAGAAGATCAAACTAATTCATTTCCCATTTCAGGAAATCAGCCCATAAACCATCTCCTAACAATCCTCATCAATGAATGATATCTTAAACTCAAATGCATAAGGAGATTAAACATGCTATCCATCTCTCACAATGAATCCTCCAGAACCATCTATGAGTAGTTCAAGATCCATGTCTATGAAAGAAAGCATACAATACCTGAGAGAAACAATGAGCAATACCTCTCAAGTAATAAACTACTGAGTAGACCATGAGCGGGGATAAGAATGCTCCTCCAAGATATACAAGCCATCATGACTCATCCAAGAGCAATCTCCTCATAGGTCTCTGTTGAACTCACATCCAACCAAGGTGTAGGCTTCTCGGACTTTCTATTGAAATCTTCATCAAGAGTAACCATCAACAACACTTCTCTCATCATAAGAGAATTACAGCCTCACCTTATTCTCCATGTACCCATGGGCATATCATGCTAAAATCCAAATGCATCACTGCACCAACATGAAGTAATCAAACAAAAGATCAATGCACCCAACACACAGAGAATCATTAGACCATTGTCAAAGCTCCAATCATCTGAATCAAGAACTTATCATGACATCATGATCTTACTCTCTCCCTTAGGAGATTTCATGCTCTAGGTGAACATAACCATGATCTCAAGAGCAATGTATCATGCCAAAACTCAAAAGTAGAATTCAAGGAAATAACATTACATGAAACAAACCAAAATCTAAACCAACATCACCTGTTAAGCACCACCAACACCTCAACCAAAGATTGTGTGAGTCCTTCATGGATCCAAGATGTTACACATCCTCAAATAGTGCCCCTGCAAATGCGAAAGAACCCTTCTGCAGCAACAGGATCTAATAGCTCCTCCTAGTAACATCTGCAACACTAAAGAAGATCATTCACCACTAAGTGATGAATCTGCAGTCATTGCTAAAGCTCCCACTGAACTGTGGCAATCCAAGCTTTCCAAGAAACATGACCAAACATCTCCTAATCTAAAAATCCTCCAGGTCCACACATTAACATGTCCATGTGACAATAAAATCAAGCGGCACCAAGATCTCCAAACCAAGGAAATACACTATCACTGTCAATAGCTTACATAAACCTGTGAATCCAAGCTATTCATGACATCGTGATACATATGCTACAGGTCTCCATAAACAACTATTTATGTACTCTACAACATCCATCCTCTCATCCCAAAGTAGTCACACCAATGCACAAGTAACCACAGACAAGGCCAGCTAACAAGTCTGCACAATCACATAAACAATCTTGTGGATATAGACCATCCACTTCTGAGTTATCCCACTATAATCAATAGGCTGTGCACACCTAAAAAAACTACATAACTCATAGATCCAAATATACTGAAAAATGTAAACCCACTATTACACTAGAAATTGCAAAATTGAGATCTCAAGGAATAGATAACTATGTAGACAACATGACTCAAGCACCAAATTACTTACAAATCTGATTAGCCAAACATGTCCACAACCTGAGCACCATAGTCAAGAAACCAGAAGCATTACCACAAAAATACTGAGTGACCTATCACTTACCAGTACTCCCATGCAGAGAAAGCATTTCACCTCCTCACACCATGCACAGAGCATGCATGCAAAACTGCAACTATATCATCCAGCAACACCCCAAAAGCTAGGGTCTAGAAATAGCTTAACTGCAGCTTCACAAAACCACAAGTTTTTCTCTTGACCATGTAAAACCTACAAAATCATTCATGCACATCCATATCTTCTTCACATCTAGTAGATTCTATAGTTAGAAACCAAAATACCATAATAGTTCAAACCAAAAAAAGATTAACATAGATGAGCATCATAGATTTTAAGGAAAATCTATTAAACCCTTTCGATGCAAGTACAAAACAACCACAAGGATTAAGAAAATCTAGGAACTGCAGGTCCAATTTGGACCAATTCCAAGACCACCATCATGTACAAACATCTGAGAGAGAAAGTCAGGTTATATCAGAAGCTTCTAGACCTCAAAAGGATCAACTCCATAACCAAAATACAATTGGGGCATCACATAATCAACACATTCCAATACCAGGAACAAATCCCAGCATAAGCACAATACTCCATGGATGAGCAGCAACACAAACTTCTTCATATCATCAGAGAGCCTCTCACACAGACACCCAATATGAAAGTTACTGTAGAGACACAACCACAAAGCATAATCCACCCCATGCAATAGGATTATACACTGTCAACTAAGAGCCTCAGGCCACATCATGACTAGCTCCAGTCTCTTCATCTTCACCATCCTTTAAGCACCTGCTGTAACATGAAGATAAGATCAACTGCTAGACTTCACTCAAAACAAGGATCAAACATTAGACAATTCCTTCATATTTCCTCAAGCTTGTCACACTAAGAAATTGTCACAGAAGGAATACCCAAACCTTATACACCAGGAACTCTTACATGCAAACACATGCAGCACACAAACGTACATATGTGAGCAACAAAGCAGATCCCAGAAGAAGGCTCTCATTTCCTTACAAGTGGTATCAGATCCTTCTTCTGGGATCTGCTTTGTTGCTCACATATGTACATTTGTGTGCTGCATGTGTTTGCATGTAAGAGTTCCTGGTGTATAAGGTCTGGGTATTACTTCTGTGATGATTTCTTAGTGTGAAAAGCTTGAGGAAATCTGAAGGAATCGTCTAATGTTTGATCCTAGTTTTGAGTGAAGTCTAGCAGTTGATCTTATCTTCATGTTACAGCAGGTGCTTAAAGGATGGTGAAGATGAAGAGACTGGAGCTAGTCATGATGTGGCCTGAGGCTCTTAGTTGACAGTGTATAATCCTATTGCATGGGGTGGATTATGCTTTGTGGTTGTGTCTCTACAGTAACTTTCATATTGGGTGTCTGTGTGAGAGGCTCTCTGATGATATGAAGAAGTTTGTGTTGCTGCTCATCCATGGAGTATTGTGCTTATGCTGGGATTTGTTCCTGGTATTGGAATGTGTTGATTATGTGATGCCCCAATTGTATTTTAGTTATGGAGTTGATCCTTTTGAGGTCTGGAAGCTTCTGATATAACCTGACTTTCTCTCTCAGATGTTTGTACATGATGGTGGTCTTGGAATTGGTCTAAATTGGGCCTGCAATTCCTAGATTTTCTTAATCCTTGTGGTTGTTTTGTACTTGCATCAGAAGGGTTTAATAGATTTTCCTTAAAATCTATGATGCTCATCTCTGTTAATCTTTTTTTGGTTTGAACTATTATGGTATTTTGGTTTCTAACTATAGAATCTACTAGATGTGAAGAAGATATGGATGTGCATGAATGATTTTGCAGGTTTTACATGGTCAAGAGAAAAACTTGTGGTTTTGTGAAGCTGCAGTTAAGATATTTCTAGACCCTGGCTTTTGGGGTGTTGCTGGATGATATAGTTGTAGTTTTGCATGCATGCTTTGTGCATGGTGTGAGGAGGTGAAATGCTTTCTCTGCATGGGAGTACTGGTAAGTGATAGGTCACTTAGTATTTCTGTGGTAATGCTTCTGGTTTCTTGACTATGGTGCTCAGGTTGTGGACATGTTTGGCTAATCAGATTTGTAAGTAATATGGTGCTTGAGTCGTGTTGTCTACATAGTTATCTATTCCTTGAGATCTCAGTTTTGCAATTTCTAGTGCAATAGTGGGTTTGCATGTTTCAGTATATTTGGATCTACGAGCTATGCAATTTTTTTTTAGGTGTGCACAAATGTTTCTTCACAAGTACTCAACACTTTCCAATGACACATTTTTGGTTCTTACATAAATCTTGATAGATAATTACCAGCAAAACTAATATATGGTCTGGTATAAGTCAAGTAAATCAAACCTCCAATCATTTTCCAATAGGGAGTTACATTCACCTGAGGAGATGAATCAGAAATAGATAACTACAAACCTAATTCCATAAGTGTAGACATGGGTTTCGAATCCATCATTCTAAACTTATCAAGCAATGTCTTAGCATATTTTCATTGAGATACAAAGATTTGGTGATTTTTCTGCCATAGCTCTAAACTGAGACAATAGTAAAGTAGCCCGAGATCTGTCATATCAAAGGCCTTCTTGAGATCATTCTTGGTTGTATCAATCATTGCTTCTAATCTACCTGTGATAACTAGATCATCAACATATACATTAATAATCACAATACCCCCCTTGATCCTTGAGGTAGAGATTTGGATCATATGGATGCCTATTAAAACCATGTTTTAGCAAATGTTCATCAATTTTAATATACCAAGCTATTGGAGCTTGTTTGAGACCATATAGAGATTTAACAAGTTTGCATACCTTTTCTTCTTTGCCAGGTGCAATGTATCCCTCTGGTTGGGTCATATAGACCTCCTCCTTAAGGTCTCCATTGAGAAATGCACTTTTTACATCCATTTGATACAATTTCCATCCAAATTGTGCAACTAAAGAAAAAATCATTCAAATGGTTTTAATCTTTGTTGGGGGAGTAAATGTTTCTTCATAGTCAATCCCTTCTTTATTGGCATAACCTTTAGCTAAAAGTCTAGCCTTATATTTATCTATACTACCATCTACCTTATACTTAGTTTTGAATATCTATTTACAACCAATTGCATTCTTGCCAAGTGGTAGATGAACAATCTCCCAAGTTTTGTTTTTCATGAGGGATTGATACTCTGTATCCATAGCCTCTTTCCAAGGATTTGATTCTAGTGCTTCCTAAATGGAAGAAGGTTCAAAATTATCAACAACTGAACTCATAAGTGCTAGATTTACCTCATTGTGAGCCATGTTGTGAGTCCTTGGTCCTGAAGTGGAAGTGTTTGGGACTCCATATAGCTTTGCATCATGAATGGTACTAGCCTTGAGCCTTTTACTTATTTTTTCTTAGATTAGATATATTTTAGGATAGATATCTCTAGAATCCTTAGCCTAACCAAGATTCTCATACAAGCCTCGAGCATATTTCACTTTTTAGCCTCTTTTGCTTTATAGCCATACAAGCCATAAAGCTTCTTTCATTTTGATTTCCCATACAAGTCAAAGATTATTTTATTTTAACTTCCTCACATCATATTTCTTCTCATCATCAAGTGGAGTACCCCACTATTGCAAAGGACATTTAGATAAAAAATGGACCTTTGAGGACTATTTTCCTAGAATTAGCACAATCAAGTACATGTTCACTTTACTGTTCTATTAGTATTAGTAATTAGAAAACAAGTTTCATATCTGGGCAAGTAAATCTACATATCTTCAAAATCTTGAAAAAGAAAGTTTTCTTAGTATTAAGAAAACATTTCTTCTTCATTTCTTTTTGCATGATTATATTAGTTACATTCTTATTTTGTTTAATCACTTTGGATTTGAGGAAGCAGATCTACATTTCCTAGTGATCTTCAAGAAGAAAAGTTGTCTTAGTGTAGGGAAAAGTTTGCTTCTCCATTTCTCTTTGTAGTTTTAGAATAATTTAGATTATTCAATCACTATAATATCAACATAAAAAACATAAAAATATAGTCAAATTACCTCTAGGAAGAATCATTTTGTCTCCATACATATTTCTTTTTTCATCGTAATTAGACAATATTGAAAATCTAAAAAAAGAACAAAAATTTCATGGCATGCATGCATAAAGTTTAGATTGCATCTAAAAACTTTATGTTCACCACACATAACTTTCACATATAAGAATTCAAGCCCTCATTTACATCACGAGGCAATCAACTCCAAAACATAGGCAACTTAAGCCCTCTCTTTCACCATAAGGCATAGAGAAACTACACTACACCACATAAACACTTGAGCACTCACATTACTCCAACAAGCACCTGATGTGCCCTAGTGTGAGAGAGAATTGGGTAGAACAAGTGTTAGAGGAGATTAGAGAAAATTTCCTTGAAGAATTCATCAATCCAATTGACATAGAAGAATTAGAAGAAGGAAACACTTTAGAGGAAAATAATGAACAATAGATTGGTATCATGGGAAAAGTTAGACATGACATAATAGTAACACAAATCAATATTGAGTCTTTGAAATCCAAGGCCAAATCTTTGGTAGATTCTTTTAAGAAGCTACACAAGAGTTAGGACTTTTAAGAGGAGACATAGAGGATCTAAACATAATACAAGAACTAAATCTAGAGTTGTGTGAATTAACACAACAAAAACAACAAAAAGGAGAAGAACAAACCATTGATAGTGATCACGATGAGGCCAATGAAGATACCCCACTAATAGGTGCGATAACCATGACCAAGGCCTATAAAGTCCCACTTCTGAGGGAGATGGATAGCCCCTCAATGTTGTCTCTACTCCACTGACTACTAGCTCTAGAGTGAGAGTGACTAGAGGATCACCTCTGTAAGGGTTCTTGGTCCCTCATGTGTTGCCTTAGGGCCGACTCATTTGTGTCATGTTTTGGTTTGGTTCTGAATGTCACATATTTTGGTGAACCCAACATGAACAACAAAATCTTCTACTAGAGTTGTTTGTGTTCTTGCTTCTTAGATCTCATTTTCACTTTTTCATTTCACTTTTCATCTACTTTCCATCCACCTTTTCACTTCATCTCACCTTCTCATCACTCTTTTGTATCCACTCCATTTATTTTGAGGTGTTTCATAACACCTATGATAGATTTGGATAGACCTCAGGGGAATGTCCCTCCAAGTGACCTAATCACTCCCTCCTTTTAAAGATACATACCTACTAATCCTTTGGTACCCATAACAAAATATTTCAACTATGAGGACTCAAACTATGAAGGTCCTTGTGAAGAGCCACAAGGATAATTAAATTTCAATAATCCAACTTGGGACCAAAATTGTTCCAATCAAATTCAACCACCTTAATTAACATCAGAAGTTCATCTAGATGGCCATCTTGTTCAAGCAAATAGAGAAACTACCATGTAAATTCATTCTAGAAGAACTTTCAAGAAGCACATGAGGCGTAAAAAGCCCTCTTATGGCTTACCAAATAAAAAGATCTATAGCACAACAAATGTTAGCAGATCATGAAACAAATAGGGCCACTCTAAAATGAGTTCAAGATGAGTTGGTGCAAATTAATTAAAATCATAAAATAAAAAGTGGCACTCCTATTAACATCATAGATACATTAGTTCAAATAATCAAGACAGCAGAAGTAGGATCTATTGAACAATCACAACTAGAATGACTAAAAATACAAAGAAATCCGTTCATAGAACAAAGCCAAGGGACAAGTTGACTTTCCCTTATATTTGAACTTTTATGCCTGAAACATTTTATGAAATGAGGCTTTCATGCTACCCTAGAATAAAAACAACTAATTAAATGTTGTCAATGCAACACAAAACTTTACAATGACACCAAATTTTCAACCTACACATTAATAGAATCAAACCTCTACTCCCATAAAGCTAATGTTTTTAGCCATGAACCCAACATTTTAAAATTAATTCATTGGAATGTACCTTGAATACCTCAAAGAGCCTTTGGACTACAACATTTGTAATGTCTTGCTACCTCATCCTATCCTAGACTTTCCCAAATTCAAAGGAGAACCTGTGACCCAAATTCCTACATAAAAGCATATACTATAGTGATAAGAGAACTACTCCCATGGGATGGAGTTGTTACAATAATATTTCCAAAAATTCTTAAGGAACAACTCTTGATTGGTATTAACACCTACCTAGGCATCCATTCATTCCTTCAAATAGCTTATCAGGGAACTTCTCATAGAATTCGACATGAACAAGCTAGTTAAAAATGGAATCAAAGAGTTTTTAAACATGATACAAGAAAAACAAGTTTGTAGCTCACTTTATAACAAGATGGAGGCAAGTCCTCTATTCTTCAAACAACACACCAAACATGTGTTACAAATATGTACCTAATTAGTGTTGTCATTGATGTCAACATATCTGTTGGTAGGTGGTGACTGATCAGGAAAGTATTGTACACTAGCCATGTATCCTCGCCGACTTAAAAAATCCTAGGGCCGACTTAAAAAATCTTATTTTTTATGACCGACATAAGAAAACCCTAATTTTTGTAACCGACAAAAAGGCTTGATAAAAAGCGGCCAAGGGTTAGGGTTTGGCTATTGTATTGTAGCATTTGCAATGGTATTGAGTTGCAGGGATTGCTAGTTGTAATCAGTTTGATTTATTGGATAATAATATTGGACTCTCTGTTTGGTGGATGTAGCCCGAGTTTGCGTGAACCATGTTAAAACTTGTCTCTCGCTATTATAAATTCTGTGTATTTCCATTTCTCTGTTTAATCTTTATTTGCATTTAATTGATATCTTCTGCCAGCTAATCCTAACAAGTGGTATCAGAGCGGGTTGTGTTCGATTATCATCTGTAGGAAAGTCTCACGGTTGAGTGGGAGCAATGGTGGATGAGGGAAGATTGAAGGTTGATAAATTCAATGGGCAGAACTATCAGTTATGGAAGATGCAGATGGAGGATTACCTCTATCAAAAAGATTTATGGATGCCGTTGGAAGGAGTAGCCAAGAAACCGGCAACAATGTCTGATGAGGATTGGAATCTTCTTGACAGAAAGGCACTGGGAACCATTCAGTTATGCCTGGTATCGTCAGTGGCATTCAATATAATAGAAGCAAAGACAACAGATGGTCTGATGAAAGCTTTGGCTAAATTGTATGAAAAACCCTCAGCCTCAAATAAGGTATTTCTTATGAAGCGTTTGTTTAATCTGAAAATGGTTGAAGGTGGATCTGTGATAAATTATTTAAATGAATTTAATACGATTGTCAGTCAATTGACTTCTGTAAATGTAAAATTTGATGAAGAAGTTAGAGCTCTCTTGATATTATGTTCATTGCCTAAAAGCTGGGATAGTTTGGTAATGGCGGTTAGTAACTCTGTTTCTGGTTCAAATACCCTGAAATTTGATGATGTTGTTGGTGTTATTCTGAGTGAGGAAATTCGTAAGAAAATCCAAATCAGGCAGTGTTTTGAATGCAAAAAGCAGGGGCAAATCAAAGGAGAGAGGAAAAGGTTCTGGAGGTCATGGGAAGTCATGAGAAAAATCAAAAGACAAAAGATCCCAAACCAGAGGATAGAAGGATTGCTGGTATTGTGGAAAACCAGGTCATCTGAAGAAAGATTGCTGGTCTCAGAAAAATAAAGGAGACAAACAAGAAGGCAATAAGGAAGCAAATGTGGTAAGTAATAAATCTGAAGATGATGCTTTGATTCTTTCCCTAGATAATGCTAATGATTCATGGGTTTTAGATTCAGGGGCCTCATTTCATGCTATGCCCCATAGAAGTTATTTTCTTGATTATATCCAAGGGGATTTTGGGCTGGTTTATTTGGGAGATAATGAACCCTGTCAGATTGTTGGAAAGGGAAGAATCAAGATTAAGTTGTAAAATGGGAATCATTGGCTACTACAAGAGGTGAGGCATGTTCCAAGGCTCAGTAGGAATTTAATTTCAGTAGGGTAGCTAACTGAACAAGGTTGCACTGTTACATTTACTGATAAAAATTGGAAGGTTTCAAAAGGTGCCTTAGTAGTAGCAAAAGTTGTGAAAGTAGGCACCTTATATCTTTGTACAGGTCATACTGTTCCTTCTACTCTAGATGTTATAGAGGAAAAATAAACAGGTTCAGGAACAGTTGCTACAGGTTTGCAGGAAGAGACTGGAAAAGTTGTTGCAGGTTCTGAAACAACACTGTGGCATAACAGACTTGGGCATATGAGTGAAAAAGGTATGAAGGTACTTCATTCTAAGAAAGTTTTACCAGGTCTGAAATGTATTAATATGGATTTCTGTGAAAGTTGTGTGTATGGAAAACAAAAGAGAGTCAGTTTTCTCAGAGATGGGAAGCAAAAGAAAAATAAAAAATTGGAGCTTGTGTATACAGATGTATGGGGACCAGCACAGGTATCTTCTTTTGGTGGCTCTCGGTATTATGTTACATTCATAGATGATGCAACTAGGAAGGTCTGGATTTATTTCCTTAGATAGAAATCTGATGCATTTGAAACATTTAAGAAATGGAGAAGCTTGGTTGAAAATGAGACAGGTAAAAGATTAAAATGTCTCAGATCTGATAATGGTGGTGAGTATTGCAGCAAAGAATTTGAAGATTATTGTTCCTTTAATGGAATTCGTAGGCAGAAAACGGTTCCAGGGACTCCACAGGAACATGGAGTGGCTGAACACATGAATAGGAAAATAATGGAGCGTGCAAGGACCATGAGATTGCATGTTGGACTACCTTTAAACATGTGGGCAGAGGCTGTCAACACTGCTGTATATTTAATTAACAGAGGTCCTTCAATTCCTTTGGGCTGTGGTATTCCAGAGGAAGCATGGACTGGCAAGAAGGTGAGTTATCTTTTCTGAAAACCTTCAGCTGTGAAGCATTTGCACATATAGATTCTGAAAGTAGAACCAAGCTGGATGCGAAATCAAAAAAAATGTACTTTCATTGGATATGGCATTGATGAATTTGGTTATAGGCTTTGGGATTTTAAAAATTAGAAAATTGTGAGAAGCAGGGATGTTATATTCAATGAGAAGGTGTTGTACAAAGATTAGTTGCAGTAGCATGAGAAGAAAGAAAAGGATTATGTGGTGCTGGATGATACTCCAAATAGTGATGTTCCAGTGGCTCCTCATGCTCCGCAACAGCAACCAGAAATACCACAAACTCCAGTGAATGTTAGATGGTCAACAAGGATAAGTAGACCTCCTGAAAGGTTTTCTCCCTCTTTGTATTCTATTTTGTTAACAGATGCTGGTGAACCAGAAGGGTATGATGAAGCTATGCAGGTGAATACATAAGTTCAGTGGGAGCTTGCCATGAAAGAAGAAATGGACTCCTTGCTGAAAAATCAGACTTGGGAATTATGTAAGTTACCTGCAGGAAAAAAGGCTTTACCAAACAAATGGGTTTACAGGTTGAAAGAGGAAGATGGAGGTAAGAAATGATTTAAGGCCAGGTTAGTTGTAAAAGGATTTGCATAGAAACAGGGCATTGATTTTGATGAGATATTTTCTCCGGTTGTCAAGATGACTTCTATTCATATTGTTTTAAGTATTGTGGTTGCTGAAGATTTGCATTTGGAATAGCTAGATGTGAAAACTACCTTTCTCCATGGTGATTTGGAGGAGGAGATATACATGGCACAACCACAAGGATTTGATGTCAAAGGTAAGGAGAAACAAGTGTGTAGATTGAAGAAGAGTTTGTATGGCCTGAAACAAGCACCTCGGCAATGGTATTTGAAATTTAATAGTTTTATGGCTGAACAAGGCTACAGTAGGTGTAATTCTGACCATTGTGTTTATTTTAAGAGGTTGGATCATGACAGCTACATTATTTTATGTTTATATGTTGATGACATGCTTGTAGCTGGGTCTAACATGGATCACATTAGAGAGTTAAAACATCAGTTAGCACAGTCATTTGATATGAAGGATTTGGGGGCAGTAAAACAAATCCTTGGTATGAAAATTTGTAGAGATAGGAAGAACAGAAAATTGACTCTATCTTAGGCTGCTTATGTTGAAAAGGTGTTGCAGAGATTCCATATGGAGAATGCAAAAGCTGTCAGCACACCTTTGCCTAGTCATTTGAAATTGACTAAGGAGATGTGTCCAAAGACACAAGAGGAGGAAGAAAAAATGTCGAAGGTACCATATGCTTCAGCTGTAGGAAGTTTAATGTATGCCATGGTATGCACGAGACCGGATATTGCACATGCTATCAGAGTCGTTAGCAGGTATATGAGTCATCCCAGATTTGAGCATTGGAATGCGGTAAAATGGATTCTCAGATATTTGAGAGGTACATCTACTAAACGCTTATGTTTTGGGGGCTCTAATACTGATTTAGTAGGTTATGTAGACTCAGATTTGGCAGGGGATATTGATACTAGGTAGAGTACTACAGGTTATGTCTTTACTGTAGGTGGAACATCAGTGAGTTGGATTTCCAGGTTGCGAAAGGTGGTTGCTTTATCCACCACAGAGGCAGAATATGTAGCTGCAACAGAGGTAAGCAAGGAGATGATATGGCTGCAATCTTTCATGGAAGAATTGGGTAAGAAACAAGCTAACAGTTCTTTGTATATCGACAGTCAGAGTGCCATACATCTTGCAAAGAATTCTACTTTGCATTCAAAGACCAAACACATACAGTTGAGGTATCACTTCATTCAGTCGGTGTTGGATAATGGACAGTTAAGGCTGGAAAAGGTACATACAGATGAAAATCTAGTGGATATGTTTACAAAGGCAGTGACAAGGGAGAAGCTGAGCTCCTCTTTAGCTTCGGTTGGTCTTCTAGATTGACAACAACAAAAATAGAACAATAGAGTTTAGGGTGCTTATTTCTAGTGGGAGCTGCATGCGCAGCGGTGTCGTCTAGGCTCAGTCTCCAAGTGGGAGATTGTTTGGTGTGGAGCCTGATCAGTCTCCAAGTGGGAGATTGTTCATAGGTGGTGACTGATCAGGAAAGTACTGTACACTAGCCATGTATCCTCGCCGGGGTTTGGGGCCGGGCCGGGCCCCAAGCGGGGGTTTGGGGGCGGTAGCCCACGAGAAATTTGTTTTAGGGCCGACTTAAAAAATCTTATTTTTTATGACCGACATAAGAAAACCCTAATTTTTTTGTAACCGACAAAAAGGCTTGATAAAAAGCGGCCAAGGGTTAGGGTTTGGGTATTGTATTGTAGCATTTACAATGGTATTGAGTTGCAGGGATTGCTGGTTGTAATCAGTTTGATTTATTGGATAATAATATTAGACTCTCTGTTTGGTGGATGTAGCCCGAGTTTGGGAGAACCACGTTAAAACTTGTCTCTCGCTGTTATTAATTCTGTGTATTTCCATTTCTCTATTTAATCTTTATTTGCATTTAATTGATATCTTCTGCCGACTAACCCTAACAATATCCATGTTGCCATTGGTGTCAAATGTATCCTATTTTTTTGTTTGTTTAGAAGACTGGAATGTTGAGGATATTGAGAAAATTAATGACAATCAATGTATGCAGACCATATGGCTATGTAGAGGATTGTCTGAAGTAGCTCCAATTAAGTTTTGAGAGGTCCGCATGAAGGTTTGAAGAAGATATGGACATCTGAATTGAACTAGGTTTTGCTATGTTCAAAAGAGACAGAGTGATAGTAAATTGGTCTGGATTGCTCCGCATTGAAATATCATGATCTGCTGTTCTAGAGGCATGTTTGGGAAGTCAGTGTGTATCATCAACTCAAGTGGTTCATGGTTTGGAGGTTCACAAGAAATCTTTCTAGTGTGACAGTCATGGCAGATAGTGTTCTTGAGATTCCAGAAGAAGATGCAAGTGATTTTGATGATTTAGAGGAGTTCAGATGTCTTTGTTGAATTCAATGTACTTGTGGAGGTCTCTAGATCATGTTCCTGTTGTGTTGGAGGTCCACATTGAAGATTGAGCTCGTTGTTGAAGATTTCTTCCTTGGTGTTACTATTCTTCCTAGTCTTGGCCGACCGAATGATTCAAGCATGTTGCAGATGATCTAAGAGCAATTCTATGGAGCGTGGCATATTGATCAAGGAAGATTTGAGTCTCAGTTATGTTTACCCAACAACCTAGTGATTCACATTAAGTCAGATGCTTGTAGTGCCAACATTGATGTTTATTCCAAGGTTGATGAAGCATATAAAGGTGTGTAGTTGAGTCATGGAAAATCATCCTTGTGCAAAATGAGAAAATCCCAAGAAAGGATCAAAGGCAGAGCAGAGAAGAGGAGGAGCAGAGGAACAAGAATAGTAAAGGATGAAGTGATAGTGAAGAAGTATTTGGAAGAAGAGTAGAAGTTTTGTGAACATTCAATGAGACTGAACCAGGCATGAAGAAGATGCTATTTCTCAGTTAATTCTTTCTATATTAAACATAAATTTCTATAGGCAGTGAGCCTCTTTTGAGTAGTGAGCTCTAGTCAGTGCACCCAAAGGCAAGGGCCTTCCCATTTTTAAGTACTTTTAATAGGGTACGAATCTTGTGGGTTAACCCCCACCGTGGTTTTCCCTTAACCAGGTTTCCACATTAAAATCTTGGTGTCAAGTGTGTTAATTGTGTTTCTGCTCATGTGTTATTATTGCATGTTTTAATGTTTACATCATTAATCTTTTTATAAGTTGTGAAAGAAGATTAAAATTAGGAAAAGGTAAATTTTGTGGGACAACTGATTCACCCCCACTCAGTTGTCTGGCCTAATTCCAACAATTGGTATTAGAGCCAAGTTCCTCTGAAAGAAAGCTTGACCGCTTGACAAGATCCAGAATGTCAACTTAGAAGAAGGATAGCCTGAGATTTCATGGAACAAATTACACTGTGTGGAAGATGTGCATGCAGTGTCATTTGCAATGTATGGGTGATGCCTACTAGTTAATAACTAAGAATGAGTATAAGATTCTAGAAAAAGGTCCTACAACTCCATATGAAATCAAAGATGTTGAGAACAACGTTCAAGCTAAAGAAGCCTTGTTGAGTGCCCTGTCTGATATAGACATGACAAATGAATTAGAATTGAAAACCGCGCATGAAATCTAAGAGAAGTTGGAAACCCTACATGTGCCAAGCTACAAAGCTTGGAGGGTAGTTATGAAAGCTTAAGGATGAGTGAAGATGAAAATATTACCTCCTACATGCTAAAAGTGAATGAACTTGTGAGCGGTATAAGGTGTGCTGGTGGAGTATTGGATGAATAAGGGATTGTTGCCAAAGTGCTTAGATCCTTACCTCTGGCATACAAGTATAAAGTTACTTCCATTGAAGAAATCAGAACTGTGACAACTATTACAAGGGATCAGTTGGTTGGTAAGCTTTTAGCATTTGAAATGAGTGAGTTTGGTGATTCTCTTCCTAAGTCTAAATTTTCATTTAAGGCCAGTATTCATGGAAAATAAAAATATGATTTGGGTGAAAGCTCTTCAAGAAGATCTACCAGATTCAATAGGACAAGAAAGGATCTTGAAGATGATGAAACTGAATTCGATGAACCTGAATCCCTTTTTTCTAAAAGATTGCCAAGAGGATTAGGTAAGTATGAAGGAAAGTTGTCATTCAAATGTTTTGATTGTAATAAGATTGGTCATTTTGCCTCAAGGTATTCAGAGAGGGGTTCAAGAACAAACCCTAACTGACCTAGAGTTCAGAAGAAATGCTACTATGTCTAAGAAGCTCATGATGGAGTCATAGTTGATGAATCTGATCATGGAGGTTCCACTAAAAATGATTGGGTATTCATTGCTATCAAAGAAGAAGATCCAGTGCCTACTGAATCTACTAGCTATGCAAATGTGGAAAGTGCCTTGGCTTCTCAGGTTGTAGAAAAAGATGAATCGGTAATTGACAATGGATGTTCTCATCATATGATTGGTGATAAAAGTAAGTTTATAAGATTTGAAAAATATGGTGGAATTGTGAAATTTGGAGACAACTTAGTTGGTAGAATCTATGGCAAACAATCCATCTCTTTTGATGGTAAGAATAACACTAATGATGTTTTGTATGTGGAAGGATTGAGCATAATCTTCTTAGTGTGGGATAGTTGGTTGACAAGGGTTATGATCTCCGATTCAAGGTGGAAAATGCAGAATCTTGGAAAGCTCCGGAACTAAAATTGCATCTGGTACTTAGACTAGTGGTAACATCTTTCATTTAAGTAGTTCTAGAAAAAGTTGTTTGGTTGCTCAGATTGATCAGAGTTAGTGAGGGCATAGGAGAATGTGTCATGTGAATTTTGATAACATTGTTAAGATAAGTTCTACTCGAGCTGTGAGAGATCTTCCAAAACTTATGAAACCTGTTGATAGCATGTGAAGAGAATGCCAATTGGGTAAATAGAATAAAGTTTTATTAAAGAGTAAAGACAATTTTCAAGTGGGCAACTGGAACTTGTGCATACTGATCTATGTGGCCCTGCTAGAATTAGGATTGTGCAAGGAGATAGATATTTTATGTTGTTGATTGATGATTACTCCCGGATGGTGTGGGTAACCTTTTTGAAAGAAAAATTAGAAGCTCTTGACAAGTTCAAGGTGTTTAAGGTTATGGTGGAAAATGAGATTGGTGAAAAAATAAAGTGTCTTAGATCTGACAGAGGTGGAGATCTCCAGTGAGTTTGATACATTCTATGAAAAGAATGGAATAAAAAGACAATTATCTACCCCTAGGACTCCTCAGCAAAATGGAGTCATGGAAAGAAAGAACCAGACCATTCAAGAAGCTGCTAGGACCATGATGATGGAAGCAAATGTTTCACAAGTCTATTGCAGAGAAGTTGTGGGTAGTGTTGTCTACACTCTCAACTATGTGCAGATCAAAGGAAATTCTAGTAAGACCCCTTTATGAACTATGGTTTGGTCATCCTCCTACTGTGAGATACTTCAGAGTGTTTGGTAGTAAGTTCTATATCAAAAGAGATGAGGATCTAGACAAGTTTGCTGCAAGAAGTGATGAAGGGATATTTTGGGTTACTCTACTCAAAGTAAGGCATATTGGTCCTTTAACAAAAGATTGAAAAAGATTGTTGAAAGTACAAATGTTAGAGTTGATGAGAGCAAAGAAGGACATTCCAAGTCTTGCAGATATGAATTAGATGATCAAGATGAAAGTCAAAGTCAAGGAAGACAAGTTCAAACCCAGACTCAGATTCAGATTGATCTAGAAAATCTAGTGACTCAAGAGGATAGTGCAGATGTTGAAGAACAAGCTCAAGAAACAAAGGTTCAAATAGATCCCAAAATTGCTAGGTTTATAAGACTAAATCATCCTAAAAATCAAATCATAGGAGATAGATATAAAGGTGTTTGAACTAGGAAAAAAATTGTTGAAGATCAAGAGGAGATTTGTTTGATTTCAAAGATTGAACCAAATTCAGTAAGTGAAGCTTGCAATGATGAAAATTGGGTAAAAGCCATGGAAGAAGAATTAATGCAAATTGAGAAGAATCACACTTGGGATCTTGTTCCTAGACCTAAAGAAAAAAATGTGATTGGCACTAAATGGGTCTTCCAAAATAAACTAAATGAGGATGGTGAAGTTGTGAGAAACAATGCAAGGTTGGTGTGTAAAGGATACTCTCAAGTGGAAGGAATTGATTTTGAAGAAACTTTTGCTCTGGTGGAAAGAATAGAGGCACTCATATTATTTCTTTCATTTGTTTCTTATAAAGATTTCAAGGTCTATCAGATAAATGTCAAATTATCATTCTTGAATGGAGAATTGGAAGAAGAAGTCTACATTGAGCAACTAGAAGGATTTCAATTGTCTGATTGGAGAAATATGGTCTGCAGGTTGAGAAAAGTATTGTATGGACTCAAACAAGCCCCAAGAGCCTGGTATGCAAGATTAGATAAGTATTTTCTAAAGCTAGGATATAGCAAAGGCACTACTAACAATAATCTTTACTTCAAGATTTATCATGAGCACATTCTGATTGTTGAGGTATTTGTTGATGATATCATTTTTGGTGGAAATGAGAGTATGTGCAAAACATTTTCTGATTAGATGCAGAGTGAATTTGAGATGTCCATGTTTGGTGAAATGGATTTCTTCTTAGGTCTGCAAATCATTTAGTTAGATAAAGGTATCTTCATATCTCAATCTAAGTATGTGAGAGAATTGTTGAAAAAGTTTGGACTGGAAGATTCAAAACTAGTGGGTACACCCATGGTAACTGGATGTAAGTTGAGTAAGATGATGATTCCCCTAAGGCAAATTAGAAAAGGTATAGATCAATGATTGGAGGATTTCTCTATCCGACTCAAACCAGACCTGATATCATGAATGCAGTTGGACTTGTTGCTAGATTTCAAGCTAATCCTAGAAAATCCCATGTTGTAGCAGTCAAAAGAATTTTTTGATATCTCAAAGGGACACTTGATTATGGATTATGGTATCCCAAGGATAATAACTTTACTCTTCATGCTTACACAGATGTTGATTGGGTAGGAGATGTGGATGACACAAAAAGTACTAGTGGTGGTGCATTCTTCTTGGGAAGGAGATTGGTCCCTTGGATGAGCAAAAGCAAGAGGGAATATATCTCTACTGTAGAGGCAGAGTATATAGCAACAACAAACAATTGTACTCAAGTTATGTTGATGAAGCAAATGTTGAAAGACATAAGAATTGTGTTTAAGGAGCCTGTTACAATCTTCTGTGATAATTCAAGTGCAATAAGTATCTCAAAGAATCTGGTGTTGCATTCCAAGATAAATCATATATCAATCAAGTTTCACTTCTTGAGAGAGAAGGTTAATGAGAATGAAGTCAGATTGGAGTAGTTTGTTTCTTC
Organism: Cunninghamia lanceolata; assembly: GCA_027924645.1. NCBI lineage: Eukaryota > Viridiplantae > Streptophyta > Pinopsida > Cupressales > Cupressaceae > Cunninghamia > Cunninghamia lanceolata. The sequence continues at coordinate 7,503,835 of BSBN01000193.1, forward strand.
AAAGGATCAGATTGTAGATATTTTCATTAAGCCTCTACCCAAGGATGCTTTTGAGTATCTCAAAGAGAATTTAGGGCTTATTACCCCTCCTGATCAGAACTAAGATACACTAGGGTGCATCAGTCTGATGGAATTCACAGTCATATTGTGTGATTTGGATTGATGTTAAGGAGATACTACTCAGGGGGAGTAGTCAGTATGCAAATTTTGAGATTAGTCTGAAACAAAAAGGGGGAGAAAAGGTTGTAAATATGGGCCCTTTGCCATTGATGTCAAAGGGGGAGAGAAGTCATGTGAAAAACTAGTTGCTGATAAAAGGGGGAACTGTAAAGAAAAATGGTTGTAGGTGTGATAAGAGAAAGGGGGAGAAGTTCTTGTCTTGATGGTTGAATCAGTTTTTCACATCATATGTTGCCATCAATGACAAAGGGGGAGATGGTTGCAAATATGTGCCTAATCGGCGTTGTCATTGATGTCAACATATTCCTGTTGCCATTAATGTCAATTGTATCCTATTTTGTTGTTTGTTTAGAAGACTGGAATGTTGAGGATATTGATAAAATTAATGAAGATTAATGTATGCGGACCATATGGTTGTGTAGAGGATTGTCTAATGTAGTTCCATTTAAGTTTTGAAAGGTCCACATGAAGATTTGAAGAAGATATGGCCATTTGAATTGAACCAGGTTTTGTTGTGTTCAGAAGAGACAGAGTAATAGTAAATTGGTCCGAATTGCTCTGCATTGAAATATCATGATCTTTAGTTCTAGAGGCATGTTTGGGAAGTCAGTGTTATCATTAACTCAAGTGGTTCATGGTATGGAGGTCCGCAAGCAATCTTTCTAGTGTGACAGTCATGGTAGACAGTGTTCTTGAGGTTCCAGAAGAAGATGCAATTGATTGTAATGATTTGGAGGAGTGCAGATGTATTTGTTGAATTCAATGTTCTTGTGGAGGTCTCTAGATTGTGCACCAGTTGTGTTGGAGGTCCACATTGAAGATTGCGCTTGTTGTTGAAGATTTCTTCCTTGGTGTTACTATTCATTCCAGTCTTGGTCGATCGGATGATTCAAGCATGTTGTGGATGATCTAAGAGCAATTCTATGGAGCATGGCGTATTGATCAAGGAAGATTTGAGTCTCAGTTATGTTTGGCTAATAGTCTAGTGATTTGCATTAAGTTAGATGCTTGTAGTGCTGACCTTGATGTTTATTCCAAAGTTGATGAAGCATATAAAGGCGTGTAGTTGAGTCATGGAAAATCATCCTTGTGCAAAACAAGCAAATCCCAAGAAAGGATGAGAGGCAGACTAGAGAAGAGGAGGAGTAGAGGAACAAGAACAATAAAGGATGAAGTGATGGTGAAGAAGTATTTGGGAGAAGAACAAAAGTTTTGTGAGCATTCAATGAGACTTAACCAGGCATGAAGAAGATCCTATTTCTCACTTAATTCTTTCTATATTAAACATAAATTTATGTAGACAGTGAGCCTCTTTTGAGTAGTGAACTCTTGGCAGTGCACCTAAAGGCAAGTACCTTCCCATTTTTAAGTACTTTTAACAAGGTGCGAATCTTGTGGGTTAACCCCCACCATGGTTTTCCCTTAATCAGGTTTCCATGTTAAAATCTTGGTGTCAAGTGTGTTAATGGTGTTTCTGCTCATGTGTTATTATTGCATGTTTTAATCTTTACATCATTAATCCGTTTATAAGTTGTGAAAGAAGATTAAAATCAGGAAAAGATTGATTTTATGGGACAACTGATTCACCCCCCCTCTTAGTTGTCTGGCCTAATTCCAACAACATGGATCATAGGAAGCTTTGTGACCTCTTATTCCATGCCCTTAATAGGGACACTAGGGATGAAATCTGAAAGCTACCCTACAAGTTATAAAGAATCCTTAGAAACCACCCTAAGAATAGATCAAGCTACCATAGATAGTCCTTTACAATTTCCCCTTGATATCTTCACAATTGGAATAACAAATGAAGAGAAGGATCAACAACCAATACAAATGAGTCAATAAAAAGAATTTCCCCATCTTATTCAATTTGAAATAATAGATTTAACAAGGACTGACCACAATGCTTGCACTAACACTGAAAAAAATATGACAAAAGGGTACACTCCTCTAATGCCACCAAGGGAAGCAACGTTGAGAAAATCCTACTCCCCTTTGGATCTTGAAGACTTGTATACACCACACACCCCCTAATGAGTATTACACCTTTCTAAATTTGCCAACACAAGTGAACTCAGAAGATTATATCTATACAAAATCCATTGACAATGATTCAACTAATGATCTAGAGGTTTTGTCAAGAACTTTTAGAGTTTCTAATAATCAACCCTCACCAACTACCTTAGTATGATCTAGTAATACTTAGCAACCACCCTAGGTCCAAATAGAATTGGTTGAAAATTTACTAGATCAAGATGAAGTGAGTGATGGAAGATTCAAGAAAGAGAAGAAATTATGGGTAATTTTGAGAAAAGAGCATCGTACAATTCTTGAATTATGTGAATGTATATTGGGTACTTAATAGATTTAAGGTTAGAACCCAATGGAAGGACAAATCTAACCTTTGTCCTTCCCAAAAAACACAGGGAGCCTGAAACTACCTCTAAGTTATTTTAATTTCTACAACAAACTCAAAGAAGACCTAAAGTAAGAGTGGGTAAAAGCACAAAGCTGTGTCACACTTTTATAAAAGAAATGGCCAACACTAATCTAAATTTTTAACTTGAATCACTAGAAAGTGACATATATATTTTGAATTTTGAAATGATATAAACTAATGAAATGTTCTTTTTAGTGTATTTTATGTTTGTATTTTTTTTATAAAAATTAAATAATTATTTAAATTTTTTTTTTTGTAAAATTGACACTATAATTTAGTTGGTAATAAAATGCTGAAAAATAAAGTTAAGTGGGATGCCACTCTGTATATAGTAACTTCTACTTTTTTCCTTCAAATTTTTTATGTATTTATAACTTGAAAATTTAGTGCATGAATTTATTTTTTCCACATTTTGAGAAATATATATTTGTAGGTAAATATTAAAATTTGTGTGTACTGAAAACATAATTATTTCAATGCGATGCCAACTTTTGTCTTGACTATTTATCCTGAATAGAAAAAAATTATATCATCTTTACATGGAATCTCTTCTCTAGTGCATCATATATATATATATTTTAATAAACTTTAGTATTTTTTCTTGATATGACAACCAACCTTATATTTTGGTGTCGATGACCTACCTTTAGTAAAAATAAAAAATAAAAAATAAAATATAAACAATAATTTTTTTTTAAGATAATGCACCTGGTAAACCTTTTAACATGACCAGCGACGCTGGTGTGACATACCCTCTAGCTCCACATGAATGCTTTTGCCCGGAGAAAAGAACTGGCGAGGCCACAACATAGGGGGACCTCATCCCCTAGCAAGAACACTTCAAACCCATGAGCTCGTTGGCCCAACTAAGGCATAAAGCCTGTGAGCTCATTGGCCCAACGGGGGTTTAAACTCTGGTGGCCGCCACTACAACTGAGTGACTTACCCACTGAACCACTCCCTTATTGGCAACAATAATTAAACTATTAAAAAAATCACATTTTTAAAAAATACACTTACAAATCTACAAAAGGTGTTTTTTAGATTTAAAAAAAAAAGATATTTACATGAGTTGGAGTTGTTGAAATGTCAACTTTTTTGAACAATTGTGTTTTTTTGGTAAATTAGCCCCCAAGTGGTGCTATATATGTATTTAGTGGACACTTCTAGTTGGAAACATTGTGGCCCATATCTAACTTAGCTATAATGAATCTTACTAGACCATATGTTTGACAAAAAATGACTTTTAGTTGGAAATGTTTAAATTCACTTGTGTTGATAAGTTGGCAAAAAGTGTGTCACAATTCTATACTTTTAGCTGAGTTTGTATGTAGGATAAGTTTTATCTCTTGACTAAGCTATTATCAAATTATGGAACCCTGTATTGGACTCCATAGATAATTATTAGTCATACCAATGCCTATCTCACTTAATACAACTTAGCTTGCACAAGAGGATATTCCTATAGCACAATAACAAATGGCAAGTCCTTTTAGAATTGGAGAACTAGTGCTCAAAAGAGGAAGCACTAAAAATAAGAGACATAGGTAAAAAAGAAAGTTTCAAGAGGACATGAAAGGTTTGTATGTAATCAAAAAAGATGTTGGAAATGATGCATACCTTCTTAGCAAGTTATGGAAGGGCAAGACTTTGGTGAAATTGTTAATGCCTTTTACCTTAAAAAAATTACTACATTTAGGAAAATTCATAAAAAGATCATAAAAGTCCAAAAAAAAAAAGCAAAATATAAAAAACTTCAAAAACATGTATCTTTCTTCATGACATGCTATTGTTATATTTTTTTACTTGGCATTTAGGAGTCCTAAAGTTGTGTAACATCACTGTAGACACTGAAAATTGTCTAGGTCTTATTTACACATGACCTTGTATGTCTTTGCCCTAGGTCCTAGTTACACAACACATTGTCGACATGAAATTGTAAATGTTCCCCTAGGTCCTAGTTTATCCTAGTTCATCTAACCTCATCCCACTTAATCCCATTTATCCCAAACTCCTAGTTCATCCCATCTTAATCACATTTGTCCAACTTACACCTTCTTGATTAATTAAATAAACCCACTTTATTTAATTAATCCCACTTGATCACATTCCTAATTAATTAAATAAATCCCATTTATTTATTTAATCTCACCTAGTCACATGTCTTACATAATTCAAATTAAAATTTTGAATTATTCGCTCACCTCTCATAACATTGCGACACATGTCACATGTCTCATCTCCCACTTAATAACCCTTCACATGTGCAAGCTAATTCAAATAAAATATTTGAATTAGATTCCTTTCATTCTCCATCGCACACTTGTCATGTGACTACAATCCCTCTTTGAGTGGGAAACCCTAATCGATCTCAACTATCCATATCCTCCAACATAACTCTCAATCGCAACCGTTCAATCCAATTGGCCATATCCTATAAACCTAGCCTCCTCTAAGCCATTTGCAATGCATCTTCTTCTAGTATCTACATGCTCTCAAAATTTCTTCTCAATCTCTCATCCATCTATCTTGCATTCATCCAATCATTCATCTACCAATCCCTATCCTATCGTTATGCTACTGAATCAAGCAATCAACATATCAATCTTGTGGGTAAAGCTAGAGTGCTTCGGGTGCGGCACTTTCAACCCTATCAATGGATTGTGAGTTGATATGAGGTTTGCATTCATTTGATCTGCATTTGTTATCATTTTCCTTCATGTTCAATTTTCCATGATTTCATTTGGCATGCCCGGTGGGACATCTAACCATGAGTTTTTTGCAAGTTTTGTTGTCAAAATTGTGCTTTTTCTTTAACCCTAGGTTGTCAAAATTTGTAAGTTTTGGGGCTAAGCTATCGCAGGTTGCATCCTAGGAGAAAACTGACCCCACCATCATGATCAGGACATTGTTTCTGAGTTTTTGACTATAAATACGCCTAGGTTTGGTGACTGAAAATTTTGAAAAAAATTGAAATGTTTTTTAGGGCCGCAGGTCCGTACAGTACGGATCCGTACCATATAGATCCCATGACCCCTGTGTATTATTGATCTTTGGTTCTCTGTTATAGGTCTTGTTTCATATGTGTTTGCAGATTTTATTGTTTATGCAGGTTTAAAGATCTTGCTCAAACCCTAAGTTGGTCATTATAAACGCCTGTGTTAAAAGCTTAGGGCGTCGCCATTGTGTGTAAACCATTCTACCACCCTCGAAGCCTCTGGTCACCACCATTCACCACCTCTTTCACAGTCCTCACCGCCGCTCAAGATCCACCACGCCACCTCTACAATAGACCATTTTCTATGCCTTAGCCCTTGCTGAAGGTAACCAATATTCACCATTTGACACCCATCGACTGCCTTCAAAGCTCCACTGTCATTGTCCCTACCACTCTACTAACTCTCCGCTCAGCACTAAATGAACACCTGGTCAATAAAGCTTCCAAACCTTCTAAAACCCAATCTCCACCTGGTCGTCACTATTATGTCACCATTTGCTCAGACTTTGAACTCCACATCGACTCCACGAAGAACACGGTCACCGCTATTAACTATGTCGACCGCCAGTCCCTTTACTACTACTTAGCCCATTGACTGAGTCTTAACCATCACTTCTTCCACTAAAGAAATCCAATACTGCTTGAAGTCACCATCAGCACAAATCTCCTACCCAACACCACTACCATCGACCCTGCGGAATCCCTAAACTGCCTGCCAGAACCCTAACTTTAAATCTAACATATTTTCAAACCTAAACCATTAACATGCCACTGTATGGGCTTAAAGAACTCACTGGCCCCTTTTAGAGGGCATGGTCCCATTGGCGACTGAGGGGAAAGGCCCATCGGGCCCCCCTTTATATTCTTTTCTTAAAAAAAAAAGAATTGTTTAGTCCCTGGTCATATGGATGACCAGGGGTATCATTAAACCCCTAACTGCCAGCTAAACCTTAAACTGCTAGGCAGCTGACCTCATCATGTGACTAGGAGAATATTTAACCACTGGCATTTTTGTTAACTGTCAATTTGCCTTGTGCTCCCCGCATGCCCTAATAGAGCCTTTTTTTTCTATTTCTCATGACTTGGCCATACGGTGGCAAAATTTTGTAAACAAACACTCGTTGGAAAGATGGAAGGACAAACTAAGTAGCTAAGTACAAATTTTTAGGTGAAAGTGTCATTTTACCCACTTTTTTTGCAGTCAAAGTTCAGCTTCTTTGCAAATTCAAATGCACATAACTTGAGTAAAATTCATCCTTTTTTAGCGATTTTTTTTTTAAAGTGCATAGAATTTCATCTAGTTTCTGGATATGCAGTTTGATTTGCTATATCAAGTCTTTTATCAGAGATTTTGATCAGATTGCATATTTTTGCATTTAACCCCTTTTAGCTTGCAAGTTTTGTTTTGCCTTGTCTTGGTGACTTTCAGGGGCATCTAAAGAGCTAGAACAACATCAAGATTAGCATCTATAGTAGCTTGGGATAGAGAAATAATTAGGTGTATGTATTTCATCATTCATCTCTTTCATTTGATAAATCAATCTTGTTTGCAAACACACTTTAATTTGGGACATAAAATGAATCATTGTTTGCATACATATTTTGATTTGGGCTTAAAACGAATATTGATTTAGCAATCACATCAAAAAAATTGGGCTAAAATTAATCATTGTCTTCAATCACACATCTTGACTTTGGGTTAAACAAGAACAAGTGTCTTCATTGCTTGGTGAAGTTGCATGTGATTAGTGGTGTGTATGCTCTTCTCATGCGCTTCGTGCAATCTTGCGAATAAAAAACACCTCTTATCCATTTAATTTTCACACACAAATTTTATTTTCTAAGGGTTAATTTACAAGTGTGAGTGTAAATCAAGTGTGCGTGTGTATGCTCTCTCCTCACACCATAAGGTGATCTTGGAGATAAAAAACTCCTCACTTGGTTCTCTTTTGTTCACCCTTCTTAGGAGGCCTACTTGGAGACACACCACTCCAAGGGATGACCTCACTCAAGGCTGAATCAAAAGACACCCTCAGTGGGAGTTAGAATCTTGTCACTCTTGGCTAAGCCCTAAAGAACTTTATACCTTTGGGAAGTGAAGGTGAAGGGTGGGTTACCCCTTTCTCCTAGCTATGTGGCAGGATTTTGCTTTCAATTCCTTAGTCAACCTCGTGTAAACATAGCCCAAGACCTAATTGGTCATACCCCACTCGACTAGTCATAGGGCTCGTTGATGTGTCTTCCATGTGTGCTTGTTTAATCATCATTACATTCATTCAAAGTCAAATTCAAAATTGCTTATGTTTCTTGTGTGAGTGATTCATGATTGTACATGTGTGATCATTTGATTAAACATTGCTAAATCAAGATAAACACCAAGCACATAAAGATAATTTATTCAACACATTCAACTCCAATTGCTTTCATCCTAATCACCATTCTTAGCCACTTCATTCCTAATCACATCCAAGTCATCCTAAATCAATCCTAATCATATCCTTGTCACTCTACATCATCAAATCATCATCATTTCATCCAAATCATTATCCAATCAACATCATTCTAATCATTATACGTCATCTCCATTCTTGTGAAATCAACCTCAATCCCAATCATCCCTAAGTGCATCCTAGTTACATCTTCATCATTCATCCTCACCCTATCAACATCATCTTAATCATCCCTAATCATTCCATATCAAACTCTAATCATATCTAAGTCATCATCCCAACAAATCAACATCATCCTGATCATCCGAGTCATCATCCTAGTCATTACACATCATCCAATCATTCCAAGCCAAATCACATCCCAACTACTTTCATCCCAATCAAAAATCAAGACCTTAGTTGATCATCATCAACCGTTATCCAAACTTGCTTGAGATCATTAGTCTATCTTAAGTAAGTCATCCAATTAAATCAATCCAATTAACCCTCTATTACTTAAGTGTCATTAGTCCACCGTAAGTATAGAGAATCAATCCAATCAACCCTCTATTACTTAAGTGTCATTATTCTACCTTAATTATAGAGAATCAATCCAATCAACCCTCTATTACTTAAGTGTCATTAATCTACCTTAAGTATAGAGAATCAATCCAATCAACCCTCTTACTTGAGATCATTAGTCTATCTCAAGTATAGAGAGCCATCCATCAAAATTAAAACAAATCAAATCATCCTAAGGTCTTGAAATTTGATCCCAATCACTCCACATCATCAGCTACATTTCTCATTTAAACCACTTTCATCCCAATCCATTCATCCTAATCACCTCAATCCAAGTCATCCCACCTTGTTATCCCACATCACCCTTACCATTATCCTAAATCATCCTAGTCACCTAACCTAATAATTCCAACATCATTCATCCTAATTCCTTCAAATCATCCAATCTCACTATCTTAGTCATCTTCGACATCCTAATCATCATCGCCATAGTTCTCATCATGCAAGTAAAACCCCTAATCATTTCTGGCCATTACACATCATCAAATCTTCATCCCATCAATTCTCCACATCTATCACTTGTAAACATGGACAGGGCATTTCTAAACAACACCTATGAGAATGATCCTTATGGCACCAAAATAATTCTTAATCAACTTAGTCAACTTAGGTGGTTATATAGAAAGGAAGAAGACCCCGTGTCACCACAATATCATTTCCCAGAACATCAAGTTCTAGGCCAATATCAATGATCCCACATTCCATCACTAGCCCAACAAGCACATAATCCAAACACTAATGCCACCACATCCATACCACAAATCACCCTCACTATTCCTAGAAACACCCCAAACGCAAGTACTTCCATAAGTCTACCATCCAACAATCCTAACACCATTGCCATCATATATCAATTATTTTCTCAACAAGCTTCCAACATTAGCCAATGTCCACAACAATCCACCTCACAAAACCTTTCACCTACATATCCTATCATGCCACCTCATCACCAAACCTATCCACATGGCAATCAAATATCCTTACAAGAACAACATGCAAGTCCAAATGGCCCTATGTACATAAATCAAGAAAGTCCAAGTCATCTTATGCAAGACCTAAAATCCCTTGACAAGGGAGAAACCAACCTAGAAAGTGCCTCCTTTGAGTCACCTTCACCATCCAATCATATGCCAACACATAAGCCAACTAGTTCTATCCCAACACCTTTATCAAGCCCTTCATCACCTTCATCACCTTCATCCCCATGTTCCACTAATCCTTCATTAAAAGATTCCATGGAGATACTTCTAGAGAAATTGGTCCAAGCAAATTTGATTGAGCTATACCCATTCAAAGCATATTCTCCATTTATGATTAAACCTAGAGGGTATAATAAAAACCATTATTGTGAATACCATAGGTATAGGGGCCATACCATATCCACTTATGTTCGATTTCAAAGATTGGTCAAGAACCTAGAAGATTGTGGTAAGATTGTCTTAGATAAGACCAATCCCTCTAATTCCATTCTCTTTCCATCTAGCCCAAATCCTAATCCCATTATCCATCCAACAAATCCCAATCCTAAGCCTTCAACTTCCACTATTATCATCCATCCACTATGTTGCCCATTCACCCATACCCTTGCAAAGGATGTGATCCATTGGCTGCTAGCAAGGAATAAAACATTGCCATGTCATCAAACACCTATTCTTGATCCTCCCCATGAGTCCTTAAACACTTTGGCTAGTCTTCTAACCACACCATGTGATCAGACATCCACTCATGACCCTATGAATGAACCTCCCAACACCTTGTCTAGTCATCCAAATCCATCATGTGATATACAAGCCATCAAGCTTATTGAGGAATCTTCAACTCGAAGTCTAAGTCTAGAACCATCATGCCCTCATGTCAATGACTCTCAAGAACATGTCAAGCCTATCCATGAGTCTATCTAGCTTGTTGAAGAGTCTCCTTTTATAAGTCCACATCAAGAACCATCCCTCATGTTAATGACTCTCAAGAACATGTCAAGCCTATCCATGAGCCTATCAAGCTTATTGAAGAGTCTCCTTTCATAAGTCCACACCAAGAGCCATCATGACCTAACATTGTTGACCAAGAGCCCATCCAAGAGTATCCCTTTTCTTGCAATAAAATCAAGAGGTATGTCAAGAGTATAATCAAACACATGTGGAAACATCAAGCACTCAACTAAATCAAGATCAAAACATATCTAAGTTCCACCCATTCATGACCTACATCTTGTATATGATCAACATATTATTTATGATCATGACCTTATTTGTGAGCAAGTTTATCCCATTCATAGCCCAATTAATCCTATTTATGCTCAAATTTGTGATCAAGGTTCTATCTATGATCATGAAAAACATGATGATTCTCTTAGCCAACATTTATGGAATCCATGATCAAGAGGTTCTCATTCCACCTATCCTTCCTTCCCTAAACACCCATGACAAAGATATCCTGCTTTCTCCTACCAATCCTCCACCTACTCCTATCCATGAGACACCAACTTCCACTTGTCATGATGATACGTATGCCTTCCAAGTAAGTGTAGAAGATCAAACCAATGAGCATAAGGATAATCAAGATCCTAATGAGCCTTCTATTGATTCCATTTCAAATCCACCACCATACCCACTTGGCCTATCTGCTTTCATACGTGAATTTTCTTCCCTAGGACAACAAGAACCTTTGTCCTCCACTTTACCTTCTCCATCCAATAATCAACTCAAGTCTAGTGTCCAAACTACACCTACTCCTATAGTCAATTGCATGCTCCAAAACATGAACTACCAAGGCAAAGGTTTAGTCCTACATGAACAAGGCATTTTGGAGCCAATCCATGTCAAGGTCCCTCCTCACTCATTTCTCCTTGGATACACACCCCAAGGTCAACAATCTAACGATGTTGGTACATCCTCCACACTTCCTAAATTCACTTCCTTCCATCATAAATCCTATCATATTCCTAGAACATATGTTGCCATTCCACCTCCCTCATCCTACAAATGTCAAAAGCATGTGACCATTCACCTTCCACCATCCACTTTACCTCCACTTCTTCTAACTCCAAATATCCCTCCATCTGCTTTGCCACCATTATATCCAACACCTAACATACCTACCATCCATGGATTCCCTCACATTCCTAGTCCTGACCAACAAATGCACACATTGTCTAAACAAGAAGCTTCCACTCATTTCACCCGCCACATGGGATTCAAAAATAAACATTTGGATGCCTCTACCTATAAAGCCAAAAATCCTAAGGGTCCTAATGCCTTAGGAAATCATGCCAAAAGTTCAAAGCAAGGTACATTCAAAAATCCATCCAAGCCCATACCTTCAAAAGCAAAGTCAAAAACTAAAATGATATGGGTCCCTAAACAAAAATCAATCAAGTCAAATGAGTCATCCACCTCTCAAAAATCCCAACCATCCCCCTCCATTCAAACATGCCATTCCATTCAAACATTTCAAACATCCCACATGAAAAGAAAAAATAAAAAAAATACTAAGTCCATGTGGGTTCCAAAAGTCCTAAATCATCCATCTCCTAAGCCAACATCACCATTGCTTCCTACACCACCATCCAATTAAAAGCTTCCATGTTTAACATGGTGTGTGTAGCCTTGGTCATGATTCCTTTCCATACCTCCATCACTCCATCATTCGCTCATTATCCTACATACTTCCCCCATTACCTTCCTATGGTCCATGCTTTTGCATAAGTCCATTATAATCCACATCATAATCCACTATCTACCTAATCCATCTCACTTCATGCCATCTCCCTACCAACGTCGACAAGCACATTTGACATGGTCCATGTGACATTCCTCTACAATGGGACTATCACTTTTCATGGCACTAGAAACTTGAGTCCCTCTCACCCATATCCCCCCTTTCCCACTCACAAGTCAAAAAAGTAAAAAAAAAAATCAAAAAATCAAAAAAGTAAAGAGAAATCCCTTCATCCAATAGTGAAAACCTAATAAACAGATGCCTTGGATAAGTACCATGATGAAAACTTGGTAACAAGCGTCATGTGTAGGTCAATCTTCTATGTCACTTACACTTGGGCACACCTTGTCTCATCCTTTTCCAAATATCATACCATTTTCATACCATTTCCATATACATTCCTATCATATCGAGTCCATTCATTCTCCCTTCCTCTTTTGATCTTGATAAAGATATGGGGGCAACAGTGTTAAACATGTTTTCAATATCTCTTGATTTACCTCATCCCATCCAACCCATCATATCATTATCCTCTTGCCATTACCCATTTTTCCATCCTTTCCAAACAAACCCATTCATCCAAGTCATAAGATTTGTCATGTCAAATCCTGTCATCCTATTGCCTTAAGCATTGTCCTGAAAAATCCTAAGTTTACTACCTAGAATGGGGCTTGTTATTCCTAAACAATATAGCCTTTGGAGATCACATCCTTGCTATCTTACACATACATCCATTTATCATGATCCTTTCATCCATCCACTATCGTCCATCCTTTTGTCCAATCCCATTCATTCCCTTGCACCTAGACTTGGTTTACCCCTTGTCATTGGTACCTAGCATAAAGGCTATCAAAATGATCATCCAATGCCAACGTTCCAAAAATTCAAAAAAATTAAAACATTTTAAAAAATCCAAAAAAACCAAAATATTCCTAAAAACACAAAAAAACCTAAATATTCCCAAAAACACAAAAAAATCAAAATATTCCCAAAAAACAAAAAAAAAACATTTCAAAAAACCCAACAAAAAAAAATATTCCCAAAAAATTAAAAATCCAACAAAATCCAAGCAATAAAACCATTCCACATCAAATCATCAAAATCACATTCTTCCAATCAAATCAATCCCAATCATCAAATTCTTCACATCATCAAAATCAAAACAAGTCCAATCACATCATCAAATCAAGCCAATATATCAATAATCCAATCTATCAAACAATCAGAATCAAATCAAATAACATCATTCAATCAATCCCAATCAATCCATAAAATCCATCAATCCAATCCATATCAACCCATCAATAAAACACAAATCAGAACTACATCTCATCTTTATTGTTAAGTGCCTTGATCCTGTGGATACAAGGTATGTAGGCAATCTGGGATATGAAGAAAGTGCCTAGATTCAGGCAAAGACGATATTCCTCTTTCTTCTTTCATCATTCTTATATCATCTATCTTCATCACTTCATCAATCAATTCTTCAATCACTTCATCAAATCAATCTCCATCAAATCCAATCATCAATCCATCATCCAATCAATCCAATCTAAGCAGTGATCCAAATGCAAGTCAATCATTAATCCATACCAATCAAGTCAATCAAACAAGTCAAATTATCCAATTGCAATCCTTGGTTTTGATCCTAGTCTTGTTGTAAACCAAATCAATCAATTATCGTCATCATCAATGGGATATATCATTCCCACATCCTTGTGTTGATCTAGGGATATATCGTTCCCCGCCATGACAACACTATCTTTATCAATCTTCAATCAATCAATCAATCATTGGTTTATAGCTTGACAGGGGCAAAACCTTGTTTGTTTTTGTATCATTTGTGCATGCTTGCTTGCTTTCTTGTGTGTGTTATCTTTTTATCTTGCATTTGTATCACATCCAACCCAACTAATATACATATCTTATATCTAGACAAGGTTGTATTATGCTAGGGCACGAGACACATCGTCACCTTGGTCCTTATACCTTGGTGCATAACGTCTCGTGCTCTATCAAACATCATGGTTTCTCACTTCATTGTAGCATAATGCATCATTCCATTCATTTCTTCTATTCATCCCCTTACCTTTCTTCCTTGACAAATTCCTTTTATTTTGAGAGCATACCCGTGTTTGTCCAACCTACCTATCCTCTCGAGGGGGCATCATCATCCTATCCTTTCCTCTATCCATTTCCTTAACTTTTTTGAAATGATGTTACTCAACTTAAATCTTATCATCTCGCAACATCATCTCAAAGAGGGTTAAATGTAGACACTGAAAATTGTCTAGGTCTTGTTTACACATGACCTTTGATGTCTTTGCCCTAGGTCCTAGTTACACAACACATTGTCGACATGAACTTGTATATGTTCCCCTAGGTCCTAGATCATCCTAGTTCATCTAACCTCATCCCACTTAATCCCATTTATCCCTGAGTCCTAGTTCATCCCATCTTAATCACATTTGTCCAACTTAATCACCTTCATGATTAATTAAATAAACTCACTTTATTTAATTAATCCCACTTGATCACATTCCTAATTAATTAAATAAATCCCATTTATTTAATTAATCTCACCTAGTCACATGTCTCACATAATTCAAATTAAAAATTTGAATTATTCTCTCACCTCTCATAACATTGCGACACATGTCACATGTCTCATCTCCCACTCAATACCCCTTCACATGTGTAAGCTAATTCAAATAAAATATTTGAATTAGATTCCTTTCATTCTCCATCGCACTCTTGTCATGTGACTACAATCCCTCTTTGAGTGGGAAACCCTAATCCAACCCTAATTGATCTCGACCGTCCATATCCTCCAACAAAACTCTCAATCACAACCGTTCAATCCAATCAGCCATATCCTATAAACCTAGCCTCCTCTAAGCCATTTGCAACACATCTTCTTCTAGTATCCACATGCTATCAAAATTTCTTCTCAATCTCTCATCCATCTATCTTTCATTCATCCAATCATTCATCTACCAATGCTTATCCTATTGATATGCTACTAAATCAAGCAATCAACATATCAATCTAGTGGGTAAAGCTAGAGTTCTTTGGGTGCAGCACTCTCAACCCTATCAATGGATCGTGAGTCGATATGAGGTTTGCATTCATTTGGTTTGCATTTGTTATCATTTTCCTTCATGTTTGATTTTCCATTAATTCAATCACATTCCATAATGCTCATGATTAAACATAAATAATCATTTTAACAAGAATTAAGTAACATAATAATTATCCAAAGCATAGTTAAACAAGAATGAATCATCATCATTAGAATATTTAAGCATGTTATTCTTTACCAGAACATAACAAAACTTAGAATTACAATATCCAATAATCTCCCATTAGTGAATAACCTCAACTATGCAAGTACAAGTTATGCTCAAGGCATCAACTATCAAATTATACACAATAACTGACTATAAAGTCATATTGAAAAAATACTGTATCTGGAACATTATGACAATTATCTTCATAAGCCTTAGCTTGTCTTTTGCTTAGGGAGGAGAGCATCATCCGAGTGCTTTTCCTCCAACCACAGATCGGTGGTCCCCCACACAATTTCATACGTGGAAGCGACCCTACCCTGCACAGAAGGTATAGATATAAGGAACCGTTAGGCTTACCATCTAAGTATCTGGTGTTGTGTCCTTCATAATGCCTCATGGTCATCCAACTATAGATCCACTCTAACTATGCATGACACTAGTGGAGACATTATGCCACTTGGAGCACTATGGACCAAAAATGCATGTAGAGACGGATGCATTACTTTTGCCAAAGATTTACATACATATACGTTCTACAATGAACATTGTCATATGTCCACCACCTCGAATCGACTTATAAGATGTCATGTCCTACAATATACATAATTCAACCCTTCCCAGTCTTGGATAGATAAGTTCAAATCGTCTTAGTCCATTCCTTGGACATTCGACTTCTATCTTGAAAACCCATTCCCAAGGGTCTCGTTGCTTAGGCAATATGGAAACTAGTGACTCCACGCCACTTTGTCCTACACTTTTATGTTGAGATAAGTTCATTCATATTTTCAACACTTAACCTTACCTAGTTGGTGTTTACTTTATTTATCTAATTTCAAGGTTTATATTAAGAACATAATGTCGAAAGGAGTGCTTGTAATGACTCATAGAGTCGATCCCCTTAAAAATGGTTTTATCTCAAAACACCCTCTTGATTCCATATACTTAATAAGAATATTTTCCATTCACAAAGAAGGCATTTACTTTCTTTTATAAAAAAATGCTTGTAGAAACATAGGGTAAGTTCTTGTAAAAAGAACATATCAAAAAGAATATCTTTCCCATACGGAATATGATATGCAATCATCATTGCTAAGAAGACATCAAAATGTCTATTTTAACCTTCCCACTCCCTAACAAGTCACTGTATCTTTGGCATGCATTATATGCACAAAGAATACTAATATAAGATAGTAAAAGGTTGACATAGTTTACCTTGCATTGCTATCATATGGTTCGGTCATAGTTATTATTGCATGCATAGTTCTGTAGGTATCGATGTCGTATGCCGATACCTCTGGCTTATACTCATCAGACATTAACTCCCTATCGGGCTCGTTATTAAACATTATGTCTTCATGCCTTATCAACTGATGAACAATTATAAGGAAACATTAAGAAAAATATTTATGGCTCAATAATAGCTTAGAGTGGTTTACCGCATGTAATGCTCTTGCATGTGTAACCATCAGAGATAATATGACCTCTAACTAGCTGAGTGACATCAAAATTTCAGAGCTTCTAAGAACATCATAAAGAGAAACAATGCAGCCTCTTGAGCCTTTGAAAATAATTTGCATTCACTCTATTGCCATAGAGAAATTCATATATATATATATATATATATATATATATGGATTTACAAGCCAAGAACACACATTATTAATTATCTCTAGTCAACACAGTCAACACCCTTAATTATCAGAGGGATTTAACTATATTAAATGCCATTGTATATGAGCCAATAGATCTCAAGAATGACATATCTTTAACTATGACACAGTGATAGATATCTTGCTTACGAAAAGCTTATCCTATACACCAGGTTCGAGCCTCCTCACCCTTCCCTTATTGGTATAGCAGCCTATAACAAGACTTTCACTCCAAATTCTTCTATTTTTTCTCTCACCATCTCCACTAAGAGAGTCACATAACAAAAATAATCATAATGATGCCTCCTTCCGATGGTATTCAATACAATGGCAAGAACAAGGTTTTTTGGATGCATTCTTTGCATGCCACCTCTTGGGATCTTTCGATCCACACAGTCCACTACAAACTGATCCACAAGGAGGGCTCCAACAAGGCTTCCACTCAACCTATATTCCCTCTCCCCACTCCTCGTGGTTGATGCGTATTGAGTATATCAAGTACGCGGATAATATAATTTAATTTTATACCTATATCAATGATATCGAGGTGGTCAACCTCTAAGGAGGCTCACATCTTAATAACTTATAAAATATCCCTTAAAAAATAGTAAGGGTTGAATAACCTCTATGTTATCAAGATTATCATCATAAAGAAAATAAAGGATGACACACCAATAGATTAGGGTTTTGGGGTTGAGTAACTCTCCCCCTCACACAACTATAAACCTTAGTAAAACAACAAAGAAAATAATAGGTTTAAAATCCTATTTTTGGAAATAAAGAACAAGAAAGTTCTTCATCACTTAATGCGACTAACTCTTGACTTGCAACAATGTTCTAAGAACGTCATTTAGTCAAGTCAACATATACATTATCGAGTTAACACAACCGACAAGATGACTTAAAAAGGAAATCAACTATCAAAGAAAAGATGTGACTCACGTCAACTTACAAGAGTTCATAAGGATATAAAATCCAATACTCAAATGGCAATTTGGCTCATTTCTTGACATCTATCTCTTCCTCTCGAATGATACTCTCCTTCCATCTTCGAAGGAAGGTTCATTTCTTGTTGACACTAACCAACATAAAATCATGACCAACGCATCATCATCTGATTCTAAATTCATAAAACTTAAATAATCATATGAACATGTAATCCATCTCTAACTAATCATCGGTCAATATTCTCATAGTCAATGCTTAAGTCAGATATTTCCAAAATATCTATTCATTAGACTATGGTTAATCCTCCTTATTACCACACAAAATAAGATTAATCCTAAATCATAAGTTGGGGATGTAACATATTCCCCCCGTATGAATCATCATCCATGATGATTAATTGTCTTAAGAGTTAATCAACATAATAAGAAAAATGTTTTATGATCATAATAAAAAGTTTTTCATAAGAGATGAGGAAATCTTGCAAAAATTTCATCATGGTTTTCTTAGGGGGCATTTTCGTCTGCATATTGATCCCACTGGACCTTGCACTATGTTATCTCTTTATTATGTAAGCGTAGCTTATGCATTTCAAGCACCTTGATGGGCTCGATCACCACCAACCCTAGGTCTTTCGCTTGTATAGCATTCCAATCAAGAATAGAAATTTGATTATCTGTAGCATTAAACATTTTCAAATAGGAAACATGGAGCACATTATGCATAATGGCAAGAGTTGGTAGTAGAGAAATTCTATATGTAACTAGGTTGACTTCTTCGATAACTTCGAAGGGACCCACATATCTAGGTGTTGGTTTAGATAGCTTTCCAAATTTTATGGAACTCTTTTGAGGTTTTACCCATAAAAGGACTTTCTCTCCCACAGAGAAATGCCTCTTGACGTGCTTAGCATCCTCATAACTCTTTCCCCTATCATTGGCTTCCGCTAACCTTTTCTTAATTAGATAGACTTGCTCTTCCATTTCAGATAGCATTTCTGGACCAAGGCTAACCCTATCTTCTAGCTTGTCCCAACTTATAGGGGTTCGCCACTTCCTTCCATATAATGCTTCAAATGAAGCCATCTTAATAGTTGAATGATAGGAATTATTATAGATAAATTCCACTAGAGGAAAATAATCTTCCCATTTGTATTGTTAGTCCATGCAATACATTCTCAACAAATCCTCCAACACTTGGTTTACTCTTTCAGTTTGACCATTCGTCTAAAGATGATAAGTAGAGCTTATGTTCAACTGGGTTCCAAGTGAAGAGAATAAGATTTGACAAAACCTTGATGTCATTCATGCATCCCTATCTAAGATAACCTTCCCAAAAATGCCATGCACTTTGAAAATCTCTTAAATAAATTTATGGGCTATGACGGGTGCCCTATCTGTCAAGTTCCCAGGTATAAAATGAGTAGCTTTGGTGAGTCTATCCCCCACAACCAAAATAGCATTGTGCCTATTCCTTGACATAGGAAGCCCTTCCACAAAGTCCATGCTTATAATTTGCCATTTCCACTCGAATTTTGTGAGGGTATAAGAGTCCTATCATGTGATGATGTTCTGCCTTCACCCTCTGGCATTCTATACACATAGCTACAAAATTTGCAGTATCCCTCTTCATTCCTTTCCAAAAATATAGCAGTTTCACATCGACAAGTAACTTTGCTACTCTAGGATGTCTAGAATATGGTGTAGAATGAACCTCCTTCCACACCATATTCCTTAACTCTATAGAGTTAGGTACATACATCCTTCCTTTAAACTTTACTAATCCATCTAGTTCGAGGTTAAATCCATCATATCTCAGATTCTGGGGATTTTCCACAAGGGCCTATTTTACCTTCTTGTAAAACTCATCTCCCTTTTATTCTTATACTACCTGATTCCTAAAATCAAAATGTATAGAGATCATTGAGGAGATGTGTCTTCTCCTACTCAAGGCATCTGTGACCTAGTTTTCTTTTCCTTGGATATATTTAATCTCAAAATCATAATCTGAGATGAATTTCAACCATCTTCTTTGATGAGCATGAAGATGTGGTTGAGTAAATAAATATTTGACCCCTAGATAGTCTATTTTCAGCTCAAAAGGTTTTCTAAGCAAATAGTGTCTCCAGATTTATAGTGCATGAATGACTGCTAGCAGTTCAAAATCATGAGGGGCATAGTTTTGCTCATAAGTTTTTAGTTTTTGGGATTCATACGTAATGACTTGTCCATCCTAGACTAGTACACCACCTAAGCCTTCCCCTAAGCATCAGTAATGACTACAAATTGACCTTCTGGGTTAGTTACTTTCAAAATTAGTGTTGAAGTCAATTTTTCCTTCAGTAGGTCAAAGGCCTCTTAGCACTTTTCTGACCACTCAAATCTCTTGCCTTTTCTCTGCAATGAAGTTATGGGGTATGCAATTTTTGAATTTTTTTTTACAAACTTCCTGTAGTAACCTACAAGACGCGTAAAACTTTGGATCTCATGAACATTTCTTGGTATTAGCCATTCCAAAATAGGCTTAATTTTAGCTGGGTCTATAGCTATTCCCTTAGCTAAAACTATGTGGCCCAAATACTACACTTTCTTTTGAAAGAAAGTACACTTAGAGAGATTTCCATACAATTTATGCTCTCTCAACCTCTGAAGAACTATCCTTAGATGTTGAAGATGCTCTTCCTCATTCTTAAAATAGATTTGAAGGTCATCAAGAAAAACTAGAATAAATTTGTCCAAACAATCCCTGAACACACTGTTCATTAGATTCATAAATGTCGCGGGTGTGTTCATTAATCCAAAAGGTAAGACAGTGTACTCATAATGCTCATACCTTGTTGTAAAAGTTGTTTTATGGATGTATTGATCCTTTAGCCTCAATTGGTGATATCTAGACTGAAGATCAATCTTGGAAAACATGGTTGCACCTCTCATTTGATCGAAAAGATCATCGATGCGAGGCAACGGGTATTTATTCTTAATTGTTGCTTTATTCAACATACAGTAATATATGCATAACCACAAGGTGACGTCTTTCTTTTTCACAAATATAACTAGTGCTCCTCAAGGCAACACACTGGGTCTAATCAGCCCTTTATCCAATAATTCTTGTAATTGAGCCTTTAGCTCCATTAACTCTATGGTAGGCATTTTTTAGGGAGCTTTAGAGATAGGTTCCGACCCTGGAATTATATCGATAGAAAAGTTAAAGTCTCTTTTAGGAGGTAATCCCTGTAGCTCATCGAGAAATACATCCTCAAAATCTCTAAGAAAAGGATACATGTCCATATCTAATCTCTCTTCATCTATGGACCCTTTCTTCCCAAGTTCATTATGTTTCTGGGATTCATAAAACATTAAATCATCTTGGAACTTGGTTTCTTCAAACCCATTTACTTTTTCCATTTCCATAAGCCATGCCTCCATGGCATCTCCTCTTACGGATCCATCAAATTTGGGAGGCATGACCTTTTTCAAGTCTCAGGACAATACCAAACCCATAAGTCTCCTTCTATCCACTTATTTTCTGGTCTCAAAGTTATTATCTTCATGCTCAATTGGGTGGTGTCATTATGACATGCCTTGTCATCACCCCATAGGCATCCTGCCTGGGTCCTTGCCGACCCCTGACCTCTTGCTCAAGAGTTCCTATTCTTGCTCTTGTCTCCTTTAACAAAGCAAGGATCTGGTCAAGTTTTGATTCAGAGTACCTTGAAGGTTCTCCTTCATCCTAGGTATCTCCCATCCTAGTTCTTAACTAAACCTTGCTGCAATCTACTTCGTCCTAAAGTTTGCAGATTAATCAAGGATTAGTTTTCTATATCATAGAATCCATTCTTAACACAAAGATATTCTCATTCATGTAATTTTAAACAAGAAAGAAAAGCTTTATCAAAATTTTGTTCTCAATTACATTATAATATTCCATGGATTACATATAATCCTTCTCAAAATTTAGAAAATTTTGTTTACTTCTTGCTACTATAAGTCATTATCAATTTGGGATAACTTCCCATGTTCATTTCTCAACTCTGAGGTTTATCAATTCTATTTTAGGAGGTGCACATACATGTAGGTACTCTTCCACAACCTCCTTGGTTACATCAGAATCCTTAGGATTTCTTTCTATAGTCAATGCTTTAGGTGCAGAGGGTTCTGTTGATGCATCATGAGAGTTAGGAGCAACAATCCTAACTACTTTCCTCAACTCCTACTTAATGTGTTTAATGACATCATCGAAGGTCTCCTTGTCAGTCAACCATGCTCCCATTAAGGAACCAGTTTGTCCAATCAGTTTCATTCTTGAGGCCTACTCCCTCAACACCTTTTGATAACGTAGGTAATGTCCATTTTTTGTTACATTCTTTCTAGGTGTTGTTCTAATCCTTACCGTTCTTGCATAGAACATCCAAACAATAGTATTTGTTAATGTTGGATACAATAATCATCAAGTACTAAGTTCATAGGTCCATGTATTGAACCTAGTAGCTCTGATACAATATGTAACATCACATTCCATAATCCTCCTGATTAAACGTAAATAATCATTTTAACAAGAATTAGATAACATCATAATTATCCAAAGCATAGTTAAACAAGAATGGATCATCATCATTATGATATTTAAGCATGTTATTCTTTACCAGAACATTACAAAACTTAGAATTACAATATCCAATATTCTCTCATTAGTGAATAACCTTCACTATGCAAGTACAAGTTATGCTCAAGGCATCAAATATCACATTAGACACAATAACTGACTATCAAGTCATATTGAGAAAAATTATTGTATCTGGAACATTATGATATCTATCTTCATAAGCCTCACCTTTTCTTCTGCTTGGGAAGGAGAGCATCATTCGTGTGCTTTTCCTCCAACCACAGACTGGAGATCTCCCGCACAACTTCCTACTTAGATGCGGCCCTAACCTTCATGGAAGGTATAAATATAAGGAACCATTAGGTTTGCCATCTAAGTATCTGGTGTTGTGTCCTTCATAATACTTCATGGTCATGTAACTATAGATCCACTCTAACTATAAATGACACTACTAGAGGCATAATGCCATCTGGAGCACTATGGACTGAAAATGCATGCAGAGATGGATGTGTTACTTTGGCCAAAGATTTACCTACACATACATTACGCAATGAATGTCATTGTATATCGACTACCTTGACTCGACTTATAAGCTACCATGTCCTATAGTATACATGGTGTAGGGGGACCCTATTAAAATCTACTATGTTGAAATAAAGCCTATTTGGCCATGTCATCTGTTCATGTTTTGTTTTCTAAAAACCTAGAAGTCTTTGTATTCCATTTGGCAAATAATGGACACATTTTGTATCTAATAGAATTCGAAAAGATTCATAGGAATCAATTGGCATTCAGGGCCGTTGGCCTTCCCTAACCATTGAGCAACCGTTGCTCTTCCAACTCTGGCTTAATAAAAGCACAGAGGAGCAACCAAGAGGGGTTCTGGAGATTGAGGATTGTGATTTGGAATTCATCTGAGAAATAATAACTTTTATCTGTCATTTTTGTGTTTGATCTGTGTTGTAAATATTTCCTAACTATTCATAATAGTTTTCTGTTCTCTAGATTGAAATAGTTAGTCTAAATTGTCAAACATGAGTAGATAACCATTCCACTGGTGGATTTCCAAAGAAATCAGTGGAATGGCATTGGTCTATACATATTTTTGTTTGTTTTTCTTTTCATTTACTTGTTTGGAGGGGCAGATGTTTCAGACTAAGGAGTGTGCACAGTAGCATGCCCTAGTATCTCTATGTGCTAGGCGTAGACTATAGATCAGACTATGTGAGAGTGACAACCCTATCGGCGTATCACTAGGACTCAAAACTAATTTTTTGCCGAAGTTAAATGGAATCAAGAGTATCAGCATGTTGGGTAGATAACTTGACATTGGGCCGACAGTGCTAGTCTTACCGATCAAGTTATATCAAGGTGACAAGGGTTAAGTGTTATTGACGGAGATCCATCGCGAGGAGTCGGCTAGCGGCAAGAGATCTTTAGGTTTGGTCGATAGCATTCATCTAGCTGATAAGCGATCAGAGTGACTAATGTATTGCCGAAGTAAATTCTAATGTTGCCGACAGTGTAGAGTCTCACCGATGAAAATAGTATCGACCTATCAAAGAGACAAAGAGGAAGTCACGCCGAAGAGAGCCTGGTCCATTGGCGCATCAGCCTAAGGATGTAAGTGCTTGCCGATGATAAGGGTCACAGTGATGAGAGGTTGGTCATTGTGGAAATAACTGTCAGTCAAATGAAGAAGAAGTCTCACCGATAGGAGGTATCAAGCAGACTTAGTGTTTGGCAAAACATTTCCAAAGGTCGCTGATAGCACTTTTCTTGCTAATAGGCAAGAAGCATGGAGCCACCCATTGGCGAGAGATGCGATGTGGGAGTGACATGTTCAAGGAAGACCGATGGTGTTTTTCTAGATGAAAGGTAAAGACTATTGATTCTTTCATTATTTTCTCTCCTTATCATGTTGGTATCAGAGCTTGAAAAGATTTGGGCGGCAAGTCGAATTGAGGATTTGCAGGAGTGTTGGCGTTTGGGTGCCGTCTGTGAATAGTATATGTCAGCAGAGGAGAGTGAAGGAGAGGCTAGCATCATACCTCCAAAGGGGATGACAACAGAAGTGCTTAAGAAGTTCCAAGAGATGGAAGAGATGATCAAGATTAGAGTCAAGGAAACACTCAAGGCTTAGTTGAAGGCACTGAAGATAGGAAAGAAATTAGATGATGAATCTGATGGAGAGGAAGAAGAATAAGAACAAGAAGAGGCAAAGATACCGGCTAAACAAAAGCAATTCCTAGAAGCCATTAAGGCTATTGGCAAGGACTCTTCAGAGGCTCGAATAGATATCCCCATGTTCAGTGGAAAGATGAATGCTGATGAAGTCATGGAATGCATTGAGGCTCTGAACAACTACTTCGAATACAACGAAGTTCTTGAAAGTAAGAGAGTTATGTTGGCAAGAGACACTATATGGATTCATGGTTGTTGTCATTGATGGCAACAAAGGTCATCCCACATATCCGCAAGTCATGATGTGTCTCTACCGGAAGTCAGAATAAAGAATGTTGTGGTCCGGTGAAGAAGAACAGAGCATGTCGCAAGGTCCGACAGATTGGTCCGGACCTCTCAGTGGAAGTGTCTTGGTGCAGTGCGGATTTGGGGAAGTCAAGAGGACTACCTTGAGTGGTATATTCCAAGGATTTAGCCTCCGGTGATGGACAAGGAAAAAGATATGAATGGTTGAGTACCGGATTCCTGAGAGACAGTGAAAACAGAGGAAGAACTGACTGGCAGAGTATCAGACTGCTTTCCGGATGGGTTACTGTTGATGACAGAGGTTGTGAAGGCAAGAATCATGTTTGGCCGACATGATTAATGATATCTACAAGTATATGCTTGATCCGCATTGCTTGGTGAGGAAGGATTCAGCCGACAGAATGAGAGTTTATAAGAAACTAGACTGTTCCGGATGCCGACTAGAAAGGTGATGAAATTACTTGTGCGGATATATATAGAGGATGGATTTAGTTGTGAAGTGTGGTGTGTTGTAGAGAGATATGCGAATAAGTCCAGAGAAAGAGCAGAGGTAGCAAAAAGGATCCGGTATGTGAAAGATAGCAGAATAAAGAACAGAGGAAAGATGAAGTGCAGCAGATCAGTGTACTGAACCTAACCGGAACTGAACTCCAGCATATGCAGATGCTTCCAATCAGTTCAAGACTGTGATTCTCATCACTTTGTAGACAGTGTGTCTTCTTGTAGGCAGTGGGCCTCTTGTGAGCAGTGTGCTCGGGCAGTGAGCCCTAATTGGCAAGTGCCATTTTTGTAATTTCCTATTCTTCTAACAGAGAATAATTCTTGGGTTAATCACCCCGTGGTTTTCTCCCTTAACAGGGTTTCCACGTCAAAAATACTGTGTCATGTGTTTCTTATTTCATGGTTAATGTTTTGTGTTTGATTTTATGCTGCTTCAATTAAAAGGAAAGTTCAATAAGGGAAATAATTAGGATAACTGATTCACCCCCCCCCTCTCAGTTATCAACAATTGGTATCAGAGCTAAGTTCCTCCTAATAGAGCCTAACAGCTTGAGGAAGATCTGGGATTTCAAATGGATGCATATGGTTTAAGGGAGCAACTCAAGACTGCCCTTGAGGATCTTGAACAGTCAAATTCTGAAGTCAGTGAATTAAAGGAAAGACTCAAACAGGCTGATGAATTCATGAGAGAATTAAAAGACAAATTAAGTCTCTCTATGAAAAAGAGAAAGGAGCTGCTTCAACAGTTGGCAAGACAAAGTGAAGAAAGCAATACAAATGAGGAATTGACTGAGCAAACCAAGTTATGTGAAAAGTTATCAAAAGAAGTCATTATGTTAAGACATGAAATGGAATCAGGAACTATAAAGTTTACTCAAGAGATTGAAGAAAAAAGAAAGGCTGAAGACAATCTAAGACAATCTCTTAAAGAAAAATCAGAAGAATGCCACCAGATGGACAGGATTATCAGACACCTTGAATCTGATCTTGAAGATGCCAAAGATAATGAAGGAAAACTTGAGGATCAAATTGCCTCTCTCAAAAGAGACCTTCAAACAGCAAATGAATATAAAGAGAAATTCAAGATAAGTTCTGCTCAACTTGAAGTTCTTCTTGGAAGTCAAAAGAGGACAGATGACAAGTATGGCTTGGGATATGAGAAAGGAGAAAGCTCCGGATCCGGTCAGAAGAATCTTGGATCAGAAAATCCAAGGAGCAGGCCTAGAAGACCTCCGGTAAGACAGCCAAATGCTCAAAGATATCCATCCTTCAATGGATACTGCCACAACTGCAACCACTTTGGTCACAAAGCTAATCAGTGCAGAATGAGAATGAATCAGAATAATTCATCCTTCTCCAGACAGTGCTTCAACTGCAAAAGGTATGGACACAAATCCCATGAATGCAGAATTATGCAAGTAAACAAATCATTCAAAGGTAGATGCTTCACATGCAATAGAATAGGTCATATGGCTAATCAATGCAGATCAAGAGGATATCAGTCAAATATGCAAAGAAATGTTATTTGCCAAATCTGCAATAGGTCCGGTCATAATGCTAAAGTTTGCAGAAACAAGAATCAGGACAAAAGAGGTCCGGTGTATAATCAGAATCAAGACAAGGGTAAACAAAAGATGAATGCGGATGAGGTTAGGAATCAGATGAGCAAGATTTGGGTGAAGAAAAGTTCAGAGAATGTAGAGGTTGGATCCGCACCAGACTCTGGTGCTGATATTTCTTTCGGAAATTAAAAAGTGAGCTCAGGCTCAGGGGGAGACTCAAAGAAAATCTTGTTCCCCCAGCCAAACAAGTGATGCCGGATGTGGCACAAGATGCGGATCAAAGGGTTTGTAGATATGAGTCTTGAGATACTTCAGTCAAGTTTTCAGAGGTCCGCATGGAGTTATGAAGAAGCTGTGATCGATCAAATAAGATCTGTTCAGGGAGATGCTCCGGTATGATAAAGGATTACAAAAAGGTCCGGAAAGATCCGGAAATGCACTATCTTGTTCTGCGGATTGGACAGAGTGTTTGAGATGATCTTGTAATATGCTACCTCGATTTATTCATGATTGAAAGATCTGGATGATATCCACAGATCAGGACTAATCCGGGATACTCCAAGCTATCCAGACAAGGCAAACCGGAATGATGTAGGTGAAGCATTTATTGCAGACAGGTATTAGGGTTCGTGGAGCAATTTAAGGGATTTCTCAAAGGTCATTTGCTCATTCTGCACTCGAGAAGAAGCGAAAAGTGGAGCTCTGCAACAAGGTTCTTCAAGCACACCAAGGATCTCCTGCCGAAGCTATTGGATAAAGAAATCAATCCAACCACTCCGTGCAAACCGAAGGCGCATAAGGTATTCTCCGTTTTTCATTACCTCACTGCAAATCTTTGAAGAATGGCTACTCCAAACATAGTTAAGATCTCCGATAGACCTCGCCCCTCATTCAAGAAACATCCCTACAAATCATTGGAGGTAGACCCACTAGGAGCCTTCTCTAGTGTTCCTCACGGAGTTTTACACACCGAAGACATTAGGGTTTACATACATGCAAACATTGAGGAATTTGGGGAATTCAAATTAAGAGACCTCTATCACAAGCAGCTGATTGACAATGCTTTTGAGCTTAAACCAGAGTATAAGGATATTCAGAAGAAACAATTTGAGCAATTTATTCATTTCCCCTGTTTTGAAGAGGATGAATGGGTCCGGTATGTACTGAGCAGGATGCATGACAACTTTCTATGGCTAGATAGACCCTGTAAGATCACAAAAGAGGCAATTAGAGTAGTAACTGGCCTATACTCTTCCGGAGGGGTACCTATCCTCAAATCTGTCAAGAACAACATTGTAACAGAGGCCACCGGATCAAAATTTGACAAGAGGGCAATGACCATTGAAGATATTTCGGATCCGGATATCAAATATGCATCAATGATAATAGGATACAAGATCTATCACTCCAGCAGGGAGAATTCTGTATCCGGAACTGCAATATACACTTCTTATGAAATGTTAAGAAAGAATGTAGAATATGATCTCTGCGAACTACTACTAAGCCAATTAATGGAAAACATACAGAAAATCAAGAAGGATAAGAAGAATTCCTTTAAGTATGGTACTCTTATTGTATGTCTATTCTTCTATTTCATGAATGAGCTACCCGGAACAAGTGGATGGGTATGGCAGAATGACAAACCTGTTGCAGTCCAGATAAGAGACTACTTGCATGGACTTGGGGATGCAAAAGCGAGAAATTCAGCTCTATGGGGATACTTCAAAAACTTTCAGAGCATGATGCAAGCAAGAGAGAGAATTCCTCAGTCTCTCATTGAGAAATACAAGGACTCAGTGTGCTTTATGGTTGACACTGATCAGTGCCTAATGGAGGCAGTGGAGCCAAGGACTGTCTGGATCATGCCCATGGGGTATGAAGTTGATGAACAGATAGTGGAGCTGCATGTTCAACACATGCTAAGACAGCCCAAAGATCCTAAGGCAGAAATGTTTGGAACCTTTGAGGAGCTGAGTGTAAAAATACATGTAGAACTCAGGGAACCTGAGATTAAAAGAAAGGTAAGAAAAGAAGTAGAGCACATTGCTCAAGGCCTAGGTATCTCAAAGGAGGCACTTGATGCCAGCCGGGAAAAGAGGAGGAAGGCCGAGGAAGAAGAGAAAAGCAAAGAAAGTGCTCCGGTTGGAGCTCCCACCCGGACCAAATCAACAAAGAGATCTGCACCTCCCTCAACCAAAAGTTCAAAACCGGAAGTCCAGGCATCCGGTAAGAGATCCAAGACAAAAGCCACAAGGGCTTATGGAAGCCAAAAGGATGAAGAGGAAACAGAATCAGATGAGGAAGTAAGAGAAGTAAAGAAACAGAAGAAGAAAGGATCCGGTAAGCCCTCCACAGGCCAAGACAAGGATGAAATGGTAGAGGTAACTGTTGAAAAGCCCACTCTGTCACTAGAGAGCATAATCAAGTCAGTCACGGTGGATGGAAACCTTCAACCAATGACTGAATCCTATGATGACTTCAGTGAGGCAGACCAAAAGACTCTGCAGGAAGCCACAGTTAAATATCTGAATATATACAATAAGGCTTTCATTGAGATCATATCTCTCATTCCTAAAAGCCTAGAGAAGGAAATGGAAGTAAGAAAGAATAATGCTCATGCCAAAGATCTTGAGATCCGGGAGCAGATAGCTATTCAGCTATATCCTCAAATTGATCCCAAGACAAGGACTGCAAAGATGAGTTCAGAAGCAAAGCCAGGATGAATCAACTCATGCTTGGTGAGACTGACAAAGTGGCCCAAGAAACAGAAGAGATCCTCCGAAAGGCCTTCAAAAGGTTCAATCTTCCTGTTGTAGAGGACTTAGGTGCAGAAACAGCTGCTGATTTGGAATCTTCTGTTCCGGAAGAAGTGAGCCCTGAACAGACAAGTGAGGACTTGGGACCCTCTGCTCCAGAAGAAGGGGCCCATGAACAAGTCAGCATCTCTCCTCCGGTTTCCCCTACAGTCTCCGGATCCAAAGAAGAAGAGCAATTACAGGAGAAGGAAGCAGTGGTGAAAGACAAAGAGGTTGACAGTTCTAAGACTGCAGAAGAAAAGAAACATCTGTCTCCGGCAAGAGACACTGCACAAACTGTTCAACAATTTTTGAGTAAAGAAACCTTAAAGATTGATGAACCGGAGCTTCTAAAAGGCCCATTTGATTTTGACTCTCTCTCTCCGGTACAAACAATGAAGATAGCTTCATTTGCAAATGCCAAGGCAAATGAAAAGCTCCTGAAGTCTCATATGGAAGACTGTGAGTTGATAGAGGCTGCCTCCGGAGTACTTGTGAAGATCATGCCATCAATCCAAATAGATCCGACAGCCTCCACTTCCGGTAATCTAAAAACCTTAGTCAGCAGTGTTGATACACATTTTGATTCTCTAGAAAAATCAGCTGAAGAAAAGGTCTGGAAGGAATTTTTGGATAAGAGATTTTCAGAGATATTAGAATTAATTTCTAAAGATAGGAAGATTGTAAGCATTGGAATAAAGAGCTTAGAGAATGCTCTTAAGGATGGTGGTGATATCTATAAATTTTGTATATCCTGGTCAAAGGCAACAGCAGCATTTGACAAGAAAATAAAAGAGGAACAGGATAAGCTACAAAGCTTATCTCAAAGTTTTGATCCTCTCTCTTCCTCTATAATAAATCAAGAATGTCAGACTATTGCAGTCTTGAACGAAATAAAGAATCTTGAGAAGGAAAGGAAGAACATCACCAACCGGATGGGAGAACTTAGAAGGATTATAATCCCTAAGTTGGAAACCATGCATGAGGCCATCAGTGATGCTAGGACCACCGCCCAAACAAAAGATCCGACAGATCTCAAGCGGGCAGAAGCGTTTGCATTTTTGTTAAGTGGTCACATTTCAATTTTGGACAGAATGAAGCAAAGTTGGGCTACCGAAATGATTCAATTACAGACATCCTTTGCAGACATTCTTCAATATATGTGAGTATGTAAATATGCGGCTAAGTATAAGAAATTTTTGAAAATTTTGATATGCGGACCCTACCCTTTGCCATTGATGTCAAAGGGGGAGTGAGGAGCAGTGAAAAATGAGGGATCCAACTAAGGGGGAGTTCCGGAAATTGTATATAAAGACAGAGCATCAGCAAAGGGGGAGCATAGTGAAAACACTTAGTCATTTTTCACTAAGTGTTGCCATCAATGCCAAAGGGGGAGATTGTTGGCAAGAGACACTATATGGATTCATGGTTGTTGTCATTGATGGCAACAAAGGTCATCCCACATATCCGCAAGTCATGATGTGTCTCTACCGGAAGTCAGAATAAAGAATGTTGTGGTCCGGTGAAGAAGAACAGAGCATGTGGCAAGGTCCGACAGATTGGTCCGGACCTCTCAGTGGAAGTGTCTTGGTGCAGTGTGGATTTGGGGAAGTCAAGAGGACTACCTTGAGTGGTATATTCCAAGGATTTAGCCTCCGGTGATGGACAAGGAAAAAGATATGAATGGTTGAGTACCGGATTCCTGAGAGACAGTGAAAACAGAGGAAGAACTGACTGGCAGAGTATCAGACTGCTTTCCGGATGGGTTATTGTTGATGACAGAGGTTGTGAAGGCAAGAATCATGTTTGGCCGACATGATTAATGATATCTACAAGTATATGCTTGATCCGCATTGCTTGGTGAGGAAGGATTCAGCCGACAGAATGAGAGTTTATAAGAAACTAGACTGTTCCGGATGCTGACTAGAAAGGTGATGAAATTACTTGTGCGGATATATATAGAGGATGGATTTAGTTGTGAAGTGTGGTGTGTTGTAGAGAGATATGCGAATAAGTCCAGAGAAAGAGCAGAGGTAGCAAAAAGGATCCGGTATGTGAAAGATAGCAGAATAAAGAACAGAGGAAAGATGAAGTGCAGCAGATCAGTGTACTGAACCTAACCGAAACTGAACTCCAGCATATGCAGATGCTTCCAATCAGTTCAAGACTGTGATTCTCATCACTTTGTAGACAGTGTGTCTTCTTGTAGGCAGTGGGCCTCTTGTGAGCAGTGTGCTCGGGCAGTGAGCCCTAATTGGCAAGTGCCATTTTTGTAATTTCCTATTCTTCTAACAGAGAATAATTCTTGGGTTAATCACCCCATGGTTTTCTCCCTTAACAGGGTTTCCACGTCAAAAATACTGTGTCATGTGTTTCTTATTTCATGGTTAATGTTTTGTGTTTGATTTTATGCTGCTTCAATTAAAAGGAAAGTTCAATAAGGGAAATAATTAGGATAACTGATTCACCCCCCCTCTCAGTTATCAACAAGTTAAGTTTACAAAAACTAAACTCAAAGGTGCTACCCTTACATGGTGGAATTACACCCAAGGAGAGAGGGTAAAGAATGGAAAGAGTATGATCTCTTCATGGAGTAGAATGCTGGAGAAGATCAAGTCCCAGTTCCTTCCATCTAACTACGAGGTGCAGATTTATAGGAAAATGCAGAACCTTAAGCAAAAAGATATGGATGTAGCTACTTACACCAAGGAGTTCCACAAATACACTCTTTGCTATGGGTACATGGAGGATGAAAAAGCCAAGGTAGAAAGGTATCTAAATGGTCTGAGGTTCAATATTCAAGATGAAATAAGAGCGGAAGAGAAGCTGAAGAGAAGCCAAGGAAAAATGCTTTCAAGTAGCATTAAGAGCGGAAGAGAAGCTGAAGAGAAAAGGTGAATAGAAAGATAGAGGAAGAGGTGGCAGAAATTTTAGAGGCAGAGGTAGTTTTGGAGGAAGAAGTCCTAACCAGAGGCCTAATGGTGAGTCTAGCCAAGGAGAGCAAGTTGGGGACTCAAGTAGCAGAGGAGGCTATCGAGGAAGAAGGCCTAATGGAAGAGGTGGAACAAATGGATCAGATAGAGGATCCAAGTTCTCCAACATGAGATGTTATAACTGTAATCAGATAGGGCACCTGGCATACTGATGCAGAGATAAAGGTAGTGTTTGTTGAAGTTCACTCAATGAACTTAGATCACTATACTTCCTCAAGAGGTTTACAAAGGTGTTTGTGATTACAAGCCTACACAAGGCTACTTTGGGAATTGACTTAGCCTAGGACCACCCTCTGGTGTCTTCCACACAGACTACTCAACACTCACTTTGGGGAGTCACAACTCAACCCAACTTAGAAGCACAAACCACCTTTAGGAGCTCACCACCTACTACCAATATCCCTACCAACATGGTCAACAACAATAATTAACATATGCATGGAACAAGGCCACTGACCAAGAAACCATCATTCTACTCCCAACAAAATAGTGGACAGCAAATCTCTATATGACTGTCTTTTGACAGTGCCAAGGAAAGCTTATTTCTTGTGGCTATTATGAACAACTAAACCTGCATCAACTTCTCTACCAACAAGGATCTTCACCCCAAACACAACATGTACCTATTGAGGATAGAACCAACATGACAACACTGACTCAACACCAAATTTGTACCAAAAAGTACAGTGGATTGTAAACTACCTTTTGACTGTCCTAAACAAACAGTATTTCAATAAGGTTTAACCCTTGTAGCATAAGGAATGAATAAACAACTACTAACTCCTCTAAACCCCAAATGAACTTCACCACTAAATACACAATCCAAATGCCTATATTAAATATATACCATTCCTTAAACTTGCAGACCGTACTGTACCACCACATGCAGGAACAGTAGACTGTTATTTCTGACAGTAAGCTGTTGTTATTCTTCTAGAAAATAGTCTAGATTAGGTTAGGAGAAAAAGTATGTATCAAGGCCCTTTGCCTAGATCAGTTGGGCTCCTATGAAGGTCTGCCCTCATCCTAAAACACAGAGATCAACCACTATTTGATCAAATATTTGACTATTCTTGTATTCTTCCTATTTTTTGCCTTTACAAAAACTAACTAGTCACTGTTTTTGACTAATTAAGGGCATGCCACACACCATGGAGGAAGGAGAATAACCATACAACCAACAAAAACATGAAACCTGATCTAATTTCCTCCATCTCTCCAAAACTGACTATTCACCTTTAGAAGACGGAGGAAAAATGCTCCATTCTATCTCAAAACCCTAGATATGGAGGGTTTACACCAGTTTTAACAAAATAGATTGAAACAGACAACACAAGATGTTTCAAGAACTTAGACTACATGCAAATGTGAGCTAGTTCAAAGATCTAAAACATTTTTCAAACCTTATTCCCTTAGTAGTCCGTACCAGGCCGTACAGAATGGTTGTTTTCACCAAAAAGTAGAAAAACACAGTTTTTACCTTATAAAACTCCTCCTCTCCATTCCTTTTTGGCATGTTTATACAAACTGATGTTTATAGGAAGTTTTCCTAACCTTTCCACTTCCCAACTATCCATACAACTACTCATGAAAGGCAGTGAAACGATGGAAGTGGCTTTTCTAAAAAAAACACTAAGTTTCAAAGGTGCATACCTATAAAATAGGCCTTCACTAACTTTATATTGGACTAGTCAATCAAATGACTAAGTCTTTATTACAAAACAAGAAAATTGCTTTCAAAGCCTTAGGAAAAACCAAAAATAACAAGGTCACAAAATGATATAGTAAAAAAAAATGACTAAAACTGAAGCTCCTGCACCATACTCCCCCTATGGGAAAAACTCAAGTCCCTTGAGTTGCCAATTGTTGAAGTGTCATGCCATGCTTCAAGATATCTACTTCAGTCATCTAGGTGGCCTCTGAATTAGGGAGATCCTTCCATTTCACCAAGTAGTCCTTATAGACACCTCTTCGAGTCTTCTTGATAACTTTGGAATCCAGAATGCACTCCAACTGTAAAGGTTTGCTTGGAGGCAAATCCTTGATCCGATCAGCATCTTCAGCCACCACATCTGATCCACTTTCACCAGGTAATGGAGGTCTGAAAGAAAAAAGATCACAAACATTGAAAATTGGAGAGATACCAAGACCAGATGGTAACTCAATCTCCTATGCATTTGGACCAAATTTGTGCACTATTTTGCATGGCCCAATCTTCTTCATCAGGTGTTTAGTTGGCTAACCCTTTGGCAACCTTTCTTTCCTCAGATATGTCATAACTAAGTCACCAACTTTGAACTGTACTTCTCTTTTCTTCAAATCTGCCTTTTCTTTGTACTTTGTGACTAATTTTTCTAGTTGCAACTTGACTTGATCATGGACTGTTTTCATGGAGGTAACAAACTCTTCACCAAGTGCACTCCTTCTATCCCAACCTTGGAGATCCTTCAGCTCAAGTGGCCCTCTTGGATGAAAGCCATAAACTATCTCAAAATGACTTTAACCAGTGCTCCTATTCCTTGAATCATTGTAGGCATATTCAGCCTGACTGATAACCAAGTCCCATGCCAAACCATGCTACTTTGTAAGGCATCTTAGAAGGTTTCCAAGTGACCTATTCACCACCTCAGTCTGACCATCAGTTTGTGGATGGTAGGCTGATGAAAAGGACAACTGTGTGCCCAGCTTCTTCCATAAGGTCCTCCAGAAGTGACCTACAAACTTAGAATCTCTGTCAGTTACAATGGACAATGGTAAACCATGTATCCTTACTACCACTCTGAAAAATAGACCTACAACATGAGATGCATCATTTGTGCATTTACATGGCACAAAATGAGCCATCTTGCTAAACCTATCAACAATGACAAACACACTATCCACCCCTCTGGTTGTCCTGGGTAACCCAAGCACAAAATCCATGCTAATACTTTCCCAAGGTCTATTGGGAATGGGAAGGGGCTGGTATAGACCTGCATTTGAAGACACACCTTTGGCTCTTTGATAGATTGCATAGCTAGCTACATATTTTCTCACATCTAATTGCACCTTTGGCCAAAAATAGAACCTTGTGACTTGTTCTAGTGTCTTGTCCAAGCCAAAATGTCCTCCTAAAGAACCATTATGCTTCTCCTTGATGATGTTGTCCCACATAGAGCAATTAGGGACACACAACAAATTGCCCTTAAACAAGAGGCCTTCCTGCAAAACAAAATCTGCATACTCTCCATTGAATGTGTTAGCCAAGTTCACACAAACATCATAAGCCTCTTTGAAATCAGAATCTTCTTTATACAACTCTTTTAAACAATCAATACCCATGCTTTCTAACTGAATTTCATGAACAAGAAGCAACCTCCTACTCAATGCATCAGCCACCTTATTAGAGACAACTCTTTTGTGCTTAATTGTGAAGGTATAAACTTGTAGCTGTTCCATCCATTTAACATGTCTATGGTTCAATTTTTCTTGACTGTTAAGAAAACATAAAGCATGATTGTCAGTAAACACAATAAATTCTTTGGGCAGCAAATAATGTCTCCATTTCTTAAGAGCTTGCACCATTGCATAGAGTTCTAAGTCATAGGTAGAATACCTTTGCTTGGCTTCATTCAAATTTTTTGAAAAGAATGCCACTGGATGTCCTTCTTGGCTAAGAATAGCACCAATAGCTTGCTGACTTGCATCACACTCAACAACAAACACCTTATCAAAATAAAGGAGTACTAAGGTAGGTAACTCAGCCACCTTTGTTTTCAACAACTCAAAACTGTCATCAACTTCCTTTGTCCACTGGAATCTAGATTTGACTCCACCCTTGATGATGTTGAGGATGGGAGCACTAATGTGACTGAAACCTCTGATAAACTTCCTACAGAAAGTCACCAATCCATGGAAACTTCTCACATCTCCCACTATTTTTGGGGTAGGCCAACTGAGAATAGCCTCAACCTTAGAGGGATCCAGTTTCAAACAGCCATTAGAAATGACAAATCCCAAGTATACAAGTCCAGTTTTCATGAACTCACATTTGTCTAAGTTGATCATCAACTTGTGCTCATGCAGCTTCTCCAACACCTGACCAACATGCTTCACATGGTCTTCCCTTGTCCTGCTGAAGATTAGTATGTCATCAAGATAAACAATAACAAATTTACCAATGAATTCAACTAATACCTCATTCATTAGGCGCATAAATGTACTTGGCGCATTGCTAAGACCAAATGGCATAACAAGCCATTCATAAAGACCTTCATTGGTCTTGAAAGCAGTCTTCCATTCATCTCCCTGTCTAATCCGGATTTGATGATATCCAGATTTCAAATCAATCTTTGAGTAATAGCATGATCCTCGAAGATAATCCAAGAGATCTTCAATCCTTGGCATTGGGAATCTGTACCTTATGGTGATCTTATTTATGGCCCTTGAATCTGTGCATAGCCTCCACTTTCCATCCTTCTTAGGAGAAAGTGCACTTGGACCTGCACAAGGACTTAGACTCTTCCTAACCAGCCCTTTCTCCAGGAGATCTTGAATTTGCCTTGCCACCTCTTCATTTTGCTGTGGAGTTAGCTTATATGCAGCCTTGTTAGGCAATGTAGCACTAGGTATTAAGTCAATTTGATGACTAATATCCCTCATGGGTGGTAAGGAGTTAGGAACTTCCTCTACCACAAGGTCTTGATACTTATCTAGAAGTTGTTGTACTTCCAATGGAATCTCCTTCTATTTTTGATCTTGCTGATCTGATCCACTCTTGGGCTTCATGACCAAGGCATACCCCTGGTTGTCATTCTCCTTCAAGAGGTTTAGGAACTCTTTGCCATTCACCAACATGACACTGCTGTTATTTTCCTTTCCCCTGGGCTGCTCCAACAAAGGATCCATTTTGAATGCTCTCCCATTCTTGGTGATGACATAAGTGTTCTTCTCACCATCATGATGAGCTTTAACATCATACTACCATGGACGGCCAAGAAGCAGGTGACATGCATCCATAGGGATGATTTCACATAGCACTTTATCCTTGTAGTCACCAATTGCAAATTCAACCCAAGTTTGTTCCTCCACCATGAAACTTTGGTTTTTGTTCAACCAAGAAATCTTGTGAGGACTGATATGAGGCAGCCTCTTCAACTTACACTTCTCAACCATCTCAGTGGATACCACATTCTCAGTAGACCCTGAGTCCACTATGATTTTGCAGAGTTTCCCATAGGCTAGGCCTTGGGTTCTAAAAAGATTCTTTCTCTGAGGGGGCTCTTGCTTCAATGGCATCTTCAACATAGCCCTTTTGATCATCATACTCTCTCCATCTAGAACAGGTGCAGCACTTCCCATTGATGAATTCACACTTTCACAATCATCATCTTTCACTAACTGATTTCTCTTCCCACTGTCATGAGAGTTGTTGGATTTCCCTAGGCATTTGTTCATTGTATGGCCAACTTGGTTGCAGCCATAACATCTTCCAATGAAGACTCCTTTTCCTCTACCACCTCCACCATTTCTGCCCCTAACATTATGACTTCTCTGTCCTCTGAAGCCTCCTCTATTCTCTATTTTTTATTGTGTTTCTTGCTGACTGTTATTTTCAGTTTTGTTGAACTATCCACGGACAAAATTGCCTCTTCCTCTTTGGTTTCTGCCACCTCTACCTCTGGCACTTTGTTCACCCTTCCTTCTTAGCTTTTCCTCTGCTCTAGAGGCCAATAAGAAACATTCATCTACTGTCTTTGGTAACACCAAACTTATCTCATCTTGCAGATTGTATTTCAGTCCATTCAGGTACCTAGCCACCATCCCTTTTTCATCTTCATTATGATTGGCCCTCATACTGAGTCTATGAAATTCTTCTGTGTAGGCAGCCACATCCATGTCTTTTTGTCTCAAATTCTGAAACCTCCTTATGATTTGAATCTCATAGTTAGGTGGCATGAACTTGCTTCTGATCATAGCCACCATTCTGCTCCATTTAGTGATGGGACTCTTCCCAATCTTCTCCCTCTCACTCTACATATAGTTCCACCATACAAGTGCAGAACCTCTTAGCCTTGTCTTGGCAAACTTGACCTTTTTGCTGTCATTGAACTCCTTGTAATCAAAGAAGTTGCACATAGCTTCTATACAGTCAGTGAGAACATCTCCATCCAACTTGCCATGAAAAGTAGGCACATCCATCTTGGGATCACCACTGTCTCCATGAGCACCCTTAAGTGCATTCAAGAAGGCTTTCTGATCTGCAGACATATCCTACTCCAGAGGATCCTTTTCTACTTCTATTTCTTCATTTGTGTCAGAAGAACTTCCCTCTTCTTTGGTCTTGCCCTTAGACTTCTTCTCTTCTTGCAATTTTGCTTCTTGCAATTTTGCTTCTTGCAATCTTGCTTCAACCATCTCTTCCACCAACTTCTTGATGGCATCTTGACTAATTGTCTTGGGAGGCATTGTACTAGCTTCTGTCTCAATTTCCTCTTCTGACATACACTTGCTTCCAATCAGAATATTGGCTCTGATACCAATATGATGCAGACATAAAGGTAGT
This sequence comes from Cunninghamia lanceolata, assembly GCA_027924645.1. Taxonomy (NCBI): domain Eukaryota; kingdom Viridiplantae; phylum Streptophyta; class Pinopsida; order Cupressales; family Cupressaceae; genus Cunninghamia; species Cunninghamia lanceolata. The sequence goes on from BSBN01000193.1 coordinate 7,543,552, forward strand.
GTTTGTTGAAGTTCACTCAATGAACTTAGATCACTATACTTCCTCAAGAGGTTTACAAAGGTGTTTGTGATTACAAGCCTACACAAGGCTACTCTGGGAATTGACTTAGCCTAGGACCATCCTCTAGTGTCTTCCACACAGACTACTCAACACTCACTTTGGGGAGTCACAGCTCAACCCAACTTAGAAGCACAAACCACCTTTAGGAGCTCACCACCTACTACCAATATCCCTACCAACATGGTAGAAAAAAACAATTAACATATGCATGGAGCAAGGCCACTGACCAAGAAACCATCATTCTACTCCCAACAAAACAGTGGACAACAAATCTCTATATGATTGTCTTTTGACAGTGCCAAGGATAGCTTATTTCTTGTGGCTGTTATGAACAACTAAACCTGCATCAACTTCTCTACCAACAAGGATCTTTACCCCAAACACAATATGTACCTACTGAGGATAGAACCAACATGACAACACTGACTCAACACCAAATTTGTACCAAAAAGTACAGTGGACAGCAAACTACCTTTTGACTATCCTAAACAAACAGTATTTCAATAAGGTTTAACCCTTGTAGCATAAGGAATGAATAAACAACTACTAACTCCTCTAAACCCCAAATGAACTTCACCACTGAATACACAATCCAAATGCCTACATTAAATATATACCATTCCTTAAACTTGCAGACCGTACTGTACCACCACGTGCAGGAATAGCAGACTGTTATTTTTGATAGTAAGCTATTGTTTTTCTTCTAGAAAATAGTCTAGATTAGGTTAGGAGAAAAAGTATGCATCAAGGCCCTTTGCCTGAATCAGGTTGGCTCCTATGTAGGTCTGCCCTCATCCTAAAACATAGAGATCAACCACCATTTGATCAAATATTTGGTTGTTCTTGTATTCTTCCTGTTTTCTGCCTTTACAAAAACTAACTAGTCACTGTTTTTGACTAATTAGGGGCATGCCACACACCATGGAGGAAGGAGAATAACCATACAACCAAAAAAAACATGAAACCTGATCTAATTTCCTCCATCTCACCAAAAATGACTATTCACCTTCAGAAGATAGAGGAAAAATGCTCCATTCTATCTCAAAACCCTAGATATGGAGGGTTTACACTAGTTTTAACAAAACAGATTGAAACAAACAACCCAAGATGTTTCAAGAACTTAGACTACATCCAAATGTGAGTGACTTCAAAGATATAAAACATTTTTCAAACCTTATTCCCTTAGCAGTCCGTACTAGGCCATACAGAATGGTTGTTTTCACCAAAAAGCAGAAAAACACAGTTTTTACCTTATAAAACTCCTCTCCATTCCTTTTTGGCATGTTTATACAAACTGATGTTTATAGGAAGTTTTCCTAACCTTTCCACTTCCCAACTGTCTATACAACTACCCATGAAAGGTAGTGAAACGATGGAAGTGGCTTTTCTAAAAAAAACACTAAGTTTCAAAGGAGCATACCTATAAAATAGGCCTTCACTAACTTTATATTGGACTAGTCAATCAAATGACTAAGTCTTTATTACAAAACAAGAAAATGGCTTTCAAAGCCTTAGGAAAAACCAAAAATAACAAGGTCTCAAAATGATATAGTAAAAAAAATGACTAAAACTGAAGCTCTTGCACCACATACAAGTGTCTAGAGAAGGCCTCAACTTCTCATGGTAATGAGAGAAGAACCAATTTGACTCAAGAGGATGTAGGGAGTGTGACATCTCCTGAAGTGAATTTGACATCAAAGATGGGAGAAAATCTGATGATCAAGAGGACGCTGCTCAAAGAACCAGTGCTGACTGAACCATCACAAAGAAGAGCTTTGTTTAAAGTCAACTACAAGATCTAAGGTAAGGTTTGTAAAGTTATTATTGACTCTGGTTCTACTGACAATATTATATCTTTGGAAGTAGTAGATAAATTTAAATTAGATAAGATACCCCATAGATGTCCATATAAGGTCAGTTGGTTAAACAAGGGACAACATATAGTCATTAATGAACAAGCATGGGTAGAATTCAATATTGGGGGTTATAGAGACAAGATTTTGTGTGACATCCTTCCAATGGATGCTTGCCATCTTCTGTTGGGTAGACCATGGTAGTTTGACAGAAAGGTTCATCATGATGGGGAAAAGAATGCTTACTCTTTCCAAAAGGATGGTGTAACTTATAGGATACAGTCATTGGTAGAAGGGGATCCACAGCCTGTGGGATCTAGTATAATGATTGTAGGAGAGAAGGAATTCCTTGAAACAATAGAAGAATTAGGTGGAGTAGGTTTTGCTTTGGTTGTGAAACCTAAGGAGAAGAAAAGAGAAAATATGAGAGAAGTAGGGCCTAGGGAGGTCAGAGAACTACTTGAGAGTTATAAGGAAGTAATTGTAGCAGATATACCAGACTCACTACCACCAACTAGAGATACCAGCCATCAGATTGATCTCATACTAGGAGCTAGACTTCCCAATAAGGCAGCCTATAAGATGTGCCCTCAGCAGAATGAGGAGATAGCCAGGCAAGTTCAAGAACTTTTAGACAAGGGGTTGATAAGAAAGAGTTTGAGTCCATGTGTAGTCCCCACTATTTTGGCACCAAAGAAAGATGGGAAATGGAGACTGTGTACTGATTCCAGGGCAATAAATAGGATAACCATCAGATACAGGTTTCCTATTCCTAGAATTGAAGACCTAATGGACTATTTGGAGGGTGCTACCTATTTCTCTAAGATGGACTTGAAGAGTGGGTACCATCAGACAAGGATAAGAGAAGGTGATAAATGGAAAACAACATTCAAAACCAATGAAGGGTTATATGAATGGCTTGTATTGCCTTTTGGTCTGTCTAATGCTCCTAGCACTTTCATGAGGCTAATGAATGAAGTATTGTAGGAATTGTAGGATTTCATAGGTAAGTTTGTGGTAGTATACCTAGATGACATTTTGATATTCAATAAAAGTAAAGAAGAGCATTTGAAACATATAGAGATAGTCTTGAAGATGCTGAAAGACCAGAAGCTGTTGATAAACTTGGACAAATGTGATTTCATGAAACAAGAGTTGATCTACTTGGGTTTTGTCATTTCCAAAGGTGATCTGAAGATGGATCCTTCAAAGGTGGAGGCAATTCTAAATTGGCCCACACCTAAGACAGCAGGGGAGGTAAGGAGTTTCCACAGTTTGGCCACATTCTATAGAAAAATCATTAAGAACTACAGTGACATTTGTGCACCTATGTTGGAAACCATCAAGGGTGGTTGCAAGGTGAAGTTTGTGTGGGCGAAAGAAGCAGATAGGAGCTTTGAGAGTCTGAAACAAAAAGTTGCTAAATTCCCTATCTTAGTGTTGCCTGATTTCAATAAGGTTTTCACAATTGAATATGATGCAAGTGGGCTGGCCATTGGAGCAGTGTTGAGCCAAGAAGGGAGACCAGTGGCCTTCTTCATTGAAAAGTTAAATGAAGCCAAGAGGAAATACTCCTCTTATGACTTAGAGTTGTATGCTATGGTATAAGCTCTGAAAAAGTGGAGACACTATTTGCTTCCCAAGGAATTTATTGTGTATATAGATAACCATGCTCTTAGTTTTCTAAATGGGTAGGACAAACTCAGCCACAGACATATGAAATGGGTGGAAAGTCTGCAAGCATACACTTTCACCATTAAGCATAAGAAAGGAGTCACAAATAAGGTGGCAGATGCTCTCAGCAGGAGGGTGTTGACAGTGCAAGAAGTGCAATTGCAAAGCATGGGTGTTGACTCACACAAAGAATTGTATGAAGAAGATCAGGATTTCAGAGAAATCTACAAGGTATGTAATGAATTTGCTAATACTTTTCATAGTGAGTTTTCAGATTTTACATTGTAGAATGGACTATTGTTCAAAGGATGCCAGTTGTGTATCCCTAAATGCTCAATGAGGGATAATATTGTGAAGGAAAAACATAATGGTGGTTTAGGTGGACATTTTGGGTTGAATAAAACTTTAGATCTAGTAAGGAGATTTTATTTCTGGCCAAGAATGCAGTCTGACATCAAAAAATTTGTTGAAAGTTGCATAGTATGCCAAAGAGCAAAAGGAGTCTCGACCAATGTAGGATTGTATCAACCTTTGCCAATACCCAAAAAGCCTTGGGAATGTCTAAATATGGATTTTGTGATGGGGTTACCCAAAACATGAATAGGTTGTGACAATGTGTTTGTAGTGGTAGACTGATTCAGCAAAATGGCTCATTTCATTCCTTGCAGGACCACTAATGATGCTAGCTACATTACAGGTTTGTTCTTTAAAGAAGTTGTCAGGATTCATGTGCTACCCTTGAGCATTGTTTCTGATAGGGATAGCAAATTTGTAGGACATTTTTGGAGGACTTTGTGGAAAATATTGGGAACAAATTTGTCTTTCAGTTCAACCTATCATCCTCAGACTGATGGGCAAACCAAGGTGGTCAATAGATCTTTGGGCAATCTCCTTAGATGCTTAACAAAAGAACATGGAAGCAGTTGGGATGTGATACTCCCACAAGCAGAATATGCTTATAATGACTCGACAAGCAGCAGCATAGGTCTCAGTCCCTTTGAAATTGTATATGGCAGTCACCCCAGGGGTATTTTTGAATTGAGAGACATCCAGGGGCTGGACAAAAGGACTGGTCATGCTGATGCATTTGTAGAAGCCATGAAAGAAATACACCAACAGGTCAGAGATACTTTGCACCAGAATAGTCAGAAGACAAAGGCTCAAATGGATCAAAGGAGGAGGGATGTGCAGTATCAGGTAGGCAACTTGGTTATGGTTCATCTGAACTAAAATAGGTTGCCAAAAGGAGGCCATAGAAAACTAATGACAAGAAAGATTAAGCCCTGTCAGATTCTGGAGAAGTACGGTCCAAATGCTTACAAGATTGAGCTTCCTGATGATATTGCTATTTCACCCATATTCAACATTGCTGATTTGACATTGTACAGAAGTCCTAATACAGGGGAGAATGCTAAAGACCTTGTCCAGGAAAATGGAGACTGGCTGAAGCACTTACCTTCTAGGGAGCTGCCAAAAATGGAGTACATTTTGGAAAGTAGAGAAGCCAGGAAGACAAGGCGCAAAACATATTTTGAACATCTGGTTAAGTGGCAAGGGCTTCTAGATTTAGAAGCTACAAGGATGCTGGAGGAAGATATTCAAAAGCAAGGTGGAGATGTACAAGAATTGGTCTCTAAGAGGACTTGAGACATTTTCTTTTGGGGAGTATGGTGCAGGGGCACCCTAGTAAAATCTACTATGTTGAAATAAGGCCTATTTGGCCATGTCATCTATTCATGTTTTGTTTTCTAAAAACCTAGAAGTCTTTGTATTCCATTTGGCAAATAATGGACACATTTTGTATCTAATAGAATTTGAAAAGATTCACAGGAGTCGGTTGGGATTCAGGGTCGTTGGCCTTCCCTAACTGTTGAGCGACCATTGCTCTTCCAACTCTAGCTTAATAAAAGCACAGAGGAGCAACCGAGAGTGGTTTTGGAGATTGAGGATTGTGATTTAGAATTCGTCTAAGAAATAATAACTTCTATCCATCATTTTCTGTGTTTGATCTATGTTGTAAATATTTCCTAACTGTTTATAATAGTTTTCTGTTCTCTAGATTGAAATAGTTAGTCTAAATTATCGAAGATGAGTAGATAACCATTCCACTGGTGGATTTCCAAAGAAATCAGTGGAATGGCATCGGTCTATACATATTCTTGTTTGTTTTTCTTTTCATTTACTTGTTTGGAGGGGTAGATGTTCTGGACTGAGGAGTGTGCACAGTAGCATACCCTAGCATCTCTATGTGCTAAGCGTAGACTGTAGATCAAACTATGTGAGAGTGACAACCCTATCGGCATATCACTGGGACTCAGAACCAAGTTTTTGCCGAAGTCAAATAGAATCAAGAGTATTGGCACATCAGGTAGATAACTTGATGTTGGGCCGATAGTGTTGGTTTTACCGATCAAGTTATATCGGGGTGACAAGGGTTAAGTGTTATCGACGAAGATCCATCAGGAGGAGTCGGCTAGTGGCAAGAGATCTTTAGGTTTGGCCGATAGTATTCATCTGGCTGATAAGCGATCGGAGTGACTAATGTATCGGCAAAGTAAATTCTAATGTTTCTGACCATGTAGAGACTCACCGATGAAAATAGTATCGACATATCAGAGACACAAAGAGGAAGTCATGCCAAAGAGAGGCTGGTCCATCGGCACATCGGCCTAAGGTTGTAAGTGCTTGTCGATGATAAGGGTCACAGTGATGAGAGGTTGGTCATTGTGGAAATAACTGTTGGTCAAACAAAGAAGAAGTCTCACCGATAGGAGGTATCGGGCAGACGTAGTGTTCGGCAAAACATTTCCAAAGGTTGCCGATAGCACTCTTCTTACCTATAGGCAAGAAGCGTGGAGCCACCCATTGGCAAGAGACGTGATGTCAGAGTGACACGTTCAAGGAAGACCGATGGTGTTTTTCTAGCCAAAAGGTAAAGACTGTTGATTCTTTCATCATTTTCTCTCCTTATCAATACATAATTTAACCTTTCTCAGTCTTGGATAGATAAGTTCAAAATGTCTTAGTCCATTCCTTGGACATTGGACTCCTGTCTTGAAAATCCATTCCCAAGGGTCTCGTTGCTTAGGCAACATGCAAACTAGTGACTCCATGTCACTTTGTCCGACACTTTTATGATGAAATAAGTTCATTCATGTTTTCAACACTTAACCTTACTTGGTTGGTGTTTACTTTATTTATCTAATTTTGAGGTTTATATTTAGAACATAATGTCGAAAGGAGTACTTGTAATGACTCATAGAGTCGATCCCCTTAAAAAAGGTTTTATCTCAAGACACCCTCTTGATTCCATATACTTATTAAAAATATTTTCCATTTGCAAAGAAGGCATTTACTTCTTTTATACAACAATGTTTGTAGTAACATATGGTAAGTTCTTGTAAAAACAACATATCAAAAGAATATCTTTTAACCCATAGGGAATATGATATTCAATCATTGCTACCAAAAAGACATCAAAATGTCTATTTTAACCTTCTGACTCCCATGAGATGTTACTATAGCTTCGGCATGCATTATATGCACAAATAATACCAATATAAGACAGTAGAAGGTTGACATAGTTTATCTTGAGTTGCTATCATATGGTTCGGCCATAGTTATTATTACATGCATATTTTTGTAGGTATCCATGTCGTATGCCGATACCCCTAGCTTATACTCATCAGATATTAATGCCCTATTGGGCTCATTATTAAACACTATGTGTTCATGCCTTATCAGTTGATGAACAATTATAAGTAGACTTTATCAAAAAGATTCATGGCTCAATAATAGCTTAGACTAGTTTACAACATTAATGCATATTATTTTCGAAGGCTCAAGAGGCCACATTGTATTCTTTTTATGATGTTCTTTGAAGAATTTGGAGTGAAAGTCTTGTTACGGGCTACTACAGAAATAATCATAATGATGCCTCCTTTCGATGGCAGGAACAACATTTTTTACATGCATTATTTGCATGCCACCTCACAGGATCTTTTGATCCACAAAATCCACTACAAGCTGGTCCACAAGGAGGGCTCCAACAAGGCTTCCACTCGGCCTTTATTCCCTCTTCCCACTCCTCGTGGGTGATGGGTATCGAGTGTAACAAGTAAGTGGACAATATAATATAATTATATACCTATATCAATGATATTGAGGTGGTCAACCTTTAAGGAGGCTCACATCTTAATAAATTATATAATCTCCCATAACAAAATAATAAGGGTTGAATAACCACTATGTTATCAGAATTATCATCATAAAGAAAACAAAGGATGACACACCAATAGATTAGTGTTTCGGCGTCGAGTAACTCTCCCCTTCACAGAACTATAAACCTTAGTAAAATAACAAAGAAAATAATAGATTTAAAATCATGATTCAGAAATAAAGAACAAGAAATTTCTTCATCACTTAACAAGACTAACTCTTGACTTGCGATGATGTTCTAAGAATGTCATTTAGTAGAGTCGACGTATACATTATCAATTTAACACAACTGAGAAAATGACTCAAAAAGGAAATCAACTATCAAAGAAAAGATGTGACTCATGTAAACTTACAAGGGTTCATAAGGACATAAAATCTGATACTCAAATGGCAATTTGGCTCATTTCCTGACATCTATCTCTTCCTCCCAAATGATAATCTCCTTTTGTCTTTGAAGGAAGGTTCATTTCCTATTTATACTCACCAACATAAAATCATGATCAGTGCATCATCATCTGATTCTCAATTCGTTAAAGTTAAATAATCATATGAACATGTAATCCATGTCTAACTAATCATTAGTTAGTATTCTCATAATCAATGCTAAATAAGATATTTCTACAATATCTATTCATTAGACTATCGTTAATCATCTTGATCACCACACAAAATAAGATTAATTCTAAATTATAAGTTGGGGATGTAACAATTTATCTAGTATAGGTTGTTCCTTATAAACTCTATGGATTCCCTTAAAATCACAATTATCCATTTTCTCTTTTTCATTTCCAACAAATTCTAGCAATGTTGAACTTTTAACTTTACACTAATCTTCATTTTAACAAGTCATGGTGTCTAGTCAAAGCATAGAAATTACATAAGCCTATAGTACCCAATGGAAGCTTGCAAGTAGACCTATAATCCTCCCAAGAAAAGGGGAATTCCTATGAAATAATGAAAGATCTTGGTGGTGGCTAGCCCCTTATCTTTCCTAGCTAAAATCATTAGGGGGGTCATAACTACACAAAGAAATAAGAAAAAGAGAGTCAAAAAAATGAAATTTTTTTTTGAAGGAACATAAAAAAGCACAAAAGAAAGAGAGTTAGAAAATTACCACAAAAAATTCAAAAAGAAGAGAGCAAAAAAGAGAAATAACTACAAAAAAATTGAAATAAAAAGAGAAAATAAAAAGAAATAAATGAGAAATGAGGATTTCTAATATCTATACTCTCAGATGGAGATAAATCTGATCTTGAGGCTATGAGGGTGGCATCTATTAGAGAAAAGAAAAAAGAGATACAAGGCACATACACTAGCTAGACAAAGAAAAGATTTTAGCTATCTTTTAGGACCATCTAGAGCTTTGGAGCCTTTCCTTTAACCCGGGTCTATCTTGTTTGTCATATCTAATCTACATCTAGAAGTTACCCACATATTTTGTTACTTATTTAAGTGGAAAATAGTCAAATTGTTTTTTCTAGATAAAGATCACTATTAGTCTTTTGTAAAACCAAGTTTTGAATTTGTTCTATCTCCTTCCCAAATCCCAGTTGATTCCCCTATCCTATCTCAAATAGTTTAAGTAGGTCATCTTATAGTAGGTCAACTCGTAATCCCCTAAGTCAAAAATCCTAGTTAAGAGTGTGAATTCACACTATTAGTACCATTTAAATAATGTATGCATACAATAAAACATGACATTTCATTATATTATCTATAAACATGAATTAGAACATAGTGCTTTGCATTCTCATATATGTGAATCTCATCCATTAGATACATCATAAATACAAAAGATAACAAAACCAATATCACTTGCACTATTATATGTGATCATGATGGGTGTGCATAGACATAAACATTTTCATAAAACATACATAAATAAAAGTGCTATCCAACCAAGTACACCAAGAAGAAAGTAAAGTAGATAACATCAACTAAGAGAACATATAGATTGATACAATTTTCTCCATCAAGGGAGATCAAAAGAGGACTAACAACCATGCACACATGAGTGCTAAATCTTTCTCATGCAAGGGGAAACTATCTCAAAAATGAAGTAATAAGGAGGATTCCTCAAGGATGTCTCTCACTGATGGAGTCACTGGGGCTCCTTCTCTGATGTTTTCTCCTGCTATCTACAACATCTAAGAGTATGGAATACCTATGAGTGTGACTTGGTGAAGGGATGTGACAATGTATCCATGAACTTGATGGTACTACAAAAGGAGACAAAGAAACTAAAGAGTGTCTCTAAACATAAAGATGGGTCATTTGTCAAAGAAAGGCATTCTCAGTCTAAATAGTAGCAAAGTCTAGGTGCTGCCATAATAATGGGGTACACTTTCTGGGACATCCTGATTTTTGCTAAAATCACATATTTTTAGAAAATATAAAGATTTAAGCCTTGAAAGGTTCCATTTAAAGGATTTTAATTGAAGAGCGTTTGATCAAACCCCCTTGGATTCAAACCCCCTTGGATAGAACCCCACTAGTTTTAAACCATACGTATAATGGAGTCTCCTCTACACCTATCAAAATGCTGATAAAAAACCAATTTTGATTTATCTTTTCAGGGATCAAATAAATTCATTTAAAATTTATCCTTCGTAAGTATGTAGTCCTTATTATAAGATTCCCAAAAAATATAATTTTAAATATATTTAATTTGATTATTATATTTATTTTTTATTTCTTGTGAATGTATTTTTTTCACCGAACATCAAGTTCTCTATGCTACATACATGGAAAATTAGTAAATTACTAAAAAAAAAATTCTAAAAAATATCTATGCACTAGGTATTGATGTCCTTGTTTCAACAAAAGAAAAAAAATTGAATTTTGATACATACAGAAAAAGTTATGTTTTACAGAATATGCCTATGTCTAAATTATAATTGTTCTGACTTAAAAAATTAGTTAAAAAATATATATTCAACAAAACATTATGAAACAAAATGCATACACTATATATCAGTGTTACCAATCTAAATTACAAAGAATCATAATTTTATCCTTTGTAGAAAAAAAAGTTATGTGCTACGGAATACACATCACTTTAAAAAAATGTTGTTTATTATTAAAAACTAGTTATCAAAGGAGATGCAAAAAAATTTACAATTTAACTCCAAATTTAAAAATATATATATATTTAAAATCTATAGATAAAATCTCACAAATCACTAGTTCGTATCATCTTCAAATTCCTAATGGTTTAGCAGCTATAGGTGTCAGAACGTGAAGATTTAGTTCAAAATATTGATTTCAATGTCAAGTTTGGCCAAAAAGTGTAACCCGTTATTGTGGGATGACCCAACTCTAGTGCATTGATCTAAGATAGATCCTGAAAAGCATGGTAAGTCAAAGCAAGAATGTCAATGTGATGACCTACAAGGATAAGCTTTCTGACATCAACCAAAATAGCCTCCCTAGTGCATCCACTAGTAGGGACTGAGTCATCCAACAAAGCATCTTTGATGAACTAGGTCTCCACTTATCAATAGTCCCAGTAAAAAAGGAAAAAGAAAGAAGAAGTTAGTCTGTGTTAGAGAAAAAGTATCAAAAGGAACTACTAAGGAGTAGACTAGTTATTACTCATGAGGATCTCCAAGATACCATGATGGATATTCAATCCTCATCTCTTCCCCTATCAGCTCTGTAAAAGGGCTCATATAATGTCTAGGAGCAACATCTACTATTGCTTCCTTCTCATCCTCATGATCTGGATCTTCTAATGCTACCTCATCTGTCTCTTCTCCAAGTATGTAGTCCTCATCAGACTCATCCTCAAGCTCTTCAGGTTCATCAACTTCCTCAGATTGTCTATCTCCTTTTCTCACCACAATGGTCATGAGATCAAAACCCGTAGTGTAAGTGTGAACCACTAAAGTGTCCCACACTAAGAATCAACTATCTCCTAAATAGACCTATAATAAGGGGGCCCTAGGGGTAAGTTAGTTAGAATCTCTCCACAAAACTGCTAAGGCACTTGTGCTACAAGATGCTCCTTTATCATGCCATTTTGATTTGTCATGTGGACAAGACTTTGACAATAGAACCAAGTAACTTTATCACTTGGCCACAATCCCTCCAGCTCTTTGTAAGGATCTACAATGAAGTCCTTATCTGTAAAATGGTCATTGCTCATGTAGTTACAACAAAATGACCCATCCTACCCCATCGCATATGTCTAGGAAGTGTCAGATTCAAAGGAGCTATCCCACATGCTAAAGTGGAATGATGTGCTCGTAAATCCACAACATGATAAGAGAAGGGTGGTTGAAATCTAAATCTCGTCTTTGTTCTATTTGATACAAGTCTCGGTAGACCAAGGCCAATATGTCAATGCCCCATGCAAAGATTGTTCCTCACTCTAAGCACTATATGATTGGTGCCCAATACCATTGAAGAATAGGTGTCTTCTTGCCTCACTAGAAGCATTAAACAATCAAACCTATCAAGACCTTCTGCAAGGGTGAAATGTCAATTCAAGGAACTAAACTAAGTCAAACTCTATGACGATCTCCAGGATGGGTCAATCCCATCACCATAGCCCAAGTTGGTGTCTCTTGGTCTAACTTGCTTACGAGAAGTGTAAGTGGTTCCCCTCTGACAAGAACCCCAAGGATGTAGTAGACATCATACAAGTGATGGTCCACTCTTCAACAACCAAAAATAATTAGAAAGTATTCTAATTTGCATCCCAGTATGTAAAAATGTCACAACAGATATATGAAGAAGGATGAATGACCATAATGCGATAAATCTTTGCAAGACCTATCCTATTAACAAGGGTCTGGTCAGTGTTAGGTAGACCCTCTAGAGCCCACTGAAACCAATAATGTTCATGTGTAGCATTCCAAGCATGAATAATCAATAGGTTCCCATGCATATGTAAGCACTAATGCTATACAGAAATTGATAAATTTGAGTAGAAAAAAACCCATATGTGAATCCCACATTATATTCCCAAAACCATAAACAATATACATTTGAAGATCCTATTGCAATAAAATTATGACCTTACCTACAAAATGTGTGCCCTCACTTCCCTCCAATACATAATCTACACATTTTATACAAGACAAACATATGAAGAAAGCCTTACCCCACCATGCAATCTTGGATAAGTCGGAAGATTATAAGAGGAATAGAACTATAAACTATGTACTTCAATTTTGTGTGAAACTAAAATAACTTTACAAAGCATAATAAAGATATTAGATAGATAAAATGTGAACCCAACAAAAAGAGAATTGCCAAATAAAAATGGAGCATATGAATGCACTTTAAAACTTATAGGGGGAGATACTTTTTTAGTCCCATAGTTATAGATATTTATATTCAAAAAGATAAACAATAAAAAAAATGAGCCCTAGACCATCCTAGAAACATAGATGATACTTATGCCATTCTAAAAAATCAATGGAGGAAGGGTAGGCTACAACATTGGGAACCAATTCCTTCACATACAAAGGAATTGTAAGTGATAGCAAGCTAACATATAATCTTAAACTAATTATAATATATGTAATATAAATCAATGACCATTAGTGCAATTTACCATTAAGCACAAAGTGCCTTTTTTGTATGCATCCCACCCAAATAAAAGAAGCATGAAGAGTTTATACAATAGTTCTTGTCTCCCCATCATACTTTAGCTTCTATGAAAATGAATTTCTAGGTGTTATCAGCTTGGCCCCCATTAATGTACCTAACTCAAATCATTGACTATGAAAACTCAAATGAATGTATGGTCTTCATAATGGAATCTTCATATAACTTCTATTATCATGGAAATTCTTTGCCTCATAGTTTCCTTTACATTCTAAATTGTCTTGAATATTATTTTGTACTCCACTTCATTTCCCTCATCCAAATGTTAAATTTATTTTGCCATAATTCTTGTAAATCTTTACAATTTTGACTTTTACAACAAAAAAATCTAATCTTTCAAGAAAATTTGAAGAAGTCTAAAAATCTCAAATTAAAAACATTATATATCCGTATCAAAAATCCCAAATACATAATATTATGTTTGACAGTGAAAATCTAAAATATTTAAAACAATTAATCTTTCATGGAATCTCTGTGCAAGAAGACGTATAGAAAGAATTAATACAACAATATACCTAAAAAGATTTACTAATTATTATAGGGAGGAGCGAAATTATATACGAAACATGCCCTTTTAAGAAGGATTTCAATTTTGTTAATTGAATTTTACTACATGTTTTGTGGACTTTATTGAATTTGCTTGAAACAATAATTAAAAAATCTTAAACTCAATTAAACTAGCCATTTATATTTTGTGTATAAATCAAATGGAAGATCAATTAAAACCATACCTTACAAAGGGCTTGAAATTCTTTCTACATATATTTAACATAAGTTACTTGTAGAAATATAAATTATAAACTAACTGAACTGAAAGGTGGCTTAAGCCCTTTACTAAGGGTTGTAAATCCCCTTAGATTAATAAGTAATATAAATATAGCAGATCAGGAGCAATAATTCCATTTTTATTTTTATATTTATTTTTATGGTCTTGTATATTAGCTATATAAAGATAAAAAATACAACATATTCATTTTTACCTAAAAAAGATTGCTATTTTTATTTTTCATTGATGCAAATGCCTACAGGCTCCCAAAACAAAGTTGCAACATGACCAGAATTTCATATGAACATACAAAATCCTAAGGAAATAAGCTTAACATTGCTGCAGGCACAAGGTGTTCTGAGCTCGCCTCTAAATTTAGATCAAAACTCTCCACCGGCTTATATTTATCAGATCCCATATCCGGTTCATGGGATCTTCCACAACTGCCTACATTGTTGTTTGTACCAGAATTTAAATTACTTTACACAGATGGGCTATCTTCTCCAGCCAAGATTGTTGGGCACGTGGACTAGGTGAAGCCCAAGTAATGACAATCACTCTGTTTCTGTTCTTTCTAACTGCTCCTCCTGCAGACAGCTATTCTTGGCTGGGAACCGCTACCTAATTTAGAGTCTTCATTCTAGGTGTAAGGTGGATGGTAAGACATAGCAGATTAGGGAGTCTTTTGGAGTTCTTGCAAAGGCCTTTTGGCTTTCTACTATTCTACAGAAAAATACGGTCATGTATGTAATACAGAGGGAAAAATATTGCTATTGTTCCACAGTGAGATACTGTGATGAATGTAATACAGAGAGAGAGGAATTGATAATAGATTGCCCTTCGTTGTGGATGTAGCCAACATTGGCAAACCACATTAAAATCTGTTTGTTAATCTGTGTGCGCTGTTTTTGCTTTATCTTCATTCTGAGAATTCATTCTATTTTTGTTGTTCTTGTTTTTGGTTTTGTGGTTCTGTTATTCTGTTTTAGATTTTACAATTGGTATCAAAGCTCTATGTCTAGCTTAGTCCAGGAGACTGTGAAATTTCTTTTGGGAACCTGCATAGCAATAGCAATCAAAATGGATGACTCTAAGAAATGGAAAACAGAGAAATTCATAGGCCAAAACTTTGGTCTTTGGAAAGTGCATATGGAGTCTCTTCTCATCAAATAGCACTTGTCAATCACCTTACTAGGGAAAGCGAAAGGACAAGGTTCTATGAAGGATGAAGACTGGGAAAAATTAGATTCGAAAGCGAAGGCAACTATATTTCTCTCATTGTCCAGCAATGTATTATTTAATGTCTCAAATGAGAGTACTACAAAAGAGATTTGGGACAAGCTCTCCAGCATGTATGCGATTGCTTCGGTGTCAAATAAGGTATTTATTATGAAGAAATTATATAACCTGAAAATGAAAGAAGGTGGGGTTATGTCCAATCATTTGAATGAGTTTAACACCTTAGTTACTCAATTAGCTTCGGTGGGTATCAAGTTAGATCCAGAGATTAAAGCGATTTTTCTATTGTGTTCATTACCACATAGTTGGGAAGATGTTATGGTTGTGAGCACTTCTGTTGCAGCCAAGAGTACATTGGTTTTTGATGACGTTACAGCTACTCTTCTCAGCGAAGACATGAGAAGGAAACATCAGGAACCCTCATCCGGCGATTCTCTAATAGCTGTAAGTACAAGCAATAGGGGAAGAAGCCATGACAGAGGTAGATACAACAACCGGAGAAGGTCACAATCTGGTCCACGATCGAAGTCTAGGGGCAGAACCGGTGCATGTTGGTTTTGTGAAAAACCCGGACACAATAAGAAAAATTGCTGGAACTATAAGAAAGCTCAAGGCAACGTGAGCACAAATAATCAAGCAAACACTGCAAGTGATGGTGTTTTGGTCCTATCAGCAAGTGATACAAATTTTCAAGAAGGCACATTCGGTAAGGTGTTTCTTGGTGACAATAAAGAATGTGACATTTTGGGAAAAGGAGATATAATATTAAATCAGAAAAATGGAGACAAACTAACTTTGATGAATGTTATATATGTGCCCATGTTAAAAATAAATTTAATTTTTGTCAGTCAGCTTATAGGCAATGGATACAATGTTAAATTCTCTCTTGATTCATGGAAAATTACAAAGGGACTCTTAGTAATGGCAAGAGGAAAGAAGCAAGGTTATCTATACATTCTGGACTATTTTGGTGAAGTGGGAGCTGCCTTGCCGGCTATGGACAGTGGGTTTGAAATATGGCACAAAAGGCTCGGTCATATGAGCCAAAAAGGTCTTCAAGTTATGCTTCAACGCAATCATCTTCCAGGCCTCACCTCTATCGATTTGGACTTATCTGAACATTGCCTTTATGACAAACAGTGCCGGACTAGTTTCGTGAGAACGGGGCATGACAAGAAAACTACTCTGTTGGAACTTGTTCATTCCGATGTATTCGGTCCAACTCAGGTAACTTCCTTTGGTGGAGCAAATTATTTTGTAACCTTTCTAGATGATTGCACTTGAAAAATCTGGATTTATATGTTGAACAGAAAATCTGAAGTATTTTCAAAATTTAAAATTTTTAAAGCTTCTATTGAAAACCAAACTAGGCATAAAATTAAATGCCTACTAACAGACAATGGTGGAGAATATTGCTCTTTGGAGTTTGATTCTTTTTGTACAAACCATGGTATTCGACGGATCAAGACCGTCCCTTATACACCTCAGGAAAACGATGCAGTTGAGAGGCTAAATCGCATGATACTTGAGACAGCTAGATGCATGCTCTCCAATGCCAGATTGGGCAAAGAGTTTTGGGTAGAGGCATGTAACACTGCTGTGTATTTAATCAATCGAGCTCCATCATCCAGACTAGATTCTGACATACCTGAGGATACATGGCTCGAAAAATGAATTTCCTATCAGCATTTGCGGGTGTTTAGCTGTGCCGCTTTTGTTCACATTCCAAAAGAGCAGAGAACTAAGTTAGATTTTGAGTCAAAAAGGTGTGTTTTTCTCGGCTATGGTGAAGATCAGTTTGGCTGTCATCTTTGGGATCCTGTTGCAAAAACCATAATCCATAGCCGTGATGTTGTGTTTAACGAGAAGGATTTTCTAGGTTTGCAACCTTGCAATTCACCTTTGTTAGAATATATTGATGTGGATTTGTTCGATAATGGTAAGGTGAGGCAATCCACCATTACATTCTCTCAACCACTTGTTACAACTATACATTCTTATATGTCAGGAGCTCCTATTTCTCCTACTACCATGCCTTCAGTTGGATGCTCAATTCCCACCCAGTCCCCAAGTGGTATGCCTTGCATTGTTGCTACGCAGCCTCCAAGTGGTCATTCGCTGCCTACATATACTCCAATGCAGCCTCCCATAAGTGTTTCACTGCCCTCATCTAGTGTTACACTATCCTCATCAAATGCTATGTAGCCTTTAACTGGCCAAACGCTGCCTTCTCTAAAGTCACCGCTGCCTCTCAAAAAGTCAACACAGCCTTTGATACAAACATCGCTGCCTTCTAACACTTTACCACAGCCTTCTCATATGACACCGCTGCCTCTCACAAAGTCAACGCAACCTTCACAAAAGTTTACGCTGCCTTCCTCAAGCATTACGTTGCCTTTCAACCACTCAACACTGTCTTTAGAATTTTCTATGCAGCCTACTTCTGTTTGTACACTGCCGCTATATAAGCAGCCTTTATTAAATGAACAGTCTCTTTCTGACAATATACATGGTTCATTACCTGAATAGGACAGTCTGACTGGACAAAGTACTCCAGGTGCACAAATACAGAGGCAGGGGAGTTTTCCTTAGGGGCCTCTACACTCAGAGATTGATGATGTGAAGAATTTATTACAGAGACTCAATTTGGACTCCAATCTCCAGCCAGAGCAAGCTCCACAATTGAGGAGGTCTACCCATGAGAAGAGGAGACCTGCAAAATATGATGACTACGAGTTATTGCTCTGATTATGTAGAGCCGGCAACTTATAAACAAGCCTGCAAGCATGAAAATGCACACAACTGGATGGCAACTATGAACGAAGAAATGGAGTCGTTGAGAGTTAATCATACCTGGGATTAGGTTCCTCTTCCACCAAATCAAAAGCCTCTCAAAAACAAATGGATTTATCACTTGAAAGACGAAGATGGAGGAAGTAAAAGATACAGGGCTAGATTGGTCGTCAAGGGATTTGATCAACAAAAAGGTATTGATTTTTCTGAAATTTTTTCTCCAGTTGTCAGAATGGACACTATCCATGCTGTGTTGGGTTTTGTAGCCATTTGGGATTTAGAACTTGAGCAACTCGATGTGAAAACAACGTTTTTACACTGAGACATTGATGAGGATTTATACATGGAGCAGCCTGAAGGCTTTGCTCAACCAGGTAAGGAGAATTTATTTTGCAAGTTGATGCAGAGTTTGTATGGGTTGAAGCAAGCTCCAAGACAATGGTATTTAAAATTTGATCGCTTCATGACTAATAACAACTTTATTCGGTGTGAATCAGACCCTTGTGTTTACTACAAGAGGCTCAATACTGGTGAGTTTGTCATACTATTGCTCTATGTTGATGATATGTTAGTAGCTGGTACTAGTGTTCAGATTATTGCTCAACTGAAGCAACAGTTGGCTCTTTGTTTTGCCATGAAAGATCTAGGACCAGCCAAAAGAATACTTGGTATGCACATATTCAAAAATAGAAATAAAAGAGAACTCAGGTTGTCCCAAGCAAGCTACATTGCCAAAGTGTTGGAGAGATTTAATCCGTCTCATGCTAAACCGATATCTACTCCTTTGGCTGATCATTTCCACCTATCTTCAGCTATGTGTCCAAAAAATTAGGAAGAAGAAGAACATATGAAGTCTGTTCCATATACATCTGCAGTTGGCAGTATCATGTATGCAATGGTGTGTACTCGTCCGGACATAGCACAAGCAGTTGCTGTTGTGAGCAAATTCATGAGTAATCTGGGCAAACTACACTGGCAGGCAGTTCAGTGGATTCTACGGTACTTAAAAGGTACTTCACATTTCTGTTTATGTTTTGGAGGTACTGACTTTTAGCTCCGTGGTTATGTAGATTCAGATATGGCTAGAGATTTAGACAAACACCGGTCTACCACTGGTTATGTCTTTACATTTGCCGGGGCAGCCATTAGTTGGGTCTCTCGGTTGTAACAAACTGTAGCTCTGTCATCAACAGAGGCTGAATGCATAGCGCTCTCGGAAGGAGCCAAAGAAATGATATGGCTTGAGCGTTTGTTGATGGAACTGGGCTATCCAAAATCAGTTTTTCCATTATTTTGTGATAGTCAAAGTGCTATTCACTTGGCAAGAAATGCAGCGTTCCACAGTCGAACAAAGCATATTGACCTTCGTTACCACTTTATCTGCCATCTTATACGAAGGCAAGTTGCAGGTCACAAAGATTGACACAAAGGTTAATCCGGTGGATGCATTAACAAAGATTGTTCCTCAAGAGAAGTTTGAATTCTGTAGATCTTGTCTCGGTCTTGTTCCTCTGTGACACTGAATTTCACGAAGGGGATCTCTCTTAGTGCAACTTCATCATCGTTCCCATTGGTCTTCAAGTGGGAGATTGTTGGGCATGTGGACTAGGTGAAGCCCAAGTAACGGCAATCACTTTGTTTCTGTTCTTTCTAACCGCTCCTCCTGCAGACAGCTATTCTTGGCTGGGAACCGCTGCCTAATTCAGAGTCTTCATTCCAGGTGTAAGGTGGATGGTAAGACGTAGCAGATTGGGGAGTCTTTTGGAGTTCTTGCAAAGGCCTTTTGGCTTGCTGCTGTTCTACAAAAAAATACGGTCATGTATGTAATACAGAGGGAAAAATATTGCTGCTGTTCCACAGTGAGATACTGTGATGAATGTAATACAGAGAGAGAGGAATTGATAATAGATTGCCCTTCGTTGTGGATGTAGCCAACATTGGCGAACCACGTTAAAATCTGTTTGTTAATCTGTGTGCGCTATTTTTGCTTTATCTTCATTCTGAGAATTCATTTTGTTTTTGTTGTTCTTGTTTTTGGTTCTGTGGTTCTGTTATTCTGTTTTAGAATTTACAGTTTGTACCAGAATTTAAATTGCTTTGCGCAGACGGGCTATCTTCTCCAGCCAAGATTGAAAAATCCTCCCACACGAATGAGGGCTTCCATGGAGATTTCGGTTTGATATCTTTGCCACCCACATTTTGTGTCGTGGGTATCTTTTCTGCAGAGGACTGTTTAAAAAGCTTTTTTATTGCTTGGATTCTGTCCACCAAGGCGAAAAATTCTTCAACTTCATTATCATCTGCTCTCGGACGCAGTTTACTCTCCTTTTCCTCCATATCTAAAAACTCTCCACCTTCGTTATGGTCAGTTCGTGGACGTTTACTCTTCTTTTCTCCCTCCCATTCTCTGACCTCAATCTCTACGGTACATTGCAGGCTTTGGCCTGAGCAATTGTAATCCATGATAACTACCCACAGAGATGATAAAATAAGATGTTCCAAGACGTATTCTCACCAAAAACCCTGCATAGGCAAAAACAATCACCCATTTGTTACCATTTTACCCTTGTTCAAAACTTGATTACCATTAACTCCAAGCCCAAAACTCAGGATATATAATCACTAACGTAAGAAGGATGAAAATTAAAGAAGCTTATCAAGATAATCAAGGAATCTCTCTGTACATTTATAGAGCAGACAAATAAGCCACGAGATTCAGATCAATGGAAGATTACATCGGTTTCACCAAACTCAAAAACTCAGGTTAGACAAACGCGCAGTCAGCGAAGGTTTTTGAGTATACCAACAAAGAAATGGAATACTGACGCTAAAAAATAAGTTGATCGTGCAAGAATTTAAAAGGTTACAAAATCTGACTACCGCATATTGCGTAGGAGCAAATCTAATTTACACATGTAAAATCACAAGCAACTGAAGGGGGCCACTAAAATAAAGAACGTGAGGGAGCACACTAGTTTCCAGTTGTAAAGGGTAGGCACCAAAAGTGTGGAAACTTGGGCATAAACCAAACTTGAGGGCAGTTGTAAAGGGTAGGCACGTCACAACTCATATCCCGTTTATTTTTCTTTTGCGTCATCTGATGCTCCTAATATTGCGTCACCAATAGTGGAGGAATAAAAGGTTAGATGGACTAATGTTATGTAAATAGATACTCGCAATGAGGACTAAGTAGTTTTTTTTTGGGTATTGAAATAAGCAAATTACAAAACAAAAATGCAGTCAAAGATTGCTATAGATAGAATAGAAGAAAGAACCTCAACCATAGATTATACTACACCAAACTAAAATACATAGCATATACAAACTTCACATATAATACAGAGTCTATTGTCCTCAACAAAACCAACAGAAATAATAGAAAGTTTTATTTTCACACAACAAATAGAAGCAAATGGCCAACAGCCTGTAAACAACAACAGAAGAATGTTGGAAGTAAGCCACACCTGGATTGACAATGGGTTGGCCACAAGGGGTCAGTAGCTCAGTTGATAGAGCACTCCAGCAGCAAATAGAAGGTCCTAGGTTGAGTCCTAGCTAGGCCATATGAGAAGTAGCTCAACAAAGTGGTATTAAAGCCAAGTTTGGTAGAGTTAGAGTTTTAACTTTCTGGGCATTGAGTGAAAAGCCCTAAGTTTTTTGGGTATTAACAGTCTCCCCTGATTTAGAAATATGGCTGGAGGTAACAACAAGAGTTGGCAACAACCACCAACATTTGATGAGAAAAATTATGATGTCTAAGCAAAGAAGATGAAGACCATCTTGGTTGCAAATAATTTGTGGGAACTCGTGGTCAATGGGTTCACAGATGTGACTGACCTAAATCCCTTTGTAGCCCTAACAAATGCCTAAAAAACCAGCTGAAGGAAACACGCAGGAATGATGCAAAAGCCCTCAGTTTGATTGAGACAGCTTTGATAGAGGCTATTTTCACCAGAATAGTAGCAACTAACTATGCAAAGGAGGCCTGGCAGATTCTTGAAACTAGTTATAAAGGAACTGACAAGGTGAAGTTGGTGAAACTACAACTCCTCTAAAGAGATTTTGAGACCCTATAGAAGAAGGATGGAGAGTCTATTTTAGACTTCCATACAAGGGTTTCCACCTTGATAAATCAGTTGAGGATTAATGAGGAAACCATGGAAAAACAAATGATTATTGAGAAAATCCTTAGAAGTTTGCCCTTGAGATTTGACCCTATTGTCATAGCAATAGAAGAGGCCAGGGACCTCTCAAAGATGCTCGTAGATGAGTTGATTGGTTCCCTTCAAACGTATGAGCAACAACTGAATAGATCAGCTCTTGCCCTAGAGCAAGCCTTCAAGGCACAAGGCAGTGTGAGAGGTAGGGGAAGAGGAAGAAACAATAGAGGTAAAGGTAGAGGAAGAAGCAACTCTAGAAGAGGAGGCTCAAACAACCAAGAAGATGGACCAAACACTTCCTAGCAAGACTCCCATAATAAAAAGGGCAGCAACTCAAACCAGAGGTATGATAAATCAAATGTGCAGTGTTACTACTATCATAAGTTTGGTCATTATGCAAATGAATGTAGGAAGAAATAACGTGATTAAGGGAATCAGAATGCTCATGTAGCAAATAAGAACAAGGCTGAAAATAAAAAATAGGCAAACGTGTTTATTGTATGCAACCTTGTTGAGCAGAGCAATGCTAAAGTATGGTATTTGGACAACTGGTGTAGCAACCACATGAGTGGTAATGCAAACCTATTTCCCTCCATTGATAATAATGTCAAGTCTAAGATCATAATGGGGAATAGTCAAACAGTTGGACTGTCATGGGAAGAGGCATTATTACAGTCCTAACAAAGCAAGGTGGGAGAAGGAAGATCTAAGATGTCTATTATGCCCTAGGAATAAAACATAACCTATTGAGTATTGGACAGATGGTTCAAAATGGTTATAGAATCCTTATGGAGAAAGGGGAATACATCATCTATGGCAAGGATGGTAGCAAGAAAGTCATTGCAACAGTGCAAATGATGAGGAACTGAATGTTCCCAATTAGGTTAGAGTCTCCTGCACTATCCGGAGCTGCACACCAGATGGCTCCATAGAGCTCTGGAGTCAACTAGATGGTGTCTACAATGGTGGCTCAACAATTAGCATTTAAGACAGTCATCAAAGACCCATCCAAGCTTTGGCATTTGAGGTATAAGCACTTAATTTTTCTGGTTTAAGTCTTTTGTCCAAAAAAGAGATGGTTAGAGGGCTACCAACAATTGTTGAGCCTGATAGGAAATGTGAAGCCTGCATTTTAGGAAAGCAACACAGGCAATCCTTTCAATCAGAGCATTCTAGAAGAGCAAGAGCACCATTGGAGTTGGTACATTAAGATTTGTGTGGTCCCATGAAGACCCACACCCTAGGTGGGAATGTATATTTTATGACCTTCATAGATGATTATAGCAGAAAGACTTGGGTTTATTTCTTGAAGAATAAATCTAAAGCATTTGAGAAATTTAAGGAGTTTAAGGTGTTGGCTAAGTTTGCAAAGTGACCATTATATCAAGGTCCTTAGAATGGATAGAGGGGGAGAGTATGTCTCCAAGGAATTTATAAGGGTCATCCCACAATAATGGGTTACACTTTTTGGCTAAACTTGACATTGAAATTAATATTTTAAACTAAATCTTCACTTTCTGACACATATAGCCACTAAACTGTTAGGAATTTGAAGATGATGTGAACTAGTGATTTGTGAGATTTTGTTTATAGATTCTAAATATATATTTTCTAAAAAATTTGGAGGTAAATTGTAAAAATTTTTGTGTCTCTTTTGATAAATAGTTTTTAATAGTAAACAACATTTTTTTAAAGTGATGTGTATTCTATAGCACATAATTTTTTTCTGGAAAGGATAAAATTTTGATTCTTTTGAATTTAGATTGGTAACAACGATATATAGGGCATGCAATCTGTTTCATAATGCCTTGTGTAATATTTTTTTAATTAAGTTTTGAAGTCAAACAATTATAATTTATACATGGGTGTATTCCATAAAACATAACTTTTTCTGTATGTATCAAAATTTAATTTTTTTTGGTTGAAACAAGGACATCAATACCTAGGACATAGATATTTAAAAAAAAATTCACTAATTTACTAATTTTCCATGTGTGTAGAACAGAGAACTTGATGTTTGATGAAAAACCTACATTCACAAGCAATAAAAATAAAGATAATAATTAAATTAAATATATTTAAAATCATACTTTTTGGGAAGCTTATAATAACGACTACATACTTACAAAACATAAATTTTAAATGAATTCATTTGATCCCCCAAAATGTAAATTAAAAGTAGTTTTTTATCAACATTTTGATAGATGTAGAGGAGACTCCATTATAGGTATGGTTTAAAACTAGTAGGGTTCTATCCAAGGGGGTTTGAATCTTAGGGGTTTGATCAAACCCTCTTCAATTAAAATCCTTTAAATAGAATCTTTCAAGGCTTAAATAATTATATTTTCTAAAAATATGTGATTTCAACAAAAATTAGGATGTCCCAAAAAGTGTAACCCATTATTGTGGCAGTACGCATAAATTTTTGCAAGTCTGGAGGTATTGTGATACAGTTCACAACACAGTACACTCCACAAAAAAATGGAGTTGCTAAATGGAAAAACATAACCATCACAAATATGGTAGCAAGCATGCTGAAGGCAAAGGGATTGCCAAACAATTATTAGGGTGAGGCAGTTGCAACAACAGTATACCTGCTAAATAGAAGTCCCACAAAGGCTGCAAAGGACAAAATTCCATGAGAAGCATGCACAAATGATAAATGGAGTGTGGAACACCTACGAATTTTTGGGTGCGTGGCATATGCATTAGTGCCAAAAGAGAAGAGACAAAAATTTGATGAAAAAGGAGAGAAGTGCATCTTCATTGGGTACAACAAAAAATCCAAAGGCTACAAGTTGTACAACTCTGTTACCAAGAATGTTATAATCATCAGGGATATTGAGTTCATTGGGAACAAATCATGGGATGGCACAGTTTACACCAACACAACTATATCAACAACCATACCCATAGATGATGATGAAGGTGGAAATGAAGGCAGAACTTCCAGTAGTGAAGTAGAACTAGCCCCAGAGCACTCTAGATCCAACTCTGGTGCTCTTTGGAGCCATCCTCAAATCACTTCAGAGTCAGTCAGTTCAAGACTGCAGTTGTAGAATCAATTCCAGAACACTTTGGAGTCAAGCAATAGTAACTCTAGGAGCTGTTCAGATCCTACGCTTGCTTCTCTAATGCCAAGAAAGACAAGGAGTGTGAGGGAGATATATGACTTGGTCACATAAGGTATGATGATTTAGATGAAAGTATGGACTTTGCTTTGTTCTCTCATGGTGATCCAACAGATTTTGAAGAGGTTGTGAAAGAAGGAAAATGGTGTAAGGCCATGGATGAAGAGTTGGATGCAATAGAAAGGAATGAGACATGAGAGTTAACAGCCTTACCCAAGGGTAAACAAGTGATTGGAGTTAAGTGGACCTACAAGACCAAGAGTACCAATTGCTAAGGGAAAGATAGAAAGGCATAAAGCAAGGATGGTTGTTAAGGCATACAAACAACAGCCTGCAAAAGACTGATGAGACTTATGCACTAGTTTCAAGACTGGAAACTATGTGGGCATTCATTGCAAATGCAGCACAACATAAGTGGAAGGCATATCAAATGGACGTGAAGTTAGCCTTCCTGAATGGAGTATTGAAAGAGGAGGTGTATGTGTAGCAGCCACTTGGATAGGAAGTCCTAGGGTAAGAAGACAAAGTGTACATGCTCCAGAAAGCTCTCTAAAGGGTTAAGCAAGCAGCTAAAGCATGGTACAGTAGGATAGATTCATATCTCCTAAGTAATGGCTTTAGCAAAAGTAACATTGAACCCACAATCTACATCATAGTGGCTAATGGTGAGACTTTAATTTTTTTTTCTATGTAGATGATTTAATTTTTATTGGGAATAGTGACCTCTTCATTGTTGTTTTCAAAGAAGTGATGAAGAAAGAGTTTGAGATGATAGACATAGACCTGCTAAGATATTTCATGGGCATTGAGTTCCAACAAACTGAGATTGACATATTTAGTTTGCAAACTAACCATGCCAAATAGATCTTGAAGAGATTTAAGATGAAGAACATCAAACATGCACCAACACCAACAACTACATGTTTGAAACTGAGCAAGGAGGACAACAACAATGAAGTCAACCCAACCCTATACAAGAGCATGGTTGGAAGTCTGATGTATTTGACTTCTACAAGTCCTGATTTATTGTATGTGGTAAGCCTAATATCTAGGTTCATGGAGAAACCTAAGGACACACACTGGCAAGCAAAACTTTAGAGAATCCTTAGATATGTCAATGGAACACAAGGCTATGGCATATTGTACACCACATCCAATGAGTTTGAGTTGGTTGGTTACATAGACAGTGATTGGGTATGAAGTGTAGATGACATAAAGCGCACATCTCGATATGTGTTCATGTGGATTCAGGACCCATTTCATGGGCATCAAAGAAGAAACCCATAGTCTCCCTCTCCACAACAAAAGCTACATACATAGTAGTAAATGCAATAGCATGTCAGGCTATTTAGCTAAGAAGAATCCCTGCATATGTAATTGAACAATAAGAAGATGGTACAACCATATTTTGTGACAATGTTTCCCCCATAGGGCCTTGACAAAGAATCCAGTCCTTCATGGGTGAAGTAAACACATTGAGATTCGTTATCATTTCATAAGGGAGCTAGTAGAGAATGGAGAGATTGAACTACAATTTTGTAGACCTGACTAAGTGGCAACTCACTGACTTTTTTACTAAGGCACAAGGAGAGCTTTGAGCGTCTAACAAAAAGCTTGGGCATTGTGGATAGCTTTAGATTTTAGTTTTAGAAAGAAAGCTCCAGACAACTTTGGATAACTACAGACAGCTACGAATCTATACAGAATGAAATAGGTATGTGACTCTAGATTAAGGGGGAGTGTTGGAATTTCTAATCTAGAGCATGCATTAAATGCACCTACCCCATCAGAGATCATCTGGAGATCTCCTTCCTGCCGCACCTTGCAAAATTATTAATGCCATTTGTTGGTCCATTAGAAGTTATTGCTAGTTAGACCATTCAATGCAGTGGGTGAGTTTATATTTTGAGAAGCAAAATTTTGGGTGAAGGAAAAGACAAAAGGAAGGAATGTGAAGAAAGAACTAGGGGAGAAGGTTTTGCATGCAATAATAGAATTACAATGCACAATAGAGATGATTCATTATAGCAACAACAAGAAGAATATTGTAGAGAGAGTGCAGAGAATAGAGCTCCAGACAACTCTAGACACACACAATAAATAGTTAGTGGAAAGTGCAGTGAACCAACTGCAAACAAAATGGGACAATAGTAATGTCCAACTTGTTGGGGGTGGTATAGCTATGATACCACCTGTTGGAAGCATTTCAATCTGATACCATTCAATGAAAGAGAGAAGAAAATAAATAAAGAAATTTGAGGATCAATAGAAGAACCAAGGAGACCCTACAACATAGAGTAGACCAGAAAATCCAAGCACAAAATTATCAAGTCTAATGGAAGAAAAAGAACCCAACCATGAAACAACTGAGACTAGAGAAGGATCCCAAGAAACCACTACACTGTTCTCTAAAATCTGAATAAATGAACTATTCTTCATGAGTTTTGAGGCTAAACAAAGAGATGAACACACTGCCAAACAAAGCACAACAGCATAGCACAGAGTCTTATCCTATAAACAATTGCCAAACACCATGAACCAAAACACAACTTGAGGAAAAGAGACCTGTGAGAAACGTAATGTTGAAACATGAATATCCATCACTTCTTAGCATCCAAACTCATTAGAATGAAACCTCTTAACAACCCCTACGAAGTTGAAGAACACCAATCTAGCATAACAGAAATATAAGATCTCAATTGCATAAGCCTTCAAAATAGGCCTCAACCACTGAAAAATATAAGAACCCTTCTTGTTCAAATGTTGTTTAATCTATTGTTTGATTTGACATATTTGTGGGACCATCTTCAAGTTTTTATCTTCCGTAAGCTGTGAAAATAAGGAAACAAGCTGAAAGAAGATATCAGAGTAAATATTTAAAAACTTAGTTTCCTAGTGATTTGAAATTTATGTGGTGCGCTTATAAGTTAAATACATCTTAAGATTTATACAAGCTATTTTGAAAAAATATAAAAATAAAATAAAAGTCAATGTTTTAATTAAAGGAGGGTGTAAAGGTGGAAGGTTGTGATAAAGTGAGAGAAGTTGGTTTGGTTTGATGCATGTTTCCCTTATTACATATATTTTGTTATATGGTCTTTTTCAAATGTAGCATGATAGCTATATCTCATCTAGATTTATTAGAGAAGTTCTCAGGGTATCTTAGTGACCTTTGGGAGTTTTGTTTGCTTTATATGGGCACATAAAGGTGAGTGCAATGGACCCAATAAAGGTTTTCAACCAAGCAATGTTGGAAATAGTAATGGTTTGACTTCTCAAGCCTTAATGCTAGGATTTTCTTCTTGTCCCAATGCCAATGATAAAGCCAAGTAGGTAGTGGTAACATAGGTAGAGCCATCTTGTCCTTTTAGCTAACCTTATAAAGATATTAGTAAGTCTCATTATTATGAAACTCCACTCCCTGCGAGTGTTTTGTCCTCTATAGATTTAGTGGTGCAAACCACTTTTCTAGTAGAGGGTTACAAACCATTACATAACCCTACTCATGAGGTTGAAGGGAAATATGTCCCTAGAAATGACGCATATAATTTAGGGAATCTTCTCAAAATAATTAAGGTTGTCTTGTGTAAACTAATTTCTTTGTATTGCAAAGGTTGGGAAATAAGGATATGTGATGTAGAGTTGAGTCCCAAAAGTTCACATAAAGCAATGCCTTCACCTAGCAACCTCAAAGTGTACAATGAAAATCCTATGAACATGAAGAATTTAATTGTACAATAAATAAACTATATTACATTAATCTCAATGATAAGTTATAATTTCATATCCATCCCAAATTTGGGAGCTAAACACAACTACAACTCTATATACAAGCTCACAATAATCTAATCCTAGCCAAAATTTACCAATTCTATCTTTTGCCTTAAATATATACAACTCTCTTTTGGGCACCAATACTACACCCACTACATTAAATATCATCTACTCACATTCATAATCACTTACCTTACCTCCTACATCAACTACTTTTAAAAAAAATATATCATCAAATCTTCCAATGACTAACCTTTACAACTGTTAACTAGTGCATGCACATAGATTACACCATCTTCTACTCTATGTCTATCTTTCTGTGTGTTGATAACTTGTGCACCAACCACTTCACTTGGATGTGCCTACATTTTAATCTCCCTAGATAATAAGAACTAACAATGAGCCCCTACTCATGTGTAGATTCTGACTAGTCCACCACTACCTTGTTATATTTGGCAAATTCAAATGCACTCATTCAAGTCACATCCTTAGGTGCAAGCTCTTTCCATTTAACTAGATACTCTTTGTACTCTTTTGTATGTGTTTTCTTAACTCATGTGTCTAATATCTACTCCACCTCTTTGTGCATCTTCTTTGCAATCTCATGCCTCTAATCAACTATGCCTTTGCTTGCTTTAATGCTTTTGCCTTCCTCAACTAACTATCCCTTGACATAAGGGTACATATAGATACAACATTAAAAATTAAGGAGATGTCAGTTCCCCATGCCAACTCTATCTCATAAGCATCCTCCCAAGTTTGTGTAAAACCTTACATGAGCCTATCTTCTTCCACTTCAATTTATTATATATTTCTTTCAAAAATCTATCCTTGTGCAAATGTACTAGCACTAGATCTTTGACATGGAACTTAGTTTGTCTATGCACTTCTTATATTGTGTGTTATTTCTCTCTAACTATACATGCACTTACTTGTGTATGTTGTGAAATTCTTTGACCCCCCTTGAACATTGCTCATAGACTATCTAAAATGGTCTCTTTCTAATACTTTGATTTACTAAGTTGTTATAGAAAAATTATGCCACTCTAACTATACATGCACTTACTTGTGTATGTTGTGAAATTCTTTGACCCCCCTTGAACATTTCTCATAGACTATCTAAAATGGTCTCTTTCTAATACTTTGATTTACTAAGTTGTTATAGAAAAATTATGCCTCATTTCTCATTTTATAGGCTATCTTATTGGGTAGGATTGACTTTGGCACTAAGTCTATTACACGACTGATGTTGTGTATAGGAAGTAGGTCATCTAGCACATCTTCGAACATAATGTCCTTGTACTCCTACACTCTCTCCCATACTTCTTGCAACATTTTATTTCTTTTGCACTATCTACATCTTCCATGCCCTTGGTGCCTCCTCCCTAAACCAACTTTGGTATGAACACAAAGCATATGTTCCCTTTCTTTACCTCCTCCATAAATTATTTCCCTAACATTAGTCTTACCTTCTAATAGAGCCTTAAAATCCTTAAACCAACTAAAGACTTTAGATTTACTTGGGATAACCCTCTTTTCATGACTGTTATTTATGTTTCATTAATTAATTGATTAATGACAATAATTAGATTAGGACATGATGTCATTAATACAATGTGTGATATAATTAGGAAAGTGTTCTTTTAATTAATTTAAACCGATTTAGTGATAAGGGGTTAAAATATTGGAAATGAATTATTTTAAATTTCTTTTGGATAATTAAAATAAATTAAACAATTGATTCTTAAATTAAAGTTTTATTTTGAAAAGGAAATAGAAATATATTTTAATTAAGTGGAAGGCTATTATTTTTTATTAATATTAATTAATAAAAATTATATTAATTAATCATGCCAAAGTGGAGATGAGATAATCCAAATTAAAGATTTTTTTTAAAATAAAGTTTATGATGTTGAAGAATTTTAAACAGTTATTTTGGATTATTCTATTTCTATTAACTAGAGAGAATAAAAGTATGGAATTATATTTTAATGTTTGAACTAGTTTTAGATTTGAATAATTTTAAATTGTATGAGAAAAAGATTAAAATTGATAAATAAAAGAATGGGAAGAAAAAACATCTCTTTTTGCATTCTGAAGGAAAAAGATTTTGGGGGAGAAAATACAGGTTTATACTAGGATTTGTTATTGGAATTAAAGATTCAGAACTGGAATTAAGGATTCAGAACATGTAATTAAAGATTAAGAAAATGTAGTTGATTTTAATGCACAGTATTGGTGTTGGGGATTTCTCTTTCAATTAAATTTGTTGATAGTGTTCAAAACTAAGAAAAGATATGTCTGGCCACAGTCGGCCATGACCACATCCATTCCTATGTACTTCGATGCTAACTGTAGCAGGCTGTGATTCTGTTTTGATTTGACAGCCATTTTAAAAATTTCTCTCTTTTTTATGCCACATTACATGTGGAACGAAATTCACAAGGCTTAAAATACCTAGAGAGACATTTTCACACTATAATGGATGTAGTGTATGGCGACAGTCGGCCCGTGACCAGGTCTGAAGCAGGGGCTTTGACCCTGGCTATATCAGGCTGTGACACTTCTTTTGACAGTAAAGTACGTACTCATTTTTTCCACATTGATCCAGACTAGATATAATTGGTAGTTTAAATTTGACTAAGGCAATATTTGAACAAAATAGCTTGAGACTGAGATCAAATCCTATTAGTCTGTTCTGTGTAAGAACAGGCTGCGATTTTTCCTTTCTCTAATTAGCTGCGTTTGAAATCCCACATTCATCGCGAGATTCTAATGATAATCTATGTAAAAAAGACTATGTAAAACAGAAATTTTCAGTTTATCAGGTTGGCGGCGGTGGGCCACTGTCAGCTGATGTCTATGACCACACCTGGCCACACCCACCCTTTGACCGGCCAGGTCGCTCTTAATATGGTTAGATTTGTATATAAGAGAAATTATGAATCCTCGAATACTATAGAAATCGGTAATTAGAATACGTATGAAAAAAGGTTAGGTACATTTTTTCCTTCAAACTAGACTTGGCATGGGGTCGTTGTCGTCCTCCGTATACTCCTAGTTTTGGTTAGATCTTTTGTAACTAACTATAAATGGTGTCTTGATGCAGTTATAGTAGGAAGGTTTAAGAAGGATTGTCCAATCATGCAACCTATCAACAATAACTCAACCGCAAACCACCACAAACCACCCCAAAACATAAAAAATCACATGAAACACCACATATTATTCATTAGAAGGATTGTCCAATCATGCAACCTATCAACAATAACTCAACCGCAAACCACCGCAAACCACCCCAAAACATAAAAAATCACATGAAACACCACATATTATTCATTAGACAACTTGTTAGATTATCATTGAATTACATCCTCCGGTCTGCCGCGACGGGCCTTCATACATGCCAAGTTGCAATCATTTGATTATCTCAGGATTACACAAATGGATATTTGCCACTATGGGTTTCTACACTCACAGACCTCTTGTTGGAGCTTTTTATGTAATAACTTTTTCATGTAAGGGTTCCCTTTTATTGGCTAGGGTTTAGGGTTTATCTTTGTGTTAGGATTTTGGTGTTATAAAAAATGGGTGTTATTAGTTCCCTAGGTTTATTCCTCAGGGGGTCACCCTTTGGTCCCCTCGAGTCCCGTTAAAGTAATTGACCCCTTTATTTGTCACCACTTATAGTCGAACCTATGTCTAAAAGACTTAAGCCCTAGTCGTATGATGCCCAAGCACTATCATAATTTTGAGCTATGATATGTGGCACACTTCCTTCACATCACAATTTTCATGAATCTAGATTCCACTTTTAGTTCTATTATTTCTAGTCTTGGGTGAAGATAGTAGGTGTACTGGTAAACCCAGTTTAGATTGCAAGTGTGGCCTTGACTCTTATCTTCCAAATTCAAAATTAATTATGTCCAAGTTAACTTGCCTCCAACTAGCCATTTCCTACTAACTGAAGTGTAAACTATTCAAATTTGCACATTAAGGTGTTATGTAAAAGGACAAAGTCCTAGTTCATTTTAGTCCATTAAATAGATTGGACATTCATATATCATTTGACCACATAGATAAAATTTCATCGATATTTGTAGTCATAAGGATAGATCTAGAAATTTGTATTATAATTTAGCATGTCCACAAACTTGTTACAAATTTTGTAATCAATAAGGAGCTTGAATAAGGTATGAGGTGGGAAGCTAGTTGACTTCCTCTTACTAGCATAACAAGTTCTAATAGTGCTTTTAACCATGACTAATTTTAAATACGCAAAGGTGAACATGAATTTGAAGACTTGAAGTGCACAATTCAAGGATAGAGAAAGAGCATATAGAGTTAAACACCTCGAACCTTCTTTATTAATTTTAATATTTATTTAATATATTTGAAAGTGTATCTTAACTCAAACCCATTTAAGTGGTTGTGAGTATGATTACTTTATTACATTAGTTAATCTAATTAACCTTTAGAAATTCCATTTTTATTATTGTAAGGTTAACTAGTGAAAATCTAAATTCATTAATTGTATAATTTTAATTGCCTTTGAATTAAACATATTTTGGGTAAATACAAATTGAAACGAGGGATATGTTATAGTTGTAGTCCCTACCAAGGGTTACAAGGATAGAGTGCCATCTAGGCAAGCTAGGAAAAAATATATATATGACTACATACGAGAACAAACACTACTCAAAGATCAGATATATGCTTAAATAGAATTGTATTTATGTATACAAAATTACTATGCATAACACAAATAAAGAGGTTTCTTATGCAAACTGGGGATTCATTAGACCAAGTAATCCATGTTATGCATAATTTGCACATTTTATACAAGACCAACATATGAAAAAAACCTTACCCCACCATGGAAAAAGAGATAAGTTATGAGATTCTAAGAAGAACAAAACTATAAATTATGCACTTGAATTGTGTGGAAAACTAGAAACTTCATAAAGTATAATAAATTGTTATGTTAGAAAATGTCCCTTGGGGGGCTTTTCCCTCTTAAGGTTTAGCTCCCGGGTCCATAGAATGCATTTATAACATCTTGCATGATAATTGTGAACCCCGATGAGAAAACCTTGAAGTCTTGTGGCAAATAGGACTTAGGGGGTGCTATTTTGATGATCCCCAAACAAAAATGGGAGGGTGGACTTGGGCGCTAGCACCGTAGTCCTGGCTTATTTTGGGTCATCCCTAAATTTAAATGTCAGTTTGGTGATCGTTAATTAAGTCCCAAGTAGACACCTTAAGTTTGAATTACGAAATTTTTAGTGGGAATGTTTGTAGTTGCATATATAAGCATGTTTAGTGTTTCATTTGTAAACTAGAAGATGATTGCAAACTTTAGGCATACTTGTGATTTTAGAGCATTCATGATATTCATTGTTGCAGAGCAGAGCATCGTTATTGTGTTTGTGATTGTAGATTTGACTTCATCTTCTGATATGATTGAAGAGCCTTCACTTATGTGAGATCTACACTTCAAGGTGACATCTATTGCATTTTAATTCATTTATCATTTGGATTTTGCCTCAATCCTGCAAGGATACACACTCTTATCTAACAACGATGTTCAGAAGACTTGATTGTCTCTCCAGGGCTTAACCGGGGCAAGCCTCTAAACACAACAACCCCCAACCACACTCCTTTGTGATTGCAGGTTACACGCATCGAATTTTGTGGAATGAAGTTCTATAAGGAGGTTGCAGAGGACAAGGATTCAAGATCTGAAAAGAAGAAGACAAAGGTGAGCATTTCAGGACACGGGCGCTAGTGGCAATGTCCTCCAGATTCCAACACACAGAAATAGTCTGGATGGTGATAATCAGTATCCAAAGAGCTTCTAACACCCTGCAGAATATCTCGCATTGGACTAGGGTGCTAGTTGAGGTGTCCTATGCATCTTCTAGGACAGAAATAGAAGATACAACAAATATCAGTGTCGGGAGAAGATCCACATTCTGTATAGAAAGTAGTACCTTGGATAGGGGTGCCAGTGGAGGTGTCCTTGACTATTTCGCATTCTAAACTTTGAAAAATGGTCAGTTATTAATCTCTGCCTACTATCTTAATTTGAAATGATTTGTCGTAATTCATCAATTTGCTTACTATTTTGAATACTTAGGGTTTTAAGAGCATTTGAGCATTGAATTGAGATATTGACTTATAACATCTGAGTTTCTGCATCATTTCAAATGGCAGCCCAACCTATTAGGTGAATGCTTTCACTTAGTAAAGATTCAACTTGGTTGATATGCCCTTGAATGTTTGTAGTGAAAGGAGGATTTACCCTTGAAACACACCCACACTCTTTTCATACAAAACATTTTGGTGAACCCATGTTTGTTTAATTTTTTCACCTTTCTGAGTGTTGTGTGATAGCTTTACATTCATTGATCTTATTGCATTTGAAAAATTACAAGAAAATAAAAAATTTGAAAAATTTGGCATCTTGGGCTTGCATTTTGGCTTAATTTGAATTAATTGGCATTCAATTTCATTTAATTTCTTCTATTTTTATCAAATCTGATTTAAATTATAGAAATGCATCATTTAGTATTCATTTGTATTGCATTTCCATGCTTAATTTGATAAAAATTGCTTGAAATTGTGCATTTTTCATAAAAACCTAGTTTTGCATTAGCTAGGGTTTGTAGTTAAAATCTTGTTTCAAATTTTACTACCCTTTTAAAACACTCATTAGGACTGATTTCTAGTTGTAGTGTTACATCATAGCATCATTCTTGCAAAATTTCATGTCTAAGGTTTGAAAACCTTGTATTTTCACTAGATTTGGTCTTATCGTCTCTCTAGAATGACATTATAGGCATGTTCTAAAGGATCTTGCTGCATTATTTGACTGATATCAAGGCTATAATATGCCACCACTCCTAAAATTACTTACAAAACCCTTTCTATTAGGCATTTACATTGAAAATTGGTGAAAATTTGCATATTTCAGGTGTATTTTCATTAGGTTTTGACTTGTCATCACTCTAGATCTGCACTATAGGCATGTCGTGAGAGATTTTGCTACATCATTGGACTATTATTAGGAGTATTATTTGCTTCCCCTTTTGAAATTCTTTACAACACCTCTTCCGTTAGTGATTTGGATTGAAAAATTAAGAAAAAAGTGAAAAATCAAGCATTTTGGATCCTATGCATATCTTGCTCCTTGGGTTTATTCTATTAGTTTGTGCATTGAGCATTTCATATTTTTGTATGAGTATTATAACCTGATGCCCTAATAGAAATATCCCTTTAAGAACAAGTATAAGACTCATGGGATCTAGTGCTCCTGAAGAAAACAATATTCCTACCTCTGAAAATCCATTGAATACCTTCTTTACAAAAGGAGAGACACTAATTTTGCAAGACACTATATCTCATACAACCACTATGGAAGATCAAATATTTCATGATATTGATGACACTATTGAGGTAGTAACACATGTGCCTAATTCACAAATAAAAAAAACTTGATAAAGAGTTAGTCAATTTTCAAGCATTTGTTGAAAATAAAAGGATAGCGGAAGAAGCTATATATGTGAATCACAATATAAGAGAGTTGATGAAAGGACAAGATGGTATTAATGTTATTTGAGGTTTAATGCATATAGTATGCACATTAATGCTATGTCGGTGACTAAATGTGTGAATGGTATTAATAACATGTCATCATCGACTCATACGCAAGTATCGACACCTATATCGTCTACGGGGATATCTACATTTACATGAACAATTTTAACCACTAATGTAAATGCTTGTAGTAATTCTACCACTAGTATTGGAGTATCTTATGGCACTAATCCACAAAATTACAAAGCTATGGGATTCAACTTTCAAAACTTGGCACCTAAAGTGACTTCTTTCATGAATAATTACTCTCAACCACCTCTCCATCCCACTTATTCTCAACCACCTCTTACATACAACAATTCACAACTGTCTTCCACTTATCACTATGTTCAACCACCACTCACCTATTCACAACCTCCACTTGTCACTAGTTATGCTCAATCACCTCCACACTTCGGTTCCAATTCCTCACAACAAATTGCATCTCCTAATGATGCCCTCCTAAAACAACTCTTGCAAGGCATGACTTCTTTATAGCAAAAGGTGACAAATTTGATGAATTCTTCACAACCTAATACACCAACCTATCATGCCCGTAATCCCCTATCTTATGTAATCTTGAGAACTCCTATGCCTAAGAGGTTTGAAACTCCTTGCTTTGAAAAACATGGCAGAAAAGGTGATCCTAATACTCATGTGGAAACATTCACGGCTATGTGTAGCACTTTTTACTTTGAAGAGGACTTGTTAGAAAAAAATTTCCTGTGATCTCTCAAAGATATTGCTTTAGAGTGGTTTTTCTCTTTACCTTTGAATTCAATACACTCTTTTTTGTAGTTAGTTGATCAATTTTTACAACATTTTCAAGCAAACATTGGACCTCAAGTCTCTTTGATTGATCTAGTTCATTGCAAGCAAGGTCTGAAAGAGAAGTTAATTGAGTTTATAACCTAATATCAAGCTCTCTATGTGTAAATTCAATATCAGATGAAATATGAGGATATTTAGAAGGTGTTTATTACAAATCTACAACCTAACATACATGATAAGATTCTCTTGATGAAGTACAACTCCTTTCAATATTTATGCACCGTCCTTCGTGATTATCATCTTTCATCTAGTCAGTATGAAAACCAAAACTGATCGACTCAAGTTGGTCAATCGATGGGTGGACATTCACAAAATAACTTTAAGAGGAATAATAAGACTTTTATCAAAGTTAATGGATAGAATTCAAACAATTTCTCACAAGTGTCTGCTATCACTAATCCAAAGAAGACACTGTTTCAACAAAGAAAGTTCACTCTAATATCTGAATCCTATCATTCTATCATGAATCAAGCTATGACTAATAACCTCATGAAGCTTCCTCCAATTAAACCATTGTATCTTAGTAAAATGGAAGGACCTTATTTTGATGCTAATGCTTTTTGTCACTATCGTCGACAATAAGCACATGATATTGAATGATGTATGTGTCTTAAACATGAAATACAAGACCTCATCAAATTGAATGTTATACAGGTATCTGGTGTGAATGATAATGGAAATAAGTTGGTAGCTCCTCTGAATTAGAATTTAAAAATCTTCACTAATCTATTTCCTAAGCATACCAATAATAACATGATGGAACAAAATACACTAGAAATAGAAGATGACTATTTGAGCTACGATAAGATAATTGCTATGATAGAAGTGGATAAAGAAAAGACTGAAGTATTACCTCATTCATAGAGAAATGGTATTTATGCCGAGGTTCCTCCTCTGTTATCCCTTCAAGGATCAGGAGATAATCAAAATGCATTGGAAAGGAAAATGGAACAACCAAAGCAAGAGATTCTAACAAAATAAAAGATTGAAATAGTATGACATAGTCCTTTTCACTATGATAGATAGAATCAACAAAACAAGAGAAATAAAAATTAGAAAAGAGCAAGACAGTTATCATCAGAAAAAAATAATAGTGGTTCTACTCCTCATAAGTAATAAAAGATTTCACATACACAAGGATTTGAGAAACAAGCACCGCATGTACTCTCTGAAAACAAAGAACACTCTAATAAGAACCAGTCAAGCTTCACACAAAACTTGATAGAGCATCTCTCCAAGATGCTCACAAGTTCCAAATTTTAGTATGATTGTACTAGCAGGTAAGTATTTCTAACTCTTTACCTCCATGTTGTGTTTCCCCTGTGATGTGTTATGTGTTGTTTAGCCCCTAGAATGACCCTTGAGGCTCTTGTAAGGTCAAGGATACCGGGAGACCGCCTCTATTGTGACCCTTCTTCAATTTGTATCGTCATTCTTCTATATTGCCTCGCCTCTATTTTCATTGTTGTGTGTTGTGTCTGATGGACATAGTGTTGCGGTTGGTGACTTGGGGGACCCTCCTACATGATTGTCCCTAAGGGACTTGTTTCTCTTCTCTTGATTTATTGTTTACCTTCTTCTAGTGATCCTATCTAGCTAGAAGATGACAAAAAACATACAATACTGATATAGACCTAGTGTCCCTTTAGTGAGAAATAAAAAAATGGACCTAGTCCATACATGATGACAAGCTTGATATATATTATCTGATGCCTGGCTAGTAGAATCAATCTGTGTGGTACATTGATGTTGTCTTATCCCACTTACAAAACATAACAATACTACTGCTCCGTGCACTTTGATTATCTTGGATCTTGGCTTGCTCAACATTTTATGAG
The DNA here is from genome assembly GCA_027924645.1 of Cunninghamia lanceolata. Lineage (NCBI taxonomy): Eukaryota > Viridiplantae > Streptophyta > Pinopsida > Cupressales > Cupressaceae > Cunninghamia > Cunninghamia lanceolata. The sequence goes on from BSBN01000193.1 coordinate 7,583,143, forward strand.
AATGATTACATGTATTGTTGTTTATCATGATTATATGGATGCTAACACCTTTCCTTGTAGAAAATTGTCTGTTTGTGGGAACATTGGGCAATCATAAAGTGCATGTCACCTTTGGGGGCATGGGCTTTACAAGAGCTTCTATTCCCTTGTGTATTTTCTTCCCACCTTAACATGCTTGATATCAGTACACGATATCAACCACCTTAAGGTTGGAGCATATATAAGGTAAGTTGTCTAATGATTTTGGTACTAACGGAGCGTGTTTGAAGCTTTTCTATGGAGGTGAGATGTTGTATCTCCGAGCAAGTGCACATATTTATTATTCTATATTGCAATCATTTAAATCTTCTGTGGAGCCAAGGATGGTGTATTTCTCGAGGAGATTGCACATCCTATCATTTTCTAAAAAGTCCTCTGAGTAGGCAGGGCAGATCTGAGACTATCCTAGCTGTTAAACGTGTCTTTGGTAATTGTTGTGGTGAAGCGCAATTGTTGGTGTGTGCCTGTAATGTATCTAAGATTGTTGCAAACCTAGCAATAGGTTTCTTCCATCACTTGTTTGCCATGTTTTCTCTGTGTCTTCCATGTGTGTGTATGGTGTGTTTATTCTTGAGCATAGTTTCAAGATTGGTGGTGATGAGCTCCTCCTATACTTTGGGATTTGTATGGTGTGCTTGTTCTCAAGTGTAGTTTCAAGATTGGTGGTGATGAGATACTCCTATAGTCTAAGATTTGTTTTGTATGTTTGTTGCCCCTTATGCAGTTTCAAGACTAGCACGACGATGAGCTCCTCCTACATTTGGGTTGTGTGTTTACATTCCTTGTACTTGCATTTGCATTTAATATATGAGGAAAACAATAAATAATCACTGCATTCACTATATTCATTATGCTTTGCATGTCTTCAAATGTTGTCTTCTCTGTGTCTTGCATGACTGTAACTATCTTCTCCATGTTTTGCATGCCTATTACTATCTTAAATGTGTTTGGTGTGTCTTCATCGTGCTTGGCGTGTTTGTTGACCTTACTTTAATGCATGTGTTGATCTTGTGTTTATGCATACATTCAAGTGGGGGCTAAATTCTATGTCAGAAAATGTCACCTTTGGGGCTTTTCCCTCTTAAGGTTTAGCTCCTGGGTCCTTAGAATGCATTTAGAGCATCTTGCATGATAAATTGTGAATCCTAATGAGAAAACCCTGAAGTCTTATGGAAAATAGGATCTAGGGGGTGCTATTTTAATGATCCCTGAATAAAAATGGGAGGGTGGACTTGGGCGCTAGCACCCTAGTCCTACCCTATTTTGGGTTAGCCCTAAATTTAAATGTTAGTTTGGTCACCGTTACTTAGGTCCCAGGATAACACCTTAAGTTTGAATTACGAAATTCTTAGTAGGGAATGTTTGTAGTTGCATATAAGCATGTTTAGTGTTTCATTTGTAAACTAGAAGATGATTGCGAACTTTAGGCATACATGTAATTTTTGAGCATTCATGATATTTATTATTGCAAAGCAGAGCATTGTTATTGTGCTTGTGATTGCAGTACCATAGACAGACTGGGTGCTAGTGGAGGTGTCCCCGACTATTCCACATTCTGACCTTCAAAAAATGGTCAGTTATTAATCTCTTCCTACTATCTTAATCTAAAATTATTTATCGTAATTCATCAATTTGCTTATTATTTTGCATCCTTAAGGTTTTAAGAGTGTTTTAGCATTAAATTGAGATATTGATTGATAACATGTCAGTTTCCACATCATTCCAAGTTGCAGCCCAACATGTTAGGTGAATGCTCTCACTTAGTAGAGATTTTAATCAGTTGATATGCTCTTGAATGTTTGTAGTGAAAGGAGGATATTCCCTTGAAACACACCACTCCTCTTTTCACCAAAACATAAATATATTAGATTAATTAAATGTAAATACAAGAAAAGGAGAATTTTGAGATAAAAATGGAATACATCAATGAAATTTGAAACTTGTATGTGGAAAACGCTTCCTACACTGATCTAATGAGGAAAGACTTATGCAATTTTTTACTTTAACAGTTACAGATTAAGATGCACATTAACAAAAAGATAATAACAACTTCCAAATGCAAACACAAAACTCACAACACAAGATATACGTGGGGAAAACCCTTTAAGGTAAAAAACTGCACACTCCAAATCCGCCTAATATATTATTCAGAAATCACAAATATTACAATATACTTGCAAAGGAAGCTTTTACAGGAGTATATCCAACCAGAGATCTAGGAGGTAACTTGACATCTATAAGAATCTTACACTAAACCTCCATCTCAAGTTCCTGATATATAGAAGATACAATACAGTACACTGCCAATGGTAATTACAATTTACCATGAGCTAAAACCACCCAAAAGTGGCGCCCAAATTATCTCCAATCAAAAATGTCTTGTGATGTGAAAAACCACACACCAACACATGTAACTCTCCCCTTTACATCTCTTTTATGTGTCCAACATGTTTTTACATTTCCCAAAACCGAAGGTCCAACTTCCAGAGGCCATAACTTTTGATCTGGGTGTCCGATTGACGAACCGTTTTATGCGTTACAAAGCTTGTCAAGAGCTCTATCACCTTGTAATCCACTATGCTAGTTACAAAAAATTTTGGGACATTTAGAGATGGTTTGATACCCAAAAATTGAGTTCATAACTTTTTTGACAGTTTCAGAAACTTTAATATCTCACAATCCAGATATGATCTTGAGTCGAAACTCAACCGAGATGTTTACTTATCTTTTTGGCACCTTCTGCAAAAGTTTCAGGTCAACTCAGGATCAATTAAAGGACTTACTAAAAATAGTAATTATCACTATTTTAAGCTTGTTTTGAAACTTTTGGAAACTTTGAAGGTTCTAGACCATTTTCCAAGATAAAGGGTATTCAAAAATACCAAAACTGGGAAGAATAGTAATATTTTGAAATTGCAAGGTTAAGACACTTTTCCTAACATTCTCCCACTTGTCGAACACCTTGCAAGAGAAAAGGAAGCATCAACACCATGATTTAATTGCTAGGGGTTGTGAGGCCCATAAACTCTGAACACCATCTAAACTTCTCTGTGCTCACAGGTTTTGTCAAGGAATCTGCAACATTTATCAAAGTTTTAACTTTTTCCATGTTTACCTTCCCATCCTCTACAATGTCACGAATAAAATGGTACTGGACATCAATATGCTTAGTCCTTGCAGGGAAAGTAGGATTCTTCACCAAACATATGGCACTCTAACTGTCACAACAAATAGTAATCTTCCATGCATCAAACCCAACATAAGAACACAATCTCTTAAGTCAAATGCCTTCTTTACAAGCATTAGTTGCTGCCATGTACTTCACTTCAGTAGTGGACAAAGCAACCATAAGTGGCCTCTTACTCATCCAACTAATAGCACCACCAAACATAGTGAACACATAAGCACTTGTGGATCTCCTTCTATCAATGTTACCTGCCCAATCTGAATCCACAAATCCACAAATACAAAGTGAATGATGAGGTCCTATATGTAACCATGATAACATAAGGAACACTCAGAAGTACCCCACAAATATCTTAACACTATCTTCATTGCATCCCAATGTACCCATCTAGGATTAACCATAAATCGACTAAGGACTCCCACTACTTGGGCAATGCCTGGTCTTGTGCAGACCATCACATACATCAAACTACCAAATGCATAGTTAGCATAAGGAACTCTGCTCATATCCTCTATCTCAGAAGAATACTTTAGATAATCTTCAAAAGATAACTTTGTCCCCATTGTAATAGGAATAGTCAAAGGTCTAGAATCCATCATATTGAATCTCTCCAACATAGTGTTAACATACTTACTCTGGCCTAAGCAAAGTTTTTTGTTTTCTTTGTCTCTTTTGATTTTCATTCCCAGAATGTACCGAGCTGCCCCTAGATTTTTCATCTCAAATTGTGCTAACAACTGACAGTTCAAATCAGAAATCAAACTTATACCATTCCCAATGAGTAACATATCATCGACATACAATGCAATAATGAGAATGCGATCATTGTCAAACTTGTAGTAAACACAATGATCTAATTTTGATCTCTGAAATCTAATACTCAACACAAAAGCATCAAACTTCTAGTACCACATCCTAGGAGATTGTTTCAAACCATACAAAGACTTTTTTAACTTGCAAACCAGATTTTGTTTACCTTTCACCATGTAGTGCTCTCGCTATGACATATAGATTTCCTCCTCCAAGTCACCATGAAGGAATATTGTCTTCACATCCATCTATTCCACTTCTAGATCATACGCTGGTCCAAGAGATAATAGGAACCAAATAGATGTTAAATTTGTAACGGGAGAGAAAATCTCACCATAGTCAATTCCCTCGACCTGAGAATACCCCTTAGCAGCCAATCTAGCCTTATATAAATCTCAACACTGCCATCTACACCGAATTTCTTTTTGAACACCCATTTGCATCCAACAGGTTTTCTTTCTTTAGGCAAAGGCACCAAGTCCCAAGTATTATTCTTTTCCAAAGAAGCCATCTCCTCTTCCATGGCCTCCTTCCAAGAACCTATATCTTTCATATCCATAGCCTCTTTCATAGTTCTCGGCTCATCATTGTTAGAAATCAAAGCAAAAATACAACTGGAATCATGCAATGAATAACCAAACCTATTAGGTTGCTGCCTTATCTGTGTGGACCTCCTCAATCATTGAGGTTGAGGTTCATCTTCTTCTAAACTTTTAGAGATGCTAGAGCTCTCCTCATTATCAGGTCCAATAGATGTTTTTGGTTCAACTTTCTCAGGGGTGTACGAAAGCTGAACCACATCATCTTTCTTCTCTTCTTTCTTTGGATGCAAGACAACAAAAGAAGGATTGAGCTCTCTGAAGGTCACGCTTCTTCTATACAGAACTTTCTCAGCTACTGGATCCCAAAGCTTGTACCTGTTCATACCGATACCATAACCGATAAAGATACACTTTATAGCCTTGTTCTCCAACTTAGACCTCTTCTCCTTAGGCACATGTGCATATGCCTCACAACCAAATACCTGAATGTGTCTTAATGAAGGCTTTTTACCAAACCATACCTCCATAGGTGTCTTATCAACAAGCACTAATGTAGGAGAGACCTATTAACCAGGTAACAAGCGGTAGCAACAACTTCGACCTAGAACTTTTGTTCAAGACTAGCTCCACTTAGCATACTCCTTACCCTCTCCATCAACATTCTTTTCATCCTCTTTGCAACTCCATTCTACTGAGGGGTATATGGATTTGTCTTGTTCCTCTCAATCCCCTATTCTTTATAGAACTTGTTGAAATCTGCTCAACATAATTGACCACCATTGTCAGTCCTCAAACACTTAATCTTTCTATCCATCTGATTCTCTAGAAGAGCTTTAAACTCTTTGACTCTATTAAAGACTTCAGATTTACTTGTAAGGATATACACCCATGTTCTTCTTCTATAGTCATCAATGAATGAAATAAAGTAAATAGATTTTGAAATCGAAGGAACATTAACAAGACCAAACACATTAGAATGAATCAAGTCCAACACCTCATAAGATTTGTGAGAACTAGAATAAAACTGAACATGGTTTTGTTTTCCATAAATGCAATGTTCATAGAAATTGAACTCAAGGTTACAGTCATTCATACCCTCAACAATATTTTTATTCTTCAAGCCCCTCAAACCCTTTTGACCAATGTGACCAAGCCTTTGGTGCCATAATATTATCTTCTCAACTAGAAGTTTCATCTCCATAGAATGAGCACGCTTAGGTACCTAGAAAGCATGACCATCGGAAGTAGATGCAATAGTCTTTTTCATTGCCAGTTCAAATGGCAAGGATGAAGACTTTGAAGCTCTCTTCTTTCAAATAGAGGCACTGTTGCATTAAACTACACATGCATCAAGCTGAAATAGAGTGCCAATCTGAACACCCTTAGCCAACACCATAGATCCTCTACTCATCTTGCATCCTCCATTCGAGAAAACAACATGCACACCCACATCATTCAATTTACTTACAGAAAGAAGGTTCTGTGTCAAACCAAAGATATGCAGAACACCATTGATTCACTTTATTCATCCATCAAGGAATCGAATCAAGACTCTTCCATGGCCAACAATATCGAGGTGATAATCATCACCCAAGTACACCTTTCCACCACCATATTCTTCATACTTCACAAACCAGCCCCAATGCCAGGTCATGTGAAAAGATGCACCAGAGTCAATAAGCCACACATCCTTAGATGCATGTGTTGCCAAGGCAACGACAAGTGCTTCTCCTTCATCCTGAGAGGACTTGTCAGAATCAGAATCATGATTCTTCTTCTTTTTCTTTTTCTTTTGCTCCTCCTTGCACTCCTTACAGAAGTGACCAGGTTTGCCGTAGTTCCAACACAGGGCCTTGGACTTTCTAGGAGACTTAGATCTCCCACAGGATTTGGATGTTCCTTTTTCTTCCTTCTTCTTATCCTTTTTCTTTCCGTTCTCTTTAGATCTACCACTAACCATAAGAGCCTCCTTAGCTGATTCGAAAGACTTTCTCTGCATCACTTCAGACAACAACGAAGAAACTACTTCATGCATCCTGAAGGTGGTAGTGGTACTCCCAATGGCCATTACAAGGTGGTCCCATGAATCTGGTAGGAAACATATTAATGTCATACATCGATCCTCGTCCTCCATCTTCACACCAACAGAAGTCAACTTGGCAACAAGAATATTGAATGTATTTAAATGATTAACAATAGATCCTCCATCTTCCATCCTTAGAGAATACAATTTCTTTCGCAGGAATAACTTGTTCACTAGGGATTTAGCCTGATAAACATCTCCAAGCTTCTTCCAAAGATCCTTTACAGTCTTCTCTTCATGGATATTCAGGAGCACTAAATCAGTCAAACAAAGTCTTATCAAACCCTTGGCTTTTCGATCTTTGAGATCCTAGTTTTCTTGAGACATTGTCGTTGGTTTTGTACCAGATATGACTTCCCATAAATCATGATCTACAAGCATGTCCTCCATTTTGAGTTTCCACAACTCAAAATTAATACCATTAAACTTCTCTATCTCAAACCTCCCAGATGTGCTCACCATCTCTTAACTGCAACAAAGATTTCAAAATCCTCTGCACAAGCTCCCACTCAAATGAAGATCAGCTCAAAAAACCCTCTACCCAACAACTGGAATCAAAGGTGATTAGGCTCTAATACCAACTGAAAGGAAGCAAGGTATGCGGAAAAAACTTCCTACACAGATCTAATGAGGAAAAACTTATGCAAATTTTTACTTTTACAGTTACAAATTAAAATGCACATTAATAGAAAGATAATAACAACTTCCAAATGCAAACAAAAACACTCACAACACAAGATATACATGGGGAAAAACCTTTCAGGTAAAAAATCCCACACTTTAAAGCCGCCCAATATATTATTTAGAAATCACAAATATTACAATATACTTGCAGAGCAAGATTTTATAGGAGTATATCCAACTAGAGATCCAAGAGGTAACTTGACATCTATAAGATTTTTACATTAAACCTCCATCTCAAGTTCCTGATATATAGGAGATACAATACAGTACACCGCCAATGGTAATTACAAAACCATGAGCTAAAACCACCCAAAAGTGGTGCCCAAATTATCTCCAATAAAAAATGCCTTATGATGTGCCAAACCACATACCAACACATGTAACTCTCCCCTGTACAACTCTTTTATGTGTCCAACACATTTTTACATTTCCCAAAACCGAAGGTCCAACTTTCGGAGGCCATAACCTTTGATCGGGGTGTTCGATTTACGAACCGTTTTGTGCGTCAGAAAGCTCGTGAAGTGCTCTATCACTGTATCACCCACTACGCCGGTTATGATAATTTTTGAGATGTTTAGAGAAGGTTTGATACCAAAAAATTGAGTTCAAAACTTTTCTGGTAGTTTCAGAAACTTTAATATCTCAATCCAGATATGATCTTGAGTCAAAACTCACCTGAGATGTTTACTTAGCTTTTCCGCACCTTTTGGGAAAATTCTAGGTGAACCCGAGGTTAATTGAAGGACTTACTAAAAATTGTAAGTCTCACTATTTTAATCTTGTTTGGAAACTTTTGGAAACTTTGAAGGTTCCAAACTATTTTCCAAGATAAAAGATATTTAAAAAGACCAAAAACTAGGAAAAAAAGTAATATTTCAAAGTTGCAAGGTTGAAACACTTTTCCTAACATTCTCCAACTTGTCGAACACCTTGCAAGAGAAAAGGGATCATCAACATCATGATTTAATTGTTAGGGGCCGTGAGGCCCATAAACTCTGAACACCATATGAACTTCTCTATGCTCACAATTTTTGTCAAGGAATCTACAACATTCATCAAAGTTTCAACTTTTTCCAAGTTTACCTTCCCATCCTCTACCATGTCACGAAGAAAATGGTACTGGACATCAATATTCTTAGTCCTTGCATGGAAAGTAGGATTCTTCACCAAACATATGGCACTTTGAATGTCACAAAAAATAGTAATCTTCCCTGCATCAAACCTAACATCAGAAAAGAATCTCTTATGCTAAATTGCTTCTTTACAAGCATGAGTTGCTACCATGTACTCAGCTTTAGTAGTGGACAAAAGTGACCACAGGTTGCCACTTACTCATCTAAATAATAGCACCACCAAACATAGTGAACACATAAGCACTGGTGGATCTCCTGTTGTCAATGTCACCTGCCCAATCTTAATCCACAAATCCATGAATACAAAGTAAATGTTGAGGTCTTGTAGGATAACCATGATAACATAAGGAATACTCAAAAGTACCCCGCAAATATCTAAACAATCTCTTCACTGCATCCCAATGTACCCTTCCAAGATTAGCCATAAATCGACTAAGGACTCCCATTGCTTGGGCAATGTCTGGTCTTGCACAGACCATCACATACATCAAATTGCCAACCACACTAGCATAAGGAACTCTACTCATATCCTCTATCTTAGAAGGAGACTTTGGAAAATCTTCAACAGATAACTTTGTTCCCATTGTAATAGGAACAGTCAAAGGTTTGCAATCCATCATATTGAATCTCTCCAACATAGTGTTAACATACTTACTCTAGCCTAACCAAAGTTTTCTGTTTCCCTTGTCTCTTCTTATTTCCATTCCTAGAATGTACCGAGTTGCCCCTAGATTTTTCATCTCAAACTATGCTGACAACTAAGACTTCAAATTAGAAATCAAACTTTTACCATTCCCAATGAGTAACATATCATTGACATACAATGCAATAATGAGAATGCGATCATTGTCAAACTTGTAGTAAACACAATGATCTGATTTCAATATCTGAAATCCAATACTCAACACAAAAGAATCAAACTTCTAGTACCACATCCTAGGAGACTATTTCAAACCATACAAAGACTTTTTGAACTTACAAACTAGATTTTCTTTACCTTTCACCATGTAGTGCTCTCGCTGTGACATATAGATTTCCTCCTCCAAGTCACCATGAAGGAATGTTGTCTTCACATCCATCTGTTCCACTTCTAGATCATACACTGCTGCAAGAGATAATAGTTACCGAATAGATGTCAACTTTATAATGGGAGAGAAAATCTCACCATAGTCAATTCCCTCCACCTGAGAATACCCCTTCGCAACCAATCTAGCCTTATATTTCTCAACACTGCCATCTACACCAAATTTCTTTTTGAACACCCATTTGTATCCAACATGTTTTTGTCCTTTAGGCAAAGGTACCAAGTCCCAAGTATTATTCTTTTCCAAAGAATCCATCTCCTCTTCAATGGCCTCCTTCTAGGAACCTGCATCTTTCATATCCATAGCCTCTTTCACAGTTCTAGGCTCATCAGTGTTAGAAATCAAAGAAAAAATACAACTGGAATCATGCAATGAATAACCAAACCTATTAGGTTGGTTCCTTATCCACGTGGACCTCCTCAATTGTTGAGGTTGAGGTTCTTCATCTTTTTCTATACTTTTAGAGATGCTAGAGCTATCCTCATTATCAGGTCCAATAGATGTTTTTGGTTCAACTTTCTCAGGGGTGGAAGGAAGCTGAACTACATCATCTTTCTTCTCTTCTTTCTTTGGCTGCAAGACAATAGAAGAAGGATTGAGCTCTCTGAAGATCATGCTTCTTCTATATAGAACTCTCTCAGCTACTGGATCTCAAAGCTTGTACCCTTTCACACCGATACCATAATCGATGAAGATACACTTTACAGTCTTGTTCTCCAACTTAGACCTCTTCTCCTTAGGCACATGTGCATATGCATCACAACCAAATACTCAAATGTGTCTTAATGAAGGCTTTTTACCAGACCATACCTCCATAGGTGTCTTATCAACAAGTGTTGATGTAGGAGACCTATTAACCAGGTAACAAGTGGTAGTAACAGCTTTGGTCTAGAAGTTTTGTTCAAGATGAGCTCCACTTAGCATACTCCTTGCCCTCTCCATCAACATTCTATTCATCCTCTTTGCAACTCCATTCTGCTGAGGGTTATACAAAGTTGTCTTGTGCCTCTCAATCCCCTGTTCTTTATAGAACTTGTCAAAATCTGCTGAACATAACTCACCACCGTTGTCAGTCCTCAAACACTTAATCTTTCTATCCTTCTAATTCTCTACAAGAGCTTTGAAATCTTTGTATCTATTAAAGACTTTAGATTTACTTGTAAGGAAATACACCCATGTCCTTCTACTATAGTCATCAATGAATGAAATAAAGTAAACAGATTTTGAATTTGAAGGAACATTATCAGGACCAAACACATCAGACTAAATCAAGTCCAACACCTCATAAGATTTGTGAGAACTGGAATAAAATTAAACACAGTTTTGTTTTCCATAAATTTAATGTTCATAGAAATTAAACTCAAGGTTACAATCATTCATACCCTCAACAAGATTTTTATTCTTCAAGGTCCTCAAACCCTTTTCACCAATGTGAGCAAGTCTTTGGTGCCATAGCATTATCTTCTCAACTGGAAGTTTCATCTCCATAGAATGTTCACCCTTAGGTACCCAAAAAGGATGACCATCAGAAGTAGATGCAACAATCATTTTCATTGCTAGTTCAAATGGTGAGGATGAAGACTCTGAAGTTCTTTTCTTTGAAACAGAGTCACTATTGTACTGAACTGTGCATGCATCAAGCTGAAACAGAGTGCCAATGTGAACACCCTTATCCAACAACATGGATCCTCTAGTCATCTTGCATCCTCCATTTGAGAAAACAACCTACACACCCACATCATTTAATTTACTTATAGAAAGAAGTTTCCATGTCCAACCAGGGATATGCAGTACACCATTGATTCGCTTTACTCGTCCATCAGGGAATCGAATCAAGACTCTTCCATGGCCAATAACATCTTGGTGAGAATCATCACCCAAGAACAACTTTCCACCATCATATTCTTCATACTTTCAAAACTAGCCTTGATGCAAGGTCATGTGAAAAGATGTACCAGAGTCAATAAGCCACACATCCTTAGATGCATGCATAGCCAAGGTAGTGACAAGTGCTTCTCCTTCATCCTGAGAGGACCTATTGGAATCTGAATCATGATTCTTCTTCTTTTTCTTTTTCTCCTCCTTGCACTCCTTACGAAAGTGACCAGGTTCACCGTAGTTCCAACACAGGGCCTTGGACTTTCTAGGAGACTTAGAACTCCCATGGGATTTGGATCTTCCTTTTTCTTCCTTCTTCTTATCCTTTTTCTTTCCCTTCTCTTTAGATCTACCACAGATTGCAAGAGCCTCCTTAGTCGATTCAGAAGACTTTCTCCGTATCTCTTTAGACAACAGAAAAGAAACCACTTCATCCATCTTGAAGGTGGTAGTGGTACTCCCAATGGCCATAATAAGGTGGTCCCATGAATCTAGAAAGGAACACAGTAATGTCATACATCGATCCTCCTCCTCTATCTTCACACCAACAAAAGGCAACTAGGCAACAAGCATATTAAATGTATTTAGATGATTAGCAATAGATCCTCCATCTTCCATCCTCAGAGAATAAAATTTCTTTCACAGGAATAACTTGTTCACCAGGGATTTAGCTTGATAAACATTTTCGAGCTTCTTCTAAAGATCCTTTACAGTCTTCTCTTCATGGATATTCAGGAGCACTGAATCAACCAAACAGAGTCTTATCAAACCCTTAGCTTTTCGATCTTTGAGATCCTAGTCTTCTTGAGACATTGCCATTGGTTTTGTACTAGATACGGCTTCCCATAAATCCTGATCTACAAGCATGTTCTCCATTTTGAGTTTCCACAATTCAAAATTACTACCATTAAACTTCTCTATCTCAACCTCCTAGACGTGTTCGACATCTCTTACCTACAACAAAGATTTCAAAATCCTCTACACAAGCTCCCACTCAAACGAAGATCAGCTCAAAAAACCATCTACCCAACAACTAGAACCAAAGGTGATCAGGCTCTGATACAAACTAAAAGGAAGCAAGGTATGCACAAAACACTTCATACACTGATTTAATGAGGAAAGACTTATGTAAATTTTAACTTTTATAGTTACAAATTAAGATGCACATTAACGAAAGATAATAACAACTTCCAAATGCAAACACAAAACTCACAACACAAGATATGCGTGGGGAAAACCCTTTCAGGTAAGAAACCCCACACTCTAAAGCTGCCCAATATATTATTTAGAAATCACAAAGATTACAATATACTTGCAGAGAAAGATTTTACAAGAGTATATCAACCAGAGATCCATGAGGTAACTCGACATCATTAAACCTCCATCTCAAGTTCCTGATATATAGGAGATACAATATAGTACTCCACCAATGGTAATTACAAAACCATGACCTAAAACAACCCAAAAGTGTCACCTAGATTATTTCCAATCAAAGATGCCTGTGATGTGTCCAACATGCTTTTACATTTCCCAAAACTGAAGGTCCAACTTTCGGAGGCCATAACTTTTGATCCAGGTGTCGCATTGACGAACCGTTTTATGCGTCGGAAAGCTCATGAAGTGCTCTATCACCCTGTATCCCACTATGCCTATTATGACAATTTGTGGGATGCTTAGAGAAGGTTTGATACTCAAAAATTAAGTTTGGAACTTTTCTGACAGTTTCAGAAACTTTAATATCTCACAATCCAGATATGATCTTAAGTCAAAACTCAATCGAAATGTTTACTCACTTTTCTGCACCTTCTAGGAAAATTTTAGGTCAACCTGAGGTCAATTGAAGGACATACTAAAAATAGCAAGTCTCGCTATTTTAAGCTTGTTTGGAAACATTTGGAAACTTTGAAGGTTCCAGACCATTTTCCAAGATAGAGGGTATTCAAAAAGACTAAAACTAGGAAGAATAGTAATATTTCAAAGTTGCAAGGTTGAGACACTTTTCCTAACAATATTCATATAGTTCCATATAGTTATATCTATTCATATTCAAAAAGATAAACAAGTTAAAAAGAAATGAGCCCCAAATCAATTTAGAAACATAAATGATACTTATGCCATGTACTAAAATATCAATGGAAGAAGGGTGGGTTACAACATTGGAAATCAATTCCTACATATACAAAGAATTTGTAAGTGATATCAAGCAAACAAGAAATTTTAAAGCAATTACAAAATATGTAAATAAATTAGTGATCATTAGTAAAATTACACCATCAAGCTAAAAATTCCTTTTCCATATGCATCCCACCCAAATAAAAGAAGTGAGAAGAATTTATATAACAATTCTTGGCTCCCCATCATACCCCTCAAATTGGAATCTTCATATAATCTTTATTATCATAGTGACACCCTTCCTCATAGTTTCCTTTACATTCTAAATTATCTTGAATCATGTTTCGCAATACACTTAATTTTCTTCATCTAACTGTTAATTTTGTTTTTCCATACCTCCTTTAAATATTTACAATTTCAGATTTTACTGCAAGAAAAAATCTAATCTTTCAAGAAAACATGAAAAAGACTAAAAAAGTCAAATTAAAAACATTACATGGTGGTATCTAGAATCTTAGAGACATGATATTATGTCTAAAAATGAAAATCTAAAATATTTTAAACTATTAATCTTTCATGGAATCTCTATGCATGAGGACCTATAGAAAGAGTTAATATAACAACATACCTAAAAGGAATTACCTATTAGCATAGGGAGGAGAGAAATTATACACCAAATTGTAGTCACGTAAATTGTCGCCACTCACAATTTCACACTAGACTTGGCCCTTTATTTAGCATGCATGATAAACTATGTATGTGATGCGACTATTTTTTTGTTTGCATAAGAGAATGTGTCGGGACCCTTAACAGTTGATTTTCTAGAGACAAATTGGGCCTAGACACTAGCACCTAGTGCTAGGGTCCTACCCATTTGGCCTCGAAAAGTTATGAATTCAATTTTTAGCTTTTGTGTATTGAATGATACATCTTCCTTGTCAACCTCAACAAGTGACTCATCGAAAGGATGTTTGATTTATATATAAACTAGTCTTTTCCCCTCATTAGAGGGGTGAAAGAAATCTTCACAACATCTTAACAATGTGACATGATATGATCTTGAGAATTCTTCTACAGTGAACCTCTGACTTATTGGACATCTCTACTTGTGATTATTATTGGCACTAACCCTTTGGTGGGCATTTGATGAAGCTTCTACATCTCCCATTGACTCTATGTATGCGATTATGTTATGACATCAATCCAACTAGGTTTTCATGTTAATGTAAACCTATTTCAGTTACAATAGTCTTTATTAATTGTGTTGCCTCTGTTCATCATGAACACACACTCTATATCAATCATAATTTGTTGTTGTGGAGATGGGAACACCAACATGCGGTTTGACTAAGGCAACCCTTATACAAAACAAACATTTCCCCTCTTTTTTGTGTGTAGATCTAAAGAAAAAAATTATGATAGTGACTCAAGCGATAGGATGACATAAGGTACAAAGACAAACATCAACAAACTAAAATTTACCCAAAACCATAGGACCCTAGTGCCTAGTGCTAGTGTCCTACATGTTTTGCTTCCACTTATGGTGATAGGTTCTCCCTGTTCTGTTCTACTCTGCTCTACTTCTATTTTCTACAGACTATTACCGTAATCTACTATTTTACTCATTTTATCATTTATATCCTCACATTGCATAGAATAGTTAATCATTATTCATCAACCTTCCTTCTTTACAACAAAGGAATAGAGCTTGGATAGTTTGACTCTCCCTTAAGGACTGTAGCCAAACATAAAAGTCTTCGTCAACTTGTGTTGTAATGTGGCATGGAGAAAGCTTCATCTAGGCTAATTCATTTGGTTAGACTAGATCTCTTTTCACCATATCACACTTTGGTGAACTTGACATATCTTACACTTGCACTTATAGATCTCATTGTTGTGTTTGATTAGTTGATTAATTGATTAGACACTTATATTGCATATCTTCTTCAATTTTATGTGTTTAGTTTAGAAAGAAAAACACACTTAAACACATTTTTCCTTACTTTTTGAAAACAAAAGAAAAAATATAAACAAAAATTTCTCATTCTTCTATCCCTTAATCAACATATTTGTCTCTTCTCTTGCTTCTTGGGAACACTTGAGTGTCATAAAACTTCTAGTCACTTTATGAGTTTTGTGACTTGGTTCTCTGAATATAAACATCCTATAAGAAGTTATCGAATTCTAATAGGTTCCCATGCTTTAAATATCTCTGGTGTTTCCACATTGAAACCTTAGTCCCTAACTTATTTGTCCTAGGAAGTTCTGGAATGTGACGACCTTTAGATCACATTCCTACCTTGTCGACAATCTTATAGGCACAACCATATCTCAATTCTCTTGAGAACTCCATAGCCCATGTTCCTAATACCCAAATTCAAAAGCTAGCTACCTTCCAGCAGTTCTTAGGCATGGAACATGTGGCTGGGGTTCAAGTTATCCTGCTCATAGAAAATCTTAGAAGATTATTAAATGATGATCCACAAGGTGTGGAAGTTTTACATAGTCTAGATCATATAATGGATAACAACATTATGTCAACTAGTTATGCATAAATCCTCAACAACACATCCTTTCAAAACCAAATGGGGACATGAGTATTGATACCCATGTCGACATCTTCTATATCAACATTTAATTCTTCTATTGTCACTACTACTACACAGTCTAGTAATAATGCTAACTCTAGTTCTAAGGTAACAAATGAGAATCTTATACATCAATATAGTTTTGTCCCACCTTCCTCCAACCTCCAATTTACCAATCAAAATGCTAATCCAAAATGTTCCCAACATGTCCTTATCTAGTCTCATCATAGTTCACTTACCAAAATTCCAATCCCATTGTTTTTTAACCTCTTGTTAGCTCTGCTCATTCATATTCTAGCCATTCACAAGTCACACCACCTTTCGATCTTGTCATAAATCAACTCTTACAAAATGTCAATTCCCTACAAAGACAATTAGCAACGATGAGTCTAAGTCAATCCCAACCTACCATCCCATCCTATTACACTCATAGCTCATTATCACTCAATATCCTAAAAACTCCTATGCCAAACAAATTTGAAGCACCACGTTTTGAGAAGTACACTGGGAAAGGAGACCCTAGTAACCATGTGTCATCATTTACCACATTGTACAATGACTTTCTTTTTGAAGATGTCATCTTAGCTAAACTCTTTGGATCTGACTGCTAAAAGACATGGCCATGGATTCCTTTTGTTCACTACTTGACAACTCGATTCACTCTTTTCAACAACTCATCAATCAATTTCTCCAACAAGTTCAAGACACATTGGAGCTCAAGTCACATTGACCAATATGGTTCATTGTAAGAAAGGAGTAAAAGAGAAAGTAACTAACTTTATTGGGTGTTATCAAGCCCTCTTCTCTCAAATACCATATGTTCGCAAGAGACACTGCTAGGCATGTCAGGTGTTGTCATTGATGGCAACTAAATCTATCCTACACATCTATATTACATCAATGGATCATATCGAAAGTCTGATTGTATATTTGTCTAAGTCTGGATAGACATGAACAAAGTATATGATAGGATTCAACATCTTGGTTTGCAATCCTCCACAAGTAATCACATTGAACTGCGGATTTGAGGGAATGTTAAGGGATGTCAAGACTACCTAAATCAAAGATTTTATACTCTGGTGATGAAAGGATTAAAATTCACATGCATTTGAGTATCAGGTTCTGGTTAATCAGTTCAGTCTAGTGAAGAACAGGCTAACTTGGTGTTTGATCATTGTGTGGATTAGGAAAAGTTATTGGTTAAGTAATTTATGAGATCTAGTGGCATTGGTCGATATGTGAGGTGACTTGGATACATAAGTTTTGGTCTACATTGGTATTTGTGCATAGATTTAGTCAACAAAACAATGTTCTTAAAAAGGTCTCTAAGTTTTTCTTAATGTTGACTGCAATTGATAAAATTTCATGTAGTGGATATATATAATTGATGAGTTCAAGCATTTTCAGGTGTGGAAGTGAGAATATGAAGGGATAAGTGCAAAGTATAGCAGAATCAAGTGGGAAGGAAAGAGATCTAAGCTCTGGATCATGTCAGAGAAGTAAAGTAGAGTAGAAAGAGATGAAGTGTGTAAATTCAGTATATTGTGCATAACTAGAACTATAATTCTATATTATTAGATGCTATTTCTCAGTTCAATCATTCTAGTGAACTCTTGTAATTAATTTTATAGGCAGTGAGCCTATTTGAGCAGTGAGCTCTGAGTAGTGTGCCTAAAGGCATGTGCCTTCCCATTTGTAATACTTTTAATAGAGTATAAATATTTGTGGGTTAACCCCCACCATGGTTTTTCCCTTAACTGAGTTTTCACATAAAAATCCTGGTATTATGTGTGTTGATTTTGTTTCTTCTCATAAGTTGTTGATTCATGCTTTCATGGTTATATCATTTATCTATTAATATGTGATAAATAATTTTAAGTTGCAGCAAAGGATAAAAGTTTTCTGACAACTGATTCACCCCCCCTCTAAGTTGTCTTCCCTAATTTTAACAATTGGTATCAGAGCTAAGTTCCTTAAAAGAAGTTTAATAGCTTGAGTAAGATCTAGGAAGGAGTTTTCAATAGGTTCATTCAAGCATTCTGATGGTATCAATCAACAACTATAAGTATCCTTAGATGATCTTGACCTATCTAAAATAGAAATCAGAGATCTGCAAGAGAACCTTAAAGATGCTAAAGATTTCATTGAGACCTTAAAAGAAAAATTAAGAAAATCTAATGAAAAGAAGAAGGAGCTATTTCTTCAACTAGCAAATCAAAATGAAAATAATGACATGGATGAGGCCTTGAAAGAAAAGAAAAATGAATGTGAGAAGCCAGCAAAAGAAGTTGTTATCCTAAGAAATGAGATGGAATTCAAGGTGATGAGGCTAACCAAGGAAATTGAGGAAAGAAACAAGATTGAAGAAAAACTGAATCAATTTCTGAAAGAAAGAATAGAAGAGTGCTATAGATTGGACAGAATAATTGGTCATTTACAATCTGATTTATAGGAAACTAGGGATAATGAGGATCAACTTCAAAGACAAATTGTCATTCTCAAACATGACCTAGAAGAACTTTGCAAATGAATATAAAGAGAAATTCAAAATAAGCTCAGCTAAACTTGAGGTATTACTTGATAGTCAAAAGAAGGCAGATGATAAGCATGGTTTGGGATTTGAGAAAGGTGGAATCTTTGGATCTGGTCAAAGAAACCCTGAAGCAAGAAATCAAAGAAGGAATCCTAGAAGACCTTGGGTAAGACAACCTAATTCTCAAAGGTATCTATCTTTCAATGGCAATTGTTTCAAATGTAATAAATATGGTCATAGAGCTAATCAATGTAGAAGTCAAGCAAATCAAAATGCATCATCTTTCTCTTGTCAATGCTTTAATTGCAAAAGGATAGGTCATAAGGCTCAGGAATGCAGAAGTGGATCAAGGAATCCTCCTAAGAAAAAATAAGTGTTTAATGGAAGATGTTTTACTTGCAATAAGTTTGGGCATATGGAAATACAATGCAAATCTAAACCTACTCCAACATGTAATTGTTAGAAAAATAAGATTGTGTATTTCAATTGCAACAAATCCAAACACATTGCTAAATTTTGTAGAAGCAAAAAGGAGAACTCATTGGCAGGTAAAGGAAAAATAGAGCAAAAGTTAGAGAAAGGCAAGGGCAAAGTTGATGTGAATGAGATCTAGAATGAAATGAATAAAACTTGGGTGAAGAAAGGTAAAATGAATGTTGACAATGGGTCCACACTGGAATCTGGTGCTAATAATTCCTCTAGGAATTGAATCAGGAGCTCTAGCTTAGAGGGAGCTACATTAAAAATCTAATTCTTGCAGCCAGTAAGTGGGTGCCTAAATATGGCACAATGAATGAAGATAAAGAAACCTATTATAGATCAGTTGAAGTAAATTCTAGAAGAAGAAGCTAATGCAATTGATTGCGGAGCAATTGAAGATTGACTGTATGCAAAAATAGTGTAACCGGATGTATTAGGGAAAAGCATTTATTACAACAATGAATTAGGTTTTGTGGAGGATAAAAGGTCATTCATTCAAACATTTGAATCACTTTGCATTCAAAGAGAACAAGGAGATGAGTGCCTGGTCTAAAATTTTAGAGATTTGGAGAGCAGAGAATGAATTCGACAACTAACCCTAATTCTGTAAAGAAAAAGGTATTTTCCTATGAAGCTTTGAACTTTTAATCTTTGAAATGGCTACACCTCTAGTTGTGAACATCACTGAGCAACCTAGGCCAAAATTTAAGAAGCACCCTTTCAAATCCACTGAAGTCGATCTGATGGGAGCATTTTTCAAAGTTTCATATGGAGTTCTTCACATAGAGGACATTAGGGATTACATTCATGCGCCTCTAGAAGAACATGGAAGTTCAAAATTTGGTGAATTATTCATGAATCACCTAACATATGATGATTTAGAGCTCAAACTAGATTACAAAACACTGGAAGATAATAAATTCATAAAGTTTGTTGAGTTTCTAAATTTTGGAGAGGATGAATGGGTCCGATATGTCTTGAGTTGTATCCATGATGAGTTTCTATGGTTGAATCATACATTCAAATCACAAAGGATGCAATAAGGGTAGTTAATGGACCTAATTCAACTAGTATCTTGCCTCAGTTGAAGGCTATGAAGAATCAAGAAGTCACAAAGGCAACTGGATCAAAATTTGACAATAAAGATATGACTATAAATGACATAGAGGATCATGGGGTTAGATTCACATCTATGGTGATAGGATACATAATATATTACTCTAGCAGAGAAAATTTAGTGTCTAGAACAACCATCTATATTGCATATCAAATGGTAAAAGAAAATGCAGACTATGATCTCTATGAACTGTTACTAAACTAGCTCATGGAGAATCTAAGCAAGATAAAGAAGGACAAAAAGTACTCATTCACATATGGTACACTGATTGTGTGTCTTTTCTTCTATTTCTTGAGTGAGCTTCTAGGAAACAAAAATATAATCTGGTCAAATGACAAATTGGTAGCAGTTGAAATTAGGAATTAGTTGAGTTGTTTGGGTAGTTATGATGCACAAAAGATTGTTGTGGGGATTCTTCAAAAACTTCCAAAGTATGATGCAGGCTAGGGATATAATACCTAGGCCTGTGGTTAGAAAATACAAGGACACCATCTGTTTCATAGTTACAGTTAATCAATGCAAAATGGAAGTAGTAGAGCCCAAAGTTGTGTGGATCATTCCCATGGGGTATGAAGTGGATAGGCATCTGTTGGAACTATATGCACAACATTTGTTAAGTCAGCCTAGGGATCTAGCTTAAGAGAGATTTGGAACTTATGAAGAAATTTCACAAAAACTACATCTTGAATTCAAGGCTCCCGAAATTAATAGGAAAGTAAGGAAAGAAGTTGAGCAGTTGGCTGAGAATCGAGGCCTTACTAAGGAAGTTGTGAGGCAATTCAGGGAAAGAACAAAAAAGGCTGAGAAGGAGAAGCAGGACAGAGAATAGGGAAGTGTTTTGGTAGAACCTCCTTCCAAGTTAGGAAATACTAGGAGTTCTAGTTCAACCTTTGGTGTATCACCCTCTCCTGCTGTAGAAAAATTCAAAGACAAACCTACCGATAAAGAAGGAATAAGGTCAAAAGTTAAGGGAAAAAGAACATATGTCAGTGTGGATGAAGAAGAAACTGACTCAGATGATGAAGTTAAAGAGCTAAAGGTCTCAGCAACTAAAGCTGCTAAAGTGTCCAAGGAGAAGCCCTCCAGAAGCACAAAGTCAAGCAAAAAGCATAAGCCAAAAGCTGGTGTTAAGAAGCCAATTTGTTCTATGGAAGACATCATTAAAGCAATCACTCTAGATGGAAACCTAAAACCAATGACTAAATTCTATGATCATTACAGTGATGCTAATAAAAGAATTTTGAAGGATGCTATTGTAAAATATTTGAATGTATTCAATAGAGTACTCAGCAGGATGTTGAGGTCCAAAATTTGAAGTGGAATTTCTTATTTGTTTGTTCCTAGTTGTCATGGGAGAGAGATCGATGAAGAAATGGATTGTTCCCTTCGCAATACCGATGTCCACGGGCTGGCTTTCCCTCTTGATAGTCAGAGCTCCCTATTCCCTATTGAAAGGTAGAGGTTTCAATCCATCCTGTCCGATCAATCAATTAATCCCGTCGCGCCTCCTCGACCGCCTGGTCGAGTACTTTCTACCAAATCGCCTGGATTGGCATCCTCGGCGATCTAGCCCATTTAATGGCGCGAAAGCTTCCATCGGCCTTGAGATTCGAGAAGGAAGTGTAGACTCCCCCCACGGACCGGAAGAAGTGGAGATCTTGTTAGAAGTTCCTAAAAGTTTAAGAAACATTCTCGAAATAAGAAAAGAAGCTACCAAATCAAAGGATATGGAGCTAAGGGAACATGTAATGTCTAGACAGTGTTCGGTGATCTCCAAAAAATAAGCTGATAAAATTTTCAAAGAAGTCAAAGAGGAATTCATAAGCAAAATCTGGATGAATAAGTTGATGATTGGAGAGCTAGATGAGGTAGTCAAAGGATCAAAGAAAATTTTGAAGAAAGATTTAGACAAAAATAAATTCAATATTCTCACAGAAGAACCGATTGATATTGATGATGCATCCATTCCAATTGTTGAGTTGAAAGAAAGTGAACAACAAGCAGATAGCTCTGTTCTAGAAGATGAAATGCTAAATAAAAGAAATGAAGAGATGGTGGAGGAAGTTAATTCTGATGTTGCAGAGGACACTCAAATTCTTCTGCACCATTCTGCTGAAGAATATATAGAGATGGATACAGAAGTAGATACTCCTGGTGAAGATGACTCTATGAAAAATATAGAGCAAGAAACAAAAGAGGTTCAGGACAAGGATGAACAAGAAGAAGAAACAATAGAGAATATTGAAGAGCAAAAGCTAGATGACAGTGTTGTCAAGGATCTGAAAGATGGAGATGCACTGAAGAAACTACTTGAGAAAGACAATCTTGAGTTTGATGATCGGGAGCTGATTCAAGGACCTATAAATTTTGACACTCTTTCCCCTCTACAAAAGATGAAGCTAGCCTCTGTGGCACAAGCAAAAGCAAGAGAGGAGATTCTGAAAACTCACATTGAGGACTGTAAGTTGCTTGGTATTGCCTCTGGAATCCAGGAAAAGATTATGCCAACCTTACAAAAGGATTCATCTGACTCTCCCTTTGGTCAGTTAAAGAATATGATAAAATCTGTAAGTACTCATTTTGAAAATTTTGAGAAGTCAGCATAATTTAAAGTTAGAAATGAACACAATGAGAAGAGATTTGTGTAAATAAGGAAAATAATTAGTTATGATAGATCAGTGCTTGACACTAGTATAAAGAGTGTTCAAAGTGCTCTTTCTGAAGGTGTAAAAATCTATGTTTTGTCTAAATAGATCTAAAGTTGTTGAAGATATTGAGAAAAAGATTAAGGATATAGAGCTCAAACTGTGTAATATTTCTTAGTCATATAGTCCTCTAACTGAGTCTGTATCTACCAAAGAATGCCAAGTAGTGAATTTGTGGAATGAATTGAGAGACCTGGAGAAAGAAAGAGTTAAAGTTTTGGGCAGATTGGATGAGCTCCGGGGACTAATTTCCCCCAAATTAGAAACTATGTATGATCTATTGGTAGAATCCCAAGTTGCTTCTCCTACTAGTGATCCTATTGATCTTCAAAAGGCAGAATCACAGACATTCTTGTTCAGTGGGTATATACCCATTTTTGGGAGCATAAAGAAGAATTGGGATAGTGAATTATCATGGTTGAAAAACATTTTTTGTGATATTTTTTTGCTGATGAACAAGGCTTAAGAATTGTGTATTCATATGTGGAAGTATATACTTAGAGTTTTGACCCATGTACATAAGATTTTTGCAAGAATTTTGATATGCAGATCCTGGCCTTTGCCATTGATGTCAAAGGGGGAGAAGAAAAGTAGTGAAAAATGAAGAATTAACTAAGGGGGAGCATTGAAAATCATAAGTGTATAAAGTAAGGGGTAGTTGCTCTAACACTTAGTCATTTTTTGCTAAGTGTTGCCATCAATGCTAAAGGGGGAGATTCTTGGCAAGAGACTCTGTTAGGCATGTTAGGTGTTGTCATTGATGGAAACTAAATCTATCCTACACATCAACATTACATCAATGGATCATACTAGAAGTCAGATTGTAGATTTGTCTAAGTCCAGATAGACAAGAACAAAGTATATGACAGGATTCAACATCTTGGTCCATAATCCTCCACAAGTAATCACATTGAGCTGCAGATCTGAGGGAATGTTAAGGGATGTCAAGACTACCTAAATCCCATATTTTATCCTTCAGTGATGAAAGGATTAAAAGGCATATGCATCTAAGTATCAGGTTCTGGTTAATCAGTTCAATCCAGTGAAGAACAGGCTAACTTGGTGTTTGATCATTGTGTGGATTAGGATAAGTTCTTGGTTAAGTAATTTATGATATCTAGTGGCATTGTCTGATATGTGAGGTGACCTGGATACATAAGTTTTGGTGTGCATTGGTATTTGTGCATAGATTCAGTCGATAGAACAATGTTCTTAAAAAGGTCTCTATGTTTTTCTTAAGGCCGACTGTAGTTGATAAAATTTCATGTAGTGGATATATATAATCGATGAGTTCGAGCATTTCAAGGTGTGGAAGTGTGAGTATAAAGGGATAAATGTGAAGTATAGCAGAATCAAGTGTGAAGGCCAGGGATCTAGGCTCCGGATCATGGCAGAGTAGTAAAGCAGAGCAGAAAGAGATGAAGTGTGTAAAGCTAGTATATTGTGCATAACTGGAACTATAATTCTACATTATTAGATGCTATTTCTCAGTTCAATCATTCTAGTGAACTCTTGTAATTAATTTTGTAGGCAGTGAGCTCTAGGTAGTGTGCCCAAAGGCATGTGCCTTCCCATTTGTAATACTTTTAATAGAGTATAAATTCTTGTGGGTTAACCCCCACCGTGGTTTTTCCCTTAATTGGGTTTCCACGTAAAAATTCTGGTGTTATGTGTGTTGATTTTGTTTCTGCTCATGTGTTGTTGATTCATGTTTTCATGGCTATATCATTCATTTGTTAATAAGTGATAAAGAAGTTTAAGTTGTAGCAAACGATAAAAGTTTTGTGACAACTAATTCACCCACCTATCTCAGTTGTCTACCCTAATTTCAACACCATAATCTCTTTTGTATGTTGATGTGCAATAGGTTTCATTGGAAACCTATAGCCACAAATCTGTGATAAGATACTATTGATGCACTATCCTTCATTCACACATTTTTGCTCGACCCTTCATGATTACCAACTTTTGGTCATCTAGTATGAGGGTTCTTCCTCATTGGCTCTCACTGGCCAGTCTGAGGCTATTTCACCACATTATCAAAGATTTAAGAAGAAAACAAAAACTTTATCAAGTTTAACTCTCATTCTTCAAACAACATCCAAGCACAAGTTATGGCCACTACACCTCCTTTTGCAACCACCTATAAGTTTTAAAAAAAGAATCAATAATTCTCTCATCTTTCTGAATCTCTTCATTCAATAATATTGCATCTTCTTAACAATAACCTCATTCAACTTCCTCCCATTCATCCTATTGACACTTCTAAACCACTATCTCTATCTTTTGACCTAAGGGCCTTTTGTCAATATCAGTAAACACTTGGGCATGACACTGAGTGATGCATGCATCTTAAACATGAAGTGTAAGACCTCATTGACTTTAATGTTATTTAGGTAGCCAGTGAGAATGACAAAGAGAATAAATATGTAGCTCCACCAAACCAAAACTTACAAATCTACACCAATCTACTTCCCCACCATTCCACTAATATCATGGAACCATCTATTGATAGATTGCCCACTTCAATAACTTATGATCACCAATACAAAAGCCTAATCAACCTAGTTTCCATGGTGGATGCTCACCCTCAAAAAGAGTGAGCTAAACCTAAACCAACCATCTCCTTTACCCACCATGATGCCTCTTTTCATGCACTTGATGGTCCTCTCTACATTACCACTAGGATTAATGGCAAAGCCACAAGGTGAGTACTCATTTATCATCATGCCTAGAAAATGTAGTTATAGAGGAATTCCTCTATGTGTATGTACTATAGTAAGACAAGTACGAGAAATCAGAAATCTCAGTTAGAGCACATGATGGATCCACTCACCCTACTCTTGGCTCCTTAACCCTTTCCATCTAGGTCCAAACAAAACTCCTCAATGTGCATTTTGCCATTAATCCAACTTTAGACAAATTTCACATGAATTTGGGTCATCCATGGCTCACTTCCATGAAGGTGGTCCCTCCATAATCCATAAGTGTATAAAATTTCCATTTGAGGGACAAGTGCATACTGTATATCACAGTGGGTTCCAGCCTTTGTCCCTCCATGGGAACTTTTCACTTGGTTACTTTTTGACCACACAATGACATTCTATTTCTCTCTTACTAGAAATTGAAAGAAAGCCAAGTTACTCAATTATCTATTGGTGCCTCCTTGAATTCTATCCCACCTACTGCCCTTGAGGCCCCTCAATCTTCTGTTGGTGCGACAATAGTTTTTCCTATTTTGTAGGTGATGAACAAACTACACCCTGAATCGAGAGACCTTTCCCGACTCTGAGCATTTGGTATCTATGTTGAGGTTCCACCTATTCCATCCTACCCAGGACCATGAGGAAAACGCTCTACATAGCATAGACCTCCCCATGCTTCTAGGATTTCTTTTGTTCCTCCTACCTCTTTGGAGTCTAGAGGAAAGCAATCTATTTCATGGGAGCTCTTCCCTCTAGTTTCTCAATCATCCATAGATGTCTTAGTACCTCCGCCTATTTTGCATGCTACAAGAGAATGACAACCCACATTGAGAAACCCTCCCCTCGTAGTCTCCCAACCTTTGATGTTTTCTCATGTTCCTCCTCTCACTCCTCGAGCAGAGGAAGAAAAGGAACCCATGTTGGGAAATTCCCAAGTTCCTCTCGAATATGCTACAAACCGTATACGATGAAATCAAAATGTGAAAGAATACAGGAGATAATGTCATGCTAGAGCTCATCGTCTTGCAAAAAAATGAGAACCTTACATGCCATCCTTCTTCCATGCATGCCATCCTTGACCCATCATTACCTATCTCTTTGATAGATGAACAAGCTAAAAAGACCATCCCTGTGGTCTAAGTATTCCTAGCTCCTTCTACAGAGAGTTCTATCCTCTCTTCTATTCAAGATATTCCACCATTTGTGGAGCCTTTGAAACTACCAAATGTCAGAGTTGTTTCGAGTGGTAGTCTATCACAGATAGTTCCATTCCATCTTTCTATTGACATAGACATTATATGTCCAAAGCGTAAGCATGAGCCTTACCCTCACTAGTCAGTACAAATGCCTAAACCATAGCTACCTTCTTTCTATGTGATTGATAGTGCTCACAACCCTGCATTTAGCACTATCAAATCACCCTTAGTGATATATTTTGATAGGATTCAAAAGACATCTCTAAACCAAATTGGAAAATTTTGAACAATTATCCTCGATCTTCACACAATCAATGGATTTGGCTTTTGGCAGCATGTGTGAGGATCCTTCCCCAGTGATTGATTTTTGTACATTGTGAACCAGGTGCCATTCCTTGTACTGCACTTGTTGTAGTCCCTCTAGCATCTTGTCCTCCATCCTTGTATGATGAGCAATATTGGGAGGCAAATGAATTTCTATAGTCTGACTCACAAAGGTAGTATCTTTGTCTCATGTGTTATATTTATGTTATGCTTGTATGTAATGTTATCCCTCGTATGTGCTGATTGACATGTGTTTTATTTGTTAGTTCTCTTTG
Organism: Cunninghamia lanceolata; assembly: GCA_027924645.1. NCBI lineage: Eukaryota > Viridiplantae > Streptophyta > Pinopsida > Cupressales > Cupressaceae > Cunninghamia > Cunninghamia lanceolata. The sequence continues at coordinate 7,610,619 of BSBN01000193.1, forward strand.
GATGACCCTTGACACTCCTATTGGCACAAGGATACAAGGGGAACAAATCTGTTGTGTCATTCCTCTCTTTGTATCTCAATTCTTCTATTTGTCGTAAATGCAAATTTATGCCTTTTGGGGATGATGAAAAGTGTTGGATGATTTAGCATCCTTCCATGTTGACCTAAAGTTTATTTTCATGTGATATCTCTTCCTCTGTCTTCATACTTCTACTGACTAGAGGATGATGGTAGTTCCAACTATGATTGTCCCTTTTATACAACTATTCAGATATGGACTCCAGTCAAGTAAATCCCTTTGTGCTATTGTATGATATTTCTTATTTCACATGAAAACCTTTGTCACATTGTAGGCTTTTGACACATATCATTTGCACATGTGCTTCCAAAAAGCTCTCAGGCTTGTTTTACATATATCACTCTCTCTACCTTAAAGGGAATTTCTCCTTGATGGTGTTAGCAATTACCTTAAGGTGGGGGCATACAGTCTACTATGCACTTCACTTTGGTCACGTACACATGGACATTTTTCTATTATAGCACACCTTTTTATTATCTCTTGTAGCACTTTACTAGAGTTGCCTAGCAAATAGCGTGTTTTGCTTGGCCTGTAATTACTGATATTGTTGGCATGAAACTCACCTAGTAAACAAATGATTTTACTAGCCTATGATGTTTTCACTTGCTACATGTTGACATAGACATCACCTAGTAAATCTACGGATCTTACTAGCCTGTGATGTTCTTGATGCGCTCCTTGAAGCATTAATAGCACATGGCCACCTAGTGTAATACAACTTGCTAGCCTATTATCCATGTAGTCTATGAACCACATAGCATAACACAACTTGATAACCTATGTGCTTCATACGACCTTGTTACACTCATAGTCACCTAGCATAATGCAGCTTGCTAGCCCATGATCTATGAGCATATCTTGATCTACATGACTTCTAGAGATAGAGAAAGCTAGTGTCAAAGGCATGTATTCATTTTCTTTCATATTGATTACTCCATTGTCTACTTGTATGTCTCTTGTATGTTGTTTCTTTCCATGTATGATGTGTGTATGCTCTATGTGTGTTTCTTGTTTTCTCTATGTATTCTCCATGTTTACTCTGTGTATTCTCCATGTTTGATCTGGTATTTTCCTTGTATGCTCCATGCTCTACGTCATGTGTCTTGTGTGTATGCAATCTCTTTATCCTAATATTGTTACAAATTGGTAGAATCCTAAGTCTAGGGTTTATCACATCTCCCAACTTGGTGACATTCTCTGTTTGTAGTATTTTTGTGAAGAGATCCTATTTTTCCATACTTTAGTGTGAGTATGAATGTAAATTCATACATTCACTAAAGCGGGGGCTAAATGTAGTATTGTAAATTGTTTCCACTCACAATTTCACACTAGACATAGCCCTTTGTTTAGTGTGCATGATTAACTTTACCTGTGATGTGATCGTTTCATTGTTTGCATAGAGAATATATTAGGACCCTTAACAACTAACTTTTCAGAGACAAATTGGGCTTGGACACTAGCACCTAGTGCTACGGTCCTACCTATTTGGCCCCAAACAGTTTTGAATTCAATTGTCCACTTTTATGTATTGAACGATGCATCTCCCTTGTTGGCCTCAACAAGTGACTCTTCGAAATGATGTTTGATTCATATATAAACTAGTCTTTTTCCATCATTAGAGAGGTGAAAGAAATCCTTACAACATCTTGATAATGCAACATGATATGATCTTGTGGATTTTTCTACAACGAACCTCTCACTTAATTAAGCTCTCTACTTGTGATTATTATTGGTACCAAACCTTTTGCAATTATTTGATGAAACTTCTTCATCTTTCATCAACTCTATGTATGTAATTGTGTTGTGGTATCAATCCAACTAGGGCTTCATGTTAAGGTAAACCTATTTAATTACAATAGTCTTTATTAGTTGTTTTGCATATGTTCATCACGAACACACACTCTATATCAATCATCATTTGTTGTTGTGGAGGTGGGAACACCAATGTGGGGTTTGAATGAGATAAACCTCTCTATAACAAAACCATTTCCCCTCTTTTCTATGTGCAGATCTGAAGACCAAACTTACAACAGTGATAGGAAGGTAGAAGGTAAAGAGATGAACATTGATAGGTGAAATTCTACCCAAAACCCTAGGACCCTAGCACCTAGCACTATTGTCCTGCCAATTTTGCTTCAACTTCTAGTGACAGGTTCTCCCCAATCTACTATTCTCTTATGTGCTTCTATTTTGTCCACACTATTACAGTAATATGCTATTTTGCCCAGTTTATCAAATTTAGATCCTCACATTGTATAGCATAGTTAATCATTAGTCATCAATCTTTCTTCTTTGCAACAAAGGAACACAACCTAGATAATTTGACTCTCCCTTGAGGATTGTAGTCAAACATAAAAGTCTTCATTAGCTTGTGTTCCAATGTGGTATAGAGAAAGCTAGATCTAGGCTAATTCATTTGGTTAGGCTAGATCTCCTTTCACCATATCACAAAAACATGCCCCTTATAGAAAGGATTTCTTCTATGTTAACTAAACTTCAGAATGTCTCATGGATTTTAATAGATTTCCTTATGGTTTTATTAGATTTCCTTGAGACAATAATAAGAAAATATTCTTATTTTTTTTATTCATTAGGATCAAAAGAATGGCACTACATGAAACACATTCTTAAACTCAATTAAAAACTAGCCATTTATATTTTGTCTAGAATTTAAATGGAAGATCAAATAAAACTATACCTTAAAAGGAGCTTAAAATTCTTTCTATAAACATTTGACACAAGTTACTTGTAGAAATACAAATTCAATTAGTTATTGAGACCTATGGAAAGGAATGTCCATTGCATTGAAGAATAAATTATTTATAGCCTTGTGTCTATCTTGTAAGTCACAACTATAAATGTTCATGTACAAAGACACGTTATAGTTGCCTTGCATGCTTATGACTATGATCACTCCCCCATTTTTTTTCTTAACTTTTTTCTCCACTCTGCAATTTTTGAGTGGTTGTTTTGGAACATTAAGTTTAATTTTTCTTCCCCATTATTTATAATTAGTTTCTTTTTTTCCCTTATAATTTTAAAATGAAAATTCATATAATTAACTAGAAAAATCACATATGAATAAGAAAATTGCCAACAATAATAATTTTTCTATTGAGGCCTTTATTAAGGGTCACAGACAAGGCTTAAATTTTACATACTTTAGTATAAATAAATTATATAAAAACCAAATATATATATCATCATATTCCTATATAAATTTTGACATTTTGTCTACAATATGTCCCTTCATATGATATGGTCTTTTAAAAATTTTGATCGTATTTTACAGCAAAAATGTCTAAATACAGCTATACAAATGTCAAATTTAAGCCCTTGTCACAAAGGTTACACGGTAATATAAATATAGTAGAAGAGGAGCAATAATTCCGTTCAGAAAAAAATAAAAAATTATGGTCATTTATAGTAATTTTATAAAGATAAAAATACACCATATTCCTTTTTAACTAAAACATGATTGCTACTTTTTATTTTTCATTTATGCAAACGCCTACAGGCAGTCAAAACAAAGTTCCAATACAACCAGAATTTCATATGAAGATACAAAATCCTAAGGAAATAAGCTTAACGTTGCTGCAGGCACAGGGTGTTCGGAGCTCGCCTCTACATTTAGGTCAAAACTCTCCACCCGCTTATATTGATGAGATCCCATATCTGGTTTAAGGGATCTTCCAGAACTCCCAGCCTTGTTCTTTATACAAAAAGTTAAATTCCTTTGCGCAGACGGTTTATCTTCTCCAGCCAATATTGAAAAATCCTCCCACACGAATGAGGGCTTCCATACAGATTCCGGTTTGATATCTATGGCACCTACATTTTTGGCCGTGGGTATCTTTTTTGCAGAAGCGCAATTCATTTGCTTCTGTTTATAAAGCTTTCTCATTGATTGGACTCTGTCCACCAAGGCGAAAAATTCTTCAACTTCATTATCATCTGCTCCACTCTCCTTTTCCTCCATATCCAAAAACTCCCCACCTTCGATATCGTCCGGTCGTAGACGTTTGCTCTTCTTTTTTCCCTCACATTCTCTGACCCCACTCTCCAGAATACATTGCAAGCTCTGGCCTGAGCGATTGGAATCCATGATAACTAATCACAGAGCTGACAAAATTAGATGTTCCAGGACTTATTCTCACCCACAACCCTGCACAGAACAAAACAATCACGCATTCGTTACCATTTTACACATGTTAAAAACTCGACTTACCGTAACTCCCTGCCCAAAACTCAGGACCTATAACCAGAAATGTAAGCATGATGAAATTTAATGAAGTTTATCTTGATAATCAAGTAATCTCTCTGTATATTTATAGAAAGACAAGTAAACCACGAGATTGAGGTCAATGGAAGATTACAGGACGTTTCACCAAACTCAAAACTGAAGTCCGACTAACACGCATTCCAGGGAAGCTTTTTTTAATACATGCACACGAAGAAAATGGGTTGGCCCATGTAGAAAGTAAGTTTGACGTGGAAGAATTTAAGAGGCTACAAATACGACAGTCGCCCTTAGTGTAGGCGCAAAATATGATTTACGGACCAATTGCCACTAAAATGAAGAAAATGAGCATGCTAAGTTTCCGCAAAGAATGATGAAAAGTGTGGAAACTTGGGCATAAAACCAAACCTGAGGACGGTTGTGAAGGGTGTGTAGGTCACATCTCATATCCCTTAGGTCACCTCATATCCCGCTTATTGCGTGGAATATTTTTGTATTGCATCATCCTTGAGCTGCTAATAATGCGTCGCCAATGAGAAGGGAATATGGACCAATGTTTTACCTAAATGTAAATAATGTTCACAATGAGGATTCTTTTTCTTTTCTTTTCCTCCCTTTTTTCTTCTTCCTCTCTCTATCTTTTTCTTTTACTTTTTCTTTTGGAATAATTGTATTACAAGATATTGGTATTTTTGTCTTTTTAGGAACAAGTGGATTACAACATGATGAGTAAGCATACATCTAAACCAAAAGTCATCCTTTGGCTAAGCAGGTAAGAGTAGGGGATATTGGCCATCAAAGTCACCCAAGGGTCGAACTTGGTCCGATCATGCCTTTATGGACTTGAACCTTGGAGGATGGTATTATCAACACATGCTATCATCCTCACTAATTGTGCTCAATCAATTGAGCTACAACCCTTTGGCTTTTGGATATTCTTCAAATAAGTACTTTTGAAATTTATGTAGTGCGCTTATATATCTTAAAATTTCTACAAACTATTTTGAGAAAAAATTAAAAAGGTAAAAGCCAATGTTTTTGTTTGGAAATTATAGTGAGGGTGTAAAGGTCGAAGATTGTGAGAGAGTGAAAGAGGTTGGTTTGTTTGATGTGTGTTTCCCTTACTATATATTTTTTGTTAGATTGTTTTCTTCAAATGTAGCATAATATCTATATGTTACCTATATTTATTAGTGATGTTCTTAGGTTTTCTTGATCTTTGGGCATTTAGTTTGCCTTATATCGTCGCCTAAACCTAGCCTTTTAGCTATTAATTTTGTTGTAGTTGAGAATGTAGGGAGTAATGGAGCCACCTATGAAGAAGCCTCTCAAATTTCTTCTAAAGTGTTTCACAAGGTATAGGCATGAAAACCCTCTGGATATTGTTCTTCTAGTTTCCTAATTTTGATATTGCAAGAAATGGTTAGAAAATTACTCTTATAGGTTATTTATCTGAAAGCATGTTATATAGTTGGGTAAATATCACTTGAATCTCCCACAGGGTTAAACTTGGTACTATCCAAAATGTAAACAAAGGTCTTCTCCTCTTTTTCTTTATAGAAGCCAATGATGCAAATGTAGTCCTTCATCATAGACCTCATTATGTTTGTTGTTTACTTTTACTTTTTTCTCTTTGATTAGGGACTTTGTTGTGTCTAACTATTAGGGCCTTAAGGTGGTTGTATGGGTTGTGTATATCTAAATAAATATTCTTAATATTTATTCTATTTAATTCCTCTATCAATAAATAAATAAGTCAATTTATTGATTCGATTCATATTCCTCTAAATTAATTAAATATCAAAATATTTAATTACCTCTTCTAAAGTCAAAATTAAATAAAATCCTTTATTTAATTTAATTCTTCCAAACAATTAAATAATTCTTAATTATTTAATTAAGTCAATTCTTCTTCCAAATTTGAATAAATCAATCAAATTTATTTAAATCCTCTCAATCTCTAAAAATAAAATACAATCAAATATTTTATTTATTCTTTCAAATCATGCACCAACAATTAAATAAATTTATTTATTTAATTTGCTTTCTTATCTTCAAATTCTTCCAAAATATCTTACAAATCTTCTAAAAATAAGTCTTCTTCTTCATGCACACAAAATTAAATAATTTATTATTTAATTTCTCTCAAATCATGTAAGAGCAAATCACAAGTTGAGTTAACTAACTCAATTAACCTTGTTTTTTATCAATTACTCTTAAATTAGAAAAAGCAGTCTATTTTATTGAATCAAATCTTATCTTTATAAAAGAAAGCAGTTAACTTAAACAAAACAACTTTTTATGTGACACATGTCTTCTTCCTATCGCGCACATTCTCTCAAGTCTTCTATACCATTGATATTCTCATTATTTTTATACCGTTGATCTTCTCTCTCACATCTATAAATTGATCCCTCTTCTTCCATTGCATTCATCCAAGCTTTTAGTATCATTATTCTGCAGGAATTATAGCGCACCTTTGGCATCCAAGTCATTCCATTTGCTTGCGATCAACATGTTACCTTATCACTACCATTGTTGTTTACAAAGCACTATCATGGCCATTCTCCATTGACAATCTTGGAATAGCAAGGAAGTACACTCTCTAAGGGCCTTATTCATACATGCAAGATCGATTGAAATAGGCAACCAACAGAAGCTATGAAGTATTGAGGTTTGCAAAGGTTTCATCTTTGTTTGTTTGATTTTTTATTATTTCCCTTTTCGTTGAGTTTTGGGTATTATTGATATTGATATATTGATTATTCATGTTTACTCCAATTTTCCCTTAACATTTTTGGCACCCACTGTGGGGCCTTACCCTGATTTAATCCAAAAACTAATTTTTTTGTGCCAAGGTTCTGTACATAAAGAGATTCGGTGCATCTGAGCAATTCTATCATGCATCTGATCTCTATTCCGGTGCATCTAACCTCTGAAGCTACACATTCGACCTCTAAAGTTGCACATTCAACCTCTGAAGTTGTGCATTCAACCTCTGAAGTTGTGCATTGAACCTCTGATCTGGCGCATATGATATTCCTGTGCATATAATCTCTGTTTCAGTACATACAGCCTCTGTTTATGTGCTTTTAAAATTTCTTCACTTCTGAGCTCTATTTCTGCACATTTAGGCTCTAAAGCTGTGCATCTATTCTGAATAATGGTTTTTAGGATATTTCTTATGGTTTTTGCTAACGCTGACACTTTTTGCAGGAATATTCTCTCATCTACTTGCAAGATTAGGGGCTGGTTTAGTCATTCTAGTTGCATTGTTAGCACACATCGTCTTTTTAAAGGATAGTAATTAAATGTTCATGCAAAGTCACATCTAGATCTAACTAGGAAAGGAGTAACTTGAATCTAGTCCCAATGCTATCTTGTTTTCAAAGTTAACAACTTGCGTGTGTGCCCAAGTAGCTAGCTCATATAGTCTTTGTCATTTTAATTAGGGGAAAAGGAACCACTGTCTTTTGTAGTTTTAGGAGTGATACTAGGCCTATACTCTCCCCTATTTTGGGTGACCAAAATGCTAGACATATCATTTTCACATGTGTTAAACCTTTAGAGAGGCCTGCCCTTAGATGTCCTTCTATCCTCAGGGAACAACCTTAAGTGGTAACAAGCTAAAGCCAAGCTCTACCAAGCCACTATAAAGAAATGATGCTTGCAGTGAAAGCTTCAAACAACGAGTGAAGTTGTGTTATACTGATAGCCAACCTCCCCCAAAACCTTGCAAGGCGCAACCCTTGCAGGTTGGGAGACTCCATAACAAAGAGTAGTGTTGCTGCATGTATAACCACTCAAATGGTTGCACTTACTAGTCATCCTTATTTTAGTAGCTCAAAATCCCTCTATTTATTGGTGCAGAAGGTGGGACCTTCGAAGCCACCTTGATTCTTGTGGTTCTTAGTAGAGATAGCAGAGACAATCCTAAGGTTTGATGGGGGGTATGAGCCTTGGGAAACTTGGATCTTGGTATATGTGAGAAGTGTGTACTGTGGAGAGGAGTCGATGCTACCAAGATCCTAAAGATATCCTTTTGAATATGTATAGCTAGGGGATCCGACAAATATTGCTTTTACTAGCCTAGGTTTATACTTATTTTTGAGTAAAAAAGAGTCTAAAAAATTACAAAAAAAATTAAAAACCATAAAACATTTTGTTTTGCTGTGTCTTCTTGCCATAATTAAGAAAATCAAATTAAAAAGACCATCTTGCAACCAAGAAACCAAAAACACTGAAAAACATGCCAAAAAATTGCAAAAATACTCAAGAAAACCATAACTGTGCATCTGTCCTGCAAAGTGTGTAACCTCAATTTGTTGCACATACATTCTGACTAATTGCACATTTATCATCTATTCTTGCACATTTGCTTTTTACTAGTACTACGTATTTGTATCAACTTCCTACGCATTTGTCCTTTGTCTCAGTGCATTTGTTCCCACACATCCCTGACAATGAGTATTTCCTCATCTTTTGAGAAAAAATTGTTAACCTTTCTGGATGCCCATTTTAGCCTTGTTCTATTAGAGTTGGCTATGATTGGAGCCACCCAGGATCTAGGACTTCATGAAAGCACAAGAGAGATCAATGAGAGAATAATGCTATTCTATCAATGAATGCAAAAGATTGTTGTTGTTGTTACAATGTACATGATATGCCTTGCTTATAAAGGCAAGGTGAGAGCTAGAAAGGTGGAGTGGAAAGAGGAGATATTCCTACAACATGTGTCAATTAGAGGATGATAACTAATTGCACATGTGGAGGATAAGACAACTCACTCCAACTATTAACAACTCAACACACAACTAGACTCAACTAGACATCTAGTAGACTCACTATGACAACTTAACATGTGTGAATTATGTGTGATGTGTGAATATTATTTAACTAGTAAATAGTTAAATAATGTAAATTATCCACACAAGGGTAAACCAGTTAGGTGATAACCCTATTCACACCAACACCCCCCTTAAGTGCAACTTAGGGAGTAGCTGACTAAAGCAAGATGAAATGATGGATGGGTCCCGGCTAGTAGGCCATGTTAGGTACCCATGTACAACAAATCTCAAGTGGAGACAAGGAGAAAACCTCATGGGAAAAAACTCCTCTCCAAAAGTGAGAATGCATGAACAATGAAAGTGAAAGAAGAAGTGATAGTAGGAGGACTCAACATGACCCCCCAAGGACATCTTCTATCACAAATGTACAATCAAGTACCCCCCATAGGAGAGCAAGTGTGAGACTATAAGTCCCCCCCACAATGAAGTAGCTCCTATGCCAATGGTGAATGCTTGAAGATGAACGTTGGAAAGTGTCCTGTACCTACAAACAACATTTCTCCTGTTAGGAAGAAACCAATCCAAAGGATGGTGTAGAAGAAACCCCATCTCAAGGTATGAGGGAAAAAGCCTCAGGATGTGTGTCTCTGAAGATTGCTGAAATGTCCACATGTCAGAATCAAGGAATGCCACAGTGCAATGAGGTGCGACCAATCCAAAATTCTAGGTAGACTAGTGAAGAACAATCTCCAAAGACAAAGTAGATGGAATAATAGTTATGCTGTAACTGTCATCAAAGAGGAGAGATATCCCCTCAAGTGTGTCCTTCAAATCTGCAATATGAGACTCACAAAACAAGTCTGATATACCTACCAAGAAAGTATCCCACAAAGTTGTGTCTGAAAGACTGGAATGATCTTGCTCAACTGAAGTAGATAAAACCATGTCGATGTCAATCTCTGAAGAAGCAGGAGGTTGAGGTGATGGAAGCTCAGCACTAGTCTCATGAACCAAAGTGGGTGAAAGAACACCAAGGTTCAAGTGACCAAACTTCTCCTCAGAAACATGATTCACACTAGATGGATGAGTGTGAATATCAATCAATGGATCTACATCATCTAAAGAAACAAAATGGGAGAATGTATACAAGCAAGATGCATGATCAGCCATCCCAACTGCAATGATATCTCTGCTCTCCAAGTCTCGTATGATCATAGAATCAAGAGTGAACTCAACTATCTTCCCTGCACCACAATGAGTAATCTGGTAGATGGAAAGGAGATTGGTTGACAAGGATGGTACACACAAGACATTGTTGAATGTACTCTCTCCAACATCAATAGTCCCTTTACTAGTTGCATGCATGTATGTATTGTTACCCATCAAAATAGATGTTGAAGTACATGAATCGAATGAAGAGAACATCCCTTGTGAAGATGCCATATGATGAGAAGCTCCTGAATCAAGAAGCCTTCTCTCTGACTAAAGACATGTAGAAGCAAAGAATGCTTGTCCTTTTCCTTTGATTGTCCCAGTGGCAATGCCTATTGTCCCTGTATGTGTAGATGATGAGGGCGTCGAAGAAGAGGATGGACTAGGTGATGATGATGGCATTTGGATATTTTGCTTTTGAATAATGTAAGTCAACTCATCAATTTTCTTCTCATAACACTTATGCTCATCATGTCCTAGTTTCTTGCAAAATGCACACTTTGGTCTCTCCTTCTTAGATGATTCCTCCTTGGGAGAGGATGCAGACTTAGGTGATTTGGTTGACTCCTTTACTTGCTCATTATTCTTGAAATCCTTATTTTTCTATTTCTTACCTTTTCTAGTTGAAGCCTTTTGATCCTTTGTACCTTAACTAGCAAGAAGTGCTTGAGGTTTAGGAGACTTGAATTTGCCCATGTGTACTAACTTATCTTGCTCCCTTGTGAGTGTTGCAGCAAACTCATCAAGTGAAGGCATTGTGAAAGCTTTCCCAAGTGCATCCATTGTAGCATAAAAGGTAGAAACAAAAACTAAATAGTCAGGACCAAGCTTGGCAAGGATTGAAAGAATCAATTGAGTGTCCTCTTTTTCAATTCCACATTGTTTGAGCTGCAATCTAAGTGATTTTAGTTTTGTGAAGAAGTCTTGGATGTTTGCAAAATCGGTTGGATTCAAACCAATTAGTTCATTCTCCAATTTGAAACCTCTCATAGTATCTTGTTTACTAAAGAGATTTTCTAAGGTAGTCAACACTTCATTAGGTGTTTTACAAGATTCAATATGAAAAAGGAGATTAGGAGAGATAGACAAGCATAGTGTTCCATAGGCTTGATCACATCTATTGTACTACTTTCTCTTTTTAGCAGCTGCTGTTGGTTCAATTTCTGTACCCATTATTACTCTATGAATTTTCAAACTTCTTAAATGAGTCTCCATTTTAGTTTTCCACTCATGATAGTTATATGGTGTGAGTAGAGGAAGTTTGTGTGAATCCATGATGCAAGAGTACAAAAAAGAACACAAGTACACCCCCTATTACTCAATCAAAGAGATCACCCCCCCAAAAAAAAATAATTGTGGCACTTTATACTTAGTGCATTTACAATCATCCTCAAGGGACCAAATTTGGGAAAGCATCAAAATCTCTTAAAACTGAGATCCAAAGGAGATTATAATTGCTCATAATGATTAACCATAGCAAATAGATCCCTTCAAAACAAGTTTCACTTCCTCAAGTGTCAAAATGCCCAAGTTATCACTCAAAAGCCAAAAAATTAATAAATGAAATAAAATGAAATTGGAGAAAAATTTGAGAAAAGTGCATGGATGGATTTGAAGAGCTCCCGAATACCTTTCCAATGCCCTGCAAAAATCGTGAAAATCAGAGATCCTGGCAAAAAGTTGTGAGCTTGAAAGTTGAAAATGAAGATCTATCTTCAAACTACTATAGCAGTCACCTACAACAAAATATCAGAAAACACCTGACACCACTGCGATGTGCTCTCTATCAGCTTTCCAACAATATCTCATTTTCTTGATTTCGCCTCCGTGGGCAAAAGTTATACAAAAAAGAAAAAAAAACCCTTGTTTAGGGCTTAGAGGGGCAAAAATGGCCCCCTGGCGCTGATGCAGCACTGACGTCAGCAGAATGTTCCTGGAATATTCCCTTTCACTAGAAAAAATGCTCGTCCCTTAGAAAGAACAAAAATGTCAGGAAATCACCCTTGATTGGCGGAAACCAGGAACTGCTATCGAAAACTATTGTTACGTGTAATACCACCTTAACAGGAGTGAAGGTGGTATTAAGGTGGCTGTTTATTTCTACTGACCTGCAATATTTGGATGCCGACCACCAAAACTGCTGAATATTTAGCGGAAACCACCTTTTTGTTAATGCGGTGGTTTTGAGGGTGCGGGGTGTTGGAATATTTCCCTGGATTCTTCAGACACTTCCCTAGTTTCCTTAACCGCTGACAATGTTAATGCTAGTGGACTATTGCAAAAAACTGCGTTGTATATTGTTTGGAATGTCAGTGGTTTACCGCTATCAATGAATGGTTTCAGAGATCTCACCATACAGAGACCAAGCTGGATCTGATGGTTTTAAGGACAGCCTGGCGGGCAGTGAATATAAATGTCACTACCAGTGGAGAATTTATAGACTATGAATTGATTTATATCTCAGACCGCTAAGAATAAAACCACCAATGTGATCAATCGACAAGTTTAGAAGATTCAAATAGCTACGGATGGAATTTTTAAATGCTATCAGAGATGACCAACTGTGGGGAAAGTTTATATACACCACTTATAAAGTTTATATTGTTGGTTATGCTTTGGAGAAGCCGACTGTGTTGTAGGAACAACTTATGAGTTTAGAAAACTTTCCAGCTTGAATTTTTAACACCAACAAGTCTGATCCGCCATTGATTGTTCTTATAGATCGCCAATGTGAAAGATTTGTGCCAGTCGAATTTGATGTATTGCCCGCTAAGTATAGATGGCCAATGACCGCTATTTTTGCCTTAACCTTGCCGCCAATGATTTGATGCTTGGGTGAAATACTAACCCGAATATTTGCAGTCAATGGTTTGGAATGCCAGCAAAAATTTGCCTTACACCGAAAGATTTTAAACCTGTGGGCTGGTAATGCTTCATGGCACCTGATGAGCTGAGGTAGCCAATGAAGCTTTAAAAAAATGACGATGCTAGAGTGGTTGAATCCGCAGGAAGTGTTTAAGAATTACCACAGGGCAGTGTTAAACTAAAGGTATGGGTGGTGATTTGAAACCCTCCAGATCGCCTGAGATGTGGTGGTTTGAGACCCTGTTGAGTAAAATTCATGCAGATCTTTGTTTGATTGCTGGGTAGTAAATTTGATAACCGTCGCTGGGAAGGTCGCTGGGAGTGACTGATTTGAATGGAAACCCAGACTTCTACTGGGGATTTGGTCGGGGGCCCAAGCCACATGGCACACCAACATGTACTGTGTAACCTACGTACTCTGCAACAGGGTATAGCATGCTAGGAAAAAAACTCTGCAGATGAAATGTTTAATTAACCCGTGGATAAAAACTAGAAAATATTGAAATTACCCGGTCAATATGTAGAGTCTAATTTTGATTCCACTAATGTTGTACTATAGATGAAGATTCCCCTGCATAATGATGATGCCTACAGAATATTCTACAGAATATTCTATACGGTCGAATTGCAAAAAAATTATCTTTTGCGATAGTAACAGATTTTGGCATTTGGACAGTCAATCCTTATTGATTTAGCTACTCCGAATGCAATGTTAATGTCTAATTTGGGCTAAATTGCTCTGAAATTGCTGGTACCTCTCAGATCATGTTAAAAAGCTACAAATTGAAACCCTCATCAAATTTGCCTCCAATGTCTGATTTGGACGAAACAAAAAGTGATCTTGACTATTTCAACTGCTTCGGACGCAATGGTGAAGTGTGATTTGCAACAACACACACCAAAATGCACCTATAATACAAGAGAAAGAAGAAGAAACCCTCACAAAACTAGTATTTCTATCAAGTTTTTCTGATTCTCAAGGTCATCATTTGATGCAAGAGAAGAGCATACTCAACTATCAAGATCCACCATAAATTGCACTCAAGATCTCTCAAAAATTGACTAACACAAAGTGATTCTTCCTAGAGCTCTGATACCATGTTAGAGTTGGCTATGATTGGAGCCACCCAGGATCTAAGACTTCATAAAAGCACAAGAGAGATCAATGAGAGAATAATGCTATTCTATCAGTGAATGCAAAAGATTGTTGTTGTTGTTGTTATAATGTACATGATATGCCTTGCTTATAAAGGTAAGGTGAGAGCTTGAAAAGTGGAGTGGAAAGCAGATATATTTCTACATGTGTCAATTAGAGGATGATAACTAATTGCACATGTGGAGGATAAGACAACTCACTCCAACTATTAACAACTCAACACACAACTAGACTCAACTAGACATCTAGTAGACTCACTAAGTTAACTTCACATGTGTGAATTATGTGTGATGTGTGAATATTATTTAACTAGTAAATAGTTAAATAATGTAAATTATCCACACAAGGGCAAACCGGTTAGGTGATAACCCTAATCACACCAACATGTTTAGGTTTCTGAGATCAGATCTACCGTGCAGTCACCTTTTCTATTCATTTCTATAGCATAACCTCTCTTTCATTGGTCATCTCACCCACCTTCTATCAAGTCTTTCCAACGCAAAGTCAAGAGTTCCATATCAAATTAGTGCAACACCTTTTTCAGATCATTTTGGATTCAAGTAACCCTAGTAGGTCATAGAACTTTGCTAGTGGTCTTGGCACGAGACTAGTCTCTACAAAGTAAATGGATACTGGATATCCTTACTTGTGGCTATCATCTTGTGTCAACCAACTTGCTTGGAATCATTGATCAAAAGAGTCCCTTGTTTGAATCTCATCACTACAAGTATCCTCTTCTCACCAACCTACACCAACACCTTACCAAAATCTCTAGTTTCATCCTACCTCTTCCTATGTCACCTTGCATGGTTTTAACTAGATCTCAATACTAAAAAGAACTTGAAATGGTCAGATCATCCAACCACATTGTCACCCCTCATGATAGTGATGAAGAAATCTCTCATGAAGAGTACCAAGGAACTCTCCAAGATCAGAAATTTCAACGCTTTCTAGAAAAAATACTACACAAGGACCCTCACAAGTACTTTATTCATCTTGAAAATCTAGGACTTAAACTCCCCACTGACTTCAATCTCAACAAACTAAAAGAGACCGTAGAGGAAAATCATGAAAAGCACACCAGTGAGGACAAAGGAAAGAAAGTCGTAGACCCAAATATACCTATGGAAGAAATGAGGAAACAAATCGAGGGCCTAACACAACAAATGACAGATCTCAAAACAAGAAAAAACACTAAAACTTACTCCTTGGAAGACATCGCACCATATCCCTTTGATAAAAGTTTGAACATGGTGCCCTTCCCCTTTCGGTTCGAAGTTCCTAAGTTTGACAAATACAAAGGGAAAGGAGACCCAAGAGATCACATTAGGGAATTTAATGCCACGTGCATGGGAGTAGCTCACAACAAAACTTTCTTAATGAGACTATTCCCTAGATCTCTAGGTGGTCAAGCCATGGAATGGTTCTCATGACTTCCACCAGGTATCAAAACTTTTGATGAGTTATTAAACAAGTTCATCACACACTTCTCATATAACATTGAACATGAAGTCTCTATGCTTGACCTATGCAATACAAAGAAAAAAGGTTGTGAATCATTCACCTCTTTCTTACAAAGGTGGAGACAACTCGTGAGCAAATGCTCATATGACGTACCTGAGAAGCAAATGACATAGATTTTTGTCAACAACCTAAACCCCAATCTAAGTTACCAAATCCAAATTCAATGCCCTACCTCATTTTTGAAAGTCATTGGGATGGGGCTACTTATTGAGAAAGCTATGATCACTAAGGGGCAAATAAAGTTGTACAAGGACACCCCTAACTCTAATTATAACTCGAACAAGTCAAAATTTTGGACAAAGAATAAAAATGTCGTCAATGATGGAGAAGTTGATGCCAAAGTGGTGGCTCCTAAACAGTAACCAATCTTCACTCTCAAAGGAGAAGCAAACAATGCTACACCAAACAAAACCTTCTCTCATGAGCCAAAGCCATGGTTCAACTCCAACCCTAGGCAAAAGTTCACACCACTAGGGGAGTCCCAAGAGTCTACATTAAGAAAGCTATTGGCCAACAATGAGATCACTCTTCCACCAACTAGCAACTATGAACCTCAAATAAAACCTCACTATTGGAAAGATACAGATTTTTGCGAATATCATAGAGGAAGAGGCCACATGACCAATAACTATATCTATCTCAAACACATCATTCAACACATACTTGACCAAAATCAGGTAGACATTAAACAACATACCTCTAACGAGACGCATGTGGCATACAAGGATCCACTGCTCAATCATGATAGGCCATACAACAACAACAACAACAATCACAATAGGCAGAATTAAAACAACGGAAACAACAATGCTAACTATGCGAGTGTACCATTCGATTATACCATCAACTACATATTGGAGCACATCCCACAAGTCAATGTGGTCACGTTCAACCAACAATCAGGACCCAACAAAACTAATTGCAACATTATCACCCATAGTGGTAAGGTCACGTTAAACACGCTTCCTCTAAGGTCGTCATCTTCTCCATCTAAATCCCATATGTATAGTGACATAGACCAACTTTAGAAAACTCTTGCCCACATATCTATCTTAGAGTTGTGTCTACTCCCTCTCATAAAGAAAATTCTTGATAAAGCCCTAGTGGAAATGACTGTACCCATGAACCTGGCCCAAGAGAAGTTTCAAGCCATGGTAGGAAATCTAACCTCCTCTAGCGCTATTTCATTTACCAAATAGGATGACCTTTCAGTGTCTCAGCCTCATAACACCCCCTTACATATCGTCACCTTCATTCATAAACACCGTATCAAAAGGTTCTCAGTGATATAGGAGCTAGTTTAAATATTTGTACTCTCAAGCTAGTCCTTACATTGGGGTTCTCTGAAAATGCAGTGGATCCTAGGAAAAAGATTACTATTAAGGCCTATGATGAAGAGGAAAGAACTACTAAAGGAACAGTGGTGCTACCAATACAAGTGGGACCAGTAATAAAGGACATTGTTTGCCAAGTCCTAGACAGGGAACTAGCCTATAATATCATCCTAGGTAGACCATGGATCCATGCCATGAAAGAGGTGCCTTCTACCTACCACCAATGCATCAAATTTCCTCATAACGACAAGTAGATCACCATCCAAGGTGATCCAGATCCTTTTCAGCATTGCAACACTATCCACTCAAAGCCTAATTGCATCATTCCCAATAATAGTGCTTCTACGTCCCCCATCCCATAACATGATTCTACCTCTGAAGCTTCCTCGCCCAAGCCCAAATAGCAGAAAATAACAATCAAAGAAACCAGAGTAGGGGAATATTTCATCGAGCATAGCCTCAACCTAGCCAAAATGCATCTATCTCCAAGATCCTTTAGGTGACCTACACCTTTTCCAAAGCCATATGCTCCTTCCAAGCCTCCCATAGCTCCCTTTGTAAAATGGGGGACCCTATCAGATGAAATAGAGGAAATCTTGTAAGGGCTCTATACAGAGGAAGATAACACAACAAGAACCACCTAAACTCCCAATGGAAATCTATGGACATGGTGAGTCTATCCTACATAGAATGGGTTATGAGGGACAAGGCCCCATTGGCTTAAGAAAATAAGGAATCATAGAACCCATCCAACCCTCTTCATCCTCATTGGCAAGAACTACAAAAGGGTTAGGATACAAAAATAAAGGAAAACCTAAGGCAAATGTTTGTTTTGTGGAGCAGATCCATGCTCTACAAGATGACAGTGACACAGACTCTAATGAATATGAGTGGGAGGAACTCACGGAGCACTCCTATAAGGACAAATAAGTTGACACCGTTCAAACCTATAGCCCCTACCGTGAGGGACAAACTCTAATGCATAGACCATTAGAGTCTGATTCGCCAACTCTTGAGAGTATGACTTTCAAGGAAAGTTGGAGTTCCATCACAATAAACAATATGGAGGAAAGTACCATCTTAGATCCTATCCCTACCAATCAAAATCTTGACTGTATATCCATTCAAACCATAACACCCAATAAATCAGATCTACCTTCCGATCCCCTCCCCCTTGTGCATCCTGAACTTATCGACTGGGATTTGCAAGGAACCCCGCAACTAGACATGTTCCAAAATGATGATGCCTATATTGACTTCATGGAACTTAGGGACCACCTACCTACATGTGATCATAAATCTAGCTTCACCATTGAACTCAACACTATGGCTTATTTTGGAGAGGGTGCCAAGCCTTCCAGTCGCAAAAACATAAAAATAAAAACTAGATCTGATGGTGAAAACTGCTCTGTGGTAGTATTAGATCGTAAAATAGTTAAAAGAAAGGACGCATTCGATGGTGAAAACCCAACTATGGCACCTGATGATGGAAGGCTTGACACTCTCCCCATTGACATGTATTAAGAGAAGTCTCAAATCATTGTGGAACTTACAGAACCTATCAACATTGGAATAGTGGAACAACCTAAGAACATTCACTTTGTAAAGTCTCTATCACTGCCAGAGAAGACCAAATTTTTTCCATTATTTAAGAAAAAGCAAGTCAACTTTGCTTTTTCATAAGCAGATATGCCTGGTTTGGATACAGATTTGATCCTACATCATCTTCCACCAGATCCTAGGGTTAAACCAGTCAAATAGAAGCTCAGGAAGATGCATCCACACATTGCATTACTAGTAAAAGAGGAACTCAAGAAACTACTGGATGTAGGGTTCGTCAGGGCAATTGATGATTCGGAGTGGATATCCAACATAGTGCCAGTATCTAAACATGATGGTAGAGTCAGATTGTGCAATGATTTCAAAGATCTAAACAAACCTTGTTGCAAGGATGACTTTCTGTTGCCCAATATTGATATCATAGTTGACTTGACAGTGGGATATACCATGCTTTCTCTTATGGATGGCTTCTCAAGATATAATCAAATTAGGATAGCACCAGAAGACCAACATAAGACAACTTTCACTTGCCCGTGGGGCACCTTCTACTGGAATGTCATGGCATTTGGGTTAAAGAATGCAGGGGGAAACATATCAACATGCTACGACCACTATCTTCCAATGGAGGATTGTGTAGATGACATCCTTGCAAAATCACTCACAAGAGAATCACACCTAGATGTACTAGATAAGGTCTTTTAGAGACTAGAACACTTCAAAGTTAGGTTGAACCCGAAGAAATGTGTGTTTGGAGTCACCTCCGGCAAGCTCTTAGGCTTCATTGTATTAGCAAATGAGATCAAAGTGGATCCTGCCAAAGTCAAGGCTATCATGGAAATGCCACCGCCAAAGAACATCACTCAACTGCGGTCTCTACAGGGCAAGTTACAAGTAATCTATCGATTCATATCACAACTGGCAAACAAGTGCCAACCTTTTAGTCATCTCTTACATAAAAACATTCCATTTAGATGGGATGAGAAGTGCGGAGAAGCATTTGGAAAACTGAAGGAATACCTCATGAACCCTACTATTCTAATGCCACCTATCCAAGGTAAGCCACTATTACTTTACATATCTTCTATGCCAACAGCTCTCGGAGCCCTATTAGCACAAGAGGATTATGAAGGCAAAGAAAGGGCTATCTACTATATCAGTCACACATTGATGGGCTACAAACAGTAATATTCTTAGAAAGAAAGATCTTATCTTGCCGTGGTTTTTGCTTCCCAAAAAATATGACATTACATGCTAGCACATTTAGTTATGCTTATTGCAAAGATAGATCCACTGAAATACCTATTAAGCAAAGCAGCTCTCACAGGTCACCTAGCTAAGTGGGTAATGCTCCTTAGCGAATATGACATTGAGTATGTAGAATGGAAGGCTATCAAAGGTTAAATCATTACCGATTATTTAGCAGAAGAACCATTATAGGATACCACACCAATGCCATTTGAGTTTCCAGATGAAGCCATATTCAATATCACAACACACTCATGGAAACTCTACTTTGATGGATCCTATACGAACCATGGATTGGGGGTAGGAATCTTGTTGGTCACTCCTCACAACGACACCATACCTAAGTCTTATTGTATGTTATTCCCATGCACAAATAATATAGCAGAGTATGAGGCCTTGGTCATTGGTCTCAAAATGGCAGCAGAATGGAAAATCAAGGAGCTACATGTCTATGGTGACTCCCAACTGGTAATCAATCAAGTCAATGATGACTATTAGACCAAAGATGACAAGTTAATCCCATACAAGTGTATGGTGGATGACTTTAAAGAATACTTTGTCATCATCTCCTTTGAGTAGATACCTCGCATTGAAAATAAAGTAGTAGATGTCATGGCAACCATTGCCTCACTCCTCAAGATCCCAAAGAATGAGTCACGGTATGAGTTCTTGGTGGAGACATTTATGCAACCAACTTATAATCTTCCTGAAACACACTCCATATGCCTATTAGTCAGATTTGATTCACCTTCGTACGGTAAGATTTACACTTACCTCAAGGATAATACCCTAGGGCCTGACTTGTCTTCTAACCAATGCCAAACCTCCATTCGCCAAACCTCTCATTATACCATTATCCCTGACACCCTATACCACTGAGGTCTTAATGGTACTTTCCTCTGATGTTTAGAATAAGAAGAATCTCAAACCACCTTACAAGACATACACGAAGGAATTTGCAAAACACACTCTAGTGGTCCTTCTTTAGCTAAGAAACTCATGCATTTGGGATACTATTGGCCAAACATGGAAACAAATTCATACCAGTTTGTGAAGAAATGCAAGCAATGCCAGATACATGGAAACCTGATACATGCACCAGCTCAAGAGCTACGACCTTTAATGACACCTTGGCCCTTTTGTCAATGGGGACTCGACCTTGTGGGAAAAATTCACCCGCCATCATCTAATGGCCACAAGTTCATAATAACTGCCACTGAATACTTTACTAAGTGGATTGAAGCTATTCCACTCACAAATGTCACACGCAAACAAATTGCCTCATTCATCCTCAATTACCTCATCTGCAGATATGGAATTCCCTCATCCATTGTCACGGATAATAGAAGACCTTTCAAGAACTAGGATGTACAAGAGCTTTGTGACAAATCCAAAATCCAACACCATTTCTCTACCCCCTACTATCCTCAAGGCAACAGCCAAGCAGAGGCATCCAACAAAATAATCTTGAAAGTCCTCAAGAAGACAGTCAACGATGTTGGCCATGATTGGTACATACAACTAAATCCCTCTCTGTGGGTCTATCAAACAAATATACACACTCCCACAAGTGCTACCCCATACGCCCTTGTCTATGGATTAGAAACCATTTTACCCATTGAGGTCAAGTTACCATCTCTAAGGGTGTCGTTAAAAGGTCTTATCACTGATGAAGACTACAGAGCTTTTGGATTGCAAGACCTAGAGCTGTTAGAAGAGAGAAGGCAATAGGCCTTCATCCATCTCAAAGCATATCAACAAAGGATGTCACAAACCTACAATCATAGGGTTTGTCCAAGGGTCTCCAATGTTCGTGATCTAGTACTTAAGGAAAATCACCGCAATCAATAGGATCAGGAAAAGAAAGGTAAGTTTGAGTCCAACTGGCTTGGCCCCTATCTCATCATTGCTACCTATGGATTAGGGGCATATCAATTAGCAACATCCGAGGGTGAGCTATTTGATGACCCAATCAACAATGTGCATCTTCAGCGATTCTATACCTAAGAGAACCCCAATGTAAGGGGGACAAAAATTTAAAAAAAAATTAAAAAAAAAGAAAAAAAACTCAAAAAAATGGAAAAACAACAAAAAATCGTCCTCTGGTGAAAACCTGGCAAATAGGAGCCTTGGATAGGTACCATGATGAAAACCTAGCAAACATGCGTCATGTGTACTTCTATCTTTCGTACAAATAAAAGCAAGTGGTAAAACCCTGGTAAACAGGCGATACTTGTGGTGAACTACTTTTTCCATCTTTGAGAAACCAATCACCTTATGTCCATTCTTTCTACAATCATTTCTCATTCGATCCATATCTATTCCATAATAAAACACCTTGTGCAACCTAACGATAACCTATCATGGCTTGGTACTCTATCTCTTTTGTCGCCTTATCAACTAAGGTCTTATCCAATATCCCATCCATGTTGTCAGCCTAGCATAGCGTCTGTCGTCAATAGCATAGGGTCCACCCCGAACTACATTGCCTTTGCGTCATCATGTAGGCAAGGCCATTTTTAATGCATCTCCGAGGCACCACCTTCCTGTCTGTCCTGTGTCTTGTTGTCTATCCTCTAGTCCATCCATGGTCCAAGTCCTTGAATTACGTTGCCTCTGTGTTGTCACATAGGCAAGGCCATTTAGCAATGAGCCCCCGAGGCACTAGGTTAGTCCCTTAGGGTCTGTTTTACCAGGCATGCATGCAAGTGCAAGCAAATCCTGCTTTCTAGCAAAAGTCTTGATGCAAGGCATCAACCTATCCAAGGCAAAGCAAACAAGTACATATGCACTCAAACTGATTCTATCCAAATTATGGCAAGAAAAGCACATCTAAATGCAAGAATGTTTTGTGTTTGTGATCAGGTTAACTTACAAATTCTTGATTTTTGTTATTATGTCTTTCTATGCTACTCAAGGATGTTAAAAACTAGAGATGCTATGATGAGGGCATAATCATTTTCTTTGTTTGTTGTTTGTGGATCAAACTTTAGTAATGTGAAGCCTTGTCTAATGACATGATCAGAAAAAGATCATCGAGGACATCAAAGGTCTAACATGAAAGGGGGCAATCCTTGTCTATTGATACACAAGAATACTCAGGTCATCTCGGTTCAATTATACCTTAATGCTTGTATTAACTTGCTAAATCAAAATCCATGTAAGTAACACTTAGGTCATCTTGATTCAATTATATCTAGATGCTTGTATTAACTTACAACAATCAGAAAATGTACCAAAAAAATTGCCCAATGATGAAAAAAGCACTTCAAAAATACTTGCAATATCAAGATGGCAAAAACCATTTCGCATCCATATTATATCCATTACATCCATATCCCATGCAATAAAGATCTGAAATATAGAATATCAATACAAATAAAAGCTTGTGAGTCCTTCTACCAAGTCATTTCTTCTATCAAACAATCTTCTATCTATCATTGTGTCATTTCTGTGTCGATTGAGTACATTTGGACATAACAAAAACATAGCATAAGTTGCATATCATATCACATGAGATAGTCATTAACATGATTAATCATTTGCATACATAATAAGTGCATTAGGTCATCCGTACACATTTTGCATCATAACATAGTGTCATAATAGAAAAATCAAAAACATAGACAAGTACATGTAAATCCCCGCATAAACTGCATAATCATATAGATAATATTCACATTTACATATTAGGTGCATACATGAAATCATCTAAGTCTACATTAGAGCATCATCATATCAGAGTCCTAGAATCATATAAAGCATCATAGTGTAGAAACATTCAACTACATTATCATGTAAAACATCACATAGCATCATATAGAGTATCATAACATGTGCATCACATATAAAACATCATACAATAGAATGCATCCATGACATATAACATAAACAACTGCATATCGACCATCAATAGCTACATCATCATATAAACTATAAAGTAAACATGTCCAAATGTATAATATATCAAAGTCCACCATGACCATGTATGAGTCAAGCCATATAAAGTGTATACATCACAAAGATAACGATACACGTCTCAGTACAAAATAATACAAGTCATATATACATATCAGGCTATCTGAGCCATAAAAAAATGTGTATGAGCCAAAATCAGTACAGGTATAAATGACTAACCCTACTGCCGTGGGACACTACTCTTTACACTATCCTCTCCTCTGCCAGCCCCATACTACTGTGGGCCCATCGCTGACCCTCCTGACCGTGAACCCCCTACTCTCTAGGAAGCCACAGACTGGCACTTGAAGCTAGGAGCCCTCTGATCCACTAGCACAGCCCTGTGGTAAAGACCCCTATAATACTGAGTCTAGGCATGTGCCCTAGATAGCTCTGCCTGTATCTATGCAAGCTGCGCCTGTGCCTACTGCACCTGTGTCACCAAAAATGTTATAGCCCCATCTATGCCCAAGGATGCCACAACTGAGTCTCTCTCTAATCTAATAGCCTGCACTCTCACCAATGTTGTATCCTGCTCTACAGTGAACCCTAATATCACATGTGCATCTACCTCTCTCCGTGACTCAGTCATCTTGAGCTATGCCTGGAGCTATCTAATCTGACCCTGTGCCTGTCCCTACACATGTTGCTGGGGTACCTACTGCTGTGGTGGCAGCATCTGAACATATTGTGCAACCTGTGGCTATAGTACTTGTTGCTACTGGGAGGGTCCCTCCCCAACTCTCCTCCTCTACCTCTGTCGACATCCATCTCCACCCCCTCCTCCATCTCCAGCGGCTTCTCTACCTCCACCACCTCCGTCACCTCCATCGTCTCCCTCTCCCCATCCTCCTCTACCCCTCCTCCATCTTCTCCTCCTCCTTCCAACCCCATCCTCGTCATCTAAGTCCTCCTCATCTATGCTAGGAACCAACTCTTTAGGCCCTGAGTACCTTAGAAAAGTATGCACTGCGAGCCACTCCTCATAATCTAGAGTCATCCATGCATCTACCACCTCCCTCCTCATAGGCCAAGCAACATAAAGAGTCTGCCAAAACTTTGCTAGTGCCCCCTCATAGGAAACAACTGAGCCCCATCTGAATCTCTCTGCATGTGTCCTCATGAAAAGGGCTTGCCCCTGTGGCATGACCTGTATCCTCCCAAACTGCCTCTGAACCCTGCTGACTATCTGTCTCTCCAATATAAATCAGGTTCTGCCAATGAGCCACCGCATTTGAAAGTAGTAGGGCAGTTTGTCATCCTCATCATCCCAGTGCTTGCACTCTAGGTAGGGGCACCAAATAACTCTATCCACATTATCCAGTGCATGTCTCCAATACTCAAGCTTTCCTAGCTTGTTTTGGGAAATAACTCCTACATATCCATAACTATAGGGCTTGCCCCTCTACCTAGAAAAGATGCATATCAGCTGAGTGATTGCAATATGCTCCCAGAGCCAAAAATGTAAAAGAGAGGCACCTACCGACAAACTAGCACCCCTGAGGTATACCACCTGATGCATATCATGGTATAGGTACTCCAAAACACAGACACCCCATGCAAATTGAGTGCCCTCTATAGTCATCATTTCCATGACCTGACCCCAACCAATTGTGAACCCATGTGACCTCCTATCGGGGCAGACAACACCCCTGATCAATCCAGCCACTATCCTTGGGAAGTAGTTGTAATAGTCATGAATATCCTGCCATGAGATAACCTAACAATCTAGCTCTGGGTCATTGAAAAATCACCTACACTTCGCAAGTCCTGCATCCCACTAAGGATCATACTCTACCAGCTCACCCTAAATCGACAAGTGCAAAATCCTATAGACATCGTCTAGAGTAATTGCCATCTCGCCAGTCAGAAAATGAAAAGTCCCATCCTCACTATGGAATCTCTCCACTGCTACAATCAACAAACTGAGGTTCACCCAAACCTCAGGCATGAAACAAACGTAATCAAGACCCATAGCACCAAGAGCCTCTTAATCTATCTCAGTAAGCATATAGCACTGCAACATCGATAAGGGAAACTGTTCCCTCAACATAAGTATATCTCGAATGTCCTCCTGCAAACACGCAAGGCAATGCGTTAACCTAAACTACAAAAAACCCACTCAACATATCTAAAGAATCATATCACTAACTTAGCATATCGAATTATCAAAATAGCATACAATGTCTCTTGACTAGATTCCTACAATCTCGGAGATAGCTTATCGATTGACGCATCGAGCAAGATGCCAATCGAGTCAATTTTTTTAAGTAAACTGACTACCTGAAACACATGCACAAAACTATAAGGTAAAAGCACAATTTCAAAGTAAATGCACCACTTTTGGTAGATGCATTGTGACATTTCCTAAATGCACAGCTATACGTCGTATATGCATAGCCTAAATACATTTGTAGGAAGACAACATGCATGTACAAGATCTTAATGCATGCACCGACTCATATCATGTATGTGCAACACTCATACATGTGTCGTTTCATATCTTAAGTGCACTGTAGAAATTCATATGCACAGTTCTGCATGGCATATGCATCGAACTGCAATCCTATGCATCTATCTAAGCAAAATTTCCCCAGCATTTATTGCACTAATAAATGACCCTAGGTGAAGTTTTTTGAGCTACATACTAAGGGTCTTGCCTCAGCTGGCTGATCGAACCGTCAAACTCACTCAAAGCGGTGCTCCTCACGTGGAATATCCATCTCAATGGTGACTGCTCTATGCTCTTATGCTCTCCTCAACTCTCAAGGACAAACCAACTAAAGCCAAGTGTGCAAATGACTAAGATTGTGGACCCAACTCCTATATATAGCAAGCAAACCCTAACTGGCTGTGTGGTGCTTATGACTACTTCCCAAGCCCGTTTCTTCCTGTTTCTCTTAACTGCATCCTTTTTTCTTCAAACCTAATATGTTTTTCCCTTCTTCTTCATGAGATTGTCCGTCTTATGCCTTCGGCCTTCTTCCCATCCAATCTCCCAAGGGGGCATCCTATCATCGTTAAACTTATACCAGGGGCAAACTAAGGCATGTATTGTTATCAGAAAATTCTTATTCTTTGAAGTAATGTCATAAACTGCATTGTATCAAAGAGGAGAAAAATGTATACACCTAAAAAATGACACGACTTGGTCTAAATATATATTCTTAATATTTATTCCATTTAATTCCTCTATCAATAAATAAATAAATTTATTTATTTATTCGATTCATATTGCTCTAAATTAATTAAATATCAAAATATTTAATTACCTCTTCTAGAGTCAAAATTAAATAAAATCCTTTATTTAATTTAATTCTCCCAAACAATTAAATAATTCTTAATTATTTAATTAAGTCAATTCTTCTTCCAAATTTGAATAAATCAATCAAATTTATTTAAATCCTCTCAATCTCTAAAAATAAAATACAATCAAATATTTTATTTATTCTTCCAAATCATGCACCAACAATTAAATAAATTTATTTATTTAATTTGCTTTCTTATCTTCAAATTCTTCCAAAATATCTTCCAAATCTTCTAAAAATAAGTCTTCATCTTCATGCATACAAAATTAAATAATTTATTATTTAATTTCTCTCAAATCATGCAAAAGAAAATCACAAGTTGAGTTAACTAACTCAATCAACCTTATTTTTTACCAATTACTCTTAAATTAGAAAAAAATATTCTATTTTATGAAATCAAATCTTATCTTTATAGAAGAAAGCAGTTAACTCAAACAAAACAATTTTTTATGTGATACATGTCTTCTTCCTATTCGCACACATTCCTTCAAGTCTTCTATACCATTGATCTATTGGACTTAGGGCACACAACTGAGAGGAGGTGGGTGAATCAGTTGTCCAAAATTTCCACACTTAAATCTTCTTAGTGATTAGCAGTATATCATACATGAAACATAATGCAATTAAATCAAAAGCAAAAACTCATCAACACATAAGACACCAAGATTTTGACGTGGAAAACCCAGTTAAGGGAAAAACCATGGGGTGATTAACCCAAGATTGTATTCTCTGTTAGAAGAATAGAAAGAACAAATGGCACATGCCAATTAGGGCTCACTGCCTACAAGAGACACACTGTCTACAAAGAAATAAGTATCACCTACTTGAACTAGAAAGTAGCATCTTCACCATGCTTGAATCAGTTCCATTTAAGCCCAATACTTCTGCTTTGCCTTTTGCTCTCTTTCTTTCTACCACACTCTCATCTCCACAAGGAAAACTTTGAAATGACTTCGCAACCCCTTACTTATACAAGACATCAACTTAGGAATGATCATCTAAGTTAGCAAACATCTATAAGAACATCTGCAAGACGTGTAAGTCATCCGGTTGGCCAGTCTCAGGAAGAACATCATCATCTAGAGGTTATTCTTCAATTGCGGGCTCCAACTCCAATGTGGACTACCAATACAGGTTGGGCATGATCCAAAGACCTTCACAAGATATCCTTACTCACCAAGAACATCCGCACTTCATCTGTTTACTGAAAATCATCTCTCCTTCATCCGGAACCTCAAGAACGCAGTCTGTCACTACTGTCACAAAGGAATACATGCTTCCGGACCTTCAAACCATGAACCAATCTAGATAACACTCCACAGAGACCTCCTTAACACTCCCTCAAATCCGCAGAATAGGAGAGTGTATTTCTGGATCTCACTGGACCTGTCTGTATCACTCTGTCACCACTGAGCACCTACCGGAACTAGTTTTACTTGAACTGCCATAACTTCTTCAAATCTTCATGCAGACCTCTAAAATCTCTACTAAACTATCTTAAGACACATATCTACAAATCTTTTAATCCGCATCCTCTTACCCTCATCCTATCTTGGACTTTTGCCTTACTATCATCACTGTTCTTCACTGTTCCTGATTGAGACTAATTTTCCTAATATTCTCAGCTCACAGCTCATTCAATCCTTGTCATTAATGCAATAGGAGTATGTTGACATCAATCACAACAACTGTTAGGCCATACTTGCAACAATATCCCCCTTTGTCATTGATGGCAACATATGATGTGAAAAAACCATCAAGACAAGAACTTCTCCTTACTGTCACAACTCCCCCTATCAGTAACAACCATTCACATGTCTTCTCTTCTTTTATTGCTCCCCCTTTGATCATCATCCATTTGCTTTTCACATGTCTTCTCTCCCCCTTTGAAATCAATGGCAAAGGGCACATCCTTGCAATTTCATCAGTTCAGAATCATACCTACTGCTCCCCCTAAGTAGCAGCTCCCCAACATCAATCTAGATCACAAGATGTGACTGTGATACCCACTGGACTGATGCACATCATTGCACCTTAGTTCATCACCAGAGGGGCAATAACCCCTAACTTCTCCCTAAGATACTCAAAAGAGTCCTTAGGCAAAGGTTCTAGTAAAGATATCTGCAATCTGATCCTTCGATGACACAAATTCCAATCTAACCTCATTCTTGTTCACTTGCTCTCTCAGAAAGTGAAACTTGATAGATATATGCTTAGTCTTTGAATGCAACACCGGATTCTTGGATATACTTATTGCACTTGAATTATCACAGAAGATTGTGATAGTCTCCTCATACTCCACTCTTATGTCTCTTAGCATCTGCTTCATCCACAAAACTTGAGTGTAACTGCCTATTGCTGCAATGTATTCTGCTTCAGTTGTGGATAGAGATATTGCCTCTTATTTCTTGCTTAACCAGGAAACCAATCTCTTCCCCAAAAACAATGCTCCACCACTGGTACTCTTCCGGTCATCCACATCTCCTACCCAATCAGCATCTGCATATGCATGAAGAGAGAAATTGTGATCTCTAGGATACCATAGAACATACTCAACTATTCCTTTTAGATATCTAAAAATCCTCTTGATTGCCATGACATGAGATTCCCTAGGATCAGCTTGAAATCTAGCAACAAGACCAACAACCTACATTATGTTTGGTCTGGTTTGAGTGAGATACAACAGCCCTCCAATCATTGACCTATACTTTGTTTGATCAACCTTAGGAGAATCATCATCTTTGCTCAATTTACATCTAGTTGCCATGGGAGTATTCATTGGCTTTGAGTCTTCCATCCCAAATTTCTTCAGCAATTCTTTCACATATTTGGTCTGAGAAATGAAGATTCCTTTCTTTGTTTGAGCGATTTGTAGACCCAAGAAAAAATTCATTTCACCAAGCATGGACATCTCAAATTCACTTTTCATCTAATTTGCAAAAGTTTTACACATACTATCTCTTCCTCCAAAAATGATATCATCAACAAATACTTCAAGAATTAAGATGTTTTCATGATCAATTTTGAAGTACAAATTACTGTCAGTAGTACCTTTGTTGAAACCAATCTTCAAGAGATGTTTATCCAATCTTTCATACCAAGCTCTTGGTGCTTGCTTTAGTCCATACAGAGCCTTCTTCATCTTGCAGACCATATCACCATTATCAAACAAGTGGAATCCATCTAGTTGCTCAATGTACACTTCTTCCAAGTCACCATTCAGAAAGGCAGACTTGACATCCATCTGATATACCTTGAAATCCTTGAAAGCAGAAAAAGCAAGAAATAATCTGATTGCTTCAATTATTGCCACCGGAGCAAAAATTTCTTCAAAATCAACTCCTTCTATTTGAGAATAGCCCTTGCAGACCAATTTGGCTTTATTCCTGATTACCTCACCAACTTCATTCAGTTTGTTTTGGAAGACCCATTTGGTTCCAATCACATTCTTGTTTCTAGGTCTGGGAACAAGATCCCAAGTATGATTTTTCTTAATTTGCATCAACTCTTCCTCCATTGCTTTAGTCTAGTTTTCATCATTGCAAGCTTCATTTATTGTCTTAGGTTTAGTCATTGAAATTAGACAATACTCATTTGAATTTTGAGTGATTCAGTCTCACATACCTTTGAACTTTGGGAGTCTCTTGCACTTCATCTTCTTGATCAGGCTCATTCAGACTTATCTCTTCTTCCTAATTTACTGGATCAGTTTGGACCTGACTTTCAGAGGAGGTTTGGACTCCTTGAATCAAAACACCATTCTGATCATCTTCATCATATTCATAAAACCTTGAGGGTTTCTCAATTCCCTCATCAACCTTCACATTTGTACTTCCTATCATCTTTCTTAGTCTCTTATTATAACACCTGCATGCTTTTCTTTGTGTAGAGTAACCCAAGAATATTCCTTCATCACTTCTAGCATCAAACTTTCCTAGATCTTTATCTCTTTTAATGTAACATTTGGTACCAAAAACTTTGAAATACCTCACAGTAGGAGTCTTACCAGTATTACTTTTGATTTGAACTCGATTGAGGGTATAGACTGCAGTGCTAACAACTTCTCTCCAATAGATCTGAGGAACATTTGCTTCCATCATCATGGTCCTAGAAGCTTTTAGGATGGTCCGGTTCTTTCTCTCCACTACTCCATTGTGCTGTGGAGTCCTAGGAGCAGACAACTGTCTCTTTATTCCATGTTTCTCACAGAATTCTAAGAATTCACTGGATGTGAACTCTCCTCCTCTATCAGACCTCAGACACTTCAACTTTAATCCAGTTTCATTTTCTACCATAGCCTTGAATATTTCAACTTTCTCAAAAGCTTCTGATTTTTCTTTCAAAAAAGTTACCCACATCATCCAGGAATACTCATCAATTAGTAGCATGAAGTATCTATCACCTTGTAGACTCCTGATTCTTGTCGGACCACAAAGATCAGTGTGAACTAAGTCCAATAATCCAGTAGAGGACAATTCCTTACTTTTGAATGAGACTCTTCTTAGCTTACCCAACTGACATTCTTTACACAAGTTGTTGGTAGGTTTTACTAATTTAGAAAGATCTCTTACAGCCTGAGTATTGCTTATCTTGATGATATTATCAAAATTCACATGACACATCCTCCTATGCCATAACCAGTTTTGATCAATTTAAACAAATAAGCAACTTTTACCAGTACCAACCAAGTGGAAGATATTACCTTTAGTTTGAGTACTGGATGCAATCTCTGTTCCGGAGCTTTCAAAGATCTTGCATTTTCCATCCTTGAACTAGAGATAATAGCCTTTGTCCACCAACTATGCAACACTGAGAAGATTGTGCTTCAATCCTTCAACATACAGTACATTACCTGTTTTGTTTCTACCATCAAAAGAAATAGTTCCTCTACCTCTGATTCTACAAGAAAAATTATCACCAAACTTTACCATTCCTCCTTCATACCTTTCCAAATCTACAAACTTATTTTTGTCACCTGTCATATGGTGAGAGCATTTACTGTCAATGACCCAATCATCCTTTTCTTTAACTTGGGCAGCTAGAGCTCTTTCTACAATTTTAAGATTGACAGATTCAAAAAATATAGGTTCTTCTTCCTTGATGACAATAAACACCCATTCATTTCTGGATTTGTTTCTTGTCTCTGACTCATCATCTATTACTCTTTCATTATCATCTTCTTCATGAACATAGTAGCAATTCTTTTGGAACCTTGATCTATTGGGATTTGGCCTTGAAAATACTTCCGGACACTTTGAGGCAAAATGACCAATATTATTGCAGTTAAAACATTTAAAGGGCAATTTTCCTTCATACTTACCAGATCCTCTTGGCAGTCTCTTTGTAATAAGGGCTTCAAGTTGAGCAGTTTCTACTTCTTCTTCTTCCAATCCTTTTCTTATTTTTTCATACCATGGTAGTTTCCTTGATGAAGTCACTCCCGGATCAAACCTTTGTTTACCTTTTACAGAGGCACTAGCTTTGAATGCAGATTCAATCTTTAGGGGTTCATCTCCAAACTCTGTCATTTCAAATGCAGCCAATTTCCCAACCAATTGATCTCTTGTGACAATTGTATGGGCTCTGAATTCTTCAATGGCAGCAGCCTTGATTTTGTAATAAGTAGTAGGGATCTGAGAATTTTGCCAACAATTTCATTCTCATCCAAGACTCCACCAGCATTTCTAATTCCACAAACTAGCTCATTCACTCTTGGCATAAAAGTAGTAATATTTTCATCATCTCTCATCTTTAGGTTTTCAAATTTCCCTTTCAGACTTTGTAACCTTGCACATATAACATACTGATCTCCTTCATGCAGAAGTTCCAATTTTTTCTAAATCTCATAAGCAGTCAGTAGGTCAATAACATTTGAGAGTTTTGAATCAGATAATGCACTTAGAAGAGCCTCTATAGTCTGCAGATTGTTTTCAGCATGTCTATGATTTCATTTTGGGTTTTCAGACCATTCTATGGAGGTACATACTATACTGTAGCCATGTTCTAGTACGTCATTCCCATATATCTCAAGTGACATTTCATGTGACCTTTCCAGAGATTGAAATTGGTTCCATCAAACTTCGGACTATCCTTATAAGATGACATCCTAGATCTCCTCAAGCAGTTAAGCTCCTTTTAGAGGAACTTGGCTCTGATACCAATTGTTAGACTTAGGGCACACAACTAAGAGGGGGGGTGAATCAGTTGTCCAAAATTTCCACACTCAAATCTTCTTAGTGATTAGCAGTATATCATTCATGAAACATAATGTAATTAAATCAAAAGTAGAAACTCATCAACACATAAGACACCAAGATTTTGACGTAGAAAACCTGGTTAAGGGAAAAACCACGGGGTGATTAACCCAAGATTGTATTCTTTGTTAGAAGAATAGAAAGAACAAATGGCACATGCCAATTAGGGCTCTCTACCTGAGCACACTTCTCACAAGAGGCTCACTGCCTACAAGAGACACACTGTCTACAAAGAAATAAGTATCACCTACTTGAACTGGAAAGTACCATCTTCATCATGCTTGAATCAGTTCCATTTAAGCCCAATACTTCTGCTCTACCTTTCGCTCTCCTTCTTTCTACCACACTCTCATCTCCACAAGGACAACTTTGAAATGACTTCACAACCCCTTACTTATACAAGACATCAACTTAGGAATGATCATCTAAGTCAGCAAACATCTATAAGAACATCCACAAGATGTGTAAGTCATCCAGTCGGCCAGTCTCAGGAAGAACATCATCATCCGGAGGTTATTCTTCAATTGCAGGCTCCAACTCCAATGCAGACCACCAATATGGGCTGGGCATGATCCAAAGACCTTCACAAGATATCCTAACTCACCAAGAACTGTTGCAAGTATGAGGTAAACCAGTGTTGTCATTGATGGCAACATACTCATATTGCATTAACAAGAAGGATTCGATGAGTAGTGTGCTGAGGATATTGAGAAAACTAGCCTCAGTTAGGAACTGTGAAGAACAGTGTTGAGAAGAAGGCAAATGTATTGTATAGGATGTGAACCGGAGGATGTGGATTAAAGGGTTTGTAGATATAAGTCATGAGATGCTTCAGTTAATATTTCAAAGGTCCGCATGAAGATCTGAAGGAGTTGTGCTTGTCGGTGTGGAACCGGTTCCGGCAAGTGTTCAGAGGTGACAGAGGATCACAGAAAGGTCCGGTGAGGTCCAGAATTGTATAATCCTAATCTACAGATTGGAAGGAGTGTTTGGGATGTCCCTGTGATGTGTCATCTCGAGTTGTGTATGATTTGGAGGTCCAGAAGTACCTTTTGCATTGTGACAGTGGCGACAGACTGTGTTCTTGAAGTTCTAGATAAGGAAGAGAAGAGATTTCGGTAAGTAGAGGAAGTGCGAATGTACCTGGTCATTCAGGCAGGCTTGGAAATGTCCTTGGATCATGTTGAGGTTGTGTTGTTGGTTCGCATTGATGGTAGAGCTCGAAATTGAAGATATTCTTCCGGATGAAGTTCTTGCTCTGACTAGCCGACCGGATGAGTTGTTCATCCTACGAATGTTCTTGTGATGGCTAACCAGATGTGTTATTTATCTTGTGGATATTCTTATGGTTGATTGCCAACTTAGATGATTGTTCCTAAGTCAATGTCTTGTATAAATAAAGGTTTGTAAGTTCATTTCAAAGTGTGGATTGTGTGGATGAGAGTGGTGTAGCGAAGAAAAGTACGAAAGGCAGAGCAGGGGTTTTTGGGCTTAAATGGAACTGATCCAGACATGGTAGAGATGTCATTCTCTAGTTCAAGACTGTGATTCTTATCACTTTGTAGATAGTGTGTCTCCTTGTAGGCAGTGGGCCTCTTTGTGAGTAGTATGCTCGGGCAGTGAGCCCTAATTGGCAAGTGCCATTCTTTTTTCCTTAATCTTTTAACAGAGAATAATCCTTGGGTTAATCACCCCATGGTTTTTCCCTTAACCGGGTTTTCCACGTCAAAATCTTGGTGTTCAATGTGTTGATGTTTATCTGCTCTTATGTTTATGTGTTTTACTTTCATGGATGATTAATTGATATGCTGTTAACTAACAAAGAAGAATCAAGTGTTTGAAGTAGAGAGCAAGTTTTTATACAACTGATTGACCCCCCCTCTCAGTTGTATGCCCTAGCTCCAACAATTGGTATCAGAGCCAAGCTCCTCTGAAAGGAGCTTAACCGCTTGAGGAGATCCAGGATGTCATCATACAAGAAGGATAGTCCGAAGTTCGATGGAACCAACTTCACTCTCTGGAAGGGTCGCATGAAATGTCACTTAGAATGTATGGGAAAAGCATACTTGGCCATGGTCTCAAAACCATATGTACCTCCACAAGGTGGTTCGACAACTCTGAAGGAAATCACAGATGTTGAAAACAATCTGCGGACCAAGGAAGCTCTTCTAAGCGCACTGAATGACTCAGATCTCTCAAATGTTATTGACCTACCAATTGCATATGAGATCCTGACTAAACTGGAACTTCTGTATGAAGGAGATGAGTTTGTCAAGAGTGCAAGGTTGCAATGTTTGAAAGGGAAATTTGAAAGATTGAAGATGAGAGATGATGAAAACATCACTACTTTTATGCCAAGAGTGAATGAGCTGGTGTGTGGAATTAGAAATGCTGGTGGAACTCTGGATGAAAATGAGATTGTTTGCAAAATCCTCAGATCCCTTCCTGCTACCTACAAAATCAAGGTTGTTGCAATTAATGAATTTAGAGCCCACACAACTGTCACAAGAGAACAATTGGTTGGCAAACTAGCTGCATTTGAAATGACTGAGTTTGGAGATGATCCTCTCAAGACTGAATCTGCTTTCAAAGCTAGTGCCTATGTGAAAGGCAAACAGAGATTTGATCCGGGAGAAAACTCTTCAAGGAAGATGTCATGGTATGATCAAGCAAGAAGAGACATGGAAGAAGAAGAAACAGAAACAGCTCAACTTGAAGCCCTCATTGCAAAAAGACTGCCAAGAGGATCCGGTAAGTATGAAGGGAAACTACCCTTTAAGTGCTTCAACTGCAATAAGATTGGTGATTTTGCTTCAAGATGTCCGGAAAGATCTGCAAGGTCTAATACTAACAGACAAAGGTTTCAAAAGAACTGCTATTATGTTCATCAAGAAGATGACAATGAAGGAGTAACAGATGATGAATCAGAACTAGGAAGCAAATCTGGAAATGAATGGGTATTTATTGCCATCAAGGAAGAAGATTCAATACTCTCTGAATCTGTCAATCACAAGGTTGTGGAAAAAGCTTTGGCTGCTCAAGTAGAAGAAAAGGATGATTGGGTCATTGATAGTGGATGTTCTCACCATATGACTAGTGACAAGGATAAGTTCTTGGATTTGGAAAGGTATGAAGGAGGAATGGTAAAGTTTGGTGACAATTCTGCTGGCAGAATCAGAGGTAGGGGAACTATTTCCTTTGATGGAAAGAGCAAAACAGGTAATGTACTATATGTTGAAGGATTGAAGCACAATCTTCTCAGTGTTGGTCAGCTAGTAGACAAAGGCTATGATCTCCAGTTTAAGAATGGAAAATGCAGAATCTTTACAAGCTTCGGAACTGAAATTGCATCTGGTACTCAGACAAAAGGTAATATCTTTCATCTGGTTGGTTCAAATAAAAGTTGTCTGTTTGTTCAAGTTGATCAGAGTTGGTTATGGCATAGAAGAATGTGTCATGTAAATTTTGATAACATCATCAAGATAAGCAATACTCAGGCTATAAGAGATCTTCCAAAATTGATGAAACCTACAAATAGTTTGTGCAAAGAATGTTAGCTAGGTAAACAGAGCAGAGTCTCTTTCAAAAGCAAAGATCAGTCCTCTACCAGATTGTTGGAATTAGTACATACTGATCTCTGTGGTCTGACAAGAATCAAGAGTCTGCAAGGTGATAGATATTTCATGTTGTTAATTGATGACCATTCCTGGATGATGTGGGTTACCTTCCTAAAAGAGAAATCAGAAGCATTTGAGAAGTTCAAAATCTTCAAAGCTATGGTAGAGAATCAAACCGGATTGAAACTGAAGTGTCTAAGGTCTGATAGAGGTGGTGAATTTACATCTGGTGAGTTCATTGACTTTTGTGAGAAGCAGGGTATAAGGAGACAGTTGTCTGCTCCTAGGACTCCACAGCAGAATGGAGTAGTTGAGAGAAAGAACCGGACCATCCAGGAAGCTGCCAGGACAATGATGTTGGAAGCAAATGTTCCTCAGATGTTCTGGAAAGAAGCTATCAGCACTGCAGTCTACACTCTAAATCGAGTTCAAATCAGAAACAATACCGGTAAGACCCCCTATGAACTCTGGTTTGGCATCACTCCTACTGTGAAATATTTCAGAGTATTTGGTAGCAAGTGTTATATTATAAGAGATGAAGATCTAGGAAAGTTTGATGCTAGAAGTGATGAAGGAATTTTCTTGGGTTACTCCACTCAAAGCAAAGCATACCTGTGTTACAATAAGAGACTGAGGAAGATGATAGAAAGCACTAATGTGAAAGTTGATGAAGGAATTGAGAAGCCCTCAAGATTTTATGAGTTTGATGAAGATGACCAAGACGGTGTTCAGGTTCAAGGAACTCAATCCTCTCTGGTAAGTCAGAGTCAGCCTGATCTGGTAAATCAGGAAGAAGAGATAGGTTTGAATGAGCCTGATCAAGAAGCAGTAGTGCAGGATACTCCCAAAATTCCAAGGTATGTAACACTCAACCACTCTAAAGATCAGATCATAGGTGACAGAAGCAAAGGTGTGCAAACTAGAAGGAATGCTACTCAAAAATAGGATGAATGTTGTCTGATTTCAAAGATTGAACCTAAAACAGTAAATGAAGCCTGCAATGATGAAAACTGGACCAAACCAATGAAAGATGAATTAATGCAAATTGAGAAAAATCATACTTGGGATCTTGTTCCCAAACCTAGAGATAGGAATGTGATTGGAACTAAATGGGTCTTCCAGAACAAATTAAATGAAGCTGGTGAAGTAATCAGAAACAAAGCTAGATTGGTCTGCAAAGGCTACTCTCAAATAGAAGGAATTGATTTTGAAGAGACCTTTGCTTCGGTGGCAAGAATTGAAGTAGTCAGATTATTTCTTGCATTTGCTGCCTTTAAAGACTTCAAGGTATATTAGATGGATGTCAAGTCTGCCTTCCTAAATGGTGATCTGGAAGAAGAAGTTTACATTGAACAACTGGATGGATTTTAATTGTCTGACAATGATGATATGGTCTGCAAGTTGAAGAAAGCATTGTATGGATTAAAGCAAGCCCCAAGAGCATGGTATGAAAGGTTGGATAAGCATCTTGTGCAAATTAGATTCAACAAAGGTACTGCTGATAGTAACTTATATTTCAAAATTGATCATGAAAACATTTTGATTGTTGAAGTGTTTGTGGATGATATCATCTTTGGAGGAAGAGATAGTATGCACAAAACTTTTGCAAATCAGATGAAAAGTGAGTTTGAAATGTCTATGCTTGGTGAAATAAATTTCTTCTTGGGTCTGCAAATTACTCAAACAAAGAAAGGGATCTTCATTTCTCAGACCAAATATGTGCAAGAATTGTTAAGAAAATTTGGTATGGAAGATTCAAAGCCAATGAACACTCCCATGGCAACTGGATGTAAGTTGAGCAAAGATGATGACTCCCCAAAAGCAGATCAAACAAAGTATAGATCAATGATTGGTGGATTGTTGTATCTCACTCAGACCAGACCAGATATAATGCAGGCTGTTGGTCTTGTAGCAAGATTCCAGGCTGATCCTAAAGAATCTCATGTTATGGCAATCAAAAGAATTTTTAGATACTTGAAAGGAACAGCTGAGTATGGTCTATGGTACCCTAGAGATCCAGATTTCTCTCTTCATGCTTACACAGATGCAGATTGGGCAGGAGATGTGGATGACTGGAAGAGCACCAGTGGTGGAGCATTCTTTTTGGGGAAGAGATTGATTTCTTGGCTAAGCAAGAAACAAGATGCAATATCTCTGTCTACAACTGAAGTAGAATACGTTGCAGTAGCAAGTAGTTGCACTCAAATCTTATGGATGAAGCAGATGCTAAGAGATATTAAAGTTGAATATGAGGAGCCTATCACAATTTTCTGTGATAATTCAAGTGCAATTAATATTTCTACGAATCCGGTATTGCACTCTAAGACTTAGCACATATCAATCAAGTTTCACTTTCTGAGAGAACAAGTGAACAAGGAAGAAGTCAGGTTGGAGTATGTTCCCTCCAAGGATCAGATTGCAGATATCTTTACTAAACCTCTTCCTAAGGACTCCTTTGAATATCTCTGGGAGAAGTTAGGGGTTATGGCCCCTCCAGTGATGAACTAGGATGCACTGATATGCATCAGTCTGGTGGATATCACAGTCATATCTTGTGATTCAGATTGATGATGGGGAGTTGCTACTAAGGGGGAGCAGCTGGTATGATTCTGATGTGTTAGAATTGAAAGTATGAGCCCTTTGCCATTGATGTCAAAGGGGGAGAGAAGACATGTGGAAAACAAGTAGCTGATGATCAAAGGGGGAGCAATAAATGAAGAGAAGACATGTTGCTAATAGGGGGAGCTGTGACAGAAAGGAGAAGTTCTTGTCTTGATGGTTTTTCACATCATATGTTGCCATCAATGACAAAGGGGGAGATTGTTGCAAGTATGAGGTAAACCAGTGTTGTCATTGATGGCAACATACTCATATTGCATTAACAAGAAGGATTCGATGAGCAGTGTGCTGAGGATATTGAGAAAATTAGCCTCAGTCAGGAACAGTGAAGAACAGTGTTGAGAAGAAGGAAAATGTATTGTATAGGATGCGAACCGGAGGATGTGGATTAAAGAGTTTGTAGATATGAGTCGTGAGATGCTTCAGTTAAGATTTCAGAGGTCCGCATGAAGATCTGAAGGAGTTGTGGCTGTCGGTGTGGAACCGGTTTCGGCAAGTGTTCAGAGGTGACAAAGGATCACAGAAAGGTCCGGTGAGGTCCAGAATTATATAATCCTAATCTACGGATTGGAAGGAGTGTTTGGGATGTCCTTGTGATGTGTCATCTCAAGTTGTGTATGATTTGGAGGTCCAGAAGTACCTTTTGCATTGTGACAGTGGCGACAAACTGTGTTCTTGAAGTTCTGGATAAGGAAGAGAAGAGATTCTGGTAAGTAGAGAAAGTGCAGATGTACCTGGTCATTCAGGCAGGCTTGGAAATGTCCTTGGATCATGTTGAGGTTGTGTTGTTGGTCTGCATTGATGGTAGAGCCTAGAATTGAAGATATTCTTCCGGATGAAGTTCTTGCTCTGACTAGCCGACCGGATGAGTTGTTCATCCTGCGAATGTTCTTGTGATGGTCGACCGGATGTGTTATTTATCTTGTGGATATTCTTATGGTTGATTGCCGACTTAGATGATTGTTCCTAAGTCGATGTCTTGTATAAATAAAGGTTTGTGAGTTCATTTCAAAGTGTGGATTGTGTGGATGAGAGTGGTGTAGTGAAGAAAAGTACAAAAGGCAGAGCAGGGGTTTTTGGGCTTAAATGGAACTGATCCGGACATGGTAGAGATGTCATTCTCCAATTCAAGACTGTAATTCTTATCACTTTGTAGACAGTGTGTCTCCTTGTAGGCAGTGGGCCTCTTTGTGAGCAGTATGCTCAGGCAGTGAGCCCTAATTGGCAAGTGCCATTCTTTTTCCTTATTCTTTTAACAAAGAACAATCCTTGGGTTAATCACCCCATGGTTTTTCCCTTAACCGGGTTTTCCACGTCAAAATCTTGGTGTTCAATGTGTTGATGTTTATCTGCTCTTGTGTTTATGTGTTTTACTTTCATGGATGATTAATT
Source organism: Cunninghamia lanceolata (assembly GCA_027924645.1). Taxonomy (NCBI): domain Eukaryota; kingdom Viridiplantae; phylum Streptophyta; class Pinopsida; order Cupressales; family Cupressaceae; genus Cunninghamia; species Cunninghamia lanceolata. The sequence continues at coordinate 7,651,767 of BSBN01000193.1, forward strand.
GATATGCTGTTAACTAATAAAGAAGAATCAAGTGTTTGAAGTAGAGAGCAAGTTTTTATACAACTGATTCACCCCCCACCCCCTCTCAGTTGTATGCCCTAGATCCAATAAGAACATCCGCACTTTATTTGTTTACTAAAAACCATCTCTCCTTCATCTGGAACCTCAAGAACATAGTCTGTCACTACTGTCACAAAGGAATACATGCTTCTAGACCTTCAAACCATGAACCAATCTAGATAACACTCCATAGAGACCTCCTCAACACTCCCTCAAATCCATAGAATAGGAGAGTGTATTTTCAGATCTCACCAGACCTATTTGTATCACTCTATCACCACTGAGTACCTACCGGAACCGGTTTTACTTAAACTGCCATAACTTCTTCAGATCTTCATGTGGACCTCTAAGATCTCTACTAATCTACTTAAGACACATATCTACAAAACCTTTAATCTGCATCCTCTCATCCTCATCCTATCTTGGACTTTTGCCTTACTATCATCACTGTTCTTCACTGTTCCTGATTGAGACTAATTTTCTCAATATCCTCAGCTCACAGCTCATCCAATCCTTGTCATTAATGCAACAGGAGTATGTTGACATCAATGACAACACCAGTTAGGCCCATACTTGCAACATGATCTTCTCATTATTTCTATACCATTGATCTTTTCTCACATCTATAAATTGAACCCTCTTCTTCCATTTCATTCATCCAAGCTTTTCGTATCGTTACTCTACAGGAATTATAGTACGCCTTGTTACCATATCACTACCATTGTTGTGAATCTCGTCTTCATTACAAAGTACTATCATGGCCATTCTCCATTGACAATCTTGGAATAGCAAGGAAGTGCACTCTCTGAGGGCCTTATCCATACATGCAAGATCAATTGAGATAGGTAACCAATGGAAGCTATGAAGTATTGAGGTTTGCAAAGGTTTCATCGTTGTTTGTTTGATCTTGATTATTTCTCTTTTCATTGAGTTTTGGGTATTATTGATATTGATATATTGATTATTCATGTTTACTCCAATTTTCCCTTAACAGGTTGAATTCCCTGGCATACCTTTTCCTTGTTGGCCATTTCTTAATCATATCACTTTCTCTCTAGTGAGGGTGGTCTGTGTGGAAACAAACAAGTTTAATGTAGCTCACTCCCAACGTAAGGTATGTGTGGACATAGACATCTCCCAATATTTTAAAAAATTATTGATATACAAATTGGGAACATGAACAATGCATAACATGTTCTACATATCAATCTCCCCAACAATTTTTTAGGTGTTAATCCTCTTAATGTATAAAATTAGAGATTCTCCTCTTGTCACCCTCAAACAATGTTAACCTTCAAACCTATGAGTGATATTATTATAAATGATGGTGTTTAGGCTAACTTTGGTAGCCATAAAGACAAGTGCATTGATGGGCCCAATGAAGGTGTTACATCCCTAATTTTGGCTTTGATTAAATTACTATTTACTTTCATGTGATTAGTAGTGAATTTTATAGATAAATGGTTAGACATTAAGATATAATGTTAGAGTAAGTCATTGGTTTCTTAAATATCAGATTGTGTGATTAAGTATAATGCATGTGATTGAATAATTCAGAAATTTACATTATGAGGTTTTGATTTTTTATTCATAAGATTTGTGAATGGACTAATGATGCACTAATCTTGGTTTGGTGATTACAAGTTGTATTCAGGAAAATAGGTTTCGACCACTCTCCAAGAAAGAGAGAGGGTATCTTTCGGGAAGAGGAGAATAGACATTTGGTTTTGGATAGTTCATTTGCCATCTGAGTCTAGTGTATCTTCAGTTAGTGAACCATTGATGATTAAGGTAGGTTGTGCCTAATCAAGTTGGTCTAAGTTTAATTTTTTGACTCAGCAAGTTGTCAATGTCATTTAGAGTCTTTTTAATGTGTTTCTACATCAACCAGGTCATTTTTGTGAATTTGACATTATCAAGGTTGAATGTTAGTCATTTTGTGACTAAGGTAACTTTTTTTGTCGAAACATCATTCTTTGTACCAAAAATGAGAATATGTTTAAGTCTACATTGACATAATTGGAAGAAATTAAAATTGTGTTTCTTGTAGATAGTTTTCACTAATACATAAAAGGGGAGATTTGGTCAACTCAATCACATATTGTGCATAACATGTGAAGCAATGTAAGTATAGGTTGTATTTTCATAGTCACTATCATTAATAATATCTATGTTTTTAGATTATATTAAGTAATTATTCTTTGAGTAGAGTTTGAAGTTGTTAAAGTGGACCTAAATGATTAACAACCTTCTTAAAGAAGATGCATTCTTCTCTTAACCATTTGTATAACCAAGGAATACTTGTAGGGATGTCGTTAAATGGAAAGAGTGGAGTTTAATTACCACAATTCCCCTCAACCTGAATGCTCAAAGAAAGAGTAAATTTAGGCTTACATAGTGGAGGAAGCCATAGCTAGTTGGGAGAGATAAATCGACTTGAATCTTTAGTTGATCGGGATAGAGAAGAGGATGGTTAATGTAGGATAAAGAGAGAGGTAGTAGCATAGAAGATTAGGTGTAGGTTGAGGTGAGGATATCAGGTCAGTTTTTGAGGATATAGTCTATCATTTTCCCATTATTGCATTGGTTAGACATACTTAGGTAAGAGTCGAGTCTATATTCTTAGTTTATTATGATTTCATTTTAAAATCATGTTCAATGAAATTCTTCTTTATCAAAAGTTTATTCTCTTACAAGAATGTAGGGACATCTATAACAGAGTGTGAAATATCTGAGCGATTGTAAAGTCTTCAAGAAAATTTAAGTTGAGAGATATCATGAATATATACAATGTAGAGCTCATGAACAAAATCGATGATACTATCTAAGTATGTTGTTTTTAGTTTGCTAAGGGTATGCCTATTGAATTTCTAATAAACTAGAGATGTCATTCTAGATAGAGTATTTAGAAAAAAATCAAAGATATATGTTTATTCTTGTATTTCATTATATGTGAATGAGTGGTAGTTTTATCTTACATTTTAAGTTTTCACGTAAAGGTTAGTACTACAAACTATTATCTAAGATAACAAAACACTTGTATGAGAATGAAAACCATGAGAGTATCTTAGTTTTGAGATATATAGAATTTACATTTTATCTTTACGTAAACATAGTGTGGTATTGTAGTCATGCTCTTGGATATATAAGATAGTTCTAAAATATTGTTTTGATATGAAATATATAATGTTGATTATGAAGAATATCAATTGATCTATTCTCTGGTATTGACTTCTTTAAGTACAACGAGATTCAAACTAAACAAGAAGGATAAATTGATAGAGTAATTTTCCTCGAGCATATTCATTATTATAAATTATTAGGAGCATAGTACTTACAAACTTACCAATACTCAAAAGAGAACCTAAAGGGTTAAGGTTAATTATAACTATGTCAAATTTTATAGCCTTGTATTGCTCTTTTATATTGGTCAACAATGAAAGGTTGAGAACCGTGAGTTTTATTGTTTGAATTAGGCTTGTCTAAAGAAGTTTATATTTAGTTAGTGGTGATTTTCTTTTATATTAAACCAAATTGTTTTATTACCATCAACTTGAGTCATGGACTCATGGAGTAGATGACAACAAGTCATAGACCTCAGATTTTGCAAGTATGCAAAGAGGTACTTTTGGATGGATTGTCAACCCATAAAGCCTTATGGTATGAATGATAGGATCATAAGAGTTAATCTAAGTTGGGTAGACTAGATTTTGAGTTAGACAAGACTCTATTTTAAAAAAAACATTTATCAAATGAACCAAGTTTACCAAGTCAAATTGTAGGATGCGATAGTATCTAAGTTGAGTTCGAGGTGTGTGGACAATATGACTACATTTACTATAAACATTTATTTATATAAAATCTTTGACCAAAGTAATGCATATGTCTCTGCATGCATTAGTCGGTTCACCATGTCCAGATTTCATAACCTGTCGGTATGAATATATTCAGCTAGAGGATTGTCTAGAGTTGTATGATTGATAGAGTTATGTAGGATACAATAGAAGTACTCAGATGGCAACTATCAATTGGTTTCCTTATATCTATACTCTTCGTGAAGGGTAGGGCCACTTCCAATTGGAAGATGAGTGAGGGACTGCTGGTCTATGGTTGGAGGTAAAGCACTCAGAAGATGGTCTCTCTCTCTCCAGTAGAAGACTCACTGAGACTTGAGATATGGATATCAAAATTCTAGTTGCACCATACTTATTGATATGTGACTTGTATTGCATAAAGTATGTAAATTTTATCAAGTGCAAATTATTGTAATTGAAAAATGAAATGTTGATTTTGCAAATTAAGTTTTGAATACATGTATATTTAGAAAGGAAGTTATGTATATATGATGTATTTTGGTTCCTTGATAACATTTTAATTCAAAAAAAAAGTTTGGTCTTATTCACTTAATGATTTATATGTTTATTTATCTCTTCGTAAATATTTGTTTTAAGCCTTGTTATGAGATTTAGTATGTTACATATAGTATTAAAGCTACTAGGTTTAGCACTAGGGCTTATGAGCTTACTATGCTAACCTATTATCCAACATTATTGGTAGCTAATGTTTGGACTTCTTGTGCTAGGATGGTGCGACTCAAGATGACTTCTAGGAAGTCAGTTATCGGTAATGGGTGCTACTTGAAGGTCAAGAAAGAAAAAGAGGCCATAGTTAAACCATAGAAGGAACCAACTATGACAATGTAATATGGCTTAGTGATATTGAAACTCTTAGTAATGACATGTCTCGAATTAAATGAAAAAAGATGAAAATTTTAGAGGTAAATAAGATCATAGCTTATTTACTCCCAACTGAATCTGACCAACTATCTCTCTCAAGAGATGCGTTAACCAATCAGAATGTGGATACACCTATGATTAGGAGGGACCCTCATATAACCTCATCTTCTGAGATTATTGTGCTTGTATCTAATAGTGAATCAGAGGGATATACTCCCCTCGATTGTGACAAATGAGTCATTTTATGTGCAAATATGGATGTAGTTACTCCAAAATGAACTATAATAAAGATGAGATTATTTTGTACCAATCTGATGTTTACTTTTGAGTTAATTATGTTTTTGATTTAATGAGTCACATTAAATTTAGAAAACTAATAGATAACTTAATATTCTAAGGTGTGAGAACAAAAAAACATCATGGTTCATACAAGAACAAATCAAGGTGAAAGTCAAGAAGAGAATAACCCTCCAGTAAATCCAATGGAAAAGTTAGATCAAAATTTAGCTATACTTATAGAAACCAAGGAGAGACTTGGTACCTTAGAGCAGAAAGTAAGAGATCAAGGGAATCCTAAAGGAGGAAATGAGATCTCTCATGGATTGAGTGAAGAAAACCTTGAAGAGCATAGTGCAAATAGTGAGAATTTTGATAATCATAGACCCGAGAGAGAAGTAAGGGATAGGCTTTCTTTAGAATTGTCTAAAGATATGAAGAAAGTCACGCCACCTAAGTTGGATGGAATGGTGACTAGAGATGTTGCTGAGGCTTGGTTAATAGACATGGAAAAGTATTTTGAGATAAGAAATTATTCAAAAATAACCAAAGTAGTATGGGGACCGTATCAGTTGGTAGGAGAAGAATCTACTTGGTGGATGAACAAGAAGATGGAATTAGGATTAAGCTGCTTAAAAGTAACTTGGGATGAGTTTGTTAAACTTTTCTATAAAAGGTGGTTTCCACAACTCTTCTTCAACTAGAGTTGACAGATTTTCAAAATCTATGTCAAGGGGATATGTTAGTGGTCGAGTATGGAGAGAAGTTTACTCATCTTTTGAAGTACATACCTCACTACTAGAAGGATGAAAGATTCTAAATTAGGAAATTCATCACAGGTATAAATGCCTAGATTGGTGGTGAAGTGGATGTGCATGGTCTTACAACAATGGATCAAGTTTATGAGAAGACCATTAAGCAGGAGCAAAAGTTCAAGTGCATATCTACTTATCGCGACATGAATCACAAGAGGTTTAATAAGACTCAAATTTCCCAACCTTCTAAGGTGAGGAACAATAAGAATTATGAGAATAGGAGAAATGGCAAAGGAACCAATAAATATAAGAGTGGGTCTGGCAATAAAAAGAAGAATGGTAATTTCATGAGAAATGAGGACAATGCTTTCAAGACAACTGAAAAGAGAGGACCTCCTTGATGATGCTTTACTTGTAGAGGTGACCATTATGCCAATCAATGCCCAACTAAGAACCAGGGTGGTCAGGAAAGAGGTAATGCTTTACCTACCTAGAAAGCAACATTTTGGCAAAGGATTCATGTGGTACTAGACAATCACCAATCAGAGTATCATATCACTCCTATAGAGATGACATGTACTTTGTTTGGAGTCCCTATCTCTATTTTGATTGATACTAGAGAAACTAAAATTTTTATTTCTCCTAGGATATTGAATAAGTTTCATAGAAGACCTAGTTATATGGCTAAACCTCGGTCAGTGGAATATGCTAACCAAGCTAAGGCTCAGATAGAGTAATGGTTGTTTGAAGCTAAGATTGATCTCTCAAGTTTTTCAACTAAGGTGAATTTATACGTAGATCCCTTAGGTTCCTACGATGTTTTCTTAGGAATAAATTGGTCGTGGAAATATAGAGCCAATGTTGACTATTTTACAAAATAGATGAGTGTTTAGATGATGTGGGAAATAAGGTCTTTTGTAAGGTATTCAAAGATGGGTTAAGATTCGACCAATCTCTGCTAAGTAATTAAAAAGGGCTAGGAAAAAAGGGTATCAACTCTTTGCAGTGAAAATGTAACAAATCAAGGAAAGTCTTGTAAAGAAAAATGTTCCTTTTGAAGAAAGTTATCCTTTTCATCAATATTTTTAGGATGTTTTTCCAGAGGAACTTCCAGGTCTACCACCCAAAAGAGTCTTTGATTTTGTAATCAAAATTAAAACAAGATCTGAGCCAATATCAAAAGCAACTTAATGTATGGCTACTATGGAATTGATGGAATTAAAAGCCCAATTGCAAGAATTGTTGGCTAAAGGATTGATTAGGCCTAGTGTTTCTACATGGGGTACACTACTAATCTTTGTTAAAAATAAAGATGGAACTTTACATCTGTGCATAGATTATCATATGCTTAATAAAACAATGATAAAGAATAAGTATCCATTACCGTGTATAGATGATCTTTTTAATCAAATGCATGGAGCTTATATGTTTTCAAAGATCGATTTATTATCGGGATATCATTAACTAACATTGAAGGATGAAGATATCCACAAATCAACTTTTAAAACAAGAGATGGGCACTATGAGTTTATAGTGTTACCATTTGGACTTATGAATTCCCCTGCTGCATTCATGAATCTGATGAATAGTGTATTTAGAGATTACTTGGACAAGTTTGTAATAGTTTTTCTTGATGATATTCTTATTTATTCTAAAAATAAAGAACATTTGCTATACCTGTAAATAGTATTGTAGCAGTTGAGAGAGCATATGTTATATGAAAATCTTTCTAAGTGTTCGTTCTTCCAAGAGGAAATACATTATCTAGGACACAAAATTTATACTGAAGGAATTTTTCTAGATCCAACAAAGATTAAAGCTATCCTAGATTTGCCTATACCTAAGAATGTGCATGAAGTGTATAGCTTCATGAGCTTGGTAGGATACTACAGAAAGTTTGTTTTGAATTTCTCAAAAATTGCAAGTCAAATCACTTCGTTGCAAAGGAAAGGGAAATGTTTTGATTGGTCAAAAAATGTTAAGAGGCGTATGATTAATTAAAAGAGAAATTGACAATAACACCAATTCTGAAAGTCCTCGATCTTGAAGGTCAGTTTGAGGTAATAACTGATGGCTCAGAAGAAGGTTTAGGAGGAGTGCTTATGCAAGATGGGTGAGTGATAGCCTATGAGTCTAGAAATTTAAAATCTTATGAGAAAAATTATGCTTGGCATGATTTAGAACTGGCAGCAGTTACACATGTTTTGCAAGTATGGTGTCACTATTTGTTAGGGAAAACCTTTGTGTTAAAGTTAGATCATCAAAGACTCAAGTTTATATTTTGTCAAATTCATCTGAATACTTGACAAAGGAGATTGTTAGAGTTGATATCTGACTATGAATTTGAGATTTGTTATATCAAAGGTAAAGAGAACAGAGTAGTAGATGCTTTGAGTTGGTGGAGACATATTTCTTCAATTGTCTCTATTCATGCAAACTTTAAGGATTTAGTGTTGCAACATCTATCAAGTGATGAATTCTATGAGTAGGTTAAGTAAGCTCTTATGGTAAATCTTCAAGATTCAAGGTATGATGGGTTTCATTTTTAATCTGATGGAGTGTTAAGGTACAAAGGAAGAATGTATTTGTTACCAATTTTATTTATAGTAAAAATTGGTAGAACTAAAGAGTACATTCAGTTCATGTTTAGATGAGAAAGTTTTAACATTTTGCCTGATATCTTGTTTGCATAGTTGGAGTGTTTGAGATATTTAGTTATGTTATAGTTTAGTTATTCAATAGAGAAAAGAATTTTTAGATCATCATTCATTTGTAGAAGGTTGTTTGAAAGATAAGTTATTTCATTTCACAACAAGGATTATTGATTTTATAAATAAGATACATAAAAGAAATAAACATTACATTGAATGAAAGCATGATGGATCAAATGTCCCACACAAGCCATGGGAATAGCTGAACTAGTAAAGACATAGAGAATACATTATGCAACTAAAGATAAGAAAGGTAGAACATATCCATCATTGCCTGTTTCAGGGTCTTGGTCTGATCTTCATTACAGCTGGCTCCTCTTCAATCCCGTTGTCTAAGAGAACCTGTAGGGTTGGAAAAAGTTATGTTAGAGCTGTAGATATGGTTTCCTATGTGCCTATCAATAGAAACATAATGAATTGCCTATGGTGTACTATATCTAACATCAAATCATTTACATGCAAGAGAGACTAAAAGATGAAACAATTATTATACTTCACTATTTTAATCTAACTTATTTGTTTCATGTGTAGGTATAGGTGAAGTCATGCAGCTATTTGAAGACATATCAGCATATGGTGTCAAGTGGGCTCTCACAAGGGTTAAGCCCAGCATGCTGCCCCTAGTCCTTAGAGGGGATGGAATGCAAATTATATCCATGATGCTCAATTGAAATAGGTTAACTAAAGGAGTACAACATCAATCTAATGCTTACAGTTCAAGTAATGATGAAATGAAAGGATTAAAGTGACCTGAACTCATATAGGATAGTATTCAATGCACAAGAATAGCTATCATTATTGCTACAATAGCAACTCAGAAGTAGGTACATCATAACCATGATCATTTATAGTACCTTTCATAATGGTTGCATTATTTTGGATAGAAAAAGGCCATAAAGCAGTTGAATGAATGATTAGATAGGATTGCAAATGAAAAACATCATTCAAAGATGTATGACTATTTTTAGTCATAGCATAGCATCAAAAATAAGTATCATTCTATGGATGATTGAGTAAACTGAAGAGTGCAGATGAGAGTCATACAGATATAGTGATCAAACTAGAACCATGGAAATACAATGAGCTCAACTAAAAAACTATCAGTGCTATGTCATAAAAGATCATTCAAATGTATGCAAACTAGGTGAATTAGTCATCAAGTGGATCATGCATATACAACATGTGTACAGATAAAGCACAACTCACATCAAATGCCTTGCCATTATTAAAAAAAAAAAATTGTTGCTTCTGTCACAAGAGTGATAGGAAAAGAATCAACTGGCAATATTATGCAAGTTCAGAATAAGTTTAAAGCCAGTGAAAAGAATATCATAGTTTGTAGGTACAGTAATAGTAATATATGCCAAACAGTTGCAAAGTGAACAATATCAATTTTGTTTTGCATATATTATTGTAGTCATGTGTGTCACATCAATTGTAAGAATGATGATCAATATCATGCATAGATGGTTTAATCAATGTGATATAGTGAAAAATAGTTTGCATATTATAAACCATAGGTTATAGTTGCAGCAATATGTCAAAAAATATGCCATGTTACTGAGCAGGTTTGATAGCTCAAATGAATATAATGATAGGAACATCATGTCACAATTATACCATACAATTCGAACATCAAACATTTATATGCATCTATAGACGGAAATAAAAGTAGGTCAAATGCAAATAATATTATGAATGATGGAGCCTTAAGCCATGGCCAAAGATACAGTTTTTCTTCAAAAAAGGCTTGAAAACCTTACTATACAGTGCTAGATCAAAGAATGACAACAATAAACAAGTATGCAAAAGTAATCACAATTTTCAAAAGACAAGCTGCCACATGTTATAGACATTGAGACAGTTAGTGAGATCATCAGGTGAGTTGGGTAGTTGACATCAATTCCATAAAACATGTTGCTATAGCTATGTGTATAACAATACTTGTAAAGTATCATTTGAATATATGATCCAACTAAATGAGCAGTGAGGTCACAACTATACACTTCATACCACACAGAGAATAAACGAATCATAATCATTGGGTACAGTGTGTATGAAAGCACATTTTGGTGCAATATATAGAAGATACAGTGAGCCTCATGACAATGAATGATGAGATGGTTGAGGAGAGAATCATATGGGTCCTACTATTACAGAAAAGGCAAGAGATGTAATCTATTTTACAAATGACAAAACCATATGAATAAATACATCATGAGATCATAGAGATAAAAGAGATGGTGAAGATTTTCTTCACAGCAGATAGGACCCACATGGAGTTTTCGACAAAGATCAAATGTAGAGTGATATAGAGAATTTCTTTTGTCAGGTCAAACCCACTAAGGGGTTGCAAGCTAGTCTCAGATATAGGATGAACAAGCTCAAGCTCATAGTCATAAAGAATCCTCAGAATATGCATAACTAGCCTCTCATGGTCGCGACCTAAGAATAGTTCTTCTCACAAACTATAAAAAAGAAATCATATCAGTATTCATGGAGGGACTTCAACTATAGGAGATATGCTAATTAATAGAAAGAAAATCTAGTTTATCTTGTGAATCCGCAACATTAACAGTGGGAGAAGCCTTTTGAATGAGAGAACTCATGGATCTAGAATACAGAAGATTGTATTTGAAGTACCAAAGGGGCATGTATTTTCATAAGTTTGAATCAAGCTTGATTATGCAGGAAACATGATTGAAATACAGAGTTCAAAAGATGAGAGTTTACCTTGCTTCTAAGTGAGGATATGTACATGAAGCTGTGAATTTTTTGCCCTTATATTGTCTCAAAAGAATTTGACTCAGTCTCACAGTAGCCACGAGCACACATGGAAGAAATGGTAGTGAAAGCACAAAAGAAAATACATCAGAGAGTTTACTTTAGCCGTGGCCTATAAGGCCCAATGTTACCTTAAATGCAGGGAAATGTCCATATTTATGACAAATAATGAATTACCTTTTGTTTGCTACTAAGATCCTCCAAAAATTGACATGAAATGGTAGGAAAGTGGAGAATTCAGGTCCAAACCATATTCATGGCGGTTGGATGCAGAGAGCCTTTCTCTCAAAACTTCCAAAGTGAAAACGAGCTCGTAAACTTAGGGTGAAAATCTTTTTGTGTTTAGGGTTTTCTTTCCAAACCCTAGGTTTGATTGATATTTTCACATTGAGTTCATTTTTTATTGTCCAAACTAATTCCTGCAGGGTATTAAGTGGTTGTATTGAAGCCTTAGGTCTCATTGTGTATTCTATGCTAAGGTTGATACCTTAAAAACCATTTTTGGTCACCTTTGGAGATATGCCATGTACCTTGGACTCCTTAGAGGAGTAAATCATATGCCCTTAGATATATTTTTGCAGATCATTTGGAGGGTAGGGTATAGGTTTTTTATTTTTACATAAGCTATGTATATGTATTTACTTGGCGATTTTAAAGCCTTGTATTATTATTTTTGCAAAAAAAATCAAATCGATATAAGATATGGATCAAAACTGCAATCTCAAAGTAAAGTTTTGTTTTAAAGCAATAATTTATAAATTGCTTTAAAATTAAAACTATATTATGCAGTTAAAACAAATAAAATAAATGATATCTTGTTTTCTTTAGTTTTCTTTATTTTGGGGCAGATATGGACAAAAGATTGAATTTTTTGGAGAAAACAAAGCATATTTTCCAGTGGGGCCACATGGGAGGACTTTTTGGCAGTTTGATGAAGGGGGTAAATCATAAAACACACAACAACAAAAATGGAACATAGAAAATAGACTATTTATTTATTGAACTAGGCAACTCATTACATTACAAAAGCTTAATTACAATCAGAGGATGAATCCTCTCCTAGCTGCAACACATTACAACTTTCCCAACCTCAAGACTCTAGAATCTTCAGCCTTCTGTAACCCCAAATCAGCTAGGGTTTCTATTTTCCCTCATATTCTTGACTCTACACTGGCCCCCTTAACTCTACTACTGCCCTGGGTTCCCAAAATAGTCATAAATAGCACTTTTTGGCAGCCTCCAGCTAAATTTCAAAATTTGCAACTCCCTCCAAAAGTAGGTCAGCTTCCGGGAAGCATAACTTTTGATCCGGGTGTCCGATTGACGAGCTGTTTTAAGTGCCAGAAAGCTCGCGATGTGAACTATCATGCCAAAAATATGTAAATGGATTTCTATCAATGTTTTGGGATGTTATGGGATGTTTTAGTGCCTCATATCTCATTTTAGAAATTTTCAAGGGCTTTTAAGAAAATAAAAACTTTAATATCTTTCAGCTCACAAATGATCTTTGCCTGATTCCTTTGCCAAAGGTCTTATATTTCCATTATGTAACTTTATGTAAGTTTTCACTTCAATCTATGCCAAAATGCAAGCTTTCTAAACATAGGAGGTACACTTTCCAAAATAGGCAGGTTGCTATTTTTAGCAGTTTTGGAAAAACTGAAAGTCGTACATCATTATTCTGGATATTATGGAACCAAAAACACTAATTATGGAAATAAATGAAAAAAACTACAATGATTTTGAATTATCTTCTTTTTGGGTGATGCAAGATTGCCCTTACACCACTGGATGCTCTTGTATCACAGTTTGTTTTCATAGTTTAGAGGCAATTTGATGGGCTTTTTGTCAGATTTTATGAGGAGCTAAAAAATGGATTGACATGTCTATTATTAGGAGCTTTTTCTTAGCCTTTTTGGGAGATCTTTTGGAGAGGATATATTGCAGATAGCCAATTCTTTCTCAAGGTTAGAGTCTGAGTTAGACAGTTAAAGATTAGAGTTCAAATTTTTAGAGTCTTCCTCTCACACTGAGAGAGTTGTACTTCAGATTTTGTACTCATTATTCCTTCCAATTTATAGAGTAGTGGTTTTCCTTCCCATTTGTCTATTCATTTGCAAAGTTGATTTGATATTGCATTGTGATAGTTATCTATCATTTGTCTTGTCTTAATTTTGTGATGTTTATGCACTTTTTTTTATTTGATTTAGGTTGCATGTTGTGTTCAAATGAACCTGCATGTGAAATATTAATGAATTAAGTATAATCAAGAGGTTGTGAGAGTTATAGTTCTATGAACTAACTGTGAGTAAGATCTGGTAGGAGTTTTAGTATTGGTCCACTACCTTAGGAGTTAATTTCAGTTATCTATTTTATTTGAGTTATCCTTCTATCTCTTTTCTCAGAAAGTCATTTAGATTAGTAAAATCATTAGGAGAACCAGCTCACTCTGGAGATTCACTCCAATTTTTAGGAAACCCACAGACCTAGGAGTGTTCCCATGTGTCAACAGATAGTTAAGTTGAATAAATTAGCATAGGGTGCATATATGATTGATAACAATTTTTGGCACGCCCAGTGGGACTCTGAAAGTGTTTTCAGAGAAGTTTTTTTTAACTCTTAAAGCTACTTTTCTAGTATATGTAGCAGCATTACAACCTTTGAAGGATTGACATAATATACCTGGTGACTCTATCTCTCTAGTTTTGTGTGTAGAACTAGTGTATTTAGATTACGAAAACTAGATCAAGTTCTGCTACATTTGAGTATCTGTAGTTACATCCACAAAGAAGGGGGGGTAGGACAACAAGAAGAATTTTTGACTTACGAAGGAGGTCGTGATCTACACCTCCAGGTCTCATCCCTACATCTCTAGTGCAGAGAAGTCATGTGCTAGTAGTACAAATACCAATGATTCCTAGGTAGTTCACATTTACACCTTTTAATGGGGGTAGCCCATTACAACTTGCCCAACTTGATGATATTCTAGCTATAGCCCTCAAAGGACTATGATATTTCACCGGAGAAGATCACACTACAGCTATTGAGCACATTAAGGATGTGGCAATATTGTGTTCAGTGTATAATGTTACCCAAGAAAATGTAGCAATTAGATTATTAGCTGCATCATTAAAGGGAAAAGCTTTACAATGGTTCAGAAATCTTGCAGAGAATTCAATAATGACATGGGATCAGCTGGGTGATGGCTTGCGTAGACATTTTGAGAACAAATCCAATCTTTAGTCTCTGCTGGAGTAGTTGAGTACCATCACAAGAGTTCCTTACGAGCACATGACGAACTTCAACTATCACTTCCAAAGGACTTGGGATAGGATCCCCACAATAGTAAAAGCTCTGCCAAGGCATGTATTTTTCTTTTATATTAAAGCTTTGAATAGTGAAATCTCTGTAATGATCCAATCTATGGGTGGATCTACCCTTCCTGATGCTTTTGAGATTACTGTTAGAGAAGAAAATTGCCTTATTCAAGTAGGGAAAATAGCCCCAAGGCCTCCCTTACCCATTCTTGCAAAAATCTAGCCACCTATGCCAATGTTAATTCCTCCTTTAGCTGATGTCCTAGTTCAGTCCCAAGAAATCCAAGAGTTAAAGGGCATACTGCAGTCCTTCGACAAGACTTTTAGCAATGAATTTGTTAATATTAAGAAGCAAATTGGTCAAGAACATAAGCCTTACCAAGCCCCATATTAGTCGAATAAGCCAAATAGACTACCTTTTCAAGCTAATCCACAGGGCCAAAGGAGAAATTATAACCCTCGACCTTTTCAATCTTATAATCCTAATGTTGCTAGCACTTCAAAAGAACTTGTACCCACTCAAAATAACATGGCACAAGACAGTGACTAGTGTTATCCAACCCCATAACCAAGCTACATGTGCAAATGGTATGAGGAATCAAAATCTCATGGTGCAGAACAACTATGGTAGTTTGGAAGGCATCACGAATGAGGATTTGGTTCAGCAAGATAACCCTGAGATGATTTTAGTGAATTGAAAAGGCACTAAATTTTGTGGTGTGAATTATCCCCAAGGCCAAAAGTCCATTAATCCTTAGTTTTAGCAACATCAAAAATTTGAACCAAGTAATCAAAATTTTGAACAACCCTGGTAGCATTCTTGGACTAAGTATCCTGGTTATAAAATGCCAAATCTTGTTGAGGCTACCCCTCCCAAGCCAATTGAAACTTCAGATTTCAAGCCAGTAGCTGAAAGATCAAATAGAGAGCAAGAGGTTGCTGTTGTTTGTGTTGTCCTCCCAGCTGAATCTGAACATAATGCATGCGTATTGGAAGTTGATTCAAACTCGACACTAAATCGTTTACATTTTGATTCTTTTGACAAGTTTTCTAATGCTTTCTATAAGATGAATCAAAGCAGGATGCAGAGATTGGAGTGCGAAAGTCTCCAATTGCAAAGACAAATTGCCTAAGTTCAAATGGATAATGAACTAGAAATGGAAGATGATTCAGTTTCCTTGTTTGATCAGCTGCCCGCTTATGTTGGTGATGATGAAGACAACATGTAGGAACCCAACATTCCAGCTGATTTGGGATGACCAGAAGATATTGTAGAAAATGATGTGTTGTTGTTTTGTAAAGACAATAATGAGTTTTAGGCCTCACTTCAGCTTGAAGAGCAAAGAAATAGTTTTGTTTCTGAATCTAGCATGCTTGTCTCACATGAAGATCCTGACTACTAGGTTGAATGTGAAGTTAAAATAGATCAGATGCTCCATGATGATGAGGCATCTAGTTTGTCCTTAGGGTTCCCATTGTATTGTAATGAAAATGCTAACATGAAGGAGACTAAGGCAGCTTACCTTGACGAGAAATCAAGTTGATCAGCTGAAGATGATCAGGCTTTTCAAGGCAATCTTATGCTTGATTGTTAGGATCCTGACTGTTTAGCTTGTAGAGAGCTTGCCACTCTACTTATGTCTTATAGCAATCAAAAGCCTAAGACAACAGATGATGAGGACAATAAGTAGGATGAAGAGAATCAGTTAGGAAAACTGTGGATTTGGGAAGGATCAAGTGAGGACAGTCATGACTTGGAGGATTGAGAGACTGAATCACAAGGAAAGGTCATCATAGATGTTGAAGGTATGAGTTTTGAAAGCCATTATGAGGATAAGTTAGAGCATACATTACATGATGAAATCATTCACCAAGAGGATTTATTCTGAACTATTGTTGAAAACTTTTGCTCTAACACTGTTGATAGCTTGGCACCTTTCAAGACGAAGGTTTATGATCAATATGATCAAGTGATCAAGGAGGTTGTGGTGGAAGAAGCAATTCCTAAAGGAGAAACCAGAAAGAAGAGTTTTTAGTTTATCATCTCAAAGGGATGCCCAATCAAGCATCTTTCCAGGATGGAGCCTTAGCATGAAAGTGCAGTTGAAGAGGAATATATTCAAGTTATTCTGCCACCTCAGGGTAGTAGTATTTCTATTCCAAATGAAGAGGTTAGTGATCTTATATATATTCTTCAACATGTGGTGTAGTTGGTTCACGATCTTTTGACCATTGTTCTTTTCCATGTAGTTGTCCAAAATTATGTGAAACATTGAATATTTAATAGAAAAGGCATCTATTTCACCCAATCAGTGAATGGGTTTGTTTGACCAGCTTCCTTGGCTGGTTAGAGTAGGATAGATCTAGTGTTTTCAGTCAATAAGTGCTGAGTGTACATTCCTTTTAGTCAATTTTTGTTTCCCTAAGTGCTCTTACACAAGTTTTTATAGCCACCAGGGCCTTCTAGTTTGTTTTTAGTTTGGTTTTCTTTTGTTTTCTGCTTCTGTTTGGAGTAGTGTATAGCTATGTTTTAGTTTTCTGAGTTAGAGGAGAGTAGAGTATGACTCTATGCCCAATGGACATCTTAAGGCAACTGGTCTTGATACTTAGTAGGCAAGCATATAGCAGAAGTCACCAGAAATGTTACCAATTTTCTCTACAATCCAAATTGGTAGAACTAAAGAGTACATTCAGTTCATGTTTAGATGAGAAGGTTTTAACATTTTGCTTGATATCTTGTTTGCATAGTTGGAGTGTTTGAGATATTTAGTTATGTTACAATTCAGTTATTCAACAAAGAAAAGAATTTTTAGATCATCATTCATTTGTAGAAGGTTGTTTGAAAGATAAGTTATTTCATTTCACTACAATGATTATTCATTTTATAAATGAGATACATAAAAGAAATAAACATTACATTGAATGAAAACATGATGGATCAAATGTCCCACACAAGCCGTGGGAATAACTGAACTAGTATAGACATAGAGAATACACTATACAACTGAAGATAAGAAAGGAAGAACATATCCATCATTGCTTGTTTCAGGGTCTTGGTTTGATCTTCATTGTAGGGAGCTCCTCTATTACCCCGATCTTTGAGAGAACCTACAGGGTTGGAAAAAGTTATGTTAGAGCTCCGGATATGGTTTCCTATGTGCTTATCAACAAAAACATAATGAATTGCCTATGGTGTACTATATCTGACATCAGATCATTCACATGCAAGAGAGACTAAAAGATGAAACAATTATTGTACTTCACTATTTTAATCTAACTTGTTTGTTTCATGTGCAGGTATAGGTGAAGTCATGTAGTTGTTTGAAGACATATTAGCATGTGGTGTCAAGTGGGCTCCCACAAGGGTTGAGCCCAGCACCCTAGTCGTCAGAGGGGATGGAATGCAAATTATATCAATGATGCTCAATTGAAACAAGTTAACTTAAGGAGTACAACATCAATCTAATGCTTATATTTCAAGTAATGATGAAATGAAAGCATTAACTGAACTCATATAGGACAACATTCAATGCATGAGAACAACTGTCATTATTGCTACAATAGCAACTTAGAAGTAGGTACATCATAACCATGATCATTTATAGTACCTTGCATAATGGTTGCATTATTTTGGATAGGAAAAGGCCATAAAACAACTAAATGAATGATCAGACAAGATTACAAATGAACAACATCATTCAAAGATGTATGACTATTTTTAGTCATAGCATAGCATAAAAAATAAGTATCATTCTATGCATGATTGAGTAAACTAAAGAGTCTAGATGAGAGACATATAAATATAGTGATCAAACTAGTACCATGGAAATACAGTGAGCTCAACTAAAAAACTATCAATGCTATGTCATAAAAGATCATTCAAATGTATGCAGACTAGGTGAATTAGTCATCAAGTGGATCATTCATATACAACATGTGTACAGATGGAGCACAAATCACATCAAATGCCTTGCCATTATCAAAAAAGAGAAATTTGTTGCTCATGTCTCAAGGGTGACAGGAAAAGAATCAATGGGCAGTATTATGCAAGTTTAGAATAAGTTTAAAGCCAGTGAAAAGAATATCATAGTTTGTAGGTACAATAATGGGTAAGTGCAAGAAGATGGGGGGCCAAAAAGGGGTCTTAAGTGACCACTTTTTTTTTTAAATTAGGAAATGCTAGCCTTGGATTAGAAATTGAGCATAGTTACACTCAAAATTTGGAGATGCAACCAAAACAATGTTCGTAGTGCTTCGAGTCTACTTTCCAAACTACTCTTTTTTTTGGAAATGGCATAGATTAGGGGGTTCAAAAGAGGGAGCCATAGAAATTGGTGTTGTTTCTGTCAAAAAAAATAACATAGCATGTTTTGTGGCTCCCTCAAAAGGTCAACCTTTTCTTGGTATTTTTAAAATCACGTAAGTGAGAAATTAGCTAATAGCATGTAGTTTATGCCCAATTTTTCTAATAATTTTTTGATAAATATTTGATTTTTTACTAATTTTCAAAGTGGACACATCCTAAAAAATAGAATTTTGGCTATGCTACCCCTATAAATTTTGAAAACTAATTGAAAATCATTTTTTTCTTTTTTTAATATATGTAGAATGGAGTCTAGTTTCTAAATATGTATTTTTTTTAAATTTCAATGAATAGTTAATTTACAATGAAAAAAAGACCAAACAATGGTTTTTGCCCAAAAATGGACACATAAACAAAAGAAATTAAAGATGAAAGGCTTAACATTGTTAAAATGTGAAAAAAATCACATCATCAAATAGCTAAGAGAAAGCCTAACATTACCTAGGTGTTTGATTTGTTTGACCTTGAAACACGTGCAAATTTAAGGGTTAGCACGAAGGAAATTATGTGAAATCTTGAAGAATATGGAAAAACACGTTTGTGGATGTTGAAAAGGCACTCCAAGCCTTTGGGTTGGAAATCCAAAGAAAATCTAAAGCCCAAGGCTTGGGATTCCCAAAGAAAAACATAATGCGAGCCCGTTATAATGTGAGCGCGTTATAATGCGCTCACGTTATTTTTTTCTTTGCATTTTTCCTTTTCTGCAAAAGTTTGTGTTGTTTGTCATGTTTGAAATAACGCGAGCACATTATGTTCCCCTTGAATTTTTTTATGTTCAAGGCTATTAATCATGTATGTATGTATGTATGTATGTATGTATGTATGTATGTATGCCTATATGTATGTATGTATCTATGTATGCCTATATTTATGTATGTATCTATGTATGCCTATATGTATGTATGTATAGTGTCGAGGGTAGAGGAGGGTAGAGATGGGAGGAGATGGGTGGATAAGGATTGAGTGATTAAGGTTTAAGGTTGAGGGTTGAGCATTTAGGGATAGGATTTAGAGTTTAGGGATAAGGGATTAGAGTTTAGGATCTTGAGGGATTAGGGTTTAGGGTTGAGGCTTTAGGGATAGCATTTAGGGTTAAGGGTTGAGGGATTAGGGTTAAGGTAGAGTGTTGAGGGTAGAGGGATTAGGGATAGGGTTTAGGGTTGAAAGTTTAGGGTTGAGAGATTAGGGTTTAAGGTATAGTTTAGTAGTTCTTGTGGATAGAGCCAGTAAACAATGGGAGATTATTTGCTTGTTTCATAACAATATACCTCCCCTAAGTGCAGGGTGGATAGCAAGAAACATAGATGTACCCCAATGGAAAGCTTTTCTCATAATGATCATCCTTCTGATTTCAACTGTTAATTACTCATTGTGGATGTACCATACGCAAAGCTTTTCTCATAATGTGTACACCTATTGGCATAATGAACTCCAGATGGGCTAGAAAAACATGCCATATAACATTACTAACATTAAAAAAGTTCATAGCCATTTTTCTAACATATTCTTGCAACTCAAATATCTTTAAGAGAAGAGTGTCAAAAATGATGGGTTTAACAACCTAACATAAGGCAAAGCAGTTTTGTTGGGTTTAGGGATAGGGTTTACGGTTTAGGGTTGAGGGATTAGGGTTTAGGGTTGAGGGATTATGGTTTAAGGTATAGTGTTGAGGGTTGAGGGTTTAGGATTAGGGTTTAGGGTTGACAGATTAGGGTTTAGGGTTGACAGATTAGGGTTTAATGTTGAGAGTTGAGGGTTGAGGGTTGAGGGTTTAGGTATAGGGTTGATGGTCAAGGGATTAGGGTTAAAGTAGAGTGTTGAGGGTAGAGGGATTAGGGATAGGGTCTAGGGTTGAAGGTTTAACAATTGAGGGTTGAGACTTTAGGGCTGATGGTTAAGGGATTGGGGTTTAAAATATAGTGTTGAGTGTCGAGGGTTTATGGATAGGTTTTAGGGTTTAATTTTTAAGGGTTAAGGGTTGAGGGATAGGGTTTAGGGTTTAGGGATAAGGGATTAGGGTTTAAGGTATAGTGTCGAGAGTTGAGGGTTTAGGAATACGGATAGCATTTAGGGTTTAGGGATGAGGGATTAGGGTTGAGGGTTGATGGATTAGGGTTGAGGGTTGAGGGATTAGGGTTTAATGTATAGTGTTGATGGTTGAGGGTTTATTGATATTGTTTAGGGTCGAGGGTTGAGGTATTAGGTTTTAGGGTTGATGGATTAGGGTTTAAGGTATAGTGTTGAGGGTTGAGGGTTTAGGGATAGGGTTTAGGTTGACAGATTAGTGTTTAGGGTTGATGGATTAGTGTTTAATGTCGAGGTTAGGGTTAGAGTGTCGAGGGTAGAGGGATTAGGGATAGGGTTTAGGGTTGAAGGTTTAAGGATTGAGGGTTGAGGCTTAAGGGATGACGGTTTAAGGCTTAAGATATAGTGTCAAGTGTTGAGGATGTAGGGATAGGGTTTAAGTTTTAAGGGTTAAGGGTTGAGGGATAGGGATTAGGGTTTAAGGTATAGTGTTGAGGGTTGATGGTTTAGGGATAGGGTTTAGGTTTGAGGGATTAGGGTTTAGGGTTGATGAATTAGGGTTTAATGTTGACAGTTCAGGGTTGAGGGTTGAGGGTTGAGGGTTGAGGTTGAGGTATAGGGTTAATGGTCAAGGAATTAGGGTTAAATAAGAGTGTCAAGGGTAGAGGGATTAGGGTTTAAGGTATAGTATCGAGCTTGTTGACGGTCTAGGAATAGGGATAGTGTTTAGGGTTTAGGGATGAGGGATTAGAGTTGAGGGATGACAGATGATGGATTAGGGTTGAGGGTTGAGGGATTAAGGCTTAGGGATAAGGTTTAGAGTTAGGGTTGAGGGATTAGGGTTGAAGGTATAGTGTTGAGGGTTTAGGGATAGGGTTTAGGGTTGAGGGATTAGAGTGAAATGTTCAGGGATTAGGATTTTACGTTGAGGGTTGAGGGTTTAGGGTTTAGGGTTTAGGGTTTAGGGTTTAGGGATAGGGTTGATGGTTGAGGGATCAGAGTTAAGGGTTGAGGGATTAGGGTTTGACGTTGAGGATTGAGGGTTGAGGTTTGAGGGTCAAGGGTTTAGGGATAAGGTTGAGGGTCGAGGGATTAGGGTTAAAGTAGAGTGTGGAGGGTATAAGGATTAGGGATAGGGTTGGAGGGTTTAGGGATAAGGGATTAGGGTTTAAGGTATAGTATCGAGTCTATTGAGGGTTTAGGAATAGGGATAGCATTTAGGGTTTAGGGATGATGGATTAGAGTTGAGGGATGATGGATTAGGGTTGAGGCTTGAGGGATTAGGGTTTAGGGATAAGGTTTAGGGTTGAGGGCTGAGGGATTAGGGTTTAAGGTATAGTGTTGAGGGTTTACGGATAGGGTTTAGGGTTTAGGGATTAGAGTGAAGGGTTGAGGGATTAGGATTTGACGTTGAGAGTTGAAGGTTTAGGGATAGGGTTGAGAGTCGAGGGATCAGAGTTAAGGGTTGAGGGATTAGGGTTTGACGTTGGGGGTTGAGGGTTGAGGTTCGAGGGTCAAGGGTTTAGGGATAGGGTTGAGGGTTGAGGGATTAGGGTTAAAGTAGAGTGTGGAGGGTATAAGGATTAGGGATAGCATTGGAGGGTTTAGGGATAATGGATTAGGGTTTAAGGTATAGTATCGAGTCTATTGAGGCTTTAGAAATAGGGATAGCATTTAGGGTTTAGGGACGAGGGATTAGAGTTGAGGGATGACGGATTAGAGTTGAGGGTTGAGGGATTAGGGTTTAGGGATAAGGTTTAGGGTTAAGAGCTGAGGGATTAGGGTTTAAGCTATGGTGTTGTGGTTTTAGGGTTGAGGGATTAGGATTTGACGTTGAGGGTTGAGGGTTTAGGGTTGAGGGTTTAGGGATAGGGTTGAGGGTCGAGGGATCAGAGTTAAGGGTTGAGGGATTAGGGTTTGACATTGAGGGTTGACAGTTAAGGTTCGAGGGTCAAGGGTTTAGGGATAGGGTTGAGGGACCAGGGATTAGGGTTAAAGTAGAGTGTGGAGGGTATAAGGATTAGGGATAGGGTTGGAGGGTTTAGGAATAAGGGATTAGGGTTTAAGGTCTAGTATCGAGTCTATTGAGGGTTTAGGGATGAGGGATTAGAGTTGAGGGATGACAGATTAGGGTTAAGGGTTGAGGGATTAGGGTTTGGGATAAGGTTTAAGGTTGAGGACTGAGGGATTAGGGTCTAAGGTATGGTGTTGAGGGTTTAGGGATTAGGGTTGAGGGATTAGGATTTGACATTGAGGGTTGAGGGTTTAGGGTTTAGGGTTTAGGGATAGGGTTGAGGGTCGAGGGATCAGAGTTAAGGGTTGAGGGATTAGGGCTTGACGTTGAGGGTTGAGGGTTAAGCGTTGAGGTTCGAGGGTCAAGGGTTTAGGGATAGGGTTGAGGGTCAAGGGATTAGGGTTAAAGTAGAGTGTGGATGGTATAAGGATTACGGATAGGGTTGGAGTGTTTAGGGATAAGGGATTAGGGTTTAAGGTATAGTATCGAGTCTGTTGAGGGTTTAGGAATAGGGATAGCATTTAGGGTTTAGGGATGAGGGATTAGAGTTGAGGGATGATGGATTAGGGTTGAGGGTTGAGGGATTAGGATTTAAGGATAAGGTTTAGGGTTGAGGGCTGAGGGATTAGGGTTTAAGGTATGGTGTTGAGGGTTTAGGGATAGGGTTTAGGGTTGAGGGATTAGAGTGAAGGGTTGAAGGATTAGGATTTGACGTTGAGGGTTGATGGTTTAGGGTTTAGGGCTTAGGGATAGGGTTTATGGTTGAGGGATCATAGGTAAGGGTTGAGGGATTAGGGTTTGACATTGAGGGTTGAGGCTTGAGGGTTGAGGTTTGAGGGTCAAGGGTTTAGGGATAGGGTTGAGGGTCGAGGGATTAGGGTTAAAGTAGAGTGTGGAGGGTGTAAGGATTAGGGATAGGCTTGGAGGGTTTAGGGATAAGAGATTAGGGTTTAAGGTATAGTATCGAGTCTGTTGAGGGTTTAGGAATAGGGATAGCATTTAGGGTTTAGGGATGAGGGATTAGAGTTGAGGGATGATAGATTAGGGTTGAGGGTTGAGAGATTAGGGTTCAGGGATAAGGTTTAGGGTTGAGGGTTGAGGGATTAGGGTTTAAGGTATAGTGTTGAGGGTTCTTTCATCAAATGTAGATTTATGGGTTTGATTATATTGATTGCCTCTCCAATTTTGGGGTGTGGATGTTTTGGAGACAATCAAGAAGTCTTCAGGAGACTTTGTGGAAGTAGATTGGAAATTGCTTGATAGAACCCCTGTTATTTATTCTTGGATAAGGATTTGTCACAAACTAGAACTTCTGCTTCCAAAGAAGATCTGTCTTTCTTCCTCGATGGGCATTTTCTATCAAGAACTTGATTATGAGGGCTTTCCCCTTCATTGTTATGCCTATCATATGGCGGAGCATTTGGCAAGCTCTTGCAGGAAATAGGAAAAGTTCTCCCTCAAAAACCTTGTGGTCATTCAAGTCTGAAGGTGAAGGTTTGGAAAGAGATGTGATCAATGCAAAGGATGTGATCAATCTATAGCAGGACAAAACATGAGCGTGTTATAATGTGAGTGCATTATAACGTGCTTGCATTTTGTATTTCTATAGAAACAATAAAAAAGTGTTGACCCTCGTGATCCAGGCCCACATGCTCATTTTCATACTGATTCTACACATGCTCCGACAAAAAAGAAGTGCTTTCATGCTATTAGGAAGTTCACATGCACATTTGACACATTGTACCACCTTTGCATGATCTTTCCACCACCTTTTCTGCTTTACCAACTTGAGAAGGAGGAAATAACATAGTTTTCACACCAAGTTTGATATATATCTATTCAAGTTTAAATTTTTGTAGTGTTGCAATGTTAATTGTGATTCAATTTTAGGAATTTAACATCATAGATTGCTTAATAGTATTGTTGTTAGTAATTATATTTGAGTGTTATTCAATTTAACATTGAAAAGGAAGAAAGTGGTGAAAAACTCAAATTGTTGAGGAGTTTGATGCAAGAAGAAAAAAAACACTACATAATTGGGTACTCTCTCCATTCGAATCTTCATTTTTTAGGTATGTCAAATCTTTACATGCATGTTCTTTATATTTTCCTTATTTCAGATTGAATTACTTTATCATGCTTTATCATACATGTTTAAAATAGACACATTCCTAATCAAGAAAGTAGCCTACAATCTCACATGATGCCATGTATATTTTCTACACTTGGGGTCTTTAATTATTATTTGTAATAAATAGACCTTAACATACCATGATGTCAAACTATACAAGAATAAATCCTTACAACATAATAAAAATACAATCCCACTATTATCTTGTATTCATTTCTTAGGAACTAATATTGGTCTCTTTATCATGCTACAGACAAATTATCTATCATGCTGAGGAAATGATCAAGAATTAAACCAACACAGGAAGAGATAGAAGTTAAGAATGTAAAGAAAGCAGTGGCTATGAGAGAACTTTGTGAGAAGAGGAAATTGGACACAATAAATGAAGACATACCAATTGAAGAGGAACCACAACCATCACAAAGAGATATGGTATTGGTGGCACAAAGAGAACGAATGTAAAAACTTTGTGGTACGAGAGATTTGAATACCATAGTTGGAGACATGTCCTCTACCGCAAGTCAACATGTAGGGACACCATCTACCACATCTCAAGTTGAGAGTACATCATCATTCACATGTGATGAAGGAGGTACACCATCATTCCCACCTCAACCTTAAGGTATGTCATCTATTTCATTTTTGATCGAAGGTATGCCACTAACCCATCTCATTTAAATACTGATGAAATTCCTAATGTTGAGATGAATTTACCTAACTTAACACCACCTAGAATTTTGCATAGAAAGCCAAAGTA
The DNA here is from genome assembly GCA_027924645.1 of Cunninghamia lanceolata. NCBI lineage: Eukaryota > Viridiplantae > Streptophyta > Pinopsida > Cupressales > Cupressaceae > Cunninghamia > Cunninghamia lanceolata. The sequence goes on from BSBN01000193.1 coordinate 7,677,696, forward strand.
TTTGATTGATATTGATGAGAATATTTTGCAGCCAATGGAAAGTAAGATTCCAAAATGCACTTGTAGAAGATATGCTAATAAGATTTGGAGATTGTTCTTTGAAAAGTTAAATGAGACTGCAAGATGTCAACTATTCATTGAAATGATGTGAAGTATAAAGTATAGGTCTATCATGAAGATTCTTGGGTTGAGAACATCAGAGGCTTCAAGTAAAAAATCTATTGTCAAGAATCTAATGAGTGCGTATGAGAGTGTGGGTAACACCTCACACACATAAGATAGTAATGCAACACGGCGTGTGATTACATTGACTATAGTAAGTAGTCAAACGAGAAAAGCTTGTCTCATTAGAAAAACGAGTCAAGAATTGAGAATTAATAGGAAAACTTTATCAAGAGCTATTGGAAGACGCCAAAGAATTGAGGACACTAATGCCAATGAATTATGGGCATTCTTGGGGAGACTACCATGAAAAGATAAATAAATAGTTGAAGCATTGAGATCACTAATTGAAGACTTTTCGAAGAATTACACAAGGGTATCTCCGAATCAAAGGGATGTGGTAAGAAGGAGAATCAGTAGTCAGAACCGTGAGCCACATCCAAAGCATTTTTTGGATGAGACTCAAACATAGTTTTATGGTAAATTTCTAGAGAAGTATCCTCAAATTAAAATTTGTCAAAGATATTTTGAAATGCTAAAACCTTTCTATGTTAAGATAAAGCACACACGCACTATTTTTTGTTGTAGATTACATATTGAATTTTCTAACCATTTTGATGCTTATAGGTCTATATGTTTAGATATGCATACTAATAATGATTTGTAGGGTTGTGCCATATGTGCCCCACCAACATCTTCAAGAGACTTCATATCAAGAATTTTATGTGAAAGAGAGGAAGGTCAAATATTCTATAAGAAATTATGCTTGGATGGCACATGTCATCGTTGTGGTGGCTTGCAATATTTGCCAATATGTGAACATATGGAAAGAACACATGCGGTTGGAAATGAACTAGTAGAGTTTGGCAAGTATAAAACAGTGGTATAAAATACAAAAGATGGTAAAGAAACAAAGATGTGTGAATTGGTTATTGAAAAGATTCTAGTGTATCGGTTTATGCCTATATTTCGTGACAGCATAGTGTATGAGTATGCAAGACATGCCCATAGAGCTTGATGGTTGGACTTGCAATTCAAGTTATGAAAGGACACATTTCCAGTTGGTAGCATTGTTTCAGTCATCGACTTTGCAGAGAACTACAGTCTATAGCCACAGCGTGAGGTGCAATCACAATATTACAACTCCACACAGGTTTCTATATTTGTGCACATCACATTCATTCATGCGAATGGTAGTACAGAGGATGACAGAAAGATCATAAGGGAGTATAATTTCTATATTAGTGATGATCGCATGCATTCTACGGAGTTCATGCAAGGTTGCTTTGAGGTGTTCTATAATGATTTCGCTAGAAGGGGCATATTGTTCAGTCAGCATATCATATGGTCAGATACCTGTGCATCACAATTCAAGAACTTGTGGAATTTCTATTGGCTAAGTAGGAGGCATAATTTTATAGGTATTCAACATATGTGGAACTTTTGTGAGGCCAGGCATGGAAAGGGGGAGCATGATGGTGCAGGAGCATGTATCAAAAGAGCCATAGCACGAGAAGAGTTAAAGTATAAAGACAATGCAAAGTTGACAGATCCAAATCAATTGTCGAGTGGTGTAATGCTTCCATGGGTCCAGGTAATGAAGGTAAGTCTTTAGTTCGTAGATTTTTTTGGTTGATAGATGATACTAACATTGCACCATATGAGGACTATTTTACATTGACAGGATCAAATGAGATGCACTCTTTTAGAAGCTCAATTGCAGGTTTATGGAGTATCCATACATGAAAGATGTCATGCTTTTGTTCTTCCTATACAATTCAAGTCTGGGATGAGTGCGAGTCAAAGGAGTGGGTTGATGAATGGAAGTTAAGTTATCTTAGCCCACTTGACACGTATTGACCCTCGACGACACTGGAACTAACGCAGATGGAATCATTAGTTGACTTTGACCACATATCAAATTTAGTTCAACTAGGTAATATAGGGCATGTATATGCATCTAATTTCATCTAGTTCAACCAGGTAATGTCATCTTACTTTGTAGTGTTTTTGTAATGTTGACAAGTTTCATCTAATTTGCTACACATATCAATGTAGGGCACGTATATGCAGTTATTACAAAGGAAGATAATGAAGAGGGAACAAATTATTACTTATGTCATTGTGTTGAGGCTAAAAAGAAATTAGAGGCCCCTGTTATAGATGGAGAAAACATCGAATACCCTACATGCTCAGTGGTTATTACTGGAACATGGCTTAGAAGGTACCCACATAAGAGTGTTAATATTTGGCTATTTCAGGACTTTGACACACATCAGAAGATTCTTCATTACTTGAACCTTATTGTGGCATCCAATGTTCATTTGATAAAGTATCAGGGTAGACCTTTGAACAAAATCTTGTGGAAGGTGCGTGAGTCTAACCATGAAGCAATACTTGGCACAATATAGAGTAGAGTAGACCTAGATGGTTCATTGGATTAATTTGTAAGTATTCACATTGATTTTGTAAAGTCATGTTACATTGAGTTGTAAGTATGCATGTTAATTTGTAAGGTTTGTCTTTTTTTAATTTTCTTCTGCATTTTTACATCATCATGTTATGCATTTTTTGTGTCCTGCTCCTGATGCGACCAAACTCATAACTCACCCTACTTACTCTAGACATCATTTGATGATCTCTCCAACACTCTGGATCCAAGGTGTCCAATCATGATGATGACCTATTACCATTCTCCCAAGGCACTCATAATGAATGAAAAGAAGACCAAGGGCACCCAAGCTTAATAGACTTATTTCTTTCAATTTTGATGATCCAAACTCTTGCAAAACGACATCCACTTTCATGCCTTCAGATCTTCCTTCACATACAGGGCACCAAATCAAGTTGAAAAATCTACATAAGGGCACCAAAATGGATGAAAGGAGACATGAAATGTGCCTTAGGACTCCATGCTAAGGTTTGAACCATTAAAGTCTCTTGATATTAGGCGCTCATGATGATGAAACTTAGAGCTTTTTCCTTTCCTATGCACTCATCTAAGATGTTTGAATGATAAGGAGCACCTCGACCTCTATAATGTACATTGGGCACCAAAATCAAGGTGATTTTAAGTCACTTTGAGTCATTTGGGGTCAGTTTGAGTATTTGAGTCATGTTGCGAAAAAGTGTCAATGTTGTCAAGTTACACAAAGCAAATTTTGCATTTTTGGTGTCCTGCTCGTGATGCAACCAAACTGACTTTTCCAACGCATCCAAATGGGTACATTTACGTTAGGCATGGTCCTATTTTTTATCCAAACATGTTGAAACAGTTTGAGCTACATTGTACCGACGATATCCTTGAAGAGTCCAAAGTGCAAAAAGGTAGCAATATTTGACAAGATGTTAATCAAAAATTGTGTCACTTAGAAGCATTCCATTTGAGGAAACATGATCATGTAGAGTGTCTCTACAATAACCTCTCTCAGTTTTTTATATCTCTGAGGCATTTGCCTGTGGTGAAAGGTTTTCTACTGCTCCAAAAATCGTCAGAAGGAGGCAGTGTAAAGTTGCAAAGGGGTCTAACTTTCATCCTCCTCATGATGTGACCAAACTGACTATTCCAATGCATCTGAATGGGTACATTTATGCTAGGCATGGTCCTATTTTTTACCCAAACATGTTGAAACAGTCTGAGCTACATTGTACGGACGATATCCTTGAAGAGTCCAAAGTGCAAAAAGGCAGCAATCTTTTATGAGATGTTACTCAAAAACTGTGTCACTTAGAAACATTCTAAGGTAGCGTGATCATGTAGAGTGCCTCTACAATAACTTCTCTCAGTTTTTTATATCTCTGAGGCATTTGCCTGTGGTGAAAGGTTTTTTGCTGCCCCAAAAATCATCAGAAGGAGGCAGTGTAAAGTTGCAAAGGGGTGTAACTTTCATCCTACTCATGATGCGACCAAACTAACTATTCCAATGCATCCGAATGGGTACATTTATGCTAGGCATGGTCCTATTTTTTACTTAAAAATGTCGAAACAGTCTGAGCTACATTGTACCGATGATATCCTAAAGAGTCCAAAGTGCAAAAAGGCAGTAATCTTTGATGAGATGTTACTCAAAAACTGTGTCACTTACAAACATTCCATCTAAGGAAACATGATTATGTAGAGTGCCTCTACAATAACCTTTCTCATTTTTTTATATCTCTGAGGCATTTGCCTGTGGTGAAAGGTTTTCTGCTGCCCCAAAAATCGTCAGAAGGAGACAGTGTAAAGTTGCAAAGTGGTGTAACTTTTGACCTGCTTGTGATGCAACAAAACTAACTATTCCAACACATCCGGATGGGTACATTTATGCTAGGTATGGTCCTATTTTTCACCCAAACATATCAAAATAGTCTGAGCTACATTGTACCGATGATATCCCTGAAGAGTCCAAAGTGCAAAAAGGTCGTAATCTTTGACTAGATGTTACTCAAAAATCATGTTACTTAGAAACATTCCATCTAAGGAAACTTGATCATGTAGAGTGTCTCTACAATAACCTCTCTTAGTTTTTTATATCTCTGAGGCATTTCCATGTGGTGAAAGGTTTTTTGCTGCCCCAAAAATTGTCAAAAGGAGGCAGTGTAAAGTTGTAAAGGGGTGTAACTTTCGTCCTGCTCATGATGTGACCAAACCGACTATTCCAACGCATCTGGATGGGTACATTTATGCTAGGCATGGTCCTATTTTTCACCCAAACATGTCGAAACAGTCCGAGCTACATTGTATCGACGATATCCTTGAAGAGTCCAAAGTGTAAAAAGGTGGCAATCTTTGATGAGATGTTACTCAAAAATCATGTCACTTAAAAACATTTTGTCTAAGGCAACATGATCACGTAGAGTGCCTCTACAATAACCTCTTAATTTTTTTATATCTCTGAGACATTTGCCTGTGGTGAAAGGTTTTCTGCTACCCCAAAAATTGTCAGAAGTGTTAACACAAACCTGGCTACCACTATAGCAAAAGCTTGAACTGTTAGTGAATGGTGCCCCAGTCATGCTACCTAGAGACTGCATGGGCCTGAAGAGGGAGGAGTTGAGGGTCACACATCTAAGCACCAACATACCCCCACCAGTCCGTACCTGCCTAGTGATAACCACATAGGTAGGATGGACTGCTAGGCACATCTTGTATGCATGAAGGCAGTGGGTATCGATGGGAATCAAACCCCTCCCTAGTAGAGTCACTAATTTTTTTACCACAAACCCGGCTACCACTACACCAAAAGCTTGAACTATTAGTGAATGGCGCCTCGGTCATGTTACCTAAAGACTACACGGGCCTGAAGAGGGAGGAGTTGAGGGTCGCGCATCTAAGCGCCAACAAGAAGGAGGTAGTGTATTAAGTCAGGATGAAAGCCTATTCACTCTAGGTGCCAATCTGAAGGTGCACAATCATGAATGGGTGCCTAGAGCAATAAGGTGCTACATCATGGTTCCAGGACCTTGAAATGGCACCCAAGCATGTAGAAGGAATTTTTAAGGAGCCATAATGTTTTTGAAACTCTAAGGAACTAGTCCAAAGACTTTATGGCGCCATCTTGATACCATTGAGTCAACTTTGGAACTCAAACATATTGAAACGAGGTCTAGGAAGCTAGGTGCCACTCTTTCCAGTTCAACCTCTCAGATGCGCAAACATTGGAAAGACTTCTTGCAAGTTTCTTTATAGATAGCTCACATCATTGTCCATCTAGGTGGCCATTTCCTTAAATATTATGATAAGATAATCCTGTTAATGAGCTTTGGATTGAATGAGAATCAACATGCTTTGTCTTGACTAGAATAGTTGGGATGGACAAAAATCTATTGATTCTAGGTTGGGTTGTTACAGGACAAGAAGTTTTGGTGTCTAATGCCCTCTAAATCTAAATATTCAAAATCATAGTGGTTCAGTAAGTTACAACAAACAGTCAGGTAGACAATAGACTATAAGAAACAAGGACTACACATGAATCCGAAACAACACCAGTCAATAAGGACATCACAAGTAACTCAACATTACTTCCAGAGGCGTTCACAAAAATAAAGGGGAGAACACAACTAGAGAATGCTAGATTGTAGTAGGGATGAATGTCTGATGTAGAGCACACAGTGGAAGCATAGAATTATCAACTTTTGAACCTTAAAACTCACTATTAGCAAGACAACATACCATCGGCGAGCTTAAAATTTCATCAGCTGATAGGCCGATGCCACCATGACTCCGTTTGATTTCACTTCTGACAAACATCCCATCATTGACTCTTATCAGTCAGACAGACCGCTATTAGTGACTTTATATCCTTTCACATCGATGTCTTTGTCACTCCAATACGAGACTCTAAGTCCCTCACCTATCGGTAGGACTTAATACCATCGGCACACTCAAAAACTCTTCAGCCGACACACCGATCTCACCAATGACAACCTTCGGACGACACCTGTTGGTGAGAATCCAAACATTGGTGAACTCTAATCTCATTGGGCCAATACACTGATGGATTTTGACTGTCAGTGTGACCCCCTTCATCGGTGAATCTCTCAACTGCTCTTCCGATGCACCGATGGGATTATCTTCCAATACATCGATGTCTTTGACTTTGAACCACACTCGTCAGCAAGACAGACCACTATCAGCAAAGCCTAACGAAGGTTTCTCAATACGCTGATATGACCAACTCTTGACGTCAATACAAGGTTCTTTTGAAGGCAAAGGGTGCCTAGGCTTATGGGGCTCAATTTGATGTATTTATTGAAATCTCAAGGTGAATTGATACTTATTGAAAATGCCACTTAGTCCTTCATTTGCATTCTAAGTGCCATTTCCTATTGACTTATATACTCCTCCTCATGCTAGGGTGCCATAATGAAGTGGTTTAGACAATAGGTGTGCTTCACTTACTACAGGCTTGTTCTCCTTCCACCTTAGGTGCACTTTTATGGTGGAACAGGTGTCAATGGGTGCCTTGTCTTAAATGAATGCTCTCTCTAAGCTGGGTGCCCTTTTGAGGCTTTATGAGTTGCAAATTGTGCCTTAACCCTTCATGCTTGTTGCTCAATGTTTGAATGTTTAAGAAAGTCTCCTTTAGGCACTCATCTTAATGACTTTTTCTCAAGGCGCAATCATCCTAATGACTTGGATATTCATCCTAGTGTTTCAGGATATCAGGCTACCAGACTTAGTCATTTTCAAGATCTCAAACATAAAGAATAACATGATGATTCATTTTTTTGTATTGCATATAGTTGACATTCTATGCTACTCGTAAAGAATATTAATATTTTCTGTTCAACATGATGATTCATTTTTTTTTTTAAATACAACTTTTATCTTTTAGTTCCAAAATGAGTTTTAGGTGATACTTGAATAATAATAGCTTTCTTATTGGATCAACAAACATCCTATGTAATACAATTTGACTTTAAATATTTGAAGTAGCCATCTACAAATATCCATTCAAACATGGATTTATAATGCAAGTATGGACACCATCAATAAAAAAGATTTGTATTAACCAAATATCCATATAGGCATACATCAATATCTTTCAATATAAGTATAACATATATACAAAATAGCCATATAGGCTTACAAGAATGCCATATAGGCATACAATGTCAACTATATATAATACAAAATATATGTCCACAAATGCCATATAGGCATACAACAAAGGAACACAATAAAAAGTCATTCCCCTTTGGCTGGTGAAGAGAATAGATCATGGGTAGCCTTTGATCTTCTAGGGGATGGAGACGTGCATGTGGGTGGTCTACTATGAGCCCGAGGGCTACTTATCCTATTTAGTTCTTCCTGCATCTTTACCTATTACAATAAAAAGTATAGACATTAATATATAGAAATTAGAAATTACATGTTATAAAAAATAAAACATTTAACAAAATAATCACTTATTGCTAACATGTAATCTGTCTCCTCACTTGCCTCAGTAGCAGGAATAGGCCCTGGTGATGTCATGTCCTATAGAAACCATCCAGATAGAAATTAAACTTCAAATCAATAATCTTTTGATTTTTCAAAAATAGACAACTACAACAATGAATGTAAATTGAAATTTACTAATCTGCCTCATACCCCTGTCAATGCCATGGAGCTATGAATCGCTCCATTGCCCTATGAACATGGGGAGGTGTCTCTGCAGCCTGTATCATCTGGAAATAAAACAAAATTATTCAATTACAAAAACTATAATAGTGATGCAAATCATGGCTCCTAACATACACACACATTCATCTAAACATGGAAGTACACATAATAAAGCACACAAGTCACATACAATAATCTAGTAAGTACAATTCATTCATTAAACTATTTATTTTATTACCTCTGTAAAGCTTTGAAGTCCACCACCGCTGGTAGGTGTTGTTGTGAAATCTACAGTATTAACCTATTCAACATCCAAAATCAAATATTAGAATACCATTCATATAACGATGCTATTCACATGTAATATTTATAATTGTTTACTAGTTACATACCCCAACAGTAGATGATCTAGTGTAAAATGCAGGTGGAGAACCACTAAAAACTACATTGACGCTATGACCTTGATATTTCATTAAAATCATCAATTTCAATTAGTTAATCTTGCATTTCAAAAATGAAATTTAATAAATTAAATTCAATAAACTTGCTAATATTTACATAAGTATCAAGGCCAAAAGTCTCACTCAGGAGGGTATCTGTCATCACCATCTACTCAGCTGCAGATGTAGCCTGTGCACCTATGTCCTGACTATCCATGGGGTCATAACCACAAGCTGACCCACAAGCCTGACAAGCATGGGGTGGGACCCTACTCCTCGCACTATCTCCCAACCCACTCTGTGTTGTAGGATCGGCATGCTCTATGATACTCTGGGTCAAGGCACTAATGGACTGAAGTGTATCGACCTCAACACTCTCCTTCACAATGGAAGGGATAGAAACATGCTCATGGGCTGCTCTGCTAATTACTCATCTCACTACCTGCTGTGGGTCAAGACGTGCCCCTGGTCTATCTTGTGTTGATCCCCTACCTCTACCCTTGAAGTCCCGCATATCAAAATAGTTTGGCACTTTATTGAGGACAAACTTACAATAGAGTTTCCTCAGAAGTATTGCGAGACCTCATTATTATTGCATGGAGGATGGTCAAAAATCATCCACCACCTCTGCCAAAAGTTGTCCCTTATTACTTGGTTGTTGCACCAATGGATATGGAATCTTTTGCATGTAATGGGTGGAGGTTGATTTGTTTGTGGGTTTGTGAAAATGGAACACAAGTCTAATTTTGTGATTTGTAATTTTCTCACATCTTGGTATGACAACTTGTCTCCATAATAATCTCTGAACTCTCTCCTCTTATCTGTCCAACTAGTTATTTGCTTGCTTATTAAATCTACATTTGATAACATAGATTCAAGAGATTCAGCAAGCATGGACCTATGCAAGGTTCAAGTGGAAGGATCTTTCAACCTTGCAATTATATCTTCAATTTCTTTTTTGTTGTTTTCAATTTGCCCCATTATATTTTCTTGTGTTCCAGGGGCATGTCGTAGAATGGATGGAGGAGGTTGTTGTTGTGCAGGTATTTTCTCCTCAGGATTTTGTGGATTTTGAGGAGGAGGATGAGGTGCATTAACATTTCCTGACAATTAATGAAATATACATCAAAAATCAACTCAAACCTACCTATTTAGAAACAAATTCAAACAAAAAAACAAATATAACTCACTCCTTTGGCATGCTCGATGTCATGGCAGCATTTTGGTGATGAACCGATAAGGTTTTTGTGTTGAATGGAGCTTTGCAAAATGTGAGCGCGCTTTCTAGGGTTTGCAGGCCGCAGGCATAGAGGAGAAGAAAGAAATGAAATGAGATAGAAACCTTTTTTTATTTATAGAAAGTCAAAACGTGAGCGCGTTATAACGCGCTCGCATTTTATATTAATTTTTTTAAAAAATAATTTGGCCACTTTTTGGCCCCCCATCTTTTTGCACTTACTCGATTAGGGTTTAGGGTTGATGAATTAGGCTTTAGTGTTGAGAGTTGAGGGTTGAGGGTTGAGGGTTGAGGGTTGAGGGATAGGGTTAATGATGCAGAGGTAAAATGCAACGGGAGCTAACAAATGGGAAGGAGGAGTCATTAATACAACCAGCATGTTAAATTACCTATCAGCTTATCATCATCATCATATTTCTTGCTAACATAGACAACATCATCATATTTCGAAGAGGCATGAAATATCCTCCTGCTAACTACTGTTCACTTCCTTATCGCCTTTCGCCTTTCAGCAGCATCATCACATTCGGCAAGCGCAAACATCCTCCTGATGTTCACTGTTCATCTTACCGCCAGACTCTATCTTCATCATCATGATGTTCAGCATCATCTTCATCAGCAGGATATAAAATATCCGGTTCCTCCGATATATCCTGATGATGACAACTTCAAGCACCTTTCCTTCAATGCTTACGTCACCTCGATATCCGACTACTCAAACAACAGCATCAGGATATGACTTATCTGGTCATATTGAAACATCCTGATGATGTTACCCAAACTTTATGCCGATGACTTACGCCGATGCCAAAACACTTAGCGACAGCAGGATAAACTTGCATAGGGTGAGATTCGTAATATCCTGATGACGATGACGTCACATGCACCTGATGATGATGTCAATGCACCTGATGATGATGTCATCCGGATATAAGACACTTATATCCTCCACAACATGATAATGAATATCCTGATGACCTTTTCAATATCCTGATGATGACCTTTCCGGTCCTTAGCCAAAAAGTGAACTTTCACTCCTGCATACGATAGCGATATGCGGATGATGGGCACACACGAAAGATGATCCAGATGACGATATACACACTGAGTATATATCTGACTTATAACATCCTGATGCACTTGAAACATACAGTCTTCGTCAGCTTCATTACCCGATCCGGATAGTGATATACTCAGAGATGACGATGCGATTCACTCCGGCTGGAAAAGCACATGCAGATCCCTGTATATCCGTCAGCTGCATGCAAACTCACAGAACCGCACAATTTCACAAAGAGAATATGACGATCGGGCCGGATCACCTTCAGATCAAAACTTAACAGTTTATCTTCCTAAACCCTAGCACATAAGGATGCTAGGTTGATTCATAGCATGCTACCAACTGATCTCTCAAACAATGAAATGTATAAATAGAAAACTAAAATACAACCTAAACTAACATGCATGACCATTCCACCGATTCACAGAATCAACCGGTGGAAGGGTTGAAAGAATCCATCAACTTGTGATCAGAACAGAAATCAAAACATAAACAACTGATAAACCAGATAATGCAATTGATGAGATCTTATTCAGATGAAACACAAATGTCCTGTTTCTACAACAATGTTTCACAATGTCTGGACTGATCTCTGGAACTCACTCAATCACCAGTACAACATAACACAACTACTACTCTGATATGATATGATTATCAGTACAACATAACATAACTACTACTCTCTTCTCTATGATATTCTCTGATATCAAACCCTAACTGATCTGAGTTATTTATAGCAATAACCTACGAGTACTACCAACTCGATTCCCAGCGGCTGGGAGCTTCCAAGCGGCTGGGAGAGGACAGCTCATACTACCTGATCACGAACTCTAACTGCCTGCACACTCTCCTAGGCTGATCTAATACATATGCATTGGTCCAATGGACCTTATTACATTATGAAGTCAAACATGCTAAAAATAGACTAATGTCCTGTCATGCAGATAATTAACCTATATCCTGTCTTGTAGGGGTGCTCCTGCACCATACTCCCCAGAAGAAGAAATCTCAAATCCACTTGAGATGAGAGTATGAAGATCTGCACCATGTTTCTGGATCTGCTCTTCAGTCATCCAGACTGCTTCAGAATTAGGTTTGCCCTTCCAAGAGACTAGATACTCCAAGTACTGTTTGTTCCAAGTCTGTTTGACCACTCTGGTGTCCAAAACCTTCTGCAACTGTGGAGGATCATGCTTGGGAATGTCATCATCGACTGTATCCTATAGGAGTTCCTGATCTGCATCTGGATAAGACTTGTATGGAGTTAAATCACATACATTGAATATAGGGGACAAACCAAGATCAGGTGGGAGTTGTATCTCATAAGCATTCTGTCCATGCTTATGCAAGATCTGACATGGTCCAACTTTTTTCTGCATGAGTTTAGTATACTTTCCCTTAGGAAGTCTGTCCTTCTTCAAATGAACCCATACCAAATCTCCAACATCAAACTGTACATCCTTCTTCTTTTTATCAGCATATTCCTTATACTTCAAGGTGGTTTGTTGCAGTTGGGTCTTGACTTGATCATGAACCTCTTTGATGGCTTCTGCAAAAGCTTCACCTTCTGCACTAACAGGGTCTACTGTAGGTAGATCTCTCAATTCCAAAATTCCTCTTGGATGCATACCATAAACTATCTGAAAAGGTGATTTCCCTGTGCTCCTATTGACAGTATCATTATATGAAAATTCAGCTTGAGATAGAATAGTATCCCACTTTTCTCCATGTTGTTTTGTCAAACATCTAAGCAAATTTCCTAAGGAACAGTTCACTACTTCAGTCTGTCCATTCGTTTGAGGATGATATGCAGAGAAAAAAGACAAATTTGTTCCAAGTTTCTTCCAAAGAGTTCTCCAGAAGTGACCAATAAACTTCACATCCCTATCTGACACTATGCTCAATGGCAATCCATGGATTCTGACAATCTCCCTGAAAAATAAATCTGCAATGTATGAAGCATCAGCAGTGGTTTTGCATGGCAAGAAATGTGCCATTTTGCTGAATCTATCCACTACAACAAAAACACTGTCAAACCCTTTCCTTGTCCTTGGTAAACCCAAGACAAAATCCATACTTATGCTTTCCCATGGTCTGGAAGGAATGGGTAAGGGCTGATATAACCCTACATTAGTCGACCTGCCTTTAGCTTTCTGACATATCACACATGTCTCTACAAACTTTCTGACATCTGATTGTAACTTAGGCCAAAAGTAATGTCTTCGGACAAGATCAAGAGTCTTATCTAGACCAAAATGACCTGCCATAGCTCCACAATGTTTCTCCTTAATGATGTTTAACCTCATAGAACACCTTGGAATACATAACTGTCCACCTTTGAACAAAAATCCATCCTGAATCAAAAATTCAGAGAATTCAGCATGATATTTCTCTCCAAAAGAAGTACATACATGATATATCTCCCAAAAATCTTCATCAGTCTCATACATGGTCTTTAGTGAATCAATGCCAACACTTTCTAACTGAATCTGGTTGACTGTTAGAACTCTCCTGCTCAAAGCATCTGCAACTTTATTCTTGACTCCTTTCTTATGCTTCAATGTAAAAGTAAACGCTTGTAAGGTTTCTACCCATTTCATGTGTCTGTGGTTCAGCTTTTCCTGGCTGTTTATGAAACTCAGAGCTTGGTTATCTGTGAATACTATGAATTCCTTTGGCATCAAGTAATGCCTCCATTTCTTGAGTGACTGGACTAAAGCATACATTTCCAAATCATATGAGGAATACCTCTTTTTAGCATCATTGAGCTTCTCACTGAAAAATGCAATAGGTCTACCTTCTTGGCTGAGTACTACTCCAATGGCCATGTGACTGGCATCACATTCCACCTGAAAGATTTTGTTAAAGTCTGGAAGTGCAAGGACTGGCTGCTGTGCCACCTTCTTCTTCAATGTTTCAAAAGAATCATCTGCTCTTTGAGTCCAAACAAATCTGCACTTCTGTCCTCCTTTGATGGTATCAAGCATGGGTGCACAAATATGACTAAACCCTCTTATAAACTTCCTGTAGAAGGTTGCTATCCCATGGAAACTTCTGACATCATTCAAAGTCTTTGGGGTTGGCCAGGACAATATGGCACTTACCTTCTCCTTATCCATTTGTAACTTTCCTTGTGAAATGACAAAACCCAAATATGTGATCTCCTCTTGCATGAACAAACACTTGTCTAAATTTATCATCAGCTGCTCTTCATGTAACCTCTTAAGAACCAAATCTATGTGTCTGAGATGGTCTTCTTTTGTGTTGCTGAAAATCAAAATGTCATCTAGATATACTATGACAAACTTACCAATGAACTCTTTCAAAACCTCATTCATCAACCTCATAAAAGTACTAGGTGCATTAGATAAACCAAAAGGCATAACCTTCCATTCATATACCCCTTCATTAGTTTTGAATGCTATTTTCCATTCATCTCCTCGTCTAATCCTGATCTGATGATATCCACTCTTCAAATCTATTTTTGTAAAATACTTAGCACTTCCCAAACAGTCAAGTAAATCCTCTATCCTAGGGATTGGAAACCTATACCTGATTGTGATCTTGTTAATAGCTCTAGAATCTATGCAAAGCCTCTAAGTACCTTCCTTCTTTGGTGCTAGTACAGCTGGTACTGCACATGGACTTAAACTCTTCCCAATCAGACCTGAATCCAATAATTCTTCAATTTGTCTAGCTACTTCTGCATTCTGTTCTGGAGTTAGCTTATAGGCTGCTTTGTTTGGAAGTGTTGACCCTGGAATTAAGTCTATGCAGTGACTAATATCTCTGATAGGTGGTAGGGATCTTGGCATTCCTTCTGAGATGATACCTTTGTACTTATCCAATAGCTCTTGGATAGTTGGGTCTATGAACCTTTACTTCTTCTCTTCCTTGACTTCTTGCTACTGTTCTTTATTCACCCTCATACATGGAATTAGGGCATATGCAACTGCACCTTCTGCTGCTACTTCTTTCATGAACTGTTTACCTTCCATCAACATTACCTTCACCTCTTTTCCTTTAGATTTCTCCTCCTTCTCCGTCAATGGTAGTAACTTTATATCCGTACCATCTTTATTGATTGTATAGATGTTTCTAACACCATCATGTTGTGCCTTCAAATCATACTACCATGGTCTACCAAATAAAAGATTGCAAGCATCCATCTTGGTAATGTCAAACAACAACTTATCCTTATATGCTCCAATATGAAATTCTACCCAAGCCTGCTCTTCTACAGTTGTCTGCTGACCTTTGGTAAGCCATGAGACTTTATATGGGGATGGGTGAGGCAATCTCCTAAGCTTAAGCTTTGTCACCATTTCTTCAGACACAAAATTTTCAGTAGAACCAGAATCAATCAAAACTTTACATGCCTTACCTCCTACTTTGCAAATAGTCCTGAAAAGAGACTTTCTTTGAGGGGATTCTTTGTCAGGTACCTTCATGGTAGTCAGTGTTCTTCTCATCATTAGAGACTCTCCACTTTCTGGGTATCCACAATTATCAGGAGCATTCACACTCTGAAAAGAAGTAGAGCCTGTCATACTTTGATTGTCAGGTTCTTGGATCAGATTTGTTCTCCTTTCTTCTGTTGAGCTTGTGGCCTTTTCTAGACATCTGCTGGCTATATGGCCTTCTTTGTTACAGTTATAACATCTGATGGATCCTCTACCCTAGGATCGTCCTCTGAAAGGTCTTCTACCTCTGAAGTTTCCTTGCTGACTATAATTTTCCCTCTAGTTCTGACTATTGTTTCCCTTAGTATTGTCATGACTAGATTCTCCTTGATATCCATGTCCATGTCCTCTACCTCTAAAAGGACCTCTTCCACCTCTTTGTTGTCTTCCTCTTCCTCTATTGTGTTGTTCTTGTTTTCTCTTTAACTTCTCTTCCACTTTCAATGCCAACTGAAAGCATTTCTGAACTGTATCTGGATTATGCAGACTTAAATCTTCCTGAATGTTGAACCTCAATCCATTAAGGTATCTGGCTACCTTCTCTTCTTCACTTTCCTTTACCTTTGTTTTCATACAAAGTTTCATGAATTCTTCTATATATGAGCTGACATCTAGCTCCTTCTGCTTCAGGTTTTGCTTCCTCTTGTGTAATTGGATATTGTAATCCAATGGGACATAAGCTTCCTTTACTAATGCCATCATCTTCTTCCATGTAGTGACTCTACGCTTTCCTTCCTGTACTCTATCATCTTGGACAGAATTCCACCATGTCAAGGCAGCTTCTTTCATTTTTGACTGGGCTATTTTCACCCTCTGTTGTTCTGGTATCTCCTCTGTTTCAAAGAAATTGTTCAAGGAGTCTATCCACTCCATCGCTGAATCAGGTTCCATCTTTCCTGTAAACACTGGCAAATCTAGTTTCACATCCATGGTTCTCCTCTCCATGGCCTTGAGGGCGTTCAACAGTGGTCTCTGGTCTGTAGGAATGACCTCCTCATTCCAACTAGGGATCTCTTCTTCTTCCCTATCTTCTTCTCTACCAGAACCTACTCTGTTCCTCAACTTCTCTATCTCATCCTTCAATTCCTGATTCTGAGCCTTCATGGCCTTGCTCTCTGCAATCTGTTTCTTTACCAGAACTGCCAACTCAACGTTGGTCATCCTTGCCAGAATCTCAGATGTTCCTTCATCACCTGACATCCTGCTATATCCTGATCTTTTCCAAAAGATCCTTCCTTTGCTCTGATACCACTATGGTGCAGAGGTAAAATGCAACGGGAGCTTACAAATGGGAAGGAGGAGTCATTAATACAACCAGCATGTTAAATTACCTATCGGCTTATCATCATCATCATATTTCTTGCTAACACAGATAGCATCATCATATTTCGAAGAGGCATGAAATATCCTCCTGCTAACTACTGTTCACTTCCTTATCGCCTTTCGCCTTTCAGCAGCATCATCACATTCGGCAAGCGCAAACATCCTCCTGATGTTCACTGTTCATCTTACCGCCAAACTCTATCTTCATCATCATGATGTTCAGCATCATCTTCATCAGCAGGATATAAAATATCTGGTTCCTCCGATATATCCTGATGACGATAACTTCAAGCACCTTTCCTTCAATTCTTACGTCACCCCGATATCCGACTACTCAAACAACAGGATCAGGATATGACTTATCCGGTCATATTGAAACATCTTGATGATGTTACCCAAACTTTATGCCGATGACTTACGCCGATGCCAAAACACTTAGCGACAGTGGGATAAACTTGCATAGGGTGATATTCATAATATCCTGATGACGATGACGTCACATGCACCTGATGATGATGTCAATGCACCTGATGATGATGTCATCCGGATATAAGACACTTATATCCTCCGCAACATGATAATGAATATCCTGATGATGACCTTTCCAGTCCTTAGCCAAAAAGTGAACTTTCACTCCTGCATACGATAGCGATATGCGGATGATGGGCACACACGAAAGATGATCCAGATGACGATATACACACTGAGTATATATCTGACTTATAACATCCTGATGCACTTGAAACATACAGTCTTCGTCAGCTTCATAACCCGATCCGGATAGCGATATACTCACAGATGACGATGCGATTCACTCCGGCTGGAAAAGCACATGCAGATCCCTGTATATCCGTCAGCTGCATGCAAACTCACAGAACCGTACAATTTCACAAAGAGAATATGACGATCGGGCCGGATCACCTTCAGATCAAAACTTAACAGTTTATCTTCCTAAACCCTAGCACATGAGGATGCTAGGTTGATTCATAGCATGCTACCAATTGATCTCTCAAACAATGAAATGTATAAACAGAAAACTAAAATACAACCTAAACTAACATGCATGACCATTCCACCGATTCACAGGATCAACCGGTGGAAGGGTTGAAAGAATCCATCAACCTGTGATCAGGACAGAAATCAAAACATAAACAACTGATAAACCAGATAATGCAATTGATGAGATTCTTATTCAGATGAAACACAAATGTCCTGTTTCTACAACAATGTTTCACAATGTCTGGACTGATCTCTGGAACTCACTCAATCACCAGTACAACATAACACAACTACTACTCTGATATGATATGATTACCAGTACAACATAACATAACTACTACTCTCTTCTCTATGATATTCTCTGATATCAAACCCTAACTGATCTGAGTTATTTATAGCAATAACCTACGAGTACTACCAACTCGATTCCCAGGGGCTGGGAGCTTCCAAGCGGCTGGGAGAGGATAGCTCATACTACCTGATCACGAACTCTAACTGCCTGCACACTCTCCTAGGCTGATCTAATACATATGCATTGGTCCAATGGACCTTATTACATTATGAAGTCAAACATGTTAAAAATAGACTAATGTCCTATCATGCGGACAATTAACCTATATCCTGTCTTGTAGGGGTGCTCCTGCACCAGTTAATGGTCAGGGGATTAGGGTTAAATAAGAGTGTCTAGGGTAGAGGGATTAGGGATAGGGTTTAGGGTTGAAGGTTTAAGGATTTAGGGTTGAGGTTTTAGGGATGAGGGTTAAGGGATTAGGGTTTAAGATATAGTTTCGAGTGTCGAGCATGTAGGGATAGGTTTTAGGGTTCAAGTTTTAAGGGTTAAGGGTCGAGGGATCAGAGTTAAGGGTTGAGGGATTAGGGTTTGACGTTGAGGGTTGAGTACATTAATGTTCAAGGGTTAAGGGTTGAGGGATAGGGTTGAGGGTCGAGGGATTGGTGTTAAAGTAAAGTGTCGAGGGTATAAGGATTAGGGATAGGGTTGGAGGGTTTAGGGATAAGGGATTAGGGTTTTGTTGGTGATTGTTTTGATGCAATCATAACAATAAGTTAAAATTCACATATAATGAACTGAAACTATACTTGAAAGATAAGAAGGAATCATTTAAGATTTAATTAATCCCAAGTCTACAATGGTACTGTTGGTCAAATTCAGTTGGTCAATGTGAAGCTGTAATGTTCAAGGGGCCTTACGTAGTTTAGGGTTTCTTTGTGGTTTATTGGACTAAGATTATGCAAAAGGTCATAGATATCAACAAGTATTTTGTTCATTTGCATACAAGTGTTACTGTGCTGCAAATTTTAGATGGATTTCTTGAATTATTGTAGCTTTTTCCTTTATACATTTATGAAAACTATCTACCTTAAACTCTGTTATGCATGCTTCTTCAAATTTAAGACAACTTCCTTTAGATTTCTACCTTTTCAGCTAAATATTTCAGATGGGTTGGGAAAAGTTAGAAAGATCTAATCTACACCTCATTTACTCTATCGAAGGATCTAATTATTCTGTTATGCACTATGTAAATCCTATAGTAATTTGATCAAATCCACAGTAAAAACCTTAAATGCAAGTTCTGCATTTTCACAAACATACATTTAAAATTGCAAGCTCTCAAAGAAAATATTTCAAAACACAAAGAAGAGTAGGAGAACACTCAGAAGATAGATGCAGAACTCCAGATTCTATTGTATTAGAAACAAACAGTCATACATGATTTACAATGTTGGAATGACTCTTAGTTTCATTGATAAAACTACAGAGAACTTACAAGCTTTACAGATATAGTAAGGAAGCCAGACATTCCATGCACACCTTACTGCAGACAACAGGTGACCTCCTCTAAACTAAACTATGCCCAGAAAGAATCTACAATTCTGGGAAAATGCTAAAATCCCTGTATGTAAAGTATTACAATGCAGAGAGCCACAATATAAAGATTTTCTGATTTTCTTCACTACAGCAAAAACCTAACTAAACCCCTGGTTACAGTAGTAAATGCAGGTGAACCAGTTCTCCAAAATATCTCTGAGTAGTGTCAAATCTAGGTGAAATATTGCATCTTCTGAGAAGTTTTAGCAGCTCAGCAATAACTTCTGTTTGTCTGCTGTAGCAATGTTCTTAGCTGCAACTTTGTCCTCCATTTGGTAGCTCCTTTTGACTTCTTCGCACTTGATCTTTATCTTCCTGCTCCTGAGATCAGATTTTCTTCCTCCATGATGTCACTGTGATCAAGTTCCAGCTACTTCCTCAACTGCAAGCCTGCAAAACAAGACAAGCAATAAGTATCACATTTATCAAATGAACAACAAGAAACTAAAATATTTGTTTAAATCAAGGTGACTGTGCAAAAAATATGGGAATCGGGTCCAAAAAACTCTCAAAACGCGTTCAAAATGCACACAGACACTCAAAACCATCGGGTCAACTATCGCTGACCAGAAAAATGCCACGGGCACCAAAATGTGTTTAAAATTCCTATCGCTTTGTTCCTTTCTCGCCCATTGGCATGACACTGTCCATCGGCATGTCCAAAAATCGCTTGCGCGACGTTCATTGTTTGGCCGATGGCCGTTCTCGCTTTCTCATCTTTTTGTTTCCTTCCATCGGTGAGAGTCCTACTGATATAGCCCTATTGGCTTGCATTCTTTCTCATCAGCGAGAGATTCGCCATCGGCGAACTCCAAATTCCTTGCTCCGATAACATTACCTTGGCCGATCGATGTGACACCATACTATCGGCAAGTCCCAAATTAGCCCCGCCAATTTCCATTGTTTGGCTGATGGCCTTTTATTTCATCCCATCGGCATGACTCTCGCCGAAGTAGCCCTTGCGGCTTGTATTTTCCTCCTATCGGGCTGACACTCTATTATCGTTGAGTCCTGAACCTCCTCCGCCGATGACCTTTGTCTCATCAATGCTGCCACTATCGGCATGACTCCTGCTGATCTCCCCTTTCATTGATCGCCTTATTGGCGAGATCTCCCATATCAGCGAAGGCCTTAAACCTTGCTCTGATAGTTATCCGTTTTGCCGATGAGCATGTATCGGCGTGAGTCCTCCCGATATCTCTTTGTCATGCTCTTCATCGGCGAGAGATCCCCTCTTCGCCCAAACATTCTCAAACTCCACCGATAGTGCAAGCTAGGCCAATGGCATACCATCGGCGAGACCATACCGCTCAAGGTGACCTATGAATGTTCGGCCGACGTTGTAAGTTATGCTGATGACAATATCATCGGCAAGAGACACCCCCTCAGGGTGACAATTTTAAACACCGCCGACTGCATTTGTTATACCAATGGCAAAAGGCCATCGGTGAGAGACTTCACTTCAGCGGCACATTTCTAGACTCCGCCGATCACCTTTGTTTGGCTGATGGCCTCTTCACCATCTTCCCGTCTTTCCCGCCCCTCACCAAAGCCTTGAACTTGAACCATTGAACCCTGCTATAGAGTACGAGCGGATGGTTCAATGAGGAGGTTCAACGATACATCCCATATGCAAGGACTTGCATGACATGACTTTGTTAGAAGAAGAAAAAAAATGAACCCTTTGAACCATGAACCATTGAACTTTCAAAAAAAAGGTTCAAGCGGATGGTTCAATGCCGCGGTTCAACGACATTTAAGAACCACAGTTTGCCTTTTTGAGACACTTTTGGGCATATCAAACCATTTTGAACCCCGAACCATTGAACCATTGAACCTTTGAGAAAAAGGTTCAAGCGGATGGTTCAACGCGGCAGTTCAAACCTCAAAAACTTTGTCAATGAATAGATAATGGCGACCCAAAAAGGTAACAAAGTGCGCCGATGCACTTCCTGCCAAACAGACAAATGTGAGATGCAGAGTGGAACCCAGACAAAATTCCCTTTAATCCAAAACCACTAAGTATGAATATTTCAAAATTTTAAATGAATGCCAACAAGGAAAAAGGCAAACAACTGACTGTTTATCATGCAAAACCTGATAGTACATTTTACCAAATTGATCATAACTTGCAAAATATGATAAATTTTAAGATGGTTCAAAAAGCAACCCTGGCTCATTTTTCACAAGGAATCCAACCACATCATGCATTGGTACTAAAAATGCAATTTTCTTTATTTTCAACAAGGTTTGCAAATTTGACTCCCCTTTGCCCTTACCACCAAATGGAACAACACAAGCAGAAGCAAAAAAGCAAAGCAACATCAAGGGTCCTCATTTTGCTAAGGAACAAAATGGGGCGTGTTGTGAACATCACAACAACTAGCAACCAAACAAAACAATTAAATTCAAAGTGTTCAAGAAAACTAGGTGAAATAAAATCATAACTTCCAACTATCCTTCCTGCAAATTACTATTCAGCTTGAGACTTAAGGTATTCAATAAGGGTGCATGAATTTCCATTTTTAGTTTAATTGTGTGCACGTGATTAATTATCCTCAACTTGAAGATCGGTTGAACAAACCAGTGACTGACATTAGCCTACGTAGGTGAGGATATTGCCTCATAGCCGACCGGATAGAGCCTTGCTGTCAGCGAGCGTTCATAGCCCCGACAAGGTTATCGTTACAATTCTCCTAAGTAGAGCCCCATTGGCGGTGAGCGTCTATAGCCCCGATAGAGTTACTTAGATGGCTTAATCTAGATTTTCAGTATAATCCGCTTTATTTTATTTTTTTTTCTTTTGTCTTTTATTTTCTAATTTTTTGATTTTGAAAGATTTCACAAGATATAGAAATTTGTAACTTTATGATGCAAGGAGTGGACACTTGCTGAAATTAAGCTGAGAATTGTAATGGTAGCAAGGGTAACCTTAGATTTTTCACCTAATATCTACACTTGTAAGTTCAACAAACCCAAGGATTTTAGGGGTGTCATCGTGACAAACTTGCTTCGAATTCTCAATCACATTTATTGAATACGAAACTTCAGAAGATAAATAAGTCTCTACATTCATGATAGCAACAAGTTATGTGTCAATTGCAAATGATTAACTTGAATATCCTAAATTTTATATTGTTTTGAATGGTTGCTAGTTTGCTCCTTAATACTCTAAAGTAAAATAAAGATCCCTGCTGAGGAGAGCACAAACAAACCAAACAAACAGGCTGTACAAAAGCAAAAAAAGTAGAAAAAACTGTACAAACAGAAACAAACAGAAGACAAATTGTACAAACAGCCAACCCAAAAAAGAAAACAGCAAAAGAAGAACTATACATTACTTTACAGCACTTTACACCAAAATTGACTGCCCTTTACCTCAGGCCTGGAAGTAGTGTTTCAAATGTTGGCCGTTAACTGGTAATGGCACATCTTCTCTAGTCAAGGTCTTAAGTTTGAATGTGTTATCTCGTATTATTTCTGAGACTTGTAATGGACCCAGCCATAATTTATCAAATTTTCCATGGCTTCCTTTCTTTTCATGTGCTTTGTCTCAGCACAACACTAAGTCTGATATCCTAAATGTTTTGACTCTTGCCCTTTTATCAAACCACCTCTTAACAACCACTTGGTGTTTGGCAAACTTCTCGATGGCTTGACCTCTTTTCTCATCTAGTTGTAGCATTTGCACTATTCTAGCTTCCCTATGGTTATCAAAGCCTAGATACTCATTGGCAAACTTCCAGGTTGGTATTCTCAGATTTACTGGAAGTATGGGATCAGTCCCATAAACTAAATGATAAGGTGTGCTACCTAAAGCTGTTTTAAACTTGGTCCTATCTACCAATAATGCATATCTTAACAGGGTATTCCACTCTCTAGGACACTTTGCAATTAACCTCTTGATTATGTCTAATAAAATTTTGTTCGTTGATTCAGCCAGTCCATTACCTTGAGGGTAATAATTCAAAGAAAACCTTAAAATGATCTCGTATTCAAATGCCCATTTAGAAAACTTTAAAGAAGAGAAAGCAGGGCCATTATCAAATACCAATGAATAGGGAGTTGCAAACCTGGTGATGATGTTTTCTTCAAGAAACTTGATAACTACCTCAGTTGTGGAAAATTTGCAGCAGGTGGCCTTAGTCCACCTTGTACAATAGTCTGTTACCATCAGTATAAATTTGTGTCCTGCAGAAGATGGGAGATTGATGACTCCAATAAAATCCAAGCCCCACTATGCAAATGGTCTGGATTCAATCACAAGTTGTAGTGGATTGGCCTGATTTCTCCCTTTGTCTGCCACAGTCTGATGGATGTGGCAAGTTCTAATGTGACTCTTAGTGTCTTTGAACATTGTGGGCTAGTAATAGCCCGCCCTCAGTATTTTATGTGTTGTAGCTAGATGGGAACCATGGCCGGTCCCGTACTTGTCATGTAGTTTTGTCAACACTTTATCAGCTTCAGTTCTGTTTATGCATCTCAGATAAATTCCATCATGGTTCTTCCTGAATAGAAGACCTCCTTGCACCATATAATTTTGTGCTTTAATCTTCAAAGCTCTCCTCTGAGAATCTTTCATCCTGTTTGGGTACTTTCCAGCTATCAAGAAGGTGCTTAAATCATCGTACCGGCCTGATGCGCTCTGGGAATTCAATACGTATTGCTATTTTATCAAATTGGGATCCATATTTGCTATTGTTTGCACCAATGCCTACCCTCTGACCAGCTTCATGGGAATGATTTCCACATCAAACTCTTGCAGTGTGGTGATCCACTTGGCTCTTTTTTCTCTAGGCTCGATCTGTATCAGCAACATTTTTACTGATGTGTCTAGCACTATGGCTTTGACCTGGCTGCGTAAAATGTAGTGTCTGAATTTTTTCACAGCCTTTACTAATGCGAATGCCTGCTTCTCGATGTCTAGATACCTCAGTTGTGCATCCTTCAGAGGTGCACTCATAAATACTATGGGTCTCTCTTCATTGTTTTCACCTTTCTGTGTCAAGGCAACTGCGACTAAATGAGAAGATGCAAAGGAGTAGATGTAAAATAGGCTTGTGTAGTCTGGACTTGCCAATACAGGGGCATTAGAAATTGCCTCCTTGATATCTTCAAATGTGGCTCTAGCCACTGGTGTCCATTCTATCTACGCATCTTTCTTTAACATGGCATTTAATGGCTGCACGATCTCTGTAAAACCCGTGATAAACTTCCGAACAAAGTTAATTTTGCCAAAAAATGATTTCAACTCTTTCCTACTATTTGGTATTTGCAAATTTTTTATGGATTCTATTCTATCCGGATCAATTTAAATTCCACCTTCAGAAATGACATGGCCTAATAATTTACCTTCAGTTATGCCAAATATACATTTCTTAGGATTAAGGGAAATCCCATACCTTTCACATCACTTCAGTATTTTCCTAAGATCTTCAGCGTGAGTGGATGCATCCTTGGAATACACAGTCAAATCATCCATATACACAACAATGCACTTACCTGATAATCCACGGAATGCAATGTCCATGGCTCTCTAAAAAGTGGCACTTACATTGATCAGACCAAATGGCATTCTTCTATATGCATAATTTCCCCATTTACAAGTGAAGGTGGTTTTTAGTCTATCTTCTCTATCAATTAAGACCTGGTTATAACCTGAAAAACCATCTAAAAAAGACATCATCTTTGCCCCATTTACTGCTTGCAGCACTTTGTCTATTGGAGGCAGAGGATAATTATCCTTTTCAGATGCTTTGTTTAAATTTCTAAAGTCTACGCATAACCTGATGTCTCCATTTTTCTTCCTCACTGGTACTAAGTTAACTACCCAAACAGAATGTCTGACTGGGAAAATTATTCCAGCAGACAGCAATTTTTTAACTTCCTCAAAGATTAAAGGCTCTAGAATGGCATTCACAGGCCTTTGTTTTTGCCTAAATGGTTTGACTTCTTTTCTCAAAGGTATTACGTGAGTTATGATGGACTCATCAAATGTTTTCAAGTCTTCATACATCCATGCTATGACATGTTTATATTCTTTCAGGGTGTCTAAAACCTCTTTTCTAATTTTCTCGGAGCAAGCTTTCCCATTTAGTACATTTTGTGGATTTTGCTCTGTCCCTAAGTTATGTAAATCACACTTACCCCCTTCTGTTTTGGGCAAGTCTTTCTGTCTCATTACTCCATCGAAGTCAAAGATATGTTCTAATTCAATTACTCCTTTTGGTAAGAAGTTGCTCTTCAATTTGATTATATCCTCTTCATCCCATGTTCCTTCAGGCCTTTCTTGTTCATCAATGATTTGAGCCTCAAATGCCTCATTACAAGTTAGAAAATCAATAATTTGTTGATCCCCTCCAAATACCTGAAAGTGTGTAACGTTGTCTGGTATACTGGGCATGTTAACGAGCTCAACATCAAATTGTCTCAATCCTGACAGTGTCAATGGTTCTAATGTACTAGCAGCAACTGCTAGCACATCCGGTCTGTGATTCAGCTCTCTGGGGATGTGCTCTATGTTAAAAGCATCAAACGAATCTATTAAACCCCATACTCTATGTCTGTAACTAATCATTATTTTGTAATTGCAGGCATATAGTTTCCTCACTTGTCTGACTACTAATTCAGAGTCTGGAAATACTCTAATTATTTTCACCCTTTTCTTGATGGCCATGACAAGTCCCAAATTTAGGGCCTCATATTCAGCAATATTGTTAGTATAGGAAAATTGTAATCTATATGCTGCCAGATGTGATTTACCTTGAGGATCTATGAGTTGAACACCTGCACCTGTGCCCTGTTTTGATTTGGACCCATCACATTTTAACGTCCACATGCCATCTTTACTTTTCTAACCTTTTATCTTAGCATGCTTTGTCTTTTTTATTGCCTGTGGGGTGTTGTCCTGTTTATTCATGGGTTTTTCTATTTGGTTAACATGCATATGTGTGTTTTTAGTTTGTAACTTAGAAAGACAACCATCATTGTCCTTTATTTCTTTTCCTAAATCTAGAATCAAGGCATCTATATCATCCTGAGCATATTTCGGTGTTGGATCAGGATTCTCATTTTCCTCTTGTAACTCTACCTTCCCTATGCATTTTTTGTATTCATATTCAATAATGTCTTTGCATATTTCACAACTCTCCTCAGAGTGTTGCCTATCATGGAATCTACACCTATTTTTATATAATTTACATTGGACCGGGAGATTGTGTTTAACGCACTCTTTCACCTCTTGTCTAATGGCATGACCAAATTTGCCTATTGCATTGTTTTCTTCATCTGAAGAATTTCCATCAGACTCAATGAATAATGTTGTCCTATTGCTGACACTTTTTTTTAATGTTTAACATCATGATCTCTTCGATCTGCACCCCATTATTGGTAATTCTATAGATACCTGGTTCAACAGCAGCATATAATATTTCATTAGTTTGATTATACTCTATTATCATATGTTTTATTATGGGCTCTGCCTCTATTCTGATCTGGTTTGGGACACCTCTCCAAGGTAGCCACATATGTGAAAAGTCAGTGGCCATATATCCGTTTAATGTCTTGGACCAATCCCTACTCAGCAACATTCCATAATTTACGGGTATATCCACTACTTGAATATCAATGATTTGGCTTACCCTAGGGTCTGAGGCTAATTGCATTTGAATGTTCATGAGTTCTCCTATCATGCTAACCTTAGTCTTATCTAATTGTGTGACAACCTTGGCAGATTTGGTGGGAATCAGCCTGAGAGTCTCACATATTCCTAAGGGCATTACGTTGGCTGAGGCACCAGAATCTACCATGCAATTGTGTATATTCTTCCGACACAATCTAATAGTTAACAAGAAAGGGGGAGTATCCCTGTTATCCGTATGTATTACTATATTTGTACTAGAAGGCTGCTCAACTTTCTTATTTTTCTCTTTAGGCAGTGAATCTCTATTAGGAACAGCTATATCAGCAGACACCTCGTCTGTCATGGATGTACCCAGAGATTTTATAAAAGCATTTATGATCCCTGGGGTCTTTAATAATTCATTTAGGGGTATACTGACCTTAATTTTCTTTATTTCCTCTGACAAGTAACTCATTAATCTTGTTGTCTCTATTGTTTCAGTTTTACTTGTTTGATCCTTTTGTACTGCTGTTCCGTTATTTGCGTACTGATTAGCTTTAAGTATGGCAGGATTGTTGCTAGCATTCTGATCTGGGGGTGTACCGAAGTTATTCAGAGGAACAAAAGTGGTAAAAGGTCCTCCTGGCCTAGGGTTGTTCCTCAAATTGTAGGTGTGGTTTTTATTTGTCTGTTGAAAGGCTTGCACCTCTTCTGTTTCATTTAATTCCTCATTTTCAGATTCAAAGGGAAACTGAAAAGCATTTAACACAAAGGCTAATTCAGGATAAAGATTTTCACAACAGTATGGTCCATCTTCAAGCAATTCATCCTCTTTCTCTTCTGCAGTTGCAAAGGTAAACGTTTCTAAGACTAATGCTGTATCATATCCTAAGGGTACTACCTCATTACCCTTAGGAATGAGAAATTCAGAGGTAGGAGGCTGCACATCTATATTAAAAATGCTGGCTGCTAAGTGGAACTGTGGACAGTCGTGCTCAACATGGGCATTGGTATTGTGAAATCTGCACCAATTTTTGGGTGTTGTACTCGCCATTTCTATGCTAGCCGTTTGTTTTGCATCATGATTATCTATATTCTCAAAAGGACAAGCTAGAGTACCGTTGTTGGGCCCAATGTTCCATGTCTTGGGTGGCCTAGGTTGATTCTGATTTCTATTATTATTGCCCCAGGTCCTATTTTCTATCACTGGCCCTCTATTTTGCATTGGTTGCCCCTGGTTGGGGCCTTGATGCTGATTATAGTTTTGGTTCTGATTGTACTGTGGATTTTGATTGAAACTATAGTTCTGATTTTGGCCTTGGTTGTGATTTTGATGTTGACTGCAGTTTTGGTTGCCTCTTCCATAGAGGTTCTCATTTCTTAGTTGTGTCACTTCGGTGGTTAACCTTTTCAAATGTGTAGTGATCTCTTTGATTTCTTCCCTATCCTCTTGTGCTTTTTTCACAGTTGTATCCCTAGGAGGTTGAAAGAAAGGCTGACCATTATTTTGACTGTTATTGGAAGCACTAGCTGTGTAAGGAGTTATAGCTTGGATTGGGGTAGGACTATACACAGGTGTGTAAGGAGGAACCGGATTTAATAGTGGAGTGTGCTGCATAGGGGCTCCATTCCATGGTTGTGCCTGATTCTGTACCCCAAAATTTTCTCCATTAACAAATGGGCTATGAGTTGTATGCCTCATCTCCTGGTTCACTGAGGCTGCCTCTTTATAGGCTTTGGATATTGAATCTATGTCAGGTTTTCTTTTGACAAACATGGCAGTTAAAGGATCCAAGGCAGCATAGTACATAGCCAACAAGGGACCATCATCTATGGTATAAGGGGCTACCAACCTAGAATAGGCCTTTTGAAATCTGTCATTGAAATTATCAATCAGCTCTCCCTCACCTCATTTTATAGCAGCCAATTTATGATACAAAGTGCAAGGGTCAATGGGTCCTCTAAATCTTGACATAAATGCTTCTTCCATAAGTGACTAGGAAGAAATGTAATCGTTGGGTAAGTTTACATACCGACTAGAGGCTTGTTCATTAAAGGTGTAGGGAAACAATCTACACACAACATCCTCGTGCTCTAACATAGCCCTAAAACATGCTTCCTTAAATATTCTAATATGATCTTCTGGATCCTGATGCAACTGGTACTTGGGACATATCTTTTCTAGATTTTTGGGCATCTCATGATAATCATTGAAGAATATGGGAGAATTGACATTGAAATAAGCCATTGTAGGTGTTTGAGCTTGACCTAAACTTGTAGGAATACCTGGATTGATTGGTGGATTAGGATTTACAGGAGGATTGAGACCTCCAGGAGTGCCTGAACCAAGATTTAAAGATTTGAACAGTGATCTGTCAGGACTCACAATACTACGGATGTTAAAAGGTGACCCAGGAGGTGTTCCAGATAAACTTCCTGCTTGTGATATTTTTGGATTCCAAATTAAAGGTTTTTTACTTCACCTTATATCAGGTAGTTGCACAAATATATCTTCTGAACCAGATTTAGACCTAGTCACTCTATTACTGTTATTAGCCAGTTTGAAACAAACTCTAAATCAGGAGGCCCTCCTTCTAAAGCCAGAAAACTGTTGGTGATTGTTTTGATGCAATCATAACAATAAGTTAAAATTCACATATAATGAACTGAAACTATACTTGAAAGATAAGAAGGAATCATTTAAGATTCAATTAATCCCAAGTCTACAATGGTACTGTTGGTCAAATTCAGTTGGTCAATGTGAAGCTGTAATGTTCAAGGGTCCTTACGTAGTTTAGGGTTTCTTTGTGGTTTACTGGACTAAGATTATGCAAAAGGTCATAGATATCAACAAGTATTTTATTCATTTGCATACAAGTGTTACTGTGCTGCAAATTTTAAATGGTTTTCTTGAATTATTGTAGCTTTTTCCTTTATACATTTATGAAAACTGTCTACCTTAAACTCTGTTATGCATGCTTCTTCAAATTTGAGACAACTTCCTTTAGATTTCTACGTTTTCAGCTAAATATTTCAGATGGGTTGGGAAAAGTTAGAAAGATCTAATCTACACCTCATTTACTCTACCGAAGGATCTAATTGTTCTGTTATGCACTATGTAAATCCTATAGTAATGTGATCAAATCCACAGTAAAAAACCTTAAATGCAAGTTCTGAGCATTTTCACAAACATACATTTAAAATTGCAAGCTCTCAAAGAAAATATTTCAAAACACAAAGAAGAGCAGGAGAATGCTCAGAAGATAGATGCAGAACTCTAGATTCTATTGTATTAGAAACAAATAGTCATACATGATTTACAATGTTGGAATGACTTTTAGTTTCATTGATAAAACTACAGGGAACTTACAAGCTTTACAAATACAGTAAGGAAGCCAGACATTCCACGCACACCTTACTGCAGACAACAGGTGACCTCCTCTAAACTAAACTATGCCCAGAAAGAATCTACAATTCTGGCAAAATGCTAAAATCCCTGTGTGTAAAGTATTACAATGCAGAGAGGCACAATATAAAGATTTTCTGATTTTCTTCACTACAGCAAAAACCTAACTAAACCCCTGGTTACAGCAGTAAATGCAGGTGAACCAGTTATCCAAAATATCTCTGAGTAGTGTCAAATTTGGGCGAAATATTGCCCCTTCTGAGAAGCTTTAGCAGCTCACCAATAACTTTTGTTTGTCTGTTGTAGTAATGTTCTCAGCTGCAACTTTGTCCTCCATTGGGTAGTCCCTTTTGACTTCTTCGCACTTGATCTTTATCTTCCTACTCTTGAGATCAGATTTTCTTCATCCATGATGTCACTATGATCAAGTTCTAGCTACTTCCTCAACTGCAAGCCTGCAAAACAAGACAAGCAATAAGTATCACATTTATCAAATGAACAGTAGGAAACTAAAATATCTATTTAAATCAAGGTGACTGTGCAAAAAATGTGGGAATCGGGTCCCAAAAACTCTCAAAACGCATTCAAAATGCACACAAACACTCAAAACCATCGGGTCAACTATCGCTGACCAGAAAAATGCCACAGGTGCCAAAAATGTGTTTAAAATTCCTATCACTTTGCTCCTTTCCCGCCCATCGGCATGTCCAAAAATCGCTTGGGCGACGTTTGTTGTTTGGCCGATGGCCATTCTCGCTTTCTCATCTTTTTATTTTCTTCCATCGGTGAGAGTCCTACCGATATAGCCCTATCAACTTGCATTCTTTCTCATCGGCGAGAGATTCGCCATCAGTGAACTGCAAATTCCTTGCTCTGATAACATTACCTTGGCCGATCGGCGTGACACCATACTATCGGCGAGTCCCAAATTAGCCCTGCCGATTTCCATTGTATGGCCGATGGCTTTTTATTTCGTCCCATCGGCGTGACTCTCGCTGAAGTATCCCTTGCGGCTTGTATTTTCCTCCTACCGAGCTAACACTCTACTATCAGCGAGTCCCAAACCTCCTCCGCCGATGACCTTTGTCTCATCGATGCCACCACTATCGGCATGACTCCTGCCAATCTCCCCTTTCATTGATTGCCTTATCAGCGAGATCTCCCATATCAACGAAGGCCTTAAACCTTGCTCCGATAGTTATCCATTTCGCCAATGAGCATGTATCGGCATGAGTCCTCCCGATATCTCTTCGTCATGCTCTTCATCGGCGAGAGATCCCCTCTTCGCCCAGACATTCCCAAACTCCACTGACAGTGCAAGCTAGGCCAATGGCATACCATCGGCGAGATCATACCGCTCGGGGTGACCTATGAATGTTCGGTCGACGTTGTAAGTTATGCCAATGACAATATCATCAGCAAGAGACACCCCCTCGGGGTGACAATTTTAAACACCACCGACTACATTTGTTATACCGATGGCAAAAGGCCATCAATGAGAGACTTCACTTCGGCGGCACATTTCCAGACTCCACCGATCACCTTTGTTTGGTTGATGGCCTCTTCGCCATCTTCCCGTCTTTCCCGCCCCTCACCAAAGCCTTGAACTTGAACCATTGAACCCCGCTATAGAGTACGAGCGGATGGTTCAATGAGGTGGTTCAACGATACATCCCATACGCAAGGACTTGCATGACATGACTTTGTTAGAAGAAGAAGAAAAATGAACCCTTTGAACCATGAACCATTGAACCTTCGAAAAAAAGGTTCAAGTGGATGGTTCAACGCGGTGGTTCAACGACATTTAAGAACAATAGTTTGCCTTTTTGAGACACTTTTAGGCATATCGAACCATTTTGAACCCCAAACCATTGAACCATTGAACCTTTGAGAAAAAGGTTTAAGCAGATGGTTCAACGCGGTAGTTCAAACCTTAAAAACTTTATCAATGAATAAATAATGGTGACCCAAAAAGGTAACAAAGTGTGCCGATGCACTTCCTGCCAAACAGACAAATGTGAGATATAGAGTGGAACCCAGACAAAATTCCCTTTAACTCGAAACCACTAAGTATGAATATTTCAAAATTTTAAACGAATGCCAACAAGGAAAAAAGGTAAACAACTGACTATTTATCATGCAAAACCTGATAGTACATTTTACCAAATTGATCATAACTTGCAAAATATGATGAATTTTAAGATGGTTCAAAAAGAAACCCTAGCTCATTTTTCACAATGAATCCAACCACATCATGCATTGGTACTAAAAATGCAATTTTCTCTATTTTCAACAAGGTTTGCAAATTTGACTCCCCTTTTCCCTTACCACCAAACAGAACAACACAAGCAGAAGCAAAAAAGCAAAGCAACAGTAGGGGTCCTCATTTTTCTCAAGAGCAAAATGGGGCGTGTTGTGAACATCACAACAGGTTTAAGGTATAGTATTGAGCCCGTTGAGGGTCTAGGAATAGGGATAGCATTTAGGGTTTAGGGATGAGGGATTAGAGTTGAGGGATGACGGATTAGGGTTGAGGGTTGAGGGATTAGGGTTTAGTGATAAGGTTTAGGCTTGAGGGTTGAGGGATTAGGGTTTAAGGTATAGTGTTGAGGGTTTAGGGATAGGGTTTAGGGTTGAGGGATTAGAGTGAAGGGTTGAGGGATTAGGATTTGACATTGAGGGTTGAGGCTTTAGGGTTTAGGGTTTAGGGATAGGGTTGAGGGTCGAGGGATCAGAGTTAAGGGTTGAGTGATTAGGGTTTGATGTTGAGGGTTGAGTACATTAAAGTTTGAGGGTTAAGGGTTTTGGGATAGGGTCAAGGGATTAGGGTTAAAGTAGAGTGTCGAGAGTATAAGGATTAGGGATAGGGTTGGAGGGTTTAGGGATAAGGGATTAGGGTTTAAAGTATAGTATCGAGCCCGTTGAAGGTTTAGGAATATGGATAGCATTTAGGGTTTAGAGATGAGGGATTAGAGTTGAGGGATGATGGATTAGGGTTGAGAGTTGAGGGATTAGGGTTTAGGGATAAGGTTTAGGGTTGAGTGTTGAGGGATTAGGGTTTACGGTATAGTGTTGAGGGTTTAGGGATAGGGTTTAGGGTTGAGGGATTAGAGTGAAGGGTTGAGGGATCAAAGTTAAGGGTTGAGGGATTAGGGTTTGACGTTGAGGGTTGAGTACATTGAAGTTTGAGGGTTAAGGGTTTTGGGATAGGGTTGAGGATCAAGGGATTAGGGTTAAAGTAGATTGTCTAGGGTATAAGGATTAGGGATAGGGTTGGAGGGTTTAGGGATAAGGGATTAGGGTTTAAGGTATAGTATCGAGCCCGTTGAGGGTTTAGGAATAGGGATAGCATTTAGGGTTTAGGGATGAGGGATTAGAGTTGAGGGATGATGCATTAGGGTTGAGGGTTGAGGGATTAGGGTTTAGGGATAAGGTTTAGGGTTGAGGGTTGAGGGATTAGGTTTTAAGGTATAGTGTTGAGGGTTTAGGGATAGGGTTTAGGGTTGAGGGATTAGAGTGAAGGGTTGAGGAATTAGGATTTGATGTTGAGGGTTGAGGCTTTAGGGTTTAGGGTTTAGGGATAGGGTTGAGGGTCGAGGGATTAGAGTTAAGGGTTGAGGGATTAGGGTTTGATGTTGAGGGTTGAGGGTTGAGGTTCGAGCATCAAGGGTTTAGGGATAGGGTTGAGGGTCGAGGGATTAGGGTTAAAGTAGAGTGTCGAGGGAATAAGGATTAGGGATAGGGTTGGAGGGTTTGGGGATAAGGGATTAGGGTTTAAGGTATAGTATCGAGCCCATTGAGGGTTTAGGAATAGGGATAGTGTTTAGGGTTTAGGGATAAGGTTTAGGGTTGAGGGATTAGAGTTAAGGGTTGAGGGATTAGGGTTTGACATTGAGTGTTGAGGGTTGAGGTTTTAGGGTTGAGGATTTAGGGATAGGGTTGAGGGTCGAGGGATTAGAGTTAATGGTTGAGGGATGAGGGTTTGACATTGAGGGTTGAGTACATTAAGGTTCGAGGGTTGAGGGTTGAGGGATTAGGGTTAAAGTAGAGTGTCAGGGGTATAAGGATTAGGGATAGGGTTGGAGGGTTTAGGGATAAGGGATTAGGGTTTAAGGTATAGTATCCAGCCCATTGAGGGTTTAAGAATAGGGATAGCATTTAGGGTTTAGGGATGAGGGATTAGATTTGAGGGTTGAGGGATTAGGGTTGAGGATTTAGGGATAAGGTTTAGGGTTGAGGGTTGAGGGATTAGGGATTGAGGGATTTAGGCAGGGTTGGGAAAATTTTGTGAATCATCATGGGCTAGAGATTGGAGATTTCACTGTGTTCAAGTACATATCCAAGTCATATTTTAAGGCTAAGATATTTCAAAGAACAGGCTGTGTGAAAAATATCAATGTTCTTCATCTTATGAATACCAACATTGAGACATGCATACTAGTAAGATCAAATTCTCTACCTTTTATTCTTGTTACTCTTACTTTATTAAGAGAAGAGTGTCAAAAAGAATGGGTTTAATTGTAAGCTAACATAAGACAAAGTAGTTTTATTATTACATTTTTCTGAGGGATCTATAATAGTCTAATATAATGCAGTCTTCTATAATATGAACATCTGCATTTGTGTGAATGCTAAGCTTTAATATAGTAGAGTATTAAATCAATGCAATCCGCTATTTATTGGGTTAAAATAACTTAGTTTTTGTAATGGTTTGGGAATGCAGGAGTTGCCAAAAATAGGTGGATGTCCTCTACAATTACCAAGAGAAAAAAGTTTAGTAGTTCTTGTGGATAGAGCCAGTAAACAATGGGAGATTATTTGCCTGTTTCATAACAATATACCTCCCCTAAGTGCGGGGTGGACAGCAAGATACATAGATGTACCCCAATGCAAAGATTTTCTCATAATGATCATCCTTTTGATTTCATCTATTAATTACTCACTGTGGATGTACCATACACAAAGCTTTTCTCATAGTGTGTACACCTATTGGCATAATGAACCCCGGATGGGCCAGAAAAACACGCCATATAACATTACTAACATTGAAAAAGTTCATAGCCATTTTTCTTACATATTATTGCAACTCAAATATCTTTAAGAGAAGAGTGTCAAAAATGATGGGTTTAACAATCTAACATAAGGCAAGGTAGTTTTGTTGGGTTTAGGAATAGGGTTTAGGGTTTAGGGTTAAGGGATTAGGGTTTAGAGTTAAGGGATTATGGTTTAAGGTATAGTGTTGAGGGTTGAGGGTTTAGGGATAGGGTTTAGGGTTGAGGGATTAGGGTTTAGGGTTGAGGGATTAGGATTTAATGTTAAGAGTTGAGGGTTTAGGAATAGGGATAGCATTTAGGATTTAGGGATGAGGGATTAAGGTTGAGGGTATACAATAAATAAACTAGAATTTAGGCAAGGTTGGAAAAATTTTGTGAATCATCATGGGTTGGAGATTGGAGATTTTGTTGTGTTAAAGTACATATCCAAGTCATATTTTAATGTTAAGATATTTCAAAGAATAGGGTGTGTGAAAAATATCAATGCTCTTCAGCTTATGAATACCAACATTGATACAAATAAAAGATGCCCTTTTTCTAATAGAGTATGCAGTTCAAGTCAACCACTGGGCAGCAAGTTGCTGAATGAATTAGTTTCTAATGGGGAAAACAAGAATCATGTTGAATTAATGGAAGAAAATCAAAATTAGGGTTGAGGGTTGAGGGTTGAGGATTTAGGGTTTATGGTATAGGGTATAGGGTAGAGGTTTGAAGGTAGAGGGATAATGTTCAAGGTTGAGTGTTCAAGGTTAAGTGTAAAGGGTATATAGGGTTTAAGGGTTTAAGGGTTTAATGTTTGAGGGATTAATGGTTTAAGAGTTGAGGGATTAGGCTTTAAGGCATAGTGTCGAGTGTAGAGGGTTTAGAGATAAGGTTTATGGTTGAAGGTTTAAGGGTTGAGGGTTGAGGCCTTAGGGCTGAGGGTTAAGGGATTAGGGTATAAGGTATAGTGTCGAGGGTAGAGGGTTTAGGGATAGGGATTAGGATTTAAGGTTTAAGTGTTGAGGGTTGAGGATTTAGGGATAGGGTTTAGTGTTTAGGTTAAGTGAGACACCTAGATAACTAAGTACAGATGAAGAGGCAGACAAGGAATGACTGAGAGACCTAAAGAGGGGAGAGGTAGAGAGGTGAGTGGGAGATAGAGGTGAGAGATAGAGAGGTGAGGGGAGAGATAGAATAAAATGAGAAAGTGAAGTTGACAAATTGAGGGAAAGATGGGTAAGGAGGAGGGAGAGAGGTGGAGAGGAAGGGAAATATTTAGAGATCATTGAGAGATATACAAGTGAGAGACCTACAACCTAGGGAGAGAGGGGTGAGAGAGATAGGGGAGAGATGGGTGTGAGCAAGATAGGGGAGGAGAGTGGTGGATAAGGGTTAAGGGTTTAAGGCTTTAGGGTTTAAGGGTCAAGGGTTTAGGGTTTAAGGGTTGAGGGTTTAAGGGTTGAGGTATTAAGGGTCTAAGGGTTGAGGGATTAGGGTTTAAGGTATAGTGTCGAGGGTTGAACCCTAATCCCTCAACCCTCAACACAATACCTTAAAACCTTAATCCCTCAACCTTGGGTTTTAAGGTATAGTGTCGAAGGTTTGAGGGATTAGGGTTCAACCCTCGACACTATACATTAAACCCTAATCCCTCAACCCTTAGACCCTTAATATCTCAACCCTTAAACCCTCAACCCTTAAACCCTAAACCCTTGACCCTTATTCCCTCAACCCTTAAACCCTAAACCCTTGACCCTTAAACCCTCAACTCTTATCCACCCCTCTCCTCCCCTATCTTCCTCACTCCCATCTCTGCCCTATCTCTCTCACCCCTCTCTCCCTAGGTTGTAGGTCTCTCACTTGTATATCTCTTAGGGCTCTCTAGATAATTCCCTTCCTCTCTGCCTCTCTCCCTCCTCCTTACCCATCTTTCCCTCAAGTTGTCAACTTCACTCTCTCATTTTATTCTATCTCTCCCCTCACCTCTCTATCTCTCACTTCTATCTCCCCCTCACCTCTACCTCTCCCCTCTCTAAGTTTCATAGTCACTCCTCGTCTACCTCTCCATCCATCCTTAGCCATCTAGGTCTCTCATTTAACCTTAAACCCTAAACCCTATCCCTAAATCCTCAACCCTTAAAACTTAAATCTAAACCATATCCCTAAACCCTCAACCCTTAACACTATAACTTAAACCCTAAACCCTATCCCTAAAGCCTCAACCCTCAACCATTAAACCTTAAACCCTAAACCCTAAACCCTCTACCCTTGACACTATACCTTAAACCCTAATCCCTTAACCATCATCCCTAAATCCTCAACCCTCATCCCTTAAACATTCAACCCTAAACCGTCTACCCTCAACAGTATGCCTTAAACCCTAATCCTTTAACCATTAAACCCTCGACCCTTAAACATTGGCCAAACTTTTGCAAAAAGGAAAAAAATGCAAAGAAAACAATAACGTGCTCGCGTTATGGTGCGCTCATGTTATAGCACACTTGTGTTATGGCTTGGTGTTACCGAGCCTTAAACATTGGGAAAACTTTTGCAAAAAGAAAAAAAATGCAAAGAAAACAATAATGTTCTTGTGTTATAGTGCACTTGCGTTATAGCACAAGCGCGTTATGGTTTTGTGTTGTCAAGCCAAAGACTCGGCAACACCAAGCCATAACACAAGTGCACTATAACGCGAGTGCACCATAACATGCTCGCGTTATAGCTTTTTAAAAGTTTTAAGAATTTGGCCACTTTTTGGCCCCCCATATTTTTGCACCCGCCCTAACAGTAATATATGCCAAATAGTTGCAAAGTGAACAATATCAATTTGTTTTGTATATAGTCCTGTAGTCATGTGTGTGACATCAATTGTAAGAATGATGATCAATATCATGCATAGATGGTTTAATCAATGTGATACAATGAAAAATAGTTTGCATATTATAAACCACAGGTTATATTTGTAGCAATATGTCAAAAAATATGCCATGTCATCTAGCAGGTTTGATAGCTCAAATGAATGTAATGACAGGAATAGCATGTCACCATTATACCATATAGTTGGAACATCAAACATTTATATGCATCTACAGAAGGAAATAAAGGCAGGTCAAATGCAAATAATATCATGAATGATGGAGGCTCAAGTCATGGCCAAAGATACAGTTTTTCTTCAAAAAAGGATCAAAACCCTCACTATACAGTGTCAGATCAAAGAATGACAACAATAAACAAATATGCAAAAGTAATCACAATTCTCAAAGGACAAGTTGCCACATGTCATAGACATTAACACAGTTAGTGAGACCATCAGGTGAGTTGGGTAATTGACATCAATTCCATAAAACATGTTGCTACATCTATGTGTATAACAATACTTGTAAAGTATCGTTCAAATATATGATCCAACTAAATGAGCAGTGAGGTCATGGCGATACACTTGATACCACACACAGAATAAAGGAATCATAATCATTGGGTACAATGTGTATGAAAGCACATTTTGGTGCAATATATAGAAGATACAGTGAGCCTCATGAGAGTGAATGATGAGATGGTTGAGGAGAGAATCATATGGGTCCTACTATTACAGAAAAGGCAAGAGATGTAATCTTTTTTACAAATGACTAAACCATATCAATAAATGCATGATCAGATCACAAAGACAAAAGAGATGGTGACAATTTTCTTCATAGTAGATAGGACCCACATGGGGTTTTCGACAGAGATCAAATGTAGAGCGATATAGAGAATTTTTTTTGTCAGGTCAAACCCACTTAGGCGTTTCAAGCTAGTCTCAAATATAGGATGAAGAAGCTTGAGCTCATAGTTGTAAAGAATCCTCAGGATATGTATAACCAACCTCTCATGGTCCCGACCTAAGAACAGTTCTTCTCACAAACTATAAAATAGAAATCATATCGGTATTCATGGAGGGACTTCAAATATAGGAGATATACTAATTAATAGAAATAAAATCAAGTTTGTCTTGTGAATCCACGACATTAATACTAGGAGAAGCCTTTTGAGTGAGAGAACTCATGGATCTAGCATACAGAATATTACATTTGAAGTACCAAAGGTGCATGTATTTTCATAACTTTGAATCAAGCTTGCTTATGCAGGAAACATGATTGAAATTGAAATACAAAGTTCAAAAGATGAGAGTTTACCTTGCTTCTAAGTGAGAGTATGTACATGAAGCCACGAAGTTTTTGCCCTTATATTGTCTCAAAAGAATTTGACTTAGTCTCATGGCAGCCACGAGCACACAGGGAAGAAATGGTAGTGAAAGCACAAAAGAATATACATCAGAGAGTTTGCTTTAGTTGCGGCCTATAAGGCCCAATGGCACCTCAAATGCAGGGAAATGTCTAGATTTATGACAAAGAATGAATTACCTTTTGTTTGTTATGAAGATCATCCAAAAAATTGACTTCAAACGGTAGGAAAGTGGAGAATTCAAGTCCAACCCCTATCCATCGTGGCTAGGTGCAGAGAGCCTTCCTCTCAAAAGTTCAAAAGTGAAAATGAGCCTGTAAACTTAGGGTGAAATTCTTTTTGTGTTTAGGGTTTTCTTTCCAATCCATAGGTTCGATTGATATTTTATCACATTGAGTTCATTTTTTATTGTCCAAACTAATTCCCGCAGGGTATTAAGTGGTGGTATTGAAGCCTTAGGTCTCATTATGTATTCTATGCTAAGGTTGATACCTTAAAAACCATTTTTGGTCACCTTTAGAGATATGCCATATACCTTGGACTCCTTAGAGGAGTAAATCATATGCCCTTAGATATATTTTTGTAAATCATTTGGAGGGTAGGGTATAGGTTTTTTATTTTTGTATAAGCTATGTATATGTATGTACTTGGTGATTTTAAATCCTTGTATTATTATTTTTGCAAAAAAAATCAAATCAATATAAGATATGGATCAAAACTACAATTTCAATGTAAAGTTTTGTTTTAAAGCAATAATTTATAAATTTCTATAAAATTAAAACTATTTTATGCAGTTAAAACAAATAAAGCAAATGATATCTTGTTTTCTTTAGTTTGCTTTATTTTGGGGCAGATATGGATAAAAGATTGAGTTTTTTGGAGCAAACAAAGTATATTTTCCAATGGGACCACATGGGAGAACTTTTTGGCAATTTGTTTTCACAGTTTAGAGGCAGTTTGATGGGCTTTTTGTTAGCTTTTCTGAGGAGCTTGAAAATGGATTGACATGTCTATTATTAGGAGCTTTTTCTCAGCCTTTTTGGGAGATCTTTTAGAGAGGATATATTGCAGATAGCCAGTTCTTTCTTGGGGTTAGAGTCAGATTTAGAGAGTTAAAAATCAAAGTTTAGATTTTCAAAGTCTTCCTCTCACATTGAGAGAGTTGTACTTCAGATTTTGTACTCATTATTCCTTCCAGTTTATAAAGAAGAAGTTTTCCTTCCCATTTGTCTATTCATTTGCAAAGTTGATTTGATATTGCATTGTGATAGTTATCTATCCTTTGTCTTGTCTTAATTTTGTGATGTTAATGCAAGTTTTTTTATTTGATTCAGGTTGCATGTTGTGTTTAGATGAACCTTCATGTGAAATATTAACGAATTAAGTATAATCAAGGGGTTGTGAGTGTTATAGTTTTGGGAACTGATTATGAGTAAGATCTGGTAGGAGTTTCAGTATTGGTGCATCACCTTACGAGTTAATTTTAGTTATCTATTTCATTTTAGTTATCCTTCTATTCCTTTTCCTAGAAAGTCATTTAGATTAGTAGAATCATTAGGAGAACCAGCTTTCTTTGGAGGTTCACTCCACTTTTTAGGCAACCCATAGGCCTAGGAGTGTTCCCATGTGTCAACAGATAGTTAAGTTGAATAACTTAGCATAGGGTGCATATCTGATTGATAAAAGTATGTTCCTAATTCTATCAAACTAAGGAATCTTGTGTGGAATGAAGTTCATTCCACATCATACTTAAGACATCCAGGAGTTTAACCTAACTTCAAGAAGATGTAAAATCTCTTTATTTTTATAAAGGAATGAAGAACAGTGCTACAAGATTTGTGGCAAGTTGCCTAGAATACCAGAGAGTTAAAGTAGAACATCAACATCCTACAGGACTTTTGTATCCACAGGATATACCATAATGGAAGTGGAAAATCATAAGTATAGATTTTGTTCTAGGTCTTCCAATGTCTAGAAATAGACATGATGCAATTTTAGTAGTGGTGGATAAAGTCATGAAGGTAGCTCATTTCATACCTAGAAATTTAACTGATGGAGCACCAATTATAGCTCACAAATTTGTTCAAAAAGTGTTTAGATTAGACATAGTTTCTGAGAAGATTATCTCAGATAGAGATGCACGCATGACATCAAGGTTTTGGCAAACCTTATTTTCAGTGCTAGGAACCAAGATTAATGTGAGTATAGCTTATCATCCTAAAATAGATGGTCAAACTAAGAGAGTTAACCAAGTTCTAGAGGATTTGTTATGAATGTATTGTATGGATTAGTAATACAAATGGGAGGAATATTTACCACTTGTGGAATTTGTTTATAAAAA
This sequence comes from Cunninghamia lanceolata, assembly GCA_027924645.1. Classification (NCBI taxonomy): domain Eukaryota; kingdom Viridiplantae; phylum Streptophyta; class Pinopsida; order Cupressales; family Cupressaceae; genus Cunninghamia; species Cunninghamia lanceolata. The sequence continues at coordinate 7,719,979 of BSBN01000193.1, forward strand.
CTCCTATCATTCTTCTATCAAAATGGCACCATTTAAAGCATTATATGGAAGAAGATGCCAAACTCCTATAAGTTGGGATAAGCTACAAGATAGGATTAGCATTGGTCTAGAAATGCTGGCAGAAATTGAAGAAAAAGTAAAGTTGATCAGAAAGATATTTATAGAAGCCAATGATAGATTAAAAAGTTATGCTAATACCAAGTGAATACCAATTGATACAATTCTCTATTGAAGAAAAAGTCCTTTTAAGGGTCAAACCATGGAAAAGTTCTGTAAAATTTGGAAAGTCTTCCAAATTAGCTCCTCATTATGTAGGACCCTTCGAAGTGCTCAAAGTGATCAATCCAGTTGCCTGCAAAATTACTCTACCACCAACTTTATCTAGAATGCATAATGTTTTGGAAAAGTATATTGTAAGAGATAACCATATTCTTAATTGGAATGCATTACAGATACAGGACCCAGGAGTGGTCACGATCAAGGCTCTCAAGGTGCTTGAAACACACAAGATCTGCTTGTGTAATAGAGGTTATGTAGTGCAAGATCCAGTGGGACTAGTATGTAGAAGATAGTGCTACATGGGAGGACTACCATGAGTTATATCAAATATTTCCTCATTTATTTCATGTTTTTAACAATTAAACAAAAACTTATTTTAAATTATGTTATGATACATTGAATCATTGAGGGTGATGTATCTTTCAGGGAGAGATATCTTACATTCCTAATTTTGAATTTGATTTTACTATTTACTTTCACATGATTAGTAGTGAATTTTGTGGATAAATGATTAGACATAAGATATAATGTCAGAGTAAATCATTAGTTTCTTCAATATCAGATTGTGTGATTAAGTATAATACATGTGATTGAATAATTCAGAAATTTATGTTATGAGGTTTTGATTTTTCATTCATAAGATTTGTGAATGGAATAACGATGTACTAATCCCAGTTTGGTGATTGCAAGTTGTATTCAGGAAAACATGTTTTGACCACTCTCCGAGAAAGAGAGAATATCTTCTGAGGAGAGGAGAATAGACATTTGGTTTTGAACTGTTCATTTTCCATCTCAATATAGTGTATCCTTAATTAGTGAACCTTTGACTATTAAGGTAGGTCATGCCTAATCAAGTTGGTCTAAGTTTAATTTTTTGACTCGATACGTTGTCAATGTCGTTTAGAGTCTTATTAACGTGTTTTTAATGTCAGCCAAGTCATTTTTGTGAATTTGATGTCATCAACATTGAATTTTAGTCATTTGTGACTAAGGCAACTTTTTTTTGAGAATAGATCAATCTTTGCATTGAAAACAAGAATATGTTTGAGTCTGCATTGTTGTAATTGGAAGAAATTAAAATTGTGTTTCTTATAGATAGTTTTTAATGTCAAATTTTTGTATTTTATCAAATCAAAATCGACTCATTTTTCACTAATACATGAAAGGGGAGATTTTCTCAACTCAATCAAATACTGCACATAACATGTGAAGCAATGTAAGTATATGTTGTATTTTCATAGTCACTATCGTTAATAATATCTATGTTTTTAGATTATAGTAAGTAATTATTCTTTGAGTAGAGTTCAAGGTTCTTAAAGTGTGTTTAAATGATTAACAAACTTCTTAAAGAAGAGGCATTCTTCTCCTAACCATTTCTATAATAGAGTAATACTTATAGGGATGTCATTAAATGGAAAGAGTGGAGTTTAGTTACTACAATTCTCCTCAATCTGTATTCTCAAACAAAGAGCAAATTTAGGCTTACATAATGGAGGAAGCCGTAGCTATTTGGGAGAGATAAAACAACTTGAAGCTTTAGCTGATTGAGATAGAGAAGAGGATGGTTAGTGCAAGATAAAGAGAGAGGCAGTAGCATAGACGAGTAGGTGCAGGTTGAGGTGAGGATATCAGCTTGGTTTGGGAGGATATAGTCTATCATTTTCCCATTATTTCACTGGTGAGACATACTTGGGTAAGAGACGAGCCTAAATTATTAGTTTTTTATGTTTTCATTTTAGAATCATGTTCAATGAAATTCTTATTTATCAGAAGTTCATTTTCTTATAAGAACATAGGGACAACTATAGTAAAGTGTGAAATATTTGAGCAACTATAAAGTCTTCAAAAAAACCTTCAAGCTAAGAGATATCATGAATATATACAACGTAGAGCTCAAGAATAAAATTGATGATACTATTTAAGTATATTGTTTTTAGTTTGCTAAGGGTATACCTGTTGCATCTCTAATAAACCATAGATGTTATTCTGTATAGAGTATTTAAACAATAATGAAAGATATAAGTTTATTCCTGTATTTTTTTATACATGAATGAGTGGTAGTTTTATCTTACATTATAAGTTTTGACATAAAGGTTAGTACTATGTAAAATTTTATTTGAGATAACAAAATACTTATATGAGAATGAGAACCAAGAATATCTTAGTTCTGAGATATAGAATTCACATTATCTTTATGTAAACATAGTGTGGTATTGTAGTCATGCTCTTGGATATATAAGATAGTTCTAAAATATTTTTTCGATATGAAATAGATAGTGTTGATTATGAAGAATATCAATTGATCTATTCTCCACTATTGACCTCTTTAAATACAGAGGGATTCAAACTGAACAAGAAGGATAAATCAATAGAGTAATTTTCCTCAAGCATATTCGTTATTATAAATTATTAGAAGCACAGTACTTACAAACTTACCAATAATCAAAAGAGAACCTGAAGGGTTAAAAGTTTAATTATAACCATGTCGAATATTATAGCCCGGTATTGTTCTTTTATATTGGTCGACAACGAAAGGTCGAGAACCCTAAGTTTTATTGTTTGAATTAGGCTTGTCTAAAAAATTTTGTATTTAGTCAGTGGAGATTTTACTTTATATGAAACCAAATTGTTTTATTACCATTGATCTGAGTCATGGACTCATGGAGTAGATGTCAACAAGTCATAGACCTCAGATTTTGTAAGTATGCAAAGAGTTACTTTTGGATCGATAGTCAACCCATAAAGCCTTGTGGTATGAATGATAGGATCATAAGAATTAATCTAAGTCAGGTAGACTAGATTTTAAGTTAGACAAGACTCTATTTAAAAAAAAAAACATTTATCAAATGAACTGGGTTCACCAAGTCAAACCGCAAGATGTGATAGTATCCATGTCGAGTTAGAGGTGTGAGGACAATATGAATATGTTTACTATAAATGTATTTTTATATAGAATCTTTGACCAAAGTAATGCATATGTCTCTACATGCATTAGTTAGTTCATTGTGTCCAAATTTTATAACCTGTCGGTATGATCATACTTAGCTAGAGGATTTTCTAGAGTTGTATGATCGATATAGTTATGTAGGTGTTGGTGATTGTTTTGATGCAATCATAACAATAAGTTAAAATTCATATATAATGAACTGAAACTATACTTGAAAGATAAGAAAGAATCATTTGAGATTCAATTAATCCCAAGTCTACAATGGTACTATTGGTCAAATTTAGTTGGTCAATGTGAAGCTGTAATGTTCAAGGGGCCTTACGTAGTTTAAAGTTTCTTTGTGGTTTATTGAACTAAGATTATGCAAAAGGTCATAGATATCAACAAGTATTTTGTTCATTTGCATACAAGTGTTACTGTGCTGCAAATTTTAGATGGTTTTCTTGAATTATTGCAACTTTCTCCTTTATATATTTATGAAAACTGTCTACCTTTAACTCTGTTATGTATGATTCTTCAAATTTGAGACAACTTTCTTTAGATTTCTATGTTTTCAGCTAGATATTTCAGATGGCTTGAGAAAAGTTAGAAAGATCTAATCTACACCTCATTTACTCTACCAAAGGATCTAATTGTTCTGTTATGCACTATGTAAATCTTACAGTAATTTGATCAAATCCACAGTAAAAACCTTAAATGCAAGTTCTGAGCATTTTCACAAACATACATTTAAAATTGCAAGCTCTCAAAGAAAATGTTTCAAAACACAAAGAAGAGCAGGAGAACACTCAGAAGATAGATGCAGAACTCCAGATTCTATTGTATTAGAAACAAACAGTCATACATGATTTACAATGTTGGAATGACTCTTAGTTTCATTGATCAAACTACAGAGAACTTACAAGCTTTACAGATATAGTAAGGAAGCTAGACATTCCACGCACACCTTACTGCAGACAAACAGGCGACCTCCTTCTTCTACTTCTAAACTATGCCCAGAAAGAATCTACAATTCTGGCAAAATACTAAAATCCCTGTGTTTTCCTAAAATCCCTGTTGTAGCCCCTGTTGTAAAGTATTATAGTGCAAAGAGGGACAATATAAAGACTTTCTGATTGTCCTCACTACAGCAAAAAACCTAACTAAACCCTTGGTTCAAACCCTTGGTTACAGCAATAAATACAGGTGAACCAGTTCTCGAAAATATCTCTGAGCAGTGTCAAATCTGGGTGAAATATTGCCCCTTCTGAGAAGCTTTAGCAGCTCAGCAATAACTTCTATTTGTCTGTTGTAGTAATGTTCTCAGCTGCAACCATGTCCTCCATTTGAATGGCCTTGACTTCTTCACACTTGATCTTTATCTTCTTGCTCCTGAGATCGGATTTTCTTCCTCCATGATGTCACTGTGATCAAGTTCCAACTGCTTCCTCAACTGCAAGCCTGCAAAACAAGACAAGCAATAAGTATCACATTTATCAAATGAACAGTAGGAAACTAAAATATCTATTTAAATCAAGGTGACTGTGCAAAAAAAGGTGGGAAACAGGTCCAAAATCAGCAGAAACCGCGTTCAAAATGCATACAGATGCTCAAAATGTCACGGATCAACCATTGCTGACCAGAAAAATGCTACGGGTTCCAAAAAAAGTGTTTAAAATTCCCACTGCTTTCTATTTCCCGCCCATCGGCATTAAACTGTCCATCAGCGTGTGCAAAAATTCCTTGGCCGATCATCGTTATTTGGCTGATGGCCTTTATCACTTTATTTCCTCCTTGTTTCTTTCCATCGGTGAGAAATTTTCCATCGGCAAACTCCAAATTCTCTGCTCCGACCATAATGAGTTCACTGATAACCCTATATTAGCAAGAGCCTTGCCAATGACTCCTTTGTTATGCTCTTATCCCCTCATATCAGCATGAGAATTGCCTATCAGCGAACTCCAAACCTCCTCTGCCGACTATAATGATTTCACCGATGCCTTCCCGTTGGTGTGACTTTTACCGACAACCTCCACATCCTTACCATTCCTTCTATCAGCCTGACCTTGCCTATCGGCAAAGGTCCAAATGCTCGCACTGATCATTACTATCATACCGATAACCTCCTTATCGGAGTGAGATCCTCCATCGGTATGATACAAAAAATATATGCCGACCCATAATGCTTGGCTAATGACCCTTTTTGGTTTCCATCAGCAAGAGTTTCTTCTATCGGCAAGGGCCAAAACATAATGGTTGATGGTAATAGTTATACCGATAGCAAAAGGCCATCGGGGAGAGACACAACCTCGGCGAGACCAAAATTTTCTTCACCAATCACATTGGTTATGCCGATACCTGATATCGGTGAGAGCTTCGCTGATAGCCATTCATTTTATATTCGGCTAAGTCCTTTTCCATCTATCGGCGTGACTTCGCCCATCGGCGAAAGCCAAAAGCATTGCTCTGATAGTTAATGCTATGCTGATGGCATACCATCGGCCACAGTCTCACCAAACCCTCTCCGTTTATTGAACTATTGAACCATTGAACCCCGCTATAAGGTTCAATGTGGCGGTTCAATGCAGCAGTTTGATGACACATCCCCTACGCAAGGACTTGTATGAGTCGACATGTTAGAAGAAAATGAACTTTGAACCCTGCGAACCATTGAACCAAAAAAGGTTCAAGCGGCTATACAAAACAACAATTTTCTTTTAAGACAATTTTTAAACATGCCGAACCATTTGAACCCTGAACCATTGAACTTTTGAAAGAAAGGGTCAACCGGATGGTTCAACACGTAGATTCAAACCTTAAAAAACTTTGCCAATGATTAAATAATGGCGATTAAAGTGTGTCGATGCACTTTTCTGCAAAATAGTCAAATGTGAGATACAGAGTGGAACTCAGACAAAATTTATTTAACTTGAAACCACCAAGTATGAATATTTCAAAATTTTAAACGAATGCCAACAAGGAAAAAGGCAAACAACTAACTGTTTATCATGTAAAACCTGATAGTGCATTTTACCAAATTGATCATAACTTGCAAAATATGATGAGTTTTAAGACGGTTCAAAAAGTAACCCTGGCTCATTTTTCACAAGGAATCCAACCACATCATGCAATGGTACTGAAAATGCAAATTTCTATATTTTTAACAAGGTTTGCAAATTTGACTCTCCTTTTCCCTTACCACCAGACAGAACAACACAAGTAGAAGCAACAACAAAGCAACAACAGGGGTCCTCATTTTGCTAAGGGGCAAAATGGGGCGTGTTGTGAACATCACAACAACTAGCAACCAATCAAAACAATTAAATTCAAAGTGTTCAAGTAAACTAGAGGTGAAATAAATTCATAACTTCTGACTATACTTCCTGCAAATTACTATTCAGCTTGAGACTTAAGGCATTCAATAAGGGTGCATGAATTTCTATTTTCAGTTTAATTGTGTGCACGTGATTAATTATCCTCATCTTGAAGATCGGTTGAACAAATCAGTGACTGACATTAGCCTATGTAGGTGAGGATATTCCCTTATAGCCAACCAGATAAAGCCTTGCTGCCAGCGAGCATTCATAGCCCCAACAAGGTTATCGTTACAATTCTCCTAAGTAGAGCCCCACTACCAGCGAGTCTCTATAGCCCCAGTAGAGTTACTTAGATGGCTTAATCTAGATTTTCAGTATAATCCACTTTATTTATTTTTTCTTTTGTCTTTTATTTTCTAATTTTCTAATTTTGAAAGATTTCACAAGATATAGCAATTTGTAACTTTATGATGCAAGGAGTGGACACTTGCTGAAATTAAGCTGAGAATTGTAATGGTAGCAAGGGTGACCTCTGATTTTTCACCTAATATCTACACTGGTAAGTTCAACAAACCCAAGGATTTTAGATGTCTCATCATGCGAAACTTGCTTCAAATTCTCAATCACATTTATTGAATACGAAACCTCAGAAGATAAATAACTCTCTACATTCATGACAGTAACAAGTTATGTGCAAATTGCAAATGATTAACTTGAATATCCTAAATTTTATACTGTTTTGGATGGTTCCTAGTTTGCTCCTTAATATTCTAAAGTAAAATAAAGATCCCTGCTGAGAAGACAACAAACAAACCAAACAAACAGGATATACAAAAGCAAAAAAAAATAGAAAAAAACTATACAAACAGGCTGTACAAACAACACTATACAAATAGAAACAAAACAAACAGAAAGAAACAGAAAGGAACTATACAAACAGCAAACCCAAAAAGAAAACAACAAAAGAAGAACTGTACATTACTTACAGCACTTTAAACCAAAATGGATTGCCCTTTACCTCAGGCCTGGAAGTAGTGTTTCAAATGTTGGCCGTTAACTGGTAATGACACATCTTCTCTAGTCAAGGTCTTAAGTCTGAATGTGTTATCTCCTATTATTTCTGAGACTTGTAATGGACCCAACCATAATTTATCAAATTTTCCATGGCTTCCTTTCTTTTCATGTGCTTTGTCCCAGCACAGCACTAAGTCTGATATCCTAAATGTTTTGACTCTTGCCCTTTTATCAAACCACCTCTTAACAACCGCTTGGTGCTTGGCAAACTTCTCGATGGCTTGACCTCTTTTCTCATCTAGTTGTAGCATTTGCACTATTCTGGCTTCCTTATGGTTATCAAAGCCTAGATAATCATTGGCAAACTTCTAGGTTGGTATTCTCAAATTTATTGGAAGTATGGGATCAGTCCCATAAACTAAATGATAAGGTGTGCTACCTAAAGTTGTTTTAAACTTGGTCCTATCTACCCATAATGCATATCTTAACAGGGTATTCCACTCTCTAGGACTCTTTGCAATTAACTTCTTGATTATGTCTAATAAAATTTTGTTCGTTGATTCAGCCAGTCCATTACCTTGAGGGTAATAATTAGAAGAAAACCTTAAAATGATCCTGTATTCAAATGCCCATTTAGAAAACTTTAAAGAAGAGAAAGCAGGGCCATTATCACATACCAATGAATAGGGAGTTCCAAACCTGGTGATGATGTTTTCTTCAAGAAACTTGATAACTACCTTAGTTGTGGAAAATTTGCAGCAGGTGGCCTCAGTCCACCTTATACAATAGTCTGTTACCGTCAGTATAAATTTGTGTCCTGCAGAAGATGGGGGATTGATGACTCCAATAAAATCCAAGCCCCACTATGCAAATAGTCTGGATTCAATCACAGGTTGTAGTGGATTGGCCTGATTTGTCCCTTTGTCTGCTATAGTCTGACAGGTGTGGCAACTTCTGATGTGACTCTTAGTGTCTTTGAACATAGTGGGCTAGTAATAGCCCGCCCTCAGTATTTTGTGTTGTAGCTAGATGGGAACCATGGCCGGTTCCGTACTTGTCATGTCGTTCTGTCAACACTTTATCAGCTTCAGCTCTGTTTATGCATCTCAGATAAATTCCATCATGGTTCTTCCTGAATAGAAGACCTCCTTACACCATATAATTTTGTGCTTTAATCCTCAAAGCTCTCCTTTGAGAAGCTTTCATCCTATTTGGGTACTTTCCAGCTATCAAGAAGGTGCTTAAATCATCATACCAGTCTGATGCACCCTGGGAATTCAATACATATTGCTATTTTATCAGATCTGGATCCATATTTGCTATTGTCTACACCAATCCCTACCCTCTGACCAGCTTCATGGGAATGATTTCCATGTCGAATTCTTGCAGCATGGTGATCCACTTGGCTCTTTTTTCTCCAGGCTCATTCTGCATTAGCAACATTTTTACTGCTACGTCTGGCACTATGGCTTTGATTTGGCTGCGCAGAATGTAGTGTCTAAATTTTTTCATAGCCTTTACTAATGCAAATGACTACCTCTCGATGTCTAGATACCTCAGCTGGTGCAGGAGCACCTACCTGACAGCTGGTCTTGATAAGGCAGTTAGTAGTTTAGGTCTTGTTTATGATTCCAAGAAGGTCTGTTTGACCATTTGCATGTAATAAGGTCATGCTGATCAGGATAAGATCATGCTGACCAGGCTTTTGCTATTTTTAGCTAGTTAGTTATAACAGCTGTCATGATGTATGTTCGGTGGGATCTCCCAGCCGCCTGGAGAGTTCCCAGCCGCTTGGAGTCGGGTCAGTAGTACTCGTAGGAAAGTCTTTATAAGCATGAGATCGTTTGATATGATGGACAGACAGATATCATCGATCGCCAGTGTAGTGTTGCGCAGAGTAGGTTGAGTGTTCTGTGTGAGGAACATCATATTGTATTACATCTGTGAATCAATAAAGATCCTGTTTTGTTTTCTGTTTGATCTCCTTCCTGTAATCGATCGCGGGTTTGAGAGTTTTTTCATGGATTTCCTGATCCATTCCACCGGTTGACTCACCTGATCGGTGGAATGGCCATGTACAGTAGGTTAGATGTTAGGTTGTTTTCTGTTTGCATGCAGGTGTGCAGGATCGCGGTAGACAGATGTTGAAGACCCTAGCATCCTCATGTGCTAGGTCGAGTTGATAAGCTGACTGAGTTGGAAGATCACCCTGAGTTGGATCAGGTCATCCCTGGTGGATCGGCGAAGAGAGATTTTGCTAAGTGAAGAAGTTCGCCAAAACAGCATCATCAGGATATTTCTGCAAATATCCTGCAGACAGTTCGGACATCATCATCCGGATAAGTGGAGGAGGTCAGCATGATGATGTCGATTTCATGAAGAGTGAGTTCGTTAGGGTGATCATCAACAGGAGGAGCCGAGGAGTGTATCGGCATCAGGATCATCATCAGGAGGGCCGAGGAGGAGCGCATCGGCATCAGGCTGAAGATCGGGTTGATCGCGGGCCGAAGAAAAACTAAGTTTGGCAAACAGCAGGATATGACGTCATCATCATCATGATATACGTCATCAGGACATTTCGGAGCAGCAGGATATTGTGAAACTGCGGGTGACGTCATCGTCATCAGGATCTACGTCATCAGGATATCAGGTGACGTCAGCATCGAGTGAACGGTGTGAGGAGTTAAGGTTTGTCATCATCAGGATAAATGGGAAGAACCGGATGTTCGTTATCCTGTTGAATATCATGATGCTGAAGCTTGTGTCGTCGGCTATCGGAGCATCGAAGGGAAGGTGTTGAAGGTCGTCATCAGGATATTTGGAGCAACCGGATGTTGAATATCCTGCTGACGAAGGTGATGTTAAATATCATGATGAGGCCGCTAGTGCTTGGCGCCCGATGAACAGTGCAACCGGAGGATGTTTGCGCCTGTTGAACATCATGATGATGTTGAAGGTAGTGAAGACGAAAATTGTCGGTGAGGTGAACAGTGGACGTCAGGAGGATGTTCGCGCTGGTCGAACATGATGATGCTGCCGATAATCGAGTAAGGTGATGCTGTTGACAAGCGAAAGTGCGAAGGCTTGTCTGCAGGAGGATATCGGTCGGCAGGTGCAATATGATGATGCTGTTGGTTTTCGGAAACATGATGCTGACAGAGTAAAGCCGAAATATGATGATGTTGGTGGCTTTAGGAAATATGATGATGATGGCGAAGATGATGATGATGAGGTTGGTCTGCAGACATTCATGCTATATGCAAAGGTTATAGTGTGAATGCCTATGCATCATAGTGGTATCAGAGCTCAGCTAAAGGTCTGGGCTGTTGTGTGTTGATCCTGTCACCGAAAGGGCAGAGGTAGAGATAGAGTTGATTGTGTTGTGATTGAGAGGTTGACAAAATGCCTCCTAAAGGTAATGGTACTGCAAGGGAATTGCAGGATATGAAGGAGAAACAAGCTAGAGAGATGAGGAAGATGAAGGAGCTTGCTGAAGCACTTCAAGCCAGGCTGACAGCCCTGGAAAAGAACAAAAAGAGGGAGGTAGAAGACAGTGAGTCTGAAGAAGAGGCAGATACTGTTGAAGAGTATGAAGAGGTAGCTGAAGATCTGGATGCTGAAGATCAGAGGTTGGCAAAACTGTTAAAGGCAGTGCAGAGTGAAAAACCTAAGGTAAAGGTTGATGTTTCCAAGTATACTGGAAGCTTGAATGAAGATGAGTTGTTGGACTGGATTGCTGCACTTGATAATCACTTTGAATGTGAAGATGTTGCTGAGGATCAGAAGGTAAAGATTGCAAAGACCAAGTTAGGAGGTCATGCTTTGGTATGGTGGGATTATGTACAGTCTGAGAGAAGGAAACAAGGGAAGTCTAAGATCACTTCTTGGGATAAGATGGTAGCAAGGATAAAGGGTAAATTCTTGCCAAGGGATTATGAAATCCAGATGTTTAAGAAGCTGCAATTTTTAAAGCAGAAAGACAGGGATGTGAAAGCATATACTGAGGAATTTTATCTGTTGAGTATGAGATCTGGTCATCATGAGAATGAGGTAGAAAAGGTGGCTAGGTACTTGGCAGGTTTAAGGTTTAACATACAGGATGAGTTAGTGTTAGCTAACCCTAAGAATGTGGAGGATTGTTATCAAATGGCAATCAGGATTGAAGAAAAGTTGAATAGGGGACATGATAAGTCCATGAGAGGAAGAGGAAACAATAGGGGAAGAGGAGCAGCCCCTGCACAAAAGCAAACCAATGAGGGCCAAGAAGACACTGGTAAAGGACAAGGACAGTCTGATTTCAGAGGTGGATGGAAAGGTAATAGAGGAAGATTTGGAGGTGGTAGAGGTTCCACTACATTTTCAGGAAAGTGTTACACCTGTGGTGAGTTTGGTCATCCATCTTTCAAATGTCCAGAAAACAAAGGTTCATCATCCAGAAATGATAGAACAAGTGACAAGAGAGTACAACTGGTACAAGAAGAGAAAGAAGAAGAAAGTGCAAACAAAGGTCCTGAGAATTTTGGATATCCAGAGAGTGGAGAATCACTGATGTTAAGGAGAATTAGTTTGCAGGCATCAAAGGATCTGATGCAAAGAAGAGCTCTTTTCAAAACCACATGTAAGAGCAAAGGTAAGGTATGTAAGGTTGTCATTGACACTGGTTCAACAGACAACATGGTATCTCAGGAAATGGTGGATAAACTGAAGCTGGAAAGAATTCCACATCCACACCCTTACAAGGCATCTTGGGTGAGTGATAGGCAATCACTTTTTGTCTCTGAACAGGCATATGTGGATTTCCAGATTGGACCATATCATGATAGAATTTTGTGTGATATATTGCCTATGGAATGTTGTCACCTACTGCTAGGTAGACCATGGCAATTTGACAGAAGGGTACTGTATGATGGGTATGCTAATACCTACACCATCCAGAAGGATGGGAAGACTATTAAGTTGATGCCATTGCAGGCAAAAGCTGCAGTACAGAAGGCAGCTCAAATCATTTTAATGGGAAAGAAGGAGTATGTGCAGATGCCTAGAGGAGCAGGCATGAAGGCAGTTCAGGACACTGCAGAGAAAGGAGTTGTTACAGACAACAAGCTGAAGGAAGTTTCAGTGGTGACTGACAGAGGTCAGCAGCAGGTTCAGAAACAGGGGTGCAAATAGCCACCAGTTCAGAGGATTGACAAGGATGTTGTCATAGTTGGGACTATTGTTTGTCCTATGAGAGTTGAAAGGAAGATAGACTTGAACACTTCAGAAGTTCAAGAGGTAGTTCAGCCAGAGGTTCTGGTTAGGCAACCGGACAAACACAGGGTATGTGAGAAGAAGGCCTACATCAACAGGCATGATGATTTACTTGCCAGCAAGCAAGTTACAGTTCAGAAGTCTTGGAGCAGCCAAGAGACAGCAGCAGATAAAGCTGGAGCAGGTCAGACTATTGACAAGGCAAAGGGTAGAGGTGGAGGACTTCCACATGCTAAACTCATGGGACATGAGTTCTTTTCTTTTGGGGAGTATGGTGCAGGAGCACCTACCTGACAGCTGGTCTTGATAAGGCAGTTAGTAGTTTAGGTCTTGTTTATGATTCCAAGAAGGTCTGTTTGACCATTTGCATGTAATAAGGTCATGCTGATCAGGATAAGATCATGCTGACCAGGCTTTTGCTATTTTTAGCTAGTTAGTTATAACAGCTGTCATGATGTATGTTCGGTGGGATCTCCCAGCCGCCTGGAGAGTTCCCAGCCGCTTGGAGTCGGGTCAGTAGTACTCGTAGGAAAGTCTTTATAAGCATGAGATCGTTTGATATGATGGACAGACAGATATCATCGATCGCCAGTGTAGTGTTGCGCAGAGTAGGTTGAGTGTTCTGTGTGAGGAACATCATATTGTATTACATCTGTGAATCAATAAAGATCCTGTTTTGTTTTCTGTTTGATCTCCTTCCTGTAATCGATCGCGGGTTTGAGAGTTTTTTCATGGATTTCCTGATCCATTCCACCGGTTGACTCACCTGATCGGTGGAATGGCCATGTACAGTAGGTTAGATGTTAGGTTGTTTTCTGTTTGCATGCAGGTGTGCAGGATCGCGGTAGACAGATGTTGAAGACCCTAGCATCCTCATGTGCTAGGTCGAGTTGATAAGCTGACTGAGTTGGAAGATCACCCTGAGTTGGATCGGGTCATCCCTGGTGGATCGGCGAAGAGAGATTTCGCTAAGTGAAGAAGTTCGCCAAAACAGCATCATCAGGATATTTCTGCAAATATCCTGCAGACAGTTCGGACATCATCATCCAGATAAGTGGAGGAGGTCAGCATGATGATGTCGATTTCATGAAGAGTGAGTTCGTTAGGGTGATCATCAACAGGAGGAGCCGAGGAGTGTATCGGCATCAGGATCATCATCAGGAGGGCCGAGGAGGAGCGCATCGGCATCAGGCTGAAGATCGGGTTGATCGCGGGCCGAAGAAAAACTAAGTTTGGCAAACAGCAAGATATGACGTCATCATCATCATGATATACGTCATCAGGACATTTCGGAGCAGCAGGATATTGTGAAACTACGGGTGACGTCATCGTCATCAGGATCTACGTCATCAGGATATCGGGTGACGTCAGCATCGAGTGAACGGTGTGAGGAGTTAAGGTTTGTCATCATCAAGATAAATGGGAAGAACCGGATGTTCGTTATCCTGTTGAATATCATGATGCTGAAGCTTGTGTCGTCGGCTATCGGAGCATCGAAGGGAAGGTGTTGAAGGTCGTCATCAGGATATTTGGAGCAACCGGATGTTGAATATCCTGCTGACGAAGGTGATGTTAAATATCATGATGAGGCCGCTAGTGCTTGGCGCCCGATGAACAGTGCAACCGGAGGATGTTTGCGCCTGTTGAACATCATGATGATGTTGAAGGTAGTGAAGACGAAAATTGTCGGTGAGGTGAACAGTGGACGTCAGGAGGATGTTCGCGCTGGTCGAACATGATGATGCTGCCGATAATCGAGTAAGGTGATGCTGTTGACAAGCGAAAGTGCGAAGGCTTGTCTGCAGGAGGATATCGGTCGGCAGGTGCAATATGATGATGCTGTTGGTTTTCGGAAACATGATGCTGACAGAGTAAAGCCGAAATATGATGATGTTGGTGGCTTTAGGAAATATGATGATGATGGCGAAGATGATGATGATGAGGTTGGTCTGCAGACATTCATGCTATATGCAAAGGTTATAGTGTGAATGCCTCTGCATCATCAGCTATGCATCCTTCAGAGGTGCGCTCATAAATGCTATGGGCCTCTCTTCATTGTTTTCACCTTTCTGTGTCAAGGCAGCCGCAACTGAATGAGAAGATGCAAAGGAGTAGATGTAAAATGGGCTTGTGTAGTCTGGACCTACCAATACAGGGGCATTAGAAATTACCTCCTTGATATCTTCAAATGCGGCTTTGGCCACTGGCGTCCATTCCATTTGCGCATCTTTCTTCAACATGGCATTTAACGGCTGCACGATCTCTGCAAAACCTATTATAAACTTCCGAACAAAGTTAATTTTGCCAAAAAATGATTTCAATTCTTTCCTACTGTTTGGTATTTGCAAATTTTTTATGGATTCTATTCTATCCGGATCAATTGAAATTCCACCTTCAGTTACACCAAATATACATTTCTTAGGATTAAGGGAAATCCCATACCTTTCACATCGCTTGAGTATTTTCTTGAGATCCTCAGCGTGAGTGGATGCATCCTTGGAATACACAATTAAATCATCCATATACACAACAATACACTTACCTGATAATCCATGGAATGCAATGTCCATGGCTCTCTGAAAAGTAGCACCTGCATTGATCAGACCAAACGGCATTCTTCTATACGCATAGTTTCGCCATTTACAAGTGAAGGTGGTTTTTAGTCTATCTTCTCTATCAATTAAGACCTGGTTATAACCTGAAAAACCATCTAAAAAAGACATCGTCTTTGCCTCATTTACTGCTTGCAGCACTTCGTCTATTGGAGGCAGAGGATAATTATCCTTCTCAGATGTTTTTTTTAAATTTCTAAAGTCTACGCATAACCTGATGTCTCTATTTTTCTTCCTTACTAGTACTAAGTTAGCTACCCAGACAGAATGTCTGACTGGGAAAATTATTCCAGCAGACAGCAATTTCTTAACTTCTTCAAAGATTAAAGGCTCTAGAATGGCATTCATAAGCCTTTGTTTCTGCCTAAATGGTTTGACTTCTTTTCTTAAAGGTATTACGTGAGTTATGATGGACTCATCAAATGTTTTCAAGTCTTCATACGTCCATGCTATGACATGTTTATATTCTTTCAGAATGTCTAAATCTTCTTTTCTAATTTTCTCAAAGCAAGCTTTCCTAATTAGTACATTTTGTGGATTTTGCTCTGTCCCTAAGTTATGTAAATCACACTTGCCCCCTTCTGTTTTGGGCAAGTCTTTCTGTCTCATTACTCCATCAAAGTCAAAGATATGTTCTAATTCAATTACTCCTTTGGGTAAGAAGTTGCTCTTCAAGCTGATTATATCCTCTTCGTCCCATGTTACTTCAGGCCTTTCTTGTTCATCAATGATTTGAGCCTCAAATGCCTCATCACAAGTTAGAAAATTAATAATTTGTTGATCCTCTCTAAATACCTAAAATTGTGTAACGTTGTCTGGTATACTGGGCATGTTAACTAGCTCAATAGCAAATCATCTCAATCCTGATAGTGCCAATGCTTCTAATGTACTAGTAGCAACTGCTAGCACATCGGCCTATGGTTTAGCTCTTTGGGGATGTGCTCTATGTTAAAAGCATCAAACGAGTCTATTAAACCCCATACTCTATGTCTGTAACTAATCATTTTTTTGTAATTGCAGGCATATAGTTTCCTCACTTGTCTGACTACTAATTCAGAGTCTAAAAATACTCTGATTGTTTTCACCCTTTTCTTGATGGCCATGACAAGTCCTAAAATTAGGGCCTCATATTCAACAATATTGTTAGTACAGGAAAATTGTAATCTATATGCTGCCAAATGTGATTTACCTTGTGGATTTATGAGTTCAACACCTGCACTTGCGCCCTGTTTTGATTTGGACCCATCACATTTTAACATCCACATGCCATCTTTATTTTTCTGACCTTTTATCTTAGCATGCATTGTTTCTTTTATTGCCTATGGGATGTTGTCCTGTTTATTCATGGGTTTTTCTATTTGGTTAACTTACATATGTGTGTTTTCAGTTTGCAACTCAGAAAAACAACTACCCTTGTCTCTTATTTCTTCTCTAAATCTGGAATCAAGGCATCAATATCATCCTGAACATATTTCTGTGTTGGATCAGGATTCTCATTTTCCTCTTGTAACTCTACCCTTCCTATGCATTTTTTGTATTCATATTCAATGATGTCTTTGCATATTTCACAACTCTCCTCAGAATGTTGCCTATCATGGAGTCTACACCTATTTTTATATAATTTACATTGGACCGGCAGATTGTGTTTAACGCATTCTTCCACCTCTTGTCTGATGGCATGACTAAATTTGTCTATTGCATTATTTTCTTCATCTGAAGAATTTCCATCAAACTCAATCAATAATGCTATCCTATTGCTGACACATTTTTTTCTAATGTTTAACATCATGATCTCTTCAATCTGCACCCCATTGTTGGTAATTCTATACACACTTGGTTCAACAACAGCATATAATATTTCATTAGTTCAATTATACTCTATTATCATATATTTCATTCTGGGCTCTGCCTCTATTCTGATCTGGTTTGGGACACCTCTCCAAGATAGCCACATATGTAAAAAGTCAGTGGCCATATATCCATTTAATGTCTTGGACCAATCCCTACTTAGCAACATTCCATAATTTACGGGTATATCCACTACTTGAATATCAATGATCTGGCTTACCCTAGGGTCTGAGGCTAATTGCATTTGAATGTTCATGAGTTCTCCTATCACGCTAACCTTAGTCTTATCTAATTGTGTGACAACCTTGGCAGATTTGGTGGGAGTCAACCTGAGAGTCTCGCATATTCCTAAGGGCATTACGTTGGCTAAGGCACCAGAATCTACCATGCAATTGTGTATATTCTTCCCACACAATCTAACAGTTAACAAGAAAGGGGGAGTATCCCTCTTATCTGCGTGTATCACTACATTTGTATTGGAAGGCTGCTCAACTTTCTTATTTTTCTCTTTAGGCGGTGAATCTCTATTAGGAACAGTTATATCAGCAGACACCTCGTTTGTCATGGATGTATCCAGAGATTTTATAAAAGCATTTCTGATCCCTGGGGTCTTCAATAATTCATTTAGAGGTATACTGACCTTAATTTTCTTTATTTCCTCTAACAAGTAACTCATTAACCTTGTTGTCTCTATTGTTTCAGTTTTGCTTGTTTGATCCTTTTGTGCTGCTGTTCCATTATTTGTGTGCTGATTAGCTTTAAGTATGGCAGGATTGTTGCTAGCATTCTGATCTGGGGGTGTATTGAAGTTATTCGGAGGAACAGAAGTGGTAAAAGGTCCTCCTGGCCTAGGGTTGTTACTCAAATTGTAGGTGTGGTTTTTATTTGTCTGTTGAAAGGCCTGCACCTCTTCTATTTCATTTAATATCTCATTTTCAAATTCAAAGGGAAACTAAAAAGCATTTAACACAAAGGCTGATTCAGGATAAAGATTTTCAAAACAATATGGTCCATCTTCTAGCAATTCATCCCCTTTCTCTTCTGCAATTGCAAAGGTAAATGTTTCTAAGACTAATGATGTGTCATATCTTGAGGGTACTACCTCATTACCATTGGGAATGAGAAATTCAGAGGTAGGAGACTGCACATCTATGTTAAAAATGCTGGTTGCTAAGTGGAACTATGGATAGTCATGCTTAGCATGGGCATTGGTATTGTGAAATCTGCACCAATTTTTGGGTGCTGTATTGGTCATATGTATGCTAGCCATTTGTTTTGCATCATGATTATCTATATTCTCAAAAGGAGAAGCTAAAGTACCATTGTTGGGCCCAGTGTTCCATGTCTTGGGTGGCCTAGGTTGATTCTGATTTCTGTTATTATTGCCCCAGGTCCTATTATCTATCACTGGCCCTCTATTTTGCATTGGTTGCCCCTGGTTGGGGCCTTGATGCTGATTATAGTTTTGGTTCTAATTGTATTGTTGATTTTGATTGAAACTACAGTTCTGATTTTGGCCTTGGTTGTGGTTTTGATGTTGACTATAGTTTTGGTTGCCTCTTCCATAGAGGTTCTCGTTTCTTAGTTGTGTCACTTAGGTGGTTAACCTTTTCAAATGTGCAGTGATCTCTTTGATTTCTTCCCTATCCTCTTGTGCTTTTACCACAATTGTATCCCTAGGAGGTTGGAAGAAAGGCTAACCATTATTTTGACTGTTATTGGAAGTACTAGCTATGTAAGGAGTTATAGCTTGGATTGGGGTAGGACTATACACAGGTGTATAAGGAGGAACTAGATTTAATAGTGGAGTGTGTTGCATAGGGGCTCCATTCCATGGTTGTACCTGATTCTACACCCCAAAATTTCCTCCATTAACAAATGGACTAAAAGTTGCATGCCTCATCTCTTTGTTCACTGAGGCTGCCTCTTTATAGGCTTTGGATATTGAATCTATGTCAGGTTTTCTTTTGACAAACATGGCAGTTAGAGGATCCAAGGCAGCATAGTACATAGCCAACAAGGGAGCATCATCTATGGTATAAGGGGCTACCAGCCTAGAATAGGCCTTTTGAAATCTATCATTGAAATTATCAATCAACTCTCCCTCACCTCGTTTTATAGCAGCCAATTTATGATACAAAGCGCAAGGGTCAATGGGTCCTCTAAATCTTGACAGAAATGCTTCTTCCATAAGTGACCAGGAAGAAATGTAACCATTGGGTAAGTTTACATACTAGCTAGAGGCTTGTTCGTTAAAGGTGTAGGGAAACAATCTACACACAACATCCTCGTGCTCTAACATAGCCCTAAAACATGCTTCCTTAAATTTTCTAATATGATCTTCTAGATCCTAGTGCAACTGGTACTTGGGACATATCTTTTCTAGATTTTTGGGCATCTCATGATAATCATTGAAGAATATAGGAGAATTGACATTGAAATAAGCCATTGCAAGTGTTTGGGCTTGACCTGAACTTGTAGGAATACCTATATTGATTGGTGGATTAGGATTTATAGGAGGATTGAGACCTCCAAGAGTGCCTGAACCAAGATTTAAGGATCTAAACAGTGATCTGTCAGGACTCACAATACTATGGATGTTAAAAGGTGACCCAGGAGGTGTTCCAGATGAACTTCTAGTTTGCGATATTTTTGGATTCCAAATTAAAGGGTTCCTACCTTGCCTTGTATTAGGTAGTTGCACAAATATATCCTCTGAACCAGATTTAGACCTAGTCACTCTATTACTATTATTAGCCATTTTGAAACAAACTCTAACTCAGGAGGGCCCTCCTTCCAGCGCCAGAAAATTGTTGGTGATTGTTTTGATGCAATCATAACAATAAGTTAAAATTCACATATAATGAACTGAAACTATACTTGAAAGATAAGAAAGAATCATTTAAGATTCAATTAATCCCAAGTCTACAATGGTACTATTGTCAATGTGAAGCTGTAATGTTCAAGGGGCCTTACGTAGTTTAGAGTTTCTTTGCGGTTTACTGAACTAAGATTATGCAAAAGGTCATAGATATCAACAAGTATTTTATTCATTTGCATACAAGTGTTACTGTGCTGCGAATTTTAGATGGTTTTCTTGAATTATTGCAGCTTTCTCCTTTATATATTTATAAAAACTGTCTACCTTTAACTCTGTTATGTATGATTCTTCAAATTTGAGACAACTTCCTTTAGATTTCTACGTTTTCAGCTAGATATTTCAGATGGGTTGAGAAAAGTTAGAAAGATCTAATCTACACCTCATTTAATCTACCAAAGGATCTAATTGTTTTGTTATGCACTATGTAAATCTTACAGTAATTTGATCAAATCCACAGTAAAAACCTTAAATGCAAGTTCTGAGCATTTTCACAAACATACATTTAAAATTGCAATCTCTCAAAGAAAATGTTTCAAAACACAAAGAAGAGTAGAACACTCAGAAGATAGATGCAAAACTCCAAATTCTATCGTATTAGAAACAAACAGTCATACATGATTTACAATGTTGGAATGACTCTTAGTTTCATTGATCAAACTACAAAGAACTTACAAGCTTTACAAATACAATAAGGAAGCCAGACATTCCACGCACACCTTACTGTAGACAAACAGGTGACCTCCTTCTTCTACTTCTAAACTATGCCCAGAAAGAATCTACAATTCTGGTAAAATACTAAAATCCCTATGTTTTCCTAAAATCCCTGTTGTAGCCCCTGTTGTAAAGTATTACAGTGCAGAGAGGCACAATATAAAGACTTTCTGATTGTCCTCACTACAGCAAAAAACCTAACTAAACCCCTGGTTCAAACTCTTGGGTATAGCAATAAATACAGGTGAACTAGTTCTCAAAAATATCTCTAAGTAGTGTCAAATCTGGGCGAAATATTGCCCCTTCTGAGAAGCTTTAGCAGCTCAACAATAACTTCTGTTTGTCTGTTGTAGTAATGTTCTCAGCTGCAACCATCTCCTCCATTTGAATGGTCTTGACTTCTTCGCACTTGATCTTTATCTTCTTGCTCCTGAGATCGGATTTTCTTCCTCCATGATGTCACTATGATCAAGTTCCAGCTGCTTCCTCAACTGCAAGCCTGCAAAACAAGACAAGCAATAAGTATCACATTTATCAAATGAACAGTAGGAAACTAAAATATCTATTTAAATCAAGGTGACTGTGCAAAAAAAGGTGGGAATCGGGTCCAAAATCAGCAGAAACTGCGTTCAAAATGTATACAGATGCTCAAAATGTCATGGGTCAACCATCGCTAACCAGAAAAATGCTACGGGCGCCAAAAAAAGTGTTTAAAATTCCCACCGCTTTCTATTTCCCGCCCATCGGCGTGTGTGAAAATTCCCTGGCCGATCATCGTTATTTGGCTGATGGCCTTAATCGCTTTATTTCCTCCTTGTTTCTTTCCATCGGTGATAAATTTTCCATCGGTGAACTCAAAATTCTTTGCTCCGACCATAATGATTTCATCGATAACCCTATATCGGCGAGAGCCCTGCCGATGACTCCTTCGTTATGCTCTTATCCCCTCATATCGGCCTGAGAATTGCCTATCGGCGAACTCCAAACCTCCTCTGCCAACTATAATGATTTCACCAATGCCTTCCTGTCGGTGTGACTTTTACCGACAACCTCCACATCCTTACCATTCCTTCTATCAGCCTGACCTTGCCTATCGGCAAAGGTCCAAATGCTCGCACCGATCATTACTATCATACCGATAACCTCCTTATCGGAGTGAGATCCTCCATTGGTATGATCCAAAAAACATATGCCGACCCATAATGCTTGGCCAATGACCCTTTTCGGTTTCCATCGGCAAGAGTTTCTTCTATCGCCAAGGGCCAAAACATAATGGCCAACGGTAATAGTTATACCGATGGCAAAATGCCATCTGGGAGAGACACAACCTCGGCGAGACCAAAATTTTCTTCACTGATCGCATTGGTTATGCCGATACCTGATATCGGCGAGAGCTTCACCGATAGCCATTCATTTTATATTCGGTTATGTCCTTTTCCATTTATCAGCGTGACTTCGCCCATCGGCGAAAACCAAAAGCATTGCTCTGATAGTTAATGCTATGCCGATGGCATACCATCGGCCACAGTCTCACCGAAGCCTCTCCGTTTATTGAACTATTGAACCATTGAAGCACGCTATAAGGTTCAATGTGGCGGTTCAATGCGGCGGTTTGATGACACATCCCCTACGCAAGGACTTGTATGACTCGACATGTTAGAAGAAAATGATTTTTGAACCCTTCGAACCATTGAACCAAAAAAGGTTCAAGCGGATGGTTCAACGCGGCAGTTCAACGCGGCTATACAAAACAACAATTTGCTTTTAAGACATTTTTTTAACATGCTGAACCATTTGAACCCCGAACCATTGAACTTTTGAAAGAAAGGTTCAACCTAATGGTTCAACATGTAGATTCAAACCTTAAAAAACTTTGCCAATGAATAAATAATGGCGATTAAAGTGTGCCGATGCACTTTTCTGCAAAACAGTCAAATGTGAGATACAGAGTGGAACTCAAACAAAATCTATTTAACCTAAAACCACCAAGTATGAATATTTCAAAATTTTAAATGAATGCCAACAAGGAAAAAGGCAAACAACTGACTGTTTATCATGCAAAACTTGATAGTGCATTTTACCAAATTGATCATAACTTGCAAAATATGATGAATTTTAAGATGGTTCAAAAAGTAACCCTAGCTCATTTTTTACAAGGAATCCAACCACATCATGCAATGGTACTGAAAATGCAATTTTTTATATTTTTAACAAGGTTTGCAAATTTGACTCTCCTTTTCCCTTACCACCAGACAGAACAACACAAGCAAAAGCAACAACAGGGGTCCTCATTTTGCTAAGGGGCAAAATGGGGCGTGTTGTGAACATCACAACAGTAGGATACAACACTAGTTGAAAATAACAGTTGGTTTCCTTATGTATATACTCTTCATGAAGGGTAGGGCCACTTCCAGTTAAAAGATGAGTGGGGGACCACTGGTCATGGTTGGAGGTAAAGCACTCAGAAGATGCTCTCTCTCTCTCTCTCTAGTAGAAGGCTCACTGAGACTTGAGATATGGATATCTAAATTTTAGATGCAGCATACTAATTGATATGTGACTTTTATTGTGCATAAAGTATGTAAATTTTATCAAGTGCAAATTATTGTAATTAAAAAGAGATGTTGATTTTGCAAATTTAATGTTGAATACATGTATATTCAGAAACGAAGTTATGTATATATGTTGTATTTTGGTTCCTTGAGAATATTTTAATTAAAAAAAAGTTTGGTGTTATTCACTTAATGATTTATATGCTTATTTTTCTCTAGGTAAATATTTGTTGTAAGCCTTGTTATGAGAGGTAGTATGTTACAGAAGGTTCTCAACCCAACAATGTTAGAAATAATAATGGTTTGACTTCCCAAGCATTAACCCTATTGGTTTCTTCTCAACCCAATACAAATAATCAAGATAGCTAGGTAGTGGTAGCTTAGGTAAAGTCATCTTGTCCTTTTGGCTAACCTTCAAAAGAGGTTAGTAAGTGTAGTGCCTAGCCTTACCAATTACTATTGTAGTACTCTTGCCCCTTTTGGTGGACCCTGATATCCCAGGTAGCAAAATTATTTGATAAAATTTGTGACTTGGTTCCAGTATGATGTTGGTATCATCCACCCCTTGGTGAACCTTTTTGGATAACTCTCTCCCTAGATACCATGTTGTAAGTGTGTGTGCTAATGACATGAATTAAATGTTGTCTCTTGATTATTCTATGATGGCAGATCTCTTTCTATTATAACATTAGTCACATTATTTTTATCTAATAATGGTGTTATCACATATGGTTGGGGACCGTGTATTACAACCTTCAACTCTCTAACATTATCTCATAAATTTCATACTAGTTTTTTATTTATTAGATGTCAATAGATGGTTACCTAATTAAGCTAAGGTTGGATTTGTAATTTCATGTGACTAAATTTAATCTGAAGGTGATATTTATTCAATAAGTGAGGTTGACTCAAACAAGAAGTAAAGGATGATGATTATACTAATAATTATTCTAATGAATTATTAATTTATCATGTTCCTTTATGAGGAAACCACCCATGAGGGTGATTAGGACTATTGAATCATCAAATTGGCTCAGAGGAATCATTGAAGTGGCTCACGATGACTGGCAATTAATTTAGTATAAATGAATATGAGTGACAATAACACTAACCATATTAAAGGTGGAACTCAAGTTAGTGAATGTGGTAAGTAATGCATGTTTAGTATCTTTTTGGTTGTAATCCTTATAATTGTTAGTGTGTATTTTATTTTCCTTATGTTAGGGGATATTTCTTTTTCCTACATATCTTATTAATCTCTCTTAGGTTATTTGGCATGGTTATTATGAGACCACATGGCATAATCCATCATTTACATGTGTAGCTCTCACCCACTTTTAGGTAGTTGAGTCTCACACCCTCTTTTGGATTTATATGCCACCTCTCATAACTATTTATTTATATTTATTTGAGTAGATGCAACCGTGTTATTTTGCATTTGCCAAGTAGGTAAAACTCCTACCTATTTTGGGTAGTTGGAGTTATTACACCTCTTGGATGTATATGCCCTTATTTTTCTATATATACAACACTCACCTCTCACCTCGACTAGTTAGTGAGAGTAATGTGAGTATTCTATAAATTATATTTTAGTTTGTTTCTTGAATTCTCTCTTTCAGGATAATCTAGATCCATTCTTCTATTTTGATCTTCGATCATCTGTTGATTAAAGTGTGTGTCATCTATGTAAAATGATAATAAATCTTTGTTTTTATTCTCACTTCTCATAGAATCTAACATGGTATTAGATCTTTGTTGTTTGGTATATCTCATTTTAATTGTCTAAATTTTGAGTCATTTGAGACTAATCATTGCTAATTTTTTACTCAAATACACACTATCCTCTTCCCTTGCATCCTTGGATGATTTTTAGAATACAAATAGTTTAGAAGAAAAATAAGCATGTATTTTACTCTAGTTTGCATATATATGCTCTTGTGATACCTAGGTTATTACAGTTTTTTAGTAATCCTAGCTTACAGAAGGCACAAGAAAATCAAGACTAGCTTTTGTTTCACAAAAATTAGAGATCAAAGAACCTAGTTGTAAACAAGGGTTTAAAGCATGGTTCTATAAGGTAGTTGTTATTTTGGAGCACATTCAACCCAAATGAACCTTGCCATCATTCTCGCAAGGCTTGAAAACCTAAAGATTGACTGTAAAATTGTCAATTTTCAAGAAATTGACCACTGAGACAAAATGTTTTTGCTTCTTGGGTCATATGACAGCCATACCATACAAATTTTCAAAAAAATAAAAACACATTGTGCCATGTGGTGTAGGAAAACACTATTCTAGTGACACTGCTCAATAGTACCATCCAATGTAGCACCCATGTAAATTGAATCCATCGTGCTTGTACTCTTCAAAATGTGACACAAGCACAATTATGGATGAGTTATCTCTGATGCAGTACATGGACCCTATCCTTGCTTCTAGTGACCTCCAAGTCACTCTCACTCTCGTGGTAGAAGCCAATCAAGTGGGGGCAAGACTCGGGGGTTGTCTTTCTTGCTTGGGAGAAAAACTTCACAAAGAGCATCTAGCCTAATTAGGAGGCTATTGTTGTTTTGGATTTATCTTGTTTTGTCTATGGTGGTTGTTTTTGAGATGACTATATGACCCGAAGGGTCACTTGTTGTTTGTCTCTTGTTGGGGTTCCTCTTATTCCAATGCCTAGATGGATCTTGATTTGCTTCATTTATCCTTCTAGTATATTGTAGCCTAGCACCAAATGCTTGTATGTGTTGTTGAATTTTTCATTCTTGTTCTATAACCCTGATGAAGTGTTCTTGTTCTTGTGTGAGTTGTGATCTTGGGTTTAACTCTTCGATCTCCTCAAGGACCACCCTCACCCACTCACCTCTGATTCTAAGCCACATTCAATTTCTTAAATATCTAGAGAGTGAATTTAAATTAACCTGGAGCTGACCCTTTGACTTAGTGATGTGAACTAAGGTTTTTCTAGTTATTTTCTTGAGTTTATTGACCTTTGATGAAATCAAGGAGTTTTGACTTGTGTTGACTCTATGTTGACCTTATGATAAAATTGAGGGATTGTGTGAACTTGTTTTACATTTTTTTGGTATTTTGTGGGTTTTTGTATGAAATGAAAGCTATGATG
Organism: Cunninghamia lanceolata; assembly: GCA_027924645.1. Classification (NCBI taxonomy): domain Eukaryota; kingdom Viridiplantae; phylum Streptophyta; class Pinopsida; order Cupressales; family Cupressaceae; genus Cunninghamia; species Cunninghamia lanceolata. Next base: position 7,746,493 of record BSBN01000193.1, read on the forward strand.
TATGCAAAGAACATTTTGTTCTTTTCTCCAACTTTTGAAATAAAATGATTTAAATTAATCTAGGAATTGAAATATGTATACAAGATAAAATAAAATTACCTAATGCAATTACTATATGTTTTTATAATTTTTAGATTGATTTTGGATTATGCTAGGAATTGAAAAGTACATGAAATGAAACTAATCTAAAATTGCAATTTAACTACTTAAGACAAGCTAATCTAAACAACTCAAATTAACCTATGAAGGAAATCACAATATAATATTACTATTCCAAGAGCAAGATTGGTGATCTAATTACTACTAAAAAATTGGAATATGGAGACGCATGAGCCTTCATTAGACCCTCAACAATCTCTATGTATGGAAACCTCCTTATTCTCATGTGGCAATGGGGTTATCCTCTTGGCAGTAAGTGGGATAGCAAAGAAATTGAATGAGCTTTAGAAAGCATTGAATGAGCTCAATGAGAGCTAAGAGCACTATGGATTGAGAATTGGCAAGTGTAACAATGCTATGAAGCCTTTGAAGGCTTTGAAAAAATAATGACAATAGCAAAAGTGATGCAAGAGCACCCATGCATATGTTCAATCCTCTATCAGCCAAAAAGAATTCAATTTTGTTTTGGTTTTCATTAGTTGTTGATTCAGTTGTGTTTTTTGTGTGGTGACATTGTCGTGGCTACTGGCAACTTCACGTTGTATCCATTTTGTGGTGCTTTTGGTTCAAATTGGTAGATTGTACGTCACTTTTGTTTGTTGGGATTGTTTTACAAAGTCTTGGATCTTAGTCACATTTTCATTTGTCATGCATTGTTTTTGTGTGTTTGTCAATGTATTTTATAAATGTTGTGTTATGGTCGGCGAACCCTTTGATGAGGATGTTGTGTTTTTATTTTGACATTTGGTAATTCTGAGACCATACCATAGTTGTCAATTGTGAAGTTTATGGACATTTAAATCAATGTCTGTGTAGTGCTAGGGTACTGCCATCATTTTATTTCTGATTTTTCAATTAGAGACTTCATATATGTATATATACCAAAATACACACAACATGGGATGTCCAAGTGAAGGGCGATGGTATGAATTGGTGAGAAAATTAGAATTTCAACGTATCACATTTCAAGAATGTAATTAGGTTTGAGACAAAAGACCCATGATTGGGCCACCTCTGGTGTGGACATCCACATTTTACCTCAATAGAGAGGTCAATAGTCAATGAATACATGGTATTATTTTTTTGTTTGATTCATAATTAAACTTCACCAAAATTACATGTTATAATTTGCCCAAAACATTGCTTCATCTACTAAAGGGTGACATTTGATGATTTTATTTGTTGCACATTTTAAAAGGGAAAAAGAACAGAGTAGAGGGGTTCACTCTAGAGAAAAAAAAAACAAAATTAGAAGTAAAGAATAGTGAAAGCATGGGGGAGGAAAAGAAGTTAGAGAAGGAGTGCAAACTTCATGTTGGGCAACCAGTTTGGGAGAAAGTTCAACACATCAAGGAGTAAAAAGGAACGAGTAATGTAAGCAAGGTAGTGTAAGTGTAAACAAGAATGCATTCAAACCATAGGGATAAGGTATAAAGAGAGCTTGAGGAAGATTACATAGAAATTTCAAAAAAAATTATAAATAGAGTTTTCAACTATTAGAGAACAACAAAGAAAACAGAGGAATAGTATGTTTGAAAAATAGAGGAGAATAGAATTAAAGCATATTAGTCATTGATAATCAATTGTTTGATAAAAATGAATTTGTAGAAGAACATTGAGAAAAGTGGATTTGGCCAGATTCAAACATTCAAACAATGCCATGCTAGTAAATTGATTGAATTGGATTTGAAATCTCTACTATTTCCATTTCCTATAATTTGTTATTTGAATAATTTGGGTTCCTCTAGCTGCATTTAAATAGACAAAACTATGGAATTGATGTTTGTTTATGCTTCTAGTTTTGCTTGTATGACAAGACTCATGAACCTTGACTGCATTAATTGGTATCAAAGTTGGTTCAGCGTTGTATTGGTAGAAGAACCCTAAGGGATTGTTGTGGGTGTGTGAGAGGATAGCGAGACCCGCAATTGTAGAGGGTTATGAACATTGTGTAAAGAGGGTGTGGGTAGAGGACCATGGATTGTGGACCATGAGGTCTTTATAGAGATGATGAGAGGCCTTGAATCTAAGATAGGAGTAAGGTTAGAGGTAATAGAATTGATGCAAGGAAGATGAATTTTAGTGGTGGATGTCAACGATGATGAGGCTAAAAAAAAAACATCCAAATTTGATATGGGCGATGATCATAGAGATGAGGCAGAAAGTACATTTTTGAAAGAAATGGCTAGGCTTTATAGAAAGACTAAATTGGACCCCCCAAGTTTCAATGGCACTTTAAATCTAGAAGAGTTAGTGGATTAGATATAAAAAATTGAGAAATATTTTGACATAGAGTCAATTGAGGACCTAAAAAGAGTGAAGTAATCTGCATCAAAGTTTAAGGGACATGCTTCCCTATGGTGGGAGTATGTGCAACTTGAAATAAGGTGAAAAGGCAAAGAGAAAATCAAAACATGGAAGAGGATGGTGATGAAATTGAATGAAAATTTTTTGCCTGCAGATTACCAACTAAATTTATTCAAGAGGTTGTAAAATTTGAAGCAAAGAGAGATGAATGTGGAAGAGTACATTGAGGAGTTCTATCAGTTGAGCATCCGAGCTAGACATGTAGATGATGATATAGAAAAAGTTTCAAGGTATGTAAATGGTCTTCATAATTCCATTCAAGATGAAATGAGCATGCTTTGGGTGAATAGTGAGGAAGAGGCATATCAATATGCCCTGAAGGTGGAGGAAAAACTTACATGAAAACAACAACAAAATACCCATGGCATGGGCAGATTTTCAAGAGGAAGAGGGAAAAATAGTAGTGATAGAGGTTACCAAAACAAGCAAGATGAGACAAGTACATCTCACATGGGTGTGCATGAAAATGAGGGAAGAGGAGAAATCTTCTAGGGGAAGAGGAGACTATTCTCGTGGTAGAGGATACTTTGGTAGAGGTAGATGAAGAGAGTTTGTAGATACATGCTTCCAATGTGGAGAGTAAGGGCATAGGGCCTTTGAATTCCCTCAAATACAATAAGACATTAGTAGGAGGAGTGCAACAAATAATTGTGCAATATAAGCTAATGAAGAAAGTGTGAATTCTCCAAAGCAAGTAAAAGAGCTCGAATAAGGAGAGGCATTGATGTTAAAAAGAGTTCTTTTGAAACCATAAAAGGAACAATCAGAGCCAACACAAAGGCGTAATTTATTCTAAATGGTGTGTAAATAAGGTAGCAAGTGTTGTAAATTCATAAGGGACAACGGTAGTACAAATAACATTGTATCCAAAGAGATGGTGGAAAAGTTGAATTTGAAAAGATTGAAACATCCCAGCCCATAGCGAGCCACTTGGTTGCAAAAGGATCATCAAATTCTAGTAAGTGAACAATGTTTGGTCCAATTTCAGAATGGTAATTATGTTGATGAAGTGTTGTGTCATTTGATGCCCATGGATGCTTTTCATGTTCTTTTGGGTAGACTATGGAAATATGATAGACATGTTGTGTATGATGGTTGGGAAAATATGTATATCATCATGAAAGATGGAAGGGAGTATCATTTGAGTCCATTGAAGGACAAGTAGAAACAAGTGAAATACTTCATTGGTTTGTTTTCATGTTAGTGAATAGGTTGTGATAGTGGCAAGCAATGGACAAGTAGTTGTAAAAGAAGTGAAGAGAGTCCTAAAGGAGAACATAATTTAGCATTGGGCCAAGATACATGCTTGGGTAAGAGGTCTAAAATGAATCTTTGTCATTGGGAAGAGCCAAGTAGAGATGACCACTGAGGTGAGTGCTAGTTGCAACATAAGCAACGAAGGAATGTAAAAGAGGGAAGAAATAAAGAGAGGAATTCGATTGATGAAGAAGAAATCTTGATAAAAAGTGAGCATGGAATCACCATCCCAAGCCACCAAAAATGTTCATGAGTTGTGCCTCATGAAATATTTCTCCTACCTAGTGTGTCTAATGCAAGAGTACCTGGGTGTATGTGCAATCCAATATCACATAAAAAGAATTCAATTTTATTTTAGTTTTCATTAGTTGTTAATTTAGCTATGTTTTTGGTGTGGTGACATTGTCACGGCTAATCGTAACTTCACACTATATCCATTTTGTGAAATTTTTGGTTCAGATTGGCAAATTGTACTTCCCTTTTGTTGGTTGCAACTTTTTTGTGGAGTCTTGGTGTTATGGAGTAAAAAGTTTCCCTATGCCTTTTTACCTCCTAGTTTAGATCCTAAGTTCCTGTGTTTACACTTTGCAAGTTAAATACTTATCCCAAAGAAATTTTCCCTGAAACCCATGTCACATAGGGCTAAGGTGCCCATATTAAATCTTAATTAAGACAAAATTAGGACCCTGGGACTTGGACACCAGTGCCCAAGTCCAGCCTAACTTATTAGGATGAAAATTATTGTATGTCATCTTGGGCCCTCTCAAAAGGTTTCCCTATATTGGCCTCTTCAATTTAAAATGTGAATGTTAGTGAGAAAGCATATATAAGTGAGTTTATGACTTTATTTCACACCTAGATGGATAATACGAACTTGTGAAATTGAACAAAGATATTTCAAGGCCTTTATTGTGTTTCAGAGTAGAATTATGTTGTTATTGTGTTTGTTTGTTGCAGATTTGGCTTCATCAATCCATCTCCTCATGATTTGAAGGATCTTCATCTCTGTGAGGGCTTCACCTGTAAGGTGACAGCAATTTGTGTTTCAATCATTCTATTTCATTATTAGATTTAGCCTCTGCCCTCCTTGGGCATGTAATCTATCTAGCAACAGCATTGGAAGACTTGAATGTCATTCTGAGGCTTAACCAAGGCAAGCTCCTAAACACCACAACCCCCAAACACCTCTCTTTGTGATTGTAAGTTACAGGTGCGAGAGTTGGAAAAGTGCAGGTGCAGAGAAGCAAGTTAAAGGATAAAGATTCAAGATCTAGAAGAAATTTGTTGATATTCCTCCCTCTTAGACTAGGGTGCCTGCCCCGTAGTCCTCCTAATGGGATTAACCCTAAACTCAGGAGCTGGATCCAGTCCAACACATCTCTCTGCTCCATATCTATAGAAAAACTTCCCTATTAGACTTGGGTGCCTGTTTTGTAGTCCACAAATTTTCTGTTTCTAGAAACTCAACTTATGGTATGTTTCTAATCATCTTTGAGTGTCTTCCTATATGGTTTTCTATAGCATTCTATCTATATGTACTTGATTACATTATAATTAGGGTTTGAGGCTTATTTGATCTCGGGTTTGACAAATCTCTCAATCTAATCTATATTTCCATATCATTTCTAAGTACATCTATCTATAGCTGAGTACTCATTCATCTGTAGTGACTTGGATCAATTTTTGTCCTCAAATGTTATTGTGAAAGGAGGGTTTGATTTGATATGTACTTTTACACTATCCACCATCTTCCCACTTTTCACCATAAAATTTTGGTGAACCTGGAAGAGTGATAATTTTGCATCTTTTTTAGTGTTGTAATCAATCCTTGCATTCCTTAATATCATATTTATCATATTGCATTGAAAAATCTAGCATACATTTGAAAAAAATTTAAAAAAACAAGCATTTTAGGCTTGCATTAAGACATAGTTTTGCATAATTTATGTTGCATATGATAAAAATATTTAATTTTATAATGTTTACATCAGATCTGATCCTTATTACAGTAATTCATCATTAATTCATATCAAATATTGTATTTACAAGTTTCATTTGCTAGGATTTTTCTTAAAAAGTTGTATTTTTCATATAACCTAGTCTTTGCAAAAACTAGGGTTTGTAGTCAATTTTATTTTCAGATTTTTCTACTCCTTTCAACATTCATTCAAATCTAATTTTGAAGTGTAGTGTTGGATCATATTTCACACTTTTGCATCCTTTCTTAGAAACACCTTTCGCAATTACACATTGTGTATTTCAACATTAATAGTTCTATACACTTTCTTCACAATTAGTTAAGAAAACTTTTAAATCATTCATCTCACCTTGTTGTGTAGCACTATTTCCATCATACTTGGTTTGTTCTAAAATTCATGTGTTTTTCTCTCTAAAAATCTAATTTCTTCAAACAACTGCTTTGGTGTGAAACAGTCTCACATACATGGCTTGTCATCACAACAACAACACTATGGTCCCTCCTAGAGTTTATAGGAAGAGGAAGACTTCTGAACCCGCATTAAATTTTACACCACATGATAGAACAATTGGAACCATTGATGGACCTCTTTACATCACCATACAAATAATGGGAAATCCTACAAGAGGAGCCCTTATTGATCTAATGTGGCTACTGAAGAGTTACTCAATTCATATAATTTGATGCAAGAATCTTATGAGCCCACAAACATGATTAATAAAATAGATATTACAACTTTCCTCCTGACCATAGGGAATATTTCTCTATTGAAAAAAGTAATTGATAAATACTTGGAATAATCATTTGACATCATCCCTACATCTGACCTCTTCCTTCTTAAATTAGGCCATCCATGGCTCAAGGCCATCAATGCAGTCCCCTCCACAATTCATAAATTTCTAAAATTTCCTCACCATAGGAGAGTGTCTACTATCCATCATAGTCTATGGAAACCTATGGTTACTCGGAAAAACTTTAACCTTGATTACTTTTGGAAACAGCCTACTGAGCCTCCTCAACCATGAGAAGATCAAATTTTCTTGGGATACCAATGATATAAAGAAAAGTTGATTACAAGATTAGTTGGACCTCCTATAGAACAAATCAAAAGTAAAGAGTAACTTGAATTGAAAGAACCCCCTAGACCGAGAGGTAAGGGATTTTTTGCTGAGGTTCCTCCTCCATCATCCTTACAAAGATCAAGAGATACTCGTAAAGAACAAAACATTTCATCACAAAAGGTTAATTTAGCACAAGTTTCCTCCTTTGAGATGTTGAAGACTATGGAAAATCATGATTATACTTTTGCAAACATCACCAATAAAATACTAAGAAATAGGAAAGAAAGAGAAAGGAGGAGAAGACAAGCCTTAGCTCGACAAGCCACACCCCAACAAGAGAACATTCCACAACCTAATATTGAATCAAACAAGGAAGAGCTAAAGGTTGAAGAGTTACAGGATGATAATTGAAGTCAGTCAATCATACCCTATATGCCTATTTCCTCTTGCATTTTAGATTGGGAGGAAGATGATTTTCTCAATGACAATTGCTAGTTCGATTGTGTAAATAGGTAAGTATTTCTAACCCTTTTTAGCCACCTTTGTCATAGCATACCTTTTCTCACTTACATGGCATCCTCTTATGTGTTTTGTTCCCATGTATTGTGTTATATGTATTTTAGGTCTCTTAGGATGAATATTGATACTCTTGTAAGATCAAGGATACAAGGAGACCACCTCTGTCATGACCATTCTTCTATGTGTTTCAATATTCTTCTAATCATCTCTCTTCTATTTTAATGTTGTGTGTTGTGCCTTGGGGGCATAATGTTGTAGAAAATGTCTTGGGGGCATCCTCCTACATGGTGTTCATTAAGGCACTTGGTTCTCCACTCTCATTTTTATTGTTTACATTCTTCAGTGATCATACCTAGACGGCGGATGATGAAAACAAACAAATACTAATAAGGACCGTGTGTCCCTTCGGAAAGAAAGAAAAAACAAAACTAATCCATATATGAAGATAGGGTTGATATATCTATCCAATGCTTGACTAGTAGAATCACTCTATGTGATGTATCATGTTGTGACATCTTCTATAACAAACATTTGCAATAATCTCAATTTGCTCCATGCACTTTAGATGGTTTTTTTATCTCACCTCTTTTCTACACTCAATTCTGAGATATCTACAGTATAGCCCAATGGCTATACTTGATTCTGAACCCACAAGTGTAGCCTTGGTCTTTGCTATGATCTAATATATAATTTATGCATAATTTTTATGAATTAATTTGGTTATTATCTTAGAGTAAGATTTTCTAACTGAAGCTTATGTCTTGTTGATTATCTTAGCAAATCATAATGATTATCTTAGCTAGTGCACATCCTTTTATACAAAGTCCTCTATAGAGGTGGGGTTGGATCTTGAGATATCCACCCTTAAGCATGTCTTTGGTAATTTTCATAGCATAGATCAACCTTCAAGTGTGTCTAAAATGTGTTTTAGATGGTAGTACTATAGAGTTTTAAAACTCTACATTTTGCTATGTTTTTGTTTCCAACATTTCAGCCAATATGTGACCTTGAATTGGCTAAGTATTAGTGTTTTATCAAGTTATACCGCACATATGACATGTGTCAAGTGGCAGAGTTTTAAAGATGCATAGTGGCAAATAAATTTAGAAGTAGTGTGGAGTTGCCATGTGGTATTTGCGGAACAAGCCAGGTGTCATCTTTCAGTTGGGTTGCAGCACTTGATTTGTTCCCTGCATGTTTCTTTTAAAAAAAGCTTTTGAGTCTCAATAAATCATGACAAATGTTGACATGGCAAAGATTCAAGGGAAAGTTTTTAATGGAGATATCTCAAATGCCTGCCAACTTGTTGTGTGTCTTTTTATGCATATGGCGGAGCTTGCCACATATTCCTGTGCTCAAGCTTCTTTATTAATCTTTGCATGTCTTAAGATGATGTATGATCCTGGTGGCACCCAAGCTTCAAGATTAGTGATGGCAACAAACAACACCACTTATTGGTATGGCATATGTTTGAAGGAGAAGTCTTTGTAAAGTTTTTTGAAGTAGTGTGAAGCCACCATGTATCTCAATTTTGACACTAGCGGGGCCTTCCAAGAAGTTAAGTCTTTTGTAAAGTATGAGAGCTGTGGAGAGTACCACGTGTCAGTATGGCATGTGTTTAAGGAAGCATTTGAAAAGGGCCTTGCAAGGAGAGTGCCATGATGCCATGTATATTATTTTTGGAGTCTTTTGAAGCCCGCGACTGGTGCCACCTATTTCAACAGTATTTGATGTGCCTACCGACTAATAAGGATGCAGAGAATGGGTGGGAGAATCTAGTATATCTAAAGACTTAGAGTGTTTGTTATAAGGAGAAGATTTGAAGCAGCCATCCAGAATCTAAATAAAATCTTCAAGGCATGGGTCTTCAACAGCATCTTCAGTTAAATGCTAGTTCTATTTTCAAAGGCGGTTGGATTCATAGCTATTGTCTCTATTTGGAGCTTCATTATTGTGCTATAAATAAGAGGCTTGTAATATGAGAAATATATAGAGAAAGATATCTAGAAATATTTAGGAGAAATATTTCTAATAGAAGATTTTGTGTTGTTGACTAAGGATATATCATTTTGCCTTTGCCATTGCTTTTGAGAAATAGAAACATTGTGTATCTGTGCATACTCTTTGCCTTGTATACATTGTTGGAAATATTAATGAGAAGAGACCTCTATTTTGTGCATTCTGTGATGTTTTCTAAGTCATTTTGTAAGATCTTTGAATTTAGTCTTTAAATGAAATCTGTTATACATTCTTCTTTTGTTAATCATACATGTAGCTCTTTAACTTAGCAAAAATCTTTATGATTTAATCATTGTGCTTATTGTGGAATTAAGACATATCATTGGCACATTGCCTTAGGAAGTTAGTTTTATATTGTATCTGTAAGATTCTTGTTTTTAATTCCCTTTCCCAAAAGCCCATTAAAAGGAAGAGCCAGCTTCTTTAAAATTTAGAGGTTGCTTCAAATATCAATCCCACATCTTTGAAGTTTCCCATGTTGGTGATGGATTAAACCCACAAATTTAAGCATCAATAGTTTTTGGCTTGCCTGGTGGGACCATTCACAAGATCTTTATGAGGGTTATATGAGCCAAAAGACAATGAGTCAGAGTTGTGGACCAACAACAAGAACCCAGTTAGTCGCTAATCTAGGAATCTTATTGCCCCATTAGTAGCTACTCCAAGAAGAAGAGTAAATCAACTAGAAAAAGCACTAGGAATAGCTATGGAGGCACCCATTCATCCTCATCCACCACAAAACTTTACAAATTGGAACAACAGCAGTCCCCTTATCCTCACAACGCCACTAGATACCTGGGATTTGATTCCTACTAATGCTTTGAAAGCATTACCCAAGTTGAGTGGAGAATAATCCAAGACTCCAGGGGAACACCTCCAAGATGTGTCTGCTATGCATGTCATCATAGAACAAAATGTTGCTATCAGATTGTTGGTTGCTTCTTTCAAGGGAAAAGCTCTGGATTAGTACAGGTCTTTGCCCTCAAATTCAATATCTCCTTGGGATCAGCTCAGAGATGCTTTCTTTGCAAGATTTAGCGAGAAGGGTGATAGATCATCTCTATTATAGCAACTGATCACCATAAATAGAGTGCCTCATGAAGCCATAACAGATTTCAACACTAGGTTTCAAAAGACTTGGGATAGAATCCCTACCATAGCTGGGCCATCAATAGGTATGGCAATTATATTTTACCTTAAGGCTTTTAATTCTGATATCTTAGTGATGATTCAGTCCTTAGGAGGAAAAACCCTACCAGAAGCATATAAATTAGCTGTAAGAGCTTAAAATAGCCTAATAGACGTTGGGAAGTTACCTCTGAGGCCTCCAATGCCTATGTTCCTAGAGATTTCTATTCCCCTGCCACAAGAAGCTCCTAATCCTCCATTTGTCCCTATGTCCATGTACACTTTTCCAACACCTCAACAACCCACTACATCAGCACCTTTTACCCCTCCATTTGAAATGGATGATGTCAAGAATATTCCTAGGACCTTTTCAAATGAAATTATTAATCTCAAAAGGTAGCAGACTTCTTATCCAAAACCTCCTTACCAATGATTCCAAGGTAATAGGCCTCCATACCTGCTAAATCGATACCAAGGGACACAGAGAATAAACAATCCTCAACCTTCAAACTAACTAGTCCTAGTACCCACACCATTGCAAGTTGTCTCAGCTAACCCAGGTAGAGAAATGGTCCCTAGACAAACTAACCTAGCAGAAGATTTCAATGCTTGGTGTTTCCCTTGCAACAATGCCCATATGCCCAGAGATTGTCTGGTGCAGAGGCACCTACCTAACAGCTGGCCTTCATGAGGCAGTTAGTAGTTATAGGTCTTGCTTATGTTTCCAAGAAGGTCTGTTAAGACCAATGGCATGTAATAAGGTCACGCTAATCATGATAAGATCATGCTGACCAGGCTTTTGCTATTTTTAGTTAGTTGGTTATAACAGCTGTCATGATGTAGGGTCCGGTTGGATCTCCCAGCCGCCTGGAGAGTTCCCAGCCGCTTGGAGTCGGGTCAGTAGTACTCGTAGGATAATCTATTTAAGCATGAGGATCGTTTGATATTACATACAGGCAGATATCATCGATCGAGCTAGGTTGCAGAGAGTGAGACTGAGAGAGAAGTTGATCATTGTATTGCATCTTTTGAAATCAATAAAGATCCTGTTTGTGTTCTTGCTCTGGTTGGATTCCATTGTTAAATTGATTTGCTGGTTTGAGTGGTTTCATGGATTCACTGATCCATTCCACCGGTTGACTCATCTGATCAGTGGAATGGTAATATACAGTAGGTTAGATTGTAGTTTGTTTTCTGTTCGCATGCAGGTGTGCAGGATCGCCGTCGAGAGATGTTGAAGACCCTAGCATGGGCATGTGCTAGGTCAAACTGATAAGACAGAGTGTGGAAGATCACCCTGAGGTTGGATCGGGTCATCCCTGGAGGATCAGCGAAGTGAAATTTCGCTAAGTGAAGAAGTTCGCTAAAACGGCATCATCAGGATATCTTGGTGAATATCCTGCAGTCAGTTTGAGCATCGTCATCCGGATAAGTGAAGGAGAGCATGATGCTTTCGAGTGCATGAAGTGCAAGTGCGTCGGGGTGATCATCATCTGGAGGAGCCGAGGAGGAGCATATCGGCACCAGGATCATCTGTCGGGAGTGCCAAACATCCGCGTATCGCAAGTAGATGCGGGAGTGAAAGTTCATTTTTTTGACTAAGTGTTGAAGAGGTCATCAGGATATTGGGTGACGTCATCGTCATCAGGATATGACGTCATCGTCATCAGGATATTGAGATATCCCCCCTATGCAAGTTTATCCTGCTGTCGTTAAGTGCTTGGGTATCGGCAAAAGGTTGTATTAGCATCATCAGGAGGTTTCGAGGGAATCGGATAAAGTAGATCATGATGCTGTTGTTTGTGTCGTCGGCTAGCGGCGCATCGAAGGAAAGGTGCTGAAGGTGATCGTCATCAGGATCTTTGGGGCAACCGGATATTGGTTATCCTACTGACGAAGGAAGTGTTGCATATCATGATGCCGATGGAGTTCGGCGCCCGATGAACAGTGCAACCGGAGGATGTTTGCGTTAGTTGAACATCATGATGATGATGTTAGGAGGAAAGCGGAGGAGGTGAACAGTAGTCGGCAGGAGGATAAGTGTGATCATCCGAAATATGATGATGCTCTTGGTGGTTTTAGGAAACATGATGATGATGCTGACAGTGTAAAGCGGAATATGATGATGATGGCGAAGATGATGATGATGAGGTTGGTCTGCAGACATCCATGCTATATGCGAAGGTTATAGTGTGGATGCCTCTGCATCATAGTGGTATCAGAGCTCAGCAAAAGGTCTGGGCTGTTGTGTGTTGATTCTGTCACCGAAAGGGCAGAGGTAGAGATAGAGTTGAATTGTGTGTTGTGTGTTGATTGAGAGGTTGACAAAATGCCTCCGAAAGGAAGTGGTACTGCAAGGGAATTGCAGGAAATGAAGGAGAAACATGCTAGAGAGATGAGGAAGATGAAGGAGCTTGCTGAAGCACTTCAGGCCAGGCTGACAGCCCTGGAAAAGAACAAAAAGAGGGAAGTGGAAGACAGTGAGTCTGAAGAAGATGAAGATACTGTTGAAGAGTATGAAGAGGTAGCTGAAGATCTGGATGCTGAAGACCAGAGATTGGCAAAACTGTTAAAGGCAGTGCAGAGTGAAAAACCTAAGGTAAAGGTTGATGTTACCAAGTATACTGGAAGATTGAATGAAGATGAATTGTTAGATTGGATTGCTGCACTAGATAATCACTTTGAATGTGAAGATGTTGCGGAGGATCAGAAGCTAAAGATTGCAAAGACCAAGTTAGGAGGTCATGCTTTGGTATGGTGGGATTATGTACAATCTGAGAGAAGGAAACAAGGGAAGTCTAAGATTACTTCATGGGATAAGATGGTAGCAAGGATAAAAGGTAAATTCTTGCCAAGGGATTATGAAATCCAGATGTTTAAGAAGCTGCAATTTTTAAAGCAGAAAGACAGGGATGTGAAAGCATATACTGAGGAATTTTATCTGTTAAGTATGAGATCTGGTCATCATGAGAATGAGGTAGAAAAGGTGGCTAGGTACTTGGCTGGTTTGAGGTTTAACATACAGGATGAGTTAGTGTTAGCTAACCCTAAGAATGTGGAGGATTGTTATCAAATGGCAATCAGGATTGAAGAAAAAATGAATAGAGGACATGATAAGTCCATGAGAGGAAGAGGAAACAATAGGGGAAGAGGAACAGCCCCTACACAAAAGCAAACAAATGAGGGTCAAGAAGACACTGGTAAAGGACAGGGACAGTCTGATTTCAGAGGTGGATGGAAAGGTAATAGAGGAAGATTTGGAGGTGGTAGAGGTTCTACTACATTTTCAGGAAAGTGTTACACCTGTGGTGAGTTTGGTCATCCATCTTTCAAATGTCCAGAAAACAAAGGTTCATCATCCAGAAATGATAGAACTAGTGACAAGAGAGTACAATTGGTACAAGAAGAGAAAGTAGAAGAAAGTGCACAGAGTTCAAACAGAAGTCCTGAGAATTATGGATATCCAGAGAGTGGAGAATCATTGATGTTAAGGAGAATTAGTTTGCAGGCATCAAAGGATATGATGCAAAGAAGAGCTCTTTTCAAGACCACATGTAAGAGCAAAGGTAAAGTATGTAAAGTTGTCATTGATACTGGTTCAACAGACAACATGGTATCTTAGGCAATGGTGGATAAACTGAAGTTGGAAAGGATTCCACATCCACACCCTTACAAGGCATCTTGGGTGAGTGATAGTCAATCACTTTTTGTCTCTGAACAGGCATATGTGGATTTCCAGATTGGAGCATATCAGGATAGAATCTTGTGTGATATTTTGCCTATGGAATGTTGTCACCTACTGTTGGGTAGACCATGGCAATTTGACAGAAGGGTACTGTATGATGGGTATGCTAATACCTACACCATCAAGAAGGATGGGAAGATTATTAAGTTGATGCCATTGCAGGCAAAAGCTGCAGTACAGAAGGTAGCTCAAATCATTTTAATGGGAAAGAAGGAGTATGTGCAGATGCCTAGAGGAGCAGGCATAAAGGCAGTTCAGGACACTGCAGGGAAAGGAGTTGTTCAAGACAACAAGCTGAAGAACGTTTCAGTTGTGACTGACAGAGGTCAGCAGCAGGTTCAGAAACAGGGGTGCAACCAACAACCAGTTGAGAAGCATGACAAGGATGTTGTCATAGTTGGGACTATTGCTTGTCCTATAAAGATTGACAGGAAGATAGAGTTGAACATTTCAGAAGTTCAAGAGGCAGTTCAGAAAGAGGTTCTGGTCAAACAATCTGACAAACACAGAGATAACCTGAGAAGGGCCTACATTGACAGGCATGAGGATTTACTTGCCAGAAAGCAAGTTACAGTTCAGAAGTCTTGGAGCAGCCAAGAGACAGCAGCAGACAAAGCTGGAGCAGGTCAGAAGGCTGACAAGGCAAAGTGTAGAGGTGGAGGACTTCCACATTCTAAACTCATGGGACATGAGTTCTTTTCTTTTGGGGAGTATGGTGCAGAGGCACCTACCTAACAGTTGGCCTTCATGAGGCAGTTAGTAGTTATAGGTCTTTCTTATGTTTCCAAGAAGGTCTGTTAAGACCAATGGCATGTAATAAGGTCACGCTGATCATGATAAGATCATGCTGACCAGGCTTTTGCTATTTTTAGTTAGTTGGTTATAACAGCTGTCATGATGTAGGGTCCGGTTGGATCTCCCAGCCGCCTGGAGAGTTCCCAGCCGCTTGGAGTCGGGTCAACAGTACTCGTAGGATAATCTATTTAAGCATGAGGATCGTTTGATATTACATACAGACAGATATCATCGATCGAGCTAGGTTGCAGAGAGTGAGACTGACAGAGAAGTTGATCATTGTATTGCATCTTTTGAAATCAATAAAGATCCTGTTTGTGTTCTTGCTCTGGTTGGATTCCATTGTTAAATCGATTTGCTGGTTTGAGTGGTTTCATGGATTCACTGATCCATTCCATCGGTTGACTCATCTGATCAGTGGAATGGTAATATACAGTAGGTTAGATTGTAGTTTGTTTTCTGTTCGCATGCAGGTGTGCAGGATCACCGTCGAGAGATGTTGAAGACCCTAGCATGGGCATGTGCTAGGTCAAACTGATAAGACAGAGTGTGGAAGATCACCCTGAGGTTGGATCGGGTCATCCCTGGAGGATCGGCGAAGTGAAATTTCGCTAAGTGAAGAAGTTCGCTAAAACGGCATCATCAGGATATCTTGGTGAATATCCTGCAGTCAGTTTGAGCATCGTCATCCAGATAAGTGAAGGAGAGCATGATGCTTTCGAGTGCATGAAGTGCAAGTGCGTCGGGGTGATCATCATCTGGAGGAGCCGAGGAGGAGCGTATCGGCACCAGGATCATCTGTCGGGAGTGCCAAACATCCGCGTATCACGAGTAGATGCGGGAGTGAAAGTTCATTTTTTTGACTAAGTGTTGAAGAGGTCATCAGGATATTGGGTGACGTCATCGTCATCAGGATATGACGTCATCGTCATCAGGATATTGAGATATCCCCCCTATACGAGTTTATCCTGCTGTCGTTAAGTGCTTGGGTATCGGCAGAAGGTTGTATTAGCATCATCAGGAGGTTTCGAGGGAATCGGATAAAGTAGATCATGATGCTGTTGTTTGTGTCGTCGGCTAGCGGCGCATCGAAGGAAAGGTGCTAAAGGTGATCGTCATCAGGATCTTTGGGGCAACCGGATATTGGTTATCCTGCTGACGAAGGAAGTGTTGCATATCATGATGCCGATGGAGTTCAGCGCCCGATGAACAGTGCAACCGGAGGATGTTTGCGTTAGTTGAACATCATGATGATGATGTTAGGAGGAAAGCGGAGGAGGTGAACAGTAGTCGGCAGGAGGATAAGTGTGATCATCTGAAATATGATGATGCTGTTGGTGGTTTTAGGAAACATGATGATGATGCTGACAGTGTAAAGCGGAATATGATGATGATGGCAAAGATGATGATGATGAGGTTGGTCTGCAGACATCCATGCTATATGCGAAGGTTATAGTGTGGATGCCTCTGCATCATTGTCCTAGGGGCCATTTACAATAGAAGATAGTAGAGCAAAGAAAAATGGAAGGTTAGGCTGTTGTGTCTAATGCTCTTCCATATAAGTCATCTAGTGTTCAGAATGAAGTAATGGTGGCCCAAATGCAAGAAATGCCCATTAAACAAGAAGAAGAAATTGCCCCAGATCATGCCTTATTTTCATGGATTGAAGAAGAGGAATTAATGTTTGTAAATGAAGCATCTACCTCCAAGAAGCCCTTGGTACAGTCTGACTATTTCACTAGTTCAAAGAGAAGGATGGTTGAATAGCCTAAAGACATTAATAATGAAGTGGCTAGAGTTCCTCCATTTCAAGTTCAATATAAACCCACTTCAAGACAAGAGGTACCTATGGCATCTCAGAATCAAGGAGTCTCCAACTAGGTGATGGAAAGAACAAGATATCCCTACTATCCTAAGACACAAATGCTCAGGCCTATGAATGTGATTGAGCAATTAAATAAAACCCTTGCAAATGTGTCAATATAAGATATGTTGGCTACTCCTAAACAAAAGTCATTGTTACAAGAAGCATTGCAATCTTAGACAGATTCCAATGTTATTAACCAAAAAGAAAGAGACAAGGGAAAGGCTCAAAACAAAGATGCTCCACCTCAGCAGATAGTCGCTCTGGTAAACACCACGCTAGAGGTAAGGAAGCCTAAGCCAAACACATTTTATTTAACCCTAATAGTGGGTTAGAAATTGTTGCATAACTCCATGATAAACTTAGGGGGAAGTACCATAGTCATGCCTAAACAAGTAGCTGATACTTTAAAAATAGAGTACCAACCACTAGCTAAAGGAGTTATGCAGTTTGATGGGAAGTCTATCCAAACCATAGGAATCATCAAACAACTCCCATTGTAGCTATAGACTTCCCTGAATATTACTATCTTGCAAGATGTGGTGATCATTGATATTTCCCCTATCTTTGGACTATGCCTATCTAGATATTTCACTGCTAAAATAGGAGGATATATGTCACTAGATTGGTTACACTTGATATTGAGAACTAAATATGGGACAAAGATGAAAGTGATGTCATAACCCTTATCTAAAGAACATATCACTAAAGAAATATCACCAAAGTTTGAAGCATCTCATGCTATGATGAATAGAGAGGACAGAGATTTTATTGAAGATATAGGGGAATGGACTAAATATGATCAAAATGAAGAAGATAACAATCAGATGATGTTTATGATGCAGAGTGACCCTTATGGCAACTATGATTCTACTGGTTTAGGAACATATGTAATCTTTGAGGAAGACCAAGGAATACAAAACATAATGAGTCAAGAGATAGCATAAAAGGAAGATTTTAATAAAGACTTTAAGATCTAGACCTTAAACTTTGATAGAGCCAAAAGCAAGAATGGTGCAGGAGTAGCTATCTGTCTCATCTCCCCAAAGGGAGAAAAAATTCTCTGAGCCATATGCTTCCAGTTTGCTTGCACAAATAATGATGCTAAATATGAATCTTTGGTACATGGTCTTATGTTAGCCAAGAAGAAAAGGATAAATAATCTAAAATTCAAAGGTGATTTAAAGATGGTTGTGAAGCAAATCAGAGAAAAGGCTGTGGCAAAGAATGTGAGAATGAGATCTTATCGCCATAGAATTTGGGACATGATTGATGGCTTTGATGCTTTTAATATAGAAGTTGTACCTAGAGCTCTGAATACTAAGGTAGATAGGATGGCACCATTTGGCTCTCAGTAGGACCCCACAAGTGATTTACTGATCAATAATGAGGTAGTGAAGGTAATTATCAGACCATCAATCCCTGACAATGTTCGAAGCTAGCAAGTTTTTGACATTGACCTTCAAGTACTTTTGTTTTTACAGTAGTCTGGAGAATTTGCTGACCAATTGTAGCCTAAGATTAAGAAGCATATGGTGACCATATTATTCAGTTAAAATCTAATAAGATTACAAGAGGGTTAATAACTCTAGAAAACCCTTTTGACCCAGATGATGCAAGCATAGATAAAAGAAATTTCATAGCAAGTAAGGAAGATTATTCTAAAATTTAGGTAAGTGAAGGAAGGAAGTTGAAAGCAGGTAATGCCACCACTCAGGAGGAAAAGGATAAGTGGATTTATTTATGCAACAAATATGATAGGGTGATTGCATGGACCTATGATGATCTCTACGGCTATAATAGGGACATTATCGAACATACTATAGAGCTTGCTGAAGGATCAAAGCCTGTCTGCCAGAAACAAAGACCAATAAATCCTAGAATTGAACCTTTAACGGTGGATGACTTATAGAAACTCCTAGAATCTAAGATTATTTTTCCAATCAAGCATTCAACCTGGATATCTAATTTAGTGCCAATAAGAAAGAAAAATGGAGATATTAGGCTCTGTGTGGATTTCAGAGACTTAAATAAAACCTCATTAAAAGATCATTATCCTCTGCCATCCATGGAGAAGATCTTACAAATAGTGGCTGGATCAAAACTATTTTCTCTGCTTGATGGTTTTTTAGGATACAATCAAATTTGGCTGGCAGATGAGGACTAGCACAAAACAACTTTCACAACCAAATGGGGAACCTTTGCATATGCTAAGATGCCCTTTGGTCTCTCAAATGCTAGTGTCACTTTTCAACGTGATATGGATATAGCATTTAAGGGACCCATAAATAAGACTATTATGATTTATTTAGATGATCTCACTATATTTACAAAAAATGCCAAAGATCACTTTAAGCATTTAGAAGCTATTTTTTAGAGGTGCCAAGAGTTTGGAATTTCTTTAAATCCTAAGAAGTGTGTTTTTGTTGTACCTCAAGGAAAACTTTTAGGGCATATTGTTTCAAAAGATGGAATCTCTATTGATTCAGAGAGAGTTAAGACCATACTGGACTTATCCTTGCCATTCAATAAAAAGGCGGTCCAATCTTTCCTTGGGAAGATCAATTTTGTCAGTAGATTCATATCTGATTTTGCAGGGTTGGTCAGACCTATTACTCTGATGTTGAAGAAGGACTTAACCTTTAAGTGGACAACTGAAGGGAGGCAAGCTTTTGAATAAATTAAGAAGGCTATTTCCACTACCCCAGTATTGCAGAATCATGATTTCTCTAGACACTTCATAATGTATGTGTACAGAGGTGAGCACAGTATTCTAGCTGTCCTAACTTAGAAAGATGACAAAGAAGAAGGAGAAGATCTAGTTGTATTCTTCTCTAGGACACTAAGAGAATACAAATCCAAGTATAATTTTGTTGAAAAGAAAGCTTATGCCATAGTTAAAGCACTTAAGAAATTTAGACACTTGGTAACAGGGAACAAAATATTGATTATAGTAGCTCATTCAAGTGTTAGAGAATACATTATGGAAGGAGAAATTATAGAAAAAAGAGCTAATTGGATAACCAAGATCTTTGTATATGATGTAGAAGTAAGGCCTACTAAATTGGTTAGAGGAAGAGGACTCTACCAATACATTGTCCAAGACACAGAGGCATCAATGTTGAAAGAAATAGAGGATGAAATAGTGTTAAAACTCCAAGAGCCTGACCAAGACTCTTGGGTAAATGATAGGATACAGTTCATGAAGACTGGTATTTTCCCTAATATGCTCTCCTATGATAAAAGAAGGTACTATAGGCAACAGGGAAGTTATTCTGTGTTGATTGATCACATTCTGTTTAAAAGAAATTTTGATGGAATCCTAGTAAGGTGTGTTGAAAAGAATGAAGCTCAAAAGATACTACATGAATTCCATCATGGAACCTCATGAGGACACTTATCAACAAAAACTACTGTTATCAAGATTACATAGGATGGCTACTACTAACCCACATTGTTTGCAGATTGTCATCAAATGGTTAAGAAATGTCCATCTTGTCAATTTTATGTTGGAAAGAGAAGGAATGTAGCTTTGCCTCTAAGTCCCATAATAGTGGATGAACCCTTTGCACAGTGGGGTTTAGATTTCATAGGAATGATCAATCCAGTCTCAAGTATGGGTTACAAATGGATACTCACTGCAACTGATTATTTTACAAGATGGAGCGAGGTAGTCCCACTTAAAGAAGCCACTGAGAAGGTAATTCTAGATTTTATGGAAGGAATAACTACAATATTTGGTCCACCCCACACTATTATATCTGATAATGCTAAGGCATTTTTGGGTACCAAGCTATTTGAGTTTGCTTTAAAAAATGGTATATATTTGAAAACTTCATCCAACTACTATCTGCAAGGTAATGGTTTGGCAAAATCTAAAAATAAAAATTTGATTAGACTCATCAAAAGGATAGGAGCTGATCATCAGAAAGAATGGTATAAACATCTTAATTTGACACTATGGGTAGATAGAACTACACTGAAGCAAGCAACTAAGATGTCCCCTTATGAACTGGTTTATGGCAAGAATGTAGTTATGCCACTGAATATAGAAATCCCTGCTCTACAGTTGATTAAGCAATTGGAGATAGAAGAAAATGGTCCAATGCAAGTGAGACTTACAGAGTTATTGGAAATTTAGGAGAAGAAAAAATCAACACATGAATCCTTGATGAACCGTCAGTAGATAGTAAAGAGCTAGTTTGATTGAAGGACTTTTGAACCAAAATTTGAAGTCAGGTTTTTGGTTTTAAAATGGGATGAGAGGGGTTCTAAGTCGAGGCATCATAGTATGTTTGATTCATTATGGACTAGTCCTTTTAAAATCCATACTTGCAAGCAAATAATGCATATGAACTAGAGATTATGCAAGGAGAACTAGAAGAGATTCCTGTCAATGGGATCTTTTTGAAACATTTCACATAGTTTCAAATTCTACCCCTGTACTATAGTTAGTTAGTGTCTTTATGTGTGTTTCCTTTTTTGTTTTCTTTTGTTGCTTTCCTAATAATTGCTCTAGTAACACATGTCCTTAGCACATTGGTGTCTATGCCTCGTACATACCCTTCCCTCTAGCCATTAAAGTACATGTACTTCAAGGGAGATAGCCAATCACTCTTAAAGGTCATTGTCATTAATGAGAAGTGTCACGAAATCTTGTTAGATTTAAAATATTTGCTAACTGTCACTTTGGTGCATATCTTGAGTCATTTATCATGATTGCCCATTTAATGTTGCATTAATTCCTTTGATAGGGTCAAGAAGTTAAAATGCCCCTTTATCGTTTCATTTGCCATTTCATTGCTTTTGAGGTCTTCCTGAAATTCCTTCTATCCATTTCTTTTAAGCCTTTAGTGTGAATTCTAGTAGTAGCAAAGATTCAAGTTTAGGTTTATAGAGTCCAGAGTCTTGTGCAGAGATAGCAATGCAAGGAATCATGGAGGAAGAACAACCTGCCAAAGGGGCTGAATAGGGGGGTCTCTTTGATTTACCAAAAAAATGGAAGAAAAGCAAGGTGTATGCATCAACCAAGGGGTAGCCAAGAATCAATTGGCCTAGGACTAGGGTCTTAGAGAAGAGGAACATGGTCAACCCTTCACAAGTGGAGGATTAAGCCGATGGATTTTTTGACCCTCGTGTTGCCAAGAATCCCAAAAACTTGAGAGAGGGAGCACACCAGAGATTTCTCCTGCGAGCAAAGAAGGGTGAGTCTGAGACTTTTGGCATGAGAATTTGGACTTCTCAATTGGCCCAATTCATGGTTCCTACTGTCCATCCTTATCCTAAGTTAGTGTGACTGTGCACAAATATTTTTGATGTCATAACTTCAACGATTTAGAAAAATAAGCTTATGGTCCAGATTACTCTTAAGGCAATTTAGGATATGTTAGGTCTATATCATGACCAAGATGCTCATTTTTATGATATACCTAGAATGAGGAGCATATGGTAGGGTGTTCGTGTGAAGGCTGGGTTTCTAAATACAGAGCTGTGTCTAGATGAAGAAAATAGTTAGTTACCTTCATTGCCCCTAGGCCGACTCTAGTTCACCTCAGATGTACAGGGTGCTTGTTCCATGTTGGCTTTTATTTTTAGTCAAGACGATGATGCCAATCTACATGATTAGCAATTGATAGCTATCTTCAGACTCAAGACAATTGATAAGGCCATGCAATACAAATTTGATTTTGTAGAGCATATTTCACAGGCCTTGGTTAGCAACTCTCCAATTTTGCTAGCATGCAGACTTTCAGGTACTCTACATATCTCTTGCATCTAATTTTATATGAGAATCACCAGTTTTTTCAATAGTATTTTCAGCTGGATATGTATGACCTGAAGGTAGATAGTAGGAAAACTACTCCTGTGTCTGTATGGACTCATATTCTTTCAGAAACATTAGACCCATATGAGTTTGCAGAGTATTTTATAGCACTCATTTTTTAGCAATGGTACACTAAGGGTATTGAGAGTAGAATGACTGACAGGACAAGGGGTTTTATGGCAGATTCCAAAGTTCCTTGTGACTATTTCTTTAGGGCCCATTTTACCATAACAAGGCTTCATGGATTTGCCAGAGAACCAGTCATGCTTCAGAAGGTTTTAACTCCTAGGGTCATGGTCTTAAAGGTTGCCCGCCAACTGTCAATAATTGACAATAACTTTAGGAGTAAGAAGAGAAAACAGAAATTTTATGATACCCCTTGGACTAAATTAGGAATCATGATAAAAAAAAAGGAAAACAGAGTATCTTTTAATGAATAAGTTAGCAAATTATGGGTTTCTAATGATATAAGATCAATGGATTTATGATCTAGATAGTTTTCTAGCCTCCTAGATTGTGAAGAATAATGTTTATACAGTTTTCCTTCATGAGAGTCAGCCATTTTGGGAGCAACAGAGATTGCCAAAGATAGATTCTTAGGACGTCTACGTGGATTTAACAAATGTGTCTGTTGAAGCTCCTAAGTTGTGGGAGATATTTTACACTGTTATTCAATATTATGACCCTAAGAAGCACATGACTCATGGTTTGAGGCAAACTTTGAAGAATAAAGATTGGTCAGCTAAAAAGATAGCAACCTATTGGAAATATAGGCAAGAAATTTTAGAGTTTACCAGAACCTTCGGGCAAGTTGCAACAAATGAGGAGTGGGAAAGATTATAGGATAAAGATCACATGACTCCTATTTCTAGCCCTCACACAAGCAATTTAATGAGCCATGAAAAAGAGATAGAGGAAAAGGAAGAAACTATTGAACAAATTCCAAGAACCACTTGGCCACCATCTCTTAGTGTCCTTGCATAGCAGAAGGTTGCACAACAGCTGTCTCATGAGACCCACA
Source organism: Cunninghamia lanceolata (assembly GCA_027924645.1). NCBI lineage: Eukaryota > Viridiplantae > Streptophyta > Pinopsida > Cupressales > Cupressaceae > Cunninghamia > Cunninghamia lanceolata. The sequence goes on from BSBN01000193.1 coordinate 7,770,230, forward strand.
TAGCTTTGGCATCGAGGGGTTTTGGAGCGGCTACTTCAAAACAATCACCTATTTCCATACAAGAAGCAATACAGGAGGAAGATCCTAAAGACACAAATGAAAAGCCTCTGAGGAAGAGGCATAAGCTAAAGAAATAGGTAGTAGATGAAGAAGAAGATATCATGGCTTGCAACAAATGTGCCACCACAAGTAGTTATCTCTCCTCCCTTTTCTCCTTCTTAGTCTTCTTCTTTAGGGGTGGGAACCCAAATGCCTCATATTTCAATGTCTCCCACCACCTCTACTGTGCCTTCACAATCTATTGCCTCCCATGTCAGCTCATCAATCTTATCAGTATCACAGGCTTTTGGCTTACCTATGCTTTCCCCAAGCATGCCAAGAAGAACCTTTGTCCAGCTAGACCCCAGTCAACAAATTACCACTATACCCTATGTTCTTCCAAAGGTTATCCCTTTGCTAGAGAACTAATAGATTATCCCCCTACTTTTCAAAGTCAAGTAGAGGTAACCAAAAAGCAAGGGAATCAAAAAGAGAAAAGAAGAGAATGAAGGAGAGCAAAAAACCCACTACTCCACACATGAAAACATTCTTTCATCCAATTCAACAATCTCTCACCATCACTCATATGAGCCCCAATGTGGTCAAGCTTCTAGAGGAGATGAAGCTAGAGGATTATACTATGAATGCAGTGGTTATGGATTTGACCCAATTTAGGCCTCAGGACAAGGGGGAGCTGATGAATGAAACTTCTCCAGCTATAACAATAGACTATTTAAAGGTATCAAAGAAGTTGCAGAAGGTAGAGTCAGACCTCACTAAAACAAAGGCCACCATTAGTCACATTACTACTGAGATAAAGGCAAAAGACTTGGAAATTGATAACTTGAATAAAGATATCTAGTCTACTATATCGCTGTAGGTGTATCAAGCATTTCAAGTGAATGTTACAGCATTACAGGCTAAATTGACACAAGTAAAGGCTACTACTAGTGCAATTAAGCAAGAAAAGATTATTGCAAAAAAGAAGGTCCAAGACAAGGTCTAGGAGGTGTTACATCTATAGTAAAGTCTAAAGAAAGAATAGGACCAGAGCAGCTCTTATCAAGCGCAATATATGGCCAAGAAAGAGAGGCTCAAACAATTGACCATTGAATTGTGTTAGAGGCCTCAAAGCATTGGAGTTTTAGCAATGGTAAAAGAACTTTATGTATCTTCATGGTAGAGGATCTTAGATAAGATCACACAATTGAAGCTTGTTCTTAGTTTTCTCTTGAATGCCTAGCGACTGTGTGAAAAGGTTGAGTCTTTAGTAGAAGCTACTTTGTCCTATGTTTCTGTGAGAGTTTCAGACTCTCAGCTTTTATTGTAGAAATTTTATGATGCCTTAGATGAAGCCTTGCTAGTGGTAGAGGTTGCCTACATGATGACTACAGTGGATAGAGTAAATGAAGTGTTGATATGTAATGAAGTTGCAATAACATACAAGACCCTACTAAATGTTGTGAAGGAGGGTGTTAAAGGCATGAAGGGGTATATAGAAAGGTTGGTGCAGATGGTATTCCCATCTCCTTTCCCTAATAATAGCACAGTTTTGATGACATATGAGATAAAGACACTACTTCTCTTGAAACAAAATGATCAGACTATTTTCCAAAGTCTGAGTGATTCATCAAGTGTTCAGGAGGTGGAGTTAGTCTTACTTCTAATGGCTTGATTAGAATTCCAATTGCATACAATGGTGTAGATCATGTAGACCATTTCTCATAAGGATATCATTGGCTTAGATTTAACATTCAAGCATTGTAGAAGAGAACAAGTTTATCTGATTATGAGTGGTCTGGGTATTAGGCTGCATTGCAAAAACTCTAAATCCATGTTTCAATGATGGTGCAATTTGTTTTTTGTGTATCTTTTTTCATATTTTCAGGTTCTCTCTATGTAGGGACAAAGTCCCAAGTGAGTCGCTAAGAACTGTAGAGTTTTAAAACTCTACATTTTGCTATGTTTTTGTTTCTAGCATTTCGGTCAATATGCGACCTTGAATCAGCTAAGTATCAGTGTTTTATCAAGTTATGCCTGTGCATATGACATGTGTCAAGTGGCAGGGTTTTAAAGATGCATAGTGGCAAATAAATTTAGAAGTAGCGTGGAGTTGCCATGTGGTATCTGCAGAACAAGCCAGGTGTCATCTTTCAGTTGGGCTGCAACGCTTGATGTGTTCCCCACATGTTTCTTTTAAAAAAAATTTTTGAGTCTCAATAGATGGTGACACATGTCAACATGATGAAGATTCAAGGAAAAGTTTTTTGTGGAGATATCTCAAATGCCCGCTAGCTTGTCACATCTCTTTTTATGCATATGGTAGAGCTTGCCATGTGTTCCTATGTTTGGGCTTCTTTATTAATATTTGCGCATCTTAAGATGATGTATGATCATGGTGGGAACCACGCTTCAAAATTAGTGATGGCAGAAGATGACACCACGTGTGGGTATGGTGGATGTTTGAAGGAGAAGTCTTGGAAAAGTTTTTTGAAGCAGTGTGAAGCCACCACGTATCTCGGTTTTGACACTAGCGGGTCCTGCCAAGAAGTTAAGTCTTTTGTAAAGTATGAGAGCTATAGAGAGTACCACATGTTAGTATGGTGCGTGTTTAAGGAAGCATTTAAAAATGACCTCACAGGGAGAGTGCCATGATGCCACGTATATTATTTTTGGAGTCTTCTGAAGACTGCAGCTGGTGCCACCTATTTCAATGGTATTTGATGCACCTACCAATCAATAAGGATGCAGAGAATGGGTGGGAGAATCTAGTATATCTAATGAATCAGAGTGTCTATTATAAGGAGAAGAGTCAAAGAAGGCATCTAGAATCTAAAGAAAATTTTCAAGGCATGAGTCTTCAATGACATCTTCAGTTAAACTCCAGTTCTATTTTCATAGGTGGTTGGATTCACAACTGTCGTATGGGTTTGGAGCTTCATTTTTAGGCTATAAATAAGAGGCTTGTAACATGAGAAATATATAGAGAAAGATATAGAGCAATATTCAAGAGAAATATTTGTAATAGAGGATTTTGTATTGTGGACTAAGGATATATCATTTTGCCTTTGTAGTTGCTTCTGAGAAATAGAAACATTGTCTATCTATGCATACTCTTTGCCTTGTATACTTTGTTGGAAATATTAATAAGAAGAGACCTCTGTTCTATGGACTCTGTGATGTTTTCTAAGTCATTTTTCAAGATCTTTGAATTTAGCCTTTGAATGAAATTTGTTATACATTCGTGTTATGTTAATCATACCTGTAGCTCTTGAACTTAGCAAAAATCTTTGTGATTTAATCATTGTCCTTATTGTGGAATTAAGACATATCATTGGTGCATCACCTTAGGAAGTTAGTTTTATATTATATTTATAAGATTCTTGTTTTTTCTTACCTTTCCCAAAACCCCATTAAAAGGAAGAGCCAACTTCTTTAAAATCTGGAGGTTACTTCAAAGATCAATCCCACATCTTTGAAGTGTCCCATGTTCGTGATGGATTAAATCCACAAATTTATGCATCAATAGCTACTTAGCAATAGGATCCTTCCCATCACCTATGTTTGTCATGTATAAGACATATAGTGTGCCTATGGCATACTATGTGGTGCTCGTGTATTCTATGTGTCTACTTATGTGTTTGTTGTGTCTTCCCCTAAGTGTCATCTAAAAGCTGCGTAGCGATGAGCTCCCTCCACATTTTGGTTTCTGTTTGGCATGTCTTCCCCCTGGTGCAGTCTAAAGGCATGTAGCAATGAGCTCCCTCCATATTTTAGGTTTTATTTTACATGTTTTTGGTAGCCTAAAGGCGCGTCACGACGAGCTCCCTTCGCCACCTAGCTTGGGATTTGTTTAGTTGATTAAATCAATGTATTCTTCATGTATTGCATGCATACTCTCATGTCTTCTCCATGTTTTATGTGCTTCCACTATATTCTCTATATGTTGTGTGCTTCTTAATATCTTCCTTGTGTCTTGTGTGTCTTTCATGTGTTTTCTAGTGCTTACCTAAGATTGGGGCTAGAAATAGTCCTCTGACCTTTGGGTATGCCTTAACGCTATGTGCTTGGCATGTTTGATGTGTTTGATGTGATTAGACCATACATTAATGCATGTATGGAATCATAAGATCATACATACATTCAAGTGGGGGCTAAATGTTATGGAGTAAAAAGTTTCCCTATGTCTTTTTACCTCCTAGTTTAGCTCCTAGGTCCCCGTGTTTACACTTTGGAAGTTAAATACTTATCCCAGAGCAATTTCCCCCAAAACCCATGTCAAATGGGGTTAAGGGTCCTATCTCAAATCATAATCAAGACCAAATTAGGGTCTTGGGACTTGGGCCCCCGTGCCCAAGTCTAGCCTAATTTATCAAGATGAAAATTATTGTATGTCAGCTTGGGCCCTCTCAAAAGGGCTCCCTCTGTCGACCTCTTCAACTTAAACTATGAATGTTAGTGGGAAAGCATACATAAATGAGTTTATGACTCCATTTTACACCTAGATGGATAATACAAACTTGTGATATTGAGCAAAGATATTTCAAGGCCTTCATTGTGTTTCAGAGTAGAATTTTGTTTTTATTGTATTTGTTTGTTGTAGAGTTAGCTTCATCAATCCATCTCCTCATGATTTGAAGGATCTTCATCTCTGTGAGGGCTTCACCTCTAAGGTGACATCAATTTTTGGTTCAATCATTCTATTTCATCATTGGATTTGGCCTTTGCCCTCCTTGGGCACACACTCTATCTAACAACAGTGTTGAAAGACTTGAATGTCATTCTAGGGCTTGACCGTGGCAAGTTCCTAAACACCAAAACCCCCTAACCCCTCTCTTTATGATTACAGGTTATAGGTGCAGGAGTTGGAACAGCACATGTGTAGAGAAGCAGGTTAAAGGATAAAGATTCAATAACTAGAAGAAATTTTATGATATTCCTCCCTCCTAGACTAGGGCACCCACCCCATAGTCCTCCCAACAAGCTTAACCTTGAACTTAGGAGCTGGATATAGTCTGACACATTTCTCTGCTCTAGATGTACAGAAAAAATGCCCTATTGGACTTGGGTGCCCACTCTGTAGTCTATAAATTTTTTGTTTCTAGAAACTCAACTTTTGGTATGTTTATGATCATCTCTAAGTGTCTTCTTGTATGGTTTTCTATAGCATTATGTCTATTTGTCCCCAATTGCATTATAATTAGGGTTTGAGGCTTATTCAATCTAGGGTTTGACAAATCTATCAATCTAATCTATCTTTCTATATCATTTCTGAGTACATAAACTTGTAGTTGAGCCCCCATTCATCTGTAGTGACTTGGCTCAGTTTTTGTCCTCAAATGTTATTGTGAAAGGAGGGTTTGATTTGATATACTATAACACTATCCACTATCTTCCAACATTTCATACATAACACTTGGATCTTAGTTGCATTTTTTTTTGTCATGCATTGTTGCCATGTGTTTGTCTAGGTATTTCATAAATGTTGTGTTATGGTTGGCAAAACCTTTGATGGGGTTGTGGTTTTATTTTGACATTTAGTAATTCTAAGTCCATATGATAGTTGTCAATTGTGAAGTTTGTGGACATTTAAATCAATGCGTGTGTGGTGGTGGGGTACTTCCATCATTTTATTTCTGATTTTTCAATTAGAGGCTTCATATATGTATATATACCAAAATACACGCAATAGAGGGTGTCCAAATGAAGGGAAATGGTATGAATTGGTTAGTAGATAAGAATTTCAGCATATCACATTTCAGGAATGCAATTGGGTTTGAGACAAAAGACCCATGATTGGGCCACTGGTGTGGGTATCCATATTTTACCTCAATGGGGAGGTCAATAGTCAATGAATATGTGGTATTATTTTTTGTTTGATTCATAATTAAACTTTACCAAAATTACATGTTATAATCTGCCCAAAACATCGCTTCATCTACTAAAGGGTGACGTTTGATGATTTTATTTTTTGCACATTATAAAAGGAAAAAATAATAGAGTAGAGGGGTTATCTCTAGAGGAAAATAAAACAAAGTTAGAATTTTAATGAATAGTGAAAGCATGGGGGGAGGAAAACAAGTCAGAGAAGGAGTGTGAACTTCATGTTGGGCAGCCAGTTTGGGAGAAAGTTTGACACAACAAGGAGTAAAAAGGAATGAGTAGTGTAAGGTAGTGACAGTGTAAACAAGAATGCAATCAGACCAAAGGGAAAAGGTATAAAGAGAGTTTGAGGAAGATTACACAAAAATTACCAAAGAATTTATAAACAAATATTTCAACTATTAGGGAACAACAAAGGAAATAGAGGAATAATATATTTGAAAAATAGAGCAAAATAGAATTTAAAGCATGTCAATCATTGATAATCAATTGTTTGATAAAATGAATTTGTATAAGAATATTGAAAAAAGTGGTTTTGGTCATATTCAAACATTCAAATAATGCCATGCTGGTAAATTGATTGAATTGGATTTGAAATCTATACTATTTGCATTTCTTGTAATTTGTTATTTGAACAATTTGGGTTCATGTAGCTGCATTTAAATAGACAACACTATGGAATTGGTGTTTGTTTATGTTGCTAGTTTGGCTTGTCCAACAAGACTCACAAACCTAGACTACATTAAAAAGGAACCTAAGTCCTGTAGAGAGCATAAGCATGCTAATTGGAGAGAAAAAGCTAAGCATAAGATGGATTGCAATAATGAATTTGCCTCCTCTATTGCTTAGAGGAGAGTGTATTTATAATTTGGGAGAGAACAAGAGGAATGGGTTGATTGAGGAGTTACCTCCTGTAATTAGAGAGTTAACTTGCTTGATTGATTAGATGACTGAACAAATTGGAGCTTGAACTAGCCTTGAATGCTTATCACAGAAGAAGAAGTGGAGTTAGCATGAGAGGAAGAAGAGTTAAGAAGAATAGATTGGGCAAAATTTGCATGATTAGAAGTGTTGATTGAGTTAACTATGGCCTCCTCTCTATTTAGCTCACAATTGCATGTGAAAATGGAGTCTTTTTGGGCTCAAATTGAAGGAGAAACTCATCTTCAAAATCCACAAGGTTTGCCTTAGGGTCACCCCTTTCACCAAGGTAGGTCAGCCTGGGCGACCCACAGTGGGTGACACCTGGATAGAAACTAAGAATTGTGTAGGCTTAGTTATAGTCTGAAAAGGGGATTTGGTATCTAAAATGGGATGTAGGATAACTTCAAGCAACATCTCCTAAGGAGTTTTGATCATTAATAGGGGAGACCCATAGAAGAGGAAAGCTAGGCAGAAAATAAAACATGGGTTTCATCTGTTAGGTTGTCTAGAGGCTTCCTAGGGTTAGGACCTTTAGAATGGGATGTTGAAAGGTGGAATTAGTAAGAAAAGGTGAAAACTAGACACATAGGAAAGGGGAAAATGTGACAAAAAGAAGAATTGACAAGGCGTAAAAGCAAAATGGTTAGGAAACTGAATTAATCAACAAGGGAAAAGTCAACCAACACATGTCACCAAGAGAAGTGCTACTGAGGGAATATTATTATTCATGCTTCCATGTATGTGATTGGGATTACAAATCATCATGGGGTCCTCATGGAAGCTCATGCATAACTTTAGTGCTTACAGTTCCATTTATAAGTGGACATAGAGCCATTGCCACTTCCAGTAGCCATGTCACCTGGCAATGCAACCTTGCCACTACCCACTTTGCTGATATAGAATATCCAGTGAATATTTTTCCAAAATAATTAGTATTCTTCTAACCTCCTTTCACCTTGACTCATTAGTGTTTTTATCTTTCAAGATAGTTTTTAGGCATACAATGATGATTTCAACACAAATGGAGGGCGGTTTAAGAATTTTTAGGAAAGTTTGAATATTCTAGTGAATTTTTATTTATTAAGTGATGATGTCATTATGACATCATTCTAACATCAACATTCCCTTTACAAATGTTTCCCCTCTTACCATTGCAATTTTTCATTTTGCACTTGATCTTCAAAAGGCCCATTCTCAGCCATATGGAGACCTTTTCTAGCGCAACGTTTTTTGATTTAGGGTTGAATTTCATACTCTATGCTATGGTGAGACTGGTTTTCTGATTTGATGCTCTAGTTTTTATAAATAGAATATTTTTTTTAGAATTTGTTGCACAATTCTTATTTTGACAGCTATTGAGACCCACAACTTGTGCAAATAGACTCCTTTTTAGGTGCCATTCTTTTTAGACTTCATATTTTTCTATGTACTCTTAATTTATTCTCTTAAATTGATCTCATATTGTACTTGAACTATAGTTTCAATGTTTTGGCTATTTTAGGCCTTGTAAGAGTCTAAAAATCTAATATTTGCATTGTAAATTGCACTAATGCCAGACATTGTAATTTTTTTTTTTGTGGGGGGGGGGGTCATTTCAAAAACTAGTAAAAATGGGATTGTCTCATGTGTCTTCATTTTCATACTTCTCTTCTCCTTATTAATCTACTTTTATGTACTAATGGATCAATCAACAATTCTTGTTCTAACATGATATAACTATTTTGAATAGAAATATAGAATAATCTATATCAAAAGGAAAGGATTGCACAAGGTTACAATGGGACTTGAGATAGAACCCACAAAAGACGCAAAAAAGACAAAATGGTTTAATAAATGTGATGAATCATTTGGTAATTTGTGTATGTTTTTGTCTCCCAACATACTTTTTCACATCAAATCTAACACTACACCAAATTATTTATGGACCACATTAGAAAGCCTCTTTGGTAAGAAAGAGGAGAATAAACTCATAGGGTTGAGTCCTAGCAATTTTGATACAATACAAGACTTCTTCATAGAATTAAAAAGCCATTAGATTGGTCTAAACTATTCTATGTGTGTTTCTACTTTTTATGCCACAAAATGTACTCTAGGTTTCAACTATAAATTGCCTTCTCTAGTTAAGTTTGTTGCAAAAATCACTAAGGAGATGGATAAATTGGCTCACATGGGTACAATTAAACCCTTTAAGTCACATGCATTGGCTACAAATTAGGACACAAAAGATAGAAAGTGTTAGGAAAGCAAGAAAAGAAGTAAAAGAACCAAAGAGAGAAGAAGAAACATCAAAAACCAACTACCTCAAATGTAGCTAATCAAACCTCTTTATCAAAAGGTGAACAACCTAAGAAGGAGAAGGTCAAGTGTTCCTATTGTGAAAGAACTGGTCATGATGAACACAAGTGTTTAAAGAAGCAAATTGATCATATTACACATCTTCTTGAAATTAACAATGTCAAAGTATTTGACTTTGTCAAACAGGGTTCATCAAATGGGTCTTCAAAGGACACAAATAAAAGTAAGGGGGTAGGAAAGGGCAAGGTCCTAGTTGTAGTAGCTTCATAGCTTGATACCTAGATCATTGACTTAGGTGGTTCACACAACATGTCTTCCTCATAGAATGGTTTTGCCTCCTTAGATCCATTATCTATGCCTACCATAATTATGGGTGATGACACTCTTGTTGAAGTGCATGGGAGAGGGTCTATTGACATGGGCAAAGAAACATTTTAGGATGTTCTCAGTGTTCCATGGTTGTCAACTAATCTCCTATCTATTTATCAGAGCACTCACAAGGCTATGGAAAGTGGGTTAGTTCACACTAGGCACAATGGTAATCAATGAGTTGCATAGTGGGTCTAAAGTTGTTGTGGGAAAAGAAGAATGTCAATCCAAACTGTATCACTTTTCGCATTTTATTCCTGAATCTCCTTTGACAATATTACTCACTCACTCATATGATGTGAGTCATTTGTGGCATAAGGAGTTTGGTCGCTTGAATTACCACTACTTACATCAGCTCAGTCAACAAGACATGGTTTTAGGGTTGCCTTATATTTCATTTTTTATGGATTTTCCTAAGGATGCATTCCTAGTAAGCATCCTGAAGACAAATATGACAAAGGCAAAGCATGGAGTGCCACACTATAACTCCTAGAGTTAGTACATAGTGACTTGGTATGGTCATTTCCACATCCATCTTTCAACAGGTCTTGATATGTCTTGACATTCATTGATGCTTTTTCTAGATAAAATTTGATATATTTTCTCAAACAAAAGTCTGAGGTCTTTTAGACTTTTTCGGACTTCAAAGGTTTGGTAGAGAGATAATCAGGAAAGCACATCAAGTTTTTGCACATAGATAATGCGGGTGAATATGTTAACCCTCAATTTGAACAAGTTTGTGCTTTAGAAGGTATTGAATTGTAGCACACAATTCCATATAGTCCTCAGTAGAATGGTGTTGTAGAATGCAATAATTGGTCCTTAAAGAAATTTCCAATTGTATGATTCACTCTAGGTCTGAAAGGAAGATAGGTGTGCGGAAATCGCTTCCTACACTAATCTATTGAGGAGAGGGCTATGCAAATTCAACCTTATCCTAACTATTACAGTAGTGTTAAACCATTAACATGAGATATTGCAGCAAAACACAAGAACTAGAAAGTAGACAGAAGAAGAGAGACAAGGATTTATGGTGGGGAAAACCCTTATCGGGTGAAAAACCCCCCACTCAAAAACCTGTACAATGTATTAACAAATCTGAAAGTTGTTTACAATACACTTGCAATGCAAGATTAAATGGTCTTTGACACTCATGTCTGATGTCAATCTGGCAGCATAATAGTACCTATAAACCTGTGATACAAACTCCATCTCCAAGCACCTATATAAATAGCAAATACAAGGCCATATTGGACCTTTTTTGGAATGGGCGTCCAACATGGTTTCATGGACCAAAAACCATGCCCAAGGACACTTGATCAATATTGTAGAATGTGCCTGACACTTGTCCATAGCTCCCATCCCAAAGGGGTCACCTATTTCCAAAATGGGCTATGACAGATGCTCTTACAACACTTACGACCGTCATAGAATCTGTCACAACGGTTACAACTTATAGATGTAAGGGAATCTATCATACACATGCTATAAATAGCATATTCTCTTACAACATGTCATATTCCACCTTAGGGTGCCCAAATATGGCTTATTCAAAGATGCTTTATGACACATGTCATCTCCTGTCTTTTAACCTTCTATTTTCGACTCTTACATGTCATAGATTCGTCATAGGAATCTGTCATAACCGTTTCGGTCAAACATTCCTTACATAACATGGAAGATGCCGACACATGGTAGAATATTCCTACCAATAAGTGGGATGCCTATCTCCTCATGTGAGGACAAAAATACAAGTTGTCATAATCCATGTAGGATTGACACATCATCATGCCACATCCCACAATATGACAATATGGATTTTCCAAACATTTACAACATAGGCAATTAAATAACTAATACAAACATTACAAATGCAGAGAATTACTAAGGTCGAGACACCTTAATTCCCAACATTCTCCCACTTGTCGAACACGTTGTAGGAGCCAATAGAAAAACAAAATTTAACTGCTATAGGCCGAGAGGCCCATAGACTCCAAACACCATTTGAACTTCTCTATGCCCACTGGTTTCGTCAATGCATCTGCAACATTCTTCAAAGTATCTACCTTCTCCAAATTTACCTTTCCATCCTTAACCATCTCTCTCACGAAGTGAAACTAAACATCAATGTGTTTAGTTCTAGCATGGAAAGTTGGATTCTTTGCAAGGCAAATTGCACTCTGACCGTCACAACTGATAGTGATCTAACTTGCATCAACACTAATATCTGAACACAATCTCTCAAGCCAAATGGATTCCTTACAAGCATGATTTGCTGCCATATACTTAGCTTCTGTTGTGGACAAAGCAATAACAGATTGTTGCTTACTCATCCAACTAATAGCACCACCAAAAAGTGTAAAAACATAAGCACTGGTGGATCTCCTGCTGTCAATGTCACCTACCCAATCTGAATCCACAAATTCATGAATATCAATAGAATGCAGAGGTCCTGAAACATTACCATGATAGCAAATGGAATACTCAAAATTACCCCTTAAATATCTGAACACTCGCTTAACTGTATCCCAATGAACCCGTCCAAGATTAGCCATAAATTGACTAAGGACTCCCACTGCTTGGGCAATGTTTGGTCTTGTGCAGACCATAGCATACAACAAACTACCAACAACACTAGCATAAGGTACTCTCCTCATGTCCTCCACCTCACTAGGAGATTTTGGACAATCCTCAATAGACAACTTTGTCCCCAAAGAAATGAGAACACACAATGGTCTACAATCTACCATGCTGAATCTGTCCAATATCGTCTTCACATACTTACTCTGGCTTAACTAAAGTTTTCTGTTGGTTCTGTCTCTTCTGATTTCCATTCCTAGAATGTACCTGGCTGCCCCTAAATCTTTCATTTCAAACTAAGCTGACAACTGAGATTTAAAATCATAAATCATATTCTTACCCTTCCCAATGAGCAGCATATCATCAACATATAGTGCAACAATGAGAATACAACCACCATCAAATTTATAATATACACAGTGATTTGATTTTGATCTCACAAATCCAATTGACAACACAAAGGCATCAAACTTCAAGTACCATCTCCTAGGGGATTGCTTCAAACCATCCAAAGACTTTTTAAGTTTGTAAACCAAATTTTCTTTACCTTTCACCATGTAATGCTCTGGCTGTGACATGTAGATTTCTTCCTCCAAGTCACCATGAAGGAAAGTTGTCTTCACATCCATTTATTCTACCTCTAAGTCATAAGCTACTGCGAGAGACAACAGGAATCAAATAGATGTCAGCTTTGCAGTAGGAGAGAAGATCTCACCATAATCTATACCCTCCACTTGTGAATACCCCTTTGCAACCAATTTGGCCTGATACTTCTCAACACTACCATATGCACCAATTTTCTTCTTGAACACCCATTTGCATCCAACAAGCTTCCGTCCAGGAGGCAAAGGCACCAAGTCCCAAGTTTGATTCTTTTCCAAAGAAGCCATTTCTTCCTCCATGGCCTCCTTCGAGGAAATTGCATCCTTCATATCCAAAGCCTCTGATACAATTCTAGGTTCATCACTATTAGTAAGCAAAGTATAAGCACAACTAGAATCAAGCAATGTAAAACCAAACCTTTTAGGTTTCTTTCTTATCTATGTAGACCTCCCCAAGAGCTGAGGTTGAGGTTCAACTTCTTCATCTGAGCTTTCAGAGCTGCTAGAGCTCTCCTCATCATTAGGTCCAACATTGTCTTTCTGTTTAGTCTTCTCAGGGATGAGAGGAAACTAAACAACATCCTCTTTCTTTTCTCTTTCTTCTGGCTACAAAATGGTGGAAGAAGGTGTAAGCTCTTTGAAGATGACACTTCTACTATACAACACTTTTTCAGCCATGGGGTCCCAAAGCTTGTATCCTTTCACACCAACGCTATAGCCGATGAAGATACACTTAACAGCTTTGTTCTCTAACTTTGACCACTTCTCCCTAGGCACATGTGCATATGCCTCACAACCAAAAACATGAAGATGCCTTATTGAAGGCTTTCTACCAGACCACACCTCCATGGGTGTCTTTCCAACAAGAGCTGATGTAGGAGATCTGTTTACCAGATAGTAAGCAGTGGAAACAACTTCAGCCCAAAACTTTAGTTCTAGGCCAGCTCCACTAAGCATACTCCTAGCCTTCTCCATCAGTGTCCTGTTCATCCTCTCTGCAACTCCATTTTGCTGTGGGGTGTATGGAGTTGTCTTGTGCCTTTCAATCCCAAGTTCCTTGCAATACTTGTCGAATTCTGTAGAATAGAACTCACCACCATTGTCAGTTCTCAAACATTTAATCTTTTTACCAGTCTAATTTTTAGCAAAGGCTTTAAACTCCTTAAACTTGCTATAGACTTCAGATTTGCTTTTGAGAAAATAAATCCATGTCCTTCTACTATAATCATCTATAAAAGATACAAAGTATACAAATTTTGATAATGAAGAAACATTAAGAGGACCAAACACATCAGAATGAATGAGGTCCAACACACTAGAAGACTTATGAGAACTTGAGTAAAACTGAACATGGTTTTGTTTTCCATAAATGCAATGTTCGCAAAAGTCAAACTCAAGATTACAATCATCTAACCCTTCAATGAGGTTCTTATTTTTTAGGGTACGTAGACCCTTCTCACCAATGTGGCCAAATCTCTTATGCCATAACATTATCTTTTCTACAGAAATTTTAACTTCCAATGCACAATTACAACCATTAAGACTAGAAACAACAGATTTCTTCACTACTCATTCAGATGGTGGGGATGAAGTGACTGTTGCCCTCTTCCTTGAGTTAGAAGAACTATTGCATAGTGAAATGTATGCCTCCAGCTGAAACAGAGTATCTCTCTTAGTACCTTTACCAAGCACCATAGCTCCTCTAGTCATCTTGCATCCTTCTTTCGAAAAAACAACTTGCACACGTGTATCATTCAAACTACTTATAGAAAGCAGGTTCCGTGCTAAACCTAGGATGTCCATAACGCTAGAGATCCCCTACACTCGACCATCAGGGAATCAGATAGAGACTCTTCCACAACCAATGATCTTCAGATGAGAGTCGTCACCTAGATACACCTTTCCACCATCAAACTCCTCATACTTAGTGAACCAGTCTCGATGTGAGGTCATGTGGAATGATGCACCAGAGTCGATTAACCACACATCATCAGATGCATGGGTTGACAGGGCTACGATGAAAGCATCACCGTCATCTTGTGATTTGTCAGAATCTGAATCAAGAGCTTTCTTCTTTTTCTTTTTCTCCTCTTTGCATTCCTTTCAGAAATGCCCAGTCTTGCCACAGTTCCAATAAAGAGCCTTGGACATTCCAGGAGATTTGGATCTCCCACGGGATTTGGATCTACCCTTCTCAGCTTTCTTGTCCTTCTTCTTCCCTTTCTCCTTGGGTCTTCCATGAACTACAAGAGCCTCTTTAGCTACCTTAGAAGACTTTCTCTGCATCTCTTCAGACAACAACAAAGAAACCACTTCTTCCATTTTGAATGTGGATGTGTTGCTTCCAATTGCCATGACAAGTTGATCCCATAAGTCCAGCAGAGAACAAAGCAGGGTCATACACTGATCCTCCTCCTCCATCTTTACACCAATAGATTTCAATTGTGCAACTGGCATGTTAAAGGCATTCATATGCTCATCAATGGATCCTCTGCCCTCCATTCGAAGTGAATACAACTTCTTTCTCAGAAAAAGTTTATTAACTAGGGATTTGGCTTGATGCACATCCCCCAACTTCTTCCAAGGGAGTTTTGCAATAGTCTTCTCATGGACATTTAACAACACAGAATCGACAAGACTAAGTCTTATGAGACCCTTAGCCTTTCGATCCTTGAGATCCCAATCAGCTTGTGACATTGCAATGGGTTTAGTTCCATTCACACTATCCCAAAGGTCTCGATCAACTAACATGTCTTCCATTTTGAGCTTCCACAGCTTGAAATTACTGCCATTGAACTTCTCTACTTCAAACCTTCCTAATGTGCCTGCCATCTCCTTGCTACAATAAGATATAGAATGCTCTGCACAGACTCCCACTCAACCTAAGATTAGCTCAAAAAACCCCTACCCAACAACTAGGACCAAAGGTCATCAATCTTTGATACCAACTGAAAGGAAGCTAGGTGTGTGGAAATCACTTCCTACACTAATCTATTGAGGAGAGGGCTATGCAAATTAAACTTTATCCTAACTATTACAGCAATGTTAAACCATTAACATGAGATATTGCAGCAAAACACAAGAACCAAAAGTAGATAGAAGAAGAGAGACAAAGATTTACGGTGGGGAAAACCCTTATCGAGTGAAAAACCCCACACTCAGAAACCTGCACAATGTATTAACAAATTTGAAAGTTGTTTACAATACACTTGCAATGTAAGCTTCAATGGTCTTCAACACTCATGTCTGGAGTCAATCCAGTAGCATAACAGTACATGTAAACCTGTGATACAAACTCCATCTCCAAGCACCTGTATAAATAGGAAATACAAGGCCATATTGGACCTTTCTTGGAATGGGCCTCCAATATGGCTTCATGGACCAAAACCCATGCCCAAGGACACTTGGTCAACATTGTAGAATGTGCCTGACACTTGTCCACAACTCCCATCCCAAAGGGGTCACCTATTTCCAAAATGGGCTATGATAGATGCTCTTACGACACTTACGACCATCATAGAATCTATCGTAGTGGTTACAACTTATAGCTATAAGAGAATCTATCATACACATACTATAAATAGCATATTCTCTTACAACATGTCATATTCCACCTTGGGGCACCTGTTGGTGATTGTTTTGATGCAATCATAACAATAAGTTAAAATTCACATATAATGAACTGAAACTATACTTGAAAGATAAGAAGGAATCATTTAAGATTCACTTAATCCCAAGTCTACAATGGTACTATTGGTCAAATTCAGTTGGTCAATGTGAAGCTGTAATGTTCAAGGGGCTTTACGTAATTTAGGGTTTCTTTATGGTTTATTAGACTCAAACTATGCAAAAAGATCATGAGATAGGTCAATACTTTTCATTCCTTTGCATAAAAGTGTTACTGTGCTGCAAAGCTTTAGATGGTTGTCTTAAATTATTGCAACTTTCTCCTTTATACATTTATGAAAACTGTCTACCTTTAACTTTGTTGTGCATGCTTCTTCAAATTTGGGACAACTTCCTTTAGATTTCTATGTTTTCAGCTAAATATTTCAGATGGGTTGAGAAAAGTTAGAGAGATCTAATCTAAACTCCATTTTAATCTACCAAAGGATCTAAATGTTCTGTTATGAACTATGTAAATCATACAACAATTTGATCAAATCCACAGTAAAAACCTTAAATGCAAGTTCTGAGCATTTTCACAAACATACATTTAAAATTGCAAGCTCTCAAAGAAAATATTTCAAAACACAAAGAAGAGTAGGAGAACACTCAGAATATAGATTTAGAACTTCAGATTCTATTGTATTAGAAACAAACAGTCATACATGATTTACAATGTTGGAATGACTCTTAGTTTCATTGATCAAATTACAGAGAACTTACAAGCTTTACAGATACAGTAAGGAAGCCAGACATTCCATGCACACCTTACTACAGACAACAGGTGACCTCCTCTAAACTAAACTATGCCCAGAAAGAATCTACAATTCTGGCAAAATGCTAAAATCCCTGTGTGTCCCTAAAAATCCCTGTTGTAAAGTATTACAGTGCAAAGAGGCACAATATAAAGACTTTCTGATTATCCTCACTACAGCAAAAAACCCAAACTAAACCCCTGGTTCAAACCCCTGGTTACAACAGTAAATGCAGGTGAACCAGTTCTCCAAAATACCTCTGAGCAGTGTCAAATTTGGGCGAAAAAATGCCCCTTCTAAGAAGCTTTAGCAGCTCAGCAATAAGATCTGTTTGTCTACTATAGTAATACTTCAACTGCATTTTGTCCTTAGCTGCATGGCCTTTGACTTCTTCGCACTTCATCTTTACTTCTTGCTCTTGAGATTTGATTTCCTTCCTCCATGATCTCATCGTCATCAAGTTCTAGCTACTTCCTCAACTGCAAGTCTGCAAATAGACAAATCAATAATAAGTATCACATTTCAACAAAATGAACAGTAGGAAACCAAAATAATCTATTTAAATCAAGGTGACTATGCAAAACAATATGGAAATCCAGCCCAAAAAACCCTAAAAACACGTTTCAGACTGCACACAGACTACTCAAAACCATCGGGTCAACTATCACTGACCAGAAAAATGCTATCAGGTGCTAAAAAATTGTTTAAAATTCCATCACTTTCCATTTTCTGCCCATCGGCGTGAAACTGTCTATCGGTGGGTCCAAAAAAAGAATGGCCAATGTTCGTTATTTGGCCGATGGCCTTTCTTAACCCGCACATGCTTTCTTATTCATCGACGAGAGATTTGCCATCGGCAAACTCCAAATGCCTTGCTCCGATTCCCATTGTTACACCAATACCTCACATTGGCCACAGTCTCACCAACGTAGCCTTATCGACTCATGCTTTCCTCCCATCAGCATGACACTAAACTATCAGCAAGCCCAAAATTTTCCTCACCGATCGCATTGGTTATGCCAATACCTTATATCAGCAAGAGTTTTGTCGATAGCCCTTCGTTTCATATTCGGCTAAGTCCATTTTCCCTCCATCTTTCCTGCTAAATTTGACTTAGAAAGTCATGGGAATAAATGAGACCAAAATCATCAAAGCTTTGAACTATTGAACCATTGAACTATTAGGATGTGGTTCAATGCGGTGGTTCAACCATACCGATTGGATCATATAGATGAGCAAAGGATTCACTTACGGAAATATGGAACCCAAGCCCATGAACCATTGAACCTTGAACCATTGAACCTCGCTATAGAGTATGAGCAGATGGTTCAACGATACATCATTTATGCAAGATAACTACATGACATGACTTGTTAGAAGAAAAATGAAACTTGAACCCTGAACCATTGAACTATTGAGAAAAGGGTTCAAGTTCAAACCGAAAGTTTGAAGAAACTTAAGATACACAGAACAACAGTTTGCTTTTTGAGACACTTTGGACATATCGAACCACTTGAACTTTGAACTTTGAGAATAATTCAGGTTCAAAGGTTCAAACCTTAAGTAACCTTGCCAATAAATAAATAAGGGTGACCCAAAAGGTAACAAAGTGCACCCATGCATTTCTTCTGGAAAATAGACAAATGTGAGATATAGAATGGAACTCAGACAAAATTCCATTCAACCTAAAATCCACCAAGTATGTATATTTCAAAATTTCAATCAAGGAAAAAGGCAAACAATTGACTGTGTATCATGCAAAACCTGATAGTACATTTTACCTAAATGATCATAACTTCCAAAATATGATGAATTTTAAGACGGTTCTGTTAGTTTTTCTTCTAAATCAACATTAGGGTTTGCCAGTTCTAATGCACAAGCAGATTCAGCCAACTAAATACAGGAGGTTGCGTGAGCTCCTCCCCTTCACTTCTAGTTTTGCCACACCAAGGGGGTGTCCCTATTTGATAAAAGTATGACCTTGAGTAGCTCAATGACAGAAGGATATAACTTGATAGCAACAGGCAGAATACTCTCATGTAAGGACCAAGATTTGTGTAACAAATCACAAGATTGGCAATATTCTTGGACATATGTGTCTGGTTAGGGATGAGAGCATGCAAGGCTTTCCTACTCCTAATCCTACAACTAACAGGTGGAAGGATGAAATGGTTTGAGTTGATGTTTGGAGTTATGGGACTTTCCTAGACCCATTGAACAGACAGATTCCCAAACCAGTGCCTTATCTGGGTAGCAGAGTCATATCTAAGAATGTAAATGTCTCCCTATGACAACATAAATTCATATCCAGAGGACCTAAGAAGAATGTTACTGCCTAACAGCAACATGTCCAAGAAAGAGTATTACTTATGATCATACTTAACAGATCCTATGATGCAATCTATTTTCCTTTGTATCTAATCAAAAGCCTATTTAACCACTCCTTGAGCAGATGTAATAAATCAGACACACAATATGCATAGACTGAAAAACTTGGAAGCCCTTGACAACCTTGTTTGAAAGGAAAACAAATGACATGCAGGAGACAATCAGAAACAATACACACATAGGTGTTTTTCATTTAAAATCAATCTGCATAGAGAGTCATCATAGAGAAAATCATCATTTACAAGCCAAAATAGACTAGTACACCAGACTAAGGACCGATTCTGTAGCAAACATCAAACATATGCCAGAATAAACACACCCTCTGAAAGTCCAAACATGAATGGGTCTGAAGGAATCTGTCTATTCACCCTCCGTCAGTAAGACCAATGCCATCGGTGAACAACAAAATGCCTATGTCAATAGAGCTAGTCACTCTGATACACATCCTTCGGTGAGACACACGCCAATGACATCTCATCGGCCAAACCTCCACTATCGGCCCAATTACTAATTCTCCTATCGACATACTAAGTCATTCCGATGGCAACTTGGCTTCCCATCTCCGTCGGTGTGACTTACGTCGTTGGAGCAAGATCACAAACCTATGCCGATAGCACACCCCACACCGATGAACACAATGCCCAAATCCTCATCGGCCAGAAAAATGATATCGGCAGAGGTCAAGACCCCTTTGCCGATAGCAATAGTCTCGCCGATGGTCCACTCCATACTCCCCTGTCAGTGTGATCCGCGCCGATGACTCCTCATCGGCCCAACACTCTCCATCGGCGGACCCTCCAACTGCTAGCCCGATAGCCCATGTCACACCGAAAGCACTCCCTTCAGCCAGACCTAGCACGAAGTCTTCCTGATGGCCAAACTCCTCGCTCCCATCAGTCAGACACACATCGTCAGAGCAACATGAAATTCGCTCACCCATGACACTAGTCACAGCGATGGCACCAACAAACTATACTCTGTCGGCGAGACCTTAGGTGTTGGTGAACCCAAAACCTCTCTCGCTGATGATGCCGATCACTCCGATAAGACCAAAACCATAAAGCTTTGAACCATTGAACCTTGAACCGTTGAACCTTGAAGAAAAGGGTTCAAGCGGGTGGTTCAACACGGTGGTTCAACCATACCGATTGGATCACATAGATGAGAAAAGGATTCACTTATGAAAAATAAGGAACCAAAGCCCCTGAACCGTTGAACCACGAACCATTGAACCTTTGAACCTTGAAGAAAAGGGTTCAAGTTCAAACTGAAAGTTCAAAGACACAATCGGAGCACTCAAAAAACAAAACTTTCGCCGATGGACAAAACATGATGACCCCTTCCTCAAGAAAAATGATGCGGATGCTGCAAAACACTGAAGGGGTACCAAAACTCAGAACTTTTTGGATTTTTTGGGAAGGTGCTTGCATGAAAAATTGCTCAAAAACTGACAGTCAATTCAGGCACCAATAGTGGCTCTGATTGGGGATGTGCAGGTGCAAGACTGCAGCGAGAACCCCAGATCTCTGGGATGTAGACCAGTCCCCTATCCATTGGGCACAGAGTCATGAAGTTACAATGATCTGCATCACCAATCAAACTTGATGGCCTAAGGCCACCGAGAAAGGGAAAACCAATACTTCCCCTTGTCAAACACCTTGTTCTCATTTGCATACACTGGGTCAAGCCTGGGAATGATGCCATGATCTGACCACAAACAAACCTGAATATTTACATATTCAACCTTCTAATTTATTTTGTCACTGTCAACCCTATGCAAGCGACCCTCAGCATCAGGCAACAAGTGAATGCAGAATGTATCAGGCAATGCATACTCAAATGGTATGTAACACTTGTCATCATTTGCATTAGCAGTATGCATTGCAAAATGATCTCCTAGCTGGACTAAAAATAGGAAACACTCAGAGTCCACCACACAACTAGGAAAATCAGAGCTCATTTCATATGCTGGCCTCTCAAAAGAAAAGTTTTCAAATTCACAATTGTGCACATCATGCACACAACCAATAGCAGCATCAAACTGGAAAAGATCAAGCTCTGACATCTCTTTCAAATCAGGCACATTTTCACAGTCACTTACCTGATGTATGTTGTTTCCCCTTTCATCAGGATGAGAAATAGAATCCAAGTCAAAACTAGTGTCTAAACCTTCACCATACTCAAATAGACCCTCATCACCATATGTGTCAAAAATGGGTGATCCAGGTACATCAGCTTGATCATAATATGCCATTTGTTCATGGGCAGCAGAGCACGCATCTTCATCACCAATGGATTCACTTTGCGGAGGAGTATCGGCCTGTGTGTCATAAGCAAAATAGTCACCAAATAAAAAACAACCATGCTCTGCA
Source organism: Cunninghamia lanceolata (assembly GCA_027924645.1). Taxonomy (NCBI): domain Eukaryota; kingdom Viridiplantae; phylum Streptophyta; class Pinopsida; order Cupressales; family Cupressaceae; genus Cunninghamia; species Cunninghamia lanceolata. Next base: position 7,792,103 of record BSBN01000193.1, read on the forward strand.
CTAGCACCTATTTCAATCTCTGACTGCTCTTCATGATCTCCATGTGTTTGAAAGGTAGGCAATGGGTCACACATGGGACTGCTTCTCTGTCTTGAGTACAATACTCACAATTATCCCCACAAGTCCATTCCAAAAGTTGCTCATTGCTGTCCACAACCTCGTTGTTGTTTTCATGGCCAGCTGCCTCAACATTGCAATGGGAGATCTCATTAGTCCTTTCACTGGCACCTTTAGTATTCATCTTTTCATCTTCACATGATGCCTTAATCTCTTGGTCATTCGTAGCTTCACAACCATTATTCACACCAAAGCCTGGGGGCAGGGATTTTAGCAAATGCTCATTTCTAATTTTTTCTATATTTTCTACGAACTTGTATGCCATCTACATATTTGTCACCTTGAAATCCCTCAGTAATGCACTAGAGCCCTCCTCAAAAGCCTCAAAGAATATGCCAACACAGGCTGAAGTGTCAGGTCTGAAGACTTTCGGGATCTGTGAAAGGGCTACTGCAAACCTATGACTAAAAACAACACATGGCTCTTCATCTTGTTTTCTGATTTTCATCAATTCTACAACAAGATCAGCCTGTTCTTTTGCAAATTCTTCTTTGAAACAGTCAACAAGCTCATCCCAACAGACAAAGGATCTCTTTGAAAAGCTCAAATACCAGTCTTTTGCTTTTGCATCAAAGGACCTAACAAAAAACCTCATCCACATATCCTCATCTTTGAATGAATGTTTTCCCATGAACTCATGAAAATTTTGGATATGTGCATTCCCATCACACACACTGTGACTACTAAATCTAGGCATCTGACAGTATATCCTAGCAGGCATATTTTCTACTTTATAATCAACCCATGACAAATCCAGTTGGTCATACAAAGGATCAAAAGGGCTAACCAGAAGTTTAGCTTTCTGACTGGCAGACACAACAGGGTTATCACTATTCAACTGAGCCTGCCTAGCTTCTAAGAATATCAACCTATTTTTCATCTCTTCTATTCTTTTATCCAACAAATCATCCCCCTTTTGACTGAGTATGGGTGTATACATATTTGGATTCATGAAATTTCTATTTTCAGACATCTTTAATATTCCTAAGACCTGTAACCTCCCCTGGCATCTAACCTATGCAATAAAACAACAATTACAAGTAGGAAGGAGCAAGGTACCTGTTGATGACTGTTTTGATGCAATCATAACAATAAGTTAAAATTCACATAAAATGAACTGAAACTATACTTGAAAGACAAGAAGGAATCATTTGGTGATTCAACTAATCCCAAGTCTACAATGGTTCGGTTGGTCAAGTTCAGTTGGTCAATGTGAAGCTGTAATGTTCAAGAGGCCTTACGTAGTTTAGGTTTATTTTGTGGTTTACTGGACTAAGAATATGCAAAGAGGTCATAGATTTCAACAAGTGTTCTGTTCATTTGCATACAAGTGATACTGGGCTGTAAGTTTTAGAGGATTTTCTTGGATTTTTGCAGCTTTCTTCTTTATCTGTTTATGGAAACTGTCTACTTATAGCTCTGTTATCATGCTTCTTCAAATTTGAGACAATTTCCTTTGGATTTCTACGTTTTCAGCTAGATATTTCAGATGGGTTGGGAAAAGTTAGAAAGATCTACTCTATACCTCACTTAATCTACCGAAGGATCTAAGTGTTTCTGTTATGCACTATGTAAATACCACAGTAGTTCGATCAAATCCACAGTAAAAACCCTAAATGTAAGTCCTGAGCATTTTCACAAACATACATTTAAAATTGCAAGCTCTCAAAGAAGATATTTCAAAACACAAAGAAGAGCAGGAGAACACTCAGAAGATAGATGCAGAACTCCAGATTCTATTGTATTAGAAACGAATAGCCATACATGATTTACAATGTAAGAATGACTCTTAGTTTCATTGATCATACTACAGAGAACTTACAAGCTTTACAGATACAGTAAGGCAGCCAGACATTCCACGCGCACCTTACTGCAGACAAACAGGCGACCTCCTTCTTCTACTTCTAAACTATGCTAAGCTAACTGCTGTGTTTTCCTAGAATCTCTGTGTGTAGCCCCTGTTGTTTTCCTAAAATCCCTGTTGTAAAGTATTACAGTGTAGAGAGGCACAATATAAAGACATTCTGATTGTCCTCACTACAGCAAAAACCTAACTGAACCCCTGGTTCAAACCCCTAGTTACAGCAATAAATGCAGGTGAACCAGTTCTCAAAAATATCTCTGAGCAGTGGTCAAATCTGGGCGAAATATTGCCCCTTCTGAGAAGTTCCAGCAGCTGGGTAATAACTTCTGCTTGTCTGTTGTGATAATACCTCTAGCTGCGACCTTCCTCTTCACTTGAATGGCCTTGACCCTTTGCATTTCATCTCTATCTTCTTGCTCCTGAGATCTGATCTTCTGCCTCCATGAGGTCACTGTGTTGACTTTCCAGCTGCTTCCTCAACTGCAAGCCTGCAAGACAAGACAAGCAATAAGTTTCACATTTATCACAAAAAATAGCATGAAATTAAAATAAGCGTTTAAATCATGGTGACTACGCAAGATCGCGGAAATCAGATCCAGAAAACTCCAAAAAATGCGTCCAAAATGCGCCCAAGCTGCTCAAAATTGATCGGGTCAACCATCGCTGACTGAGAAAATGCCAGAGGCGCCAAAAAAAAAACACTTTAAAATGTCCACCGCCTCATTTCCCACCCATTGGCATGATCATCCCTGTCGGTGCGTCAAAAAAAACATGTTAGTCGATATACCTCATCATCATGATATTCTAGAAATAGCATTCCCTCCTGAAGGTCCAGATGAATGTCATCATGATGTTTCGCTTCTGCACATTGGAGAAAAAACAACATCATCATCATCATCATGATGAAGGATAATAGGAGGATATGAAGATAATCCTGCTGCTGAGGAAAGGAAGATGATGGTGACGTCATCATGATATTCGGGCTTTATTGAAATGCTAAGGATGACGTCATCGTCATCTTCGGCAAAGATCAGGGGTCTATTTGTGATATCGGGTCACCCAAGGAGCATGATCAGGATGATGAAGTGAATATGATCCTCTTGCGGCCAAGGTAACCCTCTCGAAAGATCAGCATGATGAAGATCATCATCATATTTGGGGCTTGTGTCGAACTTGGAATAGGACGTCATCATGATAATTGGGAACCGGATCGTGTTTGAAAAAAATATCCCGCTTGAAAAAAAATGATGATGATGATGATGATCATCAGGATATTTACTTCTGTCGAACATAGAATAAGACATCATCATCATATTTCGCGAACCAGGTCGGGTTTTGGAAAATATCCTGTTGAAAGAAAAAATGATGATGCTGATCATCAGGATATTTACTTCTTCATTTATCAGATCGGGATGACGTCATCATGATATTCGAAGAGTTCGATAAACTTGAACATGACGTCATCATGATATTTCGCCAACCGGATCATGTTTGGGAAAAAATCCTGCCGAAGGGAAAATGTGATGATGATGATCATCAGGATACTTGCAAAAGGTTGTATTTCATCGGCAGGAGGACTTGGCGAAATATCGGGCGTACAAACAAGATCATGATGATCTTGACAATATGACAGGATAAAAATATGATGATGACGTCATCATCATATTTTGTTTTCGGAGCACAAGGATAAGTTAAGGTCATCATGATATTTGCGCCAGGGTGATATTACAAAATATGATGATGCTGTTGAGAAATGTAATATCGGCTTCTTCTTTAAAAGATAGGGTGATCATCATGATATTCGCTAACCAGAGATCAGGAGGATATGAAGATGATGATCCTCTATCTCGAATTATCATGATGATGATTCCAGCACTTAGCGAATTTCAGCAAAAAATGACCCTCGTGAAAGATCAAGATGATAGGGAGTCGTCATCATCATAATTCGAAGTTCAGCAAATATCATGATGATGACCTTGCGATAGGTTTTGAACGTGCACATGCAAATATGCCGATAATGAATTTGCTAAGTCAGGGTGATCTTATACCATCAGCATGATATTTTAAGATCAGGCGATGCAAAGATATCATGATGATGTTCGCGATACTAAGACCGCTTCGACGGGGGAACTCACCTTGACTTAAAGCCGATGTCATCATGATATTTGAACCTCAGGATATTATCGGGGGGGGGGGGTTCAAATATGATGATGATGATGTTTATACAGCAAAACCGAGTTTGTAAAATATGACGCTCCTAAGGAAATCATGATGCTGATGATGCGCACAAGGCCTTTTGACGGGTAAAAAGCACTACCACCTAAGATTGACGTCCGGATGTTGCGACTGCATGATTTTTAGCGGGTGATAGACCAAGATCATGATGATCTTGTCAACATGACTTAGGATATAAAAATGATGATCCTCCTGCGAATATCAGGTTTGACCAAGACTTTGACCGTGCATAACTTCCACATATGGACGAATTTTCAAGTGAAGTAAAAGGCAAACCTGCATGGAATTTCAAGCTCTTTTAAAATATGAGGTCACAGAAACAAAATATGAACTTTGACAAACAGACCTCATGATGATGACCTACCTTATGCAATATCATGATGATGATGCACCTGACCTTCATTTTTACCAGACCGCCAGAAAGCAGAAAAAACACAAGCAGAAGCAAAAAAACAAGACATCAGCAGGGGTCCTCGTTTTACTAAGGAGCAAAATGGGGCGTGTTGTGAACATCACAACAGTACCTTTTCTCATACAGATGCTGAAGTCTAAACAGCACATTTTTTGTCACAACACACACATCAACTTTTCATGTGCACTTGAATCTTTTGTAGAGTCGCCACCTCTCCAGAGAGGACAAAATTTATAGCAGCTGAAAGCTATTTTTCCAGGTTCATTCCACCAGCAGAGCAGAACTTCACCAGAGACTACAGGATATCACTTTACATCAACGTCCCCAGCAGAGTCGCCATTTTTGTTGCGACTCAGATGGGCCAGAAATATTTCACCAGGGAGGACAAAAAATAACAATTTTTAAATCATCTCCCCAGCGGAGTCGCCATTTTTGTTGGTTTTTCTTCTGAATCAGCATTAGGGTTTGCCAGTTCTAATGCACAAGCAGATTTAGCCAACTAAATATAGGAGGTTGCATGAGCTCCTCCCCTTCACTTCTGGTTCTGCTGCACCAAGGGGCATGTCCCTATTTGATAAAAGTATGACCTTGACTAGCTCAATGACAGAAGGATATAACTTGACAGCAACAAGCAGAATACTCTCATGTAAGGACCAAGATTTGTGTAACAAATCACAAGATTGGCAACATTCTTAGACATATGTGTCTGGTTAGGGATGAGAGCATGAAGGGGTTTCCTACTCCTAATCCTACAACTATCAGGTGGAAGGATGAAATGGTTTGAATTGATGTTTGGAGTTATGGGACTTTCCTAGACCCATTGAACAGACAGATTCCCAAACCAGTGCCTTATCTGGGCAGCAGAGTCATATCTAAGAATGTAAATGTCTCCCTATGACAACATAAATTCATATCCAGAGGACCTAAGAAGAATGCTACTGCCTAATAGCAACATGTCCAAGAAAGAGTATTACTTATGATCATACTTAACAGATCCTATGATGCAATCTATTTACCTTTGTATCTGATCAAAAGCCTATTTAACCACTCCTTGAGTAGACGTAATAAATCAGACACACAGTATGCATATACTGAAAAACTTGGAAGCCCTTGACAACCTTGTTTGAAAGGAAAACAAATGACATACAGGAGATAATCAGAAACAATACACACACAGGTGTTTTTCATTTAAAATCAATCTGCATAGAGAGTCATCATAGAGAAAATCATCATTTACAAGCCAAAATAGACTAGTACACCAGACTAAGGACTGAGTCTGTAGCAAAAAATGCCTTTCAAAATGTGAACACCTTATGTTCAGAGTTAGAGCCGAAAGCCCAAAAAACATCCAACCTCTAAAATGAGTAACACTTCCTGCTTACAAACAGCTAGAGGGAAGCGTACTCAGCATTAATTACATAGCTAGAAGTCAAAAATCTGCCAGATACATCCATTAGAAAGAGTGGCGCTTAGAAGTCATCAATGCAACAGACAAGGGAGGCCTCGAGCCCTGTGCTGCCATCTAGAAGTCCTCATGCCAAAAATCGGGTACATAACTGTTCAACTCGCCCACGCCTCAGCACAGTCACCATTGATGGCTCAACTACCCACAACCACCAAGAAAACCATCGCAGCATTCAAAGAAGAACTTCTCGCCAAAATGCGTTTTACTGAAGGTTCAAAATAATACAGGGAGATTAATCCCACATGCATGCCACAGAGACTCCCTTAGCAGTTTAAAAGCATTGTCACAAGCTTAATAGGTGTCGAGTGTTTTGCTGTGCTCAACACATGACCCTTCGCCAAAAGCCCATCGGCCAAACATATACCATCGGCCTACCCCGCAGATCTCCTGCCAACCTCAGTTGTCTCACCGACGCCTACTCCACATTCACTTCATCGGCCAGAGAAAGACCATCGGGCTAGCTCTCCACACTCCCACCAATCTATCACGTCTCTTCGATGGCAAAGAAAACACACCCTCCATCGGTAATACCAATGCCATCGGCGAACAACAAAATGCCTATGTCAATAGAGCTAGTCACCCCGATACACATCCTTCGGCGAGACACACGCCGATGACATCTCATCGGCCAAACCTCCACTGTCAGCCCAACTACTAGTTCTCCTACCAACATACTAAGTCATCCCAATGGCAACTTGGCTTCCCATCTCCGTCGGTGTGACTTATGCTGTCAGAGCAAGATCACAACCCTATGCCGATAGCACACCCCACACCAATGAACACAACGCCCAAATCCTCATCAGCTAGAAAAATGATATCGGCAGAGCTCAAGACCCCTCTACCGATAGCAATAGTCTCACCAATGGTCCACTCCATACTCCCCTGTCGGTGTGAGCCGCGCCGATGACTCCTCATCGACCCAACACTCTCCATCGGTGGACCCTCCAACTGCTAGCCCGATAGCCCATGTCACACCGAAAGCACTCCCTTCAGCCAGACCTAGCACAATGTCTTCCCAATGGCCAAACTCCTCGCTCCCATCAGTTAGACACACATTGTTGGAGCAACATGAAATTCCCTCACCGATGACACTAGTCATAGCGATGGCACCAACAAACTATACTCTATCGGTGAGACCTCAGGCGTCGGCGAACCTGAAAACTCTCTTGCCGATGATGCCGATCACTCTGATAAGACCAAAATCATAAAGCTTTGAACCATTGAACCTTGAACCATTGAACCTTGAAGAAAAGTGTTCAAGCAGGTGGTTCAACGCGGTGGTTCAACCATACCGATTGGATCACATAGATGAGCAAAGGATTCACTTACGGAAAATAAGGAACCAAAGCCCCTGAACCATTGAACCACGAACCATTGAACCTTTGAACCTTGAAGAAAAGGGTTCAAGTTCAAACCGAAAGTTCAAAGACACAATCGGAGCACTCAAAACACAAAACTTTCATCGATGGACAAAACATGATGACCCCTTCCTCAGGAAAAATGATGCGGATGCTGCAAAATACTGAAGGGGTGCCAAAACTCAGAACTTTTTGGATTTTTTGGGAAGGTGCCTGCATGAAAAATTGCTCAGAAACTGACAATCAATTCAGGCACCAACAGGTTCAAAAAGCAACCCTGGCTCATTTTTCACAAGGAATCCAACCACATCATGCATTGGTACTGAAAACATATTATTCTCTATTTTTAACAAGGTTTGCAAATTTGACTCCCCTTTTCCCTTTACCACCAAACAGAACACCACAAGTAGAAGCAAAAAAGCAAAGTAATAGCAGGGGTCCTCATTTTGCTAAGGGGCAAAATGGGGCATGTTGTGGACATCACAACATCACCCAAATATGCCTTATTCAAAGATGCTTCATGACACATGTCATCTCCTGTCTTTTAACCTTCTATTTTTGACTCTTACATGTCATAGATTCGTCATAGGAATCCATCATAACTATTTCGGTCAAACATTCCTTACACAACATGGAAGATGCTGATAGATGGCAGAATATTCCTACCACTAAGTGGGACACCTATCTCCTCATGTGAGGACAAAAATACAAGTTGTCATAATCCATGTAGGATTTACACATCACCGTGCCACATCCCACAATATGACAATATGCATTTTCCAAATATTTACAACATAGGCAATTAAATAATTAATACAAACATAACAAATGCAGAGAATTACCAAGGTTGAGACACCTTAATTCCCAACAAGATCATTGGGACATCAATACTAGGAAAAGGCCATCAACTATGCATGTTACATCTAGAAACAAATTCCTCATCGATCTATGAAGGGAATAACTCCTTTGCAAGCTTTGATCAATTGAAAAATCGAAGTTAAGCACTTTTAGTTGTTTGGTTCTCCTGCATGGGCCCACATTCTATGAGAGAAACACAAGACTATGGATCTGTAAATAAATCCTTGCATTTTTCTTGGTATGTAGATAGTGTCAAAGACTACAGACTTCTCCACCCCACTATACATGAATTTTTCATCGAGAGGAGTGTTCGTTTCAAGGAGGACTCTTTTGGTTCTTCTTCTATCTCTTATACATCTACCATCACATTGGATACACTATAGCATGATGACAATTCTTTAGAGGATCTTAATCCTCCTTATCATGATGAGGACTTTTCTTCCTCCAAGTAAATGGTGATAGTGAGGATGAGGATCCACCTTCTTCTCCTAGTCATCATTTAGAGGTTGATGATTCTCCTTTAGAATCTCCAGCCAATGGGCGTCTTTGGGCTCATTAGATGTTGCAATTAGTAGGTGATTGGGTTGTTGATCCTTCAAGTACTAGACAAACAAGGTAATAATTTTAGTAAGCACTACATCTCTTTGTTTCTTTAGCTTCTAATCCATTGTCCTTTCAGGAAGCTTTTGGTATCCCCAAGTGGGATGCTTCTATGCAGGAAGAGTTCAGTTCCTTGGAGAGGAATAATACTTGGGATTTAGCCACCCTTCCTAAGGGAAGGAAAATTGTTCGATGCAAGTGGATCTATTAGACAAAATTTCTAGTAGATGGGCCAGTTGACAAGCATAAGGCTTAGTTGGTCACCAAAGGATTCTCCCATATTCTTGGGATTTACTACTTTGAGAATTTTGTGTTAGTTACCAAAATAAATTTCATCTGACATGTGCTTTCTATATAGCTGCAGCCAATTGTTGGGAAGTTCATTAGATGGATGTGAATCTAAGTGCTTTTCATGGTGACCTTTAGGAGGAAATCTACATGGACCAACCACAAGGGTTCGTTCAAGATTGCACACTAGCTTTCTAACTTCAGAAGTCTCTCTATGGTGTCAAACAGGGCCCTCAAGCCTAGTATACCAAGATGGACTCCTTCCTTCTATTAGTTGGGTTCACTTGATGTCATTATAATTCAAATGTATACATTCTACAACATGACTATACTCTCACATTTCTAATTCTCTATGTTGATGACTTATTGATCATAGGGAGTGACTCATCCAGCATCAAGGCAGTGAAATATGCTCTTCATGATAAATTTTTTGATGTGAGACTTGGGTCTTCTACACTACTTCTTAGGTATTGAGATTATTCAGTCATCTTTAGGTGTGTTCATTACACAACCCAAGTATGCACTTGTTATACTCTCTAGATTTTGCATGGATGACTATAAGCCTACACTAACTCCATCCTTTTACGGGTCAAACTTCAGGCTAAGTGTTCTTCATCCTTGGTTGATGGAACTTTATGAAAATAGTTTGTTGGGAGTCTAATCTATTTAACTCACATGAGCCCTGACATTTAATATGCCATCGGAATGGTCTCTTGGTTCATATGAGACCTCCATGAGTTTCATTGGAAAGAAAATAGTTTTATACTCCATTGTTGTTGGTAGTTAATACTTTTTCTCTTCTTGAACTCTTTGCAAGTGAAGTATATGTGAAGGATTATGTCTATAAAGAGGATTTGGGAGAGTCATATTAGTAGATTGAAGAAGCTATGAAAGATGATTTGTTCATATAAGACTAATTTTCATGCAAAGAATGGTTTTCTCTTCAATTGGGTTTGTTTTGAATTCTAAAAGAGAAGAGATTAGTCTTATTGAGGTGTATGTACCTTTAAGGTGGATGAGAACTTTGGGACCAATAAGCCATATCTAATTTGTAGTATTACATTAATTAGGTGATGATGCTAATTATGTTTGACATTGTACTTGAGATGACATGTTTTTAAGGCAAGTAATTGGAAACTAGGACTATATCAACCACTTCAAATCCAAACACTATCATGTGATTTAGTATAGTGATAGATTTTATAGGTGATTTACCTATGACAAGAAAATTGTGCTTGAATATCTCTTTGTGGCGGTTGATAGGTTTATAAATTTAGATAAAGGCAGAACATGTAAGAATCTACATTGTATTAAAATTAAATCTAAAATTAGAAACTGTACTCAAACCCTAGAGTTGAGGAAGTAGGGGAAAGAGATACAAAATGACAAGGTGTCATTGTACCTCATCATTCAATCTATTTTCAGATGTTAATAAACCAGGGGCTGTGTCCTCGGCTGTTTGTAACTAGGGATTCTACAGTTACCAATTTTCCTAACTAATCTTAACAGCTTCTACTAATTTGAAAAGATTAATCTGTCTACTTTCTAAATGAATTTAAGTAATGCTGAAATAGAATAAAATAGGAAATTTACTCAAAGCAATCTTAAAATAGTAACATGCATCTACCTGTAAAAAATTAGTAAATACTTTTCATAACAAAAAGATGAAGTAATAAACAGTGGTACTAGCCTCTTGCCTTAGTGGTGAGAGTGGACCCTTGCTCCACACTGTTGGGGTTGAAGGCTATAGTAGGGAATTAGCACAAAAGAAGATCACAACTAGATCCAATCAATTCCATATGCTTTGTATTCATGAAAAATATTGTTATCACAGAGCTGAGATTACCGAGAATTAGAATAATTCAATCATTGTATATTTCCTCTGTTGTTTCTACAAGTATATATCAAAAAGAGTGATGACATATCACTTATCTTATCTATCAGTTCTTCTATGAGATGACATCCATCACTTTATTACACTAGCTATTTAACTATAGAAAATGATCATGCAATAAAAGAAGAGTGAGTGGAATAGAAGTCCACTTAGAATTCTAAGTTTGAGTCTTATTACATTTGGGGCAGCGAGGCCCTGAAAATATAGGTATTGAATTAGTTCTATCCGTAACTCATGCAAAAACTTTATAAAGATAAAAACTCTAGCAGTTTAACTAAAGGTGACCCTTCACCACTCAAGTGATTTATGCCCTGCTCTCACGAGGTGCCAGAGATATTTGTTCCTGTCTGCATCTCCTGAGATATGTCTGTAGCTTCGGAGACACGTCTATAGCTTTGGAGATATCTGTAGCTCTAGAGATATCTATAACTTTCTCTATTCAGCTCCGAAGATGCTCTAGACTCTCGCAAAGCTCCAGAGAGGCTTTCCTCATTTCTTCAAAACATCAGGTGTCATGGTACCTTGGTATTGTCTCTGGAGATCATTGAAGACTATCTCCGGAGATGCACAAAATTGTTGTTCCTGGCATCTACACCTATTGATTCAAAAAGAGAGAAGTTTCTGTATTTTTCCATCAATTCCATGCACATTAGTCACTCAATCAGAAATTATAATCTTAAGTAATCTATCTCAATTAATCATTAACTAGAATGATCTTGCTAGCTTATTTGGGTGCAGACATTAGGAAAGATGGACTCAGGAAGGAGAAAAAGAGAGGTAAAAAGATGTATTTCATGGGTGCAACTTGGCACTCATCATCCCCTCATACCTAAGGTTTGGTAGATCCTCCTAGTTCTCACAATCTGGATTTATTCTAGTGAAGCATCTTGTCAGTCAAGCTATAATCCTTTGCATACGTGGTCCAAGTTGTACGGTTGATATTACCATTTCCTTTGTATTCATCAACTTGCTTCATCGAGTCCTGCAATTTTTCATCTTCCATCTGTTCCGCCCAGATAGGGAGTGGTTGAATTATTAAAGGGGGCCTGAATTGTCCACCTATTTATTCCTACTTATGGTTATCCATCATTTTAGATATCAACTTTTCTTTTCTCATAAATAATCTTAAGTTTGCAGGGGTGACCACCTCTCTCATTTTTTTTTGTGGGGTCAAAATAGTCGATCTCTTCTTTGCTATGGCAAGTATTGGGTTTACTGAATTGATCATGAAAAGACCAAAATCGATGGAGCATTTTTGCAAACGTTTTAGGTATAATGGGAAAATTCTGTTCTTATTATCAGGATGATAGATAAGGGACCTGAATTGAATCTTGAAAGCATTGGGATTGGGACATTCCTTCCTGATGAAGAGATCTATTTTTAAATCTTTCTTGAGATGATCATCCATCCTTTCTTTCTAGATCTAATGATTCCTCATTAGGGACATAAATGCCTTAAGCTGGCATTTCCCCACAAAATGATTAAGAATGAAAGTTATATCATTAACACAGAACCCATGTAGGTATAATTCACATAGGAAGTTATTGTCCTCATCATTACTCCTTGCATATGCTGTCATGAATCCTTCTGTTGTCTCAGTATCCCCAACCAAGTCAGATAGGACTAAAGAGAATTTCCTCTACAAGACTCTTTCTTGTAAGAACATAGAATAGCTAGCACTTCGAGGTCTGCAGGATAGCATTTCTGAAGAAAGGGAGGCCGTTTCAAGGATTTTTCCTTCTAGAGCTTCTATTCATTTTGTTTTGGTAGTGACTGTCCTTTGTAATTGCAGCATAGGCTTGGAAGCCTCATATTCTCTACATTTCTTCTCCCAATGGAACAGGGCCTTAGGAATGTCAATGGGGATTGGACCCACATAGGCATCTGTTTGTATTTTCTGCTAATTGGTTGCCCTTGGGCCAGCCAATTCTTGAATATATTCCTCCTAGTCATCTAGTTTGTTGTTGGCCCAAGTTAGCTGTCTATCCTGGATTTGTATTTTCTCAATCAATGCTGCCATTATTGTGAGGCTATTGTCTCTAGCCATGGTAATCTCAGAAACACTCTGTGCTGCCTCTTTCTCTTTGTCTTCCAATAGTTTGACTGCCTCAATTTTTTGGGCCTCCAATTCTGCTTCTTTCTCAAATTTTTGGGCCTCTAATTTTGCTTCTTTCTCCTAGATGATCTAGTCTTTGCTTTGGAGTTCTATTTGTAGACTTTCAATCATTTTTTTTTGCCCCATTTCTACCTCTACTCTGACCTTCTTGAGGTCAGTAATAATTAGATTCTTCCCCCAGAGTAATCTCTTTAAGTTTTTAATTTCTTCCATCATTTGTTGTTCTTTTGAAGTTTCCACATCCTCTTGATCAGAGGAATGAGAGAAGGTTTCTGCTTCTACTTCTATTGCTGCTTCTGTCACTGTTTCTGTGGTTGTTGGCTAATCATCAGGGTTTTCCATGGCCATCTGCTCTACACTATCAACTGTACCCATTTGCCCTGCTTCATCCTTTTCTTCAGGCTGCATGTCATGAGGGTCCTCTTGGAGTTCCTTGGCTTCTGCTGGTACCAATGAAGGCCTAGCTTTATCCTCATATGTTCTAAAACCTAGGAGTACCTCAGCTAGAAGGGCAGTATCCTCCTCAGCCTATGAGAGTTGTCTCTACCTTTTGCTTCTTCACAGTAGAGGTGGGGCAGGTGCCTCCGAAGCAGGTCTCTCTTCCTTAGAATATGAAGAAATAGTAAAAGTTTGTATGTGTTATGTCTCCAGAGCACATGATGGTTCTGAAATTGGACTCTCTGGAGCACATGATGGTCCTGGGGAAAGTTCTCTTTGTTTCCTCTTCCTGACTAGAGGGATCTCATCTGAATCATGAGATGGTTCTTCAGCCCACCAGGTTCCCTCTATTCTCTATCCTGACCTTCCCTCTGTTAATTCCTTAGGGCAAGATTCCTCAGTTAGAGTCATTTTTCTCCTAACTGATCAAGTCATGTATGGGGTTTGCTAGGAGCAGACTCTGTAATTTCTTTTCCTTTCCTCCTTTTATCAGGAATAGGGGCTACAGATGAAGATGCTACCTATGAGGGTTTCTTTCCTCTTTGAACAATTATGGAGGAGGTTGAAGGCTCAGTTTCTTCTTCTTGGTGGGTAGGAGAACTCTCACCTCCTGGCTATGCCATTTCTAGTCCTCTGTTCTGGGAAGTCTGTTCAAGAAAGTTTTGCCATAATTCCTCCCCATTGGCCTGAGATAGGAAGTGGTGTTTAACTACTAGAAATATGAGACCATGATGTTTCATTGGACCCTTATTCTGTTGATATTTCTCTGCAGTTTCCCTGATGGTAGAATATAGGAAATTATGAATGTTTATGCTATACTCAGGGTGTCTATTTCCATGTCTAAGAAAAATTATCATTTTCATGATTGGCCCTAAAACTAGAGAGAATTGGCCATCACAAGTACAATATTTCATCAACCAGGTGGTAAAGGTTGTCAAGGGTTTGGGAGTGTGGACCTCAGAATTCCTTTTACTTCATTTTTATTCGAATGCATTTGTATAGCAGGTTCACCACGAACAGAGAAATTTTTAATCAAATCAGTGTATAAGGTTTTCAAGTGATAAAACCTCTCACCTTGTTAAGGAAGTCCAGAAATGTGGCTGATAGTGGATGAGGAGAGATTTATTCAGACCCCTTTGACAGCTATCTGATTGTCCCTTAAATTTCTAAGAAATTCATCCATGACATCTTCCTGAAACCATTCAAATTTTTCTAGGAAGTCTAACCAGCCTGCAACTCTTAGAATGTTTGCTGCAGCTTCATCCTACAGAAGACCTGCAACACTTTCTGGCTTAGACTTCTTCTTTACCCCCATGGCTAAATTAGTTCCACCTTCTGTGTTTAATTCCTCACCTCCTCAATCTGTAGTTTATCCTTTCCTCTTATCTCTATAGGTTTCGGAGGACTGTTCAATTTGCTCTGTAGGCTCTAGAGGACTATTCAACTTGCTCTGTTCTTTAGGGTACTTCAGAGGTTTGAATGAGGAATGCTATGTTTCTCAGCTTAGGCTTATGTAGATTAGTTAGAGTACCTAGGCAGTCATAAATATGACAGAATGACAGGACACTCCAGAGGCAAGGTGGCAGTGCAACACAAATGGTGGCATGTGTGAATTTAGAAAAGAAAATGATGGCAGGAGGACATGTCATTGTGGCAGCACCCAAAAATAGAAAGACAAGATAGTTGCTATTAATGATTAATTAAATATAGAATTACCTGGATTATTTTTAATGATGAGGGTGATGTACATGACAGAGATGTTGCGTCATTGTTGGAGACAACACATGTCATGGCACATGAGCAACTTTTGGTGGCTAAAGATGATGTTCACTACTCCATTGGTACGCGACCTACAATCATTTTTCTGAGTGGTTCAAGAATCCACGTTCCTTGGGTGATGTCAACACTAGCTTTGTGAATACCCCTCCAAATGATATGCCTGCCAATTGAATTTATTTTTGTGATAAAGTAGAGGATGAGTCATGATGACCTTATCATGTGATGTGTCTACTTTACCACCTGGAGAGGTGGGTCCTCTCCCTTATTATTGAAATTGACTTCTTTATTGATAGAGCACTGGAGGTGCTCCTAGTTTGAAAAGCGCTGGAGGTGCTCCTAGTTTGAGAAGCGCTAGAGGTCCTCCTGGTTTGGGAAGCACCAGAGGTACATTTGACTAACTCCTAGCACCTGATCATCTCTGGAGCTCAATTGTTTTTAACTGTCTTGAAGAAGGGAACCACCATTTGCTGGTTTTCAACTCCCTTGGTCGAGAAAGATAGCCATTTGCTAGTTTTCCATCTTTCTCTATTTTTTTTTATTTTTTTAAGAAGGAAGCCATTTGCTGGTTTTCAACCTTCCTTTTTTTTTTAAATTTAATCCAACACTGTGACAGAGGAGGTATCCCCTATATCAAAACTCAAATCACTGAAAAACTCTTCTTTAGTAGATGGCCTTTTATAGAGTCTGAATCGGTGACCATTTACTAGGAATGTGTCTGTGCTTCCATCAATAGGTTCCAATAAGACTGTTCCATTTTCAAAAACTTCCTTAATTTGATAAGGACCCATCCAATGAGTTTGTAATTTCCCCTTGAACTCTTTGAATTTAGAATCATAAAGAAGAACCCAATCACCTTATTGAAATGTCCTCCTTTTGATGTGTTGGTCATGCCATTGCTTCCTCTGATATTGAACCAGTTCTATTTGTTGAATGGCATCTGTCTGAATTTCATCCAACTCATTGAGCTGAAGAATTCTATTCTGTTGAGCTATAGACAATGGTAGACCAATAACTAATGCAATTTTAAGTGTCTGGAGTTCAAATTCTATAGATAAAATAGGTTTTTTCCCATAAACTAATTCATATGGTGAGAACTTTGTTGTGGACTTCCAAGTGGTATTGTAAGCCTATACTGCTTTAGGTAATCCACTAGCCTAATCTTTTCTATTCATTGCTACTATCCTTGTCAGAATATTTTCAAGTTTCCTATTGGTTACTTCTACCTGTCCATTCACTTGAGGATAGTAAGGTGAAGATTTTATGTGTTTGACTTGATATAAATATGTGAATGCTTTGATTACCTGTGAAGTAAACTGAGGTCCTCTATCTGAAACTATTGATCTTGGGGCTCCAAACCTTAAGAAAATCTTATTATAAAGGAAATCAATAACTTTTTCTTCCCTTGCAAATTGTAATGCTTGAACCTCAGCCCACTTAGTAACATAGTTTGTGCATACTAGAATGTACTCTTTGCCTGATGATGGTGGGGAAATTGGTCCGACAAAGTCTAAACCCCACTACTCAAATGGTTCCATCATGACTTGAGGATGCAGTAGCATCTCCTGGGTAAAGGTTGGTTGTCCCATCCTTTGGCACTGGTCACAATGCTACACATACTTCTTTGTATCTTTCTGAAGAAAGGGCCAGTAGTAACCAGCTCCGAGGATCTTGTGGACTGTCCTATGGAAAGAGTAATGGCCACCAGATGGTTCATCATGACATGCTCTCAACACATCAAAAATCTCATCAGCTTTTAGACACCTGCGTAGAATGAAATTAGGGCCACATTTAAATAGCAAAGCATTCAACCATTTGTAAGATAAACTTTCTTTAACCAAACATTTTCTTTGTTTTGAGGTAAAGTGGGATGGATACAAGCCTGTAGCTAAAAGATTAGCTATGTTAGCAAACCAAGGTGTAGTACAGGTCTAGCAAAAAGATGTTTATCTGGGAACTTGTCCTCCACTGGTTGGTTTTCTCCTCCTGTATGTAATCTTGACAAAAAATTAGCAACCAAATTAAACTTTCCTGGATTATCAACTATGGTAATATCAAATTCCTGCAATAACAATAACCACCTGATGATCCTTGCACCCACTACTGGTTTATTCATTGGGTACTTGATGGCTGCATGATCAGTGTGTACGAATATCTTGTATCCAGTGATGTAATGCCTAAATTTGTTTATAGCATAGATGACTGCCAGGAATTCTTTTTTAGTTGTTGTGTAATTTCTTTCTAAAGGGGTAAGGTTTTTACTAATGTAATAAATGGCATGCATACTTTCTCCTTCCTCCTTTTGTCCTAAAACTACCCCAATGGACTCATTTGAAGCATCAGTCTGTATGTGAAATGGAAAAGTCCAATTTGGTCCTCTTAAAATTGGTGTGATAGTAAGCTTCTCTTTCAAGGTTTCAAATGTTGATTGACATTCTTCTATCCATAGAAATTCTATGTCTTTGTTAAGCAGGGTAAACAAGGGGGCAACTATTCTGCTGAAATTTTCTATGAATCTCCTATAGTAGCCTACATGACCCAAAAAACTTCTAACATCTATCTAATTTTTAGGTAAAGGCAACTATGTAATCACTTCTATCTTGTTTTGATCCACTTTGATCCCCTTTGCTGAAATGTGGTGTCCTAAAACAATTCCTTCCTCTACCATCATAAAGCAATTTTCATGGCTAAGGGATAATTGATTTTTTTGATAGCATTTCAGTACTTTATCAAGGTTTGTGAGAGCTTCTTCAAAATTATCCCCATACATAGTAAAGTCATCCATATATACCTCCATGCATTCATTAACTAGTTCATCAAAAATAGCTAAAACAAGTCTCTGAAATGTAGCTGGGGCATTGCATAGTCCAAAGGGAAAAACTTTGTAAGAAAAAGTTCCCCAAGAGCAGGTGAAGGTGGTTTTGTCTTGATCTTTAGGTGCTACTTGAATTTGATTATACCCACTGAATCCATCTAGAAAAGAGAAATACTTTCTCCCAGCAAGGTTGTCTAGAACTTGGTCAATGAATGGTAAGGGAAAATAGTCCTTTTTTGTGGCCTTATTGAGTTCTCTATAATCAATACACACCCTCCATTTCCCATTCTTTTTAGGCACTATGACAAGGGGTGAGACCCATTGATTGTCTAAGATTGGATATATGAACCTTGCTTGAAGTAATTTTTTTATTTTAGTTTTAACAATGTCCTTTAAAGCAGGATTCAATCTTCTCTGGGGCTGTCTGACAGGTTTAATATCCTCAGTGTATATATGATGGGTATAGATTTCAAGAGGTATGCCTTTCATATCTTGGTATTCCCATGAAAAAGTTGTTGAATAGGAAATTAGAAGTTGGATGAGTTTTTCTTCCTGATTGGCTGTTAACTGAGTATTGATATTAAGTGTTTTCCCTGGTAGAATCATGACCTATTTTGTGATTTGTTCCATAGATGTAGTTAATCCACACATTGGAGTCATAGTATTGAGAGGACAAGAATGTGGAAGCAACATGTGGAAACTAAGTCTCTGTAAAAGGTTTCCCCACAAGGAATGATGTTGGTGAGGGTACAATGAAGGTAAGAAGTTCTCTCCTAGAGTCTTGGGTGAGTTCCATCACATCCTCATTGATTAGGATGTGAGTAATGTCTTCTGTTGTATCATAGTATATTTCTTCTTCTAAATCCCCTAGATGTTCCTTGATGGTTACCATAGCTACTGAGGCACTGTTATCATTATTTTCTAGTTCATCCACCCATACTCTTCCTATATAATGCATTGATGGTTTAGCTGGATGATACAAAGATATTTTCTTCAAATCTATCCCAATAGAAATGACTATATCTCCAGTTCAAAAATCAATAGATGATGTTGCTGTAGCCAGCCATGGTCTTCCTAAGATCAATGGACAAGCATTTCTCTAGTTTCTAGGTTCTAATATCAAGAAGTCCACTAGAAATTCCCATGAATCTATCACAACTGGTACATCTGTGATTACTTCTTTTGGAATAGCTACTGACTGGTCAGCAAGTTTAAGAATTGTAGTTGTGGATTGGATACCAGATAGAGCTAATTTGTTCATTGTGTGAACTGTCATCACATTAATTGCTACTCCCAAATCAACCAAAACATTTGGAATTTCTACCCCTGAGATGAAAATAGTTCTGATAGGATTTCCAGGGTCTCCATATTTTGGAAAGAGAATTTCTCCCATCAATAGATCTACTACTTTTCCTTCCACCTATATTATGGAGGGAGAATTTTTCTTCCTGCCCTACATTTTTATACAATACTGTTTAATGAACTGATTTAGTTCTAGCACATCTCTGATTGCTTGGAGAAGAGGAATTTCAATGTTTAGTTGTTTGATTTCTTGTAAAAGTTTTGATTCCAGGTTGGTTTGGATTTGTTTTTGTAAGATCTTTTTTTGGGGAACATTTTGTTTAAGCCGTTCTGGGTATGGTGCTAATTTTTCCATCTTCGGAGCATCTCTGGAGCTCTTGTCAGAATTGTGTTCAGGAATTTTCTTCGGAGTTGGTCTTTTAGGAGCAACTCCGGAGTTGTCCAAGGATGATTCTTTTAGCACTTTTTCATTAGTAATCTCCTCCAGGGGTTGAGTGGATGAATTTTTAGGTTCCTCATCATTGGTTACTTCAATTGTAGTTGGAGGAGATGGTCTTGGGAATGCTTTCCTAGAACACAGCTAGAGATTATTTGAATATATAGCATTAATTCTAGCTAGATTTTCTTTCTCTATCATGTAAACAGCTGCTCCCTATTTATTCCGTGGGTTTGGTATAGGCTGAATTGTAAAGTTGGTTGACTAACTGGTTCATTTTGTGATTGACCTTATGTGTTGGAGGGTCCAATTAGTAAAGCTTGTTGTTGAGGTTAGAAACATCTAGGTTGTCCCTAGTATTATTGATGATATCCCTTCTAAGAACCCCATTAAGATTGCATGTTTTGTGATCCAAACTGTGGTGGCCACTGTTGATTTCCCCAACGCTGATTTTGCCAATTTTGGTTTTGCTAATTTTGGTTTTGCCAATGTTGATTTGGCCAATCCTGCTGTCCCCAAGGAGGATTATTTTGAGGCCCATGCCTAGTTGGATTCCACTAATTATTTCCCTAATTAGAAGGACCCCTGTAAGAAGGCTAGTTTGGATACTGATTATAAGGGAAATTCCCAGCTTGTTTTTGTCCCACATAGTTCAATTCCTCTTCTATTATAGCATTCTTCTTACTCAATCTTTTCAAGGCTGGAAGTTGACTACATTAGCTGGTAGGATGTTCCTTATCATAGATCTGACAAATCTCTGATTTGTCCAAAGGGCATTCTCTCAACAGATGTTTGTTTCTACACCTAGGACAATAGATGGAGAGTGGTTCAGTTGTTCTATTTTGATCAGTTGTTCTAGTTTTTTCCTGAATCCCATCCAATGTGGTATTTAATTGGACCAAAATGTCTATTTTTAGATTGGCAGTCTCTTCCATTAACTATCCTATTTCATTCTTCCCTTTAAAAGTTTTGGATGATCTCACTCCATCTTGGGTTCTAGGATAGTTCCTGTAGAGTTCTTCTATAGCAGGTATTTCCATTTTGTTGATATTCCCTTTTCACATTAGATCTAGTGCGTGTTTTGATTATTTATCCAATCCTTTTACAAACAAGGTTCTGGCCAAGGAGTGATCCACTAGGTTACCATACCTTCTCAAGGCAAAATTAAACCTATCCACATAGTCCTCTAAGGTTTCTTCCTCTCCTTGCCTAATTTTAAACAATTCTTCATTTTTATTACTGGATCTATAGTAATCTTGGTATTTTTCCAAAAACTCTGTTTTCATCTAATCCCAAGAATGGATAGAATTCTAGGGTAAACCCATAAACCATCTCATCGTAGAATCTTTTAGAGTTGAAGGGAATAGTTTGAGTTTTTGGTTATCTGATCCATAATCATAAGTTTGGCAGACTACTTTGAATTCAAACAAAAATTGATCTGGATCCTTAGAAGAAAGTCCTCTAAAATTTGGCAGGTGTGTGGGTGAGATATTCTTCATAGGAGCATTATCTCCAGCAGCCAAAACAATAGGATATGAGAAGGTTCTTGGAGCCTGATTTTCTTCTTCCTCATGATTATCATTTTCCATGTTTAGTATTGGTTCTTCTCCCTAAGGTTCTAAGAAATTAGGTTCTATTAAAGGATCTGCCTGAAAGTTTTGTTGTAATTCCTGGATATAATCGACTAGTGGAAGATTTGGAGGATTTAAGGGATTATTGTTCTGAGGTGTAGCTTCCAAAGTAGGCTCTAGGTTCCTCTCTTCAACAAGATCTTGTGCCACCCCACTGCTTTCCCCTATGGCTTGTTGTTGGGGTGTCTGCTTTATATATCTTCCTTTCGAATCTCTAGCTCTAACCCTACAGATCTATCCTAAAAATTGTTTTAACTCAGTTTCCCTAATTAACACAAGATTTCCCCAGCAACGGTGCCAAAAATTACAAGGTGTCATTGTACCTCATCATTTAATCTATTTTTAAATGTCAATAATCTAGGGGCTATGTCCTCGGCTATTTGCAACTAGAGATTCTACAGTTACCAGTTTTCCTAACTAATCTTAACAGCTTCTACTAATTTGAAAAGATTAATCTGTCTACTTTCTAAATGAATTTAAGTAATGCTAAAATAGAATAAAATAGGAAATTTACTCAAAGCAATCTTAAAATAGTAACATGCATCTACCTATCAAAAATTAGTAAATAATTTTCATAACAAAAAGCTAAAGTAATAAAATAATGGTACTAGCCTCCTGCCTTAGTGGTGAGAGTGGGCCCTTGCTTCACACCCTTGGGGCTGAAGGATACAGTAGGGAATTAGCACAAAAGAAGATCACAACTAGATCCAATCAATTCCATATGCTTTGCATTCATGAAAAATATTGTTATCACAAAGCTGAGATTACCGAGAATCAGAATAATTCAATCATTGTATATTTCCTCTATTATTTCTACAAGTATATATCAAAAAGAGTGATGACATATCACTTATCTTATCTATCAGTTCTTCTATGAGATAACATCCATCTCTTTATTACACTAACTTTTTAACTATAGAAAATGATCATGTAATAAAAGAAGACTGAGTGGAACAGAAGTCCACTCAGAATTCTAAGTTTGAGTCTTAATATATTTGAGTAGTGAGGCCTTAAAAATATGGGTATTGAATCAGTTCTATCCGTAACTCATGCAAAAACTTTATAAAGATAAAAACTCCAGCAGTTTAACTAAAGATGACCCTTCACCACTCAGGTGATGATTTGAGTGAAATGAGGGGTATTAAGATCACTACTGAGAGTGCCTGATCAACAGCTTATGATAGAAATATGCCCTGCTCTCAAGAGGCACTAGAGATATCTGTTCCTTTCTGTAGCTTCAGAGATATGTCTGTAGCTCTGGAGACATGTCTATAGCTCTGGAGATATCTGTAGCTCCAGAGATATCTGTAGCTTTCTCTGTTCAGCTCTGGAGATGCTCCAGACTCCTGCAGATCTCTGGAGAGGCTTTCCTTATTTCTTCAAAACTTCAGGTGTCATGGTACTTTGGTATTGACTCCGGAGATCATTAAAGACTACCTCCGGAGATGCACAAAATTGTTGTTCCTAGCGTCTACACCTATTGATTCAAAAAGAGAGAAGTTTCTACATTTTTCCATCAATTCCATGCATATTAGTCACTCAATCAAAAATTATAATCTTAAGTAATCTATCTTAATTAATCATTAACTAGAACGATCTTGCTAGCTCATTTGGGTGCAAACATTAGGAAAGATGGACTCAGGAAGGAGAAAAAGATAGGTAAAAAGATGTATTTCATGGGTGCAACTTGGCACTCATCACAAACCCTAGAGAGAAACTAGGGAATCTAGTGTATTTAACCTAGACAATTTAGATGAATGTAGAACATGTAGGAATCTAATTCTAGTTTAAACTTCTAGAACATGTAGGAATCTAGTGAATTTAACCTAGACAATTTATATGAATGTAGAACATGTAGAAACTATATTGAAACCCTAGACTTGTGGAAGGAGGAGAAAGAGATGCAAACCCTAGAGAGGAACTAGTGAATTTAAACAAGAAAATTTATTTGGAATTTGTGTAGAATTTGAAATTTAGATGAATGTAGAACATGTAAAAATCTATTTCTTATTTAAAAATTAAATTTAAAATTATAATTTAAATTGGGGATAAATACAAATCTAATATTTATCAAGTTCATTCCATTTGAAGTTCCGACCAGTGGTACCCTTGAACAAAGGTTTCAAACCTCTGGTTGAAACTTCAAATGGA
The DNA here is from genome assembly GCA_027924645.1 of Cunninghamia lanceolata. Taxonomy (NCBI): domain Eukaryota; kingdom Viridiplantae; phylum Streptophyta; class Pinopsida; order Cupressales; family Cupressaceae; genus Cunninghamia; species Cunninghamia lanceolata. Next base: position 7,815,859 of record BSBN01000193.1, read on the forward strand.
ATGGACTTGACAACATAACTTTTAGGATTGTAGCCCTCAAAATGAGTTTTTCAACAAGTATAATTTTGAATATATTTATATTGATAATTATATTTCTTTTCTATTTTTTAGTGAACATAGTTTTTTCACTGAACATCAAGTTTTGTGTTCTACACATGGAAAAATAGTAAAATAGTGAACAAAATTCTAAGAAATATCTGTGCACTAGGTATTGATGTCCTTGTTTCAACAAAAAAAGGTGAATTTAGATACATACAAAAAACATTATGTTGTATGGTATAAACCTATGATTAAATTATAATAAATGTCACTTCAAAAAGTAATAAAAAGAATTGTAACAAAAATTTATGAAAAAATACTTGTGCACTACATATTGGTGTTATGAATCTATATTTAAAAATTTGGAATTTTAATCATTACTATAAAAAAAGTTATGTTGTATGATATAAACATCACTTTTTAAAAATATTGTTAACTATAGAAAACAAGTTATTAAAAGTTATTAAAATATTCACAAATTATTTTCTAAAATTTTAAAAAGCATATATTTAGAATCTACACACGAAATCTTAAAAATCACTAGTTCACATCATCTTCAAATTCTTAAGGATTTAGTTGCTATAGGTGTTAGAAAGTAAAAATTTGGTTTAAAATGTTGATTTCAATGTCCCAATTTGGCCAAAAAGTAGACCACGGTATTGTGGGATCATCCCATATGGGAAACTTTTTGAAGTTAAAAAATGAAATTTAATTTAAAAAGTGGTCGTTAGCATTTTTTATCAAAATTTATAATCAGTTAAATTAGAGTGTCAATTTTATAAAAAACATATTTAAATATATTTTTTAAAATACAAACATAAACTACACTAAGTAATCTATATTTCATTAATTTACAACATCTCAAAAATCAAAACATATATGTAACTTTCATGTGATTCAAGTCAAAACGTTAGATCAATGTTGACCATTTGCTTTATAAAAAGGTGACAATGTTGATAACTGAGAGGGGGGGGTGAATCAGTTATCCTAAACTTGCTTCCAATTCAAACACTTAAATCCACTTTGTTATTTAATAGCATAGCAATTAATCATTCATGAAAGCATAAAGCATAAACACCAAAGAAGATACACATCAACACATTAGACACCAAGATTTTGACGTGGAAAACCTGGTCAAGGGAAAAACCATGGGGTGATTAACCCACAGATTATTCTCTATTAGAAGAATAAGAAAAATAGATGGCACATGCCAATTAGGGCTCACTGCCCGAGCACACTTCTCACAAGAGGCTCACTTCCTACAAGAGACACACTGTCTACAAAGTAACAAGCATCACAAACTTGAACTAGAGATTGACATCTTTACCATGCCTGGATCAGTTCCATTTAAGCCCAAAAACTTCTGCTCTGCCTTTCGCACTCCTCTTCGCTACCACACACTCATCACACCAAGACAGACTTCAAAATGAATTCACAATCCCTTATTTATACAAGGCATCGACTTAGGAACAATCATCTAAGTCGGTAAACACCTACAAGAACATCCGCAAGATGTGTAATACATCCGGTCGGCCAGTCTCAGGAAGAACACCAACAACTGGTGGTCTTTACATCAAATCCAAACTCTAACTTCAATGCAGATAGACAATAATAATTGTGCATGATCCAAGGATCACCAAAACCTTTCTTGAGTCACCAAGAACATCCACACTTTATCAGCTTACTGGAATTCTTCTCTTCTTCATCCGAAACTTCAAGAACACAGTCTATCGCCACTGTCACAATGAAAAAGGTACTTCTAGACCTCCAAACCATGAACAAATCTAGTTGTCACTTCATACTAACTTCTTCAACACTCCCTCCAATCTGCAGAATGAGATAATGCAATTCCGGAGCTCACCGGACCAATCTGTGACACTCTGTCACCACTGAACATCTACTGGAACCGGTTCTACTAGAGCAACCATAACTTCTTCATATCTTCATCTAGACCTCTAAAATCTTGACTGGAGCATCTCAAGACTCATATCTGAAAATCTTTTAAACCACATCCTCTGATCTTTATCTTCTCTTGGACTTTTACCTTAATGTCATCAATGTTCTTCACTGTTCCTAATTGAGGCTAATTTTCTCAATATCCTCAACACACAGCTCATCCAATCCTTCTCATTAATGCAATATGAGTATGTTGACATCAATGACAACACTGGTTATCCTCATACTTACAACAATCTCCCCCTTTGTCATTGATGGCAACATATGATGTGAAAAACCATCAAGACAAGAACTTCTCCTTTCTGTCACAGCTCCCCCTATCAGCAACAACTCTTGACATGTCTTCTCTCCCCCTTTGACATCAATGGAAAAGGGCTCATACTTGCAATTTTAACATATCAGAATCATACCAACTACTCCCCCTAAGTAGCAGCTCCCCATCACCAATTCGGATCACAAGATATGACTGTGATATCCACTGGACTGATGCACATCAGTGCATCCTAGTTCATCACCGGAGGGGCAATAACCCCTAACTTCTCCCTGATAAACTCAAAAGAGTCCTTGGGAAGAGGTTTAGTAAAGATATCTACAATTTGATCCTTAGAGGGTACAAACTCCAGTCTAACTTCATCTTTGTTCACTTGCTCTCTCAAAAAGTGAAACTTAATAGATATATGCTTAGTCTTAGAGTGTAGCACCAGATTCTTAGAAATATTTATTGCACTTGAATTATCACAGAAGATTGTGATAGGCTCCTCATACTCTACTTTAATATCTCTTAGCATCTGCTTCATCCATAAAACTTGAGTGCAACTACCTGCTGCTGCAATGTATTCTGCTTCAGTTGTAGACAGAGATATTGCATCTTGTTTCTTGCTTAGCCAAGAAACCAATCTCTTTCCCAAAAAGAATGCTCCACCACTAGTACTCTTCCAGTCATCCACATCTCCTGCACAATCTGCATCTGTGTATGCATGAAGAGAGAAATCATGATCTCTAGGATACCACAAACCATACTCCACTATCCCTTTTAGATATCTAAAAATTCTCTTGATTGCCATGACATGAGATTCTCTGGGATCAGCCTAGAATCTAGCAACGAGACCAATAGCTTGCATAATATCTGGTCTAGTATGAGTGAGATACAACAATCCACCAATCATTGATTTGTACTTTGTCTGGTCTGCCTTAGGAGAGTCATCTTTTTTGCTCAACTTGCATCTGGTTGCCATGGGAGTATTCATTGGCTTTGAATCTTCCATCCCAAATTTTCTCAACAATTCTTTCACATATTTGGTCTGAGAAATGAAGATCCCTTTCTTTGTTTGAGTAATTTGCAAACCCAAGAAGTAATTCATTTCACCAAGCATAGACATCTCAAACTCACTTTTCATTTGATTTGCAAAAGTTTTACACATGCTATCTTTTCCTCCAAAGATGATATCATCAACAAATACTTCAACAATCAAGATGTTTTCATGATCAATTTTAAAATATAAGTTACTGTCAGCAGTACCTTTGTTGAAACCAATCTACACAAGATGCTTATCCAATCTTTCATACCAAGTTCTTGGGGCTTGCTTCAATCCATACAGTGCTTTCTTCAACTTGCAGACCATATCACCATTATCAGATATACCTTGAAGTCTTTGAAGGTAGCAAATGCAAGAAATAATCTGATTGCTTCAATTCTTGCCACCGGAGCAAAGGCTTCTTCAAACTCAATTCCTTCTATTTGAGAGTAGCCTTTGCAGACCAATCTGACTTTGTTTCTGATTACTTCACCAACTTCATTTAGTTTGTTCCGGAATACCCATTTAGTTCCAATCACATTTTTATTTCTAGGTCTGGGAACAAGATCCCAAGTGTGATTCTTCTCAATTTGCAACAGTTCTTCCTTCATTGCCTTAGTCCAGTTTTCATCATTACAGGCTTCATTTACTATCTTAGGTTCAATCTTTGAAATTAGACAATACTCATCTAAATTTTGAGCAATTCTCCTCCTTGTTTGCACTCCTTTATTTTTGTCACCTATGATCTGATCTTAAGAGTGGTTTAGAGTTACATACCTTGGAACTTTGGGAGTTTCTTGTACCTCTAACTCTTGATCAATCTCATTGACACTTATCTCTTTTTCCTGTCTTACCAGATCAACTTGACTTTGTTTCTCAGAAGAGGCTTGGATACTTTGAATCTGAACACCATTCTGATTATCTTCATCATACTCATGAATTCTTGAGGGTCTTTCAATTTCTTCATCAACCTTCACGTTTACACTTTCTACAATATTTCTCAATCTCTTGTTGTAACACCAGTATGCTTTGCTTTGAGTGGAGTAACCCGTCATCACTTCTAGCATCAAACTTTCCTAGATCTTCATCTCTTTTAATGTAACATTTGCTACCAAATACTCTAAAATATCTCACAGTAGGAGTGATGCCAAACCAAAGTTCATAAGGAGTCTTACTGGTATTGCTTATGATTTGAACTTGATTGAGAGTATAGACTGCGTAATAGCCTAAAATTAGCACATGTCGAATTAAGTAAATATTCTGATATTTATCTTAATTCTTATTTTCCTCTGTCAATCAAATAAATATTCAAAGTTTATTTGATTGGTTCATTTAATTGAAATCCATAAATTCTTCCAATGTCTCAAATCCCAAATCCACCTCACAAAATCCACCTCATCAATCCACCTCATCCTTCCACCTCATCCCTTCCACCTCACCATGTTGCACATACAATTAAATATTCCTAATATTTAATTAGCTAATATCCTCCAAAATCCAAAATTGAATTCTTAATTCAATGTTCCCCATTATCCTCCACTTTGAATTTTCAATTCAATTGTCATAACCCATTGTCCCCCACTCTGAATTTTCAATTCAATTGTCATAACCCATTGTCCCCCACTTTGAATTTTCAATTCAATTGTCATAACTCACTATCCTCCACTTTGAATTTTCAATTCAATTGTCATAATCTATTATCCTCCACTTTGAATTTTTAATTCAATTGTCATAGCTCACTATCCTCCACTCTAAATTTTTAATTCATCCATTATGAATTAAAGATTCACAATTAATGAGAGCCATTGATCTCATTAGTTGATCTTGACCCTCCATTCTATTTTCAGGGGATCTATAAATAGAACCCTCTTCTAAGCCATTTGAGAGACTTCTTCTGGCATTGAATCTATACCCAATTTTCTTATTGGTCAAAATCAAATGTGAGGGAGGAAATGAAGTTAGTTTCAAATCAATGAAAACATAACAAAAACCCAAACACAATAGAAGTTGAAGGTAAAGAGGAATCAAAACAAGGAAGTAGAAATACTTACAAAACCCATTTACCTATCATTTTCCATTGTTGCCTATCTCACTTTGATCTTGATTGAAGCCCTCAGAAGCTCTTTCTTAGCTTGCTTGCTTGTTTGAAGATGCCAAAGTAAGAATGGCTATTGATACCTTATGTGTTTGAAGATGAGCTTCAATACACAATAATGGAGGATACTTAGAGAGTGGAATGTTGTGGGAATTTTGAGTATAGATTTGATGCAATAAAATGAACTCCCCAAATGGCTTAGAAGAGGGTTCTATTTATAGATTTTCTAAAAAATAGAATGGAGGGTGAGGATCAATTGATGAGATCAATGGCTAGGAATAAAAATGAATCTTTAATTCATAATGGGTGAATTAAAAATCTTTTATTTGAAAATAGTGGATTATGACAATTGAATTAAATATTCCATTGGTGAAGAGAAGTGGAGAACATTGAATTAAATATTCAATAGTGGGAGATAGTGGATTATGACAATTGAATAAAATATTCAATTGGAGGATAGGAGTGGGGAACATTGAATAAAATATTCAATTTGTGAAGGCTAGTAGGGAACATTGAATAAAATATTCAATTTTTGGAGGATAATTGATTTTAAGATTTATTTTGGAAAATGGAGGATATTAGCTAATTAAATATTAAGAATATTTAATTATATGTGCAACATGGTGAGGTGGAAGAGATGAGGTGGATTGATGAGGTGGATTGGTGAGGTGGATTTATGGAATTTAGGACTTAGGATAGAGGAATTTATGATTAATTAAATAATGTAGGATTATTTAATTATGTGAGACATTTAGAAGAATTTAGGGGATTTAATTAAATAAAATGACTTTATTTAATTATGGGATAATGAGCCAATTAACTAAATGTATAACATTTATTTAACTGCCAGAAGAAAATAAGAATTAAGATAAATATTAAATATTTACTTAATTCAACCTAAGCCAATTTTAGGTGTATATAGACTGCAGTGCTGACAGCTTCTCTCCAAAATATTTAGGGAACATTTGCTTCCATCATCATTGTCCTGGATGCTTCCTGGATGGTCCAGTTCTTTCTCTCTACTACTCCATTCTGCTGTGGAGTCCTAGGAGTAGACAACTATCCCTTTATACCATGCTTCTCACAAAAGTCTATGAATTCACTGGATGTGAATTCACCACCTCTATCAGACCTCAGACATTTCAGTTTTAATCCAGTTTGATTCTCTACCATAGCCTTGAAGATTTTGAACTTCTCAAAAGCTTCTGATTTCTCTTTCAAAAAGGTAACCCACATCATCCGGGAATGATCATCAATTAGTAACATGAAGTATCTATCACCTTGCATACTCTTGACTCTTGTCGAACCACATAGATCAGTATGAACTAATTCCAATAATCTGGTAGAGGACTGATCCTTGCTTCTGAATAAGACTTTGCTCTGTTTACCTAGCTAACATTCTTTGCACAATCTATTTGTAGGTTTTACCAATTTTGGAAGATCTCTTACGGCTTGAGTATTGCTTATCTTGATGATGTTATCAAAATTTACATGACACATCCTTCTATGCCATAACCAACTCTGATCAATTTGAACAAACATACAACTTTTATTAGTACCAACTAGATGGAAGATATTACCTTTTTTTTTAGTACCAGATGCAATCTCAGATCTGGAGCTTTCAAAGATCCTGCATCTTCCATTCTTGAACCAGAGATCATAACCTTTGTCCACCAACTGTCCAACACTGAGAAGATTGTGCTTCAATCCTTCAACATACAATACATTACTGGTTTTGTTCTTTCCATCAAAAGAAATAGTTCCCCTACCTCTGATTCTACCAGCAGAATTATCACCAAACTTTACTATTCCTCCTTCATACCTTTCCAAATCTAAGAACTTGTTCTTGTCACCTGTCATATGGTGAGAGCATCCACTGTCAATAACCCAGTCATCCTTTTCTTCAACTTGGGTAGCCAGAGCTCTTTCTACAACCTTATGATTGACAGATTCAGAGGATATTGGATCTTCTTCCTTGATGGCAGTAAACACCCATTCATTTCTGGATTTGTTTCCTATCTCTAATTCATCATCAGTTACTCCTTCATTATCATCTTCTTCATGAACATAATAACAATTCTTTTGGAACCTTTGTCTGTTGGAATTTGACCTTGTAGATCTTTTCAAACATCTTGAGGAAAAATGACCAATCTTATTGCAGTTAAAGCACTTAAAGGGTAATTTTCCTTCATACTTACCGGATCCTCTTGGCAGTCTCTTTGCAATGAGGGCTTCAAGTTGAGCTATTTCTACTTCTTCCACTTCCATGTCTCTTCTTGCTTGATCATACCATGATATCTTCCTTGAAGAGTTTTCTCCTGGATCAAATCTTTGTTTGCCTTTCACAGAGGCACTAGCTTTGAATGCAGATTTAGTCTTGGGGGGATCATCTCCAAACTCGGTCATTTCAAATGCAGCCAGTTTGCCAGCCAATTGGTCTCTTGTGATAGTTGTATGGGCTCTAAATTCATTAATGGCAGCAACCTTGATTTTGTAGGCAACAGGAAGGGATCTGAGAACTTTGCCAACAATCTCATTTTCATCCAAGACTCCACCAGCATTCCTAATTCCACACACTAGCTCATTTACTCTAGGCATAAAGGTAGTAATATTTTCATCATCTCTCATCTTTAGTCTTTCAAATTTCCCTTTTAGACTCTGCAACCTTGCACACTTAACATACTCATCTCCTTCATGTAGAACTTCTAGTTTAATCCATATCTCATAGGTAGTTGGTAGGTCAATAACATTTGAGAGCTCTGAGTCAGTTAAAGTGCTTAGAAGAGCCTCTTTGGTCTGCAGATTGTTTTCAGCATTTGTGATTTCATTTAGAGTTGTTGGACCACCTTGTGGAGGTACATATGCTTTTGTGACCATGCATAAGTACACCTTCCCCATACACTCCAAGTGACATTTCATGCAACCTTTCCAAAGAGAGAAGTTGGTTCCATCAAACTTCGGACTATCCTTCTTGTATGACGACATCCTGGATCTCCTCAAGAAGTTGAGCTCTTTTTAGAGGAACTTAGCTCTGATACCAATTGTTGATAACTGAGAGGGGGGTGAATCAGTTATCCTAAACTTGCTTCCAATTCAAACACTTAAATCCACTTTGTTATTTAATAGCATAGCAATTAATCATTCATGAAAGCATAAAGCATAAACACCAGAGCAAATACACATCAACACATGAGACACCAAGATTTTGACGTGGAAAACCCGGTCAAGGGAAAAACCACAGGGTGATTAACCCAAAAATTATTCTCTATTAGAAGAATAAAAAAAATAGATGGCACATGCCAATTAGGGCTCACTGCCCGAGCACACTGCTCACAAGAGGCTCACTACCTACAAGAGACACACTATCTATAAAGTAACAAGTATCACAAACTTGAACTAGAGATTGACATCTTTACCATGCCTGGATTAGTTCCATTTAAGCCCAAAAACTTCTGCTCTACCTTTCACGCTCCTCTTTTCTACCACACACTCATCACACCAAGACACACTTCAAAATGAATTCACAATCCCTTATTTATACAAGGCATCGACTTAGGAACAATCATCTAAGTCAGAAAACACCTACAAAATCATCCGCAAGATGTGTAATACATCCGGTTGGCCAGTCTTAGGAAGAACACCAACAACCGGTGGTCTTTACATCAAATCCAAACTCTAACTTCAATGTGGACCACCAATAAGAATTATGCACGATCCAAGGATCACCAAAACCTTTCCTAAGTCACCAAGAACATCCACACTTTATCAGCTTACTAGAATTCTTCTCTTCTTCATCTGGAACTTCAAGAACACAGTCTGTCGCCACTGTCACAATGAAAAAGGTGCTTCCAGACCTCTAAACCATGAACAAATTTAGTTGTCACTTCACACTGAGTTCTTCAACACTCCCTCCAATTTGTAGAATGGATAATGCAATTTCAGAGCTCACCGGACCAATCTGTGACACTCTTTCACCACTGAACATCTACCAAAACTAGTTCTACTAGAGTGACCATAACTTCTTCATATCTTCATGTGGACCTCTGAAATCTTGACTAGAGCATCTCGAGACTCATATCTAAAAACCCTTTAAACTGTATCCTCTAATCTTTATCTTATCTTGGACTTTTACCTTAATGTCATCATTGTTCTTCACTGTTCCTGATTGAGCCTAATTTTCTCAATATCCTTAGCACACAGCTCATCCAATCCTTCTCATTAATGCAATATGAGTATGTTGACATCAATGACAACACTGGTTATCCTCATACTTGCAACAGACACAACATTGAAATTTCACCCAATTAAAATGCATAGGAACTAGTAGAGGTGGAAATATGTGATGGATTAGGGAATGAGCTCACTTAACATGGGATTGTGTCATTTTTTGATATGTAAAATTGTATTAAGTCATTCTCTCAAAATGGGCCCAAAACCAAATGGAAATTGTCATGGTTATGCAAATTTTATAGATATGATTCTATAAATGTCACTTTTGTAAAAGTATGGTAGGTTTCTACTATTAAAGAGTTAAGAGATGAGAGGAATGCTAGAAAAATGATGATGTTGAAGCCATCTCCAATTGGTTTTACCAAACATAATTTTTATAATGCATCAAGAGACAACAAAGACTGACTACTATAGGATTTATAGTTAGCAATGACAATGGTTATTTTATCCATGGGTGATCCATAAAATTGGGGACACACACTAATAACATGGAAGAATATGAAGCTTTAATATGTGGTCTAAAACTTGCTAAATTAGTGGGTGTGAAAAAGATTGAAGTAGAAGGTGACTCAATGATGGCAACAAATGGCAAATTTCCAATGGAACATGTGTAAACTAGATATTAAAATCCCCTTGGAAGAAGCACAAAAGGTGAGTGAAAATTTTGACCAAATCACTTTCTCACATTGTTACCTAGAGAAGCTAATGAAGCAGCCAACCTTTTGGCAAACCATAGAATTGATCAAATTCCCAATCCCACATCAATATAATGTATCACATGATCCATTGGTAGGATTGGAAAAATTCTTACCACTTAAGCCCCTTAAGATAAGGTATGTTGTGCATTTCCAACACCCACAACACATCATTTTCATTACCATCACTCTTGTGAATTAAATCCAACTCATTCAAATCTAGCACCATATTCCTTGGTGATCAATTTCCCTCTTAAGATTAAATAATGCGCATATTACATCCCACGCATGATGATAATCACCACATGGATACAAATGCATTAATACTATGAAAAGAAGTTGGATTATTTTGTGGCTTGATTTCTTGTGTTTTATTACAGGTTTTGTGTGGTATGGTGCTCTTTTGTTTAATGGTTTGTTGGTGTGCATTATTACAATTCATAAAATGGCGCATCAACACACAAAGGCCAAAAGAGACCCATTTCATAGAGGTTGTGTTACAAATAAATATCTACAAGCCATTTGTTGTTATGAGAAATTAGCTACCATGGGGGTTGTCAAAGAGATGGTGGGTGATGATGGGATTGGTGATGGAAACCAACCTCACTCAAAGGTTTGCATAAGGGTAAATTTCATTACCAAACTTTTAGTGATTGCTCCAAATGAATCCCTAAGGGCCAAGGTCATTCATTTATTCCTACCAAGTATTTACACAAGAGGATTCAAATACCTTGGTTACATCAATGGGTACAAGGGTCAAGTAGTGAAGTTATGAGTGTAATAATGGAAAACATTAGCCTATAGTGAAAGGAGATTATCACAATTTACCATGAACTACCTGACGTAATGGCCTATTAGAAGGACCTAGCTAATGTCATTGAAAATTTTTTTGGTCACATGCAAGAATAAGATTCTAGAGATATCCAATGTGGTAACCATGCCCAAGATTATCTAAAAAAATAATGTTATACAAGATATGATAGGGAATGTTCAACGGTGTGAGGTTCTTTTCTCTTTATGGCATTTGAGTTAGCCTTCTAAATAGAAAGTGGTGATATAAGATAATTGAGGTGAACCTAAATGGTATAGATGGATAGTGAATCATCTAAGATAGTAATATTTAAGGTAAAGATTTACAATAACAAGTAATTAAATAGAACTTATAGTTTAATTGTTTTGTATGGCCAAATATTTAAAATTTAACCATTTTATATGTAAAAAATACAAGACCTAGATATATTGAGGGGAGAAGACCCAATAGTTGTGCACCCTAACTTTACGCTTCTCAAAATCATATGCAATGATATCGAATGAGATCTAATTTTTTATACAAGATTACTTGACATGTTCACTACTTAAACCTAAGGTTTTAGGTCTACATCATCAAATTTTATGCCTCAAAGATACCATGTCATAAAAGGTGTCTAAAATAGAACTTTTTTGAGCCCTTACCCATAATAGATAATTGTGACACCCAAAATTTGCTATTGTTTGCACCAATATTTGAACATTTAGCTCCCAAAACTTGTATAAAGAAACACTCTTATCAATTTATTTAACAAAATAAACCAAATATATTTTACCTAATGACAATATATAAAATACATTTTATTCGATAAGATTTATCCCTAAACATAACATAGATATACCCATCTTAAACTGTTTATACCCTAAAACGTTTTCCATTCACACCAAAAGTAGTGTTGTTGATGATGGTGCAACACTCCCATGAAAGGATGCTCCTTGACTTCTTATCTATATATTTCCTTTTGAAATAACCCATATGTCATCTTCCCTTTAATACAAGTGATCTAAAACAACTATAGGTATTTACCTACATCCAAGACAAGGCATCAACAAACTCCCTAAAAAACCTCATTTTGTTAGAAATGAAGCTAACTACTATATGGAAATCTGAATTTAACTTTAAATATGATCTTAACCAGAATATAACCAAATGGAGGTTGCAAGAAAATATATCAGCCACAAAAAAAATTGGAATAGAAGAATAAACACATAACACATTGTTTATGTGGAGAAACCCTTTCAAGAAAAAACTCCACCAAGATGAGTGGACCAAGCTTGTATTATTTTAAAAATAGAGATTAAATACACTCATTCCTTTCTCCTCTTCAATATTCACTCCTTCAGCACCTGCAAATAGATTTTTCACTCAAACTCATTATGTTCATTTTCTACCACCATAACCCCTATTTAAATAGCATTTTCACCCTCTAAATGAGGCATTCAAGTTGGTTATCATATCCCAACACCTCGCTTGGATAAATCCAAGAATTTAATGCATAAAAATATTGGTTGTAACTCCATTACTCACCTCTTACACATGGACAACTAATTTTTCCTTATAGATACCTGATTTGTCCTATCTTGCAAGGTAGTTACCATCTTCATATGGATGTGTTATAACAAAAAAAAACATAATTACCAGTGTCGAAAAGAACCTCATGGGAAATTGAATGCCAAAAAAATGTTAACCTCCAAGATTCCTTCTACGTAAATAGTAATTTCATGCTAGTAAATAATTAGTTACTGAATCCAAGTGAAAATTAATTACCGTACCAATAAGTCCTAATGGTAAAAATATTTACAACTAATGGTGAATTCCTTATCCATTATGAATGATTTACAAATAATATTAGGAGTAATTAAATATATAAGATTTACAAGGCTGATGGCACCTTAATCATAGCATTCTCCCACTTGATATCATACATTGGACAAATACATCCATAGGAAAACATAAGTCAGCTAAGCACTAGGAACAAGACCCATGGCCTACCTACACCATACAAACTTTTCTATGCTTGCAGGTTAGTAAGTGAATCTACAACATTCTATTGAGTGTCAATCTTCTTTAGCTTTATCTGTCCATTAGCAATCATTTCACAAACAAAATGGTATTGTGCATCCACATGCTTAGTTCATTCATGATATATAAGATTCTTGGCCAAAATAATTACACTCTGGCTATCACAACCAGTTTGAATAGTCTCACACTCAAAACCAATACATGTACACAACATTTGTAACCAAATTACCTCCTTAGAGATATGGGTAGCTAACATATACTCTACTTTGGTGGTGGATAATACAGTCATGGGCTACCTTTTACCCACTATTGGACCTTCCACTGCCCAAGTCACCTACCCAATCTGCATCAACAAAACTCTATATGACCAATGTCGTATCCACACTGTGAGTAATAGAATACAACAAATAATAATTAGAAGTACCATACAAATATCTTGAAACATTTTTCACATAGTTCCAATATTCTCTACTAGGGTTAGATAGAAACTTGCTCAATACTCCCACTGCTTGGGCAATATCTAGCCTAATGCAAACCATTGCATACATCAAACTTTATACTACACTAGCATATGACACATTAAACATATCCTCTAAATCATCTTCACTCTTAGAACATGTATCTAATGAAAGATTAGTGCCACCTAGTAAATAAATTCTAAATAGATTAAAATCCTGCATACCAACTCTATTCAAAATAGTATCAACATACATACTCTATGATAACCAAATGTTTTTGTTTACCCAATCTCTTTTAATTTCAATTCTTGATATGTACCTTGCTACCCCCAGATCTTTCATCCCAAATGCACCTAAAAATTGAGATTTTAGCTCACTAATCATACTCTTGGTGTTACTAGAAAATAACATATCATCCACATACAAGGAAACAATTAGTATATGATCATCAATACATCTAATGTAAACATAGTGATCTTCTTCACTTCTTGCAAAACCCAACTTTAAAACAAATTAGTCAAAATTTTGATACCACATGTTGGGCATTTCAAACCATAAATAAACCATTTTTAACCTACAAACCAAGTGTGCTTTTCCTTTTACATCAAAATATTTAGGTTGTTGGATGTAAATTTATTCTTCAAGATTTCCATGGTTAAAAAAGGTATTTTTAACATCCATTTGCTCAATTTCAAAGCCATTAGCAATAGCTAGTGATAAAAGAAATCTAATTGAGAATAATTTTGTAACAACAGAAAATATTTCACCAAAATCAACTCCCTCTCTCTAGGAGTAGCCCTTGGCAAGTAGTTTAGCCTTGTACTTCTCTAATGAGCTATTTTCTCTAAAATTCTTCTTGTAGACCCACTTACATCAAATGGTCTTCCTTCCTTTGGGAAAAAAACAAGATCTCAAGTATTACATGAGTCTAAGGCCATAATCTCCTCTAATATGGCTTGTTCCTAAGACTCATTATCATCTGCAAGGATAGATTTCCTATAGGATCTAGGTTCATCATCAATACTTAATAAAGAAAATATACAACTAAAATCTAGTGGGATATACCTATCAACTAGATTCCATTGTCTTGTGGATCTCCCAAGAATAGGAGTACTGGGCTATTCTTGTTTTTAAGCTTACTCAACTTCTTGGTTGTCTTCCCAAACCTCTTTAGTTTGCTAAAAAACATCACTTTAACCCTCTTATTCTTCTTGTTCCTCCTCATCCCCAAATCCATCTCTTTGTCCTTCCCAAGGTGCATCTTCCTACTTAATCTTAAAGTGTACTTTCCCTTCCTTTTCTTTATCTTTTAGTTGTTTAAGATAAAAAATAGCTCTAAGTTCCTTAAAAATCGCATCTCTAGAATAGATAACTTTTGTGGCTAGTGGATTCCAAATCTTAAAACCTTTAAAATTTTCACCATAGCCAATGAAAATACACCTTTCTACTTTTGGATCCAACATAGATCATTTTTGTTTAGTCACGTGAACATAATTGTCATAAAAAAATCTTAAGTGTGTTCAACAAAAGGTTTCTTACCTGTCCACACTTCATAAGGTGTCAAAACAAGTGCCTTACAAGGAGATCTATTTAAAACGTAACAAGCATTACTGACATCTTTTTCCCAAAAGAATATATCCAAATATGAACCAATTAATATACTTCTATCTCCTTCCATTATTTTTTGATTCATCTTTTCTAGAAACCCATTCTATTGAGGAGTGTATGTAGTAGTCTTCTTTTTAACAATACCTACATGCTTACAAAAATCATCAAATTCATTAGAATAACATTCAACTCCATTATCATCAAAATCATTGTCTGAAGGAAAAGATGCTTTTTTTTTACCAAAAACATAATGTTCATAGAAATCAAAGCTCTCATCAGAATAAGAAAAACCATGATGTAGGAGCATCTAGTGTTGTAAGGGCAATCTTGCATCACCTAAAAAGAAGTTGATTCAAAATCATTGTAGTTGATTTCATTTCTTTCCATAATTAGTGTTTTTGGTTCCATAATCTCTTGAATAATGATGTAGGACTTTCAATTTTTTTTCAAACTGCTAAAAATAGCAACCTGCCAGTTTTGGAAAGTTTAACTATCATTTTAGGAAAGTTTTCATTTGGCAATGGATTAAAGTGAAAAATTATAGAAATCTTCATAACTGAAATATAATACCTTTGGTGAAGGAATCAGGCAAAGATCATTTATGAGCTAAAAGATATTAAAGTTTTTGTTTTCTTAAAAGCCCCTAAAAATTTTTGAAATGAGATATGAGGCACTAAAACATCCCATAACATCCTAAAAAGTTGATAGAAATTTGTTTATGGATTTACAGTATGATAGTTCACATCAAGAGCTTTTCGGTGCTTAAAACGGTTAATCAATCGGACACCTGGATCAAAAGTTATGCTTCCCGGAAGTTGACCTACTTTTGGAGGGAGTTACAAATTTTGAAATTTAGTTGGAGGCTGCCAAAAAGTGCTATTTATAACTATTTTGGGAACCATGTGAAGTAGTAGAGTTAAGGGGGAAAGTGTACAGTCAAGAATAGGTAGGAAAATAGAAACCCTAGCTGATTTGGGGTTACAAAAGGAAGAAGATTCTAGAGCTTAGTGATGTGTAGTTGTAATGTGTTGCAGCCTATGGAGGATTGATTCCTCTGATTGTAATTGAGCTTCTGTAATGTAATGAGTTGTCCAAATCAATAAAGACTTATTCTAATTTCTATGTTCTATTTCTTTTGTTGTGTGTTTTATGATTTACCCCCCTTCTTCAAGTGGTATCAGAGCAAGGGTTCCTGAGTGTGTAGATAGATCACTAACCGTGGGGTAGTTTGCACTAGGACCTGAGGTTCTAGGTTTGCTGCGGAGATCAAGATGCTTCCATGAAGAAATTGTATTGGGAGGAATGCTTTGACAAAAGAGGGTTTTAGAGCCTTGCAAAGGCAAATTGATCCATTGCAAGAGCAACTGTGAAAAGGGTTTGAGTCGAGAACAAGAGAAGAAAGTGAGGATGAAGCTAAAGAAGAGCTATCTAAGGAAGAACAGGAAGCTGCAGAAGATCCTGCAGAAGTTAGGTTATTGAGGGCCATTTCTAAGATCGAAAAGAGGCCCATGATCAAATTTTCTACATATTCTAGAGATTTGAATCCAAAACAACTTATTGACTAGATCAATGACATGGAGGAGTATTTCGAGTATGAATATGTGGAGGATCCAGATAGGGTCAAGTTTGCAAAAACAAAGTTGAAAAGTCATGCCAATATTTGGTGGAAGGAGGTCTAGTTAGAGATAAATAGGAGAGGAAAAGGAAAGATCACCAGATGGGATCGGATGGTGGAGAAACTGAAGAAGCAGTTCATTCCTGTGGACTATGAGATGGAATTGTTGAAGAAGCTGCAAGGACTGAAGCAAGGAAACAAGTCTACTAAGGAGTATACAGAAGAGCTTTATAATATTACTATTAGGACAAGCCATGCAGAGGTCAAAAAGGAGAAGGAAGCTTGTTACATTAATGGGTTGAGGCCAAGTATTCAAGAGGAGCTGAGCTTGGTCATAATGACCACCATAGAAGATGCTTACTAGTTTTCTCTGAAGGTGGAAGAGAAGATAAATAAAAGATTTGATAGCAAGCAAAGGGGAAGAGGTCAAGGCGGAAGGACTGGTGGAAGACCCTATGGAGGCCATAATGAAGATCAAAAGAAAAGTGAAGAAGCTGGCACCAGTTGAAATCAAAGAAGGGATAATGCCTACTGTTCTCGTGACTAGAACAATGGTGAGCAAAGAGGAAGAGGAAGGGGCTGACTTGGACAAGGACTTGGAAGAGGAGGTTTCAGAGGAACATATTTTCAATGTGGAGAAGAAGGGCATCAAGCATACAAGTGTCCACAACAAGGAAGGACAAACAAAAGCCCTGAAGGTAATGCACGAGTTACACATGTAGATGAAGATGCGCATTCTGAGTGTTCTGAAGATGCTGAAAGGGGAAAATAGAAACCCTAGTTGATTTGGGGGTTACAAAAGGTAGAAGATTCCAGAGCCTGGTGATGCGTAGCTGTAGTGTGTTGTAGCCTGTGGAGGATTGATTCCTCTTATTGTAATTGAGCTTCTATAATGTAATAAGTTGTCTAGATCAATAAAGAAATATTCTATTTTCTATGTTCCATTTCTGTTGTTTTGTGTTTTATGATTTACCCCCTTCATCAAGTGGTATTAGAAAGGGGAGAAACTCTAGTTGTCAGAAGAACATTATTGAATAAGGAGAAAGAACCCAATTAGAGGAAGATTTTATTCTGCACAAGGTGCAAATGTGAAGGTAGGAGTTATGATATTATTATTGACAGTGGAAGCACTGACAATCTTGTTTCAAAGGAGATGGTTGACAAGTTGAGGTTGACAAGACAAAAGCATCCACATCCATATCAGATTGCATGGTTGCAGAAGGACCACAAAGCTTTGGTCAATGAGCAGTGTTTAGTGAAGTTCAAGATTGGGGACTACCATGATGAGGTGCTATCTGATATCATACTGATGGATGCATGTCATATGTTGTTGGGGAGACTGTGGCAGTATGATAGGATCAATGTCCATGATGACTGTGCAAACACATATTCCCTAACAAAAGATGAAGTTCATCATAAGTTGAAGCCCTTGAAGGAAGTGGAAGAAAAGGTATGTAGTACTTTCAGAATTTTCTTGGTAAATGGTAGGAAATTTTTGGAAGGTATGAATAATGAGCGTCATTTCTTTGCATTGATTCCTAAGATTAATCAAGAGAAATGTGAAGATGTACCAGCAAAAGTTTCAGATATGTTGGAAGAATTTTAGGACATTATATTTGATAATGTACCAAAACGTTTGCCACCAGTGAGGAAGATAAGTCATTAAATGGATTTGATATCAGGAGCCAGTTTGCCAAATAACACAGCCCATAGAACAACTCCAGAAGAGAATGAAGAGTTGAACAAACAATTTCACAAGTTGTTAAGGAAGGGACTGATAAGGGAAAGCTTGAGTCCATGTACGGTACCTATTGTACTAGCACCAAATAAAGATGGAGAGTGGAAAATGTGTATAGATTCTTGAGCCATAAATAAGATCACAATCAAGTATAGGTTTCCATTGCCAAGAATGGATGACATAATGGATTGTTTGAGTGGAGCCAAGTACTTCATAAAGATTGACCTAAAGAGTGGGTATCACCATAACCGAATCAGAGAAGGAGATGAATGGAAGACAACCTTCAAGACAAAGGAGAGTTTGTATGAGTTGTTAGTCATACCATTTAGCCTAACCAACACACCGAGCACATTCATGCGGCTCATGAACGAGGTACTAAAAGAATTTTTGGGAAGCTTTGTTATTGTTTATTTGGATGATATTTTGATTTTTAGTAAGACTTGGGATAAGCATCTGATGCATATCAGAAGAGTTCTAGAGAAGCTAAGGGAGGAGAAGTTGTTGATTAATTTGAAGAAATGTAGTTTTGCAAAGGAGTTGGTATACCTAGGATTTGTTGTCTCAGGAGAAGGTCTCAAGATGGACCTAGAAAAAGTAAGGGCTATCACTGAATCACCTACACCGAGAAGTGCTACAGAGGTAAGATCTTTTCATGGTTTGGCAAGTTTTTATAGAAAGTTTATCAGGAATTTTAGTAGCATTTGTGCACCCCTAACTGAGACAATGAGAGGGGATAGAAAAGATTTTAGATGGACTAAAGGAGCAGACAAAAGCTTTGATACATTGAAGCAGAAAGTCATAGAGCAACCTGTTTTGGCACTTCTAGATTTTAATAAGGTATTTCAGGTAGATTGTGATGCTAGTGGTAGTGCTATAGGAGTTGTTTTGAGTCAAGAAGGTAAGCCCATTGCCTATTTTAGTGAGAAGCTTAATGATGCTAAGAAAAAGTATTATGTTTATGATCAAGAGTTTTATGCAATAGTTCAGGCTTTGAAAAAATGGAGACATTATTTTTTGCCAAAAGAGTTTGTTTTACATATTGATCATCAGGCTTAGCAGTATCTTAATAGTCAAGGAAAGTTGAACCAGAGGCACTTAAAATGGGTTGAGTTTTTGCAAAGTTATACTTTTTTTTTTGAAGCATAGGAGTGGGAAGTCCAACAAAGTTGCAGATGCCTTGAGAAAAAGGCAAAATTTGTTGACAGAAATGAAGATAGAGGTTATTGGGTTCGATGAGCTCAAAAGTTTGTATCCTAAAGATCTAGATTTTGTAGAGGCTTGGAAATCTTGTCTGGAACCTGTTACTTTAGATAGGACAAAATGGTTTGATTTCATAATCCAAGATGGCATGTTGTTTAAAGGAAGCTGGTTGTGCATTCCGAGGAGTTCTATGAGAGAGAACCTGATTAAGGAGAAGCATAGTGGAGGATTGGTTAGACACTTTAGTCAAGATAAGACCATTGCTATTATTGGTGAAAATTATTATTAGCCATAGTTGCAGTAGGATGTGAGGAAATTTGTGCAGAGTTGTAGAGTATGTCAGATGGTGAAAGGAACAAGTCAGAATTCAGGTCTATATCAGCCACTACCTATACCAGAGAAGCCATCGGATGATATTAGTATGGATTTTGTTCTTGGTTTACTAAGGACACAGAGAGGACATGATTCTACTTTTGTGGTGGTGGAAAGATTCTCAAAGATGACACATTTTATTCCTTGCAAGAAGACTAATGATGTTGTTCATATTGTAGAGTTATTTTTCAGGGAGGCAGTGAGATTACATGATCTACCAAAGAGCATAGTTTCATATCGAGATACCAAGTTTGTGGGTTATTTTTGGAGGACATTGTGGAAGAAGTTGAAAACAGATTTAAAGTTCAGTTTTGCACACCATCCATAGACTGATGGATAGACAGAAGTGGTGAATAGGAGTTTGGGTAACCTGCTACAATGCTTAGTAGGAGATAAGCCCAAGGGATGGGATTTGATTTTAGCACAGGTAGAATTTGCTTACAATAATTCTATCAATAGAAGTACTAGTAAATCACCATTTCAAATTGTATATGGCAATAGACCAAGAAATACTTCTGAGTTAAGGAAGTTGGACAAAGGAAAAAGGACAAGTGCTGAAGCTGAAGACTTTGTAGAACATCTAAAGAATTTGCATGAAGAGGTGAGAAAGCACATTAATGAGATGAATATTCAGTACAAGGCTAAGGAAGATCAGAAGAGGAGATACAAGGAGTTTCAGGTAGGAGATGAAGTCATGGTTCACTTCAGAAAAGAAAGGTTCCCAATTGGAACTTATAATAAGTTAAAAATGAAGAAATTTGGATCATGCAGAATCTTGAAGAAGCATGATTCAAGAAATGCATATGAGGTAGAGCTACTGAGTGGGATTAATATTTCCCATGTTTTCAACATTGCTGATTTATCAGAATATCATGAAGGTGGAAGAGAGGATGAACCAACAAAAGAACAGTGGAGTATTTTAGCATTTACTTCAATGGAGGAGATAGAAGAGATCTTGGATAGTTGTGTGGGAAGAAGTACTCCAAACAGACAATATGAAGAATATCTAGTGAAATAGAAAGGAAGGCCTATTGAATATTCTTCTTGGTTGTCTAAGGTAGAGGTTGATTGTTTGGGTTTTCTTCAAACAAACACCTAAGACGTGACAGGGTCACTTCTCAAATTGCCATGGGTGTCTGATGCAAGAGCATCCAGTGGTGTAAGGGCAATCTTGCATCACCTAAAAATAAGTTGATTCAAAATCATTGCAGTTGTTTTCATTTCTTTCCATAATAAGTGTTTCAGGTTCCATAATCTCTTGAATAATAATGTAGGACTTTTAGTTTTTTTTCAAACTGCTAAAAATAGAAACCTACCAGTTTTGGAAAGTTTAACTGTCATTTTAGGAAAGTTTGCATTTGGGCATAGATTGAAGTAAAAACTTACAGAAACCTTCATAACTGAAATATAAGACCTTTGGCAAAGGAATCAAGCAAAGATCATTTGTGAGTTGAAAGATATTAAAGTTTTTGTTTTCTGAAAAGCCCTTGAAATTTTTTGAAAGGAGATATAAGGCCTTAAAACATCCCATAAACTCTAGAAAAGTTGATGGAAATCCATTTATGGATTTCTAGCATGATAGTTCACATCGTAAGCTTTCCAGTTCTTAAAACAGTCCCTCAATCAGACACCCAAATCAAAAGTTATGCTTCCCAGAAGTTGACTTACTTTTGGAGGGAGTTGCAAATTTTGAAATTTAGCTGGAGGCCACCAAAAAGTGCTATTTATGACTATTTTGGGAACCCTAGATGGTAGTAGCATTAAGGGGGAAAGTGTAGAGTCAAGAATAGGTGGGAAAACAGAAACCCTAGCTGATTTGGGGTTACAGAAGGAAGAAGATTCCAGAGCCTGGTGATGTGTAGCTATAATGTGTTGCAACATATGGAGGATTGATTCCTCTTATTGTAATTGAGCTTCTGTAATGTAATGAGTTGTCCAAATCAGTAAAGAAATATTCTATTTTCTATGTGCCATTTTTGTTGTTGTGTGTTTTATGATTTACCCCCCTTCTTCAAACCATCTAACCAATTCTTATTTAAAATGGTTTTTAAACTAGTCTCACTTATGTGGCCCAATCTATGGTACCATAACATACATGTATTTTTAGTTTTCTTAGTTACATTCATAGAGTTAAAAAATAGTGGCATCTATCTTAAACAGAGTTGTCATCCTTGTCCCTCTCACTATCACCAAATTCCCTCTGACTAATTTTCAACCATGCTTATTAAATGTTACATGCATTTCTAAGTTATTCAACCTAGATATCAAAATTAAATTTCTAGATAATCTAGGAATATGTAAAACACCAAGGAGGGTTTTTAACCTCCCATCACTAAAATAGAACTATACCTTTCCCCATTCAACAATGGGATATGATCTATTGTCCCCAAGGTATACTTCTAGGATCCATCATATTCATCATATGTGGAAAACCACTCCTTATGAGGAGTCATATGATAGGATAATTTTGAATCAATCAACCAATGTTCGTTAGATATAATATTCCATTAAGAAAGAAAAGCTTCATCACCTGAATCAAATGACTTCTCTATGGTGGAATTTAATTATTTCTTTTTTTTTTGTATTCCTTCTTCACATGTTCCATTTTACCACAGTTATAACACTTTACTATATTCTTCTTACTTGGAGTCTTAAGTCTACCCTTGGACTTGTCTTAAGGACCCTTCTATTCTACCTTAGATCCTCTTTCCTTGGACCTTCCCCTGACATGGAGAGAATCCTTTAAACCCTTTGTATTGTCTTTCTTCCTCATTTCCTTTGATAACAAAGTTGCAACATCATTTTCCATCTTTGGAGTATCTGAAAGGTTAGCATTGAAGAAAAGAATCATTTTCTCCCATGACATAGACCAAAAAATATTGAAGCATTTAATACACTTATCTTCTTCATCTATCTTAACATCACCAGAAGCTAACTGAATCAGAATCAAAATAAAAGCATTCAAATGCTCTACTATCGAATCACCTTCCATCATTTTAAGAGAAAATTATTTTATTTTATAATATAATGTATTTACTAGACACTTTGCTTGGTAGATGTCACCTAATTGTTCCCATAATGAATATGTCATAGGTTCATTAGCTGCATTAAACAAAATAGAGTCTGAAAGACAAAGTTAGATGGTCCCTTAAGATTTCTTGTCCATCTTTTCCAAGATGTACTGAGTGGCTCCTGGTGGGCAACTTTTATTTGTTAGCACATGCCACTAGTTTCTGTCCTCTAGAAGATCCCCCATTTTAAGTTAACACAACTCATAACTAGCTCCATTAAACTTCCCAATGTCTAAGAGAAATAAGGATGCTACCATAGCTTCTACACACAAATTTGTAAAACAAATTCAAATAGAACTCCCACTACAACTCCTAAAACCATCACCCTTCCACCGAAGAAGGAAAGATGGTTAGGCTTTGATACCAAATGTTAGAAATGAAGATAACTACTATATATGAAAATCTAAATTCAATTGTAAATATGATCTTAACTAGAGTATAAACAAATGGAGATTGCAATAAAATAAATTATCCACAAAAAAATATGGTATAGAAGAACAGTAATATAGTTTTTACGTGGAGAAACACTTTCTAGAAAAACACAACCAAGAAGAGAGGCCCAAGATTGTATTATCTTCAAAATAGAGATTAGAGTAAATCCTTCCTTTCTCCTTTTTAGTCTTCACTCCTTTAACATCTGCAAACATAATTTTCACTCTATCTCATTATGTTCATTTTCTACCACCATAACCCCTATTTATATAGTATTTTCACCCTCTAAATGGGGCATCCAAGTTGTTTATCATATCCCAATGCCTCCCTTGAATAAATCCAATAATTTAATACATAAAAAAATATTGGTTGTAACTCCATTAGTCACCTCTTACACATTGACAACTAATTTGTCCTTATGGACTCCTAATTTGTCCTATCTTGCAAGGCAATTATTGTCTTCATGTGGAGGTTTTATAACCAACCAAAATATAATTACAAGTGTCCAAAACAACCTCATTGGATGTTGACCACCCAAAACAAGCTTATCCTTCAAGATTCTTGTTAGTAGGGTGTAGAGCATGGAGCAGAGCTAATTAGAAGCTAGCGCATACACTATGCAGAGGTCACAAGCTGACAAAAGATGCTAGAAGACACATCCCTAGATGTAATAGATATATTATATATATATACATGATATAATGATATAATATAGGATTATAGAAGTAAGATATGAGATAGTATGATGATATGAAGAATGACATAGAAGGCACATATGTAGATGGATGAGGCAGAAACCTAGACCTGGTAGAGGATGGATGATACTTGATTGTTATTTATTATACATAGGGAGATCTACTAATAATGGTTATTTCTTTGTTGTATTATGATTGTGATCTATATGTGATACTCTATTTCTATTATTCTTTATGTTTTTTCAATCAATCTCTAGCTACTTGACTAGGGTATAAATTGACTACAAACACTTGACTGAGGACCACATCTCTGAACTAGTATCCCTCTCCATTTCTTGCCAACATTTGGTTTCATTGCTAGGATCCTAGAAGAAGGTAGTTAAAGATTGAAGGGAAAAACATTCAAAGGAGTAGTGTAGAGTTCTAGAAAGTGGAGAATGCTAGATTACTGGAGAAAACTTTTAAATTGCAGAGAAATTTGAGTCTCCTTAAGTTTATACCTTTGTGAGAGGGGGGCAAACACTTAAAGGGATGGCAAGTGAAAAGGGTATAGGATCTACTAGGACCTTTCAAATGATGTGACTCTACAAACAAGGCTACCATGGGATATAAAAGGGCTAATGAAACACCAAATCAAGAAAACTAATGCCCAAAGGGGAGAAGTGGAAGAAAAGAGGGATTGGCAAAGAAATTAGAATTAGAATGGAGATAAGCAGAGAAGAAAGATTGAACCAAATGAAGGAATGATAGGAGTGTTACTGCAGGAGGATGAAAAGGGCACAAGAGAGTGGAAGAGATATGACAACATAAGTTGTAGAAGGAAAGGAGGAACAATTCATGGAGCACGCCTTGGAGGGTGCTATCATAAGTGAAGAAGAAGACAAGTGTATCATGAAGGATACTACTAAGTATGCCATTGTGGGTGCTTCTAGAGAAGGGAGATTGGAAGGAGAAAAAGTAGGGCCCATCATGGAGGAGGCTACTTGATGCAGAGGCATCCACACTAAAACCTTGACATACAGCATGTATGTCTACAACCCTTCATCATCATCATCATATTTCCCTTAACACTATCAGCATCATCATATTTTCTCTTACCGACCGATATCCTCCTGCAGACAAACCTTCGACCTTTCGCCTGTCAGCAGCATCATCATATTCGGCTATCGGCAGCATCATCACATTCGGCAAGCACAAACATCCTCTTGATGTTCACTGTTCATCTTACCGCCAAACGCTTTCTGCAGCATCATGATGTTCAACATCATGTTCATCAGCAGGATATAAAATATCCGGTTCCCTCCATATATCCTGATGACGACACTTCACGCACCTTTCCTTCGATGCTTACGTCACCCCGATATCTGACTACTCAAACAACAGCATCAGGATATGACTTATCTGGTCATATTGAAATATCCTGATGATGATACTCAACTTTATACTGATGACGATTATCTTGATGACGATGACGTCATATGCAGCTCCTCCATTATCCTGTTGTCGGCCAAACATAACATTATCGGGCTGCGATGGTTTTATCAACCTGATCTTCTACCTTATGCCGATACACTCCTCCTTGGCAACACCTTATGATGATCACCCCAATGCACATTCACCTTATGCAAACTACTGCATCATGTTCACCTCCATCTACTTGGATGACGCCCGAAGTAACTGCAGGATATACACAGAAATATCCTGATGATGCCGTTGCGATGGATTTTCCAACCTTAGTGAATTTTCAATCCACCGAACCTCCTGAGGTGACCCGATCCACTTCCTGGACAACTTTCCAGACTCGAACTACTAGCACGACCTAGCACATACCCATGCTAGGGTTCTCAACACCTCTCGACTGCGATCCTGCAAACATACATGTGAACAAACAGAAAATGCAAACTACATCCTAAACTATGGTACATAGCCATTCCACCGATTCGACGAATCAACTGGTGGAATGGATCAGCGAATCCATGAAACCACCAAAACAGCCACACGATTAAACAATGGAATTCAACAGAGAATGAACACAAACAGGATCTCTTTATTGATTTCAAAAGATGCAAATACAATATTCTGTCTCTCTCTCTCTGTCTCACTCTGTCTCTCCTCTTCAATGCAATATCTAAAATCAACCGATCCTAATGCATAAATAGGATCTGCTTGCGAGTACTACCACTCGATTCCCAGCGGCTGGGAGCTTCCAAGCGGCTGGGAGGATCCAACTGAACTAACAAACTATACAGCTGTCATCAGCTGTCATAACAAACTACCTAAAAATAGAAAAGCATGGTCAACTTGGACCTTATTACATGCATTAGTCTTATAAGACCTTCTTGGAAACATTAACAAGACTTAAACTAACTAACTGCCTCATGGAGGCCAGCTGTCAGGTAGGTGCTCCTGCACCATACTCCCCAACAGAAAAGAACTCATGTCCCATGAGTTAGGATGTGGAAGTCCTCCACCTTTACACTTTGCCTTTGCAGTGTCTTGACCTGTTCCAGCTTTGTCCTCGGCTGGCTTTCGGCTGCTCGAAGACTTCTGAATTGTAACTTGCTTTCTTGCAAGTAAATCCTCATGCCTGTCACTATAGGCCCTTCTCTCACATACCTTGTGTTTGTCAGGTTGTCTGACCAGAACCTCTATCTGAACTGCCTCTTGAACTTCTGCAATGTTCAACTCTGTCTTTCTTTCAACCTTTATAGGACAAACAATAGTCCCAACTATGACAACATCCTTGTCATTCCTCTCAACTGGTGGTTGTTTGCAAACCTGTTTCTGAACCTGCTGCTGACCTCTGTCAGTCACAACTAAAACTTTCTTCAACCTGTTGTCCTTAACAACTTCTTTCCCTGCAGTGTCCTCAACTACCTTTATGCCTGCTCCTATAGGCATATGCACAAATTCCTTCTTTCCCACTAAAATGATTTTTGCTGCCTTCTGTGCTGCACCATCTTCCTGCAATGGCATCAACATAATAGTCTTCCCATCTTTCTTGATGGTGTAGGTATTAGCATACCCATCATACAGTACCCTTCTATCAAATTGCCATGGTCTACCCAACAGTAGGTGACAACATTCCATGGGCAAAATGTCACACAAAACTCTATCATGATATGCTCCAATCTGAAAATCCACATATGCTTGTTCATAGACAAAAAGTGATTGACTATCACTCACCCAAGATGCCTTGTAAGGGTGTTGATGTGGAATCCTTTCCAAATTTAGTTTATCCACCATTTCCTGAGATACCATGTTGTCTGTTGAACTAGTATCAATGACAACCTTACATACCTTACCTTTGCTCTTGCATGTGGTCTTGAAAAGAGCTCTTCTTTGCATCATATCCTTTGATGCCTGCAAACTAATTCTCCTTAGCATCAATGCTTCTCCCTCCTCAGGATACCCCTAACCGTCAGGAACTCTGTCTCCTTGATAAGTGTTTAAACTTTGCACACTTTGCTCTACTTTCTCTTATTGCACAAGTTGTACTCTCTTATCATTCGTTCTATCATTTCTGGATGATGAACCTTTGCTTTCTGGACATTTGAAAAATGGATGACCAAACTCACCACAGGTGTAACACTTTCCTGAAAATGTAGTAGAACCTCTACCACTTCCAAATCTGCCTCTATTACCTTTCCATCCACCTCTGAAATCAGACTGTCCCTGTCCTTTACCAGTGTCTTCTTGACCCTCATTGGTTTGCCTTGTTGTAGGGGCTAATCCTCTTCCCCTCATATTGTTTCCTCTTCCTCTCATGGACTTATCTTGTCTCCTATTCATCTTTTCTTCAATCCTGATTGCCATTTGTAACAATCTTCCACATTCTTAGGGTTAGCTAAAACTAACTCATCCTGTATGTTCAATCTCAAACCAGCCAAGTACCTAGCCACCTTTTCTACCTCATTCTCATGATGACCAGATCTCATACTCAACTTATAAAACTCCTCAGTATATGCCTTCACATCCATTTCCTTCTGCCTTAAAAATTGCAGCTTCTTAAACATCTGAATTTCATAATCCTTAGGCAAGAATTTACCTTTGATCCTTGCTACCATTTTATCCCATGAAGTGATCTTTGACCTTCCTTATTTCCTTCTCTCGGATTGTACATAATCCCACCATACCAAAGCATGACCTCCTAACTTGGTCTTTGCAATCTTTACCTTCTGATCCTCAGCAACATCTTCACATTCAAAATGATTATCAAGTGCAGCAATCCAATCCAGCAACTCATCTTCATTCAAACTTCCATTATACTTGGAAACATCAACCTTTACCTTAGGTTTATCACTCTGCACTGCCTTTAACAGTTTTGCAAATCTCTGGTCTTCAGCATCCAGACCTTCAGCTACCTCTTCATACTCTTCAACAGCATCTTCATCTTCTTCAGACTCACTGTCTTTCACTTCCCTCTTTTTATTCTTTTCCAGGGCTACAAGCCTGGCTTGAAGTGCTTCAGCAAGCTCCTTCATCTTCCTCATCTCTCTGGCATGTTTTTCCTTCATCTCCTGCAATTCCCTTGCAGTACCATTACCTTTCGGAGGCATTTTGTCAACCTCTCACTCCTCTACCTCTGTCTTTTCAGTGACAGAGTCAACACACAATAGCCCAGACCTTTTGCTGAGCTCTGATACCACTATGATACAGAGGCATCCACACTAAAACCTTGACATACAGCATGTATGTCTACAACCCTTCATCATCATCATCATATTTCCCTTAACACTGTCAGCATCATCATATTTTCTCTTGCCGACCGATATCCTCCTGTAGACAAACCTTCGACCTTTCGCCTGTCAGCAGCATCATCATATTCGGCTATCGATAGCATCATCACATTCGGCAAGTGCAAACATCCTCCTGATGTTCACTGTTCATCTTACCGCCAAACGCTTTCTGCAGCATCATGATGTTCAACATCATGTTCATCAGCAGGATATAAAATATCCGGTTCCCTCCATATATCCTGATGACGACACTTCACGCACCTTTCCTTCGATGCTTACGTCACCCCGATATCTGACTACTCAAACAACAGCATCAGGATATGACTTATCCGGTCATATTGAAATATCCTGATGATGATACTCAACTTTATATTGATGACGATTATCCTGATGACGATGACGTCATATGCAGCTCCTCCATTATCCTGCTGTCGGCCAAACATAACATTATCGGCCCGCGATGGTTTTATCAACCCGATCTTCTACCTTATGCCGATACACTCCTCCTCGGCAACACCTTATGATGATCACCCCAATGCACATTCACCTTATGCAAACTACTGCATCATGTTCACCTCCATCTACTCGGATGACGCCCGAAGTAACTGCAGGATATACACAGAGATATCCTGATGATGCCATTGCGATGGATTTTCTAACCTTAGCGAATTTTCAATCCGCCGAACCTCCTGAGGTGACCTGATCCGCTTCCTGGACAACTTTCTAGACTCGAACTACCAGCACGACCTAGCACATACCCATGCTAGGGTTCTCAACACCTCTCAACTGCGATCCTGCAAACATACATGTGAACAAACAGAAAATGCAAACTACATCCTAAACTATGGTACATAGCCATTCCACTGATTTGACGAATCAACCGGTGGAATGGATCAGTGAATCCATGAAACCACCAGAATAGCCACACGATTAAACAATGGAATTCAACAGAGAATGAACACAAACAGGATCTCTTTATTGATTTCAAAAGATGCAAATACAATATTCTGTCTCTCTCTCTCTGTCTCACTCTGTCTCTCCTTTTCAATGCAATATCTAAAATCAACCGATCCTAATGCATAAATAGGATCTGCTTGCGAGTACTACCACTTGATTCCCAGCGGCTGGGAGCTTCCAAGCGGCTGGGAGGATCCAACTGAACTAACAAACTATACAGCTGTCATCAGCTGTCATAACAAACTACCTAAAAATAGAAAAGCACGGTCAACTTGGACCTTATTACATGCATTTGTCTTATAAGACCTTCTTGGAAACATTAACAAGACTTAAACTAACTAACTGCCTCATGGAGGCCAGCTGTCAGGTAGGTGCTCCTGCACCACTACTGAGTGCACCATTGTGGGTGTTGTCAGATAGGAAGGTGGAAGGGAAAAGAAAGAAAGAGGTGAATTACTATTTCTATCACAGACTACCAAAAAACCTAAATTAACACTAAAAATTTTGAAGACGGATGAGGAATATATAGATGAACTAACTTTCTGAAGCATAAAGGAGATAAGAGGAGGAGGAGGAGGATATGCAGTAAATATTGAGAGGAGTTTTGAGGGTTTTGGAAGGTTATTTCAACCATCATTAGATGCTGACATGATGTCATTCACAAATAGAATAGTATCCCCTAATTTGAAGAGACACTACGAAGAGACACAACCACTGGACCATGAGTCATGCTGATTGCCATATAAATTCAAAAGAATTTTAGTTGAGAAGGAAGATATTCAAGAAAACAAGGAAGCAAATAGAATAGAAGAGATTCAAAGTAATTTCACAAAAGTTTTAAGAAAGGAGTACTTTGATATCTAACTATAGAGAGACAAGGGAAGAGAAATAAACTGAGTTGATAGAAGACAACCTAACTAGAAGAATAGACTAGAGGAAACCTATTGCAAAATACCAGACTTTGAGAAGACCAATCATGGATATTCCTATCAATTTACTAGTCTTTGAGAAGGACACTACTCAAGCAATAGAGCATATTTTTGTTCTAGAGTCTATTTGGAACTGGAGGGAGGTCAAAGTTTAAAGTTGTGTCACACTTTGGGCAACTTATCAACATAAATGAATTTATGTATTTCCTACTAAAAGTCAATTTTGGTGAAACTTATGTTCTATTTGGATTCATTCTAGCTAAATTAGTTCTAGGACACAACTTGTCCAATTGGAACCATCCACTAAAAACATATGTAGCATCACTTTGGGGCTCATTTACCAAAAAAAATGAAATTATTTGAAAAACTTGATACTCTAACTGATGGTGACTGATTGTCATTGATGTCAAAAAGGTGTTAAGTTGATGATGATGCAGATATGTCATGTTGTTTACAGATTGTCCACATGGGCCCAATGCGCAGATCATTTTGGAGTTGTTCATATGCAAAGGGTTCATATAAGAAGGATGCTTGGTGGAGTTGCTTCATGTTTATCTCAGATAGGGATGATCAATGCCTAGGATGCAAGATGTCTTTAAGGGCACAAGAGCACAATGTGTCTTCAGTGAGTTGCTTTAATGGTATTGATATGATGCTAAGTGTTATGTTGATCTTCAGTTTTGATACAAGACATGACAAAATGTTTCTCCAAATGTCATATGATTGAAAGTTATTCAACAATTGTTGTGATGGAACACGACTTCATAAAAGGTGCATGACTGTGATTATGGAACAAGTGGATGTCAAAGGAATATTTAGATGTCAATTACATATTTTGCTACAATTCTATATCATGTGCAGATGGATGATCAAAAGAATTCTTGGCAGATGTATGCTCAAAATGTTCTTGTGAATTGAAGTTCTTATTTAAGAGTTAAGAACATTAAAAATCTAAATTCACAATATCATAGCCTTTTGTGTTTGATTAACACTTTTGTTTTATTTGAAAAGTGACCTACTAGGGCAAGTCAAAATCACTTAACAAACCGGTTGGAGGGCTCTTACGTCATTTTGAAACCGGCCCCATTCATGAGCATTAGTTTTTTTTTAAGGAAGTGAGCACCTACTTTCTTACTAATAGTTATATTAGAAAGTGAAAAAGGCCCATCATAAGTTTTTTTAAAAACTCTTCTTCCCCTCACAAATAATGTGGGCTTTTTTAAAAAAGTTTTTTTTAAGTCTTTTTAATCTCCTTTAAATAAGATATTTTTAGAGTTTTTAAAAGCTCTAATTTTTAAAAAGTTTTTAAATATTTTTTTATAAGGAGATTTTAGAGTTTCAAAGCTCTATTTTTTAAAAAAGATTTTTTAAGCATGATTTTTTTTAGAATCTTTTTTTGGTGGCAGATTTTGTGGATATTGTTAAGAGATTTATTTCTATTTTTGTGGAGAGATTTTTTGAAGTGGAAGCAATTTTTTTTCTTCATGCAAGTGATTGTTTTTTACAAGAGGAGAATATGAAGAGTAGTGAACAGTGAATTTTTGCAAGTGCATTGTGATTTTTTATTGAAGATATTTTTGAGATGAATTTTGTAGAGAAGAAGAATTTCAAAAAGAACAGGATAACAATGATGCAAGGAGAAAATATTTTTGCATAGATGATGAACAATTTTTTTGTTTTCTTGAGAAAATAAAGAGGTTGTTTGCAAAGAAGAATTTGAGGAGATTTTCTTTTGTAAAGCAAATATTTATGGAGAAATTGGAGATTGTTTTTGAAAGGATTGCTTTGACAGAGAATATAAAAATATCAGATGATTATATTGCAGATTAGTGAAGTTATTTATGTAGATTGAAGAGATTGAAGAGTCATCTTTGAAGGAATATAAAGAGATTTTGTTGATACAGAGAATATATTTTTATGCGGGATTCAATGGTTTCAATGAAGGAGTTTTTCTTCTTGCACATGGAGATCAGATTTGAAAGAGATTTTATTTTCTCTTTCAAGAGCAAATTGAAATATCTTATTTCAATTAAAGATTTTTATATGACTTTAATTATTGTTTTAGATGAATTGTCTGTGCAGAGAAAGTGAGAAGTTTCAAAACTTTTGAAGAAGATTTACATATTTTTGCAAGGGATAATTTGAGATGTCAAAGAATATGAAAGGGCTCTAAAATGGACAGAGAGATAATTTTTTATTACAAGAGATTGATTTTGTAGAGAGAAGGTGAAAATTTTTTGTTTGTAGGTTCTTCATTGAGAGAAGATGAGAATGTTGATACAGAATGTGGAAAGTCTTTTCATATTAATAGGCTTGGCAGGTGGATTGATTTGTGTGTTGTTGGTTGGATCAGAATAAAGGATTGTTGAGTGTATCCGGATGTCAGATTGAATAGAATGGGTATTTGACAGACATATGTTTGTATTGAATGGAAACAGAGTATCGCTCTGATTTGCTTATTACATTTGTTGGTAATTTGGTTTGCCAGTGAGGCACAGTATGCCAGTGTGGCTTGTGGTCATTGAGACCTTTCTATGCTAGTGAAGCTTGTGGTCAGTGAGACCTTGTATATGTCAGTGAGACATTTGTAAGAAGTTTTTCATTTAAGCCAGTGAGGCAATTTTGGAGTGGTTTGATTTACTTATGAAGTTTTTATTCTCTTTCTATATTCACAATCATGTGCATATGTATTTTACAAATCAAATGGTATCTTTCTTTTTGAGCTCTGAAAGTTAAAGTTTAAAAAGGATTTGAAAATTCACACAACACTAATTCACCCCCCCTCTCAGTGTTGCCCTTGATTCCTACACTAACAACTACTCATGTAAATAATCATTTTAGAAGAATCTAAAAATACCCTTTTGTAGATCAGTCAATCTACTTTATAAAAATATATTTTTTTGAATATTTCAATTATTGTTTATATTTTATTTTTTATTTCTACTAAAATTATGTCATCGGCACCAAAATATGGTGTCGATTGTCCTCTCAAGAGAAAATAGCAAAGTTTATCAAAAAAATTTAAAAAAAAAATATGATGCACTAGAGGAGAGATCCCTTGTCAAGATGAAATAATTTTTTTCCTATTTTGGATAAATAATGAAGACAAAAGTTGATGTCCCATCGAAGTAGTTGTGTTTTCATTACACGCAAATTCCAAAATTTATTTAAAGATATATATTTATCAAATTACAGAAGAAAATAATCCATGCACTAAAGTTTTGAGCTATGAATACAAAAAAAATATAGAAGGAAAATAAATGAAATTTACTATATAAAGTGTGACATCCCATTCAACCTTATTTTTCAGCATTTTATAAAGAACTAAATCATAGTGTGAATTTTATAAAATACTACATTTAAATAACTTTTATTTTTTTTTTAAAATAGAAACATGAAATATACTAAAAAATCTACCTTTTATTAGTTTACATCATTTTAAAATTTAGAACATATATGCCACTTTGTAGTGATTCAGGTTAAAAAGTTTGATCAGTGTTGGTTGTTTCCTTTATGAAAGTGTGAAACAAGTTTGTGCTTTTACCCGTGGGTAACAAGAGATGAAATCAAGTTGTTTGACTTCATAGGCACCTTGTGGAATGAAGCATTGACGTGGTATATGAAGCAGGTTGAAGTGGTATAGGAAGACATACCCAAATTCTAGCGGTCGATCGTATGGGAATAGCTATAATAATGATGGAAGAGAGCAATTTGGAGGCTACAGAAGAGGTCAAAACCATGGAAGAAGTCAAAGAATGAAAGAGGATGCTACATACATTGCAATTGTGGTAAGCTAGGATACTTTGCTAATGAATGTTGGAGCTAAAGTAAAACACAATGTTCATTTTGTAGGAATACAAAGCATGACCTATTTTCTTGTGATAGATCACAATAATACTTCCAGAATGCAACACCACAATCTAAGAGTGATGAGTTACAGAACTTGAATAATTAAAAAGGGGCTAGGATCATAAGAAGGCAACCTAAGAGTCAAGGAAAAAGAAGTTGTTGAAAGAATAGCAGGGAGGAAATAGACATATCTTCAACTGAATCTATAGAAGAAGAAGAGTACTACCAGAGAAGCAAGCTAAAACATACCAAAAGAAGAAGGAAGGAGAAAGCTCCAGTACTGACAAGACAAGGAACAAATATCAGAAGACACTATACCGCTAACATAGAAGAGGAAGATAGTGAGGAGGAAGAATAATTTGTTCCTACTAAGAAACAACATGAGGAAGTTGTGAAGGAAGCTCAACAAACAATAAGGAAGGAGAAAGAAAAGGACAAACAATACAAGAAGTTTTTCACCGAAGAAGAAGTAGAATCATTCAAGCAGTTAGCACAACCAACACAACAACATAGACTCATTGAGAAACTAAATTAATTTTCTAAATACTGGAACAAGGAGAAAGGTTAGAAGATTCAACTTCAAAGGATGGGAAGGACATATAGAGAATGGAAGACAAAGCCACTTATGATGGATGTTCACATCAATGATAGAAGGGTCTAAAATATCATGATAGATTTGGGAGAAGATGTCACAATGATAAAAAAGAAGCTTTGAGAGAAATTAGGAAGACCTAAGCTGACATAAACAACTTACAATACAATCTTAGCAGATGGATCCAATGTGTAGACAATGGGAACATGGAATCAGGTGTAAGTTAACCTAATGGGAGTTAGAGATGTCTTAGACTACTGTAGTAGCCATGAAGGATCAATGAGAAGATTTCAATGTACTTTTGGGCTTGAGCTAGTTTGTGTATGCAAATGGTATCATAGACTCCTAGAAAGAAGAGATGTCATTTTCTAATGATAATAATATTGTCCATATTCTTTTGGGATCATCAATGGAAGAAACATACATGGAAGAAGCCAATCAGACTAAAGACAGTAATAAGGATGCAAAGAATCTGTACACAATTTCAAGGTTGGATGCAGAGGCAACAACAGAAGAGCCTAACTCTAAGGTATAATTAGAGAAAGAGGATGATCACTATAGTATAAATAGTGAGGAAGTTCTAGAAGCTTGGTTGAGAGAAGAACTAGAAAAAAAAACATAGAAAATGCTTGGTTACCGAAAGATATTCATGGTTAGAATTGCCAAGGAAGATATACCGCAATCCTCCGTACTTCATCAAAACCTATTAGAGATCACATGCAACACATCTATGAATGATACCAAATACATGGATCAAAGACCTCACCGGGTAAGTCATATTTTGAAAGGAATTTCACACATCAAGTTTCCTAGGTTTTCAAGAGTACAAAATCTGCATACATGTCTAGGAGAAATGGAGATAGTTTTTTTAGATGAAGACATAAGACTACAAGTTGTACAACACACATTGGTATGGAATGCCACAAACTAGTGGAACACACACAAAGACACAATAAATCAATGGCCATTATTCAAAATACTCATCAAGACAAGATATTTGCTGAATGAAAGAGAATATGACATAATACCTAGAAATACTTAGGATAGATCTCACCATAAGAACATTTATCTATGTGTACAATAGTATGGAGAGAAATAAATGAATATAATGAGACACTGTACAACCATTTATTTTATTGGACATTGTCACCAATTGCACAAACATGGTATATAAATCACGAACGAAGGAAAGAAACTAGATATTGGGAAGAACTAGAAAAGGACTTCATTTACACATTCTCATTCTTTAGTCTAGATAAGAACATATACACAACACTACTCAGAATCAAGGAGATCATCTTTCAATAGGATGCCGAAAAAGAAGAAGCAAAACTAGAACAATGTCCACCACCGACAAGAATATAAAGCATATGAAAAATCATAGAATGGATGGATAAAGAAACATACCCAAAGAAACAAAAATGCTACAAAACAACACAACAGGATGATAAAGAGAGTAGGGGACTAGAAATAAAGATTGAACAAGGAGAAAGAAAGATGGAATCAATAGATATCAAGGAAAAATACTATAATAAGTCTATCTAATTGAGGGAAGAGAACATTGCCAAAGAAGGAGATCCTAAGCTAGTCAAAATAGGAGACTATTGGGATGAGAAGGTAGTGGCTCAAGTAATAGAAATTATGTCTAAGTATGAGGATTTGTTCCCTAGAAAATTCATAGAGATGGAGGGAATCAAATAGGAGGCCAAAACAATGAAAATTCAATTAAAAGAAGGCAGTAAACCAATCAACAAAAGGCCATATAGATTGAATCCAAACATGAAAAAAAAACTAAAGTAGAACTTGATAAGATGCTTGAAGCAGGGATCATAAAACTAGTGAAGGAAGCAGAGTGGATCATTCCAATGGTAGTACAAAACAAGAAAGAAAGGTGAACTAAGGATCTATGGAGACTATAAAGAATTAAGTAAAGCTTGTATTCATGATCCTTTCCCTACACCATTTACAAAGGAAATCTTGGAGGCATTTAGTGATAAGGAGATTTACTCTTTTAGTAATGGATTCTCTAGATACCACCAGGTAAAAATTGGAAAGGAGGACCAACCTAAAACAACATTTGCTTCCAAACTAGGATTTTTCATGTATATTGTTATGTCATTTAGATTTAAAAATGCACCTGCAGTATTTAGTAGAATCATGGTAAATGCATTTAAGGAGTTTATACATGATTTCCTAGAAGTCTATTTGGATGATTAGGTTATATTTGGACTAGTAGAAGATCAAACACAGAAACTAAGGTTGATGTTGAATAAATGTAGAAGCTTGCAAATCTCCCTGAACTTGAAGAAATATACTTTTGTGATACCATTTGGAAAACTACTTGGCCATATAGAAGGATTGATGTGCTAGAATAATAAGGTTTACATAGTTAATAGTTTAGATTAGGTAAATAATATATAAATAAATTAACATATAGATGTTAATTTATTAAATAAAGAAATGTTAGTAAGTAGATAAATAAGATAGTTCTCGGGAAGTTACATTCCCGTAAATAACTTGTTGTTGGTTCACAAGAATTTGTAAGGCTTTAAAAAGCCATTGTGATGTAATGTAAAACAATCAAGAAATCATCAATAATATATCTTTTGTATTGTTCTTTATCTGCAACTATGGCTTGATCTGTAATAGCATATTTGTGCTTGCCATTTCGATATGGTATCAGAGCATTTTGAGAATGGGTTGTGAAGAAAATGATTGTTGAGCAAGTTCGTCAATCTAGAAAATCAAATCTTTGCATTTGATATTGTTGGTAGTTGGGGGATGACTCTTGCTATGGAGAAAGAGAGATAAGTTTTAATAGCATTTAAAGTTTGTTGGCACTTAGCATTTCATTCAAACTTAACTCTTTTCAATAATAGATATGTAAATGGATGGATGTAATCAATGAGTGATAAATGAATTGGATTATGCACTTGAGGTTGTCGTTCCATATTTTGCTGCATACAAATTAACTGACAATAATATTCAGACTCCAGTGCATTACTTTCATGGTTGCCATTGTAGTTAGGGTTTCGATGTAAAATGTGGGAGAGTTAAAGAATGAAAGAAGACAGGAATGAAAGTAGCATACAATGATCTTATAGATTTAAATGACTTTTCCAGCATAGAAGAATGTTAGGCATCGAAGAAGCATATAGTACAATTGATAATATGAGGGTGACAATGATTTGAAGCTATTTCAGTTGAAGAAAGAACATTCTGTGGAAATACAAGGCAAGGCATGACTTTATGTTATAGCAGATACATATCGAATTTCTTCATTTTATCATCGATCTCATTCATACTTAGCGAGAGGATGCAAATTTGTTGGAATTAGCCAAGATCAGCAAATGAAAAGAAGATAAATTTCTACAAAGCATGAGCACAACAAGCCATATTTGATATTCAAGAGATGATAAAAAAGTACAATGAGCCTTGCCTAAATAGGCAAGGAGAAGGAGGTAGGAAGGTATGACTGAACTACTGACTACCTCTACAAGCATACAACACTTGTCTAACTCACATGACATGTGTGAGGGTAAGTGGCAAGCCAAAATGAAATAGGTGTGTCACATGTATGAATACACATGTTGAAATGAGACAAACTCCTAAAAGACTAAGTAATCTTAAGCCTATGTGTGAATAGATCAAACCTTCAAAGAGGTGATAACTAAACTAGTCTAAACTAGTTAGATAATGATACTATTTACACTAACAAAATTAAGTCATGATTTGATTGGCATACAAAGAAAACAAAAGTGCCATTGAGTCATAGTGCTGTTGATTCTAGACAACGCAGGAAGTCGAGTGCAAAAGTGGCTGCCAATTCAAATTTTTATTCTTGAATGCAATCATATTAGCAGGTCAGTTAGTGAATTTACAAAGAAGACAATTCATGAAGAATAATAGTGTGATAGGTATAAGTAGATTTTGTCTATTGGGGATATACAATTACATTATAGTAGGGTTTAGGTATTTTTGAAACAAAATTGATGAAAAATCAAAAGTTGTTCTATTCAAGAAGCATTTAAAGGGTGTGCAGTGTGGTTGGAGAGAAGGTAATTGGTTGTGGCTTCAAATTTGGGTTTCTTTATACTTTTTTCTATAAATGCAAAAGTTTTTTTTTTAAAAGTATTCATTGAAGAGGTAAGAGTTGTTTTTGCATTTGGAGGAATAAAGGTTAGTGAGTTTTGGTATAAAATCTTATAGATTATTCTTCTCCTTTTGAAGTTATAAGACATTTTATTTAGAAGCTTATTATTTGAGGAGATAATCCTAGCAAATGGAGTCATATGGAGTTGATTTTTGTAACATTGGAGATATTTTAGTTTTCTATGGAGAAATAAGGACATTGTAGTCAAGTGCAATATCAATGCAATCCAATGCTTAATTTCTTGTTTTTTAAATATGGCCATACATATGTCAAATATTGCATGTATTCTCAGGGCCATCTATGCTACACTTGATAGAGCTTTCAAAGGATTACATGTAACATCAAATGAATAAAGTGTAAGCACATCATATTGGAGGCAGTAGGTTTTTCGTCATCCCAAGTTAGCTTCTCAATCAGGAATGATTCATTGCATGAAGAGCACCTATTTTCTATCTATGTCCTTTCATGGAACAAGGAGGGGCTTGGCATTTTGTGATAGTATGTGTGGACAGTGTAACTTTTGAAATAGGTGGAGTTAGTGTATTTGCATTTACTGAGTTTGTGGATAGTGTAATCTCTGAAACAAGTGGGATTAGTGTATTCACAGTGGTTTTGTACAGCAGAGGAGAGATTGTTTCCACAACACTGGAAGAGGGATATTGACACTCTCGGAGGAGATGTGGACTCTTAGAGGTGAGTTGTTCCCTCATGTGCATCACTTGAGGGTGGACGGGGAGGCCACCCCCTCCCCCATACCCTACACTCTCCTTTATCCAGAACAACACATAGTGCCCCATTAAACATTAAACCTGTAGTTCGCCCTACATCCGGTTGTCAGCCTCTTTGCCCTGTTCACCCTACAAAATGTTGACACACACACACACACACACACACACACACACACACACACACACACACACACACACACACACACACACACATATATATATATATATATCAAGGAGGCCACCCCCTCCCCCATACCCTACACTCTCCTTTATCTAGAACAGCACCCAACACCCCATTAAACATTAAACCTATAATTCACCCTTCATCCAGTCGTCAGCCTCTTTGCTCTATTCACCCTACAAAACATTCACATATATATATAGGTGGATTTAGTGTATCTGCATTTACTCAGTTTGTGGATAGTGTAATCTCTGAATTAGGTGGGATTAGTGTATTCACAATGGTTTTGTACAGCAGAGGAGGGATTGTTTCCACAACACTAGAAGAGGGATATTGACACACTCGGAGGAGATGTGGACTCTTAGAGGTGAGTTGTTTCCTCATGTGTAGCACTTGAGGGCGGACAGGGAGGCCACCCCTCCCCTATACCCTACACTCTCCTTTATCCATAACGACGCATAGCGCCCCATTAAACATTAAACTTGTAGTTCGCCCTTGATCCGGTTGTCAGCCTCTTTGCCCTGTTCACCCTACAAAATGTTTTTATATATATATATATATATATATATATATATATATATATATGGGGGAGGCCACCCCCTCCCCCATACCCTACACTCTCCTTTATCCAGAACGGCACCCAACATCCCATTAAACATTAAACCTATAGTTCACCCTTCATCCGGTCGTCGGCCTCTTTACCCTATTCCCCCTACAAAATGTTGACACACAAACACACACACACACATGTATATATATACATATATATGTGTATGTATATGTATATATATATATACATATACATATACATATGTATATATATACATATATAGGTATACATATATATATATACGTGTACATATATATATGTGTGTATGTATATATACACATATATGTGTACACACACACACACACACACACACACACACACACATATATATATTTGGTGGCATTCAAGAGAAACCCCTGTGTATACCTTCTATTGTAGAGGCCTCCATGGCCAAGCTTGAGCAACCTGCTATTAGAATAAAACATGGAGAATAAAAAACTAAGACAAGGAAAAATAGGGTTAGGGTTATAGAGAGGAAAGTAAATAAAAAGCAAAATTGAAACAATGAGATTAGGGTTTTGGAGGAAAGGAGGGAAATAGAGAAATATAAATAATTAGGGTTGAGAATTAGAGAAAGCCTAATAACATATGAAAATAAGTGCACGTGAATTTATTTTCATTCAAATTTCTATTTCTCTTAAAACCCATCCAAGATAAAGACAACTAGTTTACTTGGGGAAGCCTTATGAAAGTCATTTTATTGCCTTATTTAATTGCTTTTTGATTTGTGAAAAATAATGTTAGGAAATTTATTTAATTTAAATCTTTTTCTTATCTTATTTAATTGCTTTTTGATTTATTGGGTTAAGTAAGTTTAAATTTATTTAATTTAAATCATTTTATTGCCTTATTTAATTACTTTTTGATTTATTGGGTTAAGTGGGAAATAATGTTAGGAAATTTATTTAATTTAAATCATTTTATTGCCTTATTTAATTGCTTTTTGATTTATTGGGTTAAGTGAGTTTAAATTTATTTAATTTAAATCCTTTTACTGCCTTATTTAATTACTTTTTGATTTTTTTGGGTTAAGTGAGACATAATATTAGGAAATTTATTTAATTTAAATACTTTTATTGCCTTATTTAATTTTTTTGATTTATTGGGTTATGTGATAAATAATGTTAGGAAATTTATTTAATTTAAATCCTTTTATATCTATTATGGCTAGTGCTTAGCTTAAGGGTGATTTTTAATTAATTGATCTGTTTAGAAGATGTGAATAAAATGTATTAATTATATTGACTTGGAAAAATAAGGAAATGAAGGAATAAAATAGATTTATGATGGTAATTAGATTTAATTTATATTTTTCTTTTGAAAAGGTTGTAATAAAGGTTGTTATTTTTAAAAATTATTTCCCCATTAATAATGAGGTGGTATTATGCTGTCGAATTTTTCTTAGATTAGGAAGGGGATAATTAAGAGGATTATTTCATGTGTTTAATTTTATCACATTAATTTTCTTTAAGCAATTTTAATTAAGACTTAGATGGAATTGTTGTATCTTAATTTTGTTATAGTTTTAGGGTTGGATTTCGATACTTATTGAAATCACATCACCCCATCTAGGACAACTAGGGTCAGTTCCTACTTAGGAATCTACCCTCTTAAGCGATGCTCTTTGTGTCGTACAACCCCCTTAGCAGGCTTGCATATCGCAAGGGTTGCGAAAGGTGATCGCATTACCTTGACATTCGATTGATATGTTGTGCCTTTGTGTGTATGCCACCGAGCATGCATGATGCATGCGAGGGGGTTTTAGGGACGAGTAGAAAAGTTTTTGATATTTCGTGTCATGACCACATGACAAATGTGGATATGACACGTGTGTTGTGTGTTGTGACCACATGGGAAATGTGGGCATGACACTATGTCCTTTCATGGAACAAGGAGGGGCTTGGCATTTTGTGATAGTATGTGTGGATAGTGTAACTTTTGAAATAGGTGGAGTTAGTGTATCTGCATTTACTCAGTTTGTAGATAGTGTTATCTCTGAAACATGTGGGATTAGTGTATTCACAGTGGTTTTGTACAGTAGAGGAGGGATTATTTCTACAACACTAAAGGAGGGATATTGACACACTCGAAGGAGATGTGGACTCTTAGAGGAGAGTTGTTCTCTCATGTGAAGCACTTGAGGAGGCATTTTGACACACTTAGAGAGGAGATGTGGACTTTCGAAGGAAAGTTGTCTCATTGTACAAGGAGGTTGGGGATACTTTATGTTCTCTCATGTTGTGCAAAGTTTTACAAGTTCTACAGTCAGGAGATCGATGGCATCAGTCTGGTGTTTCCTAGGTGAGTGAGGAGGATTGGTGAAGGTGGTTAATCAAAGTCTCCAAAAGGGCTACTATGTTTGGTCTTTGCAGTGTTCCATCCTTTGTTTGAGATAATGTAATAAGGGGGGGAATGTTGGTTTCATTACATGTAAACCTTAAGGGGGGGTGTTAGAATAATAAGGTTTACATAGTTAATAGTTTAGATTAGGTAAATAATATATAAAAAAATTATCATATATATGTTAATTTATAAAATAAAGAAATGTTAGTAACTAGATAAATAAGTTAGTTCTCAGGAAGTTACATTCTTGTAAATAAGTTGTTGTTGGTTCATGAGAATTTGTAAGGCTTGAAAAAGCCATTGTGATGTAATGTAAAATAGTTAAGAAATCATCAATAATATAGTTTCTATATTATTCTTTATATACAACTATGGCTTGATCTGGAATAGCATATTTCTGCTCACCATTTCAATATGATGGTCGATCCCCTAAAACATGCAATTATTCAAAACTTACCGCCACTAAAAACTACATCTGATGTCAAAATATTCCTAGGATGTACTACCACCACAAGTTCATCAAGAATTATGTAGCCATCTTAGCACCTATAGAAGAACTATTAAAGTAAAAATAAAGCATAAGTATTACCTAGAATGAGCAACACTAGAAGGCATTTGACACATTGAAACAAAAGATAGTAGAAGCACTAATACTCATATTTCCAGATTGGGACAATACATTCCATGTTCATGTTGATGCATCAAGGATTGCAGTAGGAGCAGTATTGACCTAGCCTAAAGGTTCTCAGGATCATCCTATAGCATTTTCAAGTAGGAATTTGTCAAAAGTAGAGATGAATTATACCATAACTAAAAGGGAAGCTCTA
Organism: Cunninghamia lanceolata; assembly: GCA_027924645.1. Lineage (NCBI taxonomy): Eukaryota > Viridiplantae > Streptophyta > Pinopsida > Cupressales > Cupressaceae > Cunninghamia > Cunninghamia lanceolata. The sequence continues at coordinate 7,860,096 of BSBN01000193.1, forward strand.
GCAATGATATATGCGCTATGGAAGTTCAGACACTACCTCTTGTTGACACCTTTTATTTTCTACATTGATCATGAACCATTAAAATACTTACTCAACAAACCAAATAATCAAGGAAGAATTTGTCGATGGCTACTTTTGTTTCAAGAGTTTGAATTCTCAATCATGGTGAAACCGGGAAAACATAATTAGAGACCAAAATACTTTTCCAGAATTGAGACAGGGGAAGATCTAGAGGTACACAAATTAGAACTACCTAGCACAAATATTTGTAGAGTAAACGTAGTACTAGAAGAACTAAAAGATATAGCATACCTATTGCCTATAGGTAAATTTCTAGTAGAAATGTTAGCACAATAACAACAATACATAATGCGGAAGTCTTTTCCATATACATTGATCAAGGGAGAACTACATGTTCAAGGAAAGGATGATATCATCAGAATAGTAGTATATGAACATGAAAGAGAAGAAATTCTAAGATAAGCACATGAAGGAATAATAGGAGGACATAATGTTGGAGACATGACAATAAGAAAAATCAAACTAGCTTGGTTATGGTTGCCTACACTTTTCAAGGATGTAAAGAGATATGTTAAGAATTGTGATGTATGTCAAACAATAGGGAGATCCACCACAAGAGATGAAATGCCATTGAGACTAGTTCCAACACAATTACCTTTTTAGAAATGGGCTATTAACTTCATTAGACCAATAGACCCATTGGAAAAATAGTCAAAAGCTAGATTCATCATTATTAGAGTGGAATACCTGACTAAGTGGACTGAAGCACAACCAACCAAAGACTACACAACAAAAACTACTGCTAAATTCAACTATGAGAACATAATTATTAGGTTTGGTTGTCCATTAAGTATAACTAGTGATGAAGGTAAACATTTGTAAACAAGATGATTTCATAACTATCGGATAACTTCATAATAACACATAAAAAGAGTTCATTGTTTTGTCCACAAGCAAATAGAGCAAGCGAAACCTTGAATAAGATCATTGGGGTAGCATTGACAAAGATGGGCAACGGGAACAAGGTAGACTAGGATTTTAAAATACTCGTGGTACTCTAGGCATATAGATAAACCTTCAAAATAACCACTAAGTTCACTCCCTATGAACTAGTGTATGGAATAGATGCTACAATACTGGTATGCTTCATATTGTAAAACATTTGGACAACAAGGACTCTCAAGTTGGGTGAAGAAGACGCTCTCACACAAAGGATTGAAGAGTTAGAGAAAATTAATGAGCATAGATTGATGGCAGCATATAATATGAACTTAGAAAGGAAAAGAGAAAAAGCTTGGAATGATAGAAACCTGAGGAACAAGACATTCAAGGAAGGTGACTTAGTACTCTTCTATGACAACAAATTTAAGAAGCATGAAAAACTGAAGACAAGGTGGTTGGGACCATTCTACACTAAAAGACATTGCAGATTTTGAAGTTGTCAGACTGAAGAGTATGGAGGGTTAGATATCAGTTGGATATGTCAATGGTGCCAAACTCAAGAAGTATTTTCAACTGGAGTAGAGCATGTCTTGAGGACAAGACATAATTTTGAAGGGAGATGATGTTAGTAGGGCGCAGAGCATGGAGCAAAGTCGATTGAAATCTGGCACATACACTATGCGGAGACTACAGGCTGATAAAAGATAATAGAAGACACATCCTTAGATGTAATAGATATAGTATATATAGATATAGGATATGATGATATACTATAGGAGGATAGAAGTAAGATATGAGATAGTATGATGATATGAAGAATGGGATAGAAGTCATGTATGTAGATGGATGAGGTAGAAACCTAGACCTAGCAGAGGATGGATGATACTTGATTCTTATTTATATAAACATAGGGAGATCTGCTGGTACCGAGTATTTCTTTATTGTCTTATAATTGTGATCCATATGTAATACTTTGTTTTTGTTATTCTTTATGTTTTGCTATCAATCTCTAGTTACTTGACTGAGGTATAAAATGACTACAAAGACTTGACTGAGGACTGAATCTCTAGACTAGTATCCCTCTCCATTTTTTTCGAACAATTCCTTTTTGGTAAATAATAATTCTATGCCAGTGAATAATTAGTTATAGACTCCTAGTAAAAATTAATTATCATACTAGTAAGTCTTGATGGTAAAAAACATTTATATCTGATTGTGACTTCCTCATCCCTTATGAATGATTTAGAAACAATATTATGAGTAATTAAATACATAGGATTTACAAGGTTGATGGCACCTTAATCCTAACACATTTGTTCATTTCACTTCAGTTGTGGCATGTATTTCCTATTTCCTCAACAAAGACTTGGTTATTGATGGAGTCAAATATCATTTCGCTAGTTATTGAAAAAGTTGAATGTCATTCAGCTGGGAGAATACCATTTCACTGGTTATTGATAGAGCCAAATGTTGTTTCGCTGGGACTCTTTGGGAAGAGTGTTGGTAATGATTATTATAATTGATACCAATCTGATTTCACCAGATGAACAACTATTCAAAATATGGAGGAGAGTGACATTGTCTTTAGATGATGACACTGAAAAGTTCGAGATTGTGTCTTCAGAAGCATAAGATGGGGATAATTTAGCATTTCCCTAACTGAGCAATGTCAATTTCCCAAACACTATGTACTGAAGGATTTTTTGAATGGTGAACCAGAATAGTCCACTCTTGTTGTAAATAATGAGAATTCAAGTGAGAAAATTGAGCTTTCTGGAATGCTCAAGACTTTAAATGATGATCAAAATAATCTTCTCTCATCGCCATGGAAGCAGAGGAGACTAGGCACATCTATTGATTGTAAAGGTCATACAGTAGATGCCAGTTCAAGGAGCAACAATTAAATTAGATAGAAAGGAAGAAACTTATAAAGCTGCTTTAGATGTGAACCCATGACAAAAATGCTCCTTGATGTTATCTTCAAGTAAAGGCAATCTTGAGAAAAGAACTGATATGACTATTTTGAGTAGAGACTTGATTTCTACATATAACATTAGCAACACTTAATAAAATTCTATGGGAAGCAGAGCAATACCTAAGATGGGTCTCCACGTGAAATTTTCCAAGATCAAGCAAAGAAAAATGCAATGAGTTATACACTTCTAACAGGCAATGAATGCTTTGATGGTTCAGAAACTTAAGGAAATTCTCATTATGCTTCAAGTTATGGCCCTATTAGAGAGCCTTGTGAAAAAATAGGAGTTGCATAGGCCTTAACAGCTTGTCTAGAAGGAACAAAGTCTACGAAGCCACAAGAAAAATTGTAAATGAACTACTAGAGAATGTATTCAATGTACGTAGGTAAAGCACGAGGGTTCGCCCTTAAATACGAGAGCATTAGATGCTTTTGCAAGTGGGGTTTTTGACATTAAATAGTGGAAAAGACAGTGAGAAAAGCTTGAATTTGGATGGCCATCGCACCAAATCTCTTTCTAAATCAGTCCAACATGAAGAACCATCTTCTTTAAATGCTTTTAGGTCAGACAATTGAACTTTCTCTAGATGTCCAGATTATAAATAAGCATGGAGAGAAGGAAATTGTGACACTGACAATTATCTTCATCGTTAGTCCTGGATTTGTTCACAAATGGATGTGAACCTACGCTTGTGGAAATCCCTAAAGAGAGATATACATGCACAAATCCATGTACAAGAAAAAAAGGGAAAGCAATGTGGCTAGGAGGATGATTTCTCATAATAATTATGATATCCACATGCACATTGCTGGGTCGAAGCAAATGCAAAATGACAAACATGTTTTTTTTCCTAAAAATGCTTATGGTCTAGACTTACTTTTACAGCATTATTTTAAGGCTCACAAGGAATGACTGCAATGATCATCTTACAAGGATGGGTACTGTAACATGTGCATCCTCTTTAACAATGCACTTAAAAAAATAGAGATTTGCTTTAGGAGAGAGAATCTAGTAGTTGAGCACCCTAACTTCACACCTCTCAAAATCATACATGGCAATTTCGAATCACTACAAAAGTTTTACAGTAGCTTATATGGCAAGGGCTTTCCTTATAACTAAGCTTTGAGGGCCACATCATTATGTTTTTTGTTGAGGTGTCAAATAGTCCCCCACAAAAAAGGTGGACGGTGTACCAATAGGTGTGCATTAACTCATGTTTTGTTGGTGTGTTGACGTGGCATCACATGATAGGTTGCTTTTTAGATCTAAATGGCACATTTCATTCAATTATTTCTACTTATTGTGATCTATATGTGATACTCTATTTCTATTATTCTTTATGTTTTTTCAATCAATCTCTAGCCACTTGACTAGGGTATAAATTGACTACAAAGACTTGACTGAGGACCACATCTCTGAACCAGTATCCCTCTCCATTTCTTGCCAACATTTGGTTTCATTGCTAGGATCCTAGAAGAAGGTAGTTAAAGATTGAAGGGGAAAAACATTCAAAGGAGTAGTGTAGAGTTCTAGAAAGTGGAGAATGCTAGATTACTGGAGAAAACTTTTAAATTGCAGAGAAATTTGAGTCTCCTTAAGTTTATACCTCTGTGAGAGGGGGGTAAACACTTAAAGGGATGGCAAGTGAAAAGGGTATAGGATCTGCTAGGACCTTTCAAATGATGTGACTCTACAAACAAGGCTACCATGGGATATAAAAGGGCTAATGAAACACCAAATCAAGAAAACTAATGCCCAAAGGGGAGAAGTGGAAGAAAAGAGGGATTGGCAAAGAAATTAGAATTAGAATGGAGATAAGTAGAGAAGAAAGATTGAACCAAATGAAGGAATGATAGGAGTGTTACCGCAGGAGGATGAAAAGGGCACAAGAGAGTGGAAGAGATATGACAACATAAGTTGTAGAAGGAAAGGAGGAACAATTCATGGAGCACGCCTTGGAGGGTGCTATCATAAGTGAAGAAGAAGAGAAGTGTATCATGAAGGATACTACTAAGTATGCCATTGTGGGTGCTTCCAGAGAAGGGAGATTGGAAGGAGAAAAAGTAGAGCCCATCATGGAGGAGGCTACTGAGTGCACCATTGTGGGTGTTGTCAGATAGGAAGGTGGAAGGGAAAAGAAAGAAAGAGGTGAATTACTATTTCTATCACAGACTACCAAAAAACCTAAATTAACACTAAAAATTTTAAAGACGGATGAGGAATATATAGATGAACTAACTTTCCAAAGCATACAGGAGATAACAGGAGGAGGAGGACGATATGTAATAAATATTGAGAGGAGTTTTGAGGGTTTTGGAAGGTTATTTCAATCATCATTAGATGCTGACATGATGTCATTCACAAATAGAATAGTATCCCCTAATTTGAAGAGACACTATGAAGAGACACAACCACTGGACCATGAGTCACGCCGATTGCCATATAAATTCAAAAGAATTTTAGTTGAGAAGGAAGATATTCAAGAAAACAAGGAAGCAAATAGAATAGAAGAGATTCAAAGTAATTTCACAAAAGTTTTAAGAAAGGAGTACTTTGATATCTAACTATAGAGAGACAAGGGAAGAGAAATAAACCGAGTTGATAGAAGACAACCTAACTAGAAGAATAGATTAGAGGAAACCTACTGCAAAATACCAGACTTTGAGAAGACCAATCATGGATATTCCTATCAATTTACTAGTCTTTAAGAAGGACACTACTGAAGCAGTAGAGCATATTTTTGTTCTAGAGTCTATTTGGAACTGGAGGGGGGTAAAAGTTTAAAGTTGTGTCACACTTTGGGCCAACTTATCAACATAAATGAATTTATGTATTTCCTACTAAAAGTCAATTTTGGTGAAACTTATGTTCTATTTGGATTCATTCTAGCTAAATTAGATCTAGGACACAACTTGTCCAATTGCAACCATCCACTAAAAACATATGTAGCATCACTTTGGGGCTCATTTACCAAAAAAAATGAAATTGTTTGAAAAACTTGATGCTCTAACTGATGGTGACTGATTGTCCTTGATGTCAAAAAGGTGTTAAGTTGATGATGATGCAGATATGTCATGTTGTTTACAGATTGTCCACATGGGCCCAATGCATAGATCATTTTGGAGTTATTAGGACATTAAAAGTGTGGTTTATCATGATGGAGTTGTTCATATGCAAAGGGTTCATATAAGAAGGATGCTTGGTGGAGTTGCTTCATGTTTATCTCAGATAGGGATGATCAATGCCTAGGATGCAAGATGTCTTTAAGGGCACAAGAGCACAATGTGTCTTCAGTGAGTTGCTTTAATGGTACTGATATGATGCTAAGTGTTATGTTGATCTTCAGTTTTGATACAAGACATGACAAAATGTTTCTCCAAATGTCATATGATTGAAAGTTATTCAACAATTGTTGTGATGGAACACGACTTCATAAAAGGTGCATGACTGTGATTATGTAACAAGTGGATGTCAAAGGAATATTTAGATGTTAATTACATATTTTGCTACAATTCTATATCATGTGCAGATGGATGATCAAAAGAATTCTTGGTAGATGTATGCTCAAAATGTTCTTGTGAATTGAAGTTCTTATTTAAGAGTTAAGAACATTAAAAACCTAAATTCACAATATCATAGCCTTTTGTGTTTGATTAACACTTTTGTTTAATTTGAAAAGTGACCTACTAGGGCAAGTCAAAATCACTTAACAAACCGGTTGGAGGGCTCTTACGTCATTTTGAAACCAGCCCCATTCATGAGCATTAGTTTTTTTTAAGGAAGTGAGCACCTACTTTCTTACTAATAGTTATATTAGAAAGTGAAAAAGGCCCATCATAAGTTTTTTTAAAAACTCTTCTTCCTCTCACAAATAATGTGGGCTTTTTAAAAAAAGTTTTTTTTAAGTCTTTTTAATCTCCTTTAAATAAGATATTTTTAGAGTTTTTAAAAGCTCTAATTTTTAAAAAGTTTTTAAAGCTTTTTTTATAAGGAGATTTTAGAGTTTCAAAGCTCTATTTTTTAAAAAAGATTTTTTAAGCATGATTTTTTTTAGAATCTTTTTTTGGTGGCAGATTTTGTGGATATTGTTAAGAGATTTATTTCTATTTTTGTGGAGAGATTTTTTGAAGTGGAAGCAAATTTTTTTCTTCATGCAAGTGATTGTTTTTTACAAGAGAAGAATATGAAGAGTAGTGAACAGTGAATTTTTGCAAGTGCATTGTGATTTTTTATTGAAGATATTTTTGAGATGAATTTTGTAGAGAAGAAGAATTTCAAAAAGAACAGGATAACAATGATGCAAGGAGAAAATAGTTTTGCATAGAAGATGAACAATTTTTTTGTTTTCTTGAGAAAATAAAGAGGTTGTTTGCAAAGAAGAATTTGAGGAGATTTTCTTTTGTAAAGCAAATATTTATGGAGAAATTGGAGATTGTTTTTGAGAGGATTGCTTTGACAGAGAATATAAAAATATCAGATGATTATATTGCAGATTAGTGAAGTTATTTATGTAGATTGAAGAGATTGAAGAGTCATCTTTGAAGGAATATAAATTGATTTTGTTTATACAGAGAATATATTTTTATGCGGGATTCAATGAAGGAGTTTTTCTTCTTGCACATGGAGATCAGATTTGAAAGAGATTTTATTTTCTCTTTCAAGAGCAAATTGAAATATCTTATTTCAATTAAAGATTTTTATATGACTTTAATTATTGTTTTAGATGAATTGTCTATGCAGAGAAAGTGAAAAGTTTCAAAACTTTTGAAGAAGATTTACATATTTTTGCAAGGGATAATTTGAGATGTCAAAGAATATGAAAGGGCTCTAAAATGGACAGAGAGATAATTTTTTATTACAAGAGATATATTTTGCAGAGAGAAGGTGAAAAGTTTTTGTTTGTAGGTTCTTCATTGAGAGAAGATGAGAATGTTGATACAGAATGTGGAAAGTCTTTTCATATTAATAGGCTTGGCAGGTGGATTGATTTGTCTGTTGTTGGTTGGATCATAATAAAGGATTGTTGAGTGTATCCGGATGTCAGATTGAATAGAATGGGTATTTGATAGACATATGTTTGTATTGAATTGAAACAGAGTATCCCTCTGATTTGCTTATTACATTTGTTGGTAATTTGGTTTGCCAGTGAGGCATAGTATGCCAGTGTGGCTTGTGGTCAGTGAGACCTTTCTATGCTAGTGAAGCTTGTGGTCAGTGAGACCTTGTATATGTCAGTGAGACATTTGTAAGAAGTTTTTCATTTAAGCCAGTGAGGCAGTTTTGGAGTAGTTTTTCTACCCCTGATGGGTTTTCCACTCGTGCATATCTTGTGTCATGATTCATATTGATCTTCATTGTGTGTGTTTGATTTACTTATGAAGTTTTTATTCTCTTTCTATATTCACAGTCATGTGCATATGTATTTTACAAATCAAATGGTATCTTTCTTTTTGAGCTCTAAAAGTTAAAGTTTAAAAAGGATTTGAAAATTCACACAACACTGATTCACCCCCCCTCTCAGTGTTGCCCTTGATTCCTACACTAACAACTACTCATGTAAATAATCATTTTAGAAGAATCTAAAAATACCCTTTTGTAGATCAATCAATCTACTTTATAAAAATATAATTTTTTGAATATTTCAATTATTGTTTATATTTTATTTTTTATTTTTACTAAAACTATGTCATCGACACCAAAATATGGTGTCGATTGTCCTCTCAAGAGAAAATAGCAAAGTTTATCAAAAAAAATTTTAAAAAAAATATGATGCACTAGAGGAGAGATCCCTTGTCAAGATGACATAATTTTTTTCCTATTTTGGATAAATAATTAAGACAAAAGTTGATGTCCCATCGAAATAGTTGTGTTTTCATTACATGCAACTTCCAAAATTTATTTAAAGATATATATCTATCAAATTGCAGAAGAAAATAATCCATGCACTAAAGTTTTGAGCTATGAATACACAAAAAAATATAGTAGGAAAATAAATGAAATTTACTATATAAAGTGTGACATCCCATTCAACCTTATTTCTCAGCATTTTATCAAGAACTAAATCATAGTGTGAATTTTATAAAATACTACATTTAAATAAATTTTTTTTTTTTTTTAAATAGAAACATGAAATATACTAAAAAATCTACATTTTATTAGTTTACATCATTTTAAAATTTAGAACATATATGCCACTTTGTAGTGATTCAGGTTAAAAAGCTTGATCAGTGTTGGTTGTTTCCTTTATGAAAGTGTGAAACAAGTTTGTGCTTTTACCCGTGGGTAACAAGAGATGAAATCAATTTGTTTGACTTCATAGGCACCTTGTAGAATGAAGCATTGACGTGGTATATGAAGCAGGTTGAAGTGGTATAGGAAGACATACCCAAATTCTAGCGGTCGATCCTGTGGGAATAGCTATAATAATGATGGAAGAGAGCAATTTGGAGGCTACAGAGGAGGTCAAAACCATGGAAAAAGTCAAAGAATGAAAGAGGATGCTACATACATTTCAATTGTGGTAAGCTAGGATACTTTGCTAATGAATGTTGGAGCTAAAGTAAAACACAATGTTCATTTTGTAGGAATACAAAGCATGACCTATTTTCTTGTGATAGATCACAATAATACTTCCAGAATGCAAAACCACAATCTAAGAGTGATGAGTTACAGAACTTGAATAATTAAAAAGGGGCTAGGATCATAAGAAGGCAACCTAAGAGTCAAGGAAAAAGAAGTTGTTGAAAGAATAGCAGGGAGGAAATAGACATATCTTCAACTGAATCTATAGAAGAAGAGTACTACCAGAGAAGCAAGCTAAAACATACCAAAAGAAGAAGGAAGGAGAAAGCTCCAGTACTGACAAGACAAGGAACAAATATCGGAAGACACTATACCACTAACATAGAAGAGGAAGATAGTGAGGAGGAAGAATAATTTGTTCCTACTAAAAAACAACGTGAGGAAGTTGTGAAGGAAGCTAAACAAACAATAAGGAAGGAGCAAGAAAAGGAGAAACAATACAAGAAGTTTTTCACCGAAGAAGAAGTAGAATCATTCAAGCAGTTAGCACAACCAACACAACAACATAGACTCATTGAGAAACTAAATTAATTTTCTAAATACTGGAACAAGGAGAAAGGTTAGAAGATTCAACTTCGAAGGATGGGAAGGACATATAGAGAATGGAAGACAAAGCCACTTATGATGGACGTTCACATCAATGATAGAAGGGTCTAAAATATCATGATAGATTTGGGAGAAGATGTCAACATGATAAAAAAGAAGCTTTGAGAGATTAGGAAGACCTAAGCTGACATAAACAACTTACAATACAATCTTGGTAGATGGATCCAATGTGTAGACAATGGGAACATGGAATCAAGTGTAAGTTAACCTAATGGGAGTTAGAGATGTCTTAGACTACTGTAGTAGCCATGAAGGATCAATGAGAAGATTTTAATGTACTTTTGGGCTTGAGCTAGTTTGTGGATGCAAACAGTATCATAGACTCCTAGAAAGAAGAGATGTCATTTTCTAATGATAATAATATTGTCCATATTCTTTTGGGATCATCAATGGAAGAAACATACATGGAAGAAGGCAATTAGACTAAAGACAGTAATAAGGATGCAAAGAATCTATACACAATTTCAAGGTTGGATGCAGAGGCAACAACAGAAGAGCCTAACTCTAAGGTATAATTAGAGAAAGAGGATGATCACTATAGTATAAATAGTGAGGAAGTTCTAGAAACTTGGTTGAGAGAAGAACTGGAACAAAAAACATAGAAAATGCTTGGTTACCGAAGGATATTCATGGTTAGAATTGCCAAGGAAGATATACTGCAATCCTCCGTACTTCATCAAAACCTATTAGAGATCACATGCAACACATCTATGAATGATACCAAATACATGGATCAAAGACCTCACTGGGTAAGTCATATTTTGAAAGGAATTTCACACATCAAGTTTCCTAGGTTTTCAGGAGTACAAAATCTGCATACATGTCTAGGAGAAATGGAGATAGTTTTTTTAGATGAAGACATAAGATTACAAGTTGTACAACACACATTGGTATGGAATGCCACAAACTGGTGGAACACACACAAAGACACAATAAATCAATGGCCATTATTCAAAATACTCATCAAGACAAGATATTTGCTGAATGAAAGAGAATATGATATAATACCTCGAAATACTTAGGATAGATCTCACCATAACAACATTTATCTATGTGTACAATAGTATGGAGAGAACTAAATAAATATAATGAGACACTGTACAACCATTTATTTTATTGGACATTGTCACCAATTGCACAAACATGGTATATAAATCACGAACGAAGGAAAGAAACTAGATATTGGGAAGAACTAGAAAAGGACTTCATTTACACATTCTCATTCTTTAGTTTGGATAAGAACATATACACAACACTACTCAGAATCAAGGAGATCATCTTTCAATAGGATGCCGAAAAAGAAGAAGCAAAACTAGAACAATGTCCACCACCGGCAAGAATATAAAGCATATGAAAAATCATAGAATGGATGGATAAAGAAACATACCCAAAGAAACAAAAATGCTACAAAACAACACAACGGGATGATAAAGAGAGTAGGGGACTAGAAATAAAGATTGAACAAGAAAAAAGAAAGATGGAATCAATAGATATCAAGGAAAAATACTATAATAAGTCTATCTAATTGAGGGAAGAGAACATTGCCAAAGAAGGAGATCCTAAGCTAGTCAAAATAGGAGACTATTGGGATGAGAAGGTAGTGGCTCAAGTAATAGAAATTCTGTCTAAGTATGAGGATTTGTTCCCTAGAAAATTCATAGAGATCGAGGGAATCAAAGAGGAGGCCAAAACAATGAAAATTCAATTAAAAGAAGGTAGTAAACCAATCAACAAAAGGCCATATAGATTGAATCCAAACATGAAAAAAAAACTAAAGTAGAACCTGATAAGATGCTTGAAGCAGGGATCATAAAACTAGTGAAGGAAGCAGAGTGGATCATTCCAATGGTAGTACAAAACAAGAAAGAAAGGTGAACTAAGGATCTATGGAGACTATAAAGAATTAAGTAAAGCTTGTATTCATGATCCTTTCCCTACACCATTTACAAAGGAAATCTTGGAGGCATTTAGTGATAAGGAGATTTACTCTTTTAGTAATGGATTCTCTAGATACCACCAGGTAAAAATTGGAAAGGAGGACCAACCTAAAATAACATTTTCTTCCAAACTAGGATTTTTCATGTATATTGTTATGTCATTTAGATTTAAAAATGCACCTGTAGTATTTAGTAGAATCATGGTAAATGCATTTAAGGAGTTTATACATGATTTCCTAGAAGTCTATTTGGATGATTAGGTTATATTTGGACTAGTAGAAGATCAAACACATACACTAAGGTTGATGTTGAATAAATGTAGAAGCTTGCAAATCTCCCTAAACTTGAAGAAATATACTTTTGTGATACCATTTGGAAAACTACTTGGCCATATAGAAGGATTGATGTGCTAGAATAATAAGGTTTACATAGTTAATAGTTTAGATTAGGTAAATAATATATAAATAAATTAACATATAGATGTTAATTTATTAAATAAAGAAATGTTAGTAAGTAGATAAATAAGATAGTTCTCGGGAAGTTACATTCTCGTAAATAAGTTGTTGTTGGTTCATAGGAATTTGTAAGGCTTTAAAAAGCCATTGTGATGTAATGTAAAACAATCAAGAAATCATCAATAATATATCTTTTGTATTGTTCTTTATCTGCAACTATGGCTTGATCTATAATAGCATATTTGTGCTTGCCATTTCGATATGGTATCAGAGCATTTTGAGAATGGGTTGTGAAGAAAATGATTGTTGAGCAAGTTCGTCAATCTAGAAAATCAAATCTTTGCATTTGATATTGCTGGTAGTTGGGGGATGACTCTTGCTATGGAGAAAGAGAGATAAGTTTTAATAGCATTTAAAGTTTGTTGGCACTTAGCATTTCATTCAAACTTAACTCTTTTCAATAATAGATCTGTAAATGGATGGATGTAATCAATGATTGATAGATGAATTGGATTCTGCACTTGAGGTTGTCGTTCCATATTTTGCTGCATACAAATTAACTGACAATAATATTCAGACTCCAATGCATTACTTTCATGGTTGCCATTGTAGTTAGGGTTTCGATGTAAAATGTGGGAGAGTTAAAGAATGAAAGAAGACAGGAATGAAAGTAGCATACAATGATCTTATAGATTTAAATGACTTTTCCAGCATAGAAGAATGTTAGGCATTGAAGAAGCATATAGTACAATTGATAATATGAGGGTGACAATGATTTGAAGCTATTTCAGTTGAAGAAAGAACATTCTGTGGAAATACAAGGCAAGGCGTGATTTTATGTTATAGCAGATACATATCGATTTTCTTCATTTTATCATCGATCTCATTCATACTTAGCGAGAGGATGCAAATTTGTTGGAATTAGCCAAGATCAGCAAATGAAAACAAGATAAATTTCTACAAAGCATGAGCACAACAAGCCATATTTGATATTCAAGAGATGATAAAAAACTACAATGAGCCTTGCATAAATAGGCAAGGAGAAGGAGGTAGGAAGGTATGACTGAACTACTGACTACCTCTACAAGCATACAACACTTGTCTAACTCACATGACATGTGTGAGGGTAAGTGGCAAGCCAAAATGAAATAGGTGTGTCACATGTATGAATACACATGTTGAAATGAGACAAACTCCTAAAAGACTAAGTAATCTTAAGCCTATGTGTGAATAGATCAAACCTTCAAAGAGGTGATAACTAAACTAGTTAGATAATGATACTATTTACACTAACAAAATTAAGTCATGATTTGATTGGCATACAAAGAAAACAAAAGCGCCATTAAGTCATAGTGCTGTTGATTCTAGACAACGCAGGAAGTCGAGTGCAAAAGTGGCTGCCAATTCAAATTTTTATTCTTGAATGCAATCATATTAGCAGGTCAGTTAGTGAATTTACAAAGAAGACAATTCATGAAGAATAATAGTGTGATAGGTATAAGTAGATTTTGTCTATTGGGGATATACAATTACATTATAGTAGGGTTTAGGTATTTTTGAAACAAAATTGATGAAAAATCAAAAGTTGTTCTATTCAAGAAGCATTTAAAGGGTGTGCAATGTGGTTGGAGAGAAGGTAATTGGTTGTGGCTTCAAATTTGGGTTTCTTTATACTTTTTTCTATAAATGTAAAAGTTTTTTTTTTAAAAGTATTCATTGAAGAGGTAAGAGTTGTTTTTGCATTTGGAGGAATAAAGGTTAATGAGTTTTGGTATAAAATCTTATAGATTATTCTTCTCCTTTTGAAGTTATAAGACGTTTTATTTAGAAGATTATTATTTGAGGAGATAATCCTAGCAAATGGAGTCATATGGAGTTGATTTTTGTAACATTGGAGATATTTTAGTTTTCTATGGAGAAATAAGGAAATTGTAGTCAAGTGCAATATTAATGCAATCCAACACTTAATTTCTTGTTTTTTAAATATGGCCATACATATGTCAAATATTGCATGTATTCTCAGGGCCATCTATGCTACACTTGATAGAGCTTTCAAAGGATTACATGTAACATCAAATGAATAAAGTGTAAGCACATCATATTAGAGGCAGTAGGTTTTTCGTCATCCCAAGTTAGCTTCTCACTCAGGGATGATTCATTGCATGAAGAGCACCTATTTTCTATCTATGTCCTTTCATGGAACAAGGAGGGGCTTGGCATTTTGTGATAGTATGTGTGGATAGTGTAACTTTTGAAATAGGTGTAGTTAGTGTATCTGCATTTACTGAGTTTGTGGATAGTGTAATCTCTGAAACAAGTGGGATTAGTGTATTCACAATGGTTTTGTACAGTAGAGGAGAGATTGTTTCCACAACACTAGAAGAGGGATATTGACACTCTCGGAGGAGATGTGGACTCTTAGAGGTGAGTTGTTCCCTCATGTGCAGCACTTGAGGGTGGATGAGGAGGCCAACCCCTCCCCCATACCCTACACTCTCCTTTATCTAGAACGACACATAGTGCCCCATTAAACATTAAACCTGTAGTTTGCCCTTCATCCGGTTGTCAGCCTCTTTGCCCTGTTCACCCTACAAAATGTTGACATATATATATATATATATATCGGGGAGGCCACCCCCTCCCCCATACCCTACACTCTCCTTTATCTAGAACGGCACCCAACACCCCATTAAACATTAAACCTATAGTTCACCCTTCATCCGGTCGTCAGCCTCTTTGCTTTATTCGCCCTACAAAACATTCACATATATATATAGGTGGATTTAGTGTATTTGCATTTACTCAGTTTGTGGATAGTGTAATTTCTGAATTAGGTGGGATTAGTGTATTCACAATGGTTTTGTACAGCAGAGGAGGGATTGTTTCCACAACACTAGAAGAGGGATATTGACACAATCGGAGGAGATGTGGACTCTTAGAGGTGATTTGTTCCCTCATGTGTAGCACTTGAAGACAGACGGGGAGGCCACCCCTCCCCCATACCGTACGCTCTCCTTTATCCATAGCGACGCATAGCACCCCATTAAACATTAAACCTGTAGTTCGCCCTTGATCCGGTTGTCAGCCTCTTTGCCTTGTTCACCCTACAAAATGTTTATATATATATATATATATATATATATATATATATATATATATATATATATATGTATGTATATATATATATATGTATATGTATATATGTATATGTATATATGTATATGTGTGTATATATATATATATATGTATGTATATATATATGGGGGAGGCCACCCCCTCCCCCATAGCCTACACTCTCCTTTATCCAGAACGGCACCCAACATCCCATTAAACATTAAACCTATAGTTCACCCTTCATCCGGTCGTCGGCCTCTTTACCCTGTTTGCCCTACAAAATGTTGACACACAAACACACACACACACACATGTATATATATACATATATATGTGTATGTATATGTATATATATATACATATACATATACATATGTATATATATATACATATATATATAGGTATACATACATATATATATATATATATATGTATACACATACATATATATATACGTGTACATATATATATGTGTGTGTGTGTGTGTATATACGCATATATGTGTACACACACACACACACACACACACACACACACACACACATATATATATATTTGGTGGCATTCAAG
Organism: Cunninghamia lanceolata; assembly: GCA_027924645.1. Classification (NCBI taxonomy): domain Eukaryota; kingdom Viridiplantae; phylum Streptophyta; class Pinopsida; order Cupressales; family Cupressaceae; genus Cunninghamia; species Cunninghamia lanceolata. The sequence goes on from BSBN01000193.1 coordinate 7,876,299, forward strand.
AGAAACCCCTGTGTATACCTTCTATTGTAGAGGCCTCCATGGCCAAGGTTGAGCAACCTGCAATTAGAATAAAACATGGAGAATAAAAAACTAAGACAAGGAAAAATAGGGTTAGGGTTATAGAGAGGAAAGTAAGTAAAAAACAAAATTGAAACAATGAGATTAGGGTTTTGGAGGAAAGGAGGGAAATAGAGAAATAGAAATAAATAGGGTTGAGAATTAGAGAAAGCCTAATAACATATGAAAATAAGTGCATGTGAATTTATTTTCATTCAAATTTCTCTTTCTCTTAAAACCCATCCAAGATAAAGACAAATAGTTTACTTGGGGAAGCCTTATGAAAGTCATTTTATTGCCTTATTTAATTGCTTTTTTATTTGCAAAAATAATGTTAGGAAATTTATTTAATTTAAATCTTTTTCTTATCTTATTTAATTGCTTTTTGATTTATTGGGTTAAGTGAGTTTAAATTTATTTAATTTAAATTATTTTATTGCCTTATTTAATTACTTTTTGATTTATTGGGTTAAGTGGGAAATAATGTTAGGAAATTTATTTAATTTAAATCATTTTATTGCCTTATTTAATTGCTTTTTGATTTATTGGGTTAAGTGAGTTTAAATTTATTTAATTTAAATCCTTTTATTGCCTTATTTAATTACTTTTTGATTTTTTTGGGTTAAGTGAGACATAATGTTAGGAAATTTATTTAATTTAAATCTTTTTATTGCCTTATTTAATTGCTTTTTGATTTATTTGGTTAAGTGGGTTTAAATTTATTTAATTTAAATCCTTTTATTGCCTTATTTAATTTTTTTGATTTATTGGGTTATGTGATAAATAATGTTAGGAAATTTATTTAATTTAAATCCTTTTATATCTATTATGGCTAGTGCTTAGCTTAAGGGTGATTTTTAATTAATTGTTCTGTTTAGAAGATGTGAATAAAATGTATTAATTATATTGACTTGGAAAAATAAGGAAATGAAGGAATAAAATAGATTTATGATGGTAATTAGATTTAATTTATATTTTTCTTTTGAAAAGGTTGTAATAAAGGTTGTTATTTTTGAAAATTATTTCCCCATTAATAATGAGGTGGTATTATGCTGTCGAATTTTTCTTAGATTAGGAAGGGGATAATTAAGTGGATTATTTCATGTGTTTAATTTTATCACATTAATTTTCTTTAAGAAATTTTAATTAAGACTTAGATGGAATTGTTGTATCTTAATTTTGTTATAGTTTTAGGGTTGGATTTCGATACTTATTGAAATCACATCACCCCATCTAGGACAACCAGGGTTAGTTCCTGCTTAGGAATCTACCCTCTTAAGCGATGCTCTTCGTATCGCACAACCCCCTTAGCAGGCTTGCATATCGCAAGGGTTGCGAAAGGTGATCGCATTACCTTGACATTCGATTGATATGTTGTGCCTTTGTGTGTATGCCACCAAGCACGCTTGATGTGTGCGAGGGGGTTTTAGGGACGAGTAGAAAAGTTATTGATATTTCGTGTCATGAGCACATGACAAATGTGGATATGACAAGTGTGTTGTGTGTTGTGACCACATGGGAAATGTGGGCATGACACTATGTTCTTTCATGGAACAAGGAGGGGCTTGCCATTTTGTGATAGTATGTGTGGATAGTGTAACTTTTGAAATAGGTGGAGTTAGTGTATCTACATTTACTCAGTTTGTAGATAGTATTATCTCTGAAACATGTGGGATTAGTGTATTCACAGTGGTTTTGTACAGTAGAGGAGGGATTATTTCTACAACACTAAAGGAGGGATATTGACACACTCGAAGGAGATGTGGACTCTTAGAGGAGAGTTGTTCTCTCATGTGAAGCACTTGATGAGGCATTTTGACACACTTAGAGAGGAGATGTGGACTTTCAAAGGAAAGTTGTCTCATTGTACAAGGAGGTTGGGGATACTTTATGTTCTCTCATGTTGTGCAAAGTTTTACAAGTTCTACAGTCAGGAGATCGATGGCGTCAGTCTGGTGTTTCCTAGGTGAGTGAGGAGGATTGGTGAAGGTGGTTCATCAAAGTCTCCAAAAGGGCTACTATGTTTGGTCTTTACAGTGTTCCATCCTTTGTTTGAGATAATGTAATAAGGGGGGGAATGTTGGTTTTATTACATGTAAACTTTAAGGGGGGGTGTTAGAATAATAAGGTTTACATAGTTAATAGTTTAGATTAGGTAAATAATATATAAAAAAATTATCATATAGATGTTAATTTATAAAATTAAGAAATGTTAGTAACTAGATAAATAAGTTAGTTCTCGGGAAGTTACATTCTTGTAAATAAGTTGTTGTTGGTTCATGAGAATTAGTAAGGCTTCAAAAAGCCATTGTGATGTAATGTAAAATAGTTAAGAAATCATCAATAATATATTTTCTATATTATTCTTTATATACAACTATGGCTTGATTTGGAATAGCATATTTCTACTCACCATTTCAATATGATGGTCGATCCCCTAAAAGATGCAATTATTCAAAACTTACCGCCACTAAAAACTACACCTAATGTCAAAATATTCCTAGGATGTACTACCACCACAAGTTCATCAAGAATTATGTAGCCATCTTAGCACCTATAGAAGAACTATTGAAGTAAAAATAAAGCATAAGTATTACCTAGAATGAGCAACACTAGAAGGCATTTGACACATTGAAACAAAAGATAGTAGAAGCACTAATACTCATATTTCCAGATTGGGACAATACATTCCATGTTCATGTTGATGCATCAAGGATTGCAGTAGGAGCAGTATTGACCTAGCCTAAAGGTTCTCAGGATCATCCTATAGCATTTTCAAGTAGGAAGTTGTCAAAAGTAGAGATGAATTATACCATAACTAAAAGGGAAGCTCTAGTAATGATATATGCGCTATGGAAGTTCAGACACTACCTCTTGTTGACACCTTTTGTATTCTACATTGATCATGAACCATTAAAATACTTACTCAACAAACCAAATAATCAAGGAAGAATTTGTTGATGGCTACTTTTGTTTCAAGAGTTTGAATTCTCAATCATGGTGAAACAGAGAAAACATAAGTAGAGACCAAACTACTTTTCCAGAATTGAGACAAGAGAAGATCTAGAGGTACACAAATTAGAACTACCTAGCACAAATATTTTTAGAGTAAACGTAGTACTAGAAGAACTAAAAGATATAGCATACCTATTGCCTATAGGTAAATTTCTAGTAGAAATGTTAGCACAATAACAATAATACATAATGCGGAAGTCTTTTCCATATACATTGATCAAGGGAGAACTACATGTTCAAGGAAAGGATGATATCATCAGAACAGTAGTATATGAACATGAAAGAGAAGAAATTCTAAGATAAGCACATGAAGGAATAATAGGACATAATGTTGGACACATGACAATAAGAAAAATCAAACTAGCTTGGTTATGGTGGCCTACACTTTTCAAGGATGTAAAGAGATATGTTAAGAATTGTGATGTATGTCAAACAATAGGGAGATCCACCACAAGACATGAAATGCCATTGAGACTAGTTCCAACACAATTACCTTTTTAAAAATGGGCTATTAACTTCATTAGACGTATAGACCCATTGGAAAAATAGTCAAAAGCTAGATTCATCATTATTGGAGTGGAATACCTGACTAAGTGGACTGAAGCACAACCAACCAAAGACTACACAACAAAAACTACTGCTAAATTCAACTATGAGAACATAATTATCAGGTTTGGTTGTCCATTAAGTATAACTAGCGATGAAGGTAAACATTTGTAAACAAGATGATTTCATAACTATCAGATAACTTCATAATAACACACAAAAAGAGTTCATCGTTTTGTCCACAAGCAAATGGAGCAAGCGAAACCTTGAATAAGATCATTGGGGTAGCATTGACAAAGATAGGCAATGGGAACAAGGTAGACTAGGATTTTAAAATACTCATGGTACTCTAGGCATATAGAAAAACCTTCAAAATAACCACTAAGTTCACTCCCTATGAACTAGTGTATGGAATAGATGCTACAATACTAGTATGCTTCATATTGTAAAACATTTGGACAACAAGGACTCTCAAGTTGGGTGAAGAAGACGCTCTGACACAAAGGATTGAAGAGTTAGAGAAAATTGATGAGCATAGATTGATGGCAGCATATAATATGAACTTAGAAAGGAAAAGACAACAAGCTTGGAATGATAGAAACCTGAGGAACAAGACATTCAAGGAAGGTGACTTAGTACTCTTCTATGACAACAAATTTAAGAAGCATGAAAAATTGAAGACAAGGTGGTTGGGACCATTCTACATTAAAAGACATTGCAGATTTTGAAGTTGTTAGACTGAAGAGTATGGAGGGTTAGATATCAGTTGGATATGTCAATGGTGCCAAACTCAAGAAGTATTTTCAATTGGAGTAGAGCATGTCTTGAGGACAAGACATAATTTTGAAGGGAGATGATGTTAGTAGGTTGCAGAGCATGGAGCAAAGTCGATTGAAATCTGGTGCATACACTATGCAGAGGCTACAGGCTGATAAAAGATAATAGAAGACACATCCTTAGATGTAATAGATATAGTATATATAGATATAGGATATGATGATATACTATAGGAGGATAGAAGTAAGATATGAGATAGTATGATGATATGAAGAATGGGATAGAAGTCATGTATGTAGATGGATGAGGTAGAAACCTAGACCTGGCAGAGGATGGATGATACTTGATTGTTATTTGTATAAACATAGGGAGATCTGCTGGTACCGGGTATTTCTTTATTGTCTTATAATTGTGATCTATATGTAATACTTTGTTTTTGTTATTCTTTATGTTTTGCTATCAATCTCTAGTTACTTGACTGAGGTATAAAATGACTACAAAGACTTGACTGAGGACCAAATCTCTAGACTAGTATCCCTCTCCATTTTTTTCAAACAATTCCTTTCTGGTAAATAATAATTCTATGCCAGTGAATAATTAGTTATAGACTCCTAGTGAAAATTAATTACCATACTAGTAAGTCTTGATGGTAAAAAACATTTATATCTGATTGTGACTTCCTCATCCCTTATGAATGATTTAGAAACAATATTATGAGTAATTAAATACATAGGATTTACAAGGTTGATGGCACCTTAATCCTAACACATTTGTTCATTTCACTTCGGTTGTGGCATGTAGTTCCTATTTCCTCAACAAAGACTTGGTTATTGATGGAGTCAAATATCATTTCGCTAGTTATTGACAAAGTTGAATGTCATTCAGCTAGGAGAATACCATTTCACTAGTTATTGATAGAGCCAAATGTTGTTTCGCTGGGACTCTTTGGGAAGAGTGTTGGTAATGATTATTATAATTGATACCAATCTGATCTCACAAGATGAACAACTATCCAAAATATGGAGGAGAGTGACATTTTCTTTAGATGATGACACTAAAAAGTTTGAGATTGTGTCTTCAGAAGCATAAGACGGGGATAATTTAGCATTCCCCTAACTGAGCAATGTCAATTTCCCAAACACTATGTACTGAAGGATTTTTTGAATGGTGAACTAGAATAGTCCACTCTCATTGTAAATAATGAGAATTCAGGTGAGAAAATTGAGCTTTCTGGAATGCTCAAGACTTTAAATGATGATCAAAATAATCTTCTCTCATCGCCATGGAAGCAGAGGAGACTAGGCACATCTATTGACTATAAAGGTCATATAGTAGATGCCAGTTCAAGGAGCAACAATTAAATTAGACAGAAAGGAAGAAACTTATAAAGCTGCTTTAGATGTGAACCCATGACAAAAATGCTCCTTGATGTTATCTTCAAGTAAAGGCAGTCTTGAGAGAATCACTGATATGACTATTTTGAGTAGAGACTTGATTTCTACATATAACATCAGCAACACTTAAAAATTCTATGGGAAGCAGAGCAATACCTGAGATGGGTCTGCACGTGAAATTCTCCAAGATCAAGCAAAGAAAAATGCAATGAGTTATACACTTCTAACAGGCAATGAATGCTTTGATGGTTCAAAAACTGAAGGAAATTCTCATTATGCTTCAAGTTATGGCCCTATTAGAGAGCCTTGTAAAAAAAATAGGAGTTGCATAGGCCTTAACAGCTTGTCTAGAAGGTACAAAGTCTATGAAGCCATAAGCAAAAATGTAAATGAACTACTAGAGAATGTATTCAATGTACGTAGGTAAAGCACGAGGGTTCGCCCTTAAATATGAGAGCATTAGATGCTTTTGCAAGTGGGGTTTTTGACATTAAATAGTGGAAAAGACAGTGAGAAAAGCTTGAATTTGGATGGCCATCTCACCAAATCTCTTTCTAAATCAGTCCAACATGAAGAACCATCTTCTTTAAATGCTTTTAGGTCAGACAGTTGAACTTTCTCTAGATGTCCAGATTATAAATAAGCATGGAGAGAAGGAAATTGTGACAGTGACAATTAACTTGATCGTTAGTCCTGGATTTGTTCACAAATGGATGTGAACCTATGCTTGTGGAAATCCCTAAAGAGAGATATACATGCACAAATCCATGCACAAGAAAAAAAGGGAAAGCAATGTGGCTAGGAGGATGATTTCTCATAATAATTATGATATCCACATGCACATTGCTGGGTCGAAGCAGATGCAAAATGACAAACATGTTTTTTTTCCTAAAAATGCTTATGGTCTAGACTTACTTTTACAGAATTATTTTAAGGCTCACAAGAACTGACTGCAATGATCATCTTACAAGGATGGGTACTGTAACATGTGCATCCTCTTTAACAATGCACTTAAAAAAAATAGAGATTTGCTTTAGGAGAGAGAATCTAGTAGTTGAGCACCCTAACTTGACACCTCTCAAAATCATACATGGCAATTTCGAATCACTACAAAAGTTTTACAGTAGCTTATATGGCAAGGGCTTTCCTTATAACTAAGGTTTGAGGGCCACATCATTATGTTTTTTGTTGAGGTGTCAAATAGTCCCCCCCAAAAAAGGGTGGACGGTGTACCAATAGGTGTGCATTAAGTCATGTTTTGTTGGTGTGTTGACGTGGCATCACATGATAGGTTGCTTTTTAGATCTAAATGGCACATTTCATTCAATTATTTCTACTCCTAGTGCTAAACTTTTAAAAATATTGGGCCTTAAATGTACATATACTATCTCAGCCATTGGAACTATCTGAGTCTCTTCCCCTATATGGACCAACAAAATGTGAGATTGCTAGTCCATCCATAAGCCTTATTTGTTATGTTATTTCCTTCAAATTAAAGGTGGATTTGTTGGTCTTTTAGAACAGTCAAATAGAGTTTTTCTTGAGATTGTACACTTATGTGTATTATAAATTAATTGATAGTTTTGTGTATTTAGATTAGAAGTTGTACATCACATCTTCTTTCTATTTGGTTTAGGATGAGAAGTTGTATACTTGTGTTTATTATAAATTATCAAGTATATATTTAATATATCAATCATGTTTTATGTGTTGGACAAAAGAGTTGCAAGGTTGCACAATCTCAAACTATTAAATATGAGGACAAGTACATAATATTTTAGTATCTAATCTTTATTTATAATAAATTAGATTCACTTAGCTCTTATGAAAAGGTAGATTTGGGCTACTAGTGTTTCTATTTTTTATGAGATGATGAGTAGTTGTACACATTTATGTGTTTTAATGATATATTTTATGCAAAATTTTGATTGACACTTTATTATGTATGTATTGATATTTTTATATTTAAACAACAATAACACTATATTTTATTAATAAAACAAACTATGACAAGTACTCTCAAAACTCACAACTATTAGTACATGCTCAGCAACTAGTCTTCTCCCCTAAAATTTGACCATAGATTCTTGAAAACAACGAATATGACCATTGTATACACCTAAAAGTGGCTTAGGTAGGATTAAGTAAATATTCTAATATTTATCTTAATTAATATTTTCTTCTGTCAATTAAATAAATATTATAAGTTTATTTGATTGGTTCATTATCCTACAATTAAATAAAATCATTTTATTTAATTAAATTCCCTAAATTTTTCTAATATCTCAAGTCATAAATCCACCTCACAAAATCCACCTCATCAATCCACCTCATCACTTCCACCTCACCATGTTACATATATAATTAAATATTCTTAATTTATAATTAGTTAATATCTTCTATTCTCCAAAATTGAATTCTTAATTCAATTGTCCCCCACTATTCTCCACTCATTGAATTCTTAATTCAATTGTCCCCCACCATTCTCCACTCATTAAATTCTTAATTCAATTGTTCCCCACTATCATCCACTATTGAATTCTTAATTCAATTGTTCCCCACTATCCTCCACCAATTGAATTTAAAATTCAATTATCCTCCACTCTTCCCAAAAATAAATTTTTAATTCATCCACTATCCTCCACTCTTCCCAAAAAATAAATTTTTAATTCATCCACTATGAATAAAAGATTTACTTTTATTACTAGCCATTGATCTCATCTATTGATCCTCACCCTCCATTGTCTTTTCAGAAAATCTATAAATAAAACTCTTCTCTAAGCAATTAAAAGAACTTCTTCTTGCATAATAACTATACTCAAATTTCTCTTCTTCTCTCTATTTCTAGTATCAAACAGGTATCAAAGCCATTTCTCCTTGTCATCTTGAGGAATCAAAGTAAGGAAGCAAGCTCCCTGAGGGCCAACCTTCATCATTCAATATCAAGAAAGAATAGGCAAACAATGGAAGCCACAGGGTTAACAGAGGTTGTAAGTTGGTAATTTCTAATTTCAAGCTTGTTATTTGCATATTCTATTGGTGTTTGGGTTTTTGTTTTCATTAATTGATCAATCTCATTTACCCATCAACATTTTGGTGCCCACCGTGATCTAACGCCCATCTTGTTTGTGAGTGTTTGGCTTTGAAAGTTGTTATCGCAGGATTCAGGTGTATTTTAGAGCACATTCAGGCATCGACTCTCACAAATAGCCTCCTACGCATAAACACGCTCAATACCACCCCTCTAAGGTTGCCGCCGCCTCAATCCAACTTCCGTCAGTATAACGTCATAGACCAATTACAGAAAACTCTGGCCCACATTTCAATCTTGGAATTGTTGCGTCTATCTCCTTCCCATAAGGAGATCCTCGAGAAAGCCTTAGTGGAAACCACTGTCCCCACTAACCTGGCCCAAGAGAAGTTTCAGACCATGGTAGGAAATCTGACTTCCTCAAGCTCCATTTCATTTACCGAGCAAGATGACCTCTCTGTGTCTCAACCACATAACACCCCTCTACATATTGTCGCCTTCATACACAAACACCGTATCAAGAGGGTTCTCATTGATGGGGGAGCCGGTTTAAATATTTGCACATTAAAGCTGGTCCTGAAACAATGTGATAAAACACATTGCTTCAAAGAGGGGCAAAATGTATACACCTAAAATTGGCTCAGGTCAAATTAAGTAAATATTCTAATATTTATCTTAATTAATATTTTCTTCTGTCAATTAAATAAATATTATAAGTCTATTTGATTGGTTCATTATCCTACAATTAAATAAAATCATTTTATTTAATTAAATTCCCTAAATTCTTCTAATGTCTCAAGTCATAAATCCACCTCACAAAATCCACCTCACAAAATCCACTTCATCAATCCACCTCATCAATCCACCTCATCTCTTCCACCTCACCATGTTGCACATATAATTAAATATTCTTAATATTTAATTATCTAATATCCTCTATTCTCCAAAATTGAATTCTTAATTCAATTGTCCCCCACTATTCTCCACTCATTGAATTCTTAATTCAATTATTTCCCACTATCATCCACTATTGAATTCTTAATTCAATTATTCCCCACTATCCTCCACTAATTGAATTTAAAATTCAATTATCTTCTACTCTTCCCAAAAATAAATTTTTAATTCATCCACTATCCTCTACTCTTCCCAAAAAATAAATTTTTAATTCATCCACTATGAATAAAAGATTCACTTTTATTCCTAGCCACTGATCTCATCTGTTGATCCTCACCCTCCATTGCCTTTTCAGAAAATCTATAAATAAAATTCTTCTCTAAGCAATTAAAAGAACTTCTTGCACAATAACTATACTCAAATTTCTCTTCTTCTCTCTATTTCTAGTATCAAACAGGTATCAAAATTATTTCTCCTTGTCATCTTGAGGAATCGAAGCAAGGAAGCAAGCTCCCTGAGGGCCAACCTTCATCATTCAAGATCAAGAAAGAATAGGCGAACAATGGAAGCCGTAGGGTAACAGGGGTTGTAAGTTGGTAATTTCTAATTTCAAGCTTGTTATTTGTATATTCTATTGGTGTTTGGGTTTTTGTTTTCATTAATTGATCAATCTCATTTACCCATTAACAACCATATACTAATATATACTAATATGTAGTAGGTAACATATAGCTTATAATATGTAATGAAAATATTTTGAAGTGAGGCCCACGAAAGACTCCTCTCTAAATTATTTAGAGAAAGTACGGCAAAGTTTGGCAGAAATCATGAACAACTTTAAAACTGTTGAACTATTCATGGTCAAATTTGGAATTAAGCACCTTGCAGTTTCACCGTATATACCTTTAAAAAACAAAAAAAATTAGTCCCATTTCTCCTTATTCAAGAGCATTTTGTATGAAAAACTCCATTTTATTCTTCTTCTAAATTGAAATATTACAATCAATCTGACTATGCTCAACAGTGCGCCATTTGGACATGATCCATAGCCACTGAGCTGTAACTGATAACACTAGAATGGTATATGACCAAGGGAGGAGAAAACAAACTTGAAATACGTCCTTTCTTTATCATAAATTTGGTATATTGAAAGTCTAATATTTTATAACTATTGTAATAGTAGTTTTTTTTAATATTGAATAATGCCAATTACAAATAAGAAAGTGCAGTCAACAGAGTGCAAACAAAATATAAACTATACAGAACATTTGCAAATAACAGATATAACGAAATACTGACCAAATCCAACCCACACAGCGATCAATAGTTTGTTGAAACAGTATCGAATTCCAAAAAAACTATAGCCGAATATGAAAAGGTATTACTCATTTCAAACTGAAATAAAATCCCCCAGTGAACTATAAGATAGGATCTAATAGTTGATTAAAATATGTCCATTAAATTCAAAACACAACAAATTGTATGATGTCATATTGACACACTAAAAAACATGACTTAATGCATAACTATTGGTCTAACTTTTTTGGGATCTATTATGACACCTCAACCAAAAAAATATGCCGGTGACACTTATTTGAGTCTATACAAAATATTTAATCCCTAACTACTAGCCGATATAATTTTTTTTTTACATTAAAGTGCATTTCTAGTGAGCCCTCTCGGCATAGCTACTACTTATTTCCAAATGTGTAAGGTGCAGATTCGTCCCAGAGAGCTTGCAGTGCATGTACGGCGTCCTGTACAATATGTTTGACAGTAATTTGTCCTAAGCATTGCCATAAAGATGCGGAAGCAATACTAAACACACCATATTTGATTTTCTTTTACCTGAGCAGACAGAATAGGTACCGCGTGGATGTTCAAAATCCTATGAAAATAAGTTTAATGCTGTGGTAACCGGTTGTTCCGAGGTGGGCTCTTCATTCAGATCAAAAATCTCCACGGCCGTATATTTTTCACTTTTAAGATCTGCTTGTCTGGATAATCCACAACTAGTTGCAGTCTTGTTTGTAAAACAAGTCATATCCATTTGAGCGCAAGGGCTCCACTTGGAGGGCACGTTAGAAAAATCTTCCCACTGGAGTACGGGCTTCCAGGGGGATTTACCATTAATAACATTGGCACCCACATTTCCTGCAGGAATAGAATTTGTTCGCTCCTTTTTAAACAATCTGTTCAGTGCTTGGATTCTTTCCACCAAAGCGAAAAATTCTTGGGCTTCACTTCCGTTGCCATCTGTTCGTGGACGTTTTCTCTCGTTTTCTCCACGGCCTTCTGAGTCTTCAGAAATTTGATAACATTTCATCTTCTGCTTTAGTCCGTTGGAATCCATGGTAATAGCCAGAAGAGCCTTTCAGGAAATGGGTAGAGATATATTAGATCCAGGCTCTCATGTCACAGATATACCTGCAGAGAAAATACCATCAACCACTGATATAGGGTCCGTATTAGAAAACCATCATCCATAGCCATGTAAATATTTTGTGTGCCTACATCATTAAATAGGGATCATCATCTTGACAGGAAAGAACAATTGAAACCACCGACTCACCGAAAGTGTCGGCAAAAGAATTCAACTCTGCAACTTCCTCTTTTCAAGTCTATGGACTTTATTCTGCATGCGCGTATAATTATTAGGAAAATCGACAGAACTGGATAGGTATCGAATGTTGTGCAAACTTCTACCGCTAAACTCGCAAAATCAACCAGTGCATTTCTGAGAAGACGAAAAATGAGGAAAAGTGATGGAGACGGAACCTCCTTTGTCAAGTAAGTCAATTTAAACTTTCTGGACAATTGTACACCGAAATTTTTCATATTTTAATTTCACATCACACCGATTTTTACTATTCGATGCATCGTCAAGATTCGTAAGGAACTTTTCTTTTCCATGAAAGACTGTCTCTACGCTTTGATTGGCTATGATAAAATTGAAAATAACGTAAACTATGGTTCTATGAGGGTAGCTAAAATTTCTCCCAATTTTACCAACTAGCACTTGTACCCATAGGAGGTTCAAGGAATACGCTGATAGCAACAACCGACGAGTTTAGAAATTTACCCTCCTGAATTTTTGTGGCGTGAGACAATTCCGAGCATTATAATGTTTACATATTAAAGCCTATGGGCTAATAACTAGCACTTGCACCCACATGAGGTTCGAGGAATACACTGATAGGAAAACCGATGAGTTTAGAAAATTTTCTAGCGTGAATTTTTTTAGGCTTGAGACAATTCCAAGCACTATAATGCTCACATATAAAAGCCTATCAGCTAAATACAAGCACTTGCACCTATAGGAGGTTTGAGGAATACGCCGATAGGAACAACCGGAGAGTTTAGAAATTTTAAATTTTTCAGCGTGAATTTTTTAGGCATAGACAATTCCGAGCACTATAATGCTCACATATAAAAGCCTATAAACTAATTAGGAACTTGTATGGTTTTTTTAATGTTGAAAATGTTTAAGTGGAAAGAAAGAATTTTGGATAAAATATTATATAAAATAAAATTATAATTTTTTAAAATTGTTATGTATTTTGTGATATTGAAGAAAAGTCTTTGAATTTATTGAGTTCAACTCTGTAAGTAATTTAAAGTTTACAATAATATTTATAAGCATTTATTTTACAAGGAAAGATTCAGTTTAATCTTGTCTTTATGTTATTTTACAAAGAAAGATTAATCTTGTGGTTGTACTTTTTTAATTTAATGGAATTGTCATCAAAGTAAAAATAGGAGCTTAAATCCCTTCCATAAAATTATCCTAAAAGTAAGAGTGATTGGAAATTTCAAATGGGACACCATCTAGACTAAGTGTATCAATTGATTCTAATAATAGAAAGCAAAATTTACAATTATTGCCGCCCAAATGGCATTAGGTTCTTGCCTTTGTACTAAAGAATGTGATGTAATAAATTTTTTGGTCCAATTATCCCTAAAATTTGAATGCACAAATCGATTAGGGGTAGCTCATGGGAGAAAATCTCTCTATTATTAGGGGAGATTTCCATTTATTAATACATGTGAAAATCTTACATATGGTAAAATATAAAAACATATTTAAATGTATACAAAATTCAGTTCTAAAAAAAAAGATCAAACTATATACAATCATTGAAATTTATACAATTTGGAGAAATAAAGATAAACTTCCTCCTTTTGTGCTTTGTTATAGAATATTTTAAGTACCCACTTCAAATAAAGCAAAAACCAATGGATATGACTAATTTCACCAACCAACTATAATGTGGAAATTGGATAGCCTTACAATTTTCATGCTATGTTTTGTACTCACTTTGGTGTCCATTTCCTTAGCATATTTTTACATTCATTTTAGCCCTTGTCCTAGCTTTTTGTAGCCTATGGTGCCAAGTTTGTGATTGTATTCTATCTCTTGTGATTACTTTTGGGCAATTTTTTTTTAAGTGTCTTCTTGTCCTTGCTATCCTAAGGTGCCCGCTCATAAGTTTTGAGGAACCCAGAGTGCCCTGCCGATGGAGAAGCATGGAGTTTAGAGAAGATAGCCTGCTGAAGATCTGTGCTCTAGGGAAGCACCAGATGACCCTTGTATTGCAGAGAAGAACCATCCCAAGAGTAATGTGGTACAACAGAAGGGTTATTGGCCAACTGTTGAATGATTTGAGATAATGAAGAGTCATTGGCATAGCCCTGCTCGACAGATTCCAACCAATTTGGAATAGGCATAGAAATAGCTAAAAAAGAAGTTTGGTCATCAAATGTGTGAGAAAGAGTATCCGGCACAATATTGTCCTTACCCTTCTTGTAAGTGATCTCATAATCATAACCCATGAGTTTGCTGACCCATTTTTGTTGTGCTAGGGAGGAGACTCGTTGTTCTAGGAAATATTTTAGACTCTGGTGATTAGTCTTGATGCAAAAATGATTCCCTACTAGTAGGTATGACCGCCACTTCTGTACTACATGTAAAATAGCCATCATTTCCTTCTCATATGTAGAGAGTACTAAATTCTTGCTAGAAAGGGATTTGCTGGTGAATGCAATGGGATGTTCATCTTGAAGGAAAACAACACCAAGTCCATTGCTGCAAGCATCACTCTCAATAGTGAAGGTCTTAGAGAAATCTGGGATAGCTAGAATAGGTGTAGTACACATAACGTGTTTTAGTTTTTCAAATCCACACTAAGCAACATGTGTCCAAGTAAAAGCATCCTTTTTTAACAGAGCTGTTAATGGAGCTGCAATCTTCCCATAATCCTTGACAAACTTTCAATAGTAGCAAGTCAGCCCTAAAAAACCATAGAGACTCTTGAGTTTCTGAGGATGTGGCCAATTTTTCATGGCATCTATTTTTGCAGGATCCATTCGAACACCTTGGGATAAAATAATATGCCTGAGATACTCCACTTCCTCCTGGACAAAAACACATTTAGACTATTTTGCATAGAGATGATGATTAGAGAGAAGTTGTAGTACGAGATCTAGATGTTGGAGATGCTCAACCCATGTTTTACTATAGATGAGGATATCATCGAAGAAGACTAGAATAAATTTCCATAGGTAGGGCTGGAATATTTTATTCATCAATGCCTGGAATGTTGAAGGAGCATTAGTGAGGCCAAAGGGCATGACCAAAAACTCGTAGTGGCCATCATGTGTGCGGAAAGCCACTTTAGGGATATCATCTTTATGAACCTAAATTTGGTGATACCCAGAATGAAGATCCAACTTGGAGAAAAAATGAGCGCAATGAAGCTCATTAAGAAGCTCATCAGCAACAAGAATCAAAAACTTATCCTTGATTGTGATGTGATTAAGTACTCAGAAGTCAATGCAAAGGTGCCATGACCCATCTATTTTCTAGACAAGAAGAACTGGTGAACAAAAGGAATTGGTACTAGGGCGAATAATACCTTGCTTTAGTAAGTCTCGAATGAGCATCTCAATCTCTATCTTTTAGTGAAATGGGTAGCAATAGGACCTGATGTTAGGAGGAACGGTTCCAGGAAGGAGCTGGATACAGTGGTCCTTTGGTCATGAAGGTGGCAATCTCACTGGTTCAGCAAAGACACATGCATACCTATCCAAAATTTGTTGTAGATCAAAAGGAGTAGTGGAGACCGCTGATGGTTGCACCTGAATAGAATGGAACTGAGTGATGACACCATGTGAATTCTTCTTAAGAAGTTTTTCTATGTTATGTGAACTTATGATGCTGAGAGACCCCAGTTGTAAGCCCTTCAATGTGTGTTTTTGTCCATTGTCTAAAAATTGCATCCAAAGTTTAGCAAAATCCCATAAAATGGGTCCAAGTGTGTGTAACCATTGGGCACCCAAAACCACATCACATCTGCCTAAGGGCAAGGCAAACATGTCAGAGCACAAGTTATAATCTCCAATCGAGATACACACATTGCAACACTTCCCTTTGCAAGGAAATGTGCCCCCATTGGCAATCATGACTTCAAAGCTGGAACAAGGATGGACAAAATAGTTAGCCTATTTAGCAATTTGAGGGTCAATGAAGTTATGAGTGCTACTAGAATCAATGAGTATTGTAAGAGGGAGCTTCTTAAAGTAACCCTTGACCCACATGGTTTGTGGGGTGGTGACTCCAGCTAAAGCATGGAGAGAGATCTCTAGGTGGTCTTCCTGAGAAGCAAGGTCAACAAGCGGCTGCTAAGTTTCAACTGGATCATCTATTGTATCCTGAGCATCTACATAAACTTTAGTTTCAGGCGGAGAATCCACATCCAAGAGATAGAGCTTTTGCTCAACCCATCTATGTTCCTGAGTGAATTTCTCATCACAATTATAACAAAGCCCTTTTTCCCTACGTGCCTGCATCTCTACTTAGTCAAATGCTTGATAGGAGCTATTCTAGGAGTTGGCATTATTTAAGGCCTTTGGGAAACCGTATTTCTGAATGGAATAAAATTGGATTTAGATTGTTGTTGAGTTGTGATCTTGTCCTCTACCAACTTAGCCAACCCTAGTGCTTCCATCATTGTGCTGGGACTGCACATTTTAACCTCAGATCAAATTGCATCTTTTTGACCACTAATAAAACAACTCCTGAAGAAATCATCGGACAATCTCTCTGTGTGATTGGCCAATTTTTCAAATTCTATCTAATATTCTCTCACAGTACCTGTTTGGCAAAATTTAGTGAGTGCTCCTCTGAAGTCATCAAAAGCACTAGGGCCAAATCATTGCAAAATCAATTTGTAAAATCTATCCATTTTGGCTCTTCATGAGCCTTGATGTACCAACGGAACCATTGAAGGGCTTCATGTTCCAAGTGAAAGGATGCAAGTGGGACTTTGTTGACATCAAAAGTATTATGCAAACTGAAATATTGTTTGCCTAATATATCCATCCAGTTGTATCATCACCATTCAAGCGAAGAAAATCAAGCTTTAGCGCATGAAAATTGCTAGAAGTAGAGAACCTAGTGTATGTAGAAGACTCTGGCTACCATCTATTGTTCATGGATGAATGCTAAAGATTGAGGCCAAGAAGTTTTTCATCCATATCCTGGAGTTTGTTCTTGAGGGCTACAAGTTCATCCTCCATGTTTTTTGCTCTTGTGCGGGTGACAACCATAACCAGGAGTTTTTGTTTTCGGGGGGAATGGGTAGAAAAATAGAAATGAAAACTTTTTTAGTAAAGGAAATTTTGGATTTGGGAAAAACTCCGATGGGTAATTAGGGTTTGACTAGGTTTTGGATGCTTTCTGAGGGAAAGGGAAGTAGAAAATAGGGATTTCAGAAGCAAGGTGATAGAATGGGAAAATTTGTCTAAGAGGGACAAAGGAGCAGAAATATGAAATGAACACTATGATAAAATTTGAAGGCTATTAGGTGAGAATTGAAGAAGTTATGGCTAACCATAAAAAAAAACAAATGTGGGATTTCTGGCTTTGATAAGTAGAATTTAGGATAGGGTTGTCAAGGAAGGAAATATGCAGAATGAAATTCCATGGGTTCCAGTGAATTTTGAGGGGAAACGGAGCTAAAGCAAGGAAGATATGGCAAAAAAATAGATTTTTTTCTTCTGGAAACGATCTGTCAACTGCTCTGGACAAATTCATTCTATGATTTTATGGCTATCAATAGATATGGGCCCCAAGTATATTTAGCTTCCTAAAGGTTCAGGGGAATCACTTGGGCACCAATGTTGTCTAACAGCTTATGTATTCAGATAGTACCCCTCACTCCATGGTTCAGGTAAAACTGATAACCACTTTGCCACAAACAATAGCTCTTGGTTTACCTCATGGATGGGAACTAGTCAATCAAGTAGGAGCCATTGCCCTTTTCACTGGTAGGTCCTCTCAATGGGCTAGCTACTTCAGGGTTCCTGTGGTACTCCTCATAATGAGTTTTAGGGATATGCCCAAGCACTTCCCACAGTTAAGCGGATATGGATATTCCCTGATCCGAACATACAATTGAAATGAACAATACAAATGCGAAAAAGAAAGAACTATTGCAATAATCACAGCACCTAGAGGCCGCTGCGAAAAAAAAAATTGGCAGAAATTCCACCTAGCGAGCCCAAGAAAGTGCTCTAATACTAGATGAGAGGAACCTCCTGCAACAATATAACGAAAAATGCACAAAATAATAGAAATAGCAGAAACAGAAAATGAATTTATTAATCCAAGCCACTTCGAGTGGGCAACCTCCTTTGAGCAAGCTTAATACAATAAATTCATGGATGCCTTCATTAGCCTCAACATGTACTTATATACTAAGGCTAATCTAAAAAACTATTACTTCCCATGAATGTGGGATAATACATTATACTCACGGGACGACTTACAAAGCATATGCATCAAAAAGGAATATACTAACAAAGTAAGAGAAGGGTTAAACATGGGTTCCTAACAAGTTGTCTAGATGCAAGTGTAATGCATAGACATCCGTATGATCCACGGACATCCACATGATGCATGGATGTTTGCATGTCATGCTAGTGTCCCATGATTGTCTATTGGGTAGTAACTATTTCTGAGTATTTTCTACCACCTTTGCTTGCATGTTTGAGATTTGTAATGGCTCTATCGTGCACTCAAATGAGTCTTTTAACCCCTACTCTTCCTTCTTTTCCCTCTAAGTTGCATTTTGAATCTATCTGGTAGGATCTAGTGGTTTTCATGCTTTGAGCTGGTGTTACCTTGAACCATCAATCTTTTGGCAATCTTCAGAACACTTTATAGCATTCTCTCTTGCAATCTATGACATAGAGAAGCATTGTTTTGATCCTTCATCTCTCTATGTGAATAGTTACTATAGTTTTTTTGGCATCTTCATGATGATTGGGACCACTATATCTAGTTGGGTCTTTCATTACACCTTGATCATGGTTTATGTAGTTTTTTTATCTCTTCTATTGGAGGTGACAAAGTTCTTTCCCTCTAATTTGATATTTCTTTCTTAATGTAGAATCCATTTTGTGTTGCAGGTAGTTTGTGGGTTTTTTGTGAGGCCTAGCTAGCACTATTCTTGATATTATGTTGTGATACTATTTATAGTTGACTATTTTGATGATTGTGGTTGGACATGGTTGATATTGCTATTTCTGGTTCATGTATTTATGTCTTTTGATATGCATATTTTTATATACTTACATGTGTATGGACATCGTTTTGGATTATAGATGGTATAAAATGTTTTAATTTAATAAAATATTTTTTATTATGTCGTGTTTATAATTATGCATTTAATTTATGCAAAAAATGAATATTTTAATTTAGTTGTGGAATTTAATAAATTATTTGATCTTAGATATTTTAGATATTTAATATTTGATTGTTTGTTGCTTTGGCTATATTTTTCATGATATACTGATGTTCAAATTTAAGTTTTACAGGTGGGTAGTCCAGATCCTTTTTAGTTTGAAGATAAATTCAAATGCATAGGTTTACTTTTTTTTTTCATATTTTGTTGCATTTCACCAGTTGGGTTGTGTCGGGGATATTTGGGTTGATTATATTGGTTAAATGTTTATTAATTATTTTTGTGGATTTTTGGTATAAAGGTGCGAGTGCTATTATTATTTTATTTTAATTCATTGTTGAAGATGGATATTTAATAAAGGTTGTGTGAGTTTGTATTTTTATTATTACAATGTCATTTTGGTTTTGATTTTGGAAGTTGAAGCGGTTTTGTATGGAAATTATTTTAATGGTGTAATTTGATTCAATTCCCCATGTTGGGCGTGCATGCTCTTGGATTTAGCTTCTCTTTGCTTGTGTTGGAAAGAAGTTTTTGGTGGATTTTTTTATTGGGAATGGCAGATGAGGAAAAAGGATTGCTGGAAGATGGCTGAAAATTATTGATCAAGAGGGTTTTTATTCCAGTTTTGGTACCCATTCTTGGGTTTCTCGTAACTTGGATAGCCAAGATAGGGTTTGGCATTTTATTTGATTTTTTTTTACTGAATGCAAATTGTGAATATAGCTATGATTTTTTTTTGTATGAAAATGGAGATTTGTATGAGCTTTCTAAATGAATTATTGTTGCAATTGTTGCAATTTTTTTTGGCATGCATGTGATTGGGGTTTTGGGTGTAAATAGGGAGCGGATCTCACTTGAGGTTTGAGAGCCTCCCACATGTGGGGTTGAGGAAGGCATGGAGCCTCTCTTACAGAAGTTGTGGCATTTGTGCATTATGGAGGATGTGGGGGTTTTGATACTTTGAAGGGTTGTGATGTGGAGGTGTGTGTTGCAGATTGGATCAAAGGGTTGTGTTGTGGTGGAGATGGTTGTGATTTGATGGGTGGAGTTGTGTTGAATAGTTGTTATGGTGTAAGGGTTTGAAGGGATGTGGAGTTTCTGTTGTGATGGTATTATTTGTAAAAAGAAGAAATTATTCTTGTTGTGATTTAATCCCCAAGAGGGAAGGGAATCCCCTTTCTCCCCCTTTGCAAGAATCTGGAAAAGATTCTTTGTGTGTGAGTCAACATGTATTAAATCTAGTTTTTATTTGTGTTTCTTTTATGAAATTTCATTATGGGCATTTGAAGTTTGTTTCCTACTCGAGGGTGGGCTTGAAATCCAAGCCGTATGGTTGGGAGGAGAGTAGGACTAGGCTACTCATTTTATGTGCAGGTTTATAGCCAGTTGAATGTCGAGCTCTGTTTTATTGGATGATCAAAAATCTCTCTTGTGAATTGGTATCAATGTATTGATTTTATTAATTTGTGGAAAGAAGAATTTATATTCAATTTGTAAGTACTTGTTGACACTTAAAAATGTCCTAAGCCTGCAAACAATATTTTCACACCAGTTATTCCCTAATGTCACATTCTTTCATTAATTAAATAATATTAATTATTTAATTAATTTACCTTTTCTATTTTCTAATCTATAATTAAATAAATTCTTATTTATTTAATTATTCATATCCATTTCCTCTATTTTTTATATAATTAAATAATTATTTTTAATTATTTAATTAGTCATTATTTATTTTCTTCCATTTTCCAACTAATTTTTAAAAATATTTAAATTAATCTTAACCTTTATCCTCATAACAACATATGTCCTTCTCTCATAATTTAAGTAATTTTTTATTTGAATTATGTTTCATACTACAACCATACTACAACTTTCATTTAATGTTGTCACACTACTAACTAATTTAAATAATTTTATTCTTTAAATTAGGTCACCTCTATTCTTATCTGTACACTTGTCATTCCACTACATTTTATTAAATGAAAGGGTCTTACCTTTAATCTTAGTTGTCCTCATCACTCAATTCACTTTTTAATCCTCACCCTTCATTCAAATCTAAGCCTTCTATAAAAGCAAGCATTCACCTTCATTTTAAGGCTAACCACAATCATAATCTTCAAGATTTTTCTTTCATTCACATTGAGCTTATCATATCTCTTGCATGTTGCAAATCTGAGAGCAATCAAACCAAAATGTAGAAGAGCAATGGAGGAGAACCAATCTTGGCATAGGAATTTAGATATTGCTACTTTTATCATTAGATTTCTATGTTCATCTTGTGCTTTATTATTTTATTAGGGATTTGTAGCTTGAATTTAGATAGTTTTATGGTTGCTATTGATGATTTATGCTTTTACTTAGGTTTGCCCTGATCTATATTTGGTGAGCCTAATGTGAAATGACCGAATTTTGTGTAGATTTTGTGAATTTAGTGTTTTGCAGGTAGTGCAACACATTTGTTAGATTCTGCACCACAATCATGAAGTCTTGCAACACAATCATTGAATCTCAAGCAGCAATTGCAGTTTCCTATGATGCATCTATTGCACAAAGTGATGCATTTGTTCTACATGCAACCACATCTTTCACATAGAGCGACATATTTGTATCCTACGGCATTGCATTTGATTGTTGTTTGACAAATTTTAATCATTGAAACATTGTTCTTTGATCTTGTTTACACAGATCTTATTATTTTTTTGAATATTTCACACTGTTCCATCTATTTCTATAGCATCCTACCAGTGAATTTTACATCATTAGGGTTTCATACTTAGGTTGTTTTTAATCATATTTCATGTGTTTTTGACTTCCAGGGAACAATACGATGCAATCATGAGATCTGGAACCACAATCGTCAGATTCTATGATGCATTCATATAGTCTTGAGCTGCAGTCACCATATCCTGAGCTGTAGTTGTTTGACAGTATGATGCATCTGCAAGTTCCTATGATGTAACATTCAGGTTCTACACCGCATTTATTGCACTGCAATCGACTGTCAAATAGAAAGGGGGTTTTAAATTTGTCACTTTTCATTTTTGTTTTTGCATTCATTAGAAGAGAGGTTTTACTATTACTAATATCTAATTTCTAGCTATGTGGCAATCTTTGGGAGAAGACATTGAATCAAACTACTAATCCAATTTCTTGCAGGGTTCCTTTGTGTTTGCAATTTTTAATATAGGAACATTTGGATTTGGTGCTTAAAAAGAATGATTGTCTTCTATGTTTGGTGCACTTGCACACATGTGAGTTAGTTTACTAAAAGCATGTTTGTCTAAAGTATCCTATCCCCTTGTATATGAGTCTTGGGTAATGGAAATAACACATTGTGTTTTCTTGAGTATCCTCTCCCCTTGCACTATGTGCGATTCTTGGGTGATGAGAAATAGCAACACCATGTTGTCTTGAGTACTTCCCTTCTACTACGATCTTGTGTGAATGAGAAATAGTGGCACAATATTGTCTTGAGTATCATCTCGCCTTGCGCTACATGTGATCCTGGATGAAGAGAAAGAGAAAAACACAAGCTTTCCCCCTTTTTTTAGTAGGTGGCCTGCCTAGAAGTTCACCCTAGGGTTCAACCACAAGCACATATCTTTGACAATATATATAAAGGGGTGAAAAATGAAAGTGAGCTCAATCCACTTGTGCCATAGGGGGTGGGCCTTGCGGTCTCAGGTGATTCTAGACACGAGTTAGAGATTTTGGTCTCCCATCATTACTATGCCATGGTGTTCCTAAGAGTTCCTCCACTACGAACCATTGTTTTAGAAGCCTAAGACCTATTGGTCATTTACTATAGTGGTGCAAGGAATGTGAACAATACCCTGACATTACTCACCACATATGGTTCTTCATTGAGGTGACATGGTTCCTTGTTTGGACTCATCCTTTCAAGTCAAGAGGTGTCAAGGTGGTCTAGGACCTTGGCATACTCTAGTTACCCACTCCATTTACTCATATCTAAAATCACTAAAAGGTGAGTTAAGCCCACTATAGTAGACAACCCTTACTACTAGCTAGGTTGTGCATCTTTTAATTATTTGTGAACCAAGGCTAGGCAAGTTTTGTGGAAGAAAACTTGCAAAATACCACATTCATCAAAGTCAAAGAGTCAAAATAGACAAAAAATATGTATGCCAAGTGTTTTTTGTGTTTCTGATCAACTGTACAAACTTCTCAAAACTAAAATCACCTAGAAACCATTAATTTTACGTTACAAAAAATAGTACACCAAAAATGTCAAATCTTGCAATGCAACTATAGCATCTTGCAATGTAGCTATAACATCTAAAATCACATTTGTTAAATAGTACACTACAACTATAGAATCTTGCGTTGCACTGTCAAATCCTGCAATGTAATTGTAGCATCCTGCAACACAAATGTAACATCTAAAAATACATTTGTTAAATAGTACACCGCAACTGTAGAATCCTAAGTTACAACTGTCAAATCCTACAATGCATCTATAGTTTTTAACACCACAACTATAGCCTCTAGTAATGAATTTGCTAGAATAAAAAAATTTAGGGAAGTGCCTGAGTGTCCACATTTCTAATCTTATTTGGGTAGTGACCATATACTCATACCTAAGACTCTTTTAGTTTATCTAGCCCATCCATTGCATTTGCTTAGTTTATCTTGCATTGTTTAGTCCACCTTTGTCATCCTAGATCATTCATAGTCATAGTCACGTTTGAGACTTGAAATTAGGAAACTTGTCATACTTGGCCCTACCATTGTCACATAATTGGATTGTCTTGACCTTGTCATTTCCTATCAACAATCAATCAACAAGGTGAACCTCAAACTCATGAGTCTAGTTTAGGTTCATTTTATTCAATCAATCAACACGTTGAGCCTCAAAGTCATGTGTGTAGTTTAGGTTCACTTTAATCAATTATCATTCCTTTAGCACTTGTCCTTTTGAGGTCTTGACATTCCAATTAGTCACTTTGGTACATCATATTTTGCCTTAGTATCCTTTTTCAAATCCTCAAATTGCATAACCTAGAAACTTCAAGCATTGTCATAATCAATAGCTCCATTGTCACTTTGCATCCTACACTTTGGTCATAGTTACACTTTGTTGATGTGTTTGTCATTGATGTCAAAAGTATAGGTTGCAGTGTTGTGATCATCTCATTTGATGGTGTTGTTGTCAACATATGGTGTTAATAATATGTTGATCAATGTTTGGTTTGTTAGGTTTGGTGATTGTTGATACTCATCTCATGATATAATGATCAATGCTCAAGTGAAGACAAGAAGTTACTTGGTTTATGTAACGTCCTGCTATGTAATCCCCAAAGGATAAGAGCCAAAAGAGGGCAAGATAATTTTTTGTTGACATAAGTAGATAACATACACATGATGCAATTGTCGATTTGATAGATCGACAACATTCATGGCCATGTATGGCTGAATGTGCAACCTGAAGGAGAGGACTATTCACCCTCCAGAGAAAACATTATAAAACTACATTCATTTTAAACATCAAACAAATGTTCCTAATGCCATATCTAATATAAAAATGAATCCAAAAGCATCATAGTACAAACGGATCTGATACCCACACTAGAATCCATCAACCAAACAGGAAACATCTCATTTATTCTCATTAAATTTAATGATTACATCTTCTCTCTTGAGAGAGTACAATTACATAAATGAATATGCAAATACAATGATATAGTCTTGAATATGATACAATAAGTGAAAGAGTACAATAATTGAATGAAGCAATGGAGAGAGAGAACATCTCCAACTGATGCACCAAAACCTGTTCGTAGGTTTGCAATGGTGGTGGCAACGCCTCCCAACCATGAGGACTCATATGAGACCACCCCATCATGCTTAGAGATAGTCACAAGGCCCAAACCAAGGAACAACAACAATGGGATATAAGATGGCCAACACTCACATCAATCACGGAGCAGACATGGAGAACAATGCATATAGCCAAAGTCATAATAAAGAGGTAGTCATCCAAGTCATAGGTCAGGTACTACTCATGACTACTAAGGTACTAGATACTAGAGTGTAATCATGCATGCTCGAAGGGATGGCACCACATGGAACCAAGTACTCCTCTCATGCAGATGAGGAGACTCAATTGTGCCCAAATCCACACCCTACAGATGGATGACTCGACGCCCCGCAGATGGATAGGCCATCTCATTGCATCTTTAGCTTTTACAAGCGCTCCAGGCCATGCACAAGGACTAATTATCTTATTAATGTTTTTACCCCAATGTTTTCATTTAGTTATCACTTATTAATGTAACTTTGCTACTAGTTCCCCTGGCAGCCACTTGCGGGCCCTGAGCCCATAGAGAGCCACTCCAAAAGACAAGTCTAATGCCTAGACCTAGTTCATCTCATTTAACCAATGAGGAATCCAAAATGACTAAAACACTGAATTCTAAATTTGAAATAGTAAATAAAGAAATGTGATCTACAAGACAAAAGCTTGTGGTAACAGTGTAACTTTATTAAAAATAGTCTTTGTTAGTTAGATCAGTTATGTAATAACTCTAGTGACCCTAATTTGATAACTATCATTAGTTATAACAAACAAATTCACCTATGGTAACCTCAAGAAGGCATAGAAAGCTAAAACCAGTTGACCTAGTTTTGATGATTTAACTCTAGAGATTCCAGATTTCCTCAAATAAATATCACTATTGCAATTCTTGATCCTTGTGAACAATATTTTGGTAGGGAGACTTCTTTTTGGCTAACTTTGGTTGGATGATTATAGTTTTATGAGGTATACCAAATGGCAAAGTCATTTCTGCTACATTATATCAAGACTAATAAATTGGTAGCTTCATTTTTGTTCAGTATTTGCCATAAAACCTAAGCTAAGAAAATTTTTAATGGACTAAACAGTAACACAATCTAATTATTATATTGTTGTAATTTTTTGAATCTTTAATAGAAGCAAGTATTTCAGTGCTATTCTTGTTGCTCCTATATTTCACCTATTTTATCAATATACATTATACTTGAAACACTATGTTCTGACATCAGGGGTGTTGTGTTATTTGTCCCTTTGATTTGCTTGAGATTTCTCAAACAATGGGCTTCTTGAAGAGTACTTTTTCTTATCCATAGAAAGGCATAGATGTCCTTTCTATCGCTTTACCTATCAAGAAAATAGTTGTATATAAAAAAATCACTCCTATGTTACTAATGTCACAAAGAAAGGTTGACCTCAATCCATTGCAATTATACTTTTCAAGATCGGTGTATACATCTAAATTTCATGTTTAAATAGGGATCAAATACGTGATAACAATATCCAGAATTAAATTTGAAGAATAGAAAAAGGGATCAGAGCTTACTGTAGGTGTTAAAAATAGAAGGCTGATACAATAAATTCAAGGACAGAGGTAATGTAAATATTTTGCATCGAATAATTTTGGCATATGATTTAAAATGGCAGTGATGAGGTTTCAGTTTTCCTATGCTTAATGAAGTCACAACAAACATAATCTAGTTTTTGTGCTGGAATGACAACGAACTATAGTCAAAACGCACCAGCTAGTTTTTTTTTTTTTGCTTTGAAGGAAAACAAGGGACTGAGTCAAATACCTCTTCCAAGTCACACTAGATGGTTTTTGTGCTGGGAAAACAAAGACTGATGTAAATACCTCCACTTAAATTGCACTCCCCTACAGAATTAGGTATCATCTCTCCACTGGCAGATGAAATGCTCCCTGAGTTATATGCTCTCCCTATTTTTCTCTACTCTCTCTGTTTTGAGTCTCCCCTTTAAGGATCATGCATTGACTCCCTTGAAGATAAGATATTTTCCTCCCTTATCTTCTCTGCAGTCGCTCACTTCCCGAAGCCTTTAATTTTTCACCTAAAACTAGATTTTTTGTCCAGCATTAACTCTCTTTCCTTCCTCAAATCATTGACTCAATTGATATTTCTTTTCTACTACCAGATATTTTCTACATTTACCTTCTCACCTAGCTCTCCCAACGTATCAAGGATGATTTTTACATCCTACCCCCTAGGACTAGGCTTACTCCTGGAAGCCTGCAAATGCTAAGATGCAGCCAAAGCACACACTAGTCCATGAAACTTGATACGATAAAAAAAATCATGCTATCACATGCACAATTACATGCAATCAGTCCCAATACATGGGTAAGGAATAGGAAAGGCACTCATTCACTACAATTTTCTCCAATCAAAAAAAGAATGATGCCAAGGAAGCCACATCGAGCAATCAATGGAAACCAAGGAGAAAAGCCTCAACCACCACACTAGTAAACCACACATGACCATAAGGGGCAATCTGAATGGTAAGACCACAACACGGGAACACTACACTAACCAAGTGTAGTGAGCTAGGGTAGGGAATAGGGCCTATGTCTATCTCAAGTAACCACCATCAGGGATAATAAGAGTATGCTCAAGCCTGTGAATCTAGACAGAATCGATACTCAATACCTACAAGACTCTAAGCCCATGTCAAGGTACCTATGCATATACATATATCATATAGCTGAAGCAACATCAACCATGTAAGCATGAAATCCAGCATAAAAATAATCATGTCAATAGCATAATAGTATCAAGATTGCACATCACCAATGCCAATACAAAATAATAATAGGACGCATAATCCAATACAGAACAAATAGTCATTGAAGTCCATCAAGATAAGCAAAAGCATAACACAAACAAAGGGATCGTTACACCCCCTAAGACTAGGCTTACTTCTAGAAGCCTGCAAAAAGATATGGATAAAGATCTCTCATCCTTGTCGCATCTTCCCAAGATGCTGAGGACTCACCATAAGGATCCCACTGGACCCTTACCTTCTCTATGTCCTGACCCTTGAGGGTCAGCCTCTGATGCTGAAGGATGCGTATGGGCTCCAAAGAAAGCTGCCCGTCCACCTTGACCAACAAAGTAGTTAAATCAAGAACATGGGTCACATTAGGAATATACTCTCTAAGAACTGAAACATGGAAAACATCATGAATGCGTGATAGACTCAGTGGTAGTGCAAGGTGATAGCCAATAGGACCTATCCTCTCAAGGATCTCAAAAGGTCCTACAAAATGAGGTGCCAACTTTGAGCCTTTCCCATAACGGATGGGGCTCTTCCACGGATGAACTCTCAGAAACACACGGTCACCCACCGAGAAGTGGCGATCCAACCTATGGGCATCAGCATACTTCCTCTGTCGATCCTGAGTTGTAGCTAGTTGCTCTCTGATCCACACTACCTACGGCTCCATATCCTGAAGCATCTCTGGACCCAAAAGAACTTGGCCCTCTAAGTGATCCCAACTCAACGGAGTGCGACATGGCCTACCATATAAGGCCTAGAAGGGAGTCATACCGAGAGAATTGTGGTACCCATTATTATAAGCAAACTCAACCAGGTACAAGTAGTACTCCCAACGAGACTGTTGATCCATAACATACATCTGAAGCATATCCTCTAAGACCTAATTAACCCTCTTTGTTTGTCCGTCAGTCTCAGGATGGTATGTAGAGCTGAAATTAAGCTAATCTACCAAAGCATGCTGAAGAGAAGGCCACAAGGCTAAAGTGAACACTGGATCACAATAAAAAATGATCCTACGAGGAATACCATGTAGACACACAATATCTTCCATAAACACTCGAGCTATGGACGTGGCAGTGTACGAAGATCTCATGGGTGAGAAGTGTGCCACCTTAGACAACTTGTCCACTATAACCATAATAGCATCATGACGATGCAAAGATAGGTAGACCCACTATGAAATCCAAAAACATCATATCCCACTTCCATCCAGGGATGGAATGAGGCTGCAATAGTTCTGCTGCGTGTTGATGCTTTGCCTTCACCCGTTGGCACTCAAGACACTGAGCCACAAAATTGACAATATCACATTGTAGACTTGCCCAATGATACAACTGTCGAAGATCAACATGCATCTTCATGACACCCAGATGAGCTAAATAGGGTGCACAATGGGCCTCTGACAAAACTAAAGAACAAAGATCTCCAGAATCTAGAACATAAATATGACCAAGATGTCACAAAAGTCCATTAGACTCAAGAGAGAAACCTGCAAAACTACCCTCAAGGACTCTCCAAGACTCAATCTCTACTCTAACCTCCTGATACCAAGTATCACTAGGAAGTGACTCCAAAATACAGCTCCACAAATCCACCCCAAGAGACAAAACTGAAATCTCATTGTAGACACACAAAATTGACTCATAATCAGTAGCATTGAAACATCACATTATCCATCATCTGCATTTGTCTAAAACACTTCAGAAATATCCCTAACACATCTATTTCTTCTATTAATTAAATAAATTTATATTTATTTAATTAACTCATTAGCTATTTCTTCTATTTCCTCTAAGCTATAATTAAACAATCTTTAATTATTTATATATCTTCATTCTATCTATTTTTAATTAAATAAATTTTATTTATTTAATTAATTTATCTTATCATTTATCTCATGAGCCGACATGTGTGCCTCTTTCGTTTAAAAAGATAAGTGGTACTACATCCTTTTATTTAATATCTTTCACATGTAATACTTTTTAATGTACACAAGCACACACAAGCCCTATCTTCTCTCCACTTGTTATCTTCACATTCATATATATCTATCTTTCAATCTTAGCCATTCACATAGCCACCGAATCTCCACCGTTGATTGATTTTGGCTGAGTTCTATATAAACACCTTCTCATTTCATACTACATCGATCCATCAATCATATAGCATCTACATTATCATTTTGAGCAGATTAAGCACTTGAGCATTCATAGCATCCATTGAGCTTATTATCATTATCATCCATTCATCATGGTAGCTTTTATCTTCATAATTGTTCATTGTTGAAGAAGTAATCTACATCATAAACAAGGAATCATATAATCTAGGTGATATTGTGCTTGAATTGCATTTAATTTTGATCTCATTTGGATTAGATTATTTGATGATGGTAGGGTTAGGTTTTCATGGCTATACTTGATCTTATTAACCTGATTTTTTACCTGTCATATTTTGGCACGCCCGGTGGGACTCACATCCTTGATTAACTTTGTTGTTTGAAGTTGTTTTTATAAAGATCAAATTTTCTGAGCGCTTACGGCAAGTTCCAGTTGCTTTTGAGCAAAAAGTTGTCATTGTCTGAATACGCAAGTCGCTTCTAAGCTGAAACCTGCCACCTTTAGCATTTTTTGGATCGCTTATAAGTGAATAGTGGTCACTTTTTATTTATTCTGCACTGCTTTTATACTAACAGTGGTCACTTTTTATTTATTCTGCATTGCTTTTATACTAACAGTGGTCACTTTTGCATGTAACTGAATCACTTTTGATCTGACAGTGACCGCCTTTAGAGAATTGAATCGCTTATTGCAGGACTAGGGTTTTTGTTGCATATTATTTCTTTTACAGATCAGGGTCGCTTATGAGCGTTAAACAGTCGCTTTATGCTTTTTCACATCGCTTGTGAGCTTTAACAATTCACATCTGGCTCTCTCAGAATCGCTTATGATTTGTAACATTTTGCCTGTGACAAAATATAGATCACTTTTGACCAACAATAGATCGCCTATGGTAAACTGTGTCACTTTTAGTCTGTATCATTTGCAGTTTATTTCTCTTGGCTACTAATTGGGTATTTGTGCAGCATCTTATTGATTGTCCAAGAAAAGGAGGTTATTAAACTACTGACATATCTGTTGCAGCTTTGATCGGTCCAAGACTTGTGGTTTTTCACTAAATTAGGAACATCTGGGCTTGGTGCTTAAAATGAATCACTACTTTCTCCGTTCTTGATTTATCTTTTTTCGATTGCTTGCATGTGATTGATTGTAACCTAAATTTAATAACAAACATATCCTCTCCCCTTGCCTATCAAATGGATCTTGGGTGTATGAGAACTTGCTATTATCTTTAGAGGGCCTGCCTTCCCGGTGTGAGAAGGGATACGACTCAAGCAGTAACGAGCTAAAGCCAAGTCCTTCCGAACTGCAATATAAAAAAAGTGTTTGTGTCAAAAGCCACAAACAACAGGTGTTGTTGCGTTATACTGACAGCCAACCCCCCCCCAAAACCCCTCCAAGGCGTAACCCTTGAAGGCTGGGAGACTCCATAATGGAGAGTAGCACTGTCACACGTATAGCCACCTGAACGGATGCCCTTATTAGCAACTTTGTGTAGTAGCGAAAAACCTTGTATTTGTTGATGCAAAAGGTGGGACCTTTGAAGCCCCTTTGATTCACACAGTTCTTAGAAGAGATAGCAGGGACAATCCTAATGTTTGGTGAGGGATAGGCCTTACAAGAAACCTGGATCTTGGTATGTGTGAGAATTTTGTGCCGTGGAGGGGAGCCGATGCTACCAAGATCCTGAAGCTATCAGCTTTGAATAAGCACGACTAGGGGATTCAACAAATATAGTCCTTTCCTAGCCTAGGTTGTACAAGTTTGTGATTGTGTGAGTGTGATTGACTGCAATTACTATTTTCTTGTCAAAAATTCACAAATCAAACATCTTTCCTGATAGACAGTCACTTTTGAGCTTAAACTGCACGCATACAGTCAACAAAATCACTTTTAAACCACAGATATCCACTTTTTGCCTAAACTGAATCACTTTTAAACAGCAGTTAACTACTTTTCACCTAAACTGAATCACTTTTAAACATCAGTTAACTACTTTTTTGCCTAAACAGAGTCACTTTTAAACAACAGTCAGCCGCTTTCTATCTAAATCGGTTCACCTTTAAACAACAGTCTGTCACCTTTGGCATAACTTGTGTTGCTTCCAATCAGCAGTAAATCACTTTTGACCCAATATTAATCACCTGTGAAAAATTAGGTCACCTTTGGTTAACACTGTAACCTATTGTTAGCACCTAAATCAGTCCGCATTTGAGCTATTACCAGTTGCCTTTGGCCTTTTCTGAGTCACATATAAGCTATCACTTGTCGCCTATGGGCTAATACACACAAATCTTAGTCACTCAGATGAATTAGCCACAAATTTAGCTTGCTCATCTTCAGCATTAGATTTCAGACCTGTCTCTGATCATTAGCAGATACCTGGACTTTGTCTCCTGTTTTGAGCTTACCAATCAATCACAATTCATGAGCTTTTCATCTTTTTAAGATCCCAAACCAGCAAACCAAACATCAAACCATTCATTTCGATCAATCAACAAAACATTAGCTTTAGCTTCAGCAAACATTAGCAACATAGAAACTTTTGGTAAACAAGTTTTCCCTTGAGTGTATGAGCTATTATCTAGGGAAAGCCAGCCAACAACAAATGAACAAAGAAAACCAACCAAGCAAAACAAATCAACCAACCAACCAAACAAATCAGCAACCAAGTAAAATAACAAAGCAACCAGCAACCAACCAACTAGCAAACTATCACCTTTCTTTTGGGTCTCAAAACCTTTGACAAGCTAAACTTCACTTTTCACCATCAACATCATGCCTCAAACCAGGAGTCAATATAGAGCTGAAATGGAAGCTAAACTGAGAGCTAAAATAGAAGCTAAATTACAAGCTAAGATGGGAGCTAAGATGCAACAATCTAGATCAACACCTCTTAAAGACGCAACTCAATTCACGACTGATATGCCTCCTCATATGTTTATGCCTCATGGGTATGCCATTGGAGAGTCATCTTCACAACAAGTGCAACCTCAAACATTTTTTGAGACTTTTGAAGAACAATCCCAAAAAGACTTATTAGAATTTTAGGATACCCATGTGTGGGATCAAGTTGAGAGACTTGTTTTATCTAAGCCTAATCACTACTTCTTGCAACTTGCTCGCATGGGTGGTAAATTACCATGAGATTTTGACATATCCGCTATTAGAGAGTACGATCCAAACACTCTTGCTGTTGTTGCAAATGGACCATCCACCATAGTCACACCATCTCCCACCATATCACAAGCTCTATCTTCCACCACATCTCTTTCATTGCCTATTGTTACTTCATTTGATCCACCACTCTTGGAGTACACTCTAGAACATTTGATAACACCAACCAATGTGCTCCCTTTACTTTCACAAAATTTGAACATTCCACCTTTCCATGTTCCTCAACATACCCCTCCTCCTACCATGACCATTTCAATGCCTCAAGTAACACAAGCTACCCATGTCGCCCAAGTGCAAATGTTCCAAACATCACAAGCTACTCCCAAACTATCCCAACAACACCAATAGTCCAAGCTTCACAACCATCACAACCTACCATATCCCATATGAATACCACATCTCATATACCAACTACTAATACACTTTCCACTATCTCTACTAATCCATCCACTACATCATATAATCCCAATGTTAGTCTTATTGACATGAGTGACCCTCCTATCATTTGTCAAGCCAATCCTAGCACTATGGTCACTTATGTTGATCAACTTGCATCCATTTCATCATATTCTTCCAATCCGTCACAAACCATCAATCCATCTTATGCTACCCAAGGCTTGCCCATTGTCACCCAACACATGACACATATTAATCCTCATGTTGTCCAAAATACAAACCCAAATATCCATCCTTCTTTTGCATCTACCAATCCTTCCATCACTTACCATGTCACAAACCCAACACCAATTTCCCAACCATTAACTAGTGTCAATCCATCTTCCACTTCGCATGTGATGCCAAATCTTGGTGCCCATTTGTCACAATATACCCAACCAGCATTTGTGTCTCAAGGACAACACTCCTCAACCACATGTGTCACATACCAATCCTTTGACATACATTGTGAGTAGGCAACCTCAACAAATGGTCATGGCTTCATATATCCCACAACAACAACCTCAATATACATCATACCATGTTTCACCCGCTTTGCAACAACAACACTTATATCCAGCGGATGTTCAACAAATGATCAACCAAGCGGTAGGACAAGGCAAGAAGACATTTTCCTTAGAAAGCATATGCACTTATCCATTTGACAAGTCTCTTCATATGACACCTTTTCCACCACACTTTGAAATTCCACAATTTGATAAATACAAAGGAAAAGGAAATCCAGAAGACCATCTTAGAGCATTCTTTGTGGCATGTCTCGATCTTGCTTATGATGATACATATCTTTTGAGACAATTTCCTCAAAGCTTAGAAGGACAAGCTCTCGAATGGTTCTCCCATTTACCTCCGGGAATTAAGTCTTTTTCAGAGTTAGCCAATAAGTTTCAATCACACTTTACTTTTAACATTGAACATGAGGTAAACATGAATGACCTTGTCAACAATAAACAATGCAACGGTGAAGCCTTTTCTTCATTCACTCAACGATGGCATAATATGGCTAGCAAACTATCATGGGAAATACCTAAGAAGCAACAACTTGATATCTTTGTTCAAAATCTTCATTCTGAGCTATCATTTCAATTACAATTGCAAAGCACTAGCACCTTTGATGAACTTGTTTCCAAAGGAACCATCATTGAATGAGCTTTAATTGCTAAAGGAACTATCAAGATCTTTCATGATAACAAAGACTATCCTCAAAACTCCAACGATAAGTTTTAGTTTTGGAACAAAAATAAGAATGTTGTCAATGATGGTTTTGTAGACGCAAAGAACATACAAACTATGAAAGCTCCCATCAACATTCAAGCTGCTTCTACAACAACACAACCTCTTCAACAAATGCGACAATGACAAACTTCCAATCTGCGCTGACAATTTACACCATTAGCGGAACCTATGGAAGTTGTCTTTCGAAAGCTTCTCCAAGCAGGCAATATCATGTTACCGGATGCACCACCTAATGGTGAACTGCTATTCAAAGCTCCTTGGTACAAAGAAAATGAGTATCGCATTTACCATTGAGTTAAAGGACACAAAACAAATGGTTGTATGAGCTTAAAACATGTTATCCAAGATTGTATCAATCAAGGTTTAATCAAAATTACATCATCAACACCTCAACCTGCACAACAATCAGCATCAAACTATGATCTAGAGGCTTTCAAGAATCCACTTCCATCTCATGATGGGAATTCCATTCAGTACAACTATGAATCATCTACCATTGGCCGCATTGACCATGCTTGCATTTCTACCATTACTATCCAAGGCAAGGCACCTGACTGCATTGTAACCACTCGAAGAGGTTCACCATTCAAGGAGCAATTGTTCATCCTCCTAGACCATTCTCTAATTATAATATCTTGGATCACCTTTTCAAAACACCCACGCACATATCCATCCTTGATTTGCTCCGCATATCCCTTGCTCACAAAGCTATCCTTGACAAAGCCTTACAAGAATCTTCGATGCCCAATGATATTGATATCACACAATTCCAATCTATGGTCACTAGCATTGCAGCCCCTTGTCATCTAACTTTCTCTGACAAAGATCTTCAACCCTCCATTCATCCTTCACACAACGAAGCCCTCCACATTGAAGTGTTTGTTAAACAATGCCATATCAAACAAATCTTGGTAGATGGTGGAGCTGGTCTTAATATCTATTCTTTGAAATTAATAAAACAACTGGGCTATTCTAAGAAAGATGTTGACACCTCCAAGATTATTACTATCAGAGCATATGATGATGCCAAGCAAGATATTGAAGGGATTATTTTCTTACCTATCCAAGTTGGGCCGGTCACTACAAAAACTCGTTGTTAGGTTCTTGATGTTGACCTTCCTTATAACATCATCCTCGGTCATCCATGGATACATGCCCTCAAGGCAGTTCCTTCCACATACCATTAATGTCTGAAATTTCCACACAATGGTGTTGAGATTACTATCCAAGTTGATCCCAATCCATTTGAATTTTGTCATGCCTGTCAAGCTAAATATTAGAGTCCAAACCACATCCCTATCAACATCGAGGCATACCCATTTTCATCCTACGTAGACCCATCCGACCTACTCAAGCCATCATCTAGCCAAGCCACTTCTAATCTCTGTATCAAGTACACCGAACATGGCCCTGGTGAATACACACTGTAAGAATCTTGTTGTGTTGGCACCCTTCCTTTATCTCCTAAATCCTATGGTAAACCTTCTACATCCAAACTAACTTCATCCTCTGTTGTCATCAAAGCCCCACCCACAGTATTCATTAAAGGAAGATTCCTTGATGATATGGACTCTTGGATATTCTTTGATGAAAATGACCAAGTCCAACTAGAAGTAGAGCGATACAACAATGGGTTCCACATCATAAAGAACATGGGCTACAAAGGACATGGTGGATTGGGATCACAGGAATAAGGACCTATCAAACCCATTATTGTGTCTAAGAAGTTTAATAAGTAAGGCCTTGGTTATCAGCCGGAGGTACCATGACTCAAAGACATTAAGTGTATTTCTGATACTGATGCTGGACCTTCCTCGGGAGGAGAGACTTAAAGTTCAGATACTATCGATGATTCCTCCCTTCATATTATTGACCTTTTCCAAGAAAACTCCATCTTCATGATTTCCATAGCTTCTTCTAGCCACAACCATTCCTCCATTACCCTTTCACTCATATATCCCGATCTCGTCGATTGGGACTAGTAGGGGGCACGGATGTTAGATACATTTAAAAATGATGAAGCTATTGCAGAATTCATGGGCTTACGACAAGGCATCCCATTGGGTGATCACAAAGCAGGTTTCATGATGGATCTACCTAAACTAGCATATTTTAGTGGAAGTATCAAATCCTTTAGTCACAAAAGTGAAATAAACAAAATCAAACAAAATAGGTCACTAGGTGAAAACTGAAAGGCACCTCTTGACAATGAAAAAGTAAAAATAAAGGACGTATCCGAAGGTGAAAACGTCTCCGAGGTGCTTGAGGATGGGGGATTTGATCTTCCTGTTGTCACTGATTATCATGAGAAATCAACTGTGCTAGTTGAACAATCACAAGACATGAACTTGGGTACAAAGTAGAATCCAAATATCACTGTTTTGGCAGGATCACTATTAGAACAAGAAAGAAGAAACTTCACAGCATTTTTTATGAAATGAGCTATAAATTTTGCATGGACTTATGCTAACATGTTGGGTCTAGATCCATCACTTGTGGTACATCATCTAGCAGTATCTCTTATTGAAAAACCTATTAAACAAAAATTGTGCAAGATGCATCCACAAGTAGGTTTATTGGTCAAGGCAGAGATTCATAAACTGTTAGAAGAAAAGTTTATAAAGTCTATTGATTATCCAAAATGGGTTTCAAATTTGGTATCTATAGCAAAACCTGACGGACGAGTTCGCTGTTGCACAAACTTTAGAGATCCTAATAAAGCATGTCCTAAGGATGACTTTCCACTGCCAAGCATAGACAACATTGTAGATCTTACAACTGGACATGAAACGCTATCTTTGATGGATGGATTTTCAAGATATAATCAAATGACAATAGTAGAGGAAGATCAAGATAAAACATCTTTTATTTGTCCATGGGGCACATACTACTAGGTTGTAATACCTTTTGGTCTCAAGAACACTGGAGCTACTTATCAACGGGCCATGACAGTTATTTTTCATGACCTTTTTCATACTATCATGGAAGACTATGTTGATGACATCCTTGGAAAATCTAAGACAAGAGAAGGACATCTACAGGTATTAGCACAAATCTTTGATTGATTAGAAAAGTATCAAGTTAGATTGAATCCAAAGGAATGTGTATTTGGCGTAACATCTGGAAAACTGTTGGGATACATTTTGTCTCAATGAGGGATAGAAGTGGACCTAGCCAAGGTAAAAGCTATCATGGAAATGCCTCCCCCAGCAAATCTCAAGTAGCTCCGCAATCTACAAGGAAGGTTACAGTCCATCCATAGATTTATCTCACAACTAGCAGATAAATGTCATCCTTTTCAGCATCTTCTTCGTAAGGGTGAACCCTTTAAGTGGAATGAAAAGTGTCAACAAGCTTTTGAAAAAATAAAGGAATATCTTGCAACACCTCTTGTGTTAGTACCTCCTATGCTTAACTGTCCATTATTGCTCTATATATCATCAACAATAGCAGCATTGGGTGCCCTTCTAGCTCAAGATGATAATTCAGGAAAAGAACAAGCCATCTACTACATCAGCAGAACTCTTGTGGGATATGAAATCAATTATTCATCTATGGAAAAAGCATGTTTAGCATTAGTGTTTTCTTCCCAAAAGCTGTGACACTATATGTTGAACCAAACAACCAAGCTCATATCTAATGTAGATCCACTCAAATACCTTCTTTCTAAAGTAATCCTCACGGGAAGATTAGCAAAATGGGTCATGATCTTAAGTGAATTTGACATACAATATGTGGATCAAAAAGCCATCAAAGGACAAGTCATCGCTGATCAATTAGCTGCAACACCCATCACAGATATTCACCCAATATATCTAGAATTCCCTGATGAAGGATTGTTCAATTTAACTTCCCCAACATGGTGGCAACTATATTTTGATGGATCATACACACAACATGGATCAAGAGTAGGCATCTTGTTTGTTACCCCTCAAGGAGATTGCATACCCAAATCATAAAGAATTGCATTTCCATGTACCAATAACATAGCAGAGTATGAAGCTTTAATCACAGGATTGCGCATGGCAGTACAATGGGCTATCAAATAGTTACAAGTCTTTGGTGATTCTCAACTACTTATCAAATAGGTCTTAGATGAATATCAAACAAAAGATGAGAAGTTTCTTCCATACAAGCTAATGGTTGATGATTTTAAAAAATATTTTGATAATATCACTTTTGAACAAATCCCAAGATTGGGTCTCTTCTAGACATGTCATCTAATACACATAAATGTGAGTTTTTGGTCAAACAACTTTTGATTCCAACATTTGAAGTTCCACAATCTGAGCTTATATATGACATTGTTGGTCCCAATTCACTGTGGTATGAGGATTTATATTATTATCTCCGCAATCAAACCTTTCCACTTCAACTATCTAACAACCAACGCAAAACCTTTATCTGCCGAGCCTCTTGTTACACTATTTTAGGAGACACCCTTTATTGCCGAAGTCTTGATGGTATCCTTCTTAGATGTCTTGATTCTGAGGAAGCGAAAGTGGCCTTATGTGATGTACATGAAGGTGTCTGTGGCTCACATTCTGCTAGCCTGGGCCTTGTTAAGAAACTTCTACGAGCAGGATACTATTGGCCAACCATGGAAAAAGATGCACAATAATTTGCAAAGAGATGCCTACAATGTTAGAAACATGGAGATTTAATACATGCACCGGCACATGAGCTTCAGCCTATCATTACTCCATGGCCTTTTTCATAGTGGGGACTTGATCTCATAGGTAAAATCCATCCTACTTCATCAAATGGTCATAAGTTCATTATCACCGCCACTGAATATTTCACAAAGTGGTTGGAAGCCACACCAATGACTTATATCACATGTAAGCAAATATCTAAGTTTATTCTACACTATATCATTTGTTGTTATGGAGTTCCTCAAGCTATTGTCACAGATAATGGTCATCCCTTCAAGAATCAAGAGGTCAGAGATCTTTGTAACAAGTTCCATAGCCAACATCGATTCTCTACCCCTTATTATCCTCAATGCAATGGCCAAGTTGAAGCCTCTAATAAAATAATCATCAAAATCCTCAAAAAGACAGTCAATGAAGATGGTAGGGATTGGCATCTACAACTCCATCCTACATTATGGGCATATAGAACAAGTATCAGAACTCCCACTGGAGCCACACCTTATGCTCTTGTGTATGGTACTAAATATATTTTACCTATTGAGGTTGAGATCCACTCACTACAAATATCTCTACAACATACCATCTCAGAGGAAGAATATCGAGTATCCAGGCTCCATGATCTTGAGCTCCTAGATGAATGGCATCTTACAGTACTCAACCATCTCCAAGTCTATCAAAACCATCTATGCCGCAGCTACAACAAAAAAATTAGAGAACACCAATTTCAAGTTGGAGATCTTGTCCTTAAAGAGAATCAAAGGAATCAACAATACCGAGAGAAACAAGGCAAGTTTGAACCAAACTGGCTTGGTCCTTTCATCATCACAGCAGTTTATGGATCAGGTGCATACACTCTTTCAACACTTGAAGGCATTCCCTTGGATGAACTAGTCAATAGCATTCATCTCAAGAAGTTTTATCCATGAATCTCAGCTATCCCAAAAAAAAAAATAGTCTAAGATAAATCATCTATCCTCTAGTGAAAACTTGGTAAACAGACGCCTTGGATAAGTACCATAGTGAAAACCTGGCAAACAAGCGCTATGTGTAGTGACCAACTTCCATCATCTTCTTGGTTTGTTTGATCATCACTCTTCCTACCATATTTCGCCATCCTATCCCACATAATCCATATCATAATCCACATGTCATTATAATAAACTTTTTTATGCTCACCTTTGTCAATGCTAGCTATCATACTTGAGACATTGTTGCGATAACAATCTCTTTTGGCACCTTAGCATCTTGACTGCATGCCATCCCTATCATCACTTCTTCATCATAAACTTCATCTGGCATTGGGGGCATTTGTTGATTCTTATTTGGAAGTGGATACTGCTATCTCTAGCTCATAGCACATCAAACACTTTAGCTCACAAACATCGCAAACTTTCAACTTCAACCATAGCGTTCATCTAATGACAAATGTGGCACAATAATTTATTACCAAGATTCATATCTTTGTAAATCAATTCATGCTCATCTAACATCTGACAATCACAAGACATTGCCAACACAAACATTCAAGCAATTATCTGAGTCTTTCAACATCATCCATCCAGTGAAATAAGCAAGAACTACATCCCAACTCTATCATTCAAGCCTTGATCCCGTGGATTCAAGGTATGTAGGCAATCTAAGATGCGAAGGAAGCACTCTAATTCAGTCTAAGATGATAGCCCCCTCTCTTCATCATCTATCTTTCATCTTTCTTCTAATCATCCTTAAATCTTTCATCTCACATTCTTCTATTTTTCATCACCTACATCATCAATCAAACCTAGAACTACATATTCATCATGTCTCATCTTCATCGTAAATGTGCTTTGATCTCGTGGATACAGGGTATGTAGGCAGTCTGGAATATGAAGGAAGTTTCCAGTACTCGAGCACAGATGATCCACCCCATCTTCATCTTCTCTCTTCTTCCATCTTCTTCTCTTTGATCAGCTCAAGTAGGAAGCAAGCTATGTGTTGTACTAAAAGCTCAAGTACTTTAACCAATCAAGAATGAGCCAGAAGTTATTTGTCCACATGCCTTAAAGCCAACATTTTCTATAGCAATTTATCAACATCTTTAGCCTTCAATAGGATGCAGCTTTCCTCTTAACAAGGCCCCAGCTTAAATCCATCCAAGAGCACCTAAATTTGGCAAGAGAACGTGATGACAGTATCTTTTATTTTATCTTTTGATTTATCTTTTGTCCCTTTACTATGCCTAATCAAGACTGCCTTGATCTATCTATATCTTGGTAGGTTGCGATGAAGTAAGGAATGGGGCATGGTCATATTGCTTTTGTATGCCCTGTTTGCGGGATGATCTTATTCTCTTCCTATGCATATTGGTATCTTGTACATGTTGGGATTAGCATATTACATATCACTATCTCTAGCATCTAAGAAGCTAAATAGTTTCTTATGCACTTCAGACTATTCTATGTTAAGACTAACTCCATACATATAACCAGCAAGTTATCACTATGTGTAGTGGAGATAAGCTCAAACCATTGCTTGTAGCGTCAAAGTCCATCTTGAAATACTAGCTATTATTCATATCTTGTGCATGTTGGCTCAACATCTTGACCTCATGTGTTCAGACAAGATTGTAGCATGTTAGTTCTGCATTGGATATCTTGACACCTTGGTCTTTTATACCCTGGTGCATAACATCCACATGCTATATCAAACATAAGGAATGCATTTCTTTTCATTTTGAGCAATTGCTTAAAAGCTACACATCATCCCATCTATTCATCCTATTATTCGTCTATATAGTCTTCAGCCAAGATCAATCATTTCCATCATCCTTTGTCCATAGCTCCTATCCTGTAAAACAAGTGTGTTAGACATATCTATGTCCATCATATATCATCTCATTACCATCTATCTATATGCATACATCCATATCATATCATTACCATTTACATATTTGCATTGACATACATTTCCATTTCATTTGCATTAACATCCATACATAATCCATGAAAATACAAATACAACATGCATAACCATCATAATACCAATAGTACATCCACTACAACATCATATAGATCAACAATACACCATTATATATATGTGTGTGTGTGTGTACATACATATATATGTATATACATATACATATACACATATACATGTACATGTATATGTACATATACATGTACATGTATATATATATACATGTGTCAATATACAAGTGTCTACATATACAAGCTGAGCCATAAAGAATGTATATACAATCAGCTCTAGGCCTCATCATGATACAACATAAAATAAGGTAGCCCTAGTGACTACTGATAGCTCCCTCACCCTGAACACCACCACTGGGTCCTGCACCTATCTCCTATCTCTCGATGGCCCCATCACTAAGGCTACTGATTGAGATCCACCTGACCTTTGTGAACCTGAAGCCCCTGATCTGCTCCTAAAGCTAGGCTGCCTCTGCTCTGCCAACACAACCCTATAGTATAAGCCTCTATAGTACTCTACCTCACCCTGTACTTTATGTAGCTCTGCCTGTACCTGTGTCAACTTTGTGGCCAAGTACATCGTAGCCCCATCTGTACCCAATGCAGTCACTACTCTATCTCACTCACTAGTCATCCCTTGTAGCTACTGCACAGTTGTATCCCTCTCTGTCCGTAGACCATCTCTCTCTACACTCATCACCTGCACCTATCGAACCACAGTATCTTTCTCTAACCTCATCATCTGCTCGCTCTGTCTAGCCGCATCTCTCTCCCCTATCACCTTAGCAAGTGCACCATCATCTTGTCCATCCCCAGCCTGTGCTCTCAACTATAACTGAGCCTGGTATGTCTGAGCCTGAGCCCTAGCATGCTGCAAGCCAATCACCACCTGGTGTCTATCTATCTC
The DNA here is from genome assembly GCA_027924645.1 of Cunninghamia lanceolata. Taxonomy (NCBI): domain Eukaryota; kingdom Viridiplantae; phylum Streptophyta; class Pinopsida; order Cupressales; family Cupressaceae; genus Cunninghamia; species Cunninghamia lanceolata. The sequence goes on from BSBN01000193.1 coordinate 7,919,881, forward strand.
CACCCTCCTCAATCTCATGTGAGCTTGCTGCCTCCATCTCCTCTCATCTCTAATCCTCCTCCGCAACTGCTGAATCCCAACATCATCACCTACTAATATCGACTCTTGAGGCTGTGCCAGTATCTGAGGTTGTCCTGCATCTATCCCTATACCTATATCCCTAGCGTTGCTGGTACAACAGCCTGAGCTGGTGGAGCTCATTGTGGCCTCCTCCTAATTGGTCTCTCCATCCCTATCTCTCCTATCTCACCAACCCACATCAGCCGTGTTGGTCTCGTTGTCACCTAGTATGCATCATAATCTGGCAGCGTGCCTAGATCTGTAGGACCTTATCCCCATTGCCATACAACTAGCTGTAGCCCATCTCTCTCTGCTAAAGCTGTGTCAACTACAACCTACAGCCCCTAATCAAACACCTCCTATCTAGTCCTCCCAAAAATGGCATCACCAACTGGTACTGCCTATGGTAACCCGAACTGTCTCAAAACACTCTTGGGAAAATAGCGCTCTCTAATGTATATGCCACGTCCAAAAATATATCTCGTCTACCTAGAATAGACAAGCTTAGTATCCTCCTCATCTGATCTCTCACATCCCAGCCATGGCCTCCACACAAAGCTGTCTACCTCATCCAACCTCCTCCGCTAGTATACTACTCCTCTAGACTGTCAATATGTCAATGTTCCTCTATACATCCTAGAATAAGGCTCTCCTACTGCTCTAGTCACCCATCCCTCTGGTCTCGTCACTGGAATATGCTCATAAGCCCATACATGCAAAACTGTAACTCCTGCAGACATACTCACCCTGAACATATATGTACAATCATGTAGGAAATGATAGAGCTATCCAAGTACACACTCCGCCCATGCATATCTTGTACCATAGGAGAACATCCCCTCGATCACTGTCCCCCATCCTACTGGAAAGCCTCTCACTCATCTGTCTCCTACCAGCCATCTGATAATAGCCACTACCACTCGCTGCAGTCTGTCACATAGCTCCTCCATCCTCGCCATAGGAATCTTTGAGCCCTCTACTCTAATGTCTGTTGTCCCGAACAATCTCCTGAACACAGCTGGACCCATATCAGGATCATAATCTACTCGGTCCCCATCTATAGAACTCTACATAATCTGAAACACATCCTCTAGTGTGATTGTGGCCTCCCCTGTCGGCAATAAGAAAGAACTATGCTCTCTCATCCATCGCTCCACCATCATCGTCATCAATCCTTGATGTGCCTACACCGGGTCCAATCTTGACACATGCTCTAACCCAAGGATCTCTAACACTAGCCGCTCCTCTGCATCCAGCAATCTCACCAACCGCAAATCCCTAGGATGTGGCTCCCGTGATAACAAAGGCGGTAGTATATCTTGTATCATTTCATTCATCATGTCAGTCCCTTGCGCTACTTAAATTCTATAAAAATTTGATTGTTTATTTCTATCCTAGCTTTTATCTACTATAAGCGGTTCATTTTTCCATGTGCACTTATCTATTGATAAAAAAAACCTCTTTTACCATATGCGTTTATATCTCTCTCATATGCGACCTATTTTGCCTATGCGATCACTGCTGGACTATATGCGAGTTGAACCTCTACATGTGTCTATCTTTCCCCTATAAGCGAGCTATATCCCATAAGCAAGCATTTTTTATTTCTAAGCGAGTTGAACCTATGTATGCAACCACTTCTAGCCCATAAGCGACTTGTTTATATCTATATGCGCATTTTGCCTATACATTAGCCTAGCCAACAGGAAGTGATCTATTCTTTCTATATGCAACCAAGCCACGCCTAAAAGTAGCCTAAACTATTGTAAGTGACTTGTTTTCCCTCACAAGCAACCTGAACTGCCTATCCTAAGACCTAGTCACTTCTGGTGACATGTGTGCATTTATGATGCTTCTAGCATATCAAAATCACACTTTTAGTAAAATGTTTGATACATACTAGTACATCTGATCCCTCTGGTCGCCCATGTGTCCTCACTCGCTTGGCACGATGATCTTTGCATGGAATCACCATCCTGATAGTTCTCCAGCTCTCATCGCACACCAACTCTAAGGAGCTCTAGATCTCTATAGCTTTCTGAGCACAAATGAGCACAAATGAGCCTATTTGCCTTTGCAGAACCTACTTATAGCCCTATCCAAACCCTAATTCTTCTATGCCAAAGCCCTTCTTCTGCATCATCCCATTTGTTCCCACCCAATCCCCATTTTCTTCATGTCAACCTAGTGTTCTTTCTTCTGTCGTGAGCCAACCCAGCGCTTCATGGTTAGCCTGGCTTACCTCTCAAGGGGGCATCACCTGCCAGTTACACTGGGTCATAATCTTGTTTATTGAAGGCATATCATATTTTCTTTGAGACAATGCTCTAACGAACATTGTATCAAAGAGGGGCAAAATGTAGACACCCAAAATTGACTCATAATCAGTAGCATTCAAACATTGCATTATCCATCATCTGCATTTGTCTAACACACTTGAGCAATATCCCTAACACATCTATTTCTTCCATTAATTAAATAAATTTATATTTGTTTAATTAATTCATTAGCTATTTCTTCTATTTCCTCTAAACTATAATTAAACAATCTTTAATTATTTAATTATCTTCATTCTATCTATTTTTAATTAAATAAATTTTATTTATTTAATTAAAAATTCTTTTTATAAGCCCACTTTCTAATTAATTAAATAAATTTTATTTATTTAATTAATTTATCTTATCATTTATCTCATGAGCCAACATGTGTGCCTCTTTCATTTAAAAAGATAAGTGGTACTACATCCTTTTATTTAGTATCTTTCACATGTAGTACTTTTTTATGTACACAAGCACACATAAGCCCTATCTTCTCTCCACTTGGCATCTTCACATTCATCTATGTCTATCTTTCAATCTTAGCCATTCACATAGCCACCGAATCTCCACCATTGATTGATTTTGGCTAAGTTCTATATAAACACCATCTCATTTCATACTACATCGATCTAGCATTCATATAGCATCTACATTATCATCTTGAGCATATTGAGCACTGGAGCATTCATAGCATCCATTAAGCTTATTATCATTATCATCCATCCATCATGGCATCTTTTGTCTTCATAATTGTTCATTGTTTAAGAAGCAATCCACATCATAAACAAGGAATCATACAATCTAGGTGATATTGTGCTTGAATCGCATTTACTTTTGATCTCATTTGGATTAGATTCTTTGATAATCCTTTGATGATGGTAGGGTTAGGTTTTCATGGCTATGCTTGATCTTATTAACCTAATTTTTTACCTATCACACTCATGTCTCCTCCTACTCAAGGTATCTGCAACAACATTTTCCTTACCTTGAATGTAGTAAACCTTGAAGTTGTACTCACAGAGGAACTCCATCCAACAGCGTTGCTGAGCATTCAAATTTGGCTGAGTGAAGATATACTGCAAACTACAATGATCACTATGCAACTCAATTTAATGTCCCAAGAGGAAATGTCTCCAATGTACAAGTGCATGGATGACAACTGCTAACTTTAAATCATGGGTGGGGTAGTTCAGCTCATGATCTTTGAGCTTACAGGACTCATATGCAATCGCTCGTCCCTCCTACATAAGAGCTGCCACCACACCCTCCAATGAAGCATCAGTGCACATACAAAACCACCTATAGGATTTGGAACTACCAGGATAGGTGCACTAGTCATTCGCTCCTTAAGAGCTTGAAAAGTTGACTCACACTGATCTGACCATGCAAACTTCTTCCCTTTCTACTGAAGAGAAGTGATGGGATGGGCTACCTGAGAGAAATCTCTCACAAAACGATGATAGTAACCCATCAATCCCATGAAACTATGAACCTCAGCTGCATTCGTTGGTGCTGGCCAATCCACAATGACCTAAATCTTAGAAGGATCCACCGAGATACCCTCTCCTAAGATGATATGACCCAAATATCTTACCTCAGTCTAGAAGAACTCACACTTAGCTAAATTGCCAAACAACTGATTATCCTGCAAGCACTACAACACTTGCCACAAATGGCCTTCATGCTCCTCCATAGTCCTTCAATAAATCAAAATATTGTCAAGGAACACGAGAACAAACTGGTCAAGATAGGTGTGAAACACCCCATTCATCAAATTCATGAAAACTGATGGAGCATTGGTCAACCCAAAAGGGACAACCATGAACTCATAATCCCATAGCATGTACAAAATGTTGTCCGATGAATGTCTACCTCATGAATGCAAAGCTGATGGTATCCTGACTTCAGATCTATCTTGGAGAACACCTTGGCTCAAACAAATCATCTATCAAAGGCAACGAGTAACAATTCTTCATCATCACTTTGTTCAACTAGCGATAATCAATGCACAAGTGAAGAGACTTGTCCTTCTTCTTCACAAAGATGAATGGTGCTCCCCAAGGGGATATGCTATACGATGAATAAAACCCTTCTCCAGTAACTCCTCTAACTGTAACCGCAATTCACTCAACTCCTGAGTAGTCATGTGATATTGCCTGAGAAACAGGCTCCGCACCAGGAATGAGATCAATACAGAAGTCGATGTCACGCTTAGGTGGCATACCTAGAATTTTACTTAAAAAGACATCTACAAACTCCTAAAGAATAGGATCATCATCAAGAGATACCTCCTGAATCCCACCCTCAGCAAGGTCACTGACTGAAATAGCAAACATCTGACAACCTTACCGCATGGCACGCTTCAGCTGCATAGATGAAATCACATGGAGAGAAATGGGTCTCTGAACCCCAACTAACTCAACACGCTCTCCAACATCATCAACACACTGAACCAAATTACAAGGACAATCTATATTGGCTAGGTGGGTCTCCAACCAATCCATGCCTAAAACAATGTTGTAGGACCCCAAAGGCAACACACGGAGATCCACTGTGGTAGTGAAGGTGCCTAAATCCAACACACAACATCTTCTCTCAAATGACCCAGACTACGGGAATGCTCACACTTAGTTCTAGCATCCTGACCATCCTAACGAGAAGGGTGTGACTCCTCATGAGATACCTCCTAACGAGGTCCTAATCAGTCCATAATCTACTATAAAAGATCTAAAACTTGAGCACCCCCAAGCCCTTCGGCTAGATTCTCAGCACACGGTTCCCCCTGACGCTCACCCCGATTACCCTGGTTACCTTGATCGGCATTATACTGGGTGCTATGTCAAAGAACATTGGCTATACATCTAACTCTGCCCCTAGGAGGCATCCTAAAGGAAACAAGGAAGACAACAAAATAGATCATCGCAAGGATGACCTATGCACCATACTAAGGCATGAAATCATAACAACAAGACTATTAAACAATATAACAAGCTCATGCCACACACGCCAAACACAACAAAACATAGAAGGCTCAAGAATGCCACAGTTCCCAGTGTGTGAACATGGGCTCTGATACCAGATGTAACATCCCGCTACATAACCCCTAAATGGTAAGAGCCAAAAGAGGGCAAGATAATTTCTTTCTGACATAAGTAGATAGCATACACATGATGCAATTACCGATTCGATAGATCGACAACATTCATGGCCAAGTATGGCTGAATGGGCAACCCGAAGGAGAGGACTAATTCACCCTCCAGAGAAAACATTATAAAACTACATTTATTTTAAACATCAAAACAAATGTTCCTAATCCCATATCTAATATAAACATGAATCCAAAAGCATCATAGTACAAGCAGATCCGATACCACACTAGAATCCATAAACCAAATAGGAAACATCTCATTTCTTCTCATTAAATTCAATGATTACATCTTCTCTCTTAAGAGAGTACAATTACATAAAATGAATATACAAATATAATGATATAGTCCTGAATATGATACAATAACTAAAAGAGTAAAATAACTGAATGAAGTAACCGAGAAAGAGAAAATCTCCAACTGGTGCACCAAAACCTATTCGTTGGTCCCTAATGGTAGTGGCAATGCCTCCCAACCATTTGGACTCATATGAGACCACCCCACCATGCTTAGAGATAGTCATAAGGCCCAAATGGAAGAACAACAACAAGGGGATATAAGATGGCAAACATTCACATCAATCACAGAGTAGACATGGAGAACAATGCATACAGCCAAAGTCATAACATTGTGGTACTCATCCAAGTCATAGGTTGGGTACTACTCATGATTGCTAAGTTACTAGATACTAGAGTGTAATCATATGGAATACCATCATGTGTGCTCGAATGGATGGCACCACACGGAACCAAGTACTCCTCTTATGCAAACGAGGAGACTCAATTGTGGCTGAATCCACGCCCCACAGATGGATGTCTCGATGCCCCGCAGATGGATATGCCTTCTCGTTGGATCGTTAGCCTTTACAAGAACTCAAGTCCATGCACAAGGACTAATTATCTTATTAATGTTTTTACCCCAATGTTTTCATTTAGTTATCACTGGTTCCCCTGGCAGTCACTTGCAAGCCCCGGGCCTGTAGAGAGCCACTCCAAAAGACAACTCTAATGCCTAGACCTAGTTCATCTTGTTTAACCAATGAGGAATCCAAAATGACTAAAAGATTGAATTCTATATTTGAAATAGTAAATAAAGAAATGTGATCTACAAGACAAAAGTTTGTGGTAACAATGTAATTTTATTGAAAATAGTCTTTGTCAGTGTTGGTTTTTCTTCTAAATCAGCATTAGGGTTTGCTAGTTCTAATGCATAGGTAGATTTAGCCAACTAAATACAGGAGGTTGCGTGAGCTCCTCCCCTTCACTTCTGGTTATACCGCACCAAGGGGGGTGTCCCTATTTGATAAAAGTATGACCTTGACTAGCTCAATGACAAAAAGATATAACTTGATAGCAACAGGTAGAATACTCTCATGTAAGGACCAAGATTTGTGTAACAAATCACAAGGTTGGCAACATTCTTGGACATATGTGTCTGGTTAGGGATGAGAGCATGCAGGGGTTTCTAATCCTACTCCTACAACTAACAGGTGGAAGATATGAAATGAGTTGATTTGATGTTTGGATGCAAACCTGGACCTGGTGTATAACCTCAACACAGAGCTAGATTGGTGCCTATCCAGGGCTTGGAGTCAGTAGACATACACCTGTGAATGATCAGCATGAACAACTAAAACTAGATTTCAAGGGGATTTGTGTGATATATGCCTTACAGATATCTCCCAATATAGAGTGTTAAGTTATCTCTACTTATGGCATCCCTATTGTAGTATACCCTTCCCAATACTTAATCTGAAAACACTTTAATCTACCCCTTGAGCAGAAGTTGAAATATCAAGCATTTAATATAGGAATTCTATATTCTAGAATACGAGACACCCCTTAGATATCTAGATTCAGAAGAAGAACACATGCAATACTAGAGACAAAATTAACATAACACATGCAAATATAGCATTACTCATATAAAACCAATCATAAAATCAGTAGATTCATGCATGAGACATACAACAAGTGATACATAAACTCACAAGACCTCCTGTACAGAGCAACCAAAACCAGTTGTATCTTATTATAGAGCCAAAATGTCTAGTTTTCAACAACAACAAAAATGGTAACACAATCTGCCTATATCAGCTAGAAAGTGTACCCACAAAAATTAATTACATGATGGACATCAAAAAATGTCAGATACAGATCCCACAAAGGAATGGCGCTTAAAATTTATTGCTGCAACATACAAGAGAGACCTCGAGCCCTGCGCCGCCATATAGGAGTCTTCATTCACAATCGGGTACATGACTGTTCAACAACTCGCCCACGCCTCAGCACAGTCACCATTTATGGCTCAACCACCCGCAGCCACTGAGAAAATAGTCGCAGCATCCAAAAAGAACTTCCTGCCAAAACGTGTTTTACTGAAGGTTCAAAATATGCAGGGAGATTAATCCCACATGCACGGTGCGGAGACCACTTTAGCAGTTTATAAACGCGGCCACATGCATATCAAATGTCGAGTGCCTTTTGCCGTGCTCGACGCACAAGCCTTCTCGAAAAGCCCATCGGCCAAACTTAAGCCATCGGCCAACCCCGCAAAACTCCTGCCGATCTCAATAGTCACACCAATGCCTATCTTCACATTCCCCTTCATCGGCCAGAGATGGACCATCGGGCCAGCTCTCCAGACTTCCACCGATAGCCTGAGTCTCTCCAATCACTACTCCAAACTACCTTGTCAGTGTGACCGACACCATCGGCCAACATGAAATTCCTCCTGTCGATAGAACAACTCCTGCTGATAACACATCAGCTTCCCCCTTCGTTGGCCAGACCCTCCACTATCGGCCCAACCTAGAAGTCCTCCGCCGATCGCACATGTTACGCCGATGAACAAGAAGCCTAAAGCTTTGAACCATTGAACCAAACCGTTGAACCTTTGAACCTTGAAGAAAAGGGTTCAAGTTCAAACTGAAAGTTGAAAGACAATCGGAGCACTTCAAACAAAAACTCATGCCGACAGACAAAACACGATGACCCCTTTCTCAGGAAAGATGATGCAGATGCTACAAAACACTGAAGGGGTGCCAAATCTCAGAACTTTTTAGATTTTTTCGGAAGGTGCCTGCATGAAAAATTGCTCAAAAACTGACAGTTAATTCAGGCACCAACAGTCAGTTAGATCAGTTGTGTAATAACTCCAGTGACCCTAATTTGATCACTAACACTAGTTATAACAAAAAAATTCACCTGTGGTAACCTCAAGAAGGCATAGAAAGCTGAAACCATTTGACTTGAGTTTTAATGATTTAACTCTAGGGATTCCAGATTTCCTCAAATCAATATCATTGTTGCAATTCTTGGTCCTTGTGAACAATATTTTGGTAGGGAGACTTCCTTTTGGCTAACTTTGGTTGGATGATTGTAGTTTTTCGAGGTATACCAAATGGCAAAGTTGTTTCTCCTACATTATATCAAGACTAATAAACTGGTAGCTTCATTTTTGTTCAGTATTTGCCATAAAACGTAAGCAAAGCAAATTTTTAATGGACTAAATAGTAACCTGATCTAATTGTTATATTGTTGTAATTTGTTGAATCTTTAATAGAAGCAAGTATTTTAGTGCTATTCTTGTTGCTCCTATATTTCACCTATTTATCAATATACATTATGATTGAAACATCGTGTTCTGACATTAGGGGTGTTGTGTTATTTGTCCCTTTGATTTGGTTGAGATTTCTCAAACAATGGGCTACTTGAAGAGTACTTTTTCCTACCCATAGAAAGACACAGATGTCCTTATCGATTTACCTATTAAGAAAATAATTGTATATAAAAAAAATCCCTCCTTTGTTGCTAATGTCACAGAGAAAGGTTCACCCCAGTCCATTGCAGTTATACTTTTTGAGATCATTGTATAGATTTAAATTTCATGTTTAAATAGGGATCAAATACATGATAACAATACCCAAAATTAAATTTGAAGAATAGAAAAAGGTATCGGAGCTTACTGTAGGTGTTAAAAAAAGAAGGTTGATACAATAAATTCAAGGATAGAGGTAATTTAAATATCATGCATCGAATAAATTTTGGCATATGATTTAAAATAGTAGTGATGAGGTTTCAATTTTCTTGTGCTATATGAAGTCACAGTAAACATAATCTAGTTTTTATGTTGGAAAGACAATGAACTGTAGTCAAAATGCACTAGCTAGTTTTTTTTAATTTTTACGCTGAAGGAAAACAAGGGACTAAGGCAAATACCTCTTCTGAGTTGCACCAGATGGTTTTTGTGCTAGGAAAGCAAAGACTGATGCAAATACCTCCACTTAAATCGCACTCCCCTACTGAATCAGGTCATACCTCTCCACTGGTAGATGAAATGCTCCCTAAGTTATATGCTCTCCCTATTTTTCTTTGCTCTCTCTATTTTGAGTCTCCCCTTTAAGGATCATGTGTTGACTCCCCTGAAGATCACATATTTTCCTCCTGTATCTTCTCTGCAGTCGCTCACTTCCCGAAGCCTTTAATTTTTCACCTAAAACCAAATATTTTTGTCTAGCATTAACTATCTTTCCTTCCTCAAATCGTTGACTCAACTGATATTTCTTCTCTACTACAAGATATTTTCTACATTTTCCTTCTCACCTAACTCTCCCAATGTAGCAAGGAGGATTGTTACATTTTATTCTCAGTTATCTTGATGATTGCTAGATCAGGTGACCAATGTGCTTTAGGAGTTGGTTCAGACCAATGTCATCTCTATATTAGTGTGGTGATCTCTATTTCAATATGTTGATTAGTTTGGTAATGTGATGGTAATGTGTTGATCATCCTTGGTGGTATTAATAACTTTGCTCTTTTCAATTCGTATCAGAGCTACAAGTTCCTTGCAAAATTTTAACCAACTTAGGTGATCTTGGTCATGGAGTACATATTATGGCAAAAAGAAAAGGACAAAAGAAAAAGGTTAGTGCTAAGAAAAAAGTTGGTCAACTAGCTTCAAACAAATCATGTGATATACCTAAACAAAATTTTAAGTCTAAACTAGAAGGTGATAAAGAAGCAAGAAAAAGTTATGTCATTATAGAAGAAGACAACATTAATGTGGCAGAATATGATGATTCTGAAGAAGTAGAAGTTGATCTTGAGTGAGAGCTGATCTCTGCATTTGCTGACCTAAAACATGAAAGAAAAGAAATGAAAAACTTAAGGTTAAAGTCAAGAAGAATCTGATAAACATCTTGTAGATTTGAAATTACAATTGGAAAAGTAAAAGAATTAAAGAAGTCATAAAATTGGACATGCAAACTAAAGTAGAGGACTGTCAGAAGTATGAGTTAGAAATCGTGTCTCTAAGAAAGCAAGAAGAGAATGTAAATCACAAGTTGAATAGAAGTCTTCAAAATGAGCAGATCACTAACTTGTTTGAGAAAATGATTTTAGGTCAAAGGTCACTGTCAAACAAATTTGGAATAGGATATGAAGGAGAAAGGAGATACAAAGATGTTTTAGTGTCCAAGAAGAGTGATGGAAAAGCTCAAGGTGCAATATATAAACAAGGAGAATCATGCATTGCTTCCAAAAGGCTTGTAGATCAGAAGGAAGAAGGATGCAAAAGAGTTTATTATTGGGATAAGGTGCCATTAACCTTGTAAATCCCAATATTGTATTATTCCATTTATTATTTGTAACTTGTAGTTACCTATAAGGAGATGTACAAGTTTCACTGGCAATGGTAAAATTATTTACTATCCATGGTAATTACAGAGATACTGCACCGGTAAGTTCTGGAGTTACCAGCATTAGTTATGGGATGGCATTTACTATGGTAATTTGTAATTGGTCAAAGTGGGGTGCACATGTGGAGGAATTAGCTATTTTTAGTGTTATGATGCATGTCATAGATGTTGTAAGAAGGTGTAAGAGATTCTATGACAACTGTAAGTTGTCATAAGAATCTATGGCATTTATGACAGCATATAACGCGTCATAAGATGCTGTAATTGGCTATTTTGGCTCCTAGGCATTCCAGCTTGCATGGGCATCTTTTGCCAAGTGTAGGATACATGTATGACAACTTTTATGACCCCGTATGAGCCTATTCTTGTCCATAAACGCCCAAGGTTGTTTGTTGACTCTTGACAAGTGTTATGATCCTGTAAGAAGTCATTGAATGTTGTATATTCCAAGGTGGAGGTTGTGTAAACTCTATAAAACAATGGTATAGTAGATGAGATGCATATAATAGGTTTATAGGTACTTAGGTGCTATTGGAATGCTGTCAGATTGAAGACTGAAGGAGAGATTGGTGGTGGTGTTGTATTGTAAATCATTTTCAAATTAATACAAATATTGGGCCTCTTTTCTATGTGGAGTTTTTTACCCAAAAGGCTTTTCTCCATGTTAAACATTGTGTAATCTGTTTAGATTTCTGATTTTGCATTTCTGTGGAGCATAGTTTCATTTCTTGTTACAATCTCCATCAATAATACACACTTAAATGATTGGAGAAATTTATTTTAATTTGATTTCCATTGAAGTTGTGTTGCTTTCATTTCTAACATTTGGTATTAGAGCCTAGCCATCTTTGACTCTTGGTTGGTAGTGTGGAAGCTGTAGCTATAGTGGGAGATTTGGTTGTGTGTGTTTTGTAGATATTGTGTTGATATTATGGTTGGATCCACTGTTACATCAACCTATCATTTGGACATTGAGAAGTTCAATGGAATGGGGTATGAGTTGTGGAAGCTAAAAATGGAAGATTTGTTGGAAGAAAGAAACCAGTGGTTGGCTATCCAAAAAGAGAAGAAACCTAATGATGTCTCTCTAGATGAGTGGGCAAAACAAGACAAGAACGCACGGGGAACCATCTATTTGTGTCTTTCAGATTTTGTGCTCGTGAATATCGCAAAGGAAGAGACCGCACATAAATTGTGGAATCGGTTTGGTGAGATCTACCAAGCCAAGAGTATGGTAAATAAACTCTATTTAAAAAGGAAGTTGTTTTCTTTGAAAATGAAAGAGGGTGAGTCAGTTGCAGAGCATTTAAAATATTTTAATTTGTTGATAAGTCATCTTTCTTAAGTAGATGTTGAAGTTGATGAGGATGATAAATATTTCTTACTTCTTTGTTCTTTACCTAAATCATGGGAAAATGTCATTTTGGCTATCATTGCTAACCTCACAGCTCTAAAGTTGGATGCTCTTGTTGCAATTTTACTGGCACAGGAATTGTGGTAGAAGAGTTCAGATAGTTTAGGTGATCCTCTCAGTATCAGGGGAAGGTCTAAGGAAAGGGGGCCTAAAGGAGATCAGAAAGGGGCAAGGACAAGTCCAAAGGCCAGTCTAAGGGTCCTAGTAGAAAGAATAGTGTTAAGTTTTGGAATTGCGATAAAAGGGGACATGTAAAGAAGGAGTACAAAAACCCTAAGAAACATTGGGAGAGTGCTTCAGATAAGTCCTCAAATGCTGGGGGGATGTTTTACTTTCTACATGTAATGTTGTTTCCAATGATCATTGGTTGGTTGACTCAGGATGCTCGTTTCATATGACCCTTGCATAAGGAATGGTTCTCCACATATGAAGAATATCATGGAGGTAATATCTATCTTGGTGACAACTCTTCATATCCGATTGTCTAGAAAGGAAAGGTATTGTTGTGTTTTAGTGATTGGAGGATTAAAACACTCCCTAGTGTTTTGTATGTTCCTGGATTAGCTAGAAATTTGATTTCAGTTTCAAAGTTGAATGATTTAAGAATGCATGTGACATTTGATAAGCATGGCTGCAAATTAGTGAGAGGGAATTTGGTGGTAGCAAAAGGGAAGAGATTCAGGAAATTGTTTAATCTTGAAGCCACTATAGTTTGTAATGCCTCTTATGTTTCTAAGGCTTCTGAAAACACTTGTATGTTGTGGCACTGCAGATTGGGCCACACAAGCAATAATGTATTAAAAACTATTAAGAATAAAGAATTGTTGGATGATTTCTCATATTCTAATGAGCACTTTGATTTCTATGAGCATTGTGTGTTTGGTAAAGAAAATAGAAAATCATTTCCTTTAGGAAGCAATAGAGTAAAAGAGAAATTAGAAATTATTCATACCGATATGTTTGGACCCATGGATGATGAATCTATTAGAAAATCTCATGATTTTGTAACCTTCATTGATGATGTATCCAGCTATACATGGATTTATTTTATGAAACATAAATATGAAGTTTTCCCTAAGTTTAAGGAATTCAAGTCTTAGTAGAGAACCAATCAGGTTTAAAGATAAAAATATTAAGTTCTGACAATGGAGGAGGATATTGCACTCTAAGGAATTTGATGAGTTTTGCAAGTATTCAGGTATTATCAGACAAAAGACAACTTCATATACAACACAACAGAATGGTGTTGCAGAAAGGATGAACCAAACAATTATGGAAAGAGCCAGAAGTATGCTTATTGATGCACAGTTGGATAAATACTTTTGGGCAGAGGCTGTGTGTACTACTTCTTACTTGATTAACAGATCTCCTTGTAAGGCTCTTGATTCAACACCTTATGAAGTGTGGATAGGTAAGAAACCTTCTATTTCACATTTAAGGGTTTTTGGCTATGAGGCTTTTATTCATGTGTTTAAGGAAAAATGATCTAAGTTAGATCCAAAATATGAAAAGTGTACATTCATTATATATGGTGATAATGTGAAAGGTTATAAGCTTTGGAATCCACTAACCCGCAAGATTATCTTTTCTAGAGATGTTATTTTCAGGGAACTTAGAGCTATTTCTAAACTTGAGTAGCTAAAAGAAAAAGAAGAAAAGGTAAAGAAGGTGTACTTTGATTTAGAGAAGCAAGATACACCTCAGGAAGAACAAAATGATGGATTGGGGGATGAAAAAGAAGAAGAAGATTCAAGTAGTTCTGATGAAGATAAATCTATTGTGATAGACGAAGTTGGTATAGATGATCATGCAGAAGAACACGTAGAGTCTCTTACTCCACCCTTAAGGAGATCCACAAGACAATGGAATTTAGTTGACATGTATATCCCACCAGATTTTGTTGTGTATATGCTTTATTGAGTACTAATGATGAACCTAGATCCTACAAGGAATCTATTTCTACAGATGATAGTGAGTCTTGGCAGCTAGTCATGTAGAGGAGATGATGGATTTAGACTCTTGTAACACCTGGGATCTTGTTCATTTGCCGAAAGGAAGAAAGGCCATATGATGTAAGTGGGTCTTCAAGAAGAAGTTTGGAGAAGATGGGTCATTAGAGAAGTACAAGGCTAGACTGGTAGCCAAGGGCTACTCCTAGAGAGAGGGAGTTGATTTTGGTGAGATATTCTCTCCTATTGCTAAATTGGCTTCTATTAGATTACTCTTATCCATTGTTGTAGCCTATGTTTAGGAAATTGAGAAAATGGATGTTAAGACCGTGTTCTTGCATCGAGATCTTGAAGAAGAAATGTATATGCAACAACCTACAGGTTTTGAAGTAAAAGGAAAAGAACATTGGGTTTTTAGGTTGAAGAGGTCTATCTATGGTTTAAAATAGTCCCCTAGAATGTGGTATCAAAAGTTTGATTCATTTTTTTTGAAATTGGGTTTTGTTAGAAGTGAGGAGGATCACTGTGTTTACATTTATTGTGTTGGTGATTCTATACTGGTTATTGCATTGTATGTCGATGACATGTTTTTTTTAGCAATACTAAGGGTATGATCAGTGAGCTTAAAGCCCAACTTTTAGGTGCATTTGATATGAAGGATCTTCGAGCTGCCATGTATATTCTAGGAATAGAGATCATAAGAGACATGTAACATAAAGCTTTGGTTGTCACAAAGTAAGTATGTGAATACTATTTTGTAGAGGTTTAGTTTGCAAGATTGTAACCTGTTGATGATTGTTTTTACACATTCATAACAAAAGTTAAAATTCATAAAATGAACCTAACTGTCTTGAAAGATATGAAGAAATTAATTAAGATTACTTAATCCCAAGTTTCTGTATGGTCAGGTCTTGACCTATTGGACAGTTCAGTAGGTTACTATGAAGCTGTAATATGCAAGGGGCCTTACATGATTTAAGGTGATTGCTGACTTACTGGACTCTATTTATGCAAATTGTTACAAATATCAGCAAATTATCTATCTCTTTGAACAAATCTATTACTATATATCAAAGCTTTGAAATATTTATGTTAAAACATGCTTTTCCTTTCAAATATGTATAAAGATTACCAAATATCAACTCAATTGATCTTAATTCTTTCAAATGTTAGACAATCTCCTTTAGATTTCTGCGTTTCAGCTAATTATTTCAAAGTTTGGGAAACGTTAGAGAAAATTCAAATTCAACATCACTTGCTACAGGATCTAAATGCTCTATTATGCACTTGGTAAGGATTACAACAAATTCAATTAAATCAGCAGACTAAGTCATTAAATGCGAATATCCTAAGTATTTTCATGAATATGCATCCAAGATTGTGAGCTTTAAGAGAAATTGTTTCAAATAAAAAGAAGAGCCAGAAGACACTCAGAAAATAGATGCAGACTTCCAAACATAGTCATAAATGATTTACAATGTAGGAATGACTCTTAGCTTCATTAATCAAATTCACAAAAACTTACAATGCTTTACAGATACAATAAGAAAGCTAGATGTTCCACGCATTCCTTAGTGCAGACACATGCGACCTCCTCTAAACTAAAATACTCTTTCTACTCAAAATTTCAGAACAAATTACAATTGCTAACTATTTTCTATAAATCCCTGTGTAAATAATATACAAGTAGCCACATTCTTTATATAGATTTTGAACTTTCAAATTGCTACGGCTACCACTTTAATCCATGGTTGAGATCCTTCTATTTCTAATCAACGGTGTATCTTTGTTTCTAACCGTCTGCCAAAATATCTATTTGGCATCTTTTCCTTCCCTCAAAGGATACCTTTTGGAATCTTTTACAAACTAAGATTCCCCTTTTCTTAATTAACTTTTCTCTCGCTGAGGTTCCTTATTTGACTTCTTATTCAAACCTTTATTGTTGCTTGTCTTCTCACCTTTTCAAGTATTTCTTGAAATTGCTGATTACATTTTGCACAAAGGTGCAGTCCCCTCCTGGACTCTTAGCCAAAATGTACTCCTGCATTACAACTCCCTCCTTCAACTTCTTCTCTCTGTTCTCTGAGCCCTCTCTTCTCTTCTTGTATTTCTTTATTTCAACACTTTCTTCCATTAATGTATCCATCATCTACTTACTAAGATTCACACCAAGATTTCCTATGTAGGGTGCAAATATGGCATTGAACTCTATCAATGCCCTTTCTAAGTTATACACTGGCATCTCCATACATTCATGTTGCGGGAGTCTTTCTTTTATCCTCTTGTGTACCTTGATCATCTCATCTGCTGTCTCTCCTAAATCCTGTACAACTTCTGTACATTTTCTGAGGTTATCTTCCTCAAACTTGAGCTCTAATATTATTTGTGGCACTTGATTTACCAACATGATAGTACGTGCTCCTCCATTGATCAATTCTTCTACTCTTCCTTCCACTTCTGTCAACTGCTCAATTTTAGACTTGCATTCTTCTTTTCTTGTTTGGCATTTATGTATAAGTATCATACACTTATTCTTTTCTTCTGCACTTACCTTTCAACTTTTTACAACTTGCCTTATTGTTTGCTCACCCTCTTGCAAAAAATCATTGAACCATTCATCAAAAATGTTAGCCTTGAGGTTTTTATTCTCCATATCTTTTATTTCCTCTTTTGATATTATTGCTATGGTAGTAGGTAATTCTAGAATTGGGGCATTGGGATCAAATATCCCTTTAATGAATTGTTGAAGTTGGACAATGTGTCCCTTCAAGTAATCTTGTTTGTCCTTGTCTTTCTTCAGCATCTCTATTGTCACCTGATGCATATCTTCCCATTCATTAATATGTTGTTCTCTTGTACTATGCCCAAGGTCCAAATTCAATATTTTATATTGCTCCAAAGTTATTTCTCCTTTTGGCTTTTCTTTCTGTGGAATGGCTAGGTTTAACATTCTGGATCCATCTGGACCTCTCTTTATGGCTGACATTGTCCTAGCTCTCCTCTTTTCTTTTCTTGGAGTATTACCACCTATCAAGCTCTTAATATCTATTGGTACTAACTGTACCTCTTTATCCTTCTTTCTTATTTCCTTTTCTAACCATGCAAGAACCTCTTTTGTACCTTCTGTAACTTTATCTTCATCAATCACCTCTTCGTGAGGTTTCTCTGTTTCAACTTCTTCCTGTTGTTGTTGTTCCTGTTGTTGCTCTTCTTGTTGTTCTTGTTGTTCTTGTTGCTCTTGTTGTTCTTGTTGCTGAAGTTGAGGCTCTTGTTCTATGGGATTATTTAGTTGTTCTTTTGATTCAACCTCATCTTCTTCCTCTTCTATTTCAGTATCCCCTCCAGCATCAATCTCTTTTTCATGAGCTTCTCCTTCTGATGGTCTTTTCTCTTGATCATCCTCAGCATGATCTTGTTCTTCATTTTGCAGCTTAACATCCTCTGCTTGTTCATCCGGTTCATTTTCATCCATCCTTTCTGTTTCTTCTGTACCTTCAGGCATCTTACCCTCACCTTCTGTTTTGTCTGTATTTTCTGTCTGTACTTGCTCTGTATGTACAGGTGAACTTGTTTCTGTATCATCTTCTTTTACTTTTTCTTCTTTCTCTTGCATATTTTCTATATTCTTCTCTTCCTCACCTGGCTCACCATACATATTCAACATGTTTAAAGCATCAATACCTAAGGTGTCTTCTTTTGTTTCCTCTTCTGCTGAAGCATGTGTTTCTGTAATCATTTCTTCAGGTATCTCCTCTTTCTCAGATTCTTCAATTTTATGTGCTTCCTCCTGCATGTCCTTAATAATTTTAGGTGGCACCAAAGTACCAAATGGATCCACTGATCCTACTTCTTCTTGTACTTTTTATTCTTCATGTTCCATGCCATACTCAATTCCTATTTCAGATTGATTGCTTGGTCCTTCTTCTTCACTCAGAAAATCACTAGAATCTTCTTCTATGTCAATTTCTTTGCCTTTATTCATTTTTCTTTCTTCACTATTACTGCTCTCAATATTCACAGTTTCCACAGTTTGTTTAGCCTTGTGAATTTCTGACTCTTGTTGTATCTCTTTAGGCAATTCTGCTTTTACTTTAACATATGTTTTTCTTTGCTCAGGTGAAGTGGAGGCACTAGATATGTTACCCATCTTTTCACCTACTTCTTGTGCTCCGATTACACCAGCTGGTTTAGAAGTTTCACCTTTAGACAAACTTATTGGAATTGCTCTTCTAACTAGTTGTCCTACAACTTCTTTAGCAATATGTTCCTCTTCTGCACTTATTTCATGACTCATTGATTTTGCATCAACAAAAGTATTTGATGCCACTGCTATTGTTATCCCCAAAGCATATGGATCCATCAAAGTAGCATTTTTATCTTTTTCCACAATTTTGGCCTCAACAATTTTTCTCTTCTTTTTATAAAAACATTGTAGGTCTTCACTAGGTTCCGCTTTTCTTTTCCTCTCCTTCTTTGGGTAGGTGACCTCTTTGCCTTCAGCTTTGAGTTCTTCAATTTTATCTTTCAGCAATGTTTTTGAAAATAATATTATTGGTTCAGACACTTCATCCAGAGATGTATTCTAGGGTTTTGACCAATCGAGCTCTGTAATAGGAGCCAACCTTGCTACTACATAGCTGTGATGTAACAATCTATCATCATCTTGAACCTCTGGGGGCACATATATATTACCTATAAACGTCATCTGCTCGATAGTTAATCTTTTGTGAGCTCTTTTTCTTACCTCCCTATCATTCTTGCAGTCAACCCAGAAATCTTCAATATGTATCAGATGTTTATAATTTTTATCTACAAAGTTATGGATCCTATGGAAAGGATCAAATCTCCTTGTTAAATCAAACTCTTGAAAACCATAGTATTTTAGTTCTTGTTCAGAATACCCTGCAACCTCTTCACTATAGCAGGAGTATCTGCCAACAGCCCAAGGTAGCTTCACATTTCCTCTATTATTGAACTTCTTTTTGTACATTCTAAAAACATTCAAATTCTGTCTTGAAAACTCTAACACAATCAACTTGTCAGAAGGATACCTAGGTGACATAAATGGTTTTCCTTCAAATCCTTCAGTCCTTATGTAAGTAAAATTCTCAAACTATATAAACCAAGAACTTTTCAATCCAATTGCATCCTCTGTACCTTTAGACAACCTCTTGTCGGGCTCTTCTCTCAATATCCTCACCAGGTAGGTATTAAAAACATCATTAACCAAAGCAAAATTCTTTAAGGCATTTTCCTCCTGAAGGACAGGGTAGTGTTCATACACTAATTTCTTATTAGGACCATTTCCTAAGGTACCTATCCTTTCTATTCCATGAATATAGGGTCTGATTTCTATAGCACATGAGTATAATACATAAGAAGACAAATAAAAGAGCAACATTTTCTGTTTTCTCTACATGGCCTACCTCCAGATAGCTGTGCTTATTACTTTGGCCCAATGGATCTGCCCTTGCTCCTTTTTTCCTATCCTTATGAATTCAATAACAGTGAACATCCATGGTTCACATTTAGTGCCATCTCTCATTCCCACCAACCTATTCAGCATGGTGATCATCAAATAAATCTCTTCTTTAAAGTATATCCTCATCAGGTTTTTGGGTATCCGTACTACAACTTTGGGTTTATTTTCTGGGTTGTACTATTTGTGAAATATTTTACTCTTGGATTCTCTTTCATTGGTATGGAAGTCCTCATTATATTGGTCAATATCAATGTCACTCATCTTCTCAGTAATCTCCAATCCAAATGTCCTTGCAATGCCTTCTGTGGTTAGATCAGCAATCAATCTGTCATAGAGCATGACCTTTCTTGTAGACGGATCATATAAAGTAACACAGTCCAGACACAAATCCCTAGCCTCCATTGCCAGTGAGAAACCTGCAGCTCTATATAATCCACTTTGCCAGATACGTTTCATATTGACAGAAGCATCAACAGTAGTGATTTTCTTTAGCACATCTTCTGCATCATAATTTCTAATGTTTGTGTTTGTGCCCATTCCACTTGTACTAATCATAGATGGATAACCCCTATGAATGGGCAATTCCTCTTTCTCTACCTCCTTCCGGGGTTTCCTTTCTTTTTTCACCTCTTCCCCTATATCTTTCTTCTATTTAGGGGCCATCCTATAGAAACATACTTCTTTTAACTTTCATTTCAATTTTCAGTCTAGGGTTTTTACCATGAATTTATATTTTTACTATTTCACCCTAATTCATTTTTTCATTTTTTATGTTTTAACCTCTAAATTCATTAAGCTCTACTCAGCTAATTAACAATTAAAACCATAATTTGACCAACGCTTACGTTTTGCAATGAAATTACTAAAATTAACAGTATTTTACCAACTGAAACTAAATAGCATTTTGGATAAATACCTATTTTTCATGACCATTTACCCATTGACTTACTTTTATCATTTTCACCTTTATCCAGCTACTGTAACTTTGTCACTCTGGTAAATTCTGTTCATTCACTGCAACAGTTCTCTTTTCTACAATTTTTCATTCTTCACAATATATTCAAAAGTGAAATAACATTAAAATTGCCCTAACCCTCGTTAAATTTCACTTTGTTTGAGTATTGAATCTACATTAATTACAACAATTAATGCACTACAACCTTCGGCTTTCTCCTTCAATGTTTAAGTTTTTGAACTTTTTACCGTTAGTAAAATTCAACATGCATACCTTTTCTTTGTATATTTCATTGTATGTTTCCTTTGTATGTTTTCGTTGTATCTCTTTGTTGTATCTTCAAACATATAATCACTTTATGCATACAATTGAACTAACTAATGTTTTAACCCTTTTTATGCTTTTCCATACATCTTTGCATCTCTTGTTTTGTATATCTCGCTTGTATATTCTATTGTATAAGCGCACATACAAACACCTTATACAAACATTTCCTTACCTTTTCTATTTTCGTGATGCTTTGACCTTTTATATATCGGGATTGTATATTATACAAACGCCCAAATATACAAAGAATTTTGCGTTATTTAATTTCCTTGACATCCGGGCCCTGTATATTAGCTTGTATATCAGATATGCATTATAAACATACAAAACTAATATACAACTAATGGGTCCACCTCACCTTTCAAATTGCTTTTCCACGATGTATATAACCTTTGTATCAATTTCAAACTTTAACCTCATAAATCATTCTACACTTACTTTTAGGTCCGTAATGTATACAAATCAATGCATCTCTTAATATACAGTTTGGACGTAATGCATTGTATTCATTGTAGTTCATTTTCCCTGAGTTATGGCTTGTATGTATAAAGCAATGTATGTTTCGGAACATACATACAAGCGCAGAAATATACAATAGTTTAACTCCATTTTATAATTATTTTGGTTCCGGCACTTGTACAAAGTGCAATGTATATATCGGCATGTATGTCTTAAAAACCTTACATACAAAACCCCAAAATATACATCCATTATTCCCTATTTCATGATTATCTCGATTCTGCTTTGTATATAAACCACAATGTATATAACCAATATACGCATATACAAAGTGCAAAACTACAATGATTATGTCAACTGTATCAATTTTTTAGTTCTGCACTATGTATAATCCTTTGTATATTAACCTTATATGTCTTCCATTTGCCAAATATACAAAGAGATAAATATATAGTGAATTTCAATGCTTATTCATTTCAACCTTAACTCATTTCGGGCCCGACTTGTATATAAAGATAAAACATTTAGCAAGAAATGTATACAAGTATAACAACATGCAAAACCTGATAACTTCCCCTTTTGCGACTAATACAAAAGCACGATATACAAATGCATTTGTATATGAAATGACTTTGTATATACAAACCACAAACCCTCTGATTGTACATTTACCAAAAATGCTTATAACTTGCAAAATACTGTGAATTTTAAAATGGTTCAAAAAATAACTGTTGTTCATTTCTAACAAGGAATTCACCCATACTATGCACTAGTACTCAATGTGATTTTTCATTATTTTCAATCAGGCTTGTAACTTTTAGTTCCCTTTTCCCTTTTACCACTAAGCAAAAACACACACTGAAGCAACAAAAGCCAGCTACAGCAGGGGTCCTCATTTTTCTAAGAAGTAAAATGGGGCCTGTTGTGAGCATCACAACAACTAGAAACCAAATAAAATAATTAAATTAAAACCATTAAAGAAAACAAAATGAAATAAATTCATAATTTCTAACTATATTTTCTATAAATCCTCATTTAACTTGAAACCTAATGTATTCAATAAGGTGCATGAATTTTTATTTTCAGTTTAAGTGGGTGCACGTGATTAATAATCCTCATCTTGAAAATCAGTTGAACAAACTAGTAACTGACATTAGACTACCTAGTTGATATCATTCCCTCATAGCCAACCAGATAGAGCCTTGCTACCAGCAGGCGTCTATAGCCCCGACAAGGTTATCGTTACAATTCTCCTAAGTAGAGCCCCACTGCTAGCAAGCATCTATAGCCCCGGTAGAGTCACTTAGATGACTTAACCTAGATTTTAATAAAATCTATTTTATTTATTATATTTATTTTTATATTTTGCATTTGATAGATATTTCATAAGATATTTCAGTTATAACTTCATGATGCAAGGAACAATCACTTGCTAAAATTAAGCTGAGAATTGTAATGGTAGCAAGGGTGACCTCTAATTTTTCACCTAATATCTACACTGGTAGGTTCAACAAACCCAAGGATTTTAGGTGTGTCATTGTGAAAACTTCCCTTGAATACTCAACCCATTCTTATTGAATACAAAATTTCCCAAGTCCACTAACTTTTTACATTCATGACAGTCACAACAAATTATGCACAAATTTTAGATAATTAACTCGAATGTTCTGAATTTTATATTATTTTCAGTGGTTGTTAATCTGCTCATTTATACTCTAAAACAAAACAAACATCCCTACTAAAGAAACACAACACACAAACCAAAACAAAACGAATAAAACCAAAACAAACAAAAACAAAAACAAAAACCCAAACAACTGTACATTATTCACATTATGATACAATAGACCAACCACCCTCACCTCAAGCCTGAAAGTAGTGTTTCAAGTGTTGGCCATTAACTGGTAATGGCACATCTTCTCCAGTCAAGGTCTTGAGCCTGAAAGTGTTATCTCCTATTATTTCTGACACTTGTAATGGACCTAACCATAACTTGTCAAATTTTCCATAACTTCCCTTTTTCTCATGTGCTTTGTCCCAGCACAACACTAAGTCTAAAATTCTAAATGTTTTGACTCTTGCCCTTTTGTTAAACCATCTCTTTACCACTGCCTGATGTTTAGTAAATTTTTCGATGGCTTGATCTCTTTTCTCATCTAATTCTAATAGTTGGATTATTCTAGCTTCTCTATGATCATCAAAGCCTAAGTATTCGTTAGCAAACTTCCAAACTGGTATTCTTAAATTAACTGGAAGTATGGGATCAGTCCCATAAACTAAGTGATAAGGTGCATTGCCTAATGCTGATTTAACCCTGGTCCTATCTACCCACAACGCATATTTCAGTAAGGTGTTCCATTCTCTTGGGTTCTTTTCAATTAGCTTCTTGATTATATCTAATAAAATCTTGTTCGTAGATTCCACTAACCCATTCCCCTAAGGATAATAGTTCAAAGAAAACTTTAAAATAATTCCATGTTCAAATTCCCATTTAGAAAATTTTAAAGAAGAAAATGCAGGGCCATTATCACATACCAGTGAATAAGGAGCCCCAAACCTGGTTATTATGTTCTCTTCAAGGAATTTGATGACTACCTCAGTAGTAGAGAATTTACAACATGTGGCTTCAATCCACCTTGTACAATAATCAGTCACTGTCAGTATAAATTTGTGTCCTGCAGATGATGGAGGATTTATGACTCCAATGAAATCTAAGCCCCACTGTGCAAATGGCCTAGACTCAATCACTAGATGTAATGGATTGGCTTGATTTCTTCCCTTATCTGTTGTAGTCTGACAGATGTGGCAACTTCTAATGTGACTCTCTATATCTTTCAACATAGTAGGCCAATAGTAACCTGCTCTCAATATCTTATGTGTGGTGGCTAAATGGGAACCATGAGCAGTTCCATACTTCTCATGCAGATCTAGCAACACCTTATCTACTTCATCTCTATTCAGACATCTTAAATATATTCCTTCGTGGTTCTTCTTGAATAGAAGACCTCCTTGCACCATGTATTTTTGTGCTTTGATATTTAAAGCCCTTCTTTGTGAAGATTTCATCTTGTTTAGGTACTTTCCTAATATAAGAAAAGTGTTCAAATCATCATACCACCCTGATGTCTCAATAGTATTCAATACATATTGCTATTTTACCAAATTTGGGTCTGTATTGGCTATGTTTTGCACTAAAGCTTGTCCTCTGACTAACTTCATTGGAATGATTTCCATATCAAATTCTTGCAAAATTGTGATCCACTTAGCTCTTTTCTCTCTAGGCTCATTCTGCATCAACAGCATCTTCACTGCTGCATCTGGTACTATAGCCTTAACCTG
The DNA here is from genome assembly GCA_027924645.1 of Cunninghamia lanceolata. Lineage (NCBI taxonomy): Eukaryota > Viridiplantae > Streptophyta > Pinopsida > Cupressales > Cupressaceae > Cunninghamia > Cunninghamia lanceolata. The sequence goes on from BSBN01000193.1 coordinate 7,945,028, forward strand.
ACTGCGTAAGATGTAATGTTTGAACTTTTTTACTGCTCTTACCAATGCGAACACTTGTCTTTCTATATCCAGATATTTCAACTGTGCATCTTTCAGAGGTGCACTCATAAAAGATATTGGCTTCTCTTCATCATTTTCTCCTTTCTGTGTCAAAGTAGCTGCAACTGAATATGTGGATGCAAAAGAATATATATAGAATGGCTTTGTGTAATCTAGACTTGCCAATATAGGAGTTTCAGAAACTGCCTCCTTGATATCTTCAAATGCAGCTTTCGCTACTGGTGTCCATTCTATATCCATATCTTTCTTCAACATGGCGTTTAATGGTTGCACAATCTCTGCAAACCCTGTAATGAACTTCCTGAAAAAATTAATTTTACCAAAAAATGATTTTAATTCCTTTTTAGTGTTTGGTAATTGCAATTTCTTGATTCCTTCTATTCTATTAGGATCAATAGATATCCCATTCTCAGAAATGACATGTCCTAATAGTTTTCCTTCTGTTACTCCAAATGAACATTTCTTAGGGTTAAGTGAAATTCCATACCTCTCACATCTTTTGAGTACTTTCCTCAAATCTTTAGCATCAGTAGATGCATCCTTAGAATACATAGTTAAATCATCCATATAAATTACAATGCATTTACCTAACAGTCCATGGAATGCAATATCTATGGCTCGCTAAAAAGTGGCACCTGCATTGATTAGACCAAATGACATTCTCCTGTAAGCATAATTACCCCATTTACATGTAAAAGTAGTTTTCAACCTATTTTCCTTATCAACTAGGACCTAGTTATACCTTGAAAATCCATCCAGAAAAGACATCATCTTGGCTCCATTCAGTGCTTGCAGCACTTCATCTATGAGAGGCATAGGATAATTATCTTTCTCAGATGCCTTGTTTAAATTCCAAAAATCTACCCATAACCTGATGTCTCCACTTTTCTTTCTAACAAGTACTAAGTTAGCTACCCAGGTTGAGTGTCTTACTTAGAAAATTATTCTAGCAGACAATAGTTTTTTCGCTTCCTCAAATATCAAAGGTTCCAAAATTGCTTTCATAGGCCTTTGATTTTGCCTAAATGGTTTGATATCTAGCTTCAAAGGTATCACATGAATGATGATGGATGTATCATATGTCTTTAAATCCTTATATGTCCATGCTATAATGTGTTTATAATCTTTTAGAACATCAATAATTTCTTTCCTCAACTTTTTAGAACAAGCCTTTCCAATTTGTACATTTTGGGGATTCTGCTCTGTTCCTAAGTTATAGGGATCACACTTACCTCCCTTTATTTTAGGCAAGTCCTTCTATTTTACTACTCCATCAAAATCAAAGATCTGTCCTAACTCAATAACCCCTTTGGGTAAGAAATTTCTCTTTAAGTTGATTATGTCTTCTTCATCCCAAGACACATTAGGCCTCTTTTGTTCATCAATAATTTGAGCTTCAAATACCTCATTGCAAGTTAGAAAATCTACAATTTGCTGATCCCCTTCGAATGCCTGAAAATGAGTTACATTATCTAGTACACTGGGCACATTCACTAATTCTATAGCAAATCTTTTCAACCTTGACAGTGTTAAAGGTTCTAAAGTGCTAGCAGCAACTGCTAGTGCGTCTGACCTATGGTTTAATTCTCTAGGGATATGCTCTATATTGAAAGCATCAAATGACTATTAAATCCCATACCCTATGCCTGTAACAAACCATTTTCTTGTAGTTGCATGCATATAATTTTCTTACCTGTCTGACTACTAGCTTAGAATCTAAAAATACTCTGATCATTTTTACCTTCTTCTTTATAGCCATGACCAGTCCATAGATTAAATCTTCATATTCTGCAACATTGTTGTACAAGAAAACTATAGCCTATATGCTGCTAAGTATGATTTTCCATGAGGATCTATAAGTTCTACCCCAGTACCTGCACCCTGTTTAGATTTGGAACCATCACATTTTAATGTCCACTTGCCATCTTTTTTTTTTGATTTTTGATTTTAGCATGTTTTATCTTTTCTATCACACGTGCATTGCTATCTTATTTACTCACAGGCAATTCATTTACTTGTACACTGATCTTTTCATTTTGTAGCTCAGAATGACAAACACTTTTACCTTTTGCCTCTTTTCTTAAATCTAGAGTTGATCCATTTATGTTGTTCTAAAAATAACTCTGGTTGATTAACATTTCCTTCTTGGGGTTCCATCCCCTTTGTGCATTTTATGTACTGATATTCAACAATATCTCTGCACATTCCACAATTTTCTTCAGAATGTGGCTTATCATGAACTCTACACTTATTTTTGCATAACTTGCATTGAACTGGAATGTTTTATTCTATGCACTTTTCCATTTCTTGTCCGATGACCTGACTAAAATTATTCAATGCATTATTGTCGTCATCAAAAGAATTTCCATCAAACTCAATAAATAATACTGTTTCCTTATTGACAAGCTTTTCTCTGAAATTTAGCATTAAGATTTCCTCAATCTGTACCCCTTTATTAGTAACCCTCTATACACCAGGTTCAATAGAAGCATACAATATTTTGTTAGTCCTATTGTACTCTGTGATCATGTGTTTCATCCTGGGTTCAGTTTCTATTCTCATCTGATTTGGCACACCTCTCCCAGGTAACCACATATGTGAGAAATCAGTGGCCATATATTGATTCAAAGTCTTTGATCAGTCTCTACTCAATAGCATCCCATAATTTATAGGTATATCCACTACTTGGATGTCAATGAACTGACTTACCCTAGGGTCTAAAGCTAATTGCATCTGAATATGCATTAATTCTCCAATCACATTAACTTCAGTTTTGTCCAATTGTGTAACGACTTTGGCAGATTCAGTAGGGTTTAGCCCTAAAGTTTTACATATCCCTAAGGGTATTACATTGGCTGAGGCACCTAAATCTACCATACAATTGTGTATGTTCTTTCCACATAGTCTAATGGTTAACAAGAAAGGAGGAGCATCTTTTTTATCTGCATACATTACAACATTGGTGTTGGATGGCTGCTCAACTTTCTTACTCTTTTCTTTAGACTGTGCATCCCTATTAGGAACATTTACCTTAGTAGAAACCTCTCATGTCACAGATGCATCCAAGGATTTGATAAAAGCATTTCTAACCCCTAGAGTTTTCAACAATTCAAACAAAGGTCTATTGACCTTAATTTTCTTTATTTCTTCTGACAAATAACTCATCAATCTCATTGTCTCTATAGTCTTTGTTTTATTTGTTTGAACTTTCTATGCTATTATTCCATTATTTGCATTATGATTGGCTTTCAGTATAGCAGGATTATTGCTAGCATTCAGGTCTAGAGGTGTATTGAAATTATTAGGAGTGGAAGTGGTGAAAGGACCTCCTAGCCTAGGGTTATTTCTTAGGTTGTAAGTATGATTCTTACTTGACTGTTGGAAGGCTTGTACCTCCTCTATGTCATACAACACCTCATTTTTAATTTCAAATGGAAACTGAAAAGCATTTAGTACTAAGGCTATCTCAGGATATAGATTTTCACAAAAATATGGTTCATCCTCTAACAATTGGTCACCTTCCTCTTCTCTGAAGGTAAAAGTTTCTAAGACTAAAGCAGTATCATATCCTGAGGGTACTATTTCATTACCTTTGGGAACTAAGAACTCAGAAGTAGGAGCCTGTACATCCACATTAAAAATACTTCCTGCCAGATGAAACTGAGGACAGTCTAATTCAGCATGGGCACTAGTATTATGGATTCTACACCAATTCTTCAATGCTACATTGGCTATTTGAATCCTAGCTATTTGCTTCGTATCTTGGTTATCCACATTCTCAAATGGAGAAGCTAAAGTGCCATTATTAGGCCCTGTGTTCTAGGTTTTAGGTGGCCTAGGCTGATTCTGATTCTTGTTATTGTTATTCCAGGCTCTGTTATCTATAGCTAGTCCTCTATTTTGCATATGTTGCCCCTGATTATGACTTTGATGTTGACTGTGATTTTGACCTTGATTAGAACTCTGACCCTAGTTATAACCCTGATTCTAATTTTGGTTATGGTTGGGGTTGTAATTCTGGTTTTGACTCTGATTATAGTTCTGATTATATCCTGGTTGTTTCTACCGTAGAAATTCTCATTTCTCAATTGTGTCATCTCAGTGGTCAATCTTCTTAAATGTGCAATAATTTCTTTGATATCTTCCCTTTCCTCTTGTGCTTTTGCTATAAATGTATCCTAAGGTGGTTGGAAGAAGGATTGGCCATTATTCTGATTAAAATTGGTAGTATTACCAGTGTAAGGTAGTATAGCCTGAATTGGGGCAGGATAATACACAGGTGTGTATGTAGGGACTAGATTTAGTATTGGAGTATTTTGTGTAGGAACTCCATTCCAAGGTTGTACTTGATTTTGCATTCCAATATTTCCTCCATTGAGAAATGGATTATAGGTTGTTTGCCTCATTTCCTGGTTTATAGAGACTACCTCTTTATAGGCTTTGAATACAGTATCTATGTTAGGCTTTCTCTTGACAAACATGGCAGTTAATGGATCTAAAGCAACATAATACATAGCTAACAATGTATCAGCAACTACTGTGTATGGTGCTACCATCCTAGAATAAGCCTTTTGAAACCTGTCATTGAAGTTATCAATTAGTTCCCCTTCACCTCTTTTTATTGTAGCCAATTTATGATATAAGATAAAAGGATTTACTGGTCCCCTAAATCTAGACAGAAATGCTTCTTTTATAAGTGTCCAAGAAGAAACGTAGCCACTAGGTAAATTCACATACCAGTTGGAAGCCTGTTCATTAAAGGTGTAAGGAAATAGTTTGCATACAACATCTTCATGTTCTAGCCTGGCTCTAAAGCATGCCTCCTTAAATATCCTAATATGATCCTTTGGATCTTGATGCAACTGGTATTTAGGACATATTTTCTCAGGGTTCTTTGGCATCTCATGATAATCCACAAAATATATGGGAGAGTTGACATTGAAATAAGCCATTGCAGGTACTTGTGCTTGACCTGGACCTGCAGGAATACCTGTATTTCTAGGTGGACTTAGATTTCTAGGAGGACTGGGACCTCTAGGAGGACCTAAACCAAGATTTAAGAATCTGTATGAAGAACTGTCAGGACTTACAATATTATGGATGTTTAAAGGTGATCCAAGAGGCATTCCAGATGAACTTCCTGTATTTGATATTTTAGGATTCCACACTAAAGGACTGTTACTTTGTCTCCTATAAGGTAATTACAGAAATATGTCCTCTGAATTAGATCTAGACCTGGTCACTCTACTGCTGTTATGAGCCGGCTTTACTTAAATTCAACCTTAAATCCAATCAAGCCCTCCTTGTAGCACCAAAAATTGTTGATGATTGTTTTTACACATTCATAACAAAAGTTAAAATTCATAAAATGAACCTAACTATCTTGAAAGATATGAAGAAATCAATTAAGATTACTTAATCTGAAGTTTCTATATGGTTAGGTCTTGACCTATTGGACAGTTCAGTAGGTTACTATGAAGTGGTAATATGCAAGGGGCCTTACATGATTTAAGGTGATTGCTGACTTACTGGACTCTATTTATGCAAATTGTTACAAATATCAACAAATTATCTATCTCTTTGCACAAATCTGTTACTGTATATCAAAGCTTTGAATGATTTATGTTAAAACATGCTTTTCCTTTCAAATATGTATAAAGATTGCCAAATATCAACTCAATTGATCTCAATTCTTTCAAATGTTAGACAATCTCCTTTAGATTTCTGCATTTCAACTAATTATTTCAATGTTTGGGAAAAGTTAGAGAAAATTCAAATTCAACATCACTTGCTACAAGATCAAAATGTTCTGTTATGCACATGGTAAGGATTATAGCAAATTCAATTAAATCAGGAGACTAAATCATTAAATGCGAATATCCTGAGTATTTTCATGAATATGCATCCAACATTGTGAGCTTTAAGAGAAACTGTTTCAAATATAAAGAAGAGCTAGAAGACACTCAGAAAATAGACGCAGACTTCCAGATTCACTTATATTCAAAGCACAGTCATAAATGATTTACAATGTAGGAATGACTCTTAGCTTCATTAATCAAATTCACAAAAACTTACAATGCTTTACAGATACAATAGGAAAGCTGGATGTTCCATGCATTCCTTAGTGTAGACACAGGCGACCTCTTCTAAACTAAAATACTCTTTCTACTCAATATTTCAGAACAAATTGCAGTTGCTAACTATTTTCTATAAACCCCTATGTAAATAATATACAAGTAGCCACATTCCTTATATAGATTTTGAACTTTCAAATTGCTATGGCTACCACTTTAATCCATGGTTGAGATCCTCCTATTTCTGATCAACAGTGTATCTTTGTTTCTAACCGTCTACCAAAATATCTATTTGGCATCATTTCCTTCCCTCAGAGGATGCCTTTTGGAATCTTTTACAAAATAAGATTCCCCTTTTCTTTATTGACTTTTCTCTCACTGAGGTTCCTTATTTGACTTCTTCTTCAAACCTTTATTGTTGCTTGTCTTCTCACCTTTTCAAGTATTTCTTGAAATTGCTGATTAGATTTTGCACAAAGGTGTGGTCCCCTCCTAGACTCTTAGCCAAAATGTACTCCTACATTACAACTCCCTCCTTCAACTTCTTCTTTCTGTTCTCTGAGCCCTCTCTTCTCTTCTTGTATTTCTTTATTTTAACACTTTCTTCCATTAATGTATCCATCATCTGCTTACTAAGATTCACATCAGGATTTCCTATGCAGGGTGCAAATATGGCATTGAACTCTGTCAATGCCCTTTCTAAGTTATACACTGGCATCTCCATACATTCATGTTGCAGGAGTCTTTCTGTTATCCTCTTGTGTACCTTGATCATCTCATCTGCTCTCTCTCCTAAATCCTGTACAACTTCTGTACATTTTCTGAGGTTATCTTCCTCAAACTTGAGCTCTAATATTATTTGTGGCACTTGATTTACCAATGTGATAGTAAGTACTCCTTCATTGATCAATTCTTCTACTCTTCCTTCCACTTCTGTCAATTGCTCAATTTCAGACCTGCATTCTTCTTTTCTTGTTTGGCACTTATGTGTAAGTATCATACACTTATTCTTTTCTTCTGCACTTACGTTCCAACTTTTTATAGCTTGCCTTATTGTTTGCTCACCCTCTTGTATAAAATCATTGAACCGTTCGTCAAAAATGTTAGCCTTGAGCTTTTTATTCTCCATATCTTTTATTTCCTCTTTTGATATTATTGCTATGTTAGTAGGTAATTTTGGAATTGGGGCACTGGGATCAAATATCGCTTTAATGAATTGTTGAAGTTGGACAATGTGTCCCTTCAAGCAATCTTGTTTGTCCTTGTCTTTCTTCAACATCTCTGCTATCATCTGATGCATGTCTTCCCATTCATTTATATGTTGTTCTCTTGTGCTATGCCCAAGGTCGAAATTCAATATTTTATATTCCTCCAAAGTTATTTCTCCTATTGGCTTTTCTTTCTATGGAATGGCTAGGTTTAACATTCAGGATCCATCTGGACCTCTCTTTATGGCTGACATTGTCCTAGCTCTCCTCTTTTCTTTTCTTGGAGTATTACCACCTATCAAGCTCTTAATATCTATTGGTACTAATTGTACCTCTTTATCCTTCTTTCTTGTTTCCTTTTCTAACCATGCAAGATCCTCTTTTGTACCTTCTGCAACTTTATCTTCATCAATCACCTCTTCATGAGGTTTCTTTGTTTCAACTTCTTCCTGTTGTTGTTGTTCCTGTTGTTGCTCTTGTTGTTGTTCTTATTGTTCTTGTTGTTCTTGTTTCTCTTGTTGTTCTTGTTGTTCTTGTTTCTCTTGTTGTTCTTGTTGCTGAAGTTGAGGCTCTTGTTCTGTGGGATTATTTAGTTGTTCTTTTGCTTCAACCTCATCTTCTTCCTCTTCTATTTCAGTATCCCCTCCAGCATCAATCTCTTTTTCATGAGCTTCTCCTTCCGATGGTCTTTTCTCCTAATCATCCTCAGCATGAGCTTGTTCTTCATTTTTCAGCTTAACATCCTCTGCTTGTTCATCCGGTTCATTTTCATCCATCCTTTCTGTTTCTTCTGTACCTTTAGTCATCTTACCCCCACCTTCTATTTTGTCTGTATTTTCTGTCAGTACTTGCTCTATATGTACATGTGAACTTGTTTTTACATCATCTTATTTTACTTTTTCTTCTTGCTCTTGCATATTTTTGGTATTCTTCTCTTCCTCACCTGGCTCACCATACATATTCAACATGTTTAAACCATCAATACCTGAGGTGTCTTCTTTTGTTTCCTCTTCTGCTGATTTAATTGAATTTGTTGTAATCCTTACCATGTGCATAACAGAGCATTTAGATCCTGTAGCAAGTGATGTTGAATTTGAATTTTCTCTAATTTTTCCCATACTTTGAAATAATTAGCTAAAACGCAGAAATCTAAAGGAGATTGTCTAACATTTGAAAGAATTGAGATCAATTGAGTTGATATTTGGCAATCTTTATACATATTTGATAAGAAAAGCATGTTTTAACATAAATAATTCAAGGCTTTGATATACAGTAACAAATTTTTACAAAGAGATAGATAATTTATTGATATTTGTAACAATTTGCATAAATAGAGTCCAGTAAGTCAACAATCACCTTAAATCACGTAAGGCCCCTTGCATATTACAGCTTCATAATAACCTACTGAACTGTCCAACAGGTCAAGACCTGACCATACAGAAACTTGGGATTAAGTAATATTAATTGATTTCTTCATAGCTTTCAAGACAGTTAGGTTCATTTTATAAATTTTAACTTTTGTTATGAATGTGTAAAAACAATCATCAACATAACCCAGTTAGAGTTCCTTTACCCATTGGTACTAAGCTTTCATTAGATATGTGTCCAAAGACTAAGGATGATTTTGAGGATATGTCTAATGTGCCATATGCTAGTGCTATAGGGAGTTTGATATATGAAATGGTTTGCACTAGACCAAATATTACCCAAGTAGTGGGAGTTTTGAGCAGATTTATGTCTAACCCTAGTAGACAGCATTAGAATTATGTGAAGAGGGTGTTTAAATATATTGCAAGTAATCCTGATCACTGTTTGGTTTATTCTGCTACTTATAGTGCTAATAAATCTTTGGACATATAGGGTTTTGTTGATGTAGATTGGATAGGTGACATGGATAGTTGAAAGTCCACTGGTGGCTATGTGTTTACTCAGTTTGGAGGTGCAGTGAGTTGGATGAGTAAGAGGTAGCCCACAGTTGCTTTGTCCACCACATAAGAAGAGTATATGGCTAAAACTCATATCTCTAAGGAGGCTATTTGGTTGAGAAGTCTATGTACAGGAATTGGATTTGATTGCAGGATCATTTAGATTGGTTCTGATAGCCAGAGTGCTATCTGTTTGGCTAAGAATCCCATGTATCATGCTTGGACTAAGCATGTTGATGTTTAGTATCACTTTGTTTGAGAGTTGGTTACAAATCGAGAGATTGAGTTGATGAAGATAGACAATTAGGAGGATGTTGCAAATTCATTGACCAAACCTGTGAGCAAAGAGAAGTTCATGTGGTGCAGAGAAGCCATGGGCCTTGTTTCTAGCGCTTGATTATTTTTCATTTGATTTCCTATGGGTTGATTTACAATGTATAATTTCAAGTGGGAGAATGTTGGGATAAGATGCCATTAACTTGTAAATCCAAATATTGTATTATTCCATGTATTATTTGCAACTTGTAGTTATGCATAAGGAGATGTACAAGATTCATTGGTAATGGTAAAAATTATTTACTATCCACGGTAATTACAGAGTTACTGCACCGGCAAGTTCCAGAGTTATCAGTGGTAGTTATAGGATGTCATTTACTATGGTAATTGGTAATTTGTCAAAGTGGGGTGCACATGTGATGGAATCAGCTATTTTTAGTGTTATGATGCACGTCATAGATACTATAAGGTGTAAGAGATTCTATGATAACTATAAGTTGTCACAAGAATCTATGACATTTATGACAGCATATGACACGTCATAAGATGTGATAATTGTACATTTTTAGCTCCTAGGCGTTCAAGCTTGCATAGGCATTTTTTTCCAAGTGTAGGATGCATGTATGATAGCTTTTATGACCTCATAAGAGCCTATTCTTGTCCATGAACGCCCAAGGTTGTTTGTTGACTCTTGACAAGTGTTATGAGCTTGTAATAAGTCATTGAATGTTACATATTCCAAGGTGGAGGTTGTGTAGACTCTATAAAGCCATGGCATAGTAGATGAGATGCATATAATAGGTTTACAGGTACTCAGGTGCTACCAAAATGTTGTTGGATTGAAGACTAAAGGAGAGATTGGTGGTGTTGTTGTATTGTAAATCATTTTCAAATTAATACAAACATTGGGCCTCTTTCTTGTGTGGAGTTTTTTACCCCAAAGGGTTTTCTCCACATTAAACATTGTGTTATGTGTTCGGATTTCTGATTTTACATTTCTATGAAGCATTGTTTCATTTCTTGTTACAATCTACATCAATATTACACACTTAAAAGATTGCAGAAATTTATTTGAATCAGATTTCCATTGAAGTAGTGTTGCTTTCATTTCTAACATTTATAGCCTCAAGCAACGACTGAAGAAAATATCATCAGCAAAATAGTTATTCTCTCGGTTATTATTATTTCTGTCATAATTTTGGTCATAAGGCTACAACTTGTCAATTTGCACATAGGAGAAGGCCAGAAAAAAGTCAATTTGTATCCTCTAGACATATAAATGTAGTTTGCTATAATTGTAACAAAGTTGGTTACATAGAAAGAGACTGTAGAGCACATGATAAACATAATCATGTATGGAACAAAAGATGAAATGATTATGGATTATCAAGAAAACATTACAATACATTTGACCTAGATTACAATGCCATATGTTATAAATGTAATAATTTTGGGCATAGAGAACAATTTTGTATAGGTCATTTGATGAAACCATTTAGACATGACAAAAAGACAAATACCTTGGTCAAGCAACAACAGGAAAATACCTTGGGCAAGAAGAAGTTATATATGAAAGTTTAGAGATTGAAACAAGATCAAGAGAAGAAGCAACCCAATCTTGTGCACAATGCACAAGAAACATCATTGTTTGCATAAATAGAGTCAAGAGTTTAGGGGAGTGTATTATTGCATTACCTTTCAAACCCTTAGAGAAGACTATGAAGGTGTTTAACTAGTCTAGGAGTCTTTGGAGATCACAAGTTGGATGATTTGGAAAGGACTACATGACAATATATATGATAGTGCAAGGTGTATGCACTAGGCATGCTAGTGATCAGTGTACAAAAGCAAGTGATGGCATTATGCAAGGTTAGTCTCCTTCATTTTGAGGATAGTTGCAAAATGGATATGATGTAAAGATGCTTGTGCCAGGTTTGTGGATCAAATACATATGATTTAAGAGGAGTAAGAGCCTTATGCAAATTCTGACATTATGATTAGTATAATGATGTTTTAACTCAATGGCTTTTTGATTTAAGATTGACATTTTGACCTTATGATTTCAAAGCTATCATGACTTCATCAAGGTCATTAGTGTCAATAGTGGATGCTTATAACAGTGTATTCACCAGTTTGTTTGCCAAGGCTTCATCATAAGTATAGGACAGTGGCAATGAAGTTAACCTATGCCAATGATAATCAATGCTCCAATATCTGGTAGTCAATGGCAATGTAATCAAAGTCATGAAGTCAGAAAGTATATGGTTAAATCAATGTCTACAAAGTTGTCAACTAAATACTTATAATTGTAGTGTTTATGTATTTCTAAAGACCTCTTGTCTCAGTGCAGTACTATTTTGCAAGTGTCTCTCATCTTCTATGGCTCAGTGAGGAGCAGGACATTGATAGAGATTCTTAACAATGATAGCATTATGAATAGTGTAGATTTTGCAGAGGTTAAGATAGATCAAGATAAGAGAAATAGGACAGTGATATCTAATGGATCTTTGTTTTGTAGTTTCTCTGATAGTACTTGGTGACAATGATTTATATCAGAATTTATTGAAATAATGACCCTTAGATAAGTATTAATCTATGCAATGAATGCTTGATACACATAAAATAGATTTTTTGAAAGACTTTAGAAATCTTCAAGGAAATGTAGTTGGTAGGAATAAAATCAGACTCTGCTACCTTTATCAACATTAGAACAGGGTATGGAATCCATCAAAGTATATTGGAAAAGATTGTTGCCAAATGTTGTAATTACAAGTGCTCTGGTAGACAAGGATGCAATATACATGAATCTTGTGACAACATATCTCATAGAAATGTGGTCTAATGGTTTTCTATTTGTTAAGGTTATATTTAACATGGGTTTTCTAAAAGACTATAGAAGTGCTCAATGCATAGTGAAATATGTTCAAGCCAGTGTAAAGTGACAATATCAGTAGCAGAATGTACATGAAATGTGCATACTATTCCAAAAGTAGACAATAGTATGTGTGGGCTCAAAGTGTACATTACAGTCATTTCAGTATATCCTTTGTCAATTTAATGTTTGTATATGTGTAGGAGCATGTATTTTGTAGTCTTAGCAGTGTGTACTCTATTTCAATGTATCATTGTATAGTGTATTGAGCTTTTTGGAGCAAGCACATGATTGTTGAAGATATGGAATTAGTGGTCTCATAGTTATAGAGTCAGATTAGACCTCAATTTGTTATGGATGTCTCAGTGCAGTGCTATATACGAGAAGTAATGCATATATTCAAGTGCTTTAAGTCCTTGTCTTAGATTGAGAATCATGTATCTATGAAAATTTTACAATCCTACAAACGTTTGGTGTTATGGCATCTATAAAACACTACATGTATAGTTGTTGAAAGTGAACAAGTGCTAAGACCTCAGGAGAATGGAGAAATCTCAAACTTTTGAACCTTATGGTGTATCATAAATTCTCCGAGAAAGAAATGTTGTTTAGGCATTTCAAGCTAGGGATTTTGTCAAAATAGTGATAGTGACTATGATGATTTGTTTAGTTTATGTCGTGGACAGGTAGAGCCTTGCGTGTCTTTAGTGACACAAAAATAGAATGACAGGCTTGTGGATGTAAAGGATAGTGATGGTTTTGATCAGTCAGATACAAATCAATATTGTTTAGATAAATATGCAAATCATGGTTCTTGTGCTTGGACACTCGTTTAAAGATAGACTATGTTTCATATGGTTTTTAAATTGCTATAAAGCTTATCTACTCAGAGGATTTGTTGTAGGTGTCTTTGAACAATGATATGACTTTTTGCCAATGCTATAATAATGATCTTGATAGGCAAAGTGATAGTTCCATTCAAAGGTGTTCAACAGTGGTGCATAGTTCATTTGTTGCAAAATAAATGCCCTTAGAGCATACTAGACAAGGGGAGATTTCTTGGTTAGCAGATTCCTTTGTCCTTGATGTCAAAGGGGGAGAGAGAGAGTGGAGAGTTTTTGTTTTTCCATCAATGACAAAGGGGAAGTTTGTTGATGTGTTTTTAATTGATGTCAAAAGTATAAGTTACAGTGTTGTGATCATCTCATTTGTGGTGTTGTTGTCAACATATATGGTGTTAATAATATGTTGATCAATGTTTGGTTTGTCAGGTTTGGTGATTGTTGATACTCATCTCGCAATGCAATGATAATTGATCAAATGAAGACAAGAAGTTACTTGTTTTATGCTTAGTCCTCTTGATGATGGTTAGATCAGGTGACCAATGTGTGTTTTTGCTTCTAATTTGCTTCAGGAGTTGTTTCAGACCAATGTCATCTCTATATTAGTGTGGTGATCTCTATTTCAATATGTTGATTAATTTGTTAATGTGATGGAAATGTGTTGATCATCCTTGGTGGTATTAATAAATGTGCTCTTTTCACACTTGTCATCCTTATATCCAAAAATCCTAAAAACATAGCATAGTTGCATAGCCGTCTTACATTGTCATCCTTAGCTTGCATCCATACCAAAACTTACAATTATTATATGGTTCAAACAAGGTCACAAAGGAAAACAAAGGAAGTGGACTCCTCAAATTACCCCAACAATAACCCTGCTAACACAATGAAGTTTGGATCATCCTCAAATGAACTACCCGAGTCACAATCTCACATGGCAAATCCTTTTACAAATATTACCTTACATGAGGTAGAGAAAGGAGTGACTCAACAAGAAACAGATGAGGCTACCCAAGATCCTAGACTATTACATATTCTAGATGAAATGATAGCTGCAGGCCCACCAACATACCTCATGTGACTCCTTCAAAATGGAACCAAACTCCATCGAGTGTTGATATAAACATGCTTGTAGGTTCATCTTCAAAAAATGTGACACAAAACCAAGCTCATATGACATCTTCATCCAATCACACAAATTCAAGACAAGAGAACAAAAGCATACCATTAGGGAAAACTACACATAACACAAAGACTGTCAACATACCACCACCATTTGGAGCAAACAACACAAATCCCATGTCTCAACCACTAGACTTTGCGAATCCATTTTCCTCATCATCATTTAAAACTACTACACCATCAACCAATACCATTCCCATAGGTCATAACACAATGAAATTGCATGCATCAAAAAGAGCATGAAGGATACATATAGTGACTCCAAGAACACAATCCCAAGGGACCAATACCATACCAAACACAAACATGAACTTTGGGTCTCATCAAAACATTAACCCATCTCATCAAAACATTGATGTGTCTCACCAAAACACTAATTCAAATCCTATCCAACAACAAGTCGACCCAAACTCTCATTTTCAAACTAACTCAAACCCACTTCAATACCAAATGAATACAAATATCCCATCTCATTTTCAATACACCAATCAAAATCTATCAAACACAAATCCGAATACCACATTCATACCAAACATCCAAAATCCAAACTTATCTTCATCACATAATTACCTTAACACAAACACCAACCCTCTTGTTGCAAATATGGGATTTCAAAACATGTCTACACCAAACATGGGTAATCAATATTACAATGCACATGTAAACACTACAGACACATCACTATCCTCTGTAGAGATTTTAGAACACAAAATGCACTCAGTAGAACAACAGTTCTCCAACATGCAAGTATTCGGGACCAAGAAGGCTTAGTCCATGAAAGACTTATGTCCATATCCTTTTGATAGGAGTATCAATATGCCTCCTTTTCCTTGAAACTACAATGTGCCAAACATCAACAAGTACAAAGGAAAAGGGAGTCCCATAGAACATGTGCAAGAGTTCCATACTATTTGCCTAGAACTTGCATTTGATCAAACATATCTAATGAGGTTAATCCCACGTAGCCTCATGGGTCAAGCACTCAAATGGTTTGCACATTTACCTCCCAGGATAAGGACATGGACAGAATTAGCTAATAAATTCATAGCACATTTCTCCTATAATATTGAGACTAATGTAACCATTGCAACATTGTATCATACAAAACATGATGATGGAGAATTGTTCCTCTCTCTCTTCCAAAGATGGAGGAGCATGGCCAGCAAATGTCCATGTCATATACCTAAGAACCAATTGGTCCCTATCTTTGCTGAAAATATAAACATGGAACTAATGCATCAACTTCAAATTAATTGTTGTACTAGCTTTGGGGATGTTGTTGAAAAGGGAATAGCTATTGAAAAAGCACTTATTACTAAAGGAATGATCAAAATTTTCAATAAGAACCAAAACAATCAAAACACTTCCCATGGCAAGAACAAATTTTGGTCTAGGAACAAGAATGTCACAAATCATGGGGTATTTAATGCAAAAGCAGTAAACAAGGATGGCCCTATTCTCACTCTCAAAGCACCAACGATGTCAAACAATCTATTGCCTATTTAGTAACAAACAACCAATGTGGTCCAAAACAATCAACGATGAGATCCTCCAAGAAACAATCTTCCAAGATGAAATTTTACCCCTCTACTAGAACCCATTGAATCAATTCTAAAGAATCTATTGTAATCAAAGCTCATCCAACTTCTGGAAGTCAAATAGTATGACCCAATTGATGAGTGTCAAATTACACTCATAAAATACACTCTTTTTGCCTCTCTTTTCCTCTATTTAGTTCATCTTCCTTGTGTCTGCACTCAAATTAGTTAAGCAAGATTGTTCTAATTAGTGATTAATTAAGATAGATTACTTGAGATTAGAATTTCTAATTAAGTGGCTAATGTGCGTGGGATTAATAGAAAAATGCAGAATTTCTCTTTCTTTTTGAATTAGCAGGTGTACATATTAGAAGCAACGGTTTTGTGCATCTCCGGAGATCGCCTTCAATGATCTCCGGAGACCATAACAAAGAACAGTGACACCTGGGTTTTGAAGATTTAGGGAATATCTCTGGAGCTCTGTGAGTGTCTGGAATATCTCCAGAGCTCTGCAATATCTTCGGAGCTGTAGATAGGAACAGCTATCCTCGGAACCTCCTGAGAACAGGGCATGTTCCAGTCAGAGCTGCCAATCAGACACTTCAGTAGCAATCCTAACAGCCCCCTTACTTCACTCAAATCATCACCTGAGTGATGAAGGGTCAACTATCAGTTAAATTGCTGAAGTTTTATCTTTCCAAAGATTTTGCATAAGTTACGAATTGAACTAAATCCAATATTCTTATTTTCAGGGCTTTGATGCCCAAATGTATTAAGATCTAAACTTAGACCTCTGAGTGGACTTCTATTCCACTCAAGTCTACCCCTTTTGCATGATGATCTTTCATAAGTTAGACAGTTAAGTACAAATAAGAGATGGTGTCATCTCCTAGAAAGACTGATAGATAAGTTCAGTTGATATATCATCACTCTTTTTATATATACTTTCAGAAATAGTAATGAAACAACAATGATAAGATTGTTCTGATTTTCAAAGATTTCAATTCTGTTATAGCCATACATTTCTCATGAACATAAAAATGAATGAATTGGATTGAATTTGGTTAGATCATCTTTAGTGCTGATTTCATGCAATAGCCTTCAGCCTCAAAGGTGCGGAGCAAGGGCCCACTCTCACCAATTAGGCAGGAGGCTAGTATCTCTGTTTTATTGTTTCAAGTTTTCTTTTATAAAAGTATTTCCTGTTTTAGTAGATAGATGCATGTGATCATTCTTTGCTTTGAGTACATTTCCTATTTTATTTTGTTTTACAGCATTCATTACATTTATTCAACAAGCAAATAGATTAGTCATTCTTTTAAGCTTTAGGATTAGCTATAAACTAGTCACTTAGAATCCCTAGTTGCAGACAGCCATGGACACAGCCCTGGTTCTTTGACATCTGAAAATAGATTAAATGATGAGGTACAGCGACAACCTGTCATTTTTGGTGCCGTTGCCGGGGACTAGTTTGTGTTAATTAGGGATGCTGAGTTAAAAATAGTTTTTAGAATAGATCTGTATGGTTAGAGCTAGAGATCTTAAAGGAAGATATATTAAGCAGACACCCCAACAACACACCATAGGGGAAAGTAGTGAGGTGGTACAAAATCTTGTTGAAGAAGGTAACCTAGATCTTAATTTGGAACCTGCACTTCAAAACAACAATCCCTTAGATCCTACAGATATTTCACTTGCCAATTATATCCAAGAATTACAACAAAGAGTTGAGGCAGATCCTTTGGTAGAACCTAATTTCCTAGAACCTCAGGAAGAAGAACTAGTATTAAACATGGAGAATGACAATCATGAGGAAGAGGAAAATCAGGCCCCAAGAACCTTCTCATATCCTATTGTTTTGGCTGCTGGAGACAATGCTCCCATGAAGAATATCTCACCAGCACATTTGCCAAATTTCAGAGGACTCTCCTTTGAGGATCCAGATCAGTTCTTGTTTGAATTCAAAGTAGTTTGCCAAACTTATGATTATGGATCAGATAACCAGAAACTCAAACTGTTCCCTTCCACCCTGAAAGATTCTGCAATGAGATGGTTTATGGGTTTACCCCAAGGTTCTATCCATTCTTGGGATCAAATGGAAACAGAGTTTTTGGAAAAATACCAAGATTATTGCAGATCTAGTAATAAAAATGAAGAACTGTTTAAAATTAGGCAGGGGGAGGAAGAATCCTTAGAAGACTATGTGGATAGGTTTAATTTTGCCTTGAGAAGGTATGACAATCCGGTAAATCACTCCTTGGCTAGAACCCTATTTATAAAAGGATTGGATAAAGAATCAAAACAGGCACTGGACCTAATGGGAAAATGGAACATTAAAAAAATAGAAATACCTGACATAGAGGAGCTCTGCAGGAATTATTCCAGAACTCAAGATGGAGTAAGGTCATCCAAAACTTTTAAGGGGAAGAATGAGATAGGACAGTTGATGGAGGAAATTGCAAATCTAAAAATAGATATTCTGGTCCAACGAAATACCACATTGGATGGGATCCAAGCAAAAACCAGGACAACTGATCAAAACAGAGCAACTGAACCGCTTTCCATTTATTGTCCTAGGTGTAGAAACAAACACCTGTTGAGAGAATGTCCCTTGGACAAATCAGAGATCTGTCAAATCTGTGATAGGGAGCATCCTACCAGTCAGTGTAGTCAGCTTCCAGCCTTGAAAAGATTGAGTAAAAAGAACGCTGTGATAGAGGAGGAGTTGAACTATGTGGGACAAAAACAAGCTGGAAATTTCCCTTATAATCAGTACCCAAGCCAGTCTTCTTATAGGGGTCCTACTAATTGGGGAAATAATCAGTGGAATCCAGCTTGGTATGGTCCTCAAAATAATCCTCTTTGGGGACAGCAGCATTGGCAAAACCAAAATTGGCAAAACCAAAACTGGCAAAATCAGCCTTGGGGAAATCAACAATGGCCACCACAATTTGGGTCACAGGGCATGCAACCACAGTGGGGTCCTCAACAGGGATATCATCAACAATACCAAGGACAACCTAGACGTTTCCAACCTCAACAGCAAGCTTTACTAACTGGATCCTCCAACACACATGGTCAAACTCAGAATGAACCAGTTAGTCAACCACCTTTACCAGCTCAGCCTATACTAAACCCACAGAATAAACAGGGAGCAGCTGTCTATATGACAGAGCAAGAAAATCTGGCTGGAATTAATGCTATATATTTAAATAATCTCTAGCTGCGTTCTGGGAAAGCATTCCCAAGACATTCTCCTCCAACTATAGTTGAAATAACCAATGATAAGGAACCTGAAAATCCATCCAATCAACCCCCAGAGGAGATTACTAACGAAAAGGTGCTAGAAAAATCAACCACAGACAACTCCAGAGTTACTCCTAAAAAGCCAGCTCAAGAGAATAGTCTAGAACATAATTCTGATAAGAGCTTTGGAGATGCTCCGAAGATGGAAAAACTAGCACCCTACCCAGAATGACTTAAACAAAATGCTCTCCAGAGAAAGGTTTTACAAAAACAAATCCAACCCAATCAGGAATCAGAACTTTTACAAGAACTCAAGTAGCTAAACATTGAAATTCCTCTCCTCCAGGCCATCAGAGATGTACCAGAACTAAATCAATTCATCAAACAGTATTTCATCAAAACACAGGGCAGAAAGAAAAGTTTTCCCTCCACAATACAGGTGGAAGGAAAGGTAATGGATCTATTGATGGGTGAAATTCTCCTCCCAAAATATGGAGACCCTGGGAACCCTGTCATAATTGTTTTCATCTCAGGGGTAGAAATTTCAAATGTTCTGGTTGACTTAGGGGCAGCAATTAATGTGATGACAGTTCATACAATGGACAAGTTAGCTCTGTCAGGTATCCAATCCATGACTACAATTCTTCAACTTGCTGATCAATCAGTAGCTGTTCCAAAGGGAGTGATCACTGATGTACTAGTTGTAATAGATTCATGGGAATTTCTAATGGATTTCTTAATACTGGAACCTAGAAACCAAAGGAATACTTATCCGCTAATTTTAGGAAGGCCATGGCTGGCTACTGCAACAGCATCTATTGATTGTCAAACTGGAGATATGGTCATTTCTAATGGGATAGATTTAAAGAAAATATCTATGTATCCTCCAGCTAAACCATCAATGCATTACACAGGAAGAGTATGGGTGGATGAACCATATAACATGAACAACAGTGCCTCATTAGCTATGGTAACCATTAGGGAACATCTGGGAGAATTAGGAGAAGAGGTATACTATGATACAATGGAAGACTTCACTCACATCTTAATCAACAAAGATGTGATGGAACTCGCCCAAGACCCTCAGAGAAAACTTCTCGTTTCTTCTCATTGTACCCTTGCCAACATTATTCCTTGTGGGGAAACCTTTTACAGGGACTTAGCCACTTTCCACATGTTACTCCCACATTCTTGTCCTCTCAATGCCATGACACCAATGTATGGACCCACCACATCTATGGATCAAATTACCAAACAGGTCATGATTCTGCCAGGGAAGACACTTAATATAAATACTCAGTTAACAGCAAGTTAGGAAGAAAAACTTATTCAGCTTTTGGTTTCCCACTCAGCATCTTTTGCCTAGGAATACCAAGATATGAAAGGCATACCTCTTGAAATCTGTACCCATCATATCTACACTGAGGATACTAAACCTGTCAGACAACCACAAAGAAGATTGAATCCTGCCTTAAAGGACATTGTCAAAACTGAAATAGAAAAATTACTCCAGGCAGGGTTCATATATCCAATCTCAGACAGTCAATGGGTCTCACCCCTTGTCATTGTGCCTAAAAAGAATGGGAAATGGAGGGTGTATTGATTATAGAGAACTCAATAAGGCCACAAAAAAGGACTACTTTCCCTTACCATTTATTGACCAAGTTCTGGACAACCTTGCTAAGAGAAAGTATTTTTCTTTTTTAGATGGATTCAGTGGGTATAATCAAATTCAAGTAGCACCTGAGGACCAAGACAAAACAACCTTCACATGCTCTTGGGGAACCTTTTCTTACAAAGTTCTTCCTTTTGGGCTGTGCAATGCCCCAGCTACATTTCAGAGACTGGTTCTAGCTATTTTTGCTGAACTGGCTAATGAATGCATGGAAGTCTACATGGATGACTTTACTGTGTATGGGAATAACTTCAAGGAAGCTCTCACAAACCTTGGAAAAGTACTAAAATGTTGTAATAACAATTGACTGTCCCTTAGCCATGAGAAATGTTTTATGATGGTGGAGGAAGGAATTGTTTTGGGACACCATATTTCAGAAAAAGGGATTAGAGTGGATCAGAACAAGATAAAAGTAATCACACAGTTGCCTTCACCCAAAAATCAGACTGATGTCAGAAGTTTTCTAGGTCATGCAGGCTACTATAGGAGGTTCATAGAAAACTTTAGCAGAATAGCTGCCCCCTTGTTTACCCTGCTTAACAAGGAAACAAAATTTCTTTGGACAACAGACTGTCAATCAGCATTTGAAATTTTGAAGGAGAAGCTTACTGTGACACTAGTTTTAAGGGGGCCTAATTGGACTTTACCATTCCACATACAAACTGATGCTTCAAATGAATCCATTGGGGCTGTTTTAGGACAAAAAGAGGAAGGAGAGAGTATGCATGCCATTTATTACATCAGCAAGAACATTACCTCTATAGAAAGAAATTATACAACAACTGAGAAGGAATTCTTGGCAGTTATCTATGCTATAAACAAATTCAGACATTATATTACCGGATATAAAATATTTGTGCACACTGATCATGCATCCATCAAGTACCTAATGAATAAACCAGTAGTAGGTGCAAGGATCATCAGGTGGTTATTGCTCTTGCAATAATTTGATATTACCATAGTTGATAATCCAGGAAAGTTTAATTTGGTTGCTGATTTTCTGTCAAGATTGCATACAGGAGGAGAAGATCAACCAGTGGAGGACAAATTTTTAGATGAACATCTTTTTGCCATATCCACTACTGCACCTTGGTTTGCTAACATAGCTAATTTGTTAGCTACAGGCTTGTATCCATCCTATTTTACTTCAAAACAGAGAAAATATTTGCTTAAAGAAAGCTTATCCTACAAATGGTTAAATGGTTTACTATTTAAATGTGGTCCTGATTTCATTCTATGCATGTGCTTGAAGGCTGATGAGACTTTTGATGTGTTGAGGGCATGTCATGATGAGCCATCTGGTGGCCACTACTCTTTTCACAGGACAGTCCACAAGATCCTTGGAGCTGGTTACTACTGGCCTTCTCTTCATAAAGACACAAAGAAGTATGTACAGCACTGTGACCAGTGCCAAAGGATGGGGTAGCCCACCTTTACCCAGGAAATGCTGCTACATCCTCAAGTCATGATGGAACCCTTTGAGCAATGGGGTCTAGACTTTGTAGGACCAATATCACTGCCATCATCAGGCAAGGAGTATATTCTAGTATGCACAGACTATGTTACTAAGTGGGTTGAGGTACAAGCATTACAGTTTGCAAGAGAAGAAAAAGTTGCTGATTTCCTTTACAATAGAATTTTCTTGAGCTTTGGAGCCCCAAAATCAATAGTTTCAGACAGAGGACCTCAATTTACTTCACAGGTAATCAAGGCATTCACAGATTTGTACCAAGTCAAGCACAGAAAAGCTTCACCTTACCATCCTCAAGCAAATGGGTAGGTAGAAGTAACCAATAGAGAACTTGAGAATATCCTAACAAGGACAGTGGCAATGAACAGGAAGGATTGGGCTAATAGACTACCTGAAGCAGTTTGGGCTTACAACACAACTTGGAAGTCCACAACAAAGTTTTCACCATATGAACTAGTTTATAGGAAAAAGCCTATACTATCTATAGAATTTGAACTCCAGACACTTAAAACTGTATTGGATGTTGGGCTGCCGCTGTCTACAATTCAGCAGAACAGGATTCTTCAGCTCAATGAGTTGGATGAGATTTGGATAGAAGCCATTCAACAAATAGAATTGGTTCAGTACCAAAGGAAACAATGGCATGACCAACATATCAAGAGGAGGACATTTCAACAAGGAGCTTGGGTTCTTCTCTATGATTCTAAATTCAAAGAATTCAAAGGGAAATTACAGACTCACTGGCTAGGTCCTTATCAAATAAAGGAAGTGTTTGAAAATGGAACTGTATTATTGCAACCAATTGATGGGAGCACAAACATATTTCTAGTAAATGGTCACCAGATAAAGCTCTACAAAAGACCATCTACTAAAGAGGAGTTTCTTGATAATCTGAGTTTTGATACAGGGGATACCACCTCTGTCATAGTGTTGGAATAATAAAAAAATAAAATAAAAAAAATAAAAAAAATAAAAAAAATTAGAGAAAGATGGAAAACCAGCAAATGGCTGTCTTCTCGACCAAGGGAGTTGAAAACCAATAAAATGGCGGTTCCCTTATCCAGGACAATTGTAATAATTGAGCTCTGGATATGATCAGTTGCCAAAAATTAGCCCAATGCATCTCTGACGCTTTCCAATGCATCTTCGGTGCTTTCCAATAAGGAGCACCTCCGGCGCTTTCCAATGCATCTCCGATGCTTCCAATTAGGAGCACCTCCAGTGCTCTGTTAATAATGCCGGCAGTGTCCATAATAAAGGCGGGACCTACCTCACCGGGTGGTAAAGTAGACAACTCACATGCTGAGGTCATCAAGACTCATCTTCTACTTTATCGCACAGCATAAATAAATTAAGATACTAATAATTGCAGGAGTGACCATAAGCCAGTGCTGACATCACTGTGGCCATGGATCTTAGTGCCACTCAATGCAATGATTGCAGGTCGCGTGCAAGTAGGAAGTGGATGTCATTTCGGCTGCCATTTAAATGCCATGATGCGTGCAGTTTCCAAAATGGCGCAGCATTTCTCCCGCGTATGTTGCCTCATCATTAAAACTGATCCAGGTAAATCTATTTTTCATTAATCATTAATTAGTAAACTGTCCTGTCTTTCTATTTTGAGTGCTGCTGTGATGACACATCCCTCCGCCATCATTTCCTTTTTCACATCCAAGCATGCCGCCATCTATGCCTTAATGCCACCTTACCTTCGGAGCACCCTGTCAGTCCGTTACAATTATGGCTGCTTTGGTCCCTTAACCCATCTGCATAAACCCAGCCTGAAAACAATAGCCTCCCTCATTCAAACCTCCAGAATAGACTGAAGCATACGATAAATCAAACAGCACTCCAGCACCTATAGAGTAATTTGAACAGCACTCCAGAGCCGATAGAGATCAGAGGGACAGATAGACTGCAGATCGCAGAAGAAAAGAATAAAACATAGAAACTGCCATCAATTCAGGTATGGGGGTCAAGAAAAAGTCCAAGCCAGAAAGTACTGCGGGTCTTCTAAAGGATGCAGCGGCAGCAAATATTTTAAGGACTGCTGGATGGCTTGATTTCTTAGACAAGTTTGAGGGGTTTCAGGAGGACATTGTGGATGAATTCCTTAGGAATTTAAGAGACGACCAGACCACTATGAGAGGGAACCAAATCAGTCTCTCCTCCACAATTATCAGTCACATCTCTGGACTCCCCGAACAAGGTGAGAGGTTCCACCACGTGAAAACCTTGTATACAGAGTTAATTAAAAAAAATTTTGTTCATGGTGAGCCTGCCATTCAATTGCATATGAATAAAAATGAGGTCAAAGGAATTTTAAGATCCACTCTCCCAAACCCTTGGGCAACTGTTGCCACCTGGTTAATGAAATATTTTACTTGTGATGGCCAATTCTCCATAGTCTTAGGGCCCATAATGAAAATGCTCATTTTTCTCAGACATGGAAATAGGCACCCTGAATATAGCATAAATATCCCAAATTTCCTCTATTCTGCCATCAGGGCAACTGCAGAAAAATACCAGTAGGGTAAGGGACCCATGAAGCATCATGGCCTCATCTTCCTGATAGTCAAACACCATTTCTTATCTCAGGCCAATGGGGACGAACTATTACAAAATTTTCTTGAGCATAACCCTCAGGTCAGAGCACCAGAGATAACACAAACAGAGGATGAGTGTTCTCCCTCTCACCATGGTGAAGAAACTGAGTCTACAGCCTCCTCCACAGCTTCTCACAAAAGAACATCACCCTCACAGGAGGCTACATCATCTGCAGCCCCTGTTCCTAACAAGAAAAGAAAAGGCAAACAAATTGCAGAGCCTGCTCCTACACGGCCTCTATATATGACTCGGTCAGTCAGGCGATAAATGACTTCACCTGAGGGATCTAGGCCTAGGGAATTACTAGAGGAAAAAGCAGGGCAGGGAATTGAAGGGAGATGGTGGGTTGAAGAACAATCTCATGACTCTGATGAGGTACCTCTGGTCTGAAAGAGGAAACAAAGTGAAAATTCTCCAGCACCCTCTGTTCAGTTGGAGTCAAGTCCAGTCTCAACACCACAATGTGCTCCGAAGACAGGAAGCTTACCAACTGTTACTATCTCCTCAGATTCTGAGGAAGGAAATCCTGCTCCGGAGGCACTAGTTCCACCTGTGCTCCGGAGAAGCAAAAGAAAGAGACAACTCTCACAAGCTGAGAAGGATACTACCCTGCTCACTGAGGCACTCCTGGAATTGAGCACATATGAGGACAAGGCAGGACCTTCAATTGTGCTAGCAGCAGCAGAGGATCCTCAGAACAAGGGCATAGCAGAAGAAGAAATAGGGCACACAGATACATTGGGAGAAGCAGAGCAAGTGGCCATGGATAATCTTGACAATCAGCCACCAGCCACAGAAACAGAGGCAGAAACTCTATCACATCCCTCTAACCAAGAAGATATAGAGATCTCAACAGAGCAACAATTAATGGAAGAAATTGAGAATTTAAAAAGGATGCTCTAGGGCAAGAATTTAATTATTACTGACCTCAAGAAGGTCAGGGTAGAAATAGAGATGGAACTGAAGCAAACTATTGCAGAAATCAAAACAGACCTCCAAAACAAGGACAAAATCATCCAAGAGAAGGAGGCAGAGTTAGAAACACAGAATAGTGAGGCAACAAAAGTGGTGGAAGAAAAAGAAAAGGAAGCAGCACAAAAGGTTTCTGAGCTCACTATGGCCAGAGACAATGGCCTCACAATAATAGCAGCACTGATTGAGAAAGTATAGAGCCAGGATAAGCAATTAACTTGGGCCAATAACAGACTGGATGACCAAGAAGAATATATTCAAGAACTGTCTGGCCCAAGGGCAACCAATGAACAGGAGATCCAAACAGATGCTTATGTGGGACCAATCCCCATTGACATTCCTAAAGCCCTGTTTCATTGGGAGGAAAGGTGTAGAGAATTTGAAGCCTCCAAGCCAATGTTGCAACTACAAAGGGCAGTCACTGCCACAGCAGAAAGAATTGCAACTTTGGAGAGCAAAATCATTCAAATGGCCTCCCTCTCCTCAGAAATTCTATCTTGCAGACCTCCCAGTGCCAGCTATTCAATGTTCCTACAAGAAAGGATACTGCAAAGGAAGTTTTCCTTAATCTTATCTGACATGAATGAGGATACAGAAAAAGCAGAAGGTTTCATGACAGCTTACACCAGAAGCAATGATAAAGACAAAAACTTCCTCTGTGAATTGTACTTACATGGGTTCTGCATTAATGATATAGCTTTCATGATTAATCACTTTGTGGGAGAATGCCATCTTAAGGCATTCATGTCCCTCATGAGAAACCACCAGATTTGGGACGAGAGGATGGAAGATCATCTTCAAAAGGATTCAAAAACAGATCTCCTCCTCAGAAAAGAATGTCCCAATCCTTTTGCCTTTCAGACCCAATTCAGGTCCATCATCTATCATCCTGCAAGTGCAACCAGCATCTTGCCATTATATTTGAAAAATTTGCAGGAGTGTTCCATTGACTTTGGTCTCTTTATGATTAATTCAGCAAATCTTGTCCTTGCTGTAGCAAAGAAGAGATGGAGTATTTTAACACCAGAGCAAAAACTTTGAGAGGTGGTCACCCCTACAAACCTAAGACTGTTCATGAGGAAAGCAAAGATGATATCCAAATTGATGGATAAACATAAACAGAAATGGATAGGAGGGCAGTTCAGACCTCCTCTGATAATTGAACCACTCCCTATATGGACAGAGCAGCTGGAAGATGAGAAATTGCAAGATTGGATGAAGCAAGTTGACAAGTATAGGGGGAATGGTAACACCAATAAAACTACTTAGACAACCTATCTCCAGGAGTATAGTCTGACTGACAGATTGCTTCGTCAAAACAAATCCAGAATGTGAAAAGCAGGAGGACCTGCCAAGCCTTAGGTATGGGGGGAATAATGAGTGTCAAATTGCACTCATAAAATACACTCTTTTTGCCTCTCTTTTCCTCTATTCAGTTCATCTTCCTTGTGTCTGCACTCAAATTAGTTAAGCAAGATTGTTCTAATTAGTTATTAATTAAGATAGATTACTTGAGATTAGAATTTCTGATTAAGTGGCTAATGTGCATGGGATTAATGGAAAAATGCAGAATTTCTCTTTCTTTTTGAATCAGCAGGTGTACATATCAGAAGCAACGGTTTTGTGCATCTCTGGAGATCACCTTCAATGATCTCCGGAGACCATAACAAAGAATAGTGACACCTGGGTTTTGAAGATTTGGGGAGTATCTCTGGAGCTCTGCGAGTGTCTGGAATATCTCCGGAGCTCTGTGAGTGTCTGGAATATCTCTGGAGCTCTGCAATATCTCCAGAGCTGTAGACAGGAATAACTATCCTCAGAACCTCCTGAGAACAGGGCATGTTCCAGTCAGAGCCGCCAATCAGACACTTCAGCAGTAATCCTAACAGCCCCCTTACTTCACTCAAATCATCACCTGAGTGATGACGGGTCAACTATCAGTTAAACTGCTGAAGTTTTATCTTTCCAAAGATTTTGCATAAGTTACGAATTGAACTAAATCCAATATTCTTATTTTTAGGGCTTTGATGCCCAAATGTATTAAGATCTAAACTTAGACCTCTGAGTGGACTTCTGTTCCACTCAAGTCTACCCCTTTTGCATGATGATCTTTCATAAGTTAGACAGTTAAGTACAAATAAGAGATGGTGTCATCTCCTAGAAAGACTGATAGATAAGTTCAGTGGTATATCATCACTCTTTTTATATATACTTTCAGAAATAGTAATGAAACAACAATGATAAGATTATTCTAATTTTTAGAGATTTCAGTTCTGTTATAGCCATACATTTCTCATGAACATAAAAATGAATGAATTGGATTGAATTTGGTTAGATCATCTTTAGTGTTGATTTCCTGCAATAGCCTTCAGCCTCAAAGGTGCGGAGCAAGGGCCCACTCTCACCAATCAGGCAGGAGGCTAGTATCTCTGTTTTATTGTTTCAAGTTTTCTTTTATAAAAGTATTTCCTATTTTAGTATATAGATGCATGTGATCATTCTTTTCTTTGAGTACATTTCCTGTTTTATTCTGTTTTACAACATTCATTACATTTATTCAACAAGCAAATAGATTAGTCATTCTTTTAAGCTTTAAGATTAGCTATAAACTGGTCACTTAGAATCCCTAGTTGCAGATAGCCATGGACATAGCCCTGGTTCTTTGACATCTAAAAACAGATTAAATGATGAGGTATAGCGACAACCTGTCACCAACCTTCAAACTCACTTCATAGAATGATAATTATTTTTGTGAATATCATCGAATAAAAGGGCACAAGACATCAAAATTGTACAACTTGAAAAACACAATCCAAGACCTCATTAAACAAGGCAACATGGTACTAGATGGTCTGGAAGGGTCCTCAAACACTGATCATACCATTTTCAAAAATCCTCTACAAGACCATGGGTCAGGGAAAGCCTCCAGCTCAGGGACAAAGACAAATGACCAATCCAATTATAACCATGTTGCTTATGAGTATACTGTCAATAATATTCGAGCATGCGACAATAATGTCTCCATGATTATCATCAATTCCCATCTAGAACATGTTGTTATCACCTGAAGACCTAAGTTGACCTTGCAAAGTACTCCATCCAATCCTCAACTGAAATCTCAATACAATCTCTTATATCATCTGAAGAAGACCCTTGCATAGATATCCATCTTTGAGTTGCTTCGTCTATCCCCTGAGCAGAAGGTCATCTTGGATAAAGCCTTGTTAGAATCATTTGCTCCCATGGACCTCAATGTCAATCAATTTTAGGCCATGGTCGGACACTTAGCTACCACCAATCATGTTACATTCACTGAGAATGAACTCCCTTTGCAAAGACCCAATCATAATGATCCATTACACCTTGAGGTACTTAATAATAGGCTCAAGATCAGATGAGTTTTGGTAGATGGTGGAACAGGTCTAAATATATGTCCTTTAAAATTGGTCACAATATTGGGATATTCTGAGGCTTGTGTAGATGCATCTAAGAGAATTGTTATAAAGGCATATGATTCAATGTAGAATGGTGTGATCTCACTTCTTGTAAGTGTTGGACCTGCTACTCTAGATATTATATTCCAAGTCTTGGATCTAGATCCCCCATATAACCTTATCCTTGGTCATCCATGGATTCATGCCATGAAGGTTGTTCCATCCAAATACCATCAATACATTAAATTTCCCTATAATGGTACTAAAAGCATAATAGCCAGCGATCTTGATGCCTTTCAATATTGTAGCAACCTAAGAGGAATACCTGAACAACAAGTGCTTGTTAACAGTGGAGTTTCCCCTTCCATTTCATCTCATAACATTGATCCTTCCATATTTTTCAAATCCTTCACTACATTCATTCCCCCTTCCAAACCTAAGGTCCAAATCCATGACATGGGATGTGGAGAGTAGAACATGGAGAGTTCATATTACATTGGCAAACTACCATTGTCACCAAAGTCTCATGGAAAGCCACATTCTATCTAACCAAAAGTCACTATTTCTATTGCCCCCACCACTTTCACCATGTGGGGTGGATTGAGAAAAGAAAACATAGATGAGGATGTCTCTACATGGCTTTATAGGGATGAAGAAGACATTGAACCTGTGCAATTACTGGTGAAGCAATATGGGAAGGGTTTTGAATTTGGAAAGCAACAAGGTTATGACAAACATGGTGGACTTGGTCTGCACAAGGATGGAAGGACAAAACCAATACAACCGAGTAGGCTACCTAAGAAAAAAAGGGTTAGGGTACACATCATTACAAGTGAATGCTCTTCGTACTAAGTTACTATTACGTAAAGACGCTAGCACTTCTAAAGATGTCAAGACATTAAAGGAAAATCCTAAGACTGACTCCACTCAAACCAAACAACTCGAGGGCTTTGCCTGGATTGACATCTTTTGGGACCCTGATGACACTTCAATATACACCATAAACCCCCTATCCATGAGTTACACAAGTACCGATGATGACCAACCCTTAGTTCACCCTCAATTAATAGACTAGGACTATTAACTACCTCCAAGCTTAGATTTATTAAAAAATGATGAAGCAACTACCAAGTTTATGGGACTTCAAGAAGGCATACCTAGCAAGGATCATAAAGTTGGATTCATTATGGAGATTGACAACACATCCTACTTTAAAGAGTCCACTCCACTCTCTGGTCGCAAAAGTAAAAGAAAAAAGGTCTCTAGGTGAAAATCAAAAGGTGCCTTTTGACTGCAAAAAAGTAAATATAAAGGACATATCCAAGGGTGAAAACCTCTTGGAGTCCCCTAATGATGGAGGGTTGTACTGCTCCCTACAACTCAAGAGAGATCACCATTGCTAGTGGATAAATAATAAGAAATAAACATTGGCACTAACAACAATCCCAAAATTGTTCACTTTGCAAAATCCTTGATAGAAAATGAAAAATAGAGTTTACGACCTTCTTTTCTGTTAGACAAATCAACTTTTTTTGGTCATATACTAATATGCTCGGGCTCAATCTTGAGTTGGTTTTACATCATTTTCCACTACTTCCAATGTAAAGTCTATTGCAAGTATGAGGATAACCAGTGTTGTCATTGATGTCAACATACTCATATTGCATTAATGAGAAGGATTGGATGAGCTATGTGCTGAGGATATTGAGAGAATAAGTCTCAATCAGGAACAGTGAAGAACAGTGATGACAAGAAGGCAAAAGTCCTCAATAGGTTGAGGATCAGAGGATGCGGTTTAAAGGCTTTGTAGATATGAGTCCTGAGATGTTCCAGTAAAGATTTTAGAGGTCCATATGAAGATCTAAAGAAGTTATGATTGCTTAAGTAGAACCAGTTCTGATAGATGTTCAGTGGTGATAGAGTGTCACAGATTGGTCCGATGAGCTCCAGACTTGCATTATCTCATCCTATGGATTGGAGGGAGTGTTGAAGAAGTCCATTTGAAGTAAAAAATAGATTTGTTCATGGTTTGGAGGTCTAGAAGCACCTTTTTCATTATGATAGTGATGACAGACTGTGTTCTTGAAGTTCCAGATGAAGAAGAGAAGAATTCCAGTAAGCTAATAAAGTGCAGATGTTCTTGATGACTCAAGAAAGGTTTTGGTGATCTTTGGATCATGTACAATTCTTATTGGTGGTCCACATTGAAGTTTGAGTTTGCATTTGAAGAATAACCACGGATATTGGTGTTCTTCCTAAGACAGGTCGACCGGATGTATTAAATGTCTTGCGAATGATCTTATAGGTGTTTGCCGACTTAGATGATTGTTCCTAAGTCGATGCCTTGTATAAATAAGGGATTGTGAATTCATTTTGAAGTGTGTCTTGGTGTGGATGAGTGTGGCATAGCGAAGAAGAAGAGCGAAAGGTAGAGCAGCAGTTTTCGGGCTTAAATGGAATTGATCCAGACATGGTAAAGATGTCAATCTCCAGTTCAAGTTTGTAATACTTGTTACTTTGTAGACAGTGTGTCTCTTGTAGGCAGTGTGCTTCTTGTGAGTAGTGTGCTCAAGCAGTGAGCCCTAATTGGCATGTGCCATCTATTTTTCTTATTCTTCTAACAGAGAATAATCCTTGGGTTAATCACCCCATGGTTTTTCCCTTGACCGGGTTTTCCACGTCAAAATCTTGGTGTCTCATGTGTTGATGTGTATCTGCTCTAGTGTTTATGCTTTATACTTTCATGAGTGATTAATTGATATGTTATTAAATAACAAAGAGGATTTAAGTGTTTGAATTAAAAGCAAGTTTTGTACAACTGATTCACGCCCCCCTCTTAGTTGTGTGCCCTGAATCTAACAATTGGTATCAGAGCCAAGTTCCTCTAAAAGGAGCTTAACTGCTTGAGGAGATCTAGGATGTTGTCATACAAGAAGGATAGTCTAAAGTTTGATGGAAGCAACTTCTCTCTTTAGAAAGGTTGCATGAAATATCACTTGCAGTGTATGGGAAAGGCGTACTGGTCCATGGTCACAAAAGCTTATGCACCTCCATAGGGTGGTCTGACAACTCTAAATGAAATCACAGATGCTGAAAACAATCTGTGGACCAAAGAGGCTCTTCTAAGCACATTAACTGACTCAGAGCTCTCAAATGTTATTGACCTACCAACTGCCTATGAGATTTGGATTAAACTAGAACTTCTGCATGAAGGAGATGAGTATGTTAAGAGTGTAAGGTTGCAGAGTCTCAAAGGGAAATTTGAAAGACTGAAGATGAGAGATGATGAAAATATTACTACCTTTATGCCAAGAGTAAATGAGCTGGTGTGTGGAATTAGGAATGCAGGTGGAGTTTTGGATGAAAATGCGATTATTGGCAAAATTCTCAGATCTCTTCCTGTTGTCTACAAAATCAAGGTTGCTGCCATTGATGAATTCAGAGCCCATACAACTATCACAAGAGACCAATTGGCTGGCAAACTGGCTGCATTTGAAATGACCGAATTTGGAGATGATCCCCCCAAGACTGAATCTGCATTCCTAGAGAGTG
Source organism: Cunninghamia lanceolata (assembly GCA_027924645.1). Taxonomy (NCBI): domain Eukaryota; kingdom Viridiplantae; phylum Streptophyta; class Pinopsida; order Cupressales; family Cupressaceae; genus Cunninghamia; species Cunninghamia lanceolata. The sequence continues at coordinate 7,977,962 of BSBN01000193.1, forward strand.
CCTCTGTGAAAGGTAAACAAAGATTTGATCTGGGAGAAAACTCTTCAAGGAAGTTGTCATGGTATGATCAAGCAAGAAGAGACATGGAAGTGGAAGAAGCAGAAACAGCTTAACTTGAAGCCCTCATTGCAAAAAGACTACCAAGAAGATTCGGTAAGTATGAAGGAAAATTACCCTTTAAGTGCTTCAACTGTAATAAGATTGGTCATTTTGCCTCAAGATGTCCAAAAAGATCTACAAGGTCAAATTCTAACAGACAAAGGTTCCAAAGGAATTGTTATTATGTTCATGAAGAAGATGATAATGAAGGAGTAACAGATGATGAATCAGAGATAGGAAACAAATCCGGAAATGAATGGGTGTTTATTGCCATCAAGGAAAAAGATGCTCTCACCATATGATAGGTGACAAGAACAAGTGGAAGAAAAGGATGATTGGGTTATTGACAGTGGATGCTCTCACCATATGATAGGTGACAAGAACAAGTTCTTAGACTTGGAAAGGTATGAAGGAGGAGTGGTAAAGTTTGGTGATAATTCTGTTGGTAAATCAGAGGAAGAGGAACTATTTCCTTTAATGGAAGAAACAAAACTGGTAATGTGCTATATGTTTAAGGCTTGAAGCACAATCTTCTCAGTGTTGGACAGTTGGTGGACAAAGGCTATGATCTCTGATTCAAGGATGGAAAATGTAAAATCCTTGAAAGATCCGGAACAGAGATTGCATCCAGTACTCAAACTAAAGGTAATATCTTCCACTTGGTTGGTGTTGATAAAAGTTGTCTATTTGTTCAAGTTGATCAAAGTTGGTTATGGCATAGAAGGATGTGTCATGTAAATTTTGATAACATCATCAAGATAAGCAATACTTAGGCTATAAGAGATCTTCCAAAATTGGTAAAACCTACAAATAGTTTGTGCAAAGAATGTCAGCTGGGTAAACAAAGAAGAGTCTCATTCAAAAGCAAGGATCAGTCCTCTACTAGATTATTGGAATTAGTTCATACTAATCTATGTGGTCCGACAAGAATTAAGAGTATGCAAGGTGATAGATACTTCATGTTACTGATTGATGACCATTCCTAGATGATGTGGGTTACCTTTCTGAAAGAGAAATTAGAAGTGTTTGAGAAGTTCAAAATCTTAAAGGCTATGGTAGAGAATCAAACCGGATTAAAACTGAAATGTCTGAGGTCTAATAGAGGTGGTGAATTCACATCCGGTGAATTCATAGACTTTTGTGAGAAGCATGGTATAAAGAGACAGTTATCTGTTCCTAGGACTCCACAGCAGAATGGAGTAGTAGAGAGAAAGAACCGAACCATCCAAGAAGCATCCAGGACAATAATGATGGAAGCAAATGTTCCCCAGATGTTTTGGAGAGAAGCTGTCAGCACTGCAGTCTATACACTCAATCAAGTTCAAATCAGAAGCAATACTGGTAAGACTCTTTATGAACTTTGGTTTGGCATCACTCCTACTGTGAGATATTTTAGAGTATTTGGTAGCAAATGTTACATTAAAAGAGATGAAGATCTAGGAAAGTTTGATGCTAGAAGTGATGAAGGAATTTTCTTGTGTTACTCCACTCAAAGCAAAGCATATCGGTGTTACAATAAGAGACTGAGAAAGATGATAGAAAGTACAAATGTGAAGGTTGATGAAGGTATTGAGAAGCCCTCAAGATTTTATGAGTATGATGAAGATGATCAGAATGGTGTTCTGGTTCAAGGAACTCAATCCTCTCCTGAAAGTCAGATTCAGACTGATCTGGTAAATCAAGAAGAAGAGATAGGTCTAAATGAGCCTGTTCAAGAAGTAGAAGTGCAAGAAACTCCCAAAGTTCCAAGGTATGTAAGACTGAACCACTCTAAAGATCAGATCATAGGTGACAAAAGCAAAGGTGTGCAAACTAGAAGGAATGTTGCTCAAAATTCAGATGAATGTTGTCTGATTTTAAAGATTGAACCTGAGACAATAAATGAAGCCTGTAATGATGAAAATTGGACCAAAGCAATGGAAGAAGAGTTAATGCAAATTGAGAAAAATCACACTTGGGATCTTGTTTCTAGACCTAGAAACAAGAATGTGATTGGAACCAAATGGGTCTTCCGGAACAAACTAAATGAATTTGGTGAAGTAATCAGAAATAAATCTAGATTAGTCTGCAAAGGCTACTCTCAAATAAAAGGGATTGATTTTGAGGAAACCTTTGCTCCGGTGGCAAGAATTGAAGCAGTCAGACTATTCCTTGCATTTGCTGCCCTCAAAGATTTCAAAGTGTATCAGATAGATGTCGAATCTGCTTTCCTGAATGGTGACTTAGAAGAAGAAGTGTACATTGAACAATCGGATAGATTTCAATTATCTGAGCATGGTGATATGGTTTGCAAATTAAAGAAGACACTGTATGGTCTAAAGCAAGCCCCAAGAGCATGGTATGAGAGGCTGGACAAACATCTTTTGAAGATTGGTTTCAACAAAGGTACTGCTGATAGTAACCTATATTTCAAAATTGATCATGTAAACATCTTGATTGTTGAAGTATTTGTTGATGATATCATCTTTGGAGGAAGAGACAGTATGTGTAAAACCTTTGCAAATCAAATGAAAAGTGAGTTTGAAATGTCAATGCTCGGTGAAATGAATTTCTTCTTGGGTCTATAAATTACTCAGACAAAGAAAGGAATCTTTTCCTCAGACCAAATATGTGAAAGAATTGTTGAGGAAATTTTGAATGGAAGATTCAAAGCCAATGAACACTCCCATGGCAACCGGATGTAAGTTGAGCAAAGATGATGACTCTCCTAAGACATATCAGACCAAGTACAGATCAATGATTGAAGGATTATTGCATCTCACTCAGACTAGACCAGATATAATGCAAGTTGTTGGTCTTGTGGCGAGATTCCAGGCTGATCCCAGAAAATCTCATTTCATGGCAATCAAAAGAATTTTTAGGTACTTAAAAGGAACAATTGAGTATGGCCTATGGTATCCTAGAGATCATGATTTTTCTCTTCATGCATATACAGATGCAGATTGGGCAGGAGATGTGGATGATAGGAAGAGTACAAGTGGAGGAGCATTCTTTTTGGGAAAAAGGTTGGTTTCTTGGCTAAGCAAGAAACAAGAGGCAATATCCCTATCTACAACTGAAGTAGAATACATTATAGCAGCAGGAAGTTGCACTCAACTTTTGTGGATGAAGTAGATGCTAAGAGATATTCAAGTAGAATATGAGGAGCCTATCACAATTTTCTGTGATAATTCAAGTGCAATGAATATTTCTAAGAATCTGGTATTACATTCTAAGACCAAGCATATATCTATCAAATTTCACTTTCTGAGAGAGCAAGTGAACAAGGGTGAAGTCAGATTGGAGTATGTGCCCTCCAAGGATCAGCTTGCAGATATTTTTACTAAACCTCTTCCCAAGGACTCTTTTGAGTATCTCAGGGAGAAGTTAGGGGTTATTGCCCCTCTGGTGATGAACTAGGATGCACTAATGTGCATTAGTTTAGTGGATATCACAGTCATATCTTGTGATCTGGATTGGTGATAGGGAGCTGCTACTCAGGGGGAGCAGCTGGTATGATTCTAATGTGTTAAAGTTGCAAGTATGACCCCTTTGCCATTGATGTCAAAGGGGGAGAGAAGACATGTGAAAAACAAGTGGTTGATGATCAAAGGGGAGCAGTAAAGAAAGAGAAGACATGTGAAGAGTTGTTGCTGATAGGGGGAGCTATGATAGAAAGGAGAAGTTCTTGTCTTAATGGTTTTTTCACATCATTTGTTACCATCAATGACAAAGGGGGAGATTGTTGCAAGTATGAGGATAACCAGTGTTGTCATTGATGTCAACATACTCATATCACATTAATGAGAAGGATTGGATGAGCTGTGTGTTGAGGATATTGAGAGAATAAGTCTCAATTAGGAATAGTGAAGAATAGTGATGACAAGAAGGCAAAAGTCCTCAATAGGTTGAGGATCAGAGGATGCGGTTTAAAGGGTTTGTAGATATGAGTCTTGAGATGTTCCAGTCAAGATTTCAGAGGTCCATATGAAGATCTGAAGAAGTTATGATTGTTCAAGTAGAACCGGTTCTGACAGATGTTCAGTGGTGACAGAATGTCACAGATTGGTCCAGTGAGTTCTGGACTTGCATTATCTCATCTTGTGGATTGGAGGGAGTGTTGAAGAAGTCCGTTTGAAGTAAAAAATAGATTTTTTCATGGTTTGGAGGTCTGAAAGCACCTTTTTCATTATGACAGTGATGACAGACTGTGTTCTTGAAGTTCCAGATGAAGAAGAGAAGAATTCCAGTAAGCTGATAAAGTGCAGATGTTCTTGATGACTTAGGAAAGGTTTTGGTGATCTTTGGATCATGTACAATTCTTATTGGTGGTCCGCATTGAAGTTTGAGTTTGCATTTGAAGAATAACCATAGATATTGGTGTTCTTCCTAAGATAGGCCGACTAGATGTATTACACGTCTTGCAAATGATCTTATAGGTGTTTGCCAACTTAGATGATTGTTCCTAAGTCGATGCCTTGTATAAATAAGGGATTGTGAATTCATTTTGAAGTGTGTCTTGGTGTGGATGAGTGTGGCATAGCGAAGGAGAAGAGCAAAAGGCAGAGTAGGAGATTTTGGGCTTAAATGGAACTGATCCAGACATGGTAAAGATGTCAATCTCCAGTTCAAGTTTGTAATACTTGTTACTTTGTAGACAGTGTGTCTCTTGTAGGCAGTGTGCCTCTTGTGAGTAGTGTGCTCAGGCAGTGAGCCCTAATTGGCATGTGCCATCTATTTTTTCTTATTCTTCTAACAGAGAATAATCCTTGGGTTAATCACCCCATGGTTTTTCCCTTGACTGGGTTTTCCACGTCAAAATCTTGGTTTCTCATGTGTTGATGTGTATCTGCTCTGGTGTTTATGCTTTATGATTTCATGAGTGATTAATTGATATGCTATTAAATAACAAAGAGGATTTAAGTGTTTGAATTAAAAGCAAGTTTTGTACAACTGATTCACCCCCCTCTCAGTTGTGTGCCCTAAATCTAACAAAGTCAGTCAAACAAAAGTGATGAAAATGTACCCCCATATCGCACTCTTGGTTAAGACAAAGTTGAAGAAGCTACTAGATGTTGGTTTCATTTGACCTATAGACTATCTAGAATGGGTTTCCAATCTTGTTCTTGTCACTAAACCAAATGGAGGAATTAGGATTTCTTAATATTTAAGAGATTTAAACAAGGCGTATCCTAAGGATGACTTCCTGCTACCCAATATTGATATGATTATCAACCTGATGGCTGGGTATGAAATGTTTTCACTCATGGATGGCTTCTCCAAATATAATCAAATTAAAATTTCCCTCGAAGATCAACACAAGACAACTTTGACTTGTCCTTGGAGTACTTATTGTTGGAATGTCATGCCCTTTGGCCTTAAAAATGCTGGAGCAACATATCAAAGGGCCATAACTATATGCATACGCTTATGGAAGATTATGTGGATGATTTTCAAACAAAATCTATCACAAGAGATAGTCAGTTAGATATATTGGACAAAGTCTTCACAAGACTAGAAGAATACAAGGTTCGACTAAATCCAAAGAAATGTGTTTTCAGAAATACATCAGGCAAATTGGTGGGCTACATTGTCTCTCATAGAGGAATCAAAGTTGATTCTGCAAAGGCAAAAGCTATCGTGGATATGCCTCCACCAACAAATCTGAAATAGTTATGTAGTTTACAAGGAAAGTTTCAATCAATCTGAAGGTTCATAGCACATTTGGCTGATAAATGTCACTTGTTTTAGTATCTTCTTCACAAGGGAGTTCCATTCATATGGTCCAACCACTATCAAGAAGCTTTTCAATGAATCAATGAATATATGTTGTTTCCTCCAATTCTCATGCCACTAATTGATGGAAAACCTCTCATATTATATATTTCAGCTACCACATCAATGTTGGGAGCCCTCCTAACACAAAATGATGAACAAGGAAAGGAGAAAGCTATATACTATATCAGTAGAAAACTTGTAGGGTATGAGCTTAACTACAGTACTATTGAGTGAGCATGCATTGTGGTGGTCTTTGCCACTCAAGCTCTAGCACTACATGTTAAATCATCAAACCAAGCTTGTAGGAAAAATTGATCCCTTGAAGTACCTACTCAATAAAGCAGGTTTGATAGGTTGACTAGAAAAATGTGTCATGATCCTCAGTGAGTTTGTCATAGAATATGTTGATCAAAAGGCCAATACTGGGATAGGATTGACCCAAACTTTGCCATCCATGAATTCACAGCTATCAAAAAGACAATAAATGAGATTGTAGTTTATTTTAACAACCACTTCATTATGACTAAGAAAGGTATCTCCTCATCTAAGATCTAATGAGTTAATATGTTTGGTGTTGTATTGTGGCTCATTTGACTCAAAGATTGGTTTCTGTTTGAGGGAAAAGAGTCCACAAAAATTAAGGGAAGCATATAATACAACCATTAACATTGAAAGAAACATGAGGGCTTAAGGGAAGAACATTAAAAGATCAAATATAAAACTATCCCAACCAGATAAAGAAGCTTTCAACAAGCCCCTCACAACTGAAGAAAAACTAGATAAACATATGGGGGTCATGAGAGACTTGTCTTCCAAAGTTGCAAGAAACAAGAAAGGGTTGCTACCTCAAGGTGCAGAAATGCACTTTAATGAAAGCCAAAGACTACATAATAGGCCATATAATACTGATTGGCCTAAGAGACCACAACAAAATGATAGACAAGAAGACCCCAGGTAGGTCAATTTCAAACAACTTGAAAGAGACACACATAATCCTTTGAGAAAGGATCAAATCAATTTCCAAGAGGTTTCTTTATAGTGCCAAGCATGTTTCCTTCCCCATGATCCAACCAATTGTGTAGTGGCTCATTCAATGGGTAGAGAGGAGGAATTTCTAAATGAAGAGGGTGCAAGTGAATAGTATGAAGAGGATGAGATAAATTAGTTTGACACCAATGACCGTGAGTAATTTGATGAGAATGATGAGTATGATAGCCCTGAAGAGGATGATTATATTTTCAAAACTAATTATAGTGATGGTACAAAGAGATATTAGCTCCTAGCTCATGATTTTGAGCATTTGAGGGACCTTATGCATGAGAAGTATAAACAGTCCCAGCCATCCAAAGAAGATAAGAATGCCTTGACTACTACAATTGTTATGCAAGTCTAGGGTGGGCACCAACTCAGGAATAGGCATGTTCCTGTGCAAGGTACTACTATTACAAACCCAACTAGAAATAAAGTTGGAAGAAAAGTTAAAAAAACAAAAGAGAAAGAAAAGGTGAATGCTAAGGTAAAAAGTGGAGACATTCCAAAGAAAGCATTTGAATAGAAGAAAGTTGAAATCTAATAGAGCTAGCAGCCACAAAAAAGAAATATGTACAAAAGGCTGCAGCACACGTGGTACAATCAATTGTTGTACCTGTTATTGACACTCACAAACCAAAAAGTGATGCCAAAGAGAGCCAACCTCAAGCATCAAGTGAACCACAAAAGAACAAAGATAAGAAGGAGGTAAGAGGTACAGATATTTCTTCCATTCAGTTGATATCTTACATTCCTAATGTAAATGATGTTACAATTTCATGTGACACCCCTTTACCTCTGTATCATCCCTTTGACATGACCCATAGATGTTAAGTCAAATAAGAATTTCACTGCCACTAGGGGAGGCTCTTAGGATTCCCAAGCATAAGGATAGGGTTGTCTCATTTATTATAGCCACTAGTACACTGATATAACCCATTATTGTTCCTCCTAAATATGATGAAATGCTTTAAGTTTATTTGGGGTAATCTATGATGAATAGTTGGATGGGTGTGGATCCTTTCTACACCATATTTATCATAAATGGATGGATGATACATAATGTTATGCTCAATTCTGTAGCATCTAGCAATGTCATGCCACACAAAATCATAAATAATTTGGGGTTGAAGGTGTCCAATTCTTTTGGCAAGTTCTTTGGTATGGACTCAAGAGAAGTAAATGTGATTGGTCTTGTCAAAGATGCTTATGTTCAACTAGATGCATATCAAGACAAGTCATTTTTTATGGATATAATTGTTGTGGATTGCCCTTCTAAATGGAGTATGTTGTTATAGAATGTGGGGCAACCTCTATGAGTGGGAGTATAGATATGGATCTATCATATGCCACCATTCCAGTCCATGGTGTAGAAATGAAGCTTTATAGGGAGAAGAAGGTAGATGACCAAAACACAGAGGACCATTATAAAACCCATGAAGAAGTGACCTTCTTTTACACTGATATTGATTGTTTTATGGGGTTTTCTGATGACAATGAACCTAAGCTATGTGTTGATCTACCTCAAATTGCTACTCATGTGCATGATGAAAATGTTTTGTGTTCATTGTACTTTGATGTCCATGTTCTAGAGATGGCTTAGGTGTAGGCATAGTTTTGACTTCATTGGATAAGGAATAGTTTGGACTTTCTTTCATGCTTGATTTTGAATGCACTAACAACATAGATGAGTATTCAAGGCATTGATATTAGGTTTAAATGTTGCTCATAAGCATGGAGTCAAGTTTTTGAAGATCTATGGTGATTCAAAATTAGTTGTGTTGCATATCAAAGGTGTTTTTGTAGCCAAGGACAACAAATTAAGAGCTTATAGGATTGCAGTGTGGAAAACTATAGAATTGTTTGATGCTGTTGACATTGAATGGGTGGAAAGAGATGAGAATGAAAAGGTAGATGCCTTGGCTGTAGATGCTTCAAAATTTGACCCTCAGTCAAGTTTTTCTTTATGGTTATTATGTTGTTAAAGTCTTTACAAGCCCAACAATCCATGACAACGTATATAGATGGAAATTTTTCAATGATAGAAATCAAATTTACAGTTCCTCAATTGCCTAGATGAGTTTGACAATCAGTTAATCGATTGGAAGCCTATGATAAAGGTAGAATATGGAAAGGAAACATTGTTTGGAAATGAAGTGGTATAGTTGACAAATACCATCCCCAAGGGTTTGGTGGCACTTGAAAGGATGTTCAATAATGTTGACCATTGGAAGAGTAAAGGTAAACCAATTGAAGAAGACAACGTTGAAGGTGTTAACATTGGCACTGAGGATGCACCCAGGATATTTATATTGGTAAGCGGCTCAAACCCCATGAAAAGCAAATATTGGTTGCTTTATTAAAAAAAATTAAAAGGTTCTTTGCGTGATCCTATGATGAGAGAAAGGCTTATAGGGAGGATTTATTTCAACATACCAATGCCCTTCAGCCTGATGCAAACCCATTCAGACAAAAGCAAGGACTAATCAATCCCACCATAGCTTTGAAAATGCAACAAGAGTTGGCAAATCTAAAAATGAGAAGTATTACAAAACCAATCAAACATTCTGAATGGGTATCTAATCTTCTCCCAGTGAGGAAGAAGAATGCGAAGATTATATTGTGTAGACTTTAGAAATTTGAACATCAAATCCCTTAAGGACAACTAGATCCTCTTCCAAGTATGGACCATCTTTTGCAAAGGGTTTTTAGTTCAGAACTGATGTCTATGATGGATGGATTCCCAAGATACAACTAGATGTTGGTCAAGGAGTCAAAATAATACAATACAACATTCACTACTCCTTAGGGAACCTATGTTTATTTGAGGATGACATTTAGGTTGAAGAATGCAAGATCAATGTTTCAAAGAGAAATGGATGTTGCCTTTGCAAGCCTTATTGATGAAATCATGGTAGTATACCAAGATGATCTCACTGCATTCTTCAAAGATAGGAAAGATAATTACAAGCATTTGGAATTGATTTTTGACAGATGTTTGGAGTATGGAATTTCTTTGAATCCCATGAAATGTTATTTTGGAGTAGAAGAAGGAAATCTGATGGGACATATTGTGTCGCAGGATGGGGTTACAATAGATCTTGAAAGAGTTAAAGCCATTGACCTTATCCCTTAGCCTAAATCAGTCAAGGGTGTCCTATCTTTCTTTGACCAAATCAACTTTGTAAGGCGATTTATCCCTATCTTTGTTGAGAAGACCAAGGCAATATCGAATATGCTCAAGAAGGAGAAGTCTATTCCATGGGGCAAGGAAGCAGTTGAAGCCTTTACTAACATAAGGGAGGCTCTCAAAGATGCACCAATATTGGTAACTCTAGACTACTCCAAGCCTTTTCAAATCTTCTCTTTTTCTTTATCCTACACTATTGTTGTTGTATTATTGCAAAAGAATGGGGATGTATTTGAGAAGCCCATAGGATTCTTTAGAAAATCCCTGCAAGCTATTGAACTGAATTATTCAAATATGGAAAAGCATGCATATGTTTTGGTTAAGGTAGTAATTTTTTTAGGTCATCTATTATGGGTGCAAAGACAGTTGTGTATGTGCCCCATTCAGCTATGAAATACATTTTTGTGTAGCAAGAAGTCTCTGGAAGGAGATGCAGATGGATCAATAGAATTTGAGAATATGATATTGAGGTGCAAGTCACCAAACTGGTTAGAGGCTAGGGTTTAGAAAGGTTGTTGGCTAATTCCAATTAAAGGCCACTGAAAAATTAAAGTAGATGATATTACATCTGATAATGTGTATATGTTGACAAATGATTCATGGTACAAGGATACCATTTTCTATCCTATCAACATGCATTGTCCCCCAGGTGTGAATGTAACTCAATAGAGAATACTTAAGATTCAGTCTTAGAAATATGTTTTTATTCAAGGTGTTTTAATGTGGAGAAATCATGAGGGACTAATTTTGAAGTGTTTGGACCAGCAACAATCTAAGAAAGTCATTGAAGAATATCACCAAGGGATATATGGTGGGCACTTCCATGCTAAAACCACAACACATAAGATTATTATGGAAGGTTTTTGGTGGCCAAGCCTCTTCAAAGGTGTTGCAAAAAAATCATAAAATGCGATGCTTGTCAATAGTTTGTAGGTAAGTTAAAGTTTCAAGGTGCTCTTCCCCTTATGAATGTTACCATTGAAGCACCATTTTAGCAATGTGAAATTGATTTCACAGGCAAAATTCAAGAAAGACAAAGCAATGGATATAGATGGATATTGGTGGAAAATGATTTTTTTACAATGTGGGTTGAGTTTGTTCCAACTCAGAACGCCACATTCAATCTAGTGATTGAGTTCCTTTTGAACAATGTGATAGCTAGATTTGGCATGCCATCTAAAATTGTTGCAGATAACACCATGTGCTTCAGATCTCAAGACATTGTAGGTATGTGTTCCAAGTATGGAATAAATTTGATTTATTCATCACCATACCATCCATAGAGTAATGGACAAGATGCACCTAGCAATAAGAGCATTATGAAGATTTTGAAGAGGACTCTAGATGTGAACAAGAAAAGGTGGGATGACAAGCTGAAATATGCAATTTGGGTTGATAAGATCACCTACAAATGTGCTACAAGCAAAAGTCCTTTTTATCTAGCACTGTATGGGTTAGAGGATAAGATGCCAATATCATTAGAATTGTTTATCTATCAACTACTACAACAAATGGGAGAAGATGGATATGATGTTCTGGCATTAAGGATGCATGAGTTGATAGAATTGGATGAAGCTAGAAGGGTGGCACATGATAAAAATTTGCTACATTAGTAGAAGGATGAGCATTTGTTCAACAAGAGAACTATTAAAAGGTGTTTTCAAATTGGTGATTTGGTTCTCCTTTGGAATCCAAAATTAGAGGAAAAGGGCAAGCATGGTAAGTTTGAATTGCTATGGATAGGCCCATATTAGATTGACAATAAGGCTTACCAAGACACCTTTTATATCAAAAATGTGGAAGGTGAACTTCTAGAGTTGCTTGTTCATGGAAAACACTTGAAACATTACTTCTCATAAGTAATGTGGCCCTTCAAAATTTTGTGATGTCATCTTGATATATCTGTTATATTTTGACCTTGAGCAGTCTTGACCATTGTTGGTCTTGATGGTGTTTGTGTTTCCATTCTCGGTGTGTTGTTTCTAGTGTTTTTGGTCTTCCATGGAGATCTATGATTCTCACTGTGCCATTTCTTGGCACATGTCCCCAACCATAGGCAGTGTTGGCACCCATATTTTCAAGCCAAGTATTTGCAAAATATTGTCAAATTATTCAAAATTTTCCTAAGGGGTATATGTTAGAAACATGCTGAAGTAAATCATGCATCTTGTTAAGGATCCAAATGGGTACCTGCAATTCAAATTTGGTGAAGATCTAATGAATTTTAGCAAAGTTATGGTCATCATTCCAACTAGATATTTTCTAACCAGACATCCAATTATATTTCATGTCTAGATTTGGTTGTACTTCTTTGTATTTTTTACTAGACATCCAGTTGTATATCTTATCCAGATCCAATTTCACTTATCATGTGTTCATGTGGAATATGTTAGGTTGGCATATGATTGTTAGCTGCCATTGCACCAAAAGATCAACCTATTAATGCCTGATACAACCACTTGACTTAACAAGCATGGGAGGCGATTAAGCCCTTGTCACAAACCACTGCAGCGCAGCGCTAAATAAGGAGACCAAGGGTCACACCTTGCAACAATCCCCCCCAGTGCAAGCACGGGGTTTGAACCCGTGACCTCAGCTCTGATACCAATTGTTAGGTGCCGTTGCACCAAAAGATCGACCTATTAATGCCCGGTACAACCACTTGACTTAACAAGCATAGGAGGCGGTTAAGCCCTTGTCACAAACCACCACAGCGCAATGCTAAACAAGGAGACCAAGGGTCACACCTTGCAACAATGATCTCATGACTCATCTAGATGCTATCAGATGTTGAACTCTAACTAGATGCAGAACTAGGGATGAACTGAATGTCTATTGTGTAAGATCAGGTTCAAGTTAGTGTATCCATATCCTATTGCATTTCATGCTTGCATCTGGTTGCCTTATTCATATCCTGCACTTCTTCCATCAAATATATCTGATTTGAGATACCATAATGGAAGAAAAATCTCAAAAAACCAAAAATATTTTAGGTGCTTTGCTCCACTGTGTAAAATAATGAAAAATATCTAAATGTAAGTCTTGTCTATCACTTGTGTTTTCCTTAGTGTTATTGGTAGATCGACAAGTTTGTGAACTTGCGAACTAAATGATTAGTTCAAAATCTTACCGATGGAGTGACCAGCTAATGGACGAAGCCAAGAAAAGAAAAAGAAAGAGAAGCCATTCATTGGATCAGCAAACTTGTGAACTCGTTGATCAACTCACGATTTTGTCTGTTCGTCAATTGCCAATGAGAAGCAAGCAAATGATAAGGAGATAAGGAAAGGGAAAGAAAAGCTAAGTGTTCATTGGTAGAGTGGGTAGTTCACGAACTAAGAGGTTCACAAATTCGAGAAGTTCCTAACAAGAAAAGTGGAATAAATTTCCTAAGGGAAGATCAAGTGAAAAAGGTTGAAGATGTCGACAAAGTCAGTGGTTCCCAAACTTGCTGGTTCACCAATTGCCAAATTCTCTGATAGGCAAACTCACTGACATAAAGGGGAAGGTTTGAAGGAGGAAGAGGCTAATGAAGACACCATTACAAAGGAATAATAGCTAAATATAGAGCAGAAAAGACACAAAGTGACAACCTTCCCTTCATAGTTGAACTAGAAATGAAGACAAGAGAGGTCTAGGATAGGACATAGTCCATCAGATTCATACAGTTCTGGGAAACATCATGAGGCCATGATCAAACATCAAGAACTTCAGTTGGACATTTCATCTAGACCTTTCCTAACATGACATCTTGTTGATTTTTTATATCTGGATCCAATTATGATGCTTTATCATCCATCTGGTTATCTCATTTCGGATATCATGCTACACATCTAGTTACACTACATGTCTACAACTAGACATATTTCAAATTAGATATGCTATTACATTTCATTATCTGGATCCAGTTGTTGTTCACATCTAGTTGCAATGCTTCATTTTGAACTAGACATTTTTCTATCTGGATGTCCTATTGACATATCTAATTATGGTTTCCTATTTCATATTCCAACCAGACATCTCTCAATAGGACATTTTGGACCCGATATCCTATCACATATCCATATTTGATTGCATTTTCATCTCCCAACTAGATATTTTCCATCTGAATGCCCTATAGCATGTCATGTTACTTGATCACATCTGGTTAGGTTGTAGGATGGCCCAGAAATGCCTAGAAATGCAAGAAAATACATCTCCAACTCTCCAGATCACCATTAATACAAAGTGGGTGGTTGAATTTGATGTTTTTGATGCAGTTGGTGGATTTGTTGGGGTTTTCCCTCCCATTTTCCCATCAAATCCAAGTTGTGAAGGCTATCAATTAAAGACAAAAAACTCTTATCAAGGGTTGGTCATTTTGACATTTTCTCAGATGACTGGTGTAGTGTGGCTAGGGTTTCTATCATTATGAAAGTTTAAGATCTTCAAGGGAAAATTTTGTAAATCATATGGATGAACCAATACAAAATTTGTGTGTAGAATCATTTGTCTCCATTGTTCCAGATGCTCATTTAGGGAATTTCTAATTTGTTACAAGATTCCTCTTGCCACAATTTGTGTTGTGGTTGTAATCTTCATTTGGAGGATTTGACAAGTACATAATATATTGCATGTTGTAATAATCATTTTAAGATTGCATATAAATTAATATTGTGTGAGAAGGGATCAATAAGCATGGCTGGTTCTATTTTCAAATTTCATGCATCTTGGTGTTCCAGTTAGGCATCATTTCATTATTGTTTTCTCTTTTTAATCTATAGACTTTGTAACCCATTGAAGGTACCAATCTAAATGGTGTTTTGATCACCTAAATATTTTATAAATCAAACAAATCAACCTAGTGTGAGGTAAAAGTAATCATATCTGCATGTCTTGTGTGATTTGCTTATAACTAGGGAATATAAATAGTGAATTACTTTCAAATCATCTTAAACAAACCACCTATGCATATCAACAACTTACAGTTATGCAAGAATTTTTCCATCATATTCGAATGAGGTTCAAATGTGCATCAAGTGTGTTTTAATTCAGTGATAGTTCTTGGGATTAAAACAAATATCTGGGTATTGTTGCAATGTTACAATCTAAGGATAAATAGTGTGTAGTTTTGAAACCCTCTACCCTCCTAAGCCTATGTAAGATTGAAGTGTAGAGGTTTTTACCCACTCTTGTATGTTGACCAAAATTGCCCTTAACCTATTGATAAACTTCATTCAATCATCTTTGTGACACCATTGGCTTAGATGATTGTGAAATGTTTTATGGTTTCGGGTTGTAGTGATTTTGGGAACCAACACAACCTTCTTATTTACTGCTAAGGGTAAATCCATGCTAGCTTTGAATCTATAAGGGTCTATATCTAAATCCCTTCTTTTGAGATTATATGTCCCAAAATCTTACATTAGGGAACCTTAAAAATGCATTTTTTGGGTTTAGAGAGACTCCAAATTCCTAACACTTTTGAAACACTTTCTCCAAATGTTCAAAATGATCTTCTTTTGTTTTGGAGAACACATTAAGATCATCCAAGTAAACCAATATAATTTTATTTATCAATTCTCCAAACATAATGTCCATGGAACACTGAAAAGTTACTCCAACATTTGATAAGACAAAAGGCATTTTCAAATTAGTGAATGTACCTCATTTGATGGTAAATGTAGTTTTATTCTAATCTTCTTTATTGAGCCAAATTTGGTTGTATCCAAAAAGTCCATCCAACAAAGAAAACATTTATGATGCTACTACTATCTAGAGAATTTTCTCCATTGAAGAGAATGGGAAGTGATCTTTGAGAGATGCCCTACTTAGACCTCTAAAATCAACACACAACCTTATCTTGCCATTCTTTTTTTCAACTGCAACCAACTAGGACACCCATTTTGAATGTTTGATGGGAAAGATGATTTGAGAATCTATCAACTTTTTGAGCTCTTATTTCATGAGGGGTTTGATATTTGATTAACCAACCTTTGTTTTTATCAAACATGTTTTTATTTAGGTGTCAACTTAATAGTGTGTTGAACTATATCTATATTGTACCCTTCTATATCTTCGTAATTTGAGGATATGACTGTCATATTTGTTACAAAAATAGGCCAATTTATATCTTTCTTGCGTAGTAACATTGCCAACTTTTATCATCCTTCCAAGGCTGACTTTTGATTCTATATAATCACCTTTATTTGTAGAAATTTTCCTTTAATCCACTTTTGCATCATCCAGATTAAATAGACTTTCAAGAGTGATTAAATCTTTTGGAAGTTTGTTTGAATTCAACTACATCATTTGTTCTTCATAAGTCTCTTATATCTTAGGCTAGAGTTGTTTAGCTAACTCTCTAGATTGTTGTAGGGATAGGGCTATTTGAGTGTCACTATCAAATACTTGCCATTTATCTCTATTATCAAGAATCGTAGACCTTATGATTAACTTAACTGAATCCATATTTACTAGAAGATCACTTGTTGGGTCAAACTACGACCCAATTTGTGTCATTTAGTTTGCTTCTGCATTTTGGGATCTTTTGATTACTTCAACATTTAAGGATTTGAATCTTTCTAATAAATCCAAGACCCTATGGCAATATGATCGATCATCTTAACATTATTAGCAGTTTCCATTGCTTTGACCTATCTAATGACAACTTTTGAATTATCAAATATCTAAAGCTATTTTATCTCCAAGTTTTCATCTAAGAGAAGTCCATGCACTAGGGCTTCATATTCTATCTCATTGTTGGTGCAGCTACATTGAAAGCAAAAATATTTCAAGATATTTTTCCCTTCTAGAAAGAGGAGGCATACACCTACTTCTAAACCAT
Source organism: Cunninghamia lanceolata (assembly GCA_027924645.1). NCBI lineage: Eukaryota > Viridiplantae > Streptophyta > Pinopsida > Cupressales > Cupressaceae > Cunninghamia > Cunninghamia lanceolata. The sequence continues at coordinate 7,994,863 of BSBN01000193.1, forward strand.
TTTCACATTGTGTGCCATCAAAATACAACTTCCAAAGTTGTAAATTATGATCAAGGTCATCACTAACCTCTATAGGGGAAGAAATTAATTATGTGATAACCTTTTTCTCATCATATATTACATATGTTCCTAAGCTAGTGAAATCAAAGTTCCCATAAGGATCTGGTTGCATAGATTCAAACAAAAATGCCTCTTCTTAATTGGTTCTGTCACTTAGCACAACTTGATCAATGGTCTCCATATCATAACTCTCACCTTTCATGATCATAGTATGAGCTGGTTCAAAGTTTGTCATTACTTTGTGAGTAATATGTTCTTTTTGAAGTGGTTCTTATTGATGATTATTTTTACACATTCATAACAAAAGTTAAAATTCATAAAAATGAACCTAACTGTCTTGAAAGATATGAAGAAATCAATGAAGATTACTTAATCCCAAGTTTCTATATGGTCAGGTCTTGACCTTGTGGATAATTAAGTAGGTTAATGTGAAGCTGTAATATACAAGGGGCCTTACTTGATTTAAGGTGTTTTATGACTCACTAGACTCGAATTATGCAAAATATCACAAATATCAACATTTTATTCATTCTTTTGCACAGATTTGTTACTGTATCACAAAGCTTTTATATGATTTATATTAACACAAGCTTTCTTTTCAAATATTATGAAACCTATCCAATATCAACTTAGTTGTTAATGTTTCCTTCAAATATCAGACAATCTCCTTTAAATTTCTGCGTTTAAGCCAAGTATTTCAAATGGTTTGGGAAAAGTTAGAGAAATCTAAATTAAACTTCATTCTACTACATGATCTAAATGCTCTGTTATGCACGTTGTAAGCAGTACAACAAACTTGATTAAATCGATAGACTAAACCTTTAAATGTGAATGCCTTGAGTATTTTCACGAACACACATTCAAGATTGCAAGCTTTAAGAGATATTATTTCAAATACAAAGAAGAGCTAGAAGACACTTTGAATATAGATGCAGAATTCCAAATTCATTTGTATTCAAAACACATAGTCATATATGATTTACAATGTATGAATGACTCTTAGCTTCGTTAATCAACTTCACAGAAAACTTACAAAACGTCTTATAGATACAGTAAGGAAGCTAGATGTTCCACGCATTCCTTATTGCAGACATAGGTGACCTCCTCTAAACTAAACTACTCCTTCTATTCAAAATGCTTGAACCAATTACAACTACTAGCTATCTTCTAAAAAATCCCTGTGTGTCCCTGTGTCCTACAAATCCCTGTGTAACTCATTACAGAGTAAAGGGGCTCAATTTATAGCTCTGATTTTCCTCAATACAGTTACAAAACCCTAGTCAATCAACGGTCTACATCTCGAGTGCAGCAGCAACGGTGGAAAACAAATCCCACCAAAATATCTCTGAGCAGCATACTCCATACTGAGCGTAAAGATGCCCTTTGGAAACCCTAAAACCTCAAAATATCTTCTGTTGTTTTGCCCCTTCGAAATCATAACCACCTCAAAATATCTTCTCATTGAAATCCTTTACTCCTTTCACTTTCTCTGTGATCCACCGCCACTCTTTGAGGTCATCGCCATTAAAGCTCCTCCTTGTATATATCTGCACACCTGCCAACGGACATAAAAATGGATTATAAAAAATTCATGTCGCTTTCACCAATTTATACCCCATCAAAATGTTAGATGGGCATTAATTACAACAATTAATGCGCCATTAAAGTTTGGCCTTCCACTGTAATATTAGCGCTTTTAAACTTTCTTTTACCATTAGTTTAATTCTGCATACATACATCTTTCTTTGTATGCTCCCTTGTATGTTCTCTTTGTATGTCTTCTGGTTTGTATACCACGTCCTGTATATTTCTTTATCATCGGCATAACTCTCGCAGTCAGGATGATCCAAAAATTTCATTCTGATCACATATTTCTGGCTAATGTAACTTTATCGACTTGTATTTCCTTTGTCATCGGCGTAACTTACTTTGGTTGGGGTGAGCTAAAAAACTTCCGGCGATCGCTCATATCTGTCCGATGCAATCCTTCATCGATGTAACTCTCGCCAATGAACGGTGGAGCCCACATTACTTTCCCTTGTATCTTTGCGATGCATATAACACTTGTATCAAACCCTTAGATACAAAGCCCAAGATATATATCAAGAGAGAGATCTTCCAATTCTAGCTGTGAAATCCCTAGATAGACACAACCCAAAGATGGGTGGGATATCAATTATTAGCACTTCCTGAGGCACATTATTGTTTGGGAAAGCATATAAGGTAAGAGGCAACTCTTTCACAACTCCTACTGTTTGGACCTTTTTCCCATCCAACTACATAATTCCCTTTTCCATAGGTTCGTATTTTATTTCAAGGGAATTCACTATGCTTTTAGGCATCACATTGGTGCTTGCACTAGAGTCTACCATAGAATTTTGAAATAATTTCTTGCCCACATTTGCTGCCAAGTAAAATGGCATAGGCATGGTTCTACTTACCTCTACTCCAATACTAAGAAGAGCTTTAGAATGTTGTTTTTGCATTATATTTTAATATTCTGCCACTTTTTCTCCAATATTGGTAGCTACCCAAGCTATTAAGGATGGATCTCCTTGTTTCGTCAAACCTTCTTGGAGCAAAGAATTTTATTTAGGGATAGATAAGACATCCCATAATGAGATGCTAGCTAGTTCTCTCTTCATTTTCTCTACTACATTAAGAAGCCCAACCACTTGAGATTTGGGAACATTGCCTTGATACTTCGGGCTTTCAACTTGAAATTTAGAGATCTAGGATTCTGTGCTGGTAGAGTGTCATTTTCTCACCTTTGTATCATTGGATTGAAATTCTACACAATACGAGTCCATTGGAAAGTTATCTCTTGGCATATCCTTGCATCAAGGTTCTCCACCATTCATCTTTTCAACCAAGTATAATAATCAAATTGCACTTGTGTAGCCTTAGAGGTGGATGGATCATTTGCAAATATGACTTCTTCCTCTTCCACCAAGGAGAATATTGCACACTTAGAAGTGATTTCCTCTTATTTTGACGGACATCCCTTACGTCTACACTACTAATACAACATTTTATGTTCCTAGTGACTGATATAAGGATTGCCCTACTTGAACCTCTCCTTGCATGCTTTGTCATCTTTGTTCTACTATCTTTTGCTACAGACTTCCTCTCAGACAAGCTTTGGGGGCATGAGAATCATTACAAGAAAAACACCATGCATTTGAATAATCAACAATATTATTTTTTCCATGGAACTAATTCCCTTACTAGATTAGGTGTGGTTTTCTGTACTAGGGATGGTACTAGTGTGATTTGGTTCGACACCTGTTGTTGAGAAGGGTTTGCCCCTTGCGAGTTTTGGTATTTGTTTAGTTGATACTGAGGTCTTGGGATTTGAAAATTCAAGTAAGTGGGTTTGGGATATGATGCTTTCTATCTTTTTAGGTTGATGATTTTGTTAGAGAAACTATGAAGGATACTCTTCATATCATCCTTTTTTGATGTAATATGAGGGGTTGAGATTTTAGCATTAGGTATTTGGGCAGAAGGGTAGATATACATGGAAGGAGAAGCTTGACTTGCATTTGATATGAGGGGCTCAATTTTTGAAAAAAATTCTTGCAATGGAATTGATAATTCAGGGAACACTAGCATGGGAGGCCTAGGAAGGAGTTTTCCCGCATCTACTAAATTATTTTTTTCCCTAACTACAAAATCATAAGATACTGGGATAATTTGTCCTCCTAAGAATTGAATCATAACAACAATATCTGAATTGAAATTTTGAGATAAAAAATGCCATACCCACCGGTGGTCGTGTTGTAGCAGGAATCCTTTTCTAGGTCTTGTGGAACTAGGTGTTGAAATTAGTGACTTCTTGATTGTTATTAGTTACTGCAATAGTGAAGATTTATCTCCCTTTTCATTGAATCTTTCAAAAAAAGTATTTCCTAACTCGCCATTGGTGATGGATTTGATTGCGCTAGAACCTTCTATTGTGGATGATTATCAATGGAGGGACCAAAAAACTTAGGTTAGATGTTGAATGTGACCTTATAATTGGTCATTCACTCATACAACTTGAATTCTTGACTTCTAATAAGGTGATTATGGCTTTCGAGTCCCACCAGGCATGCTAAAAACTGTTGATGTTTTTTATCTTTATTTGAAAATTTCACCCACATATAGACCAACACCAACAATAGGTTATCTTGCAAGTGAAATCCCACGGTTGTAAGAATTCCCATTATTGGTGTTGGTTTGTATGCGGGTGTAGTTTTTAGATACAATTAAAAAACATCAACAACACCAATTGAAGTGTGTAATGCAAATCATATGCAAATATTGCTTTAGGGTAGGAGATTCCTTCATGAGTTATAATGGATACATTGAATGCTTTTAAGTACAAAGACATGGCAACACATCACACAAATTTGTGTTTAGTTAGTCCTAGTCAGGAAAGCTAAAGGTGGGAAGTCGATCACATTTGATTTCAAAGATTTAAATTAGAGTGGGAGTAGCCCATGATTGTGAGCATGACCTTGTGTGTATGAACTAGTTCTAGGATTGAAAATGAGATAAATCTAGATGTGCAATGTGTACATGGAAATGAGTGTGAATAGAGATGTGAAACAAGTGGATAGGGTGAACATAAAAGGGTGTGCAATCATGTGAATTTGGATGAGTGGTAGTTGTATAGGAACATGTGTAAAGGGTAGGTGGAAGCCAAGGGGTCCAACTTTGAACAAAATTATACAATTTGACAATATGTCTATGTATTAAAACATTCCCTTTAAAATAAACACAAAACTAAATGAGAAATGACATGGATATGCAAATTTCACCATTAAAAACTAATTGTAATAAATTATATATTATTTATTTATTGGAAACTCCTCTATAATCATATTAACCAAAATAAAGCTTGGCTGTGAAAACATGGACAATTTACATCTCTTTCAAATAAGGGCCTTGCCGTTTAACTATATATATCACCAAAGTACATATTTTAATTCCAGCTTTATTGAATATAGAGCAGTATTACGAAAAAACTTCGATTCATTCTTCTTATAAATTTAAATATTACAATCTATATGACGATGTTTAACAGTACATCGTCTGGACACAATCCATAGCTACCGAGTTGTAATTAATAACAGTAAGATAGTTATGACCATCTTCCAGATCATAGTTCCCCCACATACCGGAGTTTAATAACAAGAAATGTTTCCTTAGATAACGCCTCAATAACTACAGAGCAATACAACTTTAGACCAAAGCAACTTGTCCTGAGCATTACCATAAAGATCCCGAAACAATTCTAAGCACACCACACTTACCTTCAAAATTCATAAACCCTAACTATTTGATTTTTGTTATACCAGAGGAATACGTGTGAATTTGGGATGAATGCAAAATCCTAACAAAGTTCCGAGGTGGGCTCCACATTCAGATCAAAAATCTCCAGAGCCATATATTTTTCACTTCCAATATCTGCTTGTGTAGATAATCCACAGCCCCTTGCATTCTTGTTTGTACAAGTAGTCATATCCCTTTGAGCACAAGGGCTTCCGTTCGATGGCAAGTTAAAAAAATCCTCCCGCTGGAATACGGGCTTCCAGGGGGATTTACCATTAATAACATCAGCAGCCACATTTTCTGCAGAAATAGAAGTCATTCTCTTCTTTTTATACAGTCTGTTCAGTGCTTGAATTCTGTTCAGCAAAGCGAAAAATTCTTGGGCTTCACTTCCGTTGTCATCTGTTTGTGGACGTATGCTTTCATTTTCTGCACCGTCTTCCGAGTCTTCATAAATTGGATAACAGTGCATCTTCTGCTTTGCTCCCTTGGAATCCATGCTATTAGGTAGCCAACAGAGCCTTTAACCAAATGGGTAGAGAACGATTAGATTCAAGCTCACATGTAACTAAAATATCTCCACAGAAAATACCGTCACCCAATGCGTCACGTATGGTTCTATTCTCGAAAACCATCAAACAAAGAAAAAGTTATATACCCACTGAAAATATTCTGTGTAACTAGATTTTAAAGAGAGATTCTTGACAGAAAAAGAACAATTGAAACCACGGAACTTTATCAAGAAAATGCACCCACCTACCCCTGTTTTATTGTCGGCGAAAATCTGTCCGCTAAACTGGCAAAATCAATCAGCGAAACTTGTGGGACAAAGGAAAATGAGAAAAGTGATTGATACGGTTTACTCCTTTCAGAAGTTATGTAACAAAAATCTTTCCCGGCAATTGTACAATGCAATATTTCCTTGTTCTTTTCTTCTTTTGATGTCACATCTTCGCTTCGGAATTGACAATGGTGTGGTCATCCAGATTCGTAAACAACTTTTCTCTCTCCCGAAGGAATGGATTTGAGAATTTTTATTTTATACTATTATTATTATTTATTTCGAATTTGAGCCATGAGAGGTTTCAAATGTGGCATCATGTGTTCTAGGTAAGACGAATGAATTCTACTAATAGTAAGCAATTAGGTTCTTGACTTTATAGGTAGTAAAGAATGTTATGAAACAAGGACTCTCCGTTCGCATGTATTGCATTATTAGTTTCTTGATAATAAACTTATGAAAGGGATGAATAAAATTCAAAGAGAGCCACTCACAAGGCACTCTACTTAAACATCATCTAGTTCAAAGGTCAAACAATTAATAGCAAATTTACACCTCATCCACTTCAAAAAATGGTAAATATTTGTCTTATTTTTATTGGCCAAAATTAACCTTTGATTGTTAAAGTGGATGATGTTTAAGAATAGCCCTCACAAAGATGACTAAGAACAATATTACGATATCAACATAATGCCAATATAATATAAATGTAAAAAGGAAATAAAGGTTCAAGGTAATTTAAGTTAAGTTATTGGAGTGGATCAAATAAAAAGTACAATCACATCACAAATAATAATAAATGAAGAGATATTGCTCTGCTTTGTGATCAAAGAATGTGTGCTAATTGATAAAGATTGTGAGATATATGTACCTCAAAATTAGAAATGCTTAGGTAGTCGTGTGTATGGATGAAAATCAAAATGTTCTTCTCTATTTTATAATGGGTTGACTTCGTTCTTCTAGATTTAGTTCATGGCCATGAACTCGTTTTGTGCTCACAAACTCAAATCTCTAATGATCTCTAGATTCTACCCTATAAACTCATAGAATATAGACCATTAGATAATAATATCTATATACACCTAAAAATGACACGACTTTGTCTAAATAAATATTCTTAATATCTATTCCATTTAATTCTCTATCAATAAATAAATAAAGAAATTCATTTATTTGATTCATATTCCTGTAAAGTTAATTAAATATCAAATTATTTAATTACCTCTTCTAAAGTCAAAATTAAATAAAATCCTTTATTTAATTCAATTCTTCCAAACAATTAAATAATTTTTAATTATTTAATTAAGTCAATCATTTCTCCAAATTTAAATAAATAAATCAAATTTATTTAAATCCTTTCAATCTTTAAAAATAAAATATAAATCAAATATTTTATTATTCTTGTATCTTGCACAAATAATTAAATAAATTTATTTATTTAATTTGCTTTCTTATCTTCAAAATATCTTCCAAATCTTCTAAAAATAAGTCTTCTTCTTCATGCACACAAAATTAAATAATTTATTATTTAATTTCTCTCAAATCATGCAAAAGCAAATCACAAGTTGAGTTAACTGACTCAATCAACCTTACTTTTATCAATAACTCTTAAATTAGAAAAAAACTTTCTAATTTATGAAATCAATTCTTATCTTTATAAAAGAAAATAGTTAACTCAAACAAAACAACTCTTTTTGTGATTCTTGTCTTCTTTCTATTCGCGCACATTCTCTCAAGTTTTCTATACTGTTGAACTTCTTATTTTTTCTACTCCGTTGGTCTTCTCCCTCACAACTCTATAAATACAACCCTATTCTTCCATTTCTAAGATCCAAACATTAAGTAATATTACTCTGTCGAATTACAAGCGCGCCTTTGGCACCCTCCATATCCATTTTTCTTGAGATCATCCTCATTACATTTGAAGCTCATCTTCATTGCAATAAAGTATCGCAGCCATTTCTCCATCGCCATCTTGAAGAATGGAGCAAAGAAGTGCACTTCCTAAGGGCAACTTTTATCACAAAAAGATCGATCGAGACTAGGTGAACAATGGAAGCAGCGAGATAACAAGGTTTGTGTGAGGTTTGTCCTTTTATTTTCCATCTTGTTATTTGCAATTTCTATTGATGTTCATTGGTTTATTAATGGTTTTAGGCTGTTAACAACAATTTTTGATAACAATATCCTCTTTTACACTCTAACAGTTTTTATATCAATCTAGTCGTATTTAAAAATATGTTGATAGATGGCATGCTTCAATCTTTCAAGTCAATCTAGAGTGATTATTATGTCATTCACATGCATTATGATCAGTGTGTGATTGGGCATGGTAGATGTAGGTGCAAATGATTGTTCTTGAATATTCTTTTATTGAGTGATTCTTTAATTTCATGTGTTGTGTGGTCTTGAAATGAATGCAAATTGATGTCTTTTATACATGAACACAACAAAAAATTGTGAAGATTTGCGCATAGTCGACTTAGGATAGAAGTGTAAAAAGAGGGTCACTTAGCTATTATAAGGATCAAGATCATGGCTGCAAGGATGCAAAATGGGAAATGCATTTACTAACTTATATATTATAATGATTGAAGTATACTAATAAAGATGTAATTATGTAAGTGCAATGTATAGGATCGAGATAGATCAAAGTGATATAGCAATATTACAAGCACAATAAATGATAGGATCAAGGCATGTGATATCACAATATAAGCTCAATATTAATATGATCAATCAGAAGATGTGACAATATAAGATCAATAAAGGAAGGGAGAATAGCATGACGCACCTCCTAGTGTAAGCATATCTAAGAATCAACAATAAATGCTCAAAGTAAGATATGGCAATGTAAGTGTTGGCTCTTAGAATTGTAGGCTCCCAAAACCTAAAGACACACCTAAATCCAAACCTAGGTTATGCTAATTTGGAATGAAGAGACAAATTCATTATTAGGCTAGGACAACTTTTGGCCAATGCAATAGGAGAGGGAAGTCCCTTCTCCTTTAGGCTCTACTAAGCTAGGGGGGTATTCCCTTAGGTTCAAAACAATACAATCAAGAAGAATCAGCTCCAACAGCCACTCATGACTAGATAAACTTAATGCAAGCAAATGTCTCTGAAAAGTGTCACTAAGCCTCCTTGCAAGTTTATACTAGAACCTTCTACTATGCAGATAGCACACTATGTAATTAGCTCAATATATGTGGGCTTTTTCCCTTGTAATTGAGTGCAAACTATGAGCTTTCCTCATGCACATTTGTAGGTATGACAAAAATGAACAACCATGCAATGATGAGTCAATTTTTATGCTTTCCTAAAAATATGATCTTAAAACAAATAAAGTTGTTATAGAGTTGAAAGAAACTTGACTATCCTAAAATACTATTAAGTGAATGATTTTAAACATTAAGTGATGGTGTGATTGAAATACTAAAATAGGGACCAGTGCCTATTCTAATGGGTGACAGAGTCAAAATAGTAGCCAAGAGATAAGTACATACAGGACTAAAGGATTTAAGAGATTACAATAGTTGAAATAGAAACATTCTTTAATAATCTATAAGTGAGTAGATGCATTTCCTATGTTGCATAGAAAAGATTCCTTGAGAAAGTTTCACAGGGGTATTACAACCTCTCGGATAATCAACTAATCTTGTCAAACACTCAGGTAAGTAAATGTGACAAGAAGAACATCATATATTCTTAAAAAATATATCAATCATTCATGGAGACTTTAATACCAACTATTGCACTTGTATTCAACTTTCCTTCAATTTTCTTTCGATGTACAAGAGCTTTTAGAGCTAAAAATTTAGACATTATAGTGTTTGACACCATAGAGAAGACATATAACAACAAGTATTTGCATTCCTCTTTAGCCAATCAATCAACCCCCTCTTCTTTGTGTGGAAATTTGCATATATACATATTGTCCCCTATTCTACAGCATAAGGGATTGGGTCTTCACCTTTTGATAGTAAAATCAAGCCCTTAAAGACTCCATTCAACATCAAATCTCATTATCCATAGACAAAATCAAATCTGAGTAGAAATAGTGTCCCATCCTATATAACAGGGATAAAACCTAATAAAACCCTTTAAATTAACAACTATTCATTTCTCAAGCCTATAGGGTGTCCACATGTTTGTGTAAACAATAATTCTCCTCTATTACGTAGATATCCAGTCATGACGGCAAGATAAAAAAACAAAAACAGAACTGAATATAAATGCCTCTATTATTGTTGTCGGTCATTGCAAGTAATAGACAACAAAAACAGAGCACATTAAATAAATACAGATGCTACAAGATCTTATTCCTACCCATAAGTATCTGCTCTGATATTTGTACCTAAAGATAAACTTGAATATGCCTACAAAATGAGCAAAAAGGATAAAGAATAAAATAAAGCTCTTGGACAACGTGGTTCATTTTCTAATCTCCACGGTTCTTAATGCCATACAAATTTCTCATACCTCCCTTACACCTCACATGGGAATAAAGCAAAATCATGCAGCAAACGAATAAATACTTCCTCCTTATAGCGCCCCCCTCCGAGTCTTATCTTAACCATTATGAAATTTTAGAAGTAACGCCCTCTTTAGCATTAAAAACAATAAATATGGTGCCACATTCTTTATAAGCCTTCTCAGTCCCTTAGATCTTAGGTAAGCCCCCTCCCCTCTTCTTTTAAAAGGTTTAAAACATAACACATATGATGTGGCGCCACTGTTTTATAGAAATTCTTATTAGAATAAGTGGCACCTCGTTTTGGTGAGCCCTTCCTCCACATCATCTTACTTTATTATTTTTTATTAATTTTTAAAACAATAAAATTTAAACCCGTTTAAAACATTTTTTTTAATATTTCACAATTTATGTTTTTCATAGAAGTGGGGCTTTCCAATGTCTGCCATGTTAAAAAAGTGTTCAAAACTACCTGTCAAACATTTTCGAGACAAATTTTATAAAATGTGCGGCCACGTTGAAATAGCAACTTTGGAGCTAGAACTTGGGAGCTGTTATAAAATAGTGACTTCAAAGCTAGTTTTGTATGACTACTCTGAAGCTAAGAATACTTTGGAATTCCCTGGAATATTAACTCAAGAACCTTTGAGGAGCTATTTCATGTTTTGTAACAATAACTCTGAAGCTATTAGAAACTTGGGAGCTACTTTGAATCTATTCGAAAGCAATTCTGTGTAGTAACTCTAGAGCCAGTTTTGAAGTAACAACTTTAGAGTTAGCTTTATATAACTAATCTAGAGCTAAGATACTCTAGAGATAGCTTTTTATGGCTCCTTCATGAAGTGTTGCATACCATAATATTTGACATGTACAATATCATAGGACTACTCCATATCCCCATCATGCAAATACAACTCAAAAACTATATCATAGGACTACTCCATATCCCCATCATGCAAATACAACTCAAAAACTGAACAAAAAACACAAATCCTACATTTTGGAGTTAAGGCCACCAACAATACAAGATCAAGACATGTACACTCTACGAAGAGAGATATAACTATTATTAAGATCATATAAGGTAGTAGACATAAAAAATAGTGACATAGGATCATCATGTAGGATATAGTGATATGATACTAAGATGTAACAATGTAGGATCAAATAATGATAGAATGCTATTGTGAAACAGACTTAACAAAAACTAAACCAAAGTATGGTAACTTGTGTAACGTAAAGATTTGTGCCCCAACCAATGCCTTATCCTATGGTGATCCCACAATAGTGTGTCCCATTTCTTGGCTAAAGTGGGATATTGAAATCAACATTTCAACCAAATTTTCACTTTCTATCACCTATAGCAACTAAACCATTAAGAATTTGAAGATGACATGAACTAATGATTTTTGATATTTCATGTGTATATTCTAAATATATATATTTTTTAAATTTTAAAAAATAATTTGTAACTTTTTTATATAATTTTTAATAACTTATTTTTTATAGTTAACTATATCTTTAAAAAGTGACATTTATACCATAACAAATTACTTTCTTTAGAAAAATGATAGATTATAAATTTTTAAACATAGATTGGTAACACTAATATCTAGTGCACACATAGTTTATCATAATTTTTTGTTGCATATTTTAGTTATTATTAAATTTTTATTTTGGATTAATTATAATTTAGACATAGTTTTATTCCATAACACAAAACTTTTTGTTGTTGAAACAAGGACATCAATATGTGTAGTGTGCATATATTTATTAAAAAACATCTATATTTTTTATTTTTCAATGTTTGACTACAAACCTATATTCACTAGAAAATAGAAAATAAATAAAATAATTAAATTAAATATATTTGAAATTATATACTTTTTGGAAATCTTATTCTAGGGGCTTGATCCTTCAAATTATTTTTTCATGTTGAATCCATTTTCCAGTCCAACCCAAGGTTTGAAATTAAAAAAATCTAAGAAAAATCAGGTGACCAAGGTGGAAAGGCCTATCCTAGGACCTTCGTTAGAAGGTACCTTCAAATCAAGTTTCTCAGATGACGTGGATTATTTCAAAAATTAAAAAAACACCTTCATTCAAAGAAAAACCTTTCAATAAAAGTGTTTGGAATTTTTTTGTTACTCACCTTACAAAATTTTAACATCCCACAGGTGGAACACACTATTGTGGGTTCACCCCCTCTGCATTCCATTTGTGAATCCTTGTGCCATCTATATTTAAAGCTTCCCCACAATTTCTTTTATAGTCCACTTATGATTAAGTGAACAAAAATGATTTATCTCAATGATTTCAAAAGTGAACAAGTGTCCTAGGTTTTCTAACCACTAGCACTAATAGAAATTTCATAGTATTTTCATCAATTCTATGTATGGGTATAACCATCACACCTCATGGATTTTTTTTTCTATTAATGTCTTATTGTGCCATCACAATGACCCTTCTAATTTCTTTCTTTTCCCTATCATTGTGCCTTATCCTACTCTTTAAGTAGGTGGTCTTCATGGTGCAATTCTCACTCTACAAATAATCCTCAACAATTCACTTACTATGCAACAAGTTTGCTTTAAAATGTGCTCCAAGTTTAAAAGAAAGATTTATCCTCAATAGAAAGCTTGAGCATTTGGTGAATTGACAAAGAAAATGACCCACATTTATAGATTTCTATAGCAACTACAATCATTGATGTGCACCTCTTGAAATTAATAAGTATATCAAACTAAATTTTTAGCATGTCCATGTGCAGACAACCAAATTCATCATTTCTAAATTAACTAAATGATTGCATTATTTAGTTAATTTATCCCTATCTAATGTATCGCACTTACTAATTAGATAATAAAATTATTATTTAATAATCTCTTTTCCCTCTCATATATAATTAAATAATTTTATTATTAAATCATCCTCTTTTCCACCTCATATGGCCACCTCATATAGTCATGGCTATTTTGTCTCCAACAAGTTTCCACCTTTCTTTAAATCAAAAGACACATGGTTATTTTCTCTTCAACATGTTTCTACCTTTTTCTAAATCAAAGACACATGTTACATAGTCATAACAAATGACTATTTTCTCTCCACTTTATCTCCACCTTTTCCTAGATCAAAGGGGACACATGTTGCATGACTACAACAAACTCTCCTTAATCCTAGGAAAATCCTCTCATGCATCCTCCACTATTGATCTTCTTCCCTAAAATTCTATAAATAAGAGCTTCATGCTCTCACTTCATCATCAACTTTCATGGTATCCATATGCTATCCTTTTATCATCCATGTTCATATTAAGTATATGCTTTTGAAATAGTACCACTCATGCATTTACATACCATTCAAATCTGGTTAGTAAATTGGTTTAAATTTCATGATTTTGGCTCTTCATTTAATTAGAAATCATTTGAAGATTTTTTAAAATATAAATTTAGTCAAAAATATTTAGAAACTACTTCAAATCCCACTAAACTACCTTTAAAACACCCAAACTAGGTTGCCCTAAAAAATAGTCAAAACCACTTCAAATTACTCAAACCCGCCTCCAAAATAGTCAAAAATTGCTCTAAAACACCAAAACTACCCCTCAAAATAGTCAAATCCACCTTCAAATCCCCCAAATTCACCCTAAACCACCTTAGAATCCTTCTAGCCACTTTAAATTTTCCTAAACCACCTTCAAATTTGGTGAAAACTGACAAAAATCAATGAAAACCACTTGAATTTCATCTAAAACTACCTATTAAAAAACCATGGTTTCATTAGGGTTGTTTGCCTTTCGCACTCTAGCTCATGGTCATATGAGCAACCAAGGGAAACCATTCTAGTCTTAGCACCTAGCACCAAGTCACATCAACAACTAGAGAGTGGCCTACATGTTGGGATAAGTTGCCATTAACATGCAATCCTAACCAATTCATGTGTCTCCAAAGTTCTTGGAATGTATTCTCCAACACATGAGGACTTTGAGAGATTAAATATTTATTAATTATATCACTTTGAATTTTTCAATCAATTCCTCATTGATAAGGTCAAACATGGGTGTTTATTTTTAGAGTGGGGGCCATGAAGACTTTGTTGACTTCTCCTAAGTCTATTTTGAGAATTTGATAACTCCTAGTAAGTGGGAATTAAACTTGGGCATCCCCTTTAGATGGGGACTTATATTTAGACTTGGAGTTGTGTTTTTTATGTACATAAGTGGATAACGTTGAGACACCTTGCATGGATATAATGTTGGAGTTGACTAAAGTATTAGAGATGCATGAATTAGATATTACTTGCATAAGGTTACAATAACTTGCATGTTACTTGCACATACTTGCATGTGCTTGCATGTTGTTACATATTGCTTCTATGGACTTGCATGTGCTTGCATGTTGTTACATGTCACTCCTATAGACTTGTATGACCTTGCATGTTGTTGCATATCACTTGTATGTGCTTGTGTGTTGGTGCATGTCACTTGCATGTGCTTACATATTGTTGCATGTCACTCCTATGGAGTTGTACGACCTTGCATGTTGTTGCGTGTTAGTTATATGACCTTGCATGTTGTTGCATGTCAGTTTTGTGAGATTGCTTGCAGAACACTCCAACTCTAGAAACTTAGAGGATGGTACATCTCAGTGTTTCAGGTAATGTGTATTAGTTGCATGTTGTTGCATGTTAGTTTTAGGATATTATTTGTAGAACACTCCAACTCCAGAAACTTGTAGGATGGTACATCTTAGTGTTTCAGATAATGGTTATTAGTTGCATGTTGAATCAAGTGTTTGTATGTCACTTGCATGTACATAACAAAGTAATTTAGAATAACCTTGGGGACATCAATATTGCATGTTATTTGCATGAAACTGATGTGTGTTGATCACTTCATCCAACATAAAGTGATTGGGCAAATATGGACACTCAATTTGAGGACTTTCTATTGTTACTTTTATTTGAAAATATATTTGATGTTGGCAAAGTTAACCTGTGCTAACTTGGGCGGCCACATCAAGGATAGGCAGTTAACAGAAGGCTTGACTCTGTTTGACTTCAATCTTTTCTATTTGGAGCACTTGGTTTTTGCATAAGTGTTGGTTTCTATGTTATCAATTACAATTTATTGTAATTTGTGTTTCAAGCTTTCGAATTAAGAAGCTCTTGAATTAAAGAATCTTTTGAATTAATTATGAGCCCCATAAATTTTCCAGAGAATTGAATTATGAAAAAGACTTAGAATAAAAAAGCAAGAAGCTTTTTTTTTAAGTTTTTACAGGTTTGAAGATTGAAGAAGCTTTTGAAGTGCATAAATGAAACAAAGAATTTCAGTATTGAATGTAATCTTTCATAAGAGATTTAATACAAGCATAAACACCTTTCATGTGGAGCTTTTTCTGTTAGGAGTTTCTTCACGTAAATACTTATCTTCTTTTTGTAAGATATTTTCTTCTACTACATTGATTAAATTGGAGAAATATTCTAACATCGAAATTGAAAGTAATTTTTAGATTTACACATGCTAATAATTTTAGATTTGAAAACATTTTAAAGCTACATAGTTGCAACATTACCTTGTTCTCTCCCCATTTTTCCAACATGTGGTATCAAAGCCATTGGTTGTAGTGAGAGAGGAATGCTTTTTTTTTGAATTATTGAAGGAATTTTGGTTGAAGGGGAAATTCTATGTGTTAACATTGTTTTGTAGATCTGAGTTTGGAAGACATGGTATTTACTCTCAAATGGATATTGTCAAAAGAATCTTTTTTGGGCTCTTGAGGCTCAAGGTTATGGATCATTATGGAGTTGACCCTATGATAATGATTTGGAGGTCCATTTCGACAATATGTGTATATTCTCTTGTTTGGTGGTTATATTCCTTTACCTTGTGGTCATGTACAATGAAAGGGTGTTTATGTTGGATGGTTACTTTTGGTTGCTTAATCACATGGAAAAGCATTCATTTCTTGGACTATAGTTTGGAGTGCTTATGTTGGGTTCATGGTTTTAGTCCATGGTTACATGAAAGCACTGGATGACTTATCAATGATTGTATGGAGGTTGTCGAGTTAGTATTTTTTTATTATTATGGACACTCCTAAACAAAATGATTTCTCCTTTCTCATAGTCATGCTATTTTGAATATGTAGGTTTTCACAATTTTCTTGTTTCAAAAGACTGTGGGTTTGTCGATTTGTGATATTCCATTATTTCATATGACATATTTGATGGTGTTCATTGGTGTGAATGTTTGGATGTTTAGGTGGTTTTAGATTTATAGAGATATGGTTTTACAGGTTTTACATGTTAACCAAAATTTGTGGTTAGTAGATCTATGGAAAATTGTGTTTAGACACTTTTTGGATGGAAACAATTTCAGATTTGCAAGTCTACTTGTTGGGTTCTTATGGTCTATCGTTTCTTCTATGTGGATTTAGTTGGAAAATTAGATCTAGAGTTGGTTCTGGTATTTGAGTCTTGGAAATCTACATGTTATACCTAATTACATTTGCTCTACATGTTACTGATGTGGGGTTGAATCTATTTTTTAGTTATTAAAGGTTGAAGCACTGATCATGTTTTTCTCCTATGATATGTTGCATGTGTGTAGATCTTGTGAATAAGTTGATGTAGGTTCTATTTGGTAGGCCTCTTCTTGGTCACCTTAATTACATTGGTATTTTTTGTATTGAGACAAAAGGGTAGTTTGGAGTCCCTGATTTAGTTATTCATTGGAATTTATAGTAGTAAAGTTATGTTGCAAGAGAAACTTTTTTTCATTTTCAGTGGAGTTTTGGTAATGATGTTGATCATGATACCATGCATAACTTGGTATCACTTTCAATGGAAGTTTTTTGTAGTTTCATAATATCTTCATGCTTTTGAAGAGGTGTTCACATCTTGGTTTTCCATGGAGGACTCTTGGAGTTTTTGGTGGGGTGTTGAGTTTATAACTTATCATTTTTTTGATATATGATCCTTGGTTTAGAGGATGTATAGTATTATGTCATGATGTAGTCTTGATCGTGAGTTAGAGTTTTTGCATGATATAGGTGCTTTAGGGAGTAGAATATGTTCATTGGAGCATATGATCTTCTTTTAAGAAGATGTTAGATCATGATGTCATGATATATTCCTTATTCAAGAGTTGGAATTTTGACAATGATTTTGTTAGTTCTCTTTAGTTTTGAAGTATTAATCATTTGATTGGAGCTTCATGATTGTGCAGATTGAATTTGAAGTTGGCATGGACTGATTGCTAAAAACTAATGGATACTAGAGAGACTTGGGTGAGGCTTGATATCTCTTAAAATTAGAGATTTGTGTTGGAAAGATTTCTCATTATGAGATGTCAGCAAAAGGACCGAGAAGCCTACACTTGGAAATGGATGTGAGTCCATTATAGACCTTATGAGAAGGTTGTCTTTATTATAAGCTTTTATTGTTTGGTGTTATATGCAAGGACAATCTTGTACCCCACTCTTGGTCTACTCAGTACGTAAATGATCTAATAGGTGTTGCACACCTGATTATTAGATGCATTATTTATATGTATCTTGTCTTCTCTTTTACACTAGTCTTGAAAAAGTTTGTCGAGAAGTAGATGCATGGGTTTATGGATTTCTGTTGCCCTCATTATTATTTGATCTTGAGCTATGGAACTAGTTTTGAGGATTTGTTTTCGAGAGGTACAAAAATGGTTTGTGGTTTTTGGGCATATTCCCTTTGTTGTGGGAATGTTTGGCTAGTTTCATGTACTTTCAGTGAGAGGTTAACATCTATTGCTGCCATGTTTTCATCATAATTTGGATGTTAGATATTGATACCTTTTCAGTTTGGGAGTGTTGAAAGAGATCTTACTTTACATAGTTTGGCATAGGTTAGTGTGGTATAGAGACATTGTATGATTTTGTAGTTTCTCTCTTTCTTGGTATATTATCTTCTTCTTAAAGGTTCCTATGTTTATGGAGTTGAGGTTTGTATTGGAGTAAATTATTATTGTTGTTAACAATAATTTGGTAGCACCTTGATCTTTTTCTTCAATGGTTAAGAGGACTTGGGAGAGTTATTTAGAGATTAGTAAAGAGAGATGTCTTATGCATATCATTATATGTTTTGACACTATATGGTAGAGGAGTTGGCCACTTCCTCTAAGAGAAGTGTTATAGGAGGATTTGTTAATGTCTTGATCTTATTTTCTGATTTGACATTAACTATGTAGTAGGAGTTCCTAGATATATATGGTCTTTATTGTCATGATATCTTCTTGGTTGTCTCAGTTTATAGGTTATTGTTGTGAAGATGATTCTGCATGTTTCACTATTGGGATCTATGAGTTGTGTAGTTTAGTGGGCTATCATAACCCATTGGTTGCATTGAATACTTGGATGTGAACTATTAATATCGATAGATCTGTTCAGTGTTATTGCAGATTTTGTTTGTTGGCCTTGTCTTTGGTCATTTGTACATTGGTATGACACTTTGAGATGGGAGGATGGATGATTAGCAAGTTTGTTTTATAGTGATTTGATTGCACTTTGGGGTTGGTATGTTGATGGCATGGAGTTCTACCTATGATGGTTTGTTTACCCTAGTTTTGATGTATGATATTTTGGATGAGCTAGCAACTTGTTTTGGTTGTGTTTCCATTTGGTATGAGTGTGGCAAACATTCAAAGTCTTATGTTATCATCTAATTTGACACTTATGTTCATGTTGAGATTGGTGCAGTTTTTAGTGACAATTGATATGTTTTAGCTTGGCATATTTCTTGTTTGAGATGATGGTTATCATGGTTTCTTTTGCAGGTATCTTGTTGGAGTACAAAAGCATGTTGAAGAATCAATGGTACATTGATGGCTAGGGATGTTTTCCCCTATGATTTAAAGTTTGATTATATCATTCAGAGTAATTGCAATGTATAATGTCAAGTGGGAGAATGTTGGGATAAGTTTCCATTAACTTGGAATCCTAACCAATTCATGTGTCCCCAAAGTTCTTGGAATGTGTTCTCCAACACATAAGGACTTTGAGAGATTAATTATTTATTAATTATCACTTTGATTTTGCAATCAATTCCTAATTGATAAGGTCAAACTTGGGCATTCATTTTTAGAGTGGGGGCCATGAAGACTTTGTTGACTTCTCTAAGATTTTGAGAATTTGATAACTCCTAGTAAGTGGTCCCAGTTAAACTTGCATGTCCCTTTTTCATGGGGACTTATATATAGACTTGGATTTGTGCTTTTTTTATGTACATAAGTGGATAATGTTGAGACACCTTGCATGGATATAATGTTGGAGTTAACTAAAGTATTAGCGATGCATGAATTGGATATTACTTGCATGAGGTTAGAATAGCTTGCATGAACTTGCATGTTTTTGCATGTTACTTGCATGTGCTTGCATGACCTTGCATGTTGTTGCATCTTACTTGCATGTACTTGCATGTTGTTGCATGTTACTTGCATGTGCTTCCATATTATTACATGTTGCTCATATGGACTTGCATGTGCTTACATGTTCTTGCATGTCACTTGCATGTGCTTGCATGTTGTTACATGTCACTCCTATGGACTTCTATGACCTTGCATGTTGTTGTATGTCACTTGCATGTACTTGGATGTTGTTGCATGTCACTCCTATGGACTTGTATGAAATTGAATGTTGTTGCATGTCAGTTATATGACCTTGCATGTTGTTGCATGTCAGTTTTGTGAGATTGCTTGCAGAACACTCCAACTCTAGAAACTTGCAAGATGGTACATCTAAGTGTTTCAAGTAATGGGTATAAGTTGCATGTTGTTGCATGTGCTTGCATGTTAGTTTTAAGTTATTACTTGTAGAACACTCCAACTCCAAAAACCTATAGGATAGTACATCTAAGTATTTTAGATGGTGGGCATTAGTTGCATGTTGAATCAGGGGTTTGCATGTCACTTGCATGTATAGAACAAGGTAATTCAGAATAACCTTGGGGACATCAATCTTGCATGTTGTTTGCATGAAATTGATGTGCGTTGATCAATTCAGTCAACAAAAAGTGATTGGGCAAATATGGATGCCCAATTTGAGGACTTTTTGTTCTTTCTTTTATTTGAAAATGTATTTGATGTTGGCAAAGTTAACTTTGGCTAACTTGGACGCCCACATCAAGGACATGTAGTTAACAGAAGGCTTGACTTTGTTTGACTCCAGTCTTCTCTATTTGGAGTGCTTAGTTTTTGCATGAGCATTATGTTGGAGTTCAGGACAACACTAAGAGGGGGGTGAATCAGTATTGTGTAAACTTTTGACTTTTTGCATCAATGATCTATTAAACACATATACACAAGTATGAATCATAACCTACATGAACACATGAAGACAAACAAGAACCATTACACCTGATTTGATGAGTGGAAAGCCCTCAAGGGGAAGAAAAACCACTCTGAAATGCTTCACTAGCTTAATAAGAAACCTCACTAGTTACAAATAGGTCTCACTAACCATATAAGCCTCACTAGCTATACAAAGATGTCTCACTGACTATAAAAGCCTCAATGGCAACAAA
Source organism: Cunninghamia lanceolata (assembly GCA_027924645.1). NCBI lineage: Eukaryota > Viridiplantae > Streptophyta > Pinopsida > Cupressales > Cupressaceae > Cunninghamia > Cunninghamia lanceolata. The sequence continues at coordinate 8,016,051 of BSBN01000193.1, forward strand.
ACACAATCTCAAAACAATACAAGAATACAAAGAGTTTCTGTAATTCAATACGAACCCCTGAATTTGCATATCTCTTTGTAATCATACTTAGTTCAATCTGTATATTTCTTTGCAATCATACTACAATTCATTCTCATTATCTCTGCACAATCAATTCACCTGATTCATATTATCTCTGTACAATTAATTCTATATTGTCTTCATACTTCATATGGTTCAATCTGTAAGTTTGTTGCATAATGTCTTCATCCTGTGTTTGATTCATTCCTGCAAAAAAATGATCATGATTCATCTGTATTTTCTCTTCAAAAGAATCTTCACAAAAATGTCTTCATCACTACATATTGGTCCATGCCCAAAATCATCCATCAATGTACTTGCAATACCATTATATAAAATTGAATGTCCTTTCATGACTTTTCACATTCTTCTTCTTCTATGATTCATTTTCACCTTCTCAAATCTGTTCATCTTCTCTCATTAAAAAAAACATCCATCTTTTGTAAAAATAAAAATCTTTAGTTTAAACAATCTGCAAAAAGTAATTGTTCCCATAGAAAAAATAATTTGTTCTATCTACCCTCTAATAGAGAAGAAAATCTCTATCATAAATAGGTCGTATGTATGAAAAAGAATTCATAAACTCTTAAGCTTCCAAAAGCTTTTAATCTTCTTTTCATTTTAAAAAAATATTCTTTATTAGATGCCTTCAATTCCTCTATGCATTTATCTTCACCTATTTCCATATTTGCAAAAAAACTTCAATAATCTTTAATTCATTCAACCTCTGAAAAAAATTCCTTCCATATCTTTCTTATTAAAACCCACTACTCATCCGCATGAGGAAAAAAAGAAATCATAAGAAAACTTAAATGACTCTGCTCAAAATAACTTTCAATGTCTTGAGATATCCACTAAATATTAAAGGAAACTTCTTAAAACATTCCCAAACTAATTTGCCTTTAGAAATTGCAGACATCCAAAATATCTTTATAAAGCACATTCTATAAAAAGGCTCCCACAACCAAGTGCTTTTAAGTTCTCTCTATGGTTATGTAAGCATTAACAATGCTAAGAAAAGATCTTCATGCCTTTCGAGGAACAAACTGATCTCCATCTGCCAAAAATAGATCTTCAAAATGCCTTAAAAATCTCAATCCTTGTTGTCAAAGGATAGATGATGGCCTAGTGCATGTCATATTTTATGCAACAAAGGAGGATTCAAAGTTTCAACAAGGGCCATTGATCGGCCTTTTGTGTGTCTATTTAAAATTAAAGAGAACCCTTGATATTCTTTTACCGCATGTGGATAGGATGTTCAACTAGAGTAGGAGGTAGTGCTAGGTAGAGGGGGCCGGTCCCCTATGATCTCAAAACCCTCAAAGATGTCACTTAAGTGACAGTGACCTGTGGTAGCAGGTCGACTTTTTTTTAAAACAAAATGTTCATTTACATATGATGGGTGGTAAAGAAAAAAGAATAGATCTATAATATAGGGTTATATTTAGGACTGTGAGGTAGATTCTTTTAGGTTTTATGTCTCCAAATGCAGAACCCAAATATTTGGCATTTGACAAAACCTTACACAAATTTAGATATGAATTTGGCTATGGAGAACAAGGCTGATAGAGATATGATCTTGTCAAGAAGCAATAACGAGTGCAAAGTCTAATCATCAAATAATTAATCCAAGAACTTCAAAGGTTACAAACAAGATTCACCTAATCAACAAACCAACCCTAGCACTACTCAACAAGGATTAGTTTCCTGTTTCCACCTGATATCATTTGACATCATCAAACACATATTGCATGAAGGCATACTAAACCTGGATAACAACCAACAACTACAAGGCACACCTTCACTTAAAGCACACAAGATCTAATAGCTCAACATGCAAGACACTAATGGCACATATGAACTTGAACTTCAAACATGGCATGATTGCATAATGCTTGGTAGTGATTGGAATCAATCCTGTAGTTCAACCATCAACCTGTAATATGAACCTTGAACCTCAAAATACATGAACCTCTTAATTTTGCCATACCAACTACCATCAATGATAAACATGATTCCTTACTATCAAGCTCAACTTGATTCCTTTGACTTGACCTTGCTGATCATCATCACCATGATATGAAATCTTTGTGTCTTCTCTACCTTGCATCACAGCATAACACATATGCATTGCATCATACCTGCATCAACATTGCTTGAACTCCTATATGATCAACATCATCTCTTGAAGCATATAACTATCATCAACATCTAGGACCTCAATTCATCACAACACCTTTACTATTTTGACATCAATGACAATCAACCTCCATTAATCTCCCCTTTGTCATTGATGGCCAAACTACATGATGCATTTTCTCTCTTCCCCTTTTTGACATCTGATGACAAAGGCTATCATCTCCCCCTGTTTCACTCCACTGAAAAATGTTAAAGCTTGATCATAACATTTACAATCGCGCTGTATTATGAGGATTTTGAAGACATAAATTCCTGTTAACCTATTATCTTTCCTTTGAACCTATGATGATCTATGACGACAAAAATAACAATTTTGAAGCAAGCATATGACAAACCTTGTTGACAATACCCTGAAACAACTCTTAAACTTGAGAGCAACAAGTCACCATGAAACACACATCTGAACACATACATCCTAAAGCACAGAACCTGAGGACAACATCATGTGAGGCAGACCAAACAAAGAATCAAACCACTATTATAAACTACCCATAGACTGTACCATATTCTCAGCACAATACCACTTCTTGTTACAACACCAATATGAAGATGAAGATGAAAAATGACATCATTGAGATCCTCTGATTACTTCATTTGACAAGATGAAAACTAACATCATTGAGATCCTCTGATTACTTCATTTGACAAGATGAAAACTAACATATCTCTGCTATCAAATACAAACTCCTGATGACATCACTTATGGTTGCAAAACAAACTTTTCATGACAAATAATTCTTTCACAATCATCAATCCTTTTTGACCTGAAAGATAAATCTCTGAGATCTCTCAAAGCATAAAGTATGATGTATGATTATGATGGCATAAAAATAACTCTTAGGATTTAGATAAATCAAGCCTTGGACATGACACATATGAACTTGAATTCCATGCAAAAATATCAGACACTTCATCACCCATAAACATCAATGAAGACTACTCATCACACTATTTATAATTCATGATGACATGATGACCACACAAGAGATGACCTTGCCAATAATTCCATGATAGTGACTACAAGATGGACAATCAACCTGCAACCATCTACAACCAATCTACTTCTGGACATACTTCTTGACATGAAAAAGAATGAAGACCATCTTGATTAAAATCATTCTCATGTTCTTGCACATGACACTTTTTGCAACACAATGTCAAATCTGATACAGAACTGCTATCAATACCTTTACAAAACCAAATGCAGAAACATGTGCTATGAATTGACTTCTTCCATTTACAAGTTCCTCAGCCAACATATGCTAACATCTGATGAGAACTCCTTGGGGATACCCAAGATGCTATCTTGTAGAGTCATGTTTTGATCCTAGGTCCTGTCAATCATCATTCAAATCAGCCCATCAAGTCTGCACATCAACAAACTAACTGCACCATCAAGTTCTTCTTGCAACAACACTTCACATTCTCACAAACATATCAAGAACACTTTAAACTGCAACATCATGATAACTCAACCTTTGTAAGTATCAACATGATATGAACAAGATATAAATAGGATCACTTATAAACCAAGTCACTCAACATCATCAAACCCTTTGTGCATTGAACCCTTGAACATCTTATCAACATCTTGTTTGCAATATGACATCATGAACCACTGATCACCTGTATCATTGACATACATTGAAGAACAACATAGTAATCAACACCATCATGAACTTCATTTCATAATTTTGATATGAGTAGCATCTTAGCAAACATCATTAGGCAAGAATCTAATAATATGACAAAACAAAATCACCATACTGACAAACATCAATTGATCTTCTCCTAAAACTTCTTGGGGATAACTGATAGGACATTGGACAACTCCCCTTCACTTCATGCTATATGTTATGCAACTGATGAAGTGACTTGTGCAAGATGCACAAGTTTAGGATCTATCTTCTCTTGATTTTGTTTCTACTTCTAAACTTTCATAGGTTCTTTCTCTTGTTTAGGTTTCTTCTTCCAAACATTTTCAATCATTTCTTTTTCAAACCTTTTAAACTAGATGATACAATTCTTCCATACATTCTACAACTATATGCTTTGTGACCAGGAGAATTATACTTAAAACATACAAGATTAGTATTCCTTTTGCAATCAACTGCTCTGTATCCAAAATGATTACAAGTATAACAATAACCAAAAAATGAATAATTATACCTATACATATATGCGTGTCTTACTGGAGCATTTCTTCTAAAATTTCTTCTTTGATTATGAATTACAAACTCATCTTTGGTTTTCATTTCAACTTCAATCTTTTTTTACCTTCAGGAGCAGTAACAAGATATTCCAAATCTTTTTTCTTTCTTGGAGTTTCTCTAACTTTAGAAGACTGTCCCTTTTCATAGCCAAGTCTAGTAGTGTCCTTATGTTGTTTTTGTTTACCCAACATCTCATATAACTTGGTGGTGCTCTCTTCAAACTCCTGACTTCTCTTTGATATAGTCTTGATATTTTTAATATCTTTTCTCAAGTCAAAAATTTCAGCCTCTAGTTTTAGGCATTCAATTGATTTGATTTCATATTCAGACTTAGTAACATCTATTATTCTTGTGGATTCTTCAATCTGTGTCTTTAGATTGATAATCAGTTTGTTTGATTCATCAATTTGTGTCACTAAATTTACAATTTGACTTCTTACCTCTTCAAGATCATAAGATACTCTTTCAAGGTCTGAAAGTGCTTTGTCTTTGGATTCTTTTTCTTGTTGTAGCTACAACTCTAATCTCTGGTTCTCGTTTTTGTACTTCTTGATTTTACTTAGAGCACATATGAGTTCTCCTTCTATGTCAACTTCACCTTCTTGTTCATCATACTCTTGATTATAATCACTCACAATGTGATCTTCTTCTTCTAAATCAGATTGTACCTCATCTCCTTCATGTGAATGACTTTCATCATTATCACTCTTCTTAGATAACAAGATGTCCTCTTCTTCAAGTACATCACCTTGATAGATTCTTATCAATTCTTTCCACACATCTTGAGTTGTTTCACAATACATAACTTTACAAGAGATTTCATTAGATAAACTATAAATAATGACCTTCTTTTCTATATGATTGCATTCATAAGCCTCTTTGTTATTTGCACTATTAGGTGATTGAGAAGAAATAAAATATCCATTCTCAACAGACATCCATACACCATACCCTAAAGAGGATAGATAAACTTGCATTCTAATGCACCAAACAGAGAAATTTGAACCATCAAAGAAAGGAACTCCTGACTCCTGGTTGGCTACAAAGAGGTCTCACTAACCAAACAAGCCTCACTAGCAACAAAATACAATCTCAAAACAATACAAGGAATACAGAGAGTTTCTCTATTTCAGTACAAACCCCTAAATTTAGATATCTCTTTGCAAACATACTCAATTCAATTTGCATATTTCTTTACAATCATACTGCATTTCATTCTCATTATCTCTGCACAATCAATTCACCTGATTCAGATTATCTCTGCGCAATTAATTGTATATTGTCTTCATACTTGATATGGTTCAATCTGTAAGTTTGTTGCATAATGTTTTCATCCTATGTTTGATTGATTCCTACAAAAATATGATCATGATTCATCTATATTTTATCTTCAAAAGAATCTTCACAAAAATGTCTTCATCACTTCATATTGGTCCACACACAAAATCATCCATCAATGTACTTGCAATACCATTATATAAAATTGAATGTCCTTTCGTAACTTTTCACATTCTTCTTCTTCTATGATTCATTTTCAGCTTCTCAAATCTGTTCATCTTCTCTCATTAAAAAAACATCCATCTTTTGCAAAAATAAAAATCTTTATTTTAAACAATCTGTAAAAAGTAATTGTTCCCATAGAAAAAATAATTTACTCTATCTACCCTCTGATAGAGAAGAAAATCTCTATCATAAATAGCTCATCTATATGAAAAAGAATTCATAAACTCTTAAGCTTCCAAAAGCTTTTAATCTTCTTTTCATTTTAAAAAAATATTCTTTATTAGATGCCTTCAATTCCTCTTTGCATTTATCTTCACCTATTTCCATCTCTGCAAAAAAAATTCAATAAACTTCAATAATCTTTAATTCATTCAGCCCCTAAAAAAATTCCTTCCATATCTTTCATATTCAAACCCACTACTCACCTACATGAGGACAAAAAGAAATCATAAAAAGAATTAAATCACTCTACTCAAAATAACTTACAATGTCTCGAGATATCCATTAAATATTAGAGGAAACTTCTTAAAACATTCCCAAACTAATCTACCTTTAGAAACTACAAACATCCAAAATATCTTTATAAAGAACATTCTATAAAAAGGCTCCCACAACCAAGTGCTTTTAAGTTCTCTCTATGGTTATGTAAGCATTAAAAATGCTAAGAAAAGATCTTCATGCCTTTGGAGGAACAAACTGATCTCCATCTACCTATAATAAATCTTCAAAAAGCCTTAAAAAACTCAATCTTTGTTGTCAAAGGATAGAAGACAGCCTAGTGCACGTGATATTTTATGCAACAAAGAAGGATTAAAAGTTTAAACAAGGGCAATTGATCGGCCAGTCGTGCACCCATTTAAAATTAAAGAGAACCCTTTATATTCTTTTACCGCCCATGGATAGGATGTTCAACCAGAGCAAGAGGTAGTGCTAGGTAGAGAGGGTTGGTCCCCTACGATCTCAAAACCCTCAAAGTGTTAGATCTAGCACACACAACTAAGAGGGGGGGTGAATCAGTTGTACAAAAACTTGCTTTTACTTCAAACACTTGATTCTTCTTTGTTCTTTAATAGCATATCAATTAACCATTCATGAAAGCATAAAGCATAAACACTAGAGCAGATAAACATCAACACATTGGACACCAAGATTTTGACGTGGAAAACCCGGTCAAGGGAAAAACCACGGGGTGATTAACCCAAGGATTATTCTCTGTTAGAAGAATAAGAAAAATAGATGGAACATGCCAATTAGGGCTCACAGCCTGAGCACACTACTCACAAGGAGGCACACTGCCTACAAGAGACACACTGTCTACAAGATAACAAGTATTACAAACTTGAACTGGAGATTGACATCTTTACCATGCCTGGATCAGTTCCATTTAAGCCCAAAAACTCCTACTCTGCCTTTCGCACTTCTCTTCGCTATATCACGCTCATCACCACAAGACACACTACAAAATAAATTCACAATCCCTTATTTATACAAGGCATCGACTTAAGAACAGTCATCTAAGTCAGCAAGCATCTACAAGATCATTCGCAAGACGTGTAATACATCCGGTCAGCCTGTCTTAGGAAGAACACCAATATCAATGGTTATTCTTCAAATGTAAACTCTAACTTCAATGCGGACTGCCAATAAGAATTGTACACAATCCAAAGATCACCAAAACCTTTCCTCAGTCATCAAGAACATCCACACTTTATCAAATTAGTGGAATTCTTCTATCCTTCATCCGAAACTTCAAGAACACAGTCTGTCCTTACTGTCATAATGAAAAAGATTCTTCTAGACCTCCAAATCATTCACAAATCCAGTTGTCACTTCACACTAACTTCTTCGACACTCCTTCCAATCCATAGAATGAGATAATGTAATTTCAGATCTCACCGGACCAATCTGTGACACTTTGTCTCCACTGAACACCTACCGGAACCGGTTCTACACAAACAGCCATAACTTCTTTAGATCTTTATGTGGACCTCTAAAATCTTAATTGGAACATCTCAAGACTCATATCTACAAACCCTTTAAACCACATCCTCTGATCCTCTACCTATTGAGTACTTTTGCCTTCTTCTCATCACTGTTCTTCACTGTTCCTGATGGAGACTAATTTTCTCAATAACCTCAGCACACAGCTCATCCAATCCTTCTTAACAATGCAATATGAGTATGTTGACATCAATGACAACACTGGTTAACCTCATACTTGCAACATTCTCCCCCTTTGTCATTGATGGCAACATATGATGTGAAAAACTATCAAGACAAGAACTTCTCCTTTCTGTCACAGCTCCCTCTATCAACAACAACTCTTCACATGTCTTCTCTTCCTTTACTGCTCCCCCTTTGATCATCAACCACTTGTTTCTCCTTTCTGTTACAGCTCCCTCTATCAGCAACAACTCTTCACATGTCTTCTCTTCCTTTACTACTCCCCCTTTGATCATCAACCACTTGTTTTTAACATGTCTTCTCTCCCCCTTTGACATCAATGGCAAAGGGCTTCTACTTGCATTTCTAACACATCAGAATCATACCAGCTACTCCCCCTTAGTAGCAGCTCCCCACCATCAATCCGGATCACAAGATATGATTGTGATATCCACCAGACTGATGCACATCAGTGCATCCTAGTTCATCACCGGAGGGGCCATGACCCCTAACTTCTCCCTGAGATACTCAAAAGAGTCCTTGGGAAGAGGTTTAGTAAAAATATCTACAAGCTGATCCTTGGAGGGCACATACTCCAATCTGACTTCACCCTTGTTCACTTGTTCTCTCAAAAAGTGAAATTCGATAGATATATGCTTGGTCTTAGAATGCAATACTGGATTCTTAGAAATATTTATTGCACTTGAATTATCACAGAAAATTGTGATAGGCCACTCATATTCTACTTGAATATCTCTTAGCATTTGCTTCATCCACAAAAGTTGAGTGCAACTACCTATTGCTGCAATGTATTCTGCTTCTATTATAGACATGGATATTGCTTCTTGTTTCTTGCTTAGCCAAGAAACCAACCTTTTTCCCAAAAAGAATGCTCCTCCACTTGTACTCTTCCTATCATCCACATCTCCTGCCCAATCTGCATCTATATATGCATGAAGAGAAAAGTTATGATCTCTGGGATACCATAGACCATACTCAACTGTTCCTTTCAAGTACCTAAAAATTCTTTTAATTGCCATGACATGAGATTCTCTGGGATCAGCCTAGAATCTTGCCACAAGACCAATAGCCTACATTATATCTAGTCTAGTCTAAGCGAGATACAGTAATCCTCCAATCATTGATCTTTACTTTATCTGATTTGTCTTAGGAGAGTCATCATCTTTGCTCAACTTACATCCGGTAGCCATAGGAGTGTTCATTGGCTTTGAATCTTCCATTCCAAATTTCTTCAATAGTTCTTTCACATATTTGGTCTGAGAGATAAAGATTCCTTTCTCTGTCTGAGTAATTTGCAAACCCAAGAAGAAATTCATTTCACCAAGCATTGACATTTCAAACTCACTTTTCATTTGGTTTGCAAAGGTTTCACACATACTGTCTCTTCCTCCAAAGATGATATCATCAACAAATACTTCAACAATCAAGATGTTTTCATGATCAATTTTGAAATATAAGTTACTGTCAGCAGTACCTTTGTTGAAACCAATCTTCAAAAGATTCTTGTCCAATCTTTCATACCAAGCTCTTGGGGCTTGCTTTAATCCATATAGTGCCTTCTTCAACTTGTAGACCATATCACCATGATCAGACAATTGAAATCCATCCAGTTGCTCTATATACACTTCTTCCAAGTCACCATTTAGAAAGGTAGACTTGACATCCATTTGATATACCTTAAAATCCTTAAAGGCAGCAAAGGCAAGAAATAATCCGATTGCTTCAATTCTTGCTACCGGAGCAAAGGTTTCCTCAAAATCAAGCCCTTCTATTTGAGAGTAGCCTTTGCAGACTAATCTGGCCTTATTTCTGATTACTTCACCAACTTCATTTAGTTTGTTCCAGAAGACCCATTTGGTTCCAATCACATTCTTGTTTATAGGTCTAGAGACAAGATCCCAAGTGTGATTTTTCTCAATTTGCATTAATTCTTCTTCCATTGCTTTTGTCCAATTTTCATCATTGCATGCTTCATTTATTGTCTTAGGTTCAATCTTTGAAATCAAACAACATTCATCTAAATTTTGAGCAACATTCCTACTAGTTTGCACACCTTTGCTTTTGTCACCTATGATCTGATCTTCAGAGTGGTTCAGTCTTACATACCTTGAAACTTTGGGAGTTTCTTGCACTTCTACTTCTTGATCATGCTCATTCAGACCTATCTCTTCTTCCTGATTTACCAGATTAGTCTGAATCTAACTTTCAGGAGAGGATGTAGCTCCTTGAACTAGAACATCATTCTGATCATCTTCATCATACTCATAAAATCTTGAGGGCTTCTCAATACCTTCATCAACCTTCACATTTGTACTTTCTATCATCTTTCTCAGTCTCTTATTGTAACACCAGTACGCTTTGCTTTGAGTGCAGTAACCCAAGATGATTCCTTCATCACTTCTAGCATCAAACTTTCCTAGATCTTCATTTCTTTTAATGTAACACTTGCTACCAAATACTCTAAAATATCTCATAGTAGGAGTGATGCCAAACCAAAGTTCATTGGGAGTCTTACTAGTATTGCTTCTGATTTGAACTCGATTGAGAGTGTAGACTGCAGTGCTAACAGCTTCTTTCCAAAACATCTGGGGAACATTTGCTTCCATCATCATTGTCCTAGATGCTTCCTAGATGGTCTGATTTTTTCTCTCAACTACTCCATTCTGCTGTGGAGTCCTAGGAGCAGATAATTGTCTCTTTATACCATGCTTCTCACAAAAATCTATGAATTCACCAGATGTGAATTCACCACCTCTATTAGACCTTAGACATTTCAGTTTTAATCCAGTTTGATTGTCTACCATAGTCTTGAAGATTTTGAACTTCTCAAATGCTTCTGATTTCTCTTTTAGAAAGGTGACCCACATCATCTAGGAATGGTCGTCAATTAGTAACATGAAGTATCTATCACCTTGCATACTCTTGATTCTTTTCAGACCACATAGATCAGTATGAACTAACTCCAATAATCTGGTAGAGGACTGATCCTTGCTTTTGAATGAAACTCTGCTCTGTTTACCTAGCTGACATTCTTTGCACAAACTATTTGTAGGTTTTATCAACTTCGGAAGATCTCTCACAGCCTAAGTATTGCTTATCTTGATGATGTTAACAAAATTTACATGACACATCCTTCTATGCCATAACCAACTCTGATCAATTTGAACAAATAGACAACTTTTATTAGTACCAACTAGATGGAAGATGTTACCTTTTGTTTGAGTACCGGATGCAATCTCAGTTTCGAAGCTTTCAAAGATCCTGCATCTTCCATTCTTGAACTGGAGATCATAGCCTTTGTCCACCAACTGACCAACACTGAGAAGATTGTGCTTCAATCCTTCAACATATAGTACATTACTGGTTTTGTTCTTTCCATCAAAAGAGATAGTTCCCCTACCTCTGATTCTACCAGCAGGATTGTCACCAAACTTTACCATTCCTCCTTCATACCTTTCCAAATCTAAGAACTTGTTCTTGTCACCTGTCATATGGTGAGAGCATCCACTGTCAATAACCCAATCATCCTTTTCTTCAACTTGGGCAGCCAAAGCTCTTTCTACAACCTTATGATTGGTAGATGTTGGATCTTCTTCCTTGATGGCAATAAACACCCATTCATTTCTGGATTTGTCTCCTATATCTGATTCATCATCTGTTACTCCTTCATTATTAGCTTCTTCATGAACATAATAACAATTCATTTGGAACCTTTGTCTATTAGAATTTGATCTTGTGGATCTTTCTGGACATCTTGAGGAAAAGTGACCAATCTTATTGCAGTTGAAGCACTTAAAGGTAATTTTACTTCATACTTACCGGATCTACTTGGCATTCTTTTTGCAATGAGGGCTTCAAGTTGAGTTGTTTCTGCTTCTTCCTCTTCCATGTCTTTTCTTTCTTGATCATACCATGATAGCTTCCTTGAAGAGTTTTCTCCTGGATAAAATCTTTGTTTGCCTTTCACATAGGCACTAGCTTTGAATGTAGATACAGTCTTGGGGGGATCATCTCCAAACTCGGTCATTTCAAATGCAGCCAGTTTGCCAGCCAATTGGTCTCTTGTGACAGTTGTATGGGCTCTGAATTCATCAATGGCAGCAACCTTGATTTTGTAGGCAGCAGGAAGGGATCTGAGAATTTTGCAAACAATCTCATTTTCATCTAAAACTCCACCAGCATTCCTAATTCCACACACTAGCTCATTTACTCTTGGCATAAAGGTAGTGATATTTTCATCATCTCTCATCTTCAATCTTTCAAATTTCCCTTTGAGACTCTACAACCTTGCAGTCTTAACATACTCATCTCCTTCATGCATAAGTTCTAGTTTAATCCAGATCTCATAGGTAGTTGGTAGGTCAATAACATTTGAGAGCTTTGAGTCAGTTAATGCACTTAGAAGAGCCTCTTTAGTCTACAAATTATTTTCAGCATCTATGATTTCACTTAGAGTTGTTGGACCACCCTGTGGAGGTGTATATGCTTTTGTGACCATGGACAAGTATGCCTTTCCCATACACTCCAGGTGACATTTCATGCGGCCTTTCCAAAGAGTGAAGTTGGTTCCATCAAACTTTAGACTGTCCTTCTTGTATGATGACATCCTAGATCTCCTCAAGTAGTTAAGCTCCTTTTAGAGGAACTTGGCTCTGATACCAATTGTTAGATCTAGGGCACACAACTAAGAGGGGGTGAATCAGTTGTTCAGAATCTTGCTTTTACTTCAAACACTTGATTCTTCTTTGTTCTTTAATAGCATATCAATTAACCATTCATGAAAGCATAAAGCATAAACACTAGAGCAAATAAACATCAACACATTGGACACCAAGATTTTGACATGGAAAACCCGGTCAAGGGAAAAACCACAGGGTGATTAACCCAAGGATTATTCTCTGTTAGAAGAATAAGAAAAATAGATGGCACATGCCAATTAGGGCTCACTGCCTGAGCACACTACTCACAAGGAGGCACACTGCCTATAAGAGACACACTGTCTACAAGATAACAAGTATTACAAACTTGAACTGGAGATTGACATCTTTACCATGCCTGGATCAGTTCCATTTAAGCCCAAAAACTCCTGCTCTGCCTTTCGCACTTCTCTTTGCTATATCACACTCATCACCACAAGACACACTACAAAATGAATTCACAATCCCTTATTTATACAAGGCATCAACTTAGGAATAGTCATCTAAGTCAGCAAGCATCTACAAGATCATTCACAAGACGTGTAATACATCCGGTCGGCCTGTCTTAGGAAGAACACCACTATCAGTGGTTATTCTTCAAATGCAAACTCTAACTTCAATGTGGACCACCAATAAGAATTGTACACAATCTAAAGATTACCAAAACCTTTCCTGAGTCATCAAGAACATCCGCACTTTATCAGATTACTAGAATTCTTCTGTCTTTCATCTGGAACTTCAAGAACATAGTCTGTCCTTATTGTCATAATGAAAAAGATTCTTCCAGACCTCCAAATCATTCACAAATCTAGTTGTCACTTCACACTGACTTCTTCAACACTCCTTCCAATCCGCAGAATGAGATAATGTAATTCCGGATCTCACCGGACCAATCTATGACACTCTGTCTCCACTGAATACCTGCCAGAACCAGTTCTACACAAATAGCCATAACTTCTTCAGATCTTTATGTGGACCTCTAAAATATTAACTGGAACATCTCAAGACTCATATCTACAACCCTTTAAACCGCATCCTCTGATCCTCAACCTATTGAGTACTTTTGCCTTCTTCTCATCACTGTTCTTCACTATTCCTAATGGAGACTAATTTTCTCAATAACCTCAGCACATAGCTCATCCAATCCTTCTTATCAATGCAATATGAGTATGTTGACATCAATGACAACACTGGTTAGCCTCATACTTGCAACACAAAGATGTCACTTAAGTGACAGTGACTTGCGGTAGCAGGTCAACTTCTTTTTAAAATAAAAAGTTTATTTACATATGATGGGTGGTAAAAAAAAGAATAGAGCTATAGTATAGGGTTATATTTAGGACTGTAAGGTAGATTCTTTTAGGTTTTAGGTCTCGAAATGCAGAATGCAAATATTTGACATTTGACAAAACCTTACACAAATTTTGATATGAATTTGGCTCTGGAGAAACAAGGCTCATATAGATATGATCTTGTCATGAAGCAATAAAGAGTGCAAAGTCCAATCATCAAATAACTAATCCAAGAAATTCAAAGGCTACAAACAAGATTTACCTAATCAACAAACCAATGCTAGCACTGCTCAACAAGGATGAGTTTCTTGTTTCTAGCTGATATCATTTGACATCATTAAATACATATTGCATGAAGGCATACTGAACTGAGATGACAACCAACAACTACAAGGCACACCTTCACTTAAATTACATAAGATCTAATAGCTCAACATGCAAGACACTAATGACACATATGAACTTGAACTTCAAACATGGAATGATTGCATAGTGGTTGGTAGTGATTGGAATCAATCCTGGAGTTGAACCATCAACCTGTAATATCAACCTTGAAGCTCAAAACACATGAACCTCTTATTTCTGCCATACCAACTTCCATCAACTATAAACATAATTCCTTACTATCAAGCTCAACATGATTCCTTTGACTTGACCTTGCTGATCATCATCACCATGATATGAAATCTTTGTGTCTTCTCTACCTTGCATCATAGCATAACATAGATGCATTGCATCATACCTGCATGATCATTGCTTGAACTCCTCTATGATCAACATCATCTCCTAAAGCACATAACTATCATCAACATCCAGGACCTCAATTCATCACAACACCTTTACTATTTTGACATCAATGACAATCAACCTCCATCACATTGGTCTCTATGGTATCAGTTACAATTTATTGTAATTTGTGTTTCAATATTTTGAATTAATTAAGGGCCCCATACATTTTCCAAAGAGTTGAATTGTGAAAAAGACTTAGAAGAAAAAAGCAAGAAACTTTTTTTGATGTTTTTATAGGTTTGAAGATTGAAGAATCTTTTGAAGTGCATCAAGGAATCAAAGGATTTTAGTATTGAATGTAATATTTCACAAGAGATTTAATACAAGCATAAACACCTTTGGTGTGGAGTTTTTTCCTTTAGGGGTTTCTCCACGTAAATACTTTTCTTCTTGCAAGCTATTTTCTTCTACTACATTGATTAAATTAGACAAATACTCTAATATCTAAATTGAAAGTAATTTTTAGATTTACACATGTAAATAATTTCATATTTGAAAATATTTTAAAGATACATAGTTGCAACATTACCTTGTTCTCTCTCCTTTTTCCAACACTACAAGGGGCTAAGGCTTACCCCTAGATCCATTAAATGTTTTGATCAAGTAGGTCATTTTCAAGCCTCATTTTCTTGGCCATACAGAGGATGATTTGAGTGATTTTTTTGAAATAGGTTAAAATTTCATTCTCTACATCACAGTGACATTGGTTTTTCCTCAAGGTTATTTGTTTTTCTAGAAAACTTATTTTCTCACTATTTTCTTTGTCTTGTCACAAGTTTTAGACCTTCCAAGCTTCATAACTTTCACAAATGTACTCTGATTTAGGTGGTCTTTTTTAAAAGTTGATTTTTTTGTTGGGTGAGTGCAGGATCATGGTGGGCCAAACAATACCTCTAAGTGGCAATGAAAGTGCTAAAAAACATACTTAAGCAACTTCACGTGAAAATTCGAATGGGTTACCTACATAATTTGGAAAATATGTAGAAATAAAATTTGTAGGAAATTGAATGTAGTTTATGGGCTACTATTTTTTAAAAAAATAAATTTATTTGGTGAAAATTGTATATTTCAATGAGGCACTACTAAAATTTTTGAAAAAAAAAAAGTAGGTGTCATTCCGGCCAACCTAAGTATGAGAATTTTTTTTAAAAATATTTAGATACAAGTATAGGACACATGCTCGGATGTGACGCATATTTTTTTTGAAATTTTATAAGTAAATAATTAGTTATAATTTTTTTACAACTTTTTAAAAAATATTAAAAAGTAATTTTCCATCCAACCTAACTTGGTCAAAAAAATATGAAATTTAATTTTTTTTAGACCAATAGCTAATGAAGTGTAAAGTTTGATGCAACTTTCAGATTTGAAAAAGGTTAAATGATTTGAAAGTTATGGATGTTTTTCAAACAGTGTGTCTCTCAGGAATTCATACATAGTGTAGTTAGAAAATTATTAATAATTACCTATTAAAATTATAACTAAACATATATTATATTTTTAGAATCCTGGTAATGTCTTGAATACCCTTTTGATTTTATCAAATTTGGATAAAAAAATCTGTCAACATCAAGGGTGAAGTCAAGGAAAATATGTAAAAACATATGAATTCTTCATTCATGTGGAGAAGGCATGTTTGGATTCCCAAGCCTAAATTCTGGGGGAAAACTTTTTTGAATCAAAATAGAAGAAACAGATATCCATTTTGAGGAAATGGATATCCATTTTGAAGAAATAGATATCCATTTTGAAAAAACTTACCAAGCCTAAATTTGAGCCTAAAAATGTGTTTCACTATTTTGGCTAACACTTTCACGCAATTTTTTCCTTAATTGCCACTATTTGGCTCATCATGATCTCATACTCACCTTATTCTCTAAGTAGTGGTATTATTATTTTATGAATTGTCTAAGTTATTTTTAGTGCAATCATTGGCCCATCATCAATCTGTAATTTCAACACATGCTAACATGTTTCAAAGATTTTCTTTACCTACTGTTCACTGTGTTCTAACCTATTCTTTTGTAGACTTGGTTGTCCAAGGAAAATCTTTATCAAACTATTAATTTGTTTGTTTTACATGATGTTTTAAAGAAGACATTAATTATAGACATTTTTACTTTTTTATGCTTTGTCCTCTTTTCTTGTTTGCTCACATAAAAAAATTGGGATCAAAATTACCCTTCACATTTAGATTTGGATTAATCAATTTATGTGACTTTTAATCCTGAAGTGATAGCTTGTGTGTGTTCTCTGATGCTCTTGGGTGAACCTGAGGATAAAAAACAAATACCATCTTCCAAATTTCTTTTTAGGGGGCCTACCTTGCATTTTATCACCAAGGGGACAACCTCAACTCTAGTGTTCTAGTGGAGTATAAAAAGAGGGGGTTGAATCAAAGGACACCCTGCTTGGGAAAGGATATTTGTCATTCCTTTGGCTAAGCACCCAAGAACTTTATACCTTTGGATCATGAAGGTTGAGAGTGGGTTAACCTCTTGTGCCAAGCCTTAGACATATCCTTTTTCAATACATAGACTCAAGCCTCAGTACCTTTGGGTATTTCACGGATATCCTTTAGAAGCCTATTAAGCCGAGATAGGAACCTTTCAGTTGTCCTTTTTTGTGGTTCACTAAATACCAGGTAGGCCCAAGAAGATACTCAAACATGTGCTTCTAAGTTGTTTATATAGAGCTTATTGTGGGTAAGGCTTACGACTCCATGGTAAGGGGTACATAGATGGTACACTACCTTGCATTCCCTAGCTATCCTTTGCTTGGTAGATAGCATTATTGGTGGGCCCACAGAAATTGACACTCGTTTCTTGATTAATTATAGGCTTGTTGTTGTGTCTTTTTATTAGGTATTATGAATACCAAGTGCGTGATTGTAAACCTTTCATACCCAGTCAAGTTGTTGAATGCCTTTGAACATTGCTTGTTTGAAAATACTAGCCAATTGGTATCCTTAAATCAAAATTGAAGCGACTTGGTTAGAAAAATCATAACCCATAGTCCAATCTTCATCTAAAAATAATTCCATCTTGCTTTAGTATAAATCATAAATCCACTTGTCCATCATCAAAATAAATCCATCCCCTTTTTAATCCATACTCCATATCTACTACCTTTTAGCCCCTATCTCTTTTCTAAAATGTTAATCCTTTCTTCATTCAAGTCTATAGTACATACCACCAATCCATAGCCATTCACACATTATTTCCCATCTAATATCCTTAAATTAATCTAAACTACACTTTTATCCTAATCACTCCATCCATTTTACACCTTAGTCCATCCCTTGTTCCATTCAAACTAATCCCTCATCTACACACCTAATCCATAACAACTATTGTCATTGAAATCCATTACCTATCCCAACAATCCTTAGATAACTTAAATCTCACATTTGGATCCTTGTTAGTCAAAATCATCTCATCCATCTTTTAGGACCCTTAATCATACTAGGGCCTAAAATCTAGTCCTTGAGACACTTAACTATCCTAGGGCCCATAATCCATCTATTGGAACTCTGCAACTATTCATGGATTCCATCAATCTTAATCAAATAATAACACATCCTTATGATCCAAAATAATATGATATACACTTAATCTATGTTTAGCAAACCAATACATTGAATTAATATTTTCCCAATCATCATATCCATTAAGATCAACCATCAAAATTATCCATCCAAGTCATCTATCCAAAGTCACTCATAAGCTCACCTAAGGCCATTCATCCATTAAATGAGCTCCTTTATCCAAATGATTATGATAGCATTGTAGATCAAGAAGAATATATTGATGATGATATCCTTGTAGATTACAAGGAATATACCAATGATCCTAGCACACAAAGCCCTTCACATCCAAATAAAAATCTATTAGTCATCCTTATGATACCTTTGATAGGGGTGTTATGTGGAAAATGAGATATAGTCTAATTGATGCATTAATGTAGATCAATATTTCTCCACATTATATTGGAATATGAATTGACAAAGACTTTGTACTTGGATACTAGCCTCAAGGGAGAGCCAAGTTATCTAGACTCTATTCCTTTGTTGCAAAAATGAAACATTGATAACTAATGGATTGATTAAACTAAGAAATGTGAAGACCTAATTGATTAACTGAGAAAATGTGTAGACTACTATTATAGTTTTCAGAAAATAGGAACAAAATATAAATGAGTAGATTAGATGGAACCTAGCACTGGAAGCAGGAGTTAACTAAGCTGGACACTAGTGCAGGGCACTAGACTCCTTAGAGTTTTGTATAGATAGAGATTTTGTTCGATGATGTTTGTATATGTTCCTTTCATTTTCCTATTACACCTTAATGTTTGAAACCACCTATTGCTATCTGCACACATACAAAAGAGGAAAAAGTTTTTGTGGCTATATAGGATTTTACCTCAGTCAAAACCCTATTTCAGTATTCCTACCTCATGGATAGATAGACCAATAACAACAAATATTGTGTACTCAGAATCTTAATTATGTCTATGGTTATGGTGAGTAGTGACAAATGAATCAAATCAAAACCCTACTAAAATGTGTTATAGTGGATTTCTATATGCCTCAATCAATAGGATGTGATATTCAACCGAAGAGAGATGCATTACTCATGGTAAATAAGTATCAAGTCTACAACTTCACCTCAATGAAGTACAGAGTGACCAAATCTTGGAGGTGAGAACAAGTTGGAACCATACCAAATTGCAATGAAGAGGTACAAGCTGATCATTAGTCAGTGATCCCAACCATCCTTCAATCCTCATGAAGCTCTAATCAAAGGTAGCAAGTAGACAAATGGCTAAAAATGAATTGTAACAGGGCTTTTCAAAAATATAGAGCCAATGATCATTCTGACAAAGCTTCACTGTAGAATTTGCATCATGTCTCATAATGGCAAATCCACTAGTTTAAATAAGGAACCATAGGAAGGATTTAGGGTTGATGCCAACATGTATTTTTAATTTACTAGTCATTTTAGCAAAATCATGAATGTCGAAATCAAGGTTGCATCATCCAAGACAAGGGTCAATCTTAAGAGCATTTTGTCATTCTGAAATGAATAGATAGGATGCTAGTGCAAAGTGCTAGTGTCCTAATAGAATCAATCAAAAAAGTATCCATTGATTTAGGACTTAACCAAGACCTAAACATCATTCACTGTTTCGACATGTCATTATCGGTAATGGTTTACGCGGCACAAAGAATTTCTCTTGAGTTTCTAGCAAGGCCCAAGGTTGGATATGATCCTAAAATGGACTAGGGAGTCGAAACTAAAGTGAGTGCCAAATAGAGAATGAAATTATGCTTGTACCATCATGGAGCACAATTTACTATGCTACTTTTTAACCCCAACTTTAGCGGGTGTATGAGACTTCGTGCATATACAAGCTAAAGTAATAGAAAATAAATAGTGAAAGAATGTAAAGAATACTCAAAAGGATACTATCAAGGATGCGGAGCATTTCCAAGTGAGAGAATGGAGCCCCTCGGTGAACGAACTTGCAAAAGCATAGTGCTAGGGACTGCATCCTGCAAAACCACTTTGTCAAAAAAAGCTAAGTCATCCCACAAGTGAAAAGAAGTATCAGTCCAAAATATTTCTAAGGGGAATAAGATAAGAATATGATCCAGAGAGAATCTCATGGGTAGATATATGCCCCCTTGTTTTTTCTTGCTTCTATGGATGTAGAAATAGGGTGGCGATCTTTCCACTACAAGTTTCTTGAAAAGTTGATGAATATGCCTTTCGTAGGGTCAATTAATAAAATAGCACCAAGATGAAAATATTATGAAGGGAAAGAGGGTAGAACCAATATTTCAATGCAACAAATGACATGAAAATTATAGTTCCCAAGCCTGTGTTATGAAGGTTTGAAAAAGTGCTCGAATAGAAGGGTGAAAATTTTAAACATTTACTATAAATAGTAAGTAGGTTTTCACTTTTTACCATTCATTTGACTCTTCCACCTTGAGTAAATATGGAGGATTTCAATTGAAAACAAGAGCAAGGATGGCATGCAGACTGCCATACTAACCACCTAGGCTATATGCACTGATAGACCACATAGTGTAGGGCCTGGAGGCACACGAGGTAAGTCTAAATTTTGAATTTCATGCTTTATTTTTGCCATTTTCTTATCATTATTTCATGCCAAAATGGACCTTGTGGGGTGCTAGCATCCATCCTGGGTGCTAGATTCCAACGTGGGCACTATGGTCCTACAAGGGTGCAAGTTTCTTACAGGGTGCTAGTGTCATTGGGATTTTGGCTGAAATTTGAAAGTTTAGACTTGTTTTTTATTTCTTGATGATGTGAAAGTAATTAATGTGATTGTAGGTGCCCCAGAGATGTGATAGCATGTGGGCTAACATTTCTACATGCATTGTTGTGTAGCCGCATGAGGATGCTTACTGTCATACAGGTAGGGCATCTCAGAGATGTGGGACTATGGTGGGTATACATGATGCCCACTATGAGATAGATCATTTATTAATGTTGATGGCACTCGTGGAGCACTGGGATGCAGACACCTCCACCTTCTTGTCTTCTAATGGGAGAGATGGCAAACATAGTAGAGGATGCACATCATATCCTTTAGCTACCTATGCAAGGTGAGGCCATGATGATTCATGAGAACCAGTCGATGGACTATGTTTAGGTGAACTAGGTGTACTATCTTGGCCATGTTGTGCCCTCAAGTACCACCAGGTACATTCATAAATCTTGTTTGGAGCAGGTGATGTGGTCACACCAATCATGCATTGTATCATGATTGCTACTATTGCTTTGGTTGTTACATAGGATGGGTGAGGCTCACACCTTCACGAGGGTCTCCTTCATAACCATTACAATGATGGAGGACCAAATGACCATCTACACCTAGGAATGGAGCATGTTTCTTCATTTGTATCATGGATTGGGGAGCTATGTGGACTATGAGATGCATAGCTTAATTGCTTGTACACTTCTGCAAGTGTGGGCATTCAAGCACATTACATGCATGTGGCCAGTGGGATTTTTGATAGAGCCTATGTGTACATGCCCATGGGCACACTCCTACACACTAAGGAGGCTATGGCAGTTTGGTGATCTCTTTTATTGGCAGGTTAGATTGGATAGATTGTAGCTCTTGTTGACATCTTGTGGAGACTGTATAGGGGCTATAGAGCATGAATGGGCTAGATTTAGTAGCTGGCAAGGATGTAAAGGGATCAGCTCCTAGCTAGTTTCCTTGATCACATTGTTGTTCCATTTATTACGATTGGGTGATGAGACAGTTCGATCATGTGTAGAGAGTTCGTGTCACTCATCTGACTTATGTGCACTTGGCTTGCGATAGGCTGAGGCCTGACCTACCATTATATATGTTTCTTTGAGTGACCTAGATGATGATGAGCAGGACTTAGCTCTCGTGTCCATCACCAATGATGTGGGTGTGAGCCCAGCATATACGACCTAGTGGAGAACAGATCGTCCTACCCCTATTTTTTGGTAGACTACCCCACCGATGAACCTAAACCTTGGATGGATTAGGGGGACAAGTTAGAGGAGGGGGGAGATAATGATGATGATGATGAGAAGGAGGATTATCTAGCACCAGTAGTAGGAGGGAGATGACTCCAGGGAGAGGAGAATGATGACACTACCAAGGAGAGACCCAGGGCCCAACCTCATGCATCACAATCACTACATTCTGTAGGTGGAATACGAAGTTAGTATGAGTGCAGGGAAATGAGAGGGACTTCCACTATAGTGCCCCCAGTAGCATCAGTGACCATAAACTCAGCTGTAATCACCCCTCTAGTTGATCTTTACTAGTAGGTTGGCGATCAAGGCGATAAGTTTACATTCATGTGTTTATTTGAGATTGAGTAGGATATTAAATGTTGCACTTACTTTTGATTTACTTGATGTACATGATGAGAGTATTGATACAATTTTTTCCTATATTTTGCAGTTGGTACATGGGCATGGCTTGACTTTATGGGTTGGGTCATAGTGGAGATGGTGCCCACCATGAAGATCTAGTAGCTAGTGTGGGCTAGCTACAGGCCATACCAGACTGTAAGGCAACATGTGTACATATTTGAGCCCTTCATACAATTGAGAGCAGCCTATGAGGAGGGGTTGGTGGAGCTAGGCCAAGTCATCGTGCGAGAGAGACAAGGTGATCCATAAATCATTGAGGTTTGAGGTGGCACGTGATATCCTTTAGATACAGTTAGATTATATGGCCAAGACATGACCAACACCCATGGTGGATCATTCTCATGTGGTATCTCTATAGCTAGAGGTGGACCAGTTGTGAGTCGAGAGAGATTAGCTACAACAATAGTATTCAAACATTAGGGTGGAGGTGGTAGAGCTTAAGGGCAAGATTAGGGACCTATAGACATTGAGTGGATCTAGGAGTCACTCATGGTCTATAGCCTCCCATTGATAGCCATCCATTACATAGCCACCACTAGGTTCTGAGGGGTCTAGCATCCATGGTCCTACAAATTGATGAGACTTGTAGTATATTATTTTTGTGTCATTATGACACACCATGTTTTGTTGTAGTGGTGATTTTGTACATAATGTATCAAAACGCTTACATATACCTATATGAGTATTTTGATATTTTGATTGATATTAATGTGTTATGTGATGATTTAATTAGATGTCATTTGTGATCTAATACAATGTTGTGTCACACTTTTATAAAGGAAATGGCCAATGCTGATCCAACTTTTAAATTTGAATCACTAAAAAGTGACATATGTTTTAAATTTTGAAATGATGTAAATTAATAAAACATTTATTTTTAGTATATTTTATGTTTCTATTGTTTTGAAAAAAATAAAAAATTATTTGAATATAGTTTTTAATAAATTGACACTATAATTTAGTTGCTAATAAAATGCTGAAAAATGAAGTTACATGAAACGTCAATCTTTATATAGTAAATTTTAGTTGTTTTTCTTCAATTTTTTTGTCTGTATTTATAACTTGAAACTTTAGGGCATGGATATTTTTTTTTCAATTTTGATAAACATATATTTTTAAACAAATATTGAAATGTGTGTGTATTAAAACATAATTGTTTCCAGTCGACGTCAACTTTCATATTGACTATTTATCTAAAATAGAAAAAAAATTATACCATCTTGATATAGATTCTTTTATCTAGGACATCATATTTTTTTCAAATTTTTAAAATAAGTTTTACTATTTTTCCTTGACATGGTAATTGACTTAATGTTTTGTGCTGATAACCTACTTTCAGTAAAAATAAAAAGTAAAATATAAATAATAATTAAACTATTAAATTTTTTATTTTTTGAAAACTAAACTTATAGATCTACAAAAGGGTATTTTTATATTTTTTAAAAAATGTTATTTACACGTGTAGAAGTTGTTGAAATATCAAGTTTTTCAAAGAATTTTATTTTTTTGGTAAATTGGCCTTATCATGGTGCTACATATGCATTATCCAACAATTTTAGTTAGAAAAGTTGTGCACATATCTAACTTAGCTAGAATGAATCTAACAAGATCATATGTTTGACCAAAATTAATTTTTAGTTAGAAATACTTAAATTCACTTGTGCTGATAAGTCGGCTGAAAGTGTGACACAGATTAATGCTTTTCCAGGACAATGTGCTAAATTATTTAATTAAATGCAATGAAGATCTAACTAAATGTCATAAATTGATATGTATGTGACAATTAAATACAATTATGATTTAAATAAACAACCAAATGAGATTGTTTAATAAATATAACAATGATTTATTTGATACATGTATTGATAAGATGTTGTTTTCTAGATGAATCATGTGATCTAATTAAACAAATTGTTAACATAAATTAATTAACTACAATAATGATTGCCTAGTGTACACACATGTTGAATTAAATACAACTGTGATCTAACTAAACAACGTGATAACATTGTTTAATCAAATGCAACAATGATCTAATTAACATGGTGCATAAATGAAACCAAATTACCAACTATGAATGAGTGATGAATGACACACTCATTATAGTTGCATTGGATGTTCTTTTAATAGGCTTGGAGATGTTTGAGAATGTGTATGCATTGTTCATTGAGAATCTCAAGCTATTGAAGTATTTGTTCTCTATAAGAATTTTCATCAACAATGTCATTGAGAAAAATTTGTAATGAGGAGATTTCTAACTCCAAGGGCATGATCGTGTCGGCACCATACCCGAGATTGTAGTGGGTGGTACTTGTAGTTGTACAAACACTCATTTGGTAAACCCATAATGCATAAGAAAGTTGAGTGTGCCAATCCTTGCCATGTTTGTTAAAATTTTCTCAAAAGATTTGCTTGATTATTTTATTGGAAGCTTCTCCTTGGCCATTTGATTGTTGATAATATGGTGTAGAGAAGCAATGTTCAATGCAAATGTTTTTGAGCAACTTCTTCACTTCTTTGTTCTTAAATGATGAACCATTATCAAAGACCAAAGTGGAAGGAAGACCAAAGATTTCAAGAAATGATGTTTTCAAGGAGAAAGTGATAGATTAGTTTGATAGTAGTGGATTGGAGTGAGATTGATTTGAGCCATTTCATGAAGTAGTCAGTGGCTATAAGGATGAAAGTATGTCCTTGAGAAGGAGTAGAAATTTTTTAGTAAGGTCTAAGCCCCACATAGAAAATGGCCAAGGGGATACCTGGGCACAAAGTTCTTAGGCAGGAGCTCAAATGATATTGTTATGTTGTTGACATTGAGGGCACTTTTTGACAAAAGTAAAGAAATCTTGTTCCATACTTTAGCAATAGTAACCCATGTAAAGAAATTTTTGAACTAAAGATTTACCACCAAAATGCCCTCCATAGGAACTTAAATGTGCCTCCTCTAGGGCAATGAGAATCTTTGATTTATTAAGACAACAGTGAAGGAAACCATTGTATCCTCTACGATAAAGGATATTAGATAGAATTATGTAAGGTGCCTTGAGATTGCTAATATGATCTTGAGCATTTTTAGATGAGGGATTAGCTAAGGCACCATCACACAAATATTAGAATATATAGGAGTACTATTTGTCTGAATCAATGTTACAATAGAAGGCAATATCGAAGGAATTTCTAAATATAGATGGTGAAGAAAGATTATGAATGGTGAACAAATAGTCTATGGATTAATCATCAAGGGATATAAGGGAGGTAGCACTCGCATTACATCTGCATGTTGATTTCTTTCGATGGAATTGTGTCAATTATGAAAGAGGAGAAATGTTTCAAAAGTGATTAGGCCAAGTCATGATACTGAGATAACTTATCTTTCTTCTCTTGATAAGATCAACTGACTTATCTTATGATAAAATAAGAATCACCAAATATATGAAGATGTTCAATATTGAGAGACAATGCAACACACAAGCCAGCAATAAGTGCTTCATACTCTACAAATTTGTTGGTACATAGAAAGTTGAGGCGTAAGATAGGGAAATTATCTTACCTGAAGGGGTACTAGTATAACACCAACACCAAAGCCAGGTTGACACCTAGAACCATCAAAGAACAAGTCCCACTCTGATCAATAACCAAGGGAAGGACCTGATCATCAAGGAATGAATCATGATTTGGAAGAGAAAATGGTGGAGTGTTGGCTAAGTGGTCGGTCAACACTTGAACCTTAATTGTCTTTTGAGAAACAAACATAAGACCAAATTATGTTAACAACATTAACCATTTGGCCAAACATTCTAAAAGATCTATTTTAGAAAACAAAATTCAACGAATTGAATTTTATGATGACATGCATTTCAGTTCATTTAGAAGATAGTGTGTTAACTTGTGTGTTACAAATACAAGAGCTAGACACTATTTATCAATTACAGAATATCAAACTTCATAATTAGGCAAAGTTCATCTGATGTAATATACAATGTTCTCCTTGCCATTTTCATCATGTTGTGCCAATAGTGTTGTAAGAGTATTAGATGAAGCAGAAGTGTAAAGAAGGAAAGGATGTTTAAAGACAGTTGGATATAAAACAAGAGGATTAGCTAAATAGCTTTTTAGATTATCAAAAGCCTTTAGGAAATCAATATTGCAGTTGAAATGAGAATCTTTCTTAAGAAGTTGAGTTAAAGGGAGAGTCTGATCCACTAGTTGTGAGACAAACCAGTGAATAGCCTGACTCTTTCCTTGTAAACTACGAAGTTGAGAAATGTTTTAAGAGGTGGCATGTTGACGATAGCATCTATATTCTTCGTATCCACCTCAACGGCATGATACACAAAATAATGAATCCCAATAGTTTGCTGCTATCAATGCCAAAGATGCATTTACAAGGATTCAAGTACATGTTATATTTGTGAATATGTTCAAAGATTTGGTAGAGGATTTTGATGTGATCCTAACACAAGAAGGAATTGGCCTAAATATCATCGACATACTCCTCCAGGATATTGTAGATAAAATCATGGAAGATGAGATTCATCATGTGTTGGTATGTTACAGTAGTATTCTTCAATCCAAATAGTATGACCACCCAAAAAGGGTTCCTCAAGGTATGATAAAAGCTATTTTATATTGAACTTGAGGATTGATGAAAATTTGGTTGTATCCAGAGAAACCATCCATAAAGGAAAGTAAGGGATGGCTAGCAGTGGAATCAACAATCATGTGAATGTTAGGAAAAGGAAATTCATTTTTAGAGAAGCTTTGTTTAGATCATGAAAATTAATACATATCCAAATATGGTTGTCGAGATTAGCGACAATAACAATATTCGATATCCAAGGTGAATAGTCAATTGGGTGGATAAAGCTATCTTGTAAAATCTTCTTGATCTTATCCTTAACTAACAATGCCACCTTGGGATTCATCCTTTAGATCTTAGTTTTATGGGCTTGCCATCAGGATGTAACACAATGTTGTATTACAACTTGTGGGTCAATGCCAGGCCTATCTGAATATGTCCAAGTAAATAGATCTAGAAATTCATGTAGAAGAGAAGAGTTTTCATGTTGTTCATCAAAATCTAGAGATTTTTCCAATTGGAATGACTTTCTTAGGGTTAGCTGGGTCCATCGAGACATCAACAGTATCTCCAGTAAGGATGGTATTGTGGTCTATGACATCGAGCGAATGAGGAGATTCCTAAAGTGACTCTTCAGATGCTGAGGTATCATCTGATAAACAAGTGTATTTACCAAAGTATACCTCAACATCTAAACAATAGGGAAATCCATGATTATGATGGTAACATGGCATATGCTCATAGACTCCTTGGAATTCAGCCAAAGCTTCATCCATTGGGAAAATATCTAAAGAGGGTGTGCTAGAAGAAAAATTTATGTCTATTAATTTGGGATAAATTAGATTATGTGATGTAGAAGAATTTTGAGATGCGAATATCATGTTTATGTTGAGAGAGGGACAACAAGAAGCTTTGGTAGGCTTCAAAGGGTGGTATCCAAGACCAGACGAAGAATCATGTGGATTAGGTTCTAAGGGAATCTTAATAGCCTACTCTTTTAAACCACAATAATTTCCTCTGTACCGAATCTGAGATAATATCTGAAAACCTCAACCATTATGGGATGTCATTTTAGTTGGAGATGGTGGGTCACTATTAGTGGCATTCATCAATCCAAAAGGCATCACTAACCACTCATACAATCCTTCACTTGTCTTAAAAGTAGTCTTGCATTCATCTCCTTCTCTGATTCTTATCTGATGGTATCCACTCTTCAAGTCTATCTTTATAAAATATTTTGAGCTCCACTCAAACAATCCATAATATCATCCATCCTAGGTAATGGAAATCTATACTTCACTATGATCTTGCTGATTTCTCTAGAGTTTGTACACATTCTCCATTCTCCATCCTTCTTTAGTGCTAGCACTATAGGAACTACACAAGGGATCAAACTTTCTTTGATCAAACCTTTCCTCGATAACTCATGTATCTATCTATTCAGTTCTTCATTCTCTATTGTTGTCATTCTATATGCTACTTTGTTAGGCAAACTACCTCTAGATATAAGATCCATGTGATGACTGATACTCTTGATTGGTGGCAATCCTTTAGGTACATTATCTGATATGATGTCTTCATACTTTGTCAGCAACTTAGTTATCTCCTCTTGTTGTGATTCCTCAGTTCCAGTCTTCAAGGTTCCAGGCTTCTTAGGAATCAAGGCATAACACATATTTACATGACTCAAACCATCCATAAATTTCCTTCCATCTACCAAATAGATTCTAGCATTCCCACATACTTCACTCTTAGGATCATCTTCCAAAGGAATCAAAGTAATTCTCTTTCCATTTGATGTTATAGTATATGTATTCTTTCTTCCATCATGTATAGCTTTTCTATCATACTGCCATGGTCTAGCCAACAATATATGACATACATTCATAGGCATAATATCACACAATATTTCATCATGATAAGATCCAATATGAAATTTCACCAAAGAATATTCACTCACCAATACCTTATGATCATCCTGAATCCATGCTATTTGATAGCACTTAGGGTGTTTCAATCTTTCCAACTTCAACTTGGTTACCATCTCCTTTGAAACCAAATTATTAGAACTACCACTATCAATGATTACTTTACAACATTTAGCTCTTGATTTATGTCGGGTCTGAAACAAACTTTTCCTCTGTGATGGTTCCTCATTTGTCTCTTCTTGAACTAGTTCTCTCCTCATGACAAGTGATTCTCCTTTCTCAGGTTTACCAACTGAACTAGGTGATCCAATAGGTTCTTCTTCTACATAAGCTGCTCTTCCACTGTTCTCTATTCTCTTGCTTGTACTTCCTTGATTACATTCAAATGCTCTATGTCCTTCACCTCCACATTTAAAATAGGTTCCTCTAAATGTTATATCAAGTCCTCAAGTCCATCTCTTCTATGTCCTTCATTCCAGTATGAATTAGGGTTTCCTCTGGGGTAGAAAGTTCTATCATCTCTCTAGTATGCACTGTTATCTTTGTCTTCCTTCTTGAATGTGCTATCTTGTCTGTTCTACTATGCAAATGATATTTCTCCTCTGAAAAATGTTCTACCTCCCTAAAATTTACATCTTCTACCTCTCTGTCTCTTCTCATGCTTCTTATTCAACTTTTCTTCAACTTTTTGGTCAAACTAATATGCTTCTTCTAGTGTTGTCATCCTCACTAAACTCAATTCTTCTTGAATGTTTAATCTCAGTCCATTAATGTATCTTGCCACTTTCTTCCTACTTGCTTAATTGTGTCCTATTCTTATGATCATCTTATGAAATTCTTTAGTATACTCCATAGATTTCTCCTTTTGTCTCAAGTTCTGCAATGTCTTCAACAGTTTCAACTCATAGTCAACAGGTATAAACCGATTCTTCAATTTTGTCACCATTCTATCCCATTTTATGATCTTTTCTTTTCCTCTTCTACTTCTATCCAATTGAATTTCTTTCTACCAAATAGTAGCATGTCCTTTCAACTTTGTCCTTACGAATTTCACCTTCTTGAGATCTTCAATTTCTTCATATTCAAAGTATTTTTCCAGGTCATTTATCCAATCAATCAGTTCTTCAGGATTAGACTGACAATGTAATTCAATACATCAACTCTAGGTCTTTTCCCAATCTTTGAAATAGATTGCAACATCTTCACTTGATCTGATTCTTCTTCTTCTCCTAGGGTTTCTTCATTTTGATCAACAGATTGAAATTCTTCATCATCATCACTCTCAACATTAGGTCTAGGTGTAAGTCCTCTTCTTTGATCTTCTTCAATAGAATACAAGTGAACTCACATTATCTTCATCATTCCCATCATCTCATTTATCTTCCAGCCATAGTACCAACAACATGTATTCTCCTTGGTGGCATCTCTTCCTAGGATCAAGTGTAACTACCTCAATTTCAGCGATCAGGTTGCAAGGTGACAACTACCTCACAATCAGAGATTGGTTGACAACACAGGTAGTCTACCTTGGATTTAGTGATCTATTCACAATAGGATCTTATAGAATGCCTTCACAACTTTTCTCAATTTTGCTCACTTTGCTCCCAAAGGATTCAAACTTTTCTTTGATACCACTTGGTGCACTCACAGTTAGGAGGGTCCACAAAGTGAATAGTCCAGGCCATGCATCAAGTGTAAACACAACAAAAGCATCTCAATTAGAGAATCCAAATGTAGATTTAGTCATTTAGTATATCATAGATCCAAAATAAAAACATGTCGGCAACATGCAATCTTACAGATTAGGGCTCTTAGGCTTGATTCTCCAGTTACAACACATGCACAAGATATAGCTTTGAAGTGACTTATAGAAGAAAATCTAACTTAACAAGTATCTAATGATGATAAACTTCTATGAACTCTATGAAATACTTTCTTCTACATCTATTACATGATTATATATCATCTCTAGATCAAAAGATTCCTCCGCGCCAGCCAAATGGATTACAATCTCCAATGAAAGAGGTGTAACATGTGTACCAGGATAGGTCAAACCTAAAGAGCTAGGAATCCTCCACAAATGAATGGAATGATGTGCAGATCCCAGGGAAGGTCGGCCATGATCTAAAGTACCTTGAATGATGAGTAATTGAGCTCCACAAGTCGTAAAAGTGCTCCACAAATCTTCTCCTTTAGTCGATTATTGAAACTATCTGAGTGCTCTATTATAAGAAAACAACCAATCTTCTGATGATGATATCTTTCCCAAAAACTGATCCAAATGATCTAATTTTTAGATATGATGTGGATGAAAATGTGTAGATGCTAATTTCAGTTCCACAAGGTCTAAAATGATATTGCAAAAGAATGCGGACCAAAACACAAAAATTGCAATTGACTAAACTAATTGTACTGAACTTGAAAATGAAAGAAAACAAAATGAATGCAAATGTTTTTGGTTGATGCAAGATTGTTCTAAACTAGGGATACTCCTACATTAGTATAAGTATAATCAACATAACGTGTCAAAGTAGAAGAAGTTGAAATAGTGAGTTGAGGTTTTTTAGAAGAATAAGAAGACTATGTAGTGGAAACTGAAGCCACCTTTGGGGTCTCAGACTTTGGTGGTGAGATTTTATATTCGCCAATAAAGGAGGGCGTAAATTCTAATGAACCCAAATTTTCACTAAGAAACTCACTTGAAGGTGACATCCAATCTTGGTCAATGCTGTTGCTAGTAGTGGGGAATAGTGGGCCAACCTTCGTTGAAGATGGAATTAAAGTGCTAAGAGATTTAGAAACATGAGATTGATATTTGGCTTGTGCTTGCAAGCAACTTTTTGAATTTGGATCAACCTCAACTGTATAGAGTTTGTTGTTATAAAAAAAAATTATTGTATGATGAAGAGTACACGGGACTGCCACATGGAATGAATCCATGTTATATTGAGAAGAAGGTTATATGAAAGATTATTGGGCATAACATGGATAAGCGTAGTCAAGATCACAGGTCCTACCTCAACTAGTAGTGTGTTTGTACCTAATGACTGTCTACCAACATTATTGAAGCAACGAATAGAAAGAATACTAGGTTTGATAAGAGATGTATCTACACTAATTTTGTATAACAGGTCTATGCTACAAATATTAAGACCCGATCCTTTATTGATTAGAGTATGCTTTATTATATTTCTATTAATGATGTCCAAAATCATGAGAGGATCATATTTCTTTTGAACATCGAGAGAAGGTAACTCATGTTGTTGAAAGATGCTATCTAAATTTGTCACATGCATACAGTCTAACATGGTTACTACATCATTTGGTCTAATAGAAGGCGGGATGACCACCTTTTGTAGAGCCTCCTAGAGCATTCTTTGGTATGCAGGTAAGGTTTGTATTAACTCCTAGAGTAAGATTTTAGTTGAAGTAGCACAAAGTTGCTCGACAAGATCATATTCTTTACTAGTATTTTGAAAAAGATGAGGTCCTAGAGGGAGAAAAGGTGTAGAAGGTGGAAGAGAAATAGGAGCAATTGGTTCTTGTTTATTTTGTTTGTTTTTGCAAGTGTTGTATGTGTGAGTAACCACATAGTAATGGGGTTGTTGTGAGACATTTTGAACAAGTTGGTTGTTTTTAGTAAGTTGTTTTGTAAAG
This sequence comes from Cunninghamia lanceolata, assembly GCA_027924645.1. Taxonomy (NCBI): domain Eukaryota; kingdom Viridiplantae; phylum Streptophyta; class Pinopsida; order Cupressales; family Cupressaceae; genus Cunninghamia; species Cunninghamia lanceolata. The sequence continues at coordinate 8,049,107 of BSBN01000193.1, forward strand.
TTTCATATGTAACTAGGAGGTTGAGATTATTTTTGAACACCTCCAATAGTTAGAATAGGATTAAATTGTGGTTGTGAAACATCAAAATGAAGATGCACAACAATCTTTGGTTTTGCATGCTCCTTTTGGGAATTGGAAATATAAATCATGTTTATTAATTTTTGACAAAGAGATGTTTTAGGAGTCGTAGAGGATGACTCTATTGAGATGAAGTAACTAGTTATTTTTCTCTCTATAGGAATTCATAGGTTTCATTCATTTCATTGTAATAGATTAGAGGGAATTTACTTTTCATAGACTAAATCCATTTGCCTTTGTTGCTTAGATTTTTTCTTTCTTTCCTAGAGTAGATTCCAAAATCATCAAAAACACAAAATCATAAAATAACATTGCATTAGGTAAACATAATTATAAATTTCCACTCATATACAATTATTTTATTCATTCAAGAAAATACAAAAAAATAACTTGCATATCATATAGTTGCATTCATATGCAAAAATTAAACAAAAAACAAAAATATTAGGAAAACCCAAAATGTTGAAACCCTCAATCTCATCATGAGGTACAATAGGTAGTTACATTCACATTAGAGACAAACCCTTGATAACATCACAAGGTGCACATTCAAAGAAATAATAAATAAACCCTAGGTCAACTTTAAACCCCTAGGTCAATCTTGGTCAAAGAAAGTCAACATACACCAACTCTCTTAGAATAACAACTAAATGTGCCTAGGACCTAGAGGAGAGTGGGTCAAGGTAGTTCTAGAAGAACTAGAGGAAATAAACCCAAGACCACAACTCACGAAAGAGCAGTACCATATCATTAGAGATGTAGAACAAGGCATACAGATTCAACAATGCCTCCAAGAGCATGAGGCTAGATTACAACATGCTAGGAACATAAATGAAGCAAATCAATACCCATCTAGGCATTAAAATCTCAAAAACTCCAATAAGAGATAAACCACAAGTGAGCCATTGAGTCATATAGTCATTTTAAAAACTACCATAGAAAGAATGAGGCAAATCCAAAACAAAAACAAGCACTTGATTAGGTTGGTTTCTCTTTGTGAGGTTCTACTCCCAAGCTAACAAAACAACCCTCGGGTCTCGTCTCCACTCGATTGACTTCTACCTTGAGAGCGAGAGCGAATTGAAGGTCACCCCAAAGCAAGGAGAGGGTCCATGTGCTGCATCAAATCTGACTCATCCACAATTGTTCATGTGTCACATTTCAAAGAGTATAGGGTCATGTGCTAAAGAGAATGAATGTTTTTCATCTTTTTCATAGTTAACTAAATCACAAATATTCTCTTGGAGAAGTAATATTTTCATTGCTATTTCCTTGATAATATTTAATTTGATTTGATTATATTAGGCTTATTTAGAATAGATTCATTATAGTTTACAGATTACATTTCTTTCAAGAAAACTTTAATTTCTAGATTAGATTCAAAAATCGTCTCTGAAAACCCAATAACATAGTTTAGATTCCATTCGCGAAATTCATATTAATTGCATTTCATATTTCAATTTATAGTTAATTAGATCACTTTTATATTCAAATTGGAAAAGGAACCAAAAGTGTTTTGCATTTATATTTGTTGCATTCATGCAAAAATACAAAAACATTGGGAGACCTAGAGCAAAACCCTCAATTACATCATGAGGTACATTTCACATTCAACAAAGGTCAAAGCCTTAATTCCATCACAAGGTAGATTTCACATTCAACACTTCACAAAAATACAAACAAACCTTTGACCTCATGTCAACAAAAGTCAAACTAGGTTAACACTTAGTCATGTTGAAATGCACAGGACATCTGAGAGGGTGGGGGGGTGAATCAGTCGCCACTAAACTTAACTTCAAATGAATATCAAACCATCAACAACTTAAGTACTAATAATCAAATTTAACCATAAAAGCATGAAACCAAAACTTAAATGACAATCACACATTCAAGATAGTAGACACTAGATTTTTATGTGGAAAACCCTAAGAAGGAAAAAACCACGGTGGGTGTTAGCCCATAGAAATATATAAGTTATATCAATACTAAAAAATAGAGGCTCACTGCCTACAGGGCTCACTACAAAGATAGGCTTACTGCCAAGAGGTGACTCACTACCAAGAATCGGCTCAACGCCAAAGGGTGGCTCACTGCCAGTTATTGTTGAACTAATTTGACAGCATCTACTCAATGCCTGAGTTCAGTTCCATTGAAGTGCAATATTTTTTCTATACTCTACTCTTTTTTTCTTCGCACTTATCTTCTCATTTTTCCACACACACACTTTTTTGTAATTACATTACAATTCTTTATACAAGTCATTGACCTTGGAATGTACATCAAGGTTGGCAATACATTCATCAACTGTTGGAACAATCTCCAAGGTCGACATTACAAAAACATACATAGAAATAGGTTACGAGTTAATACAGAATTTGCTAAGGGAAAGGTGTAAAGATGTATGCTAATCACACCATGCCTTAGCTGGGACTCAAGCACAATCCTTCACACCATGACACACTTCCACCATCTTCAAAACATCTTCACAAATAATGAAATCAACCAAGTTGGCCAAGACTGGTGAGAACACTAAGTCTTCTAAGAACATTCTTCATCCACGATCCAACTTTCTCTTTGTGGACCAATCCAAGGGTAGGAAGACAATTAGGAGACATCCACAAGGACATTGAAATCATCAAGAAACAACCACACAAATTCTAACCACTCTGTCAAGAAGATTATCCAAACTAGAGCACATAAACATCATAGGCAACTATTGTCATAAGGAAAAGATCATTTGCAGACCACCAAATCATGAACCATTGAAGTTGAAGGCTCTTAACATCATCTTAGACTTAACTTTAGAACCGCAGACAAAAATACTTCAATGCAGAGGAATGTGGAGCATAACACTTTCTCCCTATCACCACCAAACATACAAGAAAATTAGTTTTTGACACTGGTGAACCTAACTTACTAAAATCTTCATATCAGAGGCTCAAACTTGGAACATAGCATCTTCAGATAGACTCCTAAATAAATTCCAATCCGTAAACAAAGATATTCATTCTACAGGAAATGCAGAGCAATCTTCTGGACTGTTCTTCTATAAGCAATACACTATTTCCAATGCAACTCACTGTTTCTACCAGAGGAACTAATTTTCTCCATATCCTCAACATCTAACTCATTACAAGAAAGTAACAAGATAAGGACACAATTGACATCAATGACAACATAGATATGTTGACGTCAATGACAACACCGGTTAGGTACATACTTGCAACAATCTCCCCCTTTGTCATTGATGGAAACATATGATGTGAAAAAATTAAAAGACTATCAAGACAAAATTCTCCCCCTTTCTCTTTACACATATGCATCTTTTCTCCCCCTAAGTTTTTCACATGATTTCTCTCCTCCTTTGACATCAATGGAAAAGGGCACATACTTGCATTCTATTGCTCTGATCCAACTAGTCTATTACCAACACATCTAGCTACTCCCCCTAAGAGGTAGCTCTCAAAACATCAATCCAAATCAAGTAATGAGACTTTGAACACCACTGGATTGATGTATTCACATGCATCTTATTTTAGTGTAGGAGGGGTAATGACCCTTAACTTTTCTTTGAGATACTCAAAAGTATCCTTAGGTAGAGGTTTGGTGGAGATACCTACAATCTGATCCTTTATGGAAACATATTCCAACTTTATGTCATTCTCTATCACCTTTTCTCTCAGAAAGTGATAACTTATAGATAGATGCTTTGTCCTTGAGTGCATCACTAGATTCTTTGAAATATTTATAGCAATTGTATTGTCATAGAAAAGTGCAACTAGATCTTCATATAGAACTCTTATGTCCCTTAAAGTCTGCTTCATCCATAACACTTGAGTACAACAACATGCTGCTGTAATATATTCTACTTCTGTAGTTGATAAAAATATTAAGTCTTGTTTCTTTCTCAGCTAAGAAACTAATCTGTTACCCAAAAATAAAGCACCTCCACTTGTACTTTTCCTGTCATCTCTAGCCCAATCAACATCTGTATAAGCACTAAGAGTGAAATCATTATCCTTTGGATACCATAAGCCATGATCTAGAGTGTCTTTTAAATACATCAAGATTCTCTTAACTACCATCACATGTGATTCTCTTGGATCAGGTTGAAATCTTGCAAAAAGACAAACTGTATGCATAATATCAGGTCTTGTTTGAGTTAGATAAAGCAATCCTCCAATCATGGATTTTAACTTTTTTTTATCAGTCTTAGGTGATTTATCTGTTTTGCTCAACTTACAGCTAGTCACCATAGGATTACACACCATTTAGAGTCTTCCATCCCAAACTTCTTCAACAACTCTTTCACATACTTAGACTAAGATATGAAGTTTCTGTTATCTGATTGATTGATTTGCAGACTCAGAAAGAAATTAATCTCACCAAACATAGATATCTCAAACTCTTTATGCATTTCACCAAAAAATTTTAGACACATGTTTTCATTTCCTCCAAAAATGATATCATCAACCAAGACTTCAACAATCAAAATTTGATCACCATTAATCTTGAATTAGAGATTACTATCAGCAATACCTTTATTAAACCTTAACTGTAACAAATACTTATCCAACCTTGAATACCAGTCTCTAAGAGCTTGCTTGAGTCCATACAATGCTTTCTTCAACCTGCGTACCATATCACCTTGGTTTGATAGTTGAAATCCTTCTAGTTTCTCAATGTAGACTTCCTCTTCCAACTCACCATTCAAAAATACATACTTCGCATCCATCTGATACACTTTGAAATCTTTGTGAGCTACAAGTACTAGAAACATTCTGATTGCTTCAATCTGAGCTACTAGAGAAAAAGTTTCATCAAAATCTATTCCTTCAATTTGAGAATATCCTTTGCACACAAGCCTTGCTTTATTCCTTACAACTTCTCCATTTTCATTCATCTTACTCCTGAAAACCCATTTGGTTCCAATAATATTTTTGTCAGTAGGTCTAGGAACTAATTCCCAAGCTTCATTCTTCTCTATTTGCATTAGTTCTTCCTCCATTGCCTTTACCCAATTTTCATCCTTGTAGGCTTCATTCACAGTTTTTGGTTCAAATGTCGAGAGCAGATAGTAATTTACTTGTTCTTCTACAACTCTTTTCCTTGTCAGTACTCCTTTGTATTTGTCTCCAATAATTTGATTTTTAGAGTGATTGATTATTACATACCTAGGGGTCTTAGCAACAACTTCCGGAGCCTTTTCTTCTTTATCTTGACTGTCTTCTTGTTCAACTTTTTCTTCATAAGTTGTAACAACAGGTTCATTTGATACATAACCATTTTGATCTAAAGTTCTTCCTTTGCCTTCATCCACCTTCACATTTGCACTTTCAACAATATTTTTTAATCTTTTGTTGTAGCACCTAAAGGCCTTACTCTTGGTAGAGTATCCAAAAAAGATTCCTTCATCACATCTTGCATCAAATTTCCCTTGATCTTCATCTCTTCTGATATCGTATTTGCTTCCAAAGACTTTAAAATATCTTACTATTGGAGTTCTTCCATACCACAATTCATAGGGAGTTTTAGTACCATTTCCTTTTACTTGAACTCTATTTTGAATGTAGACTGTTGTATATATGGCTTCCTTCCAAAAGACTTTTGGGAGACCTCCTTCCTTCATCATTATCCTAGCAACCTCTTGAACATTCCTGTTTTTTCTTTCAACAACTCCATTCTGCTGAGGAGTCCTAGGTGTAGACAACTACCTCTTTATTCCTTGCTCTTCATAGAAGGTGTTGGATTCATTTGAAGTGAACTCACCTCCTCTATCAAACCTCAAGCATTTGATTTTCATCTCTATTTCATTTTTAACCATTGCCTTGAAAGATTTGAACTTCTCTAGGGCTTCAGATTTGTCTCTCAGAAAAGTAACCCAAGTCATTCTATAATAGTCATCAATAAGCAACATGAAGTACTTGTGTCCTTGAAGACTTCTTATCCTTGTAGGACCACATAGATCTATATGAAATAGATCTAGCAAATCCAACATAAAATTGCTCTTTGCTCTTGAAACTTGTTCTAGTTTGCTTCTCCAACTTACATTCCTTAGAAATTGATGCAGAGGCATCCACACTAAAACCTTGACATACAGCATGGATGTCCGCAACCCTTCATCATCATCATCATATTTCCCTTAACACTGTCAGCATCATCATATTCTCTCTACCGACCGATATCCTCCTGATGACAAGCCTTCGACCCTTCACCTGCCAGCAGCATCATCATATCCGACTATCGGCAGCATCATCATATTCGGCAAGCGCGAACATCCTCCTGACGTTCACTGTTCACCTTACCGCCAACCTCTATCTTCATCATCATGATGTTCAACATCATGTTCATCAGCAGGATATAGAACATCCGGTTCCTTCCATATATCTTGATGATGACAAACTCTTGCACCTTTCCTTCGATGCTTACGTCACCCCGATATCCTGATGACGATTATCCTGATGACGATGACGTCACATGTAGCTCCCTCAATATCCTGCTGCCCGATATCCTGATGACGAATATCCTGATGACGATGACGTCACATGTAGTTTCTTCAATATCCTGCTGTCGGCCAAACTTAACATTATCGGCCCACGATGGTTTTTTCAACCCGATCTTCTACTTTATGCCGATACGCTCCTCCTCGGCAACACCTGATGATGATCACCCCAAAACACATTCACTTTATGCAATCGACTGCATCATGCTCATCTCCTCCTACTCGGATGACGCCCGAAGTAACTGCAGGATATACACAGAAATATCCTGATGATGCCGTTGCGATGGATTTTCCAACCTTAGCGAATTTTGATCCGCCGAACCTCCTGGGATGACCTGATATGCTTCCAGGGTGATCTTCCAGACTCTAACAACTAACACGACCTAGCACATACCCATGCTAGGGTCCTCAACACCTTTCGACGATGATCCTGCACACCTGCATGCAAACGAACACAAAATGCAACCTAAATCCTAACCTACTGTACATGGCCATTCCACCGATTCGACGAATCAACCGGTGGAATGGATCAGTGAATCCATGTAACCACCAAAACAGCAAATTGATTTCACAATGGAGACCAAACAGAAAATGAACACAAACAAGATCTTTATTGATTTCAACAGATGCAATTACAATGCTCAGTCTCACTCTCTGCCTCACTCTGTGCAACCTAGCTCGATGATCTAAAACCAACCGATCCTCATGCATATATAGGATCTCTTGCAAGTACTACTGACCCGACTCCAAGCGGCTGGGAAATCTCTCCAGGCGGCTGGGGATCCAACCGGACCTACAGCATACAGCTGTCCTAACAAACTATCTAAAAATAGTAAAGCATGGTCAACATGACCTTATTACATGCATTGGTCTTATCAGACCTTCTTGGAAACATTAACAAGACTCAAAACAAACTAACTGCCTCATGGAGGCCAGCTATCAGGTAGGTGCTCCTGCACCATACTCCCCAACAGAAAAGAACTCATGTCCCATGAGTTTGGGTTGTGGAAGTCCTCCACCCTTACACTTTGTCATGTCAGTGTTCTGACCTGTTCCAGCTTTATCCTCTGCTGGCTCTTGGCTGCTCCAAGACTTCTGAACTGTAACTTGCTTTCTTGCAAGTAAATCCTCATGCCTGTCAATGTAGGCCTTTCTCACACATACCTTGTGTTTGTCAGGTTGTCTGACCAGAACCTCTGTCTGAACTGCCTCTTGAACTTCTGTAGTGTTCAACTCTATCTTCCTTTCAACCTTTATAGGACAAACAATAGTCCCAACTATGACAACATCCTTGTCATTCCTCTCAACTGGTTGCTGTTTGCAAACCTATTTTTGCACCTGCTACTGACCTCTGTCACTCAAAACTGAAGCTTTCTTCAACCTGTTGTCCTTAACAACTCCTTTCCCTGCAGTGTCCTCAACTGCCTTTACGCCTGCTCCTATAGGCATCTGCACAAATTCCTTCTTTCCTACTAAAATGATTTTGGCTGCCCCCTGTGCTGCAGCTGCTTCTTGTAATGGCATCAACATAATAGTCTTCCCATCTTTCTTGATGGTGTAGGTACTAGCATACCCATCATACAGTACCCTCCTATCAAATTGTCATGGTCTACCCAACAGTAGGTGACAACATTCCATGGGCAAAATGTCACACAAAATTCTATCATGATATGCTCCAATCTGAAAATCCACATATGCCTGTTCATAGACAAAAAGTGATTGACTATCACTCACCCAAGATGCCTTGTAAGGGTGATGGTGTGGAATCCTTTCCAAATTCAGTTTATCCACCATTTCCTGAGATACCATGTTGTCTGTTGAACCAGTATCAATGACAACCTTACATACTTTACCTTTGCTCTTGCATGTGGTCTTAAAAAGAGCTCTTCTTTGCATCATATCCTTTGATGCCTGCAAACTAATTCTCCTTAGCATCAATGCTTCTCCCTCCTCAGGATATCCATAACCGTCAGGTTCCCTATCTCTTTGATAAGTGTTTGAACTCTGCACACTTTGCTCTACTTTCTCTTCTTGCACAAGTTGTACTCTCTTGTCATTTGTTCTATCATTTCTGGATGATGAACCTTTGCTTTCTGGACATTTGAAAGATGGATGACCAAACTCACCACAGGTGTAACATTTTCCTGAAAAGGTAGGAGAACCTCTACCACCTCCAAATCTGCCTTTATTACCTTTCCATCCACCTCTGAAATCAGACTGTCCCTGTCCTTTACCAGTGTCTTCTTGACCCTCATTGGTTTGCCTTTGTGTAGGGGCTGCTCCTCTTCCCCTCATATTGCTGCCTCTTCCTCTCATGGACTTATCTTGTCCTCTATTCATCTTTTCTTCAATCCTGATTGCCATTTGATAACAATCCTCCACACTCTTAGGGTTAGCTAAAACTAACTCATCCTGTATGTTCAATCTCAAACCAGCCAAGTACCTAGCCACCTTTTCTACCTCATTCTCATGATGACCAGATCTCATACTCAACTTATAAAACTCCTCAGTATATGCCTTCACATCCATTTCCTTCTGCCTTAAAAATTGCAGCTTCTTAAACATCTGAATTTCATAATCCTTAGGCAAGAATTTACCTTTGATCCTTGCTACCATTTTATCCCATGAAGTGATCTTTGACTTCCCTTGTTTCCTCCTCTCAGATTGTACATAATCCCACCATACCAAAGCATGACCTCCTAACTTGGTCTTTGCAATCTTTACCTTCTGATCCTCAGCAACATCTTCACATTCAAAGTGATTATCAAGTGCAGCAATCCAATCCAGTAACTCATCTTCATTCAAACTTCCATTATACTTGGAAACATCAACCTTTACCTTAGGTTTATCACTCTGCACTGCCTTTAACAGTTTTGCCAATCTCTGGTCTTCAGCATCCAGATCTTCAGCTACCTCTTCATACTCTTCAACAGTATCTTCATCTTCTTCAGACTCACTGTCTTCCACTTCCCTCTTTTTGTTCTTTTCCAGGGCTACAAGCCTGGCTTGAAGTGCTTCAGCAAGCTCCTTCATCTTCCTCATCTCTCTGGCATGTTTTTCCTTCATCTTCTGCAATTCCCTTGCAGTACCACTACCTTTTGGAGGCATTTTGTCAACCTCTCACTCCTCTACCTCTGTCCTTTCAGTGACAGAATCAACACACAACAGCCCAGACCTTTTTCTGAGCTCTGATACCACTATGATGCAGAGGCATCCACACTAAAACCTTGACATACAGCATGGATGTCCGCAACCCTTCATCATCATCATCATATTTCCCTTAACACTATCAGCATCAACATATTCTCTCTGCCGACCGATATCCTCCTGATGACAAGCCTTCGACCCTTCGCCTGCCAGCAGCATCATCATATCCGACTATCGGCAGCATCATCATATTCGGCAAGCGCGAACATCCTCCTGACATTCACTGTTCACGTTACCGCCAACCTCTATCTTCATCATCATGATGTTCAACATCATGTTCATCAGCAGGATATAGAACATCTGGTTCCTTCCATATATCCGGATGATGACAAACTCTTGCACCTTTCCTTCGATGCTTACATCACCCCGATATCCTGATGACGATTATCCTGATGACGATGACGTCACATGCAGCTCCCTCAATATCCTGCTGCCCGATATCCTGATGACGAATATCCTGATGACGATGACGTCACATGCAGTTTCTTCAATATCCTGCTGTCGGCCAAACTTAACATTATCGGCCCGCGATGGTTTTGTCAACCCAATCTTCTACTTTATGCCGATACACTCCTCCTCGGCAACACCTGATGATGATCACCCCAAAACACATTCACTTTATGCAATGGACTGCATCATGCTCATCTCCTCCTACTCGGATGACACCCGAAGTAACTGCAGGATATACACAGAAATATCCTGATGATGCCGTTGCGATGGATTTTCCAACCTTAGCGAATTTCGATCCGCCGAACCTCCTGGGATGACCCGATCTGCTTCCAGGGTGATCTTCCAGACTCTAACAACTAACACGACCTAGCACATACCCATGCTAGGGTCCTCAACACCTTTCAACGATGATCCTGCACACCTGCATGCAAACGAACACAAAATGCAACCTAAATCCTAACCTACTGTACATGGCCATTCCACCGATTCGACGAATCAACCGGTGGAATGGATCAGTGAATCCATGTAACCACCAAAACAGCAAATTGATTTCACAATGGAGACCAAACAGAAAATGAACACAAACAAGATCTTTATTGATTTCAACAGATGCAATTACAATGCTCAGTCTCACTCTCTGCCTCACTCTGTGCAACCTAGCTCGATGATCTAAAACCAACCGATCCTCATGCATATATAGGATCTCTTGCGGGTACTACTGACCTGACTCCAAGCGGCTGGGAAATCTCTCCAGGTGGCTGGGAGATCCAACCGGACCTACAGCATACAACTGTCCTAACAAACTATCTAAAAATAGTAAAGCATGGTCAACATGACCTTATTACATGCATTGGTCTTATCAGACCTTCTTGGAAACATTAACAAGACTCAAAACAAACTAACTGCCTCATGGAGGCTAGCTGTCAGGTAGGTGCTCCTGCACCAGAAATGGTATTGGTGGGTTTCACAAGTTTTGGTAAATCTCTCACAGTCTAACAAGAACTTATCTTAACCAAATTATCAAAGTTTATATGACACATCCTTCTATGCCATAACCAACTTTCATCTGCTTGGGCTAATAAATAGTAATCATTAGTTCCTCTTAATTGATAGATGTTACCTCTAGTCTTCTTACTAGTAACAATCATAGTTCCAGAGCTCTCCATGATCTTGCACCCATTGTCCTCTAATCTTAGATCATATCCTTTGTCACACATCTAACCAACACTCAAAATATTATGCTTCAAACCATTCACCTACATGACATCAACAATATTATTCTTTCCATCAAATGAAATAGATCCTTTTCCTCAAATCTTACCAGCTGCATTGTCTCCAAACCTAACTAGTCCTCCATCATATTTTTCAAAACTTACAAACTTACTTTTGTCACTGGTCATGTGATGTGAGCATTCACTATCAATAATCCATTCATCCTTATCTTTCTCAATCTAAACAACCAAATCACTTTCTTCCACTAGTTTTTCTTCCTTCACACAGCTAGCAGGATTAGTAGACACATGTTCTTCTTTAATAGCAATAAAAAAACATTCATTTGCACTAGTACTAGCATCATCAAATTCATCATTAGTCACACCTTCATCATTAAAATATCTAACATAGTAGCATTTATTTGGAGCTCTAGGTCTATTCTCAAATCTTTTTCTATTTCTTTCAATTCTTTAAGGACATCTAGAAGAATAATGACCTACTTTACCACAAGAAAAACATTTGAAAGGTAGTTTTCCTTTGAACTTATCAGAACCTCTTTGCAATCTATCAAGTTAGCTTCAATTCATCAAAGTCATCATCAGGTTCTACCTTGTATTTCTCAGCTCTGGAGATCCTTTCTAAAGTACTGGCTTTAAAAGTTGTCTCAACTTTTGGCAGAGCATCTCCAAATTCTCTCATCTCAAAGGCTGTAAGCTTGCCAAGCAATTGATCTCTGTCAATGGTTTTTACGGTCATTACTTCTTCAATTGCAGCTACCTTATGACTATATGAATTTTGTAGTGATCTAAGAATTTTCATCACAACTTCTTTATCACCAATAGTTCATCCCATACCTTTTATTCCATTTGATAATTTCATCAACCCTTTGCATGAAGGCTGTAATGTTTTCATCTTCATTCATCTTTAAACTCTAATATTTTGCTTTTAGGCCCTGTAGCTTGGCTTCTTTTATAGAATCATCTCCTTCATACAATTTATTCAACTTTTCCCAAACCTCATGTGTAGTTTCTAGATCCATGACTTTTATCAATTCAGTGTCAGACAAAGCACTTAACAGGGCATCTCTAGCTTTTATATTTAACTCATATTCTTTGATTTCATCTTTAGCTGACAAACCATTTTGAGGCATGTCATATTTTGATTCTGCAGCTTTCCATACTTTATAACCTAGACAAAGAAGATGGATTTTCATTCGTACCTTCCAAAGAGCATAATTTGTCCAATCAAACTGTAGAACTTCCTTTTTAAAAGACATCCTAGATCTTCCTCAAGCTATTAGGCTTTCTTCTGAGGAACCTGTTGTGATACAAATTGTTAAAATGCACATGACAACTAGGGGGGGTGAATCAGTCGTCACTAAACTTAACTTCGAATGACTATCAAACCATCAACAACTTAAGTACTGATAATCATATTTAACCATAAAAGCATGAAACCAAAAACTTAATTCACAATCACACATTCAACATAGTAGACACTAGATTTTTACATGCAAAACCCTATGAAGGGAAAAACCATGGTGGGTGCTAGCCCACAAAAATATATAAGTTATATCAATACCAAAAAATAGAGGCTCACTACCTACAAGGCTCATTGCCCAAAATGCTCACTATAAACATAGGCTCACTGCTAAGGGGTGGGTCACTGCCAAAGGCTAGCTCACTGCCAAGAATTGCTGAATTGATTTGACATCATCTACTCTATGCCTAAGTTCAGTTCCATTGAAGTGCAATATTCTTCCTCTGCTTTTCTCTTCTTTTCTTTGCACTTATCTTCTCATTTTTCCACACACACACTTTTTCACAATTACATTACAAGTCTTTATACAAGTCATCAAGCTTGGAATGTACATCAAGGTCGGCAATACATTCATCGACCATTGGAACAATCTCTAAGGTTAGCATTACAAAAAAATACATAGAAATAGGTCAGGACCTAATATAGAATTTGCTAAGGGAAAGATGTAAAGATGTATGTTGATCATTCCACACCTTAGCTAGGACTCAAACACAATCTATCATGCCACAACATGTTTCCACAATCTTCAAAACATCACCACAAATAATGAAATCAACTAGGTCAGCCAAGACTGGTGAGAACACTAGGTCTCCTAAGAACATTCTTCATCCACAATCCAACTTTCTCTTTGCATACCAATACAAGGGTAGGAACACGATCAAGAGACATCGATAAGCACATTAAAATCATCAAGAAACAACTGCACAACTTCTAACCACTCTGTCAAGAAGATTCTTCAAACTGAAGCACATAAACAAGACAGGCAACTACTGTCATAAGGAAAAGATCACTTGCGGACCACCAAATCATGAACCATTGAAGTTGAAGTCTCTTAACATTATGCTAGACTTAACTTTAGAACCGTAGACAAAATTACTTGAATTTAGAGGAATACAGAGCATAACACTCTCTCCCCGTCACCACCAAACATATAGGAAAAGCATTTTTCCTATTGGTGAAAATAACTTATTGAATTCTTCATACTAGAGGCTCAAACTTGGAACATAGCATCTTCAGACAAACTTCTAAATAACTTCCAATCCATAGACAAAGATATTCATTCTACAAAAAATGTAGAGCAATCCTCTAGACTGATCTTCCATAAGCAATACACTATTTCCACTATAACTCACTATTTCTACCAGTGGAGCTAATTTTCTCAATATCCTCAACATCTAACTCATTACAAGAAAGTACCAAGATAAGGGCACAATTGACATCAATGACAACACTGGTTAGGCACATACTTGCAACAAGTCAACAAACTCTCTCTCAAGCATTCAATGTGCCCAAGCATTAGAGGAAATTAGATCAAGGTCATTCTTGAAGAGATAGAAAAAATCCCACCAAGACCACAACATGCACAAAAAACCATAAAAGAGAAAGAACGTACTTTTAGGATCTTCTAATAGAGAGACATCACACAACAACAAATTCAAACAAATGAGGATATGTTACAATGCACTAGACTCATCAACAAGTGAAATAATCCACCCACTAAGTATTGGAACTTGAGAAATCCTCATAGGAGACATAGAATTAGTGACTCTCCAAGTCATATAATTATCTCCACCACAATAGTCCTAGAGTGATTTCATCAAATATCCATCTATATTAGGCCTATAGATTTTCTAACTTCCTATTGGCAAGAGACACTACTCTGGTACTAGACTTATATGTTGTCATTGATGGCAAAGGGGCTCAAAGATCTCATCAGCATGACAGGAAGACATAACTCTGGAAGGTCTTATTAGAATTCATGGCAAAAATGACTAAGTATGGGTGAGAAATAGAGTAAGCGATAGTAAGTGGATCAATGTGCCTCCACAGATGAAGACATGGAAATGCGGCTCAGGTATAATGTTCATAATTGTTTGATGTTGTTATATTCCAGTGATCAAGTCCTAACTTCCTCCATAAGTCACTTGAAAGAAATATCTATGTCTGGATGAATAAAGGTGTAACAGAGACAGTGAACAGGGCAAAGTATAATGGTCCGCATTCCTCCATAAGTGTATATTTTGGTCTATGGTTTTGAGGAAACTAAGAGACATGTCATGAATACCAAAATCTAGGATTATAGCCTTTGAAGTTCAATAGATCATATTCAACAAGCTCTCCAATATTGGCTTCTAGTTCAACAGTATTTTCTATGACAGAGTAGTAGTTCCATGATCCGCATTTTGACATGTAGAAGTATTTTTCTCCATGGTTCTAAAGTTATGTCAAGTAGTCAATAATGAACATTGGATATGATGTTTGAGGTCCCATTTGTTCCACAGTGTGAGTTGTGATGTGACAGATGAATTTGTCAAGTATGTTCTTAAAGAACAGGCTAACTGGTATGTTAGATCCTTATGCAGAGAAGATATAGCATCTGGATAATCAATATAAGTGTTTATATGATTGAGCTTGTATGCTCAAAATTGTGACTCTGGTTACCTGGGGATTGTTGGGTCAAATTTTGGCATGCACATGGACCCTTTCCCTCGTTGCCATGGGGTGATCCACCATGTCACTCTCGCTCACGTGGAATTAGCCAGTCGAGAGGAGGTGAGACATGGCAGGGGTCTAGCTCATTGGAGAGCTAGACTTCACAGAGAGGGGTCAGCAAGTTCTATGGCCTTTATTGTTGTATGTTTCATTTGATTGTTGTTGTAGTTGAGATAACCCTATGACCCGAAGGCTCATTGGTTTCTCTTCTTCTATTTGGATTCCTAAGATTCCACCTCTATGTGGGTAAGCGATTGTTCTCATTGATGGCCTCTTGTCTTTGTAGGTGTTTTAAAAATTCTTGTTGTATCTGTCATTGTCTAGTTTCTTCTAACAACAAGAGGACAAATAGGTCTCCTTATGGTAGAACAAATGTCTGTTGCTGTGGTTGTGGATGGATCTCCTCAATCTCATCACGGATAGCCCTCACCCACTCTCCTCTCACTCCTAAGCACATTCATGAATCAGAAGAGAGGAAGTCATTTGATTACTAACCTTAACCAGATCTAGGGTTTTGACCTAGGGATTTGTTTGACCTAGGGTTTGATTCATGTTTTGACTTTGTTTTTACCTTGTGATGAAATCAAGGGTTTGTCTGGAATTGTTTGAATCGCGTTTACCTTGTGATGGAATCAAGGGTTTACAATGTTGTCTATTCTATTATTTCTATATGCATGCAAACTAAAATGATATGCAAAATATTCTTTTTAGTAATTTTTAGAGTATTTTGGAAATGAAAGTGCTTCTGATCTATAAAAAGGAAATATGTATGCAATTCTATATGGATTTTTCAATGCAATGTTAACCTATGTTTTTTGTGTTTTCGTTGTTTCAAAAGAAATTTAATCTAAGAAAAGGGAAAATGTTTCTTCTAATAAACTAGATCTAGAAATGTGAAAGCATTTAATCTAACATGCAAGATCTAACTATCAAGGAAAAAGCAACGTTTTATTGTTCCCAAGAGCAAATTTGATTCTCTAATTACTATGAATTGAAAGAAAACAATGAAGGAACCTAAGACAAACCAAGATTTGTTTACTCCACTACCCTCAGCAACCCTTGTAATAGACAACCGTGAATCCTTTTGTGGCAGTAGGAGATCCTCTTGACAACAAAATGACCCAAAGAAGTAGAAAGAAGATTTGATGAAGCTTGTATGAGCTCGATGAGAGATTGGATTGAGCACAATGGCATAGAATGAAGTAGTGTGATGCTACTTAGTTGAACAAATAAAGCAAAAGGCACCTTCATATTGTAGGAGCATTTGAATGCTAAGTTGGAGAGGAAAAATTGGCAAGAGTTGTGTGCACAATGAATTTGCCTCCTTTTGTGCTTGAGGGAGGGGTGTATTTATAGGTTTAGAAAAAGGGATTGATTGGAGAGTTAACTCATTTGATTGATGAGTTAACAAGAATAGATTGGGGAGTTAAAAAGGTTGATTACCCAATGAACTCACCTGATTAGAGAGTGATGAAGGAATGATAGCTTATCACTGAAGAGGAAATGGAGGTGAGGGAATGCATGAGATTGATTAGAGAGGTAAATTAAGATCAAATAGAGATAATTATGCATGTGTGGGTGCATGAAATAGTTAACTCTATATAAAGGATCAAAAATCATGCAAACAGAAAGAAAACGAGCAAAAATAGAGCAAAAATGAGAGAGAAACTCAAGTTTTTCTGTCGGTCAAAAAGTGGTAGGGTCACCCCTTTTACTAGTAGGGTCGCTCGAGGGGTGACCCTAGGCTGCTCATGGGAGATCCGGGATGGACAAGGTCAGATCTAGAAAAATAGGCTGGGAGATAGTAGAAGAAAAGAAAAGGATGGGTTCTGTATCAAGAAATACGTCAGTCATGTGGAAGAATCCAAATTTTGACTTACATTTGTAGGATCTCTAGGGGAGATTTGGAAATAATAGGGGGAGATTTGGATTGGTTGGTTGAAAATGAATACTGTCAGTGGGAGATGGATCAAGAGACTCTAGAAGGCTTCTATGAGGTGCACTAGAGGAAAAACAAAGGGGAGAGGTGAAAACTCACCTACAAGACACTCACAAGGCTTAGGATCAAGGTCAAAAGCTAGAAAATGCAAGTCAACAAGTGTCAAAAAGTGTCACAAATGGGGAGGGAGAGAAATGAATAAGGAAGAAACAACACAAGACAAGAAAAGAGGACACGTCATCAAGAGGCCTCCTGCTCGAAGGATTTATTTTAATGCTTACATGTACGTGACAAGGATTTGAATCATTATAGGGGTCCTCGTGGAGGCAGTGCATGATTTTTGTGCTTACATATTTGCCCCGTCAGGGATGGTAGTCTACATGAAAGGTAGGTACCATTCCCAAACTAGGCCTTAGTTGTCAATTTTTCCCTTAATTTGTACCTGTAATAACTAGTATTAGTGTGACATTTAAATGTGTCAAAATGAATAATGAAAACTAAAATGATGAACTTACCATGGATCATTCGAGTTCAACTAGTTGCTTGCTCTTGTTGATTAGGACCTACAGGTATGAGAGCATGCAAAATAATGCATGAAACAAATGCATAAAAGCAAAGAACTAATCTAAAATGCATAAATGAAACTAAGCTAAGGGCAAACAAAGAAAGCCAGATTGTGAGATCGGTGTGAAACAACAATGGAATCATTCGTGTGAGTAGTCGATAGAGAGGTATCATCGAGGAGATAGCAGAGATGGCCACCTCTTCTTCAGCCATAGAGAATCGGGTATGTAATCAGTGAGAAACTCTTCTCCAAACCCTAGGTTGTATTTTGTGAAAAATCTCTTAAAATTGTCTATTTTTGGTAATTTTTCTTGTTGCATTGTGTTCGCCTCATCGTTTAGAGTGAGATTGGTCTTTTCTTTTCTGAAATCGGCCGAGAAATGAGGTTTTTAGAGTGATTTTTGCTTTAGGGGCTCGCTCCTAGGGTCGTCCCTTTGGCCAGGTAGGGTTGCCCAAGGGAGATCCTGTTTGACAACAGTGTCGCCTAGGGAGATCTAGGTCACCCGAGGGGTAGCCCTATTGGACTGATTTTGAACCTCATTTGAAGTTGTTTGGTGCAGGAGCACCTACCTGACAGCTGGTCTTGATAAGGCAGTTAGTAGTTTAGGTCTTGTTTATGATTCCAAGAAGGTCTGTTTGACCATTTGCATGTAATAAGGTCATGCTGATCAGGATAAGATCATGCTGACCAGGCTTTTGCTATTTTTAGCTAGTTAGTTATAACAGCTGTCATGATGTATGTTCGGTGGGATCTCCCAGCCACTTGGAGAGTTCCCAGCCGCTTGGAATCGGGTCAGTAGTACTCGTAGGAAAGTCTTTATAAGCATGAGATCGGTTGATTGTAGAGATCATCGATTGGCAGTGTAGTGTTGCGCAGAATAGGTTGAGTGGAACATCATATTGTATAGCATCTTTGAATCAATAAAGATCCTGTTTGTGTTCATCCTCTGTTGCATTCCATTGCTTGATAAATTTACTGGTTTGGGTGGTTGCATGGATTTCCTGATCCATTCCACCGGTTGATCTGTCTGATCGGTGGAATGGTAATGTACAGTAGGTTAGATGTTAGATTGTTTTCCGTTTGCATGCAGGTGTGCAGGATCGTGGTCAAGAGATGTTGAAGACCCTAGCATCCTCATGTGCTAGGTCGAGTTGATAAGCTTATTGAGTTGGAAGATCACCCTGAGTTGGATCGGGTCATCCCTGGTGGATCGGCGAAGAGAGATTTCGCTAAGTGAAGAAGTTCGCCAAAACGGCATCATCAGGATATTTCTGCAAAAATATCCTGCAGACAGTTCGGACATCATCATCCGGATAAGTGAAGGAGAGCATGATGTTGTCAATTGCATGAAGTGCAAGTGCGTCGGGGTGATCAGCATCAGGAGGGCCGAGGAGGAGCGCATCAGCATCAGGCTGAAGATCGGGTTGATCGCGGGCCGAAGAAAAACTAAGTTTGGCTAACAGCAGGATATGACGTCATCATCATCATGATATACGTCATCAGGACATTTCGGAGCAACAGGATATTGTGAAACTGCGGGTGACGTCATCGTCATCAGGATTTACGTCATCAGGATATCGGGTGACGTCAGCATCGAGTGAACGGTGCGAGGAGTTAGGGTTTGTCATCATCAGGATAAATGGGAAGAACCGGATGTTCGTTATCCTGTTGAAATATCATGATGCTGAAGCTGGTGTCGTCGGCTATCGGAGCATCGAATGGAAGGTGTTGAAGGTCGTCATCAGGATATTTGGAGCAACCGGATGTTGAATATCCTGCTGACGAAGGTGATGTTAAATATCATGATGAGGCCGCTAGTGCTTGGCGCCCGATGAACAGTGCAACCGGAGGATGTTTGCGCCTGTTGAACATCATGATGATGTTGAAGGTAGTGAAGACGGAAATTGTCGGAGAGGTGAACAGTGGACGTCAGGAGGATGTTCGCGCTGGTCGGACATGATGATGCTGCCGATAATCGAGTAAGGTGATGCTGTTGACAGGCGAAAGTGCGAAGGCTTGTCTGCAGGAGGATATCGGTCGGCAGGTGCAATATGATGATGCTGTTAGTTTTCGGAAACATGATGCTGACAGAATAAAGCCGAAATATGATGATGTTGGTGGCCTTAGGAAATATGATGATGATGGCGAAGATGATGATGATGAGGTTGGTCTGCAGACATTCATGCTATCTGCGAAGGTTATAGTGTGGATGCCTCTGCATCATTGTTTAATGCTTGTTTTACTCTGATCTGACATGATTTGGTCACTAAATCTTCCCATTTATTGCAATTTTGAAGGTTTATATGTTTTTTTTTGCATAAGTTTTTCTACAGTTTTATGATTTTTAGGGGTTTTTACGAGTTTACGAGATCTAATCTAAAATTCTCTTTTGATTTTGCAAGAGATGCATATTTGATGGAATGTCTACCGAGAGTAGGGGTGGCTCTCAGGGATGTTTGCTTCATGGAGCATAGAGGATCATGCCATACTGAAGAGGGCAGGTCTTGCCAGTGTTTTCCATGTTCTTGTGATCCATCCTGTATCCTATATATGTTGTGATATCTTGATTTACTGGGATGCAGACAGAAACACATTTAGGTTCCTACAGATTTTAGGAGAGTGGACTATCACTCTTTATGATGTATATCACATTCTTGGAGTACTTGTGAGGGGACATCCCTTATCTCTTCCTATTAGTGAGTCTTATTAGGACAAGGCTTCTTGGGCTGCATTCATGGGGGTTAATCACCCTGGGGACTAGATAGGAGTTCATCTTACATTTGTGCCACGACTCCGCATCCCACTTCTGATGATGTTTCTGATTGGATTGATTACTTCGAGGCTATGAGGAGACAAGGCATTGGCTCATTTGAGATGGTGTTGGGTACCCATTATTCGAGGATTAGAGGAGGGCACAGTTTATTCATGGGGACCTGACATCTTGGCAATGGTCTACAGAGATTTTTATTGGATCTCTCGATGAGGGGCTCTAGCTTTTAGCTACTCTTCTTTAATTATGACATGGTTTTTTGTGCATATGAGACCTTATCAGAAGATCATTCCTCTTCCAGACAGGTGACTACCTAGAGTAGTGAGGTGGGCACATATTGGTCATTTTGATGCTACTCTTACAACTATTGCTACCCTTACTGATGATGACATGATTTCTAACCCTTCTCACGACATGGAGGGGGCTTGGACCCATGATGACGAGATGAAAGTGTACAACCGTGAGGTTTCAAAGATCATAGACCATAATGGGGAAGTTGAGGCTCATCGGGTGGACCGTGTTTTGCAGCAGTTCAGTGAAGATGTCCCTGAGGACTTGCCTCTAGTGTCCACTTGTTACAGGACCATTCAGGAGATGGGGGAGATTGGGTAGAGGAACATTTTTTGGACACCTTTGACTCTAGGCATCTTTATCACTAGGGTTTCTAGAGGAGGATGGAGGGGAGGGAGAGGGACTCCTTCCTGATATCTAGTTGTGATGGTTGACTCAGAGTCCACTAACGAGGACTATGTTCCTGATAGTGAAGATTCATCAGATGAGGTCCCTCTCGAGGATGAGGATTTTGATGGCATTGGTGTTCTAGATGAGGTTCTCGACATCCCTGAGGGTCCTTCTGTTGTTCCTCGATCTCCTCATTTAGATGAGGTGATGCGTCAGCTTGACCCTGACTAGCAGCCTAGAGATCCACATAAGTTTTATCTATTTATTTTCACTTAACTTCTCTTTTCATGTGGCACTGGCTTGGTCTTGTCTTGATTTGGTATTTTAGGCAATGTCAAAGATTTGAGGGACTTGGTTGGTGAGGTTAATGTTGGAATGACCTTTCCCTTTACTAGGATGACCCGTGATCATCTTTTGAATGATCCTGGTGTGCCCCCTGCCATCAGACAACACACTGACATTTTTACCCCTGTCTACCATGGGTGTCAGATGATTATAAAATTGAAGACCCGGGTCGACACGCTTCAGGGTGAGAACAAAGTACTTCGGGAGATGACTCACATTAATTTTGGCCATTCTGATACTAGTATGGTGGGGCCTTCACAGTCGCATGCTCATAGCAGAACACATCATTCTCAGAGATCTCATGGAGTGACTAGTGGTACTCGTAGATGGAGGAGTCGAAGCCCCAAGGGTTCTATCGGAGGGAATCATCCTTGACTTGCCTTTCTTGAAATTTGTTCCCCCTTGCATTGGGAGCCTCTACTTCTCTCGAGAGCATTTTGTCTTAGCTCTTTGTTACCCTTATGTATGTAAACTTTGAATGTATCTATGAAAGTTTAGCCTTTTTTTAATGGTTTTTCCCTTGTCGAATTTTGTACTCATCTCTTGTGCATGTTTGGGAATTTTGAGGAACTTTTCGATTATGTTTGACCTTTTCAACTCTTTTAGGAAATGCAAGCATGATAATGATGACATATTTTTGTATTTTTTGTATGACATATATATGATATGCAGTTTACAATATGATAATGCAAGAACACAAGAAATGTTGTAAATGAGACTATTACTTCTACTAAATGCCATGAGATATGACATTTGACTTTATTGCTTTGAGACTCTTTTTTCTGATTTTTGGTATGAATGAAAATGTGGAACAAACAAAGTGATTGCTCTTAAATGCAATTTTCAATTTAGGGGATTGTGTTTTTTCTCGATGTAAGAGACCTATTCAAGGTTGTGAGATAGGATTTAGAGAAACTCAAGTGGGGAGTGAAAATGAATATAGAGTGTTTCTGATTTCTAGACTTCGCTAAAGGCTAAACACTGATATTTATCTAGATAAGTCAAATTGGTAAGCTTTCAACTTAGACAAGTAGCAAATTTTGTTGATGTTCACTAGACTTAGATCATAGATGGCAAGCAAAGTAAACTCGGGGTAAAGGATAAATGGGAAAGAACAAGGGTCCCTAGATAGAAGATGATCCTAGAGACTACCAGACTCTTTGGTTTTTCTTAGCTAGTGTGTGTGTGTTTAGTACCTTTCTTTCTCTATTAGAATGTCACCCTTGAGGCTTCAAGCTTAGACTAATCTCCACCCAAGAGTATGGACATTCAACAATCTTTTCTCTTTCACTCCCTTTTTTGTATCTCTCTTTCTTTTTTCTTTTTTCTTTTTTTTTTTGTATTTTCCTCACTTGAGTTTTCTTTTTTTTTTTGGATTTTCTAGTTTTTTAGGAAATTAATGCTTTTCAGAACTTTTGACATGTAATGCTTTGATCTCTCAATTCTCACTTTTGACACTCTTATTTTGATCACTCATATCTTAGATTGCTTCCTTTAGAGTTTTGATCTTCTTGATGTTTTTGGCCAAGAAAGATAAGGGGCTGAGCGTTGCCTAAAGTTTTTGTAATCTCGTTAGACTTCTCCACTACTAGGGAAGAATTGGGAAGGTCTACTAGTAAGATTCCTTTGAAAACTATAGGTTTGAATACCAACTTTGTTTAGACCTAACATCTTGACTCATTAAGACTGGGATCAGTGTAAAGCTAAGAGCTAGGCTTCGATTAGAATCACTGGGAATGTAGGGGATAATGGCGGTTGTGAAAAATGGGGATCTCTAGGTCCTGACAGGATAGCGTATATCTGGGCAACATTGGAATCCTTACTAAAGGGAAAATAGTACAAGAGCAAGTCACAAATAGTAATGCAAGATGAACAAAATGATGTAGAAATGCAAGAAATAAATTATTTTTGACATTTTTAATTTTTTTAAATTTGTTTTTGTATTTTTTATGTTTTATGATTTTTTTGGTTTTTTAGACATAATATTTCTTGAGGTTAAAGGTATTGATTGTTTTGCCAAATTCCTCTTCCTCCATTGTGCACAAGAGATAGGCACTATTTCCAACATCTTCCTTAACCATACAATGACCTATCCAATTAGGTCTGAATTTTCGTCCTTCACCCGCTCTTTTATCGATTAGATTGTCTATCCTAAGCACTTGGTCTCCCGCTTGAAAGGGCCTTGGGACAACCTTTTTGTTATATTGCTTTTTCATTCTTGCTAGATAGGAATCATGTCTTCGAACGACTCTCAAGTGTGTCTCATCCATCATTTCTAACTTGGCTAACCTTACTACTCTGTACTCTTTGTTGTCCAATAATCCTTGTAAAGACACTCTTAGGCTAGGCAATTCCACTTCCAATGGCAATATTGCCTCTGAACCAAAAGTGAGGGCATAAGGGGTGGTTCCAATTGGAGTCCTAACACTTGTTCAGTAAGCCCATAGAGTTGGGTATAGCTGTAAATGCCAATCTCTCTTAGAATCTTTTACGATTTTGACCAATATGGACTTCAAAGTCCTATTGGTAGCCTCTGCTTGTCCGTTTCTTTGAGGATAATAGACTAAGGGAGAGTTGTGATTGATGTAGAATCTCTCGCATATTTCCCTCACTTGCAGATTTTTGAAGGATGAGGCATTATCTATCACTATCACTTGAGGGATTTCAAATCAACAAATGATTTGGTTCAATATACATTTAGCAATTACAGTACCTGACACTGTGGTAAGAGGTATGGTCTCCACCCATTTTGTGAAATATTCTATTGCAGTAATGATGAACAGGTGTCCATCTATTGATGGGGGGATATCTTCCCCACCAAATCTAACCCTCATGTGGAAAAGGACCAAGGGATAACAATTGGTTACAAATCTCTTGTTGGTGTATGGTGAACATGAGCATAAGATTGACATTTTAAACACCTTTTAACAAATTTAATTGCATCTCCTTGTAAATAAGGCCAGAAGTATCCCATTATGTGTATCTTTCTTGCCGTGGTGTGACCACCAAAGTGTCCACCATAGATTCCACTCTAACATTCTTCTAATATCGTACACGCTTCTTCCTTGTCAACACATTGAAGCAACATTCCGTCTAGGGCTCTTCAATAAAGCACATCGTCTATTAAAACATATCTCGCAGTGAGGACTCATACTCATCTTTTTCCCAAAGGGGTCATGTTGTCTAAGTAAGTCTTATTTTTGAGATAGTTCACAATATCTTTTTTCCAATACGAGGCTGCATACTTCTCAAGATTGACCACACAAATATCTTCATCAGGGAAATCTTCATTTACGGGTTCCTCTTGGGGAACCAAGTTGTCTGCTAACCAATCTACTATTATTTGTCCTCAGTTGCTCAGATTGTATCATCACTTTAGTTTCTTGATTCAACATGTAGTGTCAAAGTCTTTGGGTGGCAAAGACTATGGCTAGGCACTCTTTTTTAGCTTGAGTGTAATTCTTTTCATATTCCAATAAGGTTCAACTTATGAAATAGATGGCTCTTTCTCTTTCACCTTCATCCTCTTGAGCTAGCATGCCTACTATGAGTATATCGATTGCTCTGAAGTATAAGATGAAGGGTTTGTCATCCTTAGGCGGCATCAATGTGGGTGGGGTTAATAGGAATTTCTTTACTTGCTCAAATGCATTTTGATAGTCCAACGTCCAAGTTATGCTGACTTGTTTTTTTAATAGTTGATTGAATGGATGGATTTTTAAATCCATATCTTGTATCAATCATCTAATTGCACTCAATTGTCCTAAGAAAGCTCTTACTACTCTCTCATTTGTTGGCCAGGTTGCATTTAGGACTACTTTAACCTTGACTGGTTCGACACCTATACCTCTTCATGAGACGATGAATGCCAACAACTTTCCCATCGTGACTCCAAAAACACATTTTTTGGGGTTTAACCTTACTTTGTATTTTTGAAGCCTATTGAAGATTTTGTAGAGGTCCTCCACATGTTTTGATCTTTGTTCTGATTTAGCCAGCAAGTCATCAATGTAAGTTTCAACTATCTTGTGTATATAATCATGGAAGATATGCGTCATTGCCTGTTGGTATATTGCTCCAATGTTTTTCAACCCGAAGGGCATGACTATATAACAGAATGTTCCCTAAGGGGTAGTGAATGTTGTCTTGTTTTGGTCAACTTCTGCGATCTTGATCTGGTTATATCCTAAAAATCCATCCATCAAAGAGAGAACTTCATAACTTGTCATTGAATCGACAATTCGATCGATGGATGGTAATGGGAAATCATCTTTTGGACAAGCCTGATTGATGTCTCTAAAATCGAGACATATCTAAATTTTTCCATTCTTTTTCAAGACTAGGACAATGTTTGACACCCAATTGGAATAATCAACTAGTTTGATGAATCCAACATTCAAAAACTTTTTGAGTTCTTCTTTCACCATTTCAGCTACTTGCAGTTTTATGGGCCTTGGTTTTTGTTTTACAGGTTTGGCATCTAGTTTCATTACTAGATTATGCACCACAACCTTTGGATCTAACCCTGGGATATCTAAGTATGCCCATGTGAATATGTCAGAGTATTCAATGAGGAATTCTGTGTATTCTTCCAATTCTTCATCATTTAGTTCTCCTCCTAGTTTTAACATCCTGTGTTTTTTTGGGTGTGCCAATGTTGATGTCAATCGTATCTCCTGTCAAGGATGGGTGTCCTTCAAACTTATGTGGGGCAGGTGGTAAATCGAAGTTCGCCTCGATTTGAAGGATTTCTTTTTCATTTCCAAAATTATCCTCAGGATGAGGGAGGAGTAAGTATCCTTTTTTATGGTGGACTCTTGGAAGTCCATCATATACATGTAGATATTCTAGGATGGCTTCATCATTCTTAGCGTAGTCTCAGGTTGGTCATTCTTCTTGACCCATGGCATAATTTAGGATATCTAGTAATTCTTCACTATCTAACAATGGCTCTCTACATACTGAAACAATGTATTCTGAGTTTTGTAATTGAGCATGTGGTGAGAACAATGTGGCCGATGTAGTCATTGAGTCTGTTACCTGATTTTCTTCTCTGGGTATGGCTTTGATGGAGAAGAAATTGAAGAATTGAACTAATTTCTTGATGGTCTCTTTATAAGGTCATAATCATTCAGATTTTGTTTCATAATTGTCCTCAACTTGGTTGTTTTCAATTGAGAATCTCCAAATGCAAAGATTTTTCTAACTCCTATTCTCATGGCTAGCATGATTCCTAGAGATAGGGCTTCATACTCAACGATGTTGTTGATGCAAAAGAAATCTAGTCTAAAGGCAAAGGGGAGGATTTTTCCTTCGGGGGATGTTAAGATTATCCTCGTTCCTGGCCTCGTCTTATGACTAGCCCTGTTGAAATGTAGGGTCCATAAACTTTCATGGTTCTATGAGTGAGATGCCTCTCCAAATTCATAAGTGGAAGTCCATTTGTCTTCTTTTTTGTCTCCTTCTTTAATGATCTCAATTGTTCCAACCAATAGGTTTTTGATATCCCATTCGTTAACACATGGAATGGCTGCTAAGCCAAATAGTGCATGGGATTTAGTGGTATGCAGATCAAAGGGGAATTCCCTAAGATCATCCATTCTTTAGTAGGATATGTTGTGAGTGCTTGCACTCGTTTGAATGCCCTAAGTTTCCTCTTTTTGTTTCTCTTGTGTTTTCAGCTTCTTGTCTTTTTCTTCTTGTTCCATTCTGTAAACACTAAAAGGACTAGGGTCTGCCTTGACTATGATTACCTTTCCCAAATGATTGAAATGTATTTCTTGGAATAACATAGAGGAAATGTCTTTCATGGCATGAATCCAGGGTCTTTCGAGGATCATGTTGTAGTTGGTTTCTCGGTAAATGAGATAGAAGTTAGTAGAGATAGTTTTTCCCATCAAATTGAGTGGTAGGCTGATTTTTCCAATTGTTTGGAATTCATGACTATTGTAAATTCTTATCGTGGTAGTTTGTTGCTTGATTCCTATTTTGCTATATCTCATCCATCGTAGAAAGGATATTGGCAACAGATTGACTGTCGATCCTTCATCCACCACCACTCTTTTTATAGTGACTTCTTCAAATTGAATTTGTATGTATAGGGGTGAATCTCTTTTCTTACTTACTTCACTTTGGGGTAGTTTGGAAACATCAAATGTGAGAGGAGGCGATTCCTCTTGTGAGGAACACCCTACTTCCAATACTTCTAGGAATGTCTTGTAATGTGAGGGAGATGCTCTCAACAAATTTATCACTTGTCAGAATATGTTCTCTATTTGGTCTATTTGTTGCTCTTTATGGATCATGAACACTTCTTGGTCTAGTTCTATGTTATTGGTATGGTTTTGGTTAGCCTTTCCTTTCTTGATTTGAGGTTCTTTCTCCTTTCTCTAAGATTGGAGAAGTTTAAGAAAGTTCTTTTGTTGATCTAGCGTAAGTTTGGAGATGGCTTTATTGTAACCATAACAAGTCTTTGTTTCATGACCCTTTGTCCCATGGAACCAACAATAAGTATTGGGGTCATATGAAGATCAGTTTGATCTTTGATTCCCTTTTTGTCACCATTTTTCATTATTTGGATTATTTTTTATGATGTTGACATCTTTTTCTTGAGGCACATTAACTGTAGTCTTTTCTTCTCCTTTGAATGTTCTAAGTTTTCTACAAGCGTCGTAAGTTTTCCTACCACTATTAATGGTGGCTTGATCAATCCTTAAAGCACTTTCTGATGCTCCCTCGTAGGACTTATATGGTAGTCTCTTAACATCTTCTCTCATGTCTTTGTTAAGGGCATGTAAGAAGAGGCCGTATAGTTCTCGGTGGTCCATGTTTGGAGCACTAGTTGAAGAATAGAGGACTTTCCTCCATCAAGTGACGAAATGTGCTACAGATTCATTTGGCTCTTGTTTCATCATAAGGAATTCTCTAATCCCTATTTTCACAAGTTTGTTCATGTCAAACGCCATGACAAACTCTTCGATTAGTTGTCTAAATGAATGGATCGAATCTTCTAGGAGACGATAATACCAATCCAAGGTGATGCCTTCAAGCGTTTTCGGGAAAATTTTTGTGACTACCACATCCCAAGGAAGGAGCTCTCTTATGGCTATAGTGTAGGATTTGATGTACAAATTTGGATCCCCTTCTCCTTTGAACTTGAGGAGATCTGGTAATGGCCAAGGTAGTTGCACACTTCTTATGTTTTGGTCTAGAGGCTCTTTCAAATATTTGAGATACATTCCTACGAAGGCACTCTGAGATTGTGGGGTTGTTAATAATACCCCTGTAGGTAGGTTTTGATAACCCCTTGTTGGATTCATTGGATTATTCTGAATTGGATGGTTCCCATTCAGATAGGTGTCATTACTAGCATGTCATGAATAGTAACTAAGGTAGGGGGGATTTTGAGATGCCCCCTAGTCCTGTTCATGAGACTTGAGTCTTCTTTCTAGAGCAGCTTGCTCTGCTTCTAGGATTCTAATTCTTTTCACTAGAGTTTCAATTAAATCTATAGGTGTTACAGCTCTAGGGGTTTCTTCATTTCTAGGATGTTCTCTTTGAATATTTCATAGTGATGAGCTTCCTCACATGCAACGTTTTCTTTTTGTTCTTCTTCTAAGGCAATCCTCAATGCCTCTTGAGCATCTTTGGTTTCTTGTAGATGCCTTTCCAATCTTCTAACCTCTTCATCAAGGTGGGTATTCAATGTACTTGTGGAAGGTTGTTTTGGTTGATGTATATCTGACCTTACCCTTCTTTCTTTATGCGGTGCATTTGGTATAGCCAGATTGTTCTCCCAAGCTGAGTTGTTGAAAGATAGAGAGAGCCTAGATTCTCTTTGATCTTGCTCATAGTTAGAATCCTCGTAATCATAACAGTTGGTTATCGGTGTGTCAGGATGTGGCGACACATACCTATCAAATGAGGAAGTTTTTGGTTCCCTTGAGGAAATGTTCCCTTGGTTTAAGTCAGGTTCCATCATATTTGGGGGTACCATAGACACCACAAAATAAATGGAACAGACAATGGTGAAGATGATGGAAGTCGAAATGGCTAAAGTGGCTATGAAGAATGTTTTGTAGTTTTCTATGAGATCCAAATAATGGGAATGTGAACAACACAAACAAAAGTTTTTTCTCTTCACGTCGGATTCACAAAAATATTTACACTCAAAATCATGACTCTGGTTGCCTGGGGATGTCATGTCAGATTTCAGCATGCACATGGACCCTTTGCCTCCTTGCCATGGGGTGATCCACCATGTCACTCTCACTCACATGGAATTATCCAGTCGAGAGGAGGTGAGACACGGTGGGGGTCTAGCTTGTTGGAGAGCTGGACTTTGAGGAGAGGGGTCAGTAAGTTCTGTGGCCTTTGTTGTCATACATTTTGTTGTATGTTTTGTTCGATTGTTGTTGTAGTTGAGATAACCCTATGACCCGAAGGGTCACTGGTTTCTCTTCTTCTGTTTGGATTCCTAAGATTCCACCTCTGTGTGGGTAAGCTATTGTTCTCATTGATGGCCTCTTGTCTTTGTAGGCATTGTAAGAATTCTTGTTGTATCTATCATTGTCTAGTTTCTTCTAACAACAAGAGGACAAATGGGTCTCCTTGTGGTAGAACAAACGTTTGTTGTTGTGGTCATGGATGGATCTCTTCGATCTCATCATGGATAGCCCTCACCCACTCTCCTCTCACTCCTAAGTACATTCATGAATCAGAAGAGAGGAAGTCATGTGATTACTAACCTTAACCAGATCAAGGGTTTTGACTTAGGGTTTCACTCGTGTTTTGACTTTTTTTTACCTTTTGATGAAATCAAGGGTTTGTTTGAAATCATTTGAACCATGTTTACCTCATGATGGAATTGAGGGTTTGCAATGTTGTCTATTCTATTATTTCTATATGCATGTAAACTAAAATGATATGCAAAACGTTCTTTTTGGTATTTTTTAGAGTATTTTGGAAATGAAAGTGCTTCTAATCTATGAAAAGGAAATATGTGTGTAATTCTATATGGATTTTTCAATGCAATGTTAACCTATGATTTTTGTGTTTTCTATATTTTGAATGCAATTTAATCTAATAAAAGGGAAAATGCTTCTTCTAATAAACTAGATCTAGAAATATGTGAGTGTTTAATCTAACATGCAAGATCTAACTATCAAGGAAAAAGCAACGTTTTACTATTCCCAAGAGCAAATTTGATTCTCTAATTACTATGAATTGAAATAAAACAATGAAAGAACCTAAGAGAAATGAATATTTGTTGACTCCACTAACCTTAGCAATCCTTGTAATAGGCAACCTCAAATCTATTTGTGGCAACAGGTGATCCTCTTGACAAAAAATGACCCAAAGAAGCAGAAAGAAGCTTTGATGAAGCTTGTATGAGCTTGATGAGAGTTTGGATTGAGCACAATGGCACAGAATGAAGCAACATAACACTACTTGGTTGAACAAATAAAGAAAAAGGCATCTTCGTCCTGTAAGAGCATTTGAATGCTACGTTGGAGAGAAAAATTTGGCAAGAGTTGTGTGCACAATGAATTTGCCTCCCTTTGTGCTTGAGGGAGGGGGGTATTTATAGGTTTAGAAGAAGGGATTGATTGGAGAGTTAACTCATTTGATTGATGAGTTAACAAGAATAGATTGGGGAGTTAACAAGGTTGATTACCCAGTGAACTTAGCTAAGTAGAGAGTGATGAAGCAATGATAACTTATCACTGAAGAGGAAATGGAGGTTAGCGAATTCATGAGATTGATTAGAGAGATAAATTGAGATTAAATAGAGCTAATTATACATGTGTGGGTGCATAAAATAGTTAACTCTATATCAATGATCAAAAATCATGCAAACAGAAAGAAAAATGGGTGAAAATGGAGCAAAAATGAGAGAGAAACTCGAGTTTTTTTATTGGTCCAAAAATGGCAGGGTCACCTGGGGGAGATCTGGGCTAGACAAGGTCAGATGCAGAAAAATAGGCTATGAGATGGTAGAAGAAAAGAAAAGGATGGGTTCTACATCAAGAAATAGGTTAGTCATGTGAAAGAATCCAAATCTCCACTTATGTCTGTAGGATCTCCAAAGGATATTTGGATTGGTTGGTTGAAAATGAAAACTGTTAGTGGGAGATGGATTGAGAGACCTCTAGAAGGCTTCTATGAGGTGCACTAGAGGAAAAACAAAGGGGAGATGTGAAAAATCACCTACAAGACACTCACAAGGCTTAGGATCTGTTGGTCATGATGTTGATCATATACAAACATAGAATAAAAGTTACACAACAACCTTTACTCATCTTGAAAGATACGATGAATTCAGAGAATTCATGATCCCAAGTCTCCGTTGATTAGGTCTTAATCTACTGACGTTACTTAGTGGTTGATGTGTGTTGCTGTTTTCCATTCAGGGGCCTTACGTATTTCTGCAAAGTTCATCATTATTTCTTCAAATATCCTGCTCTATATGCCTGCTCTGCATAAATCTCCAACAATTCTACCTCTGCACTGTGAATTTAGTCAAATAATGTGCCTACAGGCTGATATTTGCATGATTTCTACCATTATTTGCAATTCTTTGCATGATATTTTCAATACTACATGCATTTAACTCAAATATGCTAATGATTTTCAGTTACCTATGGGATTTCAGCATATTTCTCTGTTTCTGCTTATTATTTATCATGATTTGTAGTTATGATAATGAATTTATGAAATTAAAAAAAGGAAAAGGGTTAAAGAATGAGATTCCCAAAACTACTTGACTGAGATCACTGATCCACATACAAGCTCCCATACATGCAATGAAAAGAAGGAAACTAAAATCATACTTCACCAGGACATTCCACAAATCCACATGATCTAGTGCAAATCTTCAAAGGAAAAGTTGATAACAACATGTAATGAAATGAAAGCGCTTCCAGTTGAACACAGCATTCACCAGTACATATCCAGAAATCAACAGGAAGATTACGTAAAATTTACAATCAGGATGTAATCTGAAACTTCATATCCATTCAGTATGCTCAAGAATAGGTACATTTACAGTGATCTGAAGAAAGAACCTTGACATTTCAACAATTCTATCCTCATTAGTCTCAGTAATCTGATCTCCTAATTGATTCTACAGCAATCGGCCTTAATGCGCCAGATGTGTCTATGTCTATTAATGTATATATCTCATACAGCTCAGGATCTAGCTCTTATATAGAACGAATGCCAGAAAATAGTTACAATGATCTAAGGATCATGATCCTCTCATAATAATCAACGGTCCAGATGAAAAGCACATGCTTCGCCAGCTGGCAAATGTACAGCTGGCACAGAATATTCCAGCATCTTTGATTTGATTCGATCTCCAGCTGGCAAATAGCATATTTGACAATATCCTCCTCACTTCTGTGGTGCAGGAGCACCCGTACATGATCAGGATATAGGTTAATTGTCCACATGATGACAGGGCATTAGTCTATTTTTAGTATGTTTGACTTCATCATGTAATAAGGTCCATTGGACCAATGCTATGTATTAGATCAGCCTAGGAGTGTGTGTAGGCAGTTAGAGATCGTGATCAGGTAGTCTGAGCTGTCCTTCTCCCAGCCGCTTGGAAGCTCCCAGCCGCTGGGAAGTGAGTCGGTAGTACTCGCAGGATATTGCTATATATACCTTCGATCTGTTAGGGTTTACATGTGTGATGTTATGTTAGTTGTGTTATGTTATGGTGTTGTGATTGAGCTGAGATTCAGGAGAATAGTTCAGACATTGTGAAACAGTATTCAGGACATTTGAATTTCATTTGAATAAGATCTCATCAATTGCATTTTGTGGTTTATCTGTTGCTGGTGTTTTGATTTCTATTCTGTTTACAGATTAATGGGTACTTTCAACCCTTCCACCGGTTGATCCTGTGAATCGGTGGAAAGGTCATGTATGATAGCTTAGGTTGCATGTTAGTTTTCTGTTTATGCATTTCATTGCTCAAGAGATCAGGTAGTAGCATGCTGTGAATCAGCCTAGCATCCTCATGTGCTAGGTTTAGAAAGACAGATTGTTAAGTCTTGATCTGAAGGTGATCCGGCCCGATCATCATATTGTCTTTGTGAAATTGCGCGGTTCTGAGTGTTTGCATGCAGCGGACGGATATACAGGAGTCTGCATGTGCTTTTCCAGTTGGAGCGAATCGCATCGTCATCTGCGAATACATCGCCATCAGGATCGGGTTATGAAACTGATGAAGTTTGCATGTTGCAAGTGCATCAGGATGTTATAAGTCGGATATATACTCAGTGTATATATCACCGTCAGGATCATCTTCCGGGTGTGCCCATCATCCGCATATCGCTATCAGATGCGGGAGTGAAAGTCCATTTTTTGGCTAAGTATTGAAGAGGTCATCAGGATATTGTGTGACGTCATCGTCATCAGGATATGACGTCATCGTCATCAGGATATTGAGATATCACTCTATGCAAGTTTATCCTGCTGTCGCTAAGTGTTTAGGTATCGGCGTAGGTCCTTGGCAGAAAGTTGGGTTAACATCATCAGGATGTTTCAATCGAACCAGATAAATCATATCATGATGCTGTTGTTTGTATAGACGGATATCGGGTGACGTAAGCATCAAAGGGAAGGTGCCGAAAGTTGTCATCATCAGGATATTTGGAGCAACCGGACATTTCATATCCTGCTGACGAAGGGAGTGTTGAATATCATGATGATGCCGATAGAGTTTGGCGCCCGATGAACAGTGCAACAGGAGGATGTTTGCGCTAGTTGAATATCATGATGATGATGATAGGCGGAAGACGGAGGAAGTGAACAGTAGTCAGCAGGAGGATAATTGTGTTCGTCCGAAATATGATGATGCTATTGGTGTTTGCAGGAAATATGATGATGATGCTGAGCCGATAGGGATTTTTAACATGCTGTTTGTATTATTGGCTCCTCCTTCCTGTTAGTAAGCTCCCATTGCGTCTTACCTCTGCACCATTCTGGTTCATGTTGCCTCCATGCGCAGCTTTGCAATGCTCAGCTTCAGCTCTAATAGCATCATGACTTCCTGCAAGTAAACAGACAAACATTAAGTTCATCATCATGCAGATAAACAACAGGAAGTAAACGTTTTATTAACCATGCCTCAAAATGTGCAGCTACGGGCAATCGGGCTTTTAAATTTCCATCGCTTCATTTTCCCACCCATTTTCTTGTATATCGGGCTCCAAATATGATCATGTATGTATCGGCGTGACTACACACTGTCGGAATGACAAATTTTACATTAGGCTGACGGTTAAACTTATACCGACGCCAAAAATCATGATGATGTCCATCCATCGGGAAGACATGTTCTATCGGCATGAAAAATCCAGACTTGGCCAATAGCAAGACTCAAAACTTTCGTCTGCATGATATTTTGGAAATATGATGCTCCCCCTTCCGAATGTCCAGATGACGTCACCGTCATGTTTCGCTTCTGTATATTGGGGAAAAGAAAGACATCATCATCATCATCATGTCGAAGGAAAATAGGAGGATATGAAATATGATCTTGCTGCTGAGGAAAGGAATATGATGGTGACGTCATCGTCATATTTGGGCTTCATTAAAATGCAAAAGATGACGTCACCGTCATATTTAGTTAAAATCAGGGGGTAAATGTAATATCGGGTCACCTAAGGAAGATGATCAGGTGTGAATGTAATATGACCCCTTTGCGGCCAAGGTAACTCTCTCGAAAGATCAGGATGATGATGATCATCAGGATATCCTGGGCTTTTGTTAAACTTAGAACATGACGTCATCGTCATATTCGCGAACCAGATCATGTTTTGGAAAATATCCTGCCTAAGGGAAATGTGATGATGATGTCCTCCTGATATTTGCTTCTTCGTT
Source organism: Cunninghamia lanceolata (assembly GCA_027924645.1). Taxonomy (NCBI): domain Eukaryota; kingdom Viridiplantae; phylum Streptophyta; class Pinopsida; order Cupressales; family Cupressaceae; genus Cunninghamia; species Cunninghamia lanceolata. Next base: position 8,084,781 of record BSBN01000193.1, read on the forward strand.
TTTCAGGTTAGGATGACGTCATCAGGATATTTGCAAAAGGTCATATTTCTCGGCAGGAGGACATTACGAAATATCGGGTAGACAAACAAGATCATGATGATCTTGACAACATGACAGGATAAAAATATGATGATCCTCTGCGATTATCAGGTTTGACCAAAAATTTGACTGCGCATAACTCCCTCATATGGACGAATTTTCAGGTGATGTAAAAGGCAAACCTGCATGGAATTTCAAGCTCTTTCTAACTATGAGGTCATAGAAACAAAATATGAACTTTGACAAACTGACCTCATGATGATGTCCAACCTCATCGAATATCATGATGATGATGCACCTGACTCATTTTTACCAAACCGCCAGAAAACAGACAACACAAGCCAAGCCAAAAGTTGGGTCCCTGTTTTGATAAGTTAAAATGGGGCGTGTTGTGTAACCACACAACAACTTGCCACCAAAGAAAACAACAAAATTCAAATGATTCAAGTGATATGATCATATTCATCTATAGTATTCTAATTCTTTCTAAGTAAAATCATCATGATCTTTGAATGATAAAGTTTCATCAAGGTAACAGTGCTAACAAAGGATCATGTGTGTGCATATGATTAATTATCCTCATCTTGAAAGCAAGTTGAAAATATAAGTAACTGGTGTTAAACTACATAGTTGGACATCATCCCTCATAGCCAACCGGGATAGAGCCTTGCTGCTAGCAGGCGTTCATAGCCCCGGCAAGGTTATCTATACAATCTCCCTAAGTAGAGCCCCACTGCCAGCAGGCATCTATAGCCCCGATAGAGTTACTTAGATGGCCTAAGTTTATTGTTTATATATATTTTTATTTATATATTTGATATCATCATGTCAGCTCATTTGTACAAGGTATGGTCACTTGCAGCTTTAGGTTGGAGATTGTATTGGTAGCAAGGGAGTCCCTTTAGATTTTTCACTTAACACCTATACTCATATCTTCAACAAGCCCAAGGCTGTTAGGTGTTTCATTGTGTTTGATTCACTTTGGACAAGAAAAGGCACCTGATGAAAAGATATTATAAAACCTGATCATGAATATTTATCAGAATGTATTACAATCTATATCTAAATCTGATCTCATCACTTGAATCGTAACAATTTAGTTATTTTCTTAGGTGATGAAGTGCATCATCTTGACTTACCAAAACAAAAACTCAACCAAAACAACACAAAACAGAAGAAACACTATACAAACAACTAACCTACAAAAAGGAAACAACAGAAACAGAACAAGAAAGCAAAACAAGCAGACTATACAAACAACTAACCTACAAAATTAAATACAAACTACTACTAGGCAAACAAGAACTAGAAAATGACCTAAGTACACCTGTATTTGCATACTTCTTTCGATTGTGCAGGAGCATCAGGGTATCAGTTATGGTTCTCAACCTAGCAAATTTATCTTTATATTCTGAAAAATATTCTGGTATTCTAAATTCACTGTATTCAACAGAATAACTCTTAATGATCAGCAACTGAGGCAGCTCATCATGCTCATGATTAATCCATATGCATGTCTTATCTCCTGAATTTCCATAATCAAAGTAGTATTCAACATCATTTACTATGGAAAGGAGAAATACAACCTGGTGTATTTCTGATTCTGTTGGACATGCTTCTTCATTGGCAGCTGATCTTCCATTTGTCATTATATTTTCACTGCTTGGCCCAATGCCTGGTCTCGCTTCAAATTGAAGGATGTATGACTCTTGATGTATTAATTCTTCATCTTTATCCAACTTTATCCCTTCATTCTGGATGTTCAATTTATCCTCCAGTTTAGGAAACTTCTCAATATTTTCTTCAATTTCCTGCACATCAGCATCTAAATAAGTATCTTTATTATCACAACCTGATATATAGAAATTTATCATTTCTAAATCATTTGACTGTAAAAGAGAAACAACTTTCACTTGATAAGGACACTCCCCTGTTTCATTCTCAAAATATTTCTGGAGTGACATCTGATCATTCATAACAACTCCAAAGTCTTCTACATCTTCATCTTTCAGGAATTGTTCATTAAACAATTCACATCTTCTATCTAGTAAAGGATCTGGTTCCATTAACCTGCAACATTCTTGCATTTGATCATTCAATTCAAAGAAGTCAGGTAATAAATCAGCATTTATTTTCTTCTCTATGACTCCCTGAGTTACCACTATCATAAGAACTTCATCATCAGCAGTGAATTTAAATTGTTCTACTATCTGTTTACACTTCTCTTTACCATAGAATGACTCCAGGAAAGACGTTTCATCGTCTTTATCAAAAGTATTAGGATCAAAATCAAAAATATTATCCTGATGAGTGGTTTCTTCTCTAAAATTTTCACAAGATTCATACCTGCATACTAACTGATCCTTACTTGTATTAGGAAGTAGAAAACTCCTATCAATCTCACCATAAAATGAATCCAGGAAAGATGTTTCCTCTTCATTACCTTCTTGAACCAACTCAGCTATTGTATTTTCTAGAATCTTTTTCAACATGGCCAAGCAAGGGTAGCAATCTCTCTCTGAATGCTCTTCATCATGTAATCTGCACCAGCTTTCAATCAGGACATCATCAGTGGATAAACCTAATAATTGACTACACTGTATATTTCTAGACAAGTATAATTCAAAATCTTCAGATCGGTCCACTTCAGTGTCTGGACAATTAATAACTTCTGGTGCTGCATCTGCTTGTTGCTCCAGAATTTCCTCATTTCGCTGCCAGCCTTCTTCATTTTCCTTGCAAATTTTGGCCCTGAACACATCCGGGAAGAATATTAATCCTTTCAAATATAAATCCAACCTTGTAAGGAAAGTTAAACAATTAATTTCGCTGTGTTCTACAGTCTGGTGTATCCTGCAACAGGTGGATAAACCAAAGTTAGACAAACTGTGAGGGTAAAGTTGCCTACTCAAAGTTTCCTGAAATAAAGGAATGTTAACTTGACAATTGCCTTCATATACATCCATCAAAATGAGACTCCATTTTTCAATTTTTTAGTATTTTGAAATTTTAAGGAGATCCATCATATCTCAGACTAAAACTTGAAAGCTCAGTAAATCAAACTAATCTTTGATGCTTTGGGCTAGATCTTTGCAAAGGTGGAACCAAAACATCTCAGAGAAGAGATATTTGCAGACATTAACCTCAAATAATGAAATATTTATGCAATATTTGCAAAAATCCAGAAATTCTCTGTTCATGCCCTCCTTCTAGCACCAATTTATGTTGCGTTAGAAGCGAGGGGCCTGCATAAAATGAATGATGACTGAAGCAGTGGTATCTTTTCCAGTTCGCCCTCCTTCTGTTGATGATGCTGAGAAACAGCTCAGCTGCCCTCCTTCTAGAGCCAATTTATGTTGGTCATGATGTTGATCATATACAAACATAGAATAAAAGTTACACAACAACCTTTACTCATCTTGAAAGATACGATGAATTCAGAGAATTCATGATCCCAAGTCTACATTGATTAGGTCTTAATCTACTGACGTTACTCAGTGGTTAATGTGTGTTGCTGTTTTCCATTCAGGGGCCTTACGTATTTCTGCAAAGTTCATCATTATTTCTTCAAATATCCTGCTCTATATGCCTGCTCTGCATAAATCTCCAACAATTCTACCTCTGCACTGTGAATTTAGTCAAATAATGTGCCTACAGGCTGATATTTGCATGATTTCTACCATTATTTGCAATTCTTTGCATGATATTTTCAATACTACATGCATTTAACTCAAATATGCTAATGATTTTCAGTTACCTACGGGATTTCAGCATATTTCTCTGTTTCTGCTTATTATTTATCATGATTTACAGTTATGATAATGAATTTATGAAATTAAAAAAAGGAAAAGGGTTAAAGAATGAGATTCCCAAAACTACTTGACTGAGATCACTGATCCACATACAAGCTCCCATACATGCAATGAAAAGAAGGAAACTAAAATCATACTTCACCAGGACATTCCACAAATCTGCATGATCTAGTGTAAATCTTCAAAGGAAAAGTTGATAACAACATGTAATGAAATGAAAGTGCTTCCAGTTGAACACAGCATTCACCAGTACATATCCAGAAATCAACAGGAAGATTATGTAAAATTTACAATCAGGATGTAATCTGAAACTTCATATCCATTCAGTATGCTCAAGAACAGGTACATTTACAGTGATCTGAAGAAAGAACCTTGACATTTCAACAATTCTATCCTCATTAGTCTCAGTAATCTGATCTCCTAATTGATTCTATAGCAATCGGCCTTAATGCGCCAGATGTGTCTATGTCTATTAATGTATATATCTCATACAGCTCAGGATCTGGCTCTAATATAGAACGAATGCCAAAAAATAGTTATAATGATCTAAGGATCATGATCCTCTCATAATAATCAACGGTCCAGATGAAAAGCACATGCTTCGCCAGTTGGCAAATGTACAGCTGGCACAGAATATTCCAGCATCTTTGATTTGATTCAGTCTCCAGCTGGCAAATAGCATATTTGACAATATCCTCCTCACTTCTGGTTCATGTTGCCTCCATGCGCAACTTTGCAATGCTCAGCTTCAGCTCTAACAGCATCATGACTTCCTGCAAGTAAACAGACAAACATTAAGTTCATCATCATGCGGATAAACAACAGGAAGTAAACGTTTTATTAACCATGCCTCAAAATGTGCAGCTACAGGCAATCGGGCTTTTAAATTTCCATCGCTTCATTTTCCCGCCCATTTTCTTGTATATTGGGCTCCAAATATGATCATGTATGTATCGGCGTGACTACACACTGTCGGAATGACCAATTTTACATTAGGCTGACGGTTAAACTTATACCGACGCCAAAAATCATGATGATGTCCATCCATCGGGAAGACATGTTCTATCGGCATGAAAAATCCAGACTTGGCCGATAGCAAGACTCAAAACTTTCGTCTGCATGATATTTTGGAAATATGATGCTCCCCCTTCCGAATGTCCAGATGACGTCACCATCATGTTTCGCTTCTGTATATTGGGGAAAAGAAAGACATCATCATCATCATCATGTCGAAGGAAAATAGGAGGATATGAAATATGATCCTGCTGCTGAGGAAAGGAATATGATGGTGACGTCATCGTCATATTTGGGCTTCATTAAAATGCAAAAGATGACATCACCGTCATATTTAGTTAAAATCAGGGGGTAAATGTAATATCGGGTCACCTAAGGAAGATGATTAGGTGTGAATGTAATATGACCCCTTTGCGGCCAATGTAACTCTCTCGAAATGTCAGGATGATGATGATCATCAGGATATCCTAGGCTTTTGTTAAACTTAGAACATGACATCATCGTCATATTCGCGAACCAGATCATGTTTTGGAAAATATCCTGCCGAAGGGAAATGTGATGATGATGTCCTCCTGATATTTGCTTCTTCGTTTTTCAGGTTAGGATGACGTCATCAGGATATTTGCAAAAGGTCATATTTCTCGACAGGAGGACATTACGAAATATCGGGTAGAAAAACAAGATCATGATGATCTTGACAACATGACAAGATAAAAATATGATGATCCTCTGCGATTATCAGGTTTGACCAAAAATTTGACTGCGTATAACTCCCTCATATGGACGAATTTTCAGGTGATGTAAAAGGCAAACCTGCATGGAATTTCAAGCTCTTTCTAAATATGAGGTCATAGAAACAAAATATGAACTTTGACAAACTGACCTCATGATGATGTCCAACCTCATCGAATATCATGATGATGATGCACCTGACTCATTTTTACCAAACCGCCAGAAAATAGACAACACAAGCCAAGCCAAAAGTTGGGTCCCTGTTTTGATAAGTTAAAATGGGGCGTGTTGTGTAACCACACAACAACTTGCCACCAAACAAAACAACAAAATTCAAATGATTCAAGTGATATGATCATATTCATCTATAGTATTCTAATTCTTTCTAAGTAAAATCATCATGATCTTTGAATGATAAAGTTTCATCAAGGTAACAGTGCTAACAAAGGATCATGTGTGTGCATATGATTAATTATCCTCATCTTGAAAGCAAGTTGAAAATATAAGTAACTGGTGTTAAACTACATAGTTAGACATCATCCCTCATAGCCAACCGGGATAGAGCCTTGCTGCTAGTAGGCGTTCATAGCCCCGGCAAGGTTATCTATACAATCTCCCTAAGTAGAGCCCCACTGCCAGCAGGCATCTATAGCCCCGGTAGAGTTACTTAGATGGCCTAAGTTTATTGTTTATATATATTTTTATTTATATATCTGATATCATCATGTCAGCTCATTTGTACAAGGTATGGTCACTTGCAGCTTTAGGTTGGAGATTGTATTGGTAGCAAGGGAGTCCCTTTAGATTTTTCACTTAACACCTATACTCATATCTTCAACAAGCCCAAGGCTGTTAGGTGTTTCATTGTGTTTGATTCACTTTGGACAAGAAAAGGCACCTGATGAAAAGATATTATAAAACCTGATCATGAATATTTATCAGAATGAATTACAATCTATATCTAAATCTGATCTCATCACTTGAATTGTAACAATTTAGTTATTTTCTTAGGTGATGAAGTGCATCATCTTGACTTACCAAAACAAAAACTCAACCAAAACAACACAAAACAGAAGAAACACTATACAAACAACTAACCTACAAAAAGGAAACAACAGAAACAGAACAAGAAAGCAAAACAAGCAGACTATACAAACAACTAACCTACAAAATTAAATACAAACTACTACTAGGCAAACAAGAACCAGAAAATGACCTAAGTACACCTGTATTTGCATACTTCTTTCGATTGTGCAGGAGCATCAGGGTATCAGTTATGGTTCTCAACCTAGCAAATTTATCTTTATATTCTGAAAAATATTCTGGTATTCTAAATTCACTGTATTCAACAGAATAACTCTTAATGATCAGCAACTGAGGCAGCTCATCATGCTCATGATTAATCCATATGCATGTCTTATCTCCTGAATTTCCATAATCAAAGTAGTATTCAACATCATTTACTATGGAAAGGAGAAATACAACCTGGTGTATTTCTGATTCTGTTGGACATGCTTCTTCATTGGCAGCTGATCTTCCATTTGTCATTATATTTTCACTGCTTGGCCCAATGCCTGGTCTCGCTTCAAATTGAAGGATGTATGACTCTTGATGTATTAATTCTTCATCTTTATCCAACTTTATCCCTTCATTCTGGATGTTCAATTTATCCTCCAGTTCAAGAAACTTCTCAATATTTTCTTCAATTTCCTGCACATCAGCATCTAAATAAGTATCTTTATTATCACAACCTGATATACAGAAATTTATCATTTCTAAATCATTTGACTGTAAAAGAGAAACAACTTTCACTTGATAAGGACACTCCCCTGTTTCATTCTCAAAATATTTCTGGAGTGACATCTGATCATTCATAACAACTCCAAAGTCTTCTACATCTTCATCTTTCAGGAATTGTTCATTAAACAATTCACATCTTCTATCTAGTAAAGGATCTGGTTCCATTAACCTGCAACATTCTTGCATTTGATCATTCAATTCAAAGAAGTCAGGTAATAAATCAGCATTTATTTTCTTCTCTATGACTCCCTGAGTTACCACTATCATAGGAACTTCATCATCAGCAGTGAATTTAAATTGTTCTACTATCTGTTTACACTTCTCTTTACCATAGAATGACTCCAGGAAAGACGTTTCATCTTCTTTATCAAAAGTATTAGGATCAGAATCAAAAATATTATCCTGATGAGTGGTTTCTTCTCTAAAATTTTCACAAGATTCATACCTGCATACTAACTTATCCTTACTTGTATTAGGAAGTAGAAAACTCCTATCAATCTCACCATAAAATGAATCCAGGAAAGATGTTTCCTCTTCATTACCTTCTGGAACCGACTCAGCTATTGTATTTTCTAGAATCTTTTTCAACATGGCCAAGCAAGGGTAGCAATCTCTCTCTGAATGCTCTTCATCATGTAATCTGCACCAGCTTTCAATCAGGACATCATCAGTGGATAAACCTAATAATTGACTACACTATATATTTCTAGACAAGTATAATTCAAAATCTTCAGATCGGTCCACTTCAGTGTCTGGACAATTAAATACTTCTGGTGCTGCATCTGCTTGTTGCTCCAGAATTTCCTCATTTCGCTGCCAGCCTTCTTCATTTTCCTGGCAAATTTTGGCCTTGAACACATCCGGGAAGAATATTAATCCTTTCAAATATAAATCCAACCTTGTAAGGAAAGTTAAACAATTAATTTCGCTGTGTTCTACAGTCTGGTGTATCCTGCAACAGGTGGATAAACCAAAGTTAGACAAACTGTGAGGGTAAAGCTGCCTACTCAAAGTTTCCTGAAATAAAGGAATGTTAAATTGACAATTGCCTTCATATACATCCATCAAAATGAGACTCTATTTTTCAATTTTTTAGTATTTTGAAAATTTAAGGAGATCCATCATATCTCAGACTAAAACTTGAAAGCTCAGAAAATCAAACTAATCTTTGATGCTTTGGGCTAGATCTTTGCAAAGGTGCAACCAAAACATCTCAGAGAAGAGATATTTGCAGACATTAACCTCAAATAATGAAATATTTATGCAATATTTGCAGAAATCCAGAAATTCTCTGTTCATGCCCTCCTTCTAGCGCCAATTTATGTTGCGTTAGAACCGAGGGGCCTGCATAAAATGAATGATGACTGAAGTAGTAGTGTCTTTTCCAGTTCGCCCTCCTTCTATTGATGATGCTGAGAAACAGCTCAGCTGCCCTCCTTCTAGCGCGAATTTATGTTGGTCATGATGTTGATCATATACAAACATAGAATAAAAGTTACACAACAACCTTTACTCATCTTGAAAGATACGATGAATTCAGAGAATTCATGATCCCAAGTCTCCGTTGATTAGGTCTTAATCTACTGACGTTACTCAGTGGTTGATGTGTGTTGTTGTTTTCCATTTAGGGGCCTTACGTATTTCTACAAAGTTCATCATTATTTCTTCAAATATCCTGCTCTATATGCCTGCTCTGCATAAATCTCCAACAATTCTACCTCTGCACTATGAATTTAGTCAAATAATGTGCCTACAGGCTGATATTTGCATCATTTCTACCATTATTTGCAATTCTTTGCATGATATTTTCAATACTACATGCATTTAACTGAAATATGCTAATAATTTTCAGTTACCTATGGGATTTCAGCATATTTCTCTGTTTCTGCTTATTATTTATCATGATTTGCAGTTATGATAATGAATTTATGAAATTAAAAAAAAGAAAACGGTTAAAGAATGAGATTCCCAAAACTACTTGACTGAGATCACTGATCCACATACAAGCTCCCATACATGCAATGAAAAGAAGGAAACTAAAATCATACTTCACCAGGACATTCCACAAATCTGCATGATCTAGTGCAAATCTTCAAAGGAAAAGTTGATAACAACATGTAATGAAATGAAAGCGCTTCCAGTTGAACACAGCATTCACCAGTACATATCCAGAAATCAACAGGAAGATTACGTAAAATTTACAATCAGGATGTAATCTGAAACTTCATATCCATTCAGTATGCTCAAGAACAGGTACATTTACAGTGATCTGAAAAAAGAACCTTGACATTTCAACAATTCTATCCTCATTAGTCTCAGTAATCCGATCTCCTAATTGATTCTACAGCAATCGGCCTTAATGCGCCAGATGTGTCTATGTCTATTAATGTATATATCTCATACAGCTCAGGATCTGGCTCTTATATAGAACGAATACCAGAAAACAGTTACAATGATATAAGGATCATGATCCTCTCATAATAATCAACGGTCCAGATGAAAAGCACATGCTTCTCCAGTTGGCAAATGTACAGCTGGCACAGAATATTCCAGCATCTTTGATTTGATTCGGTCTCCAGCTGGCAAATAGCATATTTGACAATATCCTCCTCACTTCTGGTTCATGTTGCCTCCATGCGCAACTTTGCAATGCTCAGCTTCAGCTCTAACAGCATCAAGACTTCCTGCAAGTAAACAAACAAACATTAAGTTCATCATCATGCGGATAAACAACAGGAAGTAAACGTTTTATTAACCATGCCTCAAAATGTGTAGCTACAGGCAATCGGGCTTTCAAATTTCCATTGCTTCATTTTCCCACCCATTTTCTTGTATATTAGGCTTCAAATATGATCATGTATGTATCGGCGTGACTACACACTGTCGGAATGACAAATTTTACATTAGACTGACGGTTAAACTTATACCGACGCCAAAAATCATGATGATGTCCATCCATCGGGAAGACATGTTCTATCGGCATGAAAAATCCAGACTTGGCCGATAGCAAGACTCAAAACTTTCGTCTGCATGATATTATGGAAATATGATGCTCCCCCTTCCGAATGTCCAGATGACGTCACCGTCATGTTTCGCTTCTGTATATTGGGGAAAAGAAAGACATCATCATCATCATCATGTCGAAGGAAAATAGGAGGATATGAAATATGATCCTGCTGCTGAGGAAAGGAATATGATGGTGACGTCATCGTCATATTTGGGCTTCATTAAAATGCAAAAGATGACGTCACCGTCATATTTAGTTAAAATCAGGGGGAAAATGTAATATCGGGTCACCTAAGGAAGATGATCAGGTGTGAATGTAATATGACCCCTTTGCGGCCAAGGTAACTCTCTCGAAAGATCAGGATGATGATGATCATCAGGATATCCTGGGCTTTTGTTAAACTTAGACCATGACGTCATCGTCATATTCGCGAACCAGATCATGTTTTGGAAAATATCCTGCCGAAGGGAAATGTTATGATGATGTCCTCCTGATATTTGCTTCTTCGTTTTTCAGGTTAGGATGACGTCATCAGGATATTTGCAAAAGGTCATATTTCTCGGCAGGAGGACATTACGAAATATCGGGTAGACAAACAAGATCATGATGATCTTGACAACATGACAGGATAAAAATATGATGATCCTCTGCGATTATCAGGTTTGACCAAAAATTTGACTGCGCATAACTCCCTCATATGGATGAATTTTCAGGTGATGTAAAAGGCAAACCTGCATGGAATTTCAAGCTCTTTCTAAATATGAGGTCATAGAAACAAAATATGAACTTTGACAAACTGACCTCATGATGATGTCCAACCTCATCGAATATCATGATGATGATGCACCTGACTCATTTTTACCAAACCGCCAGAAAACAGACAACACAAGCCAAGCCAAAAGTTGGGTCCCTATTTTGATAAGTTAAAATGGGGCGTGTTGTGTAACCACACAACAACTTGCCACCAAAGAAAACAACAAAATTCAAATTATTCAAGTGATATGATCATATTCATCTATAGTATTCTAATTCTTTCTAAGTAAAATCATCATGATCTTTGAATGATAAAGTTTCATCAAGGTAACAGTGCTAACAAAGGATCATGTGTGTGCATATGATTAATTATCCTCATCTTGAAAGCAAGTTGAAAATATAAGTAACTGGTATTAAACTACATAGTTGGAGATCATCCCTCATAGCCAACCGGGATAGAGCCTTGCTACTAGCAGGCGTTCATAGCCCCGGCAAGGTTATCTATACAATCTTCCTAAGTAGAGCCCCACTACCAGCAGGCATCTATAGCCCCGGTAGAGTTACTTAGATGGCCTAAGTTTATTGTTTATATATATTTTTATTTATATATCTGATATCATCATGTCAGCTCATTTGTACAAGGTATGCTCACTTACAGCTTTAGGTTGGAGATTGTATTGGTAGCAAGGGAGTCCCTTTAGATTTTTCACTTAACACCTATACTCATATCTTCAACAAGCCCAAGGCTGTTAGGTGTTTCATTGTGTTTGATTCACTTTGGACAAGAAAAGGCACCTGATGAAAAGATATTATAAAACCTGATCATGAATATTTATCAGAATGAATTACAATCTATATCTAAATCTGATCTCATCACTTGAATCGTAACAATTTAGTTATTTTCTTAGGTGATGAAGTGCATCATCTTGACTTACCAAAACAAAAACTCAACCAAAACAACACAAAACAGAAGAAACACTATACAAACAACTAACCTACAAAAAGGAAACAACAGAAACAGAACAAGAAAGCAAAACAAGCAGACTGTACAAACAACTAACCTACAAAATAAAATACAAACTACTAGTGGGCAAACAAGAACCAGAAAATGACCTAAGTACACCTGTATTTGCATACTTCTTTCGATTGTGCAGGAGCATCAGGGTATCAGTTATGGTTCTCAACCTAGCAAATTTATCTTTATATTCTGAAAAATATTCTGGTATTCTGAATTCACTGTATTCAACAGAATAACTCTTAATGATCAGCAACTGAGGCAGCTCATCATGCTCATGATTAATCCATATGCATGTCTTATCTCCTGAATTTCCATAATCAAAGTAGTATTCAACATCATTTACTATGGAAAAGAGAAATACAACCTGGTGTATTTCTGATTCTGTTGGACATGCTTCTTCATTGGCAGCTGATCTTCCATTTGTCATTATATTTTCACTGCTTGGCCCAATGCCTGGTCTCGCTTCAAATTGAAGGATGTATGACTCTTGATGTATTAATTCTTCATCTTTATCCAACTTTATCCCTTCATTCTGGATGTTCAATTTATCCTCCAGTTCAGGAAACTTCTCAATATTTTCTTCAATTTCCTGCACATCAGCATCTAAATAAGTATCTTTATTATCACAACTTGATATACAGAAATTTATCATTTCTAAATCATTTGACTGTAAAAGAGAAACAACTTTCACTTGATAAGGACACTCCCCTATTTCATTCTCAAAATATTTCTGGAGTGACATCTGATCATTCATAACAACTCCAAAGTCTTCTACATCTTCATCTTTCAGGAATTGTTCATTAAACAATTCACATCTTCTATCTAGTAAAGGATCTAGTTCCATTAACCTGCAACATTCTTGCATTTGATCATTCAATTCAAAGAAGTCAGGTAATAAATCAGCATTTATTTTCTTCTCTATGACTCCCTGAGTTACCACTATCATAGGAACTTCATCATCAGCAGTGAATTTAAATTGTTCTACTATTTGTTTACACTTCTCTTTACCATAGAATGACTCCAGGAAAGACGTTTCATCTTCTTTATCAAAAGTATTAGGATCAAAATCAAAAATATTATCCTGATGAGTGGTTTCTTCTCTAAAATTTTCACAAGATTCATACCTGCATACTAACTGATCCTTACTTGTATTAGGAAGTAGAAAACTCCTATCAATCTCACCATAAAATGAATCCAGGAAAGATGTTTCCTCTTCATTACCTTCTGGAACCGACTCAGCTATTGTATTTTCTAGAATCTTTTTCAACATGGCCAAGCAAGGGTAGCAATCTCTCTCTGAATGCTCTTCATCATGTAATCTGCACCAGCTTTCAATCAGGACATCATCAGTGGATAAACCTAATAATTGACTACACTGTATATTTCTAGACAAGTATAATTCAAAATCTTCAGATCGGTCCACTTCAGTGTCTGGACAATTAATAACTTCTGGTGCTGCATCTGCTTGTTGCTCCAGAATTTCCTCATTTCGCTGCCAGCCTTCTTCATTTTCCTGGCAAATTTTGGCCCTGAACACATCCAGGAAGAATATTAATCCTTTCAAATATAAATCCAACCTTGTAAGGAAAGTTAAACAATTAATTTTGCTGTGTTCTACAGTCTAGTGTATCCTGCAACAGGTGGATAAACCAAAGTTAGACAAACTGTGAGGGTAAAGCTGCCTACTCAAAGTTTCCTGAAATAAAGGAATGTTAACTTGACAATTGCCTTCATATACATCCATCAAAATGAGACTCTATTTTTCAATTTTTTAGTATTTTGAAATTTTAAGGAGATCCATCATATCTCAGACTAAAACTTGAAAGCTTAGAAAATCAAACTAATCTTTGATGCTTTGGGCTAGATCTTTGCAAAGGTGCAACCAAAACATCTCAGAGAAGAGATATTTGCAGACATTAACCTCAAATAATGAAATATTTATGCAATATTTACAGAAATCCAGAAATTCTCTGTTCATGCCCTCCTTCTAGCGCCAATTTATGTTGCGTTAGAAGCGAGGGGCCTGCATAAAATGAATGATGACTGAAGCAGTAGTGTCTTTTCCAGTTCGCCCTCCTTCTGTTGATGATGCTGAGAAATAGCTCAGCTGCCCTCCTTCTAGCGCGAATTTATGTTGGTCATGATGTTGATCATATACAAACATAGAATAAAAGTTACACAACAACCTTTACTCATCTTGAAAGATACGATGAATTCAGAGAATTCATGATCCCAAGTCTCCGTTGATTAGGTCTTAATCTACTAACGTTACTCAGTGGTTGATGTGTGTTGCTGTTTTCCATTCAGGGGCCTTACGTATTTCTGCAAAGTTCATCATTATTTCTTCAAATATCCTGCTCTATATGCCTGCTCTGCATAAATCTCCAACAATTCTACCTCTGCACTATGAATTTAGTCAAATAATGTGCCTACAGGCTGATATTTGCATGATTTCTACCATTATTTGCAATTCTTTGCATGATATTTTCAATACTACATGCATTTAACTCAAATATGCTAATGATTTTCAGTTACCTACGGGATTTCAGCATATTTCTTTGTTTCTGCTTATTATTTATCATGATTTGGAGTTATGATAATGAATTTATGAAATTAAAAAAAGGAAAAGGGTTAAAGAATGAGATTCCCAAAACTACTTGACTGAGATCACTGATCCACATACAAGCTCCCATACATGCAATGAAAAGAAGGAAACTAAAATCATACTTCACCAGGACATTTCACAAATCCGCATGATCTAGTGCAAATCTTCAAAGGAAAAGTTGATAACAACATGTAATGAAATGAAAGCGCTTCCAGTTGAACATAGCATTCACCAATACATATCCAGAAATCAACAGGAAGATTACGTAAAATTTACAATCAGGATGTAATCTGAAACTTCATATCCATTCAGTATGCTCAAGAACAGGTACATTTACAGTGATCTGAAGAAAGAACCTTGACATTTCAACAATTCTATCCTCATTAGTCTCAGTAATCTGATCTCCTAATTGATTCTACAGCAATCGGCCTTAATGCGCCAGATCTGTCTATGTCTATTAATGTATATATATCATACAGCTCAGGATCTGGCTCTTATATAGAACGAATGCCAGAAAACAGTTACAATGATCTAAGGATCATGATCCTCTCATAATAATCAACGGTCCAGATGAAAAGCACATGCTTCGCCAGTTGGCAAATGTACAGCTGGCACAGAATATTCCAGCATCTTTGATTTGATTCGGTCTCCAGCTGGCAAATAGCATATTTGACAATATCCTCCTCACTTCTGGTTCATGTTGCCTCCATGCGCAACTTTGCAATGCTTAGCTTCAGCTCTAACAGCATCAAGACTTCCTGCAAGTAAACAGACAAACATTAAGTTCATCATCATGCGGATAAACAACAGGAAGTAAACATTTTATTAACCATGCCTCAAAATGTGCAGCTACAGGCAATCGGGCTTTTAAATTTCCATCGCTTCATTTTCCCGCCCATTTTCTTGTATATCGGGCTTCAAATATGATCATGTATGTATTGGCATGACTACACACTGTCGGAATGACAAATTTTACATTAGGCTGACGATTAAACTTATACCGACGCCAAAAATCATGATGATGTCCATCCATCAGGAAGACATGTTCTATCGGCATGAAAAATCCAGACTTGGCCGATAGCAAGACTCAAAACTTTCGTCTGCATGATATTTTGGAAATATGATGCTCCCCCTTCCGAATGTCCAGATGACGTCACCGTCATGTTTCGCTTCTGTATATTGGGGAAAAGAAAGACATCATCATCATCATCATGTCGAAGGAAAATAGGAGGATATGAAATATAATCCTGCTGCTGAGGAAAGGAATATGATGGTGACGTCATTGTCATATTTGGGCTTCATTAAAATGCAAAAGATGATGTCACCGTCATATTTAGTTAAAATCAGGGGGTAAATGTAATATCGGGTCACCTAAGGAAGATGATCTGGTGTGAATGTAATATGACCCCTTTGCGGCCAAGGTAACTCTCTCGAACGATCAGGATGATGATGATCATCAGGATATCCTAGGCTTTTTTTAAACTTAGAACATGACGTCATCGTCATATTCGCGAACCAGATCATGTTTTGGAAAATATCCTGCCGAAGGGAAATGTGATGATGATGTCCTCCTGATATTTGCTTCTTCATTTTTCAGGTTAGGATGACATCATCAGGATATTTGCAAAAGGTCATATTTCTCGGCAGGAGGACATTACAAAATATTGGGTAGACAAACAAGATCATGATGATCTTGACAACATGACAGGATAAAAATATGATGATCCTCTGCGATTATCAGGTTTGACCAAAACTTTGACTGCGCATAACTCCCTCATATGGACGAATTTTCAGGTGATGTAAAAGGCAAACCTGCATGGAATTTCAAGCTCTTTCTAAATATGAGGTCATAGAAACAAAATATGAACTTTGACAAACTGACCTCATGATGATGTCCAACCTCATCGAATATCATGATGATGATGCACCTGACTCATTTTTACCAAACCGCCAGAAAACAGACAACACAAGCCAAGCCAAAAGTTGGGTCCCTGTTTTGATAAGTTAAAATGGGGCGTGTTGTGTAACCACACAACAGGATCAAGGTTGAAAGCTAGAAAATGCAAGTCAACAAGTGTCGCAACAAGTGTTGAAAAGTGTTAGAAATGGGGAGGGAGAGAAATCGACAAGGAAGAAACAACACAAGACAAGAAATGAGGACACATCATCAAGAGGCCTACTTCTCAAAGGATTTATTTTCATACTTACATGTACGTGTCAATGATTTGAATCATCATAAAGGTCCTTGTGGAGGCAGTGCATGTTTTTTGTGCTTACAAAGGCTGACCTATGTGAAGACTTGTACTCATTTGTCTGAGTACTCATTTTTCTGAGTCCGCATTGAAGATTTAATATAAGAACAAGCCAATGGGATATAACAATTGGTATACATGTTTCACAGTTTGCTTTCTGACCTGATCATGAGAAAGAATTATTTGTGGATATAAATAGAGGATGGATTTTGGTGTTTGTGGGTGCATAATACGAATGTGAATGGTATTGATGTGAACCTAAGAATAGCAAAGTAGAGATAACAGATTAGTAAGGATGAAGAGTGAGGATATAGTATTCAACTGCTAAATGACTACACCCTAGCATACCAATAGATACTTTTTAAAGTATTCATTTTCATATAAAATTTCACTTGTGCTTGGCAGAGAGCCATCTTCATCAAGGCAGCGAGTTTGGCAATGAGCCTCTAGTAGGGTTTACCAGCCCCTAGGGTTTAACAACCCTCAATGTAATCTTTTTAGTTTTAGGGTTGAGGCAGTGAGCCTGCTAGACCTAGTTGTACTTCATAGCAGTGAGCCAACATGTTCTAGGCCCATGGAGTGACCAAGCCTAAACATCACCTTCTATAAAAGATTGCAATATATATTGAGAACTAATCCTCTAAGTGGTTTTTCCCCACCTTGGGGTTTTCCACGTAAAAATCCTGGTGTCCACATGTTATGTTTTTGTGGTTGCTATTCATTTGCATATTGAGCTTTTGTTTAATTAATTTTGTAAAATGGTTAAAAGTGAAAGTGAATGAAACATTTTATGGAACACTAATTCACCCCCTCTCAATGTTCCCGATATTCAACAACTAGTATCAGAGCCAAGTTCCTTGGAAGAAGCCTAATAGCTCAAGGAAGACCTGGGATAGTGTGATCATGGCAGTATGAAAATTTGGAAATTATGAAAGCAACAAGGGGCTAGAAGCAGCCCTTATGGATCTTGAAAAATTTGAAGTAGAAGTCAGGGATCTGAAGGAAAACTTGCAACAAGCTGATGAATGTATCTCAAAGTTAAAAGAACAAGTCAAGAAATTTAAAGATAAATACAAAGAAGTTAATGATCAATTGATATCAGCAAATGAAGCCCTAAATGATTTGGAAGAAAAAGTTATAGAAAGAACAAAAGCATAAGATGATTTGAATTTAATTATGAAGAGCAGATCAGAAGATTGTCCCAAACTTGAAAAAGACTTTGTAAGTCTAAAAATAGACCTGGAAAAGGCCAAGAGCTTTGAGGAAAAATTTAAGATAAGTACTTCAAAGCTTGATGAAATGATTGCTAGCCAAAAGAGTGTTGATGACAAGCAAGGTTTGGGATTTGAGAAAGGAGAAAGTTCAAAATTGGGTCAAACAAACACTGAGTCAAGGTAAAATAGAGGAAACTAGTTGAGAAATCAAATAAGAAGACCTAAAGGACCTCCGGTCAGGTAACCAAATGCTCAAAGGTACCCATATTTCAATTGTTACTATTTTAAATGCAATAAGTATGGTCATAGGGCTACTCAAAGTAGAAGTAGAGTGAATGAAAATGTTCCATCTTTCTCTGGTTAATGTTTCAATTGCAAGAAGATTGGTCATACAGCAAATGAGTGCAGAAGCGTGTTAAGAAATATGCCAAACTATTCTAGTAATGGTCAATCCTTCAATGGCAAGTGTTTTGCATGCAATAGATTTGGACATATGGCTAACCAGTGCAGATCAAGGCCAAATTGAAATGTCAGAAGAAATCAAGGTCAAAGAAATATTGTGTGTCTTAATTGCAACAAGTCCAGACACTACTAATTTTTTTAGAACTAGAGATGTGAAAAGAAACTATCATGCAGAACAAAAGAAAACATAACAGAGGAATGTTAAAGGAAAAGAGAAGGTTGATCCAATGGAAAACAAGAAGGAGATGAGTATGATCTAGATTAAAAAGGATGTGAATGAGGTCAAGGATGGATCTGCATCAGTATTTGGTGCAGATACTTCCTCCGGGAAGTAAATTGAGAGTTCTGGCTTAGGGGGAGCAGTGTTAACAATCTAAATCCTTTCGCCAAAAATTTGGTGTTGGAATCTAGTATGGAGATATATGGTGAAATCTGACAAGACAAATCCTATGAAAGAATAACCAGAAGAGAACAAGCTAATGTGGAACATTAAAAAGCAATTTCAATCGACTGTATCTATCAAAAGGTGGACAAACACCTTTTTGGAAGAAGCATTAATGAAAATTAGGTTAAGTCATGTGGAGAATAAAAGGGAACTAGTTCAGTCTCAAAATCACTTTGCAATTGAAGCTATCATACATCCAAAGAGATTGAAGCAGAATTTGAGCAGCAAAGACCAAAATTTGAAGCGTTCAGAACAATTTGGAGAAAGGAAACCCTAATTCAATGAAACAAGGTATTTATTCTATTAACCTAACTAAGAATTTGTTTCGAAGAAATGACAAACCCTTTAGTTGTTGATATTAATGAGTGACCATGACCCAAATTCAAGAAACATCCTCACAAAGCAATTGAAGTTGATCAAATGGGGACATTCTCGGGTATACCATACAGAGTTTTATATGTGGAAGACGTTAGGGAATATATCCATGTTGCCCTAGATGAGCACGTCAGTAGCAAATTCATAGAATTATATCAAAATCATTTAAGTGATGATCAATTTTCCCTGAAGGAAGAATACAAAATACTAGAAGAGAAAAAATTCATCCAATATGCAGAATTTCCAACATTTGCTGAGGATGAATGGGTTCGATATGTTCTAAGAAGGATTCATGATGAGTTCATGTGGTTAGGGAAAGGGAAATCCTTTAAGATAACAAAAGATGCAATTCAGGAAGTCACTGGATTAAACTCCATGGGAGGTGTGCCATTAGTAAAAGCTGTCAAGAATCAAATGGTTACAGATGCTTTTAGAGGACAATTTAACAAAAGGGCATTGACAATAAATGATATTACTGATCCTACAGTAAAGTTTGCCTCAATGGTCAAAGGTTACAAAATTTACTTCACAAGTAGAGAAAATTCTATCTCTGGTACAGCCATTTACATGCCATACCAAATGATTAAGGAGAATGCAGATTATGACTTGTGTGAGTTACTAAGAATTCAATTATTGGATAACCTAAAAAATGTCAAAGAAAACAAGAACTATCCTTTCAAATTTGGTATGCTTATTATCTGTTTATTCTTCTATTTTCTGAATGAATTTCCAAACCACAAGGGCTTGATTTAGCTAAGTAATCAACCAGTAGTTGTTCGAACCAGAATCTATCTTAAAAACTGAAGCAGTTATAATGAGCAAAAATTAGCCCTATGGGGGTTTTTCAAGAACTTTTAGAACATGATGCACTCCAGGGAAATAATTCCAAAGGATATTATGGAAAAGTAGAAGGACACCATATGTTTCATGGTCACAAAAGATCAATGTTTGATGGAGGCTGTTGAGCCTAGAATAGTTTGGATCATGCCCATGGGATATTAAGTGGATGGTCAAATAATGGACAACTATGCCCAATACATGCTAAGTAAACCTAAGGACACAAAGGAAGAAAGGTTTGGTACATATGAAGAACTATCTATAAAACTTCATGTTGAATTTAGGAAGCCTGAATCCACCAAGAAGGTGAGAAGAGAGGTAGAATAAATTGCTGCAAGGTATGACATCACCAAAGAACAACTAAAAGATGTAAGGGAAAGAGTATAGAGAGTAGAAGAAGAAAAACAAAAGAGTGAACTGGTACAAGTTCTGATGAAACAAGACAAGCCTGAAAAGACTCAGAGATCTACAAGGAGCACTACTACCTCCTCTGGTGCCACACCATTAGTGAGTATGGAGCAAACATCAAGGAAATCTACTATCAAAGATACAAAGAGGAAGAAAATGAAGGGAAGAAGACTGTATATCAGTGTAGGGAGCAAGGATGAAGAAGAAACTGAGTCTGACAAAGAAGTGACAAGGATGAAAGCTAAGGTTATAGAGGCCTTCAGAACCAAGAAACCCTCCAGTATGGGTAATACTGCAAAAAGACAAAAGCAAGATATGTCTATGATAGAGGAAACAACTAGAAGTCTTGAGGATGTTCTCAAAGAGATAATAGTGGATGACAATCTAAAACTAATTGTACAATTGTATGATGAATATAATGGTCCATATAAGAGGATCATTGAGACTACTATGGTAGAATACCTAAACATATACAACAAGGCCCTAATTGAAATAGTTGACGATCTTCCACACAACCTGGCAAGCATAATGAGTGAAAGGAAAGAAGCGGCTATGGTAAAGGATATTAAGCTCAGGGAATAGTCATTGATAAGATTATGTCTGGAGATCACCCCTGAGGACAAGTTTAGAATCTCTAAAGAAATCAAGGATGCCTTCAGGACCAAGAGAAGAATGAACTCATTGATGTTGGGAGAAATTGATAAAGTGGTCAAGGAAACAGAGATCACTCTAGCAGCTCTAAGGAAAAACAACATTTCTACCATTTATGACAAAGAAGAAACAGATGGTGAAGATAACACATCTTTTTTGGGAATCAATGTTGAAAAGGAAGAATCTGATCAAAGTCCTATTGCTAATGATCAAGACACCCTTGAAAGGGATCAAACTAAAACAAGTCCTCCAAGACAACAGATTGATAATCTAGAAAACAAGGAGGAAATTGATGAACAGATCGAAGGTGATAATCAAGAATAATCTAATAAAAGCCTTGCACTGGAGCGAAATATTTGTCAACAAGAGAATATGAACATGAAACCCATGGAACAAAATCAAGAAGAAGAAGTGTCTGAAGAAGCTGCAAGAGACACTGCGGAAATAGTAAAAGAGCTTTTGGAAAAAGAAGAATTAGTTCTAGATGAGCCTAAATCAATCCAAGGTCTGATAAACTTGGACACAATGTCTCCTACTCAAATGTTCAAGTTGTCTTCAATTGTCCAAGCCAAAGCAAGAAAAGAGATTTTGAAGTCCCACATTGACAATAGTGAACTCATAAATGATGCATCCAACACTTTGGAAAAGTTGGTGCCAACATACTGGAAGGATACCTCTCTGTCTACTACTTGTCAACTCAAGGGAGTAATTCATTTTATAAGTACACACTTTGAATCTCTTCAAAATCTACTGAAACAAAAGTTAGACAAGAGTTTGATGAGAAATAGTTAGGTGAGTTGACAAAATTGATAGCCCATGATAAGGCTCAGCTAGATAATGAGATACAAAATGTTTAGAGTGCTATTGTAGAAGTTGGTGATGTATATAAATTTTTTCTATCATGGCCGAAAGTTACAAATAAGACAAAAGAAAAGATCAAGGAATTGGAAGGAAAACTGATGAATATTTCTAAGAATTTTGATTCGGTACTTGAATCAACTAGCAATCAAGAAACTCAATTTATAAACATCCACAATGAATTGAATGGTTTAATAAATTAGAGGTATCAAATAAAGAGTACAATGGGACAATTGAGAAGACTGATCGGTCCCAAATTAGATTAAATGACTAAGCTTGTAGCTGAAGCATAGCTTGTTGGTCAAACTACCACACAATGAGATCTACAAAAAGTTGAAACTCTAGTTTTTCTACTCAGCGGACATATACATATTTTGGATGGTGCTAAGAAGAACTAGGATGTTGAGATAGCTCAACTAAAGAACATCTTTAGTGACATTTTTCAGCATATGTAAAATAAAGTAGAAGACTGTACTTGTAAATATACGACAGAGTACATAATTTGTCTTGAAGACTCAACAAATTTTTGGTTCCGAATCACTCCCTTTACCATTGATGTCAAAGGGGGAGAAGAAGATTAGTGAAAAAAGGATAAACATCTCAGGGGGAGCAGGACAATAAAGTATATCTAGTAAGGGGAGTAGTCAAGCATTTTTCACTAAGTGTTGCCATCAATGCCAAAGGGGAAGATTGTTGGCAAGAGACACTGCTCTAGTCTAGACTTGTATGTTATTGATGGAAACAAGGATCAATGATCTCATTAGCATGACATGAAGACATAACTCTAGAAGATCTTATTGGAATTCAGATCTAATTGGCAAAAATGACCAAGTATGGGTGAGAAACAAAGTAAGGGACAGTAAGTGGATCAGTGTGCCTCTGCAAATGAAGACATGGGAATGTAGTTCAGGTATAATGTTCATAATTGTTTGATGTTGTTATATTCCAATGATCAAGTCCTGACTTCCTTTGGAAGTCACTTGAAAGAAATATCTATGTTCGGATGAACAGAGGTATAACAGAGACAGAGAATAGGGCATAGTATAATGGTTCGCAGTCCTCCACAAGTGCATATTTTAGTCTGTAGCTTTGAGGCAACTAAGAGACATGTCATGAATACCAAAATCTAGGATTATAGCTTTTGAAGCTCAATAGATCATATTTTACAAGCTCTCTAGTATCAGCATCCAGTTCAATTGTATTTTGTGTGATAGAGTAGCAGTTTCATGATCCGTATTTTGACATGCAGAAGTATTTTGCTCTGTGGTTTTGAAGGTATGTCAAGTATTCAATGATGAACATTAGATATGTTGTTTGAGGTCCCATTTGGTCCACAGTGTGAGTTGTGATGTGACAAAGGAATTTGTCAAGTATGTTCTTAAAGAACAGGTCAACTGGTATGTTAGATCCTTATGCAGAGAAAATATAGCATCTAGATAATCAATCTAAGTGTTCATATGATTGAGGCCAACCTATGTGAATACTTGTACTCATTTGTCTGAGTTTGCATTGAATATTTAACACAAGAACAAGCCTACACGATATAACACTTGGTATACACGTTTCATAGTTTGCTTGCCGACCTCATCATGAGAAAGAATTAGTTACGAATATAAATAGAGGATGGATTTCAGTGTTTGTGGGTGCGTAATGCAAATGTGAATGGTATTGATGCAAACATGAGAATAGCAGAGTAGAGATAGAAGATGAATAAGGATGAAGACTAAGGATACATTATTCAGCTGCTAAATGACTGCACCCTAGCATACCAATAGATGCTTTTTACAGTATTCATATTCATATATAATTTCACTTGTGCTTGGAAGAGAGCCATCTTCATCAAGTTAGTGAGCTTGGCAGTGGACCTCCAGTAGGGTTTAACATCCCTTAGGGTTTAACAACTCTCATTGTAATCTTTCTAGGTTTAGGGTTGAGGTAGTGAGCCTACTAGACCAAGTTGTACTTCATGGCAGTGAGCCAACATGTTCTAGGACCATGGAATGACCAAGCCTGAACATCACCATTTATAAAAGATTGCAATATATATTGAGAGCTAATCTTCAACATGGTTTTTCCTCACCTTGGGGTTTTCCACATAAAAATCTTGGTGTCCGTGTGTTATGTTTTTGTGGTTTCTATTCATTTGCATATTGAGCTTTTGTTTCATTAATTTTATAAAATGGTTAAAAGTGAAAGCGAATGAAAGGTCTTATGGAACACTGATTCATCCCCCCTCTTAGTGTCCCTGATATTCAACACCTCCCTCCATGAAGTTTTGCTTCCACTTGAATAGAACCACCCATAAGTCTCAACCCCACTCAAATGACATTTTCCATGAGAGTAAAAGTGACTTGGAGGTTTCTAGTAGCAAGGAGAGGGGTTCATGTGTGCTATCAAGGTTGACTCATCCACATAGTTCTTCAGTCATGTTTCAAAGAATACAATTACAGTTTTTAGGAGACATTATGACGTAGTAACATGCATAAGTAATGCACATTTTGTGATGTTGTATGACATGAGAAACTGACACATCATGTAGATAGATATCCACTACACTTGTACCCTAGGAGAATTTGATCAAATTTGACACCCATGCTTAGAAAAATATCAATGCTAATGCTCTAGTACGGATTTGACAGAAATTTGGTCTAGGGGAACTAATCCAAGGTTGAGGCTAGGAGGTTCTAGGACACATTATAGGAATTGGAACTAAAGCAAGAACAAAACATGAAGTGAAATGCTGGGCATGCAATTTTTGACATTACATTTTGCCTCCACTTTAGTAGGTTGATGGAATTAATTGAAAAGAATGATAAATTATAATAATCATATATTGAAATGAAACATCAACATGAAAAAGGACACTGTAAAGGTTGTAGGGATATTTTAGATGCAATATGTGATGTCCCTAGTCTAGGACCTACAAAACCATAGTGTTGGGAACTGTAAGCCCTAAGAAACCACAATGTCAAAAAACTACTATCATGTGATTCTGTAAGACCAAGAGATATGTTAGAAGCATATAAATATTTATTAGACATATTAAAGAGATAGGATAGAAGAAAGCACATGGAAAATAAGGAAAGTTTTTGAGTCAACAAGAAAGAGATCTATCTATGAAAATAACTCATTGCTTACATTATACCCAAAATACAATAAAAATTCTAATCAATTTATGACAAATAGAATAATATGATGGTAAAGAATTGATCGATTGCCTCAAGAGAAGAATCAAATGGTATACATGCAAAAAGGGAAGCACTCAATGCAAACTAGTAAGAGACACATGATGCCAACTCTAGCCATATTTCTTTCTAGGGGTCATGTCTGATTGTATTACCCCCTCTTGCTTTTGTCGATTTGTTTAAATGAGACAAACATAGGAAAGGAAGGTTAGGAGTAACAAGTATTACTAAGAACTTTATCAAAAAATAGATTAAAAAAACCTATTTTGAAGATGAATGACATGATGAAAAACTAACTAAAAGGGATATGGAAGAGTTAGGATTCCAACAAAAGAAATGACATGAAAATTAGAGATTGTGGGTGAAACTAATGAGAGTTTTTGTGAAATAGGCATGAAAAGGATCTTGAGATGTAGGAGAATCCAGTGGTGGATAGGTAATCTTGCATCACCCAAAAAACAATCATTTTGTTTTTTGTTATTTTCAAATTTTGTATTTTTAGATACCTAATTTCTTGAAAATAATGTGAAACCTTCATAATCTCCAACCTCCTAAAAATAGAAAACTATTATTTTTACAAAGTTTATATTTGAGCAGGTATGGAAAGAGAAATTTACTCAAAGCTTCAAAATTTTAAATATAACCTTTGGTGAAGGAATTGGCCAAAGATCACTTGTGAGTTGAAAGATATGAAAGTTTTTGTTTCATTAAAAGTCAAATATGAGGCACTTAGAGCCCCCATATGGCCCCCAAAATGGGTAGAATCAGCAAAGTGGATTCTAAAGGCGTACATCTCTTCACAGGATTTCCAACAAATTAAATTGTTTGTCAATGGGACACCTAGATCAAAAGTTATGGCTCTTGAAAGTTGACCTATTTTTGGAGGGAGCTACAAATTTTAAAATTTTGGCTAGAAGATGCCAAAAAGGGTTATAGAGAAAGGGGGAAGTGGGGAGTCAGGAAAAGAAGAGAAAATAGAAACCCTAGCATACTTGAAGCTACATAAGGTAGAAGGTTCCAGAATCTAGAGGAAGGAAGTTGTAATGTGTTGCATCCTATTGAGGATTCATCCTTTGATTTGATTCCTATTTTTGTAATGTAATTTATTTTTCAGTTCAATAAAAGAACATTCCTATTTTATGTGTGCAATCTATGTTGTTGTATGTTCTAGTATTAACCCCCCTCATCAAGTGTTATCAGAGTAGTGATTCTTAAGCATGTAGACAGATCACCGACCATGATGCAATCTGCACTAGGACTTGAGGTTGTTGGTTTGCTGTAGAAATCACATAAAATGCCTCCACAAAGGAACTATGGTGGTGCTAGGAGAAATGGTTTGATAGAAGAGGGTTTTAGAGCCCTACAAAGACAAATCAATGCATTGCAAGAGGAGCTGCAAAGAGGGTTTGAGACAAGAAAAAGAGAAGAAAACAAGGATGAAGTTGAAGAAGAAGAGTCATCTGAAGGAAAAAAAATGTTGTAGGAGAACTTGAGTAATTCATATTGTTGAAGGCCATCACCAAGATTAGAAAGAGGCCTAGGATTGAAGTTTCTACCTATTCTAGTGTAATGTCTCGTACTTGTTTGTATATTTTTAAGATTTTTTTGTGTGATTTTTATTAATTTGTTTGTGATCTTTCAGACTAGAGAGAAGAATGCAGAAGGGGTTTTCAATTTTCCTATAGATGTGTTATCAGAGCATACAATATATTTTATATAACATAAACCCAGAAAATATACAATAGATATGAAGAAACTATCAACTATCTAGATAGTAAAATGGCCAATAAATAATTACTATCACATACCCATGTTAAGATTTGCAACTTCATACAACCGCTATAGCTTGACCAGCCATGGGTATAGCCAGAAAACACTCTAAACTCTAGAGAGATAAAAGAAATGATCATACAATTAATATCAGCAAGGTAAGAGGCCCTAGATGCCTCATACAGAGGAAGATAATGGAAGCATACAATGAAAATGAGTCCCAATGATTCGCCACATTTCCTTGGCAACTTGCATGGCTAGGTTGGAATATATATTAGTTGTAGCAATCACCGAACATTATTGAAATATGTTTGAATGCAATCTGTAGCCCAATAAGAGGCTAGATGTTTGAGTGATAAACATGCACAAACTAGCACCCAAAACCTCTAAGAAATGGTACGGCCTACTCCATGGAATGTACGACCAGCATGAAGTATGATATGGCTGCCAACAACTTGACTAAGCTACGAATATTTATTCCTCATCCATTGTTATTTGTTGTTCCAAACAATCTGCAAATGATCTCAACAATATATCTCCCAAAATCTCTTCAAATAGACTCCAATGAAGTGCATATGTGAATACTGGATGCATTCACCATCAATGGCACCTTTGGGTGGTATTGGACACCTATAGAATGCCATCACTCAAGGAGGTTTTCATCTCCAAGAGCCTGGTTTGAATCCTCAAACCCTCAAAACCCTAGCAAAGCTCACAAAGAGAAATAACATAGCATAATAGAATGAGCTTTGATTTCACCTTTTATTTCCTTCCTCATGCCTAACGTCCCAAATGGAGGGAATTGTAATTGTTTTTAATATTTAATTTCATCCCCTTATGTCTCCCATGGGTGTCCAACTCCTAGGGGGGTCAATTTTCAAGTTGCAACTTAATTTTATAAAGTGACAATATAACATTTATTTATAAAGTCCCAATAAATAAATATATTAAACTTCAAACTTTAAAATAAATATCAAGATGATACCAGAATGCCATGATCTATAGCTCATCGGAAAGCCCTCGACGAGATGAATCCAACCCCACTCTAAAAATTCTGATCTGGTATTGCCCCCAAACTTACTAAAAATAGTAAGTGTTGGCAAGAGACACATTGTAGCTTCATGAGTGTTGTCATTGATGGAAACAAAGTTCATCCAACCCATCTGTAGGACATGATGTGTCTATACCGGAAGTCAGATTGTAGAGTAACTTGGTCCGGTGACCAAGAACAGAGGATGTAGCAAGGTCTGGATCTCTCAGAGGAAGTATCGATGTAAAGTGTGGACTTGGGGAAGTCAAGAGGGGTACCTTGACTGATAGATTCTAGGGATCGAGCCTCTGGTGATGAAAGAATGAAGAGATATAAGCACCTAAGTATTGGGTTCCTTTTTGGCAGAGTAAACAGAGGAAGAACCGATTGACAGAGCATCAGACCTTGATCTGGATGAGATATTGATGGTGATCAAGCTTACTAAGGTATCATTCATGATTGGTCGACATGATTGATGACTTCTATGAGCATCTCTTTGATATGTATCACTTGATAAGTAAGGATTTAGATGACAAACCAAAAATTTAGGAAAATAATAAGTATTTTAGACGCCGACTAGAAAGTGGATGAAATCCTCGGTGCAGATATATATACCAAATTGTTTTCAGTATGAGGTGTTGTGTGTGTTTTATGGTGTGCGAAGAAAAGTAGAAAGAGTAGTAAGGCAAGTTTGGTATGTGACAGGATAGTAGCACCAAAGAAGAGAAAGAATGAAGTGCAGCAGATCAGTGTATTGAACCTAACCAGAATTGAACCTGAGCATATGTGGATGCTTCTCATCAGTTCAAGTATCTAGTTTCCTTGTATAAACTATTGTAGGCAGTGAGCCTTTTGTGAGCAGTGTACTCAGGTAGTGAGCCCTAATTGGCAAGTGCCATTTTGTACTATCTTATTCTTCTAACAGAGAATACAATCTTGGGTTAATCACCCCATGGTTTTTTCCCTTAATAGGGTTTTCCACATCGAAATCATTGTGTCATGTGTATTGATGTTATTTCCATTTCATGGTTATGTTTGCTTATATGATTTAATGCTGCACTAATTATTAAGGAAGATCAGAAAGTAGAAGGAATTAAGTTAACTGATTCACCCCCACTCTCAATTATCAACAATTGGTATCAGAGCTAAGTTCCTCCAAAAAGAGCCTAACAGCTTGAGGAAGATCTGGGAATTCAAATGGATGTGTATGGTATGAGGGAACAACTTCGGTCTACCCTAGATGATCTTGAGCAATCCAACTCTAAAGTCAATGAACTGAAGGAAAGACTCAAACAGGTTGATGATTTCATAAATGAACTAAAAGGGAAACTGAGTATCTCTATGAAAAAGAGAAAGGATCTACTTCAGCAATTGGCAAGTCAAGGTGAAGACAATAATACAAATGAAGATCTGAAGGAGAAAAACAAGTTATGTGAAAAGTTATCAAAAGAAGTCATTATGATAAGACATGAAATGGAATCAGGAGTTATAAAATTTACCCAAGAAATTGAAGAAAAAAGGAAAACTGAAGATGATCTAAGACAATCTTTTAAAGAGAAATCAGAAGACTACCACAAAATGGATAGAATAATTAGGCATCTTGAATCTGATCTTGAAGAAGCTAGGGATAATGAAGAACAACTTGAGAATCAAATTGACACTCTTAAAAAGAATCTTCAAACAACAAATGAATACAAAGAGAAATTCAACTGCCCAACTTGAAGTTCTTCTTCAAAGCCAAAAGAGGGTAGATGACAAGCAAGGCTTGGGGTATGAGAAAGGTGAAAGCTCCAGATCCGGTCAGAAGAACTCCAGATTAGAAAATCCAAGAAACAGACCTAGAAGACCTCCGGTAAGGCAACCCAATGCTCAAAGATATCCATCCTTCAATGGATACTGCCACAACTGCAATAATTTTGGTCATAAAGCAAATCAGTGTAGAAGAAGAATGAACTAGACTAATTCATCCTTCTCTGGACAGTGTTTCAATTACAAAAGGTATGGTCACAAATCTCATGTGTGTAGAAATATGCAAACAAACAATTCATTCAATAGAAGATGCTTTGCATGCAATAGAATGGGACATATGGCTAATCCATGTAGATCAAGAGGACATCAGTAAAATATTCAAGGAAATGTTGTCTGCTACAATTGCAATAGATCCATTCATATTGCCAAATTCTATAGAAGTAAGAATCAGAACAATAAGGGTCCTATACATCATAATCAAAACCAAGATAAAGGAAAAGGAAAAATGAATGCCGATGAAATTCAAAGGGAGATGAACAAGATTTGGGTAAAGAGGAGTATAAAAAATGTTGAGGATGGATCCACACTAGAATCTGGTGCTGATATTCCTTCCGAAAACTAAATAGATGAGCTCTGGCTCAGGGGGAGTAATAAAAGAAAAATATTTTCCCCCAGCCTGTCATTAGGTGCCCAAAATTGGCACATAAAAGGTTACAGATTAAAGGATTCTTAGAGAAATATATAAAGAAGGTTTGGAAGATCCGCAAGAAGGTTTGAAGAGTCTAATCTTCCAAGATAGATCCAGTTTTACAGTCATCCTGTAAGAAGCAAGTCTTTGGAGTTAGATCCAGTTTGATTCAAAATTGAGGAATCTTGATCTGCGGATAGATTAAATGATTGAGGAAAGAAAGATTGTCAATAATCACCAAGTATAATTTAAAGCATATCTCAGTGATCCAGAATAAGATCATTCTCAAAACAAGGAGAACAAGGCAACCGAAATGACTTGAGTTGTATATTTATTGCAATATGAAATTAGGGTTTGCTCAGTGATAAAAGGGTTTGTTTACTCCTCATTTGTACATTTGCATTAGTGAAATAGACAAGAAGAGCTCTGCAAACAAGCTTGCCTCATCTCTCTCAAGGATTAGTCATAGAATTCAAATCAGCTGGTGATCTCTTCGGCTCATTCCATGAACCCTAAAAGGCATAAGAGGTATTTTTCATTCTTTCTCTGAATCTTTAAAGATGACTACTCTGAATGTTGTGAAGATTTCTGATAGGCTGTGCCCTAAATTTAAGAACATCCCTACAAATCTCTAGAAGCAGATCCTTTAGGTGCATTTTCCAGCATTCTGCATGGGGTTTTGCATGTTGAAGACATTAGGGAATACATTCATGTGAACATTGAAGAGTTTGGAGAATCCAAGATGTCAGATATCTATCACAATCAGTTAATAGACGAGTCTTTTGATCTCAAACCTCATTATAAGGTTATCCGAGACAAACATTTTGCATAGTACATTCATTTCTCCTATTTTTCGGAAGATGAATAGATCCAGTATATTTTGAGCAGAATGCATGACAACTTCATGTTGTTGAATAGGCCGTTTAAGATTACTAATGATGCCATTAGGGCAGTAATCAGATTACACTCAACTGGTGGGATGCCTACTCTCAAATCTGTCAAAAACCAAATTGTAAGTGAGGCTACCAGATCGAAATTGGATAAAAGAGCAATGCCAATTAAGGATATCACAGATCTAGATATCAAGTTTGCATCAATGATAATTGGATATAAGATATATCACTCCAGTAGGGAGAATTCAGTATCCGGAACTGCTATATATACTACTTATGAAATGTTGAGGAAGAATGCAGACTATGATCTTTTTGAGCTCCTTCTGAACCAACTCTTGGAGAATCTACAGAAGATAAAGAAGGACAAGAAGAATTCTTTCAAATACGGTGGTTTGATACTCTGCCTATTCTTTTACTACATGAATGAGCTACCCGGATCCAATGGATGGGTATGGCAAAATAACAGACCGGTTGCAATTCAGATCAGAGATTACTTGCATGGGCTTGGTGATGCCAAGGCACAAAACACAGTGCTATGGGGCTACTTCAAAAACTTCCAATGCATGATGCAAGCTAGAGAAAGAATCCCCCAATCTCTAGTTGAGAAGTACAAGCATATAGTGTGCTTTATAGTAGAAACTGATCAGTGCCTAATGGAGGCTGTGGAACTAAGAATAGTGTGGATCATGCCAATGGGGTATGAAGTGGGTGAGAAAATTATAGAGCTACATGTTTAGCACATGCTAAGTCAGCCCAAGGATCCCAAAGCAGAAAGGTTTGGAACCTTTGAAGAATTGAGTATAAAGATTCATGTGGAACTAATACAACTGGAGATGAAGTGAAAAGTGAGAAAAGAAGTAGAGAATGTTGCCAAAAAATATGGCATCTCAAAAGAGGCACTTGATGCACATAGAGAAAAGATGGAAAGGACAAAAAAAAAAAGGAAGAGGTAGAAAAGGAAAGTGCTCCAGTAGAAGCCCCCTCCTGGACCAGATCCTCTAAGAGCTCTGCATCTTCCACTGCTAAGAGCTCAAAGGCATCAAAACTAGAAGCAAAATCATCCGGTAAAGGAGAAAAGAGAACAAAGACAAAGGCAACAAGGTCTTATATCAGTCAGAAGGATGAAGAAGAGACAAAATCTAATGAAGAGATCAAGAAGATGATGAAGAAGAAGAAAGTATCCGGTGAAGACAAGGAGGTAGAGGCAGAAGAGTTTGTTGAAAGTCCCACTCTATCTTTAGATGATGTAGTTAAAGTAGTTACTGTGGATGGGAACCTGCAACCAATAACAAAATTCTATGATGCATATAATGATGCAGATAGAAAGATCTTGGAGGAAGCCACAGTTAAGTACTTGAACATATACAATAAAGCATTTATTGAAATAATTTCTCTAATTCCTAAAAGTTTAGAAATGGAACTTGAAATGAGAAAAAAAAATGCCAAGGCTAAGGACTTAGAGATTAGAGAATAGATAGCTATTCAGCTCTATCCTTTAATTACTCTGAAAAAAATGGATATGATCTTCAAAGATTGCAAGGATGAGTTTCAGAGTAAGGCTAGAATGAATCATCTCATGCTTGGAGAAACTGATAAAGTGGCAAAAGAAATAGAAGAAATCCTACGGAATGCCTATAAAAGATTCAATATTCCTGTTATAGAGGATTTAGGTAATGATCCCTTGGGAATGGATAACAAAGAAGAATCTACTAAGATGGTAGCAGAAGAGGTAAAGGAAATAGGTGAAGAGAAAGATAAGGACGTAGAATCCTCTGCTCCGAAAGAGGAGATCCATGAACAAGTAAACATCTCTCCTCTGGTTTCCACTGCTGACTCCAGATCTAAAGAAGAAGAAAGAGTAGAAGAGAAGATTAGTCAAGAAGTAGAGGAGAAGGAAAAAGAAGATGATAGTAATAAGGTCACAGAAGGAGAGAAAACTCCAACAGAAAAGACCATAGATGATAGTGGTAAGGCTGCAAAAGGGGACAAAACCCTGTCACTGGCAAGAGACACAACAGAAGCAGTCAAAGAATTCTTAACCAAGGAGATGGTGGAATTTGATGAACCGAAACTTCTTCAAGGACCATTCAATTTTGACTCTCTCTCCCCGGTTCAAACCATGAAGCTTGCATCCTTTACTTCAGCAAAGGCAAAAGAAAAAATTTTGAAGTCTCACATGGAAAACTGCAAGCTCATAGAAACTGCATCCGGTGTATTGGAGAAGATCATGCCATCTTTTCAGAAGGATCCCTTACCCTCTTCATTTGGTAATCTCAAATCTCTAGTAAATAGTGTTAGCACACATTTTGATTCCTTAGAGAAGTCAGCAGAAGATAAAGTCCAGAAGGAGTTTGTGGAAAAGAGATTCTCTAAAGTACAAGGACTAATAGCCAATTATAGGAGAAATATGGATATGAGGATAAAGAGCTTAGAAAATGCTCTTAAAGATGGCAAAGAAATGTATAAATTTTGTCTATCATGGTCCAAAGTAACAGTGGAGATTGAGAAGAAAGTGAAAGAATAGGAGGATAAACTAACAAGACTATCTCAAAATTTTGATCCTCTTACCACTTCCATAATAAATCAAGAATGTCAAACTATTGCAGTCTTGAATGAAATTAAGAAGCTTGAGAAGGAGAAGAAAAATAGAATAAGTAGGTTGAGTGAGCTTAGAGGGATAATTATCCCTAAGTTAGAGGCCATGCATGAAGCCTTAAATGATGCTCAAACCACAGCTCGGACAAGTGATCCGATAGATCTGAAGAGGGCAGAAGCTTTTGCATTCCTGTTGAGTGGTCACATCTCAATTTTGGACAGGATGAAGCTGAGCTGGGCAACAGAAGTTGTACAATTGAAGAATACTTTTGTAGATATACTAAAGTATATGTAAACTATAACCGGATAATATACTTATACGATAGATTGAGTTTTGAAAATTTTGGTGTGTGGACCCCACCCTTTTCCATTGATGTCAAAGGGGGAGTGAGGAGAAATGAAAAATGAGGAATCCAGCTAAGGGGGAGCTCCATAAAATATACATAAGAATAGAGCATTAGCCAAGGGGGAGTATAGTATGACAGTCATTTTTCACTAAGTGTTGCCATCAATGCCAAAGGGGGAGATTGTTGGCAAGAGACACATTGTAGCTTCATGAGTGTTGTCATTGATGGCAACAAAGTTCATCCCACCCATCCATAGGACATGGTGTGTCTATACCAGAAGTCAGATTGTAGAGTAACTTGGTCTGGTGACCAAGAATAGAGTATGCAGCAAGGTCCGACAATCAGGTCTGGATCTCTTAGAGGGAGTATCTATGTAAAGTGTGGACTTGGGGAAGTCAAGAGGAGTACCCTATCTAATAGATTCCAGGGATTGAGCCTCCGGTGATGAAAGAATGAAGAGATATAAGCACCTAAGAATTGGGTTCCTGTTTGGCAGAGTAAATAGATGAAGAACTGATCGACAGAGCATCATACCTTGATCTGGATGAGATATTGATGGTGATCAAGCTTACTAAGGTATCATTCATGATTGGCTGACATGATTGATGACTTCTATGAGCATCTCTTTGATATGCATCACTTGATAAGCAAGGATTCAGCTGACAAACCAAGAGTTTGGGAAAATAATAAGTATTCTGTATGCCGACTAGAAAGTGGATGAAATCCTTGGTGCGGATATATATACCAGATTGTTTTTGGTATGAGGTGTTGTGTGTGTGTTATGGTGTACGAAGAAAAGTAGAAAGAGTAGTAAGGCAGGTCTGGTATGTGACAGGATAGTAGCACCAAAGAAGAGAAAGAATGAAGTGCCGTAGATCAGTGTATTGAACCTAACTGGAACTAAACCTCAGCATATGTGGATGCTTCTTATCAGTTCAAGTATCTAGTTTCCTTGTATAAACTATTGTAGGCAGTGAGCCTCTTGTGAGTAGTGTGCTTAGGTAGTGAGCCGTAATTGGCAAGTGCCATTTTGTACTATCTTATTCTTCTAACAGAGAATACAATCTTGGGTTAATCACCCCATGGTTTTTTCCCTTAATAGGGTTTTCCACGTCAAAATTATTGTGTCATGTGTATTGATGTTATTTCCATTTCATGGTTATGTTTGCTTATATGATTTAATGCTACACTAATTGTTAAGGAAGATTAGAAAGTAGAAGTAATTAAGATAACTAATTCACCCCCCCTCTCAGTTATCAACAGTAAGTACTGCCAAGCATACTAGAAACCAACTCTGAGGGTGCCAACTAGATCCACTGACCTCAAACTACCACTCTATCATTGACAAACACCACCAATGCCAAACTAACCATAGTTTCCTAACCAAACTGCTAGTCCACGTGAACCCAATGATGGACTAACCATGTATCACAAAGGGGACATTACAGTCCACCCTCCCTAAGATTGCTTTTCTCAAGCAATCTTAGATCAAGATGCCCCAATATCTACTCATTTTCCCAAGTAGCACCTCAACTAGTAGGTTCTTCCATTTAACTAGGTACTCTCTTATAATCCTCCTCTTCAAAGTATGTTCCTTGGTGTCAATTATTGCCTCAGGTACCAAGATCAACTTCCCCTCTTCATCCATAAAAGGTAACTCAACTGATGGTGTCACATGATGCCCCAGTGCCTTCTTGAGGTGAGATACATGAAACACATTGTGTACCCTACTACCTGCTAGAAGTTCTAACTCATAAGCCACTTCTCCAATCCTCTTGGAGATCTTGAAAGGTCTAGAATACCATGGCTTAAGTTTCTCTGCTCCACTCTTCTTGAGAGTAGACTATCTGTATGGCTGCAACATTAAATACACCATGTTACGTACCTCAAAAGATCACTCAGTCCTTTACTGGTCTGCATACTGCTTTTACTGATTCTGATCTTTTTGTATGTTCTCTTTCAAAGACATCATGATATCCTAGCTCTCCTGAAGAAGGCCTTTGGCCTTAGGCACTCTGCTATCACCAAACAGTAAATCCACAAAGCTTAGTGCCTCATACCCATACAAAGCCATGAAGGGTGATATCTAAATAGACATGTGATAAGTGGAATTGTAACAATACTCTCCCATGTGAAGCCACTTAATCCATGCTTTCTTCTACCCTGAAACATAATTACAGAGGTATCCTTCCACCCATTTATTAACTAGCTCTGTCTAACCATCTATTTGTGGGTGGTAGCTCATGCTGGGGGTGAGCTCTGTCCCTATCAACCTAAAGAACTCCTACCAAAAATTGCTAAGGAACCTTCTATCCCTATCACTGACAATGTTCCATGGCAACCCATGTAGACAAAATACCTCACGAAAAAACAACTCTACAACCTAAGTTGCAGTGAAGGTGGTAGGGATGGAAAAGAAGTGTGTGTACTTTGTCAACCTATCCACTACCACAAATATATAATCACTACCTTAGAATTTAGGTAAACCTATGATAGAGTCCATAGAAATGCTATCCCACTTCCTCTCAGGAATGGATGGGGCTGCAATAATCCTCCTGGAAATGAGTGCTCTTGTTTCTTCTACTAGCATATTGTGCACTCTCTCACATATTGAATCACTTATGTCTTGAGGCCCTTCCAGGTGAACCTCTCTTGGACCTATCTATAATTTTTGAAGTACCTAGATGCCCAACCATAGGCAAGTCATGGAATGCCTTCAAAACCTTCTGTTTCATTTTTGAACTGGCACCAAGAAGATACTATTCTTGTAAATGATTAAATCATTTATGACTATGTCCCTATCATCTTTGATAGTGCCCTCAATTATTCCAGTAGCCCACTTGTCCTTAGCATATTTTGTAGATATCATCTCCCTCCAATCATTTGAAATGGTACCTCCTAAGGCCCACAAATGGGGTCTCCTGGATAGAACATCAACAACAATGTTTTTCATACCTTTGATGTAAATAATGTCAAAGTCATAGCCTAAATCTTGCTGACCCACTTTTGTTGCCTCTCATTTAAATACTTCTTCCCAAGGAAACGTTTTAGACTATTATGATCTATTTTAACCACAAATTTGTTGCCCACCAGATACTGTCTAAACTTAGCCAATGCATGCATTATGGCTAACATCACCTTGTCATAAATATTGTAACTCCATTCTACACCCCTCAACTTCCTTCTCTCAAATGCTATGGGGTTCTTATACTGCATGATTACCGCACCAATGCCTTCTCCAGAGGCATCATACTGCAACTCAAAGGATGCCAACACAGGATATGTACTCAAAATCTCCTTAAACTTGTCAAAGAAATCCTGTGTACCACCTGTCCAACTAAATGCATCCTTACAAGTCAAATCTATGAGGGGTGCAACTAACCAAGAAAACCCCTTCATGAACCTGCTATAATATCCATAAAGACCAAGGAATCCCTTCAACTAAGTGAGATTCTTTGGTGGCAGCCAATCCACTATTGCCCAAATCTTCTCCGGGTCTACCTTCATGCTGCCAGTACTAATAATATGACCCAAGTATAACAACTTAGTCATCCCAAACTCACACTTTGACATATTTACATTTAGTGACTCCCTCTCCAAAATACTCAACACAATGTCAATGTGTTTCAAATGTTCCTTCCATGTCTTGCTATAAATCAAAATATCATTGAAGAATATCAAAACAAACCTCCTCAACTACTCACAAAATACTCTGTTCATGCAAGATTGGAAGGTGGCTGGTGCATTGGTCAATACAAATGGCATGACCAAGAACTCGAAGTGCCCATAGTGACACATAAAATCTATCTTTTCCACATCCTCATCTCTAACCTAAATCTGGTGGTACCCAGATCTCAAATCTATCTTGGAGAAGTAACAAGCCCCATGCAACTCATCAATCAACTTATCAATCCTGGGTATAGGGTACTTGTTCTTGATTGTTTTCTTATTGAGGTCCCTGTAATCAATACACATTTTAAGAGTCCCATCTTTTTTCTTTACTTGAACCACAAATGATGCAGATTGACTCTTTCTAGGCCTGATATGACCCATCTTGAGAAGCTCTTTTATAGCTTTCTCAATCTCATCCTTATACCTCTTTGGGTGCTTGTATGGTGTAGTGATCACTAGTTTCGTACCCTCCTCCAACTCAATCAAGTGCTCAATACCCCTATCAGGGGGTCTACCTGGTGGAATATCACTAAACACTTTGGTGTGTTTAGTTAAGAGAGCTTGAATGTCAGGTGGATACTCTTGTTTCTACTATTCTAAAACTGTAGGCATCACCATCATCTCTGCTGCCCACTGCACCTAATCATGTCGAATCAATCTCTCCATCCACTTGAGAGAAACTACTCTCAACCCACCATCTGAAATGCCCCTGAGCACATGCCAAACTTTGTTCACCTCAAACTTCATCTCCATGGTCCTCAAGTTGAGCGTGAACTCTCCTATCTCATGTAACCACTTCATACCCAGCACAACATCCATGTCACCCATGCTAACAACATAGAACTCTAACTGGGAATTGTAATTGTTAGTTGGATGGTCAAATTGGGTATCCTCCTAGTGTGAGTATGAATCCATTGGGTACCTTCACCTTAAACCCTTCAAACTCCTTTGTCTTCAATCCCCTCTTTGCAACCAAGCCCTCATCTATGAAGTTATGAGTGGCACCTATATCAAGTAATGTAATGCATCTCTGTCCACCCAATACTCCTCAAATCCTAAATGACCCTTCTCTCTGAATGCTCAAGATATGGGTTGTAGGTAGGGAGGTCTCCTTATCCTTATCAGATACCTTAGATGCAACATTAGTCCTTGAATCATTATCTTTCATATGCTGCTTTGAATGGGTCTCCGACTCAACAAACTCATCTGTTGAGAAGTATTCTATCTGTTTTACCTTTCCTTGGGCAGCATGCTTGTGCTTAGGATCCCAAGGCTCTCTGCAATGAAAATAGATCTTCTTCCTCCTAAGATCATTCAACTGGTCATTGTCTAATCTGGAAGAACTCTTGTGTGGCTGATGTCCTGAGTTCTTATGAAAGTGTCTCCTGTCTCTCTCCTTATCCCTCCTATGCTAGAAACTCTTACTCTGAAATTTACTCCTCCATGCAGAAGACTCCATATCATAGGCCTTCTTCATATCCTCCTACAATGTCAAAGGGTCCAACCCCTTAATCCATCCTCATAAAGGGTCTAGCAATCCATCAATAAAGAGGATGGTCAACCTACACTCTGAGATATTAGAAACCATGATTGAAAGGTCCTGGAACTCTAAAATGTATGAGTCCACTAATGCACTCTGTCTCAACTGTGATAGCTCCTTGAATTGCAACTCAGGGTCCTTCTTGTCGAACATGTCTATGAGCCTAGCTATGAACTCCACATAAGATGTAATCTGGTCATGTCTCAAAGT
Source organism: Cunninghamia lanceolata (assembly GCA_027924645.1). Lineage (NCBI taxonomy): Eukaryota > Viridiplantae > Streptophyta > Pinopsida > Cupressales > Cupressaceae > Cunninghamia > Cunninghamia lanceolata. Next base: position 8,124,742 of record BSBN01000193.1, read on the forward strand.
CACCTTCTCGTTGCTCCACCACTTGTGTACACTACCTTCAAGTGTAAGGCTGCATATGTGATGGCATTAGTCTCTAGCATGGGGCTGATCTGGATATAACTATCCAACTTTTGGACCCAAGCTCTCGCTGAAGTTTTGCCTGAACTATCAAAGTAGGGTAATGTCATCTTACTGACTTTCTTTTGAATCTCATGATTCTGCTACCTATTAGTCCCTCTAGGTCTATGTCTCATCTTGAGATCAGAGTAATCCCTAAAAGTCATCTCAACAGGAAACTCCGCACTAGAAGCCTGCCAATTTCTAAAAATATCATCCTAAAATTCCACCTATGTAGTATCCTGTTCAAGAATCTCATCCCTCAATATAAAAATAGGAATGCCTAGTCTATCTACGCCTGTGAGTTGTGTAACACCTCAACTATTCACCAAATCCTCACCATCAAGATCCCTGTGTTTGTTCATGTCCCCATTATTCCTATCACCATTTCATTTTCCATTACCCCAGTCTCTGTTCCTATCATTTTGGTCTCTATTCTTGTCTTTGTTATTCCTATCTTCATCCAAATCAAGAAATAAATGGGTGAAAAGTTGTGTAAGTGTTGTCTGTGACCTGTCCAACTTGTGATTCAACTACTACTATCCACTCACTAAATCATTGAGAATATCTTGTGTACTAGTTTCTCCAATTTCCATGTCTCCCATTTCTTCAGGATGTTCTGGAAGCACACCAAAAAAGGGTTTTGTTCTTGGAACTTTGAGATCTTCCTAACTATAAAATACTATTGGTTGCTCCTCAATAGCTACAATCTTTGTATCAGTATCAATTGGATCTGTTTGTGGCACTCGATTCTCTAGCTCTACTAACTACGGATTCTATGTTCCCGTAGATTTTGTGTTCCCTGTCTCTATCTAAAATAATATCTATCAACACCTAGCTGTATGTCTTATTCTAACTTCTACATGTCTGATTTTAACCTCACAGGATGGTAAGATCACTACTCTGATACAATTGTAATGCAATGTACTTGTTTGTATATTTTTAAGATCTTTTTATGTGTGATTTTTATTAATTTTTTTGTGATCTTTTAGACTAGAGAGAAGAATGCAGAAGGGGTTTTTAGTTTTCTTACAGATGTGTTATCGAAGCATATAATATATTTTATATAACATAAACCCAGAAAATATACAATATATATGAAGAAACTATTAACTACCCAGATAGTAAAATGGCCAATAAACAATTACTATCACATACCCATGTTAATATTTGCAGCTTCATACAACCGCTGTAGCCGGACCAACAATGGGTATAGCCGAAAAACATTCTAAACTCCAGAGAGATACGAGAAATGATCATACAATTAATATCAGCAAGCTAAGAGGCCCTAGATGCCTCATACAGAGGAAGATAATGGCAACATACAATGAAAATAAGTCCCAATGATTCCCCATGTTTCCTTGGCAACTTGCATGGTTAGGCTGGAATATATATTAGCTGCCACAATCACCGAACACTACTAAAATATGTCTAAATGCAATCTGCAGTCCAATAAGAGGCTAGGCATTCAAGAAGAGTGATAAATATGTATAAACTAGCACCCAAAACCTCTAAGAAATGGTATGGTCTACTCCATGGAATGTACGACCAACATGAAGTATGATATGGCTACTAACGACTTGACTCAACTACAAATATTTATTCCTCATCCATTGTTATTTGTTGTTCCAAACAATCTGCAAATGATCTCAACAATATATCTCCCAAAATCTCTTCAAATAAACTCCAATGAAGTGCATATGTGAATATTGGATGGATTCACCATCAATGGCACCTTTGGGTGGTATTGCACGCCTGTAGAATGTCATCACTCAGGGAATTTTTTCATCTCGAAGAGCATGGTTCAAATCCTCAAACCCTCAAAACCCTAGCAGGGCTCACAAAGAGAAATAACTAGTAGAGCTCACAAAGAGAAATAACATAACATAGCATAATAGAAATGAGCTTTGATTTCACCTTTTATTTCCTTCCTCAAGCCCAATGCCCAAATGGAGGGAATTACAATTGTTTTTAATATTTAATTTCATCCCCTTATGTCTCCCATGGGCACCCAACTCCTAGGGGGGTCACTTTTCAAGTTGCAACTTATTTTTATAAAGTGACAATATAACATTTATTTATAAAGTCCCAATAAATAAATAGATTAAACTTCAAACTTTAAAATAAATATCAAGATGATACCAGAATGCCATGATCTATAGCTCAATGGAAATTCCTCGACGAGACAAATCCAACCCCACTCTAAAAATTTTGATTTGGTACTGCCCCCCAAACTTACTAATAATAGTAAGTACTACCAAGCACACTGAAAACCAACTCTGAGGGTACTAACTGGATCCATTGACCTCGAACCACCACTCTATCACCAACAAATGCCACCACTACCAAACTAACCATAGTTCCCTGACCAAACTGCTAGTCCACGAAAACCCAATGATAAACTAACCATGTATCATGAAGGGGACATTACATCTAGTGATCTAAATCTAGAAGATCTTATTGATTTGATAAACAAAATGGAGGAATATTTAGAGTATGAAGATGTGCAGGATCTAGAATGGGTCAAGTTTCCATAAACAAAGTTAAAGGGCCATGCTAGTATTTGGTGGAAAGTGGTCCAGTTAGAGAGAAATATAAGAGTAAAAGGAAAGATTACAAGATGGGATCAGATGGTGGATAAACTAAAGAAGGAGTTCATTCCTCTAGACTATGAGTTAGAGTTGTTGAATAAGTTGCAAGGATTGAAGCAAGGTAACAAGTTTGTTAAGGAGTATACAAAAGATTTTTATAAGATTATTATTAGAATAGGCCATGCAAAGGCCAACAAGGAGAAGGTAGCTGATTACATTAATGGGTTGAGGCCAAGTATTCAAGAGGAGTTGACCTTGGCCATAATGACCACCATAGAAGATACATTCTAGTTTGCTCTGAAGGTGGCAGACAATTTGAATAAAATATTTGAAAGCAAGCAAAGAGGAAGAGGTCATGGTGGAAGGACTAGTGGAAGATCCTATAGAGGCTGAAATGAAAATAAAAAGAAAATTGAAGAAGCATAAACTAGTCTAAATCAGAAAAGAGATAATGCTTATCACCCTTGTGACAAAAATAATGGTGAGTAGATTGGAAGAGGAAGAGGAAGACCTGGGCAAGGACTTGGAAGCAGAGGCTTTGGAGGAACCTATTTCCAATGTGGAGAAGGAGGAAATCAAGTCTATGAGTGTCCCAAACATCAAGGAAGGACAAATAGAAAACCTAAAGGTAATGCACAAGTTGCACATGTTGATGAAGATGCTAAAACAAGAGAAACCCTGGTTCTCAAAAGAACCTTGTTAAATGATGAGAAAGAACTAGATTAGAGGAAGCATTTTTCCACACTAGGTGCAAGTGTGAAGGTAAGTGTTGTGATATTATTATTGACAATGGAAGCACTGATAATCTTGTCTCAGAAGAGATGGTTGACAAGGAGAAGGCATCCACATCCATATCATATTACATGGTTGTAGAAGGACCACAGAGCTCTAGTCAATTAGTAGTGTTTAGTCAAGTTCAAGATTGGAGACTACCATGATGAGGTTTTGTGTGACATCCTACCAATAGATGCATATCATATGCTATTAGGAAGGTTGTAGTAGTATTATAGGTGTGATTTCCATTATGGCCATGCAAACACCTATTCCCTGACAAAGGATGGATTTCATCACAGGTTGAAGCCTTTTAAGGAGGTGGAAGAAAAGGAATGTAGTACTCCTAAAATTTCCTTGGTAGATGGAAGGAACGTTTTGGATGGTATGAAGCACAAGCATCATTGCTTTGTGTTGATTCCTATGATCAGCCAAGAGAAATGTGAAGATGTATCGGTAGAAGTCTCAAATCTATTGGAAGAATTTTAGGGCATTGTATCTGATAAGGTTTACCATCGGTGAGGAAGATAAGCCACCAAATGGATTTGATGCTAGGAGCTAGTTTGCTAAATAAGTCAACCCATAGAATGACTCCTATAGAGAATGAAGAGTTGAATAGACAAGTTTACAAGTTGTGAAGGAAAGGACTGATAAGGGAGAGGCTAAGTCCATGTGCATTACCTAAAGTACTAGAATTGAACAAGGATGGAGAATAGATGATATGTATAGATTCTCGATCCATCAACAAAATCATGATCAAGTATAGATTTCCATTACCTAGAATGGATGACATAATGGATTGTCTGAGTGGAGCCAAGTAGTTTACGGAGATTGATCAAAAGAGTGGATATCACCAGATCTGAATCAAAGAAGGAGACGAATGGAAGATAGCCTTCAAGACTAAGGAGAGCCTATATGAATGGTTAGTGATCCCATTTGAGCTAACTAATGGACCGAGCACATTCATGTAGCTCATGAATGAGGTATTAAAAGAGTTTATGGGTAAATTTGTCATTGTTTACTTATATGATATTTTGATTTTCAATAAGACTTTGGAGGAACACTTGATGCATGTTCGAAGAGTTTTTGAGAAGTTGAGGGAAGAAAAATTGTTGATTAATCTGAAGAAATGTAGTTTCATGAATAAGTACTTGGTGTACCTGGGATTTGTTATCTCAGCTGCCTGTCTTAAAATTGATCCAAAGAAGATGAGAGCTATCATTTAATGGCCTACCCAAAGGAGTGTTTCAAAGGTATGACCATTTCATGGTTTGGAAAGTTATTATAGAAAATTTATCAGGAATTTTAGTAGCATTTATGCACCCCTAATTGAGGCAATGAGAGGGGATAGAAAGGAGTTTAAATGGACTATAAGAGAAGCCAAGAGTTTTGATATGTTGAAGTAGAAAGTTAGAGCAATCTATTTTGGCACTTTTAGATTTTAATAAGGTATTTTGGTAGATTGCGATAATAGTGGTGGTGCTATAGGATATATTTTGAGTCAAGAAGCTAAGTACATTGCCTATTTCAGTGAGAAGCTTAATGATGCCAAGAAAAATATTATGTTTATGATCAGGAGTTTTATGCTATAGTTTAGGCTTTGAAAAATGGAACCATTATTTGTTTCTGAAAGAGTTTGTTTTATATACTAATCATTAGGATTTGTAGTATCTTAATAGTAAAGGAAGTTTAAATTAGAGCCACTTTAAATGGGTTGGGTTTTGTAGAGTTATACTTTTATTTTGAAGCACAAGAGTGGAAGGTCAATTAGAGTTGCAAAGGCATTAATCAGAAGGCAAATTTTGTTGACAGATATGAAGATAGAGATCATTGGGTTCAATGAACTCAAGAATTTGTATCCTAAAGATCCAGACTCTGTAGAGGCCTAGAAAGCTTGTTTGGAGCCTGCTACCCTAGATATGATGAATTGGTTGGATTACATAATCCAAGATGGTATGTTGTTCAAAGGAAGCCAATTATGCATTCTGAGGAGTTCCATGAGAGAGAACCTGATTAAGGAGAAGAATAGTGGGGGCTTGGCAAGACACTTTCGTCGAGATAAGACCATTTCTCTTGTTAGTGAGAATTATTACTGGCCACAGTTGCACCAGGATGTGAGGAAATTTGTGCAAACTTGTAGAGCATGTCAGATGACCAATGGAGTGAGTTAGAATATGGGGTTATACTGCCATTACCTATACCAAAGGGGCCATGGGAGGATATCATCATGGACTTTGTTCTTGGTTTATCGAGGACACAGGGAGGACATGATTCAATGTTTGTGGTGGTTGATAGATTTTCAAAGTTGACATTTTTTGTTATGTGTCAGAAGACAAGTGATGTTGTTCATATTGCAGAGTTATTTTTCAAAGAGGTGGTTAGACTATATGGCCTACCAAAGAGTATAGTTTCAAATAGAGATACCAAGTTTGTTGGGTATTCTAGGAGGACCTTATGGAAGAAGTTGAAGACAAAGTTGAAGTCCAGTTATGGACATCATCTGCAGACTGATGGACAAACATAGGTAGTGAATAGAAATTTGGACAACCTAATGAGATGATTAGTAGGAGATAAGACAAAGGGATGGGATTTGATATTACCATAGGCATAATTTGCATATAACAATTATGTCATTAGGAGTACCGGTAAATCCCCATTCCAAATTGTATATGGGAGTAGTCTAAAAATTGCTTCTAAGCTAAGAAAGATAGACAGAGAGAAGAGTAGTGCTAAGACCAAAGACTTTATAGAGCACCTAAAGAGATACGTTATCACATTAATAAAATGAATTCTCACTAGAAGGCTAAGGAAGATCAGAAGTGAAAGTTTAAAAAATTTAAGGTTGGTGATGAAGTCATGGTTCATCTAAGGAAAGAAAGGTTCCCAATGGAGACATATAATAAGTTGAAGATGAATAAATTTAGACCATGTAGGATCCTAAAGAAGCATGATTTAGGAAATGCATATGAGGTAGAGTTTCCAAGTGGAATAAACATTTCCCTTGTGTTCAACATTACTGATTTAATAGAGTATCATGAAGGTGGCATAGAAGATGGACCAATAGAAGGACATTGGAGTTCAAATGAGGAGATAAAATAAATTTTGGATAGCTATGTGGGAAGAAGTACTAGGAATAGGCAATACGAAGAATATCTGGTTAAGTGGAAAGGGAGGCCTGATGATTCTTCCTAGTTTTCTAAGGTAGAAGTTAACTATTTGGGTTTTCCTTGAGCACCTAAGATGTGACAAGGTCACTTCTCAAGTTACCCTGGGTGTTAGCCAATTTCTTCCCCAAATGTTATATTTTTCAATTTTGAATCTTTGAGTCAATTTTTTTTTCCATACATGCTCAAATGCAAACTTTCTAAAAATAGCATTTTGTTATTTTTAGTGCATTTGAAATTTTGAAGGTTCTGCATCATTATTCAAGCAATCAGGTATCCAAAAAATACAAAAATTGAATATAAAAGAAAACAAAATCATCATTTTTTTAGGTGATGCTTGATTGCACTTACACCAATGGATGGTCCAAAATCATTTTGACTTTCCAAATTTAGAGATTTCAGGCACCCTAGAGCACTCCAAGATCTACCATGTTGTGATGATGATAATTTAGGAAACCTATATTAGAGGACATCTAGGCCAACATCAAGCAAGGCATTACCATGGGAGAGGTAAGTCAAAAAAATATTTTTGATGCATTTTTTACACTTTGAAGCACACAGTAGGGTCCATGTGGCATGCTATCATCCCACCCATGCATTGGAATCTAAGGGATGCACTAACATCTTGAAAGGGCATAGGAATCCAAGAGATGTTTAGAGCTCCTAAGGTGCACCCATCCTATGGACTTTTAGAAATGTTTTAAGTTTTGAATAGATTTTTATGTTTAAACTAACAATGAATTGACAAAAATATTATTTTTGTGTGTTTGGTAGAATTCACTAAGCATGAAGAAGCATATATGATGCTCACATGGGTATTGGGCCAATAGGTGGCCCTTACACCTATAGACATTAGCCTACTAGATAGGGTAGACATAGGCATACACCATGTGAGAGATGTGTTTCCATGATTACATGCTCATGGCCCTCATGGAGAGGTGGGATGCTAATAGGTTGGCCTTTGTCTTGCCCACTAGGTAGATGATGGTGAACTTGGAGGATGTATATCGCATCCTCAAGTTTCCCATCAGGGGTAGGCAAGTCCCTTTTATGGACCAAAGGTTGACCACTTATGTGCAAGAAAGGTAGTAGTATGCCTTGCCAAGGACTGTGCTTAAGGAGAACATGGGCCACATTTATATGTGGTGGCTTGAGAAGGGAGCAATGCAAATGCCCTTGGTGAGGTGTGTGATGATATTTATGATCATGATGTGCCTCACCCTAGATGGGAGGTGTACACACCTACATAGAGGCTTGGTGCATGGCATCCACGATATGTAGTAGTACAAGATTGTTTTTCCTTAGGGTTGAAACATGCTTGCCCATTTATATTATGACTTATGGCACTACATGTTCATTACAAGGCACATATCTTGATGGTCTACATGCTCCTTTAGGTGTGGGACTTCAAGCACATTAGGGGTAGTTACCTTGCAGGGTATCCCATATCTATTATTTTGTAGAACCCTTAGGACTATGCTTATCCTTATTGGCAATTGTGGTAGTTCAAAGACCTCACCCACTGGTGGTAGACCTTTGATAAGTTTCCTAGCAGAAAGGTTATCTAGAGAACCTTCCTGGAGATGTAGAGATAGGTAGGAATTAGCCACCAACTAGCTTGCATGTAGAGGGATATGTGGTTTGTAGGTCACTATGGCATCATTGTCCCCCTCTATTGTAATGCCCTGCCAAAAAAACTTAGAGAACAACTCGACTATGCTAACCAAAAAGGGAATTTAAAAAAAAATAATAATAACGAAGAAATATAAATCATATTTATTCAAACATCTAACTAAGCTTTATCCTCTAGGGATTCCATGGCTACATTACTAACAACTATTAACATGATCTAACCAACATTATGAATTAACTAACAACCATGGTTCATTCTCAATCTAAGTGCATCAAATGAATAAACACATACATTTCCATATTATATCATCAGATAAGTAATCATCAAGATCTTGCATATAGGATTACAAGTACATATACAATTTCCTTTACAAGAGAGTACACCATTACATTGTTTACAATATCAGTTTCCTGATTACAGTGGAGTACATGCACATGAAGATAACAGTACATGATTCAACTAATATACAAAACTAGAATACGAACATACGTATTTGTCTCCTCAAGCTAGAACAAGATCCAAAATATGATATAAGAGGTACATCCTTCTCACACACGAACAATAGAAAGGGAAACCAATGGAGATAAAGCATAACCACCTGACCATGTGGAACCCTAAGGTCCACCCCTCATGCTAGGAGACAACAATAAGGTCCCACTAAGAAAACAATCAAGAAGACAATAGGCTAATAACTGCAAGGACTACACATGACTCCAATACAACATTGGTCAATATGAACATCACAAGCAACTAAAACAACACTTCCAGAGGTAATCACACAATGAAAGGGGAGAACACATTTAGGGAATGCTAGGCTACAATAGGAAAGAGTGTCATCACATGGATTGATATGGGTTGTCTTTGTGGACCTTCCTAGGCCTCAGCCCTTATCCTGGGTTGTCCTGGCAGCCTCTCCTGAACACTGACCCCCATACAAACTCATGTGGAATCAACACACCTTTCATGAGGACAAGGTAGTTGATCTTGCCATTCGAGGCCTTCTCATCTCATCTTAAGCCTAAACAAGCAATTGAGCCATGAGTGAGGCATATCGTTATCTTACTTAATGTGATAAACTACCCAACTCCTTAATTCATTAATTAGGTTATCACTTAGTTAACAAGTTTCAATGGGTTATCCTAGCTAGCCACTTTGGGCCCTGACCCTACATTGAAAGCCACTCCCCTACCTACATCTAGAAGACCCTATCCATCAAGAAAGACATTAACCATCATAACAACAAGTATTCATATCCAATGCAATGCATTTACCTTCTTGCATAATAAACATAATCACAAGGATCAACTCTAAAATCATTGTCCCAAAACTTCCATGTGATGCAATTACAACAAAATACTTCCTCTTTTATGAATACCAAGATCTCCCTCATTATCAAACATAATACTAAACACGAGTTTGATACAATTAAATGAATAAACAATACATCCTAGAAGGAGATTATTACATCACCATGATACATTTACAACACAGAATGTACATCATTTCATATTATCATTAACCAAGACCCTCTAACATAAACAAGAGACGTCATGCTCTTATAACATCATTAAGTCAAGACACCTAATCAACACATTACATGAAATCAAACATAACATCCGAGGCCTCTGGAATTTAACCTTAGTAACTTGCAATTCAACTCGCAATAAAACAATTATCTAGATGCAATACTTATACACCAATTTTCAAATAGAATATTTATATACCTAATTCCAAATCTATTAATCAACTTTCATCTTAACAAAACTATTACAAAGAAATTGTAGTAAAATCAAAATTAAATTCATCAACAATAATTAACAATCATGTCAACTCTCATTTAATCATATTAAACAAAACATAGTAACATAATTTTATATAGATGCACTTTTATATAACAATTAATATGATATCAGTCACATAAAAATCAATTCTAACATAGGGCAATCATAGTAAGATCAACATCATGATTACTTGAATGTAAACAATGTCAGAGCATATGAGTTGTCAGTGTCGCAACAAGGATTATCAATAAAACATACTAATTTCATCTTCATGCTCCTTAGTCTGACCACCTACACATCTAAGGTGAGAATGGAGGGGCACTACATCCTCCCCCCTAAAACTTGACTTACTCCTGGAAGTCACAGACTAGGGTGGAAACATAACATATTAGTATTGTAATTTTCTATTACCAACATACACATCTATATTAAGCAATTGTTCATAAGACAATCACAATTGTCCAATAAAGATGAGAAGGACATCAATTCCATACCTATAAGGCATGTCATGTGATCTACTTATAACCAATCACACATATTTTGAGAATTTCAATGATTTAGGGAATTGCATTCACATATTAACAAGGAAAAAATACATCTCATCTCTTATTTCCACTATGGTTCCAACTAATTACAAAACATGCAAAGTACAATCCTCCATGGAGTCCTCCCTTGAACACACTATCAGAGGTTCGAAATGAACATGATAGAAACAACACTTAACATGAAATGGGGTGCCAATAGAAACAAACATTTAGAATAGCCACCATAGAAATTAAAAAAAAATTAAACCCAAGTGGGGGAATAATCAAATTCAATCTTAAGTCACAAAATGCCAACAATTTTCAATAATAAATCAAGTATAAAGAAAAGAGTTTTGGTGACCACTCATATCATAAGAGAGTTCAAAGAAAACAAATTCACAGTTAGCCCACCAACAACACATGAAACAACTATAAAAAATTCCAAAACAACCAATATTACAAATAAATCCACATCACGGTATGACTAATTTTAGCCACAAAAGCGAGTATCCGCTACACAACACCCTAGGACTCAAAGTCCAGAATGCATTAGAGAATGTACAAAAAACACACAGACAACTTCATATCTAAGAAACTTTTATACAAGAATTTAAGGAAACATAGTTGCTACTTATATACAAAAAAAGTTCTATCTTTAATGCAGTACAACATTCTTTACCAAGCTATGAACCTATGCAATTACTTCCTTATGCATGAAGATATTTACAGAGGGAATGTATGATGTCACACACAAGAATAATTCAAAACTCTAATTGACTTATAGGATCACATCCATGATCTCATGGGTCCAACACAAGCTCCAATTTGATCTCCTACACATGGTTCTTACACAGGTATACAATGATAACTTTCATAAACCACAACAAAACTTCCACAAGAGGTCATGGCCAACTAGGGGATATATATTAGATTATCAAGCAACCACGTAAAGATACCCCACAAACGACAACACCACATAACCACATGACTCATGATGTATGGTGCCACTAAATGATTAAATCATTCCAATACTTATACATATAATGCAATTAACATAAAGATGGTGTGGTGCTCCCACACCCAAAGTTAAACATAACCCCCAAGTATGATTGCTTCACCAAACCAGGGAACACAAAATACCACTGGCCTTTCACAACACTCCACATAGAATGGGTACAGGATATTCACATCACTAGAGGGGGCAAATACCACACTCCTAATTACATGCACTAACAGTAATCATGCTTCTTTCTTCTAAAGCACTAGAGACCACAAGATGAACTCAAGGCCTCAACAAATCAACAAGCTCTAACATTCAGAAAACACATATTGTCAAATATAACATCACATTTTTAGAAAAAAAAAGGAGAGAGAGAACACATAGTAGACACATGAGTAAAACAAGGCATAAATAATTTATTTGTTCTAGAATCAAAGAATAAGTTTGTAAATTTATCAACCTTCTAACATCATACTAAGGCACATAGGTGAGAGGTATTATTACCAACTCGCCACAAGGAGAAAAATGCTTAACCTAAAGCAACAACAACAATCCAGAGGTCCCAGTGTTACAAACTTGGCTCTGATACCAAATGTAACACCCCGCCAAGAAACCCTAGAGAACAACTCGACTATGCTAACCAAAAGGGATTTTTTTTTTTAAGAAAGAAATAATGAAGAAATGTAAATCATATTTATTCAAACATCTAATTAAGCTTTATCCTCTAGGGATTCCACAGCTACATTACTAACAACTACTAACATGATCTAACCAACATTATGAATTAACTAACAACCATGGTTCATTCTAAATCTAATGGCATCAAATGAATAAACACATACATTTCCAAATTATATCATTAGATAAGTAATCATCAAGATCCTGCATATAGGATTACAAGTACATATACAATTTCCTTTACAAGAGAGTACACCATTACACTATTTACAATATTGCTTTTCTAATTCCATTAGAGTACATACATCAAGATAACAATATATTATTGAACTGATATACAGAAGTAGACTATAACTATAAGTATCTATCTCCTCAGGCTAGAAAAAGATCTAAAATCTAATATAAGAGGTACATCCTTCTCGTACATGAACAACAGTATCAGAAACCAATGGAGATAAAGCACAACCACCCGACCATGTGGAACCCTAAGGTCCACTCCCCATGCTAGGAGATAACAATAAGGTCCCACTAAAAAAATAGTCAAGAAGACAATAGGATAATAGGTGCAAGGACTACACATGACTCTAATACAACACTAGTCAATATGAACATCACAAGTAACTCAAACAAAAATTCCAAAGGCAATCACACAATGAAAGGGGAGAACACATTTAGGGAATGCTAGGCTATAGTAGCAAGGAGTGTCATCACATGGATTGATATAGATTGTCTTGGTGGACCTTCCTAGGCCCCAGTCCCATCCTGGGTTGTCCTGGCAGCCCCTCCTGATCCCTGTCCCCCATACAAACTCATGCAGAATCAGCACACCCTTCATGAGGACAAGGTAGTTGATCTTGCCATTCTAGGCCTTCTCATCTCATCTCAAGCCTAAATGAGCACTTGAGCCATGAGTGAGGCATATCATTATCTTACTTAATGTGATAAACTACGCAACCCCTTAATTCATTAATTAGGTTATCACTTAGTTGCAAACTTTCAATGGGTTATCCTGGCTAGCCACTTTGGGCCTCAGCCCCACATTGAAAGGCACTCCCCTACCTACATCTAGAAGACCCTATCCATCAAGGAAGACATTAACCATCATAACAACAACTATTCATTTACAATGCAAGGCATTGACACTCTTACATACTAAACATAATCACAAGGATCAACTCTAAAATCATTATCCCAAAACTTCCAAGTGATGCAATTACAACAAAATACTTCCTCTTTTATGAATACCAAGATCTTCCTCATTATCAAACACAATACTAAACACAAGTTCAATACAATTAAACAAACAAACAATACATCTAAGAAAGAGATTATTACCTCATCATGATGCATTTACAACACAGAATGTACATCATTTCATATTATTATTAACCAAGACCCTCTAACATAAACAAAAGACCTCATGCTCTTATAACATCATTAACTCAAGACACCTAATCAACACATTACATGAAATCAAACATAACATCCTAGGCCTCTGGAATTTAACCTTAGAAGCTTGCACATAGACCCCCATTACATTCAATGTTCTATCTCACATAAATTTCACTAACATAATGCAATTCAACTCGCAATAAAACAACTATCTAGATGCAATACTTATACACCAATTTTCAAGTACCTAATTCCAAATCTATTAATCAACTTTCAACTTAACAAAACTATTGCAAAGAAATTGTAGTAAAATCAATATTAAATTCATCAACAATAATTAACAATCATGTCAACTCTCATTTAATCATATTAAACAAAACATAGTAATGTATATATATATATATATATATATATTCACTTTTATATAAAAATTAATATGATATCAGTTGCATAAAAATGAATCCTAAAATATGACAATCATAGTAAGATCAACATCATAATTACCTGAATGTAAACAATGTTAGATCATATGAGTTGTCAGTGTCGTAACAAGGATTATCAATAAAACATACTAACTTCATCTTCATGCTCCTTAGTCTGACCACCTGCACATCTAAATTGAGAATGGAGGGGCACTACATATCCCATATCTATGATTTTGGAGAACCCTTAGGACCATGCTTATCCTTATTGGTAAATGTGGTAGTTCAAAGACCTCACCCACTGGTGGTAGACTTTTGATAAGTTTCCTAGCACAAAGGTTATCTAGAGAACCTTCTTGGAGATGTAGAGATGGGTAGGAATTGGCCACCAACTAGATTGCATGTAGAGGGATATGTGGCTTGTGGGTTAGTATGGCATCATTGTCCCTATCTATTATGACTAGGTGAGGTGATAGTTTGGGTAGGTACAAAGGGGTTCCACCTAATGTACTCACATATGTGTAATTACACCAAAGTATCATGTGGCCAAGTAACCCCCTACAACCTACCATAGTAGATTTGCCTCTTAGTGACTCTAATTGTAAGGAGTGAGACTCAGCCCAACATGTTGATAGTATTGATGTGGGGGTGACTTCAAGGTAGGAAGCATGGTGGTGGGAGAAATACCTTGTGCTAATTTATCCTTCTAATGCTCACACTAGAGACCCTAGGCCACTACGAGGTGGAGAAGGGAGTAAAAGGGCCTCTTCTTAGGAGAATTTAGATGAGGAGGAGGAGAATAGGCTAATATGGTGATGACAATGTGATAAATGTGTCACTAGGGAGAGGTTAAGTGCCCATCTTCAAGGCACGGTATCCATTGAGCCAACCAATGGAGAGTCGAGTAACACTAGAGCTATGAGATCTTTAGTTTTCATAGAAATACTACCAAGAGAACTAGCCCCACCTCTATTGAGGGTTGTAGCTATTATAGACCCTAATTGGTAGATCAACAACCCAAATACAACTTATATTTTTACACTTTTTCCTTTGATAGAATACTAGATGCTGATATTATTTTGATTATATCATGATAATTTGAGACTAATTAAACATTGATTTATTTTTTTGGTGCACATGCAAGAGTGGATGGATTTCATTAGCTAGGTGCTAGCAGAGATGGTCCTAGTTATGTAGCTTGTGTAACTAATATGGGAAAACTACCAATTGAGGTAGACTATAGGATGACACTAAGATTTTTTAGGCAATTGTAGAGTGGAGGGCCACCTATGAGGAGGCATGAGTCTATCTAGACCAATCCATAATAGAGATACTAGTGATGATAATGGAGAGGGATTAGAGGGTAGGAAATGTCACAATCCTAACTATTGAGTGAGACTAGGCCATGACATAGGTTGAGAGTATTGAGACAACATGTGACACCCTATAGAGCTGACTCGATGTTTGATCAGTAGTGAGCTATAGAGCGGATAAATTAGAAGACTCCAGTCTTAGATTATATCACACTATCATTCTTGCTTCTACTCTATGGCCTCCACACAATAGCCATCTCTTACACAACCAAAGCAGTATCCAGAGCTAGAGGACTCAATTAATCATGCCTCCTAATGTAGACTTTTGTCTAAACATATATATTTTGACATACACTACATTTTGACGAGTGGTGTATTTTATACTATGATATAATGTACCATATTCTGACATGTATATATGGGTAAGTGCATGGAAATGGGGCACAATTAATGGTTAACCTTGAGATTTTTAGCAAAATCAATTCATGTTATCAAAAACATTATGCACGTGTTTTAATGGGTACACTATTTTAATGCCATAAATTCAATTCTTTTATGATCTCATCCATTTTGGCTTGGATTTCCAAGTCTAATGGTTTGACATCTCTTGTGGCTATTAAATTCATGTGTTTAACATAAAACAAATCTAATTCAAAAATCAACCTCATTAGGTTTAATGTTTTGCAATAAAATTTTATAAAACCACCACTAAAACATAGAGCTACTTCTTATATTTCTAGCCATATAATTTTTTTAATATTTTCAATAAGTTAAAGTAATTATTTTTAGTTTCTTTGAAGAGTGTCTTCATATTCCTCCAATACATATGTATTAATCTTTTTAATAACTTTTGATCCAGTTATCCAAATTTGAAAAAAATATATAGAATTGTTCTATGCTTCATTCTATACAATTTTTTAAAAAATAACATTTTCAATTAATTTTGTGGAAGTTATGTGATGCACACCCTCACTGATGTAAATTTTAAGATGCATCCACTTTGAAAAATCACAGAAAAAATATTCAATGAAAAATATAAAAATATACAACTTGTAGTCGTCACTCTTGGATATATTTTCATGAACTAATTTTTAAAAATACCTAATGTAGCAAAAAAATAAGGGTTACACAAAAGACACTATGTTATATTTTAATGATAAAAATATGAACACTTTTGTGTAGTCTTATCATTTCACCCCTTAACCTTAACCATTTTTTAAAAAACTTTAGTATTTTAGAAACTAGATTAAGAGTATTACAATTCTTTTTGTTATCATATCTTCAAATTTTAAGTGTACACATCTTGAAATACCCACCCAAGTTTAACTTTATCTGATTTTAGAAAACAAGTGGCCACTTTTGACCTCTATTTTGTTCACCATTTCCATGCACTTACCCATTTGTATGATATTTTGAGCGATATAAATGTGTTATGGATTCTAGTTTATGATGATGTATGTTTTGATATTTCTTATTTAGATGCACTTATGATCTAATTAAATAACTCTAGGTATTATAAAAATTATTTAATTAAATGCTATAATGATATAACAAAACAATATGGATGAATGAAATTGTTTAATTAAATACTTTAACAATCTGACTATTTTTTAAAAAAAAACTACTTAATCAAATACAGAAAGGATTTAATTAAAATAAATTTAAGACAAATGCAATTGATTAATAATGGAATGGTTAATTAGCTAACATTAGAATGGAATTTGTGGTGATTAGGTGACCAACAAAGGAGAGGGTGAAAGCGATGAAGATGGATTGCATTTATAGGCTCTTTAAGGGGCTTCCCTCCATCATAAGGAGGCTATAAGCTCAAAAACCATCTATGACAAGGATATGATAAAAAAAAATGAGTCAAAAATAAGGGAATAAAAATGGAGAGAGGGTGTTGGCCAACTAGTCAGATACAACCTATCCCTTTATGGATTTTTAATAGACACCATAACCCATTTAGAAAAATGCCTTCATAGGCTATCTTTAGAAATCAAATGCATAAGAGGTTCAAATTTCATGATCACATGCATCTCTGCATGGAGGAGATAATGTCTTAAAGATTGTGAGTGGAAAATACTAGAGTGAGACATTACTTCTTTATCAAGGAATATTGGATTCCATAATATAGGAGGGTACTGATTTAATAAAGAGAACACCCTCTATCATTGTCATCATGTTGAGTTAGCATAGAAGCTATAGTATGAGACCAGTCAAAAGTGTAAAAAATGACGCCTTGAAATGATACAGATTAGGATAGGTGGGTTAGACAAATACTCTTTAATACTCTCAAAGGATTTCTAACAACCCTCATTCTGGGAAAAGAAAATGTACTTTTTGAGTATATTAGTAAAGGTTAAGGTATGCTCCACTAATTTAGCAACAAATTAGTGAATGGCCTAAATATTACCCTACAAACTATGAAGATCAGAAATGTTTGATGAAGGTGGCATGTTCACAATATTGTCAATTTTTTTCATATCAACCTCAATGGCACACTATGAGACTATAAACCACAACAACTTACCACTATCTACACCCAAAATGTACTTATGATGGTTTAGACAAATTGTATAAGATCAGAGACATTCAAATAATAAATGGAGTTTACTCATATGATCTTGGTGCAAGATGGACATAGCCAAGGTATCATCAGCATATAACCTTGCAAGATATTATGAATGAAGTCATGAAATATCAAGGTCTTAGAACATTGTTAAATAGCTCCAATGTTCTTCATACCAAATGACATGATAGACATAACAAAATAAGCCCAAATATGTGGTGAAAGTGGTCTTATTCTAATTCTCAAGGTTGATAAATTTTTTATTATAACTCAAGAGGCCATCCATAAAAGAAAGGCATGGCCTACTATTTTGTGTACTATCATCTCAATATTTTAAAGAGGGAAATAATATATGAGATATGTCTTATTTAGGACATGAAATTTGATACAAATATGAATGCAATTATCTAGTTAAGTGATAGGCACAATGTTTGGAATCTAAGAGGAATATCCTATAGGGTGGATAAACCTAGCTTTCAAAAGATTTTCTATCTTATCCTTAACCAACAAAGCAATCTTAGAATGCATTTTCTAAATATTTTTATTTCTATGCTAAGCATTAGGATAAAACACTATGTTCTGAGTGACTAGTTTAAGGTCTAGGTCTAGCATGTCCTCATATGTCTTGGCAAAGACATAAATAAATTCCTGTAATAGATTAGAATGAGATGAATGTTCCCCATGAGATATGAATTCCCCAATGTGAATGATTTTCTTAAGGTCAGTAGTATCCATATAGACTTTAGTAGTCTTACTTACTACAAGGGTGCTATAGTCTTAAGGATCAGGATCATACTAAGGGTCTCATGAAGTACTTGTAAGCATAGGCATATCACTAGATAATGGAATAGACTCCCCAAAGTATTCTCAAGTATTCAAACAATAAGGAAAATTATGATCATGGTGATGCAAAGTTAAATGATCATAAAACCACAGAAACTCTAAAAGAGATTCATCTATAGAGAATGTATCTAGAGGTGGTATGTATGATGCTCAAGTGTTGATGATTAACTCTAGGTATAAAATGATAAAAAGGATGAATCTCAAGATGAGAAAATCATGTTCATGTGCAAATAATTTTAGGATGAGGGGATAGGAGATCTATAACTAATACTTACTATAGCATGATTTTTGTTGTGTTCAATAGGTACCTTAATGCCTTGTTCTCTTTGACCTAAGCCACTACACCTATAAGTAGATTTTGTAAAAATATCAAAACCAATCCCATAACATGATTGCAACTCCTTAGAAGTGAGATCAATGTCAAAAGCATGCTCAATAAAAGAAGTATATATAGATGACCTTTTAATAGAGGAAGTGGACACTTATTTAGATTGTGATGTAGATGTTATATTTGTGATTTTAGGAATTTCAAAATGTGAGGGGTCTATCCTAAATTCTCTAAAAAAGGTGTAAAACCTAAGGTACCCCAATCATCATCAATCCATGTATTGGACAAAGAGGGAAAGGCTTTAGCTACATCCTCAACAAGGGTTGTATTTTTCTACGAGGATAAAGAAGGAATCAAGTTTTGAAGCACTTGTGAAGAATTATTTTTTATCCAAGTTTAGTTTGTTGATAATATCATAACAAACTACGATTTTCTTTTATTGTACAAGTTTTATTCCCATGGACAAATTTAATAGACTAATGTAAAGTAGATGGGATGAAACCCATGGCATGAATCCTGTTGAAATATACCAGACAACTAAGAGAGGGGGGGTGAATCAGTTGTCACAAAAATTTATCTTCACATACATATCAAACCATCAACAACTTAATTATTCATAATCAGATTTAACCATGAAAGCATGAAACCATTTACTTAATCACAATCACACATTCAGCATAGTAGACACCATATTTTTATGTGGAAATCCCTAAAAGGGAAAAACTATGGTGGGTGTTAGCCCACAAAAATATATTTGCTATAGCAATACCAAAACACTGAGGCTCACTACCTACAAGGCTCACTACCCAAATTGCTCACTGCAAAGAAAGGTTCACTACCTATGGGTGGATCATTACAAAAGGGAGGCTCACTTCCAAAAGGAGGCTTACTACCAAAAGGAGGCTCACTGCCAAAATGTTGGACTAAGATAACAACATCTACTTCACACCAAGGTTCAGTTCCATTTAAGCAAAAATAGCTCTGCTCTACTCTGCTACCTTGCTTCACTTTATCTTCACATCTTTTCACTAGGATACATTTTAACGACTCAATTACAAGTATTTATACACTTCATCAACTTTGGAATAATCATCAAGGTTGGAATTACAATCATCAACTATTGGAATAAAATCCAAGGTCGGCAAACATACGGTACATCATAATAGGTCTGGACCTAAATAGATTTTACAAAAAGAATTGAATATGGATCACACCGTAGCTTAGCAGGGACTCAAACACAATTTTCCATGCTACAATACACTATCACAATCTTCAATGCATCTCTGTAGATGATGAATTCAACCAGGTCGGTCAAGACTGTGCTAACACAAGTATTATCAAGAACGTGCTTCATGCACGATTTGAATTACATCTTGTAGACCAGTCCAAAGGTAGGAATATGATCATAAGACATCTACAAGAATGTTGTAATCACTAGGAACTACCACACAATCTCTAACAACTTTGTCAAGAAGATTCTTTAAACCGAAGCACAAGAACAACACTACCAACCACTGTCATGAGTTAAAAGGTAACTTGCGGACCACCAAATCATGAACCATTACACTTGAAGGCATTTAATATCATCACAGATTTACTTCGAGAATCACGAACCAAAATACTTCAATGCAGAGGAATGCAGAGCAAAACACTTTCTCCCTATCACCACCAAACATACAGAAAAAGTTATTTTCACTCTGGTGAACATAACTCACTCAATTCTTCATATTGGAGGCTTAGACTCAGAATATAACATCTTCAGATAGGTTTCTAAATAACTTCCAATTCATAGGCAAAGATATTTATTCTACAGGAAATGTAGAGCATTCTTTTGGATTATTCTTCTTCATGTAATGCACTGTTTCTATTGCAACACATTTGTTAACACCAGATGAGCTAATTTTCTCAATATCCTCAACAAAGTAAGAGCATAGTTGACACCAATGACAACACAGATATGTTGACATCAATGACAACAATGATTGGGCTCATACTTGCAAAAATCTCCCCCTTTGTCATTGATGGAAACATATGATGTGAAAAACTGAAAAAGACCACCAGGAGAAGATTCTCCCCCTTTCTCTTTACACATCTGTATTCTTTCTCTCACTAAGTTTTTAACATGATTTCTCTCCCCATTTGACATCAATGGAAAAGGGAATATACTTGCATGTCACTTCTCTGATGCACTTACTTTATCAGAAACATATAGCTACTCCCCCTGAGAGGTAGCCTTCAAAACATCAATCCAGATCAAGAAATGGTATTTTGAGCTCCACTGGATTGATGCATTCCTATGCATCTTAGTTCAAGGAAGGAGTAATGACCCTAAACTTTTCTTTGAGATACTCAAAGGTATCTTTAGGTAGAGTCTTAGTGAAGATATCTACAATCTAGTCCTTTGTGGACACATATTCCAACTTTAGTTCATTTGCTATCACTTTCTCTCTCAAAAAGTGATATCTTATCGATATGTACTTTGTTCTTGAGTGCATCACTATATTCTTTGAAATTTTTATGGCACTTGTATTGTCACAAAAGATTGCAATTGGATCTTCATACAGAACTTGTATATCTTTGAAAGTCTATTTCATCCATAATACTTGAGTGCAACAACATGCTACTGCCATATACTCTTCTTATGTAGTTGACAAAGAGATTGAATATTGTTTCTTGCTTAGCCATGAAACTAATCTAATACCCAAGAAGAAAGCACCTCTGCTTGTCCTCTTTTTGTCATCAACATCTCCAGCCCAATCTGCATCCATATAAGCACTGAGAGTGAAGTCATTGTCCTTTGGATACCATAAGCCATGATCTGGAGTGCCTTTTAAATACCTCAAGATTCTCTTGATTGCCATCACATGTGATTCTCTTGGATTAGCTTGAAACCTTGTAACAAGACAAACTGCATGCATAATATTAGGTCTGGTTTGAGTTAGATAAAGTAATCCTCCAATCATGGATCTGTATTTTTTTATCAGCCTTAGGTGATTATTAGTTTTTCTCAACTTGCAGCTAGTCACCATGGTGGTACGCACTAGTTTAGAGTCTTCCATCCCAAACTTCAACAACTCTTTCACATACTGAGATATGAAGATTCATTTATCTAATTGATTAATTTATAGACCTAAAAATAAATTCACTTCACCAAACATGGACATCTCAAACTCTTTTTGCATTTGACCAACAAATTTCATACACATTCCTTGATTGCCTCCAAAAATTATATCATCAAAAAAGACTTCAACAATCAGTATTTGATCTTCATTAATCTTGAAATAAAGATTACTATCAGTAATACCTTTATTGAACCCTAATTGTAGTAAGTACTTATCTAATCTTGTATACCATGCTCTAGGGGCTTGCTTGAGTCCATACAAGGCTTTCTTCAATCTGTACACAACATCTCCTTGGTGTGATAGCTTAAATCCATCCAGTTGCTCAATGTAGACTTCCTCTTCCAACTCACCATTCAGGAATGCAGACTTTACATCCATCTAATACACTTTAAAATATTTATGGACTACAAATGGTAGGAACATTCGAATTGCTTCAATCCCAGCTATAGGAGTAAAAGTCTCTTCAAAATCTATTCCTTCAATCTGAGAGTATCCTTTGCATACAATCCTTGCCTTGTTCCTTAGAACCTCTCCATTCTCATTCAGCTTATTCCTAAAAACCCATTTGGTTCTAATAAAATTTTTGTCAGTAGGTCTGGGAACTAATTCCCAAGTATCATTCTTTTCTATTTGCATTATTTCTTCCTCGATGGCTTTTACCCAGCTTTCATCATTGCATGCTTCATTCACAATCTTTGGTTCAACCTTTGAAAGCAAGCAGTAATTCATTTTTTCTTCTGCAACTCTTCTCCTTATCAGCACACCTTTGTTTTTGTCACCTATAATTTGGTCTTTAGAATGATTGATCCTTACATACTTGGGAATCTTGACAACACTTTTTGGAGTCTCTTCTTCATCATGACTATCTACTTGCTCATCTTTTTCTTCATTTATTATAGTCACAAGTTCATCTAGTTCATAGCAATTTAGGTCTGATATTTTTTCCTTGCCTTGATGTACCTTGACATTTGCACTCTCGACAATCTTTTTGAGCCTTTTGTTGTAGCACCAGTAAGCATTACTCTTGGTAGAGTATCCTAGGAAGATTCCTTCATCACACCTTACATCAAACTTTCCTAGATCTTCATCTCTCCTAATATAGCATTTTCTTCCAAAGACTTTGAAATATTCTATTGTAGGAATTTTTCCATACCACAATTCATAAGGAGTTTTATTACCATTACCTTTCACTTGAACTCTATTTTGGACGTAAACAAAAGTATGAATAGCCTCTTTCCAAAACACTTCTAGCAGATCTGATTCCTTCATCATTTTCTTAGCAACCTCTTGAATTGTCCTATTTTTCCTTTCCACAACTCCATTCTACTAAGGAGTCCTAGGTGCAGATGGCTATCTCTTTATCCCATGCTCTTCACATAAAATGTTGAATTCATTTGATGTGAACTCACCTCCTCTATCAAACCTCGAGCATTTGATCTTCAAATCTATTTCATTCTCAAGCATTGCCTTGAAAGATTTGAATTTCTCTAGGGCTTTTGATTTGTCTATTGGAAGAGTAACCCATGTCATTCTAGAATAATCATCAATAAGAAACATGAAGTACCTATCACCTTGTAGACTTCTCACCATTGTAGGACCACAGAGATCTGTATGCACTAGATCCAACAAACCGATAGAAAATTGTTCTTTTCTCTTATAACTTGTCCTTGTCTATTTTTCCAACTAGCATTCCTTACAAATTGTATTGGAGGGTTTCACAAGTTTTGGTAAATCTCTCACAATCTGACCTGAACTTATCTTTACTAGATTGTCAAATTTTATATGACACATCCTTCTATGCCATAGCCAACTTTCATTTACCTAGGCTAGTAAATAGTAATCATTAGTTCCTCTTAATTGATAGATGTTACCTTTTGTCTTCTTACCAGTGGCAATCACAGTTTTGGAGCTTTCCATGATCTTGCACCCATTGTTTTTGAATCACAGATCATATCCTTTGTCACACATTTGACCAACACTCAAAAGATTATGCTTCAAATCCTTCACATATAAAACATTGTCAATATTATCCTTTCCATCAAATGAAATAGATCCCTTTCCACAAATCTTACAAGCTACATTATCTCCAAATCTAACCAGTCCCCCATGATACTTTTCCAAACTTACAAACTTACTTTTGTCAACCGCCATGTGATGTGAGCATCCACTATCAATAATCCATTCATCCTTATCTTTCTCAACCTGAATAGCCAAAGCACTTTCTTCCATTGGTTTTTCTTCCTTCACATAGCTAGAAGAATTAGTAGACACAGGGTCTTCTTTAATAGCAATAAAAAGGCATTAATTTGCACTAGTACTAGCATCATCAGATTCATCATCAATCACCCCTTCATCATCAAAATCTCTGACATGGTAGCATTTCTTTGGAACTCTAGGCCCACTCTCACATTTCTTCTTATTTCTTTCAATTCGTTTAGGATATTTGGAAGCAAAATGACATACTTTACCACAAGAGAAACATTTGAAAGGTAATTTACCTTTGAACTTACTGGAGCCTCTTTATAGCCTGTCAACAAAGTTAGCTTCAATTTCATCAATTTCATCATCTACCTTGTATTTTCAGCTCTAGAGATCTTTGTTGAAGTACTGACTTTAAAAGTTGATTCAACTTTAAGTAGGGCATCACCAAATTTTCTCATCTCAAAGGCTATAAGCCTTCCATGTAACTGATCTCTATCAATAGTTTTCACAATCATGAATTCTTCAATTATAGCTACCTTGTGACTATGTGACTTTGGTAGTGATCCGAGAATTTTCATCACAACTTCCTTATCATAGAGAATTCCTCCCATACCCTTTATTCCAGTGACAAGTTCATCAACTCTTTGCATAAAGGCTATTGTGTTTTTATCTTCATTCATCTTCAAACCCTCATATTTCACTTTAAGACTTTGTGGCTTGGCTTCTTTTATACAATCATCTCTTTCATACATATTTTTTAGCTTCTCCCATACCTCATTTGCAAATTCAAGGTCCACAACTTTTGTCAACACCGAGTCACTTAAGGAGCTTAGAAGAGCATCCTTTGCTTTTACATCTAACTCATATTCTTTCATTTCATCTTTAGTTGTCAAACCATTTTCAGGCATGGTATATTTTGTTTTTGTAGCCTCCCATACTTTATAACTATTATCACCTAGAATTGCACCCTACTTAGAGAGAGTCTGGGCATTCTAGGGACACAATGGGAATGATCTCAAAGTGTGGGACCTTGCGAATTGAGATTAGACCTCTGGAGAAGGCTGACTTCCTCTTTCTAAGCCTATTACTTAGAGAAATGCATCTAAACCTAGTGCTAATACTTGCTGGGAAAAGGGTTAGAAGGAAACTGAAATGAAATAAGTGATACAACAGATTTAAATGTGTTTGGTTGCAACTGAATCAACATAGTAATAATCTCACAGCTGGAAAGACTTACACAGACTCATATCCATTCTAACAGAGGTCAAGACACAATAATGAAGGAATGAAAGGGAACTTTTTGTCCACAATACACAACCTACACTAATCCAAAGAACAGACACAATACTAAAATAATAAAAAAGAGAGGCCAAGTAGCCATTACAAAATAGCCCAGAAGAACAACCAACCACCATATACATTTGATTTACATGTATATATAGAATTTTACATTTTGACCTAAGACAATTATGATCAATTTCGCCCATGGGTGCTGTTAGAAAATATCTGCCTGAAGGGATGTCTACCTACAAAAGTTATGGCGTGAAATATCTTGAACATGGGCAGATGGAAGATATTTTGAGTCTTTAATACAAGCTTCTACATCATCAACTTGCATCCATAAATGCAACAAATATCTATATTTGCATATCTCAAATTGGTCGTTGAAATGTCTAGTCGATTGAGCATGCAAATCCAGATCTAAAATCTGAAAGTAAAAAAAGTCCTCTTGAGAAGCCTGCCAAATGAAAGAAGAGGCAAAAACAAGCACTTTTCCCTTTTGAAGTGCATCAAAAATCACTAGAATGGAGGAGATATGGTCAGTCAAATATATGGTCAACTATGTGTATATCGCTTTGCATATCTGTGCTTGTATATTGCTGTATTTCGCAATTGCATATACAAGTGCTCCTACACTTGACTGATGGGTTCACTTATGCATTTATGCTATTTCCCTCCTTTTGCATATGCATTTGCATTCGTATTACCTTTTGCATCTTCCACCCTTGCTACATGGTACCACCTAATTCACCACCGTATTGAAGCTGGGACCCATCGCTAAAAAAATGCATCCCCTATCGGCCATCGGAAAGACCTTTGCATGAGCTGCCGATGAGCAAGTCATGCCAAAATTACCTTTGTATGTCTGCCTCTGTATATCGCCTTACATGTATGCACCTTTTGACCTTGTATATACAAATATACAATGTGGACCCCAAAATGATTATCCGCTACCTTTGATTGCCCAATCAGGTCCGGACTTTGCTTGTTTTCCATTTGTATGTTGGCCTTGTGTATCACATATACAATGCGAATATAGAAGCAGAACTACATACAATCACTTTGTACATTGCAAACATGCATCTGACCTTGTATGCTACCATTGTATATTCCCTTGTATATATCCTTTGTATGTGTGAACATACAATGCAAATATACAAGCAAAGATGCAAACAAACATCTGCCTTAATAAATCAAAATGTAAACTCCCTTCAGGTCTAGGCCTTGTATGTCAGGAATGCATATGCCCCTTATAGATGCGATTGTATGTTCAAAGATACAATTGAATATACATACAATTGGTCGGCCTAGGCTTTGTATCTCTTCCTTGCATCTTCAAATACAAATGCCTTTGTATCTGTGACTTGTATATAGACTTGTATGTCTGCTTTGTATGTCAGCTTTGCATCTGCAAATTGTATATGAGATACAATCAGCGATGCACATTCCCTTACACATCCACGATATACAACTCGATATACATTCATCTTTGCATATGCAATTGTAACTTGATGCATATTGACTTGCATCTTTTCCTTTGTATGTTGTCTTATGTATGTTTTCCGATGCACATTTGCCTTTATATCCCACCTATGCATATCGCCTTTGTATATGCAAATATACAACAACGAATTTATATCCCTCTGTATCTGATCTTTACATCTTCCTTTTGCATCTCTCTCATGTATCTTCCTTTGTATATACAAACATACAATGGCGAAGGTATATGCAAATATACATTCAAAAATGCATACACAAATACTAAGCATGAAACTAAGAAATCCCTACGATGGAAAATACTTGAAGCTAAAATATTTCTGGGTTTTTTTTAGTTTTTGGCAAAGATTCCCAAGGTGAGATTTTTGGGACTTTTTGCAAGGCACATCATGAATAATTTGAAGGATTTAAGCCTTGTATGGTCATTTATAAAGTATTTTCAAGGAAGTTACAAGGTGAACTATTTAACTCTGGACAGAGGAAAATAGGTCAACAATTTGGCGACCTCTTAGGGATGTTTGCCTACTAAACATTAGACCAGTGGCCTTGTGCATCCATTGGGCATGGAGTCAAAAAGAATGCAACACTGGGCAAGCTACCGAGCCAAAACAAAAAACAACAAGCAAGCATGTATCTCCTAATGAGAATACAACAGAGTGCAAGGGTACTTATTGAAAGGAAACCTAAAACTAAAAATAAAACCTATTCTAATCCTAAACTAACAAGTTAGAGATTACTTTAAATAAAACCATTAACTGGTTCCTGAAAGTAACTGCCCTTCCTTAACAATTTACAATATTTCTCATGCATGTGGGTAGTTAAAAAGAGGTGAGGGGGGAATGCGCATATGATAAATTGATAAAACACCCCCCATATAATGGAGATAAACTCACCTATCCACCGAATGCTGCTAACTTGTGGTGAATAAATGGGTTGATCCCACTCATTTTGATGCTCAACTTCATGCTTAGAGGTAAGCATGAAAAGTGGTGACTCATCCTGGTGTGTCTCCAGCTAGGCTAGATGCCTAATTGGGTGTTGGTTCTTGCATGAACAGTCAGGTTTCAAGTTTCTAAATCTATAAGCACCCTCCCAAAAAATACAAAAAATTCTAAGTCTTTGGGCCCCCTTAGCATGTTTCAGCTTTACCTAATATTCTTGGGGGGGTCATCATATTTTCAAATATCAGCCTGATATTTCTGCAGGGTCATCATATTTCTAACATCACTCATCTTAGTTATGATCACTCTGATGCTATTGAAGGTTTCAATATGACTTGATATTCCGAAAGGGGGGGTATATTCTAATATCGAGTGATCTTAGTCAAGATCACCCTAACGCTGTTTTATCACCCCGATGTGCGGACATCAATTTTACATGAGGGTCAATATATACCTGTCTGACTTCATATTTCTTGCGGCAGGTGATATTTCCAAATATCAGTCATATTCAAAGATCACCCCGATGTTACAATAAAACTATAGTTTGACCTGATATTCTTGTGGGGGGTGATATCTACTTGTCCATCACCTTGATATTCCATGGGAAAGTCATAATTTGAATATCAAGTGATCTTACGAATATCACCCTGATATTGCTACATGATGTTGACATCATCAGGATCGGTGGGGTACATCATGTGATCTCTGGCATGTTATTATCAAGAGGTATGTGAGGGTCCCACCGATTGCCTATGGGGACATGAGCAAGTATAGGAGGATCATCGATGAAGTGCACGATATGAATATGATGAGGAGGATTTTTATCTGATGCATCAGAATGTGCCGATGGTGATGCGCTCATCAGGGTGATATTTCTTGGGGGGTGATATTTTTATATTAGGTGATGCGGTCATCAGGATGATATGAAATATAAGGGTGATATTTCATATCAGTGTATCATGCAAAAGGATGATGATGAGGTATATGATGGCATCATCGGGAGTAAAATCACCGACATCTTATATGCTCATGGCCTAGCTTATAAAGTGTTTAGGAGGTCACCACGGGGTAAATGTGGGATAATTAGTTCCCACATGATTTGAAAAGGTCAGGTCATATTTCTTGGTAGGAAAAGTTGCAAAACGTATAGTTCATTGCATTCCCAAGGCCGCGGCTTGGTACGCCATTAATGGCAGATGTTACAGGGTGTTGGTGTTTATTTCTGAATCAGCATATGGGTTTGCCAGTTCCAATGCACAGGCAAACTCAGACAACAGATATAGGAGGTTGCATGAGCTGCCTCCCCTTCACTTCTGATTCTGCCGCACCAAGGGGGGTATCCCTATAGCTAAAGATTTAACGTTCGACTCACCCAATGAAACAAAGATCTAGCTTTACAATCATAGGAAGAATACTCTCATGTGTGGACCAAGATTTGTGTGATAAATCATGAGGTTGGCAACGTTCTTGGACATATGTGTCTAGTCAAGTATGAGAGCATGCAAGTGGTTCCTAATCCTACTCCTACAACTAATATGTTGGAAATATGAATGGATTGGTTTGATGGTTTGGATGCAAGATAGGGGTTTTGGATCATAACTACTTCACAAGAAGCATACCGGTGCCTATCTCAGGGCAAGGAGCCAACTAGACATATACAAGAAAATGGCTTGCAACTAGCATTCAAGTTTCAAGGGGTTAGGACTGGTATTTTCCTTACAAACACCACCCAAGGATAAGTATTTAATTGTCTCTACTTATGAATATCCTAGCTAACATACAATCTTCTCCACACTTTAACCTAAAACAATTTAATCCACTCCTTGAATGGAAGTTACAGATTAAGCATGTGGTAACAAGACTATACCCTAGAATCTGAGAAACCCTTAGCAACTAGATTCAAAAGAAGAAAATGCATACAACAAATGGAGACAGATAGATAAACACATGCAATAATGCATTTTTCATATACAATGACAAAAAACTGAATATATGTGCAAGATGCACTTCAGATGCAACTCATAAACTCCACAGAGATACAACAGACAAGAAATGCTCTGTATTTCTCTATTCACACAAAAAATTGCCCATGTCTTCAATAACCCCCAAAGACTACCATAGCTTGTTTTTTCATACCAAGACTATAAAACTCAACAAAATTAACTACAAGGAAAATAAAAAATCTGCCAGATACAATGCATGAGAAATGGTGCTCAGAAATAGTAAATGCAACAGAGAGACAAAAAGGAATGAGCAGGTGAACTTAGGATTTGTACTACCGCCTAGGGATTTTCTTCATTAATCAGGTGGTTGACCTGTCGACTCCATCAATCATCTTCTGCAAGTCTGCCATTATTGCCTCACCTACCCACAAGCCCCTTTGAAATGTAGCAATGGATGCATCTGCTATTTTCTCGCTAAAAAATGATTGCAAATACATAGGAAAAAAACCTTCGCTGTGGGTTCAAAACATGGCCATCAATCTACTCCCATCACCAGGATCAACGGCTCCCAAAAAATGTTGAAAAGTCACCAACCACTGATTATGTGCCACGTAGGCACTTCGTGTTCCTATCACTAACTTTTTGCTTTCTCCATTTTGCCATTTCGCCCTTGTATATGCATGTTCAAATGCATATACAATTGTCTAATATACAAGCTAGACCTCAAACACTTACCTGTTGGATTTGATTTCCCCATCAGGTCTGAAATGCATATGTTTCATTGCACCTGTCGCAATGTATAGCTACATATACATTCACCTTATACATACAAGGCACGGATTTCAAATTTTCATAAAGCATTATGAAGTTGCTTTGAAATCCAGCTTGTATCCTCTATTTATATCATTGCAATGTTTATCGACACATACAAACACCCAATATACATGTTGCAGACCCCAAACTTGTATGAAGCATCTTAGAATCCTATTCGAGCTTGTAATGCATCTTTTCACTTGTATATTTTGAATGTATGTTGGCGTACATACAACTGCCATTGTAAACAATAGGTGGGCCTGACCCATTTTCTCTGTCCTTTGCACATTTCATTGCACGTCGCATATACAAATGCAATGTACAAGCCACGGACGCCACTACTGCTCATAGGTTGATTTGAATCCCTTTGGAATCCACGTTGTATGTTACTCATCACATATTAAACATACAACACAATGTATAAACCCTTTGATGCAACTGCAGAATCTGCGATGGAATATTCCAGGAATGCACCCAAACGCCATATACAAACCCGAGATGCGTGCAATAGTGAGCCCTACCAAATGTATATCTTCTTCTTTGTATGTTACTGAACATACAAGGCCCCATGTATGTTTTTCCTTGCACATCCAGTGAATACATCTGCGCCCTTGTATATTTTTCAATGCATATCTACATGCTTCCTGATATACAAGGTGAGAATATTCTTGGGAATTTGTGAAAGATTCCCCCTTTGTATATGCACATTCTAAGCCTGATATGCATTCAAAAATGCATCTAATTGATTTTTTCAAAGGGCGATAGAGTTTTTTGACCTGCCAATGCACATTTGACTGCATGTATATACAAGCAGCCATGTATATACAAAGACTTCTGTACCTTAACTAATTTTTGGATTTTTTACAACTGCAGAGACCGAAAGTGTTAGAATTTTTTGGATTTTTGGGAAGAGGCCTGCATATATATATTCAGGTACCAACACAGGGTATGGGCAAAGGCATGGATGGATCAAGTACCCAATCGAAGATGTGAATCCCCAGGTGGTGGCGTAGGGCTCGAGTTCAACCACTCCTTGTCTCCTCTCCCACCTACTGCATTCAATGTTGAGCGTCATTTTTCATAATGTACTGTATCTGGCAAATTTTGATTAGCCAGGTGATTAATGTTGAGTACACCTTCCTTGCTAGATATAGCAGATCGTGTTACTCATTTGTTTGTTGTTGAAAGTTGGACAAATTCTAGTGCTGTAATAAGATACAACTTCATTGGTGGGCTTGTTCTGGATGTCTTGTGAGTTTTTGAGTCTCATGTTGCATGTCTTATGCATAAATTTACTGATTTCATGTTGATTTAAATGAGTAATGCTATATTGCATGTGTTTTGTTATCTGTCTCCAAATTGAGTGTGTTCTTCTTCTGAATCTAAGCATCTAAGGGGTGTTTATGGTTCTAGAATATAGGTTCATTGTATTGAATGCTTGATTTCTTACTTCTACTCATGGAGTAGATTAAATGTTCTAGATCAAGTGTTGGGAGGAATTGTACTGTAGTGAGGATGTTTGTAAGTAGAGATAACTGAATACTCATTCTTGGGAAGTATCTGTAAGGTAGATGCTAAACAACCCCCCTTGAAATTCAGTCTTTGATATATGTTTGTGTAGATCATTCACATGTGTATGTCTATTGACTCCAAGCCCTAGATAGGCACCAGTCTAATCTTGTATTGAGGTTACACCCCAGGTCCTAGCTTTGCATCCAAATATAAAATCAAACTTAAAACTTCAAAACCAAACCTTTAGGACCTTAGAAGTAGTTTAGGATCAAAGTCCTCTCTCTCACAACTAAACATAGGTCCAAAGCTAGCCCCTTTGCACTTATCTCACAGTTTTGGTCTCATAAGAGAGGATTTATCTTCTTTGTGTCAACATCCCAGCTAACTTGTAGATGCATTTCATAGATGTTGAATAGGGAATACCCTCCTAGGTTTTGCAGAGCCTGAAGAAGAAGAGGAGATATCTATAGAGTCTATCTCCTACACTGTTGGCCACTGGTCTAGAGATCCTGTTGATCATTGAT
The DNA here is from genome assembly GCA_027924645.1 of Cunninghamia lanceolata. NCBI lineage: Eukaryota > Viridiplantae > Streptophyta > Pinopsida > Cupressales > Cupressaceae > Cunninghamia > Cunninghamia lanceolata. The sequence goes on from BSBN01000193.1 coordinate 8,157,685, forward strand.
GGCTACTTTGTAGGGATAACTGGGAGAAAGCATCCAGTCTAGGAAAAAAACAATAGATCTGGCGACTCTGCTGGGGACTTTGTGTAAGAACCCTGATTTAAAAGAAAATAATTCCTAGTTATAGGTGGCGACTCTGAACAAATCTCCCAATTGGTAAAGTAAAAATTTATATGCAAGGGAGAAGATCCCTACATAATCCTCTATTTGAAGAGTTACCCAGAAAGATGATGTATAGGAAAAAAGGGACTATCCCAGCCAGTCATGAAGGTTCTCCCAGAAATAATGATAATATCCAAGACATCTTAAATCTTCAGAAAAGCAGCTACCCTATTTTTCAAATGCAGAAGTTGATGTTCAAGATGCATATGAGAGACAACAGGGTGGTGGATTAAGAATGAGGTCAGAGGTGTTTTAAGAACACCCTTTCCTTGATTCCCCTGATAGATTTGTAGAACCTAAATCCCCAAGGGATAATGATAATGATCAGAATATAATGAAACCATCCTCCTCTATGCCTGGAGATGAGGAATTAGCCAAAGAAATCAAAAGCCTGAGGGCTAAATTTGAGTATTTGTAGGCTGTGAAGATTAGAGATGACATGAGATAGAAAGTGCAAGCTCTGAGAACCGCTCAACAGGATGCAGTCCCCATTCTTGATAATGCAAATATCTTGAGAAACCAGCATAGAGATGAAGCGCAACATCAACAAAATGATCAAAGATAGAATGCAAATAATGCTAGAGTACCATTAAATAATGTGAGAAATCAAAATGTTGATAGAAATGTCAATATTAACTAGTTTGATAGACAACCTATGCAGTTGGACAGATTTAGACATCTAGTTTTTGATGGCATTCTTGGTTACCCTAATCCCATTGACAAACATGTAAGGCCACATGTGCCAAAAGTTTTAGGAAATAATGTTGTATCAGGTGAAGACCACTTGAAAGCTTTTTAGAATGTCATGGATAACTTTGAGGTTGAACATGAAGATGTTTTTATGAAATTATTTATGCAGTCCTTAGCTGATGAAGCTAGGGAATGGTATAAAGGTCTGCCTGACCAAAGTATCTCATCATGGGATGATTTTAGAAGAATCTTCAAAGAGAAGTATGGTGACAAGACTGACCCAAGCTTTTTTGTAAATGAATTCACTAGTATCACTAAGGGGTCTAATGAACAGGTTGCAGATTTCAATGCTAGATTTACTAAAGTGCTAAATAAATTGCCACATCACATGAGACCTAATGAACCAATGTGCATAGTGTTGTACATAAATGCTTTTGATGCCAAAACAACTTATGGGTTAAGGGATAAAGGTCCTGCTAGCCTCAGAGATGCTTTCAAGATTGCAACAAATATTAAAAATAATAGGAAAGTGTCTGGTAAGACAAACAGAAGGGATGATGTGAAGATTTTGCAAAATCCAAATAAGCCTCAAGGTACTCAAGGTAATGCATCCACTTTTGAGGATAAATTAGATAAATTAGCAACTGTTGTCAAGGACCTGAGCTATAGAATGGCAAAAAATGAAAAGGGGGTAGGTCCTGACAGGTAGGTTTACCAGAGACAAGAAAAGAGACCATCATTGCATGATATGCCATATCACACAAATTGGCATAGTGGTAAACTAGTTCTTCCAAATAGCAACCCTAATCAAAGAGCTCAACATGTCAAGAAGACTCTTGATCCTTTGAAGAAAGCTGTTAATATTGTTAATGATACTCCATGGTGCATAATATGTCAAATGCCTCATTCCCAATCTCAATGTATGATTGCTCAGTCTCTATATAGTAATGTTGTTGCTTGTGATGAGTGCAATGAGCCACATTGTATGGAGAGTGATAATGTAAATATGTTGTCCACAAACAGGGAGTATTCCTCTTATGATGTGGATGAAAGTACAAGTTATGGGACTCAAGTTTGCCAGTGGTTTCCCTATGATGATGAAGATAACTATGCATACGCTCAGGACTCACACATTTTTCTGAATAACCTGAGGAGACCTTCTAATGAGGAAATTAGAGCTCTCATAGCTACGGCAGTGGCTCAGGTCAAAAGCAATTATAGCCTTAGAGGTAAAACTCAGCTAAGTGACCCATGTCAATCAGAGAGCACCTTTGTAAATCAACCAATGCAAAATCATAAAGGGGCTGAACCACAAAAGAAACAATGGAGCAATAATAAACAAAATTTTAAGAAAAAAATAGGTCATGATTCTCAAGGATCAGAAAATAGAGTTCCCCAGGCTAAGGATCAAAGCAAAAAATTTTAGATTAAGAATGACAATTAGGGGGCCATAAAAGTTAAAGTTGGATCATCCTAGGAAAACATAAAACCATGGATTAGACTACAACTATTATACAAAATTATGGTCCATTCGACATAACTCAAGTCTTGCCTCAAATAAAGGTCTCTGTTCCATTGATGGAGGTAATGAAAGTTGAGGAGTTCAAAAATAAAACATTGTCCCTGATTTCAGGAGTACCCTGTTGAGCTAATCAGGATATTGAGACTCAGGGTAAGAAACAAGCTATGTGTATTGATGAGGATGAAACTCCTGAAGTATATATGGGGGTGACCATGACAAAGTGCCCTTCACAGGTTGAGCCATTTTATGTTTCCCTTGTTATAAATGGGAAAATAATCAGAAATTGTATGCTTGATTCTGGAGCATCAATAAATATCATGCCTTTGGCTATCATGCAACAACCTGGATTGAAAATAGACAAGGCATGTGGAAAATTCTATGCAATGGATGCTAGAGAAGTACAAGTTATTGGAATTATGAAGGATGTGGATTTCAGGTTAGCAGCATATCTAGAAAAAACATATAGAATGAACATAATAGTGGTTGATATAAAGCCACAATATGGTATGCTGTTATCAAGAAGATGGGTAGCACTGATTGGTGGAAGTATACAATTAGATCTATCATATGCCATGATTCCAATGAATGGCAAAGATGTCAAACTGGTTAGAGAAGAAAGATCACAAGAGACAGTTGAAGATTAGGATTTAGAGGAGCACATCTGTTTTGTGGACACTGACAGTGAAAATTTCAAAGTTGTCTCTAATGATCAGGGAGGTAGGGGGAGAGACATTTGCATTCAAGACCTTAATCGATAGGATCTATGGACCATGTATTTTGATGGAGCTTGTGCAAAGGAAGGCTCTAGTGCTGGGGTTGTGTTTTTGTCTCTAGCTGGTAAGCTTCTAAAATTCTCTTTCTTGCTGGAGTTTGCCTACACAAATAATATTGTAGAATATGAAGCTTTGTTTCTAGGATTGAATGTTGCTCTGAAGCATGGAATTAAGATGTTAAGAGTGTTTGGAGACTCAGAGTTACTTGTTTCCCAGGTTAGAGATAAGTATGCTTCAAAAAATAAGAGATTAAAACAGTATAAACATGTTGTCTGGGATACAGTTGAATTGTTTGATGCATTTTCAATAAACTGGATAGAGAGATCAAAAAATGTCATGGAAGATTTTCTAACTAATGTGGCCATAAGGCTAGATGATATCACTCTATCTGATGTTACAAATATTAAGGTTAAAATCAGACCTACAGTACTAGAAAATATATGCAGTTGGCAAGTATTTGATGATGACAAAGATTTATTGAGATTCCTACACTGCATAGGTGAATATGAGAACCAAGAGATTGATTTTTAGAATTTTGTAGACATTGTAGATGGAAAAGAGACTCTTTTGGGGAAAGAGGTAATCCAACTCAAAACAAAAAAATCCCCAGAGGGTTGGTTGCTTTAGAAAGAGCATTTGACAATAGGGACCAGTTTGTTACAAAGGCATCTCCTACAAACAAGGATGACTTGGAGGAGATAAATTTGGGGACAAGTCATGCCCCCAAAAAGGTATATATTGGCAAATAGCTCAAACCACACATCAGGAACATGTTGATTGCATTGTTGAGAAAATATAGGCATGTTTTTGCATGGTCATATGAGGACCTTAAAGCTTATAGAGAAGATTTATTCCAGCATAAGATCCCATTGAAGCCTAGAGCTAAGCCATTCAGGCAAAAACAAAGACCTATTAATCCTACTCTAGCTCCAAAAATGCAGGAAGAACTCAAGAAGCTTAGGGAGGCTAGAATAATTGTGCCTATCAGACATTCAACTTGGGTGTCTAATCTTGTCCCAGTTAGAAAAAAGAATGGTGATATAAGACTCTATGTTGACTTTAGAAATCTGAATGTATCTTCCCTGAAGGATAATTATCCACTGCCCAACATGGAGGCTATGCTACAAAAGGTAACTGGTTGTGAGCTCTTATCCATGATGGATGGATTTTTAGGATACAATCAAGTGAAGGTAAAAGAATCTGAACAATATAAAACTGCCTTCACCACTCCATGGGGGACCTATGTATATGTGAGAATGCCATTTGGATTGACAAATGTAGGTGCTACATTTCATAGGGCCATGGATGTTGCTTTCGTAGGATTAAATGATTCAATATTGGCTATTTATCAGGATGATCTGACTACCTATTGAAAAAAGGAGGAGCAACATTGCATGTGCTTAGAGCAGATCTTTATTAGAGCACTGGAATATGGAATTTCACTCAACCCAAAGAAATGTGCTTTTGGGGTAGTGGAAGGAAAGCTTTTGGGACACATTGTTTCCAAGGATGGAGTAAGGATTGATCCTGAAAGGGTTGCTGAAATTGATAGGATTCAAGTTCCCAAAATAGTGAAGGCTATTCAGTCCTTCTTTGGATAGACTAATTTTGTTAGAAGATTCATCCCCAACTTTACAGAAATCACAAAAGATGTTTCTAAGATGTTGAAGGGTGCAACTATGAATTGGGAAGGTGAAGCAATTAAATCATTTCAAAACATCAAAGAGGCCATAAAGATGGCTCCTGTGTTAAAATCTCTTGATTTTTTTAAGCCATTTCAGTTGTTTTTATTTGCTTCTTTCCATACTGTTGTAGCATGTTTCTTACAAAAAAATGAAGAGGGTTTTGAAAAACCTATTGCCTTCTTTAGCATGTCATTGTAGGTAGCTGAGTTAAAATATGACATCATGGAGAAGCAAGCATATGCATTGGTTAAAGCAATCAAAATCTTTAGGGCATATCTAGTAGGCTCTCAGATAGTTGCATATGTGCCTCATGCAGTAGTCAAGGATATTTTTACCGAGCAGGAAGTAACAGGAAGAAGATGTAGATGGATAAATAAATTGCAAGAATTCAACATAGAGATACAGATCACCAAACTGGTAAGGGGACAAGGCTTGGCTAAAGTAATGACACAGTCTAATTTGGAAGCATGCCAATTGAATATAGTTTAGAATGAAATTATAAATGTATCAGAGTCTGAATGGTACAAGGACATTATATATTACTTGTAGAACTTAAATTGTCCTTCCCATTTCAGTGATAGTCAGAAAAGGACCTTGAAACTGCATGCAATCAGGTACATCATTCTTCAAGGGGAGTTATTTTGGAAGAACCCTGATGCTGTACTACTCAAGTGTGTAGATGGAAATCAAGCTAAGAATATTTTAAATGACATGCACAAAGGAGTGTGTGGTGGACACTATACTACCCAAACAACAACTCACAAAATTCTTAGAGTAGGCTATTGGTGGCCAACTCTTTTCTTAGATGCACAAAGAGTGGTAAGGAAATGTGATCCTTGCCAAAGGTTCTTAGGAAAGTTAAAGTATGAAGGTGCATTACCCCTTACAACTGTAATTGTGGAGGCTCCATTTCAGCAGTGGGGAATTGATTTTATAGGGGAGATCTCAGAGAAATCAAGTGGAGGACATAGTTGGATTCTTCTCGCCACCGATTACTTCACTAAATGGATTGAGGCCATTCCAACTAAGAAGGCTATAAGGAAAGTGGTGATAGATTTTATTCTAGAAAACATTATTATCAGGTTTGGAGTACCATTCAAAGTGGTCACAGATAATGCCATGTGCTTCAGATCTGGTGAGTTTGTTGATTTTTGTAATAAATATGGGATTAATTTGTCATATACATCACCATATCATCCATAGGGAAATGGTCAAGTAGAATCAAGCAACAAAAGCCTCATGAAAATCACCAAAAGAATGGTAGATTAAAAAAAGGGCTTGGGATTCAAAGCTGAAGATGGCACTATGGGTTGACTAGATAATAGCGAAGAAATGAATTGGGAGGTCACCTTTTGAGCTAGTATATGGCACAGTAGCCTGCCTATAAATAATCTCTTGCCAATCTATAGATTCATACAGGAAAATGATGAAGAGATTGAAGATTCAATGACTGAAAGGATATATCAACTGGTTACACTAGATGAAATCAGAAGGGAGGCACACAGGACAAACATCAAGAAACAACAAAGTGTAAAATATCTGTTTGATAAAAGGACTACAGAGAGGAAATTTTAGGTAGATGATTTAGTCCTTATTTGGAATGCAAGGAGCCAGGATAAGGGCAAGCATGGAAAACTTGAGCCCTTATGGATGGGCCTATACCTGATCAAGAATATTCATGGAGAGGACTCATACTTTCTCTAGGCCCTAGACGGTGAGAGGTTGGAGTTGCCTGTGCACGGTCAATTCCTTAAGCTTTATATTTCATAAGTGATTATCTTCTGTGCACAATTGTAAATTATGTGTAAATTGTCTGTAAATGCTTTGTATAGTCGGTGTTTTGCCTTTTTTGTGTTTTACCTAGTCTGCTTGGAGGTGATCTGGTTCTCGCTGTAGCCTTATGCCTGCACATCCCCATTTGGAGCCACTATTCGTGCCTACATGAACAGTCAATTTTCAAGTTTCTAAATCTACAGGCACCCTCCCAAAAAATGCAAAAAATTCTAAGTCTTTGGGCCCCGTTAGCATGTTTCAGCATAACCTGATATTCTTGGGGGGATCATCATATTTTCAAATATCATCCTAATATTTCTGCAGGGTCATCATATTTCTAACATCAATCATCTTAGTTATGATCACCCCGATGCTGCTGCAAGGTTTCAATATGACCTAATATTCTGAAAGGGGGGTCATATTCTAATATCAGGTGATCTTAGTCAAGATCACTCCGACGCTATTTTATCACCTCGATGTGCGGACGTCAATTTTACATGAGGGTCAATATATACCTATCTGACTTCATATTTCTTATGGGGGGTGATATTTCCAAATATCAGTCATATTCAAAGATCACCCCGATGTTACAATAAAGCTATAGTTCGACCTAATATTCTTGTGGGGGGTGATATCTACTTGTCCATCACCTTGATATTCTGCGGGGTGGCCATATTTCAAATATTAGGTGATCTTACGAATATCACCCTGATATTGCAACATGATGGTGATGTCATCAGGATCGGTGGGGTGCATCATGTGATCTCCGGCATGTTATTATCAATAGGTATGTGGGGGTCCCACCGATCACCTATGAGGACATGAGCAAGTACATGAGGATCATCAATGAAGTGCATGGTATGAATATGATGAGGAGGATTTTTGTCTGATGCATCAGAATGTGCCAATGGTGATGCGCTCGTCAGGGTGATATTTCCCGAGGGGTGATATTTTTATATATGGTGATGCAGTCATCAGGGCGATATGAAATATCGGGGTGATATTTCATATTAGGGTATCATGCAGAAGGATGATGATGAGGTATGTGCTCGCATCATCGGAAGCAAAATCACCAACATCTTATATGCTCACGGCCTAGCTTATAAAGTGTTTAGGAGGTCTCCAAGGGGTGAATGTGGGATAATTAGTTCCCACACGATTTGAAAAGGTCAGGTCATATTTCTTGGTAGGAAAAGTTGCAAAACGCATAGTCCACTGCATTCCCAAGGCCGCGGGTTGGTACGCCATTAATGGTGGATGTTATAGGGTATGGGTGAAGGCCTGGATAGATCAGGTACCCGATTGAATATGTGAATCCCCAAGCGGCGACGCAGGGCTCGAGTTCAACCACTCTCTGTCTCCTCTCCCACCTACTGCATTCAATGTTGAGCACCATTTCTCATAATGTACTATATCTAGCGAATTTTGATTGGCCAGGTGATTAATGTTGAGTACACCTTCCTTGCTGGATATAGCAGATGGTGTTACTCATTTATTTGTTGTTGAAAGCTGGACAAATTCTGGTCCTGTAATAAGATACAACTTCATTGGTGGCCCTATTCTGGATGTCTTGTGAGTGTATGAGTCTCATGTTGCATGTCTCATGCATAAATTTACTGATTTCATGTTGATTTAAATGAGTAATGCTATATTGCATGTGTTTTGTTATCTATCTCCAAATTGAGTGTGTTCTTCTAAATTTAAGCATCTAAGGGGTGTTTATGGTTCTAGAATATAGGTTCACTGTATTAAATGCTTGATTTCTTACTTCTTCTCAAGAAATATATTAAATGTTCTAGATCAAGTGTTGGGAGGAATTCTACTGCAGTGACGATGTTTGTAAGTAGAGACAACTAAATACTCAGTCTTTGGAAGTATCTGTAAGGTAGGTGCTAAACAACCCCCCTTGAAATTTAGTCTTTGGTATATGTTTGTGCTGAACATTCACATGTGTATGTCTATTGACTCCAAGCCCTAGATAGGCACTAGTCTAATCTTGTATTGAGGTTACACCCCAGGTCCTAGCTTTGCATCCAAATATAAAATCAAACTTAAAACTTCAAAACCAAACCTTTAGGACCTTGGAAGTAGTTTAGGATTAAAGTCCTTTGTCTCACAACTGAACACAGGCCCAAAACTAGCCCCTTTGCACTTATCTCACAGTTTTGGTCTACATAAGAGAGGATTTATCTACTTTGTGTCAACATCCCAGCTAACTTGTAGATGCATTTCATAGATGTTGAATAGGGAATACCCCCTAGGTTTTGTAGAGCCTGAAGAAGAAGAGGAGATATCTATAGAGTCTATCTCCTACACTGTTGGCCCTTGGCCCAGAGATCCTATTGATCATTGATGGTTGCTTTGTAGGGATAACAGGGAGAAAGCATCCAGTCTGGGAAAAAACCAACATTGGGCACCCCTTTGAAGTGACATGCAAATCATGATGGTTGATCTCATGTCTCTTTTCTAATTTTTTCTCTTCTTGCTAGTCTGAGAACTCCCTTTGTAGTTTAAGATTTCTTTCATCCAAAGATGTTTCACCTTCTATCTTAATTTCAATCTGATGTAGAAGAGTTAGTTCACATGAATGAAATGGAGGAATGCCCGCCTCTTTATTTTCATCTACATATCCAAGTAATTTATCAAACAAAGCTAAATCCTGAGATTTTACCTCTATTTCCTACTCCAAAACATATTCAACCTGATCTTGTTTGCCATCTAACTCTGATAGAAAGGATTCAAGACCATTCCAAAATGAGTCCTCATCGAAACTTTCCTAGTCTTTTGACAAAAGGGGAAAGTTTCTTACCTCATGAACCATCCTTTCCTCATGTTCATTCTCATCTTTCAGCTGCTCCAAGATTTGATTATCACATTGATTGTCTTCTGTCAGCAACTCATCAGATTATTTAACCAATTCCTATTCATTTAGCTTGATAAAAGAAGGGAGTTCATCGAATAAAAACATGAAATCATTACTTTTGATATCTTTTTCAAGCTTCTCAACCTGTTGTCTTGACTAATCATGCCCGGCCTCAACTCGCAACAATCTGTGATTATCTTCAATGTTCTCTTGTTGCTACATATCCACAACCAGCTACCTATCCTCCTCATCTTCAACATAGTCAGGTAGCTCATGAAGTAGGGTAGCATCATCCACTTATAAAGTGACCTTAACAACTTCTTCCCCTATGACTCCATCCCTTGACTGCAGCTCCACCGTATTGTGTTTAAGTTGCCTCTACAGCTGAAGGTTTTCCCCACACACTCTTTACATTTCAACCTTGTTTGCTCAATTAGATGCATGAGAAAAGGCCTCTGAAGAACTAAAGTTTAGAGGACTCAATCCCTTATTTGGGTTAGCATTACTCATAGGTGTAATAGGTTCAAACAGTTCTATCTTTGTGAGTGTAGGGACAAACTACTCCTCATTAGTTTTATCTTCTTCCACCTCCTCCTTTGGCTCATCTTTCCAATTATCTTGGCAGACAATAGGTCTACCCTTGAGGATTGAAACAACATCAGGGAAAGAGGCCTGAATATCTTCTTGAATGTCTTGGAGGGGAGAGGGTTCTGGACAAATTTGTTCTTGGGGAGTGATAATCTGATTGTGCATAGGAACATGGACTTGTGGAGAAATATAGGCTCTGAAGCCTGGAAACTTGTGGAGTCTAGGTTGCTCTTGGTTATGAATTGGTTGTTTCAGTGGATGAGACCCTCTAAAACTTGGAATATTCAATTTAGGAGACTTAGGAGGCTCACCTTGCTTGAAGTTTGGTGTTCTAAAACTGGAAACCTCTTCTTCAAAGAATGGATTTGGAAAAGAAATAGTTGATTGAGTTTCCAACCTTTGAAATGGAGCCAACAAAAACCTATTTTGCCCTTCTTCTGCTAGCTAGATCCTAGAGCATGTTTCTATTTGTATATTTGGTGGAGGGTCTTCACAAGGTCAAATAGATGGCCCTTTCCAACTTGGAACCTTAAAGGTAGAAGGCTACCTGAAACTTGGAATTATGATAGGCTTGGACTCTACAATTTTTTCCTCTACCTGATTCTAAATTGGTATGAGAGGATTGGCCTTTACAAGGTTTGGCATTTTGTAACCAGGATGCTAGGTCCAAGAAGGTTGCCATGATAGAGAAGTCTAAGCCTCTTTCATAGATTCACTTTGGTTTGAAGGATGAAATTGTTTGACGCTAGGAATAGGAGAGAAATGTTTTACTTTGGGCTCTTGCACTTGAGCAAGCAACTGTTTTATTTGTTTCTCCTTAGCTGCAAGTTGCATGTTCAAGCATTCCTCTTCGTACACCCTTCTATTTTCTAGCTCTTACTGGTGCAAATAAGCTTGATATGCAAGCTCCTCTTGTTGCTTGTTATACTGTGCTTCTCTATCTATTTCTGAAATTTGCCTCTAGAAATCTATTAACAAACTCTTAATGCTACCCAAAACAATATTATTTTGGGACTGACTAGGGAGGTTGCATGTTTGACTTAGAGTAGAATGGGTTTCACAATGTTGACTATAGGTATGAATAGGTTGCAAATAAGGATAAGCAGGGGTTGTTTGAAAATGCTTCTGCTGGTAATGCTTATCATAATGAGGTAAAGAGCTGTTTGGCATACATTTAGAGGCATTTGGGGCTTGGTATTATTGATATTGGGGCCAATAGCCTGTATCTGGATTAGGGGTAGGAGAATAGCCATGATTCTCATAAAATTCTGACATTTTATAGCATCTAAATGCTGGATAATCATAAAAATGTCTGAATTAGAGCAAAATAGGTTTGCAACCAAAGATAAACTACATACATACTAGAGAGGGAGTCGCCGAGTGATTGATATGCTTCTAGAAGCTGAATAGACTAGGAAAACCACCAAAATCCTGATCTTTGATGAAATTTTAGGCACTTGGGCTGCTTTCACCAGTAGATTTGTTCAGTAGAGTCACCATGGTGTTGCTTGTATTGCCTCCAAAGGCTATAATACTAGGAGAAACACCAAATCTCTTAGTATCTTGATGAGAAGTGTAGACACCTAAAAATGTCTTGACCACCAAATCAACTCCTGACGTCCCTAAACACATCAATTTCCCCTCTATTCAATTAATTAAATTTTTATTTAATTAATTATCCCTTCATCACCCAATTTCTTATCATTTTCTCCCCAACAATTGAATTAATTTTATTAATTCAATAGTTCAAGCCTTAGCCAATTGATTTAATAAATATGCACTATTTATTATTTGAATTTCCCTCTCCTCACTAAATCTAATTAATTAGTTAAACCATGCTTAACTAATTAATTCAGCCTATTAATTAACCTATCCCTATTATAGACAATTAAATAGCTATTATTTAATTACCTACCCTAGCCTACCTCATCCTAGCCCTAGGATTAATTAAATAAAACCCATGTTTAATTAAACCTAACCTCTCATTTGGGTGGTCAAACCTAGTTTAACACCCTTCCACACATCCTCCAAATAAAAAATTGAAATAAATCCACATAAGTTAATTTTTTATTTAAAAAAAATCCCACACACAATTAATTATTCTTACAACCCCTTACCTCACCCATACTCATTTATTTCCACTTATCCCCAAATGAATTTTTAATTCATTTTACATTCCCCATATGAATCTTTAATTCAAAAATAATCCTTCACACCCATGCTCATTTAATTCCTTCTTTCCCCAAAATGAATAAAAGATTTACTTTTATTCCTAGCCCTCCATTCCTCCAAGATCAAATCTAGGCCCTCCACATCACTTTTATCCTCCACCATTGATCTTCCAAATCAATCTCCACCTTCCAAAAATCTATAAATACAACATCTCTCAACCCATCTAAGGATCCAAGTCTTAAGTAATGTTACCATGTCCAAATAACTATTGAGCTATAATTGTGAGTTGCATAATTAGAGTAGCATTTCACATTTGAATCAATTATCTAGGGATTATCATGTCTTAGGAGCTCTCTTGGGCACAAGCTCTTCTCTCCCTTGATGAGATTGGGTCTACATGTGAAGGTATAACTTGGTGTGTTTATGCATTATGTTAGTATTTCAACTTCATTTGTTTTCCTAATCTACATTGGCACACCTGATGGGACCCACAAGGTCCAAATCTAATCTTTTTTGTGAGTTTTGGTGTGAAGACATGTTTTTGCAGGTGCAGCGCCATCTACCCTGTGCAGTGGCGCTATCTCTATCTGATTTTGGCACTATTTACTGTTTTAGTGCTATCCTGCGAAGTAATTTTCATTTTACAAACTCACTCACATGTCTCTTTTTTTAATGATCTTCCTACTATTTTTTGTGTCTAACTGCGCTTAGTTTTTGCAGGAATATTGATTGAACAAGGGGAGGTTATGTCGAAATTTCCTAGAAATATAACATAGATTTTGGTTGTCATTTTGTCTTGTTTTTCTCATTGGCTGCACTAACATGGCTAATAGAACCTCAGTTTGGCAATCTAATGCTCTGTATTGGTTAGGAAAAACACATTTTTTGTAGGACAGATGCACTGAGACCCGTATCGATGCTATCTACACCCAGATTGGTACTATCTTTTAGCTATGACCTGACCGCTTGACAACTTGCACAGTGGCGCCTTATTAGACCCATTTTAGTGCTATTACATGAATTAGCACTTTCTATATATTGTATTAGCGCTATGCATTTTATTAGCACCTTCTGTATAATTCTGTAGCACCATATTCTGTTATGGCACCTTCTGGGTCTGATATTAGTGCTATTAGATAAATTGGCACTATCTGTATAGAGTGTCAGGTTTCCTGTTTATTTTCTGTCAGTGTCGCCATTTGCTATCTGCAGTGGCTCCATTTGATCTCTGTATTAGCGCTATTTCCTAAGACTAACTTTGTGCTCTGTGTAGGGACTGACAACTCGTGTGCAGGTCATAACCATCATTTTGCGGACACTAACATGTTTTTGCAAGGTTCATTAATCTTTTGTTTAAAATACTTCAATTGGAGATTTAAAATGAACCATTGCATGCTAGTTTACACAACATTTTGATTTTGTGCAATAAAATTGAACAAACAAACAAACAAATCTTTATGTGTGTGTGTCTGTCAAACATTTGAATTTGGTGTTCTAAAATTCACAAATTGTGTGCCAACTATCAAAACACTTTGATTTTGGGCTTTAAAAAGAACCAAAAATTGCATCAATCAAATCATTGGGTTTAAAAACAACAACAACCTGCATTCTTCACTCATGTAATCAAGAAAACCAAGTTAATTTATGTGAAGTGCTTTCGTGATTTGTGTTTGTAGTGTGAAAAGTGTATGCTCTTCCCTCGCACCATTTAGTGACCTTGGGAATCAAAAGCTTCTCACAACACTTACATTAATCATCCCCAACATAATCCAAAGAACTAAAATGAACCATGTTTAGTGTGATGCAATCATAAAGAATACGTATGCTCTCCCCTCGCATCTTTGTATGAACTTGGGGATCAAAAGTATTTTTGTGATTGTGTTGCTTTTGTTAATCCTTAGAGGGCCTACCACCCGACATCAAAAGGTGGGAACGACCTAAGTAGCAACAAGCTAAAGCCAAGCTCTTTCAAAACTCTATATAAAATAAGGTGTTTGTGATGAAAGTCATAGACAACAGGGGTTGTTGTGTTATACCGACAGCCAACCTCCCCCAAAACCCTCCAAGGTGTAACCCTTGGAGGCTGGAAGACTCCATAATGGAGAGTAGAGCTACCACACGTATAACCACCTGAACGAAAGCACTTACTATGAGCCATTGTTTAGCAAGCCAAAATCCTTCTATTTGTTGACGCAGAAGGGAAACCTTTGAAGCAACCCGATTCATGCGGTTCTTAGCCGAGGTAGCGGGGATAATCTAAAGGTTTGGTGAGGGACAAGCCTTATAAGAAACCTGGATCTTGGTATGCATAAGAAGTGTGTGCAATTGTAAGGAGGAGCTGGTACTACCAAGATCCTGGAGCTACCCACTTTGAATAGGCGTAGCTAGGGAATTCAACAAATATTGTCATATCTTCGCCTTAGGTTGTGCAAAGTGCTTGTTTAACAAAATCACACGTCATTTTACAAACAAAAATCTTGGTTATTGTGTGTTCATGTGCTTAATTGTGCATTAATATGCTTAAATTGATTTCAAACACCTACCAAGAGACAATGAAAATCATTTGATCAAATCTCAAACAAGACAAATCCAAGTTTTCCATCAAAATCTATCTTTTTCAGGACCTCGACCAACACTACCCTATATCAGCGTAATCTCTGTCTAATTTTTGCACCATTTCACCTCTGGATTGGTGCTATTTTCATATTGACTTGCCTGAGACTAAAACCCATTCAGTTGTGATCTTCACCACCTACTCTGCCATAATCCATATTTACATTCCAAAAAAAAAACCGTTCGTACCCCATCCATTTTCTCCTCAAAATTTTCCAAATCATACCTCCACTTTGACCTTAGAGGATTAATCACTATTATTGTTGGACCCTTTGCTATATCAAAACTACCTCATTTCATATCTACTCATCTTCATTGATTTTTGCATATCTCCTTGGACCAAAACAAATCATTTCAAAAATCCAAATCAAAATCAAAACACCCATCAACAAATCATCAACCAAAACTTGTCATCCTTTTGAGCCAAAGATAGGTCTAGATCTCATCATTCACATCATATCTTGCTTGGAGAGTCAATAGTCTACCTTCTAAGTGAAATAGTCATCCTTCTTTGCGTAAGGTCATTAGTCTACCCCAAACAAAGAAAAACATCCATCTAGATCTTACCTAAGCTCAATTTGTTGACCATCAAAACCGCTTGAAAAACATCATCCTAATGTCCCATATCAAACATCAAAATCAAAATATCAAAATCTTTATCAAACAAACATCATCCATCATCCACCTTTGGTCCAAATTTGTGCAAAAGTCAATATCATCCATTTTTATCACCCTTAGGTTAACACCTTTTTCTTTTCAATCCTTCATCTTACTACACTCACCCTCTCCATCTTATTACCACATCCATCCTTGGGTCCAACACAACCAATCCGATTCTCTAAGGTCTTCATCCCCCATCTCACTCTACTTCTAGAAATCAAATCCATACACATGCATGCCCATGACTAGATCACAACACAAAAGGAATCAAGAAATGGCAAAATCTAGACAATATGATGGCATAGGAATGCCTAACACCAATAGCAGCAACATACCCATCAATCAAACATTCAACCCACCTACGTACTCTTACATCCCCACATATAATCCCAATGAAAATCCTTTCCATTTTTTAGAAAAATCTCAACCACCACCACCACCACCAACACAAAATATCCCCACCATTTCCCAAGATGATCTAGATGTCTTGAGCTTTATGCAAAACGCCGATAATATGGACCTACTTGATAAAATCCTAAGGTCAGGCCCGAATAGATATCTTGATCATCTTCTCAAAATTGGTGCTGAACTACCCCATAACACTACAACATCCCAAACATCCACCTCTACAATCATTCCTACCACATCAAACACCCAAGCATCTACATCAAACATCCAACCTATCATCTCACAAACATCAACACCCACTATATCTACCACCTCCACAAGCGCCACCACTACCACATCCATGATTCCCACAAGTACCTCCACTCATACTACATCCCAACTTGTCGCCACATCCACTATCACAACTAACGTAACCACTTCCATCCCACAAATCACCTTGGGCATACAAGGGAACATCACACATGCAAGTACTTCCATGAGTGTGCCTCCACCCAGTCCTCAAACCATCGCCTACCTAAAATAAACCACCTTACAATACAACCAACCCCTCCAATTTCCACTCATCTAACGCTAATCCATCCAATGTCACATATCTACAAAACCCCATCACATAATCAAATCAACATAATCCAAACCCCCAAATACCACCACATATTCTCCAACAACTCTACGCATATCAACAACATCAATCACACATCAACCAAAACACCAACCTGTAGTACCAAAACCTCAACCAAACAAATCTCCAACATGAAATCCCACCTCATCTCCAACATCTCACCAATCAATAGGCCTACACACTCCAACCACAACCACCACAAGATCTCACAAACATTGTACAGGCCTTGATCCAAAAGGTAGATGACATGCAAACTGGGGGGAAGTGCAAACACTATTCCTTTGAGCACGTTTGCCCGTATCCATTTGATCGCACATTGTACATGCCCCCTTTCCCTAAGAACTTTGAGACACCTAAATTTGACAAATACAAGGGAAAGGGAGACCCTAGGGACCACCTTAGGGAGTTCTACATCGCTTGCTTCGAAGTCTCAAATAACGATACTTATCTAATGAGACTATTTCCAAGAAGCCTCAGCGGTCAAGCTACTAAATGGTTCGCACATCTTCCCCTAGGAATCAGGACTTTCCCAGAGCTTGCAGAAAAATTTGTAAACCATTTCTCCTACAACTTCAAGCATGAAATGTCTATGACAGACCTTTGAAACACCAAACAAAAGAACGGAGAAGCCTTCGCTTCTTTCTTGCAAAGGTGGAGAAGCTTAGCAAGCAAACTCCCATGGCTAATTCCTGAAAAACAACTCGTCACCATGTTTGTGACCAAGCTTAATAAGAAATTAGGGTTTCATTTACAAATCCTTTGTCCATCTACCTTTGAAGAGGTCATCGACAAAGGTACCACTATCGAATGGGCCCTCATTGCCAAGGGCTCCATCAAACTGTATGACTACAAATCCAACAACACTAACCAACCCCATAACAACACTCCCAATACAAACAACAATGCCAACATGCAATCAAATGATAAGCCACACTATTGGGAGAAGAACAAAAACACTTTGAACAATGGCGTCATGGATGTGAAAGCCATCCAACATGTATAGAACCAAACACCTGCACATACATATGCAACCAATGTAAATAACCAACGGGGGCAAACTAAACCACACAAACCTCGAAGGCAATTTACACCCTTAGGGGAACCCATAGAGGACATCCTCGACAGATGTCTCAAGAAAGGTTTGATCACACTTCCACCTGTTAGACCCCATCAAGAGAATGAGCTCAAAGCTGTGTGGTATAATGAAAATGACTATTGTGAATACCACCGCATTGTGGGTCATAAAACTGCTGACTGCATGCAACTAAAACATTGCATCCAAGACCTTATAGACCAAAATCAAGTCAGCCCTGATCAAAGCACCCAACAATCACCAAATGCCAATCTCGGAGCTTACAAGGATGCACTGCCCATCCATAATAAAGCATCCTCATCCAATCAAGCATACAACGTCACCCTGCCACCCGCATCCTATGACTCTATTGTAGGCCAGATAGAGCCATCATCTCACCATGTTAACACAATCACCATTCGAAGACAAGCACTCGATTGCGCCGTCACAACCCGTCATGGCCATGTATCCATCCGTATAGCCCCTACCATTGAACCAATGCCTGCATCCACATCTGATACCCTACCCCCTTGTCCAACCACACGTCCATCACCTACCAACGAGTACAACCTCCTAGAGCATCTAGGAAAGACCTCTGCACAAATATCCATACTTGAGTTTCTCCACACGTCACCCCTTCACAAAGATGTCCTTGACAAAGCACTCTTGGAAACTCAAGTTCTCGCCAACTTGAATGTAATCCAATTCCAAGCCATGGTTGGACATATCGCCGCACCTCACCGTCTCACATTTTCAGAAAAGGACCTTCCCGCTTCTGAACACCTACACAACGACGCCCTACATATTGAAGTCCGTATCCACAAACACATAATCAAAAGAGTCTTAATAGATGGTGGCTCCGGCCTAAACATATGCACTCTCAAACTATTAAAACACTTGGGGTACTCCGATGTGGTTGTAGACACCAGTGAGTGCATCACAATCAAAGGGTATGATGACACTGAATGACTATCTGAAGGCACCATCAAGCTTCCTATTCAAGTAGGATAGAAAATATTGGAAACAAAATGTTAGGTTCTTGATCTTGACCTCCCCTACAACATTCTTCTCAGTAGACCATGGATTCATGCCATGCAAGCCATCCCACCCACATTCCATCAATGCCTCAAATTCCCCCACAATGGCACAGAAGTTACTGTCTATGCTGACCCCTAGCCCTTCCAATACTACAGTTTCTTGGAAGGCCACAACCATACCTTCTACCCATATAACAAAGCTACCACCAAAGCCAATTCAATAGCTTCCACCTCATATATCGACCCCACCAACATTGCCAGCACTTCATCCCAAACACCTCCACCACCCGAGGTCAAGATCAAGCTTAGTGACATGGGATGTGGGGAATACGACCTACATGGTACCTTCTGTGTAGGTACATTACCCAATCCTAAAACCTTTGGCATCCCAAAAATAGAAGCAACCGACACAATAGCCATCAAGTCTAAACCATCATCCATATTTGAAAAGAAATATCTCCTCTTGGCTATATAAGGACAAAGAATATGAGTAGGAAGCTCCCACCATCCCAACTGAAATCTATGGTAAAGGGTCTAAAATTGTCAAAAGCATGGGTTATAAAGGACAAGGCGGTATAGGCCTTCATGAACAAGGGATCGTGGAACTGTTGCAGGCGATAAGAAACCCCTATACCTAAGGGTTAGGATATGGTCAAAGACAACGTATCCTCACTACTAATGAATGTAGCTTAGTCGAGGTTGCTACAGTCTCCCCTGAAGTCGACAACGTCAATGAAATAGACCATCAAGACTCCTTTAGTGACTTTGCCAATTTCTTTGACTCATCCATATGCACCATCCACACAGTCACCACCCTAGCCTCGTCATCCAATGACTTACAACTCATATACCTAGACCTCATAGACTGGGACCAATGAGGACCTCTTATTTTTGACATAGCACCTAATGATGAGGCCATCACTAAAATGATGGGGGTTAGAGATCACTTCCCCCTGGGAGATCACCGAGCAAGATACATCATGGAACTTGATATGCATGCCTATTTCGGGGAGAGAAGCCTTGCTTCCAGTCATAAAAACATAAAAATCAAAAATGGATCTGATGGTGAAAACCGTTCTGACAGTGTCAAATCCCAAAAAAGTAAAAACAAAAGACATATCTCTTGGTGAAAACCTCCACGAGGCGCTAGGAGATGGAAGCATGGGCCTTCCCAATATAGACAAGGTCTATCCTGACAGGTCACCTATCTTAGTCGAGCCAGCCCAAGAGATGAATCTTGGGATAGAAGAAGAGCCAAAAAGCACTTTCAGGGTAGAATCTCTTAGTACACAAGAGCAGACAAACTTTTTGGCATTCTTCAAATGCTGAAATCACAATTTTGCATGGACCTATGTAGACATGCTAGGGCTAGATCCCGCCTTGGTTGTCCATCACCTTGCAGTACATCCTGATGTTAAACCAGTAAAGCAGAAACTCAGAAAAAATGAATCCTCAGGTGGCCCTCCTTGTCAAAGCAGAGCTAAAGAAACTACTGGATGTTGGGTTCATTCACCCAATTGATTATCCTAAATGGGTTTCAAACCTAGTACTAGTAGCCAAACCCGATGGCCAAATCTGCTATTGCACCGACTTTTGAGATCTCAACAAAGCTTACCCAAAGGATGACTTCCCATTACCTAACATTGACATGATAGTAGATCTAATGGAAGGACATGAGATGTTATCCCTCATGGATGGCTTCTTAGGGTACAACCAAATCCGGATCGTAGAAGAAGACCAACATAAGATAGCCTTCATATGTCCATGGGGGACATACTGCTAGGTCGTAATGCCATTTGGCCTAAAGAATACCGGAGCTACATATCAAAGAGCTATGACTGTCATGTTCCATGACCTTTTCCACCACATCATGGAAGACTATGTGGACGACTTGCTAGGGAAATTGAAAACAAGAGAGGAACATTTAAATGTATTGGCAACGATCTTTGACTGTTTGGAGCAATACAACACCTACCTCAATCCAAAGAAGTGTGTCTTTGGGGTCACCTCTAGAAAACTTTTGGGATACATAGTCTCCAGAAGAGGAATCAAGGTAGATCCTACAAAATTCAAGGCCATCACTGAAATGCCTCCTCTAAAAACATTAAAACAATTGAGAAGTCTGCAAGGAAAACACCAGTCTATTTGTCGGTTCATTACCCAGCTTGCCGATAAGTGCCAACCATTCCAGCATCTACTCTGAAAAGATATAGCTTTTGTCTAGAACACTCAATGTCAGGATGCCTTTGATCAACTAATAGAATACCTGGCTAATCCCCTTGTTCTCACTCCACCAAGGCAAGGAGAACCACCCCTGCTATACATCTCCACCACAGAGATAGTTATCGGAGCCCTATTAGCACAGCATGATGAACATGGAAAAGAAAGAGCCATCTATTACATCAGCTGTACTCTAATATCCTATGAGCTCAACTACACGCAAATTGAATGAGAATGTCTAGCCCTAGTCTTCACTTCACAAAATTAATACACTACAAGCTCAATCATAAAACCAAGCTCATCGCCAAGATTGATCCATTGAAATATCTACTAAACAGAGCTGCTCTTACTGGGAGAATGGCAAAATGGGTCATGATACTCATTGAATTTGACATTGAATACACTAAGAGGAAGGCTATCAAAGGACAGGTTATAGCCGATCAACTAGTTGAAGCCCCCATTCCGGTAGAACATCCTACACTGGCAGAATTTCCTGACAAAGCTATCTTGACAATGACACTAGGCACAGAAACATGGAAGATGTACTTTGATGGATCATACACACATAGAGGCTCAGGGGCAAGTGTCCTATTTGTTACCCCTCAAGGTGACACAATCCCCAAGTCATTCAAAATTACATTCCCATGTACCAACAACGTGGCAAAGTACGAGGCTCTTATCACAAGCCTCTGAATGGCAATAAAATGGAAAATTGAGAACCTGACTGTGTATGGAGATTCTCAACTAGTCATTCGGCAGGTAAATAATGAGTACAAGACCAAAGATGATAAGCTCCTTCCCTATAAAAAGATGGTCGATGACTTCAAAGACTACTTCAATGACATCCACTTTGAGCAAATCCCAAGGCTTAACAACAAAGCTGCAGACTCCATGGCTACCATCAGATCTCTCGTCGACATGAAGAAAGACAACAAGAAATGTAAGATCCTGATAGAAGAACTCCCCATCCTAGCATATGATGTTCCTCAATTAGAACTAGTGTGCGAAGTCATTGGTCCCCTGTCCCCGTGGTATCAAGAAACCTACCTATACCTCCATGATAATATCATCCCACCTAACCTATCCACCTCACAAAGAAAATCTTTCATCCGCCGAGCCTTTCGCTTCATCCTTGTAGGTGACACCCTATATAAAAGGAGTCTTGATGGCATGCTTCTATGATGTTTAGACTCTAGGGAAGTTGAGGTGACCTTGGAAGAGGTACATGCAAACATCTATATCATCTACCACTACGGTATCCCTCATTCCATCGTCACTGACAATGGAAAGCCATTCAAGAATCAAGAAGTTCGCACCTTGTGTGAAAAATTTAACATCAAACGCCATTTCTCCACACCATATTACCCTCAAGGAAATGGTCAAGCAAAGTCTTCTAATAAAACCATCCTTTGCATCCTCAAGAAGACAGTCAATGAAGCTGGCTGCGACTGGCACCTCCAACTCAACCCTGCCCTATGGGCCTACTGCACAAGCATCCCTACCCCCACTGGAGCCACTCCATTTTCACTAGTATTTGGATCTGAATCCATTTTACCTATTAAGGTTGAGCTTCCATCCCTACAATTATCCCTGCAAAACACAATCTCTGATGAGGAATACAGAGTCGGAAGGTTGCATCAACTAGAACTACTAGATGAGAAATGCCTGAATGTGTTGAACCACCTACAGGCATATCAAAATGGCCTCAGAAGAAGCTACAACAAGAGGATCAGAAACCAAAAATTTGAAGTAGGTGACCTTGTCCTTATGGAAAATTAGAAGAACCTACAAGAACGTCCTAAACAAGGAAAGTGTGAACCTAATTGGCTAGGACCTTACGTCATCATAGTTGACTATGGATCAGGAGCATATCAGTGTGCAACACCTGAGGGGTAGCCTCTGGATGAGCTAATGAACATTCTGTATTTGAAGAAATTCTATGCATAACCCATCAGGTATCCCAATCAAAAAATAAAAAAATACATAAATAAAAAAATAACCAAAAAATAAAAAAATCAAGAAAAAACCCAAGTGCAATAAAAACTTCCAATGGTGAAAATCACTTCGGTGACACCTTGGATAAGTACCATGGTGAAAACCTATTTCAAGCGCCATGCGTAGTGGCTGGTGTCACCATCTAATAAGTCCTCTTTCCGTCACACCATGACATATCGCACACATCCCATGGCTTGGAATTCTAAAACATCACGTCCTAGCACCCATTCTGTACTACCTCACCCAAGCCCAGTTCATGGAACAAGGATCCTTGTAAGCTTCCCATTGTACAACTCAAAATAAAAAATCCAAAAATAATACAAAATCATCAAAAATACAAAAACAAATGTAGCATCACCCTCACACATTGATCGCTCCAATCCATCAATCCTCTGTTGGATCTAGGGCATACAACTGAGAGGGGGGGGGTGAATCAGTTGTATAAAACTTCTTGTCAAACACTTAACTTACTGTTGTTAGCAGCATATCAAATAATCATCCATGGAAGCATAATGCATAAACACAAGAGCAGATAAGCATCAACACATTGAA
Organism: Cunninghamia lanceolata; assembly: GCA_027924645.1. Taxonomy (NCBI): domain Eukaryota; kingdom Viridiplantae; phylum Streptophyta; class Pinopsida; order Cupressales; family Cupressaceae; genus Cunninghamia; species Cunninghamia lanceolata. The sequence continues at coordinate 8,181,086 of BSBN01000193.1, forward strand.
CACCAAGATTTTGACGTGGAAAACCCGGTTAAGGGAAAAACCACGGGGTGATTAACCCAAGAATTATTCTCTGTTAGAAGAATTAAAAAAAAAAATGAATGGCACATGCCAATAAGGGCTCACTGCCCGAGCACACTGCTCACAAAGAGGCCCACTGCCTACAAGGAGACACACTGTCTACAAAGTGATGAAAATCACAGTCTTGAACTGGAGAATGACATCTCTAACATGTCCGGATCAGTTCCAATTAAGCCCAACAATCTCTGCTCTGCCTTTCGCACGTTTCTTCGCTATACCATACTCATCCTCACTCTACTATCTGAAATGAACTCACAACCCGTTATTTATACAAGACATCGACTTAGGAACAAACATCTAAGTCGGCAAACAACCATAGGAGTATCCGCAAGATGAATAACACATCCGGTCGGCCATCACAAGAACATTCGCAGGATGAACATCTCATCCGGTCGGCTACACAAAGCAAGAACTTCATCCGGAAGAATAACTTCAATTCCGGGCTCTACCATCAATGCGGACCAACAACAAAACCTAAACATGATCCAAGAACCTTCACAAACCTGTCTGAATGTCCGGATACATCCGCACTTCCTCTGCTTACTGGGATCTCTTGTCTTCCTCATCCGGAACTTCAAGAACACAGTCTGTCGCCACTGTCATAATGCAAGAGGTACTTCCGGACCTCCAAATCATACACAAATCAGGATGATACATCACAAGGACATCCCAAACACTACTTCCAATCCGCAGATTAGGATAATACAATTCCGGACCTCACCGGACCTTTTTGTGATCCTCTGTCACCTCCAGATACTTGCCGGACCCAGTTCTATACCGGCAGCCACAACTCCTTCAGATCTTCATGCGGACCTCTGAAATCTTAACTGTAGCATCTCAAGACTCATATCTACTAACCCTTTAATCCGCATCCTCCGGTTCTCATCCTATACAGTACATTTACCTTCTTCTCATCACTGTTCTTCACTGTTCCTGACTGAGACTAATTTTCTCAATATCCTCAGCACACAGCTCATCAAATCCTTCTTGTCAATGCAATATGAGTATGTTGACATCAATGACAACACTGGATAACCTCATACTTGCAACAATCTCCCCCTTTGTCATTGATGGCAACATATGATGTGAAAAACCATTAAGACAAAAACTTCAACTTTTCATATGTCTTCTCTTCCTTTACTGCTCCCCCTTTGATCATCAGCCACTTGTTTTTCACATGTCTTCTCTCCCCCTTTGACATCAATGGCAAAGGGCTCATACTTGCAATTCTCATGCATCAGAATCATACCAGCTGCTCCCCCTTAGTTGCAGCTCCCCATTAGTCCGGATCACAAGATATGACTGTGATAGCCACCGGACTGATGCACATCAGTGCATCTTAGTTCATCACCGGAGGGGCCATGACCCCTAACTTCTCCCGGAGATATTCAAAAGAGTCCTTGGGAAGAGGTTTTGTAAAGATATCTGCAATCTGATCCTTGGAGGGAACATACTCCAATCTGACTTCTTCCTTGTTTACTTGTTCTCTCAAAAAGTGAAATTTGATAGATATGTGCTTGGTCTTAGAATGCAATACCGGATTCTTGGAAATATTAATTGCACTTGAATTATCACAGAAAATTGTGATAGGCTCCTCATATTCAACTTTGATGTCTCTTAGCATCTGCTTCATCCATAAGATTTGAGTGCAACTACCTGCTGCTGCAATGTATTCTGCTTCAGTTGTAGACAGAGATATTGCATCTTGTTTCTTGCTTAGCCAAGAAACCAATCTCTTCCCCAAAAAGAATGCTCCACCACTAGTGCTCTTCCGGTCATCCACATCTCCTGCCCAATCTGCATCTGTGTAAGCATGAAGAGAGAAATCCGGACCTCTAGGATACCATAGACCATACTCAACTGTCCCTTTCAAGTATCTAAAAATTCTTTTGATTGCCATAACATGAGATTCTCTAGGATCAGCCTGGAATCTTGCCACAAGACCAACAGCTTGCATTATATCTGGTCTAGTTTGAGTGAGATACAACAATCCACCAATCATTGATCTATACTTTGTCTGATCTGCCTTTGGAGAATCATCATCTTTGCTTAACTTACATCCGGTTGCCATAGGAGTGTTCATAGGCTTTGAGTCTTCCATACCAAATTTCTTTAACAATTCTTTCGCATATTTGGTCTGAGAAATGAAGATCCCTTCTTTTGTTTGAGTAATTTGCAGACCCAAGAAGAAATTCATTTCACCAAGCATAGACATTTCAAACTCACTTTTCATCTGATTTGCAAAAGTTTTACACATACTATCTCTTCCTCCAAAAATGATATCATCCACAAACACTTCAACAATCAGAATGTTCTCATGATCAATTTTGAAATATAAGTTGCTGTCAGCAGTACCTTTGTTGAATCCAATCTGCACAAGATGCTTATCCAACCTTTCATACCATGCTCTTGGGGCTTGCTTCAATCCATACAAGGCTTTCTTCAACTTGCAAACCATATCATTATTATCAGACAATTGAAATCCATCCGGTTGTTCAATGTAGACTTCTTCTTCCAGATCACCATTTAGGAAGGCAGACTTGACATCCATCTGATATACCTTGAAGTCTTTGAAGGCAGCAAATGCAAGAAGTAATCTGACTTCTTCAATTCTTGCTACCGGAGCAAAAGTCTCTTCAAAGTCAATTCCTTCTATTTGAGAGTAGCCTTTGCAGACCAATCTAGCTTTGTTTCTGATTACTTCACCAGCTTCATTTAGTTTGTTCCGGAAGACCCACTTGGTTCCAATTACATTCCTGTCTCTAGGTCTGGGAACAAGATCCCAAGTATGATTTTTCTCAATTTGCATCAGTTCATCTTCCATTGCTTTGGTCCAGTTTTCATCATTGCAGGCTTCATTTATTGTTTTAGGTTCAATCTTTGAAATCAGACAACATTCATTCTGATCTTGAGCAATATTCCTTCTAGTTTGTACACCTTTGCTTCTGTCACCTATGATCTGATCTTCAGAGTGATTCAGTCTTACATACCTAGGAATTTTGGGAGTATCCAGCACTGCTGTTTCTTGATCAGCCTCATTCAAATCTAACTCTTCTTCCTGATTTACCGGATCAGGCTGACTCTGTCTCACCGGAGAGGATTGAGGTCCTTGAACACTGTCTTGGTCATCTTCATCAAACTCATAAAATCTTGAAGGCTTCTCAATTCCTTCATCAACCTTCACATTGGTGCTTTCTATCATCTTCCTCAATCTCTTATTGTAACACCGGTATGCTTTGCTTTGAGTGGAGTAGCCCAAGAAAATTCCTTCATCACTTCTAGCATCAAACTTTCCTAGATCTTCATCTCTTTTAATATAACACTTGCTACCAAATACTCTGAAGTATTTCACAGTAGGAGTGATGCCAAACCAGAGTTCATAGGGGGTCTTACCGGTGTTGTTTCTGATTTGAACTCGATTGAGAGTGTAGACTGCAGTGCTGATAGCTTCTTTCCAAAACATTTGAGGAACATTTGCTTCCAACATCATTGTCCTAGCAGCTTCCTGGATGGTCCGGTTCTTTCTCTCAACTACTCCATTCTGCTGTGGAGTCTTAGGAGCAGACAACTGTCTCCTTATACCCTGTTTCTCACAAAAGTCAATGAATTCACCAGATGTAAATTCTCCACCTCTATCAGACCTTAGACACTTTAGTTTCAATCCGGTTTGATTCTCCACCATAGCTTTGAAGATTTTGAACTTCTCAAAAGCTTCTGATTTTTCTTTTAGAAAGGTGACCCACATCATCCGGGAATGATCATCAATTAATAACATGAAATATCTATCACCTTGCAGACTCTTGATTCTTGTCGGACCACATAGATCAGTATGTACTAATTCCAATAATCCGGTAGAAGACTGATCTTTGCTTTTAAAAGAGACTCTGCTTTGTTTGCCTAACTGACATTCTTTACACACACTATTTGTAGGTTTTATCAATTTTGGAAGATCTCTCACAGCCTGAGTATTGCTTATTTTGATAATGTTATCAAAATTTACATGACACATTCTTCTATGCCATAACCAACTCTGATCAATTTGAACAAATAAACAACTTTTATTTGAACCAACCAGATGAAAGATGTTACCTCTTGTCTGAGTACCGGATGCAATTTCAGTTCCGGAGCTTGTAAAGATTCTGCATTTTCCATTCTTGAACCGGAGATCATAGCCTTTGTCCACTAACTGACCAACACTGAGAAGATTGTGCTTCAATCCTTCAACATACAGTACATTTCCTGTTTTACTCTTACCATCAAAGGAAATAGTTCCCCTACCTCTGATTCTGCCAGCAGAATTGTCACCAAACTTTACCATTCCTCCTTCATATCTTTCCAGGTCTAAGAACTTATTCTTGTCACCAGTCATATGGTGAGAACATCCACTGTCAATAACCCAATCATCCTTTTCTTCCACTTGAGCAGCCAAGGCTTTTTCAACAACTTTGTGATTGACAGATTCAGAGAGCAAGGAATCTTCTTCCTTGATGGCTATAAACACCCACTCATTTCCGGATTTGCCTCCTGGTTCTGATTCATCATCTGTTACTCCTTCATTGTCATCTTCTTCATGAACATAATAGCAATTCTTTTGAAACCTTTGTCTATGAGTATTAGATCTTGCAGATCTCTCCGGACATCTTGAGGCAAAATGACCAATCTTATTGCAGTTGAAACACTTAAAGGGTAGTTTTCCTTCATACTTACCGGATCCTCTTGGCAGTCTTTTTGCAATGAGGGCTTCAAGTTGAGCTGTTTCTGCTTCTTCTTCTTCCATGTCTCTTCTTGCTTGATCATACCATGACATTTTCCTTGATGAGTTTTCACCCGGATCAAATCTCTGTTTGCCTTTCACATAGGCACTGGCTTTGAAAGCAGATTCAGTCTTGGGAGGATCATCTCCAAACTCGGTCATTTCAAATGCAGCTAGTTTGCCAGCCAGTTGTTCTCTTGTGACAGTTGTGTGGGCTCTGAATTCATCAATGGCAGCAACTTTGATTTTGTAGGCAGCAGGAAGGGATCTTAGGATTTTGCAGACAATCTCATTTTCATCTAAAGTTCCACCAGCATTTCTGATTCCACATACCAGCTCATTTACTCTTGGCATAAAGGTAGTGATGTTTTCATCATCTCTCATTTTCAATCTTTCAAATTTCCCTTTCAGACTTTGCAATCTTGCACTTTTGACAAACTCATCTCCTTCATACAGAAGTTCCAGTTTAGTTAGGATCTCATATGCAGTGGGTAGGTCAATGACATTTGAGAGATCTGAGTCATTCAATGCGCTTAGAAGAGCTTCCTTGGTCCGCAGATTGTTTTCAGCTTCTGTGATTTCATTCAGAGTAGTCGGACCACCTTGTGGAGGTACATATGGTTTTGAAATCATACCCAGGTATGCTTTTCCCATGCATTCCAAGTGACACTTCATGCGACCTTTCCAGAGAGTGAAGTTGGTTCCATCAAACTTCGAACTATCCTTCTTGTATGACGACATCCTGGATCTCCTCAAGCGGTTAAGCTCTTGTCAGAGGAACTTGGCTCTGATACCAATTGTTGGATCTAGGGCATACAACTGAGAGGGGGGGGGTGAATCAGTTGTATAAAACTTCTTGTCAAACACTTAACTTACTGTTGTTAGCAGCATATCAAATAATCATCCATGGAAGCATAATGCATAAACACAAGAGTAGATAAGCATCAACACATTGAACACCAAGATTTTGACGTGGAAAACCTGGTTAAGGGAAAAACCACGGGGTGATTAACCCAAGAATTATTCTCTGTTAGAAGAATAAAAAAAAAAAATGAATGGCACATGCCAATAAGGGCTCACTGCCCGAGCACACTGCTCACAAAGAGGCCCACTGCCTACAAGGAGACACACTGTCTACAAAGTGATGAAAATCACAGTCTTGAACTGGAGAATGACATCTCTAACATGTCCGGATCAGTTCCAATTAAGCCCAACAATCTCTGCTCTGCCTTTCGCACGTTTCTTCGCTATACCATACTCATCCTCACTCTACTATCTGAAATGAACTCACAACCCGTTATTTATACAAGACATCGACTTAGGAACAAACATCTAAGTCGGCAAACAACCATAGGAGTATCCGCAAGATGAATAACACATCCGGTCGGCCATCACAAGAACATTCGCAGGATGAACATCTCATCCGGTCGGCTACACAAAGCAAGAACTTCATCCGGAAGAATAACTTCAATTCCGGGCTCTACCATCAATGCGGACCAACAACAAAACCTAAACATGATCCAAGAACCTTCACAAACCTGTCTGAATGTCCGGATACATCCGCACTTCCTCTGCTTACTGGGATCTCTTGTCTTCCTCATCCGGAACTTCAAGAACACAGTCTGTCGCCACTGTCATAATGCAAGAGGTACTTCCGGACCTCCAAATCATACACAAATCAGGATGATACATCACAAGGACATCCCAAACACTACTTCCAATCCGCAGATTAGGATAATACAATTCCGGACCTCACCGGACCTTTTTGTGATCCTCTGTCACCTCCGGATACTTGCCGGACCCGGTTCTATGCCAGCAGCCACAACTCCTTCAAATCTTCATGCGGACCTCTGAAATCTTAACTGTAGCATCTCAAGACTCATATCTACTAACCCTTTAATCCGCATCCTCCGGTTCTCATCCTATACAGTACATTTACCTTCTTCTCATCACTGTTCTTCACTGTTCCTGACTGAGACTAATTTTCTCAATATCCTCAGCACACAGCTCATCAAATCCTTCTTGTCAATGCAATATGAGTATGTTGACATCAATGACAACACTGGATAACCTCATACTTGCAACATCCTCATCACATCACACCCATTAAATCCATCCTAAACCATTCCCACATCATCAACTCATACCAGAACTACATATTCATTTTACCCCCATCTTAAAAGTACCTTGATCCCATGGACATAGGGTATGTAGGCAGTCTGGAATATGAAGGATGTTTGCAGTACTCAGGTACATAAGATGCACCCATCAAACCTGTTTGGATGGTCCCCACTCACTGAGCTTACTAGACCCATTATATGATATGCACGCTAAGTATAAATTTGAACCATTATCCCTAATGCAAAATTCATCAATCAACATACCAATTATAATCCTACACCTGGCCAAACTGTTCTTTTGCCCATCTTCCAAAAATTTTCCAATCAAATCCAACTGATCTGCATCCTAGGATATATCTTTCCCACAATGGACAAACATCTGTCATCTTATCATCACATCTCTTGACAAGATCACACAAAGGCTATTTGTATCTCTTTTGGTTGGTCTTTTTGATTATTGATTTTTCTCTTTTTGTCTCACTCTAGGTCATCTCCAAAGCTACCTTGATCTCATTATATCATGGTAAGTAGAGGACAACACCTAGAGTAGACAAGGTCATTGTTTCTGTATGCTGTGCTTGTGGGTTGGTTTCATTACTCCAAAAATAGTATTCATATCTTGAAGCCTGGGTCAGTTCTAGTACAACGTGCCTCATTTGTTTATATAGGCATCAAACACCTTATATGCACTATGGACACTCGTTGCTATGAGTCCCCTTCCTAGGGCAGGCAAGATTATACTACCTGGGGCATGCATGAAATCAACCTATTGTTTGTGGGTATAGTCCATGCAATCGTGGGATATACATCATCATCTAGGTCATATCATACCTTTGTGAACTCTATCCTACATTGCTATAGTAAACTAAGAAATGCTCTCAATTAATCTTATGCAACTACTATTACTAGCTCAAAATCACCATCCTAATCACTCATTCAACAATACCACCTAGGCCTAGATTTTGTAATCACCTACCCTATCTCACCCCCCATCTAAATTCCCCTCACTAATCCCATTCCCCCACCATATCTCCACCTAACACATCCTGAATCAAAGTAAATCCCCCCTTAATGACGTGGTGTCGTATGACCTAACAATCCTCTAGTCTCCCCACCCCCATCCTCTAAATGCTCCCAACCCTATCCGATCCCCATCCACCAACTCTTATACTCTCACCACCTAGTCCCCTTTCCCACAACCCCACCACTCAAGGTCAAACAAAGAACATCATGTGTATTAGGACTTAACCATATCACCTATCACCTAGTCTGCACCTCACCTACCACCTACGCTACATCTCACCTATCATTTAGTAATTTGCATATCATTTCATTAGGTTCATTTTCATCCTTTAAACTTGCATACCATTTAGGTTCATTTTAGAATCTTTTAAGTTGCATATAATTTAGGTTCATTTTAGAATCTATTAAGTTTTGCATCTCATATCATTTAGGTTCATTTTAGAATCTGTTAAGTTTTGCATCTCATATCATTTAGGTCCATGTTAATCCTTTAAATTTGCATATCATTTAAGTCCATTTTAATCCTTTAAAGTTGCATATCATTTAGGTTCATTTTAGAATCTATTAAGTTTTGCATCTCATATCATTTAGGTCCATGTTAATCCTTTAAATTTGCATATCATTTATGTCCATTTTAATCCTTAAAGTTGCATATCATTTAGGTTCATCTTAATCATTTAATTTGCATTCCATTTAGGTTCATTTAATTCCTTTAAAGTTGCATATCATTTAGGTTCATTTTAATCATTTTAATTTGTATAATCATTAGGTTCATTTAACAAATCATCACATTATACATCATTTAACATTGCAAATCATATCATACTCATTTAACTTTGTTATCACATAGGTGCATTTTAAATTAGTACCATCACATTTGAATTTCATATATCATCTCATAAACAGTTAGTTACCATACATCATCACAATCATAATCATTTAACTGCATTTAATAATCATCTAGCTACATATCCATATTCCCATACATAAACATGTGTTTATTAAGATAAACATATATTTCCATTACATGGTGTATCCATAATAAATGTTTATTAATCTGAACATTTATTTGCATTATACATCATATAGTCCATAAATCACAACCTATGCATATATCAACATAAGTAAACCATAACTGCATCCATCATAGGTACATCCATAACATCAAAAACATAATTGCATAAACACAACACATCCATAGCATATAAATCCATAAAGTACATTGCATCCATAAACATAGGCATCATCATAATCATAATAGAGCATCATAAACAAACACATAGGCCATCAAAAATATCCATCACATCATATACCATCGCAAAACATGTACATCGCTCATATATACATCAAAAAATATAATGTCCTGATACAATGCCTCCAAGGGCTAACATGATAAAAACTATCACATAGAGGATCCTCTATCTGATCAGGTGGGGGATCCAGACCCTATTTGTGGTTGTGGTCCTGCCTGTGGTGGTGGCTGTGGCTGCGACTGTACCTATACCTGTGGAACCTACTGGGGCACATGTGAGGGAGGAGGCATTGTCTGCTAGATAGACTAAATAGATCTAGACCTATGAGACCTAGATGCCCTCGATCCACTAACCTGACTAAAGCTCAGTGTATGCTGCGCTGCTGGCACTGCTGCGTAATAGAGGCCCCAATAATACTCTAGCTACACTCTGGCCTCTGTCAAATCCCCCTGAACCTAAGTCAGTTGTCCCTGTAACTGATATGACTATGTCTATTCCTAGAACAATTGATTCTGCATCATTGTCAACACTGGGGCCATACCAACACCAGAGGTCTCCAATGCAGTCTTTGCCTGCTATGCTCTCGCAAGTGCCACATCCCGCTCTCTAGTCAAAACCTCTATATCACCCTGCGCCTAGGCTAGCTATGCCTACAATGCAGCCACCTATCCATCTAACTCATCCAATAATGCTAATGCTCCCTGTAATTGAACCAACTCTACATCACAGCTCTCTAATGCCTCCTGCAGGCTGGCCACCTATGCTCGTAGGGTCTCCATCTCCTCCTCCTTACCCCGAGGCCACCGATGAGGTGTGAGCCTCTCAACCTCTGCCTCTCCAGCTATCCTTGAGAGGCCTGCCTCCCCCTGCTGCTGCTGCGCTCCCTGTGGTGAGGGTAGATCACCTCTATCCACCCTCGGCTGTCCCCCATGCTGCTAAAGTCCTCTATGTTGTTGCCCCACTCTAATCTGCACCTACTCAACAAGCACCTATTGTACAAGTACCTACTGCCCCACCTACCCCTATCCTACTACAACTGCTGCCAGCACATCTATCGGCTGGCCATCCCTACCAACCACCCTCTCCTCCCCATCCCCTCCAACCTCCACGAGGTCATCTCCAATGATCTCCTCCCCCTCCTCCAGGAGGTCATCCCCATATGATTCATCTCCATTGTCATCTAAATCATCATCCGCTGAGCCTGATGCCTCCTCTGCGGGTACTGCCTTGGCAGGATCTGTAAACTAGATCTGCTGCCACATCTGCCACCATATATCATATGTAGGGGTAGTGCCTGCATCCCTCACTGTGCTCTGCCGATCCCACCACACTGGCTATAAGGCTACAAAATCATCCAGCATGACCTATGTATGTATGGCTGCAGGCCAGAAGGGCGCATCTTGAGGGGTCTGAGCAAAAATGGCCATCTGCTGTGAAGTGTCCTACCTCAATCGAAACTGCCGCATGACCTGTGAGGGTAGATACATCTCTATGGTGTGGTCTCCTCGACCCATCAAGTATCACTACTGAAATGTAAAAGGCATGTGGATATCATCATCTGGCCACGGCTCCACCCTGATATAGGGTCACCACGTCACTTGAATAACATCATCTAACATCTACCTCCAATAACAAACCTATCCAGTGTAGGTATACTTAGCATCCCGATACAAAAACACAAACTCCTCAAAAGGATGGTGATAGTACTTGCACTTTGGCCATGTAACTGTGATGTGCTCCCAAATCCACACATGTAGCAGAGTCACCCCAGCTAATAACATTAAATCATGGAGATAAACAATTGTGTACATCTCGTGATATAGCTGCCCCAGCATCGCAGGCCCCTAGGCATACACAGTCTCATGCCTCACCATCCCCTCGATCATCTCCCCCCACCAACTGGGAATCCCCTACCTCTCCTATCAGGCATCACAAGCCCTTCAATCAAAGCACACAGGAATAAGGCAAAGCGATCTCCACCCACAGCCAGTGTCCCCTCATAGCTCATCTCTCTCTCATCCACTGATAGAACAATATGATCCTCACCAAACACTCTGATCAGGGCCCTCTGCTCCCTCCTTGTGTCATATCTAACCCACCGGCCTCAAATAGGTAGCTTGAGGATGTGATAAACATCCTCAAGTGTGATCGTGATCTCACCAGTCAGCAGCAAGAATGTATAGGTCTCCAAGTGGTACCGCTCCACAACCGCTGTCATCAGAGCTCGATGAGCTCATAGCATGGCATCAACACCACTGTTAGAAGCCCCAACCTAGCTAGTCTAGCCCGCATAGCATCATCAAAATGGTCGAACAGTGCCATCACAGATGGCACGTGTCATTCCCGTGAATACACTATAAATGACGTCGTATCCTGCATCCACAACTTTCTGGTCAAATATCGACCTATCTTTTTCTGAACCAACCCCTTTCTTCTAATGTCTAAAAAGCTAGAATCATTTGGCACCAAAACAGACAACGCTTTGCATCATTTTCAAAATGGTGCTACTACTTCCTCTAAATAGCACTATTATAGAAAATAGTGCCACTGTGCAAACCACTTTGCGCTAATCCCAAACATGGCACTACTGCAAACTATACATAGCACCATTTTACCAAATGGCGTCGCCTTGCAATTTGGCGCTAATCCAGTGAATAGCACCAATTCCACCAAAAGCACTACTATCCTATATTGTGCTAATCCCCTATATGGAGCTAAAATGAAAAATAGCACTATTACCCAAAATGGTGTTAGTTCAAAACATAGCGCTACCCTCATATGTATCTGGCACTAAAATGCCAAACCCTAACTACATTGCGCTATTTCAAAAAATAGTGCTAAAATTCTAGACAAATGGCGACAAACCGCCCTACTACTACCCTAGCGGATAGCGCCAATCCAGAGGATGGCACTAATCCACTTAATGTTTAGCACCACGCGCTCCTATCCCAATTCCCAAACACAAAAAAATGGTAAAAACACAAAAATTGAAAAGTTAGGGTTAGATCCTACCTGAGGTCCAGCCTCCGATGCCTGGCCAAACAATCGAAACTGCTCTGAGATGTGTTGAAGTTGAGGGAACTGAGGGTTGCACTCTGCCATCTCTCCTTCGCTCCTTCTTCTCCAAAGTCAATGTGTGCAATGTGGCACTCTAAGGGCCCACTTTTCCTAATATAGTGGGCCATGTCATCCTTCCACCCCCTCTTTTTCCCTCCAGGGTGCAGATCTCAGCCTTTTTCCTCCATTTTTCTTCCTGTCATCTTCTTTTTCCATCCCCTATCCAACTTTCACTTCTGTCACGTCTTTCTAAGAACTCAGCTAGAATATTTTATTTTTCCTACCAACCTCTCGAGGGGGCATCCCTTATCCATCTTACTTCTTCCTAGCAACTGGGGCATATTTTTCTTTGACCTGACGCCAATTCCCTCCTAGGTCCTGGCGCCACGTCAAAGAGGGGCAAATGTAGACACCTAAAAATGTCTCAACCACCAAATCGACTCCCAACGTCCCTAAACACATCAATTTCCCCTCTATTCAATTAATTAAATTTTTATTTAACTAATTATCCCTTCATCACACAATTTCCGATCATTTTGTCCCCAACAATTGAATTAATTTTATTAATTCAATAGTTCAAGCCTTAGCCAATTGATTTAATAAATATGCAATATTTATTATTTCATTTTCCCTCTCCTCACTAAATTTAATTAATTAGCTGAACCATGCTTAACTAATTAATTCAGCCTATTAATTAACCTATCCCTATCCTAGAAAATTAAATAGCTATTATTTAATTGCCTACCCTAGCCTACATCATCCTAGCCCTAGGATTAAATAAATAAAACCTATGTTTAATTAAATCCTAACGTCTCATTTGTGTGGTCAAACCTAGTTTAACACCCTTCCCCACATCCTCCAAATAAAAAATTGAAGTAAATCCACATAAGTCAATTTTTTATTTAAAAAACATCCCACATCACAATTAATTCTTCTTACAACCCCTTACCTCACCCATACTCATTTATTTCCACTTATCCCCAGATAAATTTTTAATTCATTTTACATTCCCCATATGAATCTTTAATTCAAAAATAATCCTTCACACCCATGTTCATTTAATTCCTTATTTCCCCAAAATGAATAAAAGATTTACTTTTATTCCCAGCCTTCCATTCCTCCAAGATCAAATCTAGGCCCTCCACATCACTTTTATCCTCCACCATTGATCTTCCAAATCAATCTCCACCCTTGGATCAAAATCCCTTCCAAAAATCTATATATACAACATCTCTCAACCCATTTGAGGATCCAAGTCTTAAGTAATGTTACCATGTCCAAATAACTATTGAGCTAGAATTGTGAGTTGCATAATTAGAGTAGCATTTCACATTTGAAAAAATTATCTAGGGATTATCATGTCTTAGGAGCTCTCTTGGGTGCAAGCTCTCCTCTCCCTTGATGAGATTGGGTCTACATGTGAAGGTATAACTTGGTGTGTTTATGCATTTTATTAGTATTTCAACTTCATTTGTTTTCCTAATCTACAAGAAGTTCATCGAATAGGTCCCACCAAGCATGCCAAAACTGTTATCACCTAGAATTGCACACTTCTGAGAGAGAGTCTGAGCATTCTAGGGACACAATGGGAATGATCTCAAAGTGTGAGGCCTTGCGAATTGAGATCAAACCTTTGGAGAAGGCCAACTTCCTCTTTCTAAGCCTATTACTAAGAGAAATGCATCTAAACCTAGTGCTAATACTTGGTGGGAAAAGGGTTAGAAGGAAACTGAAATGAAATAAGTGATACACCAGATTTAAATGTGTTTGGCTGTAACTAAATCAACATAGTAATAATCTCACAGCTAGAAAGACTTACATAGACTCATATCCATTCTAACAGAGGTCAAGACAGAATAATGAAGGAATGAAAGGGAACGTTTTGCCCACAATACACAGCCTACACTAATCCAAAGAATAGACATAGTGCTAAAATAATAAAAAAGAGAGGCAAAAATACCAGTTTTTATTAATTATAGAGGCCAAATAGCCATTACAAAATAGCCCAAAAGAAAAATCAACCACCATATACATCTGATTTACATGTATATATAGCATTTTACATTTTGACCTCAGATGATTACGATCAATTTCGCCCATGGGCACTGTCAGAAAATATCTGCTTAAAAGGATGTCTACCTACAGAAGTTATGGCGTGAAATATCTTGAACATGGGCAGATGGAAGATATTTTGAGTCTTTAATACAAGTTGTTGCATCATCAACTTGCATCCATAAATACAACAAATATCTGCATTTGCATATCTCAAATTGGTTGCTGAAACATCCAGTCAATTGAGCATGCAAATCCAGATCCAAAATTTGAAAGTAAACAAATTCCTCCTCAGAAGCCCACCAAATGAAAGAGGAGGCAAAAACAAGCACTTTTCCTTTTTGAAGCGCATAAAAAATCACCAGAATGGAGGAGATATGGTCAGCCAAAGAAATGGTCAACTGTGTGTATATCATTTTGCATATTTGTGCTTGTATATCACTATATTTCGCAATTGCATATACAAGCACTCCTACACTTGACTGTTGTGTTCACTTATGCATTTATGTGATTTCCCTCCTTTCGTATATGCATTTGCATTCATATTAACTTTTGCATCTGCCGCCCCTGCTACATGGTACCACTTGATTCACCACCATATTGAAGCTGGGACCCATCGCTAAAAAACTACATCCCGTATCAGCCATTGAAAAGACCTTTGCATGAGCCGCCGATGAGCAAGTCATGCCAAAATTACCTTTGTATGTCTGCCTTTGTATATCGCCTTGTATGTATGCCCCTTTTGACCTTTTATATGCAAATATATAATGCGGACCCCAAAATGATTATCCGCTGCCTTTGATTGCCCAATCGGGTCTGGACTTTCCATGTTTTATATTTGTATGTTGGCCTTGTATATCGCATATATAATGCGAATATACAAGCAGAACTGTATACAATCACTTTGCACATTGTAAACATGCATCTGACCTTGTATGCTACCATTGTATATTCCCTTGTATATATCCTTTGTATGTGCAAACATATAATGCAAACATACAAGCAAAGATGCAAACAAACATCTGCCTTAATAAATCAAAATGCAAACTCCCTTCAGGTCCGGGCCTTGTATGTACGGAATGCATATGCCCCTTGTATATGCGATTGTATGTTCAACGATATAGTCGAATATACATACAATTGGTGGGCCCAGGATTTGTATCTCTTCCTTGCATCCTTCAAATACAAACGCCTTTGTATTTGCGACTTGTATATAGACTTGTACATCTGCTTTGTATGTCAGCTTTGCATCTGCAAATTGTATATGAGATATAATCGGTGATGTACATTCCCTTATGCATCTGTGATATACAACTCGATATACATTCATCTTTGCATATGCAATTATAACACGATGCATATTGACTTGCATCTTTTCCTTTGTATGTTGTCTTATGTATGTTTGTCGATGCACATTTGCCTTTGTATCCTGCCTATGCATATCGCCTTCATATATGCAAACATACAACTGTGAATGTATATCCCTTTGTGTCTACTCTTTGCATCTTCCTTTTGTATCTCTCTCATGTATTTGCCTTTGTATATACAAACATACAATGGCAAATGTATATGCGAATATACATTAAAAAATGCATACACAAATACTAAGCATGAAACTAAAAAATCCCTACGATGGAAAATACTTGAAGCTAAAATATTTTTGGGTTTTTCTGGGTTTTTGGCAAAGATTCTCAAGGTGAGATTTTTGGGACTTTTTGCAAGGCACAACATGAATAATTTGAAGGATTTAAGCCTTGTATGGTCATTTCTAAAGGATTTTCAAGGAAAATACAAGGTGAACTATTTAACTTTGGACAAAGGAAAATAGGTCAACAATAATCGAGACAAAGAAGATTGCTTTTCATTCATACCTTCCAAAGAGCATAATTTGTCCCATCAAAATGTGGAGCTTCCTTCTTATAAGACATCCTGGATTTTCCTCAAGTTGTTAGGCTTTCTTTAGAGGAACTTCACTCTGATACCAATTGTTGAAATACATCAGACAACTGAGAGGGGGGGTAAATCAGTTGTGACAAAAACTTATCTTCACATGCATATCAAACCATCAACAACTTAATTATTCATAATCATATTTAACCAAGAAAGCATGAAACCATTTACTTAATCACAATCACACATTCAACACAATAGACACAAAAGTTTTACATGGAAAATGCTAAAAGGGAAAAACCACGGTTGGTGTTAGCCCACAAAAATATATTTGTTATAGAAATATCATAAAATAGAGGCTCACTGCCTAGAAGGCTTACTGCCCAAATTGCTCACTACAAAGGGAGGTTTACTGCCAAAAGGAGGCTCATTGCCAAAAGGTTGAACTGAGATAACAACATCTACCTCATGCTAACGTTTAATTCCATTGAAGCACAAACACCTCTACTCTACTTTTCTACCTTGCTTCACTTTATCTTCGCATCTTCACACTTGGATACATTTTCACGACTCAATTACAGGTATTTATATGCTTCATCAACCTTGGAATGATCATCAAGGTTGGCATTACAATCATCAATCTTTGGAATAAACTCCAAGGTTAGCAAACATAGATTACATCATAATAGGTCTAGACCTAAACAGATTTTACAAAAATAATTGAATGCGGATCATGCCACGCCTTAGTAGGGACTCAAACACATTCTTCCATGCCACAATATACTATCACAATCTTCAATGAATCTCCGCAGATGATGAATTCAACCAGGTCAGCCAAGACTAATGCTAACACAAGTAATCACAAGAACACGCTTCATGCACGATCTAAATTACATCTTGTGGACCAATCCAAAGGTAGGAACATGATTAGGAGACATCCACAAGCATGTTGTAATCACTAGGAACTACCACACAATTTGTAACAACTTTTGCAAGAAGATTCCTCAAACTGAAGCACAAGAACAACACTGCTAGCCACTGTCATGAGTTAAAAGATAGCTTTAGGACCACTAAAAGATAGCTTTAGGACCACCAAATCATGAACCATTACACATGAAGGCATTTAATATCATCATAGACTTACTTCTAGAACTACAGATCAAAATACTTCAATGCAGAGGAATGCGGAGCAAAACACTTTCTCCCTATCACCATCAAACATATAGAAAAAGCTTTTTTCACTCTGGTGAACATAACTCACTCAATTCTTCA
The DNA here is from genome assembly GCA_027924645.1 of Cunninghamia lanceolata. Taxonomy (NCBI): domain Eukaryota; kingdom Viridiplantae; phylum Streptophyta; class Pinopsida; order Cupressales; family Cupressaceae; genus Cunninghamia; species Cunninghamia lanceolata. The sequence goes on from BSBN01000193.1 coordinate 8,198,584, forward strand.
TACCGAAGGCTTAGACTCAGAATATAACATATTCAGATAGGCTTCTAAATAACTTCCAATCTGGAGGCAAAGATATTGGTTCTGCAGGAAATGCAGAGCATTCTTCTGGACTATTCTTCTTTATGTAATGCATTGTTTCTATTGCAACACATTTGTTATCACCGGAGGGGCTAATTTTCTAAATATCCTCAACAAAGTAAGAGCATAGTTGACACCAATGACAACAATAATTAGGCACATACTTGCAACAAATCCATGGTGTATCGAAAAGGAGATTATAAGAAAGGACACCACACATCACATACACCATGGTGGGTAATGTAACAAGGCCCAATTCTAGATAAGAAAACTAATGGTTCCAATGGATTTCCAACTTATGTTATCAAATCCCTTAACTAATAAATTAGAAGGAGAAATAGAAGTTGTGCTAATGTTTTGACAATTTAGCAAATCTACTATATAAACATGAAGACTTGAACCTTTTGCAACATAAAAATGAATACTCTACAATTTTATGTCATTTTTTGCACCCACCTTAGTGTCAACTACCATAGCATGCCTTAGAGCTGATTAGACATAATTCTTGAACTACCTCTTCAAAAATCAATTTTGCATCAAAATTAGTTTAGAATAGTGACGCAGACATCTATCTAATAACACATGTTAAATTGGAGAAAATTTCCCCTAAACACTAGTGGTACACATAGACATCTATGTGATGCACTCACATCTTGAATCATACAACACCTCAAAATGAGTGTTACTCCTACATGCCACCGCATCATAATGTCTCTTGATAATAGTAACACTCCCATGAATGTGTCTTAGCTATTCTTAGCTCATCTTTCACTGTTGGATAAGAGAGAAATGACATAGATTTCATCTAGAAGATTAGAGGAAAAAAGGGAGGTATGCTAGAAGAAAACCTATAGATTCTCTCATTTAAAGCTCTATTTGGTTATATACTTTTATAGTAGGTAGTTTCTTCCTTCTCTGCTAGCTAATCCCCATAAGCCTTCCAATCTTTTTTGGTGTTTCTTGTTATTTCTTTTGATTATTGTGTAAGGCTATTTGGAGAAATAATAAAGGCAAATTCTCTCCTAAAAGCTTTGGCTTCTCCCAACAAGATTGCTTTGGTAATTATTCTATCATTGATGATGTTTCTTAGCATGTACTGAACAACAGGTTTCTCTCTAGAAATCCTTCCTCTTTTCATCACTTAAATCCACATGAATCAAGTAGCAAATCTTTTGGTGTTTTTGTTAATATATTCTAATAGAAAGTGATTTGTTCTTTATAGTTTTCCCTCTCATCACTTGGTTGATCACATCACACAAGCATAGAATCAACCCTCTATCCAAAACCATTTAAGAAAATCCCTATTTTATTATAGACCCTCAGTGTAGTCTATTATTATTTTTAATCATTACCTAGTTTACAGTCTAGGCCTAGTGTCCTCCCCATAACTAGGGAGGTACTCCTAGCACAATTTGTCATTGCACCCTAACTCCTAGACACACATAGGATAGGTGTACAAAATTTTTGGAATCTCTTTATCATCTAACTTCTTGTTGAGGTTGAAACACCAAAACATGGGTTTAACCACTCTCAAAAAACTCCTTTGTAGTCCAAAAATTTATTCTCGGTACATTGCAACAAGCTACTTGGAGGAAATTACTCATACAAATGTTTGGTGGTGGTTAATCTTTTATGTATTTAAATGTTTTCATTTTTTTAAATTTTATTTTACTTTTAAAGAGAGATATTATGCTTGTGTTTGTACTTCATTATGTTGTGTAGGTTGGTTGAGGAATCACACAGACAAGAAATAAATTTCCAGACAAAGAAAAAACATTTCTACTAGATCTTCTAGTTTGTATGACACATGTAGACTATAGTGTGACACATAGATTTCCATGCACCACATTATTTTCCTTTGTTGAGACCTCCTCCTTGTAGTGGTAAGTTGACCTATTACTGTACTTTCCAAATCTACTTTCATTTTTTCAATTTAATTTAATTCAAAACTTTGTAAATAATTTTTTATTTATGTTCATTTGTTGTTAGCTAATGTTTTTGATTAAAACCATAACTGGAATATATCTAGAATAGATTTGTAAAGATTAAAATAGAACTTCTTCTCTTTTGAAGCTAGAGATTCTAGACTAGTGTCCTGTAAGATCACTTTATCTGGAGGGTGCAACTCTCTAGGTGGAGTTGTTATGTTATAGGCTAGATTCTGATGAACCTAATGTGAAACATTATCAACTTTCTTAGCTATCTTGAAACATGGTTTCTAAACCTTCATCACAAGAATATTTTGACATGCTTGATAGGTCCCTTGGTGAGTTCATGCATGACAAATATTCTTCTTTATTAACAAAACTCTTCTCTAAAACCATGATAAATTCAATTTTTCTACTACTAAGGATAAAAAACTAAAAAATATTATTTAAGGAATTACTCAATCTAATAAACTAGTAATAGGGAGTGATAGTTCCTATTGCAAGTATGTGCCTAATCAGTGTTGTCATTGATGTCAAATATGCCCTTATCCTGTTACTTGACTGTAATGAGTTGGATGCTTTGTACTTACCTATGTAATTGATTCTGATGCTGAGGATATTGAGAAAATTAGCTCCTCTGGTACAAACAGTGAGTTGTAGTGGAAACAGTGTATTGCATATAGAAGAATAATCCAAAACATTGCTCCGTATTCCTTGTAGAATGAATATCTTTGTCTATTGATTGGAAGTTATTTAGAAGTCTGTCTAAAGATGTTATATTCCAACTTTGAGCCTCCAGTATGAAGATTAGAGTGATTCATGTTCACCAGAGTGAAAACTATTTTTTCGGTATGTTTGGTGCTGACAAGGAGAAAGTGTTATGATCCGCATTCCTCCGCATTGAAGTATTTTTGTCTGTAGTTCTAGAGTTAAGTCTAAGATGATGTTAAGTGCCTTCAACTTCAATGGTTCATGATTTGGTGGTCTGCAAGTGATCTTTTCCTTATGATAGCAGTTGGTTGTGTTGTTTATGTGCTCAGGTTTGAAGAATCTTCTTCATAGAGTGGTTAGAATTCGTGCGGTTGTTTCCTTGATGATTTCAATGGGCTTGTGGATGTCTCGTGATCATATTCCTACCCTTGGAATGGTTCGCAAAGACAAAGTTGGATCATGGATGAAGAATGTTCTTTGAAGACATAGTGTTCTCACCAGTCTTGGCTGACCTGGTTGATTTCATTATTTGCAGAGATGTTTTGAAGATTGTGGAAGAATGTCATGGTGTGAAGGATTGCATTTGAGTCCTAACTAAGGCATGGCATGATCAGCATACAAATTTACATTTTTCCCTTAGCAAAATTTTTGTATTAGGTCATGACCTATTTTTATGTATGTTTTTGTAATGCTGACCTTGGAGATTGTTCCAACGGTTGATGAATGTATTGCCGACCTTGATGTATATTCCAAGGTTGATGAATTGTATAAAGACTTGTAATGTAATTGCGAAGAAGTGTGTGTGTGAAAAAATGAGAAGATAACTATGAAGAAGAGCAGAGTAGAGGAAGAGTATTGCACTTCAATGGAACTGAACTTAGGCATAGAGTAGATGCTATCAAATTAGTTCAACAATTCTTGGAAGTGAGCCACCCTTTGGCAGTGAGCCAATCTTTGTAGTGAGCCTTGTAGGCAGTGAGCCTCTATTTTTTAGTATTGATATAACTTATATATTTCTATGGGCTAACACCCACCATGGTTTTTCCCTTTTTAGGGTTTTGCACATAAAATTCTACTGTCTACAATGTTGAATGTGTGACTGTGAACTAAATCTTTGGTTTCATGTTTGTATGGTTAAATCTTATTATTAGTACTTAAGTTATTGATGGTTGGATATTCATTTGAAGTTAAGTTTTTGTGACAACTCATTCACCCCTCTTCTCAGTTGTCTTGTGTATTTCAACAATTGGTATCAGAGCAGGTTGCTCAGAAGAAAGCCTAACTATTTGATGGGACAAATTATGTTCTTTGGAAGGTACAAATGAAAAGCCATCTCCTTTATGTTGGTTATAAAGTGTGGAAAACTATAGAATCAAAATATACCATGCCTCATAATGGTTTGTCAACTAAAGATGAAATGAATATAAATGCAAGAGATGCCCTTTTTAGTGCTTTGTTTGACACTGAATTGATAAAAGTCATTGATCTAGAAACTACAAATGAGGTTTGGGAAAAGTTGAAGAAACTATATAAAGGAGATGATTCTATAAAAGAAGCCAAGCTACAGAGCTTGAAAGCAAAATATGAGAGTTTAAAGATGAATAAAGATGAAAACATTACAACCTTCATGCAAAGGGTTGATGAACTTGTCAATGGAATAAAAGGTAAGGGAGAAACTATTAGTGATAAGGAAGTTGTGATGAAAATTCTTAGATCACTACCAATGTCCTACAGTCACAAGGTAGCTGCAATTAAAGAAGTAATGATTGTAAAAAATATCGACAAAGATCAATTGCTTGGTAAGCTTATAGCCTTTGAGATGAGAGAATTTGGTGATGTTCTGCTGAAAGTTGGAACAACATTTAAAGCCATTACTTCAAAAAAGATCTCTAGAACTGAGAAATATAAGGTGAAACCTGATGATGACATTGATGAAATTGAAGCTAACTTTACTGATAGATTGCAAAGAGGTTCTGGTAAGTTCAAAGGGCAACTACCTTTCAAATATTTTTCATGTGGTAAAATAGGTCATTATGCTTCCAAATGTCCTAAAAGAATTCAAAGAAATAGAAAAAAAATTGAGAACAAGCCTCTAGAGCTCCAAGGAAATGCTACTATGTTAGAGACTTTGATGATGAAGGTGTGATTGATGATGAATCTGATGATGCTAGTACTAGTGCAAATGAATGCTTGTTTATTGCTATTAAAGAAGAACATGTGTCTACTAATCCTACTAGCTATGTGAAGGAAGAAAAACTAGTGGAAGAAAGTGCTTTGGCTGTCCAAGTTGAGAAAGATAAGGATTAATGGATTATTGATAGTGGATGCTCACATCACATGACCAGTGACAAAAGTAAGTTTTAAAGTTTTGAAAAATATGATGGAGGACTGGTTAGGTTTGGAGACAATGCAGCTTGTAAAATTTGTGGAAAAGGATCTATTTCATTTGATGGAAAGCATAATACTAATAACGTCCTGTATGTGAAGGGTTTGAAGCATAATCTTTTGAGTGTTGTTCAGATGTGTGATAAAGGCTATGATCTAAGATTTAAAGACAATGGGTGCAAGATCATGGAGAGCTCTGGAACTGTGATTACTACTGGTAAGAAGACTAGAGGTAACATCTATCTATTAAAAGGAACTAATGATTATTATTTATTAGCCCAAGCAGATGAAAGTTGGTTGTGGCATAGAAGGATGTGTCATATAAACTTTGATAATCTGATAAAGATAATGATGCAGAGGAGATACTAATTTACCAATTGATGCAACAATGAGATACTAATCCATTCAAATCTACAACACAACACTTAAACAAGCCTATGCAAGAAGGCTAAAAATAAAATATTACAACAAAGATATGAAGAGAAATCTGTACACAATCTTTTATTCAAATATGAGAATGCATTACAAAATAAGGAAGCTTGTGAGCTTCTAAGAATTACACATCCAACACCTACAAAAAAAATTTTCTCCACCTCTAGACTCCTTCCCTAACATCTGAGTCTCTCCTCAATTTTCTTCTCCCAGCTCCAATAAAAACCCGTCACTTATTCCTTTCACCGCGCCATTTTTTTAGAATTTCCTAAAACAATTTCTAGGTTTCGTGCCTCTTCCTCTCATCCTTCCAGAACATTTTTAATTTCCTAATTTTGATAAGATATGGGATCATTATGTTCATTTTACCGAGACTGGGTCTGATAATTACGACCGCCCTCTTGGAGTTGCAAATTTTGGAATTTAATAAAATAAAATTTTGGGAGTTAGGTCCACCAACCTGGGCCATAAAGACCACTTACAAGATTCCTTACACTATGATGGTTACAATAATAAGTTCCATTAATTCCATGATTCTTGGCAGCCCCATTTATGACATAATCAACCCCACTTAAATAGAATTTAATGCCTTTGCCTAGGAAAGATATTCTCCACTATTTGAGGCATTTATAAATTACTGGGCCATTTTTCCACAAAAATTATATTTACCAATATGCCCAAGAAAAATTATATTTGTTGCAAATTAAAATATTATTTCCCAAGCCCATAAACCTTATTGAAAACAAACAAACAAAAATTAAATATTTTTGGTGATGTAAGATTGCCATTGACCATGGATGCTCCTAGCTTGTGAAGTGCGTTGTTGTAGATTTCTAAGTGAAGAAAAATCTTCTCTACATCAATTGGTAACAGAGCTTAGAAGGTATAGGCAAGAGAGTTTGGTGTTTGTGTTTGTGTGTTTGTGCAAGTTGAAGAGAGAACCTAGTTGCCAAAAGACTAGGTAGAGGAAAAGAGAAGAGACCTAGTTGAGGCAAAGATAAAGAGAAGCAAGGAGAAACTTGCTTGAAGAGAAGAAGGATTTGCTGAAGAGGTACTTGCTAGCTGGTGGTTCACGAAATAAGAAGCAAGAAGAAAAAGAGAGGAAGAGGAAAGAGCAAAAGATGAGGCAAATAGAGGTTGAGAAAGAGATAAGAGAGCTAAGGAAGGCTATGGAAGAACTAAAAGAGATGAGAGAAAGAATGGAAGAGAAATGGAAGGATTTGCTTAAACAAGAACAAAGTTGGCGCTTACCAATGGAGTGGAAAGTTACATGGCCCATTAGAAATATTATTCAAATAAGAATGAGACAAGCAAGGACAACATCAATAGAAGAGGTAAAAAATGAAATGGGGAGTATACCTATGATTGTTTTGACATCAAGCATTGAAGAAGACAAAGTAGACATGGTTGTGCATGAGCCTTCATTTCATTTTCACTATCAAGAGCAAGTTGAACAAGTAGAAGGGCATATTATTGTTAATGTTGTTGATAAAGTTGATGTTGATAATGAAGTTACTGATAAGGTTGCTATTACAGAGTTGCAGACCAAGTTCTTGCAGTTGGATGTTGTTATATTGTAGGGATCACCAAAGGAGTGTGAGAAGCAAAGTAAATAATACATTGTGGGTACTGACCAAGGTGTTTTGATGAATGGAGTTGTCATTATTTAGCTGCAGGTATCCAAAGTAGCAGATAAGAAGAAGTTGTTTCCATTTGACAGACCTAAGAACCTTAACAAGAAGTTGGGAAAACCTAAAGTGAAAATGAAGACCAATTGGAGCTGTTTCAAAGAAGACAAGAGGTAGAGCATAGAGGACATCAAGGAGGAGCATTCAAAGGATGAAGACCTGTTGTTAGGGTTAGCCGGTAGAAGATATCAATTAAATACAAATAAAGATTAAATAGAGGAATGAAAAATACATAGAAATAATAACAGCGAGAGACAAGTTTTAACGTGGTTCACCCAAACTTAGGCTACATCCACCAATAAAGAGTCCAATATTATTATCCAATAAATCAAACCGATTACAACCAGTAATCCCTGCAACTCAATACCATTGCAAATGCTACAATATAATATGTCAAAAGACCTTAACCCTTAGCTGCTTTTATCAAGCCTTATGTCAGTTACAAAATAAGTTTTTTTATGTCGGTCCAAAAAAAATTTTGGGGGCTGCGCCCCTGAACCCTGGCAAGGATACATGGCTAGTGTACATTACTTTCCTGATCAGTCGCCACCAACCAAAAATCTCCCACTTGGAGACTAATCAAGCTCCACACCAAACAATCTCTTACTTGGAGACTGATCCTAGATGACACCACTGCACGTGCAGCTCCCACTAGAAATAAGCACCCTGGACTCTGTTGTCCTAATTTTATTGTTTCAGTCTTGAAGACCAACTGAAGATGAAGAGGAGCTCATCTTCTCCCTTGTCATTGCCTTTGTAAACATATCCACTAGATTTTCATCTGTATGTATCTTTTCCAGCCTTAACTATCCATTATCCAACATCGCCCGAATAAAGTGATACCTTAACTATATGTCTTTGGTCTTTGAATGCAAGGAAGAATTCTTTGCAAGATGTATGGCACTCTGACTATCTATATACAAGGAATTGTTAGCCTGTGGTTTGCCCAATTCTTCCATGAAAGATTGCAGCCATATCATCTCCTTGCTTGCCTCTGTTACAGCTACATACTCTGCCTTTGTGGTGGATAAAGTAACCACCTTTTGCAATCGTGAGATCCAACTCACTGCTGTCCCACCTACAGTAAAGACATACCCTGTAGTACTCCGCCTGGTATCAATACCACCTGCCAAATCTGAGTCTACATAACCTTCTAAATTAGTATTAGAGCCCCCAAAACATAAGTGTTTATTGGATGTACCTCTCAAATATCTGAGAATCCAATTTACCATATTCTAATGCTCCAATCCGGGATGACTCATATACCTACTGATGAATTCTACAGCATGTACAATATTCAGTCTCATGCATACCATGGCATACATTAAATTTCCTACAGATGAAGCATATGGTACCTTGGACATTTTTTCTTCCTCCTCTTGTGTCTTTGGACACATCTCCTTAGTCAATTTCAAATGACTAGGCAAAGGTGTGCTGACAACTTTTGCATTCTCCATATGGAATCTCTGCAACACCTTTTCAACATAAGTAGCCTGAGATAGAGTCAATTTTCTATTCTTCCTATCTCTACAAATTTTCATACCAAGGATTTGTTTTGCTACCCCCAAATCCTTCATATCAAATGACTATGCTAACTACTATTTTAACTCTCTTATGTGATCCATGTTAAACCCAACTACAAGCATGTCATCAACATATAAACATAAAATAATGTAGCTGTCATTATCCAACCTCTTAAAATAAACACAATGGTCAGAATTACACTGAGTGTAGCCTTGCTCAGCCATAAAACTATCAAATTTTAGATACCATTGCCGAGGTGCTTGTTTTAGGCCATACAAACTCTTCTTCAATCTATACACTAGTTTCTCCTTACCTTTGACCTCAAATCCTTGGGGCTATTCCATGTATATTTCCTCCTCCAAATCACCATGGAGAAAGGTAGTTTTCACATCTAGTTGTTCCAAATGCAAATCTTCAGTAGCCACAATACTTAAAACGGTATGAATAAAAGTCATCTTAACAACCGGAGAAAATATCTCATCAAAATCAATGCCCTTTTTTTGTGCAAATCCTTTTACAGCTAACCTGGCTTTAAATCTTTTCTTACCTCCATCTTTCTCTTTTAGCCTATAAACCCATTTGTTTGGTAAAGTCTTTTTACCTACAAGCAACTTACATAATTCCCAAGTCTGATTTTTTAGCAAGGAGTCCATTTCTTCTTTCATTGCAAGCTCCCATTGATCTTGTGTATCCACTTGCATAGCTTCATCATACCCTTCTGGTTCACTAGCATCTGTTAACAAAATAGAATACAAAGAGGGAAAAAATCTTTTAGGAGGTCTACATATCCTTGTTGACCGTCTAACATTCACTGGAGTTTGTGGTATTTCTAGTTTCTATTGCAGAGCATGAGGAATCACTGGAACATCACTATTTAGAGTATCATCTAGTACCATATAATCCTTTTCTTTCTTCTCATGTTGCTACAATTGATCTTTGTACAACACCTTCTCATTGAATATAACATCCCTGCTTCTCACAATTTTCTGATTTTCAAAATCCCAAAGCCTATAACCAAAATCATCAATGCCATATCCAATGAAGGTACACTTTTTTTATTTTGCATCCAGCTTGGTTTTATTTTCAGAATCTACATGTGCAAATGCTTCACATTCGAAGGTTTTGAGAAAAGAATAACTCACCTTCTTACCTGTCCATGCTTCCTCTGGAATACCACAGCCCAAAGGAACTGAAAGACCTCTATTAATTAAATATACAACAGTGTTGACAGCCTCTGCCACATGTTTAAAGGCAGCCCAACATGCAATCTCATGGTCCTTGCACGCTCCATTATTGTCCTATTCATGTGTTCAACCACTCCATTTTCTTGTGGAGTCCTTAGAACCATTTTTTGCCTACAAATTCCATTAAAGGAATAGTAATCCTTAAATTCTTTGCTGCAATACTCACCACCATTATTAGATCTGAGACATTTTAATCTTTTACCCGTCTCATTCTCAACCAAGCTTCTCCATTTCTTAACTGTTTCAAATACATCAAATTTCTACCTAAGGAAATAAATTCATACCTTCCTAGTTGCATCATCTATGAATGTAACATAATACCGAGAACCACCAAGAGAAGATACTTGAGCTGGTCCCCATACATCTGTATGCATAAGCTCCAACTTTTTATTTTTCTTTTGCTTCCCATCCTTGAGAAAACTGACTCTCTTTTATTTTCCATACACACAACTTTCACATAAATCTATATTAATACATTTTAGACCTGGTAAAACTTTCTTAGAATTAAGTACCTTCATACCTTTTTCCCTCATATGCCACAGTGTTGTCTCAGACCCTGCAACAACTATTTTAGTCTCTTCCTGCAAACCTGCAGCAACTATTCCTGAACGTGTTTATTTTTTCTCTACAACAGCTAAAGTAGAAGGAACAGTATGACCTGTACAAAGATATAAGGTGCCTACTTTTACACCTTTTGCTACTATTAGGGCACCTTTTGAAACCTTCCAATTTTTATCAGTAAATCTAATGATGCAACCTTCTTTAGCTAGCTGTCCTATTGAAATTAAATTCCTACTGAGCCTTGGAATGTGCCTTACGTCTTCTAGTAGCCAATGATTCCCATTCGGCAACTTAATCTTGATTCTTCCCTTTCCAACAATCTGACAGGGTTAGTTATCTCCCAAATAAACCAGCCCAAAATCCCCTTGGACATAATCAAGAAAATAATTTCTATGGGGCGTAGCATGAAATGTGGCCCCTGAATCTAAAACCCATGAATCATCAGCATTATCTAGGGAAAGAATCAAAGCATCATCTTTAGATTTATTACTTACCACATTTGCCTACTTATTGCCATCTTGTTTGTCTCCTTTATTTTTCTAAGACCAGCAATCTTTCTTCAAATGACCCAGTTTCCCATAGTACTAGCAATCCTTCTATCCTCTAGTTTGGGATCTCTTATCCTTTGATTTTCTTCATGACTTCCCATGAGCTCCAGAACCTTTTCCTCTCTCCTTTGATCTACCCCTACTTTCTGCATTCAAAACACTACCTGATGTGGATCCACCTGAGCTTTTCCTATGAATTTCCTCACTTAGAATAACACCAACAACATCATTAAATTTTAGGGTATTTGAACCAGAAACAAAGTTACTAACTGCCATTACCAAACTATTCCAGCTTTATGCAATGAACGTAATATCAAGAGAGCTCTAACTTCTTCATCAAATTTTATATTTATAGAAGTCATTTGACTGACAATCGTATTAAATTCATTTAAATGATCTATCACAGATCTACCTTCAACCATTTTCAGATTAAACAAATGCTTCATGAGAAATACCTTATTTGAGGCTGAAGGTTTTTCATAAAGTTTAGTCAAATCTTTCATCAGACTATCTGTTGTCTTTGCTTTCATTATAGTGAATCCCACAGATGGTGCTAGGCACAACCGAATGGTTCCCAGTGCCTTTCTATCAAGAAGATTCCAATCCTTATCACTCATTGTTTCCAGTTTCTTGGTTACTCCTTCCAACAGCATCCATAAATCATTTTGATAGAGGTAATCCTCCATCTGCATCTTCCATAACTGATAGTTCTGCCCATTGAATTTATCGACCTTCAATTTACCCTCATCTGCCATTGCTCCCACTCAACCGTGAGACTCCCACTCAACCATGAGACCTTCTTGCAAATGATAATTGAACACAACCCACTCTGATACCACTTGTTAGGGTTAGCTGGCAGAAGATATCAATTAAATGCAAATAAAGATTAAATAGAGGAATGAAAAATACACAGAAATAATAACAACGAGAGACAAGTTTTTAACGTGGTTCACCCAAATTCAGGCTACATCCACCAATAGAGAGTGCAATATTATTATCCATTAAATCAAACCAATTACAACCACCAATCCCTGCAACTCAATACCATTGCAAATTTTACAATACAATATGTCAAAAAACCCTAACCCTTAGCTGCTTTTATCAAGCCTTATGTCGGTTACAATATTATACATGGCTAGTCTATAGTACTTTCCTGATCAGTCGCCACCTACCAACACTTATTATTACCCTCAATCCAAGAGGGTTTGTATTTTCTTTTGGTTGAGAGTTTGATGCAGGAGCATCCATGGTCAATGGCAATCTTACATTACCAAAAATATTTTTATTTCTATTTGTTTGTTTTCAATAAGGTTTATGGGCTTGGGAAATAATAATTTAATTTGCAACAAATATAATTTTCCTTGGGCATATTGGTAAATGTATTTTTTGTGAAAAAATTCTCCAGTAATTTATAAATGCCTCAAATAGTGGAGAATATCTTTCCTAGGCAAAGACATTAAATTCTATTTAAGTGAGGTTGATTCTGTCATAAGTGGGGCTCCCAAGAATCATGGAATTAATCGCACTTATTATTGTAACCATCATAGTGTAAGGAATCTTGTAAGTGGTCTTTATGGCCTAGATTGGTGGACCTAACTTCAAAAATTTTATTTTATTAAATTCCAAAATTTGCAACTCCAAGAGGGGGGTCGTAATTATGAGACTGAAAGGAAGCTAGGTGTGCAGAAATGCTTCCTACACTAATCTATTGAGGAGAGGGCTATGCAAATTCAAATTATCCTAACTATTATAGTGATGATAAACCATTAACAGGAAATATAGCAGCAAAACACAAGAGCTAGAAAGAAGACAGAAGAAGAGAGACAAAGATTTACGGTGGGGAAAACCCTTATCCGGTGAAAAACCCCACACTCAGAAACCTACACAATGTATTAACAAGTCTGAAAGAATGTTTACAATACACTTGCAATGCAAGCTTCAAAGGTCTTCAAAACTCATTTCTAGAGTCAATCCGGCAGCATAATAGTACCTATAAACCTATGATACAAACTCCATCTCCAAGCACCTGTTTAAATAGAACATACAAGGCAATTTTGGACCTTTCTTGGAATGGGCATCCAATATGGCATATTGGACCAAAACCCATGCCTAGGGACACTTGGTCAACATTGTAGAGTGTATCTAACACTTATCCATAGCTCCCATCCCAAAGAGGTCACCTATTTCCAAAATGGGCTATGACAGATGCTCTTACGACACGACTGTCATAGAATCTGTCATAGCAGTTACAACTTACAGCTGCAAGAGAATCTATCATACACATACTATAAATAGCATATTCTCTTACAACACATCATATTCCACCTTGGGGTGGCCAAATATGCCTCATTCAAAGACGCTTCATGACACACATCATTACCTATCTTACAATCTTCTATTCTCGACTCTTACATGTCATAGATTCATCATAGAAATCTGTAATAACCGTTTTAGTCAAACATTCCTTACACAACATAGAAGATGCTGACACATGGTAGAATATTCGTACCACTAAGTGGGATGCATATCTCCTCATGTGAGGACAAAATAACAAGTTGTCATAATCCATGTAGGATTGACCCATCACCATGCTACATCCCACAATATGACAAAGTGGAATTTTCAATTATTTACAACATAAGCAATTGAATAATAAATACAAACATTAAAAATGTAGAGAATTACCAAGGTTGAGATACTTTAATTCCCAACATTCTCCCACTTGTCGAACACCTTGTAAGAGCTAATAGAAAAATAGGATTTGACTGCTATAGGCCGAGAGGCCCATAGACTCTGAACACCATCTGAACTTCTCTGTGCCCACTGGTTTCGTTAATGCATCTGTAACATTCTTCAAAGTATCTACCTTCTCAAAATTTACCTTTCCATCCTCAACCATGTTCCTCACGAAGTGAAACTAAACATCAATGTGCTTGGTTCTAGCATGGAAAGTTAGATTCTTTGCAAGGCAAATTGCACTCTGACTGTCACAACTGATCGTGATCTGACCTGCATCAACACCAATATTGGAACACAATCTCTTAAGCCAAATGGCTTTTTTACAAGAATGAGTTGCTATCATATACTCAGCTTCTGTCGTGGACAAAGCAACAACAGGTTGTCACTTACTCATCCAACTAATAGCACTACCAAATAGTGTAAAAACATAAGCACTAGTGGATCTCCTGTTGTCAATGTCACCTGCCCAATCTAAATCCACAAAACCATGAATATCAATAGAATGCAGAGGTACTGAAACATTTCCATGATAGCAAATAGAATACTCAAAAGCACCCCTCAAATATTTGAACACTCACTTAACTGCATCCCAATGAACCCGTCCAGGATTAGCCATAAATCGACTAAGGACTCCCACTACTTGGGAAATGTTTGGTCTTGTGCAGACCATAGCATACATCAAACTGCCAACAACACTAGCATAAGGTACTCTACTCATGTTCTCCACCTCACTAGAAGATTTTGGACAATCCTCAACAGACAACTTTGTCCCCAAGGAAACGGGAACACATAATGGTCTACAATCTCTCATGTCGAATCTGTCCAACACGGTCTTCACATACTTACTCTGGCATAACCAAATTTTTCTATTGGTTCTATCTCTTCTAATTTCCATTCCTAGAATGTACCTAGCTGTCCCTAAATGTTTCATTTCAAACTAAGCTAACAACTGAGATTTAAAATTAGAAATCATATTCTTACCCTTCCCAATGAGCAACATATCATCAACATACAGTGCAACAATGAGAATATGATCACCATCAAACTTATAATAAACACAGTGATCCAATTTCAATCTCACAAATCCAATTGACAACACAAAGGCATCAAACTTCAAGTACCATCTCCTAGGGGATTGCTTCAAACCATACAAAGAATTCTTAAGTTTGCAAACCAAATTTTCTTTACCTTTCACCATGTAATGCTCTGGCTGTGACATGTAGATTTCTTGCTCCAAGTCATCGTGAAGGAAAGTTGTCTTCACATCCATCTGTTCTACCTCCAAGTCATAAGCTTTTGCGAGAGACAACAGAAATTGAATGGATGTCAACTTTGCAATGAGAGAGAAGATCTCACCATAATCTATACCTTGCACTTGTGAATACCCCTTTGCAACCAATCTGGCCTTATACTTCTCAATACTACCATATGCACCAATCTTTTTCTTGAACACCCATTTGCATCCAATAGGTTTCTGTCCAGGAGGCAAAGGCAGCAAGTCCCAAGTTTGATTCTTTTCCAAAGAAGCCATTTCTTCCTCCATGGCCTCCTTCCAGGAACCTGCATCCTTCATATCCAAAGCCTCTGATATAGTTCTAGGTTCATCACTGTTAGTGAGCAAAGCATAAGCACAACTAGAATCAAGCAATGTAAAACCAAACCTTTCAGGTTGCTTCCTTATCCATGTAGACCTCCTCAAGAGCTGAGGTTGAGGTTCAACTTCTTCATCTGAGCTTTCAGAGCTGCTAGAGCTCTCCTCATCATCAGGTCCAACATTGTCTTTCTGTTTAGTCTTCTCAAGGGTGAGAGGAAACTGAACAACATCCTCTTTCTTTTCTTTTTCTTCTGGCTGCAAAATAGTGGAAGAAGGTGTAAGCTCTCTAAAGATGACACTTTTGCTATACAACACTTTTTCAGCTACGGGTTCCGAAAGCTCTAATCCTTTCACACCAACACCATAGCCAATGAAGATACACTTAACAGCTTTGTTCTCCAACTTTGACCACTTCTCCCTAGGCACATGTGCATATGCCTCACAACCAAAAACACGAAGATGCCTTACTAAAGGCTTTCTACCAGACCACACCTCCATGGGTGTCTTTCCAACAAGAGCTAATGTAGGAGATCTATTTACTAGATAGAAAGCAGTGGCAACAACTTCAACCCAAAACTTTTGTTCTAGACTAGCTCCACTAAGCATACTCCTAGCCTTCTCCATCAGTGTCATGTTCATCCTCTCTGTAACTCCATTTTTTTGCGGTGTGTATGGAGTTGTCTTATGTCTTTCAATCCCAAGTTCCTTGCAATACTTATCGAATTCTGTAGAACAGAACTCACCACCATTGTCAGTTCTCAAACATTTAATCTTTTTACCAGTCTGGTTTTCAGTAAAGGCTTTAAACTCCTTAAACTTGCTATAGACTTCAGATTTGCTTCTGAGAAAATAAATCCATGTCCTTCTACTGTAATCATCTATAAAAGATACAAAGTATACAGATTTTGATAACGAAGGAACATTAACAAGACCAAACACATCAGAATGAATAAGGTCCAACACACCAGAAGACTTATGAGAACTCGAGTAAAACTAAACATGGTTTTATTTTCTATAAATGCAATGTTCGCAAAAGTCAAACTCAAGATTACAATCATCTAACCCCTCAATGAGGTTCTTATTTTTCAAGGTACACAAACCCTTCTCACCAATGTGGCCAAATCTCTTATGCCATAACATTGTCTTTTATGTAGGAAGTTTAACTTCCAATGCATGATTACAACCATCAAGACTAGAAACAACAGATTTCTTCACTGCTCGTTCAGATGGTGGGGATGAAGTGACTACTGCCCTCTTCCTTGAGTTAGAAGAACTATTACATTGTGCAATACATGCTTCTAGCTAAAATAGAGTACCTCTCTAAGTACCCTTAGCAAGCACCATAGATCCTCTAGTCATCTTGCATCCTTCTTTCGAAAAGAAAACCTACACACCTGGATCATTCAAACTAATTACAGAAAGCAGGTTCCACGCTAAGCCTAGGATGTGCATAACCCCAGAGATCCCCTTCACTTGACCATCAAGGAATTGAATAGAGACTCTTCCACAACCAACGATCTTCAGATGAGAGTCATCACCCAGATACACCTTTCCACCATCGAACTCCTCATACTTAGTCAACCAATCTTGATGTGAGGTCATGTGGAATGATGCACCAGAGTCAATTAGCCACACATCATCATATGCATGGGTTGCCAGGGCTGCGATGAAAGCATCACCATCATATTGTGATTTGTCAGAATCTGAATCAGGAGCTTTCTTCTTTTTCTTCTTCTCCTCTTTGCATTCCTTTCAGAAATGCCTGATCTTGCCACAATTCCAACAAAGAGCCTTGGACTTTCTAGGAGATTTGGATCTCCCATGGGATTTGGATCTACCCTTCTCAGCTTTCTTGTCCTTCTTCCCTTTCTCCTTGGGTCTTCCACGAACTACAAGGGCTTCTTTGCCTGCCTCAGAAGACTTTCTCCACATCTCTTCAGATAACAGTGAAGAAACCACCTCTTCCATTTTGAATGTGGATGTGGTACTTCCGATTGCCATGACAAGATGATCCCATGAGTCTGGCAGAGAACAAAGCAGGGTCATACACCAATCCTCCTCCTCCATCTTTACACCGATAGATGTCAATTATGCAACCAGCATGTTAAAGGCATTCATATGCTTAGCCACGGATCCTCTATCCTCCATTCGAAGAGAATACAACTTCTTTCTCAGAAAAAGTTTATTGACTAGGGATTTGGCTTGATAAACATCCCCCAACTTCTTCCAAAGGAGTTTTGCACTAGCCTCCTCATGGACATTTAACAACACAGAGTCGGCAAGACTAAGTCTAATGAGACCCTTAGCCTTCTGATCCTTGAGATCCTAGTCATCTTGAGTCATTGTAGCTGGTTTAGTTCCATTCACACTTTCCCAAAGGTCTCGGTCAACTAACATGTCTTCCATCTTGAGCTTCCACAGCTCAAAATTACTGCCGTTGGACTTCTCTACTTCAAACCTTCCTAATGTGCTTGCCATCTCCTAGCTGCAATAAGATATAGAATACTCTACATAGACTCCCACTCAACCTAAGATTAGCTCAAAAAACCCCTACCCAACAACTAGGACCAAAGGTGATCAAGCTTTGATACCAACTGAAAGGAAGCTAGGTGTGCAGAAACGCTTCCTACACTAATCTATTGAGGAGAGCGCTATGCAAATTCACATTTATCCTAACTATTATAGCGATGTTAAACCATTAACATGAGATATAATAGAAAAACACAAGAGTCACAAAGAAGACAGAAGAAGAGAGACAAAGATTTACGGTGGGGAAAACCCTTATCAGGTGAAAAACCCCACACTCAAAAACCTGCAAAATGTATTAACAAATCTGAAAGAATGTTTACAATACACTTGCAATGCAAGCTTCAAAGGTCTTCGACACTCATGTCTAGAGTCAATCCGACAGCATAATAGTACTTGTAAACCTGTTTTACAAACTCCATCTCCAAGCACCTGTTTAAATAGAACATACAAGGCAATTTTGGACCTTTCTTGGAATGGGCGTCCAATATGGCATCTTGGACCAGAACCCATGCCTAGGGACACTTGGTCAACATTGTAGAATGTATCTGACACTTGTCCATAGGTTCCATCCCAAAGAGGTTGCTTATTTCCAAAATGGGCTATGGCAGATGCTTTTACGACACTTATGATCGTCATAGAATCTATCATAGCAGTTACAACTTACGGTTGTAAGAGAATCTGTAATACACATCCTATAAATAGCATATTCTCTTACAACACATCATATTTCCACCTTGGGGCACCCAAATATGTCTCATTCATAGATGCTTCATGACACATGCCATTACCTGTCTTACAACCTTCTATTCTCAACTTTTACATGTCATAGATTCATCACAAGAATCTGTCATAACCATTTTAGTCAAACATTCCTTACACAACATAGAAGATGCCGACACATGGCAGAATATTCCTACCACTAAGTGGGATGCCTATCTCCTCATGTGAGGATAAAATAACAAGTTGTCATAATCCATGTAGGATTGACACATCACCGTGCCACATCCCACAATATGACAAAGTGGAATTTTAAATTATTTACAACATAGGCAATTCAATAATAATACAAACATTACAAATGTAGAGAATTATCAAGGTTGAGACACCTTAATTCCCAACAGAGACCTAGTCTTTGTAAAATGAGCATAACGTTCCCATATCTTATCAAAATTAAGAAATTAAAAATGTTCTGGAAAGATGAGAGGAAGAGACACAAAACCCAGAAACTGTTTTAGGAAATTCTAAAAAAAGATGGCACGGTGAAAGGAATAAGTGACGGGTTTTTATTGGAGCTAGGAGAAGAAAATTGAGGAGAGACTCAAATGTTGGGGAAGGAGTCTAGAGGTGGAGAAAATTATTTATTGTAGGTGATGGATGTGTAATTCTTATAAGCTCACAAGCTTCCTTATTTTGTAATGCATTCTCAAATTTGAATAAAAGATTGTGTGTAGATTTCTCTTCATATCTTTGTTGTAATATTTTATTTTTAGCCTTCTTGCATAGGCTTGTTTAAGTGTTGTGTTACAAATTTGAATGGATTAGTATCTCATTGTTGCATCAATTGGTAAATTAGTATCTCCTCTGCATTAGATAGGTTCTGGTTAGATTGTGAGAGATTTACCAAAACTTGTGAAACCCACCAATACCATTTGTAAGGAATGTTAGTTGGGGAAGCAGACAAGAACAAGTTTCAAGAGCAAAGAGCAATTTTGTGTCAGTTTGCTAGATCTAGTTCATATAGATCTGTGTGGTCCTATAAGGATAAGAAGTCTACAAAGTGACAGGTACTTCATGTTTCTGATTAATGATTATTCTAGAATTACTTGGGTTACTTTTTTGAGAGACAAACTTGAAGCCCTAGAGAAGTTCAAATCTTTCAAGGCAATGGTTGAAAATGAAATAGAGATGAAAATCAAATGCTTGAGGTCTGATACAGGAGGTGAGTTCACTTCAAATGAATTCAACACCTTTTATGAAGAATAAAGAATAAAGAGACAGTTGTCTGCACCTAGGACTCCTTAGCAGAATGGAGTCATGGAAAGAAAGAATTGGATAGTTAAAGAGGCTACTAGAACAATGATGAAGGAAGTAGGTCTCCTAGAAGTTTTCTGGAAAGAAGCTATACATATTGTTGTCTACGTTCAAAACAGAGTTCAAGTGAAAAGAAATGGTGCTAAAACTCCCTATGAATTGTGGTATGGAAGAACTCCTATAGTAAAATATTTCAAAGTATTTGGAAGGAAATTCTATATCAGAAGAGATGAAGATCTAGGGAAATTTGATGCAAGATGTGATGAAGGAATCTTCCTTGGATACTCCACCAAGAGTAAGGCCTACCGGTGCTACAAAAAAAGGTTGAAAAAGATTGTTGATAGTTCAAATGTGAAGGTGGATGAAGGAAAAGGAAGAACATTAGATTAGAGTGGCTATGAATCAGATGAACCTGCTACCATAACTTATGAAGAAAAAGTTGAGCTAGAAGACAGTCAAGATGAAGAAGAAAAGGCTCCAAAAATTGTTTCTAAGACCCCCAAGTATGTAAGAATAAATCACTCTAAAGATCAAATTATGGGAGACAAAGATAGAGGAGTACTGACAAGGAAACGAGCTTCAAAAGAACAAGTGAATTATTGTTTACTCTCTACAGTTAAACAAAAAAATGTGAATGAAGTCTGTAATGATGAAAATTGGGTAAAGGCAATAGAGGAAGAACTAATGTAGAAAGAGAAGAATGAAACTTGGGAATTAGTTCCTAGACCTGCTGACAAAAATATTATTGGAACCAAATGGGTTTTTAGGAACAAGCTAATTGAAAATGGAGAGGTTGTAAGGAATAAAGAAAGGCTTGTGTGCAAAGGATGTTCTCAAATTGAAGGGATAGATTTTGAAGACTTTTGCTTCAATAACTTGGATTGAAGCAATCAAAATGTTTTTGGCATTTGTAGCTCACAAAGATTTTAAAGTGTATTCGATGGATGTGAAATCTATATTTCTAAATGGTGAGTTGGAAGAGGAAGTCTACATTGAGCAACCAGAAGGATTTCAACTATCAAATCAAGGTGATATGGTATGCAGGTTGAAGAAAGCATTGTATGGACTCAAGCAAGCTCCTAGAGTCTAGTATGCAAGGTTAGATAAGTACTTGTTATAGTTAGGGTTCAATAAAGGTACTACTGATAGTAATCTCTATTTCAAGATTAATGGTGATCAAATCTTAATTGTTGAAGTCTTTGTTAATGATATCATCTTTAGAGGCAATGAAAGCATGTGTATGAAATTTGCTAGTGAAATGTAGAAAGAGTTTGAGATGTCTATGTTTAGTGAGATGAATTTCTTTCTAGGTCTGCAAATCAATCAATCAGATAAAAGAATCTTCATATCTCAGTCTAAGTATCTGAAAGAGTTGTTGAAGAAGTTTGGGATGGAAGACTCCAAATTGGTATGTACTCCCATGGTGACTGGTTGTAAGTTAATCAAAACTGATGAATCACCTAAGACTAATCAGAAAAAGTACATATCCGTGATTAGGGGATTGCTTTATCTAACTCAAACTAGACGTGATATTATGCATGCAATTTGTCTTGTTGCAATATTTCAAGCTGATCCAAGAGAATCACATGTGATGGTAGTAAAGAGAATCCTAAGGTATTTAAAAGGCACTCCAAATCATGGATTATGGTATCCAAAGGATAATGATTTCACTCTGAGTGTTTATATAGATGTTGATTGGGCTAGAGATGTTGATGATAGGAAAAGTACAAGTGGAGGTGCTTTTTTTGGGTAATAGATTGGTTTCATGGATGAGCAAGAAACAAGACTCAATCTCTTTATCAACTGCAAAAGCAGAATATATTATAGCAGCATGTTGTTCTACTCAAGTGTTATGGATGAAGCAGACTTTGAGAGACATAAGAGTTGTATATGAAGATCTAGTTGCAATTTTCTATGACAATACAAGTGCTATAAATATTTCAAACAATCCAGTGATGCACTCAAGAACAAAGCATATATCTATAAGGCATCACTTTCTGAGAGAAAAGGTGATACAGAAATAACTAATATTGGAATATGTGCCCACAAAGGATTAGATTGCAGATATCTTCACCAAGCCTTTGCCTAAGGATACTTTTGAGTATCTCAGAGAAAAGTTAGGAATCATTACCCCTCCTACCCTCAACTAAGATGTAAGAGAATGCATCAATCCAGTTGTGTTCAAAGTCTCATTCTTTGATCTGGATTGATGTTTTGAGAGCTACCTCTCAAGGGGAGTAACTAGATGTGTTGGTAACAACCTAGTTGGATTAGAACAATAGAATGCAAGTATGTGCCCTTTGTCATTGATGTCAAAGGGGGAGAGAAATCATGTGGAAAACTCAGTGGGAGAAAGAATGCAAATGTGTAAAGAGAAAGGGGGAGAATCTTGTCTTGATGGTCTTTTCAAAATTTCACATCATATGTTTCCATCAATGAGAAAGGGGGAGATTGTTTCAAGTATGTGCCTAACTAGTGTTGTCATTGATGTCAACATATCTGTGTTGTCATCGATGTCAAATGTGTCCTTATCTTGTTACTTTCTTGTAATGAGTTACAAGCTTTGTACTTACCTATGTAATTGATTCTGATGCTAAGGATATTGAAAAAATTAGCTCCTTCAGTAGAAACAGTGTATTGCATATAGAAGAACATTCTAGAAGATTGCTTTGCATTCCCTATAGAATGGATATCTTTGTCTATGGATTGGAAGTTATTTAAAATTTTGTCTGTAGATGTTATATTCCAAGTTTGAGTGAGTGAGTCATGTTCTCCAGAGTGAAAACTACTTTTCCTATATGTTTGGTGGTGATAGGGAGAAAGTGTTATGCTTCGCATTCCTCCACATTGAAGTATTTCTATCTGCGGTTCTAGAGTTAAGTCTAAGATGATGTTAAGTGCCTTCAACTTTAATAGTTCATGATTTAGTGGTCCACAAGTGACATTTTCCTTATGACAGTAGTTGGTTATATTGTTTATGTGCTCTGGTTTGAAGAATCTTCTTGATAGAGTGGTTAGAAGTCATGTGGTTGTTTCATGATGATTTCAATGTGCTTGTGGATGTCTCCTAATCATTTTCCTACCCTTGGATTTTTCTGCAAAGAGAAAGTTGGATCGTGGATGAAGAATGTTCTTAGAAGACATAGTGTTCTCACTAGCCTTGGCCAACCTGTTTGATTTCATTATTTCTAGAGATGTTTTGAAGATTGTGGAAGCATGTTATGGTGTGAAGGATTGTGTTTGAGCCCCAACTAAGGCATGGTGTGATCATCATACATCTTTACATCTTTCCCTTAGTAAAATTTCTGTATTAGGTCCTGACCTATTTTTATGTATGTTTTTGTAATGCTAACCTTGGAGATTGTTCCAACGGTTGATGAATGTATTGCCGACCTTGATGTATAATCCAAGGTTGATGACTTGTATAAAGACTTGTAATTTAATTACAAAAAAGTATGTGTGTGGAAAAATGAGAAGATAAGTATGAAGAAGAGCAGAGCAGAGGAAGAGTATTGTACTTCAATGGAACTAAACTTAGGCATAGAGTAGATGTTGTCAAATCAGTTCAACAATTCTTGGGAGTGAGCTACCCTTTGGCAATGAGCTGATTCTTGGCAGTGAGCCACCCCTTGGTAGTGAGCCAATCTTTACAGTGAGCATTTTGGGCAGTGAGCCTAGTAGGCAGTGAGTGTCTATTTTTTGGTATTGATATAACTTATATATTTCTATGGGCTAATGCCCACCGTGGTTTTTCCCTTTTTAGGGTTTTCCACGTAAAAATCTGGTGTCTACCATATTGAATGTGTGATTGTGAACTAAGTCTTGGGTTTCATGATTTTATGGTTAAATCTAATTATTTGTTGATGGTTTGATATTCATTTGAAGTTAAGTTTGTTGCAAGTATGAGGTGAACCAGTGTTGTCATTGATGTCAACATACTCATATTGCATTGACAAGAAGGATTTGATGAGCTGTGTGCTGAGGATATTGAGAAAATTAGACTCAGTCAGGAACAGTGAAGAACAGTGATAAGAAGAAGGTAAATGTACTGTATAGGATGAGAACCGGAGGATGTGGATCAAAGGGTTAGTAGATATGAGTCTTGAGATACTACAGTTAAGATTTCAGAGGTCCGCATGAAGATCTGAAGAAGTTGTGGCTGCCGGTATAGAACTGGGTCCGGCAAGTATCCGGAGGTGACAGAGGATCACAAAAAGGTCCGGTGAGGTCCGGAATTGTATTATCCCAATCTGCGGATTGGAAAGAGTGTTTGGGATGTCCTTGTGATGTATCATCCTGATTTGTGTATGATTTGGAGGTCCGGAAGTACCTCTTGGATTATGACAGTGGCGACAGACTGTGTTCTTAAAGTTCCGGATGAGGAAGACAAGAGATCCCAGTAAGCAGAGGAAGTGCGGATGTATCCGGACATTCAGACAGGCTTGTGAAGGTTCTTGGATCTTGTTTAGGTTGTGTTGTTGGTCCGCATTGATGGTAGAGCCCGGAATTGAAGTTATTCTTCCGGATGAAGTTCTTGCTCTGTGTAGCCGACCGGATGAGTTGTTCATCCTGCGAATGTTCTTGTGATGGCCGACCGGATGTGTTATTCATCTTGCAGATACTCCTATGGTTGTTTGCCGACTTAGATGTTTGTTCCTAAGTCGATGTCTTGTATAAATAACGGTTTGTGAGTTCATTTCAGTGTGTGGTGAGAGGATGAGTATGGTATAGCGAAGAAACGTGCGAAAGGCAGAGCAGAGATTGTTGGGCTTAATTGGAACTGATCCGGACATGGTAGAGATGTCATTCTCCAGTTCAAGACTGTGATTTTCATCACTTTGTAGACAGTGTGTCTCCTTGTAGGCAGTGGGCCTCTTTGTGAGCAGTGTGCTCGGGCAGTGAGCCCTTATTGGCATGTGCCATTCATTTTTCTTTATTCTTCTAACAGAGAATAATTCTTGGGTTAATCACCCCATGGTTTTTCCCTTAACCGGGTTTTCCACGTCAAAATCTTGGTGTTCAATGTGTTGATGCTTATCTGCTCTTGTGTTTATGTATTATGCTTCCATGGATGATTATTTGATATGCTGCTAACTAACAACAGTGAGTTAAGTGTTTGAATGAGAAGAAGTTTTATACAACTGATTCACCCCCCCTTCTCAGTTGTATGCCCTAGATCCAACAATTGGTATCAGAGCCAAGTTCCTCTGACAAGAGCTTAACCGCTTGAGGAGATCCAGGATGTCGTCATACAAGAAGGATAGTCTGAAGTTCGATGGAACCAACTTCACTCTCTGGAAAGGTCGCATGAAGTGTCACTTGGAATGCATGGGAAAAGCATACCTGGGTATGATTTCAAAACCATATGTACCTCCACAAGGTGGTCCGACAACTCTGAATGAAATCACAGAAGCTGAAAACAATCTGCGGACCAAGGAAGCTCTTCTAAGCGCATTGAACGACTCAGATCTCTCGAATGTCATTGACCTACCCACTGCATATGAGATCCTAACTAAACTGGAACTTTTGTATGAAGGAGATGAGTTTGTCAAAAGTGCAAGGTTGCAAAGTCTGAAAAGGAAATTTGAAAGATTGAAAATGAGAGATGATGAAAACATCACTACCTTTATGCCAAGAGTAAATGAGCTGGTATGTGGAATCAGAAATGCTGGTGGAACTTTAGATGAAAATGAGATTGTCTGCAAAATCCTAAGATCCCTTCCTGCTGCCTACAAAATCAAAGTTGCTGCCTTTGATGAATTCAGAGCCCACACAACTGTCACAAGAGAACAACTGGCTGGCAAACTAGCTGCATTTGAAATGACCGAGTTTGGAGATGATCCTCCCAAGACTGAATCTGCTTTCAAAGCCAGTGCCTATGTAAAAGGCAAACAGAGATTTGATCCGGGTGAAAACTCATCAAAGAAAATGTCATGGTATGATCAAGCAAGAAGAGATATGGAAGAAGAAGAAGCAGAAACAGCTCAACTTGAAGCCCTCATTGCAAAGAGACTGCCAAGAGGATCTGGTAAGTATGAAGGAAAACTACCCTTTAAGTGTTTCAACTGCAATAAGATTGGTCATTTTGCCTCAAGATGTCCGGAGAGATCTGCAAGATCTAATACTCACAGACAAAGGTTTCAAAAGAATTGCTATTATGTTCATGAAGAAGATGACAATGAAGGAGTAACAGATGATGAATCAGGACCAGGAAGCAAATCCGGAAATGAGTGGGTGTTTATAGCCATCAAGGAAGAAGATTCCATGCTCTCTGAATCTGTCAATCACAAAGTTGTTGAAAAAGCCTTGGCTGCTCAAGTAGAAGAAAAGGATGACTGGGTTATTGACAGTGGATGTTCTCACCATATGACTGGTGACAAGAATAAGTTCTTAGACTTGGAAAGATATGAAGGAGGAATGGTAAAGTTTGGTGACAATTCTGCTGGCAGAATCAGAGGTAGGGGAACTATTTCCTTTGATGGTAAGAGCAAAACAGGAAATGTACTGTATGTTGAAGGATTGAAGCACAATCTTCTCAGTGTTGGTCAGTTAGTGGACAAAGGCTATGATCTCCGGTTCAAGAATGGAAAATGCAGAATCTTTACAAGCTCCGGAACTAAAATTGCATCCGGTACTCAGACAAGAGGTAACATCTTTCATCTGGTTGGTTCAAATAAAAGTTGTTTGTTTGTTCAAATTGATCAGAGTTGGTTATGGCATAGAAGAATGTGTCATGTAAATTTTGATAACATCATCAAAATAAGCAATACTCAGGCTGTGAGAGATCTTCCAAAGTTGATAAAACCTACAAATAGTGTGTGTAAAGAATGTCAGTTAGGCAAACAAAGCAAAGTCTCTTTTAAAAGCAAAGATCAGTCTTCTACCGGATTATTGGAATTAGTACATACTGATCTATGTGGTCCGACAAGAATCAAGAGTCTGCAAGGTGATAGATATTTCATGTTGTTAATTGATGATCATTCCCGGATGATGTGGGTTACCTTTCTAAAAGAAAAATCAGAAGCTTTTGAGAAGTTCAAAATCTTCAAAGCTATGGTGGAGAATCAAACCAGATTAAAACTAAAGTGTCTAAGGTCTGATAGAGGTGGTGAATTTACATCTGGTGAATTCATTGACTTTTGTGAGAAACAGGGTATAAGGAGACAGTTGTCTGCTCCTAAGACTCCACAGCAGAATGGAGTAGTTGAGAGAAAGAACCGGACCATCCAGGAAGCTACTAGGACAATGATGTTGGAAGCAAATGTTCCTCAAATGTTTTGGAAAGAAGCTATCAGCACTGCAGTCTACACTCTCAATCGAGTTCAAATCAGAAACAACACCGGTAAGACCCCCTATGAACTCCGGTTTGGCATCATTCCTACTGTGAAATATTTCAGAGTATTTGGTAGCAAGTGTTATATTAAAAGAGATGAAGATCTAGGAAAGTTTGATGCTAGAAGTGATGAAGGAATTTTCTTGGGCTACTCCACTCAAAGCAAAGCATACCGGTGTTACAATAAGAGATTGAGGAAGATGATAGAAAGCACCAATGTAAAGGTTGATGAAGGAATTGAGAAGCCCTCAAGATTTTATGAGTTTGATGAAGATGACCAAGACAGTGTTCAAGGACCTCAATCCTCTCCAGTGAGACAGAGTCAGCCTGATCCGGTAAATCAGGAAGAAAAGATAGGTCTGAATGAGCCTGATCAAGAAACAGCAGTGCTGGATACTCCCAAAATTCCAAGGTATGTAAGATTGAATCACTCTGAAGATCAGATCATAGGTGACAGAAGCAAAGGTGTACAAACTAGAAGGAATATTTCTCAAGATCAGAATGAATGTTGTCTGATTTCAAAGATTGAACCTAAAACAATAAATGAAGCCTGCAATGATGAAAACTGGACCAAAGCAATGGAAGATGAACTGATGCAAATTGAGAAAAATCATACTTGGGATCTTGTTCCCAGACCTAGAGACAGGAATGTAATTGGTACCAAGTGGGTCTTCCGGAACAAACTAAATGAAGCTGGTGAAGTAATCAGAAACAAAGCTAGATTGGTCTGCAAGGGCTACTCACAAATAGAAGGAATTGACTTTGAAGAGACTTTTGCTCCGGTAGCAAGAATTGAAGCAGTCAGATTACTTCTTGCATTTGCTGCCTTCAAAGACTTCAAGGTATATCAGATGGATGTCAAGTCTGCCTTCCTAAATGGTGATCTGGAAGAAGAAGTCTACATTGAACAACCGGATGGATTTCAATTGTCTGATAATAATGATATGGTCTGCAAGTTGAAGAAAGCTTTGTATGGATTGAAGCAAGCCCCAAGAGCATGGTATGAAAGGTTGGATAAGCATCTTGTGCAGATTGGATTCAACAAAGGTACTGCTGATAGCAACTTATATTTCAAAATTGATCATGAAAACATTCTGATTGTTGAAGTGTTTGTGGATGATATCATTTTTGGAGGAAGAGATAGTATGTGCAAAACTTTTGCAATTCAGATGAAAAGTGAGTTTGAAATGTCTATGCTTGGTGAAATGAATTTCTTCTTGGGTCTGCAAATTACTCAAACAAAAGAAGGGATCTTCATTTCTCAGACCAAATATGTGAAAGAATTGTTAAAGAAATTTGGTATGGAAGACTCAAAGCCTATGAACACTCCTATGGCAACCAGATGTAAGTTAAGCAAAGATGATGATTCTCCAAAGGCAGATCAGACAAAGTATAGATCAATGATTGGTGGATTGTTGTATCTCACTCAAACTAGACCAGATATAATGCAGGTTGTTGGTCTTGTGGCAAGATTCCAAGCTGATCCTAGAGAATCTCATGTTATGGCAATCAAAAGAATTTTTAGATACTTGAAAGGAACAGTTGAGTATGGTCTATGGTATCCTAGAGATCCGGATTTCTCTCTTCATGCTTACACAGATGCAGATTGGGCAGGAGATGTGGATGACCGGAAGAGCACTAGTGGTGGAGCATTCTTTTTGGGGAAGAGATTGGTTTCTTGGCTAAGCAAGAAACAAGATGCAATATCTCTGTCTACAACTGAAGCAGAATACATTGCAGCAGTAGGTAGTTGCACTCAAATCTTGTGGATGAAGTAGATGCTAAGAGACATCAAAGTTGAATATGAGGAGCCTATCACAATTTTCTGTGATAATTCAAGTGCAATTAATATTTCCAAGAATCCGGTATTGCATTCTAAGACTAAGCACATATCTATCAAATTTCACTTTCTGAGAGAACAAGTAAACAAGGAAGAAGTCAGATTGGAGTATGTTCCCTCCAAGGATCAGATTGCAGATATCTTTACAAAGCCTCTTCCTAAGGACTCTTTTGAATATCTCCGGGAGAAGTTAGGGGTCATGGCCCCTCCGGTGATGAACTAAGATGCACTGATGTGCATCAGTCCGGTGACTATCACAGTCATATCTTGTGATCCGGACTAATGGGGAGCTGCAACTAAGGGGGAGCAGCTGGTATGATTCTGATGCATGAGAATTGCAAGTATGAGCCCTTTGCCATTGATGTCAAAGGGGGAGAGAAGACATGTGAAAAACAAGTGGTTGATGATCAAAGGGGGAGCAGTAAAGGAAGAGAAGACATATGAAAAGTTGAAGTTCTTGTCTTAATGGTTTTTCACATCATATGTTGCCATCAATGACAAAGGGGGAGATTGTTGCAAGTATGAGGTGAACCAGTGTTGTCATTGATGTCAACATACTCATATTGCATTGACAAGAAGGATTTGATGAGCTGTGTGGTGAGGATATTGAGAAAATTAGACTCAGTCAGGAACAGTGAAGAATAGTGATAAGAAGAAGGTAAATGTACTGTATAGGATGAGAACCGGAGGATGCGGATCAAAGGGTTAGTAGATATGAGTCTTGAGATGCTACAGTTAAGATTTCAGAGGTCCGCATGAAGATCTGAAGAAGTTGTGGCTGCCGGTATAGAACCGGGTCCGGCAAGTATCCGGAGGTGACAGAGGATCACAAAAAGGTCCGGTGAGGTCCGGAATTGTATTATCCCAATCTGCGGATTGGAAAGAGTGTTTGGGATGTCCTTGTGATGTATCATCCTGATTTGTGTATGATTTGGAGGTCCGGAAGTACCTCTTGGATTATGACAGTGGCGACAGACTGTGTTCTTAAAGTTCTGGATGAGGAAGACAAGATATCCCAGTAAGCAGAGGAAGTGCGGATGTATCCGGACATTCAGACAGGCTTGTGAAGGTTCTTGGATCTTGTTTAGGTTGTGTTGTTGGTCCGCATTGATGGTAGAGCCCGGAATTGAAGTTATTCTTCCGGATGAAGTTCTTGCTCTGTGTAGCCGACCGGATGAGTTGTTCATCCTGCGAATGTTCTTGTGATGGCCGACCGGATGTGTTATTCATCTTGCGGATACTCCTATGGTTGTTTGCCGACTTAGATGTTTGTTCCTAAGTCGATGTCTTGTATAAATAACGGTTTGTGAGTTCATTTCAGTGTGTGGTGAGAGGATGAGTATGGTATAGCGAAGAAACGTGCGAAAGGCAGAGCAGAGATTGTTGGGCTTAATTGGAACTGATCCGGACATGGTAGAGATGTCATTCTCCAGTTCAAGACTGTGATTTTCATCACTTTGTAGACAGTGTGTCTCCTTGTAGGCAGTGGGCCTCTTTGTGAGCAGTGTGCTCGGGCAGTGAGCCCTTATTGGCATGTGCCATTCATTTTTCTTTATTCTTCTAACAGAGAATAATTCTTGGGTTAATCACCCCGTGGTTTTTCCCTTAACCGGGTTTTCCACGTCAAAATCTTGGTGTTCAATGTGTTGATGCTTATCTGCTCTTGTGTTTATGTATTATGCTTCCATGGATGATTATTTGATATGCTGCTAACTAACAACAGTGAGTTAAGTGTTTGAATGAGAAGAAGTTTTATACAACTGATTCACCCCCCCTTCTCAGTTGTATGCCCTAGATCCAACAAAGTTTTTGTGACAACTGATTCACCCCTGATCTCAATTGTCTCGTGTATTTCAATAGTTCCAAGTAAAGCAAGAGGAAGAGAGGTATGTAGATAACTTCTTAGGTGAGAAAAGAGACCCCTATCTATTAGAGAGAGGCAAAGATAAATATTTCCTTGAGTCTACTATAAGGATCCTCTTACCAAGAGTCTCCCCAAGTCATGGAAAAAAAAGGATTCCCTACCTTTGCTCCTCATCTTTGAAAGAAGTGAGTAAGGATATCTATGCCCTAAGCCAAAACATCTCGACTCTACACCAAACTTTTGATGTTGAACACAAGCTCATGAAATGGTTCTATATCAAGATCAATAGGAATAACACAAAAATGAAAATTATCACCAAGAAGAGTAGTGGGGAAGCCAAGTGCCTTTGGATGAAGAAAGAACTTTATTTTAGAACTGGGAATCTATGTCTTTTGTCAATAACCTTCAGACTGACCTATCTAACCAAAAAGAGAAATTGGCCATCCTAGAGAAGCAAGTGATCAAAGGCTAAGGAAAGTAGGAGGAAAGAATTGTGGCTATGGAACATGAGATTAAAAATCGAGAGAGAACTTAAACAAGTATATGAAAGTCAATTCTAGGGAAATTAAAATTTTAAATGAGAATATCAACAAGCAAAGATTCAAAGATGTTGAGGAGAAAAAGGTTGCTGCAAGTATTGGTCCTAGTACTAGGACTAAGAGAAAAACAAAATAGAGCAAGAAAGGGAACAAAAAAGCTTAGGATGTCCAAATCCCAGAGGATGATATGGAAGACCTCAAAGCTATGAATACCCTAAAGGATCTATAGTCTACACTATGTGTTGTTTTATTTTCTATTTTGTTCTACTTTTGTTATCTATTCAGGGTTTTGCTATGGGTTAGCTATAGTTTTACTAAGGTTTTTCTTATGTAAAGGTTTTCTTGGGTCCCTTCAAAACCTATTTTTACTTCCTTCTGGTCAAAAACCTAATAAACTAGTAATAACTATTAGGGGTTCTCCCATCTCCCTAGACCCCCTAATTATTATACTCAATATGCTAGAGCTATCACGTCTAAAATGCCTAGGGCTCCTCTTGAGTACCATATGGTACATCATCCTGATTATCAAGCAGTTGCTCATACCTACAATACTTGGGGTAATAGACAACCAAAATTCATTCCTGCTTCTCTCACTACACCCATTCTAACCTTACCCTTGGCTCCTCATGTGTCTCAAAATATGTTTGGATGGTACAACTTCATTGAACATTTACAAGCTACTATGGCTAAAATTTCCCTTTGGGATCTTGTTCAAACCTCTTTTGTTTATCTAGGTATGCTCCAAGAAGCTTTATAGAAAATTTATGTTTCACCTTCTACTACCTAATACATGAAGTTGCAACCTTAATAGATTGCATTTACATCAATACTACAAATATAGTGTTTCAATAGTATGAATTACCCTCTATAGAGGTTCAAAAAGAAAACAAACCTTTGTTGATCATCATAGGTGTATATTTTATTGTAGTAAAGCATAACCTCATACATAATGGTTCTGGGCTTAATGTTTATGGAGTAGACTTGTTTAATCATTTAAACATTGAAAAAACTTACATTTCTTCTTCTATTTTATCAATTAAGGACTTTGATAACATAAGTCAGAAAGCCCTTGGGGCCATCAATTTGCCTATAGAATTCAACCCTGTCACATTACCCACTATCGTGCATGTGATGCTAGGTTCCCTTTCTTATCATCTAGTTCTAGGTAGGCTGTGGATTCACACCATGGGTTCCATCCCATTGACATTACACAAGTCCATTAAGATTGTCCATTTGAATAAGACTTTCATGATAAAAGAAGATCCAGATCCATTACAATATTTTGAGTAAAGTGAATTGGGACAAAAAGATAATTCTACTCTAGTGCTTCAGAATCTAATCCATTCTTTATCTTCACAATAAAATACAATTCCATTTGAAAATGGAACAAAATATTCCCCTTCTTCTTTGAATGCATGGATTGATGATGATTGGAACCCCTTAGATTTCACCCCTTCTTTCATTAGGGAATATAAAATAGACTCCTCACATTTTGACACTCCTAAAATTATGAATACCACATCTGTGTCTTGGTCTAAGGAAGCATCCACTTCCTCTAATAGTGAATTGTTTGAATATACTTCATATATTGAGCATGCCTCTAACATTGATCATCCTTCTTCTGAGGAGTTTTAATCATGTTATGGGCTTTGTTTTGATATCTGTGTGAAGACCGGTTCTAGACGTAGTGGCTTAGGTCAAAGGGAACAAGGGATTAAGGTTGCTATTGAGTCTAACAGACGTCATGTTGTAGCATACATTGGTTACAGGCCTCCTAGCCTATCAACTCAAAATTATCTTCTAGAGAACATGAGCGTGTCATCTGTGGATTCATCTTCCCTATCATTATTGTATCTAGAATTAATAATTGACTTTGGACCATCTTATGTTCCCCCTCTTGATACTTTCTCTAGATAGATGAGTCACTTGTAGAGTTCTTAGGGGTTTATGATCATGAACCTCTATATCATCATGATCATAGTTTTCTCTATTATTTGAATGCTTAGGCATACTTTGGGGAGGTTGTTGTATCATTTAGTAATACATATGTGCTCATGATTCCTCCTTGAGACCATCTGGCTAATCCTAATCCTTAAGATCATAGTACCTCAGTGGTAGGAAATATTGTTGAAGTTTCTATGGATCCTAATGACCCTAAGAAAGTTATTCATACTAGGGAATGCCTTTTGTTTGAAGAGCATTCATCTCATTCTGATCTATTTCATGAAATTTTTAATGTCTTCTCATGGACTTATGAGGACATGCGAGGCCTGGAGCCTAACCTAATTACCCATAACATAGATATTTATATTGATGCTTAGCCTATAAAACAAAAGATTCAAAAAATTTACCCTAAAGTAGCCTTGATGGTTAAATAAGAAATAGAAAAGCTCATGAAAGTAGGGTTCATTTGAACATTGTGCCTATCACTAAATTAGATAATCACATTCACACTTGTACCTACTTTCATGACTTAAATAAGGCATCTCTAAAAGATTATTTCCCTCTTCAAAATATTGGCATGATAGTCAATTCAATGGTAATCAATGATTTTCTTTTATTAATTAAAGTAGATTATTCTCCTTGGATTTTGAACATTGTTCTTATCGCTAAAGTAGATAATTGCATTCACATCTATACCGACTTTCAAGACTTAAATAATGTATCTCTAAAAGATGATTTCCCTCTTCTGAATATCGACATGGTAGTTAATTCAATGGTAGGCCATGCTTTTCTTTCATTCACAGATAGCTTCTCAATTTATAACCAAATCCTGTTTAACCCTAAAGATCAATATAAGAATACTTTCACCACTCCTTGGCGTAATTTCAATTATGTGGTCATGCCATTTGGTCTAAAAACACTAGAGCTACTTACCAACATGCCATGACCCTGTTATTTCATGCCACCACATTTTAGAAGATTATGTCGATAATATCCTAGCTAAATCCATCTCATGCCAAGATCATGTTACAAATCATTATTTGATCTTTGAGCATCTTTAGTCTCATGGCATGCGTCTAAACCCTCATAAGTGCATTTTTGGTGAGGACAATGGAAAGCTATTGGGATATATAGTTTCCTAGTGTGGCATTGATGACAATACCAAGAAAATTCATGCTATTGTGTGTCACATCTCACTTGTTTTGCCTAGAATTTAAAATACATGATTATTGTATCACAGTGTTAATAGCAGACAAATAGGAAGGATATTTGATTGTTGATTTAAAATGTTAAGTCAAATTGAGTTTGTATAGGACTAACTACCTTTTTGTTATTTTCCTAAGTGTGACAAGGAAAGGTCGAAACTCTTGTGGTCACAAAGAGAGGGTAACATCAAGGAGAGGGTTTCTAGATGACTAGTAAGTTGGCAATGAAAGAGAAGGTCCCTCATACACACATGTAGGATTGTTTGTCAATTTGTGCATATCTATGTGATTCCATGATTTGGTATCTATGTCAAATTGTCACAAATACAACAAGTAGTTAGTAGTTGCATAAGTTTATTCCATATTAATTATTATTAAGGGAAAGAATAATTATCAAAATATTCTTTATCAATCTTGGTGGTGGTGGTGGTGGTTGTTGTTGTTTAAGAATAAAGAATATTGTATAAGTGATTTTTATTTTACTTATAAATGTTCAATATGAATAACTATTAATAGTTATTAAAAAGAAATATTTTTATTATTTCTTTATGCTTATAAAACTTTTTTTTCAATTATTGTTATTGTTATTGTTATTGTTATTAGTATTGTTGTTATTATTATTATTGTTATTGTTATTATTATTATTGTTATTGTTATTGTTATTGTTGTTGTTCTTGTTGTTGTTCTTCTTCTTGTTGTTGTTGTTGTTCTTATTGCTATTGTTGTTGTTGTTGTTGTTGTTCTTATTGTTGTTGTTCTTGTTGTTGTTGTTCATCATCATCATCATCATCATCATCATCATTTCTTAAAGATATAGATGTAATTATTTCTTGAAATTATTCATGTTTTTTTTTTTTTTCTCTTTGAGGCATTATGGTAAATATTCACATGTTAGCTCTTGTAGCTGGGAGGACATTATCAAGTTGTGCTATTGTTTATCCTTGAAAATTTAATTCTCTTCATTAATCCATTTTGTATGAATCCTCCTGCAATAGTTGCATTACATATGGCAATGTCTCTGTGAGGTGTTTCTTTAGTCTTGTGTCTTGCATGCGCTTTCATTTTTGGCTTTAATCTACCATTCACTTTTGTAATCCTAAATATAATATTTTTTTGTGCATATTTTGCAATATTCACATTTCAAGAGACGATGCCATTCTTCAGGCATTTTTAAGTCTTCCAACAAATCCATTTAGTGTACATATCCATCATTCCTAGTAGTCTAAGAGGATAACTCTAACATGCATTTTGCCAATAGTTTGGGTGCCTAGCTCTTGCTGCTGCATTTAGCATGTCTATCTAACAAGGTAAATGCAGTCGCAACATCTGACAAAATCTTTCTATCTTCATCTTTTGATGGATGTTTTTACCTATACAAAGATTCCTCTTAGACCAATTTCTATGCTACGATCTATCTTGTACTTCATTTCTACAACTAAGTTGAGTGCTCTTTGTCTGCATGACTATCGATGGCATAAGTTTG
The DNA here is from genome assembly GCA_027924645.1 of Cunninghamia lanceolata. NCBI lineage: Eukaryota > Viridiplantae > Streptophyta > Pinopsida > Cupressales > Cupressaceae > Cunninghamia > Cunninghamia lanceolata. Next base: position 8,234,784 of record BSBN01000193.1, read on the forward strand.
ATAACACTATCAAATGCCTCTTATTATTGCACAATAGATAGATGTTGAGTGCTCTTGTTATTAATCACATGAGTTGGTATAAAACACTGGATTATCTTCTTCTTAGTTTATAGCCTACGTTGAGTTTTATTTACTAAAATTTTATAATACAAAATACATAAGTTCATAAGCCTTGTATAAAATGGTATGTAAATTGATAGTAATAACGTGTACGAGAAGGGGTTCGCCCCATAGCCCGAACAGTTGGTATGGTTGAGCTAAGGCTTTGGGTTCTTCCCATGTAGGTCCAAGGTTCGATTCACGCCAGCTGGGTTAATCGAAGAAGTGTTCTTGTGGGCTCGGTGCTTGTCGCCAAAGGGACTAGTCTCACCTCTGCTCATCCCTATGGGGAATCATTAGGCTGGGTCGTGGAGATACCTCCTATGTAAAAAAAAAATAATGTGTATGAGAAGTGGTGTACTCATTAACTTCCAAGTAAATTCTATTTCTTTGACATTAGAAAAATATAGTTTTTCAAGAAGGTGAAACGGAGAGTAAGTCTTTATGCTTCAAACACAATTTTATTCCTTATTGGCAAAGAATATTAATTTACTCTTCATGAAATCTTGAAATATTTTTACTTGGTTTAAAATTTGTACTTTATAATTTTAAATCAGGTTACATTAATCCTTAACCAAGGACACTTAATAGTTGCATAGTTATATCTTACCAATGTAAGTCATTCATCAATTTCATGAAGAACTATACTTCCATAGAGACGTACTGGTCTAATCACGAATTAAACTATACACAGTGTACATATATAGTTTGACTCCAATCTATGTAAACCTACATCATGGATGATATATAACATACTTAATCCATTATTCTTGTGTAGATTAATTGTATTATAATGGAATGTTACCATGCTATTATAGTGGTCCGTTATTATAATTGAGTGATGTAGTCGGGTACTAGGGTACTATACTCTATCACTTGATAATGAAATTGTTTAGATGATATCAATGTTGGTCTTTATACATTATAAATGGATACTCTCAACTAAAGTGATGAAAATTAATATGGTAGAATGTGACTAATTAATTAATGGATTTAAGTTACCTAGTTATACTAATGAATCGTCTAGGTTGAAAACCATGTGATTTATTAAAATATTATCATCTCCACTATCGTAACCATGGGCCTAAACGATATCGGTGGCATATTATGGCTTTATAGGATTTAGTGAAGAACCTTAACATCATGATTATGAAAGGTCTTTTGATGAACCTTGACATGTAGAATCATTTTTACTCATTAGAATTATGTATAGATATATTGCATAGTGAATTTAGAATTTGTTATCATAATAGGTTGGGAGGTTGTATAACTTAGGACATGGCTATTATCCATTGTCAACATTAATCTTGTAATTATTGACTATTCTTTTAAAATAAGAACCACTATAGTACTTGATTATTTGTTCTAACTCATTTTTTGAGTCTTATCCATAAATTATTTATTTAGGGTCTTAACATAAACAACAATATGTTGTTGAAGTAATAGCATGTCATTTTCTCTTGGATAACAAAGAAGATGGTGGATAAAAAGGTTTCTAAAGGGCATTTAAATGAATGGAATTAATCTCTTTAACCATAGAAATATAGTTAATATTGAAAACTTGAGACCTAAAAGAAATATTTAGGTGGGTCTGTTGAAATTAGGGTAGACAACTTTTTTGGGGGGGGGGTTAATCAGTTGTCTTCAAAACTCTAATACTTGCAGCAATTTATCTTCTTTGTCACTTATTAACAAATTAATGATATAAACATGAAAGTATAAATCAACAACACATGAGCATTAAAAAACTTCTAGTTTAAACGGTGTATAGCTTTTTTTAGCATCCACATAGTTTAAACCAGAAGTTTTTTAATTCATATCATGGACTGTGGAAATATCATGTCTTCAACACATGAGTAGAAACATAATCAACAACACATGAGTAGAAACATAATCAACACACATAATACTTAGATTTTTACGTGGAAACCCGGTTAAGGGAAAAACCATGGTGGGGGTTAAGCCACAAGAAATTATACTTTGTTAAAAGTATTACAAATGGGGAAGGCACATGCCTTCAGGTTGCACTGCCCAGAGCTCACTGCTCCAAGAGGCTCACTGCCTACAAAAATGATTACAAGAAGAATACAAATTGTTTCAATAGATGAATAGCATCTACGAATGTAGAAGTTTAGTTTTGGTTAGACACATAATACTAATCTTACACACTTCATCCTTATTCTGCCATGTTTCGCTCAGGCCATAATATGAGCTTAGATCTTTATCTTCGCATTTCTTTCTGCCTTTTTTGCACTTAGTCCATCACCACTTCACGTACACACACACACACACCTCAAAACACTCAAATCCATCAACTATATATATCTGCATCAAAAAAATCAATCAATTATAGTCGGCTTCAAGAAAACTTAGAACATTTGTTAAAAACTCTGCTCTATCAGCTGAAGCCATGAACAATCAACAATATAGACCAAAAAATTATGTTCTCAAATCATCAATCATGTCAGCCAATACCACTGATTATCACAAATTTCTTAACCAACAACTTTTCTTCATCCAGACCAAGTTCAAATGCTAGGTCAGCCTCTTCTTCCTCTGACTATACTGACTAATTGGAACCCGATACTCAAATACTTATAACTTTTGAATCCTTCATCACCAGAGGCTACATTCCTGCATTTAGATAGTCTTGACAATCCTTATTACTTCCTCAGATCCGCAACATACTGTGATTTATCACCAAGAGATCCCAGCCCAGATACTGGACCCTATCACATGCTCTATTTTTAACTACCTGGACTTAGACAAATCTTCATTCTTACTTCCAGTATGAACAAATTATGTAATACGGAAATGTAAGATGGATTTAGTTGCCATCAATGACAACACTTGTCATGCGTAGCAGTGTCTCTTGCCAACAATCTCCCCCTTTGGAATTGATGGCAACACTTAGTGAAAAATGACTAAGTGTCGAAACAACTACCCTTACTTTGTATACTTATACTTTTCATTGTTCTCCAGTGCTCCCCCTTTGCTGGATTCCTCATTTTTCACTATTCTTCACTCCCCCTTTGACATCAATGGCAAAGGTTGAACTTTTTGGATGTAACAATTCTATAATCTCACATTCCTCCATAATGGAATGTATATGCAATATAGATTTATAGCCAGGAGTGAATATTGCCTTGTGGTCAAGTAGTTCCAATATCTATAATTGAGCATCAAAATTGACAAAATCCGCATACAAAAATTCACAAAAAAATTTATGTACATAGGCATATATATACAAACAACCCTATGACTTATTTACATAAGTTCAAACACAGCACTAAAGATATTCTTCAAAAGAGCCAACTCATTGTCCCAAATCTTCTTCATACTGTTCAAAACTGAGATGTGACCACTGAATAGGAATGCTTGAGACTCTGCTTTTTGCAAGTCAGTAGGATCACCTGATTTAGTAGTAGTTTGTGCTTCTGTCATTGTATTGAACATTACTTCCAACTTAGGGGAAATCAGTCCCTAGAGCTCACACATTGTTGTCTCAATGTTGTCCTTTTCCTTCATCAATTTCTTTATCTCTTCAATCAAGCTAATTGTTTGACATTCTTAGCTCATCACTAATACTATCAGAGGATCAAAAGATTGGGATACACTTGACAGTTTTTCCTTAGACTTCTTTATTTTTATTTCAATGTCCTCTAGAGATTTAGGCAAGATAAACAAAAATTATATACATTCCCTCCTTTTGTAAAAGCATTTTAAATATTCCTAACACTAGTATCTAGCACAATTCTATCTAATGCAATCATCCATTTCAGAGCATCAAATCTTTTATCATTGAATTCATTTTGAACCTTGACCTCTATAGAATTTTCAAGAGATTCAAAATGACAACTTAAAGAGTTTATTAGACTTCTCAACTAGCTGGAGGAAGATGAATCCTTTTGGAATGTTGGCATGATTTTCTCTAGAATCCTAGATGTAAGACCAAGTAGCCTCCTGTATTCCATGTGAGACCTCAGAATATCTTCTATGGCCTTGGCCTAAGCAATGGAGGCTAATTTTATCTTTTGCACCAGAGATAAGGTATCAAAATTTATTGGACCTTGTATTATGTCTTGATCTTCTTCAATTTGTTTATCTCTTTCCAAAATTTCCTTCATTGCTTCTGTAGTATCTCTTGCCCAAGATGCTGATGTATCTATTTGATCCTTACCGGTACTATCAACCAGATTGTTCTGCTTGGGCTCCTCCTCAACCTTTGCAATCTCTTGTTCCTCTTCATTTTTATCCTTAGCTTTTTCTACTTCTTGGTCCTTAGCTTCTTCGGTTTCATACTCTTTATTTTTCAATGAATTATCTTCATCTATTTCAACATTCATCTCTGTATTTTCTTTGTCGGATTAATCCGGAGGAGTTTGAATACCTCTTGCATCATCAGTTTTATCTGTCATCTTTTCATCTTCTTTGTTTATTGCTTGCCCTTCCGGAACAGAGGAGTCATCTATCTTAGTTTGATGTTCATCTCTCTGTTGCTCTTCATCATTCAGAATTGATACATCCTCAGTATCCATCAGTTCTTCTATAACCACATAGAACTTGTTTTTGTCCAGTGCTTTCTTCAAATTTTGTTTTATTTCTTTAACAACTTCATCAATATCTCCAATCATCAGCTTGTTCATCATTGTTTTTCTTATGAAATCATTTTTTACCTCTTTAAAAGTTTTATCTACTTCTTTGTTGGAGATCACCGGACACAAACTAGATAACACATGTTCCATCACCTCCAAATCTTTAGCTTTAGCAGCCTCTTTCCTCATTTCCAAAATGTTACTCAGACTCTTAGGAATTTCAAATAAAATTTCCACAAGAGTTCCGTTTAATGTATTCAAGTATTTTACAGTGGCATCCTCCAGAATTATCTTGTTTGCATCATCAAAAGTGTCATCGTATTTTATTATGGGTTTCAGATTTTGATGAATTGTCACAACATTCACAAGTTCTTCTACATACAAAGTGGATTTTCTAGCTTGGGTTTCAATCTTTTGTCTTTTACTTACCTTCATACTTCCGGAAGGATTATCTTTTGTAGCCTTTGAAGCTTCTGCTTTCTTTGTCTTTATTTCCTTTACTGCTTCATCTGATTATGTTTCCTCATCATCTTTAATGCTCACATATGCTCTAGATGCTTTAGTCTTCATTCTTTTACCATCTTTACTAGATGGTTTGTCTTCTAGTTTTCTATTCTGATAGGTTTTGTGTGAGCAGAGGCAACAACAAAACTTCTTGTTTTTCTAGGCTGGCTAGTGGAGCCTTTCAAGGCACTTCCTTATTTCTTATCTTGCATCTCCTTCTCAGATTTTTCTATCCTTTCTCTATTCTACTTTACAACTTCCTTAGTTATGCCAATACTTTCAGCATACATTTCTACTTGCTTTTGAACTTTCCTCTCAATTTTAGGTTTTCTAAGCTCAACATGCAGTTTCATACTTAGCTCCTCATAAGTCCCAAATCTCTCAATAGAATTATCCTGGGTTTGCTCAAGAGATGTTGAGCATACATATCCAAGATTTTTCCATCTACCTCATACCCCATGGACATGATCCAAACAGTTTTGGGTTCTACTGCTTCCATTAAGCACTGATCAGTGTCCACCATGAAACAGATTTCATTCTTGTATTTCTCAACAACTAATTTAGGGATTCTTTCCCTAGAATGCATCATGCTCTAAAAATTCTTGAAGTAACCCCAAATTGTAGTTTTCTATGCTTTAGAGTCACCAATGATGTTCAAGTGCTCTCTTATCTGCATAGCAACAAGTTTATCATGTGTCCAATACATGATTTTCTTGTCGGGTAACTCATTCATGAAATAGAAGAACAAACATAATATCAGTGTACCATATTTCAAGGTGTTATTCTTATCCTTCTTTACCTTATTCAAATTTTCCATCAGCTAGTTTTGCAACAACTCACACAAGTCATAATCAACATTCTCTCTTAAAATTTTGTATGCAACATATATGGCCATTCTGGAAACAAAGTTCTCCCTACTGGAGTGATAAATTTTGTAACCAATTACCATTGAAGAAAAATTAACATCCGGATCAATATTGTCATTGATTGTCATTGCCCTTTTGTCAAACCTTGAACCGGTAGCATCAGTTACTACTTGATTCTTTACTTCTTTCAACATTGGTAGTCCAGTAGATGAGTTTAACCCTGTCACAGCCTTCATGGCATCCTTGGTGATCTTGAAGGGTTTTATTAGCCATATACATTCATCATGCATTTAGTTTAGCACATACTAGACCCACTCATCTTCATCGAAGGATGGAAACCCTATAAGCTGAATGAAATATTTCTCGTGCAGTGCCTTATATTTAGGTTTAAGACCATGAATTTCATCCCTTAGATGATTCTTGAATAAATCTACAAAATTTGAGTCCCCAAATTCATCTATGCTCACATGAATATAGACCCTAATATCTTCAACATGCAATACACCATACAGAACACTTGAAAATGCACCTAACGGGTTGACTTCTACTAATTTGTGTGGATGCTTCTTGAATTTGGGTTAGAGCCTTTCAGTGATATCAACAATCAAAGGTGTAGCCATTGCAAAAGGATTACAAGTTCAAAGATTCATAGAAAAATACCTCTTTCATGGAATTAGGGTTAGCTGATGAATTTGCTGGTCGCACTTCAAATCATTGAAATCTTAGCTCAAGTGCTTTTATGCTTGCTCTCTTCGAATGTAAAGTGATCCAAATGATGAAAGAATGACCTTTTATGCTCCGCAAAACCTAATTCTCCATTGTGATAAATGTGTTGCCCTAACTTCATCTGGTTACTCTGGTTCTTGATGCAGTTTCTCATGAAATACTCCGTAAATCACCATATCCATTTCTTTTCTTCCAGAAATCCTTTCAAATGATCTGTAATAACCCAAATTGTCTTCTCTCATCGTGCCAAATTCAGGCACCCACTTACTTGCTAGGGGAATTTGATTTTCAATGCAACTCCCCCAGAGCTAGAGTTCTCATTTTAGTTTGTTGAGGAAGTCTCAGCACCAAATTCTGGTGTGGACCCATCACCATCATTTCTTACACTTTTCTTCACCCATGTCTTGTTCATTTCATTTTGGATCTTATTGACATCAACTTTGCCCTTACTTTTGTCTTGTTTTTACTCATCCAGTTTTCTATTTTGCCGGACCTCTTCTTTCATTATTCTTGCTTTTACAGAATCTTGCACTATGACCAGATCTATTGCAATTAAAGCACAAAACATTTCTTTTCTTATTTATTCGATTTCTTCTTGATCTACACTGATTAGCCATGTGTCCAAATCCATTGCATGCAAAACAGTAGCCATTGAAAGAATTGATATTTATTTTTTTGTTAGAGTAGTTTATCATCATACTATTGCAATCATTAGATCTATGACCATACCTTTTACAATTGAAGCATTGACTGGAGAAGAATGGACCACTTTGATTCACTCTACTTTTGTATTGAGTAGCTCTATGACCAAATTTATTGCAATTGAAACAATTGTCATTGAAAGATGGATACCTTTGAGCATTAGGTTGTCTTACCGGAGGTCTTCTAGGTCTGTTTCTCCCATTCCTTGATTAAGAAAATGTTTGTCTGGATCCAAAGATTTCACCTTTCTCATACCCAAGACGATGCTTATCACTAACCTTCTTCTGACTCTCAAGCAGTACTTAAAGTTTTGCTGACCTTATTTTGAACTTCTCCTTATATTAATTTGCAAGTTCTAGGTCATGTCTAAGGATGACAATTTGCCTTTCAAGTTCCTCCTCATTATATCTGCATTCTTGTAGATCAGATTTTAGGTGACCAATTGCTCTATCCATTTTGCAACATTCTTTTGTTCTTTCCTTCAGAGTTTGATTCAGATTTTCTTCAGTCTTCTTCCTCTCCTCAATTTCTTTGGTTAGCCTTATCACCCCATATTCCATCTCATGTTTTAGAACAGAAACTTCTTTTGTTAACTTCTCACATTCCTTTGTCTTTTCTTCCAAAGCCTCATTCATGCCATTTTCTTCAGTAGAATTAGCTAGCTATTGAAGTAGCTCATTCCTCTTTTCCATACTTTTTTTTAGTTTTACTTTTAGCATCTCAATGCAATCATCAGCATCTTTAAGGTTCATTTTTTAGTTCCTTTACTTCTGCTTTGGACTGATCAAGATCTTCTAAAGCCAATTGAAGTTGTTCTCTGAGTGAACCCATTGAAACTCCTTTAGTAGAATTAGCTAGCTATTGAAGTAGCTCATTCCTCTTTTCCATACATTTTTTTAGTTTTACTTTTAGCATCTCAATGCAATCATCAGCATCTTTAAGGTTCATTTTTTAGTTCCTTTACTTCTGCTTTGGACTGATCAAGATCTTCTAAAGCCAATTGAAGTTGTTCTCTGAGTGAACCCATTGAAACTCCTTCCCAGATCTTCCTCAAGTTGTTAGGCTTGGTCCAATGAACCTTTCTCTAATACCAATTGTTAAAATTAGGGTAGACAACTAAGAGGGGGGCGTGAATTATTTATCTTCAAAACTCTAATACTTGCAGCAATTTATCTTCTTTGTCACTTCTTAACAAATTAATGATATAACCATGAAAGCATAAATCAGCAACACATGACCAGAAACATAATCAACACACATAACACTAGGATTTTTACGTGGAAACCTAGTTAAGGGAGAAACCATGGTGGGGGTTAACCCATAAGAAATTATACTCTGTTAAGAGTATTACAAATGGGGAAGGCACATGCCTTCAGGGCGTACTGCCCAGAGCTCACTGCTCCAAGAGGCTCACTGCCTATAGAAATGATTACAAGAAGAATATAAAATATTTAAACTGATGAATAGCATCTACCAATATAGAAGTTTAGTTCTGGGTAAGCACAGAATACTGATCTTACACACTTCATCCTTATTATGCCTTGTTTCACTCTTAGGCCATAATCTGAGCTTAGATATTTATCTTCACACTTCTTTCTGTCTTTTTCATACTTACTCCATCACCACTTCACACACACACACACACACACACACACACCCCTCAAAACACTCAAATCCATTGGCTATATATATCCGCATCAAGAAATAAAATCAACTGTAGTTGGCTTCAAGAAAATTTAGAACATTTGTTAAGAACTCTGCTCTATCAGCTGAATCCATGCACAATCAACAATGAAGACCAAAAAATTATGTTCTCAAATCATCAATCATGTCGGCCAATACCACTGATTATAACAAATTGCTTAACTAATAGCTTTTCTTCATCCAGACTAAGATCAAATGCTAGGTCGGCCTATTCTTCTTCTGACTGTACTGACTAACTAGAACCTGATACTCAGATGCTTATAACTTTTGAATCCTTCATCACTAGAGGCTACATTCTTGGATTTAGATAGTCCTGACAATCCTTATTACTCCCTCTAATCTGCAACATACTGTGATTTACCATCAGAGAGATCCAGACCTAGATACTGGACCCTGTCACATGCTCTATTTTTGACTACTTGGACTTGGACAAATCTTCATTCTGACTTCCGGTATGAACAAATTATGTAATGTGGAAATGTAAGATGGACTTAGTTGCCATCAATGACAACACCTGTCATGTGTAGTAGTGTCTCTTGCTGACAGGGTTTTAGTACCTTATCTAGTTTGTGAATTGAGGATGACCTTGAGTATTCATTTAAATACATATGATATTAATATCACTTATATTGTGATAGTATTGCTATTATATATGTCAAATTGTCTTAATAATTGATATGCAATCTAAATATGGAAACATTAGCCATTATACATTATTGCTTGTGCTTTAATCAAAAGTTGACATCAAAGTGTTAATTTTATCAACCAATTAAACTATGATCATGTTTATGTATGTAAGTATAATACTGTATATCTAAGAGAAGCAAAATGGGTGCTGAATATGGAGAAAAAAAGAGTAGTAAGCTACTTTTCTAGCTTACAATCTAACATGATAGTATAGTACTACATGTAAAGATGCTTCGGTGAAAGTTATAAAATCAAATATGTGTTTATTTTATTTGATTCCTACTCTCTACCATATCATGTTTCAAAGGACACGTGCATTAAGACAATATGCTTGCATAGACATAAAAATAGTATGGCTATTATCAATGATTAGCCTAATCTTCTAGATCCTTCATTGAAGGGCTAGGCTTTCTTCAACTGGGAGATAGCACCAGGAAGTTTCTACTTCATGGTTAATCAGAAAAACACCTTGATGATTCTCTCACTATCTTCCTCTAATGATTGAGGTTTATGATTCTAGATGTGCAATATCCTATGTATACTATTCTATTTAGGATATATCATGTTGGTGAGATGTATTTGAAAATTATTTGCAAAAGAGCCTTTAAGGCCTATTGTAAATAAAAGGACTATGTCCTTAATGTAAAGTAAGCTATGTATGGAGCTTGTTGTAACATTACATTTGGCATATTCATAGTGTTTTATTTTTGAAATATAAAAAGAAAATTTGAGCACCTTTTATTGCATTTATTTAGAATATTCCTTTGAGTATTCCTATTACAGTTTTAATGAAGAATATATGTTCCCAATGTAGGAGGATGAAGGACTATGGTCCTAGAGGAAGCACATAGTACTCATTATTTAGGTCATCAGGGAATAACCAAATGTACGACAAGTTTAAGACCACTATATGTTTGGACTGGACTCAGGAAGGATGTTACTGAATATGTGGCAAGAGAGAGTCAAAGATGAACATGTTCATCCAGCAACACTTGTGTACACTCATGATATTCTAGAGTACAAATGGTAATTTATACTCATATATTTCATCTAGGGTCTACCAATGATAAAAAAAAATAAACATGATGTTATTTTAGTGGTAGTTGACAAGCTTACAAAGTAGGACATTTCATTTCTTGGAGTCTTACAAATGGCTTTCAAGTCTTGGCAAATAAATTTGTACAAGAAACTTTTAGAATGCATGGGGTACCAGAGACGATCATTTATGATCATGATGCTTGCATCACATCAAGATTTTGGAGGTAATTAAATGCTTCCTTGGGAACTTTCTTGAATTATAGTACAACTTTTAATCCATAGGTCGATGGTTAGATAGAGTGGGTGAATCAAATTGTTGAGGATTTGCTTCGAACATATTGCATGGAACAGTAATACTTGAGTGTGAGGAACATCTACCCTTAGTTAAATTTGCATACAATAAATCCTTCCAATCTTTTCTAGGAATAGCACCATTCGAGGCTTTATATAGTGGAAAATGTTGTACTCCTATTAGTTGGGACAATATTAAGGAAAGAGTGGTCAATAGTCCTGAAATGCTTAATGAGATTTATGTGCAGATAAAGGCGATTAGGAGGAGATTAATGGAAGCTAATAATAGGCAAAAGAGTTATGCAGATAAAAATAGATATTTAAGTTAGTTTTCCATAGGAGGCAAAGTCTTCTTAAGGGTCAAACTTGAGAAGAGTTCCATTCCTTTTGGCAAGTCATCTAAGCTTGGTTCTAGATATGTGGGGTCACTAGAAGTGTTAGATGTTATCTATCCTATTGCATATAGACTAGCACTACCTCTAACTCTCTATTGGATTCACAATGTATTTCATGTTTCTTGTCTTAAACCATATCATCTAGATGATTCTCATATTCTTGATTAGAAAGATTTATAGGGCCAACATCTAGGAGTGGTTCAGGTAGAACCTTTATGAGTACTTGATGTGCACAAAATTTAGTTGTACAATAGAAAAGTGGTCCAGTGTAAAGTTCAATAGGAAAAATACTCTATAGATAATGCTACCTTGGAAGATGCTAAAGAAATTTAGCACTTGCTTCCTCACTTGTTATATATATATACACACACTTAAGAATCAGAACAATGGCCCTTCTTAAAGGGGAAGGATGTCACATCCTAGTTTATGTGCCTTACTAAACACTTAAGTGCATGTCTTTTGGTTAGTTATTTTGATGTGTGTGGTGATACAAATACTTGAAAGAATTTTATGTCGATGGTTACACATTGTTAGCTTGTTAGTGGTTTGATTAGCATATACAATGTCAAATGCAAAGGATTTTGCAAGTAAATAAAGATGATGAAATTTTGAAATATAGTTTGCAATTGAATTTCAAGTAAATGATATTTTTGGTTTATTTATTATTTGATAATGACTAACTATGTTGGATTTTTCTATGATCCAGAGTGTGATAGGATAGACCCTCTATTTGCATTCATGAGAGCAATATTTTATCCTATCACTCCAGATCACTGACAAAGCCAACATAGTTAGTTGTTATCAAATAATGGATAAACCAATAATTTCATTTACTTGAAATTGAATTACAAAATATCTTTCCTTGCAAAATACTTTACATTCAACATTGTAATTGCAAATCAAACCATTAATAAGTTAATAATGTACAACCATCAATATATAATTGTTTCAAGTATTTACATCATTAGACACATCAAAATCATTAACCAAAGACACACACTTAAGTGTTTTAGTAAGGCACATAAACCAAGATGTGACATCCTTCCTCTCTATGAAGGGTCATCAACCTAATGCCTAATTAAATATATATACATAAACTTTTAAAATAAGTGAGGAAATAAGTGCTAAATTTCTTTAGCATCTTCCCAAGTAGCATTATCTATAGAGTATTGATCCCATTGAACTTTACACTGCGCCACCACTCTATTACACAACTAAATTTTGCACACATCAAGGATTTGTAAAGGTTGTACCTAAACCACTCCCAGATCCTAAACCTATAAAGCCCACCAATCAAGAATATGAGAAGCATTAGGTTGATATGGTTTAAGATAAGAAACATGAAATACATTATGAATCTAAGAGGGAGCTAGAGGTAATGCTAGTCATGTGCAACAAGATCGATAACTTACAACACTTCAAATGGCCACACATATCTAGGAGTGAGCTTGGCTAACTTGCCAAAAGAAATGGAACTATTATGAGGTTTGACCCTTAATAAGATTTTTTCCCCTACAAAAAACTACCTTAAAGTTTTATCTTATCTGAATAACTCTTCTACTTATCAATAGATTACTTTAATCTCCTCCTAACCTTCATCTACTCATCTATCTCCTTAAGTATTTCAGGATTGAAGACCACTCTATCATCGATATTGTCCCTGAAAGGAAGCTAGGTGTGCAGAAATTGCTTCCTACACTAATCTAATGAGGAGAGTAGAGTGCAAATTCTTTTTATCCTTTACAATTACAGTGTTATTAACCCAACAACAGAGATATTGTAGCCATACACATACACACATAAAGAAGATAGAAGACAGAGAGACAACATATACGTGGGGAAAACCCTTATGGGTGAAAAACCCCACACTCCAAAATACAACTCAAATGTGTTCTAGTAAACAATGAAGGTTACAAGACAATTTTAGAGCCAATGCTCTTGTAGGAGTTTTTGACACTTGTATCTATAGACAATATGGTAGCATAACAGTACCTATCAATCACATAATACATCTCCTCTCCAAAGCACCTGTTTATATAGAAAATACAAGGTAAAAATGGCTTTATCTTGAGATGGGAGTCCAACATGGCCTCATGGCCCAAAACCCATGCCTAAGGACACTTTTCCAACATTGCAGGGTGTTCATCACACTTGTCATATCACCCCATCCCAAAGAGGTCACCTATTCCCATGTTGGGCAATGACAAGTACTCTTACAACACTTACAACTGTCATAGAATCTGTCATAGTTGTCATATCTTATAGTTGTAAGAGAATCTGTCATACATAGGCTAAAAATAGCATATTCTCTTACAACATGTCATAACCTTCCTTGGAACGCCCAAAGATGCCTTGTGACACATGTCTTCACCTGTCATTGAATCTTCTATTTACAACTCTTACGCGTCATAGATTTGTCATAGGAATCTGTCATAACCGTTTCGGTCACTATTCCCTTACACACTATCCAAGATGCCAACACATGGAAAAATATTCCTACCACTAAGTGGGACACCTATCTCCTCATGTGAGGACAAATTTAATTGTTGTCACCTTCCATGTAGGATGACACAACACCGTACCAACTCCCATAAGATGACAATAAGGATTTGCATCCTAATTACAATAATAGGCAATAAATAAATAAATACAATGAAATAATACATGGAATTACCAAGGTTGAGACACCTTAATTCCCAACATTGTCCCACTTGTCGAACACCTTGTAAGAGCCAATGGAAATAACAAGATTTAAATTCTATAGGCCAAGAGGCCGATAGACTCTGAACACCATCTGAAATTCTCTGTGCCCACTGGTTTCGTCAATGCATCCGCAACATTCTTCAAAGTATCTACCTTCTCCAAATTCACCTTCCCATCCTCTACCATGTATCGTACGAAGTGAAACTGTACATCAATATGCTTTGTTCTATCATGGAAAGTTAGATTCCTTGCTAGGAAAATCGCACTTTGACTGTCACAACAAATTGTAATTTGTCCTACATCAACACCAATATCGGGACACAATCTCTTAAGACAAATGGCTTCCTTGCAAGCATGAGTTGCTGCCATATACTCAGCTTCTATTGCGGACAAAGGAACCACAGGTTGTCGCTTACTCATCCAACTAATTGTACCACTAAACATAGTGAACACATAAGCACCGGTGGATCTCCTGCTGTTAATATCACCCACCCAATCAAAATCCATGAATCCATGAATACAAACTAAATGTGGAGGTCCTATAACATTACCATGATAACATATGGAATACTCAGAAGTGCCCCTCAAATATCTGAACACTCTCTTAACTGCATCCAAATGTACCCATCCAGGATTAGTCATAAATCAACTAAGGACTCCCACTGCTTGGATAATGTCTAGTCTTGTGCAGACCATAGCATACATCAAACTACCAACAACACTAGCATAAGGTACTCTTCTCATGTCCTCCACCACACTAGGAGATTTTGGACAAACATTAATAGACAACTTTGTCCCCAAAGAAATAGGAACACACAATGGTCTAGAATCTGCCATGCTGAACCTATCCAACATGGTCTTCACATACTTACTTTGGCTTAACCAAAGTTTTATGTTAGCTCTATCTCTTCTAATTTCTAGTCCCAGAATGTACCTAGCTGCTCCTAGATTTTTCATCTCAAATTGTACCGACAACTGAGACTTCAAATCAAAAATCATATTCTTACCATTCCCAATTAACAACATATCATCAACATACAATGCAATAATGAGAATGTGATCATTGTCAAATTTGTAATACACACAATGATCTGATTTCAATCTCGAAAATCCAATCAACAACACAAAGGCATCAAACTTCAAGTACCACATCCTAGGAGACTACTTCAAACCATAAAAAGATTTTTTCAACTTGCAAACCAAATTTTCTTTACCTTTCTCTATGTAATGCTCTGGCTGTGACATGTAAATGTCTTCCTCCAAATCACCATGAACAAATGTTGTCTTCACATCCATCTGCTCCACCTCTAGGTCATAAGTTGCTGCAAGAGATAATAGGAACCGAATAGATGTCAACTTTGCAACGGGAGAGAAAATTTCACCATAATCAATTCCCTCCACTTGTGAATACCCCTTCGCAACTAGTCTGGCCTTGTACCTTTCAACACTACCATTTTCACTAAATTTCTTCTTGAACACCCATTTGCATCTAACAGGTTTCCATCCTTCAAGCAAAGGCACCAGGTACCATGTTTTATTCTTTTCCAAAGAAGCCATCTCATCTTCCATGGCCTCCTTCTAGGAACCTACATCTTTCATGCCCATAGTCTCTTTCATAGTTCTAGGCTCATCAATGTTAGTAAGTAAAGCAAAAGCACAACTAGAATCAAGCAATGAATAACCAAACCTATTAGGTTGCTTCCTTGTTTGTGTAGACCTCCTCAATGTCTGAGGTTGAGGTTCTGCTTCTTCCTCTAAACTTTCAGAGTTGCTCGAGCTCTTCTCATCATCAGGTCTCAAAGGGTTTGTTGGTTCAATCTTTTCAGGGGTAGAAGGAAACTAAACCACATCCTTTTTTTTTGTTTCTTCTGGCTATAGAACAGGAGAAGGAGTTAGCTCTCTGAAGATAATACTTTTGCTATACAACACTTTTTTAAGCCATGGGATCCCAAATCTTGTATCCTTTCACACCGACACCATAGCCAATGAAGATATAATGTTGGAAAATGTCCCTTGGGAGTTTTTCCCTCACAAGGTTTAGCTCCCGGGTCTTTTCCATGTATTTAGGACATCTTACTTCATAATTTGGCATCTTGATGGAATGAGACCTAGGTAGCATGACAAATGGGACCTAGGAGGACCCCTTGAGCCTTACCCTACCCAAAATATGGGGGATGACTTGGGCACCCACGCCCTAGTCCTGCCCTATTTTGGGGTAGTCCCAATTTTTGGGTGTCGGTTTATGACCGTTACTTGGGTCCTATGCCGACATAGTAAGTTTAAATTATGAAAATCTTGGCGGGAGTGTTTGTAGTTGCATATAAAAGCATGTTTAGGCATTCATTTATAAAGTAGATGATTACTAGTAAGCTATTATGTTCTCAAGGTGATTCAAGGCTTTCATTGTGTTGCAAGAGTAGATTTGTGTGGTCTATGTGTTTGTGTTTGTAGATTTGAGCATCCATTTCATCATGGAATGTAGATCATCTTCTTCCATGATATCTTCACTACAAGGTGACATTATATTGTGTTTTCATCATCATTTCCTTTGGTTTTTGCCTCTGCCTCACAAGGGTACACACTCTTTATCTGACAACGGTGTTTGGAGAGTTAAGTGTCCTCTAGGGCTTGGCTGAGGCAAGCCTCTAAACACCACAACCACCTCACAAAGTTTTCATGGTTGCAGGTTACAGGTTGCGGAGTTGGGAAAAGTGAAGTTGCAGGAAGGTGTCTTGAAGTGTCAGAATTGTAGAATAGAAGGAAAAATAGCCACGTGGACTTGGGCGCTTGCTCATTAGTCGTCCAGCTTCCATGACAAGAAAATCTCCAGGACAGTAGGGAAGAGCTGCAGGCTGAGTTTCCTAATCCAGACAAAAAGTAGGGCATTAGACTTGGGTGCCTACTCTTTTGTCCCCAACTTTTTCACCTTGGAACCCCAAAAATAGGTACTCTGTGATTTGATATTTTTCTTTTGTCTACTAGAGCTTTTTCTGTTATTCTTCCATTTACAGTTGTATTTGTGAAATTAGTGTTTTAATGGTCAATTAAGCATAAGAGAAGGAAATTTGATAATTAGACACCCTAATGCAAGCTTCCCTACATTTCACACTGACCTAGGGTATGATAGTGAATTGCCATTCAATCCTAGATCCTTGAATGTATAGGGTGAAAGGAGGATTCAAACATCTAAACACTTAAAAACTAGACAATCCCAATTTCACACTAAACAGAAGATACACTTGACAACCTTGTTCTCTAATTTAGACCATTTCTCCCTAGGCACATGTGCATATGCCTCACAACCAAAAACATGAAGATGTCTAACTGAAGGCTTCTTACAAGACCACACTTCCATAGGTGTCTTACCAACAAGAGCTGATGTAGGAGAACTATTTACTAGGTAGCAAGTAGTGGCTACAACTTCAGTCCAAAACTTTTGTTCGAGGCTTGCTCCACTAAGCATACTCCTAGACCTCTCCATTAGTGCCCTATTTATCCTCTCTACAACTCTATTTTTCTATGGGGTGTATGGAGTTGTCTTATGTCTTTCAATCCCCTGGTCTTTACAGAACTTATCAAACTCTACCGAACAAAACTCACCACCGTTATTAGTTCTCAAACACTTAATCTTTTTACTAGTTTGATTCTCAAGAAAAGCTTTAAACTCTTTGAACTGACTACAGAATTCAGTCTTGATTCTGAGAAAATAAATCCATGTCCTTCTACTGTAATCATCTATAAAAGATACAAAATATATAGATTTAGGAATCGAAGGAACACTAACAAGACCAAACACATCAGAATGAACAAGGTCCAACACACTAGAACACTTGTGAAAATTAGAGTAAAACTAAACATGGTTTTTCTTTCCATATATACAATGTTCACAAAAGTTGAAATTGAGATTACAATCATTTAACCCCTCAACGAGGTTTTTATTTTTCAAGGTTCTAAGACCCTTCTTACCAATGTGGCCAAATCTCATATGCCATAACATAGTATTTTCAGCAGGAAGCTTAACTTCCAAAGCATGATCAACCTTGGGTACACAAGATGCACTACCATCAGAATTTGTTACAACAGATTTCTTCATTTCTTTTTAGATGGTGGGGATGAAGTGACTGCAGCTCTTTTCTTCAAGTCAAAAGAACTATTGCACTGTGAAGTGCATGCCTCCAGCTAAAATAGAGTACCTCTTCAAGTACCCTTCACAAGCACCATAGATCCTCTAGTCATCTTGCATCCATCCTTCGAAAAGACAACCTTCACCTGCATCATTCAACATACTTACAGAAAGGAGGTTCCGTGCCAAGCCTAGGATGTGCATAACTCTAGTGATCCCCTTCACTCGTCCATCAGGGAATCAAATTGAGACTTTTCCATGACCAATAATCTTCAGATGAGAATCGTCACCCAGGTACACTCTACCACCATCAAACTCTTCATACTTTATGAACCAACTTTGATGTGAGGCCATGTGGAATGATGCACTAAAATCTATCAACCACACATCATTAGATGCATGAGTGGCTAGGACTGCGATGAAGGCATCACCATCATCTTGTGACTTGTCAGAATCAAAATCTAGAGCATTCTTCTTCTTGTTTTTCTTTTCCTGTTTGTATTCCTTTTGGAAATGCCCAGTTTTTCCACAGTTCTAATAGAGAGCCTTGGACTTTCTAGGAGATTTAGATCTCCCATGGGATTTGGATCTACTCTTCTCAGCTTTCTTGTCCTTCTTTTTCCTTTTCTCCTTGGGTCTTCCACGAACCGCAAGAGCCTTTTTGGCTGCCTCAGAAGACTTTCTCTGTATCTCTTCAAATAATAGTGAAGATACCACTTCATCCATTTTGAATATGGATGTGGTGCTCCCAATAGCCATAACAAGATGATCCCACGAGTCCAGAAAAGAACAAAGCAAGGTCATACAATGATCGTCCTCCATCTTCACACCAACAGATGTCAATTCTACAACTAACATGTTGAAAGCATTTAGGTGATCTGGAACAAATCCTCCATCCTCCATCCTCAAAGAATACAACTTCTTTCTAAGAAAAAGCTTGTTTACTAGGGATTTGTCTTGATAAACATCACCCAACTTCTTCCAAAGGTCTTTTGTGGTCTTCTCCTCATTGACATTCAACATGATAGAATCAACTAGACTGAGTCTTATGAGACCCTTAGCCTTCCAATCTTTGAGATCCCAATCAGCTTGTGCCATTGCAATTGGTTTTACACTGGATACGGTTTCCCATAGGTCACGGTCAACTCGCATGTCTTCCATCTTAAGTTTTCCATAACTCAAAATTTGTGCCATTGAATTTTGCCACCTCTAATCTTTCAGATGGGTACACAAAATGCACTACCATTAGAATTTGTTACAATAGATTTCTTCACTAGATGTTCAGATAGGCAATAAATAAATAAATCAATATAATGAACTAATACAAGGAATTACCAAGGTTGAGACACCTTAATTCCCAACTGTCTCAGCTAATAGAAGTATGGCATTTTCTACCATGTAAATCCTCAATAGGTGCCATTCCTAGAGAATATTGGAAGGATTTATTGTATACAAATTCAACCAAGGAAAATATTCCTCTAACTTGTATTGCTTTTCCATGTAATACATTTGAAGAAAATGCTCAACAATCTGATTCATCCTCTTTATCTAACAATCTGTCTATGAATTAAAATATGTACTAAAATTCAAGCATGTTCCCAAAGTAGCATTCAATGTCCTCCAAAATCTTGATTTCATGTAGGCATCATGATAATAAATGATCATCTCTGGTACCCCATGCAATCTAAAAATTTCTTGTACAAATTTATTTTTCAAGACTAAAGATCCATCTATAAGCTTGTCAATCACTCCCAGAAATAAAATGTGCTACCTTGGTAAGCTTATCAACCACCCCTAAAATAAAATCAGTTTTATTTTTTCTCATTGATAGACCCTAGATGAAATCCATGCTTATAAATTTCCATTTGTAATCTAGAATATCATGAGGGTGCAAAAGTCCTGCTTGACTCTTTGGCATTCCAAACATCTTGCCACATATTCAATAACATCTTCCTTGAGTCCAGGCCAAAAAATGTAATGGTCTTAAACCTACCATAAGTTTGGTCACTCTTGGATAACTTAAATAAATAGAACTATTTGCTTCCTCTAAGACCATAATCCTTAATCCTCTGAAATTGGGAACATATATTCTTCCCTAAAACCTTACCAAACCATTTGTTTCAAATTTATAACCTTCAAATCAATGATTGGTGGCATCTTTTCCTAGGGCAACTTTAACCTTCAATTAATGTTAATCTATTGCAATTGGTTTAACACCTATTTCCTAAATGTGAATTGAACAATAGTAATAACTACAAGATGTATTCTCCTACTGAGAGAATCTACAACCCTATTTTCTTTTCCTTTTAAATATTCTATATCAAAGGCATATTCTCTCAGGAATTATAACCATTACCTTTGTCAAGCATTTAGGTTAGGCTAAATGAAGATATGTTTGAGTCACAAGTGACCAGTCTTGAGCTCAAATGGTTTCCCCATAGGGTAATGTCTCTACATTTGTAATGCATACATAATGGTTCCTTGTTCTAAGTCATGTGGTGCATAGTTTAGCTCATACTACTTCAATTTCCTAGACTCATAAGCCACTACCTATCCATTCTATATTAGGACTCCACCTAAACCTTCACTTGGGGCATCAATTATGACTAAAAATCTACAATTAGGATTAGCTACGATAGAAATTGGTGTGATTGTGAGTTTATATTTTAGTGTCTGGAATGCTTGCTCACACTTATCCATTTATTTAAACCTTTTACACTTTTTCTATAGGGTTTTAATATGATTTGTAATTTAAAAAAATCCTTCTACAAATCTTGTGTAATACCTTGCTGATCCCATGAAGCTACGAACCTCCTAAACATTTCTTGGGGTTGGTCATTCTATGATGGCCTTGATCTTAGCCAAATCCACTAGAACTCCTTCAGTTGATATAATATGTCCAAGATAGTGCACCTTCCTTTGATAAAAAGTTCATTTGGATACATTTCAAAAAAATAATGTTGTTGCATAGTTGTTGCAATACAATCCTTAAATGTTCATCATGCTCTTTCTTAGATTTTGAATAAATCAATATGTCATCCTAGAAAACTATGACAAATTCATCTAAACAATCCTTGAAAATACTCTTCATTAAGTTCATGAAAGTTGTTGTAGCATTAGTGAGTACAAACGGAACTACAGTGAACTCATAGTGTCCATATCAAGTTCTAAAAGTTTTTTTTGGTACATCCTCCTTCTTGATCCTTAGTTGATGATATCTAGATCTAAGATCTATGTTAGAAAATACTAATGTTCCTTCATTTGATCAAACAAATTACTTATCTGTGGAAGTGGATACTTGTCCTTTATTGTTTTTTTGTTGAGAATCTTGTAGTCTATGCACAAACGGAGTGTTTCATCTTTCTTCTTTACAAAAATTATGGGTGCTCCCTAAGGTTACATACTTGGAATAATCATCCCTTTATCTAACAACTCTTGTAGTTGAATCTTTAATTCATACAACTCAATTGTAATCATTCTGTAAGGAGCTTTGCACTATGGTCCATTACCAAGTAAAATGTATATAGAGAAATCAAATTCATTTCTTTGCAACTTAATCCTAGCAATTCCTCTAGAAAGACATCCCTAAACACTTTAGGAATTGGATAGTCTTCAATGTAAGGCTCCTTAACATTTTCAAGGTCATCAACATGTATTGCATATACAGAAAAACCTTTTATTTTTGCCTTCTTCATTTGGATGGCTAAAATCTATCTAAGACTTAATGGTTTCTAAATACCATAAATTTTAGTTAGACTGTCATTATCATCTAAATAGACTACTATCTTATCATGATAGTTTACTGTAGCTTTGTGTCAAACTAGCCAATTGATTCCCAAAATAACATCATATGATCCTAATGCGGCCACATACAAGTTGACTAGAGTGGTAATATTTGGAAGTTCCAAATCATTGCAAGCTAGACAATGATCTACCTTTTTCTCCGCTCAGTTTCCATATTGTACCATCCAAGAGTTTAAGATAAATCCTGCTTTTTCTAGATTGCTTATCAATAGTTCCAGAATATATAAAGCATTCAATTTCTCCAATGTCAATCAAAATACTAATAGGGCTTTCAAAAATATTACCAATCAACTCAATTGGTGTAACTTGTTCACCATTGCATGGATGTAGTGATGAGCTAGTTGTTGTTGATCTCTACCATTTCTTCGAACTGGTCATTGACGGTATTGATTGGCATAATGGTCTCCTCCATATATATAACACCCATCCTTAGGTCCTCTCTACCTAGGTGGTTTTGCATTGTTATTTCCATTTCTCTTTCCACTACCTATAAAGCCCCAATCTTTCACCCAAGGCATCAAGTCAAGATAACTAAAAAATAGACCATTTTTTTTTGTTTAAGGATGTCACATGTGTCGAAACACTTACACACCTAACCATGCCTCACGCATGAGTAGTGCAACAGTCACAGGACATCAACACCATACACACTTATACAAGATAGTGTCAGTGGAAGACTAACTAGGTTTCTCAGTACTTTGACATGCTTCCCAAGACAAAAAGGGTAAAGAATACCAAGATGCTAATCATAGTGATGAAAATGGATACAAGGCTAGATTCAATGAGGCAAAAGTACATCTTATGATGAAAAACTCCAATGGAGTGTTGAATGACTAGCATGAGACATTAGAGGCTAGTCTTGGCCCCAGAGCTGAGCCCTTGTATCTAGGACTCTAGCACTAGGCAATGTAGTCCTTAGACACTAGCGTTGGGCATTATAGTCATAGGACTCTAGCATTGGGCATAGTTGTCCTAGCAGTGCCTAGAAAAAAGTCCCTAAAGGCTTCAAAAACTACCCAAAACTATCCCTTAACATGCCTAAGGCCTAAATACACATTTTGCCATCCAAAAAAGGGTTTATTTTAACCTAAATAAATAAGGGTTTCTACTCCATTTGTCAAAAGCATCAAAATGAAGGAAAAGCATAACAACATACAATACACTATTGACACTAGCATCAAATAGCACTAAACCAATGAATACATCATGTCCACTTATGTGGATTGTTTCCAATTCCCCAACCAAGGAAGATCAAATTACCTTAAATATTACAAGGCTAGGACACCAACATCATAGAATTATACAATTTTCTTCAACTATAATACAATAACAAAAATTACAATACAATGACTAAGTCAACAATATAAGGATTCATGTCTTGCATGCAAATCCAAGACATTCTTGAAGATACTACAAGTTCCCAATGGTGGTTCAATGCCACCCAACCATGTGCTGCCCTCAGGCCCACCCCTCTATCCTAGGAGATGGTCGCATGGGTAGAATACACACTCACACAAAACAAGGGAGAGAAGGATTCACAAACTCCATACAACATGTATATCACACAACACATTTGTAAGCATGGAATAAATATCACAAAGCATATGTAAATAGAACGGTCAGAGCACACATCGAGTACAACTCCAACGGTAAAGAAAGGAGGAGCGACATAGTGGTCAAGACAAGGGGTGTCATTATGACAGAAATACGTCCTCGTAGAAAAGAGAGAGAGTAGTTAGGCCTCCTATTAAGGGGGATTACTCTAGCATTCACTAACTCTAACACTATGCAACATTACACTCAAGCTAGATCTGGGAAAGAATCACTTGCTTGGTGTAGAAATCTTATTATTAAATTTTATTTACCCAATGAGATTACGATTAATCTTATTTAAACTCTATGCTCATTAATTCCAATGATCACTTCATATAGTGGTGCATGGCTAGAGACACTCCTTTCCTACCCCTATATCTCTTCATACACGCCCATAGCACCAATTTTGCAAATTGGGCATGGCACAAAAAACAAGGCAAATAAAATTGTGCATAATTTTAAAAAATGTAAAATCTCATTTCCTATTGGAGACTGCTCATTGAACCACAATTAAATTCATCAATGAAGGGTTTCAAATGTAAAATTTCAGTTTTCCTTTATATGCAAAATAACCACAAAAACCCAAATCCACCATTAAAGATTCCTTGGCTACCTTTGATATTTTTCTAACTTTCATGTTTCAAGTTCAATTGAAAAATGGACAACAACCCATTATGAAAAAGGTGAATAACATTTAATATATGAAATAAAATTGAGTTGGGAATTTGTAAATAATTTTTTCTATAGTTTTGTTTCATTTCACATGTTTTCCCAAGCAAGAACACATGATAATGAATAAATATAGCTGCAAATTCAATATAATTCCACATTTCTACTAAATAAAGCCATTACAATCCGCTCATGGTGGCATGGAAAAGGAGAGAACAAATAATTTAATAAAGAAGAGTGAGAAAACCATACCTTTTAACAAGCTTGAATTCCAAAATAACAATGAAGAGTTTGGAATCAATCTTTTATTACACACACTCCAAGCATCCACAAAGTGATTTCTAATCCATCTTTCATCCAACAAGCATTCAAATCTATCCTTTCAATCCTTGGAAAAAATCTTTCTTCCTCAAGAAAAGAGAATTTTTTTGAGAGGAGAGAGTAAGAATGGAGATTATAATGAATATTTAAACAAGTCTATTTTTCCTTTATATGCAAAGAGCTCTAATTCTTTAAATGAAACATAAATTTCACTTTTAATTCTTTTCTTTCAACCAAAATGAAATAAAAGATATTTATTTTAAAAATACCATTAAAATATCTAATTCATTTCATTCCTATTAACTTTAATAATTTAATAAAATGCTAAGGATCATTAAAAATTGCTTGAACAATGTTATAATTTGCCTACTATGTAAATCCCTTTTCATGTGGAAAATAAAGTAAAGTAAATATCTTTTCAACAATAATCAATTTAATCTAGCATTATGGAATATTAAATATTCCTAATTAAAATAAAACACATTTAACATATATAATATGAAAACTTTTAAAATCATGCAAACACTCGTAAATAATCTCGCTCATAAACAATCACCAAGTTATGGGTTTGCACAAGATAAGGGAAATCCTAATCTCCACTTATTCAAATCTGAAAACATATAGGGTTATGTAAGATACATCCCATACTCAATATGAATGGGATAATAAGGCTAAATAAGTAAACAAACCCCATTTGACATCTCCAATATAACCACCATTGGGGAACAATGGTACATGCACACTTAATTGAAATATTAAGTGCACCTTCTCAATACAATATAGCCAAAGCATAGTATAACACCCAATGTGGCATGATAAACACATCATTAATAAGGTCTCATAAATCAAAATCATCCATAAAGATCAATGTTCAGTCAATAGCATGGAAATCACATATACATATCTGATATGATCATAAGCAATAAATTAACATACTAGAAGGTCATCAAATGAAGTCATAGTATATGCATCACTAATAAGGTCTATATATCAACAAAATTTCATCGAGGTCACCTCAATGTAATAGTAAAGTGTCATTGCTAACACCAATAGGAGAAACCAAACTATAAGTCTATAATAAAAAAGACACAAATGCTTGAAGCATTACATGATCCCCCCTAGGACTAGGCTTACTCTTGGAAGCCTTCAAACATGTGAGGATATAAGCCCCTCAATGGTATAGCATCCTCCCAAGTAGCTGAAGAGTCATCTAGTGGGTCCCATTGGACCCTTACATGATCCAGGTATCGACCCCAAAATGCCAGCCTCTAATGTTGTAAAATACGGATGGGATCACCTCCTCAACCTGTAATGCAACCGAATCAAGAACATGTGTCACATCTAAAATATATTACCAAAAACATGGAACACATCATGGATCTATGAAATGACAAGGTAAGATGATAAGCAATTGGACTAATCCTCTCAAGGATCTCAAAAGGTCCCACAAAATGTGGTGTAAGCTTAGAACCTTTTCCACAAAGGATTGGGCTCTTGTGTAGTCGTACTCTTAGAAAAATATGGTCACCAATTGAGAAGTGTCGATATAATCTCTTGGCATCAATATACTTCCTCTATCTATCCTGGGCAATCAACAACTGCTCTATGATCCTAACCACCTACTATTGCATGTCCTAAAGCATCTTAGGATCAAGTAGAACTTGATCCTCAAGCCTGTGCCATTTCAAGGGAGTCTGACATGGTCATCCATACAAATCTTGGAATCACACCATACCAAGAGAACTATGGTACTCATTATTATAAGAAAACTCAACAAGGTACAAATAGTCCTCCCAACAGGCACTGCTGATCCATGACATACAGTTGGAACATATCCTCCAATACATGGTTCACGCTTTCCATATATCCATCTACCTCAGGGTGAGAGATCGAGCTAAAATTAAACTAAGCATGTTGCAAGGATGTCCATAACAATTATGTGAATACAAGATCTTGATAAGAAATGATCCTATGATGTACTCCATGCAAGCATACTACCTCCTCCATAATGGTGCGTGCCATAAATACTACACTATAAGATGTCCTCATGGGTGAAAAATGGGCAACCTTGGTTAGCTTGTCTATTGTCACCATGATAGCATTATGATATTGAGAAGACAGGCAACCCAACAATAAAGTCGATAGATATCGTGTCCCATTTCCACTTAGGAATAGAATACAGCTAAAGAAGACCGACCGGGTGATGATGATTTACCTTCACTCTTTAGAACTCAAGGCACCTAGCCACAAAATCCAAAATATCATGCCTCATCCCCACCCAATGATACAATTGACAAAGATTGACATGCATATTCTTCACACTAGGATGCCCTGCATAAGGAGCATGATGTGCCTCACATAACACAACTAAGCAAAGGCCACAAGAAATAACAACATAAATACAACCAAGATGTCGCAATAGCCCATCAGACTCTATAGAATAACTAGAAAATCTTCCTACCAAGTCCCTCTGAGACTCTATCTCATCTCTAACCTCTTGATACCATGAATCCTCAAGAAGTTTCTCTAAAATATGACTCCAAAAATCCATGCTTAGGGACAAAACTAAGACCTCATGGCACCTTTTGATCAAAGCATTTACAACTAAACTCTCTTTCCCTTTGATGTACTACATATCAATGCCACACTCACGAAGGAATTCCATCCAATAATGTTGACGAGCATTCAAATTAGATTGTGTAAAGATATACTGCAAGATGCGATGGTCGGTATGAAGCTCAAACAAACATCCCAAAAGAAAATGTCTCTAATGCACAAGTACATGGACAATAGATGCCAACTCTAAATCATGGGTAGGGTAGTTCAACTCATGATCCTTGAGCTTGTGTGACTCATAGGAAATCATTGACCCTCCTGCATAAGAACTGCACACAAACCATCCAACGAAGCATCAATGCAAACTACATAATCCACTACAAGATTAGGCACAATGAGGACTGGTGCACTAATCAGTTGCTCCTTGAGCACCTAGAATGTACACTCGCATTGATCTTTGATGAAACAAACTTCTTCCCTTTCCTCTAAAGAGAAGTAATCAGATGTGTCACTCTAGAGAAATCCATAACAAATTGAAAGTACTAACCTACCAATCCAATGAAACTATGAACCTCTGACACGTTCATGGGTGTTGGCCAATCAACTATGGCCTAAATCTTTGAGGAATTTATTGAGATTCCATCTCCAAAAAATAACATGACCCAACTACTTCACCTCTGCCTGAACAAATTAAAACTTTACCAAGTTACCATAAAGTTGGTTCTCACACAAGCATTGAAGGAACTAGCACAAGTGGAGCTCATGCTCTTGCATTGTCCTTGAATAAATCAAAATATCATCAAGGAACACAAGGACAAATCGATCAAGGTAAGTACGAAATACTCCATTCATCAAATAAATGAATATTAAAGGAGAATTCGCCAACTTGAAAACTATGGTGAACTCATAGTGTCCATATCGAGTATGAAATGCAATATGATGGATGTTAGCCTCGTGAATATAGAGTTTGTGGTACCTATATTTTAGATCAATTTTAGAGGACACTCTATCTCCCTTCATCTGGTTAAACAAATCATCAATCTGTGGCAAGGGGTATCAGTTTCTCACTATTACCTTATTCAACTGTCAGTAGTCAATGCACAACCAAAGAGAATTGTCCTTCTTCACAAAAATAATAGGTGCTCCCCAAGGGGTTACACTAGGATTAATGTGTCTCTTCTCAAGAAACTCATCTATCTACAAATGAAGCTCATTGAGTTCCTAAGTAATCATATGGTATGGCACATGTGAAATGGGCTTTTCTTCTAGGATGAGATCAATATGAAAGTCTATATCCTACTTAGGCAACATACTAGGAATAGTCTTAGGGAAAACATTTGCAAATTCCCTTAGTATAGGATGATCATCAAGAGATACTCCATGGAGATCAATCTCAGAAATGTTATTCACTTAAATGGAAATCATTTACATCCCTTTCGCATACTCCAGTTCAGCTACATAGCTGAAATCATGTGAAGAGATATGAGTCTCTGCACACCAATTACTACCACTCAGTGACTAAGCTCATCTAGACACTCAACTTCTTTGTGGTGACAATTAATGCTTATATGATGAGCCTCAAGCCAATCCATGCCAAGAACAATTTCATAGGATCCCAAGGCTAGGACTCACAAATCAACCGTGGTGGTGAAGGTACCAAAGTGTAACACACAACCACTCACGAGGGATTCAACTAGCACCTTAGCACTAATAGCTAACTCAACCTACCACTCCTCACCCTGTCTTTCTACCACAAGCCTACATCACTCAACCAAGGATGGGAAAATAAATGAATATGAAGCACAACAAAATCAAAAAAGATAGAAGCATGTATACCATTCAACAAACTTGATGTCTCCACAACAATACTATGATGCTCTGCCTGGTGGTTGTCTACCATTGCAAACATTCTATGTGATATGCCAACATCACCCACTGTGGGTTCTAATACTTCTGCACTCCTACCACCAGTTTTTGTGGGTCCCTCAGGACAATTCCTCATAAAGTATCCCTCTTAACCATAGGTGAAGAATGATCCAAACATTCAAGAAGGTACTAACTAAGGTGCACTTGACTACTATAAGCTCGAGTGACTATAGATGGGTTTCCATTCCTGGGACTACTGTCTAGCCTCAGAGTTTCCCCTCCGCTATGTGTTCCTATTCGAAAAATTAGGTTTCTTGGAACTCTGTCCACTCTGAGGGGTCTATGGAGGCTTTTGCCTCTATTGTAGTGACTATTGGGGTGTCCTGGGTAGTGTTGAAGATGATCTAAAAGATCCTTGATTTTGGGTTTGAAAACTCTAAACTCCTTATTCCACCTAAGAATGAACCACTAGTTGTATTCCCGCATGATTGCCATAACCTCTAGCTAGGTTCCCCTCTATCATCTTTTCCTTCTCAATGGAAACCTCTAAATTTTTTGACTCTAGAACTAGAAACCCACCACTGATGCATGCATTTAAGCCTCTCAGAAAGCTCTGCACTAGCAAACTCTCATCCTCTATTGAGCTTGCATACTACTTCAATTCAAAGGATCAATTCACATACCGGTCCACTATCATTCCCAACTATCATAGATCATGGAACTCATCTGCATGACACTTCCTGTAATAATCCAAAAGGTATCATGAATGAAACATCTCCAAGAATATCTCCCAAGAAATTGTCACAATATCCAAATGATGAGATAATCCTACTATACTTCTTACATGTTCCAATGTTTTTCCCCTAGTCTTGTGGAAGGAACAAAACTTTTTAGGATTGCAATCCATAGGTCTACAATAAGGGTCATATCTATTATCATCTGAGGACCTAATATTTTGTCATTTATTATAGTTGTTCCCATTAGGATAATCCATGGTATGGATTTTTTTATCTCCATTTAAATAGTTGGTGTTTCTAATGTAAGAATTGTTTTTGTAGTTTTAATTATTGTTTTGTTTGGCCATGAGGAGCATCCACCACTCCATTTATTATAGTTCTTTTGTTACTTTTTAGGATTTTCAAAAGTAAAGAATTGATATTGTTTCTTTGACTTCTATTATTCTTTTATTCTCATGTGCCCAATCTTCCATTACTTCTACACATTTTTATTCCATGATTGATTGTAGCTTTGTCAAATCAAAGTGAACTTTCTAATGCTTTCTCATAGGATATGTATGGGTATTTCTAGAATTTTTCCTAGTGTTGAAGATGATCTAAAAGATCCTTGATTTTGAGTTTGAAAACTCTGAACCCCTTATTCCACCAAAGAATGAACCACTAGTTGTATTCCCACATGACTTCCATAACCTCTAGCTAGGTTCCCCTCTATCAACTTTTCCTTCTCAATGGCAACCTCAAAATTTTTTGACTCTAGAACTAGAAAACTGCCACTGATGCATGCATTTAAGCCTCTCAGAAAGCTTTGCACTAGAAAACTCTCATCCTCTATTGAGCTTGCATACTACTTCAATTCAAAGGATCAATTCTCATACTGGTCCACTATCATTCCCAACTATCACAGATCATGGAACTCATCTGCATGACACTTGCTGTAATAATCTAGAAGGTATCATGAATGAAACATCTTGAAGAATATCTCCCAAGAAATTGTCACAATATCCAAATGATGAGATAATCCTACTATACTTCTTACATGTTCCAATGTTTTTCCCCTAGTCTTGTGGAAGGAACAAAACTTATTGGGATTGAAATCCATAGGTCTACAATAAGGGTCATAGCTATTATCATTTGAGGACCTAATATTTTGTCATTTATTATAGTTGTTCCCATTAGGATAATCCATGGTATGGATTTTTTTATCTCCATTTAAATAGTTGGTGTTTCTAATGTAAGCATTGTTTTTGTAGTTTTAATTATTGTTTTGTTTGGCCATGAGGAGCATCCACCACTCCATTTATTAAAGTTCTTTTGTTACTTTTTAGGATTTTCAGAAGTAAAGAATTGATATTATTTCTTTGACTTTTATTATTCTTTTATTCTCCTGTGCCCAATCTTCCATTACTTCT
Organism: Cunninghamia lanceolata; assembly: GCA_027924645.1. Lineage (NCBI taxonomy): Eukaryota > Viridiplantae > Streptophyta > Pinopsida > Cupressales > Cupressaceae > Cunninghamia > Cunninghamia lanceolata. The sequence goes on from BSBN01000193.1 coordinate 8,266,172, forward strand.
ACACATTTTTATTCCATGATTGATTGTAGCTTTGTCAAATCAAAGTGAACTTTCTAATGCTTTCTCATAGGATATGTATGGGTATTTCTAGAATTTTTCCTAGTCTCCCTACTCTAGACATGAAGGGAAAGATCATAAAAATCATGATGATCCATGTGAAGAGAACTAGTTGAGGAATATAAAAATTGCCTCCATTGAGTAAGAAAATTGGCTATAGATTTGTTAGTATGGACTAGTTCACATTAAGTAACTCTATGATCCTCATCTTATTGAGTTTGTTTGTATCAAGCATAGTGATGAACTCGTGAATGAATTTCCTAAAGGAATGGATAAAGGCTTTTAGTAATTAATAGTACTAAAGAGCGGAAATTTATTGAAATGGTGGAACAAATACAGATTTACACCATAGTTCCACAACAACAATAATAGAAGCATAAAATAATATATTGTCTTGGATGATTTTACATTTGAGTGCATTGGCTTATAAAGCCACATATTCCCGTACAAGTAACCGCAATAACTTCTTAAAAATTAATAGTGGAATAACTAATTCCCTAACTTATAAAACCAACATTTATTTATTAAACTAATAAATGTAAACCTTAATTTATTCTAACACCACCCTTTAAGGTTTACATGTAATAAAACTAACATTCCCCCCTTTATTACATTGTTCCTGCAATAGAGCTGATTACATAATATGAATACATATTGTATAGAAGATCTTCTCCCAAAGAACAAATCTTGAACCAAGCAGCGCTCCATCATGCTATCTCTTCTACCCTCAGAAAGGTGTAGCTTTGAACTTTGTTCTTGAGCTCTTTAGTCTTCAACTCTCAAATCACAGAGTCTTGAATTATTTGACAACAATCCCTAAGAGATACGACAGATCTCTATCATTGTCTAGTGATCACGAAAGGGTATAATTCTTGAGCATATACTCTGAAGCTCGCTGGACAACAATCCATATTAAGATCAACACCAAATCCCAAACCTGTCTCCAAAACAAAATCTTCACAAAACATACATTCCTCAAATCCGTCAGCATCAACAAAGAAAAATAAAACAAGCAAAACCAAAAACACTTCTCATGCAAAGCATCATCTCAAAGCGAGAAGATAACTTGAGATGATGGAAAATCCTCCATCCTCCGATGCTGCCTACCTCCAATATGACGCTATTACACTTTAATCAACTGATGTCTTAGATGAGTCTTTGGAGGCCTTATCAAGTGTAGTATAAATGGCCCTAAGAACACAAGTAATCTTTGATGTAGCCATGATAAAATAAAATGAACAATGTGTCAGATTCCACCAAAAGTGCACCTTTTACAATATAGTGTAAGCACAAATATATCCTTATAACTCCAATGTTTTCCACCTTGTTACTCCAAAAATTTAATAAGTTAAATCAACAAAGAAAATTCAAACCACTTCTCATTTTACACCTTATATAGTTTTGATCCCGTGACCACTTACAATAAAATCAAAATCATATACCAACTCCACTACACACATTTATATGTGAGGTTTGTTGAATAGTTACATATGCATCGACTTGAGTGAAATTTAGGTTTTACTTACAAATCTCTTCCTATATGTAGCAAGATCACGGTTCTCCTCTAGAATAAATCAATTTGAAAATTTATTCAGCAATCTAGCACCCACATAGGCCAAAATGCCTTTATATAGTCTTCAACACATCATACAATTCAGATGCCACAGTTTATTAGGCCGATCTCCATTCTAGCAACGGTGTAGGGTGGCTGACATTTTTTCTCTCTCAAACTTTGCAGATGTCTTCAATTTCCAGCACAACAAAAAGACTTCAACCATTGAAAAATCACTCTCCTTAAACAATTTTCAGCTTCCAATTTTATATTTTCTATGCACCATTGACAACACACATTACCAACAAATAATGACAAATTCCAAACAAAATATGATGAGAAGAAGTTGACTGGTTTCACATTTCTAAAAAATTACCTTTGTTGCTAAAGGATGCATAACAAACACCACACTCTGGTGTGCAATCAAGAGATCCGTAGGCAATCTAAGAAATTCTCACAAAATATGTCCACTCGGTAACACCATTAGACACAACCATATTAGAAACAAGGCATTAAACAATAACTAACTTTCAAATTCCACACTTGTGGCCAACAATATGACATTCATGTTCAAATAAAACAACAAAATGCTTGAACTCCCATACTTCTTCAATCACAGGCACACAGATGTTTTTCACACTCTGATACCATATTGAAATGGTGGAGCAAATACAAATTTACACCATAGTTCCACAACATCAATAATAGAAGCATAAATTAATATATTGTCTTGGATGACTTTACATTTGAGTGCATTGTCTTATAAAGCCACATATTCCTGTACAAGTAACTGCAATAACTTCTTAAAAACTACTACGGGAATAACTAATTCCCTAACTTATAAAACCAACATTTCTTTATTAAACTAATAAATGTAAACCTTAATTTATTCTAACATAATTCCCTCAAACACTTTTGAGTAAATTCAAGTACCTATAGTATCTTACAGGATGAGTTCTTAAAGGGTAATCATGTATGTTTTTATGTTGAAATTCATATCTCCTCCCACTTAAACTTAGAAAGGTCAAGGAATGGTCTAGATAGTATCACAATCCTAATGGTATGATCCAAGGGCTCTTCTAGGTATTTGGGGTAGGTCACTAAGAAGGGATCACACATAGAGGAAGGTGATCCACCAAAGATAGATTCTATAGGAGGAGTGTGATAGTTTGGATGGCGTTGATGTGGTTGGTTTTGTTGGTACCTAGGAAATGTCATGTAGTTTTGAGGATGAATTATTATTTTGAGGAAAACTAGGAAAGGCTAGGTAATTATGTGACTAGTTTTGTAACACTCCATGTGGTTGTTCTATAGCCATAGAGTTGAAAGGTTGGAAAGAAGGTGCATAAATCTTTCTTGTTTTGTGTGAAAAGAAGTTTACAATTTGGGGAGGTCATGAGCTCCTCATATTCATATTAACATGGGTAGTAATGAATAGATTTGTGATTCTTTATTGCTTTTGAGGCCTTACATTCCCTTGAGATGGGTTGTGATGTGTTTGTTCAAGAACCCCACTTCCAAAGTTATAATTCTTTAAACTAGACTGGTAATTAGGTCTTCAAGAGTGGCTACATTTAGTTTGGGCACATGGTTAACTTTGTTGCCTAGTATGGAGCCTATTTTATTTTCATTATTCTTGTTAGTTTATTCATGTAGTGGAGGTGGGATTCCTCCAACTATTTTTGTATGATTTTCTAGTCATATAAAATAAGGAGGAACTTTCTCATCTTGGTAAACTCCCTCAAGTGCAATGCAAGCTATTTGGGCCTCAATTAAATCTCTTTGTAGCAGACTTGCTCTATTATCAAGGTGGGTGATTGTGCCTTGGTACTATGTGAGATATGGGTCGTGTCAATGAATTTTAAATCAAACATGGACCAATCTCCCTTAAGAGTGATCAAGGCTTTATTGAATTACATGTTCTTTATATCATGGATCCCACATAGGATTATTGAATGTTGTGAGGTTTGGATTTGGCCTTGTGTCATGATTCACCTCATGTTGTTCATTCTCGTAATTAGAGTCTTTGTATTCATGGAAAATTTTGGTAGGACCCTAAGGGTCCAAGGAAGGAACATACCTATCAAAGGTTAGGGTAAGAGGTTTGTTGAATGAAGTTCACTCTCAAGGTCTTGCAGTCCTAACATATAATATATGTACTACAGAATAAATAGGTGAATAAGAATAATACATGAATGAAATGGACTAAGAGAAGGTAGATAAAAAGGTTGTGTGTTCGAATCATGCCAATTTCACCAAATTATGTACTCTCCAAACTTGAATCACCAATACTATGCATGAATAAAAATAGTAGGCACATATGTTGTGCACGTGTGGCTCATGTATGGATAGATCACTCATATTCACATGGCAAAATAAAATTTTGGAGAGGATTATTTGGATGACCACCCTCTTCATGTGGAGGGAGTGCCTTGAATGTGGAAACAATGTTTATTTGAGTCCCTAGATGACTACTATTCTTGTGGAATTTCTCCCTTAGAGAGGAAAAAGTTTCGTGATAATGGTAGTATTGTTGACATGTAGAGTTGTACGAATGTTATGTGCTATGACTTCTTTTTGTGTTTTGTGAAGTTCTTGGAAAGTATTTTTTAGAGTAATTTTGACACAAGAAGTTGCTATCTCTAAAAGGACTTCTTGAACGTGTAATTTGATGATTATTCTACATTCTTTTCTTGTCTAGCAATTTCTAAGGCATAATCTTGATCAAAACACTTTGTTGTAGTGAGAGATGGTATTTGTTCTTATAGTTTGTTTAGAGTTTCCTCAACCTAGTCAACTCTCACTCTTAGACAGAAATGGGCTTAAAATGCCCAAGTGTAGATGGGAGTGAAGCGTGGATGAGTGGAAGTTCCTTAGATGATTTAAATGTGCAAATACAATTAGGCTTGTTAACAAGATATTGACTTGCATTCATTTTGAGTTAAATTCTTTGGGTATGTAATTCAAAGCTAAGTTTAGGAGCTTTTTAGCTCAAATTAAAATAATCCTAATATTTTTTTTTTTTTTTGTAGTGTTTTTTAGTAGTTCTGATTTTTAAGCGTGTAAGATTGCTAAAATGAATCTTGCTAACTAACCTAGCACACATGCAAGGAAAACATAGAAAAAATACAATTGAAAATAATGGATCTTTCCCTCTTGATTTCTATGAAGAAATAACTATTATGCATGCAAATAAAATATAAGACAATTTCTACCTTAATTTGTTCTTTTGTGGTTTTTGTTTGTGCTTATGGAACTTATCTAACATGCATGTAATGAAATTAACTAGTTAATTTTTTAATGTTTGTTTTCCTTTCAAATGTTTACATGCAATTATTTCACTAGAATGCAAATGCTAAAAAGATGATAGAATATGATTCTTTTCCCTTTTAGAATTTAAATGTTCTATCACGAAAAATAAATTATGAATGTCTATGTATGCAAATGATCCCAAATGAATTAATTCTCATCTTTTCTTTGAATTAAAGTGTTGATTGTTTGTCCAAAATAAAGAGGTTTGCTTATTGATTCTAATGTTAAATGGATTTTTTTTAGTTTGATTGATTGCAGGTTTAACGATGTGGGTTGAATAGTTAGTTTTTCCATAGCCTAGATTGATAGGTTTGCAATAGTTTTAAAATGTTTTGAATATGATAAAGTGTTTTTTGAAAGAGAACTTACAATAAATGAATTAATATTCAAACTAATCAATAGAATTATAAAATCAAGTTCAAATATAAATCTTAGCAATGCAACAAACTATTACAAACTTGGAGCAATGAATTTTTCTTACACATAATCTATTTTGATCTAAACTAACCATTGCAACTAATTAAATGTATTAATCTATTGAAAATAGAATGAAAACTTGCAGCTTACACACCTAGATATTTGAAATTCGAAGTATGCAATGATTGTGATGTGGTAAAATTATCCTCAGGGCCCTAGTTTTCTACTCTTTATTTCATCTCTCCTTCCCATAGGTTCTCCTATTCTAATGGATGTTGACAACAAATTGAAGACAAAGACAAGGCAAAGACCATGATAACTGCTACTTGAGCAATAGGAGTTTGAGAAAAATGTCACATAGAGAAGCCAAGAGACTATGTAAATGTTGTGTTTGATTTATTTAAAGAAACATATACCTATGTAATGTGATATCTTCCTTTCTCTAAAAATTGAGATGTTTGTTAGCAGTATGATTTGTGTTGATGAAGCTCTTATTTCTTGTGTATTGTTAGAAGATTAAAGAAGTCTAAAGTCAACAGAAGGATTTTTTCTGCTTGCATAAAAAAGATTACCGAAAAATCCTAAAAGTCTCCTATCCATATGATTTCAAACCAAAAAATGGAAGAAAAAGATCATGTTAAGGTGTTTGGGAACTTATACATATAAACAGAAAAAACTAAAAGGCTCAAAAAAATAGATGTTATGGAAAGGAAAGATGAAAAAAAAAATTACCTATTCACCCCTTTTACTAGTAATTTGTGTGCCGTAGTGAATGACATTTGCCCTAAGGAAAAACTAATAAGAAAGGGCTGAGCACATCATTTGAGAAGAAAAAAATAAAACTGACAAAACAACAAGTGGCAGACAACTGGTGAAAGATTGAACAGGAATGAAAGGACAATAGGGAAGATTCGTAGAGGCCAACTTAACATATCCATCACTTTGGAATTGATCAAGACAAAGAATGTTTCATTATTACATATGTCATATAGGGTCATGCACTAATTTTCCACATCATTATTAGACATTAAAATGTTTGCTTGTTTAAAGTTGGGAACTTACATGTACAAATGCCTATGCATACTGCAATGTGTTCATCCTATCATATACAACTATTGAGCTACAGCTCATATGGACCAGCTAGGACTTGAACCTAGGACCTTCCATTTGCTACTGGAGTGCTCTACCAACTGAGCTACTAGCCCCTTGTGGCCAGGCCATCGTTGGTCCGGGTGTAGCTTACTTCCAACACCCCCCCTTAAGCCACACTGCAGGTGCTTGGGGCTCCTAGCCTGGCTCTGATACCATTTGTTGAGCTACAGCTCATATGGACCAGCTAGGACTCGAACCTAGGACCTTCCATTTGCTGCTGGAGTGCTCTACCAACTGAGCTACTGGCCCCTTGTGGCCAGCCCATCGTCAGTCCGGGTGTAGCTTACTTCCAACAACATATATATCCTAAATGGTGTGGGGTCTGGAATTAGATCTCACCATAAAAATTTATGATCCTCAACTCTTATGGTTGAGTGCACGATGAATCATTGTACATCTACTCCATTTTGCCTCAATCAACTAAGCATAAAGATAGACCTTTCTTATCAAAATCTTGCATATTTTTCATCGCCATTATGTAGCTACATCAATGTATAATTACTTATGTGCACACTCTTGAAACATTATGTAGACACAATGTTCTCATCTGCACAAGTTCATACTTTCTTCTCTTTTCGGTGAGTAAACGTAAAGTGATAGCTAGTGCTCAATAGTTTTGCTACACTATGATATTAGTAACTTGCACACTCTTCTGTAAATGTATATAAATAAATCTTGTGTTTCCATCAATACTAATAATACTATTTTATGTTCAATTGAAATGATGAAAATGTGTAAAAGAACATGCTAATACAATTTATTGGTCAGAATGACCTTATTAGCCAAAGAGAGAAAGACTAATGAGAAAATGTTCATTCATAGTATGGTTCAAGCCAACTACTAAGGACAGTTCATGTCAAAATTTGTCAAGAAAGAAAGTCCAAAATCACTGTACTTAAACATCATCTGATTTAATGGACAATAGCAATTTTACACCTCATCCACACCAAAAAGTGGTAAATAGTTTTCATATTTTTACTGCCCATAATTTACCTTTGACTATTTAACCAGATGATGTTTAAGAATAGCCTATCCAAATGGTTTGTGTGTGAAGGTGTGGAGCTTAAGTCCAATATCAGAGCCTCAGATACCTACTAGTATCATTCTATCCACTAAAACCATGCATCTCTATATAAGAGAACCCTAAAAGGCATTGAAGCGTGCAGAAAGTTCATGATGAATTTCTATTGAGAAAAATAAAATTATTAGGAATACATAGAAAGGTTGCCACAAAGTTTGGTATAATCATGGAAAATTCTACAACTCTTGAAAGATTCCTAGTCAAAATTTCAATTAAGAACCCTTGTAGTTTAATGATATATTAAGACAAAAATACTATTTTTAATTCCACTTTTAATGAATAAAAAGCATTCTCTATGAGAAAACTTTAATTTATTCTTCTTATAAATTGAAATATTATGAACAGTATGATGATGCTTAAGAGATATGGACATGATCCATAGGCACTGAATTGTAATTATAATAGTAGGATGATATGTGACAATTTCTGAACATTCTTTATGAGAAAACTTTAATTTATTCTTCTTATAAATTGAAATATTACGGACAGTATGATGATGCTTAACAGATATGGACATGATCCATAGGCACTGAATTGTAATTAATAATAGTAGGATGATATGGGACAATTTCTTGGTCATATATCTTCAGGCTATTCTTAAATATTTCTTAATGCAATAGTCAAAGCTAAAATTGACTAATAAAAATATAACCATTTATCATTTTTTAATATAGATGAGATATAAAATTATTATTAACTATTTAACCATTGAGGCTCAATAACTACACAGGTACTAACTACCTGAAATATGACGCTCAATAACTACACAGCTACTAATGTTTAATTTCTGAACTGCTTAATGCAGATGAGAACATTGAGTGCACACTCTTGAAACATTAAAAACTTGTCTTAAGGCACACCAGATTCACTTTCAAAATTCATAAACCCGAACTATTTGATTTTTGTTATACCTGAGGAATGAAGCTACCGCGTGAATTTGGGATGAGTGCAAAATCCTAAGAAAATTCCGAGGTAGGTTCTACATTCAGATCAAAAATCGCCACGGCCATATGTTTTTCATTTCGAATATCTGCCTGTGTAGATACTCCACACTTGCTTGCATTCTTATTTGTACAACAAATCCTATCTCTTTGAGTGCCGTTCGAGGGCAAGTTAGAAAAATCCTCCCACTGAAACACAGGCTTCCAGGGGGATTTACCATTAATAAGATTACCACCCACATTTCCTGCAGAAATAGAATTCATTCTCTTCTTTTTAAACAACCTGTTAAGTGCTTGAATTCTGTCCATCAAAGCGAAAAATTCTTGGGCTTCACTTCCGTTGTCATCTGTCTGTGGACATTTGCTCTCATTTTCTGCACCGTCTCCCGAGTCTTCATAAGTTGGACAACAGTGCTTCTTCTGCTTTGGTCCCTTGGAATCCATGCTCATACCCAGTAGAGAGAGAGTAGATTCAGTGCTCACATGTAACCAGAATACCTCTACAGAAAATACCATCATCTACCGTATCACAAGATGTCCATTTTAGAAATCTATCGTGCAAAGAAAAAGTTATATACCCACTATAAATATTCTGTGCAACTACCTAGATTTTAAAGAGAGATTCTCATCTTGACAAAGATGAACAATTGAGACCGCCAAACTTTATTAAGAAGACGACCCCACACACGCCACTGTATTTGTATGGAATAAACGTCACTTCCAACATGATTTACACGGTTTTACACTCTGTTTCTGACGTAATTTTTGCAGGCGTTGCCCAGCTAATCGGAAAATGAAACAGGGCTGAAGATGACAAAACTTGATCCTGGTACATTGTTTGGCGAAAATCTGTTCGCTGAACACAAAGGAAAATAAGAAAAAGTGATTGGCACAGTTCATTCCATTCTCCAGTTAGTCAACGAAATCATTCAGAGCAATTGTACAAAGCAAGATTTCCTTGTTGCCTTCTGTTTTTAATGTCGAATCTCGCCTTCGGATTTTACTATGGGATATGTCATCTAGATTCGTATGCAGCTTTCCTCTCCCATGAAGGAAACTTTATCTACACTTCATTGGCTAAGATAAAAATAGGAAATAATGTAAAATTGAGTGTCGTAACAATTATGAGATTTAGAATATTTATTTTATTATTTTTATTTATTTGGAAATTTGTGCAATGAGAGGCTTCAAATATGACATCAGTGGGTGCTCAGGAATACGACGTAATAAAACTATTGGGTCCCACCTAAATCATTATTTTTTTCTCTTAATACTGAAGTTATGAAAGAGTCAACGAGAGTCACGGACAAGAATAACCAAAACGCGCATTATGACATGAACATAGTACCAAGCATAATATAAGAGAAGCCAGGCGGAACATTGCGTAAAGTGGCGCAAATTTATAAACGGGTAAAGTATAGATTCATGTATAGTGTATTCACTAACTTAAATATTATCCATTTCAACGATTCAACAGTTAATAGTAATTTTACACCTCTTCCACAATAAAAAGTGGCAAATATTTATTCTAATTTTATTGGCTAAAATTAAGTTTTAACTATTGAAGTGGATGATGTTTAAGACTAGCCCATTATTCCATAGAAAAAAGTGACAAATGTTGGTTTGAATTTAAAATTTATATAATGTAATTTCAAATGTCAACAAGGGATGCATTCGGTAGGTAGGTACTTGAGGTTAGATGTGTGATTTGTTAGTTGATGTTAAAACTAATATTGGTAGCAATTTAAGTTTGCTATGTGTTATTTGTTAGTTGATGTTAAAACTAATATTGGTAGCAATTTAAGTTTGCTAAAGTATTAACACAATAAGAATTTAATGAATTAGTAGAAAAATTCAACATGGAATTGTAAAATTAAAAATAGTAATATTACTATTTCTAAAAGATTTCAAACTACATTTGAAAGCAAATAATAAGGGAGAAATTATAAATACCAAATATTGAGTACAAATAGTGTTTCTTCACTTCTTCAAAATAGTAGACTAAAGAACAGTTTTATCATGAACCTTTAGTTAAAAAAAAATCCAAAAGTGGAGGCCCCACAAAGCCCACTATGCACCATCAAATAATAGTAAAAGACACATATGCAATAACTTTGCTAATTTGATATTGATTTTTTTGTCAAGGGAATCTATGTGACTGTAGTATTGATTGAAAAGGAGAAAAATAAAATATTTTTTCATATGTCCTTTCAATAAATGAAATTAATAATTAATATATTCTAAGATTAAGAGTTGGAATTATATTTCTTTCAATTAAATGTATGAAATTGAAATAAATCAAATAATATTTGTTTGTGAGGAGACTGTAGAAGTGATTTGTACAATATAGTTCAAACAATTATGAGTGCAATTGTTGATGTCATCATAATAAGACTATTGGACACTATTAGCCAATAGAATATCAACAAAATTATTTTATTATATTAAAATAGAAATTGAAAACTAAAAAACTTTAGAAAAGTTAGTCAAACTAATTTAATTCTGCAATCGCATTGGATAATTGAATAAAAACTAATGAAATTGCATGAATGCATTAGTATTCCTACATGCGACAAGAACTAACAAGACACTTATAATTAGTTTTCAACTCTATTCATGTCAAATTTGCAACCAGTCCACATGAATAGGATTTTCTTTTTAACTCCATTTATTCCAAATTTGCAACCAGTCTATGTGAATAGGGTTTTCTTTTTCCATAGACTTTTATAATGTGTTGGGTGAATATTTTACCGTCAACTTAAATCAACCACAGTGTATTGAGATAAATCTCTCCTCTCGGCAAGGGGAGGCTCCCTCCTCTTAGTAAGGGGAGACTCCCTTCTTACTGCTTATTGAAACAAAATTAAACCACTTTAAGCTAAAAGTATTTACACTAGCTCTAACCATGTAGGGGGTGTGTTACATTCATCCTTTTCTCTTCTTTCAGAAAGGATGTTTACAATGTTTCATGGTAATATTTAACAATGCTTCTACACTTCTAATATTAACCTAAACAGTAATCACCAATATTCTTGACTAAACATGTGAATAATCAAAGAGTACCAACATACATATTTGATAAGAGACCAGAAGACACACAAAAGCACAAAGTCTTTTTGCTACCTTCAATGAGAATTTTATAGTAACCAATGACCTAAGTTGAAGCACAAAGTCTTTCAACTCACTTCACAAAAAGATTCATGAACCAAGCGAATAATCTCAAGCACAAAGTCTTCAAATTATTCCCAGAAAGCTTTTAAAAGTAATCATATCACTAGTTGGAGCACAAAGTCCATCAACTAATAATACCACTGATCCATGTGAATGTAATTAAAAATTATAGCACAAAGTCTACAAGTTCTCAACATGATTCATATATGAAGTGGACAACTACAAGCTCAAAGTCTTTATGATTCTCCACCAAGAAATGTTTTCAACACACATAGCTTCAAGTAAATAATATAGAACAAAGCTTATATAACTTATCTTGAATGTCCTCCCATCATGATAACCAAACACCCCTTTATCCAATCAATCAACAAGATAAATTAGCAAAAATTCCATATGCACATCCACACTCACACAAATTTGATTCAAAATAAAGTTTGATATCAAAATTCACCTTCTTCATTTATTGGAATTGATCATACAATTTGAACACAAAGTCTTAAAGTTGAGTCTCAATTTGGGCAGCACTTTGTTGCATAAGATTAAAGGTCCTAATTACAATAGAGGCCCTCTTTATTTATAGGGAGAGGCCTAGAGCAAAAATAGGAAATCTACAACGACTTTGACTTAGGACTTCCTTTGTTCCACATGTAATTTTATTTCAGAAAAATACATATGGATATGTCCGGAACTAATTACAAATTACATATACAAAAAATATGAAAAATAAACTAAGGCATGAAGAAAGAATTTCAGCTACCACCATCATTCTTCATCGGGAAATTATGGTACATGGCCTTCACTACTTCCATCTCATGATAATGTTTCCATTGGAATCAACCACAGTTCTGGTGTCTTTGTCATAATGGCTTGCCACATGAAGGACAAACTCAAGATTATGGGCTGCAACTAGGAATGAAGCCACCAAGTGTATGTTATTATCAATGATCCTTTACATGTAACATGGGGGATTTGGTTACTTGGTTCTTTCCACAAACTCAGCCATATCAACATGGCCTATTTTAGTGTCTCTAATCTAATCAATGTTTGACTACACTGAAGTAATAGAGAAAACCCCTTAGTACTTGTACTTCATTGTTTTAGCCTTAGATGGAGATGGTTCAGACATTGGCTTTGAAGAAATTACTGGATGCAGTGTTGATCACAGCTGCTACTTGCAGAAACTACAAAACATTCATGATCTCGCAGTTGGTATTTCAGGGAAACTATGTAATGATGATCATGTTCATAGGGATGAGCTTAAAATGGATAGAGAGCAAGCAACTCAAAAAATTGGGCAAAAGCGGGTCAAAGGTATTATTTTTCAAAATGCCCACTGTAAGGAAATTTTGAGGGTGTCATGCATGGGCAATCAAAATGATTGCTCCTGCATGTGGGTAATTTTAATTTTGATGTAAGGGTGGTGGAAAAGGCTGCCTCTGCATGTAGATAGGCAAAAGTATGCAAAAGATGAAAAGGCAATAGTTTTAACCACTTTTACATATTGGTGGAAACTGAGAACTTTCATCTATGAGCAACCATTTTGACCACTCCTACATGTAGGTAGATTTATAACTTCTTCAAGTGCATGGGTGGTGGAAATGACTACCCATGCATGTCTTTCAAAGGATATCACAAACTAGATATGTAGGAGTGGCAATTTTCACTGCCCTTACATCTTGGATATAAAAACAAAAAGGCATGGGCGGTGAATTTCACCACCCTTGCACACCTCACAAAAAGATAACAAATGTGCATTGGTGGTGAAATTCACTGCCCAAGCACATGACAACGATTGGGAAAATGTGTATGGGTGGTGAAATTTACTGCCCTTACACGTAAGGTAGAACACAAAACTAGTAAGGTGAAAAATGAAAACATTCTTAAAATCTAACATAGGAACATTGAACGCATGGAAAAAATTGCCGACCACATCAAACACACACGACAAAATTGACATTCAGGAAATGACAAATGGGACAACTTTGTAAATAGAAAATCTAGCATGCTCAAAAAGAAATAAATAATGAAATATACATTACTAAATACCCTACCAGGTAAACATCGAAGGTGAGAGAGAAAATGACCTTTGATCCATTGAGAAGTCAATACCACTTGTTCACTAGGAAATTTGAAAATGAATAAGGGCTTAGAAAAAAAATAGAATGACTGAAAATAATCAAAAATGAATATTGAAATGTTTTAAACCATAAAAAGGTTTTTAAAAGCTAAACTCATTGTGCATTAATTGCACACGAGTTAGACTTGAAGTCATCAAAAAGTGCAAAGGCGGCACTTTTTACCACTTTCACATGACTTAAGAACAATGTGTATGGGTGGCATTTTTGACTGACCATACATGCTAAAATGGAAATACATACGAGCACTCAAAATGACCGCTCTTGCATGTAAAGTAAAAAGAACATGTCTGGGCGGTGTTTTTGACTGACCATACATATAGGAAAAACAAGTTACATGCAGGGGTAGAATTCTTAGATGCCCTTGCATGCTAACTATTAAAAAATTTCTAACACCCTAAAAGGTCAAAATTGATAATTTGACAACCTTGTAACCTAGTCAAATTTCACAAACTTTGAGGAACTGACCTAGGGGAACGTTACAAGAAATTCTTAGGTGTTAGAGGACTATGCATGAGGTCAAAGAGACTTGCCTCGAAATGTGTACTTCGAGTGTGGGCTATTAAATAGACAAGTTCCACAGGGGTCATCCTACAAAAAGAGCACGGCTGATTTTGAGGACAACATAATGTTAAAATTGTTTTTGTATAGAAATATCTTCCTTCAAGTTCATGCTAAGAATGTTTACGTGTAGAAATAAATATTAAATTTTATATAAAACTAGAGTGTCAGGATTTTAGCCAAACTACAATACAAAATCCCCTTTAAAAATTTAAACTTCAATATTTTTCTAGTTTGTAAAATACAATACAACAAAAAACTAAAACATGTTACAAACTTACATAACATGAATTTCAAGAAAACAAAACAAGCAATACAACTATTGTGAAATTTATTGCACTCTAATTCAAAACATTTGCAATCATGTTGCAAAGAATAGAATTCAAATAAGTCATCTACAGAAGGCTATGGAATTTAATTATTGTTTGCTAATGCAGACATGGTTGTTAACAAATACCTTCTAAATATATTATGCTTTGCTAGTTTGTTTCCTAGTATTATTTTATTTAGGTCCTACCTTGAAGCAAGATATTCATTTTTGGGATTGATAAATCAAGGGAGCCTATAAGCAGTCCTGTACACTAGATAGAGATATGGAAATCAAAATAATGATGGTGTTGTTGTTAATTCATGTATGCACCCTTGTTAAGTTCACAGAAACTTAACTACCTGTTGAAACATGGAATCATTCTCAGATGTGGGTCTCCTTTTATGAGAATGAATCTCCAGAGTGAGCTAGTTCTCTTATGATTCCTAAACTAATGACTTGAGGGAAATATGATAGAAGGATGTGATTAAAATGTAAAACTGAGCATTTATAACTAATCTAGATGAATCTCTATCACTCACAAAATAGATCCTCTAACTTGAATCTTCACAATTTCACTGATAGTTTATCCCTTAAGTGATTTGCAACAAGGTTTAGATCAAACACAAAATAAAACTAGGAAAAAACTAAGTTTTAACAGTATTGAGATATAATAAAGGATATAAGAACTCACAATATAACATCAGATCAAGACTGTAAAATATGTGAAAAGGATGATTTTCTATTAGAATTGGAAGGAGTACTATGTATAAACTAAAATATGAGCCAACTGCATGTATAGAACTCTGCCTGTGAACAAGAGGAAGAAATTGATGCTAACTTACTGAGAAAAACTAAGACTTTTCTCCTATAAATGCCTCCAAAAGATCTCAGAAGAAAGATGAAAAAGCTCCTAAAAATAGACCCTAAGTCCATTTTTGAGCTACTCATGAAAGCCAAAAATAAAGACCTAGATCTGCCACCAATCTGAAAAATAAAGCTGCAAAACTACCCTCTCATGTGGTCCCACCATAAAACTACTTTTCTCTGCTCATGAAAGCTCCAAAATTTGTTCTATATGACTCTAAATAAAACAAATCGAAATGGAATACTTGATTTGTTTCATTAGCCTATAAATTGCCTAAAAAAATTTAAGTTTTAAAAGCAATTTGTCAATGATTGCTTTAAAACTAAATTTACAATGCTATGACAATTTTATTCTATATCTCTATTTGATATGATTTTTGCAAAAAATAAAACAATATCTAGATTATAATTTCACCAAGATATTTTACAAGACATTACAAATGATTTTCTATAAAAATCATAAAAAGATGATGAAATATTACATATATTTGCAAAAATATGAAAGCCTTAAAGGCCACAAATGCATATCCATGTGTCAATTCTACCTCCTCATCCCTGTCTTTATGTCTTGGACAACACCACCTCACTACTTATACAAATGCCACATGTCAGATTTTACCCCTTTTACCATGCCATCATCTTGCATGCTTTTCACATATCCAAAGGTTATTGCTTTGATCTTGTGCATACATTTGAAATATATGAAGGAAATAGAATAATGCATAAGTGGGAGGTCAAAGACTCTCGACCACATGCATGATACTTTGACTAAATTTGGTGTTGGCCATACTGAAGGTTTGAAATTTTATCAAAAGCATAAATTTTATCCACTAATGATATCCACCTTTGACTTGCAAAGATCAAACAAAATGGGGGAATGTTGGCCACTTCAAAGCATGATTGCTAGGCACCATTGATTCCAAGGTCTTGACCATGATGCTATTTGGATAAAATACTTATGTTTGTTTGCAAAGTCAAAATGAGAAAAGAACATCGAACAAAATAAGATTCAAACCCTAAAACTTTGGTCGTTTCATTTGTTGTATGCTGTTGAGTTTGGTCTGCAACTCTTTGTCACCGACTTGGGGTTTCATGGCTCTGTATTCTCTCCTCCATATCTGGTCTTCTGTGGTTGAAAATGTTGCACTTCTTGAGTCAAAATGACAAGCTGAGCTTGGTGAGTATGTGTCTGATGTTTAAAATGGCATTTTGACTTTATTTTAGTGACATTTCTTTCTTAAATGGTCACAGCCATAGTTGCTCTTTCCTCAGTTCCTTAGCTTGATATATATGTGCTTGGCTTCTTCTGTGTTGAACTTTGTAAATGTGGTAAAGTGATAAAGACTTCAAATTGGGCCACAACTATACTAGTTTCCCTCCTCTGCAACACTATACTATGAGTTCTCACTGTCTCTTTCCGCTGTTGCTTCTTTCATTTCTATATGTGCAAACTGTGATGAGGGTTTCATTTTTGCATTAGCTGGGTATCTCAAAAAATCTTCATTTATAGCACGATCATGGCATAGAATGTGTTCTGTAGCTTGTTCTTTGTTGTTTGGTATGAAAAATTTGAAGTTTCTTATCTTTGAAATGAGGGTTTCATTTTACATTACACAAGAACTCTCTATCCTCCATGACTATGCCTACAGACACTCCGTACTTGCTCTGCTTGACTGTATCTTGCAACAAGAAAGAAGGCTCTTTAAAACTCGACAAGGGTTTCATTTTTTTCACTGTATAAATAGTCATATCATCTATGACCTTATCTAGACAGTTTACTTTACCATTCCTCTTCTCCAATACTGCAAGAATGTTAGGGTTTTGAAAACTTGTCATGGGTATTTTGAAAAATGAATATGAATGGCATTATATGTTATGACCTTACTTAGATATATCTCTGCACTTTTTCATTGCATTATATGAACCCAGATTTGGAACTGAAATAAAGGTTTATCTTTTTTTAGCAAAAAAACACTTCCTATAGCATACACTAGCACATGATATTCATTTCTCTTTCTTTATGCTGTCATTTCTGGGTCATATTCACTATCATTTCTTAAGAAAGGTGAGGATTTCATATGTTGTTCTCTATTTACCATTCTAGTGGACTGTAGATTCTTTATGGTCTTTGCATATAAAGTGTACTATTTGCTTTGAATTTAAAACCCCTCTCCTCTCTGGCAGCATATGTGTCTTCATTTCTGTAGCTCCACTCACCAGTCTAGTGGACTGTAGCAAATACATATTTTAAACATGACTAATGACCTCACTATGTCATGAGACTTTCGCACTATATCTGATGAAGAAGCCACTTTATTCACCTATTTTGTATACACAATGGCAACATGATGACTTCTTATTGTTCTTCTGTGTACTTTATCATATCAAATGCATTATGTATGATCTTCTGTAGGACATTAATTAGGTCCACTGTATCTTATGTCACCAGTTTGAAAAATTATTTCTTATGATGAAGATTTTGTTTGAACTCATTCATAACCAGATATAGTTATGCATCTATACACTTCACTTTGATACACAATGATATTCTATAGCATGAAAGACGATGACCACACCTGTTTAACTATTACTCTGCCACATGATAATGATGTTCTATTGTAACACATATAATGAAGTGCCCTTTTGATCCTTTTGAATTTATCAATGACAAAATGAGCCATCTAATTTGGTTGTCTTTCATTCTTCCACTACAGATCTGCAATACTAGCATGTTTCTTTCATAGATATGTATTGAATGTGGCATGTGATATACACTGTTCTGATGCTCAACTTGTCAGTAGCAAAATGTGATGCATAATTGGATATATTTCATCATTTGAAAGGCAACTTATGTAATTTAAATTTTGAATTTGATTTACCACTTCACTTAAATGAGAACGTATAATGCTTTGGCACTCACCCGTCCTTGCAAGCTTGCTTACTAGTTTATAATGGATACTCCTATTGGATTATTGCTCATGGATGAGTAAGTAATCTTCAATGGACATGCCTTATGAACACTTATTCTTTTATCAGTCTAATGATCATATATGCATTATGTCCTCCTGATCATTATCATCCATGAGAATGTCATTTTCATGACAGTTGGAGCAATGACATTAGTTGTTATATTCATTAAGTGTTGTCCTTCAACAGTTTAGGTCATGTTCTTGGTTGCATTTCATACCTTGAAGTGAAATCATGGTCATGTCTTGAAATGGGACTGATGCATAAGATTGTCTCTGCTATTCCTTTAGCTTGTCATGTGAATGTGATCCATGATTTTATTTCTCTAATTCATCCCTTCTGAGATCAAGGGGCAGCAACATGCTGGGCTCAACCCTTGTGGGAGCCCATTTGATACCACATGCTGAATGTCTTCAATCAGCTTCATGATTTTCTTATACCTGCACATGAAACAAACATATTAGAATAAAACAATGATGCTCTATGTTTTCTTCTCTTCAGTTCCTTCTGCGTATGGATGTTTCTCATTTGATCAATGCATTATAACTAAAGTATTATGCCTCTTCTAATAGATGAAGGATTTTCATAACTGAAGCTTCTAACGGTACCCTTCCCGTAATTTCTTTAGGTACATGCTGAGGTCGAGAGCAGGACTAGAAGCTACTATGAAGATCAACGAAAACAAGGCAATGATGGCTATGTCTTTCTCTCCTCCTTCATTATATGCATATTATTTTGTTTTTATTTGAATGAGTTGAGCTATAACCCATGGCTTGTGTGGGACATCTGATATGTCTTAATTTCCTTCAATGCAATGTTTATTCCTTTATATATTCAAACTTGTAAATGGATAACCATTGTGATGAATGGATACTTATCTCATTTTACTATTCTGCAATGCAATGAATGATTTAAAACTTTTCTTTCTTTCCTAAACAACTGAACTGCATTTGTCATAATAACTATGCAACTATCACATAACAAAAGTAAATCAAACCTCATTAAAAAATGATAAATGTTAAATCTGCTCAGCCAATTTTTGAGCTATGGTAAAAAATGGTGACAAGTGCAATTCATGAAATGCATTTCCAATTGCAATGGCTTAAAGGTGCATTATTGGCTAAAGCATGTTAACATGGAAACTGTGGGCCCCAATGAGAAAAGCTTCAAAATATGTTAAATAATCTTTGAAATATGTCAAATTTTTTGTTATGTGTGATCATATTTACAATATGTAACAATATTAATATATTATACAAGAAAAAGCTTGCATAGGTAGTCTACAATATTATTATAAAAAATTCTATAACTATTACGTAGCCAAAATTTGAAAGAATCCCAACTCCTAGAGTTTTTAGTGTAATGTGGAAAATTCAAATATGATGCACACATCTAAAAGATGGTGCAACTCAGATGATGAAACTAAACAAATGTCATTGAAAATTTATAACTTCCACATATTTGTTCCCATATTACTTTGAATTTTGTAAACTCATATTGTAAGACCTTATAGTAGACTATAACTCATTTATAACTTTAAATTAATAAAGATCATATTGTTATTTGTTTAAATTTTGTTGTGTGTTATTTGATAGGATGGATGGTTGGATAATCCTTCATTCAATCCTCCATCCATGACTACATCATGAGTAATGATGAGAAAGATAGATGTTAAAGTCAAACTATCAAGTGATGGAGCATTGATGATGAGTCATGCTACTAGGAGAGTATAAAGTTTAATCTCGCCCCCAATTGATGAAGGGAATGTAAGAAGGAGGGGACACCAAGGTCCCACCCTATGTGATGCAATTAATGTAAGGAGGATGGGACACTAAGGTCATGCCTCCAAGAATAGGAGAATAATAATGTAATTGATATGGTGTGTCATAAGGATGGAGATATATAGAAGAAGAGAAGTTGTAGTTGTAAAGAGGAAATAAATGTCATTAGGAAACATAATAGAAGTGAAATTATCATGATTAGAAGGTAAGTAAGAAAGACTATAGTCTCATACTAAAGAAGGAGAGAAAAAAGGAAGATTCCCCCAAGTGTCATGATAAAATACTAGGTAAGGGAATGAGCCACAAGGAAAGGATGAGGAACAAAGCTAGATGGAGGAGAAAATGTTGAGGTGAAATATAAAGGTAAGTAATTAATTCTGCCTAAAAATATAGATAATAACCCTAGAAGAGTAAGAAAGTATGGCCAAAAAGAGAGAGAGATGAAAAAACAATCACATAGATCCATTGACTGGGAGGAAAATTGTTCAATGTATTAATTCTATGTTGGAAAAGTTATCCATAATAGTATTAATAATAGCCAACATATGGATCATCATCCTTCACTTGTTGTAGAACAAGAAGTATTATCCAAGAGAAAGTGAAAATAAAGAGCAAAGATGAAACAATGAGAAGCAAAGAAAAATGTAACAAGAGAGAAATAGAGGAAAAGGTATAGGGAAATGAATGAAAGAAAGGGAAGGAAAAACCAAAGTGAATGAAGAGGAAACTAATAGTGAAAGAAGGGAAGAAAGCTTGAAATAAAGGTGAGTTTTTAAATAAAAACAAGAAGAAGAAAAAAAGAACCTCAAAAGTGGGAAGAAGAAAATAAATGAGGCAAGAAAATTCACATGATAAAAGGCCAATCAAAAGGAGAAATGGAAAATATTGAGCGCATGCAAAGGACACAAAGTAGATAAGTAGGTTCTAAAATGAAATCCTAATCTTATGTGGTCAAGACAACCAAGGATTTTATTGTAGTTCAAATTCTTTGTGTATGTTGTATTTTCAAATAGAAATTGTGAGAAAGTATAGTGGAAGTAGTGAGATAGTAGTACTGGTATGCGTAGGGTAGGTAGTGTAGTGCAGAAGAGCTATAGTGTCAAAAGCAATAAATTTTTCCATGAATTGCTCAAAGAAAAGTTATTATAACTAAGGATTTTGAGGGAAAAGGGAGGTATTTAAGTGCGTATGAGGGATTAAGAGATGGTAGGATGGAACAAATATGATATAGTGCTAAGCCAATCTTAGGTAGTGAGTGCTTTCAAAAAGAGGGAAAAATGAACCCTAGCTTAAAAACCTAGAGTGACTTATACAAATATCACTAATAGAAAATGAGAAGAAGTGAAAACATCTGAAATTAGTTGAGTGAGTATTACATTTTGTATTAGAAAATTGCCTATGTGTTTCTTTGATATATCTTTGAAATTCATCTTTTAGGATTACATACTTTTATTATTTTTCTTTTCTTATTTTTTTCTACTAGATCAATGATCTAACCCCATGAAACTAATAGGATATAAGGGATTATCTCCAAGGATTAGACAAGGTGGTTATGGATATTTACTCTATTTGATGCATTTGTAATGTGACTCAATACTAGATTGTGAAATAGGGGGAGTAGAAGGCTCTCTATAAGGTTCTAGGTGTCACCAGTGGGTTCCAAGTATTCAAAGAATGGATGGGATGAACAAACATAGACCAAATCATGGGTTTCACACTCAACATAGTGTCATGTGTGAGAAAAATATAAGTGTGATATCTATAGAAAAGAAGTGAAGATCTTGAGAGTTGAAGGCCAAATGATAAGGAAATCAACCCATCATGGGAATTTGTATGGTGAGTAAGAAGTAATGTAGGAAAATTAGTGACATGGGTTTAAATAGTGCATGTAGGAAGAAGGATGCATGCAAACTCTTGGTCATCTTTAGTGCATAAACTACAAATTACATTACTGAGACCTACAGTTATATATCTTAGCCCTAGTTTGCATGCTAGAGATGAAAGAAGAAGAAAATATAATATGACAAGTCAAAGAACAAGAAAGCGAAGACAAGTCAATAAAAGAATAGAAGAGACAAGGAAATGAGTAAGATAGAGATACATAAAAGACAAGGGATGAGAAGGAGAAAATAATAATTATAAAGTATCACATCATAGAAAAAGTTCTACCTTAGGCCAACATGAAAATGAAAGATAAGTACCTTATGCTTTGCATTATCAACAAGTTTAAAAATTTAAGAATTAAAAGAGAAAATGCCACAATAAGAAGATGAAAAAATATATATCGTAAAAAATAAATAATAAAAAAGCAAGAGATCACTATGCACGTGAAACACTACAATACCAAGAGTGATGACATGATAGATCACACAAGTTGATGGGAGATAGTAAGTACAAAACAAAACAAAAGGTTATAGATACAATAAAGGTGATGAGAGGAAAAATAAGGGTCTAAGATCCACTAGGTTAAGACTTATCATCCATCAAATCATCATTATAGAAGGAGGCATCAATAAAGTCATATATTGACAAGAAATTATAGATTGGATATCTATGATATTTCTATATTATGCTATAGTTTACCTTAGTGTGATTGATTAGGAAGAGAAATAGAACTTTTGTAGTGAATTATAAAATAGAACATACATGCATGTACACTTATATGCTATTCTCACAAACACACACACACATTCTGACTATAACTTCTCTATATAATTCTTTTACTCAAATATATGTTTGCATCTCATCCTCATATATATATATATATATATATATATATATATATATATATATATATATATATATATATATATATATATATATATATATATATATATATATATATATATATATATATATATATATATATCTTCCTCTTACTCATCCATGTCCTTATGTTTTTATCTCTCTCCTTTCCCTTCCTTATATAGCCTCATAATGCCTTTTCATGATGTCTTTTCCTCACATCCTTTCATAAATGCTCTTAATTATCATCTTCCCATGATTTTTCCTTTTATTTTATGGCATTTACTCTTATTATATCTTATTCAAAAATGTTAAGGTGTGTTTAAGGCTATTTAAGGGCTATATAACCCATATATACATCTAGTAATGACTTAGATGACATCTACATAGGTTGTGTGCTCTTGTACAACCTCCTATATATATTTGTTAAGTTTCTAATAGTCATAGGTGGTACCAAAAGGCCCTTAGTGTGGTGTGTGGTATTGGATAGTCATCTGATATGTCTATGTTGGATGTTGAACTTCCTTGTGTAGTACTTCAAACCCTTTGTGGAATAGGATAATATCAAAGGAGGGTGTATTTCTAACATCATAAATTACACACACTTGCAATTACCAGATTATGTTATGTACCTACTTTAGTGTCTGTAACTCTTAACATATTTTTACGTTCATTTGACCCTTATCTTAGCCTTTCTCTCACTTGTTACCAAAGTTGCGCTTATGTTTCCACCTTTCCTTAGTTGTTTTGTGTAAATCCATGCCTTTTCAACATTTGGACCTCATATTTCTCTAGTGTCCCAAACCTTCAAAAGCTCATTGTGTTAGGATGCTACTGCAACGTGTGAATGTGTACATGACACACTAGCATCCTTTGACAGTTTTTTCATACAAAGGTCTTTTCTAATAATTTTACCAACTTTTATAAGCACTCAATCTTGCTAATTTACCTAAGTCAAATACCAAAGGGTAGTTTAGACTTTAGGTCTCTTTATTTTCCCTACTATTCCATTTCTAAAATCTCCTAGAAGAATATCCCATAGGCCCTTTCTCTTCAATAATAATCTCTCAATCCCTCTATCAACTTCTTGGCTCTCTATGTTTTAAAGATCTCACATGAATGTTATCAACAACTTTTATAAACATCTTGAAAGGTTTCTGTGCACTCTACTTTCTAACTTGAGTTTCCTTTCCATCCTTGCATTGTTGAAGACATCTTTCTTATGGTTTTTGTAGACTCTTATCTCTCTACTTCATATGAGATGATAGTGTTACAACTTTCTGTTTTATTTCTATTTTATAATTTACAAAATCTATTATTGTGTCCTTAACTCCTATTGGATATTTATTTCCTTTCATCTAATCTCATACACACACTAGTCTATTGCTCCATGTATACCTAGGTGTAATATTCATAGCATTTTTGTTACTATTCTTAGTCCTAGATGCACATAGGATAAGAGCACACACTATTTCAATCTATTTTCAATTTGGTTTTTTGTGGAGGTCAAAATACCAAAATCGAGGCTTGACCAAATTTGTGGAAAGCTCCTAAGAAGCCCCAACTCTTTTTATTGTCCAAGCTATAGGTTTTTAGAAGAATACAATTGCACAAAGGTTTTCTTATTTCTCTACCTTTCCCTTGTCATTATACTTTTTTATCAAATAAGCTCTATTTCAACACTTCCACTTTTTTTTTTTTGGAAAAAGGGGTAAAAATTTTATTCAATCAGAACCAGAGTACAAAGCAAAGGCCAAGGGCCCACCAAAGAAGAACCCCACCAGACCAGCCAGCAAAACCCTACCTATTCATGTCCTCCACTAATAACCTCTCCAAGGTCTCAAGATAATTAGAGGAAAGCTCATCCTTTCCACTGATATTCCAGCCATCCACATTCTTAGAAGCCCACTTCGCCAGACAATCGGCCACTTTGTTCCACTCTCTAGGGATATGACAAAAGGAGACAGAATCCAAGGAGCTGCAAAGACTCAAAATCTGTCTACCCACAGAAGCTAATTGCCAGCTAACATCATCCAACCTTTGGTTGTTCAGCAAATCCACAACAATCTGAGAATCTGACTCACAAATGATCCTCCTCCAGCCTAGAGAGCATCCACGCTCAACAGCAATCTTAATAGCAAGGGCCTCCATCATATTATTAGAGTGCTGCCCTTTGTAACTAGAGAAGACAAAAACCACATCACCATCATTACCTCTACCAATACCCCCCACACCAGCATGACTAGGGTTCCCACGAGAGGACCCATCAGTATTAATCTTGAGGACCCCCGCCGGGGGAGGCATCCACCTCCCATCACGACAAACTCGTTGCCGAACCAGACGAGGCCTTCTGCTAGCAAAGCAACCTCGGCTACTATCCCCCAAGCTCAAATTCTGCACAATATCAAGATCACCAGGATCACGAGTTTTAGACATGTCACACTTAGCCGAAATAGTCTCCTGAAGCCTGCTAATTATCTTCTTCCACAATTGAAGATTTCCCAAATTGGAACCACAAAACACTCTACGGTTCCTCTCCAGCCAAAGGTTCCAAAGAATGAAGATAGGACCAATAGACCAGGCCACCTGAAGGAAAGGAGTCTTTGCTGGAGGTCTGCCTAAACTGTCCCAGAAGTCAATCAGGGAGGTAGCATGAATACACCCATGATGCCAAGCCTCCCACCATCTGTGCCATAATTCTCTAGAATAAGGGCAAAGGAAGAACAAGTGGGAGGTACTCTCCTCACTGTGAGAACAAAGAAGGCAAATAGAGGGACCCTGAAAGCCACGTTTGCGAAGATTTTCCCAAGTAAGGCATTTCCTCTGAGCAACCAACCATAAGAAAAAATTACACTTGGGCCAAGAGAAGTTGTCCCAAACCTTCTTCCACCAGTGCACCTCAGTAGGACCATATAAGTTCCTATCAAGCATGGCGTAGCCTTGGGCAACAGTAAATTTACCTTTTGGGCTAGGACTCCAAGCCAGAACATCCCTCCCATTAAGGGAGCTGCAGAGCCTTGTCTCCAAAATTCTAGAAAGAACATCCCGATCCTCCTCAGAACCCCCCACGGGCCATACCTAAGGGTCCTTCCAGCAAGCCACCACCACCTGCCCAATGCGCTTGACAGTTTTAAAATGCTCCACCTTAATCCAACCGGCCTCAGAAAAAATATGGCACAGAGGTTGAAGCTGAGGGAAACTAGAAAGAATGGGAGGGTGGCCATCCCAAGAGTCCTGCCAGAACAAAACATCAGAGCCGCTATTACAGATCCAGAAGAGGCCCTCCTTAATCAACTGAGCACCCTTCTTAAGGGTCTCCCAAATACAAGAACCTTTACCCAGCAAAGGGAGACGCGGCACCTTGAGGCATTCAGCACCAGGAAGATACTTGTGGGTCAGAAGCCTAGCCCAGTCCTGATCTTGACTGTTGCACCATCTCCAGTATAGCTTGGCAGCCAAGGCAGTGACAGCAAGAGCCATAGACCTAAGCCCAAGGCCCCCAGCGTGCTTCGGCTTGCAAACAGACTCCCACTTGACTAAGCTCCACTTCGAGGAAAGAAGGTTGCCAGACCAAAGAAATTGCCGAGACAAAGCATCAAATTCCCGCACAAAGGTGGACGGGGGAACCTGCACACAGCACCTATAAATGGGGAGAGACTGCACCACAGTCTTAAGAAGAATCACTCTCCCCGCCGAGGATAACCATCTGAAAGTCCAATGGCTAACCCTACTACGAAATTTATCCAAAATTCCCTGCCAATACTCTCTCCTCTAGGCTCCCAAAGCCAACGGGATCCCAAGGTACATCAAGGGAAAAGAGCTGATCTGAAATCTAAGGATCCTAGCAATCCTGCTCTGAATAAGCTGAGGAGTATTAAAGAAGTAAATGGAAGATTTATCATCGTTAATACACTGACCAGAAGCCTTCAGGTAGATGTCTAAGGCTCGCCGGAAGTTCACTGCCTCACTGATTCTAGCCAAGCCCATTAGCCCAGTATCATCCACAAACTGAAGATGAGAGTAGGGGGGGAGAAGGTTGTTCCAGCTCCAGCCTCGGATAAGACCCTGTCTCACCTGAGATTTAATAAATCTTCCAAGACCCTCTGCCATGATGATGAATAAGTAAGGGGATAAAGGATCCCCTTGCCGGAGTCCCCGAGAAGCACCAAACAAATCTGAAGGTTCCCCGTTAATAAGCACTGAGAATGAGGCAGAGGTCACACAACTAAGAACCCAGATCACCCATTCCTCAGCAAAGCCAAAAGCCAAGAGAGTTTTCTGTAAGAATTCCCAGCTCACCCGGTCATAAGCTTTAGACATGTCAAGTTTAATAAACATAGCCTTCTCCTTAGAGTTAGCCATAGATTGAATAGCTTCCATGGCTATCACAACACCATCCAGAAATTGTCTCCCTTCAACAAAACCACCCTGCTCAACCGAAATCAAAGAACCAAGGAGTGGTTTGAGTCTCTCAGCAATCAATTTGGTGATAATCTTGTACACCACATTACATAACGCAATAGGTCTGAATTGAACTAACCGGTTAGCTCCTTCAAACTTAGGTATGAGGGCCAAGAAGGTAGAATTCATAGACTTGAGCATCTGTTTGTTCCTAAGTGATTCTTGAACCACCTCAAGGAGATCAAACTTTATAATTTCCCAGAACTCTTGGAAAAACTCAATCGGAAACCCATCCAGACCAGGGGCCTTACCTTTTTTCATATTAAAAACCACGTTCTCTAGCTCAGGTAGCAAGATAGGACATAAGAGAACCCCATTCATCTCAGCAGAGACCAGGTGGGGAATACAATCCAGGATGGCCTGCTCCTCAGCCCACGCAGCATGATTCTCCCTAGAAAAGAGATTTGAAAAATAACTGACTGCCTCCCTGGAAATATCAGCAAAGGATGAGAGTTGAGCCCCATCTTGCGAAACAAGAGAGGAGATAGAATTTCCCTGTCTTCGAGCCTTAACCGAATCATGAAAGAATGCAGTGTTCCTATCCCCCTACTGAAGCCAATCAATACGAGATTTCTGCTTCCAGAAGATCTCTTCACGAAGATCCCACTCTTCTAAATCCTTAAGAGCCAAGGATTCATCCATACTAAGGGCAGAGGTCAACCCCTGATCCCGAATCTGACAAGTGATAGAATCCAACTTGGACTGGGCCGCCATCTTCTGAGCTTGAAGGTTCCTAAGACAATGTTTATTCCATCTCTTTAGTCTAAACTTCACATGCTGAAGCCGCTTACTAAAAGTGAACATGGCCGTCCCATGAGAAGGCATCCCCTCATACCACCAGTCCAACATAAGATCCTGAAGAGACGGATCCCTTAACCACATCAACTGGAATTTGAAAGAGGGATTTTTGGTGACCCCATAAGCAGTGACAAAAAGCTTGATGGGCCAGTGATCAGAACCCCTCCAATCAATAATTTCAGAACTGGTAGTCAACCTACTATTCAACCAATAACAGGAGACAAGAAATCTGTCAAGCCTTTCAGAGATAGCCTCCCCACCACATCTCCTATTATTCCAGGTAAAGACACCATTGGAGGGCTTCACATCAATGAGATTCAAGGAACCAATCATATCCCAGAGAAGATTTGCAGCAGGTTCCAACCTGGCTAACCCACCACATTTTTCATCTAAGCAAGTAACAGCATTAAAATCACCAGCCATAATCCATGGGAGAAATGGGTCCAAGGCCCGGATAAAACAAATGTGAGCCCAGAGATTTGACTTACCTGAGAGATCAGTAGGAGCATAAATATTGGATAAGAGACACCTTTCTCCAGTCTCAAAACTAGAAGCAACCAGAGAAATGGAAGATCGACTAGACATCCACCATAAGGGGGAAACTTTCCTTGGGTTCCAGAAGCAGGCCACACCCCCTGCACTATTCAAAGCACCTACCCCCTGCCACTTGCCTTGGGGCCAGATACGCGAAGCACAATTTGCCAGCCCATCAATAGTGAGCTTAGTTTCCTGGATAAAGACCACATCCGGTGACTGAGATTCAATTAGTCTGCGAACAGCCTTTTGTCTAGGGATGCTGTTCAACCCCCTTACATTCCAAGATAAAACAATCATTTATGGGGGTGAGAGAAATGGGAATCAATGGGCTTCACAGACCCAGACTCAACCAAAGTGTCACCCATGAGCTTAACCTTCTCCTGATCTGTCTTTCTTCCACTCTTTGACGGTTTATCAAGAGGTCCCTTTTTAAAGGATTTCTGAAGTAAGCCTAATGAAGGAGGAGCTTTGTTACCCTTCACAGGATCAGAGGGCCCCTTAGGAGCCAGAGGATCAGGAGCCACCGCAGCAGAGTCCTTCGAAGTCTGTGACCCCTGGAGAACCCCGAAACCATGAGCAGGAGCCGAAGCATCCATAGCCTTCTGATCCTTCTGGTGAATCCCTGAAGATAGAGTTTGATCCTCTTTCCTTGCATTTTCATCCTGAACATCCTGCAGTCCCTTAGCCCCAGAAGAGAGCTCGACTGGAATACCCTCCTCCTGGGTCAAATCATCAAGAACCTCAAACCTATTAAAGGTGCCGTCGTTCTGCCTATCCAGCCAAGATCTCTTCTTGCCCTTGCCCTTGTTATGAGACTTGATTGGAATAAAACCCTCATTATCCACAGTTGCATTAGACATTGGTGCCTTTCCCTTGTCCCCCCTGGGAGGCCCAGAAGCAGCCAAGGGGGAGGGTTTAAGTCTAGGGCATTTGCGGTGTAAATGTCCATATTCATGACAAATTCAGCATCTGAAGGGTAGAGTCTCATAATCCAGCTGTTGGATCCAAGAAGAAGATCCCAGGCGAATTTCCATAGAGTCTGGCAAAGGATTATTTAAATCGACTTCAACACAAATGCGGGCGAATGAAATTACCTTACGATCTTGAGTTTGGGAAGCCGATCCCACAGGTTTTCCAAGAAGCAAAGAGATTGAGTGGAGAATATCCTCCCTCCAGAATTCCAAGGGAAGCCTCGGCAGAGGAACCCACACAGGAACCCGCGAAGGGATCTCTTCAGCCGAGTTGAATCCCAAGTGCCAGGGTTTGATGAAGAGCCCTACCTGGTTAAAGAAGTAAGGACCTCCTTCGAAAGCCCTATTCCTGTCGGACATGCTTGAGAAGATAACCATAAAATAGTTATTAGCTGCCAGAATAATTTCCATATCACCTTCAGGGTTCCAAACCCTACGAGCCCAAGAATCCAAAACCGGTAGAGATAAACGAAGGCCCAAAAATTTGCAAATAAGTGCATGATTGCCCCAGTATTCAACATCCTCTGAAACTTGCTCAGGTTGAGTAACCAAAACTGGACGATCCTTGGATCTCTCCAAACAACTGTTTACTTTTTTAATTTGAAAATTCCCTTTTGAAGAGAAGACTCCATCCCCAGACTGGGGTTTCCCCATCTGATCAAGACCACTGGCATGCATCGAGGAAGAGGGCTCAACCATTTCCAAATCACCGGAAGAAACAAAGTCTTGATTTTCCATGGGCCAAAGACAGGGCAGGAAACCCCGCGGCCCCAGGAACCCAAGCACCACCCGCCAGAGATAGAACCGACTCAGAAGAAACGCTGAAAAAAGTCAAGAAAGGGGCGCCCCATAGCCCCACCGCGAGCCAAAGCCCCCACTTCAACCCACACACCCCTGAAGACCACTCAACACCCCTCACGGCCGCAGCAGATCGAGCTTAGACGCAGCGAAAGCGTAGAGGAAAGAGTGCGCTAGGGCACGCAGGCCCTAACGCGCGAGCAGGGTCCGCGTCCAGCCATCTCCAATAGCCAAAGTTCCATTTCAACACTTCCACTTAACCAAGTATATTTTAAAATAATTTTACTTTGTATTTTCATCTCCTCTGTGTATAAAATTCCTAAATCATACAACATAGTGTACTACCTACGTTTCCATGATGACAGATCACAAATGGACAATGTATAATTATTACATCCCAAATTTTGGCTTTGATATTACTATTTACTTTTACAAGATTAGAAGTGAATTTTATGGATAAATGTTTAGACGTTATGATGTAATGTAAGAGTAAATCATTGATTTCTTAAATATCAGTTCATGTGATTAAGTATAATACATGTGATTAAATAATTCAAAAATTTACGTTATGAGGTTTTGATTTATTATTCATAAGATTTGTGAATGGACTAATGATGCACTAATCTCAGTTTGGTGATTGCAAGTTCTATTCAGGAAAACAAGTTTCAACCACTCTCCAAGAAAGAGAAAGTGTCTTCCAAGCAGAGGAGAATAGACATTTGGTTTTGAACAGTTCATTTGCCATTTGAGTATAGTGTATCTTCAATTAGTTAGCCCTTTGGTTTTAGTTTATTTTTTGACTTGGCAAGTTGTCGATGTCACTTAGAGTCTTTTTAATGTGTTTTTAATGTCAGCCTAGTCGTTTTTACAAATTTGATATCGTCAAGGTTGAATGTTAGTCATTTTTCAACTAAGGCGATCTTTTTTGTTGAAACGTCATTCATTGCATCATAAATAAGAATATGTTTGCATCTGCATTGACGTAGTTGGAAGAAATTAAAATTGCATTTCTTTTATAAAGTTTTAACATCAAATTTTCATATTTTGTCAAATCGAAATCAACTCTATTTTAACTAATTCTTGAAAGGGGAGATTTTCTCAACCCAATCACATAGTGTTCTTAATGTGTGAGGCAACACAAGTATATGTTGCATTCTCATAATTACAATTGTTAATAATATCTATGTTTTTATATTATAATAAGTAAATTATCCTTGAGTGGAGTTCAAGGTTGTTAGTGGGTATAAATGATAACAACATTCTTAATGAAGATGCATTCTCTGTAAACCATTTGGATAACATAGGAATACTTTAAGGAGTGGTGTTTAATAACCATGTTCCCCCTCAACTTGCATGCTCTATGAAAGAGTGATTTCAGGCTTCCTTAAAGGAGAGACCCGTGACTAGTGGAGTCTGAACACGACATATTTCAGGAGTCGATAGAGGGAGAAAAGCATGGCTATCATGGGATAGAAGAGGTAGTGAATGCATTCTATAGAGGGAAGGATGATGAATGCACTATAGAGAAGGACAGTAGCATAGAGTTTAGGCACAGGTCATGGCATGCATATCATCTTAGTCGACTAGATATAATCTACACATCTCTGATATCACAATGGTGAGGCATGCTTAGGTAAGAGTCAAGCCTCTTAGCATGGTTTGTATGTTTACTTTCTAAAAACATGGTATATATGGTCATATGTTAAGTTTAGACTGAGATAATTAAAATGCATATGTCGTAAGATTTCCTTGAAGGTACAATATAGTTATATGCTCATATAGAAAATATTAGTCATGTAGATGTTGTGTTTACCAAGTATATATTAATACATGTTTAGAACATAGTTTTAATAGTGTTATATAGATTCATACTACTATGAGAGAAATTTTTAGCCAGTGATACGTAGATAAGTATATTTTTGTATTCTATATCTGTAAATAGTGATAGTTTTATCTTAGTATCTATACTTTGATGTAAAGATTAGTACTACAACTTGTCCATTGTGATTACAAAACACTCATGTGATGATGAGAACCACAAGAATATATACTAGTTTTGTGATATATAATTCACATTAATTTTACATAAACGCGGTGTGGAAAACGTAGTCAAACTTTTAGATTTATGAGATAGTTTTAAAATATATTTCAGTGTGAAATAGATAATGTTGATTATCAAGAATGTTAATTGATCTATTTTCTAGATTTGACTTCTTTATTTACAAAGGGTTCAAACCATACAAGAAGAATATTTCGATAGAGTAATTTATCTTTGATCATATTTGTTATTATGTAAATAATACTTACAAACTTGCTATTATTCGAAAGAGAAACCAAAGGGTTATGGTTAATTATAACCATGTCGACTATTATAACTTTTTATTTATAGCTATTTTATGTGGGTCAACAACAAAGGGTTGAGAACCCTAAAATTTAATGTTGTATTAGATTTGTCTAAAGGAAGTTTGTAGTTAGTCAATGATGATATTTCTTTATATGAAACCAAATTGTTTTATTATTGTAGACATTTAAAATTGACCAACGACCAAATCCCTTAATTATCCTCTAATTATTCCCTATATATCCCCTAATTATCCCTAATTATCCCTAAGTTTACCCTTAATTAATCCTAATCCTTAACCCTCACATGAGATTTAATTAATTTTAATTAATTAATTAAATCTTACCTTTTACATCCCCTCCCATAAATAATAAATTAAATTTAACAAAGTTAATTTATTATTTACCTAAAAACCTAAAACCTAAAGCTATACATAAAAAATTAAAAATAACTAAAAACCCATTGAACTATATTTTACCTACCTCTTACCATTCAACCACCTATGAACTTCTTTACCAAACATTATAAAAAAACCTTACCTATCCAATTTATCAATAAGGACAATTTACCAAGATGAGTTATGCTAGAAAAATAATGAGCAACCACATCTTCACACATTTTAACTTTCAGTAACATATACATTTATTTAGTTTCTATAGTTAGATCCTATCTTTATGTTGCATTTGATATAGATTTTAGGGTTTCTTACAATAGTTTTTGTTAGAGTAGGCTTAAGTTTACATAGGCTAATAATTAGGTGCATTTATTATTTTTTGTCATTGAGGTAGTTGGAGGTTGGTATTCCCATACCTCATTTTACCCGACTATTTATTCTTGGGATTGTACATTGTATTCTATCTCTGCCCAATGTATATTTTGCATGTCTTGGTTAAATAGTTTCTCTCATGTTACTTCTCAATGTTAGGTGAAGGTTGTTTTGGCTTGCAGTATAGGCTCCTAGGTGCATCAACATGGTATCAGAGTGACTGTGACTGCAGCCCCTTCCTGCTCATTAAGTTTTCACTAGGTTTGAGATTGATTTGTTTGCTCTATAAGTGCCATTCATTTCCATACAAAGCATTGATATCTCCAGCATTGGTTTCTCTTCTGTGCATTGTTTTGTTTCCTCTTGATAGAATAATTTCATTCTCATGGCATTGCTAAGCGTCGACATCTTCTTTGCTGGCTGGATTTGGGGGAGATCCAAATTGGATTTTTTTATGTCAAGGGCGTCACTGGAAATTTGTTTGATTCTATATATTGGAAGCTATTTACTACCCAGGAAAGAGATCTTTTCCATGTCAGAGATTGCCGTTGAGTAGGCTCCTAAATATCTCTAGATAATTAGTATTTCTGGTGCAGTGATTGCTCCACTGACATTTAGATGGATTTGAGGAAGACTAGTGCATGCATCATTCATGACTATTAAAACATTAGAGCAATGATTTCCCATCATCTATGTGATAGTGAATTCTACCAGAGGGAGCCAGCAGCCATCATAAGGCAATATCACAGCTGTTAGATAGCATTGTTGGGAGTCCATCTGGCTATAGTAGCAATCTGATCAGTTAGAGGATAGCAATCATCATCTAGAGGACACTAAATCAGCATTGGCATTATTCTTTCTTATTACTGGTGTTGCATACCATCAGCAAATTGGTGGCCATTTTATTTGATTTGGCAAAGTATGCAATGAGATTTGATTACTTAGCTTCCTAGTGTTGGAGGCATTTAGCAAGCCATTCCTTGATTGGTCATTTCATATATATTTGGCACAGACATTATACCATCCTAAAGTTGTAGTGATATATACTTTTGATACAGACTCTATCATTTGCATAGTTGAAAGAAATATTTAGGGTTTTTGTAGCCATTGGAGGTGGGCCCATAAGGGCATTTAGACTTGTTTGCAGGGACTTTGTCCCAAATTACTTGTGAAGAGAAGACTTGGGATATTCAAATAGTCAGTCTATCCCTTTCCAAACGTGAGCAAGGCTTACACACTATTGATCAGCCTCTCACGTGTGGAGCGCTAGACATTGAGTAGGCTGCTTGGTGATTTGTGTATGCTCGAGGAGGCTTGTGTTCTGGCTATTCAGATGGTGATTTGGCATTCTCTATTGTGGTGATGTGGTTTCTACATGGTGTGGATCACCCACCACAAATATCTTTATGTCAAATCTTCTTTAATAATTTTGCATCTTTATATTTTGTAGATATATTCAACAAACTGCTCTGAACAAGGTACTTTCTAAAAATTTTGCCATTTTTTGATAGTTTAAATAGATTGAAGTTGAAAGTTATTTCAATTACTTCTATTATTTGGCAAATTTGGTGTTGGGAATTCTAAATTCAATTTTCATTCATTCTAGGGGCATGTAAATTGCATTTTGGTCCCTTTTTGTTAAATTGTTTATCATGTCAGACCCAAGGATTGAATCGCTCACTCCACACAACTATCACACATGGAAGATCAAAATATCATAGTTGTTGCAATCTAGGGGTCTCTAGAAAATGTTAGATGTTGATCAACCTGAGTTCACTAAACCATTTGAACAATTTGTTCATAGAAAAAAAAATGGCTGAGGTTAGTGTTAGTGTAGGTTTTTATTGTAGATTCTCAGTTGTGACACTGCACAGTTCTCATTTTGGGAACTTTGGAGGATCATAACTTTCACATATGACCTCGTATCGAGGTGATTCTTTTTTTGAAAGTGCATGATGTTTCGAGTAGATCACAGTGGTGCTATTTATTTCTCTAGGTATTGTGCCAAAATTATATTTTCAGCATATGTTCTTTGTGATGGTTTTGTAATGTATTGAAATCAAGAAGACTTAGTATTTCATGCTAGTGGTAGTTGTAAATGCACTAATATAAAGTGCCAAATCATATTTTCTTTGGGGGGTTCTTTGATTGAGTGAAAAAAGGGGGGGAGGTTGTCTTGGTTGTGTTCTCTTCTTTTCGGCATTTCTTCATCATGGATCAAACAACTATGCCTATCCTAACTCCATAAAACTACTTTGAGTGGAAATCATGCATGACAATTCAATTAAGGAAAGTTGGATTACATAGGATAACAATGGGACTTGAAACTGAACCTGCTAAAGATGAAGATATGCCTAAGTGGTTTAACAAATGTGATGAGGCATATGGAACATTGTGTTTGTTTGTTTCTCCTAATTTGATCTTTCACATTGAGTCTTTAAATTCACCAAATGAAATCTGGACAAAGCTAGAAACACTACTTGGCACACAAGATTCAATGAGGGGTCATATGTTGGAAAATGAA
The DNA here is from genome assembly GCA_027924645.1 of Cunninghamia lanceolata. NCBI lineage: Eukaryota > Viridiplantae > Streptophyta > Pinopsida > Cupressales > Cupressaceae > Cunninghamia > Cunninghamia lanceolata. Next base: position 8,302,414 of record BSBN01000193.1, read on the forward strand.
CTAATTAGTTTAAGTCCAAGCAATTTCAACACAATCCAGGATTTCTTCACAAAATTGAAATCACTAAGGCTACAGTTAAAACAATGTAGAATTCAAAAGAAAGATGAACAACTTATTCTTAGTATTCTCTCTAAGCTAAGAATATGATGTGTTTCTTTCTACCTTCTATGCTACGAAGGGTGCACTTGGTACTCAATTCACCATGCCATCTTTAGATGATTTTGCTGTCAATCTCACTTGGGAACAAGACAAGCTAATCTAAATGTGCACTCTTAAGTCCTGTAAGTCACGTGCCTTGGCTGCCAACCAAGGTACAAAAGAATAGAAAGGACAAAGTAGTAACAACAATTGTAAGGATAAGAAATAGAAGAATAGCAAGGAGAAGAAGGATCAAATGCCGGTTGCTTCAAAAGAAACTAATGAGACCCAATCTTCCAAGGTAGACAAGCCTAAGAAAGAGAGGGTCCAATGTGCCTACTATAAAAGACCTGGTCATGATGAACATAAGTGCTTGAAGAAACAAATTGATCACTTGACACACATTCTTGAGAAGAATAATATCAGTGTTCCTGAATCTATCAAATAGAGTTAAAATGAGGGGTCTAACAAGGCAAAAGAAAATAGCAAGGGGAAAGGAAAGGGCAAGGCCCTTGTAGAAGTTGCTTCTTCACCATCCACTTGGGTTCTTGCTTCAGGTGCTTCACACCACATGGCTTCATCTAAGGAAGAGCTTGCATCTTTGGAGTTGTGTACTATGCCTTCTATTTTGATGGATGATGACACTCTTGTTGACGTGTGTTGGAGAGGGTCTGTTGATGTGGGGGATGGCACATTCCATGATGTTCTTTGTGTGACCTCATTATCAACTAATCTCCTATCAGTATACCAGATCACTCACACAAGTTCAGGCAAGTGGGTTGAGTTCACTCCTGATTTAGTGGAGATTTGTGAGTTGTACAGTGGTTCTACAGTTATAGTTGGGAGAGCAGATCATTAGTCACGTCTCTATCTATTTTCTCACTTTGTTTTTGATCCTCCTTTGACTATTTTTCTCACATATTCTGATGATGTGAGTAGATTATGGCATCAGTGGTTTGGCCATCTTAACTTTCGCTACTTGTAGCAGCTCAACCAATAGAGCATGGTCACAGGGTTGCCTTTAGTTTAGTTTTTAGGTGGTGTTTGTCAAGGATGCATTCTTGGTAAGCATCCTAAGGAAAAGTTTGACAAAGGTAAGGCATGGAGAGTTTCACAGATACTGGAGTTAGTTCATAGTGATTTGGCTGGTCCATTTCAACATCCTTCTTTCAGTAGGGCTAGATATGTCCTCACATTCAATGATGACTTTTCTCAATATACTTGGGTGTACTTTCTCAAACAAAAGTTAGAGGTATTTGATCATTTTTAGGACTTCAAAACTTTTGTAGAGAAGCAATCTAGGAAAGCCTTCAAAGTTTTGCACACTGAAAATGGTGGTGAGTATGTCAACCATTATTTTGAGCAGTTTTGCACTTCAGAGGGGATTGATTTGCAGCATTTAGTTCCATACAATCCTTAGAAGAATGGTATTGTAGAATGGAAGAATAGGTCCTTGAAGGAAATGGCAAACTACATGATTCACTCCAGATCTCTTGCACCATAGTATTGGACAGAGGCCATTAACTGTGCTTGTTATATCCAAAACTGTGTTCCTCACCGAGCCTTGAAGGGAGTCACTCCTTTTAAATCTTGGAGAGGTCAGAAACCATTAGTTAAGCACTTTCAAGTTTTTGGTTCTCCTGCATGGGCCCACATTCCTGCAGAGAAATGTAATGCCTTAGATCTGCAAAGCAATCCTTACATATTTCTAGGTTATCCTGATGCTGTGAAGGATTATCGGTTGCTCCACCCTACTACACATGAGTTGTTCATTGAGAGGAGTGTTCAATTTGAGGAGGGCTCTTCGAGCTCGCTTGCTATCACTTCTCCACCTCCTACTTTGACATTGGAGTCACTTGGGATACATGACAGATCTTCTAATGATTTAGATTCACCTGATCAGTCTTCTACCTCCACTTCTGATGTAGAGAGCAATTCAAAGGACTCACGTCCTTCCTCTCCTAGTCATCATTCAGAGGTTGATGATTATCCTCCAGATTCTCCATCTTTTGGTCCACTTTGGACTAGATAGACCTTGCAGTCTGTAGGTGATTGGGTTGTGGATCCATCAGACACTAGGTGGATTTGTTCACAGTTCTAGGATGCTCCACATGTCTTCATTGCTACTGCCTCAGATCCACAGTCTTTTCATGAGGCTTCTGGTATTCCTAAGTGGGATATAGCTATGTAGGAGGAGTATAGTTTTTTGATGAGGAACCACACTTGGGATCTTGTCCCTCTTCTTAAGGGAAGAAAACTTATTTGATTTAAGTGGATCTATCAGACAAAATTTGCAGCAGATGGGTCGGTTGACAAGCATAAGGCTCTCTTACTTGCCAAAGGATTCTCTCAAGTTCCTAGGATTGACTACTCTGAGACTTTTGCGCCAGTTGCCCAAATGAATTCCATCCGACTTGTTCTTGCCATTGCTGCAACAAATTGTTGGGAAGTACACCAGATGGATGTGAAGAGTGCCTTTCTTCACGGTGACCTTCAGGAGGAGATCTACATGGAGTAACCACTGGGGTTTGTTCAGGACTCTTCACTTGTGTGTCATCTTCAGAAGTCTCTCTATGGCCTCAAACAGGCTCCTCAGGCCTGGTATGCCAAGATGGACTCCTTCCTTCTGACAGTTGGGTTCACTCAGTGCCATTCTGATCCCAATGTCTACATTTGGCAGTAGGATGATTCACTCCTATTTCTGGTTCTCTATGTTGATGACTTGATCACAGGGAGTTCTCCATCCACCATTGGGGTTGTCAAAACTATCCTTCATGACATATTTTTAATGACTAACTTGGGCTTGTTGCATTACTTTCTCGGGATTGAGATCTACCAGTCTACTTCTGGGATCACACTCACATAGTACAAGTCTACTCTAGATTTGCTCTCGAGGTTTCATATGGCTGACTATAAGCCTGCTCTGACTACTTTTCTTTCTGTAGTCAAACTTGAGGCTCAATGTTCTTCACCATTTGTTGATGGCACTTTGTACCGATAGTTTGTTGGGAGTCTCATTTATCTGACTCATACAAGACCTAACATTTCATATGTTGTAGGCATGGTCTCTCGATTCATACAGGAGCCTCATGAGCTTCATTGGAAAGCAGCCAAGCGAATCCTTCAATACATTCAGGGTACTCACAGTTTTGGGATTCACTATGTAGTGGGCATTGAGCTTCACTTGGTGGGCTACACAAATTCAGATTGCGTAGGAGATTCTAAGGATCACAAGTCTACTTCAGGTTACAACTTCTCACTTGGCTCAGGTCCTGTTTGTTGGTCGAGCAAAAAGTAGTCTGCTATTGCTCTATCTTCTACTAAGGTTGAGTATTGGGGGGTTGTGAATGCCACCACTGAGGCCATTTGGCTTCAAAATCTTCTCACTGAGTTTGATATCCAGATCAGACAGTCATCAGTCATATTTAGTTACAAACAAAATGCCATTCAGATCTCACAGAATCCGGTCCATCATCAGTGGACCAAACACACTGAGGTCCACATGCACTACATCCGGGAGATCATCCATGGCCATGTCATTAACCTTCACTATTGTCTGACTTCGGAGCAGGTTTCTGATATCTTTACCAAAGCCTTCACTGAGAGCAAGTTCATTCATATGAGAGATTTGCTGTGGGTACGAGGTGCTTCATCTTCTGGGGGGCTTCTTCCTCTCACTCGGAGTCTTGACTCTCTCTACTTTGGGGGGGTCTCTTCTCTCTTTTTTTGGGGGGAATTTTATGTACATGGGTACCTCATGAGGCTTGATTTGTCGGGACCCATTTCTACATCTACCTAAGCTTTGCTTATGGGGGGGTGTTAGTGTAGGTTTTCATTTCCTTATAGGTTATTTATTTTTCCATATATTCCTAGGTTTTTCCTACACTTCTTATAATCTTGCTTAGGTTTATAAAGCATGCTTAATTAGGTGAGACTATTATGACGTGTCACCTTCCTACATGTAAGCTTCCATTAGCTATATTGCAAAGATACTTTGCTATCTTTAGTTTGATAGATGGTTGCTCCTCATTGGTTGGTGTTGCCACCTCATCCCTCTCCTTGGTCTATATAAGCATGCTACTTGGCTTGTATTTTGTATCTCTTTCTTTTGCATCCTCTTAATGCTATTTTGCTTCTAGCATTTGCATTACTCTCTTGGAGACTAACTCTATGTTGCTGATTTGATTTCATACTATTTGCATTCATTGTTTAGATATCTATTCATTTCCACTAGGTTTCTAGGTTAATAATCTTTTCAGATTCTAATAGTTAGAGGACTCATAGGTATCCATGTGTCTGATAATTTGTTGTTTCACATTGTGGAGTGTAAGACACCCCAAAAGGTGTGGGATAAGCTTGCCGAGTTGTATGGTAAGGTCAATCAGTTCAAGATCTTGCAACTTGAAGTTGATCTCACCTCTCTCTCTCCAAATGCCTTCCCCACAATTCAATATTTCCTTAACTGGTTCAAGTTGATTTTATCTCAATTGAAAGGATGTGATCATACCAAAAATGATAAGGAGTGTATTTTCTTGATCTTGTTTAAGTTGAGAGGTCCTTTTCAAGTGTTTTCCTCTACCTTCTATTCTACCATAGATGCTATGCGAGAAGATCATAAGATGCCTTCATTTGAGGAATTTTGTGATCGATTGACTAGGGAGCAGGCCAAGTTGATTCAGATGGATGCTCTTCCTAAGAGTCATGATTTGATGGCTCAATCTTCCAAGGGAAAGGATAAGAACAAGAAGAAGCCCAAGACTAATTTGTCTATAGGTGGTGAGCCTCCCTCCAGGCCTAGGGCAAAGAATGATCAGAAGACTAATCCTCTGCATCCTTCTCCTTCTAACTCTAGGGAGTCATCCTCTAAGTCTAAGAAGAAGAAGGAAAATTATTCCTTTTGTGGAAAGTCAGGGCATAATGATGCACATTGTTTTGAGAGGTTAGAATAATTGGAGGAAGCTATGAAGAAGCACAATATTACCCTACCTAAGTCTTCTTCCTTGGGAAAATGGAAACCTCTCATAGTAAGGGCTTCATCCTCTACCAGTAATAGTTGGATTCTTGATTATAGTGCTTCACATCATATGACTCATGTTGAGGATCTTTTTTATTCTATTTCCTCTTGTAGTACTTCTCATATTGCGGTTGGGAACTCTTCACAAATTCTGGTTGTAGGAATAGGCTCAATTAAGATGTAGGATGGTTGCATTGATGATGTTCTTTTTGTTCCTAAAATATTGGAGAATCAGATTTCTGTCTATTAGATTTTTCATCATGGTGACGGGAAGGGAGTTGAGTTTTCTCCCACTGCTGTGACTATTCGAGAGTTGTAGGATCCTAAGAAGGTTGTTGCTATATGGATAGTTGATGATGTGGCCCATTTATATAGGTTTGATGGATTTGAGTCTTCATCAGGATCATCCCTTATTGCTCATCTAGATTATGTGAGCAAGTTTTGACATGAACATTTTGGGCACCTAAATTAAAGGTATCTTCAATAGATGAGCACACAAAATTTGGTGATTAGTCTACCTAAGATCTCTTGTCTTGATGGAGTTTGTCGAGATTGTGTTCTTGGAAAACATCATAGGGATCCTTTTCCAAAGTGTATGGCCACAGGTACTTCGACACTTGTTGAGATGGTGCATAGTGACCTCATGTCATTCCCAACTCCTTCATTTTTAGGGGCTAAGTATGTGCTCACCTTTATTGAAGTCTTCTCTTGGCGCACATGGGTGCACTTTTTAAAGTACAAGGATGAGGTTCTTCAATTTTTCATGACCTTCTTTACATTTGTGGAGAAGCATTCAGGAAATTCCCATCAGAAGATTCATACAGATAATGGGAGACAATATGTCAATTAGGCATTTTAGAAATTTTTCCTTGCTCAAGGTATTCTTCATCGACAAACAGTGTTATACACTCTTCAGCAGAATGTCATGGCTGACCAAATGAATAGAACCTTATGGGCCAATTGTATGCTTCAGTATTAGTCCATGGCTCTAGCATTTTGGGCAGAGGCTGTCAATTGTGCCAAATACATTAAGAACTGTATGACTCACAAGGTAGTGTGGAATATGACTCTCATTGAGGCTTGGTCTCATGTCAAGCCCAAGGTGTCCTTTTCAAAGTACTTAGTAGTAATGCATGGACATTCATTCTAGATGTGAGGTACCAAGCAAAGGAGAAAAAAAGTCAGCGGTTCATTTTTGTTGGCTATTGTGAGGATGTGAAGGGTTACTATTTTTTGATCCTATCACTTGAGAGGTACTGGTGCAGGAGCACCTCGAGACACTGAGGATCAGTAGGATCCCTGCTCTATTTTGTCTAAGTTGTCTTTCATGTTTGTAAGGCCTTAGTGTCATGATGATTCATACGTGACCGAGTAACGGTATAACGTGAGTCTGTATATGTGTCATACAAGTTTGCAACTGATTTGATCAAATGTAACTAAATGGTAGAGGTGGTTGTAGGGCAGTTCACCTTCCACATTATGTAACTACCGATATGAAGAATCTATATAGTTGGTCTGTGTTTGTACAAAGAGAAACAGAGAGAGGAAGAGGGAGAAAGAATCGATTTGTATGCATATTCTGAGAAGTAATAAAGAAGTTCTGTTTTGGTTTAATTACACGAATGTAGGTCGGAAGCATTCCACTGGTTGAGATTTCTTCGAAATCAGTGGAATGACATCCTTAGGGTTAGAGCATTTTCTATTCTGTTGTGTTTTTGGTTGTTCTTGTGTGAGTTGTTCGGTGTTGCATAGTGGTAGAGTAGAAGACGTGGACATCGGCATAATACAGCCCCTTGGAGAAGCGTTTGGAAGTCACACCAATCTAAGGTGTCAGACCGATAGAAAGTGTATCAGTGAAGAATGAAGAAATACATATCGGCCCATTGAAATAATAAGCTAGGAGTTCACCGACGGGCAAAGTGTTGCCAATCAATGGAAGTCAAAATCGACATCAAGAGTGTGTCCATCCGCACATCGGTTAGTGTTGGTAAACATTCACCAATGTTAAAAGTCATGCCAAAGACAATGCTTATCAGCATGTCGAAAGAAGGTTACAAGACTCCATCGATGTGTGAAGTCTCACCAATGACGAGTGTCATCGGTGTATCGGCAGGAGGTCAGAGGTGTCTGCCGATGGTAAAGGTCTCACCGACGGTCATGGTTTGAAGGGTCATCGAGGTGATCGGAATGGATCAGCGGAAGAATTTTTGGGTTGGCCGACAGTATTCAATTTCACCAATCATGAAGAATGAGGATGTTCAGGTATTGTGTGGACCTAGCGAAGGTTTATTTAAAGCCGATTAAGCAGTTATCTCCCTGTACTATGGGTCAAATGGGTATTGACCCCCTGTATTGAGTGCTTCCACTGTGTACTCTGCATCAGGTACATTTTCATCATGATGTTCATTTTGATGAGTCTTTCACTTCGAAGGATTCTCCATTAGAAGCCCCTTCCTCTCTTCATCCTAGTTCTTCTTCAGATGATGTTTTGATTCCTATAGATGATGATGATATTATTCTTGTTGTTGACATTTCTCCATCTCCTCCTCCACCTGCACCCACAAGACTATTAATGGCTCATACACTTTTTGAGGATGTTGGTACTCTTCCAGGTGATCACATAGTTACACGTTGCACTCATTCCCAAACTTCAGGTATCATTCTTTTGAGCCGTGCAGTTTCTACTAATCCTCAGAAGTTTTTAGATGCTTCAGCTGTTCCAAAATGGGAAAGTGCTATGATTGAGGAGTATTTTTTTTAATGAAGAATCATACTTGGGATTTAATTCCTCTTCCTAAGGGAAGAATGTTGGTTCAACACAAGTGGGTATATTGTACCAAGTATGCACCTGATGGTTCTATTGATATGTATAAGGCTCATCTAGTGTCTAAGGGCTTCTCTTAGGTTGAAGGTATTGACTATTCTAAGACTTTTACTCCTATAGCCAAGATGGATTATGTTTGTCTTATGCTTTCTATTGCTACATCTCAGGGTTGGCCAGTGTATCAAATGGATGTGAATAGTGCTTTCCTACATGGTGATGTTTAGGAGGAGATCTACATGGAGTAGCCATTAGGCTTTGTGTAGGACCCTTCATTTATTTGCAGGCTAAGACATTCATTGTATGGTCTCAAACAAGCTCCTCGGGCTTGGTATGAGAAGATGGATAGTTATCTGTTTGCTTCTGGATTCACTAGATGTCAATCTAATACTACGATTTATATTCATAGACATGGGGGGATCTTCTCATTCTTATTCTCTATGTGGATGACTTGATTCTCACAGGGAGTTCTCCTGCCATGATTAAGGATACTCAGGGAGCTTTGATGAGGCATTTTGATACGACTGATCCTGGTCTGTTGCATTACTTCCTTGGTCTTCAGATTCATCAATCTTCTACTAGTATTTCTATCTTTCAGAAGAAGTATGCTCTTGATTTGTTTTAGAGATTTGGGATGGATAACTACAAGCCAACCCCTACTCCTTTTTAGTCAGGTATTGTGTTGTCTACTAGTTGCAGTATTCCATCAGTTGATGCTACCTTGTATTAGTGGTTGGTTGGTATCCTTCTGTAGTTGACACATAGTCATCCTAATATTTCCTTTGCAGTTGGTCTTGTCTCCCGTTTCTCTCAAGATCCTCATGAGAGTCATTGGAAGATAGCCAAACATATCTTGTGGTACATTCAGGGCACTACACAGTTTGGAATTCACTATACATTAGGAGCTACTGAGATTGTGGGCTTCACTGACTCAAATTAGACTGGTGATGTTAAAGATCAAAAGTCCACTTCTATCTTTGTTTTCTGTCTTGGTTTTGGTCTGGTTGCTTGGTCTTGCAAGAAGCAAACTACTATTGCATTATCATCAATTGAGGCTGTATCAAGGAGTAGTCTTGGCTAGTCAGGAGGTTCTTTGGCTTCAACAATTGATGGTTAAATTTAGCTTTCGTGCTGATCATCCCACTACTGTTTGGTGTGACAATTAGAGTGCCATTCATATTTCTTGCAACCTAGTAGAGCATAAACATACTAAGCATATTGAAATCCACATGCACTTCATTTGGCAGCTCATTCAAGAGGGTGTTCTCAATTTCAAGTATTTGCCTATAGAGCAGTAGGTTGCAAACATCTTCACTAAACCTTTGGCATCTCCTCACTATCTTTTGTTGCAATCAATGTTAGGGGGGAAGGAAGTTGTCCTTGGGGGGTCTTGAGGAGTCCTCCTTCCTTTCACTTTTTTCCTTTCATCATTTTATGTTTTTCTCCTTTTCTTTGGATGTGAGAGATTGCATTACATTGCATTGTAGTTGTACATGGGCACCTAATATGGCCTTGTTGTTGGGACCCATTTTGCATCTCATATTGCATAATAATCTCCCTATGTTGCACTTAAGGGGGGTGTTAGAGTAGGCTTATGTTTACTTAGGCTAATAATTAGATGCATTTTTTATTATTTTTCATTGAGATAGTTAGAGTTTGGTATTCCCATACCTCATTTTACGTGGCTATTTATTCCTAGGATTGTACATTGTATTTCATCTCTACCCAATGTATATTTTTCATGTCCTGGTGAAATAGTTTCTCTTGTGTTGCTTCTCAGTGTTTGGTGAAGGTTGTTTTGGCTTGCAATATAGGCTCCTGGGTGCGTCAACAATTTTAAACCTTTTTCAAATAAAAGTTATATTTCTTGCATATAATTACAATCGACTTGAGTTATGGATTCATGGAGTAGATGTCGATAAGTCATAGACCTTGGATTGTGCAAGTATACGAAGAGGTACTTTGAATGGATAGTCAATCCATAAAGCCTTATGGTATGAATAATAGGATCATGAGAATTAACCTAAGTCAGGTAGACTAGATTTGGAGTTAGATTAAGACTATATTGTTTAAACCATTTATCGAATGAACCAAGTTTACCAAGTCAAACTATAGGATGTGATAGTATCCAAGTTGAGTTAGAGGTCGGTGGACAATACGACTATGTTTACTATAAATATCTATTTAAATAGAATCTTTATCCAAAGTAATGCATATGTCTCTGCATGCATTAGTCGGTTCACCATGTCCAGATTTCATAACCTATTGGTATGATCATACTTAGCTAGAGGATTGTCTAGAGTTGTGAGATCGATAGAGTTATGTAGGATACAACACTAGTACTTAGATGGAAAATATAATTTGGTTACCTTATGTCTATACTCTTCATGAAGGGTAGGGCCACTTCTAGTTGGAAGGTGTCTGAGGGACCGCCAGTCTATGGTTGGAGGTAAAACACTTGGAAGATTCTCTCTCCAGCAGAAGACTCATTGAGACTTGCGACATGGATGTCAGAATTCTAGATGCAACATACATATTTGATATAAGACTTGTATTTCATAAACTATGTAAATTTTATCAAGTGTAGATCATTGTAATTGAAAGACCAAATGTTCATTTTGTAAATTAGTACATGTATTTTTAGAAAGTAAGTTATGTTTATATGATGTATTTTCGATTCATTGCAAATATTTTAATTCAAAAAAATGTTTAATATTTTTCATTTAATGTATATTTATCTCTTGGTAAATATTTGTTTTAAGCCTTGTTAGAGAGTTAGTATGTTACATATGGTATCAGAGCTACTAGGTTCAAGACTATGGCTTATGATCTCACTATGCTAACTTTTTATCCAACATTATCAGTAGCTAATGCTTGGACTTCTTGTGCTAGGATGGTGCGACTCAAGATGACTGCTAGGAAGTTAGTTATTAGAAATGAGTGCTACCTAAAGGTCAAGAAAGAATGAGAGGCCATAGTTAAAACCATAGAAGAAACCAACTATGACTTAGTGATATTGAAACTTTCAATAGTGCCATGTCTCGAATTAAGCAAAAAAAAAGAAATTTTTTGAGGTAGCCAAGATCATAGCTAAGATCATAGCTTATTTACCCCCAGCTAAATCCAACCAATTATCTCTCTCAAGAGATACGTCAACCAATCCAAATGTGGACACACCTATGATTACTAAAGACCCTCATATACCCTCATCTTCTGAGATTATTGTGCTTAGTGAATTAGAGGAATATACTCTTCTTAACCAAGTATCTGATAGTGAATTAAAAGGATATACACCCCTCGATTATGACAATTTAGTCATTTCATGTATAAATAAGGATGTAGTTACTCTGAAATAAACTATAATAAAGATTGGATCATTTTGTACCAATATGATGTTTACATTTGACTTATGTTTTTGATTTAATGAATCACATTAAATTTAGAAAACTAATAGATAATTTAATATTCTCAGGTGTGAGCAAAACAACATCATGGTTCGTACAAGAACAAATCAAGGTGAATGTCAGGAAGAGAATAACTCTCCAGTAAATTGAATGGAAAAGTTAGATCAAATTTTAGATATGCTTATAGAAACCAAAGAGAAACATGGTACCTTAGAGAAGAAAGTAAGAGATCAAGGGAATCCTGAAGGAGGAAATGAAATCTCTCATGGATTGAGCACAGAAAATGATTAAGAGCATAGTGTAAATAGTGAGAATCCTAATAATAGTAAACCCTAGAGAGAAGTAAGGGATAGTCTTGCTTTGGAACTATCTAAAGATATGAAGAAAGTGACACCACCTATGTTCGATGGAATGGTGACTGGAGATCTTGCTGAGGCTTGCTTAACAGACATTGAAAAGTATATTGAGATAAGAAATTATTCAGAAATAGTATGGGGAGCCTATCACGTGGCTAGAGAAGCATCTACTTGGCGGATGGACAAGAAGATGTAATTAGGATTAAGTTTCTTAAAGGTAACTTCAGATGAGTTTGTTTAAAAATTATTTTGTAAAAGGTGGTTGCCGAGTATGTGCAAGAAGATGAGTATAGATTTCACAAAAGTCTTCCATGGATGAAAAATGCCACTTGGAATGGGTACGCATTTTCAATCTTTTTTTGTCTCAAACATGTCTATGGCTATTTTTTTATTTTTTAGAAACGGGTACCCATTATTTTTAGAACAAGTACCCATTTATAATGGGAACTCGTTATGAATGGGCACCAGTTTATACCAAGTACTTGTTTTTAAAATTTTAAAATTGCAAACCTGCCAATTTACATTGGTTTTAGGCTTGGAAACCCAAGCCTTAGCTTTGGACCTGCAACTAGGAGACCATGAAAACATCAAGAGAAAAAACTAGTTTCACCACTATGGATGACGACATTTTTATTGGAGAAAAGATATTGGAAGTGGAGGTGGGCATGGGCATTCTACTCCTAAAGGGATTTCTACTGGCAACAACAATGGAGATGTATATGATGTTGAATTTGAGGATATTAATAACTACTATTAGAGAATGCTTCTAAAAGATATTCTAAGTTCTCTCATCATGAATTGAAAATCATAGATATGAAAACAAAAACATGTAAAATCTTACCTACATTGAAACCACCTTATCTTTTCATTCACCTTTAACAATAAAATTGTACCTTTTAGGTAATATTTTTGTGGGTTCAATCAAAGGTGAAATCTTGGGCATATACATTCCAAGCATTTACTCCTACCACATATATAAGGGAATCACAACTTGTGGCAAATGACTTTATAGAAAATACTTTTCCAGTGTTATACCAATACATTGTGACTATATAAGCATAGATTGTGATAATAAGCAAGCATTAATGTTTCAAATGCATTCAAGAAGTAATGATGCATCTAGCAATGTGTATAACATCAAAAAATTGCAAGTCTATGATTTCTTTTAATTTGTAAGAATAATCCATTTCTAATATAGTTTTTTCATAATGTGTCCGGAAACAATTATAGTGTTACTTAAAAGATACATGTTGTAAATGAAAATTATGAATCTATCATTTTTATGGCTAATACTTTAATTATATCATTCTTGAATGTATTAACAAATGATTATCAATGTTAATTTTTCCTTTCTTACATAATCATCAAAATCTGATTATCAATGTCAATAAACTATATTATCTTGAAAGTTTTTCCTTTCTGACATAATCATCAAAATCTCTTAAATTATTGCACTCATAAAATTCTTTAAAAAAATTAAAAAATTAGTAGGAACACCTAAATGTACTATCAAATAGTGGATAACACAAGTATTTATATCCCATTCAATCTTTTATTATGCACAATAACATTACAAAATAACATATAAACATACCGTATTGACTAATAAAACTATGTATATTAATGTCTCTGAACTATTTAAATACTGTTACTAATATAATATAAATTAAAACTTCAATAAAAATGAAGTGGGTATTTACCCAAAATCGCAAATTAGCAGCGCTATAAGCCACTCAGCCATATGTTCTAAAGCAAAAAGGTAATCGCTCAATAATATGTACTAAGGAAATGCTACACTATATAGTTTTTAATCGTTTACACTTACTGTTGCTGAATTTTTTCCCACAAAATACGCTGTAAAACAATAAAAATACGCTACAGAGCTTCAATTTCTAGGCTTCGTCATGGAGGAAAGTCTAAGATCTTTACCCAGCGTCACTAATACCCTACGTTAATCCTTACACAAGTGAATATAGAAGAATCGGAAGGATTTAAGAAAAAAAAAATCGTAAAGCAGAAATGTGACTTTTACAGGTACCTCGTCATGATTAACCATGGGTGCAAATGCCTGCAGGCTACATAATCCTAAGGAAATAAGCTTATTGCTGCTGCAGGCACAGGATGTTCGGAGGTCGCCTCTACATTTAGATCAAATGTCGCGACCCGCTTATATTTATCAGATCCCATATCTGCTTTAAGCGATTTTTCAGGACTGCCCGCGTTGTTGTTTGCACAAGAAGTTGAATTCCTTTGCGCAGAAAGGCTATCTTCCCTGGTCAAGATTGAAAAATCCTCCCACTTAAATGAGGGCTTCCACTGAGAGATATGTTTGATAGCATTGCTGCCCATAACTTGTGCCGTAGATATCTCTTCTGCAGAAAAGCGGTTCATTTGCTTCTGTTTAAAAAGCTTTTTCATTGCATGGATTCTTTCCATCAAAGCGAAGAATTCTTGACCTTCAATGTCATCAGCTGTTGGACGTAACTCACACTCCTTTTCTCCCATGTCGAGAAACTCTCGAGCTTCATTATCCTCAGTTCGTGGGCGTTTACTCTTCTTTTTTCCCTCCCATTCTCTGACCTCATTCTCTACAGTACATTGCAGGTTCTGGCTTGAGCGATTGAAGTCCATGATAGTTACTAAACACAGCTGTTACAGAAGGCGTAAGATGAAATTAAATGATCCAAGTCTTCATCTCACCTAAAACCCTTCACAGAAACAAAGCTTCTCCTCTTGAGTGGTTGCCTAAAATATACGATATGCAAGTAGTCACGAAAGGAAGCTTCTCTGAAATTAGAGAAGCTTTTCAAGATACTCAATAAACCTAAAGGAAGCTTCTCTGAAATTAGAGATGCTTTTCAAGATACTCAATAAACCTCATCTTTTATTTATAAAGAAGTTTTAGAGGATTAAGTTATTTTAAAGCTATAAATGTATGTATTTTAAGTGATTTAGGTAGAATGAATACTTTTCATAGTAGATGTAAAGATACGTATTTTAAGTCATTTTAACAGAATGAATACCTTTCATAATAAATGTGAAAGTAGGTATGTTAAGCGATTGTGGCAGAATGAATACCTTTCATAATAAATGCAAAGGTATATGCTTTAAGCCACTTTGGTAGAATGAATACCTTTATAGTAAATATAAACTTATGTATTTTAAGCGATTTTGACAGAACTAATACTTTTCAATCCCCCAATCATTAACTCAATTAATGGGAGAATAATTGTGCCTAGAGCTCTAATTCCAACTCCCAATACCAACAAATTACTAACTAATTCAAAATATTTATCCAAGTAAAATAGCCACCACATGTATACACTAAATGGAGACAAACACGACTTACGTTGGTCACCCGCCTTTTGCCTGACGCTACTTTTCCATCGAAAGAGAGAAAGTGAGTGAACAAAGGAAAAAGGAAAGAGGATAAAAATCTAGCCAATCTGTGTTGATGTAACTCTGGTTGCTTGACCAGCAAAACCCTGAGAAACTTGAAGGACCAATGATATAAAGAAAATTGAAGGAGAGGTCAAACAATAAAATGAAACGCGCCTCACATCCCGCTTATTCCGTAGAATAATTACCTTTGGACATCTACTGTCTTCTGCGAAGTTTCATATGATTGTCTCACTAGGGAACATAGATCATCCTTACGTCGGCAATTGTGGAAAAATAACTTACTTCACGGACTGATGACCGACTAATTTCCCCTCATCGTAATCAGTAGTTGTCAATACGGAATGGAGAAATTAAGTTTGAAATTTATGTCTCGAGATTTGTTCAAACGATTTTGAAAAATAGTATAGGAAGCAAAAGCCAAAGTTCCGGTTAGTATTCCAGAGAATGGACTTACAACTCAGTGGTCTGCCATGCACCACATCTAAAGTATTTCTCTCAGCTAACATGCAATCACTAACATTTCAACATCCATACGGACTTTTTTTCCCTCATTGCTACTTTTGTGAGTTTCACAATTTGGTGGTCCAACAACTCTTATCTTTTCTTTTGCATTTAGAAGAATTAAGGTTTTGAATGGTATATATATTTTCTTAGAAAAGTTATATATTAATCTTTTAATTGATAATAGTTTAACATCACTGTGGATAGGAGAACATGGCTCGTTTTTTCTCATCATTTCTTTTTTTAATTTTTTTAATTTTTTTAATTTTTTTTATTTTTTTAGGTGATATTTTGATAGTAATTATCTAATCTTGTGGTCCACTTCTCTATATTTCCTTCTCATTTGGAAGAATTAGAGTTTTGAATTATAAGATTTTCTATATTTCCTTCTCATTTGGAAGAATTAGAGCTTTGAGTTATTCTTGTAGTAAAGGCATATGTGTATACACCTAAAAATGACATGACTCGGTCTAAATAAATATTCTTAATAGTTGGCATTAGTTTTCCACAGTCCATGAATTAAGAGAGAGTGTTTCTGGATTAAACTGTGTATGTTTTTGCATCAACGTTTCAGATCATGCACAATGATCCATCATCAAGATGAGGAGAAAGTATAGATTGGATAGCAAACTAGCCCTTATAAAGGAAAGGAGGGTATTACAAGGCACGCAAAACGAAGGGAGGAGATGGGAAAAAAAGAAGAAAAATGAACCAATTCATACTTGAGGCATATGAACGCACATGACCCCACGTATGAATAAACAAAATAATAAAACCAAAAATAGAATATATATATGTGTGTGTGTGTGTGTGTGTATAAAGTATAACCCATATGCAATCTATATATTATAAACATATATATATCATATTATGAAAATAAATAAAACCAGAGAACCAGAGAGATAAATAAGATTATTGAAAAAGAATATAATCCATAACATGTATCATATGTAATAAGAAATTGTAATGTATATGATATAGTAATATACAAAATATATTTAATCAACAAAAATAATATTGTATGTATGTAGGCAAATGGACAAAAACATAATGTGTATTATATAATAATACAATATATATAATATATAAAGAACATATCATATAAAAATACAAAAATAAAAATTACATTGTATAATAATACAAATTATATATAATCATTCACATAGTATTGAATATGCAAAGACAAATAGTCAGAAACAGAATATGCAATAGAAAAAAAAGAAAACAAAACAACACATAAATAATGTACACAGGAATTAGGATACAAGACAAAACCAAAATATATATACAATAAGTATATAACACCTTATTAGACATGAATATACTTAAACAAAAATATGGTAAAAATGCATTTAAAAACCACAAATATGCCAACGAAAGGAATAACAATAGAACTATACATACTAAAGTATTGACATAGTAATGCACAAAAATGCCCCAATATAAATAAATATTAAATAAATAAATTAACATATTACAAAGAATCATAAAGTAAAGGCAAAATATGTTGAAGGAAGTAAGAGAAACAAAGGTAGCGAAAGGAGTAAAAAACTAAGAACACAAACCTAGACACAAAAATAAAAAAAACAAACAAAGACTAACATATGCTAAGACAACAATATACTAGCACAAGTAAACCAATCCATACAACCTAAACAAACCAATGGCAAGAAAAATAATAACCGTGAAAGCCATTAAAATACTAGGATAAAAATGAGAAGGAATGTATGAAAGGAATAAAGTGAGTATGCCAAAAATGTAAGGAGGAGTGTTAGAAAGAGAAAGGACGTAAGCAGGAAGGAAAAAAGAAAGAAGCAAGGAGGGGTACATTCAGAGTAAGGAGAAACAAGTACAACAAAAAGAGAAAGAGCCAACGAGGGGGGAAGGAGCGACAAAACAAAAGACATGAAAGGAGAAGGAGAGGAAGGGGGAAGATAGAAAACATGGAGAGGAGAGTGGACTGACAACAACTACAAGAGGCAGAGTCCCAGGACTAGGAGAATCAAGAAGGATAAGAGTGTGATTGGAGGGAGTTTAATAAAGGCTGCCAGGTTGGGTTCAGTTGCCACCCTTCATCACGATTGAGATTGGATGGGTGACATTTAATGAAGATCGCTTCTTGAAGTTTCCTCCTATAAAAACAATCTTCTTTCACCAAGACATGTGTATGCTCAAGACAAATGTGGTGTTTGGTTTTGTATGAGTGCTCAGCTAAGGCAGATTTGGTGGTACGATCATGTCTAATGTCTACACTATGATCCTTGATCCTGGTGCTAATGGATCAACTAGTTTCACCAATGTATGGAGTCCTACAGGAGCAAACTATCTTATAGACCCCATAGTTGGTAAGATAATCTCTAGGGTCTTTGATAGAAGGAATAAGGCTTCTAAGGGTGGAGCTGGGTCTGAATGTACAACGGAGGCCCTTCTTATGCAGGATTCTAGTGATTTTTTTTTAGAGGCCCTCTATGTAGAGTAGGGTAGCCACCCAAGTATCACTTGGGACATCAAGTTTAGGCTTGGGGTGAACATAACACTTAGCCAAGCTAAAGGCACGGGAGATGCACTTCTGGCAATAACCATTAAGCTTGAACACTTGGGATAGGTTGGAGGGCTCCTAGTCAATGTGCTTATTATCACAAATGCAATAAGCACACGTAACTAGTGTCTTAAGGACACCAACTTTTTGGGAGGTGTGGTGGTGAGAGGATGCATTGAGGTAAAGGTCGGTGTGGGTGGATTTTCTATAGACGATACGAGCAAGGGCACCATCCTTCTTCCTCATGATTAGAACATCTAATAAAGGAAGCTTGTTGTCAGACTTGAGCTCTTTAGTGAATTGAATGCAATCCACCAATTGGTTAAGGTGAGAGTGGAAAAGCTCCAAATTATCTAGGCCATGTGGCAAACAAATATTGGTGTCATCAATGTAATGTTTCCACCATCTAGGTCTGAGGGGAAAGGAGTTAAGGGCTAACTTCTCAAAGTGCTCCATGTAAAGGTTGGCAACAATAGGGGATAAGGGAGATCCCATGGAAACTCCTTCAGATTGTTCATAGAAAACATCTTGGAAAGTAAAGAACGTGGACCATAGGCATAACTCAACTAAAGAAGCTATCTCATCATTAGTTTTATGCCTAACCAGTTCCACGGAGTGGATTGCAATCAATTCACTAAAGAGTTCGAGTCTAACAACAAGCTTCCTTTCTTGGATGTCCTGATCATGAGGAAGATGGATGGTACCCTTTCTCGTACCATCTAGAAAGTTCACCCACACCGACCTTTATCTCCATGTGTCCTCTCACCACCACCCCTCCCAAAAAGCTAGTGTCCTTAAGACACTACCTACGCGTGCTTATTGCAATTGTGATAATGAGCACATTGACCAGGAGCTCTCCTACCTATCCCAAGTGTTCAAGCTCAATGGTTATCACCAGAAGTGCATCTCCCATGCCTTTAGCCTGGCTAAGTGTTGTGTTCACCCCAAGCCTAACCCTAATGTCCCAAGTGATACTTTGGTTGCCACCCTATCGTACACAGAGGGCCTCTCAAATAAAATCACTAGAATCCTGCATAAGAAGGTCCTTCGTTGTACTTTCAAACCCATCTCCACCCTTAGAAGCCTTATTCCTTCTATCAAAGACCCTAGAGATTATCTTACCAACTCCAGGGTCTATAAGATAGTTTGCTCCTGTGGGACTCCATACATTGGTGAAACCTGTCGATCCATTAGCACCAGGATCAAGGAGCATAGTGTGGACATTAGACATAATCGCACCACCAAATCTACCTTAGCTAAGCACTCATACAAAACTAAACACCACATTTATCTTGAGCATACGCAAGTCTTGGTGAAAGAAGATTGTTTTTACAGGAGGAAACTTTAAGAAGCGATCTTCATTAAATGTCACCCATCCAATCTCAATCGTGATGAAGTGTGGCAACTGAACCCAACCTGGTAGCCTTTATTAAACTCCCTCCAATCACACTCTTATCCTTCTTGATTCTCCTGGTCCAGGGACTCTGCCTCTTGTAGTTGTTATCGGTCCACTCTCCTCTCCATGTTTTATATCTTCCCCCTTCCTCGCCTTCTCCTTTCATGTCTCTTTTTTTGTCACTCCTTCCCCCCTCGTTGGCTCTTTCTCTTTTTGTTGTACTTGTTTCTCCTTACTCTGAACGTACCCCTCCTTGCTTCTTTCTTTTTGCCTTCCTGCTTACGTCCTTTCTCTTTCTGACACTTCTCCTTACATTTTTGGCATATTCACTTTACTCCTTGCATACATTCCTTCTCATTTTTATCCTAGTATTTTAATGGCTTTGACGGTTATTATTTTTCTTGCCATTGGTTTGTTTGGGTTGTATGGATTGGTTTACTTGTACTAGTATATTATTGTCTTAGCATATGTTAGACTTTTTTTGTTTTTTGTTTTTTTGTGTCCAGGTTTGTGTTTTTAGTTTTTTACTCCTTTCACTACCTTTGTTTCTCTTACTTCCTTCAACATATTTTGCCTTTACTTTATGTTTCTTTGTTATATGTTAATTTATTTATTTAATATTTATTTATATTGGGGCATTTTTGTCATTATGGTGCAGGAGCTCCACAGTTTTGTGTTGTTGTTCCTAGTTAATTTTTACGTTATTTATTTACCTCTAAGGCTTTGAAAGCCATTTTTGATGTGTTGAAATAAAAGACTTAGTCATTTGTTTGACTAGTCTAAAATAGAGTGAACTAAGGCCTATTTCATAGGAAGTTCTTTTAGAAACTTGGTTTTATGAAGACAAAATTTATTATTTTTAGTAGTTCTACTTTTTCCTTTAGTTTCTTGCCTTTCTTGGGTAGTTGTATAGACTGAGAAGGAAGGGCAACCGGTGGGAAAGTTTCTATAAATATGGAGTTTGTAAACATGCCAAAAATATATGAAAGGAGGAGTCTTTTAAGGAGGAAAAACTATTTTTCTGCATTTCTTTCATTGAAACAACATCTAGTACGGCCTGGTACAGATCCCCTGTGAAACAAAATGTCAAAAATTTGTTAGATTTGTAAGATAGCTTTCATTGGCATCTATTTCGAGTTCTTGACACTCCTATAGAAGGTAGAAACAATCTAATTTGTAGAAATTGTTTTGAAACCCTCTTAACTAGGGTTTGTGCACAAAAATGGTGTATTTGCCCTCTATCCTCTGAAAGTTTCAACCATTTTTAGAAGGATGGAGGAGATTAGGCTAGGTTTTATTGTTTTCTATGGCTTGCAGGTGGAAGACTCCTTCTCCAGGTGTTTGGCATGATCCAATCTAGTCAAAAACAGTGACTAGTTGGAAGAAATGGTATAAAGCAAGTTTTGTCTTGTAAATATCCACATGCACAGTAAAATGGAGTTTAGGCTATTGTCTTGAAGCAAGGACATATCACTGAGGTGGATTGGTAAGGATTGGAGAAGGCAGATTTAAAGCACTCCCTAACAAAATTGGTTTTAGACCATTTTCTTGAAGAAAAAGATAGTTTTTGATTTCTGTACGTCAGCAATACAGTACTGCAGTATAGTGAAGGAATAATATCTATCCTCTGTAGGTGTTTGGATGATGCAACAATGGTTGATGATCATTTAGGATTAGGGAGGTTTAATAGTGTGTAAATGATCTCCTTATATACAAAGATAAGATTCCTTTCATTCACTGTTTCCTTGTAGACAGCCAACTGTCGTACTTCCTGTCAGAGCAAATACCATGGTGGGTTGTTAAGTCAGTGGAATCTATGCATGTGATATTTTGGATCTTTGTTGGAAAGAAGTTGTTGCTTATTGAGTTCCTCAAAGGCTAGGAGAAGAAGTGTCATTCTAAAACTGTCATAGGACAGTCAACCTCCAATTTGTTGTCCTCTACCTTTAAACATAGTGTGGGCCTGCAAAGAAGTAGATGGTTGTTTTGTTTCACATCTAATGGGGAATATGCATTTAGTGTTGATGGTTATCTGAAGCCTCTGGAAGAGTGTTGAAGGCTTAATCCTTGTTTATGCTACAAGGTTAAACACTCTTGACTGTTGTTCCTCCATGACAGTCATAAAACAGTCCAAATTCAATTTGCTGTCCTCTAAGGTTGATACATGTAAGTGAGTGGTTGTTGTTCATTGAGTGTCTAGGTATGCAATTGGAGTTGAGGGCCATTTGAGACCTTGAGAAGTTGTTAAACAAACTCCATAAGACCTAAGCCTGCTCCTAAATACTGTCCTAGAAGTCCCTCTACTGTTACTATCCATATTCCTAGAAATGTAGAAAGTTAGTCTTTTGGTCAGAGACCTCATGATACTTATGTTTCCTTGACAAGTATTTGTTATCAGTTGTGTGAAGACACTGTTCATAGAGGTGCGACTAATAGATTGTGAGTTCTTGAAAGGGTGCTTTGTGATTATAAGTTGAATGGAGCAATGACTCTCCAAGTTGAGAAGTGGGTAGCCTGTGAGGAGGACACTAGATAGTGGTCCTAGGCTAGGTAAATCTCAGTTATAGTCTTGTGTAGGCTTTATTTTCACAAACATGTTTGTAAACCTTTTAGAAGGAAGCTAAGTTCATTGAGTGAACTACAACCTATCTACCTTCCTCTGCATCATATTGGTATCAGAGCCAATATTCTGATTGGAAGCAAGTGTATGTCAGAAGAGGAAATTGAAACAGAGGCTAGTACAATGCCTCCCAAGACAATGAGTCAAGATGCCATCAAGAAGTTGGTGGAAGAGATGGTTGAAGCAAGACTTCAAGAAGCAAAATTGTAGGAAGAGAAGTCTAACGGCAAGACCAAAGAAGAAGGAAGTTCTTCAGACACAAATGAAGAAACAGAGGCACGAGAGGATCCTCAGGAGCAAGATATGTCTGTAGATCAGAAAGCCTTCTTGAATGCACTTAAGGGTGCTCATGGAGACAGTGGTGATCCCAAGATGGAGGTGCCTACCTTCCATGGCAAGTTGGATGGAGATGTTCTCACCGACTGGATAGAAGCTATGTGTAACTTCTTTGATTACAAGGAGTTTAATGACAGCAAAAAAGTTAAGTTTGCCAAAACAAGGCTAAGGGGTTCTGCACTTGTATGGTGGAACTATATGCAGAGTGAGAGGGAGAAGATTGGGAAAAGTCCCATCATTAAATGGTGGCTATGCTCAGAAGCAAGTTCATGCCACCTGACTATGTGATTCAAATCATAAGAAGATTTTAGAATTTGAGACAAAAAGACATGGATGTGGCTGCCTACACAGAAGAATTTCATAGACTCAGTATGAGGGCCAATCATAATGAAGATGAAAAAGGGATGGTGGCTAGGTACCTAAATGGACTGAAATACAATCTGCAAGATGAGATAATTTTGGTGTTACCAAAGACAGTGGATGAATGTTTCCTGTTGGCCTCCAGAGCTAAGGAAAAGCTAAGAAGGAAGGGTGATCAAAGTGCCAGAGGTAGAGGTGGCAGAAACTAAAGAGGTAGAGGCAATTTTGGCCGTGGACAATTCAACAAAACTAAAAATAACAGCCATCAAGAAACACAATCAGCAATAGAGCATAGAGGAGGTTTCAGAGGTGGTAGAAATAATAATGGTAGAGGTAGAAATGGTGGAGGTGGTAGAGGACCAGGAGTCTTCACTGGAAGATTTTATGGCTGCAACCAAGTTGGCCATACAATGAACAAAGGTCCAGGGAAATCCAGTAGCTCTCATGACAGTGGGAAGAGAAATCAGCTAGTGAAAGATGATGACTGTGAAAGTGTGAATTCACCAATGGGAAGTGCTGCACCTATTCTAGATGGACAGAGTATGATGATAAAAAGGTCTATGTTGAAGATGCCATTGAAGCCAGAACCCCCTCAGAGATTAAATCTTTTCAGAACCCAAGGCCTAGCCTATGGGAAACTCTGCAAAATCATAGTGGATTCAGGGTCTACTGAGAATGTGGTATCCACTGAGATGGTTGAGAAGTACAAGTTGAAGAGGTTGCCTCATATCAGTCCTCACAAGAACTCTTGGTTGAACAAGAACCAAAGTTTCATGGTGGAGGAACAAGCTTGGGTTGAATTTGCAATTGGTGACTACAAGGACAAAGTACTATGTGAAATCATCCCTATGGATGCATGTCACCTACTTCTTGGCCATCCATGGCAGTATGATGTTAAAGCTCAGCACGATGGTGAGAAGAACACTTATATCATCACCAAGAATGGAAGGCCATTCAAAATGGATCCTTTGTTGGAGCAGCCAAGGGGAAAGGAAAATAACAGCAATGTCATGTCGGTGAATGGACATGAGTTCCTAAACATCTTGAAGGAGAATGATAACCAAGTGTATGCCTTGGTCATGAAGCCCAAGAGTGGATCAGATCAGCAAGATCAAAAATAGAGGGAGATTCCATTGGAAGTACAACAACTTTTGGATAAGTATCAAGACCTTGTGGTAGAGGAAGTTCCCAACTCCTTACCACCCATGAGGGATATTAGTCATCAAATTGACTTAATACCTAGTGCTACATTACCTAACAAGGCTGCATACAAGCTGACTCCATAGCAAAATAAAGAGGTGGCAAGGCAAATTCAAGATCTCCTGGAGAAAGGGCTGATTATGAAGAGTCTAAGTCCCTGTGTAGTTCCAAGTGTACTAGCTCCTAAGAAGGATGGAAAGTGGAGGTTATGCATAGATTCCAGGGCCATAAACAAGATCACCATAAGATATAGATTTCCAATGCCAAGGATTGAAGATCTCTTGGATCACCTGGGAGGATCATGCTATTACTCAAAGATTGATTTGAAATCTGGATATCATCAAATCTGGATCAGACAGGGAGATGAATGGAAGGATGCTTTCAAGACCAATGAAGGTCTTTATGAATGGCTTGTTATGCCATTTGGTCTTAGCAATGCACCAAGTACATTTATGCACCTGATGAATGAGGTATTGGTTGAATTCATTGGTAAATTTGTTATTGTTTATCTTGATGACATACTAATCTTCAGCAGGACAAGAGAAGACCATGTGAAGCATGTTGGTCAGGTGTTAGAAAAGTTGCATGAGCACAAGTTGATGATCAACTTAGACAAATGTGAGTTCATGAAAGCTAAACTTGTATATCTAGGATTTGTCATTTCTAATGGTTGTTTGAAGATGGATCCCTCTAAGGTTGAGGCTATTCTCAGTTGGCCTACCCCAAAAATAGTGGGAGATGTGAGAAGTTTCCATGGATTGGCAACTTTCTATAGGAAGTTTATCAAAGGTTTCAGTCACATTATTGCTCCCATCCTCAACACCATCAAGGGTGGAGTCAAATGTAGATATCAGTGGACAAAGGAAGATGATGATAGTTTTGAGTTGTTGAAAACAAAGGTGGCTAAGTTACCTACCTTAGTACTCCCTGATTTTGATAAGGTATTTGTTGTTGAGTGTGATGCAAGTTAGCAAGCTATTGGTGCTGTTCTTAGCCAAGAAGGACATCCAGTGGCATTCTTTTTAGAAAAGTTGAATGAAGCCAAGCAAAGGTATTCTACCTATGACTTAGAACTCTATGCAATGGTGCAAGCTCTTAAGAAATGGAGACATTACTTGTTGCCTAAGGAATTTATTGTGTTTACTGACAATCATGCTTTAATCTTTCTTAACAGTCAAGAAAAATTGAACCATAGACATGTTAAATGGATGGAACAGCTACAAGTTTATACCTTCACAATTAAGCACAAAAGAGGTGTCTCTAATAAGGTTGCTGATGCATTGAGTAGGAGGTTGCTTCTTGTTCATGAAATTCAGTTAGAAAGCATGGGTATTGATTGTTAAAAGAGTTGAATAAAGAAGATTCTGATTTCAAAGAGGCTTATGATGTTTGTGTGAACTTGGCTAACACATTCCATGGAGAGTATGCAGATTTTGTTTTGCAGGAAGGCCTCTTGTTTAAGGGCAATTTGTTGTGTGTCCCTAATTGCTCTATGCGGGACAACATCATCAAGGAGAAGCATAATGGTTCTTTAGGAGGACATTTTGGCTTGGACAAGACACTAGAACAAGTCACAAGGTTCTATTTTTGGCCAAAGGTGCAATTAGATGTGAGAAAATATGTAGCTAGCTATGCAATCTATCAAAGATCCAAAGATGTGTCTTCAAATGCAGGTCTATACCAGCCCCTTCCCATTCCCAACAGACCTTGGAAAAGTATCAGTATGGATTTTGTGCTTGGGTTACCCAGGACAGCCAAAGGGGTGGATAGTGTGTTTGTCATTGTTCATAGGTTCAGCAAGATGGCTCATTTTGTGCCATGTAAATGTACAAATGATGCATCTCATGTTGCAAGTCTATTTTTCAGAGAGGTAGTAAGGATACATGGTTTACCATTGTCCATTGTCACTGACAGAGATTCTAAGTTTGTAGGTCACTTTTGGAGGACCTTGTGGAAGAAGCTGAGCACACAGTTGTCCTTTTCATTAGCCTACCATTCACAAACTGATGGTCAGACTGAGGTGGTTAATAGATCTCTTGGAAACCTTCTCAGGTGCCTTACAAAGTAGCATGGTTTGGCATGGGATTTGGTTATCAGTCAGGCTAAATATGCCTACAATGATTCAAGGAATAGGAGCACTGGTAAAAGTCCTTTTGAGATAGTTTATGGCTTTCATCCAAGAGGGCCACTTGAGCTGAAGGATCTCCAAGGTTGGGATAGAAGGAGTGCACTTGGTGAAGAGTTTGCTGCCTCCATGAAAATAGTTCATGATCAAGTCAAGTTGCAACTAGAAAAATCAGTCACAAAGTACAAAGGAAAGGTAGATTTAAAGAAAAGAGAAGTATAGTTCAAAGTTAGTGACTTAGTCATGGCATATCTAAGGAAAGAGAGGTTGCCAAAGGGTTAGCCAACTAAACTCTTGATGAAGAAGATTGGGCCATGCAGGATAGTGCACAAATTCGGTCCAAATGCATATGAGATTGAGCTACCAGATGGCCTGGGTATCTCTCCAATTTTTAATGTTTGTGATCTTTTTCCTTTCCAACCTCCATTGCCTGATGAAAGTGGATCAGATGTGGTGGCTGAAGATGCTGATTGGATCAAGGATTTACCTCCAAGCAAACCTTTACAGTTGGAGTGCATTCTGGATTCCAAAGTTATCAAGAAGACTCAGAGAGGTGTCTATAAGGACTACTTGGTGAAATGGAAGGATCTTCCTGATTCAGAGGCCACCTGGATTACTGAAGCAGATATCTTGAAGCATGGCATAACACTTCAACACTTGGCAACTCAAGGGACTTGAGTTCTTCCTACAGGGGGAGTATGGTGCAGGAGCTCCATAATTTTGTGTTATTGTTCCTAGTTAATTTTCATGTTATTTGTTTACCTCTAAGGCTTTGAAAGCCATTTTTAATGTGTTGAAATAAAAGACTTAGTCATTTGTTTGACTAGTCTAAAATAGAGTGAACTAAGGCCTATTTCATAGGAAGTTCTTTTAGAAACTTGGTTTTATGAAGATAAAACTTATTGTTTTTATTAATTATGCTTTTTCCTTCAGTTTCCTACCTTTCTTGGGTAGTTGTACGGATTGAGAAGGAAGGGCAACCGGTGGGAAAGTTTCTATAAATATGGAGTTTGTAAACATGCCAAAAATATATTAAAGGAGTCTTTTAAGGAGGAAAAACTATTTTTCCGCATTTCTTTCATTGAAACAGCATCTAGTATGGCCTGGTACAGATCCCCTATGAAACAAAATGTCAAAAATTTGTTAGATTTGTAAGATAGCTTTCATTGGCATCTATTTGGAGTTCTTGACACTCCTATAGTAGCTAGAAACAATCTAATTTGTAGAAATTGTTTTGAAACCCTCTTAACTAGGGTTTGTGCACAAATATGGTGTATTTGCCCTCTATCCTCTGAAAGTTTCAACCATTTTCAGAAGGATGGAGGAGATTAGGTTAGGTTTTATTATTTTCTATGGCTTGCAGGTGGAAGACTCCTTCTCCAGGTGTTTGGCATGATCCAATCTAGTCAAAAATAGTGACTAGTTGGAAGAAATGGTATAAAACAAGGTTTGTCCTGTAAATATCCACATGCACAGTAAAATGGAGTTTAGGCTATTGTCTTGAAGCAAGGATAGATCACTGAGGTGGACTAGTAATGACTGGAGAAGGCAAATTTAAAGCACTCCCTAACAAAATTGGTTTTAGACCATTTTCTTGAAGAAAAAGACAGTTTCTGATTTCTATACGTTAGCAGTATAGTATGACAGTATACTGAAGGAATAATATCTGTCCTCTGTAGGTGTTTGGATGATGAAACAATGGTTGATGATCATTTAGGATTAGGGAGGTTTAATAGTGTGTAAATGATCTCCTTATATACAAAGATAACTTTCCTTTCATTCACTGTTTCCTTGTAGACAGCCAACTGTCGTACTTCCTGTCAGAGCAAATACCATGGTGGGTTGTTAAGTTAGTGGAATCTATGCATGTGATGTTTTGGATCTTTGTTGGAAAGAAGTTGTTGCAGATTGAGTTCCTTAAAGGCTAGGAGAAGAAGTGTCATTCTAAAACTGTCATAGGATAGTCAACCTCCAATTTGCTGTCCTCTACCTTTAAACATAGTGTGGGCCTGCAAAGAAGTAGATGATTGTTTTGTTTCACATCTAATGGGGAATATGCATTTAGTGTTGATGGTTATCTGAAGCCTCTGGAAGAGTGTTGAAGGCTTAATCCTTGTTTATGCTACAAGGTTAAACACTATTAACTGTTGTTCCTCCATGACAGTCATAAAATAGTCCAAATTCAATTTGTTGTCCTCTAAGGTTGATACATGTAAGTGAGTGGTTGTTGTTCATTGAGTGTCTAGGTATGCAATTGGAGTTGAGGGCCATTTGAGACCTTGAGAAGTTGTTAAAAAAACTCCATAAGACCTAAGCCTGCTCCTAAATACTGTCCTAGAATAGTCCCTCTGTTTTTACTATCCATATTCCTAGAAATGCAGAAAGTTAGTCTTTTGGTCAGAGACCTCATGATACTTATGTTTCCTTGACAAGTATTTGTTATCAGTTGTGTGAAGACACTGTTGGTAGAGGTGTGAGTAGTAGATTGTGAGTTCTTGAAAGGGTGCTTTGTGATTATAAGTTGGATGGAGCAATGACTCTCCAAGTTGAGAAGTGGGTAGCCTGTGAGGAGGACACTAGATAGTGGTCCTAGGCTAGGTAAATCTTAGTTATAGTCTTGTGTAGGCTTTATTTTCACAAACACTTTTGTAATCCTTTTAGAAGGAAGCTAAGTTCATTGAGTGAACTACAACCTATCTACCTTCCTCTGCATCACATTACTATGTCAATACTTTAGTATGTATAGTTCTATTGTTATTCCTTTCATTGGCATATTGGTGGTTTTTAGATGCATTTTTTCCATATATTTATTTTAGTATATTGATGTCTAATAAGGTGTTATATACTTATTGTATATATATTTTGGTTTTGTCTTGTATCCTAATTCTTGTGTACAGTATTTATGTGTTCTTTTGTTTCCTATTGTTTCTATTGCATGTTCTATTTCTGACTATTTGTCTTTGCATATTCAATATTATGTGAATGATTATATATAATTTGTATTATTATACAATGCAATTTTTGTTTTTGTATTTTTATATTATATGTTCTTTATATATTATATATATTGTATTATTATATAATACACATTATTCTTTTGTCCATTTCCCTACATACATACAATATTATTTTTGTTGATTAAATATATTTATATCTTACTATATTATATACATTACAATTTCTTATTACATATGATACATATTATGGATTATATTCTTTTTCAATAATTTTATTTATCTCTCTAGTCTTCTGGTTTTATTTGTTTTCATAATATGATATATATATATTTATAATATATAGATTGCATATGGGTTATACTTTATGCATATATATATATATATATATATTTTCTATTTTTGGTTTTATTATTTTGTCTATTCATACGTGGGGTCATGTACATTCATATGCCTCAAGTATGAATTGAGTTCATTTTTCTTATTTTTTTCCCATCTCCTCCCTTCATTTTGTGTGCCTTGTAATACCCTCCTTTCCTTTATAAGGGCTAGTTTGCTATCCAATCTATACTTTCTCCTCATCCTGATGATGGATCATTGTGCATGATCCAAAAACATTGATGCAAAAACATACATAGTTTAATCTAGAAACACTCTCTCTTAAATATTTTTAATATTTATTCCATTCTAATTTCTTCTATCAATAAATAAATAAACAAATTTATTTATTCGAATCACATTCCTCTAAGTTAATTAAATATCAAAATATTTAATTATCTCTTCTAAAGTCAAAATTAAATAAAATCCTTTATTTAATTAAATTCTTCCAAACAATTAATTCTTAATTATTTAATTAAGTCAAATTCATTCTTCCAAATTTAAATAAATCAAATCAAATTTATTTAAATCCTCTCAATATCCAAAAATAAAATATAATCAAATGTTCTATTTTTTCTTCCAAATCATGCACAACAATTAAATAAATCTATTTATTTAATTTGCTTTCTTATCTTCTAATTCTTCAAATATCTTCCAAATCTTCTAAAAATACGTCTTCTTCTTCATGCACACAAAATTAAATAATTTATTATTTAATTCCTCTCAAATCATGCAAAAACAAATCACAAGTTGAGTTAACTGACTCAATCAACCTTGTTTTTATCAATATCTCTTAAATTAGAAAAACAATTTCTAATTTATGAAAGGCATGTCTTATCTTTAGAAAAGAAAGTAGTTAACTCAAATAAAACATCTTTTGGGTGACACTTGTCTTCTTCTTATTCACGCACGTTCCTCCTTATTCGTGCACGTTCATCAACCATTCTCAACCATTGATATTCTCATTCTTTCTATACCGTTGATCTCTTCTCTCCCAAGTCTATAAAAGCAAATCTATTCCTCCATTTCAATCATCCAAGCTTTTAGTAAACTTACTCTACAGGAATTACAGTGCACCTTTAGCACCAATTCCTTCATTGCTTGCAATCAAACTTGTTACTACACACTACTATCATTGTTGTGAAGCTCATCTTCATGGCGAAACTATCATAGCCATTCCCATTTGAACATCTTAGAATCATAGCAAGGAAGTGCACCTTCCAAGGGCCATATTCATAGACAAGATCATTTGAGATAGGCGATCAATAGAAGCTAAGAATTAAAGGAGGTTTTCTTTTGTATTGTTCATTGTTTGATTGATCTCTTTTGTTCATTATTTCATTTAGTTTTAGGTATCATTGATATTGATTATATTGATTATTCATTTAGGTCTAATTTTTTCTTAACATTTTTGGCACCCATCATGGGGCCTAGCCCCAAATTTAACTCAAAAACTAAGTTTTTGTGTGTTAGAAAGCCGTACACATGAAGAATCTGTGCATTTGACCCATCCTAACATGCATCTGTTGTCTATTCTGGTGCATCCAATCTTCCGGCACATATACCCTCTGATACGTCACATCTGTCAGTTTGGCACATATATACTATTTTCTTGCTCTTTTGACATCTGTCTTAGTGCATATGTACTGATGCGCTTCTGATCTCTATTTCTACGTATCCAAGCTCTGAAGCTATCCATCTAATCTAGGCAGTGATTTTTAGGGTTTCCTTGAAGTTTTGCTAATGCTAACGTCTTTTTGCAAGAACACTCTTGATCAGTTTGCAGTCTAGGCACTGGTTTAGAATCATATAGTTGCACTTGTTAAACTCACACTTTAATTTCTAATAGGAAAGTAAATGGATGCTCATGCAAATCTCACATAGTCTTAACTAGGAAGGTGGTAATTGAATCATTGCTATCTTGCATATCATTAAATCATTGCTATATTACTATCCTTCAAAGTTAAAAAATTCATTGCTATCTTGTTATCACTTCAAAGTTAAGAAATCACTACTATTTGGGTAAAACTAAACCATTGCTATCTTGTTATCATTTCAAAGTTAACAAACTTCTGTACTTGCCCAAGTAGATAGCTCATTTAGTCTTTTCTTTTTAACTAGGGGCAAAAGAACCACTATCTTCCATGTTTTTGGGAATGATACTAGGCCTATGCTCTCCCCTATCTTGGGTGACCAGAATGCTAGACATATCATTGTCA
This sequence comes from Cunninghamia lanceolata, assembly GCA_027924645.1. Lineage (NCBI taxonomy): Eukaryota > Viridiplantae > Streptophyta > Pinopsida > Cupressales > Cupressaceae > Cunninghamia > Cunninghamia lanceolata. The sequence goes on from BSBN01000193.1 coordinate 8,334,177, forward strand.
CATGTGTTTTTCCTTTAGAGAGGCCTACTCTTGGATACCATTCATCCAAGTAGGAATGACCCTAAGTGGTAACAAGCTTAATGCCAAGCCCTACCGATCCACTATAAATAAATTGTGTTTGGAGCAAACGCTTCAAACAATGAGTGCAGTTGTGTTATACTAACATCCAACCTCCCGAAAACCCTCTAAGGCACAACCCTTGCAGGCTGGGAGACTCAATAATGGAGAGTAGTGCTACCACATGTATAACCACTCGAACGGTTGCCTTCATTAAAAAATTTTGTTTTAGTGGCCAAAAATCCCTATAAGCTAGTGTAGGGAAGGGTGATTATCAACTCCCAAAGATGCTTCACTAGAGATAGTGAGAATTTAGTTTTATATTGTCATCTAAAACCTAGGATTGTACTTGCTTTTCCTTTTAGTCCAAAAAGAGTCAAAAAATCACAAAAAAAAACCATGAAAACATTCTTTGCGTTTTCTATGTCTTCTTGTCATAATTAAAGAAAATCAGATCAAAAGAGACCTTTTTGCAACCAAAGATACAAAAAATATCAGAAAAATTGCCAAAAATTTGCAAAAATAATGAAAAAACTAGAGCGGCGCATTTATCCTTTTTTGTTGCGCATTTGCACTGACTTGCTATGCATCTGTACTGACATACTACACTTTTACCACCTGTTGCTACGCATATGAAATTTACTAGTATTGTGCATGTGTACCAATTTTTTGCGCATTTTCCAGTTTCTGTTGTACATCTGTTCCAGCGCATGTACAACAATGAGTACTTCCACAGTCTTTGAGAGGAAAATTTTGACATTTTCAGGTACCCATTTTAGTCTTGTTCAAGATTTTGAGATCAGATTTCACCTTGCAGTCACTCTTTCCATCCATTCCATAGCATACCCTCTCTTTCGTCGGTCATCTCATCCACCTTCCACCAGGTCTTCCTAAGTAAAGTCAGGCTATCCCATATTAGATTACCATAGGCCCCTCTTTCAGATCATTTTGGATTCAAGGAACCCTAGTAAGTCGTAGAACTTTGCTAGTGGTCTTGGTGCACAACTAGTCCCTACACAGTAAGATAGGTATCGAGTACCATTACTGGTGGCTATCATCTTGTATCAGTTGTCTTACTTGGAATCATTGATCGAGAGAGTCCCTTGGTCAAATCTTGTCATAAGTATCCTATCCTCAGTAGTCTCCATCGACATCTTGCCAAAATCTCTAGTTTCATCCCACCGTATCTCACGTCACCTTGCATGGTTCTTACTAGATATCAATACCAAAAGCATCTTGAAATGACTGGATCATCTAACTGTATTGTCACCCCTCATGATAGTGATGAGTAAATCTCTCACAAAGATTATCAAGGACACCTTCAAGATTGGAAATTCCAATGCTTGATAGAGAAAGTGCTCCATGAGGACCCTCACAAGTATTTTATTCATCTTGCAAATCTTGGACTTAAGCTCCCCACTGATTTTGATCTCAACAAACTCAAAGAGACTATAGAGGATAATCATGAACACCACACCAGTGAGGACAAAGGAAATAAAGACATAGATCCAAACACACCTATGGAAGAAATGAGGAAATAAATCGAGGGTCTAATGCAACAAATGACGGATCTCAAGATGGGTACAAACACTAAAGCATACTCCTTGGAAGATATTGCACTATAACTCTTTGATAAAAGTTTGAACATGGTACCATTCCCCTTTCGATTTGAAGTTCCTAAGTTTGACAAGTACAAAGGGAAAGGGGACTCTAGACATCACATTAGGGAATTCAACGTCGCGTGCATGGAGGTAGCTCACAATGAGACTTTCTTAATGAGACTATTCCCTGGATCTCTAGGTAGTCAAGCCATGGAGTGGTTCTCACGGCTTCCATCTGGCATCAAAACTTTTGATGAGTTAGTCAACAAATTCATCATGCACTTCTCGTACAATATTGAACACGAAGTCTTCATGCTTGACCTATGCAATACCAAGAAAAAGAGTGGTGAATCATTTACCTCCTTCCTATAAAGGTGGAGACAACTAGAAAGCAAATGCTCATATGGTGTACCCAAAAAGCAATTAATGGAGATGTTTGTCCATAACCTCAACTCTGATCTAAGCTACCAAATCCAAATCCAATGCCCTACTTCATTTTCAAAGGTCATTAAAATGGGATTGTTCATTGAGAAAGCTATGATTGCTAAGGGGCAAATCAAGTTATACAAGGACACACCTACCTCCAACTACACAACCGATAAATCAAAGTTTTGGACTAAGAATAAAAATGTCATCAATGATGGAGTAGTTGATGCCAAGGTGGCGGCTCCCAAACAACAACCAATATTCACTCTCAAAGGAGAGGAAAGCAATGCTATGCCCAACAAAACATTCTCTTGGGAGCCAAGACTATGGTATAACTCAAATCCAAGGCAAAAGTTCACACCGCTGGGTGAGTCCCAAGAATCTACATTAAGGAAGCTATTGGCCAACAATGAAATCACTCTACCGCCAACAAGCAATTATGAACCTCAAATAAAACCTCACTATTGGAAAGATGCCAACTTTTGTGAATATCATAGAGGAAGAGGACATACAACCAACAATTGTATTAGTCTCAAACATGTTATTCAAGACATACTTGATCAAAATCAAGGAGGTGCTCAACAACATACTTCTAGTGAGACGCATGTGGCTTACAAAGATCCACTTCTCAACCACGATAGGTCATATAACAACAACAGTAACAATGACAACAACAACAACAACCACAATAGGCAAAATCAGAATAATGGGAATAGTAATGCCAATTATGCAAGTGTGCCATTCGATTATACCATCAATTGCATATTAGAGCATGTCCCACAAATCAATGTGGTTACATGTAACCAACAATCAGGACCCAACAAAACTAATTGTAGCATCATCACCCACAGTGGTAAGGTCATGTTGAATACCCTCCCTCCAAGGTCATCACCTTCTCAGTCTAACTCCCATCAGTATAGTGTCATAGACCAACTATGAAAGACCCCTGGCCACATTTCTATCTTAGAGTTGTTGCGTCTATCTCCTTCCCACAAGGAGATTCTCAATAAAGCCTTGGTGGAAACAACCATACCCACTAACTTGGCCCAAAAGAAGTTTCAAGCCATGGTAGGTAATCTAACCTCCTCAAGTACCATATCATTTACTGAACAAGATGACCTCTCAGTGTCTCAGCCTCATAAAACCCCCTTGCATATGGTTGCCTTCATCCATAACCGCATCAAGAGGGTTCTCATTGATGGGGGTGCTGGTTTAAATATTTGCATGCTTAGGCTAGTCCTTACATTGGGATTCTCTAAAAATGCAGTTGATCCAAGGAAGAAGATTACTGTCGAAGCCTATGATGAAGAGGAGAGAACTACCAAAGGAACAGTGGTATTACCCATACAAGTGGGACCAGTGATAAAAGACATTGTGTGCCAAGTCCTAGATAGGGAGCTAGCCTATAATATTCCCCTAGGTAGACCATGAATTCATGCCATGAAAGCTGTGCCTTCTACCTATCACCAATGCATAAAATTCCCTCATAAAAGCAAGTAAGTCACCATCCAAGGTGATCCCGACCCCTTTTAGCATTGCAACTCTATCCTCTCAAAATTTGATTACATCATACCCAACAATAGAGCATCTACATCCCCTACCCCACAGCATGATTCTACCTCTGAAGCTTCCTCATCCAAGCCCAAAGAGTAGAAAATTACCATCAAAGAAACAGGAGTAGGGGAATACTCCATCAAGCACAACTTCAACTTGGCTAAAATGCCTTTATCTCCTTGATCCTTTCAGCGACCCAAGCATTTTCCAAAGCTATTTTCTCCTCCTACACCTCCCACAACTCCCTTTGTAAAATGGGGGAACCTATCAGATGAAATAGAGGAAAGAGATATATTACAATGGCTCTACACAGAAGAAGAAGAGAACACACAACAAGAACCAACTAAGCTCCCAACGAAAATCTATGGGCGAGGTGAGTCTATCCTACACAAAATGGGTTATGAAGGACAAGGCCCCATTGGCCTAAGAAAAGAAGGAATTATAGAACCCATTCAACCCTCTTCATCCTCATTGGCTAGAACTACAAAAGGTCTAGGATATAAGGATAATGGCAAAGCTAAAGAAAATGCTTGTCTTGTGGAAATGATCCATACCCTTCAAGAGGACAGTGACATAGATTCCAATGAGTATGAGTGGGATGAGCTGACAAACCATTCCTATGATGACAAAGAGGTTGACACCATTCAAACTTATAGCCCCTACTGTGAGGGACAAATGCTACCACATAGGCTATTAGAGTGTGATTTGCCTATCCCTGAGAATACAACTTTCGAGAAAGGTTTGAGTTCTATTGCAATAAACAATTTGGAGGAAAGTACCATCCCAGACACTCTCCCTACCAATACTCCTAGCATGTCCATTCAAACTATCAATGAATCAAATCTATCCTCTGACTCCCTCCCCCTTGTGCATCCTGAGCTTATTGGCTGGGATCTACAAGGAACCCTGCAACTAGATATGTTCCAAAATGATGATGCCTACATTGACTATATGGAACTTAGGGACCACCTACCTAAAGGAGATCATAAAGATGGCTTCACCATTGAACTTAATACCATGGCTTATTTCAGAGAGGGTGCCAAGCCTTCCAGTTGTAAAAATATCAAAATAAAAAATGGATTTGATGGTGAAAACTGCTCCGCAGCAGTGTTAGATCCCAAAATAGTAAAAAGAAAGGACACATCCGATGGTGAAAACCCAACTGTGGCACATGACGATGGAAGGATTGTCACTCTCCCCGATGATATGCACAAGGAGAAGTCTCAGATTGTTGTGGAACCTACAGAACCTATTAACATTGGAACATAGGAACAACCTAAGATCATTCACTTTGCTAAGTCTCTAACCCCACCAGAAAAGACTAAGTTTGTACCATTCTTCAAGAAAAAGTAAGTCAATTTTGCTTAGTCATACACAGATATGCTGGGATTAGATCCACATTTGATTCTACATCATCTTCCACTAGATCTAGGAGTGAAACCAAGGAAATAAAAGCTTAGAAAGATGCATCCAGACATTGCACTACTAGTAGAGGAGGAACTCAAGAAACTAATGGATGTAGGGTTCATCAGAGCTATAGACTATTCAGAATGGGTCTCTAACATAGTACCAGTATCCAAACCTGATGGTAGAGTTAGACTATGCAATGATTTTAAAGATCTAAACAAAGCTTACCGCAAGGATGATTTTCCGTTGCCCACTATAGATATCATATTTGACTTAACAGTAGGGCATACCATGTTATCTCTCATGGATGGCTTCTCTGGATACAATCATATCAAGATAGTACCATAAGACAAGCATAAGACAACTTTTACTTGCCCATGGGGCACTTTCTGCTAGAATGTCATGCCATTTGGGCTAAAGAATGCAAGATCCACATATCAACGTGCTATGACCACTATATTCCATGATATGATGCACATCACAATGGAAAACTATGTAGATGATATCCTTGCAAAGTCACTCACAAGAGAATCACACCTAGATGTGTTAGAGAAATTATTTTAGAGACTAGAACAATTCAAAGTCAGGTTGAACCCAAAGAAATGTGTGTTTGGAGTCACCTCAGGTAAGCTCTTAGGTTTCATTGTATCAGCAAATGGAAGAGAGATGGACCCTGCCAAAGTCAAGGCTATTATGGACATGCCACAACCCAAGAATCTTACTCAACTAAGATCTGTATAGGGCAAGCTACAAGCAATCCATAGGTTCATATCACAACTGGTAGACAAGTGTCAACCCTTTAGTCATCTCCTACATAAGAACATTCCATTTAGGTGGGATGACAAATGTGAAGAGGCATTCGACAAACTGAAAGAGTATCTTATGAATCCACCTATTGTCATGCCTCCTATCCAAGGGAAGCCATTCTTACTATACATATCTGCTACACCAATAGCTCTTGGGGCCCTTCTAGTACAACAAGATTATGAAGGTAAAGAAAGAGATGTCTACTACATTAGTCGCACATTGGTGGGCTATGAGTTGCAATACTCTTAGATAGAAAGATCATGCCTTGCAGTAGTTTTTGCTTCCCAAAAACTCTGACATGATATGCTAGCACATCCAATCAAACTTATTGCAAAAATAGATCCACTGAAGTACCCACTAAGCAAAGCAGCTCTAATAGGTCACCTAGCCAAATGGGTAATGCTCCTAAGTGAATACAACATTGAGTATGTAGACAAAAAGGCTATCAAGGGGCAAGTCATTGCTGGTCAGTTAGCAGATGCACCACTATAGGATAGCACACCAATGTAATTTGAGTTTCTAGATGAATCCTTATTCAATATATCAACACATTCCTGGAAACTCTACTTTGATGGGTCCTACACAAACCATGGATCAAGAGCAGGAATCTTGTTTGTAACTCCTCATGGTGACACCATACCAAAGTCTTACCATCTGTTATTTCCATGCATAAACAACATAGCAGAATATGAAGCCCTAGTCATTGGTCTCAAAATGGCAACAGAGTGGAAAATCAAAGAGCTACATGCCTATGGTGATTCTCAACTAGTAATCAATCAGGTCAATGCCGATTACCAAACCAAAGATGAGAATCTTGTCCCATACAAGCAGATGGTCGATGAATTTAAGGAATACTTCGTGATCATCTCTTTCGAGCAGATACCTCGCATTGAAAACAAAGTAGTAGATGCCATGGCAAACAATGTCTCTCTCCTTGAAATCCTAGAGAATGAGTCACAATATGAGTTCTTAGTGGAATCAATTTAGTAACCAGCTTATGATCTTCTTGAAACCCATTCCATGTGCCTATTAGTTGGATCTGATTCACCTTGGTATGGTAAGATTTACACCTACCTCAAGGATAACACCCTCCCTCCTAACTTATCTTCAAACCAACGTCGAATCTTTATCCACCAAACCTCTCATTATACCATTATTACTGACACCCTATACCGATGTGGTCTGGATGGTACTTTACTCCATTGTTTAGAATGAGAAGAATCTCAAATTGCCTTACAAGACATGCATGAAGGGATTTACGAAACACACTCTAGCAATCCTTCCTTAGCTAAGAAACTCATGTGTTTGGGTTATTATTGGCCGAACATGGAGATAGATTCATATCAGTTTGTGAAGAAGTGCAAGTAGTACCAAATACACGGGAACCTGCACCAGTGCAAGAGTTGATACCTTTAATGACATCTTGGCCCTTTTGTCAATGGGGACTCAACCTTGTAGGCAAAATCCACCCGCCCTCATCCAACGGCCACAAATTTAGAATAACCACCATTAAGTACTTTACCAAGTGGATTGAAGCCATCCCCCTCACCATCGTCACAGGAAAACAAATCTCCTCATTCATCCTTAATTACCTCATTTGTAGATATGGAATTCCCTCATCCATTATCATGGATAACGAAATACCCTTCAAAAACTAGGATGTCCAAGAACTCTGTGACTGATTCAAAATCCAACACCATTTCTCCACACCCCATTATCCCCAAGGTAATGGCCTAGCAGAAGCATCCAACAAGACCATCTTGAAACTCCTTAAAAAGATAGTTAACCATGTTGGCCGTGATCATCACATCCAACTCAATTCCGCTCTGTGGGCCTATATAACCAATCTATGTACTCCCATAGGTGCTACCCCTTAGGCCCTTGTATATGGATGAGAAGCTATCCTACCCATCAAGGTCGAGTTACCATCTCTCAGGGTGTCATTAAAAGGTCTCATAATAGATGAAGAATACAAAGTTTCTAGATTACAAGAGCTAGAGCTACTAGAGGAAAGGAGACAGAAGGCCTTCAATCATTTCAAAGCATATCAACAAATGATGTCACGAAGCTACAACCACAAAGTCCACCCAAGAGTCTTTAAAGTTGGAGATCTAGTACTTAAAGAGAACCCCCGCAATCAATAGGATAGGGAAAAGAAAGGAAAATTTGAGCCCAACTGTCTTGGGCCTTATGTGATCATGGTTGCCTATGGATCAAGGGCATATAAGTTAGCAACATCAAAGGGTGAGCTGTCCGATGACCCAGTCAACATTATGTATCTTTGCGGGTTCTATACCTAAGAAAACCCCAATGGAAGGGGGGGCATAAAATACAAAAAAATCATCCTTTGGTGAAAACCTGGTAAACATGCTCCTTGGATAGGTACCATGATGAAAACCTGGCAAACAGACATCATGTGTACTTCTAGCTTTCATGCAAATAAAAGCAAGTGGTGAAAACTTGGTAAATAGGTGTTACTTGTGATAAACTGGCTTCTCCATCTTTGGGAAACCAATCACTTTGTGTCCATTCTTCCTCCAATCATGTCCCATTCAATCCATATCTATTCCATAATAAAAATACCTAGTGATAACCTATCATGGCTGGATATTGTATCTCTTTTGTCACCTTGTCAACTAAGGTCTTATCTAGTATCCTATCAATAGTGTTAGCCTAGCATAGTGCCTATCGTCAGTATCCACATGGTCCAAGTCCATGAACTACATTGCCTCTACGTCGTCACATAGGGAAGGCCATTCTTCGAATGCACCCCCGAGGCTCCACTGTCACATCCGTCACATGTCTAGTCCTATATATCTAAGTCCACGCCACTTTCTATCACCTAGGTCTTAGGTCCATTAGGGTTTACCCTGAACTACATTGGCTCTGCGTTGTCACGTAGGCAAGGCCATTTAGCAATGAGCCTCTGAGGCACTAGGTCAGTCTCTTAGGGTCCGTCTCACCAATAAGGATTGTGGAATCTTTCACCAGGCAAGCAAAACCTGCTCTTGAAGTAGAAATTTCGACACATCACCTCAACCTATCTAGAGCAAAGCAAGCAAATACCTAAAGCACTCTAAATGATTTTACCTAAATTATGGCAAGAAACAAACACATCTAAAATGCAAAAATGTTTTGTGGTTGGAGTCATGGTTAAGTTATGGTGTCTTGATTTTTGTTATCATACCTTTCTATGCTACTCGAGGATGCCAAAAGCTAGAGATGCTATGATGGGGGCATGATTAGTTTCTTTGTTTGTTGTTTGTGGATTAAACTTTAGTAATGTGACACCTTGTCTAACGACATGATCGGCAAAAGATTATTGAGGACATCAAAGGTTTAACATAAATGGGGGCAATCCTTGTCTGTTGATACGCAAGAAATACTCAGGTCATCTTGGTTCAATTATACCTAGATGCTTGTATTAACTTGCTAAATCAAAATCCATGTAAGAAGTACTCAGGTCATCTCGGTTTAATTATACCTAGATGCTTGTATTAACTTACAACATTCATAAAAAGTACCCAAAAAAAATTGGCCAATGATGAAATAAGCACTTCAAAATACTTTCACCATCAAGATATCAAAAGCAAAGCATCCATCATACATCTGTTATATACCCATACATTCGTATCCCATGCAATAAAGGATCCAACAATGCAGAGTATCAATACAAATAAAAGCTTGTGAGTCTTTCTACCAAGTTAGTCTTCAATCAATCTTCTATCTATCAATGTGTCATCTCTGTGTCGATTAAGTACATTTGGAAATAACAAAAACATAGCACATGTTGCATCACATATCATAGGAGATAATCATTTACATGATTAAATCATTTGCATAACATAAATAAGTGCATTAGACCATCCATATACATTAGCATCATACACAACATAATATCCACATAAAATATCAAAAACATAGGTAAAGGCATGTAGAAGCATCGCATACATTACATATCATATAGATTGCATATCACATCTTGCATATCACATAGCATCATGTAAATCATCTAAGTATGCATTAGATAACATCCCATAGCATCATAAATCATCTAAGTCTGCATTACATAAACATCACATAGACATAATCAAAATCTACATCACATGAGTACCATCATATAATAGAAATGCATCCATAACACATAAGTATAGAGAGCATCAAATAGCTGCATCCTCATATAAATATCAAATAAAGTATGTACAAATGTACAAAACATCAAAGTCCACTAGGACCATCTCTAAATCAATGTCATTTATAGTGTATACATCTCAAAAATAATGATACGTGTCTCAAAGTTCAAAAGTGGTACATGTACATGCCCAACTATCTGAGCCATCAAAAGGGTATGTACATAGGAGCCAAAATCTGTGCAAGTGTTTGCTAACCCTATTGCTATGAGCTACTACTCCTAGCAGTGTCCTTTGTCTCCCCTCCTCTACCGGCCCCAGACTACTGCGGGCCCATCATAGAGGCTCCCAACCGTGATCCACCTGCTCTCTACGAGGCCATGGATTGGCTCCTGTAGCTCAGAGCCCTTTGATAAACATGAACAACACCATGATATAGTCCCTATTAGTATTGCATCTAAGCCTACACTCTGGCAAGATCACCCCTATACCTGCACTAACTAGTACTGCACCTGTGCCAAATATGCCTGAGCCTGTGCAAGTTTTGTCTTTCCCTGCTATACCTATCCAACCAGAAATGTACTAGTGCCATCTATCCCAAGTGCTGCTACAGATGTGTCTCTCTCTACTTGGATGGCCTGTATCCTAGCCTCAACTACATCTCTCTCTCTAGTGAGCCCCAAGATAACACCTGCATCTATCTCCCGTCGAGCCTCGGCCATCTTAAGATGTGCCCGCAGTTGCCGAACCTGTCCTCTCAGCATGGAAATGGCTCTCTCTTAGACATCTGGCTGTACTAGATCTTGGGAGGCCTGTACCTATCCTTGCCCCTACAACTAAGGCACCTATTGTTGCGCCACCTGTTGTTGTGGTAGCATTTGTCCCTGTTGTGCAACCTGTGGCTGCACTACCTACTAAGCATGGGAAGATCCCTCCCTAGATCTCCTCCTCTGCTTGAGTCTGCCTCCATCTCCACCATTTCCTCTGCCTCCTCCTCCACCTTCCCCATCTCCTCCACCATCTCCTCCTCCTCCTCCATCTCCACCATCTCCTCCATCTCCCCGTCCTCTCCTCCTCCGGCCAATCCTGCCCTCATCATCTGAATCTACCTTGTCTATGCAAGGAACTAGCTCTCTAGGTCTAGAGTATCTCAGAAATGGATGCTCTACGAACCACTCCTCGTAGTCCTATGCCATCCCTGCATCTGCAATCACTCTCCTCATCAGCTAGGCAATATAGGGAATCTATCGAAACTCTGCCACTACCTCCTCATAGGATGCCACTAGCCCCATCTAAACCTCTCTATATGTGTCCGTGCAAAAAGAGCCTATCCCTGGAGCATGCCCTGTTTCCTCCCAAACTGCCTCCGAACCCTGCTAACAATTTGTCTCTCTAAAATGAACTATCCTGCTTATAAGCCACTGAGTCTGATAATAGTATGGCAGCTCATCCACCTCATCGTCCCAAGGCTCACAGTCTAGATATGGTCGCCAGACGACTACATTTACCCCATCTAGTGCCTTCCTCCAGTACTCTAACTTCCCCAGTCTATGCTGGGAAATCACTCCTACATATCCATAGCTGTAGGACTCTCCCCTTTGTCTCAAAAACACACATATCAGTCTAGTAATGGTGATATGCTCCCACAACCAAAACTATAATAGTGATACACCTGCTGATAGACTAGCTCCCCTGTGGTATACTACCTGATGCATATCATGGTATAGGTGTGCTAAAACACAGACACCCCAAGCATAGTGGGTGCCATCTGTGATCATCCTCTCCATAATCTGTCCCCATCCAATTGGGAACCCATGCGATCTCCTATCAGGGCATACAATGCCTCTAATCAATCTTGCAACTATCCCCAAGAAGTAGTCATAGTAATCATGTATTTCTTGCCAGGAGATAACCTAACAGTCCAGCTTAGGGTCGTCAAATACCCACCTGCACTCTGTGAGTCCTACATCCCGTTGTGGATCATACTCCACGAGCTCTCCCTAAATTAGCAAATGATGTATCCTATATACATCTTCCAGAGTCACTGTCACCTCACTAGTCGAGAAGTGAAAAGTCCCATCCTCACTGTGAAACCTCTTCAATGCTGCAGTCAATAAGCCACAATTTGCTCAAACCTCAGGCATAAAGTACATATAATCCAATCCCATCATGCCGAGTACCTCTTGGTCTATCTCTATAAGCATGTAGCTCTACATCATTAGCAAGGGAAACTTCTCCCTCGACATCAGTGTATCTCGTATATCCTCCTACAAGCATGCAAAGCAAGGCGTCAACCTAAAGCTGCAAGTACCATGCTCAACATATCTATAGAATCATATCAACTAACATAACATATCTAATTGATCAAAATAACACACTACATCTCTTGACTAGATTCCTGCAATCTCGAAGATAGCTTATCAATTGATGCATCAAACAGGATGCCAATCGAGTCAATTTTGTTAAGTAAAACTGACTATCTATATCATATGCACCAGAATAGAAGCTACATGTGCCATTTCTTAGCAAATGCGCCACTTCTATCATATACACCACAACATTTCATACATGCGTTGTCCCATACCATATATGCACTGCCCAAGTGCATGCACCAACTCATACCTTACTTGCACAGCCAAATAATGCATGCATCGACCTTCCTTATGCATGCGCAGCTTCATATCCTACATGCGCCACAGATTGACATATGCACAATTCCATCTGTTAGATGCATTGAACTATGATCTTGCACATTTGTTTTTCCTAATTTTACCTAGCATTTAATACACTCAAAATCAACCCTAAGTGAAATTTTTTGAGATACATATCGGGGTTCCTACCTCTGCTGGCTGGTCGAATCGTCAGACTCACTCAAAGTGGTGCTCCTCACATGGAATATCCATCCTAGTGCTGACTACTCTTTGCTCTGTGCTCTCTTAAGCTCTCAAAGACAATCCAACAAAGAGCCAAGTGTGCAAATGACCTATCTTGTGGACCCAGCTCCTATATATAGCATGCAAACCCTGAACTGGCTATGTGGTGACTCTGACTACTTCCCGCACCCATTTCTTCTCATTTTCTTCCCATTTCTTAGAAACACATCATATTTTCTTCAATCTTAACCAAGTTTTCCCTTCGTCTTTGTGAGATTGTCTATCTCACATTCCTTGAACCTTCCTTCCTGTCCAATCTATCGAGGGGGCATCCTATTGTCGTAACCTATACCAGGGGCAAACTGAGACATGTATCATTGTCAGACTATTTATTCTTTGAAGAAACACTATAAACTGCATTGCATCAAAGAGGGGCAAAATGTATATGCCTAAAAATGACACGACTCGGTCTAAATAAATATTCTTAATATTTATTCCATTCTAATTTCTTCTACCAATAAATAAATAAGCAAATTTATTTATTCGATTCACATTCCTCTAAGTTAAATAAATATCAAAATATTTAATTATCTCTTCTAAAGTCAAAATTAAATAAAATCCTTTATTTAATTAAATTCTTCCAAACAATTAAATAATTCTTAATTATTTAATTAAGTCAAATTCATTCTTCCAAATTTGAATAAATCAAATCAAATTTATTTAAATCCTCTCAATATCCAAAAATAAAATATAATCAAATGTTTTATTTATTCTTCCAAATTATGCACAACAATTAAATAAATCTATTTATTTAATTTGCTTTCTTATCTTCTAATTCTTCAAATATCTTCCAAATCTTCTAAAAATAAGTCTTCTTCTTCATGCACACAAAATTAAATAATTTATTATTTAATTCCTCTCAAATCATGCAAAAGCAAATCACAAGTTGAATTAACTAACTCAATCAACCTTGTTTTTATCAATATCACTTAAATTAGAAAAAAAGCTTTCCAATTTATGAAAGGCATGTCTTATCTTTAGAAAATAAAGTAGTTAACTCAAATAAAACAACTTTTGGGTGACATTTGTCTTCTTCTTATTCACGCACGTTCCTCAACCATTCTCAACCATTGATCTTCTCATTCTTTCTATACCGTTGATCTCTTCTCTCCCAAGTCTATAAAGGTAACCATATTCCTCCATTTCAATCATCCAAGCTTTTAGTAAACTTACTCTGTAGGAATTACAGTGTGCCTTTAGCACCAATTCCTTCATTGCTTGTGATCAAACTTGTTACTACACACTACTATCATTGTTTTGAAGCTCATCGTCATGGAAAAACTATCATAGTCATTCCCATTTGAACATCTTGGAATCATAGCAAGGAAGTGCACCTTTTGAGGGCCATATTCATAGATGAGATCATTTGAGATAGGTGATCAATGGAAGCTGAGAATTAAAGGAGGTTTGCTTTTGTATTGTTCATTATGTGATTGATCTATTTTTTTCAATATTTCATTGTGTTTTGGGTATCATTGATATTGATTATATTGATTATTCATTTAGGTCCAATTTTCCCTTAACAATATGTATTTTATTTTGGAAGTTGTATATATTTTTTAAATTATTATAGTCAAATCAACAAATTCCACAATCTTGTGTCCCACTTCTCTATCTTTCCTTGTCACTTAAACATACTAGAGTTTTGACTTGTACTCATGGTGAAGGCATGTGTATTATAGAGATAAATATATTAATTTTTTAATTGATTAATATTATTTAGGTAAATTATTTTTGATTGGTGAAGTCACAAATGGAGGATCTAATATCTTTACTTAAAAAAGCTCAAACACAATTTTAAAGGTATCCAAACAATGACAACTTACCTCTACATAGCACCCATGCTATAGAATTGTATTGTCTATGATATCAAAAGCTAAATAAAATGAATTTTTTTTTCATAGAAAATGTATGCCTTATCATCTCCTTGACATTTATATCCTTTTTAAAATAAAATATTTTCAAACTTATTTAGAAATATTTTTAAAAAAAAATTTATACATCTATGATAATCGTTGAAGCTCACTCACAAATTGGTCATATCTTTGTAGGATGCGACCTAGAGTTTGTAGGAGAGCACTCAAAAGGTGATCTCTCTCTATTAGTTTTTTCTTCAAACCCTAGAATCATTTAGCCAAGTGAGATACTGTACAAGGGATATAGTAGACTCTCATGATTATGTCTTTGGTGAGATTAAGATTAGAGTCGATCTTCAAGCATCATTAGAATGGTTCTTCACTATTGGAAATATTGTTGTAATGTGGTAGAGGGTCCTATTGTGCTTCACACACATGCCTCATTTTGAAAAAATGAGGATCCCTTTTTTTTCTTTTCTTTTCTCTTTATTTCCTTTGTTGTGCTTTTGATTTAGTTTGGGTTTTCTTTCATGATTTTTGTGTTTGAATACGTGGTCAGAGTGTTGGGGTTTGTCATTTTATCATGATAGTAGAATCATCCCTAAATATCTGACATCTTCCTTGTACACATTTGCATGGTTATTTTTTGGCCTGTCGGGGTTTGTAATTTTGGCGTGACAGTAGAATCCTCCTCGATATCCCTATGTCCAAGGGTTAGTGGCAACCTTGTGTGTCACCATTGTTGGACTTTCGAAGTTTTCTATTTTAGCATGATTGAGAAGGAATCTTTGACATCTTGATGGGCAAGAGATCTGAGCTACCCTCAGCCCTACATTTATTGTAGTCTTCATGCATGTGTGCAAAGGGGTTTTTATTTTTGTTTGATTTATTTTAATTTTTAATTTTGAATATTGTGTTTTTACCTTTGAAGTTCTAATGATTTGGTCTTGTTGTGAACCCTTTGACACAAGATTGAGGCTGCTGTTACATTTGTGGGTGAGTGATCATGATTTTCTATTTGACCATCATTGTTGGGTGTTTGTTCAGGCATCTTCCATTTGTGTTCTCTCTAGGTAGGGTTTTATGAACCTTCCCTATGTTTTAATGGTGTTTTTCTTGTTGTATAAACATTTTCTTTGCATATTTCTTTGATTTCAATTTTTTCTCACACTCTTTGCATTCTTTCATTTGTATTTTGATCATTTTGAGATTTTATGGTGTTCACATTTTGCCCTTTTCTTTTTCATAATTTTATACTATTTGAATCCATTTTTCGCCTTTATGCACCATTCGTGGCTATTTTGATGACATCATGTTGTCTTTTCAAAACGTTGAATTTTTTATTCTTTCACCTCTTATTTTGCATGTGGTGGTGATTTTTCCTAGATTCTTGATCCCTGACACAATTTACTTAGTAGGTCCTTTGGGATTGTAGTATTAGGCTTCTTGATTTCCCTTTGCTTTTTGAGCATGAGATCTGAAATAGCCTCGATCCCTAATCCTCGTCACTACTTTCTTACTAAGTCCTTTAGGACTATGGTATCACACTTGGTTATTTTCCTTTGCTTTTGAGCATGAGTTTTGGGGTTCCCCTGATTCCCAATCCCTGATGTTTTGAACTCTTTAGGTCTTTTTGAGATCTTGAATTCAACCTTTACTAGTTTTCATTGATTTTTGGACATGAGTTTGATAATTTTCCCAATGTTCAATTCCTAAAATTCTAAATTATTAAGTCTCTCAAGATCATCGTATGGGGATTTCATGGTTTTGATCAATATTTTGGTATTGGTTTGGTGACTTCTTTGACTCCCAAAATCTGACAACACAATGTACTATGACACTTGGGATCATGATGTCAATCTTACTTGTTTTTCTTTTCTTTCTAAGCATAAGCTTGAAGTTCCCCCTGATCCTTGATCCCCAACATAGTAACTTATTAAGCTATTAGGATTGGTGGGTTGGAATGGTGAGTTTTTTCTTGATACTTTTGCATGAGTTTTGTGGCATCCCCAACCTCCGATCTCTGAGGAACTTTACATTCTTTACCTCTAATTAGGATTTGGTGGTCATGGCATTTTGGTTTTAAAGGCATAGGTCATGAGATCCCCCTAAACCCCTATGGCTGGCATTTCACATGATACTATCCTTTAGGAAGGTATTGGGTCCTTAGGATCCTTGATCCTTTGTAATGGATTAAGGCTAGTTTATGTAATCTTACTATTTTCTCATTTATGTACTTCAAGGCTAATATTTGTCAAAGAGAATATGATTACCTTAATGGACTTAATGGAAAAATTTAACTAATTAAGTACTGCAACGTGTTTCTAATGGATGGTTTATGTATAATACATAAATGTAAGAAGAACCCCCTCAGAAGGAAACAAAGTACAATTTCAAGGGTATCATCCCCCATCAAAGAAGTTCTCTCCCTATCCCAAAATTAGACACACTAATCTGGGACATGTTGATGTCCAAGAATTAATGCAAAGGGTACATAGGAAGGAGACATGAACTTCCAAGATTAATGCATGGAAAACTAGTTATAGATTGGTTCAAGGAGCTACTTTCCCAATATCCCTCTAATCTCCTAAACATGCAATGGCTTGTGCATAGAGGTATGATTAGAGGTAGAGGAAAGTGTTTGGTCTAGTTGGACAGATGATGCTTGACATTGGGGTTGATATGGTAGAAAGACTTTTTGGACTCCCCACATATGCCAAATATGAAGAGGTGAGCATGAAGATCTCCTTGGACTACTATGAGGTCCGATTCCTAAAATGACCATAGACTACATTAACCAAGATATCCTCATCACACAAAGAAAGAACCCTCTAAAAATGGAAAAAGGTGCAATAGAGGAGTGAGTTCAACGAAGATGGTAAAGATGCAATCACACTCCTGAGCAAGGTCTTTGGACTTGCTACTGCTAAGGAATGACATCACTAAATGTATTAGTTATGGACAAAGATTGTTGATGGGAAGAATATTTATTAGGGAATAATCCTCAGTGACAATCTTCATGATCAGATGGTAGATGTGCTAGAGATCAATCAATTTTACATGACCTTATATCTAGTGTACCTTTTAACCTACTGGGCTGTCTTTCTAGGGGTAAATTAGGTTGGTTCTCTCTAATTGAGAGAAGCCAAAGTCTATGATTATTTCCCACAGTTGGAACTCTAAGAGAGACAAAAGAATTATTTCTTAGTCAATGATGTGTTTGTTTATGTAGTCATTCAAGGGCTTGAGAATGACTATGCATAGAGACCATCTGTGGAAGCCACTAGTGAATTGATAAACTAGGGCAATTGGTATATCCAAATTAAGACCTTCACATGTATTAGAGTGGATGGATTCCACAAGGGTCCATACAAGATACATAGGTATCCTTGTGATAGAATAATTTTGATGGAAATCTATAGGCAAGTGTTAGAGGTGCATAAGTTGGTTGCTGGCAATCACAAATCAAGCTTCCAGTTTCCCATTAAGGTAAGGGGATACTCTAGCCTCAATGTGATAAATATCAAAGTTGTAGAGATAGAGATGACTCCCCAATCCTTAGATTTGTATAGTCACATGAGGAGTAGGTATGATCCAATTAGCACAGTCAACTGGTTAATTGGAGACTACTATAAGCATGAGTCATCCTTGGAAGACTATTGGGCAGACTTTCTAGATAACCAAGACATTAGGAGGAGGGACTACATCAGGCTAACCTTAGACATGGTCAAGGTTTGCAACATAGGGAGGGTTTACAAAGGACATAAGGAAGATGGAAAGATTTTAGACCCTTCCTGCAATATAAATAAGGTCTTAAATGAACCCATTGGAGACATTGATTAGACTATAGAGGAAGACTCCTCCATTGATGAGAGGACCGGAGTAATTTTCAACAGGACTATTTATTGGGTGAAGAAGCCTTCTGTCTTGTTTGACCCCTATCTAGATTCTAAGGATTCCAAGGGGTAGACATAACAAAAATAAGTGAAAGGAGATCCTCAATCCTATTGAAGGAAAATTCTATAGTAGGAGAAACAAGACAAGAAGAGAAAAGGGAAACTACAGCTACCACAACTACTAAAGAGAAAGAAAAGTCCAAGGTAGTGGAGGTTCACTCTAGTGAAGATGAGGAGGATGAGGTGTCTCTAATTAGGAAGAAGAAGGATATCTAGCCTCCTCCCACTTATGAAGATCCCAGTTAGCAGGTGTCTAAGGAGGCAACACTCACAACTTCTCTCACTCACACACTTCCTACCTCACCACCTGTATAAGCATCTACATAATCACCCACTCCCTCTTTCTCACCTCCGACACAAACCACTACACAACCAACTACCTAGGTGCCACAACCTCTACCACAAACACCTCAACCTCCATAACCTCAAACTTCAGTTGCACTTCCAAAAACCACCACATAGACATAGGTGTCTCAATCATGTTAGTAAGATCGTCAGCCACCTACTTTCCCTTCACCCACTCAAATAGCCTCTCATCCACCCCACAAAATCCAAGTGCTCCATTATTAGAACCTTCACGAACCATCTATTAGGTACCAACCTCTTCACCTATTCCTTAACCTCCTCCTCAAGAAAAGATCCCATCATCCTCCCCTATTTGTAAACAAGAAAAATTATTAGGTGTGGATGATAAGCAATTAGCAAGAGAAGGCATAGATAGAGGTCTTCTTTCCCCAAAGGAAAATACTAGAAACCTTGACCAGCTCATGTAAGACATCCCTTCTTCCCCTCTTAATCAAGTTGAGCGGTCACATGAATGAGTGCAAACCATGGTCTTGACTCCATATCCTTTCTCTTCTCGTCATATTTCTCTTCAATCCACTCTATGGCATACTAGGACATTGCCTCAACCTTGCCCTCCAAGGCTAGTAACTATAGGTTCAAGGCTTCTAGTATGGATGAACTGTACTATTGATAAAAGGAAGAGGATTGACACCAAGGAAGAAGATTTATTAGTAGTGGTGGAAGTGTTCAAGGCTCAAGAAAAGATAAAAAGAGCTACAACACTCTCCACAATAACCATTGATGCATAGGGAGCCAAAGTAGCTTAGGTGGTCACTCCATTAGTAGACAAGGAAGAATCTTTAATGGTGCCTAAATATTAAAGCATCCAACAAGTCAACCTAGGTTAATAGACAAGGGATGAAAAAAGAAACATTGCATGGAGTCATGACCACCATCCTGGAGGGGATGAAGAAAGATGAAGTAATGAAAGAAGAAGTAAAGAAACAGGTGTATCATCTCAATGCTTACATCACACATTTGGTTGGCTCAGTTGATTCAAGTACCCCTGTACCATCCATAATGGAAGCCCTACAAAAGGACAATGAGCTAGTGGATCTTGAGGGAGTCCCCACTACTGCCATTGCATGGAAAGATGCACTAGAGTTTCTTGGTATCAAGGTCATGAATGAGGAAATAAGAATTAAAGAGTCAAGCTGATGAATATTTTTTTGTATGGGAGGAATACCTTTTAGTTTTATCTTGAATGAAGGCATTACCTTTTTATGAGTTGTTCCGATTGGGTAGCTTTGACCAGGATGATCAAGATTTGGTAATTGAGTGGTTGTAGGCTAGTTTATAGAGGATGAAGGTCCTGCAGAAGTGTAAATATAAACTCAAAGCCAAGAGGGATGCAATAAATGGGGGCATGATAAAGATTGAGAAATTTATTGAGGTCATTCATTATATTTTCAAGGATAAATCTTTCATGTTCCTCCGTATAGTCATAATGGTCAAGGATTTCATAGACTCCCTTCATCAATAGCTAAGTGACTATGGGATAGATGGATTGATGAGAGTAAAAGTTGCATTCAAACACTTCCAAGGATAGATGACCCAATTTATAGAGCACCACCACAAAATTAAGTAGTTTGCATTTTCTGAAAGGGTGAAGATGAAGTACCTTTAAGGGCCTAATCAAAATTAAATACATGAGGCCATCCTTAATTTCCATAGCCATTTGCCTGGAGAAGCCAAGTATCCTTGTAACTTATCTCAAATTTATTTATTCATTATTCTTTCAAAGATATAATAACTCAAATTAAAATGAGTTAATATTGAACTATGTCCCAAGAGGATGACATGATATGAAACTAGTAAATGTTGAGTACAAGAGGCCTAGGTGTAGGTATAGGGCTGACATGATGTAGATTTTCAAACTTTGAGGCAAGCATGTAACTTGTAAATTTGAATTAGGTCATGTCCTACTAAGATAACCTAGTCATGGATGTAATGAAACATTACCTCTATAAAAAAAAGGAGTGCCACTTGGTTTTGAAGGGGTGATATAGATATTTTTCTATAAGGATAGAATTTTTTGCAAGGCATGTAAGGGTGAATTGTAACACATCTGGAGTGTAGGAATCATGTTGTCACATGTAATCTACCAGTTTTCATGCCAATTAGTAGAAAACATTTGGTCTTCTTTGTGTTCCTACCATATGGTGGTAATGTGTTTGATATATCTTGGTGGTCCACAAATGCTTACTTATTATATCTAGATTTGAGTTTAAGGAATAAAGTTTGATTACTACAAATGCAATATGGTGTTTACACACTTTCTTTTCCAATGTATCATATAATTCCTTAGACCCTTGCATCTGACATGTGTATGATTATATGCAATACTGACCATTTTCATGTTAATTTGAATCTCATCAGATTTACTAAGTAGAATCAAATACAAAGGTTGTCCATTATTTTTTATGTTTTCTTTATTCAAAACCCTAACTCTCCTTTTGCATTTTCCTTAATATTAAATTAGTTTAGGATTAGGTAAATATGAATCTTGATCTCAAAGATAATACTTGTCTACATAGAGACTTCATCTATTCAGTTTAGATTTATATTTAGAAGCACAAACCCCTTGAATAAGCACTCACATAGAGCACTTCTTAGCTGATCCAACATTGCTATGACCCAACAAATAGGGACATTAGAGGAGACTAATATTTTGGTTAGTCACTTTTTCAAGAGAAGTAGAGTGATCTTAATTCTACTTGAGATTGAACCATCAATAGAACTAGCACTAGGAGGGCCTGATAAAACTAGACTGACTAAGGGTTCTCCCATCTGCATAAGAAGGAGGTTTACTAGGTCTTCATCTTTTAGGGGGAAAAGTTTTTAAGAACTCACACAACATAGAAAATTGAGGAGTGATTGTAGAAAGAGAAAGAGAGGACATACTAGGTCAATAAGCCTTATTAGATAACAAACCCTAGATCCTTCCCATGATACAACACATAGGTTACCAATTGTATTTTTTGGTGTAGATCACTCCCCTCTTGTTATTCTCAGAGATCTCCATGATAGGCTAAGAAATCCTAAGAAATTTTTCCCTAAGTTCATATATGGAGAAGTAAGGAATGCAAAGGATCATATTCAATCCTTCAAAGATGTTATCACTAGGGTAAGCATACTGTATCAAGATGTGGGTTGCAGAATCTTTCCTTATTCATAGGAGATATGACATATTCATGGTATCTAAATTTTCTAGCTAGATCTATCAGAAGCTGAGCTAAGTTAGAAACTACATTCATTAATCAATTCAAAATTTACATAGCTCCCTCAATTGTATATCATCAAATTATTACTTGCAAAATGGAACCAAATGAACCTTTAACTATGTTCAATGCAAAATTCTATAAACTACACAAAAGAATTACCAGCCCTTATACAATTACTGAAGAAATTATAACTCAGATATACCTTATATCTATTAATCCCTTAATTACAGTGTTGATAAATAGAACTGGATAAAATATTGATACATTGGTTAAGGTTTATTCGGAAGCAATCAAATTACATCAAGAGATGCATCCCATAATTGGGGAGCTATGGGGAACGTACCTTCAGTGTCATACCCAGGGAAGCCAAATCAAATACCAGCCATAAGCAATTCCCTAATGAACAACACACCATTGATGAACCCTATCCTATGTATTGTTCCACAAGGGCAGAATCTCTTTACACATACATAGCCCTTGAATCAAGTTTTTCCTCCTCTAATGCTCCCCTATCATGGACAAGTTTAGAATGCTCCTATAACCATATCTTCCCCTCAACCATCTTAAAATTTGTTCTTGAGAAGCAAGGCATGAATCAAGTCCTTCTTGTCAACACATACTTTGCTAATTAGATTGGTTTGATAACTATTGGGGTACAGTCAAACTTAGACGAAACTTCACATTTAACGTTTGAGTTAGAAGCCATAAATAAAACTTTGGCTTAGGTGACAAATGAACTCACAAGGTTGAAGGTGAACCCTCCATAGAAATAGAGTCAAAGCAATTTCAAAGGGAAAGGTTTCTATAAAAATCAAAACTAGAATAATCATCACAATCAGGGTCATAACAATTAGAATCAAAATTTCCAAAATAGAGGTTTTAACCAACAAAGATCAAATAAGAAATGGAGCACTAGGCCTAATAATGGAGAAGTACATTCTCTATTAGAAAACACAAACTAGGCTAATTTTGTGAACATTACTGAATTAAACCCTTTGGTAAACTATTGTAGGCTTCATGACACATCTATACACTTAGAAGTAATTGCCCTAAAATGGAGAAAACGTCTAAAATAGCTTAGGTAGACCAACATGTTAACTATGAGGACACAAATATACAATGAGGAGATCTAAGCACTACTATGGTTCTAGACACTTATATTTTTCTATTCGAAGATGATAATGAACCAATTGCAGAATATGAGGAGATTCATCCTTTTCAATTGGGGAAGAATAGTTATTTTTTGAGGAGCACTAGAAAAGGACCATTCACATCCTCAATCCCATAAATTACTTCTCCTACCCAACCTCATCTTAATACAGATAATAATCCATCACCTCCTAAAGGACCACCTTAGGGACCATACAAACAAAGCTATACAAATGTGAACAAGACCTACATACCAGCTGACCAATGATATGACCTTACTAATGATTTAAAGAGAAATAAGGCTAACATATCATTATATGATGTTATACAGAATTGTCCCTCGTAAAGGGAAGCTTTGGTTAAGTCTTTGGACAAGGTTGAAAAGTCAATGACTACACACAAGGATAAAGATAAGGATAAAACAAGCTCTATGTCTGATTTTTTTGTAGCTATGCACAAAGGGAGGTTGGATGCACCTATCTTTTTGGATGAGTGTCAAGATGTTTGGTAAGAATGTACACAATTTTTTAGTTAATTTAGGTGCTTTAGGAAATGTTATTCCCTATTCAGTAAGTCAGAAGCTAGGGATGACAATTACCAAGACAAATAGAATGGTGGTTCAACTAGATAAAACATAGGTAAATGTGGCAGGGGAAGTTAAATATGTACACATTCAATTGGTATCATATCCCCAAATCCAACAAAATGTAGACATTCAGATAGTAGATATCCTTGAGGTATATGTAATTCTACTTAGCAGGGATATGACCAAGAGATTTAATGGTAATTTTTCTACTAATTTCTCACATCTATGGTTACCATGGAAGGGAAATCAAAATCAAATGATGATTGATAGTTATCCTAGATTGAAACATATGATTACTGGATAGAATTCTCCTAATGAGGTTGTTTTTGAAAATGTTGATCTTGGAACATACAAGATGGTAGATCTAATATTTTAAACTTATTTGTCACACCTAGAATGGACAAAGCCATGGAAACTTCAAATCAAGGTAATATGACTAGCTTCTCAGAGTTCATGAAAAAGTTGGCCAATGGAAAGAATAAGCTTGGAAATCAAGTATGCACATTAGAATTGTTTCTGCCAACTAGTGTAGAGTACACTAAGATTATCATTTTTATCCATATTACCTAGTGGTTATTCAAATGGTGGAAGCAAAAATTATGGGGCCAAATTCCGGATCCAATCTTGAGATCACATGTAAATCAGAGGAGAGACTTGCAATAGAGACAATCAATAAAAGGGTATCTTAGGACACTACTCAAGCCATGGTTTCACTAGGATTATCTAAAGAAGAAGTAAGGTTCACACCCCCACTAAATAAGAACACAAAGTGGAGGAGCTAAGTCTCTTATGATGATACACTCTGTATGTTGAAATTTTATGGATCAAAATTAAAACAAGAACATGGGGATAGAGTTGAGTTGATAAATTCAAAAGGAAAGTCATTATTTGCATCATATAGGTTGCAATTGTACTAATAATGTAGATAAATATGAGGCCCTAATAAGAGGACTAGACTCTTAGCACATCAGAAATAGGTCTGAAGATTACAAGTGTGAGGAGATTTTGAGTTAGTAATCAAGTAGGTTAGAAGTCAGTATGCATGTCATGATAAGAGATTGAATGCTTGAAGAAATAGAGTCTATAACCTGATACATGACTTTGATGTGCATTCAACATAAAGGTAGTGTTGACGAAGAAGAACTAGATTGTAGATGCTTTAGTAGTGGCTTCTTGCACCTTGTAACTAATGGTTGAATTTAAATTGAAAAGATTCTTAGTGGAGATGATACTTGTCCTAGCAGTTCCAAACAACATCAGCAATTTCTAGGTATTTGAAAATGATATGTACATTTTGGATTTTACTACTAACTTAGGTGTTTTTGAAGATCGAATAATTGATGAGATGGAATGATATCCCTTTAATTTTTGTGAAGATGACATCATAAATTGAAAATAAACAATATTCCCAAAGGGATGGTAGTTTGGAAAGGTTGTTTTACATGGATCCAATGGCTAGACGAAAGACCTCTATCAATGTGGAAGGAGGTATGTACAACAACTATAATCTAGGGGATAATCAACATCCAAAGAATATATTTATAGGAAAGGCATGTATCCCAAAAGAAAGAGAAGGAATAATACAAGCATTGAAATATATCAAGGAGGTGACTGCTTGGGGGTATGAAAACTTGAAGGATTTTGATACATCTATCATCACTTATACCATACCTCTAAAGCTAGGCTCCAAGCCTTTTAAATAGAGACAAAAACTAGTGAATGCCTTACTTGAGCCATTGATATACAAAGAAGTACATAAACTATTGTCAGCAAGGATTAGATTCCTAGTTAGACACTCCACTTGAATGGCTAACCTAGTTTTGGTTAGGAAGAAGAATGGAGAAATCTGATTATGTGTTGATTTTAGAAACCTTAACAGATTATCAAAGGAGGACAATTACCCTCTGCCTTCCCTAGATGACATGTTGCAAATTGTCAATGGATCTCAAATGATGTATTTTCTTGATGGATACTTCAGATATAACCAAATTATGGTCAAAGAAGTAGACACATTGAAGAATACATTTACTTGTAAGTGTAGAATTTATGCATACAGAAGAATGCCATTTGCATTGATCAATTCAAGAACCACACTCCAATGTGTTATGGATATTGCTTTCAAGGGATTGGTTGGTAAGTGCATCATTATTTACATGGATG
The DNA here is from genome assembly GCA_027924645.1 of Cunninghamia lanceolata. Lineage (NCBI taxonomy): Eukaryota > Viridiplantae > Streptophyta > Pinopsida > Cupressales > Cupressaceae > Cunninghamia > Cunninghamia lanceolata. The sequence continues at coordinate 8,360,368 of BSBN01000193.1, forward strand.
ATCTCATAGTGTTTTCAAAGAATAGATAATACCATGTTTCAAACTTGAGGAAGATTTTTAGAGGTGCAAAGAATATAGCATCTCCCTTAACCCCAAGAAATGCATTTTTGGGATCACTGAAGGTAGGTTGCTAGGTTACATCATTTTTTAAGAAGTTATTTCCATAGACCTAGAAATAGTGGTAGCCATTCAAAAGATTACATTACCCAAGAGTAAGAAGGAACTCAAATCATATTTTGGTAAAATCAAACTTGTCAAGAAATTTATTACTTATTTTGTATAGATAGTAAAGCCCTTGAATGTAATGTTGAAGAAAGTGTTGGAACATGTTCAGTAACTCCACTTGGGATTCATGACATGGTTTAATAGCCTCCAATTGGTCATTAACTAGAATGGTAGCAATTTCCTAAACATGTGTACCTTTTAGGGAAAATGAAAAGCTCAATATCCAATAAGTGGTACCAGAGCGGGGTCGCGGGTTCTAATCCCCTTGGGTAATGCTAAGGGGGAGATTGTTGGAATGTGTTTAGTGTCTCCCCTTAGGATTCATGACATGGTTTAACAACCTCCAACTGGTCCTTAATTAGGATGCTAGTGGTTTCTTGAATAGTTGCATCTTTTGGGAAAAATGACCAGCCCAACATCCAATAGAAAGATGCTAAAATAGACCCTAGCAACCCCTTGTAAAGTTAAATCTACATAAACCACTGATCTACCCAATATGACTGAGACCCATCTAATAGGGACCTTGGGGTTATCAACCTCTTGAGGCTGATTCTCTTTTAGAAGAGGTGGTGCATCTTGTTTTCTACCTCTCTATTGTCGAATTGTGTCAAACAACCCATCAACAAGACCATAACATACATTAAGCTCCCAACATCATTAAAATAAGGCAATCTATCCATATAATCCATCTCACTGGGAGAATTTAGCCATTGATCTATTGATTACTTAATCCCTATAGAAATAAGAGTACACAATGGTTTGCATGTTGTCCGGTTGGATATCTCCAACACCAACTTGACATACATGTTCTACCCCAACTAATTTTTTTTGCTAGCTCTATCCCTCTTGATCTCCATCCCCAAGTTGAACCTAGTAGCACCTAGTTATTTCTTCTCAAATTATGTTGAAAGATGAGACTTCAATTTACAAATCATGCCCTTACTGCTATCAAAAGACAACTTATCATCAACATATAATATGATAATAAGAAAAAAATCATTGTCCATCTAATAATAGATGTAATGATCTAATTTGTACCTTAGAAATACAAAATCCCAACACAAAAGAATCCAACGAAATTTGTATGACATCCTATGAGATTTCTTAAGACCATACACTAATTGCTTTAAATTACAAGCCAATTTTTTTTAACCTTTTTCAATCTAGTGCTTTAGATGTGTCATATAAATTTATTCCTCTTGTTACATTGAAAATTGTCTTCCTATATGGAATGGCACAATTTCTCATAGTCTAGCGCCTCTCCTTTAGTGTACTCTTAACCTATTCATTTCAGACCTTCCTAAACCCTAATTGATATATGTCTAACTGAAGAAATGTTGTATTTTGAGATAACTAATGACTGAACCTAGAAAGAAAGTTTAGATTTGGGACTTCTTGGACCCCCTTAATGAAGACTTGATCAAAAAATTAGGGCTTGGGCTTGGGCACTCGAGCCCTAGCCTTGCCCTATTTTGGGGGGTTTTGAATTTTGACAATGTGTCAGCTCCCGCCATGTATCTCAAGATTTCATTTTCAAATTTTTATTTTCGCGCAATGTTGACATGTTATTTAAAATATTTGAAATTCCTAAGGTTAGATATTTAAAGACATTTTAAAATCATTTTATGAAACAAAATCTACATGCAAGCTTTCTATGCCAAAACTCTGCCAAATTTGCTATTGAAGAACAAAACTTGTTGAAGCTCTTGGATTTATTTGAAGTTTCTATCATGGAGACATTCAATGGAGATTAGGAATAAAAATATTGAGACTATCTTTCTCTTCCTATGGTTTGTACAACCTTTTGTATGATCAGGAGAAGGGTTGAAGCCTCTAACATTAAGCTTAGAAATCCTCTATAGATGCGGCTACCTTGCCTTCTTATTCTACAAGTCTTCATTTCTCTCATCTCCTTGAGGTGATGTTATTGTTGTTTCATTGAGTGAAGCAAGGTGTTGCTCTTTCCTTGATGCTTGAGTCATCTAGGGTTTTACATTTTCTGCATACACATTTGTTAGATAAAGACATACATCTGCAGATCTTTATCATTGGCTATTGTTGAGGTAGGAATACCAAAAATGGGGCTTGACTAAGGCAAGCTCCTATTTACACACAACCATCTTTCTACTCCTTTTGTATGTATAGGTTACATTTGGCAAGATCCAACAGAAAGGAGCAGCATAAAGATGAATATTGCAGGCACAGTCATCATAGAGTTTTGAATTTTGGGATTGTGGAACTTTCGAGGCAAATACTTGCACCCAAGCCCACCTGAGAATTTCCTTTGGAATCTGGGAACCTCTGGAGATTTCTTGATAAATAGTGCAGAAGATTCTAATAGCTAGAAACCTTCAGGGCAAAGGGACTAGCGCCCTAGTCTAACAGAACTTTGTTTTCCAAGTGCACGCTCTCTATACCTCTTACCATGTGTTTCTATGATTTGTTTGTCTATATCTATATTTGAAATCAAGTTATTATAGTCTGAGTGATAATTTAGGGTTTCATTCTTAGTGAATGTTATAAGCTTGTGAAATTCTAATCAAAACATTTAATACTTAGTTATAGTTACTAGAAAAAGGGAGCATAGGAAATCAATAGTTTACTCCAAGCTTATTCCTTACTTCCCTAATGTTTAGCAAGAGAAAGTGTGGGGCTTGATTTGGTTTTTTATAACTACCTTGATCCAACATTTTTCCACTAAGCACCTCTAGATCACCATGAAGCAAATCTATCTTCACATCCATCTACTTAACCTCAAGCTTAAAAGTTACTATAATAGATAATACGAACCTAATAGATGTCATCTTAGAAACTAGAGAGAAAATCTCATTGTAATCAATTCCCTCAAATTGGGAATATCCCTTTGCAACCAATAGATACTTTGTACTTATCAACACTACCATCTAACATGATTTTTATTTTAAACTCCATTTGTATCCAATGAATTTCCATCCATTAGGAAAATCTACTACGTCCCATGTGTCATTTATCTTCAATGCAATCATCTCCTCATTCTTGGCCACTTTCCAAGACTTTTTATTATACATACCAATACCTTCCTTCATAATCCTAAGCTCATTAATGTTAGTAATAGAAAAAATTTCTAAGTGGACATCCTTAATGACTAAGGTCAAGGTTCTATCTCTATTTTAAACTCTCTAGACTATCTAATCTCTCCTCCACTTCAAGTCCTTCATGGGATTTTGGTTCAACCTTTTTAGTCTTTGGGGTTAGTTTTCTTTCCATCCTTCTCTAGCCACAATATTATGGAAGAGGTCTTGACCTCTCTAAAGATAACACTTCTATGATACAAAACTCTCTTGACCATAAGATCCCAAGTATAGTACCCTTTCATACAAACACCATAGCCAATTAAGATACATTTCATAGCCTTGTTATCCAACTTTGATCACTTCTATTTGGGAAAATGTGCATATGCCTCACAATAAAAGTCTCTCAAAGATGTCTCAATGAGGGATTTTATCTCATCCACACCTCCATAGTTGTCTTCTCAACAAGAGATAATGTAGGAGACCTATTAACAAAGTAACAAGATATGGCTACCACTTATTTCCAAAAGATTTATCCCAATCCAACCCCACTAAGCATACTCCTATCCCTCTTTATTAATGTCATGTTCATTCTGTTTACAACTCCATTGTACTAAGTAGTGTACGAATTTTTCTTACATGTCTCTTTATCTCATGATTCTTATAGAATCTATCAAAATCTACTAAAAAACCTCACTACCATATTAGTCCTCAAAATCTTAATGTTCCTACTAGGCTAATTTTATACAAGAGACTTAAATTATTTAAAATGATAGAAGACTTCAATTTTACTTCTAAGGAGCCGATGATGGCATGGTTCGGTGGTTAAGTCGCTCAGGATGTAGTGGCGGCCACCAGAGTTCAAACCCCCACTGGGCCAACGAGCTGGCAAGGCTTTACGCCTTCGCTAGGCTAATGAGCTCGCGGGTTTGAAGTGTTCTTCCTAGGGGATGAGGTCCCCCAGTTGTGGCCTCACCGGTTCATTGCTCTGGGCAAAAGCATTCGCGTGGAGCTGGAGGGCGTGTCGCACCAGTGTCGCCAGTCACGTTAAAAAGTTTACCAGGCGCATTTAAAAAAAAAAAAATTTACTTCTAAGGAAATATACTTATGTCATTCTACTATAAACATCAATGACAGATACATAATGTATAGATTTAGAAATCAAAGTACTAACATTAATATGACCAAAAACATCATAATGGATTAAGTCCAACACCCTAAAAGATTTATGAGCACTAGAGTAAAATTGAGTGCAGTTATATTTTCCATATACAACATGCTAATAGAAATCAAATTCAAGATTAACAGCATTTGATCACTCAACGAAGTTTTATTTTTCAAGGTCCTTAGACCCTTCTCACATATGTGATCCATACTCTAGTTCCATAACATTATTTTATCTACTAGTATATTAGTCTCCAAAACATAAGCACCCTTAGGTATCTAAAAATCACAACCATCAGAAGTGGATGAAACACTCATCTTTACTATGGGTTCCAATAGTTAATGTATATATTCTACAAATCTCTTCACTATAGGAATAAAGGAACTATTGAACTAAACTATGCAAGCATCTAGTTGAAATAGAGTGGCAATGAAAACAACCTCTACACAGATCATCAAGTTACTTACAAAAGGCAGGTTCCATGCCAAACTAGGGATATGTGGTACACCATGAATCCCCTTCACTTTTGCATTAGGGAATGAAATTAAGACTCTTCCATAAACAACAATCTTCATATGAGAATCATACCCAATGTACATCTTCCCAGCATCATATTTAATAAACCAACCTTAATGTGAGATCATGTGCAAAGAGGTGCCAAAGTCTATCAACCATGTACCTTGTCATACATATGTAGGAAAGGTTGTGAAAAAGAAATTACCTTAATCATAGGAGGACTTGTTAGAATCATCATTAAAATCTCTTCTTATTTATCCTTTGACTTACCAGAAGATTTGGATCTCCATACGATTTAGATCTATACTTGTCATGCTTCTTGTCCTTCTTTCATTTCTCTTTCTATTTACCATGAATAGAAAGGGTCTTCTTAGATTTTAAAGTCTTTGTCCATATCTCTTTAGAAAGAAATGATGCCACCACCTCATCTATTTTCATTGTAGTAATAATGTTCCCAATAGACATAACAAGGTGGTTGTATGAATTTGATATAGAGCATATCAAAGTCATACACTAATCCTTCTCCTCCATCTTCACTCCAATAGAGTACAACTAGGTCACAATCATATTGAAAGCATTTATATGTTCAACCACATATCCACCATTTGCAATCCAAAGGGTATACAACTTCTTTCTTAGGAAAAACATGTTTACTAGGGATTTATCCTAATCAATCTCACCTAGTTTCTTCCAAAGTTTTGCTACAATAATCTCTCCATGCACATTAAACAATTGTTAATAAACCAAATAGATCCTAATGAGACCTTTTCTTTTCTATCCATGTTGTCCTAGTCTTCTTATGATGTATTTATAAGTTTGGATTTAGATATTGCAACCCATGGATCCCTATCCATGAATATATCCTCCATCTTAAGCTTCTAGAGCTTAAAGTTTGTGCATGAGAACTTCTCCATCTCTATCCTTGATGTTCTTTCAATTTTTTCTACTACAAGATATTTTTCTATGCAAGCTCCAACTCAATCCAATATTAGTACAAAAGACCTTGTCCCTAACACCTAGAATTTGAGGTGACTAGTATTTGATACCAAATGAAAGGAAGTAGATGTGTAGAATATGTTTCCTATACTAACCTATAAGAGGATATATGTGCAAAAATCAAACTAATCACATGGTTACAAGGAAATAAACAAAAAATCAATATACAATAACACAATGATATACATGGAGAAAACCATTTCGGGAAAACAACCCCACACTCCAAAGTGAATTATTATATTATTCATTAATCAAATCTTAAAATACACTTGTAGTGTCTAAGACTTTAGAGAAGTATAACCAACTAGAGATTTGGAGTAATTTTGGTAGCATAATTTAACCTAGAAAACTCACTATCAAAACCTCTACCTCAAGAACCCAATAAAGACGAGACAAAATACATGAAACTATAAAATGGTAATTAGGAAACCATGAGAGAAAACCACACAAAAATGTGGTGTCCAAATCTCTAGTTATAAATCCAACACCCAAATTTATAGATGAGTTCGTAGGATAAAATAGCATATTTCTTCCACCTACCATAAACTCATCATAATCCACTCTCCAACTTGGGTGTTCAATTTTGGCTCCATTATGTACACCAAATATGTCTTATGACATGTCATAACACCGATCATAATTTTATCAACAAGTGCAACTCCCTGTTACATCCATTTTTTGTCCTAAATGGTTTTCATTATTAATGTAGGAGGCCCAACTTCTTGAGGCCATAACTTTTGATCCAAGAGGCCAATTTGGCCCCCATTTTTTCAAATTATAATCTCGAAGAGATCCATGTCATAGGCATCAAGGAACTAAGGCTAAACGACCCAAATTTTTCAATTTGGTAAAAAACCAACTCTACAACCCAGAAATTGGGTTTTTCTATTCTATAGCCTAAAAATCACATTGTTTGTATTCTTAACATTAGGAACAAGGTTAAGACACCTTTCCTAACACCAAAATTAGCATGTATTTATCGTATTTGTTGTCCCACATCTGGACCTACAAAATTGAAATGAAAGATCACTTACAATATAAAAAGGTTTTGAAAACAAATTCTATAATGAAAACATAGAGGGGTATACTCGTAAATCATGTGAGCTTAGAGAATACTATCTATGCATGAGCTCCTCCTACCCATATAATCCTTGCAAAGCACACATAAAAAATGACTCAAGAGAATTTGAAATGTGTCCTCTACTTAATTTTTTTAGTAAAAACATGGATGAGCTCAGACATATCGTTGCAACAAACTACAAATATACCTAATTTGCCTTGCTAGAATGAATCGTAAGACAAGTGACACGTTTCAAGGAAACAACATAATTTCTAAACTCATTTGTGGGTCATTTTTAAAGCATTCATGCATATTGATTTGAGTGAAAGTAGAAAATTAGATTGATAGTAGATTTAAGTGATATTATAGTCAATAAATGGATTGAAAGATAAGGATTATAGATATGGTGATGACTCTAGCCTAGGCAAATCCACAGGTACTTATTTCAAGAAAAAACCTTTTCATCATAGAATTTATTTTTATTCAATTTTCAAGTTTTAGATGGTCAAATTTAGGATAAATAAAGTCAAAGTGTACACATCCTAGCAATGAACATGTAGGTGCTCCTTTTTTCATTTCTGTTGTCATTTTCTAGGTTTAATGTCAAGTCAAATTTGTTCATCTAAGCAAACTTGTGTTCACTATAGAGAATTTACATATGGATGGATGAATGCATGTTCACCACTGGTAGAAGGGGCAGATGACCATCCATCCATGTGTAATTTCTCTGTAGTGAACACCAGTTTGCTTACCACTAGTAGAAGGGGTAGATAACCATAGTGAGTTTAATTTTTCAAATTTTATAGATTTAACTTGATTTTTATGGGTTTTGTCCTTTTTGAAGGGTTTTATAACTTTTATAAATTTTCTAAAGATATTATAATGTAATCTCATAGGGTTCTTTTGTCCATTAGGGAAATCCTTGGGAGAAAAGATCGATCTCAAAGACTATTAGAGACTTACTTGATGGGGATAAGATCATACTATGATGGATAGATTTGGATAGAGTTTTTATAGGTTTTGTCAATCTGTCCTTCTCGCATGATATTTTCTAATCTCCTAACCTATTGGGATGTAGACCAAAATATTTTTCAATTTTTAGGGGTTTCAAGAGAGTGGACAATCACTCTATGATGTGTATGACATATTGGGGGTACTCCTCATCTAGGGGAATGGATTAACCTTTGAAGAGATTTCTAATGATCAAAAGATTTTGTATATAGCATACATGGGAGACACATAGCCAACAAGCTAGAAGGGAGTTCAATTAGCCTCAATTCTTAATCTTTTTGGCATGCCTCTTCAAAAAGCAATTATGGGCTTGATTGCAATAAAATTATATGGTGAATATAAGGTGAACAATATTTTGTAAACTTAGTCCCCAATTATTCAATAGGTGGAGAAAGGTAGAGTTTTACATGGGGTGTTAACATCTTGGGATGTGTGTACCATGACTTATATAGGATTGTTCACTATGAGGCATAGTCATTTAGCCACCCTTAGATAAAGATGGGGTGGATGTTTGAGCATATTATTCCCTTTTAAAAGGGAATACAAATAATAGGCCCCATGGCCCCCAATGTAGTTAGATGAGTGATAGTTGGTCATTTTGGTGTAATGACATGGACATGGGCTTCCTTTATAGATGCAAGCATGATTTTAGACCCATGTAGGGACATGGTGGTTAGTTTCTTAGAGAAGATGATGTGAGGGTCTTTTATAGATGCTAGAACAAAGTAATACATAGGAGGGGCTGATTAAGATCCACTCTATTTTATGTTGTGTAGTAGTTTAGAGATACCATCCCTATAGATTTTCCTTTAATGGGTCTAATTTATAGAGGAACTGTTAACCCATTTTCCTCTATTTAGAGTCAAATAGTTCACCTTGAAAGAATCCTTGAAAATGCCCTAGGATATAGCCATGCAAGCCTTTATCCTTCAAATCTTAGTGCTCTTCCTTAGAAAGAACCTATAAATACTTAATCTTCAAATGCCTTCCTTCTCAGCAATTTTCCATCTTCATACTTAGTCATTTTGGTATGGATATCCTGATGACATCATATGGAACTTAGCTAACATCCCAAATATTATCTTAATATCATAAACCTTAGCTAAGGTCCTGATATCCCCTTCATATTTAGACCTTAGTTAATATCTAGATGTTTTCTAAACATCCAGATCTTAACTAATATATGGGTCCTTTGTGAATGTGTAGACCCTTATGAATATGACGATGACACCATCTAGATATTTCCTAATATCTAGATCCTTCTTAAAGATCCATGACCTTGCGAGTGTCATATGGCGTCATCTAGACCCCCTCCCCAAAAAACTACATATGATGATGATGTCATCCAGACATTCCACCTTTGATATATTATCCTGTATGCTAATATCTTGATGACATCATCTAGATCTCCTCTTCAATAAAGTTCTTCATGCTGATGACATCATCAGGAGATGCAAAGGGTGGAACATAAAGTGGCAACCAAATATTAAGTTAATATCTAGATATCAAGTTAATATCCTAAGATCAGATATCCATGTGGATGATGGCCCCTCCATGTTGCAAAGGAAAATTTGATGGATGCATCTAGATATTGCATAGCCCATAGACTGTTGAAGTTGATGCCATGTTCCCACTATGCGGCTATGAGATGATGACATATGGACATCCAGATGCCAGTTGACTACAAATTTGATGACAGATATCTCCCTCATCTTGAGGAATTTCTACATGATCCAAAAGGCAAAAGTGCTTATAATTTCCTTCTCTTTCATTTGGCAGGTGTTTTTATTTTGGGGGTGATATTCGCACTTTGAAATTATGATCCAAATATCATGATTTGGATATGAATGTGTGCATCTAGATATCAGGATAGTTGCTGACTGAGGATGAATATGTAGGCTTGGCCAACAAGACATCTCAGCGACCGACTTGAACTGTTGTAGAGGCAATTTTTTTGCATTGATACGAGTGGGTGAGTTCTCTAGATAGAATTTAGGAAGGATGACACAATTCTTTAATGCGAAGGAATTTTAGTGGCTTAGTGGCAGATCTTTGGTGGTTAGCGATGACTTTTGGGCTCTCTTCTTCAATGCTCTATCCTCTCTTGCATATGGGCAATCATTCCTAGTGTTGTAGGTTAGCTAGAGGCATGGGTTCTGTCCTCATCGACATTTATTCCTAACTCTACATTGATGATAGCATTGGTGACCTTGGATCCCGTGGACCTACGTCAACACCCTCTACACAAGAATTTGTTATAAAAAGCATTGTAATCTTTTGTAAGAAGAGTTAGTAATTTCTAGACTGTCTGTCAGATTCTTTGTAGTAAGAGCTCTTAGCACAATTGTAGGATTATCAGAATTTGACTCATTGTGCCTGTAGCTTGGCCTCTTTTATCTTTTGGTTAATCCACCCATGAATGTAATTGGCTATACTGTGTCTTTTCCTTCTATAAGTAATTTGGCATTGTAACCTATTGGTGTCTGAATCGGTAGAGGGTTTGCCAGCTCCAATGCATAGGTAGATTCAACCAACAGATACAGGAGGTTGCGTGAGCTGCCTCCCCTTCACTTCTGGTCTTGTTGCACCAAGGGGGGTATCCCTATAGCTAAATATTTAACCTTGACTCACCCAATGACAGAAATATTTAGCTTTACAATAACAGGCAGAATACTCTCATGTGTGGACCAAGATTTGAGTGATAAATCACAACGTTGGAACTATTCTTGGACATATCTAAATGGTTGAGGATGACAGTATGCAGGGATCCTATTTCTACTCCTACAAATAATAAGTGGGAATTATGAAATGATTTGTTTTTAAGTTTTTGATGCAAGACAGGGAGTTTTTGGATCATAACTACTACACAAGTGCAGACTGGTGCCTATCTCAGGGTAGGGAGTCAACTAGATGTATACAAGAGAATGGCTTGCAACTGGCATTCAAGTTTCAAGGGGTTAGGATTGGTATTTGCCTGACAGACACCACCCAAGGATAAGTATTTAACTGTCTCTACTTACATACATCCCATCTGACATACAATCTTCTCCATACTCAACCTAAAACAATTTAATCCACTCCTTGAATGGAAGTTAAAGATTAAGCATGTGATACAAAAATCTATACCCTAGAATATGAGAAACCCTTAGCAACTAGATTCAAAAGAAGAGAATGCATACAACACATGGAGACAGACAGATAAACACATGCAATAATGCATTTTTCATATAAAATGACAAGAAACTAAACATATGTGCAAGGTGCACTCAAATGCAACTCATAAACTCCAACAAAGATAAAACAGTCGGGAAAATGCTCTATCTTTCGTTATTTTTCTCCCAAAAAAGATGAAGTCTTCAACAACCCTAAATGAGTAACACAGTTTACATTTTATAGAAAGACTATGTACTCAGCAATAATTACATGGCATTTTCAAAATACCACCAGATACAGCATACCACAAAATGGTACTGAAAATAATCAATGCAGCAGGTAGAAAGAAAGGCTGGCAGTGGTTGAACTTGAGACCCACACCACCGCCTGGGGATTTTCCTCATCAATCAGGTAGTTGGTCCATCCATGTCTTCGACCATACTTCTCTGCAATTCACCATTAATACCAATGTACCCATGAGATGCAGAAATGGTGCGTTCTAAAGTTTTTCCCGCCTGGAATGCAACTACAGATGCAAGAAAAACCTTTGCCGCATGAAAGTTTAAAACTAGCCATCAATTTCCTTCCTCCTACCAAGATCAATGTCTTCGGTTCATGCTGACTAGTCATCGGCCAATGAAATTGCACCATGTAGGCACCCTATTTTCATCGCTGACTTATCCGCCATCTATTTTGCCTTTTTTGCCTTTTTTACCTTTTCGCCTTGTATATGCAAAAGAACATGTATATACAACTACTTACATACAAGGCGGACCCCAAATCTTCATAAACCAATTTGAAACTGCAATCGGGTCCAGGCCTTGCATCTTCCCCTTGCATATATTTCCTTGTATATTGCACATACAAATGCAATATACAACTGTGGATTCAAGTTGATCTATCAATCGGATTGAAATTACCTTTAAAATCTGACATGTATCTCTGCCTTTGCATCTTGCATTATATATCATATATACAATGCGCCATATATAACCCACGGACCCCAGTCATTTATCCGCTACAACATACTTTCCTTTCACGTCCAAGTTGCATCTCTTTCTCTTTGTATCTTTTCGTTGTATATTGCATATACAATGCACATGCATATAAGCCGTGGACTTCAACTTGAAATCTGCCAAAACACATTCTCCTTCATGTCTGAGCTTTGCATTTATTTTCTTGCACATTTCATTTGTATATCAGACATACAAGAATCTCACATATAAGCCACAGACCCCAAATTTTTTTTCGCTGCATCTGATTCCTCCTTCGAGTTCAAATTGTATGCTTCCTTTTTATATCGGCTTGTATGTGCAAACATATAATGCGGTCATACAATTGGTGGGCCCTAGGCCTTGTATTTTTCAACTTTGTACATAACCAATGTATGTCACACATACAATACAAACATACATACAAACAATGGGCTTCATCTTTTATCAACTAGAATTTATGTTCACTTCAGATCCGGCTTGTATATCGTGAATGTATAAAACCAATGTATATCGCATATACAATGCAAATATACAAGGAAAATATACATTCACCAAACTTCTGCTTTCATCAACTACATTGCATAAGTTTTTGGGTCCGGGCCCTGCATCACGGGCAATGTATATCACATTTGTATATGCGATCAGTGGGCCCCAACAAATGCATCTTTTCCTTTGCATGTTTCGATTATATGTTGGGAACATACAACCCCAACATACAATGTGTGGACTTCACCCAGCTCATAGATGCAATTAGCTTCTTCACCGCATCCACCTTACACTTGTTCACTTGTATATTGCCAATGTATCTCTGCGATGTACATTCTACCTTGCATGTTCACATTGTATGTCGAACACATACAATCTCCTTTGTATACCTGTGGGTCCCACCTCTTGCATAACGGCCCTTTGCACATATCCCTTGTATATGGCGAATGCATATTGCATATACAATGCAACTTATATACGACATACAAAGCCTTTGTATGCGAGGCAGACCCCACCAAATGTATCTAGGCCTTGCATATCTTTTCTTTGTATGCGCTCATTGCATATTTCTTCTTGTACATTGCCGCCGATGTACCTTTCACTGTAACGAATGCATCTTGGCCTCTTGTATATTTGCAATGTACATTCCAAATGTATGTTGGACATACATTCACCTTTGCATATGTCTCGATGTATATTGTCCCTTGCATATTTCACTTGTATGTAGCTGTTGTATGTCTAAACATAAAAACCTGATATACAAGCAAACTCAACATACAACTGCAGAGTATTCTAGGAATCTGTGAAAGATTCCTCAATGTATATGCACCTATTCCAAACCCGATATGCATACAAGGAGGCATATAACTGATTTTTTCATTTTTTTGAAGGCCGATAGAGCATTCTACAAGCCTGCCAATGTATATCTGCATTTGCACATACAAACCTCTTTGTATATACAAAGATACATGCATTTAAAACTATTTTTTGCAATTTTAAACTGCAAAGGCCAAAAGACTTAGAATTTTTTAGATTTTTTGGGAATGGTACCTTTGAATTTAAATACTTGAAACCTGAATGTTTATGCAAGCACCAGCACTGGCTCTATCTGGGGACACATGCCTCTTGCAGGCATGGCGAGAACCACAGATCTCTGGGATGCACACTAGTCCCTTATCCATTGGGCAATAGAGTCAAACACTACACCAATCTGCATCACAAATCACACTTTTTAAATTTTACTTGATGACCCAGGGCCACCAAAAAGGAAAAACTAGAATTTCCCTTTATCAAATACCCTGTTTTCATCTGATATCACTGGATCAAGCCTGAAGATACTGCCATTGTCTGACCACAGACAAACCTTGTCATTTGCATATTCAAACATCTCATTAAGCTTGCTTTTATCAACCCTATGAAAACAACCATCAGCATCAAGTAGCATTTGAATGTCATATTCATCAAACAATGCATTCTCATATGAAATATAATACATATTATCATCTACATCAGCAATATGCATTGTAAAACGATCTCCCAGCTGGACTGAAAATAAAAAACACTCATAGTACATCATATAGCTAGGATCATTAGATATCATTCTATCATAAGCTGGCATATCAAGGAAGAAGATTTCAAATTCATAATTGTGCACATCATGCACACAACCATCAGCTGCACCAAATTGGAAAGGATTAGACTCAAGCACATCTTTGCAACAATCTTCATGATATATGTTGGTCTCTCTTTCATTATGATGAAAAATAGAATCCTCCTCAATAATAGTGCCTTGATTTTCACCATACTCAAATAGATCCTCCTCAGCATATGTATCAAAAAGGTTTGAACCAAGTGTTACAATTTCATTACAGTATGCTACTGGTTCATGGGTAGCCAAACATGCATTTTCATTACCAATGAATTCCTTGTGTGGAGGAGTATCATCCTGTGTGTCATAAACAAAACTATAATCAAATAAAGAACAATCATACTCAGCACTACTACTTGTTTCAATCTCTGATTGCTCTTCATCATCTCCATGTGTCTGAATAAAAGGCAATGGTTCAAACATGGAATTGCTCCATTGTTTTCTTATTTCTTCTATATCTTGAGCATAATACTCACAATCATCTCCACAAACCCATTCAAACAAGCACTCATTGTTGTCCATAACCTCATCATTGTTTTCAGAACTAGATACCTCAACCTTAAAATGGGAGTCATCATTGATCCTCTCTTTGGTATCCTCAACTGGTGAGCAATCCAGTTGGGCATTGTTATCAGCATTATGCTCAAACATAGCATCATTGTCAACTTCAATCTTTTCATTTTCACATTTATCTTCAAATGATGCCATGATCACTTGGTCATTTGCAGCTACACAACTGCTATTAATACCAAAGCCTATGGACAGGGAATTCTGTATGTGCATACTCCTAATTTTTTTGTATTTTCTAAAAACTTGTATGCCATCTACATACTTGTTATCTAGAATTCCCTCAACATTGCACTAGAGCCCTCCTCAAAAGCTTCAAAATATATGCCAATGCAGGCAAGAGTATCAGGTCTGAAGTCTTCAGGGATTTGTGAAAGGGCAACTACAAATCTATGACTGAAATCAATATTGGGCTCTTCATCTTGTCTTCTAATTTCCATTAATCTTGGAACAAGATCAACAGGTTCTCTTGCAAATTCCTTTCTAAAACAGTCAATAATTTCATCCCAATAGGCAAAGGATCTCTTTGGAAAGCTCAAATACCAATCTCTAGCTCTTGTACCAAAGGATCTAACAAAAAAACTCATCCACATATCCTCATCTCTAAATGTGTGTTTCTCCATAAAGCTATGAAAATTTTGGATATGTGCACTCCCTTCACACACACACTGTGTCCACTAAATCTAGGCATCTGATTATAAATCTGAGTAGGCATACTTTCAACTTTATAGTCAACCCATGACAAATCTAATTGGTCATACAAAGGATCAAAAGGGCTGACAAGAGGTTTAGCATTTTGGCTAGTAGACACAACAGGGTTACTATTTAACTGAGCTTGTCTAGCCTCTAAGGATATCAACCTATTCTTTATCTCTTCAATTTTTTTACATAACATTTCATCACCCTCCTGGCTGAGTATGGGTGAATACATATTTGGATTCATAAAAATTTCAATCTTAGACATCCTATGTTTGCCTAAGACCTAAGGCTTCCCCTTGGCATCTAACTTATGCAATAAAACAACAAATACAAGTGGGAAGAATTTGTGTACCTTTTCTCATCTAGATGCTGAAGTCTTGAGTAGAATATCTTTTATCACAACAACATCATCAACCTTTCATGTGCACTGAAAACTTATTTGCAGAGTCGCCACCACTTCAAAGAGGATAATTTTTTTTTAAACAACTGAAAGCTCATCACATGACAAATATTTTTTTTGAGTTCATTCTGCCAGTAGAGCACCACTATTCACATGAAAGACTTAGATATCAACTCCCCAGTAGAGTCACCATTTCTGTTGGTGTCCGAATTGGCAGAGGGTTTGCCAGCTCCAATGCACAGGCAGACTCGGCCAATAGATACGGGAGGTTGCGTGAGCTTCCTCCCATTCACTTTTGGTCCTGCCGCACCAAGGGGGTATCCCTATAGCTAAAGATTTAACCTTGACTTGCCCAATGATAGAAAGATTTAGCTTTACAATAATAGGCAGAATACTCTCATGTGTGGACCAAGATTTGAGTGATAAATCACAAGGTTGGCACTATTCTTGGACATATCTAATAGGTTAAGGATGAGAGTATGTAGGGATCCTATTTCTACTCATACAACTAATAGGTGGGAATTATGAAATAATTTTTTTAAAGTTTTGGATGCAAGACAGGGAGTTTTTTGATCATAACTACTACACAGGTGCAAACTGGTGCCTATCTCAGGGCAGGGAGTCAACTAGATGTATACAAGAGAATGGCTTGCAATTGGCATTCAAGTTTAAAGGGGTTAGGACTGGTATTTGCCTTACAAACACCACCCAAGGATAAGTATTTAATTGTCTCTACTTACATACATCCCAGTTGACATACAATCTTCTCCATACTTAGCCTAAAACAATTTAATCCACTCCATGAATGGAAGTTAAAGTTAAGAATGTGATACAGAAATCTATACCCCAGAATCTGAGAAACCCTTAGCAACCAGATTCAAAAGAAGAGAATGCATACAACACATAGAGATAGATAGATAAAAACATGCAATAATGCATTTTTCATATAAAATGACAAGAAACTAAACATATGTGCAAGGTGCACTCAAATGCAACTCATAAACTCCAACAGATATAAAATAGCCAAGAAAATGCTCTGTCTTTTGTTATTTTTCTCCCAAAAAAGCCCAAGTCTTCAACAACCCTAAATGAGTAACATAGTTTGTATTTTATAGCAAGACTGTGTACTCAGCGATAATTACATGGCATTTTCAAAATATCGCCAGATACAACGCACCACAGAATGTCACCCAAAACAATCAATGTAGCAAGTAGAAAGAAAAGCTGGGAGTGGTTGAACTCGAGACCCACGCCGCCACCTAGGGATTTTCCTCATCAATTGGGTAGTTGGTCCGTCCATGTCTTCGACCATAATTCTCTGCAATTCGCCATTAATACCAACCTACCTGCAGGATGCAGCAATGGTGCACTCTAAAGTTTATCCTACCTGGAATGCAACTGCGGATGCAAGAAAAACCTTTGCCGCTTGAAAGTTTAAAATCAGCCATCGATTTCCTTACTCCTGCCAAGATCAATGGCTTCGATTCATGCTGACTAGTCATCAACCAATGAAATCGTGCCACGTAGGTACCCTATTTTCATCGTTGACTTTTCTGCCATCTATTTTGCTTTTTTCACCTTTTTTGCCTTTTCTCCTTGTGTACGTAAAAGAACATGCATATACAACTACTTACAGACAAGGCAAAGCCCAAATCTTCATAAAATAATTTGAAACTGCAATCGGGTCCGGGTCTTGCATCTTCCCCTTGCATATATTTCCTTGTATATTACATATACAAATGCAATATACAACTGCAGATTCCAGTTGATCTATCAATCGAATTGAAATTACCTTTGAAATCTGGCATGTATCTCTGCCTTTGGATCTCGCATTGTATATCATATATATAATGCACCATATACAACCCGTAGACCCCAGTCGTTTATCCACTACAACATACTTTCCTTTCGCATCCGGGTTGCATTTCTTTCTCTTTGTATCTTTTGGTTGTATATCGCATATACAATGCACATGCATACAAGCCGTAGACTTCAACTTGAAATCCGCCAAAACACATTCTCCTTCATGTCCAGGCTTTGCATCTATTTGCTTCCACATTTCATTTGTATATCGTACATACAAGCACCTCACATACAAGCCACGAACCCTAAATTTTTATTCGTTGCATCTGATTCCTCCTTCGGGTCCAAATTGTATGCTTCCTTTGTATATTAGCTTGTATGTGCAAACATACAATGTGATCATACAGCTAGTGGGACCCAGGCCTTGCATTTTTCAACTTTGTACATAACCAATGTATGTCACACATACAATGCAAACATACAAGGAAAATATACATTCACCAGACTTCTACTTTTATCAACTACATTACATAAGTTTTTGTGTCTGGGCCCTGCATCACGGGAAATGTATATCGTATTTGTATATGCGATCGGTGGGCCAAAACAAATGCATCTTTTCCTTTGTATGTTTCAATTGTATGTTGGGAACATACAACCCAAACATACAATGGGCGGACTTCACCTAGCTCATAGATGCAATTAACTTCTTCACCGCCCACCTTGCACTTGTTCACTTGTATATCGCCAATGTATCTCCGTGATGTACATTTTGCCTTGCATGTTCACATTGTATGTCGAACACATACAATCTCCTTTGTATACCTGTGGGTCCCACCTCTTGCATATCGGCCCTTTGCACATTTCCCTTGTATATGGTGAATGCATATCACATATACAATGTGACTTATCTACGAGATACAAAGCCTTTGTATGTGAGGTGGACCCCACCAAATGTAACTCGGCCTTGCATATCTTTTCTTTGTATGTGCTCATTGCATATTTCTTCTTGTACATTGCCGCTGATGTACCTTTCACTATAACAAATGCATGTCGGCCTCTTGTATATTTGTAATGTATATTCCCAATTAATGTTGGACATACATTCACCTTTGCATATGTCTCGATGTATATTTTCCCTTGCATATTTCCCTTGTATGTAGCCATTGTATGTCTAAACATACAAACCCGATATACAAGGCAACTCAACATACAATTGCAGATTATTTCAAGAATCTACAAAAGATTCCTCAATGTATATGCACCTATTCCAAACCTGATACGCATACAAGGAGGCATATAACTGATTTTTTCATTTTTTTTTAAGACCGATAGAGCATTCTACAAGCCCGCCAACGTACATCTGCATTTGCACATACAAACCCCTTTGTATATACAAAGATACATGCATTTAAAACTATTTTTTATACTTTTAAACTATAAAGGCCAAAAGACTTAGAATTTTTTGGATTTTTTGGGAATGGTACCTGCCAATTTAAATACTTGAAACTTGAATATTTATGCAGGCACTAGCATAGCCATTTCTGGCCTTCATGATCAATATATTCACAATATTTTGTCTCTCTTATGCTCTAATTTTTGTGTTTTACTTGAAGTTGTGATCTATTATGTGAATAAAATAGCTCCTTTATAGATTAGGTCTTCATCCCAAAGCCTCAATCAGTTCTATAAGTCTGTGTCAACCTTCCCTTGTGATTGATATCATTGTTGTGTCTCTTCCAAGATTACTATTGCCTATTAAATCTAGTGCATCACATTTATTTCTATTCAGTTTCTTCCTAACCCTTTTCCTCTGCAGTATTAACACTAGGTTTAGATATTTTTGTCTAAGCATTAGGCTTAGAATGAGGAACCAACCTTCTCTAGAGGTTTTATCTTAGCTTGCAATGTCCCACACCTTGAGATCATTCCCATTGTGTTATTAAAATGCTTGGACCCTCTCAAAGATGGGTGCAATTCTATGTGATAATAGTTTTTAGCACTCCCTGTGGGACTAACTTGATGAGCTCTATCATCCATTGAAGGATCTTGTGTGTTGTTCAATGTATCTTGCCATTTAGGGTAGTCTTCAAACACCATGGTGACTCTACTAAACAAATCTACTGGTGTAGCTAGTCCAAGCGCTTAAAGAGCTCCAAGAATTAGGATATCAGTGGTTTTCCTAGATTATTATGCTTTCAGAAGCATTTTCAATCCCCTGACGACTCTCTCTGATATGTATCCAATTTTTCTCTGGTTGCATACCTATTTTTCTCTAATTCAAACAATTGTATGATTATCTAGCATTTAGATGCTCTAAGATGTTGAATTTTTATGGAAACTATGATTATTCCCCTCCACCCAACCAAAATGTAGGCTATTGGCTGCCATATCAGCAATATCAAGCCCAAAATGCCTCTAATTTATGCCATGCAGCCTTGCAACAACAAACTTACCTCCCTCCTGTTGCAAGTATGGGCCTAACTAGTGTTGTCATTGATGTCAACATACTCATGTTGCATTAATGAGAAGGATTGGATGAGCTGTGTGCTGAGGATATTGAGAAAATTAGTCTCAATCAGGAACAGTGAAGAATAGTGATGACAAGAAGGTAAAACTCCACAATAGGTTGAGGATCAGAGGATGCGGTTTAAAGGGTTTGTAGATATAAGTCTTGAGATGCTCCAGGAAAGTTTTCAAAGGTCCACAAGAAGATCTAAAGAAGTTATGGTGACTCAAGTAGAACCAATTCCGGCAGGTGTTCAGAGGTGACAGAGTGTCACAAATAGGTCCGGTGAGATCCAGAAATGCATTATCCCGTTCTACATATTTGAGGGAGTGTTGAGGACGTCCCTATGATGTATCAACTAGATTGCTTCGTGGTTTGAAGGTCTGGAAGAGCCTATTCCTTTGTGACAGTGATGATAGACTATGTTCTTGAAGCTCTGGATGAAGGAGAGAAGAATTCCAGTAGGCAGATGAAGTGTGGATGTTCTTGGTGATTCAGGGAAGGCTATGATAATTGTTGGATCATGTTCAGTTCATGTGGGTGGTCTACATTGAAGTTAGAGTTTGCATTTGAAGAATAAGCACCAAATATTAGTTTTCTTCTTGAGATTGGCCGACCGGATGTATTACACATCTTGTAGATGTTCTTGTAGGTGTTTGCCCACTTAGATGATTGTTCCTAAGTCGATGCCTTGTATACATAAGAGATTGTGAAGTCACTCTGTAGTGTGTCTTGTGGGGATGTGAGTGTGGTAGTGAAGAAGAGAGTGAAAGGCAGAGCAAAAGTTTTTGAGCTTTAATGGAACTGATTCAAGCATGGTGAAGATGCTATTCTCCAGTTCATGTATGTGATACTTATTTCTTTGTAGACAGTGTGTCTCTTGTAGGCAGTGAGCCTTTTGTGAGCAGTGTGCTTGGGTAGTGAGCCCTAATTGGCATATGCCATTTTGTTCTTTCTATTCTTCTAATAGAGAATACAATCTTGGGTTAATCACCGCATGGTTTTTCCCTTAACCAGGTTTTCCATGTCAAAATCTTGGTGTCTTATGTGTTGATGAGTTTCTACTTTTGATTTGAATGCATTATGTTTCATGTTTAATATACTGCTAATCACCAAGAAGTTTTAAGTTTTATACAACTAATTCACCCCCCCTCTCAGTTGTATGCCCTAAGACTGACAATTGGTATCAAAGCCAAGTTCCTCTAAAAAGGAGCTTAACTGCTTGAGGAGATCCAAGATGTCATCTTACAAGAAGGATAGTCCGAAGTTTGATGGAACCAACTTTACTCTTTGGAAAGGTCACATGAAATGTCACTTGCAGTGTATGGGAATGGTGTACTAGTCCATGGTTACAAAAGTGTATGTACCTCCACAGGGTGGTCCAACAACCCTAAATGAAATCACAGATGCTGAAAACAATCTGTGGACCAAAGAGGCTCTTCTAAGTGCATTATCTGACTCAGAGCTCTCAAATGTTATTGACCTACCAACTGCTTTTGAGATTTGGAATAAACTAGAACTTTTGCATGAAGGAGACAAATATGTTAAATGTGCAAGGTTACAGAGTCTAAAAGGGAAATTTGAAAGACTGAAGATGAGAGATGATGAAAATATTACTACTTTTATGCCAAGAGTAAATGAGCTAGTTTGTGGAATTAGAAATGCTGGTGGAGTCTTAGATGAAAATGAGATTGTTGGCAAAATCCTCAAATCCCTTCCGGCCTCTTACAAAATCAAGGTTGCTACCATTGATGAATTTAGAGCCCATACAACTGTCATAAGAGACCAATTGGCTGGCAAACTAGCTGGATTTGAAATGACCAAGTTTGGAGATGATCCCCCCAAGACTGAATCTGCATTCAAAGCTAGTGCCTCTGTGAAAGGTAAACAAAGATTTGATTCGGGAGAGAACTCATCAAGGAAACTGTCATGGTATGAGAAAGCAAGAAAAGACCTAGAAGAAGAAGTAAAAACTGCTCAACTTGAAGCCCTCATTGCAAAGAGACTACCAAGAGGATCCGGTAAGTATGAAGGAAAATTGCTTTTTAAGTGTTTTAACTACAATAAGATTGGTGATTTTGCCTCAGGATGTTCGGAAAGATTTTCAAAACCAAATCCTAACAGATCAAGGTTCCAAAAGAATTGGTACTATGTTCATAAAGAAGATGATAATGAAGGAGTAACAAATGATGAATCAAAGACAGGAAACAAATCCGGAAGTGAATGGGTGTTCATTGCCATCAAGGAAGAAGAACCAATATCCTCTATATCTATCAATCATAAAGTTGTAGAAAGAGCTCTGGCTACCCAAGTTGAAGAAAAGGATGATTGGGTCATTGATAGTGGTTGCTCTCACCATATGATAGGTGACAAAAATAAGTTCATAGATTTGGAAAGGTATGAAGGAGGAGTGGTGAAGTTTGGTGATAATTCTGCTGGTAGAATCAAAGGAAGAGGAACTATTTCTTTTGATGGAAGAAACAAAACTAGTAATGTATT
This sequence comes from Cunninghamia lanceolata, assembly GCA_027924645.1. NCBI lineage: Eukaryota > Viridiplantae > Streptophyta > Pinopsida > Cupressales > Cupressaceae > Cunninghamia > Cunninghamia lanceolata. The sequence continues at coordinate 8,383,147 of BSBN01000193.1, forward strand.
GTATGTTGAAGGTTTGAAGCACAATCTTCTCAGTGTTGGATAGTTGGTGGACAAAGGCTATGATCTTCGATTCAAGGATGGAAAATGCAAAATCTTTGAAAGTTCTGGAATAGAGATTGCATTCGGTGCTCAAACTAAAGGTAATATCTTCCACTTGGTTGGTACTGGTAAAAGCTGCTTATTTGTTTAAGTTGATCAGAGTTGGTTATGGCATAGAAGGATGTGTCATGTGAATTTTGATAATATCATCAAGATAAGCAATACTCAGGGTGTAAGAGATCTTCCAAAATTGGTAAAACCTTCTAATAGCTTGTGCAAGGAATGTCAGTTGGGTAAGCTATCTTCTGCCGGATTATTGGACTTAGTTCATACTGATCTTTGTGGTCTGGTAAGAACCAAGAGTATTCAAGGTAATAGATACTTCATGCTACTAATAGATGACTATTCCTGGATGATGTGGGTAACTCTTCTAAAAGAGAAATTAGAAGCTTTTGAGAAATTCAAAATATTCAAGGCTATGGTAGAGAATAAAACCAGATTGAAGTTGAAATGTCTGAGGTCTGATAGAGGTGGAGAATTCACATCCGGTGAGTTCATAGAGCTCTGTGAGAAACATGGAATAAAGAGACAGTTGTCTGCTCCTAGGACTCCATAATAGAATGGAGTAGTGGAAAGAAAGAACCAGACAATATAGGAAGCTTCTAGGACCATGATGATGGAAGCCAATGTTCCTCATATCTATTGGAGAGAAGCTGTCAGCACTACAGTCTATACTCTCAATCGAGTTCAAATCAGAAGCAATACTGGTAAGACTCCTTATGAACTTTGGTTTGGCATCACTCCTACTGTAAGGTATTTCAGAGTGTTTGGTAGCAAATGTTACATTAAAAGAGATGAAGATCTAGGCAAGTTTGATGCTCGAAGTGATGAAGGAATTGTCTTGGGTTACTCCACTCAAAACAAAGCATACCGGTGTTACAATAAGAGACTAAGAAAGATTATAGAAAGTACAAATGTGAAGGTTGATGAAGGAATTGAGAAACCTTCAAGGTTTTATGAATATGATGAAGATGATCAGAATGGTGTTCTGACTCAAGGAGCCCAAACTCTTTCCGGTACTCAGAATCAAATAGATCCGGTAATTCAGGGAGAAGAGGTGAATCATAATGAGCCTGATCAAGAATTAGAAGTGCAGGAAACTACCAAAGATCCCAGGTATATAAGACTGAACCACTCTGAAGATCAAATCATAGGTGATAAAAGTAAAGGAGTTCTAACAAGAAGGAGAATTGCTTAAGATTTAGAAGAGTATTGTTTGATCTCTAAGATTGAATCTAAGACAGTGAATGAAGCTTGCAATGATGAAAACTGGACTAAAGCAATGGAGGAAGAGCTGGTGCAAATAGAGAAAAATCACACTTGGGATCTTGTTCCCAGACCTAGAAACAAGAATGTGATTGGAACCAAATGGGTCTTTTGGAAGAAACTAAATGAAGTTGGTGAAGTAATTAGAAATAAAGCCAGATTGGTCTGCAAAGGCTACTCTCAAATAGAAGGAATTGATTTTGAAGAAACTTTCGCTCCGGTGGCAAGAATTGAAGCAGTCAGAATATTTCTTGCTTTTGCTGCCTTCAAGGATTTCAAAGTATATTAGATGGATGTCAAGTCTCTTTTTCTAAATGGTGACTTGGAGAAGAAGTGTATATAGAGCAACCGGATGGTTTTCAGTTGTCTGATCATGGTGATATGGCTTGCAAATTGAAGAAGGCACTTTATGGATTAAAGCAAGGCCCAAGAGCCTGGTATGAAAGATTGGATAAGCATCTTTTGAAGATTGGTTTCAACAAAGGTACTGCTGACAGTAACTTATATTTCAAAATTGATCATGAAAACATCTTGATTGTTGAAGTATTTGTTGATGACATCATCTCTGGAGGAAGAGATAGTATGTGTAAAACTTTTGCCAATCAAATGAAAAGTGAGTTTGAGATGTCTATGCTTAGTGAATTGAATTTTTTCTTGGGTCTGTAAATTACTCAAACAAAGGAAGGAATCTTTATTTCTTAGACCAAATATGTGAAAGAATTATTGAGGAAATTTGGAATGGAAGATTCAAGGCCAATGAATACTCCCATGGAAACAGGATGTAAGTTGAGCAAAGATGATGAATCTCCTAAGGTAGACTAGACAAGGTACAGATCAATGATTGGAGGATTGTTGTATCTCACTCAAACTAGACCAGATATAATGCAGGTTGTTGGTCTTGTGGCTAGATTATAGGTTGATCCCAGAGAATCTCATGTCATGGTAATCAAGAGGATATTTAGATATCTAAAAGGGACAGTTGAGTATGAGTTGTGGTATCCTAGAGATCATGATTTCTCTCTTCATGCATATATAGATGCAGATTGGGTAGGAGATGTGGATGACCGGAAGATTACCAGTGGTGGAGCATTCTTTTTAGGAAAAAATTGGTTTCTTGGCTAAGGAAGAAACAAGAGGCAATATCTCTGTCTACAACTGAAGCAGAATACATTGCAGCAGCAGGTAGTTGCACTCAAGTTTTGTGGATGAAGCAGATGCTAAGAGATATTAAAGTAGAGTATGAGGAACCTATCAGAATCTTCTATGATAATTCAAGTGCAATAAATATTTCTAAGAATCCGGTGTTGCATTCTAAGACTAAGCATATATCTATTAAATTTATCTTTCTGAGAGAGCAAGTGAACAAGGATGAAGTCAGACTGGAGTTTGTGCCTTCCAAGGATTAGATTGCAGACATCTTTACTAAACATCTTCCTAGGGACTCTTTTGAATATCTCAGGGAGAAGTTAGGGGTTGTTGCCTCTCTGGTGATGAACTAAGATGCACTGAGGTGCATTAGTCTGGTGGATATCACAGTCATATCTTGTGATCCGGATTGATGGGAGCTACTACTCAGGGGGAGCAGTAGGTATGATTCTAAAGTATTAGAGTTGCAAGTATGAGCCCTTTGCCATTGATGTCAAAGGGGGAGAGAAGACATGTGAAAAATAAGTGGTTGCTGATCAAAGGGGGAGTAGTAAAGGAAGAGAAGACATGTGAATAGTTGTTGCTAATAGGGAGAGTTGTGACAGTAAGGAGAAGTTCTTGTCTTGATAGTTTTTCACATCATATGTTGCCATCAATGACAAAGGGGGAGATTGTTGCAAGTATGGGCCTAACCGGTGTTGTCATTGATGTCAACATACTCATGTTGCATTAATGTGAAGGATTGGATGAGCTGTGTGCTGAGGATATTGAGAAAATTAGTCTCAATCAGGAATAGTGAAGAACAATGATGACAAGAAGGTAAAACTCCACAATAGGTTGAAGATCAGAGGATGCAGTTTAAAGGGTTTGTAGATATAAATCTTGAGATGCTCCAGACAAGTTTTCAAAGGTCCACATGAAGATCTTAAGAAGTTATGGTTGCTCAAGTAGAACTAGTTCTGGCAAGTGTTCAGAGGTGACAGAGTGTCACAGATAGGTCCGGTGAGATCCGAAAATGCATTATCCCATTTTGTGGATTTGAGGGAGTGTTGAGGACATCCTTGTGAAGTATCAACTAGATTGGTTCGTATTTTGAAGGTCTAGAAGAGCCTATTCCTTTGTGACAGTGATGACAGACTATGTTCTTGAGGTTCTGGATGAAGGAGAGAAGAATTCCAGTAGGCAGATGAAGTGTGGATGTTCTTGGTGATTTAGGGAAGGTTATGATGATCACTGGATCATGTCTAGTTCATGTTGGTGGTCCGCATTGAAGTTAGAGTTTGCATTTGAAGAATAACCACTGGATATTGGTGTTCTTCTTGACACTAGCCGACCGGATGTATTACACGTCTTGCAGATGTTGTTGTAGGTGTTTGCCAACTTAGATAATTGTTCCTAAGTCGATGCCTTGTATAAATAAGAGATTGTGAAGTCACTATGTAGTGTGTTTTGTGGAGATGTGAGTGTGGTAGCGAAGAAGAGAGCAAAAGGCAGAGCAGAAGTTTTTGGGCTTTAATGGAACTGATTCAAGAATGGTGAAGATGCTAGTCTCTAGTTCATGTATGTGATACTTATTTCTTTGTAGACAGTGTGTCTTTTGTAGGCAGTGAGCCTCTTGTGAGCAATGTGCTCGAGCAGTGAGCCCTAATTCGCATGTGCCATTTTATTCTTTCTATTCTTCTAATAGAGAATACAATCTTGGGTTAATCACCCCATGTTTTTGCCCTTAACTAGGTTTTCCATGTCAAAATCTTGGTGTCTTATGTGTTGATGAGTTTCTTCTTTTGATTTGAATGCATTATGTTTTATGTTTAATATACTGCTAATCACCAAGAAGTTTTAAGTGTGTAAATTGGAGAAAGTTTTGTACAACTGAGTCACCCTCCCTCTCAATTGTATGCCCTAAGATTGACACCTCCCACCTCTGCTCAGTCTTCTTGCCAACCTAATAATGCTTGTTATCAACACCAAGAAGAGTGTTGGCACAATACTCAAGAGACACTGTTGATATGATGTTGTCATTGATGGCAACAACCTGACATGTTTGGAGACAATTCCTGTGACAAAGTTGTGCATAGCCTTTTGGTCTGGAAAGACTAACTTAGCAAAAATTGACTAAGTACTAATAGGATACTAATACAGTGATAGTAATTCTATTGGTACTCCTTCGCAATTGAAGATCTTGTCATGTAGTTCTGGTATGCTACTCATAATTATCTAGTGATGTCATGATTTAGTGTTTAAATCTTGATTTCCTTTTGAAGTCATATGGTGAATTATCTAAGTCTGGGTGAATAGAGTTAATCTAGAAACAATGCAGAGTACCTAAGTAATTTTGTCCGCGAGTGTGTGCAAGAAGTTGAGTCCACTTTTTGGCCAAAAAGTGGAAGTGTTTTCCCTGATTTTTAGAATTTGTCACATTTGACCTAAAAATTTGAAGCACTTAAAGGTCGAATCTTGAAAAAAGTCAGTAAATATGAAATGTAGTACTTGGAGTCTAGTTTCCAAATATGTAATTTTTTTAATACCAGATGATACAAATTGATTTTTAATAGGCATTTCTAAAACCATTGTTTAAAAGTCACTTTTTTTTTACTATACCATGCACGTGTACGTCATCCATATTTTGACCTAAATAATCATATTTTTCTAAATCCTTTTGGGAAAAGGTTTGTAACTCATTGAAACACATTTTCTATATTTTTTTTGTAATTTTTAATTGAATTTTTTTTTGATAATTTTTTACTGGCCATTTTTGGTGTTTTAAAAAATTGTAGTGTACGTCACGCATAAGATGACCTAAACTTGTCATTTTTTGAATTTTTTAAATTGAAAAGAATTGTCTGAAGTACATTTTCATACCATTTTTTTATAAAAAATGATTTAAATAAAAAATTATTAAAATACTAAAAAACACTGACAATTCAAGTTGATGGACCTATTTCATCAGAAATTATTGAAAAATAAAAAAATAATCCAATTGTAAAAAAAAGTACATATTTGGAATCTACACTATCTCATCTATAATGGGTTTTAATTTCATCAAAAAATTCTACAAAAAAGGCCTTTAGACATATGCCCAAAGTCACTATTTTGTTGTGACATTAACAAGGCCTTCAACTTGTAGGTCAAACTAGGTCCAAAGCTAAGGGTCAGGTTCCCAAGCCTTTTTTCGACCCAAAACCCATAGCAAAAATTAGGTCAGAAATTCAAATTTTATGAAATGGGATATCATTTCAAAATGGGATCCCATTTCAAAATGGGATGAAACGGGATCCCGCTTTTGGCTCAGGATCCTGAAGCAAAATAGGATCCATTTCATAAAAAGTGAGATACTATTTTGGTTCACCTGATTTCAAATTTTTTTCTAAGTCTGAAACTTCCACCTTAAGTGGACTCATCTTTGTGCATTTGTCTCTGCATTCCTCTGCTGATGAATATTTTGATTTGTGGTTTCCTTGGGCATTCAAGATACATGTCATGAGCATCTAAATTCAGATTTGTAGACCTTGAAGATCATCGGTTTGCATTCTACAAGTTCTCTAGTATTGACTTTTAGGTTGACATTATTTCTCTATGACGGAACAATGGTTCTAAGATCCACATTCTTCTATGAAAGATTATTATGATATGTGGTTCTGAAGGTATGATAAGAGGTCCATAATGAATATTGGTTATGTTTTTCAAAGTCTCATATGGTTTGCATTGAAGGTTATGGTATGACAGTCAAGTTAGTTATATGTGCACTTAAGGATTAAGCTGACAATCATGTTAGATCGATATGTGGTGAAGGTATATGATTGGAATCATTAATCTAAGTGATTCTATAATAGGTCTAGACTCAGATGAATATTCTTGCATGATTTATTGGGTTCACATTATTGTTTGGGCACAACAACAGGCTGACAAGGTATAACCTGAATATACAAGCTTCATCTTTTGCATGCCAACCTAGTTTGAGGAAATTCTTGATGCAGATATATATGCTTAATTGATTTCAACTTTGGATGAATGGATATGTGTGAACATAGTGTGAATTCAATGTGTGTGTGATCTAAGGCAATTTTGTGACTAGAAGTTGATAGTAAGGACAGAAGAGTAGAGTATATGTGAAGCAGAGTAGAAAAAGTAGGGCAGACATTATGACGACATTTGAGTCTATATACTGATCTATAAATGGAATTGCACCTCAACATTCTATAGATGCACTTACAACAGTTTTTCTTCTGGTAGTGAGCCATTCCTTCTCTATCTTCTCTTCTATTTTACTAGCAGTGAGCACTTCTTTGGACATTGAGTCCTCAGGCAGTGAGCCTTCATGTAATTCTGTATTGTTATCATAATATATTGTGAGCTAACACTCATCGTGGTTTTTCCCTTTTTGGGTTTTTGCACATAAAAATCCCAGTGTCTATGTGTTATGTTTGTACGGTTGTTATTCTTATGTTTATTCTGCTTTCATGTTATTGAATTTGTTAATTGGATCAATGAACATGTAAAGAAGTGGTTTTGTGGATTACTAATTCACCCCCCTTCTTAGTATTCCTTGTATTCCAAAATTGGTACATCAGAGCAAGGTTCCTTGTAAGAAGTTTAACAGCTTCAAGAAGATCTATGAAAGAGTAATCATGGAATCGAGAAGGTATCTTACTCCAAGAAGTGTCACAATTGATCAAGATTAAAAACAACTCTTGAAGATCTTAATAAGTATGAAGCAAATATCTAGAATTCAAAGGAAAATGTCAAAGAATTAGATGAATGCATCCTGAAGCTAAGAGAGCAAGTTAATAGATCAAAGGATAGGAATAGAGAGCTAAGTGAATAGTTTATTGAAGCAAATGAAACCCTAAATAATTTATCAAGGTTGGTTGAAGAGAAAGAAAATATTGAGGAACATTTGAATCAAATGTTGAAAGGCAAGTCTGAAGAATGTGAAAAGTTGGTAAAAGATGTTATAATTCTAAATTTTGATTTGGAGGTGGCAAATAGTTACACAGAAAAATTCAAAATATGCTTTGGAAAGCTTGATGAGTTGCTTGGTAGTCAGAAAAATCCATATGACAAGAAACATTTTAGGATTTGAAAAGGGAAAAAGTTCTAATTTAGGTCAAGAAAACATTGAGATGAGGAAAAACAAAGGCAACCAGTTTAGGAATCAGAGAAGAAGACCTAGAAGACCTTTGTTCAGGCAGCCAAATGCTCAAAGGTACCCATCTTTCAATGGCTATTGTCTTAGATGTAATAAGTATGGTCATAGGGCTACACATAGCAAGAGTAGAATAAATCAAAATATTTCATCTTTCTCTGGTTAGTATTTTAATTGCAAGAAAATTAGTCATAAAGCAAATGAGTGTAGAAGTATGATAATGAATGGTCCTAACAATGCAAGAAATAGTCAATCTTTTAATGGAAAGTGCTTTACATGCAATAGATTTGGGCATATGGCTAACCAATATCGATCAAGAATGAATCTAATCAATAGAAGGAATCAGGGATAGAGGAATGTGGTATGCTACAATTGCAATAGGTTTGGACATGTTAGAAGATTCTACAAAAGCAAGAATGTGAAAAGAGATATCCTACAGAAGAGAAGAAAACAGAGTAGAGGGGAAATAAAGGAAAAAATAAAGTTGATTTGGTTGAAACCAAGAAAGAGATGGGCAATATCTGGATCAAGAAAGATGTAATTGAGGTCAGGGAAGGGTTTGCACCAGCTTCTGGTGCAGATACTTCCTTTGAGAAGTAAATTGGGAGCTCTAGCTCAGGGGGAGCTGTATTGAAAATCCTAATCCCCTAGCTAGATAGTCAGTGCTAGGATCCGACATGAAGATATGATGAAAAGTTTATATGCCAGATCTTTTGAAAGAAATTTTAGTAAAAAAGGTTCAAATGTAGAACATTGCAGAGGAATCCTAATTGACTGTATTCTACAGTGAAGAGTTTGATAGCTTTTGGAAAACAAGCATTTATGACAACTAGGTTATCATAACAAGGGTTAAAAAGGAGCTTATTCGACAAACAATTCACTTTGCATTCAAGCTATCATGTGTCTTGTTCTGATGTTCACAACATGCCCCATTTTACTCCTTAGCAAAATGAGGACCCCTACTGTCGCTGTTGCTTTTGCTTGTGTGTGCTTTGTTCTATTTGGTGGTAAAGGGAAAAAAAAGTTAAAATTGCAAACTTTGTTAAAAATAGAGAAAAATGTATTTTCAGTACTAGTGCATGATATGGTTGGATTCCTTGTGAAAAATGAGCTAGGGTTGCTTTTTGAACCATCTTAAAATTTTCCATATTTTGCAAGTTATGATTATTTTGGTAAAATGTACATTCAGGTTTGTATATTGCTTTGCATATACAAAGTCCTTTGTATGTGCAAAGTCATTTTATACTTAGTCGCATTTGTACTTCGGGTTCATATGCAAAGTCAGTCGTATGTCTTTTTCCTTGTATGCATTTGGTAAAGTATATATATAAATAAATACAAGATGGACCCGAAATAACTTAAGTTAAAGTGAATAAATGTTTGGATTCCGTTGCATGTATCTAAAGTTTGTATGTTTGGCAAGTGGCAACATACAAGGAAATATACAAGATATTTTATACATTGCGCGGAATCCAAAAGTTATGAACTAGAGAGAATTCATTGCATATCCGCGGGCTTGTATGTTTGAGTAACATACAATGCAAGTACACACCGCGCAGACTTGAAAAGGTTTTTTAAACAGTGTTAAATCATTGTACATTTCGGGATTGTATATTTATACATACATTTGGAACATGCAACATCCATATACAAGTTGCGGACCCGAAGAGTTGTTTAAACAAGGTTAATTGCTTGTATGCTTCGGAAATACAAAGCAAAGGATACAAGTGTTCTATATACAACGCAGACCCAATGGACTTATTCAAATGAATTAGGTCATTGTATAATTCAGTGCTTGTATGTTTCAACATACATGCGGAACATACATTGCACGCATACAAGCCAGAATCCAAATGAATCTAAAGTCAGATTTAAATGCTTGTATCACGTCCATGTTTCTGGTCAACGATGGTTGACCTGACCAGTTTAAACGTTGAATATACATTTTCAACCCATGATTTTTATGGATTTGGGGCCCGATTTTTGCGTTCACAAAGTCACAACTAGATTTGGTAGTTGTTTTTCTTCCTGCGGGTTTGTTAAATGATGATACTTATTGCTTATCCATTTTTGCAGGTTTGCAGTTGAGGAAAGAGATGAAACTTGATGATGATGGCATCATAGAGAGGAGATCTAGTCTCAGGAGCAGAGGAAGATAAGGATGAAGGGAGAGAAAGTCAAAGGCCTTCATTGATGAAGACAAAATGCAGATGGAAACATCATTGCAACAGACAATAGAAGTTTTTATTAAGCTGCTAGGGTTTCCAGAAGGGCATATTTCACCCAGATTTGATGTATACTCAGAGATATTTTGGGAGACTAGTTCTCCAACATTTATTGCTATAACCAGAGGTTTGAACCATTGTTTAACTAGGGTTTTGTGCTGTATTGAGGACAATGAAAGTCTATATATTGTGCCTCTCTACACTGAAAAACTTTACACAGGGGCTACATAGGGATTTTTAGAAGATAGCCAGCACTTGTAACTAGTTTTAGCATTTTAGAGTAGAGGGACCTTTTAGTTTAGGAGTAGAAGAAGGAGGTCACCTATGTCTGCAACAAGAAGCGTGTGGAACATCCTGCCTCCTTGTTGTATCTGTAAAGCTTGTAAGTTTTATGTAATTTGATCAATGAAGCTAAGAGTCATTCAGACATTGTAAATCTTATATGACTGCCTGTTTCTAATACAATTGAATCTGGAATTCTGCATCTATCTTCTAAGTGTTTTCTTGTTCTTCATTGTGTTTGAAACATTTTTTCTTAGAGTTTTCAATTTTAGGTGTATGTTTGTGAAATTGCTCAGAATTTACACTTAGAGTTTTGTTTGTGAATTTGATCAATTTGCTGCAATACTTATACAGTGGATAACAGAACAATTAGATCCTTAGATAGAATGAATGATGTTTAGATTAGATCTTTCTAACTTTTCCCAACCCATCTAAAAATACTTAGCTTAAAATGCATAAATTTGAAGGAAATTTGTCTCATATTTAAAAAGTAGGCATAACTAAGTTGAAAGTAGACAGTTTTCATAAATATTTAAGAGGAGAAAGTTGCAATAATTCAAGAAAACCATTTAAAATCTTTGTAGCATAGTAACACTTTTATGCGAAAGAATTAACAAACACACTAATATTTATTGTCTTTTGCATAGTTTTAGTCCAGTTAATCAACAGGAAACCCTAAATTATGTAAGGCCCCTTGAACATTACAGCTTCACATTGACCAACTAAATTTGCTGAACAGGTCAAGACCTGACCCTATTAAACTTGGAATTAAGCGAATCTTAATTGATTCCTTCATATTTTTCAAGTTAGTTTTGGTTCATTTTATGTGAATTTTAATTAATTGTTATGATTACATCAAAATAATCACCAACAGTTTCTCTGGCGCTAGAAGGGGGGCCGACTTGAGTTAGGGTTTTGTTTTAAGTAGAACTGGCTCATAACAATGATAGAGGAACTAGGTATAGATCCAATTCAGGGGATATTTTTGTGTAACTACCTTATATAAGGCGAAGTAAGAGCCCTTTGATTTAGAATCTAAAAATATCGCAAGTAGGGAGTTCATCCAGAACACCTCCTAAGTCACCTTTTAACATCAATAACATTGTGAGTCCTGACAGATCGCTATTTAGATCTTTAAATCTTGGTTCAGGTACTCCTAGAGGTCCTAGTCCTCCTAGAAATCCTATCCCACCAGTAAATCTAGGTATTCCTACAGGTTCAGGTCAAGCTCAAGCACCTACGATGTCTTATTTCAATGTCCATTCTCCCATAGCATTCAATGATTATAATGAGATGCCCAAAGATCTGGAAAAGACATGTCCTAAATACCAGTTGCACCAAGATCTGGAAGACCATATTAGAATATTCAAGGAGGCATGCTTTAGGGCCATATTAGAACATGAGGACGTTGTGTGTAGATTGTTTCCCTACACTTTCAATGAACAAGCCTCTAATTGGTATGTAAACTTGCCCAATGGCTACATTTCTTCTTGGTCACTAATGGAAGAAGCATTTCTGTCTAGATTTAGAGGACCCATTGATCCTTGCATCTTGTATCATAAATTAGCTACCATAAAAAGGGGTGAGGGAGAGTTGATTGATAATTTCAATGACAGATTCCAAAAGGCCTACTCGAGGTTAGTAGCCCCTTACACCGTGGATGATGATACCCTATTAGCTATGTACTATGCAACCTTAGATCCTTTAACTACCATGTTTATCAAAAGAAAACCTGACATAGATTCAATATCCAAAGCCTATAAAGAGGCAGCCTTAGTAAACCAAGAGATGAGGCATACAACATACAGTCCATTTGTTAATGGAGGAAACCTTAGGGCACAGAATCAGGCACAAGCATGGAATGGAGTCCCTACGCATCACACTCCATTATTAAATCTGGTTCCTACTTATACACCTGTGTATAGTCCTACCCCAATCCAAACCATAGCTCCTTACACAAATAACACTGCTAATAACAGTCACAATAATGGTCAGCCTTTCTTCCGACCTCCTAGAGATACAACTGTAGCAAAAGCACAGGAGGAAAGAGAAGAAATCAAAGAGATCACTGCACATTTGAAAACATTGACCACCGAAGTGACACAACTAAGAAATGAGAATCTTTATGGAAGAGGCAACCAAGGATACAATCAAAACCAAAATTATAACCAAGGCCAAAATCAGAACTACAGTTCAAATCAAAATCAGCATTACAATCAAAACTATAATCAGAGTCATGCCCAAAATAATAGCCAAGGCCAATTTTCAAATCAAATCCAAAGCTATAATCAGCATCAAAGTCATAACCAAGGGCAGCTGATGCAAAACAGAGGGCCAGTGATAGACAATAGGGTCTGGGGTAAAAATAACAAAAATCAGAATCAACCTAGGCCACCCAAAAAATGGAACACTAGACCAAACAATGGTACTCTAGCTTCTCCTTTTGAGAATATGGATAATCATGAAGCAAAACAAATGACTAGCATCCAAATGGCCAATACATCAATAAAAAGATGGTGCAGATTTCACAATACCAATGTAAATGCTGAGCTTGATTGCCCACAGTTCCATTTAGCAGCTAGCATTTTTAATATAGATGTGCAGCCTCCTACTTCCGAATTTCTCATTCCCAAAGGTAATGAGGTAGTACCATCAGGGTATGATACAACTCTAGTTTTAGAAACCTTTACCTTTGCAACCACAGAAGAGAAAGAAGTTGAATTGTTAGAGGATGAAACGTACTTTTGTGAAAATCTTTATCCTGAATCAGCCTTTGTGTTAAATGCTTTTTAGTTTCCCTTCAAAACTAAAAATGAGGTGTTGACTGAAACAGAAGAGGTGCAGACCTTTCAATAGACAAATAAAAACCACACCTACAATTTAAGGAGCAACACTAGGCCAGGAGGACCTTTCACCATTTCCATTCCTCCTAACAACTTCAATACACCCCCAGATCAGAATGCGAGCAACAATCTCGCTATACTTAAATCTAATCATCACACAAATAGTGGAATGTAAGTAGAAAAGGCCCAAACAAGTAAAGCTGAAATAGTAGAGACAACAAGATTAATGAGCTACTTGTCAGAAGAAATAAAAAAATTAAGGTCAATATACCTCTAAATGAATTATTGAAAACTCCAAGGATTAGAAATACTTTTATAAAATCTCTGGATGCATCCATGATAGATAAGGTTACTGCTAATATAGCTATTCCTAATAGAGATTCACCACCTAAAGAGAAAAGTAAGAAAGTTGAGCAGCCTTCCAATACAAATGTAGTGATGTATGCTGATAAGAAGAATGCTCCTCCTTTCTTGTTAACTATTAGATTGTGTGGGAAGAAAATACACAATTGCATGGTAGACTCTGGTGCATCAGCCAACATAATGCCCTTAGGGATATGTAAAACTCTGGTGCTGACTCAGACTAAATCTACCAAGGTTGTCACACAGTTAGATAAAACTGAGGTTAGTGTGATAGGAGAACTCATGAACATTCAAATGCAATTAGATTCAGACCCTAGGGTAAGCCAATTCATTGAGATTCAAATAGTAGATATACCCATAAATTATGGAATGTTGCTAAGTAGGGATTGGTCAAAAACATTAAATGGATATATGGCCACTGATTTTTTATATATGTGGCTACCTTGGAGAGGTGTCCCAAACTAGATTAGAATAGAGGTAGAACCTAGGATGAGACACATTATAACAGAGTATAATCGAACAAATGAAATATTATATGTTGCTATTGAACCTGGCATTTATAGGATCACTAACAATGGGGTATAGATTAAAGAGATCATGATGTTAAACTTTAGAAAAAAACATGTCGGCAAGGAGACAGCATTATTCATTGAGTCTGATGGAAGTTCTTCGGATGAAGAAAATAATGCAATGGACAAATTTGGTCGTGTCATTAAACAAGAGATGGAAGAATGCATTAAACAAAATATGCCAGTCTAATGTAAACTGTATAAGGACAGATGTAGAGTTCATGATAGGCCACATTCTGAGGAGAGTTGTGGAATGTGCAAAGACATCATTGAATATGAATACAAAAATGCATGAAGAGGGTAGGGTTGCAAGAGGGAAATGAGAATTCCAATCAACCACAGAGGTACTTTTAGAGTAAGATAGATGCTCTGATTTCAGATTTAGAAGAAGGGATGAAAGACAAGGGTAGTTGTCTTTCTGATTTACAAATTGAAAATACACCTATGCAAGTTGACCAAACAGAAATACCCATGAATGAGCAGACCAGCACCTCACAAGTGATAGAAGAGAAAAAGCATGCCAAGATAAAAGGTCAAAAAAGTAAAGATGGCATGTGGACACTAAAATGTGATGGGTACAAATCAAAATAGGGTGTGGGTGCAGGTGTTGAACTCATAGATCCTCAATGTAAATCATATCTAGCAGCATACAGACTGCAGTTTTCATGTACTAACAATATTGCTGAATATGAAGCCTTAATTTTAGGACTTGTCATGGCCATCAAGAAGAAAGTGAAAATGATCAGGGTATTTTCAGACTCTGAACTAGTAGTGAGACAAATAAGGAAGCTATATGCTTGCAATTACAAGAAAATGATTTGTTACAGACATAGAGTATGGGGTTTAATAGATTCATTTGATGCTTTCGACATAGAGCATATCCCTAGAGAATTAATCCATAGACTGGATGAACTAGCTGTTGCTGCTAGCACATTGGAACCCTTGACACTGTTAGGTCTGAGAGGATTTACTGTTGAACTACTTAATGTTCCCAATATCCTGACAATGTTACATATTTTCAGGTATTTGGAGGGGATCAGTAAATTATTGATTTTCTGACTTGCAATGAGGTATTTGAGGCTCAAACCATTGATAAACAAGAAAGGCCTAAGGTAACATGGGACGAAGAGGCTATAATCAACTTGAAGAGCAACTTCTTACCCAAAGGGGTAATTGAATTAGAACATATTTTTGACTTTGACGGAGTAATAAGATAGAAGGACTTGCCCAAAATAGAAGGGGGTAAGTGTGACTTACACAATTTACGGACATAACAAAATCCACAAAAATGTTCCGATTAGAAAGGCTTGCTCTGAGAAAATAAGAAATGAAATCTTAGGCGTTCTAAAAGAATACAAACACGTAATAGCATGGACATATGAAGACTTGAAAAACTATGATACGTCCAGCATACCTCATGTAATACCTTTGAGACCAGAAGTTAAATCATTTAGGTAGAAACAAAAGCATGTGAACACCATTTTGGAGCCTTTAATCTTTGAGGAAGTTAAAAAATTGCTGTCTGCTGGAATAATTTTCCCAGTCAGACATTCAGTTTGGATAGCTAATTTAGTACCAGTAAGGAAGAAAAATGGAGACATCAGGTTGTGTGTAGATTTTAGAAATTTGAATAAAGCATCCGAAAAGGATAATTATCCTCTGCCTCCAATAGACGAAGTGCTGCAAGTAGTAAATGGGGCAAGGATGATGTCTTTCTTAAATGGTTTCTCAGGATACAACCAAGTTTTAATTGATAGAGATGACAGATTAAAAACCACCTTCACTTGTAAATGGGGAAATTATGCATATAGGAGAATGCCTTTTGGTCTGATCAATGCAGGTGCCACTTTTTAGAGAGCCATGGACATTGCATTCTGTGGGTTATCAGGTAAGTGCATTGTTGTGTATATGGACGATCTGACTATGTATTCTAAGGATGCATCCACTCACGCTGAAGATCTCAGGAAAATACTTAAGCGGTGTGAGAGGTATGGAATTTCCCTTAACCGTAAAAAATGTTCATTTGGGGTAACCGAAGGTAAATTACTAGGACATGTCATTTTTGAAAATGGAATATCGATTGACCCAGATAGAATAGAATCAATAAAAAATTTACAAATACCAAATAGTAGGAAAGAGTTGAAATCATTTTTTGTAAAATTAATTTTGTTTGGAAGTTTATCATGGGTTTTGCAGAAATTGTATAGTTGTTAAATGCCATGTTGAAGAAGGATGCGCAGATGGAATGGATGCCTGTGGCTAGGGCTACGTTCGAAGATATTAAGTGGGTCATTTCTGACACCCCTGTACTGGCGAGCCCAGACTACACCAAGACATTTTATATCTATTCCTTTGCATCTTTACATTCAGTCGCGGCTGCCTTGACACATAAGGGTGAAGACAATGAAGAAAGGCCCATCACATTCATGAGCGCGCCTCTGAAGGACACACAGCTGAGATATCTATATACCGAAAGACAAGCATTCGCACTAATAAAGGTTGTGATGAAATTTAGACATTATATTCTGTGTAGCCAGGTCAAAGCCATAGTGCCAGACGCAGCAGTAAAGATGCTGATGCAGAACAAATTTGAGAAAAGAGGGCCAAATGGATCACCACACTGCAAGAGTTTGACATGGAAATCATTCCCATGAAGTTGGTTAGAGGACAGGTGTTGGTGCAAACAATAGAAAACACAGACCCAGATTTGATAAAACAACAGTATGTACTGAATTCCCAGGACGCATCAGACTGGTATGGCAATTTAAACACTTTTCTAATATCTGGAAAGTACCCAAGAAGAATGAAAGCTTCTCAAAGGAGAGATTTGAAGATTAAAGCACAAAAATATATGGTTCAAAGAGGTTTTCTATTTAGGAAGAACCATGATGGAATTTATTTGAGATGTCTAAATAGAACTGAGGCAGATAAGGTGTTGACAGAACTACATGATAAATACGGAACCGGCCATGGTTCCCATCTAGCCACAACACACAAAATATTAAGGGCAGGCTACTATTGGCCTACGATGTTCAAAGATACAGAGAGTCACATTAAAAGTTCCCACACCTATCAGACTGCAACAAATAAGGGAAGAAATCAGGCCAATCCACTACAACTTGTGATTGAATCAAGACCATTTGCACAATGGGGCCTAGATTTTATTAGAGTCATCAATCCTCCATCTTTTACAAGACACAAGTTCATATTGATGGTGATGGACTATTCTATGAAGTGGACCAAAGCCACATGCTGTAAATTCTACACAACTGAGGTAGTTATCAAGTTTCTTGAAGAAAACATCATCACCAGGTTTGGAACTCCCTATTAATTGGTATGTGATAACGGCCCTACTTTTTCTTCTTTGAAATTTTCTAAATGGGCATTTGAATATGGGATTGTTTTAAATTTTTCTTTAAATTATTACCCTCAAGGTAATGGATTAACTAAGTCTACGAACAAAATTTTATTAGATATAATCAAGAAGCTGATTGCAAAGAGTCCTAGAGAGTGGAATACCTTGTGAAAATATGCATTATGGGTAGATAGGACCAAGTTCAAAATAGCTTTAGGTAGTACACCTTATCATTTAGTTTATGGGACTGATCCCATACTTCCAGTAAATCTAAGAATACCAATCTGGAAGTTTACCAACGAGTATCTAGGCTTTGATAGTCATGGAGAAGCCAGAATAGTACAAATGCTACAAGTAGACGAGAAAAGAGGTCAAGCCATCGAGAAGTTTGCAAAACACCAAGTAGTAGTTAAGAGGTGGTTTGATAAGAGGGCAAGAGTCAAAACATTTAGGATATCAGACTTAGTGTTGTGCTGGGATAAAGCACATGAAAAGAAGGGGAGTCATGGAAAATTTGACAAACTATACTAGGTTCATTGCAAGTCTTAGAAATAATAGGAGACAACACATTTAGACTCAAGACCTTGACTTGATAAGATGTGCCATTACCAGTTAATGGCCAACATTTAAAACACTACTTCCAGGCTTGAGGTGAAGGGCAGTCCATTTTGTGTAATATAGTGTAAGTAGTGTACAGTTTTCTTTTTGCTGTTTTCTTTTTTCTATTTCTTTTGGAGGTTAGTTGTTTGTAAAGTTTTGTCTTTGTTTCTTTTTGTTTTGTCTTTGTTTCTTTCTGTTTGTTGTTTTGTTTTTATTTTGCTATTTGTATAGTCTGTTTGTTGGTTTGTTTGTTGTTTCCTCAGCAAGGATCTTTTTTTTCTTTTAGAGTATCAAGGAGCAAACTAATGACCACTGAAAACAGTATAAAATTTAGAATATTCAGGTTAACCATTTGTAATTTATGCATAACTTGTTGTGACTATCATGAAAGTAGAGAGTTGTTTGGCTTTTGAAATTTTGTATTCAATAATAGTGATTGAGAATTCAAGGGAAGTTTCTCACGATGACACACCTAAAATCCTTGGGTTTGTTGAACCTACTAGTGTAGATATTAGGTGAAAAATTAGAGGTCACCCTTGCTACCATTACAATTCTCAGCTTAATTTCAGCAAGTGTTCATTCCTTGCATCATAAAGTTACAAATTGCTATATCTTGTGAAATTTTTATCAAACATCAAAATCAATAAAATATAAAATATAAAAATATAATAAAGCAAATTATACTGAAAATCTAGATTAAGCCATCTAAGTAACTCTATTGGGGCTATGGACACTCGCTGGCAGTGGGGCTCTACTTAGGAGAATTGTAATGATAACCTTGTTGGGGCTATAGACGCTCACTGCCAGCAAGGCTCTATCCAGTTGGTATGAGGGAATGTCCTCACCTACGTAGGCTAATATTAGTCACTAGTTTGTTCAATCGATCTTCAAGATAAGGATAATTAATCACGTGCACACACTTAAACTAAAAATGAAAATTCATGCACCCTTATTGAATACCTTAAGTCTCAAGTTAAACAATAATTTGCAGGAAAGATAGTTGGAAGTTATGAATTTATTTCATTTAGTTTTCTTGAACACTTTGAATTTAATTGTTTTGTTTGGTTGCTAGTTGTTGTGATGTTCACAACACGCCCCATTTTACTCAGCAAAATGAGGACCCTTGCTGTTGCTGTTGCTTTTGCTTATGTGTGCTTTGTTCTATTTGGTGGTAAAGGGAAAAAAGAGTTAAAATTGCAAACTTTGTTAAAAATAGAGAAAAATGCATTTTCAGTACCAGTGCATGATATGGTTGGATTCCTTGTGAAAAATGAGCTAGGGTTGCTTTTTGAACCATCTTAAAATTCAACATATTTTGCAAGTTATGATCATTTTGGTAAAATGTACATCCAGGTTTGTATATCGCTTAGCATATACAAAGTCCTTTGTATGTGCAAAGTCATTTTATACTTCGTCACATTTGCACTTTGGGTTCATATGCAAAGTCAGTGGTATGTATTTCTCCTTGTATGCATTTGGTAAAGTATATATATAAATAAATACAGGATGGACCTGAAATAACTTAAGTTAAAGTGAATAGATGTTTGGATTCCATTGCATGTATCTAACATTTGTATGTTTGGTAGGTCGCAACATACAAGGAAATATACAAGATATTTTATACATTGCACGGAATCCAAAAGTTATGAACCAGAGAGAATTCATTGCATATCCACGGGCTTGTATGTTTGAGTAACATACAATGCAAGTACACACTGCACAGACTTGAAAAGGTTTTTTAAATAGTGTTAAATCATTGTACATTTTGGGCTTGTATATTTATACAAACATTTGGAACATGCAACGTCCGTATACAAGTCGCGGACCCAAAGAGTTGTCTAAACAAGGTTAATTGCTTGTATGCTTCGGAACATACAAAGCAAAGGATACAAGTGTTCTATATACAATGTGGACCCGACAGACTTATTAAAACGAATTAAGTCATATAATTCAGCACTTGTATGTTTCAACATACAAGCGGAACATACATTGCATGCATACAAGCCAGAATCCAAATGAATATGAGGTAAGATTTAAATGCTTGTATCACGTCCAAGTTGAATATCTAAAAGATACAAATGCACTTATACATTGCGCAGACGCAAAGGAAGGTTAAGAAGAGTTAAATCGATGTATGTGTCCAACTTGTATATTGGGATATACAAGGATTTAAATAAAGAAATGAGCGGGAAAGTGAAGCGATAAAATTTTAAGGCTGATTTAGGGTCTAAAATGCATGTTTCTGGTCAATGATGGTTGACCCAACCAGTTTAAATGTTGAATGTACATTTTCAACCCACATTTTTTATGGATTTGGGGCCTGATTTCTGCCTTCACACAGTCACGACTAGATTTGACAGCTATTTTTCTTCCTGTAGGTTTGTTAACTGATGATACTTATTGCTTATCCATTTTTGCAGGTTTGTAGTTGAGGAAAGAGCTGAAACTTGATGATGATGGCGTCATACAGAGGAGATCCGATCTCAGGAGCAGAGGAAGATAAGGATGAAGGGCAAGAAAGTCAAAGGCCTTCATTGATGAAGACAAAATGCAAATGGAAACATCATTGCATCAGATGATAGAAGTTATTATTAAGCTGCTAGGGTTTCAAGAAGGGCATATTTCACCCAAATTTTATGTATACTCAAATATATTTTGGGAGACTAGCTCTCCAACATTTATTGTTGTAATTGGAGGTTTGAACCATTGTTTAACTAGGGTTTTGAGTTGTATTGAGGACAATCAAAGTCTATATATTGTGCCTCTCTACACTGAAAAACTTTACACAGGGGCTACACAGGGATTTTTAGAAGATAGCCAACACTTGTAACTAGTTTTAGCATTTTAGAGTAGAGGGACCTTTTAGTTTAGAAGTAGAAGAAGGAGGTCGCCTGTGTCTATAACAAGGAGTGTGTGGAACATCCTGCCTCCTTGTTGTATCTGTAAAGCTTGTAAGTTTTCTGTAATTTGATCAATGAAGCTAAGAGTCATTCATACATTGTAAATCTTATATGACTGTTTGTTTCTAATACAATTGAATCTAGAATTTTGCATCTATCTTCTGAGTGTTTTCTTTCTCTTCATTGTGTTTGAAACATTTTCTCTTAGAGTTTGCAATTTTAGGTGTATGTTTGTGAAAATGCTTAGAACTTACACTTAGAGTTTTGTCTGTGGATTTGATCAATTTGCTGCAATACTTATACAGTGGATAACAGAACAATTAGATCCTTAGGTAGAATGAATGATGTTTAGATTAGATCTTTCTAACTTTTCCCAACCCATCTAAAAATACTTAGCTTAAAACATAGAAATTTGAAGGAAATTTGTCTCATATTTAAAAAGCAGGCATAACTAAGTTGAAAGTAGACAGTTTTCATAAATATTTAAGAGGAGAAAGCTGCAATAATTTGAGAAAACCATTTAAAATCTTTGCAGCACAGTAACACTTTTATGCAAAAGAATGAACAAACACACTAATATTTATTGTCTTTTGCATAGTTTGAGTCCAGTTAACCAACAAGAAACCCTAAATTACGTAAGGCCCCTTGAACATTATAGCTTCACATTGACCGACTAAATTTGCCCAATAGGTCAAGACCTGACCCTATTAAACTTGGGATTAAGTGAATCTTAACCGATTCCTTCATATCTATCAAGTCAATTTTGGTTCATTTTATGTGAATTTTAACTAATTGTTATGATTGCATCAAAATAATCACCAACATGTCTAAGAGAAACTAAAGTAGAATTCTAAGTGATATTAATGATTCCAAGAGATTCAAACCAATCCAGAGTGATTCAAGTAAATAAAACCATAGTTCAGCATAAAAAGATATTTACAGTCAAAACCCTATTGTGAATTTTTTTAAATCTTTGCAAAAATGGCAACTCCACAAGTTGTTGATATCAATGAGCGAGCTCGGCTAAAATTCAAGAAACATCCCTACAAATCAACAGAAGTCAATCAAATGGGTGCATTTTTGGGTATACCACATGGAGTGATGCATGTAGAGGATGTTAGGGCTTACATTCATGTTGGCCTAGAAGAACATGGTGATAGCAAATTCTCAGATTTATATCTAAAACATCTAAGTGGTGACAACTTTGAGTTGAAGGAAGACTACAAGGCTTTGGAAGAGAAGAAATTCATTCAGTTCAAAGACTTTCCTACATTTGTAGAAGATGAATGTGTTCAGTATGTGTTGAGTAGGATTCATGATGAGTTCATGTGGCTTGAAAATCCCTTTAAGATCACCAAGGATGTAATTAGGGCTATGACAGGACTAAATTCTACCAGTAATGTGCCCTTGTTAAAAGTTGTGAAAAATAGCACTATGACAGAAGCAACCAGAGCCCAATTTGACAAGAGGGCATTAATAGTTAATGACATTATAGACCATGTAGTGAAGTTTACATCAATGGTAATTGGATATAAAATTTACTTCACTAATAGGGAGAACTCTATCCCCGGCATGACTATGTACATTGCTTACCAGATGATTAAGGAGAATGGAAACTATCATCTCTGTGAGTTGCTTCTACTGCATCTAATGGGAAACCTGAAGAAGATAAAAGAGAACAAATACCCTTTCAAATTTGGTAAGCTGATCATCTGCTTATTCTTCTACTTCATGTAAGAATTACTAGGAATGAAGAATTTTTTCTAGTTAAGCAATCCACCAGTTGCAGTACAAATTAGGGATCATTTAAGTAGCATATGAAGCTATGAGGAATAGATCATTCCCTTATGGGGCTATTTCAAGAATTTCTAGAGAATTATGCAATCTATGAAAAGGATTCCTAAGGGAATTGTTGAAAAATATAAGAATGACATATGGTTCATTGTAACAAAAGACCAATGCATGATGGAGGTTGTTAAGCCTAGAACAGTCTAGATTATACCAATGGGGTATGAAGTAGATGGAATAATACTGGATAATTATGCCGAACACATGTTAAGAAAATCCAGGGACCCCAAAGAAGAAAGATTTGGGACCTATGAAGAGTTGTCAACAAAAGTCTTTGTTGAATAGAGAATGCTAGAAATTTCAAAAAAGGCCCAGAAGATGGTAGAGGAGTATGCCCTGAAAAAGGTTTTTACCAAAGAACAAATCAAACAAACAAGAACTAGAGCAGAAGTAGAAAGGACGGACAAATAAAATCAAGATGAACTTATGAAGGCCCATAAAGAGTCTGAGAAGAAATCAAAGGAGAATGCAGATACAAATAAGACAACAAGAGCTTCTACTTCACAAACTATATCTGGTGAAACAACCTCTACAACTGTACTTGAATCATCTGGTTCCACTCCATCTATAGAAGCATCCACCAAGAAAACAACTGACAAACGTCCTAAAAGACAAAGGACAAAAGGAAACTGAATATATATATCAATGTGAGAAAATATGATGATGAGGAAACAAAATCAGATGAAGTTAAAAAGATAAAGCTTAAATTAGGAGAAGCCTCTGGTAAAGGGAAAGGAACAAAGAAGGAGAAGAAGGCAAAGCCTATGAAAGTACAAGCTACAATAACTCTAGAGGATGTATTGAAACCCATTACAATTGATGGCAATCTAAAACCTATTGCCCAATTGTATGATGACTATGATGATCCAGATAAAAACATCATTGAGACTGTTGTCATCAAATACTTGGACATATACAATAAAGGCCCTTATTGTAATAATTGTTGATCTCCCAGATAGCATGGGAAGTATAATGTCTGCAAGGAAAGAAGCTACTATGGCCAAGGACATTGAGCTTAGAGAACATACATTAATAAAGCTATGTTTTGAAATCACCCCAAAATAATAGGCAAAAGTCTTCGAAGTGTTTCATAAAGAATTTAGAACAAAGAGGAGGATAAACACTCTAATGACAGATGACATTGAGAAGGTAGTCAAAGAAAATGACGAAATCAATTTGAGAGTTTTGAAGGAATTTCATCTCCCAACCATATATGATAATGAAGAAACAAGTGTTCAAGATGACACATCTACTCTGGATGTCAGCATGGACCAATGGCTAGACAAAAATTATGAAGAGGTAAAGGAGAAGGAATATCAAGCCCCTACTACTGATGGTCTAGATACAACTGACAAGGATCAAACTGAGACAAGTCCTCCTCAGGAGAATCAAGTTGATTATCAAGCAACTAAGGAAAAGACTGATGATCAGAATAAAGTTGATGATCATGAACATGAATGAGTTGAGAGAAGCCCTTCACTAGTGCAAAACATTGTTTAACAAGAGGCTATGGATCTAGAACCACCTGAGCAGAACCAAGAAAAAGAAGTGTCTGAAGAAAGGATGAGAGACACTACTGCTGACACCATTACCAAAGACCCTATTGAAATGGTAAGGGAATTTCTTTAGAAACAACAATAAAGTCAATTGCTGGAATCAAATGAGTTGCTACAAGGTCCTTTAATCCTAGCTTCTATGTCCCCACTACAAAAGATGAAACTCTAGACAATTTTTCATGCAAAAGGCATAGGAAGAAATGTTGAAATCACATATATAGGATAGTGAAATCATTGGTGAAGCATTTAGTTTCCTAGAGAAGTTGAAGCCTTCGCACCAAAAAGACACATCATTGCCATCAACTAATCGACTAAAAGGCCTGATAAAATCAGTAAGTACTCATTTTGAGACTTTTGAGAAGTCTGTAGAAATAAAGGTTAGAAAAGAATATAATGAGAAAAGATTAGCTAAATTAAAAACCATGATGGACAATGATAAAATTTTTCTAGATAATAGAATCAAAGGTATAGAGAAGGCCATTAAGGAATCATATGATATATACAAATTTTACTTATCATGGCCAAAAGTTACTAAGGAGTTAGAATAAAAATCAAGGATCTGGAACTGTAATAGTTAAATATCTCTAAGTCATGTGATCTTGCAGTTGAATCAATAAATAGAAAAGAGACACCAGTTATAAATATCCACAATAAATTAAGTAGTCTGATGAATAAGAGGAAAGAAATTAAAAATAGGTTGTGCTAGTTAAGAGGGCTAATATGTCCTAAAATAGATTCAATGACAAATCTTATAGAAGAAGCTTTGAAAGAAAAAGCAATAATTGATACACCCTCAGATGTGTAGAAACCAGAAAAATTAGTTTTTCTAATAAATAGTCACATTCAAATTTTGGAGAGTGTAAAGAATAGATGGCATGGAGAGTCAACTCTAATAAAGACCATTTATAATGATATTCTACCACCTACAACTAACTAAGATGGAAGATTGTACCCGTACTTATGTCGAAAAGTATGATAGTTTTGAAGTTTTGACACAATTTTGCTACTTCTACATACACCTTTGCCATTGATGTCAAAGGGGGAGAAGAATATCCAGTAAAAAAATGCCAAATATCTCAAGGGAAGAAGAAAAATAGAGTGTATCTAGCAACGGGGAGCAGATAAGCATTTTTCACTAAGTGTTTCCATTAATGCCAAAGGGGAAGATTATTGGCACAATAGTCAAGATACACTACTGATATAATGTTTTCATTGATGGAAACAACCTGACATGTTTGAAGACAATTCCTCTAACAAATTTGTGCATAGACATTTGGTCTGGAAAGACCAACTTAGCCAAAATTGACTAAGTACTGACAAGATACTAAGACAATGATAGTATTTTAGTTGGTACTCCTCCACAATTGAAAATCTTGTCATGTGGTTCTGGTATGTTACTCATAGCTATCTAGTGATTTCATGATTCAGTGTTCAAGTCATGATTTCCTCTGGAAGTCATATGGTGAATTGTTTAAGTCTAGGTGAATAGAGTTAAGCCAGAAATAGTGCAGAGTACCTGAGTAATTGTTGCAAATATGTGCCTAATCGGTGTTGTCATTGATGTCAATATATCCTTGTTGCCATTGGTGTCAACTATATGGTATTTTGTTGCCTATTTAGAAGACTAGAATGTTGAGGGTATTGAGAAAATTAATGAAGATCAATGTATGCAGACCATATGTCTGTGTAGAGGATTGTTTGAAGTAGCTCCAATTAAGATTTGAGAGGTTTGCATGAAGATTTGAAGAAGCTATGGCCATCTGAGTAGAATAGGGTTTTGATGTGTTTAGAAGAGATAGAGTGATAGTAAATTAGTCTAGATTCCTTTACATTGAAATATTATGATTTGCGGTTCTAAAGGCATGTTTGGGAAGTCAGTGGGTATCATCAACTCAAGTGGTTCATGGTTTGGAGGTCCAAAAGTAATCCTTCTAGTGTGATAGTCATAGAAGACAATGTTCTTGAGGTTTCAGAAGAAGATGCAAGTGATTCTGAAGATTTGGAGGAGTGCAGATGTCTTTGTTGAATTCAATATGCTTGTGGAGGTCTTTGCATCGTGCATCTGCTGTGTTGGAGGTCCGCATTGAAGATTGAGCTCATTGTTGAAGATTTCTTCCTTGGTGTTACTGCTCTTCCCAATCTTGGTTGACCAAATGATTCAAGCGTGTTGCAGATGATCTAAGAGCAATTCTATGGAGCATGGCGTATTGATCAAGGAAGATTTGAATCTTAGTTATGTTTAGCCAATAGCCTAGTGATTCGTATTAAGTCAAAAGCTTGTAGTACTGACCTTGATGTTTATTCCAAGGTTGATGAAGCATATAAAGACGTGTAGTTGAGTCATGGAAAATCATCCTTGTGCAAAATAATCAAATCGTAAAAAAGGATCAGAGGCAGAGTAGAGAAGAGGAGGAGTAGAGGAACAAGAACCGTAAAGGATGAAGTGATAGTGAAGAAGTATTTGGGAGAAGAGAAGAAGTTTTGTGACCATTCAATGAGACTACACCAAGCATGAAGAAGATGTTGTTTCTCAGTTAATTCTTTCTCTATTAAAACATAAATTTCTGTATGCACTGAGCCTCTTCTAAGAAGTGAGCTCTGGGAAGTATGCCCAAAGGCAAGTGCCTTCCCATTTTTAAGTACTTTTAACAGGGTATGAATCTTGTGGTTTAACCCCCACCATGGTTTTCCCTTAACTAGGTTTCCACATTAAAAATCTTGATGTCAATTGTGTTAATTATGTTTCTTTTCATGTATTATTGTTTCATGCTTTAATGTTTACATCATTAATCTATTTGTAAGTTGTGAAAGAAGATTAAAAAGAAGAAAAGGTTAATTTTGTGGGGCAACTAATTCACCCCCCCTCTTAGTTATCTGGCCTAATTCTAGCAATTGGTATTAGAGTTGGTTCCTCTAAAAGAAGCTTGACCACTTGAGGAGATCCAAGATATCGACTTATAAGAAGGAAAGTCTGAGATTTGATGGAACAAATTACTCACTTTGGAAGGTGCACATGCAGTATCATTTGGAATGTATGGGTGATGTTCTTTGGTTGATAACTAAGAATGAGTATAAGATTATGAAGAATGGTCCTTCATCTATAGACTAACTCAAGGACGCTGAATACAATATTCAAGCTAAAGAAGCATTGTTGATTGCCCTGAATGATACAGAAATGACAAATGTCCTGGAATTCAAAACTACTCATGAAATCTAGAACAAGTTGGAAACTCTATATGAAGGTGATAAACATGCCAAATGTGCCAAGCTTCAAAGCCTAAAGGGTAAATATGAAAGGTCGATGATGAGTGAAGATGAAAACATTACTTCCTACATGTAAAAGGTAAATGAACTTGTGACCGGTATCAAGAGTACTAGTGGAGTATTGGATGAATAAGAGATTGTTGCCAAAGTACTCAGATCCTTACCTCTGGCATATAAGCATAAAGTTGCTGCCATTGAAGAGATCAGGACTGTGACAACTGTTACAAGGGATCAGTTGGTTGGTAAGCTTTCAGCATTTGAAATGAGAGAGTTTGGTGTTTTCTTTCCAAATATGAATCTACATTTAAAGCCAGTATTCATGGAAAACAAAGATATGATCGAGGTGAAAGCTCTTCAAGAAGATCAAACAGATTTGATAGGACAAGGAAGGATCTTGAAGATGATGAAACTAAGTTTAATGAACTTGAATCCCTTTTTACCAAAAGATTGCCAAGAGGATCCGGTAAGTATGAACGAAAGTTGCTATTCAAATGTTTTGCTTGTAATAAGATTGGTCATTTTTCCATAAGGTGTCTGAAGAGGGGTTCAAAGACAAACCCTAATAGACCTAGAGTTTAAAAGAAATGCTACTATGTCCAAGAAGCTAGTGAAGAAGAAGTCACAGATGATTAATCTGATCATGGAGGTTCCACAGAAAATGATTGGGTGTTCATTGCTATCAAAGGAGAAGATTTGGTGCCTACTAAATCTACTAGCTGTGCAAATGTGGAAGCGCCTTGGCTTCTCAGGTTGTAGAAAAGGATCAATGGGTAATTAACAGTGGATGTTCTCATCATATGACTGGTGATAAAAGTAAATTTGTAAGATTTGAAAAATATGAAGGTGGCATTGTGAAGTTTGGAGACAACTGAGCTGGTAGAATCCATGGCAGAGGATCCATCTCTTTTGATGGTAAGAATAACACTAATGATGTCTTGTATGTGGAAGGATTGAAGTATAATCTTCTTAGTGTTGGACAGTTGGTTGACAAGGATTATGATATCTGATTCAAGGATGGAAAATGCAGAATCTTGGAAAGCTTCAGAACTGAAATTGCATCTGGTACTCAGACTAGAGATAACATCTTTCATTTAAGTAACTATTCTGGTAAAAGTTGCTTGATTGCTCAGGTTGATTAGAGTTGGCTTTGGCATAGGAGAATGTGTCATGTGAATTTTGATAACATTGTGAAGATAAGTTCCACTCAGGGTCTAAGAGATCTCCCAAGACTTATGAAACCTACTAATACCATGTGTAGAGAATATCAATTAGGTAAATGGAACAAAACTTCATTCAAGAGTAAAGAACAATTTTCAAATGGATGGCTGGAACTTGTGCATACTTATCTATGTGGCCCTGCTAGAATTAGGAGTTTGCAAGGAGACATATATTTTATGTTGCTGATTGATGATTACTCTCGAATGATGTGGGCAACCTTCCTAAAAGAAAAATCAGAAGCTCTTGAAAATTTCAAAGTGTTCAAAGTCATGGTGGAGAATGAGATTGGTGTGAAGATAAAGTGTCTAAGATTCGATAGAGGTGGAGAGTTTACCTCCAGTGAGTTTGTTTCATTATGTGAAAAGCAAGGAATGTAAAGATAGTTTTTTGCTCCTATGAGTCCTTAGCAGAGTGGAGTTGTGGAAAGAAAGAACTGGACCATTCAAGAAGCTGCTAGGACCATGATGATGGAAGCAAATGTTCCTCAAGTCTATTGGAGAGAAGCTGTGAGTATTGTTGTCTACATTCTTAACCAGTTGCAAATCAAAGCCAATTCTGGTAAGACCCCTTATGAACAATGGTTTGGTCATCCTCCTACTATGAAATATTTTAGAGTTTTTGGTAGTAAATGCTATATCAAAAGAGATGAGGATCTAGGCAAGTTTGATGCAAGGAGTGATGAAGGAATATTTCTAGGATACTCTTCTCAAAGAAAGGCATACTGGTGCTTTAATAAGAGATTGGAAAAGATTATTGAAAGTGCAAATGTTAGAGTTGATGAGAGCAAAGGACATTCCAAGTCTTGTGGATATAATTCAAATGATCAAGATGAAAGTCAAAATCAAGGAAAGAAAGTTCAAACTCAAACTCAGATCCTGATTGATTTGGAATATCCAGTGACTCAAGAGGATAGTGCAGATGTTGAGGAACAAGCTCAAGAATCAGAAGTTCAAATATTGAATCATTCTAAACTTCAGATCATAGGAGATAGAAACAAAGGTGTTTAAACTAGAAGAAGAATTGTTGAAGATCAAGAGGAGATTTGTATGATTTCAAAGATTGAACAAAAATTAGTAAGTGAAGCTTTCAATGATGAATATTGGGTAAAAACAATGGAAAAAGAATTAATGCAAATCGAAAAGAATCACACTTGGGATCTTGTTCCTAGACCTGAAGACAAAAATGTGATTGGAACTAAATGGGTCTTCCGAAATAAACTAAATGAAGATGGTGAAGTTGTAAGAAACAAAGCAAGGTTGGTATCCAAAGAATATTCTCAAGTGGAAGGAATTGAATTTGAAGAAACTTTTGTTTCGATGGCAAGAATAGAGGTAGTCAGATTTATTTCTTGCATTTGTTGCTTATAAAGATTTCAAGGTCTATTAGATGGATGTCAAGTCAGCATTCCTGAATGGAGAATTGGAAGAAGAAGTCTACATTGAGCAACCAAAAGGATTTCAATTGTCTGATCAGAGAAATATGGTCTGCGGGTTGAGAAAAGCATTGTATGGACTCAAACAAGCCCCAAGAGCTTGGTATGCAAGATTAGATAAGTATTTACTAAAGCTAGGATATAGCAAAGGCACTATTGACAGTAATCTTTACTTCAAGATTGATCATGAGTACATTCTAATTGTTGAGGTATTTGTTGATGATATCATTTTTGGGAGTATGTGTAAAACATTTACTGATCAGATGCAAAGTGAATTTGAGATGTCCATGTTTGGTGAAATGAATTTCTTCTTAGGTCTGTAAATCATTAAATCAGATAAAGGTAGCTTCATATCTCAATCTAAGTATGTGAGATAATTGTTGAAAAAGTTTGGAATGGAAGATTTAAAGCCAGTGGGTACACCCATGGTAAATGGATGTAAGTTGAGTAAAGATGATGACTCCCCTAAGGCAACTTAGAAAAGGTATAGATCAATGATTGGAGGACTGCTCTATCTGACTCAGACCAGACCTGATATCATGAATGCAATTGGACTTGTTGCTAGATTTCAAGCCGACCCCTTCCTATGTTGTAGTAGTCAAAAGAATTTTTAGATATCTCAAAGGGACACTTGATTATGGATTATGGTACCCAAAGGATAACAACTTCACTCTTCATGCATACACAGATGCTAATTTGACAAGAGATGTGGATGATAGGAAAAGTACTAGTGGTGGTGCATCCTTCTTGGGAAGGAGATTGGTCTCTTGGATGAGCAGAAAGAAAGACGCAATATCTCTGTCTACTACAGAGGTAGAGTATATAGCAGTAGAAAACAATTGTACTCAAGTTCTGTGGATGAAGCAAATGTTGAAAGACATCAGAATTATGTTTGAGGAGCCTATTACAATCTTCTGTAATAATTCAAGTGCAATAAGAATCTCAAAGAATCTGGTGTTGCATTCAAAGACAAAGCATATATCAATCAAGTTTCACTTCCTGAGAGAGAAGGTTAATGAGAATGAAGTTAGATTGGAGTTTATTTCTTTAAAGGATCAGATTGTGGATATTTTCACTAAGCCTCTACCCAAGGATATTTTTGAGTATCTCAGAGAGATGTTAGGGGTTATTACCCCTCTTAATCAGAACTAAGATGCACCAGGGTGCATCAGTCCAGTGGAATTCACAGTCATATCTTGTGATCCAGATTGATGTTAAGGAAATACTACTCAGGGGGAGTAGTTAGTATGCAAATTTTGAGATTAGTCTAAAACAAAAAGGGGGAGAAAAGGTTGCAAATATGTGCCCTTTGCCATTGATGTCAAAGGGGGAGAGAAATCATGTGAAAAACTAGTTGCTGATAAAAGAGGGAGCTATAAAGAAAAATGGTTGTAGGTGTGATGAGAGAAAGGGGGAGAAGTTCTTGTCTTGATGGTTGAATCAATTTTTCACATCATATGTTGCCATCAATGACAAAGGGGGAGATTGTTACAAATATGTCCCTAATCAGTGTTGTCATTGATGTCAACATATCCTTGTTTCCATTGGTGTCAATTATATCCTATTTTGTTGCCTATTTTAGAATATTGGAATGTTGAGGATATTGAAAAAGTTAATGAAGATCAATGTATGCAGACCATATGTCTATGTAGAGGATTGTCTGAAGTAGCTCTAGTTAAGATTTGAGAGGTCGACATGAAGATTTGAAGAAGCTATCACCATCTGAGTAGAATTGGGCTTTGCTATGTTCAGAAGAGACAGAGTGATAGTAAATTGGTTTGGATTGCTCCACATTGAAATATTATGATCTATGGTTCTAGAGGCATGTTTGGGAAGTCAATGGGTATCATCAACTCAAGTGGTTCATGGTTTGGATGTCCGCAAGCAATCCTTCTAGTGTGGCAGTCATTGAAAACATTGTTCTTGAGGTTTTGGAAGAAGATGCAAGTGATTATAATGATTTGGAGGAGTGCGGATGTCTTTGTTGAATTCAATGTGCTTGTGGAGGTCTCTAGATCACGCGCCTGCTATGTTGGAGGTCCGCTTTGAAGATTGAGCTTGTTGTTGAAGATTTCTTCCTTGGTGTTACTGTTCTTCCCATTCTTGGCCGACTGGATGATTCAAGCATGTTGTGGATGATCTAAGAGTAATTCTATGGAGCGTGGCATATTGATCAAGGAAGATTTGAGTCCCAGTTATGCTTGGTTGATAGCCTAGTGATTCACATTAAATCAAATTCTTGTAGTGCTAACCTTGATGTTTATTCCAAGGTTGATGAAGCATATAAAGGCCTGTAGTTGAGTCATGGAAAACCATCCTTATGTGAAATAATCAAATCCTAAGAAAGGATCAGAGGCAGAGTAAAGAAGAGGAGCAGAACAAGAATATTAAAGGATGAAGTGATAGTGAAGAAGTATTTGAGAGAAGAGCAGAAGTTTTGTGAGCATTCAATGAGACTAAACCAGGCATGAAGAAGATGTTATTTCTCAGTTAATTATTTTTGTATTAAAACATCAATTTCTTTTTGCAGTGAGCCTCTTCTGAGTAGTGAGCTCTGGGTAGTGCACCTGAAGGCAAGTGCCTTCCCATTTTAAGTACTTTTAACAGGGTATGAATCTTGTGGGTTAACCCCCACCATAGTTTTTCCTTAACCAGGTCCCATGTTAAAAATGTTGGTGTCAATTGTGTTAATTGTGTTTTTTCTCATATGTTATTGTTTCATGCTTTAATGTTTACATCATTAGTCTATTTGTAAGTTGTGAAATAAGATTGAAAAGAAGAAAAGGTTAATTTTGTGGGACAACTAATTCACCCCCTCTCAGTTGTCTAGCCTAATTCCAACAATAATTTGGTCCGCATTCCTTTGCTGATGAATATTTTGATTCGTGGTTTTGAGGCATTAAAGCTACATGTCATGAGCATCTAAATCTAGATTTGTAGAGCTTGATGTTCATCGGTTCACATTCTACAAGTTCTCCAGTATCGGCTTTCAGGTTGACAGTATATCTCTATGACAGAACAACACTTCTGAGATCCGCATTCTTCTATGAAAGATTATTATGATCTGTGGTTTTGAAGGTATGATAAGAGGTTCATAATGAATGTTGGTTATGAATTTCAAAGTCTCATATGGTTTGCATTGAAATGTTTATGATATGACAGTCAAGCTAGTTGCATGTGCACTTAAGGGTTAAGCCGACAGTCATGTTAGATCGATATGCGGTGAAGGTGTATGATTGGAATCATTAATCTAATTAATTCTATAATAGGTATAGACCCATATGAAGAGTCATACATGAATGATTGGGTCTACATTATTGTTTGGGCACAATAATAGGCTGACAAGGTATAACTTGAATTACAAGCTTCAGCTTTTGCATACCGACCTAGTTTGAGGAAATTCTTGATGTGGATATATATAATCATTAGATTTCAGCTTTGGATGGATGGATATGTGTGAACATAGTGTGAATTCAATGTGTGTGTGATCTAAGGAAGTTTTGTGGCTAGAAAAGGATAGTAAGGGTGGAAGAGCAGAGTATATGTGAAGCATAGCAGAAAAAGTAGGGAAGACATTATGAAGACATTTGAGTCTGTATATTGAGCTATAAATGGAGTCTGTATATTTGGGGCTACTGTGAAACATCCAACTGCTAGTGATCTCCCATGCACCACTGAAACAAAAATCTTAGACCTGCTACTAGAAGAAATAAAACCAAATCTGATAGAACAACAACGTGTTGAGCATGAGATCAATGCTAATTCATGTGTGGGGTTGAGTCCTCTTGACTTTGGCTCTTATGAAGAGTTTTCCCATGCTATGAACAAGATGAATGAAATCCAAATGTAGAGGCAACTCATGCAAAATAATGTGGAGCTATAGTCAAACATTGGAGGCAACCCTGATTTGAGGGAAGAAGTGGCCAAAGAAAGAGAGCTATCCAATTACCATTGGAAATGATGAGGGCATGTAGATGCCAGTATCAGGTACAGTTCTAGAGTAGTGTGGCGATATTGAAACTGATGGCAGGTTGCTGGAGTGTGAAGGCAAACATGATAATGAGGCTCTAGTTCATGAAATGGAGCATGTAAGTAGCCCTATTCTAGAAAATGTAGACATTAATAAAGCTAGAGTGGATCTTCTCATTCCTATGTGCTTTGAAGAGCTAGAAGACCTCTTTCAGGATGAGATAGATCTTTTCTTCTCAAGATGTGACATTGAGCTAGAATTTTATAAGGAGGAACACCATATCCATCTTGATCCAAAGGTGGAGATAACCATATTTCTAGTGGAGCCCCAAGAACTAGAGCTTTCAGAGT
The DNA here is from genome assembly GCA_027924645.1 of Cunninghamia lanceolata. NCBI lineage: Eukaryota > Viridiplantae > Streptophyta > Pinopsida > Cupressales > Cupressaceae > Cunninghamia > Cunninghamia lanceolata. The sequence goes on from BSBN01000193.1 coordinate 8,417,579, forward strand.
AGCATCAAGAGAAAGAATCAGAGTAGAGACATGTTATCAATCCTATTGACTTGCATGTCATTTCAAGGGGATGCCCTATCAGGCATCTAGCCCAACTCGAGACACATCCAAACGAGTCACCACTTGTCATGCTTACCCCTAAGCATGAAGTTGAGTATCAAAATGAGTGGGATCAGCCCATTTATTCACCTCTTGGCAACAACATCAACAATCATTTCAGGTGGATAGGTGAGTTTATCCCCATTCTCGAGGGAGTGCTCCATTAATTAGTCATATGTCAACTCATTCTCCATCTCTTGCTAACTACCCATGATCATGAAAAAACATTGTAAGTTGTTGAGAAAGGGTAGTTATTTTGAAGAACAAGTTAATGGCTTTGTTTAAGGTTAGTTTTGGTTGGTTATTTTAGGTGTAGGTTAGTTTCGTTTCTATTTTAGGTTTCTTGTTAATAAGTATCCTTGCACTCTGATGTATTCTCATTAGGAGGATACATGCTTGCTTTTTGTTTTGTTTTGCCTTGGTAGCTCGCCCTACTTGTTTTAGCTCCTATTTTCTTGTTGCAGTCTCTTTTGACCCCATGCCCAATGGATTGTTAAAGCTACTGATCTATTTGTTTAGAAGGTAAACATCTCTGAGAGGTCACCAAAATGTTGACCCATTTTCCTCTATCTAGAGTTAAATAGTTCACCTTGAAAATATCCTAGGCATCCCTTGGAATATGGCCATGCAAGCCTTCATCCTTCAAATCCTCATGATCTACCTTGCAAAAATCCCTAAAATCTTGTCTTGAGAATCCTTGCAAAAAACCCAGAAATCCTTAATCTTCAAATGCCTTCCTTTGCAGGGATTTCCCATCTTCATACTTAGTCATTTTGGTATGGATATCCTGATGACATCATCTAGATCTTAGCTAACATCTTAGATATTACCTTAATCTCTCGGACCTTAGCTAAGGTCCCAATATCCCCTTCATATTCAGATCTTCATTAATATCCAAATGTTTTCTAAACATCTAGATCTTAACTAATATCTGGGTCCTTCGTGAATGTGCAGACCCTTGTGAATATGATGATGATGTTATCTTGATATTTCCTAATATTCAGATCCTTCTTAAAGATACATGATCTTGCAGATGTCCTAATGACATCATCCATATCCACTCCCCAAATAAGTGCATATGATGATGACATCATCTGGACATTCTACCTCTAGTATATTATCCTGCAATGCTAATATCTTGATGATGACATCCAGACCTCTTCTTCAACAAAGTTCTTCATGTTGATGAAATCATAAGGATATTCAAAGGGTGGCACATAAAGTGGCATTAGGATATTAAGTTAATATCTGGATATCAAGTTAATATCCTAACATCAAATATCCATGGGGATGATGACCCTTCCATGTTGGGAAGGTAAATTTGATGGATGCATCTAGATATCGCATATCCCCTAGACCATTGAAGCTGATGTTATGTTGCCACTACACGGCTGTGAAATGATGACACGTGGACATTGAGATGCTGATTAACCACAACCTTGACCATAGATATCTCCCTCATCCTGTGGAATTTCTACATGATCCAAAAGGAAAAAGTTCTTAGAATTTCCTCTTCTTTCATTTGGTGAGATTTTTGGGGGGATATTCTCACTTTGAAATTATGATCTGAATATCACGATCTGGATATGAATGTGAACATCCAGATATTAGGATAGTTTTTGACTGACAATGAATAAGGAGGCTTGGCTAACAAGACATCTCAATGACTGACTTCAAATGTTGCAGACACAGATGTTCCACATTGAATCAAGTTTGTGATCTCTACAGATGGAATTCAAGAAGGATGGCATGGTTCTTCAATGTGAAGGGACTTCAGTGGCTTGATGGCACATCTTCGATGGTTGGAGATGACTTTTGGGCTCTCTTCTTTAATGTTCTATCCTTTCTTGTGTATGGGCAGCTGTTCCTAGTGTTGCAGGTCTACTAGAGGCATGGATTCTATCCTCATCACTATTTGTTCCTTACTCTACATTGATGACAATATAGGTGGCCTTTGATTCCATAGAGCTACCTCAATGCCCTCTACACAAGAATTTGTTATAAAAACATTGTAATCTTCAATAAGAAGAGTTAGTAAAATTTCTGGGTTGATATGTTGTCAGATTCTTTGTAGTCAGACCTCTTAGTGCAATTACAAGATTATCAAAATTTGACTTCTTGTGCCTATAGTTTGGCCTCTCCTATCTTTTGGTTAATCCACCCATGAATGTAATTGGCTATACTATGTCTTTTATTTCTTTAAGTAATTTCGTATTGTAACAGTTTTTGGCCTTCATGATCAATATATTCATAATATTTTTCCTCTCTTATGCTTTGATTTTTGTGTTTTACTTGAAGCTGTGATCTATTATGTGAGTAAAATGGCTCCTTTATAGGTTAGGTCTTCATCCTAAAGCCTCAATCAATTCTATAAGTTTGTGTGAACCTTCCCTTGTGATTGAGATCATTGTTGTGTGTCTTCCAGGATTACTACTACCTATTAAATTTGGTGCATTACCTTTATTTCCATTTATTTTCTTCCTAACCCTTTTCCCTTGCAGTATTAGCACTAGGTTTAGATATTTTTCTCTAAGCATTAGGCTTAGAATGAAGAACCGGCCTTCTCTAGAGGTCTAATCTCAACTTGCAAGGTCCCACACCTTGAGATCATTCCCATTGTGTCATTAGAATGCTTGGACCCTCTCCAAGATGGGTGTAATTCTATGTGATAATAGAAACCAAAGAGGCCTTAGAGATCTCGTAAGTTGTGGGAAGATGCTACCCTCACACACCAAGAATTTATATCTCAAGGGTTACATAAAGAGCACTATAGGGACCATGATAAGCAGCCACTTAAGGACTAACACAAGCACCATAACAACAACCACTGAGGCAGGCACACCAACTAATAATTATAGGGGAGAGTATGGATTGAATTACAATGATGGTGTGTGGGACACCATTGTAGAGGAGGTGAAGAGCAAGGATGTGACCTTACAAACTAAGAAGGTAGGACATAAGAGTACTACCTACATAGAAAAGGGTAGATATGATCATGCAAAAGAGGGAGAGGAACCTTATTAAGAAGCCCCCACATAGACAACCCCTCCCATATAGAATGAGTTGTCCCACTTGAGTGTAAAGAGGATGGTAGTGGTAGACCATACATGGTAGCTTGAAGACCCTTGTGAGTTCTTTTGATTTTTATTTACTACTTTACTACTCTAGTTTTCTCTATCTTTATCTTACCAAGTGATAATTTATCATGATTTTGTTCATTATGATCTAACTTGGTAATAATGCTTATCTTATCCTAATATGATGAAGCAAGCATAGTTAGAGAGTGGATTTTTCTGATTCAAGACTCTAGATTAGAGGTTTTTGTTACTATTCTTGGAAGGAGCAAAGATGAAATCTTAGTTGATGTCAAGTTACCTTCTATTGTTTCTCATCACACTAACATTTCTACTCCTAATTATCATGTCATACAGAATCTTGTTACAATACAATGAGAGTTAAGCTCATTATGAATAGAGGTTTATGTTCTAAAAGAGTTGTCTAGCACTAGGACTAGTTGCCATGCACACTCCTAGTTACGAGCTAAGACACCTTCCCACTCTATGTCACAGGGATAGAGTGAGAGGACCCCTACTAAATATAATATAGTGGAGAGTGTGAGGAGATATTTTTTATATTTTAAGGCCCTATGATCCTCAAAGTTGATTGTAGTTATTATAGTAGCTAACTTAATTATTTTTACACTTGAGAAGCCCCTTTATATGAGGAGCCTTACATTCTATGGTATTTTGTTATAGCATGTTTAGTTGAAAATTGGATTTGTTAATGTTTTAGTGTTTTGATGTTTAAATCCTCCTTTCCACTTTACATTCAAGGATCTAGGGTCAAGTGGCAATTCACTATCATACCCTAGATCACTATGAGATGTAGGGAAACTTGGATTAGGGAATTTAATTATCAATTTCTCTTCTCTTATGCTCAATTGACCATTACAACCCTAATTATGCAAATATGGCAATAAACTAATGAATAACTAAAAAAGTTCTTGTAGATGGGAGTAAAATAGCAAATCACATAATACCTATTTTTGGGTTCCAAGGTAGAATAGTCAAGGGCTAAGGTGCGGGCGCCCAAGTCTAAGGTACCAGTTTTGTCATAGGATTTGGACCTGTTTCCAACACTTATTAGTCCTGTAACTTCTATTTCTAGAAATTTGTCTGTGGAAGACACTACTACAAATGCCCAAGTCCTGGAAGTGCTCCAGTGTCCTCTTCAAATCCTGAATCCTTGATGTCTGCCAATCCTTCCTACAACTCCACTTTTTCCAAATGCGACACCTGTAACCTACAATCACAAGACTTTGGGAGGGGGTTGTGGTGTTTAGAGGCTTGCCTCAATCAAGCCCCAGAGGACACTTAAGTCTCCAAACACTTGTCAGATAGAGAGTGTGTGCCCTTGTGAGACAGAGGCAAAAACCAAAGGAAATGATGATGAAAACACAATATAATGTCACCTTGTATTGAAGATATCATGGGAGGAACATGCTCTTCATCCCATGATGAAATTGATGCTCAAATCTACAAATACAAACACATAAATCACACAAGTTTGCTCTTACAACAAAATGAAAGCATTGAATCACTTTGAGAACACTTGAACATCACAATTTCCATCTAGTTGAAATCTAGTTTACAAATGAATGCCTAAACATGGTTTTATATGCAACTACAATCACTCCCACTAATATTTTCATAATTTAAACTTACTATGTTGGTAAAGGACCCAAATAACAGTTATAAACTGACACCCAAAAATTGGGGCTGTCCCAAAATAGGGCAAGACTATGGCGTAGGCATCCTAGTCCTCCCCCCTATTTTGGGTAGGGTACAGTTCAAGGGGTCCTCCTAGGTCCCATTTGTCATGTTTCCTAGGGCTCATTCCATCAAGATGCCAAATTATGAACTAAAATGTCCTAAATGCATGCAAAAGACCTAGGAGCTAAACCTTAAGGGAAAAGCCCCCAAGGGGACATTTTTCAACGTTACATTTAGCCTCCACTTTAATGTATGTATAGATGCGAGGCCAATACATGCATTAAAGTAGTGTCACAAACACAACAAACACACCAAGCATGGAGAAGACATGTCAATCATATATAAAACAGTAACAAGCATGCAAAACATGAAGAAGATAGTTACAGTCACGTAGAACACAGAGAATACAATCAATGCTTAGAAGACACATTAGTGCATGGAAGACAGAAATGATATCTTTTCTTTTCTTTTTTTTCTTCTTTCATATATATGAAATGCAAATGCAAGTATAGGAAAGTAAACAAACCTCCAATAATGCAGGATGCACTACCCTAAGGTCCATGTCTCTATATATATGGGGCAACACACATGCAAAACCTCCCAAAATGTAGGAAGCACTACCCTAAGGCGCTGGTCTCTGCATATGGGGCAACAAACATGCCACACAAAAAAAGCACACCAAAACACACACACTTAAAGACACAGAGAAAACACAGCAGACAAGTGATGGAGTGTACCTATTTCTACGTCCAAGACCATCTCAGACCCATTATAGGCACACACCAATGATTCAGCTTCACTACAACAATTGCCAAAGACATGCTTAAGGGTTGAGTTAGTCATAGAACTGCTCCCTGCCTCGATAGAGGACTTTTGAAAATGATAGGATGATGCAATCTACTCTGAGAAGTACAACATCCCTAGCTCCATAGAGGGATTAAGATAAAAAGGATATACGTGATATCCTGCCTCTACAGATTGATTGATTAATTGATGTAGGAAGTACTCGTCACACTAGTTTGCACCTGGGGACAAGCACATTGCTAACATCTATAATAGATAGCTTACCTATATGCCCCCATCTTAAGGTGGTTGATATTAGGTGTTGATATCAAGCATGTTAAGGTAGGAATAAAACACACAAGGAACACCGACTTTCACAAAGCCCATGCCCCCCAGAGGTGACATGTACTTTACGATCACCAAATGTTCCCACAAACACATCCCTACAAGAAACATGTTAGTGTCTACAAAATCATGATAAACAAGAACATCTATGCATATGATTAACCACACAAGGATCCAAGGTTATACAACAAATCTAGAGTTCGAGGATAACCGTAGGGCTATATCACAAAGCTCTTTGAATTGAGTACCACCAAGGCTAGATTCAAAGAAAAACAAAGGTGCATAGAGCAGTAGTATTATTAAGGTCTGTAAATGCGATAGAAACATAATTAAAATTCACTATGCGAAAAGCACAAGTGTTTCCACTAACCAATCATCGAATAAGATATAAAACCCCATCATCATATTAGGAACTAAGTATTTATCTCGGAAGGGATACTAGGTCTACATTAGTATAAATGTTTGTCATCATCTGCCCGCCAGATGGAAACATTAAAGGAAGGGAAATAATAAATAAGAGAGGAGAAACAAGTGTCCTAAGGATAGTCACATAGGAGGGTGCCTCCAGTTTCACCAACCGTGATGCTATGTCTGTAAGACACAACACACAACAATGAAATTAGAGAGAGAGAGAGAGACAATATAGAAGAATGATAATACAAATAGCAAAATGTCACAATAGAGGCGATCTCCTGGTATCTTGGACCTTATGGGAGAATCTGAGGTCATCCCAAGAGGCCTAAACAACATATAACACATCACGGGGGAAGCACATCATGAGAGAAATAAAGGGTTAGAGATACTTACCTGTAGGGTCTTCATATTATATCTCGGAGCTCGCAAACCTCTTGGAGAGGCACTTGATCATATTTAATGCAAAATTTGAGTGGTTCTTATGATTCTAATTACCGTTGTTGAATCTTTCTAGAACGGTAATTAGAATCATCTTGTACCATCTTGCTCATCTGTATCAGTTGTTGTTCTTGCTTTTCTAATGTATTTTGAATATCTCCTAATTCATATAAGGATAATAAAGGAGGAGCCTTAGAATAAATTCTATTTCTTCGTGGATGAGGTGGATTATCCACTTGTTTCTTATCCACTTCAATCATTCTGACAATACTATCATAGTCCAAGTAATTATTCTCATCTACTTCCATTAAACCCTATTCCACCATATTGTTTTCAGTATGTTTAGGGAAAGGATTAGTGAAGATTTTTTAATTCTAATTTAGCGGATCAACCAACTTATTTCCATTATCAATCACACTAGATACCTAGATGACATTTGAATCAATAAGGTCCCGTATCTCATGTTTAAGATGCATACATCATTTAGTGTCATGTCCTTGCGTTTGATGATAATGTCAAAAGGCACTAGCATCAAAGTAAGGTCCTTGTCTATTAGGATCAATAGGCTTGATCAGGGGAAGCTTTAGAATGTTGTTACTCATAGCTTGTTTCATAATGGAATGATAAAACTCACATATCAGAGTAAACATTCTCGGTTGATATGATGCTTTCTTTGGATTATTTATAGCAGACACATTCGTATTTGGTCCATTGATCTTGATGAAACTCCTATTATTGTTTCACTCAAAATTGTTTTGTGATGATCCACCCATGGATTGACTAACTTGAGTTGATGAGTTTTGGTTTTCATACTGACTAGACAAAAGTTGATAATCAAGAAGGGGAGTGCATAAATGTTGAACGGAGTTATATTTCATCAAGAGAATCTTATCACGAATATTAGGTTGTAAATTTGTAATGAATATGTTTTGAACATCCTCATCTCTCATCTGATACTGAATCTATGCATAAAGTCCTTGATATTGCCTAATGAATTTAGTCAACTTTTCTTTGGGAGCTTGTTTGCATTGAACCAAGTCAATACTAGTGACTTAGGGTCCAATGTTTTCTTGAAAATGTTGTAAAAATTGATCAATCAACTATGGAAAGGAGTGTATTGAATTCAGAGGCAATGAGCAAAACCATTCTAAAGTAGTATCTTTGAGAGATCACGAAATTTTTTTTTAACAAATCCTCTTCAAAATAAAAATCATTACACAGCTGTAAATGCTGCCACATGAATATTAGGGTCACCTTTTCCACCATATTTTTCAAAGCGGGGGGTCTCAAACCTCTCAGGCATAGGAGTTCTCAAGATTGCATAGGAAAGGGGATTACGAGCATAATATGTTGGTAGACTAGGCTATAAAGAATTTGTTAAGTTTGTTACCTTTTGTTGCAAAGCAGTCATGCCATGTAAAAGTTGGTTTAGGATGGCATCATTGGGAGATGCAGTTTGTTGTGAGGAATTAGAAGCAAAGTTAGGAGGTGAATGAGCTTGAGATATGATAGGTGGAGGCTAAGAATATGTCAACGGTGGTTGGACATAGTGACAGGTGGAAGATGGTTGTGAGTAGGTAATAAGTGGTTGGAAATGAGTGGAATAGATAGGTGGTTGAGAATAATTATGCATAGAGGAGATCCCTTTAGGAACCAAATTTTGATAATCAAATCCCATAGCTTTGTAATTAGTGACATTCGATACTCCAATACCAGTGGTAGCATTACTACAAGGATTTGCATCATTTGTTAAGATTGTTGATGTAAAAGTTGATATTCCCATAGTTAGTATGGGTATGGATACTTGAGTATGAGATGGTGATAAAGTGTTATTTATCGCTTGTGCACATTTGGTCACTGGCATGATATTAGTTTGTACAATATGTGCTAGACCATGAATTGCATTTACACCATCTTGTCCCTCTTTTATCAATTCTCTTATATTATGAATTGTAGGGACAACTTCTTCAGCTATTCTCTCATTTTCCATAAATGATTAAAATTTAACTAGCTCTTTATCCATTTTTTCTATTTTCTCATCAGATACATATCCTATTGCCTCAATAGTATTATCAACATCATGAAAAGTTTCTTCTTCCATTGTGGTTTGAGGATGTATAATATCTTGCACAATTTGAGTTTCTCCCTTTGTAAAGAAGGTGTCCAAAGTACCAACTTCTTCAAGAGCACTAGATCCCATTAATCTTTTAATTCTTCTCAAAGGGACATTGTTTTTAGGACAGTGTGTCATAAAGCTTATATAGAAGCATACAACACAAAATGCACAAACTAAGAGAACAAATCCTAGGAGAAGGATATGATTGACGGCCAAAATGGTTGGTTTTTTGTACATTTTTCAATAAAACGAATGAAGTAAAGAATGTTGTAAGAATTTTGGTTAAGGGAAGCAAATTATATGTCTAATATTAGTCCAAAACAGTAGTATGATCACTCTTGATGCAAATCCAAGATAATGCCAAGTCAAAATATAGTGAAAATATGTCAAAATAGGCACTTTTTTCACCAAAACTCAATGCGACAGAGCATAACAAAGGGTGTTGTGAGGAAAATGATGATGGATAGAAAATAATATCAGTAATAACAGCCAATTTGTGCCAAAATATCCAACACAACATGATTTTAGTGCCATTAAGGTAAAACCCTAGTGAAATTATAGCAAAATATGCAAATTTTGCACGGTTTTTCGATTCCAAGACCTAGAAAAGGGGGTGTTGTAAGGAATTTTAGGAGGTACAGAAAATAATATCACTTATATCAGTCACCTCAATCCATAATATTGATCACAACACGCTTGGAGTAGAAACTAGGGCCAACCCTAGGGCGAAAATAGTCAAAATGTGTAGTTTTTCACCAAAATTTCACTACAAAAGCCCTATAAAAGGGTATTGTGAAAATTTTTAGGAGGGACAGAAAATGATTACCCTTATAACATCACATTAATGAAAAAATACTCTTCACAACATGCCTATGGTGCAAGTTTATAGAGTTGATAAGACCAAATTTAGTGAAAATCGTTGTTTTTGAAGCCCTGGGTTTGAGATCTTGGAACAAAATGCTATGTGAATGTTTTAAAGTCTTATTTATGATGGAAATGACTTAATATCAGATATGAAAATGATTTACAAGCCTTTTTATGCAAAATGCCAATGCAAACCTAATGAAAATGCATGAAAATTGCTAGTTTTTGTTAAATTTTTTTAGGTAAAAATGCATATATTTTAAATCTAAATGCAAATTTACACTAAATTACAAGACTATAGTAAAATAAAAATTTTAATGAGCCTCTAAAATCAGCATAAAAATCTAAAAGAAGATTTTTGCCTACTAACCCTAGATTTTGGAATTACTAGGTTATATGAAAATTGTCAAAATTTCTACAAAGCCTAGCAAATTAATGATGAAAATGCAATGCAAATTTTTGAATTTTTATATTTTTCTATAGTTTTTATCAAATCTGATTTAAAAATCATGAATTAGGAAAATTTAGAAAGAATTGATGCAATTTAGTAAGGCAAGCAATGTAATTTTTTGAAATTTTTCAAAATTTTCAATTTTTTTAAATTTTTTCCCAATGTAATAAAATGAAAGACTATATGAATGAATGAAATCAATCCAAATTTAAATACACACACTTAGAAAGTTGTAATTTATGTCCAAAAACACAGGTTCACCAAAATGTTTAGTAGAAAATTGGATTTGTTAATGTTTTAGTGTTTTGATGTTTAAATCCTCCTTTCCACTTTACATTCAAGGATCTAGGGTCAAGTGGAAATTCACTATCATACCCTAGATCATTGTGAGATGTAAGGAAACTTGGATTAGGGAATTTAATTATCAATTTCTCTTCTCTTATTCTCAATTGACCATTAAAACCCTAATTATGCAAATACGACAATAAACTGACAAATAACAGAAAAAGCTCTTGTAGGTAGGAGTAAAATAGCAAATAATAGAATACCTATTTTTAGGGTTCTGAGGTGGAACAGTCAAGACCTAAGGTGCGGGCACCCAAGTCCAAGGTACCAGCTTCTTCACAGGATTCAGACCTCCTTCCAACACTAATTAGCCTTGTAACTTTTGTTTCCAGAAATTTATCTATGGAGGACACTAGTGCGGGTGCCCATGTCTTAGAAGTGCTCCAGTGTCCTACTTCTCTATGGATCCTAAATCCTTGATGTCTACCAATCCTTTGTGCAACTCCACTTTTCCCAAATGCAACACTTGTAACCTACAATCACAAGACTTTGGGAGGGGTTTGTGGTGTTTAGAGGCTTGCTTCAGTCAAGCCCCAAAGGACACTTAAGTCTCCGAACACTTTTGTTAGATAGAGGATGCATGCCCTTATGAGGCAGAGGCAAAAACTAAAGGAAATGATGATGGAAACACAATATAATGTCACCTTGTAGTGAAGATATCATCGAAGGTAGATGCTCTTCATCCCATGATGAATATTGATGCTCAAATCTACAAATACAAACATATATTCCACACAAGTCTGCTCTTACAACATAATGAAAGCCTTGAATCACCTTGAGAACACTTGAACATCACAATTGCCATCTAGTTGAAATCTAGATTAGAAATGAATGCCTAAACATGCTTTTATATACAACTAAAAGCACTCCCACCAAGACTTTCGTAATTCAAACTTACCGTGTCAGCAAAGGACCCAAATAATGGTCATAAACCGACACCCAAAAATTAGGGCTGCCCCAAAATAGGGCAGGACTAGGGCACGGGTGCCCAAGTCCTCCCCCCTATTTTGGGTAGGGTACAGTTCAAGAGGTCCTCCTAGGTCCCATTTGTCATGTTTCTTAGGGCTCATTCCATCGGGATACCAAATTATGAACTAAAATGTCCTAAATGAATGCCATTACATAGCCATTGATTCTCTTTGATACATCTCAAATGAGAGACCATATACTTATACTTAGATATTAACATTGATGATTCATACATATATATATATATATATGTATATATATATATATATGTGTATATATATATGTATATATATATATGTATATATATATATATGTGTATATATATATATGTGTATATATATATATATGTATACATATATGTAGATATATATATATATATATATATGTACATATATATATATGTACATATATATATATGTACATATATATATATATATATATATGTACATATATATATATATGTACATATATATATGTACATATATATATATATATATATATATATATATATATATATATATATATATATGTATTGGTTTTTCACCTAGAGGACTATAGATTACACAAAGCATATTTGACTCACTAGAGCACTAAAATGTAGGATTTATGGGATGACAAGTGGAAACATGAAATCTGAAGAGGATGATTTAAAGTAAATTCACTTTTTCATGGCATTGGTTCCAATTCAATTTTAACATAGATTAGACCAACTTTAGGCAACACTAAGTGACTAGCTTTATAAGCACTTCCTAGACTTAGACTAGAGGTAGCCAATAGGTGAAACTTAGGGTAAACAATTAGTTCCTTAATAAGGATGACCTTTTGATAAGGAGGAGGACTCTTGGTTATTTCACCTAGCTAGTGCTTATTTGTTCTTTTCTTATTGACTCCATTTTTTAATGCCACCTTCCTAACCTAGACTAGAATTCAAATCTAAGTGTCTAGACATTTGTGCAATTTTTTCATTTCTCTTGTTTCTTTATACATTTATTTTTGGAGTATTGGATCCCCTTAACCTAACCCCATGTCACCAATAACATCTATGGTATTATCTCCAAGGATTAGGTAAGGCAAGTAAGGAGCTAAGTGCAACCAAATTGTACCTTGTTAAAGATAGTGTGATATTTAATTATAATCCTAATTCTATTATTTTATGCATCTCTAACAATCTTAGAATAGGTACTTGAACACCCATGTTGTGGAGAGATTATTTTATTATTACTATCCTTATTGAATTGGAATATGAATTGTAATGGCATTCATGAAGGAGGTGATGTTGTGGAGAGATTATTTTATTATTACTATCCTTATTGAATTGGAATATGAATTGTAATGGCATTCATGAAGGAGGTGGTGTTGGCAGTGTTGGATACATTGTTACTTTTACCATATTACTTAATTTGGACATGATAATTGAGTACTAGAATATCTTGCATATTTTTGGTGGGTTCCATATAACTTGGATGATTGATTTAGATGCCTACCATGGGATATGGGCCATTATAGAGTTAAAAGTCATAGATATTGTCTATTATTAGTACAAAGGCTATTGTTTCTATTCATACATCATTTGGAGTTAGTTTTTTTAAGAGAAAGATAGCAGAGCACCTATAAAATATTATAAGAGTTTAAATACAAAAAACTTAAAGTCTAAACTATTCAACCAAAACTAGGGCGGGAAACACCATTGAAAGACAAATAATTACACAAAAGACCATAAAACATCCATTTCATAGAGACCTTAGTTTGAATTAGATCGATGAGGACCTTATGGAGTGGAAGTGACAAATGAGAGGGTAAATTGTGGTGTTCCTAGAGCTTGTGGTGGGCTTGGTGCAAGATCTAGGGCATGGTATTGAAGGAACCTAATTGCTGTGAACACCTCCTTGACTTTATTAACCAATCCCACTGGTAGCTAGAAGTGATGAGCATTCAAATATCTTCTCAAGATGTTATAATAGTCCACTCTAAGTCCCCTTTGCATCGCATTGTAAACACACACTATATGATGTGAGGATAGTAGGACGAATCTATCGAACAAACCACCAATGAGAGAAGGCCCTTCTTGATAATCATAGTCTACTAGGGTTGCCCGCCACCTATCCAAGTTGAAGAAAGAGGGATGCACCAACCAAAACCCAAATGCTTGTACATATTCATAATCATGTACGATGGCAAATAGATTATAAATGAAGGTAGCCACAATCTTTGAGCTCTTGACTTTTCTATCTACAGGTTGGAAAAGGTAGAAACCCAACATGCAAAATATGAAGATCAGCCTCCCATTCCACCATATAATTAAGCTTAGAGCTGATAAAGAATGGGATGAAAAACTAGATTTTGAGATTGAGTGTGCTAAAACATCCTCAAAATGGTGAATGAATAGGATGTGTTAAGGGACAATTGGTGTTAATGAATAATCAATGTATATCAACAATACCCAATAACTCAATGAAATAAGAAACAAAGAAATCAATGAAACAAAGAACTTCAAACCTTTGCAAACCTCTTCACTTCATGGCTTCCATTGATTGCCTATCAAAAATTATCTTGTCTATGAATATGGCCCTCAGAAGGTGCACTTCCTTGCTATTCTAAGATGTCAAATGGGAATGGCTATGATAGTTTATTGCAATGAAGACAAGCTTCACAACAATGGTAATGATATGGTAACAAGTTGATCGCAACCAAATGGAATGACTTGCCTACCAAAGGCGCACTATAATTCTTGTAGAGTAATGATACTAAAAGCTTGGATGAATGAAATGGAAGAACTGGGTTCAATTTATAGACTTGTGAGAGAGAAGATTAATGATATAGAAAGAATGAGAAGATCAATGGTATAGAAGACTTGAGAGAATGTGCGTGAATAAAAAGAAGACAAGTGTCACACAAAAGCTATAAACTTTGACTAAAAGCCATGAAGATTTGTTCAGGATGGTTTGATTCTTAGATGTCACCAAGAGGAGTTGTAACTAGTTCTACTTCTAAAGAGTTTGACTATCCTAATTCATAAACTTTGTGTTATAGGAATCTCTAGACCTTAGTCTAACATTGACAACTTCTGAATGGCTAAAGATAAATATGCTAGGACTTTATCTATGGGTCATTTAGTCTTCATGAATATATTGTAATTCCTTTCCTTCCAAACCCACCAAATCACCATAGACAAACATACTTCTTAGAGGCATGCAAGTGTGGAATCTTGGTTTAGGATTGGCCAACTCTTGAATAATTTGAGCACTGAACTGGGTAGTGGAGCACTCCAATTAAGATTCTCCATGCACCAATACCAACATTTTATGTTGAACGGGCATTGGAGGAGTAGGTGATTTATGCCCTCCTATTCTTCACAAAGCACACGATTGAAATTTAGACTGATGCCAAGCTCATTAAGTCTATTCCTTGATAAAATTCTATCATTTAAAGTTAGCCATGAAAAAGCCTTTGCTTTTGGTAATGTATCTGCATTCCAATAGAGACTATAAGGCCAATCCAATTTTGAGGAAGTGAATAAACATTTGTATCCCTATTTGACTAAATATTTACCTGAGCTATCTACTATCCATACAAGCTCATCCACCAAATTTATTTTTAACACCATTCTATTCAAGAGGATATCCTATAGAGTCCTCCTCTACTTTTAAGGGAAGGTGCATCTATCAAATCTTTTCCACTCAATTTAACCAAAGTTATGTTCTTGATTTGGCAATAATCTCTAATCTTAGTTCCCAAATGTTGTGTAAGATTGATCTTTGCCTTGACAAGGTCTGTCCTTAAGGATAATATTAGCCATCCATTTTATGAGTCCTCCCAGAAGTTCACCTTTTTACCATCATGTATGAGCCATTAGGAGTTACTTTTACTCTTCTTGGAAGAGCCTCTTCATTTTAGACTTGGTATTTTTTTCATTTTTCCATGGTTTGATGGTACACCATCTTGGGAAATCATTTGTGGTATTCCTCTCCCATTTCTCTATAAATTAGAGGCATGAGATAGTAGTTTCATTAATTTATTTTATAGGTACATAAGTGCTAAAAAAATTATAATATATTGAGGGAGTTAGCGTGTTGCATATTTAGAACTATTTCTAAATATTTAATACATTATTAAACCTATCTTTGATGGTGGATTTTTTCTCAAAAGGGTTTCTCCATGTACATTTGGTCTTATGTGGTTCAACTTTATGGTTTTCTAATTTTCTTAATGTTGATTTTTAAACATTCACATAATCATTTATCCATAATTGATTATTGCATAAGTAAAATCAGATTTGTATATACTTATTTAAAAGTTTACATTGTATGTTCTATTCACTAGCTTAACATTTGATATTAGATCTTGGTTATGTATAGAGCGACATGCCTTTCCATAAGTGTTGAAGGTTTTTTTTTCTATAGTGGAAGGTTTTATTTGAAGTGATTTTTGTAGAACTTTAAAGGATTGAAAACCATGGCCTCTACCTCTCATTTAGATATTAATAAATTCAATGGTATTGGGTATGAGATGTCGAAACCAAAGATGGAAGATCTTTTGGAATAGAGAGATTAGTGGGTGTTAGTTGCAAATGAAATTAGGCCATCTATAATGTTTGATGAAGATTGGTTAAATTTGGGAAAGAAGGAATGAGGAACCATTTGGTTGTTCCCTGTGGATTTTTTCCTATTGAATATTTTTAAGGAGACCACTACATACAAGCTATGGAAGAAGCTAGGTGTTATTTATCAGACTAAAAGTATGAAAAATGAATTATATATTAAAATATGGTTATATTCTTTGAAAATGAAATATAGTGTCCAGTTATATTCTTTAAAATGAAATATGGTGATTCAATTGTAGATCATTTGAATACTTTAAAATTGATTTTGAGTCATCTTGTTTTTGTGGATGTTAAGTTGGAAGAAGAATATAGATGTATCTTATCAATTTGTTCTTTACCTAAATCTTGGGAAATTTTAATTGTTGTCATTAGTGGTGGTTGTGTAGAGATAAAAATAAATACTCTCATTGCTACTTTCCTTTTAGAGAAGATGAGAAGAAAATCCATGAATAATGGCTCAAAGGATCCCCTAACTATTCAAAGAAGGCCTAAGGATAAAGGTAGGTCAAAAGGGGATAAAAAGAAAGATATATCCAAAATTAAAGGATGATTAAAAATCCCATGGAAGAGTAGAGTCAAGTGTTGTAATTATGGGAAGAGAGATCATGTGAAGAAGTAATGTTAAAATAAAAATTCTTTAAACCCCTCCTTAAAAAGATCTTCTAATGATAGTGATAGTCATGCTTTATTTATTTCTAGTGACACTATTAGTTATGATAATTGGCTCATTGATTCAATTTACTCCTACCATATGACTCCCCTAAAAGAGTGGATTTTTTACTTACATGGCTTATGATGGAGAGGTTTTCATTGGTGACAATAATATTAGGTGGATTGCTGGTAAAGGAGATGTATAGTTGTGTTTCAGTGATGGAAGGGTCAAGACCATTAGTGATGTTTTGTATATTCTAGGACTTATGAGAAACTTACTTTCTATAACCAAGTTGAATTATTATGGTGTGGATGTGACATTTGGCAAGTTTAGTTGTAGGTTGGTGATAGGAAACTTGGTGGTAGCTAACTGATTTTAAATTGGGACTTTGTTTAGGATGAATGCCTCCACATTTTGTAAATCTACCAATGTAACTAGAAAGACTAAAAATACATGTATGTTGTGACACTAACATAAGGGTCACATACATAAAAAAGGTTTTAGGACAATTATTAATAGAAAATTTGGTTAATGGTTTATTGTAATTACTTTATTAGAAAAAAAATGATTTTTATGAGCACTGTGAGTTTCTCTGGGAAAATATTAGTTTTATGTTTCCTTCATTGATGACACCTCTAGATACACATGTACTTATTTTATGCATGTTAAATCTGAAGTTTCCACCAAGTTTAAGGAATTTAAATCCTTAGTTGAAAAGAAAACAAACTAAAAACTAAAGATTTTGAGATCTGAGAATGGTGGTGAATATTGTTCCAAGAATTTTATGAGTTATGTAAGCATGCAAGTATTGTTTGATAGAATCTTAAATTACATATATCTCAAATAATTAGGTTGTAGAGAGAATGAAGTGAATTATAATAGAAAGGGCCAGAAGTATATTGACTGGTATGGAGTTGGATCATTGCTTTTGGGGTAGAGGCTATAAGTACTACTTGTTATTTGATTAATAGACCTCCTTGTTTATATTTTGTTGACAAAACTCCTTATGAAGTGTGGACACATAAGAAGCCTTTTTCTTCACATTTAAGTGTCTTTGGGTGTGAGGCTTATGTCCATGAGTCTCAAGATAAACGATATAAATTAGATCCAAAATATTAGAAATGCATATTCATAGGATATTGTGAAAATGTAAAAGGTTATAAGATTTCAAATCTAGTAACCCAAAAAATGATTTATTCTAGAGATATGATTTTCAAGGAGTTTAGAGCTTTTTGGGTCCTAAACAACCAAAGGGAAAAGGACAAAAAATAGTGCATTTTGACAGTAAGGTCAAGAATATAGAAGATGCACATGTGGAAGAACATATAGAGGGATTAAAGGATGGAGAGGACGAGGGTTCAAATGATGATGTACAAGATGAGAATACAAAAGAATATGTAGAGCCCCTTACTCCTACCTTTTGAGGATATCCACAAGAAAATGGAATCTAGTTGATAGGTATATCCTACTAGATTCATTTTGTGTATTTTCTTTATTGATTATTGATGATAAAACTAGATCTTGTAGGGAGGCTCTCTCTTTAGAGGATAGTGAGTCTTGGATGTAGTCCTTGCATGAGGATATGATGGCCCTAGACAATTGTGATATCTCAGATCTTTTGAGTTTAAACTAAAGTGAAGAAAAACCTTTTGTTCCAAGAAAGTGTATCAGAAGAAAATTAGAGTATGTAGATGGTTAGAGAAGTAGAAGGCTAGATTAGTGGCCAAGAGCTACTTGTAGAAAGAGGGAGTCAATTTTAGTGAAACTCTCTCTCTTGTTTCTAAGTTAACTTCTATTAGATTCCTATTATCTATTATTGCAACATATATATTTTGATATTGAGAAAGTGGATGTTAAACATGTTTTCTTAAATGGGTATCTTTATGAGGATATTTATATTTGACAACTTGATGATTTATTCATGAAGTGGAAGGAATATTTGGTTTGTAAGTTGAAATGGTCATTGAATGGTCTAAAAAATCACCTAGGATGTGGTACCAAAATTTTATTACTTTTGAATTGAGTTATGGTTTTGTTAGGAGCAAGGAGGATCATTATGTTTATGTTAAAATTATTGATGAATATTCTAATCATTGTCTTGTATGTGGAAGACATGATTATTGGTAACAATCAGGTGGTGATTAAGGAGATCAAAACACAATATTCTAGCACATTTGATATGAAGTACTTGGGGGATGCAAAGTAAATTCTTGAGATGGAGATCAATAGAGATTGAGTACATAGAAATCATTGGTCAAGTCAAAGTAAGTATAATGATACCATATTGCAACAATTTAGTGTGCATAATTGTAAACCTATGAGTATTCCATTTCCTATTGGCCCTAAGATTTCTTTAGATATGTTTCTTAAATTAGATGATTATTATGATTTTATGTCTCATGTGCCCTATGCTACTATTGTTAGTAGCCTAATGTATGAAATAGTTTGCACTAGATGAGATATTTCCTAAATAGTGGAAGTTTTAACAAGGTTTACATCTAACCTTGGTAAGGAGAATTGGACTTATATTAAGAGAGTTTTCAAATATCTATGAGATACTTATAATTATAGTTTTTTTTTATCATGGTACTAATGGTATGGATTGTTGAAATTAGGGTAGACAACTAAGAGGGGGGGTGAATCAGTTGTCACAAAACTTTTATCCTTTGCTACAATTAATCTTCTTTACCACTTATAAATAGATTAATGATATAACCATGAAAGCATGAATCAACAACACATGAGAAGAAACATAATAAACACACATAACACCAAGATTTTTATGTGGAAACCCAGTTAAGCAAAAAACCACAGTAGGGGTTAATTCACAATATTTATTCTTTGTTAAAAGAATAGAAAATGGGAAGGTGCTTGCCTTCAGGTGCACTACCCAAAACTCACTGCTCAAAAGAGGCTCATTACCTACAGAAATATTTATAAGTTTATCACAAAAAGATTGAACTGGAAAACAACATCTTCTTCATGCCAAGGTCAGTTCCATTGATGTGCACAACACTTCTATTTTGCCCCCCAAACACTTCTTCTCTATCTCCTTGTTCTTTACTACTCTTCTTCTTCTACGCTGCCTTTCTTCCTTTCTTAAGATCTTATCATTTTCACATAAGGATGATTTTCCACAACTCAACCACATGTATTTATATGCTTCATCAACCTTGGAATAAATATCAAGGTTGGCACTACACACATCTAACTTAATGCAAATCACTATACTATCATCCAAACATAGATGGGACCCAAATCTTCCTTGAACAACATGCCACACTTCATAGCCCCTCTTTTAGATCATCCACAACATGCACAATGCATTCGGTTGGCCAAGACTAGAAAGAACAACAACACCTAAGGACAAATCTTCAATCATGAGCTCAATCCTCAATGTAGACCACCAACACAGTAGGCACACAATCCAGTGACCACCACAAGCGCAATGAAATCAATAAGAACAACTGCACCACCTCACTTCACCAGAAACACTTGCATCTTCATCTAGGAACTTAAGAACTCTCACTATCATGACTATCACACTAGAAAGATTGCTAAAGAAGACCTCCAAACCATGAAACTCTTTAGTTGAGGATACACACCAACATACTAAACACACCTCTAGATCCGCATGTCATAATATTTCAGTGCAGATCAATTCAGACCAAATTCCTGTCACTTTGTCACCTCTAAACAACTACAAAACCAGGTTCTACTCAGATGGCCATAACTTCACAAATTCTTCATTTGGATCCCTCAAATCTTAACTGGAGCAACTTCAGGCTATTCTCTATGAACCCTTTAATCCACAAACTCTGATCTTTAGATCTCAATGGGAATACGAAGCAATCTACTTCACTTGAACTACACTATCTTCACTATCTCTTACAGAGAGATATGTAACTTAGTTGTTTCTTCTAGAGAGGCTAATTTTCTTAATATCGTCAACATACAAGTCTTCTAGAACGGGATACAGTTGACGCCAATGACAACAAGGATATGTTGACATTAATGACAACACCAATTAGGCACATATTTGCAACAATATCCCCCTTTGTCATTGATGGCAGCATATGATGTGAAAAACTATTTCAACCATCAAGACAAGAACTTCTCCCCCTTTCTCTTATCACACCTGCACCCATTTTATTTATTGCTCCCCCTTTCATCATCAACTACTTACTTCCAAGTTTTCCACATGACTTCTCTCCCCCTTTAACATCAATGACAAAGGGAATATATTTGTAATAATCTCTTCCTCTTTTTGTTTCTTAATCCAGAATCATACAAACTACTCCCTCTGAGTAGCATCCCCTAAACACCAATCCAGATGACAAGATATGACTATGAATTCCACTAGACTAATGCACCTCAGTGCAGCTTAGTTTTGAATAGGAGGGGTAATAACCCCTAGCATCACTTGGAGATACTCAAAAGTATTCTTAAGTAGAGGCTTAGTGAAGATATCCATAATCTGATCCTTTGAAGAGACAAACTCCAATCTAAATTCATTCTCATTTATCTTCTCTCTCAAAAAGTGAAACTTGATGGATATATGCTTTGTCTTGGAATGCAACACCAAATTCTTTGAAATGTTTATTGCACTTGAATTATCACAAAAGATTGTAATAGTTTCTTCAAACACAACTCTGATATCATTCAACATTTGCTTCATCCACAAAACTTGAGTACAATTACTTGCTGCTACTATGTACTCTACCTCTGTAGTAGACAAAGATATTGCCTCCTGCTTTTTGCTCAACCAAGAAACCAATTGCTTTCCCAAGAAAAATACACCTCCACTAGTACTCTTCCTGTCATCCACATCTCGTGCCCAATCAACATCTATATATGCATGAAGAGTGAAATCATCACCCTTAGGATACCATAAGACATAATCAAATGTTCCCTTCAGATATCTAAAAATTCTTTTGACTGCTACAACATGAGATTCTCTATGATCATCTTAAAATCTAGCAACAAGACCAACTGCATTCAAAATATTAGGTCTGGTATGAGTCAGATAAAGTAGTCCTCCAATCATTGATCTATACCTTTTTTGATCTACCTTAAGGGAATCATCTTTACTCAACTTGCATTTGGTTACCATAGGTGTACTCACTAGTTTTGAATCCTCCATTCTGAACTTTTTCAACAACTCTTTCACATACTTAGACTGAGATATGAAGATGCCTTTTTCTGACTAAATGATTTGCAGACCTAAGAAGAAATTCATTTCACCAAGCATGGACATCTCAAATTCACTTTGCATCTGATTAGAAAAATTTTATACATGCTCTCATTTCCACCAAAGATGATATCATCAACAAATACCTCAACAATCAAGATGTGTTCATAATCAATTTTGAAATAAAGATTACTATCAGCAGTGCCTTTGCTAAATCTTAACTTCAGAAGATACTTATCTAATCTTGCATACCAGGCTCTTGGTGCTTGTTAAAGTCCATACAATGCTTTCTTTAGTTTGTAGACCTTATCTTCTTGATCAGACAACTGGAATATGTTGATGGGTATTTTTGCACTCAACAATGCAGGTATGATTGCTAGTATTACACCTCTCTTGAAAAGTATCCTACCCTAGGTAAGACTACTCCAAAGTTTCTACGGCCAGGTCTTAACCCACTTGGAATCTCTTAGTTGGAATGTACTAGCTGTGCCAACAAGGGGTCTTACATGTTGACAGATTTAAATAATTTGGATAGCGACGCATGCAAACCCTTTTTAATTTCAGCTGATAAGACAATGTAAAATGCTACTAAAATACCTAAGATAACAATCGTTTTCAAAGAAAATGCAAAAGGAGATAAGGTTTTAGAAGAATCCTAAGTGACATTCCCAATATATGGACTACTGTAGGTAGACAAATGTTATAAATTTAACTAATTTTCTGAGTTACCAAACTAAATGGATGTTACAGCACTGCAGAAAATGATGCTATCTTCAATGGAGATCTAGATATTTTTAGATTACATTCATTCATCAAACACCCAAATGATGGCATAATTTAACTTATGAAATAAATTTAACTAAGCATAAACTGATCAGCATAGGCTGACTTTGCACAGTCATTGACAATCAATAAGCAACTAAAAGTATGGCCTAGGAAGATTCATCATATACCTTTAACAAACCATAAACATTGAAAAAACACAATTAACTAATTAATGGAGATTGAGAGGTGAACCATGAAAACTAGATAAGCAAATACAATACACAAATTCTTAGGAAAATTGCAGAAATTTGCTTTGTATTGACTTCAAATGGCAAAGCATCAACAATTCGGCATCAAGAGTCTTAAAAATAAGAGAGAGGGAAGCCCTTTATTTAGGAAAGGTGCCATACTGAGTTTTTAAACGAACAGTGGAGATTACTTGATAGCGATGGTCCAAATTTAACATCATTTAATGCATTTACAACAGCTCATTGCAATCTCAGATTACATTTTGTCTATTACAAAAATGATAAAAAATGACCCCCAAATACATTGAACCTGGATAATCTGACTACCCATTTAAATACATATATGGAGAAAGATCATTTACAAGGCATAATGAGGACAAAATAGCATCACATGACCTTCCAAATATAGCAATTTACATTAGTGATGGGATTACATTTTGAAATATTTAAAAACATGCTAAGGTTCATCATCCAAATCTATTTTGTCTTCTTCTTCTACCCTCTTGTTGTGGTAGCTAACCCAGGCTGACAATGCTGGATTGATATATGCAGTGTCTGGGTTCTTGAGGTGGTTGACTCGATATCTAAACATCTGCAGCTCTTGACTATACTAATTATACATTTTTTCCATATCCTTCTTTCCTCTATGAAATGCATTAAAGTTAGTTTGGAGGTCACTGACTCTGTCTAGTCTGGCTTCCACATCCAATTCAGTATCTTCAAAAACTATCTTATGCAGCTTGTCTTTGCATCCCTTCACGTCGTATGGTGCCAAGTCATCACAATCCATCACAAGGTAGTCCTTCAAGGTGTCATTTATTTCATAAATAAGAGTCAATATATTTTCTTCTACCAATTTGTAGGCCTCCCTGATGCTGTCAAAAACTTCATTTCTCAATTTTATTTGTTGATACCAAGTTACAGCTTTATACAGCCTATCTCCTATTAAAATATTTTCAAACAGTAGTGTTTGAGAAGGTAAATCTATGATTGCTTGCACTCGAGGGAATACCTGAGAATAATATTCATCAAAAGAATCACATTCCTCGTGCAAGTCTTTCCAATGTTCCTGAAGTTGAACCAAATTCTTTTGAAATTTAGTTGCGACGTCAATTGCCTCACATCCTTTCTCACACACTTTGATCATCCATTTCTAGCTTCTTGTGGATAGAGTCTAGACTTCATCGAGTTTAGACACTTCATCTCTTGACAATAAAGTATGAACTATCTTTAGCTCACCCTTAGAGTCTACTGGTTTTATCAAAAATTGCAAATAGGCTCTGAATTCTTCATTTTACTATTTCAACTCCGTGAGTTCGTCTTTGTCTAGTTGTTCTAGGATTGAAGTAACTGAGCCCTTGAACTCATCAACCCTTAGAGTCCTTGTAGCTAGTCCCAAGTTCACCATTGTTATAGTATAATCTTCTCTAACCTATTCTCTATTTGTATTAGCTGGTGGGACAACTACTTTTACTATCCTGGAACCTGTTACATCCTTATAAATTCTAGACTACACTTTTGCTTTCTTCTATTTCTTCTATTTTTGTGCCTATGACAGAATAGAACTCAAATCTAATTTCATGATTTCCACCTGAGGCTCTAGATATGTAATTCTGCTTTGCAGCCAATCAAGTGCTAAGGACAAAGGTTCTTTAGACCCATCAAGGTTCTCATTATCTGTACTAGGTGACCCTTCAAGTAATCTCTATTTTTGTCCTAGTTCTTTACCCATATACTCTTTCTCATATGCAAAGTTCCTCCAGTTCACCAATACATCCTTTTGTGCTACTCCTAGGATTGCTTCTATTTGGTTCTTTTCTAGAGGACTATCTAAGACCTCAATTATTTTTGTGTTTTCTATTTCAGCCAGAGGCTCATCAGGTACTTCTTTCTCTATCTCTTCAAATACATCCCTCTCTGGCTCTTGTTCTTGGAGACCCAATTCAGCACATACTTTCTCTATGCCTAGCAATAATGGCACAGCCAAAGGAATTGAATCTTGGTCTTCAACGCCTTGTGAGATAGGGGTAGCAGATGATAGGGGAGTGACAATTGAAGGTAATCTGATTTGTGTCAAGTTAGCAAAGCAAGTAGACCCCAAGGTTGGTGGGATGGAAGAAGTTGATAGGACAGAGGAAATGATAATAGGTGAGGTGATGCACAAGGTAGGCAAGGGGGAGAAGGTGAAAGAATAGTAGAAATAGGAGGCAATGCAAGGAAAGTGGAGAGTCAAATAGAAGATATGGAAGGCAAGGATGTGGTGATGATGGATGAACATGAAGAAGAAGCCATGGAGGAAATGGGGCTGCTAGGAGTGCTTGAGACTACTACCAATGGACAAGAGATAGTTGAAATGGAAATTATGGGTGAGGAAGCAGCAAAGTATCTTCCTAAATGATAGTTACATGAGAAGTAGGAGAAATAGTGGAGACAATAGGGGAAGATGCAATAGTGGAAGCAATTGGGGAAAGCACATCAGCACTTACACTTAGGGCAGCAGGAGGTGGAGAAGATGGCAAATTTGTGCTATCCGTAGTGGTAGTAGTAGTAGCTTCTATGATTTTTCTAGTATCTTTTACTCTAGATTTCTTTGTTTTCAACCCTTCTCCTGGCCCACTAGGCATGTCTCTCTTCTTTAATGCTCTTGTTCTGGTAGGAGGTGGCATGTACTTCTTTTGTACCTTAGGAGAAGCCTTTTTCACTTTCTTATCTTTTTCTGCCAAGGGCACATGTTCTTCACTATCTGATACCTTGGTAGGCCCTTGAGCTAGCTCTGCTTCATCCGTTATCTCTATGGGTTCATCCTCTTCTCCTCTAGATTCTTTCTTAGACTCAAGCTTAGTATATGCAAGTTGTATCCCTTGCCTTTCCAAAGTAGTAATTTTACCTCTTACCCAAGCTTTACTTAGTCTGATCGGTTCTTTCATCATGACATCCAAGGAACTTTCTTTAGCATTAGCCCAATTGGGCAAGGGGATTGGTTGATGGTATTGTACCTTCCAACCTCCTCTATGCATTACATTTTCATCATCTTCTAGCTATTCTGGGACTGCTATAATATTGAACTTTCTTATGAAAGCCAAGGATAATCTAGAGTGGACTCTTTTCATAACTTCATAGTCATCTAGGAAATTATCTCAAAAATCTTCTATGTGCATTCTATGGAACAATTTCTTGCTTACAAGCCTCTCCATTACCCTATTTGGATCAAAATAATTTCTTTTGGTATAGTAATGGAGGTTGAGTAGTTGGAGCTTAGTGTCAGAGTGCTCCACTGCTCCCAATGAAGCACATGCATAATTTCCTTTGCCTAGTAGAATAGTGAATTAAACATTTGTTCTTTGCAAATGTTTTAGTTTTTCAACACAAGTTATCAACTATCTAGACAATTCCAAAAGAACTACCTTGTCTGTGGGGTATCTAGGTAGTCTATAGGCTGCTCCAGTGAAGCCTTGTACTCTCAAATATGTGAACTTCTCAAATTGTATATAGCACCTTCCATACTTGGTGACTTCACTCACGGCTTCGGTGGATATCCTGAGAGCTATGTTTCCTTGTAGTAATTTGGTTATATACATAGTAAAGGCATCATTTACTCTCTTAAAATGCATAAGAGACTAGGACAATGTGAGCTATGTGTAGTATTCATAGACTTTGATTTGATGTTGCTCATCATTCCCCACTTCTCCAACTTTAGATAATCTAGGATACTTAGTTCTCCTTGCCAATGTATATACTACATATGAAGTCCATCTGAAAAATTGTTTATCTTTGAAGTCTCTAAAAGATTCATGCATGTTATCAATTAGAATATATGCCCAATGGAACTTGGTACCTTTTAATATTTCTTTAATCATAGAGAACATCCACCCTTCAAAGGTTGATGTTGTGGGTAACCCAAATATTCTTCTCAACAAGGTTACTAGGTCCCCTATCTCCTCATGGAAGTCACTCCTATACAGAACCTGAGGAAATTTGACAAGGGTAGACCCTTTACTCTTTACCCACTATTCATTCATGTGCTTCTTGCATCCATTCTTATCTTTCTTGTATGTGGCCTTTGAATTTACCTTATCTGGCATGGTCATCATTGGATGCCAGGGGATCCCAAAGATTTTAGCTAAGGATGGCAGACTTAGGTCTGCTAACACATCCCCATTGGCAGATTGTATTATTCTAGCCATGATGTTATACCTCCCTACACAAGAAAATATCAATTCTGCACATTGGGCTGAGGTAGGGAAGGCAATCGCCTCTGTAATCCCACTATCTTTTAGTTTCTTGGCCTTCGGGGTTGGATTTGGCCCAAACACTCTAAGCCTGAAATCATTTAGGTCAATATGACCTAAGTCTATATCTCCTATATCCTTCCATCCAGTGGAGATCTTTGTCTTAGGGGGGATGCCTTTGAACTCGTACATCATGATTTGAGCTCTTGCAGTCATTTAACCTACATGACTGGACCTTATAAGTCTTGATGCTTCTAAAATGGTTTTCCTAACTCCTAAGTTTAAGAACCTGTGATCATCAAGCTAACCTAGTACATTACTGAGCCATGTTATGCTAAATAAATCTAACATGCATCCACTCAGTTACCACTACATATCTATGAAACACACAAGCCTGAATTTCACCAACCATTACATTTATCTCATTATCAAATGATAGAACAATCTTGCCTTCTTACTCTAATACATGTAATAAATGCTTAAATGCTTCAAAACCTTAATTAAAACATGTAAAACATCATGATTTCACCAATACAGCAACTATTTTGTCTTGACAGACCTTTCACATTTTGAAATTTCCCTTAGAATAATCATTTTACTCATTTTGTGCTAAATTTAAGGTCAACCAACCTAGCAAGGAAACTAGGGTCATCCAACCCGTTGGTCTATCAACACTCAAGTCATCAAATCATTGCAACACTTTGCGGGTATTTCTTTATGATCTGACTTGCAAAGGTTCTGAATGGGACCAACTTGGATCAGCTGTTGAGGTTAGTCAGTTAAGTTTTCGGTGCAAGTTGATGCAGATGAACTTCAATGTTGAATGATTTCCTTATGTTCTTTACACAGGTTTTGGTGTCACCCAACCTTGTATGGATTTCCTGGATGACCGACTGAGTCAGTGAAGGGGCATTTCAGTGCAAAGTCAGAGAGGGTTAATTCCAACATTTAGTTGTTTTGTTACACTTTGTGGAAGTTTCAAGTTTCACTGACTTGTAGGAAGATTGGGTGCTTCCGACCTAAGTCAAAGAAGTCACCTTTTGGTGCTAAGTTAGAGTACTTAGAATTAAGCACAAAGTAAGTTTTCAAGATTTTGCGGGACTCTATGGGTCATCAGACCAAGTTAGTTGGAGTGAAAAATGGCGCAAGGTCAAAAAATAAGTTTTTAAGGACAAGATGCACTCGGAGTCCCAACAGGGTTTTTCAAAGCTGCCAAATGACTTGAATTGATGTAAAGTTTAGGTTAGTTAGGTGAATTTGAGCGCAACTTCAAAAGGTTGATTCTAGACATAGTGAATTTCTTCCTCGTTGGTTTATCAATTTTATGGCCGAGTAAGATTTTTAGTTTGTAACTTGATGAATTTCATTTAGGGCCTCATACCAGGGTTTTGAAAACATATTTAATAGGGGTCCTTGCACCTTTTCACCTAGGGTTTCAAAATAATATTGTAAATTAGGAAAGAAACCCTAATTCCTATCCTCTCCCACAACAAAATGTATCTATAAAGTGATTCAAAGAAATTGATTTGTAGAATTTACATTTAAATGAAACCCTAACTAGTAGAAACAAACCCTAAGATGATGCAAGTGACTCCTACCTGGTTCACTGAGATTGAGGTGTGATGGGATGATCAGGCAGTGATAAGTCAGATTGAAGTTGATGACGATTTACGGTAAGTCAAATCCAAATATGTCTTCAAAGCTCTTTCAATTGAATGACAAGTTGCAAAATGAGCTCCAAAAGAAGTCAAGACACATTTTATTCCTCTTACTAACCACCATAAATGCAGGAGGTACAAGCTGTTAGTTATGACGTTGAGCAAAAATTTAGGGTTTGCACGGGATTTAGTCACTACCAACTCGGTGGGACTTTGGCTCCTCCCCGACTTGGTCGGCGGTCAAGATTTTTAGTGTAGATTCGATGAGAAATGTTTTGAGCTCTTTTTGGGAGTTTGTGAATCCTTAGACCTACGAATGTTACACTAGTCTCTGACTTAGTCAGTGGATGATCATTGTAGTGCAAAGTCGAGGACAATTGGTTTTAGTGCTTGGTCGATGAATGAGGATAGCAGTGCAAAGGTCGGTTAAGCAGGGAAACAACGCTAAGTTAGAGGCAATGAATTTTAGCGCAAAGGTCTGGAGGGCTTTTAAGTGCAGAGGTTGGATGGAAGCATTTTTAGTGTAAAGGACATTTAGACCTACTTTTATTGAATGCAAACACTTGGACTTAGCAGATTTTGAAATAACTTATTGACATCAATTTTCTAACATGGCAAGAAATGCATTTTTGACAATTTTGACAACTTAGGAGATGAAAACCTAATTGATACTCTACACCAAATTTTGAAAGAAGGGGATCCCCATTTTGTGAAATGGGACATGTGTGCAAGGCACAACAAATGGCAACTCTATTGGGAAATGCTCCAGAGTATTTCAAAGATAAACTTTCGGTTCGAACCCAGAATCTCTGTGTTTCCCACACATTAGATAAGAATACATGATATCCTATCAAACAATAAAATATCAATAACTAGTGCAACCATCCATATCCTAAAAAATTGAGTGTGTGTAATTCCATTAATTCCCATCCCTTAGCAACTAAGCTCACCTTAGATCCTTTGCATTAAGCTATGTGATTAGTACACACCTTATGAACTACCTAGACATTGCCCCACTGCCAGCAAGCATCTATAGCCCCAACAGGTTTGTCTTGAAATTCCACTCAAGCAGAGCCCCACTGCCAGTCAGTTGTCCATAGCCCCGGTAGAGTTTACTTGATCATCCATCTAACTAAGTTACAATATGTGATTATGATTTTCCTTTGTATTTCTTTCTTTGATTGATATTTCATTAAGCTTAAATCAGCAGGGTATAATGCAATATTGCTACAATTGTGATAACTCAACTAGTTGGGTGTCGACTCCCGATGGTGGCAAAGGTGGACTTTATATTTTTCACTTAATGCAAGATCACCCAGGCTCACTTAGCTACTTTAGGATTACTTACAGTATGAGAGATATATGGCTAGAAAATACTTCAAGTGCACTAATTAATGACTCATTTCCCATGAACAAACATCATACTCCCTGGTATAACAGTGGAACCCACAGTAAGAGCCAAGCAAAACCTTCGTTTCTCGAAGAAAGACTGCAAATTATTTGTCCAGCAAAGAAGCACTCGCAGGTCCGCATAACTGCAACCACATTATAGAAACAAAGACCCCGTGTGAAAGTAGGTGCAACAAGCAAAAAGCAAAGAAGGAAAAGACAACTAACTAAGTAAAAAGACACCTAACAACTATAGAAAATGAAAGTAGGAAAGAAAACTAACCTAACAACAACCTACTCTAACCAAAGCAAACAAGCAACCTAGCTATGTACACTGAGGGGAGGCAAAAATGCCTCTTGAGCCTGGAAGTAATGCTTTAGGAACTATCCATTGATGGGAAATGGAAGCTCCTTAGTAGAAAGGCTCTTGAGTTGATATTTGTTATCACCAAGGATCTCATAGATCTGATATGGGCCCAACCAAAGCTTATCAAACTTACCATGCTCACCTTTCTTCTCATGAGCTTTATCCCAATATGGAACTAAATAAAAAATGTGGAATGCCTTTACCTTGGCTCTCTTGTCAAACCATCATTTCACCACACCTTGGTGCTTAGCAAAATTTTCTATGGTAGCGTCACATTTCTCTTCGAGGTGCAAGGACTGGGCTAATTGGGAGGACAACTGGTCATTAGTTTCAAGATAGTCTTGTATGAATTGTAGGATAGGGATTCTCAAGTGGATGGGAAAGATTGACTCGGTTCTATAGACTAAATGATATGGAGACATTCTCAATACAGCCTTGTTTCTAATTCTATCAGCCCATAAAGTAAATCTGAGTTGGGTATGCCAATTCCTAGGGTTTTTATCTAGCAGTTTCTTGATTACTTCAAGCAGGTTTTTGTTTGTGGATTCAGCTTCCCCATTCCCTTGTGGATAGTAATTAGACGAGAATTTTAGAATGATCCCATAATCAAATGCCTAGTTAGAAAAATGCAGTGATGAAAAAGCAAGACCACTATCACAAACTAAACAAAATGGACATCCAAACTTGGTAATAATATGTGTGTAGACACCCAAATTTGTCCATGTCTAGCAACACCTTCTTAAAATATTATCCTAGACATCTTGTAGCATTTTGTCCTAATTTCCTTAATCCATTAAGCCAATTAATTAAATAAATTTTATTTATTTAATTAAATCCCATTTATCCTATCCTCATCCCAATTAATTAAATAAATTTTATTTATTTAATTAATTTCCACATCATATCTTATCCCATTTTATTCATTTATCCTATTAATTAAATAAATTTAATTTATTTAATTAATATCCAACTCATATCCCAACTAATTCAAATATTTTATTTGAATTAAATACTCATCTTTCACCATATTCCAACACTTGTCCAGTCAATCATGTGTTGTAAGACAACTTTCACTCATATCCTTCACATGCACAACTAATGGAACCTAAATTTAGTATCTTTCAATCCTAGCCATTCACATAGCCTCTGAATCTCCACCATTGATTGATCTTGGTTGAGTCCTATATAAACACCCTCTCATTCCATATATGAGAGGGGGGATCCAGCAATCATATAGCACCTACATTATCATCTTGAGCATCTGAGCATCCAATTGAGCTTTTATCATCCATCATGGCAGCTTTCAGCATTGCAATTGTTCATTGTTGAAGAAGCAGTCCACATCTTTCAAACAAGGAATTGCACGGTCTAGGTGATGTTATGCTTGATTTGCATTATGCTTTGATTTCATTTAGATTAGATTCCTTGATGATGGTAGGGTTAGGGTTTCATGACTATGTCTGATCTTCTAAACCTGACTTTTCACCTATCACATTTTGGCACGCCTGGTGGGACTCACGTCCTTGATTAACCTCTCTTGTTTGAGTTGTTTTTATGAAGTTTAGATCTCTTGGAGCACCAATCTTTCATTTTTGCAAGCTTTTGTAGCAAAAATTTACATTTTTCTAACCCTAATTTGCAAAGATTTGGCTAAATATGTATGTAGATGATCTCTTAGCCCAAATCTAACCTCACCATTGCGTCCAGGAGGCCTTTCCATAAACTTTGAGTACAAATTTGCCTATATTTAATGAAAAATGGAGCGTTTGGTGAAGAAAACAACAACCGGACTGCAACAATGTGCTTCTGGTAATTCAGGTCGCTTATGATCAAACAGCATTCACCTGGGCTAAATCAGCTCACCTTTGGGCAAACAGCAGTCGCTTATGGTCAAATTTGGTCCGCTTTTAAACAAACAGTGCTCACTTTTGAACAAAAACTGATAGCATATGGTAAACTTGGTCGCTTATGGTTAACATTTGCATTCTGTCTCCTGAAACTCTCCAGATCGCTTTTGGGCTATTATGTGTCGCTTTTGGCATTTTGTTAGTCGCATATAAGCCATTACTTGTCACTTCCATCTATTATTGCATCGCTTATGACCAAAAAACCACCGCTTTCTGCATATTCGTGTCGCTTCTGCACTTAAATCAGCCGCCTATAATGCTTTTGTGGATCGCTTTTATCTGGATAGACATCGCCTTTGGCATGAATTGTATCGCTTTTGTCTTGAAAGTACCCGCTTTTGGTATAAATGAATCACTTTCAGTCTAACAGTGATCGCATTTTGCAGAGTTAGGGTTTCTGTAGCGTATTGTTATTTTGCAGATACAGGTCGCTTATAGGCCCAAATCGGTCGCTTTTGGCTTTTCTTCATCGCTTATAAGCCTACAGGAACCGCATCTAGTATTTTTCATGTCGCATTTGATCTGTAAGATCCCACCTGTCACAAATACAGATCGCCTCTGATCAACAGTATGTCGCATCTGGCAACTGTAACTTACTTCTGCTTGCTGTCATTGTGCATCTTGGTATTTCTATCATAACTTTCCAATACGGAGGCCAAATCACACAAACAAGGACTTGTTGAAAAGCTGGGAGGACAAACTTCACAACTGTACTACTTTTATCAGGTGACTATACTATTTTTTAGGCTTTTTTATCAGTCAAAGTTCAACTTCATTTCAAACTTCATTTGAACATAACTTGAGCAATTTTGATCGTTTTTCAGTGAAACTTTTTTTCAAATTGCTTAGAATCTCCTAAACTTTCTATTTATGCAATCTATTTTTCTATATCAGATCATTTTCATTAGAATTTTTGGATTTCATCTTTTTCATGTAATCATCTTCTTTGCAAGTTTACTTGTTTCTTTTTGGAATTGGTGACTTGTAAGGGCATCTAAGGAGCTGGAGCAGCATTGACATCAACATCTACAGCAAATTGGAAAGTAATTGTATCAGGTGCACTCATTCTAATATTTCATCTCTTAATCTTGATTGATCACACACTTGGACTTTGGGCATAAAACAAACAATTGTTTGCAAATTCACATCACAAAAAATTGGGCTAAAACGAACCATTGTCTTTCACACATTTGGCTTTGGATCTAAAATGAACAAGTGCTTGAACTGTTTGATCACACATTGAATTTCTAAGGTTAATGAACCCCATGCGAGTGTGACCAAGTAAATGTGTATGCTCTCTCCTCGCGTCCCAACACGAACTTGGAGATCAAAAACATTTACTTGTGTTGCTTTTGTTTAGCCTTAGAGAGGCCTGCCTTGGTATCCACCCCAAGGGAATGACCTCAAGTGGTACTTTCATCCGGTCCGCTATAAAAATCAGAGGATAAGGCGAAAGCCAAGTCTAACCGGTATTAGCGCTCACCATACAGTGCTAACTCGAAAGGAAGTGTACAATTGTGTATATTAAAACTCCTAGTAGGGTTAGTTAAAGTCTTAAGTGGC
Organism: Cunninghamia lanceolata; assembly: GCA_027924645.1. Classification (NCBI taxonomy): domain Eukaryota; kingdom Viridiplantae; phylum Streptophyta; class Pinopsida; order Cupressales; family Cupressaceae; genus Cunninghamia; species Cunninghamia lanceolata. The sequence continues at coordinate 8,451,744 of BSBN01000193.1, forward strand.
TTACTGGATGCTCGTGGGGTGCTGGTCCCCTGGATTTTCACTAGAACCTCCTTGTGATAGTGGCCTTGCCTTAACTAGGACTTGTTGAATTGTCTTCATGTGCTTGCTTAACCATCATCACATTCTTCCAAACTAAAACTTGCTTATGTGTATTGCGTGAGTGATTCATGTGTGTATATGCATAATCATTTGTTTGAATATTGCCACATCAAGCTCTAAACACTCAAACACATAAAGACAAGTCATCCTACACATTCTTCCAACAACATCCAAACCCAATCACTTTCATCCCAAACATAGCCAAGTCATCCAAACAAGCCACATCATCATCCAAATCCCTAAGCAAGCACTTGTTAAAAGGACTTAAGACAAACACTTGGTGACAACATGTCTACACTAGAGGACCTAGAAATCAAATTCCAAAGATTCCTCCAAAATCTTTATCAAGGATCACAACCCCTCAACCAAGATGCCATTGAAATATTACAATTCTTCATCCAAGAAGCTCAACCCCATGCAAGCCAATCACCTCAACTACAACACTCCATAGCCCAAGTCCAACACCTTTTAGCCACTAGTCAAGCTCGACAAGTACAACAATCTTTAGCCACTCCATACCAACCTAATCCACCTTATAGCTGCATGTCATATCAATCCACTTCCTATCAACTTAATCCACCTATCCACCAAGTCAATGCCACATCAACCTATGAACATCCACCTCAAGCTTATCCAATCCCTCATGCCACCATTCCAATGCATTATCAAGCCCATCCACAAAGCCATCAAGTGATATTACAAGAATCATATCCAAATCCCAATGGCTCTTTGTACATAAATCAAGTAAGTCCAAATACACATTTTCAACAAGACCACCAAGCACCATTGATAGATCTAAATCCACCTTTCCAACAAGAATCATATCCAAATCCCAATGGCCCCTTGTACATAAATCAAACAAGCCCAAGTTATCCTATGCAAGATCCAATAACCTTTGATAAGGGAGATACCAATCTAGAGTGGCCTTCGTCATCTAATCACACACCAACACATGAGCCAACTAATCCTATCCCAACACCACCATGTGATCCTATTCCTAGTCCATTGGTCCATCAACCCTCCAAATCACCAAGCCCTTCATTACCTTCCTCGCCATGTCATTCTAATCATTCACCAAAGGATGCGGCTGAGAGAGTTTTACAAAGGATGCTTGAAGCAAAACTCATTGAACTTCCTAAAGTCAAACCATGTGAAGAAAGTCCATATGATGAACATAATTATTGTGCATACCATAGGACCAAAGGCCATAATACAAATCAATGCCCAATATTTGTCTCAATTGTTTACAAGGTGTACCCACCTATAATGGGAAATCGTGCCACATCATCCCCATCCTATGTGTCACCCCCATCTAGTCCAAATCCTAATCCATCCAATCCAATTAGCTCTCAACCTAATCCTTGTCCTAATCCTAATCCAACACCATCTACCATTATCATCCATCCATTATATTTCCCATCCACCCATACACTTGCAAAGGATGTGATCCATTGGCTACGAGATAGGAATAGACTACCCCTATGTCAAACACCAATTCATGAGCCTACCAATGAACTTCCAAAGGTCATGTCCAATCCTATAATCTCATCATGTGGTTCACATATCCTTGAGCCTCTTCAAGAGCCTTCCATTAACATGCCTATCCCTTTAAGCCCATCATGTGATCTACAAGCCAACAAGTCTATTCAAGAGTCTCCAACCACAAGCCTAAGTCAAGAGCCTATCAAGTCCACTCAAGAACCTTCCACTTCCATCCAAAGTCAAGAGGTATGTCAAGAGCATAATCTTAAACATGTGGAAATATTGAACCTTAATCTTAATCAAGATCAAAGCACATCTAAGTTCCACCTATCCATGACCTACTTATGGGTTGCCCTCAAGCTATTAGCCATCACCATGACCTCATTCATGAGAAAATTTATCCCTTTTATAGCCCACTTAATCCTATTTTTGCTCATAGTTATGATCAAGGTTCTAGCTAAGATCATGAAAACCATGATGATCCATTTGGCCAAACTTTATCTATCTCATGATCAAGATGATATCTATGATGAAGAACCTATTAAAAAGTACCTTGATCCTATCCATAATCCCATAACCATCCATGAGCAAAATATCCAAATTGCTCCTAGTCATCCTCCATCTAGCCCTATCCATAATGAGCAAACATCCACTTGTCATAATGAGACATGTGCCTCTCAAGAACACATAAGCATAAAAGATCAAACAAATAACTTGGATCTTAGTGAACACAATGCTAATGATCCTCCCTCCATATCTACCATCGATCCCATTTCAAGTCCACCATCATGTCCTAGTGGTCTTACCACCTTCCTCCAAGAATGTTCTTCCTTAGGACAACAACAACCATTGTCCTCCATTTCATCTTCTCCATCCAATACAGAACTCAAGTCTAGTTCCCAAAACACACCAAGTCCTATAGTCAATCGCATCCTCCAAAACATGAACTACCAAGGTAAAGGCCTATGCCTTTATGAACAAGGTATTTTGGAGCCAAACCATGTCAAGATTCCTCCATGCTCATATGGCCTTAGATACATACCCCAAGGTAAACAAGGTCAAGATGTTGGTAATCCCTTCATGCATCCTAAATTTACCACTTTCTATCACACCCCCCATCATCTACCCCACATATATGTTGCCATTTCATCTCCATCATCCTATAAATGTCAAAAGCATGTGGCCATACATCTTCCACCATCCACTTTGCCTCCACTTTTACCAACTCCAAATATCCCTCCATCCACCTTGCCACCATTGCTTCCAACACCTAACATACCTATCATTCATAAGTATCCTTACATCCCTAATCATGACCAACAAAAGCACCCATCATTTAAGCATAAAGCTTCCAATCATTCCATCCACTGCACCCACCCCATGGGATTCAAAAGCAAAAAATTTGATGCCTTTATCTATAAAGCTAAAAATCCAACTAAAACTCCTAAGGACCCTCATGCCTTAGGGTATCAATGTGAAAAGTCTCTAAATCATCCATCTTCTAAGCAAAGTACATTCATAAAGCCATCTAAACCCATACCTACAAATACAAAGCCCAAAAGCAAAATGGTTTGGGTTCCTAAGCAAATAACTAACAAAACAAAGGAGGCATCCTTATCCACATCTCAAGAATCCCAACCACCTATATCCATCCAAAAGCCTACTTCCATCCAAAACTTCCATTCCCTTCAAAAACCCCACAAGCAAAGCAAAAGCACTAAAAATACTAAATCTATGTGGGTTCTTAAATCACTTCATCAACCATCTCCTAAGCAAACATCCTCATTGCTTCCTACACCACCATCTCATCAAAAGCTTCAATGTTTATCACGGTGTGTGCAACCATTGGTCATGGTTCCCTTCCACTCTGCAACACATCCACATAACATCTCCCCATCTTCCATTCATTATCCTACATATCTCCCTCGTGCTAACCCTATGGTCCATGCTTTTGCATAAGTTTTTCATCCATCTTCATTCCATAAGCCTATATAAATCCACATCATAAGCCACTAGCCTACCCTTCCACAATCCACATCATAATCTACTATCTGCCTAATCCATCTCCAATCGACACAATCCCTTATCAACATCTATGAACATAATGACATGGTCCATGCGATGACATCCATGTCTAATGGGACTACCAACATCCATCGCACTAGCCACTTGAGTCCCTCCTATCCATTACCATGGTGAAAACCTGGCAAACAGGTGCCATGTGTAATCGTCATCCCATCTAAAAAAAAAGAAAAAAGGCAAAAAAAAAAAATCAAAATAGTAAAGAGAAAGCCCTTCGTCCAACGGTGAAAACCAGGTAAACAGGCGCCTTGGATAAGTACCATGATGAAAACCTGGCAAACAAGCGTCATGTGTAGGTTGATCTTCTATGTCACTTACACTTGGGGGCACATTGTCTCATCCAACCTATCCATTTCCAAACTATCTATCCCATTATCTCATTTTCCAACCTATCTTATCCTATCTTGTCATCCTACCATCCTTAGCCATTACGTAAACATGCTTATCCTATTGAACCCATTTATCCATCCTTCTGCCTTTTGATTTTGATGAAGACATAGGGGCAAAATTTTGAATCATGTTTGGATATTTCTTGGCATACCTTCTTTCCAAACCAAGTCCTATCCATTGACCATTTATCCATCTCATTTAAACCAATCCATCATGTCATCCTATTATCATAAGACCTTGCAGTGTAAAATCCAATCTTATCATCCCTTGGTCATGAACTTTGTCATGTAAAATCTTAAGCATTACCACCTAGAATGGGACAAGTTCTTCCTATGCGACATAGCCTTTGGAGATCACATCCTAGCTTCCTTATGATCCATCCAATATGGCATACCCTTATCATGAGCTTTCAATCTTATAACTTATCCCCATCTGTTTATCATGAGCTTTCCACTATAGCCTACCTGTCCAACTCTCATGAACCTTCCATCCCATCCAACTCTCATGATCTTGCCGTCACATTTACTATGAGCCCATCTATCATTTTATCCATCCTTGCACCTAGACTTGGTTTTCTCCCTTGTCATTGGTATCAAGCACAAAGGCTATCCAAATTGTAAATCCATTGGTGTTTTCCAAAACATTCAAAAACCACAAAAAAAATCAAAATATTCTCAAAAATCCAAAAAAATCAAATATCCAACAAAAAATCCAAGCAATAAAAACAATCACATCATCCAAAACAATCCACTCCATCAACATCAATCAAAATCAAATCCTCATCATCATCAATTCTTCTTATCAATCACATTCATTCATCCATTTCAATCAATCCATTTCCAATCATATCAATCCAATCAATATATGCAATGATCTCAAAATCCAAGTCACATTAATCCATATCAGGCAAGCTAATCACTCAAGGAACATTATCCAATCAAATCAACAAGTTTTTGATCCTAATCTTGTCATGAGCCCAATCAATCATCATCAATCATCATCAATGGAATATAGCGTTCCCACATCCTTGTGTTGATCTAGGGATATAGCTTTCCCTGCAATGACAACACTATCTATCATTATCAACAAACAATCAATCATTGGTTTATGACTTGACAAGGGCAATACCTTGTTTGTTTTACATCCTTTGAGCACACTGAGAACACTTGCTTATGCTTAGATTGAGTGGACACTCTATTCATCACAGCATCACTATCATCATTCAAAACAATCAACCCAGCAATAGAAAACATCAAAACCAAAGCACATCAAGGCAACCATCAAAACAAATCCAATCACTTCAGTACATCAAAAGTAGCTCAATCCACCACAAATCCATCATCAACATTTCATCAAATCAATCTTCATCCATCATTTCATCATCTTCCAACCATTCCAAGCAATGATCCAAGTGCAAGCCCATCATTAAATCTAGACCAATCACATTAAGCAATCAAGCCAAGTTATCCAATCGCAATTAATGGTCTTGATCCTAGCCTTGTTGTAAGCCAAATCAATCAGCCAATCAGCAAACCAACTCAGCAAACAACCTTGTGTTGAGCTAGGGATATAGCTTTCCCCACAATGACAACACTCTCAACTATCATAAACAAAACAACAATCAATTAATCATTGGTTTACAGCTTGACAGGGGCAATACCTTGTTTGTTTTTGAATCATTTGTGCATGCTTGCTTGCTTGCTTGTGTGTGTTATCATTTTATCTTGCATTTGCGGGATGATCTTATTCTCTTCCTATGCGTATTGGTATCTTGTACGTGTTGGGATTAGCATCTTACATATCAATATCTCTAGCATCTGAGAGCTAAACAGTCTCTTATGCATTTGAGACTATTCTATGTTAAGACTAACTCCATACATATAACTAGCAAGCTATCATTATGTGTAGTGGAGATAAGCTCACACCATTGCTTGTAGTGTCAAAGTCCAACACTAGTTGTTATTCATATCTTGTGCATGTTGGCTCAACATCTTGACCTCATGCGTTCAGACAAGATTGTAACACGCTAGTTGCGCATTGGATATCTCGACACCTTGGTCTCTTATACCCTAGTGCATAACATCCATATGCTATATCAAACATAAGGACAACATTTCTTCTCATTCTGAGCAATTATTTGAAAGCTGCCCATCATCATCCTATCTATTCATTCTATCTATTCATTCCATCATACTCAGCCAAGATCACTCATTTCCATTTTCTTCGTGTCAGCCTTCTTTTTAGCCTTTTTCTTCTATCGAGAGCCAACTCAGCCCTTCCTGGTTAGCCTGGCTTTCCTCTCGAGGGGGCATCACCTACCAGTTACACTGGGGCATAACTTGTTTATCGAACGCATATTATATCTTCTTTGACACAATGCTCTATCGAACATTGTATCAAAGAGGGGCAAAATGTAGACACCCAAATTTGTCCATGTCTAGCAACACCTTCTTAAAATATTATCCTAGACATCTTGTAGCATTTTGTCCTAATTTCCTTAATCCATTAAGCCAATTAATTAAATAAATTTTATTTATTTAATTAAATCCCATTTATCCTATCCTCATCCCAATTAATTAAATAAATTTTATTTATTTAATTAATTTCCACATCATATCTTATCCCATTTTATTCATTTATCCTATTAATTAAATAAATTTAATTTATTTAATTAATATCCAACTCATATCCCAACTAATTCAAATATTTTATTTGAATTAAATACTCATCTTTCACCATATTCCAACACTTGTCCAGTCAATCATGTGTTGTAAGACAACTTTCACTCATATCCTTCACATGCACAACTAATGGAACCTAAATTTAGTATCTTTCAATCCTAGCCATTCACATAGCCTCTGAATCTCCACCGTTGATTGATCTTGGTTGAGTCCTATATAAACACCCTCTCATTCCATATATGAGAGGGGGGATCCAGCAATCATATAGCACCTACATTATCATCTTGAGCATCTGAGCATCCAATTGAGCTTTTATCATCCATCATGGCAGCTTTCAGCATTGCAATTGTTCATTGTTGAAGAAGCAGTCCACATCTTTCAAACAAGGAATCGCACGGTCTAGGTGATGTTATGCTTGATTTGCATTATGCTTTGATTTCATTTAGATTAGATTCCTTGATGATGGTAGGGTTAGGGTTTCATGACTATGTCTGATCTTCTAAACCTGACTTTTCACCTATCACAATGCGTTTCAACAAATTTAATGACTACCTCTAGGGTGCAATGTTTACAAGCTATTGCCTCATAACAACGGGTGTAGTAATTAGTAGTGGTTAGAATATACCAGTGGCCTACAGAGGAGGGCAGATTAATCATACCGATAAAGTCAAGGCCCCATTATGTGAATGGTCATACCTCCACAACTAGTTGTAGCGACATGGCAGCATTTCATTCTCTTGTTGTAGTGGTCTGACATGTATGGTAGTTTCTTACATGTGAGTAAGCATCTTTGAACAAAGTAGGTTAGTAATACCCAGCCTGAAGAATTTGTTTGGTCGTTGAATGAGCTAATCTGTGACCTATTCCAAACTTTTCATGAAAACTAGTTAGCACCTGATTCACCTCTATCTTGTCCAAGCATCTTAGATAGATCCCCTCATGATTCTTCTTGTAAAGTATTGATCCCTTTATCATATAAGTATTACTTTTAAATCTAAGTGCTCTTCTTTGAACCAAATTCAACTGTGGTGGGTAGTGCTAATTGAGCAGGTAAAATATGATGTCTTCGTACCATTAATTATTAGAGATGTCCTCTAACATGTATTGTTGGGAGACTAGTCCTGGTCCCACTTCTACCATTGATCTGTTCAATGCTTGCTCTCTAACCAATTTCATGGGTTATATGTCTATATCAAATTCCTATAGAATGGTAACCCATTTTCCTCTCCTCTCTCCAAGTTCACTTTGTATCAGTAGTGATTTAACTGTTGCGTTTGGCACTATGGCAATTACTTGACTTCTTAGGATGTAATGATGAAACTTCTTAACTTCCTTTACCAAGGCATACACTTGTTTTTCCACATTCGGATACTGTAATTCTGCATCTTTTAATGGCGTTCTCATGATAACAATGGTTCTTTCGTCATTGACTAGTATCTTCTGTGTTAGCTGTAATGAAACAACTTGCACAATATCTGAATATAATAGTAATATGCTACAAATACTTGATAATAATATGCCACTTCGAGGGGGCAACCTCCTAATCTTCTTCGAGGGGGATACCTCCAATAGTCTTTAGTAAGAACACAATACTCAATATGATGTGAAATGAGACTCACTACCTCCTATATATACCTATTTATGCCTAGGATATCACCCAGGCCGACTTAGATAGCCCTATAGAAGCCTTAGGCTGACCTAAACAACTAAATAACAATATAATAATGATAATATGACTTAATTAGGAGTTAAGATAGCCACAAGCTGACTATTCATAACCCTATGTACACCAATATTAAGGGCATAGCATGCCCCCCCTCTTCAAAGAAGTATTGTCCTCAATGCTAACCAAGTGTGGATTCTTTTGAATGAACTCCTCATCCTCCCATGTGGCTTCTTCAACTAGTAAATTCTTCCATTGGATGAGATACTGAGTGAGGGTTCTATTCCTCAGCTTCTTCGTGCGTGTTTGAAGAATGCCCTTTGGTTCCAAAATTATTCTTCTTTCTTCATCAAGCTCTGGTAGTACTGTTTGAGTAGGAATATTCTACCCAATTACCTTCTTCAAACAAGAAACATGAAAAACTGGATGTATCTTTGTTGTTGGTGGCAACTCTAGCTTGTAGGCAATACTACCAATCTTTTGCATGATTTGGTATGGCCCATAATATCTTGGAGACAACTTATTATTCTTTTTTTGTTGCTTCATTGAGATTTGTTTATAAGGCTGCAATCTCAAGAAGACCCAATCCCCAACTTCAAAATTTCTTTCACTACAATGTTGGTCCGCCTATTGTTTCATTCGATTTTGTGCCATAGCTCAATTCTCCTTGAGTCTTGAAAGTACCTGTTGTTGATGAAGCAAGTGGTCCTCTACTGCCTGAACTCTTGGTGACACCTTTAATGATGATGTGATGGAAGGAGGATGATCTCCATAAAGTGCCAAAAATGGAGACATTTTTGATGAGCTATGAAAATAAGTGTTATACCACCATTCTGCCAGTGGTAGCCAATCTACCCATTGAGATTGTTTCTCTGAAGTGAAACAACATAGATATCCTTCCAAACATTTATTAACAACCTCAGTTTGCCCATCTGATTGAGGATGGTATGAAGAACTATGAGCCAATTGAGTACCCAAACATGAGAATAAATATTTCCAAAAGTGACTAGTAAAGATAGGATCACGATCACTGACAATAACCTTAGGTGTACCATGTAGCTTTTGGATATTCTCCAAGAAAACTTTTGCCACTGCATTTGCTGTAAAAGGATGTGATAATGTAATGAAATGTGCATATTTAGTGAGGCGATCAACTACTACCATGATGACATTATGAACTTTAGATTTGGGAAGCCCTGTGATGAAGTCCATGGATACCTCTTCCCAACACTGGCTAGGAATAGATAAGGGTTGCAAGAGACTTGGTGTCTTAATTGTCTCCCCCTTATTTCTTTGACAAACCAAACATTCAGCCACAAATTTTTGCACCTCACCTTTTAGCCCTTCCCAAAAAAAATCTTGCTTGACCCGATGATATGTCTTCAAAAATCATGAATGACCACCAACTAGGGACTCATGTAGCTTTGTGAGAATCTTGTGTTTAAGAGTGGAATTATTGCAGAGATATAAGCGTTCTTTATACCAAAGAATATCTCCCTTCAAACAAAACTTATATGAACTACAAGGATCACTTTTTAATTGTTGGATGAGATTACTTGTTGCCACATCATTTTGCCACTCTGCTTTGGCTTCTTCCACCCAATTTGCTTGTAATATTGAAAGGGCACACAATAAGGCTTCATCTTTCTCATCCTTCCTAGAAAGTGCATGAACCACAATATTTTCCTTCCCTTTCTTATATACAATCTCAAAATCATATCCCAACATCTTAGTGACCCATTTTTGTTGCTCTTCAAAGGATAGTCTTTGTTCCAAAAAATATTTTAGGCTATCATGATCTATCTTAACCTTGAAGTGTCGGCCCATTAAATAAGGCCTCCATTGTTTAACTGCGTGAAGGATTGCTAGCATTTCCTTCTCATAAATAGGTTTGAGCTGATTTTTACCCTTTAATTGACGACTCTCAAAAGCAATTGGTCGACCTTCTTGTATGAGAACTACTCCTATCCCATTTCTAGAAGCATCACATTCCACAATGAATTCCTTGGTGAAGTCCGGAGTGGCAAGCACTGGAGTTGTACACATAGCCTCCTTCAATTGCTCAAATGCTACATTAACAGACTCATTCCAATGAAAAGAATCCTTCTTCAAGAGAGTGGTGAGGGGTGCACCTATACAACCATAATTCTTCACAAATCTTCTATAGTACCCTATTAATCCCAAGAAACCCCTCAGTTTCTTAATGGTTTTTGGAATAGGCCATTCCATGATAGCCTTAATTTTGTTAGGGTCCACCTTTAATCCTTCATGTGAAACTATGTGTCCCAAATAATCCACCTCCTTAAGACCAAAAGCACACTTGGATGGCTTAGCATAGAGTTGATGATCTTTGAGTAATTGTAATGCTTGATCTACATGCTGCAAATGTTCTTCCCAAGTCTTGCTATAAATCAATATATCATCAAAGAACACTAACACAAACTTTCTCAAGAACTTCTTAAAAATGGAATTCATCAAACTTTGGAATGTAGATGGTGCATTGGTAAGGCCGAATGGCATCACCAAAAATTCATAATGACCCTCATGAGTTCGGAATGTTGTCTTACAAATATCTTCCTCCTTAATCCAAATTTGGTGATAACCAGATCTAAGATCTAACTTGGTAAAATGCATAGCTCCATTCAATTAATCTAGCAAATCATCAATGACTGGAATAGGAAACTTATCTTTAATGGTGTACATGTTGAGCACTCTATAATCTAGACACATGCACCAAGTTTCATCCTTCTTACGCACCATCACCATAGGCGAGGAGTAAGCACTTTGGCTATGCCTGATAATTCCTACCTCTAGCATCTCCTCAACATTTTTTTCTATCTCACTTTTTTGTATGTGTGGGTACCTATAAGGCCTGATGTTTGGTGGTTGGCTACTTGGAACTAGTTGTATGGCATGGTCATGATCCCTCTTAGGAGGAAGTCCTTTAGGCATATCTCCAAGAACCACTGAGTGACGATCAATTATTGCTTGTAAATCTGGATGAGTAGGCGCATTAGATTGAGAGACCTCTAATGAACATAGCTGGGCCACAAATCCATCCACTCCTTTCTTAAGCAACTTTTGCATTTGATGAGAGCTTACCATCTGTGGGGATTTTGCCTTCAACCTCCTTAGCTCCACTACCTTTCCTTTTGATTGAAATCTCATGAATAGTTCTTAGAAGTTTATCTCAATTGTTCCCAATGTAGTAAGCCATTATACTCCCAAAACAATATCTGCTGCACCCATGGATATTGCATACATTGGGGTATCAAGTTGATAATCTCCCATGGATAATTTAATGTTATGACACTTCCCTGAAAAACTAACTGTACCCCCATCTACAATCAAAACCTAAAACTCTGGGGCTAGATATATAAAACAATTTAGATGAGTTGCCAACTTTTTGTTGATGAAATTATAAGTACTACCTGAGTCGATCAACACTGTTACTTTCTGCTTCTTTAAGAAACCCACTACCTTGAGAGTTTGTGGTGCACTGAAACCTGAGAGTGCATGACAAGAAATGATTGGTTGAGAATCATGTGATTCCTCACTTGACTCCCTATCCTCCTCTAATATGGGTTCCTCCTCTTCTTCCTCACTTGCACCTTTAATATAGAACAATTTCTTTTCACTACATTTATGTCCTCGACTGTATTTGCTATCACAATTGAAACACAACCCTTTTGCTCTTTTCTCCTCAATTTTCTATGGAGTCAACCTAGTAGGTTGAGGAAGAGAAGGTGTTGAATGTCCTTTCTCTCTTGTCATATTAGCCCCTTGCTTTCTAGGAATCAAATACTTCTCCTCTACCCTGTGTGCCAAGATAAAAGACTCATTTACTGAGCTAGGACTAAACATGTGTACCTCATGTTGAATGTAATCCTTGAGACCACCCAAGAATAAATTATTCAAGTTCTCCTCTATAATTGTATCCGCTCTTATAGATAAACTTTTGAATTTTTGAATATAATCCTTAACTGATCCTATTTGTTGAATTTTAGCAAGCTGGCTGAAGAAGTTGTCTGTCACACTATTGCTATATTGTGCTTGGAGTTCTTCTGTAAAAATTGACCATGAGATGGTGAGACCCTTTTTTCTCTGATGAGTACAAAGTCAACGATACCAAATGAATTTATTTGGGTCTAGATATAGGGAAGCCATCATGACCTTTTGTCCATATGGGATTTGATGTACTTCAAAAAAATTCTCCATTTCGTTTATCGATGTTAGAGGATCCTTACCATCGAACTTGCGCATATCCACCTTTGGAAAAAATTCCTAGATCCCATAGGAGTATTAAAATTTGTGTCATTATTAGCTGACTTGAAGGTTTCACCTTGGTTGCTTGAGAACTCCTTACTTGGTTCATTCATATAGGTGCTTAACATGCTTCGTATATCTGATATATCTCCTCTTAGGTCACACATATCCCTCTTAACCTCTTCCTTGAACTTACTTATTTCCTCATTGGGATTATTATCCTCTATTATTTCCTCATCCTTATTAGAGGATTTCCCCGGTGTGGCAGCATTCTTTTTGCCTCTGTTGCAGGCCCCGTCATGATGGAAACCAATATTTTTTAAATAAATCACACAAATGAAATGTAAATTTTCTAAAATTTTTACTATAACTTACTAAGGCCAAGATACCACTTACCCAGAAAAAAATCAAAAAACTTAGCAAATTTACTGCCTTGAGAGCGAATTTGTTGGAAACCCTAATTTTGCAATAACTCTATTATTTTTGCTTCAATTCCTCTAAAATCTGGACTGTGTCTTCTTTAATATGGTCTTCAAAAACCCTTTAAAAATATTTTTAAAATTTTCTAAAATCTGAAAGTTATGCTCTTCCCAAAATGGCCTCCAATGTTGAGAAAAAATCTTGCCTCTACGGTGCCAAGATCATGCTCTGATACGACTTGTAATGAAACAACTTTCACAATATCTGAATATAATAGTAATATGCTGCAAATACTTGATAATAATATGCCACTTCAAGGGGGCAACCTCCTAATCCTCTTCGAGGGGGATACCTCCAATAGTCTTTAGTAAGAACACAATACTCAATATGATGTGAAATGAGACTCACTACCTCCTATATATACCTATTTATGCCTAGGATATCACCTAGGCCGACTTAGATAGCCCTATAGAAGCCTTAGGCCGACGTAAACAACTAAATAACAATATAATAATGATAATATGACTTAATTAGGAGTTAAGATAGCCACAAGCCGACTATTCGTAACCCTATGTACACCAATATTAAGGGCGTAGCATTAGCATTGTTGCATAGGTATGTTCAGAGACAAATGAGTAGATATGAAGTGACAATGGACAATCTAGACTTACTAACACTAGAGCGTTAGCTATGGTTTGTTTAATTTCTGTAAAGGTAGCTTTGGCTTCTGGAGCCCAATCCATTTTAGCATCTTTTTTCAACATGACATTAAGGGGTCAAATAATTTCAGCAAAACCTATCATGAACTTGCGTACAAAGTTGATCTTGCCAAAATATGACTTAAGTTCCTTCTTGCTAGCTAGAGATGGTATCTTGAGGATTGCCTATATTTGGTCAAGATCAATGGATATGCCTTATTCAGATATCACATGGCCCAACAACTTTCTTCAGTCACTCCAAAAACGCACTTCTTGGGGTTGAGTGAAATCCCATACTCTTTGCATCATTGTAATAATTTCCTTAAGTTGGCCACATGATCTTCTCACCTCTTTGAAAACACTATAAGATAATCCATATAGATTATGACGCATTTTCTAATTAATCCCTTAAAGGCAACATCCATTTCCCGTTGGAATGTGGCATTAGCATTGATCAACCCAAATGGCATTCTGCAGTATGTATAGATTCCCCATTTGCATTTAAAATATGTCTTCAGCCTATCCTCATAATCAACCATCACCTAGTTGTAACTTGAATATCCATCCAGAAAAGACATCATCTGGAATCCATTGATAATCTATAATACAATGATGGTAATGGATAGTTATCCTTTTTAGACACTTGATTCAAATTCAAAAAGTCAACACAAAGTCTAATTTCCCCATTCTTCTTTCGGATTGGAACTAAGTTTGCTAACCAAGCTGAATGTCTGATAGGAAATATTATTCTTGCGAACAACAATTTCTAGACTTCTTTAAAAATCAAGGGTTCCAACAGAGCATTCACCAGCCGTTGTCTCTGTCTAAATGGCTTCACACCTAGTTTGAGTGGTATGGTGTGAGTAATGATCGAGGTATAATAAGTTTTGAGGTCCTCGTAACTCCACACTATCACTTCATGATAATCTCTCAATGCGTGAATAATGTCCTCCTTTTCTTCTTTAGCACTGGCCTTTCCAATAAACACATTCTTAATCTCTTCATATGTCCCTAGATTGAACGGATCGCACTATCCATGAAGAGATTCTCCTTCTTTCTTTTGGGTTCCCAATTTATCTGAATCGAACAATCGCTCCAATTCCATCATCCTTCGTGGAATGATGTTTGTCTTTAGATTGAGAACTCCCTCTAAATCCATCTCAGCAGGTTCCATTTCCTCTTCATCCATTATTTGAGTAATGAAAATGTCAAATGAAGTGAGGAAGTTAATTATGTGCTTGTCCTCTTCAAAGACTTGAAAATTTGTGACATTATCTGGTACTGACAGGGTGGTGATAAATTCAACAGTGAACTTCTTTAAATCTACCATGGATGTTGGTTCTAACATGCTCGTTGTTTGTGCTAAAGCATTTGCAACATGATTCTACCTTTGAGGAATCAGCTAGATATTGAAACCATCAAAGCATTCAATCAAATCCCATACTCAGTTTCTATACCTATTCAACCTCTTATCATTGCACATGAGTATTGCTTCCTCACTTATTTTACAACCAATTCTGAATCTCCAAACACCTAAAGGACTCTAACTTTCTTCTGAAGTGCCATCAGAAATCCTTGCACTAAAGCTTCATACTCTGTTATGTTATTTGTGCAAGGAAACTATAGTCGATGCGATGCCAAATATGAACTTCCGATGGGACTGATCAGCTCAAATCCTGCCCTAGATCCTTGTCTACATCTTGACTGTTGGGAATTAAGGTGTCTCAACCTTGGTAATTCCTTGCATTGTTTATGTTTGTATTTATTAATTCATTGCCTATGTTGTAAATTAATTGTAAATTCCATATTGTCATTTTGTGGGATGTGGCACAGTGATGTGTCATCCTACATGGAAGATGACAACTTGTAATTTTGTCCTCACATGAGGAGATAGGCATCCCACTTTGTGGGAGGAGCATTTTTCCATGTTTTAGCATCTTTCATGTTGTGTAAGGGAATGTTTGACCGAAACTGTTATGACAAATTCCTATGACAAAGTTATGACATATAAGGGTTAGAAATAGAAGCTTGTAAGATAGGTGAAGATATATGTCATGAAGCATCTTTGAAAAAGGCATATTTAGGCACCCCATGGTGGACTATGACATGTTGTAAGAGAATATGCTATTTATAGGATGTGTATGATAGATTCTCTTACAGTTATAAGTCATTATGCTATGACAGATTCTATGACGGTCGTAAGAGTCATAGAAGCTTCTGTCATTACCCATTTTGGGAATAGGTGACCTCTTTGGGATGGGGTGACCTGACAAGTGTAGGAACATTCTACAGGGTTGGACAAGTGTGCATAGGCATGGGTTTTGGGCCATGAGGCCAAGTTAGATGCCCATCCCAGGATAGGACCAATATTGCCTTGTATATTCTATATAAACAGGTGCTTGGAGGTGAAGTATTACAGGTTTTATAGGTACTGTTACTCTGCTAGATTGACTCCAGACATGAGTGTCAAAGACCATTGAATCTTGGATTGCAAGTGTATTGTAAACAACATTTAGTTTTTGATAATACATTGTGCAGGTTTTTGAGTGTGGGGTTTTTCACCTAATAAGGGTTTTCCCGATGTTATATCTTTGTCTCTCTTCTTTTGTTTTCTTCTTGGTTCATGTATATTGTTGTAATATCTCTGTTAGATGTTCTATGTTTCTATAGTTGTAAGAATTAAATTGAATTTGCATAGCCCTCTCCTCATTAGATTAGTGTAGGAAGTGATTTCCGCACACCTAGCTTCCTATCAAATGGTATAAGAGCCTGGCTAGTTTTGGTCTTAACTGTTGGGTAGGGGTTTTTTGAGCTGATCTTAAGTTGAGTAGGAGTTTGTGTAGAGTATTCTGAATTCTATTGTAGGAAGGAGATGGTAAGCACATCTGGAAGGATTGAGGTGGAGAAATTCAATGGCACTAATTTTGATTTGTGGAAGCTCAAGATGGAAGACATGCTTGTTGATCGAGACCTATGGGAAACTATCAATGGAACTAAACTAGCTACAATGTCACAACCTGATTGGGATCTCAAAGATCAGAAGGCTAAGGGTCTCATTAGATTTAGTCTTGTTGATTTTGTTTTGTTAAATGTCCATGAGGAGACTACTTCAAACTTGCTTTGGAAGAAGTTGGGAGATGTGTATCAAGGCAAATCCTTGGTTAACAAACTTTTTTTGAGAAAGAAGTTGTTTTCCCTTTAAATGGAGGACAGAGGATCTGTTGTAGAATATATGAATGCTCTCAACATGCTAGTTGCACAATTGACATCTATTGGTGTGAAGATGGAGGAGGATCACTGTATGACCTTGCTTTGGTCCTTTCCAGACTCATGGGATCACCTTGTCATGGCTATTAGAAGCACCACATCCACATTCAAAATGCATGAAGTGGTTACTTCATTGTTATTCAAAGAGATGTAGAGAAAGTCTTCTGATGTAGCTAAAGAGGCTCTTGTAGTTCATGGAAGACCCAAGGAGAAAGGGAAAAAGAAGGACAAGAAAACTGAGAAGGGTAGATCCAAATCTAATGGGAGATCCAAATCTCCTGGAAAGTCGAAGGCTATCTATTGGAACTGTGGTAAATCTGGGCATTTCTTAAAGGAATGCAAAGAAGAAAAGAAAAAGAAGAAGAAGACCCTAGATTCAGATTCTGACAAGTCACAAGATGATGGTAATGCTTTCATCACAGCCATGGCAACCCATGCATCTGATGATGTGTGGACAATTGACTCTAGTGTATCATTCCACATGACCTGGCATCGAGACTAGTTAACCAAGTATGAGGAGTTCGATGGTGGAAAGGTGTACTTGGGTGACGACTCTCATCTGAAGATTGTTGGTCATGGAAGAGTCTCTATCTGATTCCCTGATAGACAAGTGAAGGGGATCTCTAGGTTTATGCACGGAACTTGCTTTCTATAAGTATGTTGAATGATGCAGGTGTGTAGGTTGTCTTTTCGAAAGAAGGATGTAAGATGACTAGAGGAGCTATGGTGCTTGCTAAGGGTACTAGGAGAGGTACTTTGTTTCAATTAGAGGCATGCATTTCACAATGCAATAGTTCTTCTAACTCAAGGAAGATGGAAGCAGTCACTTCATCCCCACCATCTGAATGAGAAGTGAACAAATCTTTTGTTTCTAATTCTGATGGTTGTAATCATGCCTTGGAAGTTAAGCTTCCTACTGAAAAGACAATGTTATGGCATAAGAGATTTGGCCACATTGGTGAGAAGGGTCTACGTGCCCTGAAAAATAAAAACCTCATTGAGGGGTTAGATTATTGTAATCTTGAGTTCAACTTTTGCGAACATTGCATATATGGTAAACAAAACCGTGTTCAGTTTTATTTGAGTTCTCATAAGTCTTCTGGTGTGTTGGATCTTGTTCATTCTGATGTATTTGGTCCTGTTAATATTCCTTCGTTATCAAAATCTATATATTTTGTATCTTTCATAGATGACTATAGTAGAAGGACATCAATTTATTTTCTCAAAAGAAAATCTGTAGTCTATAGTAAGTTTAAGGAGTTTAAGGCCTTTGCTGAAAATCAGACTAGTAAAAATATTAAGTGTTTGAGAACTGACAATGGTGGTGAGTTCTATTCTATATAATTTGATAAATATTGCAACGAACTTGGGATTGAAAGACATAAGATAACTCCATACACCCGCAACAAAATGGAGTTGCAGAGAGGATGAACAAAACATTGATGGAAAAGGCTAGGAGTATGCTTAGTGGAGCTAGCCTAGAACAAAAATTTTGGGCTAAAGTTGTTGCCACTGCTTGCTATCTTGTAAATAGATCTCCTACATCATCTCTTGTTGGAAAGAAACCCATGGAGGTGTGGTCTGGTAGAAATTTTTGAATAAGGCATCTTTGTGTTTTTGGTTGTGAGGCATATGCACATGTGCCTAGGGAGAAGCGGTCAAAATTGGAGAACAAGGTTGTTAAGTGTATCTTCATTGGCTATGGTGTCGATGTGAAAGGATACAAGCTTTGGGACCCTGTGGCTGAAAAAGCATTGTATAGCAGAAGTGTCATCTTCAGAGAGCTTACACCTTTTTCCATAGTTTTACAACTAGAAGAAAAAGAAAAGAAAGAGGATATTGTTAAGTTTCCTCCTACCCCTGAAAAGAATGAATAGAAAGACAATGTTGGACCTGATGATGTGGAGAGCTCTTGCATCTTTGAAATCTTAGATGAAGATGTTGAACCTCAACCTCAGATCTTGAGGAGGTCTACATGGATAAGAAAGCAACCTGAAAGGTTTGGTTTTACATTGCTTGATTCTAGTTGTGCTTTTGCTTTGCTTACTAACAGTGATGAGCCTAGAACTGTATTAGAGGCTATGGACATGAAAGATGCAGGTTCCTAGAAGGAGGCCATGGAGGATGAAATGGCTTCTTTGGAAAAGAATCAAACTTGGTACTTGGTGCCTTTGCCTCCTGGACAAAAACCCATTAGATGCAAATGGGTGTTCAAGAAGAAATTTGGTGCAGATTCCAGTGTTGAGAAGTATAAGGCTAGATTGGTTGTGAAGGGGTATTCACAAGTGGAGGGTATAGATTATGGAGAGATCTTCTCTCCCATTGCAAAGATGACATCCATTCGATTCCTTTTGTCTCTTGTAGTAGCTTATGACTTAGACATAGAATAGATGGATGTGAAGACAACTTTCCTTCATGGTGATTTGGAGGAAGAAATCTACATGTCACAGCTAGAGCATTACATGGTGAAAGGTAAAGAAAATTTGGTTTACAAGCTTAAGAAGTCTTTGTATGCTTTGAAACAATCCCCTAGGAGATGGTACTTGAAGTTTGATGCCTTTGTGTTGTCTATTGGATTTGTGAGATCAAAATCGGATCACTGTGTGTATTATAAGTTTGATGGTGATCATATTCTCATTGTTACATTGTATGTTGATGATATGTTACTCATTGGGAAGGGTAACAATATGATTTCTGATTTCAAATCTTAGTTGTTAGCACAACTTGAAATGAAAGATTTAGGGGTAGCTAGGTACATTCTAGGAATGGAAATCAGAAGAGATAGAAGCAACAGAAAACTTTGGTTAAGCTAGAGTAAGTATGTGAAGACCATGTTGCATAGATTCAGCATGGTAGATTGTAGACCATTGTGTGTTCCTGTTTCTTTGTGGACAAAGTTGTCTATTGAGGATTGTCCAAAATCTCCTAGTGAGGTGGACGACATGAGCAGAGTACATTATGCTATTATTGTTGGTAGTTTGATGTATGCTATGGTCTGCACAAGACTAGACATTGCCCAAGTAGTGCGAGTCCTTAGTCGATTTATGGCTAATCTTGAATAGGTTCATTGGGATGTAGTTAAGTGAGTGTTTAGATGTTTAAGGGGTGCTTCTGAGTATTCCATATGCTATCATGGTAATGTTACAGGACCTCTGCATTCTATTGATATTCGTGGATTTGTGGATTCAGATTGGGCATGTGACATTGACAGTAGGATATCCACTAGTGCTTATGTGTTTACTCTATTTGGTGGTGCTATTAGTTGAATGAGTAATCAACAACTTGTGGTTGCTTTGTCCATGACAGAAGGTGAGTATATGCTAGAAACTCATGCTTGTAAGGAAGCCATTTGGCTTAAGAGATTATGTTCTAATATTGGTGTTGATGTAGGTCAAATTATGATCAATTGTGATAGTCAGAGTGTAATTTGCCTTGCGAAGAATCCAACTTTCCATGCTAGAACAAAGCACATTGATGTTCAGTTTCACTTTGTATGAGACATGGTAGAGGATGGGAAGGTAAATTTAGAGAAGGTATATACTTTGAAGAATATTATAGATGCATTGACGAAACCACTGGGCACAGAAAAGTTTAGAGGGTGTTCGAAGTCTATGGGCCTCTCGGCCTATAGCAGTTAAATCATGTTATTCCATTGGCTCATACAAGGTGTTCGACAAGTGGGAGAATGTTGGGAATTAAGGTGTCTCAACCTTGGTAATTCATTGCATTATTTATGTTTGTATTTATTAATTCATTGCCTATATTGTAAATTAATTGTAAATTCCATATTTTCATTTTGTGGGATGTTGCACGGTGATGTGTCATCCTACATGGAAGATGACAACTTGTAAGTTTGTCCTCACATGAGGAGATAGGCATCCCACTTTGTGGTAGGAGCATTTTACCATGTGTCAGCATCTTTCATGTTGTGTAAGGGAATGTTTGACTAAAACAGTTATGATAGATTCCTATGACGAAGTTATGACATGTAAGAGTCAGAAATAGAAGCTTGTAAGACAGGTGAAGACATTTGTCATGAAGCATCTTTGAAAAAGGCATATTTGGGTGTCCCAAGGTGGACTATGATATTTTATAAGAGAATATACTATTTATAGCATGTGTATGACATATTCTCTTACAGTTGTAAGTCATTATGCTATGACAAATTCTATGACGGTCGTAAGAGTCGTAGAAACATCTGTCATTACCCATTTTGGGAATAGGTGACCTCTTTGGGATGGGGTGACCTGACAAGTGTCAAAAAAATTCTACAAGCTTGGACAAGTGTCCATAGGCATGGGTTTTGGGCCATGAGGCCAAGTTGGAAGCCCATCCCAAGATAGGACCAATATTGCCTTATATATTCTATATAAACAGGTGTTTGGAGGTGGAGAAGTATTATAGGTTTTATAGGTACTGTTACTCTATTAGATTGACTCCAAATATGAGTGTCAAACACCATTGAAACTTGCATTGCAAATGTATTGTTTAGTTTTTGATAATACATTATGCAGGTTTCTGAATCTAGGGTTTTTCACCTGATAAGGGTTTTCCACACATTACATTTTTGTTTCTCTTCTTTTGTCTTCTTTCTAGTTCATGTGTATTGCTGCAATATCTATGTTAGATGTTCTATGTTGCTATAGTTATAAGAATTAAATTGAATTTGCATAGCCCTCTCCTCATTAGATTAGTGTAGGTAGCAATTTTCGCACACCTAGCTTCCTTTCATTGACCCATCAAACCTTAAAGTCCAGAGCTGGAAATCTTTATTGCTATCATCTTGTCTTATTGATCTTTTCCTATTTATCTAAGGTTCTAGCTCCACCTTCTTCATGATATTTGGATCTTCCTTTGGATCAATGGGAACTTTCAAGTGTCTTTGCACTTGCTCCACTGCTTCTTAACAAAGTAAACATGTAAACTCGGAATGTGAAGCATCATGTATACGGCACCAGTTTGGCAGCAACAACTCTTCCATCTGAATCTGCTTCCCTACAACTACTTGATCATTTATAAATTTAGCTACAAAATCCTAGAATCCTTCAAATATCATTGGCTCATCACCTTTTGAGGAATTCCTTGAGTCTGATTGGACATATGCTTCCGTACTTTCTGGCTTTTCTACAAGCGGAGGATCAGGAAATATGTTGCAGCTTATCATAAGAATCTCCTCTGCTTGATCAACATGAGGAAGGTAGGCACCCAAGTCAACTTTTGAAAACAAAATTTCATTTGTCTAATTATACTTTGTAATCATGTGTTTCATTTTTGGCTCCCTTTCAATATGAATCTCATTTGCCAGACCCTTCCATGGTAGCCACATGTGAGAAAAATCTATTGCCATATAGCCATTCAAAGTTCTAGACCAATCCCAACTTAGAAGCATGCCATATTGGTCTGGAATATCTACCACTTGAATGTATGTGCATTTCTACACATTGGGATTGGAAGCCAGCTGCATATGTATCCTATTCAATTCACCCATCACATTCACTTCAATCTTATCTAACTATGTAACTTTATTGGAAGATTTGGCTGGAGTGAGGCCTAGCTGATGCAGAGGTAGGAGGACCAAAACTATCCTCAATAACATTAACAAATCAAAGAACTAATCGAATTTATGTTGGTCAGGTTGAAGAGAACATTAATACATATTTTTCCTCCAATTTTCATGAAGATCCAATGGTAGGAGAGAAAGTTATGACTCTTTTCCCAAAACTACAAACCCTAGGTAGTGTTCAGACCTACCCTCACCAAAATTGTAATATCTCTCACAAAACTTAATGAAATTATACCAAACCAAAAGAATTGTAAACTAGAAACACATATCTTCCATGCATCTATTATATGCATCAATGTGAGGCCGTACCAATTCGTATCATGCATATTTTCAGACTGTATTTTCAGAAAATTAAACTCTGCAGACCTACCCTCAATAAAAATGCCATAACTTATTCAAATCTTAATAAAATTTGATGCAATAAAAAGAAATGGAAAGTAGACTCAATAATATTTCCAAATATTTATGGTTTTCTCCTATATATATATCTGTAAAGAACCATACCAAATGCTGCAATGGGACTGTTGCAGGAAAAATCAGAAAATTACAGTCCATAAAACACTCATATCTTTCACAAAACTAAATAAAAATACATGGGAAAAGAAGAAAATGGAAGGTGGTTGAAGGATATAACATTTTCAATCTATTAGACATCCATTCAATTCCATACAGGGCTGTACAATAGCAAAAGACAGCAAATTTCTGAAGGAAAATACAGGAAAACATTGTTTTTTCTCATTCCATGCTCAAATCTTCAACCACCCACGAATTCTTCATGGTTACAAAGCCTTTTAAAGGCATTAAAACATGTCTCTTTAGTTCATGACTGATTTGGAGCAAACCAAGATCCAAATGACTCTTCACCTTCCAAGATTGCATCTTTTTTCTAATTTTACATTGACAACCTTTACATGGTTTGCAATATTTTGCATTTTTGAAACTCCTAATGACCTAAACACATAAAAATGACTTGATAAACCTCATTACAATGTGGAATCATATAAATTTAATCAAACTCAAATATTTTTTAAGGGCAATATTAATTTACCAAGGTGCTCCTACACCATACAACCAACCAACAAAATTTTTAAGTCCCTTGGAAATGTATCTACAACAAAAGTCTCTTTCCTCTATCTTCAATCTTCAATCTTCTCAGCTACAATCTTCCAAATATTCACATGAAGAAAGGTAACCAACCAACCAACAAAACAAACTACCATCTTCATAGAGCATCATCAGACTCCTTATACTCCCACCAGTGGAGTATTCTTCAGGCTGCAACATCAAGTGCTTCTTCAGGTATCCATCTCTCTCACTGCTTCACAACAAACCAACTCACCAAACCATCCATCTCACCCAACAGTAGATCCTGGTGATGCACCTACCACTCTCTCCTTAGTGGTTTCTCTATGCATCTTTCTCCATCCAAATCTCTATTGGAGAATGGTCATGACAGACCTCATCTTGTCTGCCCACACACAACTTCAGAAAACATCTTTCTGCAGCTAAATGGATAAGCACCTGCAACCAAACAACTGAGCAATACAAAATATAAAAGGTGTAGATTGCCTCCCTCAGAAATCTATCTACACAATCAAGATCTTCTTGCTCTTCACCTGCCTTCTCAGTGATAGGAAAAAAAATACACACCACCCAAATCTTTCGCCAGCTCTGATACCAATCTGATGTAGAGGTAGGAGGATGAAAACTATCCTCAATAACATTAACAAATCAAAGAACTAATCCAATTTCTATTGGTCAGGTTGAAGAGAACATTAATACATATTTTTCCTCTAATTTTTATGAAGATCCAATAGTAGGAGAGAAAGTTATGACTCTTTTCCCAAAACTACAAACCCTAGGCAGCGTTCAGACCTGCCCTCACCAAAATTGTAATATCTCTCACAAAATTTAATGAAATTATACCAAACCAAACGAATTGTAAACTAGAAACACATATCTTCTGTCCATCTATTATATGCATCAATGTGAGGCCATACAAAGTCATACCATGCATATTTTCAGACTGTATTTTCAAAAAATTAAACTCTGCAGACCTACCCTTAATAAAAATGCCATAACTTATTCAAATCTTAATGCAATTTGATGCAATAAAAATAAATGGAAAGTAGACTCAATACTCTTTCCAACCATATATGGTTTTCTCCTGTATATGTCCATATAGAACTGTACCAAACGCTGTAATGGGACTATTGTAGGAAAAATCAGAAAATTACAGTCCATAAAACACTCATATCTTTCACAAAACTAAATAAAAATGCATGGGACAAGAAAAAAATGGAAGATGGTTGAAGGATATAACATTTTTAATCCATTAAACATCCATTCAATTCCATACAGGGCTGTACAATAGCAAAAGAGAGCAAATTTTTGAAGGAAAATATAGGAAAACATTGTTTTTTCTCATTCCATGCTCAAATCTTCAACCACCCACGAATTCTTCATGGTTACAAAGCCTTTTAAAGGCATTAAAACATGTCTCTTTAGTTCATAACTGATTTGGAGTGAACCGAGAGCCAAATGACTCTTCACCTTCCAAGTTTGCATCTTTTTTCCAATTTTACATTGACAACCTTTACATGGTTTGCAATATTTTGCATTTTTGAAACTCCTAATGATCTAAACACATAAAAATGACTTGATAAACCTCATTACAATGTGGAAGCATACAAATTTAATCAAACTCAAATATTTGTCTAGGGCAATATTAATTTGCCAAGGTGCTCCTGCACCACTAGCACCTTGCAAATTGATAATGGAATTACATTGGTGGAAGCACCAGAATCCACTAAGCAGTTATGAAGGTTCTTTCCAAAAATTCTAAGTGTTAAGAGAAAAGGAGGACTCTCTCTCTTATCTGTATTAGAATCCACTAAGCAGTTGTGAAGGTTCTTTCCAAAAATTCTAAGTGTTAAGAGAAAAGGAGGACTCTCTCTTATCTTTATATAATGTCACTTTTTGGTCAGCGTCTGTCACATGGACCCTTTCTTTTCCTTTATCAATGTTATCTTTTATCTAAGTTTCTTTCTGGGAGGAATCCATCTTAACACCTGCCCCCATTGCATGGAGGAAGGCTGTCCTAATCTCAGGTACTTTAAGCAATTCATAAATGGACAAGCTAACCTTCATTTTCTTAAGTTCATCAGCTACATACTACCCCATTTTTACTATATTAGACAATTGAGAACTTTCACTAGCCGCTCCCTAATGCATGGATTGGGGTGTGGCATTTGGAGGCTTGGGATTGTTGGAATCTTTTAGATCTGGTGGAATTTGATAATTATTTAGAGGAATGGAAGTGGTGAAAGGACCTTTTAGCTTATTACTTTTCAAATTGTATGGAGTTTTGTTGTATTGGTGATAAGCATTTACTTCATCCAGCTCTTCTTCCTTAGGCTAATTATCATCTTGGAATGGAAATGTATAACTATCAAGTACTAGGGAAGTATCATACCTTAGAGATGGCACAAGTTCATACCATGTTGGTGAATTCTCTTGTGTTTTAGCATTTTGGATTTCCATCTAGAAAATGCTAGACGCTATTTGAAATTCTAGACATTCTAGCTTAGAATGAGCATTTGTATTATGCAATCTGCACTAAGTAGACAAGGTTGCTTCTACCAACATCACGTGGCCAAGTGGGCAGGTATCATTGTTTTAATTCTCCAAAGGTGACGGTACTCCATTATTAGGCCTAGTGTTCCAAGACTGATTTGATCACTACTAAAAATTCTGATTTTGATAGTGCTTTTGATTCTAATATTGATTTTGGTTTTGGAACTGATGCTGATTTTGATTCCTCTATTGTAGATATGCATTTTAATTCCTTAGGCGGGTGACTTCCGTAGTGAGCTTCTTCATCTACTCAACTAACTCTCTAATGTCATAACTATCATCTCTTGCCTTAGCTACTTTAGAAGATTAGAGAAAGAGCATTTGGGAAGGAGGAATTTTGGCTGTTGGATTTCCTAGGTGAACCACCAAAGCCTGTGTTGTAGCTAGGGTTGGCATCGGGTTCATTACAGGGGTATGATTGGTCAAAGCTTGGTTAATCATGGGTATTTAATTTAGCATCGCCATGGGACCCATGTGGTTCAATGGACCTATGGTTGTTTGTCCTAACTAAGTATTCACAGTGACAACTTCAATGTAGGCTTCAGCAAGATTAGCTAGGGGTGGGTTAGCCCTTCTTGCAAACATAGAGGTGAGTCTGTCTAAGGCTCCATAATAAATAGGTAGGGTTGCAGCTTGCCTTATGACATAGGGAGCTTGTAAATGACTAAAATTCTTCTTGAATCTATTATTAAAAGAACTTATCAGCTCACCTTCACCTCGACAAATTTCTACAAAAGACCAGTAGAGATCTACTGGAGTAGTAGGAATTCAAAATCGGTCTAGAAATACATTTTTTAGATTCTGGCACAAGTTTATGGATGCTGCAGGAAGGTTGGCAAACCAACAATAAGCCTCATCTTGTAATGAATAAGGGAACAACCTATAGACCACATCTTCATGTGGTATCTAGTGCATGAATATGTTGCCCTCAAAAATTTTAATGTGCTCATTAGCAGTCCCATCCAGATAATTTACTCTAAACTTGGAGTAAAACTTGTCTAGGTTTTTAGGCATATCATGATAGTTGTTGAATTGAAATGGGGACTAGTTATTTCCCAAGAAGAAAGCCATGATAGGAGGATTGAGAGGGGGTGCAACTATGTTCCTTGGGATTGATTGAGCTCTTGGTGCTCTTGGGATCTCTCCTTGTTCATTTGAATTCTATCAAGGATAGTAACTACTCTCCAGCTGAGTTGGATCTAGTATGTCTCTGTCTAGTCCCTAGACTTGCTGATTTAGAGGTCATTTAGCTTGGTTCAGCCCTCCTTCTAGCGCCAATTCTATTGATGGGTGTTTTTGCACTCAACAACGCAATTATCATTGTTGGTATCATACCTCTCTTGAAAAGTATCCTACCCTAGGTAAGACTACTCTAAGGTTTCTAGAGCTAGGTCTTAGCCCACTTGGAATCTCTCAGTTGAAATGTACTAGCTATGCCAACAAGGGGTCTTACATACAATTGACAAATTTAGACAATTTAGATAGCGATGCATGCAAACCCTTTTTAATTTCAGATGATAAGACAATGTAAAATGCTACTAAAATACCTAAGCTAACAATCGTTTTCAAAGAAAATGTAAAAGGAGATAATGTTTTAGAAGAATCCTAAGTGACATTCACAATATATGGACTACTGCAGGTAGACAAATATTCTAAATTTAACTAGTTTTCTAAGTTACCAAACTAAATGGATGTTACAGAACTACAGAAAATGATGCTATCTTCAATGGAGATCTAGAGATTTTTAAATTACATTCATTCATCAAACACCCAAATGATGGCACAATTTAACTTATGAAATGCAATTGAACTAAGCACAAATTAATCAGCCCAGGCTAAATTTGTACAGTCACTGACAATCAACAAGCAACTAAAAGAATGGGCTAGGAACATTTATTAGATACCTTTAACAAACCATAAACATTGTAAAAGCATAATTAACTAATTAATGGAGATCAAGAAGTGAACCATGAAAACTAGATAAGCAAATACAATACACAAATTCTTAGGGAAACTATAGAAACTTGCTTTGTATTGACTTTAAATGACAGAGCATCAACAATTCGTCACCAAGAATCTTAAAAATAAGAGAGAGGGCAATACTTTATATAGGAGGTGCCATACTGAGTTTTTGAATGAACGGTGGAGATTAACTCGACACTGATGGTCCAAATTTAACATCATTTAATGTATTTACAACAACTCATTGCAATCCTAGATTATATTTTGTCTCTTATGAAAAAGACAAAAAATGACCCCCAAATACATTGAACCTAGACAATTTGACTACCCATTTAAATACATATATGGAAAAGATCATTTACAAGGCATAATAAGGACAAAATAGTGTCACATGACCTTCCAAATATAGCAATTTACATTAGTGATGGGATTACATTTTGAAATATTCAAAAACATGTTAAGCTTCATCATCCAAATCTATTTTATCTTCTTATTCTACCCTCTTGTTGTGGTAGCTAACCCAGGCTGACAATGCTGGATTGATATCTACGTGGTCTGGGTTCATGAGGTGGTTGACCCGATATCTAAACATCTCCAGCTCTTGACTATATCGATTATACATTTTTTCCACATCCTTCTTTCCTTTATGAAATACACTTAAGTCAGTTCAGAGGTCACTGACTCTGTCCAGTCTAGCTTCCACATCCAATTTAGTATCTTCAAAAACTATCTTATGTAGCTTGTCTTTGCATCTCTTCACTTTGTATGGCACCAAGTCATCAAAAGCCATCACAAGGCAGTCCTTCAAGGTGTCATTTATTTCATAAATAAGAGTCAATATATTTTCTTCTACCACTTTGTAGGCCTCCCTGATGCTATCAAAAAATTCCTTTCTCAATTTTATTTGCTGATACCAAGTTATAGCTTTATACAGTCTATCTCTTGTCAAAATATTTTTAGACAGCAGTGTCTGAGCAGGTAAATCTCTGATTGCTTGCACTCAAGGGAATACCTAAGAATAATATTCATCAAAAGAATCACATTCCTCATGCAATTCTTTCTAATGTTCCTGAAGTTGAACCAAATTGTTCTAAAATTCAGCTACAGTGTCAATTGCCTCACATCCTTTCTCACACACTTTGATCATCCATTTCTGGCTTCCTGTGGATAAAGTCCAGACTTCATCTAGTTTCGACACTTCACCTCTTGATAACAAAGTAGGCACTATCCTTAGCTCACCCTCAAAGTCTACTGGTTTTATCAAAAATTGTAAACAGGTTTAAATTCTTAATTTTGATGTTTCAACTCGTTCTTTGTGAGTTTATCTTTGTCTAGTTGTTCCAGGATTGAAGTAATAGAGCCCTTGAACTCATCAACCTTTTGAGCCCTTGTAGTTGGTCCCAAGTTCACCATTGTTATAGTATAATCTTCTGTTCTAACCTATTCTCTATTTGTATCAGTTGGTGGGACAACTACTTCTACTATCCTGGATCATGCTGCATCCTTATAAATTTTGGAGTGCACTTTTTCTTTCTTCTATTTTGTCAATTTTTGTGCCTATGACAGAATAGCACTCAGATCTAATTTCATGATTTCCACCTAAGGCTCTGGATATGCAATTCTGCTTTGTATCCAATTAGGTGCTGAGGAGGAAGGCTCATTAGACCCATCAAGGTTCTCATTGTCTGTACTAGATGACTTTTCAAGTAATCCTTTTTTTTATCCCATTTCCTTACCCATATGCTCTTCCGCATTTGTAAAGTTCCTCTAGTTCACCAATACATCCTTTTAAGCTACTCTTAGGATTGCTTCTATTTAGTTCTTTTCTAGAGGACTATCTGAGACCTCAATTATTTA
Source organism: Cunninghamia lanceolata (assembly GCA_027924645.1). NCBI lineage: Eukaryota > Viridiplantae > Streptophyta > Pinopsida > Cupressales > Cupressaceae > Cunninghamia > Cunninghamia lanceolata. Next base: position 8,481,810 of record BSBN01000193.1, read on the forward strand.
TGTGTTTGCTATTTCAGCCAAAGGCTCATCAGGTACTTCTTTCTCTATCTCTTGAAATACATCCCTCTCTGGCTCTTCTTCTTGGAGACCCAATTCAGCACACACTTTCTCTATGCCTGTTAATAATTGTACAACCAAAAGAATTGAATCTTGGTCTTTGATAGCTTGTGAGATAGGGGTAGCCAATCATATGGAGTGGCAATTGAAGGTGAGATGATTTGTGTCAAGTTGGTGAAGGCAGTTGTAGACACCTAAAATTGACTTGCTTTGTGAACTAATTTCCCATATCTCTACACCACCAATTATCCCTCCTATTAATTAAATAAATTCATTTTATTTAATTAATATCCCCCTAATCATCTACCCTTAACATTTATCAATCCTTTGTGATCAATTAATTCATTTAATTTATCACTATACCTTACAACATTATCCTTATTAATTAAATAAATATTCTCAATATTTATTTAGTTAATCTTTCCATCTCCCTAATCCTTATTAATTAAATAAGCCATACTTATTTAATTAATCTACCCTACTAATCAGCCTAAACCTAGGCTAGTTGATTAAATGACAATTATTTAATTAGCTACCCTAGCCTACCTATCTCCTAGACCTAAATTAATTAAACTAAACACTTATTTAACATTGCATAGCCCATCCTCCCACACACCTTTGAATAAAAATCAATTTTTTATTTAAAGGGTCAAATCTTCCTTACAACTCATTTATCGCCCTCTTACACATGTAAGTGTACATGTGTCCTTCAACCTTCACACCTCCACATAAAAATAAAATTTTAATTTACACTCCCCCATGAGTTGAATTTTTAATTCACATGTCATATCCACTCTTCCCAAAAATAATTTTTTAATTCATTTTTATCCTCAACACCTTTCCCCATGTGAATTTAAAATTCACAAATAATGAGAGCCATCCAATCTCATTGACCAAACCTCAACCCTTGATCTCTCTCATCCATTCCTCTTGTGACACTTGTCACAAGACTATGACTCCAATCCAAACCCTAACTCTTAAGCATTTCTAGCCCTTGATCTCAACTTTTAATCCTCACCCTCCATCCTTTTTCCAAAAAATTTATAAATAAGACCCTCCTCTAAGCCTTTTTCAATGACTTCTTCTTGCATCCTTACTATGCCAAAATCTCTCTAAAATCTACTCATCCTAACATCATAATGCCAAAATCCTTCTAGCCTTATCTCTTATCTCTATCCAATCCATCAACCTATCCTCTAATCTCTCATCCTATTGTGTTGAATCTCAAAGAGCAATCCACATTTCACACTACATCAACTTGGGAAAAACTAGAGTATTTGGGTGCATTACTCTCCTCCTTATCTTGAGTTTGTGAATTATCTTGGAAGGTATAACACTTGTTTCATTGCATTTGCTTTATGTTTTTCTTTCACTTTGATTTTCATAAACTACATTGGCATGCCCGGTGGGACCCACAAGGTCTCTAACTAAAATTTTGTGTGAGATTTTTGTGCTTTGAGATGTGTTTTTTTGTAGGTATAGAATCTTTTCTTCGCACAGTGGCACTATTTCTCTATGAAGTGGTGCCATTTCTATGTATAGTGGCATTATCTCTGACTATTGTGGTGCCATTTTTGGACAACAAAACTGACTCACCTTAGCCTTAAATATTTTCTTCTTCTTCTTGTTTTCTGACACTTTTAGCCTTTTTAGCTCTTAGTTTTTGTAGAAAACACTCAGATACAAGGGGAAACTATGGTGAAATTTTCCTAAAATCTACCCAACAACTTATTTTCTAACTCTTATTTGCATTGACCAACACTGTGTTGTATTGGCACTATCTAAGCTCAGATCGGCATATCCTATCACATAGACAAGGTAGAAGTAGCAAGACCATTCTAGCACCTTCCTGACTTTTTGTGGCACCATCCTCTATATCAGCACCATCTCCATTGTGGTGCCATCTTACAAAGTAGCGCCATCTGTTACTGTGGTGCCATCCCCTTATGTAGCACTTTTCCTCTATATATTGGTGCCTTTATGTATTTTAGCACTATTTCTATATGTATTGGTGCTATCTTTTATTCCAGCATAATCTTTTTGCATTGTAGCACATTTTGTATTTCTGGTGCCATTTGGAAATCATTGTAGCATTATTTGTAGGATAGTTGGTCTCTACTCTGTCAACTATCAGTAGTGCCCTTTTTTGTCATTATGGAGTGATTTTAGGGTTCTATGGTGCCATCTGTATCTATTTCAGTGCTATTTTTTGTGCTAGCTTAGGGATCTGTGTAGGGTTGGGTCTCTATTCTGCAGGATATTTTAGATCATCAAAGACCACAAGCTTGAAACTACTAACAGTTTTTGCATGGATTTCTTAGCATAGAAAACACTTTATCTTGGTACACCTAAGAAGAACCCTTTGTGTCCCTAGCATATAAAACATTTGACTTTGGTGCAAATAAAATTAATCATTGCTTGCAATAAACAACTTTAAGCACATTTCGATTTGGGTTTAAAATGAACACTAGATTTTGTTTGTTGTGTCTTGTGCACTTGCATGTTTGTGTTATCCCATAGGGTAGAATTAAAGTATCCTCTCCCCTTGCCTTCAAAAGGATCTTGGGTGAAGAGAAATGGTTCTATCCTCTTTTTGTTTTTAGAAAGTGGGCCTACCCTTGAGACACACCTGTTCAAGGAACTCATTGGCAACCCCAAGTAGTACTTTCGTCTAGTCCGCTATATAAAATAGGATAAGGCAAAAGCCAAGTCTAAATTGGTATGAGCGCTTACCATTCGGTGTTAGCTCGAAAGGAAGTAGTACCTTTGTGTCTATGAAACTCCTAGTAAAGCTAGTCAAAACCTTAAGTGGTTTATCGGATGCTCGTAATGTGCCAATCCTATGGATGTACCCCCACTACGAACCATTGTTCTAGAAGCCAAAATTCCTCTACTTATTCAACAAGTATTGTCCTTGCCTCACCTTAGGTTGTGCATGCTTAATAAATCTTTCACATTTTTCACAACAAAACCTTTGGCCATTGTGCTTTCTTGTTTGATTTTGTTGGCAATAGACACTATGTGGCTTCATTATTGTTGTCATTGATGGCAACAAAGTTTATCCCACACATCCGCAACACATAATAGGTCTTTACTGGAACTCAGATTGAAGAGTGTTTTGGTCCAGTGAGCAAGAATAGAGCATGCAGTATGGTTTGACAATCAGGTCTAGATCTCTTAGAGGGTGTAACTCAGCAAATTGAGGACTTGAGAAAGTTAATAGGAGTATCATGTCTACTATATTCCAGAGATTGAGCCTTCAATGATAAAAGAGTGAAAAGATATGAGTATCTAAGTGTTGGGCTCCTGACAGGCAGAGTAGACTAAGGAAAAACTAACCGGAAGAGCATCAGACTTTAGTCTAGATGAGAAATTGATGGTGATCAAGCTTCTTGAGGGATCATTCATGGTTGGCTGACATGATTGATGACTTCTATGTCTATATTTTTGATACGTAGCACATATTAAGCATGGATTCAGTTGACAGACCAGTATTTAGTAAATATGTTGAGTATTCCAGTTGCCGACTAGAAAGATGTTGAAATCCTTGGTGCGGATATATGTATATATATACTAGATGGATTTTGGTATGAAGTGTGTGGTGTATTATATAGTGTGTGACAAAAGGCAGAGAGAAGTGTGGAAGCAGTAATACGGGTCCGGTATGTGACAGAACAACACTAAAATAGAGGAAGTATGAAGTGTAGTAGATCAGTATATTGAGCCTAACTAGAACTAAACCTTAGCATATGTGGATGCCTCTCTTCAGTTCAAACATCTGGTTACCTTCTATATCCTTGTAGATAGTGAGTCTCTTGTAGGCAGTGTGCCTCTTGTGAGCAGTGTGCTCAAGCAGTGAGCCCTAATTGGCAAGTGCCATTTTGTACTTCTTATTCTTTTAACAAAGAATACAATCTTGGGTTAGTCACCCCGTGGTTTTTCCCTTAACAGGGTTTTCCATGTCAAAATCATTGTGTTATGTGTGTTAATTTTATTTCTTCTCTCATGGTTATGTATGCTTATATGTTTTGATACTGCACTAACTGTTAAAGAAGAACAAAAAGTTAAAATATTTAAGATAACTGATTTACTCCCCCTCTTAGTTATCTACCTTGTTTCCAACAATTGGTATCAGAGCTAAGTTCCTCTAAATAGAGCCTAACAGCTTGAGGAAGATTTGGGAATCTTAATGGATATGTATGGTATGAGAGAACAACTTTAGTCTACCCTAGATGATCTTGAGCAATCTCACTCTAAAGTCAATAACTTAAGGGAATGACTCAAACAAGCTGATGATTTCATAAATAAACTCAAAGAAAAACTAAGTATCTCTATGAAAAAGAGAAAGGAACTACTTCAACAATTAGCAAGTCAAAGTGAAGCCAATGATACTAATGAAGATCTGAATGAGAAAAACAAGTTATGTGAGAAGCTATCAAAAAAGGTCATTATGGTGAGACATGAAATGGAATCAGGGGTTATGAAATTTACCTAAGAAATTGAAGAGAAAAGAAAAATTGAAGATAATCTAAAACAATCTCTCAAGGAGAAGTCAGAAGACTACCACAAAATGGATAGAATAATCAGGCATCTGGAATTTGATCTTGAAGAAGCTAGAGATAATGAAGAACAACTTGAGAATCAGATAGACACACTTAAAAGGGATCTTCAAATAGAAAATGAATACAAAGAGAAATTCAAGATAAGCTCTGCTCAACTTTAAGTTCTTGAAAGCTAAAAGAGGGTAGATGACAAGCATGGCTTGGGGTATGAGAAAGGTGAAAGCTCTAGATCAGGTCAAAAGAACTCTGGATTAGGAAATCCAAGGAACATGCCTAGAAGACCTCTAGTAAGGCAACCAAATGCTCAAAGATATCTATCCTTCAATGGATACTACTACAATTACAATAACTTCAGTCATAAAGTAAATCAATGCAGAAGAAGAATAAATCAGACTAATTCATCCTTCTCTAGACAGTGTTTTAAGTGCAAAAGGTATGGTCACAAATCTCATGAATGTAGAAATATGCAAATAAACAATTCATTCAATGGTAGATGCTTTGCATGCAATAGAATGGGACATATGGCTAATCAATGTAGATCAAGAGGATATCAGTGAAATTTGCAAAGAAATGTTGTTTGCTACAATTGTAATAGATCCGGTCATATTGCCAAATTCTACAAAAGTAAGAATCAGGATAAAAAGGGTTGGGTACATCATAATCAAAATCAAGACAAAGGAAAAGGAAAAGTGAATGCAGATGAAGTTCAAAGGGAGATGAACAAGATTTGGGTAAAGAGAAGTATAGAAAATGTTGGGGATGGATCCACACCAAAATCTGGTGCTGATATTCCTTCCAAAAACTAAATAGATGAGCTCTGGCTTAGAGGGAGTCATAAAGGAAAATAATTTCCCCCAACCAGTCAATCGGTGCCTGAAATTAGCACATGGAAAGTTGCAGATTAAAGGGTTCTCAGAGAAATATCTAAATAACCCTCAATAAAAATATGAAAGATCTGCAAGGGGTTTAAAGAGGTTAATCATCCAAGATTGATCCAGTTTGATAGTCATCTAGTAAAAGAAGGATTCTCACAGTTAGATCCGATATTGTTCAAAATTGAAATATCTTGATCTGTGGATAAGTGGAATAATTGGAGAAAGGGAGATACATTGTCAATTATCACGAAGAATAATTCTAAGTGCATCTCAGTGATTCAAAAGGATCTCTCTCAGAACAAGGGAACCAGAATGACTTAAGGTGTCCATTTATAACAATATGAAATTAGGGTTTGTGTAGAAATATAAGGGTTCTTTTATTCATCATTTGCACATTTGCACTCAAGAAGAAGAAAGAAAGAGCTCTATAAACAAGATTGCTTCAACCCTCTCAAAGATCAACCACAGAATCCAATTTAACCAGCAATCTTTTTCGACTCATATCATGAACCCTAGAAGCTTAAAAAGGAATTTCCATTCTTGAATATCTCTCTTTGAATCTTTGGCAAGATGGCTACTCCAAATGTTGTTAAGATCACTAATAGGCCATGCCCTAAGTTCAAGAAACATCCTTACAAATCCCTAGAAGGTGATCCCTTAGGTGCCTTCTCTAGCATTTCGCATGGGGTTCTACATGTAGAAGATGTTAGGGTATACATACACGCCAATACTGAGGAATTTGGGGAATCCAAACTGATGGATATATATCACAAGCAATTAATAGATGAAACATTTGAACTTAAACCTCAATTCAAGGCCATCCGAGATAAGCATTTTGGACATTGCATCCACTTTCCCTATTTTGCAGAGGATGAATGGGTCCAGTATGTTCTTAGCAGGATACATGACAACTTCATGTGGTTGATGAGGCCATTCAAGATAACAAAAGATGCCATTAGGGTAGTAACTGGTTTGCACTCATCTGGTGGGTTGCTTGCTCTCAAATTGGTCAAGAACCAAATAGTAAGTGAGGCTACCGGATCAAAGTTTGACAAGAGAGCAATGACAATAGAAGATATCATAGATCTGGATATCAAATTTGCCTCTATAATAATTGGCTACAAAATATATCATTCCAGTAGGGAGAACTCTGTATCCAAAATTACAATTTATACTGCATATCAGATGCTAAGGGAAAATGCAAACTATGATCTATGTGAACTTCTAAGCCAATTGTTGGAAAATTTGTAGAAAATAAAGAAGGATAAGAAGAACTCATTTAAGTATGGTGGCCTAATACTATGTCTCTTCTTTTACTATATGAATGAGCTACCTGGAACAAGTGGCTAGGTATGGCAAAATGATAGACCGGTTGCCATACAAATCAGGAATTATATGTATGGGATTGGTGATGCCAAGGCTCAAAGCACAGCACTTTGGGGATATTTCAAGAACTTCCAAGGTATGATGTATGCGAGAGAAAGAATTCCTTAGACAATAGTTGAAAAGTATAAGGATACAGTGTGTTTTATGGTAGACACTGATTAATGCCTAATGGAAGCAATAGAGCCCAGAACAGTCTAGATTATGCCAATGGGCTATGAGGTAGATGAGGAAATTCTGGAACTACATATCCAACACCTGCTGAGTCAGCCTAAGGATCCTAAGACAGAAAAGTTTGGCACCTTTCAAGAATTGAGTGAAAATTCATGTTGAGCTAAGACAACCAGAGATGAAAAGAAAAGTGAGACGAGAAGTAGAGGAAGTTGCCGAAAGATATGGCATTTCAAAAGAGGCAGTTGATGAAAATAGAGAGAAAGTAGAAAGAGCAAAGAAAGAGAAACAAGAAGCAGAAAAAGAAAGTGATCTAGTGCAAGCCCCCTCCCAGACTAGATCCTCAAAGAGTTATGCACCTACCACCTCTAAGAGCGCAAAATCCTCCAAACTAGAAGCAAAGACATCCAGAAAGGGAGAAAAGAGAACAAAAACCAAGGCTACAAGATCCTACATAAGTCAAAAGGATGATGAAGAGATAGAGACAGATGAGGAGGTTAAGAAAATGAAGAAGAAAAAGAAAACATCTGTGGAATCCTCTGCTGGCAAAAACAAAGAAGAAGAAACAGAAGAATTTGTTGAAAGGCCTACTGTCTCCATTGATGATGTCATCAAGCCAGTCACTGTGGACTAAAATCTGCAACCAATGACAGAATTCTATGATGAATATAGTGAAGCTAACTAGAAGATCTTGCAAAATGCTACAGTCAGGTATCTAAACATCTATAATAAAGCATTCATTGAAATCATCTCTCTAATTCCCAAAAGTCTAGAGAAGGAACTTGAACTAAGAAAGGAGAATGCTAAGGAAAAGGACTTGAGATCTGGGAACAAATTGCAATTCAACTCTATCCTTGCATTACTTCAAAACAAATGATCTTGATCTTCAAGGACTACAAGGATGAGTTCCAGAGCAAAGCCAAAATGAACAAACTTATGCTTGGAGAGATGGATCAGATAGCAAAAGAAATAGAAGACATCCTCTGGAATGCCTACAAGAGATTCAATCTCCCTGTCATAGAGGACATAGATGATGAACCTTCTACCATGGATGACGAAGGACTAAGTACACCAAAAGAAGAATTTACTGAGAAAAATGCAGAAGAGCCAAAGGAGATAGGTGAAGAGAGGACTAAGAACTTTGACTTCTCTATTCTAGAAGAGTAAGTCCATGAAGAAGTAAACATCTCTCTTTGGGATCCCCCAGTAGACTCTGGAATTGAAGGAGAAGAAAGAAAAAAAGAGAAAATCAATCAAGAAGAAGATGTAAAGGGAAGAGAAGAAGATCAAATAGAGAAGATCCCAGATGACAGTTCTGAGGTGGAAAAAGGAAAGAAGACTCTGTCTCTAGCAAGAGACACTGCTGAGGTTGTAAAGAGCTTCTTGAACAAAGAAATGTTAGAGATAGATGAACTGGAATTATTTCAAGGACCACTCAATTTTGACTCCATCTCTCCGGTCCAGACTATGAAGGTAGCATCTTTTGCTCAAGCTAAAGCAAAAGAAAAGCTTCTGAAGTCTCACATGGAAGACTATGAGCTAATAGAGATTTCATCCGTGTGCTAGAGAAAATCATGCCATCCTTCCAAAAGGATATTTTAGCCTCTTCATCCGGTAGTCTAGAATCTCTTGTTAATTCTGTTAGCACACATTTTGATTCTTTGGAGAAATTAGCAGAAAAGAAAGTTCAGAAAGAGTTTTTGGGAAAGAGATTCTCTGAAGTATAGAGGCTCATAGAAAATGATAGGAGAAATCTAGATATTGGGATAAAGAGCCTAGAAAATGCTCTTAAAGATGGTGGAGAATTATACAAATTTTGTTTATCTTGGTCCACAGTGACAACAGACATTGCAAAGAAGTTGGAAGAACAAGAGGGTAAACTATCAAGTTTATCTCAGAATTTTGATCCTCTCACCTCAACCATAATGAATCAAGAGTGCCAGGCAATTACCACTATAAATGAGATAAAGAGGCTTGAGAAGGAAAAGAAGAATAGAATAAGCAGAATGAGTGAACTAAGAGGAATAATTATCCCTAATTTAGAGGCAATGCATGACGCCCTAACTGATGCTCAAACAATAGCCTGGACCAGTGATCCGGTAGACTTAAAGAGGGTATAAGCTTTTACATTTTTGTTAAGTGGTCACATCTCAATTTTGGACAGGATGAAGCAGAGTTGGGCAACAAAATTTGTCCAATTGAAAACCACTTTTGTGGATATACTTAAGTATATGTAAGTATAACATATGCGGCTATGTATAGGTTGATTTTTGTAAATTTTGGTATGTGGATTCCACTCTTTTCCATTGATGTCAAAGGGGGAGTGAGAAGTAGTGAAAAATGTGGAATCCAACAAAGGGGGAGCTCTGGTAAAATGTACATAAGACAGAGCATCAGCTAAGGGGCAGTTTGCTATGACACTGAGTCATTTTTCACTAAGTGTTGCCATCAATGCCAAAGGGGGACATTGTTGGCAAGAGACACTATGTGGCTTCATTATTGTTGTCATTGATGGCAACAAAGTTTATCCCACACATCCGCATCACATAATAGGTTTTTAACGGAAGTCAGATTGAAGAGTGTTTTATTTCAGTGAGCAAGCATAGAGCATGTAGCATGGTCCAACAATCAGGTCTAGATCTCTTAGAAGGTGTAACTCAGCAAAGTGTAGACTTGGGAAAGTTAATAGGAGTATCATGTCTACTATATTCCAAAGATTGAGTCTCCAGTGATGAAAGAGTGAAAATATATGAGCATCTAAGTGTTGGGTTCCTGACAGGCAGAGTAGACTGAGGAAAAACTAACCGGCAGAGCATTAGACTTTAGTCTGGATGAGAAATTGATGGTGATCAAGCTTCTTGAGGGATCATTCATGGTTGGTCGACATGATTGATGACTTCTATGTCTATATTTTTGATACGCAACACATATTAAGCATGGATTCAGCTGACAGACCAATATTTAGTAAATATCTTGAGTATTCCAGTTGCTGACCAAAAAGATATTGAAATCCTTGGTGTAGATATATATATATACCGGATGGATTTCAATATGAAGTGTGTGGTGTATGATATAGTGTCTGACAAAAGGGAGAGAGAAGTGTGGAAGCAGTAATATAGGTCCGGTATGTGATAAAACAACAACACTAAAATAGAGGAAGTATGAAGTGTAGTAGATCAGTATATTGAGCCTAACCGAAACTAAACCTTAGCATATGTGGATGCCTCTCTTCAGTTCAAACATCTGGTTACCTTCTATATCCTTGTAGACAGTGATTCTCTTGTAGGCAGTGTGCCTCTTCTGAGCAATGTGCTCGGGTAGTGAGCCCTAATTGGCAAGTGCCATTTTTTACTTCTTATTCTTTTAACAGAGAATATAATCTTGGGTTAGTCACCCCATGGTTTTTCCCTTAATAGGGTTTTCCACATCAGAATCATTGTGTTATGTGTGTTGATTTTATTTCTGCTTTCATGGTTATGTATGCTTATATGTTTTGATACTGCACTAACTGTTAAAGAAGAATAGAAAGTTAAAATATTTAAGATAACTGATTCACCCCCCCTCTTAGTTATCTACCTTGTTTCCAATAGATTTATCTCTTTTGAAGAGCTCAAACCATAAAAAAATCCAAATTCCCAATCAAATCCAATAACATTCAACATTGGACCACCTATTTAGTGCCATCTTTCCATCCTTTATTGCCATCTATCTATCTTTTAGTGCTATCTCCCTTTGTGTCAATGCCATTTACATTTGTTTTAGTACCTTCTTCATCCATGTCCAAAAATCAAATTTTCCCATCAAAAACATCAATTTTATAAGCCTATTTTTCAAAAAAATCTATTCGGGGGATACGCCCTCACACCACCCCTCATGTCAGGCTAGGTTTTCCTCAGAACACTACTTAGCCACCCCTCATTTATCAAACCCCATCAATTGAACTTATCTTATCCCTTTATTTGAGCTTAATCAGATTCATCATAATCCACTTCATCCCTAGTCATAGTCATCCTCATCATCCTTAAATCCAATTCATTATCATATTAATCTCATTCCTTCATCCATTTAATCAACATTATCCAAATCCTCATCCAAAATCAACCCAAGTCAAAATCATAACATCAATCCAAATTCAAAATCAAATCCAACATCAATCACCCCTCATCTATTATCTACTCCAATCAAACATTCTAACCCCTAATCCTTAATCAACATACCATCATTTTACAAATCAAACCTTGGTTAAGGACCTAGTCTTATTCATCCTCAATCATCCCTTCATCTAAAGTCCCGATCACAATCATCAACATCATTATCAAAATCCAAATCCAAATCAACCCAATAAAAAATCAAGACCTTAATTGATCATCCAATCAAATCAAACCAAATCAACTCTATTACTTAAGATCATTAGTCTACCTTAAGTATAGAGAATCAACCCAATCAACCCTCTTTCTTGAGATCATTAATCTATCTTAAGCATAGAGAACCATCCATCAAAATAAATCAAATCAAATCAAATCATCCTAAGGTCTTGAAATTTGATCCCCAACATCACAATCATCCATTATCCTCCATCATCCCATACCTCTCCAACAAAATGGATCCTCATGTAGCAATGCAACAATTATAAAGACTTAAAAAAATCTATGAGAACAGGGATCCTAATGCTAATGAAAAATGCAAAAATGACATTAGGGATATACCCTTAGCACACCTCATCATTGGAGGATCCCAAGCCCCTTCCCAACCTCCATCATATCAACAAATACCCTACAATTCCTCCCCATCCACATCATATCAACCTTCATCATACCAACCTACATCTTACATACCCACCTCATCAACCTTATATCAACCTTCAACATCTTACATATCCACACCATCATCCTCATATCAACCTTCATCATATCAACCTTTACCATCATATCAATCCACATCCCCTTATACATCCATGCCATCATACCTATCCAACCAATCAATACCTCCAACCTATCCATCCCCCAACATTTCTCATGCTAACTTTGATCAAGGGAACACCAATCTAGCACATCTTATAGGCAAAATCCAAATCCTATGTGAACAACCATTTCCCCATGCAAATCCCCCATCCTCTAATCCCCATCCTATAATCCCTCCATCACAATATCCTTCTAATCCTATCAACCTTAATCAATCACCATACCTACGTTACAATCCATTAATTGCTATCCCCCCACCACAATATCCCCCCAACCTTATCAACCTTAATCCATGACCCTATGTATCTCCCAATCAACCAACCCCTATCACCCATACACCATCTAATCCACCATCAAATCTTCCAAATCCTAAGCCCACGACATCCAAAGAATCCTTGTGGGATTTCCTCCAAAGAACATCAAAAAATGAAAGCAAAGATATAGAATCCCCCAAATCCCCCACCCTTCCAACACCACCATCTAATCCCACACCTATCCTTGAATCCATCCAAGAACCATCATTACCTAATCCTATTACCCACCTATCCAATGCCAATCCTAATCATACACCATCCACCATCATTATCCATCCATTATATTGTTCTTTAACCCATACACTCATGAACGATACCATCCATTAGCTATTAGCAAGGAATCAAACACCCACTAAATATCTTGAACAATCCCCTATCATAAGTCAAGAAACATCAAGTATCCATGTTCAAGAACCCATAACTCAAGCACCTATCACATCCATCCAAGCACCCACCACATCTATCCAAATCACTTCCACTTCTATCCAAACACACGAGCTATGTCAAGAATCAAATCCAAAGCATGTGGAAACATCAACCCCTTCTCCTAATCAAGATCTAACCATCCCATCTAATCCCATCCCCGATCCCCTCGCATCTATTGATCAACTTATTAATCCCACACCATCTTCTACCACCCATTTACCATCCCCCAATAATCCTTTACCTCCATCTAAAAATCCCATCCCAAATCCATCATCATATTCACTTGGACAAAGCACCTTCATCTGCAGTGACTCCCTCATAGGAGGTGAACAACTTCCATCCACCACCTATCCTTCTCCAACAAATAATGGACTCACATCTTGTTTCCAAAGAACCAAACATCCCATTGCATCGCATCCTCCAACATATGAATTATCAAGGCAAAGGCTTAGGCCTTCATAAACAAGGCATCTTGGAGCCCATCCACACCACATTCCATCTATCTTTGCATGGCCTTGGCTATACATCCCAAGGAAAACAATCTAAACATATTGGTACCATCCACACACCCTCTAAAATCCATTCATCCAATCCCAAACATGGTGCATCTCATTGCACCCCCAAATCATATGTTGTCATCCCTCCTCCATCTTCATATCATAAGTAAAAGCATGTGACCATCCATCTTCCTCCATCAAATTTACCTCCACTACTTCAAACTCCAAATATCCATATCAAACCCACTTTACCTCCTATCCTACCAACACCAAAGATCCCTATCCACAAATCCTCCTATCCTCCCATCCTCGCAACTCCTAATATCCCTATCCTGAAATCCCCTCATCCATTTATCCATAAATCTACTTTTAACCCTTCCACCCACAAATCCCCTAAAATTCCCAATCAAGACCAAAAAAAGCACACATCATCCAAACATGAAGCTTCCACCGAATCCATGGCATTCAAAAGTAATAATTTGAATGGCTCAAATCATAAAGCACAAAAGCCTAAAGATGTAATCCCTCCCAAGCAAAATAAAAAATCTGAAAGGTTATCAAAACCCACACCATCAAAAGAAAAAGAAAAAACAAAAATGGTTTGGATCCTTAAGCAAATATCAATCAAAGCAAATGAAGCATCCACCTCCCAATCCACCCCAAATTCCCAAACATCACCCTCCCCATCTAAAAAACCCCAAATCCTAAGTCTATTTGGGTCCCTAAAACTCCAAATCGGCCATCCAAAAATCCCCTATCCCGATCCCCATTACTCTAAACTCCACATCCAAAATACAAGCTTCTAAATACATCATGTTGTGTGCAACTGTTGGTCTTGGTTACCCTCCACCACATGACATTTTGACATACCTCCATCTCTCCATATTTCATCCACTATCCTACATATCTCCCCCATCACATCCCTATGGTCCATTCTTTTGCATAAACCTTACATAATCCACATCATAATCCACTATCCACCATCCATTTCATCGTCTCCTATCTACAAACATCCATGCAATCATCATCCATAATGTTATCCAACATAGGACCATCTTCTCCTTGCTATGGAAATAGACTCTAGAGTCCCCATTCCATCAAAAAAGAAAAAAAAAAAACCAAGAAAATAGTAAAGAGAAAAAATCTGTCCAATAGTGAAAACCACTCCTTGTGGTGCCTTGGGCAAGTACCATGATAAAAACCCCTTGTGGGCATCATGTGTAATCCCTTCTCCATCTATTTTGTATCCCTACACTTGGGGGCAAAATCATATCCTTCATCCACATCCATAATATCCTTTGCACATCTTATCCACTATCTTATCCTTATCCTATCATATTCCTATCCACCATCCCTTATTTATCCTAACATGCCCCATCCATTCTATCCACTATATCTTCCTCCTTAGATCTTGATAAAGATAAGGGGAAAAATATCAAAACAACCACCATCGACCTAATGCAAACTCCATCCATTCTATCCACTATATCTTCCTACTTAGATCTTGATAAAGATAAGGGGCAAAATATCAAAACATCCACAATCCACCTACTACAAAGTCCATCCATTCAAATGTGAACCATCCTGCAAAATTCTAATCGTTGGGGCATATGATTCCTTGCAACTTAGCCCTTGGAGAAAATCCTAAAACCCCCCATCCATCTATCATGTATCCCTACCTGATCCTTTATCCCCCATCCTATCCCTTATCCGCATGTATCTATCTATCTATCAAAAATCTCCTATCTATTATCCTTTCATCGCCAATCCCCCAATCCAACCCCATCACCTCCACCTCTAGACTTGTTGTTCCCTTATCATTGGTATCTAGCGCAAATGCTATCCAAATGAAATTCAATGCAACCATCTCATAATAAAACCATTCCCTACCAAAAAATTAGAAAATCTAGAAAATCCAAAAACAAAAAAAATTCAAATCAAAATATCCACAAAATCCCAAAAACAATCCCACAACATCATCACAATCACCGAAATAATCCAAAACATCATCTTCCAACATCATCACATCTATCCTCAATCATCCCACATCATCATCACAAAATTAGAACTACATATCACCACCCGCATCTTGATGTGCCTTGATCCCATGGACACAGGGTATGTAGGTAGTCTGGAAAACGAAGGAAGTTTCTAGTACTCAGGTACATAAGATGCACCCATCCAACCTATTTGGATGGTCCCTATCCCCTGAGCTTACACTAGATCCAAACGCAATATCCCAAGCATCGCATTGCCTATCAAAGCATCACCCCTTCACAAAAATCATCAACTATCAAATCAGCATCAACCACAATTTGTAACTATCATATCTTGTGCCAATCTTTCAACATCAACTAGGCATGATCCACTCATCCATTGATTCTTGCCTTGGGATATATCATTCCTACCATAGGAAGAATCCATCAATCATCATCCATCTTGGCAAGAGATACAATGGCTATTTGTTTGGTTTGTTGGTCTTTTGGTTCTTAATTTTTATCTTTTAACCTATTCGAAGATCACATCTAGAATGGTATGTGGCGAAAACATCTAGAATGGGGCATAATATTTCTTTTGTATATTGTGCTTGTAGGTTGGTTTCATTAGTCCAAGCTAGTATTCATATCTTGTGGATTGTAGGGTTGGTTCTAGCATATTGATTTCCTTATGCATCTAAGGTTCTTCATACCTTTTGTGTATTAAGGGCTTATGCTATGAGTCCCCTTCCCTCATCTAGGCAAGGTTGTACTATCTTGGGCATGCATGGGATCACCCTCCTGTTCTCCTATCTAGTCCATGCAAATGTTGGATAAACATCATCACTCTGGTCTCCTATACCTTAGTGAAAATATCCACTTTGCTATATCAAACCTAGGATTTCTCTAAATCAATTTCAGCACAATCATCATCCATCAACCAATCTTTCATCTCACCTCCTATTCTTCTAACCACTTCAACCAATCCATCCCATCCATTTCGAGAGCACACCCATGTTCTTGTAACCCACCTATCCTCTCGAGGGGGCATCACCCTTACCAATCATCTCTAAACCTTATCCTATTCCTCTAAGCCAAACTCTTTTTCTATCCAATCCAGCTCTCTGTTTTAACTTCTTTGAAATAATGTTACTTAGCCGCAACACCATTTCAAAGAGGGGAAAATGTAGACACCTGAAATTGACTTGCTTTGCAAACTAAATTCCCATATCTCTACACCACCAATTATCCCTCCTATTAATTAAATAAATTTATTTTATTTAATTAATTTACCCCTAATTATCTACCCTTAACCATTTATCCATCCTTTGTGATCAATTAATTCATTTAATTTATAACTATACCTTACAACACTATCCTCATTAATTAAATAAATATTCTCAATATTTATTTAGTTAATTTGTCCATCTCCCTAATCCTTATTAATTAAATAAGCCATACTTATTTAATTAATCTACCCTACTAATCAGCCTAAACCTAGCCTAGTTGATTAAATAGCAATTATTTAATTAGCTACCCTAGCATACCTATCTCCTAAGACCTAAATTAATTAAGCTAAACACTTATTTAACCTTGCTTAGCCCATCCTGCCATGCACCTTTGAATAAAAATCAATTTTTTATTCAAAGGGTCAAATTTTCCTTACAACTCATTTATCATCCTCTTACACATGTAAGTGTACATGTGTCCTTCAACCTTCACACCTCCACATAAAAGTGAATTTTTAATTCACACTCCCCCATGAGTTAGATTTTTAATTCCCTTGTCATATGCACTCTTCCCAAAAAATGAATTTTTAATTCATTTTTATCCTCAACACCTTTCCCCATGTGAATTTAAAATTCATAAATAATGAGAGCCATCCAATCTCATTGACCAGACCTCAACCCTTGATCTCTCTCATCCATTCCTCTTGTGACACTTGTCACAAGACTATGACTCCAATCCAAACCCTAACTCAAGCATTTTTGGCCCTTGATCTCAACCTTTAATCCTCACCCTCCATCATTTTTCCAAAAAATCTATAAATAAGACCCTCCTTTAAGCCATTTTCAATGACTTCTTGCATCCTTACTATGCCAAAATCTCTCTGAAATCTCCTCATGCTAACATCGTAATACCAAAATCCTTCTAGCCTTATCTCTTATCTCTATCCAATCCATCAACCTATCATCCGATCTCTCATCCTATTGTGTTGAATCTCAAAGAGCAATCCACATTTCACACTACATCAACTTGGGAAAATCTAGAGTATTTGGGTGCATTACTCTCCTTATCTTGAGTTTGTGAATCATCTTGGAAGGTATAACACCTGTTTCATTGCATTTGTTTTATGTTTTTCTTTCACTTTGATTTTCATAAACTATAGCAATAGACCTCAAGGATGGTGGGATGGATGTAGTTAGGAGGACAGAGGAAATGACAATAGGCGAGGTGATGGACAAGGCAGGCAAGGGGAGAGAAAGGTGAAAGAATGGTAGAAATAGTAGGCAATACAAGGGAAGTGGAGAGTGAAATAAAACATACAGAAGGCAAGGATGTGGTAGTGATGGATGAACATGAAGAAGCAGCCGTGGAGGAAATGGAGCTGCTAGGAATGCTTGAGACTACTACAATGGAAAAGAGACAGTTAAAATGGCAATTGCGGGTGAGGAAGCAGTAGAGGTATCTTCCTTAATGATAGTTATAGGAGAAGTTGGAGCAAAAGTGGAGATAGTAGGGGAAGATATAGCAGTGGAAGCAATTGGGGAAAGCACATCAACTGTTACACTTGGGGCAGTAGGAGGTGGAGAAACTAGCAAATTTGTGCTATCCGTAGTGGCAATAGTAACAGCTTCTACAGTTTTACTAGTATCTTACACTCTAGCTTTCTTTGTTTTCAACCCCTCTCCTAGCCCACTAGGCATGTCTCTCTTCTTTGACGCTCTTGTTCTGGTAGCAGGTGGCATATCCTTCTTTTGTACCTTAGGAGTAGCCTTTTTCACTTTCTTAGATTTTTCTCCCAAGGGCACATGTTCCTCACTATCTGATACCTTAGCAGACCCTTGAGTGGACTCTACTTCATCCATTATCTCTATAGATTCATCCTCTTCTCCTCTAGATTATTTCTCAGACTCAAGCTCAATGTATGTAAGCTGTATCCTTTGCCTTTCCAAAGTAATAATCTAACCTCTTACCCAAGCATTACTTAGTTTGATCAATTCTTTCATCATGACATCCAAGGAACTTTTTTCAGCATTAGCCCAATTGGGCAAGGGGATTGATTGATGGCATTGTACCTCCCAAGCTCCTCTATGCATTATATTTTTATCATCTTCTATCTGATCCAGGACTGCTATAATATGAAACTTTCTTATGAAAGCCAAGGATAATCTAGAGTGGGCTCTTTTCATAACTTCATAGTCATCAAGACAATTAGCCCACAAATCTTCTATGTGCATTCGATGGAACAATTTCTTGCTTACAAAACTCTCCATTACCCTATTCGGATCAAAATGATTTCCTTTGGTATAGTAATGGAGGTTGAGTAGTTGGAGCTCAATGTCAGAGTGCTCCGCTGCTCCCAATGAAGCACATGCATAATTTCCTTTGCCTAGTAGAATAGGGAATTGAACATTTGTTCTATGCAAATGTTTTAGTTTTTCAATACAAGTTATGAACTGTCTAGACAATTCTAAAAGAACTACCTTGTCTGTGGGGTATCTAGGTAGTCTATAGGCTGCTCCAGTGAAGCCTTGGACTCTCAAATATGTGAACTTCTCAAACTGTATATACCACCTTCCATACTTGGTGACTTTATTCATGGCTTCGGTGGATATCCTGAGACCTATGTTTCCTTGTAGTAATCTAGTTATATACATAGTAAAGGCATCATTTACTCTCTTAAAATGCATAAGAGACTGGGACAATATCAGTTATGTGTAGCATTCATAGACTTTGATCTGATGTTGCTCATCATTCCCCACTTCTCCAACTTTAGATAATCCAGGATACTTAGTTCTCCTTGCCAATGCATATACTACATATGAAGTCCATCTAAAAAAATATTTATCTTTGAAGTCACTAAAAGCTTGATGCATGTTATCACTTAGAATCTGTGCCCAATGGAACTTGGTACCTTTCAATATTTCTTTAATCATAAAGAACATCCACCCTTCAAAGGTTGATGCTGTGGGTAACCCAAATATTTGACTCAACAAGATTACTAGGTCCCCTATCTCCTCATGGAAGTCACTCCTATACAGAACCTAAGGAAATTTGACAAGGGTAAACCTTTTAATCTTTGCCCACTATTCATTCATGTGCTTCCTGCATCCATTCTCATGTTTCTTGTATGTGGCCTCCGAATTTGCCTTATCTGACATGGTCATCACTAGATGCTAGGGGATCCTAAAGATTTTAGCTAAGGTTGGCAGACTTAGCTCTTCTAACACAATCCCATTAGTATTTTGTAATGTTCTAGTCATGATGTCATACATCCTTGCATAAGCAACTATCAATTCTACACATTAGGCTGAGGTAGGGAAGGCAGCAGCCTCTACAATCCCACTATATTTCACTTTCTTGGCTCTCGGGGTCAGATTTGGCCCAAACACTCTAAGCCTGAAATCATCTAGGTCAATCTAACCTAAGTTTGTATCTCCTATATCCTTCCATTGAGTGGAGATCTTTGGGGGGGGTGCCTTTGAACTCGTACCTCATGATTTCAACTCTTGAAGTCATTTAGCCTTTATGACTGGACCTTATAAGTCTCGATGCTTCTAAAATGGTTTTCCTAACTCCTAAGTTTAAGAACCTATGATCATCAAGCTAACCTACTACATTACTAAGACATGTTATGCTAAAAGAATCTAACATGCATCCACTCAGTTACTACTACATATCTATGAAACACACAAGCCTGAATTTCACCAACCATTACATTTATCTCATGAACAAATCATAAAACAATTTTGCCTTCTTACTCTAATACATGTAATTAATGCTTAAATGCTTCAAAACCTTAATTAAAACATCTAAAACATCATGATTTCACCAGTAAAGTAACTATTTTGTCTTGACAGACCTTTCACCTTTTGAAATTTCACTTAGAACAATCATTTTACTCATTTTGTGCTAATTTTAAGGTCAACCAACCTACAGAAGGTAAAGTAGGGATCTGGAGGTCAACCAACCTAGCAGGGAAATTAGGGTCATTTGACCTATTGGTCTATCGGCACTTAGCTCATTGGATCACTGTAACACTTTACGGGTATTTCTTTGTCATCTAAGTTGCGGAGGTTTTGAATGGAATCGACTTGGATCAGCTGGTGAGGTTGGTTGGTTAAGTTTTCAGTGCAAGTCGGTGCAAATGAACTTCAATGCTGAATGATTTCCTTATGTTCTCTGCATGGGTTTTGGTGTCATCCGACCTTGTGGGGATTTCGTGGATGACTGAATGAGTCGGTGAAGGGGCATTTCAGTGCAAGGTTAGAGAGGGCTAATTCCAATGCTTAGTTGTTTTGTTACACTTTGCCGAAGTTTTAGGTTTCATTGACTTATGGGAAGATTGGGTGCTTCCAACCTAAGTTAGAGAAGTCACCTTTTAGTGCTAAGTCTGAGTACTTAGAATTAAGTGCAAAGTAAGTTTTCAGGATTTTATAGGACTCTATGGGTCATCTGACCAAGTTGGTTGGAGTGAAAAATGGCGCAAGGTCAGAAAAAAAGGTTTTAAGTGCAAGATGCACTCAGAGTCCTAGCAAAGTTTTTCAAGGCCACTGACTAACTTGAATCGATGCAAAGTTTAGGTCAGTAAGGTGAATTTTAGTGTAACTTCAAAAGGTTGATTCTAGACTTAGTGAATTTCTTCCTCGTTGGTTTATCAATTTTATGGCCAAGTAAGATTTTTAGTTTGTAACTTGATGAATTTTGTTTAGGGCCTCATACTAGGGCTTTGAAAACATATTTAATAGTGGTCCTTGTACCTTTTCACCTAGGGTTTCAAAATAATATTCTAAATTAGGAAAGAAACCCTAATTCCTGCCTTCTCCCACGGTAAAATGTATCTGTAAAGTGATTCAAAGAAATTGATTCTATAGAATTTATGTTTAAATGAAACCCTAACTTGTAGAAACAAACCCTAAGTAGATGCAAGTGACTCCTACCTAGTTTTCTGAGATGGAGGTGTGATGGTCCATGATCAGGCAACGACAAGTCAGATTGAAGTTGATGACGATTTGTGGTAAGTCAAATCCAAATCTATCTTCAGAGCTCTTTCAATTGAATGACAAGTTGCAAAATAAGTTCAAAAAAAAGTCAAGACAACTTTTATTCCTCTTACTGACCACCATAAATGCAAAGGGGTACAAGATGTCAGTCGTGATGTTTAGTAGAAATTTAGGGTTTGCATGGGATTTAGTCACTACTGACTTGGTGAGACTTTGGCATGTCACCGACTTGGTTGGTGGTCAAGATTTTTAGTGTAGAGCTAATGAGAAATGTGTTGAGCACTTTACAAGAGTTTGGGAATCCTCAAACCTGTGGAGGTTTCACCAATCTCCAACTTAGTCGGTGGATGACCATTGTAGCACAAAGTCAGAGACAATTGGTTTTAGCGCTTGGTCAGTGAATGAGGATAGAAGCACAAAGGTTGGTCAGCTAGGGAAACAATGCTAAGTCAGAAGCAATGAATTTTAGTACAAAGGTTAGATGGAGGGCTATTAAGTGCAGAGGTTGGATGGAAGCATTTTTAGTGCAAAGGACATTCAAACCTAGTTTTATTGAATGCAAACATTTGGACTTAGTAGATTTTGGAATGACTTATTGACATCAATTTTCCAAATGGCAAGAAATGCATTTTGACAACTTTGACAACTTAGGAGATGAAAACTTAATTGATACTCTAAACCAAAATTTGAATGAAGGGGGCCCCCATTTTGTGAAATGGGACGTGTGTGCGAGGCACAATAGAATCCTTCTGATTGCTCAATGTAGACTTCTTCTTCCAACTCTCCATTTAGGAATGCTGACTTGACATCCATCTGGTAGACTTTGAAATCTTTATAAGCACCAAAGGCAAGAAGTAATCTGACTACTTCAATTCTTGCCACCAGAGCAAAAGTTTCTTCAAAATCAATTCCCTCTACCTGAGAGTAACCTTTGCACACCAATCTTGCTTTATTTCTCACAACTTCACCATCTTCATTCAATTTATTCCAAAAGACACATTTAGCTCCAATTGCATTTTTGTTTTCAAGTCTAGGAACAAGATCCCAAGTATGATTCTTTTCAATTTGCATTAATTCTTCTTCTCTTGCTTTTACCCAACTTTCAGCATTACAAGCTTCATTCACTGATTTTGGTTCAATCTTTGAAATCAGACAATACTACTCTTGTTCTTTAGCAATTCTTCTTCTAGTTTGAAGACCTTTATTTTTATCTCCTATGATCTAATTTTTAGAATGATTCAATCTTACATACCTGGGAGTTTTGGGATTTTCTTCAACTTCTAATTCTTGAACTTGTTCCTCAACATCTGCATTAACTTCTTGAGTCACTGGATTCTCCTGAGTAAACTAAACTTTCTTTCCTTCATTTGGACCTTCATTTTGATAATTTGATTCATATCCACAAAACCTTGAAGGTCTCTCCTTGCTTTCATAAACCTTGACATTAGCACTTTCAACAATCTTTTTCAATCTCTTGTTAAAGCATCGGTATGCCTTGCTTTCATTCAATTAGAATAACCCAGAAATATTCCTTCATCACATCTTGCATCAAACTTGCCTAGATCTTCATCTCTTTTGATATAGCATTTACTACCAAAAACTCTAAAATATTTCACAGAAGGAGAATTACCAAACCATAGTTCATAAGGTGTTTTACTAGAATTACCTTTGGTCTGCACCTGGTTAAAAGTGTAGACAACAGTACTTACAGCCTCTCTCCAATAGACATGTGGAACATTTGCTTTCATCATCATGGTTCTAGTAGCCTCTTGAATAGTTAGGTTCTTCCTTTCCACAATGCCATTCTACTGAGGAGTCCTAGTAGTAGACAACTGTCTTCTTATTCTATGCTTTTCAGAAAATGCATTAAACTCACTGAAGATAAACTCTCCACCTCTATCAGATCTCAGACATTTTATCTTCACACCAATCTCATTCTCCACCCTAGCCTTAAACACTTTGAATTTGTCAAGAGCCTCTAATTTCTCTATCAAGAAAGTGACCCACATCATCTGGGAGTGATCATCAATTAGCAACATAAAGTATCTATCACCTTGCAAACTCCTAACCCTGCCAGGACCACACAAATCAGTGTGCACAAGTTCCAATAATCCACTTGAAGATTGTTCTTTACTTTTGAATGTAGTTCTGCTCTATTTGCCCAATTGACATTCCTTGTACATGATATTGGTAGGTTTCACAAGTTTTTGGAAGATCTCTTACATCCTGAGTAGAACTTATCTTGACAATGTTGTCAAAGTTTACATGACACATTCTCCTATGCCATAGCCAACTCTGATCAATCTGAGCAATCAAATAACTTTTACCAGTACCACTTAAATGAAAGATGTTACCTCTAGATTGTGTAATAGATGTAATCTTAGTTCTGGAGCTTTCCAAAATTTTGCATTTACCATCCTTGAATTGGAGATCATATCCCTTCTCAACCAACTATCCAACACTGAGAAGATTATGCTTCAGTCCTTCTACATACAAGACATCATTAGTGTTATTCTTACCATCAAGAGAGATGGATCCTCTGCCACATATTCTACTAGCTAAATTGTCTCCAAACATTACAATTCCACCTTCATACCTTTCCATACTTACAAACTTACTCTTATCTCCTGTCATATGATGAGAGCATCCACTGTCGATCACTCATTCATCCTTTTCTTCAACCTAAGTGTTAGGGTTAGCCAGCAGAAGATATCAATTACATGCAAAAAAAGATTAAACAGAGGAATGCAAATACATAGAAATAATAATAGCAAGAGACAAGTTTTAATGTGGTTCACCCAAACTTGGGTTACATCCACCAAACAGAAAGTCCAATATTATTATCCAATAAATCAAACTGATTACAATCAGCAATCCATGCAACTCAATACCACTGCAAATGCTACAATACAATATGTCAAAAACCCTAACCCTTAGCTACTTTTATCAAGCCTTATGTCGGTTATAAAATAGGGTTTTTTTATGTCAGTCCAAAAAAATTTCAACTTTTGAAATATTGTACATGGCTAGTGTACAATACTTTCCTGATCAGTTGCCACCTACCAACACTAAGTAGCCAAGGCTCTTTCCACATTCACACAGCTAGTAGATTCAGTAGGTACTGGATCTTCTTCCTCGATAGCAATGAATACCCATTCATTTCCAAAGGTACTTCCCTTATCAGATTCATCATCAGTGACTCCTTCTTTAGCAGCTTCTTGGACATAGTAGCATTTCTTCTCAACCCTAGGTCTGTTAGGGTTTGGCTTTGAAACCCTCTCTGGACATCTTGAGGCAAAATGACCAATCTTCTTGTAAGAAAAACATTTGAAAGGCAATTTTCTTTCATACTTACCGGATCCTCTTGGTAGTCTTTTGGCAAAAAGAGTTTCAAGTTCTTCAAGCACCAATTCATCTTCTTCAAGATCCTTCTTTGCCTTCTCAAATATGGTTAATCTTCTTGAAGAGCTTTCACCTGGATAAAATCTTTGTTTTCCAAAAACATTGGCCTTAAATGCAAATTTAGATTTAGGAAGAGAATCACCAAACTCACTCATTTCAAATGCTAAAATCTTGCCAACCAACTGATCCCATGTAACAGTTGTCATAGTTCTGATCTCCTCAATAGCAGCAACTCTATGCTTGTATAAAGTAGGTAAGGATCTAAGCACCTTTCCAACTATTTCTGATTCTTCTAGTGTTCCATTAGCACACCTGATAGTGCACACAAGTCCATTCACCTTTTGCATGTAGTAAGTGATGTTTTCATTTTCACTCATCCTCAAATTTTCATATCTACCCTTTAAGCTCTACAACTTAGCACATTTGACATATTCATCACCTTAATATAGAGTTTCCAATTTCTTCCAGATTTCATGAGCAGTTTTCAATTCTAGAACATTTGTCATTTTTGTATTAGTCAGGGCACTCAACAAATCTGCTTTAGCTCGAATGTTGTTTTCAGCATCTTTGAGTTCATCTGGAGTTGAAGGACCTTTCTCCGGAGGCTTATACTCATCCTTTGTTATCAACCAATAAGGATCACCCATCAATTGTAAATGGCACTCCATGCGACTCTTCCAAAGAGAGTAATGTGTTCCATTAAATCTCAAACTATCCTTCTTGTAATTCAACATCCTGAATCTCCTCAAGTGGTCAAGCTTCTTTTAAAGGAACCAACTCTAATACCAATTGCTAAAATTAGGGCAGACAACTAAGAGGGGGGGTGAATCAGTTATCACAAAACTTTTATCCTTTGCTGCAATTAATCTTCTTTACCACTTATAAATAGATTAATGATATAACCATGAAAGCATGAATCAACAACACATGAGCATAAACATAGCAACACGTATAACACTAGAAGTTTTACGTGAAAACCCGGTTAAGGGAAAAATCACAGTGGGGGTTAACCCACAAGATTTATTCTTTGTTAAAAGAATAGAAAATGGGAAGGCACTTGCCTTTGGGTGCACTACCTAAAGCTCACTACTCAAAAGAGGCTCACTACCTAAAAGAGGCTCACTGCCTACAGAAATATTTATAAGTTTATGATAGAAAGATTGAACTGGAAAACATCTTCTTCATGCCAAGATCAGTTCCATTGATGCACACAACACTTCTATGCTATCTCCTCATTCTTTATTACTCTTCCTCTTCACTACTCTACCTTTCTTCCTTTCTTAAGATCTTATGATTTTCGCACAAGGATGATTTTCCACAACTCAACCACATGTATTTATATGCTTCATCAACCTTGGAATAAACATCAAGGTCGGCATTACACACATATGACTTAATGTGAATCACTATACTATCAGCCAAACATAGTTGGGAGCCAAATCTTCCTTAAACAGCATGCCACACTTCATAGCACCTCTTTTAGATCATCTACAACATGCACAAGGCATCCGGTCAGCCAAGACTAGAAAGAACAACAACACCCAAGGATAAATCTTCAATCACAAGCTCAATCCTCAATGCAGACCACCAAAACAATAGGCACATGATCTAGAGACCACCACAAGGACAATGAAATCAATAGGAACAACTGCACCACCTCACTTCACCAGAAACACTTGCATCTTCATCCAGGAACTTAAGAACTCTCACTATCATGACTATCACACTAGAAAGATTGCTTGCAGACCTCCAAATCATGAACCTATTGAGTTGAGGATACACACTGGCATCCCAAACACACCTCTAGATCCATAGATCATAAGATTCTAATGCGAATCAATCTAGACCAAATTCCTATCACTCTGTCACCTCTGAACAATTGCAAAACCCGGTTCTACTCAGATGGCCATAACTTCACAAATTCTTCATACGGATCCCTCAAATCTTAACTAGAGTAATTTTAGGTTATTCTATATGAACCCTTTAATCCGCAAACTTTGATCTTCATCTCACTAGGAATGCGAAGCAATCTACTTCACTTGAACTGCACTGTCTTCAATGTCTCTTATAGAGAGATATGTAACTTAGTTGTTTCTTTCGAAGAGGCTAATTTTCTAAATATCCTCAACATACAAGTCTTCTAGAATGGAATACAATTGACACCAATGACAACAAGGATATGTTGACATCAATGACAACACCGATTAGGCACATATTTGCAACATGGATAAGACATTAGACATAGATGATTTGTAAATGTAGATTTGGTAGGTGTCTTGCATATTCAAAGGTCCACTATTGGAGATGTGTTTTCTCTATTTGGTGGTACAATAAGATGGATGAGTAAGAGGTAGCCCATGGTTTCTTTGTCCACCACTTAAGATGAGTTTATGGTTGCTACACATACCTCTAAGCAAGAAGTATGGTTATAGAGACTTTGTATAGGTCGACAAAAAGGATGCATGGTTAAAACACAAAGATAAAGCATGCAAAGACTATATTACATTCACCTTAACCTTTCCTTTCTCCTTGATAGAGCTTATTAGAATGCACCCTAGTTCTAATAGCTTTGCCCTCTTGATGAATCTATGTGTTTTTCTCTCAAAACCAACATAATATAGCTATATAATAGAGGCAAATATGGAGGCAAAAGGACAGCATAAGGCTACTAGCGAAGATTTCATGAAATAGCTTGGATGAGGGTTTATTTATAGATTTTTGATGAGATGGATAAAGGGATGAGATTAAGAGGTGTTGTGAACAAATACGATTAAGAGATGGAAGGTTAAATGAAGGGTTAAGATTAAGAGGTTATTACTAGGACATCCTTTTATGTGAATGGTGCAGATTTAAAGGTGGACTTGAAACAAAGGGTGGAGAATAATAGTTAGCTTGACTTTTATATGAGGATGAGGACAAAATAGGAAATGAATTAATTATTAGGATTATTTAATTATTTTTTGGAGAAGGGGTCATGTGAGGATGAGATTAATTAATTAAATTAAAAAATAGGATTTATTTAAATACGCATGGCTGTGGGATAATTAATTAAATAAAGTAGAATTCATTTAATTAATTTTAGGTGATGGATAGGAAAGGTCAATTAGTTAAATAAATAGAATTTATTTAATTAATTTAAATGAAGGGGGAAAGAAATTAATTTAATTAATTTAATTAATTTAGGTAGGAAAATGGATAAAATAAATAATTTAAATAAATATAAATTAATTTAATTAATTTAGGAGGTAGGAATATGGATAAAATAAATTAATTAAATAAATGTAGGCTTTTTAATTAATTTAACTGGTTAGGGGGAATGTGTTAGGGTGATGTAAAAAATAATGATGAAGGCATGGTCAATTTTCAGTGTCTACATTTTTTGTTTTTGAGAAAAGAGTGGTAAACCACCCAGACCAAGAATTATATTAATTAAAACTAAATACAAGAAAACAGGAGGCAAAAGCCTCAACCCATATGTCATACAATAAAGCCAATTAAACATAACTGCTAGCAATTAACACATTGTGAAAAAAAGATCTGCCAATGGTCACTATCCTATCATTGAATGGTGAATGAGGCATAGTTTAAGGAAAGGCATACATTGTTGCAGCCTCCTACTGCTAAGATGACCCATCCCTCATTAAAGATGTGACCTATTCTAGAGAAACCTGTTAATGTTGTGGGACCATCAAGGAGCTGAGAGGCTTAGCATCATATCTACATGCTCCATCAAACCCTGTGAAACAAGTTGCCCTTATACTTCTACCACCTACCCCTA
This sequence comes from Cunninghamia lanceolata, assembly GCA_027924645.1. NCBI lineage: Eukaryota > Viridiplantae > Streptophyta > Pinopsida > Cupressales > Cupressaceae > Cunninghamia > Cunninghamia lanceolata. The sequence goes on from BSBN01000193.1 coordinate 8,510,439, forward strand.
CGAGCCCGTATTGTGAGCATAGAAGGGAGATGATGCCACCGAGGCTGTCCAGCAAGCCCACTCAAAGTCCACGATGGCCTCCAAGGCCTTCCACATCATATTTCAGAGTGTCCACCAGCTGACATGGAAAATCTTGTTCCCCTGGGAAGAAGACTTATGTGTCTGATAATTGATCAATAGCCAACATGGCTAAGGTGTCTGCCACCTGATTTCCCTCCCTATAAGTATGTGAAATAAGTTAGTTATCAAAAGTTTCTAAGGAAGAGATAGCCTACTGCAAGATGTAATTGACTTTCCAATTATCAGAACCCTTGGACTTCAATGCATTAATAATTATAAGTGAGTCCCCCTCAATCCAGATGTCTTTAATATCTAAAGCAATGGCCAGATGAATGCCATGTACCAAAGACCAGACTTCAGCTTCATTTTTGTTCCTTTGTTTATTTTTTATGCCTTCATTACCACAGGGAGCCATCCTCCCTCCTGATGGCACAACCTATCCTAGAGGGGCTTGGGTTGCCTCTACTTGCCCCATCAAAATTTACCTTAAAGGAGTGGTAGGTAGGGGGGATCCATTTGATGAGGTTTCTATCCGGAGGTCTATCCTTTTTAAAGCCTTTAACTCTATCTCTGATCAATTTGAAGGAGCTCCAATTCCTTGTCACCTCATCATCCCATTTAGACTAGCCATCAGTCTTAGTAGATTTCTTAGAAATCTTGGCCTTGTAAACTTCTACAATGATTTCCTCTAATTTGACACACACTTCACTACAAGAAAGAGCATGCTTCCTAAAAATTATAAAATTCCTCTCTCCATAGATGCCAGACTATCAGAGTGATGCAGAGTGTTCAGTGGAAGCATTTAAATTGATCAATAAACTAATTGGTGAGATGTGACCTATGTCTTGGTGACCAAACCTTGTTGGCCAAACATATCCCATCGGCCACCTTGCAGACTGTCTGACCGATCTACCAACTCTCCCCGACAGCCATCTCCCTTGTCTTCAAAGAGACTTCTCCTATTGGTGGCATCTTTTGGTCTCCTGCCGATACCCTGATGGTGATCACTTCCTAGTTGCCTTACCATGGAGGTTAGTCATGACTCTGTTGGCTAGACTCCAATCATCGGCGACCTCAAAACCAGGGCTGCTGATACAACCGTCGTCAGCAAGACTCCAAACATCGGCAGAGCCTTAAGTCTTTCACCTAATATGTCGATGCATTATGTTGCCTTCAGCAAGACTTTGTTCATTGGCTGGCTTCTTGTTTGTTCTCCCGATATGCCACTCTTACCAATATGTCAAACTATTGTATATGCATGACATGACTTAATTGTCGGTGAACTAATGTATCTTTACCCTAATTTCACCATTGCCACCAGTCACCTTTTGTATCTGACGCAATGTATATTCAACATACATTCTCAACATACATTTGTGAGATGCATTTGCAATACACCTTCTATCAGCCTAACAACTTGATCGGTGTAACTTTCAAAAGATTCCCCAAGGGTTGTTTCATGCTATTGACACTTTGGTTACTTTGTGACTATGCAAACATTCAAAAAATATATAGAAATAGAAACCCAATAGAATAGAAGGGGTCTACACTCCTCTGTAAACACTTGATCACCTTCAACTTGGTCACTCCACAAATTGTTCTTCTCCTATTATTTCTATGACTAGTCACATAAAGATGCCTAGTCAATTCAAACTTGAACTCCTTGGATCCCTGGGTGTTGATCTAGAACTACATAAAACACAAACTATACACTGTATTCCTCCATCACACTGAAAATGAGAATGCTTTTAGTTGATAGAGGAGATACATTCCATTGATTTACAGAACCCTAGTTTCTAGGTTTTCATAACAGTCTCTGCAAAAAGAACAAAAACTCACAAACTAGAACACTTCTAGACACCAAACTACTCTTGAATGAAAACTATTTCACTACATGAACATTTCTAGTCAGTTTCAGATGAACAACTATCTGTGTAGACTGTGCAGAGAATTACTTAGAAAGAACAATGTTTTCAAACACCCAAAACTCTAGATTAGCATTCATTCATTTCCTCCATCTCTCATTACATCCTGCTTCTTCACCTATAGAAGGCTTGCGACATCAGTTACATTCCTTCCAATCGTACAAAACTAATTTGAAATTTAGTTAGCCATTGGGGCTCTCCTCTCACAAGAAAACTACATGTTTTCCTTGTGTGATTACATCAAACTTGACCGAAACATGGTCTACATAGGTCTAGTGACCAAATTGACACAAAAACCTTATTACAAACATGATGTGGTTTAAAAGCCTTTCTGAAAACAAAACAAAACATGACTCCTGCACCATAGAGAAGGTGCTCCTGCACCATACTCCCCCTATAGGAAAAACTCAAGTCCCTTGAGTTGCTAACTATTGGAGTGTCTTCCCATGCTTCAAAATGTCTGCCTCACTCATCCATGTGGCTTCTGAATCAGGAAGATCCTACCACTTGACCAAGTACTCCTTGTACACACCTTTCCTTGTCTTTTTGACAATCTTAGAATCTAAGATGCACTCCAACTGTAAAGGCTTACTTGGAGGTAGATCTCTAATCTAGTCTTCATCTTCAATCATAGTATCTGATCCATCTTCAGCATTCAGTGGAGGTCTAAATGGAAATAGGCCTGAAACATTGAATATGGGAGAAATACCAAGACCAGATGGCAATTTTATTCCATAAGCATTTGGACCAAACTTATGCACTACCTTGCATGGTCCTATTTTCTTCATCAGAAGCTTGGTTGGCTATCCTTAAGCAGCCTTTCCTTCCTTAGATAGGCCATCACCAAATCTCCCACCTTGAACTATACATCTCTCCTTTTGAGATCTGCCCTATCCTTGTATTTGGAGACTATCTTTTCCAACTAGACTTTGACTTGATCATGAACTGCCTTCATGGTAGCAGCAAAATCTTCTCCTAGAGCACTTCTCTTATCCCAACCTTATATGTCTTTGAGTTCAAGTGGTCCTCTTGGATGGAAACCATAAACAATTTCAAATGGACTCTTCCCAGTACTTCTATTCACTGAATCATTGTAAGCATATTCATCTTGACTGATCACCAAGTCCCATGCCAACCCATGTTGTTTGGTAAGGCATATTAGAAGGTTTCCTAAGGGCCTGTTAACAACCTCAGTTTGACCATTAGTTTGGGGATGGTAGGCTGACGAGAAAGACAATTGTGTTCCCAATTTTCTCCATAAGGTCCTCCAAAAATGACCAACAAACTTGGAGTCTCTATCAGTGACAATTGAAAGGGGTAAACCATGGATTCTGACCACTTCTCTGAAAAAGAGACCAACAATGTGAGATGCATCATTTGTGCATTTGCATAGCACAAAATGAGTCATCTTACTAAATCTGTCCACAATGACAAAAACATTGTCCACACCCCTTACCGTCTTAGGAAGACCAAGTACAAAATCCATACTAATGTTCTCCCAAGGCCTATTGGGAATAGGAAGGGGTTGGTATAAACCAGCATTAGAAGACATACCTTTGGCATTTTGACATATGGTACAACTTGCAACATATCTCTTTACATCCAATTGTACTTTTGGCCAATAGTGGAATCTGGTGACTTGTTCCAAAGTCTTGTCCAACCCAAAATGTCCTCCTAATGTTCCATTGTGTTTTTTTTTTATGATGTTATCCCTCATTGAACATTTAGGAACACAACAAACTACCTTTGAATAGGAGACCTTCTTGCAACACAAAATCTAAATATTCACCATGAAAAGTGTTAGCCAAACTAGCACAAACTTCATAAGCAACCTTGAAATCTATATCCTCCTTGTATAACACCTTCAAACAATCTATCCCCATGCTTTCCATTTATACTTCCTGTATGACCAGCATCCTTCTACTTAAAGCATCAGCCACTTTGTTGTCAACACCCTTTTTATGCTTAATAGTGAAGGTATAGGCCTGCAATTGTTCCATCCACTTGACATGCCTATGATTCAACTTTTCCTAACTATTTAGGAAGCTAAGAGCATGGTTATCAGTAAAAACAATGAATTCTTTGGGCAGCAAATAGTGTCTCCACTTTTTTAGAGCTTGCACCATTGCATAAAGCTCTAGGTCATAGGTAGAATACCTTTGTTTAGCCTCATTCAACTTCTCTAAAAAAAAGGCCACTGGATGTCCATCTTGACTGAGAACAGCATCGATTGCTTGCTAACTTGCATCACATTCTACTACAAAAACTTTGTCAAAATCTGGGAGCACCAAAGTAGGTAATTCAACCACTTTCTTCTTCAACAATTAAAAGCTATCATCTGCTTTCTTTGTCCATTGAAATTTGCACTTTATTCCACCCTTGATGGTGTTGAGAATAGGAGCACTTATGTGAGTGAATCCTCTAATGAACTTCCTATAAAACATTGCCAAGCCATTGAAGCTTTTAACATCTCCCACTATCTTAGGAGCAGGGCAATTGAGAATGGCCTCAACCTTTGTGGGGTCCATCTTCAAACAACCATTGGAAATCACAAAACCTAGGTACACAAGTTTAGTTTTCATGAACTCACACTTATCCAAGTTGATCATCAACTTATTCTCATGCAACTTCTTCATCACTTGTCCAAGATGCTTTAGGTGTTCTTCTTTTGTCCTGCTGAAAACAAGTATGTCATCAAGATAAACAATTACAAATTTGCCAATGAATTCAACAAGTACCTCATTCATCAAATGCATGAATGTGCTTGGGGCATTGCTAAGGCCAAATGACATGACAAGCCACTCATAGAGACCTTCATTTGTTTTGAAGGCAATCTTCCACTCATCTCCCTGCCTAATTCTGATCTGATGATAACCAGATTTCAAATCAATCTTTGAATAATAACATGACCCTCCAAGATAGTCCAAAAGATCCTCAATCCTGGGTATAGGTAATCTATACCTTATTGTGATCTTATTTATGGCCCTTGAGTCCATACATAGTCTCCACTTCCCATCTTTCTTTGGAGCAAGTACACTAGGGACTGCACATGGACCAAGACTCTTTCTAATCAATCCTTTCTCTAAGAGTTCTTGAATTTGTCTACTCACCTCTTCATTTTTATGTGGTGTCAATTTATAGGCATCCATATTGGGCAATGTGGCACCTAGAATCAAGTCAATTTGATGACTTATATCTCTCATGGGTGGTAAGGAGTTAGGAGTATCCTCTACCACAAGATCTTGGTACTTATCCAACAATTGTTGCACTTCTAGTGGAATCTCTTTCTACTTTTTGTCTTGCTGACCTGATTCATCTTTAGGCTTCATTAACAAGGCATACCCTTGGGTATCCTTCTCCTTCATGAGGTTTAAGAACTCTTTACCACTAACCATCATGACATTGGTGTCATTACTCTTCTCTCCAATCTGCTCTTGCATAGGATCCATCCTAAACTTCCTTCCATTCTTGGTGATAAGGTATGTGTTCTTCTCACCATCATGTTGTGCCTTCAAATCATACTGCCATGGACATCCAAGAAGAAGGTGACAAGCATCCATAAGAATAATCTCACATAGTACTTTGTCCTTATAATCACCTATCTCAAACTCAACCCACGTTTGTTCTTCTACCATGTAATTTTGATTCTTATTCAACCAAGAGATCTTATGAGAACTAACATCGAGCAGTCTTTTCAACTTACACTTCTCTACCATCTCAATAGACACTACATTCTCAGTAGAACCTAAATAAGCAATGATTTTACAAAGCTTACCATATGCTATACCTTGGGTTCTGAAGAGAGTCTTCCTTTGTGGGGGCTCTTGTTTCAATGGCATCTTCATCAAGGTTCTCTTGATCATCATGCTCTCTCCTTCAAGGACTGGTACAGCACTACTAATGGGTGAATTCACACTTTGGCAATCATCATCTTTCAACAACTAATTCCTTCTTCCACCATCATGGGAACTGGTTGCCTTCTCAGGGCATTTGCTCGCAGTATGGCCTACCTAATTGCAGCCATAGCATCTACCAATGAAAACTCTAGGTCCTCTGCCTGCACCACCACTTCTACCTCTACCATTAGGTCTTCTCCAACCTCTAAAACCACCACCTCTATGATCTGCATCAGAATGAGACTCTTATTAACTTGGATTTTCATTTCTACTTGACTGTCCTCTACCAAAACTGCCTCTTCCTCTATTATTTCTGCCACCTCTTCCTCTGGTGTTTTGATCACTTTTTCTTTTCAGTTTCTCCTCTACCCTAGAGGCTAATTGAAAACACTCATCCACTATTTTAGGAACCACCATACTGAATTCATCTTGTATGTTATACCTCAAACCATTGAGATATCTGGCCACCATCTCTTTCTCCTCCTCCTTGTGATTGGCTCTCATGCTCAATCTATGAAATTCTTTAGTATATGTAGGCACATCCATATCCTTTTGTCTAAAGTGATTAAACTTCCTAATTGTCTACAACTCACAGTTAGATGGCATGAACTTGTCTCTTACCATGGCCACCATTCTACTCCATTTGGTGATAGGGTTCTTTCCAGCTTTCTCCCTTTCACATTGCATATAGTTCCACCAAACTAAGGCAAAACCTCTCAGTCTTGTCTTAGCAAACTTGACTTTCTTGCTATCACTATACTCCTTGAAGTCAAAATAGTTACACATGGCTTCAATCCAATCCATGAGGGCATCTCCATCTAGTTTCCCATTGAATGTAGGAACATCTATCTTTGGATTGTCACTATCTCCATGAGCACCTTTGAGTGCATTCCAGAATGCCTTTTGGTCTGTAGACATACCTTGATCTTGAGGGCTCTCTTCTGCCTCTCCTTCTTATGTGTCAGAAGCACTTCCATCCTCTTTACTCTTACCCTTGGACCTCTCTTCTTTCAACCTTTCTTCAAGCATCTCCTCTACCATCTTCTTGATGGCTCCCTGGCTCATAGACTTGGGAGGCATTGTGCTAGCCTCACTTTCTTTCTCCTTGTCTGACATATACTTCTCCAATTCAAATATTAGATCTGATACTAATATGATGCAGAGTGTTCAGTGGAAGCATTCAAATTGATCAATAAACTGATCAGTGAGATGTGACCTATGTCTTGGTGACCAAACCTTGTCGGCCAAACATATCCCGTCGCCCACCTTGTAGACTCTCTGACCGATCTACCAACTCTCCCCGACAGTCAACTCCTTTGTCTTCGGAGAGACTTCTCCTATCGGTGGCATCTTCTGGTCTCCTTCTGATACCATGATGGTGATCACTTCCCACTTTCCTTACCGTGGCAGTTAGTCTTGACTCTGTTAGCCAGACTCCAATCATCAGTGACCTCAAACCTAGGGCTGCCGATACCCTGATACAACCGTCGTCGGTGAGACTCCAAACATTGCTGGAGCCTTAAGTCTTTCACCTGATATGTTGATACGTTATGTTTCCTTCGACAAGAGTTTGTTCATCTACTGGCTTCTTGTTTGTTCTCTGGATATGCCACTCTTACTGATATGTCAAACTATTGTATATGCATGACATGATTTATTATTGTCGGTGAACTAATGTATCTTTACCCTGATTTCACCATTACCACCAGTCACCTTTTGTATCCAATGCAATGTATATTCAACATACATTCTCAACATACATTTGTGATATGCATTCGCAATACACCTTCTATCGGCCTAACACCTTGATCGGTGTAACTTTCAAAAGCTTCCCTGAGGGCTGTTTCACGCCGATGACACTTCGGTTACTCTACGACTACGCAGACATTCAACAAATATACAGTAATAGAGACCCAACAGAACAGAAGGGGTCTACACTCCTCTACAAACACTTGATCACCATCAACTTGATCACTCCACAGACTGTTCTTCTCCTATTGTTTCTACGACTAGTCACATAGAGATGCCTAGTCAATTCAAACCTGAACTCCTTGGATTCTTGGGTGTTGATCTAGAACTATAGAAAACACAAACTGTACACTCTATTCCTCCATCACATTGAAAATGAGAATGCTTTCAATTGATAGAGGAGATACAGTCCATTGATTTACAGAACCCTAGTTTCTAGGTTTTTAGAATAGTCTCTGCAAAAAGAACAAAAACTCACAAACTACAACACTTCTAGACACCAAACTACTCTTGAATGAAAACTACTTCACTACATGAACATTTCTAGTCAGTTTTAGATGAACAACTATCCATGCATACTGTGTAGAGAATTACTTAGAAAGAACAATGTTTTCAAACACCCAAAACTCCAGATTTTCATTCATTCATTTCCGCCATGTCTCATTACATCCTGCTTCTTCACCTATAGAAGGCTTGAGACATCAGTTACATTCCTTCCAACTATACAAAACTAATTTGAAATTTAGTTAGCCATTGGGGCTCTCCTCTCACAAGAAAACTACATGTTTTCCTTATGTGATTATATCAAACTTGACCAAAACATGGTCTACATAGGTCTAGTGACCAAATTGACACAAAAACCTTATTACAAACATGATGTGGCTTAAAAGCCTTATTGAAAAAAAAAAAAACATGACTCCTGCACCATAGAGAGGGTCTAATTTCTGAAACACATGCAAAGTAGGAGTCTGGAAAAAGAATAGGCTAGCTAGTAAACATGTACATCATTGTTTCAGGAAAAGGAGAGAACCAATTCAGTTTTTGCATGAACCACATCCAACAATTTCTGCTAAAATTACAATGGAGGAGTAGATGATCCACTTATTCTTCACTCTCACCATAAAGGACACAAGAGACATTTGATCGCAGACCTAATCTCCTCAATCTGTCCCCCGTTAAAATTTTCCTGTGTAGCGCTAGCCAAGAGAAGGCTCCCATTTTGGGAAGAACTGCATCACTCTAGCATAAGATAGATGGCCATTCTATCTTCCTCTTTTGTAATTCAGCATCATAACCTTCTTTAACTATATACCTACCAGACTTTGAACCCATCAAGATTAGTTCATCCTCCCAATTAGAGTAAACAACCATTCTCCTGGCAAGGAGTGTTTTCAATAAAATTTTCTGATCCTGAGGAAAGTCACAGTCCCTAGTGCTTCGCCATGACAAAGAAAAGGAATTAGATCTCTCTATCAAGCACCAATAATCTTTTACCTTGCATCCCCAATGCTCTTTTAGGTAAGACATGGCTTCTCTCAGCTTGACACAATCAGAGAGCTTTGACTGACCACACTATGAGTCCTCCCAAAAGTTAGCCTTTTCACCATTATGAATAAGCCAAGACAACTTGTGTAAGATGAAATTTGTACTCAAAATGAATTTCTAGATTGCAGATCCCCTTGGGTGGTTTTTAATTGTGAATATTGTCTCTTTCTTAGCTAAATCCAAGTATTTATCTCTCATCATTCTGACCCATTTAGATTCTTTTTTTTTTAACATTCCCCATACTAGCGTGGATCCCAAAGCCTGATTGTGAATATTTAAGTCGAGTACTCCATCTCCTCCCATTTCTTTAGGCTTACACACTCTATCCCAAGCCATAAGATGTATTTTCTTTCCTTCAGATGAGCCTTGCCAAATAAACTTCTTACAAATTTTCTCAATCTCCATAGACACCCCTTTAGGCATTTGGAGGATGGACATCATGAAAGTTGGAACCATTATCAAGACTACTTTAATCATTGTAATCCTACCAGCTAGTGATAACCAATGTCCCTTCCATGAAGAAATTTTAGCATGTAAATTATTTAACACATTCTTCCACAGATTATTCTTATACCTCCCACTGAAGATGGGGATACCTAAATATTTACGAGGGAGGGATTCAGTCTTGAAGTGGAACATATTAGCAATAACAGATTGTGCCCTCAAATCTACATTGAAGAACTAGACCATAGACTTGCTACAGTTGATCAGTTGGCCAGAACTCTTACAATACCTGTCCAGGACAAACCTGATTGCCTGAGCTTCTGCCACTGTAGCTGAGCCAAAAAGAATTGTATCATCCACAAAGAGTGCATGGGTGAAGGAGTTTTAAGAACCTTGAGGCTTGAAGCCTATCCAATCTCCCATCCTATAGGCATTTTTGACTGCCCAAGTAAAATCTTCTGACATCAAAATGAAAAGATAAGGGGAAATGGGATCCCCTTGTCTTAATCCTCTTGAGGGTTCGAAAGATTTTGACTCCACACCATTGACCAAAATTGAAATTTTGAATCCTGAGATAAAGGACTAGATCCACTTACATAAATCTTTGGAGAAGCCCAACCTGTCAAGGACGGTCATGAGGAAATGCCAATCCACTCTATGATACGCCTTAGCCATATCTAGCTTAAGAATCATGGTTGTGTTTGTCCCTTTATTGACAGAATGAATGATCTCATGGGTTAAAATTGCACCTTCATTAGTTTCTTTACCTGGGATGAAACCTCCTTGCTCCTCTAAGATGATTTTTGGTAAGAATAAGGCTAGCCTCAAGGCCACTGCTTTGAAGATGATCTTGTAAATATAATTGCAAAGAGAAATAGGTCTAAAGTCTTCAAACTTCTAGAGGGCTTTCAACTTTGGAACAAGCATAAGACATGTAGTCTTCATTTCCTTGAGTACGTTCTTGTACTTCCTAGATTCTTCTACAGCCAAATAGATGTCCTTTCCTACTGTATCCCAATAGTTTTAAAAAAAGAGACCAATCCGACCATCTAGAACTAAAGATTTTCCCCCAGGCATAGAAAAAACTGTTACCTTAACTTCCTCATGTGTGAAAACCTTCATCAATTCCATATTGTGATGATCTGAAACCAAGGACAAGACAAAAGAGAGGTCCATCCCCCCATCACCTATGACATTATCCTTTGAAAGAAACTCTTTAAAGAATTTTCTTGCTTCTTTTTTAAGGTCCTCCTGATCCATCAACAAAGACCCATTTGAAGATTCAATTGAACTTATATGATTGGTTGATTTACTGACTTTGGAGGCTGTATGGAAGAAAGAAGTATTTTTGTCACCCTTCTTTAACTAGTACTCTCTGGACCTTTGTCTCCAAAAAATTTCCTCCCTCCTTAAGATCTCTTCCAACTCCAATTTTAGATTCTTTTCTAAGAGGAAAGAAGCTGCATCCATACCTTCTTTTATCACTTTCTCCTCGAGCTACCACAAATCGTACAAAAGTCTAAGCTTTTCTTGAAAAAAACTTTTAAAATGGATTCTATTCCAACTCATCACTTTACTCTAGAGGAATTTTAGCTTAGAGATTAACTGAAACATGTGTGAACCTTTGACAAATGGGGCCTCCTTCCACCAATTATCAATCATTTGGAGAAAAGAGGGGTCTCTGAACCACATTGATTGAAACTTAAACTTTTTCCTACCAAGACAGATATCAATACCTAGTCTTAATCTAATGGGAAAATGGTTAGAGCCGGCCAGTGGGAGAATATCCGATTCCAGATTGAGCCCATCATTGAAGAAGCACTTAGGCAATAACAAGAATCTATCGTCTTTCAGCAATTTTGCTAAAATACTTTCTCCTATTTTTCCATGTATATTTTCCATTTCTAGGGATGCAATCAACCAAACTATTAGACTCCACAAAGATTTTGAAGTCCTGCTGTGATCTGGTTGGATGAGTTATCCCCCCAATCTTCTCTGAGGCATCCATAATTGCATTAAAATCACCCCCTACCAAGATTCTCTCATTTCTTAATGAAATCAGTCTTGCTTCTATTTGGGACTAGGCCTGTTGTCTATGCAGGATATTCATTGGACCATACACACAGAAAACCCAAAGGTCTTTACCTCTAAGCAACTCTAAAAATCTACCTAACAACCAATGAGGATTAGCATCAATCACCTCCATACTCGGAAGATGGGATCTCCAAAGGATCGTCAAACCCACCGAAGCACTTGTAGCAACAACAGTTGCAAAGTCCCATCCTTGCAACTCTTAAAAAACCTGTCACCCACCTTAGAAGATAACTTAGTCTCTTGAAATAGAATAATGTCATAGTTTTCACCATCAAGTTGTTGTTTGATGGGGTGTCTCTTGTTAGGGGCATTGAAGCCCCTAACATTCCAGCTAAGGATCCTCATGGCTTCCAAGGAGAGCCTTCCACTCTCCTCTTACTAGCACAAATGATTTGGGTCTTTTTCTATTCATCCACATCTTCATTAATCTTTCTAAATTTTCTCTATCTAGCACTCTTCCTAGTGGAAACTGGAGTTATCTTTCCTTGGATAGCCTTTGAATCAGTCTATGATATCCCTAACGTTCTTGACCTTCCAAGTCCTTCATCTTCTACTAGGGCTTTAGATGCAATATCATCAATTAATTTATCCATTGTTCTAACTAGGATTTCATCAAGCAAGCTCCTTAAAGTCTCATTGTCCTAGAGTAGCTTAACACTAAACATTTTATGACTGTTGTCCCTAGTAACCTTGGTGAGACCAGCTTCCTTATGCTCTAGAGACTTCTGGTGCAAGAGCACCTTGGCAAATTAATGTTGCCCTAGACAAATCTTTAAGTTTGATTAATTTTGAATGGTTCAACATTGTATAAGATTATTGGAGTCATCTTTCATATGTTAAGGTCCTAGGAGGGGTTTAATGTTTAAGTCTTTTTGTCCATTTTTGACAAGTTGTCATACAAAATGTAAAATTCCTAAAAATATAAAATGAGGAAGGTGAAGCGTCATTTGGCTCTTGGTTCACTCCAAGACAGTTAGAAACTGAAAGGTCTTATTGAAATGCCTTTAAAATACCTTGTAACCATTGAGAATTCATGGGTGGTTGATTAGAAGGTTCTGATAAATAAAAGAACATTGTTTTTTATGCATTCCTTCAGAAAATTGTTGTCTTCTAGTATTGTACGGCCCTGTATAGGCATGCATGGATGTCTAATTGATTGTAAGTGTTAAACCCTTCAACCACCTACCAGTTATAGTTTGTTTCATGTATTTTAGTTCTATTTTGAGTTAGATATGGTGTGTTTGTTGAAAACTGTCAATACCCTGTCTTAGGGTAAACAGTGAACAGTTTATTGAAAGTTTCTTGAATATTTTATATGGTGATAAGTCCATACTTGAATTCAATGATGTGAAACAATCCATATCTTCGTTATGATCTATGTTTAGCCTAGATGGTCAAGATTTATCTCAAATTTGTTAATGTTCTAGGACTATTCTATTCTGCTGCAGACTGGTAGAGGACAGTCTTGAGAGTTGTAATCTAGGTTTTGGAAAAATTAATGTGGAAATGAACTTTTGATGGTTTCATAAGCAAGCGCAGGTCAAATAGATATGGCTTGAAGGTTTGGTTAAGAGAGATTGAGGTAGGAGATAGTAGAACCAATAAACCCCTGTGCATGCAAGACCTAATAGGCCTAATTGGCAGGGTGACACTCCTGATTTGAGCAGTTCTTTTCAAAGTAACCTATGTTGGTTTTTGTATATGTTTTAAAGCTTGTTAAAGGGTACTCAAAATATCTATTATAGTATTAAGAAGGGTCCTGTAGAAAAAGTTATGTTTGATAGTCTTCTGTGGCAGGGCTACAAGGAAACAAGCCTATCATAACACTGTTAAAGTACATTCAAGCTGTCATTTGTTGTCTTCTATCCTTGCAAGTGCAAAACTTAGTTTTTGGGTCAGAGACCTTGTTTGGGTCAAAGATTTGTGAAGATTTCATTTAAAGATGGATGAACTTGTGGGATCCTAAAACATTAATATGAAGTATGCCAAAAGAAGTGAAGTTTGATCTTTTCCTCTGCATCAGATTGGTATCAGAGTTGGTGAAAGATTGGGTGTTGTATTTGTTCCTATCACTGAGAAGGTAGGTGAAGAACTGAAAGGAAATAATGTGTTGGTGACCATTATTTGTTTGCTAAGTTGTTTGGTTGCAGGTGCTTGTTCCATCTAGCTGCAGAAGGATGTTTTCTGAGGTTGTGTGTGTGGGTAGACAAGATGGGTTATGTCATGACCATTCTCCAATAGAGATTAGGCTAGATAAGTGTGCAGAGAGAAACCACTAAGGAGAGAGTGGTAGGTGCATCACCAAGATCTGCTATTGGGTTAGATGAATGGTTTGGTGAGTTGGTGTTGTGAAGCAGTAGAGAGATGGATACCTGACTGAAGAAGCACTTGATGTTGCAGCCTGAAGAGTACTCCACTGATGGGAGTAAAGGGAACCTGAAGATGCTCTAAGATGATGATAGTTTAGATTTTGTTGGTTGGTTGGTCACCATTCCTATCAGATTGTACCTGAGAAGATTGAAGAGACAAACAGAGGAGATGCAGAAAAAGACTTTTTGTTGCAGATACATTTCCAAGTGACTTAGAAATTTTGTTGGTTGGTTGTATGGTGCAGGAGCACCTTGGCAAATTAATGTTGCCCTAGACAAATCTTTGAGTTTGATTAAATTTGAATGGTTCAACATTGTATAAGATTTTGGAGTCATCTTTCATATGTTAAGGTCCTAGGAGGGGTTTAATGTTTAAGTCTTTTTGTCCATTTTTGACAAGTTGTCATACAAAATGTAAAATTCCTAAAAATGTAAAATGAGGAAGGTGAAGAGTCATTTGGCTCTTGGTTCACTCCAAGACAGTTAGAAACTGAAAGGTCTTGTTGAAATGCCTTTAAAAGGCCTTGTAACCATTGAGAATTCATGGGTGGTTGATTAGAAGGTTCTGATAAATAAAAGAACACTGTTTTTTATGCATTCCTTTAGAAATTTGTTATCTTTTGGTATTGTACGGCCCTGTATGGCCATGCATGGATGTCTAATTAATTGTAAGTGTTAGACCCTTCAACTACCTACCATTTATAGTTTGTTTCATGTATTTTAGTTCTATTTTGAGTTAGATATTTTGTGTTTGTTGAAAACTGTCAATACCCTGTCTTAGAGTAAACAGTGAATAGTTTATTGAAAGTTTCTTAGATATTTTATATGGTGATAAGTCCATACTTGAATTCAATGATGTGAAACAATCCATGTCTTCCTTATGATCTATGTTTAGCCCAGATGGTCAAGATTTATCTCAAATTTGTTAATGTTCTAGGATTGTTCTGTTCTGTTGCAGACTGGTAGAGGACAGTCTTGAGAGTTGTAATCTAGGTTTTGGAAAAATTCATGTGGAAATGAACTTTTGATAGTTTCATAAGCAAGAGTAGGTCAAATAGATATGGCTTGAAGGTTTGGTTAAAAGAGATTGAGGCAGGAGATAGTAGAACCAATAAACCCCTATGCATGCAAGACTTAATAGGCCTAATTGGCACAGTGACAGTCCTGATTTGAGCAGTTCTTTTCAAAGTAACCTATGTTAGTTTTTGTATATGTTTTAAAGCTTGTTAAAGGGTACTCAAAATATCTATTACAGTATTAAGAAGGGTCCTGCAGAAAAAGTTATGTTTGACAGTCTTCTGTGGCAGGGCTACAAGGAAACAAGCCTGTCATAACACTGTCAAAGTACAATCAAGCTGTCATTTGTTGTCCTCTGTCCTTGCAAGTGTAAAACTTAGTTTTTGGGTCAGAGACCTTGTTTGGGTCAAAGATTTATGAATATTTCATTTAAAGATGGATGAACTTGTGGGATCCTAAGACATTAATATGAAGTATGCCAAAAGAAGTGAAGTTTGATCTTTTCCGCTGCATCAACTTCCTATCATTTGAACAAAGGGGGTTACCTTCCTTTTCTAGTCTATTTAGATCCTTTGAATTTTTTGGGCTATCATCCTCTAAGTAGAGGCTTCTCAAAAATAAAAAATCTTGCTCAGCCTTTAGGCTAGCTTCATCCTCTGTCATCTTGGGATGTCCAAACATAGGCTGACCATTTTGCAAGTCATAAACATCGTAGGAATTTGGTGCCTGGCTCACTTCACCCTATCCTTCCTTCTCCTCATCTCCAGCCTCCAAGGGAGAGGAGATTTACACTTTTAGAATCACTGTATTTGCACGCAAAGGACTCTCAAAATTTGTTTGCCCTAAGCCTGCCATTTTTAAGCCCTCCTTTTCTGATGGGTCATTGGGTGTATCTAGTATCACTTCCCCAATGGTAATGTCATCCATTAGAGAAGAACTTCTTGCCATTTAATTTTCTCCTCCTCCATGTGTTTCCATACAGAGATTAAGGCCTTCCAATGAGGCGTGTCCTGATTCCTCCAAGGCTTTGTCTAAAGATTTCTTTGGGGACTCCTTTCCCAGTATTTTGTTCATTTTATTAAGGTCCATAGAATCAAAAATATCTTCTAAGAAAATTTATTGAGACCACTGACCTTAATCTGTGTTGAGTATGATGCTCTGAGGCATGAGCTCCTTGGATTCAAAGATAATACACAATCTAACCGACAAAGACTTGAGGGGTTCTTCAGAAATTTCAAACTCCTGAAAGATGCCTAAAGCATTTGCAATGATTGTTAAGGACTCTAGATTTCAATATTCCATTGGTAAAAGTGGGAGGGAAATCTAGAAGGGAAGAAGAGGGATTTGTTCCTTACTAACGTTAAAATTAGGTTTCTAGGGTAGATAGAAAATGGTCGTCCTTTCAAACTTCCAAAGCTTTTTATGCAAAACAGAGTCTCTAATAGCCTTATCTTGGAAGGTGAAAGAAAAAAAATCATTACCCAATACTCCAAACTCCTTGACCTCTAGCCAATTTTCCATAGTCTAGGACATGAAATCATAAACTGAGAAATGTGGTGATAACACCCTACCAATAATAGTAGTTTCCTGTAGATGAGAAATTCTTTTCAAAAATCTTTTGGTCTTAAGGGAGACTCCAGGCTTTTGCAACTCTTCCTTTCTTAAAACCTTCTTCGGAATGGGTTTCACCACCCAAGTCTTCTTCTGCATTGACTTGTGCTAAAGTGGTGATGGCCTATCTAGGCTCCGCTGGAACTGATGCTTCCTTCTTTTCCCATATCTCCTAACATGCCTCTGAGATCTTTGCCTGAAAAATTATTTCCATTTGGCTTGAGGCCTATGAGTACCTTTATGGTTTATGGCCATCTCTTGGTACTCTCTAAAAGCTTCATATTGAGGGGTAAATGGTACTCTGTATGGAGGCTTGCCCCTCCGTGTCGACCTCAGAAAATCCTTGCCTTTGGATCTAAAGTTGTTTTCATTAATCCCATGATTTTTGTTAGGAATTTTGACACTCTTTGATAAAACGTCATGAGGAACTAGAAGTGGCACCGTGTCAAATATTTGGATTATACTCCAGTCAACTAAAGGAGGGATGAAGGATGGATGAAGTGATGCCCCCTCTGGATGTTGGTTAGAAATAATAATTTTTTTTAGTCGAATTCTTGAATGGAAGATAGGATAGTGAAAAATGGATAGAGGATAAAGAAATAGGTCAAACAAAAGAAAAACTAATATGAAATGGAGGCTTAGGGGGAAATCTAGGGTTAGGGCTAAAAACTAGGGCTTGGGGATGTAAAAATAGGGGTAGAGGGGCCCATACGACCTCACTTGCACACACACACTTTGGAGATCATAGTGAGAAGTAGAGAAGATTAGACAAAATGACTGCTATTCCATGACACACACATTGAGGGAAGAGATTTAGACCTACAGGAAAGAACATGACATGGCCACAATGGTATGTACATAGTCCTAGGCCTCGAGAGTTAGACTAGGGGGTCATAATTGCAGGTAGACTAGGTTTAGGGAAATGCATGTCATTAGTAAGGTGGTGAATTCAAATTACATTTAATGGATTTGATGAAAATTGGCATGCACTTGAAAAATTAATGCACATTTGATGTAGTTTAGTGCATTTGACATGCTTTAGCGCATATGCTAGGAAAATGTATGCATTTAGCTAGTGATGCACATTTGCTAAAAAATGAAGCACATTCACCTAGAATAGCACCTATGCAAAAAATGGCATGCATTTATGGGGAAATGGAGTGCATTTTCCTAAAGTGGTACTTGCGCATGAAAATGACACACATTTTCCTAAAGTGGGGCGCATTTGCTTATTTGAGAATTTGATTTGTAGAAAGTTAACAACGTGTTGTGGATGGATGCAAGCTTGATTCTTATCAATCTAGTCTCAAGAGAGGAGGTTGTCGACCATGAGGTTGTGGCCTGAGCTGATGGAGGTAGAGAAATATTTTCTTAGAAGAGATAGGTTATTTCATCTTACTTATATGGCCAAGATATGTGTACAGATGGTGATGATGACGGCCTTGGTTGAGCGATGTCAGAGTTAGAGGATGACATTCCTTTTACCGACTAGTGAGATGACTATTACAATTGAGGATGTGTGGAGGATCCTCCAGATCCTGATCCATGGTGAGTTGGTAGTCTATGACTTGGTTATGGGGGAGTAGGCATTGGAGTGGGTCTTCTTGTCGCATGACCTACCTAATCATGATGTAGAGATGAATTTGACTACTACTATGCAAACACTAGAGCCACTGTCGTTAGTTGTGGCTGGGTTGATTGGAGGGTTGTTGGTACCTGACAAGAGCTTATAAAGCATTTCTATAGGATGGGACAGGGTATTAGAGTGGATTATATGATTGATGGAGTAGTGTTTGCATTGGGGCCATGTGCTCCGACCCATCTATATCATGATATGCATGTTTTGGTGTACTGGCCTGGTTAGAGTCTGGGATGCGGGGTTACTTTGTTGCATATATGGGCATGGGTACATATTGCAATTGTGAGGCTAATTGTAGACATGATGTAGGGAGATTTAAACACTATTGTAGATGTTTATGGTGGGGTGATCCATTTCAGGAGGATGGGTGACATGGGGTACTAGTAGTTGGTATTGGATGAGCTTGACACACTTATCTGGAGGCCATGGAGATGGAACGAGGCTTAGGAGGATGATACCGAGAAGATAGCATATGTGGTGTAGACGAGGTACCTCATTGGTTAGATACCTCACATTATTAAGTGACACATGCTTGAGAGGATTAGATGGTAGTTTGACCTACCCTAGGGGGTGCCAGTTCATGAGGTGATGTTCCCTCACATTACATGAGAGGTGGGAGATTGGGGGTTGCCACTTGATCTAGCTACAATGGTTGTAGATTTACATGCTTTGGTGCCAATCCCATGTGACGCATGAGTAATGGTGGTTGACGTAGATACTACTCTAGAGTATGATGCATGGTGGGCCACTCATTAGCCTCTGAGGCTTACAATTCTAGTGGTTGAGGAAGTGCCATAGGAGGATATTAGTGAGGAGGGAGATGATAGTGGGAGACATGTGTGGTGATGAGTGGAGAGAGGAGAGGATTTAAGAGGATAGATGGTGTTAGAAATAGTTGAGACTCTAAAAGGTGGGGAGGAGGCAGAGATACTGGAGGTGGGAGGAGATGAGGGTGATGTACGCATTGGAGGAGATGGTATTGGTGGAGAGGAGGATGTGGGAATTAGAGGAGAGGAGAAGGATGTCGAGGTGAGTGGAGATTAGGAGAAGGATGTTGTAGAGGCCTTATGGTGAGAGCTAGAGGAGTTGCACACTGACCGTGATGGTTTGTTTGAGATGGTGGAGGGATTTTTGGTGGTAGTGCAAGAAAGGGAGGAGATGGAGATCAGCCAGTCTAGGGTGACCAGGCAGAGTTGATAGATACATGGTTTAAGAGGGATATTATATAGGTGGAATAGGATACCATCTAGGCTAAGCTAGATAGTGTATAGGGGCTACTAAGGGCCTCATATGCACAGATGCAATCACTAACGCAGGCACTAACATAGGCACATGCATATTTGTAGGCACAAGCCCAATCATGAGATGATAGAGTTGTGCAGTGGCTAGCCATACAAAGGGATGTCACCATTATAGAGAGAGATGTTGCACTTATATAGAGGTAGAGATCTGAGGCATAGGAGGTACGACTTTGCCATGAGCATGATAGCTCACTAAATGGTGACAAGAGGGGGGATGACAAAGACATGGAGTGATATGGTTCGGGTATAGGGAGACTTGACATGGACGGTATAGAGGGTAGAGTACTACTGGAACCTATATCAGTCAATAGTACCATATAATTAGAGGGAGCCCAATTTTGAGACACAAAGCCAGTCAGGGGCTTCAATATCTATGAGGTCACATCCTTTAGTCATGGGGCCACTTGGAGGGTCAAGGTCGTGGGGTCCATCACCTCGACCTTCAGCAACATCACCACAACTAGTACAGTAAGAGGGAGGCAGTTCGACTTAGACATTGTACATATGATGTATTATATCATTGTGGTCCTTTGTATATATATTTTGAGGTTTTGTGGAGCCCTTGTATAGACATGTTTGATGTAACATGACCACATTTTATTTGTTTGGGGTTACATTGGTTTTTAGCTTGGTCTGATCCCAAAAAGACCCTTATAGGGGATCTCTTCCCATGGATTTATTTCCGAGACTACTACTAGGGGTTCTTAGTCCCCAAAGCATTATCAACCAACCCTTAGCACCCCAGTTCAAACCCACAAGCTTGTTGGCCCAACGAAAGCCCATAGCATGTGAGCACGCCAACCTAGGGAAGGATCTATGAGGGCACATATCTTGCAAGCATGACGTCCCAGTGAAGGCACAAGGTGTGCATGCTGTTTATCCCAGTGGGGGTTTGAACCCTAGTGGTGATCACCGTAACCAAGTGAACTTACCACCGCATTGTGCCCTTAACGACTATCATGATGATATTTTGATGTATATATGAGATGAGACATTTTATTTGGTAGCCTATATGATGTTATGATGATGATTATATTTGTTTATGGTTTTTATTATGCATATGTGATATTATGTTGATGGATTATGTATATGTGATCTATAGATGCATGTAATTTATTGTTTTATGGATTATACATATGGTTTATGTATGGATGTTATGGCTATGTTATGTTGATATGCATTTATGATGTTATTGATGCTCATATTAGATGATTGATGTATGCTCATGATGATGGATATGTATAATAGATGTTATACAAATGATTATTGATGTTATGGATTATGTATACAAATGATTGATGGATCTCAGTAATGATTAATGGTTATTGATAGTATGGATAATGAATATGTGAATGGTTTTGTGATGATGTATATTTAGTGATCTATTATGTGATGATATATATGATCATGATGTTATGGCTATGATTATGGTATGGTATTGATATGCATATGTAGGTATATTATGGATGTGATGGATGATGCAAGCGAGGTAAGTTTTTTATTTTGATTTCGTCATGATATAGGTCAATGTCATGATGGGGATAGTGTTACGGATTGCATGTAGAAGATATCAATTAAATGCAAATAAAGATTAAACAGAGGAATGAAAATACATAGAAATAATAACAGTGAGAGACAAGTTTTAATGTGGTTCACCCAAACTCGGGCTACATCCACCAATAGAGAGTCCAATATTATTATCCATTAGATCAAACTGATTACAACTAGCAATCCTTGCAACTCAATACCGCTGCAAAATGCTACAATACATCAATGGAAACCCTAACCCTTAGCTACTTTTTTCAAGCCTTATGTCAGTTACAAAATAGGGTTTTTTAATGTTGGCCAATAGAAAAAGAAATAACTCCTGACACCTTTATAAAATAGGGCCTCGTAGGAGGGGATTTGCCCTCCTTCACTCCCCCATTAAATAATTTGGGGGAAAACTGCACCGATAAAAGTGAAGAAAATTTAACCTCCGAGTCTAATTAGGATCCATATAACAATAATTTCCCACTTGGTGACTAGTCATAACATCGTTTACCCTATAGCTCCCACTAGAAATAAGCACCTTGGACTATGTTGTTCTGATTTTTTGTTTTCAGTCTTGAAGACCAACCGAAACTGAAGAGGAACTCAGCTTCTTCCTTGTTACTGCCTTTGTAAACATATCCATTAGATTTTTATCTGTATGTATCTTTTCTAGCCTTGACTATCCATCATCTAACACCGACTAGATGAAGTGATACCTTAGCTATATGTGTTTGGTCTTTGAATGCAAGGAAGAATTCTTTGCAAGATGTATGGCACTTTGACTGTCTATATACAATGAACTGTTAGCTTGTTGTTTACCCAATTCTTCTATGAAAGATTGCAACCATATCATCTCCTTGCTTGCCTCTATTGTAGCTACATAATCTATCTATGTGGTGGATAAAGCAACCACCTTTTGCAACCTAGAGATCCAACTCACCATTGTCCCACCTACAGTAAAGACATAACCTGTAGTACTCTACCTAGTATCAATATCTCCTGCCAAATATGAGTCTACATAACCTACTAAATTAATATTACAGCTCGCAAAACATAAGTGTTTATTGGATGTACCTCTCAAATATATGAGAATCTATTTTACCAGATTCTAATGCTCCAATCCTGGATGACTCATATATATGCTTACAACTCCTATAGCATATGCAATATTTGGTCTCATGCATACCATGGCATACATTAAACTTCCTACTGCTGAACCATATTGTACCTTGGAAATTTATTCTTCCTCCTCTTGTGTCTTAGGACACATCTCCTTAGTCAGTTTCAAATGACTAGGCAAAGGTGTGCTGACAGCTTTTGCATTCTCCATATGGAATCTCTCCAACACCTTTTCAACATAATTAGCCTAAGATAGAGTCAATTTTCCATTCTTCCTATCTTTGCATATTTTCATACAAAGGATTTGTTTTGCTACCCCAAATCCTTCATAGCAAATGATTGTGCTAACTGTTGTTTTAACTCTCTTATGTGATCTATGTTAGACCCTACTACAAGCATGTCATCAACATATAAACATTAAATAATGTAGCTATCATTATTTAACCTCTTAAATAAACACAATGGTTAGAATTACACTGGCTGTAGACTTGCTCAGCCATAAAACTATCAAATTTTAAATACCTTTGCCAAGGTGCTTGTTTCAAGCCATACAAACTCTTCTTCAATCTGCACACTAGTTTCTCCTTATTGTTGACCTCAAATCCTTGGGGTTGTTCCATATATATCTCCTCTTCCAAATCACCATGGAGAAAGGTAGTTTTCACATCTAGTTATTCCAAATGCAAATCTTCAGTAGCCACAATACTTAAAACAATACAAATAGAAGTCATCTTAACATCCGGAGAAAAAATCTCATCAAAATCAATACCTTTTTTTTGTGCAATTCCTTTTACAACTAACCTGGCTTTAAATATTTTCTTACCTCCATCATCCTCTTTCAACCTATAAACCCATTTGTTTGGTAAAGCCTTTTTACCTGCAGGCAACTTACATAATTCCCAAGTCTCTTTTTTCAGCAAGGATTCCATTTCTTCTTTCATTGCAAGCTCCCACTGAACCTTTGTATCCACTTGCATATCTTCATCATACCATTTAGGTTCACCAGCAGCTGTTAACAAAATAGAATACAAAGAGGGAGAAAACCCTTCAGGAGGTGTACTTAGCCTTGTTGACCATCTAACATTCACTAGATTTTGTGGTATTTCTTGTTGTTGTTGTAGAGCATGAGAAACCACTGGAACATCACTATCTGGAGTATCATCCATCACCACATAATCTTTTTCTTTCTTCTCATGCTACTGCAATTGATCTTTGTACAGTACCTTCTCATTGAATACAACATCCCTGCATCTCATAATTTTTTAATTTTCAAAATCCCAAAGCCTATAACTAAATTCATCAATGTCATATCCAATGAAGGTACACTTTTTTGATTTTGCATATAGCTTGGTTCTATTTTGCAATCTTTCTTCAGATGACCTAGTTTCCCACAGTACCAGTAATCCTTCTATCCTCTAGATTGGGACCTCTTGTCCTTTGATTTTTCTCATGACTTCCCATGACCTCTAGAACTGTTTCCTCTCTCCTTTGATCTACCCCTGCTTTCTGCATTCAAAACACTACTTGATGTAGACCCACCTAGGCTTTTCCATCACATTTCCTCGCTAAGGATAACACCAACAACATCATCAAATTTTAAAGTATTTGAACTAGAGACAGAGTTACTTACAACCATTACCAACCTATTCCATCTTTCTGGCAAAGAACATAATATCAAGAGAGCCCTCACCTCTTCATCAAAACTTACTTTTATAGAAATTAACTAACTGATAATCATATTAAACTCATTTAAATGATATGTCATAGATCCACCTTCAATCATTTTTAGATTAAACAAATGCTTCATGAGAAATACCTTATTTGAGGCTGAGGGTTTTTCATACAATTTAGCCAAATTTTTCATCAGACCATCTGTTGTCTTCGCTTCCATTATATTGAATGCCATTGATGGCATTAGGCACAACCGAATGGTTCCTAGTGCCTTTCTATCTAGAAGATTCCAATCCTCATCAGTCATTGTTGTTGGTTTCTTGCCTATTCCTTCCAATGGCCTCCATAAATCCTTTTGATAGAGATAATCCTACATCGGCATCTTCCATAACTGATAGTTCTACCCATTGAATTTATCTACCTTCAATTTACCCTCGTCTACCATTGCTCCCTCTCAACCATGAGACTTCCACTCAACCGTGAGACCTTCCTGCAGATGATAATCGAACACAACCCGCTCTGATATCACTTGTTAGGGATTGCATATAGAAGATATCAATTAAATGCAAATAAAGATTAAATAGAGGAATGAAAATACATAGAAATAATAACAGTGACAGACAAGTTTTAACATGGTTGACCCAAACTCGGGCTACATCCACCAACAGAGAGTCCAATATTATTCTACAGTAAATCAAACTGATTACAACCAGCAATCCTTGCAACTCAATACCGCTACAAAATCCTACAATAAAATAGGGTTTTTTATGTCGGCAAATAGAAAATAAAACTCCTGACACCTTTATAAAACTAGGCCCCGCAAGAGGGGCTCTGCCACCCCTTCACTCCCCCGTTAAATAATTTGGGAGGAAACCATGCCAATAAAAATGGGGAAAATTTAACCTCTGAGTCTGATTAGGCTCCATATAACAACAGATTGTTAGTGGAATCAAATGTTGTTAGTGGGCGTGTGGAAGTGGGGAGGAATGGTGTTAGATGCAAAAAAATAAGATGCCCTAGAAAATGTGTAAGTGGGGGAAATTTGGATAATATGATTGGGTGGATACGAATAAGCATGATATATATGAGGATGAGTAGGTGATGGGTAAGGATAGATAGGTGATTAGATTATGCTGGTATGTGGAGATTTATCTCTAAAAGGTCTTCTTGAACCTCTAAGCTGATGGTTATTCTATATTCTTTTTCTTGTCTAGCAGTTTCTAAGGCATAATCTTTGATCAAAAAAATTTGTGGTAGTGAGATGGTATTTGTTCTTTTAGTTCATTTAGAGTTTCCTCAACCTAGTCAACTCTCACTCTTAGACACAAATTGGCCTAAAATGTGCAAGTGTGGATGGGAATGAAGCATAGATGAGTGAAAGTTCCTTAGATGATTTGAATGTGCAAGTAAAATTGGGCTTGTTAACAAGATGTTTATTTGCATTTGTTTTGAGTTAAATTGTTTGGTTGTGTAATTCAAAGATAAGTTTGTGAGCTTTCTATCTCAACTAAAAATAATCCTAATATTTTTTTTCTTTTTTTTTACAGTGTTTTTCTTTTCTTCTAATTTTGGGTGTGTAAGATTGCTAAAATAAAACATTCTAATTAACCTAACACACATGCAAGGAAAACATAGAAAAATACAATTGAAAATAATGGATCTTTCCCTCTTGATTTCTATGAAGAAATAACTAGTATGCATGCAAATAAAAGATAAGATAATTTCCACCTTAATTTATTCATTTGTGGTTTTTTCTTGTTCTTACAGAACTTACCTAACATGCATGTAATGAAACTAACTAGTTACTTTTGTTATGTTTTTTTTTCCATTCAAATGTTTACATGCAATTATTTCACTAGAATGTAAATTCTAAAAAGATGAGAGAATATGATACTTTTCCCTTTTAAAATTTAAATGTTTTATCAAGAAAAATAAACTGTAAATGGTTATGTATGCAAATGGTCCTAAATGAATTAATTCTCATCTTTTCTTTGAATTAAATTGTTGATTGTTTGTCTAAAATGAGGAGGTTTGCTTATTGATTCTAATGTGAAATGGATTGCTTTTAGTTTGATTGATAGCATGTTTGACAATGTGGGTTGAATACTTGGGTTTTCCACAACCTACATTGATGGGTTTGCAATAGTCTTAAAATGTTTTGAATATGATAACAGTGTTTTTTGAAAGAGAACTTACAAGAAATGAATTAAAATTCAAACTAATTTATAGAATTATAAAATCTAGTTCAAATATAAATCTTAGCAATGCAACAAACTATTAGAATCTTGGAGCAATGAGTTTTTCATACACATAATCTATTTTGATCTAAACTAACCATTAAAAATAATTAAATGGATTAATCTATTGAAATTATAAAGAGAACTTGCAACTTACACACCTAGATATTTGAAGATCCCAAGTATGCAAGGTTTGTGATGTGATAAAATTATCCCTAGGGGCCTAATTTTCCACTCTTTATTTCTTCTCTCCTTCCCACAGGTTCTCAAGTTCTAATGGATTTTGACAACAAATTAAAGGCAAAGGGAAGGTAAAGAGCGCAATAGCTACTACTTGAGTAGAAGGAGTTTGTGAAAAGTATCACATAGAGAGGCCTATAGGCTATGTAAATGTTGTGTTGGATTGCTTTAAAGCAATATAGACCTATGTAATGTGATCTCTTCCTTCCTCTAACGATTGAGATGTTTGTTAATAGTTGGATTTGTGCTATTGAAGCTTTAGTTTCTTGTGTATTGTTAGAAGATTAAAGAACTCTAGAGTTAACAGAAGGATTTTTGTCCTTGCATAAAAAGGATTACCTAGAAAGCCTAAAAGTCTCCTATACATAGGCTTTCAAACCAAAACATGGAAGAAAAAGATCATCTTAAGGTGTTTGGGCACTTACACACATCAAAGGAAAAAACTAAAAGGCTCAAAGAAACATGTCATGGAAGGGAAAGATGACAAAAAGAAAAAAATTACCTATTCCCCCTTTCACTAGTAATTTGTTTGCCATAGTGAATGACATTTTTCCTAGGAAAAACTAATAAGAAAGGGGTGAGCATGTCATTTGAGAAGAAAAATTAAAAATGACAACACAAGTAGCAGACACTTGGTGAAAGATTGAAAAGGAATGAAAGGACAATAGGGAAGATTCCTAGAGGCCAACTAAACACATCCATCACTTTGGAATTGGTCAAGACAGAGAAAGTTTCATTATTACATATGTCATATAGGCTCATGCATTGATTTTCCACTGTTCACACAAAATATAAATTTCATTGAGGTATGAAACTATATCAAAACCCTAAAATCTATATTTAATGCAACATAATGAAATCAAAGATAAAATGATTCACATTAATAACTGCAAATGTTACCGAATTATTTAGAATGTGGTTGCTGAAATATTTTCATAGCTCCAATATGAAAACTCTAGGGACTGGGAAATGAGAATTGAGGTTGATTTTATAAGGTTTGGGCAAAAGTGGTTCGAGTGATTGAACGACATAAAGGTAGGTAAAAGGTAGTTAGGGTTTTTTTATTTTTAATTTATTTTTGCGAATGGATTTAGGTTAGGTTTAATTTAAATAATAAATTAAATTTATTAATTTATTATTTTCGAGAGGGTAACAACAAATGAAAAAGATTTAATTAATTAAAATTACTTAAACCTTAGGATTAGGGTGGATTAAATAATAAATTAAATTTATTAATTTTAATTTATTATTTGTGGGAGGGATTAAGGGACAATTAATTAGTTAATTAAAAGTATTTAAATTTACTGACTTAGGGAATTGATCGATAATTAGGGGATGATTTAGGAATGGCTAGCAATGCAATCAGGGATGAATAGGAATGTGATCTATGGTCAATTTTTTGACGTCTATAACCACATCATTATTATCTACATTAAAGTGTTTGCATGTTCAAAGTTGGGAACTTACATGTACAAATTCCTATGTATAGTGTAATGTGTTCATCCTATCATGCACAACACATATATACTGAATGGTGTGGGGTCTAGAATGAGATCTCAAAATAAATATTTATGATCCTCAACTGTTATGGTTTGAGTGAACAATGGATCATTGGATGTTTGCTCCATTTTCCCTCAATCAACTAAGCATAAAGACAAACCTTTCTTATCAAAAGCTTGCATATTTTTCATTGTTATTATGTAGCTACATCAATGTATAATTACTTGAATGCACACTCTAAAAAAATTGTGCAGAATAAATGTTCTCATTTGCACAAGTTGATACTTTCTTCTCTTTTGGGTGACTAAACATAAAGTGATAGCTAGTGCTCAATAATTTTGCTACACTATGATATTAGTAACTTGCACACTCTTGTGTGTCCATCCATACTAATAATACTATTTGATGTTCAATTGCAATAATAAAAATGTGTAAATGAAAATGCTAATACAATTTAATGGTTAGAACAACCTTATTAGAAAAAGAGAGAAAGACTAATGTCCATTCATAATATGGTTCAACCTAACTACTAAGGATTTTTCATGTCAAAAATTGTCAGGCAAGCATGTCCAAAATCACTCTATTGAAACATCATCTGATTCAATGACCAATAGCAATTTTACACCTCATCCACACCAAAAAGTGGTAAGTAGATGTCATATTTTTATTAGCCATAATTTACCTTGGACTATTGAACCAAATGATGTTTAAGAATAGCCTATCCAAATGGTTTGTGTGTGAAGGTGTGGAGACTATGTCCAATATCAAAACCTCAAATACGTACAAGTGTCATTCTATCCACTAAAACCATGCATCTAGATATAAGATATCCTTGAAAGGCATTGAAGTGTGCACAAAGTTCATGATGAATTTCTATTGATCAGAATAAAATTATTAGGAATACATAGAAAGGTTGCCACAAAGTTTGGTATAATCATGGAAATTTCTACAACTCTTGAAAGATTCATGGTCAAAATTTCAATTAATGACCTTGTAGTGTAATGTTACGTTAAGACAACAATACATATTTTTAATTCCACTTTTAATGAATAAAGAGCATTCTCTATAAGAAGACTTTAATTTATTCTTCTTATAAATTGAAATAGTATAAACAATATGATGATGCTTGTTGGTCTATAAACTCATATGAGTTATACCTAACTTAATCATAGTTAGTGGTTTTCCTCACATGTGGAAAGACAAAGTCCTCTTGTTGAGTCATTAGTCAATGTGTCAATCCATCTTCAACACATCACTGCTATTTTGGAGGGAGGTTAAACCTTAAGCTATTCTCTTGGTTCATATTTCCCCACCTTCTCTATTCTCGTGGAGACTTGTTCCTCAAGCTTCACCTATTTATACCAGTGTTTGGTTGTAAATCAATTAGTTTTTTTCTAATACATTGCATTTGTGTTTGATTTGTGTCGAATTATAGCAGAGGCAGTCTCAACAGAGGCATATTCTCTATGGTAGTCAGCCTCATAGCCTCACACAAGGAAGGCCGAGCTTCATCCTGTTCGAGCTTGCATCAAAGGCCAAAGCCAAGACTTGTAACCTGCATATATAGTGGCCATTAAAGGGTCAACTGACTGTGTTTTTGTTTGGAGTAGCACATAGGCCGAATGTGCCAAGCATTTGAAGGTGGAAAGCAGTCAGTAATAGGCAATCAGTGATAGCCAAGTCTCAGGCCACATAGGCCATCGAAGGTCACCACAGGTGCGACTTGCTAAGCACTTTCCATCCTCATTCAAAATGGCCACAGGCTGATGATGGTCATACAGTCCCAAAGGGACTTTAATTCTGTGCTACGATGGTTCGATAGTCCCAAAGGGACTCCACCTCTCTGTGGTCGTGTTCAATAGTCCCAAAGGGATTCGTCCTCTCTGCATACATGGTTCTCAACACCACCATAGTCTGCTCTAAGCACGGCAATTACTGCTCAAATGGCGTGTTTTCCACGTTGGAGTGTTGAGGGAACTTTTGCCTTGCATCGACGCCAAACACTTATC
This sequence comes from Cunninghamia lanceolata, assembly GCA_027924645.1. Classification (NCBI taxonomy): domain Eukaryota; kingdom Viridiplantae; phylum Streptophyta; class Pinopsida; order Cupressales; family Cupressaceae; genus Cunninghamia; species Cunninghamia lanceolata. Next base: position 8,540,398 of record BSBN01000193.1, read on the forward strand.
AGCCCAAATTTGTGACTATAGTCTACGCCTTTGTAGGAAAGAAGATTGGAGTTCAAATGGCTCCAGAAGCCACATGGTAGAAAGAGGTGGAAGTGCCTTTGAAGGCACCTGGGCACCAAGCGCCAAAAGGAAGCAATGACCATGAAGTTTAGACTTGCGAATGTTATCACAGGGGGATTAAATATTGATAGAATTTAGATCACTGAGAGAATGCTAATCACAAATGGAGCAAACAAGAACAAATGGCACAAAAGATGATTAATTACATAATCACATAATCGGTAATGAACTATGAACAAGTGTGGTGTACAAATAGTGTTGAGAGTTTGAGTTAATGGGAGTCGATCCCATAACTTAAGGAGATCACAAATAGATGTGGCAAGCTAAGTAGAGTGAAAGATTTTGAAGGACTCTTCCTAACTGCTACACATCCAGCTGAGGTGTCTTATGCCATGTGGGGAATATACACATAATTGCTTATTTAAATATAAGTAATAGTGTTAATATTCTTACACTAACACCCCCCCTTAAGCACAACTTAGGTGGGCACAATAAAGATGAGTCTCGAAAACTAGGTCTGATCAGGTACCCATGTACAAAAGCATCTCTCATAAAGTGGAGAGAAAGAAAACCCTGTGGAAAAAACTTTCCTCCAAAAGAGAGCAAAATAATAAAGTGATAGTCCTGCAATACTTGAAAGATCCATGTGTGGAATGCCAATTGCATGCCATGTGGCTACAATTCAAATCCAATGTGAAGTTCTGCTTTGAAGATTCTGTGGAAGCCTTCTATGAAGCAACTCTGAATTCTGTAGAAGCAAATGGATTGTTATCAATCTTTTGTTGTGATGAATCTCTAGAAGTCCTCAAAGAAACAACTTTGGATGCACATGTAGCATTAGGTGATGGTGATGTTGTAGTGGAAATGTTGTTGACACATCTCAATACAATGCTGGAAAAATGTTGAAGAATGATGAAGTAGTGGTGGAAGTGTACTTAACATATCTCCATGGAAGTGCTCTTGGCACAACTTTGAAATGCTCTTGACACAACTCTATGAACCCCCCCATAATTCAATATTTTTATCTCAAATGATATTTGTGACATTTTATAAATTAGTGCATGAATAACCCCCATAACTGAAAAAATGGAAAGAAAGTGCGGAAGTGTTCCAGACATGACTCAATGAAGTGCTCTTGACATGATTCTATGGAAGTGCTCTTTGACACAACTCTATAATGTTCAAGGCACATTCTATACACCCCCCAAATTCAGTATTAGGTGACCTCCCCTTGTTTGTGGCACTTTATAACTTAGTGCGTTATTACAATATAAATAGGTTAAATGCGTGGGAAATGTGAAAATATTCACTTTTACAAAAAAACGGTGCTCAATTTCGAGCTATCGGGCAAAAATTATCACAAAAACAAGTTCCCGCAAAATAGACCTATTTTAATAAACTGGCACTAATTTGCAAAAAAAAATGCCTATGGCGAGAGGGAAACTAGTCTTTCAATGACTCGTTAGATTCGGCAAAGAATGAAGAATATAATGATTTAATTTTGTGAGGGGGAATTGCCCCCCTGCCAACCCGGGCCTCACCCTTCCTCTTCGACAAGGGAAGAGACAAGGGTTGTTAAAACCCATAATTCCTCCCAAATTTTAGGGCAGAGTAGAGGAGAAATAGGGTAAATATTCCCAAAGTACAGAGGAATGGCGGTGATGAAAACAATGGCCTTCACAATGTAAACCTTTAGGAGAATACCTCGACCAAGCTTTTGGATCTTTGGTAATGGAGTTTGAAACCAGCAAAAAACAACATTAGATGGCGATCTCCAGATTGAAATAGTGATCGAGGGAAATGAAAGCCGCTTCAGGGATTGATATTGGCGACCTTGAAGCACCAAATGATGTAGATGTCGAATGCTGGAGATGAATCTGGAACTTCAAGCGTGATTCCTTGGCCGTCGACCTCTATAGGGATGATTTGGGCAACTTCTACCAAACAGGTTTTCATGGTCGAGACAGGCGAAATTGGTGCTTATCTGCAACGTAAAATGCCTCCCAAATGCCTATGAAACAGGGGATTTACCTTGCCATGAATAAAGATGCCTTTTTGGGGGCAAATTGGGAAAAATTAGATGCTTCTCAGCCCAAAACATGCCTTTCTGTGGGTGCAGATCAAGCTTGTCAAGCGGCATGAATCACCCTTGCCCACGCCAAGAAGGTGTCAGGCCTGAGGATCGATCTTGCCCACATAAAGGCATGCCTAATTTCAGCCACAAGAAATAAAATCCCCTCGCCTCTGGTTCTGTTGTGCCTGACAAGGGTGCTCTTCACACTGGATATCACCTTTCAACAGGTTGTGGATGCCAGCCAATCCTTCTCCTCTGTAGAACTACCCTTCAAATTGGGTAGATCTGCTCGTGTTCGCCCTCTTCTGCAAATCGACTTCCTATGCATAAGAATTGTCTCTTTTAAAATCAAATCGGCTCTGCAAGTATGGGCTCAACAGAGAGACATATACACAGAAGAAAAAAAAAAAGGTGCATGCAAACTATTGTTTTCAAAACAAACTATGCAATTTACCACACCAGCACTCGAACCAGCTAGGCTCTAATACCATGTCAGAGGAGCCAGGAAAACTGGACGAAATGCTGATATGAACAAATGCTAACAAATGAATGACACAAAAGATGATTAATTACATAATCATATAATCGATAATGAACTATGAACAAGTGTGGTGTACAAATAGTGTGAGAGTTTAAGTTAATGGGAGTCAATCCCATAACTTAAGGAGATCTCAAATAGATGTGGCAAGTTAAGTAGAGTGAAAGAGTTTGAAGGACTCTTCCTAACTGTCACACAGGCAACTGAGGTGTCTTATGCCATGTGGGGAATATATACGTAATTATTTATTTAAATATAAGTAATAGTGTTAATATTCCTGCACTAACAAATATTTTCTCTCACAGAGTATTTTTCTCCTAAAATTGTTGCATGCAATTTTATCTTTTCAAGCACATTGAAAAATTTTGAGAAGTTGTAATTTTTTTTGCATATGCAAAAATTTCTAAGAAGACACAACTTTTGCATACGAACTCGAAATTGAGTTGTTCAAAAGGCAAAAGTGCTTCATTTTTAGTCCTCTTTCATTGTAGCTTATCATCACACTACTCATTATAAAGTGCCAGTTTAAGTTAGGTTTAGAGTGACAAATACACTTCGTCTATTAATTGCACAATACGAGAAAAATCAAACTAAAGGGAAAAATCCACTCAAAAGATGTGTTTAGATGTCAAGTGCACTCAATTATAAAGTGTCAATTTAAGGGAGGAATTAGGCTAGAGTGTTCAGAACCACTCTTACTGCACTAAAGTACCACTTTAAAAAGTCAAAACTGAGTATTAAGAAGTTTAAATTGCACCATTTCATCACCTAAAAGAAAGTCAAAAGGTAATGGTGCCGCCTTCATCTTTTCACATTTAACATCTGGTGAAGAAGACAATCATGATGCAACTTCAAAGCCTAGTATCAACTCTCAGCTCTCAACTCAGTTTGTTCTTCATAGTAGAAAAAATGAACTCTAGCTGATTTCTTAGTATGTAAAAACACTCATATAGTGTCAGATATTGAAAGTGTAAAAGTGAAATGTATGCATTGATCTATAAAGTCTAGTGGGGAGATTGCAACATTGCAACTTGAATCGCATTGGTTCCTACCTCATTCGAATGTGCGCATATGCACATCCTTTCTACAGTTATTTTGTACATTTCTTAGACCTTCATCCTGGTATTGTTTTCTTTTAAAACACTACTTACTTCAATCAATTTGCCAAAATCTCTTAACATCAAGGGAAAGGCAAATTTTACAACTTCAACATGCTTCAGGAGTTCTGCATATCTGCATCAGAATCTACATCAGCATCATCATCATCTGGAGGGACCATCTAAAGTCCTCTCTTTGTTTTCTCTCTTTAGGAGGAAAGTTTTTTCACATAGGGTTTTCTTTCTTTCTCTATTTTATGAGAGATGTTTTGCAAATGAGTAGCTAAAATGGTGCACAACTGGGACTCATATTTAATAAACCCACCTAAGCAATGTTTAAAGGGGGGTGTTGGTGTATAAACTCATACGAGTTATACCTAACTTAATCATAGTTAGTGGTTTTCTTCACATGTGGAAAGACTAAGTCCTCTTGTTGAGTCATTAGTCGATGTGTCGATCCATCTTCGACACATCACTACTATTTTGAAGGGAGGTTAAATCTTGAGCTATTCTCTTGGTTCCTATTTAGCCACCTTTCCTATTCTCGTGGAGACTTATTCCTCAAGCTTCACCTATTTATACCGGTGTTCGGTTGTAAATCAATTAGTTCATTTTCAATGCATTGCATTTTTGTTTGATTTCTGCTCTATGATCTTGGACTTCCGCTCCCACAATGCTTAATAGATATGGACATGATCCATAAGCAATGAATTGTAATTAATAATAGTAGGATGATATATGACAATTTTTTGTTCATAGTTCTTCTAACTATTCTTAAATATTCCTTAATGCAATAGGCAAAGATAAAGTTGGCCAATAAAAATAGAACCATTTACCACTTTTTAATGTAGCCTAATAAAAATAGAACTATTTACCACTTTTTAATGTAGATGAGATATAAAATTATTATTAACTATTTAACCTTTAAACTAATAATATTTCAGTAAAACTACATATGATAACATCTAAGTACAACTACTTCTACATATAACCTAGGAGGAAAAAAACCTGAAATATGACGCTCAATAACTACACAGCTACTAATGTTTAATGTCTACACTTGCATTAAACATTTTTTTTTTTTTAATGGGCAAACCTTAAATATAAAAAACTGCTTAATGCAAGTTTAGACCAAGGCAACTTGTGTGAACGTTTGCTCTCGTTCTCTGCACCGTCTCCCGTGTCTTCATAAGTTGGACAACAGTGCTTCTTCTGCTTTGGTCCCTTGGAATCCATGCTCATACCCAGTAGAGAGAGAGTAGATTCAGTGCTCACATGTAACCAGAATACCTCTACAGAAAATACCATCATCTACTGTATCACAAGAGGTCCATTCTAAAAGACTATCGTGCAAAGAAAAAGTTATATACCTACTATAAATATTCTGTGCAACTACCTAGATTTTAAAGAGATTCTCATCTTGACAGAGAAGAACAATTGAGACCGCCAAACTTTATTAAGAAGACGGCCCCACACCCGCCACTGTATTTGTAAAGAGTAAACGTCACTTGCAACATGAAAATTCCAACCAAGGACCAACACGGTTTTACTTTCTGTTTCTGACGTAATTTTTGCAAGTTCCAATGGTTGAGATAGTATTTGAGATAGTATATGTGCATTTAAGATCCAATATTTTTAAAAGATCAGCATTAGTAGTTGTGATTTTAAGCTTGTTAGTTTTGACTATAAGTACTAATAATTGAATGAAATGTGTCCTTTAGATCTAAAAAGCAATGTGATGCCACATCAATGCACCAACAAAATATACCTTAATGCACACCTATTGGCCCACTCTTTTTTTTTTTTAAACTATTTGACATCTCAACAAGAAGCATGCTGATGTGGCATCATATTTAATGATGTGGCCCTAAAACCTTAGTTATAAGTAGGGGCCTTGCCAAGTAAGCTACTGTAAAATTTTTGGAGTAATTCAAAATTGCCACGTATGATTTTGAGAGGTGCGAAGTTAGGGTGCTCAACTACTAGATCCTCTCCCCTAAAGTGGTGCAAATTAATAAACGGGTACGTATAGATTCATATCAAAGAGCTTGGAAAGCATGTACACTGTATTCATGAGTTAAACATTATCCATTTCAACGATACAACAGTCAATAGTAATTTTACACTTCATCTACAACAAAAAGTGGTAAATATTGTTGCAAGTATGAGGTGAACCAGTGTTGTCATTGATGTCAACTTACTCATATTGCATTAGTAAGAAGGTTTGGATGAGTTGTGTGCTGTTGTTATTGAGGAAATCAGTCTCCATCCGGAACAATGAAGAACAGTGATGAGAAGAAGGCAAATGTACTGTATAGGTTAAGAACCAGAGGATGCGGATTAAAGGGTTTGCAGATATGAGTCTTGAGATGCTTCAGCTAAGATTTCAGAGGTCCGCATGAATATCTGAAGAAGTTGTGGCTGTCTGTGTGGAACCAGTTCCGGCAAGTGTTCAGAGGTGACAGAGGATCACAGAAAGGTCCGGTGAGGTCCGGAATTGTATTATCCTAATCTGCAGATTGGAAGGAGTGTTTGGGATGTCCTTGTGATGTGTCATCTTGAGTTGTGTATGATTTTGAGGTTCGGAAGTACCTTTTGCATTGTGACAGTGGCGACAGACTGTGTTCATGAAGTACCGAATGATGAAGAGAAGAATTTTGGTAAGCTGATGAAGTGCGGATGTTTTTGATGATTCAAGGAAGGTCATGATGATCATTGGATCATATCTAGTTCGTGTTGGCGGTCCGCATTGAAGTTAGAGTTGGATTTGATGTTATTGCTACTAGTTGTTGGTGTTCTTCCTGTAACAGGCCGACCGGATGTTCTACACGCCTTGCAAATGTTATTGTGGTGTTTGCCGACTTAGATGATTGTTCCTAAGTTGATGTCTTGTATAAATAAGTGTTTGAGAATTCATTTTGAAGTGGGGATTTGTGTGGATGAGCGTGGCATAGCGAAGAGAAGTCCGAAAGGCAGAGCAAGGGTTTTTGGGCTTAAATGGAACTGATCCAGACATGGTAGAGATGTCATTCTCCAGTTCAAGATTGTGATTCTTATCACTTTGTAGACAGTGTGTCTCCTTGTAGGCAATGTGCCTCTTTGTGAGCAGTGTACTGGAGCAGTGAGCCCTAATTGGCATGTGCCATTCATTTTTCTTATTCTTCTAACAGAGAATAATCCTTGGGTTAATCACCCCGTGGTTTTTCCCTTAACTGGGGTTTTCACGTCAAAATCTTGGTGTTCAATGTGTTGATGTTTATCTGCTCTTGTGTTTATGCATTATGCCTTCATGGATGTTTAATTGATATGCTGTTAACTAACAAAGAAGAATCAAGTGTTTGAAGTAAGAGCAAGTTTTTATACAACTGATTCACCCCCCCGTCTCAGTTGTATGCCTTAGATCCAACAATTGGTATTAGAGCCAAGTTCCTCTGAAAGGAGCTTAACCGCTTGAGGAGATCCAGGATGTCATCATACAAGAAGGATAGTCCGAAGTTCGATGGAACCAACTTCACTCTCTGGAAAGGTCGGATGAAATGTCACTTGGAGTGTATGGGAAAAGCATACTTGGCCATGGTCTCAAAACCATATGTACCTCCACAGGGTGGTCCGACAACTCTGAATGAAATCACAGATGCTGAAAACAATCTGCGGACCAAAGAAGCTCTTCTAAGCACATTGAATGACTCAGATCTCTCAATTGTTATCAACCTACCAACTGCATATGAGATCTTGACTAAACTGGAACTTCTGTATGAAGGAGATGAGTTTGTCAAGGGTGCAAGGTTGCAAAGTCTAAAAGGGAAATTTGAAAGATTGAAGATGAGAGAAGATGAAAACATCACTACCCTTATGCCAAGAGTGAATGAGCTGGTATGTGGAATTAGAAATGTTGGTGGTACTCTGGATGAAAATGAGATTGTTTGCAAAATTCTTAGATCCCTTCCTGCTGCCTACAAAATCAAGGTTACTGCCATTGATGAATTCAGAGCCCACACAACTATCACAAGAGAACAATTGTCTAGCAAACTAGCTGCATTTGAAATGACCGAGTTTGGAGATGATCCTCCCAAGACTGAATCTGCTTTCAAAGCCAGTGCCTATGTGAAAGACAAACAGAGATTTGATCTGGGAGAAAACTCTTCAAGAAAGATGTCATGGTATGATCAAGCAAGAAGAGACATGGAAGAAGAGGAAGCAGAAATAGCTCAACTTGAAGCCCTCATTGCAAAGAGACTGCCAAGAGGATCCGGTAAGTATGAAGGAAAACTACCCTTTAAATGTTTCAACTGCAATAAGATTGGTCATTTTGCTTCAAGATGTTTGGAAAGATCTGCAAGATCTAATACTAACAGACAAAGGTTTCAAAAGAACTGATGTTATGTTCATGACGAAGATGACAATGAAGGAGTAACAGATGATGAATCAGAACTAGGAAGCAAATCTGGAAATGAATGGGTGTTTATTGCCATCAAGGAAGAAGATTTAATATCCTCTGAATCTGTCAATCACAAGGTTGTGGAAAGAGCAAAACAGGTAATGTACTATATGTTGAAGGATTAAAGCACAATCTTCTCAGTGTTGGTCAGTTAGTGGACAAAGGCTATGATCTTCGGTTCAAGAATGAAAAATGTAGAATCTTTACAAGCTCTGGAACTAAAATTGCATCCAGTACTCAAACAAAAGGTAATATCTTTCATTTGGTTGGTTCAAATAAAAGTTGTCTGTTTGTTCAAGTTGATCAGAGTTGGTTATGGCATAGAAGAATGTGTCATGTAAATTTTGATAACATCATCAAGATAAGAAATATTCAGGCTGTAAGAGATCTTCCAAAATTGGTGAAACCTACAAATAGTTTGTGCAAAGAATGTCAGCTAGGTAAACAGAGCAGAGCCTCTTTCAAAAGTAAAGATCAGTCCTCTACTGGATTGTTGGAATTAGTACATACTGATCTCTATGGTCCGACAAGAATCAAGAGTCTGCAAGGTGATAGATATTTCATGTTGCTAATTGATGACCATTCCCAGATGATGTGGGTTACCTTCCTAAAAGAGAAATCAGAAGCCCTTGAGAAGTTCAAAATCTTCAAAGCTATGGTAGAGAATCAAACCGGATTGAAACTGAAATGTCTAAGGTCTGATAGAGGTGGTGAATTTACATCCGGTGAGTTCATTGACTTTTGTGAGAAGCAGGGTATAAAGAGACAGTTGTCTGCTCCTAGGACTCCATAGCAGAATGGAGTAGTTGAGAGAAAGAATCAGACCATTCAGGAAGCTGCCAGGACAATGATGTTGGAAGCAAATGTTCCTCAGATGTTTTGGAAAGAAGCTATCAACACTGCAGTCTACACTCTCAATCAAATTCAAATCAGAAACAATACTGGTAAGACCCCCTATGAACTTTGGTTTGGCATCACTCCTACTATGAGATATTTCAGAGTATTTGGTAGCAAGTGCTATATTAAAAGAGATGAAGATCTAGGAAAATTTGATGCTAGAAGTGATGAAAGAATTTTCTTGGGTTACTCCACTCAAAGCAAAGCATACCAGTGTTACAATAAGAGACTGAGGAAGATGACAGAAAGTACTAATGTGAAAGCTGATGAAGGAATTGAGAAGGCCTCAAGGTTCTATGAGTGTGATGAAGATGATCAGAATGATGCTCTGGTGCAAGAAGCTCCTTCCTCCTCTGAAATTCAGATCCAGACTGATCTGGTAAATCAGGAAGAAGAAGTTTGTCTGAATGAGCCTGATCAAGAATTAGTAGTGCAAGAAACTCCCAGAGTTCTAAGGTATGTAACTCTAAATCACTCTGAAGATCAGATCATAGGTGACAAAAGTAAAGGGGTACAAACAAGAAGAAGAATTGCTCAAGATTCAAATGAATACTGTCTGATTTCAAAGATTGAACCTAAGACAGTAAATGAAGCTTGCAATGATGAAAACTGGACCAAAGCAATGGAGGAAGAATTGATGCAAATTGAGAAAAATCGTACTTGGGATCTTGTTCCTAGACCTAGAGACAGGAATGTGATTGGAACCAAATGGGTCTTCCGGAACAAACTGAATGAAGCTGGTGAAGTAATCAGAAACAAGGCTAGATTGGTCTGCAAAGGCTACTCTCAAATAGAAGGAATTGATTTTGAAGAGACCTTTGCTCCTCTGGCAAGAATTGAAGTAGTCAGATTATTTCTTGCATTTGCTGCCTTCAAAGACTTCAAGGTATATCAGATGGATGTCAAGTCTACCTTCCTAAATGGTGATCTAGAAGAAGAAGTGTGCATTGAACAACCGGATGGATTTCAATTGTCTGATAATGATGATATGGTCTGCAAGTTGAAGAAAGCATTGTATGGATTGAAGCAAGCCCCAAGAGCATGGTATGAAAGGTTGGATAAGCATCTTATGCAGATTGGATTCAACAAAGGCACTGCTGACAGTAACTTATATTTCAAAATTGATCATGAAAATATTTTTATTTTTTTGAAGTGTTTGTGGATGATATCATTTTTGGAGGAAGAGATAGTATGTGCAAAACTTTTGCAAATTAGATGAAAAGTGAGTTTGAAATGTCTATGCTTGGTGGAATGAATTTCTTCTTGGGTCTGCAAATTACTCAAACAAAGAAAGGGATCTTCATTTCTCAGACCAAATATGTGAAAGAATTGTTGAGGAAATTTGGTATGAAAGATTCAAAGCCAATGAACACTCCTATGGCAACCGGATGTAAGTTGAGCAAAGATGATGACTCTCCAAAGGCAGATCAGACAAAGTATAGATCAATGATTGGTGGATTGTTGTATCTCACTCAGACTAGACCAGATATAATGCAGGTTGTTGGTCTTGCGCAAGATTCCAGGCTAATCCTAGAAAATCTCATGTTATGGCAATCAAAAGAATTTTTAGGTACTTGAAAGGAACAGTTGAGTATGGTCTATGGTACCCTAGAGATCTGGATTTCTCTCTTCATGCATATATAGATGCAGATTGGGTAGGAGATATGGACGACCGGAAGAGCACCAATGGTGGAGCATTCTTTTTGGGGAAGAGATTGGTTTCTTGGCTAAGCAAGAAATAAAATGCAATATCTCTGTCTACAACTGAAGCAGAATACATTGTAGTAGCAGGTAGTTGCACTCAAATCTTATGGATGAAGCAGATGCTAAGAGACATTAAAGTTGAATATGAGGAGCCTATCACAATTTTCTGTGATAATTCAAGTGCAATTAATATTTCTAAGAATCCGGTATTGCATTCTAAGACTAAGCACATATCTATCAAGTTTCACTTTTTGAGAGAACAAGTGAACAAGGAAGAAGTCAGATTGGAGTATGTTCCCTCCAAGGATCAGATTGCAGATATCTTTACTAAACCTCTTCAAAAGGACTCTTTCGAATATCTCCAGGAGAAGTTAGGGGTCATGGCCCCTTTAGTGATGAACTAGGATGCACTGATGTGCATCAGTCTAGTGGATATCACAGTCATATCTTGTGATCCGGATTGATGATGGGGAGCTGCTACTAAGGGGGAGCAGCTGGCATGATTCTGATGAATTAGAATTGCAAGTATGAGCCCTTTGCCATTGATGTCAACGGGGGAGAGAAGACATGTGAAAAACAAGTGGTTGATGATCAAAGGGGGAGTAGTAAAGGAAAAGAAGATATGTGAAAAAGTTGTTGTTGATAGGGGGAGCTGTGATAGAAAGAAGTTCTCGTCTTGATGGTTTTTCACATCATATGTTGCCATCAATGACAAAGGGGGAGATTGTTGCAAGTATGAGGTGAACCAGTGTTGTCATTGATGTCAACTTACTCATAATGCATTAGTAAGAAGGTTTGGATGAGTTGTGTTCTGTTGTTATTGAGGAAATCAGTCTCCATCCAGAACAATGAAGAACAGTGATGAGAAGAAGGCAAATGTACTGTATAGGTTAAGAACCAGAGGATGCAGATTAAAGGGTTTATAGATATGAGTCTTGAGATGCTTCAGCTAAGATTTCAGAGGTCCGCATGAATATCTGAAGAAGTTGTGGCTGTCTATGTGGAACCAGTTCTGGCAAGTGTTCAGAGGTGACAAAGGATCACAGAAAGGTCCGGTGAGGTCTGGAATTGTATTATCCTAATCTGCGGATTGGAAGGAGTGTTTGGGATGTCCTTGTGATGTGTCATCTTGAGTTGTGTATGATTTTAAGGTCTGGAAGTACCTTTTGCATTGTGACAGTGGCGACAAACTGTGTTCATGAAGTACCGGATAATGAAGAGAAGAATTCTGGTAAGCTGATGAAGTGCGGATGTTTTTGATGATTTAGGGAAGGTTATGATGATCACTGGATCATATCTAGTTTGTGTTGGTGGTCCGCATTGAAGTTAGAGTTGGATTTGATGTTATTGCTACCAGTTGTTGGTGTTCTTCCTGCAATAGGCCGACCGGATGTTCTACACGCCTTGCGAATGTTATTGTGATGTTTGCCGACTTAGATGATTGTTCCTAAGTCGATGTCTTGTATAAATAAGTGTTTGAGAATTCATTTTGAAGTGAGGATTTGTGTGGATGAGCATGGCATAGCGAAGAGAAGTGTGAAAGGTAGAGCAAGGGTTTTTGGGCTTAAATGGAACTGATTTGGACATGGTAGAGATGTCATTCTCCAGTTCAAGATTGTGATTCTTATCACTTTGTAGATAGTGTGTCTCCTTGTAGGAAGTGAGCCGTAATTGGCATGTGCCATTTATTTTTCTTATTCTTCTAACAGAGAATAATCCTTGGGTTAATCACCCCATGGTTTTTCCCTTAACTGGGTTTTCCACGTCAAAATCTTGGTGTTCAATGTGTTGATGTTTATTTGCTCTTGTGTTTATGCATTATGCTTTCATGGATGTTTAATTGATATGTTGTTAACTAACAAAGAAGAATCAAGTGTTTGAAGTAAGAGCAAGTTTTTATACAACTGATTCACCCCCCCCTCTCAGTTGTATGCCCTAGATCCAACAAATATTTGTCCCATTTTTATTTGCCAAAATTAACTTTTGACTATTGAAGTGGATGATGTTTAAGAATAGCCTGTTGTCCCATAGAAAAAAGTGATAAATCTTGGTTTGAATTTACAATTTATATAATGCAATTTCAAATGTCAACAAGACACTTATAATTGGTTTTTAACTCTATTCGTGTCAAATTTTGAATAGCCCGCGTGAAATTTGCAACTAGTCCACATAAACATGGTTTTCTTTTTAACTCTATTTACTCCAAATTTGCAACCAATCTACGTGAATAGGCTTTTCTTTTTCCATACATTTTTATAATGTCAAAATTGTTTTTGTATAGAAATATCTTCCTTCAAGTTCATGCTAAGAATATTAACATGTAGAAATTTAAATATTAAATTTTATATAAAACTAGAGTGTCAGGATTGTAGCCAAATTACAATACAAAATCCCCTCAAAAAATTTAAAGTTCAATGTTTTTCTAGTTTGTAAAATACAATACAACCAAAAAACAAGACAAGTTACAAACTTACATAACATGAATTTCAAGAAAAGAAAGCAAGCAATCAGACTATTGTGAAATTTATTCAAAACTTTTGCAATCATGTTGCAAAGAATAGAATTAAAATAAGTCATATAATGAAGGCTATGAAATTTAATTATGGTTCTCTAATGGAGACATGGTTGTTGACAAATACATTCTAAATATATTATGCTTTTCTAGTTTGTTTCCTAGTAGTATTTTATTTAGGTCCTACCTTGAAGCAAGCTATTCATTATTGGGATTGATAAATCAAGGGAGCCTATAAGAAGACTTGCACAATAAATAGAGATATGAAAATTAGAATAATGATGGTGTAATTCATGAAATGCATTTCCAATTGTAATGACTTAAAGGTGCATTATTGGCTAAAGCATGTTAATGTGGCAAATGTGGGCCCCAATGAGAAAAGCTTCAAAATATGTAAAATAATCTTTGAAATATGTCAAATGTTTAGTTATGTGTGATCATATTTACATTATGTAGCAATATTAATATATTGTAGAAGAAAAGGATTGCATAGGTAGCCTGCAATATTATTATAAGGCATTTTATAACTATTACGTGGACAACAATTCAAAGAATCCCAACTCCCAGAGTTTTTAATTTAGTGTGGCAAATTCAAATATGATGCACACATGTTAAGCATTGTGCAACTCAGATGACGACCCTAAACAAATGTCATTTGAATTATGTAACTTCTACATATTTGTGCCCATATTACTTTGAATTATGCAAACTCATATTGTAAGACCTTACAGTAGACTATAACTCATTTATAACTTTAAATCAATAAAGATCCTATTGTTGTCTTTTTGAATTTTGTTCTGTGTTTTTTGTTAGGATGGATGGTTGGATACTCCTTCATTCAATCCTCCATCCATGACTATATCAAGAGTAATGATGAAAGAGAGAGATGCTAACGCCAAACCACCAAGCGATGGAGCATTGATGACGAATCAAGCTACTAGGGGAGAGGAAAATGGGAGGAACCTCATGCAACAATATAATGAAAAATGTATGAAATAACTTAAATAGTAGAAAATAGAAGGAATTTATTGATCACAGGCCGCTTCGAGGGGACAACCTCCTTTGAGCAAGCTCAATACAATAAACTTGTGGATGCCTTCATTGGCCTCAACACGTACGTATATACTAAGTCTAATCTAAACAACTATTACTCCCCATGAATGTGGGATAATACAATATACTCATGGGATGACTTATAAAGCATATGCGTCCAACAGCAATATACTAACAAAGTAAAGAGAAGGGTTCAACACAGGTTCCTAATATCCCCTCCCTCTTACATAATATTTGTCCTCAAAGCTTAAGATGTGGAAACTATTGTTGAATCTGAAGGAGTGGTTCCCATGTAGCATCCTCTGGTTGCATTCTATGCCACTGAATTAATACCTCTGTGATGGATTGAGAGCGAAGCTGATGAGTGTGCCTGTCGAGGATTGTCTCTGGCTCCAAAATGATGGATGCTTCGTTATCCAATTCTAGTAAAATAATTTGTGCTCTGATGTTGGTGCCAAGAACTTTTATTAGACAAGAGACAATACTAGATGAACGCAGGAAGAAGAAGGAAGCTCTAATTTATAAGCGACTGACCCAATCTTCTGAAGAACCTTATATGGCCCATAGAACTTGGGAGCCAGCTTATGGTGCCCTTTGAGTTTTAGGGAGGATTGCTTGTATGGATGTAGACGAAGAAAAGCCATATCACGTACTTGAAAAGTGTGCTCAGAATAGTGTTGATTGGCTTGTTGTTTCATTCAATTTCTTGTCATGTGAATATTGTCTTGCAAAATGCAAAGAATTTGATCTCAGGTTTAGAGAACCATGTCAACTGCCTAAACTAGAGAATTGTTGGGGGTGTATGGAAGGAGTAGTAGTGGTGCCTGACCATAGACTGCTTCATATGGAGTCATTTTAGATGCAGTGTGGTAGGAGGTATTGTACCACCATTAAGCGAGAGGGAGCCACTTTGCCCACTGATGCTGTTGTTCAGAGGTGAAACAATGAAGATAAGTTTCCAAACATTTGTTGATAACTTCAGTCTGACCATCTATTTGTGGGTGATATGTTGAACTCATCTTTAGTTTGGTGCTAGTGTGGCAAAATAGTCTATCCAAAAATGACTGGTGAAAGTTGCATCACGATCTGAGACAATGGAAGAAGGGATTCCATGAAGATGGAAGATCTGGTCCATGAAAATTTGTGTGATTGAGGAGGTATTATAGGGATGGCTGAGGGCACAAAAATGACTATATTTGGAGAGGCAATCAACCACAACCAAGATCACTGTCTTTCCTCCAAATTTCGGTAGCCCCTAAATGAAATTCATAGAAATATCTATCCAAATCCATGTAGGGATGGGCAAGGGTTCGAGCAATCCAGGAAGGAGTGTTGTTTCACCCTTGTTGCACTGGCAGGTATCACATTCAGCCACCATCTATTGAATTGCCCTTTTCATTCCCTTCCAAAAGAAGTTATGCCATGCCCGCTCATAAGTTTTGAGGAACCCAGAGTGCCCTGCCGATGGAGAAGCATGGAGTTCATAGAAGATAGTCTGTTGAAGATTTGTGCTCTGGGGGAGCACCAGATGACCCTTGTATCTCAGAGAAGCACCATCCCAAGAGTAATGTGGTACAACAGAAGGGTTATTGGCCAATTGTTGGATGATTTGAGATAATGAAGAGTCATTGACATAGCCTTGCTAGACAGATTCCAACCAATTTGGAATAGGCATAGAAATAGTTGAAGAGAAGCTTGGTCATCAAATGTGCAAGAAAGAGCATCTGCCACAATATTGTCCTTACCCTTCTTGGAAGTGATCTCACAGTCATAACCCATGAGTTTTCTAACCCATTTCTATTGTACTGGGGAGGAGACCCGTTGTTCTAGGAAATATTTCAAATTCTGGTGATTAGTCTTGATGCAAAAATGATTCCCTAATAGGTATGGCTGCCACTTCTATACTGCATGCAAAATAGCCATCATTTCCTTCTCATATGTAGAGAGTACTAAATTCTTACCTGAAAGGGCTTTGCTGGTGAATGCAATGGGATGTTCATCTTGAAGGAGAATAGCACCAAGTCCATTGCTACAAGCACCACTCTCAATAGTAAAGTTCTTAGAAAAATTTGGCATAGCTAGAATAGGTGTAGTACATATAGCTTGTTTTAGTTTTTCAAATTCACACTGAGTAGCATGTGTCCATGTAAAAACATCCTTTTTCAATAGAGTAGTTAATGGAGCTACAATCTTCCCGTAATCCTTGACAAACATGTGGTAGTAGCTAGTCAATCCCAAAAATCCATGAAGGCTCTTGAGTGTCTGAGGATGCGGCCAATTTTTTATGACATCTATTTTGGCAGGATCCACTCAAACCCCTTAGGATGAAAAAATATGCCCAAGATACTCCACCTTCTCCTACCCAAAAACACGATTAGACTTTTTTGCACAGAGATGATGATTAGAGAGAAGTTGCAGTACAAAATCCAGATGCTGGACATGTTCAGCCCATGTTTTACTATAGATGAGGATATCATCAAAGAAGACCAGAATGAATTTCCACAAGTAGGGCCGGAATATTTTATTCATCAATGCTTGGAATGTGGAAGGAGTATTAGTGAGGCTAAAGGGCATGACCAAAAACTCATAGTGGCCATCATGCTATGGAAAGCCATTTTAGGGATATCATCCTCATGAACCCAAATTTGGTGATACCCAGAATGAACATCCAACTTAGAGAAAAAATGAGCGCCATGAAGCTCATCAACAATAGGAATCAGAAACTTATCCTTGATTGTGATGTGATTAAGTGCTCGAAAGTTAATGCAAAGGTGCCATGACCCATCTTTTATCGGGACAAGAAGAACCAGTGAAGAAAAGGAACTGGTACTAGGGCGAATAATACATTGCTTCAGTACGTCCCAAACGAGCATCTCAATCTTTGTCTTTTAGTGAAATGGGTAGTGGTAGGGCCTGATGTTGGGAGGAACACTTCTAGGAAGGAGCTTAATACGATGGTCCTCTGGTCGTGAAGGTGGCAATCCCACTGGTTTAGCAAAGACACATGCATATCTATCCAAAATTCATTATAGGTTCGAAGGAGTAGTGGAGACTGCTGATGGTTGCATCTGAATGGAATGGAGCTGAGCGATGACACCATGTGAATTCTTCTTAAGGAGTTTTTCTATGCCATGTGAACTGATGATGCTGAGAGACCCTGGTTGTAAGCACTTTAATGTGTGTTTTTGCCCATTGTCTAAAAATTGCATCTAAAGTTTAGCAAAATCCCATAAGATGGGTCCAAGTGTGCATAACCATTGAGCACCCAAAACCACATCACATCTACCTAAGGGCAAGGCAAACATGTTAGAGTGTAGGTTATAATCTCCAATAGAGATACACACATTGCAACACTTCCCTTTGCAAGGTAATGTGCCCCCATTGGCAATCATGACTTCAAAGTTGGAGCAAGGATAGATAAAATAATCAACCTGTTTGGTGATCCAAGGGTCAATCAAGTTATGAGTGCTACCAAAATCAATGAGTATTGTAAGAGGGATCTTCTTGAAGTAACCCTTGACTCGCATGGTTTGTGGGGTGGTGACTCCTGCTAAAGCATGGAGAGATATCTCTGGGTGGTCTTCCTAAGAAGGAGGGTCAACAGGCGACTACTAAATTTTGACCTAATCATCTACTGTATCTTGAGCATCTTCATAAACTTCAGTTGTAGGTGGAGAATCCACATCCAAGAGATAGAGCTTTTTCTCTACACATCTATGTCCCCAAGTGAAATTCTCATCAGAATTATAACAAAGCCCTTTTTCTCTACGTGCCCTCATCTCTGCTTCAGACAAATGCTTGATAGGAATTGTTTTAGGAGATGGCATGATTGGAGGTCTTTGTGAAGCCATATTTTTGAATGGAACAAAAGTGTATTTAGAGCGTTGTTGAGCTGTGATCTTGTCCTCCACCAACTTAGCCAACCCTAGGGCTTCCATCATTGTGTTGGGATGGAACATTTTAACCTCAAATCAAATTGCATCCTTCAGACTACTGACAAAATAACTCCTAAAGAATTCATCAGACAATCCCTCTATGTGATTGGCCAGGTTCTCAAATTATGTCTGATATTCTCTCACAATGCTAGTTTGGCGAAGTTTAGTGAGTGCTCCTATGAAGTCATCAAAAGCACTAGGGCCAAATCATTGCAAAATGAGTTTACAAAAATATGTCCATTTTGGCTCTTCATGAGCCTTGATGTACCATCGAAACCATTGAAGGGCTTCATGTTCCAAATGAAAGGATGCAAGTGGGACTTTCTTGACATCAAAAGTATTATGCAGATTGAAATATTGTTCTACCTGGTATATCCATCCAGTCAGATCATCACCATTGAAGTGAGGAAAATCAAGCTTCAACCCACGAAAATTGCTGGAAGAAGAGAACCCAGTGTCTCCAGAAGACTCTAGGTGCTATCTATTGTTCATAGCTAAATGCTGAAGATTGAGGCTGAGAATTTTTTCATCCAGATCTTGGAGTTTGGTCTTGAGGGCTGCAAGTTCATCCTCCATATTTTTTTCTCCTATGCAGGTGACAACCATAACCAGGAGTTTTTTTGGGGGGAATGATCTGTAATGGCTATGGATAGATGCAATCTATGATTTATCAGCTAGCAATAAATATGGACAGCAGGTATGTTTGGCTTCCTAAAGGTTCAGGGGATTCACTCGGCTACCAATGCTCTGTAACGGCTTGTGTATTGGGGTAGTACCCCTCACTCCATGACTCAGGTAAAACTGATAACTGCTTTACCACAAATGATAGCTCAAGGTTTACCTCACATATGGGAACTAGTCAATCAGGTAGGGGCCGTTACCCTTTTCGTTGGCAGGTCCTCTCAATGGGCCAGCTACTTCAGGGTTCCTGTGGTAGTCCTCACAATGAGTTTTAGGGCTATTCCTAGGCACTTCCCATAGTTAAGAGGATGGGGATTATTCACCGATCTAAACCTGCAATTGAAATGAATAATATAGATGCAAAGAAAAAAGAAATACTACAATAATCACAGCACTTGGAGGCTACTGTGAAATTTTTTTTAGCAAAAATTCCACCCAGTGAGCCCAAGAAAGCACTTTGATACCAGATGGGAGGAACCTCCTACAACAATATAATAAAAAATACACGAAATAATAGAAATAGCAGAACACAAAAGGAATTTATTTATTGCAGGCCACTTCGAGGGGGCAACCTCTTTTGAGCAAACTCAATACAATAAACTCATGGATGCCTTCATTGGCCTCAACACGTACTTATATACTAAGTCTAATGTAAATAACTATTACTCCCCATGAATGCATGATAATACAATATACTCATGGGACAACTTACAAAGCATATGCGTCCAATAGCAATATACTAACAAAGTAAAGAGAAGGGTTAAACACAAGTTCCTAATAGAAAATTTGATCTTGCCCCCAAGTGATTATTGGAATATACTAAGGAGGGGACACCAGGGTCATGCCCTAAGTGATGCAATGAATGTAAGAAGGATGGGACACTAAGGTCATCCCCCAAGAATAGGAGAATAATAGTGTAATTGATATGGTGTGTCATAAGAAAGGAGATATATAGAAGAAGAGAAGTTGTAGTTGTAAAGAGGAAATAAATGTCATGGGAAAACATAATTTAAGTGAAATTATCATGATTAGAAGGTAAGTAAGAAAGAGTGTAGTCTCATACTAAAGAAGGAGAGAAAAGAAAGGAAGATTCCCCCAAGTGTCATGATAAAATGCTAGGTAAAGACATGAGCCACAAGGAAAGGATGAGGCACAAGGATAGATGGACGAGAAAATGTTGAGGTGAAATATAATGGTAAGTAATGAATTCTCCCTAAAAATCAAGATAATAACCCTAGAAGAGTAAGAAAGGATGGCCAGAAAGAGAGAGATGAAACAAAAATCACATAGAGTCATTGAATGGGAGGAAAATTGTTCAATGCAATCATTCTATGTGGGAAAATTTATTCCTAAAAGTATCAGTAATAGCAAAGATATGGATCATCATCCTTCACTTGTTGTAGAACAAGAAGTGTTTTTTCAAGAGAAAGTGAAAATAAAGAGCAAAGATGGAACAATGAGAAGCAACGAAAACTAAAACAAGAGTAAAATAGAGGAAAAGGTATAGGGAAATGAATGAATGAAAGGGAAGGAAAAACCAAAGTGAAGGAAGAGGAAACTAATAGTGAATGAAGGGAAGAAAGTTCTAAATAAAGGTGAGTTTTTTAAATAAAAGAAAGAAGAAGAAAAAAAATAGAAAAAGTGGGAAGAAAAAAATAAATTAGGCAAGAAAAGTCACATAATGAAAGGCCAATCAAAAGGAGAATTGGAAAATATTGAGCACATCCAAAGGCCACAAAGTAGATGAGTAGGTTTTGAATGCAATTCTAATCTTGTGCACCTAGACAACCAAGGAATTTATTGTAGTTTAACTTCTTTTTGTATCTTGTATTTTCTAATAGAAATTGTGAGAAAGTGTAGTAGTACTAGTGAGATAGTAGTACTAGTATGCGTAGGGTAGGTAGTGTAGTGTGGAAGAGCTAGAGTCAAAAGCAATAATTTTTTCCATGAATTATTCAAAGAAAAGTTATTATAACTAAGGATTTTGAGGGAAAAAGGGAGCTATTTAAGTGTGTTTGAGGGACTAAGGGATGGTAGGATGTAATGGATATGATATAGTGTTAAGCCAATCGTAGGTGTTGAGTGGTTTTAAAAAGAGGGAAAAAGGTACCCTAGGTTAAGAGCCTAGAGTGACTTATACAAATATCACTAATAGAAAAGGAGAAGAAGTGAAAAAATATCAAAATAATTGAGTGAGTATCACATTTTGTATTAGAAAATTTCCTTTGTGTTGCTTTGATATATCTTTGAAATTGATCTCATAGGATTACATACTTTTATTATTATTGTTTTCTTATTTTTTTACCAGATCCAAGATCTCACCCCATGAAACTAGTAGTATATAAGGGATTATCTCCAAGGACTATACAAGGTGGTTATGGACATTTACTCTATTTGATGCATTCATAATGTGATGCAATACTATATGAGGAAATAGGGGGAGTAGAAGACTCACCATAAGGTTCTAGGTGTCATCGGTGAGTTTCGAGTATTCAAAAATGGATGGGAAGAACAAACATAGACCAAATCATGGGTTTCACACTCAACATAGGGTCATGTGTAAGAAAAATATAAGTGTAATAGCTATAGAAAAGAAGTGAATATCTTGAGAGTTGAAGGCCAAATTACAAAGGAAATGAACCCATCATGGCAATTTGTATGGTGGGTAAGAAGAAGTAATGAAGGAAAATTAGTGACATGGGTTTGAATAGTGCATATAGGAAGAAGGATGCATCCAAACTCTTGGTCATCTTTAGTGCATAAACTAGGGATTACATTAGTGAGACCTAGAGTTATATATCATGGCCCTAGTCTGCATGCTAGAGATGAAAGAAGAAGAAAATATAATATGACAAGTCAAAGAAGAAGAAAGAGAATACAAGTCAATAAAATAACAAAAGAAACAAGGAAAGGAGTAAGATAGAGATACATAAAAGACAAGGGATGAGAAGGATATAACAATCTTAAAGTATCACATCATAGAAAAAGTTCTACTTTGGGCCAACATGAAAAGGAAGGGTAAGTACCTTATGCTTTGCATCATCCCCAAGTTTAAAAATTTAAAAATTAACAAAGAAAAGATCACAATAAGAAGGGGAAAATAAAATATATATATCATAAAAAAGAAATAAGAAAAAAACAAGAGACCACCATCCACATCAAACACTACAATACGAAGAGTGGTGACATGATATAGGTCACACAATTTAATGGGATATAGTAAGCACAAAACAAAAAAAAGGGTTATAGATAAAATAAAGGTGAAGAGAGAAAACAAAAGGGTCTAAGCTCCACTAGGTTAAGGCTCATCATCCATCAAATCATCACTACAAAAGGAGGCAGATCAATAAAGTCATCTATTGACAAGAAATTATAAATTGGATATCTATGATATTTCTATATTATGTTATAGTTTACCCTAGTGTGATGGATAAGGAAGAGAAATAGAACTTCTATGGTGAATTATAGAATACATAAAGTAAAATAGAACATACATGCATGTACACTTACATGTTATTCACACACACACACACATTCTAACTATATCATCTTTATATAAATCTTTTACTCAGATATATGTTTGCATCTCATCCTCATATATATCCTTCATATATAAATCTTTTACTAAAATATATTTCCTTATTTTTTTTATCTCTCTCAGGATTTCCCTTCCTTCTATTACCTCATAATGCCTTTTCATGATGTCTTTTACTCATATGCTTTCATAAACGGTCTTAATTATCATATTCCCATGAATATTTCTTTTTGTTTATCCCATTTATCCTTATTATATCTTATTCAAAAATGTTAAGGTATGTTTAAGGCTATTTAAAGGCCATATAACCCATATATGCATCTAGAAATGACTTAGATGACATCTACATAGGTTGTGTGGTCTTGTACAACCTCCTATATCTCATTGTCAAGTGTCTAATGGTCATAGGTTGTACCAAAAGGCCCTTAGTGTGGTGTGTGGTATTGGATAGTCATCTTATATGTCTTTGTTGGATGTTGAACTTCCTTGTGCAATACTTTAAACCCCTTTTGGCATAGGATAATATCATAGGAGGGTGTATATCCAACATCATAAATTGCATACACTTGCAATTAGCACATTATGTTTTAGACCTACTTTAGTGTCTATAACTCTTAACATGTTTTTAGGTTCATTTGGCCCTTACCTTAGCCTTTCTCTCCCTTGTTACCAAAGTTGTTCTTATGTTTCCACCTTTCTTTAGTTCTTTTGTGTAAACCCATGCCTTTTCATCATTTGGACCTCATATTTCTCTAGTGTCCTAAACCTTCAAAAGCTCATTGTGTTAGGATGTAGTACAATGCATGGACGTGTACATGACACACTGGCATCCTTTGACATTTTGTCATACATAAGTCATTGCTAATAATTTTTCTAAGCACTCAAGCTTGGTAACTTACCTTTAAAGTCAAATCCCAAAGGTTAGTTTAGACTTAAGGCCTATTTAATTTCCCTCCTATTCCATTTTTGAACTCTCCTAGAAGAATCTCCTATAGGCTCTTGCTCTTCAAGAATAATCTATCGATCCATCTAGCAACTTCTTGGGTCTATATATTTTGAAGATCTCACATGAATGTTATCAACAACTTTTATAAACATATTCAAAGGCTTTTGAGCACTCTACAATCTAGCTTGAGTTTCCTTTCCATCCTTACATTGTTGAAGACATCTATCTTGTGGTTTTTGTAGACTCCCATCTGTCTACTTGGTGTGAGGTGATAGCATTCCAACTTTCAATTTTATTTATATTTTATAATTTAAAAAATATATTATTTTGTCCTTAATTCCTACTGGATATTCATTTCCTTTAATCTAATCTCATACACACACTAGTTTATTTCTCCATGTAGACCTAGGGGTAATATTCATAGATTTTTTGTCACTATTCTTAGTCCTAAATGCACATAAGATAAGACAAGAAACTATTTCAATCTATTTTCTATTTGGTTTCCCATGGAGGTCAAAAGACCAAAATAGGGGCTTGAGCAAATTTGTGGAAATCTCCTAAGCAACCACAACTCTTTTTATTGTCTAAGCTATAGATGTTTAGAATAATACAATTACACAAAGGTTTTATATTTTCTCTACCTTTCCCTTGTCATTCTATTTCTTTATCAATAGAGCTCTATTTCAACACTTCCATTTAACCAAGTATATTTTAAAATAATTTTACTTTGTATTTCCATCTCCTATCTATAGAAAATTCCTAAATCCATAAACATAGCATATGGCCTAGCTTTCTAAAATGACAGAGCATAAATGGACAACAAAATGCACAAACATCTATGCATTGTGTCTAGATCCTAGATAGAGGACTCTATCTTTTGGCACCAAGTTCCCCATTTTCTTTATTTTCTAGTTTTATACTTTGTTTTATATGCTAGTAGATATATTTTTTGTAAACCTCTAATCAATGTCCTTTCTTTATCTTTCAATATGCTTAATTAGTAAAGGTAAATTTATCTAGGTAAGATTTCATTTATCTTTTTGTTAAAATTTATTAATCACAATCTTATCTAGTGTAATGTGGGAAAAGTTTTCTAGTTTAAGAAAATAAACTAGGAAAACTAAGAAAACTCATTTCTCACTTTTTCCTACATAAAATTTCCATGAACCCTGATGTTCTTTATGTCAATCTTCTTCATTTCAACCCTTCATGCTACATGTTGTGACCCTCCTTGCTTCTACTTTTATGAGCTTCACAACCTAGTCTCTCTTATCTGGTAAAATTATTTGCATTAGTTATTAAAATATAAAAATATCTCTCTGAGTTAGAAATTACTGTTAATTGAACTACTCTTGAATTTTCAAATTTCTTGTATGATCCAAACATCACATCTCTTTATCCATTAGTAAATTATGTTAAAAATAACCAAGATCAACTAGTAAAATAGAGAACACTTTGACAAAGAAAGATTGCACATATAAGCCTAAAATGATAGTAACAAAAGCTAAGTAAAAGATATACATAGTGCCTTATTATATAGGCATGAATGAGGCAATCCACCTTTCATGTGGATTGACAAGTTCCCCATGATGTGGCAAATGCATGTGGACAAGTTTCCTATATGTGCCAACCTTTGGATCACTTGGAATGTGCAAACCAACAATCATTTGACCAAGTCATCAACCTTGGTGACAAGAGTTGAATGAATACAAGAGTGACCTTTAAGGTGAGATGGAGAGTCTTCCAACCTCAAAAGGTATGCATATGAGGTTCAAAAAAGAACTAGGTAACCTCTAAATGACTTTAGTTAGACAAGATGTTGTCTGACCTCATCAACCTAAGTACACTTAAGCTATAGTGAATAGATAAATTATTCACTCTAACACCCCCCTTAAGTGATAATTGGGGAGAATACAAAAGTGCAATACATACATAAATATGGGTCCTAGCTACTAGGCCATGTTAGGTACATGTACACAAGGGAAAGTGATATATCCTAAACAGCCTAGAGGGACTCCAACCTATTCAATTCACAATCATTGTAACCTCAAGATAAGACTAGAAGAACTATGAAAATAAACTATAATTACGATGAAATTGCACCCTAATTGATAATGCCTAGCTCTTGATATGTCCTAATTGCTATGATTCTATGCTAGAATGATTAATATGTTAGTGCTCAAATTGATAGAATTTCATTACATTCAAAGTGCTTGTTTGAAATGGATGGGGAAGGCTCAATTTATAGATTTTTGGAGGTGATGATGAAGGGCTAAGATTGAATTGGAAGATCAAGAGCTCACATTTCTTGAGGATCCTCAAGCAAGGTGAATTGGACAAGTGTCACAATGAGGTTGGATGAGAATGATTCTCCAAGATTCAAGGGAAGATCAATGGATGAAATTGAATGGTTAAATGGATGGATGGCTAGGATGAGGTAGTTGTATGACATGTAAGGACTTATTCATGAAAAGCTATGGTTTGGATTTTGTGAGGATTTTAAATCTGTCATGAGAGGACACATGTAATCTAATATTAGATAAATAGTGAAGGAATAGTGCCACATGGAATTTAAAATTTAATGAATAGTGACACCTGGAGTGCATGAGAAGAAAATAGGACAAATAGATTTTTTTGGAAGATTTGTCCATGATTTCAAAGTACCACTTGTCATGTACATGCATGTATATTGAATGACAAGTGGACTTCTAGAAACAAGGGGAGATGTAATTGTGGGTTAATTTTAATCAACCCATGTGCACATGATTAGGAGGAAAATAATTATGAGTACTAAGTAATCAAAAGTGCACAAAGTAGGGAATTTAATGAATGAAAATATTTATTTAATTCTTGGGAGTGCCTATGACCTATAATTTTTCAAAATATTTAATTTTTTGAACTATAGTAGAAGAAATTTATTTTCGGTAATGGGGAAAGGTGAGGGATTATTAATTAAATAATTATAAATTATTTAATTAACATGTGTGTAAGATATAACAGTGAGAATTATTGGATTTGGATAGGTTTAGTATGCGGATAATAGATGAAGATGGTTACAACCATTTTTAGGTGTCTATATTTTGTCCCTCTTTGATATGGCATCATTACTATTAGTGTTGATGGGATATCAAAGAATATTTGGATAATGTGTATGCCCAAGTCAACTAAAAGGAGAAGAAAGGATGGTGAGGTGATGTCACCTCGAGAGATCAGACAAAAAAGAAAAATTTTCCATTGATGTCTTGAAAGAGGAAGAGAGTGTAAACAAGGAGAGAAAAGTGGAAAAAAGGGTGGACAGGGAAAATAGGATGGTCTTGGGGGATAGAGAATTGGGACAAGGAGTGAAAACTAAGGTTTAGAGGAAGAAATTAGGGTTCCATGGGATACATATATGCATATGGAGGGCCCATTCTCCTCAATTGTCTTATTGTTAATTATAAACCTATGATTAGAGAAGAAAAAACTTAGTGAGAGGAGATGACATGAATCACATGATTGGAGCATCAAGCAGAGAGAGTGAGCAAGTATGTATGACTTGTGGCGGTTGGCAACCTGGTAAGTTCCCTAATGATGCTTCATGATTTAGGTTTGGGGTAGATAGGTGTAATAAATTCTAAGGGGAAGTGGGTAGAACTTAGGTGTTAAAGTAGGTTGTTTAGCACCCAAGACCCATGTTTAGCATCTCGACAGGAGAATTTAGCACCTAGACTAGGCTTTAGCACCTAGTCTAGTTATTAGTGTTGAGCCAAGGCAGTATAGCTCTTAGGAAAGGAGGAGAAAATAAGGGGGGTTTAGCATCCAACCTAGATGGTTAAGCACTTAAAATGGCTAGTGTAGCATTGAGAATTGGTGCCTGCTATGGCGATTATCACTGGGAGGTTGGTTGTAAACAATTCTTACAACAAAGATATTGGTTGCAAACAATTCTTACATGGTAGTTTGTGGGAAAGGAAATGTTAAAATAGGAGTAGGTTGTATTAAAGATGTTCTCTTTGTTCCAAAATTACCACAAAATCTACTTTCCATCTACCAAATCACCTATAGTGGATTAGGAAAAATAGTTAAATTCTATTAAGAATTAGTTATGATAAGAGATTTGCACACTAGAGAACTTGTTACAATTGGAAAAGTTGACAACTTTCCTCCTATCTATATATTTCCACACTTTGCACTTGATGACAAGGTCTTTGCAATTCACACTCCACCATTAAGTGTGGATACATCGTTAGAGGATTAGCTTGGTCAATTAAACCTCATAGTTCCTAAAAAAATTGAGTTACCACTGAGCCACCCTCACCCACCAAGCCACCTTCACCTATTGCTTCAAAAAAGGCTTCTTCAGATTTGCAGTAGGATGTTGTTACTCATCCCTTGAACATGTTCTCATTGTAGTAGTGGTTTTGATACAACTTCAAGAGATTTCATTGTACTCTCTGAATTATGTGTAGCATTCAGAGACCCACATTATTCTTCTAACTTGGGAAGATCTCATACATCTATCTATAGTTCTTCTTGTTCCATAGGGAAGGCATGTTCAACTTTCTGACATCACTTTCAACATTCATCTCAAAGCTTTAGTCAACACTATAGGATCAATCATCTTATGGGGGGGCTTTCTAGTCTCTCTATTTCTCTCTTTTGGGGGAAAAGCTTCATGTATATTTGTAGAAGTAGTCCTTTGTGGGTCATGTTGAGATCTCTTTCTACCCACTTCTTGTATATTTTTGTCTCTCCTTTTGGAGGAACATTTTTTCCATTGGGTTTTCTTTCTTTCTCTACTTTATGAGAGATTTTTTGTACATGGGTACCTAACATGGCCTAGTAGCTAAGACCCATCTTTGTTTCACTACTCCCTATGTTGCACTTAAGGGGGGTTTTAGTGTAAATAGTCTTATTATCTAACTACTTTAGATATCACCTCTTTGAAGGATTGACCTATTCACACATAGGTTTAAGTTTACTTAGTCTTTTAGGAGTTTGTCTCATTTTGACATGTGTCCTTAGCTATGTGAGACACCTCTTTCGTTTTGACTTGACACTTGCCCTTACACATGTCATGTGAGTTAGACAGGTGTTGTATCTTTTGGAGGTTAGTCAGTGGTTGAGTTCAACCTTTCTTCCTCCTCTCTTTTGCCTATTTAAGCAAGGCACTATATGTATTTTTTCTTATCTTTTATCAATATCATTTAGGCTAATTATGTGTATTCTTTCTTTGTGGAAGTATTATTAGAACACATTGATATACTGAGAGGGGGAGGGGTGAATCAATATATCCCACAATTTAATCTAGTCAACTTTATCAAAAAAATATTTCTACTACCTTAAACAGATAATGAAACAAACTATGCAATTAAAAAAAATCACACAAACACACAACGATAATACCAGATTTACATGGAAAACCCTAGAAGGGAAAAACCATGGTGAGAAAGATGCTTGGATCTACTATCCAAATCTAGCCTAACAAATAAAAATAGATTTACAATAAATTTTATGTGTTCAACCCAAAGGAAGCAACAACTCCCTAATACACAATTTTATGGGCTTCAACCAAAGGAAGCTACAACTCCCTAAAGTGCTACAATGCTTACAAGAAGAGGATTCAACATCTGTATCAAAACACTTGATTGATTTTGCTATTTCAATCACCTCTGCAACATCAACTCCTTTTAAACTAGCATATAACTTCAACCCCTCTTCTCAAACAACTCTACTATCTTCAACACACCTCCTCAATACAACACAATATTACTTTTGTTCTAAATCATTCATTACATTCTCTAGATTTCCTTCTCAACTTTTGGATCAGTTATCTTCTTTGCACATACACTCATTCACACACTTACACATGCTCTCATATTCATTCTTACTCACATACACTCTGTCATCTTTGCAAAAACATGATCTTTCATTTATATGCTCTATAAGTCTTCAAAACTTCACCTTTGTTGGCCTAAAATAAGCATGTAACATGAAACGTGCAATGACCTAGCTTATCGGCTCCGAAATCATTAGCAGTGATGTAGAAATCAAATTCCATTATGTGGTTCATACCAAGTAGTCATCTAGACCTATTTTTCCTTAGCACACATCTCAAAGTTGGTGCACACTTCCAAACATATGGCGCAATCATCTAAACACAAGTTAGCTTAGCAAACACTTATCATTCCATGCATTAGTTCAAGACTTAAAGCAATATCGGAGAAACAAAAATAACATCATGTGCATCATGTCACAAGCATTATATGACTTGTAAAAACATTCTCATACACTTCTTTTACCTATTCATGCTACTTCATCCTAGCACAAATAGTCAAACATTGATGCTGGTATCTCTAACACAATCTAGTCACCCTATTTTGATGTAGAAGATTGAAAAAACATACTTGTGGTGAACAAAGACACTTGAAACTTGAACAAAGTATACATACTAATCATTTGATCTTATCTTTTAATCAGCAAAGGCAAATACCAAGATGCAGTGAAATGCGGTGGCATTAATTTCCCCCCTCTAATAGTCTTAACCAGCAATAAGACATGTCCTTACTCAGTTGTATCTATAAACCACTGCAATACACTTATGATTTGAGATTTTAATCATGCATACCTTTTACTTGTATAGATTTATCCTCCAAATTGCAACACATATCTTCAAGAGTGGAGAAGTGAGGAGCATTCTTCTATCCTTAGTGACTGCAATAACCTTGTTTCACCAATGTCTTCACTCTGCCAACCCTAAAACACTCTGCAGTAGATATTATGTTCTCAAAACTAAATTACACAAACCTTATATCTATATCTATCTATCTTCCGATACATAGGCTCATAACTTCATTTGTGGAGGTGTACGGTGTATTTAATAGAGCTTATGACACCTTTCATAACTCAAAATTAACTTAGACAAATTTTTGCAACTTCTTCATCAAGCGGAAAACAACATGACTCCATATCATCAAAATATAAAAAATGAAACCAACATTATCAACATAATACATCAAAGACTTTTCCAACTTACACTTATCATGAACTTTAGTAGATAAGGTACAACTATGTAGATATGATATTAATCCAACAACATGCTCATGTCTTTCATGACAACATCCTTAACATCACAACACTTCTGATCATTTACTCTTTTGACATCACTAATCACCATTCTCTTTTGACATCAATGACAAACTATTTTTGTAACAATCTCCCCTTTTGTCATTGATGGCAACACTAACATGATATATGATTTTTTCTCCCCCTTTGACATCAAGGGAAAATGGCTAGTGGTCTTCCTTTGTACTAGAAAAAAACATAGAAGCTCCTCTTATCTATGCAATCCTTGTCATACTTCTTATTCTTTTATCTACTTGCTCCCCTTAAGAGGTAACCATCGTCAATCCAACCCTAATAAATATGGCTTGTACTGCTCCCCTTAGATAATTGCATCATCTATGCATCTAGTTAGAAGGAGGGGAAATAACCCCTAACTTCTATCTAAGATATTCAAATGTGTCCTTAGAAAGTGCTTTTGTAAAGATATATACAACATGTTCCTTTATAGGTACATATTCCAATTTTACTTCTTGATTCACAACCTTTTCTCTTAAAAAGTGATGCCTGATGGATATGTGCTTGGTTCTAGATTGCATCACTAGATTCTTTGAAATGTTGATGGCACTTGTATTGTCACATAGAATAGGAATAGGCTCATCATATATTACATTGATATCCTTCAAAGTTTGGTTCATCCGCAACACTTGAGTGTAGTGGGATACTGCAACTTTATACTTTGCTTCTGTTGTTGATAAGAAAACCAAATCCTACTTTTTACTAAACCATGAAACTAAACTCTCTGAAAAAGTAATCTCCACCACTAGTACTTCACCTATTATCAACACTGCCAGCCTAATAAGCATCAATATATGTACTTAGGGAAAAATTGTTAACTTTTTGATACCATAGTCCAATATCTAGAGTGCTCTGAATCAAATATCTAAAAATTCTTTTGATTTCCTTCACATTTGTTTTTTTCGGATCAACTTGAAACCTTGCAACCATGCAAACAACTTGCATAATGTTAGGTCTTGATGTTGTGAAGTATAGTAGGCCCCCAATCATGGACCTATACAAATTTTGATTAGCTAGAGGTGACTCATCATCTTTACTCAAATGACAACCTATTACCAAGGGAGTAGTCATTGGTTTGCAATCTACCACCAGTTTACCAATATTTTCTCTTCTAATTTCACATCCTTCTTCATGAAATATGAGGTTGTAGCCTTTCCTACACATCTGACTTGCATTGAGAATATTGTGCTTGAGACCTTATACATATAGAACATCTTATGTTTTAGATTTTCCATCAATACTTATGGTGCCCTTTCCACAAATCTTTGTACATGAATTATCTCCAAACTTAACTGATTTGCCATTCCACTTAACAAAATGGATGAATTTGCTCTTATCACCTATCATGTGGCTTGAAAATGCACTGTCTATTGCCCAAATATTTGTTTTCTCTTGAGCCTGAAATGTTGTTTGGAAAATCATTGAAATTTCAACCTCATTGTTTGTTTCCTATCTTTTGGAAGTGTCACTCTCCTTGTCTTGCTCAATAACATTTGCCATCTAAGATTATAGCTAAATTGCTAATCCACTTCTATAATATCTTGCTATATGTCCAAAATTGTTGCAGATATGGCATGCCACATTGACATCCACTAGTGAAGTAAGAGAATTTCCACTTACAAAATTCCTTGTCATTCTAGACTTGCACTCCATAGCCTTATGACCATATTTATTGTAGATAAAACAATAACCAAAAATGCATGATTGAACCTATTTATGAAGATATGTCTTGCATGAAAAGGTCTTTCATATCTTCATCCTTGAAATATGACTGGAATGAGATCTACTTCTTTAGGGTCATCCAGATTTCTAGACTTTACTTTCTCCAATTCTTTCTGAGTGAAAGGAACTCTTTCTCAAGTTTTATGCATTCATTTGTATTAGCTTCAATTATAGTTTTTTGTTCTTTGTTCTCTTTCTTTACACATTCCAATTATTCAAGAGAAAAGATAAGTTCACCTTCAAATTCAACTTCACATTCTTCTTCATCTATAGTCTTGTCAAAAATGTCAGAGATTACCATGGTCATGAATAAGGACTCTCATGTTTCATCATCTGATGAGTAGTGATCTACTTCTTCTAAGGAGCTGTAGTCTTCTTTGGCAAGGAGGTTCCTTTTGAAATTGCTCTTTTTGAAACCCTTGCTACTATTTTCATTTTCTCCAAAAGGAAATTTAGAAGCATAATGACCAATGTTTCCATATTTAAGACATTTGAAAGCTAACTTACCTTTATACATGCCTGAACCCTTCTTAGTTTCCTCACAAAGTTTGCTTCTTCTTCCTTAGATTCATTGTGGGGACTAGATGTTTTTTCTTTGTAGCTTTGAAAGCACATTCCCCTTTGAAACTATCTTGGACTTCATTTCTTATCTCATACTTAGTGAGGGATCCCAACAGATCTTCCATGGTAAGTGTCTTTAGATCTTTGGCTTCTTCAATATAAGAAACTTTTAAATCAAATCTATGAGGGAGAGATCTCAGGACTTTCTTCACAACCATTGAGTCAGTAACTTCTTCACCTAACCCTCTAATTCCATTGACAACTTTATCCACTTGGAGAAAAAAGGTAGCAATGGTTTCTTCTTTCTTTATTTTTAGATTTTCAAACAATGCTCTATAAGTTTGTAATCTTGCTTGCTTTACACTGTCATTTCCTTCATAGAGACTTTTGAGTTTATTGAATATCTCCTTGGTCGTCTTGCACTGCACTACCTTGACAAACTCTGAATTAGTTAGACCACTTAAGATGGCATTCTTTGCTTTAGCATTATTCTCATGGGCCTTCTTTGCATTCTAATTTGTAATAGGATGACCAGGCTCAGTATAAGCATCCATTACAGCTCTCAAAACATCATACCCTAGTGAGGTGAGATAGGCTTTCATCCTTACACTCTAGAATGCATAGTTAGTTCCATCAAATAGCTGTGCTTTGTTAGAAGAAGAGGACACTTTCTAAGCCATGTGTTCTAATCTAAGATCTACCTTCAGCGATTAGGCTGCACCAAGGAACCTTGCTCTAATACCAATTGTTATAGAATCAATATATCCCACAATTTAATCCAATCAACATTATCAACAAAATCTCTCTACTACCTTAAACAGATAATGAAACAAAGTATGCAATTCAAAACACAATCACACAACCACATGACCATAACACCATATTTATGTGGAAAACTCTAGAAGGGAAAAACCACAGTGAGTAAGCTACTTAGATCTACTGTCTAAATCCAGCCTCACAAATAAAAATAGATTTACAATAAATTTTATGGGTGACAACCCAAAGGAAGTGACAACTGCCTAATACTCAGTTTTATGGGCTTCAACCAAAGGAAGCTACAACTCCCAAAGTGCTACAAAAATTACAACACTTATAAGAAGAGGCTTCAACCTCTTTATCAAAACACTTACCTAATTCTTCTATTTCAATCACCTCCACAACTTCAACTCCTTTCACACTGGCATATAACTTCAACCCCTCTGCTCAAAGAACTCTGCTATCTTCGACACGCCTCCACAATAGAAAACAATACTACTTTTGTTCTGAATCATGCATTATATTCTCTAGATTTCGTCATCAACTTCTAGATTAATTATCTTCCTCTCACATACACTCTTTGACACACTCACACATGCTCACATAGTCATTCTCACTCAAATACACTCTATCATCTTTGTGACAAACATGATCTTTCATTTATATGTTCAAAACTTCACCTTTGTCTGCCAAAAAGAAGTGTGTAACATGAAATGTGCAAGGACCTATCTTTTTATCTCCCAAATCATCTATGGTGATGTAGGAATCAAATTTCATTAGTGGTTCATACCAGGTAATCATTTGGAACTATTTGACCTTAGAAGACATCTCAAAGCTAGCGCAAAATTCCAAACATATGGCACAATCATCTAAACACACCAAGTCAATTCAATAAATACTTATCCTTCCATGCATTAGTTCCAAACCTAAAGCGGTATAGGAGAAACAAAAATAACATCATGCATATCATGTCACAAGCATTAAATGACTTGCAAAAATATTCTCATACACTTCTTTTACTAATTCATGCTACTTCATGCTAGCACAAATAGTCAAACATTGATGCTGGTATCACTAACACACTCTAGCCACCTTGTTTTGATGTACAGAAGATTGAAAAACATACTTGTAGTGAACAGAGACACCTGAAACTTTAATAGAGCATACATACTGATCATTTGAGCTTATCTTTCAATCAACAAAGCCAAAAGGTGTGGTGAAATGTGGTGGCTTTTTCTTTGTCCCTTTGATAGTCTTAACCAGCAACAAGACATGTCCTTATTTAGCCAACTCTGGAAACCACTGTAGTACACTTAACATTTGAAACTTTAATCATGCGTAGTATCTAGCTATCCTCCAAACCACAATGTCATATCTTCAAGAGAATAGAAATGCAGAGCATTCTTCTATCCTTAGTGATGGCAACAACCCTGTTTCACCATTGTCTTCACTCTGCCAACCCTAAAATACTCTGCGGTAGATATTATGTTCTCAAAACTGAATCATACAAAACTTATAGCTAGATATAGCTATCTCCAATTCACAAACTCATAACTTCATTTCCAGAGGTATGCGGTGTATTTTACCTAGCCTGTGACACCCTTCATAACTAGAAATTAACTTAGACAACTTTATGCAACTTTCCTCATCAAGTGCCAAACAACATGACTCCATATCATCAAAATACAACAAATGCAACCAACGTTATCAACTTACACACATCAAAGACTTTGCCAACTTACACTTATCATGAATTTCATAACATAAGGTACAACTGTGTACAAATGATACTGATGCAACAACATGCTCATGACATTAGTCACCATATCCTTCACATCACAACAAGTTTTTGATCATTACTCCTCTGTTCGCTCTTCTAATCACTTACTCTTTTTACATCACTGATCACCATTCTCTTTTGACATCAATGACAACACTCTTTTTGCAATAAGTATTCTCAGTTTCACTATTTGATCTTGGTTATTTCTAACATAAACTCCAGTTTCTAAGTTTGATTTGAGCCTAGGAAGACCACAAATAGGGACCTCATCCCTAATGGATTTATCATTGAGACCAGTACTAGGGGTTCTCACTCCCTATGGCATTGTCACCTTTATTCAAACCCATGAGCTCAATGGCCCAACAAGGGCACATAACTTGCGAACACGTCATCCTAACAAAGGCACATGGCTCGTGAGCACATTACCCTAGTGAAGGCACATGGATTACAATCTCAGCTACCTAATAGAGGTTTGAACCTTGGTGGTCACAATATCAAGGTTGTGATTTGACCACCACACTATGCCCTTCTCAGCTTATATTTAAATTTGTTAACATTATGGCAATCTAAACAATTTAGATAATAGTCAAATGTTTAAATACATTTTTTCTTTACCCTATTATCAATCTTTTTACATGAAATTTGAAATGAAATTCATATAAAAATTCAATATGGGGAATTTGAAGGGTATGGCATGGATTGTGAATAAAGGTTCCTAGTTTGTAGTTACACTCTATAAAGTATGCCAAGCAAGCTATTTGGACATAGTTGGAGCGAATCTATGTATTGGTTTCTCTTGGTAATGGTAAAGAATACGAGGAATAAATTTAATTTCCAAATTATGTTGGTAATTTTTTTTGGTTTTACATCTTCTTTATGTTTGAATACCTAATCCATCACTTTTTGGTATTGTAGTGTAAAGAAGGAAGTTGATCAAGATGAAAGCTCAAAAATTTATGTTGTTTCTTTTTAATCAAGTATGCAAGAATTCAACTTTAGAAATGAGGACATGGGGAAATCAATTTGACAAGCCTTTCCATATCTAAAAATTAACAACACATGGTTATGATAGAGCTAATGTTTATGGCTCAGGGACCTAGGATTGGTGTCATGAAGTCTTTAATAGATATGGGAAGTGGAGGTGGGCATGGACATTCTACTCCCAAAGGGATTTCTATTGGTAACAACAATGTAGACGTATATGATATTTGATTTGAGGATATTAAGAACAACTATTAGAGAATGCTTTTAAAAATCTTCTAAGTTCTCTCGTCATGTATTGAAAATCATAGATATGAAAACAAAAACATGCAAAAAGATTTCTATATTGAAGCCACCTTATCTTTTCAATCACCCTTGACAATAAGATTGTACTTTTTAGGTAATATTCATGTGAGTTAAATCAAAAGCAAAATCTTGGCCATATAGATTCCAAGAGTTTAGTCCTACCACATATATAAGGGAATCACAGCTTGTGGCCAATAACTTTATAGAAAATACTTTTCCAGTATTTGCATTATACCAATACATTGTGACTATATAAGCATAGATTGTGATAATAAGCAAGCGTTAATGTTTCAAATCATTCAAGAAGTAATGGCATCTATTAATGTGTATAACATAAAAAAAAATGGAAGTCTATGATTTCTTTTAATTTGTAAGAATAATACATTTCTAATATTGTTTTTACATAATGTGTCAGGACACAATTATAGAGTTACTCAAAAGATACATGTAGCAAAAGAAAATTATGAATCTATCTTTTTTATGGCTAATACTTTAATTATATCATTCTTAATGTATTCACAAATGATTATCAATGTTAATGAATTATATTATCTTGAAAGTTTTTCCTTTCTTATGTAATCATCAAAATCTTATTATCAATGTTGATAAATTATATTATCTTGAAAGTTTTTCCTTTCTTACATAATCAACAAAATCGGATTATCAATGTTAATAAATCATATTATCTTGAAAGCTTTTCCTTTCTTACATTATTATCAAAATCTCTTCAATTATCACACTCATAAAATTCTTTTAAAAAACACCTAAATGTGCTATTAAATAATGGATAACACAAATATTTATATCCCATTCAATCAAATATTATGCACAATAACTTTACAAATTAACATATAAACATACAATATTTGACTAGTAAAACTATAAATATTAATGTCTATCAACTATTTAAATACTGTTACTAATATAATATAAATTAAAACTTTAATAAAAATGCAGTGGGTATTTACCCAAAATTGCAAGATAGCAGCGCTATAAGCCACTCAGCCATATGTTCTAAAGCAAAAAGGTAATCGATCAATAATATGTATTAAGGAAATGCTACACTATATAGTTTATAATCGTTTGCACTTACTGTTACTGAATTTTTTTCCACAAAATACGTTGTAAGACAACAAAAATACGCCACAGAGCTTCAATTTCTAGGTTTTGTCATGGAGGGTGGTCTAAGATCTTTACCCAGCGTCACTAATACCCTGCGTTAATCCTTACACAAGTGAATATAGAAGAATCGGAAGGATTTAAGAAAAAAAAAATCGTAAAGCAGAAATATGACTTTTACAGTTACCTCGTCATGAGTAACCATGGGTGCAAATCCCTGCAGGCTACATAATCCTAAGGAAATAAGCTTATAGCTGCTGCAGGCGCAGGATGTTCGGAGGTCGCCTCTACATTTAGATCAAAAGTCGCCACCCGCTTATATTTATCAGATCCCATATCTGCTTTAAGGGATTTGTCAGAACTGCCCGCGTTGTTGTTTGTACAAGAAGTTGATTTCCTTTGCGCAGAAAGGCTATCTTCCCTGGTCAAGATTGAAAAATCTTCCCACTTAAATGAGGGCTTCAACAGAGATAGACATTTGATAGCGTTGCCGCCTATATCTTGTGCCGTAGATATCTCTTCTGCAGAAAAGCGGTTCATTTGCTTCTGTTTAAAAAGCTTTTTCATTGCATGGATTCTTTCCATCAAAGCGAAGAATTCTTGAGCTTCACTGTCATCAGTTGTTGGACGT
This sequence comes from Cunninghamia lanceolata, assembly GCA_027924645.1. NCBI lineage: Eukaryota > Viridiplantae > Streptophyta > Pinopsida > Cupressales > Cupressaceae > Cunninghamia > Cunninghamia lanceolata. The sequence goes on from BSBN01000193.1 coordinate 8,578,843, forward strand.
AATTCACATTCCTTTTCTCCCATGTCGAGAAACTCTCGAGCTTCATTATCCTCAGTTCGTGGACGTTTACTCTTCTTTTTTCGCTCCCATTCTGTGACCTCACTCTCTACAGTACATTGCAGGCTCTGGCTTGAGCGATTTAAATCCATGATAGTTATTAAACGGAGCTGTTACAGAAGGCGTAAGATGAAATTAAATGATCAAAGTCTTCATCTCACCTAAGCCCCTTCACAGAAAGAATCGCCCACCTCCTTTTCAGTCGTTGCCTAAAATATACGATATACAAGTAGTCACGAAACGAAGCTTCTCTGAAATTAGAGAAGCTTATCAAGATACTCAAGAAACCTTATTTTTTAATTATAAATAAGTTTTACAGGATTATTTAAAGGTATAAATGTATGTATTCTAAAGGATTTTGTTAGAATGAATACTTTTCATACTAAATGTAAAGGTACGTATTTTAAGGGATTTTAGTAGAATGAATACTTTTCATAATAAATATTAAGGTAGGTGTGTTAGATTGTGGTAGAGTGATTACCTTTCATAGTAAATGCAAAGGTATATGTTTTAAGCCATTTTGGTAGAATGAATATCTTTATGGTAAATATAAATTTATGTATTTTAAGCCATTTTGACAGAACTAGTACTTTTTAATCCCCCAATCATTAACTCAATTAGTGGGAGAATAATTATGGGTAGACCTCTAATTCTCACTCCCAATACCAATAAATTACTATTTAATTCAAAATATTTATCCAAGTAAAATAGCCACCACATGTATGCACTAAATGGAACCAAACACGACTCACGTTGGTCACCCGCGTTTCGCGTGACGCTGCTTTTCTATCCAAACAGAGAAAGTGAGTGAACAAAGGAAAAAGGAAAGAGGATAAAAATCTAGCCAATCTGCTATGATGTTGATGTAACTCTGGCTGCTTGACCAGCAAAATCATGAGAAACTTAAAGGGCCAATGATATTAAGAAATTGAAGGAGAGGTCAAACAATAAAATAAAACGCACCTCATAATTCCGTAGAATAATTACCTTTGGACATCCACTGTCTTCTGCGAAGTTTCATATGATTGTCTCACTAGGGAACATAGATCATGGTTGCGTCAGGAATGGTGGAAAAATAACTTACTTCACGGACCGATCACCGACTAATTTCCCCTCATCGTAATCAGTAGTTGTCAATGCGGACTGGAGAAATTAAGTTTGAAATTTATGTCTCGAGATTTGTTCAAACGATTTTGAAAAATAGTATAGGAAGCAAAAGCCAAAATTCCGGTTACTATTCCAGAGAATGGACTTAGAACTCAGTGGTCTGCCATGCACCACGTCTAAAGTATTTCTCTCAGCTAAAATGCAATCACTAACATTTCAACATCCATACGGACTTTTTGTCCCTCATTGCTACTTTTGTGAGTTACACAATTTTGGTGGTCCAACAACTCTTATCTTTTCTTTTACATTTAGAAGAATTAAGGTTTTGAATAGTATATCTATTTTCTTAGAAAAGTTATATATTAATTTTTTAATTGATAATAGTTTAACATCACTGTGGACAGGAGAACATGGCTTGTTTTTTCTCATCATTTTGTTTTCAAAATTTTTTTTTAGGTGATATTTGGATAGCAATTATCTAATCTTGTGGTCCCACTTCTCTATATTTCCTTTTCATTTGGAAGAATTAGAGTTTTGGATTATAATATTCTCTATATTTCCTTCTCATTTGGAAGAATTAGAGCTTTGAATTATTCTTGTAGTAAAGGCATATGTATTTTACTTTGGAAGTTATATATTATTTTATAAATTATTATAGTCAAATCAGCAAATTCCACAATTGTGTGTCCCACTTCTCTATCTTTCCTTGTCACTTAAACATACTAGAGTTTTGACTTATACTCATGGTGAAGGCATGTGTAATATAGAGATAAATATATTAATTTTTTAATTGATTAATATTATTTAGGTAAATTATTTTTAATTGGTGAAGTCACAAATAGAGGATCTAATCTCTTTACTTAAAAAAGCTCAAACACAATTTTAAAGGAATCCAAACAATGACAACTTACCTCTACATAGCACCCATACTATAGAGTTGTATTGTCTATGATAGCAAAAGCTAAGTAAAATGAAATTTATTTTTCATAGAAAATTTATGCCTTATCATCTCCTTTACATTTATATCCTTTTTAAAATAAATATTTTCAAACATATTTAGAAATATTTTTTTAAAATATTTTATACATCTATGATAATCTTTGAAGCTCACTCACAAATTGGTGATATCTTTGTAGGATACGATCCAGACTTTGTAGGAGAGCACTCAAAAGGTGATCTCTCTCCATCAGTTTTTTCTTCAAACCCTAGAATCATTTAGTCAAGTGAGATACTCTACAAGGGATATAGTAGACTGTCATGATTACGTCTTTGATGAGATTAAGATTAGAGTCGATCTTCAATCATCATTAGAATGGTTCTTCACTATTGGGAATATTGTTGTAATGTGGTGGAGGGTCCTATTGTGCTTCACTGACATGCCTCATTTTGGAAAAATGAGGATCCCCTTTTTTTCTTTTCTTTTCGCTTTATTTCCCTTATTGTGCTTTTGATTTAGTTTGGGTTTTCTTTCATGACTTTTGTGTTTGAATACATGGTCAAAGTGTTGGGGTTTGTCATTTTATCATGATAGTAGAATCATCCCTAAATATCTGACATCTCCCTGTGCACATTCGCATGGTTGTTTTTTGGCTTGTCAGGGTTTGTAATTTTTGCATGACAGTAGAAGCCATATCCCGATGTCCAAGGGTTAGTGGCAACCTTGTGTGTCACCATTGTCGGACTTTCAAAGTTTTCTATTTTGGCATGCTTGAGAAGGAATCTTTGACATCTTGATGGGCAAGAGATCTAAGCTACCCTCATCCCTACATTTATTAGTCTTCATGCATGTGTGCAAAGGGGTTTTTATTTCTGTTTGATCTATTTTAATTTTAATTTTTTAATATTGTGCTTTTACCTTTGAAGTTCTAATGTTTTGGTCTTGTTGTGAACCCTTTGACACAAGACCGAGGCTACTGGTGCGTTTGGAGGTGAGTGATCATGGTTTTCTATTTGACCATCATTGTTGGGTGTTTGTTCAGGCATCTTCCATTTGTTTTCTCTCTAGGTAGGGTTTTATGAGCCTTCCCTATGTTTTAATGGTGTTTTTCTTGTTGTATAGACATTTTCTTTGCATTTTTCTTTGATTTCAATTTTTTCTCACACTCTTTGCATTCTTTCATTTGTATTTTGGTCATTTTGGGATTTTATGGTGTTCACATTTTGCCCTTTTTTTTCATAATTTTATACCGTTTGAATCCATTTTTGCCTTTATGCACCTTTTGTGGCTATTTTGATGATGTCATGTTGTCTTTTCAAAACTTTGAAGTTTTTATTCTTTCACCTCTTATTTTGCATGTGGTGTGAGTTTCCCCGGATTCTTTATCCCTAACACACTTTACTTAGTAAGTCCTTTGAGATTGTAGTATTGGGCTTATTGATTTCCCTTTGTTTTTTGAGCATGAGATCTAAAGTAGCCTTGATCCTTGATCCTTGACACTACTTTCTTACTAAGTCCTTTAGGACTATGGTATCACACTTGGTTATTTTCCTTTGCTTTTGAGCATGAGTTTTGGCATTCCCCCGATTCCCAATCCCTGACATTTTGAACTCTTTAGGTCTTTTTGAGATCATGAATTCAACCTTTACTAGTTTTCATTCCTTTTTGGACATGAGTTTGATAATTTTTCTAATCTTCAATTCCTAAAATTCTAAATTATTAAGTCTCTTAGGATCATTGTATCGGGATATCATGGTTTTGATCAATATTTTGGCATTGGTTTGGTGACTTCTTTGACCCCCAATCTCTGACAACACAATATACTATGACACTTGGGATCGCGATGTCAATCTTACTTGTTTTTCTTTTCCTTCTAAGCATAAGCTTGAAGGTCCCCCTGATCCTTGATCCCCAACATAGTAACTTATAAAGCTATTAGGATTGGTGGGTCGGAATGATGAGTTTTTGCTTGCTATTTTTGCATGAGTTTTGCGGCATCCCCAACCTCTGATCTCTGAGGAACTTTACATTCTTTACCTCTAATCAGGATTTGGTGGTCATGGCATTTTGGTTTTAAAGGCATAGGTCATGAGATCCCTCTGAACCCCTATGGCTGACATTTCACATGATACTATCCTTAAGGAAGGTATTGGGTCATTAGGATCCTTGATCCTTTGTAATGGATTAAGGCTAGTTTATGTAATCTTACTATTTTCTCATTTATGTACTTCATTGTTAATATTTGTCAAAGAGAATATGATTACCTTAATGGACTTAATGGACAAATTTAACTAATTATGTACTGCAATGTGTTTCTAATGGATGGTTTATGTATAATACATAAATGTAAGAAGAAACCCCTCAGAAGGAAACAAAGTACAATTTCAAAGGTATCATCCCCCATCCAATAAGTTCTCTCCCTATCCCAAAATTAGAGACACTAATATAGGACATGTTGATGTCCAAGAATTAATGCAAAGGGTACATAGAAAGGAGACATGAACTTCCAAGATCAATGCATGGTAAACTAGTTATAGATTGGTTCAAGGAGCTACTTTCCCAATATCCCTCTAATCTCCTAAACATGTAATGGCTTGTGTATAGAGGTATGATTAGAGGTAGAGGAAAGTGTTTGGTCTAGTTGGCTAGATGATGCTTGACATTGGAGTTGATATGGTAGAAATACTTTTTGGACTCCCCACATATGCCAAATATGAAAAGGTGAGCATGAAGACCTCCTTGGACTACTATGAGATGATTCCTAAAATGACCACGTACTACATTAACCAAAATATCATCATCACACAAAGGAAGAACCCTCTAAAAATGGAAAAGGTGCAATAGAGGAGTGAGTTCAAGGAAGATGGTAAAGATGCAATCACACTCTAGAGAAAGGTCTTTGGGCTTTCTACTACCAAGGAATGGCATCACTAAATGTATTAGTTATGCACAAAGATTGTTGATGGGAAGAATACTTATTGGGGCATAATCCTTAGTGACAATCTTCATGATCAAATGGTAGATGTGCTAGAGATCAATCAATTTTACATGACTTCATATCTAGTGTACCTTTTAGCCTACTAGGCTATCTTTCTAGGGATAAAGCCAGTTGGTTCTCTCCAATTGGGAAAAGCCAAAGTCTATGATTATTTCCCACAGTTGGAACTCTAAGAGAGACAAAAGAATTATTTCTTAGTCAACAATGTGTTTGTCTCTGTAGTCATTCAGGGGCTTGAGAATGACTATGCATAGAGACTATCTATGGAAGCCACTAGTGAATTTATAAACTGGGGTAGCTGGTATATCCAATTTTAGACCTTCACATGTATTAGAGTGGATGGATTCCATAAGGGTCCATACAAGCTACAAAGGTATCCTTGTGACAAAATAATTTTGATGGAAAACTATAGGCAATTGTTAGAGGTGCATAAGTTTGTGGCTGGCAATCACAAATCAAGCTTCCAATTTCCCATTAAGGTAAGGGGATACTCTAGCCTCAATATGATAAATACCAAAGTTGTAGAGATAGAGATGACTCCCCAATCCTTAGATTTGTATAGTCACATGAGGAGTAGGTATGATCTAATATGCACGGTCAACTAGTTAATTGGAGACTACCATAAGCATGAGTCAACCTTGGAAGACAATTGGGCAGACTTTCTAGATAACCAGGATGTTGGGAGGAGGGACTACATTAGGTTAATCTTAGACAAGGTCAAGGTTTGCAACATAGGGAGGGTTTACAAAGGACACAAGGAAGATGGAAAGATTTTAGACCCTTCCTACAATATAAATAAGGTCTTCAATGAACCCATTAGAGACATTGATTAGACTATAGAGGAAGACTCCTCCATTGATGACACCTGACCAGAGTAGTTTTCAATGGGACTATTGATTAGATGAAGAAGCCTTATGCCATGTTAGACCCCTATCTAGATTCTAAGGATTCCAAGGGGTAGTAGTAACAAAAATAAGTGAAAGGAGATCCTCAGTCCTATTGAAGGAAAATTCTACAGTAGGAGAAACAAGACAAGAAGAGAAAAGGGAAACTACAGCTGCCACAACTACAAAAGGAAAGAAAAGTCCAAGGTAGTGGAGGTTCACTCTAGTGAAGATAACGAGGATGAGGTGTCTCTAATAAAGAAGAAGAAGGATATCTAGCCTCCTCCCACTTATCAAGATCCTAGTCAGTAGGTGTCTGAGGAGGCAATACTCACAACGTCTCTCATTCACACACTTCCTACGACACCACCTTTATAAGCATCTACACAATCACCCACTCCCTCTTTCTCATCTCCCACACAAACCACTACACAACCAACTACCTAGGTGCCATAACCTCTACCACAAACACATCAACCTCCACAACCTCAAACTTCACTTACACTTCTAGAAACCACCACATAGACATAGTTGTCTCAATCATGTTAGTAAGATTATCAGCCACCTACTTCCCCTTCACCCACTCAAATAGCCTCTCATCCACCCCACAAAATCCAAGTGTTCCATTATTATAACCTTAATGAACCATCTATTAGGTACCAACCTCTTCACCTATTCCTTGGCCTCCTCCTCCTCAAGAAAAGATCACATCATCCTCCCCTATTTGTAAACAAGAAAAACTATTAGGTGTTGATGATAAGGAATTAGGAGGAGAAGGCATAGCTAAAGGTCTTCTTTCCCCAAAGGAAAATACTAGAAACCTTAACCAGCTCATGCAAGACATCCCTTCTTCCCCTCTTAATCAAGTTGAGCGGTCACAAGAATCAGTACAAACCATGGTCTTGACTCCCTCTCCTTTCTCTTCTCCTCATCTTCCTCTTCAATCCACTCTAAGGAATACTAAGACATTGCCTCAACCTTTCCCTCCAAGGCTAGTAGCTATACATTCAAGGCTTCTAGTATGGATGAACTATACTATTGATAAAAGGAAGAGGACTGACACTGAAGAAGAACATTTATTAGTAGTGGTGGAAGTGTTCAAGGCTCAAGAAAAGAGAAAAAGAGTTGAAACACTCTCCACAATAACCATTGATGCACAGGGAGCCAAAGTAGCTTAGGTGGTCACTCCATTAGTAGACAAGGAAGAATCTTTAATGGTGCCTAGAGATTAAAGCATCCAACAAATCAGCCTAGGTTACTAGACAAGGGATGACAAAAAAAAACATTGCATGGAGTCATGACCACCATCCTGGAGAGGATGAAGAAAGATGAAGTAACAAAAGAAGAAGTAAAGAAACAACTATGTCATCTCAATGCTTACATCACACATTTGGTTGGCTTAGTTGATTCAAGTACCCCTGTACCATTCATAATGGAAGCCCTACAAAAGGACAATGAGCTAGTGGATCTTGAGCGAGTCCCCCCTGCTGCCATTCTATGGAAAGATGCACTAGAGTTTCTTGGTATCAGGGTCATCAATGAGGCAATAAGATCATATCACACCATTAGTGATGATGCAGAAAAGTCACAAGAATTATAGAGTCAAGGTGATGAATTATTTTTTGTATGGGAGGAATACCTCCTAGTTTTATCAAGAATGAAGGCATTACCTTTTGGTGAGTTGTTCTGATTGGGAAGTTTTGACAAGGATTATCAAGATTTGGTAGTTGAGTGGTTGTAGGCTAGTAAATAGAGGATCAAGGTCCTACATAAGTGTAAATATAAACTCAGAGCCAAGAGGGATGCAATAAATGGGGGCATGATAACTATTAAGAAATTTTTTGAGGTCATTCATTGTATTTTCAAGGATAAATCTTTCATGTTCCTCTGTATAGTCATAATGGTAAAGGATTTAATAGACTCCCTTCATCAATAGCTAAGTGACTATGGGATAGATGGATTGATGAGAGTAAAAGCTACATTCAAAGACTTCCAAGGATAGATGACCCAATTTATAGAGCACAACTACAAAATTAAGTAGTTTGCATTTTCTAAAAGGGTGAAGATGAAGTACCTTTAAGGGCCTAATCAAAATTAAATACCTAAGGCCATCCTTAATTTCCATATCCATTTGCCTGGAGAAGCCAAGTATCCTTATAACTTATCTCAAATTCATTTATTCATTATTCTTTCAAAGATATAATAAATCAAATTAAAATGAGTTAATATTGAAATATGTTCCAAGATGATGACATGATATGAAAATAGTAAATCTTGAATACAAGAGGCCTAGGTGTAGGTATGGGGTTGACATGATGTAGATTTTTAAAATTTGAGGCAAGCATGTAACTTGTAAATTTGAATTAGGTCCTATCCTACTAAGATAACCTAGTCATGGATGTAATGAAACATCACCTCTATAAAAAAGATGAGTGCCACTTGGTTTTGAAGGGGTGATATAGATATTTTTCTATAAGGATAATTTTTTTCGCAAGGCATGTAAGGGTGAATTGTAACACATCTGGAGTGTAGGAATCATGTTGTTTCATGCTATCTACCAAATTTGGTGCCAATTAGTAGAAAACATTTGGTCTTCTTTGTGTTCCTACCATATGGTGGTAATGTGTTTGAGTTTTTATTTGTATTTGATATATCTTGGTGAGACAAATGCTTACTTATTATATCTAGATTTGAGTACAAAGAATAAAGTTTGATTACTACACATGCAATATGGTGTTTACACACTTTCTTTTCCAATGTATCATATAATTCCTTAGACCCTTGCATCTGACATGTGTATGATTATATGCAATACTGACCATTTCATGTTAATTTGAATCTCATCAAATTTACTAATTAGAATCAAATACAAAGGTTGTCTGTTATTTTTTATGTTTTCTTTATTCAAAACCCTAACTCTCCTTTTGCATTTTCCTTAACCTTAAATTAGTTTAGGATTAGGTAAATAAGACTCTTGATCTCAAATATAATACTTGTCTACATAGAGACTTCATCTATTCAATTTAGATTTATATTTAGAAGCACAAACCCCTTGAACAAGCACTCACATAGAACAATTCTAAGATGATCCAACATTGCTATGACCTAACAAATAGGGACATTAGAGGAAACTAATGTTTTAGTTAGCCACCTTTTCAATAGAAGTAGAGTGATCTTAATTCTACTTGAGGTTGAACCATCAATAGAATTGGCACTAGGAGGGCCTGATAAAACTAGACTAACTAAGGGTTCTCCCATCTGGGTAAGAAGGAGGTTTACCAGGTCTTCATATTTTAGGGGAAAAAGTTTTTAAGAACTCACACAACATAGAAAATTTAGGAGTGATTGTAGAAAGAGAAAGAGAGGACATACTAGGTCAATAAGCCCTATTAGATAACAAACCCTAGATGCGTCCCATGATACAACACATATGTTACCAATTGTATTTTTTGGTGTAGATCACTCCCCTCTTGCTATTCTCAAAGATCTCCATGATAGGCTAAGAAATCCTAAGAAATTTTTCCCTAAGTTCATATATGGAGAAGGAAGGAATGCAAAGCAGCATATTCAATCCTTTAAAGATGTTATCACTAGGGTAAGCATACTATATCAAGATGTGGGTTGCGAAATCTTTCCTTATTCATAGGAGATATGACATATTCATGGTATCTAAATTTTCTAGCTAGATCTATCACAAATCGAGCTAAGTTCGAAACTACATTCATTAATCAATTCAAAATTTACATAGCTCCCTCAATTGTATATCATCAAAGACTTTTCTAACTTACACTTATCATGAACTTGAGTAGATAAGGTACAACTATGTAGAGATGATATTGATCCAACAACATGCTCATGTCTTTCATGACCACATCCTTCACATCACAACACTTCTAATCATCAGTCCTCTATTTGTTCTTATGATCATTTACACTTTTGATATCACTGATCACCATTCTCTTTTGACATCAATGACAAACTATTTTTGTAACAATCTCCCCTTTTGTGATTGATGGCAACACTAACATGATATACAATTGTTTCTCCCCCTTTGACATTAAGGGGAAATGGCTAGTGATCTTCCTTTGTACTAGAAAAAAACATACAAGATCCTCCTGTCTATGCAATCCTTTTCATACTTCCTATTCATTTATCTACCTGCTCCCCTTGAGAGGTAACCATCGTTAATCCAACCCTAATAAATATGGCTTGTACTACTCCCCTTGGATAATTGCATCATCTGTGCATCTAGTTAGAAGCAGGGGAAATAACCCCTAACTTCTATCTAAGATATTCAAATGTGTCCTTAAAAAGTGCTTTTGTAAAGATATCTACAACCTATTCCTTTATAGGTACATATTCCAAGTTTACTTCTTGATTTGCAACCTTTTCTCTTAAAAAGTGATCCCTGATGGATATGTGCTTGGTTCTAGAGTGCATCACTAGATTCTTTGAAATGTTGATGGCACTTGTATTTTCACATAGAATAGGAATGGGCTCATCATATATTACATTGATATCCTTCAAAGTTTAGTTCATCCGCAACACTTGAGTGCAATGGGATGCTGCAACTATATACTTTGCTTCTATACTTCCCCACTGGCACTTCACCTATCATCAACACTGCCAGCCCAATAAGCATCAATATATGTACTCAAGAAAAAAATGTTAACTTTTTTATACCATAGTCCAATATCTAGAGTGCTCTGAATCAAATATCTAAAAAATCTTTTGATTTTCTTCACATGTGTTTTTTTTGGATCAACTTGAAACCTTGCAACCATGAAAACAACTTGGATAATGTTAGGTCTTGATGTTGTGAAGTATGGTAGGCCACCAATCATGGACCTATACAAAGTTTGATTAGCTAGAGGTGACTCATCATCTTTACTCAAATGACAACCTATTACCATGGGAGTAGTCATTGGTTTGCAATCTGCCAGTAGTTTACCAATATTTTCTCTTATGATTTCACATACATGTTCATGAAATATGAGGTTGTAGCCTTTCCTACACATCCAACTTGCACTGAGAAGATTGTGCTTGAGACCTTACACATATAGAACATATTGTGTTTTAGATTTTCCATCAATACTTATTGTGCCCTTTCCATAAATCTTGGTAGATGAATTGTCTCCAAACTTAACAAATTTGCCATTCCACTTAACAAGATGGATGAATTTGCTCTTATCACCTGTCATGTGGCTTGAAAATCCATTGTCTATTACCCAGATATTTGTTTTCTCTTGAGAATGAAATGTTGTTTGGAAAATAATTAAATTTTCAACCTCATTGTTTATTTCCTATCTTTTGAAAGTGTCACTCTCCTTGTCTTGATCAATAACATTTTCCATCTAAGATTATAGTTAAATTGCTAATCCACTTCTACAATATCTTGCTATATGTCCAAATTGCTGCAGATATGGCATGTCACATTGACATCTACTAGTGAAGCAAGAGAATTTCTACTTTAAAAAATTCCTCTAGTCATTCTAGACTTGCACTTCATAGCCTTATGACCATATTTATTGCAGATAAAACAATAACCAAACTTGCATGATTGAACCTATTTATGAAGATATGTCTTGCGTGAAAAGGTCTTTCATATCTTCATCCTTGAAACATGACTGGAATGTGATCTACTTCTTCAGGGTCATCGAGATTTCCAGACTTTACTTTCTCCAATTCTTTCTAAGTGAAAGGAACTCTTTCTCAAGTTTTATGCATTCATTTGTATTAGCTTCAATTAGAGCTTTTTGTTCTTTGTTCTCTTTCTTTACACATTCCAATTCTTCAAGAGCAAAGATAAGTTCACCTTCAAATTGAACTTCACATTCTTCTTCATCTATAGTCTTGTTAGAAATGTCAAAGATTACCATGGCCATGAATAAGGACTCTCCTCTTTCATCATCTGATGAGTAGTGATCTACTTCTTCTAAGGAGCTATAGTCTTCTTTGACAAGGAGGTTCCTTTCGAAATTGCTCTTTTTGAAACCCTTGCTACTATTTTCATTTTTTGCAAAAGGAAATTTAGAAGCATAATGACCAATTTTTCCACATTTAAAACATTTGAAAGGTAACTTACCTTTATACATGCCTAAACCCTTCTTAGTTTCCTCACAATGATTTCTTCTTCTTCCTTAGATTCACTATGGGGACTAGATGTTCTTTCTTTGTAGCTTTGAAAGAAAAATTCCCCTTTGAAACTATCTTGGACTTCATTTCTCATCTCATACATAGTGAGGGATCCAAACAAATCTTCCATGGTAAGTGTCTTTAGATCTTTGGCTTCTTCAATATAAGAAACTTTTAAATCAAATCTGTGAGGGAGAGATCTCAGGACTTTCTTCACAACCAATGATTTAGTCACTTCTTCACGTAACCCTCTAATTCCATTGGCAACTTTATCCACTTGGAGAAAAAAGATAGCAATGGTTTCTTCTTTATTTAGTTTTAGATTTTCAAATAATGCTCTATGAGTTTGTAATCCGGCTTGCTTTTCACTGTCATTTCCTTCATAGAGACTTTTGAGTTTATCGAATATCTCCTTGGTCGTGTTGCACTGCACTACCTTGACAAACTCTGAATTGGTTAGACCACTTAAGATGGCATTCTTTTCTTTAGCATTGTTTTCATAGGCCTTCTTTTCATTCTAATTCATAATAGGATGAGCAAGCTCAGTATAAGCATCCATTGCAACTCTCAAAACATCATACCCTAGTGAGGTGAGATAGGCTTTCATCCTTACACTCTAGAATGCATAGTTAGTTCCATCAAATAGCTGTGCTTTGTTAGAAGAAGAGGACACTTTCTAAGCCATGTTTCTAATCCAAGATCTACCTTCAGCTATTAGGCTACACCAAGGAACCTTGCTCTGATACCAATTGTTATAGAATCAGTATATCCCACAATTTAATCCAATCAACATTATCAACAAAATCTCTCTACTGCCTTAATCAAATAATAAAACCACATATGCAATTCAAAACACAATCACATGACCATAACACCAGATTTATGTGGAAAACTCTAGAAGGGAAAAACCACGGTGAGTAAGCTACTTGGATCTATTGTCTAAATCTAGCCTCACAAATAGAAATTGATTTACAATAAATTTTATGGGTGACAACCCAAAGGAAGTGACAACTGCCTGATACTCAAATTTATGGGCTTCAACCAAAGGAAGCTACAACTCCCTAAAGTGCTACAAAAATTACAACACTTATAAGAAGAGGCTTCAACCTCTTTATCAAAACACTTGCCTAATTCTTCTATTTCAATCACCTCTACAACTTCAACTCCTTTCACACTGGTATATAACTTGAACCCCTCTACTTGAAGAACTCTGCTATCTTCGACACACCTCCACAATAGAAAACAATACTACTTTTTCTCTGAATCATGCATTATATTCTTTAGATTTCCTTCTCAACTTCTGGATTAATTATCTTCCTCGCACATACACTCTTTGACACACTCACACATGCTCACATAGTCATTCTCACTCACATACACTCTATCATCTTTGTGACAAACATGATCTTTCATTTATATGCTCTGCAAGTCTTCAAAACTTCACCTTTGTCTGCCTAAAAGAAGTGTGTAACATGAAATGTGCAACGACCTATCTTTTTAGCTCCCAAATCATTTGTGGTGATGTAGGAATCAAATTCCATTAGTGGTTCATACCAGGTAATCATTTGAAACTATTTAACCTTAGCAGACATCTCAAAGCTAGCGTAAAATTCCAAACATATGGTATAATAATCTAAACACACCAAGTCAGCCCAATAAATACTTATCCTTCCATGCATTAGTTCCAGACCTAAAGCAGTATAGGAGAAACAAAAATAACATCATGCAGATCATGTCATAAGCATTAAATGACTTGCAAAAATATTCTCATACACTCCTTTTATCAATTCGTGCTACTTCACGCTAGCACAAATGGTCAAACATTGATGCTGGTATCGCTAACACACTCTAGTCATCTTGTTTTGATGTATAAGATTGAAAAACATACTTGTAGTGAACAGAGACATCTAAAACTTTAACAGAGCATACATACTGATCATTTGAACTTATCTTATAATCAACAAAGCCAAAAGGTGTGGTGAAATGTGGTGGTTTTTTCTTTGTCCTTTTGATAGTCTTAACCAGCAACAAGACATGTCCTTACTTAGCCAACTTTAGAAACCACTGTAGTACACTTAATATTTGAAACAATAATCATGTGTATTATCTAGCTATCCTCCAAACCACAATGTCATATCTTCAAGAGTGGAGAAATGTAGAGCATTCTTATATCCTTAGTGACGGCAACAACCCTGTTTCACCATTGTCTTCACTCTGCCAACCCTAAAATACTCTGCAGTAGATATTATGTTCTCAAAACTGAATCATACAAACCTTATAGCTATATCTAGCTATCTCCCATTCACAAGCTCATAACTTCATTTCCTGAGGTATGTGGTGTATTTTACTAAGCCTGTGACACCCTTCATAACTAGAAATTAACTTAGACAACTTTATGCAACTTTCTTCATCAAGCACCAAACAACATGACTCCATATCATCAAAATACAACAAATGCAACCAACATTATCAACATACACACATCAAAGACTTTGCCAACTTACACTTATCATGAACTTCATAACATAAGGTACAACTGTGTACAGATGATACTGATCCAACAACATGCTCATGACTTTAGTCACCATGTCCTTCACATCACAACAAGTTTTTGATCATTACTCCTCTGTCTTCTCTTATAATCACTTACTCTTTTTACATTACTGATCACCATTCTCTTTTGACATCAATGACAACACTCTTTTTGCAATAAGTATTCTCAGTTTTACTATTTGATCTTGGTTATTTCTAACATAAACTCTAGTTTCTAAGTTTGATTTGAGCCTAGGAAGGCCACAAATAGGGACCTCATCCCTAATGGATTTATCATTCAGACCACTACTAGGGGGTCTCACTCCCTATGGCATTATCACCTTTATTCAAACCCATGAGCTCAATGGCTCAACAAGGGCACATAACTTGCAAACACATCATCCTAACAAAGGCACATGGCTCGTGAGCACATTACCCTAGTGAAGGCACATGGATTACAATCTCAGCTACTTAATAAAGGTTTGAACCTTGGTGGTCATGACGTCAAGGTTGTGATTTGACCACCACACTATGCCCTTCTTAGTTTATATTTAAATTTGTTAACATTATGGCAATCTAAACAATTTAAATAATAGTCAAATGTTTAAATACATTTTTTCTTTTCCCTATTATCAACTTTTTACATGAAATTTGAAATGAAATTGATATAAAAATTCAATATGGGGAATTTGAAGGGTATGGCATGGATTGTGAATAAATGTTCCTAGTTTGTAGTTACACTCTATAAAGTATTCCAAGCAAGCTATTTGGACATAGTTCGAGTGAATATATGTATTCATTTCTCTTGGTAATGGCAAAGAATACAAGGAATAAATTTACTTTCCAAATTATGTTGGTAATTTTTTTTGTTTTTACGTCTTCTTTATATTTGAATACCTAATCTATCACTTCTTAGTATTGTAGTGTAAAGAAGGAAGTTGATCAAGATGAAAGCTCAAAAATTTATGTTGTTGCTTTTTAATCAAGTATGCAAGAATTCAACTTTAGAAATGAGGACATGGGGAAATCAATTTGACAAGCCTTTCCATATCTAAAAATTAACAACACATGTTTATGATAGAGCTAATGTTTATGGCTTAGGGACCTAGGATTGGTGTAATGAAGTCTTTAATAGATATGGGAAGTGGAGGTGGGCATGGACATTCTACTCCCAAAGGGATTTCTATTGGCAACAACAATGCAGATGTATATGATGTTTGATTTGAGGATATTAAGAACAACTATTAGAGAATACTTTTAAAAATCTTCTAAGTTTTCTCATCATGTATTGAAAATCATAGATATGAAAACAAAAACATGCAAAAAGATTTCTATTATGAAGCCACCTTATCTTTTCAATCACCCTTGACAATAAAATTGTACCTTTTAGGTAATATTCATGTGAGTTAAATCAAAGGCAAAATCTTAGCCATATAGATTCCAAGAGTTTAGTCCTACCACATATATAAGGGAATCACAGCTTGTGGCCAATAACTTTATAGAAAATACTTTTTCAGTATTTGCATTATACCAATACATTGTGACTATATAAGCATAGATTGTGATAATAAGCAAGCGTTAATGTTTCAAATGCATTCAAGAAGTAATGGTGCATCTATTAATGTGTATAACATAAAAAAAAATGGAAGTCTATGATTTCTTTTAATTTGTAAGAATAATACATTTCTAATATTGTTTTTACATAATGTGTCAGGAAACAATTATAGTGTTACTCAAAAGATACATGTAGTAAAAGAAAATTATGAATCTATCTTTTTTATGGCTAATACTTTAATTATATCATTCTTGAATGTATTCACAAATGATTATCAATGTTAATGAATTATATTATCTTGAAAGTTTTTCCTTTCTTATGTAATCATCAAAATCTTATTATCAATGTTGATAAATTATATTATCTTGAAAGTTTTTCCTTTCTTACATAATCATCAAAATCTGATTATCAATGCTAATAAATTATATTATCTTGAAAGCTTTTCCTTTCTTACATTATTATCAAAATCTCTTCAATTATCACACTCATAAAATTCTTTTAAAAAGCACCTAAATGTGCTATTAAATAATAGATAACACAAATATTTATATCCCATTCAATCAAATATTATGCACAATAACTTTACAAATTAACATATAAACATACAATATTTGACTAATAAAACTGCAAATATTAATGTCTATCAACTATTTAAATACTGTTACTAATATAATATAAATTAAAACTTTAATAAAAATGCAGTGGGTATTTACCCAAAATTGCAAGATAGCAGCGCTATAAGCCAGTCAGCCATATGTTCTAAAGCAAAAAGGTAATCGATCAATAATATCTATTGAGGAAATGCTACACTATATAGTTTATAATCGTTTACACTTACTGTTACTGAATTTTTTCCCACAAAATACGTTGTAAAGCAACAAAAATACACTACAGAGCTTCAATTTCTAGGTTTTGTCATGGAGGGTGGTCTAAGATCTTTACCCAGCGTCACTAATACCCAACGTTAATCCTTAAACAAGTGAATATAGAAGAATCGGAAGGATTTAAGAAAAAAAAAATCGTAAAGCAGAAATATGACTTTTACAGTTACCTCGTCATGAGTAACCATGGGTGCAAATCCCTGCAGGCTACATAATCCTAAGGAAATAAGCTTATAGCTGCTGCAGGCGCAGGATGTTCGGAGGTCGCCTCTACATTTAGATCAAAAGTCGCCACCCGCTTATATTTATCAGATCCCATATCTGCTTTAAGGGATTTGTCAGAACTGCCCGCGTTGTTGTTTGTACAAGAAGTTGATTTCCTTTGCGCAGAAAGGCTATCTTCCTTGGTCAAGATTGAAAAATCTTCCCACTTAAATGAGGGCTTCAACAGAGATAGACATTTGATAGCGTTGCCGCCTATATCTTGTGCCGTAGATATCTCTTCTGCAGAAAAGCGGTTCATTTGCTTCTGTTTAAAAAGCTTTTTCATTGCATGGATTCTTTCCATCAAAGCGAAGAATTCTTGAGCTTCACTGTCATCAGTTGTTGGACGTAATTCACATTCCTTTTCTCCCATGTCGAGAAACTCTCGAGCTTCATTATCGTCAGTTCGTGGGCGTTTACTCTTCTTTTTTCCCTCCCATTCTGTGACCTCACTCTCTACAGTACATTGCAGGTTCTGGCTTGAGCGATTTAAATCCATGATAGTTATTAAACAGAGCTGTTACAGAAGGCGTAAGATGAAATTAAATGATCCAAGTCTTCATCTCACCTAAAACCCTTCACAGAAAGAATCGCCAACCTCCTTTTCAGTCGTTGCCTAAAATATACGATATACAAGTAGTCACGAAACGAAGCTTCTCTGAAATTAGAGAAGCTTATCAAGATACTCAAGAAACCTTATTTTTTAATTATAAATAAGTTTTACATGATTACTTAAAGGTATAAATGTATGTATTCTAAAGGATTTTGTTAGAATGAATAATTTTCATAATAAATGTAAAGGTACGTATTTTAAGGGATTTTAGCAGAATGAATACCTTTCATAATAAATATCAAGGTAGGTGTGTTATATTGTGGTAGAATGATGGTAGAATGAATACTTTATAGTAAATATAAATTTATGTATTTTAAGCAATTTTGACAGAACTAGTACTTTTCAATCCCCCAATCATTAACTCAATTAGTGGGAGAATAATTGTGCGTAGACCTCTAATTCCCACTCCCAATACCAACAAATTACTAACTAATTCAAAATATTTATCCAAGTAAAATAGCCACCACATGTATGCACTAAATGGAACCAAACACGACTCACGTTGGTCACCCGCGTTTCCCCTGACGCTACTTTTCCATCCAAACAGAGAAAGTGAGTGAACAAAGGAAAAAGGAAAGAGGATAAAAATCTAGCCAATCTGCTATGATGTTGATGTAACTCTGGCTGCTTGACCAGCAAAATCATGAGAAACTTGAAGGACCAATGATATTAAGAAAATTGAAGGAGAGGTCAAACAATAAAATAAAACGCACCTCATAATTCCGTAGAATAATTACCTTTGGACATCCACTGTCTTCTGCGAAGTTTCATATGATTGTCTCACTGGGGAACATAGATCATCCATGCGTCAGCAAATGTGGAAAAATAAAACTTCCCGGACTGATGACCGACAAATTTCTCCCCATCGTCACAGTAGTTGTCAATGGGGACTGGAGAAATTAAGTTTGAAATATATGTCTCGAGATTTGTTCAAACGATTTTGACAAATAGTATAGGAAAGCAAAAGCCAAAGTTCTGGTTAGTATTCCAGAGAATGGACTTGAACTCAGTGGTCTGCCATGAACCACGTCTAAATTATTTCTCTCAGCTAACATGCAATCACTAACATTTCAACATCAATACGGACCTTTTTTCCCTCATTGCCACTTTTGTGAGTTACACAATTTGGTGGTCCAACACTATCTTTTATTTTTCATTTAGAAGAATTGGGGTTTTGAATTATTCTAGGTGAAGGTATATGTATTTTCTTACAATTTATATATTAATTTTTTAATTGATAATAGTTTAATATAACTATGGGTAGGAGAATATGGCTTGTTTTCCGTCATCATTCTTTTGTATTTTTTTAGCAGATATTTGGATAGGAATTATCCTCTCTATATTTCCTTCTCATTTGGAAGAATTAGAGCTTTGAATTATAAGAGTCTCTATATTTCCTTCTCATTTGGAAGAATTAAAGCCTTGAATTATTCTTATAGTAAAGCCATATGTGTTTTATTTTGGAAGTTACATATTATTTTTTTAATTATAATAGTCAAACCAGCAAATTGCACAATCTTGTACCCCACTTCTCTATCTTTCCTTGTCACTTAAATGTATTAGAGCTTTGGCTTATACTCATGTTGAAGGCATGTGTACTTTATTGTAGAGATTATATATTAATTTTTTAATTGATTAATATTATTTAGATAAATTATTATTAATTGGTGGTCACATAGTCTTAACCGTATCCAAACAATGACAACTTACCTCTACATAGCACCCATACTATAGAGTTGTATTATCTATGATAGCAAAAGCTAAATAAAATGAAATTTAGTTTTCATAGAAAATGTATGCCTTATCATCTCATTTACCTTTATATCCTTTTTAAAATAAATATTTACAACCATACTTAGAAATATTTTAAAAAATTCTTTTATACATCTATGATAATCTTTGAAGCTCACTCACAAATTGGTGATATCTTTGTAAGATGCAACCCAGACTTTGTACAAGAGCACTCAAAAGGTGATCTCTCTCCATCAATTTTTTCTTCAAACCCTAGAATCATGTAGTTAGGTGAGATTACATCTCTGATGAGATTAGGATTAGATTCCATCTTCAAGCATCATTAGAGTGGTTCTTCACTATTGGGAATATTGCTGTAATGTGGTGGAGGGTCTTGTTGTGCTTCACGCACATGCCTCATTTAAAAAAAATGAGGACCCCCTTTTTTTCTTTTCTTTTCTCTTTCTTTTCTTTGATGTGCTTTTGATTTACTTTGGGTTTTCTTTCATGATTTTTGTGTTTGAATACATGGTTGGAATGTTGGGGGTTGTCCTTTTAACATGACAGTAGAATCATCCACAAAAATATGACGTCTTCCCTTTGCACATTTGCATGGTTGATTTTGGCATGTCGGGGTTTGTCAATTTTGGCATGATAGTAGAAGCCTCCTCAATATCCCGTTGTCCAAGGGTTAGCGGCAACCTTGTGCATCACCCTTGTCAGACTTTAAAAGTTTTCTATTTTAGCATGCTTGAGAAGGAATCTCCGACATCCCAATGGGCAAGAGATTTGACATAATTTGGACCTACCCTCAGCCATACATTTATTGCAGTCTTCCTGCATGTGTGCAAAGGGGTTTTATTTCCATTTGATCTTTTTAATTTTTACTTTTGAATTTTGTGTTTTCACCCTCAAAGTTTTGACGAGTTGGTCTTGTCGTGGACCCTTTGGCATGAGATCGAGGTTGTTGGTGCGTTTGGGGGTGAGTGGTCATGATTTTCTATTTGAGCATCATTGATGTGCATTTGTTTAGGCATCTTCCATTTGTTTTCTCTCCAAGTAGGGTTTTATAAACCTTCCCTATGTTTTAATGGTGTTTTTCATGTTGTATGCTCATTTTCTTTGCATTTTACTTTGATTTCAATTTTTTCTTCAACTCTTTGCATTCTTTCATTTGTATTTTGGTTTTGTGATTTTATGGTGTTCACATTTTTTCCTTTTCTTTTTCTTAATTTTACACCATTTGAATCCATTTTTGCCTTTATGTGCCTTTCGCGACTATTTTGATGATGTCATGTTGTCTTTTCATGACTTTAAAGTTTTTATTCTTTCACTTCCTTTTTTGCATGTGGTGTGAGTTTCCCCAGATCCCTGATCCCTGACATAATTTAGTTACTAAGTCCTTCAGGATTGTAATATTGGGCTTATTCATTGTCCTTTGTTTTTTGAGCATGAGATTCAAGGTAGCCCTAATCCCTGATCCCTGACACTACTTGCTTCTTAAGTCCTTCAGGACTATGGTATCACACTTTGTTATTTTCCTTTGCTTTTGAGCATGGGTTTTAGGGTTCCCCTGATTCTCGATCCCCAACATTTTGAACTCTTTAGGCCTTTTCGAGATCACAGATTCAACCTTTACTAGTTTTCATTACTTTTTGGACATGAGTTTGATAATTTTTCCCAATCTTCAATTATTGGCATTCTAAATTATTAGGTCTCTTGGGATCACCGTATCGGGCTCTCATGGTTTTGATCAACATAGGTTGGCATTCATTTGATGATTTTCTTGACCCCTAATCTCTAAAAACACAATGTACTATGACACTCAGGATTGTGATGTCAGGCTTACTTGGTTTCCTTTTCTTTCTAGGCATAAGCTTGAAGGTCCCCCTAATCCTCGATCCCCAATATATTAACTTAATAAGCTATTAGGATTGGTGGGTCAAAATGGTGAGTTTTTTCTTGCTATTTTTACATGAGGTTTGTGGTATTCCCAACCCTCGATCTCTGACAAACTTTACATTCTTTACCTCTAATCAGGATTTGGTGGTCATGGAATTTTGGTTTTTTAGGGCATAGGTCATGAGATCTCCTCGAACCCCAATGGTCGATGTTTCACATGATACTATCCTTTAGCAAGATATTAGGTCCTTAGGATCCCTAATGCTTTGTAATGGATTAAGGGTAATTTATGTAATCTTACTATTTGCTCATTTATGTACTTCAAAGATAATATTTGTCAAAGAGCATATGATGACCTTAATGGACAAATTTAAGTAATTAAGTTCTGTAATGTGTCTCTAATGGATGGTTTGTGTATATTACATCAATGTAATAAGAACCCACTTAGAAGGAAATGAAGTACAATTTCAAGGGGTATCATCCCCGATCCAAGAATTTCTCTCCCTATCCCAAAATTAGGCACACTGATCTGAGACATGTTGATGTCCAAGAATTATCGCAGAGGTTACATAGGGAAGGAGACATGAACTTCCAAGCTTAATGCATGGCTAACTACTTCTAGATTGGTTCAGGGAGCTACTTTCCAAATATCCCTCTAATCTCATGAACTTGTAATGGCCTATGCACAAACGTATGATTAGAGGTAGAGGAAAGTGTTTTATCTAGTTGGATAGGTGATGCTTGATATTGGGGTGGATATGATAGAAATACTTATTGGAATCCCCACGTATTGGAAATATGAAAAGGTCAGCGTGAACATTACCTTGGATTGCTACGATATGATTCCTAAAATGACCAGAAACTACATTAACCAAGATCTGAGCCTAATTGTACAAAGGAAGAACCCTCTAAAAATGGAAAATTTGTAACAGAGGAGTGAGTTCAAGGAAGATGGTAAAGATGCAATCACACTCTTGAGCAAGGTCTTTGGACTTACTACTTCCACGGAATGGCATCACTAAATGTGCTAGTTCTGCACAAAGATTGTTGATGGGAAGAAGATTGATTGGGGCATAATCCTCAATGACAATCTTCATGATCAAATGGTAGATGTGCTAGAGAGAAGTCAATTTTAGATGATTTCATATCTAGTAAACCTCCTAGCCTACCAAGCTATATTTCTAGGGCTAAAGCAAGTTGGTTCTCTCCAAATGGGAGAGACCTTGAAGTGTACGATCATTTCCCACAATTTGAGATCTTTGAGAGATAAAAGAATTATTATTTAGTCAATGATGTGTTTGTCTATGTAGTCATTCAGAGGATTGAGAATGACTATGCATAGAGACTATTTGTAGAAGCCACTAGTGAATTGGGGTAATCCCATAATAATGGGTCCCAAACTTGGGACAAAAAAATTTGGAGGGAAGGGGAAAAAAATTAGCAAGTACCTTCATTAAAAGGTTTTTCTTCTAAGGAAAGTACCTTCAAATGATGGTTATTGTGCATCCTCAAGAAGTTTATGAGCCCATAATAGTCTTGTTAGTGCAGGTAGAGGAGGAGGTAGAGAAATGTCAACAACAAGATCATCATCATCATCATCATCATCATCATCATCATCATCATCTACAGGAAGCAAAACATCATTTGAAGAAGAATTGGGAAGAAGAGAGGAAGGGGCCTATGATGGAGTATCTTTTAGAGTGAAAGACTCATCAAAATGAACACTATGATGAAAATATACCTCTAGAGTGATAGGATCAAACAAACAATAACCCTTCACATCCTCACAATAGCTAACAAAAATAAACTGTCAACTTTTCTTCTCCATTGCTTTGCACCTTCCATCTGGACTGTGTCCATGCATCACTACCAAATACTCTAAAGAAGGATACCTTGGACTTGACATGAGACTAAACCTCTTTTAGAGTCATATTCTGCACTTCCTTGTGACGCATATAGTTTTGAATGTAGTTAGCACAATTGACACCCTTTGCCCAAAATGTTAGAGCCATGGACCCATTCTAAAGCATACAACTAGCCATCTCTAGTAAGTTTCTATTCTTCCACTCGACCACACTTTTCTGGTGAGGACTGTATTGCATTGTGTGCTAATGAAGAATGCCTCAAGCACGATAAAAATCTTGAAATGCATAATTGACATATTCTCTCGCATTATGTGTATGAATCTTCTGTAGGGAATGCCCTGACTACTTCACAAATGCAAGGAATGCCATGAAAATTTGAAGACCCTCATACTTGTTCAAAAAGTACACCCATGTGCACTGAGAGAAGTCATCAATAAAGGTCAGCACATAATTATCCCCTAAAAATCAAGGAGTTGGGAATGCCATAAGGTCACTATGCACCAAGTCAAGGAGTGTCGAAGCATGTGTGGCCATACCCTTCGAAAAAGGATCCCTATGATGTTTTATAAGAACATAAGCTTGACAAACTCCATTAGAACAAGATATCTTAGGTAGACCAATCACCAAGTTCTGTGTTGTCATATGTTGAAGATATCTGTAATTCAAGTGCCCAAACCATTCGTGCAAAAGATTGCTCATAGAATTTGCATGAGTAATAAGGGATGATCCTAATGAAGACTTCATGTAGGAGAATCCCTTGTTCAAGAGTGATCTTACATCAACCAAAAACATTTGCATTTTTAGTTTGCTTCTTTTTATTTTCCAGTTTAGTTCAGTTGGTTTAGATAGTAGCAGTATCTGTATTTTGGTCCAAATTCCACTGTAGTTGTATTTTAGACCTTACGGAACTAGACATAGTATCTAGACACATTTATGCACATCATATCTAAATCTCAGATCATTTGGATCAGGTACCAGTAAGATATCGCTATCAGAAGATCGATTGTTTTCTCATAATAGAGCATCATGGCAGTCTCAGACAATCAGCTAAAGGAAAAGACTTGCAGAGCATTTCATGATTTATGGAGCTAAATGACACATCATTTAGTGTTGTTTGATTTGTGGCTAACCTTCCTTGAGATCTGCACCCCATTCCATTCATTTACGAAGGAGTTCTATTCAATTAGGTCTGACCTACCTATGTGTACACACATTATAGCTTTTCGTTGGAGTTTGTTATCTTCCTGGGCCAATGTGGAGGAATCTTATGTTCTAGGGATGATATAAATTGATGTAATAGATGCCTAGGAAAGTAGTGAGTTACATAGATATAGTTGATAGTTTGAATTTCATGCAAAGGAGCTTCAAAGCTAAATCCTGTGCATATTATGTAACTATGAAATTAGGCCTATGATCCTTAATTGTAAGCTCACATGTTGCCATCCAATTTGTGTTTAAATTCTATAATATACTAAATGACTGAACCTACATTTGCTTTATATCTTTGAGATGTTTTCGTTGTGTTTACTCTAGCTACACGAACTGGATAGTTCACTTTGTGGAACCTGCTAACCATGACTGCACCAAGTGGTATTAGAGTGAAGGTTTGAATCTTAAGGAGTGAATTGAGGGAGATTGGCAAAGGAATTCCCTAAGATCTTGTTGTGAACAGATCACTGAATCCAAGGCAGGTTACTTGTGTTGCAATCGATCACCGATTGTGAGGTAGTTGTCACCTTGTAGCCTGATCACTGAATTTGAGGTAGTTACACTTGATCCTAAGAAGAATGCCACCGAGGAGAATCCCTACTATGGAACATTGGCTGGAAGAATGGATGAGATGATAGAAATGATGAAAACCATGTGAGTTCACTTGGATGTTGTTGAAGAGGATTGGAGAAGAGGACTTACACCTCTATCTAATGTTGAAAGTGATGATGATGAAGAATTCTAATCTACTGATAAAAATGAAGTAACCCAAGGAGATGAAGAAGAAGAATTAGACCAAGTCAAGATGTTACAATCTATTTCAAGATTAGGAAAAGACCCATAGTTGATGTACTGAACTATACTAGCAATTTGAATCCTAAAGAGTTGATTGACTGGATAAATGACATGAAAGTGTTGATAACTAAGAGGGGGGGTGAATCAGTTATCCTAATTATTTCTTCTTCTGAACTTTTCTTACTAATCAATGCAGCATTAATTCAAACAAGAAAACATAACCATGAAATGAAGATACACATGACACAATATTTTTGACGTGGAAACCCTGTTAAGGGAGAAAACCACAAGGTGATTAACCCAAAGATTATTCTCTGTTAGAAGAATAAGGAAATACAAAATGGCACTTGCCAATTAGGGCTCACTGCCCGAGCACACTGCTCACAAGAGGCACACTGCCTACAAGAGACTCACTGTCTACAAAAGAATGTTATACAATACTTGAACTGATTGGAAGCATCTATAAATGTTGAAGTTTAGTTCCGGTTAGGCTCAGTACACTGATCTGCTGCACTTCATCTTTTCTCTTCTCTTTTGCTGCTTTCCTTTCACATACCGGATCTTTCTTACTACTTCTGCTCTGCTCTTCTACTTTTCTTTGCACTTCACAACAACAACACACCTCACAACTAAATCCATCGTGTATATATATCCGCACAAGTAATTTCATCACCTTTCTAGTTGGCACATGGAATAGTCAATCTTTTCACTAATTCTGATCTGTCAGCTGAATTCTTGCACATCAAGTAATGCGGATCAAGTATATGCTTGTAGAAATCATTAATCATGTCATCCAAACATGTTTCATGCCTTCATAACTTTTACCACAATCAGTAACACATCTGGAAAGAAGTCTAATGTTTTGTCAGTCAGTTCTTCCTCTGTTCACACTGTCACTCAGGAATCCGGTACTCAACCATTCATATCTTTTTCTTCATCTAACACCGGAGGCTAAATCCTTGGAATTTACCACTCAAGGTAGTGCTCTTGACTTCCCTAAATCTATACTTCACCAAGATACTTCCTCTGAGAGATCCGGACCTATCTATCGGACCTTGCCACATGCTCTGTTCTTGTTTACCGGACCACAACAATCTTCATTCTGACTTCCAGTAGAGACACACCATGTCATGCGGATGTGTGGGATGAACTTTGTTGCCATCAATGACAACAATCATGAATCCATATAGTGTCTCTTGTCAATAATCTCCCCTTTTGGCATTGATGGCAACACTTAGTGAAAAATGACTAAGTGTTTACACTATGCCCCCCTTGCACTGATGCTGTGTCTTTATATACATTTTCCAGAGCTCCCCCTTAGTTGGATTCCTCATTTTTCACTACTCCTCACTCCCCCTTTGACATCAATGGCAAAGGGTAGGGTCCGCATACCAAAATTTTCAAAAATTTAGCTATACTTAGCCACATAAGTATATATATACAAGTTGTACTTACATATACTTAAGTATGTCTACAAAAGTGTTCTTCAACTGTACAACTTCTGTCACTCAACTCTGCTTCATCCTATCTAAAATTGAGATATGCCCACTCAACAGGAATGCAAACGCATCTTCCCTTTTTAGATCTATCGGATCATTGGTCTGGGCTATAATTTGGGCTTCTTTTATGGCCTCATGCATGGCCTCCAGCTTAGGGACAATTAACCCCCTGAGCTTACTCAACCTACTTATTCTATTTTTTCTTTCCTTCTCCAACTTCTTGATTTCACTCAAGACTGCGATAGTCTGACATTCTTGATTTGTTATAGAGGAAGAGAGAGGATCAAAATTCTTTGATAGGTTTGATAGTTTATTCTCCTGTTCTTTTATTTTCTTCTCAATGTCCATTGTTACTTTGGACCATGATAAACAAAATTTATACATTTCTCCTCCATCTTTAAGAGCGTTTTCTAGGCTCTTTATTCCAATATTCATGTTTCTCCTATCATTAATAATCAAACCTTGTACCTCAGAGAACCTTTTATCCAAAAACTCCTTCCGGACCTTTTCTTCAGCTAATTTTTCTAGAGAGTCAAAATGTGTACTAACACTACTAACTAAGGTTTTGAGATTACCGGAAGAGGAGGCTGTGGGATCCTTCTGAAAAGATGGCATGATCTTTTCCAGCACTTCGGATGCTACCTCCATAAGCTCACAGTCTTCCATGTGAGATTTCTGTAGTTTCTCTTTGACTTTCTCATTTGCAAATGAGGCTATTTTCATTGTTTGCACTGGTGTCAGAGAGTCAAAATCTAATGGTCCTTTTAGTAGGTCTGGTTCATCGATTTCTATAGTTGCTTTTGTTAAGAATTCTTAGACAGTTTGTGTAGTGTCTCTTGCCGGAGACAGATGTTTCTTCTCTTCTATAATCTTGGAGCTATTCTTTGGAGTTTTCTCTCCTCCTACATTCTCACCACTAGCAGTTGTGATCTTTTCTGTTGAGGTCTTCGCACTATCATCTTCTTTTTCTTTTACCTCTGCTTCTTTCTCCTGTGATTTTTCTTCTCCTTTAGATCCAGAGACTATAGGGGAAACCAGAGGAGAAATGTTAGTCTGTTTGGGGCCCACCTCTTCTATCATTTTCTTAGGAGTTTCTTCTGTAATATTTGTGGTGGAGGGGTTAGTACCTAAGTCCTCTATAATAGGAAGATTAAATCTTTTGAAGGTTTTCAGGAGAATCTCTTCAGTGTCCTTGGCTACCTTGTCAGTCTCACCAAGCATAAGCCGATTCATGCTTGCTTTGCTCCTGAATTCATCCTTGCAGTCTTTGAATACCATGTTCATTGTTTTGGGATCAATTGAAGGATATAGCTGAATAGCTATTTGTTCCCAGATCTCAAGGTCTTTTGCCATGGCATTTGTCTTTCTCATTTCCAACTCCTTTTCTAGGCTCTTAGGAATTAAAGAGATAATTTCAATAAAAGCTTTGTTGTAAATGTTCAAAAACTTAATTGTGGCTTCCTCCAGAATCTTTTTATCTGCTTCATTATAATCATCATAGAATTCTATTAGGGGTTGAAGGTTGCCATCCACAATGACTGCTTTTACTACATCATCTAAGGACAGGGTGGGTTTTTCAACAAATTCATCTTCCTTCTCTTCTTCTCCTTGACCGGTAGAGTGTTTACCGGATGATTTCTTCTTCTTCTTTAGTTTCCTGATCTCCTCATCTGATTTGGTTTCTTCTTCATCCATTTGACTTGTATAAGCCCTTGTGGCTTTTGTCTTTCACCTTTTCTCTCCTTTACCAGATGCTTGAACCTCTAGTTTTGATGTTTTAGAGCTTTTGGCTATGACAGGTGCTAGTTTCTTTGATGATCTGGTCCGGGTGGAAGTTTCTACCATGTTGGTTAACAGATTTGTCCTTATTCTGAAAATAATTTATTCTGACTCTATACCCCTCTTTTGAAGAACAAATGAGCTAAGCAACAAATGGGTGAAACTTTTAAATTAGTTCCCCTCTAAATTTAGGTACAGCTCCCTTTAAGATTTTCAATGAATTTATCCTATTCAACTATCCACATGCACTTTTAACCAGAAAATGCTTAAGGCAGACCAACATTCATACATAACCATGTTATGAACGCAATGAATTTATACAGTAGAAATGAACAATAGAATGCACAGATTCTATTTTTGGTACATTCAAATATATGAATACATTTACACGAATTGTTGAACCAATAAATAATAAAACATATATGACGAGTTGTCCAAATAAAGAACAATTACCATATGAAAGGAGATTTCACACAGAAAATCTAATTCCACACATTCAGACGCACAGATCCAAATAAGCAGTAAATGTTTCTTCTTCTCATTCACAGATAAAAATTACTCAGACAATTATCACATAATGTAAAACTATCAACAGTTTAGCCAAAAATTTCCTTCTTCTTTTCTTTCCCTAAACTTCTATATCTCTCCAAGATTTTTTTAAAAACCTATAAATACCAATGTCTTAATCATGTCCATGAGTAAATCAATCCCAGAGTTAATATAACTCTGACCCGTACGGGATTTATTTTTTTAACAACTGATTTTTAAAAATCAAGATTGCTGAAAATAACATAACAGAGGAAGTGGAATAAAGAAAACAGGCCAATGAAGTCATGACTGGGATGATGGGTTTGTATCTCTGGATTTGTTGTCGGTGGCCTACGAAGCACGTTGGGTCTTCCATTCCTGAAAAGCAGCAACGAACTCCTGAATCTTTGGGAAGTTGGGAATGCCTATATGCTTCATTCTTGATTTCCAAACCTCCTTTTCCCTTCACATTTTATCAAATTTTTGTTTGTATTCTAGAAGCGTGTCGATGCAGAGGTAAAGTAATGATTCAACTTTAGAAATCCTGGAGAAGTCCTCAATTAAAATATTATCATTTTCTCTTATGAAGTTGATCTTATCTTTGAAAGATTGGACCACTGCATTGACGTCTTCCACTGGTTTTCCATCATCATTAATGTATTTAATATCAATACATTGCAAGTCATGTTGCAACAATTGAGTGAATTGAGTGAATTCTGTTATTTCCTTAATTAACTTTGAAAGTTCAAAACGACCTTGCCGGGATATGGAGTTCCTCCATTCAATATTATTTTTGTTCACATACAACAAATCCTCATCCAAACCAGTCATGCTTTTCTCTGTCAAAAACTTAGCCAGCCCATATTTTTGAACTTCATCTATTTGATTTATCACATTCATCCACTTACCTTCGTCTTTCATCCAAACAACAACCTGTGCTTTAAGATCCTCGATTGTGGTAGCAGTCAGATCGTATATGCTCTTGAGCTCATGAATGTACTCAGTCCCTTTTTGTTCAATGTTATTCAACCAGCTGTCAAATGTTTTTGTCACCATTTTGCTTCTATGAACCTGATCTAACATCCTTTGGTTGACAAGTGATGTTGGGTCAAAAGACAGGGGAAGCTATGAGATCGGCTCTAGGTTAGGATTGTTAATAGCTTCAATGTATTCTACCATTGAGCGCAGAGTTTGTTTCAACTCCCTCTTGTCCTTTTCATCCTTCATTGTTTGACTGACCATCCTCTTTGTAGAAGCTTCAAGGTGGTGGACATCTACAGCTCTGGAGGCAGCGCCGAGATCCACTCTCTCCATAGTGAAATCGTGCACTGTTGGATTCTACACCTCTTCTTCAGTCATTGGCTTAGCAATTTTAGCACTCCAATTACCAGTGTTTGGGTCAATATCTATTTTGGATGTCATCTTGAGTCTCTTGGACTTGGGGGTTTTTCCCAAACATTTGCTTACCATGTCCTCTAAAGGGACTACAAAAGGAATCACCTTTTTCTTATCAGAGATAGAACTCTCTAGCCACTTTGGTGCAGGGGCTGAGGTTGTCTTTTCAGGGTTCACTGCATTAGAGGATACATTTGAAATCATTAATATTTTAGGATTCTCCAGAATGGTCCCTGACTATGACCCAGTGTCAACCTCCTCTGTTCTCTATGGGCTTAGTTCCTTGTCATCCATAGGTTCTTCTAGATCTTCCTCTGAATTTAAATCAACAATTATTGTCTCAGAAGCCTGTTTCTTTCTTTTCCCTTTAGTCCTTAACCTGGTACCACGAGATGGTAGAATATCTATGAGGACACTTCTGGATCTCTTAGTGGCAGGGCTTCTCTTAGTTGATGGCTTGGAAGCACCTGCATCACAGATAGCAATAGGTTGATTAGAAGAGTCTATGGGAGGTGAGGATTCAACCATTGAAGAAAATTGTTGAGCATTTTTATCCTGCAGCCTTTCCTGTCTCTTTTCTCTCAACCATTTCTCAGTTCTTCTTATTACTGGAAGAGTTTTAACTTCAATTCTGTCTTCTTCCTTTTTGCTCCAGTCCACCTCTGGAATGGGTAAGTGTTCTACTCTTTCAAATTGTGGGTCAACCAATTGTTCCCCATCATCAGAAATACCGGAAATATCCATGTTTAGATTGAGTGTAATTATTTGCCCCAAAGAAAACCTACACCACAGCCTTCTTTTGACCTCAAATTCATCTAGACAATCTTCCCAGTAATCCTCCAGTTTAGGAAGGTGTGAATGCCCTGTTCCAGAATCTAGGTTCTCTCTGACAAATCTTTTACTATCAAATTGAGACTTGGCAGTGAAGGGTTAAAAATTGAACCTTTTGAGGTTCACCTCCAAATTCAAGGCATCAGATTTTGAATGGCATGAATAATGCCCAAGTTCAACAGGAAAAGAAATACCACAACCCCTTTTTGATGGAAATTTCTTATCAACATGTGCCAGTTGCCTACATACCTCCATCAGCACGAAACGATCAAACACATATCTAGGTAACTTTACAGGTTCACCATCAAATCCTCCAACTCTCATATAAGTGAACTCAGAAAATTGGATGAAGAAGCTACCATAGATACTGATTAGTTGCATTGATTCACTGGACATTCTCTTACCTGGGTTCCCTGCCAATTCATAAGTCATTTTCCCAGTGAAGACATCATTAACCCTTTTGTAATTTTCATAGCAATTCTTTCTTTGCAACTGTGAATAATATTCATAGACTTTACTATTCTTAGACAAGGGTGCATGGGGTAGGTCAAATCAATCTCTTGTAGAAGCTAGACAATAGAATAGGTACGAAGACATATAGAAATCTTTGTCACCCAGACAATTACTTAAACCCTAATGTAGATAGTCAGCTATTATTTCGGCCCAATCCAAATATTGTTCCTCTTGAAGGATGACTTGTATGAAAAAGTACATCCAGTCCTCCCAATAATAGGCATGCTGGCTGCCCTTCAGTCTGTGTAACAATACCATAATATCCCTTACTTCTATTATAAAATGATCTCTGGTAAGTGGCCTGGGTAACCTTGAACCACTCTTCTGGAATTTCAGCAGCCAGTTCCTCGCTATCACACTTTTAAAAGTCAATTTCTTTTCTGAGAAATACCCATAGGAGGAAGTAATGTCAAGGCTGGAATACACCTCCTTAGGCGGTATCTTCATCACAGACATGAGGGTTTGTCTGTTGACATAAAATAACACATCCTCGTTTACATTTCTGACACATCTGGCCTGGGGGTCGTACCTATTTATACACTCTTGAACCAATTCTGGGCATAGTATAGCCTGAGGAAAAGCTGCGGCCTCAACTAAGCCGCTTTCTACAATTTTCTTCATTGTAGGGGTTTGAATAGGGTTTCTAGTTCTTTCTTTAAATTCCTCTAAATCATATTGAACCAGTGCAGTATCTCTAAATTCTGAGTGAGAATAAGTAAGGCCAGGACCATGTTCATCCCCCAAACACATGGATTTCAAAGACATAGTTGGAGGTTTACAGTAAAACACTTGGAATTTTGAAAACAACATAAATTCCAGAGATTCTTCTTTCCAGCATAAGAACTAGGAATAGCATATGGGAAATAGAACTCACCTTCAAGATATCTAAATTCACTACGAAAACTTGGATAAAAAGAGCCTTACACTTTCGGCGCTATCCTCCTCCGCATTGCACAGTATGTTTACTTGCTAAACTTGGCTTGTTCTTGGTTAATAATGGCACTAACCAGAATGAATAATTATTGCTCGGAACAAAACGTGCCAAAAATATTTGAAAAGACGTGAACTCTGATTTCTTCATTAATAGAAAGTAGTATTCACGTGTCATCATGAAGTATAATGATTATCCATAGCCTCTGCCAAATTAGAGCTCTCGATTTCATAATGAGTTTCTGACATAATTTCCTCCAACTTTCTCGCTAAGTTTGACTTAGAAAGCCACGGGAACAAACGGGACCAAACTCACCAAATCTTTGAACTATTGAACCATTGAACCTTTAGGACGCGGTTCAATGCATTGGTTCAATATGGTGGTTCAAACATGCCAATCAGACCATATAGATAAGCAAAGGATGACTTACTGAAATAGGGACTCAACTCATGAACCGTTGAACTTGTAAAGACATGGTTCAATACAAAGGTTCAAAGACGCAAGGGTTATGTAGACCAACAAAAGTTACGCGGCTTTGGTAAAGGCTTTTGACTATGAAACAGTGAATTGTTGAACCATGAACTGCTGAACCCTGAACCTTGAACCCCGCTATAGAGTACGAACGGAAGGTTCAAGTTCAATAATTACACAAGGTAGCCATGTGACCCGACTTATAAGAAGGCAGTGAGTGTTGAACCTTAAGACCGTTGAACCATTGAACCTTGAACCCCGCTACTGTGTACAAGCGGAAGGTTCAAGTTCAACCTGAAAGTTCAAAGACGCATAAGACATAGAAAATGATAGTTTGCTTTATGAGACACTTTAGACATGTTGAACCATTTGAACTTTGAACTTTGAGAATGGTTTGGGTTCAAATGTTCAAACCTTAAGTAACCTTGTCTATAAAGACAACAAACGGATAAAAATTGAAGGATCAAGAGTTGATTTACGAAACAAAGGTATAACCAAAAATATATCACGGTAAACCAGCTCTTGTTCAGGAAATATTACCAATGAATAAATAAATAAGGGCGACTCAAAGGGTAACATACCGGAGCACTTTTCTTGCTTCCCTTTTCTGTCTCTTTCTTCTCTTCCTCAGCTTTTTGTCTCTTTTCCCAGTTGGCATCAAGTGCCTCCTTTGAGATGCCAAGGCCTTAGGCAATATGTTCTACTTCTTTTCTCACCTTTCTTTTCATCTCTAGTTCTCTGAGTTCCACATGAATTTTTACACTCAGCTCCTCAAAGGTTCCAAACCTCTCTGCCTTTGGATCTTTAGGCTGACTTAGCATGTGTTGAACATGCAGCTCCACAATCTGTTCATCAACTTTATACCCCATGGGCATGATCCAGACTGTCCTTAGTTCTACTGCCTCCATTAGGCACTGATCAGTCTCTACCATAAAATAGACTGTGTCTTTGTATTTCTCAACAAGAGATTGGGGAATCCTTTCTCTTGCTTGCATCATGTTCTAAAAGTTCTTGAAGTATCCCCACCGAGCTGTATTTTGTGCATTGTTATCACCAAGTCCATGTAAATAATCTTTGATTTGGATGGCTACTGGCCTATCACTCTCCCATACCCAGCCACTAGATCTGGGAAGCTCATTCATAAAGTAGAAGAACAAGCACAAAATTAATCCACCATACTTGAATGAATTCTTTTTATCTTTCTTGATTTTCTACAGATTCTCCAAGAGTTGGTTCAAGAGAAGCTGACAAAGATCATAGTCTGCATCCTTTCTTATCATTTCATAAGCGGTATAGGTGGCAGTTCCAGGTACAGAATTTTCTCTGCTAGAATGATATATCTTATATCTAATGATCATAGAAGCAAACTTGGCATCTGGATCAGTGATTTCATCTACTGTCATTGCTCTTTTATCAAACTTAGATCCAGTAGCCTCACTCACAGTTTGGTTCTTTATAGATTTAAGAATAGGAATCCCACCAGATGAGTGTAGTCTGGTAATTGCCCTGATGGCATCTTTAGTGATCTGAATGGTCCATTTAACCACATGAAATTATCATGTATTTTGCTCAAAATGTACCTAACCCATTCATCCTCCGTAAAACAGGGGAAATGTATGTATTGTGCAAAGTGCTTGTTCCGG
Source organism: Cunninghamia lanceolata (assembly GCA_027924645.1). Taxonomy (NCBI): domain Eukaryota; kingdom Viridiplantae; phylum Streptophyta; class Pinopsida; order Cupressales; family Cupressaceae; genus Cunninghamia; species Cunninghamia lanceolata. Next base: position 8,613,898 of record BSBN01000193.1, read on the forward strand.
AGGCCCTTGTATTGGGGTTTGAGCTCAAATGAATCATCTAACAGTTGTTTGTGATAGATATCTCTTAGTTTGAATTCCCCAAACTCTTCAACATTTGCGTGTATATAAACCCTAATATCTTCGGTGTGCAAAACACCATGTGAAACACTGGAAAATGCACCTAGGGGGTCTACCTCCAAGGATTTGTATGGATGTTTCTTAAATGTAGGCCGAGGTCTATCAGAAATCTTTACAATATTCAGAGTACCCATTATCAAGAGATTTGTAGTGAGATATTTGAAAATAGAAAATACCTTTTGCGCCTTTCAGTTTCACGGAGTTGGTTGGATTGATCTCTGGAAGTAATGACTTCTGTAAGTGATCTTCGATGAACTTTGAGGAATTTCGTTTCAGAGCTCCACTTTTCGTTTCTTCTTGAGTGTAGAATGAACAAGTGATTAATGAAAAACCCTTATATTTCTCTGCAAGCCCTAATATTAGATTGCAATAAATGTTTGACCTACATTATTCCGGTTTGCCTTATTTGGGTGACTTGAAGAACCAGATCAACCCTGATCTTTAAACATCTTGTGGATCTTCCAAATCTTAACCACAGTTTGTTTGAATATATCCCTTATGACTCCTTCAATTCACAACTCTTCTTGTGCCAGTTCCAGCACCAATTGACTGGCTGGGGGAACAAGGTTTTCTTTGTGTCTCCCCCTGAGCCAGAGCTCACTTTTTAATTTTTAGAAGGAATATTAGCACCAGAGTCTAGTGTGGATCCAACCTCTACATTCTTAGTACTTTTCTTCACCCAAATCTTACTCATCTCCCTTTTAACTTCATCCGCATTCACCTTTTGTTGACCCTTATCTTGATTCTGATTATGATATACCAAACCTCTTTTGTCCCGATTCTTGCTTCTACAGACTTTTGCACTATGACCAGACCTATTACAGATTTGGCAAACAATATTTCTTTGCATATTTGACTGATACCCTCTTGATCTACATTGATTAGCCATATGACCTACTCTATTGCATGTAAAGCATCTACCATTGAATGATTTGTTCATTTGCATATTTCTGCATTCATGAGACTTGTGACCATACCTTTTGTAGTTAAAACACTATCTGGAGAAGGATGAATTAGTCTGATTCATTCTCTTTCTGCACTGATTAGCTTTGTGACCAAAGTGATTGTAGCTGTGGCAGTATCCATTGAAGGATGGATATTTTTTAGCATTGGACTGTCTTACCAGAGGTCTTCTAGGCCTGTTCCTTGGATTTTCTGGTCCAAAATTCTACTGACCTGATCCAGAACTTTCTCCTTTCTCATATCCCAAACCACACTTATCATCTTCCCTCTTCTAACTTCCAAGAAGAACTTCAAGTTGAGCAGAACTTATCTTGAATTTCTCTTTATATTCATTTGCTGTTTGAAGATCCCTTTTGAGAGAGATAATTTGATCCTCAAGTTTTTCTTCATTTTCTTTAGCATCTTCAAGATCAGATTCAAGATGTTTGATAATTCTATCCATCTGGTGGCAATCTTTTGATTTCTCCTTGAGAGATTGTCTTAGATTGTCTTCATTTTTTCTTTTCTCTTCAATCTCTTGAGTAAACTTTATAACTCCTCATTCCATTTCATGTCTTACCATAATGACTTCTTTTGATAACTTTTCACATAACTTGGTTTTCTTAGTCAACTCTTCATTTGCATTATTTGCTTCATTTTGTCTTGCCAATTGCTGAAGCAGTTCCTTTCTCTTTTTCATAGAGAGACTTAATTTGTCTTTTAGTTCTCTCATGAAGTCATCAGCCTGTTTGAGTCTTTCCTTTAATTCATTGACTTTAGAGTTTGAGTGTTCAAGATCCTCAAGGGCAGTCTTGAGTTGCTCTTTTAAACCATACGCATCCATTTGGATTCCCAGATCTTCCTCAAGCTGTTAGACTCTATTAGGAGGAACTTAGCTCTGATACCAATTGTTGATAACTGAGAGGGGGGGTGAATCAGTTATCCTAATTATTTCTTCTTCTGAACTTTTCTTATTAATCAATGCAGCATTAATTCAAACAAGCAAACATAACCATGAAATGAAGATAAACATGACACAATATTTTTGACGTGGAAACCCTGTTAAGGGAGAAAACCACAGGGTGATTAACCCAAAGATTATTCATTGTTAGAAGAATAAGGAAATACAAATAGCACTTGCCAATTAGGGCTCACTGCCCATGCACACTGCCCACAAGAGGCACACTGCCTACAAGAGACTCACTTTCTACAAAAGAATGTTATACAATACTTGAACTAATTGGGAGCATCTATAAATGTTGAAGTTTAGTTCTGGTTAGGCTCAGTACACTGATCTGCTATACTTCATCTTTCCTCTTCTCTTTTGCTGCTTTCCTTTCACATACTAGATCTTTCTTACTACTTCTGCTCTGCTCTTCTACTTTTCTTTGCACTTCACAACAACAACAAAACACCTCAAAACTAAATCCATTGTGTATATATATCCGCACAAGTAATTTCATCACCTTTCTAGTCGGCACCTGGAATAGTCAATCTTTTCACTAATTCTGATCTGTCGGCTGAATCCTTGCACATCAAGTAATGCGGATCAAGTATATGCTTGTAGAAATCATTAATCATGTCGGCCAAACATGTTTCATGCCTTCATAACTTTTACCACAATCAGTAACACATCTGGAAAGAAGTCTAATGTTCTGTCAGTCAATTCTTCCTCTATTCACACTGTCACTCAGGAATTTGGTACTCAACCATTCATATCTTTTTCTTCATCTAACACCGGAGGCTAAATCCTTGGAATTTACCACTCAAGGTAGTCCTCTTGACTTCCCCAAATTTGCACTTCACCAAGATACTTCCTCTGAGAGATTCAGACCTATCTATCGGACCTTGCCACATGCTCTGTTCTTGTTTACCAGACCACAACAATCTTCATTTTGACTTCCGGTAGAGACACACCATGTCCTGCGGATGTGTGAGATGAACTTTATTGCCATCAATGACAACAATCATGAATCCATATAGTGTCTCTTGCCAACAAGAAGAATACTTTGAATATGAAGAAATTGAAGACCCAGAGAAGGTGAAATTTACAGAGCCAAAGTTGAAAAGACATGCTACTATTTGGTGGAAAGAAGTTTAGTTGGATAGAAATAGAAGGGGAAAAGAGAAGATTATAAAGTTGGATAGAATGGTAACAAAATTGAAGAATTAATTTATACTTGATGACTATGAGTTGGAAGTGTTGAAGAGATTGCATAAATTCAGACAAGAAAAAATATGTGGAGTACACTAAAGAATTTCATAAAATGATATTAAGGACATGACATAGTGCAGCAACCAAGGAGAAAGTGGCTAGATACATCAATGGGCTGAGATTGAACATTCAAGAAGACTAAGTTTGGTGAGGATGACAACATTGGAAGAAGCATATATGTTTTCCCTAAAGGTTGAACAAAAGTTGAACGAGACATGATCAGAGATAGAGAGGTAGAGGAGGTAAACTTCAAAGAGGCAGAACATTTTCTCGAGGAGAAAGATCATATGCAGAGTAGAACAGACAAGAGAACACATACAAGAAGGAAGACATAGATAATAATACATACCAGAGAGATGACATAACTTTCTGTCATAGAGGAAACCCTAGTCCATACCATGTTAGGGTTAGCCAGTAGAAGATATCAATTAAATGCAAATAAAGATTAAATAGAGGAATAGAAATACACTAAAATAATTTGGGGGGAAACCATGCTGATAAAAGTGGGGAAAATTTAACCTCTAAGTCTGATTATGCTCCATATAACAATAATCTCCCACTTGGAGACTGATCAGACTCCACACCATATCATCTCCCACTTGGAGACTGGTCATAACACTACTGACCCTGTAGCTCCCACTGGAAATAAGCACCCTGGACTCTGTTGTTTTGATTTTATGTTTTTAGTCTTGAAGAGCAACTGAAGTTGAAGAGGAGCTCAACTTATCCCTTGTTACTACCTTTGTAAACATATCCGCTAGATTGTCATCTGTATGTATCTTTTCCAACCATAATTTTCCATCATCCAACACTGACCAAATCAAGTGATACCTCAACTGTATGTGTTTGGTCTTTGAATGCAAGGCAAAATTCTTTAAAAGATGTATAGTACTCTGGCTATCTATAAACAAATAACGCTAGCCTATTGTTTGCCCAATTCTTCCATGAAAGATTACAACCATATCATCTCTTTGCTTGCCTCTGTTGTAGGTACATACTCTGCCTCCATGGTGGATAAAGCAACCGCCTTTTGCAACCTAAAGAGCCAACTCACTATTGTCCCACCTACAGTAAAGACATAATTTGTAGTACTCCACTTGGTATCAAAATCTCCTACCAAATATGAGTCTACATAACCTACTAAATCAGTATTATAGCTCTCAAAACATAAGTGTTTATTTGATGTACCTCTCAAATATCTAAGACTCTATTTTACCACATTCCAATGCTCTAATCTGAGATGACTCATATACCTGCTTACGAATCCTATAGCATGTGCAATATCCGGTCTCATGCATTCCATGGCGTACATTAAACTTCATACAGCTGAAGCATATGGCACCTTGGATATTTTTTCTTCCTCGTCTTATGTCTTACGAAACATCTCTTTAGTCAATTTCAAATAACTAGGTAAAGGTGTGTTGACAACTTTTGCATTCTCCATATGGAATCTCTGCAACACCTTTTCAACATAATCAACTTGAGATAGAGTCAATTTTCTATTCTTCATATCTCTACAAATTTTCATACCAAGGATTTGTTTTACTGCCCCCAAATCTTTCATAGAAAATGATTGTGCTAACTATTGTTTTAACTCTCTTATGTGATCCATGTTAGACCATGCTACAAGCATGCCATCAACATATAAACATAAAATAATGTAGTTATCATTATCCAACTTCTTAAAATAAACACAATGGTTAGAATTACACCGATTGTAGCCTTGCTCAACCATAAAACTATCAAATTTTAAGTACCATTGCCGAGGTGCTTGTTTCAGGCCATACAAACTCTTCTTCAATCTGCACACCTATTTCTCCTTTTCTTTGACCTTAAATATTTGGGACTATTCCATATATATCTCCTCCTCCAAATCACCATGGAGAAAGACAATTTTCACATCTAGTTGTTCCAAATGCAAATCTTCAATAGCTATAATACTTAAAACAATATGAATCGAAGTCATCTTAACAACTGGAGAAAAAATTTCATCAAAATCAATGCCCTTTTTCAGTGCAAATCTTTTTACAACTAACCTAACTTTACATCTTTTTTTACCTCCATCTTCTCTTTCAGCCTATAAACCCAATTGTTTGGTAAAGCCTTTTTACATGCAGGCAACTTACATAATTCCTAAGTCTGATTTTTCAGCAAGGAGTCCATTTCTTCTTTCATTGCAAGCTCCCAGTAAACCTTTGTATCCACCTGCATAGCTTCATCATACCCTTTCGATTCACCAGCATCTATTAACAAAATAGAATACAAAGAGGGAGATAGGAGGTCTACTTACCCTTTTTGACCATCTAACATTCACTGGAGTTTGTGGTCTTTCTTGTTGCTATTGTAGAGCATGAGGAATCACTGGAACATAATTATATGGAGTATCATCCAGCACCACATAATCCTTTTCTTTCTTCTCATGTTACTGCAACTAATCTTTGTACAACACCTTGTCATTGAATACAACATCCCTACTTCTCACAATTTTCTGATTTTGAAAATCTCATAGCCTATAACCAAATTCATCAATGCCATATCCAACGAAGGTACACTTTTCTAATTTTGCATCCAACTTGGTTCTATTTTTAGAAACTACCTATGCAAATGCTTCACATCCGAAGGTTTTGAGAAAAGAATAACTCACCTTCTTACCTATCCATGCTTCCTCTGGAATACCACAGCCCAAAGGAACTAAAGGACGTTTGTTAATTAAATATAGAGTAGTGTTGATAGCATCTGCCCATATGTTTAAAGGCAACCCAACATGTAATCTCATGGTCCTTTCATGCTCCATTATTGTTCTATTCATGCGCTCAGCCACTCCATTATCTTGTGGAGTACTTGGAACTATTTTCTGCCTACAAATTCCATTAAAGGAATAATAATCCTCAAATTCCTTGCTGCAATACTCACCACCATTATCAGATCTAAGACACTTTAATTTTTTACCTATCTCATTCTCAACCAAGCTTCTCCATTTCTTAAATATTTCAAATACATTAGGTTTTTGCCTGAGGAAATAAATCCAAACCTTCATAGTTGCATCATCTATGAATGTAACATAATACTGAGAGCCACCAAGAGAAGATACCTGAGCTTGTCCCCATACATCTGTATGCACAAGCTCCAACTTTTCATCTTTCTTTTGCTTCCCATCCTTGAGAAAACTAACTCTCTTTTGTTTCCCATACACACAACTTTCACATAAATCCATATTAATACATTTCAGACCTAGTAAAACTTTCTTATAATGAAGTACCTTCATACCTTTTTTAATCATATGCCTAAGTCTATTATGCCATAATATTGTCTCAGAACTTGCAGCAACAGTTTCAGTCTCTTCTTGTGAACCTGTAACAACTGTTCCTAAACTTGTTTATTTTTTATCCACAATGGCTAAAGTAGAAGGAACTATATGACCTGTACAAAGATATAAGGTGCCTACTTTCACACCTTTTTCTACTATTAAGGTACCTTTTGAAACCTTACAATTTTTATTAGTAAATGTAACAATGCAACCTTCATCAGCTAGCTACCCTGCTAAAATTAAATTCCTACTCAGCCTTGGAACGTGCCTTACCTCTTGTAATAACCAATGATTCCTATTCTGTAACTTAATCTTGATTCTTCCCTTTTTGGCAATCTGACAAGGTTTGTTATCTCCCAAATAAACCAGCCCAAAATCTCCTTAGACATAATCAAGAAAATAACTTCTATGTGGCATAGCATGAAATGAGGCCCTAGAATCTAAAACCCACGAATCATCAACATTATTTATGGAAAGAATCAAAACATCATCTTTAGATTTATTACTTACCACATTTGCCACCTTATTTCCTTCTTGTTTGTCTCCTTTATTCTTCTGAGACCAACAATCTTTCATTAGATGACCTGGTTTCCCATAGTACTAGCAATCCTTTTGTCCTCTAGATTGGGATCTCCTATCTTTTGATTTTCTTTATGACTTCCCATGACCTCCAAAACTTTTTTCTCTCTCCTTTGATCTGCCCCTGCTTTCTGCATTCAAAACACTAAATGATGTGGACCCTCCTGAACTTTTCTATCACATTTCCTCACTAAGGACAACACCAATAACATCATCAAATTTTAAAGTGTTTGAACTAGAAATAGAGTTACTTATAGCCATTACCAAGCTATTGCAACTTTTTGGCAAAGAACATAAAACTAAGAGAGCCCTCACCTCTTCATAAAATTTCACTTTTATAGAATTTAACTGACTGGTAATCATATTAAACTTATTTAAATGATTTGTCATAAATCCACCTTCAATCATTTTTAGATTAAACAAACGCTTCATGAGAAATACCTTATTTGAGGCTGAGGGTTTTTCATACAATTTATCCAAAGCTTTCATTAGTTCACTTGTTGTCGTCACTTTTGTTATATTAAATGCCACAGATGGTGCCAGGCATAATCGAATGGTTTCCAGTACTTTTTTGTCTAGAAGATTCCAATCCTCATCAGTCATTGTTGCCAGTTTCTTGGCTATTCCTTCCAATGGCCTCCATAAATCCTTCTAATAGAGATAATCCTCCATCTGCATCTTCCATAACTAATAGTTATGCCCATTGAATTTATCTACCTTCAATTTACCCTTATCCTCCATTGCTCCCACTCTACCATGAGACCTTCCTATAGACAATAATCAAACACAACTTGCTCTAATACCACTTGTTAGGGTTAGCTGATAGAAGATATCAATTAAATGCAAATAAAGATTAAACAGAGGAATGGAAATACATAGAAATAATAACAGTGAGAGACAAGTTTTAACGTGGTTCATCCAAACCTGGGCTACATCCACCAACAAAGAGTCTAGTATTATTATCCAGTAAATCAAACCAATTACAACCAGCAATTATTGTGACTCAATCCTGCGGCTTTTATCAAGCCTTATGTCGGTTATAAAAATCGGGTGTTCTTATGTTGGCCAATAGAAAAAATAACTCCCCTGATAAATAATTTGGGGGGGAAACCACACCGATAAAAGTGGGGAAAATTTAACCTTCGAGTTTGATTAGGCTCCATATAACAACATACCAAAGTGAAGGATACAGAAGAGAAGGAGGCCCTGATTGGAGAACATTCAGAGGAACTCGTTTCAAGTGTGGAGGCATGAAGGACATAGAGAATTTGAATGTAATCAAGGGAGTACAAGAAAGAAGATCAAGCGTAGTGGAAGAGCAGCTTATGTGGAAGAACCTATTGAATAACTTAGTTTAGTTGGTAAACCTGAGAAAGGAGAATCACTTGTCATGAGGAGAGCACTATTTCAAGCAGAGACAACTGAGGAACCACCACAGAGGAAAAGTTTGTTCAGAACTAGATGTAAATCAGGAGGTAAATGTTGTAAAGTTGTAATTGATAGTGGTAGTTCAAATAACCTAGTTTTAGAAGAGATGGTGACTAAGCTAAAGTTGGAGAGACTGAAACACCCTAAGCCATATTAGATAGCATGGATTCAAGATGATAATAAGGTATTGGTGAGTGAACAATGTTTTGTGAAATTTCATATTTGATCTTATCATGATGAAGTAATGTACGATATTACGCCTATGGATGTATGCCATATTTTGTTGGGTAGATCATGGCAGTATGATAGAAAAGCTATACATGATGGGAGAAAGAATACACATACTATAACATAAAATGGAAAGAGAATTACTTTGATTCCTTTGGAAGACGATCCTAAGAGTGAAGTAGGTGGGAATACTAGAATCTGTTTGGTAGATGGAAGGAAATTTCTGGATGGTTTGAGACATGAGAATGTGTTATGCTTTGATTCCTAAGAAGCCTAAAACCCTTAAGACAAAAACTAAAGAACCACTACTGAAGAAGATAACTATGTTGCTGATAAAGTATGAAGACATCATATCAGATAATGTACCTGAAGCACAAATCAAAAGTATCAGTCATCACATGGATCTTATACCTGGAGCTAGTTTTCTTAACAAAGTAGCACATAGAATGACACTAGCTAAGAATGAAGAATTGAATAGACAGATACATGAGTTTATGATGAAAGGTTTGATCAGAGAAAGTTTGAGTCCTTGTGTAGTACCTGCAGTTCTAGCACTAAAGAAAGATGGAGAATAGAGAATGTGTATAGACTCTAGAGAAATAAACAAGATCACAGTTGAGTATAGATTTCCTTTACCTATTATGGATGATATCATGGATTGTTTGAGTGGAGCAAAATATTTTGCAAAGATAGAGTTGAAGAGTGGATACCATCAGATCAAAATCAGAGAAGGAGATGAATGGAAGACTACTTTTAAGATAAATGAGAGATTTTATGAGTGGTTAGTGATGCATTTTGGATTGACAAATGCACTAACTACTTTCATGAGGTTGATGAATAAAGTTTTGAAGAAATTCTTGGGTAAGTTTGTTATTGTATATTTGGATGATATTCTAATTTTTAGTAAGACAAAAGAAGAACATTTGTGGCACCTGAGACAAGTATTGCAAAGACTGGGAGAAGAGAAATTGCTAATAAACATCAAGAATTGTAGTTTCATGAAGGAAGAATTGCTATGTACTTGGGATTTGTAATTTTTGCAAAAGGATGGAAGATGGACCCTGAGAAACTGAGAGCAATTGTTGAATGGCCTACACTAGAGAACATTGGAGAAGTAAGATCATTTCATGGATTAGCTAGTTCCTACCGGAAGTTCATCAGAAATTTTAGTTCAGTTTGTAACCCTATGACAGAGACAATGAGAGGTGACATAAAAGACTTTAAGTGGACATTAGGAGCAGATAAAAGTTTTGAGTTGTTGAAGCAGAAAGTGATAGAGTAACATATGTTGGCATTATCAGATTTTAATATGGTATTTCAAGTGGATTTTGATGCAAGTGGAAATGGAATAGGAGCAGTATTAAGACAAGAAGGTAGACTTGTAGCATATTTCAGTGAGAAGTTGAATGATACAAGGAGAAGATATTCAGTTTATGATCAAGAGTTCTAAGCCATAATTCAAGCTTTGAAGAAGTGGAGACATTACTTGTTGCCGAAGGAGTTTGTATTGTATACAGATCACCAAGATTTGCTATATTTGACTAGTCAAAGAAAGCTAAATCAGAGACATATGAGATGGGTAGAGTTCATGTAGAGTTATACTTTTGTATTGAAGCATAGGAGTGGCAAATCAAACAATGTTACAGATGCACTGAGTAGGAGAAGGAACTTGTTGATAGAGATGAGAGTTCAGAGGTTGTGATTTGAACAATTGAAGAGCATGTATGAGGAAGATCTTGATTTTGTAGAACCTTGGAAAGCATGTAAGAAACCTATTGTGACAAATAGGAGTAAGTGGTTGGATTATTTCATTCAAGAAGACATGTTGTTCAAAGGAAACCAATTATGCATACCTAGGGGTTCAATGAGAGACAATTTGATCAAAGAGAAGCACACTGGTGGATTTACCAGACATTTTGGCATTGATAAGACAGTGGATTTGGTGAGTGAAAACTATTTTTGGCCTTAGATACAAGGATGTTAGGAAATTTGTGCAGAGTTGTAGAGTTTGTCAAGTTGGTGAGTGAAAACTATTTTTGGCCTTAGATACTTAGACTATTGGATTGTATAAACCTTTGACAATACCAAAGAGACCTTGGGAAGACATAAGTATGGATTTCATAATGGGATTGTCGAAGACACGAAGAGGATATGATTCTATATTTGTGGTGGTGGACAGATTCTCAAAGATGGCATATTTCATACCTTGTAAGAAGACAACTGATGTAGTACATGTGGTTGACCTATTTTTCAAGAAGATTGTGAGGTTGCATGGATTACCCAAGAGCATAATTTCAGACAAAGACACAAGATTTCATGGATACTTTTGGAAGACACTTTGGAAGAAGATGAAGATAGATTTAAAGTTTAGTTCAACATTTAATCCATAGACTGATGGACAAATAGAGGTAGTGAATAGAATTTTAGGAAACTTATTGAGATGTTTGGTTAGAGAGAAGGTAGGAAATTGGGATTTAATTCTATCACAAGTAGAGTTTGCATATAATAATTTAGTAAATAAGAGTACTAGAAATACACCATTTGAAATTATGACAGTAACTAACCCTAGAGGAGTTATAGAGTTGAGATATATCAATATAGAAGACAAAAGGAGTGCAAAAGTAGAAGAATTTGTAGAACACATGGAGATAGTGCATAATCAGGTTAAGAAGCATTTGGAGGAGATGAATAGTAAGTATAAATAACAAGCATATGAGAAGAGAAGACAAATAATTTGTAGTTGGAGATGAAGTAATGGTATACTTGAAAAAAGAAAGATTTCTACTTGGGACATATAAAAAGTTAAAGATGAAGAAGTTCAGACCATGTAGGATACTCAAAAAATTTGATTTAGGAAATGCATATGAAGTGGAGTTACTAGAGACATTATGTATATCACCTATTTTCAAGATTGCAGACCTGCACTATTATCATGAAGCAGAGTTTAGTGATAGCATTGAAGACCATTTGAAGAAGCAGTTACCACAACAAGACCTGGATTAGATTGAGGACATTTTGGATAGCAAAGTTGGATGCAACACCATAGGAAGACAACACAAAGAATATCTTATGAAGTGGAAAGGTAGACTAGAAGAAGATTCATCTTGGATTTCTCAGGCTAAAGTGGATTGTCTTGGTTTTCCTTGAGTTCCAGCAATGTAAGGGACTCACGTTTCAATAACCCTAGATGTTTGATGTAGGAGCATCCTTGGTTCAAGAGTAATCTTGTGTCAACCAAAAACATTTGCATTTTTAGTTTGTTTCTTTTCATTTTCCAATTCAGTTCAGTCAGTTCAAATAGTAGTAGTTTTTATATTTTGGTCCACATTCTACTACAGTTGCATTTTAGACCTTGTGGAGCTAGACTTAGCATCTAGACACATTTATGCACATCATATCAAAATCTTAGATCATTTGGGTAAGGTACTGTTAAGATATTGCTATCAGAAGATCAAATGTTTTCTCAGAATAGAGCATCATGGCCTAGTCTTAGACAATCATTTAAAGGAGAAGACTTGCGAAGTATTTCACAAGTTGTCAAGATAAATGACACATAATTTAGTGTTTTTTGATTCGTGGCTGACCTTCCCTGAGATCTGCATGTCATTCCATTCATTTGCAGAGGAGTTCTATTCAATTAGGTCTGACCTATCTATGTACACATGTTAGAGCTCTTCATTGGAATTTGTGATCTTCTTGGGCCAAAGTGGAGGAATCTTATGTTTTGTAGATGATATAAATTGATGTAATAGATGCCTAGGAAAGTAGTGAATTACTTAGAGATAGTTGATAGTTTGAATTTCTTGTGAAGGAGCTTTAAAGCTAAATCCTGTGCATATTATGTAACTGTGAAATCAGGCTTGTGATCCCTAATTGGAAGCCTTCATATTGCCGACCAATTTGTATTTGAATTCTATGATATACTAAATGACTGAACCTGCATTTACTTTCTATCTTTGAGTTGTTTCCATTGTGTTCACTCTAGCTGCACGATCTGGACAATTTACTTTGTAGACCCTCCTAACCGTGACTGCACCAAGAATCAAATCCATCAAACCTATACAAACGGGCCACATCATCAACTAACCCTATAGCAACAAACTTCTCAGGATCCTACAACTCTCAAATAATCACATTAGTGGTAGAATACTCAACTACCTTCCCATCACCATGATGACAAATCTGATAAGTGGAAAGTAGATTCTGTGAAATATCAAAAACAAGAACATCATCAATGCAATCATCTTGCATCTAAACTAAGCTTGTTCCTACAACTTGAATCTATTAAGAGTTCACAATTGTAATATGAGAAGTACTACAAGAGGAAATAGAATCAAGAATATCCTCAGCATGATTCATATGATGTGAAGCACCAGAATCAAGAATCCAACTATTACTAATAGAGGACGAAGACCTTGCTATGAGAGCTTGCCCTTTTCCCAAGGAAGAAGAGTTAGGCATGGCAATATTGTGCTTCTTCATTGCTTCTTCCAATTCTGCTAACCTCTCAAATCAATGTGCATCATTATGTACTGACTTTCCACAAAAGGAACAATTTTCCATCTTCTTCTTAGACTTAGAGGATGACTCCCTGGAGTTAGAAGGAGTAGGAGGTAGAGGATTAATCTTCTGATCATTCTTCACCTTAGGCTTGGAGGGAGGCTCACCACCTATAGATTAATCTATCTTGGGCTTCTTCTTGTTCTTACCCTTGCCCTTGGAAGATTGAGCCATTAAAGCATGACTCTTAGGAAGAGAATCCATCTAAACCAACTTGGCCTGCTCCCTCATAAATCAGTCACAAAATTCCTCAAATGAAGGCATCTTATGATCTTCTCCCATAGCATCCATAGCAGAATAGAAGGTAGAGGCAAACACTTAAAAGGACCTGTCATCCTAGATAAGATAAAAAAAATACACTCCTTATCATTTTTGGCATGACCACATCCTTTCAATTGTGACAAAATCAACTTGAATCAAGCAAGGAAATCTTCAATAGTGGGGAAGGCATCTGGAGAGAGAGAGACGTGAGATTGACTTCAAGTTGCAAGATCTTGAATTGATTGATCTTACCATACAACTCGGCAAGCTTATCCCACACTTCTTTAGGTGTCTTACACTCTACAATGTGAAACAAAAAATTATCAGACACATGGACACCTATGAGTCCTCTAGCCTAATCTATTTTGTTTCTACGAACAAATTGCTTGAATGGTTTAGTGAAATCAGGTTGATCGACATCTAACATTTTCCAAAGACCCCTAGATTGCAACAACTATGATATTTTGAGCTTCCATGTGTGATAGTTGTGTGGAGTGAGCAATTCAATCCTTGGGTCTAACATGATAAACAAAGGAACACAAAGGGACCAAAATGTAGTGTACACCCCCCAGAATGAATGAAAATTGAATTTACAATTTCTAACACCAAATTTGACAACTAATAGAAGTAACTGAAAGAAATTGCAACTTCAAGCTACTTAAACTTTAAAAAAATCACAAAATTTTCAGAAATACCTCCTCCATAGTGAAGTTTGTTGGTAGATTTCCACAATATATAGGCTAGACAACAAGTACATAAGTTACCATGAGCATAGAAATCACCAATCGAGTATGCTATGTAGTGCTCCCTACATGAGAAAATGTTCAAAGCCACATGAGCCTTGCTCATAGTTAGCAAGGGACATAACAACTATTTCAATAGCCCAAGTCTGCTCTTCACCAACAATGTGGGACTGATGTACCTACTGAAATGTAAGAATAAATCTAAACGCCCAAACAACACTCATACATGATGACCTCCATCCACTGCACGGTTAAAGAACCACAAACAAATATTTTCTACTAGACTTTAGAAAGTATATAGTCTTCTCACAAATATATCAACCAAAATCAATCCATAGAAGAAAAAAATTTGTGCCAGCAATAAGAGGAATAATAATATCTTGGCTCAAGAGGAAACCAATCGCTCCTCTCTATGAATGTAACATATGATTAGGTGTGTGTAGTTTTGCAAACAACTAGAGTTCTATATCGACAAGGTAGGTGGAAGATAGCTTGAAAATGCTTTGCTGTGTAGAAGATTAACTCTAAAATTCCTCTTAGCGCCACTGCTTCCAACACCCCAAATTTTGTTCGCTTATGCAGTTTGCCAATGCTGACCCATTTACTGTTATCACATTGTTAACACTCGGCATGTAGTTGAACATGAGTGTGCCTCCAACATGAAATTATTTGGTTTGTGCCCATGCCTGGTAGTCACAAAGAAATCTATAGCACTTCTGGAAAAAGACACAACCTCTTTGGTCGAAATGTCGCCTTCTATCTAGCAATACAACAAGATTGGGGATTCACAATTCCATTTTCCTCTCAGATTCAATACTACCAATTCCAGTAACTTGATAAATCATGGCTCCTTTTCTAGGGCTTCTATAAATTATTCCATCATCATCAGTCACAATCTTGAGATTGTTGCAAGAAGTAATTTAAACTAATCTCAAATTGGTGAAAACTCTTAGAAGGAAGGGGTGGCTTGACTTATTAGCTCAGATACCATGTTAGAGCACCTAGGGGTCCAATCAGAACACCAAATAACCTTCACAAAAATTGAGAGAAGCAACACGAGAAGTTATTTCACCAACAGTGAATAAAATACATTGAGATGAGATATGTTACAATGTACAAACTGTGAAATAAATAGCCAAGTAAAATAAGGTATGAGAATAACAACCTCCAATTATCTCAACAACAAAAGAAATAAATGTACCTAAACATTAGCCTAAGTAAACTTAAGCCTACTCTAACAAAAATGAATCCTATTTTGAAAAATTTTGACTTGTTTGAGATATGTCCCATGCACTACAACTGAACCTGTGGGAAACAACATTCCATCACTTGTTTCTAGTTTTATTAACTTCATCCTCTCCTTTGTGCAACGTAATAAATAATCACTAACACCTTCTATGTTTCTAGCCTTTGCTATGATTGCAAAACATCTCCTATACACACATATATACAATGTTCAATTTAAAAAAATTAGAACCAATCTTTAATTGTAGAAAAATTTAATATTAAATAAACTTTGCAAGAATTTATCAATCTAAAGTTACAAACTTTGCAAGCACTTATATATATATGCACACTACCTTTTTTAATCAATCTTGAAATGTCATCATAATCAATTGAAATCAAAGGAATGTCTTCAAATCTTTCCACTTCATCTTTATTGTATGTGTCACTAACAACTAGTGGCACTTGATTCCATTCACTAACATATCCATGTTTTGGGTTGTTGCAGTTATCATAATTTCCCGGAATGTAGTCATAACAAAAACAAGGGTAATCACTAATCCACAACATCCATGGGTACCTATCTATACTCATGACACAATGTAAAGATCTTGTTTTCTCTACCCTCTTGCATCCATGCATTGTTCTTCTATCCACACCTACAAATTTTATATAAAATTTTCAAAATAAAATATATAGAGTTCTTAAACTTACATTTTTAGAAATAAGTGAATCTTTTTTCAAATAGTAAATTACATACTTGATATCTCCCAAAAAACTCCTTTAGGACATGGGTTCCTCCCTAAAGATGTGTTGACATCACATGCAAAGTGTTTCTTACACTATTCAATAACATCATGTGCATCATTTATACAATCTCCCTCATAATTTATTTGATGTTTTCTTAGAGCATGTTTGATGCAAGCTCCTGTGCCATCATGTTCACCCTTTCCATTCCCACTCTTAATGAAACTCCAAACATGTGGTATATTATCTTGTTGATGGTATCTACATAGTGCATAAAATGGCCTTGATGATTTGAATTGTGACACACACCCATCAGACCATACAAAATGTTTTTCAATCTTCACACCTCTTCTTGCCAAATCATCAAAAAACATCTTAAAACAATGTTGGACAAAATGTGTGTCATGTTGTTTATCATTACTAATATAAAAGTGATATTCTTTCTTAATGACTCATTTTTCATATGTACTATCAACACCATCCAAATGCAATTGTCCATGTTGATAACACACATGCACCATAATAGTGACCTACTCTGAATAGTAATATTCTGTTTGAATTTCCTTTTGATGGGTAAAAGAATATTTTTTTACAAAGTCAACTATTGATAAAACTATTCCAAGTGGGAAAGTATCTCTTAACAACTGAAATTGTTTTTCTTGCCACCTAGCATAAAATGCATGATGTATGTATGGTTGTATCAACTTATGAAAATTTTCCATAAATGTTCCAATAGGTACCTCCTCTTCTACATAATCTAACCTTGTGGATTCTTTCCCAATCTTTGTTTCAAACTTTATGTACTTGTAACTCTTACAATTTACCATCCTCATCATGTCAATATCTTCATTTCTCAAAGGAATTTTAGCTAGATTTACACATGTTTCACAAAGTCCTTTTATGAATTTCATTAGACAATCTTCATCATCATTAGATTTATGACATAAGATGGATGCTATGAATTGACTTACCTATTTAGGGGGTGCATTTTCAAAACCATCACTTTCTTCTATAATCTTTCGAAATACTTGATAGTAATGGTCAAATTCAATATGATAAGGACAACAACAAGTTTCAAAAACCTTGTTTGCCTCAACATAATGTGGCCTTAGCATTTGAAACATTGTTTGTCTAGTATTTACATGAGGATTTGCATCACAAAACATCACATACATCTCATGTTGTGTTATGTCTAACCAATGTTTTGTATGCAGTTCAAAATTGTCTCCAAGCCCGATCCTATGTTTTAGAACATCTCTTTTATTTGATGAGGGACGAGTATGTTGATGCCAAAAAATTGAGATCAAGTTCCTAATACCATATTCAATCTTGTCAAAACAAGGAACCCTACACATCAATGCCCAATTGCCTTCTATGGTAGAATAATCCAACACCTTTCTCCTTTTCACATATCTTGTTAGTGTCTTTCTACTTAAGCCAATTTCACTTGAAAGTGAAGAAAGATGACACTTTATTGACATTTGTGGACTTACAATAGATGTCAGTATCGCTCTTCTTGAAATTGTCTTGTCCGTTGATTGAGAATGCTTCCCAATGGAACCCAAACCTTTTTTAACATTTTCAACAATATATTTTTCTAGGCGTCTTTTCCTCTTTTTTGTGAAATCTACACCAATCATTTGTAATGGCTCTTTTAGGTCATCAAGAAGAAGCAATGTTGATAAAAGTTGGGCTTGACCAAGTGTATCATGATTTTTGAAATAAGATTCAACTATTTCCTTTGAAGTTCTTGTCAATGCCCTCTTAGTAGTTTGACTAGGTTGTTTAGCATAAAATTTTAATTTCTCTATATCCATTTCAAGAAAATTATCTACATTTTTGTGAGAAAATTTTCTCTACACCTTTTTAATTAGATTCATAGTATCAATATTAGTAGAAGGAAGTGATCCCGACTCCTGTCCAACATCAAAGTGTGTATGGGCCTCCTCTATAACATCAATTATTTGTGATTGCCTAGTCTCCTCCCTGACATCAACTATGTGTGCTTCAACCTCCTCTTCTCTAGTAACTAAATTAGGCTAGACCTACTCCAATAACTAAATTAGGATGGACCTCTACTCCAGTTTCCATATGTTGAGCCCCTACAAATATCATATAAAAGAGAAGAATTTAGAATATATATAAAAGTTAGATTATTAAACTACATGGATAAAGGTCATGAAGGTTATTATGAACTTACATAATTTAAGAAAGTGTTAGGGATGTAGTATCCATCCTTAGAATTTTCTCTAATTCTTTGAATTACAATTAAACTACCAATCAAGTGCATGCATGTCAAAGTATTGGTACAAGAAGAGAAAATTAACATTTAAATGAAAATAACATCTAGAATGATATGTCCATGTATGGATGGTCATGTACACAAGTTCCATCTAAAGTTAACTTTTCATGTCCTAGATTTATGTTACAATCAAAAAATTCTAGGAGTATCATCTAATCAAAATATTAAATTAGCTCATTAACAACTACTTGCTAATTTGTCAAATTATAATTTAGATGTCTCTAAGGTCAAGTAAACTTATAGGTACATATTCAATTACTAGATCATTTAACCTAAAATGAGATTCAATGAAATAAAGATTTAAGTGTGTACCTACAAAATTATAGATCAATATATAATTTATAGTAGTAGAGGAGAAGATAATATTATAGGTTGTGCTGAATAATGTTAACTACATACATCCTATGAATAAATAATCAATCTTAGAACCATGGTTCATGAATGTGGTGCAAGATTCCTAGAAGGCTACAATAATCATATGCACATGTATATAAAAAATTAGTTCAATATATTATATATGCATGCATGTACATATAAAATATTATTTTAATATTATTATATATGCATGTAGACTTAAAAGTCAATAATATTTAAGGGACAAATAAGGTTTAGGGTTTAGGAGTCTAGGGTATATAAGAAACTTTGACAAGTCTTTAATTTGGAACTATAATAAATTATTTGTAATTATAATATTTAAGGAACTTAGGGGTTAGGGTTTAGGGTTTAAGACTTAGGCAAGTTAGGACTAGGGATGTTTCAAGGATAGTTAAATTACATGTATGTCTCCATTGGGGTAGGGTCCTAGATAGGACCTAGGGTTTAGATCATAGATTCACTTGGCAAGTAAGGTACAAAAATATAGTAGAAAGAAATTTGATTAGTTAATGTACATAGTGGATGAAAATTTAGCCAAAATATCTAATCATATATTTATCTCAATAGTATTTGGGGTTTCAGATTTAGGGTTTCTCGAGTTGATAGGGTTTAGAGTTTAGTTAAGTCAACTTAGAGAATGTAGTGGTTATAGTAGAGGACTTAAGAATGGTAGTAGAATCTACAACATTTAAATAAATGAATATATTTAAAACATACTTGAATTGAAAAAATACTTCAATTGAAACAATTTGATCCTAATCTTATCTAGTAGATGATTTAATTGAAGAAAAACTATAATTTATATAAAATATACATACCTTCTCTTTGAGCATAATATCTTTGCATCCTTTCTTCATGCAGTTTTTGTTCCCTTTCTGTTGAATGATATTATGCAATCTTATTTTTCCTTGACCTTTTATTTCCCATCTTCTTCAAGGATTTACAAAATATGATCTTGATAATTTTGTTGCCAATTCCATGTTCCAAATTTTTAAAGTACTAGAAAAAAATTAACCTTTCAAATAGACTTAGTGAATTTTCCTTTAGTTTTTGATATTAAAATCACAAAATGACCTTTTATATATACATGTAATTGGAATACATACATGTTGTTAAATGTCAACTAAATTAGCCTTCATTTGAAGGTTGGCTACTAAAAATCTACAAATATATTTTTATTCAGTGACCTTCATTCGAAGGTATTTAAATATTATTTTTTTAGCTCAGTTTTTTGGAATGTACATTCATTCGAAGGTTCCTGCAAATGAAGGTAAAATCTTCATTTGTAGTTACCTTCATTTGGTGCTTACCTAGACAATTTTTGTGTTTGCTTCAAAACTTCCTTACAAAATTGAATTTCAAACCTCAAGTTGCACCTTTAAATGTAATTAACTTCACAAGATAATTTACAAGATTGTAGTCCTCGAAACGAGCTTTACAACAAGTATAATTTTGATATATTTTCATTTTACTATGTATTTAATTAATTTTTATTGAACATAGGTTTTTTATTGAACATCAACATCTTCATTACACACAGGTAGAAAGTAGTGGAACATTGAAAACAATTCCAAAAATACCTTTGCACTAGGTATTGATGCCCTTGTTTCACCCAAAAAAAATTAAATTTTGATATATACACAACAAGTTATACTTCACGACATACACCTATGTGCAATTTATATTTACCATGAAGTAAAAAATTAATTAAAAAAATATGTAACAAAAAATTATGAAAAAATATCCATACACTAGATATTGATGTTAAAAACCTATATTCAAAAAATTAAAATTTTATCCTTTATAGAAAAAAAGTTATGCTTGACGACATAAACATTACTTTCTAATAAAGTTGTTTTATATTAAAAACTAGTTATTAAAGGAGACATTGAAAGATTCACAATTTATTTCAAAAAAAAATAAAAAAATACATTTAGAATCTACACACAAATAGCCACAAATCACTAGTTCACATCATCTTCCAATTATTAACAGTTTAGCTACTATAGGTCTCAGAAAGTGAAGATTTAGTTAAAAATGTTGATATCAATGTCCATCTTGGCCAAAAAGTGGGACTCACTATTGTGGGATTACCCATTGACAAACTGGGACAACTGGTATATCCACTTTAAGACCTTCACATATATTAGAGTGGATGGATTCCACAAGGGCCCATACAAGCTACCAAGGTATCCTAGTGACAAGATAATTTTATTGGAAATCTATAGGCAAGTGGAAGAGGTGTATAATTTGGTGGTCTACAATCACAAATCAAGCTTCTAATTTCCCATCAAGGTAGGGGGATACTCCAGCCTCAATATGATAAATGCCAAAGTTACAGAGATATAGATCACTCCCTTATCCTTGGATTTGTACAGTGACATGAGGAATATGTATGATCCAATTAGTACAGTCTGTAAACATGAGTCAACCTTGGAAGACCATTCGGTAGATTGTCTAGACAACCAAGAGGTTAGGAGGAGGGACTACTTTAGGTTAACCTTGGACATGATCAAGCTCTGCAATGTAAGGAGGGTTTACAAAGGACTTAAGGATAATGGAAATATTTTAGACCCTTCTTATAATATAAATAAGGTCTTCAATGAACCCATTGGAGACATTGACTAGACTATAGAGGAAGACTCCTCCATTGATGATAGGGCCAGTGTAGTTGTCAATAGGACTATAGATTGGATGAAGAAGCCTTATGCCATGTTATACCCCTATCTAGCTTCTAAGGATTTCAAGGGGCAGAAGTAACAAAAACTAGTGAAAAGAGATCTTGAGCCCCATCTAAGGAAAATTTTACAATACAAGCAACAAGACAAGAAGAGAAAAGGAAAACTAGAGCTACCACAACTGTAGAAGAGAAAGAAAAGTCCAAGGTAGTGGAGGTTCACTCTAGTGAAGATGAGGAGGATGAGGTACCTCTAATCCGAAAGAAGAAGGATGTCTAGCCTCCTACTTCTCAAGATCCCAATCAACATGTGTCTGAAGAAGCAATCCTTACAACCTCCTCCACTCACACACTTCCTACCTCACCACCTCCATAAGCATCTACATAATCACCCACTCCCTCTTTCTCATCTCCCACACAAACCACTACACAACCAAATGTCTAGGTACCACAACCTCTACCATAAACACCTCAACCTTCATAACCTCAAACTTCAACTGCACTTCCACAAACCACCACACATGCATAGGTGTCTCAATCACGTCCACAAGATTGTTATCCACCTACTTCCCATTCACCCACTTAAATAGCCTCTCATCCACCCTACAAACTCAAACTGCTCCATATTTATAACCATCATGAGCCATCTGTTAGCCACCTACCTCTTCACCTATTCTTCGACCTCCTCCTCCTAAAGAAAAGATGCCATCATCCTCCCCTATTGATAAACAAGAAGAACCACTAGAGGATGATGATAAGAAATTAGGAGAAGGCATAGCTAAAGGTCTTCTTTCCCCTGATGAAAATATTGAAAATCTGGACTACCTCATGTGGGACATCCCTTCTTCCCCTCTTAATTAGGTTGAAGGGTCACAAGAATCAGTGCAAACCATGGTCTTGACTCCCTCTCCTTTCTCTAATTCTCTTATTTTTCTTGAATCCACTCTAAGGCATACTAGGACATCACCTTAGCCTTCCCCTCCAAGGCTAGTAACTACAAGTTCAGGGCTTCTAGTATGGATGAACCATACTGTTGATAAAAGGATGATGACTTAAACTGAAGAATAAGATTTCTTAGTAGTGATGGAAGTGTTCAAGGCTCAAGCAACAATAAAATGAGCTGCAACACTCTCCATAATAACCATTGATGTACAAGGAGCCAAAGTAGCTTAGGTGACCACTCCATTAGTAGAGAAGGAAGAATACTTAATGGCATCGGGAGACTAAAGAATCCAACAAGTCAACCTAGGTCACTAGACAAGGGATGAACAAAAATAAATATTGTAGGGAGTTGTGAACACCATCCTGGAGAGGATGAAGAATGATGAAGTAACCAAAGAAGAAATAAAGAAATAGGTGGGTCAGCTTACTTCTTACATCACACATTTGGTTGGCTTAGTTATTCAAGTGCCCCTGTAACATCCATAATGGAAGCCCTACAGAAGGATAATGAGCTAGTGGATCTTAAGGGAGTCCCCCCTACTACCACTATATGGAAATATGCACTAGATTTTCTTTGTAGCAGGGTCATCAATGAGGCAATGAGATCATATCACACCATCAGTGATGAGGTAGAGAAGTTACAAGAATTAAAGAGTCGAGTTGATGAAGAATTTTTTGTATGGGAGGAATACCTCCTAGTTTTATCGAGAATGAAGGCAAGGCCTTTTGCAAATTTTTCTAATTAGGAATTTTTGACAAGGATGATCAAGATTTGGTAATTGAGTGGCTGTGGGATAGTAAATAGAGGATCAAGGTGTTGCAGAAGTGTAAAGATAAACTTAGAGCTAATAGGGATGCAAAAAATGGGGGCATGACAAAGATTGAGAAATTAATTGAGGCCATTCCATGTACTTTTAAGGATAAATCTTTTGTGTTCCTCCCTACAATCATAATGGTCAAGAATTTCATAGGTTCCCTTCATCAAAAACTATGTGAGTAGGGGAGAAATGGATTGATGAGAGTAAAAGTTACATTCAAAGACTTCCAAGGATAGTTGACTCATTTCATAGAGCTCCACCACAAAATAAAGTAGTTTGCATTTTTCAAAAGGATGAAGTTGATGTACTGTCAAGGGCCTAATTAAAATGAAATACATGAGGCCATCCTCAATTTCCATAGCCATTTTCCTAGAGAAGCCTAGTATCCTTGTCTAATTTATCTCAAATTCATGTATTTATTATTCTTTCAAAGATGTAATAACTCAATTTAAAATGAGTTAATGTTGAAATATATCCCAAGAGGATGACATGATATAAAAATAGTAAATCCTGAATACTATAGGCCTAGGTGTAGGTATGGGGCTGACATGATGTAAATTTTAAAAATTTGAGGCAAGCATGTAACTTGTAAATTTAAATTAGGTCTTGTCCTACTAAGCCAACCTATTCATGGATGTAATGAAATATAACCTCTATAAAAAGGAGTGCCACTTGGTTTTGAAGGGGAGATACATATATTTTGTCTATAAGGGTAGAAATTTTTGCAAGGCATGTAAGAGCAAATTGTAACACATTTGCTGTGTAGGAATCCTATTGTTGTATGTAATCTACCAATTTTGCTGCCAATTAATGGAAAACATTTGGTCTTCTTTGTGTTCCTACCATATGGTGGTAATGTGTTTGAATTTTCATTTGTATTTGACATATCTTGGTGAGACAAATACTTAATTGTTATAGCTAGATTTGAGTTTAAGCAATAAAGTTTGATTACTACGCATGTAATATGGTGTTTTCACACTTTCTATTCCAATGTATCATATAATTCCTTAGACTCTTGCATCTGAGATGTGTATGATTATTTGCAATACTAACCATTACATTTCATGTTATTTTAAATCTCATTAAATTTACTAAGTAAAGTAGAATTAAATACATTTAGGTTGTCCATTATTTTTTATATTTTCTTTCTTCAAAATCCTAACTCTCCATTTGCATTTTCCTTAATCTTAGATTAGTTTAGGAATCGCGATCTCAACGATAATACTTCTCTACATAGAGACTTCGTCTATTTGATTTAAATTTGTATTTAGCAGCATAAACCCATTGAACAAACACTCACATAGACCACATAGTTGATTCAACATTTTAATGACCCAACAAACAGGGACCTTAGAGGAAACAAATCTTTTGGTTAGTAACCTTTTTAGGAGAAGTAGAGTGATCTTCATTATACTTGAGGTTGATGTGCAAAAACAACCATCAATAGAATTGGCACTAGAAGGAAGGCCTGATAAAACTAGACCAACTAAGTGTTCTCCCATCTGGGTAATGAAGGAGGTTTACCAGGTCTTCATCTTTTAGGGGAAACAGTTTTGAAGAACTCACAAAACATAGAAAAACAAGGAGTGATTGTAGCAAGAGAAAGAGAGGAAGCCTTGATAGATCACAAACCTTAGATGCTTCCTATGATACAACACATAGGTTACCAATGACCTTTTTTGGTGTAGATCACTCATATCTTCTTATTCTTAGAGATCTCCATGATAGGCTAATAAATACTAAGAAAATTTTCCCTAAGTTCACATATGGAGAAGGAAGGAATGCAAAGGAGCATATTCAATTCTACAAAGATGCTATCATTAGGGCAAGCATACCGCATCAAGATGTCGTTTGTAGAATCTTTCCTTATTCATTAGGAGATATGGCATATTCATGGTATATAAGTTTTCTAGGTAAATCTATCACAAAATGATCTAAGTTAGAAACTACATTCATCAATCAAGTCAAAATTTATAGATCTCCCTCAATTGTATACCTTAGAGCTATTAATCCCTTAATTACAGTGTTGATAAATAGAAATGATAAAATATTGATACTTTGGCTAAGGTTTATTTGAAAACAATCAAATTACATCAAGAGATGCATCCCATGACTGGGGAGGTATGGCAAACCAACCTTGAGCTTGATACCCAGGGATTCCAAATTAGATACTAGCCCTAAACAATGCCCTAATGAACAACACACCACTTATGAACCCTATCCCAAGTATTGTTTGACAAGGGCATAATCTCTTTGCACATTCGTAGAGCTTAAATTAGGTTTTTCCTCCTCTAATGATCCCTTATCATGGCCAATATTAGAATGCTACTATAACCCTATCTACTCCTCAACCATCTTGAAATTTCTTCTTGAGTAGCAAGACATGAATCAAGTCCTTGTTGTCAACACACAATTTGCTAATTAGATTGGTTCACTAGCTATTGGGGTATAGTAAAACTTAGACCAAATTTTCCATTTAACCTTTGAGTTAGAAGTCATAATTAAAACTTTGGATTAGGTGAAAAATGAACTCACAAGGTTGAAGGTGAACCCTCCATAGAAATAGAGTCAAAACAATTTCCTAGGGCAAGGTTTCTACCAAAATCAAAACCATAATCATGATCACAATCAAGGTCATAACAATTAGAATCAAAATTTCCAAAATAAAGGTTTTAACCAACAAAGATCAAATAAGCAATGGAACAATAGGAGTATGTCATGTCCCCTTTCCAAGAATAACATTTTCTATTTTTAGTAAGACCCTCTTATCCAAAAATTGCAAGTCACTTTACATGGAAGCTTGGAAGGAAAATTAATTATTTAATATTATGTTTGTTCTGATGCATTTTCAAATATTAAAGGACAAATAAATATTAAATAAAATGTATTTAGAGCTCAAATATTTAATTTGGGCATTTTGATTTGAGAGGGAATATTTTATGGAGGTTTGGGGCAGATTTGTGAAGAGATTTGCTAAAAATAAGGACTGCACCTTTGACAAGTGGATGGTGGTTATTGTTTAAACCATCCAAGTGGCATATGGGAGTTGTATCTCCCAAGATTTGGGCATGGGAGATCTTGGACACCCAAGATGGCCTCTCACATCATAAAATAATGTAACATTTCATTTTGGGAGGCTAATGACATTTTCTCTCTTTCTTCCAGAGAAGATGCTTGTGCTACTTCAGTGGATAGAGAAACCATTGAAGACAAAGCTTGTGGCTGGTGGACATGAGTTTCCAATAACCTAAGGGCTGTGTTCTTGGGTTGATACAGCAATCTTATCTCATAGATTGCATTTGTGCAGACAAGATTCAGTAGTACAATGTTCTTGTGTTGTTGTAGGGTTTTGTAGTGATTTCATAGTGTGTTTAGAAGTTGTTTGTGTTGCTGTTCGCATTTGCTGTTGTATGGGGTTTAGTTTGCTATGTGTGCTGCTGTAATACATTATCTACAGTGTCATTATATAGCCATATCAGTTCTGGGTGTGAATCTAAGTGTTTGGAGGCTTTGTAGTGAGTTATTTTATGTATATTTCAGCATTTTGCTTAATGGGTTGTGGCTAAAATTATGGATTTGTTGTAATAGTTTGCTGCTGGGTAAATATTATGTATCAGACCTGCACATATGTGTTTCCATTATAAAATAATAATAAAATTGGTTTGGAGTTGTGTTGCAATATTTTGGATGGTTTCTTGTGCAAACTAGTCACTAGTTTCTAGAAATTGTGATGCATAGTTGTGTTGTTAATACAAAGTCACTTTTAGATTTTGTGGGGTTTTAATAAAAATTAGATTGGGCACATTTCAGTGGTATCAAAGCATGATCTTGCCATCCTATAGAGTTTATTGATTCATACTTCTGAGTGAAAGAGATCTCAGAGCTTGGAGAAGGGAGCAAAAAAGGTGAACAACTAACAGAGAGACTGAAGAAGTTCAAATAATGCCTAAGGATAGTGGTAAAAGGAAGGGAGAGGACGCAGGTGAAAGATTTTTAGCCATTCTGGATAGATTATCTCTCAATGTTGAACAAATGTGGACATACCAGAGTAAGAAAAATGGAGAAGATGCTATTGGTGAAGGAAGCACTTTCGGAGGAAGAAAGGCAACAACTATGTCAAGGCAAAAAGAACCCATATTTCTACCTGAGAATGGAGGAGGAGAAGTTGCAACTGATGTTAACATAGAGGCCATCACTATTGAGGCAAAATCTAAGTGGTTTTAGGAGTATTCCAAGCAATCACAAGCTTACAAAACAGCTATTTCATTTCACAAATTTTTGGAGATCTTTGGTAAGGAACATAGGAGGAGGGAGCAAGATAGAGGAGAAAGAGAACTTAAAAGTAAATTGAACAAACTTGCAGCACCTACTTTTGATGGTAGTGAAAAAATTTCAGCTAGAGCATGGTTACAAAAACTACAAACATACCTCACCCTCAATCATATGACTGAGAAATATGCTATTCAATTTGCAATTCTACATCTAGAAGGTAATGCTTATGAGTGGTGGTATCATGGGACCATTACTCAAGATCATGATCAGGTGAATACATTTGCAGATTTTAGCCAGAGGCTATTAGACTACTTTGACCTCAGAGATGAAGAAGAGTATTTCAAAGAACTTTCAAAGATTAAACAGAAGACTACGGTGAGTGAGTATGTGGATGAGTTTCAGAAAATTGCTGTTATGGTGCCTGACATATCAGAAAAAAGGATTGTTTACCTCTTCTTGGAAGGACTTGAAGATCCTTTAGGAGGGATTATCAAAACCTTTTCACCTACCACACTCCAAGAAGCAATTAGAAGAAGCTTACAGCTTGAACCCACTTTTTCGAAGAAGATCTTGGCACAACCATCTAAGGGATTCTTTCCAAGACAACAAAAGAGTGGTTTCCAAAAGAAGACTTTCCCAGCCCCTATACAAAAGATTGCATCACCTGTACCACCTATAGCTCCTAAGAAGATAGACCTTAATGACAGGAAGGAGCTTAGGAGGAGGAACCTTTTCTTCCATTGTAAAGAACCATGGGACCCTAGCCATCGATGCCCTAGTAAGGGAAAGGTGCATTTCATTGAAGTATCCTCAGACCCTGAGTCTGAGGAGAATGAAGAATTTCATGACTCTATAGACCCTAGTTTTGAAGGAGTGGAAGTTGAAAATAGCAAAGAGGGTTCCTTGGCAGCCCTATCAGGAGCCCCTAGATATCATCCATTCTAGGATCGAGAAGTCCTAGCAGGACAAAGGATGACTGTACTGATTGATAGTGGGGCTACCCACAATTTCATTGATGAAGGATATGTGCTAAAGAGGGGATTGAAAACTAAGGAGTTTGAGGGATTTAATGTCATAGCTGCTGATGGTTTTACAATGCCTTGCAAGAAAGTGATTCGGCAGCTCAACATTACTGCGGGAGATTATAATCTAAATGATGATTTCTATGTCATGGGTATTGGTGAAACATCTGTGGTGTTGGGTGTGCAATGGTTGCACTCCATTGGAGGTTATTACCAAAACTACCAAACTATGGAATTCAAATTCCATTCAGATGGAAGAGAAATTGTTCTAAGAGGCCTTTTGAGTGGAGCACCAAGAGTAGTAACTGTGAAGAAAATGGAGAGGACTTTTAGGCGAGGGAAAGTAGCTTGGGCTGCAACATGCTTGATACATCCTTTGAGTTCCCCACAAGAAAAAGGTAAATTTCATTTTGAGATTCAAGAAATTTTGGATAAGCATAGTATTGTTTTCAATGATCCACCTCCAGGTTTACCTCCAGATAGATGATTTTAGCATGTGGTTGAGTTGGAACAGGGTGCAAAACTTGTTATTACAACTCCTTATAGACAACCATGAGGTTATAAGGAGAAGATAGAGAAGACTATTAGAGAGCTCTTGGATATGGGTTTCATCAGGCCTAGTTCTAGCACATTTGCTTCATCAGTGGTGCTTGTGAAAAAGAAAGATGGCACTCTTAGGAGGTGTATAGATTACAGAGCATTAAACAAGAAAACAATCAAGAATAGATACCCCATTCCAAGAATAGATGAACTCATAGATGAGTTACATGGAGCAATTTATTTTTCAAAGATTGACTTAAGGTCAGGATACCACCAGATTCACATGAGGGAGAAAGATATAGAAAAGATAGCTTTCAGGTGTTACTACGAGCACTTTGAGTTCTTAGTCATGCCTTTTGGCCTCACCAATGCTCCAGCTACTTTCCAATCTTGCATGAACTAGGTATTTAGTAAGCAACTCCAAAAATTTGTGCTAGTATTTTTTGATGATATTTTGATATACAACAAAACATGGAAAGAACATTTGGAGCACTTAGATACAGTTTTGGGGATTTTAGAACAGCAATCTTTCTATGCCAAAATGCCCAAATGTGAGTTTGGGCTGACTAAAATTTAATATTTGGGGTATGTCATAAGTGCTAAAGGAGTCAAGGTAGATCAACAAAATATTCAATCCATCCTAGATTGGCCACCACCTACCAATCTCACACAGCTAAAGGGTTTCTTCGAACTATGTTGTTACTACAAAAGGTTTGTGAAAGGTTTTTCACAATGTGTTGTTCCATTAACTAATTTGACAAAGAAAGGAGCATTCATGTGGACAAAAGAAGCACAAGAAACTTTTGATAAGTTCAAAGAGGTAATGAGCTCTTTCCCTGTGCTTGCAATTCTAGATTTTTCTCTTCCATTCATAGTAGAATGTGATGCATCAGGGGAGGGGGTAGGGGCTGTCGTCACTCAGAATAAACATCCCATAGCTTTTGGGAGCATAAAATTGAGCAAGTTAGAAAGAGGGTACTCTATTTATGATAAAGAAATGTTGGCAATAATGCATGCACTAGAAAAGTTTAGACAGTACCTAGTCTGTGGGAAGTTTATAGTAAAGACAGATCATAATAGTCTCAAAAGAACTTGAATGACCACCAACGGAAGTGGGTAAGTAAATTACAAGCATATGATTTTGAGATTGAGTATATGAAAGGGAAGAATAATGTGGTGGCAGATGCACTTTCTAGGAAGCCTACTTTATGCTCTTTGTCAACTATTTCAGCTGATTGGAAGATGTCCATCATTGCTAAGTATGCAAAAAACCCCTTTTCTACTAACATCTTGGATGAGTTGGTCGAGGATCATAGGTAGGTGGTGATGGATGGGCTGATCTATTACAAAAATCAGATCTATTTGGTGCCTGAATCTAAGGTTAAAGAGAAGATCCTAAGGGCCTTTCATGATACTCCACTTCCGGGTCATCAAGGATACTACAAGACTTATAGGCAGATTCGCGAGAGATTTTATTGGAAAGGGCTGAAGGAGGATGTGCATAGACACATTAAGGAGTGCATGGTATGTCAGCAGAATAAGAGTAAACAACTTTATCCTATAGGGCTTCTACAACCACTACCCATACTCGAACAGAAATGGGAGAGCATCTCCATGGATTTCATTATAGGATTACCCAAGGTGCAAGGTTAGGATTGTATTTATGTGGTGGTAGATAGATTGACAAAATATGCTCATTTCTTCCCTATTACAGCTGAATTTAAAGCACCACAAGTAGAAGAATTGGTTTTTAGAGAATTTTTCAAATTGCATGGGCTACCCAAAAACATAGTTAGTGACAGATATAGTAGATTTCTTATCTCTTTTTGGAAGGAGCTCTTTCACTTAACAGGTACTGAGCTCACACCCAGCACAAGCTACCATCCACAAACTGATGGACAAACTAAAATAGTGAACAAGTGGATAGAGGGATACCTGAGAAATTATATTTCAGATCAACAACATGCTTGGGTGAAATGGTTGCATCTAGGGGAATATTGTTATAATACTTCTTTTCATATGTCTATAGGTATGACTCCTTTTCGAGCTCTTTATGGGTATGATGCACTTTACTTTGCTGATTTACTATTTTTAGATAGTCGTGTACTAGCAATAAGTGATCTAATAAATCAAAGTTAGGAGATTTTGATGTCACTTAAAGATAACTTACAGCATGCACAAAATCAGCAAACAATTTATACAGATAGGAAGAGGACAGAGAGAGTATTTGAGGTTGGCAACTTAGTCTTTTTGAGATTGCAGCCATATAAACAGAGTACATTGAAGAAGAATGGGGCTGAGAAACTCAAGCCCAAATACTATGGTCCATACAAAATCATCCTAAGGATCGGAGAAGTGGCTTATGAGTTGGAGCTTCCTTCAGGTAGTAAAATTCATAATGTTTTCCATGTTTCATGCTTGAAGAAAGTGGTAGGATAGAAAGTTGTTGCTTCACATGATTTACTACCATTGGATGATGAAGGGAAATTAATTCTAATTCTAGAAAGAGTGTTGGAAACAAGGGAGAAGAAACTCAGAAACAGGTGCATCATAGAATATTTGATCAAATGGAAGAACTTGCCAATTGAGGATGCATCATGGGAGGGACCTGAGATACTTGAGCATCCTAATCTCTATTGCTTGAGGACAACAAAATTCTGGGAGGGAGAACTTGTCATGTCCCCTTTCCAAAAATAACATTTTCTATTTTTAGTAAGTCCCTCTTATCCAAAAATTGCAAGTCACTTTACATGGCAGCTTGGAGGGAAATTAATTATTTAATATTATGTTTGTTCCAATGCATTTTCAAATATTAAAGGGCAAATAAATATTAAATAAAATGTATTTAGAGCTCAAATATTCCCTTTGGGCATTTGGATTTGAGAGGGAATATTTTATGGAGATTTGGGGCAGATTTGTGAAGAGATTTTCTAAAAATAAGGACTGCACCTTTGACAAGTGGATGGTGGTTATTGTTTAAACCCTCCAAGTGGCATATGGGAGTTGCAACTCCCAAGATTCGGGCATGGGAGATCTTGGATGCCCAAGATGGCCTCTCACATCATAAAATAATGTAACATTTCATTTGGG
Organism: Cunninghamia lanceolata; assembly: GCA_027924645.1. Taxonomy (NCBI): domain Eukaryota; kingdom Viridiplantae; phylum Streptophyta; class Pinopsida; order Cupressales; family Cupressaceae; genus Cunninghamia; species Cunninghamia lanceolata. The sequence continues at coordinate 8,646,287 of BSBN01000193.1, forward strand.
GAGGCTAATGACATTTTCTCACTCTTTCTTGCAGAGTAGATGCTTGTGCAGCTTCAGTGGATAGGGAAACCATTGAAGACAAAGCTTGTGGCCGGTGGACATGAGTTTCCAGTAACCTAAGGGCTATGTTCTTGGGTTGATACAACAATCTTATCTCAGAGATTGCATTTGTGTAGACAAGATTCAGTAGTACAATGTTCTTGTGTTGTTGTAGGTTTTTGTAGTGATTTCATAGTGTGTTTAGAAGATGTTTGTGTTGTTGTTCGCATTTTCTGTTGTATGGGGTTTGGTTTGCTATGTGTGCTGCTGTAATACATTACCTATAGCATCATTCTATGGACATATCAGTTTTGGGTGTGAATCTAAGAGTTTGGAGGCTTTGTAGTGAGATATTTTATGTATATTTCAGCATTTTGCTTAATGGGTTGTGGCTGAAATTACAGATTTGTTGTGATAGTTTGCTGCTGGGTAAATATTATGTATCAGATCTGTACATATGTGTTTCCATTATAAAATAATAATAAAATTGGTGTGGATTTGTGTTGCAATATTTTGGATGGTTTATTGTGCAAACTAGTCACTAGTTTCTAGAAATTGTGATGTCCCCTAGTCACTTGTCAATATTTGACAACAAAATTCTGGGAGGGAGAACTTGTCATGTCCCCTTTCCAAAAATAACATTTTCTATTTTTAGTAAGTCCCTCTTATCCAAAAATTGCAAGTCACTTTACATGGCAGCTTGGAGGGAAATTAATTATTTAATATTATGTTTGTTCCAATGCATTTTTAAATATTAAAGGGCAAATAAATATTAAATAAAATATATTTAGAGCTCAAATATTCCCTTTGGGCATTTGGATTTGAGAGGGAATATTTTATGGAGATTTGGGGCAGATTTGTGAAGAGATTTGCTAAAAATAAGGACTGCACCTTTGACAAGTGGACGATGGTTATTGTTTAAACCATCCAAGTGGCATATGGGAGTTGCAACTCCCAAGATTCGGACATGGGAGATCTTGGATGCCCAAGATGGCCTCTCACATCATAAAATAATGTAACATTTCATTTGGGGAGGCTAATGACATTTTCTCACTCTTTCTTGCAGAGTAGATGCTTGTGCAGCTTCAGTGGACAGGGAAACCATTGAAGACAAAGCTTGTGGCCGGTGGACATGAGTTTCCAGTAACCTGAGGGCTGTGTTCTTGGGTTGATACAACAATCTTATCTCAGAGATTGCATTTGTGTAGACAAGATTCAGTAGTACAATGTTCTTGTGTTGTTGTTCGCATTTGCTGTTGTATGGGGTTTGGTTTGCTATGTGTGCTACTGTAATACATTACCTATAGCATCATTCTACAGACATATCAGTTTTGGGTGTGAATCTAAGAGTTTGGAGGCTTTGTAGTGAGTAATTTTATGTATATTTCAGCATTTTGCTTAATGGGTTGTGGCTGAAATTATAGATTTCTTGTGATAGTTTGCTACTGGGTAAATATTATGTATCAGATCTACACATATGTGTTTCCATTATAAAATAATAATAAAATTCATGTGGATTTGTGTTGCAATATTTTGGATAGTTTATTGTGCAAACTAGTCACTAGTTTCTAGAAATTGTGATGTCCCCTAGTCACTAGTCAATATTTGACAACAAAATTCTGGGAGGGAGAACTTGTCATGTCCCCTTTCCAAAAATAACATTTTCTATTTTTAGTAAGTCCCTCTTATCCAAAAATTGCAAGTCACTTTACATGGCAGCTTGGAGGGAAATTAATTATTTAATATTATGTTTGTTCCAATGCATTTTCAAATATTAAAGGGCAAATAAATATTAAATAAAATGTATTTAGAGCTCAAATATTCCCTTTGGGCATTTGGATTTGAGAGGGAATATTTTATGGAGATTTGGGGCAGATTTGTGAAGAGATTTGCTAAAAATAAGGACTGCACCTTTAACAAGTGGACGGTGGTTATTGTTTAAACCATCCAAGTGGCATATGGGAGTTGCAACTCCCAAGATTCAGGCATGGGAGATCTTGGATGCCCAAGATGGCCTCTCACATCATAAAATAATGTAACATTTCATTTGGGGAGGCTAATGACATTTTCTCACTCTTTCTTGCAGAGTAGATGCTTGTGCAGCTTCAGTGGACAGGGAAACCATTGAAGACAAAGCTTGTGGCCGGTGGACATGAGTTTCCAGTAACCTGAGGGCTATGTTCTTGGGTTGATACAACAATATTATCTCATAGATTGCATTTGTGTAGACAAGATTCAGTAGTACAATGTTCTTGTGTTGTTGTACGTTTTTGTAGTGATTTCATAGTGTGTTTAGAAGACGTTTGTGTTGTTGTTCGCATTTTTTGTTGTATGGGGTTTGGTTTGCTATGTGTGCTACTGTAATACATTACCTATAGCATCATTCTATAGACATATCAGTTTTGGGTGTGAATATAAGAGTTTGGAGGCTTTGTAGTGAGTAATTTTATGTATATTTCAGCATTTTGCTTAATGGGTTGTGGCTGAAATTACATATTTGTTGTGATAGTTTGCTGCTGGGTAAATATTATGTATCAAATCTACACATATGTGTTTCCATTATAAAATAATAATAAAATTGGTGTGGATTTATGTTGCAATATTTTGGATGGTTTATTGTGCAAACTAGTCACTAGTTTCTAGAAATTGTGATGCATAGTTGTGTTGTTAATGCAAAGTCACTTTCAGATTTTGTGGGGTTTTAATAAAAATCAGATTGGGCACATTTCAGCATAATAGTGGAGGAGTGTATACTTCATTAGAAAACACAAACCAGGCTAATTCTGTGAATATTACTAAATTAAACACTTTGGTAAACTTCTCTAGACTTCATGATGCATTTGTACACTTAGAACTAAATTGCCCTAAAATGGGGAAAATGTATAAAATAACTTAGGTAGACCAACATGTTAACTATGAGGACACAAATAGACAATGAGGAGATCTAACCACTACTATGGTTCTACACACTTATGTTTTTCTATTTGAAGATGATAATGAACCAATTGCAGAATATGAAGAGATTCATGCTTTTCAATAGGGGAAGAGAAGTTATTTTTTAAGCAACAAGGGAAAAGAACCGTTCACATCCTCAATCCCACTAAATAAAGTTCCTACCAAACCTCATCTTGAAGAAGACAATAATCCACCACCTCCCAAAGGACCACCTTGGAGACCATACGGACAAAGCTATATAGATGTGAACAAGACCTACATACTAGATGACCAAGGATATGACCATACTAATGATTTAAAGAAAAATAAAGCTAACATATCATTATATGATGTTATGTAGAATTTTCCCTCACAAAGGGAAGCTTTGTTTAAGTCTTTGGACAAGGTTGAAAAGTCAATGACTACACACAAGGATAAAGACAAGGGTAAAACAACCTCCATGGTTTATAGTTTTGTAGCTATGTACAAAGGGAGGTTGGATACACCTCCATTTTTGCTGAGCGTCAATATGTTTGGTAAGAATTTACACAATTATTTAGTTGACTTAGGTGCTTTAGGAAATGTGATGCCCTATTCAACAAGTTAGAAGCTAGGGATGGTACTTACCAAGACAAATAGAATGGTGGTTCAACTAGATAAATTATAGGTAAATGTGGTAGTGGAAGTTAAATATGTATGTACATTCAATTGGTATCATATCCCCAAATCCAACAAAATATAGATATTTAGATAGTAGATATCCTTGATGTATATGTAATGCTACTTTGCAGGGATATGACCAAGAGATTTAATGGTTATTTTGCTACTAATTTCTCACATATATGGTTGCCATGGTAGGGAAATTAAAATCAAATGAGGATTCATAGTGAGTCTAGATTGAAGAATACAATCACTAAATAAAATGCTCCTAATGAGGTTTCTTTTGAAGATGTTGATCCTGGAACATATAAGAGGGTAGATGAGAATTTAAACTTATTTTTCACACCAAGAATGGACAAATCCCTAAAAATGTTAGATCAAGGTGATATGACTAGCTTCCAAGAGTTCATGAAAAAGTTGGCCAATGGAAAGAATATGCTTGGCAGTCACATATGCACATTAGAATTGTTGCTTCCCAACTAGGGTAGAGTACACTAAGATTATAACTTTGAGCTTTCTTATCCATCTTGCCTAGTGGTTGTTCAAATGGTGGAAGCAAAAATTATGGGGTTGAATTCTAGAGTCAATCCTGAGATCACTTGCCAATTAGAGTAGATACCTGTAGTAGAGACAAACACTAAATGGACATCTTAGGACACTACTCAAACCATCGGTTCACTATGATTATCTAAAGAAGAAGTAAGGCTCACACCCCCACCAAATAAGAACACAAAGGGGAGGAGCCAAGTCCCTTATGATGATACGCTCTGGACATTGAAATTTGATGGATCAAAATCAAAACAAGAGAATGGGGCTAGAGTTGAGTTGATAAATTCAAAATGAAAATCATTCTTTGCATCATATAAGTTGCAATTCACTTTCACTAATAATGTAGCTAAATATGGGGCCCTAATAAGAGGAGTACTCTTAGTGCATCAGAAATAGGTCTGAATATTGCAAGTGTGAGGAGATTCTAAGTTAGTAATCAAACAGGTTAGAAGTTACTATGCATGTCATGATAAGATATTGAGTTCTTATAGAAACAAAGTCTAGAACCTGATAGAGGACATTGGTGTGCATTCAACATAAAGGCAGTGTTGAGGAAGAAGAACTAGATTGTAGATGATTTAGTAGTGGCTACTGGCACCTTAGAACTAATGACTAAATTTAAATTCAAAAGATTCTCAGTGGAGTTGATACCTGGCCAATAGTTCCAAACAATATTAAAAAAATCTAGGTATTTGAGGATGATAAGTACATTTTGGTTTTTTCTACTAACTCATGTGTTTCTGAACATCAAATAATTGTTGAGATAGAAAGATATCCCTTTAAGTTTTGTGAAGATGACAGATCATAAATTGAAAACAAACAATATTCCCAAAGGGATGGTAGAACTGAAAAGGTTGTTTGATACAAATCCAATGGCTAGACAAAAGACTTCTATCAATTTGGAAGGAGGTATGTATGAAAACTATAATCTAGGGGATGATCAACATCCAAGGAATGTGTTTATAGGAAAGACATGTATCCCAAAAGAAGGAGAAGGAATAATACAAGCATTGAAATATATCAAGGAGGTGATTTATTGGGGGTATGAAGACCTGAAGGATTTTAATACATCTATCATCACTCATCCCATAAATCTAAAGCTAGGCTCCAAGCCTTTCAAACATAAACAAAGACCAGTGAATGCCTTACTTGAGCTCCTAATTTACAAAGAAGTACAAAATCCATTGTAAGCGAGGATTAGATTCCTGTCAGACACTCCACTTGAATGGCTAACCTAGTTTTGGTCAGGAAGAAGAATGAATAAATCTGATTATGTGTTGATTTTAGAAACCTTAAAATATCATCAAAGGAGGACAATTACCCACAACCTTCCCTAGATGAGGTGTTACAATTTTTTTAAAGGTGATAACACACCCATATAGTTTTATATTATATTGAAGAAAATTGTAATTACAATGCCAACCAGGAATATAAACTCTGGTGGAAGTAGCTTACCCAAAAAGATTGAACAACACAAGGGAATATAAAAACTAGCCAAAAAATAGACCAATGGGGTAAACATCTCAAAACACCAAATCCATACATCTATTTATAATTTGAATCATGGTGTTATTCAAGGGATGACACAAGAAAAGGAAGAGAAAAATCTAGAGTACCAAGGGCACGTGGGGCCTGGGGCTAAATTTGGAGCATGGTGACATAGGAATCAGATGGTTATGAATGCCTCCTTTGCTCTTTCGGCCTACCCAATCAAGACTTGAAACCTATGAGCATATAGAGGTCTATTAAAAGCATTATAGTAGTCTAGTTGGAGTCCACATTGCAATCCAGTGTATACACAAGTAGCATGGTTGGAGGTCTATAGAAGCTTCCTGTCAAAGACTCCATCTATCAGCATGTCCCTCTCCTAGAAGTCATACACCACTAGCATAGCCCACCACTTTTTTGCATTCAGGAAGGACTCAAGAATCAACCCACACCCAATTGTATATGCATACTCCTAGTCTTGGGTTAAATCAAACACGTTGGATATCAAGGTGGCAGTGACGTCAAAGCCCCTAAAATTTGTCTGTTCTTAGGTTGAAACAAGTAATAAATGAGTACACAATGGATCACAAACTCTACACTATCACATTCTACTTTGAATATCTAACATAGTAACACCATATTCAATGTGCCTTGATAAACAGGTTCACTGTAAACTTGAGGGAAGAAAACCCAAAGATTTGTTACCCATCAATCCATCAACCACATCCACAGCAATGACAAGGCACCTTAAAGAAACAACCAAAGACTAAAATGGAACAGACCAGAAACATCTATATCTAGTAAGAAATCACACAGTTCTATTATATAATCCCTTAGAAAGAGGATTCTCATTAATTTGTATGCTCTCAAGCATGTGCCCATAAACCAAATATCCATCATGACATTAATTCTGGAGGATGGCTTAGTGATGGGGAGGAAAAAGCAACAGCTTAAAATATTCGTTCGCAAGGCCCATACATCACCTTAACATGTGCATTCTTCATTATTAGCAAAATCACATCCATGTCTCATCGAAATAGATATTCCCATTACCATCGGCAACACTTCTCTTATCGGCCACCTTAGGATTTCTTCCGCCGATATGCCGTCTCTCTCCGATGAGTGGCTTTGCTTATTTGTCTATCGGCCAGACCACACTACCATCCTCCTGAACTCCTTTGTCGGCAAAGCATTACACTATCGAACTACCCAACATTTCTCTGGCTGACATGCTAACTCACGCCGATGTAACTATCATCGGCCAGACTTCTTTCATCGGTTGCGCCAAACATTCTTACACCGACACAACTGGTCACACCGATGCACCTTCGCTACTTTCCTCCGTCGGTAAGACTTAAAGGTTGTCACTCTGATACAATACAATCGGTGAGATGATACACTGTCGGCTCACTATTATTTTATCAGCCCGATGCCAAGGTTCATGCCGATGCACACAGGTACTTCTTTCTGCGATCGCTTCTATATATCTCACGAGGCTTTCTTCTTTTCCCGTTTGGTTGTAACTATCTCCACAATACCATTGCCATTCTCTGCAACTAAACACACACAAATTTCTAATCTAGTACAAATCAAAATAACACAGAACAATAGAGAAAAGGAACTAAATACAGATTGGCATTTCACTGGTCTCAACCGAGGTCTCGACCAGTGGAATGAGTCAAAACTCAATTGCTCTTACAAAACACTAAATTTTATTTCTCTTTCTGAGATTACACGCTTCTCTGTTGCTCCTCCTTTTCTCTTCCTCCTATATCTCTCTCCAACAAACATGGACTGCTTATTTAAAGACTCACACCTTGGCAGTTACACATGGTGGAATCTTAATCGATTCATCACCTCTGCCATCTGTTACAAGACAGTTACAACTCGGACAGTTACAACTACTTCTTGCCAGCTATGCCAAATTGGCTCACAACATGGGATTATCTCATCTAGGGGACACATTTGTCCAAATCAAAACAATTGGCACTAGGCCTTACAATAAATTAAAATGATAACCGGGAATGTCTTAACTCCTCAGAGGTGCTCCTGCACCATACTCCCAGACTTGAAAAATTTCCATGTCCCATGGAAATGCTCGGTGAGAACTACAACAACTCTGTTCTCTTGGTGTCTTCAAACTTGATGCCTCTGCTACTTTTATCCTTCAACTGTGACTCCTCTCAATGGAGTTTAACTGGCTGCTCCTCCATATGCTGCTATAAGTGCAACCTCAATGCTGCACCAACACTTCTATCCCTCACCTGGGAGTCCTCACTTGCCTCTCTCCCCAGGACTTTTGGCGACACCCACTGGACCTCCTTCTCAGGCCCTTGAACCATCTCCTATGGCTCCATGATAGATCTCCTATCTGCCTAACTACAGCTTGTGGACATGCATCTGCAACCACAAGTATTAGCAAACCAAAACACCAATCTCTCACTTAGATTCCCAGAGCTTTCGCTGGCTCTGATACCAATTTGATGGGGAGGAAAAAGCAACAGCTTAAAATATTCCTTCGCAAGGCCCATACATCACCTTAACATGTGCATTCTTCATTATCGGCAAAATCACATCCATGTCTCATCGAAATAGATATTCCCATTACCATCGGCAACACTTCTCTTATTGGCCACCTTAGGATTTCTTCCGTCGATATGCCATCTCTCTCCGATGAGTGACTTTGCTTATTTGCCTATCGCCCAGACCACACTACCATCCTCCCGAACTCCTCCGTCCGCAAAACATTACACTATCAGACTACCCAACATTTCTCTGGCTGACATGCTAACTCACGCCGATGTAACTATCATCGGCCAAACTTCTTTCATCGGTTGTGCCAAACATTCTTACACTGACGCAACTGGTCACACTGATGCACCTTTGCTACTTTCCTCCGTTGGTAAGACTTAAAGGTTGTCACTCCGTTACAATACGATCGGTGAGATGATACACTGTCGGCTCACTATTATTTTATCAACCTGATGCCAAGGTTCATGCCGATGCACATAGGCACTTCTTTCTGTGATCGCTTCTATATATCTCACGAGGCTTTCTTCTTTTCCCATTTGGTTGTAACTATCTTCCACAATACCATTGCCGTTCTCTACAACTAAACACACACAGATTTCTAATCTAGTACAAATCAAAATAACATAGAACAATAGAGAAAAGGAACTAAATACAGATTGGCATTCCACTGGTCTCGACCGAGGTCTCGACTAGTGGAATGAGTCAAAACTCGATTTCTCTTACAAAACACTAAATTTTATTTCTCTTTCTGAGATTACACGCTTCTCTGTTGCTCCTCCTTTTCTCTTCCTCCTATATCTCTCTCTAACAAACATGGACTGCTTATTTAAAGACTCACACCTTGGTAGTTACACATGGTGGAATCTTAATCGATTCGTCACCTCTGCCATCTATTACAAGACAGTTACAACTTGGACAGTTACAACTACTTCTTGCCAGCTATGCCAAATCGGCTCACAACATGGGATTATCTCATCTAGGGGACACATTTGTCCAAATCAAAACAATTTGCACTATGCCTTACAATAAATTAAAATGATAACCGGGAATGTCTTAACTCTTCAGAGGTGCTCCTGCACCATACTCCCAGACTTGAAAAATTTCCATGTCCCATGGAAATGCTCGGTGAGAACTGCAACAACTCTATTCTCTTGGTGTCTTCAAACTTGATGCCTCTACTACTTTTACCCTTCAACTGTGACTCCTCTCAATGGAGTTTAACTGGCTACTCCTCTAGATGCTGCTATAACTCCAACCTCAATGCTGCATCAACACTTCTGTCCCTCACATAGGAGTCCTCGCTTGCCTCTCTCCCCAGGACTTTTGGCGACACCCACTAGACCTCCTTCTCAAGCCCTTGAACCATCTCCTATGGCTCCATGACAGATCTCCTATCTACCTAACTGTAGCTTGTGGACATGCATCTGCAACCACAAATATTAGCAAACCAAAACACCAATCTCTCACTTAGATTCCCTAAGCTTTCGCTGGCTCTGATACCAATTTGATGGGAAGGAAAAAGCAACAACTTAAAATATTCCTTCGCAAGGCCCATACATCACCTTAACATGTGCATTCTTCATTATCAGCAAAATCACATCCATGTCTCATCGAAATAGATATTCCCATTACCATCGGCAACACTTCTCTTATCGGCCACCTTAGGATTTCTTCCGCCGATATGCCGTCTCTCTCCGATGAGCGACTTTGCTTATTTGCCTATTGGCTAGACCACACTACCGTCCTCCCGAACTCCTTCATCAGCAAAACATTACACTATTGGACTACCCAACATTTCTCTGGCCGACATGCTAACTCACGCCGATGTAACTATCATCGGCCAGACTTCTTTCATCGGTTACACCAAACATTCTTACACTGACGCAACTGGTCACACCGATGCACCTTTGCTACTTTCCTCCATCAGTAAGACTTAAAGGTTGTCACTCCGATACAATACGATCTGTGAAATGATACACTGTCAGCTCACTATTTTTTTATCAGCCCGATGCCAAGGTTCATGTCGATGCACACAGGCACTTCTTTCTGCGATCGCTTCTATATATCTCACGAGGCTTTCTTCTTTTCCTGTTTGGTTGTAACTATCTTCCACAATGCCGTTACCATTCTCTGCAACTAAACACACACAAATTTCTAATCTAGTACAAATCAAAATAACACAGAACAACAGAGAAAAGGAACTAAATACAGATCGGCATTCCACTGGTCTCAATCGAGGTCTCGACCAATGGAATGAGTCAAAACTCGATTGCTCTTACAAAACACTAAATTTTATTTCTCTTTCTAAGATTACACACTTCTCTGTTGCTCCTCCTTTTCTCTTCCTCCTATATCTCTCTCTAACAAACATGGACTGCTTATTTAAAGACTCACACCTTGGTAGTTACACACGGTGGAATCTCAATCGATTCGTCACCTCTGCCATCCGTTACAAGATAGTTACAACTACTTTCCAGCTATGCCAAATCGGCTCACAACATGGGATTATCTCATCTAGGGGACACATTTGTCCAAATCAAAACAATTGGCACTAGGCCTTACAATAAATTAAAATGATAACTGGGAATGTCTTAACTCTTCAGAGGTGCTCCTGCACCACTTAGAAAAATGGATACTGACATTGAATGATCTACAGGTAGATGGTCTCATTTAATTCAATACACATGAGGAATGTCACCTTTTGAATTTTCCCTAGGCAACCTTGAAACCAAAATGAATGATGGCATATCCAACTTGAAGCCACAATCATTATGGTCCCCAATCAACTAGCTAACAAGTGGCGCTCAAAGATACACCCCACATCCACTCCAACTCAATGTCCCTAGAGATTTGACATCCATTAATGAACTATGTGAAAACTTAATTCTAAAAGATATGCCATTAGAGGGAGGTGATGAAAATTTTCAATGAATCTCAAATGATGTTGTTTCTTGATGGATACTTCAAATATAACCAAATTATAGTCAAGAGAGAAAATAGATTGAAGACTACATTTACTTGTAAATGTAGAATTTATGCATATAGAAGAATGCCATTTGGACTAATCAATTTAAGGTCCACTCTAGAACATGCTATGCATATTTATTTCAGGGGATTAGTTGGTAAGTGCATCATTATTTACATGGATGATCTCATAGTGTTTTCAAAGAAGAGACAAGACCATGTTTCAAACTTGAGGAAGATTTTCAAAGGTGCAAACAATATGGCATCTCCCTTAACCCCATGAAATGTGTTTTTGGTGTCACTGAAGGTAGGTTGCTGGGTCACATCATTTTTGAAGAAGGCATTTCCATAGACCCAAAAAGAGTTGTAGCTATTCAAAAGATTACAAATGTTACCCAAGAGTAAGAAGGAACTAAAATCATATTTTAGTAAAATCAATTTTGTCAACAAATTTATTACTTGGTTTGTAGAGATAGTAAAGCCCTTGAATGACATGCTGAAGAAAGATGCTAAAATAGACCCTAGTAGCCCCTTGTGAAGGCAAAGCTACATAAACCATTGATATATCCAATATGGCTAAGACCCAACTAATAGGGACCTTGGGGCTATCACCCTCTTGAGGCTGATTTCCATTTAGGAGAGGTGGTGCATCTTGTTTTCTACTTGTCTATTTTTGAAGTGTGTAAAAACACCCATAAATAATACCGTAACATACATTAAGCTCCCAACATCATTAGAATAAGGTACTCTACCCATATAATCCATCTCACTAGGAAAAGTTATCAATTGCTCTACCAATAACTTAATCCCTATAGAAATAAGAACACACAATGGTCTACAAGTTGTCATGTTAAATTTCTCCAACACCAGCTTCACATACATTCTCTACCCCAACCAAATATTTTTTTTAGCTCAGTTCCTTTTAATCTCCATCCCCAAGATGAAGGTATATTAGCACATAATTATTTCATCTCAAATTGTGCTGAAAGACAAGACTTCAATTTACAAATCATGCCCTTACTACTATAAAAAAAAACCTATCATCAATGTATAATATGATAATAAGAAAGAGATCATTGTCCATCTTATAATAGATGTAATGATCTAATTTGTGTCTTATAGATACAAAATCCCAGCACAAAAAAATCAAAGTTTTGGTATGACATCCTATGAGATTTCTTAAGATCATCCATTGATTTCGTTAAGTTACAAGCCAATTTTTTTTACCCTTTTTCAATATAGTTCTTTGGTTGTGTCATATAAATTTATTCCTCTAGATCACCATGAAAGAAAGCTATCTTCACATCCATCTACTTAACTTCAAGCTTAAAAGTTACTACAATAGATAATAAGAACCTAATGTAGATCATCTTAGCAAATAGAGAGAAAATCTCACCATAATCAATTCCCTCAAATTGGAAATATCCCTTTGCAACCAATCTCAACTTGTACTTCTCAACACTACCATCTAACATGATTTTTCTTTTGAACTCCATTTGCATCCAATAAATTTCCATCCATTAGGAAAATGTAGTATGTCCCATGTGTCACTTATCTTCAATGCAATCATCTCCTCATCCATGGCCACTTTCCAAGACTTTGTATTATGCATAGCAATAGCTTCCTTTAAAATCATTAGCTCATTAATGTTATTGATAGAAAAAACATCTAAGTGGACCTCTCAATGACTAAGGTGGAGGTTCTATCTCTATTTTGAACTCTCTAGACTATCCAAGCTCTCCTCCTCTTCAGGTCCTTCATGGGCTTCTGGTTCAACCTTTTTAGTCTTTGGGGTTAGTTTTTCTTTCCATCCTTCTCTACCTACAATATTATGGAAGAAGGATTGACCTCTCTAAAGATAAAACTTCTATGATACAAAACTCTCTTGACCATAAGATCCCAAATATCATACTCTTTCATACAAACACCATAGCCAATTAAGATACATTTTATAGCCTTGTTATCCAACTTTGATCACTTCTATTTGGGAACATATGCATATGCCTCACAACAAAAGACTCAAAGATGTCTCAATGAGGGATTTTATCTCATCCATACCTCCATAGTTGTCTTCTCAAAAAGAGCTAATGTAGGAGACCTATTAACCAAGTAACACGATATGTGTTAGAGTAAATTAGATTTTACTTGTTTACTTGCTCAAGTTTACTTAGGAACATAATAATTTACAATTAGGTTTGAAATGTTATTCCTATAACAAGTTAGAGTTGTTTATTTATGGGAAATGTAAGGATATATAAGCCAATATATTACATTTGTAAAATATCAATCAAAATCACAATTTCTTGCCTCATATCACAAATTCTTCTATGGTTGATTGCTCCTGGTTAGATCAAGGAAAATTGTAGCTTCTAATGGGCCTCTAATTTCTCTCCCTACATAGTATCATAGCTTGAACCAAGGAGTTTTCTACCCATATCGAAGAATTGGTGGTTTGTATATTCATTGTTTGTGACTTCATCTAATTAGAGAGGCAATGGTGTTTTTAGGCATTTAATTTTTTTTTAGATTTCCATTTTGCCTATTGGTGGATTTCATTTGTATTTGGCATTCTCCTCTTTCATCAACATTGCTTTCTTGGCGGGTGCAATCTATGGCGACTCATATTGGTGTGTTCAGAAAACTTTCATACTTCACAAGCTGTGCAGGCATTATCTCACAGGCTTCACTCCATTAACAACCACGTACACCCACACATGGCTCTTAATTGGCATATATATATATATATGTATGTATGTATGTATGTATGTATATATATACATACATACATACATACATACATACATACATACATATATATATATATATATATATATATATATATATATATATATATATATATATATATATATATATATATATATATATATATATATATATCTGGCAAAAAATTTATACATTGTAAAATTTCAAGCAAGGAGTTTTCTAGCCATATCGAAGAATTGGTGGTTTGTATATTCATTGTTTGTGACTTCATCTAATTAGAGAGGCAATGGTGTTTTTAGGCATTTAATTTTTTTTTAGATTTCCATTTTGCCTATTGGTGGATTTCATTTGTATTTGGCATTCTCCTCTTTCATCAACATTGCTTTCTTGGCGGGTGCAATCTATGGCGACTCATATTGGTGTGTTCAGAAAACTTTCATACTTCACAAGCTGTGCAGGCATTATCTCACAGGCTTCACTCCATTAACAACCACATACACCCACACATGGCTCTTAATTGGCATATATATATATGTATGTATGTATGTATGTATGTATATACATATATACATACATACATACATACATACATACATATATATATATCTGGCAAAAAATTTATACATTGTAAAATTTCAAGCAATAAATTCTAACATTTTAGGGTTTGGTTTGCATAGAGAAAACTCAGTTGGCCCATCCATGACTCATTTCAGGTGTAGTATAAGGGACTTAGTCCCACATTTGCTAGGTAGTAGTATTATTTGGGATTTATATAGCCCGACGCTCATGTTGTAAGTGTGAGCACTCTCCAAAGGCTCACATCACATGAAGAACTCTGTCCATACTTGTAATGGTGACTTGGCACCTATGTGGCGAGGGCCACCTGCCACCTGATCGTGCTATCGCCTAGAAGGGCTTTATTTTGCTACCAAAGAGCCTGATCCAGGACCTCTCTTTTTTCTTTGGCTCATTGGCTACAGGTGGTCATGTGAGTGACCAAGGGTCAATCTTCCCTAAGGCTCAATCTGACCCCCTCTTTTATTCAATGGCCTCCATATAGGCATTTTTCCATGGAGGATATCTTGAGCATAAAAAGTCAAAACTTTGAGTTCCATATATCGTTGGAAAGATGATTTCACCAACCTCGTAGTGGTGTAGGTAAATCCACCTCATTTCACAATTTATCAATATTTATTGCAGCTTGAACTCAACACTTGTTTTGGATTCTCGAACTTGTAACTTGGTGCCTCACATGGCTGAACAAGGATTTGAGGTTCTTACTCCTCATAATTATTATACATGGAAGGTGAGAATGCAATGATTACTTTGGTCCAAGGGATTATGGTCTAGCTTGAATGAAGAACAACCAAATTTGACTAGGGGGTTTCAGAAGATTACACATTAAAATAAGTGTGATGAGGCAATGGGCTTCATTGCACTACATATTTTAGATTCCTTGTTCTTCCACATTGAGGGGTATAATACACCATGAGAGGTGTTATTCTCAAAATCAGCTACGCTCATTTTTGTAGACAACCCCTATGAAACTTGTTCGTTTCATAATCTACACTCTAATTTCATAAATTGAGACAAGATTTTCTTGGTCCTGTGCGAAGTCATGTGGTATCCTATACTATTTACAACATTCCCTTGAATCGATTCCTTGATATTTACAAAAATTGATTAGGTTGTAAATGGATCGAAATATCAATTTTGGTCATTTTTAGGGTGTTAGTAAAATTTTGAGTCTTCATATGTAAATTTGGTTAAATTCATCGCTAATACATGTCTTTTTGTCTACTTATGCAATGTCGGTAAAAATTACTGACTTTGCATATCTTTTTTGTTTATGTGTAGTGTCAGCAATTTCTACCACTTTTACATAGTTTTTCTTTTCCCACATGCGTGAGTGGCACTTTTCGCTGCCATTACATGTTCCCTTTAAAAATGTTTGAACTTCTATGTGCATGGTCGGCAGTTTTTCCTGCTTTTGCATTTTGTGAAACACGTGTAAGGTTGGCCGAAATCGCTGCCTGAGCAAGATCTCAAAGATTTTGAACTTTAAGTGGCATTAATGGCCACTTGTGCCAAGCATTAAGGGCTTAATTTTGAGCCTTTTAAATGTGTTATTTAACTCATTGTTTCTCATCATTTCTTTTGATTCAAAACCTTCTAGTCAATTCGCGAATTCCTTCTTCAACCTTTTGATCATGTGCCTTTGGATTATAACAGATTTTGAGTTACAGTTGAGTCGACACACTTAGGGTTTTCCTCCGTTTGAAATAGGTAAGTGTTTTTGTTTGTTATTGTTTCCTTATTTAAATCTTCCATTTTCTGTTAGTTAAAGCGATTGAACCCTTGTCTTTCGAAGGTCATATTGTGTGTATATTATTCAAAACAAAATCGTAGTTTTTCATTTATTTCTTCTTTTTGTGACAAAACCCTATTTTTAGTTTAAACCCCCTTTGGCCGATATTATCTTGTGAGTGCTTTCATAGTTTTTGTCTCGTGAAATCATTTATCTCTGCATGTATACAAGATGCGAGGTTAGAATTTTTCCGCTTAGGCATTTAATGTTTTTTCCAAATGCAAGGTGTATGAGCGGTGAAATTCACTACCCTTACATAGAAGATTTCCTATCAAACATCTAGAGTTGGTGTTATTCACCGCTCGAACACTTACAACCCTACCTTACGTGCGATGTCTTCATATTTTGCCGCTCATGTATTTGACAATGCTTTCAAGTGGAAGTCTAAGGGTGGTGAAATTCGCCGCCCTTACACGAAAACCTTGCAACTCTTATACCATATGCATTGTCAGTGAAAATTGCCACTTGAACATCAAACTTGCAATTTCCTTATTAGCTGTGTAGTGTCAGCATAATTTGCCGCTCCAACATATAACTCTTTTCCTGGAACATGCAGTAGCGGTAAATTTTACTACCGATACACATGCACAATATCCCTCATATGCAAGGGCAGCAAATTTTGACGCCCGTGCAAACATTCTCTCAAATTTTCCCAACTCTGGAATATTTTCAATTTTGTTTTTCTAAGCCCGCTTTCCTCTGATTTTTGGCCTGCTCGTACTATAGCCCTTTCAAGTGCGTATCCATAGTCGTGATCATCAACATGCAATTTCCCTAGATTACCAGTTTTTCCCCTAATTGCATGATTATGACTCTTTTTTGTTGTAGTTTCTTCTGTGGATCTTCTATCTTCATCGACAGCCTTTTGGTGATAGCTCGTTTAGATGACTGAGTTGTCTCCAAAGAAGTCAAAAGTGATGAAGTACAAATATAAAGGTGTTTTGCCAATCACCTCAGTCACTTCTAATGTCGACGACATTAGAGATACAGAGATTGGCCATGTGGACATGGCTGAATTTGTGGAGAGAACCAAGTCAAATAATCCCAGCTCTGTAATGAAGAAGATAAATGACAGTAACATTCATTTGGTGTTAGTTTTCCTAGTGGCAGTTCACAACACAGAATTTGTCCTTCAGTGTGCTCATTTTTATAACAGAGATACTAGGATTGTGGTGGATGCAAGTGGCAATGTAAAAATCTGACTAGATCCCGAGTTCATTGATAAGGTGTTTATGTGCCCTCCTACTACAGAAGTGTTAAAGCTTGATTTTGTTGAAGCACAAAAAGAATATGACAAAAATCTAGAGAAAGCAAAGAAGGTAATTAATACTAAATGGCTCAAAGCTCCATGGTCAAACTTGTGTAGGTGGCCACAGAGTTTTCCTAGAAGTGACTTCATAGAAGAGGTTGGTGATCTGATTACTCTTCTTAGTAGGATAAGAGGATTGGCTCTTTCTTCAGTGTTTCATGAATGGATGTATCCTTTTGTTAAGGTAATACTCCAAGGCAAATAAACTATCTTCTGGGGTGAACAAATCAGCAATGCCCTGCATGAGTAATTGAGAAAGGTATCTACTACTTTCAAGTTTTACATGACTTCTTATCTAGTGTATATTGTAGCCTCAATGAGAATCTTTCCAGGTCTAACATCAGAAGGAGATAGGAGTGTAATCCCTGTGTATCAATACTACTCTCAATTGACATTAAAAGGTTCTATTCATCATTTCAGGAGAGTAAATGATGCTTTCTTTATAGTATTTTAGTGTCTTTTTGGCCCCTAACTAGAACAAAGAAGAGTATCAGATGAGGCTTAGATAGTGGTAAATGATTTTGGATGCATGTTCTTACAGTTTCCTTTTTTTCATACCTGAGGGTTGGCTTTTTCCAATGTCCTCCTTATATGCTTCCAAGGTTCCCCTCAGACAAATTGGTCTTAATGGAGTTATGCAGATAAATGATTGTCATGCATAATAAACAAATGGAGCTCAAGAAGCCCAGTTTCAAGTTTCCAATTGAAAGTGGCAGGTTCTCAGTATCAACTGTTGCAAAGGCTAGGGCCATGGAAACTGAGATGCACCTTGTTACCATGAAGCAATTCAAGAGAAGACCAAAGTTTGACTACAGGGGCATGAAGGACAAAATCAAAAGGAAAACCCAATTCCATGAACCTATGGTTGAGGATGTCTCGATAGATTTGAGAACAGAAGATGTCAAGAAGTTTGACTATAGCAGGTTATCTCTTGAGCATATTGAATATCTAGGACTTGCTGATATTCCTAAGGATCTAGTGGATAATGGAGAATTGGTTGATGACAGATACAACACTGAATAAGTTTCTAACACTCCTCTCCCTCCAATCCAATGGTCTCAAAAAGAGTTGACCTCTTTGAGGAAAAGATTTGAGCCTATATTGGCAAACACCAATAATTGGCTACCAGATAAATGAATTACTCTGAAAGAATTCCTTACACGATCAGAGACTGAGATCCAAGAGCAAACTAGTAAAAAGGTGGAAAATAGAATGAAGAACAAGAGTGATGTTCCCTCATCGTCTAAAACACATAAGACTAGAATCAAGTTTGTGATGAAGAAATCAAAGACTGTGGAGAAAGAGCCTGAAATAGAAGATATGGAAGTTGAGAAACAGAACACTAAGGAGCCCACTAAAGAAATGGAGGTTGAAGATAGGCCTACAGATCAACAAGAGGAGGAAGCTTTGTCCCCGCAAGAGAATGTACAACAAGAAATGGGAGTCTCTTCTCCCTTGCCCAGTACACCTGTTGCAGCTCCTATGTTTGTTTCCCCTGTTGATATTCCCTCTTTTGAATCTCCCTCCCCTTCCAAAATTATTTTTGACAATCCTCAAAATACTTTTGAACATGTTCTCCATTCCTCAGAGTCTATTCCTAGTTTGTCCTCTTCATTTTTTGATATTGGGGATGCTTCTTTTTTTATCACTTTGTAATGAATACTAAGCAGGTCTTTAATGTAAATGTAACAGGTGCACTTTTCACCAACACTCCACCTATTGTTTCCACTATCAGTACAAGTGCAGTTTAGGGGACAGCAACAATGGAAATGGATCCCAATGTGAGTACTTCTATGCTTCCACCCTAGCTATTAGCTTATACACCGAAAAGAAAGAAACAAGCCATCTCCCCAGATGACTTTGATTTCAGTAAGCTGGTGCCTACAAAAGCCAAGGGCCCAAAGAAGCCAAAGATTCTTCCAAGAATGCTTGGGGACAAGGGACACAAATTTCTAGAGATTGCAAGACCTCCATAGGATCCAACCATGGAAATTTTTGATATGAATGATTACTCTATCTCTAGAGTTGAATTGGGAAAGATAACTCATGAAAGTGCCAAGAATGATATGCAGTTAGCCATGGACATCTTGATTCAGAAATTTGACAGGGAGAAAGAAATGAAAGATCACTACAAAGCGATGGTGCAACAGTTGACTACAGTGGTAAGGAATATCACTTTGAATTCAGAAGCAGTAACTCCTGAGGCCATTTCTGTAGAAGACCCCTTCATCCAAAAAGTAGAAAAGACTCATCTCAAAGGAAAAGTACTTGAAGAGTACTTAGATAGGATGCACGTACAAGGAATTTCCCTGCTTACAGAGCTATCTGAGAAGATAGATAAAATGCAGAAAATAACAGCAGAGCTTGATGATCTCATTGATTTTGTTTCTCAAGATATTGAGCACATACAAAAGAATCATGATAAATGGATGGAGATGAGAAAATTAAAAATAAGCACTCTAATATCAATTGGCCCCATTCCTAATAGGGATTCTTATATAGAAACCAAAGAAGCATTGACATACAGGAGCCATGTTGTTAAAGATTTGATCAACAACCTTGAAACTGCAAGGAAACTCAGTGAACAAAGTGATGTCAGTCTTTTGCATAAATTGGAGGAGCTACCCTACAAGCTCGTATCATAGGATAACCAATTTCTCTCTATAGAAGAAATGGTTCAAGAATTTGAAAATATTTTCCAGAAAGAGTTTGAAGACAAAACATTTTCAATGGCCTCTGTGGACAATATTCTGGACAATCAATTAACTTTGGATAATCCGAAAACCAAGTTAACTAGTCATGCAAAATCAGTCACTACAGTCAGAGATGCCATAGTAAGAGCCAAGATGATTTTTAGGAACACAGTTAGTCCAGATAGTATTGGTATGCAATCATCTTTCACCATGTATGATTGTTATATGAAGAAAGATGGTGATACAAGTTGAAGCAGTTTTTACCAATACTTAGTTTATTTTTCTGCTTTTTAGATGTACTTTTGAAACAATTTTGGACATATTTACATGTACTTTTTTCATATGTAATTACATGTAAAAACATAGGAAGTCCCAAGTCAAAAAAGACTCCTTTGTTGAATAAGTCAAAGTAGTTGTAAATTTCCTATTTTTTCTCTAGGCTCCTCCCTATAAATAAAGAGGGCCTCTATTGTAAATATTATCTTTTAGTTATTGAAGCAAAACTCTACCAAATTGAAGAGCATTTTGAGACTTTGAGTTCAAATTGTACATCAAATTTAATCAAGTGAATAAGAAAGCAAGTGATCGTTCAAACTTTGTGTTGAAATAACTTGTGTTGTATTGGAAATCATTCTTATGTCTTTTTCCTAATACGATCTTATCTATTTGATTAAATAGTAGTGTGAGTGAGAATAATCTGGGAGATGTTCTAAAGTTGATTGTGGAGACTTTGTGTTACATCAGTTATCTTTAGTTTGTGATTTAGTGTTTTAAAGTGAAAGATATTCGAAAGGCTTTGAACTACTATTATCTTTTGTGATCATATATTTTGTTGTAGTTTTCGGTGAAGACTTTGGGCTGCACCTTATTCTACTGGGTTCTAAGTTATAAATTAGCAAAAAAAGCAATGATAGACTTTGTACTCTCGTGGGTTTCTTGATTTTTCAATTTGTATCAAGAAAGCGCTCTTTTATTTTGTAAACATCATTTCTAAAAAAAGAGAAATGGATGACATGGTCTCACCCTTGAATTAGTATTTGGTTTAAAGTATTTTGTGATAGTTGATAGGGAACCTCCCCTTGCTGAGAGGAGAGATTTATCTCATTACACTGTAGTTGATATAACCATTTTGCCTTCAGTTAGTTGAAGACAAAATATTCACCCAATAGTTTTTGGTGACTCTACTGGGGAAGGAATGCGCAACTTGAAGCCTCACACTCTAAGTTGAAGAATTTCAGTTCTTTTCCATTGTTTTTAGATTTTGCAAAATTTTGTTGAGTATACTACATTCTGGCAGATTCACGGTATAGAAGAAGCAAGAGAGCTCAAGGTATTATTGATCCTATATTTGAATTGATGTAGAAAAATAATTTTGGTCTTTTCCCTCCATGACCTCGCCTTCAGCGAACCAAGAGTTTTCCTCCTACCAACGCCAGGTCTCCAATACCAGGTGAAGCTTCTAGTTCTATTGCTAGTAGAGTTTTGTCTATTCATACACCACAAAGGTTTGTTATCCCGCCTTTTAATCAGCGTATCATGGCAGCCCAAGGTCCTTGGGGTAGTACTTTTGGTCCTCGAAATTTAACCCCACCATTGCATGAACTACCTCGTAGTTCAAGAAAGAATTTTCCTAAGTTCTATGGTGATGGGAAAGTTCACCCTAATGAACACATTGTAGCTTTCTGCATAGCTTGTGGTGTGATAGGTGTTGAGCATGAAGATGTGGCAGTAAGGCTTTTTGTGGAAACACTGCAAGGTGCTGCTACAGATTGGTTTTATCATCTTCAAGCTCAGACTATAACTAACTGAAACACTCTTAAGACCAAGTTTGAGGCTAGGTTCAAACCTACAGAAGATGCACATGCCTTATTGGCTCAGCTCACATAAATGAAGAAAGAGCCTCATGAACCTATGCGGGACTTCATCGCTAAGTTCAATAAGTTGAGAAACAGGATTGCCGCAAACGTTTAGCCAATAGTGGAGAATCTTAAGTGTTTCTTTATCAATACTCAACTTCCTAAAGTGAGTTTTCTATTAAGGCGGGCTGGTCCTGCAGATCTTCCTACAACTCAAATATTGGCTACCAAAGTTGAAGATGATCTTATCCTTGCAGGTAAGATAAGAAGAGATTCTAATAGAAATAAAGGTTCCTCTTCTACTGAGAATTCTTCCACAAGCACCACGGATCCTATGGTGCAAAAATTAGCAAATGAATTGCTAGCTCTGAAAAGGAAAATGTCTCAAGGTATGACTACCCCTCCTTCTTATCAGGATATACCAAGGAGGACATTTCCCAACAATTCATATCAAGGTAATGCTGCCAAAAATCTAGGGCAACAAAATCATCTTCCACCTACACAGGGGAAGCTTGTCATTGAAGCAGTGCTGGTCAACTTAGCAGTTGGCTATTATGAAGTAGAACATGATCATTCTTTCCAACCTGGGTTGGACCAGGGGAATGGTGCTAATCTTTTTATAGAAGGAGAAGAAGAATTAGTTGGTGACTCTACCATTGGCTTTCTGAATTACCAAGATGAAGCCGAAAAAGGAGAAGTGTATGATGGAGCATAAGCTATTTTCACTAGGTCCGAAAATCAGTCAACTCAGCAAGTTGATAAAGGAAAAGCAAGAGAAGAACCTCAACCAGTGATCTCAATTGCTAAATGATGAACTTCGCTGCCTTTCCAATCAAAGGACCCAGTGGGCAATAAGAAAGTAAGTACCTCTAACAATCCTGTATCTTCGGCTTCTGTCCCTCAGACCAGTACTACATCAAATAAAAATCATAATGATGGATTTCCTTCCTCTGTTTCTAGCTCATTCCAGTTATTTGATATAATAGATCATGCTAGGAAGACCAAAATCCAAATGTCTGAAGTTGAGTATTTACAAGCTAATCCTGAACAGTTTGATAGGTTAGCTAAATACGTCAAAAACAAGACCATCCCTACAAGACAAGATTTTCCAAAAGTTGCCCATGATTCCTCAAAAAGCAAACCTACCCAAAATAATCTTGTCACTACTCCGCTTGTTGCCTCTGCAAAAATAGAACCTTTCTATGTTTCCCTATTGGTAAATGGTCACAAGCTGAGCAATTGCATAATAGACTCTAGAGCCTCTGATAATGTTATGCCTGCCAAGGTAGAAAACTCCCTTGGCCTCATTTTAACTAAGACTTTTGGGAGATGTTTCTCCATGGAAAACAAGCAAGTACCACTTTTGGGTCAAATCAAAGATGCCTAATTTGCATTTGTAGCTTTTTCAGACAAGAGAATTAAGATGACAGTCCTAGTAGCTGATGTTCCAGCTTCCTATGGTATTCTACTTGGATGTAATTTTTGCAAGGATGTAGGTGGGGAGTTGAACATGGATCTATCTGAAGCAAGGATACCTATTAAAGGTGTCATGCAAAAGTTGCTTCCTGAAAAAGAGGCAAAATACATTGTTACCCAAACAGCAAATCCCAAAGCTCAAATTTTGTTTGAGTCCTCAGGAATGGGTAATTATTTCCTATCCACTGAAGATGTTTCTAGTTCATCAAATGAGAATTCGTTAGGTAATAGCTCAGATAATTCAGATGGAGAATCAGAAAAGTTTTCAGATGAAAGTTCAGGTGAAAGTATAATAATGCTAGATTCTTCCCTCACTGATGAAGAGGAATCTTCTGATCAAAGAAATTCCAAAAAATCAAATTCTAATGAGGTCTAGATTTTAGAATTTGATGGTAGTTGTTCCTCTACTGGTTCTAGAGCTTGAGTTGTTTTGATATCCCCACAAGGTGATATCTTCCCTTTCTCATACAAATTACAATTTGACAATACAAACAACACTGCCAAATATGAGTCATTGTTACTCGGATTGGAAGCTGCTCATGTTAGGGGTGTTAAAATTCTTCATGCTCAAGGGGATGCCAAATTAGTGGTTTGTCAAGTGAGAAATTTGTACCAAACCAAAAATGAAAGATTAAGACACTATCGCAATCGTGCATGGGATTGCATTGAAAGTTTTGGTGCTTTCAATATCTCTGCGGTGTAAAGAGAGTTTAATGATTGTGCAGATTCATTAGCTATCTCCACCACTCTCATGGTTCCTCATAAGGATTTCAAAGGAAACAAGTACACTATTGAGCTAGTCTTCCAACCAAGTGTACCTGATAATGCTGACCATTGGCAGGTATTCAATGGTGATAACCAAATCATTGCTTTCTTGGAAAAGATAGATAGCTTTGACGAGCTCTATTTTGAAGGTAGTGAATCTCCACCACAGGAATACGTTTTTGAAATAGATTCACAAACTGGCAAAGAGTTTCTTCAACTAAAAGGGAATAAGATTCCAAAAGGTTTGGTTTCCCTTGAGAATCTATTTGATAAGAATGATAGATATATCAAGCAACAACAACAGGATTCAAGTTCCTCTATGGAATTTGAGCAAGTAAATTTGAGTTTGGAGGCAGATCCCAAAATGGTCAACATTGGGAAATGTTGCACTACCGATGAAAAGTTGAAATTCATTACACTCCTTTGCCATTACATTGATGTCTTGGCCTATTCCTATGATGACCTGAAGTCCTTCAGGCTAAAGCAAATTCAGCATGAAATTCCCCTCAAAGTTGGGTCGTTGCCTCACAAGAAGAAACAAAGGCAATACAACCCTAGAATATCAGGTAATATCCTTTTCGAGATTCAGAAGATGTTGAATGCAAGGATAATTTTTCCAATTCATCATTCCACCTAGATCACGAACATAGTTACTATAAGGAAGAAGAATGGAAAAATCTGTATCTGTGTTGATTTTAGGAATCTCAACCAATCTTTCCTAAAAGATAACTACCCCCTACCCATCATGGACCAAGTGTTGCAAACAATAACTAGTTCAGAAATGTTGTCTATGCTAGACAATTTTTCAAGGTATAATCAAGTGGAAGTCAATGAAGCAGACCAATACAAGACTACTTTCACTACACCTTGGGGCACATTTGTATATTGCAAAATGCCTTTTTATCTGATCAATGCTGGTGCCACATTCCAGAGAGCGATGAACCTTGCCTTCAGAGATGAGATGGGGAAGTTCATCATGGTGTATCTTGATGATTTGACTATTTTCTCCAAACACTGTCATGATCATGCACACCATTTACGACATGTGCTGGAACGATGTTAGCAAAATGGTATCTCTCTCAACCCTAAGAAGTTAGTTTTTGGGGTTACAGAATGTAAACTTCTCGGTCACATTGTATCCCAGGAAGGCACTAAAATTGACTGACAAAGAGTCAAATCTATTCAAAGTCTTACTCTGCCTGCTAGTAAGACTGCAATTCATTCTTTCTTTGGAAAGGTGAATTTTCTGCGAAGGTTCATTCCTGAATTTGCAGAGAAAACCTGTCACATCGTCAACATGATGAAGGGTAAGGCTACTTTCCATTGGACTATGGAAGGCAAAGTGACATTTGAGGATATCAAGAGGGCTATTGCTCATGCTCCAATCCTTATTTGTCTTAACTATACCAAATATTTCGTAGTTTACGGCTACGCTTCTGAACATACACTTTCATCTATTCTGGTTCACCAGAATGAAGAAGGTGTAGAATCCCCTATATCATTTATGAGTTGTCCTCTCAAAGCTCATGAGTTGAAATATTCAACTATGGAGAAGCATGCTTATGCCGTGGTCAAAGCGGTGAAGCATTTTAGGTTCTATATTCTAAATTCGCATACTGTTGTTTTAGTGCCTAATACAACAGTCAAGTCTATTCTGACTCAACAAGAGTTCAGAACAAAAAGAAGCAATTGGATTGCTAAGATCCAAGAATTTGATCTTGATATAAAACTGACTATGCTTGTGCATGGTAGAGGTTTGTGTCAATTGATCACCGATAATGTAGCAAAGGAGATAGGGGATGACGAAGAAGTTGAAGATACACCAACTATTCTTTTTGTCACTACTACTGATGAGTGGTATTCAAATATTGCTCATTTTCTTACCTATGGTGAGTGTCCTACCCATCTGTCTTATAAGGAGAAAAGAACTGTTAAGTTGAAGGCAACTAGCTATGTCCTATGGGACAATGGTTTGTACAAAAGAAACCTTGATGGAGTATTTCTCCATTGCGTGGATAAAGCGCAACAAAGTAGACTTCTGGAGTCTTTCCACAATCTGGCTTGTGGAGGACATTTTTCTACACCTATGACAGCTCACAAGATTCTGTGAGCTAGATACTATTGGTCCACACTGTTTCAAGATACGTACAATTGGGTGCGTAGGTGTGAATTGTGTCAACAGTTTGTTGGGAAACCGAAGTTGGCTGCATTACCTCTCAAGCCGGTGGTGATTGAAGAACCTTTTCAGCAATGGGGCATCTACTTCATTGGTGCTATGAACCCACCATCAAGTGCGGGACACAACTATGTTCTCACTGCAACAGATTATTTTACCAAGTGGGTGGAAGCCACCCCAGTTAAGCATGCTACTTCTGAAGTGGTATGTAATTTCCTTAAGGAAAACATTATTTCCCAGTTTGGAGTTCCAAACAAGATTGTAGCAGACAATGCTACTTGTTTCTCTTCCCATGAGATTACTAACTTTTGCTACGAGCATGGGATCATTCTTTCCCATTCTTCAGATTATTATTCACAAGGAAATGGTCAGGGAGAATCAAGTAATAAGAATCTGGTTACTATTATCAGGAAACTGGTGGATGAGAATCAGAGAACTTGGTATTAAGCGTTGTTTGATGCTTTATGGGCAGACAGGATTACTCCCAAAAGGGTGATAGGTATGTCACCATTTCAGCTTCTATATGGTCTGAATGCGAAGATACCAATTACCTTGGAGTTGCCAGCACTGAAGTTGGCAAAGGTAGTAGAAGATAGAACTTTTGATAGTTCTATTGATAAAAGGATCATGTACCTAACTGAACTTGAGGAATAGAGAACTATGGTAGTAGATAGTATCGTTGAGCACCAAAGTCAGGTAAAGAAACTCTTTGACAATAAGGCAAGGACTCATGAGTTTCAGATTGGAGATCAAGTCTTGTTGTGTGACAAGAGGAGAGAACCAAAGGGAATGCATGGAAAGTTTGATTCCTTGTGGAGAGGTCCGTTCAGCATTCATCAGTTTTGTGGTGAGAATGGCTTCTTGCTGGAGTATTAGGATGGAACACCATTCTTGCTGCCTCACAGTGGGCAACATCTGAAACACTTCAATCCTTGAAGTATCAGATAAGTTCATTTGTACATTTGTATATTTTTATGTTTTTATTTCTATGTTTTTGTTTGGTCTTTTGTGTCTTTTTCTTTTTAGCTTGACTCTATAGCCCAATGGCATGGATGAAGGCACTTAGAGACTGATTCTTCTCCCTTTGATCATTTCAAAGTTTGATAGATGGAAGTTCCCCAATTAGAGCCAGCTGTTGTTCTCAAAATCAGCTACGCTCATTTTTGTAGACAACCCCTCCGAAACTTGTCCATTTCATAATCTACACTCTAAGTTTGCAAATCAAGACAAGATTCTCTTGGTCCCATGCAATTCATATGGTATCCTAAACTAGTTTACAACATTCCCTCGAATCGATTCCTCGATATTTGCAAAAATTGATTAGGTTGTAAACTGATCGAAATATCAATTTTGGTCATTTTTAGGGTGTTAGTAAAATTTTGAGTCTTCATATGTAAAGTTGGCTAAATTCACCACTAATACATGTCTTTTTGTCTACTTATGCAATGTCGGTAAAAATTGCTGACTTTGCATATCTTTTTTGCTTATGTGTAGTGTCAGCAATTTCTACCGCTTTTACATAGTTTTTCTTTTCCCACATGCCCGAGCGACACTTTTCACCGCCATTGCATGTTCCCTTTAAAAAGGATTGAAGTTGTATGTGCATGGCCGGTGGTTTTTCCCACTTTTGCATTTTGTGAAACACGTGTAAGGTCGGCTGAAATCGCTACCTAAGCAAGATCTCCAAGATTTTGAACTTCAAGTGGCATTAATGGCCACTCGTGCCAAGCATTAAGGGCTTAATTTTGAGCCTTTTAAATGTGTTATTTAACTCATTGTTTCTTGTCATTTCTTTTGATTCAAAACCTTCTAGTCGATTCACAAATTCCTTCTTCAACCTTTTGAACACGCGCTTTTGGATTATAACGGATTTCGAGTTACGGTTGTGTCAACACAATTAGGGTTTTCCTCCGTTTGAAATAGGTAAGCATTTTTATTTTTTATTGTTTCCATATTTAAATCTTCCATTTTCTATTAGTTAAAGCGATTGAACCCTTGTCCTTTGAAGGTCATATTGTTTGTATATTATTCAAAACAAAATCGTAGTTTTTCATTTATTTCTTCTTTTTGTGAAAAAACCCTATTTTTAGTTTAAACCCCCTTTGGCCAATATTATCTTGTGAGTGCTTTCATAGTTTTTGTCTCAATGATCTCCACATGTATACAAGATTCAAGGTTGGCATTTTACTGCTTAGGCATTTAAATTTTTTTCCAAATGCAAGGTATATGAGTAGCAAAATTCGTTGCCCTTACACAAAAGATTTCCTATCAAACATGTAGAGTCGGTGTTATTCACCACACGAACACTTACAACCCTACCTTACGTGCAGTGTCGTCATATTTTGCCGCTCATGTATTTGACAATGCTTTCAAGTGGAAGTGTAAGGGCAGTGAAATTCGCTGCCCTTACACAAAACCTTGCAACTCTTATACCATATGCATTGTTGGCAAAAATTGCCGCTTGAACATCAAACTTGCAATTTCCTTATTACTTCTGTAGAATCGGCATAATTTGTTGCTCCAACATATAACCCTTTTCTTGGAACATGCAGTAGTGGTAAATTTTACCATCCATTCAAACATTCTCTCAAATTTTCCCAACTCTAGAATATTTTCAATTTTGTTTTTCCGAGCCTGCTTTCCTCTGATTTTTGGCCTACTCACAATATAGCCCTTTCAAGCGCGTCTCTGTAGTCATGATCATCGACATGCAATTTCCCCAGATTACCAATTTTTCCCCTAATTGCATGATCATGACTCTTTTTTGTTGCAGTTTCTTCTATGGATCTTCTATCTTCATCGACAGCCTTCTGGTGATAGCTTGTTCAGATGACTGAGTTATCTCCAAAGAAGTCAAAAGCGATGAAGTACAAAATTCAAGGTGTTTTTCCAATGACCTTAGTCACTTCTAATGTCGACGACATTAGAGATATAGAGATTGGCCATGTGGACATGGCTGAATTTCTGGAGAGAACCAAGTTGAATAATCCCAGCTCTACAATGAAGAAGATAATTGATAGTAACATTCATTTGGTGTTGGCTTTCCTGGTGGCATCTCACAACATAGAATTTGTCCTTCAGTGTTCTCATTTTTATAATAGAGATACTAGTGATGTGGTGGTCGCAAGTGGCAATGTAATAATCAGACTAGATCCTAAGTTCATTGATAAGGTGTTTATGTGCCCTCTTTCTATAGAAGTGTTAAAGCTTGATTTTGTTGAAGCACAAAAAGAATATGACAAAAATCTAGAGAAAGCAAAGAAGGTAATTAATACTAAATGGCTCAAAGCTCCATGGTCAAACTTCTCTAGGTGGCCACGGAGTTTTCCTAGAAGTGACTTCATAGAAGAGGTTGGTGATCTGATTACTCTTATCAGCAGGATAAGAGGATTGGCTTCTTCTTTAGTGTTTCATGAATGGATGTATTGTTTCATCAAGGTAATACTCCAAGGCAAACAAACTATCTTCTGGGGTGAACAAATCAGCAATGCTCTGCATGAGCAATTGACAAAGGTATCTACTACTTTCAAGTTTTACATGACTTCTTATCTAGTGTATATAGCATCCTCAATGAGAATCTTTCCAGGTCTAACATTAGAAGAAGATAGGAGGGTAATCCTTGTGTATCAATACTACTCTCAATTGACATTAAAAGGTTCTATTCATCATTTTAGGAGAGTAAATGATGCTTTCTTTGCAGTATTTTAGTGTCTTTTTGACCCCCAAGTAGAACAAAGAAGAGTATCAGATGAGGCTTGGATAGTGGTAAATGATTTTGGATGCATGTTCTTACAATTTCCTTTTTTCTCAGACCTGAGGGTTGGCTTTTTGCAAGGTCATCCTTATATACTACCAAGGTTCCCCTCAGACAAATTGGTCTTAATGGAGTTATGTAGACAAATGATTGTCCTGCATAATAAATAGATGGAGCTCAAGAAGCCCAGTTTCAGGTTTCCAATTGAAATTGGTAGGTTATCAGTATCAACTACTGCAAAGGCTAGGGCCATGGAAACTGAGATGCAGCTTGTTACGATGAAGCAATTCAAGATAAGACCAAAGTTTGACTATAGGGGCGTGAAGGAAAAAATCAAAAGGAAAACCCAATTCCATGAACCTATGGTTGAGGATGTCTGGGTAGATTTGAGAACATAAGATGTCAGGAAGTTGGACTACATCAGGTTATCTCTTGAGTAGATTGAATATCTGGGACTTGCTGATATTCCTGAGGATCTAGTGGATGATGGAGAATTGGTCGATGACAGATACAACACTAAACAGGTTGCTAAGACTCCTCTCCCTCCAATCCAATGGTCTCAAAAAGAGTTGACCTCTTTGAGGAAACAATTTGAGCCTATATTGGCAAACACCAATAATTGGCTATCAGATAAAGGAATTACTTTGAAAGAATTCCTTATAGGATCAGAGACTAAGATCCAAGAGAAAATTGGTAAAAAGGTGGAAAACAAAATGAAGAACAAGAGTGATGTTCCCTCATCCTCTAAAGCACATAAGACTAGAATCAAGTTTGTGACGAAGAAATCAAAGACTGTGGAGAAAGAGCCTGAAATAGAAGATATGGAAGTTTAAAAATAGAACATTGAGGGGCCAGCCACTGAAGAAATGGAGGTTGAAGATAGGCCTACAGATCAACAAGAGGAGGAAGCTTTGTCCCCATAAGAGAATGTACAACAAGAAATGGGAATCTCTTCTCCCTTGCCTGATACACCTGTTGTAGCTCCTGTGTCTATTTCCCCTATTGATATTCCCTCTTCTAAATCTCCCTCCCCTTCCAAAATTATTTTTGACAATCTTCAAAATACTTTTGAACATGTTCTCTATTCCTCAGGGTCTATTCCTACTTTGTCCTCTTCATCTTTTGATATTGGGGATGCTTCTATTTTTTATCACTTTGTAATGAATACTAAGTAGGTCTCTAATGTAAATGTAACAGGTGCAGTTTTCACTAACACTCCACCTATTGTTTCCACTACCAGTACAAGTGCAGTTCAGGGGACACCAACAATGGAAATGTATCCCAATGTGAGTACTTCTATGCTTCCACCCTTGTTGTCATCTTATACACTGAAAAGAAAGAAACAAGCCATCTCCCCAGATGACTTTGATTTCAGTAAGCTGGTGCCTACAAAAGCTAAAGCCTTGAAAAAGCCAAAGATTCTTTCAAGAATGCTTTGGGACAAGGGACACAAATTTTTGGAGATTGCAAGACCTCCACAGGATGCAACCATGGAGAATTTTAATATGAATGATTACTCTATCTCTAGAGTTGAATTGGGCAAGATAACTCATGAAAGTGCCAAGAATGATATGCAGTCAGCCATGGACATCCTGATTCAGAAATTTGACAGGGAGAAAGAAATGAAAGATCACTACAAAGCGATGGTGGAATAGTTGACTGTAGAGGTCAGGAAAAACACTTTGAATTTAGACGCAGTATCTCTCGAGGCCATTTTTGTAGGAGACCCCATCATCCAAAAAGTAGAAAATAATCATCTCAAAGGAAAAGTACTTGAAGAGTACTTAGATAGGATGCGCGAACAAGGAATTTCTCTGTTTACAAAGATATCTGAGAAGACAGATAAAATGGGGAAAATAAGAGCAGAGCTTGATGATCTCATTGATGTTGTTTCTCAAGATATTGAGTGCATAGAAAAGAATCATGATAAATGGGTGAAGATGAGAAAATTGAAAATACGCAATCTAATAATAATTACCACCATTCCTAATAGGGATTCTTATATAAAAACGAAAGAGGCATTGACATACAGGAGTTGTGTGCTTAAAGATTTGATCAACGACCTTGAAACTTCAAGGAAACTCAGTGAACAAAGTGATGTTAGTCTTTTGCATAAATTGGAGGAGCTACCCTACAAGCTAGTATCATAGGATAACCAGTTTCTCTCTGCAGAAGAAATGGTTCAGGAATTTGAAGATATGTTCCAGAAGGAGTTTGAAGACAACATTTTCAATGGCCTCCGTGGACAATATTCTGGACAATCAGTTAACTTTGGAAAATTTGAAAACCAAGTTAACTAGTCATGCAAAATCAGTCACTACAGTCAGAGATGCCATAGTAAGAGCCAAGATGATTTTCAAGAACATAGTTAGTCCAGACAGTATTGGTATGCAAGCAACTTTCACCATGTATGATTATCATATGAAGAAAGATGGTGATACAAGTTGAAGCAGTTTTTCCCAATACTTAGTTTATTTTTCTGCTTTTTAGATGTACTTTTGAAATAATTTTGGACATATTTACATGTACTTTTTCCATATGTAATTACATCTAAAAACATAGGAAGTCCCTTGAGTCAAAAAGAACTCCTTTGTTGAATAAGTCAAAGTAGTTGTAAATTTCCTATTTTTGCTCCAGGCTCCTCCCTATAAATAAAGAGGGCCTCTATTGTAAATATTATCTTTTAGTTATTGAAGCAAAACTCTGTAAAATTGAAGATCATTTTGAGACTATGAGTTCAAATTGTAAATCAAATTTAATCAAGTGAATAAGAAAGTAAGTGATCATTCAAACTTTGTCTTGAAATAACTTGTGTTGTATTGGAAATCATTCTTATGTCTTTTTCCTAATATGATCTTATCTATTTGATTAAATAGTAGTGTGAGTGAGAATAATCTGGGAGATGTTCTAAAGTTGATTGTAGAGACTTTGTGCTACATCAATTATCTTTAGTTCGTGATTTAGTGTTTTAAAGTGAAAGATATTGGAAAGGCTTTGAACTACTATTATCTTTTGTGATCATATATTTTGTTGTAGTTTTCGGTGAAGACTTTGGGTTGCACCTTATTCTACTAGGTTCTAAGTTATAAATTAGCAAAAGAAGCAATGATAGACTTTGTGCTCTCGTGGGTTTCTTGATTTTTCAGTTTGTATCAAGAAAGTGCTCTTTTATTTTGTAAACATCGTTTCTAAAAAAGAGAAATGGATGACATGGTCTCACCCTTGAATTAGTATTTAGTTTAAAGTATTTTGTGATAGTTGATGGGGAACCTCCCCTTGTTGAGAGGAGAGATTTATCTCATTACACTGTGGTCGATATAATCATTTTACCTTCAGTTAGTTGAAGACAAAATATTCACCCATCAAGAGGTATGGAATAAGCTTAAGGATCTCTTTGGTTTAGTTAGTGATATTAGAGCTATATAGTTAGAAGCAATAATTGCATCTCTTTCTATTGATACATTTCCTTCTATTGAGGATTATTTGGTTAAATTCAATTCCTTAAAAGAGAAAATTGATAAGGAATACATATTCATGATTTTTTCTAAATTGATGGATCTCTTTTCATATTTTTCCACTTGCTTTTATTCTACTATGGATTGGTTGGGTGAATATGTTGTTATGCCATCTTTTGAGATATTTTGTGAGAGGTTGACTAGGGAACAATTAAAACTTCATCAAAATGATGTCACTAAGTCTCACGCATTGGTTGCCACTTCACCCAAGGGGAAAGGGAAGACAAAGAACAACCCTAATACAAAATCTAGTGAGGCTTCCATTACCTCTTCTAGTGAATAAAATTGCTACAAGAAGGAAATTTATGAGTTGAAACAATTACTCAAGGAACATCATATTTCCATTCCTTCTTCATCTAGTTCATCTTCTTCTCTTTCTACCAAACATGAGGATACTTCACCTAGTTACAAAGGAAAGGTTCATGCATTGATTACTACTCATGCACCTAGAGATGTCAGATGGATTATTGATTTAGGAGCTTTAGTTCATATTACTCATTCATTTGATCTTATGGTTCCAGGTACTCTTAGAAATCCATATTATGATAGACTCTTGATTGAAAATAATCAAGTCATTCATGTTTTTTTAACGGTTGGTAAACTTTTTAATGTGACTAGTGATGCTAGCACGACACACCCTCCAGTTCCATAGTAATGCTTTTTCTCGAAGCTATGAACTGGTGAGGCAACAACACGGGAAACCTCATCCTAAAGTAAGAACACTTCAAACATGTGACCTCATTAGACCAACAAATGCATAAATCCTATGAGCTCATTAGCATAGTGGGGGTTTGAACTCTAGTGGCTGCTACTACAACTGAGCAACTTAACAATTGAACCATGCCCTTAACGGTTCACACCAAGTCATTCATGTTTCTACAATTTAGGTAATATTAAAATTTTGGTGATGGTTTGGTGGTTAATATTTATTGCAATCCTAAGATTTCCTATTATTTAATTTTAGTATATCAAATTACACAGGCAGGCAACATCGTTGAATTTACTTCAGATTCATTATTCATTCATCATGCTATAGGAGAGATGTTTGCAGTGGGTAGGGCTGATCATCAATCTAAGGTATTTACATTTGATCACTTCATTAATGATAATGATCCTTATGTTCCTTTGACACCTCCATCTAATGTGTAGAGTAATTCAGTTCCATCAAATGGGTTTGTGGATCTAATAATGATTCCCCCATTACCTGCTACATTAGAGTTAACAGTCGACATGGATTCTAGGACTTCAACACAATACGATATTAATAGTTCTTTAGATTTGTGATTCTAGGATGGTTTCATTTTAGGCCTATCCAACTTGGCTTCTTATTCTACTACTTCAGATCTAGAGGACATGCTTAAGGAGGTACCACTTCTTTTCACAGATTTTATATTGGAAGATGTTCTTGAGTCTTCTTCATCTTTCTTCTTTGATTAAAGATCTTCCTAGTCTTGCTAAAGCACTTTTGGAGGCACTTTATTTTTCTTCCAAGATTTCATTTTTTAGACTTCTTTCTTCTCATTTCATCATGGAAATGGAGTTTCTTCTACATGCACCAATGGATTGCTTTCTTCCAAAGGGGAGACATGTTGTTTGTCATCATTGGATTCTCTTTTGGCTTCAAACATTCTTCTGTGGTTTTGAGGATCCTTCATTATGGGGGGGAAATGTTGTCTCAATCTTTCCCTTCATTAGAGGGGTAATTATATCATATTCTCATGATGGATGGGGGTATTGTGGAGACCTACATACATCACATGATCTATCACATGCATTATGTCTTTTTTTGGAGAGGAATTTTGTCACAAAGGCTTTTCTCCTTTTCTCCATTTGCAAGAGATTTAGTTGCATGATTAGTTGTGCATGGCTACCTAACATGGCCTAGTTCTTGGGACCCAAATATTGCATTCTGCATATTAGTCTTGCATAATTATTCTTCCTCCTAAGTTACACTTAAGGGGTGTGTTAGAGTCAATAGGATTTTACTTATTTATTTTCTTAAGTTTACTTAGGCACATAATAATTTATAGTTAGGTTTTGGAAGTTATTCCCATAACAAGTTAGAGAAGTTTATTTATGAGAAATGTAAGGCTATATAAGCCAATATAATACATTAATAAAATATTAATCAAAATCATATTTTTCTGGCTCATATTACAAATTTTTTTATGGTTGATTGCTCCTAGTTAAATCAAGGATGACTGTAGCTTCTAATGGGACTCTAATTTCTATCCCTACAATATAGCTATCACTTCTTTCCAAAAGATTTACCCCCAAACCAACCCAACTAAGCATACTATTATCCCTCTCTATTAATGCCATGTCCATTTTTTCTGCAACTCCATTCTATTATGTGGTGTACAAATTTGTCTTACATGTGTCTCTATTCCATGATCCTTATAGAATCTATCAAAATCTACTGAAAAACCTCACTATCATATTATTCCTCAAAATCTTAATCTTCCTACTAGGTTAACTTTATACAAGAGCCTTAAATTATTTAAGATGATTGATGACTTCAATTTTACTTTTGAGGAAATATACTTATGTCATTCTACTATAACCATCAATGAAAGATACCTAATATATAGATTTATAAATCAAATTACTAACATAAATATGACCAAAAACATTAAAATGGATTAAGTCCAACACCCTAAAAGATTTATGAGAACTAGAGTAAAATTGAATGCAGTTATATTTTCCATATGCAAAACACTAATAGAAATCAAATTCAAGATTGACATCATTTAACCACTCAACAAAGTTTTCATTTTAAAGGTCCTTACACTCTTCTCACATATGTGATACATCATCTAGTGCCATAATATTAGTTTCTCTACTGGTAGCTTAGTCTCCAAAGCATAAGCACCCTTAGGTATCTAAATAGCACGACAATCATAAGTGGATGAAACACTCCTCTTTACTATTGGTTCCAATAGTTAATGTGTATATTCTACAAATCTATTCACTATAGGAATAAAGGAACTATTCAAGAAAACTATGCATGTGCATCTAGTTCAAATAGAGTGGAAATGAAAATAAACCTCTACACCCACATCATTAAGTTAATTACAAAAAGTAGGTTCCATGCCAAACTAGGGATAAGTAGTACAAAATTGATCCCCTTCACTTGTGCATTAAGGAATGAAATCAATACTCTTACATAATCAACAGTATTCAAATGAGAATCATATCTAATGTGCATCTTCCTAGCATCATATTCTTCATATTTGATAAACCAACCTTAATATGAGATCTTGTGGAAAGAGGTGCCAAAGTCTATCAACTATGCACATTCTCATACATATGTAGGAAAGGCCTTGACAAAGGAATCACCTTCATCATAGGAGGACTTGTTAGACTCATCATTAAAACCTATTCTTCTTCTTTTTATCCTACTTATTGTCTCCTTTGAAATGGTTAGTCGAATCCCAAAATTTATCCTTTGACTTACCAGAAGATTTGGATCTCCACAAGATTTAGATCTATCCTTGTCATACTTCTTGTCCTCCTTTCCTTTCTCTTTCTATGTACCATGAATAGAAAGAGTCTTCTTATATTTTGAAGTCTTTGTCCATATCTCTTTAGAAAGCAATGATTCTACCACCTCATCTATTTTCATCTTGGTGATAATGCTCCCAATAGACATAACAAGGTGGTTGTATGAATTTGATATAGAGTATATCAAAGTCATATGCTAATCCTTCTCCTCCATCTTCACTCCAATAGAGTGCAACTAGGTCACAATCGTATTGAAAGCATTTATATGTTCAACAACATATCCACCATTTTCCATCCTGAGGCTATACAACTTGTTTCTTAGGAATATCATGTTTAATAGGAATTTATGCTAATAAATCTCATCTAGTTTCTTCTAAAGTTTTCCTACAATAATGTCTCCATGCACATTCAACAATTGTGAATCAGTAAAATAGAGTATAATGAGACTGTTTTCTTTTCTATCTATTTTGTCCTAGTCTTATTATGATGTAGTTATAGGTTTATATTTGGATATTGCAACCCTTAGATTTCTATCCATGAGTATATCCTCCATATTGAACTTCCAGAGCTTAAATGTTTTTCATGAGAACTTCTCCATCTCTATCCTTGATGTTCTTTCAATTTTTTCTACTATAAGATCTTTTATATGCAAGCTCCCACTCAATCCAATATTAGTATAAAATACCCTTGTCCCTAACACCTAGAATTTGAGATGATCAGGATTTGATACCAAATGAAAGGAAGAAGAGGTGTAGAATATGCTTACTACACTAATCTATGAGAGGAGATATGTGCAAAAGTCAAACTAATCACATGGTTACAAGGAAATAAACAAAAAATCAATATACAATAACACAACGATATACATGGGGAAAATCCTTTAAGAAAAAAACCCCACATTCCAAGCTGACTTAGTATATTATTCATTAATTAAATCTTACAATACACTTGTAGAGTCTAAGCGTTTAGAGGAGTATCACCAACTAGAGATTTGGAGTAATTTTTGTAGCATAATATAACCTACAAAACTCACTATCAAAATGTCTACCACAAGCATCCAATAAAGAGGAGAAATAATACATGAAACTATAAAATGGTAACTAGGAAACCATGAGCTAAAACCACATAAAAATGTGGTGTCCAAATCTCTAGTTATAAATCCAATACCCAAATCTCTAGATGAGTTCGTAGGCTAAAATAACATATTTATTTCACCTAACATAAGCTCATCATAATCCACTCTTGATCTTGGGTGTTCAATTTGGCTCCATTATGTCCACCAAATATGTTTTATGACATGTCATGTTACACGGATCATAATTTTATCAACAAGTGCAACTCCCTTTTACATCTATTTTGTGTGTCCAAAATGTTTTTCATTTCCAATGTAGGAGGCCCAACTTCCTGAGGCCATAACTTTTGATCCAAGAGGCCAATTTCGTCCCCATTTTTTTAAATTGTAATCTTGAAGAGGTCCATGTCATAGGCATCAAGGAACTAGTGCCTAATAACCTAAATTTTTCAATTTCACAAAAAACCAAATCTATAGCCTAGAAATTGATTTTTTTCTATTCTATAGTCTAAAAATCACACTGCTTGTAATCTTAACATTAGAAGCAATCTTGAGACACCATTCCCAACACCAAAATTAGCATGCATTTACCCTAGTTGGTGTCCCACATCTAGACCTACACAATTGAAATGAAAGACCATTTACAACATATAAACGTTTTGAAAATAAAATCTACAATGGAAACATAGAGGAGTATATTCATAAATCATGTGAGGTTGGAGAATACTATCTATGCATGAGGTTAGCTCCTACCCATCTAATACTTTCAAAACACACATACAACATGACTCAAGAGCATTTGAAATGTGTCCTCTACTTAATTTTTTAGTAAAAAGATGGATAAGAGGACATACCATTGCAACAAAGTGCAAATATACCTAATTTTTCTCTCTAGAATGACTTGCAAGATAAATGACATGTTTCAAGGAGAGACCATAACCTCTAAACTCATTTTTGGGTCATTTTTTAATGCATTCATGCATATTGATTTGAGTGAAAATATAACTTTGGATTGATAGTAGATTTAAGTGCAATTACAGTTAATAAAGAGCTTGAAAGATAAGAATTATAGACATGGTGATGACTCTAGCCTAGGTAGACCCCTAGGAAAATATTTCAACAAAAAATGTTTTCACCATAGATTTCATTTTCATTAAACTTTCAAGTTTTAGATGGTTAAATTTAGGATAAATAGAGTCAAATTGTATGCATCCTAGCAAAGAACATGTAGGTTCTCCTTTTTTCATTTATGCTGTTAGTTTCTAGGTTTAAGGTCAAGTCAAATTTGTTTCTCTAAGCAAACTAGTTTTCACTATAGAGAATTTACATATGGATGGATGAATGCATGCTCACCATTGGTAGAAGGGATAGATGACCATCCATCCATATGTATATTCTTTGTAGTGAACACCAATTTTCTTACCACTAGTAGAAGGGGCAGATGACCATAGTGAGTTTAATTTTTCTAGTTTTATAGAATTTTGCTAACATTTATGGGTTTTGTTCTCTTTGAAGGGTTTTATAACTTTTATAAATTTTCTAAAGATATTATAATGTCATCTCATAGGGTTCTTTTGTCCATTAGGGCAATCCTTAGGAGAAATGATGGACCTCAAAGACTATTATGGGCTTGCTTTATGGGGATAAGTTCATACTAGGTGAGTGCAGAATCATCATAGGCTAAATAGTGGCAATAGGAAGAGAAAATGCATCTTTACTTAGCCAAAATTGTGAAAAGTGAAAGTTTGACTTTTTTTGGGTTGGAGAGAATATATGTTTTGGTTTAGAATACCAAACCAAAATGGATATCCATTTAGAACAGATATCTAATTCGAACGGATATCCGTTTGGAACATACATCTATTTTGTGTGACCCAAAATTGATATCCATTTTGGACATCATAAAAGTGAAAAAGGGCCTACATTTTGCAAACCCATGGCTTGCAAAATGTAGACCTTCAAAAAACGGATATCAAAGCTCTCAAAAATAGATATCCGATTGAAGGAGGTTGCCAAATCAAATAGGTAAGGTGCGATTATTGTCTTCTTTAATTTATTTTTAAATGAAATGATTTTTTTAAAAATTCTAAATGGATATCTTTTATATTTTAAATAGGTAAAATGGATGAAGAACATGAAAACCCAAACTCTCCCCCTCCAATAATCAAAGAGAAAATTGAAATAAATAATGATCAAATAAGTAGGATTGTAGAAATTTATCACCGCCACCCTCAATTGTCTTCAATGACATCGAATTTAGATGGGATTATTACTCATGTTTGAACCATTACAAGCCAACATGAATCATTTAGGCAATGGTGAGAAACCAAGAAGGCAGAATATACTAATGGTTTATCATACGATCAAGTGAAAGAGTTAGACGTTACCAAAGCTATGTTAGCCTAATATTTTGTCAATTCTAAAACCAGATTGCATGTTGATGTTCCTAAGCCTAAGTATCCAATCAAATAGTGTACACATGAGGATATTAGTCAGAATTTTTGGGATTGTTGGTGGATGGGTTTTGATAAACCACCCAACAACAATTTATATGTACCTTTGTATTTCATTTGTAAACTATATGCAAACTTTGTAATGGGTCACCATGTGAGTTATTTTAATTTTAGAGAGTTCTAAGGAGTACATAAGATAATGCTTCAAGATAGACTTGGGGCAATGAGACAAGTTCAAGGTCCTTTTATTCCCCCTCTTGCTATCCCTTCTCCACCTCCAATTCAACACCTAGACATTGTTGCAAATGCAACACAATAGGGCCTCATTGCCATTGACTCTTTGACCGAGTACTTGATTACATAGACCTCTCAGTTCACACAACCACATGATATTACTAGACCCTCCTCATCCACACATGTTCGTATGCCTCATCATTGCATTTTTTGCAATCGGTTATGCTCAGGTCCTCTTACGGAGAGTAGTTAGCCACCCATGAACACTTTAGAGTATGATGTCCCTCATACATCGCCTTCATGAGATTAGGTAGTGGGGTCCAAAACTCAAGCTGAGGCATCAGAGACAAGAGTAGAAGCATAGGCATTAGTGGTTAGAGAGGGAGAGGAGCAGGGCCAATCTTTTATAGAGGTAAAATTTAAAGTTAAATTTCATGGTGTATTCCATTTGAATAATATAAACAAAGATTAGTACTAGTGTATCTAAGGGGGATAAGATTTGATGATAGAGGAGGAGTTGACATAAGTTCATCATGGAACTTGTTGGGACATGAAAAATTCAAAATTTTCCTATACTTCTACCCACCTCATGGCCAACAAGATCAGACAATCATGTGCACAAAATCATAATAGCACTGGATGGATTCTATAAAAATCACATGATCTGTACCATAAACTTTTGTCTCACCCATCATACCATATATGGTAAGGGGCCTCAATTCCTTAATTTCGGCAAGACCTTACTTTCTTCATATCAATCCACGCTCTACATGAGATGGGCTAAAATAAGTATCGGCATGAGAATAACGATCGGTGAGAAGATTTCAGGAATCACTGATGAAGAAAATAACACCAATGACCTTTCATCAGAGAGACAATTTGTAGTCATGCCGAGTTAATAAAAAATGAGGACTATCGGCATAAGAAAACACCATCAGAGAATAATTCAAAAAACCCCCCGACAACATAAATCATACCGATGGAGGAATTTGGTATGAATCTCACTAAAATAGAAGGAACTAGTGATCATTGGCAGGAGTTGAACATCGGAGTGAAGAATTAAAGTGTCTTTGACATTTTCATGTCTCAGTGACTAAAGAAATTGTATCGGCCTAATTCACACTGATATGCATAGAGGATAAAAATCATCAGTGGAAGTGAACAAGTCAGAACAAAGCTTACAAGTCTTGTCGAACTGATGGTCACAACGATGAAAGATGTCGGTGACATATTGTGAATGATCACTCCAATGAAGGATATAAAAGGGGTATCAGGGAAACAATCATGATTGGGTAGTTTGAAATAAGTCATCTTGATGTCCTATGTTGCTCCAACGATGATAATAGATGCACTTATCGATAAGACTCTTGCCGATACTCATTTGAGAGACACTTGAGATATCGGAGTAAGATGTTCTTCCCATGGTGATAACATAAGTCAGACCGACAATAGCCATGCTCATTTCTATATCGGGTAGATCTTGAAATAACTTGCCAATACAAACTCATACATGAAAGATGACATCGAGGAGACAAATGAAGGGTCACAACGATTGATCCACATGCAAATGTTCACACCATAAGAGGATATTAAATTGCCCTGACATTACAAAAGTCATATCGATGAGGGGAGTTATGATGATGTGACATCTCACAATGATGATGAAAATTTATACACTAGAACAATTAATTGCAGACAAGGAAGATATCCTTTGAAGAGCCATTCGAAATCACTGTAATTAAATTCAAACGAATTGTCTGAGAAGGGCGCATAAATGAGAGCTGGGAGGAAAGGGTAGAGGAGTTTGATCATCTCATAATAGGTACATACTCAAAAAACCTCTGTGTGATAGATTAAATTATAAACTTTACTATCTAGAATTGTAATGGAGACTCCAACAAAAGGAAAGGGCAGAAAATAACTAGGTGAAACTAGTAAACCCAAGAAACAAAAAATTGACAAAAGCACTGATGAGAAAATAAAAGATAGGAAATTGAATCAAGACTTAATTGACCAATTTCTTGGATCAACCCCTAAAGCCCGAAGGTCTGCACAACTTAGGGCAGCAGTAGGGAAACTAGAAGACAAGTGCAAATATCTTGGCAATGTATGGACTCCAATAAGAGGCTATGAATTGTTCAAATTCCACTACAATAGAAGATTCATGAATTTCCCAGTGTCTAACCCGTGGCACTTGAATTTGGGCAAATTGGTCAATCCTAGTGTATTTCTAAATGCTAAACTCTCAAACTCTTGGCTAAGTAGTATAATCCAAGCCTCAAGGCCATATGTAACCCATAAGGGGAGCCTATTATACATTTGTCTAAGAATGCCATTTGTGAAGTATTTGACTTAGATGATTTATGTACTATTCCCATAGTTTATGAATATTTGGATAAAGAGTACTAGAGATTGGATACCACATATAATGGATGGAGATAACCTATTCACAAGCCTAGGGTAGAGGGAGAAATGGTGTCTCTTAATGATAATGATGGACCTCCATTCCATGTGTCATTGTTTGAACCATATATACAATACACATATTATTCTGTGGGCCAAGTCCTAGGGTCAGAAGTTCCTGATTTTATGACAATTCCTTTGATGGTGATAGCCACAGATATCCAGTGCCACAATGTCAGGCAGTTTGACTATGCTACATATGTTTTTGGAAGAATTGATTCTAGTTTAACTGCAATCAAGAATAATGCCCCATCGGTCTCTTTTGAACACTACTCTCTGCTCATGCACATGGTGCTTTATTATGGCCAAGAAATAGGATTATGGCCTAGTGAATTCAAAGTTGCTCCAGTGGACCAGAGGGGTAAATGTCACCCACGCAAATGTGGATGAGGATATGGGACAATAGGTATGCCCATTCTAGCTATGTTCATTTTGGAGAATAATGTGTTAAAGTGTTGTATAAATATTTCATTCACCCTTGTGAATATTTACTATCAAATTAAATAAAGAGGTTTCTCAGACCCAAAGATTTTGGTGGTCCTCCTACCGTCACCCACAACTAGGGTGATTGGTATTGTTTCAAGGATTCAACCATGATCAGAGTTTATGGTTTTGAGGACACCCTATTTATATTACCTAAGACAGTTCCTGACAGAATTGCCTACTTAGAGATAGTCAGGCAAATGAATTTCTCTAATGTGATGCACTTAAGCTACTATCACAAGTAATCATTTATGCCTAGTACTCTGTAATTTGGGGATTTTACTGTGGTCTCCAAAGAGGGTTATGGTCTCATTATGGATAAATTAATGCATTATAACATGAGATATGTAGAGGAAAGAAAAGGATTTAATTCTGAGGGTTTCATTAACCTTGCTAGGAGAAAACAAAACCTCAGTGGGTATACACATGACCCATATCCACATGATGACATTATCAGGAATATGGAAGAAACTAAATTTGAATTAGTGATTGAGAAATATAATAGAGAATTAGATGAGAAAAAAAGACAGCTTGTAGAGATAGAGTTGTTGTCCTCTTTTGATGAGGGGTCTGCAGAAGAAGAAGAGCCACATTGGTGTAGGAGCACCTCGAGACCTGAGAATCAGGAGGATTCCATGCATATTCTGTTCTGTCCAAAGTGTCATATTGTAAGGCCTTGGAGCCATATGGAGTCATACTTGGCTAAGTAACATCATAAAACTGAGTCTGTATACATGTTGTAACCGAACTGTATGAATGTAACCAAATGGCAGAGGTGGTTATAAGGCGGTTCGACTTCCATCTTGTGTGACTGCTGACATGAGTCTATATAGTCAGTCTGTGTTTGTGAAGAAAGTGTGAGGCACAGATAGAGAAAGAATTGATTTGTATGTATATTCTTAGAGGAATAAAAGGTTTTGTTTTTGTCTAATTATAGAGATGTAGATT
This sequence comes from Cunninghamia lanceolata, assembly GCA_027924645.1. Classification (NCBI taxonomy): domain Eukaryota; kingdom Viridiplantae; phylum Streptophyta; class Pinopsida; order Cupressales; family Cupressaceae; genus Cunninghamia; species Cunninghamia lanceolata. The sequence continues at coordinate 8,691,246 of BSBN01000193.1, forward strand.
AGAAGCATTCCACTGGTGGAGATTTCTTCAAAATCAATGGAATGACTTCCTTAGGAGTAGATTGTTTTCCATTCTATTGAGTTTTGTTGTTTCTGTGAGAGTTGTTAGGTTGCAGAGTTGTAGAAGTGATATCGGTGTGAAATAGCCCTCAAGAAAGTTTTTTAGAAGTTATATCGATCGTCAGTGTCCCGCCGATAGAAGGTGCATCGGTGACAAATGGTTTGATCTCACCAATGACGGGTTGTATTGGCACATCAGCCAATATTCTATAGCATTCACTGATGATATAAGTCTGGCTGACATGGTCATGTTAACTAGCATTGAATCCATTGTGGTTGAAGCGAGAGGAAAGTTAGCCATGATCGGTGTATCGGTGAAGTAGATTCTTATGAGGCCGATGGCAAATATCTTACCAACGAGTGTGGAGTAAAGGTGAAGACATCAGTGTATCAAAAGATGAATGAAATGAACCACCAATGATCCAAGTCACACCAACGATAGTGGTTTGAAGGGTCATCAGGGTGATCAGAATCTATCGGTGAAGTTAATGCTAATGGGACCGATAGAGATTGTGTTGCCGATAGGCAAGGGGCATTGAATCTCACATCAAAGTGAGTAAGACTTCAGTGTGAAAGGTTGACAAGTTGTTGATAGCAGTCTGCTTGACCGATAGGGGTCAACAAGTGAGAAATCATAATCTTGGAGGTATCAGCCTATTGGCCGACTGAAATTTTGGCTCACTGATAGTATATGGTCTCACCGATAGCGAAGAATGTGGGTGGTTCAGTATTATTTGGACCTTGAAGAGGGTATTGAAAGTTGATTAAGCATTTATCTCCCCATACTATGGGTTAGATGGGTATTCAGCCCCTGTATTGAGTGCTTACACTGTGCACTCTGCATCAAATTAGTATCAGAGCTAGTGAAAGATTTGGCGAAACATTTGGTGAAAGATCTGGTGAAAGATCTGGTGAAAGAGCTGGTGAAAGGTCTAGGCAATTGTAAGAAGGAAAACTGAAGAGTTGGAGAAAAATGTTTGGATGGTGACCATTTTAAAAACTTAGGTCATAAAAGGTATTTTGAAGGCTGATAGTAGTTGCTAGATTGTTGCAGATGCTTGTGCCATCTAGTTGCAAGAAGGAATAGGATTCCTATAGTGTGTGGGCAGATGATGATGAAGTCTATCAAGACCATTCACCAATAGAGATTTCACTGGAAGAGGGTGCAGAGTGAGGCCACTATGAGAGAGAGTGGTAATGCATCTCTAGGATCTACTGTTGGATGAGAGGAATGGGTTTGTGAAGCAGCGTGTAGGATGGACATCTAATTAAGCATTATGTTGTAGTCGTTGAAGCTTTGATCAGTTTGAGAGTACTCCATTGCTAGGAGTAGAAGGAGCCTAAAGATATTCTGAAATGTTGATGATAGTTTTCCATTGTTGGTTGGTTGGTCTCTATTCCATTGATGTAAAGATTTGAAGCCTGAAGCTGAAGAGACAGAGTGAAAGATGAAGACAGACAGAGATGCAGAAAAAGGTAGTTTCGTTTTCCAGATACATTTCCAAGGGACTTGGAAATCTTTGTTGGTTGGTTGTATGGTACAGGAGCACCTCGAGACTTGAGAATCAGGAGGATTCCATGCATATTCTGTTCTATCCAAAGTGTCATATTGTAAGGCCTTGGTGCCATATGGAGTCATACTTGGCTGAGTAATGTATAAAACTGAGTCTGTATACGTGTTGTAACTAAACTATATGAATGTAACCGAATGGCAGAGGTGGTTATAGGGTGGTTCACCTTCCATATTGTGTAACTACAGACATAAGTCTATATAGTCAGTCTGTGTTCGTGAAGAAAGTGTGAGGAATAGATAGAGAAAGACTCGATTTGTATGTATATTCTCAAAGGAATAAAAGTTTTATTTTGGTCTAATTACAGAGATGTAGATCGGAAGCATTCCACTAGTGGAGATTTCTTCAAAATTAGTGGAATGACGTCCTTAGGAGTCAATGGTTTTCCATTCTGTTGAGTTTTGTTGTTTATGTGTGAGTTGTTTGGTTGCAGAGTTGTAGAAGTGATATTGGTGTGAAATAGCCCTTGAGAAATTTTTTAGTAGTTATATCGATTGTCAGTGTCCCACCGATAGAAGGTACATCGGTGACAAATGGTTTGATCTCACTGACAATGGGTTGTATTGGCACATCAGCCAATATTTTATAGCATCCACCAATGATATAATTCTGGCAGACACAGTCATGTTAACTGGCATTAAAGCCGTCATGGTTGAAGCGAGAGGTAAGTTAGCCACCATCGGCATATCAGCAAAGAAGATTCTTACGAGGCCAATGGAAAATGTCTTACCGATGAGTGTGGAGTGAAGGTGAAGACATCAACGTATCGGAAGATGAATGAAATGAACTGCCGATGATCCAAGTCACACAGATAGTAGTGATTCGAAGGGTCATCAGGGTGATTGGAATGTATTAGTGAAGTTAATGCTAATGGGGCCGATAGTGATTGTGTTACCGACAGGCAAGGGGTGTTGAATCTCACATCGAAGTGAGTAAGACTTTGGTGTGAAAGGTTGACAAGTCACTGATAGCGATCTATTTGACCGATAGGGGTCAACAAGTGAGAAATCAGAATCTTGGAGGTATTGTCCTATCGGGTGACTAAAATTTTAGCTCGCCGATAGTATATGGTCTCCCTGATAGCAAAGAATGTGGGTGGTTTGATGTTATTTGGACCTTAAAGAGGGTATTGAAAGTTGATTAAGCATTTATCTCCCTGTACTGTGGGTTAGATGGGTATTCACCCCCTGTATTGAGTGCTTCCACTGTGTGCTCTACATCACACATCAATAAGTAGCTATGATATCTAAATGAAAAATGCAATTCTATTAGTCTCCTGGTATAGAATATGATGAGGAGAAGTCTGCTGATGAGGACCCCAGACAATTAGCATATGATTCTTTTATTTTAGATGATCAATTTATTCATTCTAAAGAGTTTAAATCTTTTTTGTATAAATGCAAAGGTAAAGAGATTAGAGAATCAGTTGATGATGTCTCAGCCAACAATGAAAGATAATTAATTGATATGTTAAAAATGACAGTGGACAATGAATTGAAAGATATGACTCCTAGTAAAGGCAGATAGCTACTCAGAGAAGAAGGCGTAATGATATTTCCTGGTTTTGATTTGAATTTAGCTTTTGTGTTTGATAGTTTTTTGCATAATACAGATGACAAATATAAGCTCACTCTTGAGGGTGTCACAGAAGTCTATATGGGCACCAAATATAATAATGACAAAAATTCACTAATGATATAGGCCTCCTACCCGCCTCATAAGAAGACAGCCATCATAGACACTGAAAAGGCTTTTGGGCATGCCATGAATTTGAAGGCAGGGGAAATTGATTCCTTGATTACTGCTAAAATTGGCATAAACATTGAAAAGTTGAACAAAGCACAAGCTCAAATGCTGATCAAAGAATGGGATGCGTATAAATTGAGTTGTGAAAGGTTAACAAAAGAAAATGATTTCTTGAAAGATACTATTAAGAACACCTTTGGAGGTTCAGTGAAAAGGTTAACTCAGGGAGAGAGCTCACAAAGCGCCCAATCACAATCTATTGATTATATTGCTTAGCTCTAGATTGACACACTTGCAACAGTGCTCTAGAATAGACATGTTATCATGATGCATTGGATGAACAAATTTTGGGATGTTTATTCTAAAAACTATAAAGTGATCCAAGAGCATGAGAGGCCACACAATAGGCTCTAAGAAAAGCTCCATGAGATACAGAGTAAGGATGTTTTTGACACTACAGGGACTTCTAGTGCAAAAGAACTAATTGAGCAGCATTAGAAATAATATGACCTACTTAAAAATGATGCCAAAGAATGTATTGAAGCTTCAAAGGCAGGAGTGCCCATGTTGTTCAAAAATGATAAAAAACTAAAGAGCAAAGATGACTAGAGTAAAGAGTGTCAAGTGATATTGCATGAAGCCTTAGGATCCCTCAAAGACAAAGACCTTGCATCTGGGGAATCCTGCAAGCATCTAGAGAAGATGGTGAGGATAGACGTGATCACAAGGAATGCTATTGAGTTCACTGATATGCATTGTAGCCAGAAATACTTGGATCACCTTGCTCAGATATACTTATGGCTTAGTAGGGCTTAAGATCATTTTCTTTGTTTACATTTTGTTAATCAGTATTATTCCTAAAAGACATTTTGAAGAGTTATATCTCTTCATAAAAATTTCTATATAAGTTGGACATATGGTGATGAATAATCATCAGCAGTAAGATATGATAGGGATGAAGTTTTTAAGGTTTTAAAAGACCATGTTGGAAGATTTATAATGAAGAAGTAAATTGAAGTTCTTTGATTATGTGGTTTTATTTTTGGCATCAATTGTTTGTTAAAATTATTCAATTATATGGTTATCTCCAATTCAGTATTTCCTTGTTATTCAAATTAATATATCAAGTATATATTTAATTTTTCAATGCACATTTGATGTATTTGTGTGATTGGATTAACTAGTTTCCATAAAAGGAATTAAAATCCTTCTGATCAGTCACAGTAATTTGGAACTATTGGTTTGGATCACTAAGAAGAATCATATAATTAGGATTGTCATTCTATCTCCACATTGATATTGTCTGTTGTTCTTGTATAATCCTTCAAGAAAGGATTAAAATTCCTTCTAGTGAATAACAAGAAATCTAATTGTGTCAGTTGGATTATTACATTTTCCTGCATGTTTATAAAAGTTATAAACTAAAGTACTGTGCCAAACAATTGGAGTTATTTCCCCTATAACCCACTGGTCTTAGATTTTCATTTAACTCTATTTACCCAACAAGGCACTAGTCTTACTTATTTCAATAGTTAAATTCATTTATTAGTTTTTACCTTGATACTGGTTATATAATTTATACCAATCATCTTTCAGACATCAGAAGTAGAACTAATTAACAAGCTTTCATCTACTCCACATCATTTTCCACTGTAGGTATATCCCTTAACTTAGTCAAAACATTTACATTCTCTAATCTACATTAACTTCCAAGGTCTACTTACCGATAAGGGCATGGTTCGGTGGTTAAGTCACTCGGTTGTAGTGGCGGCCACCAGAGTTCAAACCCTCGCTGGGCCAACGAGCTCGCAAGGCGTTATGCCTTCGCTGGGCCAACGAGCTCATGGGTTTGAAGTGTTCTTTCTTGGGGATGAGGTCCCCCGTGTTGTGGCCTCACCGGTTCATAGCTCTAGGCAAAACCGTTGTGTGGAGCCGGAGGGCATGTCACACCAGTATCACCGGTCTCGTTAAAAAGTTTACCAGGTGCATTTAAAAAAAAAAAAACTTCCAAGGTCTACTTGCCTAGGTTTAGCAGAACCGAAAGTGCAGGGAGTCATCAAACCCTAAATGTTAACTCCATCATGTTAGTTCAAAAACATTGCAAATCTAAGCATAGATCCTGGCATCCTCTTTGACGCAGAGGAAATGCAACAGAAGCTTACAAATAGGATGGAGAAGCCATTAATCCACTAGCATGTTAAAATCCTGGACATGCAGTATGTAATACCTATCGGCTTATCATCATCATCACATTTCTTGCTAACACAGACATCATCATCATATTTCAAAGAGGCATGAAATATCCTCCTGCTAACTACTGTTCACTTCCTTATCGCCTTTCACCTTTCGCCTATCAGCAGCATCATCATATTCGGCTATCAGCAGCATCATCACATTCGGCAAGCACAAACATCCTCCTGATGTTCACTGTTCATCTTACCGCCAAACTCTATCTTCATCATCATGATGTTTAGCATCATCATCACCCTTCGTCAGTAGGATATGAAATATCCGGTTCCTCTCATATATCTTGATGACGATATTCCTTATGCACCTTTTCTTTGATGCTTACGTCACCCTGATATCGACCTTCTTTAAACAAACAGCATCAGGATATGACTTATTAGGTCATATTGAAACATCCTGATGATGTTAACCAAACTTTATGCCGATGACTTACGCCGATGCCAAAACACTTAGCGACAGCAGGATAAACTTGCATAGGGTGATATTCGCAATATCCTGATGATGATGACGTCACTTGCACCCAATGATGATGTCAATGCACCTGATGATGATGTCAATAGGATATAAGACACTTATATCCTCCGCAACATGATAATGAATATCCGGTGATCTTTTCAATATCCTGATGATGACCTTTCCGGTCCTTAGCCAAAAAGTGAACTTTCACTTCTGCATGCGATAGCGATATGCGGACGATGGATACACACGAAAGATGATCCTGACGATGATATACACACTGAGTATATATCTGACTTATATCATCCTGATGCATTCAAAACATATAGTCTTTGTCAGCTTCATAACCCGATCCAGATAGCGATATACTCGCAGATGTCGATGCAATTCACTCCGTCTGGAAAAGCACATGTAGATCCCTGTATATCCGTCAGCTGCATGCAAACTCACAGAACCGCACAATTTTACAAAGAAAACATGATGATCAGGCCGGATGACCTTTAGATCAAAACTTAACAGTTTATCTTCCTAAACCCTAGCACATGAGGATGCTAGGTTGATTCATAGCATGCTACCAATCGATCTCCCACACAATGAAATGCATAAACAGAAAACTAAAATACAACCTAAACTAACATGCATGACCATTCCACCGATTCACAGAATCAACCGGTGGAAGGGTTGAAAGAATCCATTAACCTGTAATCAGAACAGAAATCAAAACATAAACAGCTAATAAACCAGATAATGCAATTGATGAGATCTTATTTAGATGAAACACAAATGTCTTGTTTCTACAATACTATCGAACAACAATGTTTCACAATGTCTGGCCTGATCTCTGGATCTCACTCAATCACCAGTACAACATAACATAACTACTACTCTCTCTTTTGATCTCAAACCCTAACTGATCTGAGTTATTTATAGCAATATCCTACGAGTACTACCAACTCGATTCCCAGCGGCTGGGAGCTTCCAAGCGGCTGGGAGAAGACAGCTCAGACAACCTGATAACGAACTCTAACTACCTACACAGTCTCCTAGGCTGATCTAATACATATGCATTGGTCCAATGGACCTTATTACATTAGGAAGTCAAACATGCTAAAACTAGACTAATGTCCTGTCATGCGGACAATGAACCTATATCCTGTCTTGTAGGGGTGCTCCTGCACCATACTCCCCAGAAGAAGAAATCTCAAGTCCACTTGAGATGAGAGTATGAAGATCTGCACCATGTTTCTGGATCTGCTCTTCAGTCATCCAGACTACTTTAGAATTAGGTTTTCCCTTCCAAGAGACTAGATACTCCAAGTACTGTTTGTTCTGGGTCTGTTTGACCACTCTGGTGTCCAAAACCTTCTGCAACTGTGGAGGATCATGCTTGGGAATGTTATCATGGACTGTATCCTGTAGGAGATCATGATCTGCATCTAGATAAGACTTGTATGGAGTTAAATCACATACATTGAATATAGGGGACAAACCAAGATCAGGGGGGAGTTGTATCTCATAAGCATTCTGTCCATGCTTGTGCAAGATCTGACATGGTCCAACTTTTCTCTGCATAAGTTTAGTATATTTTCCCTTAGGAAGTCTGTCCTTCTTTAAATGAACCCATACCAAATCTCCAACATCAAACTGTACATCCTTCTTCTTTTTATCAGCATATTCCTTATACTTCAAGGTGGTTTGTTGTAGTTGGGTCTTGACTTGATCATGAACCTCTTTTATGGCTTCTGCAAAAGCTTCTCCTTCTGTACTAATAGGGTCTACTGTAGGTAGATCTCTCAATTCCAAAATTCCTCTTGGATGCACACCATAAACTATCTGGAAAAGTGATTTCACTGTGCTCCTATTGACAGTATCATTATAGGAAAATTCAGCTTGAGATAGAATATTATCCCACTTTTCTCCATGTTGTTTTGTCAAACATCTAAGCAAATTTCCTAAGGAACGGTTCACTACTTCAGTCTGTCCATCCGTTTGAGGATGATATGCAGAGGAAAAAGACAAATTTGTTCCAAGTTTCTTCCAAAGAGTTCTCTAGAAGTGACCAATAAACTTCACATCCCTATCTGACACTATGCTCAATGGCAATCCATGGATCTTAACAATCTCCCTGAAAAACAAATTTGCAATGTATGAAGCATCAGCAGTGGTTTTGCATGGCAAGAAATGTGCCATTTTGCTGAATCTATCCACTACAACAAAAACACTGTCAAACCCTTTCCTTGTCCTTGGTAAACCCAAGACAAAATCCATACTTATACTTTCCCATGGTCTGGAAGGAATGGGTAAGGGCTGATATAAACCTGCATTAGTCGACCTGCCTTTAGCTTTCTGACATATCACACATGTCTCTACAAACTTTCTGACATTTGATTGTAACTTAGGCTGAAAGTAATGTCTTCGGACAAGATCAAGAGTCTTATCTAGACCAAAATGACCTGCCATAGCTCCACAATGTTTCTCCTTAATGATGTTTAACCTCATAGAACACCTTGGAATACATAACTGTCCACCTTTGAAGAACAATCCATCCTGAATCAAAAATTTAGAGAATTCAGCATGATATTTCTCTCCAAAAGAAGTACATACATGATATATCTCCCCAAAATCTTCATCAGTCTCATACATGGTCTTTAGTGAATCAATGCCAACACTTTCTAACTAAATCTGGTTGACTGTTAGAACTCTCCTGCTCAAAGCATCTGCAACTTTATTCTTGACTCCTTTCTTATGCTTCAATGTAAAAGTAAACGCTTGTAAGGTTTCTACCCATTTCATGTGTCTGTGGTTCAGCTTTTCCTGGCTGTTTATGAAAATCAGAGCCTGGTTATCTGTGAATACTATGAATTCCTTTGGCATCAAGTAATGCCTCCATTTCTTGAGTGACTGGACTAAAGCATACATTTCCAAATCATATGAGGAATACCTCTTTTTAGCATCATTGAGCTTCTCACTGAAAAATGCAATAGGTCTACCTTCTTGGCTGAGTACTGCTCCAATGGCCATGTGACTGGCATCACATTCCACCTAAAAGATTTTGTTAAAGTCTGGAAGTGCAAGGACTGGCTGCTGTGCCACCTTCTTCTTCAATGTTTCAAAAGAATCATCTGCTCTTTGAGTCCAAACAAATCTGCACTTCTGTCCTCCTTTGATGGTATCAAGCATGGGTGCACAAATATGACTAAACCCTCTTATAAACTTCCTGTAGAAGGTTGCTAACCCATGGAAACTTCTGACATCATTCATAGTCTTTGAGGTTGGCCAAGACAATATGGCACTTACCTTCTCCTTATCCATTTGTAACTTTCCTTGTGAAATGACAAAACCCAAATATGTGATCTCCTCTTGCATGAACAAACACTTGTCTAAATTTGTCATCAGCTGCTCTTGATGTAACCTCGTAAGAACCAAATCTATGTGTCTGAGATGTTCTTCTTTTGTGTTGCTGAAAATCAGAATGTCATCTAGATATACTATGACAAACTTACCAATGAACTCTTTCAAAACCTCATTCATCAACCTCATAAAAGTACTAGGTGCATTAGATAAACCAAAAGGCATAACCTTCCACTCATATAACCCTTCATTAGTTTTGAATGCTGTTTTCCATTCATCTCCTGGCCTAATCCTGATCTGATGATATCCACTCTTTAGATCTATTTTTGTAAAATACTTAGCACCTCCCAAACAGTCAAGTAAATCCTCTATCCTAGGGATTGGAAACCTATACCTGATTGTGATCTTGTTAATAGCTCTGGAATCTATGCAAAGCCTCCAAGTACCTTCCTTCTTTGGTGCTAGTACAGCTGGTACTGCACATGGACTTAAACTTTTCCCAATCAGACCTGAATCCAATAATTCTTCAATTTGTCTGGCTACTTCTGCATTCTGTTCTGGAGTTAGTTTATAGGCTGCTTTGTTTGGAAGTGTTGACCCTGGAATTAAGTCTATGCAGTGACTAATATCCCTGACAGGTGGTAGGGATCTTGGCATTCCCTCTGAGATGATACCTTTGTACTTATCTAATAGCTCTTGGATAGCTGGGTCTATGAACCTTTGCTTTTTCTCTTCCTTGACTTCTTGCTGCTGTTCTTTATTCACCCTCATACATGGGATTAGGGCATATGCAACTGCACCTTCTGCTGCTACTTCTTTCATGAACTGTTTACCTTCCATCAACATTACCTTCACCTCTTTTCCTTTAGATTTCTCCTCCTTCTCCGTCAATGGTAGTAACTTTATAACCTTACCATCTTTAGTGATTGTATAGGTGTTTCTAACACCATCATGTTGTGCCTTCAAATCATACTGCCATGGTCTACCAAATAAAAGATTGCAAGCATCCATCGTGGTAATGTCAAACAACAACTTATCCTTATATGCTCCAACCTGAAATTCTACCCAAGCCTGCTCTTCTACAATTGTCTGCTGACCTTGGGTAAGCCATGAGACTTTATATGGGGATGGGTGAGGCAATCTCCTAAGCTTAAGCTTTGTCACCATTTCTTCAGACACAAAATTTTTAGTAGAACCAGAATCAATCAAAACTTTACATGCCTTACCTCCTGCTTTGCAAATAGTCCTAAAAAGAGACTTTCTTTGAGGGGATTCTTTGTCAGGTACCTTCATGGTAGTCACTGTTCTTCTCATCATTAGAGACTCTCCACTTTTTAGGTATCCATAATTATCAGGAGCATTCACACTCTGAAAAGCATTAGAGCCTGTCATACTTTGATTATCAGGTTCTTGGATTAGATTTGTTCTCCTTTCTCCTATTGAGCTTGTGGCCTTTTCTGGACATCTGCTGGCTATATGGCCTTCTTTGTTACAGTTATAACATCTGATGGATCCTCTGCCCTAGGATCTTCCTCTAAAAGGTCTTCTACCTCTGAAGTTTCCTTGCTGACTATAATTTTCCCCCTGGTTCTGACTATTGTTTCCCTTACTATTGTCATGACTGGATTCTCCTTGATATCCATGTCCATGTCCTCTACCTCTAAAAGGACCTCTTCCACCCCTTTGTTGTCTTCCTCTTCCTCTATTGTGTTGTTCTTGTTTTCTCTTTAACTTCTCTTCCACTTTCAATGCCAACTGAAAGCATTTCTGAACTGTATCTGGATTATGCAGACTTAAATCTTCCTGAATGTTGAACCTCAATCCATTAAGGTATCTGGCTATCTTCTCTTCTTCACTTTCCTTTACCTTTGTTTTCATACAAAGTTTCATGAATTCTTCTGTATATGAGCTGACATCTAGCTCCTTTTGCTTCAGGTTTTGCTTCCTCTTGTGTAATTGGATATTGTAATCCAATGGGACATAAGCTTCCTTTACTAATGCCATCATTTTCTTCCATGTAGTGACTCTACGCTTTCCTTCCTGTACTCTATCATCTTGGACGAAATTCCACCATGTCAAGGCAGCTTCTTTCATTTTTGACTAGGCTATTCTCACCCTCTGTTGTTCTGGTATCTCCTCCGTTTCAAAGAAATTGTTCAAGGAGTCTATCCACTCCATCACTGAATCAGGTTCCATCTTTCCTGTAAACACTGGCAAATCCAATTTCACATCCATGGTTCTCCTCTCCATGGCCTTGAGGGCATTCAACAGTGGTCTCTGGTCTACAGGAATGACCTCCTCGTTCCAACTAGGGATCTCTTCTTCTTCCCTATCTTCTTCTCCACCAGAACCTACTCTGTTCCTCAACTTCTCTAACTCATCCTTCAATTCCTGATTCTGAGCCTTCACGGCCTTGCTCTCTGCAATCTGTTTCTTTACCAGAACTGCCAACTCAACGTTGGTCATCCTTGCCGGAATCTCAGATGTTCCTTCTTCATCTGACATCCTGCTATATCCTGATCTTTTCCAGAAGATCCTTCCTTTGCTCTGATACCACTATGATGCAGAGGAAACGCAACAGAAGCTTACAAATAGGATGGAGAAGCCATTGATCCACTAGCATGTTAAAATCCTGGACATGCAGTATGTAATACCTATCGGCTTATCATCATCATCACATTTCTTGCTAACACAGACATCATCATCATATTTCGAAGAGGCATGAAATATCCTCCTGCTAACTACTGTTCACTTCCTTATCGCCTTTCGCCTTTCGCCTGTCAGCAGCATCATCATATTCGGCTATCAGTAGCATCATCACATTCGGCAAGCGCAAACATCCTCCTGATGTTCACTGTTCATCTTACCGCCAAACTCTATCTTCATCATCATGATGTTTAGCATCATCATCACCCTTCATCAGTAGGATATGAAATATCCAGTTCCTCTCATATATCTTGATGACGATATTCCTTATGCACCTTTTCTTCGATGCTTACGTCACCCTGATATTGACCTTCTTTAAACAAATAGCATCAGGATATGACTTATCAGGTCATATTGAAACATCCTGATGATGTTAACCAAACTTTATGCCGATGACTTACGCCGATGCCAAAACACTTAGCGACAGCAGGATAAACTTGCATAGGGTGATATTCGCAATATCCTGATGACGATGACGTCACTTGCACCCGATGATGATGTCAATGCACCTGATGATGATGTCAACAGGATATAAGACACTTATATCCTCCGCAACATGATAATGAATATCCGGTGATCTTTTCAATATCCTGATGATGACCTTTCCGGTCCTTAGCCAAAAAGTGAACTTTCACTTCTGCATGCGATAGCGATATGCGGATGATGGATACACACGAAAGATGATCCTGACGATGATATACACACTGAGTATATATCCAACTTATATCATCCTGATGCATTCAAAACATATAGTCTTCGTCAGCTTCATAACCCGATCCGGATAGCGATATACTCGTAGATGTCGATGCGATTCACTCCGTCTGGAAAAGCACATGCAGATCCCTGTATATCCATCAGCTGCATGCAAACTCACAAAACCGCACAATTTTACAAAGAAAACATGATGATCGGGCCGGATCACGTTCAGATCAAAACTTAATAGTTTATCTTCCTAAACCCTAGCACATGAGGATGCTAGGTTGATTCATAGCATGCTACCAATCGATCTCCCACACAATGAAATGCATAAACAAAAAACTAAAATACAACCTAAACTAACATGCATGACCATTCCACCAATTCACAGAATCAACCAGTGGAAGGGTTGAAAGAATCCATTAACCTGTAATCAGAACAGAAATCAAAACATAAACAACTGATAAACCAGATAATGCAATTGATGAGATCTTATTTAGATGAAACACAAATGTCCTGTTTCTACAATACTATTGAACAACAATGTTTCACAATGTCTGGCCTGATCTCTGGATCTCACTCAATCACCAGTACAACATAACATAACTACTACTCTCTCTTTTGATCTCAAACCCTAACTGATCTGAGTTATTTATAGCAATATCCTACGAGTACTACCAACTCGATTCCCAGCGGCTGGGAGCTTCCAAGCGGCTAGGAGAAGACAGCTCAGACAACCTGATAACAAACTCTAACTACCTGTACAGTCTCCTAGGCTGATCTAATACATATGCATTGGTCCAATGGACCTTATTACATTATGAAGTCAAACATGCTAAAACTAGACTAATGTCCTGTCATGCGGACAATGAACCTATATCCTGTCTTGTAGGGGTGCTCCTGCACCACTCTTAGGATTAGCAACCTACATTTTTGAGACCTAACAAATTGGTGACTTTGCTAGGGACCTGAATAAAGGACCTTAGTAAGAAACCATTGATTTATAGAGTCAGAAATCCTAAGAATCCAAATTGGTAACTCTGCTGGCAAGAAGAATCTAGAAAGATAAATTATAAACTTTTTTCTATTTATAGAAATAGGTGGCAACTCTACAACCTATTATAATAGAGAGCTAGTACCAAATGGATGGTAGAAGATCCAATATGGAGGGGAAGAAATTGCAATCATCTCCACCAATTAGAATCATTCCCAAGAGAAATGGAGCATCAAATTATTGTCATTAGAATAATAACTAGGAGGCTCAAGAGGATAATACAGAACAAACTATTACAACTCACAATAGTTTTACCCCTCTGCATGAATCAAATGAAAATTTCAATAGAGTAACAGATGATATATTAGAAAATATAGACCTGATCCTTAAGAACAGCTTGAGTGTGAAGCACAGGCCGTGAGGGAAATTAATCAAAGGCAAGTTGAATATGATTATAAAATTTCATTACAACAGGAAGAGGGGGTAAAACATGGATTCTCAAATCAAGAAATGAATGAAAGTCCAAAGTATACAAGAAGTACGAATGAAGCATAGCAGAATGTGCTTAAGCTCTAGGAAGAACTTGAAATGATCAAGATAGAGGAAACTGGGAGGTTGTAAAACAAGAAATTCAACACATAAAGAGTAGGGCTAAAATAGCCACCCCAAAATATGTACCTCCACATAGAGGAAACATTTTGAGGAATCTACAACAAAACTTACACCAAAATATAGGTGAAGTATCCAATTCACAAGCATCCGAAAGTCGTCAAAATACCCTCCCTAAAAATCCTAGACCACCTCCCATGCACAACACCTCTCAACATATGGCTGATTCATACCCATGTCCTTGACAATAGTATTATAGACCAAAAAATCCTTATATGAATCCCCACATAAGCCCACAATAGCAACATGCTTATCATCAGTCTCCAAGAGGATATAATTACTACCCTAACCTGCCACCCATGAATCTTCCACCTCAAAACCTCACAAATATATGTGGCCAATTTGATATGACTAGATATCAATTGTATCCATATCCTATTGATAGTAATTGGAGAAATACAGTTCCCAAGTTCACTGGAAATAGTACAGTATCAGCTGAGGATCACATCAGAAGCTTCAATGCTTTCATACAAGATATCGGTATGGATTATGAAGATGTTAGAATGAGGCTATTCATGATGTCTCTGACTGAAGATACAAGAGACTGGTTCAATAGCTTGCCTGATGCGTTAATTAGTTCAATAACGGATTTCCATAGTCAATTTAAGGAACAATATGGCAATCAGTATGCCCCTAAGTTTGCATTACACGAATTGATAGGCATCCAAAAATATCAAAATGAGTCAGTGTATGATTTCAATCTGAGATTTTCCAAGTTACACAACAAAATACCACATGGATCTAAACTAACTGATCCAGCAACACTAAGCATCTAATTGAAAGCATTTGATCCCAAGACAAGGTACGAACTCATAAATCAATGCCCTATGACCTTAGCTGAAGCACAGAAAGTGGCATTAACTATTGAGAACATTAGGAAAGTTGTAGGTATGGTTAGAAAAAGAGATAATCTTAGAATTCCTCAAAGCCCAAACATTTAGCAGACTAAACAAGAAGGTCAGCATAGACATGAAAAGGCCTAGGTTGTATGATATGCCATATAATACAAATTGGAAAGATGGGAGACCCATTGAAAATAACAGAAAGCAACATTATGGCAAAGATACTTCTGACACTCTAAAAAGAAATATGGCATATATGGTAGAAGATAAACCTTGGTGTTTAGTATGTAATTTACCACACTCACCTAAATACTATGTTGTGGCTAAAACAATACAACAAGAAGAAGCATTATACAACTATAACAGAGATAATCACACAATAAACATGATACAAGATATGCCATACTTGCTAAATGAAGACTATTCTTCTACAAAGGAGGATGGATATGAATATGATGTGGGAAACCAAAAACATCATATCAACATGGGAAAGCAAGAAATATTCTCATATTAGGAGGATGGCTATGAAGAACCTATATATTATAACAACTCACCATATGATCAGTGGAGAAAGCCTACTAAAAATGAAAGAGAATCTCTTACAATAGCTATAGTAGCCCAAGCTAAAAATGCCTATAATCTAAGGAACAGGACAATAAATGTTCAACAAGGAACACCTGGAAGTATCTTTATAAAAGATCAAAATCACAAAAAGAATAATGCAAAGTCATCATTTAGAGAACCAAAAAAATTGATAAAAATAAAACAAAAGACAAATCACAAAATCAAGAAAAAGAACATATAAAGATAGAAAGGAATGATCAAACTATGGCCCATTCATTTGACTTTGCTCATGCAAAATGTCAGGTAAAGATATTAGTACCACTTTTGGAAAATGATGAAGATAGAAAAATACAGAAATACAATGGTTAAGTTGATTTCAGATATACTAAATCAAAAATATAAAGAATCAAAAAATAGAACAAACAATGTTCACCAAGAAACATTCCAAATCCCTGAAGTATACCTAGGTGATACCTTGACCAAGAATCCCTCACAAGTGGACCCTTTCTACACTACCTTATTAATAAAAAACATGATAGTAAGGAATTACATGATCGATTCAGGCGTGGCCATGAATATCATGCCAATAGCAGTCATGAAAGAACTAGGAATGTGGGTTGGCACTACATTTGGCAAGTATTATGCAATGGATAATAGATCCATCATAGTCATTGGCATTATGAGGGATGTGGAAATAAAACTTGCTTCATACCCTAAAGGAACCTATAACATTGATATCACTGTGGTTGATATTCCACCATATTATGGAATGCTCTTATCAAGACAATGGACTATAATGGCAGGAGGGAATGTCCAGTTAGATTTATCATATGCCACAATACCAGTGGGAGGTAAAGAGATCAAGTTGTGTAGGGAACCAAGATATGAGAACATCATAAAATGCTTGGATCAAAATCAAATAAACTTATTTTGTGATATAGATTTGGGAGCCTTCAAGGTTAAAACAAGTCAGCCAGAATTGCAGAATACTAATCCAATACATGTAGAATCTAAGAAAGAAGAGAACGATGTGTGGAGGATGTATTTTGATGGTGCCTATAGCAAAATGGGAAATGGGGCAGGAGTATTATTCATTTCACCAATAGGTAAAACTTTCAAATACTCATTTGTATTAACATTTGAATGCACAAACAATGTAGCAGAATACGAGGCTTTGCCCATTGGTTTGAATATAGCCACCAAGCATAAGATAAAAAAGTTGGCTATATATGGTGATTTAGAATTAGTTACTTCTCAGACAAGAGGGAAATACCTGTCAAAAAATAAGAGGATGAAACAATATAGAAATGTTGTCTTGGATGACGTTGAGTTATTTGATGCTTCCTCAATCAACTAGATTGATCGATAAAAAAATATTATAGAAGATTTTTTTAGTAAATATCACATTAAAGAGGGATGATATCACATTAGGAGGTATTACAAAAATTGAATTCAAAACCAAACCCACTATCCTCGATAATGTACATAATTGGAAAGTGTTTGATAATGATACTAATATAATCAACTTCTTGCATTGTGCTGATCACTATGAAAATCAAGAAATTAATTTTAATGCATTTGTGGAAGAACATGATGGAAAAGAAACTCTCTTCGGTCAAGAGATAGTTTAGCTAAAAATAAACAAAATACCTAAGGGACTCATAGCATTGGAAAAGCGTTTGATGGAAGTGATAGGTTTAAAATGAAAGACACACAAGTAGTACATAATGACCTTGAAGAGATTGATTTGGGGACACAGACAACCCCAATGAATGTATATATTGGAAAAAATCTCAATCCCAAAATTAGGAACATGCTCATCAACTTACTCAGGAAGTATAGACATGTATTTGCATGGTCATATGATGACTTGAAATCATATAGGGAGGATCTTTTTCAACATGAAATACCATTAAAATTGGATGCTAAACCATTCAGGCAAAAATAGAGGCCTATCACTCCTACATTGGCCCCTAAGATGCTTGAAGAACTCACAAAACTAAGAGATGGATCTATCATTAAAACCATTAGGCATTTTTCTTGGGTTTCTAATTTGGTGCCTGTAAGAAAGAAAAATGGTGATATTAGATTATGTGTGGACTTCAAGAATTTGAACAAATCTTCACATAAGGACAACTATACCCTTCCTAACATGGAAGAAATACTGCAAAAGGTTACCAGGTGTGAACTACTGTCAATGAGGGATGGTTTCTTAGGATATAATTAGGTGAAAGTCAAAGAATTAGAACAATATAAGACTACATTCACCACACCATGGGGGACTTACGTATATTTAAGGACGCCATTTAGACTCACAAATGTTGGACCAACATTTCAAAGAGCGATGGATGTGGCTTTTTTTAGAATTGATTAATAAAATCATGATAGTATATCAGGATGACATGACGGCATATTCCAAAAATGCTGAGGATCATTGTACACATTTAGAACAAATTTTTATTAAAGCCTTAGAATATGGAATATCATTGAATCCTAGGAAGTGCCATTTCAAAGTAACAAAGGGCAAGTTGCTTGGTCACATAGTCTCAAAAGATGGAGTAAGAATAGATCCTAAAATAGTAAAAGCCATTGACCAAGTTCCCATTCTTAAGAATGTAAAAGCTATATAGTCATTCTTTGGCCAGATCAACTTTGTCAGGAGATTCATATGAAATTTTGCAAAAATTGTTAGTGCCATATCAAGAATGTTGAAGAAGAATTTAGAAGTGAAGTGGACAAAAGAAACAGTAGAGGCATTTGCCACTATTAAGAAGGCAATCAAAGAAGCCCCAGTTCTGATATCCCTTGATTTCAATAAGCCATACCAAATGTTCTCATTTGTCTCAGATCATATAGTTTCAGTAGTACTATTGCCGAACAATGATGAAGGGCATGAACAACCCATTTCAATTTTTAGCAAATCTCTTCAAAATGCAAAATTAAAATATGACATAGTTGAGAAACAAGCATATGCATTGGTGAAGGCAGTTAAAGGTTTTAGGCTATACTTGGTAGGAGCTGAAATAATAGCATATGTGCCTAATGCTATGGTAAAAGATGTATTAGTCCAGACTGAGGTCACAGGTAGAAGATGCAGATGGATCAATAGAATTCAGGAGTTTAATATTGAGATCCAGATTACCAAACTAGTGAGAGGACAAGGTCTTGCTATATTAATGGCTAAAAATAATCTCGAGGCTTCTTAGCTATGTAATGTTGATAATGTTGATAACATGAGTTCTAGCATTAAGCATACTCCATGGTATACTGACATCATATATTATCTGAAACACATGAAATGTCTTGAAGGGTATGATGATAACATCAGGAGAACACTTAAATTGCAAGCTTCAAAATATGTATTTATTGATGGAGATCTTTACTGGAAGAATAGGGATGGTATTCTACTACTATGCTTAGATGAATACCAGTCAAAACATGTCATGAAAGAGTTACACGTAGGTATGTGTGGAGGTCATTTCTCAGCAAAGACTATAGTCCACAATATCCTAAGGGATGGATACTATTGGCCTAGAGTTTTTAATGATTCATGCCACTACACGAGAAAATGTGAAGCATGTCAGAAATTTCTAGGAAAATTAAAATATTAGGGAGCACTACCCTTGAAACCCATGCAGGTGCAGGCTCCATTCTATCAGTGGGGCATTGACTTCATAGGAGAAATTATAGAGAAGTCAAGTGGAGGACACTAATGGATTCTAGTGGCAACAGATTACTTCACAAAATGGGTGGAAGCAATCCCAACCAAACAAGCAACAAGCAAGGTGGTAATCAACTTTTTGATGGAGAATATTATATTCAAATTTGGCACTCTAGTGAGTTTGATCACAGACAACAAAATGTGTTTTAGGTTTGATGAGTTCAAAGAATTCTATAATACATATGGCATCACTGTGTCCTATGCTACCCCTTACCACCCACAAGCAAATGGGCAGGCAAAATCCAGCAACAAAAATCTCTTGAAAATTATAAAGAGAATGTTGGACGGAAACAAGAAGGCATGGGATTCAAAGTAAGGAATGGCCATGTGGGCTGATAGGATTACTGTGAAGAGAGAAATTGGGAGATCTCCTTTTGAACTGGTGTATGGAACACAAGTAAGGATGCCATTAGAAAATCTTTTACCAGTTTACAAATTTGTTCTTCAAGAGGATTTATGCATTCTCAAACCAATGGAGGAGAGATTAGAACATCTTACAGAACTTGATGAGACAAGGAGATTGGCTCAAAAGAAGAACATCAAATTGCAATCTCAGGTAAAATACCTTTTTGACAAAAAGGCCAAGGATAGGAAATTTGAAGTGAATGATTTGGTATTGATGTGGAATGCTAGATGTCAAGAAAAGGGAAAGCATGGAAAATTTGAAGCCTTGTGGTTAGGCCCCTTTGTTGTCACTAGTAAAGGGGGTAATGATTCTTACTATTTGCAAAATATGTTTGGAGAAGAGCAAGGATTGCCAGTGCATGGACAATTTCTAAAACCTTTCTTTTCATAAAAATATCAGAATCACACACAATGAGAAATAAGTGTTGCTAGTGCATGGACAACTCTTAAAAATTCTCAAAATACTCTTATTCCATGCACAGTAGTCTAGGATAATCAAAATCGATTAAGCTATGCCAGTACATGGATAGTCCTATAAATCTCATAATAACAAAGATTCTTCCATGTACAGTAGTATAGGAATTAATATATATATGGTCTACTCGCCAGGAGATCTAAATTCTTCCTATGCGCACAAGGGGCATACATCCCCAGATAGAGCCACTATTGGGACAGGAAAATTTCAAAATTTTCCTAAACTTCTACCCACCTCATGGCCAACAAGACTAGACAATCATGTGCCCAAAATCATAATAGAACTAGATGGATTCTATAAAAATCACATGATCTGTACCACAAACATTTGGCTCACCCATCACACCATATATGGTAAGGGGCCTCAATTCCTTAATTTTGGCAAGACCTTACTTTCTTCATACCGATCTACACTCTACATGACATGGGCTAAAATAAGCATGAGATTAAGGATTGGTGAGAAGATTTCAAGAATCACCGATGAAGAAAATAACACCAATGACCATTCATTGGAGAGACAATTTGCAATTACGCTGAGTTAATAAAAAATGAGGATTATCGGCATAAGAAAACTCCATCAGAGAATAATTCAAAAAACCCCTCTACAACGTAAATCATACTGATGGAGGAATTCAGTATGCCTCTCACCGAACCGAAAGGAACTAGTGATCATCCAAAGGAGATGAACGTTAGAGTGAAGAATTAATAACAAGAAATACATTAGGTTGAACTGAAATGATCATGAAACAGGGTTAAATTGTTGTATGCTTCGGGCTTGTATATTAATACATACATTACCAATATACATTGTCCATATACAAGCCGCTGACCTGAAAAGGTTATAAAACAAGGTTAAGTCCTTGTATGTATGCGGGCTTGTATTTTTCAGGACATACAAAGCAAAATATACAAGCCGATATGCAAGTCGTGGACCCGACGGAATCTAGACAAGAAATGAATAAATGTTTAAGTTTGCCAAATGTATATTGGACTTTTCCTATTTGAACATGCAAAGTAGATGTACAAGACCATATACATTGGATGAAACCAAAATGGTCATAAAATAAGGTTAAATCAATGTATGCTTTGATATATACAAAGGCGATATGCATTACACTTTATACAAGTGCCAGAACCAAAAGGTTTATTAAAGAGGGTTAAGTCCTTGTACATTCGGGCTTTGTATAAGTATGATCCGTGACATACATTGTGAATAACATACAAGGTAGAACTAAAAAAAAGACTAAAATTAGGTTAAAGGACTGTATCACACCCGGCTTGTATATTGGAAGATACTAGCCTTGCATGCAAAGGCAAAAGATACAACTAAAAGTTACAACAGGGATGCGAAAAAAGGTTCAATATAGAAAAATTGTTGAATATTTGAGTTCTTGTATGTTTGTGACATACATTGTCCGATATACAAAAGAAAGCATTGGCCTGAAATAAGAGATCAGTGGGAAGTTTCTTGATCGCATCGATGAATATGAGTTACGCTGATGACAAGAAAGACTTAGCTGATAAAGAAAGGCATCAGCCAGAAATAAGTAGTCAGAGTGAAATTTCTAACTCACTCTGACTAAGGAGGCTCACGTCGATGGAAAAGGAAGATAACTTAGCCGTTAAGGGCATCAGGTAGATATAAGCTATCAGAATGAAATTTTGGCTAGGCCGATGATGAGAGTTACGCCGATAAAGAGAAAGCATCAGCGTAAGTAGAGTGATTGGCAGGAAATTTATAACTTGCTCTGACTAAGGCAAGTCATGCTGATAACAAAGATATGCAAGCTGATAGGAAAACATCATCTAGAGTAGTACGATCGGTGGGAAATTGTTGGATCGACCCGATGAGAGAAACTCACACCGATGGCAGAGATATAACAAACTGATAAGGAGTTGCATCGGCTAGAAATAAGTGATCGGTATGAAATCATTTGATCAAACTGCAAGGTTACTCTAATAGTGAAATAAACAGAATGCGATATACTAAAGCAGAAGGCCAAACTTTTGGGCGTATTGATTACTATAATTAATGTCAATCTAACATTCTAACAAGCTATGAATTGGCAACAACAGCATGAATTTTAAATCTATTTTTGTCTGAATTTTAAATCCATTTTTTTGTGTCTATTGGTAGGTTTGTAGGTAGAAGAAGGTGAAACTTAATGGCGATGACAACATAGGAGGTAGATCAGATCATAAAAGATCGCAAACGAAGCTGAAGGGGTAAAGTCTTTCAAAGCGAGGAAAAATGCAGGTGAAAAGAAACATTATTAATGGAGCAACATAAGATATTTTGAGCTATTAGGGTTTCCAAATAGAATCTTCATGCTCAGTATGGGTATGCTACTCAGAGAATATTTTGGCGGGATGTGTTTTCCACTGTTTGATGCTATACTTGAGGTGCAGATCGTTGACTAACTAGGGTTTTAAAACTGTATTGGGGATGATCAGATCTATATATTGAGCCCCTTTACTCTGTAATACTTTACACAGGGATTCATAGAATACAGGGATTTTTAGAGGATAGAACAAAGCAGGAACTCATAATTTATCTCAGTATTTAGAATAGAGGGACCTTTAAGTTTAGAAGTAGAAGGAGGTCGCCTATGTCTGCAATAAGGAATGTGTGGAACATCCTGCTTCCTTACTGTATTTGTAAAGTGTGTAAGTTTTATGTAAGTTGATTAACAAAGCTAAGAGTCATTCATACATTGTAAATCATATATGACTATGTGTTTTGAATACAAATGAATCTAGAATTCTACATCTATATTCTAAATGTCTATTGGCTCTTCTTTGTATTTGAAATAATATCTCTTAAAGCTTGCAATCTTGACTGTATGTTCATGAAAATACTCAGGGCTTACATTTAAAGGTTTAGTCTGTGGATTTAATCAAGTTTACTATACTTCTTACAATGTGCATAACAGAACATTTAGATCCTGTAGTAGAATGAAGCTTAGTTTAGATTTCTTTAACTTTTTCCAAACCATCTAAAATACTCAGCTTAAACACAGAATTTTAAAGGAAATTATCTAACATTTGAAAGAAACAATAACAATAGAGTTGATATTTGATAGTTTTCATAATATTTGAAAAAAAAAAGCTTGTTTCAAAATAAATCATATAGAGCTTTGTGATACAATAACAAGTTTGTGCAAAAGAATGAATAAAATGTTGATATTTGTGATATTTTGCATAGTTTGAGTCCAGTAAAACATTAGAGACCTTAAATCACGTAAGGCCCCTTGCATAATACAGCTTCACATCAACCTACTGAATTATCGAATAGGTCAAGACCTAACCATACAGAAACTTGGGATTAAGCAAATCTTGATTGATTTCTTCATATCTTTCAAGACAGTTAGGTTGATATTGTGAATTTTAACTTTTTTTATGACTATTTAAAGATAATCATCAACAGTTTTTTGGCACTAGAAGGAGGGCTTGATTAGAGTTAGGGTTTGTTCTAAGTAAGGCTGGCTCATAATAGTAAAAGAATGACTAGGTCTAGATCCAATTCAGAGGATATATTTGTGGAATTATCTGATAAAAGGAAAAATAAGAATCCCTTGATTTGGAATCCTAGAATATCACACGTAGAAGGTTCATCTGGCACACCTCCTAGATCACCTTTTAGCATCCATAACATTGTGAGTCTTGACAGTTCTTCATTTAGATCTTTGAATCTTGGTTTAGGTACTCTTAGAGGTCCTAGTCCTCTTAAAGGTCCCAGTCCTCTCAGAAATCCAAATCCACCTAGAAATCCAGGTATCCCCCAAGGTTCAGGTCAAGCAATGGCTTACTTTAATGCTAATGCTCCCATAACATTCACTGATTATCATGAGATGCCAAAGAATCCTAAAAAGATATGTCCTAAATACCAGTTGCATCAGGATCCAAAAGATCACATTAGGATATTTAAGGAAGAATGCATTAGGGCCAGGTATGAATATGAGGATGTTGTGTGTAGGTTGTTTCCTTACACCTTCACTGAGCAGGCTTCTAACTGGTATGTTAACTTGCCTAATGGTTACATCTCTTCTTGGGCACTTATGAAAGAAACATTTTTGTCTAGATTTAGAGGACCAATAGATCCTTCCACCTTATATCACAAATTGGCTACAATTAAGAGAGGTGAAGGAGAGCTGATTGACAATTTTAATGACAGGTTTCAAAAGGCCTATTCTAGGATAGTAGCTCCTTACACAGTAAATGCAGATACATTGCTAACCATGTGTTATGTTGCCTTAGATCCATTAACTACTATGTTTCTCAAAAGAAAGTATGACATAGATACAATATCCAAAGCTTACAAGGAGGCAACCTCAGTAAACTAGGAGATGAGGCAAACAACTTATAACCTATTTCCAAATGGAGGAAATCTTGGGACACAAAATCAAACACAACCTTGGAATGGAGTCCCTACACATAGTACTCCATTTTTGAATCCAGTTCCTACATACACACTGGTGTATAATCCTACCCCAATCTAGGCCATAGCCCCTTATATTGGTAACACTGCCAATAATAATTAGATTAATGGTCAATCTTTCTTCCAACCTCCTTGGGATACATTTGTGGCAAAGGAACAAGAGGAAAGAGAAGACATCAAAGAAATTACTGTACACTTGAAAAGATTGACTACCGAAGTGACACAACTGAGAAATGAAAATTTCTATGGTGGAAACAACCAAGGATACAGTCAAAACCAAAACCAAAGCTATAGTCAGAACTACAACCCAAACCATAACCAGAATCACAATCAGAATTATAACCAAGGTCAAAGTTCAAATGAAAACTAGAATTACAACCAGAATCAATATCATAATCCAGGACAACCAATGCAAAATAGAGGACCTGTGATAGATAACAGGGCTAGGGGTAACAACAATAGGAACCAAAATCAGCCAAGGCCACATAAGACATGGAACACAGGGCCAAATAATGACACTCTAGCTTCTCCATTTGAGAATTTAGATAACCAGGATACACAACAAAAAACTAGGATTCAAATGGCTAATGTAGAATTGAAGAATTGGTGCATAATTCATAATACCAGTGCCCATGCTGAACTAGATTGTCCTCATTTCCATTTAGTAGGTAGTATTTTCAATGTAGATGTACAGGCTCCCACTTCTGATATTCTCATTCCCAAAGGTAATGAAGTAGTGCCCTCAGGATATGACACTTCTTTAGTCTTAGAGACTTTTACCTTTGCATCAGAAGAAGAAGAGGATCAACTGTTAGAGGATGAACCTTATTTCTGTGAAAACCTATATCCTGAATCAGCGTTTGTACTAAATGCATTTCAGTTTCCCTTTGAAACTGAAAATGAAGTGTTACATGAAATAGAAGAGGTGCAGGCTTTTCAATAGTCAAACAAAAATCACACCTACAATTTGAGAAATAACACTAGGCCAGGAGGTCCTTTCACTACTTCCACTCCTAAAAATCTCAATACTCCCCCAGATCAGAACACTAGTAATAATCCTGCTATACTGAAGGCTAATCATCATGCAAATAATGAAACAGTAGCACAAAAGGTTCAAACAGGTAAAATAGAGACATCAAAAACAATGAGGCTGATGAGTTATTTATTTGAAGAGATAAAGAAAATTATGGTCAGTATACCTTTGTCTAAATTATTGAAAAATCCTGGGGTCAGAAATGCTTTCATAAAATCCGTGGATACATTGGTGACAGGTGAGGTTTTTACTAATGTGAGTGTTCCTACTAGAGATTCAGAACCCAAAGAAAAGGGCAAGAAAATTAAGGAGCCTTCCAATACTAATGTGATAATGTATGTAGACAAGAGAGAAGCTCCTCCTTTCTTGTTAACCATTAGAATGTTTGGGAAGAACATACATAATTGTATGGTAGATTCTGGTGCATTAGCTAACGTAATGCCTTTAGGAATATGCAAAACTTTAGGGCTGGCTCCTACTAAATCTGTAACAGTTGTTACATAGTTGGATAAAACTGAGGTCAATGTGATAGGAGAACTAATGCATATTCAAATGCAATTAGCCTCAGATCCTAGGGTGAGTCAGTTTATTGACATTCAGGTAGTAGATATACCTATAAATTATGGGATGTTGTTGAGTAGAGACTAGTCTAAAACATTGAATGGATATATGGGCACTGATTTTTCACATATGTGGTTACCTTGGAGAGGTGTTTGAAATCAGATCAGGATAGAAGCAGAACCCAGGATGAAACACATGATCACAGAGTACAATAGGACTAATGAGATATTGTATGCTTCTGTTAAACCTGGTGTTTATAGAATCACTGACAAAGGGGTACAAGTTGAAGAAATCCTGATGTTAAATTTTAGAGAACAACATGTTAGTAAGGAAACAATACTGTTCATTAAGTCTGATGGAAATTCTTTTGATGAAGAAAACAGTGTAATAAATAGTTTCACTCAGGTCATTAGACAAGAAATGGAAGGGTGCATTGAAGAAAATTTGCTAGTTCAATGCAAATTGTATAAAAACATGTGTAGAGTTCATGATAAGCTACATTTTGAAGAGAGTTGTGGAATGTGTAGAGATATTATTGAATATCAATACATAAAATGCACAAAAGGAGTAGGAATGCAAGAAGGAAAGGTTAATCCTAGTCATAGAGAGAGAGATACTTTCAGAACAACATTAATGAATCAATTCTAGATTTAGAAAGGGAAACAAAAGACAAAAGTGTATGCCATTCTGATTTACAAACTGAAAGAATAAATTTACAAGTCAAAATGAATTGCTTATGAATGAATGAGGTAGCACCTCCCATGTGACAGAAAAAGAAAAACATGCCAAAGTAAAAGGTCAAAAGAGTAAAGGTAGCATGTGGACACTGAAATTTGATGGATCTAAATCTAAACAGAGTGTAGGTGCAGGTGTGGAACTTATAGATCCTCAGGGTAAGTCATATTTAGTAGCATATAGGCTACAATTTTCTTGTACTAACAACGTTGTAGAATATGAAGCTTTAATTTATGGACTTGTTTTGGCTATCAAGAAAAAGGTAAAAATGATCAAGGTATTTTCAGATTTTGAGTTAGTGGTTAGGCAAGTAAGGAAATTGTATGCATGCAACTACAAAAAGATGGTTTGTTACAGGCATAGGGTGTGGGATTTAATAGGTTCATTTGATGCTTTCAACCTAGAACATATCCCTAGAGAATTGAACCATAGAATAGATGCATTAGCAGCTGCTGCTAGCTCTTTAGAACCCTTAATGTTGTCAGGTTTAAAAAGATTTGTTGTTGAATTAGTAAATGTTCCTAGCATACCAGACAATATTACTCATTTTTAGGTATTTGAAGGGGATCAACAAATTGTAGATTTTCTAACTTGTAATGAGGTCTTTGAAGCTCAAATTATTGATGAATAGGAAAGGCATGCTGTGTCTTGGGATGAAGAAGACATAATCAACCTGAAGAGCAATTTCTTACCTAAGGGGGTGATTGAGTTAGAACAAATTTTTGACTTTGATGGGGTAGTAAGACATAAAGATTTGCCCAAAACTGAGCGAGATAAGTGTTATCCATATAACCTTGGAACAGAGCAGAGTCCACAAAATGTACTTATTGGAAAATCTCGCTCTGAGGGATTCAAAAAAGAGATTGTAGATGTTCTGAAAGAGTATAAACATGTCATAGCATGGACGTATGAAGATTTGAAGACATATGATACGTCCATCATAACTCATGTTATACCTTTGAGGCCAGAGGTTAAACCATTTAGGTAGAAACAAAGGCCTGTGAATGCCATTTTAGAGCCTTTGATCTTTGAAGAAGTAAAAAAATTGTTGTCTACTAGAATAATTTTTCCAGTCAAACATTCAACCTAGGTAGCTAATTTAGTACCTGCAAGAAAGAAGAATGGAGATATTAGGTTATGTGTAGATTTTAGAAATTTGAATAAGGCATTAAAAAAAGATAATTATCCTCTGCCTCCAATAGATGAAGTGTTGCAAGTAGTGAATTGGGTTAAAATGATGTCTTTCTTAGATGGATTCTTAGGATATAACCTGGACTTAATAGATAAAGAGGATAGATTAAAGACCACTTTTACTTGTAAATGGGGAAATTATGCATACAAAAGAATGCCTTTTGGTCTAATCAATGCAGGTGCCACTTTTCAGCGAGCCATGGACATTGCATTCCATGGATTGTCAGGTAAATGCATTGTAATTTATATGGATGATTTAACTATTTATTCTAAAGATGCATCCACTCATGCTAAAGATCTGAGAAGAGTGCTTAAACGATGTGAAAGGTACAGAATTTCTCTCAACCCTAAGAAATGTTCATTTGGGGTAACTGGAGGAAAGTTGTTGGGGCATGTCATTTCTGAAAATGGGATATCTATTGATCTTGATAGAATAGAAGGAATAAAGAAATTGCAATTACAAAATAGTAGGAAAGAACTAAAGTCATTTTTTGGTATGATTAATTTTGTCAAGAAGTTTATTACAGGGTTTGCAGAAATTGTTTAGCCATTGAACGCCATGCTGAAGAAAGATGTAGAGATAGAATGGGGTAAATGCAAGAAGTTGTGTCCACTTAAGGTGGAAGTTTCGGAGTTAGAAAAAAATCCGAAATCGGGTTAACAAAAACGGGATCCCGCTTTTTATAAAACGGGATCCCGCTTTTTAAAAATGGGATCCCGTTTTGCTTCGAAATCCCGAGCCAAAAGCGGGATCCTGTTTTCAAGAAACGGGATCCCGTTTTGAGTTTCATAAAAGGTTAATATTTTAACCTTTATAAAACGGGATCCCGTTTCATAAAGGTTAAAATATTAACCTTTTATGAAACGGGATCCCGTTTTAAAACGGGATCCCGTTATTTAAAATTTGAATTTTAAGCTCGGGTTTTGCTTTGTAACCCGGTTCGGGAAATGGTTTGGGGACCCGAACCTGACCTCTGGACCAGGTTTGACCTGCAACTTGAAGGTCCTGTCAATGTCACAACAAAATAGTGACTTTGGGCATATATCTGAAGGTCTATTTTGCATAATATTTTGACGAAATTAAAACCCATTATAGATGAGACAGTGTAGATTCTAAATATGTAATTTTTTTTACAATTGGATTTTTTTTTCTATTTTTTAATCAATTTCTGATGAAATAGGTCCATAAACTTGAATTATTAGGGTTTTTTAGTATTTTAATAACTTTTTATTAACATATTTTTTTGTAAAAAAAATTGTAGGAAAACGTACTTTAGACAATTCTTTTCAATTTAAAAAAAAAATTCAAAAAATGTTAAGTTTAGGTCATCTTATGCGTGACGTACACGATGATTTTTTAAAAGACCAAAAATGGCCAATAAAAATTAATAAAAAAAAATATATTCAATAAAAAATTACAAAAAAATATGGAAAACGTGCTTCAGTGAGTTACAAATATTTTTCCAAAAGGATTTTGAAAAATATGATTATTTAGGTCAAAATATGGATGACGTACACGTACATGGTATAGTAAAAAAAAAGTGACTTTTAAACAGTGGTTTTTAGAAACACCTATTCAAAATCACTTTCTATCATCTGGGTATTGAAAAAAATTACATATTTGGAAACTAGATTCCGAGTACTACATTTCATATTTAGTGACTTTTTCCAAGATTCCACTGTTAAGTGCTTCAAATTTTTAGGTCAAATGTGACAAATTCTGAAAATCAGGGAAAACACTTCCACTTTTTGGCCAATAAGTGGACACAACTTCTTGCACACACCCAATGGACACTAGTAGCTAAAGCTACATTTGAAGATATCATGGAAGCCATTTTTGATACTCCTGTGTTGACAAGTCCAGATTACACAAAGCCATTTTACATTTATTCTTTTGCATCTTCACATTTAGTTGTAGCTGCTCTAACACAAAAGCGAGAAGACAATGAAGAAAAACCCATAGCTTTCATGAGTGCACCTATGAAGGATGTACAACTAAAGTATCTCAATACAGAAAGATAGGTGTTTGCATTAATAAGAGCAGTGAAAAAGTTCAAACATTATATCTTACGCAGTCAGGTTAAAGCCATAGTACTAGATGCAGTCGTGAAGATGTTGCTGATGTAGAAAGAACCTGGAGAGAAAAGAGCCAAATGGATTACAACATTTCAAGAGTTTGATATGGAAATTATTCCAATGAAGTTGGTCAGAGGGAAAGCATTAGTGCAGACCATAGCAAACATAGATCCAAACTTGGTGAAACAACAGTATGTGTTGAACTCTAGTGATGCATCATGGTGGTATGATGATTTGAACACTTTTCTAATATCAGGCAAGTACCCAAGCAAGATGAAATCATCTCAGAGGAGAGCTTTAAAGATTAAAGCACAGAAGTACATGGTACAAGGAGGTCTTCTATTCAAGAAGAACCAAGAAAGAATTTATTTAAGATGTTTAAATAGAGCTGAAGTAGATAAGGTGTTGTCAGAATTGTACAACAAATATGGGACGGCTCATGGTTCCCATTTAGCTACAACGCATAAGATATTGAAAGCAGGGTACTATTGGCCTACAATGTTTAAGGATATAGGGAGTCACATTATAAGTTGCCACACCTATCAAACTATAGTAGATAAAGGAAGGAATCAGGCTAATCCATTATAGCCAGTTATTGAGTCCAGGCCATTTGCACAGTGGGGCCTAGACTTCATTGGAGTCATTAATCCTCCGTCATCTACAGGACATAAGTTTATAATGATAGTAACTGACTACTATAAAAGGTGGACTGAAGCCACGTGTTGCAAGTTCTCTACTACTGAGGTAGTCATCAAGTTCCTTGAAGAAAACATCATAACCAGGTTTGGAACTCCATATTCGCTAGTATGTGATAATGGCCCTACTTTTTCTTCTCTAAAATTTTCCAAATAGGCATTTGAATATGGGATAGTTTTAAAGTTTTCTTCAAATTATTATCCTTAGGGGAATGGGTTAGCTGAGTCTACAAATAAATTTTTTTTGGATATAATCAAGAAGCTAACTGAAAAGAATCCTAGAGAGTGGAACACATTGTTGTAATATGCACTGTGGGTGGATAGGACTAAGGTTAAGTCAGCCTTAGGCAATGCACCTAGGTATCGCTTTGTTTATGGGACTAATCCCATACTTCCAGTGAATTTAAGAATACTAGTCTGGAAGTTTACTAATGAATATTTACGCTTTGATGATCATAGAGAGGCCAGAATAATACAAATGTTACAATTAGA
The DNA here is from genome assembly GCA_027924645.1 of Cunninghamia lanceolata. Classification (NCBI taxonomy): domain Eukaryota; kingdom Viridiplantae; phylum Streptophyta; class Pinopsida; order Cupressales; family Cupressaceae; genus Cunninghamia; species Cunninghamia lanceolata. The sequence continues at coordinate 8,722,968 of BSBN01000193.1, forward strand.
TGAGAAAAGAGATCAAGCCATTGAGAAATTTGCCAAACATCAAGCAGTAGTCAAGAGATGTTTTGATAAAAGAGCAAGAGTCAAAATGTTTAGAATATCAGACTTAGTGTTGTGCTGGGATAAAGCACATGAAAAGAAAGGAAATCACAAAAAATTTGACAAATTATGGTTAGGTCCATTACAGGTCATAGAAATAATTGGAGACAATACTTTTAGGCTCAAGACCTTGACTGGGGAAGATGTACCATTACCAGTTAATGGCCAACACTTGAAACATTACTTTTAGGCTTGAGGTGAGAGTAGGTTAGTTTCTGTGTATCATAATGTAAATAATGTACAGTTCTGTGTTGTTTCTATTTTGTTTTTGTTTTCTTTTCTTTTGTTCTATGTTGCTTCTGTTTTGTTCTTTTGTTGGTTTGTGTGTTGTGTTGCCTTATCAAGGATTTTTATTTTGATTTAGAGTATATAGGAGTAGACTAACAACCACTGAAAATAATGGAAAATTCAGATCATTTAGGTTAATTATTTGAAATTTATGCATAACTTGTTGTGACTGTCATGAATGTAGAAAGTTGTTTGACTTGTGAAATTTTGTATTCAATGACTGTGGGTTGAGTATTCAAGGAAAGTTTTTCACAATGACACACCTAAAATCCTTGGATTTGTTGAACCTACGAGTATAAATATTAGGTGAAAAATCTGAGGTCACCCTTGCTACCATTACAATTCTCAGCTTAATTTCAGCAAGTGATCATTCCCTGCATCATGAAGTTACAACTGTAATACCTTATGAAATCTCTATCAAATACAAAATATAAATGAAATAATAAAATGGATTTTACTAAAAATCTAGGTTAATCCATCTAAGTAACTCTACTAGGGCTATAGACACTCACTGGCAGTGGGGCTCTACTTAGGAGAATTGTAAGGATAACCTTGTCAGGGCTATGGATGCCTACTGGCAACAAGGCTCTATCTGGTTACTATGAGGGAATGACATCAACTATGTAGGCTAATATCAGTCATTATTTTTTTCAACTGATTTTCAAGATGAGGATTATTAATCACATGCACCTACTTAAACTGAAATTGGAAAATTCATGCACCTTATTGAATACATTGAGTCTCGAGTTAAATGATGATTTGCAGAAAAGATAGTTGGAAGTTATGAATTTATTTCATTCAGTTTCCTTTAATAGTTTTAATCTGATTGTTCTGTTTGGTTGCTAGTTGTTGTGATGTTTAAAACAAGCTCCATTTTACTCCTTAACAAAATGAGGACCCCTACTGTGGCTGTTGCTTTTGCTTGTGTGTGTGTTGTTCTGCTTGGTGTTAAAGGGAAAAGGAAGTGAGCATTACAAACCTTGTTAAAAATAATGAAAAAAATTGCATTAAGTACCAGGCCAGAGTACAGGTGAATTTCTTGTCAAAAATGAGTAAGGGTTTCTTTTTGAACCATCTTAAAATTCCCTGTATTTTACAAGTTATGAGTATTTTGGTAAAATGTACAATCAGATTTGTATGTTGCATATACAGGTTCCTTTCTATATCGGGTCACCCATATACAAGGTTAAAACATACAAGGTCACCCATATATAAAGTCCTTTGTATATCAGGTCCTTGTGTTAGTCGCAAAATGGGTTGTCGAGTTTTCTGAGTCATCGGGTTGCATATACAAAACGTGTTGCACATACAAAGCTGTTTGTATATTGGGTCTATATACATTGTCATTTTACTTGTATGCATGTTGCTAACACTTTATCTATACATACATTGGGTGGAACCAAAATGATCATGAAATAGGGTTAAATTGTTGTATGCTTCGGGCTTGTATATTAATACATACATTGCCAATATACATTGTCCATATACAAGCTACAGACCCGAAAAGGTTATAAAACAAGGTTAAGTCCTTGTATGTATGCAGGCTTGTATGTTTTGGGACATACAAAGCAAAATATACAAGCTGATATGCAAGTCACGAACCAGACGAAATCCAGAGAAGAAATGAATAAATGTTTAAGTCTGCCAGATGTATATTGGACTTTGCATGTTTGAACATGCAAAGTAGATGTACAAGACCATATACATTGGACAGAACAGAAATGGTCATAAAATGAGGTTAAAATAATCTATGCTTCAATATATACAAAGGTGATATGCATTACACTTTATACAAGTGCCGGAACCGAAAGGTTTATTAAAGAGGGTTAAGTGCTTGTATGTTCGAGCTTTGTATATGTATGATTTGCGACATACATTGTGAATAACATACAAGGCGGAACTAAAAAAAAGATGAAAATCAAGTTAAACGAATGTATCACACTCGGCTTGTATATTGGAATATACTAGCCTTGCATGCAAAGGTGAAAGATACAACTAAAAGTTACAACGCGAATGCAAAAAAAGGTTCAATATAGAAAAATCGTTGAATATTTGAGTGCTTGTATGTTTGTGACATACATTGTCCAATATACAAGAGAAAGCATCGGCCTGAAATAAGCGATCGGCGAGAAGTTTTTTGACCACGCCAATGAATATGAGTTACGTCAATGACAAGAAAGACTTAGCCGATAAAGAAAGGCATCGGCCAGAAATAGGTAGTCGAAGTGAAATTTCTAACTAGCTCCAACTAAGGAAGCTCACGCCGATGGAAAAGGAAGATAACTTAGCCGTTACAGGCATCGGGCAGATATAAGCTATCGGAATGAAATTTTGGTCCAGGTCGATGGATGAGAGTTACGCTGATAAAGAGAAAGCATCGATGGTAAATTTCTAAGTTGCTCCGACTAAGGCAATTCATGCCGATAACAAAGATATGCAAGCCGATAGGAAAACATCAGCCAGAGTAGTGCGATCAGGGGAAATTGTTGGATCAACCCAACAGGAGAAACTCACACCGATGGCAGAGATATAACAAACCGATAAGGAATTGCATCGGCCAGAAATAAGTGATCGGTATGAAATCATTTGATCAACCTGACTGCGAGGTTATGCCGATAGTGAAATAAATAGAATGCAATATACTAAAGCAGAAGGCTAAACTTTTGGGCGCATTCATTACAATAATTAATGTCAATCTATCATTCTGACAACCTATGAATTGGCGATAGCAGCATGAATTTTAAATCTATTTTTGTCTGAGTTTTAAATCCATTTTTTTTGTGTCTATTGGTAGGTTTGTAGGTAGAAGAAGGTGAAACTTAACGGCGATGACATCACAGGCGGCAGATCGGATCACAAAAGATCACAATTGAAAAGAAACATTATTAATGGCTTCATTTGTGATCTTTTGTGATCTTTTGTTTACAGGTTTGTAGGTAGAAGAATGTGAAAAGAAACATTACTAATGGAGCAACTGAAGATATTTTGAGTTGTTAGGGTTTCCAAACAGGATCTTCACGCTCAGTATGGGTATGCTGCTCAGAGAGCATATTTTGGTGGGATTTGTTTTCCATTGTTTGATGCTACACTTGATGTGCAGACCATTGATTAACTAGGGTTTTGAAACTGTATTGGGGATGATCAGATCTATATATTGAGCCCCTTTACTCTGTAATACTTTACACAGGGATTTATAGAACACGGGGATTTTTAGAGGATAGAACAGAGATAGAACTTGTAATTTATCTCAGTATTTAGAATAGAGGGACCTTTTAGTTTAGAAGTAGAAGGAGGTCACCTGTGTCTACAATAAGGAATGTGTGGAACATCCTGCTTCCTTACTGTATCTGTAAAGCGTGTAAGTTTTCTGTAAGTTGATTAATGAAGCTAAGAGTCATTCATACATTGTAAATCATATATGACTGTGTGTTTTGAATACAAATGAATCTAGAATTCTGCGTCTATATTCTGAGTGTCTTCTGGCTCTTCTTTGTATTTGAAATAATATCTCTTAAAGCTTGCAATCTTGTCTGTATGTTCATGAAAATGCTCAGGGCTTACATTTAAAGGTTTAGTCTGTGGATTTAATCAATTTTGTTGTACTTCTTACAACGTGCATAACAGAACATTTAGATCCTGTAGTAGAATGAAGTTTAGTTTAGATTTCTCTAACTTTTCCCAAACCATCTGAAATATTTAGCTTAAACGCAGAAATTTAAAGGAAATTATCTGAGATTTGAAAGAAACAATTACAATAGAGTTGATATTTAATAGTTTTCATAATATTTGAAAAGAAAGAAAAGCTTGTTTCAAAATAAATCATATAGAGCTTTGTGATACAGTAACAAGTCTATGCAAAAGAATGAATAAAATGTTGATATTTGTTATATTTTGTATAGTTTGATTCCAGTAAAACATCAGAAACCTTAAATCACGTAAGGCCCCTTGCATATTACAGCTTCACATCAACCTACCGAATTATCCAACAGGTCAAGACCTGACCATACAAAACCTTGGGATTAAGCAAATCTTACTTGATTTCTTCATATCTTTCAAGATAGTTAGGTTCATATTGTGAATTTTAACTTTTGTTATGACTGTGTAAAGACAATCATCAACAAAACCTCTGTGTGATAGATTAAAGTTTAAATTTACTATCCAAAATTGTAATGGAGACTCCAATGAAAGAAAAGGGCAGAAAACAACTAGGTGAAATTTGTAAACCCAAGAAACAAAAAATTGACAAAAGCCCTGATGAGAAAATAAAAGACAAGAAATTGAATAAAGACTTAAATGACCAATTGCCTAGATCAACCCCTAAATCCCGAAGGTCTGCACAACTTAGGGTAGAAATAAAGAAACTAGAAGACAAGTGCAAATATCTTAGCAACATATGGACTCCAATAAGAGGTTATGAATTGTTCAAATTCCACTACAATAGAAGATTCATGAATTTCCCAGTGTCTAACCTATGGCAGTTGAATTTGGGCAAATTGGTCGTTCCTAATGTATTTCTGAACGTTGAACTCCTCAAACTCCTAGCTAAGCAATATAATCCAAGCCTCAAGGCCATATGCAACCCATAAGGGGAGCTTGTTATACATTTGTCTAAGAATGTCATTTGTAAAGTATTTGACTTAAATGATTTATGTACTACTCCCATAGTTTATGAAGATTTGGATAAAGAGTACTGGAGAATGGATAACACATATAATGGATGGAGATTACCTATTCACAAGCCTAGGGTAGAGGGAGAAATGGTGCCTATTAATGATAATGATGGACCTCCATTTCATGTGTCATTATTTGAACCATATATACAATTCACATATTATTCCATGGGCCAAGTCCTAGGGTCAAAAGTTCCTAATTTTATGACAATTCCTTTGATGGTGATTGCCATATATATCTAGTGCCACAATGCTAGGCAGTTTGACTATGCTGCCTATGTTTTTTGAAGAATTGTTTCTGGTTTAACTACAATCAAGAACAATGCCCCATCAGTCTCTTTTGAACACTACTCACTCCTCATGCACATGGTACTTTATTATGGCCAGGAAATAGGATTATGGCCAAGTGAATTCAAAGTTGCTCTAGTGGACCAGAGGGGGCAAAAGTCACCCGTGCAAATATGGACGAGGATATGGGACAATAGGTATGTCCATTCTAGCTATGTTCATTTTGAAGAATACTATGTTAAAGTGTTGTATAAATATTTCAATCACCCTTGTGAATATTCACTGTCAAATGAAATAAGGAGTTTTCTTAGACCCAAAGATTTGGGTGGTCCTCCTACCGTCACGCACAACTGGGGAAATTGGTATTGTTTTGAGGATTCAACCATGATAAGAGTTTATGGTTTTCAAGATACTCCGTTTATATTGCCCAATATAGTTCCTGACAGAATTGCCTACTTAGAGATAGTCAGGCAAATGAACTACTCTAATGTGATGCACTTAAGCTCCTATGACAAGCAATCCTTTATGCCTACTACTCTATGCTTTGGGGATTTTACTATGGTATCCAAAGAGGGTTATGGTCTCATTATGGATAAATTAATGCATTATAACATGAGATATACATAGAGGCAAGAAAAAGATTTTATCCTAAGTGTTTCATTGACCTTGCTAGGAGAAAACAAAACCTCAATGGATATACAAATGTCCCATATCCACATGATGACATTATCAGGAATATGGAAGAAACTAAATTTGAATTAGTGATTGAGAAATATAATAGAAAATTAGATGAGAAGAAAAGACAACTTGCAGAGATAGAGTTGTCCTCTACTGATGAGGGGTCTATAGAAGAAGAAGAGCCACATCAACAAGAAGCTATGATATCTAAACAAAAAATGCAATGCTATCAGTCTCCTGGTATAGAACATGATGAGGAGGGGTCTACTGATGAGGATCCCAAACCATTAGTATATGATTCTTTTATTTCAGATGATCAATTTATTCATTCTAAAGAGTTTAAATCATTTTTGTATAAATGCAAAGGTAAAGAGATTAGAGAATTAGTTGATGATGTCTCGGCCAACAATGAAAGACAATTGATATCTTAAAAATGATAGTGGACAATGAATTGAAAGATATGACTTCTAGTAAAGGTAGACAACTACTTAGAGAAGTAGGCGTTATGATATTTCCTAGCCTTGATTTGAATTTTGCTTTGGCGTTTGATAGTTTTTTGCATAATACAGATGACAAATATAAGCTCACTCCTAAGGGTGTCACAGAAGTGTATATGGGCACCAAATATAACAATGACAAAAAATCACTAATCATATGGGCTTTGTACCTGCCTCATATGAAGGCAACCATCATAGACACTGAAAAGGCTTTTGGGCATGTCATGACTTTGAAGGCAAGGGAAACAGACCCCTTGATTACTACTAAAATTGGCATAAACATTGCAAAGATGAACAAAGCACAAGCTTATATGTTGATCAAAGAATGGGATACGTATAAACTGAGTTGTGAAAGGTTAACAAAAGAAAATGATTTCTTGAAAGATACTATTAAGAACACCTTCAGAGGTTAAGTGAAAAGGTTAACTTAGGGAGAGAGCTCACAAAGCACCCAATAACCATCTATTGATCAGATTGCTCAGGTCCAGATTGACACACTTGCAACAGTGCTCCAGAATAGACATGTTAACATGATGCATTAGATGAACAAGTTTTGGGATGTTTATTTTAAAAACTATAAAGTGATCCAAGAGCACGCGAGGCTCCACAATAGGCTCCAGGAAAATTTCCATGAGATACAGAGTAAGGATGTTTCTGACACTACAGGTACTTCTAGTGCAAAATAATGGATTGAGCAACATCATAAATATTATGACCTGCTTAAAAACGATGCCAAACAATGTATTGAAGCTTCAAAGGCAGGAATGGCCATTTTGTTTAGAAACAACAAAGAACTAAAGAGCAAAGATGATTGTAGTATGTTGTGATGTTCACAACACGCCCCATTTTTACTCCTTAGCAAAATGAGGATGCCTGCTATGGCTGTTGCTTTTTGCTTGTGTGTGTTGTTCTGTTTGGTGGTAAAGGGGAAAAGTGAGTGAAAGTTGCAAACCTTGTTGAAAATAGAGAAAAAATACATTTCAGTACTAGGGCAGAGTACAGATGAATTCCTTTTCAAAAATGAGCTAGGGTTTCTTTTTGAACCATGTTAAAATTCCCTGTATTTTTCAAGTTATGAGTATTTTGGTAAAATGTACAAGAGAAGGGTTTGCTGTTGCATATACAAAGTCCTTTGTATATCGCTTTCCATATACAAAGTCATTTGTATATGCAAAGTCATTTTTATACATAGTCACATGGGCCATTGGGTTTGCATGTCACTCATGTACAAGTCTTTTGCAAATCAGGTTGCATATACAATGGTCTTTGTATGTCTTTTCATTGTATGTTGCACATGCGAAAGGGTTTTGTATATCGGCTTTACATACAAGGGTGTTTGTATGTTTTCTTTTTACTTGTATGCATTTGCTAATGTTCTATTTGTACATATAGGTTGGACTCAGTGCAATTAAAGGTTGAAATGAATAACTGTTTAAAATCCATTGAATGCATTGCAGCTTGTATGTTTGGCAAAGGTGAACATACAGGCAAAGTATACATCGAGCGGACCTAAAAAGTTATTGAAGATAGTTAAGTCATTGTATATTTTGTTCTTTGTATATCAAAGATATACAAAGGCATTATGCATGACGCGGATGCGAAAAGATCATGAAACAGAGTTAAATTGTTGTATATTTGGCGATTGTATATTTAAAACATACAAGTGAAACATACATTACTGCATACATTGGACGGACCTGAAACATTTATGGAATACGGTAAAATCATTGTATGTTTCTAGCTTGCATGTATCTTACATACATTGTGAATATACAACACTTTATATACATTGCAAAACCCAAATATTATGGAGGTAAGTTTAATGCTTGTATAGCTCCGCGCCTTGTATGTATGTTTTGAAACATACATTGCAGTTTATACATACAAGCGCCCGATTTCAAATGGAATTAGAGTCTGATGTATGTAATGCATCAAATCTCCAATGTATATTAAGAGATACATTGTATTATATACATCGCCGATATACAAGCGATAGATACAAAGGTAAAGATGCCTTCTCGGACACCAAGCGAAAGTTCAAAACGACAAAGTTATTGTATGATCGGAATGGTTTGCATGTTCATAAGATACAACCTAATATGCAAAAGGAAATATACAAGGTGTCCGATGTCAAAAGAGAGTTAGAAATGGAATATTCTCTATATGCATATGTGTTTGTATGTTCGGATATACAAGCCGATATGCATTGCAAACGTACAAGCTACGGAGCTAAAAAAGATTAAAATCTGGTATATATGATGTATCACGCCCGACTTGTATATTTGAGGATATAGGGAATTAAGCAAGAAAAGGAGTGGGAAAGCTAAGCGATGGATTTTTTGAATCCATTTTGGTGCTCGATGCATGTTTTCAGTCAACGGTGGTTGACTCAAATGTTTTTAATGCTGTGTATGCATATGAGGACGCGATTTTCATGGCCCGATGGCTATGTTTGTGCATTTAGAGCCTATTTTAGCATAATGTTTGATCTTCTTGCTGCTTATTGAAATGATGGTGTACTTAATTGTCGCTTGTTTATTGTAGATTGTTGGAGCTATTTCGAAGTAGCTGAAGGTCATAGAGTTGAGAACATAGTGGCGGCAGGTAGGTGAAATAAAAATGGGGCTTTAATAGTGAGGACATCCCAGGTGGCGGATCAGATCCTGAGAGATTACAAGCGCATAAGGGGAGGCAGAGGCTTTCAATGCGGAGGAGTTTACAGATGGAGCCATTATTGTTGGAGGGGCGCTCGGTATGGGCATGCTGCTCAAATTTTTGGCAGGATTGGTTTTCCACCGTCTGATGCTACACTGGGTGGCTGCAGACCGTTGATTAATTAGGGATTTTTGGGAATTGTATTGGGGATACTTAGAGATATATATTCAGCCCCTTTACTATGTAAGAGAGAGGTCAATCATTTAAAAAATTAGACTTGTAGCAATTTCATGTAGGAGATCAGATTATAGAGACAAATGAGGACTGAACTGTTGAAACATCAAGGTTCTTTCTTCAGATCATTGTAAACGAACTTGTTCTAAAGCATACTAAATGGAGATGAAGCTTCAAATTACATCCTGACTATAAACTTTACGTAATCTTCAAGTTGATGTCTGGACATGTAATGGTGAATCTCGTGTTCAATAGAAGCGCTTTCATTTCATTGTGTGTTATTGTCAACTTTTCCTTTGAAGATTTGCACTGGATCATGCGGATTTGTGGAATGTCCTGATGAAGTATGACTCTAGTATTTGTTCTCTTCATTGCTGTATAGGAACATATATGTGGATCAATGATCTCAGTCAAGTAATTTTAGGAATCTCATTCTCTCCCCTTTTTCTCATTTTAATTTCATAGAAATCACCTCCATAACTGTAAATCATGATAAATGACAAGCAGAATAGAGAAATATGCTGACATCCCATAGATAACTGAATATCATTAGCATATTTGAGCTAAATGCATGTAGTGTTGAAAATATCATGCAAAAGGCTTGCAAATAATGATAGAAATCGTGCAAATATCAATCTATAGGCACATTATTTGAGTAAGTTCATAGTTTAAAAGTAGAAATTACTGATGAACGTAAGGCCCCAAAATGGAAAAAAATAACACACATCAACCACTAAGTAATGTATGTAGATTATGAACTAATCAACGGAGACTTGGGATCATGGATTCTTTGAATTCATTGTATCTTTCAAGATAAATAAGGGTTGTCGTGCAACTTTTGTTTAGTCTTTGGTTGTGACTAACATCACCATCAACAGAGTAAAGAGTGTCAAGTGATATTGCATGAAGCCTTAGGAGCCCTCAAAGACAAAGACTCTACATCTGGGGAAGCCTTCAAGCATCTAGAGAAGATGGTGATGATAGATGTGATCACATGGAATGCTATTGAGTTCATTGATACACATCGCAGCCAGAAATACTTGGATCACCTTGCTCAGATATTCTTATGGCTCATCAAGGCTTAAGATCATTCTCTTTGTTTATGTTTTGTTAATCAATATTATTCCCAATAGACATTTTGAAGAGTTATGTCTCTTCATAAAAATTTCTATATAAGTTGGACATATGGTGGTGAATAATCATCAGTAGTAAGATATGATATGCATGGAGTTTTTAATGTTTTAAAAGACCATGTTGCAAGATTTATAATGAAGAAGTAAATTGAAGTTCTCTGATTCTGTGGTTTTATTTTTGGCATCAATTGTTTGTTAAAATTATTCAATTATATGGTTGTCTCCAGTTTAATATTTCCTTGTTATTCAAATTAATATATCAAGTATATATTTAATTTGTCAATGCACATTTGTTGTATTTGTGTGATTGGATTAACTAGTTTCCATAAAAGGAATTAAAATCCTTCTGATCAGTCACAATAATTTGGAAGTATTAGTTTTGATCACTAAGAAGAATCATATAATAAGGATTGTCATTCTATCTCCACATTGATATTGTTTTTTGTTCTTATATAATTCATTCAATTGTTTTCTTCAAGAAAGGATTAAAATTCCTTCTGGTGAATAACAAGAAATCTGACTGTGTCAGTTGGATTATTAAGAAGAGTCTATTAATCATTTCCCTACACGTTTATAAAAGTTATAAACTAAAGTATTGTGCCAAACAGTTAGAGTTATGTCCCCTATAAGCCACTAGTCTTAGATTTTCATTTAACTCTATTTACCCAACAAGGCACTAGTCTTACTTATTTCAATAGTTAAATTCATTTATTAGTTTTTACCTTAATACTGGTTATATAATTTATACCAATCATCTTTCAGACATCAAAAGTAGAACTAATTAGCAAGTTTTCATCTACTCCACATCATTTGCCACTGTAGGTAGATCCCTTAACTTAGTAAAAACATTTACATTCTCTAATCTTCTTTAACTTCCAAGGTCCACCCACCTAGGTTTAACAGAACCTAAAGTACAAGGAGTCATCAAACCCTAAAGGTTAAATCCATCGCATTAGGTCAATAACATTGCAAATCTAAGCATAGATCCTAGTATCCTCTTAGGATTAGCAACCTGCATTTTTGAGACCTAACAAAACTCTTTCTACCATCCAATTTGGCTTGGACTTGCTAGTATAATTTTTCTACACATTAACTTTTTATATTGTATGCATTTAATTCTTTGTGAGTAATTATATGTGAACTTATATCTTGATGTTGCTTTACATTTACAGTCAATGCAAAATGTGAATGATGTGGCATCTTTGCCAATAGTCTTTAGTCAAACTCTAGATTGACCCAAGGATTATGCATGCAAATAAAAGATAACTATTATGCATGCAAATAAAATATAAGATAATTTCTACATTAATTTGATAGGGATGTAGTATTCATCCTTAGAATTTTCTCCAGTTCTTTGAATTACAATTAAGCTACCAATCAAGTGCATGCATGTCAAAGTATTGGTACAAGAAGAGAAAATTAACATGTAAATAAAAATAACATCTAAAATGATATGTCCATGTATGGATGGTCATGTGCACAAGTTCCATCTAAAATTTAACTTTTCATGTCCTAGATTTATGTTACAATCAAAAAATTCTAGGAGTATCATCTAATCAAAATCTTAAATTAGCTCATTAACAACTACTTTCTAATTTGTCAAATTAATATTTATGTCTCTAAGGTCAAGTAAACTTATAGGTACATATTCAATTACTAGATCATTTAACTTAAAATGAGATTCAATGAAATAAAGATTTAAGTGTGTACCTACACAATTATAGATCAATATATAATTTATATTAGTAGAGGAGGAGATAATATTACAAGTTGTGTAGAATAATGTTAACTAAATACATACTATGAATAAATAATCAATCTTAGAACCATGGTTCATGAATGTGGTGCAAAATTCCTAGAGGGCTACAATAATCATATGCACATGTATATAAAATATTAGTTCAATATATTATATACATGCATGCATGTAGATATAAAATATTAGTTTAATTTTATTTTATATACATGTAGATTTAAAACTTGATAATAGTTAAGAGACAAATAAGGTTTAGGGTTTAGGAGCCTAAGGTATATAAGAAACTATGACAAGTCTTTAATTTGTAACTATCATAATTTGTGTGTAATTATAATATTTAAGGAACTTAGGAGTTAGGGCATAGGGTTTAAGACTTAGGCAAGTTAGGACTAGGGATGTTTCGAGGATAGTTAAATCACATGTACATGTCTCCATTGGGGCAGGGTCTTAGATAGGACCTAGGGTTTAGATCATAGATTCACTTGGCAAGTAAGGTACAAAAATATAGTAGAAAGAAATTTGATTAGTTAATGTAGTTGACAAAAATTTAGCAAAAACATCTATTCATATATTTAGTTCAATAGTATTTGGGGTTTAGGATTTAGGGTTTCTAGGGTTGATATGGTTTAGAGTTTAGTTAAGTGGACTTAGAGAACATAGTGGTTTTAGTAGAGGACTTAAGAATGGTAGTATAATCCGCAACATTTAAATAAATGAATATATTTAAAACATACTTGAATTATAAAAAATACTTCAATTGAAACAATTTGATCTTATTGATCCTAATCTTATCTAGTAGATGATTTAACTGAAAAAAACCATAATTTATATAAAATATACATACCTTCTGTTTGAGCATAATATCTTTGCATCCTTTCTTCATGCAGTTTTTGTTCCCTTTCTATTGAATGTATTATGCAGACTTATTTTTCCTTGTCCTTTTATTTCCCATCTTCTTCAAGGATTTGCAAAATATGATCTTGATAATTTCGTTGCCAATTCCATGTTCCAAATTTTTAAAGCACTAGAAAAAATTTAACTTTTCAAATAGACTTAGCAAATTTTCCCTTATTTTTTGATATTAAAATCAAAAAATGACCTTGTACATATAAATGTAATTCAAATACATACAGGTTAAATTTCAACTAAATTAGCCTTCGTTTGAAGGTCAGCTACTAAAAATCTACAGACATATTTTTATAGTGACCTTGATTCGAAGGTATTTAAATATTATTTTTTCAGCACAATTTTTTGGAATGTACATTCATTTGAAGGTACCTACGAATGAAGGTAAAATCTATTGAGAATAGGGTAGACAATTGAGACGGGGGTGAATCAATTGTCACAAAAAATTTTAACCTTTGTTGTAACTTAAACTTCTTTACCACTTATTAACAGATAAATAATATAATCATGAAAGCATGTAGAAAAAAATCAACACACATAACACCAAGATTTTTACGTGGAAACCTGGTTAAGGGAAAAACCATGGTGGGGGTTAACCCATAAGAATTTATACTCTGTTAAAAGTATTACAAATGAGGAAGGCACATGCCTTCAGGGCACACTTCCTAGAACTCACTGTTCCAAGAGGCTGACTACCTACATAAATGATTATAAGAAGATTACAAAATGTTTGAACTAAGAAATGACATCTACCAATGCAAAAATTTAGTTTCGGTTAAGTTCAAAATACTGATCTTACACACTTCATCCTTACTCTGTCCTATTTCACTTTTCAACCATAATCTTAGCTTAGATCTTCACCTTCAAACTTATTTCTAGACTTTACACACTTACTCCATCATCACACCACACACACCCTCCAAAACACTCAAATCCATTGGATATATATATATATATATATGCATGAAGAGATTCAATCAACTGTAGTCAGCTTCAAGAAAACATAGAACATTTACTAAGAACTCTACTCTATTGGCTGAATCCATGCACAAACAAGAGCATGGACAAAAAATTGTGTTCTCAAATCATCAATCATGTCAGCCAATACCACTGGTTATCAAAAATTGATTAACCAACTACTTTTCTTCATCTAGACCAAGATCAAATACTAGGTCAGCCTATTCTTCTTCTGACTATACTGACTAACTAGAACTCAATACTCAGATGCTTATAACTTTTGAATCCTTCATTAGCGGAGGCTAAATTCCTAGATTTAGATAGTCCTGACAATCCTTATTACTCCATCAAATCCTCAGTACACTGTGATTTACCACTGGAGATATCCGGATCAAGATAATGGGCCTTGTCACATGCACTGGTTCTGACTACCCAGACTTAGACAAATCTTCACTTTAACTTCTAGTATGAATAAATTATGTAATGCAGATGTGTAAGATAGAATTAGTTTCCATCAATGACAACACCTTTCATGCATAGCAGTGTCTCTTTCCAACAATCTCCCCCTTTGGCATTGATGACAACACTTAGTGAAAAATGACTAAGTGTCGAAACAACTCCCCCTTACTATGTACACTTATGCTTTTCATTGTTCTCTAGTGCTCCCCCTTTGATCGATTCCTCATTTTTCACTTTTCTTCACTCCCCCTTTGACATCAATGGCAAAGGCTGGACTTTTTAGATCTAATAATTTCATAATCTCACATTTCTCCACAATGGAGTGTATATGCAATACAACTTTATAGCCAAGAGTGAATATTGCCTTATGGCCTAGTAGTTCCAAATTCTATAATTGAGCATCAAAATTGACAAAATCCACATACAAAAATTCACCAAAAATTTTTATGTACATGGGCATATATACAAACAACCCTATAACTTATCTATATAAGTTTGAATACATCACCAAAGACATTCCTCAATAGTGCCAACTCATTGTCCCAACTCTTCTTCATGTTGTTCAAAACTAAGATGTGACCACTGAATAAGAATGCTTGAGACTCTACTTTCTGCAAGTTAGTAGGATCACTTGACTTAGCAGCATCTTGGACTTTGGTCAAAGCATTGAACATTTCTGCTAATTTGGGGGAAATCAGTCCCTGGAGCTCATTCATCCTTGCCTCAATGCTCTCTGTAATCAATGAAATCAACTAAAGATAATAACTAATCTAATGCATAAACAAATGATTATACCTTCAATGATGATTCACAAATCCAAGCGGGAAGGAGCTTGCACCCAATAGAGCTCCTTAGATGTTTCCCTGATTAGTGTGTATATGTGGATTGCTCAAATGCCCACAACACAATGTAGATGAGATTAGATGATGGATTGGATAGGATTGGGCCAAGATTTTGGCAGAGGTTTGATAAGATTAGGAGATTGGATAGTGATTTTGACAAAGTTCTGATGCCTCCAAGTGGTCTCTTTGGAGAGAATTGGACAAAGGTTTGGTACCTGAAAAATGGTCTCCCTAATGGCCTAGAGAGGGGTCTTGTTTATAGGATTTTAGAGATGAGAATGGAGGGTCAGGATTCATCTGACAAGATCAAAGGCTATGAATAAAAGTGATTCTTTTATTCCTTAGTCGATGAATTAAAAATTCCCATTTTGTGAAGAGTGGAGGAGTGGATGAATAAATAATTCATCTTTGGGGAGAGTGAAGGATAATGGGGGACAACCAAATATTAAATTTAGTTTAGTGGATGAGAGTGGGGGACAACTGAATATTAAATTTAGTGAGTGGATGAGAGTGGGGGACAAGTGAATTTTAAATTCAGTTTAGTGGATGAGTGGGAGACAAGGTTAATTAAGTGTTTTCTTAATTAACATAAGCTTAGATTAATCAGATAATCAAGATTTATCTAATTAATCAGGGATTAGGAAAATGGACAAATCATCTAAATGAATATTAGGAATATTCATTTAATTGATAGGATAGGGTTGTAAGGTTAAATGGATCAATTAGGTGAATTAATTGATCACCAGGGATATGCAGATTGGGGGAGTAGATGAGTGCAGAGGTACAGACAATTGGTTTGCAAAGCAGTCCAATTTTAGATGTCTACATTTTGCCCCTCTTTGAGATGGTGTTGTGGCTAAGCAGCATTATTTCAAAGAAGTAAAAACATAGAGATGGATTGGATAGAAAAAAGATTTTGGTTTGGAAGAATAAGGTTTAGGGATAATTGGTAAGGGTGATGCCCCCTCGAGAGGACAGGTGGGTTGTGAGAACACGGTTGTGCTCTCGAAATGGATGGGACAGATTGGTAGATGATCATTGTGTTGAAACTGAATTTGAGCAATCCTAGGTTTGATATAGCAAAGTGGATATGTTCACCAAGGTATAGAAGACCAGGGTGATGATGTTTATCCAACATTTGCATGGACTAGACACGTAGACAAAGGGATGATCCCATGCATGCCCAAGATAGTACAACCTTGTCTTGACGAGGGAAGGGGACTCATAGCATAAGCTCTTAGAACAAAAAAGGTATGATGAACCTTAGATGCATAAGGAGATCAATATGCTAGAACCAACCCTATGATCAATCAAGATATGAATACTAGCTTGGAGTAATGAGACTGACCCACAAGCACAGCATATAAAAGCAAGACTATGCCCCATTCTAGATGTTTTCACCACATACCATGATATAGTAAGATCAAGGTAGCTTTGATGTGATCTTCGAATAGGACAAAAGATAAAAATCAAAAACTAAAAGACCAATGAACCAAACATGTAACCATTGTATCTTTTGCCAAAATAGATAGTGAGGTGATAGATTCTGCCCATCGTAGGAACGACATATCCTAAGGCAAGAATTGAGTGATGATTGGATAGATTCTACCTATCGTAGGAAAGATATATCCTAAGGCAAGAATCGATTGATGATTGGATAGATTCTGCCTATCGTAGGAATGATATATCCTAAGGCAAGAATCGATTGATGATTGGATCATGCTTTGGTGGTGTAAGATTGGCTCAAGATATGACGGTGACAAGTTACGATTGATGCTGATTTGATAGTTGACGATTTTGATTAAGGACAATGCTTTGATAGGTGATGCGATGCTTGAATCTGGTGCAAGCTTATTGATGATAGATGTGATGACGAACAAATTATTTTTGGAATTTTGTGTTTTCTATTGTTTTGGTATTTTTGATATTTGTGATGTTTTTGGATTTTTGGATTTTTTGATGTTTTTGGATTTTGTGTGGATAGCCTTTGTGCTAAATACCAATGACAAGGGAACACCAAGTCTAGAGGTGAAAGTACATGAGAAATGGATGAATGATATGGAATGCAAGATAAAAAGATGACACACAAGCAAGTCAGCAAGTATGCATGAATGATGCAGGCACAAACAAGGTATTGCCCCTGTCAAGCGGTAAACCCATGATATAGATTGATGATGTCTGGTTTCAAGAATGAAGTATGTCATATAAGACTTTGGGTCTAGTTTCGACAATGTGATATCCTATCTAAGACATATGATAACGATATACGATAGTGTTGTCATGGCTGGGAGTGATGTATCCCTAGAGCAACACGAAGGATAGTTATGACTAATTGATATGGTTTACGACCGGACAAGGATCAAGACCATTGATTACAATTGGATCATTTGTGCAAGATTAACTTGACTTGATTGGTATGGATTAAGGCTTGACTTGCAATTGGATATGGTATGGATATGGATATGGATATGAGGCGCACTTGGATATGGTATAGATATGGAAATGGATATGAGCTGTAGTTGGATACGGTATGGTTATGAGGATGAGTAATAGTGGATAGAAGGCAACAAGGATGTGATCTCCAAGGACTATATCACATAAGTGTAACATGCCCCATTTGAGGTAGAGTATGTAGGAGTTTTCAGGACAATGCTTAAGATGATAGGAGGGTGAAGGATTTGCATGTTTTGGAGGGATAAGGTATGTCAAGAGCCTTTCAAAACATTTGTCAACATTGTGCCCCTATTCTTTATCAAGACCAAAGAAATAGAGGAAAGGAAGATTTAGGATGGATGGACTGGATAGTATAGGTACAGTAGGATAGGAAATGGTATGTAAGGAAACTAATAGGAGAAGAACGATATGCCAATTAGACAAGGTGCCCCCAAGTGTAGGTGACATAGAAGATCAACTTACACATGATGCCTGTTTGACAGGTTTTCATCATGGTACTTATCCAAGGCGCTTGTTTGCCTGGTTTTCACCATTGGATGAAGGGATTTTTCTTTACTTTTTTTTCTTTTTTTTTGTTTTTCTCTTTCTTCTTTTTTTTTGTTTTTTTGAATAGTGAGATTGGAGAAGGTGGATATGAAAAGACTCAAGTATAGAGTTCCTTGAAAGGTGATAGTCCTGCTAGATAGATACTGTCGAATGGACCATGTCCAGTGCTCTCACAGATGTTGGTAGGGGATCGTATGAAAGTGAGATGGTGTAGGTAGATAGTGGATTATGATGCAGAATATGGAGGGAAGGCTTATGCAAAAACATGGACCATAGGCATAGGATGAGGAAGATGTGTAGGATAATGGATGTAAGATGGGGAGATGTAGTTATGTGGAGGTGTTGTGAAGTGGAAAGGAACCATGACCAACGGCTGCACACATTGTGATAAACATTGAAGATTTTGATGAGATGGTGGTGTAGGAAGCAATGGAGATGTTTGCTTAGGAGATGGTTGATGAAGTGATTTAGGAACCCACATAGATTTAGTATATTTAGTGCTTTTATTTTGCTTGTGGGATTTTTGAAGGGAATGGAAGTTTTGGATGGAAGTAGGCTTTGGGATGGATATAGGTGGTTGGGATCCCTGAGATGTGGATGAGGATGCCTCATTTGTCTTGCTAGCTATTTTCTTAGGAACCCAAACCATTTTTCTTTTTGGCTTTGCATTTGGAGGTAAGGGGTTTGATGGCTGTTTAGATGAACTTTGCTTTGATTTTGGTTCTTTATGTCCTAAGGTATAAAGACCATTAGGATTTTTGGGAGGAATTTTAGCTTTATGGATAAAGGCATCAAACTTTTTGCTTTTGAATCCCTTGGGGTGGGTGGAGTGGATGGAATGATTGGAAGCTGTATGCTTAAATGATGTGTGCTTTTGTTGGCCATGTTTAGGGATGTAAGGATACTCATGAATGAGAGGTATGTTAGGTGTCAGAAGCAATGGTGGCAAGGTGGATGGAGGGACATTTGGAGTTGGAAGGAGTAGAGGTAAAGTGGATGGTGGAAGGTGTATGAACACATGCTTTTGACATTTATAGGATGATCGAGGTGGAATGGCAACATATGTTTTGGGGATATGATAGTGTTTGCGATGGAAAGTGGTAGACTTAGGAGGAGTGGAGGAAGTACCAACATCTTGAGTTTGCTCACCTTGGGGTATGTATCCAAGGCCATATGAAGGTGGAGGAACATTAACATGGATAGGTTCCAAAATACCTTGTTCATGAAGGCCTAAGCCTTTACCTTGATAGTTCATACACTGGAGTATACGGTGGACAGTGGGATTATGTGTAGGTGGAACACTAGACACAAGTTCCTTATTAGATGGAGAAAGCGGGATAGTGGATAATGGATGCACATGCATGAAGGTAGTAAGACCAAGGATATACGGTGGAGGCTTTGTAGCATGGTCAATAAAGGATGGTGAAGGAGAATCATTAGGATCATGATTAGCATTGTGTTCACTAAGATCCAAGTTATTTGTTTGATCTTTTATGCTTACTTGGGGGAGAAGTGTCTCATCATGACAAGTGGATGTTGTGGGATCATGGCTAGAGGAAGAGATCTCTTTGCTTTGAAGGAAGGCCATGAAATAGGGTGAATGCTGAAGTAGGTCAACAAGACTTTCATTGGATAAAGCATGTAGGTCTTGGGTGTCTTGTTCATGAATAGTTGTAGGGGTATGAATAGGATCAAGTGGCTCATGGATAGATTCATCATTATGGCTATCATCTTGATCATGGAAAAGATACATATTATGGATGGGTTGCATTTGGATAGCGTGCTCGTGAATGGTTCTTGGGGGATGGATAGGATCAAGTGGCTCATGGAGAGATTCAATATTATGGATATCATCTTGATCATAGAAAAGGAACATATTATGGATAGGTTGCATGAAAGGGATTTGAGCTTGACTTAGACTGGGGGTGGATGTTTCCACATGCTTTAAGGTGTGCTCTTGACATATCTCTTGGTCTTCTTGAATGGAAGTGGAAGGCTCTTGGGTGGGCTCATGGTCAACAACATGAGGGTGTGATAGACCTTGACTCTGGTGCATGGTAGAAGGCTCATTGAGAAGCTCAAGGGGTTGCGTATGACATGAAGGGGTTGTAGGATTTGACATGGTATTGGAAGATTCTGTAGCAAGGTCAAGGACCAGACTTTGGGGACATGGTTGACTCTCAGCTAGTAGTCCTTGGATCACATCCTTCATAGGTGTATGGGTAGATGAATGAGGGGATGGATGAGTGGATTTTGGAATTCTCCATTGCTTTTCATATTTTGCATATCTTTCCTAAAAATCCTCTGAGAATGTTTTGTTTGTCAGTTTAGATGGTGGGGAACTTGAGGTCGATCTTGGTGTAGAACTGGTATGCTTTGGGATAGGCGTCTCAGAATATGGTGAAGGAGGACTAGTAGACGGGGTGATATATGATTTCCCTCTTGAAGTGGTGGTTGCCTTGTCGATAGTATCATTAAGATGGGAAAAGAAGATATGGTTTTGGGATGAGGCATAGCTCGTATTGGCCTGTTCAACTTTCAAGCTTGTCAATTCTTGTTGTAAGGCGTCCATTTGTTGAAGAATTGCTATACACTCTTGGGGCGAGGGACCTAAGTTTGCTTGCCTTATCAGAGATTGAAGTTTTTGTTCAAGATATTCTAATTTGTTTACCATTGACACAAGGCTAGAAAAGCTTACTAGTTTGGATGTGCAAAACAAATGCGTCAGACCAGAGTGCGAATGTGTCACAAGTCGAGACAAGTGTGCTTGGAAGGATGAGTTGAATGGCTTGTCTTATGTGTTTGATGTTGTAGTTTGATTTGCCAATGTTTAGCAAATGATCACATGTATAAACAAGAAGCACTCACACAAGACACAAGCAAATTTGAATTTTGAATTTGAAGAATAGGATAATGATTAAACAAGCACACTTGCAAAGTAAATCAACATGCCCTAATGTCTAGTTTGATAGGGTATGGCCAGTTAGGTTAGGTCAATGTTTTGACGAGGTTGACTAATGATTTGAAAGTGAAATCTTGTCACACAGCCAGGAGAAGGGGGTAACCCACCCTTCACCTTCACTTCCCAAAGGTAGAAAGTTCTTTGGGGCTTAGCCAAGAGTGACAGGATTCTGATTTCAAAGAGGGTGTCTTTCGATTCAGCCTCAAATGAGGTCATCCCTAGGGGTGATGAAATCCCCTAGCAGGCCTCCTAGGATATGATTTGACAAAAGTGAATCAAGTGAGGTGTTTTTGATGTCCAAGATCACCTTGCGGTGCGAGGAGAGAGCATACACACACCCACTTGATTCACACTCGCAGTTGATTAATTATCCCTTAGAAAAATGAAATGTGATGAAGACAAATCAAGCAATAGTTCTTTTTAAATCCCAATTTAAAGATGTGATTGAAGACACATTGTTCATTTTAAGCCTAATTTCGATATGTGATGAAGACACTGATTTGTTTTATGAGCCCAATTGAAGTGTGTTTTGCAACCAAGATTATGATGGAATGAGAAATAGGATGAGTGCACCTAATTAATTTGCTGTCCAAATTGTTGTATTTGCAGCTCCTAATGGTGCTCTAGTCCCAAATGATCACCTGCAAGTCATGAAACCAAAAACGGAGCAAGTAGACTAGCCAAAAAGATTGTGAGGCAAAAATTGAGAATCTGGTAAAATTTGAGGAAAGATGAATGGATACAAGAAAAAAAAGTGCATGAATAGATTCATCAAGAGTTTCTATACAATTTAAAAAAAAATTCATCAAAATTTTATCAAAATTGCAAAAGATATGACGATTTGAAGTTTAAATGCAAGTTTGACTTTGACTGATCAAAAAGGTGGGAAAAAGGTACCATCACCTGATGAAAACCTCACAACTTTGAAGTTCACCTCATCAGCTTTCCAATGAGTCCAAGTTTGCAAAAATCTGCCTCTGTATACGAAAGTTGTGCCAGTTTGAAAAAAATAGCTGATTTTGGTATGTAGGAGGCAAGACAGGTCAAACTGACTGTTTCAAATAAACCTTTGGCAGTTAGATGACTCTGGTCACATGCAAGTGTTATCTCCAGCGGTTTACTATTGACTAGCATTTTATGTTTGAAAGAGGCCCCTAGTCGCTGATATAACCAAGGGCTAGAATCTGGCCAAAAAAAAAAATGCTCCTTGCACCGGTGGTTTAGGGTTTTATTCTTTTTTGTTTGTTGTTGTGTGTTTGGTACAGGAAAGGGAGTTGGGTTGATGGGTGGCAACAAGGTTTGATAGGCGGGTGGCACAGGAGCTAGAAGCGAAGGAGGGAAGGGATCTTCGCGAAGGTGGCTCTACGGGGTTTGGGTGGTCAGGTGAGGAGGAAGGCGTAGGGGTGGCGACTGGTGTGTGGGCGGTGGGAAGTTTGGAGTCGGCAGTGATGGGAGAAGGGAAGGCAGGGTGGAGAGGATGAGACCTGTACGTGGGTGAGGGGTTGGGGTTTGGAGGTAGCGGGCGGTGGGGGGAAGCAGTGAGGTGGGAGGATGGAGGTATAAGGGTTGTGGGATGCAATGGAGTTGGGCGGAGCGGCAGATGTGGGAGGCCATAGGGTGTCAACCGGGTGGTGGGGGGGTTTCAATGGGTGGTAGGGGAGTGTCAACCTGGTGGCGGCAGTAGCAATAGCGGTGGTTGAAGTGGTGGCGGGAGGTGGAAATGAAACATGCAAACACGCTCATTAACCCTGCAAACAGACGATGAAAAACCTACGAAATGAAAACTTCATGCAAGCATTAACTTCGACAGAAACTAGAGAAGGAACACCCCAGGGGCATAGGATCCATATAGTATGGATCCGTATAGTATAGATCCGTACGGTATGGCCTAGGGCCCCTTGAAAATTTTCAAAAAATATATCCAAGTTTATAGTCAAAATTCACGGAATCGACGTCCGAATCATGAAAATGAGGTCCGTTTTTGCATAGGATGCAACCTTCAATAGCTTATCACCAAAACTTGCAAAAATTGTTAGAAAAAGAAGATTTTGACAACAAAACCTTCTCAAATTGACAATTGGATTCGATACCGGGCGTGCCAAAATGTAATCAATGAAATCAACTGAAGATAATAACTAATCTAATGCATAAACAAATGATTATACCTTCAATGATGATTCACAAATCCATGCAGGAAGGAGCTTGCACCCAACAGAGCTCCTTAGATGTTTCCCTGATTAGTGTGTATATGTGGATTGCTCAAATGCTCACAACACAATGTAGATGAGATTAGATGATGGATTGGATAGGATTGGGCCAAGATTTTGGCAGAGGTTTGATAGGATTAGGAGATTGGATAGTAATTTTGACAGAGTTTTGATGCCTCCAAGTAGTCTCTTTGGAGAGATTTGGACAGAGGTTTGGTACCTGAAAAATGGTCTCCTTAATGGCCTAGAGAGGGGTCCTATTTATAGGATTTTAGAGATGAGAATGGAGGGTCAGGATTCATTTGACAAGATCAAAGGCTAGGAATAAAATTGATTCTTTTATTCCTTAGTGGATGAATTAAAAATTCCCATTTTGGGAAGAGTGGAGGAGTGGATGAATAAATAATTCATCTTTGGGGAGAGTGAAGGATAATGGGGGACAATCGAATATTAAATTTAGTTTAGTGGATGAGAGTGGGGGACAACTGAATATTAAATTCAATGAGTGGATGAGAGTGGGGGACAAGTGAATTTTAAGTTCAGTTTAGTGGATGAGTGGGAGACAAGGTTAATTAAGTGTTTTCTTAATTGACATAAGCTTAGATTAATCAGATAATCAAGATTTATCTAATTAATCAGGGATTAGGAAAATGGACAAATCATCTAAATGAATATTAGGAATATTCATTTAATTGATAGGATAGGGTTGTAAGGTTAAATGGATCAATTAGGTGAATTAATTGATCACCAGGGATATGCAGATTGGGGGAGTAGATGAGTGCAGAGGTACGGACAATTGGTTTGCAAAGCAGTCCAATTTTAGGTGTCTACACTCTTCTTCTCTTTTTTTGGTTTCTTTATTTCTTTAGTCAAGCTAATTGTCTGACACTCCTTTCTTTCCACAGATGTTGTCACAAGATCAAAAGATTTGGATACACTTGATAGTTTTTGCTTACACTCCTTTATTTTATCTTCAACATCCTCTATAACTTTAGGACAGGATAAGAAAAACTTATATACATTTCCTCCTTCTATAAGAGAATTTTGAATACTCTTTACACTAGTATCTAGCACAATTCTATCTACTCCAGTCATCCCTTTTAGAGCATCAAATATTTTATCATTGAATTCATTTTGAACATTGACCTCTGTAGACTTCTCTAGAGATTCAAAATGAGAGCTTACTGAGTTTATTAAACTTTTCAATTGGCCAAAGGGAGATGCTAAAGAATCCTTTTAAAAGGTGGGGATTATTTTCTCCAAGATTCATAATGCTAGACCAAGTCGCTCACTTTCTTCTATGTGAGACTTCAAAATATCTTCTCTAGCCTTGTCTTGTGTGAGAGAGGCCCACTTTATCTTCTGAATTGGTGAAAGACTGTCTAAATTGATTGGACCTTTCAACTCTTCTGCAAATAATTTATCATTTTTGAAAATTTCTTTAACTGCTGTTGCAGTGTCTCTTGCCCAAGATGCTGATGTATGTATTTGATCCTTACTGGTACTATCAACTAGATTATCGTGTTTGGGCTCTTCCTCAACCTTTGCAATCTCTTCTTCCCTTTCATTTTTGTCCTTGGCCTTTTATACTTCTTGGTCCTTAGCTTCTTCTATTTAATGCTCTTTATTTTTCAATAAATCATCTTCATCTATTTCAACATTCATAACTGTATCTTCTTTGCTGGATTGATCCAGAGGAGTTTGAATACCTGCTGCATCATCAGTTTTATTTGTCATCTTTTCATCTTCTTTGTTTATTGCTTCCTCTTCTGGAACAGAGGAGTCATCTATCTCAATTTGTTTCTCATCTCTCTATTGCTCTTCATCATTCAGAATTGATGAATCGTTAGTATCAACTGGTTCTTCTATAACCACATAGAACATGTTCTTGTCAAGTGCTTTCTTTAGAATCTATTTTGTTTCTTTAACAACTTCATCAATATCTCCAATCATCAGCTTATTAATCCTTGTTTTGCTTCTGAAATCGTTCTTGAACTCTTTAAAATTTTTGTCTAGTTCTTTGTTGGATATCACCAAACACAAACTACATAACACATGTTCCCTCATCTACAAATCTTTAACTTTAGTA
This sequence comes from Cunninghamia lanceolata, assembly GCA_027924645.1. Lineage (NCBI taxonomy): Eukaryota > Viridiplantae > Streptophyta > Pinopsida > Cupressales > Cupressaceae > Cunninghamia > Cunninghamia lanceolata. The sequence goes on from BSBN01000193.1 coordinate 8,748,685, forward strand.
GCCTCTTTCCTCAGTTCCAAAATGTTACTTAGACTCTTAGGAATTTTAGATAAAATTTCCACAAGAGCTCTATCGAATGTATTCAAGTATTTCACAGTGGCATCCTCCAAAAATTCTCTTATTTGCATCATCAAAAGTGTCATAGTATTTTATTATGGGTTTCAGATTCCCATGAATTGTCATAGTATTCACAATTTCTTCTACAGACAAAGTAGATTTTCTAGCTTGGGTTTCAATCTTTTGTCTTTTACTTACCTTCATACTTATAGAAGGCTTATCTTTTGCAACCTTTGAAGCTTCTTGTTTCTTTGTCTTTATTTCCTTTACTGCTTCATCTGATTTTGTTTCCTCATCATCTTTAATGCTCACATATGTTCTGGATACTTTAGTCTTCATTCTTTTACCATCTTTACTGGATGGTTTGTCTTCCAATTTCTCTGTTCTGACATGTTTTGTGTGAATAGAGGTAGCAATAGAGCTTCTTGTTTTTCTAGTCTGGCTGGTGGAGACTTCCAAAGTGCTTCCTTATTTCTTATCCTTCATCTCCTTCTCATCTTTTTCTATCCTTTCTCTATTCTACTTCACAACTTCCTTAGTTATACTAATTCTTTTAGCATACATTTCCACTTGCTTTTGAACTTTCCTTTTGATTTCATGTTTTTTGAGCTGAACATGTAGTTTCAAACTGAGCTCCTCATATGTCCCAAATCTCTCCACAGAATCATCCTTGAGTTTACTTAAGAGATGTTGAGCATACATATCCAAAATTTTCTCATCTACCTCATACCCTGTGGGCATGATCCAAATAGTTCTAGGTTCTACTACTTCCATTAAGCACTGATCAATGTCCACCATGAAGCAGATCTCATTCTTGTATTTCTCAACAACCAATTTAGGAATTCTTTGCCTAGAATGCATCATACTTTAAATTTTTTTGAAGTAATTCCAGATTGTAGTTTTTTGTGCTTTAGAGTCACCAATGTTGTTCAAGTGCTCTCTTATCTATATAGCAATAGGTTTATCATTTGTCCAACACATGCTTTTCTTGTCAGGCAACTCATTCATGAAATAGAAAAATAAAAATAAGACCGGTGTACCATATTTGAAGGTGTTCTTTTTATCCTTCTTAATGTTATTTAGATTTTCTTGCAAGTAGTTTTGTAGTAAATCACACAAGTCATAATCTGCATTTTCCTTTAACATTTTGTATGTAGCATATATGGTCATTCCAAAAACAAAGTTCTCCCTGTTGGAGTGATAAATCTTGTATCCAATCACTATTGAAGCAAATTTGACATTCGAATAAATAATGTCATTGATAGTCATTTCCCTTTTGTCAAACTTGGCATTGGTTGCATCAGTTACGGTCTAGTTCTTTACGGATTTCAGCATGGGTAAACCACTAGTTGAATTTAACTCAGTTACAACCCTGATAGCATCCTTTGTAATCTTGAATGGTCTCAATAGCCATATAAACTCATCATGCATTTAGCTCAGCACATACCGGCCCCACTCATCTTCATCAAAGGATGGAAACCCTATAATATGAATGGAATGTTTGTCATATAATGCCTTATACTGAAGTTTAAGATTGTGAATTTCATCCCTTAGATGATTCTTGAACAAATCTACAAACCTTGAGTCCCCAAATTCATCTATGCTCGCATGAATATATGCCCTAATATCTTCAACATGTAATACACCATATGAAACATTTGAAAAGGCACCTAACGGGTTGAATTCTACTGATTTGTGTGGATGCTTCTTGAATTTGGTTTGGGGCCTTTTAGTGATATCAAGAACAAGAGGAGTAGCCATCTCAAAAGATTACAGGTTCAAAGCTTTGTAGAAAAATACCTTTTTTCTTCCACGGAATTAGGGTTAGCTGATGAATTTGTTGGTCACACTTCAAATCCTTGAAAACATAGCTTAGGTGCTCTTCTGCTTGCTCTCTTTAAATGCAAAGTTATCCAAATAATTGAATGAATGACTTTTTATCCTCCGCAAAACCTAATTTTTCATTGTAATAAATGCTCTGCCCTAATATATCTAGTTACATTATTTCTACATGCAGTCAATCTTCAATTGCTTCACAATCAATCACATTTGCTTCTTTTCTTCTAGAATTTGCTACAACAACTCTGTAATAGGCTTCTCTATCTTCATTTATCATGCCAGATTCAGGCATCCACTTACTAGATGGGGGAATTTGATTTTCAATGCAGCTTCCCCTGAGCCAAAGCTCCCACTTCAATTCCCAGAGGAATTATCAGTACCGAATTCCGGTGTGGACCCATCACCTTCATTCTTTGCATCTTTCTTCACCCATGTTTTATTCATTTCTTTCTGAATCTCATTCACATCTACTTTACCCTTGCCTTTATCTTGTCCCTACAATTTTTAGTTTCTATTTACCGGACCTTTTCTGTCATCATTCCTACTTCTATAGAATCTTGCAACATGACCAGATCTATTGAAATTAAAGTACACAACATTTATTTGCTTATTTACTTGATTTCCTCTTGATCTACACTAATTAGCCATGTGTCCAAATCTATTGCATGTAAAACAGTAGCCATTGAAAGAATTGACATTTTTTTTTTGTTAGAGTAGTTCATCATACTTATGCATTCATTAGATCTATGACCATACCTTTTACAATTGAAGCATTGACCAAAGAAAGATGGACCATTTTGATTCACTTTACTTCTACACTGAGTAGCTCTATGGCCAAATTTATTGCAATTGAAACAATTTCCATTGAAAGATGGATACCTTTGAGCATTAGGTTATCTTACTAGAGGTCTTCTAAGTCTATTTCTTTGATTCCTTGGTTTAGGATTTCTTTGACTAGATCCAAAGCTTTCACCTTTCTCATATCAAAGACCATGCTTATCATCTTTTATCTTTTGACTATCAAGCAACACTTCAAGTTTAGCTGAGCTTATCTTGAACTTCTTGTATTCATTTGCAGCTTCTAGATCATGTTTGAGAATGACAATTTGCCTTTCAAGTTCTTCCTCATTGTCCTTTCTTTCATGTAGATCAGACTCTAGACGGCCAATTATTTTGTCCAATCTGTAGCATTCTACAGTTCTTTCTTTTAGAGATTGATCCAATTTTTCTTTAGTCTTTGTCCTTTCTTCAATTTCCTTGGTTAGCCTCATCACCCCGGATTCCATCTCATGTTTTAGCACAACTACATCTTTTGCTAACTTCTCAAATTCCTTTGTCTTCTCTTTTAGGGCCTCATCCATGTGTCATTGTTTTCATTATGATTTGTTATATGAAGAAGTAGGTCCTTTCTTTTTTTATTAGATTTGCTCAATTTTTCTTTTAAGGTTTCAATTAAATCTTCAGCATCTTTAAGGTTCTCTTACATATCTCTAATTTCTGCTCTAGACATGTCAAGATCATTTAAGGCTACTTGTAGTTGTTGATTGATACCATCAGAATGACTGAAAGAACCCATTGAAAACATCTTCCTAGATCTTCCTCAATATATTAAACTTCTTCTAAGGAACCGAGCTCTGATACCAATTGTTGAGAATAGGGTAGACAACTGAGAGGGAGGTGAATCAGTTGTCAAAAAAACTTTTAACCTTTGCTATAACTTAAACTTGTTTACCACTTATTAACATATTAATATAATCATGAAAGCATGAATCAATAACATGTGAAGAAACAAATCAACACACAAAACACTAGGATTTTTACGTGGAAACCTAGTTAAGGGAAAAACCACAGTGGCGGTTAACCCACAAGAATTTATACTCTATTAAAAGTATTACAAATGGGCAAGGCACATGCCTTTAGTGTGCACTGCCTAGAGCTCACTGCTCCAAGAGGCTCGCTACCTACAGAAATGATAATAAGAAGATTACAAAATCTTTGAACTAAGAAATGACATTTACCAATGCAAAAATTCAATTTGGTTAAGCACAAAATACTGATCTTACACAGTTCATCCTTATTCTTCCATATTTCACTCTTCAGCCATAATTCAAGCTTAGATCTTCACCTTCACACTTCTTTCTACCCTTTACATACTTACTCTATCATCACACCACACACACCCTCCAAAACACTTGAATCCTTTGGATATATATATCCACATCAAGAGATTCAATCAACTGTACTGAGCTTCAAGAAAACTTAGAACATTTATTAAGAACTCTGCTCTGTCCATTGAATCCATGCACAAACAAGAGCATGAACCAAAGACTTGTATTCTCAAATCATCAATTATGTTAGCCAATACAACTGGTTATCACAAATTGCTTAACCAACAACTTTTCTTCATCCGGACCAAGATCAAATACTAGGTCGGCCTGTTCTTCTTCTGACTGTACTGACTAACTTGAACCTAATACTTAGATGCTTATAACTTTTGAATCCTTCATCACTGGAGGCTAAATTCCTAGATTTAGATAGTCTTGACAATCTTTATTACTTTCTTAGATCTGCAGCACACTATGATTTACCACTAGAGAGGTCCACACCAAGATAATGGGCCATGTCACATGCACTATTTCTAACTACCTGGACATAGACAAATCTTCACTTTCACTTCTGGTATGAACAAATTATGTAATGTGGATGTGTAAGATAGACTTAGTTACCATCAATGACAACACCTGTCATGCATAACAGTGTCTCTTGCCAACAAAATCATTGTTTGCAGTAACATTCATTCAGTGCTTACCTAGCCATTTTTTGTGTTTGCTTCAAAACTTCCTAAGAAAAACAAATTTCATACCCCAGGTTGCACCTTCAAATGTAATTAACTCCACAAGATATTTTGCAAGATCATAGTCCTCTAAACAAGGTTTCCAAAAAATATAATTTTGATATATTTTTATTTTAGTATGTATTTAATTAATTTTTAGTGAACATAGGTTTTTCATCGAACATCAACATCTTCATTACACACAGGTAGAAAATAGTGGAACATTGAAAAAAACTTCTAAAAAATACATTTGCACTAGGTATTGATGTCCTTGTTTCATAAAAAAAAATGAATTTTGATATATACACAACAAGTTATGCTTCACGACATACACCTATGTGCAAATTATAGTTACCCTGACTTCAAAAATTAATAAAAAAAAATGTAACAAAAAATTATGAAAAAATATCCATGCACTAGATATTGATGTTAAAAACCTATATTTAAAAAATTAGAATTTTATCCTTTATAGAAAAAAGTTATGCTTGACGACATAAACGTTATTTTCTAAAAAAGTTGTTTACTATTAAAAACTAGTTGTTAGAGGAGACGTTCAAAGATTCACAATTTATTTTAAAACAAAATAAAAAAATATATTTCAAATCTACACACAAATCTCCACAAACCACTAGTTTGCATCATCTTCAAATTCCAAATGGTTTAGCTGCTATAGGTATCAGAAAGTGAAGATTTAGTTAAAAATGTTGATATCAATATCCATCTTGGCCAAAAAGTGGAACTCATTATTGTGGGATTACCTATTGACAAACTAGGACAACTGGTATATCCAATTTAAGACCTTCACATATATTAAAGTGGATGGATCCCACAAGGGCTCATACAAACTACTAGGATATCCTGGTGACAAGATAATTTTATTGGAAATATATAGGCAAGTAGCAGAGGTGCATAATTTGGTGGCTGGCAATCACAAATTGGGCTTCCAATTTCCCATTAAGGAAGGGGGATACTCCAGCCTCAATATGATAAATGCCAAAGTTGCAGAGATAGAGATGACTCCCTTATCATTGGATTTGTACAGTCACATGAGGAGTAGGTATGATCCAATTAGCACAGTCTGTAAACATGAGTCAACCTTGGAAGACCATTGGGTAGATTGTCTAGATAACCAAGAGGTTAGGAGGAGGGACTACTTTAGGTTAACCTTGGACATGATCAAGCTCTGTAACATAGGGAGGGTTTACAAAGGACTCAAGGACAATGGAAATATTTTAGACCCTTCCTATAATATAAATGAGGTCTTCAATGAACCCATTGGAGACATTGACTAGACTATAGAGGAAGACTGCTCCATTGATGATAGGGCCAGAGTAGTTGTCAACATGCCTATTGATCAGATGAAGAAGCCTTATGCCATGTTATACCCCTATCTAGCTTCTAAGGATTTGAAGGGGTAGACATAACAAAAACTACTGAAAGGAGATCATGAGCCCCATTTTAGGAAAATTTTACAGTACAAGCAACAAGACAAGAAGAAAAAAGGGAAAATAGAGCTGCCATAACTGTAGAAGAGAAATAAAAGGCCAAGGTAGTGGAGGTTCACTCTAGTCAAGATGAGGAGGATGAGGTACCTCTAATCAGGAAGAAGAAGGATGTCTAGCCTCCTCCTCCTTCTCAAGATCTCAATCAACATGTGTCTGAGGAGGCAATCCTAACAACCTCTCCTACTCACACAATTCCTATCCCACCACTTCCATATGCATCTACATAATCACCCACTCCCTCTTTCTCATCTCCCACACAAACCACTACACAACCAAATGTCTAGGTGCCACAACCTCTACCACAAACACCTCAACCTCAACAACATCAAACTTTAGCTGCACTTCCACAAACCACCACACATGCATAGGTGTCTCAACCATGTCCATAAGATTGTTAGCCACTGACTTCCCCTTCGTCCACTCAAATAGCCTCTCATCCACCCTACAAACTCAAAGTGCTTGATCTTTATAACCTTCATGAGCCATGTGTTAGCCACCTACCTCTTCACCTATTCTTCGACCTCCTCCTCCTAAAGAAAAGATCTCATCATCCTCCCCTATTTCTAAACAAGAAGAACCACTAGGCATGATGATAAGCAATTAAGAGGAGAAGGAATAGCTAAAGGTCTTCTTGCCCCTGATGAAAATATTGAAAATCTGGACAAGCTCATGCAGGACATCCCTTCTTCCCCTCTTAATTAGGTTGAGGGGTCACAAGAATCAGTCCAAACCATGGTCTTGGCTCCCTCTCCTTTCTCTTCTTCTCATATTTCTCTTGAATCCACTCTAAGGCATACCAGGACATCACCTTAGCCTTCCCCTCCAAGGCTAGTAACTACAAGTTTAGGGATTCCAATATGGATGAACCATACTATTGATAAAAGGAAGATGACTTACACCAAAGAATAAAATTCCTTAGTAGTGGTGGAAGTGTTCAAGGCTCAAGAAAGGATAAAAAGAGCTACAAAACTCTCCATAATAACCATTGATGCACATGGAGCCAAAGTAGCTTAGGTGACCACTCCATTAGTAGACAAGGAAGAATCCTTAATGCACCTAGAGACTAAAGCATCCAACAAGTCAACCTAGGTCACTAGACAAGGGATGAACAAAAATAAATATTGTAGGGAGTTGTGAGCACCATCCTAGAGAGGATGAAGAATGATGAAGTAACCAAAGAAGAAGTAAGGAAATAGGTGGGTCAGTGTACTTCTTACATCACACATTTGGTTGGCTTAGTTGATTCAAGTGCCCCTATAACATCCATAATGGAAGCCCTACAGAAGGACAATGAGCTAGTGGATCTTGAGGGAGTCCCTCCTTCTAACACTATATCAAAAGATGAACTGTATTTTCTTGGTAGCAGGGTCATCAATGAGGCAGTGAGATCATATCACACCATCAGTGATGAGGTAGAGAAGTTACAAGAATTAAAGAGTCAAGCTGATGAAGAATTTTTTGTATGGGAGTAATACCTCCTAGTTTTATCAAGAATGAAGGAAAGACCTTTTGGTGTGTTTTTCTTATTAGGAATTTTTGACAAGGATAATCAAGATTTGGTAATTGAGTGGCTGCAAGATAGTAAATAGAGGATCAAGGTGTTGCAGAAGTGTAAAGATAAACTTATAGCCAAAAGGGATGCAAAAAATAGGGGCATGACAAAGATTGAGAAATTCATTGAGGCCATTCCGTGTACTTCTAAGGATAAATCTTTCGTGTTCCTCCCTACAATCATAATGGTCAAGGATTTCATAGAATCCCTTCATCAACAACTATGTGACTAGGGGATAGATGGATTGATAAGAGTAAAAGTTGCATTCAAAGACATCCAAGGATAGTTGACCCATTTCATAGAGATCCACCACAAAATAAAGTAGTCTGCATTTTCCAAAAGGATGAAGATGAAGTACCATCAAGGGCCTAATTAAAATGAAATACGTGAGGTCATCCTCAATTTCCATAGCCATTTTCATGGAGAAGCCTAGTATCCTTGTCTAATTTATCTAAAATTCATGTATTCATTATTCTTTCAAAGATGTAATAACTCAATTTAAATTGAGTTAATGTTGAAATATATCCCAAGAGGATGAACTAATATAAAAATAGTAAATCTTGAATATTGTAGGCCTAGGCGTAGGTATGGGGCTAACATGATGTAAATTTTAAAAATTTGAGGCAAGCATGTAACTTATAAATTTGAATTAGGTCCTATCCTAGTAAGCCAACCTAGTCATGGATGTAATGAAACATAACCTCTTTAAAAATGAGTGCCACTTGGTTTTGAAGGAGAGATACACATATTTTTTTTATAAGGGTACATTTTTTTGCAAGGCATGTAAGGGCAAATTATAACACATTTGCAGTGTAGGGATCTTATTGTTGTATGTAATCTACCAATTTTGGTACCAATTAATAGAAAACATTTGGTGTTCTTTGCATTCCTACCATATGGTGGTAATGTGTTTGAATTTTCATTTGTAATTGATATATCTTGGTGAGACAAATGCTTAATTGTTATATCTAGATTTGAGTTTAAGCAATAAAGTTTGATTACTACACATGTAATATGGTGTTTTGACACTTTCTATTCCAATGTATCATATAATTCCTTAGACTCTTGCATCTGAGATGTGTATGATTATCTGCAATACTGATCATTACATTTCATATTATTTTAAATCTCATTAGATTTACTAAGTAAAGTAGAATCAAATACATTTAGGTTGACCATTATTTTTTATGTTTTCTTTCTTCAAAACCCTAAGTGTCCATTTGCATTTTCCTTAATCTTAGATTAGTTAAGGAATCTTAATCTCAAAGATAATACTTGTCTACATAGAAACTTCATCTATGTGGTTTAGATTTATATTTAGCAACATAGAACCCATGAACAAACACTCACATAGACCACTTAGCTGCTTCAACATTGTAATGACCCAGCAAATAGGGACCTTAGAGGAAACTAATCTTTTGGTTAGTCACCTTTTTAGGAGAAGTAGAGTGATTTTCATTCTACTTGAGGTTGATGTGCTAAAACAACCATCAATAGAATTGGCAATAGAAGGAGGGCCTGATAAAATTAGACCGACTAAGTGTTCTCCCATTTGGGTAATGAAGAAGGTTTACTAGATCTTCATCTGCTAGGGGAAATAGTTTTGAAGAACTCACACAACATAGATAAACAAGGAGTGATTGTAGCAAGAGAAACAGAGGACATACTAGGTCAGCAAGCCTTGATAGATCACAAACCCTAGATGCTTCCCATGATACAACATATGGGTTATCAATGGCCATTTTTGATGTAGATCACTCCCCTTTTTCTATTCTCAGAGATCTCCATGATAGGCTAATAAATCCTAACAGAATTTTCCCTAAGTTCACATATGGAGAAGGAAGGAATGTAAAGGAGCATATCCAATCATGTAAAGATGCTATCACTAGGGCAAGCATACTGCATCTAGATGTGGTTTACGTAATCTTTCCTTATTCATTAGGAGATATGGTATATTCATCATATATAATTTTTCTAGCTAAATCTATTAGAAGATGAGCTAAGTTAGAAACTACATTCATCAATCAAGTCAAAATTTACAGAGCTCCCTTAACTGTATACCATCAAATTGCTACTTACAGAGTGGAACCAAATGAACCTTTAACTATGTTCAATGTAAGATTTCATAAACTATACAAAATAATTACAAGCCCTTATACAATTAAAAAAGTAACTACAATTCAATTATACCTTAGAGCTATTAATCCATTAATTACATTGTTTCATAAATAGAAATGGATAAAATATTGATACTTTGGCTAAGGTTTATTTGAAAGAAATCAAATTACATCAAGAGATGCATCCCTTGACTAGTGAGATATGGGGAACATACCTTGAACTTGATACCTAGGGATGCCAAATCATATACTAGCCCTAAACAATACCCTAATGAACAACACATCACTAATGAACCCTATCTCAGGTATTGTTTGACAAGGGCATGATCTCCTTGCACATTCATAGCCCTTAAACTAGGTTTTTCCTCCTCTAATGCTCCCTTATCATGGCCAAGTTTAGAATGCTACTATAACCCTATCTACTTCTCAACCATCTTGAAATTTGTTCTTGAGTAGCAAGACATGAATCAAGTCCTTGTTGTCAACACACACTTTGCTAATCAGATTAGTTCAATAGCTATTGTGGTAGAGTAAAACTTAGACCAAATGTCACATTTAACCTCTAAGTTAGAAGTCATAATTAAAACTTCAGATTAGGTGAGAAATGAACTCACAAGGTTGAAGGTGAACTCTCCATAGAAATAGAGTTAAAATGATTTCCTAGGGAAAGGTTTATAGAAAAATCAAAACTAGAATCATGATCACAATTAGGGTAATAACAATTAGAATCATATTTTCCAAAATAGAGGTTTTAACCAACAAACATCAAATAGGCAATGGAACACTAGACATAATAATGGAGGAGTGCATTCTTCTTTAGAAAACACAAACCAAGCTAATTCTATGAATATTACTGAATTAAACCCTTTGGTAAACTTCTCTAGACTTCATGACGCATTTGTACACTTACAACTAAATTGCCCTAACATGGAGAAAATGTATAAAATAGCTCAGGGAGACCAATATGTTAACTATGAGGACACAAATAGACAATGAGGAGATCTAAGCACTGTTATGGTTCTACACACTTATGTTTTTCTATTTAAAGATGATAATGAACCAATTACAGAATATGAGGAGATTCATGCTTTTGAATAGGGGAAGAGGAGTTATTTTTTGAGGAGCAAGGGAAAAGAACCATTCACATCCTCAATCCCACTAAATAATGCTCCTACCCAACCTCATCTTGATGCAGACAATAATCCACCACCTCATACAAGGCCAACTTGGGGAACATATGAACAAAGCTATAGAAATGTGAACAAGACCTACATACTAGTTGACCAAGGATGTGACCATACTAATGATTTAAAGAAAAATAAGGCTAATGTATCATTAGATGATGTTATGCAGAATTGTCCCTCACAAAGAGAAGCTTTTGTTAAGTCTTTGGACAAGGTTGAAAGGTCAATGACTACACACAAGGATAAAACAACCTTTGTGGTTGATATTTTTGTAGCTATGTACAAAGGAAGGTTAGATACACCTCCATTTTTGCTAAGCACCAAGATGTTTGATAAGAATTTACAAAATTGTTTAGTTGTCTCAAGTGGTTTAGGAAATGTAATTGCCTATTCAATAAGTTAGAAGCTAGGGATGCTACTTACCAAGACAAATAGAAAAGTGGTTGAACTAGATAAAACATAAGTAAATATGGTAGGGGAAGTTCAATATGTACACATTCAATTGGTATCATATCCCCAAATTGTTAGGGTTAGCCAGCAGAAGATATCAATTAAATGCAAATAAAGATTAAATAGAGGAATAAAAATACACAAAAATAATAATAGAGAGAGACAAGTTTTAACATGGTTCACCCAAACCCAGGCTACATCCACCAATAGAGAGTCCAATATTTTTATCTAGTAAATCAAACCGATTACAACCATTAATCCTTGCAACTCAATACCACTACAAAATCCTACAATACATCAATTAAAGCCCCAACCCTTAGCCGCTTTTATCAAGCCTTATGTTGGTTACAAAAATAGGGTTTTTTTCTTTATGTCAGCCAATAGAAAAATAACTCCTGACACATTTATAAAATAATAATAAATTGTTGGAGGTTTGGGGGCACTTTCCCTGAGCTCCCACAGGGGCGCTGCCCCTAGACCCCACAAGGGAGACTACCCCTTGACCCCATTAACTAATTTGGGGGGAAAGCGCATTGATAAAAGTGCAGTAAATTTAACCTCTCAGTCTAATTAAGCTCCATATAATAACACAAATCCAACAAAACATAGACATTTACATAGTAGATATCCTTGATATATATGTAATGCTACTTAGTAGGGATATGACCAAGAGATTGAATGGTTATTTTTCTACTGATTTATCACATCTATGGTTGCCATGGAAGGGAAATTAAAATTAAATGAGGATTGATAGTGAGCCTATATTGAAGCATACAATTACTGAATATAATGCTCCTAACGAGGTTGCTTTTGCAGATGTTGATACTTGAATATATAATCTAGGGTAAATGAGATTTTAAACTTATTTCTCACACCTAGAGTGGACAAAGCCCTAAAAACTTTAGATCAAGGTGATATGACTAGCTTCCAAGAGTTCATGAAAAAGTTGGCCAATTGAAATAATATGCTTAGCAGTCAAGTATGCACATCAAAATTGTTGCTTCCCAACTAGTGTAGAGTACACTAAGATTATCACTCTGAGATTTCTTATCTATCTTGCCTAGTGGTTGTTTAAATGGTGGAAGCAAAAATTATGGGTTTGAATTCTAGAGCCAATCCTGAGATCACTTGCAAATTAGAGCAGATACCTACAGTAGAGACAAACACTAAAAGGACATCTCAGGACACTGCTCAAGCCATGGCTTCACTATGATTATCTAAAGAAGAAGTAAGGCTCAAACCCCCACCAAATAAGAACATAAAGGGGAGGAGCCAAGTCCCTTATGATGATACCCTCTGGATGTTGAAATTTGATGGTTCAAAATTGAAAGAAGAGAATGGGGCTAGAGTTGAGTCGATAAATTCAAAAGAAAAGTCATTCTTTGCATCATATAGGTTGCAATTCACTTGCACTAATAATGTAGCTAAATATGAGGCCCTAATAAGAGGACTACTCTTAGCACATCAGAAATAGGTCCGAATAGTGCAAGTGTGAGGAGATTCTAAGTTAGTAATCAAGAAGGTTAGAAGTTACTATGCATGTCATGATAAGAGATTGAGTTCTTATAGAAATAGAGTCTAGAACCTAATAGAGGACATTGATGTGCATTCAATATAAAGGTAGCATTGAGGAAGAAGAACTAGATTGTAAATGATTTAATAGTTGCTGCTAACACCTTAGAACTAATGGCTAAATTTAAATTCAAAAGATTCTCAGTTGAGTTGATACCTATCCCAGCAATTCCAAACAACATAAAAAATTTCTAGGTATTTGAAGATGATAAGTACATTTTTCTTTTTACTACTAACTCATGTGTTTTTGAGGATCAAATAATTAAAGAGATGGAAAGATATCCATTTGAGTTTTGCGAAGATGACATCATAAATTGAAAACAATCAATATTACCAAAGGGATGGTAGAGCTGGAAAGGTTGTGTGACATAGATCCACTGGCTAGACAAAAGACCTCTATCAATGTGGAAGGATGTATGTATGAAAACTATAATCTAGGGGATGATCAACATCCAAGGAATGTGTTTATAGGAAAGGCATGTATCCCAAAACAAAGAGAAGGAATAATACAAGCATTGAAATATATCAATAATGTGATTTCTTGGGGGTATGAAGACTTGAAGGATTTTGATACATCTACCATCACTCATTCCATAAATTTAAAGATAGGCTACAAGCCTTTCAAATAGAAACAAAGACCAATGAATGTCTTACTTGATCCCCTGATTTACAAAGAAGTACATAAACTATTGTAAGTGAGGATTAGATTTCTGGTCGGACACTCCACTTGAATGGCTAACCTAGTTTTGGTTAGGAAAAAGAATGAATAAATCTAATTATGTGTTGATTTTAGAAACCTTAAAATATCATCAGAGGACGACAATTACCCTCTACCTTCCCTAGATGAGGTGTTGCAATTTTTTTAAAGGTGATAAGACACCCATATAGTTTTATAGTATATTGAAGAAAACTATAATTACAATGCCAACTAGGAATATAACCTCTGATCGAAGTAGCTTACCAAATAACCTTGAACAACATGAGGGAATACAAAAACTAGCCAAAAAATCGACGAATGGGGAAAACATGTCAAAACACCAAATCCATACATCTATTCAGAATTCAAATCATGATGTTCTTCAGGGGATGGCACAGGAAAAGGAAGAGAAAAAGCCAGAGTACCTAGCACATTTGGGGGCTTGGGGCTAAATCTAGAGCATGTTGACATAGGAATCAGATGGCTATGAATGCCTCCTTTGCTTTGTCAGCCAGCCCAATTAGGAGTTGAAACCTATGAGCATTTAGGGGTCTATTAAAAGAATTATAGCAGTCTAGTTGGAGTCCACATTGCAATCTAGTGTATACACAAGCAGCATGGATGGAGGTCTATAGAAGCTTCCTATCAAAGACTCCACCTATCAACGTCTCCCCCTCCTAAAAGTCATACACCACTAGCACAACCCACAACTTTTTTGCATTCAAGAAGGACTCATGAATCAACCCACACCCAATTGTATACACATACTCCTAGTCTTGGGTTAAATCAAACATGTTGGATATGAAGGTGGCGACAATTTTAGATCCCCTAATTTGCCTGTCCTTGGGTTGAAATAGGTAATAGCTAAGCACACAATGGATGAAAAACTCTACCCTGTCACATTCTACTTTGAATATCTAACATAGGAGCACCATATTCAATGTGCCCTGATAAATAGGTTTACCATAAACCTAAGGGAAGAAAACCCAAAGATTTGTTACCCATCGATCCATCAACCACATCCATAGCAATGACAAGGCATCTTAAAGAATCAACCGAAGAATAAAATGGAATAGACCAGAAACATCTATATCTAGTAAGAAATCACATAATTCTATTATATAATCCCTTAGCAAGCATCTTCTCATTAATGTGTATGCTCTCAAGCATGCAACCATAAACTAAATATTGATCGTGGCACTAATTATGGAGGCTGGAATAGAACAACAGATACTAACATTGAATGATCTACAGGTAGATGATCTCATTTAATTCAATACACATGATGAATGTCACCTTTTGAATTTTCCCCAGGCAACCTTGAAACCAAAAGGAATGATGATGTATCCAACTTGGAGCCACAATTAGTACAGTCTCCAATCAACTAGCTAACAAATGGCAGTTCAAAGATACACCCCACATCCGGTCCAACTAAATGTCCCTACAGATTTGACATCCATTAATTACCTGTGTGAAAACTTGATTCTAAAATATATGCCATTAGAGGGAGGTGTTGCAAATTTTCAATGAATCTCAAATGATGTCTTTTCTTGATGGATAATTAAGATATAACCAAATTATGGTCAACAAAGAAAACAGATTGAAGACTACATTTACTTCTAAATGTAGAATTTATGCATATAGAAGAATGCCATTTGGATTCATCAATTCAAAGTCCACTCTAGAATGTGCTATGGATATTTATTTCAAGGGATTAGTTGGTAAGTGCATCATTATTTACATAGATGATCTCACAGTGTTTTCAAAGAATAGACAAGACCATGTTTCAAACTTGAGGAAGATTTTCAAAGGTGCAAACAATATGGAATCTCCCTTAACCCCATGAAATGTGTTTTTGAGGTCACTGAAGGTAGGGTACTGGGTCACATCATTTTTGAAGAAGGTATTTCCATAGACCCAGAAAGACTTGTAGCCATTCAAAACATTACATTACCTGGGAGTAAGAAGGAACTAAAATCATATTTTAGAAAAATCAAATTTGTCAAGAAATTTATTACTTCTTTTGAAGATATAGTAAAGCCCTTGAATGACATGTTGAAGAAAGATGCTAAAATAGACCCTAGTAGCCCCTTGTGAAGGTAAAGCTACATAAACCATTGATCTATCCAATATGGTTGAGACCCAACTAATAGGGACCTTGGTGTTATCAACCTCTTGAGGTTGATTTCCTTTTAGGAGAGGTGGTGCATCTTGTTTTCTAACTGTCTATTGTCGAAGTGCGTAAAAACACCCATCAACAATACCATAACATACATTAAGCTCCCAACATCATTAGAATAAGGTACTCTATCCATATAATCCATCTCACTAGGAGAAGTTATCCATTTCTCTATCAATAACCTAATCCCTATAGAAATAAAAATACACAATGGTCAGCAAGTTGTCATGTTGCATTTCTCCAGCACCAACTTCACATACATGCTATACCCCAACCAAATATTTTTGTTAGCTCTATTCCTTTTAATCTCCATCCCCAAGATGAAGGTCTATTAGCACATAATTATTTCATCTCAAATTGTGCTGAAAGTCAAGAGTTGAATTTACAAATCATGCCCTTACTACTATCAAAAAGCAACCTATCATCAACATATAATATGATAATAAGAAAGAAATCACTGTCCATCTTATAATAGATGAAATGATCTAATTTTTACCTTATAGATCCAAAATCCCAACACAAAAAATTCAAACTTTTAGTATTACATCCTATGAGATTTCTTAAGACCATCCATTGATTCTTTAAGTTACAAGACAAATTTTTTTAGCCTTTTTCAATCTAGTTCTTTGGTTGTGTCATATAAATTTATTCCTTCAAATCACCATGAAAGAAAGTTATCTTCACATCCATCTACTTAACCTCAAGCTTAAAAGTTACTACAATAGATAATAAGAACCTAATGGATGTCATCTCAGCAACTAGAGAGAAAATCTCACCATAATCAATTCCCTCAAATTGGAAATATCCCTTTGCAACAAATCTCACTTTGTACTTCTCAACACTACCATCTAACATGATTTTTCTTTTGAACTCCATTTGTAACCAATGAATTTCCATCCATTAGGAAAAGGTAGTAAGTTCCATGTGTCATTTATCTTCAATGTAATGATCTCCTCATCCATGGCCACTTTCCCAGACTTTGTATTATGCATACTAATAGCTTCGTTCAAAATCGTCAGCTCATTAATGTTGTTGATAGAAAAACATCTGAGTGGACCTCCTAAATGACTAAGGTGGAGGTTCTATCTCTATTTTTTACTCTCTAGACTATCTAAACTCTCCTCCTCTTCAGGTCATTCGTGGGCTTCTAGTTCAACCTTTTTAGTCTTTGGGGTTAGTTTTTCTTTCCATCCTTCTCTAGCTACAATATTATGGGAGAAGGATTGACCTCTCTAAAGATAACACTTCTATGATATAAAACTCTATTGACCATAAGATCCCAAATATTGTACTCTTTCATACAAACACCATAGCCAATTAAAATACATTTTATAGCCTTGTTATCCAACTTTCATCACTTCTATTTGGGAACATGTGCATATGCCTCACAACAAAACCCTCAAAGATGTCTCAATGAGGGATTTTATCTCATCCACACCTACATAGTTGTCCTCTCAAAAAGAGCTAATGTAGGAGACATGTTAACCAAGTAACAAGATTTGTGTTAGAGTAAATAGGATTTTACTCCTTTACTTGCTTAAGTTTACTTAGGAACATAATAGTTTATAGTTAGGTTTGAGAAATTATTCCCTTAACAAGTTAGAGTTGTTTATTTATAGGAAATGTAAGGCTATATAAACCAATATATTACATTTGTAAAATATCAATCAAAATCACATTTTTCTGGCTCATATTACAAATTCTTTTGTGGTTGATTTCTCCTGGTTAGATCAAGGAAGACTGCAGCTTCTAATGGGCCTCTGATTTCTCTCCCTACATGGTATCATAGCCTGAACCAAGGAGTTTTCTACCCATATCGAAGAATTGGTGGTTGGTATATTCATTGTTTGTGACTTCATCAAATCAGAAAGGCAACGATTTTTTTGGGCGTTTGATTTTTTTTAAAAATTTCCATTTTGCCTATTGGTGGATTTCATCTATATTTGGCATTGTTCTCTTTCATTAACATTGCTTTCTTGATGGTTGAAATTGGTGGTGACTCATATTGGTGTGTTCGGCAAACTTTCAACCTTTACAGGCTGCGCAGGCATTATCTCACAGGCTTCACTCCATTAACAACCACATACACCTACACATGGCTCTTCATTGGTAGATTCATATGTGTATATATACATGTGTATATACACATATGTATATATATGTATATATATATACATATATATATACATACATATATATATACATATATATACACATATATATATACATATATATATATGGAAAAAAATTTATACATTCTAAAGTTTCAAGCAATAAATTCTACCATTTTAGGGTTTGTTTTTCATAAAGGAAACCCAGTTGGCCCATCTACGACTCATTTTGGATGCAGTATAAGGGAATTTAGTCCCACATTTGCTAGGCAGTAGTGTTATTTGGGCTTTATATAGCCCAATGCTCATGTTGTAAGTGTGAGCACTCTCCCAAGGCTTACGTCATAGGAAGAACTCCGTCCATGCATACACATGGTGACTTGGCACCTATGTGGCGATGGCCACCTGCAACCTGATCGTGCTATCACCTAGAAGGGCTTTATTTTTCCACCAACAGGCCCGATCCGGGACCTCTCTTTTTTATTTGGCTCATTGGTTGTAGGTGGTTGCGTGAGTGACCAAGGGTCAATCAACCCTAAGGCTCAATCTGACCCGCTCTTTTATTCAATGGGCTCCACATCGGAATTTTTCCACGGAGGATATCTTGGGCATACCAAGTCAAAATTTCAAGTTCCATATATCATTGGAAATCTAATTTCACCAACCTCACAATGGTGCAAGTAAATCCATCTCATTTCATTGTTTATTAGTATTTATTGCAGCTTGAAGTCAACACTTGTTTTGGACTCTCAAACTTGTAACTTGGTGCCTCACATGGCTGAACCAGGATTTGAGGTTATTACTCCTCATAAATATAATACATGGAAGGTGAAAATGCAACAATTACTTTGGTCCAAGGGATTATGGTCTACCTTGAATGAAGAACAACCAAATCTAACTAGGGAGTTTGAGAAGTTTACACATCAAAATAAGTGTGATGAGGCAATGGGCTTGGCTACACTACATATTTTAGATTTCTTGTTCTTTGACATTGAGGGATACAATACCCCACAAGAGGTATAAAATAAGCTTAAGGTTCTCTTTGGTTCACTTAGTCATATTAGAGCTATATAGTTAGAAGAAAAAATTGCATCTCTTTCTATTGATACATTTGCCTCTATTGAGGATTATTTAGTTAAATTCAAGTCTTTACGCTCTCATTTGATGGGTTGTGGAAAAGAAAAAAATGATAAGGAATGCATATATTCATGATTTTTTCTAAATTGACAAGTGTCTTTTCATATTTTTCCACTTGCATTTATTCCACTATGGATGGGTTGGGTAAAAAATTTGTTATGCCATTTTTTGAGATATTTTGTGAAAGGTTGACTAGGGAACAATTAAAACTTTGTCAAAATGATGTCACTAAGTCTCAGGCATTGGTTGCCACTAACCCAAAGGGAAAGGGAAGAAAAAGAACAAGCCTAAGACATAATCTAGTGAGACTTCCATTACCTCCTCTAATGAACAAAATTGCTACAAGAAGGAAATTTATGCATTGAAACAATTACTCAAGGAACATCATATTGCCATTCTTTCTTCATCTAGTTTATCTTCTTCTCCTTCTACCAAACACGAGGATACTTTGCCTAGTTACAAAGGAAAGGGTCATGCATTGATTACTGCTCATAAACCTAGAGATGTCAGATGGATTATTGATTTAGGAGATTCAATTCGTATTACTCGTTCACCTGATCTTATGGTTCTAGGTACTCTTAGAAATCCATATTATGATAGATTCTTGATTGCAAATAATCATGTCATTCATGTTTTTTTTAATGCACCCGGTAAACTTTTTAATGTGACTAGTGACCCTGGCACGACAAGCCCTCTAGCTCCATGGTAACACTTTTTCCTGGAGCTATGAACTGGTGAGGCCACAACACAGGGGACCTCATCCCCAAGTAAGAACACTTGAAACCTTTGAGCTCATTGGCCCAGTGAAGGTGTAAAGCCTACGAGCTCTTTGGCCTAGTGGGGGTTTGAACTCTGGTGGCCACCACTACAACCGAGTGACTTAACCACTAAACCACACCCTTAACAGCTCACATGATGTCATTCATGTTTCTACAAAAGGTAATATTGAAATTTGGGTGATGGTTTGGTTGCTAATATTCATTGCATTCATGAGATTTCCCATAATTTACTTTTAGGATATCATATTACATAGGCAGGCAACACCATTGAGTTTATTTTAGATTCATTGTTCATTCATCATGCTATAGGAGAGGTGTTTACAGTGGGTAGGGATGATCATCAGTCTGAGGTATTTACATTTGATCACTTCATTAATGCTAATGATCCTTATGTTCCTTTGACACCTCCATCTAGTCTGTGGAGTAATTTAGTTCCATCAAATGGGTTTGTTGAACTAATCATGATTCCCCCATTACCTGCTACATCAGAGTTGACAATCGACATGGATTCTAGGACTTCGACACAATAGGACTTCAGTAGTTCTTTAGATTTGTGATTTTAGTATGGTTTCATTTTAGGCCTATCCAGCTTGGCTTCTTATTCTACTACTTCAGATCTAGAGGGCATGCTTGAGGAGCTATCACTTCTTTTGGCAGATTTTACATTGGAAGGTGTTCTTGAGTCATCTTCATCCATTGTTTCTCCTTTAAGCATGCTACCACAATAATGGGTTACACTTTCTAGGACAACCTAATTTTTTCTTAAATCACATTTTTTTAGAAAATATAATGATTTAAGCCTTGAAAGGTTCCATTTATAGGATTTTAATTGAAGAGGGTTTGATCAAACCCCCTTAGATTCAAACCTCCTTGGATAGAACCCTGCTAGTTTTAAACCATACCTATAATGGAGTCTCCTCTACACCTATCAAAATGGTGATAAAAAAACACTTTTGATTTACCTTTTGGGGGATCAAATGAATTCATTTAAAATTTATGTTTTGTAAGTATGCAGTCCTTATTATAAGCTTCCCAAAACATATAATTTTAAATATATTTAATTCGATTATTATATTTATTTTTTTATTTCTTGTAAATGTAGGTTTTTCACTAAACATCAAGTTCTATGCTCTACACACATGGAAACTTAGTCAATTAGTGAAAAAAAATTCTGAAAAATATCTATGCCCTAGGTATTGATGTCCTTGTATCAACAAAAAAGAAAAATTGAATTTCGATACATACAGAAAAAGTTATGTTTTACAGAATATGCCTATGTCTAAGTTATAATTAGTTTGACTTAAAAAATTAATTAGAAAAAAATATTCAACAAAATATTATGAAACCAAATGCATGCCCTATATATTGGTGTTACAAATCTAAATTCAAAAGAATTAGAATTTTATCCTTTGTAGAAAAAATGTTATGTTCTACGGAATACACATCACTTTTAAAAAATGTTGTCTACTATTAAAAACTAGTTATCAAAGGAGATGCAAAAAATTTTACAATTTAACTCCAATTTGAATATATATATATATATATATATATATATATAACCTACAAACAAAATCTCACAAATCACTAGTTCACATCATCTTCAAATTCCTAATGGTTTAGTGGCTATAGGTGTTAGAAGGTGAAGATTTAGTTCAAAATATTGATTTCAATGTCAAGTTTGGCCAAAAAGTGTAACCCATTATTGTGGGATGACCCTTGATTCTTCCTAGTCTTGATAAAACACTTTTGGAGGCACTTGATTTTTGTTCTGAGCTTTCATTTTTTAGACTTCTTCCTTCTCATTTCATCATGGAAATGGAGTTTCTTCTACGTGCACCAGTGGATTACTTTCTTCCCAATGGGAGACATGTTTTTTGTCATCATTGGATTCTCTTTTGGCTTCAAACATACTTCAGTGGTTTTGAGGATCCTTCATTATGGGGGGAGGCAACATTGTCTCTATCTTTCCCTTCATTGGATGGGTAATTATATTGTATTCTCATGATGGATGTAGTTCTTTGGGGGTATTGTGGAGAGCTACATACATCGCATGATCTATCACTTGCATTATCTCTTTTTTGGAGAGGAGTTTTATCCCAAAGGCTTTTCTCCTTTTCTCCATTTGCAAGAGATTTAGTTGCACATGGGTACCTAACATGGCCTAGTTCTCGAGACCCAAATATTGCATTCTGCATATTAGTCTTGCATAGTAATTCTTCTTCCTAGGTTACACTTAAGGGGGGTGTTAGAGTAAATAGGGTCTTACTTATTTACTTTCTTAAGTTTACTTAGGCACATAATAATTTATAGTTAGGTTTGGGAAGTAATTCCCATAACAAGTTAGAGAAGTTTATTTATGAGAAATGTAAGGCTATATAAGCCAATATAATACATTTTTAAAATATCAATCAAAATCCCTATTTTTCTGGCTCATATTACAAATTCTTCTATGGTTAATTGCTCCTAGTTAAATCAAGGAATACTATAGCTTCTAATGGGACTCTGATTTCTATCCCTAAAATATGGCTACCACTTCTTTCCAAAATATTTACCCCAAACCAACCCAACTAAGCATACTGCTATCCCTCTCTATTAATGTCATGTTCATTCTTTCTGCAACTCCATTGTATTTAGTGGTGTACGAATTTGTCTTACATGTCTCTCTATTCCATGATCCTTATACAATCTATCATAATCTACTGAAAAGCCTCACTACCATATTAGTCCTCAAAATCTTAATCTTAATACTATGTTAATTTTATACAAGAGCCTTAAATTATTAAAAATGATTGAAGACTTCAATTTTACTTCTAAGGAAATATACTTATGCCATTCTACTATAACCATCAATGAAAGATACCTAATAAATAGATGTACAAATCAAAGTACTAACATTAATATGATAAAAAAACATCAGAACGGATAAATTCCAACACCCTAAAAGATTTATAATAACTAGAGTAAAATTGAATGTAGTTATATTTTCCATATATACAAAATGCTAATAGAAATCAAATTCAAGATTAACATCATTTAACCACTTAACAGAATTTCTATTTTAAAGGTCCTTAGACCCTTCTCACATATGTGATCCATCCTCTAGTGCCATAATATTAGTTTCTTTATGAGTAGCTTAGTCTCTAAAGTATAAGGACCCTTAGGTATCTAAATAGCATGACCATCAGAAGTGGATGAAACACTCCTCTTTACTATTGGTTCCAATAGTTAATGTGTATATTCTACAAATCTATTCGCTATAGGAATAAAGAAACTATTCAAGAAAACTATGCATGTGCATCTAGTTTAAATAGACTAGAAATGAAAACAAACCTCTACACCCACATCATTACGTTACTTATAAAAGGTAGGTTCCATGCTAAACTAGGGATATGTAGTACAACATTGATCCCTTTCACTTGTGCATTAGGGAATGAAATCAATACTCTTACATAATCAACAGTCTTCATATGAGAATCATATCCAATGTACATCTTCCTAGCATCGTATTCTTCATATTTAATAAACCAAACATAATGTGAGATCTTGTGGAAAGAGATGCCAAAGTCTATCAACTATGCACCTTCTCGTACATATGTAGGAAAGGCCATGACAAAGGAATCACCTTCATCATAGGAAGAATTTTTAGACTTATCATTAAAATATATTCTTCTTCCTTTTATCCTCCTTATGGTCTCCTTTGAAATGGTTAGTCAAATCCCAAAATTTATCCTTTGACTTACCAGAAGATTTGGATCTCCACAAGATTTAGATCTATCCTTGTCATACTCCTTGTCCTTCTTTCCTTTCTCATGATATCTACCATGACTAGAAAGGGTCTTCTTATATTTTGAAGTCTTTGTCCATATCTATTTAGAAAGCAATGATTCTACCACCTCATCTATGTTCATCTTGGTGATAATGCTCCCAATAATCATAAGAAGGTGGTTGTATGAATTTGATATAGAGAATATCAAAGTCATACACTAATCCTTCTCCTCCATATTCAATCCAATAGAGTGCAACTAGGTCACAATCATATTGAAATCATTTATATGTTCAACAACATATCCACCATTTTCCAACTTGAGGGTATACAACTTCTTTCTTAGGATAATCATGTTTACTAAGCATTTATGCTAATAAATCTCATATAGTTTCTTCCAAAGTTTTCATACAATAATCTCTCCATGCACATTCAACAATTGTGAATCAACCAAATAGAGTGTAATGAGACTATTTTATTTTCTATCCATTTTGTCCTAGTCTTCTCATGATGTAGTTATAGGTTTTGATTTGGATATTGCAAACCTTAGATCTCTATCCATGAGTATATCTTCCATATTGAGCTTCCAGAGCTTAAAGTTTGTGCATGAGAACTTCTACATCTCTATCCTTGATGTTCTTTCAATTTTTTCTCCTACAAAATATTTTTCTATGCAAGCTCCCACTCAATCCAATATTAGTATTAAAGACCCTTGTCCCTAACACCTTGAATTTGAGGTGATCAGGATTTGATACCAAATGAAATGAAGTAGAGGTGTAGAATATGCTTACTACACTAATCTATGAGAGGAGATATGTGCAAAAATTAAACTAATCACATGGTTACAAGGAAATAAACAAAAAATCAATTACATGGGGAAAACCCTTTAAGAAAAAAACCCCACACTCGAAGGTGACTTACTATATTATTCATTAATGAAATCTTACAATACACTTGTAGACTCTAAGCCTTTAGAGGAGTATCACCAATTAGAGATTTAGAGTAAGTTTGGTAGCATGATATAACCTACAAAACTCACTATCCAAATGTCTACTAGAAGCACCCAATAAACAGGAGACATAGTACATGAAACTATAAAATGATAATTAGGAAATCATGAGCTAAAACCACACAAAAATGTGGTGTCCAAATCTCTAGTTATAAATCCAGCACCCAAGTCTCCAGATGAGTTTGTAAGATAAGATAGCATAGTTCCTTCACCTATCGTAAGCTCATCATAATCCACTCTACATCCTGGGTGTTGAATTTTGGCTCCATTGTGTCCACCAAATATGTCTTATGACATGTCATAATATGGATCATAATTTTATCACCAAGTGCAACTTCCTTTTACATCTATTTTGTGTGTCCTAAATGTTTTTCATTTCCAATGTAGGAGGTCCAACTTCATGAGGCCATAACTTTTGATCCAACAGGCCAATTTGGCCCCCATTTCTTCAAATTGTAATCTTGAAGAGGTCCATGTCATAGGCATCAAGGAACTAATGCCAAATAACCCAAATTTTTCAATTTCACAAAAAACCATCTCTATAGCCCAGAAATTGATTTTTTCTATTCTATAGTCTAAAAATCACATTGCTTGTAATCTTAATGTATTAGAAGCAAGGTTGAGACACCTTTCCTAACACCAAATAGCATGTATTTAACCTAGTTGTTGTCCCACATCTGGACCTACAAAATTGAAATGAAAGATCATTTACAACATATAAAGGTTTTGAAAATAAAATCTATAATGGAAACATAGAGGAGTATACTCATAAATCATGTGAGGTTGGAGAATACTATGTATTATTGAGGTTAGGTCCTACCCTTCTAATACTTTCAAAACACATAAAACATGACTCAAGAGCATTTGAAATGTGTCCTCCACTTATTTTTTAGTAAAAACATGGATGAGAGGACATACCATTGCAACAAAGTGCAAATATACCTAATTTTCCTCTCTAGAATGACTTACAAGACAAATGACACATTTCAAGGAAAGACCATAACTATTAGATATAGGGCACACAACTGAGAGGGGGGGGGTGAATCAGTTGTACAGAAATTTGCTTCTACTTCAAACACTTGATTCTTCTTTGTTAGCTAACAACATATCAATTAACCATTCATGAAAGCATAAAGCATAAACACTGGAGCAGATAAATATCAACACATTAGACACCAAGATTTTTGATGTGGAAAACCCAGTTAAGGGAAAAACCACGAGGTGATTAACCTAAGGATTATTCTCTATTAGAAGAATAAGAAAAATGAATGGCACATGCCAATTAGGGCTCACTTCCCGAGCACACTACCTACAAGAGACACACTGTCTACAACATCATAAGTATCACAAACTTGAACTGGAGAATGACATCTTTACCATGTCTGGATTAGTTCCATTTAAGCCCGAGACACACCTGCTCTACCTTTCACTCTTTCCCTATACCACACTCATCCGCTCCACTACACACTTCGAAATAGATTCACAAACCTTTATTTATACAAGGCATCGACTTAGGAACAATCATCTAAGTTGGCAATCATCCACAAGAACATTTGCAAGATGAATAACTCATCCGGTCGGCCAGTCTGAACAAGAACAACTTCATCTAGAAGAACTCATCTGGCCGGCCAGCAAGAACACCTCCATCCGGAAGAATATCTCAAATTTTAGGCTCTAACACTAATGCGGACCAACAACACAACCTCAACATGATCCAAGAACCTTCATAGGCTTGCCTGAATGACCAGGTACATCTGCACTTCCTCTACTTACTAGAATCTCTTCTCTTCTTCATCCAGAACTTCAAGAACACAGTCTATCGCTATTGTCATACTGAGAAAGGTGTTTCTGGACCTCCAAACCATGAACAAATTGAGATGACACATCACAAGGACATCCCAAACACTATGTCCAAACTGCATAATAGAACAATGCACTTTCAGATCTCACCGGACCTTTTTGTAACACTTTGTCACTCCAGAGCATCTCCCGGAACCAGTTCTACTTGATCAATCACAACTTCTTCATATCTGCATGCGGACTACTAAAATCTTGACTGGAACATCTCAAGACTCATATATACAAACCCTTTAATCTGTATCCTCTGATACTCAACCTATTGAGTACTTTTACCTTCTTCTCATCACTGTTCTTCATTGTTCTTGATTGAGATTGATTTCCTCAATAACCTCAGCACACAGCTCATCCAATCCTTCTTATCAATGCAATATGAGTATGTTGACATCAATGACAACACTGGTTAACCTCATACTTGCAACAATCTCCCCCTTTGTCATTGATGGCAACATATGATGTGAAAAACCATCAAGACAAGAACTTCTCCTTTCTGTCACAGCTCCCCCTATCACCAACAACTCTTCACATGTATTCTCTTCCTTTACTACTCCCCCTTTGATCATCAACCACTTGTTTTTCACATGTCTTCTCTCCCCCTTTGACATCAATGGCAAAGGGCTCATATGTGCAATTCTAACACATCAGAATCATACTAGCTGCTCCCCCTTAGTAGTAGCTCCCCATCATCAATCTGTATCACAAGATATGACTGTGATATCCACTAGATTGATGCACATCAGTGCATCCTAGTTCATCACCAGAGGGGCCATGACCCCTAACTTTTCCCTGAGATACTCAAAAGAGTCCTTGGGAAGAGGTTTAGTAAAAATATCTACAATCTGATCCTTGGAGGGTACATACTCCAATCTGACTTCATCCTTGTTCACTTGTTCTCTCAGAAAGTGAAACTTGATAGATATGTGCTTGGTCTTAGAATACAACACCGGATTCTTAGAAATATTTATTGCACTTGAATTATCATAGAAAATTGTGATAGGCTCCTCATATTCTACTTTAATGTCTCTTAACATCTGCTTCATCCATAAGATTTGAGTGCAACTACCTGCTGCTGCAATGTATTCTACTTCAGTTGTAGATAGAGATATTGCCTCTTATTTCTTGCTTAGCCAAGAAACCAATCTTTTTCCCAAAAAGAAAGCTCCTCCACTTGTACTCTTCTGGTCATCCACATCTCCTGCCCAATCTGCATCTGTATATGCATGAAGAGAGAAATCATGATCTCTAGGGTACCATAGACCATACTCAACTGTCCCCTTTAGATATCTAAAATCCTCTTGATTTCCATAACATGAGATTCTCTAGGATCAGCCTGGAATCTTGCCACAAGACCAACAGCCTGCATTATATCTAGTCTAGTCTGAGTGAGATACAATAATCCTCTAATCATTGATCTGTACTTGGTCTAATCTGTCTTAGGAGAGTCATCATCTTGGCTCAACTTACATCCGGTTGCCATAGGAGTGTTCATTGGCTTTGAATCTTCCATTCTGAATTTCCTCAACAATTTTTTCACATATTTGGTCTGAGAGATAAAGATGCCTTTCTTTGTCTGAGTAATTTGTAGACCCAAGAAGAAATTCATTTCACCAAGCATTGACATTTCAAACTCACTTTTCATTTGATTTGCAAAGGTTTTACACATACTGTCTTTTCCTCCAAAGATGATATCATCAACAAATACTTCAACAATCAAGATGTTTTCATTATCTATTTGGAAATATAGATTACTATCAGCAGTACCTTTGTTGAAACCAATCTGTACAAGATGCTTATCCAACCTTTCATACCATGCTCTTGGGGCTTGCTTCAATCCATACATTGCTTTCTTCAACTTGCAGACCATATCATCATGATCAGACAATTGAAATCCATCCGATTGTTCAATGTATACTTCTTCTTCCAAATCACAATTTAGGAAGGCAGACTTGACATCCATCTGATATACCTTGAAGTCTTTGAAGGTAGCAAATGCAAGAAATAATCTGGCTGCTTCAATTCTTGCCACCAGAGCAAAGGTTTCTTCAAAATCAATTTCTTCTATTTGAGAGTAGCCTTTGCAGACCAATCTGGCTTTATTTCTGATTACTTCACCAACTTCATTTAGTTTGTTCTGGAAGACCCATTTGGTTCCAATCACATTCTTGTTTCTAGGTCTGGGAACAAGATCCCAAGTGTGATTTTTCTCAATTTGCATCAACTCTTCATTGCTTTGGTCCAGTTTTCATCATTGCAAGCTTCATTTATTGTCTTAGGTTCAATCTTTGAAATTAGATAGTATTCATTTGAATCTTGAGCAATTCTCCTCATTTGTACCCCTTTGCTTTTGTCACCTATGATCTGATCTTCAGAATGGTTTAGAGTTACATACCTTGGAACTTTGGGAGTTTCTTGCACTATTGTTTCTTGATCAAACTCATTCAGACAAACCTCTTCTTCCTAATTTACCGGATCAGTCTGAATCTAAATTTTAGAGGAGGATTGAGCTCCTTGCACTAGAGAATCATTCTGATCATCTTCATCATATTCATAAAACCTTGAGGGCTTCTCAATTCCTTCATCAACCTTCACATTTATACTTTCTATCATCCTTCTCAATCTCTTATTGTAACACCTGTATGCTTTGCTTTGAGTGGAGTAACCCAAGAAAATTCCTTCATCACTTCTAGCATCAAACGTTCCTAGATCTTCATCTCTTTTGATGTAACACTTGCTACCAAATACTCTGTGATATCTCACAGTGGGAGTTATACCAAACCAAAGTTCATAAGGAGTCTTACCAGTATTGCTTCTGATTTAAACTTGATTGAGAGTATAGACTGCAGTGTTGACAGCTTCTCTCCAAAACATCTGAGGAACATTTGCTTCCATCATCATTGTCCTAGATGCTTCTTGGATGGTCTGGTTCTTTCTCTCAACTACTCCATTCTGCTGTGGAGTCCTAGGAGCACACAACTGTCTCTTTATACCATGCTTCTCACAAAAGTCTATGAATTCACCAGATGTGAATTCTCCACCTCTATCAGACCTCAGACATTTTAGTTTCAAACCAGTTTGATTCTCTACCATAGCTTTGAAGATTTTGAACTTCTCAAAGGCTTCTGATTTTTCTTTTAGAAAGGTAACCCACATCATCCATGAATAGTCATCAATCAGGAACATGAAATATCTATCACCTTGCATACTCTTGTTTCTTGTCAGATCACATAGATCAGTATGAACTAATTCCAATAATCCATTAGAGGACTGATCCTTGCTTTTGAAAGAGACTCTGCTATGTTTACCTAGCTAACATTCTTTGCACAAACTATTTGTAGGTTTCACCAATTTTGGAAGATCTCTTACAGCCTGAGTATTGCTTATCTTGATGATGTTATCAAAATTCACATGACACATCCTTCTATGCCATAACCAACTCTAATCAACTTGAACCAACAGACAACTTTTATTAGAACCAACTAGATGGAAGATATTACCTTTTGTTTGAGTACCGGATGCAATCTCAGTTCTGGAGCTTTCAAAGATCCTGCATCTTCCATTTTTGAACCAGAGATCATAGCCTTTGTCCACCAACTGACCAACACTGAGAAGATTGTGCTTCAATCCTTCAACATATAGTACATTATCAGTTTTGCTCTTTCCATCAAAAGAAATAGTTCCCCTACCTCTAATTCTGCCAGCAGAATTATCACCAAACTTTACAATTTCTCCTTCATACCTTTCCAAATCTAAGAACTTGTTCTTGTCACCTGTCATATGGTGAGAACATCCACTATCAATAACCCAATCATCCTTTTCTTCAACTTGGGCAGCTAAAGCTCTTTCTACAACCTTATGATTGACAGATTCAGAGGATATTGAATCTTCTTCCTTGATGGCAATAAACACCCATTCATTTCTGAATTTGCTTCCTATTTCTGATTCATCATCTATTACTCCTTCATTATCATCTTCTTCATGAACATAATAACAGTTCTTTTGGAACCTTTGTCTATTAGCATTTGACCTTACAGATCTTTCTAGACATCTTGAAGCAAAATGACCATCTTATTGCAGTTGAAGCACTTAAACGGTAATTTTCCTTCATACTTACCTGTTCCTCTTGGCACTCTCTTTGCAATGAGGGCTTCAAGATGAGTTGTTTCTGCTTCTTCCTCTTCCATGTCTTTCCTTGCTTGATCATACCATGACAACTTCCTTGAAGAGTTCTCTCCTGGGTCAAATCTTTGTTTGCCTTTCACATAGGCACTGGCTTTGAATGCAGATTCAGTCTTGGGGTGATCATCTCCAAACTCGGTCATTTCAAATGCAGCCAGTTTGCCAGCCAATTGCTCTCTTGTGACAGTTGTATGGGCTCTGAATTCATCAATGGCAGCAACCTTGATTTTGTAGGCAGTAGGAAGGGATCTGAGAATTTTGCAAATAATCTCATTTTCATCCAGAACTCCACCAACATTCCTGATTCCACACACCACTCATTTACTCTTGGCATAAAGGTAGTGATATTCTCGTCATCTCTCATCTTCAATCTTTCAAATTTCCCTTTGAGACTTTGCAACCTTGCACTCTTAACAAACTCATCTCCATGCAGAAGTTCCAATTTAACCCAGATCTCATATGCAGTTGGTAGTTCAATAACATTTGAGAGTTTTGAGTCAGTCAATGCACTTAGAAGAGCTTCTTTGGTCCGCAGATTGTTTTCAACATCTGTGATTTCATTCAGAGTTGTCGGACCACCCTGTGGAGGTACATATGCTTTTGTGACCATGGACAAGTATGCTTTTCCCATACACTCCAAGTGACATTTCATGCAACCTTTCCAGAGCGAGAAATTGGTTCCATCAAACTTCAGACTATCCTTCTTATATGACGACATCCTAGATCTCCTCAAGCTCTTTTAGAGGAACTTGGCTCTAATACCAATTGTTAGATCTAGGGCACACAACTAAGAGGGGGGGTGAATCAGTTGTACAAAAACTTGCTTCTACTTCAAACACTTGATTCATCTTTGTTAGTTAATAGCATGTCAATTAACCATTCATAAAAGCATAAAGCATAAACACTGGAGCAGATAAACATCAACACATTAGACACCAAGATTTTTGACATGGAAAACCTGATTAAGGGAAAAACCATGGGGTGATTAACCCAAGGATTATTCTATGTTAGAAGAATAAGAAAAATGAATGGCACATGCCAATTAGGGCTCACTGCCTGAGCACACTGCTCACAAGGATGCACACTACCTACAAGAGACACACTGTCTACAAGATCATAAGTATTACAAACTTGAACTGGAGAATGACATCTTTACCATGTCTGGATCAGTTCCATTTAAGTCCGAGACACACCTACTTTGCCTTTCACTCTTTCGCTATACCACACTCATCCGCTCCACTACACACTTCGAAATAGATTCACAAACCTTTATTTATACAAGGCATCGACTTAGGAACAATCATCTAAGTCGACAATCATCCACAAGAACATTCGCAAGATTAATAACTCATCCGGTCGACTAGTCTGAACAAGAACAACTTCATCTAGAAGAACTCATCCGATCAGCCAGCAAGAACACCTCCATCAGGAAGAATATCTCCAATTATTGGCTCTAACACTAATGCGGATTGACAACACAACCTCAACATGATCCAAGAACCTTCACAGGGCTTGCCTGAATGACTAGGTACATCTGCACTTCCTCTACTTCCTAGAATC
Organism: Cunninghamia lanceolata; assembly: GCA_027924645.1. Taxonomy (NCBI): domain Eukaryota; kingdom Viridiplantae; phylum Streptophyta; class Pinopsida; order Cupressales; family Cupressaceae; genus Cunninghamia; species Cunninghamia lanceolata. The sequence continues at coordinate 8,781,062 of BSBN01000193.1, forward strand.
TCTTCTCTTCTTCATCCAGAACTTCAAGAACATAGTCTATTGCTACTGTCATACTGAGAAAGGTTCTTTCAGACCTCTAAACCATGAACAAATTGAGATGACACATCACAAGGACATCCCAAACACTCTATCCAAACCGCAGAATAGGACAATACACTTCTGGATCTCACCGGACCTTTTTGTAACACTCTGTCACTCTGGAGCATCTCCCAGAACCGGTTCTACTTGATCAATCACAACTTCTTCATATCTTCATGCGGACCTCTAAAATCTTGACTAAAACATCTCAAGACTCATATATACAAACCCTTTAATTTGCATCCTCTGATACTCAACCTATTGAGTACTTTTGCCTTCTTCTCATCACTGTTCTTCACTGTTCCTGATTGAGACTGATTTCCTCAATAACCTCAGTACACAGCTCATCCAATCCTTCTTATCAATGCAATATGAGTATGTTGACATCAATGACAACACTAGTTAACCTCATACTTGCAACAATAACCTCTAAACTCATTTTTGGGTCATTTTTTAATGCATTCATGCATATTGATTTGAGTGAAAATATAACTTTGGAATGATAGTAGATTTAAGTGCAATTATAGTTAATAAAGAGCTTGAAAGATAAAGATTATAGACATGGTGGTGACTCTAGCCTAGGCAGACCCATGGGAAAATATTTCAAGAAAAAATGTTTTCACCATAGATTTTATTTTCATTAAACTTTCAATTTTTAGATGGTCAAATTTAGAATAAATAGAGTAAAATTGTATGCATCCTAGCTAAGAACATGTGGGTTTTCCTTTTTTCATTTCTGTTGTCATTTTCTAGGTTTAAGTTCAAGTCAAATTTGTTTCTCTAAGCAAACTAGTGTTTGCTACAGAGAATTTACATATGGATGGATGAAAGCATGTTCACCACTGGTAGAAGGGACAGATGACCATCCATAAATATGTACATTCTTTGTAGTCAACACTAGTTTTCTTACCACTGGTAGAAGGGGTAGATGACCATAGTGAGTTTAATTTTTTCAACTTTATAGAATTTTCTTGACTTTTATGGGTTTTGTTCTCTTTGAAGGGTTTTATAACTTTTATAAATTTTCTAAGGATATTATAATGTCATTTCATAGGGTTCTTTTGTCCATTAGGGCAATGCTTGGGAGAAACTATGGACCTCAAAGACTATTATGGGCTTACTTGATGGGGATAAGGTCATACTAGGTGAGTGCAGGATCATAACGGGCTAAATAGTGGCAATAGGAAGAGAAAACACATCTTTACTTAGACAAAATTGTGAAAAGTGAAAGTTTGACTTTTGTTTTGGGTTAGAGAGAATATCTATTTTGGTTTAGAATACCAAACCAAAATGGATATCCATTTAGAACAGATATCTGTTTAGAACAGATATCCATTTGGAACTGATATCTATTTGGAATGAATATCTATTTTGTGTGACCAAAAATGGATATCCATTTTGGACATCATAAAAATGAAAAATGGCCTACATTTTGCAAACCCATGGCTTGCAAAATGTATACCTTCAAAAAATAGATATCAGAGCTCTCAAAAATAGATATCTAATTCAAGGAGGTTGCCAAATCAAAGAGGTAAGGTGTGATTATTGTCTTTCTTGTTTTTCTAAATGAAATGATTTTTTTTGTTTATTTATTCTAAATGTGTATGTTTTATATTTTAAATAGGTAAAATGGATAAAGAACATAAAAACCCAAACCATCACCCTCCATCAATCGAAGAGAAAATTGAAATAAATATCGATCAAATAAGTAGGATTGTAGAAATATATCACCACCACCCTCGATTGTCTCCAATGAAATAAAATTTAGAGGGGATTATTACTCATGTTTGAACCATTACAAGCTAACATGAATCATTTAGGCAATGGCAATAAACCAAGAAGGTAGAATATGCTAATGGTTTTTCATATGATCAAGTGAAAGAGTTAGACATTACCAAAGCTATGTTAGCCCAATATTTTGTCAATCTTAAAATTAGATCATATGTTGATGTTCGTAAGCCTAAGTATTCAATCAAATAGTGTACACATGAGGATATTAGTCAAAAAATTTAGGATCGTTGGTGGATGGTTTTTGATAAACCACCCAGCAAAAATTTATATGTACCTTTGTATTTCTTTTGTAAACTATATGCAGACTTTGTAATGGGTCACCATGTGAGGTATTTTAATTTTAGAGAGTTCTAAGGAGTAGGTAAGAGAATGCTTCAAGATAGACCTGGGGCAATGAGACAAGTGCAAGGTCCTTTTATTCCTCCTCTTGCTATCCCTTCTCCACCTCCAATTCAACACCTAGACATTGTTACAAATGCAACATAATAAGACCTCATTTTCATACACTCTTTGACTAAGTATTTGATTACACAGACATCTCAGTTTGCACAACCAAATGATGTTAGTTGTCATATTAGATCACCTGATATTACTAGACCCTCCTCGTCCACACATGTTCGTATGCCTCATCATTGCATTTCTTACAATTAGTTGTGCTTATGTCCTCTTACGGAGAGTAGTGAGCCACCCCTGAACACTTTAGAGTATGATTTACCTCATACATCACCTTTAGGAGATGAGGTAGTGGGGTCCAAAACTCAAGCTGAGGGGTTGGGGACAAGAGCAAAAGCATAGGCATTAGTGGGTAGAGAAGGAGAGGAGCATGACTAATCTTTTTTAGAGGTAAAATTTAAAGTTAAATTTCATGGTGTATTCCATTTGAATAATATAAACATAGATTAGTACTAATGTATCTAAGGGGGATCACAGTTGATGACAGAGGAGGAGTTGACATAAGTTCATCATGGAACTCTTTTTGCCATCCAATTTTGCTTGGACTTGCTGGTATAATTTTTCTACACATCAACTTTTTTTATTCTATGCATTTAATTCTTTGGGAGTAATTATATATGAACTTGTATCTGGATATTACTTTACTTTTATAGTCAGTCCAAAATGTGAATGATGTGGCATCTTTGCCAATAATCTTTAGTCAAACTCCAGATCGACCCAAGGATTATGCATGCAAATAAAAGATACAATTATGCATGCAAATAAAATATAAGATAATTTCTACCCTAATTTGTTCTTTCCTTATTTTTGTTTGTGCTTATGGAACTTATCTAACATGCATGTAATCAAACTAACTAGTTAGTTTTTTAATGATTATTTTCCTTTCAAATGTTTACATGCAATTATTTCACTAGAATGCAAATGCTAAAAAAGATGATAGAATATTATTATTTTTCCTTTTGGAATTTAAATGTTCTATCAAGAAAAATAAACTATCAATGTCTATGTATGCAAATGATCCTAAATGAATTAATTCACATCTTTTCTTTGAATTAAAGTGTTTATTGTTTGTCCAAAATAAAGAGGCTTTCTTATTGATTCTAATGTGAAAAGAATTGTTTTTAGTTTGATTGATAGCATGTTTGATGATGTGGGTTGAATACTTGGGTTTTCCACAGCCTACATTGATGGGTTTGCAATAGTTTTAAAATATTTTGAATATGATAAAAGGTTTTTGAAAGCAAACTTACAAGAAATGGATTAAAATTCAAACTAACCTATAGAATTATAAAATCTAGTTCAAATATAAATCTTAGCAAAGCACCAAACAATTACAAACTTGGAGCAATGAATTTTTCACACACATTATCTATTTTGATCTAAACTAACCATTAAAAATAATTAAATGGATTAATCTATTGAAATTAGAAAGAGAACTTGCAACTTACACACATAAATATTTGAAGATCCCATGTATGGAAGGTTTGTGATGTGATAAAATTATCCTCAGGGGCCTAATTTTTTACTCTTTATTTCTTCTCTCCTTCCCAAGGGTTCTTAGGTTCTGATGGATTTTGATAACAAATTAAAGGTAAAGACAAGACAAAGAGTGTGATAGCTACTACTTGAGTAGTAGGAGTTTGTGAAAAATATCACATATAGAGGCCTAGATGCTATGTAAATGTTGTGTTGGTTTGCTTTAAAGCGATTTAGACCTATGTAATGTGTTCTCTTCCTTCCTCTAAAGATTATATGTTTGTTAATAGTTGGATTTGTGCTAATGAAGCTTTAGTTTCTTGTGTATTGTTAGAAGATTAAAGAACTCTAGGGTCAACAGAAGGATTTTTCTCCTTGCATAAAAAAGGATTACCTAGAAATCCTAAAAGTCTCTTATACATATACTTTCAAACCAAAAAATGGAAGAAAAAGATCATCTTAGGGTGTTTGTGCACTTACACACATCAAAGGAGAAAAATTAAAGGCTCAAAGAAACATGTCATGGAAGGGAAAGATCACAAAATAAAAAATACCTATTCACCCCTTTGACTAGTAATTTGTTTGCCATAATGAATGATATTTTCCGTAGGAAAATCTAACAAGAAAGGGGTGAACACATAATTTGAGAAGAAGAATTAAAAATGACAAAACAACAAGTGGAAGACACTTGGTAAAAGATTGAGGATGAATGAAAGGACAATAGGGAAGATTCCTAGAGGCCAACTAAACACATCCATCACTTTGAAATTGGTCAAGACAAATAAATTCTCATTATTATGGTCATATAGAGTCATGCATTGATTTGACACATCATTATTATCTACACTAAAATGTTTGCATGTTAAAAGTTGGGAACTTACATGTACAAATGCATATGCATAGTATAATGTGTTCATCCTATCATGCACAACATATATATACTAAATCGTGTAGGGTCTAGAATTAGATCTCACAATAGATATGTATGATCCTCAAGTCTTATGGTTGAGTGAACAATGAACCATTGTACATTTTCTCCATTTTCCCTCAATCAACTAAGCATAAAGATAAACCTTTCTTATCAAAAGCTTGCATATTTTCCATCACCATTATATAGCTGCATCAATGTATAATTTCTTGTGTGCACACTCTAAAAAAATTATGTAGAATAAATGTTCTCATTTGTACAACTTGATACTTTCTTCTCTTTTAGGTGACTAAACATAAAGTGATAGCTAGTGCTCAATAATTTTGCTACACTATGATATTAGTAACTTGCACACTCTTGTGTAAATCTATATAAATAAATCGTGTGTGTCCATCCACACTAATAATACTATTTGATGTTCAATTGCAATAATAAAAATGTGTAAAAGAAAATGCTAATACAATTTAACGATTAGAATGACCTTATTAGTGAAAGAGAGAAAGACTAATGAGAAAATGTCCATTCATACTATGGTTCAACCTAACTACTAAGGATTGTTCATGTCAAAAAATTTTGAGCAAGCATGTCCAAAATCACTCTACTTAAACATCATCTAATTCAATGGACAATAGCAATTTTACACGTCATCCACACCAAAAAGTGGTAAATAGTTGTCATATTTTTAGTAGCCATAATTTATTTTTGACTATTGAACCAAATTATGTTTAAGAATAGCCTATCCAGATGGTTTTTGTGTGAAGGTGTGGAGACTAAGTCCAATATCAAAGCCTCAAATACCTACTAGTGTCATTTTATCCACTAAAACCATGCATCTCTATATAAGAGATCCCTGAAAAGCATTGAAATGTGCACAAAGTTCATGATGAATTTCTATTTATTAGAAATACATAGAAAGGTTGCCACAAAGTTTGGTATAATCATGGAAAATTCTATAACTCTTGAAAGATTCATGGTAAAAATTTTAATTAATGACCCACAAAGTTTAACGATATATTAAGAGATCAATACATATTTTTAATTCCACATTTTATTAATAAAGAGCATTCTCTATAAGAAAATTCTAATTTATTCTTCTTATAAATTTAAATATTACAAACAATATGATGATGCTTAATAGATATGGACATGATCCATAGGTACTGAATTGTAATTAATAGTAGGATGATATGTGACAATTTCTTGGTCACAGTTATTGTAGCTATTTTAAAATATTTCTTAATACAATAGTCAAAGGTAAAGTTGGCCAATAAAAATAGAACCATTTACCACTTTTTAATGTAGGCTAATAAAAATAGAAGCATTGACCAATTTTTAATGTAGATGAGATATAAAATTATTATTAACTATTTAACCATTGAACTGATAATATTTAAACAGAGCTACTTTTGATAACATTTAAGTACAACTACTAGAAGAAAACCTAAAATATGACACTCAATAACTACACAACTACTAATGTTTAATGTCTAAACTTCCATTAAATATTTTTTAATTAAAATGGGCAACCTTAACTATAAAAAGCTTCTTGAAGGCACACCAGATTCACTTTAAAAATTCATATTTACCAAAACTATTTGATTTTTGTTTTACCTGATGAAAGAAGCTACTACGTGAATTTGGGATGACTACAAAATCCTAACCTAAAAAAACTAAAAGGCTCAAAGAAAGATGTTATGGAAGGGAAAGATGAAAAAAAAAAAAAAAACTACCTATTCACCCCTTTCAGTAGTAATTTGTTTGCCATAGTGAATGACATTTGTCCTAAGGAAACACTAATAATAAAGGGTTGAGCATGTCATTTGAGAATAAAAAATTAAAAATGACAAAACAATAAGTTGCAGACACTTGGTGAAAGATTGAAGAGGAGTGATAAGACAATGGGGAAGATTCCTAGAGGCCAACTAAACGCATCCATCACTTTGGAATTGGTCAAGACAGACAAAGTTTCATTATTACATATGTCATATAGGGTTATGCACTAATTTTCCACATCATTATTTGATATTAAAATGTTTGCTTGTTCAAATTTTGGAACATACATGTACAAATGCCTATGCATACTGTAATGTGTTCATCCTATCATGCACAACATGTATATAGTAAATGGTGTGGGGCCTAGAATTAGATCTTACCATAGAGATTTATGATCTTCAACTCTTATGGTTGAGTGTGCAATGAATCATTGTACATCTACTCCATTTTCCCTCAAACAACTAAGCATAAAGACAAACCTTTCTTATTAAAATCTTGCATATTTTCATTGGCATTATGTAACTACATAAATGTATAATTACTTATGTGCACACTCTAGAAACATTATGTAGACACAATGTTCTCATCTACACAAGTTGATATTTTCTACTCTTTTGGGTGAGTAAACATAAAGTGATAGCTAGTGCTTAATAATTTTTCTACACTATGATATTAGCAACTTGCACACTCTTGTGTAAATCTATATAAATAAATCTTGTGTGTCTATCCATACTAAGAATACTATTTGATGTTCAATTACAATAAAGAAAATGTGTAAAAGAAAATGCTAATAAAATTTATTGGTCAAAATGACCTTATTAGCCAAAGAGAGAGACTAATGAGAAAATGTTCATTAATAGTATGGTTCAAGCCAACTACTAAGGACTGTTCATGTGAAAAATTGTCAAGAAAGCATGTCAAAAATCATTCTACTTAAACTTCATCTAATTCAATGGCCAATAGCAATTTTACACCTCATCCACACCAATAAGTCGTAAATAGTTGTCATATTTTTATTGCCAATAATTTGTCTTTGACTATTGAACCTGATGATGTTTAAGAGTAGCCTATCCAAATTGTTTGTGCGTGAAGCTATGGAGATTAAGTCCAATATTAAAGCCTCAAATACGTACTAGTGTCATTCTATCCACTAAAACCATTTATCTCTATATAAGAGATCCCTAAAGGACATTGAAGTGTGTACAAAGTTCATGATGAATTTCTATCAAGAGCAAAATAAAATTATTAAGAAAACATAGAAGGGTTGCGACAAAGTTTGGTATAATCATGGTCAATTCTACAACTCTCAAAAGATTCATGGTCAAAATTTCAATTAAGGACCTTGTAGTGTAACGATATATTAAGACAACAATACATATTTGTAATTCCACTTTTAATGAATAAAAAGCATTCTTTATGAGAAAGCTTTAATTTATTCTTCTTATAACTTGAGATATTATAAACAATACGATGATGCTTAAGAGATATGGACATGATCCATAGGCACCGAATTGTAATTAATGATAGTAGGATGATAGATAACCATTTCTTGGTCAAAGTTCTTCCAGCTATTCTTAAATATTTCTTTATTCAATAGTTAAATATAAAGTTGGCCAATAAAAATAGAATCATTTACCTTTTTTTAATGTAGATGAGATATACAATTATTATTAACTATTTAACCATTGAACTAATAATATTTAAGTAGAGCTACTTCTACACATAACCTAGGAGGAAAAAACCTAAAATATGATTCTCAATAACTACACAGCTACTAATGTTTAATGTCTAAACTTGCATTAAACATATTTTTTTTAAATGGGCAACCTTAAATATAAAAACTACTTAATAGAAGTTTAGACCAAGGCAACTTGTCTTAAGGCACACCAGATTCACTATACCTAAGGAAAGAAGTTACCACATGAATTTGGGATGACTGCAAAATCCTAACAAAATTTTGAGGTGAGTTTTGCATTTAGATAATAATTCTCCATCGACATATGTTTTTCATTTCGTATATCTGCCTATGTAGATACTCCACAATTGCTTGCATTCTTGCTTGTACAAATCATATCCCTTTATGTGTCATTCGAGGGAAAGTTAGAAATATCCACCAACTAAAATATAGGCTTCTAGGGGGATTTACCATTAATAACACAAGCACCCACATTTCTTGCAAAAATAGAATTCATTCTCTTCTATTTAAAAAACCTATTCAGTACTTGAATTTTGTTCATCAAAGCAAAACATTCTTGGGCTTCACATCTATTATCATCTGTCTGTGAACATTTGCTCTCATTCTCTACACTGTTGTAAAATTTGTGAATCAATCGAGCTACACATTACACTTGCACAAATTAGAATGAAGAACAAACTGTGAACAATTGTATTGATTGCATTGCTTACATGTCTTACATTACCAATAGATTAGGAATTAGTATTATATATATAGTTGAAGATGAGCCATCTAGAAAAGCAACTGTCAGCTAGAAGAAAAAAAAGCATGCAGCTCCATGCAAGATTGTACAACTAAGCAATTAGATTTATCCAAGATTACACAACTAAGCAATCATTATACTAGCAACCCAAAAACTAGCAAACTTATCTAGAGGAATATCCTAGAATAGAAATTCTACACTAATAGCCCCCTTATGTGTAGCTATGTGAATAGAAAAATATGGGTCCTGACAACTAAGCCTAATCAGGTACCCAATTACAAAGAAGAAAGGTGAAAACCTAGGTGGAAAAACTCCTAACAATTTATTTAAACTTAGAAAGAAGAAAGCTGCAATTGCCGATGAAGAACTACAGAGAAAGATGCAACTGCCGATGAAGAACTACAGATAAATCCAATGACATGATATAAATCAAAGTCATAGAAACCACTACACGAGTACCTCTAGGACACTCTCAAATGCTCAAAATTACAATTCGGTATTTTAGTCTGCACTTTTCAATTGGATGGTGTTGAATAGATAGGAACCTGGTCTCGGGATACAGAAGCTAATAGTCAAAAGATTTGATGTTTGCAGAGATGTGCTCCGAACCGTTAATTAGCAACTTTTATCCTAAATTTGTTTATTCAGAAGCATAATGAAATAAATTTATACTAGACACTTTTAAATAGAAACCCCCATATGGAACTTTATATAAGGTCAGTTTTTACAAAGCCCCAAATTTTCCTAGATCTTTATCATGTGATGCTCGCAAAGCACACACAATTTTCAAAGAAATAAAGGTTTTTACAAAGGCCCAAATTTTCCTAGATCTTTATCATGTGGTGCTCACAAAGCGCACACAATTTTTAAAGAATCAAACTAGGAAAATAAAGCAAGGAGCATGCCAAAAAAAAAAAGGGGAAGTAACATGCATGCATCTAGAAACAAAGGTTTACATCTGCCTCCATGGTGGTGAAAATGTTCACAGAAATCTTCCTACATCTAGAAGCAAAGGTTTACATCTGTCTCCATGGTAATAAATTCACACAATATAAAATGAATTTGCACTCAAACTAATCTAGCTCTAATACCATGTAAAATTTGTGAATCAGTCGAGTTGCAAATTACACTTGCACAAATTAGAATGAAGAATACATTGTGAACAATTGCATTGATTGCATTGTTTACATTGCTTACATTACAAATAGCTTAGGAATTAGTACACTATATATAACAGAAGATGAGCCATCTAGAAAAGCAACTCCCAACTACAAAAAAAAGTATGCAACTCCATACAAGATTGCACAACTAAGCAATCAGCTTTATGCAAGATTGCACAACTAAGCAATCATTATCCTGTCAACCTAACAACTAGCAAACTTATCAAAAAGAATATCCTAAGATAGAAATTCTACACTAACAACCGTCCCCTGAGTCTTCATAATTTGGACAACAGTGCTTTGGTCCCTTGGAATCCATGCTCATACCCAGCAGAGCCTTTAATCAAATGGCTAGAGAGATATTGGATTCAGTGCTCACATGTAACCAGAATACCTCCACAGAAAATGCAATCATCTACTGTATCACAACAGGTCCATTCTAGAAAACTATCATGAAAATAAAAAGTTTATATACCCACTATAAATATTCTGTGCAACTATCTAGATTTTAAAGAGAGATTCTCATTTTGACAGAGAAGAACAATTGAGACCGCCAAACTTTATTAAGAAGACGACCCCACACCCGCCACTATATTTGTAAGGAGTAAACGTCACTTGCAACATGTTTTACACGGTTTTACACTCTATTTCTGACGTAATTTTAGCAGGCGTTGCCCAGTTAATAGGAAAATCAAACAGGGCTGAAGATGACAAAACTTGATCCTGGTCCATTTTTTTGTGGCGAAAATCTGTTCGCTAAACACAAAGGAAAATGAGAAAAAGTGATTGGCACAGTTCATTCCTTTCTCCAGTTAGTCAATGAAATCATTCACAGCAATTGTACAAAGCAAGATTTCCTGTTCCTTTCTGTTTTTAATGTCGAATCTCGCCTTCGGATTTTACCGTGGGATATGTCATTTAGATTCGTAAGCAGCTTTCCTCTCCCATGAAGAAAATTTTGTCTACGCTTCATTGGCTAAGATAAAAATAGGAAATAATGCAGAATAGAGTGTCGTTACAATTATCGGATTTCGAATATTTATTTTATTATTTTTATTTATTTGGAAATTTATGCATCAAATGTGACATCAGTAGGTTGTCAAGGATGCGACGTAATAAAATTGTTGGGTACCACCGAAAGCATTATTGTTCTTTTTCTTAAGATTAAAGTTATGAAAGAGTCAACGAGAGTCACCGACAAGAATGACTAAAACGCGCATTATGACATGAACATAGTACCAAGCATAATATAAGAGAAGCCAAGGCGGAGCATTGCGTAAAGTGGCGCAAATTTATGAACGGGTGAAAGTATAGATTCATAGTGGAATGCATGCACACTCTCCCCCACTCGACTTAAACATTATCCATTTCAAAATTATCCATTTCAATGATATAGCAGTTAATAGTAATTTTATATTTCATCAACAATGAAAAGTGGTAAATATTTGTCCTATTTTTATTGGCCAAAGTTAACTTTCGACTATTGAAGTGGATGATGTTTAAGAATAGCCCACTCTTCCATAGAAAAAAGTGACAAATGTTTGTTTGAATTTACAATTTATATAATGTTACTTCAAGTCAACAAGACACTTATAATTGGTTTTTAACCCTATTCGTGTGAAATTTGCAACCAGTCCACATGACATTTGCAATCAGTCAACATAAACAGGGTTTTCCTTTTAACTCTATTTGTTCCAAATTTGTAAACAGTCTACGTGAATAGATTTTCTTTTCCAAAACATTTTTATAATATTAAAATTGTTTTTGTATAGAATGTTAGTATAAAAAGAGATATTACTTAGCTAGTCATTCCTAGGTCCGCTTCACACTAGTTACTTTAGCTTACTTAGGTAGTAGTTATGTCATTTAATATCTTGTTTGCATTTGTTAGTTGAGTCCATATGCATTCAATAATGTATAACCCATTGAACACACCAGGATACTGAGAGGGGGGTGAATCAATATCTAAACAAACTTCAAATCCTTCGGAGCAAATTAAAACTTAAGTATTACAGCATCAACATAAACATGAAAGATCAACACAATGCACATCAACACATAACATCAGATATACGTGGAAAACCCAAGAAGGGAAAAACCACAGTGAGCATTAACTCACAATATATGAAGCTCAAAATTACAACTTTGTTTTAGGGCTACAACCCAACGAAACTACTACTCCCTGCTAACTTTGTTTTAGGGCTACTACCCAAGAAAGCTGTTACTCCCTAAAAAAATTGTTTTAGGGTCATTCTCAAGGAAGATACAACTCCAAGCTGACTTTGTTTCAAGGCTTCAACCCAAGAAAGCAATTACTCTCTGAACTGAGAATGAACTCAGTAAAGATTACAACATGACAATCCTTCTATTGTCTGAAACTGACATTGAAGCTCACACCTTTGATGATTGCAATTCTACCTCTTTACTCTTCTTCTGATGATTTGATCAGTTAGGCACAATCTTTACTTCGCTTCTATCACAAAAATATCTTCAAGATGAATCAGGACAACCCTTATCACTTCTATTCTTTCTCCTTCAATCGCACATCATAATGCATATGATATTCATATTATGCTCTTCACATTCTCACATTCGCAATCATACCTTACCTAGATCAACTAGGTTTAAAATATATACATGACATTGCATTGATTTCATTACAAGTCACCTAATACAACAAGAATATTACATTTTAAAAGTCAGCCAGAGCTCACACAACATGAAACATGTAGAGGGAAATCTCTAACATGAACTATATGCTACTCCTAGAAGAAACACACGCTTTGCAGATCCCAACACATGCTTAGCCCGGTCCTAAACTTCCTTCACAACAACATCCTTCAAGGAATAACATATGCATGCTTCACAAATTTGAATTAGCTAGCCCTTAAGCAAGAACACATGAATCTTGTAGCACAATGGTCATTTCAACTTGGTGGTGCTCATGAAAGATAAAACATTGTGTGCACTCCTTCCAGATGAGTCGGCAGGAACTAACCACTATCTCCAAACACTTCTTTAAACCCGCACAACAAGAACTTTGTGGCGCACACCTTCAACCTTCTTCAGTTCCCTAGGCAGAGACATAGACTGGCAATATCATCATTCCAAACCACGGCCAATTCCAAAGAGAGAAGAAAAACACCTTGCAGACCAACTGAAGACAATACAAGATCATCAGGACCATCTTGCATCAATCAAGTACCATTTCATGCCACAACAAATTGGTGCACATCATCAGAACATGTCCTGAGAACAACTAGGCATCCAAAACTATCTATATCACAACTATCATTTAAAAACTAAACTTGTGGATCTCTAAACCACCTGAAACACATATGGATGCACTCATACATAGCTCTGAACAAATCCTCAAAACTGCATGAGCAAATCTTAATTTGCAGAGGAATGCAGAGTATTTTAATTAACCTTCATCAACACTTTACTCTGCTAGAGCATAGACTAGAACTCAATTACTTGTAACTTTCACCACAGAGGAGAAAATGATCTAAAACTTTGGATTTAGCACCTTGACATCATACTGAACTTAACTTCTGAACCGTATGACCATATCTTCAAATACAGAGGAATGTGGAGTATTTTACTAGATAGCTTTCTAGGTAGCTTCCTGCAACAATAGGCCTTCACCAACATCCAGAGGCAAGAACTTTCTTATAGCAATTCATACTCTCATAGGACCATCAGGAAGGATCATATAACATGTTGTAGGTTATAAGCAACATCTTCTCATCCTCAGCATAGCTTCTAATTCCCATCTTAATATATCATCATTCATTTTAATGCTTCTAATTCCCATCTTAATATTTCATCATGAAATCATCTCTGTTAATCACAAGCATGCTCAATACACCTTGTCTTAACATTAATCGGGGCATGACATCCAACTATGAACATCAGCAACCCATTATAAACATTAGGAACATCACTGAATATCAGCAACCCTGAACATCAACAACATCACTATATCTCACTGCATCTTTGTTACCACATTAGTATATTATTCACATCAACCACATCAGACAACCATAAGGAGAGTGCAGACAATACTCAAAGTGTTGACATTAATGACAACACATATTGCCAATACAACTATGTGCATTTAATATTTTTGCACTAGTTATCTCATGTCATAGCATTAAGACACTTGTCATATTACAAGTTGTCTTACATGCTTTTATTTATTAGTGGTGTCTAGGTGCATTAATTATTTGTTTCATCTAGTTAGTTGTTCCACTTGAGTCTCACCTCTCACCTTGCCTATATAAGGGCTACCTCTCTCATTGTACAAATCAATTACTTGCTGTATTCAAGATTTGCATCTTGTAAATTTTATACATCATTATTCTTAGCAATATTGCTTTTCTCTCTTGTTTTGGATTGAATTGATTGGAGGTGATCCTGGGAGTGCTTGAGCCCATTATCGACTCTTACATGGTATCAGAGCATATCTGTGATTTCCTTGCCTCTTTTTTAAGAGATTTAGCCAAGAGCTAATTTTTAGTGCATCCTGGTGCAAAATGCAGTACACCGTTGTGATCAAAAGGTGTCAAAACCTATAGATCACCTATCCAAATGCTAAAATAAGAAACAAAAAATTTTGCCAAATTTTTTTTAGGTTTGAAGATTCTATAGGGCAAAATTTCCCTATAGTTGTATCGAATCCGTACAGTCTTATGGATCCGTACATGGCTAAACTCCTTGTGTCCTTCACCTATGCCATCATGTACTCCACCTGCATCATCGGCTTGTAGAAGTAGATATTTTGTCGACGATAAAAATTAAAAAGAAAATTGTGAAAGTTTTTATTAATTTGTTTGGAGGTAATTTTTTTTTGTAGGCTCCTACGTCAGCAGGGTACAATCCTACATCGGGAGGGTACCCACTATGTATGTGGCCACTATGAGGGTACCATGTGGCATGGGCCCCTCACAACACCTCTTTCAACGGGCCTTTAAAACCCTTGATCGATGGCGGATTTTGCCCAACTGATAATCCCCTACTAGCGGCAAACAAATCGATGACAATATTTGAATGGAAACTAAAGCTCTAGATTTTGAATAATCTTTGGCATTTATTTTCCTCAAAACCTCCTCCACCATCCCACTGGTGGTTTCAACATTTAGACAGGTGGTTTTAAAGTTTTGAGGGGTGGTTTTCAAAAACTGAAGAGGATTTTACAATCTCAATGGTATATTTCATTCACCTAGGAATATTCTTTTTTTGTGCTAGCTAACATGAGTATGACATCATCACACTTGGGCCCTATTTGTTCCACCCCCCTTGAGTTTGCATTTTGAGTTTGGAAGTCTGATTTTGCAGTACAATATCTTGCTCAAATTTGCTCTATTGTTTGAGCAATTTTTTTTGCTTTGGGCCAGAAGTTCATAGGCTTCATAGTGGTATCATCAAATTTTGGTTTTTGTTCCTATTTGTCTACAAATTGTAGATATTCATCACTAGTGTTGAGCAATTCCTATTTTTAAAAATTTTGGGGCTCTATTTGAGCTCATATGGTAACATTTTTTGGTGAAACATTTTTTGAAGGTCCGTGATTTTTCAAGTACTTCTCTAACTTGTAATCCATTTGATCTCACTTTGTACCCAAATTGTACTTTCAAGATAAGGCCTATTTTGGCATTTGCATGCACTAAGATCAAAGACAACTTAGCTATTTTGGCTTGTGGCAATTTTATTTGCAGTAAGTATAAAGTTCCATAACCATAATTTGTTGGGGGGCTTCTCTTGATTGAGTGAAATTTGGGGGGGGTGATGCTCTTGTGCTATTTTTTGTTTTTACTGGTGTAATCATGTATCCTAGTTTGTGGAAATTGAAATGTGATTATTGTGGGAGAAAACAACATACTTATGATGATTGCATACATAGGAAACTTGATGGATTGATAGATTTATGTAAGATTGATCAGTTAGAACAGTTGCACATTGCAAATGGAATTAGTTTGCCATATTCTTCTAATCCAACATCAACACATACAATTGATGTTCCCACTCAGCCATCTTGTGTGGACACATCTCCACCACCTATTGCTATATATCTGAGTCCAATGCTGTTTCTTCCAGTGATTCAATGCAAGAGGATCATATTGATCTTCCTGATTGGGATTCCTATTTATCAAACATACCATTCTTATTTGTGGAGTCTCATCATTCTGATTTGGAGGACACTAATGAGGATATTCATCTCCTCTTTGATGACAACCATAGCACAACTATTGTCATCCCATATGTGTTGTTAAAGATTGATGATTTTTAGTTTCAACTTGGTTTTGGTTTTTCACCTTCATTAGTTAGGCCTGGGACTCTTGATTTGATTGTGGCATCTTTCAGCATCGACATGGAGACACATGACCAAATTTCAGAGACATCATACTTCGTCAGACTTCCTTCCTCATCTCTTATTCTAGAGATAGAGTTTCTTCTACATCCACTAGTGGATTGGTTTCTTCCCAAGGGGAGAAATATTGTTTGTTAGTTTTGATCCTCTCTGCTCTTCTCTTCGAGAATTCACCATTGGCACAGTAGCTACTTCATTTTGGAAGGGACATCTTGTCTCTTTCTTTTCCTCTTATGGGGGGGGTTATTGATTGTATATTTGTGATGGATTTTACACTTGGGGGGTATTGAGTCCTTCCATCATTTCGTCAATTGTACATGTTATTGCACATTCTCACTTTTGGAGAGGAGTTTTGTCCCATGAGGTTTTCTCCTTTTCTCCACTTGAGATTTGTTGTTCATGAGTACCTAACATGGCCTCGTAGCTAGGAGTCATTCATGCATTCATGCCTAGTTTTGTTCTCCCTAAGTTTTAGTTAAGGGAGCATTAATGTAAAAAGGGATATTATAGGTAGCTAGTCATTCCTTGGTCCTCTTCACACTAGTTACTTTAGCTTAATTAGGTAGTAATTATTACATTTAATATCTTTTTTGAATTAGTTAGTTGATTCTATATGCATTCAATAATGTATAACTCTGTGCATTTAATAATTTTGCACTAGTTGTCTCATATCATAAGCCATATTACAAGTTGTCTTACATGCTTTTATTTATTAGTGGTGTCTAGGTACATTAATTATTTGTGTCATCTAGTTAGTTGTTCCACTTGAGTCTCACCTCTCACCTTTCTTATATAAGGGAGGTCTCTCAATGTATAGATCAATTAAGTTATAGTCAATCTTTGCATCATGTAAATGTTATGCATCAAATTATTCTTGGCAATATTGCTTTTCTCTCTTATTGTGGATTGAATTCATTATAGGTGATCTTAGGAGTGCTTGAGTACGTTATCGACTCATATAGAAATATCTTCCTTCAAGTTCATGCTAAGAATGTTTACGTGTAGAAATAAATATTAAATTTTATATAAAACTAGAGTGTCGGGATTGTAGCCAAATTACAATACAAAATACCCTCAAAAAATTTAAACATTAATGTTTTTGTAGGTTGTAAAATAAAATACAACAAAAAAATAGAAACAAGTTACAAACTTACATAACATGAATTTCAATAAAAGAAAGCAAGAAATCCAACTGTTGTGAAATTTATTGCACTCTAATTCAAAAAAAAATAATCATGTTGCAATTAACAGAATTCAAATAAGTCATCTAAAAAAGGCTGTGGAATTTAATCATAGTTTTCTAATGAAAACATGGTTGTCAACAAATGCCTTCTAAATATATTATGCTTTGTAGTATTATTTTATTTAGATCCTACCTTGAAGCAAGCTATTCATTATTGGGATTGATAAATCAAGGGAGTCTATAAGAAAACCTGCACACTAAATAGAGCTATGGAAATCAAAATAATGATGGTGCAATTCATGAAATGCATTTCCAATTGCAATGGTTTAAAGGTGCATTAATGGCTAAATCATGTTAGTGTGGCAAGTGTGGGCCCCATGAGAAAAGCTTCAAAATATGTTAAATAATCTTTGAAATATGTCAAATGTTTTGTTATGTGTGATCATATTTACATTGTGTAGCAATATTAACATATTGTGCAAGAAAAAGCTTGCAAAGGTAGCCTACAATATTATTATAAAATATTTTATGACTATTACATAGCCAACAATTCAAAGAATCCCAGCTCCCAGAGTTTTTAGTGTAGTATGGAAAATTAAAATATGATGCACACATGTTAAACATGGTGTAATTCAAATGATGAACCTAAACAAATGTCATTTGAATTTTGTAACTTCCATATATTTGTTCCCATATTACTTTGAATTTTGTAAACTCATATTAGATAAGACCTTACAGTAGACTATAACTCATTTCTGAATTTAAATCAATAAAGATCCTATTGTTGTTTGTTTAAATTTTATTGTGTTTTTTTTGTTAGGATGGATGGTTGGATAATCCTTCATTTAATCCTCCATCAATGACTACATCAAGAGTAACGATGAGAGAGATAGATGCTAAGGTCAAACCACTAAGTGATGGAGCATTGATGACAAATCAAGCTACTAGGGGAGATGAAAATTTGATCCTACCCCCAAGTGATGAAGGGAATGTAAGAAGGAGGGGACACCAAGATCATGCCCTAAGTGATGTAATCAATGTCAGAAGGATGGGACACTAAGGTCATGCCCCCAAGAATAGGAGAATAATAATGAAATTCATATGGTGTGTCATAAGAAAGGAGATATATAGAAGAAGAGAAGTTGTAGTCATAAAGATGAAATAAATGTCATGGGGAAACACAATATTAGTAAAATTATCATGATTAGAAGGTAAATAAGAAAGAGTGTAGTCTTATACTAAAGAAGGAGAGAAAAGATAGGAAGATTCCTCTGAGTGTCATCATAAAATGCTAGGTAAGGGAATGAACCACAAGGAAAGGATAAGCAACAAGGCTAGATGGAGGAGAAAGTGTTGAGGTGAAAGATAATGGTAAGTAATGAATGTTCACTAAAAAAAAGATAATAACCCTAGACTTGAGTAAGAATGGATGACCGAAAAGAGGGAGATGAAACAAAAATCACATATATCCACTGATTGGGAGAAAAATTATTCCATGCAATCATTCTATGTTGGAAAAGATATTCCTAATAGCATTAATAGTAGCCAGCATATGGATTATCATCCTTCACTTGTTGTAGAACAAGAAGTATTATCCAAGAGAAAGTTAAAATTAAGAGAAAAGATGAAACAATGAGAAGTAAAGAAAAATGCAACAAGAGTGAAATAGAGGAAAAGGTATAGGGAAATGAATGAAATAAAGGGAAGGAAAAACCAAAGTAAAGGAAGAGAAAACTAGCAGTGAAAGAAGGGAAGAAAGTTTGAAATAAAGGTGATTTTTTTATATAAAAGCAAGAAGAAGAAAAAAAAGAATAGGAAAAGTGGGAAGAAGAAAATAAACGAGGCAAGAAAAGTCACATGATGAAAGGCCAATCAAAAGGAGAAATGGAAAAAATTGAGCACATGCAAAGCCCACAAAGTGGATGAGTAGGTTTTGAAATACAATCCTAATCTTATACGCTAGGATAACCAAGGAATTTGTTGTAGTTCCACTTATTTGTGCATGTTGTATTTTCTAGTAGAAATTGTGAAAAAGTGTAGTTGTAGTAGTGAGATAGTTGTATTGGTATGCATAGGGTAGGTAGTGTAGTGTGGTAGAGCTATAGAGTCAACAGTAATAATTTTTCTGTGAATTATTCACAGAAAAAGTTATTATAACTGAGGATTTTGAGGGAAAAGGGGAGGTATTTAAGTGTGTATGAGGGATTAAGAGATGGAAGGATGGAAAGGATAGGATATAGTGCTAATCCAATCTTAGGTTTTGATTTCTTTTAAAAAAGAGGGAAAAAGACAATCGAGCTTAAGAGCCTATAGTGACTTATACAAATATCACTAATAGAAAATAAGTAGAAGTGAAAAAATCTCAAATTAGTTGAGTGAGTATTACATTTTGTATTAGAAAAATGCCTCTGTGTTGCTTTGATATATCTTTGAAATTCTTCTCATAGGATTACGTACTTTTATTATTTTTTCTACTAGATCCATGTTCTAACCCCATGAAAATAGTAGGATATAAGGGATTATTTATGAGGATTAGACCCAGGGTTATGGACATTTACTCTATTTGATGCATATTCAATGTGACTCAATACTAGATGAGGAAATAGGGGGAGTAGAAGACTCGCTATAAGGTTCTAGGTGTCATCAGTGAGTTTCAAGTATTCAAAGAATGGATGGGAAGAACATAGACCAAATCGTGGGTTTCTCACTCAGCATAGGGTCATGTGTAAGAAAAATATAAGTGTGATAGCTATAGAAAAGAATTGAAGATCTTGAGAGTTTAAGGAAAAATGACTAAGGAAATGAATCCATCATGGCAATTTGTATGGTGGGTAAGAAGAATTAATGTAGAAAATTTAGTGACATGGGTTTGAATAGTGCATATAGGAAGAAGGATGCATGCAAACGCTTGGTCATCTTTAGTGCATAAATTAGGGATTACATTAATGATACCTAGAGTTCTATATCATGGCCCTAGTCTAGATGCTAGAGATGAAAGAAGAAGAAAGAGAAGACAATTCAATAAAAGAACAAAAGAGACAAGGAAAGGAGTAAGATAGAGATACACAAAAGACAAGGGATGAGTAGGATGTAATACTCCTAAAGTATCACATCATAGAAAAAGTTCTACCTTGGGCCAACATGAAAAGGAAAGATATGTACCTTATGCTTTGCATCATCCCCAAGTTTCAAAATTGAAGAATTACTAAAGAAAAGATCACAATAAGAAGAGGAAAATAAAAATATATATATATCATAAAAAAGAAATAAGAAAAAAGAAAGAGATCACCATGCACATAAAAGACTATGATACCAAGAGTGGTGGCATGATAGATCACACAAGTTTATGGGAGATAGTAAGAACAAAACAAAAAAGGAACTATAGATACAATAAATGTGAAGAGGGAAAACATAAGGGTCTAAGCTCCACTAGTTTAAGCCGCATCATCCATCAAATCATCATTAGAAACGGAAGCATCAATAAGTCATCTATTGACAAGAAACTATAGATTGGATATCTATGATATTTCTATATTATGTTATAGTTTACCCTAGTGTGATAGATAAGGAAGAGAAGTAGAACTTGTGTGGTGAATTATAGAATACATAAATTAAAATAAAACATACATGCATGTACACTTATACACTATTCACAACACACACACACACACACATTGTGACTATATCTTCTTTAAATAAATATTTTACTCAAATATATGTTTTGTTGATAACTGAGAGGGGGGGTGAATTAGTTATCATTAATTCACTTCCAGTTCAAACACTTAAATCCACTTTGTTAATCAATAGCATAGTAATTAATCATTCATGAAAGCATAAGGCATAAACATCAGAGTAGATACACATCAACACATGAGACACCAAGATTTTGACGTGGAAAACCTGGTTAAGGGAAAAACCACAAGGTGATTAACCTAAGGATTATTCTCTGTTAGAAGAATAAGAAAAATGGATGGCACATGCCAATTAGGGCTCACTGTCGGAGCACATTGCTCACAAAGAGGTACACTGCCTACAAGAGACACACTGTCTACAATGTGATAAGAATCACAAACTTGAACTAAAGATTGACATCTTTACCATGCCTGGATCAGTTCCATTTAAGCCCAATACTCCTGCTCTGCCTTTTGCACTTCTCTTCACTATATCACACTCATCACCACAAGACACACTTCAAAATGAATTCACAATCCCTTATTTATACAAGGCATCGACTTAGGAACAATCATCTAAGTCGACAAACATCTACAAGATCATTCGCAAGACGTGTAATACATCCGGTCAACCAGTCTTAAGAAGAACACCAAAATCCATGGTTGTTCTTCAAATACAAACTCTAACTTCAATGCGGACCACCAACATGAACTGGACACGATCCATAGATCACCATAAGTTTCCCTGAATCACCAAGAATATCCGCACTTCATCAGCTTACAGGGATTCTTCTCTTCTTCATCCGGAACTTCAAGAACACAGTCTGTTGCCACTGTCATAATGAAAAAGGTTCTTTCAGACCTCCAAACAATGCACAAATCAATTTTTCACTTCACACTAACTTCCTTAGCACTCCCTCCAATCCGCAGAATGAGAGAATGTAATTCCGGAACTCACCAGACCAATCTGTGACACTCTGTCACCACTGAACTCTTGCCGGAACTGGTTCTACCCAAACAGCCATAACTTCTTCAGATCTTTATGCAGACCTCTCAAATCTTAACTGGAACATCTCAAGACTCATATCTACAAACCCTTTAATCCGCATCCTCTTATTCTGAACCCATTGAGTACTTTTGCCTTCTTCTTATCACTATTCTTCACTGTTCCTGATTGAGACTAATTTTCTCAATATCCTCAACACACAGCTCATCCAATCCTTCTTATCAATGCAATATGAGTATGTTGACATCAATGACAACATTGGTTAACCTCATGCTTGCAACAATCTCCCCCTTTGTCATTGATGGCAACATATGGTGTGAAAAACCATCAAGACAAGAACTTCTCCTTTATGTCACAGCTCCCCCTATCAGCAACAACTCTTCACATGTCTTCTCTTCCTTTACTGCTCCCCCTTTGATCATCAACCACTTTCACATGTCTTCTCTCCCCCTTTGACATCAATGGAAAAGGGCTCATACTTGCAATTCTAACACATCAAAATCATACTAGTTGCTCCCCCTTAGTAGCAGCTCCCCATCATCAATCTGGATCACAAGATATGACTGTGATATCCACCAGACTGATGCACATCAGTGTATCCTAGTTCATCACCGGAGGGGCCATGACCCCTAACTTCTCCCTGAGATACTCAAAAGAGTCCTTGGGAAGAGGTTTAGTAAATATATCTGCAAGCTGATCCTTGGAGGGCACATACTCCAATCTGACTTCACCCTTGTTCACTTGTTCTCTCAAAAAGTGAAATTTGATAGATATATGCTTGGTCTTAGAATGCAATATCAGATTCTTAGAAATATTTATTGCACTTGAATTATCACAGAAAATTGTGATAGGCTCCTCATATTCTACTTGAATATCTCTTAGCATTTGCTTCATCCACAAAAGTTGGGTGCAACTTGTTGCTGTTGCAATGTATTCAGCTTTAGTTGTAGACAGGGATATTGCTTCTTATTTCTTGCTTAGCCAAGAAACCAACCTTTTTCCCAAAAAGAATGCTCCTCCACTTGTTCTCTTCCTATCATCCACATCTCCTGCCCAATCTACATCTGTATATGCATGAAGAGAAAAGTCATGATCTGTGGGATACCATAGGCCATACTCAATTGTTCCTTTCAAGTACCTAAAAATTCTTTTGATTGTCATGACATGAGATTCTTTGGGATCAACCTGGAATCTTGCCACAAGACCAACAGCCTGCATTATATCTGGTCTAGTCTGAGTGAGATACAGTAATCCACCAATCATTGATCTATACTTTGTCTGATCTATCTTAGGAGAGTCATCATCTTTGCTCAAGTTACATCTGGTAGCCATAGGAGTGTTCATTGGCTTTGAATCTTCCATTCCAAATTTCTTCAATAGTTCTTTCACATATTTGGTCTGAGAGATAAAGATTCCTTTCTTTGTCTGAGTAATTTGCAGACCTAGGAAGAAATTCATTTCACCGAGCATTGACATTTCAAACTCACTTTTCATTTGGTTTGCAAAGGTTTTACACATACTGTCTCTTCCTCCAAAGATGATATCATCAACAAATACTTCAACAATCAAGATGTTTTCATGATCAATTTGAAAATATAGGTTACTATTAGCAGTACCTTTGTTGAAACCAATCTTCAAAATATGTTTATCCAGCCTCTCATACACTGCTCTTGGGGCTTGCTTTAGACCATACAGTGCCTTCTTTAATTTGCAGACCATATCACCATGCTCTGATAACTGAAATCCATCCAGTTGTTCAATGTACACCTCTTCTTCTAGATCACCATTCAGGAAAGCAGATTTGACATCCATCTGATACACTTTGAAATCTTTGAAGGTAGCAAATGCAAGAAATAGTCTGACTGCTTCAATTCTTGCCACCAGAGCAAAGGTTTCCTCAAAATCAATCCCTTCTATTTGACAGTATCCTTTGCAGACTAATCTAGCCTTATTTCTGATTACTTCACCAACTTCATTTAGTTTGTTCTGGAAAACCCATTTGGTTCCAATCACATTCTTGTTACTAGGTCTAGAAACAAGATCCCAAGTGTGATTTTTCTCAATTTACATCAACTCTTCCTCCATTGCTTTTGTCCAATTTTCATCATTGCATGCTTCATTTATTGTCTTAGGTTCAATCTTTGAAATCAGACAACATTCATCTAAATTTTAAGCAACATTCCTTCTAGTTTGCACACCTTTTCTTTTGTCACCTATGATCTGATCTTCAGAGTGGTTCAGTCTTACATACCTTGGAACTTTGGGAGTTTCTTGCACTTCTGCTTCTTGATCAGGCTCATCCGGACCTATCTCTTCTTCCTGATTTACCAGATCAGTCTGAATCTGACCTTCAGGAGAGGATGGAGCTCCTTGAACCAGAATATCACTCTGATCATCTTCATCATACTCATAAAATCTTGAGGGCTTCTCAATACCTTCATTAACCTTCACATTTGTACTTTCTATTATCTTTCTCAATCTCTTATTGTAACACCAGTATGCTTTGCTTTGAATGGAGTATCCCAAGAAAATTCCTTCATCACTTCTAGCATCAAACTTTCCTAGATCTTCATCTCCTTTAATGTAACACTTGCTACCAAATACTCTGAAATATCTCACAATAGGAGTGATGCCAAACCAAAGTTCATAAGGAGTCTTACCGGTATTGCTTCTGATTTGAACTCGATTGAGAGTGTAGACTGCAGTGCTGACAGCTTCTTTCTAAAACATCTAAGGAACATTTGCTTCCATCATCATTGTCCTGGATGCTTCCTGGATGGTCTGGTTCTTTCTCTCAACTACTCCATTCTGCTGTGGAGTCCTAGGAGCAAACAACTGTCTCTTTATACCATGCTTCTCATAGAAGTCTATGAATTCACCAGATGTGAATTCACCACCTCTGTCAGACCTCAGACATTTCAGTTTTAACCCGGTTTGATTCTCTACCATAGCCTTGAAGATTTTGAACTTCTCAAAGGCTTCTGATTTCTCTTTCAGAAAGGTGACCCACATCATCTAGGAATGGTCATCAATCAGTAATATGAAAAATCTATCACCTTGCATATTCTTGATTCTTGTTGGACCACATAGATCAGTATGAACTAACTCCAATAATCCGGTAGAGGACTGATCCTTACTTTTGAATGAAACTCTACTCTATTTACCTAGCTGACATTCTTTGCACATACTATTTGTAGGTTTTACCAACTTTGGAAGATCTCTTACAGCCTGAGTATTGCTTATCTTGATGATGTTATCAAAATTTACATGACACATCCTTCTATGCCATAACCAACTCTGATCAACTTGAACAAACAAACAACTTTTATTAGTACCAACTAGATGGAAGATATTACCTTTTGTTTGAGTACCAGATGCAATCTCAATTCTGGGGCTTTCAAAGATCCTGCATCTTCCATTCTTGAACCGGAGATCATAACCTTTGTCCACCAACTGACCAACACTGAGAAGATTGTGCTTCAATCCTTCAACATACAGTACACTACCAGTTTTGTTCTTTCCATCAAAAGAGATAGTTCACCTACCTCTGATTCTACCAGCAGAATTGTCACCAAATTTTACAATTCCTCCTTCATACCTTTCCAAATCTAAGAACTTGTTCTTGTCACCTGTCATATGGTGAGAGCATCCACTGTCAATAACCCAATCATCCTTTTCTTCAAATTGGGCAGCCAAAGCTCTTTCTATAACCTTATGATTGATAGATTCAGGGAATATTGGATCTTCTTCCTTAATGGCAATGAACACCCATTCATTTCTGGATTTGTCTCCTATCTCTGATTCATCATCTGTTACTCCTTCATTATCAGCTTCTTTATGAACATAATAACAATTCTTTTGGAACCTTTGTCTGTTAGAATTTGATCTTGTGGATATTTCCGGACATCTTGAGGCAAAGTGACCAATCTTATTGCAGTTGAAGTACTTAAAGGGTAATTTTCCTTCATACTTACTGGATCCCCTTGGCAGTCTTTTTGCAATGAGGGCTTCAAGTTGAGCTGTTTTTGCTTCTTCCTCTTCCATGTCTTTTCTTGCTTGATCATACCATGACAGCTTCCTTGAAGAGTTTTCTCCCAGATCAAATCTTTGTTTGCCTTTCACATAGGCACTGGCTTTGAATGCAGATTTAGTCTTGGGTGGATCATCTCCAAACTTAGTAATTTCAAATGCAGCTAGTTTGCCAGCCAATTGTTCTCTTGTGACAGTTGTATGGGCTCTGAATTCATCAATGGCAGCAACCTTGATTTTGTAGGCAGCAAGAAGGGATCTGAGAATTTTGCAAACAATCTCATTTTCATCCAAAACTCCACCAGCATTCCTAATTCCACACACTAGCTCATTCACTCTTGGCATAAAGGTAGTGATATTTTCATCATCTCTCATCTTCAATCTTTGAAATTTCCCTTTGAGACTCTGCAACCTTGCACTCTTAACAAACTCATCTCCTTCATGCAAAAGTTCCAGTTTAATCCAGATCTCATAGGTAGTTGGTAGGTCAATAACATTAGAGAGCTCTGAGTCGGTTAATGCCCTTAGAAGAGCCTCTTTAGTCCGTAGATTGTTTTCAGCATCTGTGATTTCATTTAGAGTTGTCGGACCACCCTGTGGAGGTTTATATGCTTTTTCGACCATGGACAAGTATGCCTTTCCCATACACTCCAAGTGACATTTCGTGCGGCCTTTCCAAAGAGTGAAGTTGGTTCCATCAAACTTCAGACTGTCCTTCTTGTATGATGACATCTTGGATCTCCTCAAGTAGTTAAGCTCCTTTTAGAGGAACTTGGCTCTAATACCAATTGTTGATAACTGAGAGGGGGGGTGAATCAGTTATCATTAATTTGCTTCCAGTTCAAACACATAAATCCACTTTGTTAATCAATAACATAGCAATTAATCATTCATGAAAGCATAAGGCATAAACATCAGAGCAGATACACATCAACACATGAGACACCAAGATTTTGATGTGAAAAACCTAGTCAAGGGAAAAACCATGGGGTGATTAACCCAAGGATTATTCTCTGTTAGAAGAATAAGAAAAATGGATAGCACATGCCAATTAGGGCTCACTGCTCGAGTACACTGCTCACAAAGAGGCACACTGCCTACAAGAGACACACTGTCTACAAAGTGATAAGAATCACAAACTTGAACTCGAGATTGACATCTTTACCATGCCTGGATCAGTTCCATTTAAGCCCAAAACTCCTGCTCTGCCTTTCACACTTCTCTTTGCTATATCACACTCATCACCACAAGACACACTTCAAAATGAATTCACAATCCCTTATTTATACAAGGCATCAACTTAGGAATAATCATCTAAGTCGTCAAACATCTACAAGATCATTCGCAAGACGTGTAATACATCCGATCGGCCAGTCTTAAGAAGAACACCAAAATCCGTGGTTGTTCTTCAAATACAAACTCTAACTTCAATGTGCACCACCAACATGAATTGGACATGATCCACATATCACCACAAGCTTCCCTGAATCACCAAGAACATTCGCACTTTATCAGCTTACTGGGATTCTTCTCTTCTTCATCCGGAACTTCAAGAACACAGTCTGTCGCCACTGTCATAATGCAAAAGGTTGTTTCAGACCTCCAAACAATGCACAAATCAATTTGTCACTTCACACTGACTTCCTCAGCACTCCCTCCAATCTGCAGAATGAGAGAATGTAATTCCAGAACTCACCGAACCAATCTGTGATACTCTGTCACCACTGAACTCTTGCCAGAACAGGTTCTACCCAAACAGCCATAACTTCTTCAGATCTTTATGCGGACCTCTGAAATCTTAACTGGAACATCTCAAGACTCATATATACAAACCCTTTAATCCACATCCTCTTATTCTCAACCCATTGAGTACTTTTGCCTTCTTCTTATCACTGTTCTTCATTGTTCCTGATTGAGACTAATTTTCTCAATATCCTCAGCACACAACTCATCCAATCCTTCTTATCAATGCAATATGAGTATGTTGACATCAATGACAATAGTGGTTAACCTCATACTCGTAACATGTTTGCATCTCATCTTCATATATATCCTTCATATATCTTCCTCTTACTCGTCCATGTCCTTATGTTTTTATCTATCTCTTTTCCCTTCATTATATAGCCTCATAATGCCTTTTCACGATGTCTTTTCCTCATATCCTTTCATAAACACTTTTAATTATCCTCTTCCCATGAATTTTCCTTTTCTTTTTGTAGTGTAGAAAAGAGTGATCTAGCCTTAGGAGTTAAAATAGGTCCAAACCCTCTTCTATAAGCATTGTAACACAAACTGAGATTGGATTCTACCCTTGAGGGAGAGCCAAACTATAGGGGTTCTACCTCTTTTTTGTATAGATGAGTGTTAAACCAAATTTAACCAATCTAGCTATGGCAGAAGATCAAACCCTAATTGAGAAATATTAATCTACAAATAACTGTAAAAAGTAAGATCTAAGAAACTAATTAAACAATAGAGGCAAAGTAACAATTCATAACATAGATATGGTGACTAAAATGCTAAAGACTAGGGAACTAGGGTATCATAAATCTCTTTTAAGGTTTACAAAAACTAGAACTTTTGTTGAGTCTATACTTATAACATCTTTTGTCTCCCGAATTGGTATCTCCGGAAACCTGTTCATCTACTTTGCACACATGAAAGAAGAGGAAAATATTTGTGTCTATATAGGAGCTTGCCTTAGTCAATCCCTTATTTCAGTATTCCTACCTCACAGATAGCCAAGATTAAATCTAGATGTTGTGTGTGCTCAAAAAACCTAAGTGTGAGTAGTAACATGCAAGACCTAACCAAATACTATCAAACCCTAGTCCTATATGACTCAGTCAAATAGGAGGGAATGATGTAAAGGATTTCACTCAAGGAATCTCACAGCTTCACATCATGGAGGAAGATTCATGGAAGGTTTGAAGAATAAGAAGGTGATGCAACCATACCCTTGGAGGGTACTCAAGCCAAACTCAAGTTGGTGGTTCCAACCGTTCTCCCAATCATGCAAAGTGCTTCAACCTATGAGCCAATGAGATAGGATCAAAATCTCATTTCCTATCCTTCATACAAATATTCCCAAGAGCAAAGTAGATCTCCATTTGATCAAAAACCTATAATAACACAATAGTATAGAGAGAAAATAGAAATAGAGAGAATCTTCACATTCAAAATCAATCTTGTCATCTAGTTTAAAATAAGGTAAGTCACTTACTTTTATACAAGGCTATAGAAAAGAGTAAAATGGATTAAAATACTGACATAATGAGCCAAAAAACAAATTTGAATTTAGGGTCAACCTAAACATCAAAGCTAACTTGTAACTTAAACTTTTGCATCCCAAAACACGGGAGGGACTAGGGCGCTTGGGGCAATTTAATGCTTAAGTTTGTTCTTAATGCAGGGATAACTCCAAATCTCAATTCATTTCTCAGGGTCATGACAACTTTAATCAGAATAATAATATTTTCTATAAACATGGCCAAAAGGAGGTTTTAAGGTTGACCTAAAAATGGATTAGGCTTGGGATCACTAAAGGGAGGAGCTAAATATAGTGAAATTTTGCACACACACAAGTGTACAAAATTTACTACACTACATTTGGCCCCCACTTTAGCAGTCATATGACACTATGTGCATATGCAAGATAAAGGATGAGAAAGTAAAAACATATTGCAAAAGGGATATTAGAAAGGATACTATAGAGGACATAGATCGTCACCATGCAAGAGGCTGAAGCCCCCAGCCTATGATCCTACAAACCATAGTGTTAGTGTGATAAGATAAACTTGCAACCAACAGATATATGTTTTAGTCCAAAAATTCTAAACCTGGTAAAGGTGGTGAGACTAAAATTCACGGGTAGATGTATGTCTCCTGTTTCTGCTTGCTACTTCAGAATGTAGAGGTTTTGATTTTCTAGAGAAAGAAGGTTGATGAATATTCTTTGGTAGGGTCATTCTAACAAATAATACCAAGAAGCAAAACATATGGTTATGAAGATGACATAACTACGATTTAAATGCAACAAATGACACATGAATTTGAGTTCACTAGCCTGATTTACCGATGTTTAGATCAAGAGATGTCTATAGAAAAATGTGGTTTTCGACCCTAGATAATAGTCAGGAGTTCTAGATTGTTACTATAAATAGTAAAATTAGTTCTCACATTTTACCATTCTATTTTTATTTTTAGTTTTTGAGGAGATAGAGCAAGGAGGAGAGCCATCATGTCGAGCTGAAGGCCATATCGACCACCAAGGCTAGAAGCATTGTGGAGCCAAGTAGCATAGGGACTTGATGACCAAGAGGTAGGCATCTATCTGACTTGAAAATTCATTTATGTAATTATTTTAAGTAGTTTTGCAAATTTTGAGCCAAAATGGGCCCATGGGACACTTTTCAGTGTCCACTGGTGTAGTGCACCTAGAATGGTCATTAAGTAAAATTTTTAAATTTTTGTGTGATAGAGACTATGAGAGTTTGAAAATAATGTATTCAAGCCTTCTAAAAGGCACTATCATGTAGTGGAGGCCTAAAATAGGCATTTTTCCTTAGTAAGTCTGCAGTTTATTAAAAGTTTGTGATAGTCTATTTTTAGTCAATTAGCCTTTTAGGGAAAAATAGTTAGTCTTTGGCTATTTTTAGCCTTTCCCACAATGGAAATGGATGTAATGGAGAGATAAGGATATAAGTTATGTTTTTGATTCATTATAGAATGGGACAGAACATGGAGAAGAAGTTTGGAGTTTTAAAAATACAAAAAAAAATGATTTCTATTGTTCCTTTTTGATGTTCCTACTATTAATTCATTGTTCCAGCCTCCTGTACCTGTCCATATGGCCCATTCATTAGGGAATATGCCTAAAATATCTTGAGGAATGTTCTTAGCCTTCATTTGAGTCAAGTTGCAAAGGTTTTCATTGTAGATTAAACATTTTATCACTATTTTTGTGCTAAGAGGTCTCAAACCCTTGTTTTGAGGGTTTTAGTGAGGTTTTTAGTTTCCTAATCCATATTGCTATGTTGGAACCCCAAAATGGATGGAATGAGATTAGGGTGGCATGTTTCTAATGGGTTTTGTCTAGAGGAGCAGAAGACAAGTACAAGTTGGTGTTTGGAGCTATTGAGGCCTAATTGCATCATGTATAAGGCAAACTAGTTTTGGTGGAGTGAAGATTTGATCATAGAATGAGTTGAAATGATCTTAGACCCCCAAAATTGGTGAAATCTATCTATTTTTATCCTAATGAACCCTTTGGAATAGGATTTAGAAGTTTGGGATTGAGTTTGTGGGCACTTTGTGTGTAAAGCCAACCTAATTAAGCCTTATTGGAAATCGGTACAGTCAAAATTAGAGCGTTGTGTTCCAAAGGACCCCATAGTGCATGTTTCGTATGTCAAAGAACAAGATAATGGGTACTCAAAAAGGCCATCACAATCCTGGTTGGATGTCTGCATCAAAATTTATTGCATGACAATCCCTTTAGGAGAGCTATAAGGAAGTGGATCAGTGTGTGAAGGAAGTGGTACAAGGATGTACCTCCTGAGCATTTTTATGGTTTTATGAGCTTGGGATAGTCAATCCTAGAAGGTCTAGGTTCCCTAGAAAGTTTGGCAAAGATCTTAGGTATATGAACCCATAGATGGTGTTATTGTGCAGTCTTGGAACCATGGAGAATGAGTGGACAGTCAAGTCTAGTTTGAAGTCAAATGGAGTAGCTAGGTCCACATGGGCATGAGAGTCTTGTCTTCCCTACCATCCCTTACATCCTCTTTTCCTCCTATGAAGTTAGTTGGGACCCTTAGTGGTGTTTATGTTTTAATCTCTGCATCAAATTGGTATCAGAGCACAGTTAGGAGATCAGTTGTGATTGTGAAGTGTTAAGTTGAAAATGTAGTTTGTCAAGATGCCTCCAGGAGGAAGAAACATGGCTCAAGAGATGAATGAGCTGAAGGAGAAACATGCTAGAGAGTTGAGGGAGTTGAAGGAAAGAATGGCTTCCCTAGAACAAAATCAGAGAAGAGGAGTGGCTCTAGGTGATGAGAATGAGTCTAAGGAAGAAGAGGAAGCTGAGTATGAAGATGTGGAAGAAGAGTTGGACCTTGAGGATTAGAGGATGGTAAGGTTGCTGAAAGTAGTAAAAGAAGACAAGCACAAGATGAAGATAGATGTGCCAAAGTATGGAGGAAGCCTTATTAATGAGGAGTTACATGACTGGATTGTAGCATTGGACAATCATTTTGAGTGTGAAGAAATTCATGAGGATCAGAAAGTGAAGATTGTAAAGACCAAGCTGACAGGTCATGCTCAAATGTTATGGTGGGATTACTAAAAAATAGAGAGGAGAAAGAAAGGAAAGACAAAGATTGTTTCATCGGACAAGATGGTAGATAAGATCAAAGGTAAGTTCTTGCCTAAAGATTATGAAGTTCAAATGTTTAAAAAGCTTCAAGGTTTAAGACAAAAGGAATTGAATGTTAAGACATACACTGAAGAGTTTTATAAGCTGAGTATAAGGTTTGGTCAAAATGAAAGTGAAGTGCAAAAAGTTGCTAGGTATATTGGTGGTTTGAGGTTTAACATGTAGGATGAACTAGTGTTGGCAAATCCAAGGAATGTTGAAGAATGTTATCAAATAGCAGTAAGAGTGGAAGAGAAGCTGAAGAGAAGACAAGACAAGACAACTAGAGGTAGAGGCAGCACCTCTAGAGGCAGAAGATCTTTTCAAAACACAAAGCAAGATAATGAGAGTCAAGAAGAGATGAACAAGGCACAAGGACAAAGTGCAGATTTTAGAAGCAAAGGTTCTAGAGGCAGATTTGGTGGTGGAAAGGGTGCAAATACCTTTGTAGGTAAGTGTTAAAATTGCCAAGAGTTTGGGTACCCAACATATAAGTGGTAGTTCTAATCCTACTAGTTGGGTTGGTGAAGTAGGAGAAACATTGATGCTGAGAGAAAGA
Source organism: Cunninghamia lanceolata (assembly GCA_027924645.1). NCBI lineage: Eukaryota > Viridiplantae > Streptophyta > Pinopsida > Cupressales > Cupressaceae > Cunninghamia > Cunninghamia lanceolata. The sequence continues at coordinate 8,814,395 of BSBN01000193.1, forward strand.
GCACTATTGAAGACCTCCAACGAGAAGGAGCTAATTCAGAGGAAAGCATTGTTTAGGACAACTTGTAAGTGCAAGGACAAGGTATGTAAAGTGATAGTGGATTCAGGGTGTACTAACAGTATGGTGTCTAGTGAAATGGTAGACAAACTGAAATTACAAAGAGTACCTAGGGACACACCTTACAAAGTCTCTTGGATAAGTGATCATCAGTCCATTTTGGTGACTGAATAAGCATTAGTAGAGTTCAAGATTGGAGCATATGAGGATATGGTACTTTCTGACATCCTACCTATGGTTTGTTGTCATGTGATACTTGGAAGACCTTGGCAATTTGATAGGTTTGCAGTCTATGATGGAAGAGCTATTGCCTTCACTATTAAGAAGGATGAGAAGACTTTTGTACTAATTCCATTAGAGTAGTAGTCAAGGACATAAAAAATGATAATGTTTGGAAATAAGGAGCTAGTGATGTTTAAAGAGAGTGAAAACAAGGAGTATGCAGCCTTTTCAAGGCCTAAAGTTGTTGAAACAATAGAGAGGAAGAGTGAATATTATTTGCAGCCAGTTGTGAAGAGAAATGTCTTCCTATGGAAGAAGGAGGTGAGTGAAAATATGTCTTGGTCTAAGATAGAGCAGTGTAAGAGTGGAGAGCCTGTGGAAAGGCAAGAAATAAGTGAAGGGATCTTAGTAGGGACAATCATGTGCCCTATAGTGATGAGTATAGAGAAGAGGCAATCAGTTGAAGCTAATGCAACAGTTTACAAGGTTGCTAAGACAATGAACAAGCTAGTTGTAGGTCTAATAGTGACTAGTAAAGGTAATGACAGTGGAAAGAATGGAGACAAGAAGAGTATGAGACAGTGGTGTGAGAGAGAAGTTGAGAGAGAAGTGCTGATAGTTGGTAAAAGGTTGAAAATAGAGGTAAGGGAGAGTGAGGTAGCAGAGTTTGGTGACAGAGTACTCTATGATAGAGTGAAGCAAACTTCAAGGACAAATAAGAGAAAAGATAACAAGGATAATGAAGGATCAAAGCAAGATGAACCTAATGAAGACAAATTACAAGATTCTTTCCAAGGGACTTGGAAAAGTTACAAGTTAGGGTGTATGGTGCAGTGCACCTAGAATGGTCATTAAGTAAATTTTTTAAATTTTTGTCTGATAGAGACTATGAGAGTTTGAAAATAATGTATTAAAGCCTTCTAAAAGGCACTATCATGTCGTGGATTCCTGAAATAGGCATTTTTCCTTTGTAAGTCTGTAATTTATTAAAAGTTTATGACAGTCTATTTTTAGTCAATTAGCCTTTTAGGGAAAAACAGGCAGTCTTTGGCTATTTTTAGCCTTTCCCATGATGGGAATGGATATAATGGAGAGATAAGGATTTAAGTTATGTTGCTGATTCATTGTAGAAGGGGGTTGAATGTTGAGAAGAAGTTTGGATTTTGAAAATTACAAAAAAATCTAATTTTTGTTGTTCCTTTTTGTTCTTCCTATTGTTAATTCGTTGTTCCAGCCTCCTGTACCTATCCGTATGGCCTAGTCATGAGGGAAAATGTCTGAAATATCTTGAGGAATGTTCTTAGCCTTGATTTGAGTCAAGTTGCAGAGGTTTTCATTGTAGGTTAAACATTTTATCACTATTTTTGTGCTAAGAGGTCTCAAACCCTTGTTTTGAAGGTTTTAGTGAGGTTTTTTATTTCCCAATCCATCTTGCTATGTTAGAACCTCAAAATGGGTGGAATGAGATTAGGTTCGTATGTTTTCTAATGGGTTTTGTGTGCAGGAGTAGAAGACAAGTAAACATTGGTTTTTGAAGCTATTGAGGCCTAATTGCATCATGTATAAGGAAAACTAGTTTTGGTGGAGTGAAGATTTGATCATAGAATGAGTTGAAATGATCTTAGACCCCAAAACTTGGTGAAAGCTATATATTTGTATCCTAATGGACCCTTTGGAATAGGAGTTAGAATTTTGGGTTTGAGTTTGTGGGCACTTTGTGTGTAAAACCAACCTAATTAGGCCTTATTGGAAATTGGTACAATCAAAATTAGAGTGTCGTGTTCCAAACGACTACATAGTGCATGTTTAGTATGTTGAAGAACAAGATAATTGGTACTCAAAAAGCCCATAATAGTCTTGGTTGGAGGTCTACGTCAAAAGTTATTGCATGACAGTCCCTTTAGGAGGGCTATAAGGAAGTGGATCAGTGTGTGAGGGAAGTGATACAAGGATGTACCTCCTGAGCATTTTGATGGTTTTGTGAGCTTGAGATAGTCAATCCTAGAAGGTCTAGGGTCCCTAGAAAATTTGGAAAGGAGCCTAGGTATATGAACCCATAGATGGTGTTATTGTGTAGTCTTAGAACCATGGAGAATGAGTGGACAGTCAAGTTTAGATTGAAGTCAAATGGAGTAGCTAGGTCCACATGGGCCTGAGAGTCTTGTCTACCCTACCATCCCTTGGATCCTCTTTTCCTCCTCTTAAGTTAGTTGGAACCCTTAGTGGTGTTTGTGATTTAAGTTGTGCATCATCCACCTAGGGCACCATTGTCCTCTTGGGGCATCCCAGACCCATTTGAGTGCCCAAGTCCTCCCTGAGTGCCAAAGACACAGTGCCATCGAGTGGTTGAGGACACATTGACATCAGGTTCTTAGAGCAGGGTACGATTGTTATACTGACCATATGTCGCATCATGATCGCTATCATCATACTAGTTGCTACACTAGATGGGTGAGGCACATACCTTCATGGGGGTCTAGCTCATACCACTAGAGCCATGGAGGAGTAGAGGACATATACTCCTAGGGATGGAGTATGCTTGATCACTTATATTATGATTTGGGTCGCTATGTACACCATGAGGCACACAATTTGATGATATGCGCGCTCCTACGAGTGTGGACATTAGAGAATATTACATGCACAAGGCCATTGGGTTATCTGATAGAGACTATCTTGACAAATCTATGAGCACACGCCTATGAGATGAGAGGATAGTGGAGATATGGTGATTTACTATTCTTGAGGATTGTATTAGCCAGGCTGTAGCCAAAGGCTATCATGTGGAGACCATATAGGGGCTGTAGACCATGGAAGGGATAGAGGAGGTAGTTAGAGAGGATGCATAGGGATCGATTGTTGACAAGTCAAAGATCACATCGTAGTTACCTTCTACTATGATAGAGTGGTGAGGTAGTTCAGATGAGTGCAGGCAGTTCCAAAAGACATGACTATTCTATGTGAGGTCATCATGTTAGGGGGTACGACCTAAGGATAGGTCATGAATCATCATCACAAATGTGGTGATGAGTGATCCTGATGATGATATAGAGGATGATGATCCTATATCTAATGCTGATGATGTAGGTGTGACCCTAACATATACAACATGGTGGGAAACAACACACCTTGCCCCTATCTTTCCTGATGATCATCATTCGAGTGATCCCAGATCTTGGGCCAACTAAGGAGATAAGTCCAAGGAGGTAGAAGGAGATAGCGACAAAAATTTTGTTAGAGATGATGATGATGATGAGGACAAGGAGGATCTACCAATGCTGATGGTGAGAGGTAAATGACGCAAGCTAGTAGAGGGTGTTGGTGTTGACAAGGAGGGACTGAAGGTCTAATCTCATAGCCTATGACTTCAACGTGCAACCAAAGGAGTACAATGCCATTTGGAGTATGGAGAGTCAAGTGGTGGTGTCACTATGATGCCCCTATTAGTTGGGATGACTATAGATACTAGCACAGTCGCCATTCCACATGATCCATCAGGGGAGGAGGGTGATCCAAGTGATGACTATATTTTTTGTTATTTTAGTTATAGTGGTTTTAAATTTATAATGTTGATTTGATTGATTGAGATACTGACATGATGATTTTTTTAGATTTTGCAGTTGGTTCCAGTGTCTAGTGCAACTTTGTGAGTCAAATTATAACAGCGATGGTACCCACTGAGTCGAAACATGAGCTAGTGCAGGCCTGCTATAGGCCAACACATGAGGTTGGTCAGCATGTAGAGATATTTGATCCCATAGTGTGACTTAGAGTGGCATTTGAGGAGGGATAGATAGAATGATATCAGCTAGTAATCGAGAGAGACCAGACAGTTTAGAGGGTAGTGAGTATGAAGGAGGGATGAGATACCTTCCAAACATAGCTAGATCAGCATAGATTCATGGTGACATTATGTACTAAGCATGACCTACTGAGCTATCTATAGACTAAGGTACATTGGCCAAGATTTGATAGAGATCAATTCCAGCATCTACACACAGAGTCTAGGAAGGAGATAGAGGAGCTTAGAGGTGAGCTTAGGGGCTTATGGTTACAGATTGTCTCTAGGAGTCACTTAGGATTGGTAGCCTCACATAGGTGGCCATCTGTTACTCGATCACCACCAGGTCCTGAGAGATCTGGGTATCATGGTCTATCAAATTAATGATGTATTATGTTAGGATTCACCACATTTTGATGTAGTGGTGAACTTATGTACTCAAATTCTCATGATTTGTATACATGTGGTTTTGGTTCATGACTTAGTTTGTTTTATGCTAGATGTCATTTGTGATATTCTTTGTGAAGTAAATACAATAAAAGATCTAGATTTGTTTTCACACATGTATGTCAAATTAAATGCTAAAGTGATTTGCTTAAACAACTATGTGTAATTATTTAACAAATGCGACAATGATTTAAATGATACATGCTCTAATAAAACACACATATGTATAATTAATTAAGTTTAACACAAGATGTACACACATGATGAAATAACTCAATTGTGACCCAATGAAATAACGTTGTAACATTGTTAGATTAGATTCGACAATGATTAATGGACATGGTACACATTTATCAATTTATATGCTAACAACTAAGTAATTCTCTACTCTAAAGAATCAAGACAAACTACATAATTTGTTAATATTGAAGCAAATAATGAAATAAGAAATTTAAATTTACTATCTAACAAACATTTTCTTTATAAAGAAAGTGATAGCATACAAGAAAAAACAACTAAATTTAAGCATAATATTTATGTAAGCAATTAGCATTGATAGGTTCTTTAAGATGTGTACCGTGCATATTGGCTAGTCTATATGCACCTAATCTAAAGGGTTCAATGATGATGTAAGGTCCTAACCAATTCAGGCTAAACTTCCCTTTTCACTAGGAAGTGCATTGTTGTTGCATTGAATTTCATAGAGTACGAGATTTCCAACCTCAAATGAATGATGAGTAACATGTTCATTGTACAAGTGTTCCCTAAACTTTTAATGAGCTTGAATATGTTTGAGAGCATTTATATGCTATTCATTGAGCACTTCAAGTTGTTGATACTATAATTCACTTTGAGTATCTTCATCGAGGATGCCCTTGAGAGAAATTTCTAAATGAAGGAATTTCTAACTCGAAAGGCATAATTGCATCGGCACCATACACAAGATTGTCCGGGGTAGTTCCTATAGCCATATGAACACTTGTTCAATAAACCCATAATGCATATCATAGTTAAGTATACCAATCTTTTTGATGTTTGTTAATAGTTTTTTGAAAAAATTGTCTAATTATTTTGTTAAAATATTTTTCTTGTTTGTTCGATTAAGGATAATACGGTGTAGAGAAGCAATTTTGAATGTGATATCTTTCAAGGAATTTATTAACATCTTTGTTCTTAAATGAAGCATGGTTATCACAAACCAAAGTGGAAGGAATACTAAATTGAGAGATTATGTTATCTTGAATGAAACAACAAATTACTTTAGTAGTCGTGGACTAGAGGGGAACTACTTCGACCCACTTCATAAAGTAATCAGTAGCTGTGATTATGAAAGTGTGTCCTTGAGAAGGAGGAAAAAGTCTTCCAATAAGATCCAAGCCCCAAATAGAAAATGGCCAAGGTGAAACCTGAGCACAAAGTTCCTAGGTAGGAGCTTGAATGAGATTGTTATTTTGTTGACATTGAAGGTACCTTTTGACAAAGGCAAAGGAATCTTGTTCCATGTCTTGCCAATAGTAACCCATACAAAGAAATTTTTGAACTAGATATCTCCCACCAAAATATGCTCTACAGGCACTTGAATGTGCCTCCTCAAGGGCTATCTGGGTCTCAAAATTATTAAGGCAATGTAGGAGAGAAGATTTGTAGCTTCGTCAATATAGAATAATTGATAAAATAATGTATTGCACCACAAGTTTTTGTATGTGAACCCAAGTGCTTCTAGATGCTAGATCAAGAAAGGTATCACCACACAAATATTGAAATATATGGGAGTACCATTGTCCTGAATCTATATTATCACAAAAGGCTATGCCATGTATTTTAGATATTGAAGGTATTTTGAGATTATAGATGTTAAGTTGATAGTTCTCCAAAGAATCATCAAGGGACATAAGGAAAGCAATGCTTGCCATTGCATCCACATGTCTATTATCTTTTCAAGAAATTGTGTCAATTCTATAAGATGAGAAATTCTTCTACAAAGATAAGGTGAAGTGTTGATACAGAGATAACTTATCTTGCGTTACTTGACAAGATCGATTGACTTGTCTTATAATCAATTGAGAATCACCAAAAATTGAGATGTGTTTAATGTTTATAGATAAAGCTACATGCAATCCAACAATAAGGGCTTCATACTCTGCAATGTTGTTGGTACATAGAAAATTGAGACAGAAAGTTAGAGGAATTGGCTAACTGGAAGGAGGCACTAGTATAACACTAGCTCGGAGATAGTTTGACATCTAGAACCATCGAAGAATAAATTCGAGTTATCATTAACATCCACAGAGAGGATTTGATCATTAGGAAAATATTCTTGATTTTCTATAGTAAATGGTGAGGGAGTTTCCGCTAAGTGGTCGGTCAACATTTGACCCTTAATTGCCTTTTGAGAGACAAATTTAAGGTCAAATTAAGTTAACAACATAACCCAGTTTGCTAAGCATCCTAAAAGATCTATTTTAGCGAATATATGCTTTAAGGGATCAAATTTTACAATTACATTAATTTCAGAATTTAAGAGAATGTCTCAATTTTTGTGTTACAAAAATGAGAGCTCAGCATTGCTTTTCTATCATAGTGTATCCCATTTCATAATCGAGCAAAGTTTGGATGATATAATATACAACATTCTCTTTGCCATCATCATCATCATGTTGTGCTAACAAAGTTGCGAGAGCATTAGGAGATGCCAATGTGTAAAGGATGAATGGTCGTCTAGAGATAACCAATTGTAATATAGGTGGATTGGCAAGATATCTTTTGAGATCATCAAAATATTTTTGACAATCATTATCCCATTTAAAGACAGATTTTTTCTTGAGTAGTTGTGTGAAAGGAAGAGTCTGATCCATGAGTTGTGAAACAAATAGACAAATAACCTGAATATTCTCTTGCAAACTATGAAGTTGTGAAACATTCATAGGAGATTGCAAGTTAACAATGGCATCAATCTTTTTCATGTCTACTTCAATACCATGATGTGACACAATGAACCCCAATAGTTTACCACTATCAAAGCCAAAGATGCATTTATGAGGATCCAAGCGCATGTTGTATTTATGTATATGCTCAAAGATTTGATTGAAAATTTTGACATGATCCTAGCATAAAATGTATTTGGCTAGAATATCATTAACATAATCCTCTAAGATGTTATGCATGAAATCAGGAAAGATAAGTGTCATAGCCCATTGATAAGTCACACCAACGTTCTTTAACCCAAACATCATGACAACCCAATAAAATGTTCCTTGAGTTATAAAAGATATTTTATATTGATCCTGAGGATTGATGAATATTTGATTATAACCAAAGAAACCATCCATAAATGAAATTAACACATGGCAAACAATATAATCAACAATCATATCAATATTAGGAAGAGGAAAGTCATCCTTTAAAGATGCTTTATTCAAATCTTGAAAATCATTACACATTTGAATATGGTTGTTGGATTTAACAACAACCATAATATTTAAGATCCAAGGCGAGTAGTAAATAGGGTTAATAAAGCCTTCTTGTAAAAGCTTCTCTATCTCAGCTTTGACCAACAATGTAACCTTAGGATTCATCTTGTGTATCTTTTGTTTAACAGGTTTAGCATCAGGATGAATGACAATATTATGTGTTTCCACCTGAGGATCAATTCTGGGAATATCAGAGTATGTCTAGGCAAAGAAATTAGGCTATTCATGTCAAAGTGATGTGATTTTTTGCTTTTCTTCTATATCTAGACAATTTCCAATAGTGATGACTTTTTCAGAGTCATCCCTATCCATCAAAACATCAACAATTTTCCCATTGTTGAGAGTACTACAATCTTGAGTGTCAGGAGAACAAAGGGATTCTATAGGTCACCTATGAGATGCCAATGCATCATCAGATAAACAAGTGTCCTTCCCAAAGTATGCTTCCACATTTTCACATTTAAAAAAAATGTAAGTCCACGATCATGATGGTAATGAGGAAAGTGATCATAAGATCCTAAGAATTTAGTGAAAGCTTCATCTGTTGAAAAAGTATCCAAAGGAATATCTTGAAATTCAAAATTTGTATCAATTAATTTTGGATACACCCATTTAAGTGTAGATGATGAAATTGTGTTGACATTTAGATTAGGATGACGAGCATATTTGGTGGGGTCTAAAGGATGATATCCAAGTTCAAATGAAGAGTAATGTCAATTAGCCTCCAAATGGAATTTAATACCTTGCTCCTTTATACCATGACCATTACCATTGTATCCACATTGAGAGAGGATTTGAAAAACTTGACCATAAATAGATGCCATTTCTAAAGAGGAAGGTGACAAACTATAGGTCTAATATTCATTAGTATAAGAATAAGTGTTATCATCACTAGTTCTCAAAGGAGTTGTAGGTGATGCAAGGGTAGAAATTGAAGCCATCTTAGAACTTTTTAGCTTTGATGGTGAGACTTTATACTACCCTACAAAGGTAGGTATAAAGTGTAATGAACCCCAATCATCACAAAAGTGTGTATTTGAAGGTGAATCAGATTCTTCTACAATAACCTCCATGGGAGGGGGAGAAGAATTGTTTTTACAAAGAGGAGAAGTGAGTGAAAAGTGCTTAAAATATTGATTAATTTTAGCCTCAGTTTGTAAACAACTTTCTGGAATCAGTAAGCTTTAATTATATGGAGCTACTTTTTGTAAATAAACTTTGTGGATCGATAAAGGGTAGACGAGATTGCCCCCATGGCATGAATTCAAGGTCTACCAAGAAGAAGATTATATGAAAGTGAATTAGGCATGACATGGATAAGAGTAGGCAATGTCGCTGGACCAAGACTAAGAGGTAAGCTGATAGTACCCAATGATTACCTACCAACATTATCAAAGCCATGAATGTCATGTTTATCTAGTTTAATGAGAGAGGCATCAACATTGATTTTATGTAACAAGTCTATGCCATAGACATTAAGATCTTATCCACCATCAATCATGGTATGTCTAACTCTCATATTATGAATGAAGATGAATATCATAAGAGGCTCATTTTGGTTTTGACCTTCTATGGGAGGTAATTCATGTGGTTGTAATACAATATCTTATTTAGTCACATGCATACAATCTAACAAAGCTACTACATCATTTGGCTGAACAACAGGTGGAGCAATCACCTTTTGTAAATCTTCTTGGATCATTTTGTAGTATGTAGGTGATGTTTTAATCAACTCCCATAGAGAGATCTTTGTTGGAGCAGCTCGGAGATTCTCAACAAGATCATAATCTCTACCATTATGAGTAGGAAGATGAGGTGCTTGAGGAAGAATAGGTTGAGAAGGTTTAAGAGAAGTAGGAACAAATTGTATTTTTTTCTTTTGTTCATTGTTTCTAGTGTTGTATGCGTGATCAATTTCATGGTGAATGGGTTGCTACAACAAATTTTGATTGAAAGGACTATTTCCAATTTTTTTTGCTTAATTGAGGATATAACTAGGAGGTCTAGGTGTTTTTGGAGAACCTCCTATTGTGATATAGGTGATTGAGGAGCATCATTTCGAACATGCAAACCAATTTTAGGCTTCTTGAGTTCTTTTGGAGAACCAGAAACATAAATTGTATTGATGATTATTTGAAATAGCGATAGTTTAGGATTCATAAAGGATGATTCCATAGAGATGAAGTCATCCAAGGCTTCATCTAACATATCAAAATCATCAGTACTAAATGTCTCATCAAATGCATTAAAGTCTTTACTAAAGTAATCTGACATAGTTGCATACCCTACTCTTTCAAACCAAGTAGTGATAAAGTAAAGAAGAGGGTTTGTGAAATAAAGTATATTTATGCAAAATATGAAATGTATCAAACTATGAACAACAATTCTTTAACTATACTTTTCAATAAATAGCTAAAACATACTCAAAATTTATCAATTTTCAAGCTAGAATTACCATAAAATGAAATTTTAGGTAACCCTAATCAATACATATGAATGAAAGAAAGATGTATGACTAAAGAATTTGCAACAAACTTAGCTGTAATCAGATCTAAACACCAGATCAGAAATCTAAATTGTATTACAATGATCTAATTTCATTAAGTGTAAACAATTTCACAAACATAGACTATTTTGCATCAAAAACACATGCTAATTTTTCCAATTTCAAATGACAAAATGCAAAGCATGTACTAAAGACAAAGTATGATTAGGTACAACAAATAAACTCACTTTTATCAAAATAATAAGATAAGAAACAACACACTAATCTCCAAACCCTAGGATTAAGACTAGCTAGGCTTTTATAAAATGCAAGGATTTTGTAACCCTAATGATGAATTTAATGTAAAATCTACTATATGTAATCAATGAAATGATGAATACACCTAATTTAAATCAAATATATATATATAAGAAAACAACCTTTTTCAGAAATGAAGAAGGATGCAAGAGTGTAAGAAGAGTCGGGTTCACCTGAATGTAGTGTAGAAAAGAGTGATCTAGCCTTAGGAGTTAAAATAGGTCAAAACCCTCTTCTACAAATATTGAGACACAAACCAAGCCTGGCTTCTACCCTTGACAGAGGACCAAACTATAGATGTTCTGCCTCTTTGTTGTATAGATGAGTGTTTAAACAAATTCAACCAATCTAGCTAGGATACAAGATCAAACCGTAATTAAGAAAGACTAAGCTACAAACAACTGTCATAAATGCAATCTAAGAAACTAATTGGACCACATAGGCAAATAAATAGTTCAAAACCTAGTTCTAGTGATCAAAATGCTCAAGATCAGGGTGCTTGGGTGCCCTAGACCTCTTTTAGGGTTTACAAAAACTCTAACTTTTGTTAGGTCTACACCTATAACATCTTTTGTCTCCCAGACTAGTATCTCTTAAAACCTGTTCGTCTGCTTTGCACACAAGAAACAAGAGGAAATTTTTTGTGGCTATATAGGAGCTTTCCTTAGTCAAACCCTCATTTTGGTATTCCTAGCTCATAGATAGCCAAGATTGAATCCAGATGTTTTGTGTGCTCAAAAAACCTAAGTGTGAGCAGTAACATGCAAGATCTAACCAAATAATATCAAACCCTAGTGCCATATGACTCAAGGAAATAGGAGGGAAAATATAAATGATGCTTCACTCAAAGAAGCTCACAACTTCACCTCATGGAGAAAGATTCATGGAAGTTCTACATAATAAGAAGGCAATGCAACCATACCCTTGGAGGGTACTCAAGCCAAACTCAAGTTGGTGGTTCCAACCATTCTCCCAATCATGCAAAGTGCTTCAACCTAGGAGCCAATAAGATAGACTCAAGATCTCATCTCCTATCCTTCATAGAAATCTTTCCAAGAGCAACGTAGAACTCCACTTGTTCAAAAACCTACAATAAAACAAAAATATAGAGAGCAAATAGCAATAGAGAGCTTCTTCACATTCAAAATAAATCTTGTCATCTAGTTTAAAATGAGGTACTAAGTCAGTTACTTTTATACAATGCTATAGAAAAGTGTAATTAGGATTAAAATTCCAACATAAAAAGACAAAAAGAAAATTTGAATTTAGGGTCGGCCTAAACAACATCAAAGCTAATTTGCAACTTAAAATTGCATCCTGAAAAATGGGAGGGACCAGGGCACTTGGGCATTGTGGGCCTAGGGGCAATTTAAGACTTAAGTCTACTCTTAATGTGGGACTAACTCCAAATCTGAATTCATTTCTCGAGGTCATGATGAAATATTATTCAGAATCATGACATTTTCTATAAACGGGGCCAAAAGGAGGTTTAAGGTGGACGTAAAAATGGGCTAGGCTTGGGATCACTAAAGGGAGGAACTAAACATAATGAAATTGTGCCTACACATAATTTACTATGCTACACTTTTATAACATTTATCCTTATTATATCTTATTCAAAAATGTTAAGGTGTGTTTAAGGCTATTTAAAGGCTAATAACCCATATATGCATCTAGAAATGACTTAGATGACATCTACAGAGGTTTTGTAGTCTTGTACAACCTTCTATATCTCTTTGCTAATGTCTAATGGTCATATGTGGTACCAAAAGGCTGTTAGTGTGGTGTGTGGTATTGGATAGTCATCTTATATGTCTTTGTTGGATGTTAAACTTCCTTGTGCAGTACATTAAACCCTTTGTGGCACAAGATAATATCATAGGAGTGTGTATTTATAACATGATAAATTTCATACACTTGCTATTATCACATTATGTTTTGGACCTACTTATTGTCTGTAACTCTAAAATGTTTTTAGGTTCATTTTGCCCTTGCCTTAGCCTTTCTCTCCCTTGTTACCAAAGTTGTACTTATGTTTCCACCTTTCCTTAGTTCTTTTGAGTAAACCCATGCCTTTTTAGCATTTGGACCTCATATTTCTCTAGTTTCCCAAACCTGCAAAAGCTCATTGGGTTGGGATGCTAGTGCAACATGTACATGTGTACATGACATACTAGCATCCTTTGACATTTTGTCATACAAAGGTCTTTTCTAATAATTTTTACCAACTTTTCTAAGCACTCAAGATTGGTAACTTACCGAAGTCATATCCAAAAGGCTAGTTTAAACTTTAGGCCTCTTTATTTTCCCTCATATTCCATTTTTGAACTCTCCTAGAAGAATTTCCTATAGGCTCTTGCTCTTCAATAATAATCTATCAATCTCTCTATCAACATCTTGGATCTCTATGTTTTGAAGATCTCACATGAATGTTATCAACAACTTTTATATACATCTTCAAAGGTTTTTTAGCACTCTACCTTCTAGCTTGAGTTTCCTTTCCGTACTTACATTGTTGAAGACATATTCTTGTGGTTTTGGTAGACTCCCATCTGTCTACTTGGTGTGAGGTGATAGTGTTCCAACTTTCTATTTTATTTCTATTTTATAATTTACAAAAGCTATTATTGTGTCCTTAACTCCGACTTGATATTAATTTCCTTTTATCTAATCTCATACACACACTAGGCTATTGCTCCATGTACACCTAGGGGTAATATTCATAGCATTTTTGTCACTATTCTTAGTCCTATATGCACATAGGATAAAATCGTACACTTTCTCAATGTTATTTCTATTTGAATTTTTTGTGGAACTCAAAAGACCAAAATAGGGGCTTGACCAAATTTGTGGAAAGATACTCAGCAGCCCCAACTCTTTTTATTGTCTGAGCTATAGGTTTTTAGAAGAATACAATTGCACAAAGGTTTTCTTATTTCTCTACCTTTCCCTTGTCATTCAATTTCTTTATCATTTGAGCTCCATTTCAATACTTCCATTTAACCAAGTATATTTTAAAATAATTTTACTTTGTATTTCCATCTCCTTTTTGTATAAAATTCCTTAATCATACAACATAGTGTACTACCTAGCTTTCTATGATGACACAACACAAATGGATAACCGAATGCACAAACATATGTGCATTGTGTCCACATCCTAGATAGAGGACTCCATCTTTTGCTACCAAGTTTCTCATTTTCTATATTTTTTATTTTTGTACTTTGTTTTGTATTCTAGTAGATACAATTTTTGTAGACCTCTAAATCTACTAATCAATGTCCTTTCTTTATCTTTCACATAGCTTAAGTAGTAAAGGTAAATTTATCTAGATAAGATTTAATTTAGCTTTTTGTTAAAATTGATTAATCACAATATTATCTAGTGTAATGTGGGAAAAGCTATAACGTTTAAGAAAATAAACTAGGAAAACTAAGAAAACTCCTTTCACATTTTTTTCCTACATAACAATTTGTTGAACCTTGATGTTATTTATTTTAATCTTCTTCATTTCAACCCTTCATGCTACATGTTGTGGCCCTCCTTTCTTCTACTTCTATGAGATTCACAACCTAGTGTATCTTCTTTGATAAAATTATTTACATGAGCTATTAAAATCAAAAGATATCTTGTTGAAAAGAGACATTGTGTGGCTTCATGAGTGTTGTCACTGATGGCAACAAAGTCTATCCCACACATCCATAGCACATAGTATGTCTATACCAGAAGACAGATTGAAGAGTGTTTTGGTCTGGTGAGCAAGAACAGAGCATGCAACAAGGATTGACAATTAGGTCTGGATCTCTCAGATGGTGTAACTCAGCAAGTTGCGAATTTGGACAAGTCAAGAGGAGTATCATGACTACTACATTCCAGAGATTGAGCCTCTGGTGATGAATGATTGAAAAGATATGAGCATCTAAGTGTTGGGTTCCTGACAGACAGAGTAGACTGAGGAAGAACTGACCGGCAGAGCATTAGACTTTAATTCAGATGAGAAATTGATGGTGATCAAGCTATTCGAGGGATCATACATGGTTGGCCAACATGATTGATGACTTTTATGTCTATGTTTTTGATATGCATTACATATTAAGCATGGATTCTACTGACAGATCAGTGTTTTGTAAATATCTTGAGTATTCTGGTTGCTAACTAGAAAGATGTTGAAATCCTTGATGCGGATATATATACCAAATGGATTTCGGTATGAAGGTGTGTGGAGTATGATATAGTGTGCAACGAAAGGTAGGGAGAAGTGTGGAAGTAGCAATACAAGTCTGGTATGTGAGAACAGTAGCACTAGAACAAAGGAAGAATGAAGTGCATTAAATTAGTATATTGAACCTAACTGGAACTAAACCTTAGAATTAGCAGATGCTTCTCATCAGTTCAAACACCTAGTTACCTTCTATAAACTTTGTAGACAGTGAGTCTCTTGTAGGAAGTTTGCCTCTTGTGAGCAGTGTGCTCAGGCAGTGAGCCCTAATTGACAAGTGCCATTTTGTACTTCTTATTCTTTTAATAGAGAATACAATCTTGGGTTAGTCACCCCGTGGTTTTTCCCTTAACAGGGTTTTCCATGTAAAAATCCTTGTGTTATGTGTGTTGATTTTATTTATTCTTTCATGATTATGTATGCTCGTATGTTTTGATGTTACACTATTATTAACAGAAAATTAAGATATTTAAGATAACTAATTCACCCCCCTCTCAGTTATCTACCTTGTTTCCAACAATTGGTATTAGAGCTAACTTCCTCTAAATAGAGCCTAACAGCTTGATGAAGATCTGGGAATCTCAATGGATGTGTATGGTATGAAGGAGCAACTTCAGTATGCCTTAGATGATCTTGAGCAATCTCACTCTGAAGTCAACAACTTGAGAGAAAGACTCAAACAAGATGATTTCATAAATGAGCTAAAAGAAAAACTGAGTATCTCTATGAAAAAGTGAAAGGAACTACTTCAAAAATTAGCAAGTCAGAGTGAAGCCAATGATACTAATGAAAATCTGAATGAGAAAAACAAGCTAAGTGAGAAGCTATCAAAGGAGGTCATTATGGTAAGGTATGACATGGAATTAGGGGTTATGAGATTCACCCAAGAAATTGAAGAGAAAATTAAAATTGAAGATAATATAAAATAATCTCTCAAGGATAAGACAGAGGACTGCCACAAAATGAATAGAATAATCAGGCATCTTGAATCTGATCTTTAAGAAGCTAGAGATAATGAAGAACAACTTGAGAATCAAATAGACACTCTTAAACAAGATCTTCAAACAACAAATGAATACAAAGATAAATTCAAGATAAGCTCAGCTCAACTTGAAGTCCTTCTTCAAAGCCAAAAGGGGGTAGATGACAAGCGTGGCTTGGGATATGAGAAAGGTGAAAGCTCTAAATCCGGTCAAAAGAACTCTGGATCAGGAAATCAAAGAAACAGGCCTAGAAGACCTCTGGTAAGGCAACCAAATGCTCAAAGATATCCATCCTTCAATGGATACTGCTACAATTGCAACAAATTCAGTCATAAAGCAACTCAGTGTAGAAGAAGAATGAATTAGACTAATTCATCCTTCTTTGGACAGTGTTTCAACTATAAAAGGTATGGTCACAAATATCATGAATGCAGAAATATGCAAATTAACAATTCATTCAAAGGTAGATGCTTTGCATGCAATAGAATGGGACATATGGCTAATCAAATTAGATCAAGAGGATATTAGTCAAATATCCAAAGAAATGTTGTTTGTTACAATTGCAATAGATTTGGTCATTTTGCCAAATTCTACAGAAATAAAAATCAGTATAAAAGGGGTCCGGTGCATCATAATCAAAATCAAGACAAGGGAAAAGGAAAAGTAAATGCAGATGAAGAAGAGTACAAAAAATGATGGGGATGGATCCGTACCATAATCTGGTGCTGATATTCCTACCAGAAATGAAACAAGTGAGCTCTGGCTCAGGGGGAGTCACAAAGAAAAAAAAAATCCCCCAGCCAGTTAATTGGTGCCCAAATTTGGCACATGGAATGTTATGGATTAAAGGGTTCTTAGAAAATTATCTAAATAACTTCTGGTAAAATTATGAAAGATTTGCATGGAGTTTTGCAAGAGTTTAATCATCCAAGGCTGATCTGGTTTGACAGCCATCTGGTAAAAGTAGGATTTTCATAGATAGATCTGGTATGATTCAAAATTGAAACATCTGTTGGAAAGAGACACTATGTGGCTTCATGAGTGTTGTCATTGATGGAAACAAAGTCCATCCCACACATCTGCAACATATGATATGTCTATACCGGAAGTCAAATTGAAGAGTATTTTAGTCTGGTGAGTAAGAATAGAGTATGCAGCAAGGTCCAACAATTAGGTCCGGATCTCTCAGAGGAAGTATCTCAGCAAAGTGTGGACTTGGGGAAGTCAAGAGGAGTATCATGGCTAATACATTCCAAAGATTGAGCCTCTGGTGATGAAAGAGTGAAAATATATGAGCACCTAATTGTTGGGTTCGTGTTTGGCAGAGTAGAATAAGGAAGAACTGACCAGCAGAGCATTAGACCTTAATCGAGATAAGAAATTGATGATGATCAAGTTTCTTGAGGGATCATTCATGGTTGGACGACATGATTGATGACTTCTATAAGTATCTCTTTGATACGCATCACTTAGTAAGCAAGGATTCAGCAAACAGACTAGAGTTTGAGAAAATATTGAGTATTCCGGATGCTGACTAGAAAGATGTTGAAATCCTTGGTGTGGATATATATACTAGATGGATTTCGGTGTGAAGGTGTGTGTGATGTGTTGTGAAGTGTGAAGAAAAGTAGAGAGTAGTGTGGAAACAGCTATACTAGTCTGGAATGTGACAGAACAACAGCACTAGAACAGAGGAAGAATGAAGTGCAGCATATCAGTATATTGAGCCTAACCAGAACTAAACCTCAGCATATGTGGATGCTTCTCATTAGTTCAAGTACCTAGTTTCTTTCTATAAACTATTCTAGGCAGTGAGCCTCTTGTGAGCAGTGTGCTCGGGCAGTGAGCCCTAATTGGAAAGTGCCATTTTGTTCTTTCTATTCTTTTAACAGAGAATATAATCTTGGGTTAGTCACCCTGTGGTTTTTCCCTTAACTGGGTTTTCCACGTAAAAATCCTTGTGTTATGTGTGTTGAATTCTTTTCTGCTCTCATGGTAATGTTTGGTTATATGTTTTGATGCTGCACTAATTGTTAAAGATGAAAGAAAGTTGAATATTTAAGATAACTGATTCTCCCCCCTCTTAGTTATTTACCTTGTTTCAAACAATTGGTATCGGAGCTAAGTTCCTCCTAACAAAGGCTAACAGCTTGAGGAAGATCTGGGAATGTCAATGGATATGTATGGTATGAGGGAACAACTTCAGTCTACCCTAGATGATCTTGAACAATCTCACTCTGAAGTCAACAACTTGAGGGAAAGACTCAAACAAGCTAATGATTTCATAAATGAACTAAAAGAGAAACTGAGTATCTCTATGAAAAAGAGAAAGGAACTACTTCAACAATTGGCAAGTCAAAGTGAACCCAATGATACTAATGAAGATCTGAATGAGAAGAATAAGTTATGTGAGAAGCTATCAAAAGAAGTCATTATGGTAAGACATGAAATAGAATCAGGGGTTATGAAATTCACCCAAGAAATTGAAGAGAAGAGAAAAATTGAAGATAATCTAAAACAATCTCTCAAAGAGAAGTCAGAAGACTGCCACAAAATGGATAGAATAATCAGGCATTTGGAATTTGATCTGAAAGAACCTAGAGATAAAGATGAACAACTTGAGAATCAGATAGACACTCTTAAAAGTGATCTTCAAACAAGAAATGAATACAAAGAGAAATTCAAGGTAAGCTCTGCTCAACTTGATGTTCTTCTTGAAAGCCAAAAGAGGGTAGATGGCAAGCAAGGCTTGGGGTATGAGAAAGATGAAAGCTTTGGATCCGGTCAGAAGAACTCTGGATCATGAAATCCAAGGAATAGGACTAGAAGACCTCTGGTAAGACAACCAAATGCTCAAAGATATCCATCCTTCAATGGATACTACCACAATTGCAATAGCTTTGGTCATAAAGCAAATCAATGTAGAAGAAGAATGAATCAGACTAATTCATCCTTCTTTGGATAGTGTTTTAACTGTAAAAGGTATGGTCACAAATCTCATGAATGTAGAAATATGCAAATAAACAATTCATTCAATGGTAGGTGCTTTGCATGCAATAGAATGGGACATATAGCTAATCACTGCAGATCTAGAGGTTGTCAGTCAAATATGCAAAGAAATATTGTTTGCTACAATTACAATAGATCCGGTCATATTGCCAAATTCTGTAGAAGTAAAAATTAGGACAAAAAGGGTCCGGTGCATCATAATCAAAATCAAGACAAAGGAAAAGGAAAAATAAATGCAGATGAAATTCAAAGGGAGATGAACAATATTTGGGTGAAGAGAAGTACATAAAATGTTGGGGATGTATCTGCACCAGAATCTGGTGCTGATATTCCTTTCGAAAACTAAATAGATAAGCTCTGGCTCAGGGGGAGTCACAAAAGAAAAACAATTTTCCCCAGCTAGTTAATTGGTGCTTGAAATTGGCACATGGAAGGTTGCGGATTAAAGGATTCTCATAGAAACATCCAAATAACCCTTGGTAAAAATATGAAAGATCCGCAAGGAGTTTGAAAAGGTTAATCATTCAAGATTGATCTGGTTTGTCAATCATCTGGTAAAATCAAGATTTTTAGAGTTAGATCTAGTATGATTCAAAATTGAAATACCTTGATCTACGGATGAATAGGATTATTCAAGGAAGGGAGATACATTGTAATTCTAAGTGTATCTTAGTGATTTGGAAAGATCTCTCTCAGAAGAAGGAGAACAAGGCAACCAGAATGACTTAAGTTGTGCATTTATTGCAAAATGGAATTAGGGTTTGCACAAAAATAAAAGGGTTCGTTTGTTCATCATTTGCACATTTACATTCGAGAAGAAAGAAAGAGCTCTGCAACAACATTGTTTCAACCCTCTCAAGGATCAACCGTAGAATTCGATTCAACCAGCAATCTTTTCAGCTCTTATCGTGAACCTAAAAGCATAAAAAGGTATTTTCTATTCTTGAATATCTCTCTCTGAATCTTTTGAAAGATGGCTACTCTAAATGTTGTTAAGATCACTGATAGGCTACACCCTAAGTTCAAGAAACATCCGTATAAATCCCTAGAAGTTGATCCCCTAGGTGCATTCTCTAGCATTCTGCATGGGGTTCTGCACGTAGAATATGTTAGGGTTTACATACATGCAAACATTAAAGAATTTGGGGAATCCAAACTAATGGATATCTATCACAAGGAACTGATAGATGAATCATTTGAACTTAAACCCCAATACAAGGCCATCCGGGATAAGCATTTTGGACATTGCATTCATTTCCCCTATTTTGCAGAAGATGAATGGGTCTGGTATGTTTTGAGCAAAATGCATGACAACTTCATGTGGTTGATGAGGCCATTCAAGATAACCAAGGATGCAATTAGGGAGGTAACTAGATTACACTCATCCAGTGGGTTGCCTGCTCTCAAATCAGTCAAAAACCAAACTGTAAGTGAGGCTACTGGATCAAAATTTGACAAGAGAGCAATGACTATAGAAGATATCACTGATCCGGATATCAAGTTTGCCTCTATGATAATTAGCTGTAAGATATCTCACTCTAGCAGGGAGAATTCTGTATCTAGAATTGCAATTTATACTGCTTATCAGATGCTAAGGGAGAATGCAAATTATGATCTTTTTGAGCTTCTTCTGAGCCAACTGTTGAAAAACTTACAAAAGATCAAGAAGGACAAGAACTCATTCAAATATGGTGGCCTGATATTATGTCTCTTCTTTTACTACATGAATGAGCTCCCTGGATCCAGTGGTTGGGTATGGCAAAATGACAGACTAGTTGCGATACAAATCAGAGATTACATGTATGGGCTTGGTGATGCCAAGGATCAAAGTACAACACTCTAGGGATACTTCAAGAACTTTCAAAGTATGATGCAGGCCATAGAAAGAATCCCCCAATCTTTGGTTGAGAAATACAAGGATACAATGTGCTTTATGGTAGACACTGATCAATACCTAATGGAGGCAGTGGATCCAAGGATAGTCTAGATTATGCCAATGGGGTATGAAGTAGATGAGAAAATCCTAGAGTTGCATATCCAACACTTGTTGAGTCACCCCAAGGACCCTGAGGCAGAAAGGTTTGGCACCTTTCAAGAATTAAGTGTGAAAATTCATGTTGAACTAAGGCAACCTAAAATAAAGAGAAAAGTCCAGAAAGAAGTAGAGGATATTTCCAAGAACTATGGCATATCAAAGGAGGCAATTGATGCCAATAGAGAAAAGGTAGAAAGAGCAGAAAAAGAGAGACAAGAAGCATAAAAAGAAAGTGTTTCAGTGCAAGCCCCCTCTCAGACTAGATCCTCAAAGAGCTCTGTACCTACCACTTCTAAGAGCTCAAAACCCTCAAAATTGGAAGAAAAGTCATCTGGAAAAGGAGAGAAGAGAACAAAGACTAAGGCCACAAGGTTATAATCAAGCTGCAAAGATGATGAAGAGATAGAGACAGATGAGGAGGTTAAGAAAATGAAGAAGAAAAAGAAAACATCTGTGGATTCATCTGCCAGCAAGAACAAAGAAGAAGAAGCAGAATAATTTGTTGAGAGGGCTACTCCTTCTATTGATGATGTCATCAAAGCAGTCACTGAAGAAGGGAATCTACAGACCATAATTGAATTTTATGATGAGTATAATGACACTGACAAAAGAATATTGGAGGAAGCCACAGTCAAGTACTTGGATGTCTATAATAAAGCATTCATTGAAATCATCTCTCTAATCCCCAAGCACTTGAACTCAGAAAAGACAGTGCCAAGGAAAAGGATATGGATATCTAGGAACAAATAGCTATTCATCTCTATCCTTCCATCACTCCAAAACAAATGAACATGATCTTCACGGATTGCAAGGATGAGTTCTGGAGCAAAGCCAGAATGAACCAGCTTATGCTTGAAGAGACAGATCAATTTGCCAAAGAAATAGAGGACATCCTCTAGAATGCATTTAAAAGATTCAATCTTCCTATTATAGAGGACTTAGGTGATGAACCTTTTGTCATGGATGATGAAGGACTAAGTACATCAAAGGAAGATCCTACAAAGAAAATTGCAGAAGAATCAAAGGAGATAGGTGAGGAGAAGACTAAGGACCTAGATTCCTCTGTTCTAGAAGAGGAAGTCCAAGAAGAAGTAAATATCTCTCATCCAGATCCCCCGGCAGACTCTGGAACTGAAGGAGAAGAAAGAAAAGAAAAAAAATCAGTCAAGAAGAAGAGGTAAAGGGAAGAGAAGAAGATCAAATAGAGAAGACCCCAGGTGACAATTTTGAAGCTGCAGAAGGAAAGAAGACTTTGTCTCTAGCAAGAGACATTGCAGAAACAGTTAAAGAATTCTTGACCAAAGAAATGATAGAATTAGATGAACCAGAGCTATTTCAAGGACCATTCAATTTTGATTCCCTCTCCCCGGTTGAGACAATGAAGATAGCATCATTTGCCCAAGCAAAGGAAAAATAAAAACTTCTAAGGTCTCACATGGAAGACTGTGAGCTAATAGAGGTTGCATCCGGTGTGTTGGAGAAGATCATGCCATCCTTTCAGAAGGATCTTTTGGCCTCTTCATCTGGTAACTTGAAATCTCTTGTTAATTCTATTAGCACACATTTTGATTCTTTGGAGAAGTTAGTAGAAGAGAAAGTATGGAAAGAATTTTTGGGAAAGAGATTCTTTGAAGTGTAGGGAGTAATAATAAATGATAGGAGAAATTTGGATATTGGGATAAAGAGATTAGAAAATGCTCTTAAAGATGGCAGAGATTTATACAAATTTTGTCTATCTTGGTCCACCGTGACAATAGACATTGCCAAGAAGGTGGAAGAACAAGAGAGCAAACTATCAAGCTTATCTCAAAATTTTGATCCTCTCACCTCTTCCCTAATGAATCAAGAGTGTCAAACCATTGCCACTATAAATGAAATAAAGAGGGTTGAAAAGGAGAAGAAGAAGAGAATAAGCAGGCTAAGTGAACTGAGAGGGATAATTATCCCCAAGTTAGAGGCAATGCATGAGGTCCTAACTGAAGCCTAGACCATAGCTTGAACCAGTGATCTGACAGACTTAAAGAGGGTAGAAGCCTTTGTATTTCTGCTAAGTAGTCATATCTTAATTTTGGACGGGATGAAGCAGAGCTGGGAAACATAATTTGTCTAGTTAAAAATAACTTTTGTGGATATACTTAAGTTTATGTAAGTATAACATGTATATATACTTATGCGGCTAAGTATAGGTTGATTTTTAGAAATTTTGGTGTACGGATTCTACCCTTTGCCATTGATGTCAAAGGGGGAGTGAGGAGCAGTGAAAAATGTGGAATCCAACTAAGGGGGAGCTCTAGAAAAGTGTACATTAGAACAGAGCATCAACCAAGGGGGAGTGTAGTATGACACTTAGTCATTTTTCACTAAGTGTTGCCATCAATGCCAAAGGAGGAGATTGTTGGCAAGATTCACCGTGTGGCTTCATGAGTGTTGTCATTGATGGCAACAAAGTCCATCCCACACATCCGCAGCACATGATATGTCTATACCAAAAGTTAGATTGAAGAGTATTTTGGTCTGGTGAGCAAGAATAGAGCATGTAGCAAGGTCCGACAATCAGGTTCGAATCTCTCAAAGGAAGTATATCAACAAAGTATGGACTTGGAGAAGTCAAGAGGAGTATCATGACTGATACATTCCATAGATTGAGCCTCTGGTGATGAAAGAGTGAAAATATATGAGCACCTAAGTGTTGGGTTCCTATTTGGCAGAGTAGACTAAGGAAGAACTAACCGGTAGAGCATCAGACCTTAATCGGGATAAGAAATTGATGATGATCAAGTTTCTTCAGGGATCATTCATAGTTGGCCAACATGATTGATGACTTCTATAAGTATCTCTTTGATACGCATCACTTAGTAAGCAAGGATTCGGAAAACAGACCAGAGTTTGGGAAAATATTGAGTATTTCGGATGCCGACTAGAAAGATGTTGAAATCCTTGGTGAGGATATATATACTAGATGGATTTCGATGTGAAGGTGTGTGTGCTATGTTGTGAAGTGTGAAGAAAAGTAGAGAGTAGTGTGGAAGTAGCTATACAGGTCTGGAATGTGATAGAATAGTAGCACTAGAATAGAGGAAGAATGAAGTGCAGTAGATCAGTATGTTGAGCCTAACCAGAACTGAAACTTAGCATATGTGCATGCTTCTCATTAATTTAAGTACCTGATTTCTTTCTATAAACTATTGTAGGCAGTGAGCCTCTTGTGAGTAGTGTACTCGGGTAGTGAGCCCTAATTGGCAAGTGCCATTTTATTCTTTCCATTCTTTTAACAGAGAATACAATCTTGGGTTAGTCACCCCATGGTTTTTCCCTTAACCAGGTTTTCCATGTAAAAATCCTTGTGTTATGTGTGTTGATTTCTTTCCTGCTCTAATGGTAATGTTTGGCTATATGTTTTGATGTTGTACTAATTGTTAAAGAAGAATGAAAGTTGAATATTTAAGATAACTAATTCACCACCCCCCCTCTCAGTTATTTGCCTTGTTTCCAACAACATCTTGATCTGTGGATAAATGTCATGATTGGAGGAAAGGAGATACATTGTCAATTATCACTAAAAATGATTCTAAGTGCATCTTAGTGATTCAGAAAGATCTCTCTTAGAACAAGGCAATCAGATAACTTAAGTTGTGCATTTATTGCAATAGGAAATTAGGGTTTGTGCAGAAATAAAAAGGTTCTTTTACTCTTCATTTACACATTTGCATTCAAGAAGAAGAAAGGAAGAGCTCTGCATCAAGATTGATACAACCTTCTCAAAGATCAACCACAGAATCCAATTCAACTAGTGACCTGTTATGGCTTATATTGTGAACCCTAGAAGTGTAAAAGGGTATTTCCATTTCTGAATATCTCTCTTTGAATCTTGTGTAAAGATGGTTACTCCAATGGTTGTTAAGAACATGGATAGTCCGCACCCAAAGTTCAAGAAACACCCCTACAAATCCCTAAAAGTTGATCCCTTAGGTGCCTTTTCTAGCATCCTGCATGGGGTTCTACACATAGAAGATGTTAGGGTATACATCCATGCCAATATTGAGGAATTTGGAGAATCTAAGATGATGGATATCTACCATAAACAATTAATAGATGAAACTTTTGAACTCAAACCTTAATACAAGGCCCTCCGGGATAAGCATTTTGGACATTGCATCCACTTTCCCTATTTTGGAGAAGATGAATGGGTCTGGTATGTTCTTAGCAGAATACATGACAATTTCATGTGGTTGATGAAGCCCTTCAAGTAACTGGATTGCACTCATTCGGTGGGTTGCCTACACTCAAATCTATCAAGAACCAGACAGTAAGTGAAGCTACCGAATCTAAGTTGGACAAAAGAGCAATGACAATAGAAGATATCACAGATCCAAATATCAAATTTACCTCTATGATAATTGGTTATAAAATCTATCATTCCAGTAGGGAGAATTCTGTGTCCAAAACTGTAATATATACTGCATATCAGATGCTAAGGGAAAATGTTGATTATGATCTATGCGACCTTCTCCTGAACCAACTATTAGAAAACTTGCAGAAGATCAATAAGGACAAGAAGAACTCATTCAAGTATGGTGGCTTAATACTGTGTCTGTTCTTTTACTATATGAATGAGCTACATGGATCAAGTGGTTGATTATGGAAAAATGATAGACTGATTGCCATACACATTAGAGATTATATGTATGGGCTTGGTGATTCCAAGGCTCAAAGTACAGCACTCTAGGGATACTTTAAGAACTTCCAAAGTATGATGTAGGCCAGAGAAAGAATTCCTCAATCTATATTTGAAAAATACAAGGATACAGTATATTTTATGGTAGACACTAATCAATGCCTAATGGAGGTAGTTGAGCCCAGAACAGTATGGATAATGCCAATGGGCTACGAAGTAGATGAGAAAATTCTGGAGCTACATGTTCAACACCTACTGAGTTAGCCTAAGGACCCTGAGGCAAAAAGTTTTGGAACCTTTGAAGAATTAAGTGTAAAGATACATGTTGAACTAAGACAACCAGAAATAAAAAGGAAAGTCAAAAGGGAAGTAGAGGAAATTGCCAAAAGATTTGGCATATCAAAAGAGGCAGTTGATGCAAACAGAGAAAAAATAGAAAGAGTTGAGAAAGAGATACAAGTAGAAAAAGGAAGTGTTTTGGTACAAGCCTCCTCCTGGACTAGATCCTCCAAGAGCTCTGCACTTGCCACCTCTAAGAGTGCAAGAGCCTCCAAACCAGAAGCCAAGTCATCCAGAAAGGGAGAAAAGAGAACTAAAACCAAGGCAACAAGGTCCTGTTGATAATAGAGAGGGGGGTGAATCAGTTATCTTAATTATTTCAACATTCTGAACTTCCTTGTCAATTAGTGCAGCATTAAATTAAATAAGAAAACATAACCATGAAATGGAAATAACATCAATACACATGACACAATGATTTTGATGTGGAAAACCCTGTTATGGGAAAAACCACGGGGTGATTAACCCAAGATTGTATTCTTTGTTAGAAGAATAAGATAGTACAAAATGACACTTGCCAATTAGGGCTCACTACCTGAGCACACTGCTCACAAGAGGCTCACTACCTACAATAGTTAATATAAGGAAACTAGATACTTGAACTGATGAGAAGCATCCACATATGCTGAGGTTCAGTTCCGGTTAAGCCTAATATATTGATCTACTGCACTTCATTCTTACTCTCCTTAGGTGCTGTTGTCCTGTTACATTCCAGACCTATCTTACTACCTTCACACTGATCTTCTACTTTTCTTCGCATAATACAATACACCACACACACACACTCATATCTAAATCCATTTGGTATATATATCCACACCAAGGATTTTAACAACTTTCTAGTCGGCATCCGGAATGCTTAATATTTTCCCAAACTCTGATATGTCGGCTGAATCTTTGCCTATCAAGTAATGCGATCATGTTGACCATTCATGAATGATACCTTAGGAAGATTGATCACCATCAATATCTCATCCAGATTTAGGTCTGATGCTCTACCAGTTAGTTTTTCCTCTGTCTACTCTGCCAAACAGAAACCCAACACTCAAGTGCTCAAGTGTCTTCACTCTTCCATCACTGGAGGTTCAATCCCTGGAATCTATCAGTCAATGTACTCCTATTGACTTCCCCAAATCTGTACTTTACTAAGATACTTCCTTTGAGAGATCCAGACCTGACTGTCGGACCTTACTGCATGCTCTGTTCTTACTTACCGGACCACAACACTTCTTCAATCTAACTTCCGGTATAGACACACCATGTTCTATAGATGGGTGGGATGAACTTTGTTGCCATCAATGACAACACTTATAAAGCCATATAGTGTCTCTTGCCAACAATCTCCCCCTTTGGCATTGATGGCAACACTTAGTTAAAAATGACTAAGTGTCACACTATACTCCCCCTTGGCTGATGCTCTATTCTTATGTACATTTTTCGGAGCTCCCCCTTAGCTAGATTCCTCATTTTTCACTATTCCTCACTCCCCCTTTGACATCAATGGCAAAGGGTGGGGTCCGTACACCAAAATTTCCCAAAAAAATCTATACTTAGCTGCATAAAACATATATACATGTTTTACCTACATATACTGAAATATATTTGCAAAAGTGGTCTTTAGCTGTACTTCTTCTGTCATCCAACTCTGCTTCATCCTGTCCAAAATTGAGATGTGACCACTCAACAAGAATGCAAAATCTTCTGCCCTTTTTAGATTTGTCGGATCACTGGTCTGGGCTGTAGTCTGAGCATCACTTAGAGCCTCATGCATGGCCTCTAACTTAGGGATAATGATCCCTCTTAGTTCACTCAACCTACTTATTCTTTTTTTCTTCTCCTTCTCAAGCTTCTTAATTTCATTCAAGACTGCAATAGTCTGACATTCTTGATTTATTACGGGAGATGAGAGAGGATCAAAACTTTGAGACAAGTTTAGTAGTTTATCTTCTTGCTCTTTTACTTTCTTATCAACATCTTTGGTCACTTTGGGCCAAGATAAACAAAATTTATAAATATTTCTACCATCTTTGAGAGCATTTTCTAAACTCTTTATCCCAATATCCATAACTCTCCTATCATTTGAGATTAGACCCTGTACTTCAGAGGATCTCTTATCCAAAAATTCTTTCCTGACTTTTTCTTCTTCTGCTTTCTCTAAAGAATCAAAATGAGTATTAATAGAATTTATAAGAGATTTTAGATTACAGGATGTGGAGCCTATAGGATCCTTTTGGAATGATGGCATGATCTTTTCCAATACACCAGATGTAGTTTCTATGAGCTCACAGTCTTCCATTTGAGATTTCAGCAATTTTTCTTTTGCCTTTGCTTGAGTGAAGGAAGCTAGTTTCATGGTTTGAACCGGAGAGAGGGAATCAAAATTGAATGGTCCTTGAAGCAATTCTGGTTCATCAAATTCCATCGTCTCTTTGGTCAAGAACTCTTTGACTGCTTCTGTTGTGTCTCTTGCTAGAGACAGAATTTTCTCCCCTTCTGCAACCTTACTATTGTCATCTTCTTTTTCCTTCTCTGCTTCTCGACTGATCTTTTCTACTACTCTTTCTTTTTCTTTGGATCTGGAGTCTACAGGGGAAACCAGAGAAGAGATGTTTGTTTGTTCATGGACCTCCTCTTCCAAAGTAGAGGAATCAAAGTCCTTACCTTTCTCTTCACCTGTCTCCTTTACCTCTTCTGCCACTGTCTCAGTAGATTCTTTTTCAACATCTGTAGCCGAGGGATCATCACCTAAGTCCTCTATAATAGGAATGTTGAATCTTTTGTATGCATTCCAGAGGATCTCTTCTGTCTCTTTTGCTACTTTGTCAGTTTCTCTGAGCATGATCTGATTCATTCTAGCTTTGCTCCGGAACTCATCCTTACAATCTTTGAAGATCATATTCTTCTGCTTAGGAGTGATTGAAGGATATAGCTGAATAGCTATCTATTCTTAGATCTCAAGATCCTTTGCTATAGCATTATTCTTTCTTATGTATAATTCTTTCTCTAAGATTTTGGGAATGAGAGATATGATTTCAATAAAATCCTTGTTGTAGATATTCAGATACCTGACTGTGGCTTCTTGCAAGATCTTTTGGTCAGCTTCATTGTAATCATCATAGAATTCAGCCATTGGTTGAAGGTTCCCATCCACAGTAATTGATTTTATGATGTCATCAATGCATAGAGTAGGCTTCTCAACAAATTCTTCTTCTACTTCTTTAGTAGAGGGTTCATCAGATGTTTTCCTTTTCTTCTTCATTTTCTTTACTTCCTCATCTGATTCTGTCTCTTCTTCATCCTCTTGGCTTGTGTAAGACCTTGTTGCCTTTTTCTTGGTTCTCTTTTTTCCTTTTCCAGATGTCTGAGCTTCCAGTTTTGAAGCCTTTTGACCCTTGGAAGTGGCAGGTGCTTAGCTTTTAGTTGATCTAGTTCGGGAAGGGGCTTGCACCGGAGCACTTTCTTTTTCTGCCTTTTCCTTTTATGCCCTTTCCATCTTTTCTCTATTTGCATCTAGAGCCTCTTTTGAGATTCCATGCCTCTTGGAAAACTCTTCTACTTCCCTCCTCACTTTTCTTTTTATTTCTGGCTGTGTTAGCTCCACATGGATCTTCACACTTAATTATTCAAAGTTTCCAAACCTTTCTGCTTTAGGATCCTTGGGTTGACTAAGCATGTGTTGAACATGTAGCTCAACAATTTTCTCATCTACTTCATACCCCATTGGCATGATCCAGACTATTCTTGGCTCTACTGCCTCCATTAGACATTGATCAATTTCTATCATAAAGCATACTGTATCTTTATACTTTTCAACTAAGGATTGTGGGATTCTCTCTCTTGCTTGCATCATGCTCTAATAATTCTTGAAGTAGCCCCAGAGTGTTGTATTATGTGCCTTGGCATCACCAAGCCCATGTATATAATCTCTGATTTGGATGGCTACTGGTCTATCATTCTACCATACCCAACCACTAGATCTGGGAAGCTCATTCATGAAGTAGAAGAATAAGCACAATAACAGCCCACCATACTTGAAGGAGTTCTTCTTGTCCTTCTTGATCTTTTCTAGGTTTTCCATCAGTTGGCTCAAAAGGAGTTCACAAAGATCATAATCTGCATTTTTTCTCAACATTTCATAAGCAGTGTAAATTATAGTTCCAGGTACTGAATTTTCCCTGCTAGAGTGATATATCTTATAACCAATGATCATGGAGGAAAACTTGACATCTGGATCAGTGATATCTTCTATTGTCATTGCTCTTTTGTCAAATTTTGATCTGGTAGCCTCACTCATAGTTTGATTCTTGATGGATTTGAGAACAGGAATCCCACTGGATGAGTGCAATCCAATTACTGCCCTAATGGCATCCTTGGTTATCTTAAATGGTCCATTCAACCACATGAAGTTATCATGCACTCTACTCAAAATATAATGGACCTATTCTTCTTTTGTAAAACAGGGGAAATAAATGCATTGTGCAAAATGCTTGTCCCAGATGGCTTTATACTGAGTTTTGAGTTCAAATGAGTCATCTATCAAATGCTTGTGATAGATATCAATCAGTTTAGATTCCCCAAAATCTTCAATATTTGCATGAATATATGCCCTAACATCTTCTACATGCAGAACCCCATGCAGAATGCTTGAAAAGGTGCCTAGGGGATCAACTTCTAGGGATTTATATGGATGTTTCTTGAATTTAGGACCCGGCCTATCAGTGATCTTTATAGCATTCGGTGTAGTCATCTTCAAAGGATTTTTTAGGGAAATATTCAATAACAGAAAATACCTTTTGCACTTCTAGGGTTCGCTGAATGAGCTAGATTAATTTGCTGGATGAATCGACTTTAACAGTTGATCTTTTAAGAATTTGAGATAGTTTGTTGCAGAGCTCCTTTTCTCTTCTTCTTGAATGTAAATGTGCAAATGATGAGTGAATGAACCCTTTTATCTCTGGGAAAACCCTAATTTCATAGTGCAATAAATGCGCAACTCAAGTCATTCCAGTTGCCTGGTTCTTCTTATTTTGAGAAAGATCTTTTTCTGGATCACTGAGATATACTTGGTGAAATCCTTCGATATTAATAACAAATTATCTTTCTTTCCCTAAACACTTGATCTATCATAGAACAAGATGCCTCGAATTTGAATCATACCGGATTTAACTGTGATAATCCTATTTTACCAGATGACTATTAAATCAGATCAATCTTGGAAGATTAGACTCTTCAAATCTTCCTATGGATCTTCTATATCTTTACCAAGATTTCTCCAGATGTTTCTCTAAGAAACCTTTTATTCTGCAACTTCCCATGTGCCAATTTTAGGCACCAATTAACTAGCTGGGGGAAAATGTTTTTCCTTGTGTCTTCCCCTGAGCCAGAGCTCACCTTTTAATTTCTGGAAGGAATATCAGCACCAGATTCTAGTGCGGATCCATCCCCTATATTTTTTGTACTTCTTTTTACCCAAATCATGTTCATCTCTCTTTTAACTTCATCCGCATTCACTTTTCCTTTTCCTTTGTCTTGATTCTGATTATGATGCACTGGACCCCTTTTGTCTTGATTCTTGCTTCTACAGAATTTAGCAATATGACCGGATCTATTGCAATTATGGCAAACAACATTTCTTTGTATATTTGAATGATATCCTCTTGATCTGCATTGATTAGCCATATGTCCCATTCTATTGCATACAAAGCATCTACCATTGAATGAATTGTTCATTTGCATATTTCTGCATTCATGGGATTTGTGACCATACCTTTTGCAATTGAAACATTGTCCAGAGAAGGATGTATTGGTCTGATTTATTCTCTTTTTGCACTGATTAGATTTATGACCAAAGTTATTGCAATTGTGGCAGTATCCATTGAAGGATGGATATCTTTGAGCATTAGGTTGCCTTATCAGAGATTTTCTAGGCCTGTTCCTTGGATTTTTTGATCCAAAATTCTTCTGACCAGATCTGAAGCTTTCACCTTTCTCATATCCCAAGACACGCTTGCAATCTACCCTCTTTTGGATTTCAAGAACTTCAAGTTGAGCAGAACTTATCTTGAATTTCTCTTTGTATTCATTTGTTGTTTGAAGATCCTTTTTAAGAGTGTCAATTTCATCCTCAAGTTTTTCTTCATTATCTCTAGCATCGTCAAGATCAGATTCTAGATGCCTGATTATTCTATCTATTTTGTGGCAGTCTTCTGACTTCTCCTTGAGAGATTGTCTTAGATCATTTTCAGTTCTTCTTTTCTCTTCAATTTCTTGGGTGAATTTCATAACTCCTGATTTCATTTCATGTCTTACCATAATGACTTCTTTTGATAACTTTTCACATATCTTGGTTTTCTTCTTCAGATCTTCATTTGTACCATTGTCTTCACTTTGATTTGCCAATTGTTGAAGTAGACCTTTTCTCTTTTTCATAGAGAAACTCAGTTTCCTTTTTAGTTCATTTATGAAATCATTAGCCTGTTTAAGTCTTTCCTTCAATTCATTGACTTTAGAGTTTGATTGTTCAAGATCATCTAGGGTAGACTGAAGTTGTTCCCTCATACCATACACATCCATTTGAGTTCCCAGATCTTCCTCTATCTGTTAGGCTCTTTTGGAGGAACTTGGCTCTGATACCAATTGTTGATAACTGAGAGGGGGGTGAATCAGTTATCTTAATTATTTCAACTTTCTGAACTTCATTGTCAATTAGTCCAACATTAAATTAAATAAGCAAACATAACCATGAAATGGAAATAACATCAATACACATGACACAATGATTTTGACGTGGAAAACCCTGTTAAGGGAAAAACCACGGGGTGATTAACCCAAGATTATATTCTCTGTTAGAAGAATAAGATAGTACAAAATGACACATGCCAATTAGGGCTCACTTCCTAAGCACACTACTCATAAGAGGATCATTGCCTACAATAGTTAATACAAGGAAACTAGATACTTGAACTGATGAGAAGCATCCACATATGCTCAGGTTCAGTTCCGGTTAAGCCTAATATACTGATTTGCTGCACTTCATTCTTACTCTCCCTAGGTGCTGTTGTCCTGTTACATTCTGAACCTATCTTACTGCCTTCACACTGATCTTCTATTTTTCTTCGCACAATACAATACACCACACACACACACTCATATCTAAATCCATCTAGTATATATATCCACACCAAGGATTTCATCCACTTTCTAGTCGACATCCAAAATGCTTAATATTTTCCCAAACTTTGATTTGTCGGCTGAATCTTTGCCTACCAAGTAATGCGGATCAAAGAGATTCTTATAGAAGTCATCAATCATGTTGGCCAGTCATGAATGATACCTTAGGAAGCTTGATCACCATCAATATCTTATCTGGATTTAGTCTGATGCTATACCGGTTAGTTCTTCCTCTGTCTACTCTACCAAACAGAAACCCAACACTCAAGTGCTCATGTCTCTTCATTCTTCCATCACCAGAGGCTCAATCCCTAGAATCTATCAGTCAATGTACTCCTATTGACTTCCCCAAATCTGCACTTTACTGAGATACTTCCTTTGAGAGATCTAGACCTGACTGTTGGACCTTGCTGCATGCTCTGTTCTTGCTTACCACACCACAACACTTCTTCAATCTAACTTCCGGTATAGACACACCATGTTCTGTGGATGGGTGGGATGAAATTTGTTACCATCAATGACAACACTTATGAATCCATATGGTGTCTCTTGCCAATAGGTCCCACATAGGCTAAAAGGATGATGAAGGAACAAAGACTGATGAGGAAGTTAAGAAAATGAAGAAGAAAAAGAAAATATCTGGGGAATCCTCTGCTGGAAAAAACAAAGAAGAAGAGGCAGAAGAATTTGTTGAAAGGCCCACTCTTTCTAATGATGATATCATCAAGGCAATCACTGTGGATGGCAACCTGCAACCAGTCAGAATTTTATGATGATTACAGTGATACTAACAAAAGAATTTTGGAGGAAGCTACAGTCAGGTACTTGAATATCTATAATAAAGCTTTCATTGAAATCATTTCATTAATTCCCAAAAGTCTAGAGAAAGTACTTGAACTTTGAAAAGAGAATGCCAAGGCAAAGGATTTAGAGATCTAAGAATAGATTGCAATTCAGCTCTATCCTTGCATTACTCCAAAACAACTGAACATGATCTTTAAGGACTACAAGGATGAGTTTTGAAGCAAAGCAAGAATGAACAAACTTATGCTTGGAGAGACTGATCAGATGGCAAAAGAAATAGAAGACATCCTCTAAAATGCCTTCAAGAGATTTAATCTTTTTGTTATAGAAAAAATAGATGAAGAGCCTTCTACCATGGATGTCAAAGGATTAAGTGCATCAAAATAAAAATCTACTGAGAAAAATGTAGAAAAGTCAAAAGAGATATATGAAGAAAAGTCTAAGGACTTGGATTCCTCTATTCTGGAAGAAGAAGTCCATGAAGAAGTTAACATCTCTCCTCCAGATCCTCCTGCAAACTCAAGAACTAAAGGAGAAGGAAGAAAAGAGGAGAAATTGAGTCAAGAAGAGGAGGTAAAGGGAAAAGAAGAAGGACAAACAAAGAAGATCTCTGATGACAGTTTTGAGGCTACAAAAGGAAAGAAGACTCAGTCTCTGACAAGAGGCACTATAGAGGTAGTGAAGAAATTCTTGAACAAAGAGCTGATGGAGATAGATGAACCAGAACTTTTTCAAGGACCACTAAATTTTGATTCCCTCTCTCCAGTCTAGACAATGAAAATATCATCTTTTACCCAAGCTAAAGCAAAAGAAAAACTTCTAAAATCTCACATGGAAGACTATGAGCTAATAGAAATTGCATCTAGGATGCTAGAGAAGATCATGTCATCCTTCCAAAAGCATCCTTCATCCTCTCCATTTGGTAACTTGAAATCTGTGGTTAACTCTGTTAGCACCCATTTTGATTTTTTAGAGAAATCGATAGAAGAGAAAGTATATAAATAATTTCTGGGAAAGAGATTCACTGAAGTATAGGGACTCATAGCTAATGATAGGAGGACCCTAGGTATTGGGATAAAGAGCTTGGAAAATGCTCTTAAAGATGGTGGAGAAATGTATAAATTTTGTCTATCCTAGTCTAAAGTGACAGAGGATATTGAAAAGAAGGTGAAAGAATAAGAAGGTAAATTGTCAAGTTTATCTTAGAATTTTGATCCCCTCACCACATCCATAATGAATCAAGAGTACTAGGCTATTGCCATTATAAATGAAATAAAGAGTCTTGAAAAGGAGAGGAAGAATATAATAAGCAGGAAGAGTGAACTTAGAGGGATAATTATCCCTAAGTTAGAGGCCGTGCATGAGGCCTTAACTGATGCTCAGACCGCATCCCGGACCAATGATCTGACAGACTTAAGAAGGGGAGAAACTTATGAATTTTTATTGAGTGGTCACATTTTAATTTTGGACAGGATCAAGCAGAATTGGGTAACAAAATTTGTACATTTGAAGACCACCTTTGTGGATATACTTAAGTATATGTAAGTATAACATGAATATATACATATGCGATTATGTATAGCATGATTTATGCAAATTTTGGTGTGCAGATTCCACCCTTTTCCATTGATGTCAAAGGGGGAGTAAGGAGTAGTGAAAAATGTGGAATCTAGCTAAGGGGGAGCTCCGATAAAATAGTGCATAAGATAGAGCATCAGCCAAGGGGGAGTTTGCTACGACACTTAGTCATTTTTCACTAAGTGTTTCCATCAATGCCAAAGGGGGAGATTGTTGACAAGAGACACTGTGTGGCTTCATGAGTGTTGTCATTGATGTTAACAAAGTCTATCCCACACATTCGTAACACATAGTATGTCTATACTAGAAGACAGATTGAAGAGTGTTTTGGTCCAGTGAGCAAGAGCAAAGCATGTAGCAAGGTCTGACAATCAGGTCCAAATCTCTCAGATGGTGTAACTCGGCAAGTTGTGGACTTGGAAAAGTCAAGAGGAGTATCATGAATACTACATTCTAGAGATAGAGCCTTCGGTGATGAATGATTGAAAAGATATGAGCATCTAAGTGTTGGGTTCCTGACAGGCAAAGTAGACTGAGGAAGAACTAACTGATAGAGCATCAGACTTTAATCTGATGAGAAATTGATCATGATCAAGCTATTTGAGGGATAATACATGGTTGGGCAACATGATTGATGACTTCTATGTCTATGTCTTTGATACACATCACATATTAAGCATGGATTCAGCCGATAGATCAGTGTTTTGTAAATATCTTTAGTATTTCGGTTGCCGACTAGAAAGATGTTGAAATCCTTGATGCGGATATATATACCAAATGGATTTCGGTATGAAGGTGTGTGAAGTATGATATAGTGTACAAGGAAATGTAGAGAGAAGTGTGGAAGCAGCAATACATGTCTAGTATGTGATAGAATAGCAGCACTAGAATAGAGGAAGAATAAAGTGCATTAAATCAATATATTGTGCCTAACTGGAACTAAACCTCAACATTAGCAGATGCTTCTCATCAGTTCAAACACCTGGTTACCTTTTATAAACTTCGTAGACAATGAGTCTCTTGTAGGTAGTGTGCCTCTTATGAGCAGTGTGCTCGGGTAGTGAGCCCTAATTGGCAAATGCCATTTTGTACTTCTTATTCTTTTAATAGAGAATACAATCTTGGGTTAGTCACCCCGTGGTTTTTCCCTTAACAGGGTTTTCCACATAAAAATCCTTGTGTTATGTGTGTTGATTTTATTTCTGCTCTCATGATTATGTATGCTCTTATGTTTTGATGTTGCACTATTGTTAAAAGAAAATTAAGATATTTAAGATAACTGATTCACCCCCCCTCTCAGTTATCTGCCTTGTTTCCAACATATCTCACTCTCAATCAACAATTGCTCTTATTTGAACTACTCTTGACTTTTCAAATTTCTTTTATGCTCCAAACATCACATCTCTTCATCCATTAGTGAATTCTTCCACTACCACATGCCACGACACTAAGATGGTCTTTGACTATAAAGTAACCCTCCACATGGGGGTTTAGTTTGTGGTACACGAACTAGATAAGCATCTTGCAGACTTTAAATCATATTTTAATGATGATTAAATAGTGCATAAAACTAATGGTCTCATTTTAGATGTCATGTAGACTATTTTATTCTTATTCTATCATCTTTAAGGCCTTAATTTATTATGTGGGATAGACCTAATTGTAAATAATGTTGTTTCTACAATAGTGTCTACCCATGAGAAGATACAAGATTATCATTCTAACATTACTTAAAATTAACTTTCTATGTCCACATTACAAATTTTACACGTGTTCACATCATTAATTCAAACTGATAACATAAATACTATCTCCTCTAGGATACAATGCAAGCCCATTCATTAATATGGGATTGTTCCTTTATCCCATCCCTTTCCATTTATCTTTACAATTGGCCACCTCACTCCTTTACAATCTCTACCTTCATAACCTTTTCCTTCATAGTGTTTTGTAGGAATCCCCACCACTATGTCTTGTACTACACCTTTGCATACCATAGATCTAGTAATAAACCAATCAATACAAAACATGGGTAGCTTGAAAGAATAGTTTGTTTTATTATCCACTACATAATAGCCTCTTACTACCCCTTATATCATCATAGCCCCTTATCATTTGACATCTTATCCACACTTCTCCCTATTGGATTTGAGGTATTGTACTTTGAAAAATATAGTGGTAAAGGGGACCCACAAACACACATATCCATGACTACTACCTTATGCAATGATTTCATCTTCCAAGATAGATTGTTAGTAATGCTATTTCCACAATCATTGAAAGAAATTGACTTGGATTGATTTTTCTCTCTATCCGACCACTCTATTTTCTCTTCATTGCCCCTAGGTCATATTCATTGACTTCATGCACTATAACAAGGCACAAATGAGAAAATAATAGACTTCATCTTTTTTTCTATCAATCTCACTTCTCATAGATTCCATATGAACTACCTAATTTAGATGTGTAAAGGGTATTAATAGGGAATCTTGAGACTCTCATTTGGGATCAAATTATACTAATAAGATACATATGATTACCCCACCTATAGAAAAAGGATCTTTGAAGTTGGTGATTGGGTTTTATTAAGATTACAACCAGATATGAAAATATCCTGAAGCAACAAAAAAGGAATAACAAGTTGTCACCAAAATATTATGTTCCATATCACATTCTACAAAAGATTGGTAGTGTATCTTACAAGATTGAGTTATTTCCAACAACAAAGATACATCCAATTTTTAATGTCTCATATATTAAATAATGTAATCGGTCAATAGATTATTGCAAAAATAATGTTTCTAGATCTAGTTGAAGAGGGAAGAATCATCTTAGATGTAGAGTTATTTCTCCAAGCATGCACAAAAATGTTGAGGACTAGGACTATCACAAAATACCTCATTCAATGGAGGAATTTTATTACTGAAGATGCTACATGAGAAGATGAATATTTTATGCAAAAGAATCCATAATTGATCAGTGTCAAGGATAATGCATGTGTGCATAGGTATATGAGTAGTTGGCTCGTGGCTACCATAAATATTAATTAAGTTATATGCTCATTATTACAGTATTATATAGGTAGTTAAGTTGGCCTAGGTGGCATCCGTGGCATAAGTATGGTATATATTGGAGGTAATAGTTAGCTTATTAGAATTATATTGTGAATTGTGTTCTTATTGGAGTCTTTTGGAGGTTCTCCACTTGAAATGGGTTATTATTCTCAATTATTATGTATTTGTAGCATATTTCCCACTATATTCTTCCCTTGTGGAATTTATTTCATTACAATGCAAGTATGAAAAATGGATATCTAAAGGCTAGGAGAGAGGAACACAAGGTAGCATATTGATAGGAAAGAGAAAATAATAGCCACAAAGAGCTACTCCATGATCCACAAATGGATGCAATAAAGATCCAAGAAAAATCTTTGAATCAATAGATAATCTCCAAGAGCTTCCAAGCTCCAAGCTCTAGCAAAAGGCTCCAAAATAACATAAGAATAGTAGTACAAGAGTAAGAATGGTGATTGTGGATAGGTAAAATGAGAGGAAGATGGTTTAGTTTACATATTTTTGGAGGTTTTTACTATGTTTTTTTCAAATGATTGAAAAAAATGTAGTAGGTGACTAATCAATAGTCAGCCATCAAAATTTGGGAAAGCTAGGCACAAAAACCAAGGGTGCCTCCAACGGGTAGTAGTGGAATTTTATTTTAGAGAGACATCAAATTTATGAGGAATAGAAATGCGGAAAGGATAAGACCAATGGAAAAGGTTTCACAAAAAAAGGATCTCTAAAATGTGAGAAATAAGGAAAATAGTGAAAAAAGGTGGGTTAAAACATATGAAAATGAGACCACACAGACATGTACAGAAAACAAAATGCTCACCAAGGCTAAGATGGGTGTAAACAAGGCTAAAACAAGGATAAAAAGACACACAAAGGGGACAACCAAATTTAAGTTTAAAAATTATAAAAGAAGTTACATAATATGCAATTTTTATTATTACATGAATTAATTATGAATGTTAAAATATAATCATCCTTTTCAAGTATTACAATCCACTATGATCCTCTTTGGATCTCTCTCAATTTTTATTCAACATCTTGAAACATATGTTGATTCAGGAGCATCTCTAGCTCTCAAGCTATCTGCATCAATATGTACATAAGAAAATTTGTGTTCTCAATTTTGTTGTGTTTTGTAGATGAATTGAAGTTCTTTTTGTAAAACCCTAGCCCCGTTACTTGGTGTTATTCCATCATTGGTTTGACACTTCTTCTTTGGTGGGACTTAGTGAACAGTCCCCTCGATGGTCTGATAACCTCTCTGTAGGTTGGTGTCAACTCCTTCATCAAAGTGAAATTGTGTTGTCATTGTGACTTTGGATACAATCCCTTTGATGAGCTGATATCGTAATGATTGTAATCTTCATTGGAAGGACTCTCTTGTATCAGTGGAAAGTGTTAAGTTGTCCCCTCAATGCAACAATGCAAAGTAATATTGGTGGGAGTCTCTAAGATGTCCCTTTGACAGCTCGATACATAGAATTGACTCTCATCAGCAGGAGAATGGAAGTCAGCAGGACCTGGAGCTCGATTGATGTAGAGGCATCCACACTAAAACCTTGACATACAGCATGTATGTCCGCAACCCTTCATCATCATCATCATATTTTCCTTAACATTGTCAGCATCATCATATTTACTCTTGCCGACCGATATCCTCCTGCAGACAAACCTTCGACCCTTCGCCTGTCAGCAACATCATCATATTCGGCTATCGGCAGCATCATCACATTCGGCAAGCGCAAACATCTTCCTGACGTTCACTATTCACCTTACCGCCAAACTCTATCTGCAGCATCATAATGTTCAACATCATGTTCATCAGCAGGATATAAAATATCCTGTTCCTCCCATATATCTTGATGACGACACTTCATGCACCTTTCCTCCGATGCTTACATCACCCCGATATCCTGATGACGATTATCCTGATGACGATGACGTCACATGCAGCTCCTTCAATATCCTGCTGCCCCGATATCCTGATGACGATTATCCTGATGACGATGACGTCATATGCAGTTCCTTCAATATCCTGTTCTCGGCCAAACTTAACATTATCGGCCCGCGATGGTTTTATCAACCCGATCTTCTACCTTATGCCGATACGCTCCTCCTCGGCAACACCTGATGATGATCACCCCAATGCACATT
The DNA here is from genome assembly GCA_027924645.1 of Cunninghamia lanceolata. Classification (NCBI taxonomy): domain Eukaryota; kingdom Viridiplantae; phylum Streptophyta; class Pinopsida; order Cupressales; family Cupressaceae; genus Cunninghamia; species Cunninghamia lanceolata. The sequence continues at coordinate 8,855,212 of BSBN01000193.1, forward strand.
CACCTTATGCAAACGATTGCATCATGCTCATCTCCATCTACTCGGATGACGCCCGAAGTAACTGTAGGATATACACAGAAATATCCTGATGATGCCGTTGCGATGGATTTTCCAAACTTAGTGAATTTCGATCCGCTGAACCTCCTGAGGTGACCCGATTCGCTTCCTGGACAACTTTCCAGACTCAAACTACCAGCACAACCTAGCACATACCCATGCTAGGGTTCTCAACACCTCTCGACTGCGATCCTGCAAATATACATGCAAACAAACACAAAATGCAGACTAAATCCTAAACTACTGTACATAGCCATTCCACCGATTCAACGAATCAACCGGTGGAATGGATCAGCGAATCCATGTAACCACCAAAACAGCCACACGATTAAACAATGGAATTCAACAGAGGATGAACACTAACAGGATCTCTTTATTGATTTCAAAAGATGCTATTACAATACTCAGTCTCTCCCTCTGTCTCACTCTCAGCAAAGTCTGATCGATGATCGATGATATATAATACCAACCGATCCGCATGTATAAATAGGATCTCTTGCGAGTACTACCACTTGATTCCCAGCGGCTGGGAGGATCCAACCGAACTAACAACCTAAACAGCTGTCCAAACAACCTACCTAAAAATAGTAAAGTATGGTCAACATGACCTTATTACATGCATTGGTCTTACAAGACCTTCTTGGAAACATTAACAAGACCTAAAACAAAATAACTGCCTCATGGAGGCCAGCTGTCAGGTAGGTGCTCCTGCACCATCGATCTCTTTGAATTGCCAATAAGGCAGTTCTATATGTTGATGTGGATGCCATGGTGCTACATGCTTTATCGGTGAGACATTCTTATGTCAAAGGGAGTTCCTAGTTGTCTTTTCAAAATTCTAATGTTATAGAGCTGAAGGCTATATGGTTCGACGGTTTGATATGCCTTCGACAGTTAATCATTTTGGAGACTGTTTCATTGGTGGAAGTTGAATCAAACTATTTTCCTTGGATTTCTTGGAATGTAGAGATCATAGTAAATGTGACAAGAGAGAAGTGGCATTCATAATGGGGATTATTGATTGGGCTATATTGTATGAGGAATTAGGGAGGAAATTGTTCAATTGAAAATGTAAATTTTGTCTCAAGTGTTGAATCTCTATAAATTGAGCTTTTGAATGTAATTTGTACTTAGTTGATAGAAATAAAAGGATGGTTGTTTTTCTATTGAAAATTTGTTGCATTGTAGGATTGTTTTACTACTTGATTGACAGCATGATAAGCCTCTTCAATCTTGACTGCGTCAAATGGTATTAGAGCAAGTTTGCTCCTAGAGAAAGTGTCATAGATATTACAAAGTCCTAAAGGGAATATGTTGTGGGTAAGTGAGCAATGGAAGAAGACCTACAACTATAGAGGACTTGTGTAAAATGACACAAAGAGGACATGGCAGAGGAAGAGGGATGTGAAGAGATGCATACTACGTCTTGATGGAGATGTTGAGGGGAATTACGGCTAGACTGGAGGCCGTTGAAACTATACAATGAAGAGGTCATAATGTTGAAGACATGAGTAACGATGAAGAAGAGAAGGTTGAAGTTGAAGGAGAAGAAAACCAACTTGAGCTTGATCAAGGAGAAGAGAGGTTCATTCGAGCCCTATCTAGAATAAATACCAAACCCTATTTTAACCCTCTAGACTATAGTGCTAACCTAAATTCAGATGAATTGTTGGATTGGATCACTGAGATGGAGAAGTACTTTGACTTTGAAGGTACAAAAGAAGATAAGAAGGTGAAATATGCCTATACAAAGTTGAAAGGGCATGCATCCCTATGGTGGGATCATTTGTAGACTAATAGACAAAGACGAGGCAAGGAGGAGATAAAGTCATGGGACCAAATGGTAAACAAATTGAAGACAAAATTCATACCTGTAGACTATCAGATAAATTTGTTTAGAAAATTGCAAAACTTGAAGCAAAGGGAATCCAGTGTCAAGGAATACATAGAAGAGTTTTACCGATTGAGAAATCAAGCAGACCACTCAAAAAATGAGGTTGAGCAAGTTGCAAGGTATCTAAATGGATTGCAGGTGTCCATACAAGACGAGATTAGATTGCTCAAATTGCAAACTGTTGAAGAGGTCTACCAGTGTGCATTGATGGTTGAAGAGAACCTAAATAGGAAACAACAAAACAATAATAGGGGTAGAGGTAAAACTACTCATGGTAGAGGGCAGAGTAGTGGTGGAAGAGGATATCCTGTCAAACAAGATGAAGATGGTACCTCTCAGACTCAGGAAATGGAAGGTAGAGGAAAGTTTCGAGGAAGAGGACAATCTTTTCAAGGAAGAGGTAACTTTGGAAGAGGGAGAGGCAAAGGCTTCATTGGTACATGCTACCAATGTGGAGAGATTAGATACAAGTCTTTTGAATGTCCACAAGTTCAAGGTGGAGGTAAATGAAAAGAGGCCAAAGTTCATGTGGCCCAAGTAGAAGATCAAGTGGTAGAAACTTCAAAGCATGGAGAAGACCTAGAGGATGAAGAGTCTTTAATGATAAGAAAGATTTTATTAAGTCCTAAGAAGGCAGAAACAAAACTAATACAGAGAAGAAATCTATTCAGAAGCAAATGCATGTCAGGCAGCAAATGTTGTAAAGTGATTGTAGACAGTGGTAGTATAGACAATATTGTGTCTAAAGAAATGGTGAAGTTGAAGATAAAAAGAATAGAGCATACCAACATCTACAAGGTCTCCTGGTTGCATAAGGAGCACCAATTAGTGGTAAGAGAACAATGATTGGTTAATTTCTAGATTGGTAATTACAAGGATGAAATACTCTATGATGTAGTGCTAATGCATGTCTATCATATCTTGCTAGGAAGAGCATGGAAATTTGATAGACAAGTTGTGCATGATGGTAAAAGTAATACATATGCCATTAAGAAGGATGGTCAGGAATTTATTTTGAATCCTATGAAGGATAAAGATGAAGATACATAATGTAATTCTAAAGTGTGTCTTCTCTCAAGAAACAAGTTCTTGAACTTGATCTAAAGAAGAATGTTGTTTGTTATGCATTTGTAGCCCAACCATCTCAAAATCTGACAACAGAAAAGAAGAAAAGTTGCTGATAGAAATTCAAGAATTGGTTGATGAGTATGTTGATATAATGATGGAGTTGTCGGATGGATTGCCGCCAGTGAGAGAAATCAATTGCTGTATGGATTTTGTCCCAGGTGCAAGTTTACCAAACAAGGCACCATATAGGATGACACCTCAAGATAATGAGGAAATAAATAGATAATTCCAAGAGTTGTTGGAAAAGGGGCTGATTAGGAAAAGTCTCATTCCATGTGTTGTGCCTACAGTATTAGTACCTAAAAAGGGAGGTGAATGGAGGATGTGTACAAACTCCCATGTAATTAATAAGATCACAATCAAATATAGATTCCCACTACTCAGAATGGATGATTTAATGGATTGCTTGAGTGGAGGAAGGTAATTGAAGAAGACTAATTTAAAGAGTGGGTACCATCAATTCAGAATCTGTGAAGGGGATGTGTGGAAGATAGTGTTCAAGATGAAGGATGGATTGTATGAGTGGTTGGTCATGCCATTTGGATTGACAAATGTACCCAGTACATTCATGAGATAGATGAATCAACTGTTGAAGCCCTATCTTGGTAAGTTTGTCATAGTTTATCTTGATGATATTTTAATTTTCAGTAAAACAAAAGAACATTTAGAACATATTAGATTTGTCTTGCAAAGATTGAAAGAAGAAAAACTAATGGTGAATCTAAAAAAGTGTATTTTCATGAAGAAGTAGTTAGTATTTGGATTTGTAGTTTCAGAAGAAGGATTAAAATGGATCCTAAAAAAGTAAAGACTATTGTTCAATGGCCATCACCAAGGAGTACTTTTGAATCCCGTAGTTTTCATGGGTTGGTGAGCTTCGATAGGAAGTTCATAAGAAATTTCAGTGGGATATGTGCTCCCATTACCGAAATGATGAAGGGAACCAAAAGAGAGTTCAAGTGGATAATTGCAGTAGAGAAAAGTTTCCAGTTGTTGAAGAAAAAGGTAACAAGATAGCTGGTGTTGGCACTGCCAGACTTTGGAAACATTTTCTAGGTTTATTGTGATGCAAGTGGAATAGAAATAGGAGGAGTTCTCATCCAAGAAGGAAGACCAATAGCATACTTCAGTGAGAAGTTGAATGAAACCAAGAAGATATATTTTGTGTATGACCAGTAGTTCTATGCAATTGTGTAGGCACTCAAGAAGTGGAGGCATTATTTGCTGCCAAAAGAATTTGTGTTGTATATAGACAATCATGCCCTATTGTTCAAAAATAGCCAAGGTAAGTTGAACTAGAGGCATATGAAATGGATTGAGTTTTTACAAAGTTATTCTTTTGTGTTAAAACATAGGAGTGGTAAATCCAATAGAGTTGTTGATACACTAAGTAGGAGAACTTTGTTATTTAATGAGATGAAAGTGAACGTTGTTGGTTTTGATGCTTTAGGTGAGTTGTATGAACAAGACCTAGATTTTAGAGAGGCATGGTTAGCATGCAAGAATCTAGTGGAATTGGATCGAACTCCATGGCTGGAGTATTTCATTCAAGAGAACCTACTATTCAAGGGAAAGAAGTTATGTATTCCTAGAGCCTCCATGAGGGAGAATCTAATGAGAGAAAAGCATAGTGGCAGATTGGGTGGACATTTTAGAGTAGATAAAACAATAGCTTTTCTAAATGAGAGTCATTATTGGCTAGGAATGAGTGTTGATGTCAAAAGGATTGTACAAGGATGTAGAATTTGTCAATATTCAACAGGTATGAAACAAAATATTGGACTGTATCAACCATTACCGATTCCAGAGAGACCGTGGGAACACATTATCATGGATTTTGTTTTGGGGCTACCTTGAACTCAAAGAGGTAATGATTCTATTTTTGTGGTTGTTGATTGACTTTCAAAAATGGCTCATTTTATTCCATGTCAGAAAACTAGTGCGCTGCTTCCCATATAGAAAATCTATTTTTCAAAGAAGTAGTCTGATTGCATGGTTTGCCTAAGAGTATCATATCTGATCGGGATATGAAGTTTCTCGGCCATTTCTAGCATACATTGTGGAAGAAATTAGGCACACATTTGGGTTCTAATTTAGGCTACCATCCACAAACCAATGGTCAGACTAAAGTTGTGAACATGACTTTGGGTAATCTCCTTCGGTGTTTAATTGGAGACAAACCAAAACAATGGGACTTGATGTTGCCACAAGAAGAATTTACCTATAAAAATTTAGATAATATGAGTGTTGGAAAAATCCCATTCAATGTAGTGTATGGTTACAACCGTAGACGCATAGATGAACTCAGAGATAGTGTAGATCTGGTGCGAACAAGTGCAGTGGCAGAGGATTTTGTAGAGTATATAAGGGCTTTGTACAAAGAGGTGAAAGAAAACTTGGATCTAAAAGTACAACAAAGTACAAATAAATTACTAATCATCACATAAGAGAGCAAGAATTTCAGATTGGGGAACTGGTCTAGGTTCATTTGAGAAAGGAAAGGTTTCCATAGGGAACCTATAATAAGTTAAAATGGAAAAAAATAGGTCCTTGCTGGATCCTAGGTAAGTTTTCAGCCAATGCTTACAAAGTTGAACTTCCAGAGCATGTAGATATATCTCCTATCTTTAATGTCAGTGATCTATACAAATATTTTGAAGGAGAGACAAGTACTCAACCACATTTGCCTACAAATATCACGTATAATATAGATTGCATGAATTAGCTACCTAAGAAGCAAACTAAAGAAGTAGATGAGATCATTGATTCTAGGGTTGTAAAGAAAACACGTGGTAAAGAGTACATGGAGTATTTGGTTCACTGGAAGGGAAAATCAGTGGATGAAGCATCTTGGTTGAAGGTACATTAGTTGGCTTAGTTTGGATTGTCAATTTTAGATTGGCCTAAATGTTCCCGAGTCTCCACTCATGCAACATTTCTCCTCCCTGAGGTGTTTGATGTAGGAGCATCTGAGCCTCTCAAGCTATCTGCATCAATATGTACATAAGCAAATTTTTGTTCTCAATTTTGTTGTGTTTTGCAACTGCATTGAATTTCTTTTTGTAAAACCCTAGCCCTATTGGATGGTGTTATTCCATCATCGGTCTAACACTTATTTTTTGGTGGGACTTAGTGAATAGTCCCCTCGATGGTCCAATTAGCTCTATGCGGGTTGTTGTTGACTCCTTCATCAAAGTGACATTGTGTGTAATTCCCCACCAAGGAACCTAGAGGATAAAAAAACTAAGATTACAAAAAGAATAAATATTTTTTTTAAATGAAGGAAATAACAACAATCATATATTTATTCATAACATTTTAATTAAGCTTTATACTCTAGGGTTCCATGGCCGCATTACTAATGAACTAAAACAAGCTCTAACCATAATTATGAATTAACTAACAAACATAGTTCATTCAAGTCAAATTGCATCATATAAATAAACACATACAATTCCATATTATATCATCAGATAAGTAAGGATCATGATCCTGCACACAAGATCATAAGTACATAAACAAGCTCCTTTACAAGAGAGTACAACATTACATTGTTTACAATATCGCTATCTAGATTACATTGGAGTACCTATATCAAGATAACAGTACATGATTCAACTAATATACAAGACTGGAACATGATCATAAGTATCTGTCTCCTCAACTAGATCAAGATCTAAAATATGTTACACAAGGTACATCCTTCTCGCACATGAACAACAACAAGAGAAACCAATGGTGATATAAGCACAACCACCCGACCATGTGGAACCCTATTGTCCACCCCCAATGCTAGGAGATAACAATAAGGTCCCACAACATGAAACAATTAAGAATACAAGAACACAACACAAAAGCCTAACATGACTCCAACATACAAGTACACATGACATTCACAACAGAGTCACCACTTTCTCCAACAATCAAAAAGATAATAGACTAATAGTTGTAAGGACTACACATGACTCCAAAACAACACCAGTTAATAAGGACATCACAAGTAACTCGACATCACTTCCAGAGGCATTCACAAAACAAAACGGAGAACACAACTAGAGAATTCTAGACTACAGTAGGGATGAGTGTCATCACATGGTCCTAGCATGGGTTACCCTTATAGTCTCTAGCTAGTTGTTAGCCCCCATCCATGGGTTACCCTGACAGTCTCTCGCTAGGTGCCAACCCCCATCTATGGTTACCATGACAGTCTCTCACTAGACACCGGCCCCATAGGGTGACACATACATAACCAACATTCCTTTTGTGAGGACAAGGAAGTTGATTTTACCAACCATGGCCTTCTCATCTCATCCTTATTCTAAACGAGAACTACAGGCATGAGTGAGGCATCCATTATCTTGATTAGTATGAAAACTACCCAACCATCTAAATTTATTATTAAGTTATCACTGGATTAACAACTTCCAATGGGTTACCCTAAGAAGCCACTTTGGGCACCGGCCCCACATTAAAAGCCACTCCCCCTTCACTGGATCTAGATTCTCAAAGCCCAAAACAAAACCCAAGCATGAACTATCACATTTCTCATCATGATACATTTACAACACAAAATATAAATTATTTCACATTACACAAAGCAAGGGATTGCCCATCATGCATAGTTATCATGTAACCACATGAATAGGTACACTGAGAAAGACATTATCCATCTTGCACAGTGATCATAACCACATGAATCCATAAACAGAGCAAAGTCAACATATAACCAATACATATTCAACCATTAGCAAGATTACATAATCACAGGAGTCATATGCATGACTTCCCCTCTTGGCCTCTAGAATCAACTTTCCCAAATGACACAAATACTTGACACACTAATCACTATGGTTTCACATCACATTCACTCTCAAATACACATCATCACCTAATAGACCAAACAAAGATCCTTCATCAATAATTCAAATACAACACCACAATTGTGATATATGACATAATGCACTAATTATGGGTCTTGAAGAATGTAACATTAATTGAATCATGATCAATCATCTAACAATCATAAAGTGAATCTTCCTCAACAATATAAAACTATCATATTCCAACCACTAGTAATAGTTACTTTTAGGATCATAAGATATAAGAGTAACAACATTTAAACTAATAGATCCCAAGACTTATTTTAGTTTTGTTTAATTAAAAATGATTGTGATCAACATGCAAATAAGCCTAAGGCATACATATTAAAATGCAACAATTAATTAAATGCAATTCTTATCACAGTGGGGGACCATCACCACAATTAAAATCATACAATGGAGTATTAATAACCATAACACATGAATTCTATACCAATGGCTACAAAATTCACTAAACCACTATTTACACTGATGTAGATTTCATTAATAGTCTAGACAATTTTGTAATTGCTATTAAATATAATTGTATAAGCAAGGCTAAAAACCTATAATATTAGAACGCTATAAATATCTTACACTAGTTAGAATCATAAGATACAAAACCCGGAGCAACAATGAAAGAACCTTGTTCTAAGGTTAGCATGAGAGGAAAGGAATACAGAACAACAAAACATTCCTATAGATCTAACTGTTGGTTTTAGGATAGACAACTGAGAGGGGAGTGAATCAGTTGTCACCAAACTTCAATTACTTACTTTCTAAAACCTTCTTATATTTCAATAGTATGACAAAGATTCAATCATGGAAGCATAATGCAATAACTTAATAATAGAAGCATATTTAACACATATAACACCAAGATTTTTAATGTGGAAATCCTAGTTAAGGGAAAAACCATGGGTTGACTAACCCAAGATTGTATTCTCTATTAAAAGAATAAGAAGAATAGAATGACACTTGCCAATTAGGGCTCACTACCCGAGCACACTGCTCACAAGAGGCCGACTGCCTACAGGAGACACACTATCTACAAAAGAATATAAATATTACATACTTGAACTGGAGATTAGCATCTTTATCATGCTTGAGATAGTTCCATTTAAGCTCAATACCTCTGCTCTACTTTTCACTCCTCTTCTCTACCACTTTCTCATCATGACCACATAGATGCTTTTAAATGACTTCACAAATCTTATTTATACATGACATTGACTTTGGAATGATCATCAAAGTCGGCACAACACGTACTTTATTTAATTACAAAGCAATTAAAAAAATACAACTTGACTTGTTACAAAAAACTTCATGCGTGTCACTACACTGTCAGCCATGCATATCTGGGACTTCAATCTTCTTTGAGGAACATGCCATGCTTCGTAAAACATCTTCAAGATCATCCACAACATGCGCAAATCATTTGTTCGGCCAAGACTAGGAAGAACACTATCACTAGGAGGTAAATCTCCAATTACGAGCTCTATCTTCAATGCGGACCACCAACATGAATTGGACACAATCTAGAGACCCCCACAAGCTTTCTTCAATCACCAAGAACATTTGCACCACTTCTGCTTACTGTAATCATTCGCATCTTCATCTGGAACCTTAAGAACATAGCCAGTCATCACTGTTAGATTAGAATAATTGCTTGTGGACCTCCAGACCACAAACCAATTGAGTTGTCAATTCACATTAGCTTCCCAAACGTGCCACCAGATCCGCAAAACAAGATCTTGCATTTCTAAATCTTACTGGACGTATTTGTGCCACTCTGTCACCTCTGGATAGCTACTAGAACCAGTTTTATTCATATGGTCATAACTTCTCCAAATTTTCATGCGGATCTCTAAAATCTTGGCTGGCGCACCTTCAGACACATATCTACAAACCCTTTGATGTGCATACTCTGATCTTCAATTGACTAAGATTTTGCTTCATAGAACTTCACTATCTTCACTGTCTTTCTTTGTTTCTAATAGGGCTAATTTTCTCAATATCCTCAGCACACTACTCATCCAAAACTTGACATCAATGCAATAGGAGTATGTTGACATCAGTGACAACACCAATTAGGCCTATACTTGCAACAATCTCCCCCTTTGTCATTGATGGAAACATATGATGTGAAAAATTGTTTTAACCATCAAGGCAAGAACTTCTCCTCACTGACTGACATAACTCCCCTATCAACAACAATCATTCATATGTTTCTTCTTCCTTTACTGCTCCCCCTTTGATAACAACCACTTTTGTTTTTCACATGTCTTCTCTCCCCCTTTGACATCAATGGAAAAGGGCACATACTTGCAACCACTTCTCATAAAACATATTGACTGCTCCCCCTGAGTAGCATCTTCCTAACACCAATCCAAATCACAAGATATGACTGTGGGATCCATCAGACTGATGCACATTAGTACACCTTAATTTAGAGTCAGAGGTGTAATAACCCCTAACTTCTCCTTGAGATACTCAAAAGAATCCTTAGGTAGAGATTTCGTAAAAATATCTGCAATCTAATCCTTTGAGGGTACAAACTCCAATCTGAATTCATTCTTGTTCATCTGCTCTCTCAGAAAGTGGAACTTCATGGATATATATTTTGTTTTTGAATGTAACACTAGATTTTTTGATATGTTTATTGCACTTGAATTATCATAGAAAATTGTGATAGGTTCTTCATACTCCACTCTAATGTCTCTCAACATTTGCTTCATCCATAATACTTGAGTGCAACTACCTGTTGCTGCAATATACTCTGCTTCTGCAGTGGATAGAGATATTGCCTCTTGTTTCTTGCTGAGCTAAGAAACTAATCTTTTCCCCAAAAAGAATGTACCACCATTGGTACTCTTTCGGTCATCCACATCTCTTGCCCAATCAGCATCTGTATATGCATGAAGAGAGAAATCATGATCCTTAGGATACCATAAACCATACTAAACTGTTCACTTCATATATATGAGAATTCTCTTCATTGCCATGACTTGAGACTCTCTAGGATCAACTTGGAATCTAGCAACAAGACCAACAACATTTATAATATCAGGTCTAGTTTGAGTAAGGTAGAACAGTCCTCCAATCATTGACCTATACTTTTTCTGATCATCCTTAGGGGATTCATCATATTTACTCAACCTACATCCAATTTCCATAGGAGTATTCATTGCCTTTGAGTCTTTTATCCTAAATTTCTTCAACAATTCTTTCACATACTTGGTCTGTGATATGAAGATTCTTTTTTTTATTTGAGTGATTTGTAGACCCAAGAAGAAATTCACTTCCCCAAACATAGACATCTCAAATTCAATTTTCATTTGATTTGCAAAATTCTTGCACATACTAACTTTTCCTCCAAAAATTATATCATCAACAAATACTTCAACAATTAAGATATTTTCATGATCAATCTTGAAGTATAGGTTACTATTAGCAGTACCTTTGTTGAAACCAATCTCCAAAAGATGTTTGTCCAATCTTTCATACCAAGATCTTCGCGCTTGTTTGAGTCCATACAATGCTTTCTTCAACTTGCAGACGAGATCACCATGATTAGACAATTGGAATCCATCCGGTTGCTCAATGTATACCTCTTCTTCCAAATCACCATTTAGGAAGGCAGACTTGACATCCATCTGATATACTTTGAAATCCTTGAAGGAAGCAAAGGCAAGAAATAATTTGATTGCTTCAATTCTTGCCACCGGAGCAAAAGTTTCTTCAAAGTCAACTCCTTCTACTTGAGAATAACCCTTATAGACCAATCTAGCTTTGTTTCTTATTACTTCACCATCTTCATTCAGTTTATTCCAAAAGACCCATTCAGTCCCAATCACATTTTTCTCCTTAGGTCTAGGAACAAGATCCCAAGTGTGATTCTTTTAAATCTGCATCAATTCCTCCTTCATTGTGTTAACCCAACTTTCATCATTACATGCTTCACTTACTCTTTTTGGTTCAATCTTTGAAATCAAACAATACTTCACTGAATCTTGAGTAATTTTTCTTCTTGTTTGAACACCTTTTCTTCTATCTCCTATGATCTGGTCTTCAGAATTATTTAGTCTTTCATACCTAGGGGTTTTGGGAATTTCTTGCACTTCTATTTCTTGGACAGGTTCATTCAAACTTGTCTCTTCTTCTTGTATTTCAAGATTCTCTGGATCAGTCTAAATTTGAACTACAGTTGGGGCTTGTTCTTCTTGGACCAAAACATCATTTTGATTATCTGCTTCATAGTCATAAAATCTTGATGGATTTTCCATGCCTTCATCTACCTTCACATTTGTACTTTCTACAATCTTTCTCAATCTCTTGTTATAACACTGGTATGCTTTGCTTTGAGTAGAATATCCCAAGAATATTCCTTCATCCCTTCTAGCATCAAACTTTCCAAGGTATTCATCTCTTTTGATATAGCACTTACTACCAAAGACTAAAATATTTCATAGTAGGGGTGATGCCAAACCAAAGTTCATAAGGAGTCTTACCAGTATTGCCTCTGATTTGTACTTGATTAAGAGTATAGATAGTAGTGCTTATAGCTTCTCTCCAGTAGATCTAAGGGACATTTTCTTCCATCATCATGGTTCTAGATGCTTCCTGTATGGTCCAATTCTTTCTCTCTATTACTTCATTCTATTGTGGAGTCCTTGGAGCAGATAACTATCTCTTTATCCCATGCTCCTCATATAATGATATGAACTCACTAGATGTGAATTCCCCACCTCTATCAGACCTGAGGCATTTTATGTTTATGCCAGTTTCATTTTCTACCATAGCCTTTAATATTTTAAATTTCTCACAGATTTCTCTTTCAAGAAGGTTACCCACATCATCTGGGAGTGGTCATCAATCAACAACATGAAATACCTATCTCCTTGCAGACTACTAATTCTTGCCAGACCATAGAGTCTAACAATATGATTGAAGATTGTTCCTTACTTTTGAATGTGACTTTGTTCTACTTACCCAACTAACATTCTTTGTACAAACTGTTAGTAGGTTTCACTAGTCTTGGAAGATCTCTTACAGCCTAAGTATTTCTTAAATGTGTCACATAAATACTTAGGCTGTAAGAGATCTTCCAAGACTAGTGAAACCTACTAACAGTTTGTACAAAGAATGTTACCACAACCAACTCTGATCAATTTGAACAAATAAACAACTTTTTGCAGTACCAACCAAGTGGAAGATGTTACCCTTTGTCTGTGTACCAGATGCAATCTCAATTCCAGAGCTTTCAAAGATCTTCCATTTTCATTTTTGAATCTGAGATCATAGCCTTTGTCCACCAACTATCCAACACTGAGAAGATTATGCTTCAGACCTTCAACATACATAACATCACAAGTTTTGTTCTTTCCATCAAAAGAAATGGCTCCTCTACCTCTAATTCTACCAACAAAATTGTCTCCAAACTTTACAACTCCACCCTCATATCTTTCCAAGCTTAAGAACTTTCCCTTATCACTAGTCATATGGTGAGAGCATCCACTATCAATAACCCATTCATTCTTTTCTTCAACTTGAGTAGCCAGAGCAATTTCTATCATCTTATGATTGGCAGATTCAATAGGCATTAGATCTTCTTCCTTGATGGCAATAAATACCCAATCATTTCTAGATTTGTTTCCTATCTCAGATTCATCATCATCATCTTCTTGAACATAGTAACATTTCTTTTGGAATCTTGATCTATTAGGATTTGCCCTTGAAAATCTTTCTGGACATCTTGAGGCAAAATAACCAATCTTCTTGTAGTTGAAACATTTGAAAGGCAATTTTCCTTCATACTTATCGGATCCTCTTGGCAGTCTTTTTGCAATAAGGGCTTCAAGTTGAGCAGCTTCTAACTCATCTTCTTCTAGATTTTTTCTTGCTTTATCATACCATGTTGATTTATTTGAGGAACTTTCTCCTAGATCAAATATTTTTTCACCTTTTATAGAGGTACTAGCTTTGAAGGTAGATTTAGTTTTGTGAAGGTCATCGCCAAACATAGCCAACTCAAATGCAAATATCTTACCAACTAATTGATCCCTTGTGATAGTTTTTAAAGATCTGATTTCCTCAATAGTAGTGACCTTATGTTTATATGTAGGAGGTAAAGATCTGAGAACTTTAGCAACAATTTCATCTTCATCTAGTACTCCACTAGCACATCTAATGCCACATACAAGCTCATTTACTTTTTCCATATATATAGTGATGTTCTCACCTTCACTCATCCTTAGGTTTTCAAACTTCCCTTTTAGAGTTTATTTCTTGGCACACTTAACATACATGTCTCCTTCATATAGATTTTCAAGCTTTGCCCAAATTTCATAAGCAATCTTTAATCCCATAACATTTGTTAGCTCTATATTAGACAAAACACTCGGTAGGGCTTCTTTAGCTCAAAGATTATTTTCTATAGTTGTTGGCCTATTCCTTGGAGGAACATATTTTGTTGAGGTTATGTTCCAATACTATTATACCATGCATTGTAAGTGACATTCCATGCGGTTCTTCCAGGCAGTGAAATTTGTTCCATCAAACCTTGGCTATCCTTCTTGTAGGTCGACATCTTGGATCTCCTCAAGTAGTCAAGCTTCTTCTAGAGGAACTTAGCTCTGATACCAATTGTTGGTTTTAGGATAGACAACTGAGAGTGGGGGTGAATCAGTTGTCACCAAACTTCAATTCCTTACTTTGTGAAACCTTCTTATATTTCAACAGTATGACAACAATTCCATCATGGAACCATAATGCAATAAATTAAGAACAAAAGCATATTTAACACATATAACATCAAGTTTTTTAACATGGAAAACCTGGTTAAGGGAAAAATCATGGGGTAGCTAACTCAAGATTGTATTCTCTGTTAAAAGAATAAGAAGAACAGAATGACACTTGCCAATTAGGGCTCATAGCCTGAGCACACCACTCACAAGAGGCCCACTGCCTACAAGAGATACACTGTCTACAAAAGAATATAAATATTACATACTTGAACTAGAGATTAGCATCTTAATCATGCTTGAGACAGTTTCATTTAAGCTCAATACCTCTGCTCTGCTTTTCGCTCCTCTTCTCTACTACTTTCTCATCATGACCACAGAGATGCTTTTAAATGACTTCACAAATCTTATTTATACATGACATCAACTTTGGAATGATCATCAAAGTCAGCACAACACATACTTTATTTAATTACAGAGCAATTACAAAAATACAACTTGACTTATTACAAAAAAACTTCATGCATGTCACTACACTGTCAGCCAAGCATATCTGGGACTTCAATCTTCTTCGAGGAACATGCCATGCTTCGCAAAACATCTTCAAGATCATCCACAACATGCGCAAATCATCTGGTCAGCCAAGACTAGGAAGAACACTATCACTGGGAGGTAAATCTTCAATTACGAGCTCTATCTTCAATGTATACCACCAACACAAACTAGACACAATCTAGAGACCCCCACAAACTTTCTTGAATCACCAAGAACATTCGCACCACTTCTGCTTACTGTAATCATTCGCATCTTCATCCAGAACCTTAAAAACATAGCCGGTCATCACTATCACATTAGAATAATTGCTTGCAGACTTCTAGACCATGAACCAATTGAGTTGTCAATTCACATTGGCTTCCCAAACATGCCACCAGATCTGCAGAACAAGATATTGCATTTCTGGATCTCACCGAACCTATTTTTTCCACTCTGTCACCTCTGGATAGCTGCCAGAACTAGTTTTATTCATATGGCCATAACTTCTCCAAATTTTCATGCGTATCTCTGAAATCTTGGCTGGAGCACCTTTAGACACATGTTTGCAAACCCTTTGATGCGCATACTCTGATCTTCAACTAACTAGGATTTTGCTTCATAGAACTTCACTATCTTCATTATCTTTCTCTATTTCTGATAGGGCTAATTTTCTCAATATCCTTAGCACACAGCTCATCCAAAACTTGACATCAATGTAACAGGAGTAGGTTGACATCAATGACAACACCGGTTAGGCCTATACTTGGAACACTAACATCTTGATCAAATCTACCACACTTTTAACCACATGCATATGATAGGATCAACACAAAATTAATTTGTTGAGAAGACTTTAGAAGCTACCAACAATGCAAAATGTGAAAGCATAGACATGGCACATAGACTGATTGGTAGAATTCTTCAAAGAGAGTCATATGATGGAAAGCAATGATTGTAGGATATGCACAAAATGAATTTGTTCAAAAATCTCAGAGAAACCCAGTTTGAAAATATAAAGTTATTGGTGACGCAACTAACTGTTTAACAGAGATGAAACGGGTGAGAGGTAGACAGTCACAAAATATTCATATCTCAAAAATAACAAACTGGGTATAGCTAATTTTTGGATGTGATTTAGACATCTAAGCCATGCACCATATATAAAATAATTAGAGAAACCTAGTTCGTAAAAATAAAGTTATGTCTAACACAAAAGACTACTAAAATAGAGACGAAATGAGTGAGAGGTAGATAGTCACAAAATATTCATATCTCAAAAACGACAAACTGGGTCTGGCTGATTTTTAGATATGATTTAGATATCCAGGCCGTACACCATATATAAAATAACTAGAGAAACCCAGCTCATAAAAATAAAGCTACATCTAATGTAATAGACTACTAAAATAGAGACAAAATGGGCGAGAGGTAGATAGTCAAAATATTCATATCTCAAAAATGACAAAATGGATATAGATGATTTTCTGATATGATTTAGATATCCAGACTGTACACCATATATAAAAGTATTAGAGAAACACAGTTTGTAAAAACAAAGTTATGGCTAATGCAATAGAGTGGGTTTAGAAAATGTAGAAAAGAATTCACATAATATTTTACTAAATCTAATGCAACAATAAATTAGAATGATATCTCAATCCATACCTAGAATATTACTTCTATCACATCTTCACAAAATTCTCAGTTCATTTTCCCCCAATTCTTTTCTTCTGGAAACTATCATTTATGGTGCCAAAAGAAAACTGAAAACTTCCTAAGAGAAAGAGAGATAGATCCCTAAAACATAAAACATATTCCCCATTTGAAATGTACGCTCCCCCCAAATTATGTCTTGAGATTTTAAAATGAAGTTCAACATGCATAACCACCCCCCATAATTTCTTCCAAAAGATTCTCCTTTATTACTTTCTTACAATTTGCTATTTTTAGCCAAACAATAATTTCTCTGATTTTATTTATTTAGAATTTACTATTTATTTCATTTACAACCAAACAAATATAGTTTCTTTCTACTTTTCTAAAATTAGTCTCTTACACAAAAGAAACAATTATTTCTAAGATTCCCTTTAGAGGTGTATAAATGCAAAATAATTACTCAAGGCAATAATAATAAAAAAAAGAATCTTTTTCAAACCTAATAATACATATTTTTCCACAACTATAATTTACATAAAAGCATCTATATTTATTTATCAAAGTGCCTTCTTGACTTAATAATTTTATTTTAATGAAGCAATTAACCAAAACATTAATCAAACAATTCCAAACAAAATAACCCAAATGCCAAACAATACCTGACACAATGCATGATCAAAAGCATGACCACAATGATAGTGACTGACCATTACACCCATATAGACAACATTGACTGGGTGTAAAACTGGATACTCATCCTTTTCAAGGATGATTGCTAACTAGGGGACCACATGTTATCTCTGTTCAACAGTTTCCATTGGGTTTAAGGCATGCTCAGACCTGTCAATTTAGGTGGAGTCGATGCCTGGTACCTACATCTGGCAGCAACCAATAGTCAAACAAATAAACATATATATAATCATATAGTCAAATACACTATGAAAGGGAATCGCAGTGTAGCAGGGTGTTGATCATGATGTTAGTCATAAACAAACATAGAATAAAAGTTACACAACAACCTTTACTCATCTTGAATGATACGATGAATTCAAAGAATTCATGATCCCAAGTCTCTATGGATTAGTTCTTAATCAATTGATTTTACTCAATGGTTGATGTGTGTTGATATTTTCCATTTAGGGGCCTTACGTTTTCTTATCAATAAGATTTTGTTTCTGTAAAGATGCTACACAGAGAGGTTATTCTACACAGGATATTTCTACAAATATTGTTCTATACTTAGATCTTTGCATGATGTTTATCAATTGTAAATGCTTTAACTTTAAATATGCTATGAATATTCAATTATCTACGAGATGTCTGCATATTTCATGTTTATTTGCTTCTGATTATCTATTATTTGCAATTGTGATGATGAATTTATGAAAATAAAAGAAATTGATAAAGAATACTTCAAATTATGATGGATCTTCAGCTATTGAGCCACATACACACTTGATACTATCATTAAGAGAAGAAATCAAACCATATTTTTACCAGGATGTTCCACAGCTAGATACAGATGATGCTAACTTCAAAGGATGATGAATGAAGACAATACATGCAGACTAATGAGCACTCCAAGGGACACAGCAAATCAAAGCATGTATCAAGAATTCAAACATAAACTACTCAGGATTTACGATGATTTGTAATCAAAATGGTCTTCTCTTTCATTAAGTATGCAAAAACATGTAGGTTTACAATAACTTTGAAATAGGCCCTGATATTTCAACAAACAAACTTCAATTAAGCTTCGAATGTTTAAAAGAAGGCATCCCTGCACCTCTTATAGAACAAGGTGAGGGAGTGGTTACAAATGATCTATGATCAAGATTTATCTATTAAGATCCACGGTGCATATTCTTTTTGACTTGGTCAGCTATCTCTTGTGGCACAGGCTGCCAGCTGGCAACTATCTAGGTAACTCATTTTCTTCTAAGCACCTAATGCAGATGTTTCCCTTGTGGCGCATCTTATTTACTCCTCAGGATCCTCTTCTTCATCATCACGATCATCATGATCATCACTTTCTGTGTCTTCATCATCCTGATGGATATCACCTTGTATATGGACCTACATTATTGTCCTGATATTTTCATATGCTTCTACTATTCTTTCAACTTCCCCGCCATCTTGAGTTTTGGATTTACTGATGGCATGCTTGTGGGCTTGAAACTTATCTCGAAGGATCTCCAATTTACCCTTCCTGCTTCTCAATGTTTCATCATAGTTCTCCACTCTGAGTTTGATCCTCATGATTTTGTTCATTGCTTCTTCCATCAAGTGGGTGAGAGGATCATCAGCCATCGGCTGAAAGTTATCATGCAGAGCTTTTATGGAAAAGTCTACGTCTTGATTTTTAATTTTCCCCTCTACTTTCCCCTCAAGGGCTTCTAGGACCTCTGCTTCATAGGACATCATGCTGTGCAATTTCACACTGATATCTCTCAATTTATTGTTGCACTTCTTCAGTACATCACATTCAAACCTAAAGTCGTTATACCAAATATCTACTAGCATGGCAGTGTTATTATCTAGCACCTAATGATTTATGAGGATCTAAGGATTAATCCTCTTTATTTCACTCAGAGCACCCAAGGCTTTCTCCAACTGGAATGACCTTCTTCCGGTCTTAGTCTATAATTTATTGACTTTCTTCCTAGAGATACTCAAAGAATTCCACCTCTGCAAAGAGGCTCTCACTACTTCCTCAGCTCCTGTTAGTGTTGATGACATCCATTTCCTCATTATCGCTAACTCATGCCTCGTAAGGTCTAATTTATTAAATTTCTCTTGAGAAATTGTAGTCAATGGGACTGCCTGATCTGATGATGTATTGTCAGGGTTAATCAACCCTTTTATGTATGAGTACAGCTGAGCAATGTGCTCTTTATGTTGTTTATTCTTCTCCTTTTCTTTCTTCACCATTTGGGTTAAAGAATCTATTATATACTTCCCTTCCTGACCTTCTTGGTCTTCATTGGCAAACCCCAAATCAACTGTGCTAATCTGGAATTCTTCCAAGGTGATTTTGCCTTTCTCTTTCTCAACAATGGGAAGTGCTACCTGGGCGGTCCTTCTGCCTGTAGCAGGATCTCTTCTAATTGTAGATGTTAATTTGGATTTCCCCTTAGGCTTCATGATGGTTTCTAAAAACAATGTTGAAACATCAAATTCCTAAATCTTGAAACCTAATTCTGTACCTATTTCTTTCTCAACCCATAGAGGTACTTGATCTCTGGATCCTTGGTGTCCATCATCATCATCATGTCCACCCCGATCTCCAGCATTTCTCTCAGTTCTCGATGGAGAGGGTGATTTCCTTATTTCTTCCTCATGATACTCTTCATGAGGGGGATCTTGTTGTATTTCTTCCTCTTGTGGAACTTCTTCTTGAGGGGGAGGATCGTGCTGTGTATTTACATGCTATTCCTAAACCTAATCTTTCACTTCCTCCTTTTGTGTCTCATCCACTTTGGGGATTTCCTCATCCTGAGGCATATCTGTATCCATGGATATCATTGTACTTGAAATAGGTGCATCTACTTGATCTTGGATCACATTCTAATCTGCACCTGATGTATCTACCTCCTGGGTCTTAAGGTCTTCATGACCTAATGTTTATTTATCACCTGAGGTTTCTTGAGTCTGGGGGGCATCATCACCTGATGTGTCTTTATCATTCCTGCCCTTTTCTTGGACCTCTACTACCTTAGGTTCAGCTGGTATTTCTTGTTGTTGCTGGACCATATCTAGAGTGTGGCTCTCCACTTCTTTCTATTTAACTTCTTCAACATTTTCTATTTTATCAGGTGCACCTACTTGATGTTCATGACTTACATCCTCTCTGTATGTTAGGTCTATCACTGCAAGGCTAGTTACCTGATCAACTAACTTATCAAGCCCTATCTGTTGGGCTGCCCTTTCTGGACTATTCTCTTTCTCTTGCTCTGTCTGCTTCAACTCTTCTAATATCACCCTCTGTGAGGATGGAGTTCCATGAGATGTCATGGGAGTGTTAGAAGCAAGGGTCTCCATCTGCTAAGAAGTCACGTTCTATACCACCTCATCATCTGATAGGTCCACCACTTCCTCTAATGAGAAAGGACTACCTTGAACTGCTCTAGTGGCTTCTTTTGCTTGCTCTTCAGCCTTCTCAATCTTAAACTAAATTATGGTAGGAAGTGGCACATCATGTTGCAATTCTTTCCTGAACACTTCACTATCAGCTCCCCTTAATATTACCGGGTCATGTCTTATTTCACCCCTCATACATGTTCTCTATCTTTTAGGTGGTGATGCCACTAGGGGTGCCTTTCTCTTCCTTGTGACCATCACGGGGTGATCTTCTATAGGCTCCTTATCCACTAGTTCCTCCTCAAGAATGATATCTTCTTCCACATTCTATTGTGAGGTTTGGCCCTTATATTTTATTGCTGCAATGTTCACAGCTGGCCTTAGGATTCTTTTTGTTCTTGGTTCATCTACCAAAGGCTATGTAGATGAGGCTAACGCCTATCCTAATGCAGATGCACCTTCAGCTAATGTATCAACTCTTTCAACTATTACCCCTTTAGGACTATCATTAGTTTTCTTCTTTCCTCTGGGGGGTCCTTTGCTTTGTTTCTGAGGTGGCAGGCTTTCTCCATTGGATTTTCTCTTCTCCACAAGAAAGTCATCATATTCTTCATCTGAAATCTCTTGCCTTTTCCTCTTATTATCTACTATGAGGACTACACCCTTCTTCTTCATTGTATTGATTTGTTCATTTACCCATGCTTAGGTCAACTACAGCACCTAACCTGTAAACTGATCTAATGAAATGTCTTCAGGTTGCGTCAAGTCAGGGGCTGAAATGGTGTCATTATACACCTTTTTCTCTTCATACTCATTGGACATGGTCTTGCCATCATCCTTCTTCAATTGTGTAGGCACTGGAATGTAATCAAATGTCCTAACCTGATTGAGGGTGAGCCTTTGATATTTTCTTCTTCTGACTTCATTTTCATCCTCACAATCAACCCAAAAATCCTGTAAGTTCTTCTTATGTATAGGTTGGCCTATGATATTTTGCATTCTTCCATAGGGGTCATATGATTTGGCCAATGGGAATGGCTGTAAGTTCATCAAATTCAAACTTGCTATGGCCTTCTTTATGTTTTCAGAATCAGGGCATATATACCACCCTATAGTTATTCAAAACAAAACTGGAGGAATCTTATTGTTTTTTTTATATGCATCCAATATAGTTGATACCTGCCTGAGAAATTCCATCAGGACTACCCCATCAGTAGGGTACCTGTGTAGCATCAATGGCTATCCTTCAAAGCCCTCTATTCTGATGTAAGAAAATGTGGTAAACTGGATAAACTAGGCACCATGCTTGTATATAACTTCCTGAGCTTCCATGCTCAGTCTTTTGGTTCTATCCTCCTCCATTGTTCTAACTAGATGCATAGAAAATGCATTCACTAATTTGTAATCTGGGAGATAGTTTGTTCTCTACAACTGAGGGTAATGGTCCCATATATGGGCATCATTCAAACTGCTACCAATCTTTCCAACTGTAGTAAGTGCATCAAATGTACCCTTATAAGCACATGAATATACAACATATGAAGTCATGTAAAATACACACTCCGGGCCTCCTAAGTTCATCATTTGTTCATCTAGGGCATCGCTGATGATTTTAGCCCATAATGGATTATTGTCTATGTAAATGTGCATCATGATGACCCCATACATCCAATCCTTGAAACTTCCAACAGTAGGTTGGCCTGTCACTCTACTGAGCAAAGCAATCATATATTGATATTCATCATCAAAGTCAAATTTGTACAGGTGCACTAGTAATTTGGCAGATGCAGTATAAGTGTTGTTCTTTGCCCTACACTGATACATCATCTTTCTTGCAGTCTTTTTGTTATTTATATACTCAGTCTCCAGTTTTTTCAGATCTAACTGATTACCTTCTTTCCAAGTGGGAGGCTTAAAGTAGTTGCAATCCCTTTGCTGGACAAATCTGCATAAACCCTGCCATGTTTTTCTACTCTCCTCATCTGAGGGTTATAATTTATGGCACATTCTATTATCAACTCTGGAGTTTCCATGGAATAAGGAAATCTAGCCGCATGCCACATTCCTGATGTGAAAATGGAGTCTAGTAGGGTACTTTCTTTATCATTATGCATCTTCGACGACCATGCCACTAAATCTGTATTTCCCTGATGAGTGTCTCCGATGACACCATACTTGAATTGCACTCCCTCAGGTTGAGCAAACATCAGCTGAAGAAATTTAGACTCTGACTTGCTCCTCCTGACGTCTGCCATGGATTCCTACAATGAACATGACTGGTCTTACCATAACATTTATATCCATTCATACACAACATTATACGTTTACAGCATCATGCATATTATACTTATCAATATCTATTTCATCATGATATGCATACTTACAGTCTAAAACCAATGGAAAAGCATCCTACCTCGACATGTAGAAAATGACAATAGGAGAGTTTTTAATTACTTACCTGACAATGCTTATCTCCTGGATTAGGCTGATTATGGAAAAGGGCTCAGTTACCAGTGATAATCACGTGTTCTATTCTATTGTAAGTTGTATGCATCCACAGGTAGGTCATATGAGGGTTTGAATGTTCTACGTTCTGTAAACTCTCATTTCATCACAAGGTAAATGCAAAATGACCTTGGAAATTCACTTTATATCTCATTAGTAGGGCAAATTAGGGCAAAATTAGGTTAAATTGATCGAAACCATTGATCTTCTGCCGTGAATCTATGGATGTTGTGAGGTGGTTGCATCACATTCGCAATCGACGGGAATCCACCTACTGCATTTATGTGCATTTAATGTCATGGTGCAAGATGAGAGGGGTCATCTTTAGAAGATCGGGTGATATTCAGAATATCAGGTGATATTGGGAATATGACCCCCTCCGTGTAATATGACCCTCCGTCAGGGTGGCAACACTGATGTCGAAGAGATCAGGTGATGTTTTAAAGATCATCAGGTCATGTTTTAAAGATCAGATGATGTTTTTAAGATGACCACTCAAAACTAAAGTGACCCCCTTTCGAAAGATCAGGATGACATCACCGTCATGTTATTTAAAAGGGTGATCATTGGAGATATACCTCCGCAAGGTAAAAAGGGATGATGATGTCACCGTAAGGGTGATTTTCTTTGTTCATCAAGATTGGATGATGTCATCAACATATTGGCTCTAGGGTGATATTTGAAAGATTGGGTGATATTCAGAACATCGGGTGATATTCGAAATATGACCCCCACAAAATATATGAAGTTGTTTGACAGGAAAATACCACTATCACGTAAAATTGATGTTTGGAGTTCCAGACCGAATGATTATCGGGTGATAAAATTAGATTGGGGTGATCTTCCATAAGATGACTGATATTAAGAAATATGACCCCCCCAGAATATTAGGTTTGACCAGGATTTTGACTTGTCATAACTTTCATTCCCTAAGGAATATCAGGGTGATCCAAAAGGCAAACCTGCATGAAATTTTGTACTCTTTACAACCATGAGGTTATTGATATGAAAAATTAACTTTGAATAACTGACCTCATCATGATGACTTACCCAACTCCCTTATGCAGGGTCACCTGCATGACTTACTTTTACCAGATTGCCGAAAAGTAGGGAAAACACAAGCCAAGCCAAGCAAAAAGTTGGGTCCCTATTTTGTCAAGTCAAAATGGGGCGTGCTGTGTAACCACACAACATAGGGTACTCACACATGAGTAATACGAGACTATCCCTTTCACCATCACATCAAACACGTAATCACAAGACACATAGAAATCAGTTACTAAACGACTAAATAAGAACCATCATCAGATAATCACATGATACACATAATAAGATTAATCCACACAAAACATCACAACATAAAATCCTATGATACAGAATCAGTCATATAAAATTTGATTCTAACATATGACAATCATAGTAAGAACAACATCATAATCACCTGAATGTAATTTAACAATGTTAGAGCATAAAAATTATTAGTGTCGCAATAAAGATTATCGATAAAACATACTAACTGTCATATGAAACCACACATGAGCATAATCAGGAATGTCATCAACATGAATGTAGCATCTACCAATATCATATAATGTACAACATCAACTATCTAACATACCCTAAATATTCCTATTATTTTACCTTCATCTTCATGCTCCTTATCCAGACTATCTACTTATCCAATATGAGAATGGAAGTGCATTACATTGCGTTGTCATTGGGACTTTGGATACAATCCCTTTGATAAGTTGATATCGTAATGGTTGTAATCTTCATCGGAAGCACTCTCTAGTATCAGTGGAAGGTGTTAAGTCATCCCCTCGATGAAACAATGCAAAGTAATATTGGTAGAAATGGTTCACTTTGGCAGGAGTCTCTAAGTTGTCCCTTTGATAGCTCAATACACAACATTGACTCTCATTGGCAAGAGAATGGATGTTAGCAGGACTTGGACCTCAATCTCTTCGAAGTGTCGATAAGGTAGTTTTGAATGTTGATGTGGATGTCAAAGGGGGTTCCTAGCTATCTCCTTGACATTCTGATGGGATGGAGCTGAAGGCTATATGGTTCGACAGTTTGATATATCTTCGACAGTTAATCATTTTGGAGACCGTTTCATTGGTGGAAGTGGAATCAAACTATTTTCCTTGGATTTATTAGAATGTAGAGATCAAAGTAAATGTGATAGAGGCAGAAGTGGAATTCACAATGAGGATTATCGATTAGACTGCATTGTATGAGGAATTGGGGAGGAAATTGTTTGATCAAAAATGCCATTTTTGTCTCAAGTGTTGAATCTATGTAAATTGAGCTTTTGAATGTAATCTATACTTAGTTGATTGAAATAAAAGGAGGGTTGTTTTTCTATTGAAAATTTGTTGCATTCTAGGATTGTTTTGCTACTTGATTGATAGCCTAATAAGGCTCTTCAATCTCAACTACGTTATATGTTGTGATTCATCCATTCAAAGAAATATATCAACCTAAACAACCTTTCTTATACAAATTACATTCCAAGATTAATCACAAATATAGGGCCACTTGATAAAGTATTTATACAATTAAAATTTAAGTTATGTTAGCAATAGGAAAAATGAAGAGGAGTCCTTGTGGTGTCCATTTGTCTAAGTTAATTCTTGATAGGAATATTTAATACATATTTATTTTGATTTTGATTTGTTATGATTATTGAACATGGTGTTATCGAAGTAATGTGATGGTCTTGGAAATTATAATGACATTTCTCTTACAATTGTTTGTGTAATTGTAATTATGTAAATTTTTATTAATATAATGTTAGGTATGTGTAGACACCTAAAAATGTCTCAACCCTTCAACCACTTTTCTGCATCATCCATATAACTAATTTCCTGTTGCGCCTGATTAATTAAATAAATTCATAAGTATTTAATTGATTAACCTCACATCATCCCTGATCATCCATCCTCAGCTAGTCTTCATCAATTTACCCCTAGTCCTGAATTAATTTAATTAATTCAGCAGTATACCTTATAACATTATCTAGATTAATTAAATAAATCATTATTTAATTAATTTTAATCCTTCATTAACCCATTAACTAATTTTCTCCATCTACATTAATTTAAGTTAATCACCCTAATTAATTTGGTGAAAGCATCATTAACACCTTCTCCAATAACCCACTAATTAAAACTTACAACATAATCCCAAGGGTCACATGATCCTTCCACCTCACCTTTGTATTTCCATGCTAATCTCTTCTTCATACCATAAGCTCACACATGTGAGCTCCAAAAATGCCTAAGTGTCACATGTCTCTCACCATTCCACATAAAATGGAATTTTTATTTCCATCTCATCCCAAGGAAATTAATATTTAATTTCCTCACAAGTCCTAATCACATTAAATGTAAATCCTTCCCCAAAATGAATTTTAAATTCATTTTTATTCATAGCCCTACATTTTTGTTGATGAGATCTTAACCCTTGATCTCATCCTTTCATCTCAACCCTTGATTCCAACTTTCAACCTCCACCATTAGATCAATCTCACTCTAAATTTGCCTATAAATATGACCTTCCACAAGCTATTTTTACAACTCATTTTCAAGAAAGTCCATTATGCCAAAATAGCCTCCAAATTCTCTCATTATACCCTTATAATGGCCATTTGATCTTGTCATATTTGAGAGCATGTACACATTGAGTTCATTGAGTTTGGGTAAAGCTAAGGAGCCTTGGGTACATCTCCTTCCACCTTATCAAGGAGTGGAGGACTTCAAGGGCATTTGGAAGGTATAATCTCTTTTGGTTTTTGATTTATCTTCATGATTTATGCTATGTAAGTTTCCTTCATCTTCATTTGGCATGCCTGGTGGAACCTGCTGGTCCCAATCTAACCTTCTTTTATGTGTTTTGTGAAGGTTATTGATGAACAAGTTGTAGTAGTGCTATATCATCTCGTAGTTGCGCTATACCTTCATAGTTTAGCACCATTTTATACTATTTCAACATGCTATTTCCCTATGAAATAGTGCCATTATTGTCTATTTTAGTGCTAATTTTAGCCAATTTTCCTAACATTGTTAGTCCAAAAAAAATTTAGCTTGGTTTTGTGCTTCTCACCACCTACCCTAAAGGTTTGCTCTCTATTTTTTAGTAGAAGATCTTACGCGTAAGGGGAGATAATGTCCATTTTTCATGAAATCCTTTAAAAAATTAAGCTTGAAATTATTTTCACTTTTTGTTAAGCAAACTAACTTGTTTTTTTAAGCACAAATTGATTTTACTTATCTGGATTGACCTTCCAAACTGTTTAAACTCTCTTTTCCATCATTTTGGCAAAGTTTATTTGTTGTTTTTGTGCAGGTGTTAGGTTTTCCATGATTTAGCACTATCTCTATCCAAAACCACACAACATACATGTATAACCTAGTTTAGCACCATTTGGTCTAATTTCAGTGTTATTTCCTAGTGTATCAGTGCTATTCTCTATTTCCGTGTGATTTGTTTGTAATTCAACGTTATGGTCTGTTTCAATGTGATTTGTCTATTGTTTAGCATGATTTTTATCTACTGTTAGATGTCATATGTGTTGCAAGTATGAGGTAAACCAGTGTTGTCATTGATGTCAACATACTCATATTGCTTTGACAAGAAGGATTCAATGAGCAGTGTGCTGAGGATATTAAGAAAATTAGCCTCAGTCAGGAACAGTAAAGAACAGTGATGAGAAGAAGGCAAATGTACTGTATAGGATGCGAACCGGAGGATGCGGATTAAAGGGTTTGTAGATATGAGTCTTGAGATGCTTCAGTTAAGATTTCAGAGGTCCGCATGAAGATCTGAAGGAGTTGTGGCTGTCGGTGTAGAACCAGTTCCGGCAAGTGCTCAGAGGTGACAGAGGATCACAGAAATGTCTGGTGAGGTCCGGAACTGTATAATCCTAATCTGCAGATTGGAAGGAGTCTTTGAGATGTCCTTGTGATGTGCCATCTCGAGTTGTGTATGATTTGGAGGTCTGGAAGTACCTCTTGCACTATGACAGTAGCGACAGACAGTGTTCTTGAAGTTCTGGATGAGGAAGAGAAGAGATTCCAGTAAGTAAAGAAAGTGTGGATGTACCTGGTCATTCAGGCAGGCTTGTGAAGGTTCTTGGATCATGTTGAGGTTGTGTTGTTGGTCCACATTGATAGTAGAGCTCAGAATTGAAGATATTCTTCCGGATGAAGTTCTTGCTCTGTTTAGCCGACCGGATGAGTTGTTCATCCTGCGAATGTTCTTGTGGTGGCCGACCAGATGTGTTATTCATCTTGCAGATACTCTTATGGTTGTTTGCCGACTTAGATGTTTGTTCCTAAGTCGATGTCTTGTATAAATAATGGTTTGTGAGTTCATTTCGATGTGTGGATTGTGTGGATGAGTGTGGCATAGCAAAGAGAAGTGCGAAAGGCAGAGCAGAGGTTTTTGGGCTTAAATGGAACTGATCTGGACATGGTAGAGATGCCATTCTCTAGTTCAAGATTGTGATTCTTATCACTTTGTAGACAGTGTGTCTCCTTGTAGGCAGTGGGCCTCTTTGTGAGCAGTGTGCT
Organism: Cunninghamia lanceolata; assembly: GCA_027924645.1. Taxonomy (NCBI): domain Eukaryota; kingdom Viridiplantae; phylum Streptophyta; class Pinopsida; order Cupressales; family Cupressaceae; genus Cunninghamia; species Cunninghamia lanceolata. The sequence goes on from BSBN01000193.1 coordinate 8,884,244, forward strand.
CGGGCAGTGAGCCCTAATTGGCAAGTGCCATTCTTTTTCTTATTCTTCTAACAGAGAATAATCCTTGGGTTAATCACCTCGTGGTTTTTCCCTTAACTGGGTTTTCCACGTCAAAATCTTGGTGTTCAATGTGTTGATGTTTATCTGCTCTTGTGTTTATGTATTATGCTTTCATGGATGATTAATTGATATGCTGTTAACTAACAACGAAGAATCAAGTGTTTGAAAGAACAAGAAGTTTTATACAACTGATTCACCCCCCCCTCTCAGTTGTATGCCTTAAATCCAACAATTGGTATTAGAGCCAAGTTCCTCTGAAAGGAGCTTAACCGCTTGAGGAGATCCAGGATGTCGTCATACAAGAAGGATAGTCCGAAGTTTGATGGAACCAACTTCACTCTCTAGAAAGGCCGCATGAAGTGTCACTTGGAATGTATGGGAAAAGCATACTTGGCTATGGTCTCAAAACCATATGTACCTCCACAAGGTGGTCCGACAACTCTGAATGAAATCACAGATGCTGAAAATAATCTGCGGACCAAGGAAGCCCTACTAAGTGCATTGAATGATTCAGATCTCTCAAATGTTATTGACCTACCAACTACATATGAGATCCTGACTAAACTGGAACTTCTGTATGAAGGAGATGAGTTTGTCAAAAGTGCAAGGTTGCAAAGTCTGAAAGGGAAATTTGAAAGATTGAAGATGAGAGATGATGAAAACATCACTACCTTTATGCCAAGAGTGAATGAGCTAGTATGTGGAATTAGAAATGCTGGTGGAACTCTAGATGAAAATGAGATTGTCTGCAAAATCCTAAGATCCCTTCCTGCTGCCTACAAAATCAAGGTTGCTACCATTGATGAATTCAGAACCCACACAACTGTCACAAGAGAACAACTGGCTGGCAAACTAGCTACATTTGAAATGACCGAGTTTGGAGATGATCCTCCCAAGACTGAATCTGCTTTCAAAGCCAGTGCCTATGTGAAAGGCAAACAAAGATTTGATCTAGGAGAAAACTCATCAAGGAAGATGTCATGGTATGATCAAGCAAGAAGAGACATGGAAGAAGAAGTAGAAATAGCTCAACTTGAAGCCCTCATTGCAAAGAGACAGCCAAGAGGATCCGGTAAGTATGAAGGAAAACTACCCTTTAAGTGTTTCAACTGCAATAAGATTGGTCATTTTGCTTCAAGATGTCCGGAAAGATCTGCAAGGTCTAATACTAACAGACAAAGGTTTCAAAAGAATTGCTATTATGTTCATGAAGAAGATGACAATGAAGGAGTAACAGATGATGAATCAGAACTAGGAAGCAAATCCGGAAATGAATGGGTGTTTATTGCCATCAAGGAAGAAGATTCAATATCCTCTGAATCTGTCAATCACAAGGTTGTGGAAAAAGCTTTGGCTGCTCAAGTGGAAGAAAAGGATGATTGGGTTATTGACAGTGGATGTTCTCACCATATGACTGGTGACAAGAATAAGTTCTTGAATTTGGAAAGGTATGAAGGAGGAATGGTAAAGTTTGGTGACAATTCTGCTGGCAGAATCAGAGGCAGGGGAACTATTTCCTTTGATGGAAAGAGCAAAACAGGTAATGTACTATATGTTGAAGGATTGAAGCACAATCTTCTCAGTGTTGGTCAGTTAGTAGACAAAGGCTATGATCTTCGGTTTAAGAATGGAAAATACAGAATCTTTACAAGCTCCGGAACTGAAATTGCATCCGGTGCTCAGACAAAAGGTAATATCTTTCATCTAGTTGGTTCAAATAAAAGTTGTTTGTTTGTTCAAATTGATCAGAGTTGGTTATGGCATAGAAGAATGTGTCATGTAAATTTTGATAACATCATCAAGATAAGCAATACTCAGGCTGTAAGAGATCTTCCAAAATTGATGAAACCTACAAATAGTGTGTGCAAAGAATGTCAGTTAGGTAAACAAAGCAGAGTCTCTTTCAAAAGCAAAGATCAGTCTTCTACCGAACTGTTGGAATTAGTACATACTGATCTCTGTGGTCCGACAAGAATCAAGAGTCTGCAAGGTGATAGATATTTCATGTTGTTAATTGATGATCATTCCCGGATGATGTGGGTTACCTTTCTAAAAGAAAAATCAGAAGCATTTGAGAAGTTCAAAATCTTCAAAGCCTTGGTAGAGAATCAAACCGGATTAAAACTAAAGTGTCTAAGGTCTGATAGAGGTGGTGAATTTACATCTGGAGAGTTCATTGACTATTGTGAGAAGCAGGGTATAAGGAGACAATTGTCTGCTCCTAGGACTCCACAGCAGAATGGAGTAGTTGAAAGAAAGAACCGGACCATCCAGGAAGCTGCCAGGACAATGATGTTGGAAGCAAATGTTCCTCAAATGTTTTGGAAAGAAGCTATCAGCACTGCAGTCTACACTCTCAATCGAGTTCAAATCAAAAACAACACCGGTAAGACCCCCTATGAACTCTGGTTTGGCATCACTCCTACTGTGAAATATTTCAGAGTATTTGGTAGCAAGTGTTATATCAAAAGAGATGAAGATCTAGGAAAGTTTGATGCTAGAAGTGATGAAGAAATTTTCTTGGGTTACTCCACTCAAAGCAAAGCATACCGGTGTTACAATAAGAGACTGAGGAAGATGATAGAAAGCACTAATGTGAAAGTTGATGAAGGAATTGAGAAGCCCTCAAGATTTTATGAATTTGATGAAGATGACCAAGACGGTGTTCAGATTCAAGGAACTCAATCCTCTCCGGTAAGACAGAGTCAGCCTGATCCGGTAAATCAGGAAGAAGAGATAGGTTTGAATGAGCCTGATCAAGAAGCAGCAATGCAGGATACTCCCAAAATTCCTAGGTATGTAACACTAAACCACTCTCAAGATCAGATCATAGGTGACAGAAGCAAAGGTGTGCAAACTAGAAGGAATGTTGCTCAAAATCAAGATGAGTGTTGTCTGATTTCAAAGATTGAACCTAAAATAGTAAATGAAGCCTGCAATGATGAAAACTGGACTAAAGCAATGAAAGATGAATTAATGCAAATTGAGAAAAATCATACTTGGGATCTTGTTCCCAGACCTAGAGACAGGAATGTGATTGGAACCAAATGGGTCTTCTGGAACAAACTGAATGAAGCTGGTGAAGTTATCAGAAACAAAGCTAGATTGGTCTGCAAAGGCTACTCTCAAATAGAAGGAATTGATTTTGAAAAGACCTTTGCTTTGGTGGCAAGAATTGAAGCAGTCAGATTATTTCTTGCATTTGCTACCTTCAAAGAATTCAAGGTATATCAGATGGATGTCAAGTCTGCTTTCCTAAATGGTGATCTGGAAGAAGAAGTTTACATTGAACAACCGGAGGGATTTCAATTGTCTGATAATGATGATATGGTCTGCAAGTTGAAGAAAGCATTGTATGGACTAAAGCAAGCCCCAAGATCATGGTATGAAAGGTTGGATAAGCATCTTGTGCAGATTGGATTCAACAAAGGTACTGCTGATAGTAACTTATATTTCAAAATTGTTCATGAAAACATTTTGATTGTTGAAGTGTTTGTGGATGATATCATTTTTGGAGGAAGAGATAGTATGTGCAAAACTTTTGCAAATCAGATGAAAAGTGAGTTTGAAATGTCTATGCTTGGTGAAATGAATTTCTTCTTGGGTCTGCAAATTACTCAAACAAAGAAAGGAATCTTCATTTCTCAGACCAAATATGTGAAAGAATTGTTGAGGAAATTTGGTATGGAAGATGCAAAGCCAATGAACACTCCCATGGCAACCGGATGTAAGTTGAGCAAAGATGATGACTCCCCAAAGGCAGATCAGACAAAGTATAGATCAATGATTGGTGGATTGTTGTATCTCACTCAGACCAGACCAGATATAATGCACGCTGTTGGTCTTGTGGCAAGATTCTAGGCTGATCCTAGAGAATCTCATGTTATGGCAATCAAAAGAATTTTTAGGTACCTGAAAGGAACAGTTGAGTATGGTCTATGGTACCCTAGAGATCCGGATTTCTCTCTTCATGCTTACACAGATGCAGATTGGGCAGGAGATGTGGATGACCGGAAGAGCACTAGTGGTGGAGCATTCTTTTTGGGGAAGAGATTGGTTTCTTGGCTAAGAAAGAAACAAGATGCAATATCTCTGTCTACAACTGAAGCAGAATACATTGCAGCAGCAGGTAGTTGCACTCAAATCTTATGGATGAAGCAGATGCTAAGAGACATTAAAGTTGAATATGAGGAGCCTATCACAATTTTCTATGATAATTCAAGTGCAATTAATATTTCTAAGAATCCGGTATTGCATTCTAAGACTAAGCACATATCTATCAAGTTTCACTTTTTGAGAGAACAAGTGAACAAGGAAGAAGTCAGATTGGAGTATGTTCCCTCAAAGGATCAGATTGCAGATATCTTTACTAAACCTCTTCCCAAGGACTCTTTTGAAAATCTCCAGGAGAAGTTAGGGGTCATGGCCCCTCCGGTGATGAACTAGGATGCACTGATGTGCATCAGTCTGGTGGATATCACAGTCATATCTTGTGATCCGGATTGATGATGGGGAGCTGCAACTAAGGGGGAGCAGCTGGTATGATTCTGATGTATTAGAATTGCAAGTATGAGCCCTTTGCCATTGATGTCAAAGGGGGAGAGAAGACATGTGAAAAACAAGTAGCTGATGATCAAAAGGGGAGCAGTAAATGAGGAGAAGACATGTTGCTGATAGGGGGAGCTATGACAGAAAGGAGAAGTTCTTGTCTTGATGGTTTTTCACATCATATGTTGCCATCAATGACAAAGGGGGAGATTGTTGCAAGTATGAGGTAAACCAGTGTTGTCATTGATGTCAACATACTCATATTGCTTTGACAAGAAGGATTCAATGAGCAGTGTGCTGAGGATATTAAGAAAATTAGCCTCAGTTAGGAACAGTAAAGAACAGTGATGAGAAGAAGGCAAATGTACTATATAGGATGTGAACCGGAGGATGCGGATTAAAGGGTTTGTAGATATGAGTCTTGAGATGCTTCAGTTAAGATTTCAGAGGTCCGCATGAAGATCTGAAGGAGTTGTGGCTGTCGGTGGAGAACCGGTTCCGACAAGTGCTCAGAGGTGACAGAGGATCACAGAAAGGTCCGGTGAGGTCCGAAACTATATAATCCTAATCTGCGGATTGGCAGGAGTCTTTAGGATGTCCTTGTGATGTGCCATCTCGAGTTGTGTATGATTTGGAGGTCCGGAAGTACCTCTTGCACTATGACAGTAGCGACAGATAGTGTTCTTGAAGTTTCGGATGAGGAAGAGAAGAGATTCCAGTAAGTAAAGAAAGTGCGGATGTACCTAGTCATTCAGGCAGGCTTGTGAAGGTTCTTGGATCATGTTGAGGTTGTGTTGTTGGTCTGCATTGATAGTAGAGCCCAGAATTGAAGATATTCTTCCGGATGAAGTTCTTACTCTGTTTAGCCGACCGGATGAGTTGTTCATCCTGCGAATGTTCTTGTGGTGGCCGACCGGATGTGTTATTCATCTTGCGGATACTCTTATGGTTGTTTGCCAACTTAGATGTTTGTTCCTAAGTTGATGTCTTGTATAAATAACGGTTTGTGAGTTCATTTTGATGTGTGGATTGTGTGGATGAGTGTGGCATAGCAAAGAGAAGTGCGAAAGGCAGAGCAGAGGTTTTTGGGCTTAAATGGAACTGATCCGGACATGGTAGAGATGTCATTCTCCAGTTCAAGATTGTGATTCTTATCACTTTGTAGACAGTGTGTCTCCTTGTAGGCAGTGGGCCTCTTTGTGAGCAGTGTGCTCGGGCAGTGAGCCCTAATTGGCAAGTGCCATTCTTTTTCTTATTCTTCTAATAGAGAATAATCCTTGGGTTAATCACCCCATGGTTTTTCCCTTAACCGGGTTTTCCACGTCAAAATCTTGGTGTTCAATGTGTTGATGTTTATCTGCTCTTGTGTTTATGTATTATGCTTTCATGGATGATTAATTGATATGCTGTTAACTAACAACGAAGAATCAAGTGTTTGAAAGAACAAGAAGTTTTATACAACTGATTCACCCCCCCCTCTCAGTTGTATGCCTTAAATCCAACAATATGTCTTTGTTTTAACATAAACATAGAGTGTTTTAGCACTATATGATATTTATTTAGCACCATTTCCCTATTATTTAGCACCATTTTACACTGTTTTAGTGCTATTACGTTCTATTTAAGCGCTATTTTTATGACAATATCTTGAAGTCTATGGAGGGATCTAATAAGATTTTGTAGGTACCACAAACATTTTTCCAAGACCATTTTATCAAAATGGTGATATTTTGGCACAAGTTTTGCTCATCCAAGTCTTTGTTTGCTATACTAGAGTAGTTGCACTAAATTAGCTTAGAGGGAATTAAAATTATTTGCCTTGTTTGGTTTATGTGTGGACATATGCTCTCCCCTCACACTTTAGGGTGATCTTGGGGATCAAAAGCTCACACTCAAACATTTTTATTGCTTTTAAGTGTTATTCTCAAAGAGGTCACTTTATTTTGTATGCTCTCCCCTTGCACTTCATGCTTTCTTGGGTGATCAGAAGTAAGGGAGATTTATTCTTAGGAGGCCTGCTTGGGGATTTCATCACCTTAATAGATGACCTCAACCACATGTTCCAGTGGGGTATATAAAGGGGTGAGAGAAAAAGTTGTACCACAATGGTGAACTTGATTGGTCCAAATTGAGCACTGAGATCCTTGGTTTGTCGACACTTAGTTTGATGCCATTTATGGCACATCGCTATGGGATCCTATTCGTAGTCTTGGGCCTCATGTTCCTTGTGTATGAAGAGGACTCCCTTAGAATCTTGGAATATCCTAGTTTAAGACCTTTTTGTTGCACACATGATGCCTAAGTCTGTTGTCATTGATGTCAACACTATCACAAGGATGAGGAGATTGTTAAGGTTGTCATTGATGTCAACTCTATAATGGAAGTGTGATGGTTGTCAGGGTTGGATGTCAGGCCTTGATTAGTCTAGAATTGAGATGAGAATCAGAAGCACTAAGTGGATAAGATATGTTCCTGGTGGCCTACAGCATGTGGAATGTTCCATCGTAATGTTCCTCAGTTGTGTGTGTTTGAACAAAGAAGTTTTGGCCTCCGGAAGTTGGTGACAGTTTTTGTTTCAAGATGATTTCTCTTTAAAGATTGTCTAGGAAACTACTCTGCATTATCATTATATTAATGTTATGCTTCTGTAGATTGGAACATAGATTCATACAGTGTCATTCTATGTATGTTCCAAGCTTCATGATGTTTTGATCATTGGAAGGATGCTTTTATGCTAACAACTTGAAGATAGCATTTATTTTGTAAAGGTGTTAAGGTAGTAGGGTGATAAAATGCTCTACATTCCTCCATAGTTATAGATTTATCTATGCGATTCTAGAATTATTTCAAGAGGGTAGTGAAGGTGTTGTTTCCAAAGTTTTAGATCATATTTCGCTCTGCTATGAAATTTATGTATGATAGAACACCAACATGTGCTCTGGCAGAATGAAGTAGTAACGAAGACCTCCTGGAATGCTCCACATTCCTCCAGAAGTGAATGATTGTCCTTACAATTTTGTGGACATGTTCTTGGATGTGCATTGCGTGCCTCTTTTTAGTTTCAAGCTTCTTGGTGGTCCACAACTTAGTTTTTCAATTGGTTGCATGTTGTAGTGTGTTCTAGATGATAGAGTGTTTTCAGAGTAAATGTTTGAAGATATGTGGCACAATTATTTGATGTGTGGTGGCAAAGGAGTGTTTAGGGATTTTTTAGGAGTCATGTGGACTCATCTGGAGAAGTTTCATGAAGATCTTTCTTGTTTCCAGTACCATAAAAATTTTTCAAGTTGATGTGGTTGTTATTCAAGTCTTCATGATTTTTCCTTGAAATTGTCCTATTTTCAAATGAGCTAACTGTGTGGATGTAATTCTTTGATTATTAAATCTATCTATGATGTTTTGGACCTAGTTAATCAAGAGTTGGGGTCCACAAGGCTTGGATGTAAATGTATTTTTCATATTATCCCTAGCTGATAAGCTATGTAATCAATGTAATATCATGTATAAATAGTGAATCAAAGTGAGTAAGGAAAAGTGTGATTAAAATTGATTGAAAAAGTTTGCAAGTAGATAAAAGCATAATAAATGTATTGTTAATGTGCGACTAAAGGAGAGAGAGTAGAAGTTGTGGATACTGTCCGGATTCATCTTGAAGACATATTTGTGACACTGATCAAGTATAGAGTGTCCCTAACTAATTAGATAATTAGAAGAAAGTGTGAAGAGGTAGAACTACAATCATCAAAAGTGTGAGTTTCAATGTTAGTTTTCAAACAGTAGAAAGACTGTCATACTATAATCTTTTGTAAGTGTGTTCTCATTTCATGGACTAGTAGCTTCCTTGGGAGTGACCCTTAAACAAAGTCATTAGGGAGCAGAAGCTTCCTTAGGAGTGACCCTAAATCAAAGTTACTTAGGGAGTAGCAACTTCCTTGGGTTGAAGCCCCTATTACAAAGTTATTAGTTGAGCTTCATATATGGTGAGTTAATCATCACCATGGTTTTCCACATATATCTGGTGTTATGTGTTGATGTGCATTGTGTTATTCTTTCATGTTGATATTGTGATGCTTAAGGTTTAATCTACTCCAGGTAAGTTGAAATTGTTCAAATTGAAAATTGTTTGAATACTAATTCAGCCCCTCTCTCAATATTCTTGTGTCTCTAACAATTGGTATCAGAGTGAAGTTCCTCTAAGGAAAGCTTAACCATTTGAGGAAGGTCCGAGATGGCACAAGGAGGATCCAGTAAGATACCTAGGTTTGATGGAACTGATTATGTTTTGTTGAAGACAAGGATGGAAACCTACATCAATTCTCTAGGGTGTGGAGTTTGGGATTCTATCAAGAAAGGTTACCCTGTGCCTCCTACTATGGATTAATTGATTCAAAAATTTCAAAGGTGATGAGTTGTAGCTTTGCTCAAGAAGTCTAGGGTAATCTTGAAACCATTTATGAAGGAGATAAGAAAGTAAAGTATGCTAAGATACAAATCCTCAAAATCAGATTTGAATATTGCTAGATTTATGCTCTGAGTGAAGGAAATGGTCAATGGCATCACAGGTCTTGGTGGTGAGATAAAAGAGGATGAAATTATGAAGAAGGTTCTGAGATCTCTTCCTAAATCTTACAATCATAAGGTATTTTCTATTCAGGAGACTGTAGACTTGGATAAATACTCTTTAGACTAAATGTTTGGGACTCTTACTGCTTTTGAAATGAGAGAATTTGACAGTTATGTTCCAAAGAAAGAAGTTGCTCTCAGAGCTAGTAAAAATACAAAGGATGAGGCTGCTAATGGAAATGAAAGCCCTACTGATGTTGAAGCAAATTTTGTAAGAACATTGAAGAAAGGCTCTAAAAAATATAAAGGTAAGTTATCCTTCAAATGTTTTAATTGTGGAAAGGTTGGTCACTTTGCTTCTAAATGTCTTCCTAAAGAAGCTAGGAGAAATAATAGAAATAGTAAATTCAAAATGAGTCTTCTTTCCATAGAAGATAGTTGTTCTTTAGATGATGAGGATCATGATGATTCAAATGATGAAACCCTTTTCTTGGCCATGAGTGTTGGTGACAAAAAGGATGATGTTGAAGAATGTGGAAAAATTGATACCTTGCAAATAGTAAAAATTAGTGAAAGATCAATGGTTGTATGGGCTGCCTTCCATGCAAAAGAAGAAACCAAAGCTTGGGTTATTGATAGTGGTTGTTCAAATCCTATGACTGGTGACAAAGAGAAGTTTATCATCCTTAAGAAGTGGGATGGTGGAGCTATCAAGTTTGGAGGTGATGAATCAACTCAAATATGTGGAAAACGTGTCATAACTATTGATGGAAAGAACAGGACTGGGGATGTTCTCTATGTCAAGGATTACAACACAATATTCTCAATGTCAGTAAGATGTATAGGAAAGGTTACAATCTTACTTTTCATGCCAATGGTTGTGATATCAGGAAGGCAGGATCCAAAAAGCTAGTTGCAGAAGGTATCAAGACATATGACCTGATATTTATCACTTGAAAGAGGCAAATAGAATAACATGTTTGTTGACTCAATCTAGTGAGTGTTTCTTGTGGCACAAAAGAATGGGACACAACAACCTTGATAATATGATAAGAATAAGTTCTACTCATGCAATGAGAGATATGCTTAAGATAATCAAGCCTGCAAACATTGTATGCAAGGAATGTCAAATGGGTAAGCAGACAAAGACAAGTTTTAAAAGCAAGGAGTACTCTTCTTCAAAGCCATTGGAGCTGATTCATACAGGCCTATGTGGACCTATAAGATTTAAGAGTCAACATGGTGAAAGGTACTTTATGTTTCTTATTGATGATTATTCTATAATGACTTGGGTTACTTTCTTAAGAGAAAAATATGATGCCCTTGATAAGTTTAAAGTCTTCAAAGCTTTGGTTGAAAATGAAATGGATACTAAGATCAAATGTTTAAGGTCAGATAGAGGAGGTGAGTTTACTTAAAATGAATTTGAAAAGTTTTTTGAAGATCATGGTATTAGGAGGAATTTGTGTGTTCCTAGAACCCCTCAGCAAAATGCAGTAGTAGAAAGGAAGAATAGGATTGTGCAAGAAATGTCTAGGACAATGTTGAAAGATGTAGATCTACCTGATATATACTGGAAGCAAGGAATTCACATTGTTGTCTATCTAACTAACAGAGTGCATTTAAGGGTCAGTACCACAAAGACCCCTTATGAGTTGTGGTATGGAAGACCTCCCACTGTCAAATACTTCAAGATCTTTGGAAACAAATGCTATATCAATAGAGATGAAGAAGACCTAGGAAAGTTTGATTCAAGATGTGATGAGGGAATCTTTCTTGATTACTCAATCAGAAGCAAGGCCTATAGGTTCTACAACAAAAGGTTGGAAAAGATGATTGGAAGAAGAAATGTCAAAGTAGATGAGCACTTGTATCAGTTCTCACAAGATCTAGAAGACACTAGATCTGATATTTTTCCTTGCATTGATGAGGAAAAGGAAGAAATGAAAGAAGAAAAGGAACAAGAACCAGACCAGATACCTAGGACCCTAGCAAAGTATGTTCAAAAGAATCACCTTGTAGGACAGATCATTGGACACAAGAATGAAGGTGTGTGGACAAGGAGAAGGTTTACCAAGACACATGAGCAAGTAAACTTGTATTTGTTATCAAAAGTACGACCTAAGACCTTTGCTGAAGCCAACAAGGATGCTGGATGGATAAAATCCATGGAGGAAGAATTGGATCATATTTTAAAGAATTAGACATGGAAACTAGTTCCCAGACCAACAAATAAGAACATTATAGGAATAAAATGGGTGTTTCAAAAAAACTAAATGAAGAAGGTGAAGTTGTAAGGAACAAAGCAAGATTAGTATGCAAATGATACACTCAAGTAGAAGGAATTGATTTTGAGTAGAGTTATGCTTCAGGAGAAAGGATGGAGGCAATTAGAATGTTCCTTGCTCTTGTTGCTCATTAGAACTTCAAAGTATATCATACGGATGTCAAGTCAACATTTCTGAATGGTAGTATCTTTATTTCTCAAGCTAAGTATGTCAAAGAATTTTTGAAGAAGTTTGGTATGGAAGATTCAAAACTAGTGAGTACTCCCATGGTCACTGGATGTCACTTGATAAAAGATGACGAGTCTTCAAAGGTGGATAGGATTGTCTATAGGTATATGATTAGAGCATTGTTATACCTAACTACTTTTAGACCTAACATTATGCATGCAGTATGTGTGGTTGCTAGATATCAAGCCAATCCTAAGCAAACACATGAGAAGGTAGTGAAAAGGATATTCAGATACTTGAAAGGAACTCTAGACTATGGTCTATGGTATCCAAAAGGTAATGCCTTTGATTTGAGTGCATACACTAATGCTAACTGGGCTAGTTGTGTTGATGATAAAAGAAGTACAAGTGGCAGTGCTTTCTTTCGAGGAAGCAGATTGGTTTCATGGAAAAGAAATTAGCAAGACACAATGTCCTTATCAACTATAGAGGAAAAGTATATTGCAACAACCTCTTGTTATACACAAATGTTGTGAATGAAGCACACTATGAAGGATATCAAGGTATTGCATGATGAGCCTATTCCTATTTTGTGTGATAATACAAGTGCTATCAATATTTCCAAGAATCCAGTGATGCATTTGTTGGAAACAATGTAGATAACTAAGAGGGGGGTGAATCAGTTATCTTATATCTTTTCTATTTTCTTACCTTTTCTTAACTTATCATTTAATGTTATGTCAAAACAAGACAATCATCAGAGTTGAGAATAAATTAACACATGACACAAGGATTTTTACGTGGAAACCCTGTTAAGGGAAAAACCATGGGGTGACTAACCCAAGATTGTATTATTTGTTAAAAGAATAAGGAGTACAAATTTGGCACTTGCCAATTAGGGCTCACTACCTGAGCACACTGCTCACAAAAGGCTCACTTCCCACTAGAGACTTACAGTCTACAAATGCTTATAGAAGATACCAAGGTGTTTGAACTGATGAACAACATCTATGCATGCAGGATTTCAGTTGCGGTTAGGCACAATATACTGATCTAGCACATTTCATTCTTCCTATGCTCAATATAACTTTCCTGTTACATTTTGGGCTTGAATTACTACCTTCACACTTGTCTCTACTTATCTTCACTTAACCATAGATACTATTCACTTCACACATTTACATGCTTGAATCCATCAGGTATATATATCCGCATCAAGGATTTCCAGCTTTTTAGTTGGCAACAAGAACACTTCAGATATTTGTAAGTTATTGATCTGTCGGCTGAATCCATGCTTGATTAGTGATGCACATCAAAGACATAGGCATAGAATTCATAATTCATGTCAGCCAACAATGTGTAATATCACAGATTGCTTGATCAGTACCTTTTACTCATCTAGATTGAAGTCTGATACTCTGTCGGTCAGTTCTTCCTATGTCTGCTCTGCCTGACTAGAATCTAACACTTGGATACTCATATCTTTTTCTTACTTTATCATTGGAGGCTAAATCTTTGGAATATAGTAGTCATAATACCCCTCTTGACTTGTCCAAGTCCACAACTTACTAAGTTACACCATTTGAGAGATTCAGACCTGATTGTCAGACCTTGTTACATACTCTGTTCTTGTTCACCAAACCAAGATAATCTTCAATCTGACTTCCAGTATAGGCATATTATGTACTGTAGATGTGTGGGATAGACTTTGTTGCCATCAATGACAACACTTAAGAAGCCACATTGTGTCTCTTGCGAACAATCTCCCCCTTTGGAATTGATGGCAACACTTAGTGAAAAATGGCTAAGTGTTGTAGCAACTCCCCCTTGGCCGATGCTATCTTTTGCACTATTTTACTGGAGCTCCTCCTTAGCTGGACTCCACATTTTTCACTACTCTTCACTCCCCCTTTGATATCAATGGCATAGGGCCGAATCCACATACCAAAATTTTACAAAAATTGTTCTATACATGGCCGCATAAGTATAAATAAATCATAAGTTATACTTACATATACTTAAGTATATCCGCAAAGGTTGTCTTTAATTGGATGAATTCTATGGCCCAACTCCTCTTCATTCTATTCAAAATGGAGATGTGTCCACTTAACAAAAATGCATATGCTTCTGCCCTCTTTAGGTCTATTGGATCATTGGTTTGGATTGTGTTTTGTGCTTCTGTCAAGGCATCATGCATTACCTCTAACTTAGGAATGATTATCCCTCCGAGCTCACCCATTCTATCTATTATGTTCTTTTTCTCCTTAACCAATTCTTTAATTTCATTTATTATAGAAATAGATTGACATTCATGATTCACCAGAGTGGTAGTAAGGGGATCAAAATTATGAGACAAACTTGATAGTTTTCCTTCTTGTTCTTACATTTTCTTCTCAATATCCTCTGTCACTTCAGGCCAAGTTAAACAAAATTTGTATATGTCCCCACCATCTTTAAGAACATTTTCAAGGCTCTTTATGCCAATGCCTAAGTTTCTTGTATCATTGGTAATTAGCCCTTGTATTTCACTAAACCTCTTCTCCAAGAACTCCTTCCGGACCTTAGTCTCTACCAATTTCTCTAAGGATTCCAAATGAGTGTTAATAGAATTGACTAAGTTTTCCAAATTACTGGATGGAGAGGTAGAAGAATCCTTTTGGTAGGTTGGTATAATCTTCTCTTGCACCCTAGATGCAATCTCCAATAGTTCACAGTCCTCCATGTGAGATTTCAAGAGTTTTTCTTTTTCTTTGGCTTGAACAAGAGATGCTATTTTCATTGTCTGTACCAGGGAGAGAGAGTCAAAATTTAGTGGTCCTTGAAATAGCTCAATTTCATCTAGCTCCAACATTTCTCTATCTAAGAAGTTCTTTACTATCTCTACAGTGTCTCTTGCTGGTGATTGAGACTTCTTTCCTTTTGGGATATCAGAACAGTCATCATTAGTATTTTCTGCTTGTTCTTCTTCTTTTCCCTTAACCTCTTCTTCTTGAATCTTCTTCTCCTCTCTTCTATCTTCTCCTTTAGCTTCAGAGTCTAGAATGTTTGTCATAGCTGCAGTGGGATCTAGAGGAGAGATGTCACCTATGTTTTTTGCTTCATGAACTTCCTCTTTTGGAACTGAGGAGTCTAACTTCTTAGTGATTTCTTCATTTATTTTCTTTAATCCTTTGACATCCTTGTCAAAAGATTTTTCATTGATATCACTTGATCCTTCAACATCCATGGTAGAATGTTCTTCATCTATTTCCTCTACTATAGGAAGATTGAATCTCTTCAAGGCATTCCAGAGGATATCTTTTGTTTCTCTTGCTACTTGGTCAGTTTCTCCAAGCATGAGTTTGTTCATTCTTGCCTTGCTTCGGAACTCATCCTTACAATCCTTGAAAATCATGCTCATTTGTTTTGAAGTGATGGAAGGATAAATATGAATTGCTATCTACTCCTGAATCTCTAAGTCTTTTTCCATTGTATTCTCTTTTCTCAGCTCAAGTACCTTTTCTAGGCTCTTAGGAATTAATGATATAATTTCAATGAAAGCTTTATTATAAATGCTCAAGTACCTAACAGTAGCCTCTTCCAGAATTCTCTTGTCAGCATCACTATATTCGTCATTGATATTTGCCACCAGCTATAGGTTCCCATCCACAGTAACTACCTTAATGATGTCATCAATGGAAAGAGTGGGCTTTTCAACAAATTCCTCTCCCTTCTCTTCCTCATTTCTGCTAGTAGAGAACTTCCCAGATGTTCTCTTTTTCTTTATTTTCTTGATTTCTTCATCCGATTCCGTTTCTTCATCATCTTTATGGCTTGTATATGTCCTTGTGGCTTTGGTCTTCATCCTCTTTTCTCCTTTTCTAGATTTCTTGACTTTCGGTTTGGTAGACTTTGAGCTTTTGGAAGTGATAGGAGCAGAGCTCTTGGAGGATCTAGTCCGAGAGGAGGTTTGTACATGAGCACTTTATTTCTTTGCTTCTTGTTTTTCTTTCTCTACCCTCTCTATTTTCTCTCTGTTAGCATCAATGGTATCCTTTGATGCTAACTCAACATGTATTTTTATACTTAGCTCTTCAATGGTGCCAAACCCTTCTGCTTCAGTGTCCTTAGGCTGGCTCAACAGGTGTTGAATATGTAGCTCCAAGATTTTTTCATTGACCTCATATCCCATATGCATTATCCATACAGTTCTTGGCTCAACTACCTCCATTAGGCATTGATCAATGTCAACCATGTAGTAGACTATATATTTGTATTTGTCAACTATTGTTTGTGGTATTCTTTCTCTAGCTTGCATCATGCTTTGGAAATTCTTAAAGTAACCCTAGAGAGTTGTGTTTTGGGCTTGAGCATCACCAAGTCCATCCATGTCAGGTAGCTCATTCATATAATAGAAAAACAGACACAGTATTAGACTACCATATTTAAAGGAGTTTTTCTTATCCTTTTTTATCTTCTACAAGTTCTCCAATAGCTGATTTAGAAGAAGCTCACATAGATCATAATCTGCATCTTCTCTCAACATCTGATATGTAGCATAGATTATTATACAAGACATAATTTTCCCTACTTGAATGGTAGATTTTGTAGCTGATTATCATTGAAACAAACTTGACATCTGGATCTGTGATGTCATCTATGGTCTTTGCTCTTTTGTCAAATTTTGATTTAATGGCTTCAGTTACCATTTGGTTTTTCATAGATTTGAGTGTGGGTAACCCATTGGCTGAATGCAGTCCAGTCACTACCCTGATGGCATCTTTAGTTATCTTGAATGGGCTCATTAGCCACATAAAATTGTCATGCATCCTACTTAGAACATACCAGACCCAATCATCTTCTGCAAAACATGGAAAATGTATGCAATGTCCAAAGTGTTTGTCCCGGAGGGCCTTGAATTCAGGTTTGAGTTAAAAATTCTCATCTATTAGCTATTTATGATAAATGTCCATCAATTTTGAGTCTCCAAATTCTTCAATTTTTAGATGGATATAAACCCTAACATCTTCTACATGCAAGACTCCGTGCGGAATGCTAGAAAATGCACCTAAGGGATCAACTTCTAGAGATTTGTAAGGTTGTTTCTTGAATTTAGGTCTCGGCCTATTAGAAATATTGACAACCATTGGAGTAGCCATTTTTTAAAGAGATTCAGAGAGAGATTTTCAGAAGGGAAGTACCTTTCACGCTTTAGGGATTGAAGCAGAAGTCAGAACGAATCTCTAGTTGAATTCAATTTTTACTTGAACTTGAGTGAAATGTAGGATGTTCTTCGCAGAGCTCTTCTTTTCTTCTTCATGAGTGCAAGTGTGTAAATAATGAGTGAAAGAACCCTTTTATCATCCTTGCGCAAACCCTAATTTCCTTTTTTGATAAATGCACAACTTAAGTTATCCGGTTGCCCTGTTTTGAGAGAGATTTTCTTGAATCACTATGCAAAACTTAAAATCATTATTTGTGAGGATTGGCAACATATCTTCTTTTCTTCAATCATGCCATGGGTCTACAGATCAAAGCATTTCAATTTTGAATCATACTGATCTGTCTGTGAAATTCTACTTTACCGAATAGCTGTCAGAACTGGATTAACTTGAGTAGTTATAAATATTACAAAACTCCATGTGAACCTTTGACATTTTGATTGAAGGTTATTTTGAGGTTTTTCTAAGAACCCTTTGTTAGGGTTAGCTAGCTAAAGATATCAATTAAATACAAATAAAAATTAAATAGAGGAATGGAAATACATAGAAATAATAACAGTGAGAGACAAGTTTTAACGTGGTTCACCCAAACTCAGGCTACATCCACCAAACAAAGAGTCCAATATTATTATCCAATAAATCAAACCAATTACAACTAGTAATCCTTGCAACTCAATACCATTGCAAAATGCTACAATACAATATCAACTGAAACCCTAACCCTTAGCCACTTTTATCAAGCTTTTTGTTGGTTACAAAAATAGGGTTTTTTTTATGTCAGTCAATAGAAAAAATAACACCCGTAGGAAGGGCTCTGCCCCCTGCACTCCCCCATTAAATAATTTAGGGGGAAACTGCACCGATTAAAGTGGGGAAAATTTAACCTCCGAGTCTGATTAGGCTCCATATAACAACAATCTCCCACTTGGAGACTGATCAAACTCCACACCATATCATCACCCACTTGGAGACTGATCATATCACCACTGACCCTGTAGCTCCCACTGGAAATAAGCACCTTGGACTTTGTTGTTCTATTTTAGTTTTTTCAGTCTAGAAGACCAACCGAAGCTGAAGAGGAGCTCAACTTCTTTCTTGTCACTACCTTTTTAAACATATCTGCTAGATTTTCATTTGTATGTATCTTTTCCAGCTGTAATTGTCCATCATCGAACACCGACTGAATAAACTGATACCTCAACTATATGTGTTTGGTCTTTGAATGCAAGGAAGAATTCTTTGCAAGATGTATGGCACTCTGATTATCCATAAAAAAATAATTATTAGCCTATTGTTTGCCCAATTCTTCCATGAAAGATTGCATCCATATCATCTCCTTGCTTGCCTCTATTGTAGCTACATATTATGCCTCTGTGGTAGATAAAGCAACCACCTTTCGTAACCGTGAGATACAACTCACTACTGTCCCACCTTCAGTAAAGACATAACCTATAGTACTTTGCCTGGTATTAATATCCCCTACCAAATCTGAGTCTACATAACCTACTAAATCAATATTAGAGCCCCCAAAATATAAGTGTTTATTAGATGTACCTCTCAAATATCTGAGAATCTATTTTACTGCATTCCAATGCTCCAATCTGGGATGACTCATATACCTGCTAACAACTCCTACAATATCTAGTTTCGTGCATACCATGGCATACATTAAACTTCCTATAGCTGAAGCATATGGTACCTTGGACATTTTCTCTTCCTCCTCTTGTGTCTTAGGACACATCTCCTTAGTCAATTTCAAATGACTAGGCAAAGGTGTGCTGACATCTTTTGCATTCTCCATATGGAATCTCTGCAACACCTTCTCAACATAATCAACCTGAGATAGAGTCAATTTTCTCTTCTTCCTATCTCTACTAATTTTTATACCAAGAATTTGTTTTTTTGCCCCCAAATCCTTCGTAGAAAATGACTATGCTAACTATTGTTTTAACTCTCTTATGTGATCCATGTTAGACCCAGCTATAAGCATGTCATCAACATATAAATATAAAATAATGTAGCTGTCATTATCCAACCTCTTAAAATAAACATAATGGTTAGAATTACACTGGCTGTAGCCTTGCTCAGCCATAAAGCTATCAAATTTCAAATACCATTACCGAGGTGCTTGTTTCAAGCCATACAAACTCTTCTTCAATCTGTACACCAGTTTCTCCTTACCTTTGACCTCGAATCCTTGGGGTTGTTCCATGTATATCTCCTGCTCCAAATCACCATGGAGAAAGGTAGTTTTCACATCTAGCTCTTCCAAATGCAAATCTTTAGTAGCCACAATACTTAAAATAGTATGAATAGAAGTCAGCTTGATAGCAGGAGAAAATATCTCATCAAAATCAATGCCCTTTTTCTGTGCAAATCCTTTTACAACTAACCTAGCTTTAAATCTTTTCTTACCTCCATCTTCCTCTTTCATCCTATAAACCCATTTGTTTAGTAAAACCTTTTTACCTGCAGGCAACTTACATAATTTCCAAGTCTAATTTTTTAGCAAGGAGTCCATTTCTTCTTTCATAGCAAGCTCCCACTGAACCTGTGTATCCACCTATATAGCTTCATCATACCCTTCTAGTTCACCAACATTTGTTAACAAAATAGAATACAAAGAGAGAGAAAACCTTTTGGGAGGTCTACTTAGCCTTGTTGACTGTCTAACATTCACTAGAGTTTGTGGTATTTTTGGTTGCTATTGCAGAGCATGAGGAACCACTGGAACATCACTATTTAGAGTATCATCCAGCACCACATAATCCTTTTCTTTCTTCTCATGATGTTGTAACTAATCTTTGTATAACACCTTCTCATTGAATACAACATCCCTACTTCTCACAATTTTCTAATTTTCAAAATCCCAAAACCTATAACCAAATTCATCAATGCCATATCCAACGAAAGTACATTTTTTTAGTTTTGCATCCAGCTTGGTTCTATTTTCAGAATCTACATGTGCAAATGCTTCACATCCAAAGGTTTTGAGAAAAGAATAACTCACCTTCTTACCTATCCATGCTTCCTCTGGAATACCACATCCCAAAGGAACATAAGGACCTCTATTAATTAAATATACAACAGTGTTGACAACCTCTACCCACATGTTTAAAGGTAGTCCAACATGCAATCTCGTGGTCCTTGCACACTCTATTATTGTCCTATTCGTGCGTTTAGCAACTCCATTCTCCTATGGAGTCCCTGAAACTATTTTTTGCCTATGAATTCCATTAAAGGAACAATAATCCTCAAATTCTTTGCTACAATACTCACCACCATTATCAGATCTAAGACATTTTAATCTTTTACCTGTCTCATTCTCAACCAAGCTTCTCCATTTCTTAAATGTTTCAAATACATTAGATTTCTACCTAAGGAAATAAATCTATACCTTCCTATTTGCATCATCTATGAATGTAACATAATACCAAGAGCCACTGAGAGAAGATACCTAAGCTGATCCCCATACATCTATATGCACAAGATCCAACTTTTCATCTTTCATTTGCTTCCCATCTCTGAGAAAACTGACTCTCTTTTGTTTGCCATACACACAACTTTCACAAAAATCCATATTAATACATTTCAGACTTGGTAAAACTTTCTTAGAATGAAGTACCTTCATACCTTTTTCACTCATATGCCCAAGTCTGTTATGCCACAGTGTTGTCTCAGAACCTACACCAACTATTTTAGTCTCTTCCTATGAACCTGCAGCAATTGTTCTTGAACATATTTGTTTTTTCTCTACAATAGCTAAAGTAGAAGGAACAATATGGCCTGTACAAAGATATAAGGTGCCTACTTTCACACCTTTTGAAACCTTCCAATTTTTATTAGTAAATATAACATTGCAACCTTCTTCAGCTAGCTACCCTGCTAAAATTAAATTCTACTAAGCCTTGGAACATGCCTTACCTCTTGTAGTAGCCAATGATTCCCATTCTGCAACTTAATCTTAATTTTCCCCTTTCCAACAATCTAACAAGGTTCGTTATCTCCCAAATAAACCAGCCCAAAATCCCCTTGGACATAATCAAGAAAATAACTTCTATGGGGTGTAGCATGAAATGAGGCCCCTGAATCTAAAACCCATGAATCATCAGCATTATCTAAGGAAAGAATCAAAGCATCATCTTAAGATTTATTACTTACCACATTTGCCTTCTTGTTTGTCTCCTTTATTCTTCCGAGACTAGCAATCTTTCTTTAGATGACCTGGTTTCCCATAGTACCAGCAATCCTTCTATCCTCTGGATTGGGATCTCTTGTCCTTTGATTTTCCTTATGACTTCCCATGACCTCCAAAACCTTTTCCTCTCTCCTTTGTTCTGCCCCTGCTTTCTGCATTCAAAACACTACCTGATGTGGATCCACCTGAACTTTTCCTACAAATTTCCTCACTTAGAATATCACCAACAACATCATCAAATTTTAGGGTATTTGAACCAGAAATAGAGTTACTAACCACCATTACCAAACTATTCAAACTTTTAGGCAATGAACATAATATCAAGAGAGCTCTAACTTTTTCATCAAACTTTAGATTTACAAAAGTCAATTGACTGACAATCGTATTAAATTCATTTAAATGGTCTATCACAATCCACCTTCAACCATTTCAGATTAAACAAATGCTTCATGAGAAATACCTTATTTGGGGCTGAGGGTTTTTCATACAATTTAGCCAAATCTTTCATCAGACCATCTGTTGTCTTCGCTTCCATTATATTGAATGTCACCGATGGTGCCAGGCACAACCCAATGGTTCCCAGTACCTTTCTATCAAGAAGATTGCAATCCTCATCAGTCATTGTTGTTGGTTTCTTGGCTACTCCTTCCAAAGGCATCCATAAATCTTTTTGATAGAGGTAATCCTCCATCTACATTTTCTATTACTGATAATTCTGCCCATTGAATTTATCAACCTTTAATTTACCCTCATCGGCCATTACTCCCACTCAACCGTGAGACCTTCCTATAGATGATAATCAAATACAACTCACTCTGATACCACTTGTAAGGGTTAGCCAGCAGCAGATATCAATTAAATGCAAATAAAGATTAAACAGAGAAATGGAAATACATAGAAATAATAACAGCAAGAGACAAGTTTTAATGTGGTTCACCCAAACTCGGGCTACATCCACCAAATAGAGAGTCCAATATTATTATCCAGTAAATCAAACTGATTACAACTAGCAATCCTTGCAGCTTAATATTGCTGCAAAATGCTACAATACAATATCAACTGAAACCCTAACCCTTAGCCACTTTTATCAACCTTTTTGTCAGTTACAAAAATAAGGATTTTTTTTATGTCAGTCAATAGAAAAAATAACACTTAGGCCCCCCAGGAGGGGCTCTGCCCCTTGCACTCCCCCATTAAATAATTTGGGGGGAAACTACACTGATAAAAGTGGGGAAAATTTAACCTCTAAGTCTAATTAGGCTCCATATAACAACACCCTTTAATCCGCAGCATCAGATGTTTACCCAATGTGCTGAATTTAGGCACTAGCTAACTAGCTGGGGGAAATTGTTTTTCTTTGTGACTCCCCCTGAGCCAGAGCTCACCTTTTTTAGTTTCTGGAAGGAATATCAGCATTAGATTCTGGTGCAAATCCATCCCCAATATTCATTATACTCCTTTTTACCTAAATCTTTCTCATCTCCATTTGAACTTCATCCACATTTACTTTACCTTGACCTTTATCTTGTTTCTAATCATGTTCCATGGGACCTTTTCTATCCTAATTTCTACTTCTGCAGAATTTGGCAATATGACCGGATCTATTGCAATTGTAACACACAACATTTCTTTACTTATTTGAATGATATCCTCTTGATCTGCACTCATTTGCCATATGTCCAATCCTATTTCATGCAAAGCATTTACCATTAAAAGAATTGTTCATTTGCATATTTCTACATTCATGAAATTTGTGACCATACCTTTTGCAACTGAAACATTAACTGAGAAGGATGATTTGAATTGATTCATTCTATTTCTGCATTGGATTACTTTGTGACCGAATTTGTTGCAATTGAAGCAATATACATTGAAGGATGGATATCTTTGAGTGTTAGGTTGCCTTACTAGAGGTCTTCTAGACCTATTTCTTTGATTTACTGATCTAGAGTTCTTTTGACTGGATCCAGAGCTTTCACATTTCTCATATCTCAAGACTCACTTATCATCTACCCTCTTTTCGCTTTCAAGAAGAACTTCAAGTTGGGCTAAGCTTATCTTTAATGTTTCTTTGTATTCATTTGTAGTTTGAAGATCTTGTTTAAGAGTGTCTATCTGATTCTCAAGTTGTTCTTCATTGTCTCTACTTTCTTCAAGATCTGATTCAAGATGCTTGATTATTCTGTCCATTCTGTGGCAGTCCTCTATTTTCTCCTTGAGGGATTGTTTTAGATTATCTTCAATCTTTCTCTTTTCTTCAATTTCTTGGGTGAATCTCATATCCCTTGATTCCATTTCATGCCTTACCATAGTGATTTCTTTTGATAGCTTCTCACATAGCTTATTTTTCTCATTCAGATCTTCATCAGAATTATTGACTTCACTTTGATTGGCTAATTTTTGGAGTAGTTCCTTTCTCTTTTTCACATAAATACTAAGTTTTTCTTTTAGCTCATTTATGAAATCATTAGCTTGTTTGAGTCTTTCTCTCAAATTATTGACTTCAGAGTGGGATTGTTCAAGATCATCTAGGAAAGACTGAAGTTGTTCCTTCATACCATATGCATCCATTGAGATTCCCAGATCTTCCTCAAGTTGTTAGGCTTTGTTTAGAGGAACTTAGCTCTGATACCAATTGCTGGAAATAATGTAGATAACTGAGAGGTGGGGTGAACCATTTATCTTATATGTTTTCTATTTTTTTTTTTTTTTCAATGCGCCTGGTAAACTTTTTAACATGACCGGCGACGCTGGTACGACATGCCCTCCGGCTCCACGCAAATGCTTTTGCCCGGAGCAATGAACCGGTGAGGCCACAACTGGGGGACCTCATCCCCTAGGAAGAACACTTCAAACCCGTGAGCTCATTAGCCCAGCGAAGGCATAAAGCCTTGCGAGCTCATTGGCCCAGCAGGGGTTTGAACTCTGGTGGCTGCCACTACATCTTGAGCGACATAACCACCGAACCATGCCATCATCGGCATATGTTTTCTATTTTCTTACCTTTTCTTAACTTATCATTTAATGTTATGTCAAAACAAGACAATGATAAGAGCTTAAAAGAAATTAACACATGACACAAGGATTTTTATGTGGAAACCTTGTTAAGGGAAGAATAATGGGGTGACTAACCCAAGATTGTATTCTTTGTTAAAAGAATAAGGAGTACAAATTTGGTACTTGCCAAATAGGGGTCACTACCCAAGAATGCTACTCATAAAAGTCTCATTGCTTACAAGAGACTTAGAGTCTACAAATGCTTATAGAAGATACAAAGGTGTTTGAACAAATGAACAACATCTATGCATGTAGGATTTCAATTTCGGTTAGGCACAATATACTGATCTAGCACATTTTGTTCTTCCTTTGCTCAATATAACTTTCCTGTTACATTCCAGGCTTGAATTACTACATTCGTACTTGTCTCTGCTTATCATCACACTTAACCATACATACTATTCACTTCACACACTTACAAGATTGAATCCATCAGGTAAATATATCCGCATCAAGGATTTCAAACAACTTCTTAGTCAACAACAAGAACACTTGAGATATTTGTAAGTTATTGATATGTCGGATTAATCCATGCTTGATTAGTGATATGCATCAAATACATAGGCATAGAAGTCATAAATCATGTTGGCCAACAATGTGTAATATCACAGATTGCTTGATCAACACCTTTTACACATCCAGGTTGAAGTCTGATACTCTGTCGGTCAGTTATTCCTCTGTCTACTCTACCTGACTGGAATCAAACACTTGGATACTCATATCTTTTTCTTTCTTTATCACTAGAGGCCAAATCTTTGGAATACAGTAGTCATGATACCCCTCTTGACTTGTCCAAGTCAGCAACTTACTGAGTTACACCATCCTAAGAGATTTGGACCTGATTGTTGGACCTTGTTACATACTCTGTTCTTGTTCACCGGACCAAGATAATCTTCAATCTGACTTCTGGTATAGGCATATTATGTACTGTGGATGTGTGGAATAGACTTTGTTGCCATCCATGACAACACTTTTGAAGCCACATAGTGTCTCTTGCCAATAGCATTCTAGAACCAAGCATATAGAAATTAGGTATCACTTTTTGAGACATAAGGTTGTAGACAAGGAAGTGAAGTTGGAATATGTTCCAACAAAGGATCAAATTGTAGATATCTTTACTAAGGCTCTTGCAAAGGACACCTTTGAGGATCTCCAAAAGAAGTTAGGGGTAATTTCCCCTCCTTCGTCTTACTAGAGATGCATAGTGATGCATCTGTCCAGGGGGAGTTTATGTTATATCTTTGTTTCCTAGATTGATGATGGCTACCTCTTAGGGGGAGAAGGTAGTGGTTACTAATGATAGGGGAGTTTATTATTGCAAGAAGAAGTGTGTAGATATGTTGTTGTTGTTGAAAGGGGGAGAATGAGCAAGTAGTGGTTTCTAATTAGAAGGCTTTGGATGCCCTTTATCTTTGATGTCAAAGGGGGAGAATGAGCAGGTATATGTTGCAATCAATGCCAAAGGGGCATATTATTGCACACATGATGCTTTATGTTGTTGTCATTGATGTCAACAATGTCACAAGGATGAGGAGATTGTTAGGGCTGTAATTAAGGTTGTCATTAATGTTAAATCTATAATGGCAGTGTGATGGTGTTCATGGTTGGATGTCATGCCTTGATCAGTGCAAAATTAAGATGGGAATGAGGAGAACTAAGTGGATTAGATGTGTTTTTGGTGGCCTGAAGCATGTTAAATGTTCCATCCTAATGTTTCTTAGTTGTATGTGTTTGTACAAGGAAGTTTTGGCCTCCAAGAGTTGGTGATAGTTTTTGTTTCAAGATGACTGCTCTTTGAATACTATTTGGGAAACTTCTCTACATTATCATTATATTGATTTTGTGCTTCTACGGATTGGAAAATAGCTTCATACAGTGCCATTCTATGTATGTTCCAATTTTCATGATGTTTTGATCATCAGAAGGATGTTTTCAGTTGATAGCTTAAAGATAGCATTGGTTCTACAAAGGTGTTCATAGCAGGGTGATGGAATGCTCTACATTGCTTTATAGTTATTGTTTTGGCTATGCAGTTTTGGAATTGTGTCAAGAGGGTAGTGCAGGTATTGTTTCCAAAGTTTCAAATCATATTTCGCTCTGCTGTGAAAGTTATGTATAATATAACACTAGTGTGTGCTAGAGTAGAATGAAGTAGTAATGAAGACCCCACTAGAATGCTCTACATTCCTCTAGAAGGGAATGATTGCCCTTACAATTTTGTGGACATGTTCTTGGATGTGTATTGCATACCTCTTTTTAGTTTCAAGCTTCTTGGTGGTCTGCAACTCAGTTTTTCAATTGACAACATGTTGCAATGTGTTCCATATGATAGAGTGTTTTTAGAGTAAATGTTTGAAGTTGTGTGGCATAATTCTTTGATGTGAGGTGGTAAATGAGTGTTTGGGGATATTTTATGAGTCATGTGGACTCATTTGGAAAAGTTTCATGAAGATTTTTCTTGTTTCCAATACTGCACAAGGTTTCCACGTTGATGTGGTTGTTATTCTTGGAGTCTTCATGAGTTTTCATTGAAAGCTGTCCTATTTTTAGATGAGTAGATTATGCAGATGTAATAATTCCTTGATGATTGAAGTTGTGAAGGATGTTTTTGACCTGGTTAGCAAGATTTGGGGTCTTCAAGGCTTGAATCTTTTTTTGGTGTAATGTGTGTGTTCACTTAGGACCTATCCTCTACACATTTAATGTTGTGTATTGTTTGGTCGACTTGTAGATGTATTTTTCATATTGTAACTAGATGAAAAGCTATGTAATCATGTAATATCATGTATAAATAGTGAATCAAAGTGAGTAAGTAAAAATGTGATTGCAATTGATTGAAAAAGTTTGAAACTAGATAAAAGCAGAATAAATGCATTGTTAATGTGCGACTGAAGGAGAAAGAGTAGAAGTTGTCGATATTGACCGTATTCATCTTGAAGAAATATTTTTCATACTTATAAAGAATAGTGTGTGACTAACTAATCAGATCATTAGAATAAAGTGTGAAGAGGTAGAAGTGCAATCATTAAAAGTGTGAGTTTCAATGTTAATTTTTAGATAATAGAAAGATTGTCATACTGTAATCTCTTGTAAGTGTGTTCTCATTTTATGCAGTAGTAGCTTCCTTGGGAGTAACCCTAAAACAAAGTCATCAGGGATTAGAAGCTTCTTTGGGAATGGCCCTAAATCAAAGTTACTTAGGGAGTACTAGCTTCCTTGGGTTAAAGCCCCTAGAACAAAGCTATTATTTGAGATTCATAAATTGTAAGTTAATCCTCACCGTGGTTTTTCCCTTCTAGGGTCTTCCACATATATATTGTGTTATGTGTTGATGTGCATTGTGTTATTCTTTCATGTTGATATTTTGATGCTTATGATTAAATCTACTCTGTATAAGTTGAAGTTGTTGAAATTGAAAATTGTTTGAATACTGATTCACCCCTGACCTCTCAGTATTCTTGTGTGTCTAACACTTTTGGCCATCATGCCTTATAGTGCACTATTGCAGAAGAGGGGAATATACTCACCATACCATTATACTTGAGATAGGCATTACCTTGGGCAAGATGAAAGTCTCCTTGGTAAGCGGGTAAGGTGGTCCATGACCTTGCTTTCCCTATCTATCCAAGCTATAGCACTAAAGGTATTAGTGGTGGTGGGAATCTCAATTTAGTTTGAGTTGAGATTGGCCCATGACTAGTTTGTAAGATCTACAAGGTATAATACACCCACTTGACTAATGATAGGATGTTCATGTCCTTGGTGTGTCTTCTTGTTGAAACCCGTACAATCCAATTTATCCAAAGTCCACCTTGAATCAGAAAAGCCATTGTGTTCTCTTGTTTGATTTTTGTGCTTGCCAAGATCTTTTAACATTATCCAAGTCCAACATTCGAACCCTTCAAATCCAATATTTAAACCTTTGAAATCTAAAATTTGAGCCAAGAGTACAAAAGATCCAAGTTTGACCAAAAATCCAATCAAAGTTCCAACACTGTCTATCAAACAATGCTATATGCTCACTATTTAGTGCTATATGTTTATCTGTTAGCACCATCCTTTTAGTGCCATTTTCCCACCAATCAGCACTATCTAAATTTCTGTCAGTGCCATTTCACTATGTTTTAGTGCTATCTTGCTCTGTATTAGTACTATTCTCAGACCGTAACCAAAATCCATCATCTGATTTGTCCATGAATCTCTGAGCTTCATTTGACCTTAGGATCAGAGCACCTTGTCAAAATCACCAAAAATCAAATCATCCCTTTTTGTGTCCAACCTTTGTCCACATTTCTATTTTTCAACCTTTGTCCAAATCCATCCACACCATTCCATTTGATATAGGACCCTTCACTTTAGTCCACCCATCTCAAATTCAAATCAATTATTGTCCCCAACCTTTCATCCAATTTCCAAAGGGTTTTTCAAAAACTTTAATCCAAGTCCATAGCTCTTCATCATCTATTTGACATTAGAGAAATCTCTTGAATTTCATTTCTTGACCTTTGCACTCATTCATTTCATCCAAATTTACCATTTCCCCAAATATTTGACCAACCTCCATCCAAATCAAAATACCAAAATTATTCTAACCTTAGTCTTAGTCCAATCAACGCCATCCCAGGTACTAACCATCATTATCCAAACATTGTCAACCTCATTCCAAATACCAAATCCAACATTATCCAAACCTTATCAACCTTACCCAAAATCAAGCATCAATCCAAAACCATATCTATCCAAATCCAATCACCATCATCAACATCCAAAAATCCAAAATCAACAACATTAACATCCAAAAATCTCCTCCAAGATCAAGTTTGTGCAAAAATTAAGTCTAGATCTCATCATTCTCTAATTTATATAGGGAACTTAAGAATTTTTCTACCTTAAGTTCTTTTATAAATTATCCTTTTAACAACCCTTAAATAAATTGATTTAGGAGTTAGAACAACATCTAAGTTAATAAACTCTAAGGTATCCTATTTTTCTTGGAGATCATTAGTCTACCCTCAAGTAAAATAATCCTTTTCTCTTTTTACTTAAGGTCATTAGTCTACCTTATATAAGAAGATAACATCCTTTTACAATCCAAAGATCTAGATTTATTTGAGCCTTCCTTTGATTTGATCATCCTTTCAAAATATCATCAAAAGTTGTCCTAAGTATACTTTAGTCATCCATCCCAAAATCATCATCTCCAAATTAGTCCTAAGTCCCCTTTTAATCATCCATCAAAAAATCATCCTTAAATCTTATCATAAAAATCACCCACACATCCATTTACCTTTAAAATCCAAAATCATTTTCATATCCTATCACCAAATCATCTATTCATTCACTTTTGGTCAAAAATATTTTGAAATCAATCCCTAAGGTCACCAACTCATCCATTTATCCATCCACTTTTGGTTCCAAATTTCTAAATCTTCCCCCATGTTTATCAAAATCAAATCTATCCATACCCCATCCATCATCAACCATCCTTGGGTCCAATATTTTGAAATCAATTTCTAAGGTCAAACCTTTATCCATCTTAGCATCACCTATTCAAACCTATGCATACAGTATCCATCATCACTCATCCACTCATCTTTTCATCCTTGGGTCCAATATTTCAAAACTAATTCTCTAAGGTCATAACCCTTACCCACCTTCCAACACCAAATCAATTCATACCCAATCCACTGCATGCCCTTGGCAAGGTCGTAAGCTAGGAAAAAAAAGGAAATGGAACACTTTAGAATTAGTTTTGGGATGCCTAACACCAACCAAAATAATGTCCCTACAATCCAACAACAATCATCCTTTAATGCCAAAGCTATGATAAATCATTTTAGAATCCAATCACAAGGCCCCCCAACCAACATCAATAATCTGGATCAATATGTCCTACACTTCATGCAAGATGCTGACTCCATGGACATACTAGATAGAGTCCTAAAGTTGAAGCCAAAAAAATACCTTGAATTCCTCATCCAAAATGGTGCCACCATACCCACCTCCTCACAACTATCCTCATCTAACACTATCCCTAACATATCCCAAACTTCAAACACCACCATGTCCAATGCTACCTCCACATCAACAATATCAAACACTATCTCCTCATGAATATTGACCATAACCAAGTCCACTCCCCAAATCATCTTCAACATTACCAACAATAGCATGTACACAAGTGCTTCCACAAGTGTACCCCAACTTGATGCCAATGTCATACCCTTCACACTGCAATTATTTTCACAACTACCCTATAACACATCCAACACCAATCCATGCAACAACCCCTCATCTAACTTCACATACATACAACCCCCTATCTCCCAACCACCTATCTCACAACCAACCATTGCATCATCATCCATTCAAACCTTACAAAATCCCAACCAACAACAAATTCTTCCACGCATCATACAAAAACTCCTTGCATACCAACAACACCAAACCCCAAAATATCAAAACTCAAAACCACCTCAACATCAACAAATCCCCCATCTCCTCCAACAATTAATCCATCAACAAAAATCACACATACCCCAACCTCCACCAACCTAGAATTTATCTAGCATAGTGGAAAAATTGATTTAAAAGGTTGATGACATGCAACATGGGCACAAAAAAAAACAATACTCATTCAAGGATATTTTTCCCATACACATTTGATAGAACCATTCACATTCCATCATTCCCTAAAAATTTTGAAACTTCAAAATTTGACAAGTACAAAGGGAAAGGGGTCCCTAGGGAACACCTTAGGGAGTTTTACATTACTTACCTAGAGGTCTCATACAATGACACATATTTAATGAGACTCTATCCTAGAAGCCTAGATGGTCAAGCCACCAAATGGTTTGCCCATCTTCCCCTCGGCATTAAAACATTCCATGATCTTTTATAGAAATTTGTAAATCATTTCTCCTATAACTTTGAACATGAAATATCCATGATAGATCTTTACAACATGAAACAAAAGAATGGGGAATCCTTCAATGCCTTCCTACAAAGGTAGAAAAGCCTATCAAGAAAACTCCCTTGGCCTATTCCCAAGAAACAATTAGTCACCATGTTTGTGAATAATTTAAATCAAGAAATGGGTTTCCATTTGCAAATACAATGTGCATCAACCTTTGAAGAAGTCATGGACAAGGGAACCACCATTGAGAGAGATCTCATTGCTAAGGGGGCTATAAAAATATACAACAATGATAATAAGAACAACAACAACAAAGTCAACAACAACAAAACCAACACCCTTAAAACAAACAACAACATAGCAACCTATCCCATGAAAAACACCACTTTTGGTACTCTTAATGATGGTGTCAATGATGTTGAAAGTGTCAAAAATGTACAAACCACTGTGCCATCAAACCCATCCACAAGAAAAAAATGTAAATATTCCCAAGGGACCATATAAACAAAACAATGCACCCAAGAGAAGATTCACACCCTTGGGTGAACCTATCAAGGATGTTTTGAGAAATCTCGTCAAGGTGGACTTAATCACATTACCACCAATGTGCCCCTATGACGATAATAAATTTAAACCCTCTTGGTTTGATGAAAATGCCTATTGTGAATACCATCGTGTGAAAGGGTATAAGACATCTAATTGTATGAGGTTAAAATGTTGCATCCAAGATCTTTTAGATAGAAGTGATATAACCATTGACGAACCTCTAAAGAAATCACCTAATGCCAACTTAGGAGAATACAAGGATCTACTTCTAGATCATAACAAGAGAAAAAACTCTTCCTCAAAATCCATCCTACAACATAGTTCCTCCACCTTCATATTTCAATTCCATCATGGGTTGTATAGAAGAGTCATCAAACCAAGTCAACACCATCACCATTAAAGCCAAAACACCTAATTGTACAATCACTGCTCCTTGCATGGCCACATCTCCATCCATGGACCCCATACAAATGATCAACCCTCTACATCTACACCCACTATTTCCTCATCTAGTCACAAGTATAACCTTCTTGAACATCTTAGAAAAACCCCCGCTCAAATCTCCATCCTTGATTTGCTTCATACATCCCCCTCTGTAAGGATGTCCTCGACAAAGCCTTAATAGAAACTTAAATCCCTACCAACTTGAATGTTGATCAATTCCAAGCCATGGTGGGATAGATCACCTCACCTCACCATCTTACCTTATCCAAGAAAGACCTTCCCACGTCTAATGCTTCACATAATGAAGCCCTTCACATTGAAGTCCTAATCCTAAAACATATTATCAAATGAGTCTTAATAGATGGTGGCTCTGGCCTAAATCTTTGCACTCTAAAATTAATAAAACACCTGGAATACTCGGATGTGGTTGTGGATTCTAGTGAGTGTATAACCATCAAAGAATATGATGATGCCAAAAGATTGTCTGAGGGAACCATTAAGCTTCCCATCCAAGTGGGATAAAAGATTTTAGAAACCAAATGTCAAGTTCTTGATCTTGACCTCCCATACAACATTCTCCTCAACTGACCATGGATTGAACGCCATGCAAGCTATTCCATCCACTTTTCATCAATGTCTAAAATTTTCATATAATGGCACAAAAGTTACTATCTATGTCAATCCCCATCCCTTCCAATACTACAGCTTTTTGGAGGGACATGATCAAACTTTCCACCCATACTACAATGCCACCAAAGCATCCAACTCTAAAACCAATCCAAAATCTTCCTTCTCTTACATTGCATCCACATCGCAAACATCCACCCCTCCCGAGGTCAAAATCAAGTTGAGTGACATGGGATGTGGAGAATAGATCTACATGGCACACTTTGTGTAGGATTACTCCCACAATCCCCAAAGGCATTTGGTGCCCCTCAGAACAATGGAGTCTCAACGGTTATCATCAAATGAAAGCCATCTCGTATCTTCAAGCATAAACACTTCATGGAACAAGATGTCCTCGAAGACATATTCTCCTGGTTATACAAAGATGAAGATGAACAACAAGAAGCTCCTATCCTACCAACTAAGATCTATGGAAAAGGTCTTGAAATTGTCAAATAGATGGGTTATAAAGGACAAGGTGACATAGGTCTTCATGAATAAGGGATTATCAAGACTATTCAAGTAACAAGGAATCCTTATCTCCATGGACTATGGTATGGAAAACAAGAGTCGACCCCCACAAAACTTGAGTAAATATCTTGAGTGAGGATGCTAGGTTTGTCCCTATGATCAATAATGTCAACGAAGAGGACCATTAAGACTCCTTTTTTGATTTCACCAAACTCTTCAAATCCTCCATATGCACCATTTACACCCTATCAACTTACCATCCACATCCAATGACCTATCTCTCATCTATCCCCAACTCATAAATTGGGACTGACAAGGACCCTCATCCTTGATGTCACACAAAATGATGAAGCTATTACAAAACTCCTAGGGCTTATAGACCATATGCCCCTTGGAGATCATAGAGCTAGATGCATAATGGAACTCAACACCTCTGCATACTTTGGGGAGACAATCCAATCTCTTAGTCACAAAAGTATAAACATAAAAATAACATCCACTAGTGAAAACCACTTTGTGGCACATTTAGATGATGAAAAAATCAAAATAAAGGATGTATCCCCTAGTCAAAACCACCATGAGGCACTAGGGGATGAGAGAATGGATTTCTCAAAGTCCCAAAATTGTATCAAGAAAGATCACCGATACTGGTAGAATCATCACATGAGATGAACATTGGAACTGAAGAAGCACCCAAGATCACATTCCAAGCAGAATCCCTTACAATAATAGAACAAGATGCCTTCTTAGGCTTATTTAAACAAAGGAGTCATAACTTTGCATGGACATATGTTGATATGTCACGGTTGGACCCCGCATTGGTAGTGCACCATCTCCCTATATATCCTGAAGAAAAGCTTGTAAAATAAAAGCTAAGGAAATGAATCCCCAAGTTGTACTCCTTGTCAAAGCTGAACTTTAAAAGCTTCTAGATTTTAGATTCATTAAACCTATCAACTATCCTGAATGGGTGTTGAATATTGTGCCGATAGCCAAAGTAATTGGGGGATATTCGTGTGTGCACTTATTATAGAGATCTCAATAAGGCATGCCCTAAAGAAGAATTTATGCTGCCCAACATACGTATCATTATTGATCTAACAGCGGGGCATGAAATGTTACCCCTCATGGATTGACTCTCTAGTTATAATCAAATAAGGGTAGTAGAAGAAGATTAACATAAAACAATATTCATATGTCCATGGGGAACCTACTATTGGTTTGTGATGCCCTTTGGGTTAAAAAATGTAGGAGCCACGTATCAGAGAGCCATGACAATCATCTTCCATGACCTTTTCCACAACATAATGGAAGATTATGTAGATGATTTGCTAGAAAAATCCAAGACAAGATAAGATCATTTGAATGTGTTGGTAAAAATCTTCGACATATTATAACAATAAAAGTTGTGGCTCAATCCTAAGAAATGTGTCTTTGGGGTCACTTGTGAAAAAATCCTTGGGTACATTGTATCAAGAAGAGGTATTAAAGTCAACCTCACTAAGGTTAAGGATATAGTGGAAATCCCTCCACCTAAAACACTCAAACAACTTCGTAGCCTTCAAGGGAAGCTTCAGTCCATCCACCAGTTCATAGCACAACTTGCAGATAAGTGTCAACCTTTTCAGCATCTTCTTCAAAAAGATACAACATTTGTATGGGATGAAAAGTGTCATATAGTCTTTGAACAACTAAAGGAATATCTTTCTACACCACCCATCCTTATTCCACCAAAGCAAGGGCAACCCCTCCTTATATACATCTTAAGAATAGAAACAACAATAGGGACCTTGCTAGCACAACAAGATGAACAAGGAAAAGAGAGAGCCATATTTTACATTAGCCACACTTTAATGACCTATGAGCTAAACTATACTCCTATTGAATGAGCATGCCTCATAGTGATTTTCATCTCATAGAAGATAAGAAACAATATTCCCAATCATAAGATAAAGCCCATTGCCAAAATTAATTTGCTAAAATATGTACTAAATAGAGAAATTCTCACTAGATGAGTCACTAATTGGGTTATGATCCTAAGTGAGCTTGACATTGAGTACATAGAGTGAAAGGCTATCAAAGGACAAGTAATTGTTGATCATTTAGCCGATGCACCTATCACAAAACAACAACCATTGCTTTCAGAATTCCTGGATGAGTCCTGTTGTCATGTTTTCCCCAGCCCAAAATATACCAAATTCCTTCCTTCTATCAAAAAAACCAATCAGAGATATCCTAAACAGAAGGAGGTAAAACCTAAAATCTTTCAAAATCTAATGAATTCCCTTGAAAAAATCCCCAAAATTCCTCACAGAGAATCCTCTCAAAAAACCCAGAAAACCCAAATAAATTCATGTTCTTGCCTTAGTTTTGACCCCCATTTTAACCTTTATCAGAAAAAATCTACACTCTTGAACTAAGGCAGGAAGGTCACAAATGACTAAGGCAAGGAAAATTTCCTCCCTTTGTCAACAATTTTCATCTATTGTGAACTTTTCCCTAAGTTCACTTTTTTGGTGGTTCACCGATTCGACGATTCACCAACAAGGCAAAGGGAGAGCTTCATCAAAAGTGGCTAAGGAAAAACAAAGGGAACAAATTGCCTTATCAGAAAAATGCTAAAATTTTGAACTCTTCATGAGTTCCAAAATTCTATGGTTCACTGACAGGGCGAATCCCTAACAGAAAAGGCAGAAGCAAGGTGGTTTGACAAAGTTAAACTTCACCAATAGAAGGATTTGGCTAAGGAAATGGATCGATGAAGGAAGCGATTCAAAAAAATAAGGTTTTATTGACAAGAAGGAAATGGTTCAGGATTTGATGATTCTGCTGATAAGGCAAAATTGGGAACATGAAATTGTTTAAGGAAAAGGAAGAAGAGTGCCCTTATCGGGGAATTGGTGGAGGGCTGAACTAAGGAAGCAATTAAATAATCTATTAGTTCACCGATGAGGCTTTTTGCTAATATGGAAAAATGAAGTAAAATCAGTAAAGGGCAATGGTTCAACAGAGGCCCATTTTACCGATAAGGAGGAATTAGTTTAGAAGTCAAACATTTCGATAATAAAATAGCTGATTAAAATTGGCTAAGGAAATAGAATGGTGCAGAAAATATAATTTTGTTGACAAAGAAGGCCATGAAAGGTTCACGAAAGAGGAAATTGTTTGATAAGGCAAGGGTCAAAAAAGTCAAAGATAGGCCCTGGTTCGAGAAATTAAGATTTCGTTGATAAGGAAAAATCACTAAGGGAGAGGTCAAGTCGACAAATCAGTGAATGAAGGAACTTTTCAAAAGTTAATTTGTTCCATAGTTTGTCACCAAGGTGAAAAGATGATAAAGAGGCCAAGGTTCATAAAGTTTCATAAGGAAATAAAATGGTTCACCATTTCATACTTTTGCCAATAAGGCAAAAGATAGCCCAAAATAGGTCGAGAAAAGAACATTTTGCCGATAGAGGCAAAATAGAGACACGAAGGCTCAGTTCAAAGGATGGAGAATTTGCAGATAAGGAAAAGATGGCTAGGGAAAAGGAAGATTTGAGGAATGAGTAATTCACCGATAAGGCTGAAATAGTGTCAGAAAGAAAAATGTAGTAGATAGAGCTAGAACAAGGCAGAAGGGATGAAAATGGAACCCGATGGTTCTAAGGATGCAATTTTCTCCATCAAGTGACATAAGGCAAAATCCAACCCAGATTGAGGCACTATGAAAGGAAAAAGAGTATGACACTTTGAAGTGTTGTAAAAGCTTACCTCTCCCTAAATCATGCCATTTTTTTAGGGAAAGGTACTAGTATTTAAATTCTATAGGCCAAGGCTGAATGAGGGTGGTTGGAACATGAAAAATCTTCAATACTGGACTACAAATGTACCTATAGGTAGATTTTTAGGGACAAAATAGGACTCCAGTGCCTGCCCTCTTGATTACACCTAGCACCTATTCATGGAAGCAATCTATTTTACAAAACTGTAGGCTTGTTGAATGCATGGCCATTGTTCCAATTCGTAGGTTTTTCAGCAGATTCAAGGTCACAAAATTAATAAAGTATGGGCTATCCTGGGTCAATTGACCAGCTCTAGTGCCATTGTTGTGTTGGTAATTAAGGTGTCTCAACCTTGGTAATTCCTTGCATTAGTTATGATTGTATTTATAAATTCATTTCCTATGTTGTAAATTAATTGTAAATTCCATATTGTCATATTGTGGGATGTGGCACAGTGATGTGTCATCCTACATGGAAGATGACAACTTGTAATTTTGTCCTCACATGAGGAGATAGGCATCCCACTTTGTGGTAGGCATATTTTGCCATGTGTCCGTATCTTGGATGTTGTGCAAGGGAATGTTTGACCAAAATGGTTATGATGGATTCCTATGATGAAGTTATGACATGTAAAAGTCATAAATAGATTCCTATGATGAAGTTATGACATGTAAAAGTCATAAATAGAAGATTGTAAGACAGGTGAAGACATGTGTCATGAAGCATCTTTGAAAAAGGCATATTTGTACACCCTAAGGTGGACTATGGCATGTTGTAAGAGAATATTCTATTTATAGCATGTGTATGATAGATTCTCTTACAACTGTAAGTTGTAACCGCTATGACATTCTATGACAATCGTAAGTGTCGTAAGAGCATCTGACATAGCCCATTTTTGAAATAGGTGACCTCTTTGGAATGGGAGTTGTGGACAAGTGTCAGGCACATTCTACAATGTTGACCGAGTGTCCTTAGGTGTGGGTTTTGGGCCATGAGGCCAAGTTGGACGCCCATTCCAAGATAGGACCAATTTTGCCTTGTATATTCCATATAAATAGGTGCTTGGAGGAGGAGATGTAGTATGTGATTTACATGTATTATTACTCTGCTGGATTGACTCTAGATATGAGTGTCAAAAACCATTGAAGCTTGCATTGCAAGTGTATTACAAACAACATTCAGTTTTGATAATGCATTGTGCAGGTTTCTGAGTGTGGGGTTTTTCACCCAATAACAGTTTTCCCCACGTTATATCTTTATCTCTCTTCTTCTATCTTCTTTTTGGTTTATGTGTATTGCTGTAATATCTTGGTTAGATGTTCTATTATTTTGTATTTGTAAGAGATAAATTGAATTTGCATAGCCCTCTCCTCATTAGATTAGTGTAGGAAGTGATTTCTGCACACCTAGCTTCCTTTCAGCTGGTATTAGAGCCTGGCCAGTTTTGGTCTTAGCTGTTGGGTAGGGGTTTTTTGAGCTGATATTAAGTTGAGTGGGAGTCTGTGTAGAGTATTCTAAATTCTATTGCAGTAAGGAGATGACAAGCACATCCGGAAGGATTGAGGTGGAGAAATTTAATGGCACTAATTTCAATCTATGGAAGCTCAAGATGGAAGACATGCTTGTTGATCAAGACCTATGGGAAACTATCAATGGAACTAAACCAGCTGAAATGTCACAAGCTGATTGGGATCTCATGGATTGGAAGGCTAAGGGTCTCATAAGACTTAGTCT
Organism: Cunninghamia lanceolata; assembly: GCA_027924645.1. NCBI lineage: Eukaryota > Viridiplantae > Streptophyta > Pinopsida > Cupressales > Cupressaceae > Cunninghamia > Cunninghamia lanceolata. The sequence continues at coordinate 8,922,868 of BSBN01000193.1, forward strand.
TGTTGATTATGTTATCTTAAATGTCCATGAGGAGACTACTACAAACTTTCTTTGGGAGAAGTTGGGAGATGTGTATCAAGCCAAATCCCTGCTTAACAAACTTTTTCTGAGAAAGAAGTTGTTTTCCCTTCTAATGGAGGATGGAGGATCCATTGTAGATCATATGAATGCTTTCAACATGCTGGTTGCACAATTAACATCCATTGGCATGAAGATGGAGGAAGAGGATCATTGTATGACCTTGCTTTGTTCTTTGTCGGACTCATGGGATCACCTTGTCATGGCTATTGGAAGCACCACATCCACATTCAAAATGGATGAAGTGATTTCTTTGTTGTTATCTGAAGAGATGCGGAGAAAGTCTTCTGATGCAACCAAAGAGGCTCTTGTAGTTGATGGAAGACCCAAGGAGAAAAGGAAAAATAAGGACAAGAAAGTTGAGAAGGGTGGATCCAAATCCTGTGGGAGATCTGAATCTCATGGAAAGTCCAAGGCTATTTGTTGGAACTATGGTAAATTTGGGCATTTCTGAAAGGAATGCAAAAAAGAAAATAAAAAGAAGAAGATAACCCCAGATTCAGATTTTGAAAAGTCACAAGATGATGGTGATGCTTTCATTGCATCCCTGGAAACCCATGCATCTGATGATGTTTGGCTGATTGACTCTAGTGCATCATTCCACATGACCTCGCATTGAGACTAGTTCACTACGTATGAGCATTTCGATGGTTGAAAGGTGTACTTGGGTGAAGACTCTCATCAGAAGATTGTTGGTTGTGGAAGAGTCTCTATATGATTCCCTAATGGATGAGTGAAGATGATCTCTGGGGTTATGATGTAGCGGTGTCAGGTCTTTAGAGGCAATTTAGCGAGATCAAAAGATTTAAATCAATTGTGGGCTTCAACCAATAAGACTCACTAGACTTCTCCTTGCCCTAAACTCCACCAAAGGGCTCAAACTGGGTTCCAACTTCTAAGATGCAATCTTACACCTTCTAGGGTCTTAACATACCCTAATCAACAAGATTCAAAAGGTCTCACGCACCATTTTGACTGGTTCATTGAAAACTCCTCTTAACTAGGCCTAATCCTAGTAGCCATGTTTAGTGGGTAATCTGCACTTCTCTCCAATCTTTCCCAAAGCACTTTGAAAACAAATAACTGATCAGAGTACCCTTTTTAGGATTCTATAGCATATCAAAAACTCATGTACTGTTACTTTAGACCAAACTGACTGTTCTGACACCCTGCAACCTTCCTACAAGGCCTAATTCGCCCACTTTTCAAAGGAACCCTATTGGATACTTGCCATACTCACTCCAAACCTTCAAACAGTCTTAGGAGAGGTTCCAAGACAAGGTATTTTCAAGGTTTCAGATAGTGATTTACTCATTCAAATGTTTAAACACCAAACCCCCATCTCTAAGACCCAAAACCTAGGGTTTACTAGATCTCCCACTTCCAATCACTTCAAGACCTCATTCAAAGGTCTAACACCATCTCAGTGCTCATACTAGAGAACATCAATCATAAAAAGGTTACCTTGTTAAGGTAGATCTCTGGCTGTTACACCTATGCCATCATGCCCATGCTCTTTCACATGCAATCTTGCCTTCTAACGATGATCACCTCCCAATCTGCATTCCTCCTACCTTATTAAGGTTAGAAATCATATTGTACATGTCATCAAGGATCTATTCCATGAGAATCAGGGTCTTACATTCATGGAAAGGTCCAAAAATGCATTGTCACCTCTCAAAACACACAGGACAGTTTGTTGTTCTTTGTATTAGTCAAATGAATAGAAATAAAACTAGTCTAGAAACCTTCTCAGAGAATTAAATAAGGTCTAATACTATTCAATGAAGATTTAAGACATTTACCATGCCACCACAAATCAAAAGATCATCAAAAATGCAAGGAAAAATAAGAACTAGATGAAAACCTCTATTTATTTCTGTCAGACCGTACAACCCAGGTCTCAAATGATTCCACACGTCCATCTCATGCCTTGGATAGGCTTACATAACCTCTGCCCCAACTTCCACAACTGATTCTGATCTATTGGAGTTCATTAAAACATCAAAACAGTTCAAAATGACTTTCCCACCTAAATGCTTGTTTCAAAAATTTGAATTTTAAACTTTGTTTTAATGGATTTCTACCCTACCAAACCATCATGTTCGATCTCCTTAGGATCATTACACTTTGTTCCTAACCTTAGACACCTATATTTGACTCTAGAGGCACTATTGGCCCAACTTACATCATTTTTGGTTCTAGGGTCCTTGCCAGGACCCTCAGGACATTTGACCATTACATCATCTTGACCATTACAACATGCCATAACTGGTTCAAAGATGTCCCAATTGACTTGATTTGCTCCATGGGCTCCTCCCATGGTCATTGGTGTCTTCTTGCTCCAAGGTGTTCCTTTAGGTGCTCCTACACCATACTCCCCATCATGAAGAAAACTCTTGTCCCAAGAGTTATGTGATTTACTCCAAACATCGTGTAGTCTTTTTGAAAGGTTCCTCTGATTTGTAACATGGAACATGAACTCTCCAAGGGTTATCCTCCTCCTTCTCCAAACTGCATGGCTCTTACAAAAAGTGTTAGTATCACAAAACATATTTTGGTGTCCTTGCCTAGGACCTTGCTACTGTAATGCTTCTGCTCTCTCCATCTTAAGGTTCTAATTTGTTCTTCTCTGTAATGTCTATTGTTTGCCTTCCTTTTCCTACCTCCTTATAGGGCAATCAATGTCCCCTATCCTGATGCAATTTAAGTCCCAAACTTGTTCCTTAGGATTGTCATCCACCTTCCTCAGCTGCAACTGTCCATGTTGCTTCCAACCAGTATTTACCTGCACATTCCATTGTAGGATCTCTCCAAAACAAACAATAGCATGCTCATTTTTGTCTTCACAAGGTAAAGGTATTAGTTTAAACTTTTTACCATATTTGTGCACCAAATAACTATTAGTATAGCCATCATGCATTATCCTTCTTAAATGTTGCCATGGTCTACCCAAAATTATATGCCCACATGTCATTGAAATAGCATCACACAAAACAAAATCATGATATGGACCAATTGAAAAATCAACATGTGCCCTCTGATTAACCCTTACTTGCTATTCTTGACTTACCCAAGTGGCATTGTAAGGACTAGGATGATCAAATGTCTTCAATCCCAATTTGTGTACCATATGCCAGGAAACTAAATTATCATGTGAACCTGAATCTATAATCATCTTACACATTTTTCCATGGCTTAAACAACTAGTTTTAAAAATGGATACATGTGGTGCTTGTTGTACTTTGCCTCTTTCCACCATGAGAAATTCTCCATTTGTTTCTGGATGGGCTACTGCTAGTTCTTGGTCTTCTTTCTTTTCCTTTTCTTGTGCTAAGTGAACTCTTCTATCCTTGATCTTATCAACATCATCCCACTTAGGACATTTGAAAGATAGGTGTCCAACTTCATTGCAATGATAACATATGCCTGTGAATACTCCTCTACCTAATCCAAACCTACCTCCACCTCTATATCCACCTCTCTGATCTGCAAAAAAATCTTTGCCTTTCTCATTGTTGCTCTGTCCTTCATTAGTAGGTCTACCCTTACCTCTATATCCTTTACCACTACCTCCTTGTCTTTCTTGCTTCCTCTTCACCTTCTCTTCAGCCCTTATGGCCAATTGAAAACATTCTCCAATTGATTTTGGTATGTTCAAACCAAATTCATCTTGTAAGTTGTACCTAAGCCCATTAAGGTATCTTGTCACTTTCTTTTCTTCATCTTCCAATCCACCCCTAATACTAAGCTTATGAAATTGCTCAGTGTAGGACATAACATCCATGTCCTTTTGCTTCAAATTCTACCTCATCCTCTTTGTTTGAATAGAATAATCAGATGGAAGAAACTGATTCTTCATCATATCCTTCATCCTACCCCAAGAAGTGATTTTTGTTCTACCTCTAGCCACTCTTTCTGCTTGTACACTACTCCACCATGTAAGTGTTGTCCTTCACAACTTTGTCTTTGCAAATTTAACCTTCTTATCATCACTTATTTCCTTATACTCAAAGAAATTTTCAAGGGCATCTATCCACCCTAATACCTCTTCACTATCCATCTTCCCCTGATAGATTGGCAACTCTACCTTTGTTCCACTACCTTGAACCACCTTAAGCAATCTCAAAAATCTCTTTTCTTCAGGATCCAATTTATCCTCAGGAGGGTTCTCACCTACCTTCTCATGTCCCTCATCATCTCCTTCTTGACCATCTTGTTCATCCCTTCTAGGATTCTTTTCGAATGCTTCCAACCTTGCCAATATTGATGCATTCTCTCATCTCACTTGTCTTAACTCTCTTTCTCTTTCAGCATCCCATTCTCTTCTCTCCCTCAACTCTCTTTCTCTAGCCTCTAAGGCTTCTCTCAATTCATTATTCTCCTTAGCCATCTAATTTTTAGGGGGCATCTTCACAACTTTCACCAACCCTTAACTCTTTCACAAGATCCTACTACTCCCTCAAGGACCTACTTGCCACTCTAATACCACTTTGATGCAAAGGTATCAAGTCTCCAGAGGCAATTTAGCAAGATCAAAAGATTTAAATCAATTGTGGGCTTCAACCAATAAGACTCACTAGTCTTCTCCTTGCCCTAAACTCCACCAAAGGGCTCAAACTGGGTTCCAACTTCTAAGATACAATCTTACACCTTCTAGGGTCTTAACATACCCTAATCAACAAGATTCAAAAGGTCTCACACACCATTTTGACTGGTTCATTGGCAACTCCTCTTAACTAGGCCTAATCTTAGTAGCCCTATTTAGCAGGTAATTTGCACTTTTCTCTAATCTTTCCCAAAGCACTTCTAAAACAAATGACTGATCAGAGTACCCTTTTTAGGTTTCTATAGCATATCAAAAATGCATTCACTATTACTTTGGACCAAACTGACTATTCTGACACCCTGCAACCTTCCTACAAGGCCTAATTCACCCACTTTTCAAAGGAACCCTATTGGATACTTATCATACTCACTCCAAAACTTCAAACAGTCTTAGGAGAGGTTCCAAGACAAGGTATTTTCAAGGTTTCAGACAACGATTTGGTCATTCAAATGTTTAAACACCAAACCCCCATCTCTAGGACCCAAAACCTAGGGTTTACTAGATCTCCCACTTCCAATCACTTCTAGACCTCATTCAAGGGTCTAACACCATCTCAGTGCTCATACTAGACAACATCAATCATAAAAAGGTTATCTTGTTAAGGTAGATCTCCTGTTGTTACACCTGTGCCATCATGCCCATGCTCTTTCACATGCAATCTTGCCTTCTAACGGTGATCACCTCCCAATCTGCATTCCTCCTACCTTGTTAAGGTTAGAAATCATATTGTACATGTCATCAAGGACCTATTCCATGAGAATCAGGGTCTTACATTCACGGAAAGGTCCAAAAATGCATTGTCACCTCTCAAAACACACAAGATAGTTTATTGTTCTTTGTATCAATCAAATGAACAGAAATAAAACTAGTCTAGAAACCTTCTTAGAGCATTAAATAAGGTCTAATACTATTCAATGAAGATTTAAGACATTTACCATGCCACCACAAATCAAAAGATCATAAAAAATGCAAGGAAAAACAAGAACTAGATGAAAACCTTTGTTTATTTCTATCAGACCGTACAACCCAAGTCTCAAATGATTCCACACATCCATCTCATGCCTTGGACAGGCTTACATAATCTCTACCCCAACTTCCACAACTAATTGCCATCGGTTGGAGTTGGTTAAACCATCAAAACAGTTCAAAATGACTTTCCCGCCTAAATGCTTGTTTCAAAAAATTTGAATTTTAAACTTTGTCTTAATGGATTTCTACCCTAGAAAACCATCATGTTTGATCTCCTTAGGAGTATTACACTTTGTTCCTAACCTTAGACACCTATATTTGACTCTAGAGGCACTATTGGCCCAACTTACATCATTTGTGGTCCTAGGGTCTTTGCCAGGACCCTCAGGACATTTGACCATTACATCATCTTGACCATTACAACATGCCATAACTAGTTGTAAGATGTCCCAATTGACTTGATTTGCTCCATGGGCTCCTCCCATGGTCATTGTTGTCTTCTTGCTCCAAGGTGTTCCTTTAGGTGCTCCTGCACCAGGTTATGCATATCCCAGGCTTAGCATAGAACCTGCTTTCTATAAGTATGTTGAATGATGGAGGTGTTGTTAGGTCTCAAAAATGTAGGTTGCTAATCCTAAGAGAATACCAGGCTCTATTCTTAGATTTGCAACGTTTTTTAACTAACGTGACGGAATCAACCTTTAGGGTTTGATGATTCCCTGTGCTTTAGGTCCTACTAAACCTAGGTGAGTGAACCTTGAAAATTAAAGTAGGTTGAGGGTAAATATTTTGACTAAATGGATCTATCTACAGTGCAATATGGTGTAGGATAGATGAAATCTTGCTAACTAATTCTAATATCTGATGAATGCTTGGTATAAATTGTATAAGAAATATCAAGGTGAATTTTATGATTATGCTAAAAAAGGATTTAAATGATGAATTGAAATGAGACCAGTGCCTTGTTGGGTAAACAGAGTCAAATGAAAGACTAAGACTAGTGGCTTATAGTGGGTAATAATTCTAACTATTTGGCACAATATTTAGTTTATAACTTGTATAAATGTGTAGGGAGATGACTGACAAACTCTTCTTAATAATCCAACTAATACAATCAGTTTTCTTGTTATTCACTAGAAGGTAATTTAATCCTTTCTTGAAGGAACCAATTGAATGAAATATGTAAGATAATAGACAATATCAATTTGGAGACAGAATGGCAATCCTAATTATATGATTCTTCTTAGTAATCCAAACTAACACTTCCAGGTTACTCTGACTGATCAAAAGGATTTTAATTCCTCTATGGAAACCAATTAACTCAATCACACAGATACAACAAATGTGTATTGACAAATTAACTATATACTTGATATATTAATTTGAATAACAAGGAAATACTGAAATGGAGACAACCATACAATTGAGTAACTTCAACAAACAATTGATGCTAGAATAAAACCACTGAATCCAAGAACTTCAATTTACTTCTTCAATGAGATACTTGCAACATGGTCTTTTAGAAACCTTATAGACTTTTTATATATATTATTCTACTGCTGATTTCATCTTTCATATATACATTGCACTTTCAACGATTGTGATCCTCGAGACAACCACTCGACGCAACTCTTCACTTAATTAATTATCTTCAATAGATTAAAACATTTTAATTTTAACCTTCTTTGTCTTCAAAATGTTCTGTAATCTCTATTTGAGAATAACAGTATTCTGAATTTGCATCGGATGCATTTGTATATGTCTATTTCACTTTTTCAATAGATACACCACCAGGTTGGATTTTAAGAACATGGGACAATTGCCCTTTAATATCGGATTCATTTTCAGCTAACTATGGGACTTGTATATGCAGGTTTTATCGTTCTGTATCTCATATACATATGCATATGTGGTTGGCCTCTATATTGTGTTGAAATTTCTTTCCTTTCAATCTTTGCATTTATATATTGTATATCATATGAATTTGGAGCATATATACAAATGCGGACCCCATCAGTTTTATAAAATAGCCTTTTGAATTACCTTCAAGTTCTGCTTTTCATCACCTTCTTGTATATCGAATACATATCTTTCATATACAAGTGCGGACTTTATTGGGTTTATGAAATAAATTGAAATTATCTTCGGATCTACCTTTGTATATATCTTGTTGTATTACTTTCTTGCATATCATATACATATATCTCCAACATACATATGTGGTCCCCACCCGATGTATATAATGTTCAAATCTCCAATTATGTCAGCTTTTGTATATTATTCTCTTGTATAGTTTCTTTGTATATTTCCATTTGTATGTTATCTTGTATAAGCGCACATACAAAGCATCTTATACAAACCCTCTCTTTACCTTTATCCCTAGCGATGTTTTTTATTCCTTTATATATTAGGTATGTATATTATAAACATACAAGCGCCCCGAACATATAAAGACTTTTCAGTATTTAACTTTCTTTTCACATCCAGTTTGTATCTCTTATTTGCATCCTTTTAACTTGTATATCAGCTTGTATATCGAAGATATACATTGTTATTTATACAAGCCCGATATGCAAATGGTGGAGCCCACATCACTTTTCTGATTGTATCTTCTGAAATGCAACAATACTTGTATCCAATTTTTAGATACAAAGCCGAATACATACAAACTCCTTTGTATCACCTCTTTGGACTTATCATTTTTATAAACCACAGTTTACTTACTTTTCAGCTCTGTGATGTATATAAAGTGCAATGCATCTTCCAACATACTTTAAGTCATGATGTATCATTTTAACCAAATTTCAACCTTTCTTGAGTTCTGCATTGTATGTATATTGAAATGTATAACCATACATACAATGCACGAAATATACAACAATAAAATCTCATTTCATAATCTTTTCGGTTCCGCGACATGCATATAGCTTTGTATATCGTCTTGTATGTTTCCCTTTGCCAAACCTACAAACTCAAAATACATTCAACGGACTTGACCAATGATTTATTTAAACTCTTAACTCTGCCAACTCTGTCTTGTATGTAAAAATCATTAGGTTTGGATCTTCATACACATCAGTGTAAGCTATGCCGAAGTACTTTTCTTCAATCAGTGAGACTTTAGAGTATCAGAAACTCCTTGATTTTTCTTTCTGATGCTTATCTCATGTCGATGACTACTAGTTCCCTCCATTCCACTGAATGATCGATGAGAGTCCTACCGAACTCCACTATTGGCATGACTTATACTGTCGAGAGGGCTTGTAGAGTATTTGCTGATAGTATTTCCTTATGCTGATCGGTGTGACCATGCATTTTCTCCCTAATGAAAGGTCATCAATGCAACTTTCTCCATCAGTTTCTTCTAAAACATTCTTCTTGATCCTTATTATCATGCCGATAGCCATTTCAACTAGTTTCTCATGGAACATGGATCGGTATAACAAAAGGAAGGTCTTGCCAATGTTAAGAAATTGAGGCCCTTTACATTATTTGTGATAAAATTCATGGGATATATCAGTTATTTATTCTAATTTTGGGCAAAATATTTTTTGGTTTGGTCGAAAATAAGTGAGTAAGAATACAAGAAAATTTCAAATTTTCCTATCCCAACAGTGGCTATGTCTGGGATGTATACTCCTTGTGAGTATAACAAGAATTCAGATCTCTTGGGGAAGTAGACCATATGTTTTATTTATTCAAGATTGCGGTTTCACAGAATTGTATGAGAATGGGGGGATGGGGGTGATAATGATGGGGAACAGGGAATGATCCTATACTACTGTACAAGGAAAAGATGATTTTTTTTCTTTTCTTTTTTTTTAATAGAGATTGATAGGACTGTCCATGTACTGGCAGATCCTAATCTCTTTTGGTTTCCCTAAACTATTGTGCATGGAATGAAATTATTTTAAGAATTTTAAGGGTTGTCCATGCACTGGCAACAATTAATTCTCTTTGTGCATGATATTCTATGAAAAGAAAGGTTTTAGATATTGCCCATGCACAGGCAATTCCTGCTCTTCTCTGTACATGTTTTGCAAATAGTAAGAATCATCACCTCCTTTGTCGGTTATAACAAAAAGACCTAACCATAAAGCTTCAAATTTTCCATGCTTTCCTTTGTCCTGGCACCTAGCATTCTACATCAATACTAAATCATTTATCTTAAACTTCCTATGTTTGGCCTTTTTGTCAAAGAGGTATTTCACTTGTGATTGTAATTTAATATTCTACCTTTAGGCTAGTCTCCTTGTTTCATCAAGCTCTGCAAGATGTTCTAATCTTTCCTCCATTGGTTTAGGAATATTTAAATCATCCTAAAGAATAAATTTGTAAACTGGTAGGAGATTTTTTAATGGTATTCTCACTTGGGTTCCATATACTAGTTCAAAAGGAGATCTCCCAATTGCTCTTTTTACAGTAATCCTATCAGCCCATGCAACCATTCTTAACTTTAAATCTGATGCTTTCTTGTTTCCCTCCAACATTCTTTTTATGATTTTCAGAAAGCTTTTGTTTCTAGATTGTGCCTGTCCATTTGCTTGTGGATGATATGGGGCAGCATAGGACATAGTGATGCCATGTGTACTATAGAAATTTTTGAATTCATCAAACCTAAAACACATTCCATTGTATGTGATTAACCTTACTGAGGTGCTAAATCTGAATATAATATTTTCCATTAGAAAATTAATCACCACCCTGCTTGTTGCTTGCTTGGTTGGGATTGCTTCCACCCATTTGTGAAGTAATCTATCACCACTAAAATCCATTTGTGTCCACCACTTGACTTCTCCTCAATTTCTCTTATGAAGTCAATACCCCATTGATAGAATGGAGCCTCCACTTGCATGGGTTTCAAGGACAATGCTCCCTAATATTTCAACTTTCCTGAGAACTTTTGACATGCCTCACATTTCCTAGTGTAATAATATGAATCATTAAAAACTCTAGGCCAATAATATCCAGCCCTTAGGATCTTGTGGGATGTAGTCTTTGTTGAAAAATGACCTCCACACATGCCTTCATGTATCTCTTTCATGATATGTTTTGATTGATGTTCATTTAGGCATAATAGTAGAATTCCATCCCTATTCTTCCAGTAAAGATCTCCATCAATAAATACATATTTTGAGTCTTATAATTTAAGTGTCCTTCTTTTATTATCATCATACCCCTCAGGACATTTCATGTGCTTTAGATAATATATGATGTCGGTATGCCACGGAGTGTGCTCAATGTTAGAACTTGTATTATCAACATCACTAGCATTACATATCTGAGAAGCTTCAAGGTTACTTTCAGCCATCAACCTATCAAGACCTTGTCCTCTCACTAGTTTAGTAATTTGGATTTCAATATTGAACTCCTAAATTCTATTGATCCATCTGCATCTTCTACCTGTGACTTCAATTTGGACCAATACATCCTTTACTGCAGCGTTAGGCACATATGCTATGATTTCAGCTCCCACCAAGTATGGCCTAAAAGTTTTAACTATTTTTACTAATGCATATGCTTGTTTCTCAACAATGTCATATTTCAACTCTACATTCTGAAGGGATTTGCTGCAAAATGAGATAGGCTATTCATATCCATCATTATTTTTCTGCAATAACATTGTTGCAACTGTATGATAAGAGGCAAATGAGAATAGTTGGAATGGCTTACTAAAATTAGGAGATATTAGACCAGGGGTTTCTTTGATTGCCTTTTTAATAGTTGGAAATGCTTCTATTATTTCTATTGTCCATTTCACTTCTGAGTTCTTTTTCAACATCCTTGATATGGGAGTAACAATTTCTGCAAAATTTGATATAAACCTCCTGACAAAGTTAATTTGGCCAAAAAATGACTGTATAGCTTTCACATTTATAGGGATAGGGACTTGGTCAATTGCTTTTACTCTCTCAAGATCTATTCTCACTCCATCTTTTGAGACTTTGTGACCAAGCAACTTCCCCTCTGTTACTGTGAAATGGCATTTCCTAAGATTCAGTGAAATCCCATATTCTAGGGCTTTAATAAATATCTGGTCTAAATGTGCACAATGATCATCAACCCTTTTGGAATACGCTGTCAAGTCATCTTGATATACTATCATGATTTTACTAATCAATTTAGCAAAGGCCACATCCATTGCTCTTTGGAATGTTGCCCCAGCATTGGTGAGTCTGAATGGCATCCTTAAATATACATATGTTCCCCATGGAGTGGTGAATTTAGTCTTAAATTGCTCTGATTCTTTGACGTTCACCTGATTGTAACCTAAGAAGCCATCCATCATTGACAATAGTTCACATCCTGTAACTTTTTGTAATATTGTTTCCATATTAGGGAGGGGATAGTTATCCTTAAGAGAAGACTTGTTTAAATTCCTAAAGTCCACACATAATCTAATATCACCATTCTTTTTCCTAATAGGCACCAAATTAGAAACCCAAGAGGAATGTCTGATGGGTTTAATGATAGCTCCATCCCTTAATTTTGTAAGTTCCTCTAGCATCTTAGGAGCTAATGTAGGATTGATAGGCCTCTGTTTTTGCCTGAATGGTTTAGCATCTAGTTTTAGTGGTATTTCATGTTGAAATAGATCCTCTCTATATTCTTTTAAATCATCATATGACCAGGCAAATACATGTCTATACTTCTTAAGTAAGTTGACAATCTTGCTCCTAATTTTTTGGGTTAAGATTTTTTCCAATATACACATTCTTTGGGGCTGCTTGTGTCCCCAAATTAATCTCTTCAAGGTCATTCTGCACCACTGGTGTGTCTTTCATTTTAAATCTATCATGTCCATCAAATTCCTTTTCCAATGCTATAAGTCCCTTAGGTATTTTATTTGTTTTCAACTGAACTATCTCTTGACCAAAAAGGATTTCCTTCCCATCATGTTCTTCTACAAATGCATTGAAATCAATCTCTTGATTTTCATAATAATCAACACAATGTAGGAAGTTAATTATATCAACATCATTGTCAAATAATTGCCAATTATGTATATTATCTGGGATAGTGGGTTTGGTTTTGAACTCAACTTCTGTAATACCTCCTACTGCAACATCATCCCTTTTTAATGCGATATTCACTAGAAAATCTACCATAATGTTTTTAGACCTATCAATCCAATTGATTTAAAAGGTATCAAATAATTCAATATCATCCGAGACTGTGTTTCTATACTGTCTCAACCTCTTGTTTTTTGATAGTTATTTCTCTCTTACTTGGGAAGTAACCAATTCAAAATCACCATATGTTTGGTGGCTATGTTCAAACCAATGAGAAAAGCTTCATACTCTGCTATATTGTTTGTGCATTCAAATGTTAATAAAAAAGAGTATTTGAAAGTCTTACCTCCTAGTGAAATAAATACTACTCCGGCCCCATTTCCCATTTTACTGTATGCACCATCAAAATACATCTTCCATATATCATTTTCTTCTTTCTTTGATTCAATATGTATTGGAACATTATTCTACAATTCTAGCTGACTTTTCTCAACCTTGAAAGCTCCCAAATTTGTATCACAAATGAAATTTATTTGATGTTGATCCAAGGGTTCTATAATATTTTCATACCTTAGCTCCCTACACAGCTTGATTTCTTTACCTCCATCTGGTATTGTGGCATATGTTAAGTCCAATTGGACATTGCCTCCTGCCATTACATCCCATTGTCTTGATAGAAGCATTCCATAATATGGTGGGATGTCAACCATAGTAATATCAATGTTATAAGTTGCTTCAGGGTATGAGGCAAGTTTTATCTCCACATCCCTCATAATACCAACAATTGGGATGGATCTATTATCCATTGCATAACACCTACCAAATGTAGTATTAACCCACATTCCCAATTCTTTCATAACTACTATTGGCAAGATGTTCATGGTAGCACCTGAATCAATCATGCAGTTCCTCACTATCCTATTTTTGATCAATAATGTAGTGTAGAAAGGGTCCACCTATGAGGGATTTTTTGTCAATATATCACCTAGGTATACGTTAGGCATTTGGAATGTTTCTTGATGAACATTGTTTGTTTTGTTTTCAGATCCTTTATGTTTTTGATTTGGTATATCTAAAATCAGTTTAACTACTATATTCCTGTATTTGTCTATCTTCATCATTTCTAAAAGTGGAACTGATATTTTTACCTGAGATATTGCATGAGCAATGCCAAAAGAATGGGCCATGGTCTGATCATTCTTTTCTATCTTTATATTTTCTTTTTCTTGATTTTGTGATTTTTCTTTCGTTTTACTTTTACCACCCTTTCTTGGTTCTTTGAATGATGACTTTGCATTATTCTTTTTGTAATTCTAATATTTTATGAACACACTCCCAAGTGTTCCTTGTTCAACATTTACTATCCTATTCCTTAAGTTATAAGCATTTTTAGCTTGAGCTATTGCAGCTATTGTAAGAGCTTCTCTTTCATTTTCAGTGGGCTTTCTCCATTGATCATATGGCTGATTGTTATAATAAGTAGGTTCCTCATAACCATCCTCCTGATCTGAGAACACTTCTTATTCTCGCATATTTATATGATGTCTCTGGTTTCCCACATCATATTCATATCCCTCTTCCTCTATAGAAGAATAGTCTTCAGTCAGCAAATATGGTGTATCTTGGATCATGTTTATGGTGTGATTGTCTCTGTTATAATTGTATAACATTTCTTCTTGTTCTATTGTTTTAGCCACCTCACAATACTCAGGTGAATGTGGTAAATTATATACCAGACACCAAGGTTTATCTTCTACCATATGTGCCATATTTCTTTTTAGAGGGCCAGGGGTATCCTTGCCATAGTGTTGCTTTCTACTATTATCAACGGGTCTCCCATCTTTCCAATTTGTATTATACGACATATCATGCAACCTGGGCCTTTCATGCCTATGTTAACCTTCTTGTTTAGTTTGTTGAACGTTTGGGTTCTGAGGATTTCTAGGGTTATCCCTCTTGCTAACCATACCTATAGCTTTCCTATTGTTTTCAATAGTTAAGGCCACTTGTTGTGCTTCAGCCAAGGTCGTAGGGCATCGATTTCTAAGTTCGTACCCTGTCTTGGGATCAAATGCTTTCATATAAATGCTTAATGCTACTAGATCAGATAGTTTGGATCCATGTGGTACCTTGTGTAATTTGGAAAATTTTAGATTGAAGTCATACACTGATTCATTTTGGTATTTCTGGATACTTATCAATTCATGTAATGCAAACTCAGGGGCATAATGATTACCATACTGCTCCTTAAATTGATTATGGAAATCAGTTATTGAACTAATTGAGGCATCGGTTAAGCTGTTGAACCAATCTCTTGCATCTTCAATTAGGGGCATCATGAATAATCTCATTCTAACATATTCAAAGTCCATACCAATATCTTGTACGAAAGCATTGAAGGCTCTAATGTGATCTTTAGTTGATATTGCACTATTCCTAGTGAACTTGGGAACTATATTTCTCCAATTACTATCCATAGGATATGCATACAACTAATATCCAGTCAGATCAAATTGGCTACATATGTTTGTGAGGTTTTGGAGTGGAAAATTCATGGGTGGTGGATTAGGATAATAATTATATCCACCTGGAGGCTGATAATAGGCATATTGCTGCTATGGGTTTATGTGGGGATTTATATAAGGATTTTGTGGTCAATAATATTGTTGACCAGGGGGTGGCTAAGGATTAGCCATATACTAAGAGGTGTTGTGTATGGGAGGTGGTCTAGGAACTTTAGGAATAGCATTTTGATGACTTCTAGAGACTTGTGAATTTGAAGCACCACTTGTATTTTGGTGTAAATTTTGTTGTGGATTCCTTGAAGTGTTTCCCCTATGTGGAGGTACATATTTTGGGGGGACTGTTTTAGCCCTACTCTTTATCTATTGAATCTCTTGTTGTAAAAACCTCTTAGTTTCCTCTATCTTAATCATTTCAAGTTCCTTCTGGAGCCTAAGCAGATCCTGTTGTACCTAATTCATACCTCCTAAAGCCTTTGGGCTTTCATTTATTTCTTGAGTTGAGAATCCATGTTTTACCCCTTCTCCCTGATGTAATGACATCTTGAAATCATATTCAGCCTACCTTTGATCAATTTCCCTCATGGCCCGTGCGTCATACTCAAGCTATTCTTGAGGATCAGGTCTATATTTTGCCAATATGTCATCAGTTATTCCTGTTGGGACCTAAAATTTTTGCAAAATTTTAGGTTCCCATATAAAATTTAATTCCAGCACACATCCTAATAGCAGGCATCAGGGATTTTTAGAAGAGAATACAAATTATGGCAAAACATGCAGAAGATAATCTGAGAAAGAAAATATGCATATATAAGAGAAAAATGAGGTGCAATGCTGTCACATACATTTTCCGCCCTTGTATTCCAAAAATTCCAATTGCTTTCATGACCCAAATATTAGGGTTTACAGATGCTACTTCATTCAAAAATATTGATGAAGTTGATAGAATTGATAAGCATGGCTAAGAGCACATGATACTGTTATTATCACAAACAAAATTATGAGAAAACTGTAGCTCCATACAAAGGGTATTGCTTCTAGTCATATTATGCCCGAACCTGAAGATGTTGTTCATCATGTTCTTGAGGTGAAATATTGGAGCAAACTTTCACCTTGTTCTTTATCCTTCAAGCTCGAGCCGGCTGTTTTAAATTAGTATCAAAAGGAAGGTGAAAGCATGTAATCATGATCAAGTTGGGAAAATCCAATCGGGTTCTTGGTGAAAGCATGTTGGATATCCTCTAAGACATAATGAAATAGAGATTTTGTCATATATTATAGCTCGAACCACCTTGGCAAACACAAATACGAAATTTAGTCACATAAAAGGCATTTTGAATCATTTGACATTATGGAAACGTGGTCTTGAGGATTGCAATGATGCCAAATTGATTATAGTAGAGACATTATTTAAAAAAGATTATGTTTGTATCTTCACCGACAGTAAAATGTCACCGCACAGAATGCGGGATTGCAAGATATGTACACAATATATTAATAGGAAAGGCTTTATAAGTTTTCAATTGAATGCATATGGTAGGTGTGAAACTAGAATCCAAAACCTTTGCCAGGATTCTCACCATTGTACCTGAAACCAAGTAAAAAATATAAACCTTAAAAAATAAGCATTGAAGGCAAAAGCCTATCGGAGAAAGACAAAGCATCAGAGAACATTTTAAAAGTCTCCCCTATACCCCAAGTCTCTCCGATAGGGCTAGAAAGATAAATTCATAACAGTAAAATATTTTCACCAAATTAACCAAACAATTCACGGAGTAACGGATTATCACAAGGGTTGTTGCAACAAATTTGCTTTTGTCTGGCTTATAGCTTCTCCTTCAATTCTAGACCATATAGAGCCAACAAAGATGAATGTCACAACTCTTCCAAATGGACTGAAGTTGCATTTGAAAACTCGCCGAGTTCCACTACATCAATTGGATTGTATTTTAATTATGGTTCTGTGTATGAGACACCTTTGTCAAGATGTGTAGCTCACCTCCTGGAACGAATGGTGTTTAAAAATAACAAAACTTATACATTGAATCTGGTGTGAAGATTGAGTGCAAGAGTGCAAAGAAACCACAGGAAAACCACTGAAATGCATTAGATAGCAAAAGGACAACCTATCAAAATTAAAGAAACAATGATTGGTAAACAGGTGATACAGATGATTAGTCGAAGCATCTGCTCATTAGTGTGTACTTGCATACAATTGAGACACAAACCACCCATGTATTTTATGTCATCGGCATGGTGGATGACTATAAACTGCCTAATCGACAAAGTTGGCACCCACTAGACGAACATTAGTAAAAAAATTGAAGCTTAGAAGAAACACATTAATCTCTATGATAGTCAAGTTTTTATAGACAATGTTTCTCATGCTCTGACTTACTAGGACTGTAACTTCAGTGATCTCCAACATCAGATTCTAAGCGAATGATTTTAACTGCACTACTAATAATTGAAGCATATCACAAATTTTAGAAAAGAATCATGCACCAAAGAGATTTCACATTAAGGAGATGTCTTTGTATTGTATATAATGGGAGTGAAATCAGATTCTTCAACCCTTGCCGGTATACTCCCATCCGTGCCAAAGTGGGAACTTGGTATTGATATCTGCAAGGCTTAGAGGATGGAGGAATTGTAGTTGCAACCGCCCTGAATGCGAATATCAGAAGCATAAACAAGGCACTTGAGCTCTTTGATGAAGCTGACAGAGAGGGCACACAGCCATTCTTGTGATGGCATATTATCTAAACTAAAAACACGCTATAGAGTTCATATTGCAAGCCATGAAGTACAGCATGAGTAGAGAGTAGCGTGTGGCCATTATATGATGTGTGAAGTCTACAAAGTCACAGCGACCTTATAATTAAGGAGTCCTCAATATGAGAACGTATAACCTTAAAGAGGTGCTCAATCACTTCACCCTCAGCATAGTCATATCAATCATTAGGCACACCGACAAGAGCTTACTCAAGATTTGTATGAAGTATGGCAATATCTAGTACGAGGCACTGTAACTGAAGGCATGATAAAGGAGCTATTGATCTCCTTCCACAGAGAAATAGGACAAAAGCCATTGCAAATTATATTTTACAGAGAGGACAGTTTTACCAAGTTCTACTTTATGAGCTGAATGCTATTCTCATGGCTTATGCATCACTTGAATCAAATTACCAACCCCAGGTAATTTTGTTATTGTTCAAAAGCAGCACCATACCAAACTTTTTAAACCATCAAGATAGGAATTCAATAGATAGGAGTGGTAACATACTACCAGGGACCAACCCTAATATCAGGGAACCTACTTTATTGGAGTAGGATTTTTTAAAATCTCTTCGATTATGTAAGCTACACCGATGAGAAAACATGAAGCAAAAAGTCATAGCAAGTTGAACAAATTGAAAATAATGAAATTAAAAGTTCATCAGAAAGAAATAGAGGCATCAGAGGACACTTTTAAAATCTCCCTGATAATTCAAGTCTCCCCAATAAGGCAAATGGATAAGATCATGCCACGAAAATAGAGGAAAGCATGTAAATTTTTATAGTGTAAAAATGGTCAAAATGAAGGCTGTTATTGTGGACTGGAGCCTCGAGACCAAGGAAAGAATAATGGATAAAAGCATATGAAACCCTAAATCATGAAGGAAAAACATATCAGGGAGACAATTGCTATCGGCATAGATTATTTAAATGACACCGATCTTATACCTCTTGCCGATGGATACTGCATACAGAGCCCCGTGAGGTGAAAGGGTTGTTAAAGAAAAAGTAAATATTTCCAAAAGGTATGAGCAAAATGATAATATGTGGTAAAGTGGAATTTCACATTATTTCAAAGGCAAAATATTTTCTAGAAAAGTCAAGAGGGTGATTATTTTAAATGCATATAACGTATTTATATTTTCACCTAAGAAGTTAGGGAATGGTCAATTATTTTCACTCAGATGGAATTTTTGTCAAACAAAAGTGAAAAAACACATACAAATAAAGTTCCAAGCAAATATTTGCAAACCAAACCTAAAAGAATATTTTGCCATGAGATATTTTTCACCGAGAAAATAAAGACACGGATGATGATTTTTCACTCAAATAAATATTCTTGTGAAATGACAATGGAAAAACATGCTGGGAAATATAATCAAGAAATAAATAGTATTATGTGAAGATCAAAAAGCCAGATTAAATATTTAATCATTATCAAAGGCAATTAAATAAACGAAAAAGTATACCAAAGGTTGCAACGGGGGAAATAAAGGGTTGTAACCCTAGAGTCCAAAGGATATTTACTAGGGAATAGATTAGAGAACATCAGTAGATGAGGATCAAGAGTAGATTAGGAAAAACATCAGTTAGATAGCTGGATGGGTTGACCAGTTGCCAAAATAAAATATTATGTTGTACATTGTAAAATCTTTCAAAATTACATATAATGAAGAAAATGCAGAAATTAATGATTTAATATTGGTGTCTATTGTTTGTTGAGATGAGCAATTATTTGGTTGTCTCCATACTGTTATTTCTTTGTTATTTGAACCTAAGTTTCCAAGTTGATATTTCAGTTTCATCGAAAACACACTTGTTGTTTTCGTGTAATCAAATTAATTGGTTTCCATTACAGATATAAAATCCTTTTGATTGATTACAGTAACCTGGAGGTAGCATTTGGATAGGTAAGAGCAGCCCTATAATTGTCAAGATTGCCATACTGTCTCCAACTCGATATTGTCTTGTTATTCAAATTGAGCATCAACTCCATTTGTCAATACACATTTACTGTCATTGTGTGATTCTTTTTATCAGTTCCTTCAAGCAAGGATTAAAAAATCCTTTCAATAAGTCACAGTAACCTGGTAAGATTCGAGTGGATCACTACGTAGAGTTTGTCAGTCACATTCTTGCACGTTTATACAAGCTATAAACAAACACAAGTGCCAAACAATTAGGATTGTAACCTATAAGTAGATCATATATCATATACACCTTGACTCCATTAGCCCAACAGAAATAGGCACTGGTCATACCAATTCCATTTTAGGATTCCATAAAATCGCATTCAAATAATTACATCTCAGATCTTAGTATTAGGAGTAGGAGTAGTTTAGAAGCTTGCATCTATTACATTTTATGCCATTGTGATAGATTTACTAATCTAATCAAGTCATATAGTGTTAAGTCTGCTTTAGTTACAAAGGTAAACCCACCTAGGTTTGCAGGACCTGAAGTGTAGGGAGCTAATAGCTCTGTCAATTGGTCCAAAAACGTTGCAAATCCAAACATAGAGTCCGGCATCCTCTTAGGGTTAGCAAGCTGCATTTTTGGGAACCAACAAAATGGCGACTCTACTGGGGAGAACACATAGAGAAACTGAGTAGTGGACCATGTTATTAGAGTCAGAAAATTAAAAGGCATAACTCTGCTGGTGGAAGGAAAAACCCAGAAAAATTGATTAGTCCTCTAAAATAGAGGTGGCGACTCTACACAAAATTCAAATACAGATTGGTAGACTCTACTGGCAAGAACCCAGAAAGATGAAATTTTCCTCTTCTCACAAGAGGTGGCGACTCTGAAAATAAAATTGATGAAATATGAAAAAATATAACATACCCCCTTTAGATGCATTCTTTGAAATAAGGAGACATGAAGGAGAATCTAGATATAAGTTGTTCATCAGGTTGGGGGATATCTATGAACAGATACCTTTTCATCTCAAACCTAGTGTATCCTTATTTATTAAAATGTTCATGCTTGCTTATGTGCCTATGTCTACTAATTGGCCTGAATCATTAAAGCCAGTTACTATAGACCAATTGGTTAAATTGATTCCTATCATAGAAAGGAAAAGGCACGAGGATATTATCAATGTTGGATCCAATGATACTAAATATGAAGAAACTGATATAGCAATGCAGCCAGATATGGATGGACTAGCAACATACCAAGAAAATGAATACTATCCACCACCTGGACAGCGATATGCTCCGCAATATCATCATCTACATATTTCACATCAAAATCTGCACTCTTATCAACCCACCCAACAAAATGTTTATTATCAGCCTCCATATCAAACAAATTTTATCCCAGCCCACCCACCGCAATATATGAATCAGCAGTGTTGGGAGGAAGAAGAACATTGTTTTCAAAAGATGGGTATACCAGAACATGAACTCCAGATGTTTCCAAACCCATGCTATCTTGAGGATGAAATCTTTTCAGATAACCAGGATGACTATTTTCAAACAGGGCAAACTGACAATGAGGAGGAAGTGTACATATTTGAAAATGATTTTCAAAAATTTTCAAACCCATTGTATGATGAAAAGATGGAAGAAGATTAGATGACATTTTGCCAAGGTATGCCAGGAAATGAATTTCAAGTGTTCTCAAATCCATGTTATCAAGAAGATGAAAGGCATTTAGACAGTCAGGGAGGTGGATATTCTGATAAAGAGTCTATAAATGATGAGGTTGATGAAATATGTACATCAAATTTTGAGCATTATAGTAGTGATGAAAAGAATGATGAAAATTTTAGTAAGAGGGTTGATGAAGAAACATGCTCACTTGACAGTGAGCATATTTCAGAATTGCTCACCAAAGAATATCAAAGATATGTACATAAAGATGATACCCAAATACTGTGTCCAGCGCATATATCGTTTGACAGTGAATCCATTCAACATGGTAAGGGTGATGAAATATACGAGGCCATATTTCCCAAGTCACATTTTTGCAAAGAAGAGATAGATAGTGGTCATAAGTTCTCTTGTGACACTGATCTAGAGATAAAGATGTCCATTGAACTAGAGGGGGTTGATGATTCCAGTATGTATGATTGGCAGATTATTGACTCTCAAGCATGTGGGGAAGATGGATGTGATAAGGAAGAAGATATGGTGTTTTATGTTGGAATCAGCATTGATTATAGCATTTGTCAGAAGCAGCTTGATTTATTCCATTTTCCAATTCAATTAAAAAACCAACATTTGGTGAAAAACAATAGATATGATAAAATAAGACATCCTACAAGGTTTGATAATCATGACTTCCTTATGTCATGCAATGATGAAGGTGTTCAGATTATGCCTGACTTTAAGATACCGAATAATACAAAACACACTTACAGCATAAACTATGATGCATTAATGAACTATACAAACAAATTCAGTCAAGTAGATGGGGTATCATTACAACGTGATGAAAATCAGATTTTTGACAGAGGAAAATATATGTTTTTCTTTTATGGTATGGTTTTTTAAACCATATCATTTTAGGGAAAAAGGTGACGTTTGGACTCTGTTGCCCAATGGAGTAGGCACCAGTCTACTCCCCAGAGATCTGGGATCTTGCTATGCTCACAAGGGGCATACATCCACAGACAGAGCCACTATTGGGACCTAAAATTTTTGCAAAATTTTAGGTTCTGTTGGTCATGATGTTATTCATAAACAAGCATAGAATAAAAGTACACATTAACCTTTATTCATCTTGAAAGATACTGTGAATTCAAGGAATTCAAGATCCCAAGTCTCCGGTGATTAGGTCTTAATCGTCTGACGTTACTCAGAGGTTAATGTGAGTTGCTGTTTCCATTTTGGGGCCTTACGTGAAATTGTGCCATCATCATGACTTTCCTGCAGAAATTCTTTATAGAGAAGTCATATTATGCAGTTATTAGATGAAAAGATGTAGAAATACCTCAATCTTTGCATGATATTTTCAATTGTGCATGCTTTGTATTCAAATATGCTGAATATTTGCGATTACCTACGAGATGTCTACATATTTGCGTTATTTGCTTGAGATTATCAATTATTTGCAATTGTGGTAGTGAAATGTTTTGAATTTGAAAGAAATTAAAGGAATACTACAAATTTAAAGTTGAATCTTCAGCTATTGATCCACATACATACTAGATACTGTCATGATGAGAAGAAATCAAACCATATGTTCACCAGGATGTTCCACAGCTAGATACAGTTGATGCAAACTTCAGAGGATGATGAATGAAAACAATATATGCAACATGATGAGCACTCCAAGGGACGCAGAAAATCAAAGCACATATCTAAAATTCAGACACAGATTACTCAAGATTTATGAAGATTTGTAATCGAAATACTCTTCTCTTTCATTAAGTATGCAAAAGACATGTACATATGCAATAACTTTGAAATAAGCCCTGAATATTTCAGCAAACAGATTTCAATTACGTTTCGAATGTTTCAACAAGGCATTCCACCACCTTTTATAGAATAAGGTAAGGAATCCGTTACAAAAGATCTACGATCTAGATTCATCAATACATATCTACGGTCCTGATTCATTTGATTTCATAAATCTTTACAAAAAATGGCACAAGTTGCCAGCTGGCAACTATCTATACTACTTATGTTAGTATCCCCCTTTATGATGTATCTTCATCATGCTCTTCAGCTGATTCATGTGGGTCATCATCATGTGCCTCACTTTCTGAACTTTCACTATCCTGATGATGACACAGCTGCATATGGGGCTGCATACTATTGCGGACCTACTCGTATGAATGCACAACTTGATCTATCCCTCCACCATCTTGAGTCTTTGCCTTTACAATGGCGTGCTTATGTGCTTCATATTTATCCCTGCTGTTGTCCAGCTTATTTTTCCTATCCTGCAGTGTTTCCTTGTATTTCTCCATCTGGACCTTGATCCTCATTATTTTGTCTATCAATTCCTCTGTCAAAGGGATAGGTGGACCATCTGTCTCTGCTTGGAAGTTGCTGTGTACAGCTTTGATGGCGGACTCTTCATCCTAATTCTCTATTTTTCCTTCCACCTTACCTTCCAAAGCCTCTAGTATCACTGCCTCTTCAGCCATTAAATCTCGTAGCCTCATGCTGACATCCCTCAGCTTATTATTACACCTTTTGAGGACTGCGCACTCAAACTGAGTGTCCTTGTACCAAATATCAATTAATAATGCAGTATTATTATTCAGTACCTGCTTACTGATAAGTAGTTGTAGATTTATATTTCTTATTTCCCCTAATAGGGTCAGGACTCTCTCCAGCTTGTAAGACCTCTTTCCGGTCTGCATCTGCAATCTATCCACTTTGGCCTTAAAGTCACTTAGGGTGCTCCACCTCTTCAAGGAGGCCTTCATTATTTCTATAGCATCATCCAATGTGGATGACATCCATCTCCTTATTACGGATGCCTCATGCTTCATGATGTCCAATTTATTTACCTCCTCCTGAGAAATGGCAATCAATGGGACTGCATGTTCAGTTGCGGTATCATTAGGATTAGTCAGCCCTTTGATATAGGCGTGCAACTGAGCAATGTGCTCTTTATGTTGCTTATTTTTCTCCTTCTCTCTTTTCACTTTTTGAATTAGAGAGTCAATAATATCTTTGCCTTCCTGACCTTCTTGGTCCTCATTGGCAAAGCCCAAATCTACTGTACTAATCTGAAATTCATCGACGGTGATTTTACCTTTTTCTTTCTCCACCGCAGGTATGGCAATTTGTGCGGTCCTTCTCCCTGTTGCCGGATCTCCTCAAGCACTGTTTGAACCATTGGAGGCTTGTGAGGAGTCACACTTACATCAACAGCAAGTGTTTCCATTTCTTGTGTAGCCACATCCTGCACCACCTCATCATCAGACAAGTTTATTGTCTCATCTAGCGAGACATGCCCTTCTGCTTGTGTCTGGGAGGTCTCTTTCAACTGGTCCTCAGCAAGTTCAGTTTTGAACTTGACAATGGTAGGAAATGGAACATTGTGTTGTAGTTCCTTGTGCACTTCACTACCCTCTCCTTGTGATGAAGTAGGGGGTTGGCTTATTTCACCTCTCATGGAGGTTCTTTGTTTCTTTGGTGGGGAAGACACTAGCACCTGCGGAGCTCTCCTCTTCCTTCTTATTATCAATGGAGTCTCCTCCTCCTCCGACTCTTCTTCTATGAGGGTGCCCTCTACCCCTGGTTGTTTAGAAGACTGACCCACCTCTTGGGTCTTAATGATTCCAGCCTCTGCTGGCTTACTTTTCTTGGGCCTGTCCTTTTCTGGAGGGGATGCTGATTCAGATCCTGACCCTGTGGCCTGCTTAGCTGTAAACACTGCTCTTTCAATTATAATCCCCTTTGGTCCCTGTTCCACCTTCTTGCCCTTCGGGGGTCTTTTACTCTGCTACTATGGTGGAGGGACCTTATCTCCCTTGGTCTTCCTTTTCTCCAACAAGAAGTCATCATATTCATCTGCGGGGATATCCTGCCCCTTTTTCTTGTTTTCCACCGTGATGGCAACACCCTTCTTCTTTAATGCCTCTACTTGTTCATCAACCCAAGCTTGGGTTAGGCGTAGGGTCCTGGAAATGAACGGGTCCAAGGATATATCCTCCTGCATAGTGAGGTCAGGTGCAGAGATGGTGTCGTTATATATCTTTTTCTCCTCATACTCATCTGCCATCGTCCTGCCATCATCCTTCTTTAATTGCTGAGGTAGGGAGATGCAATCAAATGTTCTAACTTGGTTCAGAGTTAACCTCTGATACCTCCTCCTCCTGGCTTTTGCCTCATCCTCGCAGTCAGCCCAAAAGTCCTCTAGGTGCCTCTGGTGAACAGGCTTTCCTAGCACCTTCTGTATTCTGCCGTAAGGATCATATGGTCTGGTTATTGGAAAGGGCTGCAAGTTCATCTTAGTCAAGGTGACCATTACCTTCTTGATGTTATCAGAGTTAGGGCACATATAATTGCCAATGCTGACTAGGAACAAAATTGGTGGCAGCTTCTTGGCATCCTTGTACATCTGGATCATGGTGGAGCCCTGCCTGATGAATTCCATTAATACCACAGCGTCTGTAGGATATCTTGGCAGCATCAGGGGATGTCCCTCGAAACCTTCAACCCTGATGTAGGAAAAGGTTGAGAACTATATGTACCAGGCCCCATGCCTGTAGACTGCCTCTTGAGCCTCCAAGCTCAATCTTTTCATTCTGTCTTCTTCCATGGTCCTTACTAGATGCATAGAGAATGCATCATTGACCAGTTTGTAATCTTTTAAGTAGTTGGTTCTTTGCAACTGAGGATGATGATCCCAGATATATGTTGCGTTTGTGCCTGTGAGCTTCCCATCTGTAACCAAGGCATCAAAAGTGCCTCTATATGCACAAGAATACACAATATACGAGGACATGAAAAAAGCACAATTAGAACCTCCCAGGTTCATCAGTTGCTCATGCAGAGCATCACTTATAATTTGCCCCCACAGTGGCTTGGTGTCTGAATATAGACGCATCATTATAATCCCGTACATCCAGTCTCTGAAACTGCCAGTATCAGGTTGGCCAGTAACTCTGTTCAAAAGTACGATCATGTACTGATACTCCTTATTAAAATCATACTTGAACTGGTGCACAGGAAGCTTGGCGGCTGCGTTGTAGGTGCTGTTCTCAGCCTGCCACGGATACATGTTCTTCCTGGCTGACTTCTTATTGGCTTCATACTCCCTCTCAGACTTCTTCAGGTCCACACTTTTGACTTTACTACCCAGCGGCAATCCGAACGTCTGGGAGAGACCTTTGATGGAGAGGTCTACATATACCCTCCCATGCTTCACTACTTGCTTGGTTTGAGGGTTGTAATTCTGGGCACATTCAATAACAAGCTCCGGAGACTCCATGGAGTAGGGAAAACCAGTGGCATTCCACAATCCAGATACGAACACTACGTCCAGCATAGGACTCTTGTCATGCCCATTGTTTAGTTTGGCTGACCAGGCTTCCAAATTAGTGCCTCCCTGATGGGTGTCTGTGATTGCTCCGTATTTAAATAGGACCCCCCTCTAAGTAGAAAACATGGGCTTGCTGAACTCTTCCTGACATTTGACTAATCGCTTCTCAGCCATGAGTACCTGCAATTAACGACAATTCTATCTCACAACAAGGTACATATGTGCATGCATACTGCAGTTGAATTTATAAATCATTATGCCTACTGTATGAACTCCAACATTACTTGATCATACGGGCGCATAAACCAGAACTTACAATTATTGCACCAGAATAGAAACAATATGATGAGGGTTTATTCACTTACCTGGTTGTGCAAATTTCCTTTTATACTAGTAGAGTGTCGAGACGTTCTTCATTCAGCTGGTGATCACCTTTCCTTTTTGCTCGTGAGCTCAATTTGCGCAACGGTAGCTGGTATGCAGGTATGGAAGCTGGTGCTCTGTAAAACAAGTTTATCATAAGGTAAATGTAAAAATGGCGGTTGAATTACCTTTTAACCTCGCATTTAGGGTGCATTTAGGGCAACTCTGATAGATTAGATCATGTTCCTTGCTTATCCGTGCGAAAAAATGCAAGATCTCGCCAGGTGTTTCATTGGGTTCCGGAGTCGGCAGGAACCACCTACCATGGCTGCGTGCATTAAATGATAATGGTGGCAATGGGAGCAGGAGAATATCCCTATGACAGGATATCATGAGGGCAGGATGATATTTGCAAATATCGGGTTGAGTTTCAATATCATCGTCCCTCGTATTGACATTGTTATCGCGACAAGATTCGGGTGACAAAAGCACCTTTTATTTCTACGTAGTACATCAAGAGGATATTTCAGTGTATCAGGTGATGTTTCAAAATATGATGATGTCGAGACAAACTTACATTTCCCTTTCTTTCGGAATATCAGGATGACGTCATCCTGATATTCGCTCTTCGTATCGGAAGTGCATCATGACGTCATCATCATATTAGGCTAACATGATCATGTTTTAGAGAAAAATCCTGCGACAGTGTAAATGTGATGTTGATGTCATCAGGATGTATGTTCCTTCGTTTATCGTATTAGGATGATGTCATCAGGATGTTTGCTAAGGGTGATATTTGCATCAGGAGGATATAAAGACACATCGGGTTATATGCGAAGTATGATGCAAACGATAGATAAAACTGTTTGACGGGAAGAGTTTGCAACCATTTAAAGTTGACGTCCAGATATTTGAACCGCATGACATATCAGGGGGGAGTGTTTCAAATATGATGATGAACTTCAACAATATGACCTTCCTCTTATGAATATCAGGTTTGACCGAAACTTTGACTGTTCATAACTTTTATATCCTGACGAATATCAAGGTGATGTAAAAGGCAAACCTACCTAAATTTCAATGCTCTTTCAAAATATAATGTCATAGAGATGAAATACGAACTTTGACAAACTAACCTCATGGTGACCTACCTCATCATGATCTTGTAGGATGATGCGCTTGACTTACTTTTACCAAACCGCCCAGAAGCAGATGCATAAGCCAAACCAAAAATTGGGTCCCTATTTTGCTAAGTCAAAATGGGGCGTGTTGTGTAACCACACAACAACTTGCCACCAAAGAAAACAAACAAATTCCAATGATTCAAGTGATGTAATCACATTTACATATAGTATTCTAATTCCATATAAGCATAAGTATCATGATCCTATGAATGGTAAAGTTTCGTCATGATAACAATGGTAACAAAGGATCAGGTGTGTGCATATGATTAATTATCCTCATCTTGAAAGCATGTTGAAAACATAAGTAACTGGTGTTAAACTACATAGTTGGGGATCATCCCTCATAGCCGACCTGGATAGAGCCTTGCTGCCAGCAGGCGTCTATAGCCCCGGCAAGGTTATCTATACAATCTCCCTAAGTAGAGCCCCGCTGCCAGCAGGCGTCTATAGCCCCGGTAGAGTTACTTAGATGGCCTAATTTTATTTCTGTTCTAATTTTCTCTTTAAAATTTGTATTTGATATCATCATGTTAGCTTATTTGTACAAGGTACAGTCACTTGCAGCTTTAGGTTGGAGATTGTATTGGTAGCAAAGGAGTCCCTTTAGATTTTTCACTTAACACCTATACTTGTGTGTTCAACAAACCCAAGGCTGTTAGGTGTTTCATTGTGATTGATTCACTTTGATCAAGAAAAGGCATCCTGATGAAAAGATATCACAAACCTGATCATAAACACTTCTTACAATGAATCATAACCTATGTCTAAATGTGATCTCATTACTTGAATCTTAACAATTTAGTTATTTTCTGGGGTGATGAAGTGCACAATCCTGACTTACCAGAACAAGGTCCCAACCAACACAACGAAACAAACAAAACAAACACACTGTACAAACAACTATACAAGTATACAATATGATACACATGACTGTTATGAAGTCATTCAGGCCTGGAAATAATGTTTGAGGAATTGTCCATTGACAGGCAATGGGATGTCCTCACCTGTCATGTTTTTAAGCCTATAAATGATGTCTCCTAATATCTCAGAAATTTGAAAGGGACCTATCCATAATCTATCAAACTTACCATGGTCACCTTTCCTTTCATGGGCTTTATCCCACATCAAGACCAAATCGGATATCTTGAAAGCTTTAATTCTAGCTCTCTTGTCAAACCAGCATTTGACAATAGCCTGATGTTTTGCAAATTGATCAATTGCTCGACTCCTTTTTTCTTCCAGGTGCATCAACTGAAGCAACCTGACTTCTTGTCTATTGTCTATGCCTAGGTATTCTTGGGCAAACTGTAGGGTAGGAATTTTTAAGTTTATAGGGAGGATTGGATCCACTCCATATACTAGTTGGAAAGGTGAGTTTCCTAATGCAGTTTTTATTCTAGTTTTGTCCACCCATAAGGCATACTTTAGAAATGAGTTCCATTCCCTGGGGTTCTTCTCTATCAATTTTCTTATGATACTCAGTAAATTCTTGTTGGTGGATTCTGCTAAACCATTCCCTTGAGGGTAATAATTAGATGAGAACTTAAGTATAATCCCATGGTCAAAAGCCCAACCGAATAACTTGGTGGAAATGAAGGCGGACCCATTATCACTTACCAATGCATAAGGAGTTCCATACCTAGTGACAATGTTGCTCTCCAGAAATTTAATGACATCATCTGCAGTGCAAGTTTTGCTGCTAATAGCCTCAGTCCATCTAGTACAATAATCAGTAATTGTTAAAACATACCTATGCCCTAACGAAGATGGGGGATTGATTGGTCCTATGAAGTCCATGCCCCACTGTGCAAATGGGCACTCTTCCATTACTGGCTGCAAGGGTTGTGCAGCATATTTTTCTCTGTTGACAGCAACCTGGCAAACATGACAACATTTAACATGATCAGCTGTGTCTTTAAAAATTGTAGGCCAGTAATATCCTGCTCGGAGGATTGCATGTGTTGTGGCCAACACTGATCCATGTGCCGTTCCAAACTTATCATGTAATTCTGCCAGGACTCTACTTGCTTCTGACTTCTCTAAGCATTTAAGGTATATTCCTTTGTAATTCTTCTTGAACAAGGTTCCTCCCTTCATCATATACTTTTGGGATCTTATCTTTAAGGCTCTTCTCTATGAGGCCTGCATCCTTGATGGACATCTTCCAGTAATTAGGATGTGCCTGATGTCTGAGTGCCACTCTTTATTGTCTTTCTCATTGATCACATATTGCTGACTAGTGATGTTGGGATCAATCTTAGATATCATCTGGCTCAGATCTTGTCCTCTTACCAGCTTCATTGGTGTAATTTCCATGTCATACTCTTGTAATACAATAATCCATTTAGCTCTTTTCTCACCAGGCTCACTTTGCATCAGCAGCATCTTCACCGCTGCATCAGGCACCACAGCAATCACTTTGCTTCTGAGTATGTAATGTCTGAATTTCTTTACTGCCCTGACTAATGCAAGTGCCTGTCTCTCAACATCTACATATCTCAACTCAGCATCCCTGAAAGGACAGCTCATGAAAGCAATTGGTTTCTCTTCTTTCTCTTCATTTCTTTGAGTTAACACTGCTACAGAGGTATGTTCTGAAGCAAATGAATAGATGTAGAAATCTTTGGTGTAGTCTAGACTAACGAGGACAGGAGCATCTGAAATGGCCTTTTTTATATCTTCAAATGCAGTCCGGGCTTCTGGTGTCCATTCAATTTGTGCATCTTTTTTCAACATAGCATTTAAAGGTCTAACAATCTCAGCAAAGCCGGTGATGAACTTCCTCACAAAGTTTATCTTACCAAAGTAAGACTTGAGTTCCTTTTTGCTTCCTGGAAGTTGTAACTTCATAATAGATTCCACCCTGTCAGGATAAATTTTAGTTCCATCCTCTGTGATCAGGTGGCCTAGTAATTTTCCTGTTGTGACTCCAAATATGCACTTCTTGGGATTTAAAGATATTCCATATTCTTCACATTTCTTCAGTACACTTCTAAGATCAGCAACATGATTTCTCCTCTCCTTGGAGAATACCGTCAAGTCATCCATGTAGATGACTATGCACTTTCCTATTAAACCTCTGAAAGCTATGTCCATTGCTCGCTGGAATGTAGCTCCAACATTTATGAGTCCAAAGGGCATACGTCTATATGCAAATATCCCCCACTTTGTGGTGAAGGCAGTTTTTAATCTGTCAATTTTGTCAACCATTACTTGGTTGTATCCTAAAAAGCCGTCCAAGAAGGACATCATCTTGGCTCCATTTACAATCTGCAGAACTTCATCTAGTGAGGGTAAAGGGTAATTATCCTTTTCTGATGCTCTGTTCAAGTTTCTGAAATCTACACATAACCTGATGTCTCCATTCTTCTTTCTAACCGGCACAAGATTAGCCACCCAAGTGGAGTGCCTGATAGGAAATATTATCCTGGCATTTAACAATTTCTTAACTTCTTCAAGAATTATTGGTTCCAACAAGGCATTGACTGGTCTCTGCTTTTGTCTGAAAGGTTTCGCATCCGGCTTGAGAGGTATAGTATGAGTTATGACAGAGGTGTCATATGTCTTCAGCTCATCATAAGTCCATGCAATTACATGTATGTAATCCTTGAGGGCCTGAGTTATTCCTTCTAACTCTTCTGGTGTACAAACCTTACCCAATAAGACGTTTTTCTTGTCATCAGCTTGTCCAATATTCACTTGTGAATATTGACCTCCATCTACCTTAGGCAGATCTTTATGTTTAAGCATATTATCCAAATCAAAGGCTCTTTCCAACTCAATCATACCCTTGGGGATTCTGTTGCTAGGCAACTCTAATATCTCATCTTCTTCCCAGACATGATCCTCCACTCCATTCTCATCTATGATCTGAGCCTCAAATATGTCTCTATTTGAAATGAAGTTCAGAATGTGTTGATCATCATCAAACACCTGGAGATTAGTCACATTGTCAGGTATTGATGGCACTGACACCAGTTCTACTGAAAATCTCTTTAGACCAGATATAAACAGTGGCTCCAATGTACTAGCAGCTTGAGCTAGCACATCTGCCCTATGGTTTTGTTCTCTTGGTACATGAGTGATATTAAAGGCGTCAAAGTCCTCCATCAGGTCCCACACACAATGCCTGTAATTTGATAGTTTTCTGTAGTTACAGGAATAAATTCCTCTTACTTGCTTCACAACTAGTTCTGAATCTCCAAAGACATGCAAAATCTTTACTTTCCTCTTGTGAGCCGACAACATTCCATGAATCAAGGCCTCATACTCTGCTACATTGTTAGTACAGGGGAACTGTAATCTGTAGGCTGCCAGATGGGATTTCCCAGTTGGATCAATCAGGTCTATTCCTACCCCAGCACCTTGCTTAGATTTGGATCCATCAAACCTCAGGATCCAAGGTTTATCCTCAGCAGGACATTTAGCTGAACTTTCTTTTCCCTTTGCAGCTCTGGCTACTGCTCCGCCTGATATCCATTTTATCTTAGGGATATCATCGTCCTTAAGTTTCTTCTTTCCCTTTTCTTGTGAGCCTGATGGCTTTTCTATTTTTTCCTTCCTTTCAGCAGGAGGATGATTTTCTGAATCTGCAGCTGCATGCTTTTTCAAGATGTGTAAACATGGTGAGCAAGTTGTTTCTGAGTGAGGTGCCTCATGCAGCCTACACAAATTTTTAATTAAGACCTCCCGAGGAGATTTATGCTGCCGTATTGCCTTCTCTATTTCCTTTTCCAAAAATTCTTCGAACTTCGTCAGGTCACTACCTTTATCCTCATCAGACAATTCACAATCTGGTTCCATAAAGCAATCACTCCCTGGGGTGATCTTTTCTTTCATTTCATTATTTACTTGGAGAGAGACTAAAATTTCCTCCGTTTCTGGGATGGGATGCTCATCATGATCTGTCGGTTCTTCAGTTCCTACAAAAGACGGATAAGAGTTATTATTGTCATCATCATCAAATGTAACATTTACCTCAGAATATGATGATGATGCCTCACTGTATGTTTGTTCTAACATCATCATCATCAAGCATGTTTCACATGTCTTCTCTGAATGTGCTTCGTCGTGTAACCTGCACCATCCGTCAATCAAAATATCATTAGCCGGTATATTTAGCAATTGACAACGTTTTACCTGTCTAGACAGATGTATCTCAAAATCTCTGAAGTGATCCATTTCATCCTCATTATCGGGATAATTATCAGTTTCTATGACTGGCATGTCCTCCTGATCATCATCATCATCATGATGATGTAGCTTAAGCATCATGATCTCTTCTATTTTGACGGTCTGCAGCCTGATGCAGTAAACTCCAGGTTCTACGTTTACGTACATGATCTCATTTGTTCTGTTATATTCAATTATCATATGTTTCATTTTGGGTTCAGCATCAATCCTAATCTGATTAGGTATACCCTTCCAGGGTAACCACATGTGACTGAAATCTGTGGACATATATTCGTTAAGTGTTTTAGACCAATCGCGGCTGAGCAACATCTCGTACGTATCAGGTATGTCAACTACTTGAATATCAATATAATACTGGATCCTAGGATCAGATGCTAGCTGCATGTGGACATGAGTTAATTCGCCTACTACACTTACTTCTGTTTTGTCCAACTGTGTGACTTTCTTTAAGGATTTAGCAGGATGTAGTCCTAAGGCGTTGCATATTGACAAGGGCATAACATTCGTTGAGGCTCCCGAATCTACCAGACAGTTGTGCAGGTTCCTACTGAACATTCTTATGGTAAGAAGGAACGGAGGTGATTCAGTTTTATCCCTATACAAGGTCATGTGGGAGGTTTCCATAGCTTGGACTGTAGCTGACACTTTAGGCTTGATAATATTATCCTTAACAGCATGATCCTTGCCACTGGATTGGTTCGAAAAATGGCTATCCTCTTTGGGGGCAGGATCATCTAAGGACTTCATGAATGCCTTTTTGATGGCAGGGGTTTTCAGTAACTCAGACAGGGACAGGCTGATCTTAATTTTCTTCATTTCATCAGCGAGATAGTTGACCAACTTGTCGGATTCATGAGGTGTGTTCACAATCTTTGATACTGTGTTTTGAGGTGACAAGTATTGAGCATTCACCTTAGGGAACCCTGGGTTATTGCTAGCCTTAGGATCAGGAGGTGTATTGAAGTTGTTTGGAGGTAGAGATGATGTCAATGGACCAGCAGGTCTGTTGGCATTGCTCCTCAAGTTATAATTGTGCTTACCAAAATATTGCTGCTGATATGCATGTACTTCTTCACATTCCCTTGCAGGCTCATTTTCATCTTCAAAGGGGAAAACATAGTTTGTTTCAAAAGCTAAGGCCGATTCTTCACATGCCTAGTTATAATTCTGACGAGGTTCATTTGTGTAGGCTTCTAGCACAAAAGCTGAGTCGTATCCACAAGAAACAATCTCATTTCCTTCTGCATGAGGTGGATTTCCAGAAGTGTTAGACACTTCAGTCTGAAAGATGCTAGCAGCAATTCTAAATTGTGGACAGTCTAACTCTGCATGTGCATTAGTATTGTGGATCCTACACCAATTAGTAAGAGCTACCTCAGCAAGATTGACTCTAGTAGTCTGTTTGGCTTCACTAGGAGGTTGATTATCCAGGGGTGATGGCAATGAACCATTATTTGGCCTGGAATTCCATACTCTGGGCTGTCTAGGTGGATTATTGTTATTTCCACCATTATTGTTGAAATTATTTTTGTTATATCCTCTATCAGGATAATTTGGTCTGTCATTGGAATAATTTCTGTTCTAACTGGACTGGGAATAAAAACCCTAATTTCTCAAGTGTGTCACTTTTGTGGTGAGTTTTCTTAATTGAGCAGAAATTTCTTTGATTTCCTTCTTTTCTTCTTGAGCTTTGGCCACTACATTTTCAGTTTGAGGCTTGAAGAAAGAGGATCCATGGTTATTGTTGGATAGATCAGCACCCTGAGGTATCTGGGCTTGTACAGGGTATTGTGGCACTTGGCTATTTCCATTAGGAGGGGGCATGATGCTTAGTGGAGGTATTTGCAAAGGGGCAGGCATGACTACTGGAGGTATCACTGTTCCATTAGGATACTGCGCAGGATACTGCGGAGAATATGTTGCAGGATATGATGCGGGATATTGTGAATGCATGCCAGGCAAGGTGGGAAACACTATATTTGGAGTAGGAGCAGGTATCAACTGCTGATTCACTTTGATAGCTTCTTGAAAAGCTCCTGTCAATGTAGTGATCTCAGGATGTGTTCTCCTGATGAACATGGAAGTTAATGGATCCAGAGCTGAATAATAGATACTCCGGGCAAAGGCATCAGATACTACATATGGGGCAACTAACTTGGACAACATTTTCTGAAACCTACCATTGAAATTGTCAATAGGTTCAAGTTCAAATCTTTTAATCATGGCAAACATATGGTAATTCATAGATGGATCAATAGGGACTTTGAATCTGTCAAGAAAGGCTTTCTCTAAGACATCCCATGAACCAACAGAGGCTTGGCCAAGACTAATGAACCAATTATAAGCATCTTCCCCTAAGGAAAAAGGAAATAACCTGCACACCACATCTTGATGTTCTATTCTGGCTCTGCAACAAGCTTCCTTAAATGTCCTGATATGATCATCAGCATCTTGATAAGGATGATATTTTGGACACAGTTTGTCCGGATTCTTTGGTAGCTCATGATATGCATTAAAGGTAAAAGGTGACTCTGCTGCAAAGAAAGACATTGTAACCAGAGGAGGTTGAGCTGATGTTGCAGCTGGCTGGATTTGAACCAAAGGTACTCCCTGAGGCTAAATAGGAGGTGTTACAGATATCCTGGAAGGTACTTGTAAACCAATGGGAGTTGCAGGGAGAGGTTCTGGTGAAGCTCCTGACACACTAGACCCTGGAGTATGATGAATGTCTACGGTTCTAGGTCTAAAACCTCTAACAGGTAGTTCCTCGAAGATTCCACTAGATCTAGACCTAGTATTTATCCTGTAAGCCAGGATTTCTCAATTTTGAGGCAAATTGACTGAAACTTTGCAAATATTGGCTGGATTTCACTGGATGAAGTGATATTTGCAGTCAGATGGCTAATCAAACTGGATATTTATGAAATATTTATGAAGATACTGCAAGTATGACAGGATATTTAGGGTATAATGACCTTAGCACGAGATCTCAAGTATCTAAAGCTTAAACTCTTCAAAGTTTGAATAGATTTACGGATCTTTGGCCAATATTAGTGAATTCAGAATGATCTACTGTAAAGCTTGCAATATTTATGTAAGATCTGGAATTCTTCACACGAAATGAACATATATGAGCTTCTTACAGTAGATATTTACGTAATATTTGAAATTCACAAATGATCTGAGGTTACCTTATTCTCTGTATCATAGAACCTGAAAATAATGATGATGAGCGTATTAATCCAGACCATGCCCTCCTTCTAGCGCCAATTTATGTTGGTCATGATGTTATTCATAAACAAGCATAGAATAAAAGTACACATTAACCTTTATTCATCTTGAAAGATACTGTGAATTCAAGGAATTCTCTGGTGATTAGGTCTTAATCGTCTGACGTTACTCAGAGGTTAATGTGAGTTGCTATTTCCATTTTGGGGCCTTACGTGAAATTGTGCCATCATCATGACTTTCCTATAGAAATTCTTTACAGAGAAGTCAAATTATGTAGTTATTAGATGAAAAGATGTAGAAATACCTCAATCTTTGCATGATATTTTCAATTGTGCATGCTTTGTATTCAAATATGCTGAATATTTGCGATTACCTACGAGATGTCTGCATATTTGCGTTATTTGCTTGAGATTATCAATTATTTGCAATTGTGGTAGTGAAATGTTTTGAATTTGAAAGAAATTAAAGGAATACTACAAATTTAAAGTTGAATCTTCAGCTATTGATCCACATACATACTAGATACTGTCATGATGAGAAGAAATCAAACCATATGTTCACCAGGATGTTCCACAGCTAGATACAGTTGATGCAAACTTTAGAGGATGATGAATGAAAACAATATATGCAACATGATGAGCACTCCAAGGGACGCAGCAAATCAAAGCACATATCCAGAATTCAGACATAGATTACTCAAGATTTATGAAGATTTGTAATCAAAATACTCTTCTCTTTCATTAAGTATGCAAAAGACATGTACATATGCAATAACTTTGAAATAAGCCCTGAATATTTCAGCAAACAGATTTCAATTAAGTTTCGAATGTTTCAACAAGGCATTCCACCACCTTTTATAGAATAAGGTAAGGAATCCGTTACAAAAGATCTATGATCTAGATTCATCAATACATATCTACGGTCCTGATTCATTTGATTTCGTAAATCTTTACAAAAAATGGCACAAGTTGCCAGCTGGCAACTATCTATACTACTTATGTTAGTATCCCCCTTTATGATGTATCGTCATCATGCTCTTCAGCTGATTCATGCGGGTCATCATCATGTGCCTCACTTTCTGAACTTTCACTATCCTGATGATGACGCAGCTGCATATGGGGCTGCATACTACTGCGGACCTGCTCGCATGAATGCACAACTTGATCTATCCCTTTGCCATCTTGAGTCTTTGCCTTTACAATGGTGTGCTTATGTGCTTCATATTTATCCCTGCTGTTGTCCAGCTTATTTTTCCTATCCTGCAGTGTTTCCTTGTATTTCTCCATCTGGACCTTGATCCTCATTATTTTGTCTATCAATTCCTCTATCAAAGGGACAGGTGGACCATCTGTCTCTGCTTGGAAGTTGCTGTGTACAGCTTTGATGGTGGACTCTTCATCCTGATTCTCTATTTTTCCTTCCACCTTACCTTCCAAAGCCTCCAGTATCACTGCCTCTTCAGCCATTAAATCTTGTAGCCTCATGCTGACATCCCTCAGCTTATTATTACACCTTTTGAGGACTGCGCACTCAAACTAAGTGTCCTTGTACCAAATATCAATTAATAATGCAGTATTATTATTCAGTACCTGCTTACTGATAAGCAGTTGAGGATTTATGTTTCTTATTTCCCCTAATAGGGTCAGGACTCTCTCTAGCTTGTAAGACCTCTTTCCGGTCTGCATCTGCAATCTATCCACTTTGGCCTTAGAGTCACTTAGGGTGCTCCACCTCTTCAAGGAGGCCTTCATTATTTCTATAGCATCATCCAATGTGGATGACATCCATCTCCTTATTACGGATGCCTCATGCTTCATGATGTCCAATTTATTTACCTCCTCCTGAAAAATGGCAGTCAATGGGACTGCATGTTCAGTTGTGGTATCATCAGTATTAGTCAGCCCTTTGATATAGGCGTGCAACTGAGCAATGTGCTCTTTATGTTGCTTATTTTTCTCCTTCTCTCTTTTCACTTTCTGAATTAGAGAGTCAATAATATCTTTGCCTTCCTGACCTTCTTGGTCCTCATTGGCAAAGCCCAAATCTATTGTACCAATCTGAAATTCATCGACGGTGATTTTACCCTTTTCTTTCTCCACCGCAGGTATGGCAATTTGTGCGGTCCTTCTCCCTGTTGCCGGATCTCCTCAAGCATTGTTTGAACCGTTGGAGGCTTGTGAGGAGTCACACTTACATCAGCAGCAAGTGTTTCCATTTCTTGTGCAGCCACATCCTGCACCACCTCATCATCAGACAAGTTTATTGTCTCGTCTAGCGAGACATGCCCTTCTGCTTGTGTCTGGGAGGTCTCTTTCAACTGCTCCTCAGCAAGTTCAGTTTTGAACTTGACAATGGTAGGAAGTGGAACATTGTGTTGTAGTTCCTTGTGCACTTCACTACCCTGCCCTTGTGATGAAGTAGGGGGTTGGCTTATTTCACCTCTCATGGAGGTTCTCTGTTTCTTTGGTGGGGAAGACACCAGTACCTGTGGAGCTCTCCTCTTCCTTCTTATTATCAACGAAGTCTCCTCCTCCTTCAGCTCTTTTTCTATGAGGGTGCCATCTACCCCTGGTTGTTTAGAAGACTGACCCACCTCTGGGGTCTCAATGATTCCAGCCTCTGCTGGCTTACTTTTCTTGGGCCTGTCCTATTTTGGAGGGGATGCTGATTCAGATCCTGACCCTGTGGCCTGCTCAGTTGTAAACACTGCTCTTTCAATTATAATCCCCTTTGGTCCCTGTTCCACCTTCTTGCCCTTCAAGGGTCTTTTACTCTGCTGCTATGGTGGAGGGACCTTATCTCCCTTGGTCTTCCTTTTCTCCAACAGGAAGTCATCATATTCATCTGCGCGGATATCCTGCCCCTTTTTCTTGTTGTCCACCGTGATGGCAACACCCTTCTTCTTCAATGCCTCTACTTGTTCATCAACCCTAGCTTGGGTTAGGCATAGGGTCCTAGCAATGAACGGGTCCAAGGATATATCCTCCTGCATAGTGAGGTCAGGTGCAGAGATGGTGTCGTTATATATCTTTTTCTCCTCATACTCATCTGCCGTCATCCTACCATCATCCTTCTTTAATTGCTGAGGCAGGGAGATACAATCAAACGTTCTAACTTGGTTCAGAGTTAACCTCTGATACCTCCTCCTCCTGGCTTCTGCCTCATCCTCGCAGTCAGCCCAAAAATCCTCTAGGTGCCTCTGGTGAACAGGCTTTCCTAGCACCTTCTGTATTATGCTGTAAGGATCATATGGTCTGGTTATTGGAAAGGGCTGCAAGTTCATCTTATTCAGGGTGACCATCACCTTCTTGATGTTATCAGAGTTAGGGCACATATAATTGCCAATGCTAACTGGGAATAAAATTGGTGGCAGCTTCTTGGCATCCTTGTACATCTGGATCATGGTGGAGCCCTGCCTGATGAATTCCATTAATACCACACTGTCTGTAGGATACCTTGGCAGCATTAGGGGATGTCCCTCGAAACCTTCAACCCTGATGTAGGAAAAGGTTGCGAACTGTATGTACCAGGCCCCATGCCTGTAGACTGCCTCTTGAGCCTCCAAGCTCAATCTTTTCATTCTGTCTTCTTCAATGGTCCTTACCAGATGCATAGATAATGCATCATTGACCAGTTTGTAATCTTTTAAGTAGTTGGTTCTTTGCAGCTGAGGATGATGATCCCAGATATATGTTGCGTTTGTGCCTGTGAGCTTCCCATCTGTAACCAAGGCATCAAAAGTGCCTCTATATGCACAAGAATACACAATATATGAGGACATGAAAAAAGCACAATTAGAACCTCCCAGGTTCATCAGTTGCTCATGCAGAGCATCACTTATAATTTGCCCCCACAGTGGCTTGGTGTCTGAATACAGACACATCATTATAATCCCATACATCCAATCTCTGAAACTGCTAGTATCAGGTTGGCCAGTAACTCTGTTCAAAAGTGCGATCATGTACTGATACTCCTCATTAAAATCATACTTGAACAGGTGCATAGGAAGCTTGGTGGCTGTGTTGTAGGTGCTATTCTCAGCCCGCCACGGATACATGTTCTTTCTGGCTGACTTCTTATTGGCTTCATACTCCCTCTTAGACTTCTTCAGGTCCACACTTTTGACTTTACTTCCCAGCGGCAATCCAAACGTCTGGGAGAGACCTTTGATGGAGAGGTCTGCATATACCCTCCCATGCTTCACTACTTGCCTGGTTTGAGGGTTGTAATTCTGGGCACATTCAATAACGAGCTCCGGAGACTCCATGGAGTAGGGAAAACCAGCGGCATTCCACAATCTAGATACGAACACTGCATCTAGCACAAGACTCTTGTCATGCCCATTGTTTAGCTTGGCTGACCAGGCTTCCAAATTAGTGCCTCCCTGACGGGTGTCTGTGATTGCTCCGTATTTACACAGGACCCCCCTCTGAGTAGAAAACATGGGCTTGCTGAACTCTTCCTGACATTTGATTAATCGCTTCTCAGCCATGAGTGCTTGCAATTAACGACAATTCTATCTCACAACAAGGTACATACGTGCATGCATACTGCAGTTGAATTTATAAATCATTATGCCTACTGTATGAACTCCAACATTACTTGATCATACGGGCGCATAAACCAGAACTTACAATTATTGCACCAGAATAGAAACAATATGATGAGGGTTTATTCACTTACCTGGTTGTGCAGATTTCCTTTTATACCAGTAGAGTGCCGAGACATTCTTAATTTAGCTGGTGATCACCT
Source organism: Cunninghamia lanceolata (assembly GCA_027924645.1). Lineage (NCBI taxonomy): Eukaryota > Viridiplantae > Streptophyta > Pinopsida > Cupressales > Cupressaceae > Cunninghamia > Cunninghamia lanceolata. The sequence goes on from BSBN01000193.1 coordinate 8,964,512, forward strand.
TTCCTTTCTGCTCGTGAGCTCAATTTGCGCAACGGTAGCTGGTATGCAGGTATGGAAGTTGGTGCTCTGTAAAACAAGTTTATCATAAGGTAAATGTAAAAATGGCGGTTGAATTACCTTTTAACCTCACATTTAGGGCGCATTTAGGGCAACTCTGACAGATTAGATCATGTTCCTTGCTTATCCGTGTGAAAAAATGCAAGATCTCGCCAGGTGTTTCATTGGGTTCCGGAGTCGGTGGGAACCACCTACCATGGCTGTGCGCATTAAATGATAATGGCGGCAACGGGAGCAGGAGAATATCCCTATGACAGGATATCATGAGGGTAGGATGATATTCACAAATATCAAGTTGAGTTTCAATATCATCCTCCCTCGTATTGACATTGTTATCGCGACAAGATTCGGGTGACAAAAGCACCTTTTATTTCTACGTAGTACATCAGGAGGATATTTCGGTGTATCAGGTGATGTTTCAAAATATGATGATGTCGAGACAAACTTACATCTCTCTTTCTTTCAGAATATCGAGATGACGTCATCCTGATATTCGCTCTTCGTATCGGAAGTGCATCATGATGTCATCATCATATTAGGCTAACATGATCATGTTTTAGAGAAAAATCCTGCGACAGTGTAAATTTGATGCTGATGTCATCAGGATATATGTTCCTTCGTTTATCGTATTAGGATGATGTCATCAGGATGTTTAATAAGGATGATATTTGCATCAGGAGGATATAAAGACACATCGGGTTATATGCGAAGTATGATGCAAACGATAGATAAAACTGTTTGACGGGAAGAGTTTGCAACCATTTAAAGTTGACGTCCAGATATTTGAACCGCATGACATATCGGGGGGGAGTGTTTCAAATATGATGATGAACTTCAACAATATGACCTTCCTCTTATGAATATCAGGTTTGACCGAAACTTTGACTGTTCATAACTTTTATATCCTGACGAATATCAAGGTGATGTAAAAGGTAAACCTGCCTAAATTTCAATGCTCTTTCAAAATATAAGGTCATAGAGATGAAATACGAACTTTGACAAACTAACCTCATGGTGACCTACCTCATCATGATCTTGCAGGATGATGCGCTCGACTTACTTTTACCAAACCGCCCAGAAGCAGACGCACAAGCCAAACCAAAAATTGGGTCCCTGTTTTGCTAAGTCAAAATGGGGCATGTTGTGTAACCACACAACAGGTTCCCATATAAAATTTAATTCCAGCACACATCCTAATAGCAGGCATCACGGATTTTCAGAAGAGAATACAAATTATGGCAAAACATGCAAGAGATAATCTGAGAAAGAAAATATGCATATACAAGAGAAAAATGAGGTGCAATGCTGTCACATACATTTTCCGCCCTTGTATTCCAAAAATTCCAATTGCTTTCATGACCCAAATATTAGGGTTTATAGATGCTACTTCATTCAAAAATATTGATGAAGTTGATAGAATTGATAAGCATGGCTAAGAGCACATGATACTGTTATTATCACAAACAAAATTATGAGGAAACTGCAGCTCCATACAAAGGGTATTGCTTCTAGTCATATTATGCCCGAACTTGAAGATGTTGTTCATCATGTTCTTGAGGTGAAATATTGGAGCAAACTTTCACCCTATTCTTTATCCTTCAAGCTCGAGCCAGCTGTTTTAAATTTGTATCAAAAGGAAGGTGAAAGCATGTAATCATGATCAAGTTAGGAAAATCCAATCGGGTTCTTGGTGAAAGCATGTTGGATATCCTCTAAGACATAATGAAATAGAGATTTTGTCATATATTATTGTTGCAAGTATGAGGTTATCCAGTATTGTCATTGATGTCAACATACTCATATTGCATTAACAAGAAGGATTTGATGAGCTGTGTGCTGAGGATATTGAGAAAATTAGTCTCAGTCAGGAACAGTGAAGAACAGTGATGAGAAGAAGGTAAATGTACTATATAGGATGAGAACCGGAGGATGCGGATTAAAGGGTTAGTAGATATGAGTCTTGAGATGCTACAGTTAAGATTTCTGAGGTCCGCATGAAGATCTGAAGGAGTCGTGGCTGCCGGTATAGAACCGGGTCCGGCAAGTATCCGGAGGTGACAGAGGATCACAAAAAGGTCCGGTGAGGTCCGGAATTGTATTATCCTAATCTGCGGATTGGAAGGAGTGTTTGGGATGTCCTTATGATGTATCATCCTGATTTGTGTATGATTTGGAGGTCCGGAAGTACCTCTTGCATTGTGACAGTGGCGACAGACTGTGTTCTTGAAGTTCCGGATGAGGAAGACGAGAGATCCCAGTAAGCAGAGGAAGTGCGGATGTATCCGGACATTCAGACAGGCTTGTGAAGGTTCTTGGATCATGTTTAGGTTTTGTTGTTGGTCCGCATTGATAGTAGAGCCCGGAATTGAAGTTATTCTTCCGGATGAAGTTCTTGCTCTGTGTAGCCGACCGGATGAGTTGTTCATCCTGCGAATGTTCTTGTGATGGTCGACCGGATGTGTTATTCATCTTGAGGATACTCCTATGGTTGTTTGCCGACTTAGATGTTTGTTCCTAAGTCGATGTCTTGTATAAATAACGGTTTGTGAGTCCATTTCAGAGTGTGGTGTAAGGATGAGCATGGTATAGCGAAGAAACGTGCAAAAGGCAGAGCAGAGATTGTTGGGCTTAATTGGAACTGATCCGGACATGGTAGAGATGTCATTCTCCAGTTCAAGACTGTGATTTTCATCACTTTGTAGACAGTGTGTCTTCTTGTAGGCAGTGGGCCTCTTTGTGAGCAGTGTGCTCGGGCAGTGAGCCCTTATTGGCATGTACCATTCATCTTTCCTTTATTCTTCTAATAGAGAATAATTCTTGGGTTAATCACCCCGTGGTTTTTCCCTTAACCGGGTTTTCCACGTCAAAATCTTGGTGTTCAATGTGTTGATGCTTATCTGCTCTTGTGTTTATGTATTATGCTTCCATGGATGATTATTTGATATGCTGCTAACTAACAACAGTGAGTTAAGTGTTTGAATGAGAAGAAGTTTTATACAACTGATTCACCCCCCCCTCTCAGTTGTATGCCCTAGATCCAACAATTGGTATCAGAGCCAAGTTCCTCTGACAAGAGCTTAACCGCTTGAGGAGATCCAGGATGTCGTCATACAAGAAGGATAGTCTGAAGTTCGATGGAACCAACTTCACTCTCTGGAAAGGTCGCATGAAGTGTCACTTGGAATGCATGGGAAAAGCATACCTGGGTATGATTTCAAAACCATATGTACCTCCACAAGGTGGTCCGACAACTCTGAATGAAATCACAGAAGCTGAAAACAATCTGCGGACCAAGGAAACTCTTCTAAGCGCATTGAACGACTCAGATCTCTCGAATGTCATTGACCTACCCACTGCATATGAGATCCTAACTAAACTGGAACTTTTGTATGAAGGAGATGAGTTTGTCAAAAGTGCAAGGTTGCAAAGTCTGAAAGGGAAATTTGAAAGATTGAAAATGAGAGATGATGAAAACATCACTACCTTTATGCCAAGAGTAAATGAGCTGGTATGTGGAATCAGAAATGCTGGTGGAACTTTAGATGAAAATGAGATTGTCTGCAAAATCCTAAGATCCCTTCCTGCTGCCTACAAAATCAAAGTTGCTGCCATTGATGAATTCAGAGCCCACACAACTGTCACAAGAGAACAACTGGCTGGCAAACTAGCTGCATTTGAAATGACCGAGTTTGGAGATGATCCTCCCAAGACTGAATCTGCTTTCAAAGCCAGTGCCTATGTAAAAGGCAAACAGAGATTTGATCCGGGTGAAAACTCATCAAAGAAAATGTCATGGTATGATCAAGCAAGAAGAGACATGGAAGAAGAAGAAGCAGAAACAGCTCAACTTGAAGCCCTCATTGCAAAGAGACTGCCAAGAGGATCCGGTAAGTATGAAGGAAAACTACCCTTTAAGTGTTTCAACTGCAATAAGATTGGTCATTTTGCCTCAAGATGTCCGGAGAGATCTACAAGATCTAATACTCACAGACAAAGGTTTCAAAAGAATTGCTATTATGTTCATGAAGAAGATGACAATGAAGGAGTAACAGATGATGAATCAGAACCAGGAAGCAAATCCGGAAATGAGTGGGTGTTTATAGCCATCAAGGAAGAAGATCCCTTGCTCTCTGAATCTGTCAATCACAAAGTTGTTGAAAAAGCCTTGGCTGCTCAAGTAGAAGAAAAGGATGACTGGGTTATTGACAGTGGATGTTCTCACCATATGACTGGTGACAAGAATAAGTTCTTAGACTTGGAAAGATATGAAGGAGGAATGGTAAAGTTTGGTGACAATTCTGCTGGCAGAATCAGAGGTAGGGGAACTATTTCCTTTGATGGTAAGAGCAAAACAGGAAATGTACTGTATGTTGAAGGATTGAAGCACAATCTTCTCAGTGTTGGTCAGTTAGTGGACAAAGGCTATGATCTCCGGTTCAAGAATGGAAAATGCAGAATCTTTACAAGCTCCGGAACTGAAATTGCATCCGGTACTCAGACAAGAGGTAACATCTTTCATCTAGTTGGTTCAAATAAAAGTTGTTTGTTTGTTCAAATTGATCAGAGTTGGTTATGGCATAGAAGAATGTGTCATGTAAATTTTGATAACATCATCAAAATAAGCAATACTCAGGCTGTGAGAGATCTTCCAAAGTTGATAAAACCTACAAATAGTGTGTGTAAAGAATGTCAGTTAGGCAAACAAAGCAGAGTCTCTTTTAAAAGCAAAGATCAGTCTTCTACCGGATTATTGGAATTAGTACATACTGATCTATGTGGTCCAACAAGAATCAAGAGTCTGCAAGGTGATAGATATTTCATGTTGTTAATTGATGATCATTCCCGGATGATGTGGGTTACCTTTCTAAAAGAAAAATCAGAAGCTTTTGAGAAGTTCAAAATCTTCAAAGCTATGGTGGAGAATCAAACCGGATTGAAACTAAAGTGTCTAAGGTCTGATAGAGGTGGTGAATCTACATCTGGTGAATTCATTGACTTTTGTGAGAAACAGGGTATAAGGAGACAGTTGTCTGCTCCTAAGACTCCACAGCAGAATGGAGTAGTTGAGAGAAAGAACCGGACCATCCAGGAAGCTGCTAGGACAATGATGTTGGAAGCAAATGTTCCTCAAATGTTTTGGAAAGAAGCTATCAGCACTGCAGTCTACACTCTCAATCGAGTTCAAATCAGAAACAACACCGGTAAGACCCCCTATGAACTCTGGTTTGGCATCACTCCTACTGTGAAATATTTCAGAGTATTTGGTAGCAAGTGTTATATTAAAAGAGATGAAGATCTAGGAAAGTTTGATGCTAGAAGTGATGAAGGAATTTTCTTGGGCTACTCCACTCAAAGCAAGGCATACCGGTGTTACAATAAGAGATTGAGGAAGATGATAGAAAGCACCAATGTGAAGGTTGATGAAGGAATTGAGAAGCCTTCAAGATTTTATGAGTTTGATGAAGATGACCAAGACAGTGCTCAAGGACCTCAATCCTCTCCGGTGAGACAGAGTCAGCCTGATCCGGTAAATCAGGAAGAAGAGTTAGATTTGAATGAGGCTGATCAAGAAACAGCAGTGCTGGATACTCCCAAAATTCCAAGGTATATAAGACTGAATCACTCTGAAGATCAGATCATAGGTGACAGAAGCAAAGGTGTACAAACTAGAAGGAATATTGCTCAAGATCAGAATGAATGTTGTCTGATTTCAAAGATTGAACCTAAAACAATAAATGAAGCCTGCAATGATGAAAACTGGACCAAAGCAATGGAAGATGAACTGATGCAAATTGAGAAAAATCATACTTGGGATCTTGTTCCCAGACCTAGAGACAGGAATGTAATTGGAACCAAGTGGGTCTTCCGAAACAAACTAAATGAAGCTGGTGAAGTAATCAGAAACAAAGCTAGATTGGTCTGCAAGGGCTACTCACAAATAGAAGGAATTGACTTTGAAGAGACTTTTGCTCCGGTAGCAAGAATTGAAGCAGTCAGATTACTTCTTGCATTTGCTGCCTTCAAAGACTTCAAGGTATATCAGATGGATGTCAAGTCTGCCTTCCTAAATGGTGATCTGGAAGAAGAAGTCTACATTGAACAACCGGATGGATTTCAATTGTCTGATAATAATGATATGGTCTGCAAGTTGAAGAAAGCTTTGTATGGATTGAAGCAAGCCCCAAGAGCATGGTATGAAAGGTTGGATAAGCATCTTGTGCAGATTGGATTCAACAAAGGTACTGCTGACAGTAACTTATATTTCAAAATTGATCATGAAAACATTCTGATTGTTGAAGTGTTTGTGGATGATATCATTTTTGGAGGAAGAGATAGTATGTGCAAAACTTTTGCAAACCAGATGAAAAGTGAGTTTGAAATGTCTATGCTTGGTGAAATGAATTTCTTCTTGGGTCTGCAAATTACTCAAACAAAAGAAGGGATCTTCATCTCTTAGACCAAATATGTGAAAGAATTGTTAAAGAAATTTGGTATGGAAGACTCAAAACCTATGAACACTCCTATGGCAACCGGATGTAAGTTAAGCAAAGATGATGATTCTCCAAAGGCAGATCAGACAAAGTATAGATCAATGATTGGTGGATTGTTGTATCTCACTCAAACTAGACTAGATATAATGCAGGCTGTTGGTCTTGTGGCAAGATTCCAGGCTGATCCTAGAGAATCTCATGTTATGGCAATCAAAAGAATTTTTAGATACTTGAAAGGAACAGTTGAGTATGGTCTATGGTATCCTAGAGATCCGGATTTCTCTCTTCATGCTTACACAGATGCAGATTGGGCAGGAGATGTGGATGACCGGAAGAGCACTAGTGGTGGAGCATTCTTTTTGGGAAAGAGATTGGTTTCTTGGCTAAGCAAGAAACAAGATGCAATATCTCTGTCTACAACTGAAGCAGAATACATTGCAGCAGCAGGTAGTTGCACTCAAATCCTATGGATGAAGCAGATGCTAAGAGACATCAAAGTTGAATATGAGGAGCCTATCACAATTTTCTGTGATAATTCAAGTGCAATTAATATTTCCAAGAATCCGGTATTGCATTCTAAGACTAAGCACATATCTATCAAATTTCACTTCTTGAGAGAACAAGTAAATAAGGAAGAAGTCAGATTGGAGTATGTTCCCTCCAAGGATCAGATTGCAGATATCTTTACAAAACCTCTTCCCAAGGACTCTTTTGAATATCTCCGGGAGAAGTTAGGGGTCATGGCCCCTCCGGTGATGAACTAAGATGCACTGATGTGCATCAGTCCGGTGGCTATCACAGCCATATCTTGTGATCCGGACTAATGGGGAGCTGCAACTAAGGGGGAGCAGCTAGTATGATTCTGATGCATGAGAATTGCAAGTATGAGCCCTTTGCCATTGATGTCAAAGGGGGAGAGAAGACATGTGAAAAACAAGTGGTTGATGATCAAAGGGGGAGCAGTAAAGGAAGAGAAGACATATGAAAAGTCGAAGTTCTTGTCTTAATAGTTTTTCACATCATATGTTGCCATCAATGACAAAGGGGGAGATTGTTGCAAGTATGAGGTTATCCAGTATTGTCATTGATGTCAACATACTCATATTGCATTAACAAGAAGGATTTGATGAGCTGTGTGTTGAGGATATTGAGAAAATTAGTCTCAGTCAGGAACAGTGAAGAACAGTGATGAGAAGAAGGTAAATGTACTATATAGGATGAGAACCGGAGGATGCGGATTAAAGGGTTAGTAGATATGAGTCTTGAGATGCTACAGTTAAGATTTCTGAGGTCCGCATGAAGATCTGAAGGAGTCGTGGCTGCCGGTATAGAACCGGGTCCGGCAAGTATCCGGAGGTGACAGAGGATCACAAAAAGGTCTGGTGAGGTCCGGAATTGTATTATCCTAATCTGCGGATTGGAAGGAGTGTTTGGGATGTCCTTATGATGTATCATCCTGATTTGTGTATGATTTGGAGGTCCGGAAGTACCTCTTGCATTGTGACAGTGGCGACAGACTGTGTTCTTGAAGTTCCGGATGAGGAAGACGAGAGATCCCAGTAAGCAGAGGAAGTGCGGATGTATCCGGACATTCAGACAGGCTTGTGAAGGTTCTTGGATCATGTTTAGGTTTTGTTGTTGGTCCGCATTGATAGTAGAGCCCGGAATTGAAGTTATTCTTCCGGATGAAGTTCTTGCTCTGTGTAGCCGACCGGATGAGTTGTTCATCCTGCGAATGTTCTTGTGATGGCCGACCGGATGTGTTATTCATCTTGCGGATACTCCTATGGTTGTTTGCCGACTTAGATGTTTGTTCCTAAGTCGATGTCTTGTATAAATAACGGTTTGTGAGTCCATTTCAGAGTGTGGTGTAAGGATGAGCATGGTATAGCGAAGAAACGTGCAAAAGGCAGAGCAGAGATTGTTGGGCTTAATTGGAACTGATCCGGACATGGTAGAGATGTCATTCTCCAGTTCAAGACTGTGATTTTCATCACTTTGTAGACAGTGTGTCTCCTTGTAGGCAGTGGGCCTCTTTGTGAGCAGTGTGCTCGGGCAGTGAGCCCTTATTGGCATGTACCATTCATCTTTCCTTTATTCTTCTAACAGAGAATAATTCTTGGGTTAATCACCCCGTGGTTTTTCCCTTAACCGGGTTTTCCACGTCAAAATCTTGGTGTTCAATGTGTTGATGCTTATCTGCTCTTGTGTTTATGTATTATGCTTCCATGGATGATTATTTGATATGCTGCTAACTAACAACAGTGAGTTAAGTGTTTGAATGAGAAGAAGTTTTATACAACTGATTCACCCCCCCCCCTCTCAGTTGTATGCCCTAGATCCAACAATTATAGCTCGAACCACCTTGGCAGACACAAATACGAAATTTAGTCACATAAAAGGCATTTTGAATCATTTGACATTATGGAAACGTGGTCTTGAGAATTGCAATGATGCCAAATTGATTATAGTAGAGACATTATTTAAAAAAGATTATGTTTGTATCTTCACCGGCGGTAAAATGTCACCGTACAGAACGTGGGATTGCAAGATATGTACACAATATATTAATTGGAAAGGCTTTATAAGTTTTCAATCGAATGCATATGAAAGGTGTGAAACTAGAATCCAAAACCTTTGCCAGGATTCTCGCAGTTGTACCTGAAACCAAGTAAAAAATATAAACCTTAAAAAATAAGCATTGAAGGCAAAAGCCTATTGGAGAAAGACAAAGCATCGGAGAACATTTTAAAAGTCTCCCCTATAACCCAAGTCTCTCTGATAGGGCTAGAAAGATAAATTCATAACAGTAAAATATTTTCACCAAATTAACCGAACAATTCACAGAGTAACGGATTATCACAAGGGCTATTGCAACAAATTTGCTTTTGTCTGGTGTATAGCTTCTCCTTCAATTCTAGACCATATAGAGCCAACAAAGATGAATGTCACGACTCTTCCAAATGGACTGAGGTTGCATTTGAAAACTCGCCGAGTTCCACTACATCAATTGGATTGTATTTTAATTATGGTTCTGTGTATGAGACAGCTTTGTCAAGATGTGTAGCTCACCTCCTGGAACGAATGGTGTTTAAAAATTACAAAACTTATACATTGAATCTGGTGTGAAGATTGAGTGCAAGAGTGCAAAGAAACCACAGGAAAACCACTGAAATGCATTAGATAGCAAAAGGGTAACCTATCGAAATTAAAGAAACAATGATTGGTAAACAGGTGATACAGATGATTAGTCAAAGCATCTGCTCATTAGTGTGTACTTGCATACAATTGAGACACACACCACCCATGTATTTTATGTCATCGGCATGGTGGATGACTGTAAACTGCCTAATCGACAAAGTTGCCACCCACTAGACGAACATTAGTAAAAAAACTGAAGCTCAGAAGAAACACATTAATCTCTGTGATAGTCAAGTTTTTATAGACAATGTTTCTCATGCTCTGACTTACCAGGACTGTAACTTCAGTGATCTCCGACATCAGATTCTAAGCGAATGATTTTAACTGCACTACTAATAATTGAAGCATATCACAGATTTTAGAAAAGAATCATGCACCAAAGAGATTTCACATTAAGGAGATGTCTTTGTATCATATATAATGGGAGTGAAATCAGATTCTTCAACCCTTGTCGGCATACTCCCATCCGTGCCAAAGTGGGAACTTGGTATTGATATCTGCAAGGCGTAGAGGATGGAGGAATTGTAGTTGCAATCGCCCTGAATGCGAATATCAGAAGCATAAACAAGGCACTTGAGCTCTTTGATGAAGCTGACAAAGAGGGCACATAGCCATTCTTATGATGGCATATTATCTAAACTAAAAACACGCTATAGAGTTCATATTGCAAGCCATGAAGTACGGCATGAGTAGAGAGTAGCGTGTGGCCATTATATGATGTGTGAAGTCTACAAAGTCACAGCGACCTTATAATTAAGGAGTCCTCAATATGAGAACGTATAACCTTAAAGAGGTGCTTAATCACTTCACCCTTAGCATAGTCATATCAATCATTAGGCACACCGACAAGAGCTTACTCAAGATTTGTATGAAGTATGGCAATATCTAGTACGAGGCACTGTAACTGAAGGCATGATAAAGGAGATATTGATCTCCTTCTGCAGAGCAATAGGACAAAAGCCATTGCAAATTATATTTTACAGAGAGGACAGTTTTACCAAGTTCTACTTTATGAGCTGAATGCTATTCTCATGGCTTATGCATCACTTGAATCAAATTACCAACCCTAGGTAATTTTGTTATTGTTCAAAAGCAGCACCATACCAAACTTTTATAACCATCAAGATAGGAATTCAATAAACAGGAGTGGTAACATACTACCAGGGACCAACCCTAATATCGGGGAACTTACTTTATTGGAGTAGGATTTTTTAAAATCTCTTCGATTATGTAAGCTACACCGATGAGAAAACATGAAGCAAAAAGTTATAGCAAGTTAAACAGATTGAAAATAATGAAATTAAAATTCATCTGAAAGAAATAAAGGCATCAGAGGACACTTTTAAAATCTCCCTGATAATTCAAGTCTCCCCGATAAGGCAAATGGATAAGATCAAGCCATGAAAATAGAGGAAAGCATGTAAATTTTTATAGTGTAAAAATGGTCAAAATGAAGGCTGTTATTGTGGACTGGAGCCTCGAGACCAAGGAAAGAATAAAAGATAAAAGCATATGAAACCCTAAATCATGAAAGAAAAACATATCAGGGAGACAATTGCTATCGGCATAGATTATTTAAATGACACCGATCTTATACCTCTTGCCGATGGATACTACATACAGAGCCTCGTGAGGTGAAAGGGTTGTTAAAGAAAAAGTAAATATTTCCAAAAGGTATGAGCAAAATGATAATATGTGGTAAAGGGGAATTTCACATTATTTCAAAGGCAAAATATTTTCTGGAAAAGTCAGGAGGGTGATTATTTTAAATGCATATAACATATTTATATTTTCACCTAAGAAGTTAGGGAATGGTCAATTATTTTCACTCAGATGGAATTTTTGTCAAACAAAAGTGAAAAAATGCATACAAATAAAGTTCCAAGCAAATATTTGCAAACCAAACCTAAAAGAATATTTTGCCATGAGATATTTTTCACCGAGAAAATAAAGACACGGATGATGATTTTTCACTCAAATAAATATTCTTGTGAAATGACAATGGAAAAACACGCCGGGAAATATAATCAAGAAATAAATAGTATTATGTGAAGATCAAAAAGCCAAATTAAATATTTAATCATTATCAAAGGCAATTAAATAAATGAAAAAGTATACCAAAGGTTGCAACGGGGGAAATAAAGGGTTGTAACCCTAGAGTCCAAAGGATATTTACCAGGGAATAGATTAGAGAACATCAATAGATGAGGATCAAGAGTAGATTAGGAAAAACATCAGTTAGATAGATGGATGGGTTGACCAGTTGCCAAAATAAAATATTATGTTGTACATTGTAAAATCTTTCGAAATTACATATAATGGAGAAAATGTAAAAATTAATGATTTAATATTGGTGTCTATTGTTTGTTGAGATGAGCAATTATTTGGTTGTCTCCATACTGTTATTTCTTTGTTATTTGAACCTAAGTTTCCAAGTTGATATTTCAGTTTCATCGAAAACACACTTGCTGTTTTCGTGTAATCAAATTAATTGGTTTCCATTACAGATAAAAAATCCTTTTGATTGATTACAGTAACCTGGAGGTAGCATTTGGATAGGTAAGAGCAGCCCTATAATTGTCAAGATTGCCATACTGTCTCCAACTCGATATTGTCTTGTTATTCAAATTGAGCATCAACTCCATTTGTCAATACACATTTGCTATCATTGTGTGATTCTTTTTATCGGTTCCTTCAAGCAAGGATTAAAAAATCCTTTCAATAATTCACAGTAACCTGGTAAGATTCGAGTGGATCACTACGTAGAGTTTGTCAATCACATTCTTGCACGTTTATACAAGCTATAAACAAACACAAGTGCCAAACAATTAGGATTGTAACCTATAAGTAGATCATATATCATATACACCTTGACTCCATTAGCCCAATAGAAATAGGCACTGGTCATACCAATTCCATTTTAGGATTCCATAAAATTGCATTCAAATAATTACATCTTAGATCTTAGTGTTAGGAGTAGGAGTAGTTTAGAAGCTTGCATCTATTACATTTTATGCCATTGTGATAGATTTACTAATCCAATCAAGTCATATAGTGTTAAGTCTACTTTAGTTACAAAGGTACACCCACCTAGGTTTGCAGGACCTGAAGTGTAGGGAGCTAATAGCTCTGTCAATTGGTCCAAAAATGTTGCAAATCCAAACATAGAGTCTGGCATCCTCTTAGGGTTAGCAACCTGCATTTTTGGGAACTAACAATTCCATTGAGATTTTCATTTGAATCATGTAGAGGTATGAACTTATTGTGAATTGCAAGAGTTTTCTCTGCATTATCCTCTTGAGCTTCTTGGTTATTATTCTGGTGAGAATAATTTGATGCTCCATTTCTTTTGAAGATGTTTCTAATTGGTGGAGGTGATTGCAATTTCTTGCATTCTATCTTGGATCTCCTACCATCCATTTGGTATCAATCCTCTATTATAATAGTCACTAGAGTGCCACCTATTTTCTAAATAGGAAATAGTTTGAAATTTATCTTTCTGGATTCTTCTTGCCAGCAGAGTTACCAAATTTAAAGTTTCTGAAATGACTCTATAAAAGAAATGGTTTGTTACTAAGGTCCTTTATTTAGTCCCTAGAAGAGTCACCAATTTCTTAGGTCTAAAAAATGCAGGTTGCTAATCCTAAGAGAATGCCAGGCGTTATGCTTAGATTTGCAACTTTTTTGAACTAACGCAATGGAATCAACCTTTTGGGTTTGATGATTCCCTGTGCTTTAGGTCCTAGTAAACCTAGGTGGCTGAACCTTGAAAATTAAAGTAGGTTGAGGGTAAATATTTTGACTAAATGGATCTATCTATAGTGGCATATGGTGTAGGATAGATGAAAGATTGCTAACTGATTCTAATATCTGATGAATGCTTGGTATAAATTGTATAAGCAATATCAAGGTGAATTTTATGATTATGCTAAAAAAAGGATTTAAATGATGAATTGAAATAAGACCAGTGCCTTGTTGGGTAAACAGAGTCAAATGAAAGACTAAGACTAGTGGCTTATAGTGGGTAATAATTCTAATTGTTTGGCACAATATTTAGTTTATAACTTGTATAAACATGTAGGGACATGACTCACAAACTCTTCTTAATAATCCAACTAATACAATTAGTTTTCTTGTTATTCACCAGAAGGTAATTTAATCCTTTCTTGAAGGAACCAACTGAACAAAATATGCAAGATAACAAACAATATCAATTTGGAGATAGAATGACAATCCTAATTATATTATTCTTCTTAGTAATTCAAACTAACACTTCTAGGTTACTGTGATTGATCAGAAGGATTTTAATTCCTCTATGGGAACCAATTAACTCAATCACACAGATACAACAAATGTGTATTGACAAATAAACTATATACTTGATATATTAATTTGAATAACAAGGAAATACTGAAATGGAGACAACCATACAATTGAGTAACTTCAACAAATAATTGATGCCAGAATAAAACCATTGAATTAGAGAACTTCAATTTACTTCTTCAATGAGATACTTGCAACATGGTCTTTTAGAAACATTATAGACTTTTTATATATATTATTCTACTGTTGATTTCATCTTTCATAAATACATTGCACTTTCAAGGGTTGTGACCCATGAGACAACCACTTGATGCAACTCTTCACTTAATTATTTATCTTCAATATATTAAAACATTTAAATTTAAACCTTCTTTGTCTTCGAAATGTTCTGTAATCTCTATTTAAGGATAACAGAGAGATTACAGTATTCTAAATTTGCACTGGATGCATTTGTATATGTCTATTTCACTTTTTCAATAGATACACCACCAAGTTGGATTTTAAGAACATGGGACAATTGCCCTTTAATATTGGATTCATTTTCAGCTAACTATGGGACTTGTATATGCAAGTTTTATCGTTCTGTATCTCATATACATATGCATATGTGGTTGGTGTCTATATTGTGTTGAAATTTTCTTCCTTTTAATCTTTGCATTTGTATATTGTATATCATATGAATTTGGAACATATATACAAATGCGGACCCCATCAATTTTATAAAATAGCCTTCTGAATTACCTTCAAGTTTGGATTTTCATCACCTTCTTGTATATCGAATACATATCTTTCATATACAAGTGCAGACTATATTAGGTTTATGAAATAAATTGAAATTATCTTTGGATCTACCTTTGTATATATCCTATTGTATTACTTTCTTGCATATCGTATACATATATCTCCAACATACATATGTGGTCCCCACCCGATGTATATAATGTTCAAATCTCCAATTATGTCAGGTTTTGTATATTATTCTCTTGTATATTTTCTTTGTATATTGCCATTTGCATGTTATCTTGTATAAGCACACATACAAAGCATCTTATACAAACCGTCTCTTTACCTGTATCCCTAGCAATGCTTTTTATTCCTTTGTATATCGGGTATGTATATTATAAACATACAAGCACCCTGAACATACAAAGACTTTTCAATATTTAACTTTCTTTTCGCATCTGGTTTGTATCTCTTATTTGCATCCTTTTAACTTGTATATCAGCTTGTATATCAAAGATATACATTGTTATTTATACATGCCTGATATTCAAATGATGGAGCCCACATCACTTTTTTGATTGTATCTTCCAAAATACAACAATACTTGTATCTAATTTTTAGATACAAAGCTGAATACATACAAACTCTTTGGTATCACCTCTTCGGACTTATCATTTTTATAAACCACAATTTACTTACTTTTTGGCTCTGTGATGTATATAAAGTGCAATGCATCTTTCGATATACTTTAAGTCATGATGCATCATTTTAACCAAATTTCAACCTTTCTTGAGTTTTGCATTGTATGTATATTGAAATGTATAACCATACATACAATGCACGAAACATACAACAATAAAACCTTATTTCATAATCTTTTCGGTTCTGCGACATGCATATAGATTTGTATATCGTCTTGTATGTTTCCCTTTGCCAAACATACAAACTCAAAATACATCTGATGGACTTGACCAATAATTTATTTAAACTCTTAACTCTGTTGGGTCTGTCTTGTATGTAAGAATCATCAGGTCTCGATCTTCGTACACATCGGTGTAAGCTATGCCGAAGCACTTTTCTTCAATAGGTGAGACTTTAGAGTATCAGAAACTCCTTGATTTTTCTTTCCGATGCTTATCTCCTACTGATGACTACTAGTTCCCTCCATTCCATTGAATGATCAGTGAGACTCCTACCGAACTCCACTATTGGCATGACTTATACTGTCGGGAGGGCTTCTAGAGTATTCGTTGATAGTATTTCCTTATGCTGATCGGCGTGACCATGCATTTTCTCCCCAAGGAAAGGTCATCGATGCCACTTTCTCCATTGTTGTCTTCTAAAACATTCTCCCCAATCCTTATTATCATGCCGATAGCCATTTCAACTAGTTTCTCATGGAGCATGGATCAGTATAACAAAAGGAAGGTCTTGCCGATGTTAAGAAATTGAGGCCCTTTACATTATTTGTGATAAAAGTCATGGGATATATCAATTGTTTATTCTAATTTTGGGTGAAATGTTTTTTGGTTTGGTTAGAAATAAGTGAGTAAGAATACAAGAAAATTTCAAATTTTCTTGTCCCAATAGGTCTGCAGGTTGTCTTTTTGAAAGAAGGATGCAAGATGACTAGATGAGCTATGGTGCTTGCTAAGGGTACTAGGAGTGGTACTATGTTTCAAATGGAGGCATGTATTTAAAAATGCAATAGGTCTTCTGACTCAAGGAAGAGGGTAGCAATCACTTCATCCCCACCATCTGAACGAGCAATGAAGAAATCTGTGTTTCTAATTCTGATGGTTGTAATCAAGCCTTGGAAGTTAAGCTTCCTACTGAAAAGAGAATGTTATGGCATAAGATATTTGGCCACATTGGTGAGAAGGGTCTACGTACCCTAAAAAATAAAAACCTCATTCAGGGGTTAGATGATTATAATCTTGAGTTTGACTTTTGCGAACATTGCATACATGGCAAACAAAACCGTGTTTATTTTTATTCGAGTTCTCATAAGTCTTCTGCTATGTTGGACCTTATTCATTCTGGTGTATTTGGTCCTGTTAATGTTCCTTCATTATCAAAATCTATATATTTTGTATCTTTCATAGATGACTATAGTAGAAGGACATGGATTTATTTTCCCAGAAGCAAATGTGAAGTCTATAGAAAATTTAAGGAGTTTAAGGCTTTTGCTGAAAATCAGATTGGTAAAAAGATTAAGTGTTTGAGAACTGACAATGGTGGTGAGTTTTGTTCTATAGAATTTGATAAATATTGCAAGGAACTTGGGATTGAAAGACATAAGACAACTCCATACACCCCACAACAAAATGGAGTTGTAGAGAGGATGAGCATGACACTGATGGAGAAGGCTAGGAGTATGCTTAATGGAGATGGCCTAGAATAAAAGTTTTGGGCTAATGGTGTTGCCACTGTTTGCTATCTTATAAATAGATCTCCTACATCAGATCTTGTTAGAAAGACACCCATGGAGGTGTGGTCTGGTAGAAATCCTTCAATAAGACATCTTCATGTTTTTGGTTATGAGGCATATGCACATGTTCCTAGGGAGAAGTGGTCAAAATTAGAGAAAACAAGGCTATTAAGTGTATCTTCATTAGCTATGGTGTTAGTGTGAAAGGATACAAGCTTTGGGACCCTATGGCTGAAAAAGTGTTGTATAACAAAAGTGTCATCTTTAGAGAGCTTACACCTTCTTCCACTATTTTATAGCCTGAAGAAAAAGAAAAGAAAGAGGATGTTTTAGTTTCCTCCTACCCTAAGAAGACTGAACAGAAAGACAATGTTGGACCTGATGATGAGGAGAGCTCTAAAAGCTCTGAAATCTCAAATGAAGAAGTTGAACCTCAACCTTAGCTCTTGAGGAGGTCTACACGGATAAGAAAGCAACCTGAAAGGTTTGGTTTTACATTTCTTGATTCTAGTTGTGGTTTTGCTTTGCTTACTAATAGTAATGAACCTAGAATTGTATCAGAGGCTATGGACATGAAAGATGCATGTTCTTGGAAGGAGGCCATGGAGGATGAAATGACTTCTTTAGAAAAGAATCAAACTTGGGACTTAGTGTCTTTGCCTCATGGATGGAAACCCATTGGATGCAAATGGGTGTTCAAGAAGAAATTTGGTGCAGATGGCAGTGTTGAGAAGTATAAGGCTAGATTGGTTACAAAGGGGTATTCACAAGTGGAGGGTATAGATTATGGTGAGATCTTCTCTCCCATTACAAATCTAACATCCATTCAATTCTTGTTGTCTCTTACAGCATCTTATGACTTAGAGGTAGAACGGATGGATGTGAAGACAATTTTCCTTCATGGTGATTTGGAGGAAGAAATCTACATGTCACAGCTAGAGCATTACATGGTGAAAGGTAAAGAAAATTTGGTTTGCAAGCTTAAGAAGTCTTTGTATGGTTTGAAATAGTCCCCTAGGAGATGACACTTGAAGTTTGATGCCTTTGTGTTGTCTATTAGATTTGTGAGATCGAAATTGGATCACTATGTGTATTATAAGTTTGATGGTGATCGTATTCTCATTGGTGCATTATATGTTGATGATATGTTGCTCATTAGGAAGGGTAAGCATATGATTTCTAATTTCAAATCTTAGTTGTCAGCACAGTTTGAAATGAAAGATTTAGGGGTAGCTAGGTACATTATAGTAATAGAAATTAGAAGAGACAGAACCAACATAAAACTTTGGTTAAGCCAGAGTAAGTATGTGAAGACCATGTTGGATAGGTTCAGCATGGCAGATTATAGACCATTGTGTGTTCCTATTTCTTTGGGAACAAAGTTGTCTATTGAGGATTGTCCAAAATCGCCTAGTGAGGTGGAGGACATGAGTATAGTGCCTTATGCTAGTGTTGTTGGCAATTTGATGTATGTTATGGTCTGCACAAGACCAGACATTGCCCAAGTAGTGGGAGTCCTTAGTCAATTTATGGCTAATCCTAGACGGGTTCATTAGGATGCAGTTAAGTGTGTTCAGATATTTGAGGGGTACTTCCAAGTATTCCATATGCTATCATGGTAATGTTACAGGACCTCCGCATTCTATTGATATTCATGGATTCATGGATTCAAATTGCACAGTTGACATTGACAGCAGGAGATCCACCAGTGCTTATGTGTTTACACTATTTGGTGGTGCTATTAGTTGGATGAGTAAGTGATAACTTGTGGTTGCTTTGTCCACGATAGAAGCTGAGTATATTGTAGCAACTCATGCTTGTAAGGAAGCCATTTGGCTTAAGAGATTATGTTTAGATATTGGTGTTGATGCAGGTTGGATCACAATTAGTTGTGATAGTCAGAGTGTGATTTGCCTTGCAAAGAATCCAACTTTCCACGCCAGAACAAAGCACATTGATGTTTAGTTTCACTTCATGAGACACATGGTAGAGGATGGGAAGGTAAATTTGGATAAGGTAGATACTTTGAAGAATTTTGCAGATGCATTGATGAAACCAGTGGGCACAGAGAAGTTCAGATGGTGTTCAGAGTCTATGGGCCTCTCAGCCTATAGCAGTTAAATCCTGTTATTCTATTGGTTGTTACAAGGTGTTTGACAAGTGGGAGAATGTTGGAAATTAAGGTGTCTCAACCTTGGTAATTCCTTGCATTATTTATGATCGTGTTTATTAATTCATTTCCTATGTTGTAAATTAATTGTAAATTCCATATTGTTATATTATGGGATGTGGCATGGTGATGTGTCATCCTACATGGAAGATGACTTGTAATTTTGTCTTCACATGAGGAGATAGGTGTCCCACTTTGTGGTAGGAGTATTTTTCCATGTGTCAACATCTTGGATGTTGTGTAAGGGAATGTTTGGCTGAAACAGTTATGACGGATTCCTATGACGAAGTTATGACATGTAAGAGTCAGAAATAGAAGCTTGTAAGATAGGTGAAGACATGTGTCATGAAGCATCTTTGAAAAATGCATATTTGGGTGCCCCAAGGTGGACTATGACATGTTGTAAGAGAATATGCTATTTATAGCCTATGTATGACAGATTCTCTTACAGCTATAAGTTGTAACTGCTATGACATATTCTATGACGGTCGTAAGTGTCGTAAGAAGATCTGTCATAGCCCATTTTTGAAATAAGTGACTTCTTTGGAATTGGAACTATGGACAAGTGTCAGGCACATTCTACAATGTTGACCAAGTGTCCTTAGGCATGGGTTTTGGGCCATGAGGCCAAGTTGGATGCCCATTCCATGATAGGACCAATTTTGCCTTGTATATTCTATATAAACAGGTGCTTGGAGGAGGAGATGTAGTATGTGATTTATAGGTACTGTTACTCTATCAGATTGATCTAGATATGAGTGTCGAAGACCATTGAATCCTGCATTGCAAGTGTATTGTAAACAACATTCAGTTTTGATAATACATTGTGCAGGTTTCTGAGTGTGGGGTTTTTCACCTGATAAGGGTTTTCCCCACATTATATCTTTGTCTCTCTTCTTCTGTCTTCTTTCTAGTTCATGTGAATTACTGCAATATCTTTGTTAGATGTTCTATGTTGTTGTAGTTGTAAGAATTGAATTGAATTTGCATAGCCCTATCCTCATTAGTTTAGTGTAGGAAGCAATTTCTGAACACCTAGCTTCCTTTCATGTTGCAGAGCTAAAAAATTATTATATATACTTTAGAATGCAATGTATTTCTATTAGTTGTTCTTTTGGTCTATTACAGGTTAGAGAATTCTTGTAACTAGACCTCTATAATGTAGTTACACAAACTAGTTGCATTCGATGTATTGTGCTCAACATGGAGCCTTTGATGTCTCTAATTTGTTGGTTCATCTATGAATGTAACTGATTTTTCTCTGTCTATTTATTTTGCATCATTCTCTCTTTTGTAATGGTTATTTGACATCCATAATTAATATAAACTAATATTGTTCCTCTCTCATCATTCTTGCACTATGTCTCCTTTTTGGACTAGTGTGAAGTGTTTATTGTGGACAAAATGATCCCTTTCATATCTCCATTATTTCTACTCTAACCTCTATTAGGATTAGTATGAATATGTGTGTTTTTCTTTTGAGTTTTGAGATTTTTACTGTGTCGATTCAGTTGTAGCTGAACATCCCCAATCTGGTGCATCACTTTCTCTTAATTTTAGCAATCATTCTTATCCTTTTCCCTTGCAATCATTAGCACTAGATTTAATTTATTTCTTTGATCCTTAAGCTTAGAAAGAGGAACAAACCTTCTTTGGAGGTTTGATCTCATTTGCAAGGTCCCACACGTTGAGATAAATCCCATTGTGCCATTGGAGTGTTTGAGCTAGCTTCAAACAGGGTGTAATTTTACATGACAATAGTTTCTAGCATGCTCGATGGACACTCCGCTCTAAGTAGAAGCTAAGATAAGAATTTGGTGCTTTTCTTAGTTTTATTTGTTGTTGTGGGAGCATTCAAGCACTTGGTGACTCTGTTGATCCTATACTGACATCAAATCAACATTTCATGCCTGGAGTGTAGACAAGAGCATCTTCTAGAGGTAATTTCCAATTCATTGAATGCTCTTTTACTTAATCTAGAAGAAGAAGTGGGTTATCCAGATCACCTATGAGGTCAAGTTGGAGTACAGAACCATCTCCTGCAAGATCTCAGTCTATGCCCCCTCTAGTCAATTTCTAAGTTAGGTTTTAGTACTCAGGAAGAACCCTACGCATACCTGTAATTAACCTTAACATTCCCAATATGGTGAGGAATATTCCATTTTGTACTTTTAAGTAGGATAGCACACTGGACATAGATCAATACAATGATATCCCCATCTTATCCTTAAGGGCTATACCATTTTTTTACTGATGAGAACTCCACCACCCTACTTGAGCATATTCAAGACATAGCTAGTGTCTGCTTTGTTCATAATGTCACTACTGATAACATGGTAGTAATAATCCTAGCCTCTTCTTTCAAGGGAAAAGCCCTGCAGTGATATAGGGGTCTCCAAGAAAATTCCATCCACATGTAAAGTGCAGAAAATTTACCAACTAAAAATAGTACCCGAAATGAAAAGCATGTTCCATAAGTGAGATAATCAACCAGTAATAGTTTCCAAATATCCATAAGAATATAAAATGGCAAGAATCCATGAATAAGAATAATGATCCATCTACTAGAATGGATTACAAAATAGTTTACTTAGACCTGACTTGGTGTTTCAATACATCTATTTCAATGTTACATGAGGAAGGACTATCATCAAGATATCCATGAATCATGTTACAATTGCATCTTGGCAATGAAGCCATCCAACGAACTATATATAAAATAAATATCCATATCAATAATAATATCTAAACTTGGTTGCCTCAATCCTTCGATCATCCACAACCAAGACCAAGAGAGTGGTTGAGGTACCTTTTCCACCCAACCGTGAAGTACTGGACTTCCTCAGGTTTCTTCCTAACTTGAAGAAAGGATTGACCCTGCACAAGGGGCCTAGCAACCTAGAACAGTGTAAGCAAGAGGGAATCACTCGATGTGTTATTGTTTCTTGTATGCATCCTAATCCTAGAATGACATAAACTCTTGCAACGTGATGTGGCAGAGACAAACATAGTTCTAGGCTTTTAAACAAATCCATCTATTTCAATGGTACAACAGTTTGGCCAAGCAAATAAATAAAATGATAGTTTTAGAAAAAGTAAAACTATCACCTCTGGGAGTCCACATTCGGCATCCTGCTCCAAAAGATTGTACTTTACAAAAAAATACAAACAACATAGTTTCCTATGTTTGGTTTTCCATAGTCATAAATATCTATATTTTGAATTCAAACATTAATTCCATAGTTTATTTGATTTCACTAGTTTGCTTGTTGGAAAGTTTACTATTTTTCCCTTATTTTATCTCAAATTTTTCCTAATCTATGTGATGATCTACCAGTTAAACATAATACATTTCTTTCATAAATCAAAGAATTTGATATATTGCTAGTTTTTCTAAGGGAAATGTAAAAATAGCATTTATCAAGAACACAATAATTCAAAAGTTCATACAAGTCATTTTCATCTGTGTAAATATTAAATAGAAGCATATATCTTTTTCTCCAGTACAATAAATTCAATTTTAGATATTATATATATAGATACTTATATCATTCAATTGGACAAATTAAAATCCAATCAACATTGTATTTTTCTTCCATCATAGACATTTTCATATAATCACAATCAATATGAATATGTGTGTGTGTGTGTGTAAAAACTAAGTTATCAAATGATATAATTGAATTCAATCAAAAACCATTCTATTCCCAGACAATAAAAAATGCTATCAAATGATATAATCGATTATAGTTATAATGATTTTGTTTCTAGACAATAAAATTACAGTCAATATATCTATATGCAATCAAATGATATGATCCATTATAGTCATAAACCATTATGTTTCTAGAAAATAAAAATTACAGTCAATATATCTATATTCTATCAAATGATATAATTGATTACAATCATAAACCATTACATTTCTAGACAATAAAAATTATAGTCAATATCTATATGCAATCAAATGATATGATCGATTACAGTCATAAACCATTATGTTTCCAGACAATAAAAATTCCAGTCAACATATCTATATGTAGAGGAAATGAAAATCATATATATATATATAACCAAATAAACTACTGATCTGAAGACTGTTAACACCCAAGCACAACAAGAACAGTGATATCAATTTTATGCTAAATATTTTACGAGGTTTTTAGGTATAAATTATACATAATGCAAGAAATAAATTTCATTGCAATCCTTCTTTAATGAAACTACAACAATGACAATAAGGAGCCGCCATCCCCAAATGGGGTCGTAGTCCCTAAGGGACTGTGACACCAATTGGTGACACTGTACTGACCCACAGTGGCCTTAGTGCCATCTTCAATAATACATTCATTATAATGTGCAATTCATATACAATGCAATTGCTCAATATACATACTATCACTCCCATTTACATACAATCGATACAGTGTAAAATATAGTCGACCAATATAACATTCAAATGATCCAATGTAAAATACAGTCAATCTGATATATAATGTATTGATCATAATATATATATACAGAATCAAACATTCGATTGGAGTAGGAAGCGAATTCTAGGTTCTTGTTTAATCTTAGATCATCTATGGTTGTGTGTGTGTATGAATCTTTTTCTCATGTTAAAAAACCATGATCTTCTATTTGAAATTGATATATAGAAATACAAGCAATTGGCTGCAGCATTGTGAAATAAATATTTTGCATATATAATGTTGCAGCCAATTACTTGTATTTCTATATATCAATTTAAAACATAAGATCATGGTTTTTGAACATGAGAAAAAGATTCATACACACACACAACCACAGATGATCTAAGATTAAACAAAAACCTGGAATTTGCTTCCTACTCCAATCGAATGTTTGATTCCCATAGATTTTAATAGAGACTTCCTAATTTGAACTATTCTATCCTTTCTTCCAACAATGCTTCCACACTTTCTTTTTGCTTTGAATGCAATTTTTAGAGATGAAGAGCTTCCTCTCTTTTTGAGAATGCAAGATGTTAAATAGGAGTTTTGGTGAGCAAGAAATGAATTATAACTCCTCTTTTATTGTTTCCTCTTCCTCAAGTATTTTGTTTTCTAGAATTTTTCTTTTCCTAAAATAAGTTTCTGTTTCAAAAACATGTTTTATTCTAATTCTAGTTCTAAAATATTATTAAAATAATTTACATATTTATCATAATGTATCTATAAAACTAATAATTAAATAGAATATGCTTATTTTCTAAATAAAAACAAATTAAATAACTAATTCAATTATTCTATTTTCTAAAAACTCATAATATTTAAATAACAATGAATTAAATAATCTAATTAAATTACCATTAGCTAACTATTTGATAAAATCATATAATTTAAATAAAATAAAAAATGCAATTTAAATTAAACTATTGAATCATTCAATATGCAACATATGCAGCTACATGACACTACGTGAAGTGTGTGAATGATATCCCTCCATCTTAACCCTGCCAGGATGCTAATCTCCTTTACCTCAACCACCCCTTGTCTTCGACAACCCACAACTCATAGTAAACTCCAATTTCCTATTAATAGATTAGTAACCAAATAGCCAAAGAATTACTAACATAAATATTATATTCATTTCATTACATCTTTCCATATTAAAATAATCATTCATCTTTCAAAATAATAAATTATCTATCTAACACACATTTAATCATAGATTATTTCAGCAAAAACTAACCATAGATAGTATCAAAGTTTGAGATGTGACACCATAGCTAGGATGATCTAGGCACTATGTTGTGCAAGTATTTTGAGGATAGAAGTGACCTCCTATCACTAATGGAACAACTAGCTACCATTAAGAGAGCACCCCATGAATATATGGTGGACTTTAATTATAGATTCCAAAAGACATGGGACATAATCCCACTGCTAGTGAAGCCCTCCTCGAATACAATATTCATCTATTATTTGAAATCCTTGAATCTCGACATTGCTATCATGATTTAATCCATGGGAGGGACAATCCTACCTTATGCGTATGACACAACAATTAAAGTAGAGAATTGTTTGTTTCAGGCTAAAAAAATCTCCCCAAGGCCACCAATGCCTTTATTTCCAAAGGCCCATGTTATTCATCCTACAGTGGCTCCAATTGCCACCACCACTTCTATTGCTCCTCTAATTAAACCTACAATTAAGTGGTTAGAGGAGAAGGATGCTCTGATCAAGAAATTGAGCAATGATTTGACACGAGCAAGGAGACAACCTACATAGTAGAACAAGCCATATCAGCGAGCCAATCAAACATATTAGCCTACCAATCAAACACATCAACCATTCAACTAGAATTACCAATAGAATAGACCATATTATCAAGGTAATATGCAGAGGAAAAATCAACCTAGCTACATCGTGTTGATAAATGTTTTGATGCAATCATAACAATAAGTTAAAATTCACATATAATGAACTGAAACTATACTTGAAAGATAAGAAGAAATCATTTGAGATTCAACTAATCCCAAGTCTACAATGGTTCGGTTGGTCAAGTTCAGTTGGTCAATGTGAAGCTGTAATGTTCAAGGGGCCTTACATAGTTTAGGTTTGTTTGATGGCTTACTGGACTAAGAATATGCAAAAAGGTCATAGATTTCAACAAGTATTATGTTCATCTGCATACAAGTGTTACCGGGCTGCAAGTTTTAGATGGTTTTCTTGGATTTTTTGCAGCTTTCTTCTTTATCTGTTTATGAAAATTGTCTACTTATAGCTCTATTATGCATGCTTCTTCAAATTTGAGACAATTTCCTTTAGATTTCTACGTTTTCAGCTAAATATTTCAGATGGGTTGGGAAAAGTTAGAAAGATCTACTCTATACCTCATTTAATCTACCGAAGGATCTAATTGTTTCTGTTATGCACTATGTAAATACCACAGTAATTTGATCAAATCCACAGTAAAAACCCTAAATGTAAGTTCTGAGCATTTTCACAAACATACAATTAAAATTGTAAGCTCTCAAAGAAGATATTTCAAAACACAAAGAAGAGCAGGAGAACACTCAGAAGATAGATGCAGAACTCTAGATTCTATTGTATTAGAAACGAATAGTCATACATAATTTACAATGTAGGAATGACTCTTAGTTTCATTGATCATACTACAGAGAACTTACAAGCTTTACAGATACAGTAAGGTAGCCAGACATTCCACGCGCACCTTACTGCAGACAAACAGGTGACCTCCTTCTTCTACTTCTAAACTATGCTAAGAAAGGCTCTACAATTCTGGCAAAATCATAAATCCCTGTGTGTAAAGTATTACAGTGTAGAGAGGCACAATATAAAGACATTCTGATTGTCCTCACTACAGCAAAAACCTAACTGAACCCCTGGTTCAAACCCTTGGTTACAGCAATAAATACAGGTGAACCAGCTCTTCAAAATATCTCTGAGCAGTTGTCAAATCTGGGCGAAATATTGCCCCTTCTGAGAAGTTCTGGCAGCTGGGTAATAACTTCTGTTTGTCTGTTGTGATAATACTTTCAGCTGCAACTCTGTTCTTCACTTGAATGGCCTTGACCTTTTCGCACTTCATCCTTATCTTCTTGCTCCTGAGATCAGATCTTCTGCCTCCATGAGGTCACTGTGTTGACCTTCCAGCTGCTTCCTCAACTGCAAGCCTGCAAGACAAGACAAGCAATAAGTATTTCATTTATCACATAAACAGCATGAAATTAAAATAAGCGTTTAAACCCAGGTGACTGCGCAAGATTGTGGAAATCGGATCCAGAATACCCTCAAAATGCGTCCAAAATGCTCTCAGATTGCTCAAAATTCATCGGGTCAACTATCGCTGACCGGGAAAATGCCAGAGGCGCCAAAAAAAAACACTTTAAAATTCGACCGCCTCATTTCCCGCCCATCGGCATGACCATCACCATCGGCGTGTCAAAAAATAGGTTAGTCGATATTCACTTCATCATCATGATATTCTGGAAATATGATGCTCTCCCTTCTGAGAAGTTCCAGATGACGTCATCAGGATGTTTCGCTTCAGTATATTGGGAAAAAAGAACAACATCATCATCATCATCATGTTGAAGAAGAATAGGAGGATATGAATATGATCATGCTGCCGAGGAAAGGAAAATGATGGTGACGTCATCATGATATTCAGGCTTCATTGAAATGCTAAGGATGACGTCATCATCATGTTCGGGAAGATCAGGGGATAAATGCAATATCGGGTCACCTAAAGAGCATGATCAGGATGATGAATGTAATATGACCTTTTTGTGGCCAAGGCAACCTCTCGAAAGATCAGGATGATGATGATCATCATCATATTTGGGGCTTCTGTCGAACTTAGAATAAGACGTCATCATCATATTCGGGAACCAGATCGTGCTTTGGAAAATATCCTGCCGAAGGAAAAATGTGATGATGATGATCATCAGGATATTTACTTCTTCGTTTATCAGATCGGGATGACGTCATCATGATATCCGGGGCCTTCGTTAAACTTAGAACATGACGTCATCATGATATTTCACCAACCGGATCATGTTTGGGAAATATCCTGCCGAAGGGAAAATGTGATGATGATGATCATCAGGATATTTTCAAAAGGTTGTATTTCATCGGTAGGAGGACTTTACGAAATATCGGGTGAACAAACAAGATCATGATGATCTTGACAACAGGACAAGATAAAAATAATATGATGATGATCATCCTTATCGAATTATCATGATGACGTAATCATCATATTTCATTTTCGGAGCACAAGGATGAGTTGAGGTCATCATGATATTTGCGCTAGGGTGATATTGTAAAATATGATCATGCTGTTGAGGAATGCAATATCGACTTCTTCTTCAAAAGATAGGGTGATCATCATGATATTGCAAAAAAGGTGATCAGGAGAATATGAACATGATGATCCTCTTATCGAATTATGATGATGATGTCCCCATTACTTAGCGAATTTCAGCGAATGACCCGTGAAAGATCAGGATGATGATCATGATCATCAAAAGGAGATCAGGAGGATACGAAGTCGTCATCATCATCTTTCAAACTTCAGCAAATATCATGATGATGACCCTCCGATAGGTTTATAACACGCGCATGCAAATATGCCGATGATGAATTTGCTAAGTCAGGGTGATCTTACATTATCAGCATGATATTTTAATTTTAGGTGATGCAAAGATATCATGATGATGCTCGCGATACAAAGACCGCTCGACGGGGAACTTACCTTGACTTAACGTTGATGTCATCATGATATTTGAACCTCAGGATATTATCGGGGGGGGCTCAAATATGATGATGATGATGTTCTTCATACAGCAAAACCAAGCTTATAAAATATGACCCTCCTAAAAGAAATCATGATGCTGACGATGCGCCTAAGGCCATTTGACGGGTAAAGGGCACTACCACCTAAGATTGACGTCCGGATATTGCGACTGCATGATTTTTATCGGGTGATAGACCAAGATCATGATGATCTTGACAACATGACTTAGGATATAGAAAATATGATGATCCTCCTGCGAATATCAGGTTTGACCAAAACTTTGACCGTGCATAACTTTCACATATGGACGAATTTTCAAGTGAAGTAAAAGGCAAACCTGCATGGAATTTCAAGCTCCTTCTAAATATGAGGTCACAGAAACAAAATATGAACTTTGACAAACTGACCTCATGATGATGACCTACCTCATCCTATATCATGATGATGATGCACCTGACCTTCATTTTTACCAAACCGCCAGAAAGCAGAAAAACACAAGCAGAAGCAAAAAGCAAACATCAGCAGGGGTCCCCATTTTGCTAAGGAGCATAATGGGGCGTGTTGTGAACATCACAACAACTAGCAACCAAAACAAAAACAATTAAATTCAAAGTGTTCAAGGAAACTAGATGAAATGAACTCATAACTTCCAACTATCTTTCCTGCAAATTACTATTCAGCTTGAGACTCAAAGTATTCAATAAAGATGCATGAATTTCCATTTTCAGTTTAGTTGTGTGCATGTGATTAATTATCCTCATCTTGAAGATCGGTTGAACAAACCAGTGACTGATATTAGCCTACGTAGGTGAGGATATTCCCTCATAGCCGACCGGATAGAGCCTTGCTGCCAGCGAGCGTCTATAGCCTCGGCAAGGTTATCGTTACAATTCTCCTAAGTAGAGCCCCACTGCCAGCGAGCGTCCATAGCCCCGGTAGAGTTACTTAGATGGCTTAATCTGGATTTTCAGTATAATCTGCTTTATTTATTTATTTATTTATTTTTTATATTTTCTAATTTTGAAAGATTTCATAAGATATAGCAATTTGTAACTTCATGATGCAAGGAGTGGACACTTGCTGAGAATTGTAATGGTAGCAAGGGTGACCTCTGATTTTTCACCTAATATCTACACTGGTAGCTTCAACAAACCCAAGGATTTTAGGTGTGTCATCGTGAGAAACCTGCTTCGAATTCTCAATCACATTTATTGAATACAAAACTTCAGAAGATGAACAACTCTCTACATTCATGACAGTGACAGGTTATGTGTAAATTGCAAATGGTTAACCTAAATATCCTAAATTATATACTGTTTTGAATGGTTGCTAGTTTTGCTCCTTAATACTCTACAGTAAAATAAAGATCCCTGCTGAGGAGACAACAAACAAACCAAACAAACAGGCTGTACAAACAACACAACAGAAGAAAAAACTGTACAAAAAGCAAAAAAAACAAACAGAGGACAAGCTATACAAACAACTAACCCAAAAGAAAACAGCAAAAGAAGAACTGTACATTATCTACAGCACTTTACATTAAGAAAAAGGGACTGCCTCATCCTGACCTTCAAGCCTGGAAGTAGTGTTTCAAATGCTGGCCATTAACTGGTAATGGCACATCTTCTCCAGTCAAGGTCTTAAGTCTAAAGGTGTTATCTCCTATTATTTCTGAGATTTGTAATGGACCCAGCCATAATTTATCAAATTTTCCATGGCTTCCTTTCTTTTCATGTGCTTTGTCCTAGCACAACACTAAGTCTGATATCCTAAATGTTTTGACTCTTGCCCTTTTGTCAAACCACCTCTTAACAACCGCTTGGTGTTTGGCAAACTTCTCGAGGGCTTGAGCTCTTTTCTCCTCTAGTTGTAACATTTGCACTATTCTGGCCTCCCTATGGTTATCAAAGCCTAGATATTCATTGGCAAACTTCCAGGTTGGTATTCTCAGATTAATCGGAAGTATGGGATCAGTCCCGTAAACTAAGTGATAAGGTGTGCTACCTAAAGTTGTTTTAAACTTGGTCCTGTCTACCCATAATGCATATCTTAATAGGGTATTCCACTCTCTAGGACTTTTGGCAATTAACCTCTTGATGATGTCTAATAAAATTTTGTTTGTTGATTCAGCCAGTCCATTACCTTGAGGGTAATAATTCGAAGAAAACCTTAGAATGATCCCATATTCAAATGCCCATTTAGAAAATTTTAAAGAAGAGAAAGCAGGGTCGTTATCACATACCAATGAATAGGGCGTTCCAAACCTGGTGATAATGTTTTCTTCAAGGAACTTGATAACTACCTCAGTTGTGGAAAACTTGCAGCAGGTGGCCTCAGTCCACCTTGTACAATAGTCCGTTACCGTCAATATAAATTTGTGTCCTGCAGAAGATGGGGGATTGATAACTCTGATAAAATCCAAGCCCCATTGTGCAAACGGTCTAGACTCGATCACAGGTTGCAGTGGATTGGCCAGATTTCTCCCTTTGTCTGCTGCAGTCTGATAGGTGTGGTAGCTTCTGATGTGACTCTTAGTATCTTTGAACATAGTGGGCCAGTAATAGCCCGCTCTCAATATTTTGTGTGTTGTAGCTAAATGGGAACCATGACCGGTTCCGTACTTATCATGTAGTTCTGTCAACACTTTATCAGCTTCAGTTCTGTTTATGCATCTCAAAAAAATTCCATCATGGTTCTTCCTGAATAGAAGACCTCCTTGCACCATATAATGCTGTGCCTTAATCTTCAAGGCTCTCCTCTGAGAAGCCTTCATCTTGCTTGGGTACTTTCCAACTATCAGGAAGGTGCTTAAATCATCGTGCCAGCCTGATGCGTCTTGGGAATTCAATACATATTGCTATTTTATCAGATTTGGATCCATGTTTGCTATTGTCTGCACCAACGCCTGCCCTCTGACCATCTTGGCGGGAATGATCTCCATGTCAAATTCTTGCAGTGTGGTGATCCATTTGGCTCTTTTTTGTCCAGGCTCGTTTTGCATCAGCAACATCTTTACTGCTGCGTCTGGTACTATGGCTTTAATCTGGCTGCGTAGAATATAGTGTCTGAATTTTTTTACAGCCTTTACTAATGCAAATGCCTGCCTTTCAATATCTAGATATCTCAGCTGTGCATCCTTCAGAGGTGCACTCATAAATGCTATGGGCCTCTCTTCATTATTTTCACCTTTCTGTGTCAAGGCAGCAGCGACAGAATGAGAAGATGCAAAGGAGTAGATGTAAAACGGGCTTGTGTAGTCTGGACTTGCCAATACAGGGGCATTAGAAATTGCCTCCTTGATATCTTCAAATGCGGCTTTGGCCACTAGCGTCCATTCCATCTGTGCATCTTTCTTTAACATGGCATTCAATGGCTGTATAATCTCTGCAAAACCTGTTATAAACTTCCGAACAAAGTTAATTTTACCAAAAAATGATTTCAATTCTTTCCTACTGTTTGGTATTTGCAAATTTTTTATGGATTCTATTCTATCCGGATCAATTGAAATTCCATTTTCAGAAATGACATGGCCTAATAATTTACCTTCAGTTACGCCAAATACACATTTCTTAGGATTAAGGGAAATCCCATACCTTTCACATCGCTGGAGTACTTTTCTGAGGTCTTCAGCGTGGGTGGATGCATCCTTGGAATATACAGTTAAATCATCCATATACACAACAATGCATTTACCTGATAATCCACGGAATGCAACGTCCATGGCCCTCTGAAAAGTGGCACCTGCATTAATCAGACCAAAAGGCATTCTTCTATACGCATAATTTCCCCATTTGCAAGTGAAGGTGGTTTTTAGTCTATCTTCTCTGTCAATTAAAACCTGGTTATAACCTGAAAAACCATCTAAAAAAGACATCATCTTTGCACCATTTACTGCTTGCAGTACTTCGTCTATTGGGGGCAAAGGATAATTATCCTTTTCAGAAGCCTTGTTCAAATTTCTAAAATCTACGCACAACCTGATGTCTCCGTTTTTCTTCCTCACTGGTACCAAGTTAGCTACCCAGACAGAATGTCTGACTGGGAAAATTATTCCAGCGGACAGTAATTTTTTAACTTCCTCAAAGATTAAAGGCTCTAGAATGGCATTTACAGGCCTCTGTTTCTGCCTAAATGGTTTGACTTCTTTTCTTAAAGGTATTACGTGAGTTATGATGGACTCATCAAATGTTTTCAAGTCTTCATAAGTCCATGCTATGACATGTTTATATTCCTTCAGAACGTCCAGAACCTCTTTTCTGATTTTCTCAGAGCAAGCTTTCCCAATTAGTACATTTTGTGGATTTAGCTCAGTCCCTAAGTTATGCAAATCACACTTACCCCCTTCTGTTTTGGGTAAGTCCTTCTGTCTTACTATTCCGTCGAAGTCAAAGATGTGTTCTAATTCAATTACTCCTTTTGGCAAGAAGTTGCTCTTTAAGTTGATCATATCTTCTTCGTCCCATGTTACTTCAGGCCTTTCTTGTTCATCAATGATTTGGGCCTCAAATGCCTCATTACAAGTCAGAAAATTAATAATTTGCTGATCCTCTCCAAATACCTGAAAGTGTGTAACGTTGTCTGGTATACTGGGCATGTTAACTAGCTCAACAACAAATCGTCTTAATCCTGACAGTGTCAATGGTTCTAATGTACTAGCAGCAACTGCTAACGCATCTGGCCTGTGGTTTAGCTCTCTAGGAATATGCTCTATGTTAAAAGCATCAAATGAATCCATTAAACCCCATACTCTATGTCTGTAACTAATCATTTTCTTATAATTGCAGGCATATAGTTTCCTCACTTGTCTGACTACTAATTCAGAGTCTAAAAATACTCTGATGGTTTTTACCCCTTTCTTGATGGCCATGACAAGTCCTAAAATTAGGGCCTCATATTTAGCAATATTGTTAGTGCAGGAAAATTGTAATCTATATGCTGCCAAATGTGATTTACCTTGAGGATTTATGAGTTCAATACCCACACCTGCGCCCTGTTTTGATTTGGACCCATCACATTTTAATGTCCACATGCCATCCTTACTTTTCTGATCTTTTACCTTGGCATACTTTGTCCCTTTTATTGCCTGTGGGGTGTTGTCTTGTTTATTCATGGGTTTTTCCGTTTGGTTATCTTGCATATGTGTGTTTGTAGTTTGCAACTCAGAAAGATAACTACCCTTGTCCTCTATTTCTTTTCCTAAATCTGGAATCAAAGCATCTATATTATCCTAAACATATCTCTGTGCTGGATCAGGATTCTCATTTTTCTCTTGTGACTCTACCCTCCCTATGCACTTTTTGTATTCATATTCAATGATGTCTTTGCATATTTCACAACTCTCCTCAGAATGTTGCCTATCATGGACTCTACACCTATTTTTATATAACTTACATTGGACTGGGAGATTGTGTGTAACGCACTCTTCCACCTCTCGTCTAATGGCACGACCAAATTTGTCTATTGCATTGTTTTCCTCATCTGAAGAATTTCTGTCAGACTCAATGAATAGTGCTGTTCTATTGCTGACACACTTCTTTCTAATGTTTAACATCATAATCTCTTCAATCTGCATCCCATTGTTGGTAATTCTATAGACACCTGGTTCAACAGCAACATATAATATTTCATTAGTTCGATTATACTTTGTTATCATATGTTTCATTCTGGGTTCTGCCCCTATTCTGATCTGGTTTGGGATGCCTCTCCACGGTAACCACATGTGTGAAAAGTCAGTAGCCATATATCCGTTTAATGTCTTGGACCAATCCCTACTCAGCAACATTCCATAATTTACGGGTATATCCACTACTTGAATGTCAATGATTTGGCTTACCCTAGGGTCTGAAGCTAATTGCACTTGAATGTTCATGAGTTCTCCTATAATGCTAACCTCGGTCTTATCTAATTGCGTGACAACCTTGGCAGATTTGGTGGGAGTCAGCCCGAGAGTTTTACATATTCCTAAGGGCATTACGTTGGCTGAAGCACCAGAATCTACCATGCAATTGTGTATATTCTTCCCACACAACCTAACAGTTAACAAGAAAGGTTGAGTATCCCTCTTATCCGCATGTATTACTACATTTGTATTGGAAGGCTGCTCAACTTTCTTACCTTTCTCCTTAGGTGGTGAATCACTATTAGGAACAGTTGTATCAGCAGACACCTTGTTCGTTATAGATGTGTCCAGGGATTTTAAAAAAGCATTTCTGATCCCTGGGGTCTTCAATAATTCATTTAGAGGTATGCTGACCTTAATTTTCTTTATTTCCTCTGATAAGTAGTTCATTAGTCTTGTTGTCTCTATTGCCTCTGTCTTACCTGTTTGATCCTTGTGCACTGTTGTTCCGTCATTTGTGTAATGACTAGCTTTAAGTATGGCAGGATTGTTGCTAGCATTCTGATCTGGGGCTGTATTGATGTTATTCGGAGGAGTGGAAGTGGTGAAAGGTCCTCCCAGCCTAGGGTTGTTCCTCAAATTGTAGGTGTGGCTTTTATTTGTCTATTGAAAGGCCTGCACCTCTTCTGTTTCATTTAATATCTCATTTTCAGATTCAAAAGGAAACTGAAAAGCATTTAACACAAAGGCTGATTCAGGATAAAGACTTTCAAAACAGTATGGTTCATCCTCTAGCAATTCATCCTCTTTCTCTTCTGCGGTTGCAAAGGTAAACATTTCTAAGACTAATGCTGTGTCATATTCTAAGGGTACTACCTCATTACCCTTAGGAATGAGAAATTCAGAGGTAGGAGGCTGTACATCTACGTTGAAAATACTAGCTGCCAAGTGGAACTGTGGACAGTCGTGCTCAGCATGGGCATTGGTATTGTGAAATCTGCACCAATTTTTGGGTGCTATATTGGCCATTTGTATGCTAGTTATTTGTTTTGCACCATGATTATCTGTATTCTCAAAAGGAGAAGCTAGAGTACCGTTGTTGGGCCCAGTGTTCCATGTCTTGGGTGGCCTAGGTTGATTCTGATTTTTATTATTATTGCCCTAGGTCCTATTATCTATCACTGGCCCCCTATTTTGCATTGGTTGCCCCTGAATGGGGCCTTGATGCTGATTGTAGCTTTGGTTCTGATTGTACTGCTGATTTTGGTTGAGACTATAATTCTGATTTTGGCCTTGGTTGTGATTTTGAGGTGGATTGTAGTTTTGGTTGCTTCTTCCATAGAGGTTCTCAGTTCTTAGCTGTGTCACTTCAGTTGTTAATCTTTTCAAATGTGCAGTAATCTCTTTGATGTCTTCCCTATCCTCTTGTGCTTTTGCCACAGTTACATCCCTAGGAAGTTGGAAGAAAGGCTGACCATTATTTTGACTGTTATTGGAAGTACTAGCCGTGTAAGGAGTTATAGCTTGGATTGGAGTAGGATTATACACAGGTGTGTAAGAAGGAACCAGATTTATTAGTGGAGCATGCTACACAGGGACTCCATTCCATGGGTGTGCCTGATTCTGCACCCCAAAATTTCCTCCAAATGGACTGTAAGTTGTATGTCTCATTTCTTGGTTCACTGAGGCTGCCTCTTTATAGGCTTTGGATATTGAATCTATGTCAGGTTTTCTTTTGACAAACATGGCAGTTAAAGGATCCAAAGCAGCATAGTACATAGCCAACAAGGGAGCATCATCTATGGTATAATGGGCTACTAGCCTAGAATAGGCCTTTTGAAATCTGTCATTGAAATTATCAATTAGCTCTCCCTCACCTCGTTTTATAGCAGCCAGTTTATGATACAAAGCACAAGGGTCAATGGGTCCTCTAAATCTTGACAGAAATGCTTCTTCCATAAGTGCCCAGGAAGAAATGTAACCATTAGGTAAGTTTACGTACCAGCTAGAGGCCTGCTCATTAAAGGTGTAAGGGAACAATCTACACACAACATCCTCGTGCTCTAACATAGCCCTAAAACATGCTTCCTTAAATATTCTAATATGATCTTCCGGGTCCTGATGCAACTGGTATTTGGGACATATCTTTTCTGGATTTTTTGGCATGTCATGATAATCATTGAAGAATATGGGAGAATTGACATCGAAATAAGCCATTGCAGGTGTTTGAGCTTGACTTGAACTTGCAGAAATACCTGGATTGATTGGTGGATTAGGATTTAGAGGAGGATTGAGACCTCCAGGAGTGCCTGAACCAAGATTTAAAGATCTGAACAACGATCTATCAGGACTTACAATACTACGGATGTTAAAAGGTGACCCAGGAGGTGTTCCAGATGAACTTCCTGCTTGCGATATCTTTGGATTCCAAATTAAAGGGCTTTTACTTCGCCTTGTATCAGGTAGTTGCACAAAGATATCTCCTGAACTGGACCTAGACCTAGTCACTCTATTACTGTCGTTAGCCAGTTTGAAATGAAACCTAACTCAGGAAGGCCCTCCTTCTAGCGCCAGAAAACTGTTGATGACTGTTTTGATGCAATCATAACAATAAGTTAAAATTCACATATAATGAACTGAAACTATACTTGAAAGATAAGAAGAAATCATTTGAGATTCAACTAATCCCAAGTCTACAATGGTTCGGTTGGTCAAGTTCAGTTGGTCAATGTGAAGCTGTAATGTTCAAGGGGCCTTACGTAGTTTAGGTTTGTTTGATGGCTTACTGGACTAAGAATATGCAAAAAGGTCATAGATTTCAACAAGTATTCTGTTCATCTGCATACAAGTGTTACCGGGCTGCAAGTTTTAGATGGTTTTCTTAGATTTTTTGCAGCTTTCTTCTTTATCTGTTTATGAAAACTGTCTACTTATAGCTCTGTTATGCATGCTTCTTCAAATTTGAGACAATTTCCTTTAGATTTCTACGTTTTCAGCTAAATATTTCAGATGGGTTGGGAAAAGTTAGAAAGATCTACTCTATACCTCATTTAATCTACCGAAGGATCTAATTGTTTCTGTTATGCACTATGTAAATACCACAGTAATTTGATCAAATCCACAGTAAAAACCCTAAATGTAAGTTCTGAGCATTTTCACAAACATACATTTAAAATTGCAAGCTCTCAAAGAAGATATTTCAAAACACAAAGAAGAGCAGGAGAACACTCAGAAGATAGATGCAGAACTCCAGATTCTATTGTATTAGAAACGAATAGTCATACATGATTTACAATGTAGGAATGACTCTTAGTTTCATTGATCATACTACAGAGAACTTACAAGCTTTACAGATACAGTAAGGCAGCCAGACATTCCACGCGCACCTTACTGCAGACAAACAGGCGACCTCCTTCTTCTACTTCTAAACTATGCTAAGAAAGGCTCTACAATTCTGGCAAAATCCTAAAATCCCTGTGTGTAAAGTATTACAGTGTAGAGAGGCACAATATAAAGACATTCTGATTGTCCTCACTACAGCAAAAACCTAACTAAACCCCTGGTTCAAACCCTTGGTTACAGCAATAAATACAGGTGAACCAGCTCTTCAAAATATCTCTGAGCAGTTGTCAAATCTAGGCGAAATATTGCCCCTTCTGAGAAGTTCCGGCAGCTGGGTAATAACTTCTATTTGTCTGTTGTGATAATACTTTCAGCTGCAACTCTGTTCTTCACTTGAATGGCCTTGACCTTTTCGCACTTCATCCTTATCTTCTTGCTCCTGAGATCAGATCTTCTGCCTCCATGAGGTCACTGTGTTGACCTTCCAGCTGCTTCCTCAACTGCAAGCCTGCAAGACAAGACAAGCAATAAGTATTTCATTTATCACATAAACAACATGAAATTAAAATAAGCGTTTAAACCCAGGTGCCTGCGCAAGATTGTGGAAATCGGATCTAGAATACCCTCAAAATGCGTCCAAAATGTGCTCAGATTGCTCAAAATTCATCGGGTCAACTATCGCTGACCGGGAAAATGCCAGAGGCGCCAAAAAAAAACACTTTAAAATTCCACCGCCTCATTTCCCGCCCATCGGCATGACCATCGCCATCGGCGTGTCAAAAAATAGGTTAGTCGATATTCACTTCATCATCATGATATTCTAGAAATATGATGCTCTCCCTTCTGAGAAGTTCCAGATGACGTCATCAGGATGTTTCGCTTCAGTATATTGGGAAAAAAGAACAACATCATCATCATCATCATGTTGAAGAAGAATAGGAGGATATGAATATGATCATGCTGCCGAGGAAAGGAAAATGATGGTGACGTCATCATGATATTCGGGCTTCATTGAAATGCTAAGGATGACGTCATCATCATGTTCAGGAAGATCAGGGGATAAATGCAATATCGGGTCACCTAAAGAGCATGATCAGGATGATGAATGTAATATGACCTTTTTGCGGCCAAGGCAACCTCTCGAAAGATTAGGATGATGATGATCATCATCATATTTGGGGCTTCTGTCGAACTTAGAATAAGACGTCATCATCATATTCGGGAACCAGATCGTGCTTTGGAAAATATCCTGCCGAAGGAAAAATGTGATGATGATGATCATCAGGATATTTACTTCTTCGTTTATCAGATCGGGATGACGTCATCATGATATCCGGGGCCTTCGTTAAACTTAGAACATGACGTCATCATGATATTTCGCCAACTGGATCATGTTTGGGAAATATCCTGCCGAAGGGAAAATGTGATGATGATGATCATCAGGATATTTTCAAAAGGTTGTATTTCATCGGCAGGAGGACTTTACGAAATATCGGGTGAACAAACAAGATCATGATGATCTTGACAACAGGACAGGATAAAAATAATATGATGATGATCATCCTTATCGAATTATCATGATGACGTAATCATCATATTTCGTTTTCGGAGCACAAGGATGAGTTGAGGTCATCATGATATTTGCGCTAGGGTGATATTGTAAAATATGATCATGCTGTTGAGGAATGCAATATCGACTTCTTCTTCAAAAGATAGGGTGATCATCATGATATTGCAAAAAAGGCGATCAGGAGAATATGAACATGATGATCCTCTTATCGAATTATGATGATGATGTCCCCATTACTTAGCGAATTTCAGCGAATGACCCATGAAAGATCAGGATGATGATCATGATCATCAAAAGGAGATCAGGAGGATACGAAGTCGT
The DNA here is from genome assembly GCA_027924645.1 of Cunninghamia lanceolata. Classification (NCBI taxonomy): domain Eukaryota; kingdom Viridiplantae; phylum Streptophyta; class Pinopsida; order Cupressales; family Cupressaceae; genus Cunninghamia; species Cunninghamia lanceolata. Next base: position 9,004,265 of record BSBN01000193.1, read on the forward strand.
CATCATCATCTTTCGAACTTCAGCAAATATCATGATGATGACCCTCCGATAGGTTTATAACACGCGCATGCAAATATGCCGATGATGAATTTGCTAAGTCAGGGTGATCTTACATTATCAGCATGATATTTTAATTTTAGGCAATGCAAAGATATCATGATGATGCTCGCGATACAAAGACCGCTCGACGGGGAACTTACCTTGACTTAACGTTGATGTCATCATGATATTTGAACCTCAGGATATTATCGGGGGGGGTTCAAATATGATGATGATGATGTTCTTCATACATCAAAACCAAGCTTATAAAATATGACCCTCCTAAAAGAAATCATGATGCTGACGATGCGCCTAAGGCCATTTGACGGGTAAAGGGCACTACCACCTAAGATTGACGTCCGGATATTGTGACTGCATGATTTTTATCGGGTGATAGACCAAGATCATGATGATCTTGACAACATGACTTAGGATATAAAAAATATGATGATCCTCCTGTGAATATCAGGTTTGACCAAAACTTTGACCGTGCATAACTTTCACATATGGACGAATTTTCAAGTGAAGTAAAAGGCAAACTTGCATGGAATTTCAAGCTCCTTCTAAATATGAGGTCACAGAAACAAAATATGAACTTTGACAAACTGACCTCATGATGATGACCTACCTCATCCTATATCATGATGATGATGCACCTGACCTTCATTTTTACCAAACCGCCAGAAAGTAGAAAAACACAAGCAGAAGCAAAAAGCAAACATCAGTAGGGGTCCCCATTTTGCTAAGGAGCATAATGGGGCGTGTTGTGAACATCACAACACATCGGACCATTGAATGATGTCCATCCAAATGTTGCTAGTATTTCTGAGCCTCTTGTGCCCATATAGAACAACACGGCCCATGACAATGACTAGTGTTATCCTTGCAATTAACCACATGATCAAAATTTGTGCCAAAGTGCATAGTTCAATCACACTTTGATAGTGCAAGAACAACCAAAAAATTTGGAGAAATAAGCTAACATCAATCAAGGAGTGGTTGGGGGCCAAGAACAAATGCAAAATAATGCTACCCTGATGAATTGGACCCCTCATGACTATTGTGGTGTAAACTAGGGCAAAATCTGAATTGCACACAATACAAGGGCCAAAAGAAGATCAATTGAAGATGCCTCAATACTTGTAAAACCACTACAACAAACATTCCCTTCCCATACACCTCAGACAGTAGCGAATGAAAGAATAGTAGCCAACATTCCTGTTGGTGTATAACTCCTATAGTAAATACACTAACTTAATCATAGTTAGGCAAATTCCACACATGCTCTTTCACATAATCAAAGTAGTTGGTCATTTGGAAGATGTGTCATTCCAATGGACAACTAACCGCTATTCTCTAGGGTAGTTGTGCTATTCATATGGTTCGTAATTCGCCACCTATCCCAGTTTTGTGGAGAGTCAGGTATCTAACTTTTCCTATGTATATCTTTGTATTTGTTAATACATTCATTTAGTTTCACTTACAATCCCGTGCTTGTTGTATCTACATGATCTTGGTAGTTTCTACATGGTATTAGTGCTGGTGTGGTCAGCATCAAGTTGATTTGCTCGCTACTCGAATCATTTTCATTGATCATAGGTTTTCATCTCTGTGAGATTTCATTTTATTTCATTTTTTTGTTATCATTTAACACTAATCCTATGTGTTTATTGTGAGTTTTGAATTGCCCACAGAGGGCATTATTTCAAACACCACTGAAAGGCTATCAATCGACCTGTGTTCGTGCACATAGCAGGAAGTCTCGACACCATTCATAGGCATTTTTTGCATTGTTTGGAAGCCTCAAAGGAGGCCATTGTCATGCAAGCCATCATGCATTATGAGTAGACCCTCAACAGCCCCCAACATGGAATCATCATCTTCTGGGGGGCTATCGAAGCCTTTCTCTTTGTTTTGTCTCTCTTTGGAGGAAATTTTTTTCCCACAAGGTTTTCTTTCTTTCTCTACTTTTTGAGAGATGCATTTTTAAATGGGTACCTCATCAAGATCATAGCTGGGACCCATCTTTCATAAACTCACCTAAGCTATGCTTAAGGGGGGGTATTGGTGTATAACTCCTATAGTTTACACTAACTTAATCACAGTTAGGCAAATTCCACACATGCTCTTTAACATAATCAAAGTAGTTGGTCATTTGGAAGATGTGTCATTCCAATGGACACCTCACAACTACTCTCTAGGGTACTTGTGCTATTCATATGGTTTGTAAGTCACCACCTATCCTTATTTTGTGGAGTGTCGAGTATCCAACTTCTCTTATTTATATCTTCATATTTGTTAATACATTAATTTCTTTTCACTTGCAATCTTGTGCTTGTTGTACCTCCATGATGTTGGTAGTTTCTACAATTCCATTAGGACATGCAAATCATTTTGTTGAATGATCAAAGTTAGATCAGCTATAGCAGACTCAGAGCAGTTTAGTTCCACTCTAGCATTCTATAGTCAGACAACAAACCCAGGCTAGAATGCAAATAAAGGTCAACCCTATTGTGTAAAGATCATCAAAGGGAAATCCAATACCCTTTAGCATAATGGATTATATGAAGAAGACAAATCTATCACACTATGTGGGATGCATTATTAATCCCACCTCAAACGAATCTTCTTTGAGAGGCCCTAACATAATTCAATCAACCTAATGTGGAGTTGGTAAAAGAGCATACAACTATCCTAGTAAGCCTATGCCAGCAAGAAAAGGAGGAAGCCAGCATAAGAGAAACTAGAAAGCCCTCTCCATTCTATATTTCTTTAATTGTTGATGAAAAACTATTACACAATTATATGCTAGATTCTAGGGCGGGTACCTTACATAGCTAATAGGTTGGGTATATATTATGAGCCTTTAAACAAAGGGGTAGTGTAATTAGATGGTACCATTGTTAAAATAGTGGGTGTTATTAACGATTTAAAACTTACTTTACATGCATGCCCTAGTTGCTTTGTTTTCCAAGATATCTTTGTCATTGATCTCCTAGCCTACTTCAGGATATGCCTATCTATAGATTTCATAGCCAAAATAGGTAGGTACCTGTCCTCTAATTGGCCCCACATGCTATTTAGAACTAGCTATGGCACCAAAGTAACCATCAAAGATGAGCTTATTGCCAATGACCACATACAACCCTACACTCCCAATCTCACCAATATGAATTGCACAATGTATGAGTTAGAGGAGGATGATAATAGCAGTAGGCATGAGGTTACCACTCCAGTAGATGAGATCCCTAACATATTACCTGATGAGTGGGAAAACTATTTTTAGTTTGACACTCCTATTCATGTAGATGAAACAGGGATGGGTACTTAAATTGTATCCATGATGATGATGCCATCATCCCCAATATTGAAACAACAATAGAATATCCAAGTGGGATGTAGAAAATGTTTTTTGATGGCTCCAGAAGTAGAAATGCAATAGGTGCTAGGGTTGTATTGATTTCACCCCAAAAGGAAAGTTATTTCTCTTCATTCAGATTGTAGTTTAGTTGTACTAACAATGTAGTTGGCTATGAACTTTTTATTCAAGGCATACAACTAGCACAAAAAGTGGAATAAAAAGTTTGCAGGTGTTTGGTGATAGCAAGCTAGTTGTCCACTAAATCAGAAAACTAAGTGGTTCAAAAAATGACTTGTTAAAGTCATACAAGCATAGGGTCTGGGAACTGATTGAAGATTTTGATGCCTTCAACATTTAGACAGTTCCTAGGTAGAAAAATAAGGATGCTGATAGACTGGTCACAGTTGGTGCGCAATTTGACATTCCTCAGAATTTCAAACAGAATTCAGATCACCATGTAAAAGTTGTTGTTAGGCCTGATGTACCTGATAACATCATATGCTCGTAGGTATTTGAAAATGACCAGAAAAATGTGATTTTTTTGCAAGATGAGGCAGAATATGCTACCAAGAACCAATCAATATTACAAGAGCAAATGGCAACTAGGTGATCTAGCTAAAGATCAACAAGTTGCCTAGGGGACTGATCACTTTAGACAGCATATTTGGCATAGTTGATCAACCAATGAAAGAAAAGATGAATATGAGTGTCAAAATAGAGGATTATGAAGAGGCAGAACTTGCACGGGGTAGATTTCTCAAGAATGGCAAGGTACATAAACAAGATGAAAAGCATGGTTTTATTGAGTTTTGTAATGAATTTGATGATTTAATTGCTTGGGATTATAAGGATCTGAATTGTTTCAATCTTGGCTTAATCCAACATACCATTGAATTGGACCCTAATGTAAAGCCTGTTTGCCAAAAGAAAATGCCCATCAACCCCAAAATAGAGCCACTGATGAGAAAAGAATTCTCTAAGCTCATAGAGGAAAAGATCTTTATCCCTTCAAACATTCCTCTTGGGTGGTAAATTTAGTTCTAGTTAGGAAGAAGAATCAAGAAATAAGATTATGTGTGGACTTTAGAGACTTGAATAGAGCCTCCTTTAAAGACCACTATCCGCTTCCCTCCATGGAATAAATCCTACAACCAGTAGCAAGAGATGAAAGGTTTTCACTCCTAGATGGCTATTCAAGATACAATTAGATTCTTGTAAAAGAATCAAACTAGTATAAAATAACCTTTACCACCAAATGGGGTACCTTGGCTTACCAAAAAAGCCTTTTGGGTTGACAAATGTTGGAGGTACATTTCGAAGAGCAATGGATTTGGCCTTTGAAGGCCTAATTAATGATATTATTGTGATGTATCTTGATGATCTAACTATGTATTCTAAGCATGCAGCTAACCATTTGGGTCATTTAAGAAACGTCTTTAAAAGATGTAGAGAATATGTGATATCACTAAATCCCAATAAAAGTGTATTTACTGTCCTAGAAGGCAAATTGCTGTGACATGTAGTCTCCAAAGAAGGATTGGCCATTGATCTCGAAAGGACAAGTGCCATCCTAGCCCTTCCTCTTCCCAGTCATAAGAAAGGTCTAGATTGTTTCCTAGGAAAGATCAACTTCATGAGAAGGTTTATACCAAATTTTGCTTCAATAGTAAAACCTCTCACAGCTATGTTAAAAAGGAATGTTGCCTTCACATAGTCCAAAGATGGTAGAGATAGTTTTGAAGCCATCAAATAGGCCATTGCACAAGCTCCAACATTGATAAACCCAAATTATGAGGACTTTATCCTTTTATGCCTTTGGAGGCAAAGAGGGTATATCAGTTGTCTTGACACAACAAAATGAGGAGAAGCTAGAGTATCCAATCACCTTCTTCAATCAGCCACTCAAAGATTATGAATAGAGGTATGATTTTGTGGAGAAACAAGTGTTTGCTGTAGTGAAATCCCTAAAAAAATTTAGGCATATGCTTTCTATTAGAAAGATACATCTGATGGTAAATCAACCTGGTTAGATGGATAACTAAAGTGATGGAATATGATATAGACATCCATATTACAAAGTTGGTTCATGGCAAGGGCCTGTTTGGATAGATGTAGCAGACGTCAAAGACAAAAATGATGTTGTATGTGTCCAAGGGTAGACATAACCAGCTGATCCCCACTCCCAGATTGACTAGTATTATGACATGGTCACTTTTCTATAGTCAAGAAGATGCCCTAATAGACTTGATTTAGAAAAAAAACAAGGTGTTTTAGACATTAGTCTATCCCTTATGTTCTTTTAGATGGTGTTTTATTTAGAAAGAACATCAATGGAGTTCTTATGAGATGTATTTGTTATCAATCAAGTATGCACCTTACTAAGCTCACAGAAGGCTTAGCTACTTGTTGAAACATGGAAACCCTCCTAGATTATGGGTTATCTATGTCAAAAGGGAATCTCCAGAGTGAGCTAGTTCTCCATCTAATTTTTCCTATTCTAATGACTTATTTGGGAAAAGGGATGAGATAGGTAAACTAAAGTAAATAATTGAAATGAAATCTAAGGTCATGCACTGATACTAAAATCCTATCAGATCTTGCTCACAATCAAAACGCAGAACATTAATCTTCACAACACTTTAATTTTACCCAATTCATAAATATTTCAGATGAAGGTTTGATCAAACATGACATGCAACCTGAATTAAGCAAAATAACTACATAACCTACCACAAAACCAAGACAAAATAAAGGATAATGTTTAGTTTATCACAATGTAATATCAAATCAATTATGCAAAAAGTGAGGAAAAATGAACGAAAACTATTGCTCTATATCTATAGGAATAATGAGTACATAGACCGAATACAACACTCTCAGTATGAGAGGAAGACTCTATGCTATCAAAACTCTAATTGGAACTGCTAAAAAAGAAAATGAATCTCTGACATATATCCTCTGAAATCAATCTCCCTCTGAAAGATGAAAAAAAATCCTAAAAATAGATCTCCAAGCCCATTTTTTAGTGCCTCCGAAAAGCCAAAATAAAAGCACTCAAAAAGAGTCCAAGCTGTGAAAACTAGATGCCAAAAGATCCCCTAATGTGGCCCCACCAAAAATCTGCCTTTCTCTACCATGAAATCTCAGTTTTTGTCTTTATTTGCCTCTAACTAAAACAAATCAAGAAAGGAATATTTTATTTGTTTTTCTAATTCTAACTAACTAAAAATAGTTTAATTTTAAAGCAATTTATAAATGATTTCTTTAAAACAAATTTTACAACTCTGGTAGTTTTATTCTATCCCCTATTTGATTTAATTTTTCAAAACAATAAATCTCCATTGCTTATAATTATGCCATTTGTAATTACAATGTTTATGTTTTCTAAAATAACTCATAAAAATATAGAGGCATGACATGTAGTTTTTGCAAAAAATAAAAAGCCCTGATGACTCATCTACATATGACCTCGAAATCCATGTGGCATGTGGACTTGTCTCATACCAAAATGAAAGGTTTTGCATATCACTCCAAGGCGTGAACTTCATATATATCTTCAAGTGGATAAGGCAAATATCATAATCTAATGGTGATTAAATATGTTTTGAGGTATAAAACATTTCAAGGGAGCCATGGGCTTGACCTCCACTAAGTCATAAGACTTAGGTATCATGTCATAGTCATGTTAATACCACGAAGGTATTAATTTATGCCTCAAAAAAGAATGAATGTGATAAAAATGCCACTATTTGATTTGGGAAAAAAGAAACTCTAAGAACAAAACATACCTTGCCCTATCTTGTCAGGCTCATTTTGCAACTTCATTTTGTGGATATGGCTCTCAAACGACAATGAAACCCTAGGGTTTCAAGCTCGAAAACTGGATTTCTCAGGCACATATGTGCTCGGCCTCAATGGATTTTTGTAGAAAAGAAGGTAAAAAGGTTTATCTGATGTATATATGACTCTTATTCTTCGATCCCCTTCATTTTGTGATGTGAAAATGGCCTTTGAGCCACTACTTCTGTATGCATTCTAATGAATTTCTCTATGTTCTTTTTCTCACTATCATTTCTTTTACACTCAGGCCACCATGGTCAACTGTATCAAGTGAGGAAAATAAAGCCAAAGGAAAAAACCTTTGGCTCTGCATCTTTTGAGAAGGTAAACTTCACTTTAAAGGTTCAATCTTTAGGAGATACTTTTAGTTATTTCATCATTTCCACTACATTCTATAGATTCTGAAGTTGAAACCCCATGGCCATATTTTCTACCTTTTGTAGCTTTACTTAAGAAAAGTGAAATGGGGTCTCTTGAAGTTTTAAGGAAAAATGCGCTTTTGACAATGGCTTGACATTATTACATTTTTGTGCACTCTTTGTCTTTTCATGGCTTTAGCCTCCAGCTAGTATGGTTCTGTATCTGCATTTGTTATTGTGAATATAAGATGCATGTTAACTTAGGAATGGAGAGACCCTTCTGTATTTGATTCTTGGATTTAAATATTGAGAGTGTTTTGATGTTTAAGTATAAAAAAATGCATTAAAATATTCTCTTTTCTGATGGTTGCTTTTATGAAGCCATGACCACATTTTTAGTTGTTTTTGGTGAAACAAAACTTCATTATTTGTGAAAACCATGAGTTTGAAAGCATCATTTCTTCTGTATCTTCTGAGTGGGCCATGATTATCTATGGAATTCTACATTTTTTTATAGTTCTGAGCACTCTGTATTGAATATTTTTCTTTATCTTCTAATGCATTTTACATTTTCTGTATTTAACAAAACGGCTAGGTGTTTAAAAATTGTGTGGGCTTGATGCACTTGGTCCATGAAACTCCAATGTGGGTTTGAGATGTGACTATTACTGCACCTATGCTTATTACTAAGTGTCCATTTGATTGGGAGTTGTGGTTGTGGCATTCATTGTTCCTTCTTTACACTATTTAGCATGAATATATATGTCAACGAAACTTGTAACTAAATCATACTCTGTTTAAACCAATGTATTTTCATTGCATCCCTTGTTCACTTGAAGGATGTGACTATGAACTGTATGTCACTGGATAGCCACATGGTATTATTCTATTCTTATCATGGCATTTGCATCTTTGAATCCTCTCTTGATAGATGTAACTTTTGAATATATATAACAGCATATGCCTTTATGACAACATAAAATGTATACTGCTCCATACACACTTTAACAGTTGTATTCATTGATATAATAAGAAGAATTGAAACACATGTTAGTCCCTGATGAGATCATGTTGAACTATGACAAGGCATTTTCACTATTCTTCAATACATGACTATTTCATTTGCACCTATTATATAGCATATCATGTTCAGTGGTAACCTTCCATGTACTTCACTTGTCTCGAGGCTATAACGTTTGATCCTTCACTCCTTCCTAAACATTATTCTTTGTTTGAATCTAGATTTTGGGAATAGCAATGAAGATTGGTAATAAAAGATTCAAACTTTATAGCACATGAACTAAGCCTTTAGACTTTCTGTATATTATGTTTTTGGTAAAAACATGCTCCTTTCTCCATACTATGCATAACATTAGCATACACCCTACATACTTTATATGGCTATTTCTATAAGAAGACACTAGGCAATTATATTTTGAGCACTCAGTGATAGCATCTGTATCATTAAGACATTATTCATTTTCAGTTGAGTTCACTGTGCCTTGAACATGACTATTTTCTTCTTTAAACTCGGTCATTTGTATATGTTTCATATGATGGCCATGGCACTTCCACTCATAGCTCCAGAACTATGACCTGACATAGACATATTGAAGACAGTCATAAAATTTCTTTCTCCTGGCAATAGCTTGGACAATGATCACTGATGCCTTGGTTGTCCTTTCTATGACAATGTGATGGAACTTCCTGAATATAAACTGCAACTACCATCTTGATGGTCAATGAAAAATAAATTGTATATATCTAGCAATTATGCCATCATTATTGCTGTCCATTTTGTATCCTATTTCATCATTGTGGCTATCTCAATTGTTCAATATATGCATCCATGATACTCATGGTGATCAGAGCTGAACATGCAATTGCTTCTTGAAAATATTATGAAATCAAAAAGGTGAATTGTTTACTTGACTCTTTTCATATCACTCTTGAGACAAGAGTAATGTACTCTCCTTGAAATGAACTCTATTTGACTTGTACACATTCTATCTTCTACACTTGTTTACTTGACTTAAACAGTAATTGATATTCTATGGTTCTTTATTTTACTGTTCAATCAATACCATGACTCTGAAATGCATACTTGAGCAACACATAGCATTATAAATCTAATGTTTTCAATCTCATACCTCATTGGCTACTAGTGCAAAATTCATTGTTCATGGATGATTACCACTTCAACTCAACTTGAATGGTAGTCATAAATGGACATTGAGTTTAAGTCTAATAGGTTGAGTTGATGCATGATTATTTAGTCTATCATGTTCTTCTTTTACACAGTATGGATGAATATTCTAATCTCCTTCCCCTTAAGACTTAGGGGCATCATGTTGAGCTCTACCCTTGTGGGAGCCCATTTTGCACCACATGGTAATATTGTTGATAACTGAGAGGGGGGGGGTGAATCAGTTATCCTAATTATTTCCCTTATTGAACTTTCCTCTTAATTGAAGCAGCATAAAATCAAACACAAGACTTTAACCATGAAATAAGAAACACATGACACAGTATTTTGACGTGGAAACCCTGTTAAGGGAGAAAACCACGGGGTGATTAACCCAAGAATTATTCTCTGTTAGAAGAATAGGAAATTACAAAAATGGCACTTGCCAATTAGGGCTCACTGCCCGAGCACACTGCTCACAAGAGGCCCACTGCCTACAAGAAGACACACTGTCTACAAAGTGATGAGAATCACAGTCTTGAACTGATTGGAAGCATCTGCATATGCTGGAGTTCAGTTCCGGTTAGGCTCAGTACACTGATCTGCTGCACTTCATCTTTCCTCTGTTCTTTATTCTGCTATCTTTCACATACCGGATCCTTTTTGCTACCTCTGCTCTTTCTCTGGACTTATTCGCATATCTCTCTATATCACATCACACTTCACAACTAAATCCATCCTCTATAAATATCCGCACAAGTAATTTCATCACCTTTCTAGTCGGCATCCGGAACAGTCTAGTTTCTTATAAACTCTCATTCTGTCGGCTGAATCCTTCCTCACCAAGCAATGCGGATCAAGCATATACTTGTAGATATCATTAATCATGTCGGCCAAACATGATTCATGCCTTCACAACCTCTGTCATCAACAGTAACCCATCCGGAAAGCAGTCTGATACTCTGCCAGTCAGTTCTTCCTCTGTTTTCACTGTCTCTCAGGAATCCGGTACTCAACCATTCATATCTTTTTCCTTGTCCATCACCGGAGGCTAAATCCTTGGAATATACCACTCAAGGTAGTCCTCTTGACTTCCCCAAATCCGCACTGCACCAAGACACTTCCACTGAGAGGTCCGGACCAATCTGTCGGACCTTGCCACATGCTCTGTTCTTCTTCACCGGACCACAACATTCTTTATTCTGACTTCCGGTAGAGACACATCATGACTTGCGGATATGTGGGATGACCTTTGTTGCCATCAATGACAACAACCATGAATCCATATAGTGTCTCTTGCCAACAATCTCCCCCTTTGGCATTGATGGCAACACTTAGTGAAAAATGACTAAGTGTTTTCACTATGCTCCCCCTTTGCTGATGCTCTGTCTTTATATACAATTTCCGGAACTCCCCCTTAGTTGGATCCCTCATTTTTCACTGCTCCTCACTCCCCCTTTGACATCAATGGCAAAGGGTAGGGTCCGCATATCAAAATTTTCAAAAATTTCTTATACTTAGCCGCATATTTACATACTCACATATATTGAAGAATGTCTGCAAAGGATGTCTGTAATTGAATCATTTCGGTAGCCCAACTTTGCTTCATTCTGTCCAAAATTGAAATGTGACCACTTAACAAAAATGCAAACGCTTCTGCCCGCTTGAGATCTGTCGGATCTTTTGTTTGGGCGGTGGTCCTAGCATCACTGATGGCCTCATGCATGGTTTCCAACTTAGGGATTATAATCCTTCTAAGTTCTCCCATCCGGTTGGTGATGTTCTTCCTTTCCTTCTCAAGATTCTTTATTTCGTTCAAGACTGCAATAGTCTGACATTCTTGATTTATTATAGAGGAAGAGAGAGGATCAAAACTTTGAGATAAGCTTTGTAGCTTATCCTGTTCCTCTTTTATTTTCTTGTCAAATGCTGCTGTTGCCTTTGACCAGGATATACAAAATTTATAGATATCACCGCCATCCTTAAGAGCATTCTCTAAGCTCCTTATTCCAATGCTTACAATCTTCCTATCCTTAGAGATTAATTCTAATATTTCTGAAAATCTCTTATCCAAAAATTCCTTCCGGACCTTTTCTTCAGCTGATTTTTCTAAAGAATCAAAATGTGTATCAACACTGCTGACTAAGGTTTTTAGATTACCGGAAGTGGAGGCTGTCGGATCTATCTGGATTGATGGCATGATCTTTACAAGTATTCCGAAAGCAGCCTCTATCAACTCACAGTCTTCCATATGAGACTTCAGGAGCTTTTCATTTGCCTTGGCATTTGCAAATGAAGCTATCTTCATTGTTTGTACCGGAGAGAGAGAGTCAAAATCAAATGGACCTTTTAGAAGCTCCGGTTCATCAATCTCTAGAGTTTCTTTACTCAAAAATTGTTGAACAGTTTGTGCAGTGTCTCTTGCCGGAGACAGATGTTTCTTTTCTTCTGCAGTCTTAGAACTGTCAACCTCTTTGTCTTTCACCACTGCTTCCTTCTCCTGTAGTTGCTCTTCTTCTTTGGATCCGGAGACTGTAGGGGAAACCGGAGGAGAGATACTAACTTGTTCATGGGCCACTTCTTCTTGAGCAGAGGGTCCCAAGTCCTCACTTGTCTGTTCAGGGCTCACTTCTTCCGGAACAGAAGATTCCAAATCAGCAGCTGTTTTTGCACCTAAGTCCTCTACAACAGGAAGATTGAACCTTTTGAAGGCCTTCCAGAGGATCTCTTCTGTTTCTTGGGCCACTTTGTCAGTCTCACCAAGCATGAGTTGATTCATCCTGGCTTTGCTTCTGAACTCATCTTTGCAGTCCTTGAAGATAATGTTCATTGTCTTGGGATCAATTTGAGGATATAGCTGAATAGCTATCTGCTCCCGGATCTCAAGATCTTTGGCATGAGCATTATTCTTTCTTACTTCCATTTCCTTCTCTAGGCTTTTAGGAATGAGAGATATGATCTCAATGAAAGCCTTATTGTATATGTTCAGATATTTAACTGTGGCTTCCTGCAGAGTCTTTTGGTCTGCCTCACTGAAGTCATCATAGGATTCAGTCATTGGTTGAAGGTTTCCATCCACCGTGACCGACTTGATTATGCTCTCTAGTGACAGAGTGGGCTTTTCAACAGTTACCTCTGCCATTTCCTCCTTGTCTTGGCCTGTGGAGGGCTTACCGGATCCTTTCTTTTTCTGTTTCTTTACTTCTCTTACTCCCTCATCTGATTCTGTTTCCTCTTCATCCTTTTGGCTTCCATAAGCCCTTGTGGCTTTTGCCTTTGATCTCTTACCGGATGCCTGGACTTCCAGTTTTGAACTTTTGGTTGAGGGAGGTGCAGATCTCTTTGTTGATCTGGTCCGGGTGGGAGCTCCAACCGGAGCACTTTCTTTGCTTTTCTCTTCTTCCTCGGCCTTCCTCCTCTTTTCCCGGCTGGCATCAAGTGCCTCCTTTGAGATACCTAGGCCTTGAGCAATGTGCTCTACTTCTTTTCTTACCTTTCTTTTAATCTCAGGTTCCCTGAGTTCTACATGTATTTTTACACTCAGCTCCTCAAAGGTTCCAAACCTTTCTGCCTTAGGATCTTTGGGCTGACTTAGCATGTGTTGAACATGCAGCTCCACTATCTGTTCATCAACTTCATACCCCATGGGCATGATCCAGACAGTCCTTGGCTCCACTGCCTCCATTAGGCACTGATCAGTGTCAACCATAAAGCACACTGAGTCCTTGTATTTCTCAATGAGAGATTGAGGAATTCTCTCTCTTGCTTGCATCATGCTCTGAAAGTTTTTGAAGTATCCCCATAGAGCTGAATTTCTCGCTTTTGCATCCCCAAGTCCATGCAAGTAGTCTCTTATCTGGACTGCAACAGGTTTGTCATTCTGCCATACCCATCCACTTGTTCCGGGTAGCTCATTCATGAAATAGAAGAATAGACATACAATAAGAGTATCATATTTAAAGGAATTCTTCTTATCCTTCTTGATTTTCTGTATGTTTTCCATTAATTGGCTTAGTAGTAGTTCGCAGAGATCATATTCTGCATTCTTTCTTAACATTTCATAAGCAGTGTATATTGCAGTTCCGGATACAAAATTCTCCCTGCTGGAGTGGTAGATCTTGTATCCTATTATCATTGATGCATATTTGATATCCGGATCAGAGATGTCTTCAATGGTCATTGCCCTTTTGTCAAATTTTGATCCGGTGGCCTCAGTTACAATGTTGTTCTTGACAGATTTGAGGATAGGTACTCCTCCGGAGGAGTATAGGCCAGTTACTGCTCTAATTGCCTCTTTTGTGATCTTGCAGGGTCTATCTAGCCATAGAAAGTTGTCATGCATCCTGCTCAGTACATACCGGACCCATTCATCCTCTTCAAAACAGGGGAAATGAATAAATTGCTCAAATTGTTTCTTCTGAATATCCTTATACTCTGGTTTAAGCTCAAAAGCATTGTCAATCAGCTGCTTGTGATAGAGGTCTCTTAATTTGAATTCCCCAAATTCCTCAATGTTTGCATGTATGTAAACCCTAATGTCTTCGGTGTGTAAAACTCCGTGAGGAACACTAGAGAAGGCTCCTAGTGGGTCAACCTCCAATGATTTGTAGGGATGTTTCTTGAATGAGGGGTGAGGTCTATCGGAGATCTTAACTATGTTTGGAGTAGCCATTCTTCAAAGATTTGCAGTGAGGTAATGAAAAACGGAGAATACCTTATGCGCCTTCGGTTTGCACGGAGTGGTTGGATTGATTTCTTTATCCAATAGCTTCGGCAGGAGATCCTTGGTGTGCTTGAAGAACCTTGTTGCAGAGCTCCACTTTTCGCTTCTTCTCGAGTGCAGAATGAGCAAATGACCTTTGAGAAATCCCTTAAATTGCTCCGCGAACCCTAATACCTGTCTGCAATAAATGCTTCACCTACATCATTCCGGTTTGCCTTGTCTGGATAGCTTGGAGTATCCGGATTAGTCCTGATCTGTGGATATCATCCGGATCTTTCAATCATGAATAAATCGAGGTAGCATATTACAAGATCATCTCAAACATTCTGTCCAATCCGCAGAACAAGATAGTGCATTTCCGGATCTTTCCGGACCTTTTTGTAATCCTTTATCATACCGGAGCATCTCCCTGAACAGGTCTTATTTGATCGATCACAGCTTCTTCATAACTTCATGCGGACCTCTGAAAACTTGACTGAAGTATCTCAAGATTCATATCTACAAACCCTTTGATCCGCATCTTGTGCCACATCCGGCACCACTTGTTTGGCTGGGGGAACAAGATTTTCTTTGAGTCTCCCCCTGAGCCAGAGCTCACTTTTAATTTCCGGAAGAAATATCAGCACCAGAGTCTGGTGCGGATCCAACCTCTACATTCTCTGAACTTTTCTTCACCCAAATCTTGCTCATCTGATTCCTAACCTCATCCGCATTCATCTTTTGTTTACCCTTGTCTTGATTCTGATTATACACCGGACCTCTTTTGTCCTGATTCTTGTTTCTGCAGATTTTAGCATTATGACCGGACCTATTGCAGATTTGGCAAATAACATTTCTTTGCATATTTGACTGATATCCTCTTGATCTGCATTGATTTGCCATATGACCTATTCTATTGCATGTGAAGCATCTACCTTTGAATGATTTGTTTACTTGCATAATTCTGCATTCATGGGATTTGTGTCCATACCTTTTGCAGTTGAAGCACTGTCCAGAGAAGGATGAATTATTCTGATTCATTCTCATTCTGCACTGATTAGCTTTGTGACCAAAGTGGTTGCAGTTGTGGCAGTATCCATTGAAGGATGGATATCTTTGAGCATTTGGCTGTCTTACCGGAGGTCTTCTAGGCCTGCTCCTTGGATTTTCTGATCCAAGATTCTTCTGACCGGATCCGGAGCTTTCTCCTTTCTCATATCCCAAGCCATACTTGTCATCTGTCCTCTTTTGACTTCCAAGAAGAACTTCAAGTTGAGCAGAACTTATCTTGAATTTCTCTTTATATTCATTTTCTGTTTGAAGGTCTCTTTTGAGAGAGGCAATTTGATCCTCAAGTTTTCCTTCATTATCTTTGGCATCTTCAAGATCAGATTCAAGGTGTCTGATAATCCTGTCCATCTGGTGGCATTCTTCTGATTTTTCTTTAAGAGATTGTCTTAGATTGTCTTCAGCCTTTCTTTTTTCTTCAATCTCTTGAGTAAACTTTATAGTTCCTGATTCCATTTCATGTCTTAACATAATGACTTCTTTTGATAACTTTTCACATAACTTGGTTTGCTCAGTCAATTCCTCATTTGTATTGCTTTCTTCACTTTGTCTTGCCAACTGTTGAAGCAGCTCCTTTCTCTTTTTCATAGAGAGACTTAATTTGTCTTTTAATTCTCTCATGAATTCATCAGCCTGTTTGAGTCTTTCCTTTAATTCACTGACTTCAGAATTTGACTGTTCAAGATCCTCAAGGGCAGTCTTGAGTTGCTCCCTTAAACCATATGCATCCATTTGAAATCCCAGATCTTCCTCAAGCTGTTAGGCTCTATTAGGAGGAACTTAGCTCTGATACCAATTGTTGATAACTGAGAGGGGGGGGGTGAATCAGTTATCCTAATTATTTCCCTTATTGAACTTTCCTCTTAATTGAAGCAGCATAAAATCAAACACAAGACATTAACCATGAAATAAGAAACACATGACACAGTATTTTGACGTGGAAACCCTGTTAAGGGAGAAAACCACGGGGTGATTAACCCAAGAATTATTCTCTGTTAGAAGAATAGGAAATTACAAAAATGGCACTTGCCAATTAGGGCTCACTGCCCGAGCACACTGCTCACAAGAGGCCCACTGCCTACAAGAAGACACACTGTCTACAAAGTGATGAGAATCACAGTCTTGAACTGATTGGAAGCATCTGCATATGCTGGAGTTCAGTTCCGGTTAGGCTCAGTACACTGATCTGCTGCACTTCATCTTTCCTCTGTTCTTTATTCTGCTCTCTTTCACATACCGGATCCTTTTTGCTACCTCTGCTCTTTCTCTGGACTTATTCGCATATCTCTCTATATCACATCACACTTCACAACTAAATCCATCCTCTATAAATATCCGCACAAGTAATTTCATCACCTTTCTAGTCGGCATCCGAAACAGTCTAGTTTCTTATAAACTCTCATTCTGTCGGCTGAATCCTTCCTCACCAAGCAATGCGGATCAAGCATATACTTGTAGATATCATTAATCATGTCGGCCAAACATGATTCATGCCTTCACAACCTCTGTCATCAACAGTAACCCATCCGGAAAGCAGTCTGATACTCTGCCAGTCAGTTCTTCCTCTGTTTTCACTGTCTCTCAGGAATCCGGTACTCAACCATTCATATCTTTTTCCTTGTCCATCACCGGAGGCTAAATCCTTGGAATATACCACTCAAGGTAGTCCTCTTGACTTCTCCAAATCCGCACTGCATCAAGACACTTCCACTGAGAGGTCCGGACCAATCTGTCAGACCTTGCCACATGCTCTGTTCTTCTTCACCGGACCACAACATTCTTTATTCTGACTTCCGGTAGAGACACATCATGACTTGCGGATATGTGGGATGACCTTTGTTGCCATCAATGACAACAACCATGAATCCATATAGTGTCTCTTGCCAACAAATATGTCTTTAAAATAGCAACATGACTTATCCTATACCTGCACATGAAACAAACAGATTAGAATAAAACAATGAAATTCAATGATTGTTTCTTTCTCATTTCCTCTTACATGTGGATGCTGTTCATTGATCAGTGCATTATAAGCAAAGTGTTATGCCTCTTCTAATAGGACATAGAGATCTCATAACTGGAGCTCTAACATGACCCTTCCTAATTTTTTGTAGGTTATTGTCAAATCTTGGGAGCAGGAAAGAAGACAACTTAGAAGATTGAAGATTGTAACAAGGCAATGATGGCTTTGACCTTCTCTCCCTTATCCTTAGATGCATGGCATTTTCTTTATACTTGCATTTGTACATCTATACCCATGGCTTGTGTGGGACATTGATATGTCATTATTTCTTTCAATGCAATGCTTATCCTTTTATGTATTTCAATTTGTAAATGAATAATCATTGTGATGAATGAAATATTTATCTCTCCTGGATATGTTCTATAATGTAATGAATGATGAAACCAGTTCTCCTTCTATTAAACAACTGAACTACAAACCTCATGCATCCCTTGTACTATCACAAATTAACTTCTTATAGAATCAATACATGTAAAGGCTTAAGCAAGACATAAATAAATTGAAAATTTTCACCTTAAAATGAATAATATATCAACTCTGCCAATTTTTGAGTTGTGGTGAAAAAATGGTTATAGTATTACTCAAGATCAGACTTCTAGGATATTAGAAGAATTCCATAATGGCTCTACTAATTGCCATTATTCTCCAAGAACAACTACTGTTGAGATTATGAGGGTTGGTTACTACTGGCCTAATTTACTCAGAGACACCCATAAATGGGTAAGGAGTTGTGAAGAATGTGCATTCTTTGCAGGCAAGCAAAGGATAGCAACTCTTCCTCTTCATCTGATTCAGACTGACAAGCTATTTTCCCAAAGGGGTTTGGACTTCATTGGGATGATCAATCCACCATCCAGTGCTAGCCACAAGTGGATTTCTAATAGCCACCAACTATTTGACAAGGTGGACAAAGGCCATTGCATTAAAGGATACCATAGAGACATCTATTTTAGATTTTCTTGGAGCTATAGTTACTAGGTTTGGTGTTCCATTCACTATTATTTCTGATAATGCTAAGGCCTTTGTAGGCACAAAGATCAGTGAATGGGCATTAAACTATGGAATTTATTTGAAAACATTATCCAACTACTACGTCCAAGGAAATGGTCTGGTTGAGTCCACAAATAAAAATTTTATTAGGATAATCAAGAAGATACTGGATGATAATCAAAGAACTTGGCATGCCAAGTTGAAGACAACTCTTTGGGCTGATTGGATTACTCCTAAGAGGGCAATTGGCAATTTCCCCTTCATATTAGTGTATGGGAAGGAAGCAAGGCTTCCATTATCATCAGAGTTACCATCTCTTGAGCTTGCCCAATAGCTGGAATTACTTGAGAATGATGCCATGAAAGTCAGATTAGCTGAGCTAATTGAGCTCAAAGAGAAGAGAAATGTAGCCTTGAAAACCCTCAAAGCACACCAAGAACAAGTTAAGAGAACATTTGATAGAAAATTGTTATGAACCCATGTTTAACCCTCCTCTTTACTTTGTTAGTATATTGTTGTTGGATGCATATGCTTTGTAAGTCATCTCATCAGTATATTGTGTATGCGCCTAAAAATGGCATGATTTAGTCTAAATAAATATTCTTAATATTTATTCCATCTAATTCCTCTATCAATAAATAAACAAACAAATTTATTTATTTGATTCATATTCCTCTAAGTTAATTCAATATTGAAATATTTAATTACCTCTTCTAAAGTCAAAATTAAATAAAATTCTTTATTTAATTAAATTCTTCCAAACAATTAAATAATTCTTAATTATTTAATTAAATCAAATCATTCTTCTAAATTTAAATAAATCAATCAAATTTATTTAAATGCTCTCAGTCTCTAAAAATAAAATACAATCAAATATTTTATTTATTCTTCCAAATCATTCACAAATAATTAAATAAATTTATTTATTTAATTTGCTTTCTTATCTTCTAATTCTTCAAATATCTTCTAAATCTTCTAAAAATAAGTCTTCTTCTTCATGCACACAAAATTAAATAATTTATTATTTAATTTCTCTCAAATCATACAAAAGCAAATCACAAGTTGAGTTAACTGACTCAATCAACCTTGTTTTTATCAATATCTCTTAAATTAGAAAAAAAACTTTCTAATTTATGAAAAACATCTCTTATCTTTAGAAAAGAAATTAGTTAACTCAAATAAAATAGCTTGTGTTACACTTGTCTTCTTCTTATTCGCACACATTCCTCAACCGTTCTGTACCATTGATCTTCTCATTCTTTCTATACTGTTGATCTCTTCTTTCCCAAGTCTATAAATTGAACCTTATTCATCCATTTCATTCATCCAAGATTTAAGTATTATTACTCTATAGGAATTACAGCGTGCCTTTGGCACCCACGTCATTCCTTTTGCTTTCAATCACACTCGTTACTACACACTACTATCATTGTTGTGAAGCTCATCTTGATTGCAAAGCAATTATCATAGCCGTTCCCGATTGACAATCTTGGAATCATAGCAAGGAAGTGCACTCTCTGAGGGCATTATTCATACATACAAGATTGATTGAGATAGGCAACCAATGGAAGCTATGAAACTTTGAGGTTTGCAAGGGTTTTTGAAGTTCTTTTATTTGATTGATCTCTTTGTTTCTGTATTTCATTAAGTTTTGGGTATTTTGATATTGATATATTGATTATTCATTTAGATCCAATTTTCCCTTAACATTATTGGTGCCCACCGTGGGGCCTAGCCCCAATTTAACCCAAAAATTGAGTTTTTGTGTTTTAGAAAGTCATACACAAGAGGAAACACATCATCTAACATATCCTAACATACATTTGTTGTCTGTTCTAGTGCATATCTTCTTTCCATGCATACAACATCCTATCTAGTGCATCTACTATTTGTTCTGGCGCATACATTATTTTAGTGCATACAGACTCTGTTTCGGCACATCTATCCTCTTATATGGTGTACCTATCAGCTCGATGCATATACACCATTTTCCTGCACTTTTGACGTCTATTTTAGTACATATGATATTGATATGCATTTAGTCTATGAAATGACGCATCTGATCTAGGTAGTGATTTTTAGGGTTTCCTGGAGATTTTTGCTAACACTGATATCTTTTTCATAGGAACACTCTTGATCTATTTTGCAGGCTAGGTATTGGTTTAGAATCATATAGTTTCACTTGTTAACTCACACTTTGATTTCTAATGGGAAAGTAAATGGATGCTCATACAAATCTCACATAGTTTTAACTAGGAAGGTGGTAATTGAATCATTGCTATCTGGGTAAAACTGAACCATTGCTATCTCAATTATCATTTTAAAGTTAACAAATTTGTGCTATCTAGGTAAAAATTGAACACATCATTGCTATTTGGGTAAAATTGAACCATTGCTATCTCGATCATCACTTCAAAGTTAACAAATTCATGCTATCTAGGCTAAAATTGAACACATCATTGCTATCTTGGTAAAACTGGACCATTGCTATCTTGTTATCACTTCAAAGTTAACAAATTTCTGTGCTTGCCCAAGTAGATAGCTCATCTAGTTTTCTCATTTTAACTAGGGGAAAAGAACCACTGTATTCTGTGTTTTGGGAATGATATTAGGCCTATTCTCTCCCCTATCTTGGGGGACCAAAATGCCAAACATATCATTTTCGTATGTGTTTTTCCTTTAGAGGGGCCTACTCTTGGATACCATTCATCCAAGTAGGAATGACCCTAAGTGGTAACAGGCTAGATGCCAAGCCCTTCCAAGCAACTATAAATAAATTGTGTTTGGAGTGAAAGCTTCAACCAATGAGTGTAGTTGTGTTATACTAATAACCAACCTCCCCGAAAACTCTCCAAGGCGCAACCCTTCTAGGCTGAGAGACTCCATAATGGAGAGTAGTGTTGCCACATGTATAACCACTCAAACGGTTGCCTTTATTACTCATCCTTTGTTTTAGTAGGCCAAAAACCCCTATAATCTGGTGCAAGGAAGGGTGATTATCACCTCCTGAAGATGCTTCACTAGAAATAGTGAGAATTCAGTTTATACTATCCTTTAAAACCTAGGATTGTACTTGCTTTCTTTTAGTCCAAAAAGAGTCAAAAAAATCACAAAAAAAAAAAACCATAAAACATTCTTTGTGTTTGCTATTTCTTCTTGTCATAATTATAGAAAATCAGATCAAAGAGACCAAAAACATCAGGAAAATTGCCAAAAATTTATAAAAACACTAAAAAAACTAGAACTGCACATTTGTTATTTGAAGCTGCGCATCTATCCTAACTTGATGTGCATTTGTACCAACTTGCTGCACTTATATCACCTGTTACTATGCATCTATTTTTTACCAGTATTGTGCATTTGTGTTGACTTTCTGTGCTTATATCCTCTGCTACTATGCATCTGGTTCTACGCATCCATGACAGTGAGCATTTGCACATCTTCTCATTGAAAATTTTTAGGTTTTCTAGGTACCCATTTCAGTCTTGTGTCAGTTTCTATTGACATGACAAACCAATTGGAAGTAATTGCTCAAGAACTCCAATACCTACGAGAGCAATTAAACTTCGATATTTCACCCTAGGATCATATAGCAATTGCTCAAGAACTCCAAGTGATACAACAAGAAATGACAATATTACAATCTAAATAGGCCAGTACTAGCTACACCTGGCCCCAAAAGCATACATCCTTTTCTTGTCTTCATGATACTCTTGACAAGGCAAGCACCACCTCAAGTTGGAAAACATATACCACTCCATCTACTAGTCTTCCTTCACCATCTCCTAGAACACATGGCCCAAAGCATACTAATCCTACCATGGAGAACTCCAAATCCACTCATCCATTATCTCACTCCTCTACCTATGCACCTACCAATGATTTGATCCAAGGGATACTAGTAGAAAGTCAACCATATCCCCAAATTCTAGTCCTTGACCTTATGAAAGAACATTCAAGGATGTCCATTACTCTAACCTCGTCATGTCACTTGTAACCCCTTGAGCATATTGAATAACCTCCTACTATGCACCAAAGTCAAGGTCTGTCACACCTTTAGGTTGTTGACCAAGAGCCTATCCAAGACTCTTCTACCTCAACTTCAATTCAAGCACATAAAGAGTTATGTCAAGAGCACACTTTAGAACATGTGGAAACATCAACCCCCTGTCTAAATCAAGATCAAAGCACTCCCATCTAACCCTTACATAACCTTTCTCTTTTTGATGATCCTATACCTATACATAAGAAAGAAATCCAATTTAAAACCATTCATAACCTATATCTCTTTTATGATCAAGATACTACCTTTGATGAAGAAGCTATCCATGAGCAACTTAATCCTATACATGAACAAGAGATTAAATTCCAACCTCTCCATGGCCTATATCCTTTCCATGATCAAGATATTATCATTGATGAAGAACATATACAAGAGCACCTTAATTCCATCACGCTAAAGCCTATCTATGATCAAGATTCCATCTATGATCAAGCAGGCCACGATGATCCTCTTAGCCCACTTTATGCATTCCATGGTCTTGAGCTTATAACCCCATCTAGTCATATCCAAGATTCAACAACTTCCTCTTCCTTTGATGAGACACTTGCCTCCCAAGCAAGTATAGAAGATCAAACCAAAAATACTCCTTTGCCATCCACTATCGACCATGTTGCAAATCCCCCACCATATATCCTTGGTCTTACTACCTTCATTCATGAGTGTTCCTCCTTAGAACACTAGCCACCATCATCCTCTATCCCACCTTCTTCATCCAATAAGGAACTTGTGTCTATCATTCCACCTACACATAATACCATTTTCCACTCCTTACTCCAACATATGAACTATCAAGGTAAAGGCTTAGGCCTTACGAGCAAGGTATTTTGGAGCCCATCCATGTCAATGTTCCTCCTCCTTCATATGGCCTTGGATACACACCCCAAGGTGAACAATCTCGAGATGTTGGTACTTCCTCCACTCCTAAATCCCACACTTTGCATTGCTAACCTATCATATCCCCAAAACATATGTCACCATTCCACCTCCATCATCCTATAATCGTCAAAAGCATGTGACCATACACCTTCCACCATTGAATCTACCTCTGCTACTTCCAACTCCTAACATCCCTCCATGCATTCTACCACCACTTCTTCTAACACCTTATTCACCCATCTATGAATATTATAACAATCCCAATCGTGACCAACCAATGCATGTGTTGTCTAAACAAAGGGCTTCCACATGCCTCACTTCCACTATCCCAAGGGAATTTCACAGAAAAAATCTGGATGCCTCTACCTATAAAATCAAAAATCCTAAGAGTCCTCATGACCAATGATACAAAAGCCAAGAATCAAAGAAACATCCTTCTCAAGAGTTGTGTACACCCCCACACCTATATGCCAAACTAAAAAAGGTGTGGGTCTACATCAAACAAATGATTACCTCCGAAGTTGCACCAAAGCTACATACACCCCAGCCCATAACTTCACAGGTACTATCTAAAAGAAAAATGGTTTGGGTGCCTAAACAAAAAGCCCTCAAGTTACATGAGGCATCTACCTCTCAAGAATCCCAACCATCCACTTTCTCCCATTCAATCAAAAAGTCTCAAATTCTTCCATCCCATATGGTAAGAAAAAATTAGAAAAATACTTAGTCTATGTGGATCCGTACATGCCTAAGTCATTCATCCACAAGAAAAAGTCTTTGTTACTTCCTACACTACTTTCCCATCACCATCTTCAATGTTTGTCACGGTATGTACAATCATTGGTCATGATTTGCCTTCCATCCCACAAACATTTTCATATACCTCCATCTCTCCTTCCTTCCACTAGTATCCTACATGTCTTCCTCATCCTATTCCTATGGTCCATGCTTTTGTATAAGCCTTCCCTCTATATTCTGCATCATCATCCACTATTGCACCTTCCACAATCCACTATCTACCTTCTCCATCTCACTATCATGCAATCTCCTACCAACATCTATGAGAGCACTCGACATGGTCCATGTGATGAGATCTTTCTAGTGGGACTATCACCTTTCATGGAACCAGGCACTCGGGTCCATCTCTTCCATATTCCACCTTCTACCTATCCAAATATTCAAATAAAAAAAATAAGTCAAGAAAAATCCCTTCATCCAATGGTGAAAATCTAACAAACAGGCGCCTTGGATAAGTACCATGATGAAAACCTAGCAAATAGGCATCATGTGTAAGTTGATCTTCTACGTCACCTACACTTGGGGGCACCTTATCTCATTGGCATATCACTATTCTCCTATTAGTTCCCTTCTGTACCATTTCCTATCCAATCCTTCTATGCATTACATACCTATACTGTCTAGTCTATCTATCCTAACTTTCCATTCCTCTACTTTCTTTGGTCTTGATAAAGATTGGGGGCACAATGTTGACAAATGTTTTAGGTGTCTCTTGACATACCTTAACCCCTCCAAGCAATGGAAATCCTTCATTATCCTGTCTTCCTCCTATCGTCATAAGCATTGTCATGAAAAATCCTAAGTATTCTACCTACAATGGGGAATGTTATTCTTATGCGACATAGTCCTTGGAGATCACATCCTTGTTTCCTTCTATCCACTATTACCCATCCTCATACCTACCCATTCCATTCTTTATCACCCATCCATCTGTCTATTCGTGGTGTTTCCTTGTCATCAGTATCATCCGATCCATATCTGATCCATATCCATTCCATATCTGATCCATATCCATTCCATATATGATCCATATCTATTCCATATTTGATCCATATATGTTCCATATTGTGTCTTATCTGATCCATATCTGTTCCATGTCTGATCCATATATGTTCCATATTGTGTCTCATCCGATCCATATCTTAGGTCCATCAAAGTCAGCCATGAACTACATTACCTCTATGTCATGACATAGGCAAGGCCATTTTCAATCCACCCCGAAGGCTTCCTTGTCCATCCCATATCTTGTCATCTATCCTATAGTCCATCCATGGTCCAAGTCCCTGAACTACATTGCCTCTACATTGTCATGTAGGCAAGGCCATTATTCAAATGCGCCCCTGAGGCTCCACTATCCCATCCATCACATGTCTAGTCCTTCTATCTATCTGAGTCCACATCACTTTCTATCACCTAGGTCTTAGGTCTGTTGGGGTTCACCCCAGACTATGTTGCCTCTGCTTTGTCACGTAGTTAAGGCCATTTAGCAATGAGCCCCCAAGACACTAGGTCAGTCCCTTAGGGTCCATCTCACCAGTGAGGATTATGGAAACCTCTCGCAAGGCAAGCAAGCCCAAGAAAAACCCACTTTCAAGCAAAAGTTTTGATGCAAGACTTCAACCTACCCAAGGAAGAGCAAAAAAGTACCTAAAACACTCTAAACAATTTTACCCAAATTATGTCAAGAAACAAGCACATCTAAATACAAAAAATGATTGTGGTTGTGATCAAGGTTAGGTTATGGCGTCTTGATTTTTGTTATCATGTCTTTCTATGCTACTCAAGAATGCCAAAAGCTAGAGATTGTTGGCAAGATACACTATATGGATTCATGAATGTTGTCATTGATGGCAACAAAGATTATCCCACACATCCGCAATGCATGATAAGTCCTCACCGGAAGTCAGATTGAAGAAGTGTTGAGGTCTGGTAAGCAATAACAGAGCAATCAGTAAGGTCTAATAGATAGGTTTGGATCTCTTAGTAGAAGTATCTCAGTGAAGTGTGGATTTGGGAAAGTCAAGAGGAGTATCTTGACTGATAGATTCCAAGGTTTGAGCCTCCGGTGTGAAAAAGATAAAGAGATATGAATGCTTGAGTGTCGGGTTCCCAAGTGACAGTGTGAATAGAGGAAGAACTGACTAGCAGCACATCAGACAAGTATTCTGGATGTGTTACTGATGATGGAAAAGGTTCTTAAGGCATAAGTTATGTTTGGCCGATGTGAGTGATGACTTCTACAAGTATATGCTTGATCCACATTACTTGATATGCAAGGATTTAGCCGATAGCTCAGAGTTAGTGAAAAGATTGACTATTTTGGGTGCTAACTAGAAAGGTGATGAAATCACTTGTGCGGATATATATACAAGATGGATTTAGTTATGAGAGGTGTTGTGGTTGCAAGTGATGTGTGAAGAAAAGCATTAGAGCTGAATAAAAGTAGAAAGGAAGATCCGGTATGTGAAAGAAGAGCAACATAAAGAAGAGGAAAGATGAAGTGCAGTAGATCAGTATACAGAGCCTAACCAGAACTAAACTCCAGCATATGTTGATGCTCCTTATCAGTTCAAGTATTGTATTACATTATTTATAAATTGTAGATAGTGTGTCTCTTGTAGGCAGTGTGCCTCTTGTGAGCAGTGTGCTCAGGCAGTGAGCCCTAATTGGCAAGTGCCATTTTTGTACTTCCATTCTTCTAACAGAGAATACAATCTTGGGTTAATCACCCCATGGTTTTTCCCTTAACAGGGTTTCCACATCAAAAATATTGTGTCATGTGTATTTCTATTTCATGGTTATGTTTGCCTGTTTGATTTGATGCTGCACTAATTATCAAGAAAGTTCAAAAAGCTGAAATAACTAAGATAACTGATTCACCACCCCCTCTCAGTTATCAACAATTGGCATCAGAGCCAAGTTCCTCCTAAACAAAGTCTAACATCTTGAGGAAGATCTGGGAATCCAAATGGATGCATATGGTTTAAGGGAGCAACTCAAGACTACCCTTGATGATCTTGAGCAGTCAAATTCTGAAGTCAATGAATTAAAGGAAAGACTCAAACAGGGTGATGATTTCATGAGAGAACTAAAAGACAAATTAAGTCTCTCTATGAAAAAGAGAAAGGAGCTACTTCAGCAATTAGCAAGTCAAGGTGAAGCAAATGATGCAAATGAAGATCTAAAGGAGAAAACCAAGTTATGTGAAAAGTTATCAAAAGAAATCATTATGGTAAGACATGAAATGGAATCAGGAGTTATAAAGTTTACCCAAGAGATTGAAGAGAAAAGAAAAATTGAAGATAATATAAGACAATCTCTCAAGGAGAAATCAGAAGATTGAAAAAAGATGGATAGAATTATCAGACATCTTCAATCTAATCTTGAAGATGCTAAAGATAATGAAGAAAAACCTGAGGATCAAATTGTCTCTCTCAAAAGGGATCTTCAAACAACAAATGAATATAAAGAAAAATTCAAGATAAGTTCTGCCCAACTTGAAGTTCTTCTTCAAAGCCAAAAGAGGGTAGATGACAAGTGTGGTTTGGGATATGAGAAAGGAGAAAGCTCTGGATCCAGTTAGAAGAATTTTAGATCAAAAAATCTAAGGAACAAACCTAGAAGTCCTAAGGTAAGGCAGCCTAATGCTGAAAGATATCCATCCTTCAATGGATACTGCCACAACTGCAATAACTTTGGTCATAAAGCTAATCAATGCAGAAGGAGAATGAATCAGACTAATACATCCTTCTCCAGATAGTGCTTCAACTGCAAAAGGTATGGTCACAAATCTCATGAATGTAGAAATATGCAAATGAACAATTCATTCAATGGTAGATGCTTTGCATGCAATAGAATGGGTCATATGGCTAATCAATGTAGATCAAGAGGATATCAATCAAATATGCAAAGAAATGTTGTTTTGCCAAATTTGCAATAGATCTGGTCATGTAGAAAAATTCTATAGAAGCAAGAATCAGAATAAAAGAGGTCCAGTATATTATAATCAGAATTAAGATAAGGGAAAACAAAAAGTAAATGCGGATGAAGTTTGAAGTGAGATGAACAAGATTTGGGTGAACAAAAGTACAAAGAATGTAGGGGATGGATCCGCACTAGACTCTGGTGCTGATATTCCTTCCGGAAATTAAAAAATGAGCTCTGGCTCAAGGGGAGACACAAAGAAAACCTTGTTCCCCTAGCCAGTCAATTAGTGACGGAACTGGCACACGGAGAGCTGCGGATTAAAAGGGGTCATACAAGAAACATCTAAAAGGAGTATGGTAAAGATTTGTGAGATCCACAAGAAGATTTGAAGAATCTAATCCTACCAGAATTAATTTGGTAAAATATCTTCCAGTAAAAATAGATTCTTTACAAGTTTGGTCTTGTATGATTCAAACTATGGTGTCTTGATCTGCAAATAGATCAAATGACTAATGAAAGAAAGATAGATTATCACTACTCTCCTAGAATAACTTTGAAATCTATCTCAGTGATCTGGAAAGGTTGTCTCTGAATAAGACAAATAAGGCAAACCAGAAGGAGTTAGGTTGCGCATTTATTGCATAATGAAAATTAGGGCTTCTCAGAAATAAAAGAGTTCATTCGCCCATCATTTATACACTCACATTTGAAGAAAAGAGAAAAGGAGCTCTGCAACTACCTCTCCCAAATATCAAGACAATTCTTCATACAGCTCAATCCAGATTTCATCATGTGTGCCCTAAACAACATAAAAGGTATTCTTCATTCTTAATATCTCTCAGTAAGATTCCTTGATCATGGCTACTCTAAATATAGTAAAGATTTCTGATAGACCTCGCCCCATATTTAAGAAGCATCCATACAAATCCTTGGAGGTAGATCCCCTAGGAGCCTTCTCTAGTGTTCCACATGGTGTTTTGCACACCGAAGGTATTAGGGTTTACATACACGCAAATGTTGAAGATTTTGGTGAATTCAAACTAAGAGATATCTATCACAAACAACTGTTAGATGATTCATTTGAGCTCAAACCCCAATACAAGGGCCTTCAGAATAAGCACTTTGCACAATACATACATTTCCCCTATTTTACTGAGGATTAATGGGTAAGGTATATTTTGAGTAGAATACATGACAACTTCATGTGGTTAAATGGACCATTCAAAATCACAAAAGATGCCATCAGGGCAGTTACCAAATTACACTCATCCGGTGGGATTCTTGTTCTTAAATCTGTAAAGAATCAAACTGTGAGTGAGGCTACCGGATCCAAGTTTGACAAAAGAGCAATGACAATAGATGACATCTCTGATCCGGATGTCAAGTTTGCCTCCATGATCATTGGATATAAAATATATCATTCTAGCAGGGAAAATTCAGTACCTGGAACGGCCATCTACACCACTTATGAAATGCTAAGAAAGGATGCAAACTATGATCTTTTTCAGCTTCTCTTGAACCAACTCTTAGAGAATCTGTAGAAAATAAAGAAAGATAAAAAGAATTCATTCAAGTATGGTAGATTAATATTGTGCTTATTCTTCTACTTTATGAATGAGCTTCCCGGATCTAATAGCTAGGTGTGGAAGAATGATAGACCAGTAGCTATCCAAATCAAAGATTATTTGCATGGACTTGGTAATGACAAAGCACAAAATATAGCCCTATGGGGATACTTCAAGAATTTCCAGAACATGATGCAAGCAAGAGAAAGGATTCCCCAGTCTATTGTTGAGAAATACAAAGACACAGTATGTTTTATGGTAGAGACTGATCAGTGCCTAATGGAGGTAGTAGAACCAAGAACTGTATGGATCATGCCCATGGGGTATGAAGTTGATGAACAAATTGTAGAGCTGCATGTTCAACACATGCTAAGTCAGCCAAAGGATCCAAAGGCAGAAAGGTTTGGAACCTTTGAGGAGCTGAGTGTAAAGATTCATGTGGAACTCAGAGAACTAGAGATCAAGAGGAAGGTAAAAAGAAGTAGAAAATATTGCCCAAGGCCTTGGCATCTCAAAGGAGGCACTTGATGCCCACAAGAAAAAGATGGAAAGGGCTGAGGAAGAGAAGAAGAAGGCAAAAAAGAAAAATGAGGAAAGTGCTATGGAAAAACCTTCCACCCGGAGTAGATCATCAAAGAGATCTGCACCTACCACTGCCAAAGGCTCAAGGTCATCAAAACCAGAAGCACAATCATCTGGCAAAGGAGAGAAAAGAACAAAGACATAATCTATAAGAGCCTATGCCAGTCAAAGGGATGAAGAGGAGACTGAATCTGATGAAGAAGTTAGGAAAATGAAGAAAAAGAAGAAAACATCCGGCCAACCCTCTACCGGATAGAAGGAAGAAGAAAAGACAGAGGAATATGTTGAAAAACCCACTCTTCACATTGATGACATAATCAAATCAGTCACAATGGATGGAAATCTTCAGCCAATGGTTGAGTTCTATGATGATTATGGTGAAGCAGATTAGAAGATATTACAAGATACCACAGTCAGGTATCTAAATATCTACAAAAAAGCATTCATTTAAATTATATCTTTGATCCCCAAAAGCTTGGAGAAGGAACTAGAAATAAGAAAGAACAATGCCCAAGCCAAAGACCTAGAAATCTGGGCATAGTTAGCAATCCAGCTATATCCTTCAATCAACCCCAAGACAATGAATATGGTATTCAAGGATTGTAAGGATGAGTTTAGAAGCAAAGCAAGGATGAATCAACTTATACTTGGTGAGACTGACAAGGTAGCCAAGGACACAGAAGAGATCCTCCGGAAGGCCTTCAAAAGATTTAATCTTCCTATTATAGAGGATTTGGGTACTGACCCCTTGACTACAAATGTTGCAGAAGAATCTACTGAGAAAATGTCAGAAGAGGTGGGCCCTAAACAGACTAACATTTCTCCTCTGGTTTCCCCTACAGTCTCTGGATCTACAGGAGAAGAAAGAATACAAGAGAAAGAAGTAGAAGTGAAGGACAAAGAAGATGATAGTACCAAGGCTGTAGAAGGAGAGAAAGCTCCAAAAGACAGTTTTGTGACCGCAGAAGAAAAGAAAAATCTGTCTCCAGTAAGAGATACTATAGAATCAGTCAAGGACTTTTTGACAAAAGCAACTATGGAGATTGATGAACCAGAACTATTAAAAGGACCATTAAATTTTGACTCTCTATCTCCGATGCAAATAATGAAAATAGCTTCATTTGGAAATGCAAAGGTCAAAGAGAAACTACTGAAATCTCACATGGAAGACTGTGAGCTTATAGAGGCAGCATCTGGAATGTTGGAAAAGATCATGCCATCTTTTCAAAAGGATCCCACAGTCTCTTCCTCCGGTAATCTCAAAACTCTAGTCAACAGTGTTAGCACACATTTTGATTCTCTAGAGAAGTCAGCTGAAGAAAAGCTCCGGAAGGAGTTTTTGGACAAGAGACTCTCCGAAGTACAGGGTCTGATAACAAATGATAGGAAAGTTATGGATATTGGGATAAAGAGCTTGGAAAATGCTCTTAAAGATGGTGGAAATATGTACAAATTTTTCTTATCTTGGCCCACAGTGACCAAATATATTGAGAGGACAGTAAAAGAACAAGAGGATAAACTATTAAGTCTATCTCAAAGTTTTGATCCTCTCTCATCCTCTATAGCTAATCAAGAGTGTCAGTCTATTGCAATCACAAATGCAATAAAGAATTTTGAGAAGGAAAGGAAGAACATAATTAGCCAGATGGGTGAACTTAGAAGGATCCTTGTCCCTAAGTTAGAGGCCATGCATGAGGCCATAAGTGAAGCTCAAATCATAGCCTAGACCAATGATCAAACAGATCTAAAAAGGGTAGATGCGTTTGCATTCCTGTTGAGCGGTCATATTCCAATTTTGGACAAAATGAAGCAAAGTTGGGCTACAAAATTTATTCAATTGAAGACAACTTTTGCAGACATACTTAAGTATATGTAAGTATGCCATATGTATATACTTATGCGGCTAAGTATAGTTGAATTTTTGAAAGTTTTGATATGCGGACCCTACCCTTTGCCATTGATGTCAAAGGGTGAGTGAAGAGCAGTGAAAAATGAGGAATCCAACTAAAGGGGAGCTCCAGAAAATGTATATAAAAATAAAGCATCAGCCAAGGGGGAGCATAGTGTAAACACTTAGTCATTTTTTCACTAAGTATTGTCGTCAATGCCAAAGGGGGAGATTCTTGGCAAGAGACACTATATGGATTCATGAATGTTGTCATTGATGGCAACAAAGGTTATCCCACACATCCGCAATGCATGATAAGTACTCACCAGAAGTTAGATTGAAGAAGTGTTGAGGTCCGATAAGCAAGAACAGAGTAGTTAGTAAGGTCTGACAAACAGGTCCGGATCTCTCAGTAGAAGTATCTCCATGAAGTGCAAATTTGTGAAAGTCAAGAGGAGTATCTTGACTGATAGATTCTAAGGTTTGAGCCTCCGATGTGAAAAGGATAAAGAGATATGAATGCTTGAGTGTTGGGTTCCCAAGTGACAGTGTGAACAGAGGAAGAACTGACTGGTAGAACATCAGACAAGTATTCTGGATGTGTTACTGATGATGGAAAAGGTTCTTAAGGCATAAGTTATGTTTGGTCGACGTGAGTGATGACTTCTACAAGTATATGCTTGATCTGCATTACTTGATATGCAAGGATTCAGCTAACAGATTAGAGTTAGTGAAAAGATTGACTATTCCGGGTGTCAACTAGAAAGGTGATGAAATCACTTGTGTGGATATATATACAAGATGGATTTAGTTATGAGAGGTGTTGTGGTTCCAAGAGATGTGCGAAGAAAAGTAGTAGAGTCGAATAAAAGCAGAAAGGAAGATCCGGTATGTGAAAGAAGAGCAGCATTAGGAAGAGGAAAGATGAAGTGCAGTAGATCAGTATACAGAGCCTAACTAGAACTGAACTCCAGCATATGTTGATGCTCCTTATTAGTTCAAGTATTTTATTACATTATTTATAAATTGTAGACAGTGTGTCTCTTGTAGGCAGTGTGCCTCTTGTGAGCAGTGTGCTCGGGCAGTGAGCCCTAATTCGTAAGTGCCATTTTTGTACTTCCATTCTTCTAATAGAGAATACAATCTTGGGTTAATTACCCCATGGTTTTTCCCTTAACAGGGTTTCCACATCAAAAATATTGTGTCATGTGTATTTCTATTTCATGGTTATGTTTGCCTGTTTGATTTGATGCTGCACTAATTATCAAGAA
This sequence comes from Cunninghamia lanceolata, assembly GCA_027924645.1. Classification (NCBI taxonomy): domain Eukaryota; kingdom Viridiplantae; phylum Streptophyta; class Pinopsida; order Cupressales; family Cupressaceae; genus Cunninghamia; species Cunninghamia lanceolata. The sequence goes on from BSBN01000193.1 coordinate 9,037,802, forward strand.
AGTTTAGAAAGATGAAATAACTAAGTTAACTAATTCACCCCCCCTCTCAGTTATCAATAGAGATGCTATGATGGGGGCACAATTCTTTTCTTTGTCTGTTGCTTGTGGATCAATCTTTAGTAATGTGAAGCCTTGTCTAACGACATGATCAACAAAAGATCATCAAGGACATCAAAGGTCTAACATGAATGGGAGCAATCCTTGTCTATTGATACGCAAGAAATATTCAGGTCATCTCGATTCAATTATACCTCAATGCCTGTATTAACTTGCTAAATCAAAATCCATGTAAGCAATGCTCATGTCACGTCGGTTCAATTATACCTAGATGCTTGTATTAACTTACAACATTCAGAAAAGTACCAAAAAAAATTGCCCAGTGATGAAATAAGCACTTCAAAATACTTGCATCATCAAGATGTCAAAAACAAAGCATCCATTATACATCCATTCACATCCACAAAGCATCCATACCATACCCCATGCAATAAAGATTCAACAATGCATAGTATCAATATAAATAAAAGCTTGTGAGTTCTTCTGTCAAGTCATTTTTTATCTATCATCATATCTTTCATCCTTGTCTAGTCAATTCGAGCAATGATCTACATGCAAGTCCATCCTTAATCCATACCAATTGAGTTAAGTCAATCTTGTCAAATGATCCAATCATAATCAGTGGTCTTGATCCTTGTCTAGTTGTAAACCAACTCGATTAGTTAATCAATCAATTGTCTTATATAGGATGTAACATTGTCGAAATTAGACCAACACACACGTCTTACATGACATGTTTCATTTCTTGAAACCAAACACTATCCTTCGTGTTGCTCTAGGGAACTATCATTCCCCACCATGACAACACGCTTGCCATGTTGGTCTAGGGATATATCATTCCCCGCCATGACAACACTATCGTATATCGTTGGTTTACAGCTTGACAGGGGCAATACCTTGTTTGTTCTTGTATCATTTGTGCATATTTGCTTACTTGCTTGTGTGTGTTATCATTCTATCTTGCATCACTATCATTTAGCTCTTTCTTCATCCTAACCTATTTTTCACCTTCATCTTCATGAGATTGTCTATCACACACCTTCTGCCTTCTTCTTGTCCAATCTCCTAAGGGGGCATCTTGTTGTCATAACCTGTATCGGGGGTAAACTGGGGCATGTTGCATTATCAAACTATTCATTCTTTGAAGCAACACCGTAAACTGCATTGTATCAAAGAGGGGCAAAATGTATACGCCTAAAAATGACATGATTCAGTCTAAATAAATATTCTTAATATTTATTACATCTAATTCCTCAATCAATAAATAAATAAACAAATTTATTTATTTGATTCATATTCCTCTAAGATAATTAACTATCAAAATATTTAATTACCTCTTCTAAAGTCAAAATTAAATAAAATCTTTTATGTAATTAAATTCTTCCAAACAATTAAATAATTCTTAATTATTTAATTAAATCAAATCATTCTTCAGAATTTAAATAAATCAATCAAATTTATTTAAATGTTCTCAGTCTCTAAAATAAAATACAATCAAATATTTTATTTATTCTTCCAAATTATGCACATACATCAAATAAATTTATTTATTTAATTTTCTTTCTTATCTTCTAATTCTTCAAATATCTTCTAAATCTTCTAAAAATAAGTCTTCTTCTTCATGCACACAAAATTAAATAATTTATTATTTAATTTCTCTCAAATAATGCAAAATCAAATCACAAGTTGAGTTAACTGACTCAATCAACCTTGTTTTTATCAATATCTCTTAAATTAGAAAAAAGATTTCTAATTTATGAAAAGCATCTCTTATCTTTAGAAAAGAAATTAGTTAACTCAAATAAAACAACTTGTGTGACACTTGTCTTCTTCTTATTCACACACGTTCCTCAACCATTCTATACCATTGATCTTCTCATTCTTTCTATACTATTGATCTCTTCTTTCCCAAGTCTATAAATTGAACCTTATTCTTCCATTTCATTCATCCAAGCTTTAAGTATTGTTACTCTGCAGGAATTATAGCACGCCTTTGGCACCCACATCATTCCTTTTGCTTGCAATCACACTCGTTACTACACACTACTATCATTGTTGTGAAGCTCATCTTCATTGCAAAGCAATTATCATAGCCATTCCCAATTGACAATCTTGGAATCATAGCAAGGAAGTGCACTCTCTAAGGGCCTTATTCATACATACAAGATTGATTGAGATAGGAAACCAATGGAAGCTATGAAGCTTTGAGGTTTGCAAAGGTTTTTGAAGTTCTTTTCTTTGATTGATCTCTTTGTTTCTGTATTTCATTAAGTTTTGGGTATTTTGATATTGATATATTGATTATTCATGTTTACACCAATTTTCCCTTAACATATTGTATTATCCCACATTCATGGGGAGTAATAGTTGTTTAGATTAGAGTTAGTATATAAGTACGTGTTGAGTTAAATGAAGGCATCCACAAATTTATTGTATTGATCTTGCTCAAAGGAGGTTGCCCACTAAAAGTGGCCTGTAATCAATAAATTCCTTTTGTGTTATGCTATTTTTGTTATTTCATGCATTCTTCATTATATTGTTACAGGAGGTTCCTCTCAAAAATTAGTTGATAGAGTCTTCCAAGAGGGAGATTTAGTGCTGAAATGGGATGAAGATAGGGCCAAGGTAGTCCAAATTCAATGCCATATGGAGCGGTCCATACATTATCACCAGTTACAAGCAGGCCAGTGTTTTTCAACTCTCCAAACTGTCTGGTGAGGGACTTCTAATCCCAGTGAATAGGATTCATCTCAAACCATACTTCTGAGTTTGGTTTTGAGGTCCATGTAAATATTTAGAGTATATTTTTTTTCTACTTTAGGTTTCCTTTCCTCCAAGTGCTTTTCATAAGAAGCTTTCTCATTAGTAGATTGTCTTGCCTTATTGTGTGTTTTCTTATTTTTGGGAGGCATTTTCAGTTTGGTTTGGTTGTGAGGCTATTTTGTTTTGACCATGTGCCCAATGGGTTGTATAAGGTAGTTGGATCATTGTGTTTAGTAGGAAAACACCCCTACAAAATCGCCAAAATGTTGTCATATTTTTTCCCAATCCAAATTATTCCAGATTCCTTCCTTCTATCAAAAAAATCTGATTAGAGAAAACCTAAATAGAAGTAAGTAAAACCTAAAATCCTTCAAAATCTAATGAATTCCCTTACAAAATCCCCAAAATTCCTTGTGGAAAATCCTCTCAAAAAAATCAGAAAAACACAGAAAAATCTAGGTTCTTACCTTAGTTTTGACCCCCTTTTTATCTTTTATTAGAAAAATCTAGGTTCTTGAACTAAGGTAGGAAGGCCACAAAATGACTAAGGCAAGGAAAATTTCTCCCCTTTGTCAAAAATTTTCATCTATCATGAACTTTTCCCTGAGTTCACTTTTTCAGTGGTTTGCCGATTCAGCAATTCATCGACAAGGCAAAGGTTGAGCTTCATCAAAAGTGGTTAAGGAAGATCAAAAGGAACAAATTGCCTTATCAATAAAATGCTGAAAGTTTGCACTCTTCTTGAGTTTTGAAATCCTTTGGTTCACTGACAGGGTGGATCCCCGATAGGAGAGGCAAAAGCAAGGTGGTTTGGGAATGTTAAACTTTGCCGATAGAAGGATTCAACTAAGGAAATGCATCAACCAAGGAAGCGGTTCAAAAAAATAAGGTTTTACCGACAAGAAGGAAATCGTTTGAGATTTGATGATTTTTCTAATAAGGCAAAATTGGGAACACAAAATTGGCTAAGGGAAAGGAAGAAGAGTGCCCTTATCATGGAATTGGTGGAGCGCCAAACTAAAGAAGCAGTTCAAACATATGTTAGTTTGTGAACATGGCCTTTTTTTGATAAAGAAAAATGAAGTAGAAGCGGTAAAAGGCAATTGTTTATAAGAGGCCCATCTTGTCGATAAGGAGGATTTAGTTCAGAAGTCAAAGATTTTGCTGATAAAGTAGAAGATCAAAATTGGCTAAGGAAACATAATGGTCTAGAAAGGATAATTTCACTGACAAAGCAGGCCATGAAAGGTTCATGGAAGCATAAATTCACTGATAAGGCGAGGGTTAGAAAAGTCAAAGATAAGCCCTGATTTGAGAAATTAAGATTTTGTCGATAAGGTACAAATGACTAAGGGAGAGGTTAAGTCAAAAAATTGATGAATGAGGGAACTTTTCAAAAGTTCATCTTTTCCATAGTTCACCAACAGGGTGAAAAGCTGATAAAGAGGCCAAGGTTCATAAAGATGGTTTTTACCGATAAGGCAAAAAGCAAGTGAAAAGGGTTCATAAGATTGAGATTTTGTCGATAAGGAAAAAGTATGATTGGTTCTATAGGAGACAAGTTTTCTGACAAAGAAAATAAGGACCAAGCTTTTGAAGTTCAGGATGTAGCAGTTCCACCAATAAACGGCCTTGATAGAGGTAAAATAAGTTCATAAAATTGGAAAATTGTCGATAAAGCAAAAAATGAAGATAGTTAGGTGAGGTAGGTTTTTGTCAATAAAAGGCAAAAGCGATAAGATTAGAAGACGTTCAGCAAAGGGTACTTTTTCTGACTAAGCCAACAAGAAGAAGAAAGAAAAATGTTTCACCATTTCATACTTTTTTTGATAAGGCAAAAGATAGCCCAAAATAGTTTGAGAAAAGAACACTTTACCAACAGAGGAAAAATAGAGACAACCAAGCTTAGTTCAAAGGATGGAGAATTCATCGATAAGGCAAAGATGGCTAGGGAAAAGGAAGATTTGGCAAATGAGTAATTCACCGATAAGGTCAAAATAGTGTCAAAAAGAAAAAAAAGATAGCAGACGGAGATAGAACAAGGAAGAATGGGATAAGAATGGAACCTGATGGTTCTGAGGATGTAGCTTTCTCCATCAAATGACATAACATAGAATCAAACCCATATTGAGGTGCCATGAAAGGAAAAAGAGTACAATATGTTGAAGTGTTGTAAAAGCTTGCCTCTCCCTAAATCATGCCATTTTTTAGGGATAGGTACCAGTATTAAAATTTTGCAGGCCAAGACTGAAGAGGGTGGTTGGAATAGGAAATCTTTTCAATGATGGAGTACAAATATAGCTACCAGTAGATTTTTATGGACAAAATAGGACTCCAGGGCATTCCCTCTTAAATGTGCTTGCCACCCATGTTCCAAGTATGTGCCTAATCGGTGTTGTCATTGATGTCAACATATCTGTGTTGCCATTGGTGTCAACTATACTCTTACTTTGTTGAGGATATTGAGAAAATTAGCCCCTCTAGTGATAACAATGTGTTGCACTAGAAACATTGCATTACATGTAGAAGAACAGTCCAGAAGAATGCTTCATATTTCTTGACGAATGAATGTCTTTACCTATGGATTGGATGTTATTTAGAATCCTATCTAAAGATGTTATATTCCAAATTTGAACTTTTGGTATGAAGAATTGAGTGATATATGTTCACCAGAGTGAAAATAGTTTTTCTGTGTGTTTGGTGGTGATAGGGAGAAAGTGTTTAGCTCCATAGTCCTCTGCATTGAAGTATTTTGGTCTACAATTTTGGAAGTAAGTCTATGATGATGTTAAATGCCTTCAAGCATAATGGTTCATGATTTGGTGGTTCACAAGCTATCTTTTACTCATGACAGTGGCTAGCAGTGTTGTTCTTGTGCTTTGAAGAATGTTGTTGATAATTGATAGAGTTGTTAGAGATTGTGTGATTGTTCCTAGTGATTATAATGTGCTTGTGGATGTCACTTGATCATTCTCCTACATTTGGATTGGTCCATGAGGTGTAATTTAGATCGTACATGAAGCATGTTCTTGAGAATATTTGTGTTAACACTAATCTTGGCCGACTTGGATGAATTCATCACTTGCGAAGATGCATCGAAGAATGTGATAGCATGTTGTAGCATGGCAGATTGTGTTTGAGTCCTAGCTAAGGCATGGCACGATCCACATACATTCTTACATATTTTCCTTAGCTAAATTTGTATTAGGTCCAAACCTATTTTATGTAAGTTTGTAATGCTGACCTTGGAGATTGTTCCAATGGTTGATGATTGTAATGCCGACCTTGATGATCATTCCAAGGTTGATGTAGTGTGTAAATTTGTAATTGAATCATGAAAATGATTTGAAGAGTGAAGATGCGAATATAAATGGAAGTAATGTAGCAAAGCAGAGTAGAGGTGTTTATGCTTCAATGGAACTGAACCTTGGCATGAAGTAGATGTTAACTTAGTTTAACCCTTTAACAGTGAGCCTTTCTTTGCAGTGAGCAATTTGGGAAGTGAGCCTCTATTTTTCGGTATTGATATAACTTATATATTTCTGTGGGCTAACACGCACCATGGTTTTTCCCTTTTAGGGTTTTCCACATAAAATTTTGGTGTCTCGTGTGTTGTTTATGCTTTTTTGTTGAGCTTCTTATTTAATGCTTTTATGGTTTTATTTGATTATAAGTAATTGGTAAGTTGATGATCATATTTGATTAAAAGTTTTAGGAAAACTAATTCACCCCCCTCTTAGTTGTCTAGTGCAGTTCAACAATTGGTATCAAAGCAAGGTTCCTCTAATGAAAGCCTAACAACTTGAGGAAGATTCAGGATGTCTTATAAGAAGGAAGGTCCATACTTTGATGGGACAAATTATGCTCTTTGGAAGACACGAATGAAAATCCATCTTCTTTATCTTGGTTTTAAAATATGGAAAGCTACAAAAGAAAAATATACCATGCCTCCAAATGGCTTGACAATTGAAGATGAAATCAAAGAATATGAGGTGGATGTCAAAGAAAATGATGCTTTATTAAGTTCCTTAAATGACTCTGTGCTAACAAAAGTTTTGGACCTTGAAACAACAAATGAGGTATGGGATAAGCTAAAAAATCTGTATGAAGGAGGTGATTCTGTAAAAGAAGCCAAGCTGTAAAGTTTGAAAGTGAAGTATGAGGGTTTGAAGATGAATGAAGATGAAAACATAACAACTTTTATGCAAAGAGTTGATGAACTTGTCATTGGAGTAAGGGGTATGGGAGGAACTCTCGGTGATAAGGAAGTTGTGATGAAAATTCTCATATCACTACCAAAGTCATATAGTCATAAGGTGGGTGCAATTGAAGAATTCATGACTGTGAAAACTATTTGATAGAGATCAGTTACTTGGAAAGATTACAACCTTTGAGATGAGAGAATTTGGTGATGCCTTGCCTAAAGTTCAATCAACTTTTGAAGCCAGTACTTCAACAGAAATATCCAGAGCTGAGAAATACAAGGTGGATGATGACTTTGATTAAATTGAAGCCATCTTTGGTAACAGGCTTCAAAGATTTTCTGGTAAGTTCAAAGGTAAATTAACTTTCAATTGTTTCTCTTGTGGTAAAGTAGGTCATTATGCTTCCAGATGTCCTAAAAGAATTGAAAGAAATAGAAAGAAATATGAGAGCAATCCTAGAGTCCCAAAGAAATGCTACTATGTCAAATATTTTGATGATGAAGGGGTGACTGATGATGAATTTGATGATGCTAACACTAGTGCAAATGAATGAATGTTTATTGCTATTAAAGATCTTATGTCTACTAATTCTGCTAGCTGTGTGAAGGATGAAAAACTAGTAGAAGAAAGTACTTTGGTTGTTCAGGTCAAGAAAGATACAGATGAATGGATTATTGATAGTGGATGCTCACATCACATGACTGGTGATAAAAGTAAGTTTGTATGTTTGGAAAAGTATGATGAAGGACTGGTTAGGTTTGGAGATAATGCAACTGGTAAGATTTGTGGAAAATGATCTATTTCATTTGATGGAAAGCATAATACTAACAATGCTCTGTATGTGAAGGGTTTGAGGCATAATCTTTTAAGTGTTGGTCAGATGTGTGACAAAGGATATGATATGAGATTCAAAGATAATGGGTGCAAGATCATGGAATGTTCTGGAACTGTGATTGCTACCAGTACGAAGACAAAAGGTAACATTTATCAATTGAGAGGAAATAATGATTGTTGTTTATTGGCTCAGGCAGATGAAAGTTGGTTGTGGCATAGAAGGATGTGTCATATAAACTTTGACAGTCTAGTAAAGATAAGCACATGTCAGGCTGTGAGAGATTTGCAAGTCAATTTGCAAGGAATGTCAGTTGGGAAAGTAGATAAGGACAAGTTTCAAGAGCAAAAAACAATTTTCTACTAGTTTGCTAGATCTAGTACATAGATATCTATGTTGCCTTACAAGGGTGATAAGTCTACAAGGTGACATGTACTTCATGTTGCTTATTAATGATAATTCTAGAATGACTTGGGTTACTTTTCTAAGAGATAAATTAGAATCCCTATAGAACTTCAAATTTTTGAAGCCAATGATTGAGAATTAAATAGATTTGAAGATCAAATGTTTGAGGTTTGATAGAGGAGGTGAGTTCACATCAAATGAATTCAACATTTTCTGTGAAGAGCGTTGAATAAATAGATAGTTGTCTACACCTAGGACTCCTTAGTAGAATGGAGTTGTGGAAAGGAAGAACAGGACAGTTCAGGAGGCTGCTAGGATAATGATGAAGGAAGAAGGTCTACCAAAAGTATTTAGGAAAGAAGCTATTCACAATACTATCTACATTCAAAACATAGTTCAAGTGAAAGGTAATGGTACTAAAACACCCTATGAATTGTGGTATGGATGAATTCCCACAGTAAAATATTTAAAGTCTTTGGAATCAAATGTTATATCAGGAGAGATGAAGATCTAGGAATGTTTGATGCAAGATGTGATGAAGGAATCTTTCTTGGATACTCTACCAAGAGTAAGGCTTACCAGTGTTACAACAAAAGGCTCAAAAATATTGTTGAGAGCGCAAATGTGAAGGTAGATGAAGGCAAAGAAAGAATATCATACCTGAGTTGTTATGAACCAGATGAACTTGTAGTAATTGAAGAGAAAGATAAGAAAGCAAATAGTCAGGATGAAGAAGAGGCTTTGAAAAGTGTTGTCAAAACTCCCAGGTATGTAAAGATTAATCATTCTGAAGATCAGATTATAGGTGACAAGAACAAAGGTTTGCTAACAAGAAAAACAACTGCAGAGGAACAAGTCAATTACTATTTTCTTTCAAAGATTGAACCAAAAACTCTGAATGAAGTATGCAATGATGAAAATTAGGTAAAGGCAATGGAGGAAGAACTATTGCAGATAGAGAAGAATGAAACTTGGGAATTAGTTCCTAGACCTACAGAAAAAAATGTTATTGGAACTAAATGGGTCTTCAGGAACAAGCTGAATGAAAATGGAGAAGTTGTAAGAAATAAAGAAAGACTTTTACGTAAAGGATATTCTCAAATTGAAGGGATAGATTTTAAAGAAACTTTTGCCCCAGTAGCTCAAATTGAAGTAATCAAAATGTTTCTGGCTTTTGTAACTCATAAAGATTTTAAGGTATATCAGATGGATGTGAAATCTACCTTCCTAAATGGTGAATTGGAAGAGGAAGTATACATTGAGCAATTGGAGGGATTCCAATTGTCAAATCAAGGTGATATGGTATGCAGGTTGAAGAAAGCATTGTATGGACTCAAACAAAATCCTAGAGCCTGGTATGCAAGGTTAGATAGATATTTATTGCAATTGGGATTTAGTAAAGGTACTACAGATAGCAATTTGTACTTGAAAATCAATGATGTTTAGATCTTTATTGTTGAGGTCTTTGTTTATGACATTATCTTTGGAGGAAATGAAGGTATGTGCATAAGGTTTGCCGGTGAGATGAAAAGTGACTTTGAAATGTCCATGTTTGGTGAAATGAATTTCTTTTTGGATCTGCAAATTAATCAACTAGATAAAGGAATCTTCATAACTTGGTCTAAGTATGTCAAAGAGTTGTTGAAGAAGTTTGGGATGGAAGACTCTAAACTAGTATGTACTCCCATGGTGATTGGTTGCAATTTGAGAAAAGATGATGAATCACCTAAGGATGATAAAAAAATACAGATCCATGATTGGAGGATTGCTTTATCTAACTCAAACTAGACTTGATATTATGAATGCAATTTGTGTTGTTGCAAGGTTTTAAGTTGATCCAAGAGAATCACATGTGATGGTAGTTAAGAGAATCCTGAGGTATTTGAAAGGTACTCTGGATTATGGCTTATGGTATCCAAAAGATAATGATTTCACTCTCAGTGCTTATACAGATGCAGATTAGGCTGAAGATGTTGATGACAGATAAAGTACAAGTGGAGGTGCCTTCTTCTTGGGAAATAGATTGGTTTCATGGATGAGCAAGAAACAAGATTTAATATCCATGTCAACTACAAAAGTAGAGTATATTGTAGCAGCATGTTGCTGTACTCAAGTATTGTGGATGAAGCAGACTTTGAAGGATATAAGAGTTGTGTATGAAGATCCAATTGCAATCTTTTGTGACAATATAAGTGCCACAAACATTTCAAAGAATCCAGTGATGCACTCAAGAACAAAGCACATATCAATAAGGTATCACTTTTTGAGAGAGAAGGTGACAGAGAATGAAGTAAAGCTGGAGTGTGTATTCATAAAGGATCATATTGCAAACATTTTCACTAAGCCTCTACCTAAAGATACCTTTGAGTATCTCAGAGAAAAGATAGGAGTCATTACCCCTCTTGTTTGGAACTAAGATGCATAGGAATGCATCAATCCAGTAGAGCTTAAAGTATCATTCCTTGATCTAGATTGATGTTTTGAAGGCTACCTCTCAAAGGGAGTAGGTAAGTGTTTCTGGTAAAGTAAATGGATTAGAGCAGTAGTGTGCAAGTATGTGCCCTTTTCCATTGATGTCAAAGGGGGAGAGAAATCATGTGAAAAAATTAGGGGGAGGAAGAATGAAGTTGTGTAAAGAGAAAGGGGGAGAATTTTGTCTTGGTGGTCTTTTCCATTTTCCACATCTTATGTTGCCATCAATGACAAAGGGGGAGATTGTTGCAAGTATGTGCCTAACTGGTGTTGTCATTGATGTCAACATATCTATGTTACCATTGGTGTCAACTATGCTCTTACTTTGTTGAGGATATTGAGAAAATTAGCCCCTCTGGTGATAACAATGTGTTGCAGTAGAAACAATGCATTGCATGCAGAAGCACAATCCAAAAGAATACTCTGCAATACTCTACATTTCTTGAAGAATGAATATCTTTACTATGGATTGGAAGTTATTCAGAATCCTATTTGAAGATGTTATATTCTGAATTTAATGCTCTAGTATGAAGCATTGAGTGAGATATGTTCACGAGAGTGAAAATATCTTTTTCTGTATGTTTGGTGGTGATAGGGAGAAAGTGTTTTTCTCCACATTCCTCTGCATTGAAGTATTTTGGTCTGTAGTTCTAGAACTAAGTCTATGATGATGTTAAATTCTTTCAAGTGTAATGGTTCATGATTTGGTGGTCCACAAGCTATCTTTTACTCATGACAGTGGCTGGAAGTGTTGTTCTTGTGCTCCAGTTTGAAGAATCTTGTTGATAGAGTTGTTAGAGATCATGCGGTTATTCCTAGTGATTATAATGTGCTTGTGGATGTCACCTAATCATGCTCCTACATTTGGATTGGTCCGCAAGGTGTAATTCAAATCGTGCATGAAGCATGTTTTTGAGAATATTTGTGTTAACATCAGTCTTGGCCAACTTGGTTGGATTTGTCACTTGCAAAGATGCATCGAAGATTGTGATAGCATGTTGTAGCATGGAAGATTGTGTTTGAATCCTAGCTAAGGCATGGCATGATGTGCATAGATTATTACATCTTTTCCTTAGCTAAATTTGTATTAGGTCTAGACCTATTTTATGTATGTTTTTAATACCAACCTTGGAGATTGTTCAAATGGTTAATGATTGTAATGATGACCTTGATGATCATTTCAAGATTGATGTAGTGTATAAATACTTGTAATTGAATCGTGAAAAGTTATTTAAAGAGTGAAGATGTGGAGATAAAGGGAAGTTATGTAGCAGAGATAAGAAGAGGTGTTTGTGCTTCAATGGAATGAAATCTTGACATGAAGTAGATGATGTTAACTTAATTCAACCCTTTGGCAGTGAGCCATCCTTTGGCAGTGAGCCATCCATAGACAATGAGCCTTTCTTTATAGTGAGCAATTTGGGTAGTGAGCCCTGTAGGCAGTGACCCTTTATTTTTTAGTATTGATATAACTTATATATTTTTGTGGGCTAACACCCACTGTGGTTTTTCCCTTTTAGGGTTTTCCACGTAAAAATCTAGTGTCTCATGTGTTGTTTATGCTTTTGTGTTGAGCTTCTCATTTCAATACTTTCATGCTTTTATCTGAATATAAGTAATTGGTAAGTTGATGATCATATTTGATTAAATGTTTTAGGCCAACCAATTCACCCCTCCTCTCAGTTGTTTAGTGTAGTTCAACAACCCATTCATGCAAGCGACCTATTTTACAGACCTGCAGGCTTGTCAAAGACATGGCCATTGTTCCAATTTATAGGTTTTTCATTAGATCTTTAGGGTCAAAAAATTCATGAAGCGTGGGTTATCCTGGGTTAATTGACCAGCTCCTTCACCACTATTATAGAGCTCAAAAATTGTTATATATACTTCAAAATGCAATGTATTTATGTTAGCTATTCTTCTAGGCTTTTGGAGGTTAGAGAATTCTTATAACCAGACCTTTGTAATGCAGTTGCACGAAACAGTTGGATTTGATGTACTGTGCTCAACACAGAGCTTTTGATGTCTCTAATTTTTTGGTTCATCTATGAATGTAACTCATTATTCTGTGTCTATTTATTTTGTGTCATTCTCTCTTTTGTAACGGTTATTTGACCTCCATAATCAATATAAATTGATATTGTGCCTCTCTCATCATTCTTGCACTATGTCTTCTTTTTGGATTAGTTTGAGCTATGTATTCTGAACAAAACGTTCCCTTCCATATCTCCATTATTTTTTCTTTGACCTCTGTTAGGATTAGTATGAATTTGTGTGTTTTCTTTCCAATTTTGAGATGTTTGTGTGTCTCTTCAGTTGCAGCTGAGCATCCCCAATCTGGTGCATCACTTTCTCTTAATTTCAATAACCTTTCTTACCCTTTTCCCCTCCAAGCATTAGCACTAGATTTAATTTATTTCTTTGAGCCTTAAGCTCAAAAAGAGGAACCGACCTTCTTTAGAGGTTTGATCTCATTTACAAGGTCCCACACCTTGAGATCAGTCCCATTGTGTCATTGGAGTGTTTGAACAAGATTCAAGCAGGGTGTAATTTAACATGACAAAAAGTCTATACTCACAGCACGATACCAATAACAAATACATGGAAAATATATTTTGACCGATCCTACACACATCATGGCTTGGGGGTAGGTACCTTGTTTGTTACCCCTCAAGGAGACACTATTCCAAAATCCTACAACATAACATTTCCGTGTAAAAACAATGTAGCAGAATATGAGGCCCCTCATCAGAGGACTTTGTATGTCCATCCAATCAAAGATTGAAAAGTTCACAGTTTATGGTGACTTCTAGCTAGTTATCTAACAAGTCTACAATGAATACAAAGCAAAGTATGACAAGATCCTACCCTATAAAAGAATGGTTGATGATTTAAAGGACTGCTTTCATGATATCCATTTTGAGCAAATACCAAGATTGAATAAAAAATAGAAGACGCCATGGCTACTATATGATCCCTCATTGAGATGAAAAAGGATAGTAAGAGATGTGAGTTCATGATTAACAAGCTTCCAATGCCAGCTTATGATGTTCCACAATCCAAGCTACTATGTGATATTGTTGGTCCCTTATCTCCATGGTACCTAGAGACCTACATGTACCACCATGACAAGATCATTGCACCTAACCTAACATCTACACAACACCACACTTTCATCTACCAAGCCTCTCAATTCACCATCATAGGTGACACCCTTCACCAAAAACTCTTGATGGTACTCTTTTATGATGCCTTGAATCTAGGGAAGCCAAAGTGGCCTTACAAGAGGTACACAAAGGTATTTGTGGGTTACACTCTAGTGGACGTACTCTAGCAAAGAAGATTCTAAGGATAGGGTACTACTGGTCCACAATGGAACAAGACGCCCATCAGTTTGTGAAGAAATTCCTTCCATGTCAACATGGTGATCTCATTCATGCACCATGACAAGAACTATAGCTGATGATGACCCCTTGGCCCTCTTCACAATGGGGGCTCAACCTCATAGGCAAAATCCACCCACCATCGTCTAATGGAAAGAAGTTCAATGTCACCACCATCAAATATTTTACCAAGTGTGTAGAATCCATTCCACTCACTTTCACCACCGGAATCCAAATAACCAAATTTATACTTCATTACATAATATGCCATTATGGCATCCCCCTTTCCATCATTATCGACAATGGGAAACCCTTTAAAAACTAATAAGTTCACACTCTTTGCAAAAAAATCCACATCCAACATCACTTCTCCACATAATATTAACCTCAAGGTAATGATCAACCTGAAGCCTCCAATAAAACCATCTTACGCATCCTAAAGAAGATAGATAACAATGTTGGCCATGACTAGCACCTCCAAGTCAATCCCATCCTTTAGGCCTACCACACAAGCATCTATACTCCTACAGGAGTCATTCCATATTCTTCAGTATTTGGTTTCCAAGCCATCATTCCAATCGAGGTCGAGCTCCCCTCACATAGAATATCATTGCAGAATATCAATACTGAGGAGGAGTATCGAGTTGCATACCTAAATGAGCTAGAAATTTTGGATTAGAGGCACCTGAATACTCTTAATCACCTATAGGCCTATCAAAACTACCCATGTAGAAGCTATAACAAAAAGATCGAGAACCATAAGTTTGAGATAGGTGACCTTCTCCTTATGGAAAATTAGAGGAACCTACAAGAGTTTCACGAGAAGGGAAAGGTCAAGCCTAATTGGTTGGGACCCTATGTCATCATAGCTAGATATAGATTAGGAGCTTATCAGCTTGCAACACCTAAGGGGTAGCCTCTAGATGAGCCAATAAATATCATCCACCTGAAGAACTCCTATGCCTAACCCATCAAGTATCCCAAGTCAAAAATACAAAAATATCAAAAAAGGAAAACATCCAAAAAAGGAAAAATAAAAAAAGAAAAACCTGAGTGTAATAAAGTCATCCAATGGTGAAAATCACTTTGGTGATGCCTTGGATAAGTACCATGGTGAAAAACTACCTTAGGCACCATGTGTAGTGGTCAGTCTTACCATCTAATAACTCCTCACATCCATCACATCACTTCATATCACTCCATATCCTCTCCATCCCATGGCTTGGAATAACAAACATTTAGCGTCGTCCATCCCATCCCTTCATCACCCACTCGAGGCAAATTCCTGAGTTAATGTGTTCTTGTATGCCCTTCTTGTATAGTTTAAAATCACCAAAATTCAAAAACATCATAAAATCACCAAAATAAATAAAAAATAGAAAACCACAAAAAACCAAAAACCTCAAAAAAATAATTTTTTTTATTAAATCCCAAAAATAATCACCCATTGAAACATCAACAAACCATCATCCAACTCATCAAAAAATAATCACCCAATGTAATATCATAATTCCATCACCCAAAGCAACATAATCATTCCATCATCAAACACATCATCATTCCATCATCCAATGCGTCATCCAATACATCTTGAACTATCCCAACATCATCACTATAAATTAGAACTACATATTCATCACCACCCGCATCTTGATGTGCCTTGATCCTGTAGAAATAGGGTATGTAGGTAGCATGGAATACAAAGGAAGTATCCAGTACATAGGTACAAAAGATGCACCCATCTAACCTATTTGGATTGTCCCTATTCCCTAAGCATATACTAAATCTAAGAGCAATACACTTGCTAAGCATACTCCCAAAAACATCATAAATCACACAAAAATAATCAATCAACAAACAAACTAAAATCATGACACATGACCTACTATCTTCTTAGACCATATTTTGACTTTTACCCTAATCATCCAATCAATTCTTGTCTTAATGGATATATCATTCCTACAATAGGTAAAATCCATCATCCTATCAAATCAATACTTATCTTGGCAAGAGATACAATGGTTGTTTTTATGTTTCATTGGTCTTTTTGATTATTAATTTTTATCTTTTGCCTCATTCTCAGGATCACTCCAAAACTACCTTGATCTCACTATATCATGGTAGGTGGTAGAAAACACCTAGAATGGGGCATGGCCATTGTTTTGTCTATTGTTCTTGTGGGTTGGTCTCATTACTCCAAGTCTAGTATTCATATCTTCTAAATGTAGGGTCGATTGTAGCATAGTGTAACCCTTTTTCATCTAAGGTTCATCATACCTTTTATGTACTAAGGACTTATGCTATGAGTCCCCTTCCCTCATTTAGGTAAGATTATACTACCTTGGGCATACATGGGATCATCCTATTGTTTGTGGGTCTAGTCCATGCAATGACGGATATATATCATCACCTTGGTCTTTCATACCTTGGTGAAGATGTCCCCTTTTTCTTTAATAAATATAGGATTGCTCTAAAAAAAATCAACACAATATCCCATCTCATCCCATCACCCTTAATCTACCCTCATTCCTCATCCATCAAAATCATCATCTAAGCTTTGCATTTAAAGGACCTAATAAATCCCACCCCACAAACACCCTAACCAATCTAACAAACTCCTACCCTCCCATCGCAACCATTCCAACAAAACCCCTCTAACAATGTGGTGTTTAGTGACTTAGTACTCACCATCCCTAAACCTAGTCCAATCATCCCTTAACCTATCCCAACTATCCCTATACCTATCCCAACCATCCCCCAAACCTCCCAACCCCATCTCCCATGGTTCTAAGCATCACAAAGTATCATGACAAACATCCATAGTATCACTGCATTACACCATCACCATACCATACCATTAACCATATCATTAGATTTTCACGATAGCATATATCCATATCATTATCCATCCATCACATCCTGCATAATATATGTTGATTAATCCATCCATCACATCCTGCATATATTCCATTACATTTCATTTATCCATACAAAATATATGTTTATTAATCTAAGCATATATTCCATTGCATTGCATTTATCCATACATAATATATGTTTATTCATCTAAGCATTTATTCCATTGCATTTCATTTATCCATACATAATATATGTTTATTAATCTAAGCATATATTCCATTGCATTGCATTTATCCATACATAATATATGTTTATTCTATTAGCTGCCATTGCACCAAAAGATCAACTTATTAATGCCTGATACAACCACTTGACTTAACAAGCATGGGAGGTGGTTAAGCCCTTGTCGCAAACCACCATAGTGCTGCGCTGAACAAGGAGACCAAGGGCCACACCTTGCAACAATCCCCCTCCTAGCGCAAGCATGGGGTTTGAACCCGTGACCTCGGCTCTGATACCAATTGTGAGCTGTCGTTGCACCAAAAGATCGACCTATTAATGCCCGATACAACCACTTGACTTAATTAGCATGAGAGGCAGTTAAGCCCTTGTCGCAAACCATCGCAGTGCTACGCTAAACAAGGAGACCAAGGGCCACACCTTGCAACATATTCATCTAAGCATATATTCCATTGCATTTCATTTATCCATACATGATATATGTTTATTAATCTAAGCATATATTCCGTGTCCATCCTATAAAATCATATGCACATAATCCACATCATAATCCATAATCCATGTGCATAACATCCATAATATCATCCATAATGCATCCATCAATAATCAATGCATAGGTATCAATACATCCATCAATAAAACATAAACATAACAATGCATCCATAAAATCGATAATATGCATAATCATCATCATAAATCATCACATTCATAAACCATAAAACATCCATATGCATAACAATCCATAAATATCCACATCATAAATCATCATAATCCACAAAAGCTTAATCATAAATGCATAACACATCAAAAATTGCTACCAAAATCATCATCATCATCATCATCATCATCATATATATATATCACTCAAAATCATAATGTCATGATACAAAAAATGTGTGCCCTGAAGGCTCAAAGTACATCAAAATACATAAAAGCTAGAAGGCATGCAAATATACACATCAACGATGAGTAGATGAATCCGTAGTAGAGTATGTAGGAGAGTCAGGTCGTCGGGGAGGAGGTGGCCTCATAGGTGTCTATTGTTGTTGAGGTGGTGGCTACTAATATTGTGATGGCTACTGGATAGACTTTTGAGACTGTCTAGATCTCTGTGATACAAAGACCCTAAATCGGTTGTGCTAGCTATAAGTAGGCACTCTCTGCCCCTTGGGAATGGCCATCTGATAAGCACCATAGTAATACTTGTCATGAGCCCTCTGATCTACCAACTACTATTGCATCTACAACAACTGCTACTGAGCTGATGAGAAGTCTCCCCACATTTGGGCCATGTTGGTGCCAGCTATGACACCCTGCATCTATGAGACCTACTACTGCAGTTGCACTACCTATGCCTCATCCTGTGTGGCCCTGACCTTAGCCCTTTACAGCCTATCCTCTATCCCCTACCACATCACTATCTTTGCATCCTTCTAAGTAGTAACATGCACTATCTGCACCTACATCTAGCTCTTGAGGTGGCCTATCTGTGCCTGCAAAATCTACATCTATGGATCTCCATCCCTGCCACTCACCTATCCAAAAGGGCATGTACACCCTGCAGAGTCTGTAGTTGTGCTAGAGCATTGTCTTTCTCTGTTGTGACTATAGCGAAGTTCTATTGATGCCTCACTACCTAATCCTCTAGGATGGCAACCTGGGCCCACAACATTGCAATATCCTCCTCCATGTATCACCTCGACTATACCCGTTGACAGCTAGCAAATGGAATGGGACTAGGGCATGTACCTAATGTCCCTGCACCTAATGTCCCAACACATGAAGTTCCCTCTTGTCCTACATCCAGCGGTACCTACCTTGAAAGTACATGTGCAGCCGACACCTGACCCACCTTTGCCTTCATAGATGGTATTTAATCCAACAATGGAGCCTACCCAACTGGTGCCAATTGTGCCACTTGACCTTGCCCTACCACTGCCACCAACACCTCTATCCCATCATCTCCCCCTCCTCCTCCCCCTCCTGAATCTCTACCTCCTTTATAGCCTACTCCTCCCATACCTCCTCCTCCTTAGGATCTACATCTGGGATAGTAAGTCATATAGGCCTCACCTACTACCACTACATGTCATATGCAGGGGTCATCCATGTATCCATTGTCTAACTACCCCATTTGCACTGCATTGGTTGTAGTGCCACCTAGTCCAACAAAGCCATCTATGGCTACAACTATGAGGGCCAGGCTAATGCAGAGGCATCCACACTATAACCTTCGCATATAGCATGGATGTCTGCAGACCAACCTCATCATCATCATCTTCGCCATCATCATCATATTTCCTAAAACCACCAACAACATCATCATATTTCGCGTTACACAGTCAGCATCATCATCTTTCGGATGATCACAATCATCCTCCTGCCGACTACTGTTCACCTCCTCCGCCTTCCTTCTAACATCATCATCATGATGTTCAGCGGGTGCAAACATCCTCCGGTTGCACTGTTCATCGGGCTCCGAACTCCTTCGGCATCATGATATGCAACACTTCCTTCGTCAGCAGGATATTCAACATCCGGTTGCTCCAAATATCCTGATGACGATCACCTTCAGCACCTTTCCTTCGATGCTCCGCTAGCCGATGATACAAACAACAGCATCATGATCTACTTTATCCGGTCCTCTCGAAAACCTCCTGATGATGCTTCACACAACCTTCTGCCGATACCAAAGCACTCAACGACGGCAGGATAAACTCGCGTAGGGGGATATCTCAATATCCTGATGACGATGACGTCATATCCTGATGACGATGACGTCACCCAATATCCTGATGACCTCTTCAACACTTAGTCGAAAAAAACAAACTTTCTCTCCCGCATCTACTCGCGATACGCGGATGTTTGGCACTCCCGATATGATGATCCTGATGCTGATACATGCACTTAGTCTATGTCCGACCTAAAACATCCTGATGCACTCGCAACATGAAAACTCCAACAGTTTCATGACCCGATCTTCTACCTGATGCCAATGCACTCCTCCTCGGCAACTCCTGATGATGATCACCCGACGCACTTGCACTTCATGCGATCGACAACATCATGCTCTCCTCCACTTATCAGGATGACGATGCCTAACCCGACTGCAGGATATTTGTAGCAATATCCTGATGATGCCGTCTTCACGAACTTTCAGCTTTTGCGAAGTTTCACTTCGCCGATCCTCCAGGGATGATCCGATCCAACCTCAGGGTGATCTTCCAACTCGAACTTATCAGCTTGACCTAGCACATGCCCATGCTAGGGTCTTCAACATCTTTCAGCCACGATCCTGCACACCTGCATGCGAACAAACAGAAAACACAAACTACCTCCTAACCTACTGTACATTACCATTCCACCGATCAGATGAGTCAACCGGTGGAATGGATCAGTGAATCCATGAAACCTCTCAAACCAGCAAATCGAACAAGCAATAGAATTCAACCAGAGCAAGAACACAAACAGGATCTCTTTTTTGATTTCAAAGATGCAATACAATATGATGTTCCTCACACAGAACAAATGAACTCCTCTGCTTAATGCAACACTATACTGCCGATCGATGATCTACAATCAACCGATCCTCATGCTTATAAAGATTTGCCTACGAGTACTACTGACCCGACTCCAAGCGGCTGGGAACTCTCCAAGCGGCTGGGAGATCCCACCGAACACGCATCATGACAACTGTCTTAACAAACTAACTAAAAATAGCAAAAGCCCGGTCAGCATGATCTTATCATGATCAGCATGACCTTATTACATGCAATTGGTCTTAACAGACCTTCTTGGAAACACAAACAAGACCTATAACTACTAACTGCCTTATCAAGACCAGCTGTCAGGTAGGTGCTCCTGCACCATACTCCCCAACAGAAAAGAACTCATGTCCCATGAGTTTAGTATGTGGAAGTCTTCCACCTTCACACTTTGCCTTGTCAATAGTCTGACCTGCTCCAGTTTTATCCTCTGCGGTCTCTTGGCTTCTCCAAGACTTCTGCACTGTAACTTGCTTTCTGGCAAGTAAATCATCATGCCTGTTGATGTAGGCCTTTTTCTCACATACCCTGGGTTTGTCAGGTTGTCTGACCAGAACCTCTTTCTGAACTACCTCTTGAACTGCTGAAATGTTCAACTCTATCTTCCTGTCAATCTTTATAGGACAAGCAATAGTCCCAACTATGACAACATCCTTGTCATTCTTCTGAACTGGTTGCTGTTTGCACCCCTGTTTCTGAACCTGTTGCTGACCTCTGTCAGTCACAACTGAAACTTTCTTCAGCTTGTTGTCTGTAACAACTCCTTTCCCTGCAGTGTCCTGAACTGCCTTTATGCCTGCTCCTCTAGGCATCTGCACAAATTCCTTCTTTCCCATCAAAATGATTTGAGCTGCCTTCTGTACTGCAGCTTTTGCCTGCAATGGCATCAACTTAATAAACTTCCCATCCTTCTTGATGGTGTAGGTATTAGCATACCCATCATACAGTACCCTTCTGTCAAATTGCCATGGTCTACCCAACAGTAGGTGACAACATTCCATAGGCAATATGTCACACAAAATTCTATCCTGATATGGCCCAATCTGGAAATCCACATATGCCTGTTCAGAGACAAAAAGTGATTGACTATCACTCACCCAAGATGCCTTGTAAGGGTGTGGATGTGGAATCCTTTCCAGCTTCAGTTTATCCACTATTTCCTGAGATACCATGTTGTCTGTTGAACTAGTGTCAATGACAACCTTACATACCTTACCTTTACTCTTGCATGTGGTCTTGAAAAGAGCTCTTCTTTGCATCATATCCTTTGATGCCTGCAAACTAATTCTTCTTAACATCAATGATTCTCCACTCTCTGGATATCCATAATTCTCAGGACCTTTGTTTGAACTCTGTGCACTTTCTTCTACTTTCTCTTCTTGTACCAGTTGTACCCTCTTGTCACTAGTTCTATCATTTCTGGATGATGAACCTTTGTTTTCTGGACATTTGAAAGATGGATGACCAAACTCTCCATAGGTGTAACACTTTCCTGAAAATGTAGTAGAACCTCTACCACCTCCAAATCTTCCTCTATTACCTTTCCATCCACCTCTGAAATCAGACTGTCCCTGTCCTTTACCAGTGTCTTCTTGAACCTCATTGGTTTGCTTTTGTGCAGGGGCTGCTCCTCTTCCCCTATTGTTTCCTCTACCTCTCATGGACTTATCATGTCCTCTATTCATTTTTTCTTCAATCCTGATTGCCATTTGATAACAATCCTCCACATTCTTAGGGTTAGCTAAAACTAACTCATCCTGTATGTTAAACCTCAAACCTGCCAAGTACCTAGCCACCTTTTCTACCTCATTCTCATGATGACCAGATCTCATACTTAACAGATAAAATTCCTCAGTATATGCCTTCACATCCCTGTCTTTCTGCTTTAAAAATTGCAGCTTCTTAAACATCTGGATTTCACAATCCCTTGGTAAGAATTTCCCTTTGATCCTTGCTACCATCTTATCCCATGAAGTGATCTTAGACTTCCCTTGCTTCCTTCTCTCAGATTGTACATAATCCCACCATACCAAAGCATGACCTCCTAACTTGGTCTTTGCAATCTTTACCTTCTGATCTTCAGCAACATCTTCACATTCAAAGTGATTATCAAGTGCAGCAATCCAATCCAACAACTCATCTTCATTCAAACTTCCAGTGTATTTGGTAACATCAACCTTTACCTTAGGTTTTTCACTCTGCACTGCCTTTAGCAGTTTTGCCAATCTCTGGTCTTCAGCATCCAGATCTTCAGCTACCTCTTCATACTCTTCAACAGTATTTTCATCTTCTTCAGACTCACTGTCTTCCACTTCCCTCTTTTTGTTCTTTTCCAGGGCTGTCAGCCTGGCTTGAAGTGCTTCAGCAAGCTCCTTCATCTTCCTCATCTCTCTAGCATGTTTTTCCTTCATTTCCTGCAATTCCCTTGCAGTACCACTACCTTTAGGAGGCATTTTGTCAACCTCTCAATCTACACACAACACACAATTCAACTCTACCTCTACCTCTGCCCTTTCGGTGACAGAATCAACACACAACAGCCCAGACCTTTAGCTGAGCTCTGATACCACTATGATGCAGAGGCATCCACACTATAACCTTTGCATATAGCATGGATGTCTGCAGACCAACCTCATCATCATCATCTTCGCCATCATCATCATATTTCCTAAAACCACCAACAGCATCATCATATTTCGCGTTACACAGTCAGCATCATCATCTTTCGGACGATCACAATCATCCTCCTGCCGACTACTGTTCACCTCCTCTGCCTTCCTTCTAACATCATCATCATGATGTTCAGCGGGCGCAAACATCCTCCGGTTGCACTGTTCATCGGGCTCCGAACTCCTTCGGCATCATGATATGCAACACTTCCTTCGTCAGCAGGATATTCAACATCCGGTTGCTCCAAATATCCTGATGACGATCACCTTCAGCACCTTTCCTTCAATGCTCTGCTAGCCGATGATACAAACAACAGCATCATGATCTACTTTATCCGGTCCTCTCGAAAACCTCCTGATGATGCTTCACACAACCTTCTGCCGATACCAAAGCACTCAACGACGGCAGGATAAACTCGCGTAGGGGGATATCTCAATATCCTGATGACGATGATGTCATATCCTGATGACGATGACGTCACCCAATATCCTGATGACCTCTTCAACACTTAGTCGAAAAAAACAAACTTTCTCTCCTGCATCTACTCGCGATACGCGGATGTTTGGCACTCCCGATATGATGATCCTGATGCCGATACATGCACTTAGTCTATGTCCGACCTAAAACATCCTGATGCACTCGTAACATGAAAACTCCAACAGTTTCATGACCCGATCTTCTACCTGATGCCGATGCACTCCTCCTCGGCAACTCCTGATGATGATCACCCGACGCACTTGCACTTCATGCGATCGACAACATCATGCTCTCCTCCACTTATCAGGATGACGATGCCTAACCCGACTGCAGGATATTTGCAGCAATATCCTGATGATGCCGTCTTCACGAACTTTCAGCTTTTGCAAAGTTTCACTTCGCCGATCCTGCAGGGATGATCCGATCCAACCTCAGGGTGATCTTCCAACTCGAACTTATCAGCTTGACCTAGCACATGCCCATGCTAGGGTCTTCAACATCTTTCAGCCGCGATCCTGCACACCTGCATGCGAACAAACAGAAAACACAAACTACCTCCTAACCTACTGTACATTACCATTCCACCGATCAGATGAGTCAACCGGTGGAATGGATCAGTGAATCCATGAAACCTCTCAAACCAGCAAATCGAACAAGCAATAGAATTCAACCAGAGCAAGAACACAAACAGGATCTCTTTTTTGATTTCAAAGATGCAATACAATATGATGTTCCTCACACAGAACAAATGAACTCCTCTGCTTAATGCAACACTATACTACCGATCGATGATCTACAATCAACCGATCCTCATGCTTATAAAGATTTGCCTACGAGTACTACTGACCCGACTCCAAGCGGCTGGGAACTCTCCAAGCGGCTGGGAGATCCCACCGAACACGCATCATGACAACTGTCTTAACAAACTAACTAAAAATAGCAAAAGCCCAGTCAGCATGATCTTATCATGATCAGCATGACCTTATTACATGCAATTGGTCTTAACAGACCTTCTTGGAAACACAAACAAGACCTATAACTACTAACTGCCTTATCAAGACCAGCTGTCAGGTAGGTGCTCCTGCACCACAGGCTGACACATTTGTTCGTTCCTGTGCCTAAATGGTCGTCACCTAAGGGAAATATTGTGTTGTTCCAAACTGTTACATAAGACACAACATAATATATCTCTAAATGGTGTGCTCTCCCCGCCCCATCATATATCAAGGCTAGAATGTATAGGGCATGTGTATATGATCATCTACCTACATCTCCATACCTATGTATGGTCGCTAGATGATTGTATCCACATCATCCAAATGTTGTCCTCAGTATCTCAACTGCCCCATATGTGTATGTGAAATAGTTGTATGGTACAAGAACACATATGGCTTGAACTATCCCCTCACATAAGCACACTTAGACTGCATGATGGAAATGTGTTCCCATGCCCACCATGGAGCAATGTCACCCTTGCTCCAAAACTCACATCCAAATGGTATACCACTAGATGCATCTCATGATATAGCTAGGCTAGCAAGCATGATGCCCATGTAAATGTTGTCTCCTAAGTTATCATTTCCTTGATCACTCACCCCCAGCTAATCAAGAAGTCCTATGACTATTAATCTAGCATTAATATGTCTCCAATCAGCCTATAGATATATAATGTAAATTACCCAACTCCACCTACCTGATTGTGTACATATCTCAACTCCCATCGATCTTTGGTATATACTGGTTGGGATGGTTCAAATGCTCTATCCAAAGTTGCCACTCCCGAGCCTACATTATATATCACCCTCTCTCCCACTATGAGGATCCTAAGGATCCTCCATACATCCTCTAGGGTAATGGTAATCTCACCCATAGGTAGTAAAAAGAAACATGTCTCGCTCCTCCACCTCTCCACTAGGGCTGTCATCATGGCCCTATGTGCCTGTAACTAGGGCATCTTTGAAATAGTCTGCAACCCTATTCTCCCAAGTTGAGCTAAATCTGTACGATCTAACTGTGACCTCAATGCCATCACTGATGGAACACATCCCTCTCATGACTGTAATATCACCCCTAGAATGTACATCCAAAAAATCACCTAAGTCAGCTCATTTTCCCCAAAACAACACTTTGGTGCTAATCCAGAGCCTTATTGCACTAAACCATAAGGTGGCACTAATTGAGAGCCATATAGCGCTAATCTGGAGGATTGCGCTAGTCCACACCTCGATGGTGCTAATCTAGAGGATAGCACTAATTCCCAGCAAATTTGCACTAAACTAGAGGTTAGCACTAATTCATGACCTAATGGCACTCATCTACCATTTGACCTAAAAAACTTAATTTTCTTGGCATTAAACAAGATGTTAGCACTAATCTCCGACCATATTGCTCTAATCCAGAGGATAGCACTAATGTGCTAACAGATAGCACTAAACAATCAAACCCCCAAATTCATGGTGCTAAACTAGAGGATAGCACTAAACCATTAGTGGATGTTGCTAAACCATCTAGATTTTCCTTTTTTTCCTATGGCACTAAACCAAAGGATAGTGCTAAACTAGAAGCTTATAGAACTATGCGGCTACACAATAGCATTAATCTACCTAACTACCCATTTCCCTGTTAGTGTAGGTTTTTTATTCCTTTCCATAAGGTTTTTCGTACACATATTATTAAGCGTTCTTAGGTTAATAAATTGAGTTTAATTAGGTGAGTGGGTTGTGATGTGTTACCTTCCTACATGTGAGCATCCATTAGCTATCTTGCGAAGATACTTTTCTATGTTTAGTCTGATAGATGGTTCCTCCTCATTGGTTGGCTTTTCCACCACCACCCCTCTCCCTCATCTATATAAACTCACTACATAGCTTGTATTTTGTAATTGCCATGCTATTGTTTTCTATTTTGTGAGAAATCTATTCAAACTATTCTCATATGATCTCCTTTGCAATCTTCTCTTTGAGCTTGCCTTCAACTTTCTAGATTTTGGGGTGTGATTTCATAACAAAATCTAACATGGTATCAGAGTAGGTGAATGCCTTTGGTTAGTCATTTAAAGATCTAGTATTTGAGATCATGGTTGCTCTTGAAATTTCAGTATGCTCTTCTCTTGCATCCGATGATAACCTAGGGAATCAGAAAAACTTGATAGAAACACCAGTTTGTGATGAGGATTTTGTATATGGCTTTGTGTTGTAGGTAGTGTTGTGCCTCGCACACATGCCCCATTTCAAGAAATAGGGATCCCCTCTCTCAAATTTGGTCTAGAATATCAAGTGAAGTCTTTCCATCTCCTAAGTAGTCATGCGGTCAAAGTGTACTTTTTGCCATGATGGAAGTTTGAAGTTGAAAAATCATTCCAAAATTTGCTAAGTCAAGGTCTTTCCATTTCACTTAGTGAGTTTGATAGTACTTTTGCACTAAACCTGGCCCTAACCAACCTTTGGCTAAAACCGGTTGCAACTAACCTTTGTGCTGAAATACCTTTCATCTAACCTTTACACTGCATGGTTGCCTGACTGATCTCAACGTCAAGTTTTGCATGCACTGACTTTACACTATAGTGTTTGTTCACCGACTAAGTCAGAGGGTGGTGAAAACACCACCAGTCCGAGGGACCTAAAACCCCCACAAAGTGCATGCAACTAAACCAATCGATGTAGTGCCAAAAACATTGCCTACTACGACTAGGTCTGTCACACCCTCGAAGTCCCGCCAAGTCGGAAGAAATTGAAAGTCATGCAAACCCTAAAACTCTGCTAAATATTTTGATTGACACTGCGTACACCTTGCATTTATGACGATAGGACAGGAGGAATAAAAGGGAAATTTTTTTGTTTCCAAGCTCATTTCACATTTGACAAACATTTTGAGAGCTTTTTGATGATTGTCTCAAAGTGATTTTCAAGCACAGCCCATGGATTCGACCAGACGACCTCCTGCGCATATATGAAACTTGAACTTTTCACTCGCACAAACAAGGTAGGAGGTTGTTTCTCCAGTTAGGGTTTTACTACATTTTTCTTCAAAAGCACGATATGGATTAAAATTCACCAGTTAGGGTTTTGTATATGATTTGTTTGTTTCTTTATAAACCCTAGTTTTAGAGCCCTTAAAGAAATGCATTCTTTAGGCCCATTTGGAATTCCTCCTATACGTAAAACAAAATAGAATTTGTCAAAACCCTAACAAACAGGTGAACTTGAATGATTATTCTTGCATAAAAAATCCATCCAACTGACTCTCAAAAGCTTGTAACCAATCTAGTTAATCGATGGCCTTAGAATCCTACGCTAGGACTTATGATGCATTCAACACTAAAAACTAAACCTTCCAACCTCACAATATTTCTTGCTTTGAATGATTTAGTTGGACGATTGTTGAAGTCTTGGGTGAACCTAAGTTTTGCTTTGTACCGAAACTTGGTCTATCTGACCTTGTGCCAGAAAACCAACCCTCCAACTTTGGTCGGATGCATAAGAAATTCCCGCAAGTCGGTGATGTCCAAAATCCCCACTAGAAACAAAAAGAATGACTTTGCACTAAAATTAATCCTATCAAACCTTGTGCTAAAACACGCCATCACTGACTTAGTCGGTTGACTCTGAAAACCCTGCAAGGTCATAAAGTAGCTAATCTCGTACAAAGGTAATGAAAATTGATCCAACCTTCTGGCACTAAACTTCGAACTGACTAACCTGAATGCCTAACTTAAGTTGGTCTCTTCTAAAATTTGTGCAGGTCCGTTGACCACGAAATCTGTACAAAGCCTTGAGAACCCATGAAGGATGAAAGATCAGTTAGTTGGATAGACCTGATTTCCCCACTGAGGTCGGTTGACCTCAAAAGTAGCATTGTTTAAACTGTAGGTCAGTTGATCCTAAATTTAGTGGAAATTGAACAAAATGACTATTTTCAAGGATTTTTCAAAAGGAGAAGTGTCTGATAGAATGTGATAATGACTATAAATGACAAATGATGATGTTGTATATGATTTAAATGGAATTTTTATAGAAGTTGGGTTTTTATTGCATGTATTAGTATTGAATTGCTTATTTGATCATGTAATGGATGCAATGGTTAATGAATTTAAAACATCTGTTCTCTTAAATGCATAGCAAATTCATTATAGATTCATTGGTTATAACATGGTTGAGAGTATAGGAGTCACTTGGAGATCATAAACTTTAAACTTAGGATATGGTGAAACATCCCAAGGTAACAAACTTATAAGGTTCGGCCTTGTAGGTTAGATGAGTTCCTGAGGTCATGCCATGAGGTGTGAATTCAAAGGTATTCCCCCAAAGACAAAGATTTCTACCAGAAGGAGAAACATTCGAGATACAGACCTCGGTCACATAGACCTTGATGACTTTAGACATAGGGTATTTGGCTCAGATTCAACCTCTAGAACCAAAATAGTGAAGGATAGTGGGATAGCACAAGTAGCTGCCTCCCCCACATCAGTACAATGTGTAGAGCTGATAATGGCCTGTGCAGATAGATATGACATCATGACTAGAAAAATCCAAACTACCAATGGAGTCATCTTAGCTGACTTAAGTCCACCTTCCTTGGCTAGGACTTTTGACATCCCATGGCGTTTTGTGATGACTATGTTGGATAAGGTTGAACTAGAGGCAACTTACAAGAAACATGTAAATGGATGCAAAAAGCATATGAATGAGCAATGGGAAAAAAGAAGGAGGTCAACCTTGATCAAGTTTCCACAAGTACTCTACAATAGTGATTTTCATGATGAAATAGGTGACCTTGTAACATTATTGAGTAGAATATATGGACTTCATACAACCTCCACTTTTGAAGAATGAATTTTTTTCATAATTGGTGAAATATTAAATGGCACTAAGTTTCATTATGCATAGGTTTTGAGTGACAACATTCACGAGGCATTTAGTAACTACAAGGAAAAACAATTTTTTAGATGGACATCCTACGTTGTTTATGCATTGGCAAGAAAAAAATATTATGTTGGATTTCCTAAGGTAGGTGAGGTAGGAAATGATGAGTAGACCCAAGTCAAAGTATATGAGTGCTACACCCAGCTCATAGTGCCTCAATCTCTAATCCACTTTAAGAGAGTCAATGATGCTTTCACGATGTATATAACAAGATTGTTGCAAGGCAACACAACCTTGAGGATTTTTACAGAAGCTAGGAATGAGATAACCAAATCTAGAAGGTGGTACATCTAGTTTGAAAAATTTACATATCTAAGGATACAAGGTTTCACTGAGATAACTTATAAACTTCCTAGATATCCTATAGATAAGATAGTAGTCTTGGAGTTGTCTAGGCAATTGATCACTTGTGCTAGGAAACTCAATCACTTGCATAGAACAAATGTCCAATTTCCCATACTATTAGGCAAAGGGAATTATGCATTCCTTTCATTGGCATCAGCTGAGCATTTAGACAAAGAACTCCAACTTCTTAACCTTCACTACTACAATGCAAGAGATTATTTTGATCCAAATAAGGTGATGGAAAAATTTGTGAGCAAGAAATTGTTTCAAAAGATGCACATGGAAGACTTTTGGTCTAATTGCATGGATGATTATGAGGTTATGAAGAAAGATCATTCAAGGTTATCTCTAGCATTCATAAGGAAGTTCCACATTATTGTAGTCCCTAACCAACTAGAAGATGATGAAAATGTAATGAATAGAGGAGCTTGGGAAGCTCAATATCACCAACCAATTCCATTGCCCAACTGGGCTAATGCTGAGGAAAGTTCTCTAGATGTTGTAATGAAAGAACCTATTAGGTTGAGAAAGGCATGGGTAAGAGGTAGGATTGTTGTTGTGCAGATGCAGGGAGTACAACTCACATACACTGCACCTGAGTCAGAAAAGGAGTCTGGAGGAGAAGAGGATGAGCCAATAGACATCACTAATGATGCAGAACCTGCCCAAGGGCAAAAAGATGATAGTGAGGAACATATTCTGTTAGCAAAAAGGCTAAAACGGAAAAGGGTAAGAAAACTTCTGCAAATCCCCCTAAGAAAGATCTGCCTCCTTCTACCAAGACAAGAGCCTCTAAGAAAAGGGATATGCCTAGTGGTTCTGGAGAAGGTTCGAAGATAAGAAGGACAAGGTGAAGAATGTTAGTAAGGATATAGAGACTATTACTACAACTAATGATGACACTAGTCTAAGAACCTGTCCACCTCCTGCTACTCCAAGTGTTAGTGCTACTATCACTAGTGTTCAAGAAAATGTTTCCACCAATCTTCCACCTCTAAATGTTGCCTCACCTATCTCTTCTCCACTAGTAATAACCTCCACTGCCTTAGATAGTTCCACTTGCTCTATTATTGCACTACCATGCTCCCCTACTACTTCTACATCCCTACCTGCCATATCCTCTATCATGTTTTCCACTTCTACATCCCTTCTTTACCTTCTTTTTCCATCCCTTCACCCATAGTCATCTCTTCCACTATGTCAGTAGTGTTAGCCAATTTAACGTGAATAGACTTGTCCTTAGCTGCAGTACCTTTGTCCTCTATTTCACCTATCTCATAGGCACCCATAGGACAAGACTCAACTCCTCTAATTGTACCACTACTACCTAGAATTGATAATGTATGCATAGAATAGGGTCTCCAAGAGCCTGAGCCAGAGAAAGATGCATTTGTTCAGGTAAATAATGAAATCCCAAATGAACCTTTGATCGAAGCAGTCAGTATTGAAGTAATTGAAATATCTGATAGTCCTCCAGAGAAAGGTCAGATAGGAGAAATATTCAAAGCATCTCAGGAGAATGTGATGGTAAATTGGAGAAATCTCATAGATAAGGGATTAGGACAAGAACAGGGATTACTTGAAGGCTCTCTGAAAACTGATAATGAAAATCTTGATGAATTAAGTAAACCTCTTTCCTTAGCACTTGAATGGCTCCAAAATAGAGTGGCATACCTAGAGCCTCAGGTAGAAATAATGCAATTAGATTTCAGTACAATCTTGTTGCAAGCTTAGAAGCCAAACAAACAAAAGAAAGAAAAAATACAATCAAGAATTTACAAAGATGAGACTCGATCTAGGATTGCTGAAATAGCTATGCCACCAACTAACACAAACAGGGAGCAAGTTAGAGTTGATGATTATGCTATCACAATGGTCAATTTAGGACTAACCAAATATGCTCAGAGAGTTGATGAATTCAAGGGATCCATCAATTCAATTCTGGAACATTTAGATAGAGATGAACTTTCAAAGAAAGAATTGAAGCAACAAAATGAAGAGCTCCAGACGTGCCTTCAATTTCTAATCAAACTAGTTGATGTGGGTGGAGAAATAAGGAAAGTACCAACTTTCTTGTCAACAGATGAAATGGCAAAGCTCGTTGAAGTATGAACTATGTCACAAGGCACCCAAAAGTGGATGATTAAAGTATGTCTAAGGGACTGTGAACCGATTGATGCTGCATCTGAGTCAGGTTAGTTGAGCTTCAGTAACAATGGAAAGACTTGTGGGAAGAGTGTGATTCTTTTGAAGAATATTATTCCCATATGTTTCCCAGGGTCAAAAGTATCTGAGATTTGTCTGCACAAATGTTATTGGCTAAAAATATTCTCACTAGTGACAAGTTATATAATGTTACAGAATGGTATTAGCAGCTAAGGTTGAGAAAGGAAATCTTTGAGAACATAAAAGAAGCTTACAAGCAAGCAGATGAAGAAATTTTGGCTTTGATTTATGATATTATGATACTTTAATGGATTGTCTAGTAGAATCCTACAATGATTTCACACCTTATGACATTGAAGGATGTAAAGATAAATTGCATAGTCATTTTTGAATATGCTGGGCTTGACATAGAAGCTAGGTTGGATAAGGTCAGTGACCTTAGAGCTGAATTCAATGCATTCCATAAGGCAGGTATAGAAATAGAAAGAATATATAGCCGGTACAGCTAGGAACTAGAAATGCTCAAATATTGGGTCAATCACCTCAGGAATCCAGAGCATTTAGAGATCAATCCAGCACATGCAGTATGGCTCAACTACCACAACAAGCTAGCAGAAGAAGACAAAATCAATTTGGATGAAGAACCTTAATGTGTTCTTTTTTTATTATTTTGAAGAGTAATACCATCATTGATGTAAATTGCTATATTTAGAAAATCATGTGACACTACTTTGTCTTTATTATGCGCCAAAAATGAGCTTTTCCATATATATATTAAGTTGGGTAGTTAAATTGTCTAGATTCAATGTATCTAGGGGTTGTTTTTCATCTTTTTCATAAAGGACAAAATGTAATCTGGGATTTGTTACGAGCTGTAAGGAATGCATTTATTGATGTAATCTAGACCGTTAGTGTTGATTTAATCTCCACCATCCATTGAAAACTCGATATGGTTCCTCCTCTATATAAAGAGCTGCCATTTCCATTATTTTTGTAAGAAATAATTCTTGATGTCGAATTGTTGACATTCTACCATTTGAAGTAATACAAAGCAAGTTTCTGTAGTTGTTCTAAGAATTTGTGTATTGTGTTTCTTACTTAGTTTTCATGGTTTGATTCTTGCTCTCCCACAATTAGTTAGTCATGCTTTTATAATGTTCATGGTTTGCTGAAAGTATTTGATGAATACTCTTAGTCCATACTTTTAGTTATTTGCTAATGGTAGATGACTGTGCAAAGTTAGTTTGGGTTGATCATTTGTGCTTCAGTTCAATTACATTTCATGAGTTAAATTGCACCATCTATTGGGTATTTAATGAATGATTATAGTTAGAAAATCTTTTGATTCCATTGAATATGGCATCATTTCCTACAGTACTGTACCATTCATTTTTAGTTTGGTAACTCAGAAAACTGGTTAAATTTTAGAGCGTTTGTCTACATATAGTAATCCATACATTGTGAATGTCACATCAGATTTTTGTAAAACCTTACTCCCCTTTTGCATTTTCTTTTAAAACTATTGTTAGATTAGGAATTCCAGCAGCATTCAACATTATTTATCATCTAAAATCATAAAGGGTTTATGTGTAATAGTTGTTACAACTTTGAAATCTATAGATTGCATGTAAGACCCCTTGTAGGTACAGCTAGAATATTCCAACTGGGAGATTCCATGCAAGCTAAGACCTAGTTGTAGAAACCTTGGAGTAGTCTTACCTAGGGTAGGATACTTTTCAAGAGAGGTGTGGAACCAACAATCACACCTACGTTGCTATGTGCTAAAACACCCATCAATAGAGTTGGTGCTAGAAGGAGAGATGAGCAAAGAATTTTTACCCTCTATAAAAAATCAACAAGTCTAGGGACTAGACAAAGACATACTAGATCTAGCTCAGCTAGAGAGGAGCTACTGACTTTGACTGAATTTAGAAGTACAAGGAGAGATCAGGGAGTGCCTAGAGCACCAAGACCTTAGTCAACCCCAAGAAATATAGTTGTTGCCCCTCTCAATCCTCTAGCCATGTCTTTCTTCCTAGGAAATAACCAATCTCCATTTCAGTTCAACGATTACCATGATATGCCAAAAAATCCTGACAAGTTCTATTCCAAGTTTAGGGTACATGATCCGGATAGGACTGAAGATGAACACATCAAGATTTTTGAAGGCAACATGTTTATGTTACAAGTGCAATATGAAGATGTGGTCTGCTAATTGTTCCCTTACTCTTTGCATGATGAGGCTTACTATTGGTTTGTAAATCTCCCATCAGCTTCCATACGTTCATGGTGCACTTTGAAGACAACATTTTTGGATCATTTCCAGATGCCAACTACCCCAGCAGATCTGTACAGGTCTTTTGTGGAAATTTGCAGGGTAGAAGGTGAGCTGATAATTTCATTTAACAATAGATTTCAAAAAGCCTATAGCCATTTGTAGGCCCCTTATGCCATAGTTTAGTATGCAGCACTGCCAATTTATTATGCAACATTGGATAGACTTACATCCATGTTTGCAAGAAGAGCTAATCCACCCCCAAATACTCTTGCCCAAACCTACACTGAGGTTGTCACTATGAATACTTAGGACAAACAACCACTAGTCCATTGAATCACATGGGCCCTGCAGCCAAGCCAAATCAGATACCCATGATTAATCAAGCTTTGGCCAATCATACCCCTACAATGAACCTGATTCCTAACCTAGTTACAACATAGGCTTTGGTAGTTCATCTAGGAAACCCAGTAGCTGAAATGCCTCCTACTCAAATGCCTTTTCTTCAATCTTTAGAAACAACAAGGGCAACGGATGATATAGATGACATTACGGAGTTAGCTGATAAGATGAAGAAACTCATAGCAGAAGTCACTCACTTAAGGAATTAGAATGCTTATCTGCACAGAGGAATCAAAATGAGCATCAGTTCCAAAATCAGAACTAATTTTACAATCATAACTAGAACTAATATCAAAATCATAATTATCACCAGTGATCAAATCGATCCTAGACCACAAGGCCCAATAATGGAGGAGTGCCATCACCCTTGGAGAATCAGAACAATGATACCAAACCTCTTGGCCCCGTGATGTTAGCTAAGGAGACTTTATCTACCTGGTGCATACTACACAATACAAATGCTCACTCTGAGCTAGACTATCCAAAATTTTAGATAGCATCTAGTATCATTCAAAATGCTGAAACTTAGGAGAATCCATCGATGGGGTATGAACTCATTTGTTTGCAAAGGTATGATACTACCCTAGTATTTGATAGTTATAAATTTCCATTTCAAGATGATAATCAACCTGAAGGAGAAGAGTCAGATGAGGTTAATGCTTATCAGTAGTATAATAAAACTCTATACAACCTAAGAAGTAGTAAACCCAAAGGCCCTTCACCACTTCTATTCCTCCAAACAATTACCAAATTCCCCCAGATCCAAATGCTTCTAATAATCTTGAACCTCCAAAAGCCACACCTCAGCCAATATATCAAGGGGTTGCTCTCAAAAAGTCTCAACGGTCTGACATAACTAAAATGGGGTAGTATGTTGTTGAAGAACTCAAGAAGATGAAGGTTAGTTTTTCTGTTTATGAGTTACTAAAGATACTCGAAGTTAGGATAGCCTTCTTCCAAGATGTGGGTGTAGGTAGTAAAATAAACTTTCCTCAAAAGGAGGTACCGGTGAAAGATAATACTAAGAAAGGGAAAGAAAGAGTACATGTGACTGATGTTGAAAAAAAGATGACATTGTACAAGGATAAGGAGAGTGCCTCCACCAATGTAATGCCATTATTAGTTTGTAAGGCATTGGGTCTCACTCCAGCCAAGTCTTCCATGAAAGTAACACAACTAGATAAGACAGAGGTGAATTTAGTGGGTGAATTGAATAGAATACATATGCAGTTAGCTTATGATCCAACAGTACAACAGTATACAAACATTCAAGTGGTAGATATCCTAGATCAGTATGACATGCTCCTGAGTAGGGACTCATCTAGAACTTTGAATGGTTATATGGCAACTAATTTCTTTCATATGTGGCTTCCATGGAAGGGATTTGAAAACCAGATACGCATTGAAAGAGAACCAAAACTGAAACATATGATTATGGAGTATAACCAGACCAACAAAATTTTGTTTTCAAAAGTTGATTTGGGAGTTTATCTTCCTCATGTGAATCAAACCGAGGAGATTCTTATTCTAATCTGCAACAGATTTCCCGATCCTCCCCTTGTAGACAAACTAGAAAGTACAAAAGCCTATGTGCAATTAGATTCATGAAATTCTTTAGAAGAAGAAGAACCTGGGATATTTGAAGGATTCTAGGATTTTGTAGCCAAATTTATAAAAGATCAAGCTGCTATAGGGAAGCAAGTTCAAATAGAAGAGTTACTACTGCCAAATTGGTGTCATATACATGATGCTTTGCATTTTGAATTCACATGTCAACTTTGTCAAGAAGCAGTGGAGCAAGTACAAAGACAACTGAAAGTTCCTATTATCCTAAAGAAAACTCCAGCTGCTACAAAGAAAGAAGAACCAAAGCCTCTGATTAATGAGAAAAGATCAACAAAATGAGATGACAGTAATAAATATTTCTACCTCTAGACCTTGAGGTTCGATGGATTAAAATGCAGATAAGGGTCCAAGGCAGGTGATGAATTTATTAGCCCCACTGGAAGCTCATACCTAGAATCACATAGACATCAATTTCCATGCACACATAATGTAACTGAGTATGAAGCTCTAGTACAAGGATTGCTAATGGCACTACAGAAGACAATCATAATTCTCCAAGTATTTGGTGATTCAGAATTAGTCGTGACACAAGTAAGAAAGAAGTACTCATGTAATGGTAAGAGGTTAAAGAGGTATAGAAACCAAGTATGGGATTTGATTGAATGTTTTGATTGTTTCAATATCCAGGTGATACCTAGAAGATAGAATCATGTCGTAGATACTTTATCTTAGACAACAAGCATGTTAAAACCAACAACCATGGCATGATTAAAGAAGTTTTCTATTGAATTCATTGCTACCCCATCAGTACCAGACAATGTCACGAATTTCCAAGTTTTTGAGGATGATAAGCACATAATTGACTTCCTTACTTCATTAGATGTTTTCACTACTCAAATAATAGATGAAGAGGAAATGGAACCTACTTAGATGGATTTAGAAGGAGTCCTCAATCTAAAAACCAACATAATTCCAAAAGGAATGGTAGATTTGGAAAGACTATTTGATTCAGACAACCTAGGAACCCAGAGAAAAGAAGGAGAATCTCCCAGAGGGAAAACTGAGCCTTTTAATTTGGGAATAGATGAAGAGATTAAGAATGTATTAATTGGAAAGGCTAGTATTGAAGAAGAGAAGACCAACATTATTCATGCATTAAGAGACTATCATGAATTTATATCATGGAGCTATGAAGACCTCAAGATGTATGACACATCAATCATTACTCACACCATTCCATTGAAGCCTGGAGCAAAGCCATTCAGACAAAGGTAGTGACTAGTAAATGCTTTGTTGGAACCCCTGATCTTTAAAGAGGTACAAAAATTACTATAAGCAAGAATAATATTTTTTGTCAAAACATTTCGCGTGGGTAGCAAATTTAGTTCCCATCTAGAAGAAAAATGGAGAAATCAAACTTTGCGTCGACTTCAGGAACATGAATCGGGCATCTGAAAAAGATAATTACCCACTACCATCATTGGATGAAGTATTGTAGATTGTTAATGGATCCCAGATGATGTCTTTTCTAGATGGGTATTCAGGTTACAACCAGGTAATGGTTGACTATGAAGATAGATTGAAGACATCTTTCACATGTAAATGGGGAATCTATGCATATCGTAGAATGCCATTTGGATTGATAAATGCTAGTGCAACACTCCAAAGAGCAATGGATGTTGCCTTCGAGGGGCTGGTTGGAAAATGTATTATTATCTACATGGATGATCTCATAGTATTTTCAAAGAGGTGAGAAGACCATGTGGCAAACTTGAGGAAAGTATTACAATGATGTAAAGATTATGGTATATCACTCAATCCTAAGAAGTGTATCTCTGGAGTGACTGAGAGGAAGTTGCTAGGGCATGTGATCTCTGAACAAGGTATATCTATTGATCTAGACATAATACAAGCAATACTCAAAATACCGCCTCCAGCCAGCAAAAAGGAACTCAAGTCATATTTTGGTAAGATCAACTTTGTATGCAAATTCATTATGGGTTTGCTGAGACAGTTTGACCCCTTAATGCCATGTTGAAGAAAGATGTGAAAATAGATTGGACTTCAAAATCCAAAACTGCCTTTGCAGAAATTAAATAAGCCATAGCCAATGCACCTGTATTGGTTAGTCCAGACTATGCATTACCATTTCAGGTTTGCTCATTCGCATCCAAGCACACTTGTGTTGCAATGTTGACACAAAAGAGATTCGTTGATGATGGAAGGCCTATTGCCTTCATGAGTACTCCATTGAAAGATGCAGAGTTAAGGTAGCCTAATGTGGAAAAACAAGCCTACACTCTGGTAAAGGTAGTCAAAAAGTTCTGTCACTACATCCTAAGGAGTCAGG
The DNA here is from genome assembly GCA_027924645.1 of Cunninghamia lanceolata. Lineage (NCBI taxonomy): Eukaryota > Viridiplantae > Streptophyta > Pinopsida > Cupressales > Cupressaceae > Cunninghamia > Cunninghamia lanceolata. The sequence goes on from BSBN01000193.1 coordinate 9,076,735, forward strand.
TAATCGCCATAGTTCCTGATGTAGTAGTCAAAGCACTTTTAGTGCAAAGTGAATTGGGAGAAAGAAGGGGGAAGTGGGTGACCATCCTATAGGAATTTGATATAGATATACAACCTATGAAGTTGGTTAGAGGGCAAGCATTGACCAAGTCTATGGAAGAAGTGGAGCCAGGCTTAGTCTCCCAGAAGTATATGTTAGAAGATATCTTGAAAGATGAATGGTATGGAGACATCATATTTTATTTACTCAATCAACATTGTCTACCGTAGCTGAAATCAATTCAAAGAAGAGTGCTCAGACTGAAGAGTAACAGCTATATGATAAAAGGATTAGTTCTTTACAAGAAGAATCATGAGGGGATCTATCTGAGATGTCTGGATAAGAAAAAAGTGGATCAAGTGTTAACCAGTTTTCATGAGAAATTTGGGACATGTCATGGATCAGCTCACTCAACTGCTAATCAGATTCTTCACACTAGATATTATTGGCCTACCTTGTTCAAAGATGCATCTCACATGTAAGAACCTGTCATATCTGTCAAACTATTTCATAAAAAGTGTGACACACTGCCATGCCCTTGCAACTAGTTGTGGAGGTACAACCATTTGCTTAGTGGGGCCTCAACTTTATCAGTATGATCAATCCACCCTCCTCTGCAGGCCACATGTATATTCTAACCGCTACTGATTACTATACTCGTTGGTCTAAGGCAATAGCTTGTCAACAATACACCATAGAGGTAGTAATTGAATTCATTGAAAAGCATATTATCACCAGGTTTGGATGCCCATTTTCTTTAGTTTGTGATAATGGTCTCACTTTTTCATCATTGCATTTTTCTAATTGGGCATTTGATTATTGAATCATTTTGAAATTTTCATCTAATTACTATCTACAAGGAAATAGGGTAGCTAAATCAACAAACAAAAATTTGCTTGAGGTCATTAATAAATTGTTAGACAAAAATCCTAGGGACTAGCACACTCAACTCAAATTCGTCTTATGGGCTGATAGAATTTGACACAAAGCCACCCTGGGCATGTCACCCTATCATTTAGTTTATGGGACTGAGCCTATCTTTCCTATTCACTTGAGGATTCCTATTCTCCAGTCCATGCAAGATTGTCTTGAAACTGATGATAAATTATCTTCCTGATTTAGCCCAGTTGTTGTACCTTGAAGAGAAACACAACACTGCTATAGAAAACTTTGCTAAGCACGAAGGTGTTGTGAAATGATGGTTCGACAAGAGAGTCAAGGTAAAAGCCTTCCACCTTTCAAATTTAGCTCTGTATTGGGATAAAGCCCATGAGAAGATAGGAGAGCATGGTAAGTTTGATAAACTTTGGTTGGGTCCATATCAGATCTAAGAGATCCTTGGTGACAATACATATCAACTCAAGAGCCTTATTGGTGAGGAGTTTCCATTGCCTGTTGATGGCCAGTTCTGAAAGCACTACTTCCAGGCTTGAGAGGTAATCATGCCTCCCCCTAGTGTACATAGTTAGGTTGCTTGTCTGTTTTGGTTAGAGTAGATTGACGTTAGATTAGGTTGTTTTCCTTCTTTCAATTTCGTAGTTATTAGATGTTTTTGATTAGATTAGTTGTCCTTTCATTTTTCTTTTGTTCATTGTGCTTGCTTTGTGCAGGGTTCTAGTTTCAAGAATGTGGTGGCAATTATGTGGACCTGCAAATGCTTCTTTGTTGGGTAGATAATCTAAAGTCTTTCTTTGGGAAACCAATGTTCTGCTCAGGTCTTGCTATGGGTTCTACTATTATACCAAGGAGTATGATGTCTGTTCATAGGAAATAAGTCATTAGTTGGTGCAATTGAAGTGTTTTCTAACCATATATCTCTCACTTTAAATGATCCTGAAGCAGTTAAGCGAGTCTAGGTGATCTTTCGATAAGTGAAAAGGTTTGGATTCCTATTTTACCACCCATACTAGTACTATGGATTCAAATGAAGATGGCATGTAGTACTAAGTACTGCTATCTTGTATTGGGTAAAAATAAAAGGTGTTTTTCAACACCAAAATCACTACAAAGTACCAAAATGAAAATTTTCTTTTGAAAATTTTAAAGAGAATTATCAACATCAAATATCATTGCATCAGAGGTATCACTAAAAAAATCACTATTTGCTTCTCAAGGCTCATTACATCTCAGCATTAGAGCATTCTCTCAGTGGTAAGATGATCCCGACCTCATAGCTTACCACGAAGGATCTTGGATGAACTTAGTTGCTAAAGGATGGGAATGAACGCAATTACACACACTCAAGGATCTTTGATAAGATATCATGCTATTTCATCTAATGTGTGGGAAATGCAGAGATTCTAGATTCAAACTAAAAGTTTATCATTGAAATGATTGGGAGCATTTCCCATCAGAGTCACCATTTGTTGTGCCTCACACACATGCCCCATTTTGAAAAATAGGGGACCCCTCTCTCAAATTTGGTCTAGAATGTCAAGTGAAGTCTTTCCATCTCCTAAGTAGTCCACGGGTCAAAGTGTACTTTTTGCCATGATAGAATTTTAAAGTTGAATAATCATTCCAAAATCTACTAAGTCAGGGTCTTTGCATTTCACTCAGTGAGTCTGATAGTACTTTTGCACTAAAACTGGCCCTAACCGACCTTTGCGCTAAAACCGCTTACAACTAACCTTTGTGTTGAAATGCCTTTTCATCTGACCTTTGTACTGTATGGCTGCCCGACTAATCTTAGCATCACTTTTCACATGCACCAACTTTACGCTATAGTGTTTGTTCACTGACTAAGTCGAAGGGTGGTGAAATCCCTGCCAGTCAGAGGGACCTAAAACCCCGGCAAAGCGCATGCAACTGAACCAATCGATGCAGCACTAAAAATGTTTCCTACCAACCATGTCTGTCACACCTCAAAGTCCCACCAAGTTGAAACAAATTGAACATCATGCAAACCCTAAAACTCTGCCAAATATTCTAGTTGAGATTGTGTACACCTTGCATGTATGACGATTGGACATGAGGAATAAAAGGGAAATTTCATTGTTTCAAAGCACATTTCTCATTTGACAAAAATTTTGAGAGCTTTTTGATGACTGTCTTGAAGTGATTTTCAAGCATAGCCCATGGATTCAACCAGATGACCTCCTATGCGTCTGCAAAACTTCAACTTTTCACTCACACAAACCAAGTAGGAGGCCATTTCTCCAGTTAGGGTTTTACTGCATTTTTCTTCAAAAGCACGATATGGATTAAAATTCACAAGTTAGGGTTTTGTATCTGATTTGTTTGTTTCTTTATAAACCCTAGTTTTAGAGCCCGTGGAGAAATGCATTCTTTAGGCCCATTTGGAATTCCTCCTATAAGCAAAACAAAATAGAATTTGAATGATTATTCTTATGTTGAAAATCTATCCAACTAACTCTCAAAAACTCGTAACAAATCTAGTTAGTTAGTGGCCTTAGAATCCTGCGCTAGGACTTATGATGCATTCATAGCTAAAAACTAAACCTTCCAACCTCACGATATTTCTTGCTTTGAATGATTTAGTCAGAAGATTGTTTAACTCTTAGGTGAACCTAAGTTTTTCTTTGAGCTAAAATCTGGTCTATCCGACCTTGCACCAAAAAGCCACCCCTCTGACTTTGGCTGGATGCATAAGAAATTCCCAAAAGTTAGTGACATCCAAAACACTCGCTAGAAACAAGAAGAATGACTTTGTACTAAAATTAATCCCATCGAACCTTGTGCTAAAACATGCCATCACTGACTTAGTTAGTTGACTCTAAAAAGCCCACAAGGTCAGAAAGTAGCCAATCCCATGCAAAGGTAATGAAAATTGATCCCACCTTCTAGCACTGAGCTTCCAACTGACTGACCTGAATGACTAACTTAAGTCGGTCCCTTCTGAAATCCACATAGGTCAGTTGACCACGAAATATGTAGAAAGCCTTGAGAACACATGAATGATGAAAGATCAATTAGTTGGACATACCTGATTTCCTCGTTGAGGTCGGTTGACCTCAAAAGTGGTGCTTTTTGGCCTCTAGGTCAGTTGATCCTAAATTTAGTGCAAATTGAACAAACTGACTGTTTTCAAGGATTTTTTAAAAGGAGAAGTGTATGATAGAATGTGATAATGACTACAAAAGACAAATGATGATGTTTTATATGCTTTAAATGGAATTTTTGTAGCAGTTGGGTTTTTATTGCATGCATTAGTATTGAATTGCTTATTTGATCATGTAATGGATGCAATGGTTAATGAATTTCAAAATTCTGTTCATTTAAATGCATAGCAGATTCATTATAGATTCATTGGTTATAACATGGTTGAGAGTATAGTAGTCCACTTAGAGATCATAAACTTAAAACTTTGGAGATGGTGAAACATCCCAAGGTATCAAACTTATAAGGTTTGGCCTTGTAGGATAGATGACTGCCCAAGCTCATGCCATGAGGTACAAATTCAAAGGTATTCCCCTAGAGACAAAGATTTCTACCAGATGGAGAAATAATGGAGATATAGACCTCGGTCACATAGACCTTGATGACTTTAGACTCAGGGTATTTGGTTCAAATCCAACCCCTAGAGCCAAAATAGTGAAGGACAGTGGGATAGCACAAGCAGCTGCCTTCCCCACATTAGTACAATGTGTAGACCTAATAGTGGCCTATGCAGACAGATATGACATCATGACCAGAACAATCCAAACTACCAATAGAGACATCTTAGCTGACATAAGTCCACCTTCCTTGGCTGAGACTTTTTACATACCATGGTGTTATGTGATGACTATGCTGGATAAGGCTGGATTAGAGGGAACATACAAGAAAGATGTCAATGGATGCAAAAGGCATATGAATGAGCAATGGGGGAAAACTAGGAGCTCAGCCTTGACCAAGTTCCCACAAGCACTCTATAGGAGTGATTTTCATGATGAAATAGGTGACGTTGTAACATTATTGAGAAGAATATATGGACTTCCTATAGCCTCCACTTTTGAAGAATGGATGTTTGTCATAATTGGTGAAATATTAAAGGGCACTAAGTTTCATTGGGCGTAGGTTTTGATTGACAACATTCACAAGGCATTTAGTAACTTCAAGGGAAAACAACTTTTTAGATATACATCCTATGTTGTCGATGCATTGGCAAGAAGAAACCATTATGTTGGATTGTCTAAGGTAGGTGAGATAGGAAATGATGAGCAAACCCAAGTCAAAGTATATGAGTGCTACACCCAACTCATAATGCCTCAATCTCTAATACACTTTAAGAGAGTCAATGATGCTTTCATGATGTATATAACAAGATTATTGCAAGACAACACAGCCTTGAGGATTTCTACAGAAGCTAGGAATGAGATAATGTTGGTCATGATGTTAATCATTCGCAAACATAGAATAAAAGTTACACAACAACCTTTACTCATCTTGAAAGATACGATGAATTCAAAGAATTCATGATCCCAAGTCTCCGTTGATTAGGTCTTAATCTACTGACGTTACTCAGTGGTTGATGTGTGTTGCTGTTTTCCATTCAGGGGCCTTACGTGTTTCTGCACTGTTCATCATCATCATCTTCAAATATCCTGCCCTGGATGTTCACTCTGCATAAGTCTCCAACAATTCTACCTCTGCACTGTAAATTTAGTCAAATAATGTGCATACAGGCTGATATTTGCATGATTTCTACCATTATTTATGATTCTTTGCATGATATTTTCAATACTACATGCATTTAACCAAATATGCTAAGGATCTTCAGTTACCTACGAGATTTCAGCATATTTCACTGTTTCTGCTTGTTATTTATCATGATTTGCAGTTATGGTGATGAATTAATGAAATTGAAGAAAGGAAAAGGGTTAGAGAGTGAGATTCCTAAAATTACTGGACTTAGATCACTGATTCACATACAAGCTCCCATACTTGCAATGAAAAGAAGGAAAACTAGAAATCATACTTCACCAGGACATTCCACAAATCCACATGATCTAGTGCAAAGCTTCAAAGGAAAGTTGACAACAACATGTAATGAAATGAAAGCGCTTCCAGTTGAACACAGCATTCACCAGTACATATCCAGAAATCAACAGAAAGATTACGTAAAATTTACAATCAGGATGTAATCTGGAACTTCATATTCATTCAGTATGCTCAAGAACAGGTACATTTACAGTGATCTGAAGAAAGAACCTTGACATTTCAACAATTCTATCCTCATTAGTCTCAGTAATCCGATCTCCTAATTTATTCTACAGTAATTGACTTTTGCGCCAGATGCGTCTGTGTATTCTAATGTATTTCTCCTTCTTTAAAATGACAAGCTCTGGATGTTATATAGAGCAACTGCCAGAAAACGGTTACAATGATCCAAGGATCAGGATCCTCTCATAACAAACAACGGTCCAGATGAAAAGCACATGCTTCATCCGTTGGCAAATGTACAGCTGGCACAGAATATTCCAGCATCTTCAACTTGATTCGGCCTCCAGCTGGCGAACAGCATATTTGACAATATCCTCTTCATGTCTGGCCCATGTTGACTCCATGCGTAACTTTGTAATGCTCAGCTTCAGCAGCATCATCATGATTTCAACGTTCAGCTTCAGCAGCATCATGACTTCAATGTTCAGCTTCAGCAGCATCATGATGATTTCCTGCAAGTAAACAAACATTAGGTTCATCATCATCATGATAAACAACAGGAAGTAAACACTTTATTAAACATACCTCCCCATGTGCAGCTGCAGGCAATCAAGCTCTACCTGTGAAAAATATGCACTAAATGCATAAACAGCCTAAAAACAACCAGGTCAACCCTCGTTGACCAAAATTCAGGCAGTCGAGCTTTCAAATTTCTATCGCTTCATGTTTTTGCCCATTTTCTTGTATATCAGGTTCGAAATATGATGATGATGATCTCAGATTATACAAAGAAATAATCGCCTTTCAACCATCCTTAGAATCCGGCTTTGCATCATCATCATATTTGCATCGGCGTGACTACATATGATCAGGGTGACAATTTTACCTTAGGCCGACGGCAACAGTTATACCGACGCCAAAAATCATGATGATGACCAACTATATATCTTCAAAGTGGCCGCAGGATATCACAAAATATGATGATCCTCCCTTCCTAATGCTCTGATGAAAAGCACATCAGGATGTTTTGTTCTTGCACATTCGGGAAAGAAAGACAACATCATCATCATCATGATGAAGACAAACAGGAGGACCCGAAAAATGATCCTGCCGCTAAGGAAAATCATGATGACGTCATCGTCATCATCAGGCTTCAATAAAATGCAAAGGGATGACGTCACCGTCATGTTTCGTTAAGAGCAGGAGATAAATGGAATATCGGGTCACCTCCAAGGAAGATGACCGCGTGGATGAATTGCAATATGACCCTTTTTGGCCAAGGCAATCCGCTCGAAAGTTCAGGATGATGAACATCATCATCATCATATACGCACTGGGTGATCAAAAATATGATCCTGCCGAAAGTCCTGATGACGTCATCAGGATATCCGGGGCTTGTGTTAATCTTCGAAGATGACGTCATCGTCATCATCATATTGGCGAACAGGATCATACCCTGGAAAATATCCTGCCGAAGGAGAAGGTGATGATGACGTCATCGTCATCATCATATTTGCAAAAGGTTATACTCGTCGGCAGGATGATATTACGAACTGTTGGGAGAGACGAACAAGATCATGATGATCTTGTTCAACATGACTTAAAAAATGAAAATCACCCTCCGCTTCGAAAGATAAGGTGATCATCATGATCACGCAAAAGGAGGTCAGGAGGATATTAAGAAATGTCGGGTCTCGAAATATCATGATGATGTTGATCACCAAGACTGTCGTGCGCGCGCAAATTATGCAGATGGCAGATTTCTCTAAGTAAGGTGATATTATAATATCAGCATGATATTATAATATCGGGTGATGTTGGAATATCATGATGATGCAATGTGAGAATATCATGATGCTGATGATGTTAGAATATCATGATGCTGATGATGTTAGAATATCATGATGATGATGATGTTTCCAGGGTCGCTTGACGGGAAAAACTCACCATGACTTAAGATTGACGTTTGGATGTTTCGGGACTGCATGATTTTTATCAGGTGATAGAGTAAGATCATGATGATGACCTTTGGCGATATAAAAGACCGCCTGACGGGAAAAGATTACTACGACTTAAACTTGACGTCTGGATATTTCGACCTCAGGATATTATCGGGGGGCTTTTCAAATATCATGATGATGATGTTCATCATACAGCAATTATCAGGTTTGACCAAAACTTTGACTGCTCATAACTCTCTCATATGGACGAATTTTCAAGTGATGCAAAAGGCAAACCTGCATGGAATTTCAAGCTCTTTCTAACCATGAAGTTATAGAAACAAAATATGAACTTTGACAAACTAACCTCATGATGATGACCTTATCTCATCCTGACCTTCATGATGATGATGCACCTGACTTAATTTTTACCAAAACTGCCAGAAACAGACAACACAAGCCAAAACAAAAGCTGGGTCCCTGTTTTGCCAAGTCAAAATGGGGCGTGTTGTGTAACCACACAACAACTTGCCACCAAAGAAAACAACAAAATTCAAATGATTCAAGTGATGTGATCACACTCATCTATAGTGTTCTAATTCTGTCTAAGTAAATCATCATGATCTTTGAATGATAAAATTTCATTATGGTGATAAAGCTAACAAAGGATCAGGTGTGTGCAGATGATTAATTATCCTCATCTTGAAAGTAAGTTGAAAACATAAGTAATTGGTGTTAAACTACATAGTTGGAGATCATCCCTCATAGCCAACCTGGATAGAGCCTTGCTGCCAGCAGGTGTCTATAACCCCGGCAAGGTTATCTATACAATCTCCCTAAGTAGAGCCCCACTGCCAGCAGGCGTCCATAGCCCCGGTAGAGTTACTTAGATGGCCTAATTTTATTTTGTTTCTGATTTTCCTTTAAAAATTTAAATTTGATATCATCATGTCTGCTCATTTGTACAAGGTGTAGTCACTTGCAGCTTTAGGTTGGAGATTGTATTGGTAGCAAGGGAGTCCCTTTAGATTTTTCACTTAACACCTATACTCATATCTTCAACAAGCCCAAGGCTGTTAGGTGTTTCATTGTGTTTGATTCACTTTGGACAAGAAAAAGTACCCTGATGAAAAGACATCATAAACCTGATCATGAGTATTTATCAGAATGAATTACAACCTATATCTAAATCTGATCTCATCACTTGAATCCTAACAATTTAGTTATTTTCTTAGGTGATGAAGTGCATCATCCTGACTTACCAGAACAAGGTCCCAACCAACAAACAACAACAACAACAAGCAAACTGTACAAACAACTATACAAATATACAATATGATACACAAGACTGCCATGAAGTCACTCAGGCCTGGAAATAATGTTTGAGGAATTGTCCATTGACTGGCAACGGGACATCCTCACCTGTCAGGTTCTTAAGCCTATAAGTGCTGTCTCCTAAAATTTCAGAAATCTGAAAGGGACCTATCCATAGTCTATCAAACTTACCATGATCACCTTTCCTTTCATGGGCTTTATCCCACATCAGGACTAAATCTGATATCCTGAAAGCTTTAATTCTGGCTCTCTTGTCAAACCAGCGTTTGACAACAGCCTGATATTTTGCAAATTGGTCAATTGCTTGGCTTCGTTTTTCTTCCAGATGCATCAACTGAAGCAACCTGACTTCTTGTTTATTATCTATGCCCAGATAGTCTTGGGCAAACTGCAGAGTAGGAATTTTCAAGTTTACAGGGAGGATAGGATCTACCCCATATACTAGCTGGAAAGGTGAGTTTCCTAATGCAATTTTCATTCTAGTTCTGTCTACCCATAAGGCATATTTCAGAAATGAATTCCATTCCCTGGGATTTTTCTCTATCAATTTTCTTATGATACTCAGTAAATTCTTATTGGTGGATTCTGCTAATCCATTTCCCTGGGGATAGTAATTGGATGAGAACTTAAGTATGATCCCATGATCAAAAGCCCAACTTGACAATTTAGTGGAAATGAAGGCAGAACCATTATCACTTACCAATGCATAAGGAGTTCCATACCTGGTGACAATGTTGCTTTCCAGAAATTTAATGACATCATCAGCAGTACAAGTTTTGCTGCTGATAGCCTCAGTCCATCTGGTACAATAATCAGTAATTGTTAGGACATACCTCTGGCCTGAAGAAGACGGAGGATTGATTGGTCCTATGAAATCCATGCCCCATTGTGCAAATGGGCGCTCCTCCATCACTGGCTGCAATGGTTGTGCAGCATATTTTTCTCTGTTGGCAGCAACCTGGCAAACATGACAACATTTAACATGATCAGCTGTGTCTTTAAAAATTGTAGGCCAGTAATATCCTGCTCTGAGGATTGCATGTGTGGTGGCCAACGCTGATCCGTGGGCAGTTCCAAACTTGTCATGTAGCTCTGTCAAAACTTTATTGGCTTCTGGTTTCTCTAAGCATCTCAGGTATATCCCTTCATAATTCTTTTTAAACAGGGCTCCTCCCCTCATCATATATTTCTGGGATCTCATTTTTAAGGCTCTTCTCTGTGAAGCCTGCATCCTCAAAGGACATCTTCCAGTGATCAGGATGTGCCTGATGTCTGAATACCATTCTTTATTGTCTTTCTCATCTATCACATACTGTTGACTGATGATGTTTGGATCAGTTTCAGATATCATCTGGCTCAGAGCCTGTCCTCGTACTAGCTTCATGGGTGTGATCTCCATGTCATATTCTTGTAGTACCGTAATCCATTTGGCCCTTTTTTCACCAGGTTCACTCTGCATCAGCAGCATCTTTACTGCTGCATCTGGTACCACAGCAATCACTTTGCTCCTCAGTATATAATGTCTGAACTTTTTTACTGCTCTGACTAATGCAAGTGCCTGTCTTTCAACATCTACATATCTCAACTCAGCATCCCTGAAAGGACAGCTCATGAAGGCAATTGGTTTCTCTTCTTTATCTTCATTTCTTTGAGTTAACACTGCTGCAGAAGTATGTTCTGAAGCAAATGAGTAGATGTAGAAATCTCTTGTATAATCTGGACTAATGAGGACAGGAGCATCTGAAATGGCCTTCTTTATATCTTCAAAAGCAGCTCTGGCTTCTGGTGTCCAGTCAATTTGTGCATCTTTTTTCAACATGGCATTCAGTGGTCTGACAATCTCAGCAAAGCCAGTGATGAACTTCCTCACAAAATTTATCTTACCAAAATAAGATTTAAGCTCCTTTTTGCTTCCTGGAAGTGGTAATTTCATAATAGATTCCACCCTGTCAGGATCAATGATAATCCCATCTTCTGTGATCAGGTGGCCTAGTAACTTTCCTATTGTGACCCCGAATATGCACTTCTTGGGATTCAAAGATATTCCATATTCTTCACACTTCTTTAGCACACTTCTGAGGTCAGCAACATGATTTCCCCTTTCTTTGGAGAACACTGTCAGGTCATCCATGTAGATGACTATACATTTTCCTATTAAGCCTCTGAAGGCTATGTCCATTGCTCGCTGGAATGTAGCTCCAGCATTTATCAATCCAAACGGCATACGTCTATATGCAAATATCCCCCATTTTGTGGTGAAGGCAGTCTTTAATCTGTCAATTTTATCAACCATCACTTGGTTGTATCCTGAAAAACCGTCCAAGAAGGACATCATCTTGGCTCCATTTACCATCTGCAGAACCTCATCCAAAGAGGGCAAAGGATAATTATCCTTTTCTGATGCTCTGTTCAGGTTCCTGAAATCCACACACAATCTGATGTCTCCATTCTTCTTCCTGACTGGTACCAGATTTGCCACCCAAGTGGAGTGCCTTACCGGAAATATTATCCGTGCATTTAACAATTTCTTGACCTCTTCAAGGATGATGGGCTCAAGCAGAGCATTGACTGGCCTCTGCTTCTGTCTGAAAGGTTTTGCATCTGGCTTGAGGGGTATAGTATGAGTTATGACAGAAGTGTCATACGTCTTCAGCTCGTCATAAGTCCATGCAATTACATGTATATAATCCTTAAGGGCTTGAGTTATTCCATCTAACTCTTCAGGTGTACAAACCTTACCCAACAAGACATTCTTCTTGTCATCAGCTTGTCCAATATTCACCTGTGAATATTGACCTCCATCTGCCTTAGGCAGATCCTTATGCTTGAGCATATTATCCAGATCAAAGGCTCTTTCTAATTCAATCATACCTTTGGGAATTGTGTTGCCAGGCAACTCTAAAATCTCATCTTCTTCCCAGACATGATCTTCCATACCATTTTCATCTATGATCTGAGCTTCAAATACATCTCTGTTTGATATGAAGTCCAGGATGTGCTGATCATCATCAAACACTTGGAGATTGGTCACATTGTCCGGTACCGAAGGTACTGACACCAATTCTACTGAAAATCTCTTCAGACCAGATATAGACAGTGGTTCCAGCGTACTGGCGGCCTGAGCAAGTGCATCTGCCCTTTGGTTCTGTTCTCTTGGCACGTGAACGATGTTGAAGGCATCAAAGTCTTCAATCAGGTCCCACACACGATGCCTGTAATTTGACAGCTTTCTGTAGTTACAAGAGTAAATTCCTCGTACTTGCCTCACAACTAGTTCTGAATCTCCAAAGACATGCAGAATCTTCACCTTCTTCTTATGTGCAAACAACAGTCCATGAATCAGAGCTTCATACTCTGTGACATTATTAGTGCAGGGGAACTGTAATCTGTAAGCTGCTAAATGGGATTTCCCTGATGGATCAGTAAGGTCAATCCCTACTCCAGAACCTTGCTTGGATTTGGATCCATCAAACCTCAGGATCCAAGGCTTATCTTCAGCGGGACATTTATTTGAACTTTCCTTTTTCTTTGCAGCTCTGGCTGCTGCTCCGCCTGATATCCACCTTAACTTAGGTGTGTCATCTTCAAGCTTCTTCTTTCCTTTATCTGATGAGCCTGATGGCTTTTCTGTTTTCTCTTCAATCCTAGCAGGAGGATGATGTTCAGCACATACAACTGCATGCTTCTTCAAAATGTGTAAGCACAGTGAGCAAGTGGTTTCTGAGTGAGGCGCGTCATGCAGCCTACACCAGCCTTTGACTAAAACCTCCTGGGGAGATCTACACTGTTGTGTCATTTTTTCTATTTCTTTGACCAGAAATTCTTCGAACTTCGTCAGGTCACTGCCTTTATCCTCATCAGACAACTCGTAATCCGGTTCCATGAAGCAATCACTACCAGGAGTGATCTTTTCCTTTCTCGCATCATTCGTCTGATTGGACACCAGGATCTCTTCTGTTTTTCAGATATGATCCTCATCAGGATCCGTCGACTCTTCTGTTCCTGCAGAAGACAAATAAAAATTAGTATCATCATCATCATCAGATGTAGCACTCACCTCAGAATATGATGATGATGCTTCACTATACGTCTGCTCCAGCATGATCATGTCTAAGCATGGTTCGCAAGTCTTTTCCGAGTGTGCTTCTCCATGCAATCTGCACCATCCGTCGATCAAAATATCATTAGCAGGTATATTTAATAATTGACAACGTTTTATCTGAGTAGATAAATGCATCTGAAAATCCCTGAAGCGATCTATTTCATTCTCATTATCAGGATCATTATTAAGTTCTACGACTGGCATATCCTCATGATAATCATCATCATGATGATGATGAACATCAAGCATCAGGACCTCTTCTATTTGGACAGTTTGCGGCCTGATGTGATAAACTCCAGGTTCTACGTTTACATACATGATCTCATTTGTTCTGTTATATTCGGTGATCATATGTTTCATCCTAGGCTCAGCATCAATCCTGATCTGATTAGGTATACCTTTCCATGGCAACCACATGTGACTGAAGTTTGTGGACATGTATCCGTTAAGCGTTTTAGACCAGTCCCGGCTAAGCAACATCCCGTATGTATCAGGTATGTCAACCACCTGAATGTCAATGTAATACTGGATCCTAGGATCAGACGCTAGCTGCATGTGAATATGAGTGAGTTCTCCTACGACACTTACTTCTGTCTTGTCCAGTTGAGTGACCTTCTTTAAGGATTTAGCAGGATGCAGTCCTAATGCGTTGCATATTGACAAAGGCATAACATTAGTTGAGGCTCCTGAATCAACTAAACAGTTGTGCAAATTCTTACTGAACATTCTTATGGTGAGGAGAAACGGTGGTGATTCAGTTTTATCTCTGTACAAGGTCATGTGAGAGGTTTCAGCAGCTTGGACTGTGGCTGACACTTTGGGCTTGACAGTGCTATCTTTAGCAGTATGGTCTCTGCTATTGGATTGACTCGAAAGGTGATTATCCTCTTTAGAAGTAGGATCATCCAGCGACTTCATGAATGCCCTTTTGATGGCAGGAGTTTTCAGTAACTCAGATAGGGACAGGCTGATCTTGATTTTCTTCATTTCATCAGCCAAATAGCTGACTAACCTGTCAGACTCATGAGGTGCATTTGCAACTTTTGTTACTGTGTTTTGAGGAGACAAGTACTGAGCATTCACCTTAGGAAACCCAGGGTTATTGCTAGCCTTAGGATCAGGAGGTGTGTTGAAGTTATTTGGAGGTAGAGATGATGTCAATGGACCGGCAGGTCTGTTGGCATTACTCCTCAGGTTATAATTGTGCTTACCAGGGTATTGCTGCTGGTATGCATGTACTTCCTCATGCTCTCTTGTAGGTTCATTTTCATCCTCAAAAGGGAAGACATAATTTGCTTCAAAGGTTAAGGCAGATTCTTCACAGGTCTGATTATATTCCTGATGAGGCTGATTAGTGTATGTTTCCAGCACAAAAGCTGAATCATATCCACAAGGAACTATTTCATTTCCTTCTGCCTGAGGTGGATTTCCAGAAGTATTAGACACTTCAGTCTGAAAGATGCTGGCAGCAATCCTAAACTGTGGACAATCTAATTCTGCATGTGCATTGGTGTTGTGAATCCTGCACCAATTGGTAAGGGCTGCCTCAGCAAGATTGACTCTAGTAGTCTGTTTGGCTTCACCAGGAGGCTGATTGTCTAGGGGTGATGGTAATGAACCATTATTTGGCCTGGAGTTCCACACTCTGGGCTGCCTAGGAGGATTATTGTTATTTGCAGCATTACTGTTGAAGTTATTGTTGTATCCTCTGTCAGGGTAATTTGGTCTGTCATTGGAATAACTCCTATTCTGACCTGACTGTGAATAAAACCCTTGATTTCTCAAGTGTGTTACTTCTGTGGTGAGCTTTCTCAACTGAGCAGCAATTTCTTTGATTTCCTCTTTCTCCTCTTGAGCTTTGGCCACTACATTTTCAGTCTGAGGCTGGAAAAAGGAAGATCCATGGTTATTATGAGATAGATCTGTACCCTGAGGTGTCTGAGTATGTGCAGGATATTGTGGCAATTGGCCATTTCCATTAGGAGGAGGCATGATACTCAATGGAGGTACTTGCAAAGGTGCAGGCATGATTGCTGGGGGCATCGCTGCTCCATTTGGGTATTGTGCAGGATATTGTGGCAATTGGCCATTTCCATTAGGAGGAGGCATGATACTCAATGGAGGTACTTGCAAAGGTGCAGGCATGATTGCTGGGGGCATCGCTGCTCCATTTGGGTATTGTGCAGGATATTGCGAAGGATAAGCTGCAGGATACTGTGCTGGATATTGTGACTGCATGCCAGGCAAAGCAGGGAATGCTATATTTGGAGTAGGAGCAGGTATCAGCTGTTGATTTACCTTGATAGCTTCTTGAAAAGCTCCTGTCAATGTGGTGATCGCAGGATGTGTTCTCCTGATGAACATGGCGGTTAATGGATCCAGGGCTGAATAAGAAATACTTCTAGCAGCATCATCAGCCACCACATATGGGGTAACTAGCTTGGACAACATTTTCTGGAACCTAGCATTGAAATTTGCAATAGGTTCATGCTCCAATCTCTTAATTGTGGCAAACAGGTGGTAATTCATGGATGGATCAATAGGGACCTTGAATCTGTCAAGAAAGGCCTTCTCTAAGACAGCCCACGAACCTACAGAAGATTGACCAAGACTGATGAACCAATTATAAGCTTCTTCCCCTAAGGAAAAAGGGAATAATCTGCACACCACATCCTGATGCTCTATTCTGGCTCTGCAGCAAGCTTCTTTAAACGTCCTGATATGATCATCCGCATCCTGATAAGGATGGTATTTTGGACAAAGCTTGTCCGGATACTTTGGTAACTCATGATACGCAGTAAAGGTCAATGGTGATTCTGCTGCAAAGAACGACATTGCAACCTGAAGGGGCTGAACTGGTGGTGCAGTTGGCTGAGGTTGGACTAAAGGTATACCCTGAGGTTGAACAGGAGGTGTCACTGGTATACCGGAAGGTATTTGCAAACCAACAGGAGTTACAGGAGGAGGTCCTGGTGAAGCTCTGGACGTACTAGACTCTGGAGTATGGTGAACGTCTACAGTCCTAGGTCTAAAACCTCTGACAGGCAATTCTTCAAAAATTTCACTATGTCTAGACCTGGTATTTATCCTGTGAGCCAGGATTTCTCGATTTGGAGTCCAATTAGCTGAAACTTTGCAAATATTGGCTGGATTCCACCGGACAAGGTGATATTTGCGGTCAACTTGCAAATCAGACTGAATATTTACGCGATATTTGCGAAGATACTGCAAATATGACAGGATATTGGGATATTTCGACCAGTAACACCAGATCTCACGTGTCTGAGGCTCAAATTCTCAAAGCTTGAACAAATTTATGCATCTTTGGCCAATATTTAGTGAATCTAAAGAAATCTACTGTAAAGCTTGCAATATTTATGTGAAATTTGGAAATCTTTACACAGAATGTGCAAATACAAACTTGTCGCAGCAAATATTTATGCAATTTGATGAAATTCACAAACGATCTGAAGTTACCTTACTCTGAGCGTCATCAAACCTGGAAATACTGATGATGAACGTGATCTTCGGAGCCCTGGCCCTCCTTCTAGCGCCAATTTATGTTGGTCATGATGTTAATCATTCGCAAACATAGAATAAAAGTTACACAACAACCTTTACTCATCTTGAAAGATACGATGAATTCAAAGAATTCATGATCCCAAGTCTCCGTTGATTAGGTCTTAATCTACTGACGTTACTCAGTGGTTGATGTGTGTTGCTGTTTTCCATTCAGGGGCCTTACGTGTTTCTGCACTGTTCATCATCATCATCTTCAAATATCCTGCCCTGGATGTTCGCTCTGCATAAGTCTCCAACAATTCTACCTCTGCACTGTAAATTTAGTCAAATAATGTGCATACAGGCTGATATTTGCATGATTTCTACCATTATTTATGATTCTTTGCATGATATTTTCAATACTACATGCATTTAACCAAATATGCTAAGGATCTTCAGTTACCTACGAGATTTTAGCATATTTCACTGTTTCTGCTTGTTATTTATCATGATTTGCAGTTATGGTGATGAATTAATGAAATTGAAGAAAGGAAAAGGGTTAGAGAGTGAGATTCCTAAAATTACTGGACTTAGATCACTGATTCACATACAAGCTCCCATACTTGCAATGAAAAGAAGGAAAACTAGAAATCATACTTCACCAGGACATTCCACAAATCCGCATGATCTAGTGCAAAGCTTCAAAGGAAAGTTGACAACAACATGTAATGAAATGAAAGCGCTTCCAGTTGAACACAGCATTCACCAGTACATATCCAGAAATCAACAGAAAGATTACGTAAAATTTACAATCAGGATGTAATCTGGAACTTCATATTCATTCAGTATGCTCAAGAACAGGTACATTTACAGTGATCTGAAGAAAGAACCTTGACATTTCAACAATTCTATCCTCATTAGTCTCAGTAATCCGATCTCCTAATTTATTCTACAGTAATTGACTTTTGCGCCAGATGCGTCTGTGTATTCTAATGTATTTCTCCTTCTTTAAAATGACAAGCTCTGGATGTTATATAGAGCAACTGCCAGAAAACGGTTACAACGATCCAAGGATCAGGATCCTCTCATAACAAACAACGGTCCAGATGAAAAGCACATGCTTCATCCGTTGGCAAATGTACAGCTGGCACAGAATATTCCAGCATCTTCAACTTGATTCGGCCTCCAGCTGGCGAACAGCATATTTGACAATATCCTCTTCATGTCTGGCCCATGTTGACTCCATGCGTAACTTTGTAATGCTCAGCTTCAGCAGCATCATCATGATTTCAACGTTCAGCTTCAGCAGCATCATGACTTCAATGTTCAGCTTCAGCAGCATCATGATGATTTCCTGCAAGTAAACAAACATTAGGTTCATCATCATCATGATAAACAACAGGAAGTAAACACTTTATTAAACATACCTCCCCATGTGCAGCTGCAGGCAATCAAGCTCTACTTGTGAAAAATATGCACTAAATGCATAAACAGCCTAAAAACAACAAGGTCAACCCTCGTTGACCAAAATTCAGGCAGTCGGGCTTTCAAATTTCTATCGCTTCATGTTTTTGCCCATTTTCTTGTATATCGGGTTCGAAATATGATGATGATGATCTCAGATTATACAAAGAAATAATCGCCTTTCAACCATCCTTAGAATCCGGCTTTGCATCATCATCATATTTGCATCGGCGTGACTACATATGATCAGGGTGACAATTTTACCTTAGGCCGACGGCAACAGTTATACCGACGCCAAAAATCATGATGATGACCAACTATATATCTTCAAAGTGGCCGCAGGATATCACAAAATATGATGATCCTCCCTTCCTAATGCTCTGATGAAAAGCACATCAGGATGTTTTGTTCTTGCACATTCGGGAAAGAAAGACAACATCATCATCATCATGATGAAGACAAACAGGAGGACCGGGAAAATGATCCTGCCGCTGAGGAAAATCATGATGACGTCATCGTCATCATCAGGCTTCAATAAAATGCAAAGGGATGACGTCACCGTCATGTTTCGTTAAGAGCAGGAGATAAATGGAATATCGGGTCACTTCCAAGGAAGATGACCGCGTGGTTGAATTGCAATATGACCCTTTTTGGCCAAGGCAATCCGCTCGAAAGTTCAGGATGATGAACATCATCATCATCATATACGCACTGGGTGATCAAAAATATGATCCTGCCGAAAGTCCTGATGATGTCATCAGGATATCCGGGGCTTGTGTTAATCCTCGAAGATGACGTCATCGTCATCATCATATTGGCGAACAGGATCATACCCTGGAAAATATCCTGCCGAAGGAGAAGGTGATGATGACGTCATCGTCATCATCATATTTGCAAAAGGTTATACTCGTCGGCAGGATGATATTACGAACTGTTGGGAGAGACGAACAAGATCATGATGATCTTGTTCAACATGACTTAAAAAATGAAAATCACCCTCCGCTTCGAAAGATAAGGTGATCATCATGATCACGCCAAAGGAGGTCAGGAGGATATTAAGAAATGTCGGGTCTCGAAATATCATGATGATGTTGATCACCAAGACTGTCGTGCGCGCGCAAATTATGCAGATGGCAGATTTCTCTAAGTAAGGTGATATTATAATATCAGCATGATATTATAATATCGGGTGATGTTGGAATATCATGATGATGCAATGTGAGAATATCATGATGCTGATGATGTTAGAATATCATGATGCTGATGATGTTAGAATATCATGATGATGATGATGTTTCCAGGGTCGCTTGACGGGAAAAACTCACCATGACTTAAGATTGACGTTTGGATGTTTCGGGACTGCATGATTTTTATCAGGTGATAGAGTAAGATCATGATGATGACCTTTGGCGATATAAAAGACCGCCTGACAGGAAAAGATTACTACGACTTAAACTTGACGTCTGGATATTTCGACCTCAGGATATTATCGGGGGGCTTTTCAAATATCATGATGATGATGTTCATCATACAGCAATTATCAGGTTTGACCAAAACTTTGACTGCTCATAACTCTCTCATATGGACGAATTTTCAAGTGATGCAAAAGGCAAACCTGCATGGAATTTCAAGCTCTTTCTAACCATGAAGTTATAGAAACAAAATATGAACTTTGACAAACTAACCTCATGATGATGACCTTATCTCATCCTGACCTTCATGATGATGATGCACCTGACTTAATTTTTACCAAAACCGCCAGAAATAGACAACACAAGCCAAAACAAAAGCTGGGTCCCTGTTTTGCCAAGTCAAAATGGGGCGTGTTGTGTAACCACACAACAGATAACTAAATATGGAAGGTGGTACATCCAGTTTGAAAAGTTTATATATCTAAGGAAACAAGGTTTCACCTTGATAGCTTACATACTTCCTAGATATCCTACGGATAAGATAGTACTCTTGGAGTTGTCTAGGCAATTGATCACTTGTGCTGGGAAACTCAAGTACTTCTATAGAACAAATATCTAATTTCCCATACTATTAGGCAAAGGGAATTATGCATGCCCTTCATTGGCATCAGCCGAGCATTCAGACAAAGAACTCCAACTTCTTAACCTTCACTACTACAATGCAAGAGATCATTTTGATCCGAATAAGGCGATGGAAAGATTTGTGAGCAAGAAATTGTTTCACAAGATGCACATGGAAGACTTTTGGTCTAATTGCATGGATGATTATGAGGTTATGAAGAAAGGTCATTCAAGGTTATCTCTAGCATTCATAAGGAAGTTCCACATTATTGCAGTCCCTGACCAGCTAGAAGATGGTGAAAATGTAATGAAAAGAGGAGCTTGGGAAGCTCAATATCACCAACTAATTCCATTGCCCAATTGAGCTAATGCTAAGGAAAGTTCTCTAGATACTATAATGAAAGAACCTATTAGGTTGAGCAAGGCATGGGGAAGAGGTAGGATTGCTTCTTTGTATATGCAGTGAGTGTAGCTCACATACACTGCACCTGAGTCAGAAAAGGAGTCTGGAAGAGAAAAGGATGAGCCAATAGACATCACTAATGATGCAAAACCTATCCAATGACAAAAATCTGATAGTGAGGAACATATTCCTTTAGCAGAAAGGACTAAGGCACAAAAGGGTAAGAAAACTTCTACAAAGCTCCCTAAGAAAGATCTGACTCCTACCAAGATAAGAGCCTCTAAGAAAAGGGATATGCCTAGTGATTCTGGAGAAGGTTTCAAGACAAACAAGGCCAAGGTGAAGAATGTTAGTAAGGCTATAGAGATTGCTGCTACAACTGATGATGAGATTGGTCTAACAACCTCTCCACCTCCTGCTGCTCCAAGTGTTGGTGATGCTCTCGCTCTTGTCCAAGAAAATGTTTCCACTGATCTTCCACCTAAAAATGCTACCTCAATTGTCTCTCCTCCACTAGTAATAACCTCCACTACCTCAAATAGTTCCAATTCCTCTATTGTTGCACTACCATGCTCCCCTACTACTTCTACATCCCTACATGGCATACCCTCTATCCCATTACGACCCATTTCTACTGTTCTCTCGCCTTCTTTACCTTCTTTTTCTATCCCTTCACCCATAGTCATCTCTTCCACTCTGTCAATAGTGTTAGACAATTTAACGATAATAGACTTGTCCTCAGCTGCGGTAACTTTGTCCTATATTGCACCTATCTCATAGGCACCCATAGGACAAGACTCAACTCCTCTATCTATACCGCTGCTAACTGGAATTGATAAGGTATGCGCACAATTGGGTCTGTAAGAGCCTAAGCCGGAGAAAGATACATTTGCTAAGGTAAATAATGAAATTCCAAATGAACCTTTGCTCAAAGTAGTCAGTGTTGAAGTAATTGAAATATCTGATAGTCCTCCAGAGAAAGGTCAGACATGAGAAATCTTCAAAGCATCTCAGGAGAATGTGATGGTAAATTGGAGAAATCTCACATATGAGGAAGATAAAGATAAGGGATTAGAACAAGAACATGGATTACTTGAAGGCTCTCCAAAAATTGATAATGAAAATCCTGATGAATTAAGTAAACCTCTTTCCTTAGCACCTGAATGGCTCCAAAACAGAGTGGCATACCCAGAGCCTCAGGTAGAAATAATGTAATTAGATTTGAGCACAATCTTGTCATAGGATCAGAAGCCAAAGAAAAAAAGAAAGCAAAAATACAATCAAGAATTTAAAAAGATGAGTCTCGATCCAGGATTGCTGAAATAATTGTCCCTCCATCTAGCACAAACCAAAGCAAGTCAGAGCTGAGGATTATGCTATCACAACAGTCAATTCAGGACCAACAACATGTGCTTAGAGAGTTGATGAATTCAAGGGATTTGTCACTTCAATTCTAGAATAGTTGGATAGAGATGAACTTTCAATGAAATAATTAAAGCAAAAAAATGAAGAGGTCCAGACATGCCTTCAATTTCTAATCAAACTAGTTGATGCAGGTGCAAAAATAAGGACAGTGCCAACTTTCCTATCAACAGATGAAATGGTAAAGCTCAGTGAAGTACGAACTATGTCACAAGGTACTAAGAAGTGGATGATTAAAGCATGTGAAAGGGGGTGTGAAATGATTGATGCTACATCTGAGTCACACAAGAGGTTAGTTGAGCTTTGAGAACAATGGAAAGACTTGCAGGAAGAGTGTGATTCTTTCGAAGAATATTATTCCCATATATTTCCTAGGGTCAAAAGTATTTGAGATTTGTCTGCACAAATGTTATTGGCTGAAAATATTTTGACTGGTGACAAGTTATATAAGGTTACAGAATGGTATCAGTAGCTGAGGTTGAGAAAGGAAATCTTTGAGAACATAAAAGAAGCTTACAAGCTAGTGGATGAAGAAATTTTGGCTTTGATTTATGATATTAATGATACTTAAGGGATTGTCTGGTAGAATCCTACAATGATTTAACACCTTATGACATTGAAGGATGTAAGGATAAATTGCATAAAGTCATTTTTGAAATGATGGGCTTGACATAAAAGCCATGTTGGATAAGGTCAGCGACCTTAGAGCTGAATTCAATGCATTCCATAAGGCATGTACGGAAATAGAAAGAATATATAGCCGGCAAAGCTAGGAACTGGAAATGTTCAAATATTCGGTCAATCATGTCAGGAATCTGGAGGCTTCAGAAATTAATCCAACACTTGCAACATGGCTCAACTACCACAACAAGCTGGCAGAAGAAGACAAAATCAATTTGGATGAAGAACCTTAATGTGTTCTTTTTTTATTATTTTGAAGAGTAATCCTATCATTGATGTAAATTGCTATATTTGGAGCATCATGTGATGCTATTGTGTCTTTATTATGCCTAAAAAACAAGCTTTTCCATATATATATTAAGTTGGGTAGTCAAATTGTCTAGATTCAGTGCATCTAGGGGCTATTTTTCATCTTTTTCATAAAGAACAAAATGTAATCTGAGATTTGATATGAGCTGTAAGGAATGCATTTATTGATGCAATCTGGACCATTGGTGTTGAGTTAATCTCCACCGTCCATTGAAAACTCAGTATGGCTCCTCCTCTATATAAAGAGCTGCCATTTATACTATATGTAAGAGAGAATTCTTGATGCCGACTTGTTAACATTCTGCCATTTGAAGTAATACAAAGCAAGTTTCTATAGTTGTTCTGAGAATTTGTATATTGTGTTTCTTACTTGGTTTTCATGGTTCGCTTCTTGCTCTCCCATAGTTAGTTAGTCATGCTTTTATAATGTTCATGGTTTGTTGAAAGTATCTGATGAATACTCTTAGGCCATACTTTTAGTTATTTGTTGATGGTAGATGACTGTGCAAAGTTAGTTTGGGCTGATCATTTGTGCTTAAGTTTAATTACATTTGATAAGTTAAATTGTGCCATCTATTGGGTATTTAATGAATGAATGTAGTTAGAAATTTTTTTGATTCCATTGAAGATGGCATCATTTTCTGCAGTACTGTAACATTCATTTTTAGTTTGGTAATTCAGAAAACTAGTTAAATTTTAGAGCATATTTCTACTTACAGTAATCCATTCATTGTGAATGTCACTTAGGATTTCTCTAAAACCTTATTCCCTCTTTGCATTTTCTTTTAAAACTATTGTTAGATTAGGAATTCCAACAGTATTCCACATTATTTATCAGCTGAAATCATAAAAGGTTTATGTGTATTAGTTGTTACAACTTTGAAATCTACATATTGCATGTAAGACCCCTTGTAGGTATTGCTAGAACATTCCAACTGGGAGTTTCCATGCAAGCTAAGACCTAGCTATAGAAACCTTGTAGTCTTACCTAGGGTAGGATACTTTTCAAGAGAGGTGTGAAACCAACAATCACACCTGCATTGCTATGTGCTAAAACACCCATCAACATGTAGCTTCAAGAGATTTTTGGAGTATTTCTGAGCTCACCATTGAGTTCAAAGCTGCCAGAAAAGTTAGAATAGCCCTTTGTTTTGTTCAGATTAAATACCCGAAGCCATTTTTATGAGGATTTGAAGCTCATTTTTGACATTTGACTTGCATATTCTATGTTTTGATCAATATTTCAAGTTGCAACATGCCTTTGCTTGTCTTAGGTATCTTATTCTACCTTTGTGTGTCATTTTTGGTCATTGGGGTCATTTTTTGTTGCTAATGGCATTTTTTTACATTGGAGTCATAGCTTTTGTACATCAAAAAGAAAAATGCCTTCTAGGTTTTGTTCGGAGCATTGAAAAACCATCTGGGTATCTATTAGTTTTTGCATGCAACTTACATATTTTGTAGAAACAACATAAAAAAACTATAGAAAAACTGCTCTCCATTAGCATTTTGGATATTGCAGTTTAACTTCTGAAGGCCATAACTCAGGGTCCCAACCTCCAATTTGTGAGATTCTTTTTTTGATTTTGGCTAATTTTTCATGTGCTACATACTGGTGTAGATGGTTTTTGATTTTAGTGCAAGGATTTTCTTGAAATCTCAGATTCTCACATGTGACTTTGCGTAGTTCCCATTTTGGGACTTTAAAAGGTGCATAACTTTTTCATACGACTTCGGATTGATGTGATTCTTTTTTTTAAAGTGCATGTGTTTTCATGTACTTCGTAGTGGTGCTAGTAATTTCATTTGGGTTTGTATCAAAATTATCATTTTAGTATATGCTCATTTTGTGAGGGTTTGTAAAATGCATTGAAGTCAAGTGCACTCAGTGTTCTCCTGCTAGTGGCCATTGTAACTACAATAAATATAAAGTGCCAAAAAAAAAATTCTTAGGGGGAATTCCTTGATTGAGTGATTTGGGGGGGTTCTCTTGGTGTTCTTGATTTTGTTGGATTTAGTCTCTCAATTGGTCTTATGTGTGACTAAAGTTAAGGAGTAATCATGGGTATCATAGATTATCTAGCTTTAATTGAACTAAAAAGAGGTAACTATAAGTCTTGGCAAGATGGTATGCTAAAACATTTTAGATGGCTTAATATTCTACCCTATCTCTATGAACTTGTTCCTCAACCAATATCATTTCATAAAAGCATGGTATGGCATCAAAAGAATGGTTATGTAGCAACATTTCTTGGTTCAAATGTCGACTTTGATACAATGAGTACATTAACATGGGTTTCTTCCCCTCGTGCTCATTGGACCAAACTTTGGGAGATGTATCGTGACTTGAATGAGTCTCCATTTCCATAGGATCCTATTGTAGATTGTTTAAAACCACTTGATGTTTTTCTACCATATGATTTTGAAATAGCTATGGAGCTTGATGAATGGAAAGCACTTGTATGTCTAGATGACAATGAGACTTGGCTAGATACTCCTCCTTTAGAGACTTCATGCAATCCAACATTAGCAGATATTTCACATGTTCATACTAAGCCATCTTATGTGGACACATTATTTGAGGATAAACAATGTAGTCCAATGACATGCTTTGAAATCTCATCTCCTCCTTCATTACTTGTTTCTCTATCTGAGTCCACTGTAGGTCCTTTCACGACTTGCAGTGATTCTATGTAACAGGCTTATATTAATCTTCGAGAAGAAGTTCCTTGGGATATATTCCTACCAAACATTTTGACCTTGTTTGTAGAGTCCCGAATTTCAGATTTGGGAGACACTACTAATTTAATTGATCTTCTCTTTGATGGAGTTGATTCTTCTTCAGATGTTTTGAGGGCACATTGAAACCCTCCTATTCTTTCTTTGCCTATATTTGCTTCTACAGTGACAGTTTCTGTAGATACTCATGAGTCCACACACCCGACTCAATCATCATTCATGTTGACATCCTATGCGAAAGTAGTAGCATCTTCTATGGTACTTGATCCATATCAATATTTATCACAGTTTGGCATTGGCTTGGAGATCATTGAGAAGCATTTGGAGGAGGCATCCTTGTCTTTAGAGGAGATATCTTCATCTTTGGATCCTATTCTATTTTAGTTTCCGCTCGGATCTGGTTTGTCACTTTCTTCTGATTTGGTCATGGCATCCTTCAGCATCGACATGGAGACACATGAGTAGTTTTCAAAGATTTCATACATCTTGTGCTTTCTTCCTTCATATTCCTTTTAGGAATGCGAAGACATTCTTCATACACCTTTGGTTTTGTTTCTTCCCAAGGGGAGAAATGTTGTTTAGCGAGCATGGATCATCTTCTCCATCCAGTTCTGAGCATCCACCATTGGTAGATTTGCTTCACTTTGGGGGAGGCTTCTTAGTCTCTCTCTCTCTCTCTCTCTCTCTCTCTCTCTCTCTCTCTCTCTCTCTCTCTCTCTCTCTCTCTCTCTCTCTCTATTCTAGGGTATTCTCTCTCTATTTGTGGGGGGACTTCTATTCCTTTTTTTCGAGGGTATCATTATACATGGGTACCTCATCAGGCTTCATTTGTTGGGACCCATCTTTTCACCAACCTAAGCTAGGCTTAAGGGGGGTGTTAGTGTAGGTTTTTTATTCCTTTTCATAAGGGTTTTCCTACACATATTATTAAGCTTGATTAGGTTAATAAAGTGGGTTGTGATTTCATAATAAAATCTAACATTCCTGACCCCCTAAACTAAGCTGAAACCTAAAATTACAAAGTCAGGTTAGGTCGACATACCTATGAGTCAACCTCCACCATACGTCCATAGTCTCTCACCCTCTCAGATTGATGCATATGTTGTGGGAATCAAGGTTGTGCCATGTCTCCTTCTTCTCTCCTCTTGTCCAATAAGCTAAGAGTATGCAAATGTAACATATTTGGCTGACACTTCCTATATATAGCTGCCATGTCAACCCTAATTCACCTTCTTCTCTCCCCAAGCCAGAAATCTTAGCCTTTTTCCTCCTTTTATCCTCCTATCAACCCTATTTTCTATTTTGCATCCATTTTTCACCACCATTCCCTCCTTTTTAAGAGGTTACCCAAAAAAAAACCTTTTTCACCTGACCTCTTAAGGGGCATCCCTCATCCATTTTCACTCTTTCCCATCAGTTGGGACAAAAATTCTTTGACCTAACTCCATTTCCCTACTAAGTCACGATGCCTTGTCAAGGAGGGGCATATGTAGACACCTAAAAATATCTCAACCCTTACACCACTTTTTTGTATCATCCATATCACTAATTTCCCATTACACTCAATTAATTAAATAAATTCATAATTATTTAATTTATTAACCTCACATCATCCCTGATCATCCATCCTTAGCCAGTCTTCATCAATTTACCCCTAGTCCTGAATTAGTTTAATTAATTCAGCACTATATCTTATAACATCATCCCAATCAATTAAATAAATATGCTAAATATTTATTCAGTTAATTTTTCTACTTTCTTAAACCTAATTAATTAAATAAATCATGCCTATTTAATTAATTTGCCATACAAATCAGCCTAAACGTAGCCTAGTTGATTAAATAGATATTATTTAATTACCTACCCAAACCTACATGACCCCTACACCTAAATTAATTAAATAAATTATTATTTAATTAATTTTAATCCTTCATTAAGCCATTCACTAATTTTCTTCAGCCACATTAATTAAGTTAATCATCCCGATTAACTTGGTCAAAGCATCATTAACACTTTCTCCCATAACCCACAAATTAAAAATTACAAAATATTCCCAAGGGTCACATGACCCTTCCACGTCACCTTTCTATTTCCATGCTAATCTCTTCTCCATGTCATGACCTCACACATGTGAGCTCTAAAAATTTGTAAGTGTCACATGTCTCTCACTGTTCCACATAAAATGCAATTTTTAATTTCATCTCATGCCAAGGAAATTAATATTTAATTTCCTCACAAGTCTTAATCACATTAAATGCAAAGCCTTCCCCAAAAATGAATTTAAAATTATTTTTTCTCCTAACCCTCCATTTTTGTTGATGAGATCTTAACTCTTGATCTCATCCTTTCATCTCAACCCTTGATTCCAACTTTATATCTCCACTATTGGATCAATCTCACTCAACATTTGCCTATAAATATGACCCTCCACAAGCCATTTTCACAACTCATTTTCAAGCAAGTTGATTATGCCAAAATAGCCTTCAAATTCTCTCATTACACCCTTATCATGCCCATTTGATCTTGTGTTATTTCAAACCATACCCAGATTGAGTTGATTGAGTTTGGGTAAAGGTAAGGAGCCTTGGGTGCATCTCCTTCCACCTTATCAAGGAGTGGAGGACTTCAAAGGCATTTGGAAGGTGTAATATCTTTTGGTTTTTGATTTACCATAATGATTTATGATTTGTAAATTTCCTTCATCTTCAATATGCACAAATATTTATTAGGATTTATTATTAAAATCTTTGAAAAAGCATGCAATCACACTATGTAAACATAATAAGCTTGACCATAATCATGAAGCATAATCATAAGATGTGATATAGACATGATAAACACATATTAATATGTTATCTTTAGAAGGTAAAATCATTGAAATCATGAATTGAGGAACAAGTAATTATCATAAGGTAAGATCATGAAGGCATAAACATGTTGATTTTTCATAAGGTAACATCATGAAAGGCATAAACATGTAACCATGCAAGCACATGTGACCATAATATGTTGATCATTAAAAGCAAATGAAGCATAAACATAAACATGAAATAACATCATCATCAAAGTGGAAGGAGACAAGGAATCTAAAGTTGAGTGCAAAGGAAATAAATTCTAAAACATAAACAAGAAGAAAATACTTGGTTTCACAAAGTGATGATCGTAAAGTTAATAGTTTCAAAGTGGTAATAGTTTCAAGAGATTTACCTTCCATACAACATGTAAAAGGCTCAATTAATTTTAATATCTTCAAAAATAACTTTGGAAACATGGGTCCTTGTAAGAGGTGTTGTCACTAACATTGTATAAACTAAAAATCTATTTCCTTACAAATATGGAATGTGTAGTGCCCCTCCGTTTTCACTTTGGTTGTGTCAGGTATGTTTGACATTTTGTATCAGAGCCAAGTTTCAGTACTGGGACCTCTGCATTAATGTTGTCACCCATGTTTAGCTATAGTAGTACTTTTTTATGCAAGTGGTAGGAAACTCCTGAGTAGGATACTATGCTTGATCTATACACCTAGATTGATGTATTGGATAGATGGTCATGAGATTGAGATTTAGCATCGTGTGATACGCAGAAAAGTAGAGTGGAAGGAAACTAGAATAGGGAAGTGGATAACAGGTAATGTTATGATTTTGCAATTAGGAATCATATTGGTAGTAATGGAAACCAGTAACTGTGCATTGGTTGAGTGTTGTGAATACCCCGTACTTGCTTTGTGTGCCCTTGAGATGGTGATACTGGGTACCCATCCATGGGGAAATGTGTATTTTAGGTGTGGAATCAACCATACCATTATGTGTGTTTGTATGTTTGTTACCTGATTAAGGGCCAACCTTTGCGTGGTTGAAAAGATATATATAAAAGAGTAGCCAAAAGTTAGATTCATAGATTCTCTTCTTTTGGTTCACTAGTCCCTTAATTTGTGAAGGGGTAGTAGCAGCCACAAAGTTCCTTGGGTGGAGTGTATAGTGTACGCTTATGACGAAGCAGAGCGGTCTCTTGCTCAACCGAACCTAAGGAAACGTACTCACTACTTTCCCTTATGATGCATCAGGGTACTTGATTCATATGTGTTAGCCTAATCCCCACAGTTTCTGAGCATCTAGATGGTATTTCTTGGAAGATCATTTACCTTGTCTTCACGAAAGGTATGATATGCCACATGAGTTGTTAGTTGGGGGCCGGGGTCTAGGACCTACAAGGATAACCCAACTGGAACTATGCGATGACATGAGTCATCATTTGGGGGCCAGGGTCTAGGACTTGCATGGATAACCCAAGTGAGACCATGTGCCCCATGTATATTTGAGGTCCAGCATGTGGAGGGAGATTTGTTACCCATGTTGAGATAGATTCCATATCTGTACATGTTTCGACATGATGCAATAGGTACGATGCCACACCCCACTAATGTTCCGACACAGTGTTGGTGATGATGCTGTGTTGCTGATGGTAGCGAGCTGGGCTTGAGGACACAATGCCACATGCATAGCCATGTGAAGGTGCACTATGAGATTATGTCATAGCCTACTTGTGTGATGAGCGTAATGGGGCCTCACACACTTGTAGAGGGATACCCATGTTTGCTTTCGACAGTGTTGGGTCGGTTAGCATATGGGTAGGTCCTAGCCATGTATACCTCTGGCTATGGTGAGTACCTGTGTGCGCATTTTCCATGAGGTATCACTATGTGGGGTGTGTTCTGCGCGTGCCTACTTCTGCGAAGCCACAGACATACTGCCATGTGGCATACGGCTAGTACATGCCTTCTCTAGCTAGCGTATGACCATGCCACACTCAAATGCGATACAGGATGTGGCCAAGGTGCATTTCCCATGCGAGTAGCCAAGGAGTGTGCGGGCCAGTTGGTTAGTCCATGCCATGTGATGACGCAATGCAGGGTGTAGCCGAGGAGTACACCCTGAGCCATGTGGATGGCATGCTTACTCTGCACCACATGATGGCTACTGTTATAGCCTGACATTGTTCCCTCCTTCATTTGGTGGCTAGTATCTAGTCACATAGTGATGTACAGTGCAATTTCATAGATTGTGTATTTTCTTTATGGTTATTGATAATTTTCTAATGATCGTGAAGGCTGACACTATGTTGCTATTTAATTTTGATGGTTTAGCCACACTTTGTGATCTCACTTGCTTGTAGCCCTCATGGTTACATTTGATTTAGTGTTGAAAATTGCGTGCATTTCTTACTTTATTGTTGAAATTAAATTTTTTATCTTTCTTTATGAATTTGGTGGCTAAACTAGTTATTCTTATTGTTTTTGATGTTTGCCATGTGTCATATTGTGATTCCTCTCCAAGGACGCATGAGGCGGACTTGGTGAGTGTATGTGAGGAAGTAGACGCAGGGAACCTTAAAGATGGGGGTATGTGAGGCTATTATATAGCTAGGACCCACTACCTGCCTATGTGCGATGACCCTCTCTTGGAGGCTAACCACCTTATACAACAAAAGAGAGGTCATTGTGGTCTTGTTTGGATGGTCTCATCATGTGTGGGTGGCCTAACACCAACAAACCACTAAGTGTGAGCTATGGATTGGGTGAGATGGATTTTGGCTCTTGGCTCATGGATTATGTATCATGGATTAGTATGTTGTTTTTGGTATCCAGATGAACCCTTGTGTAGCCTTGTGATGTGAATCCCGATAATGTTAATTTGTGTGTATGTGAAGAATATATGGTAAATCATGAAAAATGGATTTATGAAATGATAAAGTGTGTTTCCATGCTTCAGAAGGTGAAAGAAATTCATGATCTTGTTGAAGATGCTATGAGATTTAGTGAAAAAGGTGTGTTTTAGGTGTATGAATATGTTGATATTTTGTGAAAATGTAGCATTCTGACCTATGGTTTGCTTAATAGCAGATTGGTAGAGAAATTACAATGGTGGTGTATTTGAAATAGAATGCTTCATATGTTTATGATATGATAATTTTTACAAGTTAAGAATAAAAAGGTGCAATGTTTTCCTTGTTCTGAAAGAAACTGGTTGGGTGTCAATGCTAACTTGTAAGGATTGGGAGTGGTTTATGCATTATGAAACCACTTTTGAAATTGCAAGCTTTGATTGTGTAGATTATTTTTGAAATGGAGTATATAAGTTTATATTTTAGTGTGTATTATTGTATGAAATGAATCGGCTTTAATGTTGTTACTAACTTGTAATGTTTCCACCTTAGCTGTGACTTTTAGGTGTAAGTCGAGTTTTAGGGGGGGAGGATGTAGTGCCCCTCTGTTTTCACTTTGGTTGTGTTAGGTATGTTTGACATTTGGTTATTTGGTTTGGATTGTTCATTTGATGCTATTGGTTAATCATGGCATTAAAATAATATTAGTAGTCATTAAAACATTTTTTATAATTAAATAAATAGAAATGCCTTTATGCAAATTTAGTGCCAAAAATTTAAAAGGGTAAACCCAAATTTATAAATTATTATTTTAGGCCCCTATATTATTTATAGCACTATAGTTTATTAGCTATATTAATTTGTTACATTTTCTAGAGGTTATTTTATATTATTGGTGAGTGAAACCTTATTTTATATAAGGAAACCTAATAAAATATAATGTTATTAAATATTACTTTAGGATACCTAATTATAATTGCTTGAGGACAAGCAATCTTGAGTGGGGAGGGTTGTCATGTCCCTATAATGATTTATAATTGAATTGTTTATTTAAATAATAAGTTAGACTTTATAAACTAAATATATAATATATTTATTTAAAATATATTATTAATATGTATTATTTAATAAATAATAATATTAATTTAATATAATTTAAATATTATAAAATATATGAAATATATATATTTATATTTTAATTAACTAGATATATTATAAATATAAATATTTTAATATAATATTTATGTGAGTAATTAATAAGATATATTATTATATATAAAAATAAATATTATGAAGAGTCTTACCTATTAAAGTTAGAAAGTAAAGTAATTTAGAAAGTAAAGTAATTTGGAATAAGACAAAGTAATACGGTTAAACAAAAGGTTAAATTCAAAATAAAATCATATAAAAATAAAAGTCTAATAAGACAAACATTATCCCACCATATTATATGATTGGAAATAAAATAAAATAAAATAGATCCCATACTTAATAACAAAAGTATTTATTTATACTATATATATTATATAAATAATGTACTTTAAAAAGATTAAGGGGAGGTCGAAGGAAGATATTTATAAGTGCAGCACATTAATAAATAATATATTATAAATATATCTAATAATATAAATACAAATATTATTATTATTATTATCTTATATTGTAATATAAATATAAATAATATATCATTTATTATAATGATATAATATAAATACAAATAAGGTAAATAAATAATAATAAACATCTTTTAACCTATCCTCTTATGATAAGGGAGTTACGTATGGTTAGAACTAGTTTTACCACAAAAGGAAATTAATATAAAGTAATAAAAATAATAAGAGACATACCTCTTCCGACATATCCCTTGAAAGGGAAATAAATAAAGGTTGTGAGATAGAAGGAAATCATCATCGAAAGAATGAAGTAATAAAAAAAGAAATAAATAAATAGCTGTGAATTCAATAAAGGTAATAAAGAAGAAACATCATTTGAATTCAACAAAGACACAACAAGAAAATATCACAAGGAAGACACGAGGGCAGCTAAGGAAAAGGATCATCGGGAGAAAATATAAAAAGAGTATGGGATAAATACATATATTTAGATCTGCATTTTATAACAGCAATACAATAAAGACTATATTACCGTAGCATAGGTAAGGAATCCCAGGTAAAGCAGGTAAGTAAGTATTTATATTTACTTATTCAATTTATGATTTGTGAGAATTTATAATTACTTGTTCAATTTATAACTTGAAAGATATAAATAATAAGGTTATTAAGTAGAAACTGATATATGTGATATATACATTTATGTCTGAAATTTATATTTTAAATATGTATCTTGTATGATTTGAATTCATAAGTGATTTATTAACACCATATGTGGGAAAGAGTAGAAAGTGCCAAGAGGCCATTCATGGATATTTATCACATAGAGGCCTTGTCACATGAGGTATGAGGTACCCATAGTGCAAGGATTGTGAATTAATGGCCTTGGCTACCTAGAGTACCAAGGAGTCTCACAGAGGCCTTAGCTCCAAGAGTACAAAGGTGCTTCTTGAGTAAGGATGGGAGACATTAGAGCCCCATGGTGGATAATGGCAACTCTCATCTCATTTCACATAAGTTGTTAATAAATGACGTATGAGAGATAACAAGTATGTATATGTATAGATGAAGATTAAAGAAGGCTCTAGGGTAAAACCTAAAGATTAATAAAGGCATGAATTCCTAAGGGTAGATACGAGACTTCCTAATTAACCACCTAATGCTAAGAAGGTGGGGTAGATAGTTATGGTAGGTATTGATCATTCCATGGGAATGGGCCTTGATTGACGAATCAAGGATATTACTATGGACCTTTAATTTAAGTATCGAAGGAATGGGCCTTAGTTGATGAAGTAGGGAATTATAGGCCTTAGTTGACGAACTAAGGAATTATGGGCATTGGTTGACAAACTAAGGAATAATATTAATGGACCCATAGGATTGAGATGACATCACCTACCCAATGAATCTTCTCTCACAAGGTGGAAGGTGAGGTTAATAAGAGGCCTAAGGATTATCTCACCCATGGAGAATCATGATGTATGGAAAAATGGATTTATGAAATGGCAAATAGTATAGGGTTATGTTTATGAATATCATCAAGATTAAAACGAAATGAAAAATGGAATACTAATGTTCTCTTTTGGTAAGTTGAAATTGTTTGTAAGGGTGCGAAAATTTTGGCTTGCTAGAAGGGGACATTACAGAATGTGTGTGACAATATTAGTATATTTCTTGGGAACATGAATAAATATTTGTGTTATTGGAACTAAAAAAATAATATTTATGGACATAAAAGGACACATCAAATTGTTTTTCTTTTTAATTTGAAATGTCATCCAACTTGGATCAATTATCTTACAAATAAATTTTGTTTGCCAAAATACAATTGGTCACATGATTGAGAAGGTTGTGTGTGAGATAAAAAATAAGAGTAGATATGATTTTATTTTTGTGATGGAGGAGAGGATATTACCATTTGATTTTGATTATAAGAGTTACAAGACAAGATTATAAGATTTATTATCTCAATTTGTATTGCTCTTGAGTTTTTTCTTATGCTCCCAAATTGATCAAATTAATATTATGTTATTATTGAATCTGGTTATCTTATTCTTAAATGGTAATAGTTGTTTGTCTTAAATCCCCATGGCAAGTAGTAAAAAATGCACGTACATGAATCATAAATTACAATCTCTAGAAAAGTATGTCCATGGTTCAAATCAAAACTTGAATCAACCATATCAAGGTGCACAATCAAGAGCCAGTGAAAAACTTAGAGATTGTCCAATATATTTTTTCTTCTCTATAAGTTTTCTTAGCCTAGTTATAGATTTCATTTCTTGGTGCTAGTGATGTATAGCAAAAATAGATAGTGTTCATTTCCCATTTAAAACATGGTTTCTACTATTTTCAAGTTTTGGGTTTGGAATATTTTAGGTGAATGGAAGTGGACAATTTTGTGGTGTTTTTGAAATGGTAGGTCTTGTCAGGTTCATCAAAAGTATGGATTTTCTGTAGCAAGATACATAGATTGATTGTTTCTCAATGAAATGAGATATCATAGAATACATTCTAGACTCTTATGTTATATCATATTATAGTTGAAAATACTAACAATATTTAGTAGTAATACTAGTGATACTTAAGAGGTAAGGTCTTTTAAATCTTTTGATTTTAGTGTAAAAGTTATGTTTTGATTGTTGTTTTTTGGTAAACTCTTGTTTTAGGCCTGGTTTGAGCCTAGGGAGACCATAACTAGGAACCTCCCCCCTAATGGCTTTATCACTGAGACCAAGTTACAAGGCGGACTTACATCCCAAGGTATTATCACCTTTGTTCAAACCCATGAGCTCAATGGCCTAGCGAAGGCACATAGCTTGGGAACACATCATCCTAGTGAAGGCACATGGCTCGCGAGCACATTACCCTAGTAAAGGCATAGGTATTACAATCTCAACAGCCCAGTAGAGGTTTGAACCTTGGTGGCCACCACATGAAGGTTGTGATTTGACCACCACACTATGTTGTTATCAGCTTACATTTTAACTTTTTAACTTTATGGCAATCTAAACAATTTAGATGATGGTTAAATTTTTAAATACATTTTTATTTTCCCTATTATCAATCTTTTTACATGAAATTCTAAATGAAATTGGTATAAAAATTCAATTTGGGGAATTTGAAGGCTATGGCATAGATTGTGAATAAAGGTTCATAGTTTGTAGTTACACTCTATATATAGTATGTGAACCAAGATATTTGGACATAGTTGGAGGGAGATCTATGTATTGGGTTCTCTTGGTAATGCCAAAGAATACAAGCAATAAATTTACTTTCTAAATTATGTTGTTAAGTTTTTTGGTTTTACATCTTCTCTATGTTTGAAAAGCCCAATCCATCACTTCTTGGTAATATGTAGTGTAAAGATGGAAGTTGATCAAGATGAAAGTTTAAAAATTTATGTTTCTTTTTAATCAAGTATGCAAGAATTCAACTTTAGAAATGATGACATGGGGGAAATCAAGGGACCTTGAATTGGTGTCA
Organism: Cunninghamia lanceolata; assembly: GCA_027924645.1. Taxonomy (NCBI): domain Eukaryota; kingdom Viridiplantae; phylum Streptophyta; class Pinopsida; order Cupressales; family Cupressaceae; genus Cunninghamia; species Cunninghamia lanceolata. The sequence goes on from BSBN01000193.1 coordinate 9,113,565, forward strand.
TGAAGCCTTTAAAAGATATGGGAAGTGGAGGTGGGCATGGACATTCTACTCCCATAAGGATTTCAATTGGCAACAATAATGGAGATGTATACGATGTTTGATTTGAGGATATTAATAACTAATATTACAGAATGCTTTAAAAATCTTCTAAGTTCTCTCCTCGTGTATTGAAAATCATGGATATCAAAACAAAAACATGCAAAAAGTTAGCTACATTCAAACCACCTTATCTTTTCACTCACCTTATATTCCTACCACATATATAAGGGAATTAGAACTTGTGGCCAATAACTTTATAAAAAATACTTTTCCAGTGTTTGCATTATACCAATACATTGGGACTATATACAAATAGATTGTGATAATAAGCAAGCGTTAATGTTTCAAATACATTCAAGAAGTAATGATGCATCTAGCAATGCATATAACATCAAAAAAATGTAAGACCGTGATTTCTTTTAATTTGTAAGAATAATACATTTCTAATATAGTTTTTACATAATGTGTCCCGAAACAATTATAGTGTTACTCAAAAGATAAATGTCGTAAAGGAAAATTATGAATCTATCCTATTTATGGCTAATACTTTGATTATATCTATTCAGAAATGATTATCAATGTTAATATATTATATTACCCTGAAAGTTGTTCCATTCTTATAGAATCATCAAAATCTCTTCAATTATCACACTCCTAAAATTTATAAAAATATATTAAAATGTTAGTGGCAGCACCTAAATGTGCTATCAAATGGTGGATAACACAAATATTTATATTCCATTCAATCAAATATTATGCACAATAACTTTGCAAAATAACATATCGACATAAAGTATTTGACTAATAAAACAAAAGTCTTAATGTCTATCAATTATTTTTTATAGTACCTTTAAATACTGTTACTAATATAGTATAAATTGAAACTTTAATAAAAATGCAGTGGGTATTTACCCAATATTCCAAATCAGCAGCGGTATAAACCACTCAGCCATATGTTCTAAAGCGACAGGGTAATCGCTCAATAATATGTATTTAAGGAAATGCTACAATATATTTACAATCGCTCAATAATGTTTTACAAACAATAAAAATACGCTACAGAGCTTCAATTTCTAGGCCTTGTCATGGAGGGTGGTCGAAGATCTTTACTGATCGTCACTAATACCTTACGTTAATCCTTACACAAGTGAGTATAGAAGAATCAGAAAGATTTTAAAAAAAAAATCGTAAAACTTAAATGTGACATTTACAGTTACCTTGTCATGTGAGCAACCATGGATGGAAATGCCTGCAGGCTACATAAAAGTTCCCGTACGACCAGAAATTGTGATAAACGTACACAATCCTAAGGAAATAAGCTTAATGCTGCTGCAGGCACAGGATGTTCGGAGGTCGCCTCTACATTTAGATCAAAAGTCGCCACTCGCTTATATTTATCAGATCCCATATCTGCTTTAAGGGATTTTTCAGAACTGCCCGCGTTGTTGTTTGTACAAGAAGTTGAATTCCTTTGCGCAGAAAGGCTATCTTCCCTGCTCAGGATTGAAAAATCTTCCCACTTAAATGAGGGCTTCCACGGAGATAGACGTTTGATAGCGTTGCCGCCCATATCTTGTGCCGTAGATATCTCTTCTGTAGAAAAGCCGCTCATTTGCTTCTGTTTAAAAAGCTTTTTCATTGCATGGATTCTTTCCATCAAAGCGAAGAATTCTTGAGCTTCACTGTCATCAGTTATTGGACGTAATTCACACTCCTTTTCTCCCATGTCTTGAGCTTCACTATCGTCAGTTCGTGGACGTTTACTCTTGTTTTTTCCCTCCCATTCTGTGTCCTCACTCTCTACAGTACATTGTAGGCTCTGGATTGATCGATTGGAATCCATTATAGTTACTAAACAGAGCCGTTACAGAAGGCGTAAGATGAAATTAAATGATCCAAGTCTTCATCTTGTTAATTTTAGTAGCTTGGACAGCTGTTTGTCCTCACCCGAATATAGCAACATTAGCTATGGGTAGTTTGGACAGCTGTTCGTTCTGGCCTAGAATTTAGAAAATAGTTGTTTTTGTCAAACAAATATTGTTAGGATAAAAACAATTGTTATTTAATATTGACTCCTTTTAGGTGACACCTCATAACCAAGGTTGTTAATGGTTATTGTGTTGTCTTAATCTTAGCCGTTCATTTGTATTAATCTCGGCCGTTGATTTTCAACGAGAGTAGTATATAAGGGGGTCATTGGGTCATTTGTAACAAGGAAGTTTTTTAGAGAAACTTGCAGTGTTAGCAAGTAGTCTTGCAGTGTTAGCAAGAGCGCAGTGATAGCGTTGGAGATAGCAGTGGAGGAATATCAGCAGGAGGATTAGGAGATTGTCGGAGCTCTGCCAGTAAGAGGCAAGCAGTATTTGTATCTCTTGATTTGTTGAAGTTTAATATATTTCTCATCTGTAGTACTGGTTTTCCCTACGGGGTTTTTCCAGGGACAATTGTCCGAAAATATTGTGTTCACCTTGTTGGGTATTTTTTATGTGTTTGTATTTGTGAAGTTACAGTTGTGTTATTTTCCAATATTTGTTGATCAAATAATCTAGCAAAGATAGGAGGTTAATAATCAGTAACTGTAATAGATTTTTCACATGGTATCAGAGCTAAGTTTGGGTAGAAGAGATTTACCCTAGGTGAAAAAAAAGTGAGGGTTTGTAAAACCCAGTTTAACCTCTTCAAAATTATTATTATTATTTTCTTTTGAGATGGCCTCAGCAGGTTTAAGAGATCAGGACAGATTGGATGGAGCCTCAAATTTTGGTGTCTGGAAAGCCAGAATTTCTTTATTGCTGGAAGAGAATGGTATCAAGGAATATGTGACCACTGTTGTACCTGTACCTACAGATGCAACACAGCTCTTAGCATATAAGAAGGAAGATGCCAAGGCGAGGAGGCTGATTCTTGACGGTGTTAAGGATCATATTGTTCCGCATATTGCAGAGTTAGATACAGCGAAGATGATGTGGGATGCCATTATGAATCTGTACCAGAATGCTACCACTAATCGGAAGCTGATTCTCAGAGAAAAGCTGAGGAATACCCGGATGAATAAGGGAGAAGATGTTACAAGTTACCTCACCAGACTTAGACTTGTCAAGGACGAGTTAGCAGCTGTTGGAGACAAACCAAATGATGACGAGCTAGTACGAATAGCCCTAAATGGGTTTACTAAGCAGTGGGATGTCTTTGTTCAAGTCATCAATGGACGAGACACCTTACCGAGTTGGGATCGACTTTGGAGTGACTTCACTCAGGAGGAGCTTAGACTAAGTCTTGTCAATGGAGGCAACAATAAGAGTCAGAAAAGTGAGGGGGAACAGGAAAATGTTGCCCTAGCGGGTAAAGGGAAAGCAAAGAAGGGGTCTAGTAAAGGATCAAATTCACAAGGTGAAAAGAAGAAGAAAGATTCTTCAAAGATCAAGTGCTATGGCTGTCACGAGTTTGGCCACTATGTCAGCGATTGCCCAGAAAGGAAGAAGAATGAAAAGAAAGGCAAGAAGCAAGTTGCGGCTTCAGCAAGTGCAGATGAGCTCTCTACTAGAATGGAAGATGAGTTTGCACTCATAGCATGTATGGTTAGCTCAACCTCACAGAGTGTTTGGTACATAGATAGTGGGGCGTCATATCATATGACAGGAGTTAGAGAATACTTCTCCAGTTATAAGGAGGAGAGCACTAGAATCCAGATCTCTATGGGGAACATGTCCAAACTCAACTCTGTTGGGAAAGGGACTGTTCAGTTTCAGAGGGAGAGTGGTAAGATGATTCCCCTTCATGATGTGTTGCATGTTCCAGGCTTAGGGATGAATTTGATTTCTGTATCTGTCCTTCAGGACAAAGGGTACAATGTACTCTTTAGAGGGGCACATGTGTTGATCAAGCACAAGGATTGGAAATCACCCATAGCTATTGGAGTTAGGAGCGGTCGACTTTATAGGCTGCAGTTTGATATTCCTAAGGCACTCATGAGCAACAGTAATCTTAGAGATCAGGGAGAGCTATGGCATAGAAGGATGGGCCATATCCATCATGGAGCCCTTAAATTGCTTCATGAGACAGTGACAGGTGTTCCTGAGGTGAGCACAGAGCACGATGATGTGTGTAAGGGATGTGTGTTGGGGAAGTTTGCTAAAGCATCTTTTCCAAGGAGTGACACCAGATCCAAGGGCATTCTTGATCTAGTACATTCAGATGTATGTGGACCAATGTCGACAAAGTCTCTCAGAGGGTATGAGTACTTTGTTACTTTTATTGATGATTTCTCCAGGAAGACATGGATATACTTCTTGAAGACCAAGGATGAGGTTTTTAGTCGCTTCCAAGAGTTCAAAGCTCTTGTGGAGAATTCGACAGGAAGGAAGATAAAGGTTCTTCGGTCAGACAATGGAGGCGAGTACAAAAGCAATGAGTTCCAGGAGTTCTGTACCAGAGAAGGAATCAAAAGAGAGTGGACTGTTCCTTACAATCCGCAACAGAATGGAGTTGCTGAAAGGAAGAATCGGTCTATAACGGAGGCATCAAGGGCTATGTTGCATGACCAGGATATACCCCGTTATCTGTGGGCAGAGGCATGCAGTACAGCAGTATACATACAGAATAGAGTTCCACATAAGGTACTAGGGAAGATGACACCAGAGGAAGCATTCACTGGGAAGAAGCCAGATGTCAGTCACTTCAGGATCTTTGGGAGTTTGGCATATTGTCACATTCCTAAGGATACACGTACCAAGTTAGATCAGACTGCGGAGAGAGGGTACTTTGTGGGGTACAGTGAAACCTCAAAGGCATATCGGATATTCATTCCGGGGACCAGGAGGATTATTGTTCGACGTGATGTCAAGTTCATGGAGGACAAGGCATTCAGAAGGTCTAGAGATTTGCCAGTAGATGATCAGAGTGAGCAGCCAACAGAAGCTCCAAGGATCACTCAATCGAGTCAAGGGCAGCAAAGCTCGAGTACAGTTACTAGTACAAGCATAGACTCAGCAGGAGAGAGTTTTCAGAGTATGGAGCAACAGGTGCAAGAAGAGATGCATCAAGAAGATATGGAGGTTGATATTTCATCCTCTACAGTTGGCAACAGAAAATGTGAGGTTCAACAGACACAGAAGAATACTCAGGAGTTAGTGGGTACTCCTAGGAGGAGTAGTAGACAACGGAAACCACCAGCCAGGTATGATGACTATGTTGCATTAGTTAGTAAGTTGGTAGATAGTGAACCTTCTAGCTATCAGGAGGCTGCACAACATCAAGTGTGGCAAGAAGCAATGGTTGAGGAGTATACTTCAATTATGCAGAATGATGTGTGGGAGGTAGTGCCTAGACCAACAGATAGGGCAGTGGTTGGATCACGCTGGATCTATAAGATCAAGCACGGTGCAGATGGTAGCATCGAGAAATACAAGGCAAGGTTTGTGGCAAAGGGGTTCTCTCAGAAAGAGGGAATAGACTATGAGGAGACATTTGCTCCAGTTGCCAGGTATACTTCTATACGAGCTGTAATCTCAATTTCAGCACAGATGGGATGGCAGATCCATCAAATGGATGTCAAGACAGCATTTCTTAATGGTGAGTTGAAAGAGGAGGTATACATAGAACAACCAGAAGGCTTTGTAGCACACAGCAAAGAGACCCACGTGTGTAGATTGAAGAGAGCATTGTATGGACTCAAGCAGGCTCCCAGAGCGTGGTATGAGCGCATTGATAGATACTTGCAGGAAATGGGCTTTGTGAAGAGTGAGGCAGATGCTAATCTCTACTACTTAGTAGTTGGAGGTGAGATTCTCATTCTTGTCCTATATGTGGATGACTTATTTCTTACAGGTTCACTGGGGCTCATAGAAGAATGTAAGAGGGACCTTGCAGCAGAGTTCGAGATGAAGGATTTGGGACTTATGCACTATTTTCTAGGCATGGAGGTATGGCAGAAAGATGGAGAGATTTTCCTTGGGCAAGGGAAATATTGCATGGAAATCTTGAAAAGGTTCAGGATGGAAGATTGCAAAGCCATGTCTACACCCATGATCACGAATTGGAGGAAGGTAGACACATCCAGGGAGAAGGATGTAGACCCCACCTTATATAGGCAGTTGATTGGTTCTCTCATGTATTTGGTCAATACCAGGCCAGATATAGCTTTTGCAGTTAACTCTCTTAGTCAGTTCATGGTTGAGCCAAAGAGAGTGCATTGGACTACGGCAAAGCATGTGCTGCGTTATTTGCGAGGTACAATCGAGTATGGAATTAGATATGCTCGAGGTGAAGGAATCAGGTTGATGGGCTATACTGACGCAGATTGGGCAGGTAGTACAACGGACAAGAGGAGCACTTCAGGGTGTTGTTTCAGTCTGGGATCAGGAGTTGTATCTTGGTTCAGCAGGAAGCAGAAGTCTGTGGCTCTGAGTTCAGCAGAGTCAGAGTACATAGCAGCTAGCATGGCAACATGTGAAGCTATATGGCTTCGGAAGTTGCTAGTAGCTTTGTTTGGTCAGAAGGTTGAGACTACAGTGATACACTGCGACAATCAGAGTTGCATCAAGTTGACCGAGAATCCGGTGTTTCATGATAGGTCGAAACATATAGACATCAGGTATCACTTCATCAGAGATTGTGTACAGCGCGGGGTTGTTGAGCTACAGTTTGTACCTACAGATCAGCAGGTAGCAGACATTTTGACAAAGGCATTGGGGAAGGCAAAATTCATCTTCTTCAGAGAGATGTTGGGTGTCATGCAGAACAGCTTCCTCGCTAAGAGGGAGTGTTAATTTTAGTAGCTTGGACAGCTGTTTGTCCTCACCCGAATATAGCAACATTAGCTATGGGTAGTTTGGACAGCTGTTCGTTCTGGCCTAGAATTTAGAAAATAGTTGTTTTTGTCAAACAAATATTGTTAGGATAAAAACAATTGTTATTTAATATTGACTCCTTTTAGGTGACACCTCATAACCAAGGTTGTTAATGGTTATTGTGTTGTCTTAATCTTAGCCGTTCATTTGTATTAATCTCGGCCGTTGATTTTCAACGAGAGTAGTATATAAGGGGGTCATTGGGTCATTTGTAACAAGGAAGTTTTTTAGAGAAACTTGCAGTGTTAGCAAGTAGTCTTGCAGTGTTAGCAAGAGCGCAGTGATAGCGTTGGAGATAGCAGTGGAGGAATATCAGCAGGAGGATTAGGAGATTGTCGGAGCTCTGCCAGTAAGAGGCAAGCAGTATTTGTATCTCTTGATTTGTTGAAGTTTAATATATTTCTCATCTGTAGTACTGGTTTTCCCTACGGGGTTTTTCCAGGGACAATTGTCCGAAAATATTGTGTTCACCTTGTTGGGTATTTTTTATGTGTTTGTATTTGTGAAGTTACAGTTGTGTTATTTTCCAATATTTGTTGATCAAATAATCTAGCAAAGATAGGAGGTTAATAATCAGTAACTGTAATAGATTTTTCACACATCTCACCTAAAACCCTTGACAGAAAGAATCCCCCACCTCCTTATGAGTCGATGCCCAAAATATACCCTATACAAGTAGTCACGAAAGGAAGCAGAATTGAAATGAGAGAAGCTTACCAAGATTAAAAGGAAACCTTATCTTTTTAATTATAAAGAAGTTTTACAGGATTAAAGTATAAGTGTGTATTTTAAGCGATTTTGGTAGAATGAATACCTTTCATAGTAAATGTAAAGGTATGTATTTTAAACTATTGAGGGAGAAAGAATATTTTTCATATAAAATGTCAAGGTATGTATGTTAAGCGATTGTGGCAGAATGAATACCTTTCAAAGTATATATGTTAAGCATTGTGGCAGAATGAATACCTTTCAAGGTATATATGTTAAGCATTGTGACAGAATGAATACCTTTCATAGTCAACATAAAGGTATATGTTTAAAGTCATTTTGGTAGAATGAATAACTTTCATAATCAATGTAAACTTATATACTAATACCTTTCAATCCCCTGATCATTAACTCAATTAGTGGGAGAATAATTATTTGTACACCTCTATTTCGCACTCCCAATACCCACAAATTACTAACTAATTCAAAATATTTATCCATGTGAAATAACCACCACATGTATGCACTAAATGGAACCAAACACGAATCACGTTGGTCACCCGTGTTTCGCGTGACGCTATTTTTCCATCGAAACAGAGAAAGTGCGTGAACAAAGGAAAGAGGAAAGAGCATAAAAATCTAGCCAATCTGCTATAATGATGATGTAACTCTGGCTGCTTGACCAGCAAAATCACGAGAAACTTAGAAAATTGAAGGAGAGGACAGATTAATGGGTCCCGTTATCCACTACCGTTCCTCTTAGTCAAATAATAAAATAAAACGGACCTCATATCCCGCTCATTCCGTAGAATAATTACCTTTGGACATCTACTGTCTTCGACGAAGTTTCATCTGGTTATATTTCAAGGGAACACAGATCATCCTTGCGTCAGCAATTGTGGAGAAATAACAAACTTCACGGACTGATGACCAACTAATTTTCCCCTCATCGTAGTCAGTTGTTGTCAATTGGGACTGGAGAAATTTAATTTTGAAATTTATGTCTCGAGATTTGTTCAAACGATTTTGAAAAATTGTATAGAAAGCATAAGCCAAAGTTCTGGTTACTATTCCAGAGAATGGACTTAGAACTCAGTGGTCTGCCATGCACCGCGTCTATAGTGTTTCTATCACAAAACATGCAATCACTAAAAGTTCAACATCCATAAGGACTTTCTTCTCTCATTACTACTTTTGTGAGCTACAAAATTTGGTGGTCCAACAACTCTATCTTTTCTTCTCTATCTTTCCTTCTTATTTGGAAAAATAAGGGCTTTGAATTATTATTATGTAAAGGTATATGTATTTTATTAAGGAAGTTATATGTTAATCTAACATCATTATGGGTATGGGAATATGGCATGTTTTTCCTCATCATTTCATTTCTACTTTTTTGAGGTTGTATTTAGATAGGAATTATACAATTGTGTGGTCCCACTTCTCTAAGAATTAAAGCTTTGAATTATTCTTATAGTAAAGACATATGAATTTTATTATGGAAGTTATATATTGTTTTTAAAATTATAATAGTCCAACCAATCAATTACACAATCTTATGTCCCACTTCTCTATCTTTCCTTATCATTTGGAAGAATTAGAGCTTTGAATTATCTTGTAGTGAAGGAAGACATATATATTTTATTATGGAAGGAATATATTAATTTTTAATTATTATAGTCAAATAGGCAAATTACACAATCTTGTGTCACAATTCTCCATCTTTCCTTCTTATTTAGAAGCATTAGAGCTTTGCATTATACTCATGGTACAGGCATGTGTTATTTATTATAGATATTATATGTTAACTTTGTACTCGATTAATATTTTTTAGGTAAATCATTTTTAATTGGTGAAGTCATACATGGAGGATCTCATGTCTTTACTTAAAGAAACTCTAACTTTGTTTTATAGGTATCAAAACAATGACCACATACCTCTACATAGCACCCATACTCTAGAGTTTTATTGTCTATGATAGCATAAGCTAAATAAAATAAATATTATTTTTCATATAAAAGGTATGCCTTTACCTCTCCTTTACCTTCATATATTTTTTAAAACAAAATATTTTCAAACATATTTACAAATAGTTTTTAAAAAATGTTTTGTACATCTATGGTAATCCTTGAAGCTTGCTCATGAATTGTTCAAATCTTTGTAGGATGCAACCCAGACTTCATAGGAGAGCACTAACCTAGACTTTGTAGGAGAGCTCTCAAAAGGTGATCTCTTTGTATCAATTTTTTCTTCAAACCCTAGAATCATGTAATTAGGTGAGATACTCTCCAAGGGAGATAGTAGGCTCTCATTATTATATCTTTGATGAGATTAAGATTAAATTTAGTTTTCAAGCATCATTAGAATGGTTCTTCACTATTGGGCATCTTGTTACAATGTGCTAGAAGGTCCTTGTCATATTTTTACCACACTCACGAAGGAAGTTTATCAATGTTTAACTAGGGATATTTTTATATTTCATCTCTATGAAGCAACATTTCCTAAGGATGATTCAAGAAAAATATTTCCACTGGGAAAGCATAAGGATTCCATCTTCTTTCAAATCAACTCAACAGTGTGAAAAGATTGATATATCCTCTATTGGATGTGATCATTGACAAATCGTGTATAAATAAGGTGCACCATTTCTCTTCTGAAATTATGATTGTATAGAATAGTGTGGATGAATTAATAATGAAGTGGATACATACATATTATTTCATTCTTCAACAAAACTTACATTAAAAATAGTTTGGATCACTAGGTCCCACTTGATTTTTTAAATGTCACTTTTTGAGCCACTTAAACAAATGAAATCACTTTAGAGTTTTTGTATGGTCACCATGGTGTTCAAAATGCAACCCAAGCACAATGTGAATGATTCAGGCACTAAGGCAACACATGATTGATCAAGAGCCTTTACAGAGGTGATCCTCTATTCAATCCTACTCTTATGGTAGTAGCCAATCTAGTGGCTATGGTATTGAGGGGTTGCCTACATCACTCGGGAGTGCAACTTCATGGGTCTCGATTGCGATGGTTGCATCTATTTATTGAGTGTCTCTATCACTATATAGCAATCACAATCATCATTTTCTTGTTTTTATTGTTGTGTTAGCTCATGTAGTTGAAGATTTAATTCTTGAATTGTATTGAGGTCTTTAATACCTTCTTCTCCTAAAATTCATAGTTCTTATGTGACTTCTTGATATAAGCTATCAAAAATTTGATCATGGAATTCAAAGACTCAATTGGTTTTAGTTCTTAATGTGTCTTATCTAATTTCTCCTAGGATTTTGATCTATTATTCAATTTGTTCTTCTATACTATTCTCATATTCATGGTTGTCTATGTCAATTGGGTTGATGAATTATTTAGGGAGATTTTCTCTTATCTACTCTAACACTTGTTTAACCCAATCCTCTCTCATACTAGGGAACATGATATGCTTAGTAGAGAGGATATGAGATTTTGAAGGTTTGTGTTGTGTGATGTGTTCTCTATGCCTTGAAATAGAACACAAGGCTTATCTCACTATGTTTCCAGTTAAGTTCCTAATGATTAAAATGATGGCTTAATACTTGTATGTTGAAGTTTTGTGTAGCTGAGTATGATATTTCTAAGTGCAAACTAAACTATATGCATGTATGCAATTTTTGGTTCTTTTATGATATTTCAATGTTATCTAATTACTATGCAAAAGACATGTATGAAATCTAAATGACATTTCCTAAGTGCAATTTAACTATATTTTTGTGTTTCTTGATGTAAATATTATAATAACTTTAACTACATGAAAAGAAGATGTAATCTAATCTAAAAGTGCAAAAAGAAATGCTTTTTATAAACTAAGAACAATTTTTAAATCAAGAAGGAATAAGGATAGTGTTTACTTTTTCTAGAGCAATATGTTTTCTAGTTACTACCAAAACAACAAAGGAACCCTTTCTTATTATAGTAGTAATGTTGTGATGTGCACAACATGCCCCATTTTACCTCTTAGCAAAATGAGGACCCCTACCATGGCTGTTACTTTTTGGTTGTGTGTGGTCTTGCTTGGTGGTAAAGGGAAAAGAAGTAAAGGTTACAAACTATGTTGAAAATTGGGAAGATTTAGCATTAAGTGCAAAAAGCAATAGGGGTGAATTCTTTGTCAAAAATGAATAAGGGTCACTTTTGAACTAGTAAAAATTTCCCAATATTGTGTAAGATAGTCATGTTTTGGGTAAAAGGCATTATAGAAAGGTTTGTATGTTGCATATACAAAGTCGTTTGTATGTGGAATCATTTTATAAGTCACATAGAGTACAAGTCAGACCCGATAGGTTTTCAGAAATGGAGTGAGTAAATTGTTAAGTCTGCATCGTATCTTGAGTTGTATGATTGTTTGAAAAGGCAATATACAAGGTTATATACACTCCAAGGACCTGAGGAGGGTATAAAATACGGTTTTAAAAGGTGAGAAAAAGGTAGGTCTTGTAGTTTGTATGTTGTATGTTTCGGGCTTACATCTTTAGCATACATACAAGTGCAGATTTCGAAAGTTAATCAAATCATATGTAAGCAATGCATTGTATCTTAATGTTTTCTAGAAATATGCATTCGCTCTTATATACATGTATGGATCTGAAAGGTTATACAATACGATTAAGAATAGTGAAAAGTCCAGGATGATTGTATAAGAATTGGCATGTATGAAAGGTTGTATCTACGTGTAGATGCAAGTGTTGTTGTTTTGGGGAGATACAAGAGGGTAAGTAAAGTGGGTCCCACAGTTGTATCTCTTAGTTGTATGTTGCATAGACAGATGGATATACAAGGGAATATACAAATTGAGATACAAGTGAGGATGTTAAAAGTAAAAAAGGTAAGATAAAACATGGATTTAAAAGGATGTTAAATCCAAGTAAGGCTTTGTATGTTTGGGTGATTGTATGTTAACAGTATACAATCCTGATATACAAAGAAATAAAAGGCATTGTCAGGAACTAAAAGGTAAAGAGGGTTTGTATGGGTCGCAATTGTATAATTATTTTGGTATCTATTTCAAATACATTGCAACATATAAACAAAAGACACAAGGTCAGATATAATGAAAAGGGTAACATTGTTTAGAATCTGTTACATGTAGGCTTGTATATGGAAAAGATACAGAGTGATATACAAGAAGATCTACAAGAAAATGCAATGTATGCAAGGAATAGACTAATGGATAGAATGTTTAAAAAATTAAAATGTTGAAATAGAGAACCGAAGCCATAGGTGCATTGATTGCTGCAATTAATGCTGAACTACCACGGAAAGGATGAAATTTAAAGGGTTAGGGTAAATAAAAGATTGTTTTTCTCTTAGATTTGCATTGTTAAAAGTAAAATTATAGAAAGAAGAACTGTTTAATAAATTGAACGAAAAATTCATCACGAGATGAAATTTTAGAAATAGGAGAAGATTAGAAAACGGTAAAGTGATTCAATGTTTGTAAGGTTGAGATGTTAAAAATATTGGTATTTATCTTGAACGTCATTATAGTTCAGTTGATTGTTAATGCAAAATGATTATTAGTAATTTCATTTTAAAATGCAAGCAAATGTTAAATTACTATTTTTGATAGTTAATTAGCTGGTCTGGATTAAGTAATATGAAAGTCAAAATGGAAAAGACAAAAAGGGGGTTAGGGTAACTATAAAAATAGAAAATTCCTAGTAAAACCCTAGATTAAAAGAGTAAAATGACAAGTTAAAAAAATACGTTTTTATAGGATGGCCCCAAAACAAAAGAAAGTGGATATAGGGGGTGAAGAAAAGATTAAAAAGGAAAGAAATCCCCGCAAAGAAACTAAGAAAGAAGAGCTACCAATACACAGAGGGTACCCTTCATTGATCAACACAAGTGGAGTAGGAATAGATACCAACATAGGAAACTATGATGCTGAGGATGTTTTGCAGAAGATTATAGCAGCAGATGCTACACCTGACATGAAGTGTATATGGGAAAGTGGATTATACAGAGCTCCAAGCTTTTTGCTAGCTATGGAAGCTAAGGACTTATGTCTGGATTGTATACAATTATATGACTTAGCTACCAGGAGAGTAATACACCAAGACAGGGTTGTTGTGGACTTATCTACGGAGGTAATCGCAAGAACATTTGGTCTAGAGATACATGAAAGAATGGTTGACATTGATGTAGACCAGTACAATGAAGATTTCAAAAGTAAAGAGAGAGATTGTAGAAGAAAGATCTTCTACAGTTGGTACAATGCTGAAAATAAACGCAAGGATGTGGCAAGAGTATATAAGATCTTGCAAAGAATAGATTTTAAAGAAGAGATACATTTGATGATAACCATATTAGGTAGAGTGGTGGGATTAAGGGATCCCACTAAGTGTGAACCTTGGATGTTCACTGTTATCCAATTCATTAGAGAGGTGAAGAAAGAACAAGGACAAATTCACTCGGCTAAGGCAATTAGCATGGCCATATGGAGGCATGCAATGTTAAGAAATCAAAAGATGTTGCCTTTCTATTTTTCCTCGTATGTATTATACTCATGTGCACCAATGGTTGAGCCATATATACATGGGATTGACAGAGTTGGGACCCTAGGGAATGGCCCAGATCAAAAGCTTGTATATGACCATTATCCTGATCTATAAGTGGATAATGCACTAAGAAAGTATGCTTTAGTAAATGATGTATTTTATACAGACATGGTTAGAGTTTTGAGAGAAGAACAGGATAAGAGATTATCTACATATGCAGAAGATACAATTGGTTTGCATAGTTCATGGTACATAAAATTCTAGAATTTCACATATATTAGAACGGAAGGTTTTGAAGGAAAACCTTTTATGCTGCCTAGGTATCCTTCTAACAAGTTGATTGTATTAGAATTCTCAAGGCAAAACTTGAATGCCTTCAAAATGTACAAGAGAAAGTATAACAGAGGGAATCTTAAACTCCCTTGGGCAATTGGTAGGTATTCATGTTACAGTAAAGAAGTGGCTGGCTACTCAAAAAAGGAACTAAGGTATTATGGATTTGAAGAGTTTGAGTTAGCAAGGAGGTTTGATCCTTTTCATAGGATCCAAAATACTATTGATCCTAAGTTTAAACATCAAATACATATTGAAGACTACTGGTCGGATTGCAAGAATGATAGAGAAGTGAGAAAGAGGACTCACAAAAGATTGACAGTAGAGCAGATGAGGTCCATGGTGGAAATATATGTATCCCCAGAAGTTAAAGATGATGGCAATTTACTACACCATAGCTATGGAAGTGCTAGGCTTGCTACTATTAAAGAGCCTGATTGGTCACATCCATGGAGTACATCTTTGGACACATTGTCCAAACCTGTCATTTTGTTTTCTAAAGCATGGTTGAAGGATAGAATTGAAGATCTTAAAGCTAAAGGGATAGAGCCTACATTTCCAAAGAAGGGTAAGAAGAGGGTGAGGGAGCATCAAGATGAGCTCTAGTGTTTCTATGAGAAAAAGAGAAAAATTGTGGACCCAAAAATTATGGGGAAAGACAAAAATGCCACTCTCATGGATCCATATGCATTAGGGGTGACAATGGTAGTATCATCGAGTACATTTGTAGAAGCAAAATCATTTGAACAAGATATCAGTATAGAGCAGGCACAGGCTGATAAGGGGTCAACAGGACAAAAAGTCATGAAAGCAATACTAGTGGAAACATTAAAAGGAGGTACTTCAAAATAGGATGATGTTATAGGAGCATAACAAGTAAGTGCTAAATTAAGTAACATACCTAGTACATCTACCTCAATAGAAAAAAGACAAACATATACTAAAGTTAAAATAGAATTAGCTAAATAAAAGATGCATGGGTCAAAAGTACATGAAGCAAAACAAGTAACTGAGACTATCAATATTGAGGATGATAGTGGTGGAAGTGAGGTAGGGGAAGTTAATCCCAAGACAGGAAAGGAAACTGGTATGGATGAAGAAGAATTGAGTGAATACTCTGATGAAGAAGAAGGGCAGAATGATCTGACATATATGGAAATTGGGCAAAGCCCACAATCTGAGAAATAAAACGTGGAAGAAGGATTGGAAACAATAGATACGTTTGGTAGATTGGTACTTCTAGAAATCATTAAGGATGTGCAGGATAAAGCACATGAAATAGAAGAATCTGAAAGGAAGGAATCACCTGAAGAGGTAACAAAATAAACACATGGTCAAGCTAAGGAAGAAACAGGAGCTAGCACTTCTAGTGTAGATGTGTCGAATATCTTGAACATGTACGAAGAACACAGTGAGGAAGATAAGAATGTAGAAAACAATGATGAACAAGAAAAATTTAAAAAGGAATCTGATGAGATTATAGGTTCACCATCACATGTAGAGCAAGCTGACAGGCCTGAAAAGGTATAGAAGAAAGTTGAAACAGTAGACGAAACAACAAATAAACCTGAAAGCAAAGAAAACATAGAGATTATGGATAAAGATAATGTTGAACTTGAAAAGGAAACGGAGGATAAGGGCATGGAAAGTATGGAACAAGAAAATAAAGAGAAAGAAGAAGAAAAGGAGTCATCAAAGAAGAAAAGTCCAGAGGAAGAAGATGAGGATGGAGGAGATACAAAAATTGAAGAAGATGGTAATGAGGGTGAATCTAAGCAACAGAATAATACAAATGCCCCGGAACAACAACCTCCTCTACAACAACAACCTCCTCCACAACAACAACAAAAAGAATAGCAACAAGAATAGCAATAACAACAAGAACAAGGAGAAATCAAAAAGCCTCAAGAAGAGGTAATCAATGAAGAAAAGGCTACTAAAAATGTAAAAGAAGCTCCGGCTTGGTTAGGTATAGAAGTCAGGAGAGAAAAGGTGGAGGTACAATTAGTACCTATAGATATCAAAAGTTTGTTGGGTGGTGCAACCCCACGAAAAGAAAAGAGTAAGGCCAGGACAATGTTAGCAATACAAAGGGGTCTGGATGGATCCAGAACACTGAATTTAGCCATACCACATAAGGAGAAAGCTAAAGGAGAAATAGCAGTGGATGACTACAAGATACTCAGTTTTGACCTAGGACACACAACAAGAGAGCAACATATAAGTGAATGGGAAGATATGCACTAGGCTATGGTGGAAATATTAAAGAAATACAAAGATAAACAAAAGTATTTAAAAGGACACATTGTCCAGTTGCAACAATTCTTTAAGGGAATATTTGATCCCAATGTTACATTACTAGAGCTGCCCAGTGAAATAGCTGTGTTATCAAAAGATGAAGTAAAAGACATGGAGAATAAAAGGCTTGAGGCCAATATTTTTGAAGAATGGTTCAGAGAATTCATGCAAGAAAGAAAAGAGGTGACCAAATAGGCAGTGACAGGCTAGGAAATGGTTGCAACAAAGAAGAATAATTGCAGCGTGCTTATACATAATTGTCAATTTAGAAGGGAAGAATGTAAGTTGGAATTAAGGTAGCTGAAAGAGATTGAAGAATGAGTAGATGAATTAATAAATGGAGTCATCACTCCTCCTATGGCTAATTAATTACCACAGGCTAGATTGGAGTTAAAATTTGAAGATGACAATCTCAAAAGATGCATCATAGTAACTCGGGATTTAGAGGAGAAGGCTGATCAAATGATTAAGTTGCATATGAAGATAGTTGAGAAGATCATTGACCATGAATGCATGGACATACCAGCATATGAACTACAGAGGCCATTAACAGAGCTTAGTTCCATTTTTGCACCATGTCTGGAGAATCCAGAAGCCTATTTTAGTAAGCAAATGATTGATTCATTAATGGAAATAAGTGGAAAAATAAAAAAAGTATAAGAAAAAGGTTTAAGGTTTGAATAAAGAAGAAAAGAAATTGAATTAAGGTGTCACAATGCAAGAATACATATTGACAAGAAGTCCAGGGGGAAATCGCACTTGTATAGAAGGTGTCATGAATAATTTCAAGGTCTACTTGAAGGAGTAGTAAAGTATCAAAGGAGGCAAGTCATGCTAAAGGAAGAGTTAATTGAAGGGTATCAACAGGCAAGGTCAACAAAGTGGAATCAATTAGTGGGTATCTTGTTTTAAAAAAAGATTCCAATAGCATCCTTTGAGGCAAGTAAAGATACCACGAAGATATTTAGAGAAATGGTTAGGAATGAATGTACACCCTTGATCAAGAGAGGTTGAATACTGACCGTAGATTAAATTTTGTAGCCATAGCATAATGTAGTTTCAAATTCTATATAAGAAGCTCTACTATTTGTATGTATTTACACAAGGATTTTGGAATTATAGCTTGAACTTGTAATTTGTTTGAATATTTGAGTAGAGAAGTACTTTCTTTTAGTTTAGAAGAGAAGGTCACCTATGTCTACTCTAAGGAATACGTGGAATGTCTAGTTTTCTTAAAAACATCTATAAGTTTTCTACCAATTTGATTAATGAAACAAAAGGTCATTCATACATTGTAAATTCTATATGACTTTGTACTGTGAATACAAGTAAACTTGGAATTCTGCATCTATTACAGAGTGTTTTATGACTCTTACTATTATTTGAAGTACTATCCTTTGAAAGCTTGCAATCTTTGATGTATGCTTCATGAAAATACTCAAGACTTTACATTTGAAGATTTAGTGTGTTTATTTAATTAATTTTCTACCTTTCTTTAAGACGTGAATAACAAAACATTAGATCCTGTAGTGAAATGATATTCAACTTGATTTTCTCTAACTTTTCTCCAAACATTTGAAATAATTAGCTTAAACACAGAAATCTTAAGGAAATTGTCTCGTATTTGAAATAAATATGAAGAATTATATTGATAATTGACAATTTTCATATCAATTTGAAAGGCAAAGCTTGTTTTACTATAAATCATACAAAGCTTCCTAACACAGTGGTAAGATTATGCAAAGGAATGAATACTTTATCTATATTTGTAACTATTTGCACAATTTGAGTCCAGTAAGTCACAAATTATCTTAAATCAAGTAAGGCCCCTTGAATATTACAGTTTCACTTTAACCTGTTGAATTGTCCATAAGGTCAAGACCTGACCATACAGAAACTTGGGATTGAGAATTCTTAGTTGATTTCTTCATATCTTTCAACACAGTTTAGGTTCATTTTGTGAATTTTAACTTTTGTTATGAATGTGTAAAAATAATCATCAATAGTTTTTGGCGCTAGAAGGAGGGCTTGAGTGGAGTTCAGGTAGGATTTAAGAAAAGCTGGCTCATAATATTGGTAGGGTGACCAGTTCTAGATCTAGTTTAGAAGATATCTTTGTGTAATTACCTGATAAAAGACAGTATAAAGGTCCTTTGATCTAGAATCCTAAAATAACACACTTAGGAGGCTCATCTGGGATGCCTCCTAGATCATCTTTCAACCTCCGGAACATAGTGAGTCCTAACACTTCCTCATTTAGATCTTTGAATCTTGGTCCAAGTCCTTCTAAGGGCCCTAGTCCGCTAGGAATCAAGGTACTCCTAGAGGTCCAAGTCAACCACATGGTCCTGTAATAGCTTATTTCAATGTCAATTCTCTTATAACATTTAATTATTATCATGAGATGCCAAAGAACCCTGAAAAGATATGTCCTAAATATCAATTACATCAAGATCTAGAAGATCACATTAGGATATTCAAGGAGGCATGCTTTAGAGCCAAACTAGAATATGAAGATGTTATGTGTAGATTGTTCCCTTACACTTTTAATGAGCAGGCTTCTAATTGGTATGTTAACTTGCCCAATGGCTATATTTCTTCTTGGGCACTTATGGAAGAGGCATTTTTGTCTAGGTTTAGGGGACCAGTCGATCCTCCACCTTATATCACAAATTGGCTGCAATTGAAAGAGGTGAAGGAGAACTGCAGATGTGTTATTAGCAATGTATTACGTTGTTCTAGATCCCTTAACTGCTATGTTTGTTAAAAGGAAAGTTGATATAGATACTATATCTAAAGCTTATAAAGAAGTAGGCTCAGTAAACCAGGAAATGAGACAAACAACCTATAGTCCTTTTCTTAATGGAGGAAATCCTAGTATGGAAAGTCAAGCACAACCTTGGAATGGAGTTCCTATGCATCATACTCCATTATTAAATCTAATTCCTACATAAATACTGGTGTATAATCCTTCCCCAATCTAGACTAGAGTTCCCTACACTAGTAATAATACCAATAACAATCAGAGTAATGGTCAGTCTTTCTTCTAGCCTCCTCAGAATAAATTTGTGGCAAAGTCACAAGAGGATAGGGAAGAGATCAAAGAAATTACTGCACACTTGAAAAGATTGACCACTAAAATGACACAATTGAGAAATGAAAATTTCAATGAGAGAAATAATCAGGGGTACAGTCAGAACCATAACCAAAATCATAACCAGGGTCAAGGTTCAAATCAAAACCAAAATTATAATCAGAGTCAAAACCATAATCATGGATAGGTAATGCAAAATAGAGTACATGCTATAGATAACAAGGCCTAGGGTAATAACAATAGAAATCAGAATCAACCAAAGCTGCCTAGGACATGGAATACAGGGCCAAATAATGGCACTTTATCTTCTCCATTTGAGAGTCTAGATAATTAGGAAGCAAAACAATCAACCAGGATTCAAATGGCTAATGTAGCATTAAAAAAATGGTGCAGGATTCACAATACAAGTGCACATGCTAAATTAGATTGCCCTCAGTTTCATATGGCAGCTAGCATCTTCAATGTGGATGTACAAGCTCCCACATCTGAATTCCTCATTCCCAAAGGAAATGAAATAGTACCCTCAGGATTTGAGACTGCTTTAGTCTTAGAAACTTTCACCTTTGCAACTAGAGAGGAGGAGGACTAGATGTTAGAGGATGAACCTTATTGTTGCGAGAAATTATACCCTGAATCATCCTTAGTATTGGATGCTTTTCAATTTCCCTTTAAAACTGAAAATGAAGCGTTACATGAAACATAGGAAGTACAGGCTTTTCAACAGTCCAACAAAAATCATACTTACAATCTGAGAAGTAACATTAAGCATGGAGGACCTTTCACTACCTCTACTCCTCCCAACAATTTCAACACTCCTCTAGACTAGCATGCTAGTAATAACCCTACGGTATTGAAAGCTAATTATCAAGGGAATGGTGGGACAGTAGCATCAAAAGTTCAAATAGGGAAAATAGAGTCCATAGAAATAGTGAGGTTAATGAGCTATTTGTCTGAAGAAATAAAGAAAATTAAGGTTAATATACCTTTGTGTGAGTTGTTGAAAAGTCCAAGGGTTAGGAGCGCTTTTATAAAATCCTTGGATACATCTGTGGTAGGTGAGGTCTCTGCTGACATAAATGTTCCTAGTAGAGACACACACTCCAAGGACAAAAGTAAGAAACTTGAACAGTCTTCCAACACTAATGTAGTCATGTATGTAGATAAGAGGGAAGCTCCTCCTTTCTTGTTAACCATTAGGATGTTGGGAAAGAACATACATAATTGCATGGTAGATTCTGGTGCATGACCCAATGTAATGCCTTTAGGGATGTGTAAAACTTTAAGGCTAACTCCAACCAAATCTGCCAAAGTTGTTACACAATTGGACAAAACTGAGGTCAATGTGATAGGCAAATTGATGCACATCCAAATGCAATTAGCCTCAGATCCAAGGGTGAGTCAGTTTATTGATATCCAGGTAGTGAATATACCTATGAATTATGGGATGTTATTAAGTAGGGACTGGTCCAAAACATTAAATGGATATATGGCCACTGATTTCTCACACATGTGGTTACCTTGGAGAGGTGTCCTCAATCAGATTAGGATAGAAGCTGAGCCAAGAATGAAACACATGATTACAGAATACAACAGGACTAATGAGATATTATATGCTTCTATTGAACTAGGTGTTTATAGAGTCACTAATAAGGGAGTGCAAATTGAAGAAATTTTGATGTTGAATTTTAAGGAAAAACATGTCAGTAAAGAAATAGTAGTGTTCATTGAGTCTGATTGCAATTCCTTTGATGATGAAGATAATGCAGTAAATAGTTTTGGTCAGAGCATAAAGCGGAAAATAGAAAGGTGCATTGAACAAAAAATTCCAGTTCAGTGCAAGTTATACAAAAGTATGTGTAGAGTCCATAATAAGCCTCATTCTAAAGAGAATTGTGGAATGTGTTGAGGCATTATAGAATATCAATACATAAAGTGTACAAAAGGGATGGAGTTGCAAGAAGGAAGGGTTAATCTTGAGGAACCTGAGTTATATTTTCATGACAATATAGAGGTACCAATTCAGGATTTAGAGAAAGAAACAAAAGACAAAAGTGTCTTTCATTCTGATTTACAAGTTGGGAATATAAATATACATGTAGGTCAAAATGAGTCACCCATGAAGAAACAAGATATGACAGCACAAGTAATAGAAACAATGAGACATGCTAAAATAAAAGGTCAAAGAAATAAAGGAGGCATGTGGACACTGAAATGTGATGGGTCTAAGTCCAAACAAGGTGCATGAACTGGCGTTGAACTTATAGATCCTAGTGGTAAGTCATTTTTAGCAGCATATAGGCTACAATTTCCTTTTACTAACAATGTAGCGGAATATGAATCTCTAATTTATGGACTTGTTATGGCTATGAAGAAAAAGGTAAGGATGGTCAGAGTTTTCTTTGACTCTGAGTTAGTGGTTAGACAAGTTAGGAAACTATATGCTTGCAATTATAAGAAAATGGTATGTTATAGGCATAGAGTGTGGGATCTAATTGAGTCATTTGATGCCTTTAACATAGAACATATCCCTAGGGAATTGAATCATAGACCAGATGCATTAGCAGTTACTACTAGCACCTTAGAGCCTTTAACATTCTCAGGTCTAAAAAGATTTGTTGTAGAATTAGTGAATGTCCCAAGTATACTAGATAATGTTACTCATTTTCAGGTATTTGGAGGAGATCGGTAAATTGTGGATTTTCTTACCTATATTGAAGTTTTTGAAGCTCAAATCATTGATGAACAAGAAAGGCTTGATGTGTATTGGCATGAAGAAGACATAATAAACTTGAAAAGAAATTTCTTACCTAAGGGAGTAATTGAGTTGGAAAAGATTTTTGACTTTGATTGGGTAGTTAGACAGAAAGATTTGCCCAAAACTGAAGGGGGTAAATGTGATCCCTGTAACCTCATAACAGAGTAGAGTCCACAAAATGTTCTAATTGGGAAGGCTTGCTCTGAAAAGTTTAAAAGAGAAATTGTAGATGTTTTGAAAGAATACAAACACATAATAGCATGGACATATGAAGGTTTGAATACATACGATACATCCATCATAACTCATGTAATACCCTTAAAACTAGAAGTTAAACCATTTAGACAAAAATAGAGGCTTGTGAATGCTATTCTAGAGCCTTTAATCTTTGAGGAGGTGAAAAATTTATTGTCAGCTAGAATAATCTTCCCAATAAGGCATTCAACCTGGGTAGCTAGCTTAGTACCCATGAGAAATAAAAGTGGAGGCATTAGATTATGTGTTGACTTTAGAAATTTGAACAAAGCCTCTGAAAGATAATGATCCCTTGCCTCCAATAGATGAAGTATTGCAAGCAGTAAATAGAGCTAAGATGATCTCTTTTTTAGATGGATTTTCAAGATATAATCAGGTCTTGGTTGATAAAGAAGATAGGTTGAAGACTACATTCACTTGCAAGTGGGGTAATTATGCATATAGGAGAATGCCTTTTGGTTTGATCAATGCAGGTGCCACTTTTTAGTGAGCCATGGATATTGCATTTCGTTGATTATCATGTAAGTGCATTGTTATTTATATGGATGACTTAACTGTGTACTCTAAAGATTTGTCAACTCATGCAGAAGATTTTAGAAGGGTGCTCAAAAGATGTGAAAGGTATGGGATTTCTCTTAACCCAAAGAAATGTTTATTTGGTGTAACTAAAGGAAAATTGTTAGGACATGTCATTTCTAAAAATGGGATATCCATTGATCCAGACAAAGTAGAAGGAATAAGAAAATTGAAATTACCTAATAGTAAGAAGGAATTAAAATCTTTCTTTGGTAAGATTAACTTTGTCATTAAGTTTATTACAGGGTTTGTAGAGGTTGTGCAACCATTAAATGCAATGCTCAAAAAAGTTGCAAAGATAGAATGGACACCAGTAGCAAGGGCTGCATTCAAAGATATTAATGAGGTCATTTCTGATACTCCTGTGTTGACAAGTCCGAATTATACTAATTTATTTTACATATATTCTTTCGCATCTACGCATTCAATTGCAGCTGCCTTGACACAAAAAGGAGAAGATAACGAAGAAAAGCCTATAGCATTCATGAGTGCACCTTTGAAGGATGCACAATTAAAGTATCTATACACCAAAAGACAAGCATTTGCATTAGTAAGGGCAGTGAAAAAGTTTAGACACTACATTTTACAAAGTCAAGTTAAAGCTATAGTACTAGATGCAGCAGTAAAAATGCTGCTGAGCAGAATGAGCTTGGAGAGAAAAGGGCTAAGTGGATTACAATACTGCAAGAATTTGATATGGATATCATGCCAATGAATCTAGTTTGAGGACAAGCATTAGTACAATCCATAGCAAACACAGATCCAAATTTGGTAAAACAACAATATGTACTAAATTCTAATGATGCATCAGGTTGGTATGATGATTTAAATACATTTCTAATATCGGGCAAGTATCCAGGTAAGATGAAGTCTTCTCAAAGGAGAGATTTAAATATTAAATCACAAAGGTACATGGTATAAGGAGGTCTTCTGTTCAAGAAGAACCATGAAGGTATATATTTAAGGTGTTTGAATAGAATTGAAGCAGATAAGGTATTGTCAGAGTTGCAGGATAAGTATGGAACTGCTCATGGTTCCCATTTGGCTACTAAGCATAAGATTTTAAGAGCTGGATATTATTTGCCAACAATGTTTAAAGATACAAAGAGTCATATTCGAAGTTGTCACACTTGTCAGACTACAACAGACAAAGGAAGGAATCAGGCTAAGCCATAACAGTCAGTCATTGAGTCTAGGTTGTTTGCATAGTGGGGCTTGGATTTCATTGGAGTTATAAATCCTCCATCATCTGCAGGACATAAGTTTATATTGATAGTGACAGACTACTGTACCAGGTGGACTAAAGCCACATGTTGCAAGTTTTCTACTACTGAGGTAGTTATCAAATTCCTTGAAGAAAATGTCATAACAAGGTTTGGAGCTCCATATTCACTGGTATGTGACAACGACCCTGCATTTTCTTCTTTAAAATTTTCTAAATGGGTATTTGAGTATGGGATAGTTTTAAATTTTTCTTCAAATTATTGTCCTCAAGGGAATGGTTTAGCTGAGTCCACAAACAAGATTTTACTAGATATAATCAAGAAATTAATTCTAAAAAATCCCAGAGAGTGGAATACATTGTTAAAGTATGCGTTGTGGGTAGATAGGACTAAGGTTAAGTCAGCCTTAGGCAATGCTCCTTACCACCTAGTTTATGGAACTGATCCCATACTTCTAGTGAATTTAAGAATACCTATCTGGAAATTTGCTAATGAGTATTTAGGATTTGATGATCACAGAGAAGCCATGTTGGTCCAAATGTTACAATTGGATAAAAAAAGAGATCAAGCTATTGAGAAATTTTCTAAACATCAAATTGTGGTAAAAAGATGGTTTGACAAAAGAGCAAGGGTCAAAACATTTTGAATATCAGACTTAGTGCTATGTTGGGATAAAGCACATGAAAAGAAAGGAAGTCATGGGAAATTTGACAAATTGTGGATAGGTCCACTACAGGTTGTAGAGATAATAGGAGACAATATGTTTAGGCTTAAAACTTTGACTGGGGAAGATGTACCATTACTTGTTAATGGCCAGCATTTGAAATATTACTTCCAAGCTTGAGGTGATGATGTTTGTCCTATTATGTATCATATTGTAAACAATGTACAATTGTTTTGTCTTGTTTTGGTTTTATTTGTTGTTTGATTAGTTTGTGTGATGTATTTCCTTGGTAGGGATGTTTGTTTTGATTTAAGGTATGCAGTAGCAGATTAACAACCATTTTTCACAACAAAAAATTTAGAACATTTAGGTTAATTATTTAAAACTTATGCATAACGTGTTATGACTTTCATCAGTGGAGAAATGCTTTGACTTGTGAAGTTTTATATTCAATAACTGTGGGTTGAGTATTCAAGGGAAGTTTCTCATGATGACACACCTAAAATCCTTGGGTTTGTTGAACATACTAGTGTAGGTGTTAAGTGAAAAATCAAAGGTCACCCTTGCTACCATTACAATTCTTAGCTTAATTTCAGTAAGTAATTGGTGCAGGAGCACCTAGATGTCTAGATTTTATTTGATCTTCAAGTTGTTTGTTTGAGTCAATTGGGTCTTGGAGACCATCTAAATGTCGTAATAAGGCTTGTAGCCATGTTGTAATAGGACTTTGTCCAAATATCTAAAGGAATCTTTTACTATGTTGTAGGTCCTAGTTAGGACAGTCTTGTAATTGTTGGTAGTTTGAAAGAGTCATTTAGATTTCTATAGGTTAGTCAATTAAATTTCCATGTTGTAAGCCTTTAAAAGGCATGCCAAAGGTTTGTAGATGGGTGATAACCTTGTCCAAAGGTTAACAATAGGATAGAAAACATTTTCTAAACATGAATCAGTCACTACTGTCAGTGAAAAGACAAGTTTCTAAAAATAGTTTTTAAAAGTTGCAATTAGAAAACAAGAAAGATATCGATGGTGAGCAGTTATCTTGGACTCCTATTCATTTTCATGCATGGTATGGGCTTGTTTTAAGCCAAGAAAGGAGGGATTGTATGGATTCATTTGAAGGAACTCAAGAAAATATAAAAAGACCATTGTTTTGCTGCCTTTTCCTATTTTTTTGTGTTTTTATGCTTTGGAAGCCCGTACTACTATACTGTATGGCATTGTCATGGGAAGTTAAATGTTTGGAAGTAAAGGATGAAGTGTGAGTTTGGTTTTGAGCAATGTTGGAGTTCCTGATGATAAATTAGATGAAAGATATCTTTTATTCTTTCCAAACTGTCCAATATAAATTGTTGTCTTCATTTTAAAATTGTTGTTTTCTGCAGTTTGCCATACATGTACGGCACTGTCATGGCACAAGTTTGTGACGGATTGAAAGAGTGTTGAAATACCTTTGCTTTGGTTCTTGTTTGGAGCTTTGACAATGTTCTATGGGAGATAAATCACTGTGGAACTATAACTGCCTTTAAACTGCTATTTTCTCCTTCACAAAATTTGTTGTCTTTTTAAGCATTCCGTACCTATACGAATCAGAAAGAGACCAAGCTTATGATGGATTGTTAGAGGGTCAAGTTAGCTTCGGTTTAAACCTATCTTGGGCTCTTGACACCAAGGGATAACTTTGCATTACTCTTTTTTTTTTAAATGGTTTGAAACCCTGAGTTAGGGTTCTTTGGAGAAGCCTGATGGAGTTATGACCCTTTCATGGAGTTTTATCTACCCTACTCAATGGAATGGAGTTTAATTTTGGTTGTTGTGAGGTCTTGTGAAGACTTGGAAGGACAAGAGGGTAGTTAGTGTGAGGAAGTCATGTTAAACAGCTCTGCAGAACCATGTGTTTTGGATGGGCTAGAGGATAGCAGTAGATAGATGATTCAGTCAGTAAAAAGCCATGCATGGTGTCAATATAAAAGGTTCCTGATCTTGCAATTGATTCTATGACCAAGTGGAAGGAAGAGATCTCTCTGAGATATCAATCTATTTTACCTTGTGTTGCCCTAACAGTCACCTCTGAAGACAGTCACCTGTAGGGATCACCATATGGAGATTAGTGTGACTGTCCTTCTCATGGAGCAGAGAGATGTTGTGACTATCTTTTGAAGACTTTGACAAGGTTGATGTCCTGTAGACCCTGCATAGTGGTTGTATGGAAATGTTAAATGGAATTAAGCATTAGGTGATAGGTGTGTTGGAATCCTCTCACCTTGTATCTTGAGTATGTGTAGTTGTGAGTCAGAACCTGGCCTTTTGTGAAGGTTATGAACTAAGGGACTGCTGACCTAGATGCTCTGTATCATTTTTGGTATCAGAGCTAGCTAGTAGATCCTTGAAGGTGTTGTGGATCTTGTGAAGAAGATAAGGTTTGTGAGAGTTTGTAAAGGTGCCTCCAAAGAACCAGATGGCAAGAGAGAATGCTAAGCTAAGAGAAGCCTTAGAGGCAAGAGAGAAAGAGCTGAGGGATAGAAGAGAACAGGATGCTGCCAGAGACAGAGAGCTGAGGCAAGTAAGAAGGGAGAATGCAACAATCTTGGCAAGATTGGAAGCATTAGAGAAGAATCCAAGAAAGGATGAACAAAATGAGTCAGAAGAAGATGAGGATGCAGATGAGAATCCTCCTGAGGATGAGTTAGATGTTGAAGAAAAGAAGTTTGTAAGATTGCTGAAGGCTGTCCAAGGAAGTGGAACTAAGGCAAACATAGAGCTACCTATCTATCAGGGGAAGATGGATAGTGAAGAAGTGTTAGGGTGGATAGATGCCGTAGAATTTTTTTTTGAATATGAGGAGATGAGTGATGAGAAAAAGATTAAGTTTGCAAAAACAAAACTGAGAGGAACAACACTTACCTGGTGGAGTAGTGTGCAGATAGAGAGACTGGCTAGAGGTGCAGCAAAAATCACTTCTTGGGGTAGGATGAAGGATATGATGAAGGACTAATTCCTTCCATCTGATTACTCTATTTAGACAAAGAGGATGAGACAGAATCTGAAACAGAAGGACATGGATGTTATGTCCTATACTAAGCAATTTCATAAGCTTAGTATTAGAGGTGGGCTAGAAGATGAAGAAGAGAAAGTAGCAAGATACCTTAATGGGCTTAGGTATAACTTGCAGGATGAGATTGGGTTGGCAGTACCAAAATCACTTGGAGAGTGTTCTCAGTTAGCCATCAGGGCTGAAGAGAGAGTGAAGAGGAAGTAAGAAAGGCAAGGAGGTTATGGAAGAGGAAATAGAGCTAGGGGCAAACCTACTACTGAAGTTCAAAACAGCAATGAGAAGGGTAAAGAGATGCCTACAGAATAGAGAGGTGGATATAGAGGTGGAGGTAGATTTGGATTAGGAAGAGGAGTGTCCACAGGCAGATGTTATCACTACAATGAGGTGGGACACACATCTTTCAACTGTCCTAAGAAGGATGGTGTTGACAAGAGCAAGGATACAAGAGTTCACTTGGCACAAGAGGAGGAGAATCTAGAAGAACCAGAAATGTCGTCAGCCTCTCCAATGATGGATGGAGAGATGCTCATAGTGGAAAGAGGCAAGATACAGCAACCACCATAGGTATCTATATTTAGAACTAATTGTTTGAGCCATGGAAAGATATGCAAGTTGATTATAGATTCAGGTTCTCATGATAACTTAGTTTCTTGGGAAATGGTGAATAAGTTGGGGTTGAAGACTTTTGATCATCCCAGTCCTTGCCATGTCACTTGGGTGAGTCAAGAACAGTAGGTAATGGTCACTAAGAAGGCTTATGTTGACTTCACAATTGGTCCATATTAGGACTCTGTTTTATGTGATGTTATTCCTATGACATGTGGGCATGTAATCTTGGGCAGACCATGGTAGTATTTGAGAAGGACTATTCATGATGGGTATACTAATACCTATGTAGTGCACAAAGATGGTAAGAAGTTCAAATTGATTCCTTTACCTTGTGAGGAGAAGAAGGAACATGTTACAATTTGCTTTAGAGAGAAATTGAAGTTGAATGTATAGGTTCAGGGTGATTGCACACAACAGACACAGATGCAACATAAGAAGGTGGATAACAGTCCTAGAGAGCAACAGGCTTGGGACTTGAGTTATGTTAAGGTAGGGGACATTGAGTGTCCTATAAGGAGCCAGAAGAAGGAAGGCAAATAGTAGAAGGTACATGGAGGAATGAATCAGAGCCTCCAGCTGAGAAGAGCTGAAGCATTGTAGCAGTAAGGTCCTAGGCAAGGACACCAAAACAAGTTTTATGGTACTAACACTATTTACAGGAGCCATGCAGGTTGGAGAAGGAGGAAGATAACTCTTGGAGAGTTCATGTTCCCTATCACCAGTTAAAGGAACATCCTAACAAGATGGAAGAATGGATGGAGCAGATCCCCTAACTATTGGGACAAGAGTTTTCATCATGCTGGGGAGTATGGTGCAGGAGCACCTAGATGTCTAGATTTTATTTGATCTTCAAGTTGTTTGTTTGAGTCAATTGGGTCTTGGAGACCATCTAAATGTTGTAATAAGGCTTGTATCCATGTTGTAATAGGACTTTGTCCAAATATCTAAAGGAATCTTTTACTATGTTGTAGGTCCTAGTTAAGACAATCTTGTAATTGTTGGTATTTTGAAAGAGTCATTTAGATTTCTATAGGTTAGTCAATTAAATTTCCATGTTGTAAGCCTTTAAAAGGCATGTCAAAGGTTTGCAGATGGGTGATAACCCTGTCCAAAGGTTAACCATAGGATAAAAAACATTTTCTAAACATGAATCAGTCACTACTGTTAGTGAAAAGACAAGTTTCTAAAAATAGTTTTTAAAAGCTGCAGTTAAAAAACAAGAAAGAATTCGATGGTGACTAGTTATCTTGGACTCCCATTAATTTTCATGCATGGTATGGGCTTGTTTTAAGCCAAGAAAGGAGGGATTGTATGGATTCATTCGGAGGAACTCAAGAAAATATAAAAAGACCATTATTTTGCGGCCTTTTCCAATTTTTCTGTGTTTTTATGCTTTGGAAGCCCGTACTACTGTACTGTACGGCATTGTCATGGGAAGTTAAATGTTTGGAAGTGAAGGATGAAGTGTGAGTTTGGTTTGAGTAATTTTGGAGTTCTTGATGATAAATCAGATGAAAGATATCTTTTATTCTTTCCAAACTGTCCAATATAAATTGTTGTCTTCATTTTAAAATCATTGTTTTCTACAGTTTGCCATACATGTACGGCACTGTCATGGCACAAGTTTGTGATGGATTGAAAGAGTGTTGAAATACCTTTGCTTTGGTTCTTGTTTGGAGCTTTGATAATGTCCTATGGGAGATAAATCATTGTGGAACTATAACTGCCTTTAAACTACTGTTTTCTTCTTCACAAAATTCACTGTCTTTAAAAGCATTCCGTACCTATACGAATCAGACAGAGACCAGGCTTATGATGGATTGTTAGAGGGTCAAGTTAGATTTGGTTTAAACCTATCTTGGACTCTTGACACCTAGGGATAACTCTGCATTACTCTTTTGTTTAAAAAATGGTTTGAAACCTTGAGTTAGGGTTCTTTTGAGAAACCTGATGGAGTTATGACCATTTCATGGAGTTTTATCTGCCCTATTCAATGGAATGGAGTGTAATTTTGGTTGTTGTGAGGTCTTGTGAAGGCTTGGAAGGATAGGAGGGTAGTTAGTGTGAGGAAGTCATGTTAAACAGCTCTGCAGAACCATGTGTTTTGGATGGGGTAGAGGATAGCAGTAGATAGATGATTCAGTCAGTAAAATGTCATGCATGGTGTTAATATAAATGGTTCCTAATCTTGCAATTGATCCTATGACTGAGTGGAAGGAAGAGATCTCTCTGAGATATCAATCTATTTTACCTTGTGCTGCCCTGACAGTCACCTCTGAAGACAGTCACCTCTAGGGATCACCATATAGAGATTAGTGTGACTGTCCTTCTCATGGACCAGAGAGATGTTGTGACTATCTTTTGAAGACTTTGACAAGGTTTCTGTCCTGTAGACCCTGCATAGTGGTTGTATGGAAATGTTAAATGGAACTAAGCATTAGGTTATAGGTGTGTTGGAATCCTCTCACCTTGTATCTTGAGTATGTGTAGTTGTGAGTCGGAACCTGACCTTTTGTGAAGGTTATGATCTAAGGGACTGCTAACCTAGATGCTTTGCATCAATAATCACACCTTGCATCATGAATTTATAATGACAACATCTTATGAACTTTTATCTTACACAAAATTACAAAATAAATAAATAAATTAAATGGAATTTTCTAAAATTCTAGATTAAGTCATCTAAGTAATTCTATCAGGGCTATAGACTCTTGCTAGCAGTGGGGCTCTACTTAGGAGAATTGTAACGATAACCTTGTTGGAGCTATGGATGCCTACTGGTAGCAAGGCTCTATCCAGTTGGCTATGAGGGAATGACATCAACTATGTAGTTTAATATTAGTCACTGGTTTATTCAACTTATTTTCAAGATGAAGACTATTAATCACATGCACCCACTTAAACTCAATAGGAAGATTCATGCACCTTATTGAATACATTAAGTCTTAGGTTAAATAATGGTTTGCAAAAAAGGAAGTTGCAAGTCATGGATTCATTTCATTTGGTTTTATTTAATGGTTTTAATTTAATTGTTTTGTTTGGTTGCTAGTTGTTGCGATATGCCCCATTTTACCTCTTAGCAAAATGAGGACCCCTGCCATAGTTGTTGCTTTTTGCTTGTGTGTGGTCTTGCTTGGTGGTGAAGGGAAAAGAAGTAAAGGTTACAAACTATGTTGAAAATTGGGAAGATTTAGCATTAAGCACAAAAATGATTAGGGGTGAATTATTTGTCAAAAATGAATAAGGGTCGCTTTTGAACCAGTAAAAAATTCCCAATATTCTATAAGATAGTCATGTTTTGGGTAAAAGACATTATAGAAAGGTTTGTATGTGGAATCATTGTATAAGTCACATAGAGTACAAGTTAGGCCCGAAAGGTTTTCATAAATGCAGAGTAAATTGTTAAGTTCGCACCGTATCCTGAGTTGTATGTTGGTTTGAAAAGGCAATATACAAGGCAATATACAAGGTGATATACACTCAATGGACCATATAAAATATGGTTTTAAAAGGTGAGAAAAAGGTAGGTCTCATAGTTTTTATGTTTTATGTTTCAGGTTTACATCTTTAGCATACATACAAGTGCATCTTTCGAAAGTTAATCAAATTGGATGTAAGCAATGTATTGTATCTTAATGTTTTCTAGAAATATGCATTCGCTCTTATATACATGTATGGGTCTGAAAGTTTATACAATATAGTTAAGAATAGTGAAAAGTTTAGGATGATTGTATAAGAATTGGCATGTATGAAAGGTTGTATCTAAGTGTAGATGCAAGTGTTTCTGTTTCAGGGAGATACAAGAGGGTAAGTAAAGTGGGTACCATAGTTGTATCTCTTGGTTGTATGTTGCATAGACAAACAGATATACAAAGGAATATACAAATTGAGATACAAGTGAGGATGTAAAAAGTAAAAAAGGTAAGATACAATGCGGATTTCAAAAGGAAGTTAAATCCAGCTAAGGCTTTGTATGTTTGGGCAATTGTATGTTAACGACATACAATCCTGATATACAAAGAAATAAAAGGCATTGTCAAGAACTAAAAGGTAAAGAGGGTTTGTGTGCATCACAATTGTAAAATTGTTTTGCTATCTATTTCACATGCATTGCAACATACAAACAAAAGACACAAGGTCGGATATAATGAAAAGGGTAACATTGTTTAGAATCTGTTGCATGTAGGCTTGTCTATGGAAAAGATACAAAGCGATATATAAGAAGATCTACAAGAAAATGCAATGTATGCAAGGAATAGAGTAACGAATAGAATGTTTAAAAAATTAAAATGTTGAAATAGAGAATCAAAGCCATAGGTGTATTGATTGCTGCAATTAATGTTGAAATACCACGGAAAGGATGAAATTTAAAGGGTTAGGGTAAATAAAAGATTGTGTTTCTCTCAGATTTGCATTTAAAAGTAAAATTGTAGAAGGAAGAACTGTTGCATAAATTGAACAAAAAATTCATCACGAGACAGAATTTTAGAAACGGGAGAAGATCAGAAAACAGTAAAGTGAGTCAACATTTGTAAGGTTGACCTGTAAAAAATATAGGTATTTATCTTGAACGTCGTTACAGTTCAGTTGATTGTTAATGCAAAATGATTATTAGTAATTTCATTTTAAAATGCAAGCAAATGTTAAATTATTATTTTTGATTGTTAATTAGCTGGTCTGGATTAAGTAATACGAAAGTTAAAATGGAAAAGACAAAAAGGGGGTTAGGGTAAATGTAAAAATAGAAAATTCCTGGTAAAACCCTAGGTTAAAAGAGTAAAACGGTAAGTTAAAAAAATGTGTTTTTACAGGATGGCCCCAAAATAGAAGAAAGTGGATAGAGGGGGTGCAGAAAAGATTAAAAAGGAAAGAAAGCCCCATAAAGAAATTGAGAAAGAAGAGCTACCAATACACAGAGGGTACCATTCACTGATCAGTACAAGTGAAGTAGGAACAGACACCAACATAGGAAACTATGATGCTGAAGATGTTTTGCAAAAGATGCTACACCTGACATGAAGTGTATATGGGAAAGTGGATTATACAGAGCTGCAGGCTTTTTTTTAGCTATGGAAGCTAAGGAGTTTTGTCTAGATTGTATACAATTATATGACTTAGCTACTAGGAGAGTAATACACCAAGATATGGTCGTTGCGGATTTATCTATGGAGGAAATCGCAAGAACTTTTGGACTAGAGATACATGAAAGAATGGTTGACATTGATATAGACCAGTACAATGAAGATTTCAATAGTAATGAGAAATTGTAGAAGCAAGATCTTCTACAGTTGGTACAATGTTGAAAATAAACCCAAGGCCGTGGAAAGAGTACATAAGATCTTGCAAAGGATAGATTTTAAAGAAGAGATACATTTGATGATAAACATGTTAAGTAGACTGGTGGGCTTAAGGGATGCCACTAAGTGTGTACCTTGGATGTTCACTGTTATCCAATTCATGGGAGAGGCGAAGAAAGAACAAGGGCAAATTCACTGGGCTAAGGCAATTAGCATAGCCATATGGAGGTAGGCAATGTTAAGAAAACAAAAGATGTTGCCTTTCTATTTGTCCTTGTATGTATTATGATCATGTACAGCAATGGTTCAACCATATATACATGGGATTGACAGAGTTGGGACCTTAGGGAATGGCCCAGATCAAAAGCTTGTATATGACCATTATCCTGATCTACAAGAGGATAATGCACTAAGAAAGTATGCTTTAGTAAATGATGTATTTTATACATACATGCTTAGAGATTTGAGAGAAGAACAGGATAGGAGATTATCTACAGATGCAGAAGATACAATTGGTTTGCATAGCTCATGGTACATACAATTCTAGAATTTCACATATATTAGAATGGAAGGTTTTGAAGGAAAACCTTTTATGCTACCTAGGTATCCTTCTAACAAGTTCATTGTATTAGAATTCTCAAGGAAAAACTTTAATGCCTTCAAAATGTACAAGAGAAAGTATAATAGAGGGAATCTTAAACTCCCTTGGGTAATTGGTAGGTATTCATGTTATAGTGAAGAAGTGGCTAGCTACTCAGAAAAGGAACTAAGGTATTATGGATTTGAAGAGTTTGAGTTAGCAAAGAGGTTTGATCCTTTTGAAAGGATCCAAAATACTATTGATCCTAAGTTTAAACATCAAATACTTATTGAACACTACTTGTCAGACTGCAAGAATGACAGAGAAGTGAGAAAGAGGGCTCACAAAAGATTGACAGTAGAGCAGATGAGGTCCATGGGGGAAATTTATGTATCCTCGAAAGTTAAAGATGATGGCAATTTACTACACGATAATTATGGAAGTGCTAGGCTTGCTCCTATTGAAGAGCCTGATTGGTCACAACCATGGAGTACATCTTTGGACACATTGTCCAAACCTATCATTATGTTTTCTAAACCATGGTTGAAGGATAGAATTGAAGAACGTCAATCTGAAGGGATAGAGCCTATGCTTTGAAAGAAGGGTAAGAAGAGGGTGAGGGAGCATCAAGATGAGCTCCAGTGTTTCTATGAGAAAAATAGAAAAATTGTGGAGGCCAAATTTATGGGAAAGACAAAAATGTCTGATGGATCCATATGCATTAGGGGTGACAATGGTAGTATCATTGGGTACATTTGTATAATCAAAATCATTTAACCAAGATACCAGTACAGAGCAAGCACTGGCCGATAAGGTGTCAACAGGACAGAAAGTCATGAAAGCAATACCAGTTGAAATGTTAAAAGGAGGAACTTCAAAATAGTATGATGTTATAGGAGCACAGCAAGTAAGTGCTAAATTAAGTAACATACCTAGTACATCTACCTCAGTAGAAAAAAGACAAACATATGCTAAAGTTAAAATAGAATTGGCTGAAGAAAAGCTGCATGGGTCAAAAGTACATGAAGCCAAACAAGTAACTGATACTATTAATATTGAGGATGACAACAGTGGAAGTGAGGTAGGGGAACTTAATCCCAAGACAAGAAAGGAAACTAGTATGGATGAAGAAAAATTGAGTGAATACTCTGATGAAAAAGAAGGGCAGAATGATCTGACATATATGGAAATTGGGCAAAGCCCACAGTCTGAGAAAGAAAATGTGCAAGAAGGATAGGAAACAATAGATACATTCGGTACATTGGTACCTCCAGAAATCATTAAGGATGTTCAAGATAAAGCACATGAAATAGAATACTCTAAAAGTAAGGATGCACCTGAAGAGGTAACAAAAGAAACACCTACTCAAGCTAAAGAAGAAACATGAGCTAGCACTTCTAGTGTAGATTTGTTGAATATCTTGAACATGTATGGAGAACATAGTGAGGAAGAAAAGAATGTAGAAAACAAGTATGAACAAGAAAAAGATACAAAGGAATCTGATGAGATTATAGGTTGAACATCACATGCAGAGCAAGCTGATAGGCCTGAAAAGGTATAGAAGAAAGTTGAAACAATAGAGGAAACAACAGATAAACCTGAAAGTAAAGAAAACATAGAGAATATGGATAAAGATATTGTTGAACCTGAAAAGCAAATGGAGGAAAAGGGCATGGAAAGTATGGTACAAGAAAATAAAGAGAAAGAAGAAGAAAAGGAGTCGTCAAAGAAGAAATGTCTAGAGGAAGAAGACGAGGATGGAGGAGATACAGAAATTGAAGAAGATGGTAATGAGGGTGAATCTGAGAAATAGAATAATACAAATGCCCTCCTCGGAACAACAACCTCCTCCACAACAACAAGAACAACAATAGTAGCAAGTACAAGGGGAAATAGAAAAGCCTCAAGAAGAGGTAATCAATGAAGAAAAGGCTACTAAAAATGTAAAAGAAGCTCTGGCCTAGTTAGGTACAAAAGTCAGGAGAGAAAAGGTGGAGGTACAATTAGTACCTATAGATATCAAAAGTTTTCTAGGTGGTGCAACCCCATGAAAAGAAAAGAGGAAGGCTAGGACAATGTCAACAATGAAAAGGGGTCTGGATGGATCCAAAACATTGAATTTGGCCATACCACAGAAGGACAAAGCTAAAGGAGAAATAACAGTGGATGACTACAAGATACTCAATTTTGACCTAGGACACACAATAAGAGAGCAACATATAAGTGAATGGGAAGATATGCACTAGGCTATGGTGGAAATATTAAAGAAAGACAAAGATAAACAAGAGTATTTGAAAGGATACATTGTCTAGTTGCAACAATTCGTTAGGGGAATATTTGATCCCAATGTTACATTACCAGAATTGCCTGGTGAAATCGTTGTGTTATCAAAAGATGAAGTAAAAGACATGGAGATTAAAAGGCTTGAGGCCAATATTTTTTAAGAATGGTTCAGAGAATTCATGGAAAAAGGAAAAGAGGTGACCAAACAGGCAGTGATAGGCTGGGAAATGGCTACAATAGAGAAGAATAAATGCAGTGTGCTTATACATAATTGTCAATTTGGAAGGGAAGCATGTAAGTTTGAATTAAGGCAGCTGGAAGAGATAGAAGAAAGAGCAGATGAATTAATAACTGAAGGAGTCATCACTCCTCCTATGGCTAATCAAGTACCACAGGCTAGATTGGAGTTAAAGTCTAAAGATGACAGTCTCAAAAGATGCATCACAGTAACTTGGGATTTAGAGGAGAAGGCTGATCAAATGATTAAGTTGCATATGAAGATAGTTGAGAAGCTCATTGACCATGAAGGCATGGACATAGTAGCATACAGAAAATACATAGGGCATTAACAGAGTTTAATGCCATTTTTCCACCATGTCTGGAGAATCTGGAAGCCTATTTTAGTAAGCAAATGATTAATTCATTAATGGAAATAAGTGCCAAAATAAAAAAAAATATAAGAAAAAGGTTGAAGGTTTGAATAAAGAAGAAAAGAAATTGAAGGAAGGAGTCACAATGCAAGAATACATACGGACAAGAAGTCCAGGGGAAATCACACTTTTATTGGTGTCATGAATAATTTCAAGGTATACTTGAAGGAGTAGTTAATTATCAAAGGAGGCAAGTCATTCTAAAGCAAGAGTTAATTGAAGGGTATCAGCGAGCAACGTAAAAAAAGTGCAATCGGTCAACGTGTATCTTGTTTTAAAAAAAATCCAATAGCATCCTTTGAGGCAAGTAAAGATACCATGAAGATATTTTGAGAAATGGTTAGGAATGAATGTACACCCTTGATCAAGAGAGGTTGAATACTAACCCAGATTAAATTTTGTAGCCGTAGTAGAACGTAACTTTAAATTCTAGATAAGAAGCTCTGCTATTTGTATGTGTTTACATAGGGATTTTGGAATTATAACTTGCACTTGTAATTTGTTTGAATATTTGAGTAGAAAAGTACTTTCTTTTAGTTTAGAAGAGGAGGTCACCTGTGTCTACACTAGAGAAAATGTGGAATGTCTGGTTTCCTTATTGTATCTGTAAAAATGTCTGTAAGTTTTCTAGCAATTTGATTAATGAAACAAAAGGACATTCATACATTGTAAATTCTATTTAACTTTGTACTGTGAATACAAGTAAACTTGGAATTCTACATCTATTATAGAGTGTTTTCTAACTGTTACTGGTATTTGAAGTACTATCCTTTGAAAGCTCGCAATCTCTGATGTATGTTTCATGAAAATACTCAGGACTTTACATTTGAAGATTTAGTGTGTTGATTTAATTAATTTGCTACCTTTCTTCAAGACATGAATAACATAACATTAGATCCTGTAGTGAAATGATATTCAACTTGATTTTCTCTAACTTTTCTCCAAACATTTGAAATAATTAGCTTAAACACAGAAATCTTAAGGAAATTGTCTCATATTTGAAAGAAATATGAAGAATTATATTGATAATTGACAATTTTCATATCAATTTGAAAGGCAAAGCTTGTTTTACTATAAATCATACAAAGCTTCCTAACACAGTGGTAAGCTTATGCAAAGGAATGAATACTTTGTCTATATTTGTAACTATTTGCACAATTTGAGTCCAGTAAGTCACAAATTATCTTAAATCAAGTAAGGCCCCTTGAATATTACAGTTTCACATTAACTTGCTGAATTGTCCATAAGGTCAAGACCTAACCATACAGAAACTTGGGATTGAGAATTCTTAGTTGATTTCTTCATATCTTTCAAGATAGTTTAGGTTCATTTTGTGAATTTTAACTTTTGTTATGAATGTGTAAAAACAATCATCAACAAGTACCAAGAAGATAGTGCTCAGAGCTCTAAGGCACTTTGCTTCATAATAGTGGGGAACTTTGCTTCATGACTAGGAAAAGGTAAATGGATGTGAAGAAATCAAAACCAAAAGAAGCTCTAAGGCTTGTTAATATATTGAACCAAAAGAAAGCTTTGAGGCTTGTATGGCTAAATAGTGAAAGAGATTTAAGGCCTATATGAGAAGCTTAGTTGGGCTATAGCTTCTATGAGATATCTATCCTAAAGATATCTAAGCTAAAAATCATATGCAAAAGGCTCAAGGCTTGTATAGAAGCTTGTATGAAGCTTGAAGAAAATAATTAAGCTTGTAAGAGCTCTTGAAAATAAGTGAAGGCATTTAGATCATGTATCTATGTTGGAAACAATAAAGCAAAAGGCTTATGGCTTGTAGAGAAGCTTGTAAAAAGATTGAATAAAACTAAGACTAAAACAATTAAACAAAAGGTTAAATGCCTATAAAGAATCTTGTGATGGCATGTAGAGAAAGAGAAACAATGAAGGGAAGAAAAGTATTTATAGGTAAAAATAGGAGGGAATGTGAGAAGAGATAAGATAAACAAGAAAATACAAATCAAGAAGAAAAGGAAACAATCCATGAATAGTTGAAGAGATAAGAAGAAAATTAGAAGAAAACTAAAGAAAGCTAAGGAGATTAATAGAAACAAATTTAAAGAGATAAAATTTAATCATGACTTCACAAAGGAAACAGTGATAAAATGATGAGTTATCATGAAAATTATATGTTAAAATAGGCTAAAAATAAAAAGAGAAAATCTAAAAATATGAGTTTATGCATGCATTTAAAAATGAGAGGGTTGCCTATTTTGCTAGTTACGGTCACTCGAATAACCTAGGAACACTAAAGGAATCCTTAAGGGCTGACTTGGGAATAGTAGGGTCTATTGGAAACAATCCAGACAACTAAGAGGGGGGGTGAATCAGTTGTCCCTAAACTTTAACTTTTAACACTTCTTTACAACCAGATTAATGATGATAACATTAAAGCATTGATCAACACATGAGCAAAAACAATATGAACAAATAACACCAGAATTTTGATGTGGAAAACCCAGTTAAGGGAAAAGCCACGGTGGGGGTTAACCCATAAAAATGCATACCCTGTTAAAAGTACTTTAGAAAAATAGAAGGCACATGCCTTCAGCTGCACTACCTAAAGCTAATTGCTCAAAAGAGAGGCTCACTACCTACTAAATTTATATAGAATAGAAAGAATTAGCTGAGAAATAGCATCTACTTCATGCATGATTCAGTTTCAATGAATGCTTAAGAAATTTTGCTTTGCCTCAACTTCTTCTTCACACTCTATACCACTCTCGCTCCTCTTCTTCTCTTCTCTGCTCCTGATCCTTTATTCTGATATTATCTAATTTGCACAAGGATACTTTTCAATGACTTTTCAACAAGTATTTATATGCTTCATCAACCTTGGAATGATCAACATGGTTGGCTAAACTTGACATGAATCTTCACACTATCAACCAAACATAATTGAGAATTGAATCTGCTTCTACAATCACTCCACTCTTCATAAAGATGCTCGTAAGGCATCTGCAACATGCTAGGAACATCCAGTCGGCCAAGACTGGGAAGAATAGCAACCTC
Source organism: Cunninghamia lanceolata (assembly GCA_027924645.1). Taxonomy (NCBI): domain Eukaryota; kingdom Viridiplantae; phylum Streptophyta; class Pinopsida; order Cupressales; family Cupressaceae; genus Cunninghamia; species Cunninghamia lanceolata. The sequence continues at coordinate 9,154,395 of BSBN01000193.1, forward strand.
AAAGTAGAAATCTTCAACAAAAAGCTCAACCTTCAACATAGACCTTCAACACAGTAGCCACATGATCCAAAGACCTCCACAAGCACATTGAATTCATCAATCACATCCACTCTATACCAAATTGCCAAAATGATTTGTATCTTCCTCCGGAACCTCAAGAACACTATCTGCCATGACTGTCAAACTAGAAAGATTGCTTGCGGACCTCCAAACCAAAAACCACTTGAGTTGAGGGAACACACCAACATCCCAGACATGGCTCTAGATCTGCAGATCATAGAGTGGTAATACCAGACCAATCCAGACCAACTTCTTGTCACACTATCTCTACTGAATACTACAGAATCCAGTTCTACTCAGATGGCTATAACTTCTTCAAATCTTCATGCAGATTTCTCAAATCTTAATTGGAGCAACATCTGACAATCCTCTACACATCCATGTGGTCCGCATGTATTGATTTCTATTAATTTTCTCAATATCCTCAACAATTTGGTCTTCTATACAGACATCAAAATAAGATACAGTTGACACTAATGGCAACAAGAATATGTTGACATCAATGACAACACCACTTAGGCACATATTTGCAATAGGGTCAACCCTAAAGTCAAAAGGGACAACCCTAAATAGGCAAGGAGGGGTCAATGAGGTGATGTGAAATTTAGGAAAGGTTGAACAAAAACAAAAATAGGAGGGAAAAAATACAACAAGACAAAAAGGAATGTCAACAATAATGAAAACTATTGGGAGATGTAAAATCATGCCTTTGAGGGTCACGATTTGTGACCATCATCTCATCAATGGATTGCCATATTGGCTTCACATGATTTTAGTGCTTACATATTTTGTAACATACCATCTCATATTACTAGGAATTACACACACAATTTACTAAGGAAGTAAATGAACATGATAAAAATGAAATATTTTTCTTTTTAAACATTTTCATAATCATATAAAATTAAATGCATATACTTTATAAATATTAATCAGCCTTGAAAAATAAAAAATATATATATTCAAAGATATTGCATAGTGAAATCATTTCACTTTACATTTACAAATATTTTGTACTTAGCAATATAAACAAGTTTACATAAGTTTGACAATCATAAGTCATTCATATAGTACACTGAATTTGGAATCTCTATACCTGTCACTCAAGTCTCAATGAGTCTTTTGCTATAGAGGGAGAGTATCATCTGAGTGCTTTACCTTCAACCATAGACTGACGGTCCCCGATAGACCTTCCTTCTTGGAAGTGGCCCTACCCTTCACAAAGAGTATAGACATAGAGAATGAACAAGTTGCCATCTGAGTTCTAGTATTGTGTCTTACATAACTCAATCGAACATACAACTCTAGACATTCTTCTAGCTAAGTATGATCACTCTGAAGGGTTAAACCATCTAGACGTGGTGAACTAACTAATGCATGCAGAGATAAATGCATCACTTTGGCCAAAGTTTCAATATAAATAGATGTATGCAATAAATGTAGCCATATGTTCGCACACCTCTAACTTGAATAGGAGACCATCTCATCCTACTATTTGACTTGTTTACTTTGTAACTCTAGACATGGAATGTCTTCGTTAAACTCAATTTCTAGTCAATCTGACTTATAGTTTGATCCTTAATCTAGGACATACATATAAACAATATGAAGGTTTAGACAATTTTTAACCATTCAAAGAGCCCCTTGTTGCATACTTGCAATTACCAAGGTTGATGACTCCCTATCACTCTATTCAATGAGTCAAAATTTGTGCACTATTATGCTTCAAACAATTTTCCAAGTCTTCTAGAAATCTATTATTACTAAAATCACTCCAAATATTTTTCCTACAATATAGTTGTTGATCTATGGTTCACTCGACTATATATTGTCGACCATATAAAATAATGGACTAACTCAATGTTATAAAAAAACCTGACTTAGGGATTAATTTCTCTATCCCAACACATTTGAAATGCTAAATAAAATTTTGTTCTCCAAAAGTAAAAATTGTATAATAATATATCATAAAATCAATGGCCTCTAACCTTCTCTTGATTACTTGGGCATCACAAAACTTATAACATCTATAAATATAATACTGCATCCTTCTATCTTTCCTCCACGAAACTAATCATAGTTTTCTACAAAGAGAAGACTCACTGAGTATATCCCCTTCTTAGAGCTCGGAGTGGCATACTTAAGTATATCCCACTATGTCCCCATACTCTCCCAAAAATTCTCCTTTTCAAGGATTTTCTCTGCCTATACCCATAAGGATCTTTGCTCCACTCTAGCCTATAAACTCTCACAAAGGAGCATGCAAATTCATAGTGGAGTTATGGGTCATAACAACCACTACAAAACCCTATTAAAAGATTCTCCACTCTCTCCATATTATCATGGAGTAAGGAGTCGAGCATATATCACTATGAAGTAAATTACATTGAATTATTAACTACTTCACCACCCAAAACAAATTCAACTATAACAAACCTAAAGGTTTGACTAATAATTCTTATTAAATATATATATAGACATAAAATTGGTGTATACAATGTTTATCCACATTATTTCTAACACCTGACAACATACAAAAATAGGGTCGACATATTCTCCCCTTCTCTCTTTCTTGCCAAAATAGACTAAAATATCATTCTAGCATCCTAATCGGGTATTAAAATAGTAAAATAGTTTATCTATTGTTGACTATTTCTTTTCAATCATCATAAAGCAACCAAACTTAGCTTTTTGACAAAACCTATACTCAATAGATCATGTCAACAAATTGACAATTGTCAAGTCAAATCCAACTTAGGCTAATTGGCTAAACTTAACATACCAATCATGATGAAGGTTCACTAAAACTAGAAAGGAACAAGACTCAAATGACAACCAATCCATTCTTTCCATATGTCTATTCTCTTCTCTCTGATGATGCTCTCCCTGTCTTTTTTTGAGGACAGAATCATGTTTCCTAGTTACATCTTATGTTCACCAAACTGGAATTAGTGTGTCGTTAGCCACTCCATAAACCTTATGAATAAATAATCATAACATCATATAACCACATGTCTAAATTCTAAACATATAAACATAAACTCATGATATCACAAATTTATCCTAACTTTTTCACTTAATGTCAAATCATTGAGTCATGCATACAACTACTAATTACGTGCAAGTAAAAAGTTCAATATAGTCAAGATTTGGGGTGTGACATATCTCTCCCCATAAGATTCATTGTCCTCGATGATACAATGTATCCAAAATAACAATATGATAAAGTTTTCGTTCAACTTTTAATAGCATAAAACAAATGATGAAATCTCTGATAAAAATCATGATAATCTTCCTATGTTGCACTATCTTTTGCATACTTGTCCCATTAGACATTGCACTGAGTAACCTCTTTGTTAGGCAAGAAGAGCTTGCAAACTTCAAGCACCTTGAGAGGTTTGATCATGACCAGTCCTAGGTCTTGTTCTTGTAAAGCATTCCAATCAAGAATATGATTACCTCCTATTATATACTTTTTTAAATATGAAACGTTGAAAAACATTATACATCCTAGAAAGAGCTGGTGGTAGAGCAATTCTATAGGCAACTAGATTGATAACTTCAAGAACTTCAAAGGTTCCTACATATCAAGGAGCTAGTTTGGAAGAATTTCCAAACTTTATGGAACTCTTGTAAAGTTTGACCCTAAAAAGAACTTTTTAATCCAACTGAGAATTGCCTTGGTCTATGCTTGGCATTTGTGTAGCTTTCCTACCTATCATTTGCTTCCGCCAATCTATTCTTGATCAGCTTAATCTATTCTTTCATTTCATACAACACTTCAAGACCAATGCTAATCCTATTTTCTAGATTATCCTAGAAAATAGGATCTTAGCATCTTCTTATGTACAATGCTTCAAATGGAGCCATCTTGATAGAAGAATTGTAGGAATTGTTATAAGAAAATTCCACAAGTAGTAGATACTCTTCCCACTTGTATTGTTGATCCATGCAATACATCCACAACAAATCTTCAGGGTAAAAGCACAAAGCTATGTCACACTTTGGGCCAACAAAATAGTTCATAGCACGTCATTTTCACGTGAATCAATTTGGGGGCGAGATGGTTTCGCCCAAAAAACATAGTCGTTGCGTGGCACATATGTGGCAAGCTATTTTTGGGTGAGTCAATCTGGGGGCGAGATGCTTTCGCTTGAAATCATCCAGTTGAAAACAAAAAAAGAAATGAAATCATGCAGTTTAAAAAAAATGATTTCGCCCCCAAATGATTTCACCCAAAAATGTCTATGTGGCATCTTACTTGGCAGCCACCTCCTCATTTTCTAGGGTTTTCTAAAATTCTCAACTTAAACTAAATACTTCTCCAATCAGAATGGATTATTTTAAAAATAAAAAAATACCCTTTTGTAGAGCTCTGAGTCTAGAATCCAAATATGATTTTTTTTAATATTATGATTAGTTTTAATATTTTTTTTTAATTATTGCAAGTAGTTTGTTAAAATCAGATATGACACTGATTAGAAATTAAAAAAAAAATCTCAAAACACATCCATTTTTTGTCAAAATTATATGGTGCACTAGAGGAAAGAGTCCTCTCCAAAATGGTATAATTGGTTTTGTGAAAATGATAAAAAAAATTATACAAAAGTTGACGTGGAATGGAAACTATTAGATTCTGTAAAGTTTGACTTTAAAATGATATTACGAAGAAAATATGCATTGAAAACTAATTTTTTTTCTCCATGCACTAGATATTGAACTCCTCTATTTGGGAAAAAAAATTAGCGAAAAATAAGACTTTGCTCTTTTTTTTGTTACATGGACTCAAAGTCACTTTTTCCTGAAATTTTCAGCAATTCAAAATTTGCTCTTAAATTTATAAAAAAATGTCAAAATAATTTTTTAATTTTCTTTAAAAATTACAAGCATAAAATTCATCAATAGATCTACATTTCATTAGTTTACATCATTTTGAAATTCAAAACATAAATGCCACTTTTATGAGGTCGAAGTTCAGAAATTTTTTTGTTGTTGGCCGATTCCTTTATAAAGTGTGACACAGGTTTGTGCTTTTACCCTTCAAGAACTTGATTTACCCTCTTAGTCTGACCATCGGTGTTGGGGTGATAAGCTGAGCTTATATTGAGTTGAGTTCCTAGTGCTGATAACAAAGATTGCCAAAATATTAATGTCATGCATGCATCTCTATCTAAGATAATTTTCTTAGGCACTCCATGCAATCTAAACACTTCCTACACAAACGTGTGAGCTATAACTAGCACTCCATCCTTTAATTTCCTAGGTATAAAGTGAGCTACATTGCTAAGTTTGTCCACCACCACTAAAATAGCATCTTTTCTATTTCATGACATTGAGAGACCTTACACAAGGTCAATACTAATAACCAGCCACTTCCACTCTAGAATATCTTGTGGATATAGAAGTCCTGTTGGGTACTGATGCTCAACCTTCACTCTCTGGAACTCTAGGAAATGTTCTACAAATCTTGTAGAATCACTCTTCATTCCCTTCCATAAAAAAAGAGGTTTCACATCATATAGGACTTTGGTTACTCCTGGATGACCTAAATATGGTACAGAATTAACTTCTTTTGACACAAGGTTTCTTAATTTTGCCAATTCATGAACATACTATCATCCTTTATATCATAGAATCCCATCTGGATCAAAATTAAACTCTTCATACCTTGAATCTTGATGATTTAATGTGAGAGCCTATTTAACTTTCTCATAGTACTCATCACCCACAAAATGTTGTAGCACTAATTCCTTGAAGTTCAAGTGGATAGAGATAATTGATGAGATATGCCTCTGGCAACTCAAAGAATCCACTACTTAGTTCTCTTTGCATTTGATATGAATTATCTCAAAGTCATAGTTGAATATCAACTCCAACCATCTTCTTTCTCGAGCACTTAGATGAGGTTGGGAAAATATGTACTTAAGACCTTGATGGTCTGACTTCAATTCAAAATGCTTCCCTAGCAAGTAGTGTCACCACACTTACAAAGCATGCACAACTACTGCTAACTCTAAATCATGAGGAGAATAATTCTACTCATATTCTCTAAGCTTCCTAGATTCATAGGCTACCAATCACCCATTCTGCATAAGCACTCCACCTAAACCTTCCCCTAAGATATTAAATTGACTTTCCAGTTCAGGAACTTTCAATATTTGTGTAGTTTTCAACCACTCTTTTAATTGGTTAAACACCTCTTGACATTTTTTTGACCAGTCAAAATGCTTTCCCTTTCTCTGAAGAGAGATGATTGGGCTTGCAATCATATAAAAGTTCAAAATGAACTTCTTATAATAGCTAGCTAAGCCCATGACACTGCATGTTTCATGCGTATTCTTTGGCATAGGCCACTCAAGTATAGACTTGATCTTTGAATGGTCTACTAAAATTACTTTAGATGATATTATATGTCCCAAATATTATATCTCTTTATGAAAGAAAGTACACTATGAAATCTTCCCAAACAACTTATGCTCTCTCAACCACTGTAGAACTAACCTTAGGTGTTGCAAGTGCTCTTGCTCATTCTTAGAATAAATAAGAATGTCATCTAAATACACTAGAATAAATTTATCCAAGCAATCTCAAAAAATACTATTCATTAGATCCATGAATGTTGTAGGGGAATTCGTAAGTCTAAAAGGTAGAACTATGAGCTCATAATGTCCATAGCTTGATCTGAAAGTTATTTTATGAAAATATTCATCCTTTATTCTTAACTAGTGGTGTCCAGATCATAGATCAATCTTAGAGAATATAGTTGTGCCATGCATTTGACCAAAAAGATCATCAATACGTAGTATATGATACTTATTCTTTATTATTTCTTTTTTACGCATATGATAGTCTATACACAGAGGCAAGGCTCCATCCTTGGTTTTGATAAAGATCATTGGTGCTCCCCAGGGTAATACATTGGGTCTAATCAACCCTTTAGCCAAAAACTCTTGTAGCTAGGCTTTCAATTCCATCAACTCCATAGTAGTCATACAGTATGGGATCTTAGAAATCAGATCAGATCTTGGTATTATATCAATTAAAAAATCAAAATCTCTCTTTGGAGGTAATCCTAGAAGTTCATCTGGGAAAACATCTTGAAAATCATGAAGGAAAGGATAATTCTCCAAAGATACACTTTGTTTACTAGGATCCTCTTCTACTTGTTCCATCTTGATTGCAAGAAGTTGGCAACCTTTTCACCTAGCCCTCTTTAGTTACATTGTAGAGATTGGTTTGATCTTGAATTCTCTTTGAGTTCCTTGTGAAAAGATTTTGTTCCCTACATCATCTAGACACTCTACTATTTTTGTAAAATAGTCAACATTGGCTCTATGACTCCATAGCATATTTATTCCTAAGATAACATCATAGGAAACTAGAGGCTACAAACAAATTCACCTCAGTCAGAAAACTAGGGAGCTCAATCTTAGCTTCAAACAGGCATTGCTCTACCTGAGCTTTAGTCTGGTTAGGATATTCTACAAACAACGGTTTACCCATATATCTAGCTCTTCTAGGAAATTTACTTAATACTCTCAGAGAAATAAAACTTTCAGTTTCTCTAGTGTCACTTAAAATAGATATAGGAACTCCAAACAAAGTACTTGTTGTCTCAATAAGAGTAATCTGGTACTCCACCTAGTGATTGTCTAATGCCACATGGATTATGTATTGAAAAGCTACTTGTTGAGTGGTAAAGCATTACCACACTGCTGTATTCTCTGGTTCTTGTTTGGTGATTTGCATAGTGATATCCATCAAAGGTGAAACATCCTCCAGGAGGTCCTCGCTTCTCAGCAAGTTTACCTGAATTATTATCATTCCTTCAAACATTACTATTTTTCTTCTTCTCATTTTTGGTCCATTCCTCTTATTTCTAGAGCCCTTGTCACTTTTCTTTGTCAGATCCTGCTTGCCATTCCTTTTATTGAAGGTATGAGAAGTTGATGACTTATTAAATATTTTATGATTCTTCTCGCCATATGCATAAAATGACCTCAATTTTTCTCTTGTTTGATTTCCTTCACATAAACTTGGTCCATAGTGGTAGGACCATGCATGTCCACTTCTTCACCAATCTGGGCATTCAAACCCATGATAAATTTCATGATTCTAAACCTTTCATCTTTCTGATATTATGGCACATACTTCAGAAGATGGGTGAACTTTTTCCAATTTTACACCACTGGCATATTCCCTATCTTAGATTTTGAAAACCTATTAGCTTTTGGTAAAAGAAAAGCTACAGTAACCACCTCTGGTGAAATATGATCACAAATTGATCCTAGGTTGGGCTCAGAGAACTTAACTGTAGTTCCATTTTCTTATTCATCCACCAAGTGGACGCTTCTCCTGCCAATTGGTAGGTACTCCATACTACCTTGGTTATCTATGAGTAATTTCAGATCTTGAAAGACTTTTCCATCTCTATCAACCAAGCTTCTGTAACATCACCACTTATTGTTCCATTGAACTTGGGTGGCATTACTTTTTTCATATCTCTTGACATCTCTGAGGCAAGTCTACTTCTCTTTTCCTCTTGAGACTTAGTCTATTAAAAATCCTACCTCCATTCTCTATGAATACTAGATTCATGGACATATTCATCATCTCCTTGTTGTGAGTCCTCTTTTTCTCTTTTCGATCTACCTTGACCCCTAACCTCTTGTTCTAGGTTTCCAAGCCTTTCCTTGGTTTCATTTAGCATGGTCAATATCTAATCCAACTTAGCTATTTGGTTTTTGGAAGGATTTGACTCGCCTTTACTATCTTTAAGCTTTGTTTGAGTTTGAACCATGATGATACTCTATATCACACTTGATACTCATATCAAGTTATCAATTGCAATTCAAATATAATTCATCTCATTAATTCAAAATTCATCAATAAAGTCCATTCACAAAACTTAGAATTGTCCAAAACAATCTCATCATTATTATAGTTTATTTTGGGTATAAATACATCTTTATTTATATAATTAACTCAACAAGGCTACATGTCTTTGTCGATTAAAGGTTATTCCTTAGGTTCCTCTTCCCCATCAGAATCTAGTATAACAAACATAAAGGGTGGATGTACACGTAGGTACTCTTCTATCACATATTTTCCTAAAATAGGGGCATCACAACCACACCCAAAAGGCATGTTGCATTTTGCAAAAGGTTGGCTTGGTTTACTACACAAGTAGGAACAATAGGTTTCTTGGCCAATTTGTTTTGATGTTTCCTTTCTATCCAAATATGCTTAAGAGCCTTAGCCCAAGTCTTAGAATCCTCCAGCCAAGCACGCTCAACATAGTTGATGTGCTCTCTGGTTGTAACCTCCTCAGTAGGTTCTTTCTTAAGCTCTATCTTAGGTAAATGTTGGGGAACAAACTTTCTAGTAGTTTTCTTTGTTCTCCACTACACCATTCTAGCATAAAACCAATTTCAAACATTAGCTAATCTACTAAATGTTGACAAGTTCTCTCATAGTGAGAACCTAGGTCCATGTGTTGAACCCAGTTTGCTCTTATACCATATGTAACATACCATCTCATATTAATAGGAGGAAGTAACTGAACATGATAAACATGAAAGATTTTTTTAAAAAACATTTGAATAATCATATAAAATTAAATGATATATTTTCTAAATATTTTTCAACCTTGAAAAATCACAAAATATATATTCAAAGATATTTCATAATTAAAGCATTTCACTTTACATTTACAAATATTTTGCACTTAGTAATTTAAACAAGTTTACATAAGTTTGACAATCATAAGTCATTCATATAATACACTACATCTAGGATCTCGATATCTGTCACTCAAGTCTCTATGAGTCTTCTACTACAAAGGGAGAGCATCATCTGAGTGCTTTATCTCCAACCACAAATTGGCAATCTCCGCACACCTTCCTTCTTGGAAGTAGCCCTACCTGTAAAGAACCAATAGGTTGCCATATGAGTTCTAGTGTTGTGCTTTACATAACTCAATCGACCATACAACTCTAAAAAATATTCTAGCTAAGTATGATCACTCTAATAGTCTATGCCATCTAGATATGGTGAACTGACTAATGCATGCAGAGAAAAATGCATCACTTTGGCCAAAGTTTCAATATAAATAGACATTTTCAATAAACATAGTCGTGTGTTCACACACCTCTAACTTGACTTGGAGACTTTCTCATCCTAAAGTTTGACTTGTTTGCTTCATAACTCTAAACATGGAATGTCTTGGCTAAACTTAATTTCTAATCAATCTAACTTATAGTTTGATCCTTAATCTAGGACATATATATATATATATATATATATATATATATATATGAATATTTGGAAAAAAATTAACAATTCAAAGAGCCCCCTATTGCATACATGTAATTACCTGGGTCAATGACTCCCTATCACTCTACTCAATGAGCCAAACATTGTTTACTATTATGCTTCAATCAATTTTCTGACTCTTCTAGAAATATTTTATTACCAAAACCACTTTGAAGATTTTTCCTCCAATAGAGTTGTTGATCTATGGTTTTCTCGACTACATACTATTGGCCATATTAAATAATGGACTAACTCAATATTATAAAAGAGCCTAACTTAGGGATTAATTTTTTTATCCCAACACATTTGAAATGGTAAAATAAACATTTGTTCTCCAAAAATAAAAAGATTATAATAATATATCATAAAATCAATGGCCTCTAACCTTCTCTTGATTATTTGGGCATCACAAAACTCATAACATGTATAAATATAATACACGAGGTAATACTTCATTCATAAACATTCTTAAAGAACATTATCATATTCTTAAATAATCTTAGACTAAGTTCGATTATTCAACCTAGAAGGTTAATGTTCTTTAGTATCATAGTAATGGTTATCATTGCATGTCTAATGCTTATATGATATTATATTTTGGCACCTAGATCCTTAGAATAAAATCTATATTATTGTAAATTTGATATAATTGAATAACTAGTCATTGTATATTCGATATAATCAAATAACTAGTACCAAAACTTTAGATTTAAACCCATGCATACATCAATAAGAAATGGACACCCATCAATGTTCTAAAATCTTAAGTCTATCAAAGAACTAGGTTTACTTGCATATTCACTATGTGCTAAATAATTTCAAAGAATTAGGGAAAATTAATTTTAGTATACATCTTTTTAAGGATGACTCCTTAATATGAAAAAGTGAAACTTTGTTTAAGATCATAATTTGCATAACTCTAGTTTAAATCCTCATGGGCATTATGGCCTACAATGTTGTCAGCAATCTAATGGATTCTTCCATTCATAGGTTTCTTGACTATCATATTCAGTATAAGAAAAATACTACTTTAAGGACTCGTAGTTAAATTTGTGGTCTTTAATAACTTGCCTGAACGGATTACTTGTTCACAGAAACATCAAAATAAGTCGATAGAATTATGGTTCGAAGTAGATATTCCATATCAATGCTTGTATTGATACTAGTTGTTACATCACTAAAAACATAGTTAAATCCACCAGCTTACCTTATGCTAAACCTTAGTTATTACCAAAGGATCTCTATTAAAAACTAAGAAAAACTAAATTTTAACTAGCACAATTATCTTTTGTTCAAAATACTTCTCTATCATAGATCAAAGTCTAACAACTCAAGTAGATTGTGAGCAATTTCCCCTTTAGAAAGAAAATCATTATTTCTAGTTACTATGTTCTAAGTTTTACATAAGTACTGTGATCTTAAAAATACTGTAACAACTTTCCTTAATTCAAAATTACTTCATTATCTTCGATTGTGCTATCTATATGTTAGGTCTCTAAGTATACTCTAAAGACTATCTATTTATATGACAGTTGAGTACCTCTTAACACTTAACTATACAAACAAAATATAACATACAATGCTTATATAGAAAGAATTATCTCATATTAATAATAATATACAATATTCCATTAGATAGCCTTACCTCTAAGGCTGACAATGTTCTCATTGGCTACACCGTTGACTCCAAATCTCCACAGAGTCATATCCCTCATATATACTCAATGAATATATCCCCTTCTCAGAGCTCGAACTAGCATACTTAAGTATATCCCACTGGGTCCCCCAAACTCTCAAAAAAAATTTCCTATTTAAGGATTTTCTCTACCATACCCACAAAGATCTTTCCTCCACTCTATCCTATAAACTCTCACAAAGGAGCATGCAAATTGACAATGGAGTGATGGGTCATAAAGACCACTCTGAAACCCTATCAAATGCTCCTCCACTCTATCCATATTATTGTAGAGTAAGGAGTCGAGCATATATCATTATGAAGTAAATTACATTGAATTAGTAACTAAAAACTAAAAGGTTTGACTTACACACACACACACACAAACACACACACACACACACACACACACACACACACACACACACACATCTAAAAATGGTCACAATCACTTTAATTATTTAATGAATTTATTCTACATCTTTTTCTCCGATCATAAAAAATCAAATTCCTCTACTATAGTTTGAAAATTAAATATTTTTTACTATAGTTCATTCCAAAAAATCAAATAAATTATCATATTTATTTAATTCCTATTTTGTCCATTTTTTATTACTTTTTGTAATTATAATTATTTTCTTCTAATCCATGTGTACATGTATTAATTTTAGTTAATTCATTATCACAAACCCACATGTTTCTAGAAGTCAACTTGTCATCCTATGTACACACATGTACATGACAAGTGGTACTTTGGAAGCATGGGCAAATCTTCCAAAATGGGTACATTTGTCCTATTTCTTCCACCCCACTCCATGTGTCGCTATTCATTCAAATTTAAAATTGGATGTGCCACTATTTAAACACTATTCATCCAATTTAAAATTCCATTTTTCCTCTCCATCCAATTTAAAAATTCTTCACTAAATCCAAGCCTTACAATTTCATTTAAATGAGTCCTTACATGTCATACACCTACCCTATCCTATCCATCCATCCATTGATCATCCCTTGAATCTTGGAGCAAACTTCTGATCCAATCCAATCATGTCATTTGTCCAATTCTCCTTGCTTGATTATCCTCAACCAATCTCCACCATTGATCCTAACCCTTCAATCCCATCCCCCAAAATCTATAAATTGAGGCCTCCACCTCCCATTTTAACTGTTTAGTGTGAAAAATGATAGTCTGGTTTACTAGATCGAATACTACCCTTTCTCACCACTAAGCATTGGGGATGACAAAGAGTTAGTTTGATATAGGCTTCTAATCACTTTGCCTCCCCTTTATGCTTGCGTGGTTATGAAACCTAAGGCCCTAATCAAGATTTCACCAAGTGTTTTCCTTTTAACCAAGTAAAACCCTAATTATGCCTCATATCAAGAATATATAGAAGCTGATGAAATAACTAGGAAAACTAATCACAGAGGTGCAAAGGAGAGGTTCTAAAGACATAGTACCTAGATTTTGAGCGCTACCTAGACTAGGGCACCCACTCCAATGTCCTGCAAACTTCCGAACAACAAAACCTTTTAAACAGGGTGTCTGAGACTGCAAAATAGCTTCTAGATCCCGGAGGAAACACTTGGTTGGACTAGGGCACCCGCTCCAATGTCTCACAAGTCTCAAAATCTAAAAATATGAAATTTTGTTGCGACTGTACCCAAAATATCCTTCTTCATGTAGCTTCTTTTTTCTGGAACCTGTGAAACATGATCTACACATACAAAAGAAGGAAATTGTTGTGGTTATATAGCAGCTTGGCTCAGTCAAGCCTTGTCTTCGGTATTTCTGCGTCAACAATAGCCAAAGGAAAAAGATTTGTAGAAGTGTGTGCAAAGCTAACAATGTGTGTATGCATAAAATCAAACCCTAGATGTCTCAATCAAGGGAAGATCAACAACTTGCTTTTTTGCAATAAATATGTACAACTTCACCTCAAGGAGATGAAACAAATGAAGACTTGCATGAACAAGAAGGTGAATCAACAATGTCCATGGAGGATCTCCAAGCTTGTTGTTGGAGGCTTAAACCCTTCTCCCAGTCATGCAAAAGGTGTACAAACCCTAGGAAGAGAAAGATAGATTCAAGATCTTGATTCCTAACCTTCATCCATTATCTCCAAGATAGCAAATAAAGAATACTTTGAATAGCTTCAAAAAGTCACTGATCTTCAATGGCAATTGCAACAAAGTTTTGGCATCAAGCTTGCATAAGAATTTTGTGTTAAAATAAATTGCAAATGTCTTTTTATATCAAGCTTAAGGGAATTCAAATTTTGAAGTAACGTCTTGATATCATGCAAAAATTGATAATTTGAAAACAGAATCCTGAGGCAATCGGCAAGAACTGACACCCCACTAAAATTCAAAATCCCGTGAAACCGGGGAGGACTAGGGTGCGGGTGCCCAAGTCCAAGCCCCCAATTTCATCTCAGATCTACATTTTTGGAGGTCCAAGGGACCATATTCTGAAATGTCTTTCTGGGTTTTATCAATTAGTTACCTCCAAAAGTGAATAGATTGCTCCTAGACTAAGTCAATCAGGGTTTCGGGAAGGCCAAAAAAGAAAAGGTTGAGAGAACCAAGAGTGAGGAGCTAAACCGAGGGAAATTGTACCATTCCATATAGGAGGACAATTTATGACATTATATTTAGCCCCCACTTTAGTGGCCATATGACACTACTTGCATATGCAACTAAAGGAAAGTAAATACATCAATCATGAAAAAGATACCGAAAAGGATACTATAGAGGAAGCCGTAGCATTGTCGATGAACAAGAAGAAGCCCCTAGTTCTGCAATCTTCCAAGACCACAAAGTTAGGAACTACATCTTGCAAAGGAACACTTGTTAGAAAAATCAAAATCAAATCAACCTGCAACTGCCACTAATGAGTTAGTAAGTAAACTCTAAGGGGGTTGAGTGATGGAACATGGTGAGGGAGGAAATCGAGGGAGGTATATGCCCCCTTGTTTATGCTTGCTTAGTTTGAGAGTAGAAACAAGGAGATACCATGCATCGATTTCAAGGAAAATGTGTTGTGAGGGTTATTTGAAGGAACAACGCTTAACACAACACATTGGGTAAGAAAGAGAGTGGAACCAAGATTCTAGTGCAACAAATGACATGGAGATCAGAGTTTGACAGTGTAAGAAGAGGGCTCTAGAATGAAAGAGCATGCTTTTGCACCTAGTTAGGGATAGGATTTCTCACTTACTTTATGTAAAAGGAGTTGCCACTTATCACTTAACTCATTCTTGTTTCTTGTTATTGTAGAGAGAGAGGGGGGAGAATAGGAGATCGACCATGCCGAGCCGACATCCATACCATCCACCGTGACTAAAGATGCTCTGAGCTTGAGTGGTAGAGAGATGCTTTGAGGCTGAGGTAGGGTCCTGATTCCATCCTCCTATCATCTTTCATCATGTTTTTCTTTTTATGTTTATCGATGTCTGTGCCACAAGGGGAAGGTGGACAGGGTTCCTAGACAGGGGTGCCCAGGTCCACCTAGGGTGCCAGAGTCTCTCTGGGGCACCAGTGTCCCCCTGGGGTGCCCTAGTCTTCCTGGGGCATCCTGGTCCTCAGAGGACACAAGTCTTAGGCACAGACAATCTATTCAGTCATTGATAGCTTATTTTGGTTTCTAGTAGGGATTTTGATATTCTTGCTTTCTTTCCAATCTTGCAGGATGTTCTTGAGATGCATGAGCACACAGGCGGTCATCTGATGGCACTTCTGTAAGAGTGCGCTAGTGCTTTGACGGCCATAGAGAGACTACTGACAAATGGTGGGCCTATGGTGGGTGTTTGAGATGTTCACAATCATATTCCACTACATGATGCTTATGGCCCTGATGGAGAGATGGGATGCAGACACCTCCACATTCCATCTACCAACTGGCGAGATTACCATCACACTAGAGAATGTATTTAGGATCCTTCGACTGTTGATCCAAGGAGAGACAGTGACATTTGTTGGACATCACTCAGCGGAGTATACTCGAGAGAGTCAGTTATACTACTTGGGTCACACTGTGTTACAGGCAGAGAAAGGACACATTCAGCTCTGTTTGCTAGAACAGGAATGTAGAGACATTCCCTTACTACAGAGGATCATGATTGTCATAGTCACACTAGCAATCACACTAGATGGATGAGGCACTCACCTTGACGAGGGTCTGGTTCATACTATCAGAGTGATGGAGGCACATCAGACTGTCTATGCATGGGGGCGTAGTATGCTTGCCCACCTATATAACGATTTAGGGTGATATGTCCACTACGAGATACAGAGTCTGATGGTCTGCACATTATTACAAGTTTGGGCCTTTGAGCACATCAAGTGCACATGACCGATGGGTTATCCCATAGATGCAGCATTCAACCATCCATGCATCTATGCCTACCCACTAATCAAGTGTTTGACGCATGGCAATCTGTTATACTAGAAAGTGGTATTTGATAGATTGCAGCTTGGTGATATCATCTAGAAACTGTATCGTGGCTTCATCAGATGGCCTGGTGAGCAAAGGTAGTTAGCTTGGATGCAGAGGGATTGGTTGATGGTCGGTCACCTTGATCATGTTGTATCTTGGTTTTATTATGATAGGGTGGCACGATAGTTTAGATAGGTACAAGATGTTCCTGTAGTTCATCCGAGCTACGCACGTGTAGTGCGAAGTGCAGTCAAAGCTAATACTGTCTGATGGCTGACTATAGAAGATGTACCACTTAGCGACAACAAGGGTCTTGAGGATGCAAAGCTGGTACCAGGCACAGATGATGTTAGGTGTACCCAAGCATATCAAACCTGGTGGTACACAGCATGACCTGAACCTATCTTTCCACCTGGGCATCCTACAGGAGATGCCCGACTTTGGGCCGGTCACGCTAGTGACACAGGGGTGGAGGATGATGTCAGTGACTTCATAGGATACTACAATATTGAGGAGGGTATGGAGGAGGATGACGATGAGTCTAAGGAGGTCCCATCATAGTACATCTTCAGAGCGATATTACAACAGAGCCAATTGAAGGTGGACACTGACGAGGAGACCGAGTCGAGGCCGTGGTCCAAGCCTCGTGGTCCTACTTCCACAGATGATGTGAGGCCCAGTTAGATAGAGCAAGGGGAGAGTAGTAGGCCTATGCCCCCAGCTACAAATCAGACAGCATAGCTCATCACACCATTAGCGATCTGTGATCCATCTTGGCAAGATAGAGATCTGGGTAAGGTTTGATTTATTGTGTTTTGGTATAGTTTATTATTTATGATTTTTATATGGGAGTCTAACATCTATCTCACTCTCTAACTTGTAGTTGGGACAGAGACATGGCGGGACTTTGTGAGTCATGTCATAGGAGACATATTACTAATAAATGCCTCAGAGTAGTAGGTGCAGGTATATCATTTGCCACGATCATCCACTGGGCAGCATGCTGAGATATTTATGCCTGTCATCAGATAGAAGACTACTACAGAGGCCAAGCTAGAGTAGTCTGCATGAGAGAGAGGGAGGAGTTTCAATAGCTTGAGATGAGCATGCTAAGGTTAAGCTCATGACATAGTCAGAGCAGACAGTAATGGTTTCTACATTGGAGGGAGAGCTAGCTATCTGTGAGTTCTTTCTACGGGAGGTCCAACAGGCAAGAGCTGATATAGATAGTGCTCGGGCCGAGAGAGATCGGTACCAGAGGATGTACCAGGAGGTACGTGAGTAGATGATAGAGATGAGAGGTGAGATTAGGGGGTTACAGTCACAAAGTGTCTCTAGGAGTCATTCATGGTCCGTAGCCACTCATGGTCAAGCTTGAAAGGAAGCTAGGTGTGTGGAAATGCTTCCTACACTAATCTATTGAGGAGAGGGCTATGCAAATTCAACTTTATCCTAACTATTAAATCAATGTTAAACCATTAACATGAGATATTACATCAAAACACAAGAGCTAGAAAGAAGATAGAAGAAGAGAGACAGAGATTTACGGTGGGGAAAACCCTTATCAGGTGAAAAACCTGACACTCAGAAACCTGCACAATGCATTAACAAATCTAAAAGAATGTTTACAATACACTTGTAATACAAGCTTCAATGGTCTTCAACACTCATCTCTAGAGTCAATTCAGTAGCATAACAGTACCTGTAAACCTGTGATACAAAATCCATCTCCAAGCACCTCTTTAAATAGAACATACAAGGCAATTTTGGACCTTTCTTGGAATTGGAGTCCAATATGGCATCCTGGACCAAAACCCATGCCTAGGGACACTTGGTCAACATTGTAGAATGTATCTAACACTTATCCACAACTCCCATTCCAAATAGGTCACCGCTTTCCAAAATGGGCTATGATAAATGCTCTTACGACACTTACGACCATCATAGAATCTGTCATAGTGGTTACAACTTACAACTATAAAAGAATCTATCATACACATACTATAAATAGCATATTCTCTTACAACACATCATATTCCACCTTGGGATGCCCAAATAAGCCTCATTCAAAGATGCTTCATGACACATGTCATTACCTATCTTACAACCTTCTATTCTCGACTCTTACATGTCATAGATTCGTCATAGGAATCCGTCATAACTGTTTCGGTCAAACATTCCTTACACAACATAGAAGATGCTGACACACGGTAGAATATTCCTACCACTAAGTGGGATTCCTATCTCCTCATGTGAGGACAAAATACCAAATTGTCACAATCCATGTAGGATTGACACATCACCGTGCCACATCCTACAATATGACAAAGTGGAATTTCCAATTATTTACAACATAGGCAATAGAATAATAAATACAAACATTACAAATGCAAAGAATTACCAAGGTTGAGATACCTTAACTCCCAACACTCTCCCACTTGTCAAACACCTTGTATGAGCCAATAGAAAAATAGGATTTAACTGCTATGGGCCGAGAGGCCCATACACTCCGAACACCATATAAACTTCTCTATGCCCACTGGTTTTGTCAATGCATCTACAACATTCTTCAAAGTATCTACCTTCTCCAAATTTACCTTTCCATCATCAACCATGTTCCTCACAAAGTGAAACTAAACATCAATGTGCTTGGTTCTAGCATGGAAAGTTGGATTCTTTTCAAGGCAAATTGCACTCTGACTGTCACAACTGATTGTGATCTGACCTGCATCAACACCAATATCTGAACACAATCTCTTATGCCAAATGGCTTCCTTACAAGCATGAGTTGCTACCATATACCCAACTTTTGTCATGGACAAAGCAACAACTGGTTGTCACTTACTCATCCAACTAATAGCACCACCAAATAGTGTAAAAACATAAGCACTGGTGGATCTCCTGCTGTTAATGTCACCTGCCCAATCTGAATCCACAAATCCATGAATATCAATAGAATGCAGATGTCCTAAACATTACCATGATAGAAAATGGAATACTCAGAAGTACCCCTCAAATATCTGAACACTCACTTAACTGCATCCCAATGAACCCGTCCAGGATTAGCCATAAATCAACTAAGGACTCCCACTGCTTGGGCAATGTCTGGTCTTATGCAGACCATAGCATACATCAAACTGTCAACAGCACTAGCATAAGGTACGTTGCTCATGTCCTCCACCTCACTAGGAGATTTTGGACAATCCTTAATAGACAAGTTTGTCCCCAAAGAAACAGGAACACACAATGGTCTACAATCTGCCATGCTGAATCTATCCAACACGAACTTCACATACTTACTTTGGCTTAACCAAAGTTTTATGTTGGTTCTGTCTCTTCTGATTTCCATTCCTAGAATGTACCTGGCTGCCCTTAAATATTTCATTTCAAACTGAGCTGACAACTGAGATTTAAAATCAAAAATCATATTTTTACCCTTCCCAATGAGCAACATATCATCAACATACAGTGCAACAATGAGAATATGATCACCATCAAACTTATAATAAACATAGTGATCTGATTTTGATCTCACAAATCTAATTGACAACACAAAGGCATCAAACTTCAAGTACCATCTCCTAGGGGATTGCTTCAAACCATACAAAGACTTCTTAAGTTTGCAAACCAAATTTTCTTTACCTTTTACCATGTAATGCTCTGGCTGTGACATGTAGATTTCTTCCTCCAAGTCACCATGAAGGAAAGTTGTCTTCACATCTATCTATTCTACCTCCAAGTCATGAACTACTGCAAGTGACAACAGGAATCGAATGGATGTCAGCTTTGCAACGGGAGAGAAGATCTCACCATAATCTATACCCTCCACTTGTGAATACCCCTTCGTAACCAATCTGGCCTTATACTTCTCAATACTGTCATTTGCACCAATCTTCTTCTTGAACACCCATTTACATCTAATGGGTTTTCGTCCAGGAGGCAAAGGCACCAAGTCCCAAGTTTGATTCTTATCCAAAGAAGCCATTTCTTCCTCCATGGCCTCCTTCCAGGAACCTGCATCCTTCATATCTAAAGCCTCTGATACAGTTCTAGGTTCATCACTGTTAGTAAGCAAAGCATAAGTACAACTAGAATCAAGCAATGTAAAACCAAACCTTTTAGGTTGCTTCCTTATCCGTGTAGACCTCCTCAAGAGCTGAGGTTGAGGTTCAGCTTCTTCATCTGAGCTTTCAGAGCTGCTAGAGCTCTCCTCATCATCAGGTCCAACATTGTCTTTCTATTTAGTCTTCTCAAGGGTGAGAGGAAACTAAACAACATCCTCTTTCTTTTCTTTTTCTTCTGGCTGCAAAATAGTGGAAGAAGGTGTAAGCTCTCTGAAGATGACACTTCTACTATACAACACTTTTTCAGCCACGGGATCCCAAAGCTTGTATCCTTTCACACCAACAGAATAGCCGATGAAGATACACTTAACATCTTTGTTCTCCAACTTTGAACGCTTCTCCTTAGGCACATGTGCATATGCCTCACAACCAAAAACATGAAGATGCCTTACTGAAGGCTTTCTACCAGACCACACCTCCATGGGTGTCTTTCCAACAAGAGCTAATGTAGGAGATCTGTTTACTAGATAGCAAGCAGTGGCAATAGCTTCAGCCCAAAACTTTTGTTCTAGACCAGCTCCACTAAGCATACTCCTAATCTTCTCCATCAGTGTCATGTTCATCCTCTATGCAACTCCATTTTGTTGTGGAGTGTATGGAGTTGTCTTGTGCCTTTCAATCCCAAGTTCCTTGCAATACTTATCAAATTCTGTAGAATAGAACTCACCACCATTGTCAGTTCTCAAACATTTAATCTTTTTACCAGTCTAATTTTTAGCAAAGGCTTTAAACTCCTTAAACTTACTATAGACTTCAAATTTTCTTATGAGAAAATAAATCCATGTCCTTCTACTGTAATCATCTATAAAAGATACAAAGTATACAGATTTTGATAATGAAGGAACATTAATATGACCAAACACATCAGAATGAATGAGGCCCAACACACCAAAAGACTTATGAGAACTCGAGTAAAAATGAACACGGTTTTGTTTTCCATAAATGCAATGTTTGCAAAAGTCAAACTCAAGATTACAATCATCTAACCCCTCAATGAGGTTCTTATTTTTTAGGGTACGCAAACCCTTCTCACCAATGTGGCCAAATCTCTTATGCCATAACATTGTCTTTTTTGCAGGAAGTTTAACTTCCAATGCATGATTACAACCATCAAGATTAGAAACAATAGATTTCTTCACTGCTTGTTCAGATGGTGGGGATGAAGTGACTACTGCCCTCTTGCTTGAGTCAGAAGAACTATTGCATTGTGCAATACATGCTTCCAGCTGAAATAGAGTACCTCTTTTAGTACCCTTAGCAAGCACCATAGATCCTCTAGTCATCTTGCATCCTTCTTTCAAAAAGATAACCTGCACACCTGCATCATTCAAACTACTTATAGAAAGTAGGTTCCGTGCTAAGCTTGGGATGTGCATAACCCCAGAGATCCCCTTCACTCGACCATCAGGGAATCAGATAGAGACTCTTCCATGACCAATGATCTTCAGATGAGAGTCGTCACCCAGATACACCTTTCCACCATCAAACTCCTCATACTTAGTGAACTAGTCTCAATGCGAGGTCATGTAGAATGATGCACCAAAGTCAATTAGCCACACATCATCAAATGCATGGTTTGCCAGGGCTGCAATGAAGGCATCACCGTCATCTTGTGATTTGTTATAATCTGAATAAGGAGCTTTCTTCTTTTTCTTCTTCTCCTCTTTGCATTCCTTTCAAAAATGCCCAGTCTTGCCACAGGTCCAACAAAGAGCCTTGGACTTTCTAGGAGATTTGGATCTCCCACAGGATTTGGATCTACCCTTCTCAGCTTTGTTGTCCTTCTTCTTCCCTTTCTCCTTGGGTCTTCCACAAACTATAAGGGCTTCTTTGGCTACCTCAGAAGACTTTCTCCACATCTCTTCAGATAATAGTGAAAAAATCACCTCTTCCATTTTGAATGTGGATGTGGTGCTTCTGATTGCCATGGCAAGATGATCCCATGAGTCTGACAGAGAACAAAGCAGGGTCATACACCGATCCTCCTCCTCCATCTTTACACCAATAGATCTTAATTCTGCAACTAGCATGTTAAAGGCATTCATATGCTTAGCCACGGATCCTCTGTTTATTGACAAGGGATTTGGCTTGATACACATCCCCCAACTTCTTCCAAAGGAGTGTTGCAGTGGTCTCTTCATGGACATTTAACAACACAGAATCAGCAAGACTAAGTCTTATGAGACCCTTAGCCTTCTGATCCTTGAGATCCCAATCAGCTTGTGTCATTATAGTTGGTTTAGTTTCATTCACACTTTCCCAAAGGTCTTGGTCAACTAACATGTCTTCCATTTTGAGTTTCCACAGCTCAAAATTACTGCCATTGAACTTCTCTACTTCAAACCTTCTTGATGTGCCTACCATCTCCTTGCTGCAATAAGATATAGAATGCTCTACACAGACTCCCACTTAACCTAAGATTAGCTCAAAAAACCCCTACCCTACAACTAGGACCAAAGGTGATCAAGCTCTGATACCAACTGAAAAGCTAGGTGTGTGGAAATGCTTCCGACACTAATCTATTGAGGAGAGGGCTATGCAAATTCAACTTTATCCTAACTATTACAGCAATGTTAAACCATTAACATAAGATATTGCAGCAAAACACAAGAGCCAAAAAGAAGACAGAAGAAGAGAGACAGAGATTTACGGTGGGGAAAACCCTTATCGGGTGAAAAACCTGACACTTAGAAACTTGCACAATGTATTAACAAATCTAAAAGAATGTTTACAATACACTTGCAATGCAAGCTTCAATGGTCTTTAACACTCATGTCTAGAGTCAATTCAGTAGCATAACAATACCTGTAAACCTGTGATACAAAATCCATCTCCAAGCACCTCTTTAAATAGAACATACAAGGCAATTTTGGACCTTTCTTGGAATGGTCATCCAATATGGCATCTTGGACCAAAACCCATGCCTAGTGACACTTGGTCAACATTGTAGAATGTA
This sequence comes from Cunninghamia lanceolata, assembly GCA_027924645.1. NCBI lineage: Eukaryota > Viridiplantae > Streptophyta > Pinopsida > Cupressales > Cupressaceae > Cunninghamia > Cunninghamia lanceolata. The sequence continues at coordinate 9,177,962 of BSBN01000193.1, forward strand.
TCTGACACTTGTCCATAGTTCCCATTCCAAAGAGGTAACCACTTTCGAAAATAGGCTATGACAGATGCTCTTACGACACTTATAACCGTCATAGAATCTGTCATAGCAGTTACAACTTACATCTGTAAGAGAATCTGTCATACACATGCTATAAATAGCATATTCTCTTACAACACATCATATTCCACCTTGGGGTGCCCAAATAAGCCTCATTCAAAGATTCTTCATGACACATGTCATTACCTGTCTTACAACCTTCTATTATCGACTCTTACATGTCATAGATTCATCATAGGAATCCATCATAACCGTTTCGGTCAAACATTCCTTACACAACATAGAAGATGCCGACACATGGAAGAATATTCCTACCACTAAGTGGGATGCCTATCTCCTCATGTGAGGACAAAATACCAAGTTGTCACAATCCATGTAGGATTGACACATCACCGTGCCACATCCCACAATATGACAAAGTGGAATTTCCAATTATTTACAACATAGGCAATAGAATAATAAATACAAACATTACAAATGCAAAGAATTACCAAGGTTGAGACACCTTAATTCCCAACAAAGCTTATGTCACTCGTACACCACAAGGGCTTGAGGGTACTGGTGATTTAGGTTCTACTATGTGATTCCTAGACATTAGGCATTACGACATCCCATTTTGTTTTGAGGGATAGTCGACTCAAATGTATACATGAAACTGAGATATATATATGATTATTTCTTTTGGTTTATGTGTAATGGTTTTTGATCTATCACATGTGATTTTTGTAAAAATGTAACTAGTGATGATGTCTAAATGATATAATTAATGCTATTGTGATATACTAATAATTCTAAAAAGAACATGTAGTAACAAAACACAATGATTAATTATTTTACACAACTTTAACTTTCATGCTATCTTCATTTAATACAAAAGTGATCTAAGCAATTACTACTTAAACACGATACAACAATGATCAACTGAACAAAGATATAATGCTAAATGAATTATGACAAAATAGTAATAGCTTGTCAAAATTGAAGCTAATCCGTGTACTAAATTAGCTTATAAACATATAACATTAAATCTTTAAACATAAAACCTTTTGAGGTGTTCCATGTTGATAGGTTTCTTGAGCAGTGTACCTTGCTCGCTCATCAACTAATTTATATGCTCCGGATCCAAAGGTTTCAGTGATTATATATGGTCCAAGCTAATTAGGGCTGAATTTACCTTTTTCACAGGTGGTGCATTTACATTGCATTGATTTTCATATAAAATCAAGTCCCCAATGTTAAATGCATATTGTATGACTTGCGCATTATAGGCCCATTGTATTCCTTTTTTATAAGCCTTGAGATGTTCAAGAGTGTTAACGCATCTTTCATCAAGCATCTCAAGTTCCTGTAATCTCTTCTCTCATTTTATGTCATCATCCATGATGTCTCTTAGGGAAATTCGCAAGGTAGGAATTTCTAACTCCAAGGGCATTATTGTGTCTGTGCCATAGACAAGATTATATGGTGTGTTACTTGTAGATGTTCAAATACTTGTTCTGTATGCCCATAGTGCATAGGATAATTACGTATGCCAATATTTTTTATGTTTATTAACAATTTCCCTCACAATCTGTCTAATAACTTTGTTTGAAGCTTCTGCTTGGCTATTTGATTAAGGATAGTAAGGCATAGAGAAGTGATGTTGTATATGATATTTTTCAATGAACTTTCTCACATCCTTGTTCTTGAATGGCATACCATTGTCTGACACTAAGGAGGAAGGTATTCCAAATTGAGAAATTATGTTATCTTGTATGAACCAACATATTACATCAGCAGTCGTGGCTCGTAAAGGGACTGCTTTGACCCATTTTGTAAAATAATCAGTAGCAATAATTATAAACTTATGTCCTTGAGAGGAAGGTGGGGAAATCTTACCAACAAGATCCAAGCCCTAAATAGAAAATGGCCAAGGTGACACCTGGGCATGAAGCTCTTGAGCAAGAGTGTGGATTAGGTGTTTATGTTGTTGACATTGCGGGCATCTCTTGACATAAGTGAAGGAATCTTGTTCCATATGCTGCCAATAATACCCCATACATAACAATTTCTGTACCAATGATTTTCCACAAAAATACCCTCCACAGGCATTAGAGTGAGCATCTTCTAAACCTATCAAAATCTCTACATTACTTAAACATCAAAGTAAAACACCATTATAACTTCGTCGATATAAGGCATTTGATAATATGATGTATCGTGTTGCTAGTTTGCATAAATGGATTTGGGCATTCTTAGATGTCGAGTCCGGAATGGTTCTGTCATGTAAATAGTTGAATATATAGGAGAACCATTCATCACTGTATGTATTACCATAGAGTTCTGAATGTGCCACTATAGGGCTTTCAATTACCCGTGTCTTAATATTATGAACAACGAAGGTAAATTCCTCAGGAGAACCATCAGGAGATATAAGGGAACCTATGCTTGCCATTGCATCCACATGCCGATTATCTTTCCTAGGAATGGTATCAATTGTATATGATTCAAACTCTCTTAAGAGAGATAATGCAAACTCTTGATACTGAGATACTTTATCATGCTTAGTCTGATACAATCCTATTATCTATTTAACAATTAACTGAGAATCTCTGTATACTGTAATATTCTTGATACTACGAGCCAAGGCTGCACGAAGTCCAACTATAACAGCTTTGTATTTGGCTATATTATTTTTGCATAAGAAATCTAAACGGTAAGATAAGGGAATCAGATTTGCCATGAGAGGTATTAATATAACACCGTCTCTGGAGCTAGTTCGACATTTTGATCCATCGAAGTATAACTCCCATTTCTCTTTCGTAGAGATTGTTAGAATCTATTCATTATGAAAAGCATCGACATTTTGTATAGAAAAGGGTGAGGGAGCTTTAGCTAACTGGTCAACTATTACTTGCCCTTTAATTTCTTTTTTTGAGATAAATTTAAGATTGAATTCTATTAATAGCATAACCCATTTAGCTAGACGACTTGATAAATCTATTCTTGTAAAAAGATGTTTCAAGGGGTCAAATTTTACCATAACATGCACTTCAGCATTTAAGAGGTAATGCCTAAGATTTTGAGTGGTAAACACTAAAGTTAGGCAATGCTTCTCTATGACTATGTATCACACTTCATAATCGAGAAAAGTACGATTGATGTAATAGACAACACATTCTTTGCCTTCAGCATTATGTTGTGCTAACAAAGCTGCTAGGGCATTGTTAGATGCTTAAATGTATAACAGAAATGGTTTATTGGAAACTATAAGTTACAAAATAGGTGGATTAGCTAAGTAATCCTTTAGATCATCGAAATCTTTTTGATAGTCAGAATTCCATTAGAAATGACAATCTTTCTTTAGTAGTTGCATAAAGGGACGAGTCCTATCTGTAAGTTGTGAAACAACTTAGTGAATGGCCTATATCTTTCCCTACAAACTACAAAGTTGAGATATATTCTTTGGTATTGGTATGTTAACAATCACATCTATCATTTTTGTGTCAACTTCTATACCTTGATTTGAAATTATAAGTAACTTTCCACTATCCACGCCGAAAACACACTTACAAGGATTGAATCGGATATTATATTTTTGAATGCACTCAAATATTTGTTGAAGATTTGTGACATGATCCTTATGATGGATATACTTTGCTAGGATGTCGTCAACATAATCTTCTAAAATATTGTGCATATAGTCATGAAATATAAGTCATCACTTGTTGGTAAGTAGCTCCTCCATTCTTAAGTCCAAACGACATGACTACCCAACAAAATGTACCCCAAGGTGTTATGAAGGTTGTTTTGTATTGATCAAGAGGATTTATAAGGATTTGATTATATCCTGAAAACCCATCCATAAAAGATAGCAACTCATGTCTGGAGATGGAATCAACAATCATATCGATATTAGGAAGCAGAAAATCATCTTTTAAAGATGCCAAATTTAAATCTCAGAAATCTATGCACATTCTTATATGACCATCCGATTTTGAAATGGTGACAATATTCGAGATCCATGGAGAGTAATCAATAGGTCAAATAAAGCCAGCTTGTAGGAGTTTTTCTATTTCAGCTTTAACAAACAAAGCAATCTTAGGATTCATCTTGTGAATCTTTTGTTTGAAAGATTTAACATCTGGCTTCAACACAGTATTATGCATTACAATATGAGGATCTATACCAGGCATGTCTGTGTAATTCCAAGCAAACAATTCTGAGAATTCATTCAACATCTAGTCATTTCTTCTTTTTCTTCCATATCTAAACAATCACCAATAGTGCTAACTTTTTTAGGATTATCTTTATCCATAGCAATATCAATAGTCTTTCTATTAAGGAGAGTACTATGGTCAGGGGGATTGTAAGACTGTAATTATTCTTTCAGTTCTTAGTTATGTTCTACTATAGCAGTTATTGTGCTAGTAGTCTTTCCAAAGTATGCATCATTGTTCAAATAATAGGGTAGGCCACATTTATGGTGACAATGAGGAATACCATCATAGGTACCTAAGAATTCCATTATTGTTTCATTCACCATAAACATATCTAAAGGAAGTGATCCTAAAGGGCCATTAGCATCAATCATCTTAGGGTATATCAAAGTAAGTGTTGATATTGTACTCACATTTAGAGTAGGACATTTGCATGCTTCAAAGTCCTTGAATGGATTATATCCAATGCCACTAGAGTAATGTTGTGAAGTGGATTCTATAGGGATTTTGATTCCTTGTTGATTTATGTGACAACCCTTACCTACATAGTCATAATTTTTGTAAAGGATTCAGAATCCTCTGCTGTACAGAGAGACCATTTTTTTAGAGGAAGGCAGAGCTTCATAAGTTTCATAATCAGTAGTATAACTGAGAGTATTATGCTTATTTGTCAACAAAGATATCTTGTGCTTATCTTTCACAACAAGCGATGTGATCAATGCAATATTTGATGTTTCAGGGACGGGGTTTTTAAGTTTATACTCTCTTGTGGAGGAGGATGTGAAATCTAATGAACCCCAGTCATCACCAACAAATGCACTTGATTGTTTGGACTCTTTCCTAACATTTTTAGAGACAAGAAGAGCTAACAACTCAGCTTTAAAATTATTTAAAATCTTAGGACCAACAACATGCCTGTGCACTTCCATTTGCAAACAATTATCAGGTTCAAGATTTGAATGGATAGTATGCAATTTTCTTTTAAATATAAACTTAATTGAATGATGTAAAGTAGAAGGGACTGCTCCTAATGCATGTATCCAAGGTCTACCCATAATCATGTTATAAGATAAAGAACAAGGCATTACATGAATCAAGGTAGGCACCATCATAGGTCCAACTTGTATAGGTAAAGTTATTGTGCCCACAGATTGTCATCCAACATTATCAAATCCACGAATACTTAATGATTCTAATTTGACAGCAGATATATCAACTTTAAGTTTTATGTAATAGATCAATCCCACAAACATTAAGGGCTAATCCATTATCAATCATAACTCTTTTAACCAATGTTTTGTTGATTGTAATAAAGATAACCAAAGGATCATACTATTTCTAGAGATGGTAACTCATGTTGTTGAAACAAAATATCTATTTTTGTTGCATTCATACAGTATAGTAAAGAAGCAACATCATTTGGTTTAACAATAGGAGGAACAATCACCTTTTGTAAAGCTTCTTGTAGCATTCCATGGTAAGTAGGTGAAGTTTGTATAATTTCCCAAAGAGATATCTTTGCAAGAGTAGCACGAATACTCTATAAGATCATAATCTTTACCACCTTTATATGTTAAATGAGGTGCTTGAGGAAGCATAGGTTGAGAATGTGGTAAAGATATTAGAACATTTGTTTGTTGTGTACTTTGTTTATTATTCTGAGTGATATATGCGTGAGCAACCACATTATGATTAGTTTGTGAATCTTAGTTCACTATTTGTTTTGCACAATCATAAATGTGATCAGGAGATTGAGAAAAAGATGAAAGACCTTTAACAACAATCATAGGTTTAGAAGGTGGTTGAACCATATTTGCACATAGAGTGACCACAATTTTTATTTTTTCAATCTCTTCTTTATGTTTAGGAACATAAATTGTATTCACAAATCTTTGAAATAGTGATGGCTTTGAGGCCACAGTAGAATGTTCAATTGAGATAAAGTCCTCAAGGGCTTCATCTAACATATCGAAGTCATCACAACTAAACGGCTCATCATAAGCATGAAAATCTTGCAAAAAGTAATCTAACATTCTAACATGCTCTATTTAAATAAAGATTTAAATGCACAATGATAGCCTTTTCAAATGAAATACAATTGCCAACAATAAATGATAATTTCCAACTCTTTTATTGAAAAGATAAAGAATGTAATCCATAATTTAACATATGCAATTTCACTAAAGAGGTTTTCTAATCAAATTATGCTTTAAAACAAAAAATGGTTTCAGATCTAAAGTTTAAAAGGATGCAAATTCTTTAAAGCTCAGATTCACCAAAATGTTTAGTGTGAAAAATGATAGTTTGGTTTACTAGATCGAATACTACCCTTTCTCACCACTAAGCATTGGGGATGACAAAGAGTTAGTTTGAGATAGGATTCTAATCACTTTGTCTCCCCTTTATGCTCGCATGGTTATGAAACCTAAGGCCCTACTCAAGATTTCACCAAGTGTTTTCCTTTTAACCAAGTAAAACCCTAATTATGCCTCATATCAAGAATATACATAAACTGATGAAATAACTGGAAAAACTAATCACAGAGGTGTAGAGGAGAGGTTCTAGAGACACAGTACCTAGATTCTGAGGGCTACCTAGACTAGGGCGTCAACTCCAATGTCCTGCAAACTTTTGAACAGAAAAACCTTCTCAACAAGGTGTCTGAGACTGGAAAATAGATTCTAGATCCTGAAGGAAACACCTAGTTGGACTAGGGTGCCCACTCCAATGTCCCACAAGTCTCAGAATCTAAAAATTTGAAAGTTTGTCATGATTGTACCCACAATATTGTTCTTCTTGTAGCTTCTTTTCATCAGGACCTGCGAAACATGATCTGTACATACAAAAGAAGGAAATTATTGTGGCTATATATGAGCTTGCCTCAATCAAGCCCCGTCTTCGGTATTTCTACCTCAACAATAGCCAAAGGAAAAAATTTACAGAAGTGTGTGCAAACCTAACAATGTGTGTATGCATAAAATCAAACCCTAGATGTCTCAATCAAGGGAAGATCAACAACTTGCTTTGAAACAATAAATACATACAACTTTCACCTCAAGGAGATGAAACGAATGAAGACTTGCATGAACAAGAAGGTGAATCAACAATGTCTATGGAGGATCTCTAAGCTTTTTGTTGGAGGCTCCAACCCTTCTCCTGATCATGCAAAAGGTGTACAACCCCTAGGAAGAGCAAGATAGACTCAAGATCTTGATTCCTAACCTTCATCCATTGTCTCCAAGATAGCAAATAAAGAATACTTCGAATAGCTTCAACAATTCACTGATCTTCAATGGCAATTGCAGCAGAGCTTTGGCATCAAGCTTGCATAAGAATTGTGTGCTAAAATAAATTGCAAATGTCTTTTTATATCAAGCTTTAGGGAATTCAAATTTCAAAGTAATGTCTCGATATCATGTGAAAACCAAGAATTTGAAAACAGAATCCCAAGGCACTCGACGGGAACTGACACCTCACCAAAATTCAAAATCCCTTGAAACTAGGGAGGACTAGGGCACGGGTGCCCAAGTCTAAGTCCCCAATTTTAGCTCAGATCTACATTTTTGGGGGTCCAAGGGACCATATTCTCAAATCTCTTCCCAGGTTTTATCAATCAGTTACCTCCAAAAGTGAATAGATTTCTCCTAGACTAAGTCAATCAGGGTTTTAGGAAGGCTAAAAAAGAAAAGGTTGAGTGACCATCAAGAGTGAGGAGCTAAATCGAGGGAAATTGTACCATTCCATACAAGAGGACAATTTCTGACGTTACATTAACAAGCCATCAGATGCAAAGAAACTTTGTCCAATTGAGTGCTCCACATCAATAGAATTAGTGCAATTCTAAGTAGTATAGCATAGTATATCTTAGTATGTCATGTAAGAGTGAATGTGACTTAGCAATCTAGGATCCCTACAATCAAGATAACCTTCCACACAAAGATAAGAAAGAAGATGCTAAAACAATGGAGCAAAGATTTTATACAAGTGTATATGAAACTATCTGAAATACAATGAGAGATAACCTTGCTTATAAAGGCAAGGATGACAACAAAGGAGTTGTACAATCCTGTGACAAGTGTCACATTCCTATCACATGTGACAACTAGAGGATAGGATGCCAACTAGTACACATGTATAGGTTAAGAAAACTCACTACAACTATCAACAACTAGAAACAAGACTCACTAAGTCAACTAAACATGTGAATTATGTGTGATGTGTGAATATTATTTAACTAATAAATAGTTAAATAATATGAATTATCCACACAAGGGTAAACCAGTTAGGTGAAAACCCTTCTCACACCAACATATCATCTATTAGGGCATATCATTACTAATAGGCTTAAATAGGGTACAATTTACATAGTTAGTGTATTAGTAGTTAAGCTCAATCTTTAGGTCCCTTGGACTTGGGATTGGATGCAATTGGGATAGTTAGCATCCAATTTAGGATCCCATTTTCCTAGGTAGACATTTTTGGCATGCCCGATGGAACCCCCACCACCTTAGGACTAAAATTGCATGTTTTATGTGTTTTTTCTTGTGACAGGTTGGATCAATGCCCAATTTCTACAAAGTGGCATCTAGCCAGTGAACCAATACCTAGCCCAATATATTAGTGCCCAGCCCAACATAAGGTAAAACACTTGGTTTTCATGGGTTTTTTGGTCAATCCGAATGTTTTATGTTTGTATTAGATCTTAGATGATATTTTACTAACTTTTTGGGCATTTAAGCTCTCTATTTTGTAGGAAATATCAATTTTACAAAGGGGAGGTGCTATCTATCTCAAATCAATGCCTAACATAGAAGATCAACACCTACTATCTAGAGTGATACCTAGCTTAGCATATCAACGCCCACCCTCACTTAGCATAGAATTAACGTTTTGTGTGCTTTTATGTTAACCTTTGTATCTAATAGGTGCTTTTTCAATGTCTAACCATCATTTTCTGTAGGGTTAACTATCTATTTTGCAGAAAAAGGGTATCTTACAAGGGGGAAACTCTACCAAAATTAGATGAGCACCCAGTCTTGTGAATCAGTGGTTAGTCCCATAGACCAATGCCCAATCAAGTATACCAGCGCTTAACCTTAGGTATAAGAAATCTTTCATATTAGCACATATTTTTTATAGTGGCACTTGGTTCTCTATATTAGTGCTTAGGTATTTGTATTAGTGCCTAGCATAAAATTGATTTTCTTGGACTAATATATGTCTTGTATCGTCATTTGACCATCCAAGAATAAACATCCAACTACTAACACTTCCTTGGAGGGTTTTTGTTGGTTTAGAAAACATTTACTTTGGTGCATTTAAAATAAACCTTGCTTGTGCAAACGTAGGAACACTTTGATTTGGTTACTTAAAAAGTACTTAGATTTGTTTGAAGATTTTGGTGCATTTGCACATTGTGTTAGTAGATCCCAAGGGATAGAATCAAAGTATCCTCTCCCATTGCCTTCATAAGGATCTTGGGTGAAGAGAAATGTTTCTATTCTCTTCTTTTTCATTTTATTAGAGACGCCTACCTTGGTAGGAAAAGAGGTACTCACCCCAAGGGAACAACCTCAAGTAGTGCTTTCATTTGGTCCACTATATAAAAAAGGATAAGGAAAAAGCCAAGTCTAACTGGTATTAGCACTCACCGTACAATGGTAGTTTGAATGGAGGCATACCTTGTGTATATGACTCCTAGGATGACTAGTTAAAGCCTTAATTGGCTTGCTAGATGCTTGTAATGTGTTGATCTTCCAAATATCCCACACTAAACACCTTTGGTTAGAAGCCTACCATTTTTTACCTTGTAGCAGTTTGTTTAAGGCAAGAGGACACATAATCCTCTCAATATTCTCACCATATGGCTCCCTAGAGATGAGATAGGAATCCTTAGATTAGCATAAGATACACATAGATTTCTGGGGAAAGGGTGATTGCGTCATCCTTCCAATGCAGGAGGCCCTTATCCATCCTCTCTCACAAAGAAAATATAATGGACACACTTAGTAATTAGTGTGTTTACATTTGAGTTAGAGAGTCCAAGTTGTGGGCTTGACAAATCACCATTCACCTTAACCTTAGGTAGAATAAGCATTTTCTTCAAGTGTTTGTCAATTGTGTTTTTACCTGTTCAAATTTGGGCCTTCAGGGGCTTCTTGAACATACACATAATGCTTGTACTTCCCATCAAACATTTGGCCATTGTGTTCTCTTAATTGGTGTGTTGTTTACTTGCCAAGAAATCTCATCAACATCGACTAAAACCATTTGAATCAATTGAAAAATCCAATCCCATAACTTGAAAGTCACAACATATCACTGTTGTCATAAAATAACACCCATTGTCCTGAATCAACGCCCACTGTCATGAGATAGCGTCGAGCCCCCTAAATCAATGCCCATTGTCAAAGCCATAAAAAAAGTTCAAATTTATCCTTTTGGTTGCCAACAATCCCCTTTCCACATCATCCCTTGACATTACATGTCACCTCATCCATATCCTTTTCCATTTGTCCTTCCTAGCTTCTGATCCATTCTAATCATCGATCATTATCCTTGTCATCACCATCATTAGTTTGTATACTATCCAAGTCATCCCTAGTTAATTAGACCGAGCCCATCGTTAACCCTATCATCATCCATAGCATTATCTTTGTAATAATCAATCATTATCCTTAAACCATCCTTACCAAATCTTTGTTTGTCATCCATTATCATACCTAATCAATCGTATCATCTTTAATCAATCCCTACCAATCCATAATCAATCATTATCCTCAAATCAACCCAATCTTTATCAAATCACATCATCCCCATCCATAATCAATTCTTATTTAAAACCATAATCAAACCCAATCACATCCAAATCATAAGGATAGAATCTAGATCAAATTATCCCTTTGCTTATGATAATCTTAAGATTTTCTTAATTTTAATATAAACTAAGCATCATCAATCTTCATCCCATTTTACTTAGTGCATCTTGTCTACCCCATGTAAAATAATCATATTATCATTTGGCTTAGGCTCTTTGTCCACCCTAAGTGCATAAGGTAATCCTTGGTCCTTAATCATTTGATCTGGATTATAAACATAGAATTGAATCCCCATCCATCATCATTGGTACCTCATCATCCAAATCCCATCTAAGTTCACCTTTTATGCCTTCCATCATGCAATCACAAGCTAAGAAGAAAATGGTTTCGCATTACCAACCTTTCTCTCCTCATGACTCTATCATGAGTAATACATAGGGATATGTCAACCAACCTGAAGTAGGTGAAACATCCACTCATCATCACCCATATTCCCCCACCTTTGTCAAATTTCTCCATGAAAAATGATTACACGACAAATTTGACCAATTCATTGACAACCATAAGGATGAATTCCTTGAATGTCTCATTGAATATGACACATGCCTTCCATACTCATTCAACCATGATAAACTCAAAAACATTTTCCATGACAAACCATCATCACCCATTCAAGATCAACCATGGGGATGCATCCCTAATCCCAATGAACCTTTTTATGACAACCCATGGGCTAGCTTTGCATCCAACACCAACGTCATCCATGTTCTTGATCAAAACATAGGGCACAATGTTGTATGACAACCACAAGTATCAAAGAAACCTTACGGAATGCCTTCTCATATGATGCTCAATCCCAACATGCCCGTAAATCCAAAAATTGTCATACTATTTAATATGACCAACATTCTTTGAGACCCATCCAATGCCAATCTCATCTCACAACCATTTCCTCCTCTGAATATTCCTCAAAGTTCAATAATCACCTAGATGGTACTACCACCCACAACATAAATAACCATCAAAACCTCTAATCCACTCAATCAAACATAAAATCCCTTGATAAGCTATAGCAACCCCACTCACACATATCAATCCTCCATGCATCAACAACCTCCCCATGGGTCCTTGATGCAAAATCCATACATCACTCAACAACAACCACCACTTCAAAATCAAAACGTCATCCCACAACAACAAACATATGGGTCTCGTATCTACACACAAGCCATAGGCCTACCCCCATACGTCCAACAACAACAATACATCTATCACCAACAGCAACAATAATCATCACACCAACCCCCATACATGCCACAACTACCTCTTGCTAATCCTTTTGACCAATAATGGTAAGAGATGAAAAACACGCTCAAAAACATCCAACTAGGGACCCAAAAGAAACATTATAAGTTCAAAGACTTATGTTCCTATCCATTTGATAGAAATATTGCCATCACACCTTTTCCTCAACACTTTGAAATGTCAAAATTTGATAAATACAAAGGAAAAGGAGACCCCCATGATCACATCAAGGAATTCTTCATGGTATGCCAAGAAGTAGTATATGATGACCAATTCCACCTCTATATTTTTCCACAAAGCTTAGGAGGACAAGCCCTAGAATGGTTTATACACTTGTCCTATGGTTCAATCTCAACTTTTGCTGATCTTTCAAATAAATTTTCTGCCTACTTCTCATATAACGTAGAGCATGAAATCACTATGCTCGACCTTTGCAACACCAAACAACAGAGTAGAAAAAGTTTTGCCACTTACTTTTACAAGGATGGTGGTCGCTTGATAGTAGGCTACCTTGGACAACCCCCCAAAAACAACTCGTCCACATTTTCATCCAAAATCTCAACCAAGAAATGGTCTTCCAATTACAAGTACATTGTGCATCAACATTTAACGAAATCATAGAAAAGTGGGTCACCATTGAAAAGGCCCTTATTGAAAAAGGTTTAGTCAAAATCTACAAGAGAAACAATGATAAATCATCCAATGATAAACCAAAATTTTGAGCTAAAAATAAAAACACCATAGGAGATGGTGCTACCAATTCCAAGTACATACAAATTACTACTCCTAAACCAAAAGAAAAAAAATGTAGTCCAAAATGTTTCAAACAATGTCTCATTTCCACCCGCTCCAAAGATAAATCCCCCTAACAATCCAAAACTCAAGTATACACCCTTGGGTGAACCACTTGAGGTTGTGTTCCAAAAACTTGTCCAAGAAAACATGGTTGAGTTCCCCATGACAAAACCATTTGATGGAAACCAACCTAAACCCATGTGGTACAAATAGAATGAATATTGTGACTATCATCGTGTAAAGGTCCATGCCACAAGAAAATGCATGAAATTGAAAATCTATATCCAAGACCTCGTCAATCATGGTGAGATCCAAATAGAGGGAAACAACAACACATCACCCAATGATGGCCTAGGTGTCTACCAATACCCTCTTCCACACCAAAACAATAACCAACCCATGTCCAAACTATCATCCTCCCACACCAATCCTAACAACCAAGCCAACAACATCAATTACAACAATGTTCCACCTCCTTACAACAATGTAGTGGGTCAAATTGATTTTGATTCTACTCACATCATCACCATCAATCTCAAAAATACCACTCCTGAATGTGCCGTTACCACCCGTCGTGGCCACTTAACTATAAAGGGACCATCCCCATCCTCCACTACTACCACTTTTGAATACAATCTCCTTGACCATCTTGGGAAAACCCCTACTTAAATTCCCATCTTAGAACTCCTCAGGACATCCACCATCCAACATGAAATTCTTGACAAGGCCCTCCAAGAATCTCATGTTCCCACCGACATACCTCCCACTCAATTCCAAAACCTTGTCACTCAACTATCTTCATCCTACCATCTCAACTTTATCCATGCCGACATGCCACCCATCAAACCCATGCATAACAAAGCACTCAACATCAAAGTCCAAATCACCAACTATAAGATCAAGAGGGTCATCTTGGATAATAGATCTAGTTTGAATATATGTACCTTAAAATTCATAAAACTCATGGGGTATTCAGTGGATGACTTAGATTCTTTGGTCATCTCCATCAAGGCTTACAACATAGAAAGGGAGTCTAAGGGTACCATATGCCTCCCTATCAAGGTGGGCCCACTCACCATGCCAACTCTATGTCACGCATGTGATTGATCTTGACCTTTCATATAATCTCCTCCTAGGCTAAACATGGTTACATGCCATGCAAGCCATTTCATCCACCTACCATCAATATCTCAAATTCCCTCATAACAACATGGAAGTCACTATTCCCTCCGATCAACAACGCTTTGAATATTGCAAGGCCTTGGAGGTTGTTTATGATTGTCAATTCCACTGGCCAAGCCCCTATGGGGATCATGTAAAAGAATGCTCATCCACTCCATCCATGCCATTGTCCACTCTACAAGTCACCATCGATCCATCGCAATCTTCTACCTCATCTTCCACTCCTACTCCACAAAAGGTGAAGATCATGTAGAGAAAGGGTGTGGTGAATATGAGCTTCACAATGCCTTCCATGTGGGACAATTACCATTGTCCACCGGCTCCCATGGTTGTCACCTTTAGAAGATGGAACAAGAACAATAGTGCTAGATTAATGATAAAATTCCCTTTGTACTAGCACAAGTCTCTAGTCAACAGGAAGTGGAAGAAACAACTTGAAGTGATTGGCTATACCATGATGAAACCACTCCAACACCTGTAAATATGGAATAATTCAAAGAAAAATATCTTGTACCATTTCAAATTTGTACCAAAATTCCTCACCATGGAATGGGACTTGGTGCCGATAAACAACGTGTTACAGAACCCATCCTAGTTGACCCTACATCTCCAAGAAATATGCTCATTACTTTGTTTTAGGATATGCTCCATTGACTATCACAATCTATGGACCTGCTAAAACTTTGGTACCAGTAACAGAATCCTCTTCTAGTGTTGAAAACATCACTTTGAGTGTCATCATAACTCCATGCAAAGATCTTGATCTTTCACACATCTTCCCTGACAACACCATCTTCGCTATTGACCTCCCCCTCGTTCATCCCAAACTCATTGCCTGGGATTATCAAGGACCCTCACCTCTTGACATATTTCCACACGATGAGGCCCTCTCCACATTCGTAGAACTCTACGACACCTTACAATATGACATATGCTTGCATGTTCATGCCTACTTTGGGGAAGAGGAGATCCTTAGTCCAAAAAAGAAAAAAATTAAAAATAGAAAATTGTCCCCTAATGAAAAACTCTCTGAGGCACTTTTAGATACAAAAGAGAAAAATAAATATGTATCTCATAGTGAAAACCAATTCGAGGCACTAGAAGATGAGGATCTCCATCTTCCTCCCATACCATCCTACTGGCAGGAGCATTCCAATATTCTGATTGAAGTTACCCAAGAAATCAATCTTAGCACACAAGAATTGCCCAAGCTCACACATCTAGTAGAAAGTCTAGGCACTGAATAAAAATCCAACCTATCCATAGTTCTTCATGAAGCCCCTAATGTGTTTGCTTGGTCCTACGCTAACATGCCGAGATTGGATCCATCCTTGGTTGTTCATCATCCTATGGTACATCTCGATCTGAAAGACTTGTTAATTAGAAACTCCGCAAGATACACCCTCAAGTTGCCTTACTCATCAAAGAAGAGCTGCAAAAGCTATTAGATGTCAGCTTTATCCACCCTATTGACTATCTAGAATGGGTCTCCAATATCATTTGGGTTGCTAAGAAACCTAGGCACATCTATTGTTGCACAAATTTCTGAGACCTTAACAAAGCATGTCTAAAAGATGATTTCCCACTCCCCAACATTGACATGATTGTAGATCTCACAGCAGGACATGAGATGATTTCCCTCATGGATGGCTTCTCTGGGTACAATCAAACTAGGATCTCCCCTCAAGATCAATAGAAGACTAGTTTTACCTATCCTGAGGGCACTTAGTGTTGGCAAGTCATGCCCTTTGGTTGAAAGAATGCGGGGGCAACTTATCAATGTGCAACATTTGACAAGCATCTTCAATGACATAAAACACAAAATAATGGAAGACTATGTAGATGATCTCTTGGGGAAATCAAGAACAAGGGAAGAACATCCCGAGGTCTTGCGACAAATCTTTACATGAGTCAGAGAGTATAAGCTTTACGTCAACCCCAAGAAATGTGTCTTCAGTGTAACATCAGGAAAGCTCTTAGGGTTCATTATTTCCTACAAAGGCATTGAGGTGGATCCCACAAAAGTCATGACTATAATAGAAATGCCTCCACCTAAGACACTCAAATAGCTCTAAAGTATCCAAGGAAAACTATAGAATATACACATGTTCATTTCTCAACTCGTAGATAAATTTCATCCCTTCGTCCATTTGCTTCACAAAGATGTACACTTTAAATGGAACCAAAATTGTCAACATGCATTTGACCACATCAAGGAATATCTGCCTACACCACCAGTCATAATGGCACCTATACTTGGAAAACCCCTATTATTGTATATATTAGCAACTTCAGTAGCAATGGGGGCACTTTTAGCACAACAGGATGATTCCATCCGTGAAAGGGTTATATACTACATTAGCAGAACTTTAGTCAACTATAAGCTTATCTACACCCCTATGGAACACGCATGTCTAGTTGTCATCTTCTGCTCCCAAAAGTTATAACACTACATTCTAAGTCATTCTATTAAGCCCATCTCTAAAGTCAACCCTCTCAAGTACCTGCTTTCTAGGACTACACTCAGAAGAAGAATGGTAAAATGGGTTTTTTTTAGTGAATTTGATATTGAGTATGTTGACAAAAAAACAATTAAAGGACAAGTTGTGGTAGATCAGCTAGCTGAAACACCCCTCAAAGATTATCAACTGCTATTCATTAATTTTCCATATGAGTCCATCTTAACCATGACAGTATAAACAATTTGTAAACTATACTTTGATGGATCCTTCACTAATCATAGCTCAGGGGTAGGAATACTATTGGTGACCCCGCAAGGCGGCTATATACCCAAAGCATACATGCTTCCTTTCCCATGCACAAACAACATGGCTGAATATGAAGTCCTGATCATTGGTCTCAAAACAATAGTACAATGGCAACTCCGAGTTGATCATCAAGAAAATAAATGACAAGTTTCTCACCAAAGACGATAAACTAGTTCCCTATAAGCAAATGGTTGATGAAAATAAACTATTCTTCAACTGCATATAGTTTGAGCAGGTACCTCACCTTCACAACAAAGTAGCCAGTGCCATGGATACCATTGGTTCTCTTCTAGTTATGCCTCATGTCAGCCATTAGTGTGAGTTTCTTGTGGAGCAACTCCTAATGCTAGCATATCGTGTCACTGAGTTAGAATTCATTTGTGAGATTTTTGGTCTAGAAAATCCTTAGTATCATGATGTTTACACCTGCCTCCAACATCACACTTTCCCACTCAAATCCACTGATAAAAAACAAAGATCACTCATTCACCTAGCCACTCGCTACACTATCCTTGCTAACACCCTCTATCACTGAAGTTATGATGGCACTCTTCTTCAATGTTTAAACATGGAATAATGATGCAGTCAAGATAGGAGGCTCAAATCAAGGACTGTCTAGCCTTATAGCCTAATGAACTAACACCATGATCATAATGGATATGCAACAAAAGGATAAAAGATATTTATGAACACATAACATAAGATGTATCCTAGGAAAACCCTAATAGGGAAAGACCAAGCCTTCAAAGCTAGTGCAGGAGCACCCAAGGCACCAATGGGCCAAGAGGCCTATTCCAAGTTTTACTTTGAATGTCAATAAGGTCTTACAAACCATTTAAAGAATGTAATAAGGTCTTATGACCATTTAAAATTGCATTGAAATCATTTTGTAAGGCCTTGATGCCAAGTAGTTGGTGTAGGCAGTCAAGTCCAAATTGGTCAATCCTCCATGAGTGTCAAAATGGAGAGGCATGTTGTCTTTATTCTAGAAAGGCCAATTATGGTATAGCATATGATCCTAGAGGGGTTTGGGGCAGTAGTTTTGTCTACACCATAATTTGCCCTAATACATATTGTAAACACAATGTTAATTGACAGTTTTGGACAGTTTGAGGGTGGTTTCTTTTTGCCAACTAACCCCAAATTGATGGAGGAAGATGTAAAATTATTAAGACACCCCTCATGGATTGGTGGTAGGTGTATTGAAGAAGTTTCAAGCAATAAAAATTAAATTCTCTATTGTTCTCTGCATTTTTCTGCATTTTCTGTTAAAACAGTCTGTACCATCTTCATGTATGGAAGTGTCATGGCCTCCAAACACTTGGAATGGGTAGTATGATGAATTAACTTCCATTTGAGTCTAGTTTGAGGCCTTGATATTGATTAGGGAGTGAGTTACACCTGTTCTTCTTGGACTGATCGCTGAAAACCTTCATTTTCAGAGTTCAAATGCTGCTCTAGGCCGTACTTTGCATAGGTACATAATTATTTTCATCTCCTCATGACTTGATTGGTTAGAGCATGGAATTATCTATCATTTGAATTTGGTTTGGTGAGCTGAAATCTTTGTAGAAGGGAAGTATAAGAGTTTTTCGAAAAACTATTTTGTTAAACCCTAACCTAGGGTTTTGCCAAAATAATGGAATTTTAACCATCCCACTATCTCTCAGTGCCATAAGACCAGTGGGATGGATGTGTTCCTTCACATTTTAGTTGATTGGAGTGTTTGTAGAGAAAAGGGAGTTGGTAGATATAGAATCTTGTTGAGGAGGGCTTAATATCCTCATGTATTAAGCCATTTAAGGAACCACATATGCAATTTGAAGTTACAGTCGACTGTAGGCATCCAAAACCCACAAAATCCTTGGTCTTGGCATGAGTCTTAAGTTTTACAATCATTCTTTGGGTTCTATGAATGACAGAGGTAGGGGTCTCTTTGTAAATTTGAGCTAATTGGGGCCTTAGGCTACTAGGGATAGTCATTATTGGAGGAATTCTTTCCAAAACAACATATACCCATTTGTGAATATGTCAAAGGTCTCCAAAAAGGGTATCTAAAATTGGTTTGGTCTTGTGGATTCAAGGTCTCAATCAAAAGTGATTGTTGATTGTTCCCATTTGGAGGGCTATAAGGACTTTAGTGACTTAATGAAGGAAGTACCAAGTCCAAGCTTGTCAAGCCTTATCCAATGGTCTAGATGTGTCCTAAGGAATACAAAACAAGCCTTTACATAATGGTTTCAAGGAAATTAACTGTTGTTCCCACTTTTTCATTTTGATCCGTGAGTTGGGTTCTTGAATGTTCAAAGAAAGTCTTGTCAAACTGTGACTTCGTCAATTGTCCTAGGTTCCTCTACATCATAGTGGTATTAGAGCCATAAAAGGTTCTATTAGTTGGTTGTGTGTAAGAATTGGTATATTTCAGCAGAGGAGAGTGAAGGAGAGGCTAGCAACATGCCTCCAAAAGGGATGACCACTGAGTTGGTTAAGAAATTCAAAGAGATGGAAGAGAAGATTAAGAGTGGAGTCAAGGAAGCACTCCAAGCTAAGTTGAAGGCACTATGGATATGGAAGAGGGTAGATGAAGGTTCTGATGGAGAGGAAGAAGAAGGGGAAGAAGAAGAAGAAAACCAAGAAGAGGCAGAGATAGGTGCAGATTAGAAACACCTTGAATCCATCAAGGCAATTGGCAAAGATTCTTCAGAGGCTTAGATATAGATTCCAATGTTTAGTGGCAAGATGAATGTTGATGAAGTTATGGAGTGGATTAAGGCCTTAAATAACTACTTTGAATACAAACAAGTTCCTAAGAATAAGAGGGTGAAGTGTACAAAAACTAAATTCAAAGGTGTTGCCCTCACATGGTGGAATTACACCCAATGTGAGAGGGTGAAGAGTGGAAAGAGCATGATCTCTTCATGGAACAGAATGTTGGATAGGATCAAGTCCCAATTCCTTCCATTAGACTATGAGGTGTAGATCTATAAGAAGATGCAAAATCTCAAACAAAGAGATTTGGATGTGGCCACTTACACTGAGGAGTTTCACAAGTTATCTCTTCATTGTGGATATATGGAGGATGAAAAAGGTAAAGTGGCGAGGTATCTGAATGGTTTGAAGTTTAGTATACAAGATGAATCAGTATACTAACCCCTGAAACAATGGATAAATTCTTTCAAAGGGCACTAAGGGTAGAAGAAAAGTTGAAGAGGAAAGGAGATCAACAAAATTGAGGAAGAGGAGGCA
Organism: Cunninghamia lanceolata; assembly: GCA_027924645.1. Taxonomy (NCBI): domain Eukaryota; kingdom Viridiplantae; phylum Streptophyta; class Pinopsida; order Cupressales; family Cupressaceae; genus Cunninghamia; species Cunninghamia lanceolata. Next base: position 9,198,332 of record BSBN01000193.1, read on the forward strand.
GAAATTTCAGAGGTAGGGGAAGTTTTGGAGGTAGAAATCAGTTTCAAAGAAGTCAAGGAGAATCTAGTTCCCAAGAACAAAGTGGAGAATCAGGTTCAAGAGGAGGCTTTAGAGGAAGGAGACCCAATGGAAGGGGTAGATTTGGTGGACCAGGGAGAGGTCCTAATGTCTTCATAAAGAGGTGCTACAATTACAACCAAGTGGGACATCTAGCCTTCAAATTCCCTGAGAAACAAGCTTCAAGCTCTCATGGTGGAGAAAGAAGGAACCAGTTGATCCAAGAGGAAGATTGCCAAAGTGTTAACTCTCCAATTTTAAGTGCAGCCCCAATCCATGAAGGAGAAAGTTTGATGATGATGAGAACCATGTTGAAGGTGCCTCAAACACAAGAACCCCCTCAAAGGAAGACATTGTTCAGGACAACATGTAAGGCCTATGGTAAGATTTGCAAGGTAATTGTTAATTCAGGTTCAACTAAAAATTTAGTTTACATTGAGATGGTAGACAAGTTGAAATTGAAAATACTTCCTCATGTTAGTTCTTATAAGGTGTCATGGTTGAATAAGGGGCAACAAGTCTTAGTTGATGAACAAACTTGGGTAGAGTTTGAGATAGGAGAATATAAGGACAAGATTTTGTGTGATTTAATCCCCATGGATGCTTGTCATTTTTTGTTAGGATGTCCATGGCAATATGATGTTCAATCCCAACATGATGGTAAATCTAAATCCATCATAACCAATAATGGTAGGTAGTATAGAATGGATCCATTGCCGGATGAGAATGTAGAGAAGTGTGTTAGGGCAAGTGTCATGATTGCGAGTGGTAAAGAGTTTCTAGGCACCCTTAATGAGGAAGGAACCCAAGGGTATGCTCTAATTTTGAAGCCTAAAAGCAGTCCTAATTTGCATGGTCCTAGTGAGGAAGAAGCTCCCAAGGAGGTGCAGCAATTGTTAGAGAAGTATAAGGGTGTCATGGTAGAGGAGATGCCTAACGAATTGCCACCTATTAGGGACATAAGCCATCAAATTAGCTTCATACTAGGGTCTACTTTGCCAAACAAAGTAGCCTACAAGATGACACCTTCTCAAAATGAAGAGATTGCTAAGAAAGTACAAGAGTTGTTGGATAAGGGATTGGTGAGAAAGAGCCTTAGCCCATGTGCTGTCCCAACAGTCCTAGCCCCTAAAAAGGATAGTAAATGGAGGTTGTGTACAGATTCTAGGGATATTAACAAGATTACTATAAGGTATAGGTTCCCTATACCAAGGATTGAGGACCTAATGGACTGTTTGGGAGGGGCTAGATACTTTTCCAAGATTGATCTTAATAGTGGGTATCATCAAATTAGGATAAAACAAGGGGATGAATGGAAGACAACATTGAAAACAAATGAGGGTCTTTATGAGTGGTTGGTGATGCCATTTGGTCTATCCAATTCTCCAAGTACTTTTATGTGCCTTATGAATGAGGTGTTGCAAGATTTCATTGGCAAATTTGTTGTGGTGTACCTTGATGACATTCTTGTTTTCAGTAGGACCAAGGAAGAACATTTGCATCACTTGGATTAGGTTTTGAAGAAGCTGCATGATGAGAAATTGATGATCAACATGGAGAAGAGTGTCTTCATGAAGGAAGAACTCACCTACCTTGTGTTGGCAAGAGACACTATATGGATTCATGGTTGTTGTCATTGATGGCAACAAAGGTCATCCCACATATCCGCAAGTCATGATATGTCTCTACCGGAAGTCAGATTGAAGATTGTTGTGGTCCGGTGAACAAGAACAGAGCATGTGGCAAGGTCCGACAGATTGGTCCGGATCTCTCAGAGGAAGTGTCTTGGTGCAGTGCGGATCTGGGGAAGTCAAGAGGACTATCTTGAGTGGTATATTCCAAGGATTTAGCCTCCGGAGTTGGACAAGGAAAAAGATATGAATAGTTGAGTACCGGATTCCTGAGAGACAGTGAAAACAGAGGAAGAACTGACTGACAGAGTATCAGACTACTTTCCGGATGTGTTACAGATGATGATAAAGGTTGCGGAGGCATGAATCATGTTTGGCCGACATAATTGATGATATCTACAAGTATATGCTTGATCCGCATTGCTTGGTGAGCAAGGATTCAGCCGACAGAACTAAGTTTGTAAGAAACTAGACTGTTCCGGATGCCGACTAGAAAGGTGATGAAATTACTTGTGCGGATATATATAGAGGATGGATTTAGTTGTAAAGTGTGAAAAAAAATGTGTGAGAGGATATGCGAACAAGTCCAGAGTAGAGCAGAAGTAGCAAGAAAGATCCGGTATGTGAAAGGATAGCAGACTAAAGAACAGAGGAAAGATGAAGTGCAGCAGATCAGTATACTGAACCTAACCGGAACTGAACTCCAGCATATGCAGATGCTTCCAATCAGTTCAAGACTGTGATTCTTATCACTTTGTAAGACAGTGTGTCTTCTTGTAGGCAGTGAGCCTCTTGTGAGCAGTGTGCTCGGGCAGTGAGCCCTAATTGGCAAGTGCCATTTTTGTAATTTCCTATTCTTCTAACAGAGAATAATTCTTGGGTTAATCACCCCGTGGTTTTCTCCCTTAACAGGGTTTCCACGTCAAAAATACTGTGTCATGTGTTTCTTATTTCATGGTTAATGTTTTGTGTTTGATTTTATGCTGCTTCAATTAAAAGGAAAGTTCAATAAGGGAAATAATTAGGATAACTGATTCACCCCCCCCTCTCAGTTATCAACAATTGGTATCAGAGCCAAGTTCCTCCTAATAGAGCCTAACAGCTTGAGGAAGATCTGGGATTTCAAATGGATGCATATGGTTTAAAGGAGCAACTCAAGACTGCCCTTGAGGATCTTGAACAGTCAAATTCTGAAGTCAGTGAATTAAGAGAAAGACTCAAACAGGCTGATGAATTCATGAGGGAATTAAAAGACAAATTAAGTCTCTCTATGAAAAAGAGAAAGGAGCTGCTCCAACAGTTGGCAAGACAAAGTGAAGAAAGCAATACAAATGAAGAATTGACTGAGCAAACCAAGTTATGTGAAAAGTTATCAAAAGAAGTCATTATGTTAAGACATGAAATGGAATCAGGAACTATAAAGTTCACTCAAGAGATTGAAGAAAAAAGAAAGGCTGAAGACAATCTAAGACAATCTCTTAAGGAAAAATCAGAAGAATGCCACCAGATGGACAGGATTATCAGACATCTTGAATCTGATCTTGAAGATGCCAAAGATAATGAAGAAAAACTTGAGGATCAAATTACCTCTCTCAAAAGAGATCTTCAAACAGCAAATGAATATAAAGAGAAATTCAAGATAAGTTCTGCTCAACTTGAAGTTCTTCTTGGAAGTCAAAAGAGGACTGATGACAAGTATGGTTTGGGATATGAGAAAGGAGAAAGCTCCGGATCCGGTCAGAGGAATCTTGGATCAGAAAATCCAAGGAGCAGGCCTAGAAGACCTCCGGTAAGACAGCCAAATGCTCAAAAATATCCATCCTTCAATGGATACTGCCACAGCTGCAACCATTTTGGTCACAAAGCTAATCAGTGCAGAATGAGAATGAATCAGATTAATTCATCCTTCTCCGGACAGTGCTTCAACTGCAAAAGGTATGGACACAAATCCCATGAATGCAGAATTATGCAAGTAAACAAATCATTCAAAGGTAGATGCTTTACATGCAATAGAGTAGGTCATATGGCTAATCAATGCAGATCAAGGGGATATCAGTTAAATATGCAAAGAAATGTTATTTGCCAAATCTGCAATAGGTCCGGTCATAATGCTAAAGTCTGCAGAAACAAGAATCAGGACAAAAGAGGTCCGGTGTATGATCAGAATCAAGACAAGGGTAAACAAAAGATGAATGCGGATGAAGTTAGGAATTAGATGAGCAAGATTTGGGTGAAGAAAAGCTCAGAGAATGTAGAGGTTGGATCCGCACCAGATTCTGGTGCTGATATTTCTTCCAGAAATTAAAAAGTGAGCTCAGGCTCAGGGGGAGACTCAAAGAAGATTCTGTTCCCCCAGCCAAACAAGTTGTGCCGGATGTGGCACAAGATGCGGATTAAAGGGTTTGTAGATATAAGTCCTGAGATGCTTCAGTCAAGTTTTCAGAGGTCCGCATGGAGTTATGAAGAAGCTGTGTTCGATTAAGTTAGACCTGTTCAGGGAGGTGCTCCGGTATGATAAAGGATTACAAAAAGGTCCGGAGAGATCCGGAAGTGCACGATCTTGTCTTGCGGATTGGACAGAGTGTTTGGGATGTTCTTGTAATATGTTACCTAGATTTATTCATGATTTAAAGATCCGGATGATATTCAGTGATCAGGACTAATCCGGGATACTCCAAGCTGTCCAGACATGGTAAACCGGAATAATGCAGGTGAAGCATTTATTGCAGACAGATATTAGGGTTTGCGGAGCAATATAAGGGATTTCTCAAAAGTTATCTGCTCATTCTACACTTGAGAAGAAGCGAATAGTGGAGCTCTGCAACAAGGTTCATCAAACACACCAAGGATCTCCTGCCGAAGCTATTGCATAAAGAAATCAATCCAACCACTCCGTGCAAACCGAAGGCGCATAAGGTATTCTTCGTTTTTCATTACCTCACTGCAAATCTTTGAAGAATGGCTACTCCAAACATAGTTAAGATCTCTGATAGACCTCGCCCCTCATTCAAGAAACATCCCTACAAATCATTGGAGGTAGATCCACTAGGAGCCTTCTCTAGTGTTCCCCACGGAGTCTTACATACTAAAGATATTAGGGTTTACATACACGCAAACATTGAGGAATTTGGGGAATTCAAATTAAGAGACCTCTATCACAAGCAACTGATAGACAATGCTTTTGAGCTCAAACCAGAGTATAAGGGTATCCAGAAGAAACAATTTGAGCAATTCATTCATTTCCCTAGCTTTGAAGAAGATGAATGGGTCCGGTATGTACTGAGCAGGATGCATGACAACTTCCTTTGGCTAGATAGACCCTGTAAGATCACAAAAGAAGCAATTAGAGCAGTAACTGGTCTATACTCTTCCGGGGGGGTACCTATCCTCAAATCTGTCAAGAACAACGTTGTAACTGAGGCCACCGGATCAAAATATGATAAGAGGGCAATGACCATTGAAGATATTTCGGATCCGGATATCAAATATGCATCAATGATAATAGGATACAAGATCTATCACTCCAGCAGGGAGAATTCTGTATCCGGAACTGCAATATACACAGCATATGAAATGCTAAGAAAGAATGCAGATTATGATCTTTGTGAACTACTACTAAGCCAATTAATGGAAAATGTACAGAAAATCAAGAAAGACAAGAAGAACTCCTTTAAGTATGGTACTCTCATTGTATGTCTATTCTTTTACTTCATGAATGAGCTACCCGGAACAAGTGGATGGGTATGGCAGAATGACAAACCTGTTACAGTCCAGATAAGAGACTATTTGCATGGACTTGGGGATGCAAAAGCGAGAAATACATCTCTATGGGGATACTTCAAAAACTTTCAGAGCATGATGCAAGCAAGAGAGAGAATTCCCCAATCTCTCATTGAGAAATACAAGGACTCAGTATGCTTTATGGTTGACACTGATCAGTGCCTAATGGAGGCAGTGGAGCCAAGGACTGTCTGGATCATGCCCATGGGGTATGAAGTTGATGAACAGATAGTAGAGCTGCATGTTCAACACATGCTAAGTCAGCCCAAAGATCCTAAGGCAGAAAGGTTTGGAACCTTTGAGGAGCTGAGTGTGAAATTACATGTAGAACTCAGGGAACCTGAGATCAAAAGAAAAGTGAGAAAAGAAGTAGAGCACATTGCTCAAGGTCTTGGAATCTCAAAGGAGGCACTTGATGCCAGCCGGGAAAAGAGAAGGAAGGCCGAGGAAGAAGAGAAAAGCAAAGAAAGTGCTCCGGTTGGAGCTCCCACCCGGACCAGATCAACAAAGAGATCTGCACCTCCTTCAACCAAAAGTTCAAAACCGGAAGTCCAGGCATCCGGTAAGAGATCAAAGGCAAAAGCCACAAGGGCTTATGGAAGCCAAAAGGATGAAGAGGAAACAGAATCAGATGAGGGAGTAAGAGAAGTAAAGAAACAGAAAAAGAAAGGATCCGGTAAGCCCTCCACAGGACAAGACAAGGAGGAAATGGCAGAGGTAACTGTTGAAAAGCCCACTCTGTCACTAGAGAGCATAATCAAGTCGGTCACGGTGGATGGAAACCTTCAACCAATGACTGAATCCTATGATGACTTCAGTGAGGCAGACCAAAAGACTCTGCAGGAGGCCACAGTGAAATATCTTAACATATATAATAAGGCTTTCATTGAAATAATATCTCTTATTCCTAAAAGCCTAGAAAAGGAAATGGAAGTGAGGAAAAATAATGCTCATGCTAAAGATCTTGAGATCCGGGAGCAGATAGCTATTCAGCTATATCCTCAAATTGATCCCAAGACAATGAACATGATCTTCAAGGACTGCAAAGATGAGTTCAGAAGTAAAGCCAGGATGAATCAGCTCATGCTTGGTGAGACTGACAAAGTGGCACAAGAGACAGAAGAGATCCTCCGGAAGGCCTTCAAAAGGTTCAATCTTCCTGTTGTAGAGGACTTAGGTGCAGAAACAGCTGCTGATTTGGAATCTTCTGTTCCGGAAGAAGTGAGCCCTGAACAGACAAGTGAGGACTTGGGACCCTCTGCTCCAGAAGAAGTGGCCCATGAACGAGCAAGCATCTCTCCTCCGGTTTCCCCTACAGCCTCCGGATCCAAAGAAGAAGAGCAATTGCAGGAGAAGGAAGCAGTGGTGACAGACAAAGAGGTTGACAGTTCTAAGACTGCAGAAGAAAAGAAACATCTGTCTCCGGCAAGAGACACTGCACAAACTGTTCAACAATTTTTGAGCAAAGAAACTCTAGAGATTGATGAACCGGAGCTTCTAAAAAGTCCATTTGATTTTGACTCTCTCTCTCCGGTACAAACAATGAAGATAGCTTCATTTGCAAATGCCAAGGCAAATGAAAAGCTCCTGAAGTCTCATATGGAAGACTGTGAGTTGATAGAGGCTGCTTCCGGAGTACTTGTAAAGATCATGCCATCAATCCAGATAGATCCGACAGCCTCCACTTCCGGTAATCTAAAAACCTTAGTCAGCAGTATTGATACACATTTTAATTCTCTAGAAAAATCAGCTGAAGAAAAGGACCGGAAGGAATTTTTGGATAAAAGATTTTCTGAAATATTAGAATTAATCTCTAAGGATAGGAAGATTGTAAGCATTGGAATAAAGAGCTTAGAAAATGCTCTTAAGGATGGCGGTGACATCTACAAATTTTGTATATCTTGGTCAAAGGCAACAGCAGCAATTGACAAGAAAATAAAAGAGGAACAGGACAAGCTTCAAAGCTTATCTCAAAGTTTTGATCCTCTCTCTTCCTCTATAATAAATCAAGAATGTCAGACTATTGCAGTCTTGAATGAAATAAAGAATCTTGAGAAGGAGAGGAAGAACATTACCAACCGGATGGGAGAACTTAGAAGGATTATAGTCCCTAAGTTGGAAACCATGCATGAGGCCATCAGTGATGCCCAGACCACCGCCCATACAAAAGATCCGACAGATCTCAGGCGGGCAGAAGCTTTTGCATTTTTGTTGAGTGGTCACATTTCAATCTTGGACAGAATGAAGCTAAGTTGGGCTACTGAAATGATTCAACTGCAGACATCCTTTGCAGACATTCTGCAGTATATGTGAGTATGTAAATATGCGACTATATATAGAAAATTTTTGAAAATTTTGGTGTGCGGACCCTACCCTTTGCCATTGATGTCAAAGGGGGAGTGAGGAGCAGTGAAAAATGAGGAATCCAACTCAGGGGGAGTTCCGGAAATTGTATATAAAGACAGAGCATCAGCAAAGGGGGAGCATAGTGTAAACACTTAGTCATTTTTCACTAAGTGTTGCCATCAATGCCAAAGGGGGAGATTGTTGGCAAGAGACACTATATGGATTCATGGTTGTTGTCATTGATGGCAACAAAGGTCATCCCACATATCCGCAAGTCATGATATGTCTCTACCGGAAGTCAGATTGAAGATTGTTGTGGTCCGGTGAACAAGAACAGAGCATGTGGCAAGGTCCGACAGATTGGTCCGGATCTCTCAGAGGAAGTGTCTTGGTGCAGTGCGGATCTGGGGAAGTCAAGAGGACTATCTTGAGTGGTATATTCCAAGGATTTAGCCTCCGGAGTTGGACAAGGAAAAAGATATGAATAGTTGAGTACCGGATTCCTGAGAGACAGTGAAAACAGAGGAAGAACTGACTGACAGAGTATCAGACTACTTTCCGGATGTGTTACAGATGATGATAAAGGTTGCGGAGGCATGAATCATGTTTGGCCGACATAATTGATGATATCTACAAGTATATGCTTGATCCGCATTGCTTGGTGAGCAAGGATTCAGCCGACAGAACTAAGTTTGTAAGAAACTAGACTGTTCCGGATGCCGACTAGAAAGGTGATGAAATTACTTGTGCGGATATATATAGAGGATGGATTTAGTTGTAAAGTGTGAAAAAAAATGTGTGAGAGGATATGCGAACAAGTCCAGAGTAGAGCAGAAGTAGCAAGAAAGATCCGGTATGTGAAAGGATAGCAGACTAAAGAACAGAGGAAAGATGAAGTGCAGCAGATCAGTATACTGAACCTAACCGGAACTGAACTCCAGCATATGCAGATGCTTCCAATCAGTTCAAGACTGTGATTCTTATCACTTTGTAAGACAGTGTGTCTTCTTGTAGGCAGTGAGCCTCTTGTGAGCAGTGTGCTCGGGCAGTGAGCCCTAATTGGCAAGTGCCATTTTTGTAATTTCCTATTCTTCTAACAGAGAATAATTCTTGGGTTAATCACCCCGTGGTTTTCTCCCTTAACAGGGTTTCCACGTCAAAAATACTGTGTCATGTGTTTCTTATTTCATGGTTAATGTTTTGTGTTTGATTTTATGCTGCTTCAATTAAAAGGAAAGTTCAATAAGGGAAATAATTAGGATAACTGATTCACCCCCCCCTCTCAGTTATCAACACCTTGGTTTTGTCATCTCTCAAGGCAATTTGAAGATGGATCCAGCAAAGGTAGAGGATATTTTGTCATGGCCAACTCCTAAAACAACAGGTGATGTAAAACATTTTCATGGTTTGGAAACATTCTATAGGAAGTTTATAAGGGATTTTAGTCATATTTGTGCACCTATTTTGGATACCATTAAAGGGGGTTAGAAATGTAAGTTTTCTTGGACAAAGGCAGCCAATGATTCTTTTGAAATTGTAAAACAAAAGGTAGCACAACAACCCATTCTTGTCTTGTCCGGTTTTAATAAGTTGTTTATGGTAGAATGTGATGCTAGTAACCTTGCTATAGGGGATGTCTTGAGTCAAGAGGGTAGACCAGATACCTTCTTTAGTGAAAAACTAAATGATGCTAAGAGAAAGTATTCTACTTATGACTTGTAGTTGTATTAAATGGTGCAAGCTTTCAAAAAATGGAGGCACTATCTTTTGCCTAAGGAGTTTCTTGTTTATACTAGCAACCATGCACTTAGTTTTCTAAATTCACAAGAGAAACTCAGTCATAGGTATATGAAATGGGTTGAACAACTCCAACCATACACCTTTTCCATCAAACACAAGAAGGCGCAGGCCAATAAAGTGGTAGATCCAGTGAGTAGAAGCACGTGTATGGTGCAAGAGATTCAATTACAAAGTGTGGGGATTGATGCTCTCAAACATATGTACTAGGATGATGAGGATTTTAAGGTGGTATATGAAGTTTGTTCTTAATTTTTGGATGCATATCGTTCTAATTTTTCTAAGTTTTTGTTGTAGCAGGGGTTGTTGTTCAAAGGCAGACAATTATGTGTTCCTAGGTGTGCCATGAGGGAGAACATCATAAAGGAAAAACATTGTGGTGGTCTAGGAGGTCACTTTGGGCTGGATAAGACATTGGATCAGGTGAAAAGATTTTATTTTTGGCCTAAAATGCAATCAGACATCATAAAATTTGTTGAGAGTTGTAGTATTTGTCAAAGAGCAAAGGGATCATCTAATGCTGGTCTATATTAGTCACTTCCTATTCCTCATAGGCCATGGGAAAGTATTAGCATGGATTTTGTCTTGGGTCTTCCTAGGACTCAAAGAGGCTTTGATAGCATTTTTGTTGTGGTGGATAGGTTCAGTAAGATGGCTCATTTCTTGCCATGTAAATGCTCTAATGATGCTTCACACATTGATGGTTTGTTCTTCAAAGAAGTTGTTAGAATCCATGGTTTGCCTCTTAACATTGTGACTAACAGAGATCCTAAGTTTGTGGGCCACTTTTGGCATACTTTGTGGAAAAAGTTGGGCAATCAATTGTCATTCACTTCAGCCTATCACCCTCAGACTAATGGCCAAACTAAGGTAGTGAATAGGTCCTTGAAAAATCTTCTTAGATGTCTTATAAAGCAGCATGGAGAGGCATGGGATATTATCATCCCTCAAGATGAATTTTCTTACAATGACTCCACCAACAGAAGCACATGCTAGAGTCCATTTGAGATTGTCTATGGGATTCACCCAAGAGGCATTCTTGAATTGAGGGATCTACATGGGTTAGAGAGGAAGAGTGCTCAAGGTGAAGACTTTGCATTGGCCATGAAGGACATCCATGATAATGGAAGAGAAACTCTTCAAAAGAACAATGAGAGAAGGAGAGATGTGCAATACAAGGTTGGGGATTTGGTCATGGCACATTTGAAGAGGGAAAGACTTCCAAAGGGGCAGCCAACCAAACTCCTCATGAAGAAGATAGGTCCTTGCTAGATTGTGCACAAGTTTGGACCCAATACCTATGAGATTGAGCTTCCTCAAGGCTTGGCCATATCTCCTATCTTTAATGTCTCAAATTTGTTTCCTTTTAGAGGTGGTAATGCTACAGATTTAGAGGCAGATGTGACAGTAGCAAGAAATGAGGAATGGGTTAAGGGTCTTCTACCCAATCAACCCTTGAAGTTGGACTGTAGCTTGGACACTGAAGTCTTGAAGAAGACTAGAAGGAGGACTTACAAGGAGTACCTTGTCAAATGGAGTGGCCTACCTACTGAAGATGCCACTTGGATGAGTGAAGAAGACATCTTGAAGCATGCAACCACAGTGGTCGATCTACTTCCTCGAGGGACTTGAGTTCTTTTCTCACCCCGGGAGCATGGTGCAGGAGCACCCATGGCACCAATGGGCCAAGAGGCCTATTCCAAGTTTTAATTTGAATGTCAATAAGGTCTTGAAGACCATTTGAAGAATGTAATAAGGTCTTATCACCATTTGAAACTATATTGAAGTCATTTTGTAAGGCCTTGATGCCAAGTAGTTGGTGTAGGCAGTCAATTCCAAATTGGTCAATCCTCCATGAGTGTCAAAATGGAGAGGCATGTTGTCTTAGTTCTAGAAGGGATAATTATGGAATAGCATATGATCCTAGAGGGGTTTGGGGTAGTAGTTTTGTCTACACCATAATCTTCCCTAATACATATTGTAAACACAATGTTAATTGACACTTTTGGACAGTTTGAGGGTGGTTTCCTATTGCCAACCGACCCCAAACTAATAGAGGAAGATGTAAAATTGTTAATACACCTCTCATAGATTAGTGGCAAAAGTGTTGAAGAAGTTTCAAGCAATAAAAATCAAATTCTCTGCTATTCTCTGCATTTTTCTGCATTTTCTGTTAAAACAGTTCTACCATCTTCAAGTACGGAAGTGTCATGACCTCCAAAAACTTGGAATGGGTAGTATGATGAATTAACTTCTATTTGAGTCTAGTTTGAGGCCTTGACATTGATTAGGGAGTGAATTACACCTGTTCTTCTTGGACTGATTGCTGGAAACCTTCATTTTCTAAGTTCAAACACTGCTCCAGGCCGTACTCTACACAAGTATAGAACTATTTTCATCTCCTCATGACCTGATTAGTTAGAGAATGGAATTATCTATCATTTGAGTTTAGTTTGGTATGTTGACATCTTTGTAGAAGGGAGGTATAAGGGTTTTTCCAAAAACTGTCTTGTTAAACCCTAACCTAGGGTTTTACCAAAATAATGGAATTTTAACCATCCCCCTATCTCTCAGAGCCACAAGACTAGTGGGATGGATGTGTTCCTTCACATTTTAGTTGATTGGAGTGTTTACAGAGAAGAGGGAGTTGGTAGATACATAATCTTGTTGAGGAGGGCTTAATATCCTCATGTATTAAGCCATTTAAGGAACCACATATGCAATTTGAAGGTACAATTGATTGTAGGTGTCCAAAAACCACAAAATACTTGGTCTTGGCATGAGTCTTAAGTGTTCCAATCATTGTTTGGGTTCTGTGAATGATAGAGGTAGGGGTCTCTTTGTAAATTTGGGTTAATTGGGGCCATAGGCTACTAGGGACAGTCATTATTCAGAGCATTCTTTCCAAAACAACCTATACCCATTTGTAAATATGTCAAAGGTCTCCAAAAAGGGTATCTGACATTGGTTTGGTCTTGTGGATTCAATGTATCAATCAAAAGTTATTGCTGACTATTCCCATTTGGAGGGCTACAAGGAGTTTAGTGACTTAATGAAGGAAGTACCAAGTCCAAGCTTGTCAAGCCTTAGCCAATGGTCTGGATGTGTCCTAGGGAATGCCAAACAAGCCTTTACATGATGGCTTCAAGGAAACTAACTGTTGTTCCCACTTTTTCATGTTGATCCATGAGTTGGGTTCTTGAATGTTTAAAGAAAGTCTTTTCAAACTGTGACTTCCTCAATTGTCCTAGGTTCCTCTACATCAAAATCTCATTCTTCATATATTATAACTTCAAATAAAATTACACATACCTCAAGGGCTTTACAGATACTAGGATGCATCCTAGGGATTACAAAATATTCATACAACAATATCCTTCCATGAATTCCTTTGTCTGCTCCTCAATTCTTTATCTTGCAATGTCTTCTGCTTCCTACTTTGCCTTCTACTCTATTTTGTTACTCATTTGTATCAAAACAACTTAAGATCTTGCTCCTTATCTTCATTCTATCAATCACTACTTAGAAACAATCCTATAGATCCTATTTATATCCTTCACAAGCTTTCAAATCATTATTAAGTCAGCCTAATTGCAATGGCTAGTCAGGTAACGTGTGTACATGGATAGGTCATACCTAAACATAAGGCATTGCTCCACTCATGCATAGAACTTCATGTTGATTTCCATGAAGGTTAGCCACATCCTATACTTCATTGAATAATGTTCCTTTAGGCTCCACAAGACATGGATTTGCTCTATAAACTGATTAGACTTCACTGAACACTGTTAGCTCTGCTCTATGAAAATAGGTAAAATAGGTAATCTTCCAATAGCAATATCTTTCCAGAATCAAACCCAAATGATCTAAATTTTGGATATGATGTCAATGAGTATGTCTAGATGTTATGTCTATCTCTACAACCTTTAATACTCAAATGGTAAAATGTGGAATTCTCTAAGGTCACTCTCTCTGCAATCTATAACTTCACTATCAATTGTCTCAATTATCCTGAATGGTTCTGAATGCTCCTACATCAGACTCTCAGGTTTATTTGAAAAGTGAACCTCTTCACTTTAGTCTGTATTATGTCAAATTCAATCTGTTTCCTTAGGATAGATTCAGTGGTTTGTTTTCAGGTACTGGCAACTGCCTCCAAGTCAGTGGTCTGTTCAAGTCCACCCTACAAAACTACCTCTAGTGTAATTTGGATTCGGTGTTCTACCTGTAAGCCTTACACTGTCTCAATGATCGGCGGTCTGAGTAAGTATTCTCCACAATCTGCCTCAAGTCCTTCATCTTGTCATGGTCTAGGTTCGGTGGTCTACTTGCAAGTCTTGCACTGTCTTAATGATCGGCAGTCTGAACAAGTCTTCTCTGCAAGTTGCCTCAAGATCAATGTCTTCTTCAATAAATTAAGAGTCAATAAATACATACTTGCATCCTCTAGAACAATTAGTTACAACACTTCTTGATCTCTAGTTCTCAGATATAATTTCCTCTGGACTCATCAGGATCTCACAGTTTCCTCTGTGCATACATTTCTCCTATATTGTTCTTTGTTTCCTTATCCACATTTACTTTACTCTGATACACAAAATTTCTCCTTCGGTAGAATATCTTTTCAATCCTTCTTTGTCTGCCACATGAACTTCTCTCCTTTGCTATGCTTCATACTTGTTCACACAAACTCTCTCTTGCACTATTTTAGATGATATTTCTACAACAAAATTCTTCTCAAGATTAATGCTTCTCCCTCTTCTAGTTTCTCTATCAAATTTGATGTCTCAAAAGGTTCCCCTTCCTCTACATAAACTATCTCTATTCCAACAGACTCTTCTTCTTCTACACAAATTGTCTCTGAATTATGTACTTCTTCTCCTTCATTAGCTTCTTTGGTAACAGGTTCTTGTTGACATTCTCGGCTTGATTCTTTTCTCCTCCAAACTTGAAAACAAGTTCCTCTTCTGAATGGTCTTCTATCAAATCCTCTATAATCTTCACTGTGATAAGAATTGTAACTCGTGTCATCTCTCCCTCTATAGTTTTAATTTATGTTGTTGTTCTACTCTGCATAAGGTCTTCTTTCCTTTCATCCTTCTCTAACATATGAATATTTCCATCTATATAGCCTTCTGAACATATAAGTGACATGTTTCCATTTTTCTCCATCAATCCATCCATAATCCATTTGTGTACAATCCTTCATAGGATTTCTTCTTCTCATTTTCTTCTAACACATCTTTTCATAATGATTCCTTAATCCACAAAAATTACAAGGGTAAAGATCCCAACACAACTCCTTCTTGTGTCCATGTCTATTACAATGTGAACAATACATACCTCTTCTTCCCTGATTTGATTTGTTTAAATTTGCCAAAACATCCTTACCTCTGTCATATCCAAGGCCTTCACTTCTTGATATGATTACTAGTTCAATAGGTTCTGTAATTCCTTGCTAATGTTTTCCCAATCCTTGTCCTTCATATCCCATTCTCTGCATGATTTTGAAACCAATACCATCACCAACAACTGCAGGTATAGTTACCTTAGCATCTTCAATTTCACTGTCTAAATAAACCTGTGCATCATCGTACAAATCATTAGTATCACAAGAAACATCACAGAATTTAGGCTTGGATCTCAGACTTTCATTCTCTTTTTTGCATAATGCAAGTGACCACTCTAACTATTTCATTTGTTCCTTCAACTCAGATATCTCATTCTTCTGTAGATTGTTATCCTTTTTCAATTCTTTCAAATCTTCTTCAAGATCTCTATTCCTCTTTTCGATCATATCAAATAATTTGAAACCTACTTCCAATTCTACAAATCTCTTTTCAATATCTTCAAACAACTTCAGCTCTGCTTCTAATTCTTCATTCCTCTTGTTGACATTTTACAATTCTTCTTCAAGGGCATCATACTTGTCTTCTCCTAGTTCTTTCATCCTCTCTGACAATTCTGAATTACACTTCTTGATTTCACACAATTCTTCTTCTAAAATATCCTTTTTGCACATTAGGGTTTCATTTTCTTTCTTCATCCTTTTTCCCATCTTCCCCATCTAAAACAAATCAAAATAAACAACTCAATGTGAAAATCTTACTAAATCTTCCTTGCCTTGATCTTCTTTAATGGTGATAATTGTTACTTCTAGGGTTTTACACACCACTTTATCATATTTGCCACCTTCTAGTAGATTTACAACTAGCCCAACAGATTTGAAACCAGCTCCGATACCACTTGATGCAGTCAAGGTAGGAGGGTCCAATGAAGGATTGTCTAGCCTTGCAGCCGAATAGACTAACACCACTATCATAATGGATATGAAACGGAAGATAACAACTAATCAATAGAAAGATAAAAGGTATTCATGAACACATAACACAAGATGTATCCTGGGAAAACCCTAATAGGGAAAAACCCATCCTTCAAAGCTCATTCTTCATATATTATAACTTTAAATTGAATTACACATGCCTCAAGGGATTTAAAGATGCTAGCCCGTGGCTCAGGGATTACAAAAGATTCATGCAACAATATCTTTCAATGAATTCCTTCGTCTACTCCTCAATTATTTACCCTGCAACTTCTTTTGCTTCCTACTCTACCTTCTACTCTATTCTACTACTCATTTGGATCAAAACAACTTAAGATCTTGCTCCTTATCTTTGTACTATCAATCACTACTTAGAAACAATCCTTTAGCTCCTATTTATATCCTCCACAAGCTTTCAAATCATTATCAAGTCGGTCTAATTGCAATGGCTAGTCAGGTAACATGTGTACACGGATAGGTCAGACCTAAACATAAGGAATTGCTCTGCTTATGCATAGAACTTCATGTGGATCTCCATGAAGGTCTGACAGGTCCTATACTTCAATGAATAATGTTTCTTTAGGCTCCACAAGTCACGAATTTTCTTTGCAAGATGATTAGACTTCATTGAACACTGTCGACTCTACTTTGTGAAAATAGGTAAAATAGGTAATCTTCTAATAGTGATATCTCTCCAGAATCAAACCCAAATGATCTAAATTTTGGATGTAATGTCAATGACTATGTCTATATGTTAAGTCTAGATCTACAATGTTTAATACTCGAATGCAGTAAAATGCAAAATTCTCCAAGGTCACTCTCTCTGCAATGTGTAGCTTCACTGTCAACTGTCTCAATTATTCTGAATGCTTCTAGATGGTCATGCATCAAATAATCTTCCCTTGCCTTACATGAAGTCTACATAGGTATCTATGGAGTGTACACAATTGGTATTGTCCTAGCTAAGAAGCTCTTATGTATAGGATTATTATTGGCCTACTATGGGGCATTATTCATGTGAGTATGCGAAGAAGTGTAAGCCCTATCAACAACATGGAGATCTCATTCACTCTCCCTCTCAAGCATTACAACCTATCACCACACCATGGCCTTTCTCTCAGTGGGGCCTATATCTCATTGGTAAAATCCACCCATCCTCCTCTGACATACATAAATTCATTATCACAACCATCAAATACTTCACTTAGAGTGGGTTGAAGCCATTCCTCTCACTTTTACCATAGGAAACCAAATCACCAAGTTCATCCTTTATCATATCATCTGTCGTTATGGTATCCCATCCACCATTGTTACCAAAAATGGTAAACCTTTCAAAAACCATGATGTTCGGGACCTTTGTGAACAATTCCACATCTAATATCATTGCTCCACTCCATATTACCCACAAGGTAATGACTAGGCTAAAACCTCGCTCAAAATCCTCAAGAAAGTTGTCAATGAAACTGGTCCTGATTGGCACCTCGATATCCATCCCACCCTTTGGGCCTATTGTTAGAAATGAAGGTGCAAATGACACAACAAAAATCTGATTCAAACTTTATTATTCTCTAAACAATGTAGAATCAATGGAGATTGCAGTAGAATTTAAAACCAACTACACAAAAATAACAAGCATTAAGAACAAAACACATAACACAATATGTAACATGGAGAAAACCCTTTCAGGTAAAAAACTCCACCAAGAAAAGAGGCTCCAAGTTTTATTATCTTCAAATATACAAGATTACAATACATGCACTTACAATACCCCCTGCGACCCCCCATCATGGAAGAATGAGCATCGAGGACCGGATATAAACATGTAGCTGAAACAAGACCACTGTTGGTGAAACCTTTCATCCCTTATGAGTGATTTACAAACAATATTAGGAGTAATTAATTACATAGGATTTACAAGGTTGATGGCACCTTAATCCTAACATTCTCCCACTTAACATCATACATTGTAAATACCCATAGGAAAACCATAAAATAATCAGGCACTAGAAGTAAGCCCGATGGCCTCTTTGTACCAAACAAATTTCTCCATGCTCACAGGCTTGGTCAAAGCATCTGCAACATTCTCCTGAGTGTCTACCTTCTTCAACTCACTGTCCATTTGCAACCATTTCTTGGACAAAGTGATACAGTACATCAACATGCTTAGTCTAAGCATGATAAATAGGATTCTTGGCCAAACATATAGCACTCTAGATATCACAACTAGTCTAAATGATCCTACAATCAAATCCAATACCTATATGCAATCCCCTTAACCAAACTGCCTCCTTAGAGACGTGAGTAGCAACCATATACTCTACTTTTGTGGTGGAAAAAGTAACTGTGGGCTGCCTCTTACTCATCCAACTCACTGCTCCTCCAAATAGAGTAAACACATAGCCACTAGTGGACCTTCGACTATCCAAGTCACCTGCCCAATTTACATCAACAAAACCCTATATGTCCAACAATTTATTAGCAATATTAGTACTAGAGTAAACCAAACAATAATCAGGAGTACCTGCAAGAATTTTTACGTACCCTCTTTACATAATTCGAATGTTGTCTACCAGGATTAGACATAAATCTGCTCAAAACTCCCATTGCTTGGGCAATATCTAGCCTAGTACAAACAATTGCATACATCAATGTTAGGAACCCATGTTTAACCCTTCTCTTTACTTTGTTAGTATATTACATTTGGATGCATATGCTTTGTAAGTCATCCTGTGAGCATATTGTATTATCCCAAATTCATGGGAAGTAATATTTTTTAGATTAGACTTAGTATATAAGTATGTGTTGAGGCCTATGAAGGCATCCACAAATTTATTGTATTGACCTTGGTCAAAGGAGGTTGCCCCCATGAAGTGGCCTATGATCAATAAATTCCTTCTGTGTTTTTGCTATTTATATATTTCTATTATTTCATGCATTTTTCATTATATTGTTGCAGGAGGTTCCTCTCATATGGTATTAGAGCACTTTCTTGGGCTTGCTGGGTGGAATTTCTACTAATTTTTTATTCTGCAGTGGCCTCCAAGTGCTGTGATTAGAGCAAAAAATTTCTATTTTTTCACCATATCTTTATTACTTTAGCTCCATTTCCTCTCAAAATTCACTGGAACCCCTAAAATTTCATTCTGCATATTACCATCCTTGAGGACCCTATCCAAAATTCTACTTATTGAAGCCAGAAATCCTAGATTTGTCTATTTTTAGGGTTTGCCATAACTTCTTCAATTCTCACCCAATAGCCTTCAAATTTTGCCACAATGTTCATTTCATATTTTTTCTCCTTTCTCCCTCTTGGAAAAATTTTCCCATTCTTTCACCCCGCTTCTGAAATCCCCATTTTCTTCTCCCCTTTCCCTTAGAAAGTGTCCAAAACCTAGTCAAACCTCAATTACCCATCAGAGTTTTTCCCAAATCCAAATTTTCTTTTACTAAAAAAGTTTCCATTTTTGTTTTCTATCCATTCCCAAAAAATAAAATAAAATAATATAAAATCTCCTGGTTATGGTTGTCACCCATGCAGGAGCAAAAAACATGGAGGATGAACTTGCAGCCCTCAAGACCAAACTCCAAGATCTGGATGAAACAATTCTTAGTCTTAATCTTCAGCATTCAACCATGCATAATAGATGGTAGCTAGAGTCTTCTGTAGACACTGAGTTTTCTTCTTCCAACAATTTTCATGTGCCAAAGCTTGATTTTCCTTGCTTCAATGGTGATGATCCGACTAGATGGATATACCGGGTAGAACAATATTTCAATCTGCATAATACTTTTGATGTCAACAAAGTCCCACTTGCATCCTTTCATTTGGAACATGAAGCCCTTCAATAGTTCCATTAGTACATCAAGGCTCATAAAGAGCCAAAATGGATAGATTTTTGCAACGATTTGACCCTAGTACTTTTGATAACTTCACAGGAGCATGCACTAAACTGCACCAAATAGGCACTGTGAGAGAATATCAGATAGAATTTGAAAAACTGGCAAATCACACAGAGGGATTGTCTGATGAATTCTTCAAGAGTTGTTTTGTCAATGGTCTAAAGGATGCAATTTGCTCTAAGGTTAAAATGTTTCATCCCAACACAATGATGGAAGCCCTAGAGTTGGCTAAGTTGGAGGAGGACAAGATCATAGCTCAACAACGATTCAAATCCAATTTTATTCCATTCATAAATATGGCTTCCCAACGACCTCAAATAATG
Source organism: Cunninghamia lanceolata (assembly GCA_027924645.1). Classification (NCBI taxonomy): domain Eukaryota; kingdom Viridiplantae; phylum Streptophyta; class Pinopsida; order Cupressales; family Cupressaceae; genus Cunninghamia; species Cunninghamia lanceolata. Next base: position 9,218,488 of record BSBN01000193.1, read on the forward strand.
CTAGCTCCTAGAACAACTCCTATTAGGTATTTGACTGAAGCAGAGATGCAGGAATGTAGAGAAAAAGGGATTTGTTATAATTGTGATGAGAAATTCACTCGGGGACATAGATGTGTTGAGAAAAATCTATATCTCTTGGATGTGGATTCTCTTCCTAAAACTAAAGTTTATGCGGATGCTTAGGATATAGTGGATGATTAGGATGACACTCAACAACCACTTGTTGACCCTGCTTCTTAGGAAGACCACCCAGAGATCTCTCTCCATGCTTTAGTAGGAGTTACCACTCCAAAAACCATGCAAGTCAAGTGTTACTTCAAGAAGCTTCCTCTTACAATACTCATTGACTCTAGTAGCACTCATAACTTCATTGACCCTTGGATCGCCAAATAGGCTATTGTTTTGTCCATTCTTGCTCTAGCTTTGAAGTCATGATTGACAATGGGGGCACATTACCTTACAAAGGGAAGTGTTGCAATGTGTGTATCTCTATGGGAGATTATAACTTCCACTCTAACATGTTTGCCTTGCCCTTAGGTGGATGTGATGTGGTTTTCGGAACCCAATGGTGTACGTATGCTTGGACCCATCTTATGGGATTTTGCTGAACTTTGGATACAATTTTCAGAAAATGGGAAAAAACACACATTGAAGGGCTTACAACTAGGGTCTCTGAGCATCATAAGTTCACATCACATGGAAAAGTTTCTTAAGAAGAATTCACATGGTGTCATCACTCAACTCCATTCCATTTAGATGCAACCATCAGTGGTCTCCACTACTCTTTCAGATCTACAATGAATTTTGGATATGTATGCATGTCTTTTCTGAACTAGTGGGATTTCTACCTTCATGACTAGAGGACAACTATATTTAGCTCCTTCCTAGAAGCATTCCTCCCAACATTAGGCCTTACCACTACCCATTTCATCAAAAGATAGAGATTGAGATGCTTATTCGAGACTTACGGAAGTAAGGTATTATTCTCCCTAGTACCAGTTCCTTTTCTTCACCAGTCCTTCTTGTCCAAAAAAAAGATGGGTCATGGTGCCTCTACATTAACTTCCAAGCACTTAATCACATCACAATCAAGGATAAGTTTTTGATTCCTATTGTGGATGATCTTCATGGTGCTCAATTTTTCTCCAAGTTGGATCTTCCTTATCGATATCACCAAATTTAGGTTCATGAGGATGATATCCCTAAAATGGCTTTCCACACACATGATGGCCACTATGAGTTTTTCATCATGCCCTTTGGCCTCACTAATGCTCCTTTAACATTCCAGGCATTGATGAATAAACTATTCTATCCCTACCTACGAAAATTCATTCCAGTCTTCTTTGATGATATCCTCATCTATAGTAAAATATGGGCTGAGCATCTGCAACATATGGATCTCACACTGCAACTTCTCTCTAATCATCATCTCTGTGCAAAATAGTCTAAATGTGTTTTTGTCCAAGAGGAAGTGGAGTATCTTGGGCATATTGTTTCAGCCCAAGGGGTTTGAGTGGATCCTGCAAAAATAGATGCCATGAAAAATTAGCCTCATCCTAAGACACTCAAGAGCCTACGAGGTTTTTAGGGGCTGACTGGCTACTATCGCAAGTTTGTCAAGGATAATGGGAAGATTACAGCTTCATTAACAACTATGTTAAAAAATGATGCTTTTATCTAGACACATGATGCTGAGTGTGCATTTGAAAAATTGAAACAAGCTATGTGTACTACACCTGTTCTAGCTATGCCAGATTTTTCCAAGACCTTCACCATTGTGAGTGATGCTTGCAGCAATGGAACTGGTGCTATTTTCCTTCAAGAAGAACATCCCATTGCATTCACCAGCAAAGCCCTTTCTGGAAAGAATTTAGTACTCTCTACATATGAGAAGGAAATGATGGCTATTTTGCATGCAGTACAGAAGTGGCAGCCATACCTACTAGGAAATCATTTTACATCAAGACTAATCACAAAAGTGTGAAATATTTCCTAAAACAACTAGTTTCCTCCCCAGTCCAATAGAAATGGGTTAGCAAACTCATGGGTTATGACTATGAGATCACTTATAATAAGGGTAAGGACAATATTATGGCGGATGCTCTTTCTCGCATGTTTGATTACCAAGCTTCCCTTTCAGCTATTTCTATACCTATTCCAAATTGGTTGGAATTTGTCTAGTAGGGCTATGTCAATGACTCTTCATTATCTCAAATCATTCAACAGTTGGCAACTAACCCTTTTCTTGTATTGCATTACTCTTGGAATGGTGCTTCTCTTTAATACAAGGGTCGTCTGGTGCTTCCCCAGAGCACAGATCTTCAGCAAGCTATCTTCTATGAACTCCATGCTTCTCCATCGGTAGGGAACTCTAGGTTCCTCAAAATGTATGATTAGGCATGGCATAACTTCTTTTGGAGGGGAATGAAAAAGGTAATTCAACATATGGTGGCTGAATGTGATACCTGCCAATGCAACAAGGGTAAACCGATACTCCTTCCTAGATTACTCGAACCCTTCCCCATCCTATTGGAATTAGGTCTGACAACTGAGAGGGGGATGAATCAGTTGTCCACAAATTTAACCTTTTCTTCTTTTAATCTTCTTATTTCACAAATTACAAACAGATTAATGATGTGAACATTAAAGCATGAATTAACACCACATGAGCAAAAACAAAATGAACACACAACACCAGAATTTTTACATTGAAACTCGATTAAGCGAAAACAATGGTGGGGGTTAACCCACAAGATTCATACCTTGTTAAAAGTACTTAAAAGAAATGGGAAGGCACTTGCCTTCAGGCACACTACCCAGAGCTCACTGCTCAAAGAGGCTCACTGCCTACAGGAGGCTCACTGCCTATAGTAGGCTCACTACCTACAAGATTTTATGTTTAATATAGAAATAATGAACTAAGAAATAACATCTTCTTCATGCATGGTTTAGTCCCATTGAAAGCTCACAAAACTTCTACTCTGCCCCAAACACTTCTTTGCTAACTCTTCATCCTTTACTACTCTTGTTCTTTCACTTCTCCTCTGCTTATGTACCTTTCTTAGGATTTTATCATTTTCGTACAAGGAGAACTTTCCACAACTCATCCACAAGTATTTATATGCTTCATCAACCTTGGAATAAACATCAAGGTTGGCTTGACTCAATGTGGATCACTATACTGTCAGACAAACATAGCTAGGACTTGAAACTTCTTTGATCAACACGCTCCACAAGTATTTATACGCTCCAAAGAATTGCTCTTGGATCATCTGCAACATGTTTGAATCATCCGGTCGGCCAAGACTAGGAAGAACAGCAACACCAAGGAGGAAATCTTCAACAACAAGCTCAATCTTCAATGCAAACCTCCAACATAGTAGGCACATGATCCAAAGACCTCCACAAGCACATTGAATTCAAAAATAATATCCTCACTACAAATCATCAGAGTCACTTGCATCTTCATCTGGTACCTCAAGAACACTATCTTCCATGACTATCACACTAGAAAGATTGCTTGCAGACTTCCAAACCATGAACCGCTTGAGTTAACGATACACACTGACTTCCCAAACATGCCTCTAGATCCACAGATCATAAGTTTTCATTATAGAGCAATTCAGACCAATTTCCTATCACTCTATCTCTACTGCAAGACCTAGTTCTACTCAGATGACCATAGCTTCTTCAAATCTTCATGTAGACCTCTCAAATCTTAACTGGAGCTACTTCAGACAATCCTGTACACAGCCATATGGTCTGTGTACTTTGATCTTCATTCCTCTAGAAATGTGGAGCAATCTACTTCACTGATCTACATGGTTTCCCCTGTTTCTAACAAAGGGATATGTTGACATCAATGACAACACATCATAGGTACATATTTGCAACAATCTCCCCCTTTGTCATTGATGGCAACATATGATGTGAAAATGAATTCAACCATCAAGATATAGATTTCTCCCCCTTTCTCTTCTCACTTTTACAACCACTTTCTTCACTGCTCCCCTTTCATCAGCAACTAGTTTTTCACATGACTTCTCTCCCCCTTTGACATCAATAGCAAAGGACACATATTTGCAATCTTTTCTCCCCATTTTTGTTTCATATTGATCTCCAAAATTTGCATATTGACTACTCCCCCTGAGTAGTATCTCCTTAACATCAATCTAGATCACAAGATATGATTGTGAATTCCACTGGATTGTTGCATACTAGTGCATCTTAGTTCTGAACAGGAGGGGTAATAACCCCTAGCTTCCCTCCAACATAATCAAAAGTATCCTTAGGTAGAGGCTTGGTAAATATATCCACAATCTAATCCTTTGAAGAAACAAACTCCAATCTGACTTCATTCTCATTTACCTTCTCTCTCAAGAAGTGAAACTTGATGGATATGTGCTTTGTCTTTGAATGAAACACCAGATTCTTTGATATGTTTATTGCACTTGAATTATCACATATTGTAACAGGCTCTTCAAACATAATTTTTATATCTTTTAACATTTACTTCATCCATAAGACTTGAGTACAATTGTTTGTTGCTACTATATACTCTACCTCTGCAGTAGACAGAGATACTGCCTCCTGCTTTTTACTCAACCATGAAACCAATCTCCTTCCCAAGAAGAATGCACCACCACTAGTACTTTTCATATCATTCACATCTCCTTCCCAATTAGCATCTGTATATGCATGAAGAGTGAAGTCATTATCCTTTGGATATGATAAGCCATAATTAGATGTTCCCTTTAGATATCTAAAAATTCTTTTGACTACTACAACATGCGATTCCCTAGGATCAACTTGAAATCTAGCAACAAGTCCAACTGGATTCATAATGTCAGGTTTGGTCTGAGTCAAATAAAGTAGTCCTCCAATCATTGATCTATACCTTTTCTGATTTGCCTTAGGTCAATCATCATCTTTACTCAACTTACATCTGGTTACCATAGGAGTACTTACTTGTTTTGAGTCCTCCGTTCCAAAATTTTTCAATAATTCTCTCACATACTTAGATTGAGATATGAAGATACCTTTATCTGACTAAGTGATTTGTAGACCTAAAAAGAAATTCATTTCACCAAACATGGACATCTCAAACTCACTTTGTATCTGATTGGCAAATTTCTTACACATGCTTCCATTTCCACCAAAAATGATATCATCGACAAATACCTCAACAATTAAGATGTGCTCATGATCAATCTTGAAATAAAGATTACTGTCAATTGTTCCTTTACTAAATCCTAGCTTTAGCAGATACTTATCTAATCTTGCATACCAGGCTCTTGGGGCTTGTTCTAGTCCATACAAAGCTTTCCTCAATCTGCAGACCATATATTCTTGATCAGATAGCTTGAATCCTTCTAATTGCTCAATGTAGACTTCTTCCTCTAACTCTCCATTTAGGAATGGTGACTTGACATCCATCTGGTAAACTTTGAAGTCTTTGAAAGTAGCAAATGCAATAAATAATCTGACTGCTTCAATTCTTGCTGCTGGAAAAAATGTTCTTCAAAATCAATTCCCTCTACTTGAGAATATCCTTTGCATACCAATCTTGCTTTGTTTCTCACAACTTCACCATCTTCATTCAATTTATTCCAGAAGACCCATTTGATTCCATATATATATTTTTTTTCAGGTCTAGGAACAAGATCCCATGTATGATTCTTTTCAATTTGCATTAATTCTTCTTCCATTGCTTTTACCCAATTTTCATCAATTCAATATTCATTCATTATTTTTGGTTCAATGTTTGAAATCAAGCAATACTCTACTTGATCTTCAGAAATTCCTCTTCTAGTTTGAACACCTTTATTCTTGCCTCCTATGATTTAATCTTCAGAATGATTCAACCTTACATACCTAGGGGTTTTGGGAGTTTCTTGAACTTCTGATTCCTGAGCTTATTCCTCAACATCTGCACTAACTTCTTGAGTCACTAGATTTTTTGGGTCAATCTGGACCTGAATCTAAGTTTAAACTTGCTTTTCTTGACTTTGACTTTCATCTTGATCATCTAAATCATATCCACAAGGCCTATAAGGTCTTCTTTAATCTCATCAACCTTGACATTAGCACTTTCAATAATCTTTTTCAATCTCTTGTTGAAGCACCAGTATGCCTTGCTTTGAGTAGAGTAACCTAGAAATATTCCTTCGTCACTTCTTGCATCAAACTTGCCTAGATCCTCATCTCTTTTGATAAAGCATTTACTACCAAAAACTCTGAAATATTTCACAATAGGAGGATGACCAAACCATAGTTCATAAGGTGTCTTACCAGAATTGTCTTTGATCTGCACCCAGTTAAGAGTGTAGACAACAGTACTCATAGTTTCTCTCCAATAGACTTGTGAAACATTTACTTCCATCATCATGGTAATAGTAGCTTCTTGAATGGTCTAGTTCTTTCTTTCCACAACTCCATTCTCCTGAGGAGTCCTAGGAGTAGATAACTAACTTTTTATTCCATGCTTTTCACATAATGTATCAAACTCACCAGACATAAACTCTCCACCTCTGTGGGATCTTAGACACTTTATCTTCACACCAATCTCATTCTCCACCATAACCTTGAATACCTTGAATTTGTCAAGAGCTTCTAATTTTTCTTTCAAGAAAGTTACCCACATCATTCGAGAGTAATAATCAATCAGCAACATAAAATATATGTCTCCTTGTACACTTCTAATTTTAGCAAGACCACATATATTAGTATGCACAAGTTCCAACAGTCCACTTGAAAATTGTTCTTTACTCTTCAATGAAGTTCTATTTTTTTTACCCAATTGACATTCTCTACACATGCTATCAGCAGGTTTCACAAGTTTTTGAAGATCTCTCACAACCTGAGTAGAACTTATCTTAACTATATTATCAACATTCACATGACACATTCTCCTATGCCATAACCAACTCTTATCAATCTGAGCAATCAAACAACTTTTGCCAGTGCCACTTAAATGAAAGATGTTACCTTTAGTTTGTGTACTTGATGCAATCACAGTTCCAGAGCTTTCAAAGATTTTGCATTTTCCATCCTTGAATTGGAGATCATACCCTTTGTCAACCAACTGCCAAAACTAAGAAGATTATGCTTCAATCCTTCTACATATAGAACATCATTAGTGTTATTCTTGGCATCAAGAGAGATGGATCCTCTACCACGAATTCTACCAACTGAATTGTCTCTAAATTTTAGAATTTCACCTTCATATCTTTCCAAACTTATGAACTTACTTTTATCACCAGTCATATGATGAGGGCATCCACTATCAATCACCCATTCATCCTATTCTTCAATCTGAGCAGCCAAGGAACTTTCCACATTCACACAGCTAGTAGATTCAATAGACACTAAATCTTCTTCTTTGATGGAAATAAACACCCCTTGATTTCTTGAGTTACTTCCCATATCAGATTCATCATCAGTGACACCTTCTTTAGCTTCTTAGACATAGTAACATTTTTTATGAGCCCTTGATTTGTTAGGGTTTGGTTTTGAAACTATCTCTGGACACCTTGAGGAAAAATGACCAATCTTATTACAAGCAAAACATTTGAAAGGCAACTTTCCTTCATACTTATCGAATCCTCTCAGAAATCTTTTGGAAATAAGGGCTTCAAGTTCTACAGCCTCAATTTCATCATCTTCAAGATCCTTCCTTGCCTTCTCAAATCTATTTGATCTTCCTAGAGAGATTTCACCTAGATCATATCTTTGTTTTCCATAAACATTGGCCTTAAATTCATATTCAGACTTAGGAAGAGAATCACCAAACTCATTCATTTCAAATGCTAAAATCTTACCAACCAACTAATCCCTTGTAACAGTTGTCATAGTCATGATTTCTTCAATGGCAACAACTTTATCCTTGTATGCCATAGGTAAGGAATTGAGCACTTTGGCAATAATCTTTGATTCTTCCAATATTCCACCAACACTCCTAATACCGATCACAAGTTCATTCACCTTCTGCATGTAGGAAGTAATGTTTTCATCTTCACTCATCATCAACCTTTGGTATTTGCCCTTCAAGCTTTGTATCTTAGCACATTTGACATATTTATTACCTTCATACATAGTTTCTAACTTTTTCTAGATTTCATGAGTAGTTTTCAATCCAAGACATTTGTCATTTATGTATTAGTAAGGGCAATCAACAATTCTTCTTTAGCTCAAAAATTGTATTCAGCTTCCTTGAGTTCATCTAGAGTTGAAGGATCTTTATCTGGAATCTTATACTCATCCTTCGTTATCAACCAAAATGCATAACCTATACATTGTAAATGACACTGCATGCGCACCTTCCAAAGGGAGTAATTTGTTCCATCAAATCTCAGACTTTCCTTCTTGTAAGTTGACATCTTGAATATCCTCAAGCAGTCAAGTTTCTTTTAGAGGAACTAGCTCTGATACCAATTGTTGGAATTAGGTTTGACAACTAAGAGGGGTGGTGAATCAGTTGTTCACAACTTTAACCTTTTCTTCTTTTAATCTTCTTCTTTCACAACTTACAAATAGATTAATGATGTGAACATTAAAGCATGAATTAACACCACATGAGAAGAAACAAAATGAACACACATAGCACTAGAATTTTTACATGGAAACCTGGTTAAGGGAAAACCACGGTGGGGGTTAACCCACAAGATTTGTACCCTGTTAAAAATACTTAAAAGAAATGGGAAGGCACTTGCCTTTGGGTGCACTTCCCAAAGCTCACTACTCAAAGAGGCTTACTGCCTACAAGATTTTATGTTTAATACATAAAGAATGAGCTGAGAAATAGTATATTCTTCATGCTTGGTTTAGTCCCATTGAAAGCTCACAAAACTTCTTCTCTACCCCAAACACTTCTTCGCTAACTCTTCATCCTTTACTACTCTTGTTCTTTTTCTTCTCCTCTTCCGCTGTACCTTTCTTAGGATTTTATCATTTTTGCACAAGGACAACTTTCCACAACTCATCCACAAGTATTTATATGCTTCATCAACCTTGGAATAAACATCAAGATCAACTTGACTCAATGTGGATCACTGTACTGTCATCCAAACATAGATGGGACTTGAATCTTCTTTGATCAACATGCTACACTCCAGAGAATTTCTCTTGGATCATCTGCAACACGCTTGAATCATCTGGTTGGCCAAGACTGGGAAGAACAACAACACCAAGGAGGAAATCTTCAAAAATGATCTCAATCTTCAATTTAGACCTCCATAAGCATATTTAATTCAACAATAACATCCTCACTATTCTAAATCATCAAAGTCACTTGCATCTTCATCTGGTACCGCAAGATCACTGTCTACCATGACTGTCACACTAGAACAATTACTTGCATACCTCCATGTTGGAAAGAGACACTTCTACATATGACAAGTGTTGTCATTCATGGCAACTAAGTCTATCCTACACATCTGCATTACAAAATTTGTTCATACCGGAAGTTAGAGTGAAGATTTTTGTAAGTGCAGGAGTCAAAGATAGAGCATGTGACATGGTCTGGTATCTTCATCTGTATCTCTTTGGTGGTAAATCACAATGTGGTATGAATCTGAGGGAGTGATAAGGATTGTCAAGACTATCTAAATCTAGAATCTTAGCCTCTGGTGATAAAGGACTTGAAAGTTATAAAGATCTGAGTATCAGGTTCCAGTTAGTCAGTATAGTTAGAAGAAGAACATGCCGACCTAGTATTTTATCGTGGTCTAGATAAAAAAAAAGTGTTGGTCAAGAAATTTTTGATAATTAGTGGTATTGGTAGACATGATTGATGATTTGGAACACAAGTCTTTGGTCTGTGTTGTTGTTTGTGCATGGATCCAGCTGATAGAGTAGAATTTCATAATAAATGTTCTAAGTTCTTTTGAAGCTGACTATAGTTGATTGAGTTTTGTGATACAAATATATATAGCTGATGGATTTGAGTACCTTGAAGTGTGTGAGTGATGTGGTGATGGAGTAAGTGAGAAAAAGGTAGAAAGAAGTGCAAAGGTGAAGATCTAAGCTCAGATTATGGCAGAACAATAAACAGGGCAGAGTAAGGATGAAGTGTGTAAGATCAGTATTTTGTGCTTAACCATAACTGAATTCTTGCATTAGTAGATGCTATTCATAAGTTTATACATTATGTAATCTTCTTGTAATCATTCTTGTAGGCAGTGAGCCTCCTTGAATAGTGAGCTTTGGGCAGTGAGCCTGAAGGCATGTGCCTTCCCCATTTATAATACTTTTAATAGAGTATAATTTCTTGTGGGTTAATCCCCACTGTGGTTTTTCCCTTAATTGGGTTTCCACATAAAAATCCTAGTGTTATGTGTGTTAATAATGTTTCTGTTCATATGTTGTTGATTTATACTTTCATGGTTATATCATTGATTTATTAATAAGTGAAAAGGAAGGAAAATTGTTGCAAGTATTAAAGTTTGAGACAGTTGATTCAACCCCACCCCTCTCAGCTATCTTACAGTGTAACTTTGAGCATTAGTTTGTCTTACTGAAGGTCTTTTAGGTCTATTTATCCCATTCCTTGATTGAGATTTTCTTTGTTCAGATCTGGAGCTTTCACCTTTCTCATACCCAAGACCAAGCTTATCATCAGCCTTCTTCTGACTCTTAAGAAACACTTCAAGTTTAGATAAGATTATCTTGAACTTCTCCTTGTATTCATTTGCAACATCTAGGTCATGTTTGAGAATAACAATTTGCCTTTCAAGTTCTTCCTCGTTGTCTCTACTTTCATGTAGATTAGACTCTAGATGGCTAGCTATTTTGTCCAATCTGCAACATTCTTCTATTCTTTCTTTTAAAGATTGATTTTATTTTTCTTAAGTCTTCTTCCTTTCTTCAATTTCCTTGGTTAGCCTCATCACGCTGAATTCTATCTCATGTTTTAGGACAACTTCTTTAGCTACCTTCTCACATTCCTTTGTCTTTTCTTTCAGGGCCTTATCCTTGTCATTGTCTTCATTTTGATTTCCTAGTTGAAGTAGTTCCTTCCTCTTTTCATTGGATTTGCTCAGTTTTTTCTTTTAAAGTATCAATGAAGTCTTCAACATCTTTAGGGTTCTCTTGCAGTTCTTTGACCTCTACTCTGGACTAATCAAGATCTTCTAAAGCAAGTTAAGTTGTTCCTAGAGGTTGTATGAATCCATTTTATTGCCTTCCCAGATCTTCCTCAAGTTGTTAAACTTCTTCCAAGGAGCCTTGCTCTAATACCAATTGTTAGAAATAAAGGCAGACAATTGAGAGGAGGGAGGGGGTTGAATCAACTATCTCAAACTTTAATACTTGTACCAATTTTCCTTCCTTTTCACTTATTAATAAATCAATGATATAACCATGAAAGCATAAATCAACAACATATGAACAGAAACATTATTAACACATAGTTGAAGAAATAGTGTAACATGATGCATTAGGGTAGAGCATTTATTACAATGAAAAATTAGGTTTTGTAGAGGATAAAAGGTCATTCATTCAAACACTTGAGTCACTTCACATTCGAAGAGAATAAGGACGAGAGCACCTGAGCTGAAATTTTAAGTAATTGAAGTGTGAACAATGAATTCGGCATCCAACCCTAATTCTGTGGAAAAGGTATTTTTCTACGAAGCTTTGAACTTGTAATCTTTTGCAATGGCTACACCTTTGGTTGTTGATATCACTGAAAGGTCCCGACCCAAATTCAAGAACCATCCACACAAATCAGTAGAAGTCAACCCATTAGGTGCATTTTCAAGTGTTCTGTATGGTCTATTGCATGTTGAAGATATTAGGGTCTATATTCATGCGAGCATAGATAAATCTAGGGACTCAAGGTTTGTAGATTTGTTTCAGAATCATCTGAGGGATAAAATTCACTGTCTTAAACCTGAGTATAAGGCAATGCATGACAAACATTTCATTCAGATTATGTGGTTTCCAACCTTCGATGAAGATGAATGGGTCTTGGTGGTGCCTACATAAGCAATCAGGTTTTAAGCATTTAAATATGCAAGCCCCTTCCCAAAAATCTAAAACGTTCTCTCTTTTGACCTCTGCAGAGCTAAAAAATGCAAAAAATTTGTCATATGCATGTGTCTTTGTATATACAAAGGTGTTTGTAAATACATACAGGTCAAAATGTGCATTGGCAGGTCAAAAATTGAGTTAGGTGCATATACAAAGGGGGAATCTTTCATAGATTCTGGGGAATATTCCCGCTTTGTATATCGGGTTATATACAAAACAAAATATACAAGGAGGTGTAAATATACATTTGCTACAATGGCAAGGCAGAGATGCAATTGGTGGGGCCCGCGGATATGCAAAGAAGAATATACATCGGCTATATACATTTGAAAATGTGCAAAGGAATGATGTACAATGACCGATATACAAATGGTGGGGCCCAAGGACAGGACATACAAAGGCGAATGTATGTGAAGTATACATTCGAAATATACAAAATAAAGGCATACATTCTAGACCCGATTGGAAAACAAGTTGCAATAGATGGACTTTTAGGTCCGCGGGTTGTATATCGTGTTTGTATATGCGATATACAAGGAAGTATGCAAGGAAAGAGGATACAAGGTGGACCTGATTGAAATTTCCAATTTGCTCTATAACAGTTTGGGGTCTGCCTTGCATGTTAAACTGTTGCATGTATATGCATCTTGCATATACAAGGATTTAAAAAGGGAATTTGTATATGTATATGTTTTTGCATATACAAGGGCGAAAGGCCAAATGAAAGCGAGGGGCCATCGATAGGAGTGAGGTGCTGACATGGCATGATCTGGTTGGCTAGTGACTTGGTCAACATTTTTTGGGGCCGTCGATCTCAGCGATGGGGAGGTGATCAACGGTAGGTTTTGAATACCCTACAGCAATGGGTTTTCTTTGTGTGCAGCTGCATTTTGGGTAGGAAAATCTCCAGATGCATCTGCTATTGCATCCCACGGGTAGCTAAAACAATAATGGTGAAATTCAGAGGGATGACCAATGGAGTTGACAGGTCAACCACCTGATTGATGATGAATGTCTCTGAGCGGTGGCTCAGATCCTGATTCCACCTGCTCTCTTCCTTTGCTTCCTGACTGCATTCAAATTTGAGTGACATTTCTCATGATGCATTGTATCTGGCAATTTTTTAGTTGACCATTGTAATTTTGGCTGAGTACATAGTTTTTCTATAAAATACAAACTGTGTCACTCATATTTGGTTGTTGAAGACTTGGGTAATTTTTTGTGTGAATAACGAAATACAGAGCATTTCCTGTCTATTTTTATCTCTGTGGAGTTTATGTGTTGCATCTGAGCTGTATCTTGCACATATGTTCAATTTCTTGTCATTATATATGAAAAATGCGTTATTGCATGTGTTTATCTATCTGTCTCCACTTGTTGTATGCAATTTCTTCTTCTAAATCTGGTTGCTAAGGGTTTCTCATATTCTAGGGTATAGTCTTGCTGTATCACATACTTGATCTCTAACTTCCATTCAAGGAGTGGATTAAATTGTTTTAGGTTAAGGATGGAGAAGAATGTATGTCAGGTGGGATGTTCGTAAGTATAGACAGCTAATTACCCATTCTTGGGTAGTATTTCTAAGGCAGATACCAGTTCCAACCCCTTGAAACTCAAATGTCAGTTGCAAGCCACTCTCTTGTATATGTCTAGTTGACTCCATTGCCTTGGGATAAGCACCGGTCTACCCTTGTGAAGTAGTTATGATCCAAAAACCCTGTCTTGCATCCAAACCATCAAAACAACCATTCCATAACTTGCACCTATTAGTTGTAGGAGTAGGATTAGGAACCCCTGCATACTCTCATACCTGACCAAACAAATATGTCCAAGAACGTTGCCAACCTTGTGATTCATCACACAAATCTTGGCCCACACATGAGAGTATTCTGCCTATTATTACAAAGTTAAATCTTTCTGTCATTTGGAGAGTAAATGTTACATCTTTATCAAATAGGGACACCCCCCTTGGTGTGGCAGAACCAAAAGTGAAGGGGAGGCAGCTCACGCAACCTTCCATTTTTGTTGGCCGGATCAGCCTGTGCATAGGAACTAGAAAACCCTCTGTTGATCCGGGAAAATAACCAACAGAATTGGCGACTCTGCTGGGGATCAAATGTGAAAGTGTTATCCTACAACCTCTAGTGATGTTTTGCCCATCCAAGTCACCAACAGAATTGGCGACTCCACTAGGGATCGAATGTGAAAATGTTATCCTGCAATCTCTAGTGATGTTTTGCCCATCTGAGTCACTAACAGAATTCGTGACTCCGCTGGGGAACAAGAGTCAAAAAATGTGAAATCATTGTTGCATATCCCTTTCTTTCATGTGAATATGGTGCTCTACTGGTGGAATGAACTTAGAAAAATATTTGATAAGCTTTCAGCTGTTTGAAATTTTTATCCTCTTTGGAGAGGTGGCGACTCTGCAAAAAAGTTTTAGTGCACATGAAAGGTTGATGTATGTTGTTGTGATAAAAGAATGTTCTATTTAGATTGTGACATCTGGATGAGACAAGGTACTTGGTTTTCTCCCTCTTGTATTTGTTGTTTTATTGCATAAGTTAGATGCTAGGGGAAGCCTTAGCTCTTAGGAAAACAAAGGATGTCTAAGAGTGAGATTTATATGAATCGAAATATGTATTCACCCATACTCAGTCAAGAGGGGGATGAAATGTTGAAAAAAAGAATGGAAGAGATAAAAAATAGGTTGATATACTTAGAGGCTCGACAGGCCCAGTTAAATAGTAATAACCATGTTGTGTCTGCCATTTAGAAAGATAAACCTCTTGTCAGCCCTTTTGATCCTTTGTATGACCAATTAGATTTGTCATGGGTTAATTATCAAGTTGAAAGTATGCCTGCTAAAATTTACAGTCAGATGCCTAGATTTAATGGACACAATGTGTGTGTTGGGGGTGCACATATCCAAAAAATTTACAGTTTTATGGAAAGACATTCATTTAGAGATGAGGATATGTGGATGAGGTTTTTTGTTAGATCCTTTGATGCAAAAGCTAGAGATTGGTATTTGAGCTTTCCAAAGAGATCCTTTGCCTATTGGGATGAAATTATTGACTGCTTTAGAAAAGAATTTGCAAGAGAACCTGCTGATCTTGTTGCAAGATTAATGGAAATTAGAAAACAAGATAAAGAGTCTGCTACTGATTTCAGTCATAGATTTGCAGTAGCCCTTTCACAAATCCTTGAAGTCTTTAGACCTGATATTTCAGCCTATGTTGGCATATATTTTAAAGCTTTTGAGGAGGGATCTAGTGCATTGTTAAGGGAATTCATGATAACAAGCATGCAGATGGCATACAAGTTTGTAGAAAATATAGAAAAAATGAGAAATGAGTACATGCAGAATTCCCTGTCCACAAGTTTTGGTATGAATAATGGTTATAAGGATACAAATGACCAAGTGATTATGGCATCATGTGAAGATAAAAATGAGAATGAAAATACATTAGCTGAGGATGCCAGTAGAAGGATCAATGATAACCCCCATTGCCAGGTTGAGGTGTCTGGTTCTGAAAATAATGATGAAGTTATGGACAGAAATGAACATCTATTTGAATGGATTTGTGGAGATAATTGTGAGTATTGTGCTCAGGATAGAGAAGAGATAAGCAGACAGAGCAGCAGTTCCATGTGTGAATCAATGCCTTCTTTTCAGACACATGGCGATGATGAAGAGCAATCAAAAATTGAAACAAGTGCTAGTGCTGAGCATGATTGTTCTTCATTTGATTATAGTTTTGCTTATGCCATATAGGCTGATACTCCTCCACAAAGAGAATTCACTGATAATGAAAATGCATGTTCTACTACCCATGAACCAGTGGCATACCACAATGAAGCTGAAACACCTGGATCACCCATTTTTGACAAATATGATGATGAGGATCTATTTGAGTATGGTGAAGATTAGGGCACTGATGTTGATATGGATTCTAGTTCTCATCCTGATGAAAGAGAAACCAACATACATCATGAAGGTTACTGCAAAGAGATGCCAGAATCTAAGTTTTTTATGTTTGGTGCAGCTGAAAGTTGTGTGCCTGAAGTGCACAAATATGGATTTGAGAGCTTTGTCTTTGATATGCCAGCTCATGATAAAATGAAGCCTGATGCTCCTAGCTGCATGATATGAGTGTTTTTAGTTTTCAGTCTAGCTAGGAGATCATTTTGTAATGCATAATGCTAATACAGATGATAACATGTGTTATATTTCATTTGAATATGCATTGTTTGATAAATATGACACCCACATGTCACATGATGCTGAAGGTTGTTTACATAAGGATGACAGTGACAAGCTAGATCAGAGGGTTGAATATGCAGATGACAAGATTTGTATGTGGGTAGGTCATGATAGTGTCTCCAGGATTGATCCAGTGAATGCAGATGAAAACAAGGTGTTTGATAAGGGAAGATACAGGTTTTTATTTTCTTGGTGGCCTTAGGCCATCAAGTGTGTTTAGTGATGCAGGTTGGTTCAAGTTTGACTCTGTAGCCCAATGGATAAGGCCCAATCTGTGAAACTAGAGATTCTGAGGTTCTTGCCATACCTGCAAGAGGCATGCATCTCCAGATAGAACCACTGGTGGTGCCTGCATAAGCAATTAGGTTTTAAGCATTTAACTATGCAGGCCCCTTCCCAAAAATCCAAAAAGTTCTATCTCTTTTGACCTCTGCAGTGCTAAAAAATGCAAAAAATTAGTCATATGCATGCGTCTTTGTATATACAAAGGTGTTTGTAATACATACAGGTCAAAATGTGCATTGGCGAGTCAAAAATCTCTATCGCCCTTTGAAAAATTGAGTTAGGTGCATTTATGATTGTATATCAGGCTCTAAAAGGTGCATATACAAAGGGGGAATCTTTCACAGATTCTCAAGAATATTCTCGCTTTGTATATTGGGTTATATACAAAGAAAAATATACAAAGAGGTGCAAATATACATTTGCTACAGTGGCGAGGCAGAGATGCAATTGGTGGGGCCCGCAGATATGCAAAGCAGAATATACATCAGCTATATACATTCAAAAATGTGCAAAGGAATGATGTACAATGACTGATATACAAATGGTGGGGCTCACGGATAGGACATACAAAGGTGAATGTATGTGAAGTATACATTCGAAATATACAAAACAAAGGCATACATTCCAGACCCGATTGGAAATCAAGCTACAATAGATGGACTTTTAGGTCCGCGGGTTGTATATCATGTTTGTATATGCGATATACAAGGAAGTATGCAAGGAAAGAGGATACAAGGTGGACCCGATTGAAATTTCCAATTTGCTCTATAATAGTTTGGGGTCCGCCTTGCATGTATATGCATCCTGCATACACAAGGATTTAAAAAGGGAATTTGTATATGTATATATTTTTGCATATACAAGGGCGAAAAGGCAAAATGAAAGTGAGGGCCACCGATAGGAGTGAGGTGCTGACGTGGCACGATCTGGTTGGCTGGTGACTTGGTCAACATTTTTTAGGGCAGTCGATCTTAGCGATGGGGAGGTGATCGACGGTAGGTTTTGAATACCCTACAGCGATGGGTTTTCTTTGTGTGCAGCCACATTTTGGGTGGGAAAATTTCTAGATGCATCTACTGTTGCATCCCACGGGTAGATAAAGCAATAATGGTGAAATTTAGAGGGATGACCGATGGAGTTAACAGGTCAACCACCTAATTGATGATGAATGTCTCTGAGCGGCGGCTCAGATCCTGATTCCACCTGCTCTCTTCCTTTGCTTCCCAGTTGCATTCAATTTTGAGTGCCAATTCTCACGATGCATTGTATCTAGCAATTTTTTAGTTGATTGTTGTAATGTTGGCTGAGTAGACAGTTTTTCTATAAAATGCAAACCGTGTCACTCACATTTGGTTGTTGAAGACTTGGGCAATTTTTTGTGTGAATAACGAAATATAGAGCATTTCTTGTCTATTTTTATCTCTGTGGAGTTTATGTGTTGCATCTGAGTTGTATCTTGCACATATATTCAGTTTCTTGTCATTATATATGAAAAATACGTTATTGCATGTGTTTATCTATCTGTCTCCACTTGTTGTATGCATTTTCTTCTTTTGAATCTGGTTGCTAAGGGTTTCTCAGATTCTAGGGTATAGTCTTGCTGTATCACATACTTGATCTCTCACTTCCATTCAAGGAGTGGATTAAATTGTTTTAGGTTAAGGTGTGGAGAAGAATGTATGTCAGCTGGGATGTTTGTAAGTATAGGCAGCTAAATACCCATTCCTAGGTAGCATTTGTAAGGCAGATACTAGTTCCAACCCCTTGAAACTTGAATGCTAGTTGCAAGCCACTCTCTTGTATACTTCTAGTTGACTCCATTGTCCTGGGATAGGCACCGGTCTGCCCTTGTGAAGTAGTTATGATCCAAAAACCCCTGTCTTGCATCCAAACCATCAAACCAACCATTCGATAACTTCCACCTATTAGTTGTAGGAGTAGGATTAGGAACCCCTGCATACTCTCATACCTGACCAAACAAATATGTCCAAGAACATTGCCAACCTTGTGATTCATCACACAAATCTTGGTCCACACATGAGAGTATTCTGCCTGTTATTACAAAGTTAAATCTTTCTGTCATTTGGAGAGTAAATGTTACATCTTTATCAAATAGGGACACCCCCCTTGGTGTGGCAGAACCAAAAGTGAAGGGGAGGCAGCTCACATAACCTCCCGTTTCTATTAGCTGGATCAGCCTATGCATAGGAACTGGCAAACCCTCTGCCGATCTAGGAAAATAACCAATAGGTCCGATACGTTTTAAGCCAAATGCATGATGAGTTTATATGGCTAATGAAACCTTTCAAGATCACCAAGGATGCCATTAAGGCCGTGACAGGGTTAAACTCATCTAGTGGACTGCCAATGTTGAAGGTTGTAAAAAATCAAATTGTGACTGATGCAACTGGTGTGAAATTTGATAAAAGGGCAACGACTATCAATGATATTAGTGATCTGAATGTTAAGTTTGCTTCAATGGTAATTGGTTATAAAATTTATCAATCGAGCAGGGAGAACTATGTTTTTAGAACTGCCATATATGCTACATAACAAATGATCAAAGAAAATGCAAATTATGACCAATGTGAGTTATTGTAGAACCAACTAATTGAGAACTTAAACAAAATTAAGGAAGACAAGAAAAGCACCTTTAAATATGGTACATTGGTTCTATGTCAATTTTTCTACTTCATGAGTGAGGTACGTGGAGTAAAGGGTGTACACTGGACTAATGATGAGCCAGATGCTATTCAGATAAGAGATCATTTACACAACATTGGTGACTATAAAGCACAGAGAATTGCAATCTGGGGATACTTCAAGAATTTTTAGAATATGATGCATTCTAGGGAAAGAATCCCTAAATCAGTTGTTGAGAAGTACAAGAATGAAATCTATTTCATGGTGGACACTAATCAGTGCTTAATGGAAGGAGTAGAACCTAGAACTATTTGGATCATGCCCATGGGATATGAGGTAGATGAGAAATTTTTTAATATGTATGCTTAACACCTTTTGAGCAAGCCAAAGGTCACAACAGTTGAAATACTTGGGACATATGAGGAGCTAAGTATGAAACTTCATGTTAAGCTCAAAAAACCTAAAACCAATAGAAAAGTAAGGAAAGAAGTTGAGCAGTTGGATAAGAATCTAGGCCTCACTAAGGAAGTTGTGAGCCAATGTAGGGAAAGAACTGAAAATACTGACAGGGAGAAGCAGGATAAGAAATAAGCAAGTGCTCCAGTAGGATCCTCCTCCACACCAAGGACCACTAGGAGCTCTGTTGCTGCCCTTGTTCCCCCAAAACTTGCCAATCCTAAGAAATCGGAAGACAAATCATCCGATAAGGAAAAGAAAAGAACAAAAGTAAAGTAAAAAAGGCCATATGGTAGTTTGGAAAAGGAAGATGAATAAAAGATAGATTCAGATGATGAACTTAAAGAGCTAAAGGCCAGAGGTACCAAAGTAGTCAAAGTGTCTAAAGAGAAACATTTTAGAAGCAAGATGACAAATAAAAAGTAGAAATCAGAAGCTGATGTTGAAAAACCAACTCATGCTATGAAAGATATTATCAAAACAATCACTGTTGATGGTAATCTCAAACCAATAACAGAGTTTTATGAACTTTACAATGATGCTGACAAAAGACTTCTGGAAGAAGCTACTATCAAATACTTGAATGTATTCAATCGAGCCCTGGTAGAAATTTTGTCAGAAGTTCCAAAAGGTTTGAGAGATATTTTGGAAATTAGGAAAGAAGATGCCAAGACAAAAGATATGGAGCTGAGGGAACATGTGTTAACTACTCTATGTCCAGTGATCTCTAGCAGAGAAGTAAATAAAATCTTTAAAGAGGTCAAAATTGAATTCATGAGTAAGAAAAGAATGAACAAGCTGATGATTGGAGAGATAGAAGAAGTTGTCCAAGAAATTGAACAAATTCTAAGGAAAGTATTGGACAAGAACAAGTTCTTTGTAACTTTAGATGAACCTGCTAATGACACTCTAGTTCTGGATGATGAAAAGTAGCAGAAGAATGAGAAACAAAATGGATTAGATGACTCCCCTATTACAAAAGAAGAAGCAACAAAAAAGGAAGATAAAAAGATTATAGATGAAACTGATCATACAAGAGGTATTCAAACTCCTTTGGATCAATCTTACAAAGAAGAGATAGAGATGAATGTTGAAGTAGATGATCAAATTGAAGATGGTTCATTGAAGAACAAAGAGCATGAATTAGAAGAAGGTGGGGAACAAGAAGTAGAAAAGGCCAAGGACTATAATGAAAATGAAGAATAGATTGCAAAGGTTGATGGAGAGCCCAAGCAGGACAATCTGATTGACAGTATCGGTAAGGATCAGATAGATACACCAGACACTATAGAAGTAGTGAATGAAATTTTTGAAAGAGAGAAACAAATTGAAGAAGATTAGGACATAATTCAAGGTCCAATAAATTTTGATACCTTATCTCTCATGCAGAAGATAAAGTTGGCTTCTATAGCTCAAGCCAAAGCAAGAGAAAATATACTGAAGTCTTACATAGAAGACAAGGAGATACTTGGTCTGACATCAAGAATCTTGGAGAAGATCATACCCACTTTTTAGAAGGAATATTTAGCACCCCCCTCCGGACATCTAAAGAACTTGATAAACTCTGTAACTACCCATTTTGAATCTCTTGAAAAGTCTGCAGAGGTCAAAGTTCAAAAGGAATTCAATGATAAAAGATTTGATGCTCTAAAAGGGTTGATTGGAGTAGATAGAATGGTGTTGGATGCCAGAGTAAATTGTATTCAAAATGCTCTTACATAAGGAGGAAATGTATACAAATATTTCTTGTCTTGTCCTAAAGTTATAGAGGATATTGAGGATAAAATAAAAGTGTCTAAGAAAAAACTATCTAGTGTATCCAAATCCTTTGACCCTGTGACAACATTAGTGGTAAGCAAGGAGAGTCAGGCAATCAACTTGATTGAAGATATAAAGAAATTGATAATAGAAAAGGAGAGCATAGAGGCAAGGATGAGTGAACTTAGGGGACTCATTTCTCCTAAAATGGAAGCAATGTTCAATGCCCTTACCGAAGCCCAAGCTGTAGCTTGGTCAAGTGATCCCATTGATCTCCGAACAGTAAAGTCAAGAGCATTTCTTTTCAGTGGCCACATCTCAATTTTGAACAGTATGAAAAAGAGTTGGGAGAATGAGTTTGCATTGTTGAAGAATGATTTTGGTGATGTTTTCAAACTTATGTAAATAAGTCATAGGGTTGTTTTTATATATGCCAATGCAAATAAAACTTTGGTGAATTTTGGTATGTGGATTTTATTGAGTTTGATGCTCAATTATAGAAATTGGAACTACTAGACCATAAGGCAATATTCACTCCTGGCTATAAAGTTGTATTGCATACACACTACATTGTGGAAGAATGTGAGATTATGGAATTGTTACATCAAGTCTATCCTTTGTCATTGATGTCAAAGGGGGAGTGAAGAGAAGTGAAAAATGAGGAATCCAACAAAGGGGGAGCACTAGAGAAGAATGAAAGCATAAGTGTACATTGTAAGGGGGAGTGTTGTGTAGTTACACAACATGCCCCATTTTGACTTGACAAAACAGGGACCCAACTTTTTTCTTGGCTTGGCTTGTGTTTTTCCTACTTTTCAGCGGTTTGGTAAAAGTAAGTCATGCAGGTGATCCTGCATAAGGAAGCTGGGGAATTCATCATGATGAGGTTAGTCAGTCAAAGTTAATATTTCATGTCAATAACCTCATGGTTGGAAAGAGTACAAAATTTCATGTAGGTTTGCCATTTGGATCACCCTAATATTCCTTAGGGAATGAAAGTTATGACAAGTCAAAATCCTGGTCAAACCTGATATTCCAGGGGGGTCATATTTCGTAACATCAGTCATCTTATGTAAGATCACCCTGATCCAATTTTATCACCTGATAATCATTCGGTCTGGAGCTCTGGATGTCAATTTTATGTGATAGTGGTATTTACCCGTCAAACAACGTCATATATTTTGCGAGGGTCATATTTTGAATATCACCTGATGTTCTGAATATCACCCGATCTTTTGAATATCACTTGATATTTTGAATATCACCCTGTTCCAAAATATCACCCCAGAACTAATATGCTGATGATGTCATCCAATCTTGATGAACAAAGAAAATCAACATGACGGTGACATTCTCATCCTTTTTACCTCACGGAGGTATATTTCCAGCGATCACCCTTTTACAATAACATGACGGTGACGTCATCCTAATCTTTCGAAAGGAGGTCACTTTAGTTTTGAGGGGTCACATCTCAAACATCCCCTGATTTTCAAAACATGACCCGATATTCCAAATATCACACAATATTCTCAATATCACCCGATCTCTTTGACATCAGTCTTCCCGCTCAAAGGCAGAGGGTCATATTACACATAGGGGGTCATATTTTAAATATCACCCAATCTTCTAAAGATCACCCCCTCATCTTACCCCTTGACATTTAATGCACATAAATGCAGTAGGTGGATTCCAGCCAATTGCAAACACAATGCAAACACCTGGCAGCATCTGTAAATTCACGGTAGAAGATCAATGGTTTTAATCAATCTAACCTATTTTTTCCCCAATTTACCCTAAGAATGAGATTAAAAGTGAATTTTCTGGGTCATTTTAGATTTACCTTGAGAAGAAACAAGATTTTATAGAGCGCAGAACATTCAAACCCTCGTACGACCTACCTACGGATGCAAATAGCTTATAGCAGAATGGAGCACATGATTATCACCGGTATTTGAGCCCCTTTTCCATAATCATCTGCTTAATCCAGGAGAAAAACGTAATCAGGTAAGTAATTAGAAACACTCTTATTGTCATTTTCTATAATATCTAGGTAGTAAGTTCTTTTATGGTTTAGCTCTATAATTATGCATATCATGATGAAATGAAGATTAATAAGTATAATATGCATGATGTCGTAAATGTATAATGTTGTTTATGCATGCATGTGGATATTGTTGTAAGACCAGTCATGTTCATTGCAGGAATCTATGGCAGACGTTAGGAAGAACAAGTCTGATTCAGAATTTCTTAAGCCTATGTTTGCCCAACCTAAGGGAGTACAGTTTAAATATGGTGTCATCAGAGATACTCATCAGGGAAACATAGATTTGGCAGCATGGTCAGCCAAGATGGGCGATGATAAAGAAAGTACCCTACTGGATGTCATTTTGTATCAAGAATGTGGTATGCAGCTGGATTTCCTTATTCTATGGAAACTCCAGAATTAGTAGTAGAGTGTGCAAGAAATTACAACCCTAAGATGAGGCGAGTAGAAAAACATGGAAGGGTGTATGCGGATCTGTCAATAAAAGGGATTACATCTACTTTCAACCTTCCAGTTGGGAAAAAGGTAGTTAGTATAGATCTGAAGAAACTGGAGATTGAATATACAAATAACAAAAAGACTGCAAGAAAGAGGATGTACCAATGGAGAGCAAAGAACAGCCCTTACACTACCTCTGCCAAATTACCAGTGCACCTATACAAGTTTGATTTTGATAATGAGTATCAGTTTATGATTGCCCTGCTCAGCAGGATGACATGCCAGCCTACTGCTAGAAGTTTCAAGGATTGGATGTATGGGGTTATCATGATGTGCATTTACACAGATAACAAGCCATTATGGGCTATGATCATTAGTGATGCTCTAGATGAGCAGCTGATGAACCTAGGGGGCATGGACTGTTCATTTTATATGACTTCATATATTGTGTATTCATATGCTTATAAAGGTACATTTGATGCACTGACCGTAGTTGGAAAGATTGGTGATAGTTTGAATGATGCCCATATATGGAACCATTATCCTTAGTTGTAGAGATCACACTATCTCCATGACTACAAATTAGTGAGTGATGTATTCTCTATGCATCTGGTCAAAAAAATGGAAGAGGATAGAACCAAAAGACTGAGCATGGAAGCTCAAGAAATTATATACAAGCATGGTGCCTGGTTCATCCAATTTGCCACATTTTCCTACATTAGGATAGAAGGTTTTGAAGGACAGCCCTTAATGTCACCCAGGTACCCTACTGATGGGGTAGTCTTGATGGAGTTTCTAAGACAGATATCAACTATACTGGATACATGTAAAGAAAACAATAAAATACCTCTAGTATTGTTTCGAATAACTATAGGATGGTACATATGCCCTGATTCAGATGGCATAAAGAAGGCCATAGGTGGTCTAAACCTAGTGAATTTACATCCATTCCCATTGGCCAGATCATATGATGCCTATGGAAGAATGCAAAAGATCATAGTTCATCCTATACATAAGAAGCACTTGGAGGATTTTTGGACTGACTGTGACGATGAAGCTGAAGTAAGAAGAAGAAAATATCAGAGACTCACACTCAATCAGATTAAGACATTTGATTGCATTCCAGTGGCTATGCAATTAAATAAGGATGATGGCAAGATCATGTCAAACAAGTATGAAGACAATAAGGTATATAATGACACCATTTCAGCCCCTGACCTAATGCAACCTGAAGACATTTCATTAGATCAGTTTATAGGTGGGGTGCTATAGTTGACCTAGTCATGGGTGGATAAACAAATAAATATACTGAAGAAGAAGGGGATGGCCATCATAGTAGATAACAAGAGGAAAAGGCAGGAGATTCCTGATGAGGAATATGATGACTTTCTTAGAGAGAAGAGAAAATCTAATGGAGAAAGGCTGCCACCCTAGAAACAATGAAAAGGACCTCCCAGAGGGAAGAAGACTGATAATGAACCTAAGGGGGTAATAGTTGAGAGAATTGATATACCAGCTGAGGATGCATCTGCATCAAGACAAGCATCAGCCTCGTCTACACCACCTCTAGAGGATAAACAAAAGACTAAAAGGATCCTGAGGCCAGCTATGGATATTATAGAAATACAAGATCAAGGCCAAACTTCACAGTAGTATGTGGAGAAGGATATTCTTATTGAAGAGGAGCCTGCAGAAGATGACCCCATGATGGTCACAAGGAAGAGGAAGGTAGTGTCCCTAGTAACATCAACTCCTAAAAAACAAAGAAGACATATGAGGGGTGAAATAAGACATGACCCTATAATATTAAGGGGTTCTGGTAGTGAAGTGTTCAGAAAAGAATTGCAACATGATGTGCCACTTCCTACCATAATTTAGTTTAAGACTGAGAGGGCTAAAGAGCAAGCAAAAGAAGCCACTAAAGCAACTCAAGGTGGTCCTTTCTCATTGGAAGAGACTGTGGACCTATCAGATGATGAGGTGGTACAAAATGTGACTTCTCAGCAAATGGAGACCCTCGCTTCTAACACTCGCATGACTCCACAAGGAACCCCATCCTCACAGAGGGTGATATTAGAAGAGTTGAAGCAAAAAGATCAAGAGAAAGAAGATAGTCTGGAGAGGGCAGCCCAACAACTCAGGCTTTATAAATTAGTTGATTAGGTAACTAGCCTTGCAGTGATCGACCTAACACATAGGGAGGATGTAAGTCCTAAACATCAAGTAGGTGCACCTGAGAGAACAAAAAATGTTGAGGAAGTCCAGTTGATAGAAGTGGAGAATCATTCTCCAGATATGGGCCAACAACAACAAGATATATCTGATGAGCCCAAAATAGTTGAAGTTCAACAAAAGGGTGGTGATAAAGAAACCTCAGGTCATGATGACCTAAAGACTTGAGAGGTAGATACAACAAGTGAGGAGAAAAATATGATCCAAGATCAGGTAAATGCACCTAAGTTAGATACAATGATATCCACGGATATAAATATACCTCAAGATGAGGAAATTACCAAGGTGGATGAAACAAAAGAAGATGAAGTGTAGGATCAACTACAGGGTCATCATGTGGATGCACCATAAGATCCTCCACCGCAAGAAGAGACTCCTCAGGAGGAGAAAGTAGAACAAGATCACCCTCATGAAGAACATCATGAGGAAGAAATCAGGACATCACCCTCTCCACCGAGAACTAAGATTGATACTGGAGATCAGGGTGGACATGATGATGATGATAGATGACAGGGATCTAGGGACAAAATACCTCAATGGATCGAGAAAGAAATAAGTATAGAATCAGGTTTCGAGATTCAAAAATTTGATGTTTCAACATTGTTTTCAGAAACCATCATCAAGCCTAAGAGGAAGGCCAGATTAACCTCAGCCATCAGAAGAGATCTTGTTATGGGTAGAAGGACCACCTAGGTAGCACTTCCCATTGTTGAGAAAGAGAAAGGCAAGATCACCTTGGAAGAATTCCAGATCACCATGGTTGATTTAGGGTTTGCCAATGAGGACCAAGAAAGTTAGGAAGGAAAAGACATAATTGATTCTTTAACCCAAAGGGTGAAGAAAGAAAATGAGAAGAATAAGCAGCATAAGGAGCACATTGCCGAGCTACACTCATACATAAAAGGGTTAATTAACCCTGACAATACATCATCAGATCAGGCACTCCTATTGACTGCAATTTCTCAAGAAGAGGTTAATAAATTAGACCTCATGAAGCATGAGTTAGTGATCATGAGAAAATGGATGTCATCAGTACTAAATGGAGCTGAAGATGTAGTGGGAGCCTGTTTGCAGAGGTGGAATTCTTTGGGTACTCCAAGAAGAAGGTGGATAAATTATAGAATGAGGCTACAAGAAGATCACTCCAGTTGGAGAAAGCCTTGGGTGCTCTGAGTGAAATAATGAGGATTAATTCACAAATCCTGATAACTCATCAGGTGTTGAATAATAACACTGCGATGTTAGTGGATATTTGGTATAAGGACATCAGGTTTGAATGTGATTTACTGAAGAAGTGCAGTAATAAATTAAGAGATATCAGTGTGAAGCTGTACATCATGATGTCTTATGAAGCAGAAGTCTTGGAGGGAAAAGTAGAGGGTAAAATTGAAAACCAAGACGCAAACTTTGCCATAAAATCTTTGCATAATAATTTCCAGCCGATGGCTAATGATCCTCTCACCCACCTGACAGAAGAAGCAATGGACAAGGTCATGAGAATCAAGGTCAAAGTGGAGAACCATAATGAAACATTGAGCAGTAGGAAGGGCAAGTTAGAAGTCCTTTGAGATAAATATTAGGCCCACAAGCACACCATTGCAAAAAATAAAACTTAGGATGGCAGAGAAGTTGATAAGATAGTAGAAGCATATGAAAATATAAGGACAACATTAAAGGTCCATATACAGGAGGATAGTCATCAGGGTGATGAAGACATGAAAAGTGATGATCATGATGATCATGATGAAGAAGAAGAGCCTGAGGAGTAGATGAAGATGTGCTACAAGAGAAACATCTGCATCAGGTGCTTAGCAGAAAATGAGTTACCTAGATGGTTGCCAGCTAGCAACTTATGCCATGAGATATTGTTGACCAAGTCAAAAGGAATATGCACTATTGATTCTAATTGATAAATCTTGATCGTAGATCATTTGTAACTGCTCCCTCACCTTGTTCTATAAAAGGTGCAAGGATGCCTTGTTTTCAACATTCGAAGCTTAATTAAAATTTGTTTACTAAAATATCAGGGCCTATTTCAAAGTTATTGTAAACATACATGTTTTTTCATACTTAATGAACAAGAAGACCATTTTGATTACAAATCATTGTAAATCCTGAGTAGTCTGTGTTTGAATTCTTGATACATGCTTTGACTTGTTGCATCCCTTGGAGTGCTCATCAGTCTGCATGTATTGTCTTCATTCATCATCCTTCGAAGTTTACATCATCTGTATCTAGCTGTGGAACATCCTGGTGAAAATATGGTTTGATTTCTTCTCCTAATGATAGTATCAAGTGTGTATGTGGATCAATAGCTGAAGATTCATCATAATTTGAAGTATTCTTTTCAATTTCTTTTAATTTCAGAACAATTCACCATCACAATTGCAAATAATAGATAATTAGAAGCAATATACATGAAATATGCAGACATCTCGTAGAAACTTGAAGATTTATAGCATATTTGAAGTTAAAGTATGTACAATTGACAAATATCATGCAAAGATCTAAGTATAGACACACTATTTATGGAAATATCCTATGTAGAATAACCTTTCTGTGTAGCATCTTTACAGAAATGGAATCCTACTAATGAGCAAACGTAAGGCCCCTGAATGGAAAACAACAATGCACATCAACCACTGAGTAATGTCAGTTGATTAAGAACTAATCCACGGAGACTTGGGATCATGAATTCTTTTAATTCATCGTATCTTTCAAGATGAGTAAAGGTTGATGTGTAACTTTTATTCTACGTTTGTTTATGACTAACATCATGATCAAAATAAATTGGCACTAGAAGGAGGGCCCGAAGCTAGAGGCTCATCATCAGTAAGTCAGATTTGATGATGCAGACAGTGAGGTAACACTAAAACACCTCCTGATTTTGATCAATACATAAAGATTTGTTGTTTTAAGCTTGTGCATGCTAATCATTTGTGAAGTTTTCAAGATTAACCATAAATATTGCAAGATTTATAGTAAATCATTGTGAATTTACAAAGATCAATCCTATTTCAGGTAAATTTGTCAAAGCTTTGAGGTAATCTGCCTTAGAAACCTAATATCTGGTTACAAGTGTCACTAGACCTCAGTATCGCCTCATATTTGCATTATTTGTGCAAATAGTTCATAAATATATAGTCAGTCTCACTTTTTGACTATAAATACAGTCTTTGCTAGTGAATTTCAACCGATCTTTATAGTCAACTAGCTAATTTTCCTTAAATTTGAGAAATCCTGGCTTACAGGCCAAATACCAGGTCTAGGTCTAGTGGAATATTTGAAGAATTACCTGTCAGAGGATTCAGACCCAGAAGTGTAGACATCCATCATACTCCTAGTTCTAGTGCTTCAAGAGCATCACCAAAATGTTCTCCTGTAACTCCTATTGGCTTACAAACACCTACAGGATCACCTGTTACACCTCAGGTTCAACCTCAGCTAGTCATACCCTAGGCTCAACCTCCACTGGTTGCAATGTCATTCTTTGCAGCAGAATCACCTTTAACTTTTAATGCATATCATCCATTACCAAAGAATCTGGATAAAATTTGTCCAAAATATCATCCATATCAGGATGCGGATGATCACATCAAAACTTTTGAAGAGGCCTGTTGTAGAGCTAGAATAGAGCATCAGGACGTTGTATGCAAATTATTTCCTTTTTCCTTAGGAGAAGAAGCCTATAATTGGTATATTAGCCTTGGTCAGGGTTCAGTCAGATCATGGGTTGTCTTGGAGAAAGATTTCACTGATAGGTTCAAAATACCAATAGATCCTTCAATGAACTATCACCTATTTGCCACAATTAAACAGTTTGAAGGAGAACCTATTGCCAATTTCAACGCTAGTTTCCAGAAAATGCTATCTAAGTTAGTCACCCCATATGTTGTAGTAGATGAAGCTGCTAGGAGCATTTATTATTTAGCCCTAGATCCTTTAACTTCCATGTTCATCAGGAGAGCACATCCTGAAATCACAACTTTAAAGGAGCTTTCCAAGAAGTTATCAAAGTCAATCAGCAGCTAGTTCCTGCTCCTACACTAAACATAGCATTTCCTAGACTTCCTAGTTATCCAACATACCCTACCTAGAAATAGCCTAATGGAGCCATGATGCCTCCAGTAATGATGCCTGCACCTTTACAAATACCTCCATTGAGTATTATGCCACCTCCAAATGGAAATGGCCAAATGATGCAGTATCCAAGACAAATACAAACACCTCAGGGTGTAGATTAGTCTGCCAATAATCAGAACAATGGATCTTCCTTTTTCAAACCCTTGATAGAAAATGTAGTGGCTAAGGTTCAGGAAGAGAAAGAAGAGATCAAGGAAATATCAACTCAGTTAAGGAAACTTACAACTAAGATCACTCACTTAAGGAGTCAAAACTTCTACTCTCAGCCTAACCAAAACAAAGGCTATAACAATGACAGACCAAATTATCCTGATAGAGGGTACAACAACAATAATTATAATAGTAATGGCAATAATAATCCTCCCAGATAGCCTAGAGTGTGGAACACTAGGCCAAATAATGGTTCATTGCCATCACCCCTAGACAATTTGCCTCCTGGTGAACCCAAACAGACTACCAGAGTCAACCTTGCAGAGGTAGCCCTCTCTAACTAGTGCAGAATTCATAACACCAATGCACATGTAGAGTTAGACTGTCCACAATTCAGAATTGCTGCTAGCATTTTCCAGACTGAAATGTCCAATACTTCAGGAAATCAACCTCAGGTAGAGGGAAATGAACTTGTTCCTTGTGGATATGACTCTGCCTTAGTGCTAGAGAGCTACATGTAGTATCCTTATCAGTAGACAGTGCCTGCTCACCAAGATTACACCCTGGCATGTGAAGCATTTGCCATGGCTTTTGAGTCAAATTATGTCTTCCCCTTTGAGGATGAAAATGAGCCTTCAAATGAACATGAGGAGGTACATGCCTACCAACAGCAATATCAGGGTAAGCATAACTACAACTTGAGAAATAATGCCAACAGGCCTACTGGTCCATTAACCACTTCCTTGCCTCTAAACAATTTCAATACACCTCCTGATCCCAAGGCAAGTAATAACCCTAGTTTTCCCAAGGTGAATGCTCAATACTTGACATCACCAAATAATGTGCCAAAAGCTGCTAACCTACCTCATGAATTTGACAAGTTGGTCACTTATCTCGCTAATGAGACGAAAAAGATTAAAATCAGTTTATCCTTGTTAGAGTTGCTTAAAACTCCTGCCATTAAGAAAGCATTTATGAAATCACTAGATGATCCTACTCCTAAAGAGGATAGTCACCCCTCAGGTCAGTCTAGTAGTAAAGATCATGCTGCTAGGGATCCTAATGTCAAACACAAGGTGCCAGCTATTGTTCAAGCTGTAGAGACCTCCCACATGACCTTATATAGAGATAAAAGTGAGTCACCTCCTTTCCTCCTTACTATAAGGATGTTCAGTAAAAACCTAGACAACTATTTAGTAGACTCAGGAGCATCTACCAGTGTGATGCCCCTGTCCATATGTAATGCTTTAGGGATGCATCCTGTTAAGTCATTAAAGAAGGTGACACTACTGGATAAAATAGAAGTAAGCATGGTAGGGAAGCTAACTCACATTCACATGCAGCTAGCATTTGACCCCAGAATCCAATATTATATCGATATTCAGGTAGTTGATATACTTGATACCTATGGAATGTTACTCAATAGAGACTAGTCCAAAACCCTTAATGGATATATGTCCATGGATTTTAGTCATATGTGGTTGCCCTAGAAGGGGATACCAAACCAAATAAGAATTGATGTTGAGCCTCAAATGAAACACATGATCACTGAATATAACAAAACTAACGAGATCATGTATGTGGATGTGGAACCTAGAGTTTACTCCATTAGGCCACAGACTGTCAGGATAGAAGAAATTCTAATGTATGATGTTCATCATCATCATGATGACCCTCAGGATGACAAACTAGTTGTAGAATCTGATGGTAATCCTGAGAATGAAAATGAGGTACATCACTACAAGAATTTTGAAAGGCACTTGTCCAGAGAGGTAAAACGATGTCAGTTGTTAGAAATATCTCTTCATGATATTCTAATTGATGGATGGTGCAGGTTGCATAATGAGCCACATTCTGAGAGGACTTGTGAAGCATGCATAGACATGCTGGAGTTAGAGCAAGCATGCAGTGATGCATCAGCATCATCATCATCATCCTCAGAGGTAAGTTCCACAGACAGTGATAGTAATAGTGATGCTGATTGTTGTTTATTTTCTACAGGAATAGGAGAATCTATACCATAGGATGAATGTCATGTTCAAATGATAGAAGAGATGCTAGTATGCAACCAGAGTAATGTTAAGAGAAAAAAGAAAATCACCAAAGGGAGTGATTGTTTAGTTGAATCAGATTATGAATTATCTGATGAAGACAGAGGCAACAATATGTCTAAATTTGAAGAGTTTTTAGCAATAGAGGTCCAGAAGATGACACAACAGTAGAAGTCTCCATAGGATGCCTTGATTGAAAGATGGTGTAGGTTACATGAAGCACCTCACTCAGAAACTGCTTGCTCTTATTGTTTGCATCTTCTGAAAAGACAAACATTGCCTAGTCGAGAGGATTTAACTTTTGGTGATAGAAAGAAAGAAGAGACCTCAGCTTCACAGAAGAAAGGAAACGTGAAGTCTAAGAAAGCTGAGATACCAAAACTAAAGTGGATATCAAGTGGTGTAGCTGCCAGAGATGCAAAGAAGAAGGAAGGCTTAGGTAAGCATTTGGCTGAAGATAAGCCATGGATCCATAGATTTGATAGATCCAAGTCAAAACAAGGAGCTGGAGTAGTGATAGATCTCATTGATCCATCAGGAAAATCCTACTTGGCAGCATACAGACTACATTTCTCATGCACCAACAATGTAACAGAGTATGAAGCTCTGATTCATGGGATACTATTTGCCCTTAAGAAGAAAGTAAAAATTTTGCATGTCTATGGAGACTCAGAATTAGTCATGAGACAGGTGAGAGGAATTTACTCCTACAACTATAAAAAATTGTCCAATTATAGACACAGGGTGTAGGACCTGATAGAGTCTTTTGATGCATTCAATATCACCCATGTACCTAGAGAACAGAACCATAGGGAAGATGCTTTAGCCCAAGCTGCTAGCACATTGGAGCCACTGTCTATTTCTGGACTGAAAAGATTTTTAGTAGAGTTGGTATTAGTACCTTCAGTACCTAACAATGTAAACAACCTCCAAGTGTTTGATGATGATCAGCATATCCTAGATTTCACCTCCAACAGGGATATATTTGATGCTCAGATCATAGATGAGAACAATGTAGAAGATCATGTTTGGGAAGAAGAAGAAATCTTAGAGTTGCCTAGCAATAAGATTCCTAAGGGAATGATAGAGCTAGAGAGAGCATTTGATCTGGACAACATGCTTAAACAGAAGGACCTTCCAAAAGTTGATGGAGGACAATATTCCTAGGTTAATATTGGACAGAATGATGAAAAGAAAAATGTCCTGATAGTAAAAGTTTGCACAGAAGAAGAGTTAGAAGGAATCACCCAAGCTCTCAAAGATTACATCCATGTCATTGCCTGGACTTGTGATGAGCTGAAAACGTATGACACATCAGTCATCACACACACCATACCCCTCAAGTCAGATGCCAAACCTTTCAGACAGAAGCAAAGACTTGTCAATTCTTTGCTGGAACCTATTATTTTTGAGGAGGTTAAGAAACTATTAAATGCAACTCTAGTCCTAGTGAGGAAGAAAAATGGAGACATCAAACTATGTGTGGACGTTAGGAACCTGAACAGAGCATCTGAGAAGGATAATTATCCTTTACCTTCCCTAGATGAGGTCTTACAGATTGTGAACAGTGCCAAAATGATGTCATTCCTAGATGGTTTCTTAGGCTACAACCAGGTAATGGTGGATAAAATTGACAGATTAAAAACTGCATTCACCACAAAGTGGGGGATATTCGCTTACATGTGCATGCCATTTGGGTTAATCAACACTGGAGCAACATTCTAGCAAGCAATGGACATAGCCTTCAGAGGCTTAATAGGAAAATACATAGTCATATAGATGGATGACTTAATAGTGTTCTCTAAAGATAGAGGAAACCATGTAGAAGATCTCATAAATGTGTTTAAAAAATGTGAACAATATGGGATATCCCTGAACCCCAAGAAATGCATATTTGGGGTAACAATAGGAAAATTACTAGGCCACCTGATAAATGAAAATGGGATTATCATTGATCCTGACAGGGTGGAATCCATCATGAAAATACAGCTTCCTAGAAGTAAAAAGGAGCTCAAATCTTACTTTAAGATTAATTTTGTTAGGAAGTTTATTACTGGCTTTGCAGAAATAGTCAGACCCTCAAATGCCATGCTCAAGAAGGACACTAAAATTGAGTGGACACCAAAGGATAGAGCAGCTTTTGAAGACATTAAAAAAGATATATCTGATGCTCCAGTTCTGATCAGTCTAGACTACACCAAGGACTTCTATATTTATTCATTTGCTTCAGAGCATACCTTTGCAGTAGTGCTGACATAGAGAAATGAAGAAAAAGAAGAGAAGCCCATAGCCTTTATGACCTACCCTTTCAAAGATGCTGAACTGAGATACATGGACGTTGAAAGGCAAGCACTTTCTTTGGTCAGAGCAGTAAAGAAGTTTAGACACTATATACTAAGAAGTAAAGTTATTACTGTGGTGCCTAATGCAACAGTGAAGATGCTATTAATGCAGAGCGAGCCAGGTGAAAAAAGGGCTAAATGAATCACTGTCTTACAAGAATATGACATGGATATTACACCCATGAAGCTAGTGAGAGGATAGGCTTTGAGCCAAATGATATCAGAAATTGACCCCAATATCATGAGTCAGCAGTATGTTATTAATGCAGAGGACAATGGAGAGTGGTACTTAGACATCAGGCACATCCTGATTACTAGAAGATGTCCTCCAAGACTATAAGCCTCACAAAGGAGAGCCCTAAAAATAAGGTCACAGAAGTATATGATGAAAGGGGGCATCCTTTTCAAGAAAAAATATGAAGGAATATACCTAAGATGCCTGGAGAGGCCAGAAGCAGATAGAGTGTTATCAGAGCTACATGACAAGTTTGGAACAACACATGGGTCATCTTTGGCCACTAGGATACTATTGGCCCACCATTTTCAAGGATACTGCTGAACATATTAAATGATGTCATGTATGTCAGGTTGCCGCTAACAGAGAGAGATATGCTGCTCAACCTTTGTAGCCAGTGATGGAGATGCACCCATTTGCACAATGGGAAATGGACTTCATAGGGCCAATTAATCCTCCATCATCATCAGGCCACATGTATGTCTTAACTATCACTGACTACTGTACCAGGTGGACTGAAGCTATCAGCACCAAGACCTGCAATGCTGAAGATGTCATCAGATTTCTAGAAAGTAATATAGTCACCAGGTATGGAGTTCCCTATGCTCTGGTAAGTGATAACAAGTCTACTTTTGCTTCAACCAAATTGTCAAGATGGGCTTTTGATTATGGGATCATATTGAAGTTTTCCTCAAACTACTATCCCCAAGGGAATGGATTAGCAGAATCCACCAATAAAAATTTGTTGAATATCATAAAAAAGTTAATAGAAAAGAACCCTAGGGAGTAGAACACCCTTCTGAAATATGCCTTATGGGTAGACAGAACCAGGAATAAGGCTGCATTAGGAAACTCACCTTTTCAATTAGTATATGGGGTGGATCCCATCCTCCCTATTAACCTAAAGATTCCTACACTGCAGTTTGCACAAGAGTACCTGGGCATAGACAATAAGAAAGAAGTCAGGTTGCTTTAGTTGATGCACTTGGAAGAGAAAAGAAGTCTAGTAATTGATCAGTTTGTCAAACATCAGGTTGTTGTCAAACACTGGTTTGACAAAAGAGCCAAGGTTAAGGCCTTCAGGATCTCAGATTTAGTCTTGATGTGGGATAAAGCACATGAGAGAAAGGGAGACCATGGTAAGTTTGATAAACTCTGGATAGGTCCCTTCCAAATTTCTGAAATATTAGGAGACGACACTTACAGGGTTAAAAACTTGACAGGTGAGGATGTTCCATTACCAGTTAATGGACAGTTCCTTAAACATTATTTCCAAGCCTAAGTAAGCTTCATGACAGTCATGTGTATCATAGTGTGTATATTTGTATAGTTGTTTGTACATTTTGTTTTGGTTACTTGTTGAGTTTCTATTTTGGTTAGTCAAGATGATGCAACTCATTACCATAGAAAATAATTAAATTATTAGGATTCAAGTGATGAGAACAAATTTATGTATAGGTTATAATTTTTCTAAGTACTTGTGATCAGGTCTATGATATCTTTTCATTAGGGTGCCTTTTCTTGACCAAAGTGATTCTTTCACAATGACTCACCTAACAACCTTGGGTTTGTTGAACACACAAGTATAGGTGTTAAGTGAAAAATCTAAAGGGACTCCCTCACTACCAATACAATCTCCAACCTAAATTAGCAAGTGACCATACCTTGCACACTGAGCTTACATGATGATATCAGATATATAAAGTATATAAACTTTGAAAATCCAAAAATATAATAAAATTAGGCCATCTAAGTAACTCTACCGGGGTTATAGATGCTTGCTGGCAGTGGGGCTCTACTTAGGGAGATTATATAGATAACCTTTCCGAGGCTATGGACGCCTGCTGGCAGCAAGGCTCTATCTAGGTTGGCTATGAGGGATGTTCCCAAACTATGTAGCTTAACATCAGTTACTCATGTTTTCAACTTGCTTTCAAGATAAGGAAAAGTAATCATTTGCACACACCTAATCCTTTGTTAACATTGTTACCATAATGAAAACTTTGTCATTCAGAAAGATTATGATGCTTATACTTAGAAAGAGTTAGAATACTATATATGAATGTGATCACCTCACTTGAATCATTAGAATTTTGTTGTTTTCTTTGGTGGCAAGTTGTTGTGTGGTTACACAACACACCCCATTTTCACTTGACAAAACAGGAACCCAACTTTTTGCTTGGCTTGGCTTGTGTTTTTCCTGCTTTTCGGCGGTCTGGTAAAAGTAAGTCTGATGCAGAGGTAAAATGCAATGGGAGCCTACAAATGGGAAGGAGGAGTCATTAACACACCCAACATGTTATAATACCTATCGGCTTATCAGCATCATCATATTTCTTGCTAACACAGACAGCATCATCATATTTCGAAGAGGCACGAAATATCCTCCTGCTGACTACTGTTCATTCCCTTATCGTCTTTCACCTTTCGCCTGCCAACAGCATCATCATAATCGACAAGCGCAAACATCCTCCTGATGTTCACTGTTCACCATACCGCTAAACTCTATCTTCATCATCATGATGTTCAGCATCACCTTCGTCAGCAGGATATAAAATATCCGGTTCCTCCCAAATATCCTGATGACGACAACTTCAAGCACCTTCCCTTCGATGCTTACGTCACCCCGATATCTGACTACTCAACCAACAGCATCAGGATATGACTTATCCGGTCATATTGAAACATCCTGATGATGTTACCCAAACTTTATGCCGATGCCAAAACACATAGCGACAGCAGGATAAACTTGCATAGGGTGATATTCGCAATATCCTGATGACGATTATCCTGATGACGATGATGTCACATGCAGCTCCTTCAATATCCTGCTGCTCTGATATCCTAATGACGATGACATCATATGCAGCTCCTTCAATATCCTGTTGTCAGCCAAACTTAACCTTATCGGCCCGCGATCGTTTTATTAACCCGATCTTCTACCTTATGCCGATACGCTCCTCCTCGGCAACACCTGATGATGATCACCCCAATGCACATTCACCTTATGCAACCGATTGCATCATGCTCATCTCCCTTTACTCGGATGGCGCCCGAAGTAACTGCAGGATATACACAGAAATATCCTGATGATGTCGTTGCGATGGTTTTCCAGCCTTAGCGAATTTCGATCCGCCGAACCTCCTGGGATAACCCGATCCACTTTCAGGGTGATCTTCCAAACTCTAACTATCAGCTCGACCTAGCACATGCCCATGCTAGGGTTCTCAACACATCTCGACGATGATCCTGCACACCTGCATGCAAACAGAAAGCAAACTAAAACCTAACCTACTGTACATAGCCATTCCACCGATCCGACGAATCAATCGGTGGAATGGATCAGCGAATCCATGTAACCACCAAAACAGCAAATCGATTAAACAATGGAATCCAACCAGAGAATGAACACAAACAGGATCTTTATTGATTTCAAAAGATGCAATACAATACTCAGTCTCTCACTCTCTGTCACTCTCTTCTGCAATACAATGCTATATCATATGTAAAACCCAACCGATTCTACTGCATAAATAGGATCTCCTGCGAGTACTACCACTTGACTCCAAGCGGCTGGGAAATCTCTCCAGGCGGCTGGGAGATCCAACCGAACATACATCATGACAACTGTCCTAACAAACTAGCTAAAAATAGTAAAGTATGGTCAACATGACCTTATTACATGCATTGGTCTTATAAGACCTTCTTGAAAACATTAACAAGACTCATAACAAACTAACTGCCTCATGGAGGCCAGTTGTCAGGTAGGTGCTCCTGCACCATACTCCCCAACAGAAAATAACTCATGTCCCATGAGTTTGGTTGTGGAAGTCCTCCACCTTTATACTTGGCCTTTGCAGTGTCTTGCCCTGTTCCAGCTTTATCCTTTGCTGTATCTCGGCTGCTCCAAGACTTCTGAACTGTAACTTGCTTTCTGGCAAGTAAATCCTCATGCCTGTCAATGTAGGCCCTTCTCTCACATACCTTGTGTTTGTCAGGTTGTCTGACCAGAACCTCTGTCTGAACTGCCTCTTGAACTTCTGCAATGTTCAACTCTGTCTTTCTTTCAACCTTTATAGGACAAACAATAGTCCCAACTATGACAACATCCTTGTCATTCCTCTCAACTGGTTGCTGTTTGCACGCCTGTTTCTGAACCTGCTGCTGACCTCTGTCAGTCAAAACTGAAACTATCTTCAACTTGTTGTCCTGAACAACTCCTTTCCCTGCAGTGTCCTCAACTGCCTTTATGCCTACTCCTATAGGCATCTGTACAAATTCCTTCTTTCCCACTAAAATGATTTTTGCTGCCCCCTGTACTGCAGCATCTTCCTGCAATGGCATCAACATAATAGTCTTCCCATCTTTCTTGATGGTGTAGGTATTAGCACACCCATCATACAGTACCCTCCGATCAAATTGCCATGGTCTACCCAACAGTAGGTGACAACATTCCATGGGCAATATGTCACACAAAACTCTAACATGATATGCTCCAATCTGAAAACCAACATATGCCTGTTCATAGACAAAAAGTGATTGACTATCACTCACCCAAGTTGCCTTGTAAGGGTGTGGGTGTGGAATCCTTTCCAAATTTAGTTTATCCACTATTTCCTGAGATACCATGTTGTCTGTTGAACCAGTATCAATGACAACCTTACATACCTTACCTTTGCTCTTGCATGTGGTCTTGAAAAGAGCTCTTCTTTGCATCATATCCTTTGATGTCTGCAAACTAATTCTCCTAAGCATCAATGCTTCTCCCTCCTCAGGGTATCCATAATTGTCAGGAACTCTATCTTGATAAGTGTTTGAACTTTGCACACCTTGCTCTACTTTCTCTTCTTGCACAAGTTGTACCCTCTTGTCATTCGTTCTATCATCTCTGGTTGATGAACCTTTGTTTTCTGGACATTTGAAAAATGGATGACCAAACTCACCACAAGTGTAACACTTTCCTAAAAATGTAGTAGAACCTCTACCACTTCCAAATCTGCCTCTATTACCTTTCCATCCACCTCTGAAATCAGACTGTCCCTGTCCTTTACCAGTGTCTTCTTGACCCTCATTGGTTTGCTTTGCTGTATGGGCTGATCCTCTTCCCCTCATATTGTGTTGTTCTTGTTTTCTCTTTAACTTCTCTTCCACTTTCAATGCCAACTGAAAGCATTTCTGAACTGTATCTGGATTATGCAGACTTAAATCATCCTGAATGTTGAACCTCAATCCATTAAGGTATCTGGCTACCTTCTCTTCTTCACTTTCCTTTACCTTTGTCTTCATACAAAGTTTCATGAATTCCTCTGTATATGAGCTGACATCTAGCTCCTTCTGCTTCAGGTTTTGCTTCCTCTTGTGTAATTGGATACTGTAATCCAATGGGACATAAGCTTCCTGTACTAATGCCATCATCTTCTTCCATGTAGCAACTCTACGCTTTCCTTCCTGTACTCTATCATCTTGGACGAAATTCCACCATGTCAAGGCAACTTCTTTCATTTTTGACTGGGCTATTTTCACCCTCTGTTGTTCTGGTATCTCCTCTGTTACAAAGAAATTGTTCAAGGAGTCTATCCACTCCATCACTGAATCAGGTTCCATCTTTCCTGTAAACACTGGCAAATCCAGTTTCACATCCATGGTTCTCCTCTCCATGGCCTTGAGGGCGTTCAACAGTGGTCTCTGGTCTGCAGGAACGACCTCCTCGCTCCAACTAGGGATCTCTTCTTCTTCCCTATCTTCTTCTCTACCAGAACCTACTCTGCTCCTCAACTTCGCTAACTCATCCTTCAATTCCTGATTCTGAGCCTTCACGGCCTTGCTTTCTGCAATCTGTTTCTTTACCAGAACTACCAACTCAGCGTTGGTCATCCTTGTCAGCATCTCAGATGTTCCTTCGTCACCTAACATCCTGCTATATCCTTATCTTTTCCAGAAGATCCTTCCTTTGCTCTGATACCACTATGATGCAGAGGTAAAATGCAAGGGGAGCTTACAAATGGGAAGGAGGAGTCATTAACACACCCAACATGTTATAATACCTATCAGCTTATCAGCATCATCATATTTCTTGCTAACACAGATAGCATCATCATATTTTGAAGAGGCACGAAATATCCTCCTGCTGACTACTGTTCATTCCCTTATCGTCTTTCGCCTTTCGCCTGCCAGCAGCATCATCATAATCGACAAGCGCAAACATCCTCCTGATGTTCACTGTTCACCATACCGCTGAACTCTATCTTCATCATCATGATGTTCAGCATCACCTTCGTCAGCAGGATATAAAATATCCAGTTCCTCCCAAATATCCTGATGACGACAACTTCAAGCACCTTCCCTCCGATGCTTACGTCACCCCGATATCCGACTACTCAACCAACAGCATCAGGATATGACTTATCCGGTCATATTGAAACATCCTGATGATGTTACCCAAACTTTATGTTGATGACTTACGCCGATGCCAAAACACTTAGCGACAGCAGGATAAACTTGCATAGGGTGATATTTGCAATATCCTGATGACGATTATCCTGATGACGATGACGTCACATGTAGCTCCTTCAATATCCTGCTGCTCTGATATCCTGATGACGTATATCCTTATGACGATGACGTCATATGCAGCTCCTTCAATATCCTGCTGTCGGCCAAACTTAACCTTATCGGCCTGCGATCATTTTATCAACCTGATCTTCTACCTTATGCCGATACGCTCCTCCTCGGCAACACCTGATGATGATCACCCCAATGCACATTCACCTTATGCAACCGATTGCATCATGCTCATCTCCCTTTACTCGGATGGCACCCGAAGTAACTGCAGGATATACACAGAAATATCCTGATGATGCCGTTGCGATGGTTTTCCAACCTTAGCGAATTTTGATCCGCCGAACCTCCTGGGATAACCCGATCCACTTTCAGGGCGATCTTCCAAACTCTAACTATCAGCTCGACCTAGCACATGCCCATGCTAGGGTTCTCAAAACATCTCGACGACGATCCTGCACACCTGCATGCGAACAGAAAGCAAACTAAAACCTAACCTACTATACATAGCCATTCCACCGATCCGACGGATCAACCGGTGGAATGGATCAGCGGATCCATGTAACCACCAAAACAGCAAATCGATTAAACAATGGAATCCAACCAGAGAATGAACACAAACAGGATCTTTATTGATTTCAAAAGATGCAATACAATACTTAGTCTCTCACTCTCTGTCACTCTCTTCTGCAATACAATGCTATATCATATGTAAAACCCAACCGATTCTACTGCATAAATAGGATCTCCTACGAGTACTACCACTCGACTCCAAGCGGCTGGGAGATCCAACCGAACATACATCATGACAATTGTCCTAACAAACTAGCTAAAAATAGTAAAGTATGGTCAACATGACCTTATTACA
Organism: Cunninghamia lanceolata; assembly: GCA_027924645.1. NCBI lineage: Eukaryota > Viridiplantae > Streptophyta > Pinopsida > Cupressales > Cupressaceae > Cunninghamia > Cunninghamia lanceolata. The sequence continues at coordinate 9,260,988 of BSBN01000193.1, forward strand.
TGCATTGGTCTTATAAGACCTTCTTGAAATCATTAACAAGACTCATAACAAACTAACTGCCTCATGGAGGCCAGCTGTCAGGTAGGTGCTCCTGCACCAATATATCTTCCCAAAATCTTCATCAGTCTCATACATGGTCTTTAGAGAATCAATGCCAACACTTTCTAACTGAATCTGGTTGACTGTTAGAACTCTCCTGCTCAAAGCATCTGCAACTTTATTCTTGACTCCTTTCTTATGCTTCAATGTAAAAGTAAAAGCTTGTAAGGTTTCTACCCATTTCATGTGTCTGTGGTTCAGCTTTTCCTGGCTGTTTATGAAAATCAGAGCCTGGTTATCTGTGAATACTATGAATTCCTTTGGCATCAAGTAATGCCTCCATTTCTTGAGTGACTGGACTAAAGCATACATTTCCAAATCATATGAGGAATACCTCTTCTTAGCATCATTAAGCTTCTCACTGAAAAATGCAACAGGTCTACCTTCTTGGCTAAGTACTGCTCCACTGGCCATGTGACTGGCATCACATTCCACCTGAAAGATTTTATTAAAGTCTGGAAGTGCAAGGACTGGCTGCTGTGCCACCTTCTCCTTCAATGTTTCAAAAGAATCATCTGCTCTTTGAGTCCAAACAAATCTACACTTCTGTCCTCCTTTGATGGTATCAAGCATGGGTGCACAAATATGACTAAACCATCTTATAAACTTCCTGTAGAAGGTTGCTAACCCATGGAAACTTTTGACATCATTCATAGTCTTTGGGGTTGGCCAAGACAATATGGCACTTACCTTCTCCTTATCCATCTGTAACTTTCCTTGTGAAATGACAAAACCCAAATATGTGATCTCCTCTTGCATGAACAAACACTTGTCTAAATTTATCATCAGCTGCTCTTCATGTAACCTCTTAAGAACCAAATCTATGTGTCTGAGATGTTCTTCTTTTGTGTTGCTGAAAATCAGAATGTCATCTAGGTATACTATGACAAACTTACCAATGAACTCTTTCAAAACCTCATTCATCAACCTCATAAAAGTACTAGGTGCATTAGATAAACCAAAAGGCATAACCTTCCACTCATATAACCCTTCATTAGTTTTGAATGCTGTTTTCCACTCATCTCCTAGTCTAATCCTGATTTGATGATATCCACTCTTTAAATCTATTTTTGTAAAATACTTAGCACCTCCCAAACAGTCAAGTAAATCCTCTATCCTAGGGATTGGAAACCTATACTTGATTGTGATCTTGTTAATAGCTCTGGAATCTATGCAAAGCCTCCAAGTACCTTCCTTCTTTGGTGCTAGTATAGCTGGTACTGCACATGGACTTAAACTTTTCCCAATCAGACCTGAATCCAATAATTCTTCAATTTGTCTGGCTACTTCTGCATTCTGTTCTAGAGTTAGCTTATAGGCTGCTTTGTTTGGAAGTGTTGACCCTGGAATTAAGTCTATGCAGTGACTGATATCCCTAACAGGTGGTAGGGATCTTGGCATTCCCTCTGAGATAATACCTTTGTACTTATCCAATAGCTCTTGGATAGCTGGGTCTATGAACCTTTGCTTCTTCTCTTCCTTGACTTCTTGCTGTTGTTCTTTATTCACCCTCATACATGGGATTAGGGCATATGCAACTGCACGTTCTGCTGCTACTTCTTTCATGAACTATTTACCTTCCATCAGCATTACCTTCACCTCTTTTCCTTTAGATTTCTCCTCCTTCTCTGTTAATGGTAGTAACGTTATAACCTTACCATCTTTAGTGATTTTATAGGTGTTTCTAATACCATCATGTTGTGCCTTCAAATCATACTGCCATGGTCTACCAAATAAAAGATTGCAAGCATCCATCGTGGTAATATCAAACAACAACTTATCCTTATATGCTCCAATCTGAAATTCTACCCAAGCCTGCTCTTCTACAGTTGTCTGCTGACCTTGGGTAAGCCATGAGACTTTATATGGGGATGGATGAGGCAATCTCCTAAGCTTAAGCTTTGTCACCATTTCTTCAGACACAAAATTTTTAGTAGAACCAGAATCAATCAAAACTTTACATGCCTTACCTCCTGCTTTACAAATAGTCCTGAAAAGAGACTTTCTTTGAGGGGATTCTTTGTCAGGTACCTTCATGGTAGTCACTGTTCTTCTCATCATTAGAGACTCTCCACTTTCTGGGTATCCATAATTATCAGGAGCATTCACACTCTGAAAATCATTAGAGCCTGTCATACTTTGATTATCAGGTTCTTGAATCAGATTTGTTCTCCTTTCTCCTGTTGAGCTTGTGGCCTTTTCTGGACATCTGCTGGCTATATGGCCTTCTTTGTTACAGTTATAACATCTGATGGATCCTCTGCCCTGGGATCTTCCTCTGAAAGGTCTTCTACCTCTGAAGTTTCCTTGCTGACTATAATTTTCCCTACTATTGTCATGACTGGATTCTCCTTGATATCCATGTCCATGTCCTCTACCTCTAAAAGGACCTCTTCCACCCCTTTGTTGTCTTCCTCTTCCTCTATTGTGTTGTTCTTATTTTCTCTTTAACTTCTCTTCCACTTTCAATGCCAACTGAAAGCATTTCTGAACTGTATCTGGATTATGCAGACTTAAATCTTCCTGAATATTGAACCTCAATCCATTAAGGTATCTGGCTACCTTCTCTTCTTCACTTTCCTTTACCTTTGTTTTCATACAAAGTTTCATGAATTCTTCTGTATATGAGCTGACATCTAGCTCCTTCTGCTTCAGGTTTTGCTTCCTCTTGTGTAATTGGATACTGTAATCCAATGGGACATAAGCTTCCTTTACTAATGCCATCATCTTCTTCCATGTAGTGACTCTACGCTTTCCTTCCTATACTCTATCATCTTGGATGAAATTCCACCACGTCAAGGCAGCTTCTTTCATTTTTGACTGGGCTATTTTCACCCTGTGTTGTTCTGGTATCTCCTCTGTTTCAAAGAAATTGTTCAAGGAGTCTATCCACTCCATCACTAAATCAGGTTCCATCTTTCCTGTAAACACTGGCAAATCCAGTTTCACATCCATGGTTCTCCTCTCCATGGCCTTGAGGGCGTTCAACAGTGGTCTTTGGTCTGCAGGAACGACCTCCTCATTCCAACTAGGGATCTCTTCTTCTTCCCTATCTTCTTCTCTACCAGAACCTACTCTGTTCCTCAACTTCTCTAACTCATCCTTCAATTCTTAATTCTGAGCCTTCACAGCCTTGCTCTCTGCAATCTGTTTCTTTACCAGAACTGCCAACTCAACGTTGGTCATCCTTCCCGGAATCTCTGATGTTCCTTCTTCATCTGACATCCTGCTATATCCTGATCTTTTCCAGAAGATCCTTCCTTCTCTCTGATACCACTATGATGCAGAGGTAAACGCAACGGGAGCTTACAAATGGGAAGGAGGAGTCATAAACACAACCAGCATGTTAAAATCCTGGACATGCAGTATATAATACCTATTGGCATGTCAGCATCATCATATTTCTTGCTAACACAGACAACATCATCATATTTTGAAGAGGCATGAAATATCCTCCTGCTAACTACTGTTCACTTCCTTATCACTTTTCGCCTTTCGCCTATCAGTAGCATCATCATATTCGACAAGCGCAAACATCCTCCTGATGTTCACTGTTCATCTTACCGCAAAACTCTACCTTCATCATCATGATGTTCAACATCACCTTCATCAGCAGGATATAAAATATCTGGTTCCCTCCGTATATCCTGATGACGACAACTTCAAGCACATTTCCTTCGATGCTTACGTCACCCCGATATCCGACTACACAAACAACAGCATCAGGATATGACTTATCCGGTCATATTGAAACATCCTGATGATGTTACCCAAACTTTATGCTGATGATTTACGCCGATGCCAAAACACTTAGCGACAGCAGGATAAACTTGCATAGGGTGATATTCGCAATATCCTGATGATGATGATGTCACATGCACCTAATGATGATGTCACCCGGATACAAGACTCTTACATCCTCCGCAGCATGATAATAAAATGTCAGGTGATATTATACATATCCTGATGATGACCTTTAAGATCCTGATGACGACTTTTAAGAACCTCCTGTCCTTAGCTAAAAAAAGTGATTTTTCTTCCCGCATACGATAGCGATATGCGGATGATGGGTACACACAAAAGATGATCCTGATGACGATATACACACTGAGTATATATCCAACCTATATCATCCTGATGCACTTGAAACATATAGTCTTCGTCAGCTTCATAACCCGATCCGGATAGCGATATACTCACAGATGTCGATGCGATTCACTCCGTCTGGAAAAGCACATGTAGATTCCTGTATATCCGTCAGCTACATGCAAACTCACAGAACCACACAATTTCACAAAGAAAACATGATGATCGGGCCAGATCATCTTCAGATCAAAACTTAACAGTTTATCTTCCTAAACCCTAGCACATGAGGATGCTAGGTTGATTCATAGCATGCTACCAATCGATCTCCCACACGATGAAATGCATAAACAGAAAACTACAATACAACCTAAACTATCATACATGACCATTCCACCGATTCACAGAATCAACCGGTGGAAGGGTTGAAAGAATCCATTAACCTGTAATCAGATCAGAAATCAAAACATAAACAGTTGATAAACCAGATAATGTAATTGATGAGATCTTATTCAGATGAAACACAAATGTCCTGTTTCTACAATGTTTCACAATGTCTGGACTGATCTCTAGATTTCACTCAATCACTAGTACAACATAACACAACTACTACTCTCTCCTTCGTGATCTCAAACCCTAACTGATCTGAGTTATTTATAGCAATATCCTGCAAGTACTACCAACTCGATTCCTAGTGGCTGGGAGCTTCCAAGCGGCTGGGAGAAGACAGCTCAGACAACCTGATAACGAACTCTAACTGCCTGCACATTCTCCTAGGCTGATCTAATACATATGCATTGGTCCAATCGACCTTATTACATTATGAAGTCAAACATGCTAAAAATAGACTAATGTCCTATCATGCGGACTATATCCTGTCTTGTAGGGGTGCTCCTGCACCATCCTGATGGAGTTTCTAAGACAGATATCAACTATACTAGATACATATAAAGAAAACAATAAAATACCTCCAATATTGTTTCTAGTAACGATAGGATGGTACATATGCCCTGATTCAGATGGCATAAAGAATTCCATAGCTGGTCTGAACCTGATGAGTTTATAGCCATTCCCATTGGCTAGATCATATGACCCCTATGGAATAATGTAAAAGATCATAGGCTAGACTATACATAAGAAGCACTTGGAGGATTTCTGGACTGACTATGACGATGAAGCTGAAGTAAGAAGAAGAAAATATCATAGACTCACACTTAATAAGATTAACACATTTGATTGCATTCTAGTGCCTGCGCAATTAAAGAAGGATGATGGTAAGATCATGTCAAACGAGTTTGAAGACAATAAGGTATATAATGACACCATTTCAGCCCCTGACCTAATGCAACCTAAAGACATTTCATTCGATCAGTTTATAGGAGGAGTGCTACAGTTGACCTAGTCATGGGTGGATAAACAAATAAATATACTGAAGAAGAAGGGGATGGCCATAGCAGTAGATAACAAGAGGAAAAGGCAGGAGATTCCTGATGAGGAATATGATGACTTTCTTGGAGAGAAGAGAAAATCTAATGGAGAAAGGCTGCCACCCCAGAAACAAGGAAAAGGACCTCCCATAGGGAAGAAGAAGACTGATAATGAACCTAAGGGGGTAATAGTTGAGAGAATTGATATACTAGCTAAGGATGCATCTGCATCAGGACAGTCATCAGCCTCATCTACGCCACCTCTAGAGGATAAACAAAAGACTAAAAGGATCCTGAGGTCGGCTATGGATACTACAGAAATACAAGATCAAGGCGAAACTTCATAGCAGTATGTGGAGAAGGATATTCTTATTGAAGAGGAGTTTGCAGAAGATGACCCCATGATGGTCACCAGGAAGAGGAAGGTAGTATCCCTAGTAACATCAACTCCTAAAAACAAAGAACACATATGAGGGGTGAAATAAGACATGACCCTATAATATTAAGGGGATCTAGTAGTGAAGTGTTCAGAAAAGAATTGCAACATGATGTGCCACTTGCTACCATAATTCAGTTTAAGACTGAGAAGGTTGAAGAGCAAGCAAAAGAAGCCACTAAAGCAACTCAAGGTGGTCCTTTCTCATTGGAAGAGACTGTGGATCTATCAGATGATGAGGTGGTACAGAATGTGACTTCTCAGCAAATGGAGACCCTTATTTCTAACACTCACATAACTCCACAAGGAACCCCATTCTCACAGAGGGTGATATTAGAAGAGTTGAAGCAAACAGAGCAAGAGAAAGAAGATAGTCCAGAGAGGGCAGCCCAACAAATTGGGCTTGATAAATTAGTTGATCAGGTAACTAGCCCTGCAGTGATCAACCTAACACACAGGGAGGATGTAAGTCCTGAACATCAAGCAGGTGCACCTGACAGAACAGAAAATGTTGAGGAAGTCCAGTTGATAGAAGTGGAGAATCATTCTCCAGATATGGGCCAACAACAACTAGATATATCTGATGAACCCAAAATAGTTGAAGTTCAACAAAAGGGTGGTGATAAAGAAAACTCAGGTCATGATGACCTAAAGACTCAGGAGGTAGATACAATAGGTGCGGAGAAAAATGTGATCCAAGATCAAGTAAATGCACCTAAGTTAGATACAATGATATCCATGGATATAAATACACCTCAGGATGAGGAAATTACCAAGGTGGCTGAAACAAAAGAAGATGAAGTGCAGGATCAACTACAAGATCATCATGCAGACGTACCACAAGATCCTCCACCGCAAGAAGAGACTCCTCAGGAGGAGAAAGTAGAACAAGATCACCCTCATGAAGAACATCATGAGGAAGAAATCAAGACATCACCCTCTCCACCAAGAACTGAGAGTGATACTAGAGATCAGGGTGGACATGATGATGATGATAGATGACAGGGATCTAGAGACCAAATACCTCAATGGCTCAAGAAAAAAATAAGTACAGAATCAAGTTTCGAGATTTAGGAATTTGATGTTTCAACATTGTTTTTAGAAACCATCATCAAGCCTAAGAGGAAGGCCAAATTAACCTCAGCCATCAGAAGAGATCCTGCTACGGGCAAAAGGACTGCCCAGGTAGCACTTCCCATTGTTGAGAAAGAGAAAGGCAAGATCACCATGGAAGAATTTCAAATCACCACAATTGATTTAGGATTTGCCAATGAGGACCAAGAAAGTCAGGAAGGAAAAGATATAATTAATTCTTTAGCCCAGCTGAACTCATACATAAAAGGGTTAATTAACCCTGACAATACATCATCAGATCAGGCAGTCCCATTGACTGCAATTTCTCAAGAAGAGGTTAATAAATTGGACCTCATAAACCATGAGTTAGTGATCATGAGAAAATGGATGTCATCAGCACTAAATGGAGCTAAAGAAGTAGTGGGAGCCTCTTTGCATAGATGGAATTCCTTGGGTATCTCCAAGAAGAAGGTGGATAAATTACAGAATGAGGCTGGAGGAAGATCATTCCAGTTGGAGAAAGCATTGGGTGCTCTAAGAGAAATAAAGAGGATTAATCCTTAGATCCTGATAACTCATCAGGTGTTGAATAATAACACTACCATGCTGGTGGATATTTGGTATAAGGACATCAGGTTTGAATGTAATGTACTGAAGAAGTGCAGCAATAAATTAAGAGATATTAGTGTGAAGCTACACAATATAATGTCTTATGAAGCAGAAGTTCTGGAAGCCCTGGAGGGAAAAGTAGAGGGTAAAATTGAAAACCAAGACGCAGATTTTGCCATAAAAGCTCTACATAATAATTTCCAGCCGATGGCTAATGATCATCTCACCCACCTGACAGAAGAAGCAATGAACAACGTCATGAGGAGAACTATAATGAAACATTGAGTAGCAGGAAGGGCAAGTTAGAAGTCCTCAAGGATAAATATTAGGCCCACAAGCACACCATTCCCAAAGCTAAAACTCAGGATGGCAGAGAAGTTGATAAGATAGTAGAAGCATATGAAAATATAAGGACAGAATTAAAGGTCCATATACAGGAGGATAGTCATCAAGGTGATGAAGATACGCAAAGTGATCATCATGATGATCATGATGAAGAAGAACAGCCTGAGGAGTAGATGAAGATGTGCTACAAGGGAAACATCTACATTAGGTGCTTAGAAGAAAATGAGTTACCTAGATGGTTGCTAGCTAGCAACCTATGCCATGAGATACTGTTAACCAAGTCAAAAGGAATATGCATCGTTGATTCTAATTGATAAATCTTGATCATAGATCATTTGTAACCACTCCCTCACCTTGTTCTATAAAAGGTGTAGGGATGCCTTGTTTTAAACATTCAAAGATTAATTATAACTTGTTTACTGAAATATCACGGCCTATTTTAAAGTTATTGTAAACATACATGTTTTTGCATACTTAATGAAAGAGAAGACCATTTTGATTACAAATCATTGTAAATCTTGAGTAGTCTATGTTTAAATTCTTGATACATGCTTTGATTTGTTTCATCCCTTGGAGTGCTCATCAGTCTACATGTATTGTCTTCATTCATCATCCTTTGAAGTTTGCATCATTTGTATCTAGCTGTGGAATATCTTGGTGAAAATATGGTTTGATTTCTTCGCCTAATGACCATATCAAGTGTGTATGTGGATCAATAGCTGAAGATTCATCATAATTTGAAGTATTCTTTCCAATTTCTTTTAATTTCAGAACAATTCACCATCACAATTACAAATAATAGATGATTAGAAGCAATATACATGAAATATGCAGACATCTCATAGATACTTTAAGATTTATAGCATATTTGAATTTAAAGCATGTACAATTGATAAATATCATGCAAAGATCTAAGTATAGACACACTATTTGTGGAAATATCCTATGTAAAATAACCTTTCTGTGTAGCATCTTTACAGAAACAGAATCCTACTGTTGAGCAAACGTAAGGCCCCTGAATGGAAAACAACAATGCACATCAACCACTGAGTAATGTCAGTTGATTAAGAACTAATCCATGGAGACTTGGGATCATGAATTCTTTGAATTCAACGTATCTTTCAAGATGAGTAAAGGTCGATGTGTAACTTTTATTCTATGTTTGTTTATGACTAACATCATGATCAACAGGGAGTTGTTCCGACACTTAGTCATTTTTCACTAAGTGTTGCCATCAATGCCAAAGGGAGATTGTTGGCAAGAGACACTCCTACACATGGTAGGTGTTGTCATTAATGGAAACTAAGTCTATCCTACACATCTACATTACATAATTTGTTCATACTGGAAGTCAGAGTGAAGATTTGTCTAAGTCCAGGAGTCAGAGATAGAGCATGTGAAAGGGTCTGATATCTTGGTCTAGATCTCTCTGGTGGTAAATCACAATGTGCTACAGATCTAAGGGAGTGATAAGGATTGTTAGGACTATCTAAATCTAGAATCTTAGCCTCTGGTGATAAAGGACTCAAAAGTTATAAGCATCTGAGTATCAGGTTCCTTTTAGTCAGTACAGTTAGAAGAAGAATAGGCCAACCTAGTATTTGATCTTGGTCTAGATGAAGAAAAAGTGTTGGTCAAGCAATTTGTGATAATTAGCAGTATTGGTAGACATGATTGATGATTTGGAACACAAGTATTTGGTTCGCATTATTGTTTGTGCATGGATTCAGCTAATAGGGCAAAGTTTCTTAATAAATGTTCTAAGTTCTTTTGAAGCCGACTTTAGTTGATTGAATTTCATGATACAGATATATATAGTCGATTGATTCAAGTGTCTTGAAGTGTGTGAGTGATGTGGTTATAGAGTAAGTGCGAAAAAGGAAGAAAGAAGTGTGAAGATGAAGATCTAAGCGCAGATTATGGCAAAACAATAAATAGGGCAAAGTAAGGATGAAGTGTGTAAGATTAGTATTCTGTGCTTAACCGGAACTGAATTCTTGCATTGGTAGATGCTATTCATTAGTTCAAACATTTTTTAATCTTCTTGTAATCATTCATGTAGGCAGTGAGCTCGAAGGCATGTGCCTTCCCTATTTGTAATACTTTTAATAGAGTATAATTTCTTGTGGGTTAACCCCCACTATGGTTTTTCCCTTAATTGGGTTTCCACATAAAAATCTTTGTGTTATATGTGTTAATTATGTTTTTGCTCATATGTTGTTGATTTATGCTTTCATGGTTATATCATTGATTTATTAATAAGTGAAAAGGAAGGAAAATTGCTGCAAGTATTAAAGTTTGAGACAACTGATTCATCCCACCCCTCTCAATTGTCTGCCCTTATTTCCAACAATTGGTATTAGAGCAAGGTTCCCTGGAAGAAGTTTAATAACTTAAGGAAGATCTGGGAAGGAAATAAAATGGATTTATACAATCTCCAAGAACAACTTAAAATTTCTTTAGAAGATCTTGATTAATCTAGAGTAGAAGTCAAAGAACTGCAAGAGAACCTTAAAGACAATGAAGACTTCATTGAGACTTTAAAAGAAAAATTGAGTAAATCCAATGAAAAGAGGAAGGAGCTACTTCAACTAGGAAATCAGAATAAAGACAATGACAAGGATAATGCCCTGAAAGAAAAGACAAAGGAATGTGAGAAGTTAGCTAAAGAAGTTGTCCTAAAACATGAGATGGAATTCGAGGTGATGAGGCTAACCAAGGAAATTGAAGAAAGGAAGAAGACTGAAGAAAAACTGAATCTATCTCTGAAAGAAAGAAATAGAAGAATGCTATAGATTGGACAAAATAGCTGGCCATCTAGAGTCTAATCTACATGAAAGTAGAGACAACGAGGAAGAACTTGAAAGGCAAATTGTTATTCTCAAACATGACCTAAACGTTGCAAATGAATACAAGGAGAAGTTCAAGATAATCTCATCTAAACTTGAAGTGTTGGTTGAGAGTCAGAAGAAGGCTGATGATAAGCATGGTCTTGGGTATGAGAAATGTGAAAGCTCCAGATCTGAATAAAAAGAAATTCTCAATCAAGGAATTGGAGAAAGAGACCTAAATGACCTTCATTAAGATAGCCTAATGCTCAAAGGTATCTATCTTTCAATGGAAATTGTTTCAATTGCAATAAATTTGGTCATAAAGCTACTAAGTACAAAAGAAGAGTAAATCAAAGTGGACCATCCTTCTCTAGTCAATGCTTCAAGTGTAAGAGGTATGGTCATAGATCCAATGAATGTAGAAGTATGATAATAAATAATTCTAACAATAGAGGATATGGCAATTCCTTCAATGGAAAATTCTTTGCATGCAATAGATTTGGACATATGGCTAATCAATGCAGATCAAGAGAAAATCAAGAAAATGAGCAAAGAAATGTTGTGTGGTTCAGTTGTAACCAATTTGGTCATATTGTAAGATTCTGTAGAACCAGGAATAATGAAAGAAGAGGTTTGATAAATAGAAAACCAGATGAGCAGAGACAAGACAAAGGAAAGAGCAACGCTAATGTAAATGAGATCCAGAATGAAATGAAAAAAACATGGGTGAAGAAAGGTGAAATGAATATTGACAATGGGTCTACACCAAAATCTGGTGCTAGTAATTCCTCTAGAAATTGAAGTAGGAGCTCTGGCTAAGTGGGAGTTGCATTGAAAATAAAATTCCCCCAGCTAGTAAATGGGTACCTAAATTTGGCACAATGAATGAAGATAGAGAAGCCTATTGTAGATCTGTTAAAGAAAATTCTAGAAGAAAAGAAGCAAATGTGATTGATTGTGGAGCAATTGAAGTTCAACTATATGCAAAAATAGTGTAATTGGATGCATTAGGGTAGAGATTTTATTACAATGAAAAATTAGGTTTTGCGGAGGATAACAGGTCATTCATTAAAACATTTGAGTCACTTTGCATTTGAAGAGAACAAGGAGGAGAGCACCTGAGCTAAAATTTCAAAGAATTGAAGTGTGAAGAACAAACTCGGCATCCAACCCTAATTCTGTGAAAAAGGTATTTTTCTATGAAGCTTTGAACTTGTAATCTTTTGCAATGGCTATACCTTTGGTTGTTGATATCACTAAAAGGCCCCGAACCAAATTCGAGAAGCATCCACACAAATCAGTAGAAGTCAACCCGTTAGGTGCTTTTTCAAGTGTTTCGTATGGTCTATTGCATGTTGAAGATATTAGGGTCTATATTCATGCAGCCATAGATGAATTTGGGGACTCAAGGTTTGTAGATTTGTTTGAGAATCATCTGAGGGATGAAATTCATGGTCTTAAACTGAGTATAAGGCAATACACGACAAACATTTCATTTAGATTATGGGGTTTCTAACCTTCGATGAAGATGAATGGGTACAGTATGTTTTAAGACAAATGCATGATGAGTTTATATGGATAATGAAACCCTTCAAGATCAAAAGGATGCCATTAAGGCCATGACAGGGTTAAACTCATCTAGTGGACTACCAATGTTTAGGGTTGTAAAGAATAAAACTGTGACTGATGCAACTGATGCCAAATTCGACAAAAGGGAAATGACTATTAATGATATTAGTGATCCAGATGTTAAGTTTCCTTCAATGGTAATTTCTTACAAAATTTATCACTCTAGTAGGGAGAACTCTATTTTCAGAACCACAATATATGTTGCATAACAAATGATAAAAGAAAATGCAGATTATGACCTATGTGAGTTATTGCAGAACCAACTAATTGAGAACTTGAAAAAAATTAAGAAAGACAAGAAAAATAACTTTAAATATGGTACATTGGTTCTATGTCTATTTTTCTATTTCACGAATGAGGTACCTGGAGTAAAGGGTGTACACTAGACTAATGATGAGCCAATTGCTATTCGGATAAGAGATCATCTACATAGCATTGGTGACTATAAAGTACAGAGAACTGCAATCTGGGGATACTTTAAGAATTTTTAGAATATGATCCATTCTAGGGAAAGAATCCCTAAATCGGTTGTTGAGAAGTACAAGAATGAAATTTGTTTCATGGTGGACACTGGTCAGTGCTTAATGGAAGCAGTGGAACCTAGAACTATTTGGATCATGACCATGGGATATGAGGTAGATGAGAAAAATTTAAATATGTATGTTCAACACCTTTTGAGCAAGCCAAAGGACACAATAGTTGAAAGATTTGTGACATATGAGGAGATAAGTATGAAATTGCATGTTGAGCTCAGAAAACCTGAAACCAATAGGAAAATAAGGAACAAAGTTAAGCAGTTGGCCAAGAATCTAGGCCTCACCAAGGAAGTTGTGAGGCAATTTAGGGAAAGAACTGAAAAGGCTAAGAGGGAGAAGTAGGATAAGAAACAAGCAAGTTCTCCAGTAGAATCCTCCTCCACACAAAGGACCACTAGGAGCTTTGTTGCTACCCCTATTCCCCTAAAACTAGCCAATCCTGAGAAACTGAAAGATAAATCATCTGATAAGAAAAAGAAAAGAACAAAAGTAATGGTAAAAAGGCCACATGGATGTTTGGAAAAGGAGGATGAAGAAAAGATAGATTTAGATGATGAGCTTAAAGAGGTAAAGGCTAGAGGCACCAAAGCAGTCAAAGTGTCTAAAGAGAAGCATTCGAGAAGCAAGATGACAAATAAAAAGCAGAAATCAGAGGTTGATGTTGAAAAACCAACTCATGTTGTTAAAGATATTATCAAAACAATCACTATTAATGGTAATCTCAAACCAATAACTAAGTTTTATGAAATTTACAATGATGCTGACAAAAGACTTCTGGAAGAAGCTACTATCAAATACATGAATGTATTTAATCGAGCACTAGTAGAAATTTTGTCAAAAGTTCCAAAAGGTTTGAGAGATATTTTGAAAATTAGGAAAGAAGCTGCCAAGACAAAAGATATGGAGCTGAGGGAACATATGTTAACCACTCTATGTCTGGTGATCTCCAACAGAGAAGTAGATAAAATCTTTAAACAGGTCAAAAATGAATTCAGGAGTAAGATAAGAATGAACAAACTGATGATTGGAGAGATTGAAGAAGTTGTCCAAGAAACTGAACAAATTCTGAGGAAAGCATTGGACAAGAACAAGTTCTTTATAATTTTAGATGAACATGCTAATGACACACCAGGTCTAGATGATGTAAAGTAAGAGAAGAATGAGCAACAAATTGGATTAGATGACTCCCCTATTTCAAAAGAAGAAGCAACAAACTAGGAAGATGAAAAGATGATAGATGAAACTAATGATACAAGAGGTATTCAAACTCCTCTAGATCAATCTTACAAAGAAGAGACAGAGATGAATGTTGAAGCAGATGATCAAATTGAAGATGATTCATTGAAGAATAAGGAGCATTAATTAGAAGAAGGTGGGTACCAAGAAGCAGAAAAGGCCAAGGAGAAGAATGAAAATGAAGAAGAGATTGCAAAGGTTGATGGAGAGCCCAAGAAGAATAATCTAGTTGACAGTACCGATAAGGATCAGATAGATACACCATCATTTTGGACAAGAGACTCTACAGAAGTAGTGAATGAAATTTTGGAAAAAGAGAAACAAATTGAAGAAGATTAGGACATAATTCAAGGTCCAATAAATTTTGATACCTTATCTCTCGTGTAGAAGATAAAGTTGGCTTCTATAGCTCAAGCCAAATCAAGAGAAGATACACTAAAGTCTCACATAGAAGACATCAAGCTACTTGGTCTAGCATCAGGAATCTTGGAGAAGATCATACCCACTTTTCAGAAGGATTGTTCAGTATCCCCCTCTAGACATCTAAAGAACATGATAAACTGTGTAAGTACCCATTTTGAATCTCTTGAAAAGTCTATAGAGGTCAAAGTTCAAAAGGAATTGAATGATAAAAGATTTGATGCTCTAAAAGGGTTCATTGGAGTAGATAGAATGGTGTTGGATGCTAGTGTAAAGAGTATTCAAAATGCTCTTACAAAAGGAGGAAATGTATACAAATTCTGCTTATCTTGTCCTAAAGTTATAGAGGATATTGAGGATAAAATAAAAGTGTCTAAGCAAAAACTATCTAGTTTATCCAAATCCTTTCATCTTGTGACAACATCAGTGGAAAGAAAGGAGAGTCAGGCAATCAGCTTGATTGAAGATATAAGGAAATTGACAAAAGAAAAGGAGAGCATAGAGGCAATGATGAGTTAGCTTAGGGGACTCATTTTTCCTAAAATGGAAGAAATGTTCAATTCCCTTACCAAAGCCCAAGCTATAGAACAGTCAAGTCATCCCATTGATCTGCAGACAGCAGAGTCACAAGTATTTCATTTCAGTGGCCACATCTCAATTTCAATAGTATGAAAAAGAGTTAGGACAATGAGTTGGTGTTGTTCAAGAATATTTTTTGGTGATGTGTTCAAACATATGTAAATAAGTCATAGGGTTGTTTTTATATATGCCAATGTAAATAAAATTTTGGTGAATTTTGGTATGTGGATTTTGTCAAGTTTGATGCTCAATTATAGAAATTGGAACTATTGGACCATAAGGCAATATCACTCCTAGCTATAAATTTGTATTGCATATACACTCCTTTGTGGAAGAATGTGAGATTATGGAATTGTTAGATCAAGTCCATCCTTTTCCATTGATGTCAAAGGGGGAGTAAAGAGAAGTGGAAAATGAGGAATCCAACAAAGGGGGAGCACTAGAGAATAGTGAAAAGCATAAGTGTAAATGGTAAGGGGGAGTTGTTCCAACACTTAGTGATTTTTCACTAAGTGTTGTCATCAATGCTAAAGATAGAGATTGTTGGCAAGAGACACTACTACACATGATAGGTGTTGTCATTGATGGCAACTAAGTCTATCCTACACATTTGCATTAAATAATTTGTTCATACTGCAAGTTAGAGTGAAGATTTGTCTAAGTCCAGGAGTCTGAGACAGAGCATGTGACAGGGTCGGGTATCTTGGTCTGGATCTCTCCGATGGTAAATCACAATCTGCTATAGATCTGAGGGAGTGATAAGGATTGTCAAGACTATCTAAATCCAAATTCTTAGCCTCTGGTGATAAAGGACTCAAAAGTTATAAGCATCTAAGTATCAGGTTCCAGTTAGTCAGTACAGTTAGAAGAACAGGTCGACCTAGTATTTGATCCTGGTCGAGATGAAGAAAAAGTGTTGGTCAGGCAATTTATGATAATTAGTGGTATTGGCAGATATGATTGATGATTTGGAACACAAGTCTTTGGTCCGTTATGTTGTTTGCGCATGGATTTAGCAAACAAAGTAGATTTTCTTAATAAATGTTCTAAGTTCTTTTGAAGTTGACTGTAGTTGATTGAATTTCATGATACAAATATATATAGCTGATTAATTTGAGTGTCTTGAAGTGTGTGAGTAATGTGGTGATGGAGTAAGTGCAAAAAAGGTAGAAAGAAGTGAGAAGGTGAAGATCTAAGCTCAGATTATGGCAGAACAATAAATAGGGCAGAGTAAGGATGAACGGTGTAAGATCAATATTTTGTACTTAATTGGAACTAAATTCTCTCATTGGCAGATGCTATTCATCAGTTTAAACATTCTATAATCTTCTTGTAATCATTCCTATAGGCAATGAGCCTCCTTGAGAAGTGAGCCCAAAGGCATGTGCCTTCCCCATTTGTAATACTTTTAACAGAGTATAATTTCTTGTCGGTTAACCCCCACCGTCGTTTTTCCTTTAACCGAGTTTCCACGTAAAATTCTTGGCATTATGTGTATTAATTATGTTTCTGCTCATATGTTATTGATTTATGCTTTCATGGTTATATCATTGATTTATTAACAAGCGAAAAGGAAGGTAAATTACTGCAAGTATTAAAGTTTGAGACAACTGTTTCACTCCCCCTCTCAGTTGTCTGCCCTTATTTCCAACACTCCAAACCATGAGCCACTTGAGTTGAGGATACACACTAACTTCTAAAACATGCCTCTAGATTTGTAGATCATAAGTTTTCATTGCGAAGCAATCCAGACAAATTTCCTATCACTTTGTTTCTACTGCAAGACCTGGTTCTACTCAGATGGCCATGGCTTCTTCAAATCTTCATGTGGACCTCTCAAATCTTAAATGGAGCTACTTTAGACAATCCTCTACATAGCCATATGGTCCACATACTTTGATCTTCATTCCTCTAGAAATGCAGAGCAATCTACTTCACTGATTTGCATTGTTTCCCCTATTTCTAACAAAGGGGTATGTTGACATCAATGACAACACATCATAGGCACATATTTGCAACACATCCCTACATGGATTTGAATAGATATATCTATGGATTTCATTGAGGGTCTCCCTAAATATGGAGGAAAGACAATTATCTTGGTTGTGGTTGATCACCTCTCCAAATATAGTCATTTTTGTGCCCTCAGCCATCACTATACAACATCCTTAGTCGCACAAATTTTCATGGACCAAATCTTCCATCTTCATGGCATCCCTTCTTGCATTGTCTCATATTGTGATGCAACTTTCACTAGTCATTTTTGGATAGAACTATTTTGACACACTAGAACCAAATTGAAGATGAGTTCTAGGTATCACCCACAGATAGATGGTTAGACTAAAAATATCAACAAATGTTTGGAAACTTATCTTCATTGCTTCACCTCAAAACAACAACATCAGTGGGGAAAGTGGCTCCCTCTCGTTGAATGGTGGTATAATACCTCGTACCACACTGTATTTAAAATGACTCCATATGAAGCAGTCTATGGTTAGGCACTGCTAGTGCTCCTTCCATACACCCCTAGTAGTTCACTAGTTTAGGCAGTCAACACGGTTCTCTGAACCCAAGATCAGATTCTTCACATCCTGTAGAACAATCTTCACATGGAAAGAAATCAAATGAAACAACAAGCTGATCAACACTATTTTGAGCACATTTTTCGAGTAGGTGATATGGTTTTTCTTCATCTGCAGCCATACAAGCAATCATCCATAAAACTCAAAGGGCGTCATAAGCTGGCTCCAAAGTTATATGGGCCATATAAGGTTCTTCAAAAGATTGGGTCAATTTCTTATAAAATGGAGCTTCTTCCTTGCTGCATTCATCTAGTATTTCATGTCTCTTTTCTAAAGAAAGTTCTTGGCACCAACATCAGCGCACAAACTATTTTACTAGAATTGGATAATGAAGGATCCATCATTTTGGAGTCAGAGACAATCCTCGATAGACCCACCCATAAACTTTTGTCTCAATCCATCATAGGGGTCTTAATTTAGTGGCACAAAATACAACCAGAGGATGCTACATGGGAATCACTCCTTCAGATTCATCAATAATTTCCACATCTTAAGCTTTAAGGACAAAGCTTTTATAAGAGGAAGGGGATGTTAGGAACCCCTTTTTAACCCTTCTCTTTTCTTTGTTAGTTTATTAGATTTGGACGCATATATTTTGCAATTCATCCCGTGAGCATATTGTATTATCCCACATTCATGGGAAATAATAGTTGTTTAGATTAGACTGAGTATATAAGTACGTGTTGAGGCCAATGAAGACATCCATGAATTTATTGTATTGAGCTTGCTCAAAGGACGTTCCCCCCTTAAAGTGGCCTACGATCAATAAATTCCTTCTGTGTTTCTTCTATTTATATATTTCTGTTATTTCGTACATTTTTCATTATATTGTTGTAGGAGGTTCCTCTCAATCAAACTCCCTACAACACTAGCATATGGCACATTAGACATATCCTCAAGATCATCCTTAATATTTGGACACATATCTAATGAAATCTTATTACTAATGGGTAAAGGAAATCGAACTGGTTTATAGTTCTGCATACTAAATCTCTACAAAATGGTAATCACATACTTTGTGACAACCAAAGCTTTCTATTAACCCTGTCCCTTATGATCTCCATTCCTAGAATATACCTAGTAGATTCAAGATCATTCATGTCAAATGCACCTAAAAGTTGGGCTTTAAGCTCACTGATCATACCCTTAGTATTGTTGAAAAATAACATGTCATCAACATACAATGTAATAACCAATATAGAATCATCGACACAATAAATGAAAACACAGTGATCCTCCTCGCTTCTAACAAAACCCAATTTCAACACAAATGAATCAAACTTTTGATACCACATTCTAGGGAACTATTTTAAACCATAAAGAGACTTCTTTAACCTACAAACCCATTTTTTTCACGTTTACCTCAAAACCTGTAGGCTATTGCATATAAATTTCTTCTTTCAAGATCTCCATGCAAGAACATAGTCTTAACATCCATTTGCTCAATTTGTGACCTAATGACGAACTGTCCACATTCATAATAATAAAATGTCAAATAAAATGTGTTTCCAAGGGTGCTGCCCCTTAACCTGCATTGGGGCGCGTAGCCCCTGGACCCCTCACCAAGGGGGGGTGATCCCCCTAGACCCATCACTGGGGGAAATCCCTTGCAACCCCCAGTCACGGATGAATGAGTATTAAGGACTGAATATAAACATGTAGCTGAAACAAGACCGCTATTGGTGAAACCTTTCATCCCTTATGGGTGATTTACAAATAATATTAGGAATAATTAATTACATAGGATTTACAAGGTTGATGGAACCTTAATCCAAAGACCTATCGCACTAGCATCTACACACCTATAGGAGCTACACCATATTCCGTAGTCTTTAGAGATGAAGATATCCTGCCAATAGAGATTGAATTACCCTCATTGTTTATCTCCTTACATAATGTCATCACTGATGAAGAATATTGTGTTGCACACTTCCAAGAGCTAGAGCTATTGGATGGATGGTGACTCAACACCCTCAATAATCTCCAAGAATACAAAAATTAGCTTCACAAATTCTACAACAAGAAGATTCGTGCTAGAGAATTTGCAGTAGGATATCTGGTCTTGAAAGAAAATCAAAAGAATCTATTAGAGAATGAAAAAAAGGGAAATTTGAGCCTAATTAGCTAGGACCCTACATTGTCACTACAAAGTATGGCTCTGGAGCATATTTGATGTAGAAGTAGGAGGACCAAAACTATCCTCAATAACATTAACAAATCAAAGAACTAATCCAATTGCTTTGGTCAGGTTGAAGAGAACATTAATACATATTTTTCCTCCAATTTTCATGAAGATCCAATGGTAGGGGAGAAGGTTATGATTTTTTTCCCAAAACTGCAAACCCTAGGCAGCGTTCAGACCTGCCCTCACCAAAATTGTAATATCTCTCACAAAACTTAATGAAATTATACCAAACCAAAATAATTGTAAACTAGAAACATATATATTTCCATCCATCTATTATATGCATCAAAGTGATGTTGTACCAGGCCGTACCATGCATATTTTCAGACTGCAATTTCAGAAAATTAAACTCTTCAGACCTACCCTCAATAAAAATGCCATAACTTATTCAAATCTTAATGAAATTTGATGCAACAAAAAGAAATAGAAAGTAGACTCAATACTCTTTCCATCCATATCACATTATGGTCATATAAAATCCATACAAATCTGTACCAATGTCTGAAACAGTAGTTTAACATTCAGAAATGTGGAAACAAGGCTATCTTTTATTGATATCACATCAAAATGTAACAACCCACATTCTCCAACCTTCTCCCCTCCACCTTCACAAATGGATACAAGGCCTTTTAAAGGCATTAAATCATGACCTTTCAGTTTCTAACTACATCCAAACGAATGAAACTACTCTATGACCTTTCATCTTCCATATGTTGCATCATTTGCAACTTTACAATTTTGCATCATTTACACAAATTTGAACTTAGACCTCTCTTAGTGACTTTAATAAAAGGAAACTGACTTAAATTATCTCATTACATTGTTGAATCATCATAGTTCAATCAAATTCCTATAGAAGCATCAATTTATGAAGGTGCTCCTGCACCAATATCTCCTTTCCACCGTTGCAAGAGAAGAACTTGACAAGCCTATGAACATCGTCCACCTAAAGTGGTTCCACAGTTAGTTTGCTGAATACCCTATCTCAAAAACATAAAAAAATCAAAAAGATTCAAAACATCAAAATAAGTAGTAAAGAGAAAAAATCTATGCTATGGTGAAAACCACTTCTTGTGGTACCTTGGATAAGCACCATAATTCAAGCCTACTTGCAAGTGTCATGTGTAGGTTTAACCTGGAACCATTGTTCAAATTACCATCACATCTTCACCCACACTATCCAATCCACTTATCCCCTCATTTGAGCTTCGGAACAAACCCATCATCTGAGCTTCCATTGTGATGCAAGGGTAACAACACAAAGGACCACAAAGGGATCAAACTAACAACACAGGAGGAAGAGGATAAAGGGGATGGTAGGGGAAACAACTCATTTAGGCCTCAGTGGACCAAACAGCAACACTTGACACCAAGCAGGGCAACACTATCCACTTACTATCCATTGTTACAACACAACACAATATCACCATTTATAGGTTCAAACATATGGGGACCTTCCCAAACCTTCTAGGGACCCTAGAATAACTAGGTTTGACTGTCCCAAGCTCAAAAAACTCACAACATGCACTGAAGGTACCTCCTTGTACCACTTCCTTCACAAACCCACTCACTTCCTTGTAGCCCTCTTTTTAGGACTATCATGCGATAAATTTTGACTCAGACCTCCTATCCAAACTGTTATGGGATTTTTGGATACCCATTATCTTACCCTACAACATACTAAACATGCACATAAGGTTGTTTTGGAATGCAACACTCAACTTTTGACTGTACCGATTTCTCAAGAGGCCTAATTAGGGCTATTTTGCAAAGGAAGCACTCACTAACTCAAACCCAAACTCCTCACTTCTGTTCCAAAGAATGCATTAAGATACAAATAGACAGATTTTGAAGGTTTTGTGGGTCTAAGTTCATTTCCACTCATTTTATGCTCAAATCTTTACTCCAACACTAGTTTTCCTTAAAATGACACAAAGAGGCCTCCATAGCCCCAAACTCCAACATTCACTTGTCTTATGCTCCTGCATGCCAAACCCATTAGAAAGTACAACATCATAAGCTCATCCCACCCATTGTTTGGTCCTAACACAACAATATGAAGTGGGTAAACAACAAAACTCTCTAAAACCTGCAAATCAATGGTTTGCTGATATGACACAGGCAGTCTTAGAAAAAATGTAATATCTCCTTCTAAAAATTGAATCAAGACCTCAGACTAGATTCATTGGAAAGATATCTCAACTCTCTTTCCATAAATATATGGGTTACCCCTATATCTATCCGTACAGAGGCATGCAATGGACGGGAATAGGACTATTGTAGTAAAAAATAGGGTTTTGGGCAGCTTTTAGAAAAAAACGTGATAACTTTCACAAAAATGAACGAAATCACCTCAAACCAATGGAATTGGTTATTTATATCACCCCTCTAGCACATAAAATAGGTTTCATGGCATAAATATTCTTCAAAAACTCATGGTATGGTCTGCAATAGACTAAGAAACAGCAGAAAAAATCAAGAACAGTCATATGTGGACAGCAAACTAAATTTTTTTCATTTTCTTCATTCAAACTTTTTTTTTCTCCTCCAAAATTTGACCACCACCACTCCTTAACATGCATCCACCACATCTATATCCTTTTTACAAAGTTTCCCATTGTGGGAAAAGGCTAAGAATAGCCAAACTGACTATTTTTTTTCAAAAAGACTAATTTTCTAATAATAGACTGTCATAACTTTACTAAACTGCAGACCACTACACCAAATGACTAAAATAAAACTCCACTAACTGACTATGCTTTTTAAGGCTTTATTACAATATTTTAAACTAAAATCCACCATGTCTGTCATTAATGAGACCATTATACCAAAAAATTGACTAAGGGACAAACTATCTAGACTAGGAGAAAATAACTAAAACCATGGATTTGCTAAGTGCTCTGTACCACATTGTCCATAATTCCTAAAATATATCTCATCTCCCAATGCCTAATCTCCACCTTTCCATGTCACATATTTCCACCACCTTGTCACTCACCCAATCCTCTCATCCACCACAATCCTCGGTCCCTTTAGTGGTTTTTGTATAGACACCACGTTTATGAACTGCCATTTCACCTCTCATCACCATCTCCCCCTGCCTATCATGGTTTGTGTACCATGGTATAGTTGGAAAACTGACATCCACATCCTCTAAACAAAACTTCATCATTTCTCATAAACCAGCTCCTATCCTTACATCATCAAGTCCCCTAGAACTACATATCATCACCACTCGCATTGTAATATGCCTTGATCCCATGGATAAAGGGTATGTAGGTAGTCTGTATTATGAAGGAAGTATACAGCATGTAGGTATATATGATGCACCCATCCAACCCCTCTTGGATGGTCCCACTTTCTTAAGCTTGTTGATTACACCTAATCTAGAAATGATACACTTTCTAGGCATTCTATCAAAGCATAACACTCTCACTAAAATTCTTTCACCAACATATTGGCTTTTCTATAACTAGAGGCTTGTGTTCCCCTATCTATCCTTAGTTTATTTTAATCCATCATTAATTATTTTCCTAGGATGCATCCTTCCTACAATGGGAAAAATCACCAATCATCCATCCACCATCTGACAAGAGATACAATGGTTGTGTGTTTTTGGGTCAGACAGTCTTTTGGTCTTTGATTTTTATTTTGTGCACCATTCTTGGATTATATCAAAGTTGTATTGATCTCATTATATCATGACATATAGAGAAAAATCTAGAATGGGGCATACTCATTGCTTTCATATGTTGTGCTTGTGGGAGGTTTTCATTACTCCATCTTAGTATTCATATCTTGTGGATCATAGGGTTGGTTCTAGCATATTAAACACCTTTTGCATCTAAGGCTGTTCATACCTATTGTGTAATAAGGATTTATGCTATGAGTCCCCTTCCCTCATCTAGACAAATTTATACTATTATGGGCATGTATGGGTTCATCCTATTGTTTGCAGTGTCAAGTCCTATGCATGCATGCCTTTCCACCTTGGTTCCACATACTCGGGTGCATAACATCCCATGCTATATCAATAGTAGCACTCAATTTTTATTGGCAGAATATCTCAATATGATGTCATCCCTTTATCCTACACATTTACATCTACCCTCATCACCCCATACCACTAATTTTGTTTCAAGATTCATCAACACCTACATTTACATCAACCCCTTCTTTCTACTAATCCATGTCTCCCCTACCGTCTTGTGACCATTTTTTAGGGACATGTTTACATACCATTGTATCAGTTGTCACAAAACATTGTATCTTTTTGCAATTAATTCTATTAATTTAATGATGAAAAAAATCAAGCATAAGAGTAAGAGCAGCAACACAATAACACACTTGACACCAAGATTTTTGACGTGGAAACCCGGTTAAGGGAAAAATGATGGTGGGGGTTAACCCACAAAAATTAATACCCTATTAAAAGTATTTTACAAATGGGAATGCACATGCATTCAAGCTCACTTCCCAGAGCTCATTGCTCAAATGGAGGTTCACTACCTATAGAAATATTACAATAGAATAATAGAGATCTGAACTGATTAATAGCATCTATCCATGTAAGAGTTTTAGTTCTGGTTAAGTACAAAAAATTGATCTTACACATTTCATCTTTGCTCTTCTCTTCTTACTGTTTACCTTCATTCACACTTTGGATTTCTTCTCTTCTCACATACACTCTACACACTAAATCATCCAATATCATTGGCTATATATATCTGCAATATGATCTACAACCATTCTATCAGTCACCTTCAACAACAGTTAGAACTTTTATGAATGCTCTGCTTTGTCAGCTAGATCTATGCATAACTTAAGGTGCAGACCAAAACTTGCTCTTGAAAATCATCACTCATGTCAGCCACTATCACTAATCATCACCATTTGTCCAACAAACAACTTCCATACATCCAGAATCAAGATCTTCTGTAAGGTTGGCCTATTCTTCTTCTATCTACACTGACAAATAGGAACCTGGTACTCAAAGGCTAATATCTTTTGAATCCTTTATCACCAGAGGATGAAAATATGGATTTAGACTATCTTGACAATACATATGACTCCTCTATATCTGTAGCTAATCATGACTTTCCACTGGAGAGATCTGGACCAAAATATTAGACCCTATTACTGCTTTGTTCCTAACTACCCAGACATAGACAAATTCAGAATCTGACTTCCAGTATGAACAAATTTTTTGTGATGTTCACAACATGCCCCATTTTGCTCCTTAGCAAAATGAGGACCCCTACTGTTGCTTTGCTTTTGCTTCTGCTTGTGTTGTTCTGTTTGGTGGTAAGGGAAAAGGGGAGTCTAGTTTGCAAGCCTTGTTAAAAATAAAGAATAATGCATTTTCAGTACCATTGCATGATGTGGTTGGATTCCTTGTGAAAAATGAGCTAGGGTTGCTTTTTGAACCGTCTTAAAATTCATCATATTTTGCAAGTTATGATCGATTTGGTAAAATGTACTATCAGGTTTTGCATGATAAACAGTTAGTTGTTTGCCTTTTTCCTTGATGGCATTCGTTTGAAATTTTGAAATATTCATACTTAGTGGTTCCAGGTCATGGGCAATTTTGTCTGGGTTCCACTCTGTATCTCACATTTGTCTGTTTGGCAGAAAAGTGCATCGGCATGCTTTGATCTCCATTTTTTATTTGTTGGCAAAAGTTTTAAGGTTCGAACCTGCGCGTTGAACCATCCGATTGAACCTTTTCTCAAAGGTTCAATGGTTCAATGGTTCGGGGTTCAAGTGGTTCGGTGTCTTCAAAAATGTCTAAGGGGCGAACTGTTTGTTTTGTGTATCGTTGTTGAACCGCCACGTCAAAGGGTCAATGGTTCAAAGTTCGTGGGGTTCATTTTCTTCTAATAGTCGAGTCAATGCGGTTGCCTTGCATAAGGGATGTATTGTTGAACCGCCGCGTTGAACCTTTCACTCGAACTCTTTGGCGGGGTTCAATGGTTCAAGTTCAAGGCTTCGGGAAAGATGGGAAGGTGGTGAAGAGGCCATCGGCCTAACATATGTGATCGGCGAAGTTTGAATATGTGCTGCCGAAGTTAAGTCTCTCACCGATGGTATGCCATTGGCATAATAAACACCGTCGGCAATATTTGGACATATACAATGGTGGACCCGAAAGGTTTATCGAATGGTGCTAATTCATTGTATATCTACTGATTTGAAAAGAAGGGGGCAGGGCTTGTATAATATACAATGCACATATACAACATGGACCCGACGGACTTATCAAAATAGGATAAGTCATTGTATATTCGGCGCTTGTATGTTTTCACATACAAGCGGAACATACAAACCACTGTTCACGTACAGGCGGAACATACAAGGCACTGTTCACATACAATGCACTATTCACATACAAGCGAAACATACAATGATAATATACAAGCGCCGGAACCAAAATGATTATAAGATGAAGTTATTTGCTTGTATATTCCACGGCTTGTATATTTTGAAACATACATTGCCGAGATACAAGCCGAAATGCAAAGCAAAAAAGGTGCAAATGGAAATGTCGAAGAGGAAATAAAAAACAAAGGAAGGCGGCATCGGCATAACAATGGTTATCGCCAGAGAAGATTTGGAGTTCACTGATGGCGAATCTCTCGCCGATGAGAAGGAAAATGCAAGCCGATAAGGCTATATCGGTAGGACTCTCGCCGATGGAAAGAAACAAGGAGGAAATAACGAGAAAGGCCATCGGCCAAACAACGAGCATCGGCCAATCAATTTTTAGACACGCCGATGGTGATTATCACATCGATGGGCGGGAAATGGAATGCGATGGGAGTTTTAAACGCATTTTTTAGCACCCGTGGCATTTTTCTGGTCAATGATGGTTGACCCGATGATTTTTGAGCATCTGTGTGCATTTTGAACATGGTTTCTGCTAATTTTGGACCCGATTTCCACGCATTTTTGCATAGTCACCTTGATTTAAAATAGATATTTTAGTTTCCTGTTGTTCATGTGATAAATATGGTACTTATTGCTTGTCTTGTTTTGCAGGCTTGCAGTTGAGGAAGTAGCTGGAACTTGATCACAGTGACATCATGGAGGAAGGAAATCTGATCTCAGGAGTAGGAAGATAAGGATCAAGTGCGAAGAAGTCAAAGCTATTCAAATGGAGGACAAGGTTGCAGCTGAGAACATTACTACAACAGACAAATAGAAGTTATTGCTGAGCTGCCAAAGCTTCTCAGAAGGGGCAATATTTTGCCCAGATTTGACACTGCTCAGAGATATTTTGGAGGACTGGTTCACCTGCATTTACTGTTGTAACCAGGGGTTTAGTTAGGTTTTTGCTGTAGTGAGGACAATCAGAAGTCTTTATATTGTGCCTCTCTGCACTATAATACTTTACAACAGGGGCTACAACAAGGATTTTAGGAAAACACAAGGATTTTAGCTTAGCATAGTTTAGAAGTAGAAGAAGGAGGTCGCCTGTTTGTCTGCAGTAAGGTGTGCGTGGAATGTCTGGGTTCCTTACTGTATCTGTAAAGCTTGTAAGTTCTTTGAAGTTTGATCAATGAAACTAAGAGTCATTCCAACATTGTAAATCATGTATGACTGTTTGTTTCTAATACAATAGAATCTGGAGTTCTGCATCTATCTTCTGAATGTTCTGCTCTTCTTTGTGTTTTGAAATATTTTCTTTGAGAGCTTGCAATTTTAAATGTATGTTTGTGAAAATGCTCAGAACTTGCATTTAAGGTTTTTACTATGGATTTGATCAAATTGCTGTAGGATTTACATAGTGCATAACAGAACAATTAGATCCTTCGGTAGAGTAAATGAGGTGTAGATTAGATCTTTCTAACTTTTCCCAACCCATCTGAAATATCTAGCTGAAAACGTAGAAATCTAAAGAAAGTTGTCTCACATTTGAAGAAGCATGCATAACAGAGTTTAAGGTAGACAGTTTTCATAAATGTATAAAGGAGAAATCTACAATAATTCAAGAAAACCATCTAAAACTTGCAGCACAGTAACACTTTTATGCAAATGAATGAAAAGTATTGACATATCTCATGATCTTTTTGCATAGTTTGAGTCCAGTAAACCATAAAGAAACTCAAAATTACGTAAGGCCCCTTGAACATTACAGCTTCATATTGATCAACTGAATTTGACCAACAGTACCATTATAGACTTGGGATTAATTGAATTTTAAGTGATTCTTTCTTATCTTTCAAGTATAGTTTCAATTCATTTTATGTGAATTTTAACTTATTGTTATGATTGCATCAAAACAATCACCAACAGTTTTCTGGCGCTAGAAGGAGGGCCTGATTTGGTTTAGGGTTAATTTTCTGAGTTTAAATGCTATGTTCTGGGATATGTTAGATCTCATAAAATTTCAAAAGCCTAAAAGGGTGAAAAAAAAGGGTCCCATTTTCAATGGACTCATATGGGGATAGTTTTCAAGTTAACAGTCCTTTATTTCAGGGAGCTTTGAATGAATAGTTTTATTCTCAAAGTTTATCTAATTTTGGTTTGTCCAGTTGTTGCAGGATACACCAGACTATTGAACACAGTGAACTTAAATGTTTAACATTCCTCACTAGGATAGATTCATATTTGAAAGGACTGATTATTTTTTCAGATGTGTTCATGGTTGAAGACTAGCAGGAAAAAGAAATTTTGCAGCAACAAGCTAATACGGCACTAGGAACTAATAGGTGGTTAGAAAATACAATAGATAAATCAATTCTGGAAGGGAATGATAACAGAGCATCTTTTCTTAGGTCATATTATGGTGGGATTGATAGTAGGTCTCTACTTCCTAATACAAGAAAAGGGGAGTGCAAGTATAAATCTTTTAAATCTTGTAGAGAGGAAACCATTTGTCAGGATAAGGTTTTTATTTCTGATCCTAATGCTTTTGGTAAAGACAGTAGAACGTCTTTCCTTGAGTCATTTTATGGAAAGGAGAAATGTGGGCAAATGAAAAAATTAAAGTGCACTAAAATTGATGAGATCCCTACTATAGAAGCTAATGAAGTCATAGAGGAGAAAGTAAATCCTAATCCCATGACTGACTTCTTTAAATTGAATGACCAAGTTCAGGATTATTGCAGGTTAATAGAAGTAGACTCCACACTGGATGATAAATGTGAGTCAGTTGATGACCAATTCTTAAAAATTGAAAATACAAAAGATTTTGGAGCTGCTGTGCACAATCAGACATCACCCCCATGCCATGTTGAAAATAAAACAGGGGAGTATTCCTGTCGATCTAAAGAAGTTGTTCCACCTTTACTCTCAAGTGATTTAGAAATGATTAAATTCTGTATATCAGATTATGATGATCAAGATACTCATTTAAGTGCTAATGTGCAGGAAACTAATGAGAACATTGAGAGGTGTGCTGAATTTGAGGATAAACTGAACATCCGGAATGAAGGAACGAAGATAGATGAAGATGAAGAAATGATACATCTTGAGTTATTCATCTTTCAACTTGAAAAAAGACCAGACATAGAGCTAGGCAACAAAAATGCAGAGTTGAATGAAGAGCCAGCTATCAATGAACAAGCATGTCCCACAGAGCTAAAAACACATCAGGTTGTCTCTTTCCTTTCCTTAGTAAACAATGATAAATGCTATTTTGATTATGGAAATTCAAGAGATAGGACATGCATATGGATTAGTCATGAACCCGATGGGCTGCCTCAGTTACTAGTTAAGAGCTATTCTGATAAACACAATGAATCTAGAATACCAGAATTTTTTTTAGAATTCAAAGATAAATCTGCTAAGATGAGAACCATAACTAGTACCCTGTTACTCCTGCACAATCTAAAGAAATATGCAAGTAGGGGTGTTCTTGGGTCTTTTCCTGGGTTTCTGTTTGCCTTGTGGAGGCTTGTATATAGTTTGGTAGGGTAGTTGTTTTTGTTTTGTTTTCTTCTTTTGCTGTTTTCATTTTTTAGGTTAGCTGTTTGTATAGTTCCTTTCTGTTTCTTTCTGTTTGTACAGTTTTTTTGCTTTTTTGCTTTTTTGTATAGCCTGTTTGTTTGGTTTGTTTGTTGTCTCCTCAGTAGGGATCTTTATTTTACTTTAAAGTATTAAGGAGAAAACTAGCAACCATTCAAAACAATATAAAATTTAGGATATTCAAGTTAATCATTTGCAATTTACACATAACTTGTTACTGTCATGAATGTAGAGAGTTGTTTATCTTCTGAAGTTTTGTATTCAATAAATGTGATTGAGAATTCGAAGCAAGTTTCTCACAATGACACACCTAAAATCCTTGGGTTTGTTGAACTTACCAGTGTAGATATTAGGTGAAAAATTAGAGGTTACCCTTGCTACCATTACAATTCTCAGCTTAATTTCAACAAGTGTCCACTCCTTGCATCATGAAGTTACAAATTGTTATATCTTGTGAAGTCTTTCAAAATCAGAAAATAAAAAATAAAAAATAAATAAATAAAGTGGATTATACTAAAAATCTAGATTAAGCCATCTAAGTAACTCTACCAGGGCTATAGACGCTCGCTGGCAGTGGGGCTCTACTTAGGAGAATTGTAACGATAACCTTGCCGGGGCTATGAATGCTCCTGGCAGCAAGGCTCTATTCGGTCGGCTATGAGGCAATATCCTCACCTACGTAGGCTAATGTCAGTCACTGGTTTGTTCAACCGATCTTCAAGATGAGGATAATTAATCACGTGCACATAATTAAACTGAAAATGGAAGTTCATGCACCCTTATTGAATACCTTAAGTCTCAAGCTGAATAGTAATTTGCAGGAAGGATAGTCAGGAGTTATGAGTTTATTTCACCTAATTTTATTGAACACTTTGAATTTAACTATTTTGTTTGGTTGCTAGTTGTTGTGATGTTCACAACACGCCCCATTTTGCTCCTTAGCAAAATGAGGACCCCTACTGTTGCTTTGCTTTTGCTTCTGCTTGTGTTGTTCTGTTTGGTGGTAAGGGAAAAGGGGAGTCAAGTTTGCAAGCCTTGTTAAAAATAAAGAATAATGCATTTTCAGTACCATTGCATGATGTGGTTGGATTCCTTGTGAAAAATGAGCCAGGGTTACTTTTTGAACCGTCTTAAAATTTATCATATTTTGCAAGTTATGATCGATTTGGTAAAATGTACTATTAGGTTTTGCATGATAAACAGTCAGTTGTTTGCCTTTTTCCTTGATGGCATTCATTTGAAATTTTGAAATATTCATACTTAGTGGTTCCAGGTCATGGGCAATTTTGTCTGGGTTCCACTCTGTATCTCACATTTGTCTATTTTGCAGAAAAGTGCATCAGCACGCTTTGATCTCCATTTTTTATTCATTGGCAAAAGTTTTTAAGGTTCGAACCTGCGTGTTGAACCATCCGATTGAACCTTTTCTCAAAGGTTCAATGGTTCAATGGTTCGAGGTTCAAGTGGTTCGGTGTCTTAAAAAATGTCTAAGGGGTGAACTATTTGTTTTGTGTATCATTGTTGAACCGCCGCATTGAACCATCCACTTGAACCTTTTCTCAAAGGTTCAATGGTTCAAAGTTCGCAGGGTTCATTTTCTTCTAATAGTCAAGTCAATGCGGTCGCCTTGCATAAGGGATGTATTGTTGAACCACTTCATTGAACCTTTCACTCGAACTCTTTGGCAGGGTTCAATGGTTCAAGTTCAAGGCTTCGGGAAAGATGGGAAGGTGGCGAAGAGCCCATCGGCCTAACATATGTGATCGGTGGAGTTTGAATATGTGCCGCCGAAGTTAAGTCTCTCGCTGATGGTATGCCATCGGCATAATAAACACCGTCAGCAATATTTGGACATATATAATGGCAAACCCGAAAGGTTTATCAAATGGTGCTAATTCGTTGTATATCTACGGATTTGAATAGAAGGGGGTAGGGCTTGTATAATATACAATGTACATATACAATGTGGACCCGACGGACTTATCAAAATAGGATAAGTTGTTGTATATTCAGTGCTTGTATGTTTTCACATACAAGCGGAACATACAAACCACTGTTCACGTACAGGCGGAACATACAAGGTACTGTTCACATACAAGCGAAACATACAATGATAATATACAAGCGCCGAAACTGAAATGATTATAAGATGAAGTCATTTGCTTGTATATTCTGCGGCTTGTATATTTTGAAACATACATTGCTGAGATACAAGCTGAGATGCAAAGTAAAAAAGGTGCAAACGGAAATATCGAAGAGGAAATAAAAAACAAAGGGAGGCGGCATCGGCATAACAATGGTTATCGCCAGAGAAGATTTGGAGTTCACCGATGGCAAATCTCTCGCTGATGAGAAGGAAAATGCAAGCCGATAAGGCTATATCGGTAGGACTCTTGCCGATGGAAAGAAACAAGGAGGAAATAACGAGAAAGGCCATCGGCCAAACAACGAGCATCGGCCAATCAATTTTTGGACATGCCGATGGCAATTATCACACCGATGGGTGGGAAATGGAGGGCGATGGGAGTTTTAAACACATTTTTTGGCACCCATGGCATTTTTCTGGTCAACGATGGTTGACCCGATGATTTCTGAGCGTCTGTGTGCATTTTGAACGCAATTTCTGCTAATTTTGGACCCGATTTCCACGTGTTTTTACACAGTCACCTTGATTTAAAATAGATATTTTAGTTTCCTGCTGTTCATGTGATAAATATGGTACTTATTGCTTGTCTTGTTTTGCAGGCTTGCAATTGAGGAAGTAGCTGGAACTTGATCACCGTGACATCATGGAGGAAGGAAATCCGATCTCAGGAGCAGGAAGATAAGGATCAAGTGCAAAGAAGTCAAAGCTATTCAAATGGAGGACAAGGTTGCAACTGAGAACATTACTACAACATACAAACAAAATTTATTGCTGAGCTACCAGAGCTTCTCAGAAGGGGCAATATTTTGCCTAGATTTGACACTGCTCAGAGATATTTTGGAGGACTAGTTCACCTGCATTTACTGCTATAACCAAGGGTTTGAACCAGGGGTTTAGTTAGGTTTTTGCTGTAGTGAGGACAATCAGAAGTCTTTATATTGTGCCTCTCTGTACTATAATACTTTACAACAGGGGCTACAACAGGGATTTGTAGGAATACAACAGGGGCTACAACAGGGATTTTAGGAAAACACAGGGATTTTAGCTTACCATAGTTTAGAAGTAGAAGAAGGAGGTCGCCTGTTTGTCTGCAGTAAGGTGTGCGTGGAATGTCTGGGTTCCTTACTGTATCTGTAAAGCTTGTAAGTTCTTTGAAGTTTGATCAATGAAACTAAGAGTCATTCCAACAATGTAAATCATGTATGACTGTTTGTTTCTAATACAATAGAATCTGGAGTTCTGCATCTATCTTCTGAATGTTCTCCTGCTCTTCTTTGTGTTTTGAAATATTTTCTTTGAGAGCTTGCAATTTTAAATGTATGTTTGTGAAAATGCTTAGAACTTGCATTTAAGGTTTTTACTATGGATTTGATCAAATTGCTGTAGGATTTACATAGTGCATAACAGAACAATTAGATCCTTCGGTAGAGTAAATGAGGTGTAGATTAGATCTTTCTAACTTTTCCCAACCCATCTGAAATATCTAGCTGAAAATGTAGAAATCTAAAGAAAGTTGTCTCAAATTTGAAGAAGCATGCATAACAGAGTTTAAGGTAGACAGTTTTCATAAATGTATAAAGGAGAAAGCTGCAATAATTCAAGAAAACCATCTAAAACTTGCAGCACAGTAGCACTTTTATGCAAAGGAATGAAAAGTATTGACATATCTCATGATCTTTTTGCATAGTTTGAGTCTAGTAAACCATAAAGAAACTCTAAATTACGTAAGGCCCCTTGAACATTACAGCTTCACATTGACCAACTGAATTTGACCAACAGTACCATTGTAGACTTGGGATTAATTGAATCTTAAGTGATTCTTTCTTATCTTTCAAGTATAGTTTCAGTTCATTTTATGTGAATTTTAACTTATTGTTATGATTGCATCAAAACAATCACCAACAAAATTGTGTTATGTGAATGATTGTGATGATCTTAGTTTCCATCAATGATAAAATCTATCAAGTAAATAAGTGTCTCTTGCCAACAATCTCCCCCTTTGGCATTGATGGCAACACTTAGTGAAGAATGACTAAGTGTTAGAATAACTCCCTCTTTTCTTGTACTCCATATTGCTATTCATACTTCATTCC
Source organism: Cunninghamia lanceolata (assembly GCA_027924645.1). Taxonomy (NCBI): domain Eukaryota; kingdom Viridiplantae; phylum Streptophyta; class Pinopsida; order Cupressales; family Cupressaceae; genus Cunninghamia; species Cunninghamia lanceolata. The sequence continues at coordinate 9,295,267 of BSBN01000193.1, forward strand.
AATGCTCCTCCTTTGTTGTATTCCTCATTTTTCATTGCTCTTCACTTTCCCTTTGAAATCAATGGCAAAAGGTGGGGTCTACAAGCCAAAATCTCCAAAACCTCTGTGCATAATGCCACATATGTACAAGTAATCATTAAGTTCTATTTACATGAACTTGAGAATGTTTGCAAAGCTGGTTTTTATTTGCACAACTTCAATGGCCCAAGTACTCTTCATACCATCCAAAATTGAGATGTGTCCACTCAACAAAAATAAAAATGCTTCTACCTTTGATAGATCTGATTGATCACTAGTCTGAATTGTAGTCTGAGCTTCAGATAGGGCATTATACATTGTCTCTAACTTAGGGGCAATCAATCCCTGGAGTTCACACATTCTCTTCATGATGTTGCCTTTCTCTTTGACAAGTTACTTTAACTCCTTAGTTAAGATAATTACTTGACATTCCTAACTTATGGGTGACATAGTTAGAGGATCAAAATTATTGGATAGATTTGACAAGTTTCATTCTTGTTCCTTTATCTTCTTCTCAATATCCTCACTTACTTTGGGCTAGGATAGACAAAATTTATATACATCACTTCCATCACTTAGAGCATTTTGAATACTCTTTATATTGATAGCAAGTATAGTCCTATCATACCCTATCAGACTTATAATTTCATTAAATTTCTTATCGAAAAACTCATTTCTAACTTTTCTCTCAACAAACTTCTCAAAGGACTCAAAGTGAGTATTTATAGAACTTACAAGATTTTTTAGATGTCTAGAGGGGGAATCAGATGGACTCTTCTGGTAGGAAGGCATTAAATTTTCCAAAATTCTAATTGCAATCCCCAGTAGCTCATTATCCTGCAATTGGAACTTTAACATATTTTCTCTAGCCTTTACTTGGGTGAATAATTCTATTTTCATCAATTGGATTGGAGAGAGAGCATCTAGATTGGCTAAACCTTGGAGTAGTTTAGGTTCATCAAGCTCAATTATTTTCTTTCTCAAGAAGACTTTTCACTGCATCTGCAGTATCTCTTGCAACATTTTCTAAACCACCCTTTTGTTCATTAGATTTCTCAGTATCTACTTTAGGTTCTTCAACATTTGCACCATCTTCTTCTTCTTTATCTTTCTTTCCTTTTTCCTCCTCTTTCTCTGCTTTACTTTTCTCTATGTTCTCTGCAGAGGGACTCTTTCCTATTTATTCACCATTTGCAACCAGATCCAGAGGGCTCTATGTAGTGGCAATATCCTCTTCTTTTTCAAAATGATTAGGTGGAGGAGTTACTTTTGCATCAACTATTTTGTCTATCATATCTATGTTCTCATGATTGACTTGTTCCTCTTCCTAGACTTCTCCAACATTCAGATATGAAAATCCAACAGTAGTCTCTTCATAGGTTAACTCTGAAGGATCTAAATTAACACTTTCATCATCAATTATTTTGTTAGTCTGTTCTTCTAGAGCTTCATGTTCCAGAACTGCAGGATTGACTTCTTCTACTTGTTTTTTCTGAGATGATATAATATTTATCTTTGTCTAAAGCCTTTCTCAAGATTTCTTCTATTTCTTTTGTAATTTCCTCAGTTTCACCAAGCATTAGTTTATTCATCCGGACCTTGCTTCTGAATTTATCTTTAACTTCTCTAAGGATTTTATCTTCTTCTCTTCTGGTCATCATAGGACACAAAGTGGAGAGAACATACTCTCTAAGTTCTATGTCTTTATCCTTAGTTGCTTCTTTTCTCATTTCCAATACTTTCCTTAAATTCTTTGGAAGTTCTTGTAAAATTTCCAATAGGGCTCTATTAAATTTATTCAAATATATGATAATGGCATATTCCACAATTTTCTTATTTGCTTGATCAAAATTATCATAGTAAACTCTGACGGGCTTTAAATTTCCATGAATAGTGATTGTTTTTACAATTTCATCAATAGTCATAGTGACCTTACCAGTGACTAGCTTTTTACTGGCCTTATTGGTTCTGTAAGGCTGGTCTTCAGAAGTCTTTGAAGTTCTAACTTTCTTGGATCTTATTTCTTTTATTTTTTCATTTGTCTCTGTCTCCTCATCATCTTTTGTGCTTGTGTGAGTTCTTGTGGCCTTGGTTTTGTTCATTTTGCCTCCATCACCAGATGGAGTCACTTCTAACTTCTTAGTGGAAGTGGACTTGAGTTTCTCAGTAGGAGTTACAGAACTCCTTGTCTTCCTTGAAGAACTTGGTGGGATTTCTGGAGCGACTACCGGTTAACTTTCTTCTTCTATAATCTGCTTAGTGCTCTTGTTCATCTTTTCAATTCTTTCTTTGTTCTACTTTACTGCCTCCTTGGTTAGGCTAATGCTTGCAGCATACCTTTCAACTTGTCTTTGCACTTTCCTCTTGGTCTTAGGCTGTCTGAGCTCCACATGTAATTTTAGACTTAATTCCTTGTAGGTTCCAAACCTTTCCACAGAGGTATCTTTAGGTGTGCTCAGAAGATGTTGAGCATACATATCGAACACTCTTCCATCCACCTCATAACCCATAGGCATTATCCAAACTGTCCTTGGTTCTACAGCTTCCATCAAGAACTAATCTATGTCAACCATGAAACATATGTCATTTTCATACTTCTCCACAATTGTTTTAGGGATTCTTTCCCTTGCTTGCATTAAACTTTGGAAGTTTTTGAAGTAACCCCAAATGGCAGTCTTTTGGGCTTGGGAATGACCAAGATTGAGAAGGTGATCTCTTATTTGACATGCTACTGGTCTGTCAGTTGTCCAATGCACACTTTGAATTCTAGGTACTTCATCTATAAAATAGAAGAACAAGCATATAATCAAGGAACCATATTTGAAGGAATTTTTCTTATCTTTCTTTATCTTGCTCAAATTCTCAATCAATTAATTTTGTAGTAGTTCACAAAGATCATAATCAACATTTTCTTTTAACATTTGATAGGCTGCATAAATTGTAGTTCTAGAGATAGAGTTTTCTCTGTTGGAGTGGTAAATTTTGTACCCAATCACCATGGAGGTGAATTTGACATCTGGTTCTATAATATCATTGATGCCCATTACCCTTCTGTCAAACTTGGCACCAGTAGCATCAGTCACTATTTGGTTTTTCATGGCTTTCAGCATGGGTAATCTACTAGAGGAGTTTAACCTAGTTACAATCTTGATAACATCCTTTGTAATCTTGAATTGTTTCAATAGCTATATGAACTCATCATGTATCCAGCTTAAGATATATCGAACCCATTCATTTTCATCAAATATCAGAAACCTAATGACCTGCAAAAAATGTTTGTTTTCTAGGGATTTGTAATCTGGTTTCAATTTGTGGCTATCATCCGTTAAGTAGTTATTAAGCAAATCCAAGAGTTTTAGGTTTTCAAATTCATCCATGTTATAGTGGATGTATGCCCTAATATCCTCACCATGCAGTACACCATCTAGAACCTCAGAGAATGTGCCCAATGGTTTAATTTTAACTGATTTGTGTGGATGCTTCTTAAATATTGGTTGGGGTCTTTTAGTTACATCAACAACTAGATGTGTAGCCATTTGCAAAAATTGAGAGCTCGAGAGATTTTGCAGAAAATAGAAAATACCTTGTTACACAAATTAGGGTTTTTGCTTGGAAATCCTTTTCTCACTTCCAAATCTTGAGAATTCTCAACTCTAAGTTCGTCCACTTCTTTCTTCTTGTTTTCTCCTGATGTAAAGTGTTTCAAATGAGGAATAAATCGTGACCCTTTTAAGCTTCGCATCACCTAATTTGCCTTTGTAATAAATGCTTTGCCCTAGCACATCCGGTAGCTCTATTTTGAATAGTCTTTCACGTATCACTCTACAATTTGCCATAATCACTTCATTTCTTCTGAAAATCCTTCCAAATGTTCTAAGTCAATTAAAGGTACCTTTTCTCATTGTGCCAGAACTAGGCACTCAACTACTGGCTGGGGGAATTTGATTTATAATGTTGGTCCCCTTAAGGCTCCCAAATCAAATCCTAGAGGAATTTTCAGCACCGAATTCTAGTGTGAATCCATTACTATCATCCATAATTGTTTTCTTGACCCATATCTTGTTTGATTCATTCTGAGTCTCATTCATATCAATTTTATCTTTGCCTTTGTTTTGTCTATACTCATCTGGTTTTCTATTTATCGGACCACTTTTTCCATTGTTCCTACTTTTGTAGAATCTTGCAATATGACCATATTTATTACAGTTAAAGCACACAACATTTCTTTTCTTGTAAACCTAATTTTCTCTTGATCTACACTGATTAGCCATGTGTCCAAACCCATTGCAAACAAAGTAGTAACCATTGAAAGAATTGCTAATTCTTCTATTGTTAGCATTATTCATTTTCATATATCTACATTCATTTGATCTATGACCATACCTCTTACACTTGAAGCATTGACTAGAGAAGGATGGACCATTTTGATTTACTCTGCTTCTATACTAAGTAGATCTATGACCAAATTTGTTAGAGTTGAAACAATTTCCATTAAATGATGGATATCTTTGAGCATTAGGTTGTCTTACCAGAGGTTTCCTAGTTCTATTTCTCCCATTCCTAGATTAAAAATTTCTCTATCTAGATCTAGAGCTTTCACCTTTCTCATATCCAAGAGCATGCTTGTCATCAGCCCTTTTCTATCCTTCAAGATGTGCTTCAAGTTTTACTGAGCTTATCTTGAACTTCTCCTTATATTTATTTGCAACATCTAGGTCACGTCTGAGAATGATAATTTGCCTTTCAAGTTCTCTCTCATTGTCTCTACTTTCTTGTAGATAAGACTCTAGATGGCCAACTATTCCATCCAATTTGCAACATTCTTCAATTATTTCTTTTAGTTTTTGATTTAGATCTTCTTCAAATTTCTTCCTATCTTCACTTTCTTTGGTTTGCCTCATCACCCCAGATTCCATTTCAATTTTTAGAATAGCAACTTCTTTTAACAACTTTTCACATTCCTTTATCTTTTCTCCAAAGCTTCATTCATGCCATTTTCTTCAGGTAAACTGGATAGTTGCAGAAGTAGCTCTTTTTCTCTTTGCATAGATTTCTTTAATTTATCTTTTAACATTTCAATGGTATCATTAGCATCTTTAAATTCACCTCTCAAATTACTGATTTCCGCTTTAGACAAAACAAGCTCTTCTAGGGCCAACTAAAGTTGATCTTTGAGTGAACCCATTTTAAACTTCTTCCAAGATCTTTTCCTCAAGTTCTTAGGCTTCTCCAAGGAACCTAGCTCTGATACCAATTGTTAGAAATAGGACAGACAACTTAGAAGGGGGTGAATCAATTGTCACAAAACTTTGTATCTTTTCACAGTTAATTCTTTCTTTTGCTACTTAGTAACAATTCAATAATTTAATCATGAAAACAATCAATCATAAGAGTAAGAGAAGCAACACAATAACACACTTGACACCAAGATTTTTGATGTGGAAACCCAGTTAAGGGAAAAACCATGGTGGGGGTTAACCCACAAAAATTAATACCCTATTAAAACTATTTTACAAATGGGAATGCACATGCATTCGGGCTCACTACCCAGAGCTCACTGCTCAAATCGAGGATCACTACCTATGGAAATATTACAATAGAATAATAGAGATCTAAATTGATTAATAGCATCTATCCATGCAAGAGTTTTAGTTCCAGTTAAGTACAAAAAATTGATCTCACACATTTCATCTTTGCTCTGCTCTTCCTACTATTCTTCCTTCATTCACACTTTGGATTTATGCTCTTCTCACATACACCTTCTTTGCATACACTCTACACACTGAATCATCCAATATCATTGGTTATATATCCACAATATGATCTAAAACCATTCTATCAGTCGGATTCAACAACACTTAGAACTTTTATGAATGTTCTGCTCTGTCAGCTAGATCTATGCATAACTTAAGGTGCAGACCAAAACGTGCTCTTGAAAATCATCAATCATATCAGCCACTATCACTAATCATCACCATTTGTCTAACAAACAACTTCCATACATCTAGAATCAAGATCTTCTACAATGTTGGCCTATTCTTCTTCTGTCTGCTCTGACAAACTAGAACTCGGTACTCAGAGGCTAATATCTTTTGACTCCTTCATCACCAGAGGACGAAAATCTAGATTTAGATTGTCTAGACAATGCATGACTCTCATAGATCTATAATTAATCATGACTTTCCACCGAAGAGATCCAGACCAAAATACTAGACCCTATTACTACTCTGTTCCTAACTGCCCATACTTAGACAAATTCTGATTCTGACTTCTGGTATGAACAAATTGTGTTATGCGGATAATTGCAATGATCTTAGTTTCCATCAATGACAACACCTATCAAGCAAAGTAGTGTCTCTTGCCAACAACCATGATCACTCACATCACATTACCAATGCCTACATATCCATCCTCACACATTACCCTACATCACAAACATGTTAGTCCAACTATAATAATTTAAACATAATATGCATCACATATCATTCATCCATAAATAACCATAGATCATCTTTCATCACAAACATATTAGCATCACTCATCCATACACCATTATATACAATCCACGAATACATCCATCATAACACACATATATATGCTCTATCCTACATCCACATGCAAGTCAACTCATAAACATCTTCTATCAACACCATGATAAACACATATATAAATGACATCCATAATCATATGACCATCACATATAAATAATGCATCCATCATATATAACATAGCAAAAATCTACACATCCATCCATAACACATGGTACATCAATCGAATAATCCATCTTGTTAGTTATATATATATATGCAATCATGATACAAAATGTGGTTCTTAGACCTATCAAAAAATAGTACATGTGTATACATCATGCCCCTAGGTGGAGTTGTCCTTACCTGACTCAGCTAGTTCTGAATCCCTCTAAGGAGGGACCCCCATATCCTCCTTGTTAGGAATTGCATGTAGAAGATATCAATTAAATGCAAATAAAGATTAAATAGAGGAATAAAAATACATAGAAATAATAACAACGAGAGATAATTTTTAACGTGGTTCACCCAAACTCAGGCTACATCTACCAACAGAGAGTCCAATATTATTTTCCAGCAAATCAAACTGATTACGACTAGCAATCCTTGCAACTCAAAACCACTACAATTGCTACAATCTAATATCAACAGAAACCCTAATCCTTAGTCATTTTATCAAGACTTATGTCAGTTACAAAATAGGGTTTTTGTATGTCGGCTAATAGAAAAATAACTCCTAACACCTTAATAAAAGTCATTTGAGGTTTTGGTGGCACCACCCCCGAGCCCCTATGGGGACGCTGCCCCTCTACCCCGCAAGGGGTACTACCCCTTGACCCCATCTTGGGGGCACTACCCCCAAATCCCCATTAAATTATTTGGGGGGCAACTGCACTGATAAAAGTGGGGAAAATTTAACCTTTGAGATTGATTAGGCTCCATATAACAAGAATCTTCCACTTGGAGACTAATCAGAATCCACAACATATCATCTCCCACTTGGAGACTGATCATAACACCGCTGACCCTATAGCTCCCACTCAAAATAAACACCCTTGACCATGTTGTTCTGATTTTATTGTTTTCAGTCTTGAAGACCAACTGAAGTTGAAGAGGAGCTCAACTTCTCCCTTGTCACTACCTTCATAAACATATTCATTGGATTTTCATCTGTATGTATCTTTTCCATCTGTAATTGTCCATCATCCAACATCGACCAGATGAAGTGATACCTTAGCTGTATGTGCTTGGTTTTTGAATGCAAGGCATAATTCTTTGCAAGATGTATGGAACTGTGACTTTCTGGAAACAAATAACTGTTAGCCTATTGTTTTCCCAATTCTTCCATGAAAGATTGCAGCTATATCATTTCCTTGCTTGCCTCTGTTGCAGCTACATACTCGGCCTCTATGGTGGATAAAGCAACCACCTTTTACAACCCTGGGATCTAACTCACCATTGTCCCACCTACAGTAAAAACATAACCTATAGTACTCTGCATGGTATCAATATCCCTTGCCAAATCTGAGTCCACATAGCCTGTTAAATCAGTATTAGAGCCCCCAAAACATAAATGTTTATTGGATGTACCTCTCAAATATTTGAGAATCCATTTTACCGCATTCCAATGCTCCAATCTAGGATTACTCATATACCTACTTATGGCTCCTACAACATATGTAATATCTGGTCTCGTGCATACCATGGCATACATTAAACTTCCTATAGCTGAACCATATGGTACCATGGACATTTGTTCTTCCTCCTCTTGTGTCTTAGGACACATCTTCTTAGTGAATTTCAAATGATCAGGCAAAGTTGTGTTGACAACTTTTTGCATTCTCCATATGGAATCTCTACAACACCTTTTCAACATAATTAGTCTGAGATAGAGTCAATTTTATGTTCTTCCTATCTTTACAAATTTTCATACAAAGGATCTATTTTGTTGTCCCCAAATCCTTGATAGCAAATGATTGTGCTAACTGTTATTTTAACTCTCTTATGTGATCCATGTTAGACCCTGCTACAAGCATGTCATCAACATATAAACATAAAATAATGTAGTCGTCATTATCAAACCTCTTAAAATAAACACAACGGTAAGAATTACACTGGTTGTAGCCTTGCTCAGCCATAAAACTATCAAATTTCAAATACCATTGCCGAGGTGCTTGTTTCAAGCCATATAAACTCTTCTTTAATTTGTGCACCAATTTCTCATTACCTTTGACCTCAAATCCCTGTGGTTGTTCCATATATATCTCCTCCTCCAAATCACCATGGAGAAAGACAATTTTCACATCTAGTTGTTCCAAATGCAAATCTTTAGTAGCCACAATACTTAAAATAGTATGAATAGAAGTCATCTTAACAACCAGAGAAAGAATCTCATCAAAATCAATATATTTTTTCTGTGCAAATCCTTTTACAAATAACCTAGCTTGAAATCTTTTCTTACCTCCATCTTCCTCTTTTAGCATATAAGCTCATTTGTTTAGTAAAGCCTTTTTACTTGTAGGCAACTTATATAATTCCCAAGTCTAATTTTTCAGCAAGGAGTCTATTTCTTCTTTCATTGCAAGCTCCCACTGAACCTTTGTATCCACCTACATAGCTTCATTATACCCTTTCAGTTCACCAACATATGTTAACAAAATAGAATACAAAAAGGGAGAAAACCTTTCAGGAGGTCTACTTAGCCTTGTCGTCCATCTAACATTCACTAGAGTTTGTGGTATTTCTTGTTGCTATTGTGGAGTATGAGGAACCACTAGAACATCAATATTTGGAGTATCATCCAGCACCACATAATCCTTTTCTTTCTTCTCATGCTGCTACAACTAATCCTTATACAACACCTTCTCATTGAGTACAACATCCCTGCTTCTCACAATTTTTAGATTTTCAACATCCCAAAGCCTATAAAAAAATTCATTAATACCATATCCAACGAAGATACTTTTTTTTTATTTTGCATCTAGCTTAGTTCTAGTTTTATAATCTACATGTACAAATGCTTCACATTTGAAGGTTTTGAGAAAAGAATAACTCACCTTCTTACATGTCCATGCTTCCTCTAGAATACCACAGCCCAAAGGAATGGAAGAACCTCTATTAATTAAATATACAACAGTATTGACAACCTCTGCCCACATGTTTAAAGGCAGGCCAACATGCAATCTCATGCTCCTTGCATGCTCCATTATTGTCCTATTGATGTGCTCAGCCACTTCATTCTCTTATGAAGTCCTTGGAACCATTTTCTACCTACGAATTCCATAAAATGAACAATAATCCTCAAATTCTATGATGCAATACTCACCACCATTATCAAATCTGAGACATTTTAATATTTTACCCATCTCATTCTCAACCAAGCTTCTCCATTTCCTAAATACTTGAATTACATCACATTTTTGCCTAAGTAAATAAATCAAAACCTTCCTAGTTGCATCATCTATGAATGTAACATAATACCAAGAGCCACCGAGAGAAGATACCTAAGCCGGTCCCCATACATCTATATGCACAAGCTCCAACTTTTCATCTTTATTTTACTTCCCATCCTTGAGAAAACTAACTCTCTTTTGTTTTCCATACACACAACTTTCACAAAAATCCATCTTAATACATTCTAGACCTAGTAAAACTTTCTTAGAATGAAGTACCTTCATACATTTTTCACTCATATTCCCAAGTTTGTTATGCCATAGTGTTGTCTCAGAACCTACAACAATTGTTTCAGTCTCTTCCTACGAACCTGCAACAACTATTCTTGAACTTGTTTGCTTTTTCTTTGCAAAAACTAAACTAGAAGGAACAATATGACCTATACAAATATATAAGGTGCCTACTTTAACATATTTTTCTACTATTAAGGAACCTCTTGAAACCTTCCAATTTTTATTATTAAAAGTATATGTTCAACCTTCATCACCTAGATGCCCTGCTGAAATTAAAATCCTACTTAGCCTTGGAATGTGCCTTACCTCTTGTACTAGCCAATGATTCCCATTCTACAACTTAATCTTAATTCTTCTCTTTCCAACAATTTGACACGGTTTGTTATCTCTCAAATAAACTAGCCCAAAATCCCCTTGGACATAATCAAGAAAATAACTTATATGGGTCATAGCATGAAATGAGGCCCCTGAATTAAAAACCCTGGAATCATCAACATCATCTAGGGAAAGAATCAAAGCATCATCTTCAGATTTATTACTTACCACATTTGTCTCCTTATTGCCTTCTTGTTTGTCTCCTTCTTTATTCTTTTGAGACTAGCAATCTTTCTTTAGATGACCTAGTTTCCCAGAGTACCAACAATCCTTCTATTCTTTGGATTGAGACCTCTTGTCCTTCAATTTTCCTCGTGACTTCCCATGATCTCTAGAATCTTTTCGTCTCTCCTTTGATTTCCCCCTGCTTTCTACATTCAAAACACTACCTGATGTGGACCCTCCCGAGCTTTTCCATCGCATTTCCTCACTAAGGATAACACCAACAACATCATCAAATTTCAAAGTATTTGAACTAGAGATAGAGTTACTTATAGCCATTACCAAGCTATTCCAACTTTCTGGAAAAGAACATAAAACCAAGAGAGCCCTCACCTCTTCATCAAATTTCACTTTTATAGAGCTAACTGACTGGTGATCATATTAAACTCATCTAAATGATCTATCATAGATCCACCTTCAATAATTTTTAGATTAAACAAACACTTCATGAGAAATACCTTATTTGAGGCTAAGTGTTTTTCATACAATTTAGCCAAAGTGTTCATCATTTCATTTGTTGTTGTTGCTTATGTTATATTGAATGCCATAGATAGTGCCAGACACAACCGAATGGTTCCCAATGCCTTTCTGTCTAGAAGCTCCTAATCCTCATCAGTCATTATTGCTAGTTTCTTAGCTATTCCTTCCAACGGCCTCCATAAATCCTTCTGATAGAGATAATCCTCCATCTACATCTTCCATAATTGATAGTTCTACCTATTAAATTTATCTACCTTCAATTTACCATCGTCCGCCATTACTCCCACTTAACCATGAGACTCCCACTCAACCCTGAGACCTTCCTATAGATGATAATTGAACATAACCTGCTCTTATACCACTTGTTAGGAATTACATGCAGAAGATATCAATTAAATGCAAATAAATATTAAACAGAGGAATGAAAATACAAAGAAATAATAACATTGAGAGACATTTTTTAACATGGTTCACCCAAACTCAGGCTACATCCACCAAAAAGGAGTCCAATATTATTATCTAGAAAATCAAACTGATTACAACCAACAATCCATGCAACTCAATACCATTGCAAATGCTACAATCCAATATTAACAGAAACCCTAACCCTTAGCCATTTTTATAGAGACCCACTACCCCTGGACCCTGCAAGGGATGCTGCCCCTTGACCCCGTCTTGGGGGCGCTACACCCAAACCCTTTTTAAATAATTTTGGCAGAAATCACGCTGATAAAAGTGGGGAAAATTGAACATCTAAGTTTGATTAGGCTCCATATAACAACACTCCTAACCTATCTGTTTTGGTGCTAGTGGAGGTGGCATATATACTACTACTAATGCCTATAATGGTAAGGGCTATTGCACAAACCTCTTTGAACGGCCTGCCCTCTTGGATCCAAAAGCCCCAGACCTACTCCAGTATCTGGTTCTCTATTTTGTTGGCACTATAGCCTCATATAGTGACCTATAGTGTTGGGCCTCCCTAGTAACCTCTCATAACTACTGTTGCATCATCCTCATCATCTCCATCATCCCTGGCCCCAATGACTGACGAGCTTGATCTCTCTCCTATCCATACCTATGTGCTAAGCCCTATGCTATTGATTACAAGGAATATTGAGATGGGGGGGTAAATCAGTATTCCACAAAACCACTTCTTAATATGTTTATTAATCCAATTACCAAAATCAATAACATGAATGTAGAATAAACATGAGAACAACAGTCATAAAGACATAACACATAGACACCATGATTTTTATGTGGAAAACCCAAAAAGGGAAAAAACCATGCGTTGAGTGTTAGCTCATAATATATTATGATAGCAATACCGAATTACATGAAGGATCACTACCTTAGGGCTCATTGCCCAAGGACTCACTGTCCAAAGAAGTGTTCACTACACTAGGCTCACTGCCAAGAAAATAGAAGAGAAGATAAAAGAAGGATTGGCTCACTGTCAAGAGATGACTACTCCAAATGCATCTACAGAATGTTGAATTGCAATTCCATTAATGGCTTAGTATACGGATTCAAAAGTCTTTGTTATGTCTACACTGCTCTTTCTTCTCTGCTACATATACTCTGTTCTTCTTCCTTTATTATCCTTTTCTGATCACAAATTTACTTTCGATTGCACACACATTTAATTCACACATTATCCACATCATACCACACTTTCAATACTAAAATCTATCAACTATATATATCCACAAAATGAATTATCACGAAACAATGTTAGCATGTGATGTATGAGACTTGTATGCCAATGTTCTACCTTGTCGGCTTAATCAACTTAAGATGATGATATAAATATTATCTCCTTACCACACATTGATCTAACTATGTGTTGGCATTATACTTAAATATGCACTTGAACTTTATTATCTAGCATACCATAACTTCTAGTGAGAACCACATGTGACTCCAAAATTCTCATCAAACATTCATTGGGCATTACCAATCATACCTTCACAACCACAAGTCATAATGTTCTTGAGTGGAAATATGTGGAACTCTTATCTGTTACCTCTATTGTTAGGAACCCATGTTTAACCCTTCTCTTTACTTTGTTAGTATATTACTTTTGGATGCATATGCTTTGTAAGTCATCTCGTGAGTATATTGTATTATCTCACATTCATGGGAAGTAATAGTTGTTTAGATTAGACTTAGTATATAAGTACATGTTGAGGCCAATGAAGGCATCCATGAATTTATTGTATTAAGCTTGCTCAAAGGAGGTTGCCCCCTCGAAGTGGCCTGTGATCAATAAATTTCTTTTGTGTTTCTGCTATTTATATATTCTTATTATTTTGTGCATTTTAATTATATTATTGTAGGACGTTCCTCTCATCTCGTATCAAAGTGCTTTCTTGGGCTCACTGAGTGGAATTTATGTCAATTTGTTTTCCATAGTGGGCTCCAGATGCTGTAATTATTGCAGTAGTTCTTTTTCTTCTGCATCTATATTGTTCATTTCAATTGTAGGTTTGGATCAGGGAATATCCCTACCCACTTAAATGTGGGAAGTGCCTAAGCATATAGCCTTAAAACTCATTGTGAGGAGTACCACAAGAACCCCAAAGTAGTTGGCCCATTAAGAGGACCTGCTAGCGAAAAGGGAAATGACCCCTACCTAATTGACTAGTTCCCTTCTGTGAGGTAAACCAAGAACTATCATTTGTGGAAAAGCAATTATCAATTTTATCTGAGCCATGGAGTGTGGTGCAGGAGCACCTAAAGGAACACCTTGGAACAAGAAGACACCAATGACCATGAGAGGGTCCTATGGAGCTAATCAAGTCAATTGGAGCATCTTAAAACCAGTTATGGCATGTGGTAATGGTCAAGGTGATGTAAGGGTCAAATGTCCTGAGGGTATTGGCAAGGACCCTAGGACCAAAAATGATGTAATTTGGGCCAATAGTGCCTCTGGTGCAAGGGTACCTAGATAATTTAGCTAATTTCTTGTTTATGTAGTTCATTTTGATATTTTAGTGTTGCATAAGGTCCAAGCAACCAATTGAAAGGCCTTAGTGCCATGTGTGAGTCTAAACTAGTCATGTCTGGTAGTTGAAGAATGTTGTAATTGGCAAGAAATTATGTGTAACCGTGTGGTGGACAGTTGCAGAGCGGTTGGCATTCCCACCGGTGCAACTACCACCCACATAATGAAGTATTAAACCAGTCCTGTGAGATCAGGGAGGATAGGGTGGAGTAATTGGAGACTTGGGTTGTACGAATTGACTGTAATAAACAAAGAAGTTCATTTATTTCTTGCATTTCCTTTCAGTTTTGATAGTTTTACTTCTATTCTTCTGACTGGCACAAAGAATAGTGAACTGTCCTTATTTTGTTTTGAGAGTGACAATGTCTTATTGGACCTTTCCATGAATGTAAGACCCTGATTCTCATCAAATAGGTCCTGGACAACTTGTATAAGATGACTCTAACCCTAATAGTGTAGGAGAAGTATAGATTTGGATGGTGATCACCATTAGAATGCAAGTTTGCATGTAAAAAGAGCATGGGAATGATGGCACAGGTGTAGCAGCAAGAGATCTACCTTAACAAGGTCATGTTATGTCATAGAGGATTATATCAGCGTGAATTTTGTGTTGTGTCACCGAATATGCATTTTATGTGTATACTACAATTGTATGTCGAGAACATTTCATGTGTATATCACAATTGTACCTGAGTATCATTTCGTGTGTATCCTGCAATTGTATATCACGGTTGTATGTTGTGAAGATACATTAAGAATAGGCAAGCATTGGATACAAGGAGTGATCGGTAGAAATGGTAAGGAAGACCGGCAACAGTAAGTCAAGTTATGTATATGTGAAATTGGAGGATCATCAGGGTGACCGATTGTGTCAGCGGGAGAATTTATGAGTTGGCCGATAGTGTATGTTTTGCCAATGGTTGAACTGGTTCAACGGTTCAATAACCATAGGTTTAGTGAGTTCATTTGGTTCAAAGAGTTTAATAGGTTCAACCACAGTAATAGTTCATATTTTTAACCTATTTTAAGCACTTCCATTGTGCACTCTACATCAAGTAGTATCAGAATGGCAAGTAGGTCCTTGAGGAAGTAGTAGGATCTTGTGAAAGAGTTAAGGGTTGTTGAAAGTTGTGAAGATGCCCCCTAGAAATTAGATGGCTAGGGAGAATAATGAACTGAGGGAAGCCTTAGAGGCAAAAGAAAGAGAGTTGAGGGAGAGAAGAGAATGGGATGCTGTAAGAGAAAGAGAGTTAAGACAAGTGAGAAGAGAGAATGCATCAATCTTGGCAAGGTTGGAAGCATTGGAGAAGAATCCTAGAAGGGATGAACAAGATGATCAAGAAGGAGATGATGGAGGATATGAGAAAGTAGATGAGAAGCCTCCTGAGGATGAGTTAGATCCTGAAGAAAGGAGATTTTTGAGATTACTTAAGGTAGTTCAAGGTAGTGGAACAAAGACAAATGCAGAGTTGCCTATCTATCAAGGGAAGATGGATAGTGAGGAGGTATTATGGTGAATAGATGCCCTTGAAAATTTCTTTGAGTATGAGGAAATAAGTGATGAGAAGAAGGTTAAATTTGCAAAGACAAAGTCGAGAGGGACAACACTTACATGGTGGAGTAGTATACAAGCAAAAAGAGTGGCTAGAGGTGGAATAAAAATCACTTCTTGAGGTAGGATGAAGGATCAGTTTCTTCCATCTGATTATGCTATTCAAACAAAGAGGATGAAGTAGAATTTGAAGAAAAAGGACATGGATGTTATGTCTTATATTGAGCAATTTCATAAGCTTATTATTAGGGGTGGATTGGAAGATGAAGATGAGAAAGTGGCAAGATACCTTAATGGGCTTAGGTGCAACTTACAAGATAAAATTGGTTTGAGCATACCAAAATCACTTGGAGAATGTTTTTGACCATAAGGGCTGAAGAGAAGGTGACGAGAAAACAAGAAAGAGAAGGAGGTAGTGGTAAAGGATATAGAGGTAGTGGCAGACCTACTAATGAAGGACAGAGCAGCAATGAGAAAGGAAAAGAGTTTTTTATAGATCAGAGAGGTGGATATAGAGGTGGAGGTATGTTTGGATCAGCTAGAGGAGTATTCACAGGTAGATGTTATCATTGCAATGAAGTTGGACACCTATCTTTCAAATGTCCTAAGTGGGATGATGTTGATAAGAAAAAGGATAGAAGAGTTCACTTGGCACAAGAAGAGGAAAAGAAAGAAGACCAGGAACTAACAATAGCCCATCTAGAAACAAATGGAGAATTTATCATGGTGGAAAAAGGCAAATTGCAGCAAGCACCACAGGTATCCATTTTTAAAACTAATTGTTTAAGCCATGGAAAAATGTGTAAGTTTATTATAGATTCAGGTTCACATGATAATTTAGTTTCTTGGGATATGGTACACAAATTGGGATTCAAGACATTTGATCATCCTAGTCCTTACAAAGCTACTTTGGGTAAATCAGGAGCAACAAGTAAAGGTTAGTCAGAGGGCATATGGTGATTTTTCAATTGGTCCATATCATGATTCTATTTTGTGTGATGTCATTTTAATGACATGTGGGCATATAATTTTGGGTAGACCATGGCAACATTTAAGAAGGACAATTCATGATGTCTATACTAATAGTTATTTCATCCAGGGTCTCTCAGCATCATAAGTTCACATCGCATGGAAAATCTTCTTAAGAAGAATTCACATGGTGTCATCACTTAGCCCCATTCCATTCAGATGCAACCATCAACAGTCTCCACTACTTTTTTGGATCTACAACAAATTATGGATAGGTATAGTTCTCACAAAAGACTTAAAAAAGTAACAAAGGAAACTGACATGTGATCTCCCTCTCAAATGAGATCCTCAAAGTAATGAACTCATACCTAAAGTAAAAGCAAATTACTTTTTAATGAGTTCATCTAAAGCATTAACTTGTAGAACAGAAGTTACAAAGCTAGAAAAGCTTGGCATAATTCAAACTTCTGAGTCACCATTCTCATGTCATGCCATGTATGTTCCAAAGGTTGATGAGAATGGTAAAGAATTACCTAAGAAACGACTAGTTGTAAATTATAAGCCATTAAATGATTGTCTTGTTGACAATAGACATCCTCTTCCTAGTAAGGATCATATTTGGCAAACTATTCAAGGTAGTCATGTTTATTCCAAATTTGATCTAACAAAAGGGTTTTGGCAGATTGGTCTCAAAAGTCCTAACTTTTACAAAACAACATTTTCTAAACCAGTGGGATTGCCACCTTCACGACCATAGGACCACCATATTTAGCTCCTTCTTGGAAGTGTTCCTCCCAACATTAGGCCCTACCGCTACCCATTTCACCAAAAGACTGAGATTGAGATGCTCATTCGAGACATACTGAAGCAAGGTATTATTCACCCTAGTACCTATTCCTTTTCTTCACCAGTTCTTAGTGTCTAGAAAAAAGATGGGTCATGATGCCTCTGCATTGACTTCCGAGCACTTAATCACATCACAATCAAGGATAAGTTTTCGATTACTGTTGTTGATGAGCTTCATGGCATGTATTTTTTCTCCAAGTTGGATCTTCATTCTGGGTATTGTTATCACCCAGTTTTGCACCCTTGCATGAAGCTATTAAAGCTCTGCAAAATGGAATAACATGGGATTGATCTCTAAGTGTGGGACTTTACTAAATGAGATCAAACCTCTGGAGAAGGCTAGCTTCCTTTATCTATCTATCACTTGAAACTACTAAATTTTGGGAGGAAAAGGGAGAGAGAATGCTTGTAATGAAAATGAATAAAATCTTGAAAACATAAAAGGGTGATACACCAGACAAATTTAAAGAAATTTCCACATAACTGAAGGATGCACAACACAATTAGAATATGGCAAGTAGGCATACACAGGTTAGATGACTCTAGCAGAGGCGAGAAGCAATATGATTGAGAGGAATACAACATTCACAGACAAACCATATGCAGATTCACACAGAACCAGAAAAATTAGTAAAGAGGTAAAAATAACTTGCATATATTTGACAGAGAGGCAAGATTACAATATATGAAAACTCTGTTTGGAAATAGAAAGACCAAAATGCCAAAAAATTTCCAACAATCTTTACATCAGATGAATGCATATATATAGCATTCCAAACTATCCTAGGTCGGTTACAAAATTTGCTCTATGAGCTATCATAGAAAAATATCTCAATCGATGACTATCCAGCTGCATCAGTTATGGTGTTGAAATCTAGAACTGGATGGATGGGAAGATATTTAGAGTCTTTATTGCAGCTGCTTACTCATCACCAATCTTTAGCCAATGCATCAGTGAGGAGATATTTTGATCATGAATGCGAGTAGCTTCCATACCTGCAAAAATGAATGCAAAAACTATCTATATCTCTTTCAAGAAGTCACTGAAACATCGAATCACCAAAAATATGCAACTCCAGATCTAAATTTGAAAAAATGACAAAACTCCTTTAAAAAACCCTGCCAAATGAAAGAGGGGACCAAAATATGCAACTTTGCTTCTTACAGCAGGTCGAAATTCACCAAAATGGAGGAGATACAGGCGGTCAAAGTTTTGGTCAAATGCCTGTATATATCGCTTCTGCATCTGTGTATATATCGCTGCATCTTGGTGCCTGAATCGGCATTTAAAAATTTATTCTGCAACTCCTTTGCACATACATGGCGCTTTTCATATCGGCCCCTGTATATCCTTTGTATTTTCAAAATAGCATATACATACAATTTCCCTTATATGTGCAGGCCCCACCATTTGTATCTCCTCCTCTGAATATGCAAACATACAAGCCGCAGACCCCATGCTTGAATTCGTGAGAACTAACTTTTGGGTCGGGTCCAGGTTGTATGTACCTCATTGTACATTTGTTTGTATATCGCAATATACAAAACACCTATACATACAAGGCGGACCTGAGAATTTTATAAAGTAGACTACAGACCTCTGTGAAATCCTGTTTGTATATCGCAATGTATGTCTATTTGTATATCCCAGGATATACAAATGCCAAATATACAAACCACAGACTTCAAAAAATTATAAAGTGCATTTGACTACTAGGTGGGGTCTGGCTTGTATCATCCTTCTTCATATATTTCCTTGTATGTGCAGATGTACAAAGCGCCTACACATACAAGGCATGGATTTAGCATTGCATTCAACCAAATTGTACATGTCTTTGAAATCCGGTTTCATCCTTACCATTGTATATTTCAATGTATATGCGAAATATACAAACACCATATATACAAGCCACGGATTCCAAACCCTTTACGGAGTAGATTGAAACACTTTTGAAATCTGGCTCGTATATGCTCCCTGTATATGCAAACATGCAATGTGCATATACATACAAGTGGTGGTCCCCACTTCCTTTTGAAAATGCCCAGCAAAAAAAACCCTGCATGTGTTCATTTGTATGTTAAAACATACAAACACCTTTTATACAAGGTGGACCTAAAAACAATATAGAACATATTGTAACTTATATTCAGGTCCGGATTGTATATTTGCTTTATATATTGGCTTGTACATGCGAATATACAAGTCGATATACATTCCACTGTAGCGCTGCATTTGTATGTTAAACCTACCAACCTTCTTGTATCTTGGCGATATACAAACACATTTGTATGTTTGGCCTTTGTATATAGGCTTGTATATTTGAATATACAAGTAGAACATACAAAGGCCAAATATATAAGCGGGAATATTTTATGGAATATTCCTGAAATGTATAACCTGATATGCAATTTTTTTTTTTATTTATATGCCAATGCATACAATCTCCTTTGTAAACCTGCGGGCCCCACCACTTGCATGTCCTGCCAACATTGTAGCAAATGTATATTTTGGCCTTGTATGTGCCCTTGCATCCTCCAGTGAATGTATATTTTCTTGTATGTCAAAATTACAAAGGCAAATATACAAACCTCCCAAACATACAAATGGGGAAACTTTGAGGAATATGCGATGAATGCACATTAAACCTTGTATGTTTCACTTGCACCTTTCCTTGTATATCGCCGAGATACAAACTGGGAATATTCCTGGGGACCTGCAAAAGATTCCATGAATGTATATGCACCTTTGGAGCCTGATATACATTCAGAAAATGCATATAACCTAATTTTTTCATCATTTTCTAAGGCCGGTGGAGACTTGCAAGCCTGCCAAATGAACATTTGAACTGTATGTTGACCAAAACTTTGACAATGAATAACTTCTTTGTTTGGTTGAATTTCAGGGTGATGTAAAAAGAAAACCTACCTATTTTTTCAAGCTCTTTCCAATGGTAAGATTTTTTAGGCAATTTGGCACTTTTCATTTTTAGGCAACATTTTCCAAAGGCTTTTCAAGGAAAATACCCAGTGAACTGTTTAGCTCTGGACAGAGGAAAATGCGTCAACAATTTGGTGACCTCTATGGGATGTTTGCCTGCTAAATATAAGATCAGTGGCCTTATTGTATCCATTGGGCATGGAGTCACACAGAGACTAAAATTTAGATATTTATGACCTTAGCAAAACAAGATAGAAGCAATGAAGAACACTTGGAAGACCAAACCAAGACAAAACGTTGAAAGCGAAACCTTTCAACTATGCTAGACAACATTTAGGGAAAGCAAAAAGTGGTCCAAACTAATGTGCAGTAGCATTTATTGAAAACAAGAAATCTAATCTACTAATTTACAAGGCACTCATACCTCAAAACACCTCTTTAGGTGTATCCCATTAACTGGGATAGGCAAATTTTGTCCATCCATATTTTCTAACTGAAATGCATTGTGCTCCTTCAATTCAGTAATGAGAAATGGGCCACTCCACATACTATCAAACTTGGAATGTTTTCCTGGTTTGCTCTTCAATTCATCCCATTTGAGCACCATGTCACCCATTCTAAAGTTCCTAGGGGTGGCCTTCTTATCAAAATTTCTTTTTGTTTGGAGCTAATGATATTCCATAGTCTTCATAGCCTTGTCTTTGATTTCTTCAAGCTCCATAAGCTATGCATATCTGACAGCCATGGGGCCTTCCTCTTCAAACATTTCCAGCTAATTCATGATGTATAGTGTTGGCAGTTCTACAAAGATAGGCAATCTTGCTTCCTTCCCATAGACTAACATATATGGAGAGTTTCCAATGGACCTCTTAGGAGTTACTCTATTTGCCCATAAGGCATATTTTAAACTAGTGTGCTAGGTCCTATGGTTGTCCTCCATTGATCTTTTAATAATCCTTATGAGATTTTTGTTGGTAGACTGAGCCAAACCATTACCCTGTGGGTAATAATTAGAAGAAGTATTCAAATAGATCCCATTCTTAATAGCCCAATTAGTTATCTTTAGGCCAACAAAGGCCAAAGCATTGTCAGAAATGATAGACTCAGGAACTCTGAATCTGGATATCAAATCATGATAAAAATTTAAGACAACATTTTCATTGGATTCCTTTAGGGCCACTGCTTCAGTCCACCTTGTGAAATAGTCTGTATCTATAAGAATCCATATATGGCCTACACTTGATGGTGGATTAATGGGTCCTATGAAGTCAATACCCCATCTCATGAAGGGTTGCTCTATTAGAATTGGCCATAGAGGTAAGGCTGGTAGCCTCTCTTTTCCTACAAAAATGGTACACTTTATACATTTCCTTGCCCATGCATGGGCATCCTTAAATAGGTTGGGCTAGCAATATCTAGCTCTCATTATCTTCCGGGCAATAGTCTTTGGGGCGAAATGACCCCCTACTGTTCCATCATAAAATTCATGCAGTACCTTATTAGTCTAATCTTCAGCAATGCATCTCAGCAATACACCATTAAAATCTTTCCTGAAAAGAGTGTCATTAATCAAAACGTATGGAATGGACTGCAGTCTATAATATCTTCTCCTCGTTTTATCTAGACCTGCTGGACATTTGCCAGTTTGCAAAAATTAAGTCATATTAGTAACCCAACTTGTGCCCACTACCTCTGAATTATCTTGAGGTGCATCCTCAATGGTCAACAGTGTCTCATCCCCCTTGTTGGAATTAGTAGCAAGCTTCTCATTGAGTCCCTTTCCTCTGACAAGATTGGTTACCTGGATATCCACGACATATTCCATGACCTTGGTGATCTAGCCGACTCTTTTCTCATTTATATCTTTGCTCAATAGGAACTCCTTCACGCTAGGATGAGCCACCATCAAATGTATCTTGTTATTAGAAACAAGATGCCAAAATTTCTTGAGGCTCCTTATCACTACAAGGACGTGCTTTTCAACAAAGCTATACCTCTGCTCATATTCTTCCAGCCCCTGACTGAAAAAAGCAATTGGATGCTCAAAGCCGCTACTCTGCTTCTGCACTAAAATCGCAGAGATTGTATCTAGGCTACCATAAGCATATAGAATAAAATCTTTGGAAAAGTTAGGATGTACTATGGTTGGTGCAACTGACAATGCTTCTTTTATAGACTCAAAGCTGAGTCTGGCCTCTTTTGTCCAATTAAAGGTTGTATTCTTTTTCAACATGGATGTCAAAGGCTTTAAAAGGTTTGCAATATCAGGGATGAACCTTCACAGAAAATTAATTCTTCCAATAAAACTTTGTAATCCCTTCTTATGACTTGGTAAAGGTAGCTCCAAAATGGCCCTTACTCTTTCAGCATCAATGGTAATGCCTTCTTTTGAGACAACGTGCCCTAACAACTTGCCTTCATGGACAGCAAAAATGCATTTGTTTGGATTAAGGGATATCCCAAACTCTCAGCATCTCTCAAAAACTTGCCTTAAGTGGGATAAATGCTCAGATGCATTCTTGGAAAAGACTGTTATATCATCCAGATACACCAGCACCAGTTTATAGAGTAAACCTTTAAACACCATATTCATGGCTCTTTGAAAAGTTGAGCCAGTGTTAGAGAGACCGAAAGGCATTCTCCTGTAGGCCATGGTTCCCCATTTAGTAGTAAATGCAGTTTTAAATTGATCTTCCTCCTTGACTAACACTTGATTATAGCCAGAAAATCTGTCAAGCAAGGAGAATCTCACAAAGCTAGCCACTACTTGTAAAATCTACTCCATTGATGGAAGTGGGTAGTGGTCTTTTAGGGAGGCTCTATTTAGGTCCCTGAAATCAACACACAGCCTGATTTCTCCATTCTTCTTCCTCATAGGGACAAGGTTTGAGACCTGAGAAGTATGCTTGATGGGAAAAATGATCTTTCCCTTAATTAGCTTAGTCAATTCTTTAATCATCAGGGGCTCTAGCTTTGGATTTAGGGGTCTTTGCTTCCGCCTTTCAGGCTTTGTACCTGGTTCCAACTCTATGGTATACTAGGAAATATGAGGATCAAATCCCTTCAGGTCTAAATAATCCCAAGAAAATACCTCCTTAAATTCCTGACAAAGAGCAATAAAAGCTCTCCTATCCTCAGCTGAATAGATTTTTCCTATTTTGAGGAGTTTTCCCTTAAAATTTTCTAACTCCTCATAATGTTCCTCTTTTATTTGTATACCGGTCTTAGTCTTCTTCATTTGATCATCGGTGCCAAAAATAGACTCCAAAGTTACCAATCCCTTGGGTAGCTTCTTTGTCTTCAACTGAATAATCTGATCATTGCCATACTGTTGTTTGAGTTTATCTTGATTCATCATGGAAAACTCATCTTCCTCTAATAGGAATCTCATAATCTGTTCATCACTTTCAAAGACTTGCCAATGAATATTATTATCAGGGATAGACGGTTTGTCAACTATTTTTACATGAGGCTAAACTTTTTCTCATTGGATATCACTAGGAATATCAAATTGTGCCCCAACTATAGTCAATCTATCAGCATGGGAGTTCTGATTCCTTGGAATGGATATCAAGTTAAAAGTATCAAACTCCTCAATCATGTTCCAGACCCTATGCTTATAGCACTTCAAGGTATCATTTTTGGTAAGATGCAGTCCTCTTACCTAATTTACAATTAGTTCACTGTCCCCAAATACTTGCAAACAACCAATTTTCTTCTTTCTTGCCTATTGCAATCCCTAGATTAGCCCCTCATATTCAATAGTGTTATTGGTGCATGAGAAGACAAAATGAAAAGTAGCATAATATTTTTCACCTTGTGGGGACACAAGCATTGCTCCACCACCAGATCCATTTCTGCTCTGAGAGCCATCAAAATACATTTTCCACACTTCAGTCTGCTGCCCTGTCTGTTGTTCTGCATCCTTTACCATACTTGGAATTGTTGTTTCAGACTCATGAAGTATATAGACCCCCATACCATTTTCTTGAATATGTGCCTCAGGATCATCTATAACATTTTCTAAGGACCACTCCCTTAAGAGTACCTCTGGTATGCTTTCGGCTTGTAGTTCTTGAGCAGCAACTAATTCAGGATCATCAGAAATAATGCAATTTGCATTGACAACACTTGGTGTGTAGGGCTCTATATGATGGTTTGAAAGTAATTTAGACCTCAGGGTCACTTTAGTGCCATACCTGGTCCTAAAAAACATGTGGGACTAGTCAGAGGATAGATATCCTCCTATTTTGGCTGTGAATTCTCTTGATAGGCACATGGCAAAATAAGGAGGCAAATCTATGATGAATACTTCCTGAGAAATGGAAACATTGGGACAGGTATGTAGAGTAAGACCTAAGTCTTTTATTACACCCATAGTATTAATAGTTGTGCCATCTAATTGGAGTACACCCTTCTCAAGAGGCTAGTATTTGAGCCCTAATTGGTCTGCAATTTGTTTAGGCATCACAGAACTGCTTGCTCCACTATCCACCATGCAATTATGAACTAATTTGTCTCCAATTATCAATGATATATAAAATGGGAGTGGCTTGGCACTTTTGTTAGGCTATTTGTTGTTATCCTTAGAGGAATTGGTAAGGATAGCCCTATTTGGGTCAACAGTTGTATCATTGGATACTTTCAAATCAGACAAGGCAGATTGCAATGTCTTTTTAGCCCGGGATGGCTAAAGAATCCCACATAGACATTGTCACATTCATCTTCTTCATATTTTCAATAATATTGAAAGATGGAATGGCACTTACCTTCTAATTTGATTTTGTAGCAGCAACCTCTACTTGCAAACAGGATTACCCTTGCTTTTGTTGGGTCATTTCTTTGTAAAATATGGGGAATATGTGATGCAGGAACATCAGCAGGTGCTTTTCCTTTATTTGTTGCTTGTTCAATCTTGTAACCTCTCTTCTTGGCCCTTGTATTTGCTGCAATTGAGGTGTTATCACTATTTATGCAACATAATTCACCTTCCTGCCAGTTCATGAGAGAAGAATCACTTTGAGGTTGTTCCTATTGTTGCATAGCCCCATCATTTGGTGTACTTGGCTGTGAGACTGACACATTTTGCACCATTAAAGCTTGATTTATAACTCCATTTGAACAGGCTGCTTGACTGTGTGGCTGATTGCATGGATAGCACCACTCATATTCAGCCGCAAGGTTGTTTTGAGTAGGGACTAAGTCTCTTACTGCATTAATAGGTGTTGAATTATAAGGCTGAAAAGGTCTTTGATTCACATTTTGCCTGGCACCTTGATAGTTGCTTTGATAAGGTGGCCTATTAGCTTGATACGGCTAATTTTGGCCTTGAAATGGTTGATTCTACCCCTGACTAGGTTGCTGATAAGGCTGAAAGGGCCTTTGGGATTGTTGCTTCTTTATGTTTACTAGTTCATTTCCAAAAGTTTGAAGGATGCCTTCAATCTTTTGTTGACTATTTTTAATCTCTTTCAACTCTTGAGATGAACTAGAGGCAGCATGTTCAGAATTGGCAATATTAGGTAATGCTGTGATAGTAGGCACAAGGGGAAAACATAGAATTGGCAAAGGTATTGAAGCCTGAATCTCAAGAAAGATAGGCACTAGTGGTCTGGGTGCTATTTTTCTAGCCTGAATTAGATTATTCTCTACCCTAATAGCTAATTCATAAGCATCTGGTAAACTATTACCTTCTAATGATTGAATCATTATTGAAACATCACTATTTAGGGCTTTTAAAAAATACAAGAATGCATATTTAGCTGGAGGTCTTACCATGGCAGGAATTATGTCCCATGTCTTCTGAAATCTAAAGTTGAAATCCATCATTTGCTTCTGCGGAGCTCTCTTTATGGTGGTCATATGTTTGACCAATGATAGATTATCTAATTTTTCTTGAAATTGCTTGTTTAATTTCTCTCCTAGATCACCCCAGGTTCCTATAGTCTGCACTGGTAGACTCCTGAACCACTGCAATGCCTTCTCTTTGAATGAGGTAGCCAGCAACCTGATAGCTACATTCTCTTGAGTGACATGATGTACCTTGCATAGAGAAGCCATGTCTCTGATGTGCTCAACAAGAGTAGTCTGATTTTCCCCTATGAAATAGGGCAGATTCTTCAAAGCTACCATGGGTATAACATCATGTACTGTTAGATTTAAAGGGATGCCCCCATCAAAAGTCATGAATGGCTGATTTCTTGCTATCTGAACCGCTGAAGGTAAATTTGCTTGAGTTGCTACAGGAACTACAAAAGCAACTAGTCTAAAACTTGGGGGAGTTGACTGTACTCTTTTGGAAACTGGAGTCCTTGCTATAGCTCTACTCTGTCTCCTAGATGGAGAAACCTATAGATAATCAAATGGGCTTGAACTTGAACTCCTAGTTTGTATCTTTCTCATAAAATGTAAAAATAGAACTAGTCTGCTTATCCTTCCTCAGTGTGAGTCACCGGATATGTAGGTTTAACCTCTTATAGGTTTGAAATTACTGGTTGCATATCAACACCAGTAATAAGGGTTGTGTTCCTAACTTCACAGTCTGTCCCACCAGGTGTACCAAAGTTGTTATCACCCAGTTTTGCACCCTTACATGAAGCTGTTAAATCTCTGCAAACTAGAATAACATGGGATTGATCTCTAAGTGTGGGACTTTACTAAATGAGATCAAACCTCTAGAGAAGGCTGGTTTCCTTTGTCTATCTATCACTTGAAACTACTAATTTTTTGGGGGAAAAGGAAGAGAGAATGCTTGTAATGAAAATGAATAAAATCTTGAAAACATAAAAGGGTGATACACCAAACAGATTTAAAGAAACTTCCACATAACTGAAGGATGCACAACACAATCAAAATATGGCAAGTAGGCATACATAGGTTAGATGACTCTAGCAGAGGCGAGAAGCAATATGATTGAGAGGAATACAACATTCATAGACAAACCATATGCAAATTCACACAGAACTAGAAAAATCAGTAAAGAGGTAAAAATAACTTGCATATATTTGATAGAGAAGCAAGATTATAGTATATGAAAACTCTGTTTGGAAACAGAAAGACCAAAATGCCAAAAAATTTCCAACAACCTTTACATCAGATGAATGCATATATATAGCATTCCAAACTATCCTAGGTTGGTTACAAAATTTGCTCTTTGAGCTGTCATAGAAAAATATCTCAATCGATGACTGTCCAGCTACATCAGTTATGGCGTCGAAATCTAGAATTGGGCAGATGGGGAGAAATTTAGAGTCTTTACTGCAGTTGCTTACTCATCGCCAATCTTTAGCCAATGCATTAGTGAGGAGATATTTTAATCATGAATGCGAATAGCTTCCATACCTACAGAAATGAATGCAAAAACTATCTATATCTCATTCAAGAAGTTGCTGAAACGTCTAGTTGCCCAAAATATGCAACTCCAGATCTGAATTTGAAAAAGTGACAAAACTCCTAAAAAAACCCTGCCAAATGAAAGAGGGGACCAAAATATGCAACTTTGCTTCTCACAACAGGTTGAAATTTGCCAAAATGGAGCAGATATAGGTGGTCAAAGTTATGGTCAAATGCTTGTATATATCAATTCTACATTTGTATATATATCGCTGCATCTTGGTACCTGAATCGGCATTCAAAATTTCATTCTGCAACTCCTTTGCACATACATGGCGCTTTGCATATCGGCCCCTGTATATCCTTTGTAGTTTTAAAATTGCATATACATACAATTTCCCTTATATGTGCAGGCCCCACCATTTCTATCTCCTCCTCTGAATATGCAAACATACAAGCTGCGGACCCCATGCTTGAATTTGTGAGATTTAACTTTTGGGTCAGGTCTAGGTTGTATGTACCTCATTGTACATTTGTTTGTATATTGCAATATACAAAACACCTATACATACAAGGCAGACCTGAGAATTTTATAAAGTAGACTACAGACCTCTGTGAAATCCAGTTTGTATATCGCAATGTATGTCTGTTTGTATATCGCAGGATATACAAACACCAAATATACAAACCACGGACTTAAAAAATTATTAAGTGCATTTGACTGCTGGGTGGGGTCCAGCTTGTATCATCCTTCTTCGTATATTTCCTTGTATGTGTAGATGTACAAAACACCTACACATACGAGGCACGGATTTAGCACTGCATTCAACCAAACTGTACATGTCTTTGAAATCCGGCTTGCATCCTTACCATTGTATATTTCAATGTATATGCGAAATATACAAACACCATATATACAAGCCGCGGATTCCAAACCCTTTACGGAGCAAACTAAAACACTTTTGAAATCTGGCTCGTATATGCTCCCTGTATATGCAAACATGCAATGTGCATATACATACAAGTGGTGATCTCCACTTCCTTTTGAAAACACCCAGCAAAAATAAACCCTGCATGTGTTCCTTTGTATGTTAAAACATACAAACACCTTTTATACAAGGCGGACCCAAAAACAATATAGAATAGATTGTAACTTATATTTGGGTCCGGATTGTATATTTTCTTTTAATATTGGCTTGTACATGTGAATATACAAGTCGATATACATTCCACTGTAGCGCTACATTTGTATGTTAAACATGCCAACCTTCTTGTATCTTGGCAATATACAAACGCATTTGTATGTTTGGCCTTTGTATATCAGCTTGTATATTTGAATATACAAGTAGAACATACAAAGGCCAAATATACAAGAAGGAATATTTTATGGAATATTCTTGATATCTATAACCCAATATGAAAATTTTTATTTATTTATTTATATGCCAGTGCATACAATCTGCTTTGTAAACCTGCAAGCCCCACCACTTGCATGTCCTGTCGGCACTGTAGCAAATGTATATTTTGGCCTTGTATGTGCCCTTGCATCCTCCAACAAATGTATATTTTCTTGTATTTCAAAATTACAAAGGCAAATATACAAACCTCCCAAACATACAAATGGGGAAACTTTGAGGAATATACGATGAATGCACATTAAACCTTGTATGTTTCACTTGCACATTTCCTTGTATATCGTCGATATACAAACCAGGAATATTCCCAGGGACCTGCAAAAGATTCCCTAAATGTATATGCACCTTTGGAGCCTGATATACATTCAGAAAATGCATATAACTTAATTTTTTCATCATTTTCTAAGGCCGATGGAGACTTGCAAGCCCGCCAAATGAACATTTGAACTGTATGTTGACCAAAACTTTGACCATGAATAACTTCTTTGTTTGGTTGAATTTTAGGGTGATGTAAAAAGCAAACCTATCTATTTTTTCAAGCTCTTTCCAATGGTAAGGTTTTTTTAGGCAATTTGACACTTTTCATTTTTAGGCAACATTTTCCAAAGGCTTTTCAAGGAAAATACCTGGTGAACTATTTAGCTCTAGACAGAGGAAAATAGGTCAACAGGTATCACCAAATTCAGGTTCATGAGGATGATATCCCTAAAACAACTTTCTATACACATGATAACCACTATGAGGTTTTGGTTATGCCCTTTGGCCTCACTGATGCTCCTTCAACATTCCAGGCATTGATGAATAAAATATTCTAGCCCTAGCTGCAAAAATTCATTCTAGTCTTCTTCGATGATATCCTCATCTATATTAAAACATGGACTAAGTATCTCCAATATCTAGATCTCATACTGCAACTTCTCTCTAATCATCATCTCTATGCAAAACAGTCTAAATGTGTTTTTGGCCAAGAAGAAGTGGAGTATCTCGGGCATATTGTTTCAGCCCAAGGGGTTCGAGTGGATCCTACAAAAATAGATGCCATGAAAAATTGGCCACATCCTTAGAAACTCAAGGGCCTCTGTGGTTTTTTGGGACTGACTGGCTACTATCGCAAGTTTGTCAAAGATTATGGGAAGATTGCAGCTCCATTAACAACTATGTTGAAAAAGGATGCTTTTACATGGACACATGTTGCTGAGTGTGTATTTAAAAAATTGAAACAAGCTATGTGTACTACACCTATTCTAAATATGCCAGATTTTTCCAAGACCTTAACTATTGAGAGTGATGCTTGTGGAAATGGACTTGGTGTTGTTCTTCTTCAAGATGAACATCCCATTGCATTCACCAGCAAAGCCCTTTCTGGCAAGAATTCAGTACTCTATATATGAGAAGGAAATGATGGCTATTTTTTATGCAGTACAGAAGTGGTGGCCATTCCTACCATGGAATATTTTTGCATCAAGACTAATCACCAGAGTCTAAAATATTTCCTGGAATAATGGGTCTCCTCCCCAATACAATAGAAATGGGTTAGCAAAATCATGGGTTATGACTATGAGATCACTTACAAGAAGGGTAAGGACAATATTGTGGCAGATGCTCTTTCTCGAACATTTGATGACCAAGCTTCTCTTTTGGCTATTTCTATGCATGTTCCAAATTGGTTGGAATCTATCTAATAAGGCTATGTCAATGACTCTTCATTATCTCAAATCATTCAATAGTTGGTCAATAACCCTTTTATTGTACTGCATTACTCTTAGGATGGTGCTTCCCAAGAGCACATATCTTGAGTAGGTTGTCTTCCATGAACTTCATGCTTCTCCATCAGTAGGGCACTCTGGGTTCCTCAAAACTTATGAGCGGGCACATCGTAACTTCTTTTGGAAGGGAATGAAAAGGGAAATTCAATAGATGGTGGTTGAATGTGATACCTTCCAATGCAACAAGGGTGAAACAACACTCCTTCCTAGATTGCTCAAACCCTTGCCCATCCCTACATGGATTTGGCTAGATATTTCTATGGATTTCATTGAGGGTCTCCCTAAATTTACAGGGAAGACAATGATCTTGGTTGTTGTTGACCGACTCTCCAAATATAGTCATTTTTGTGCCCTCAGCCATCTTTATACTACCTCCTTAGTTGCACAAATTTTCATGGACCAGATTTTTTGTCTTCATGGCATCCCTTCTTCCATTGTCTTAGAACATGATGCAACTTTCACCAGTCATTTTTGGACAGAACTATTTCAACACACTCCTCAAAATTGAAGATGAGTTTGTAGTATCACCCGCAAATAGATGGTCAAACTAAAATTATCAACAAATGTTTGGAAACTTATCTTCGTTGTTTCACCTTAGAATAATAGCAGTAGTGGGCAAAGTGGCTCCCTCTTGTTGAATGGTGGCACAATACCTCCTACCACACTGTATCTAAAATGACCACTTATGAAGCAGTCTATGGTCAAGCACCGCCAATGCTCCTTCCATACACCCCCAACAATTCACTAGTTCAGGCAATCGACATGATTCTTCAAACCTAGGATCAGATTCTTCAATTCGTGTAGGACAATCCTCACATGGCAAGAAATCAAATGAAACAATATGCTGATCAACACTATTCTAAGCGCACTTTTCAAGTAGGTATTATGGTTTTTACTCATCTATAGCCATACAAGCAAGCATCCCTGAAACTCAAAGAGTTTCATAAGATAGCTCCAAAGTTCTATAGGCCATATAAGGTTCTTCATAAGATTGGGTCAGTTACTTATAAATTGGAGCTTCCTCCTTCCCGTGTTCATCTAGTATTTCATGTCTCTTGTCTAAAGAAAGTTCTTAGCACCAACATCAGAGCACAAACAGTTTTACCAGAACTGGATAACAAAGTATCCATCATTTTGGAGCTAGAGGCAATTACTGACAGGTGCACTCATCATCTTCTCTCTCGATCCATCATAGAGGTATTAATTTAGTGGTAAGGAATGTAACTAGAGGATGCTACATGGGAACCACTCCTTCAGATTCAGCAACAATTTCCACATCTTAAGCTTTGAGGACAAAGCTTTTATAAGAGGGAGAGGATGTTAGGAACCTGTGTTTAACCCTTCTCTTTACTTTGTTAGCATATTACTTTTGGATGCATATTCTTTGTAAGTCACCCCATGAGTATATTGTATTATCCCACATTCATGGGAAGTAATAGTTGTTTAGATTAAACTTAGTAGATAAGTACATGTTGAGGCCGATGAAGGCATCTATGAATTTATTGTATTGAGCTTTCTCAAAGGAGGTTGCTCCCTTGAAGTGGCTTGTGAACAATAAATTCCTTCTGTGTTTCTTCTATTTATATATTTCTGTTATTTTGAGCATTTTGATTATACTGTTGTAGGAGGTTCCTCTCATTTGTCCTGGAAAAACTCAGTCAAACTGACTGTCAAAACTTGGAACCTTGTAGATGATCTTTTGGAGGGCTTCAAACTTAGAAATTCTAGAATTAGATAGTTCTTCATGTGTGTTTACAATACCTTGAAAATAAAAGTCAAAATCCTTAATACTGAAGGAATGCAGAGTGAATTACTCAGGTGTTTTATACTATTTCTAACCGAATTATGCTTATTCAGACTTAGGCAATTTGCAATATGACTTCTGAAGATTATCAACTCATAAAAATTAGGATATTGTTAGTAATCATTTATGTTTAGGGTTTTAGGCTCAAGCTACTAGTGGTGTCTGCATAAGTATTCAGGTTTCAAGCATTTAGATATGCAGACACCTTCCCAAAAGTCCAAAAAACTCTAAGACTTTCAGCCTCTGCAGTTGAAAAAATGCAAAAAATTAGTTAAGGTACAAGTGTCTTTGTTTATACAAAGGTGTTTGTATATACATACAGGTCAAAATGTACATTGGTGGGCTTGCAAAAGTCTCCATCGGCCTTCAAAAAATGGTGAAAAATGAGTTACATGCATTTTATATGCATATCGGGCTTTGAATGTGCATATACAAAGGGGAATCTTTCATAGATTCCTAGGAATATTCCCGCTTTGTATATCAGGTTGCATGTGGAGATACAAAGGAAAAATGTACAAGGGTGGTGGACATGCTTCTACTATAGTGCGATGTACAAGTGTTCTTGTATATCGAGCTACATACAAAGCCGCCAGCATGCATTTCAAACATACAAACAAATATACATTTGGGCGCACATACAAAGAAAAGATGCATTCCTAGAATATTCCGTCGCATATTCTGCAGTTGTATATGAGGGTTTGTATATTTGTGTTTGTATATTGGCACATACAAGGGTGCACATATACATTTGCTATAGTGCCACAGGGGAGACACAAGTGATGGGGCCCACCAGTTGTATGTGCATTCGTTTGTATGTTTGCACATACAAGCCATTATACAATGAAGAAATATAGATTCCGGACCCGAAGGAGAAATCAAATGCAGTTAATAATATTTCAGATCCGTAGCATGTATGTTGGGCACTTGTATGTGCCAATATACATTCAAAAGATACAAGGGTTAAGATGCAAGCCAGATTTTAAAGCAACTTTAGCATGCCTCATTAAAATTTGAAATCCGCCTTGTATGTATGAGGCAAATGTACATGCACATATACGAGGAAATATGCAAGAAAAGAGTATACAAGTCAGACCTGAATTGATTTTCAATTTGTTTTAAATAGGTTTGGGGTCTGCCTTGTATATCAAACAGTTGTATATGCATTTTACATATACAAGGGATTTTTGAAGGGTGAACAGTGGCGATTGTATATGCATCCGTTCTTGCATATACAAGGACGAAAAGGCAAAATTCAGAGAGCAAAAAATTAGCAATAGATGCATGAGGTGCTGACGTGGCATGGTATTATTGGTTCACAACTTTTCAAAGGTGTTTTGAGCCGTTTATTTCAGCGATAGGAGTGGATCGACGGCCTTGTTTTAAACCTACAGCGATGGTTTTTTCTGAGCATGTGCGACCATTTTTGAGCGGGAAAATCTCCAAATGCATCCGTTGTTGCATCCTGCGGGTAGATGAAGCATTAATGGTGGATTTACAGAGGATGGGAGATGGAAATGATAGGTCAACCACCTGATTGAAGATGAAAGTCCTAGAGTGGCGGTATAAATCCCGAACCTACCTACTTCTTCCTCTTTGTCCCTCTCCTGCATTGATTATTTTGAGCACCAATCTGAAGATGCACTGTATCTGGCAAATTTTTGACTTGCCTTGTAATTAATTTTGGTGAGTTTACAGTCTTGGTATAAAAGCCAAAATGTGTTACTCATTGTGGGGGTTGAAGACTTGGGCAATTTTTTGTGTGAATAACAAAAAATAGAGCAATTCCTGTTTGTTTTATCTTTGTGGAGTTTATGTGTTGCATCTGTAATGTATCTTGCCCATATGTTCAGTTTCTTGCAATTGTATATGAAAAATGTGTTATTGCATGTATTTATCTATCTGTCTCCACTTGTTGCATGCATTTTCTTCTTTTGAATCTAGTTGCTAAGGGTTTGTTAGATTCTAGGGTATAGTTTTGTTGTATCACATACTTGATCTCTAACTTCCATTCAAGGAGTGGATTAAATTGTTTTGGGTTAAGGTATGGAGAAGAATGTATGTCAACTGGGATATCTATAAGTATGGATAGTTAAATACCTTTTCTTGGGTGGTGTTTGTAAGGCAAGCATCAAATTTGACCCCCTGAAACTCAAATGCCAGTTGCAAGCCATTCTTATGTATACGTCTAGTTGACTCCTTGCCCTAAGATAGGCACCAGTCTGCCCTTCTGAAGTAGTTATGATCCAAAACCCTTGTCTTGCACCCAAACCATCAAATTCAAACCATTCCATTATTCCAACCTATTAGTCGTAGGAGTAGGATTAGGACCCTTGCATACTCTCATCCCCAACCAGACAAATATGTCCAAGAATGTTGCCAAACTTGTGATGTATCATAGACATCTTGGTCTACACATGAGAGTATTTTGCCTGTTGTTGTCAAGTTAAATCTTTCTGTCATTGAGCTAGTCAATGTTACATCTTTATTTATAGGGATACCCCCCTTGGTGTGGCAGAACTAGAAGTGAAGGGGAGGCAGCTCACACAACCTCCTGTTTCTGTTGGTCGAATCTGCCTGTGTATTGGAACTAGCAAACCCTCTACTGATTTGGAGAAAAACACCAACAGATATGACATTGTATAACATCTAAGTATAACATACCAAAACTGCATGGAAATATCTTCATCTATGGAGGCATTCAATCACTATCACTTACTCTGTATACTGTATACTGCCCATACTTAGTCTTTTAACCTTTTAGACCAGAAATCTTATTACCGGTCTTGACTTAAGAGCAAACTTAACTGCTTTCATAACATTCTTGTCAGTTATCAATCCTTGTTTCCATCAATGGAAACATTCTACCTTAATCATCATAGTATTGGCTCTTGCCAACAATCTCCCCCTTTGGCATTGATGGCAACACTTAGTGAAAATTTCTTATCTACACTCCCTTAGGTGTTTGCCTATTTTTCACTACTTTCTTCTCCCCCTTTGACATCAATGGCAAAGTTGTATGTACAGGTAGCAAAATTGTGTCAAAATTGGAAAAATAATTATTCTAGGCCACATATATAGAAATACAGTCAAAATGTTACTTGCTAAAAAGTGGAGAGGATGTCTGAGTATATGATTTTCAATTGAGCTATCTTTTCATCCCATTTGGTCCTAGCATTGTTCAAAATCTAAATGTTTGCATTTACTTGAAATACTAACTCTTCTGCCTTGTCAATAGTTGTAGGCACCTCAATTATTGCCTTTATTTTTACTACTTCTATATGTAAACTCATTATAGAATCAAGCTTAGATTCTATTATTTCTCTTACTTGGCTCATTTTAATTCTACTGGCCTCTTTCTTGCTCTACAGATTGCTTATTTGTGCAAGTATGCCTTCAATCTATGCCCTTCTATTTGTAATGGAGTCAGTTGACGAATTGATTGTTTCTAAGATCTTTAACAGTTTAAGCTCCAATTCTTATATTTTCTCTTTTAACTCTTTTGTAGATTTAGGCCAAGATAAACAAAACTTGTATATTTTGCTGGCATCCTCAATAGCAGTCTCTATATTTCTAATGCTATTATCTAACAAAATTACATAACTTATTTTTCATTTCAACCAGTCTTTTGCCACTTATCTCTCCCCTTACTTTAGTATCTACTGCTACTTCAAACGATTTAAAATGAGAACTTACAAAGTTTATGAGCCTATTAAGTTGGTCAGTTGATGTAAGTGATGTATCTCTTTGCAGTTTAGACATTAGCTTCTCCAAAATATTAGATGCCTTATCTATTAGGTCACTATGTTGAACATAGGATTTCAAGATTTATTCTTGGGCTTTGGCCTGAACAAATGTCCCCACCTTTGGCTTATGTAAAGGAGACATTAAGTCCAAGTTGATTGGACCTTGCAAGAGCTCAGGTACATTCAAAACTTGTGCTTCTTGTTATTTCTCCAAATACTCCTTGATGGTGCTTACCGAATCAGTAGTGTCTCTTGTCATATATTCAGAAACTCTTTCTTCTTGATTTTGTTCTGGCACTTCTAGATCCATATCCTTTTGTTGATCTATGTTTTGTTCCGATGAGGAGCTCTTCTTTGCTTGTTCATCTTGTTGGTCCTTAGTTTTATCCTACTCTTTAGTCTTCTCATTGTTTTTAGTTTGCTCCTCAGTTGTGTTCTTATCAACTATATTATTAGTAGAAGGTGTCTGATCATCTTCCTTTTCCTTTATCATTTCATCAGTCTTATCCAATCCTTGATCTAGGTTGACTTCCATAATGGATGTGTCATTTCCAATACTTGTATCTTCATTGTTGTATATGGTTGGGAGATGAAATTCCTTTAGTATCCTCAGAGTGATTTCCTTAGTTTCCTTGACTAATTTTTCAATGTCATTTGACACAAGAGTAATCACCCTCCTTTTACTTCTAAACTCCTTACTAAGCACTTTGGATACCTTTGCTTTATCTTCAAGAGTGATTTTAGGACATAACTTTATTAACATATGTTCTCTAAGCTCAACGTCTTTTTCCATTACAGCTTCTTTTATTGTAGACATTATACTTCTGAAGATGTGTGGGAGGTTAGTGATTATCTCAATAAGAGATTTATTATATATATCTAAGTATTTGATTAGAGTGGCTTCAATGATTCTTTTATCTACATCTTCATAGTCATCATAAAATTTGGCAATTGGTTTTAGATTTCCATCCACTATAATGGACTTTGAGACATCTTCTAGGTTTATTTTGGCTTCTGCTATCTGTGGCACATCTTGTTTTATCCTTTTCTTAGTTTTACCCTTGCCAGAGGGCTTCTCCTTGCTGCTCCCAGAAGCTTTAGTAGCCTCTACTTTCATCTTTTTTACCTCCTCATCTATTTCAGTTTCTTCTTCATCAGCCCCAATACTAACATGCATCCTTTTGGCTTTATTTTTGACTCTTTTCTATCTAGGTGCCTCCACACTTACAAATGGTGTGGGACTGGAGGATGTAGAAGTAGTTTGAGAGGTAGAGGCTCTTGTTCTTTTTCTTGTCACTGTAGGCTCCTTTGGTTTCTTCTCATGCTCATCTAGAGCCTTCATAGGTTCATCTTGCTTTTCTTTGGCTGTCCTTTCTACTTGAGCATGTGCTCTTGCTTCAGAGATTTGTTCTTTTGTAAACCCCTGACTATGGGCATACTCTTCAGCCTTTTTCTTTACCTTCTTTTCAATCTCAAGAATTCTCAACTCAACATGGACTTTCATAGATAGTTCCTCAAAAGTTCCAAATCTTTCCTCCGAAGGATCCTTAGGTTTTCTAAGCA
The DNA here is from genome assembly GCA_027924645.1 of Cunninghamia lanceolata. Classification (NCBI taxonomy): domain Eukaryota; kingdom Viridiplantae; phylum Streptophyta; class Pinopsida; order Cupressales; family Cupressaceae; genus Cunninghamia; species Cunninghamia lanceolata. The sequence continues at coordinate 9,333,513 of BSBN01000193.1, forward strand.
TGAGTACTACATACCCATCTAGCACATCCGCTGAAACTTCATAATCCATTGGCATAATCCGTATTGTCCTAGGCTAAACTGCTTCCATCATAGATTGATCTTTATTTATAATAAAATAAATGTCATTTTTGTTTTTTTTAAACAATTGTCATAGGGATTTTTTCCCTAGATTGCATTACCCTTTGTAAGTTCTTGAAATAGCTCCATAGGTCTGTAGTTTGTGCATCATAACTTCCAATACCATTTAAATGATTTCTAATTTTCACCACAACAGGTTTGTCTCTAGTCCAAAATAGATTTTTCATGCCAAGTAACTCTTGCATAAAATAGAAGAATAGGCAAAGGATTAGAGTACCAAACTTAAATGGATATTTTTACTTCATTGTCTTCTTTAAATTCTCCATCAGTTGTTTCTAGAGAAACTCACACATATCATAATCAACATCTTCTTTTATTATCTTGTAGGCTATAAATATGGTAGTATCAGAAATAGAGTTCTCCATGTTTGTGAAGTAGACTTTATACCCTATTACCATAGCTATAAACCTAACTACATGGTCCTCAATGTCATTGATTATTAGTGCCCTTTTATCAAAATTTGCACCAGTGGTAGCCATTACTATATCATTTTTCACATCTTTTATCATCAGTACTATTCCAATGGAATTTAATCTAGTTATGAACCTTATAACATCTTTTGTAATCATGAAGGGTCTCTCCAACCACATGAATTCATCATGTATCCTACTTATAACATACTAGATCCATTCATCATCTGTAAAAGTTGTAAAGTCTACATATTGAATGAATTTCTTTGCTTCCAATGTCTTATATTCTTCCTTGAAATCAAATTTTTCACTGCTCAAGTTCTTCAAAAATAAATTAGAAAATCTACTATCACCAAATTCATCTAGGGCAACATGAATGTATGCCCTAACATCCTCTGCATGCATTACTCTATGTGGAATATCTAAGAATGCACCCATTGGGTCAACCTCTTTTGACTTAAAGGGGTGTTTCTTGAATTTTGGTCTCGATCTCTCAGTTATATTCACTACTTGTGGTGTTGCCATTTCCACAAAGACAAAAAAATTTATAGTAGGGTTTCAAACTGAAAATACCTTTTTCTATCAAGCTAGAGTTTTCTTCACTTGAGATCAATTTGGCTTGCTTAGAATTGTTGTAGTTGCTTGGAATTTTTCTCTAGTTCTCCTTAGGCACTTGATAGTTTGAATGCAAAGTGATTTTTCCTTCAGATACAACCCTTTTAACCCTCTCTTTCCAACACTTAATCGCCATAAATGCTATCTTCAAAAAAGCTATCAAACACTTCTTTATCAAGCACAGTCGATTTGAATTGCTTCGCAATATTCTATATTCAAACCTTTTCTACCAGGATCTCTTTCAGAAGATATGTCATATAATTCTTCACATCATATCTTTGTGCTAGATTCTAGCACTGATTATTTGGCTAAGGGTATTGGATTTTCAATACATCTCCCCCTAAGCTAGAGCTCCCAATTTACTTCCCGGGGAAAATATCTATACCAGAGGTTGGTGTGTATCCATCCCTTGGCTCATTAACATCCTTCTTGACCCATACCTTTCTAATTTCCTTCTTGATTTCTTCTGGATCAACCCTATTTTTTCCCTTATCTTCCCTCTGCTCTTTTTTCTTCTCTTCTATGGGATAGTTTCTTTTCATATTCTTGCTTCTGCAGAATTTGGCAATGTGTCTACGCTTATTGAAATTTAAGCAAACAATATACCTCTATCCTTGATTCTTTCCATTATTTGGATTCACCCTTGATTTGCATTGGTTAGCCATATGTCCAAATCTATTGCATGCAGAACACTTTCCATTGAAATATTTGGTGTTCCTTACATTGTTGAAACCATTTCTTATAGGACTACTACATTTTTTTTTATCTATGACCAATTTTCTTGCAATTGAAACATCTACCAGAGAAAGATGAAGCATTTTGATTGAATCTACTCCTACACTACGTAGCCTTATGACCATATTTATTTCATTCAAAACCATAGCCATTGAAATATGGGTACCTTTGAGTATTTGGCTGGCTGACCAGAGGTCTTCTTCTTTGATTCCAAAACTGGTTACTTTTATTTTTCCTCATTTCTAGGTTTTCTTGACCTAATTTTGAGTTTTCTTGTTATTTGAACTCTTTTGACTTTCAATCAGCTCCTCAATCTTAGCAGAGCTTACTTTGAAGTTTTCTTTATAACTATTAGTTGCTTCTAGATCAAATTTTAGAAGTAACACATCTTTAGCCAATTTTTCACATTCCTCAGACTTATCCTTTACAACTTGATTCAGATTCCTTTCAATCTCCTCTTTCTCTCAACTTCCAATGTTAAGTTGTTTAAGGTTTCATGTGCTTCATTAAATTGATCACTTAGCTACTTTCTTTTCTCTTTAAACTTCTTTACTTGCTCCTTTAGCTTTAGGATGCATTCATTAGCTTCTTGAACATTAGTCATCAGATCCTTGATTTCTGCTTCAGATTTTTCAAGATTAATAAGAGCTATTTTTAGTTCATCATTTCTCTCATATGAGAAAATTCATAATCTTCTTGATGCCATGAGTACACTATCCTAGATCTTCCTCAAGTTGTTAATCCTCTTCCAAAGAACCTTACTCTGATACCAATTGTTGAATACAAGGAATACTGAGAGGGGGGTGAATTAGTATTCCACAAAATGACCTCTTAATATGTTTATTAATCCAATTACCAAAATCAATAACATGAAAGAAAAATAAAATGAGAACAACAACCATAAAGACATAAAACATAGACACCAATATATTTACATGGAAAACCCAAAAAGGGAAAAACTATGGTGAGTGTTAGCTCACAATAAATTATGACAGTAGTATTGAATTACATGAAGGCTCACACCCTTAGGGATCACTACCCAAGGACTCATTGTCCAAAGAAGTGCTCACTGCACTAGGCTCACTGCCAAGAAAATAGAAGAGAAAATAAAATAAGGATTGGATGACTTCCGATAGATGACTACTCCAAATGGATCTATAGAATGTTGAATTACAGTCCCATTAATGGCTTAGTATATAGATTCAAAAGTCTTCATTATCCCTGCTCTACTTTTTCTACTCTACTATATATACTCTATTCTTCTTCCTTTAGTGTCCTTTTCTGATCACAAATTGACTTTGGATTGCATACACATTTTATTTTCACATTATCCACATCATACCATGCTTCCAATAACAAAATCTATTGAGTATATATATTCACAACATGAATTATCCCAAAATAATGTCATCATGTAAAGTATGAGACTTGTATGCCAAAGTTCTACCTTTTTGGCTTAATCATGTTCACCAACAATAATGCAGACTCATACATTCATTCAGGAATCTTCATATAGGTCTAGACCTATTATATAACAACTTAAGATGATGATCTAAACATTATCTCCTTACTGTACATTGATCCAACTATGTGTCGGCCTTATACTTTATGCATTTGAACTTTATTATCTGGCATACCATAACTTCTAGTGCGGACTACATGTGACTCCAAAATTCTCATCAAACATTCATTGGGGATTAGAAGTCATACCTTCACAATCATAAGTCATAATGTTCTTGAGTGGCAATATGTGGAACTCTAATCTATTACCTCTGTCTTAGAAAAACATTGTCAAATTGACTGTCAAAACTTGGAACCTTGTAGATGATCTTCCAGAGCTTCAAACTTAGAAATTCTAGAATTAGATAATTCTTCATGTGTGTTTACAACACCTTCAAAATACATGTTGAAATCCTCAATACTGGAGGAATTTGGAGTGAATTAGTCACGTGTTCTGCACTATTTTTAACTAAATTCTACTTATCTAGACTTAGGTAATTTGCAATATGACTTCTAGAGATTATCAAGTCATGAAACTTAGAATATGACATTGTATAACATCTAAGTATAAAATACCAAAACCGCATGGAAAGATCTTCATCTGCGGAGGCATTCAATCACTATCACTTACTCTGTATACTATATACTTGCCATACTTAGTCTTCTAACCTTATGGACTAGAAATCCTTTTACCAGTCTTAACTCAAGAGTAGACTTAACTGCTTTCATAACATTCCTATTAATTATCAATCCTTGTTGAAATAAATGACAACATTCTTCCTTAACCATCACAACAGTGTCTCTTGCCAACATGTGCATGTATCACCTATGCCTGTACTACTTCCAACTACTCCTGTAACTTGGCCATATGTGCCAAATCTATAGAACCCCCACCTCTCACCTATGCCTGCAACTCTATCACCTGCACATGCAAATCTATGACCTATCCCTATGACTCTGTCACCTATACCTGTGATACTATCACATGCATCTGTAATGCTACCACCTACCCCTATAACTATGTTATCAGTGCTTGTTGTTGTTGCACTAAAGCATGTGACCTTGCTAGCTCTGATCTATCACCCTCACCAACATCAATCATGTCACCTCCACCATTACCTTAGCCATCAACCCCAACTTCTACATCCATCTCCTCTATCTTCACATCCTCCTCATCCTCATCATCACCATCCTCATCATTATCCTCCTCTTCTATTGCAGCCTCGTCTGATGCTACAAAACCCACTAACAATGTGAGTCTCACTAACTCTTGTCGAGCCCACCACCCCTCATATGTCGGTGTCATCCCCACATCCACTAAATCCCATATTGTATCCCATGCTTGTGGATGGATTCCCTCAAACTTTGCCATAACCATATGGGCATCAAGCATTAATCCCCACCTCTACTACTCCTCTCATATCCATGCGAGCATTGTATCTACCTGTAGCACATCCTGCACTAAACCGAACTAGTGCTAAACTCACTCTGGTAGATACATGTCTATGATTAGCTATGTGTGCCCCATCAAGTATCATGACTACATCACATAGCCTAGATGCTACTCATTATCTGACCACCTCTCCACCTCCCTCCATGGTAGCCACACAAACTCCACTATCTCATCCATTACCCACCTCTAGTATCTCATATCCCCCAAACGATGATGCATCTTCTATCCTCTATATGAATAAACAAATGGTTGATGCTTTGGCCTCTCTCACACTATCAGTGGTCAAGTCACTGAGATATGCTCCCATGCCCAGATGTGCAGCAATCTGACACCATATCCTAGGCTCCATAATCACCTGTATATCACTGCATCCATGTCATAGTACAAATGTGCTAGTATACATGGCCCCCACATGTAAACTATGCCATCAGTCAACATCTGATGTAGTACAACTCTCTAGCCCACTTTGAATCCATGTGATCTCCTATCTGGGACCAAGGTCCCTGCTACCAACCCTACCAAAAATAGGGCAAACCAATTTAGTCCCATCTCTATTGCTAGGCGGTATACCATCTTGGTCCTATCAGCTATATATGGCACTTGTCTTAGGGAAAACACCTAGTCTAGATACCCTGCTCCATGTTCATGATCATACACCACTCTCTCGCCATGTATGGAGACTCGTAGGATCCTCCATACGTCCTCCAACATAATCTTCACCTCCCCTATGGGAAATAGGAAGGTACAACACTCTGACTGCCATCGCTCCACTAGCACAGTCATCATAGCCCTATCAGCACATATCCTCAGCATCTCTGTAATATACTGTAGCATGACTATCTGTAAGACAAACCTATCAGTGCCATCCAACTCCTAGAACTTGAATGTAGGTGCCTACCTCTCCCAAGATTGAAGAACATACTCGTCCTCTTACACCATCCCACAAATGCATCATGTTAGCCTCTATATTATTAATACTCACTTATTCTACCCATCAACACCTTTCCCAGGGCACCTTTCTATTGGTTGAGTACCCCTCACCTAGCAACTGCCCCCTTCCCTGACCAGGCCCACCCATGCAAGGCCAAATGTGCCTGTTAACCATACCCCAGCCCAATCCCTCCTGCCCTAGCCTCTTGCTCTACTATTCTCCTTCTACCATTTGAAATCCCCCAAAAATTCCTAAAAAATACAAAAAAATTAAAAAATCCAAAAAACTCCAAAAAATAAATAAAAAATAAAAAACAACAAAATTGGTTGGGTGCTATTCGCCATTGAGTGCCCGACCCGACCGATCAGCACCAAGCCAAGAACTACGGTGCCAAACTCAACACTAATTCCCCCCTCTCAAACACATGCCTTCCCAAAATAAACCCAAAATAAAAACTTTCATGTGCCACAATCTAAGCGCCAATTCATCAAAAAATTCAAATAATGCCTATCCTCCTCCTTCCCCCAATTTTCAAAATCCTAATTTTGCCCCAATCCCGCTAAAACAAAACAATAAAAAAATCATAGGAAGGGTCAAATCTACTTACCGCCTTGCCTACCGCTACGGGTCGAAGGTACTCTGTCACCCTCTCTGCTCGGTGCTCCTCTCGTGGAATACCCACCATCGCTCTGCTCTCCTCTTTCCTCTTCTCCACTCACTCCTCCATATTCACAAAAGCACAATGAGCTTTATGAGATCCTTTTCACCTTTTTAACCCCCTCCACCCTAACTTTTTATCTTTTTTATCTTTTTAACCCAACTTTTTTTCCTTTTTTTCTTTTTCCTCCCCCCCAACTTATTTTGAACCTTTTTGTTCCTCTACCCACTCCCTTTTTTCCTGTCTTTTTGCTATTTCTTCCTCATTCTTCAGTCTCGGGATCCCTTTAACCCCCTTTCCACCATCTTTTCTCCTTTTTTGAGAGATCACTGAAAATTTTATTTTTTCCACTGATCTCTCAAGGGGGCCTCATCTCGTCACTTATTCCTCTTCTACTCACTCATCGAGGCATATTTATCAAAAAAAAATTATATTCTTTGATATCCCATCAACCTGATAGTTATGACGCCATATCAAAGAGGGCTAAAATGTAGACTTCTAAAAGTGGTCATAGCCACTTTCATCCACCTACGCAATCCAACCCTACTTCACCTACATCATTCCATTCGATCTAATTATTAATTAAATATTTTTTATTTAATTAATTAATTTAGTCTAAATTTTTTTCTCCTATCATAAAAATTAAATTCCTCTACTATAGTTTGAAAATTAAATTTTTTTTACTATAGTTCATTCGAAAAAATTAAATAAATTATCATATTTATTTTTGTAATCATAATTATTTTCTTCTAATCCATGTGCACATGAATTATTTTAATTATTTCATCATTTCAGATCCCCAAGTTTCTAGACGTCCACTTGTCATCCTATGTACACACATGTACATGAAAAATGATACTTTGGAAGCATGGGAAAATCTTCCAAAATGGATATATTTGTCTTATTTCTTCCACCCCACTCCATGTGTCACTATTTATTCAAATTTAAAATTGGATGTGGCACTATTTAAACACTATTCATCTAATATAAAATTCTATTTGTCTTCTCCATCCAATTTAAAAATTCTTCACTAAATCCAAGCCTTACCTTTTCAAAAATGAGTCCATACATGTCATACACCTACCCAATCCTAGCCATCCATCCATACAAACTTGCAATCTTATCCATTGATCATTCCTTAACTCTTGGAGAAAACTTATCATCTAATCCAATCATGCCATTTGTCCAATTCTCATTTCTTGAGGATCCTCAAGCAATCTCCATCATTAATCCTTGAAATTGATCCTAGCCCTTCAATCCCATCCCCAAAAATCTATAAATTGAGGCCTCCACCTCCCATTTCAACAAGCTATTAGATTCAAAGAAACTTTGTCCAATTGAAAGCTCAATATTGATATAATTAGTGCAATTTTATGTAGTATAGCATAGTATTGTTGGCCCATGATTGTTCTTAAACCAAAAGGTCGGCCTATTTTTTTTGATACAAGTGCTAGAGTTAATGAATCCATGGGAGGTGGTTAGTCCATGTCACGAATCCCATAAGATCACTGACCATTTACTAACAAACTCCCCCAATTGTTACCCGGGGGGATTCAAACCTACGACCTTTCACCCTGATACCAATTGTTGGCCCACGATTGCTGTTAAACCAAAAGGTCAACCTGTTAATTTTTGATACAAGTGCCAAAGTTAATGAATCCATGGGAGGTGGTTAGTCCATGTGACAAATACCACGGGGAGTGCTGACCATTTGCCAACAAGTATATCATAGTATATCATATATTAGGGCATATCACTACTAATAGGCTTAGATAGGGTGCAATTTACATAGTTAGTGCATTAGTAGTTTAGCTAAATCTTGAGGTCCCTTGGCCTTGGGATTGGGTACATTAGGATAGTTAGCATCCAATTTAGGATCCCATTTTCATAGGTAGACAATATATATATATATATATATATATGTGTGTGTGTGTGTGTGTGTGTGTGTGTGTGTGTGTGTGTGTGTGTGTGTGTATGTGTATATATATATATGTGTATATGTGTATATGTATATGTGTATATGTGTATATGTATATATGTATATATATATCTATATATGTATATATATATATGTATATATGTATATACATATGTATATATATGTATATGTATATATATATATATAAGTATATGTATATATACATATATCTATACATATATATACATATACATATATACATATATACATACACACACATACACAGATATATATATATATATATATATATATATATATATATATATATATATATATTATATATATATTGGTGTATACAACATTTATCCATGTTATATATAAGACCTATCAAGATATGAGAATGGGGTTGAGGTATTCTCCCCTTCTCTCTTTCTTACCAAAATAGACAAAACTATCATTCTAGGATCCTAATCAAGTATTCAAATAGTAAAATAGTTTAGGTATTGTTAATTATTTCTTGTCGATGATTGCAACTGACAAAACATAGATTTTTGACCAAAGCTATACTCAATAGATCTTATCAATAAATTGACAATTTTCAAGTCAAATCCAACTTAGGCTAATTGGTCAAACTTAAATTACCAATCATGATGACGGTTCACTAAAACTAAAAAGGCAAAAGACTCAAGTGGCAACCAATCTGTTCTTTCCATATGTCTATTCTCTTCTCTCTTATGATGCTCTCCCTCTCTTTTTCAAAGGGCAGAAACATGTTTCCTAGTTACAACTTGCATTCACCAAACTAGGATTAGTGCATTGTTAGACAATACATAAACCTTATGAATAAATAATCATAAAATCATATAACCACATGTCCAAATTATAAACATATAAACATAAACTCATGATATCATAGATTTATCCTAACATTTTCACTTAACATGAAATCATTAAATCATGTGTAGGAGTGATCAACTCCTTCCTAGGATCCTCAACCTATAAAACAATATCCTCATAGATGCACGAGAGAAGCAAAGTGCTCTTCCACCAAATATCAATGAAATGAGATTGAAAAAAATGAGATGAGATGAGATATATTACAGAATGTAGAAGTGCCTATTTAAAGGCAAGAAAAAGACATAATGGGTAAAACTACCTAATAACCAAAATATGGGCAACTACCTATTATGCTAATCCTTAGTTAAACTTAAGAACGTGTAAGGGTAAAAACCCGTTTACACTAACATCATGCATAATCAACTACTAATTACATGCAAGTAAAAAGTTAAACATAGTCAAAATTTGGGGTGTGACATATTTGCCCCCTAAGGGATGGTAGTCTATGAAGAAACCAACAATTTGTGAAATAATTAAATAGGAAACTATTGTGATGCTCACAACATGCCCCATTTTACTCCTTAGCAAAATGAGGACCCCTGCTGTGGTTTTGCTTTTGCTTTTATGTGTGGGTCTGTTGGGTGGCAAAAGGGAAAAGAGAGTGAAAGTTACAAACCTTGTTGAAAATAAAGAAAAAATAACATTGAGTACTAGAGCTAAATATGAGTGAATTCCTTGTCCAAAACAAGGGGGGGTTGCTTTTCAAACTATGTTAAAATTCCCAGTTTTTTGCAAGTTATGAGTGTTTTGGTAATATGTACAATGGGAGGGTTTGTATGTTGCATATACAAAGTCCTTTGTATATCAGGTTTGCATGTCGCTCATATACAAAGTCCCTTGTATATCGGGTTGCATATACAAGTCGCATGTAGAGGTCATCGGGTTTCTAAGTCATTTTACTTGTATGCATTTTGTTAAATGTTCTATCTATACATACAAGTTGGGCCCGAAACATTTCAAAGTTTGAATGAATAAATGGTTAAGTCTGATGAATGCATAAACTATTTGTATGTTAGGCAAAGGGTGGATATACAAAGCTATATACATAGCGTGGAACCAAAAGGTTATGAAGTAAAGTTTTATAGTTGTATGTTTCGGGCTTTGTATGTTTCGAGACACACAAAGCAAAATATACAAAGCTTTATACAAGTCGCGGAACCAAAAAGTTATGAAATGAGATGTAATTGTTGTATGTTTCTGCCTTGTATGTATGTTTCTAGACATCCAAAGTGAAATATACAAAATGGAACTCAAGAAAGATTTAAATCCAATATAATGGATGCATCAGGATTCAATGCATATCGAAAAGATGCATTTCAGTATATACAAGTCAGAAAAGGGGATACATACTGTGGTTTATAAAAGTTGAAGTCTAAAAGGACATGCAATGGATGTTGTATGTTCTATCAGGCTTGTATGTAGGGGTTTGATACAAGTGTTCTTGCATTGGATGGATATGTATCATCGGTGGAAGAGTTTTAGATCATACTGACCATATGGGTTACGCCGATGGCAGAGATAACCAAACCGATAAGAAGTTACATCGGCGTGAGTGGGGTGATCAGTGGGAAATTGTTGGATCACCCTGATGGGAGAATGTTACACCAATGATGATAGGGAGGACTCTAGGCTGCCTACTTCTGCATCCTGTAGGTGTACAAGATTGTTTGACAACACTGGCCTTCCTACCAATTCAAAGTGCTACAAGACATCTTTCTACACAAAAAATGTCAACTGAAATCCTCAACTCTTTTGCAAAGATGGAAAACTCTATTTCACTGCTTGGTGTGGGACACATACCTTGTCCTCACTGTTTCCAAGATGCTGTCTCAATGGCACATAACTTTCTGAGCCTGTTGCCCACCCTTCTCACTCTGTTCAAGGGTCTGGACTGCTTGGTACTCACTTTCTTTCTCTCTATTTTTCCACCCCTGCAAGTCTATCTTCCTACTTGTTTATCTAGCCGGACTCCTTACTGAGCTCACCTAGAACAAGCAAGCATTGCCTCTAGCCAGCAATCCGACCACCCCACAAAAGAAAAACAAACAAAAATCATGGCTCTGCTTGATGACCTCCATACTATATAGAGGGATTAGAAGAATCATCAAAACAAAGTCATGGTTTGCAAAAGAAAACAAAAATGCAGAAAATAGAAATGACTAATCTACTTCAGAATGATAAACTGAAAATAGAACAGAATATACAAATGATTGAACTGCTGTATTTTATTTCTATTCAAAAATTCTGATTACATCAAAATGCTTCACACACCAAAATTCACTTCTTCGATTCTTCTTCCGTTGAACTCCCTCTACAGAAAGAATGCTACATTTTATATCTCTGCTCATGTCCGTTACAGGACGGTTCAACTACCAGACGGTTCATATTCTAACTGCCAGTTCAGTTCTGTGCTATCAGCAAAATAATATTGATGTCTTACCGAAACAGACATCTATGTTCCCATCGGCAAGACCCCACCCTATCAGCGAGTCTTTATCTTCATTGGCCGATAGTATCAGTTTGGCCAATATCCCTTTTTACTCTATTTGACCACCATCGGTGAAGCAATGTATTATCGGCCACATACTATTCCCTTCTTCTAATATATCATCTCACCCCGATGACCTTTGTATCCCATAGACTCCCATCGGCAAGAGCTACCAATGTCAGCAAAATTTTCTTTCCACTCACCGATCTTAATTCTTACACCGATGCACACTTTGATCTGTTGACCATCGATGAGACTTAGTCTATCGGGCGGCGCTCTTCAAGTCATTCCAACACTTTACCGTATGCCAATGTGCTTCCTCCATTCCTCTCTGTCGGTGTGACAATACATCATCGGCGCAAGAAATGAAACTTGTGCCGATGCATTTTATCACCGCGATACATACTCTTCGCTGAACCATTGAACCTCAATAGTGGTTCAATCGCAAGGTTCAACAGTGAGGTTCAACCTCCATATAACCATCAGCCAGACCTATGTCTTCGGCCTAACCGAAATATCTCCTCCCGATATGTATCTCAACCCGATCAATATTCCATTCATTGAACCATTGAACCTCAACAGCGGGGTTCAATCTCAAGGTTCAACTGCGGGGTTCAATGAAGAGGTTCAATGGCATGGTTCAGCCGTTGAACAAAATGACCAATGAACCATTTAACCTTGGCACGGGTTCAACCGCGGGGTTCACCAAAGAGGTTCAACTGTCAGGTTCAACGGTGTGGTTCAACCATTGAACAAATACCGAACACCTTCAACTTGAACTTGCACTTGGCTCAAAAAATGATTAAAAACAAAATGCTTCTCCCGCCACTGCATTTTCAGAAAACTCAAAGAAAACTCGAAAAACAAAACTCCATGCTACAAACTCAAAATAGAAAAATCAAAAACTATGTACAGCTGCATTGAGCCTTGGTGCTCCTGCACCATACTCCCCCTGTGCGGAAAGAAGCTAAGTCACCTCTGGTGACAATGAGGCAAAATCAATGCCCCTCTTTTTGAATTCTAACTCTGCAACCCAGGTAGCTTCTGCTTCAGGCAACTGCTTCCATTTGATCAAATGCTCCATATAGACACCATGTCTGGTTTGCTTCTGTACTCTGGAATCCAGTATTCGCTCTGCCTGTAGTTTGGGTTGTAATGGCAAAGTCACATCTATTGCTATTTGTCCCTTCTCTGAAATGGATCCATTTGCTGCTGACTGAGGACCCCTGTATTGTACCAGGTCTTGGACATTAAACACTGGTGAGATTGCCAAATCTTCTGGCAATTCAATTCTGTAGGCATTGTTTCCATACTTGTTCAAGATTCTGCAAGGACCAATTCTCCTCATCTGCAGTTTGGTTGGCATTCCTTTCTGCATTCTAGCTTTGTTCAAGTGCACCATAACTAGATCACCAACCTCAAACTGAATATCCCTTCTGTGGGCATCGACTCTATCCTTGATCTTCTATGTGTTCTCTATCAAGGTTTGCTTCACCTGCTCATGCACTTCTTTCATGGATTGTGCAAAATCCTCTGCATGTCCACTTCTGTTCTCCATGTTTCCCATATTCCTGAGCTCACATATACCTCTGGGATGCATTCCATAAACTATTTCTAATGGACTCTTACCAGTAGTCCTATTCACACTGTCATTATAGGCAAATTCTGCCTGATGAATGACAAGATCCCAACTCTGTCCATATTCTTTGGTTATACACCTTAACAAGTTGCACAATGTCCTATTTACCACCTTTGTCTGACCATCAGTTTGTGGGTGATATGCTGAACTGAATGACAAATTTCTTCCCAATCTCTGCCACAATGTTTTCTAGAAATGCCCCATGAATTTAGCATCTCTGTCAGACACAATGCTTGCTAGAAGTCCATGAATCCTGATCACTTCTCTGAAAAACAAGTGTGCTATATGACTGGCATCATGAGTCACTTTACAGGGAATGAAATGACTCATCTTGCTAAACCTGTCTACAACTACATATATGCTATCATAACCAGTCTTAGTCTTAGGTAAACCAACTACAAAATCCATACTTACACATTCCCATGGCCTGGAAGGAATGGGTAAGGGTTGGTATAGTCCTACATTTGAAGTGGTTCCCTTGGCCTTCTGACATACGATACACTTCTCTACATACCTTCTGATGTCTCTGTGCATCCTTGGCCAATAATAGAACCTTTGGACTAGCTCCAATGTCTTATTCAGACCAAAATGGCCACTCAGACTACCATTGTGTTTCTCCTGTATGAGATTTTCTCTCATAGATCCTCTTGGCACACATAATTGCCCACCTTTGAATAGCAATCCCTGCTGTAAGGTGAAATCTGCAAATTCACTGTGAAAGTGATTCTCAAAATATTGACATACCTTGTATGCCTTAGCAAAATCTTCATCGTCTCTATAGAGATTCTTGAAGTCTTCAACTCCAATGCTCTTCAATTGCACTTCCTACACTATGAGCAATCTTCTGCTCAAAGCATCTGCAACTCTGTTTAGCTGCCCCTTCTTATGCTTAATTGTAAAGGTATAAGACTGCAGGTACTCCATCCATTTGATATGCCTGCTGCTTAACTTATCCTGTGAGTTTAGAAAACTCAGAGCTTGGTTATCTGTGTAGACCACAAATTCTTTAGGCAGGAGATAATGTCTCCACTTCCTCAATGCTTGGACTAGAGCATACAACTCTAAGTCATACGAAGAGTACTTACTCTTTGCTTCATTCAGCCTCTCACTGAAAAAGGCTACAGGTCTATTTTCCTGATTTAGCACTGCTCCTATAGCTATATTACTTGCATCACATTCAGTAGTAAATAGCTTATCAAAACTGGGCAACAACAAAACAGGTTGTGTTGCTACCTCTTTCTTCAACCTTTCAAAACTTCTATCTGCAGCCAGTGTCCATCTGAATTTTGCTTACATTCCACCCTTGATTGTATCCAACATGGGTGCACATATTCCACTAAAATTTCTGATAAACTTTTTGTAAAACTAGGCTAAGCCATGAAAACTTCTCACCTCTGTGGCTGCTCTGGGAGTAGGCCAGCTCAGTATGGCTTCTACTTTGGACTTGTCCATCTTCAACTCACCCTGGGACACCACAAAACCAAGGTATACCAATTCCTGCTTTATGAATTCACACTTCTCCAGATTGATGGTTAGTTGTTCATCATGTAATTTTTGTAAAACTATATTTACATGTTCTAGATGTTCTTCCTTGGTCTGACTAAAAATTAGAATATCATCTAGAAAAACAACAACAAATTTACCAATGTAATCCTTTAGGACTTCATTCATGAGCCTCATAAAGGTGCTGGGTGCATTTGATAGACCAAATGGCATAACAAGCCACTCATACAGTCCTTCTGTGGTCTTGAAGGCTGTCTTCCACTCATCACCTTCCTTGATTCTTATTTGGTGGTAACCACTCTTTAGGTCTATCTTGGTGAAATACTTTGCTTTTCCAATACAGTCCATGAGATCTTCAATTCTGGGAATTGGGAATCTATACCTTATAGTTATCTTGTTTATGGCTCTAGCATCTGTGCATAATCTCCATGATCCTCCTTTCTTGGGTGCCAACACTGTGGGCACTACGCAAGGACTAATACTCTTTCTGATCAATCCTTGATCTAGCAACTCCTGCACTTGCCTAGAAATCTCTTTGTGCTAATCTGGAGTCATCTTGTAAGGTGCCTTGTTTGGCAAAGACACTCCAGGAATCAGGTCTATCTGATGGCTTATTGCTCTCTGTGGAGGCAATGTGGCTAGTGTACCATCACTAATTATGCCTTTATACTTCTCTAGTATAGGCTGCATCTCTTTGGGAATCTCTATCTTCTTATCCTGCTATCCTTCTTTTGGTTTCACTATGATGGCATAACCAATACCATCCTCCTTAAGAGTACTCAAAAACTCTTTTCCACTCACAACCAAGATATTAGGACTCTTTGTCTGAACTGCATCTTCATCCTCTAATGACTGAATCTTATAGGTGACACCATCCTTCTGAAAAGAATAGGCATTCTTCTCACCATCATGTACTGCCTTTCAGTCATACTACCATGGTCTACCCAATAAGAGATGGCATGCATCCATGGGTAGTATATCACATAATACCTTATCCTTATAGCCACCTCTACTAAACTCTACCCAACTTTGTTAATTCACTACCACATGTTGACCCTTATTCAACCATGTGACTCTATATGGGTTTGCATGAGTAATTCTTTTCAAATTCAATTTCTTAACTGCTTCATCAGAAATAATATTATCAGTAGATCCTGAGTCTATGATAATTTTACATACCTTATTCAAAATCTTGCACTTGATTCTGAATAGTGCTCTCCTCTGGCTTGGTTCGGACTTTACTGGTTCCTTCATCAAGGTTCTCCTTATCATTAGGTTCTCTCCATCTTCTGAGTTTAGATTGACCTCAGGTAACTGGCTACTGGATGCATTGTCTTGGACATAGTGATTTCTCTTATCACCTCCTTGAGAAGAGGATGTGGCCTTTTCTGGACACCTATATGCTGGATGACCTAGATTGCCATAGTTATAACACTTCATGTTGGTGAAATAGGATCCTCTGCCTGATCCTCCTGACATTCCTCTGTTAGATCCTCTTCCTCTGTGGTTTCCTCTACCACTTGACTCCCCACTCTGCTCTATGAGTTTGGATTCTACTTGGGATCTATTGTCAGTATTTCTTCCACCAAAACCTTCTCTGTGTCCTCTGTTATCTCTGCCTCTTCCTCTTCCTTTGCTATTTGAGTCTTGTTTCCTCTTATTCTTTTCCTCCACTTTTAATGCCAGCTGATAGCATTTTTGCACTGTTGTAGGACACAACAAACTGATTTCTTCTTGTATATTCCACTTCAGACCATTTAGGTACCTTGCTACCTTTATGCTTTCATCCTCCATTACTTTGGACCTTAAGCATAGCTTTTGGAATTCTTCAGTGTATGCACTGACATCTAATTCCTTTTGTCTCAGATTCTGTCTCTTCCTATGCAGCTATATTTCATAATCTTCTGGCATATATGCTTCTTTGATTTTAGCTACCATTCCCTTCCAAGTAGCCATGGGCTTCTTATCTTCTTTTGCTCTTTCAGTCTGTACAAATTTCCACCAGGTTAAGGCAGCTCCCCTAAGTCTAGATTTGGCCACCTTTACTTTCTATGCCTCGCTTACACCATCACATTCAAAATGATTTTCAAGTCCTTCTATCCACTCCATGACCAAATCTGGTCCATTTTCCCACTAAAAAGTGGTACTCCTTCCAATGTTTTACCACTCATTGCTTTCAACGCTTTCAAGAATGGTTCTTCTTCCAACTTAGGATCAGGTGTGGGCTCTTCATCTTCTACAGATACACCTTTTCCCTTATCCTCAGAATATTTTACTCTCTGGCTGACTTCTTCAGTCTTTTGCAACATCACACCTAGCTTACTCTCCATTTTTGCTAGTCGTTCTTGTAGGAGTCTATTCTCCTCTTCTTGATCTTCAACCTTCTTTGCTAACTCTATATTAGTCACCATTTTCTTGGATGAACCAACAGATTCACTTGAACTCGGTGATGACATACAACTCTTCTATTCCTATCTAGGAATAACCCAAATCTTACTGCTCTGATACCAATTTGATAGGGAGGACTTTAGGCTGCCTGCTTCTACATCCTGTAGGTGTACAAGATTGTTTGACAACACTATCCTTCCTACCAATTCAAAGTGCTACAAGACATCTTTCTACACAAAAAATGTCAACTGAAATCCTCAACTCTTTTGCAGAGATGGAAAACTCTATTTCACTGCTTGGTGTGGGACACATACCTTGTCCTCACTGTTTCCAAGATGCTGCCTCAATGGTACATAACTTTCTGAGCCCATTGCCCACCCTTCTCACTCTGTTCAAGGGTCTGGACTGCTTGGTACTCACTTTCTTTCTCTCTATTTTTCCACCCCTGCAAGTCTATCTTCCTACTTGTTTATCTATCCAGACTCCTTACTGAGCTCACCTAGAACAAGCATGCATTGCCTCTAGCTGGCAATCTGACCACCCCACAAAAGAAAAACAAACAAAAATCATGGCTCTGCTTGATGACCTCCATACTGTACAGAGGGATTAGAAGAATCATCAAAACAGAGTCATGGTTTGCAAAAGAAAACAAAAATGCAAAAAATAGAAATGACTAATCTACTTCAGAATGATAAACTAAAAACAGAACAGAATATACAAATGATCGAACTGCTGTATTTTATTTCTATTCAAAAATTTTAATTACATCAAAATGCTTCACACACCAAAATTCACTTCTTCGATTCTTCTTCTATTGAACTCTCTCTACAGAAAGAATGCTACATTTTATATCTCTGCTCATGTCCGTTATAGGACGGTTCAACTACCAGACGGTTCATATTCTAACTACTGGTTCAGTTCTGTGCTATCAGCAAAATAATATTGATGTCTTACTGAAACAGACATCTGCATTCCCATTGGCAAGACCCCACCCTGTCAGCGAGTCTTTATCTTCATTGGCCGATAGTATCAGTTTCGCCGATATCCCTTTTTACTCTGTTTGACCACCATCAGCAAAGCAATGTATTATCGACCACATACTATTCCCTTCTTCCGATATATCATCTCACCCTGATGACCTTTGTATCCCGTAGACTCCCATCGGCAAGAGCTACCAACGTCGGTGAAATTTTCTTTCCACTCACCGATCTTAATTCTTACACCGATGCACACTTTGATCTGTTGACCATCGGTGAGACTTAGTCTATCGGCCGGCGCTCTTCAAGTCATTCCGACACTTTACCATATGCCGATGTGCTTCCTCCATTCCTCTCTGTCGGTGTGACAATACATCATCGGCGCAAGAAATGAAACTTGTGCCGATGCCTTTTATCACCGCGATACATACTCTTCGCTGAACCATTGAACCTCAATAGCAGTTCAATCGCAAGGTTCAACAGTGAGGTTCAACCTCCATATAACCATCGGCCGGACCTGTGTCTTTGGCCTAACCGAAATATCTCCTCCCGATATGTATCTCAACCTGATCAATATTCCATTCGTTGAACCATTGAACCTCAATAGCGGGGTTCAATCTCAAGGTTCAACCGCGGGGTTCAACGAAGAGGTTCAACAGCGCGGTTTAGCCGTTGAACAAAATGACCAATGAACCATTTAACCTTGGCGCGGGTTCAACCGCGGGGTTCACCAAAGAGGTTCAACTGTTAGGTTCAACGGCGCGGTTCAACCGCGAGGTTCAACTGTTGAACAAATACCGAACACCTTCAACTTGAACTTGCACTTGGCTCAAAAACTGATTAAAAACAAAATGCTTCTCCTGCCACTGCATTTTCAGAAAACTCGAACAAAACTCGAAAAACAAAACTCCATGCTGCAAACTCAAAATAGAAAAATCAAAAACTATGTACGGCTGCATTGAGGCTTGGTGCTCCTGTACCAATGATAAAGAGTTGCTAGCTGATAAGATTGCATCAGCGTGAGTGGGGTGATCGGTGGGAAATTGCTGAATCGCCCCAACAGGAGAAAGTTACACCGATGGTGGAGATACTCTAAACGATGAAAGGATTACATTAGCTATAAAGATATGATCGGAATGAAATTATTCGATCAACCCGATGAAGAAGGTTATGCCGATGGTGAAAGAAATGCAAAATGATAAAGTTACATCAGCCAGAGGTATGCGATCGGGATGAAATTATTCAATCAACCTGATGAAGAAGGTTACGTCAATAGTGAAGTATACAAAATACAATACAAAATAGAAGAAATACAAACAAAGCCTACAAAAGGGTATATATGTAGAATTGGACTGGCGGTAAAAAGGAGGGTTTAAAAGCACCAGCATTACTGTAATTAAGGCCCATTGAACATTCTGACCAAGTATACATTGACGACAATGACATGAAGTTTAAATCTATTTTTTATGTCTATTTTGCAGGTATGCAGGTTGATATAAAGGCGGAGCTTTAATGGAGATGACATCACAGGAGGCAGATTGGATCACAAAAGATCACAAAAGAAGTGAAAGATTTCAGTGAGAAGAGATATGCAGATGGAAAGAAACATTATTAAAAGAACAACAGAAGATATTTTGGTGACTGTTAGGGTTTCCAAAGGGCATCCTTACGCTCGGTATGGGTATGTTGCTTAGAGATTCTTGGCGGGATTTGTTTTCCACCAATTGATGTTGCACTTGAAGTGTGGACCGTTGATTGATTAGGGTTTTTTGAACCGTATTGGGGATAATTAGAGCTATATATTAAGCCCATTTACTCTGTAATAAGTTACACAGGGATTCATAGGACACAGGGACACATAGGGATTTATAGAATAGAGCTGGAAGTTGTAATTAATCTTGGCATTTTTAGTAGAGGAACAGTTTAGTTTAGAATAGAAGGAGGTCGCCTATGTCTGCAATAAGGAATGCGTGGAACATCTAGCTTCCTTACTGTATCTATAAAGCATTGTAAGTTTTCTGTAAGTTGATTAATGAAGCTAAGAGTCATTCATACATTGTAAATCATATATGACTATGTGTTTTGAATGCAAATGAATCTAGAATTCTGCATCTATATTCAGAGTGTCTTCTGACTCTTCTTTGTATTTGAAATAATATCTCTTAAAGATTGCAATCTTGAATGTGTGTTCGTGAAAATACTCAGGGCATTCACATTTAAAGGTTTAGTCTGTGGATTCAATCAAGTTTGTTGTATTGCTTACAACGTGCATAACAAAACATTTAGATCCTGTAGCGAAATGAAGTTTAATTTAGATTTCTCTAACTTTTCCCAAACCATTTGAAATACTTAGGTTAAACGTAGAAATTTAAAGGAAATTGTCTGATATTTGAAAGAAACATGAACAACTGAGTTGATATTTGACAGTTTTCATAATATTTGAAAAGGAAAGCTTGTGTTAATATAAATCATACAGATCTTTGTGATACAGTAACAAATTTATGCAAATGAATGAAGGAAGTATTAATATTTGTGATATTTTGCATAATTAGAGTCCAGTGAATCATAAAACACCTCAAATCAAGTAAGACCCCTTGCATATTACAGCTTCACATTTATGTACTGAATTGTCCAACAGGTCAAGACCTGACCATACAAAAACTTGGGATTAAGTAATCTTCATTGATTTCTTCATATCTTTCAAGACAGTTAGGTTCTTTTTTGTGAATTTTAACTTTTGTTATGAATGTGTAAAAACAATCATCAACAGAAACAAAAATTAGAAATCAAATACACATCATATAGACTATATGCAAGTCGACACCATAGATTAGGAAACAAATAGAAGTTTAAATAACAATAGAGGAGGCAACCTTCAGTCATGAGTTGAAGAGATGACTCCTTCAAACAATGAGTGGTGGTGAGTTGGATTCCATAAAATTAGTGTGAGGTGGTGTTAGATTTTGCGAGAATCAAGAACTAAGATAGGATCTGATGTTGGCTATAGTTCACATACACTCTAGTCAACAAATGATTAAAGATAAAAACAACAGAATGAAGAGAGAAACCTGAAAGATAGAATCAAAGGGACAACTACAAGAGAATTTTGAGAATACTCAAATTACTCTTATTGACTACTTACTATACTAGTATTTGAACTAGTTAAGGTGAGAGGAGAGTGTTGTATATATAGAAAAATATGGACAAATACATCCAAGCGGTGCATTAACTCCTACTCCCCAAAATAGGCAGAAGTTTTACCTACTTGGTAAAATCCAAAACATGTGGCATAACCTCCTCAAGTTAGGATGGAAATGTGGCACACAAAAACAAGAGGGTGACACAATAGTGGTTATGAGAGGTGGCAAAATAAGCCAAAAGAAGGTGTATAACTCAACTACCCATGTGTGCGAGAGAGTGACACATGTAGCTGATGTATTTCACCACATGTTCTCATATTAACCACATCTAATAAACTTAAGAAAGATTAATAACATGTATGATAAATAAATATCCCTAAGGAAAATAAAAATCCTACACTAGCACCCCCCTTAAGCATAGCTTAGGTGGGTGAAAAACTATGTGTCCCAGAAATGAAACCTAATGAGGTATACATGTACAAAGAATTTCCCCCAAAAGACAAGATGCCCCCCACAAAGGAATAGACCCTCCTAAATAGTGAGAAAACACCCCTGCCAGAGTGGAGAGAGTGAAAGAAAAGGACTAAGAAGCCCCTCCTAAAGTAGACGTGCTAGCCGCACCCTTAGCAAAGCTCACATATGAAGGAACTTGCTCTTAGTGAAGGGTTTGGTGAATATGTCTGCGATCTGATCTAATGTTTGAATGTACTTGAGATTAATGATGTTTCTATGAATCAACTCCCTGATGTAGTGCATATGTATCTCGATGTGTTTTATCTATTGGTGATGGACTGGATTTTTTGAGATCTATATTGCACTCTAATTATCACAAAAGATGTCTATGGACATTCTAAATGAAATGCCAAACTTAGTGAGTATATCACGAATCTAGATGTTCTCAGTGGTGGCATTGACTACCCCTCGATACTTAGCCTCTATAGATGAAAGAGAAATTGTAGACTACTTCTTGTTTGACCAACAAACTGGACCAGAACCAAGTGAGAAGCAATACCTTGAAGTAGACTTCTAATCCTGAGAATTGCCGGCCCAATCTAAATCTATTTATCCAACCAATTCAAAATCCATGCTCATTACCTAGTGAATGCCATAAGCATGAGTGACTTGAACATAGTGGAGTATCAACTTAGCTAGTTTCCAATCCAACTCATGTGGCTCTTGCATGAACCAAGAGACCATGCCCATGATGTATGAAATGTCAGGCCTCATGTGAGTCAGATAGATGAGACTCCCAACAAGTTGTCCATATAAAGTGTCATCAACTAAGGGTGAAGAACACTTAGCCTCAAGTTTGACCTCCAACAGAAATGCAGTCAGTACAAGCTTACAGTCAGTCATGCAAAATCTAACGAGCATGTCAGGTACATACTTGAGTTGTTCCATGAATATACTTGAAGATGAATAAGTGATCTTAATCCATAATAAGTAGTAGAAAAGACCTAAGTCTAACATAAAAAATTGATCATGTAGAGTAGTTTTTATTGCCTTGATGGTGGATGAGTGACTCCCTATGATCAAGGAGTCATCGACATAAAGAACTAGAAATGTCAAAGTATCATCCTGCTACAAAATGTAGATGTTCGGATCAAAATGACATCAAGTTAATCTAACTAATAGAAAGGAGGAGTCCATCTTGACATACAAGGCTTGAAAAGGTTGTTTGAGGCCATAGACAGACTTCTAAGATGACAAACAAGTGAAGCATCCTAAATGAACCCTTGTGGCTACCCCATGTAGATTTCCTCCTAAAGTTCACTATGAAGAAAAGAACTCTTCATGTCCATCTAATGAACTTACTAACAATGGGCTACAGCTATAGAAAGTACAATTAAGATGGAATTCATCTTGGCTAATGGTGCAAAAGTCTCAGAGTAGTCAATCTTAGGCACCCAGGAGAATCCTTTGGCAAATAAGTGAGCCTTATTCTTCTCAACCAACCCATCTAGGTTACAAATTTTGTTCGATAGATCCACTTGCACTGAACAAGTATTCTTCTCTTTAGAAGAGGGACTAAATCCCATGTATGATTCCTTTCCTAGGAATGAAATCTTCTGGCATAGAAGCATCCCACTCGGGGATACCTGAATCTTCCCAAAAAGTCTATGGATCAGAAATTGAAGTAATGAAGAGATGTAGAGCCTATTGAAACTAAGACCTTGTTCTTCTTATATATGAAGGATCACCAACCCAATCACCTACTGACTGCAATGTATGATTAGCCTAAAGAGGCCCTAAGGAAAGAGAGTCTGGAGGAGAATCATTAACCTCTAAATGATGACTAGCAGGAGAGGGTGGATCCTCATCATCACTATCACCATCTAAAGTGGAGGAAGAAGTCTCCTAATCATGATTAGGAGGATTAAGATTCTTTGAATAATAGTCATTATGTGGCAATGCTTCCAATGTGATTGTTGATGGAGAAGTGGTAGGAGAAGAATTGGAAGAGTCCTCCTTGTTACAAACACTTCTCTCAATGAACAACACATGAGTGGTAGGATGGAGAAGCTTGTAGCCCTTGACACCATCTGGGTACATAATAAATATGCAAGACTTTCTCTATAGATCCATAGACTTGTGTTTCTCCAATGGAATATGGGCCCATGCCAGAGCACCAATCAGTCAAAAGTGCTTAACTACCATGGGTTTCCAACTAGTACAAACTTGGAAAGGAGTTACCCCCTTTACAATTTTGTGAGGAACCCAATTCTAGATATAACACAGATAGTTGATGGCCTCTACCCAGTACAAAGGTGCCATAGACATAGAGTGAATCATACAATTGGCCATCTCTCGCAAAGACCCATTCTTGCATTTTACAACACCATTCTATTGTGGACTATAGGGAATAGTGTGCTTAAGATAAATGACCTGATAGACATGAGACTATTTAAACTGGTGGATGCCATATTCCCCCCATTATCTATATGTAGAACTTTGATGGCCTTTCCTACATGTTTCTCTTTCAAAAGCTTTGAAGTCCTGAAAAAGACTCAAATACCTCTAACTTCTACTTGAGAAAATAAGTATATCTAGAAAGATCATCAATGAAAGTTAGAACATATCTAGCCCTGCTGAAAGAAGGATGTGGAATTGGTCTTACAAAATCATCGTGTCCTAACTCCAGAAGTTGTGCAACCCTTCATACTTTTCCTTTGTCATACTTCTCCTTAGGATGCTTACCAAGAATACATCCCTAGCAAGCTGCATCAGAAAATTGAATTGAATGCAACCCTAAAACCATGTCTTGTTAACTGAGTTGCTACAAGTATCGATAATTCAAGTGACCAAACCACTAATGACAAAAATGACTCACCTCTTCTAAGTGAGTGATTAGTACTATCAAAGAAGATTCAAGAAGAAAGGAGAAAATTGATACAGTCTGGAATGATGATCTACTTTTCCCATAGAAACTATAGACCCATCATGCAACTCAGTTATTACCACTTTGTCTAGAGTGAATTCAACCCGCTTGCCAGAGCCAGTGTGAGTGATCTAATAAACAGACAGGAGATTAGTTGACATAGATGGAACCTAGAGAACATATTGAAGTGTTCCTTCATCCATGTTAACAGACCCTCTCCAATGCACTTCTACAAGAGTTTCATCACCCATTAGAATGGTAGGTATAGAACATGACTCTAAGGAGGCAAAATTGTCCTAAGAAGAAGCCATGTGGTGTGATGCACCCAAGTCAATGATCCATGTATCAGGTTGTGAAGCAACTACAACTAGGGCCTTACCCTTTCCTTTCCCCTTACTCTTTTCTATGCCCTTTGAATACCCTTCTGATAAACTCTGCATGACATAATTAGGCACCTCAATATTTTTCTTCTCAAGAAGATGTGATAGGTGATCAATCTACTTCTTTAATCACTTGTGCTCATCATATCCAGGCCTCTTACAATAAGAACACTTGACCTTCTTCTTCTTAGGTTGATCACCTTTTCATGAAGGGGTTTGTTTAGCTACATTTGAAGTAGTAGGTATCTAATCTTTCTTCTTCTCTCCTTGGTTCTTTTGTTTCCTTTCCTAATTGTTAGACCCCTTTTGTTCTTTTGTGACTTGATTTGTAGCCAAGGAATGTGATTTTGAAGGTTTAATTACACCCATGTAAACTTGTTTATCTTTCTACTTAGTGAGTTCTACAACAAACTCATCTAGAGAAGGCATTTTATAGTTGAACCTAGGGTACTTTTTGCGGCATAAAAGGTAGAAACAAATACAAAAAAGTTTAGGCTAAGCTTAGAAAGAATGCTCAAGATTAGTCAAGTTTGTCTTATTTTTCTATTCCACGTTATTTCAACTACAATCTGATGGCTTTCAACTTTGTGAATAAGTCTTGTATGTTGTGAAAATTGCCAGGACTTAATCCTATGAGTCTATTTTCCAATTGATGACCCCTTAATTCATCTTTCTTAGCAAAGAGGTTTTCCAATGTGGTCCACACATCATTGGGTGTTTAAATAGTAGTCTCAATATGAAAAAGTAAGTCAGGAGAAACTAACATACATAGAGTACTGTTGTGTGGTTACACAACACGCCCCATTTTGACTTGGCAAAACAGGGACCCAACTTTTGGCTTGGCTTGTGTTGTCTGCTTTCTGGCGGTTTGGTAAAATGAGTTAGGTGCATTATCATCATCATATTCGATGAGGTTGGTCATCATCATGAGGTCAGTTTGTCAAAGTTCATATTTTGTTTCTATGACCTCATATTTAGAAAGAGCTTGAAATTCCATGCAGGTTTCCCTTTTACATCACCTGAAAATTCATCCATATGAGGGAGTTATGAGCAGTCAAAGTTTTGGTCAAACCTGATATTCGCAAGAGGATCATCATATTTTTATATCCTCAGTCATGTTGTCAAGGTCATCATGATCTTGATCTATCACCTGATAAAAATCATGCAGTCCCAATATCCGGACGTCAATCTTAGGTGATAGTGTGTTTTACCCGTCAAATGACCTTATGTGCATCGTGAGCATCATGTTTTGAGTGTAACCCGATATTTCATAACAATGAGCATCATGATATTTTTACATCACCTGATATTATAATATCATGCTGATATTATAATATCACCTTGCTTAGAAAATCCACCATCTGCATATTTGCATGCGCATGTCAAAATCCTATCGGAGGGTCATCATCCTGATCTTTCAAGGGAGGGTCATATTTGCTGATATTCACGGATATGATGATGACGTCATCACATCCTCCTGATCTCCTTTTGCATGATCATGATGATCACCCTATCTTTTAAAGGGGGGTGATATTCCATTCCTCAACATGATCATATTTTGAATATCACCCTAGCGTTAACCTGATAATCACAAGTGATCATCATATTTTTATCCTGTCATGTTGTCAAGATCATCATGATCTTGTTTACCCGATATTTCATAATGTTCTCCTGCCGAGAAATATGACCTTTTGCAAATATCCTGATGACGTCATCCCAATCTGATAAACGAAGAAGCAAATATCAGGATGACATCATCATCACATTTCCCTTCGGCAGGATATTTTCCAAAGCATGATCCGGTTCGCGAATATGATGATGACGTCATGTTCTAAGTTTAACAAAAGCCCCAGATATCCTGATGATCATCATCATCCTGATCTTTCGAGAGGGTTACCTTGGCCGCAAAGGGGTCATATTTCATTCACCACCTGATCATCTTCCTTAGGTGACCCGATATTACATTTATCCCCTGATCTTAACTAAACATGACGGTGACGTCATCTTTTGCATTTTAATGAAGCCCGAATATGACGATGACGTCACCATCATATTCCTTTCCTCAGCAGCAGGATCATATTCCAAATCCTCCTATTTTCCTTCGACATGATGATGATGATGATGTCATTCTTTTCCCCAATATACAGAAGCGAAACATGACGGTGACGTCATCAGGACATTCGGAAGGGGGAGCATCATATTTCACGATATCCTACAGATAGAGGGAAAGCCCTAAGATTGTCCATCGGCCCAACATATGATATCGGCCATGCTTTATATTTTCTCCCCGATGGAGATAGTCACGCCGATATGCTGTCCATCGGCGTAGTTTTAACTGTCGGCCAAGTCTGGATTTTTCTCGCCGATAGTTGATGTCTTCCCGATGGAAGATCATCATCATGATTTTTGGCGTCGGTGTAAGTTTTACCGTCGGCCTAATGTAAAATTGTCATTCCGACCGTGTGTAGTCACGCCGATACATACATGCATCTTATACAGAGTCGGATTCGAAGGAAAGTTAAAAGTAGTTATTTCCTTGTATATTTTGAGATACATGATCATACTTAGAACCCGATATACATGAAAATGGGCGGGAAAATAGAGCGATAGAAATTTGAAAGCCCGATCGCCTGTAGCTGCACATTTTGAGGCATGTTTAAAAAATGTTTAAATTCCTGTTGTTTATTCAAATGATGCTAGACTTAATGTTTGTCTGTTTATTTGCAGGAAGTCATGATGTTGTTAGAGCTGTTGCTGAGCATTGTATGGTTGCACACGAAGGCAACATGAACCAGAAATGAGGAGGATATTGTCAAATATGCTGTTTGCCAGCTGGAGACCGAATCAAATCAAAGATGCTGGAATATTCTGTGCCAACTGTACATTTGCCAACTAGCGAAGCATGTGCTTTTCATCTGGACCGTTGATTATTATAAGGGGATCCTGATCCTTGGATCATTGTAACTGTTTTCTAGCATTTGTTCTATATAAGAGCCAGAGCTTGTCGAAGGATAGGGAGGAATATACACATTAATAGATATACATTGGAACATCTGGCAATAAGGCCAATTACTGTAGAATCAATTAGGAGATCGGATTACTAAGACTAATGAGGATAGAATTGTTGAAATGTCAAGGTTCTTTCTTCAGATCACTGTAAATGTACCTGTTCTTGAGCATACTGAATGGATATGAAGTTTCAGATTACATCCTAATTGTAAATTTTACGTAATCTTCCTGTTGATTTCTGGATATGTACTGGTGAATGCTATGTTCAACTAGAAGCGCTTTCATTTCATTACATGTTGTTATCAACTTTTCCTTTGAAGATTTGCACTGGATCATGCGGATTTGTGGAATGTCCTGGTGAAGTATGATTCTAGTTTCCTTCTTTTCATTGCATGTATGGGAGCTTGTATGTGGATCAGTGATCTCAGTCAAGTAGTTTTGGGAATCTCATTCTTTAACCCTTTTCCTTTTTTTAATTTCATAAATTCATCACCATACCTGCAAGTCATGATAAATAACAAGCAGAAATAGAGAAATATGCTGAAATCCCATAGGTAACTGAAAATCATTAGCATATTTGAGTTAAATGCATGTAGTATTGAAAATATCATGCAAAGAATCATAAATAATGGTAGAAATCATGCAAATATCAGCCTGTAGGCACATTATTTGACTAGATTCATAGTGCAGAGGTAGGATTATTGGATATTTATGCAGGGCAGACATACAGAGCAGGATATTTGGAGAAATAATGATGAACTTTGCAGAAATACGTAAGGCCCCTGAATGGAAAACAGCAACACACATCAACCACTGAGTAACGTCAGTAGATTAAGACCTAATCAACGGAGACTTGGGATCATGAATTCTCTGAATTCATCGTATCTTTCAAGATGAGTAAAGGTTGTTGTGTAACTTTTATTCTATGTTTGTGAATGACTAACATCATGACCAACAAGTACCAAAGGCTTCATCACATTTGTTAAACCATTTTATCTTTTCAGCATCATGTGTGGGTTTTGTTTCAAGTCCCAGTGTAACCCTATGATAGCCATGCCTTTTGAGATAGATTATCATCTTTGATTTCCATAAAAAATAGTTATATGGTGTTAAAATATGAACTATGGAAGCATCCATTTATGTAGAAAAATAAACTAAAATGTAGAAACAGAAGTGCAAAAAAAACACATGAAACAAACTGGACCAGAACCAAGTGAGAAGCAATACCTTGAAGTAGACTTCTGATCCTGAGAATCCCCTGCCCAATCTAAATCTATTTATCCAACCAAGTCAAAAGCCATGCTCATTACTTAGTGAATGCCATAAGCATGAGTGACTTGAACATAGTGGAGTATCAACTTAGCTAGTTTCCAATCCAACTCATGTGGCTCCTGCATGAACCAAGAGACCATGCCCATGATGTATGAAATGTCAGGCCTCATGTGAGTTAGATAGATGAGACTCCCAACAAGTTTCCATATAAAGTGTCATCAACTAAGGGTGAAGAACACTTAGCCTCAAGTTTGACCTCTAACAGAAATGGAGTCAGTGCAAGCTTATAGTCAGTCATGCAAAATGTAAACAGTGTGTCAAGTACATATTTGAGTTGTGCCATGAATATAATTGAAGATGAATAAGTGATGTTAATCCATAATAAGTAGTACAAAAGACCTAAGTCTGACATAAAAAATTGATCATGTAGAGCAGTTTTCATTGCCTTGATGGTGGATGAGTGACTCCCTGTGATCAAGGAGTCATCGACATAAAGAACTAGAAATGTCAAAGTATCATCCCACTACAAAATGTAGACATTTGGATTAAAATGGCATCTAGTGAATCTAACTAACATAAGGAAGCAGTCCATCTTGGGCTTGAAAAGGTTGTTTGAGGCCATAGATAGACTTCCAAAGATGACAAACAAGTGAAGGATCCTGAATGAACCCCTGTGGCTACCCCATGCAGATTTCCTCCTAATGTTCACTATGAAGAAAAGAACTCTTCATATCCATCTAATGAACTTACTAACGATGGGTTGCAGCTATAAAAAGTACAAGTCATATGGAATTGATCTTGGCTAATGGTGCAAAAGTCTCAGAGTAGTCAATCTTAGGCACCCAGGAGAATCCTTTGGCAAATAAGTGAGCCTTATTCTTCTCAACCAACCCATCTAGGTTACAAATTTTGTTTGATAGATCCACTTGCACCGAACAAGTTTTCTTCCCTTCGGAAGAGGGACTAAATCCCATGTATGATTCCTTTCCTAGGAACTGAAATCTTCTGGCATAGAAGCATCCCACTTGGGGATACCTGAATCTTCCCAAAAAGTCTATCAATTAGAAATTAGAGTAATGAAGAGATGTAGAGCCTATTAAAACTTAGACCTTTTTCTTCTTATATATGAAGGATCACCAACCCAATCACCTACTGACTGCAATGTATGATGAGCCTAAAGAGGCCCTGAGGAAAGAGAGTCTGGAGGAGAATCATTAACCTCTAAATGATGACTAGGAGGAGAGTGTGGATCCTCATCATCACTATCACCATCTAAAGTGGAGGAAAAAGTCTCCTAATCATGATTAGGAGGATTAAGACTCTTTGAATAATAGTCATCATGTGGAAATGCTTCCAATGTGATCATTGATGGAGAAGTGGTAGGAGAAGAATTGGAAGAGTCCTCCTTGTTACAAACACTTCTCTTAATGAACAACTCATGAGTGGTAGGATGGAGAAGCCTGTAGCCCTTGACACCATCTGGGTACATAATAAATATGCAAGGCTTTCTCTATAGATCCATAGACTTTTGTTTCTCTACTGGAATGTGGAACCATGCCAGAGAACCAATCACTCAAAAGTGCTTAACTAGCATGGGTTTCCAACTAGTACAAACTTGGAAAGGAGTTACCCCCTTTACAACTTTGTGAAACCCAATTCTAGATATAACACAGATAGATGATGGCCTCTACCCAGTACTGAGTTGCCATAGACATAGAGTGAATCATACAATTGGCCATCTCGTTCAAAGACCAATTCTTGCATTTTGCAACACCATTCTATTGTGGACTATAGGGAATAGTGTGCTTAAGATAAATGACCTCATAGACATGAGACTATTTAAACCAGTGGAGGCCATATTCCCCCCATTATCTATAAGTAGAACTTTGATGGCCTTCCCTGCATGTTTCTCTTTCAAATGCCTTGAAGTCCTGAAAAAGACTCAAATACCTCTAACTTCTACTTGAGAAAATATAACCAAGTATATCTAGAAAGATCATCAATGAAAGTTAGAACATATCTAGCCCTGCTGAAAGAAGGATCTGGAAATGGTCTTACAAAATCAGTATGTCCTAACTCTAGAAGTTGTGCAACCCTTCATACTTTTCCTTAGTCATACTTCTCCTTAGGATGCTTACCAAGAATACATCCCTAGCAAACTACATCAGAAAATTGAATTGAATGCAACCCTGAAACCATGTCTTATTAACTGAGTTGCTGCATGTATCGATAATTCAAGTGACCAAGCCACTAATGTCACAAATGACTCACCTCTTCTAAGTGAGTGAGTAATACTGTCAAAGAAGATTCAAGAAGAAAGGAGAAAATTGATACAGTCTAGAATGATGATCTACTTTTCCCATAGAAACTGTAGACCCATCATGCAACTCAGTGATTACCACTTTGTCTAGAGTGAATTCAACCAGCTTGCCAGAGCCAATGTGAGTGATCTGATAGATAGACAGGAGATTAGTTAACATAGATGGAACATAGAGAACATCTTGAAGTGTTCCTTCATCCATGTCAATAGACCCTGTCCAATGCACTTCTACAAGAGTTTCATCACCCATTAGAATGGTAGGTATAGAACATGGCTCTAAGGAGGAAAAATTGTCCTGAGAAGAAGCCACGTGGTGTGATGCACCCATGTCAATGATCCATGTATCAGGTTGTGAAGCAACTACAACCAGGGCCTTGCCCTTTCCTTTCCCCTTACTCTTTTCTATGTCCTTTGAATACCCCTCTGATGAACTCCGCATGACATAATCAGGCACCTCAATATTGTTCTTCTCAAGAAGATGTGATAGGTGATCAATCCACTTCTTTAATCACTTGTGCTCATCGTATCCAAGCCTCTTACAATAAGAAAACTTGACCTTCTCCTTCTTAGGTTGATCACCTTTTCATGAAGGGGTTTGATTAGCTACATTTGAAGTATTAGGTATCTAATCTTTCTTCTTCTCTCCCTAGTTCTTTTGTTTGCTTTCCTATTTGTTAGACCCCCTTTGTTCTTTTGAGCCTTGATTTGTAGCCAAGGAATGTGATTTTGAGGGTTTAATTACACCAATGTAAACTTGTTTATCTTTCTACTTAGTGAGTTCTACAACAAACTCATCTAGAGAAGGCATTTTATAGTTGAACTTAGGGTACTTTTTGTGGCATAAAAGGTAGAAACAAATACAAAAAAGTTTAGGGTAAGCTTAGAAAGAATGCTCAAGATTAGTCAAGTTTGTCTTATTTTTTCTATTCCACACTATTTCAACTACAATCTGATGGCTTTCAACTTTGTGAATAAGTCTTGTATGTTGTGAAAATTGCCAGGACTTAATCCTATGAGTCTATTTTCCAATTGATGACCCCTTAATTCATCTTTCTTAGCAAAGAGGTTTTCCAATGTGGTCCACACATCATTGGTTGTTTAAATAGTAGTCTCAATATGAAAAAGTAAGTCAGGAGAAACTAACATACATAGACTACAAAAGGCTTCATCACATTTGTTAAACCATTTTATCTTTTCGGCATCATGTGTGGGTTTTGTTCCAAGTCCTAGTGTAACCCTATGATAGCCATGCATTTTGAGATAGATTATCATCTTTGATTTCCATCAAAAATAGTTATATGGTGTTAAAATATGAACTATGGAAGCATCCATTTATGCAGAAAAATAAACTAAAATGTAGAAATAGAAGTGCAAAAAAAACACACAAAACAAACTGGACCAAAACCAAGTGAGAAGCAATAGCTTGAAGTAGACTTGTGATCCTAAGAATTGCCTGTCTAATCTAAATCTATTTATCCAACCAAGTCAAAATCCATGCTCATTACCTAGGGAATGCCATAAGCATGAGTGACTTGAACATAGTGGAGTATCAACTTGGCTAGTTTCCAATCCAACTCATGTGGCTCCTGCATGAACCAAGAGACCATGCCCATGATGTATGAAATGTCATGCCTTATGTGAGTCAGATAGATGAGACTTCCAACAAGTTGTCCATATAAAGTGCCATCAACTAAGGGTAAAGAACACTTAGCCTCAAGTTTGTCCTCTAACATAAATGGAGTTAGTGCAAGCTTACAGTCAGTCGTGCAAAATCTAAAGAGCTTGTCAGGTACATACTTGAGTTGTGCCATGAATATGCTTGAAGATGAATAAGTGATGTTAATCCATAAAAAGTAGTAAAAAAGACCCAAGTCTAACATAAAAAATTGATCATGTAGAGCAGTTTTCATTGCCTTGATGGTGGATGAGTGACTCCCTGTGATCAAGGAGTCATCGACATAAAGAACTAGAAATGCCAAAGTATCATCCTGCTACAAAATGTAGACGTTCAGATCAAAATGGCATCAAGTGAATCTAACTAACAGTAGGAAGGAGTCCATCTTGATATACAAGGCTTGAAATGGTTGTTTGAGGGCATAGATAGACTTCTAAAGATGACAAACAAGTGAAGGATCTTGAATGAACCCTTGTGGCTACCCCATGTAGATTTCCTCCTAAAGTTCACTATGAAGAAAAGAACTCTTCATGTCCATCTAATGAACTTACTAACGATGGGCTGTAGCTATAGAAAGTACAAGTCAGATGGAATTCATCTTGGCTAATGGTGCAAAATTCTCAGAGTAGTCAATCTTAGGCACCCAGGAGAATCCTTTGGCAAATAAGTGAGCCTTATTCTTCTCAACCAACCCATCTAGGTTACAAATTTTGTTCGATAGATCCACTTTCACCGAACAAGTTTTCTTCCCTTTGGAAGAGGGACTAAATCCCATGTATGAGTCCTTTCCTAGGAACTAAAATCTTTTAGCATAGAAGCATCCCACTCGGGGATACCTGAATCTTCTTAAAAAGTCTGTGGATCAGAAATTAAAGTAATGAAGAGATATAGAGCCTATTGAAACTGAGACCTTGTTCTTCTTATATATGAAGGATCACCAACCTAATCACCTACTGACTGTAATGTATGATGAGCCTAAAGAGGCCCTAAGGAAAGAGAGTCTGAAGGAGAATCATTAACCTCTGAATGATGACTAGGAGGAGAGGGTGGATCCTCATCATCACTATCACCATCTAAAGTGGAGGAAGAAGTCTCCTAATCATGATCAGGAGGATTAACATTCTTTGAATAATAGTCATCATGTGGCAATGCTTCCAATGTGATTGTTGATGGAGAAGTGGTAGGAGAAGAATTGGGAGAGTCCTCCTTGTTACAAACACTTCTCTCAATGAACAACTCATGAGTGGTAGGATGGAGAAGCCTGTAGCCCTTGACACCATCTGGGTACATAATAAATATGCAAGGCTTTCTCGATAGATCCATAGACTTGTGTTTCTCTACTGGAATGTGGGCCCATACTAGAGAACAAATCACTCAAAAGTGCTTAACTAGCATGGGTTTCAACCTAGTGCAAACTTGGAAAGGAGTTACCCCCTTTACAACTTTGTGAGGAACCCAATTCTAGATATAACACAGATAGTTGATGGCCTCTACCCAGTACTGAGGTACCATACACATAGAGTGAATCATACAATTGGCCATCTCTTTCAAAGACCCATTCTTGCATTTTACAACACCATTCTATTGTGGACTATAGGGAATAGTGTGCTTAAGATAGATGACCTCATGGACATGAAACTATTTAAACCAGTGGATGCCATATTCCCCCCATTATCTATATGTAGAACTTTGATGGCCTTCACTGCATGTTTCTCTTTCAAAAGCTTTGATATCCTAAAAAAGACTCAAATACCTCTAACTTCTACTTGAGAAAATATAACCAAGTATATCTAGAAAGATCATCAATGAAAATTAGAACATATCTAGCCCTACTGAAAGAAGGATGTGGAAATGGTCTTACAAAATCACTGTGTCCTAACTCCAGAAGTTGTGCAACCCTTCATACTTTTCCTTTGTCATACTTCTCCTTAGGATTCTTATGAAGAATGCATCCCTAGCAAACTGCATCAGAAAATTGAATTGAATGCAACCCTGAAACCATGTCTTGTTAACTGAGTTGCTGCAAGTATCGATAATTCAAGTGACCAAACCACTAATATCACAAATGACTCACCTCTTCTAAGTGAGTGAGTAGTACTATCAAAGAAGATTCATGAACAAAGGAGAAAATTGATACAGTCTGGAATGATGATCTACTTTTCCCATAGAAACTGTAGACCCATCATGCAACTCAGTGATTACCACTTTGTCTAGAGTGAATTCAACCCGCTTGCCAAAGCTAGTGTGAGTGATCTGATAGACAGACAGGAGATTAGTTGACACAGATGGAACATAGAGAACATCTTGAAGTGTTCCTTCATCCATGTCAACAGACCCTATCCAATGCACTTCTACATGAGTTTCATCACCCATTAGAATGGTAGATATAGAACATGGTTCTAAGGAGGTAAAACTGTCATGAGAAGAAGCCATGTGGTGTGATGCACCCAAGTCAATGATCCATGTATCAGGTTGTGAAGCAACTACAACTAGGGCCTTGCCCTTTCCTTTCCCCTTACTCTTTTCTATGTCCTTTGAATACCCTTCTGATGAACTCTGCATGACATAATCAGGCACCTCAATATTGTTCTTCTCAAGAAGATGTGATAGGTGATCAATCTACTTCTTTAATCACTTGTGCTCACCATATCTAGGCCTCTTACAATAAGAACACTTGACCTTCTCCTTCTTATGTTGATCACCTTTTCATGAAGGGGTTTGATTAACTACATTTGAATTAATAGGTATCTAATCTTTCTTCTTCTCTCCCTGGTTCTTTTGTTTCCTTTCCTATTTGTTAGACCCCTTTTATTCTTTTGTGCCTTGATTTGTAGCCAAGGAATGTGATTTTGAGGTCTTAATTACACCCATGTAAACTTGTTTATTTTGCTACTTAGTGAGTTTTACAACAAGCTCATCTAGAGAAGGCATTTTATAGTTGAACCTAGGGTACGTTTTGTGGCATAAAAGGTAGAAACAAATACAAAAAAGTTTAGGCTAAGCTTAGAAAGAATGCTCAAGATTAGTCAAGTTTGTCTTATTTTTCTATTCCACACTATTTCAACTACAATTTGATGGCTTTCAACGTTGTGAATAAGTCTTGTATGGTGTGAAAATTGCCAGGACTTAATCCTATGAGTCTATTTTCCAATTGATGACCCATTAGTTCATCTTTCTTAGCAAAGAGGTTTTCCAATGTGGTCCACACATCATTAGGTGTTTAAATAGTACTCTCAATATGAAAAAGTAAGTCAGGAGAAACTAACATACATAGAGTACCAAAGGCTTCATCACATTTGTTAAACCATTTTATCTTTTCGGCATCATGTGTGGGTTTTGTTTCAAGTCCCAGTGTAACCCTATGATAGCCATGCCTTTTGAGATAGATTATCATCTTTGATTTCCATCCAAAATAGTTATATGGTGTTAAAATATGAACTATGGAAGCATCCATTTATGCATAAAAATAAACTAAAATGTAGAAATAGAAGTGCAAAAAAAACACGAGACACTCCCCCTTTTCACTAGTTTCTAAAATGACCCCTCCAAAAATTACAATGTTGGCATTTTATAATTAGTGCGATTTACAATGCAAATATCTGATTTTTAGACTCTTACAAGGCCGAAAATGATGCAGAGGCATCCACACTATAACCTTCGCATATAGCATGAATGTCTGCAGACCAACCTCATCATCATCATGATGTTCAGCGGGCGCACACATCCTCCGGTTGCACTGTTCATCGGGTGCCGAACACTAGAGACCTCATCATGATATTTAACATCACCTTCGTCAGCAGGATATTCAACCTCCAGTTGCTCCCAAATATCCTGATGATGTTCCGCTTCAACAACCTGCCTTCGACGCTCCACTGCCCGACGACACAAGCAACTGCATCATGATATTCAACAGGATAACGAACATCCGGTTCTTTCCATTTATCCTGATGATGATGTTAACACAACTTCCTGCTACGGACTTCCGCCGATACCTTAACACTTGACGACAGCAGGATAAACTCGCACAGGGGGATACCTCAATATCCTGATGACGATGACGTCATATCCTGATGACGATGACGTCACCCGATATCCTGATGACCTTCTCAACACTTAGTCGAAAATCCAAACTTTCTCTTCCGCATCTACTCCCGATATGCGGGTGTTTGGCACTTCCGATATGATGATCCTGATGCCGATACACTCCTCGGCTCCTCCTGCTGATGATCACCCCAACGAACTCACTCTTCATGAAATCGACATCATCATGCTGATCTCCATTTATCCGGATGACGATGTCTAACCCGACTGCAGGATGTTTGCAGAAATATCCTGATGATGCTGTCTTCGCGAATTTCTGCACTTAGCGAAATCTCACTTCGCCGATCCTCCTGGGATGACCCGATCCAACCTCAGGGTGATCTTCAACACTCAACTTACTCACCTTGACCTAGCACATGAGGATGCTAGGCTTCTCAGCATCTGTCGACCACGATCCTGCACACCTGCATGCAAACGGAAAACAATCTACCATCTAACCTACTGTACATTACCATTCCACCGATCAGGTGAGTCAACCGGTGGAATGGATCAGGAAATCCATGAAAAACTCTCAAACCCGCGATCGATTACAGGAAGGAGACCAAACAGAAAACAAAACAGGATCTTTATTGATTCACAGATGTAATACAATATGATGTTCCTCACACAGAACACTCAACCTACTCAGCGCAACACTACACAGCTGATCGATGAATTATCTACAATCAACCGATCTCAAGCTTATAAAGATTTTCCTACGAGTACTACTGACCCAACTCCAAGCGGCTGGGAACTCTCCAAGCGGCTGGGAGATCCCACCGAACAAACATCATGACAGCTGTTATAACTAACTAGCTAAAAATAGCAAAAGCCTGGTCAGCATGATCTTATCCTGATCAGCATGACCTTATTACATTCAATTTGGTCTAACAGACCTTCTTGGAAACACAAACATGACCTAAACTACTAACTGCCTTATCATGACCAGCTGTCAGGTAGGTGCTCCTGCACCATACTCCCCAACAGAAAAGAACTCATGTCCCATGAGTTGAGCATGTGGAAGTCTTCCACCTGTACACTTTGCTTTGTCAATCTTCTGACCTATTCCAGCTTTAGCTGCTGCTGTCTCTTGGCTGTTCCAAGTCTTCTGAACTGTAACTTGCTTGCTGGCAAGTAAATCCTCATGCCTGTTGATGTAGGCCTTCTTCTCATATACCTTGTGTCTGTCAGGTTGTCTGATCAGAACCTCTGGCTGAACTGCCTCTATGGTGTTCAACTGTACCTTTCTTTCAACCTTCATAGGACAAGCAATAGTCCCAATTATGACAACATCCTTGTCATGCCCCTGAACTGGTGGCTGTTTGCACCCCTGTTGTTGAACCTGCTGCTGACCTCTGTCAGTCACAACTGAAACTGTCTTCAGCTGGTTGCCTGTAACAACTCCTTTTCCTGCAGTGTCCTGAACTGCCTTCATGCCTGCTCCTCTAGGCATCTGCACAAACTCCTTCTTTCCCATTAAAATAATTTGGGCTGCCTTCTGTACTGCAGCTTTTGCCTGCAATGGCATCAACTTAATAATCTTCCCATCCTTCTTGATGGTGTAGGTATTAGCATACCCATCATACAGTACCCTTCTGTCAAATTGCCATGGTCTACCTAGCAGTAGGTGACAACATTCCATAGGCAATATATCACACAAAAGTCTATCCTGATATGGCCCAATCTGGAAATCCACATATGCCTGTTCAGAGACAAAAAGTGATTGCCTATCACTCACCCAAGATGCCTTGTAAGGGTGTGGATGTGGAATCCTTTCCAGCTTCAGTTTATCAACCATCTCCTGAGATACCATGTTGTCTGTTGAACCAGTATCAATGACAACCTTACATACCTTACCTTTGCTCTTACATGTGGTCTTGAAAAGAGCTCTTCTTTGCATCATATCCTTTGATGCCTGCAAACTTGTTTTCCTTAGCATCAATGATTCTCCACTCTCTGGATAGCCAAAATTCTCAGG
This sequence comes from Cunninghamia lanceolata, assembly GCA_027924645.1. Classification (NCBI taxonomy): domain Eukaryota; kingdom Viridiplantae; phylum Streptophyta; class Pinopsida; order Cupressales; family Cupressaceae; genus Cunninghamia; species Cunninghamia lanceolata. The sequence goes on from BSBN01000193.1 coordinate 9,372,996, forward strand.
ACCCTTGTTTGAACTCTGTGCACTTTCTTCTTCTTTCTCCTCTTGTACAAGTTGTACCCTCTTGTCACTTATTCTATCATTTCTGGATGATGAACCTTTGTTTTCTGGACATTTGAAAAATGGATGACCAAATTCTCCACAGGTGTAACACTTTCCTGAAAATGTAGTAGAACCTCTACCACCTCCAAATCTTCCTCTATTACCTTTCCATCCACCTCTGAAATCATACTGTCCTTGTCCTTTACCAGTGTCTTCTTGACCCTCATTGGTTTGCTTTTGTGCAGGGGCTGTTCCTCTTCCCCTATTGTTTCCTCTTCCTCTCATGGACTTACCATGTCCTCTATTCAGCTTTTCTTCGACCCTGATTGCCATTTGATAACAATCTTCCACATTCTTAGGGTTAGCTAACACTAACTCATCCTGTATGTTAAACCTCAAACCTGCCAAGTACCTAGCCACCTTTTCTACCTCATTCTCATGATGACCAGATCTCATACTCAACAGATAAAATTCCTCAGTATATGATTTCACATCCCTGTCTTTCTGCTTTAAAAATTGCAGCTTCTTAAACATCTGGATTTCATAATCCCTTGGCAAGAATTTACCCTTGATCCTTGCTACCATCTTATCCCAAGAAGTAATCTTTGACTTCCCTTGTTTCCTTCTCTCAGATTGTACATAATCCCACCATACCAAAGCATGACCTCCTAACTTGGTCTTTGCAATCTTTACTTTCTGATCCTCAGCTACATCTTCACATTCAAAGTGATTATCAAGTGCAGCAATCCAATCCAACAACTCATCTTCATTCAAGCTTCCAGTATACTTGGAAACATCAACCTTTACCTTAGGTTTTTCACTCTGTACTGCCTTTAACAGTTTTGCCAATCTCTGGTCTTCAGCATCCAGATCTTCAGCTACCTCTTCATACTCTTCAACAGTATCTGCTTCTTCTTCAGACTCACTGTCTTCTACTTCCCTCTTTTTGTTCTTTTCCAAGGCTGTCAGCCTGGCTTGAAGTGCTTCAGCAAGCTCCTTCATCTTCCTCATCTCTCTAGCATGTTTTTCCTTCATTTCCTGCAATTCCCTTGCAGTACCATTGCCTTTAGGAGGCATTTTGTCAACCTCTCAATCAACACACAACACAATCAACTCTATCTCTACCTCTGCCCTTTCGGTGACAGAATCAACACACAACAGCCCAGATGTTTTGTTGAGCTCTGATACCACTATGATGCAGAGGCATCCACACTATAACCTTCGCATATAGCATGAATGTCTGCAGACCAACCTCATCATCATCATGATGTTCAGCGGGCGCACACATCCTCCGGTTGCACTGTTCATCGGGTGCCGAACACTAGAGACCTCATCATGATATTTAACATCACCTTCGTCAGCAGGATATTCAACCTCCAGTTGCTCCCAAATATCCTGATGATGTTCCGCTTCAACAACCTGCCTTCGACGCTCCACTGCCCGACGACACAAGCAACTGCATCATGATATTCAACAGGATAACGAACATCCGGTTCTTTCCATTTATCCTGATGATGATGTTAACACAACTTCCTGCTACGGACTTCCGCCGATACCTTAACACTTGACGACAGCAGGATAAACTCGCACAGGGGGATACCTCAATATCCTGATGACGATGACGTCATATCCTGATGACGATGACGTCACCCGATATCCTGATGACCTTCTCAACACTTAGTCGAAAATCCAAACTTTCTCTTCCGCATCTACTCCCGATATGCGGGTGTTTGGCACTTCCGATATGATGATCCTGATGCCGATACACTCCTCGGCTCCTCCTGCTGATGATCACCCCAACGAACTCACTCTTCATGAAATCGACATCATCATGCTGATCTCCATTTATCCGGATGACGATGTCTAACCCGACTGCAGGATGTTTGCAGAAATATCCTGATGATGCTGTCTTCGCGAATTTCTGCACTTAGCGAAATCTCACTTCGCCGATCCTCCTGGGATGACCCGATCCAACCTCAGGGTGATCTTCAACACTCAACTTACTCACCTTGACCTAGCACATGAGGATGCTAGGCTTCTCAGCATCTGTCGACCACGATCCTGCACACCTGCATGCAAACGGAAAACAATCTACCATCTAACCTACTGTACATTACCATTCCACCGATCAGGTGAGTCAACCGGTGGAATGGATCAGGAAATCCATGAAAAACTCTCAAACCCGCGATCGATTACAGGAAGGAGACCAAACAGAAAACAAAACAGGATCTTTATTGATTCACAGATGTAATACAATATGATGTTCCTCACACAGAACACTCAACCTACTCAGCGCAACACTACACAGCTGATCGATGAATTATCTACAATCAACCGATCTCAAGCTTATAAAGATTTTCCTACGAGTACTACTGACCCAACTCCAAGCGGCTGGGAACTCTCCAAGCGGCTGGGAGATCCCACCGAACAAACATCATGACAGCTGTTATAACTAACTAGCTAAAAATAGCAAAAGCCTGGTCAGCATGATCTTATCCTGATCAGCATGACCTTATTACATTCAATTTGGTCTAACAGACCTTCTTGGAAACACAAACATGACCTAAACTACTAACTGCCTTATCATGACCAGCTGTCAGGTAGGTGCTCCTGCACCAGAAAATGTCCAAACAATGAAACTACAACTCAAATATAATATGAGATAAAATTAAGAACATTGACGGTGAGTACATACAAAATATGAACCCTAGAGAAAATGACACCAAAAATGAAGTCTATTTGCACAAGTTATGGCTCTTGCAAGGTCTCAAAATAAGGACTACGTAGAAAATTCAAGAAGAATCTTCAATTTCAGGGAATCTAGAGCATCAAATCAATAAACCAACTTTTCCACAATGTAGAGCATGAAATTTTACCCCAAATTAAAAAAAATTATCTAAATAGGCCTCTGTATGGCTGAGAATGAACCTCCCAAAGTTCATCTTCCAAACTAATAAGTCTATTAGTGAAGGGGGGAAAATTTTGAAATTCAACCTCTGCCATGATTAGAAAAACCCTCACTAAATTTGGCTCCTCAGCCAAACTTAAGCACAACCTTTATTTTGTAGGATTATTAAATAACCATAACCTTTATTTGGAGAAATATTAAATTTAGCAGTGTCGCCAAAACTGGTGGAAGTTTTTCTAAACTTAGCGAAGTTTGAAGTTTGAATTTTCCCCCCTTCACCATTGGACTTTTGAGTTTGGAAGGTGAACTTTGGGAGGCTCATTCTCGATCATACAGAGGCCTATTTTGGCATTTTTTATATTTGGTGTAAAATTTTGTACTATACATCGTGGTGAAATTGGTTTTTTTATTTAACTCTTTGTTTGTCTTGAAATTGATGATTATTCAAGAATTTTCTGCACAATTCTTGTTTTAAGACCTTTTAAGAGCCATAGCTTGTGCAAAAGGACTCTTTTTGGTGCCATTTTTTCCAAGGATCATAATTTTTTGTATACTCTGCATCAGTGCTCTCAATTTGAGCTTATATTAAACTTGAGTTATAGTTTGAGTATTTGGCCATTTTGGGCCCTGTAATAGTCTAAAATATGATATTTGCATTGTAAATCACACTAATTATAAAGTACAAACATTGTAATTTTTTGGGGGGTCATTTTACAAACTAGTAAAAAGGGAAGGTGTCTCATGTGTCTCTTTTTCACACTTCTCTTTTTGCATTTCAGTTTGCTTTTCTACATAAATGGATGCTTCAACATTTCCTGTTTTAACACCATATAACTATTATGAATGGAAATCAAAGATGATAATCTATCTCAAAAGGAACGGATATCATAGATAATTTATCTCAAAAGGAACGGATATCATAGGGTTACTATGGGACTTGAAATAGAACCCACACATGATGTAGAAAAGATAAAATGGTTTAACAAATGTGATGAAGCCTTTGGTACTCTATGTATGTCAGTCTCTCTTGACTTACTTTTTCATATTGAAACTACTAAAACACCCAATGATGTGTGGACCACATTGGAAAATCTCTTTGGTAAGCAAGATGAATTAAGGGGTCATTAATTGGAAAATGAACTCATAGGATTGAGTCCTAGCAATTTTGATACCATACAAGACTTCTTCATAAAGTTGAAAGCCATTAGATTGTAGTTGAAACTATGTGGAATAGAAAAACAAGACAAACAACTGATATTAAGAATTCTTTCTAAGCTTGGTCCAATCTATTCTGTGTATGTTGTTCCAAGGTGCCTTGTCTATGAATGAACTCTAATTTACTCTTGTCTATGTCCTTAGAGTTCATTCACACCTTTAGAAGAAAAACATCAAGGTGCCTAATTCTTTCAATTGTCACATCTTCTTCAGAAGAAAAAGATCAAGGTGCCAAGCAATCTCTTGTCTATCTACCAGATCATTCACACTAGCTCTGGAATGCAAGTCAAGTTCACTCCAGAAAAAATGGTAATCAGTGAGTTACATGATGGATCTATAGTTGCTATGGGAAAAGCATATCATCATTCCAGACTGTATCAGTTTTCTCACTGTGTTCCAGACTCTCCCTTGTTAGTACTACTCACTCATTCAGATAAGATGAGTCATTTGTGGTGTTAGCGGTTTGGCCACTTTAATTACTGCTACTTGTAGCAACTTAGTCAAGAAGACATGGTTTCAGGGTTGCCTTCAATTCAATGTTCTATTGGAGTTTGCCAGGGATACAATCTTGGTAAGCATCTAGAGGAAAAAAATAGACAAAGGCAAAGCATGGAGGGCCACAAAACTTCTAAATTTAGTACACATTGATTTGGCACGACCATTTCCACATGCTTCTTTCAATAGGCCTAGTTATGTTCCAACTTTCATTGATGATCTTTCTAGATATACTTGGGTACATTTTCTCAAGTAGAAGTTAGAGGCCTCTGAGTATTTTCAACACTTCAAATCTTTTGCAAAGAAATAGTGGGGGAAGGCCATCAATGTTCTGTGTATAGATAATAGTGCAGAATATGTCAACCACAGGTTTGAGCAGTTTTGTGCCTTTGGGGGAATTGATCTTCAACACATAGTTCCTTATAATCCACAATAGAATAGTTTCACAAAACATAAGAATAGGTCTTTGAAATAGATGGAAAATTGTATGATTTAGTCTAGATCTATGGCACATTAGGACTAGGAAGAGGCCTTCGATTGTGTGTGTTATATCCAAAATTGGGTTCCTCACAAAGATGTGAAGGGGGAAACTCCTTTCAAAGCTTGGACTAGTCAAAAACCCACAGTTAAGCACTTTCAAGTGTTTGGTTCTCCTAAATTGTCCCACATTCTAGTAGAGAAATTCAAGGCTATGGATCCATAGAGTAAGCCTTGCATATTTGTTAGGTACCCAAATAGTGTCAAAGGCTACAAGCTTCTCCATCGTACCACACATGAGTTTTTCATCAAGAGGAGTATTCATTTCAAGGATGACTCTTCCAATTCTTCTCCTACCACTTCTCCATCCACCATTAAATTAGAGACATTGCAGCATGATGACAATTCTTTAGAGCATCTTAATCTTCTTGATATTGATGGAGTCTTCTTCCTCCACTTCAGATGGTGATAGTGATGATGAGGATCCACCCTCTCCTCCTAGTCATCATTCAGAGGTTGATGATTCTCCTTTAGATTCTCCTGCCACAGGGCCTATTTGGGCTCACCATAATTTGTAATTAGCAGGTGATTAGGTTGGTGATCCTTCAGATACAAGAAGAACATGGTCATAATTTTAGTAGGCTCCACATCTCTTCATTTCTTTAGCTTCTGATCCAAAAACTTTTCATGAAGCTTTCAATGTCCTCAAGTGGGATGCAACAATGCAGGAAGAGTTCAATTCCTGGGAATGTAGTCACACTTGGGATTTAGTCCCTCTTCCTATGGGAAGAAAACCTTTTCAATGCAAATGGATCTATCAAATAAAATTTACTACAGATGGGTCAATTGAGAAGAATAAGGCTCGCTTGGTTGCTAATGGATTCTCCCAGGTGCCTAGGATTGACTAATATGAGACTTTTGCACTAGTACCCAAGATGAATTCCATCAAACTTGTGCTTTCTATAGCTACAAATAGGCTCCTTGAGCCTAGTATGCTAGGATGGACTCCTTCCTCCTGTTAGTTGAGTTCACTCAATGTCATTTTGATCCAAACTTTTACATTCTATAGTAGTATGATAATCTAACATTTCTAGTTTTCTATGTCAATGACTTGTTAATCACATGGATTCATTCAGCCACCATCAAAGCAGTGAAAACCACTCTACATGATAAATTTTTTATTTCAAACTTGGGTCTACTGCACTACTTCTTAGTGATTGAGGTCACTTAGTCATCTCCAGGTATCTTCATGGCACAACCCAAGTCTACATTTGATATTCTATCAAGATTTCACATGGCTTACTGTAATCTTGCATCAACTCCATTTCTGTTAGGGGTCAAACTTGAGGCTGTGTTCTTTACCCATGGTTGATGCCACTTTATACTGATAGCTTATTGGAAGTCTCATATATTTGACTTACACGAGGCTTGACTATTCATATGTTGTGGGAATGGTCTCTTAGTTTATGTAGGAACCACATGAGTTGCACTGGATAGCAGCTAAGTAGATTCTCCACTATGTTCACTTGGACACTCACAGTTATGGGATTCACTATGTAGTGGGCATCGATTTTTACTTGTTGGGATACACAAATTCTTAGGATTGTAAGTCTACTTCAAAATATTACTTCTCACATGGTTTTAGCCTAGTTTGTTTGTCACGTAAGTAGTCTCAATTGCTCTTTCATCGACAGAGGCTACATATCAAGGGCTAGTTAATACCACCACTAAGGTCATCTAGATTCAGAATATTCTCACTAATTTTGGCATTTCATTCAGAAATCCCACAGTCATCTTTTGTGATAATCAAAGTACAATACAAATATAAAACAGTACAATCCATCACCAGTGGATGAAACTATTATGGAATAAAAAGTGGACAAATGCCTTTTTAGCTCCTAGTTTAGCTCCTAGGTCGTCATGTTGACACTCTACAAGCAAATTATTCATCTCGATGAGAAATCCCCTGAAACCCATGTCAAATGGGAACTAGGGGTCCATTTCAAGCTTAATTCTTGACCAAAAAGGGACCTTGGGACTTGGGTGCCCATGCCCTAGTCCACCCTAATTGGTCAAGGTAAAATTAAATGTATGTTGGCATAGGGCTCTTAAATGGGTTGGCTCTTTCAATTAATTTGCAAAAGTTTAACAAAATATCATATATAAACAAGTGTTTGAATTCATTTGTAACCTAGGTTGATGTTAAACAAGTGGATGATAGAAAATTTATGATATTGAGCAAAGAGGATTCAAGGTATTCATTCTGTTTGTTGCAGATTTGTGTTAGTATTGTGTTTGTTGCATATTTGGAATCATCATCAACATCCTTATGAGTTGAAGAAGCTTCATCCTACTAAGGACTTCATGACCAAGGTGACATCATTGTGTTCAAATCATTCCATCATCATTTGGATTACCTTTTGCCTTTGTCCTATAAGGACACACTCTCTCTCTAATAACAATGTTGGGAAAGCTTGAATGCTTACATAGGATTTGACTAAGGCAAATCCCTAAACACCACAACCCCCAAACCCCTTTTCTTCTTGTGTACAGGTTACAAGTGTGGGAATTACAAAAGTAAAGGTACAAGGAGGTTGGTTAAGGGTTAAAGATACAGGATCTGAAAATAGGGTTCGTAAATTCATCCATAGCAGACTTGGGTGCTAGTCCCAGTGTCTAATAGGAAAAACAAATCTTAGATTCAGCATCAGAGCATCATTTATGACATTTTTGTTGTTTGGAGATTTCAAAGATCAGGACTCTCTAGAATCAGGCGCTAGCCCTAGAGTCTTCTAATGTTTCAACTTCTGGGGGATAGGTTTGGACATCTCACTAATCACCTTGGTACTTTCAGATCTTGACTTGTTACTATTTTTCTATTTTAGGTTGATTACCATAACTCTAGGGCTTAGTGCATTGATTAGCCTAGGGTTTGATAAAAGGCTTCGTTGAATCACATCTTTCCTCTACAAACAAGAGAACAAAATTAGTAGTTGGGTCCTTTTCCATCTTGTGGTGACTTGGCTTGGTTTTATCCTTAAATGTTGTAGTGAAAGGAGGTTTTGATATGGTTTACTCACATCCTTTGTATCCCTCTCTCTTTTCCTTACTAAAAATTTTGGTGAACCCATGTTATAAAGAATTTGCATCTTTCTAAGTGTTGAAATTACATAGTTCTTTGATTCACATCATACATATCATCCTTCATTGAAAAATCTAGCATACATATGAAAAAAAAAAAGCATTCTAGGTGTGCATAAAGGCATATTTTTGCATTATTTTCCTTGCATATCATTGGAAGAATTTGAAAATCTGATTTATACATCAGATCTAAGATGAATTATAGCAATTAATAATTTCATGATATCACACCTTGCATGTGCATATCTCATTTGCTAGTATTTTGTTGAAAACTTGGATTTTTCATTTAACCTAGTTTTTTGCAAAAGCTAGGGTTGGTAGTCAAAATTTTATTTCAGATTTTGCTGCTCTCTTTAAACAATCATTCAAATCTGATTTTGAGCTGTAGTGTTGCCTCATTGTGTGTTCTTGCAATAAAATTTCAAATTTTGCAATTACACAGTGTGTATTTCAACATTAAGGGATTTTACACACTTTCTTCACAACTATTTGAGAAATTTTTTAAATCATTCATATTGCCTTATTGTGTAGCATTATTTACATCATACTTACTTTGTAGTGAAATTGGTGTGTTTTTTATTTTCAAAAACTTGGTTTCCTCAAATTGGTGTTATGATGGAATCTTCTAATTGTTCCTTTCTAATAGCATTGCATGCGTATATAAAAGTTTTTACAAACTTTTACAAATTCATTAATATGCATCCTTATGTTTTGACTCATATACAATCCATGTATGATAAGGATATATTTACATGCTCTTCATTTGAAATACTTGATTATGTATCTGATTTAAATAACTTCATAACTCTTACAAATGAATATCCTTTGATATTAAAGGACTTTACTAATTTCATCTCCATGAACACTCATGAGAAAGATGATTGTGAATGTTCTTCTATAAAGCATGATAATGCAATGGATCTAATATCTAAAGTATATGATGATGATGATGATTCTATGAGTCATCCTCTTCTTCCTTTAGTTGAATGTTCAAGTACTTTGGACATCACTAGTGATGTGAAAACCATGAATAGTTATACTTTGGTTGCATGTTCAAACCCCTTGGACATCAGTAAAGATACAATCATTGAAAATTCTCTTAACAAGCATGTACCTTCCATTCATTCCAATGCTCTTCCTTTAAGAGATGAAGCATTGGTGGATGAATAAAGGTCTCTCACATTAAATCCTTTAGGGATGGATGTCAAGCTTAATCAAAGTAAAAATAATGTTAATTCAATCATCATGAGTAGACTTATTCCACCCACTAAGGGGATAGTGGATAACTGCACTAATGTTCCTAAACTCATTATATAGGAGGCGCATAATGTGTCTCCTCACTTCAGATTGGTGATTATGGTTCAAGGTGCTCCAACACCACCTAGACCTCTGGGTTACCTTCTCAATTTTGCAAAACAAATTACTCAAGGAAGTCAAGCATATTAAAATGTGTCGCAACAAATCTATCATAATGTGGTTACTCACACATACAATATACGAAATAATAAACAAAATAAACAATGATCAAACACTCCAATTACTTTACCAACTTCTCAACCTATGCTTCCTTAACCACCTCATTTAACAAATAAAGTTGGTCAAGATTATGATCTTGTTGAGTAACTTCATGCTACTCCTGCTAAGATCTCTCTTTGGGAACTCATAAAAACATCACCCACATACCAGAAAATATTCCAAGAAGCTTTACAAAAGGTGATTGTACCACTAGTTGTTAATTTTAATGATGTAGCAGTCCTATTAGATTGTATACATGTGACAAAAAGAGACATTATGTTTCAAAAACATGAGTTACCCTCTACGCAAGTTCAGAAACAATATGATCCTCTCATAATCTTTGTCACTATAAACAAAAAGTTGATAAAGTGAGTTATGGTTGATAATGGATTGGCTCTTAATGTTTGCGGTGTTGATTTATTACACAAAATCAATGTTGATACAAATTAATTAAGCCAGATAAGATTAACATTTGTGGCATTGATAATGTTGGTAGACCCCCTAGGTACTATAACTTTACCTATAAGGGTTGGACCCATGACATTGTCTACCCTTTTTCATATCATGCCTAGTACACTATCATATAATATGATTCTTGGTAGATCATGGATTCATGCTATAGGGGGCAGTTCTGTCTACCCTTCATTGATCATTAATATTTATTTACAAGGATAAACTTCACACCATTGAATCTGATCTAGAGCCAAATAGTTGTTTACAAATCAAAATGCAAAAACAAGTCATCAATCATAATGCTTTGAATAACTTTAATGTTCATTCATCAATACCTCTTCCCACAGATGATGCCATGAAAGATTCAAATTCAAATGCATTTTTTGATGATTATTGGGGTTCATTAGAATTTACTCCTACCTTTAGAGAGGAGTATAAACTTAATAACATTGAAACATCAAAAGTTGTGTCGATATCATCTAAACAATCTTTGAAAAACACCTAAAGAATCTCAAGATTCTTTAGTCAATAAAGAAGATAATACTCTTGCTTATACTACAAATTATGAGACCTACAAGGTCAGACCATCTTCTAAAGAGATGACCTCCCTCTACAATCAAGGATTTAAAATCCTTTATAAAAATTGTGACTATGTAGGTAATGGTTGTGGTGTAAATAAATGAGGAATCATAGTACCTTTATAAGTTACTGGAATTAACTACATGACTAGTATTAGATACCATTCTTTGAAGCCCACTAAAGTTTGCAAATGTCCTAATCTTAATGTCAACATGGTATCAAAACTCAGTTCAATATATCCTGAGATGATAGACATGGATTGTCCACCAGGAAATATCCCGTTGAAATAGGCAAGTATATCTCCTTCCTTTTGCCACACTTAATGTAGCACCTATTCTAGTTTCTCTCAAGGGTGGCCTCCTCCTAGATATATATGTTAGAGTTTTCTTGTGTTCTGCCATGTTGTGTTAAATGTTGTTTAGGTCTCTTTGGATGATACTTGATACTCTTGTAAGGTCAATGATTCAAGGAGACTGCCTCTGTTGTGACCATTCTTCTATATGTTCCTCCATTCTTTGACTTTCCTCTCCTCTCTTCTCTTTTATTGTTGTTTGTTGTGCCTTGGGGCCATAACATTGTGGAACATGTCTTGGGAGCATCTTCCCATGTTCTAAACCCAAGTCACTCTTATCTCCTCTCTCATTTTATTATTTCTCTTCTTCAGTGGCTCTACTAGTCAACAGATGATGAAAACAAACAAATATTGTTAAGGACCATGTGTTCCTTTAAAAAAAGAAAAAATAGACCTAGTCCATATATAAAGATGGGGTTGATATATATATAGTAGAATCACTTCATGTTAAGATTCGTATTGTGACATTTTTTGTAACAAACCTTTGTCGTACTCTAAATCTACTTCTATGCACTTTTGGTTGTTTTATATCTCACCTTGTGGCTACACTTGGTTCTAAGATACTTGTAGTATAACCTAACAGCTATACTCAGTTTTGAATCTGACAGTGTAGCCTTGGTCTCTTATGTAATGTGATTTCTATAAAATTTTCATGAATTGATTTGGTCATTATCTTAGAGTAATATTTTCTAACCAAAGATTATATCTTGTTGATGATCTTAGCAAATATTATCAATGTGTTTGTGGGAACATTCAGTGATCAAGGCACATGTCACTTTGGGGCTTGATATTTGCAAAAGCTCTTGCTCCCTTGTGTGTTTCCACTCTACCTTAATGTGGTTGATACCAGAAAGTGGGATCAACCACCTTAAGGTGGGGGCATATATAATGGTATCTGTCTGATTACTTTTTACACTGACAAAGCATGTTTGAAAGCCCTCATCACGAGGTGTGATGGTGTATCTCTTTATCTAGTGCACATCCTTTTAAGAAAAAAACTCTCATCATGAGGCAAGATGGCATAACTCTTGAGCTAGTGCTCATTCTTTCAAACAAAGTCCTCATTATGAGGAGGGATGGTGTATCTCTTGAGCTAGTGCACATCCTTTGATACAAAGTCCTCATCATGAGGTGGGGTTGGATCTTGAGTCATTCATCCTTAAGCATGTCTGTGGTGGTTTTGGTAGCATATCTCAACTGTCAGGTGTGTTTGGTGTTTTTTAGATAGTGGAGTGCAGTAATGATCTCCTTCCTATTGCTTGTGTTTGTCATGTATAAGACATATAGTCTGTTGACAACATACTATATGGTGCTCATGTATTCTATGTGTCTTCCATGCATGTTTTAAATATTTGTGGCATGGTCTAAAGATGTGTGGTGATGAGCTCCCCCCCATGCTATGTGTGTTTTGTGTGTTTTTACATTCTTAAAGATGTGTGGCGATGAGCCCCCATGTTGTGTGTTTTGTTTACTTTAGTTTGCATTATATATAGATACGTAATTACTTAATCATGTCTTCTCTTCATGACTTCTTTATGTATTGCATGACTGCGTTCATGTCTTCTTAGTGTATTACATGCTTCCTTACTGTATTTACTATGTCTTATGTTTCTATTAAGTGTTTCTTATGTTTTCCTAACTCCAGGGATAGAAATAGTCCTTCAAACTTAGCGTGTCTCTTCATTCTAGTGTTTGATGTGTATTGTGTTGCAAATATGTGCCTAAGTGGTGTTGTCATTGATGTCAACATATCCTTGTTTCCATTGGTGTCAACTGTATCCTATTTTGTTGTCTGCATAGAAGACCAGATTGTTGAGGATATTGAAAAAATTAATGACAATCAATGCATGCGGACCGTATGGCTATGTAGAGGATTGTCAAAGGTTGCTCCAGTTAAGAATTGACAAGTCTGTATGAAGATTTGAAGAAGTTATGGCCATCTAAGTAGAACCAATTTTTATAGTATTTAGAATAGACAGTGTGACAGTAAGTTGGTCTGGATTGGTTTGTAGTGAAATACTATGGTCTATGAATCTAAAGGCATGTTTGGGAAGTTAGTGTGTATCATCAACTTCAGTGGTTCGTGGTTTGGAGGTATGCAAGCTATCTTTCTAGTTTGACAGTCATGGAAGATAATGTTCTTGAGGTTCTGGAGGAAGATACAAATGATTCTGGTAATTTGGTTTAGAGTGAATGTTATTGGTGATTTCAATATGCTTGTGGAGGTCTCTGGATCGTGTGGTTACTATGTTGAGGGTCCGCATTGAAGTTTGAGCTTGTCGATTGAAGATTTCTTCTTTGAGGTTGTTGTTCTTCCCTATCCTAGCCTACCAGATGATCCTAGCATGTTGCAAATGATCTAAGAGCATTTTTATGAAGCATGGCGTGGTTGTAGGAAGATTCAAGTCTCAGTTGTTTTTGGCCGATAGTGTGATGATCCGTGTCAAGTTTAGCCGACATTGTTGATCATTACAAGGTTCATGAAGCATATAAATACTTGTTGAAGAGTTGATTGAAAAGCATCCTTGTATATAATGAATTAAATCTGAATAAAGGATCAAAAGCAGAGTAGAGAAGAAGAGGAGTGAAGGGAGTATAGAGTGAAGAGTCCGTGAACAATAATTTCAAGATAAGAGTAGAATGTTTTGAGCCTTCAAAGGGACTGATTCAGGCATGAATGTAGATGTTATTTCTAAGTTCATTATCTCTATGTAAATCATAATTTCTCATAGGTAGTGAGCCTCTTCTTGAACAGTGAGCTCTAGGTAGTGTGCCCGAAGGCATGTGCCTTGTATTTTCTTAAGTACTTTTAATAGGGTATGTATTTTTGTGGGTTAACCCCACCATGGTTTTTCCCTTAACCAAGTTTTCCACATCAAAATTATGGTGTTATGTGTTCATGTTGTTTCTGCTCATGTGTTGATTGATGCTTAAATGTCTTCATCATTAATCTGATTATAAAGAAGATTTAAAAGGTTCAGAAAAGGCTAAAATTTAGGGACAACTGATTCACCCCACCTCTTAGTTGTCTGGACTATTTCCAACAATTGGTATTAGAGCCAAGTTCTCTAAAAGAAGCCTAACCTCTTGGGAGATACAAGATGTCGATCTACAAGAAGGAAAGTCCAAGATTTGATGGAACAAATTGCTCCATCTAGAAGGTACGCATGTAGTGTCATCTAGAATGTATAGGTGATGGCCTTTGGACAATAACCAAGAATGTGTATAAGAGTATGAAGAATGGACCTTTAAATATAAATGAACTCAGAGATGCTAAATGCAACACTCGAGCCAAAGAAGCATTGTTGAGTGCCTTGTCAGATACCGAATTGGCAAATGTCCCAGATTTGCAAACTGCTCATGAAATCTGGAGTAAATTGGAAGGTGACAAATATGTTAAATGTGCCAAGCTACAAAGCTTGAAGGGTAAATATGAAAGATTGGTAATGAGTGAATATGAAAATATTACTTCCTACATGTAGAAACTAAATGAACTTATGACCGGTATCAAAAATGTAGGCAGAGTATTGGATGAATTAGAAATTGTTGCCAAGGTACTTAGATCCTTACCTGTAGCTTACAAGTACAAGGCTGTAGCCATTGAAGAAATCAAGACAGTAACAATAGTCACAAGGGATTAGTTAGTTGGCAAGCTTCCAGCATTTGAAATGAGTGAGTTTGGTGATTCTCTTCCTAAGTTTGAATCTGCATTTAAGGCCAGTGTGTATGGAAAGCAAAGATATGATCTGGGTGAAAGATCTTCTACAAGATCAAACAGATTTGTGAAGACAAGGAAGGAGCTTGAAGATGTTGAAATAGAAACTACAGATCTTGAAGCTCTCATTGCCAAATAGATGCAAAGAGGATCTAGTAAGTATGAAGGTGTAATCAATGAGATTGAAATGAAGCTTAGAATGTAAATCAAATGCAAAATAGAATGATTATACCTTCATAAATGAACTCACGGATCCAAGAGGGAAGGAGTTTGCACCTACGTAGCTCATCAGATGTTACCCAAATGATGTCAAATGTGGATTGCTCAAGTGCTCAACACAATGTAAGATGAGGCACAAGTGGTTTGATACCTAATTGAGATGGAGATGGGAGATGGCTAGAGTGATTTTGGTAGAGGTTTGATGAGATGAGGAGATTGTGGAGTGATTTGGGCAGAGGTCTGATGCATGAAGAGGTCTCCTCCTAATGGCCTAGAGAGGGGTCCAATTTATAGAATTTTGGAGATGAGGATGGAGGGTGAGGATTTAGTTGATGAGATCAAGGGCTAGGAATAAAAGTGAATCTTTTATTCCTAGTGGATGAATTAATAATTCACATTTTGGGAAGAGTGGAGGATAGTGGGGGACAACTAAATTTTAAATTCAGTGAGTGGAGGATAGTGGGGGACAACTGAATTTTAAATTCAGTGAGTGGAGGATATTGGGGGACACTTGAATTTTAAATTCAGTGAGTGGATGATGAGGTAAGCATGGTTAATTAAGTGTTTATCTTAATTAACTTAAACCTAGGTTAATCAGATAAGCATGATTTATCTAATTAACAAGGATTAGGGAAATGGATAAATCAACTAAATAAATATTAGGAATATTCATTCAATTAATAGGATAGGGTTGTAAGATTAAATGGATTAATTAGGTGAATTAATTGATCACCAGGGATATGCAGATGGGGAGACTGGATTAGTGTAGAGGTATGGGAAATTGGTTTGCAGAGCAATCCAATTTTTGGTGTCTACATTTGCCCCTCTTTGAGATGGTGTTGTGGCTAAGTAACATCATTTCAAAGAAGTTAGAACATAGAGATGGATTGGATAGAAAAAAGATTTTGGTTTGGAAGATTAGGGTAAGGTTTGGGGATAATTGGTAAGGGTGATGCCCACTCGAGAGGATAGACAGGTTGCGAGAACATGGTTGTGCTCTTGAAATGGATGGAACATATTGGTTGAACTGGTCAAAGGATAAGTGGTGGGATGAAAGGATGTTGATGTTCGGAGATGATTGGTGGATGATCATTGTGCTAAAACTGATTTAGATCAATCCTAGGTTTGATATAGCAAAGTGAATATGTTCACCAAGGTATAGAAGACCAGGGTGATGATTTTTATCCAACATTTGTATGGACTAGACACGCAAACAAAGGGATGATCCCATGCATGCCCAAGATAGTACAACCTTGTCTTGACGAGGGAAGGGGACTCATAGCATAAGCCCTCAGTACACTAGATGCATAAGAAGATCAATATGCTAGAACCGACCCTATGATCAATCAAGATATGACTACTAGCTTGGAGTAATGAGACCAACCCACAAGCACAACATACAAAAGCAAGACTATGCCCCATTCTAGATGTTTTTGCCACCTACCATGATATAGTAAGATCAAGGTATCTTTGATGTGATCTTTGAATAGGACAAAAGATAAAAATCAAAAACCAAAAGACCAACGAACCAAACAAGTAACCATTGTATCTTTTGACAAAATGGATGATGATGTGATAGATGCTGCCTATCGTAGGAAAAATATATCCTAAGGTAGGGATTGATAGATGATTTGATGATGTTGTGATGATTGGATAGATTCTGCCTATCGTAGGAATGACATATCCTAAGGCAAGAATCGATTGATGACTGGATCATGTTTTGTTGATGTAAGATTGGCTCAAGATATGATGGTGACAAGTTATGGTTGATGTTGATTTGACAATTGATGCTTTTTGATAAGGGATGATGCTTTGATAGATGATGTGATGCTTGGATCTAGTGTAATCTTATTGAGGATAGATGTGATGATGATGTGGGATGATGATAAATGTGATGATGATGAGAGTGTGATGGAGTAAGTTTGATTTTTGTGATAGATAGATTATTTTTGGAATTTTGTGTTTTCTATTGTTTTGGTATTTTTGATGATATTTGTGATGTTTTTTGGATTTTTGGATTTGGTAGAAAGGGCATGATTTATTATGATGGTTGTCATGGATTTTGTGTGGATAGCCTTTGCGCTAGATACCAATGACAAGGGAATGCCAAGTCTACAGGTGAAGGTGATGGGTTGGATAGGGGGATTGGTGATGAAAAGATAATGGATAGGAGACTGTGATAAATGGATAGATACATGTAGATAAGGTGTAGGATGGGGGATGAAGGATCTAGTAGGGAGACATAATGAGTAGGTGGAGGGATTGTTAGTGGAAGCTGATAGAGAGGAGATTCATGATAGATGGATTGCAACATAGATGGATAGGAGATGGGGATAAGGATTTTCTCCAAGGGCTAGGTTGCAAGGAATCGTATGCCCCAATGCTTAGGATTTTGCATGATGGGTTGATGTTTGAATGGGTGGATTTTGCAGTAGGTGGATGGAGGATATACTTGGAAAGGAAGTATGCCATGAGGTTTCCAAAGCATGTTGTTGTTATTTTGCCCCTTGTCTTTATAAGATCTAAGGTGGGAGATATAGTGGATAGAATGGATGGAGAATGATAGGATGAATAGGGGATGGTAGATAGGAATATGATAAGATTAGGATAAGATAGTGGATAAGATGTGCAAAGGATATGATGGATGTGGATGAAGGATACGGTTTTTCCCCCAAGTGTAGGGATACAAAATGGATGGAGAAGGGATTACACATGACACTCACAAGGGGTTTTCATCATGGTACTTGCCCAAGGCGCCACAAGGAGTGGTTTTCACCATTGGACGGATTTTTTTTTCTTTACTATTTTCTTGATTTTTTTATTTTTTTGCTTTTTTGATGGAAGGGGGACTCTAGTGTTTGTTTCCATAGCAAGGAGAAGATGGTCCCATGTTGGATAGCATTATGGATTATGATTGCATGGATTGTTGGAAGATAGGAGAAGATGGAATGGATGGTGGATAATGGATTATGATGTGGATTATGCAAAAGCATGGACCATAGGAATGTGATGGGGAAGATATGTAGGATAGTGAATGAGAGATGGAGAGATGGGGGTATGTGGGAATGTTAAGTGGTGGAGGGGAACCAAGACCAACGGCTGCACACACTGTGATGTATTTGGAAGCTTGTATTTTGGATGTGGAGTTGGGAGTAATGGGGATTGTTGGATGGTCGATTTGGGGTTTTAGGGACCCAAATAGACTTAGGAATTATGGGATTTTTAGATGGGGAGTGGGATGTTTGGGATTTTGCGGTAGATTGGGAGGTGGATGCCTCATTAGATTTGAGTGATCTTTGTTTGGGGACCCACACCATTTTTGTTTTTTCTTTTTCTTGTGATGGTGTGGGATTTGATAGCCTTTTTGATTTTTTTTTTTATTGGAAGGGATAATATCCTTAGGCTTTTGTGCTTTATGAGTTGAGGCAGTCAAAATTTTGAATCCCATGGATATGGTGGAAGCTTCATGTTTGAAAGATGTGTGCTTTTGTTGGTCTTGATTGGGGATTTTATGGGGTTTATGGGTGGAGGGGTAAAAAGTGGATTTTTGGATAAATGGATAATGAGAGTTGAGGATGGGGATATTAGGAGTTGGGAGGATGGGAGGATAAGAGGATTTGTGGATAGGGATGTTGGCAGTTGGTAGGATAGGAGGTAGAGTGGATTCGATAGGGATCTTTGGAGTTGGAAGTAGTGGAGGTAAATTTTATGGAGGGAGATGGATGGTCACATGCTTTTGCAAATGGTAGGATGATGGAGGAGGGATGGCAACATATGTTTTGGGAGTGCGGTGAGATGCACCATGTTTGGGATTGGATGAATGGATTTTGGAAGGTGGGTGGATGGTATCAACATGTTGAGATTGGTTTCCTTGGGGTGTATAGCCAAGGCCATGAGAAGATGGATGGAATGTGGTGTGGATGGGCTCCAAGATGCCTTGTTCATGAAGGCCTAAGCCTTTGCCTTGATAGTTCATAAGTTGGAGCATGCGACATGCAATGGGATGTTTGTTGCTTCGGAAACAAGACGCGAGTCCATTATTTGTTGGAGATAGATAGGGGGTGGATAGAAGTTGTTCACCTCCTACAAGGGAGTCACCACAGATGAAAGTGCTTGTTCCAAGTGAATAAGGGGATGGATTTGGGATGGGATTGGTAGATGGAGGTAAAGGATTCATGGGGGATGGTAAAGGGGTGGTAGAGGTTGATGTGGGATGAATAAGGTGATCAATATATGGTAGAGGATCAGGGATGGGATTAGATGGGATGATTAGATCTTGATTAGGAGAAGGGGTTGATGTTTCAACATGCTTTGGATTTGATTCTTGACATAGGTCATGTGTTTGAATGGAAGTGGGAGTGATTTGGATAGATGTGGTGGGTGCTTGGATGGATGTGGTAGGTTCTTGACTTATGGGTTCTTGAACATGGCTACATGATGGTTCTTGAGTTATGATAGAGGGTTGTTCAAGAGATTTGGTGGATGTTGGATTGCATGAGGGTGTTGGATTCCTTGCTAATAGCCAATGGATGACATCCTTCATGAGTGTATGGGTTGCAGAGAAATATAATGGATGGATAATGATGGTGGTTGGTGTAGGATTAGGATGGGGATTGGATAGGTGGCTGACAGGATTAGGTAATGATGGTTTGTAGATGGGTTCAAGGATAGCTGTTGGACTAGATGGTGGTGTTGGAGGGTTTGGGGATTGGGGGATTCCTTTACTTTGCTTTCATTTTTAGGTGACGTTCTTTGGAAGAAATCCCACAAGGATTCTTTGGATGTGATAGTGTTGGGACTTGGAAGGTTTGATGGTGGATGGGTGATAGGGATTGGTGGATTGGAAGATACATAAGGTGATGGATTAAGGTTGATAAGGTTGGAGGGATATTGTGATGGGGGGATTGGAGGATGGGGATTAGGAGATGGGGGATTTGGTTGTTGATATGAGCTTTGGATTTCAGAGATAAGGTGTGCTAGATTGATGTTCCCTTGATCAAAGTTAGCATGACAAAGGTTGGGGGATGGATAAGTTGGAGAGATTGGTTGATTGGATAAGTATGATGGCATGGATGTGTAAGGGGATGGGGAATGATATGAGGGTAAAGATGGATATGATGAAGGTTGATATGATGGAATTTGGTATGAGGTTGAAGGTTGATATGAGGATGATGGAGGTTGATATGAGGATGATGGAGGTTGATATGATGGAAGTTGATATGAGGTTGAAGGTTGATGGGAGGTTGATGGTGTGGATATGTACGAGGTAGTTTGGTATGAAGGTTGAAAGAATGACGATTGATATGATGTGGATGGGGATGAGGTGTAGGGTGTTTGTTGATATAATGAAGGTTGGTATGATGTCAATGGTGTGGATATGTAAGATGTTGAAGGTTGATATGATGAAGATGGGGGAGGGGTTTGGGATTCTCCAATGATGAGGTGTGCTAAGGGTATATCTTTAATGTTATTTTTGAATTGTTCCTTAGCATTAGGATCCATGTTCTCATAGACTTTTCTAATTCTTTGTACTTGTTGTATTGATTCATAAAGATCCATTTTGTGGGAGAGATATGAGATCATGGGGGCTGATGGATGATTGTGATGTTGGGGATCAAATTTCAAGACCTTAGGATGATTTGATTTGATGAATGGTTCTCTATGCTTAAGATAGACTAATGATCTTAAGCAAGAGGGTTGATTTGGGTTGATTTGATTAGGGGATCAATTAAGGTCTTGATTTTTGATTAGGTTGATTCGGATTTGGAGTCTGATAATGATGTTGGGGGATTTGGATGTTGATTGGGGTTGATTTTGATCTTGGATTAGACTTATGGTTTGGAAGATTATGGATTTGGTTGGATTTTGGATTTGATTGGGATGATATGGGATTAGAATGTGTTGATGAATTGGATTAAGGCTGATGAGGGTGATTAGGACTAGGGATGAAGTGGATTATGATGAATTTGATCAAGCTCAAATAAAGGGATTGGACAAGCTCAATTGATGGGATTTGATAAATGGGGGGATGGTGTAGCGGTGTTAGGAGGAAAACCTAGCCCGACGTGAGGGGGTGTGCGGGGGGACGAATGTGACCCCCCGCTGACAGGGGTTCAGGGGCGTAGCCTCTCGACTAGAATTTTTTTGAAAATGGGCTTATAAAATTGATGTTTTTGATGGGAAAATTTAATTTTTCGACATGGATGAAGAAGGCGCTAAAACAGATGGAAAATGGCGCTAAAATAGAAGAAATGGCGCTAAAAGATGTGAATTGTTGGATTGATGGATGAATTCAATTTTTCTTGGCAAGTAGACAAATAATCAAGCAAGAAAACACAATGGTTAAAGGTTTGATTTATGAAAAATGTGATAGTCAAGCATGTACAACCTAAGGCAAGGTAATGACAATACTTGTGGGACAAGTAGAGGGATTTGGGCCACTAAAACAAAGGTTTGTAGTGGGGGAACATTTGGGGGATCAGCACCTTACGAGCATCTAATAAACCACTTAAGGTTTTGACTAGCTCTACTAGGAGTTTAATATACCTCAAGGGTACTACTTCCTTTCAAGCTAGCACCAAATGGTAAGCGCTCATATCGATTAGACTTGGCTTTCGCCTTATCCTCAATTTACATATAGCGGACCAGATGAAAGTACCGCTTGGGGTTGCCAATGAGTTCTCTGAATGGATGTCTCTAGGGTAGGCCCACGTCCTAAAAAGAAAAATAGAATAGAACCATTTCTCTTCACCCAAGATCCTTTTGAAGGCAAGGGGAGAGGATACTTTGATTCTACCCTATGGGACAACACAAACGTGCAAGTGCACAAGACATGGTAAACAAGAGCTAATGTTCATTTTAAGCCCAAATTGAAAATGTGCCTAAAGTTGTTTGTTGCAAGCAATGATTAATTTTAGTTGCACCAAAATCAAATGTTCTTTACACTAAGGCACACAAGGATTCTTTTTAGGTGCACCAAAGACAAATATTTTCTATGCTAAGAAATCCCTGCAAAAAATATGTTAGTAACCTCTAGATTGTGCCCTAAGATGATTTGAAATATGCTGCAAAATAGAGACCAAACCCTACACAGACCCCTAAGCTAGTATAGAAAAATAGCGCTAAAATAGAGGGAAGATAGCACCAATACAGAAGATAGCGCTAATATAGAAAATAGCGCCAATACAGACGCAAGATAGTGCTAATACAGACGCAAGATAGTGCTAATACAGAAGATAGCGCTAATACAGACACAAGATAGCACTAATACAAAAGATATCACTAATACAAACACAAGATAGCGCTAATACAGAAGATAACACTAATATAGAAGCAAGATAGCACTAAACTATGTTTCTGTCTTAGTTTTCAGTCTGCCATGAGTAAGATAGAGCTAATACGACATAGAGTTTGGTCAATGGATGATTTTAGAAAAATTTTGCCATAGTTTCCCCTTGTTCATTCAAGATTCCTGCAAAAATAGAGAGCAAAGAGACACAAAAATAGCGGGAAGATTGTTAAGAAGAGATGTGTGAGACATGTGAGTAGAAGTTAGAATAGAAAATGCTTCGTAGAAATGGTGCTAAAATAGTAGATAGCGCTAAAACTTGCCAAGGATAGCACCACTGCATGGGGTAGATAGCGCTGCACCTGCAAAAACACGTCCTAAGCACAAAAACTCACACAAATAGATTAGATTTGGACCTCATGGGTCCCACCGGGCATGCCAATGTAATCAATGAGATCGAAATGAAGATTAGAATGTAAATCAAATGTAAAACAGAATGATTATACCTTCATAAATGAACTCACAAATCTAGGAGGGAAGGAGTTTGCACCTACGTAGCTCCTGAGATGTTACCCAAATGATGTCAAATGTGGATTGCTCAAGTGCTCAACACAATGTAAGATGAGGGACACATGGTTTGATACCTGATTGAGATGGAGATGGGGGATGGTTAGAGTGATTTTGGCAGAGGTTTGATGAGATGAGGAGATTGTGGAGTTATTTGGGCAGAGGTCTGATGCATGAAGAGGTCTCCTAATGGCCTAGAGAGGGGTCCAATTTATAGAATTTTGGAGATGAGGATGGAGGGTGAGGATTTAGTTGATGAGATCAAGGGCTAGGAATAAAAGTGAATCTTTTATTCCTAGTGGATGAATTAATAATTCACATTTTGGGAAGAGTGGAGGATAGTGGATGAATAAATAATTCATTTTTGGGAAGAGTGGAGGATAGTGGGGGACAAGTGAATTTTAAATTCAGTGAGTGGATGATGAGGTAAGCAGGGTTAATTAAGTGTTTATCTTAATTAACTTAAGCCTAGGTTAATTAGATAAGCATGATTTATCTAATTAACAGGGATTAGGGAAATGGATAAATCAACGAAATAAATATTAGGAATATTCATTCAATTAATAGGATAGGGTTGTAAGATTAAATGGATTAATTAGGTGAATTAATTGATCACCAGGGATATGTAGATGGGGAGGGTGGATTAGTGTAGAGGTACGGGAAATTGGTTTGTAGAGAAATCCAATTTTTGGTGTCTACAGAAGGAAAGTTGCCACTCAAATGTAAATTGCTTGTAATAAGATTGGTCATTTTCCCTCATGATGTCTGAAGAGGTTTTCAAAACCAAACCCTAACAGGTACAAGGGTCAAAAGAATTGTTACTATGTCTAAGAAGCTAGAGAAGAAGGAGTCACAGATGGTGAATCTAATCATGGAGAAGGTGATTGGGTGTTCATTTCTATTAAAGAAGAAGATCCAATGTCTACCGAATTTGTTAGCTATTAAAATGTAGAAAGTGCCTTGGTTGCTCAGGTTGTTGAAAAGGATGAATTGGGTGATTGATACTGGATGTTCTTATCATATGACTGGTGACAAGAGTAAGTTTATGAGTTTTGAAAATTATGAAGGAGGACTTGTGAAATTTGGAGACAACTCAGCTGGTAGAATTTGTTGCAGAGGATCCATCTCTTTTGATGGTAGGAACAAGACCAATAATGTTCTGTATGTGGAAGGAATAAAGCATAATCTTCTCAGTGTTGGATAGATGGTTGACAAGGGTTATGATCTTTGTTTCAAGGATGGAAAATATAGAATCTTGGAAAGCTCCCAAACTAAAATTGCATCCGGTACTTAGACTAAAGGTAACATTTTCACTTAAGTAGTTCTAAAAAAAGTTGTTTGATTGGTCAAATAGATCAATGTTGATTATGGCATAGGAGGATGTGTCATGTGAGTTTTGATAACATTGTCAAAATAAGTTCCACTCAAGCTATAAGAGATCTTCCAAGACTTGTGAAACCTAATAGTATATGTAGAGAATGTCAATTGGGTAAACAGAACAAAATTTCATTCAAAAGTAAGGAACAATGTTCAAGGTGGGAGATTGGAACTGGTACATACTGATCTCTATGGTCCTGCTAGAATTAGGAGTATGCAAGGAGACATATATTTCATGTTGCTGATTGATGATTACTCCTAGATAATGTGGGTAACTTTCCTAAAAGAAAAATCAGAAGCTCTTGATAAGTTTAAGGTGTTCAAGATGATGATTGAAAATGAGATTGGTGGGAAATTGAAATGTCTGAGATCTAATAGAGGTGGAGAATTCACTTCCAGTGAGTTTGGTGTTTTTTGTGAAAAGCATGGAATAAAAATACAATTATCTGCTCCTAGGACTCCTCAGCAAAATGGAGTTGTGGAAAGGAAGAAACACACCATTAAAGAAGTTTCAAGGACCATGATGATGGAAACAAATGTTCCTCAAGTTTATTGGACGGAAGCTATGAGTACTATTGTCTACACTCTTAACTGGGTGCAGATCAAAAGAAATTCTGGTAAAACTCCTTATGAACTATGGTTTGGTCATCCTCCTACTGTGAGATATTTTAGATTTTTTGGTATTAAATGCTATATCAAAAGAGATGAGGATTTAGGTAAGTTTGATGCAAGAAGTGATGAAGGAATATTCTTGGGATACTCTACTCAAAGTAAGGCATACCAGTGCTTCAACAAGAGGTTGAAAAAGATTGTTGAAAGTGCTAATGTTAAACTTGATGAAAGCAAAGAAGGTCATTCCAAGTATTGTAGATATGATTTAGATGATCAAGATGAAAGTCAAAGTCAAGGAAGGCAAGATCAAATTTAGACTCAGATTTAGATTGATCCAATAACTCTAGTAACTCAAGAGAGTAGTGCAAAAGATGAGGAACAAGTTCAAGAAACAGAAGTTCAAACAATTCCCAAAACCCCTAGATATGTAAGAATGAATCATCCTGAAGATCAAATCATAGGAGATAAACTAGGAGAAGAGTTGTTGAAGATCAAGAAGAGATTTGTTTGATTTCAAAGATTGAACCTAAATCAGTAAGTAAAGCTTACAATGATAAAAATTGGGTTAAGGCAATGGAAGAAGAATTGATGCAAATTGAAAAGAATCACACTTGAGATCTTGTTCCTAGACTTGAGGACAAAAATGTGATTGGAACCAAATGGGTCTTCTAGAATAATCTGAATGAAGATGGTGAGGTTGTAAGAAACAAGGCAAGGCTGATATGTAAAAGTTATTCACAAGTGGAAGAAATTAATTTTGAAGAAACTTTTTCTCTAGTGGCAAGGATAGAGGCAGTCAGATTATTTCTTATTTTTACTACTTTCAAAGATTTTAAAGTTTATCAGATGGATGTCAAATCAATATTTCTAAATGGAGATTTGGAGGAAGAAATCTACATTGAACAACTGGAAGGATTTCAGTTGTCTAATTAGGGAGATATGGTTTGTAGACTAAGAAAAGCCTTGTATGGAATCAAGCAAGCTCCAAGAGCTTGGTATGCCAGATTGGATAAGCATTTGCTTAATCTAGGATTTAGCAAAGGCACTGCTGATAGTAATATGTACTTCAAGATAAATCATGAGGACATTCTAATTGTTGAGGTCTTTGTTGATGATATCTTTTTTGGTGGAAATAAATACATGTGCAAAGCATTTGTTGATCAGATGAAAGGTTAGTTTGAGATGTCAATGATTGCTGAGATGAATTTCTTCCTAGGTTTGCAAATTGTTCAGTCAGATAAAGGTATCTTCATATCCTAATCCAAGTATGTGAAAGAATTCTTGAAGAAGTTTGGAATGGAAGATTCAAAGCCAGTAGGTACTCCTATGGTAACCGTATGCAAGCTAAGCAAAGATGATGACTCCCTAAAGGCAAATCAAAAAAGGTATAGATTAAGGATTGGAGGATTGCCCTACCTGATTCATACTAGACCTGACATCATGAATGTAGTTGGACTCATTGCTAGATTTTAAGATGATCCAAGAGAATCCTATGTTGTGGCAGTCAAAACAATTTTCAGAGATCTCAAGGGGACAATTGATTATGGACTATGGTATCCAAAGGATAATGAGTTCACTCTTCATGCATATATAGATGCTGATTAGTAGGAGATGTGGATGATAGAAAAAGTACTAGTGGTGGTGCATTCTTCTTGGGAAGAAGATTGGTCTCTTGGATGAGAAAAAAGCAAGAGGCAATTTCTCTGCTTACTACAGAGGCAGAGTATATAGTAGCAACAAATAATTGTTCTCAAGTTCTCTAGATGAAGCAAATGTTGAAGGACATCAAAATTATGTTTGAGGAGCCAGCCACATTTTTTTGTGATAATTCAAGTGCTATAAGCATTTCCAAGAATCAAGTATTGCAATCAAAGACAAAGCATATATCTATCAAGTTTCACTTCTTGAGAGAGAAAGTTAATGAGAATGAACTCAAGTTGGAGTTTGTGTCTTCCAAACATCAAATTGTGGATATCTTCACTAAGCCTCTTCCCAAAGATACTTTTAAGTATCTTAGAGAAAAGTTAGGGGTTATTACCCCTCCTGATCAGAACTAAGATGCACTAAGGTGCATTAGTCTAGTGGAATTCACATTCATATCTTGTGATCCAGATTGATGTTAAGGAGGTACTACTCAAAGGGGGAGTAGTCAGTATGTAAATTTTAGGATCAGTCTAAAGAAAAAAGAGAAAAGATAGAAAATATGTGTCCTTTTCCATTGATGTCAAAGGGGGGAGAACTCATGTGAAAAACTAGTTGCTGATGTAAGGGGGAGCAATTGCAGAAGTGAGAAGAGAAACGGGGAAAAGTTCTTGTCTTGATGGTTGAATTCAGTTTTTCACATCATATGTTGCCATCAATGAAAAGGGGGGGATTGTTGCAAATATGTGCCTAAGTGGTGTTGTCATTGATGTCAACATATCCTTGTTGCCATTGGTGACAACTGTATCCTATTTTGATGTTTGCATAGAAGACTAGATTGTTGAGGTTATTGAAATAATTAATGACAATCAATGCATGTGAACCATATGGTTGTGTAGAGGATTGTCAAAGGTTACTCTAAATAAGAATTGAGAAGTCCGCATGAATATTTCAAGAAGTTATGGCCATCTAAGTAGAACCAGTTTTTACAGTATTTAGAAGAGATAGTGTGACAGTAAGTTGGTCCAAATTGCTCCACAGTGAAATACTATGGTCTACAGATCTGAAGGCATGTTTGGGAAGTCAGTGTGTATCATCAACTCTTGTGGTTCGTGGTTTGGAGGACTACAAACTATCTTTTTAGTTTGACAGTCATGGTAGATAGTGTTCTTGAGGTTCCAAAGGAAGATACAAATGATTTTGGTAATTTGGTTTAGAGTGAATGTTATTGGTGATTTCAATGTGCTTATGGAGGTCTCTAGATCATGTGGCTACTATGTTGAAGGTCCACATTGAAGTTTGAGCTTGTTGATTGAAGATTTCTTCTTTGAGGTTGATGTTCTTCCATGTCATGGCTAACCAGATGATCCTAGCATGTTATAGATGATCTAAGAGCATTTTTATGAAGTGTGGTGTGATTGTAGAAGAAGATTCAAGTCTTAGTTATTTTTGGCTAATAGTGTGATGATCTACGTCAAGTTTAACTGACCTTGTTGATCATTCCAAGGTTGATGAAGCATATAAATACTTGTTGAAGAGTTGATTGAAAAGCATCCTTGTATACAATGAATTAAATCTGAAAAAAGGATCAAAAGAAGAGCATAGAAGATTAGGAGCGAAGGGAGTATAGAGTAAAGAGTCAGTGAAGAATAATTTCAAGATAAGAGTAGAAGTTTTTGAGCCTTCAAAGGGACTGATTCAGGCATGAATGTAGATGCTATTTCTTAGTTCATTATCTCTGTGTAAATCATAATTTCTTATAGGTAGTGAGCTCTGGGTAGTGTGCCCGAAGGCATGTACCTTCTATTTTTTTAAGTACTTTTAATAGGGTATGCATTTTTGTGGGTTAACCCCTACCATGGTTTTTCCCTTAACTGAGTTTTCCACGTCAAAATTTTCCTGTTATGTGTTCATGTTGTTTCTTCTCATGTATTGATTTATGCTTAAATGTATTCATCATTAATCTAATTATAAAGAAGATTTAAAAGGTTTAGAAAAGGTTAAAATTTAGGGACAACCGATTCACCCCCCCTCTCAGTTGTCTGGACTATTTCCAACATATTGATATGCTTCAATTTTACTTTAATGCATGTACTGACTCCTAGGATCACACACAAATTAATGTGGGGGCTAAATGTTATGGAGTAAAAAGTGGGCATATGCCTTTTTACCTCTTAGTTTAGCTCCTAGTTTCCCATGTTTACACTCTACAAGCAAATTATTCATCCCAATGAGAAATCCCCCGAAACCCATGTAAAATGGGAACTAGGGGCCCATTTAAAGCTTAAGTCCCAACCAAAAAGGCACCTTGGGCTTGGGTTCCCATGCCCAATTCCACACTAATTGGTTGGGATAAAATTGAATTTATGTCAGCATATGACTCTTAAATGGGTCCTCCCCTGTCGTCTCTTTCAATTAATTTGTGAAAGTT
This sequence comes from Cunninghamia lanceolata, assembly GCA_027924645.1. NCBI lineage: Eukaryota > Viridiplantae > Streptophyta > Pinopsida > Cupressales > Cupressaceae > Cunninghamia > Cunninghamia lanceolata. The sequence goes on from BSBN01000193.1 coordinate 9,402,020, forward strand.
TAATGGGATAGCATTTATAAATAAGTGTTTGAATTCATTTCTAACCTAGTTGATGATATAACAAGTGGATGATAGTAAAGTTATGATATTGAGCAAAGAGAATTCAAGGCATTCATTGTGTTTGTTGCAGATTTGTGTTAGTATTGTGTTTTGTGTAGATTTGGAATCATCATCAACATCCTTATGAGTTGAAGAATCTTCATCCTCCTAAGGACTTCACCACCAAGGTGACATCATTATGTTTAGATAATTTCATCATCATTTGGATTATCTTTAGCATCTATCCTACAAGGACACACACTTTCTCTCTCTAACAATAGTGTTGGGAAAGCTTGAATGTTAACCCCAAATTTGACTTAGACAAATCTGTAAACACCACAACCACCAAAGCCCTTTTCTTCTTTTGTGCATGTTATAGATGCAGGAATTGAAGAAGTAAAGGTACAATTAGGCTGATTAAGGGTTAAAGATTTGAGATCTAAAAATAGAGTTTATAAATTCACCCATAGCAGACTTGGGGGCTAGCCCCAGTGTGTAGTAGGAAAAAAAAACCCATGATTCAGAATCAAAGCATCATTTATGACATATTTGCAGTTAGGATCTTTTAGAGATCATGCCTTTTTAGACTTGGGTACTAGCCCTAATGTGTTCTGACATTTTAGCTTCTGAGGGATAGATTTGTACATCTCACTGATCACGCTAGTACTTTTAGATCCTGACTTGCTATTATTGCATCTCTATTATAGGCTGATTATCATAATTATAGGGTTTAGTGCATTGATTGGCCTAGGATTTAATAAAAGGCTTGGTTGAATCACATCTTTCCTCTGCAAACAAGAGCACAAAATCAGTAGTTGAGTCCTCTTCCATCTTGTAGTGACTTGGCTTAGTTTTGTCCTTGAATGTTGTAGTGAAAGGAGGGTTTTATCTAGTGTACTCATATACTTTGCATCCCTCTCTCTTTTCCTTACTAAACAAAAACACATTGAGATACATATGCACTACATTTGGGAGTTGATTCATGCAAACATCATTGATCTCAAGTACATTCAAACATCAAAGAAGATTGGAAACATATTCTCCAAACACTTCACCAAGAGGAAGTTCCTTCATCTATGAGATTTGTTAAGGATGCATCTAGTGTCTACTCTGAGAGGGGATTCTTAGTCCTTTTACTTCACTCTCTACATAGGGAGTGTTTTCTATTTCTATTTAGAGAGACTATTCCTTTTGGGGGAGCTTCTTCTCTTTTGGGGGGAAATTATTTGAAAATGGGTACATCGGCTGGCATCATTTTCTAGGACCCATATCTTTTCACCCACCTATGCTACACTAAAGGGGGGTGTTACTGTAGGTTTTTTTTCCTTAGGGATATTTCCTTTTCCTACACATTATTAAGCTTTCTTAGGTTTATTAGATGTGGTTAATATGAGGACACATGGAAAAATACATCAGCTACATGTGTCACTCTCTCCCACACATGGGTAGTTGAGTTACACACCTTCTTTTGGCTAATTGTGCCGCATCTCATAACCACTATTCTATCATTACTTGAGTAGGTTATGGGGTAGTTGGGTTTCTCACCCTATTTTATCTTTGTGTGCCACCTCATTTCTATCTTCACTTGAGGAGGTTATGCCACATGTTTTGGTATTTACCAAGTATGTAAAACTCCCACCTTTAATGGGTAGTAGGAGTTATTGCACCTCTTGGATGTATTTGTTCATATTTTTTTATATATACAACAATCTCCTCTCACCTTAACTAGTTCGAATACTAGTTCAATAACTAGTAAGGGAGAGTAATGTGAGCATTCTCAAAATTCTCTTGTAGTTGTCTCTTTGATTCTCTTTTAGGATTCTCTCTCCATTCTATTATTTTGATCTTTGATCATTTGTCAACTGGAATGTATGTGATCCATGAACAAAATCAAATCCTAGCTTAGTTCTTGCTTCTTGTAGAATCTAACATGGTATTAGATTCTGTGGACTATATCTAGGAGTTGAATCATCAAGGGCAAATTTGGCTATTGTTTCACCAAAATTGAATTGAAGGCAACCCTGAAACCATGTCTTATTGTTTGATGTGTTGCAAGTAGTAGTAATCAAAGTGACCAAACCACTAATGCCACAAATGACTCACCTCATCCAGGAGTGACTAAGTAGTACTATTGAAGGAGAGTTAGGAAAAAAGTGAGAAAACTGATACAGTCTAGAATGATCATGCAACTCATTGATTACCACTTCATCTAGGGTGAACTCAACTCGCTTTCTAGAGCTAGTGTGAGTGATCTGATAGACAAATAAGAGATTAGTTGACAAAAAAAAAATGTAGAGAGCATTCTAAAATGTTCCTTTCCCCCACATCAAAATAACCTCTCCCATGCACTTCTACATGAGTGTCATCACCCTATTAGATAGTAAAAGGGAAGGACAACTAGCATAACCAAAACTAGGTCAAACCACCTTTTCCACACACAAACATTTGGAATATGAACTGAGCTTAATCACCATTTTGGGGAAGGGGTAAGCTACATGTATCTTATTCCTTTACATTGTATATGAAAAGATGTTTAACTAAGTTTTTACAAACACCAAATGAATGGATTAAGTAAAAACCTAGTTGACAAGAATTGTTCAAATAGAAAAAATCTAAAAATAGAAAATGGAAAAACAAACACATAAATGTAAATAGATAGTGACTAATAGTGTGCACATGAAATTTGAATGCTTAGAGGACCAAGGCAGTACTACACAAGTCCTTGAAGATCTCCCGTCAATGAAATTTTTGTACCAACCTATTAAGTCTCTAACGAAGGTCACAGATCCCAGATCTGAGGGTACATTGGACTTGGATGGTACCATTGAGGTCCCTGTACTTGTTTGATGACTAATCTAGAACTTGTGTAACAACTATGATAGTAATGACTATTTCTTGTTCTCTCCTTCATCTTGATCTTTGTAAACCTAACCTGCACAAGAAAATGATGTAGAGACATGGAGGATTCACTCAAACTCACACACTTCAAACAAAAGACTTATTTCACAAACTTCCACTATGCTTTGATGAGAGCAGCAAATAAGGTAAATTCAACATAATTTTTAAAATACAACTCAAACCCATGATCTAAAAACTTATTTGGATACTCATTACCCTCTTACACAACATAGCTCACATGCAACATAGGTTGTTTTTGAAAGTATGCTTAAAAAATGGACTATTATAAAGATGGAGACCCTAGTAGATTTCAGACCTGCCATCACCAAAAATGACATAACTCACTTAATTTTTAATAAAAATTTCTCAAACCAAAAGAATATGAAACTAGACTCATATCCCCATCTTTTCCCAATAGTTTCAAACCTATACTTGATCCATATGATCTATATCATTCCAAACAAGATGACTATTACAGTAAATAGAACTAGAAGTGTCAATCACCAAATTCCTCATAGATTTCACAAAACATAATACAAATTGATGCACCCCACTCCAAAAGAAAGAAGACTCCGAGATATTTCCAAAAAATCTAATTTTATGCTATTAGGATTCTATACAGGGCCGTACCAGCCTCAAGAACAGTGGAAAAATAGTAAAAACAAATGTAGAAAACTAAACTTTTATTTCATTTCTCTTCTCAAAACTTCATCTCTCCTCCATCTCTCCTTCATCTCTACCTCTTGCATGAATTTTAAGGCATAAATATTTTCTTTACATCCATATTTTTTGTTCCATCACTCCACTCTCTTTTAAGTGCGAAAGGAAGAGGCTAAAAATAGCCAAACCACTAACACTACTCAACTTAGAAAGTACTAAACTTAACCAAATCTTAAAACTCCACTACAAGTGACCTCTAAAACATGAAGAGTGATCTTACATAGACCTTTATTACAAGAATAATAAAATAAAACTCCTCCAATGTGAGAAACTACCTTTTAAACTCCCTATGACCCTTCATATTCATCTTTTGTTTGCCCTTTTTTGAATTTTTTTGCAATATTGACAATTTTACAATTTTTGCAATCCTTTAAAAAAATAACTCTAAATCCCACTAGAACTTAATCAAATGCCTCTAATACATTTCCAATGGTCAATTCATGACCTTATTACATCATTAAAACACCAAAAATAGATTAAAACCAAAATTTGCCTCATGGAGGCTTAAAGCTAGCAAGGTGCTCCTGCACCATACTCCCGAAGAAAATAAAATTCAAGTCCTCTTGAATGCAAGTCAACTCTTTCTTCCTAGTTCTCCAATTCTTCTGCAACATGTCTTTCATCTTTGAAACTATCCCTGGGTCCTTCTTCTTCTTCTTTTTCTTATGCCATCTCTTATTCAGCATTCTCTCAACTTCTAGGCTCCAAAATTCCATTTCTTGTGTATATACCTCAGTAATATCATATCATCTATGTGTTCACTAGCAACATATTCATCTGAAAAAGAAATCATTTCCTCAAGTGTTTTGGCAACATCTTTTTCACCATCATCTTCATACATTGTAGGCACTTCTTCTTGTTCTTTATAACCTACACATACATAATCTAATGAAATATTATATATAAAATATTAAAACCTTGAGGTCTCTTTCATGCTTCCTTGCACCATGTACTCTACTTCAACCTTGTCCTCCAAGGGTTTTATTTGATGAACAACATCTTCTAATTCCTCCATCATAGTTATTAATTTCTTAGGACTTTCATATACAAAGTAGTATTCCTTTTTGTCCAAACTTGTCATCTTCTTCCAAAGGATTTGATCAATCTCTTGCTGCTGCACTTTAGGGCTACATTCAATTTGTCCTATTGCTACAATTTCCTCTTCCATAACTATTCTTTGTTTTATTCTTTGAACTATCTTCTTAATAGGTCATGATACCTTCTTTTTTATTTTCAAGTGCTAACTAAGTTCTCTTTTGAGCAACTGCTCCATCTCATCTTCCATCCTTCTACGCATCTCTTCCATAGCTTGCCTCAGTTCTCTTATCTCTTTTTCAACCTCTATTTGTCTCATCTTTTCCTCTTTCCTCTTGTTGTCTTTTTCTTCTTGCTTCTTCTTTTGTGAACCTCCAACCTACAAATACCTTCTAAACAAATCCATCTTTCCTCAAGCAAGTCTCTTTCACCTTGCTTCTTCTTGTCTTTGCCTCACCTAGGTCTCTTCTCTTTTCCTCTACCTAGTCTTTTGGCAACCAGGTTCTCTTTTCAACCTGCACAAATAAAAACTCACAAACCAAACTCTCTCTTTCCCAGACCTTCTAAGCTCTGATACCAATTTGATGCAAAGACATGGAGGATTCACTCAAACTCACACACTTCAAAGAAAAGACTTATCTCACAAACTTCCACTATGCTTTGATGAGAGCAGAAAATAAGGTAAATTCAACATAATTTTTAGAATACAAATCAAACCCATGATCTAAAAACTGATTTGGATACCCATTATCCTCTTACACAACATATCTCACATGCAACATAGGTTGTTTTTGAAAGTATGCTTCAACAATGGACAGTTATAGAGATGGAGACCTTAGTAGATTTCAGACCTGCCATCACCAAAAATGACATAACTCACTTAATTTTTAATGAAAATTTCCCAAACCAAAAGAATATGAAACTAGACTCATATCCCCATCTTTTTCCATTGTTTTCAAACCTGTACTTGATCCATATGATCTGTACCATTCTAAACAAGATGACTGTTACAGTAAACAGAACTGGAAGTGTCAATCACCAAATTCCTCAGATTTCACAAAACATAATAAACATTGATGCACCCAATGCCAAAAGAGAGAAGACTCTGATTTCTTTCCAAAAAATCTAATTTTATGCCATTTGGATTCTATACAGGGCTGTACCAGCCTCGGGAACAGTGAAAAATAGTAAAAAAAAGCAGAAAACTAAACTTTTATTTCATTTCTCTTCTCTAAACTTCATCTCTCTTCCATCTTTCCTTCATCTCTGCCTTTTGCATGAATTTAAAGGCATAAATATTGTCTTTACATCCATATTTTTTGTTCCATCACTCCACTCTCTTTTACATGCAAAAGGAAGAGGCTAAAAATAGCCAAACCACTAACACTACTCAACTTAGAAAGTACTAAACTTAACCAAATCTTAAAACTCCACTACAAGTGACCTCTAAAACATGAAGAGTGTTCTTACATAGACATTTATTATAAGAATAATAAAATAAAACTCCTCCAATGTGAGAAACTACCTTTTAAACTCCCTATGACCCTTCATATTCATCTTTTGTTTGCCCTTTTTTGCATGTTTTTGCAATATTGACAATTTTACAATTTTTGCAATCCTTTAAAAAAATAACTCCAAATGCCACTAGAACCTAATAAAATGCCTCTAATACATTGCCAGTGGTCAATTCATGACCTTATTATATCATTAAAACACCAAAACTAGATTAAAACCAAAATTTGCCTCATGGAGGCTTAAAGCTAGCAAGGTGCTCCTGCACCAGAAAAAGAGGGAGAAAGTTTGTTGTGGCTATATAGGAGTCTACCTCAGTCAAACCCCATGTTGATATTACTACCTCAACAATAGCCAATGTCAAAAGATGTACTTTTGTTTTCTCAAATCCCCTAAATGAGAGCATAAACAATGCAAATACTTCAATCAAATCCAAGATCCTAAATGACTCAAGTATAAAGGAAATAAATCTGCATGATTTTTTGATCAAGGAAATAATTAACTTCACCTCAAGGAGATGATATCAATGAAGATTTATAGAGCAAGAAAGTGAGGTACCCATATCCATGGAGGATAGTATTCCAAAACTCAAGTTGGAGGCTTCAACCCTTCTCCTGATCATACAAAAGGCTTAACAAGCCCTAGGAAGAGCAAGATAGACTCAAGATATTGATTCCTAATCTTCACAACATCCTTCCAAGATAGAAAAGATCAAAATATGCAATGACCTTCAACACATTGTAGACCTTCAATAGTAGTTATAGTAGAATTTTGGCATACTAATCTTACATAACAATTGGATATGATAAAATGATTTTGAGATATTCTTAAATATCCAACCTTAGAAATCAAATAAATCAAAATAAAAGGATGACATCAAGTGGGAGAATAAATTTGAAATCAGAAACACAAAACCCATGACAAAAGCTGATACAAAAGTTTAATTTGCAACCCCCAAGGTTAGGGGAGGGACTAGGGAAGTATTGTCCAGGTGCAACTGCATATTAAACTTTGGAATAAGCTTAAGGGCGGCCCATACATCTAGAATCCACAATCTCTTTCCAGGTTTTGTCAGTAATTACTCTAAAATATGACATTTTATCGAAAGGAGAAGTGTCAATCAAGGTTTTGATAGGTCCAAAGATGAAAAGGGTTAAGGGACACCAAAGGGTAGGAGCTAAACATAGTGAAATTGTGCTAACTCGAGAAGGAGCATAATTTACGACATAACATTTAGACCCCACTTTAGTGGCCATATGATACTACATGCATATGCAACTAAAGAAAAGTAAATACTGTTATCACAAAAAGGATACCCAAAAGGATACTGTAAAGGAAGTTGAATGTTGCCAAGCAAGAGGAAGAAGCCCCCAGTTTGCAATCTTACAAGATCACATGGTTAGAAATCACAACCTACAAAGACAGATATGTTAGACAAATATTCAAATCAACTTGTGAACAAAAAATGAATGAGTTAGTTATAAATAATAAAGGGGATGAGAGATGAGACATGATTAAGGTGAAAATTGTAGGTTGATATATGCCCCATGTTTTTGCTTTCTATGTTTGAAATGTAGAAATAAGGTGGTAATCTTTCCACGTCGATTTTAAGGAAGTATTTGGTGAAAATGCTTGGTTAGGGTTACTTTTACAAATAAAATTGAGACAAAAAGAATTGGATTTGATGAAGGGAAGAACCAGGAATACAATACAACAAACGACACAAAAATTTGATTACTACAGCCAAAGATAAGGCTAGATTAACAATACTTTGTCTTTTTTCTCCTAGATAGTAATTGGAAATTCTAATCCATTTACTATAAGTAGTAAAGGGATTTTTCACTCTTCTTTATTCATTTGTCATTTTCATTTGTAGAGGAGCGAAGGAGAAGGAGAGAGCTACCATTTTGACCCGCCAACCCTATAAGATCCTGAGGCTGGATTCACTACGATGCCAAGTGGCATACAAATATGATGAGCAAGAAGTAGGTCTCTTGACATTTAATGATGTATTATTATTTTAATTCTTGTTGATTTTTATTGTTTATTTTTCCTTTTAGGCATTTTAGGACATGAGTTCCTGATTGAGGCATCGTAGTCCTTCTGGAGCACCTTGGTCCTACCTAGGTGCCCATGTTCTCATAAGGTCATAGGCCTAAAGAGTCAAGGCATTATTTGATCTTTAGGTTAACTATTTGATCTTTGATGTGTAATTTTATGATTCAATATGGTTTGTGTGATTTACAAGATATCCCTTGGATGCAAGAGCATACCAATGGCCATCTCCTCACATTGTTGCAGAGCCACACAGGTAAACTTTTCAATGTAGACATGGGTCTCATTCATCATGTAAGACTATGATGGGTGTTCACCATGCTCACAATGAGATATCACAATAGTATTCTCATAGCCTTGATTGAATGATGGGATGCAGATACTTCCACTTTCCATCTTCCCATGGATAAGATGACAGATACCCTCGACGATGTGTATCTCATCCTTTGGCTTATAGTGCAAAGCCAGACAGTGTCGGTCATTAAGCAACGATATGAGGATCACACTCATTCGTGCCACATACATTGTGTAGGTCATATGGTTAAACCTCTAAGATGTGTCCACATTCTTCTTCAATGGTTAGAGAAGGGTTATGAGAATATTCCACTTGTTTTTGGCATCATGATCGCTACCATTATGCCCATTGTTACACTAGATAGACAAGGCTCTCACCTTCATCGGGCCCTTGTTCATACTATCATAGCAATGGAGGAGCAAACAATATTTTATGCTTGGGGGCATAATATCCTTGTGCACCTTTATTGAGATTTAGGTCACTACGTGCACTAAGAGAAGAGGGATTTATGATATGCACCCTTCTTCAGGTGTGGATGTTTGAGCATATCACATGTACATGGCTACTAGGGTATCTGATAGAGCCTAATTGTATGCATCCACAAGCACACACGTATCGTCTTATTAGGTGTTGGAGACATAGTGACCTATTGTATTGGATAGTGGTGATTAATAGACTGTAGCCTAATGACATTAGATGGAGACCATACTACAGTTGTAGGCCATGGATGGGACACAGGAGGTAGTTGGCAAGGATGCAGAGGGATCAACTTTTAGGTAGCCACCGAGATGACATCATTGTTTTCCTCTACTTTAATAGAGCACGATGTAATAGTTCAGGCATGTCCAAGGTGTTCCTAGAATGTGACCAAACTATGTACCTTCATGAAAGAGAATTAGGGCTAGTGATGCTCTGCGGTCTACTATTGTTGAGGTTTTAATAGTGATGATGATGGTATTGTTGACGCAGAACCAATGACTGAAGCAGATGACGTCGGTGTGATCCCATCATACACTACTTGGTGGGACATGATGTGGCCCATTATAGTCTTTCCTACCGATCATCCCATGAGCGATCCTTAATCATGCATGGATCATGGGGATGATTCTGGTGATGAGTCTAATTTGTGACACTTTGGTGGATACTATGATGAGGATGATGAGGAGGAGGAAGATGTGCTATCATGCTACCTTTTGTGGGAGAGGCCACAGTGAGGGCAACAGGCAGAGGATAATGATGAGGAGACCAAGGAGAGACCTAGGTTGAGGGCTCATAGTCATGGTCCACAACCTATTTCTAGTAGAGTACCAAGTCAATGTGTGCATGGGGAGATGAGTGGTTCTGCCACATTTATACCCCTAGCTACAGTCATGACTACATGTATTGCTATAGCAACTTCCTTATTCAATCTTGATTAGCAGGATGGTGATCCAGGTGAGGATGATGCTATTTTTGATTTTATGGTTGCTTATATATGTTTTTGATGAGATACTAGTTTTATCTTTGTGTTATTTTGGACATTTGGTACTTGAGCATGGTGTGACTTTGTGGGTCACATCATAATGGATATAGTACCTACTAGGTTGACTGAGTAGTGAGTATGGTCAGGTTATATACCACAACACTTCGCAGGATGACACATAGAGATATTTATTTGTTTAATGAGATATAAGGGGCTATGGAAGCTATTGTGGATCATCTTACAACTAAGAGGGATTAGATGATCCAGAGGGTAGAGCATGCAGAGGCTTGTACAAACCTCTAGATACAATTAGATTAGGCCACAACATCTCCTTCATCCAAGATGGGTCATTTGTTTACTTATTATTTTTAGATAGAGATGGATTGAGCAAGAGCTAAGAGAGATCAAGCGTAGATAGAGGGATATATTTTAGTAGCTCTATACGAACTCTCAAGGAGAGATGAGAGAGATTAGAGGAAAGCTTAGGGGTCTATGGTCACAGAGTACATCTAGGAGTCACTTACGATCAGTGACCTCACATGGGAAGCCTTTTGTTACTCGTACACTGGACCAATTCCTAAGGGATTTGGATATCACAGTCCATCTTTATGATATGTTTCTCATGTGTTTTACTATGACATCCCATTTTGATGTATGGGATAGTTGATTTTGATTTGTATACTTCAACTGATATGTGTATATATAATGTTTTTAATTTATGCCATGATGGATGTTGTTTGATATATGAAATGTGATTTATTAAATGTGACAAGTGATAATTTTGATGATCATGTAATTAAAAATTTTAATGCTATTGTGATTTAAACGAATCAATCTTTGTAGATTGTTTAGTAAACACATCAATGACTAAAATGTTTTAAACATGAGGAAATGTGATGACATTCCAAATTAATGCAATTGTGATCTAACTAAACATATTTTGATTAGATGTGACAATGATTAATTGATAAAGATCTTATGCTAGCTTTGGAATTAATTTTCTAAATATATGAAAACTATTCAAAATAAATTATGACAAAATGATCTATCTTGTCAAAATTGAAGCAACTAATAACTAAATTGATTTATAAAGTAATATCTATCATATGATCTTAAGCATGAAATTTCCTCAAATTCATGGCATTAATAGGCTCTTTAAGAGGTACACCTTGTTCATCAGCTAATTTATATGCTCCTGATCCATATGCTTCAATGACAATGTAGGGTCCTAGCCAATTTGAGGTAAACTTTCCTTTTTCACCAAGAGGTGCATTTACATTTATTTGATTTTCATATAGTACCAAATCTCTAACTTCAAATGAATGATGGATTACTCATTCATTGTACAATCATTGGATATTTTTCTAATGAGTGTTATGGTGTTTAAGAGCATTGATTTTTTGTTCATTGAGCATCTCTAGTTTCTGTAATCTTTTCTCTCTTTCCATATTTTCATCAATAATGTCTCTTAGGGAAACTCACAATGAAGGAATTTCCAACTCTAAAGGCATTATTGCATCGTCACCATATACAAAGTTGTATGTTGTGGTACTGGTAGCTATATGCACACTTGTCCTATAAGCCCATAACACATAAGAGAGTTGAGAGTGCCAATCCTTTTTATGTTTATTAATGGTTTTTTGTAGTATTTGTCCAATAATTTTATTTGAAGCTTCTGCTTGCCCATTTTATTGTGGATAGTATGGCATAGACAGGCAATGTTGAATATGATATTTTTCAAGGTGTTTCTTCACATCCTTGTTCTTGAATGTTGTGCCATTGTCAAAAACTATGGATGAAGGAATACCAAATCATGATATTATATTATCTCATATGAAGTGATAGATGACTTTAGGTTCCATGGATTGTAATGGAATAGCTTCGACCCATTTCGTAAAGTAATCAATGGTAGTAATGATGAAAGTGTGTCCTTGAGAGGAAGGTGGAGAGGTTTCTCTAATTAGATCCAAGCTCCACATAGAAAATGGCTAGGGTGAGACTTGAGCTTGAAGCTCCTGGGTAGGAGCTCGAATTAAGTTGTTATGTTGTTGATACTACAAGCACTTTTTGATGAATGCAAAGGAATCTTGTTCCATGCATTGCCTATAAAACCCCATATGCAACAATTTTTGTACCAAAGATTTTCCTACAAAGTGCCCTCTGCAGGCATCAAAATGAGCCTCTTCTCGAGCAATTGGAATTTTTGATTTGTTAAGACAATGGAAAAGAATACCATTATAGATTCTTCGATATAGAACATTCGATAGGATGATATAACATGCTACAAATTTACATATGCAAACTCATGAATTTTTAGATGGTAAATTAGGAATGGTACCATCATGTAAATATTAGAATATATGGGAGTACCATTCGTCTGAGTTTGTTTTGTAACAAAGGTTGGTATCTATAGGTCTAGCCTCAAATATTGCTGGTCATATAAGATTGTAAATGACAAATTGATAATCTTTAGTTGAACCTGCTTGGGATATAAGGGAAGTTGTGCTTGCCATTGCATCTATCGATTGTCCTTTCCTGGAATTGTGTTGATTGCAAAAGATGAAAACTATTTTAATAACAAAAAGGCAAGATCATGGTATTGAGATATCTTATCTTGTTTTACTTGATAGGATCTAGTGACTTTTCTTATGATTAACTATGAATCACCATAAATACTGATGTTAATATTGAGGGACAAAGTGGCATGAAGTCATGCAATGAGAGCTTCATACCTAGCAATGGTGTTTGTTCATGAGAAGTTTAGATGGTAAGAAAGAGGAATTGACTTACCTAAAGGAGGTACTAGTAATACACTAGCACCGAAGCTAGTTTGACATATTGAACCATAAAAATGTAACTCTCATTTATCATCTTTATCCAAAGCTAGAATTTGGTCATCTGGAAATTCTAAGTTGTGATTTGGAATAGAAAATGGTGAAGGTGCTTCAGTTAAATGATCAGTTAACACTTGTCATTTTATCACTTTTTGAGAGATAAATTTGAGATCAAATTTTGTTAACAACATAATCCATTTAGCTAGGTGACCTAAGAGATCCATTTTAGCAAAGAGGTTTTTCAAGAGATCAAATTTTACGATGACATGAATTTTAGCATTTAAGAGATAGTGTCTTTACTTTTGCATTGCAAAGACAAGAGCTAAGTCTTATTGTCCAATGATAGCATATCACACTTTAGAATCGAGAAAAGTTTAGTTATATAACATATGACATGTTCTTTTCCTTCTTCATTATGTTGCACTAATAATGTTGTTGATGTGTAAAGAAGAAAAGGTTTTTCTCCAATTGCAGGTTGTAGCATAGGAGTTTTAGCTAGATAGTTTTCTAAGTCTTCGAAAGCTTTTTGGCAATTTGAATCCCATTGGAATTTTGATTATTTCTTTAGTATTTGAGTGAAAGGGTGAGTCCTATCCATGAGTTGTGATACAAATCAATGGATGGCTTGTATCTTCCCTTGTAAACTACAAAGTTAAGATATGTTTCTAGGAGGTGGCATTTTAACAACCACATCAATTTTCTTTGTATCTACTTTAATATTGTGATGAAAAACTATAAATCCCAATAGCTTACCACTCTCTATGCCAAAGATGCATTTATGGGGATTTAAGCACATGTATTTCCATATTCATTCAAATATTTGATGGAGGATTGTGACGTGATCCTGACAACAAATAGACTTCACTAGAATGTCATCAACATAATCCTCTAAGATGTTATGCATGAAATCACATAAATAAGTGTCATGGTGTGTTGGTAAGTTGCCTTAGCATTATTTAATACAAATGGCATGACCACCCAACAAAATGTTCCCCACGAGGTGATGAATGTTGTCTTGTATTGATCTTGAGGATTGATGAAGATTTGATTATAACCCGAAAAACCATCCATGAATGAATGTAATTCATGGTCAACTATTGAATCAACAATCATATAAATGTTTGGAAGAGATAAATCTTCTTTCAAAGAAGCTAGATTTAAAACTCTAAGGTCAGTACAAATTTGAATGCGGTTGTCAGGTTTAGTGACAACCACAATGTTTGAAATCCAAGGTGAGTAATCAATAGTGCAGATAAAACTAGCTTGTAAAAGATTTTCTATCTTATCTTTGACCAATAATGCTACCTATGGATTCATCTTTCAATTTTTTTGTTTTACCAGCTTGGCATTGGGTTGTAATACTACGTTGTGTATTACAATTTTAGGATCAATACCAGGCATATTTGAATAATTCTAATCAAATAATTCTAGATAATCATTTAAGAGTTTTGTCATTTCCTCTTTTTTGTCTTTGTTTAAGCAATCTCCTATAGGGACAACTTTTTAAGATTTATCTTTATCCATAAAGGCATCGACAATCTTTCCATTAAGTAAAGTTCTATGGTCTAGGAGGCTAGTGAAGATGATGATTTTGTAGAATGTTCATTAGATGCTAAGGCATCAATTAATGAACAAGTGTTTTTCCCAAAATATTCCTCTACATTTAATCAATAGGAAAATCCATGATTATGATGATAACATGACAAATTGTCATAAGCTCCCATAAATTTGATTAATGCTTCATCTATTGAAAAAGTGTCTAACATGATATTTCTTGGTAGACAATCTATGTCTATCATCTTAGGATATATTAAATTGAGTTTTTGACTTATTGATATAGCTTTTGTGGGCTTTAAAGGATGGTATAAAATACTAGTCAAATAGTTAAATGCAACAACTTCTAAGGGTACTCTGATTCCTTGTTGGTTTGTGCCACAACCATTGCCTACGTAGTCACAATTTTTGTAAAGGATTTGAAATTGATGACTAGAAAATGATGCCATCTCTTTAGAAGAAGGTCGAACCTAATAGGTATCATATTCTATGGTGTAAGAGTATTGTCTTTATTTGTTACTAAGGACACTTTAGGTTCCTTAAGTATTTCCAAAGACTGTTTGGATGAGATCAGTGCAACTTTTGATATTTTAGGTTTAGTTAGTTTATATTCCCCCATAAAGATAGGAGTAAAATCTAATGAACCCCAATCATCACCAAGAAGTTCATTCAATGGTGATTTAGAATCTTGCACATTATCTGTAGCAAGAGGTATTAATGAATCATCTTTTAAATTATTGAGTTCAACTTGTAATTGATAACTTATTTTTACACCTCAAGTTGAAAATAACTTTATGGATTCGGGTCAGCTTCAATGGTTTGTAGTTTATTTGCATAAATAAACTTTATTGATCGATGAAGGGTAGAGGGAACCCTCCCCATGGCATGAATCCATGGTCTACCAAGAATGATATTATATGAAAGTGCATCAGGCATAACATGGATAAGGATAGATAATGTCATAGGTCTAGTCTTTATAGGTAAAGTTATGGTACCTAGTGATTGTCTACAAATCTTATCAAAGCCATGAATGCTAAGTTTATCCATTTTGATTAAAGATGTGTCAACCTTGATTTTGCGTAGCAAATCAATGCCACAAACATTAAGAGCTAATTCATTGTCAGTCATAGTTTTCCTTATCAACTTTGTTTTTATTATGACAAAGATCACAAGAGGTTCATGTTAGTTTTGAACTTCAATTGATGGTAATTCATGTTGTTGAAATAGAATATCCATTTTTGTTGCATGCATATAGTCTAACAGAGCTGCTAAATCATTTGGCTTAGTAGCGGGTGGTACAATTCGTTAATCTTCTTGGACTATTGTTTGGTATGTAGGCAATGTTTGTATAAGTTCCCAAAGAGAGATCTTAGCGGGAGTAGCATGAATCTACTCAACAAGATCATAATATTGACCAACTTTATGAGTAAGATGAGGTGGTTGAGGAAGCCTAGTTTGAGAAGTTGGTAAAGAGATCAAAATGTTTAACTATTGCTCACTTTGTTTATTATTTTGTGTATTGTATGTGTAAGCAACAACATTTTGATACACTTTATTTTGACTTGTTATTTTCTTAGCATGATTATAAATGTAACAAGGAAGTTGAGAAGAATTTGGAAGACCTCTTACAGTGAGAATCAGTTTCATTTGTGTTTGAGGCACATTGGAACATAGGTAAACCACCATTTTTGGTTTTATATCTTCTTCTTGAAATCTTGGAACATAAATTGTGTTTACTAATCTTTAAAGGAATGATGGTTTAGGAGTCGTAGTGGAATGTTCAATAGAGATAAATTCATCTAACATATTGAAGTCATCACAACTAAATGGCTCATCATATGCAGGAAAGTCTTGTAAAAAGAGATCGCACATTGTCACATATTATACTTTATCCAAGGCTTAATATTCAACAAGATGCAATACACTTTGCAAAAACAAAGCTAAGATCACTATGCAAAATATCTATAAAATATCAATTTATGAAATCTTAATTCTCTTTCAAGACAAAGATAGGTATCAATCAAAATAAAATGCATATACTATTCATGAAAGGAAATTGCAATGTAAATCTGATTTAGAATAGAAAAGTCACTTAGATTTAACAAATAAGGATGCAAAATCTCTATATAAGGATTCACCAAAATGTTAGATGGTGAAAGGGAAGGACAACTAGCATAACCAAAACTAGGTCAAACCTCCTTTTCCACACACCAACATTTGGAATATGAACCGAAGTTAATCACCATTTCATGGAAGGGGTAAGCTATAGGTATCTTATTCCTTTACACTATATATGAAAATATGTTCAACTAAGTTTTTACAAACACCTAATGAATGGATCAAGCAAAACCCTAGATGAGAAGAATTGTTTGAACATACATAATCTAAAAATAGAAAACAACAGAATGAACACTGAAATGTAAATAGATGCTGACTGAGAGTGTGCACCTAAAATTTGAATGCCTAGAGGACCAAAGTGGTACCGCCCAAGTCCTTGAAGATCTCTCGATAATGAACTTTCTGTACTAGCCTATTAAGTCTCTGATGAAGGTTACAGATCCCAGATCTAAGGATACACTGGACTTGGGTAGTACCATCAAGGCCTTTATACCTATCTGATGACGAATCTAAAACTTGTGTACCAACTGTGATAGTAATTACTATTTCTTGTTCACTCCTTTTTGCTAGATCTTCCCAAACCTGACCTACAAAACAAAAAAGATGGAGAAAGCTTGTTGTGGCTATATAGGAGTTTTCCTTAGTCAAACCCCATTTTGGTATTCCTACCTCAACAATAGCCAATGTCAAAAGATATAGTTGTGTGTACTTGAAAACCCTAAGTGAGAGCATAAACATTGCAAATACTTCAATCAAATCCAAGATCCTAAATGAATTAAGCATATAGGAAATAGATCCACATAATGTTTCACTCAAGGAAATAAACAACTTCACCTGAAGGAGATGATATCAGTGAAGACTTGCAAAACAAGAAGGCAAGGCAACCATATACGCAAATGATAACATTCCAAAAATTCAAGTTGTTGGCTTCAACCCTTCTCCTGATCATACAAAAGGCTTCACAAACCCTTGGGAGAACAAGATAGACTCAAGATATTGATTCTTAATCTTCACAACATCCTTGCAAGATAGAAAAGATCCAAATCCTTAATGAGCTTCAACAATTTGTAGACCTTCAATAGCAGTTATAATAGAATTTTAGCATAATAAGATTACATAAAAATTACATATGATAAAATTATTTTGAGATCTCCTTAAATATCCAACCGTAGAAACAAAATAAACTGAAATAAAAGGCCAACATCAAGTGGGAGAATAAATTTGAATTCAAAAACATGAAACACATGACAAAAGCCAACACAAAATTTTAATTTGCAACCCACGAGGTTCGGGGAGGGACCATGGTGGTACCGTCTAGGTTCAACCCCCAAATTAGACTTTGAAATAAGCTTCAAGGTGGCTCATACATCCAGAATCCACAATCTCTTTTTGAGTTTTGTTAGTAATTACTCCAAAATATGACATTTTGTTGAAAGGATAAATGTCAATCAAGGTTTAGATAGAGAAAAATATGAAAATGGTTAAGGGACACCAAAGGGTAGGAGCTAAATGTAGTGAAATTGTGCTAACCCAAGAAAAATTTATGACATACCACACCCATTAGATTGATAGGCATAGAACATGGCTATATGGAGGCAAAACCATTCTAAGAAGAATCCATATGGTGCAAATTACTTGATTCAATCATCCTTGTATCAGGTTGTGAAGAAACTGAAAATAGGGCCTTGCCCTTTCCTTTCCCTTTATGTTTTTCTGTGTCCTTTTAAGACCATTCTAATGAACTCTACTTGATAGAATCAAGCATCTTGATATTGGTCTTCTCAAGAAGATGTGAAAGGTGATCAATCTACTTCTTTAAACACTTTTGCTCAACATATCCATGCCTCTTACAATAAGAACACTTGACCTTCTCCTTCTTAGGTTGATCACCTTTTGATGAAGAGGTGTGATTAATTGCATTTCAAGGAGCAGGTTTTTGATCTTTCTTCTTCTCTCCCTATTTTTTTTGTTTCTTTTCCTATTTTGCAGACCCCTTCTATTCTTTCATGCCTTGATCTATAGCCAAGGCATGCTCCTTAGTAAGTTCTACAACAAACTCATCTAGAGAAGGTATTTTATAGTTCAAATCTAGGGCACTTTTTGTGCCATAAAAGGTAGAAACAAACACAAAATAGTTTAGACCAAGCTTAGAAAGAATGATTAAGGTTAGTTATTTGTCTTCTTTTTCTATTCCATACTATTGTAACAACAACTTGATGGCTTTCAACTTTGTGAAGAAGTCTTGTATGTTGTCAAAATTGCCAGGACATAATCCTATGTGTTCATTCTCCAATTGATACTCATTAATTCATCTTTCTTACCCAAGAGGTTTTCCAATATGGTCCACACATCATTGGCTATTTTAGCAATTTCAATATGAAAAAGTAAGGAGAAACTGACATACACAGAGTACCAAAGGCTTCATCACATTTGTTAAACCATTTAATCTTTTCTACATCCTATGCAGGTTTTGTTTCAAGCCCTATTGTAACCCTATCATAGCCATGCCTTTTGAGATAAATTATCATCTTTGATTTCCAATCAAAATAATTATATGGTATTAAAATAGGAACTTTTGAAGCATCTATTTGTGTAGAAAAGTAAACTGAAATACAGAAAGAGAAGTGCAAAAAAAAACACATGAGACACCAGCCCCCTTTTCACTAGTTTCTGAAATGACCCCTCCAAAAAATTATGATGTTGGCACTTTATAGTTAGTATGATTTACAATGCGAATATCGGATTTTCAAACTCTTATATTTCAGAAAAACATTGAAACTACAGCTCAAGTATAATATGAGATCAAATTGAGAGCATTGATATGTAGTACATAGAAAAATATGAACCCTAGAAAAAGGCACCAAAAACGGAGTCTGTTTGAACAAGTTATGGCTTCCAGAAGGTCTCAAAACAAGGATTGTACAACAAATTCTAGAAGAATCTTCAATTTCTGGGAATTTGGAGCATCAAATCAAAAAGATAAATTTGCCATAGCATAGAGCACAAAATCATACCCAAAATATTTTGTCTTAAAAAGGCCTTTATATGGCCGAGAGTTTGCCTTCCAAACTCAAAAGTCCATTTGTGAAGGGGGAAAATTCAAAATTGAACCTTCACCAAGTTTAGCATAATTGCCACTAATTTTGGTAAAACTACCAAATTTAATAATCCTTTGAAAGAAATGTTGTGGTTAAATTTGGCAGAGGGGCCAAATTTAATGAGGGTTTTGTTTCATACCAATTATGGTGGATTTGCTAGAAATTGTGCCAAAAATGGTGGTGGCTCTATGTTTGATGGCTCAAAGGCCAAAATAATTGTGCAAGACATAGAAGGCCAAGCACCCAAACTAGGTTTGCACCTGTTTAAGGCTCACGGGCCTGAGCAAAGGAGGGGTCAGACGCCTTAATTGGAGTCGATGCCCTTAGAATATTTTAGAAGCACTTTTAAGCACTTATTTCATATAGTACATAAATCACTTGGTTTAGATAGCACTTAGAGTGCTTAAAACTAGATGTGTATGAAATAGGAATGGCACTTACAGTGCTTAGTACAACGCTAATTTTTTTGGAAAATTTCTGTACCACTGGTGTAGAAGGGGTTGTAGGGTTTAGAATTCAAAAAAAATTTGCCTCAGATGCTAACATTTCCAAATTTGACTTTTGGATAGTTGATCTTTTTGGTTTTCAAGCCTTTTAAGTGCAATGGTGAGGTCTGTTTGGGCCAAAAATGGTCTGACTTGACATATACCTCCAAAAACTCTTCTAAAAACCTTTGTAGCAACTAGGTTCTCCGATCTCCAATTTGGTGAAATAAAAGCCAATTTTGACTTTTTCGAGTGTTGCAGACACTATGGAGACACTAAAAATGCCTCCAAGATTACCAAAAATACTACAATCACCTAGATCTCACAAGAACACAAATATGCATGCTAGAGTAATACAAATGCCTATTTTTCCTCTAAACTATTTTGATTCTCTAGATCTTCTGAGGATGCAAGAGAAGAGCATACTAGGTTTTTGAGAAAAATATTAGCAATATAATAGTGTCAAACCTCTCAAATATTAAGATTATAAAAATGAACTAAACTGAACAAAAAGGCTCTTATACCATGTTACATTCTCTGAGAAGCAATAATCGATCTAGGATCTGATGTCGGTTGTAGATCACATACACTCTAGTCAACAAATGATCGAAGATCAAAATAACAAAATTAAGAGAGAATCCTAAAAGATAGAATCAAAGAGATAACTATAAGAGAATTTTGAGAATACTGACGTTAGTCTAACCAACTAGTATTTGAACTAGTTAAGGTGAGAGGAGAGTGTTGTATATATAGCAAAATGTGGACAAATACATCCAAGAGGTGGAAGTTTTACTTGCTTGGTAAAATCTAAAACATGTGGCACAACCTCCTCAAGTGAAGACAAAAAGGAGGTGGTACATAAAGACAAAAGAGGGTGAGAAACCCAACTACCCCATAACCTACTCAAGTAAAGACAGAATAGCAGTTATGAGAGGTGGCACAATAAGACAAAAGAAGGTGTGTAACTCAACTACCCATGTGTGGGAGATAGTGACACATGTAGCTAATGTATTTCACCACATGTTCTCATATTAATGACATATAATAAACCTAAGCAAGCTTAATAATGTGTAGGAAAAAGAAATATCCCTAACGAAAAAAAACATACACTAATAGGTGGCTAGTTATTGGCTACTTCTTAACACCTATGCCTAACTAACTTGACCCCTCAATATGACATGTGCCAACTAATCCTAACTAAGCTTAGTGCCTATAGTATGTAAATACATAAATACAAATACATACACAAACATCCCCCTTAAGCATATCTTAGGTGGACATAAAATTGGGTCCTGACAACTAGGCTTGATGATGTACCCAAGTATAATGCAATTTCTCATAAAGTGGAGAAAGGACAAAAACCCAGTGGGAAAAACTTTTCCTCCAAAAGAGAGAAAAGAAAGTGAAGAGGATTAGAAAGCCCCCCAAAGATGATGCTTTTGCTAAAGTAGACCGCACCCCAAGAAGAGCTCGTAGATGAATGAACTTTCTCTCGGTAAATGGTTTGGTGAAAATGTCAGTAACCTACTCTGAAGACTAGCAAAATACTAAGAAAATGATCTGACCATGAATGAGCTCTAAAATATAATAGATATGAATCTTTATGTGTTTGGTTTGTTTGTGCTGAATTAGATTCTTGCATATCTGGATTGTGCTCTAATTTTTACAATAGATGATTTGGGGCTGCCTAAATAAAATACAAAACTTAGTGAGAATCCCCTGAAGCTAAATATCCTCAATAGCTATGTTTAAAACTCCCTTGTACTCTACCTCTGTGGATGATAAAGCAATAGCATTTTTTTCTTTCTAGACCAACTAATAGGAACAGAACCAAGTGAAAAATTGTAACCTGAAGTGGACTTGTGATTCTCAATATTGCCAACACAATTTGCATCTGTATAACCAACTAGGTCAACCTCTATACCAACTCTATAATGAATATTGAACTTGAGAGTATGCTGAAGGTAATGAAGGATCCTCTTAGGTATTTTCTAGTGTAGCTCATGAGGTTCATGCATGAATCTCAAATCGTGCCAACTGGATATGAAGTGTTGGGCTTGGTATGGATCAAATAGATGAGATTGCTAACAAGTTGTCAATACAAAGTAGCATCAACTAATGATGTAGTACAAGAAGCCTCAATCTCAACTCTAGATATGAAGGGATTCAAAGATGGTTTGCATGTGGTCATGTGAAATTGTGAAAGTAAATCTAGAGTGTACTTGGGTTGTGGAAGAGTGATGCCTCACTCAGACTATGAAATCTCAATGCTAAGGAAGTAATGCAATAAACCCAACTCAATCATGTCAAATCTATCCTAAAGAGCTAAATTCACTACTGCAATAGAATATGAAGAACTCCCAGTTATCAAAATATCATCAAAATATAGTACCAATATCAATAGTGTATTATCCTACTACAATAGATAAACATTAGGATTAGAATGGCATCTGGTAAATCCTAAATCTAGGAGGTAGGAATCCATCTTGGCATACCAAGCCCAAGGGGCTTGTTTGAGGCCATAGAGAGATTTCCTAAGTTTGCAAACTAAAGAACAATCCTGAATAAACCCAAGTTGTTGTTCCATGTAGATCTCCTCCTCATGGTATCCATGAAGAAAGACACTCTTCATAGATCCATCTGATGCATATCCCATCCATATGCAGTGGCTATAGAAAAAGTGAAATGAATCAAAGCCATTTTGGTGATGAGTGCAAAGGTCTTTATGTATTTAATCCTAAAAACTTGTAAAAATTCAACAACCAATCGTGCCTTGCACTTATCAACTAACCCATCTGTAGCAAACTTAGTTTGATATATCCACCTACATCAAACTATCTTCCTTCCCTTAGGAAGAGAAGCCAAATCCTAAGTGTGATTTCTTATTAAGGAATCATATTCCTCAGACATAGCAATATACCACTTAGGTATGTGTAATGCCTCTTAAAATGTCCATGGATCAAAGACTGAGGCAAAGAAAGCATGTGGCTCCTCTTGATAATCTGATTATATATGTATACAATCTATTAGTTCCTCTACCCATATATCTACAATATGAAGTGGTAGTCTAGACCAAGAAGGATGAGACGTGGATGAGTCTGGTGCTCAAATATCAACCTCCAAAGAAATCCTAGAAGTAGATGAAGAGGAACCCTCATCACTATCCTCATTATCATAACTAGAATAAGAAGAAGAAAACATTGCCTCATGAATCTACTATGAATGATCTAGATCATTAGAAGAATAATCAACATTTGGTAAGTCAATAATTTGTAGAGAGCTATCAAGTTTAGAGTCAACATGACTTTCTTGAAAACATAACACTTCTCTCAATAAACAACTAATGTGTGGTCAAGTGGAGCATGCCATAACCTTTCACACTATCTAAATAACCTACAAAGATGCAAGATTTGGATTGTGGATCCATTGTCTTGTGATGCTCTTTTAGTATGCATGCCATGGAAGGAGATCTAAAGACCTTGAAGTGTTCAACTACTAGTTTCCTACCTTTGCAAGCTTCAAAGTGAGTTATACCCTTCAAGGATTTCTAAGGAAATTTGTTTTGAATATAGCATGCAAAGCTGATTACTTTTGGCTAGTATTGTGGTGCAAGGCCTTTGTGGTGATATAGTTAGCCATCTTTTTTAAAGATCTATTCTTACATTCTTCAACATCATTTTGTTAGGGAGTATAAAAGACTATGTGCTACAAATCTATCCCCTCTACTGTGGAAAATTGTTCAAATGGTTATTGACATACTCACCCCCATTATTATTTTGTAGAACCTTGATGACATTTTATGAATGTTTGTCAACAAAAGCCTTAAATTATTGAAATAAATCAAAGACATCAAATTTTTGCTAAAGAAAGTCGACCCATGTGTTTCTAGAGAAATCATTTATGAAGGTGAGAACATAACTAGCCTTTGTAAAATATGGATGGGGAAAAGCCCCTGAAACATCATTGTGAACAAGTTCTAAGACTTGTGTTTCCCTCCATGTTTTGTTTTTGTAAAATTTATCTTTAGGATGCTTCTAAAGGGCACAACCCACACAAAGACCTCTAGAGAATCTAACTCTTAGAAACCATGTGATCATATCTTTTTGAAATAGTTGCTCAAGGTAGTGGTAGTTAAGGTGGCCAAACTGCTCATGCCATAATTTATTAGCTCCATTTGAATGAGTAAACAATTTTGTTGGAGAAATATCATGTGTGAAATGGGAGAAGGTGTATAACCTAGATTGGTGATCTTCCCTCCCTATAGCTACCAACTTGTTGGTCTACAATTCGCTAATCTCAACTAAATTTGGAGAGAAATGAATGATCATTCCCTTCCCTATATTAGTTATTTGATACATTGAAAGGAGATTAGTCGATAGTGAAGGGATACTTAGAATATTTGTGAATGTTCCTCCTTTGACTTTAACAGACCCTCTCTGTATAATCAAAGTTGGAGTATCATCACCCAAGGTGATAGTGGACATAATTCATGTCTCTAATGATGAAAATTCAACGTGTAAAGAACCCATGTCATGTGAGGCTCCAGAGTCTATGATCCATGATGGAGATGAAGATGATGTAGCAACTATGGTCTTTACCTTTAAGTTCTCTTTTTCCTTAGAATTTTCTTAGGTTGATGAGGATTCTTTGATGGAATAAGGCACCCTTATATTATTCTTCTTGAGAAGATGGGAGACATGATCTATTTGTTTCTTCATGCATTGATTCTCATCATGCCTGAGTTTTTTTGCAAAAGGCATACTTTTAGATTTCTCTATCATGGGTTTCCCCTATTGAGAAAAGTTCTCAGTTTTGGAGTTCTTAGATTTTTGTTCTTTCTTAGTTTCCTTGTCCTTCTGTGTGTTTTTTTTCTTCCATTTTGAAGTTGGTTGTTTCTCATTCCCAACAATGAGGGCTTGAGGTTTTGTAGACTTCAATGTGCCCATCTAAATTAACTTATACTACGTCCTTTTTAAGTCAACAATAAAGTCATTGAGAGTGGTCATCTTTCATGTGGTTCCAAGAGCTCTTTTAGTAGAGCAAAAAGTGGAGACAAACACAAAACAATTCTAAACCTGATTTGGATATTACACAGAGAACTAATTGATCCTCCTTTTATTGATCCCACATTCTTTTAATTACAAACTTAATTATTTAAATTTGGTGAAATAATCCTCAAGAGTTGTCATGTTCCTAGGACTTAGACCTATGAGTTTCTTTTCTAACTCACGACTGTTGAGTTCATCAACCTTCCCAAATAGTTTTGTGAGGGCTTACCAAACTCCATTGGGTGTTTTCAAGGCCTATACAGGGAATTAAAATTTAGGAAACAAGTTTAGACATAAGAAGTTGAAGGCTTGATCACTTTTATTAAACCACTTTTCTTTGTCCTTTGCAACACTAGTTTCCTTTTATGTACTAATTGTCACCGTAAACAACCCTTTATTCTTGAGAACAAGTATAACTTTTATCTTTCATTATTAATAGTTAAACGTTGTTATAGGTGTGATTGTTACATTAGAATCCATGCTTAGAGTTGTTACATGTTTAGAAGTGTAGATATAGAAAGATAAAGAATTCTAGAAGTGCAAGAAAAACACAACACAAATGCACTCCTATAAGAAGTGTGAAAATGAATACTATAAAAAGACACCTCCTTGATTAATTTTTAGACCTCCCTTGAAATTTGGTACTTTATAATGATAGTGTGTAGGTATGCCCAATTATACCAAAAAAGGCACTTTATAATTTTAGTGTGATGATTTTTCCAATGGAATCGTGACAAAAAATTAACCACTTTTTAAAAATGGTAATCAATATGAGTTTTTGTTAGAAATGAAGGCAACAAATACTCAAATGGAAATTTGATTAGAATATGTTTATGATCTTAAAGCAATGTAACATGAACATAGATTGCAAACAAAAATCAAATTACAAGACAAGAATAAACACCATAGAAGAATAAACCACCGTACATAGTATGTAATGTGGAGAAAACCCTTTCAGGTAAAAAACACCACCAAGAAAAGAGGCTTCAAGTTGAATTATCTTCAAATCTAAAATACAATACATGCACTTCCTCTGTCTCTTCAACCTTCAATCCAGAAAAACCTGTGTACAAAACTTATGAGATGCATAACACATACAAGGCACTATATTTATAGAGGTTTTACAATCCCCAAACTAGGTGTCCACTTTCTTTCTCCTTGAAAACTCCAACATGCAACATTAAATGACCTCTTACATGTGCATGCTACATGTCAATAGTCGACCAAGCAAACTTGGTGTTGGAAGGTGGCGACTGATCATGTAAGTACTATACACTAGTTATGTATCCTCGCCATGATCCAACATTAAAAAAACCCTATTTTTGTAACTAACATAAGGCTTTGTGGATATTGTATTGTAGTATTTGCAACAATATTGAGTTGCAGGGATTGCTGGTTGTAATCGGTTTGATTTACTGGATAATAATATTGGACTCTCTGTTGGTGGATGTAGCCCAAGTTTGGGTAAACCACGTTAAAACTTGTCTCTCTCTGTTATTATTTTTGTGTATTTTCATTCCTCTGTTTAATCTTTATTTGCATTTAATTGATATCTTATGTCGTCTAACCCTAACACTTGGGCACCCATGGACAAGAATAGGCACTTACATGGTAATTGTATACACCTAAAAATGACATGACTGTACTTAAATAAATATTTTAAATATTTATTTCATCTTCACATTCCTCTATCAATAAATAAATAAATTTATTTATTTATTTGATTCACTTCCTCCAATTTAATTAAATAAATTACATTTATTTAATTAATCAAATTCATCTACACCAACTTCATTCTTCTAAATAATTAAATAATTTTAAATTATTTAATTAAAATCTTTTATTCTTCCAAATTTTAATAAAATGCAATTTTATTTAAATTAAATCTTAAATCTCCACAAAAATAAAATATATTTAAATATTTTATTTATTCCTCCAAATTATCTACAAATAATTAAAAAAATCTTTTTATTTAATTATGCTTTCTTATCTTCTAAAAATCTTCATATCTTCTAAAAATATATTCTTGTCATACAAAAGCAAAAGCTGAGTTAAGGCAACTTTGCTTTTAAATTAGAAAAATAAATTCTAATTTAAGAAACTAAAAACTCATCCTCATCAAGAAAGCATTTGACTCAACAAAGCTTCCTTTTAAATGACACATGTCATTCTTCTATTCGTACATGTTCGTATGAACATTCTCCGCCGTTGATCTTCTTATTTCTTCTAAACCATTGATCTTCCCTCTCCCAACTCTATAAATACAACCCTCCTCTTCTTCATTTTATCATCCATCATTTGAGTAAACTTATGCTGCAGGAAATATAGTTCGCCATTAGTACCCCCATCTCCATAGCACTTCATATCATCCATTTCATTAGTGTGTTGAAGCTCATCTTCAATCACACAAAGTATTAGAGCCAACTTCTGTTGGCAAGAGACACATTGTAGCTTCATGAGTGTTGTCATTAATGGCAACAAAGCTTATCCCACCCATCTGCAGGACATGGTGTTTCTATACCGAAAGTCAGATTGTAGAGTAACTTGGTCTGGTGACCAAGAACAGAGTATGCAGCAAGGTCCGACAATCAGGTCCGGATCTCTCAGAGGAAGTATCTATGTAAAGTATAGACTTGGGGAAGTCAAGAGGAGTACCTTGACTAATAGATTCCAGGGATTGAGCCTCTGGTGATGAAAGAATGAAGAGATATAAGCACCTAAGTACTAGGTTCCTGTTTGACAGAGTAAACAGAGGAAGAACTGACTGACAGAGCATCAGATCTTGATCTGGATGAGATATTGATGGTGATCAAGCTTGCTAAGGTATCATTCATGATTGGCCAACATGATTGATGAATTATATGAGCATCTCTTTGATACACATCACTTGATAAGCAAGGATTCAGCCGACAAACCAAGAGTTTGAGATAATAATAAGTATTATGGATGCCGACTAGAAAGTGGATGAAATCCTTGGTGCGGATATATATATACCAGATTGTTTTTGGTATGAGAAGGTGTGTGTGTAGTAGTGTGCGAATAAAAATAGAAGTGTAGTGTGGAAGCAGTAAGGCAAGTCCAATATGTGACAGGACAACAACATCAAGAACAGGAAGAATGAAGTGTAGTAGATAAGTATATTGAGCCTATCCGAAACTAAACCTCATCATATGTGGATTCTTTTCATTAGTTCAAGTATCTAGTTTCCTTGTATAAACTATTGTAGGCAGTGAGCCTCTTGTGAGCAGTGTGCTCAGGCAATGAGCCCTAATTGGCAAGTGCCATTTTGTACTATCTTATTCTTCTAACAGAGAATACAATCTTGGGTTAATCACCCTGTGGTTTTTCCCTTAATAGGGTTTTCCATGTCAAAATCACTATGTCATGTGTATTGATGTTATTTTTATTTGATGGTTATGTTTGTTTAAATGATTTAATACTACATTAATTGTTAAGGAAGATCATAAAGTAGAAATAATTAAGATAACTTATTCACCCCTCGTCTCAGTTATCAACAATTGGTATCAGAGATAACTTCCTCCAAATAGAGCCTAATAGCTTGAGGAAGATCCAGGAATTCAAATGGATGTGTATGGTATGAGGGAACAACTTTAGTCTACCCTAAATGATCTTGACCAATCTAACTCTGAAGTCAATGAACTGAAGGAAAGACTCAAACAGGCTGATGATTTCATAAATGAACTAAAAGGGAAATTGAGTATCTCTATGAAAAAGAGAAAGGATCTACTTTAGCAATTGGCAAGTCAAGGTGAAGACAATGATAGAAATGAAGATCTGAAGGAGAAAACCAAGTTATGTGAAAAGTTATCAAAAGAGGTCATTATAGTAAGACATGAACTGGAATCAGGAGTTATGAAATTTACCCAAGAAATTGAAGAGAAAAGAAAAACTGAAGATGATCTAAGACAATCTCTCAAAGAGAAATCAAAAGACTGCCACAAAATGGATAGAATAATTAGGCATCTAGAATCTGATCTTGAAGATGCTAGAGATAATGAAAAAAAACTTGAGGATCAAATAGACACTCTTAAAAAGGATCTTCAAACAGCAAATGAATACAAAGAGAAATTCAAGATAAGATCTGCTCAAGTTGAAGTTTTTCTTGAAAGTCAAAAGAGGGTAGATGACAAGCAAGGCTTGGGATATGAGAAAGGTGAAAGCTCCAGATCTGGTCAGAAGAACTCCAAATTAGAAAATCCAAGAAACAGGCCTAGAAGACCTCCGGTAAGGCAACCAAATGCTCAAAGATATCCATCCTTCAATGGATACTGCCACAACTACAATAATTTTGGTCATAAAGCAAATTAGTGCAGAAGAAGAATGAACTAGTCTAATTCATCCTTCTCCGGACAATGTTTTAATTGCAAAAGGTATGGTCACAAATCTCATGAGTGTAGAAATATGTAAATAAACAATTCATTCAATAGAAGATGCTTTGCATGCAATAGAATGGGACATATGGCTAATCAGTGTAGATCAAGAGGATATTAGTCAAATATGCAAAGAAATGTTGTTTACTTCAATTGCAATAGATCTGGTCATATTGCCAAATTTTACAGAAGTAAGAATCAGAACAATAAGGGTTCAGTACATCATAATCAAAACCAAGACAAAGGAAAAAGAAAAATGAATGCGGATGAAATTAAAAGGGAGATGAACAAGATTAGGGTAAAGAGGAGTACAAAAAATGTTGAGGATGGATCCGTACCAGAATTTGGTGCTGATATTCCTTTCAAAAACTAAATAGATGAGCTCTGCCTTAGGGGGAGTAACAAAAGAAAAACATTTTCCCCTGGCCAGTCATTAGGTGCCCAAAATTGGCACATGAAAGGTTGTGGATTAAAGGATTCTCAGAGAAACATCTAAAGAAGGTTTGGTAAAGATATGAAAGATCTGCAAGAAGGTTTGAAGAGTCTAATCTTCCAAGATAGATCTAGTTTGACTGTCATCCGCTAAAAGCAGGATTCTCACAGTTAGATCCAGTTTGATTCAAAACTAAGGAATCTTGATCTGCGGAGAGATTAAATGATTAAGGAAAGAAAGGTAGATTGTCAATAATCACCAAGTATAATTCAAAGCATATCTCAGTGATCCAGGAAAAGATCTTTCTTAGAACAAGGAGAACAAGGCAACTGGAATGAATTGAGTTGCGCATTTATTGCAATATGAAATTAATGTTTTTCCAGAATTAAAAGGGTTCATTCGTTTGTCATTTGCACATTTGCATTCAAGAAGAAGAGAAAAGGAGCTCTGCAACAAATTGTATCAAATTCTCAAAGATGAACTGTTGAAGTTGATTCATCCAACAAATTAATCCGGTTCATTCAACGAACCCTAGAAGTGTAAAAGGTATTTTCTGTTGTTGAATATCTCTCTGTAAATCTTTTGAAGATGGCTACTCCAAATGTTGTAAAGATTTCTGATAGGCCTTGAGCCAAATTTAAGAAACATCCTTACAAATATCTAGAAGTAGATCCCTTAGGGGCTTTTTCCAGCATTCTGCATGGGGTTTTGCATGTTGAAGATGTTAGGGCATATATTCATGTGAACATTGAAAATTTTGGGGAATCTAAACTATCAGATATCTATCACAATCAGTTAATAGATGACTCTTTTGATCTCAAGCATCAGTATAAGGCTATCCAAGACAAACATTTTGCACAGTGCATTCATTTCCCCTGTTTTTCAGAAGATGAATGGGTCCAGTATATTTTGATCAGAATGCATGACAACTTCATGTGTTTGAACATGCCATTTAAGATCACCAAGGATGCCATTAGGGCAGTAACCGGATTACACTCAACCAGTGAAATGCCTACTCTCAAATCTGTCAAAAACCAAATTGTAAGTGAGGCTACCGGATCAAAATTTGATAAAAGAGCAATGACAATTGAGGATATCATAGATCCGGATATCAAGTTTGCATCAATGATAATTGGATATAAGATATATCATTCTAGTAGGGAGAATTCAGTATCTAGAACTATTGTATATACTGCCTATGAAATCTTAAGGAAGAATGCTGACTATGATATCTATGAGCTCCTTCTGAACCAACTCTTGGAAAATTTGTAGAAGATAAAGAAGGACAAGAAGAACTCCTTCAAGTACGGTGGCCTGATACTTTGTTTGTTCTTCTATTATATGAATGAGCTACCCAGATCTAGTGGCTAGATATGGCAAAATAATAGACTAGTTGCCATACAAATCAGGGATTACTTGCATGGGCTTGGTGATGCCAAGGCACAAAACACAGCACTATGGGGTTACTTCAAAAACATCCAAAGCATGATGTAGGCTAGAGAAAGAATTCCCCAATCCCTAGTTGAAAAATATAAAGATACAGTATGCTTTATGGTAGAAATTGATCAGTACCTAATGGAGGTAGTGGAACCAAGAACAGTGTGGATCATGCCAATGGGGTATGAAGTTGATGAGAAAATTGTAGAGCTGCATGTTCAACACATGCTAAGTCAGCCCAAGGATCCTAAGGCAGAAAGGTATGGAATATTTGAAGAATTAAGTGCAAAAATCCATGTGGAGCTAAGACAACCAGAGATGAAGAGAAAAGTGAGAAAAGAGGTAGAAGAATTTTCTAAGAGGCATGGTATCTCAAAAGAGGCACTTGATGAGAACAGAGAAAAAATGGAAAGGGCGGAGAAAGAAAAGGAAGAAACTAGAAAAGAAAGTGCTTCGGTACAAGCCCCCTCCCAGACCAGATCAACCAAAAACTCTGCACCTGCCACTTCCAAGGGTCAAAAGGCTTCAAAAATGGAAGCTCAAACATCTGGAAAAGTAGAGAAGAGAACCATGAAAAAGACAACAAGGTCTTACACAAGCCAAAAGGATGAAGAAGAGATAGAATCAGATGAGGAAGTAAAGAAAATAAAGAAGAAAAGGAAAACATCTAGTGAACCCTCTACTGAAGAAGTAACAGAAGAATTTGTTGAGAAGCCTACTCTATGCATTGATGACATCATAAATTAGTTACTATGGATGGGAACCTTCAACCAATGGCTGAATTCTACGATGATTAGAATGAAGCTGACCAAAAGATCTTGCAAGAAGCCACAGTCAGGTATCTAAATATCTACAACAAGGCTTTTATTGAAATCATATCTCTTATTCCCAAAAGCCTAGAAAAGGAATTAGAAATAAGAAAGAATAATGCTATGGCAAAGGATCTTGAGATCCGAGAATGGATAGCTATTCAGTTGTATCCTTCAATCACTCCTAAGAAGAAGAATATGATCTTCAAAGATTGTAAGGATGAGTTCCAGAGCAAAGCTAGAATGAATCATCTTATGCTTAGAGAAACTGACAAAGTAGCAAAAGAGATAGAAGAGATCCTCCAAAATGCATACAAAAGATTCAACATTCCTATTATAGAGGACTTAGGTGATGATCCCTCGGCTACAGATGTTGAAGAAGAATCTACTGAGATAGTGGCAGAAGAGGTAAAGGAGGCAAGTGAAGAAAAAGGTAAGGACTTAGATTCCTCTGCTTTGAAAGAGGAGGTCCATGATCAAGCAAACATCTCTCCTCTGGTTTCCCCTGCAGACTCCGGATCTAAAGAAAAAGAAAGAGTATATGAGAAGGAAAAAGAAGATGACAGTATTAAGGCTATAGAAGGAGAGAAAACTCCAACGGAGAAGGCCACAGATGATAGTGGTAAAGGTGCAGAAGGGGAGAAAACTCTGTCTCCGGAAAGAGACACAGCAGGGGCAGTCAAAAAATTCTTAACCAAAGAGATGATGGAATTTGATGAACTGAAACTTCTTCAAGGACCATTAAATTTTGACTCCCTCTCCCCGGTTCAAACCATGAAGCTAGCATCCTTTACTTCAGCAATGGCAAAAGAAAATCTTCTGAAGTCTCACATGGAAGACTGCAAGCTTATAGAAATTGCATCCGATGTATTGGAGAAGATCTTGCCATCTTTTCAGAAGGATCCCTTAGCCTCTTCATCTGGTAATCTTAAATCTCTAGTTAATAGTGTTAGCACACATTTTGATTCCTTAGAAAAGTCAGCAGAAGATAAGGTCTGGAAGGAGTTTTTGGTAAAAGATTATCAGAGGTACAAGGGTTAATATCAAATGATAGGAGAGTTATGGATATCGGAATAAAGAACCTAGAAAATGCTCTCAAAGTGATGAAGGGGGTAAATCATAAAACACATAATAAAAAAAATTGAACACAGAGAATAGAACATTCTTTTATTGATTTGGGCAACTCATTACATTACAGAAGCTTAATTACAATAAGAGGAATCAGTCCTCCACAGGCTGCAACACACTACAGCTACCATCACCAGGCTCTGGAATCTTTCACCTTCTGTAACCCCCAAATCAGTTAGGGTTTCTATTTTCTTGTCTATTCTTGACTCTACACTTGCCCCCTTAACTCTACTACTACACAAGGTCCCCAAAATAGCCATAAATAACACTTTTTGGTGGCCTCCAGCTAAATTTCAAAATTTACAACTCCCTATAAAAGTAGGTAAACTTCCGGTAAGCATAACTTTTGATCCAGGTGTCTGATTGACGAACCGTTTTAGGCGTCAGAAAGCTCGCGATGTGAACTATCACACTGAAAATCCATAAATAGATTTTTATCAACTTTTTAGGACATTTAGCAAAGTTTTAGTGCCTCATATCTCATTTTGGAAATGTTTAGAGGCTTTTCAGAAAATAAAAACTTTAATATCTTTCATCTCAAAAATGATCTCTGCCTGATTCCTTCACCAAAGGTCTTATATTTCTATTTAGTAGCTTTCTGCAAGTTTTCACTTCAATCTGTGTCCAACTACAAACTTTCCAAAAATAGCAAGTAGACTTTCCAAAATAGGCAGATTGCTATTTTTAGCAGTTTTGGAAAAACTGAAAGTCCTACATCATTATTCTAGATATTATGGAACCAAAAACACTAATTATGGAAAGAAACGAAAACAACTACAATGATTTTGAATTAACTTCTTTTTGGGTGATGCAAGATTGCCCTTACACCACTGGATGCTCCTGCATCAGACACCAAGGGTAATTTGAGAAGTGACCCTGTCAAGTCTTAGATGTTTATGTGAGGGAAACCCAAACGGTCAACCTCTGCCTTAGATAGCCAAGAGGAATCTTCAATAGGCCTTCCTTTTTATTTTACCAGATATTCTTCATATTGCTTGTTCCGAGTACTTCTTCCAACACAGCTATCCAAGATCTCTTCTATCTCATCCATTGAAGTAGATGCTGGAATACTCCACTGCGCCTCTGTTGGTCCATCCTCTGCTCCACCTTCATGATATTTTGATAAATCAGCAATGTTGAAAACAGGGGAAATATTGATCCCATTCGGCAGCTCTACCTCATATGCATTGCCTGAATCATGCTTCTTCAAGATTCTGCATGGTCCAAATTTCTTCATTTTCAACTTATTGTATGTTCCAATTGGGAACCTTTCTTTTCCCAAGTGAACCATGACTTCATATCCTACTTGGAACTCCTTATACCTCCTCTTCTAATCTTCCTTAGCCTTGTACTGAGTATTCATCTTATTAATGTGCTTTCTCACCTCTTCATGCAAATTCTTTAGATGTTCTACAAAGTCTTCAGCCTCAGCACTTGCCTTTACTCCCTTATCCAGATTCCTTAACTCTGAAGCATTTCTTGGACTATTTCCATATAAATTCTGGAATGGTGATTTACCAGTACTCCTATTGATAGAATTGTTGTAAGCAAATTCTGCCTGTGGTAAAATCAAATCCCATCCCTTGGGCTTATCTCCTACTAAGTACTGTAGCAGGTTACCCAAACTCCTATTTGTTGGTCATGATGTTAGTCATTCACAAACATAGAATAAAAGTTACACAACAACCTTTACTCATCTTGAAAGATACGATGAATTCAAAGAATTCATGATCCCAAGTCTCCGTTGATTAGGTCTTAATCTACTGACGTTACTCAGTGGTTGATGTGTGTTGCTGTTTTCCATTCAGGGGCCTTACGTGTTTCTGCACTGTTCATCATCATCATCTTCAAATATCCTGCTCTGGATGTTCGCTCTGCATAAGTCTCCAACAATTCTACCTCTGCACTGTAAATTTAGTCAAATAATGTGCATACAGGCTGATATTTGCATGATTTCTACCATTATTTATGATTCTTTGCATGATATTTCCAATACTACATGCATTTAACTCAAATATGCTAAGGATCTTCAGTTACCTACGGGATTTCAGCATATTTCACTGTTTCTGCTTGTTATTTATCATGATTTGCAGTTATGGTGATGAATTAATGAAATTAAAAAAAGGAAAAGGGTTAGAGAGTGAGATTCCTAAAATTACTGGACTTAGATCACTGATTCACATACAAGCTCCCATACTTGCAATGAAAAGAAGGAAAACTAGAAATCATACTTCACCAGGATATTCCACAAATCCGCATGATCTAGTGCAAAGCTTCAAAGGAAAGTTGACAACAACATGTAATGAAATGAAAGCGCTTCCAGTTGAACACAGCATTCACCAGTACATATCCAGAAATCAACAGAAGATTACGTAAAATTTACAATAAGATTGTAATCTAGAACTTCATATTCATTCAGTATGCTCAAGAACAGGTACATTTACAGTGATCTGAAGAAAGAACCTTGACATTTCAACAATTCTATCCTCATTAGTCTCAGTAATCCGATCTCCTAACTTATTCTACAGTAATTGACTCTTGCGCCAGATGC
Organism: Cunninghamia lanceolata; assembly: GCA_027924645.1. NCBI lineage: Eukaryota > Viridiplantae > Streptophyta > Pinopsida > Cupressales > Cupressaceae > Cunninghamia > Cunninghamia lanceolata. The sequence continues at coordinate 9,437,922 of BSBN01000193.1, forward strand.
GTCTGTGTATTCTAATGTATTTTCCTTTAAAATGACAAGCTCTGGATGTTATATAGAGCAACTGCCAGAAAACGGTTACAATGATCCAAGGATCAGGATCCTCTCATAACAAACAATGGTCCAGATGAAAAGCACATGCTTCATCAGTTGGCAAATGTACAGCTGGCACAGAATATTCCAGCATCTTCAACTTGATTCGGCCTCCAGCTGGCGAACAACATATTTGACAATATCCTCCTCATTTCTGGCTCATGTTGCCTCCATGCGTAACTTTGTAATGCTCAGCTTCAGCAGCATCATCATGATTTCAACGTTCAGCTTCAGCAGCATCATGACTTCAATGTTCAGCTTCAGCAGCATCATGACTTCAATGTTCAGCTTCAGCAGCACATGATGATTTCCTGCAAGTAAACAGACAAACATTAGGTTCATCATCATCATGATAAACAACAGGAAGTAAACACTTTTATTAAACATACCTCCCAATGTGCAGCTACAGGCAAACAGGTCTTACCTGTGAAAATATGCACTAAATGCATAAACAGCATGAAAACAACCAGGTCAACCCTCGTTGACCAAAATCAGGTAGTCGGGCTTTCAAATTTCTATCGCTTCATGTTTTTGCCCATTTTCTTGTATATCGGGTTCGAAATATGATGATGATGATCTCAGATTATACAAAGAAATAATCACCTTTCAACCATCCTTAGAATCCGGCTTTGCATCATCATCATATTTGCATCGGCGTGACTACATATGATCAGGGTGACAATTTTACCTTAGGCCGACGGCAACAGTTATACCGACGCCAAAAAAATCATGATGATGACCAACTATATATCTTCAAAGTGGCCGCAGGATATCACAAAATATGATGATCCTCCTTTCCTAATGCTCTGATGAAAAGCACATCAGGATGTTCACTTCCGCATACTGGGAAAGAAAGACAACGTCATCATCATCATGATGAAGACAAACAGGAGGACTTGGGATATGATCCTGCCGCTGAGGAAAATCATGATGACGTCATCGTCATCATCGGGCTTGGATAAAATGCAAAGGGATGACGTCATCGTCATATTCGTTAAAATCAGGAGGAAAATGGAATATCGGGTTCCCTCTAAGGAAGATGATCAGGTCATGAAAGCAGTATGACCCCTTTTCGGCCAAGGCGATCCTCGAAAGATCAAGATGATGATGATCATCATCATCATATACGCACTGGGTGATCAAAAATATGATCCTGCTGAAAGTCCTGATGACGTCATCAGGATATCTGGGGCTTGTGTTAATCCTCGAAGATGACGTCATCGTCATCATCATATTGGTGAAATGGATCACGCCTTGGAAAATATCCTGCCGAAGGACAAAGGTGATGGTGACGTCATCGTCATCATCATATTTGCAAAAGGTTATACTCGTCGGCAGGATGATATTACGAACTGCTGGGAGAGACGAACAAGATCATGATGATCTTGTTCAACACGACTTAAGAAACGAAAATCACCCTCCACTTCGAAAGATAAGGTGATCATCATGATCACGCAAAAGGAGGTCAGGAGGATATTAGGAAATGTCGGGTCTCGAAATATCATGATGATGTTGATCACCAAGACTGTCGTGCGCGCGCAAATTATGCAGATGGCAGATTTCTCTAAGTAAGGTGATATTATAATATCAGCATGATATTATAATATCGGGTGATGTTGGAATATCATGATGATGCTCGCAATGTTTCTAAGGTTACTCGACGGGTAAAACACACTAGCACTTAAGATTGACGTCCGGATATTTCGGGACTGCATGATATTTATCAGGCGATAGAGTAAGATCATGATGATGACCTTTGGCGACACAAAAGACCGCCCGACGGGAAAGGATACTACGACTTAAACTTGACGTCCGGATGTTTCAACCTCAGGATATTATCGGAGAGCTTTTCAAATATCATGATGATGATGTTCATCATACAGCAATTATCAGGTTTGACCAAAACTTTGACTGCTCATAACTCTCTCATATGGACGAATTTTCAAGTGATGTAAAAGGCAAACCTGCATGGAATTTCAAGCTCTTTCTAACTATGAAGTCATAGAAACAAAATATGAACTTTGAGAAACTAACCTCATGATGATGACCTACCTCATCCTGACCTTCATGATGATGATGCACCTGACCTATTTTTACCAAACCGCCAGAAACAGACAACACAAGCCAAAACAAAAGTTGGGTCCCTGTTTTGCCAAGTCAAAATGGGGCGTGTTGTGTAACCACACAACAACTTGCCACCAAAGAAAACAACAAAATTCAAATAATTCAAGTGATATGATCACATTCATCTATAGTGTTCTAATTCTGTCTAAGTAAATCATCATGATCTTTGAATGGTAAAATTTCATTATGGTGATAAAGCTAACAAAGGATCAGGTGTGTGCAGATGATTAATTATCCTCATCTTGAAAGTAAGTTGAAAACATAAGTAACTGGTGTTAAACTACATAGTTGGAGATCATCCCTCATAGCCAACCTGGATAGAGCCTTGCTGCCAGTAGGTGTCTATAACCCCGGCAAGGTTATCTATACAATCTCCCTAAGTAGAGCCCCACTGCCAGCAGGCGTCCATAGCCCCGGTAGAGTTACTTAGATGGCCTAATTTTATTTTGTTTCTGATTTTCCTTTAAAAATTTAAATTTGATATCATCATGTCTGCTCATTTGTACAAGGTGTAGTCACTTGCAGCTTTAGGTTGGAGATTGTATTGGTAGCAAGGGAGTCCCTTTAGATTTTTCACTTAACACCTATACTCATATCTTCAACAAACCCAAGGCTGTTAGGTGTTTCATTGTGTTTGATTCACTTTGGACAAGAAAAAGTACCCTGATGAAAAGACATCATAAACCTGATCATGAGTATTTATCAGAATGAATTACAATCTATATCTAAATCTGATCTCATCACTTGAATCCTAACAATTTAGTTATTTTCTTAGGTGATGAAGTGCATCATCCTGACTTACCAGAACAAGGTCCCAACAAAACAACAACAACAACAAGCAAACACTGTACAAACAACTATACAAATATACAATATGATACACAAGACTGCCATGAAGTCACTCAGGCCTGGAAATAATGTTTGAGGAATTGTCCATTGACTGGCAACGGGACATCCTCACCTGTCAGGTTCTTAAGCCTATAAGTGCTGTCTCCTAAAATTTCAGAAATCTGAAAGGGACCTATCCATAGTCTATCGAACTTACCATGATCACCTTTCCTTTCATGGGCTCTATCCCACATCAGGACTAAATCTGATATCCTGAAAGCTTTAATTCTGGCTCTCTTGTCAAACCAGCGTTTGACAACAGCCTGATGTTTTGCAAATTGGTCAATTGCTTGGCTTCGTTTTTCTTCCAGATGCATCAACTGAAGCAACCTGACTTCCTGTTTATTATCTATGCCTAGATAGTCTTGGGCAAACTGCAGAGTAGGAATTTTCAAGTTTACAGGGAGGATAGGATCTACCCCATATACTAGCTGGAAGGGTGAGTTTCCTAATGCAATTTTCATTCTAGTTCTGTCTACCCATAAGGCATACTTCAGAAATGAGTTCCATTCCCTGGGATTTTTCTCTATCAATTTTCTTATGATACTCAGTAAATTCTTATTGGTGGATTCTGCTAATCCATTTCCCTGGGGATAGTAATTGGATGAGAACTTAAGTATGATCCCATGATCAAAAGCCCAACTTGACAATTTAGTGGAAATGAAAGAAGAACCATTATCACTTACCAATGCATAAGGAGTTCCATACCTGGTGACAATGTTGCTTTCCAGAAATTTAATGACATCATCAGCAGTACAAGTTTTGCTGCTGATAGCCTCAGTCCATCTGGTACAATAATCAGTAATTGTTAGGACATACCTCTGGCCTGAAGAAGACGGAGGATTGATTGGTCCTATGAAATCCATGCCCCATTGTGCAAATGGGCGCTCCTCCATCACTGGCTGCAATGGTTGTGCAGCATACTTTTCTCTGTTGGCAGCAACCTGGCAAACATGACAACATTTAACATGATTAGCTGTGTCTTTAAAAATTGTAGGCCAGTAATATCCTGCTCTGAGGATTGCATGTGTGGTGGCCAACGCTGATCCGTGGGCAGTTCCAAACTTGTCATGTAGCTCTGTCAGAACTTTATTGGCTTCTGATTTCTCTAAGCATCTCAGGTATATCCCTTCATAATTCTTTTTAAGTAGGGCTCCTCCCTTCATCATATATTTCTGGGATCTCATCTTCAAGGCTCTTCTCTGTGAAGCCTGCATCCTCAAAGGACATCTTCCAGTGATCAGGATGTGCCTGATGTCTGAATACCATTCTTTATTGTCTTTCTCATCTATCACATACTGTTGACTGATGATGTTTGGATCAGTTTCAGATATCACTGGCTCAGAGCCTGTCCTCTTACTAGCTTCATGGGTGTGATCTCCATGTCATATTCTTGTAGTACCGTAATCCATTTGGCCCTTTTTTCACCAGGTTCACTCTGCATCAGCAGCATCTTTACTGCTGCATCTGGTACCACAGCAATCACTTTGCTCCTCATTATATAATGTCTGAACTTTTTTACTGCTCTGACTAATGCAAGTGCCTGTCTTTCAACATCTACATATCTCAACTCAGCATCCCTGAAAGGACAGCTCATGAAGGCAATTGGTTTCTCTTCTTTATCTTCATTTCTTTGAGTTAACACTGCTGCAGAAGTATGTTCTGAAGCAAATGAGTAGATGTAGAAATCTTTTGTATAATCTAGACTAATGAGGACAGGAGCATCTGAAATGGCCTTCTTTATATCTTCAAAAGCAGCTCTGGCTTCTGGTGTCCAGTCAATTTGTGCATCTTTTTTCAACATGGCATTCAGTGGTCTGACAATCTCAGCAAAGCCAGTGATGAACTTCCTCACAAAATTTATCTTACCAAAATAAGATTTAAGCTCCTTTTTGCTTCCTGGAAGTGGTAATTTCATAATAGATTCCACCCTGTCAGGATCAATGATAATCCCATCTTCTGTGATCAGGTGGCCTAGTAACTTTCCTGTTGTGACCCCGAATATGCACTTCTTGGGATTCAAAGATATTCCATATTCTTCACACTTCTTTAGCACACTTCTGAGATCAGCAACATGATTTCCCCTTTCTTTGGAGAACACTGTCAGGTCATCCATGTAGATGACTATACATTTTCCTATTAAGCCTCTGAAGGCTATGTCCATTGCTCGCTGGAATGTAGCTCCAGCATTTATCAATCCAAATGGCATACGTCTATATGCAAATATCCCCCATTTTGTGGTGAAGGCAGTCTTTAATCTGTCAATTTTGTCCACCATCACTTGGTTGTACCCTGAAAAACCGTCCAAGAAGGACATCATCTTGGCTCCATTTACCATCTGCAGAACTTCATCCAAAGAGGGCAAAGGATAGTTATCCTTTTCTGATGCTCTGTTCAGGTTCCTGAAATCCACACACAATCTGATGTCTCCATTCTTCTTCCTGACTGGTACCAGATTTGCCACCCAAGTGGAGTGCCTTACTGGAAATATTATCCGGGCATTCAACAACTTCTTGACCTCTTCAAGGATGATGGGCTCAAGCAGAGCATTGACTGGCCTCTGCTTCTGTCTGAAAGGTTTTGCATCTGGCTTGAGGGGTATAGTATGAGTTATGACAGAAGTGTCATACGTCTTCAGCTCGTCATAAGTCCATGCAATTACATGTATATAATCCTTAAGGGCTTGAGTTATTCCATCTAACTCTTCAGGTGTACAAACCTTACCCAACAAGACATTCTTCTTGTCATCAGCTTGTCCAATATTCACCTGTGAATATTGACCTCCATCTGCCTTAGGCAGATCCTTATGCTTGAGCATATTATCCAGATCAAAGGCTCTTTCTAATTCAATCATACCTTTGGGAATTGTGTTGCCAGGCAACTCTAAAATCTCATCTTCTTCCCAGACATGATCTTCCATACCATTTTCATCTATGATCTGAGCTTCAAATACATCTCTGTTTGATATGAAGTCCAGGATGTGCTGATCATCATCAAACACTTGGAGATTGGTCACATTGTCAGGTACTGAAGGTACTGACACCAATTCTACTGCAAATCTCTTCAGACCAGATATAGACAGTGGTTCCAGCGTACTGGCGGCCTGAGCAAGTGCATCTGCCCTTTGGTTCTGTTCTCTTGGCACGTGAACGATGTTGAAGGCATCAAAGTCTTCAATCAGGTCCCACACACGATGTCTGTAATTTGACAGCTTTCTGTAGTTGCAAGAGTAAATTCCTCTTACTTGTCTCACAACTAGTTCTGAATCTCCAAAGACATGCAGGATCTTCACCTTCTTCTTATGGGCAAACAACAGTCCATGAATCAGAGCTTCATACTCTGTGACATTATTAGTGCAGGGGAACTGTAATCTATAAGCTGCTAAATGGGATTTCCCTGATGGATCAGTAAGGTCAATCCCTACTCCAGAACCCTGCTTGGATTTAGATCCATCAAACCTTAGGATCCAAGGCTTATCTTCAGCAGGACATTTATTTGAACTTTCCTTTTTCTTTGCAGCTCTGGCTGCTGCTCCGCCTGATATCCACCTTAACTTAGGTGTGCCATCTTCAAGCTTCTTCCTTCCTTTATCTGATGAGCCTGATGGCTTTTCTGTTTTCTCTTCCATCCTAGCAAGAGGATGATGTTCAGCACATACAACTGCATGCTTCTTCAAAATGTGTAAGCACAGTGAGCAAGTGGTTTCTGAGTGAGGCGCCTCATGCAGCCTACACCAACTTTTGATTAAAACCTCCTGGGGAGATCTACACTGTTGTGTCATTTTTTCTATTTCTTTAACCAGAAATTCTTCGAACTTCGTCAGGTTACTGCCTTTATCCTCATCAGACAACTCATAATCCGGTTCCATGAAGCAATCACTACCAGGAGTGATCTTTTCCTTTCTCGCATCATTCGTCTGATTGGACACCAGGATCTCTTCTGTTTTTTGGATATGATCCTCATCAGGATCCGTCGACTCTTCTGTTCCTGCAGAAGACAAATAAAAATTAGTATCATCATCATCATCAGATGTAGCACTCACCTCGGAATATGATGATGATGCCTCACTATACGTCTGCTCCAGCATGATCATGTCCAAGCATGGTTCGCAAGTCTTTTCCGAGTGTGCTTCTCCATGCAATCTGCACCATCCGTCGATCAAAATATCATTAGCAGGTATATTTAGTAATTGACAACGTTTTATCTGAGTAGATAAATGCATCTGAAAATCCCTGAAGCGATCTATTTCATTCTCATTATCAGGATCATTATTAAGTTCTACAACTGGCATATCCTCATGATAATCATCATCATGATGATGATGAACATCAAGCATCAGGACCTCTTCTATTTGGACAGTTTGCGGCCTGATGTGATAAACTCCAGGTTCTACGTTTACATACATGATCTCATTTGTTCTGTTATATTCCGTGATCATATGTTTCATCCTAGGCTCGGCATCAATCCTGATCTGATTACGTATACCTTTCCATGGCAACCACATGTGACTGAAGTCTGTGGACATGTATCCGTTAAGCGTTTTAGACCAGTCCCGGCTAAGCAACATCCCATATGTATCAGGTATGTCAACTACCTGAATGTCAATGTAATACTGGATCCTAGGATCAGACGCTAGCTGCATGTGAATATGAATGAGTTCTCCTACGACACTTACTTCTGTCTTGTCCAGTTGAGTGACCTTCTTTAAGGATTTAGCAGGATGCAGTCCTAATGCATTGCATATTGACAAAGGCATAACATTAGTTGAGGCTCCTGAATCAACTAAGCAGTTGTGCAAATTCTTACTGAACATTCTTATGGTGAGGAGAAACGGTGGTGATTCAGTTTTGTCTTTGTACAAGGTCATGTGAGAGGTTTCAGCAGCTTGGACTGTGGCTGACACTTTGGGCTTGACAGTGCTATTTTTAGCAGTATGGTCTCTGCTATTGGATTGACTCGAAAGGTGATTATCCTCTTTAGAAGCAGGATCATCCAGCGACTTCATGAATGCCTTTTTGATGGCAGGAGTTTTCAGTAACTCAGATAGGGACAGGCTGATCTTGATTTTCTTCATTTCATCAGCCAAATAGCTGACTAACTTGTCAGACTCATGAGGTGCATTTGCAACTTTTGTTACTGTGTTTTGAGGAGACAAGTACTGAGCATTCACCTTAGGGAACCCAGGGTTATTGCTAGCCTTAGGATCAGGGGGTGTGTTGAAGTTGTTTGGAGGTAGAGATGATGTCAATGGACCGGCAGGTCTGTTGGCATTACTCCTCAGGTTATAATTATGCTTACCAGGGTATTGCTGCTGGTATGCATGTACTTCCTCATGCTCTCTTGTAGGTTCATTTTCATCCTCAAAAGGGAAGACATAGTTTGCTTCAAAGGTTAAGGCAGATTCTTCACAGGTCTGATTATATTCCTGATGAGGCTGATTAGTGTATGTTTCCAGCACAAAAGCTGAGTCATATCCACAAGGAACTATTTCATTTCCTTCTGCCTGAGGTGGATTTCCAGAAGTATTCGACACTTCAGTCTGAAAGATGCTGGCAGCAATCCTAAATTGTGGACAATCTAATTCTGCATGTGCATTGGTGTTGTGAATCCTGCACCAATTGGTAAGGGCTGCCTCAGCAAGATTGACTCTAGTAGTCTGTTTGGCTTCACCAGGAGGCTGATTGTCTAGGGGTGATGGTAATGAACCATTATTTGGCCTGGAGTTCCACACTCTGGGCTGCCTAGGAGGATTATTGTTATTTGCAGCACTACTGTTGAAGTTATTGTTGTATCCTCTGTCAGGGTAATTTGGTCTGTCATTGGAATAACTCCTATTCTGACCTGACTGTGAATAAAACCCTTGATTTCTCAAGTGTGTTACTTCTGTGGTGAGCTTTCTCAACTGAGCAGCAATTTCTTTGATTTCCTCTTTCTCCTCTTGAGCTTTGGCCACTACATTTTCAGTCTGAGGCTGGAAAAAGGAAGATCCATGGTTACTATGAGATAGATCTGTACCCTGAGGTGTCTGAGTATGTGCAGGATATTGTGGCAATTGGCCATTTCCATTAGGAGGAGGCATGATACTCAATGGAGGTACTTGCAAAGGTGCAGGCATGATTGCTGGGGGCATCACTGCTCCATTTGGATATTGTGCAGGATATTGCGAAGGATAAGCTGCAGGATACTGTGCTGGATATTGTGACTGCATGCCAGGCAAAGCAGGGAATGCTATATTTGGAGTAGGAGCAGGTATCAGCTGTTGATTTACCTTGATAGCTTCTTGAAAAGCTCCTGTCAATGTGGTGATCGCAGGATGTGTTCTCCTGATGAACATGGCGGTTAATGGATCCAGGGCTGAATAATAAATACTTCTGGCAGCATCATCAGCCACCACATATGGGGTAACTAGGTTGGACAACATTTTTTGGAACCTAGCATTGAAATTTGCAATAGGTTCATGCTCCAATCTCTTGATTGTGGCAAACAGGTGGTAATTCATGGATGGATCAATAGGGACCTTGAATCTGTCAAGAAAGGCCTTCTCTAAGACAGCCCACGAACCTACAGAAGATTGACCAAGACTGATGAACCAATTATAAGCCTCTTCCCCTAAGGAAAAAGGGAATAATCTGCACACCACATCCTGATGCTCTATTCTGGCTCTGCAGCAAGCTTCTTTAAACGTCCTGATATGATCATCCGCATCCTGGTAAGGATGGTATTTTGGACAAAGTTTGTCCGGATACTTTGGTAACTCATGATACGCAGTAAAGGTCAATGGTGATTCGGCTGCAAAGAACGACATTGCAACCTGAGGGGGCTGAACTGGTGGTGCAGTTGGCTGAGGTTGGACTAAAGGTATACCCTGAGGTTGAACAGGAGGTGTCACTGGTATACCTGAAGGTATTTGCAAACCAACAGGAGTTACAGGAGGAGGTCCTGGTGAAGCTCTGGACGTACTAGACTCTGGAGTATGGTGAACGTCTACAGTCCTAGGTCTAAAACCTCTGACAGGCAATTCTTCGAAAATTTCACTATGTCTAGACCTGGTATTTATCCTGTGAGCCAGGATTTCTCGATTTGGAGGCCAATTAGCTGAAACTTTGCAAATATTGGCTGGATTCCACCGGATGAGGTGATATTTGCGGTCAACTTGCAAATCAGACTGAATATTTACGCGATATTTGCGAAGATACTGCAAATATGACAGGATATTGGGATATTTCGACCAGTAGCACCAGATCTCACGTGTCTAAGGCTCAAATTCTCAAAGCTTGAACAAATTTATGCATCTTTGGCCAATATTTAGTGAATTTAAAGAAATCTACTGTAAAGCTTGCAATATTTATGTGAGATTTGGAAATCTTTACACAGAATGTGCAAATACAAACTTGTCGCAGCAAATATTTACGCAATTTGATGAAATTCACAAATGATCTGAAGTTACCTTACTCTGAGCGTCATCAAACCTGGAAGTACTGATGATGAAGGTGATCTTCCGGACTCAGGCCCTCCTTCTAGCGCCAATTTATGTTGGTCATGATGTTAGTCATTCACAAACATAGAATAAAAGTTACACAACAACCTTTACTCATCTTGAAAGATACGATGAATTCAAAGAATTCATGATCCCAAGTCTCCGTTGATTAGGTCTTAATCTACTGACGTTACTCAGTGGTTGATGTGTGTTGCTGTTTTCCATTCAGGGGCCTTACGTGTTTCTGCACTGTTCATCATCATCATCTTCAAATATCCTGCTCTGGATGTTCGCTCTGCATAAGTCTCCAACAATTCTACCTCTGCACTGTAAATTTAGTCAAATAATGTGCATACAGGCTGATATTTGCATGATTTCTACCATTATTTATGATTCTTTGCATGATATTTCCAATACTACATGCATTTAACTCAAATATGCTAAGGATCTTCAGTTACCTACGGGATTTCAGCATATTTCACTGTTTCTGCTTGTTATTTATCATGATTTGCAGTTATGGTGATGAATTAATGAAATTAAAAAAAGGAAAAGGGTTAGAGAGTGAGATTCCTAAAATTACTGGACTTAGATCACTGATTCACATACAAGCTCCCATACTTGCAATGAAAAGAAGGAAAACTAGAAATCATACTTCACCAGGATATTCCACAAATCCGCATGATCTAGTGCAAAGCTTCAAAGGAAAGTTGACAACAACATGTAATGAAATGAAAGCGCTTCCAGTTGAACACAGCATTCACCAGTACATATCTAGAAATCAACAGAAGATTACGTAAAATTTACAATAAGATTGTAATCTGGAACTTCATATTCATTCAGTATGCTCAAGAACAGGTACATTTACAGTGATCTGAAGAAAGAACCTTGACATTTCAACAATTCTATCCTCATTAGTCTCAGTAATCCGATCTCCTAACTTATTCTACAGTAATTGACTCTTGCGCCAGATGCGTCTGTGTATTCTAATGTATTTTCCTTTAAAATGACAAGCTCTGGATGTTATATAGAGCAACTGCCAGAAAACGGTTACAATGATCCAAGGATCAGGATCCTCTCATAACAAACAACGGTCCAGATGAAAAGCACATGCTTCATCAGTTGGCAAATGTACAGCTGGCACAGAATATTCCAGCATCTTCAACTTGATTCGGCCTCCAGCTGGCGAACAGCATATTTGACAATATCCTCCTCATTTCTGGCTCATGTTGCCTCCATGCGTAACTTTGTAATGCTCAGCTTCAGCAGCATCATCATGATTTCAACGTTCAGCTTCAGCAGCATCATGACTTCAATGTTCAGCTTCAGCAGCATCATGACTTCAATGTTCAGCTTCAGCAGCACATGATGATTTCCTGCAAGTAAACAGACAAACATTAGGTTCATCATCATCATGATAAACAACAGGAAGTAAACACTTTTATTAAACATACCTCCCAATGTGCAGCTACAGGCAAACAGGTCTTACCTGTGAAAATATGCACTAAATGCATAAACAGCATGAAAACAACCAGGTCAACCCTCGTTGACCAAAATCAGGTAGTCGGGCTTTCAAATTTCTATCGCTTCATGTTTTTGCCCATTTTCTTGTATATCGGGTTCGAAATATGATGATGATGATCTCAGATTATACAAAGAAATAATCGCCTTTCAACCATCCTTAGAATCCGGCTTTGCATCATCATCATATTTGCATCGGCGTGACTACATATGATCAAGGTGACAATTTTACCTTAGGCCGACGGCAACAGTTATACCGACGCCAAAAAAATCATGATGATGACCAACTATATATCTTCAAAGTGGCCGCAGGATATCACAAAATATGATGATCCTCCTTTCCTAATGCTCTGATGAAAAGCACATCAGGATGTTCACTTCCGCATACTGGGAAAGAAAGACAACGTCATCATCATCATGATGAAGACAAACAGGAGGACTTGGGATATGATCCTGCCGCTGAGGAAAATCATGATGACGTCATCGTCATCATCGGGCTTGGATAAAATGCAAAGGGATGACGTCATCGTCATATTCGTTAAAATCAGGAGGAAAATGGAATATCGGGTTCCCTCTAAGGAAGATGATCAGGTCATGAAAGCAGTATGACCCCTTTTCGGCCAAGGCGATCCTCGAAAGATCAAGATGATGATGATCATCATCATCATATACGCACTGGGTGATCAAAAATATGATCCTGCTGAAAGTCCTGATGACGTCATCAGGATATCGGGGGCTTGTGTTAATCCTCGAAGATGACGTCATCGTCATCATCATATTGGCGAAATGGATCACGCCTTGGAAAATATCCTGCCGAAGGACAAAGGTGATGGTGACGTCATCGTCATCATCATATTTGCAAAAGGTTATACTCGTCGGCAGGATGATATTACGAACTGCTGGGAGAGACGAACAAGATCATGATGATCTTGTTCAACACGACTTAAGAAACGAAAATCACCCTCCGCTTCGAAAGATAAGGTGATCATCATGATCACGCAAAAGGAGGTCAGGAGGATATTAGGAAATGTCGGGTCTCGAAATATCATGATGATGTTGATCACCAAGACTGTCGTGCACGCGCAAATTATGCAGATGGCAGATTTCTCTAAGTAAGGTGATATTATAATATCAGCATGATATTATAATATCGGGTGATGTTGGAATATCATGATGATGCTCGCAATGTTTCTAAGGTTACTCGACGGGTAAAACACACTAGCACTTAAGATTGACGTCCGGATATTTCGGGACTGCATGATATTTATCAGGCGATAGAGTAAGATCATGATGATGACCTTTGGCGACACAAAAGACCGCCCGACGGGAAAGGATACTACGACTTAAACTTGACGTCCGGATGTTTCAACCTCAGGATATTATCGGAGAGCTTTTCAAATATCATGATGATGATGTTCATCATACAGCAATTATCAGGTTTGACCAAAACTTTGACTGCTCATAACTCTCTCATATGGACGAATTTTCAAGTGATGTAAAAGGCAAACCTGCATGGAATTTCAAGCTCTTTCTAACTATGAAGTCATAGAAACAAAATATGAACTTTGAGAAACTAACCTCATGATGATGACCTACCTCATCCTGACCTTCATGATGATGATGCACCTGACCTATTTTTACCAAACCGCCAGAAACAGACAAAACAAGCCAAAACAAAAGTTGGGTCCCTATTTTGCCAAGTCAAAATGGGGTGTGTTGTGTAACCACACAACACTATTCACCACTTCGGTCTATCCATCAGTCTGTGGATGGTGTGTAGAATTGAACTTCAAATTTGTCTTCAACTTCTTCCATAATGTCCTCCAGAAATAACCAACGAACTTGGTATCTCGATCTAAAACAATGCTCTTTGGTAGACCATGTAGTCTCACCACCTCTCTAAAAAATAATTCAGCAATATGAACAACATCATTATTCTTCTTGCAAGGAATAAAATGCGCCATCTTTGAGAATCTATCCACCACCACAAAAAAGAATCATGTCCTCTATGTGTCCTTGGTAAACCAAGAACAAAATCCATACTGATATCAACCCATGGCTTCTCTGGTATAGGTAATGGTTGATACAACCCTGTATTCTGACTTGTTCCTTTTGCCATTTGACATACTCTGCAACTCTGCACAAACTTCCTCACATCCTACTGTACCTGTGGCCAATAATAATTTTCACCAACAATAGCAATGGTCTTATCTTGACCAAAGTGTCCGGCCAATCCTCCACTATGCTTCTCCTTAATTAGGTTCTCTCTCATGGGACTCCTTGGAATGCACAACTGGCTTCCTCTAAACAACATGCCATCTTGGATTATGAAATCCAACCATCTTGTCCTATCCAAAGTAACAGGTTCCAAACAAGCTTTCTAGGCCTCTACAAAATCTGGATCCTTGGGATACAAACATTTGAGCTCATCGAACCCAACAACCTCTATCTTCATTTATGTCAACAAATTTTTCCTTCTGCTCAAGGCATCTGCAACTCTGTTGGACTTCCCACTCTTGTGCTTCAAAACAAAAGTATAGCTCTACAAAAACTCAACCCATTTTAAGTGCCTTTGGTTCAACTTTCCTTGACTATTAAGATACTGCAAAGCCTGATGATCAGTATATAAAACAAACTCCTTTGGGAACAAATAATGTCTCCATTTCTTCAAAGCCTGAACTATTGCATAAAACTCCTGATCATAAGCATAATACTTTTCCTTGGCATCATTAAGCTTCTCACTAAAATAAGAAATGGGCTTACCTTCTTGGCTTAAAACAGCTCCTATACCACTACCACTAGCATCACAATCTACCTGAAATACCTTATTGAAATCTAGAAGTGCCAAAATAGGTTGCTCTACAACTTTCTGCTTCAATGTATCAAAGCTCTTGTCTGCTCCTTTAGTCCATCAAAACTATTTTCTATCCCCTCTCATTATCTTAGTTAGGGGTGCACAAATGCTACTAAAATTCCTGATAAACTTTCTCTAAAAACTTTCCAAACCATGAAAGGATCTTACCTCCGTTGTACTCCTTGGCATAGGCCATTCAATGATAGCCCTTACTTTTTTTGGGTCCATCTTAAGACCTTCTTCTGAGACTACAAATCCCAAGTATACCAACTCCTTCTTTGCAAAACTACATTTCTTTAGATTAATCAGCAACTTCTCCTCCCTAAGCTTCTCTAGAACTCTTCTGATAGGCATCAGATGCTCATCCCAAGTCTTACTAAAAATTAAAATATCATCCAAATAAACAATAACAAAACTTCCCAAAAATTCTTTCAATACCTCATTCATGAGCTGCATGAGTGTGCTCGGTGCATTGGTTAGCCCAAATGGCATGACTAACCACTCATACAAACCTTCCTTTGTCTTGAAGGTTGTCTTCCATTCATCTCCTTCTCTGATATGGATTTGGTGATACCCACTCTTTAGGTCAATTTTCATGAAATACTTGGCTCCACTCAAACAATCCATAATGTCATCCATTCTTGGCAATGGAAATCTATGCTTGATAGTTATCTTATTGATGGTTCGAGAGTCTGTACACATCCTCCATTCTCCATCCTTCTTTGGTGCTAGTACTACAGGTACCACAGATGGACTTAGGCTCTCCCTTATTAGTCCCTTCCTTAACAACTCTTGAACTTGTCTGTTTAGCTCTTCATTCTCTGTAGGGGTCATTCTGTGGGCTGCCTTGTTTGGCAAACTGGATCCTAGTATCAAATCTATTTGATGACTTATCTTTCTTACTAGTGGCAAACCTTCTGGTACATTATCAGAGATAATGTCCTAGAACTCTTCCAACATATATGAAACTTCTACTGGTACATCTTCACAGTTCTCTTGACTAATCTTAGGAATCAATGCAAATCAATGACTCTCATGCTTCATACCCTCCAAAAACTTCTTGCCATCTACCAGGCAAATTCTGGCAGTACTACATACCTTTTCTTTCACCTCCTTCAAGGGCTTCAACTTATGACGAACTCCATCCTTTGTCAAGGAATATGTGTTTGCACGGCCATCATTGACATCACTCCTATCATACTGCCATGGCCTCCTCAACAGTATATGACATGCATCCATCGGTATGATATCACACAACACCTCATCATGATAATCACAAATCTTGAAATTCACTAAACACTGCTCATTGACCAAAGCTCTATGGTCCTTCTGCAACCATGCAATCCGATATGGATGCGGATGCTTTCTTCTTGTCAACTTCAACTTATCAACCATTTCCTCTAAAACAAGATTATCAGTGCTTCCACTGTCAATAATAATATCACAACACTTACCTTCACATTTGCACCTTGTGTAGAATAAACTCTTCCTCTGACTGGGTTCTTTCTCCTCATTCAGCAAGTTTCTTCTAACAACTAGGTTTCTCCCCTTTCAGCATCTTCAGAATGCTCAGAATGTGCATATTCATCTACATGTGCAACTCGTGCATTGCCTTCAGGTCTTCTATTTGTCCTTCCTTGATGTTGCAGACACTCGTATGATCGATGCCCTTCTTCCCCACATTGGAAATAGGTTCCTCTGAAACCTCCTCTTCCGGGTCCTTGCCCAGGTCTACCTCTTCCTCTTCCTCTTTTCTCACCATTGTTCTGGTCACGAGGGCGGTAAGTGTTATCCCCTCTCTAATTTTGATTGGTGCTAGCTTCTTCACTTTTCTTTTGATCTTCATTACAGCCTCCATAGGGCCTCCCACCAGTCCTTCTGCCTTGACCTCTTCCCCTTTGCTTGCTGTCAAATCTTTTATTCAGCTTCTCTTCCACCTTTAGGGAAAACTAGTATGCATCTTCTATGGTGGTCATTCTGACTAGGCTCAGCTCCTCTTGAATACTCAACCTCAACCCATTAATGTAATGAGCCACCTTCTCCTTGTTGGCCTCTCCATGGCCTATCCTGATAGTGATCTTATAAAAATCTTATGTATAATCCTTAACAGACTTGTTAGCTTGCTTCAGTCCTTGCAACTTCTTCAATAACTCTATCTCATAATCCACAGGAATGAACTACTTCTTTAGTTTCTCCACCATCCGATCCCATATGGTGATCTTTCCTTTTCCTGTTCTATTTCTCTCTAGTTGGACCTCCTTTCACCAAATATTGGCATGACCCTTCAACTTTATTTTTGCAAACTTGACCCGATCTGGGTCCTCCACATCTTCATACTCAAAATACTCCTCCATGTCACTAATCCAATCAATAAGTTGTTCTGGGTTCAAATCCCCAGAATATGTAGAAACCTCGATCCTGGGTGGTGCAGGAGCACACTCTCTGTAGTGCAGGATCATCTTTTCTGTTGTTGTCTCATAAGGCTCTTAAGCCATTTCATTTTGTAATAAGGGTCAATTTGGTCCCATGAATGTAATTGTGCAAGGCACACATGTAGTTTTGCTTGTATGACGGGTAAACCAACGGCTAACTGATTTGAAAATCAGTTTGCACGGTTGGAGGGGATAACTGCTGTCTCTACATCTTCTTTAGAGGCAGGTTGTATGTCACACGGGGCAGAGAGGGAAGTGTGTATTACAACAAGTTTTTGATAATTGAATGAAGAGAGTTCTGGGTATGATCTGTGTTGATTTTATTGGTTGTTCTTAGTGATCTGATATCTTTATCCTGATTTTGTAAATAGAACCTAATCGGATGCTATCCGTCAATCCATAGTGACTCTGTAGTGTGCAGACGGTGTAAAACCCACGGTTCCATAGTGGCTGGTTCGTAACCTAGGAGTAGGGTTTTGATTCATACATGGAGGCCCTTTCCTCTGTCCACTGAAGCCCTGTATAGTAACAGTGGGATGGGGGAAAGATTTCTCACGTTTGTTGTTGTTGAATTCTTACCCAGGAAGCCAGCGAACTCAGTCAAGTTCGACTAGACATCATCATGTGGCTAGTCGGGAAATCGGAGTGAAATTGGATAGTTTTGATGTGGGATCAGATTGCTACAAGTGATCAAGGGTTTGATAAATGAAACGGCTAAATTCCATTGTTCTGTCGAAGGGAATTCTGGTTCGGCGCCTCTGAACAGTTGGAGATCCATCGGCGTGAAAGGCTCTCCGTCTTGCCGAAGATTGGTATAGTGCCGGAGACACATACCTTTGTGTTCGCATCGGTGAGAGAAACGATATCGGGCTAAGGAAAATATACCTAGCCGACGGTATAAAGTTTCACCGATCGGTGAGACATCCTCGGAGTGTTGCCGATAGAGAGTATCGGCGCGAGGAACCTTGTCGGGGGCAGCCGAAGAAGTCACGGCGACCGTTAGAGTCCCACCGATAAAGTTCATCGGAAGGAGTTCGAGAAGTCTCAGCGACAAAGGACTCGTCGGAGTGAGATGAAACATCGGGACTACGAACCGGAGTCTTACCGAAGCAGGAGGTCTGGCCGATGGGCCTGACGATATCGGCGAGAGACAAAGCGTCGGTGTAGGTGAAAGAAGCTTCACCGAAGGAAGAAGTCTGGCCGACAAAGAGTGGTCATCGGGGTGACGAAGGAAGAAGTCTGGCCGAAGGAACTTTATCGTGGTCCGATAGTATGAGGTGTTGCCGATAGGCAACTAACCGTCACGGAGTTTATCGGTGAGAACTTAGCCATCGGGATATAACAATAAGACCCAGCCGATAGTTCATGTCTCACCGATAGAGAAGTCATTCTTGGCTTCGGAGAGACATTGGGATACCTCTTGCCGATAGGGAAGATATAGTCAATCTTCATCCACTTCTGCTGGCACTCTGCATCAAATTGGTATCAGAGCCAATATTCTGAATCACAGCCGTGTATGTCAGACGAAGAATTGGAGATAGAAACAGAGGCTAGCACAATGCCTCCCAAGACGATGAGTAAAGCAGCCATCCAGAAGATGGTGGAAGAAATGCTCAAAGAGAGACTGAAGGAAGAGAGATCCAAAGAGAAGGATGGAAGCACTTCTGAGTCAGAGGAGAATGAAGAAGGAGAAACTGGGGAGAATCCTCAAGGAGAAGGTATGACTGCTGATCAAAAGGCATTTCTGAATGCACTCAAGGGTCATGGAGATAGTGGTGATCCGAAACTGGATGTTCCCACGTTCAATGGGAAACTGGATGGAGATACTCTTGTGGACTGGATTGAAGCCATAAGTAATTACTTTGACTTCAAAGAGTATAGTGACAGTAAGAAAGTAAAGTTTGCAAAGACCAGACTGAGAGGTTCTGCATTGGTTTGGTGGAACTACACTCAATGTGAAAGGGAGAAGGTTGGAAAGAGTCCAATCACCAAGTGGAGCAGAATGGTGGCCATGCTGAGAGCCAAATTTCTACCATGTGATTATGATCTGCAGACTATCAGAAAGTTTAATCATCTTAGGCAGAAAGATATGGACGTGGCTACATACACTGAAGAATTCCACAGATTGAGCATGAGAGCCAATCACAGAGAAGAAGAAAAAGAGATGGTGGCCAGATACCTGGATGGACTGAGGTACAATATACAGGATGAGTTCAGTATGGTGGTTCCCAAGACTGTGGATGAATGTTTTCAGTTAGCCTCTAGGGCAGAGGATAAACTGAAAAGGAGAAGTGATCAAAATAACAGAGGAAGAGGTGGCAGGAACAATAGAGGAAGAGGTAATTTTGGCAGAGGACAGCCAAACAAAGGTGAAAGTTCTAGTCAACAAGAATCACGTTCTGATACAGAACAAAAAGGTGGTGGTTTCAGAGGTTGGAGAAGACCTAATGGCAGAGGAAGAGATGGTGGTGCAGGCAGAGGACGTGGAGTCTTCACTGGAAGATGTTACAACTGCAATCAAGTAGGCCACACTGCAAGTAAGTGCCCTGAGAAGGCGTCTAGCTCCCATGACGGTGGGAGAAGGAACCAACTATTGCAGGAGGATGATTGTCAAAGTGTAAACTCACCAATTGGTAGTGCTGCACCAGTGCTTGAAGGAGAGAATATGATGATTAAGAGGACCCTCGTGAAGATGCCATTGAAGCAGGAGCCCCCACAAAGGAAGAATCTCTTCAGAACCCAAGGAATAGCATATGGTAAGCTCTGTAAAATCATTGTTGATTCAGGTTCTACTGAAAATGTAGTGTCTACTGAAATGGTAGAAAAGTGTAGACTGAAAAGATTACCCCATCTTAATCCTCACAAAATATCTTGGTTGAATAAGAATCAGAACTATTTGGTGGAAGAACAAACTTGGGTAGAGTTTGAACTAGGTGATTATAGGGATAAGGTGCTGTGTGAAATTATTCCTATGGATGCTTGTCATCTTCTTCTTGGACGACCTTGGCAGTATGATGTGAAGGCACTGCATGATGGTGAAAAGAATACATATATGATCACCAAGAATGGTAAGAAGTTTCAGATGGATCCCTTACCAGAGCAGGTTGGAGAGAAGAGCAATGACAACAGTGTCATGTTAGTGAGTGGCAAAGAGTTCCTACAACTCATGAAGGAGAAGGATACCCAAGGGTATGCACTGATGATGAAGCCTGTATCCAATCAGCAAAGCAAACAGCAGAAGGAGATCCCATTGGAAGTGCAACAATTACTGGATAAGTACCAAGATCTTGTGGTAGAGGATACTCCTAACTCCTTACCACCTATGAGGGACATAAGTCATCAGATTGACTTGATTCCTGGAGCCACATTACCCAACAAAGCTGCCTACAAGTTGACACCACAGCAGAATGAAGAAGTAGGTAGACAGATTCAAGAACTTTTGGAGAAAGGTTTGATTAGGAAAAGTCTTAGTCCATGTGCAGTCCCTAGTGTACTTGCTCCTAAGAAAGATGGCAAATGGAGATTATGCACAGATTCAAGGGCTATCAATAAGATCACCATAAGGTATAGATTTCCTATGCCAAGAATTGAGGATCTGTTGGACTATCTTGGTGGTTCATGTTACTATTCCAAGATTGATTTGAAATCTGGTTATCACCAGATCAGAATAAGGCAGGGAGATGAATGGAAGACTGCTTTCAAAACAAATGAAGGTCTCTACGAGTGGCTTGTCATGCCATTTGGTCTCAGTAATGCTCCAAGCACTTTCATGCGGTTGATGAATGAGGTACTTGTAGAATTTATTGGAAAATTTGTTATTGTTTATCTTGATGACATATTGATTTTCAGCAGGACCAAAGAAGAGCATGTGAAGCATCTTGGACAGGTGTTAAAGAAATTGCATGAGAGTAAGTTGATGATCAACTTGGATAAATGTGATTTTATGAAAACTGAACTAGTGTATCTTGGATTTGTGATTTCCAATGGCTGTTTGAAAATGGATCCTACAAAAGTTGAGGCTATTCTCAATTGGCCTACTCCTAAGACAGTAGGAGATGTAAGAAGTTTTCATGGTTTGGCAACTTTTTTCAGGAAGTTCATTAAAGGGTTCAGTCACATAAGTGCTCCTATTCTCAATACCATCAAGGGTGGAGTGAAGTGTAAATTTCAATGGACAAAACAAGCAGATGATAGTTTTGAACTGTTGAAACAGAAAGTGGCCGAGTTACCTACGTTGGTACTCCCTGATTTTGACAAAGTATTTGTTGTGGAGTGTGATGCAAGCCAACAGGCTATAGGTGCTGTTCTTAGTCAGGAAGAACATCCAGTAGCATTCTTTTCAGAGAAGTTGAATGAGGCCAAACAGAGGTATTCTACCTATGACCTAGAGTTGTATGCAATGGTGCAAGCTCTAAAAAAATGGAGACATTATTTACTGCCAAAAGAGTTCATTGTTTTTACTGACAACCATGCTCTTAGCTTCCTAAATAGTCAAGAAAAGTTGAATCATAGGCACGTTAAGTGGATGGAACAATTGCAGGCCTATACCTTCACTATTAAGCATAAGAAAGGTGTTGCCAACAAAGTGGCAGATGCTTTGAGTAGGAGGATACTGGTCATACAGGAAGTACAAATGGAACATATGGGTCTAGAGTGTCTGAAGGAGTTGTACAAGGATGATGCAGATTTCAAGGCTGCCTATGAAGTGTGTGCAAGTTTGGCTAACACTTTTCATGGCGAGTATTCTGATTTTGTGCTGCAAGAAGGGCTCCTATTTAAAGGTAATTTATTGTGTGTTCCTAAATGTTCAATGAGGGACAATATCGTCAAGGAGAAGCACAATGGAGCCTTAGGAGGACATTTTGGGTTGGACAAGACTTTGGAACAAGTCACCAGGTTCTATTATTGGCCCAAGGTACAGACAGATGTAAGGAGATATGTTGCAAGCTGTACCATATGTCAAAAGGCCAAGGGTATGTCTTCTAATGCTGGTTTGTACCAACCACTGCCCATTCCCACCAGACCTTGGGAAAGCATTAGTATGGACTTTGTGCTTGGTCTTCCTAGGACAGCAAGGGGTGTAGACAGTGTTTTTGTCATTGTGGATAGATTCAGTAAGATGGCTCATTTTGTGCCATGCAAATGCACAAATGATGCATCTCAGATTGCTGGTCTCTTTTTCAGAGAGGTGGTCAGAATTCATGGTTTACCCCTATCAATTGTTACTGATAGAGATTCCAAATTTGTTGGTCATTTTTGGAGGACCCTATGGAGAAAATTGGGCACTCAGTTGTCTTTTTCATCCGCCTACCATCCCCAGACTGATGGTCAGACTGAGGTTGTTAATAGGTCCTTGGGAAACCTTTTGCGATGCCTTACCAAACAGCATGGATTAGCATGGGATTTAGTGATCAGTCAAGCTGAATATGCTTATAATGATTCAAGAAACAGAAGTACTGGGAAAAGCCCTTTTGAAATAGTTTATGGTTTCCACCCAAGAGGACCACTTGAACTCAAAGACCTCCAAGGATGGGATAAAAGGAGTGCTCTAGGAGAAGACTTTGCTGCTACCATGAAAACAGTACATGATCAGGTCAAGCTTCAGTTGGAGAAAACTGTCTCCAAGTACAAGGATAGAGCAGATCTGAAGCGAAGGGAGGTACAGTTCCAGGTAGGAGATTTGGTGATGGCCTACCTCAGAAAGGAAAGATTACCTAAGGGGCAACCAACCAAATTGTCGATGAAGAAGATAGGACCTTGTAAGGTAGTGCATAAATTTGGTCCAAATGCATATGAAATAGAATTACCATCTGGCCTTGGTATCTCTCCCATTTTCAATGTTGCAGACCTGTTCCCTTTTAAACCTCCATTACATGCTGACGATAGCTCAGATGCTGTGATTGAAGATGAAGACTGGATCAAAGACTTACCTCCAAGTAAGCCTTTGCAATTGGAATGCATTTTGGATTCCAAAATTGTCAAGAAGACAAGAAAAGGGGTATACAAAGATTACTTGGTCAAGTGGCAGGATCTTCCTGATTCAGAGGCAACCTGGATGAGTGAAGCCGATATTCTAAAGCATGGGAAGACACTTCAACAGTTAGCAACTCAAGGGACTTGAGTCTTTCCTGCAGGGGGAGTATGGTGCAGGAGCACACTCTCTGTAGTGCAGGATCATCTTTTCTGTTGTTGTCTCATAAGGCTCTTAAGCCATTTCATTTTGTAATAAGGGTCAATTTGGTCCCATGAATGTAATTGTGCAAGGCACACATGTAGTTTTGCTTGTATGACGGGTAAACCAACGGCTAACTGATTTGAAAATCAGTTTGCACGGTTGGAGGGGATAACTGCTGTCTCTACATCTTCTTTAGAGGCAGGTTGTATGTCACACGGGGCAGAGAGGGAAGTGTGTATTACAACAAGTTTTTGATAATTGAATGAAGAGAGTTCTGGGTATGATCTGTGTTGATTTTATTGGTTGTTCTTAGTGATCTGATATCTTTATCCTGATTTTGTAAATAGAACCTAATCGGATGCTATCCGTCAATCCATAGTGACTCTGTAGTGTGCAGACGGTGTAAAACCCACGGTTCCATAGTGGCTGGTTCGTAACCTAGGAGTAGGGTTTTGATTCATACATGGAGGCCCTTTCCTCTGTCCACTGAAGCCCTGTATAGTAACAGTGGGATGGGGGAAAGATTTCTCACGTTTGTTGTTGTTGAATTCTTACCCAGGAAGCCAGCGAACTCAGTCAAGTTCGACTAGACATCATCATGTGGCTAGTCGGGAAATCGGAGTGAAATTGGATAGTTTTGATGTGGGATCAGATTGCTACAAGTGATCAAGGGTTTGATAAATGAAACGGCTAAATTCCATTGTTCTGTCGAAGGGAATTCTGGTTCGGCGCCTCTGAACAGTTGGAGATCCATCGGCGTGAAAGGCTCTCCGTCTTGCCGAAGATTGGTATAGTGCCGGAGACACATACCTTTGTGTTCGCATCGGTGAGAGAAACGATATCGGGCTAAGGAAAATATACCTAGCCGACGGTATAAAGTTTCACCGATCGGTGAGACATCCTCGGAGTGTTGCCGATAGAGAGTATCGGCGCGAGGAACCTTGTCGGGGGCAGCCGAAGAAGTCACGGCGACCGTTAGAGTCCCACCGATAGAAGTTCATCGGAAGGAGTTCGAGAAGTCTCAGCGACAAAGGACTCGTCGGAGTGAGATGAAACATCGGGACTACGAACCGGAGTCTTACCGAAGCAGGAGGTCTGGCCGATGGGCCTGACGATATCGGCGAGAGACAAAGCGTCGGTGTAGGTGAAAGAAGCTTCACCGAAGGAAGAAGTCTGGCCGACAAAGAGTGGTCATCGGGGTGACGAAGGAAGAAGTCTGGCCGAAGGAACTTTATCGTGGTCCGATAGTATGAGGTGTTGCCGATAGGCAACTAACCGTCACGGAGTTTATCGGTGAGAACTTAGCCATCGGGATATAACAATAAGACCCAGCCGATAGTTCATGTCTCACCGATAGAGAAGTCATTCTTGGCTTCGGAGAGACATTGGGATACCTCTTGCCGATAGGGAAGATATAGTCAATCTTCATCCACTTCTGCTGGCACTCTGCATCACTGGGCCTCTTTCCGATCTTTGAAATAGCCCTTAACAACATAACTTCTATAGGATCTCTGGCAGCTTCTTTTTCTTCCTCCGATAGCTCTTCCTCAGCTTCATCTTGACTTTCGTCTGTTATCCTCGGCTCAAACCCTCTTCTCGGCTCCTCTTGTAACAGATTGATTTTCCTTTGCAGGGCTGTAAAACCCTCTTCTGTCAAAGCATTCCTCCCAACATGATTTCTTTGTGGAGGAATCTTGGTCTCTGCAGCAAACCCACAACCTCAGGTCCTGGTGCAAACTACCTCACAGTCGGCGATCTGTCTACACACTCAAAAACCCTTGCTCTGATACCACTTGATGAAGGGGGTAAATCATAAAACACACAATAATAAAAATTAAACATAGAAAATAGAACTTTCTTTTATTGATCTGGGAAACTCATTACATTACAGATGCTTAATTACAATAAGAGGAATCAGTCCTCCACAGGTTGCAACACACTACAGCTACCATCACTAGGCTCTGGAATCTTTCACCTTCTGTAACCCCAAAATCAGCTAGGGTTTCTATTTTCCTGCCTATTCTTGACTCTACACTTGCTCCCTTAACTCTACTACTGCCCAAGGTCTCCAAAATAGCCATAAATAACACTTTTTGGTGGCCTTCAACTAAATTTTAAAATTTATAACTCCCTATAAAAGTAGGTAAACTTCTGGGAAGCATAACTTTTGATTCGGGTGTCTGATTGATGAACCGTTTTAGGCGTCAAAAAGCTCGCAATATGAACTATCACATCAAAAATCCATAAATAGATTTCTATCAACTTTTTAGGATGTTTAGAGAAGTTTTAGTGCCTCATATCTCATTTCAGAAATTTTTAGGGACTTTTCAGAAAACAAAAACTTTAATATCTTTCAGCTCAAAAATGATCTTTGCCTGATTCCTTCACCAAAGGTCTTATATTTCCATTTAGTAACTTTCTATAAGTTTTCACTTCAATCCGTTCCCAATTGCAAACTTTCCAAAAATAGCAGGTAGACTTTCCAAAACAGGCAGGTTACTATTTTTTGCAGTTTTGGAAAATCTGAAAGTCCTACATCATTATTCTGGATATTATGGAACTAGAAACACTAATTATTGAAAGAAATGAAAACAACTACAATGATTTTGAATTAACTTCTTTTTGGGTGATGCAAGATTGCCCTTACACCACTGGATGCTCCTGTATCACAAAGATGGGGGAGATATATAAAAACTTTGTTTATCCTGGCCTAAAGTGACCAAGGACATTGAGAAGAAAGTAAAAGAGCAAGAGGATAAACTGTTAAGTTTATCTCAAAGTTTTGATCCTCTATTTTTCTCCATAGTAAATCAAGAGTGTCAGACTATTGCAGTCATAAATGAAATAAAGACACTTGAGAAGGAGAAGAAAAACAAAATAAACAAGTTGAGTGAACTTAGAGGGATCATTATCCCTAAGTTAGAGGCCATGCATGAAGCCTTAAATGATTCTCAAACCACAGCCCGAACAAGTGATCCAACAGATCTAAAGAGGGCAGAAGCTTTTGCATTCCTATCAAGTGGTCACATCTCAATTTTGGACAGGATGAAGCTGAGTTGGGCAACATAACTTGTACAATTGAAAAACACTTTTGCAGATGTATTAAAGTATATGTAAAGTACAACCAGATAATATTCTTATGCGATTAAGTATAGATTGAGTTTTGCAAATTTTGGTGTGCGGACCCCACCCTTTGCCATTGATGTCAAAGGGGGAGTAAGGAGCAGTGAAAAATGAGGAATCCAGCTAAGGGGGAGCTCCAGAAAAAGTACATAAGAACAGAGCATTAGCCAAGGGGGAGTATAGTACGACACTTAGTCATTGTTCACTAAGTTTTGCCATCAATGCCAAAGGGGGAGATTATTGGCAAGAGACACATTGTAGCTTCATGAGTGTTGTCATTGATGGCAACAAAGCTCATCACACCCATCCGCAGGACATGGTGTGTCTATACCAGAAGTCAGATTGTAGAGTAACTTGGTCTGGTCACCAAGAACAAAGTATACAGCAAGGTCCGACAATTAGGTCCGGATCTCTTAGAGGAAGTATCTATGTAAAGTACAAACTTGGGGAAGTCAAGAGGAGTACCTTGACTAATAGATTCTAGGGATTGAGCCTTCGGTGATGAAAGAATGAAGAGATATAAGCACCTAAGTATTGGATTCCTGTTTGACAGAGTAAACAGAGGAAGAACTGACCGACAGAGCATCAGACCTTGATCCGGATGAGATATTGATGGTGATCAAGCTTGCTAAGGTATCATTCATGATTGGCTGACATGATTGATGAATTCTATGAGCATCACTTGATAAGCAAGGATTTAGCCGACAGACCAAGAGTTTGAGATAATAATAAGTATTATGGATGCCAACTAGAAATTGGATGAAATCCTTGGTGCGGATATATATATACCAGATTGCTTTTGGTATGAGAAGGTGTGTGTGTAGTAGTGTATGAATAAAAGTAGAAGTGTAGTGTGGAAGTAGTAAGGCAGGTCTGATATGTGATAGGACAACAACATCAAGAAGAGGAAGAATGAAGTGCAGCAGATCAGTATATTGAGCCTATCTGGAACTGAACCTCAACATATGTGGATGCTTTTCATCAGTTCAAGTATCTAGTTTCCTTGTATAAACTATTGTAGGTAGTGAGCCTCTTGTGAGCAGTGTGCTCGGGTAGTGAGCCCTAATTAGCAAGTGTCATTTTGTACTATCTTATTCTTCTAACAAAGAATACAATCTTGGGTTAATCACCCCATGGTTCTCCCCTTAACAGGGTTTTCCATGTCAAAATCACTATGTCATGTGTATTGATGTTATTTCCACGTCATGGTTATGTTTGCTTATATGATTTAATACTACATTAATTGTTAAGGAAGGTCAAAAAGTAGAAATAATTAAGATAACTGATTCACCCCCCTCTCATTTATCAACATCTTCTCCTTGTCATCTTAAGGATTCAAAGTGAGGAAGCAAGCTTCCTGAGGGCCAACATTCATCTCCATCAAGATCAAGAAAGAAAAGGTGAGCAATTGAAGGCATAAGGTAAAGGTTGTAAGTATCTCTTGTTCTTATTTTAAATATCCTTTTCCTTCATATTTCATTGATATATTGGGTTTTTTATTGTTATTGATTAATCCACATTTCACCCATCACATTTTGGTGCCCACCATCGGGCTCTTGCCCCTTTTTCTAATAAAAAATTTGAGTTTTTGAGACGCAGGTTCTGTACAGGTTTCGTACAGACTTTTGACAGGTTGATTCAGCACATCTAAGTAATCCCTTGACACATATACCTCCTATCCCAATGCATACAGAAGTCTGGCACATTCAATCTCTGAACTGATATTTCTACCTCCTGTTCTTGCACTTTTACAGATATTCCACATACATACTCTATTTCAGTGCTTATACTCCATGTTTCGGTGCCTGCATAACTTCAGTGCATATACCCTACATCGCGGTGCTTTTACATTGTTTCATGGCACATATATTTAATTAATGCATATGTCTCTTATTACAATGCTTTTGACACCTATCTTAGTGCATTTGTAAAATGGCACATGCAAGCTCTGTTTCTGTGCATTCAGACTACATAGTAGCACTTCTGTTCTGCACTGTGGTTTTAGGGTTTCATCTAATTTTTATGATTGAGCTAACATTTGTCTTGTAGGATTAGAGGATCGATTAGAGCATTTAGCTGCATTGATTAGTTCATTTAGATTAATTAGGGGAAAAAGTAACCAAAAAAAAAAGCATGCATGCAAATTCCACGTAGTCTTTAACTAGGAGGAGAGTAAATGAACCACTGCTATCTTTGCATTGTTGATTTCTTTCATAGTTAGATCATTGCTATCTTACAAATAGAAAATGAACATTGCTATCTTTTTAACCACTTAAAAGTTAACAAATGCATGAGTGCACAAGTAGATAGCCCATTTAGTTGTTTCTATTTTAACTAGGATTGGATAAATCAATGTTCTCTGTGTTTATCAAATGACAATAGGCTTATGTTCTCCCCTTTATTGGGTGACCAAAACGCTAGACTTGGCATTCCATCTGTTTAATCTTTAGAGGGGCTTGCCCTTGGATGCACGCCTAGCCAAGTGGGAATGACCCTGAGAGGAAATAGGCTAAAGTCAAGCCCTACTGATCCACTTTAAATAAATTATGCTTGAGGCGAAAGCCTCCTACAATGAGTGTTGTTGTGTTACACCGACGAGCATCCTCCCCCAAAACCCTCTAAGGTGTAACCCTTAGAGGCTGGGAGACTCCATAACGAAGAGTAGTGTCAATGCACATGTAACCACTCGAATAGTTGCCTTGACTACGAACCAATTGTTTAGTATACCAAAAACCCCTATTTGTTGACACAAAGGGCGGAGCACTTGAAGTGGCCTCAATTCATGTGATTCTTAATAGAGATAGCAGGGACAATCCTATGGTTTGGTGGGGGTATGAGCCTAAGGAAACCTGAATCTGGTATGTGTGAGAAGTAAGTGCCGTGGAGGGGAGCCAGTGCTACTAGATCCTGGAGCTACATGCTGTGAATATGCACAACTAGAGGATTCAACAAATATTGTCCTATCCAGCCTAGGGTCTACTTTATTTTGTGTCAAAAAGTCCAAAAATACAAAAAAATAACAAAAGATAAAAATAGTGAAAACTTCTATGTGTTTGTTGTGTCTTTGCCATAATTGACCATCAAATTTCAAAAAGACCAAGTTTTCAAACCAAAAATAGAAAAATCTTGAAAAACATTCCAAAATTCTACAAAACCAAGACAAAAACTAGAATTGTGCATTTCAAACAACCTGCAGTGCATTTATTCAGACTTGCAGTGCATTTAAACTCTGTCATGGCGAATTTGAAAAAATTACCAGAGTGGCACATTTGATCTGACGAGTGGCGCATTTACACTATGTTGTGGTGCATTTACTGCTGTGCATCTAATTCTCAGAGAAAATCCATACCTTCCAAGAGAAAAATTTTCAACTTTTCAAAAACCATTTCAAAACTGTCTCAGTTGATCCAAAATCTGATTAGAATCATGAAAATCAACATTTCCCTCGCTTTCCACACCATAGATACTTTTTCATCCAAAATCTCACAAATTTCTTCCAAAACCTACCAAGGTTAGAACAAAGCTATTCTTGATCACAATCAAACCTCAAACAAACCTTGTGAGTCTCCACTATCAAGGATCACTTATCCTTTTCTCTCGGAACTCCACTAGTGGCTTGTGCAAGACTAGTCAACATCAAGTAAATGGATTTATATCATCCTTGCTTCGACTATCATTTTTGTGCACCCAACTTGTTTGACACCAATTAGATCTAAGGAGAACCTTGCTAAAATCTTGTCACCTCCTAGCATCTTTTTTTCAAAACTTTCAAACTCACTCCATTCCATCTCTAGTCACAATTTGCATGGTCTTAACGCAGTCTCAAAAACAAAAATAGATTGAAATGGTTGAGAAAATTGTTCCAAATGCTCACGAAAGTGAAGAAAAAATTTCCATGGAAGAGATCCTTCAAACGTAGCATGACCTAAGATTTCAACGCATAATGGATAAGATACTTGCCCAAGACCCTACCAAATTCTTTCTACACCTAGTACAACTAGGAGTTAAACTCCCTAAAGATTTTGATGTAGAGGCTCTAAAAGAAACTATGGAAGAAAGACACCCTAAGGGAAGCACACACGAAGAAACACCTTCAGACAAAAGCAAAGCCACCATTGATTCCATGGATGCCTTAAATCGAGTGACCCAACAGATTCAAGCTTTACAACAAAAATTCACATACATGCAAATAGGAGCTTCAACTAAACATTACACCCTAGAGGATATTTCACCATATCCTTTTGATAGGACCTTGATCATGATACCTTTCCCCTCTAAATTTAAGGTGCCAAAATTTGATAAATATTGAGCAAAGGGGATCAAGGGACCACATTAGGGAATTCAACGCTTCTTGTCTTGAGGTCGTACAGAATGATACTTACCTTATGCGACTGTTTCCATGAAGCTTAGGAGGACAAGCTGTGGAGTAGTTTTCTAGACTACCACCCGGCATTAGAACATTTAATGAACTTATGGATAGATTTGTCGTGCACTTCTCCTATAATATTGAGCATGACACCTTAATCTTAGATCTTTGTAACACCAAGCAAAAAGGTGGAGAGTCTTTCGCCACCTTCCTACAAAGATGGAGACAGCTGGCAAGTAAGTGCCCACACCAAATGCTTGAAAAACAAATGCTAGAAATGTTTGTCCATAACTTACAAACTAACCTAAGCTATCAAATACAAATCCAATGTCCTACTTCCTTTAGCAAGGTCATTGAGATGGGCCTAATCATTGAAAAAGCTTTAATCGCCAAGGGTCAAATAAAGCTCTATAAGGACACTCCTAGTACCAACACCAACACAAATAAACCAAGATTCTAGACAAAGAACAAAGTCATTATGAATGATGGGGTGGTAGATGCTAAGAATATGGCACCTAAATAATCAATCTTCAACTTATCGACTCCTCAAAACACCCCCCCACAAAACAAACCAAGAAACACTAAATCATGGTTTACCAATTTTCAACCTAGGAGAAAATTCACACCTTTGGGAGAATCATTGGAAACTGCCCTATAGAAGTTAGTCACAAACAAGATCATAACACTTCCCTCAGCATGAGAATATGAACCAAAATTTAAACCTCCTTGGTGGAATGACAATGATTTCTGTGAATACCACCGAAACAGGGGGCATAAAACCAATGATTGTATTGCACTCAAACACACTATCCAAGACTTTATAGAGCAAAACAAAATATCCCTTGATGGACATACCTCTAGCAATGATCACTAGGCATTCAAGGATCCTCTTCCCAACTATGAGCAGGGAGGACCTTCCAACAAAAACAACAGTGGATCTAACAATGCAAATTACACAAACATTGGCTTTGACTATGTTGTTAACCACATCTCAGAAAGTGATTGATGTATCAATGTGATCACTATAAACAAGGATGCAGATTGTAATGTTACCACCCACAGTAACAGAGTCACTCTTAGAGGAGCCCCTGCTACTCCGGCTAATCAGTACAGTATCTTGGATCAGCTACATAAGACAACTACACATATCTCCATTCTGGAACTTCTGCGTCTATCCCCATCTCATAGGGCCATACTTGATAAAGCTTTAGTTGAAGCCTTCATTCCAACAAACCTTATTGAAGAACAGTTTCAAACCATGGTAGGTCACATAACCTCACCTCACTCCCTATCATTCACTAAAAAGGATGATATGTCAATCACTCAACCCAATAACACCTCTCTTCATATCAAAGCCTTCATACACAAACACGAATAAAGAGAGTCCTAATCGATGGAGGAGTTGGTCTGAATATTTGCACCTTGAAGCTAATCCTTACATTGGGTTTTTTCAGAAAAGGCTATAGATCCAAAAAAGAAAATCACTATCAAAGCCTATGATGAAGAGGAAAGAACTTCCAAGGGAATTGTTACTTTATCGATCAGAATGGGACCTATAGTAAAAGATGTGGCTTGCCAAGTCCTCGATATGGAGCTAGCATATAACATTCTTCTTGGGAAACCATGGATTCATGCTCTAAAAGTAGTGCCATCAACATACCATCAGTGTATCAAATTTCCTTATGAAGGCCAAGAGATCACCATTCAAGGTGACCCCAATCCGTTTCAGTAACTCTATTCAATCGAAACCTGAAGTTGTGATCCCTAACAACCATGCCTCTGCTTCATCTTCATCTCGTATTGACCTAGCTACACTTTCTTCCTCTTCAAAGGCATCCCAACCCGACCTCGAACTCAAAGATAAAAGCTTGGGTGAATACACAATTTCCCAATCTCTTTGCTTGGCACAACTCCCCCTATCTCTAAGATCATATGGAAGACCTCCTCTTAACAAACCTCAAGTAGACAAAGATACCAAAGGTCCATTTGTCAAATGGGGAAGCCTCGAAGATGAAAGTGATGAGAAAGATATCCTACAATGTTTATATAAGGATGAAGGTAGTTCATCAACACAACATGACCATCACACTATACCAACTAAACAATATGGTCAAGGGTTCCAAATGCTACAAAGAATGGGGTATGAAGGACACGGTCCACTCGGTTCAAGAAAGGATGGTATCACTAAACCCATCCAACCTCATACCTTGATAGCCCAAGACACTATAGGGCTAGGATACACGGGAACATCAAGAACCAACAGAACAAATAAGAATAAGGGCAAACAACCAGAAACATCTACTAGTAATCTGGTTGAGCAAATTCAACAACTACAATTAGGGAGTGATACTGATTCAAATGAATATGAATGGGATAGCCTCTCTAAACTATCTTGTGATGAAAAAGATATCGATGTTGTCCATGAATATGACCCAACCAATGCAAATGAGAGACAAGGTCCAAGGGCTAGACCGCTAGAGTCCATCTTGCATAATAACAATAGTGAAAGTCGTGAAGAAAGAATGATACCCCCTTGACGGATCCACTAATAGAGAGTACCATCGCAAACTTTGTCCATGCTTTTAACAACTCTATCCTAACTATCAACACCATCGAACCAGGCCAACCCAATGACCCCTTACCTTTGGTGCACCCCGAACTCATAGATTGGGACCTACAAGGCACTACCCCTGAGCTCGATACCTTTGAGAATGATGAAGCCATCATAGACTATCTTGAGCTTAGAGATCATATACCCATAGGGGACCACAGAGCTAGTTATGCTATAGAACTCAATGAGAAGGCCTATTTTGGTGAGAGTGCCAACCTTTCAGTCTTAAAACTATTAAAATGAAAGAAAGATCTAATAGTGAAAACTACTCTATGGCAGTGTTAGATCACAAAAATAGTAAAAATAAAGACATATCCAATGGTGAAAACCTCTCTGAGGCACCAAAGGATGGAAGGCTTGACCCTCTACCCAATCTTACACATCGGGAGAGATCTTCAATCTTGATAGAACTAGCGGAACTGATCAATATCAGCACAGGTGATGATCCCAGAATGATCCACACGGCAAAGGCTTTAACATAACAAGAAAAACTAGCATTTACCGACTCATTCAAGAGAAAACAAATCAACTTTGCTTGGACCTATGCTAACATGCTAGGGCTAGATCCAAATCTCATAATGCATCACTTATCTTTAGCCCCAGGAGCTAAACTGGTTAAGAAAAAACTCAGAAAGATGTGCCCGCATGTGGCCCTCATGGTGAAAGAAGAGCTAAAGAAGTTGTTAGATGTCAGATTCATCAGACCAATAGACAATCCTAAGTGGG
Organism: Cunninghamia lanceolata; assembly: GCA_027924645.1. Lineage (NCBI taxonomy): Eukaryota > Viridiplantae > Streptophyta > Pinopsida > Cupressales > Cupressaceae > Cunninghamia > Cunninghamia lanceolata. The sequence goes on from BSBN01000193.1 coordinate 9,472,306, forward strand.
TTTCAAACATAGTACCAGTTGTGGACACCTAAAAATGTCTTCTACCATCAAACTAACTCCCGACAACCCTAAACACACCAAATTCCCTTCTAATCAATTAATTAGATTTTTATTTAATTAATTACCCCTTTCATTTCCCAAATTCACACCATTTTATTCCCAAAAGTAAATTAATTTCATTAATTCAATAGTCCAAACCTTAGCCAATTGATTTAATAAATATGCAATATTTATTAAATCAATTTCCCCTTTTTCCACTAAATCTAATTAATTATTTAAAACCATGTTAACTAATTAATTCAGCCTATTAATTAACCTATCCCTACCCTAGACAATTAAATAGTTATTATTTAATTACCTACCCTAGCCTACCTGATCATAGCCCTAGAATTAATTAAATGAAAACTATGATTAATTAATCCTAACCCTTTCATTTGGGTGGTCAAACCTTGTTTAACACCCTTCCCCAGGATGGCGGTAATCCACCTTGCCGTTGGCGCTACGCGCTCCAATCCCTAATCCAAAACCCCAAAAAAGGCACGTAAAATGAAAAAATTACAAGGTCAGGGTTAGGCCCTACCGAAGGTCTAGCGCTTGGTGCCCGGCCAAACTCTCAGAACCGCTCGTAGATGTGTCGAAGTCGCGAGAACTGGGGGTTACGGTCAGCCATCTCTCCTTCGTCCTTTCTTCTCCAAAGTTAAAAGTGCGCAAATGTGGCACTCTAAGGGCCCACTTTGCCTAATATAGTGGGCCATGTCATTCTTCCATCCCCTCCTTTTCCCTCTAGGGTGCAGATAGCCTTTTTCCTTCATTTTTCTTCCCATCATCCTCTTTTCCCATCCTTTATCTGATTTTCACTCCCGTCGCATCCTTTTCGAGAACTCACCTAGAAAACTTTTATTTTCCCGCCGCCCTCTCAAGGGGGCATCCCTTATCCATCTCATACCTTCCTGGCAGTTGGGGCATATTTTTCTTCGACCTGACGCCACTTCCCTCCTAGGTCCTGATGCCACATCAAAGAGGGGCAAATGTAGACACCTAAAAATATCTTCTACCATCAAACTGACTCCTAACAACCCTAAAGACACCAAATTCCCTTCTAATCAATTAATTAGATTTTTATTTAATTAATTACCCCTTTCATTTCCCAAATTCACACCATTTTATTCCCAAAATTAAATTAATTTCATTAATTCAATAGTCCAAACCTTAGCCAATTGATTTAATAAATATGCAATATTTATTAAATCAATTTCCCCTTTTTCCACTAAATCCAATTAATTAGTTAAAACCATGTTAACTAATTAATTCAACCTATTAATTAACCTATCCCTACCCTAGACAATTAAATAGCTATTATTTAATTGCCTACCCTAGCCTACCTCATCATAGCCCTAGGATTAATTAAATGAAACCTATGATTAATTAATACTAACCCCTTCATTTGGGAGGTCAAACCTTGTTTAACACCCTTCCCCACATCCTCCAAATAAAAAATTGAATTAAAGCCACATAAGTCAATTTTTTTATTTAAAAACACCCCACATCACATTTATTTCTCTTTACAAACCCATACTCATTTATTTCCTCTCTTCCCCAAATGAATTTTTAATTCATTTAAATTCCCCCATATGAATCTTTAATTCAAAAATAATCTTTCACCCCCATGCTTATTTAATAACTCCTTTTCCCAAAATGAATAAAAGATTCACTTTTATTCCTAACCCTCCATTCATTCAAGATTGAATCTAGGCCCTCCACATCAATTTTATCCTCCACCATTGATCTTCCAAATCAATCTCCACCCTTGGATCAAAATCCCTTCCAAAAATCTATAAATAGAACCTCTCCCAAGCCATTTTCATCATCCAAGTTTATGCAAAGTTACCATGTCAAAATCACTTTTGAGCTAGAATAGTGAGTTGCAAATTAGAGTAGCATTTCACATTTGAATCCATTGTCTAGGGATTATCTTTGTCTAGGAGCTTGTTTTGGGTGCAAAGGCTCCTTCCCCCTTGATGGGATTGGGTTTGCATGTGAGGTATAACTTTGTGTTTATTGCATTTTGTTTAGTATTTCTACCTTGTTTGCTTATCTAATCCACACCAGTTGCCAAACCAGATGGCAGATTCTGAATATGTAATGACTTCAGGGACTTGAACAAATCTTGTCTGAAAGATGACTTCCCCCTGCCAAACATTGACATGATTGTAGATCTCATGACAGGGCACACCATGCTATCACTAATGGATGGATTTTCCAGATATAACCAGATAAAAATTGCACTTAAAGACCAACACAAAACTACATTCACATGTCCTTGGGGCACATATTGTTGGTGTGTCATGCCATTTGGTTTGAAAAATGCCAGTGCAACATATCAGAGAGCTATGACCATAATCTTCCATGACATGATGCACACTATAATAGAAGACTATGTTTATGACATTCTGGCTAAATCACTCACAAGAGAAGGACACCTGGTAGTACTGGACAAAATCTTCAATAGACTAGAAAAGTCTAATGTGCGTCTCAATCCAAAAAAATGCGTGTTTGGAGTTACCTCAGGTAAGCTACTGGGATACATAGTGTCCGCAAATGGAATCAAAGTCTACCTAGCTAAAGTGAAGGCCATCATGGAAATGCCACCTCCTAAGAATCTCACTCAGCTAAGGTCCCTACAAGGAAAACTACAATCTATCAGAAGATTCATTTCTCAATTGGCAGACAAGTGCCACCCATTTTCTCACCTTCTACATAAGAATGTCCCTTTCAAATGGAATGATTCATGTGAGCAAGCATTTTAGCGTTTAAAATAATATCTCATGAAACCATCTGTATTGATGCCACTGATTCAAGGTAAACCATTGCTACTGTACATCTCAACTACACCAACAGCTTTGGGAGCTCTCCTTGCACAGAAAAATTATGACAGAAAAGAACAAGAAATCTACTATATTAGTTGAACACTTGTTGGGTATGAACTACAATACATGCCAATCAAAAGAGCATGTCTAGCTGTGGTCTTCACCTCACAAAAGTGGAGACATTACATGTTGTTACATTCCGTCAAACTTGTAGCAAAAATTGATCCACTCAAGTACTTACTCAACAAGGCAGCCCTAATAGGTAGATTATCCAAATGGGTCATGCTTCTCACTGAATTTGATATCAAATATGTAGACATGAAAGCAATAAAAGGACAAGTACCTGTAGATCAACTAGCAGATGCACCTCTAATAGATGACAGCCCTTTGACCTTTGAATTTCTAGATGAATCTATCTTCCATGTAACCACAGCAATCTAGAAAATGTACTTCGATGGATCATACACTCAACATGGATCGGGGGCAGGTATCTTGTAGATCACACCTAGTGGTGACACCCTTCCTAAATCATACATATTAATGTTTCCCTGCACTAACAATGTGGTAGAGTATGAAGCCCTAGTCATTGGTATCAAGCTAGCAGTTGAATGGAATATCAAAGAGCTTCAAGTGTATGGCAACTATAGCTAGTCATAAATCAAGTAAATGATGACTACTAGACAAAAGATGAGAAATTAATCCCTTACAAATGAATGGTAGATGACTTCAAAGAATACTTCATCAAGATCTCTTTTGAACAGATACCAAGGATTGAGAACAAAGATGCAGATGCTATGGCAATGATCGTATCTCTCCTTGATATTCCAGATAATCAATCACGTTACAAGTTCTTGGTAGAGCCGGTGTCCTGTCATGCATATGACACCCCTGAATCCCATATCATTTGCCACATTGTTGGAATTGATTCCCCCCTCTATGGAAAAATATTTTCCTATCTTAAAGAGAATACCCTCCCACCCGATCTCTACAGTAACCAAAAATGAACCTTTATCCGTCAGGCATCTCGATATGCCATTGTTGCCAATACCCTATATCACAGAGGTCTCGATGGTACTCTCCTTAGATGTCTTGATAGTGAGGAATATCAAACTTCCCTGAGCGAAGTGCATGACGGTATATGCGGGACCCACTCTAGTGGCCCTACCCTAGCCAAAAAACTCATACGCATGGGATACTACTAGCTAACAATGGAACAAGATTCCTATCATTTTGTAAAGAAGTGCAAAAAGTGCCAAATCCATGGGAACCTGATACATGCACTAGCATAGGAGCTACAATCATTAACAACTACTTGGCTTTTCTGTCTGTGGGGACTCAACTTAGTGGGCAAGATCCATCCTCCTTCATCAAGCGGCCATAAATTCATAATCACTACCACTGAGTACTTTACAAAGTGGATTGAAGCTATGCCTTTAGCCAATATCATAGGCAAGCAGATTGCTTCATTTATCCTGAACTATATCATTTGTCATTATGGTGTCCCTTCATCCATTATCATGGATAATGGATGACCTTTCCAAAATCAAGATGTCAAGGAACTATGCGACAAATTCCATATCTAGCACTGCTTTTCAACCCCCTATTACCCCCAAGGCAATGGCCAGGCGGAGGCATCAAATAAAACCATCTTAAAAATCCTAAAGAAAATTGTCAATGATGCCGACCGTGATTGGCATGTCCAACTAAACCCTGCATTGTGGGCCTACCGCACAAGCATCCACACACCCATAGGTGCAACACCATACTCCTTGGTCTACAGATCTGAAGCTATCTTGCCCATTGAAGTCAAGATCCCATCCTTGCGAGTTTCTTTAAAAGGCCTCATATCTGATGAAGAATACAGAGTATTCAGACTTCAAGAGTTAGAGTTGCTCGAAGAGAGAAGGCACCAAGCCTTTAACCACCTTAAAGCATAACAACAATGGATGTCCAAAAGCTATAACCACAGGGTAAAGCCCCGAGTCTTCCAAGTTGGTGATCTTGTCCTCCAAGAAAATCCTAGAAATCAGTAAGACATATAAAAGAAAGGCAAGTTTGAACCCAACTGGTTAGGTCCCTATGTCATCATTGTAGCTTATGGATCAGGAGCATATCAATTGGCTACATCTGAAGGTGAACTATTCAATGATCCTATCAACAGCATGCATCTTCGCAAGTTCTACACCTAAAAACCCCAATGTAAGGGAGTCCTGAAAAAATCCAAAAAATGAAAAGTGATCAAAACAAAACAAAAAAATAAAAAATAAAAATAGAAAAATAACAAAAAAATCGTCCTATGGTGAAAACTTAGCAAATAGGTGCCTGGGATAGGTACCATGATGAAAACCTGGCAAATATGAATCATGTGTACTTTTGGCTTCCGTGCAAATAAAAGTAAGTGGTGAAAACTTGGTAAATAGGCTCTATTTGCGACAAACCACTTCCTCCATCTATTGTGAGCTCATATCTCTTATGTCCATCGTATCATTCATCTCGAACCAGTCCTTTGAACCATAGTCAAACTATGTCGTCTTTGAGCTATCACGTAGGTAAGGCCATTCTCAATGCGCCCCTGAGGCTCCGCTCTGCTCCACTGTCCCATCCATCCCATGTCTAGTCCTTCTAGCTATCTAGTCCATACCATTTCTGCATCTTTACCATTGCCTAGGTCTTAGGTCTATCAGGTTCACCCCAAACTGTGTTGCCTCTGCGTCATCACATAGGCAAAGCCATTTAGCAATGAGCCCCTGAGGCACTAGGTTAGTCCCTTAGGGTCTGTCTCTCCATGTCCATTTGTCGTATCACCCATAATAAGTTGATTCTTTGTCTAAACTGGGGGCAACTCCTTGACTTGGTTATGGATTTGGATTCTTGAATGCCACATGTTCTAAGAGGATACCAATAAGGATTGTGATACCTTTCACTAGACAAGCAAATGCAGCAAAGAAAGGTTCCCAAAACAAAAATCTTGAAGTAGAACATCAACCTATCCAAAGCAAAAACAAAGCACCATACTGAAACACTCAAACTAATTCTCTATCAATTATGGCAAAAAGACACATCTAATGCAAGAATGTTTTGTGAATCAGGTTAACTTACAAAGTCTTGGATTTTTGTCATTATGTCTTCTTATGCTACTCAAGGATGACAAAAGCTAGAGATGCTTTGATGGGGGCATAATCCTTTTTCTTTATCTGCTGCTTGTGGATTAAACCTTAGTAATGTGACAACTTTTGTCTAATGACATGATCAACAAAAGATCATCAAGGACTTCGAACTCTGAACATGAAAAAGGGACAATCCTTGTTTTTTGAAATGCAAGAAGTACTTAGGTCATCTAGATTCAAGTTTGACTAGATGCTTGTATCAACTTGCTATATCAAAATCCATGTAAGGCATACTCAGGTCATCTCAGTTTAATTATACCTAGATGCTTGTATTTCCTTACACCATTTCAAAAAGAGAAAAATACCAAAAAGTGCCCAATAATGAAAGCAAAAGACTTGCAATATCAAGATCACAATCTGTATCCATCTCGTATCGAAAAATCCATGTCATTCATGCAATAAATAAACCCTGCAATATATCAAATGAAAGCTTGTTTCTCTTCATGTTTTCCCTTCCACATATCTATATCATCTCTGTGTCAATTGAGTACATTTGGACATATCAAAAACATAGCATAGATAGCATATCATATCACATGAGATAGTCATTCACATAAATTACATCATTTGCATACATCATAAGTGCATTAGGTATCCATATACATGTGCATCCGCATATCATATCATATCAAAAAATAAAAAAACATAGACAAATACATATAGAGCTGCATAATCATAACATTTCACATTTGCATTTACATATCAACTCATTTTAAATCCATCTAGTATGCATCACATATACCAAACATCATAAAATAGATTGCATCCATAACATATAAACACAGAACACATAGAATATCAACAACTACGTCATCATATAACCATAAAACCATGTCCAAATGTACAACAGATCAAAATATATGTCCATCTCTCAGAGTCATGTCATAAAAATGTATACAAAATACAACAAGCTGATGATACATGTCTCAGGGCAAAATAATACATATACAGGCTCTCTCATCCATCAAAAATGTGTACATCAAATCAAAAAAATGGTACAAGTGTCCAGGTCTAGCTAACCCTACTATCATGGAGCACTACTCCCTACACTGCCCTCTCCTCTGTCTCCCCTAGACTATTGGGGACCCCTAACTGATCCTATAGATCAAGACCCACCTCCCCTTTGAGATGTCGTAGACTGGCTCCTGAAGCTAGGGGCACGTTGATCCGCTGACACTGCCCCGGGGTATAGACCTCTGTAATACTGAGCCTAAGCCTGCACTATGGAAAACTCACTCTGAACTTGGGCTAATTGTGTCTATGCCTGTAGCACCTGTGAAACCAAGAAGCTGGAAGTACTATTTGTACCCATATCAGCCACGGTTGCATCCCTCTCTACTCTTATCGCTCGTATACTAGCCAAGGTTGCATCTCTCTCCCTAGATAGCTATGATATCCGTCCCACATCTACATCTCTATGAGACTCTACTGCTCTTAGATGAGCCCTTAGATGCCTAACCTGAGTCTGTAGAGCAACCATAGCCTGCCCTGCCTGTCCCTGTCCGGTACAACCTGCTATGCTGGCACCTACCCCTATACCTGCTATTGTACCACCTACTGTGGTGGTGACATCTACCTCTGCGGTGACCCCTGCTATGCTGGCACCTATGCCTGCACCTATCCTACAGCCTGTGGCTGTGCAACTACCTACTAACCTGAGGGTCTCTCCCCAGACCTCCTCCTCTGTCTCGGTCTGCCACCTCCTCCTCCATCTCCTCCTCCTCCTCCTCCGTCATCTCCCTGACCTCCTCTCCCCTCCTCTAGCCCCCTCTCCTCCTGCCAGCTCCAGCCTCATCATCTGAATCCTCCTCATTGATACGAGGAGCCAACTCTCCAAGTCTTGAGTATCTAGGAAATGGGTGACTTGCAAACCACTCCTCATAATCGGGTGTCATACCCGCATCCACTATATTCCTCCTCATGGACCAAGTTGTATGAGGAATCTACTGAAAATTTGTCGAAGCCTCCTCGTATGATGCCACGGGACCCCACCTGTATCTCTCTACATGGGTCCCCGCAAAGCAAGCCTACCCTTGTGGCCTGTCCTGTACTTGGCCAAACTACCTCTGCACTTTACTCACAATCTGTCACTCCAGAATATACCTAGTCCTACCAATGAGCCACCAAGTCTGGAAGCAATACGGAAGCTTGTCTGCCTCGTCATCCCATACCTCAGAGTCTAGGTATGGGTGCCAAATAACCTGATCTACATTATCAAACGCGTGTCTCTAGTACTTGAGCTTCCCCAGCTTGTGCTGGGAAATCACACCTACATACCCATAATTGTAGGGCTCACCCCTTTACCTGTGAAATAGATATTGCGGCTGTGTGATAGCTATGTGCTCCCACAACCAAAACTGCAAGAGAGACATGCTTACTGACAAACTAGCTCCTCTATGGTACACCACCTAGTGCATATCTCTATATAAGTATGCAAGCACGCACACACCCCATGCATACCGGGTCCCATCAATGATCATGCTCTCTAACACCCTCCCCTAGCCAATCAGGAAGCCATGTGACCTCCTATCGGGGCATACTACGCCACCAATCAATCTTACCACTATGCCTGGGAAGTAGTCATAGCAGTTATGAATGTGTTGCCACGAAATCACCTGCTCCACCAACTCTGGGTCATCGAACACCCATCTACACTCGGCTAATCCAGTATCCCACTATGACTCATACTAGACCAACTCTCCTTGAATAGGGAGGTGCAGAATCTGATATACATCCTCAAGAGTGATCTCCATCTCCCCCGTCGGAAGATGGAATATGCCATCGTCGCTGTGGAATCGCTCCACCGCTGTAGTCAACATGGCCCGGTTCACACGAACCTCAGGCATGAAACAAACATAATGTAAACCCATCGTATCAAGCACCTCAAAGTCAATCTCAGTCAACATGTATTGCTGCAATAACAACAAAGGGAACTGCTCTTGTGACATAAGGGTATCCCGGATATCCTCCTGCAACCAAGCAAAGCGTAATGTCAAAGAAATCCATATCCAAGTAAACTTACTCAAAGCAATCAAACTATCCTATCATTGACTTAGCATATCAAATTAATCAAAACAACATATCATCTCTTTGACTAGATTCTCAGCAATCTTGGAGATTACTCATCAATTGATGCATCGATCAAGGTGCCAATTGAGTTAATTTTGTTAAGTCAACTAATTTTCCTAGTGCAAATGCATTGTTCCAGGTGGTAAATATGCCGATCCATATCATATGCACCTCTTCACCATGAATACACAGCCCTTTGATGTGTATGCATTGTTCTGGCACATACGCCGCTTATTATGTCACATGCACCGTTCCGCAATGGATGCACCGATTCAGAGCCTACATGCGCCAAACTATCATATGCACCATAGTATATCTCAAATGTGCCAATTAACAACATATGTGCCATTTTGGAGCGCATATGCACTGAACGACAGTTTGGCACATCTGTCCTAGTATTTTTCCTTAACCACTTAGTGCCCTAATAAATGACTTTTAGCGAGTTTTGATGAACTACATATGTGGGTCCTACCTCCACTGACCGATCGAACCGTTAGACTCACTTAAACTAGCGCTCCTCGTGAGGAATATCCATCTCTCTAGCTGCCATGCTCTCCTAAGCTCTCAAAAGACCAATCAACTAAAGACAAGTGTGCAAATGAATAGAACTTGTGAACCCAGCTCCTATTTATAGAAAGTGAACCATATCTGACTGTATGACAACTGCGACTACTTCCCATGTCTGTTTCTTCGAACCATATCCCATTTTTCTCCATCCTAACCAACTTTTTCACCTTCTTCTTTGTGAGATTGTCCATCTCACACCTTCTGCCTTCTTCTCGTCCAATCTCCCGAGGGGGCATCCTATCGTCAAACTTGTACCAGGGGCAAACTGGGTCATGTATCACTGTTAAAAATTCTCATTATTTGAAACAACGTGATAAAACACATTGCATCAAAGAGGGGCAAAATGTATACGCCTAAAAATGACATGACTGTACTTAAATAAATATTTTAAATATTTATTTCATCTTCACATTCCTCTATCAATAAATAAATAAATTTATTTATTTATTTGATTAACTTCCTCTCATTTAATTAAGAAAGCATTTAACTCAACAAAGCTTCCTTTTGAATGACACACATCCTTCTTCTATTCACGCACATTCACATGAACATTCTCCTCCATTGATCTTCTTATTTCTTCTCAACCATTGATCTTCCCTCTCCCAACTCTATAAATACAACCCTCCTCTTCTTCATTTTATCATTCATCGTTTGAGTAAACTTATGCTGTAGGAAATATAGCGCGCCATTGGCACCCCCATCTCCATAGCACTTCATATCATCCATTTCATTAGTGTGTTGAAGCTCATCTTCAATCACACAAAGTATCAGGGCCAACATTCATCTCCATCAAGATCAAGAAAGAAAAGGCAAGCAATGGAAGGTATAAGGTAAAGGTTGTAAGTATCTCTTGTTCTTATTTTAAATCTCCTTTTCCTTCATATTTCATTGATATATTGGGTTTGTTATTGTTATTGATTAATCCACATTTCACCCATCATAGTAATAAATGATTTCATAATGATCATAGATTCCATCATAACAACCCCTAAATAGTACCTCTTTGATATGGGTGCCTAGTGCTAAGTATACCAACTTACAAGCAATAAGTATCCTTCAAATGTTGTCATATTGTCATAGAATCTTATGACAACTTACAATTGTCATATTCTCTTACAACCACCTACCAACTTTATGACGGATGTCAAAACTACCAAAATTAGTAGATTCCTCCAAGGTGGTGCCTACCCTCAATAACTCTTTATTTTATATTTACCATTAGTAAATATTACTCCATAACTACCACCAGTAACTTTGAAACATACCAATGTAGTAACTCTATAATTATTGTCCCAAATAAATAATTTTTACCACTACCGGTTAAATGTGTACATCACTTATGGGTGATTTACAAATAATATTAGTAATAATAATTCGTAGGATTTAGAAAATTAATGGCACTTAAATCCTAACATTCTCCCACTTGACATTATATATTGTAAATACCCATAGGTGATGAATGGGGTAAATCATAAAACACACAATAACAAAAATTGAACACAGAGAATAGAACTTTCTATTATTGATCTGGGCAACTCATTACATTACAGAAGCTTAATTACAATAAGAGGAATCAGTCCTCCACAGGCTGCAACACACTACAGCTACCATCACCAGGCTCTGGAATCTTTTGCCTTCTGTAACCCCCAAATCAGCTAGGGTTTTTGTTTTCTCACCTATTCTTGACTCTACACTTGCCCCTTTAACTCTACTACTACCCAGGGTCCCCAAAATAGCCATAAATAACACTTTTTGGTGGCCTCTAGCTAAATTTCAAAATTTACAACTCCCTATAAAAGTAGGTAAACTTCCGGGAAGCATACCTTTTGATCTGGGTGTCCAATTGATGAACCGTTTTAGCCGTTGGAAAGCTCACGATGTGAACTATCATGCCAGAAATTCATAAATAGATTTTCATCAACTTTTCAGGATGTTTAGGGAAGTTTTAGTGCCTCATATCTTGTTTCAGAAATTTTTAGGGGCTTTTCAGAAAACAAAAACTTTAATATCTTTTAGCTTAAAAATGATCTTTGTGTGATTCCTTCGAACTTTCTACAAGTTTTCGCTTCAATCTGTGCCTAACTGCAAACTTTCCAAAAATAGTAGGTAGACTTTCCAAAATAGGTAGGTTGTTATTTTCAGTAGTTTTGGAAAAACTAAAAGTCTTACATCATTATTCTGGATATTATGGAACCAGAAACACTAATTATGGAAAGAAATAGAAACAACTACAATGATTTTGAATTAACTTCTTTTTGGGTGATGCAAGATTGCCCTTACACCACTGGATGCTCCTGCATCAGACACCCAGGGTAATTTGAGAAGTGACCCTGTCACATCTTAGATGTTTATGTGAGGGAAACCCAAACGGTCAACCTCTGCCTTAGATAACCAAGAGGAATCTTCAATAGGACTTCCTTTCCATTTTACCAGACATTCTTCATATTGCTTGTTCTGAGTACTTCTTCCCACACAGCTATCCAAGATCTCTTCTATCTCGTCCATTGAAGTAGATGCTGGAATACTCCACTGTGCTTCTGTTGGTCCATCCTCTGCTCCACCTTCATGATATTCTGATAAATTAGCAATGTTGAAAATAGGGGAAATATTGATCCCATTTGGCAGCTCTACCTTTATGCATTGCCTGAATCATGCTTCTTCAAGATTCTGCATGGTCCAAATTTCTTCATTTTCAACTTATTGTATGTTCCAATTGGGAACCTTTCTTTTCTCAAGTGAACCATGACTTCATCTCCTAACTAGAATTCCTTATACCTCCTCTTCTGATCTTCCTTAGCCTTGTACTGAGTATTCATCTTATTAATGTGCTTTCTCACCTTTTCATGCAAATTTTTTAGATGTTCTGCAAAGTCTTTAGCCTCGGCACTTGTCTTTTCTCCCTTATCCAGATTCCTTAACTCTAAAGCATTTCTTGGACTATTTCCATATACAATCTAGAATGGTGATTTACCAATACTCCTATTGATAGAATTGTTGTAAGCAAATTCTACCTGTGGTAAAATCAAATCCCATCCCTTGGGCTTATCTCCTACTAAGCACCGTAGCAGGTTACCCAAACTCCTATTCACCACTTCAATCTGTCCATTAGTCTGTGGATGGTGTGCAGAACTAAACTTCAAATCTATCTTCAACTTCTTCCATAATGTCCTCCAGAAATAACCAACGAACTTGGTATCTCGATCTGAAACTATGCTCATTGGTAGACCATGTAGTCTCACCACCTCTTTGAAAAATAATTCAGCAATATGAACATCATTAGTCGTTTTGCAAGGAATAAAATGAGCCATCTTCGAGAATCTGTCCACCACCACAAAAATAGAATCATGTCCTCTCTATGTCCTTGGTAAACCAAGAACAAAATCCATACTGATATCATCCCATGGCTTCTCTGGTATAGGTAATGGTTGATACAACCCTGTATTCTAACTTGTTCCTTTTTCCATCTGACATACTCTATAACTCTGCACAAACTTCCTCACATCCTACTGCAGTTGTGGCCAATAATAATTTTCACCAATAATAGCAATGGTCTTATCTCGACCAAAGTGTCCAGCCAATCCTCCACTATGCTTCTCCTTAATCAAGTTCTCTCTCATGGAACTCCTTGGAATGCACAACTAGCTTCCTCTAAACAACATGCCATCTTGGATTATGAAATCCAACCATCTTGTCCTGTCGAAAGTAACAAGTTCCAAACAATCTTTCCAGGCCTCTACAAAATCTGGACCCTTAGGATACAAACTTTTGAGCTCATCGAACCCAACAACCTCTATCTTCATTTCTGTCAACAAATTTTGCCTTCTACTCAAGGCATCTGCAACTCTGTTGGACTTCCCACTCTTCTACTTCAAAACAAAAGTATAGCTCTGCAAAAACTCAACCCATTTTAAGTGCCTTTGGTTCAACTTTCCTTGACTATTAAGATACTGCAAAGCCTGATGATCAGTATATAAAACAAACTCCTTTGGCAACAAATAATGTCTCCATTTCTTCAAAGCCTGAACTATTGCATAAAACTCCTGATCATAAATAGAATACTTTTTCTTGGCATCATTAAGCTTCGCACTAAAATAAGCAATGGGCTTACCTTCTTGGCTCAAAATAGCTCCTATACCACTACCACTAGCATCACAATCTACCTCAAATACCTTATTGAAATTTGGAAGTGCCAAAACAGGTTGCTCTACAACTTTCTGCTTCAATGTATCATGGCTCTTTTCTATCTCCTCTCACTGTCTCAGTTAGGGGTGCACAAATGCTACTAAAATTCGTGATAAACTTTCTGTAAAAACTTGCCAAACCATGAAAGGATCTTACCTCCATTGTACTCCTTGGCGTAGGCCATTCAATGATAGCCCTTCCTTTTTTTGGGTCCATCTTAAGACCTTCTTCTGAGACTACAAATCCCTAGTATACCAACTCCTTTGCAAAACTACATTTCTTTAGATTAATCAGCAATTTCTCCTCCCTAAGCTTCTCTAGAACTCTTCTGATATGCATCAGATGCTCATCCCAAGTCTTACTAAAAATTAAAATATCATCCAAAAAAACAATAACAAAACTTCCAAAAAATTCTTTCAATACCTCGTTCATGAGCTGCATGAATGTGCTCAGTGCATTGGTTAGCCCAAATGGCATGACTAACCACTCATACAAACCTTCCTTTGTCTTGAAGGCTATCTTCCATTCATCTCCTTCTCTGATATAGATCTGGTGATACCCACTCTTTAGGTCAATTTTCGTGAAGTACTTGGCTCCACTCAAACAATCCATAATGTCATCCATTCTTGGCAATGGAAATCTATACTTGATAGTTATCTTATTGATGGCTCAACAGTCTGTACACATCTTTCATTCTCCATTCTTTTTTGGTGCTAGTATTGCAGGTACTGCACATGGACTTAGGCTCTCCCTTATCAGTCCCTTCCTTAACAACTCCTGAACTTGTCTGTTCAGCTCTTCATTCTCTGCAAGGGTCATTCTATGGGCTGCCTTGTTTGGCAAACTAGCTCCTGGTATCAAATCCATTTGATGACTTATCTTCCTTACTGATGGCAAACCTTCTGGTACATTATCATAGATAATGTCCTAGAACTCTTCCAACATATCTGAAAATTCTACTGGTACATCTTCACAGTTCTCTTGACTAATCTTAGGAATCAATGTAAAGCAATGACACTCATACTTCATACCCTCCAAAAATTTCCTGCTATCTACCAGGCAAATTCTGGCAGTACTACATACCTTTTCTTCCACCTCCTTCAAGGGCTTCAACTTATGACAAACTCCATCCTTTGTCAGGGAATATGTGTTTGCACGGCCATCATGGATAGCGCTCCTATCATACTACCACGGCCTCCCTAACAACATATGACATGCATCCATCGGTATGATATCACACAACACCTCATCATGGTAATCACCAATCTTGAACTTCACTAAACACTGCTCATTGACCAAAGCTCTATGGTCTTGCAACCACGCAATCTGATATGGATGTGGATGCTTTCTTCTTGTCAACTTCAACTTGTCAACCATTTCCTCTGAAACAGGATTATTAGTGCTTCCACTGTCAATAATAATATCACAACACTTACCTTCACATTTGCACCTTGTGCAAATTAAACTCTTCCTCTGATTAGGTTCTTTCTCCTCATTTAGCAAGGTTCTTCTAACAACTAGGGTTTCTCCTCTTTCAGCATCTTTAGAATGCTCAAAATGTGCATCTTCATCTACATGTGCAACTCATGCATTGCCTCCAGGTCTTCTATTTGTCCTTCCTTGATGTTGCTGACACTCATATGCTTTATGCCCTTCTTCCCCACATTAGAAACAGGTTCCTCTGAAACCTCCTCTTCTGGGTCCTTGCCCAGGTCTACCTCTTCCTCTTCCTCTTTGCTCACCATTGTTCTGGTCACGAGGGCGGTAGGTGTTATCCCCTCTCTAATTTTGACTGGTGCTAGCTTCTTCACTTTTCTTTTGATCTTCATTATGACCTCCATAGGGCCTCCCACCAGTCCTTCTACCTTGACCTCTTCCCCTTTGCTTGCTGTCAAATCTTTTATTCAGCTTCTCTTCCACCTTCAGCGAAAACTGGTATGCTTCTTCTATGGTGGTCATTCTAACTAGGCTCAGCTCCTCTTGAATACTCAGCCTCAACTCATTAATGTAATGGGCCACCTTCTCCTTGTTGGCCTCTCCATGGCCTGTCCTAATAGTGATCTTATAAAAATCTTCTGTATACTCCTTAACAGACTTGTTGCCTTGCTTCAGTCCTTGCAACTTCTTCAGTAACTCCATCTCATAATCCACATGAATGAACTACTTCTTTAGTTTCTCCACCATTCAATCCCATCTGGTGATCTTTCCTTTTCCTCTTCTATTCCTCTCTAGCTGGACCTCCTTCCACCAAATATTGGCATGGCCCTTCAACTTTGTTTTTGTAAACTTGACCTGATCTGGGTCCTCCACATCTTCATACTTGAAATACTCCTCCATGTCATTGATCCAATCAATAAGTTGTTCTAGGTTCAAATCCCCAGAATATATAGAAACCTCAATCTTGAGCCTCTTTCCAATCTTTGAAATAGCCCTCAATAACCTAACTTCTGTAGGATCTCTGGCAACTTCTTGTTCTTCCTCAAATAGCTCTTCTTCAGCTTCATCTTCGCTTTCGTCTCTTATCCTCAACTCAAACCCTCTTCATAGCTCCTCTTGTAACGCATCGATTTGCCTTTGTAGGGCTCTAAAAGCCTCTTCTGTCAAAGCATTCCTCCCAACATGATTTCTTCATGGAGGCATCCTAGTCTCCGCAGCAAACCCACAACCTCAGGTCCTAGTGCAAACTGCCTCATGGTCGGCGATCTGTCTACACACTCAAGAAACCTTTCTCTGATACCACTTGATGAAGGGGGTAAATCATAAAACACACAATAACAAAAATTGAACACAAAGAATAGAACTTTCTTTTATTGATCTGGGCAACTCATTACATTACAGAAGCTTAATTATAATAAGAGGAATCAGTCCTCCACAGGCAGCAACACACTATAGCTACCATCACCAGGCTCTAGAATCTTTCGCCTTCTGTAACCCCCAAATCAGCTAGGGTTTCTATTTTCCCACATATTATTGACTCTACACTTGCTCCCTTAACTCTACTACTGCCCAGCATCCTCAAAATAGCCATAAATAACACTTTTTGGTGGCCTCCAGCTAAATTTCAAAATTTACAACTCCCTATAAAAGTAGGTAAACTTCCGGGAAGCATAACTTTTGATCCAGGTGTTCGATTGACGAACTGTTTTAGGCATCGGAAAGCTCACGATGTGAACTATCATGTCGAAAATCCATAAATGGATTTTTGTTAACTTTTTAGGATGTTTAGGGAAGTTTTAGTTCCTCATATCTCGTTTCAAAAAGTTTTAGGGGCTTTTCAAAAAACAAAAACTTTAATATCTTTCAGCTCAAAAATGATCTTTGCCTGATTCCTTCGCCAAAGGTCTTATATTTGCATTTAGTAGCTTTCTACAAGTTTTCGTTTCATTCCGTGCCCAACTACAAACTTTCCTAAAATAGCAGGTAGACTTTCCAAAACAGGCAGGTTGTTATTTTTAGTAGTTTTGGAAAAACTAAAAGTCCTACATCATTATTCTAGATATTATGTAACCAGAAATACTAATTATGGAAAGAAATGAAAACAACTATAATGATTTTAAATTAACTTCTTTTTGGGTGATACAAGATTGCCCTTACACCACTAGATGCTCCTGCATCAATAGGAAAACATAAAATAACTAATACAAGAAACAAGGTCCATGGCCTCCCTACGCCAAGTAAACTTCTTTGTGCTCACATGTTTGGTCAAAGCATTTTCAACATTCTCTTGAGTGTCTACCTTATTCATATCAATCTTTCCACTTGCAACCATTTCTCAAACAAAGTGATATTGTACATCAACATGCTTATTCCGAGAATGATACATAGGATTCTTAGCCAAACAAATAGCATTGTTGCTATCACAACCAATCTCAATGACCTTGCAATCAAAATCAATGCATGTACACAATCTCCTCAACCAAATTGCCTCCTTAGAGACATGGGTAGTAGCCATATACTCTACTTTAGTGGTGGACAAAGCAACCGTGGGCTGCCTTTTTCTCATCCAATTTATTGCTACTTTAAACAAAGTAAACACATAGCTACTAGTGGACCTCTAACTATCCATGTCACCTGCCTAATCTACATCAGCAAAACCATGTATGTCCAATGTCTTTTCCACACTGTCAGTATCAAAATAAACTAAACAGTAATTAGATGTACTAGCTAAATATTTGAATACCCTTTTTACATAATTCTAGTGATGTCTACCAGGATTAAACAAAAACCTACTCAAAACTCCCACTGGTTGGGCAATATCAGGAATAGTACAAACCATTGCATACATCAAACTCCCTACAACACTAGCATATGACACATTAATCATATCCTCAAAATCATTCTCATTCTTCAAACACATGTCTAATGAAATATTAGTACCAATGGGAAAAGGAATTCTAATTGGGTTACAATCCTGCATTCTAAATCTCTACAAAATGGTATTCACATACTTAGTATGAGATAACCAAAGCTTTATGTTACCTCTATCCCTTCTGATCTCCATACAAATAATATACTTGATTACACCAAGATCCTTCATTTCAAATGCACCTAAAAGTTGGGCTTTGTATTCACTGATCTTACCCTTAGTATTTATAAAAAATAACATGTCATCAACATACAATGCAATGATCAATATAAAATCATCAATACAATGAATGTACACATAGTGATCCTCCTCACTTATAACAAAATCCAATTTCAAAAAAATGAATCAAAATTCTAGTATTACATTCTAGGGGACTATTTCAAACCATAAAGAGATCTCCAAAATATACAAACCCAATGTTCTTTCCCTTTTACCTCAAACCCTAAAGGATACTGCATGTAAATTTATTCCTCAAGATCTCCATGCAAGAACACAGTCTAAAAATTCATTTATTCAATGTCAATATCCAATGTTGTAGCAATGTGTTGTTCTCAAAATCAGCTACGCTCTTTTTTGTAGACAACACCCTACGAAACTTGTCCATTTCATAGCCTACACTCTAAGTTTGCAAATCGCGACAAGTTCTCTTCACCTCAATAAAGTCATCTAATACTATAGAATAGCTCATGACATTCCCCTAAGATGATTTCTTGAGATTTGTGAAAATCAATTAGGTTGCAAGCTTTTCAAAATATCAATTTTTATTGTTTTAAGGTGTTAGAAAATTTTTAATTCCTCATATGTAGAGTCGGTCAAAAAGACTGCTCTTACTTGTTTTTTTTAAGTCTTCATGTGCAATGTCGGCCAAAATTGTCGTTTATACATACTTGTCTTGTTTCTTTATTAATATGCAAGAGTGGTTAAATCTACCGCTCATGCATACCTCCTATCAATTTTGCACATGCATTAGCAGTCATATCCGCTGCTCATGCATGTTGAACCTTCATGTGCAAGAGAGGTTAAATCTGCCAACCAAGCATTACTCTGCGAAATCTTTGAACTTATGGTGACATTAATGCCACCCGTGTTGGCATTAATATTTTCATTTTTAACCTTTTTAAACATCTTTCATTATTTTCTTTTTCATTTAATCATTTGATAACATTCATTTGTACGATTTGGAATCCTTGTGAACCTCTATTAGCGATTTTAGGTGCATGGATTTTTTATTTGGAATTTTGAATGATCTTGATTTCTCTTTCATCAGGTGAGCTTTCTTTTCTTTTCGTTTCTTCTCATTTTTATTTTTAGGGTTTGCATGCGTAATGAATGTATCTCTATGATTGATTGAAATCACTTGTTTTGTTAAATGGTTTATGTAAAATTCATTATTTGAAGATGGGTTTTCACCATTTGTTTTTTCTTTTATAGTTATTTTTCATTCCATTCTTTAGGGTTGTCAGCTTTTAATTTGATACCCTAGTTTCTAGTTTAGTCAAGTCACGGATTTTTCCCGTTCACACTACCCTAAACTTAGATTTTGTTTTAGGTTTTACTTTCAGATGTAAGGGCGGCAAAAACTGCCACCCTCACATTATTGTTTTCCTAGTAGTGTATCGGCAGTCAAAATAACCGCCAATACATATGTTTGATTTTTGTCTTCCCTTCATGTAAGGGTGGCAAAATCTACCGCCCCTACATGAAAACTCAATTTTTCCCAAATATGTGCTAGCAGTAGAATCCCCCACTTCTGCCTGTATGTCGAAAGTTTTTGACAAAGTGTTTAAGTGGTGATTTTGACTGACAAGCGTGTGGATACTTGAGGTTTGTCCCTTCAACATGTACCAGTGGACCTTTTCATTGCCTTTACATGTGCCCTACATAAACTTGCTATTTTACCCTCATGTAAGGGTGGTCAAATTGACCACCCCTACATCAAGAACATTATTTTACCTCATACATGCAAAGGTGGCACTTTTTGCTGACCGTGCATGTTGAATGATTTATCCAATATGTAAGAGCAATCATTTTAACCGCCCATGCATATTTTCTTGAATTTTTCCTAACACTAGGAAAATTTGCCTTTCAAAGCCTATTGGCCCGCTTTTGCCTTTTACCTCATTTTTCATGCTCTCAAGTCCTTCAATGCGCATTCCCATGTTTATGATCATCAATTTGTGGTAACCCCAATTTGCCTATCTTTTCCCTAACTGCAAGATCATGGCTTTTTGTATTTTTCAACAAACATCTATGGTAAACACCTTTTCTAGTTTTCTCTTCCAAGATGATGTCAGAGCCGTCTCCATCCAAAGCTAAGATCATGAAGTATAAACACTATGGGGTATTTCCTATTACTTTAGTGTAGTCTAATGTTGATGAGATCAGGGATACAAAGATAGGACATGTAGACATGGCCAAGTTCATCGACAAAACCAAACAGTCAAATCCTCCTCGGTATATGCAAAAGATCATTGTTGATGATTGTTTTGATGCAATCATAACAGTAAGTTAAAATTCACATATAATGAACTGAAACTATACTTGAAAGATAAGAAGGAATCATTTAAGATTCAACTAATCCCAAGTCTACAATGGTTCGGTTGGTCAAGTTCAGTTGGTCAATGTGAAGCTGTAATGTTCAAGGGGCCTTACGTAGGTGAAGATATTCCCTCATAGCCGACCGGATAGAGCCTTGCTGCCAGCGAGCGTCCATAGCCCCGGCAAGGTTATCGTTACAATTCTCCTAAGTAGAGCCCTACTGCCAGTGATCGTCTATAGCCCCGGTAGAGTTACTTAGATGGCTTAATCTAGATTTTTAGTATAATCTGCTTTATTTATTTATTTATTTTATTTTCTAATTTTTGAAAGACTTCATAAGATATAACAATTTGTAACTTCATGATGCAAGGAGTGGACACTTGCTGAAATTAAGCTGAGAATTGTAATGGTAGCAAGGGTAACCTCTGATTTTTCACCTAATATCTACACTGGTAAGTTCAACAAACCCAAGGATTTTAGGTGTGTCATCGTGAGAAACTTGCTTCGAATTCTCAATCACATTTATTGAATACAAAACTTCAGAAGATGAACAACTCTCTACATTCATGACAGTAACAAGTTATGTGTAAATTGTAAATGATTAACTTGAATACCCTAAATTTTATACTGTTTTGAATGGTTGCTAGTTTTGCTCCTTAATACTCTAAAGTAAAATAAAGATCCCTGCTGAAGAGACAACAAACAAACTAAACAAACAGGCTGTACAAACAACACAACAAAAGAAAAACTGTACAAACAGAAAGAAACAAAAAGCAAAAACAAACAGAAGACAAACTATACAAACAGCCAACCCAAAAGAAAACACAAAAGAAGAACTGTACATTACCCTCAGCACTTTACATTAAGAAAAAAGGACTGCCCCCCCTTTTTTACCTCAAGCCTGGAAGTAGTGTTTCAAATGCTGGCCATTAACTGGTAATGGCATATCTTCTCCAGTCAAGGTCTTAAGTCTAAAGGTGTTATCTCCTATTATTTCTGAGACTTGTAATGGACCCAGCCATAATTTATCGAATTTTCCATGGCTTCCTTTCTTTTCATGTGCTTTGTCCCAGCACAACACTAAGTCTGATATCCTAAATGTCTTGACTCTTGCCCTTTTGTCAAACCACCTCTTAACAACCACTTGGTGTTTGGCAAACTTCTCGAGGGCTTGACCTCTTTTCTCCTCTAGTTGTAACATTTGCACTATTCTGGCTTCCCTATGGTTATCAAAGCCTAGATATTCATTGGCAAACTTCCAGGTTGGTATTCTCAGATTAACCAGAAGTATGGGATCAGTCCCATAAACTAAGTGATAAGGTGTGCTACCTAAAGCTATTTTAAACTTGGTCCTGTCTACCCATAATGCATATCTTAACAGGGTATTCCACTCTCTAGGACTTTTGGCAATTAACCTCTTGATTATGTCTAATAAAATTTTGTTTGTTGATTCAGCCAGTCCATTACCTTGAGGGTAATAATTTGAAGAAAACCTTAGAATAATCCCATATTCAAATGCCCATTTAGAAAATTTTAAAGAAGAGAAAGCAGGCCCGTTATCACATACCAATGAATAGGGTGTTCCAAACCTGGTGATAATGTTTTCTTCAAGGAACTTGATAACTACCTCAGTTTTGGATAATTTGCAGCAAGTGGCCTCAGTCCACCTTGTACAATAGTCTGTTACTGTCAATATAAATTTGTGTCCTGTAGAAGATGGGGGATTGATGACTCTGATAAAATCCAAGCCCCACTGTGCAAACGGTCTAGATTCGATCACAGGTTGCAGTGGATTGGCCGGATTTCTCCCTTTGTCTGCTGCAGTCTGACAGGTGTGGCAACTTCTGATGTGACTCTTAGTATCTTTGAACATAGTGGGCCAGTAATAGCCTGCCCTCAGTATTTTGTGTGTTGTAGCTAAATGGGAACCATGGCCGGTTCCGTACTTGTCATGTAGTTCTGTCAACACTCTATCAGCTTCAGTTCTGTTTATGCATCTCAGATAAATTCCATCATGGTTCTTCCTGAATAGAAGACCTCCTTGCACCGTATAATTTTGTGCCTTAATCTTCAAAGCTCTCCTCTGAGAAGTCTTCATCTTGCTTGGGTACTTTCCAGCTATCAGGAAGGTGCTTAAATCATCGTACCAGCCTGATGCATCTTGGGAATTCAATACATATTATTGTTTTATCAGATTTGGATCCATGTTTGCTATTGTCTGCACCAACGCCTACCCTCTGACCAGCTTTACGGGAATGATCTCCATGTCGAATTCTTGCAGTGTGGTGATCCATTTGGCTCTTTTTTCTCCAGGCTCGTTTTACATCAGCAACATTTTTACTGCTGCGTCTGGTACTATGGCTTTGATCTGGCTACGCAGAATGTAGTGTCTAAATTTTTTCACAGCCTTCACTAATGCGAATGCCTGTCTTTCGATATCTAGATATCTCAGCTGTGCATCCTTCAGAGGCGCACTCATAAATGCTATGGGCCTCTCTTCATTATTTTCACCTTTCTGTGTCAAGGCAGCCGTGACAGAATGAGAAGATGCAAAGGAGTAGATGTAAAACGGGCTTGTGTAGTCTGGACTTGCCAATACAGGGGCATCAAAAATTGCCTCCTTGATATCTTCAAATGTGGCTTTGGCCACTGGCGTCCATTCCATCTGTGCATCTTTCTTCAACATGGCATTCAACGGCTGCACGATCTCGGCAAAACCTGTTATAAACTTCCGAACAAAGTTAATTTTACCAAAAAATGATTTCAACTCTTTCCTACTGTTTGGTATTTGCAAATTTTTTATGGATTCTATTCTATCCGGATCAATTGAATTCCATTTTCAGAAATGACATGGCCTAATAATTTACCTTCAGTTACGCCAAATATACATTTCTTAGGATTAAGGGAAATCCCATACCTTTCACATCGCTTGAGTACTTTTCTGAGGTCTTCAGCGTGGGTGGATGCATCCTTGGAATACACAGTTAAATCATCCATATACACAACAATACATTTACCTGATAATCCACGGAATGCAACGTCCATGGCCCTCTGAAAAGTGGCACCTGCATTGATCAGACCAAAAGGCATTCTTCTATACGCATAATTTCCCCATTTGCAAGTGAAGGTGGTTTTTAGTCTATCTTCTCTATCAATTAAGACCTAATTATAACCTGAAAAACCATCTAAAAAAGACATCATCTTTGCGCCATTTACTGCTTGCAGTACTTCATCTATTAGGGGCAAAGGATAATTATCCTTTTCAGATGCCTTGTTTAAATTTCTAAAGTCTACGCACAACCTGATGTCTCCGTTTTTCTTCCTCACTGGTACTAAGTTAGCTACCCAGACAGAATGTCTGACTGGGAAAATTATTCCAGCAGACAATAATTTTTTAACTTCCTCAAAGATTAAAGGCTCTAGAATGGCATTTACAGGCCTCTGTTTCTGCCTAAATGGTTTGACTTCTTTTCTTAAAGGTATTACGTGAGTTATGATGGACTCATCAAATGTTTTCAAGTCTTCATAAGTCCATGCTATGACATGTTTATATTCTTTCAGAACGTCCAGAACCTCTTTTCTAATTTTCTCAGAGCAAGCTTTCCCAATTAGTACACTTTGTGGATTTAGCTCAGTCCCTAAGTTATGTAAATCACACCTACCCCCTTCTGTTTTGGGTAAGTCTTTTTGTCTTATTACTCCGTCGAAGTCAAAGATGTGTTCTAATTCAATTACTCCTTTTGGTAAGAAGTTGCTCTTTAAGTTGATCATATCTTCTTCGTCCCATGTTACTTCAAGCCTTTCTTGTTCATCAATGATTTGGGCCTCAAATGCCTCATTACAAGTTAGAAAATTAATAATTTGCTGATCCCCTCCAAATACCTGAAAGTGTGTAACGTTGTCTGGTATACTGGGCACATTAACTAGCTCAACAGCAAATCATCTTAATCCTGATAGCGTCAATGGTTCTAATGTACTAGCAGCAACTGCTAACGCATCTGGCCTGTGGTTCAGCTCTCTAGGAATGTGCTCTATGTTAAAAGCATCAAACGAATCCATTAAACCCCATACTCTATGTCTGTAACTAATCATTTTCTTATAATTGCAGGCATATAGTTTCCTCACTTGTCTGACTGCTAATTCAGAGTCTGAAAATACTCTGATGGTTTTTACCCCTTTCTTGATGGCCATGACAAGTCCTAAAATTAGGGCCTCATATTCAGCAATATTGTTAGTGCAAGAAAATTGTAATCTATATGCTGCCAAATGTGATTTACCTTGAGGATCTATGAGTTCAATACCCGCACTTGCGCCCTGTTTTGATTTGGACCCATCACATTTTAACGTCCACATGCCATCTTTACTTTTCTGATCTTTTACCTTGGCATACTTTGTCCCTTTTATTGCCTATGGGGTGTTGTCTTGTTTATTCATGGGTTTTTCCGTTTGGTTATCTTGCATATGTGTGTTTTTAGTTTGCAACTCAGAAAGATAACTACCCTTGTCCTCTATTTCTTTTCCTAAATCTGGAATCAAGGCATCTATATTATCCTGAACATATCTCTGTGTTGGATCAAGATTCTCATTTTCCTCTTGTGACTCTACCCTCCCTATGCACTTTTTGTATTCATATTCAATGATGTCTTTGCATATTTCACAATTCTCCTCAAAATGTTGCCTATCATGGACTCTACACCTATTTTTATATAACTTACATTAGACTGGGAGATTGTGTGTAATGCACTCTTCCACCTCTCGTCTAATGGCATGACCAAATTTGTCTATTGCATTGTTTTCTTCATCTGAAGAATTTTCGTCAGACTCAATGAATAGTGCCGTTCTATTGCTAACACACTTTTTTCTAATGTTTAACATCATAATCTCTTCAATCTGCATCCCATTGTTGGTAATTCTATAGACACCTAGTTCAACAGCAGCATATAATATTTCATTAGTTCGATTATACTCTGTTATCATATGTTTCATTCTGGGCTCTGCCTCTATTCTGATCTGGTTTGGGATGCCTCTCCAAGGTAACCACATGTGTGAAAAGTCAGTAGCCATATATCTGTTTAATGTCTTGGACCAATCCCTACTTAGCAACATTCCATAATTTACGGGTATATCCACTACTTGAATGTCAATGATTTGGCTTACCCTAGGGTCTGAAGCTAATTACACTTGAATGTTCATGAGTTCTCCTATCACGCTAACCTCGGTCTTATCTAATTGCGTGACAACCTTGGCAGATTTGGTGGGAGTCAGCCTGAGAGTTTTACATATTCCTAAGGGCATTACGTTGGCTGAAGCACCAGAATCTACCATGCAATTGTGTATATTCTTCCCACACAACCTAACAGTTAACAAGAAAGGGTGAGTATCCCTCTTATCCGCATGTATTACTACATTTGTATTGGAAGGCTGCTCAACTTTCTTACCTTTCTCCTTAGGTGGTGAATCACTATTAGGAATAGTTATATCAGCAGACACCTTGTTTGTTATGGATGTATCCAGGGATTTTAAAAAAGCATTTCTGATCCCTGGGGTCTTCAATAATTCATTTAGAGGTATACTGACCTTAATTTTCTTTATTTCCTCTGATGAGTAATTCATTAATCTTGTTGTCTCTATTGCTTCTGTCTTACTTGTTTGATCCTTTTGCACTATTGTTCTATTATTTGTGTGCTGACTAGCTTTAAGTATGGCAGGATTGTTGCTAGCATTCTGATCTGGGGGTGTATTGATGTTATTCGGAGGAGTGGAAGTGGTGAAAGGTCCTCCCGGCCTAGGGTTGTTCCTCAAATTGTAGGTGTGGCTTTTATTTGTCTGTTGAAAGGCCTGCACCTCTTCTGTTTCATTTAATATCTCATTTTCAGATTCAAAAGGAAACTGAAAAGCATTTAACACAAAGGCTGATTCAGGATAAAGACTTTCACAACAGCATGGTTCATCCTCTAGCAATTCATACTCTTTCTCTTCTGCAGTTGCAAAGGTAAACGTTTCTAAGACTAATGCTGTGTCATATCCTGAGGGTACTACCTCATTACCCTTAGGAATGAGAAATTCAAAGGTAGGAGGCTGTACATCTATGTTGAAAATACTAGCTACCAAGTGGAACTGTGGACAGTCGTGCTCAGCATGGGCATTGGTATTGTGAAATCTGCACCAATTTTTGGGTGATGTACTGGCCATTTGTATGCTAGTCGTTTGTTTTGCACCATGATTATCTGTATTCTCAAAAGGAGAAGCCAGAGTACCATTGTTGGGCCCAGTGTTCCATGTCTTGGGTGGCCTAGGTTGATTCTGATTTCTGTTATTATTGCCCCAGGTCCTATTATCTATCACTGGCCCCCTATTTTGCATTGGTTGCCCCTGACTGGGGCCTTGATGCTGATTGTAGTTTTGGTTCTGATTGTAATGCTAATTTTGATTGAGACTATAATTCTGATTTTGGCCTTGGTTGTGATTTTGATGTGGATTGTAGTTTTGGTTGCTTCTTCCATAGAGGTTCTCATTTCTTAGCTGTGTCACTTCGGTTCTTAATCTTTTCAAATGTGTAGTAATTTCTTTGATTTCTTCCCTATCCTCTTGTGCTTTTGCCACAGTTACATCCCTATGAAGTTGGAAGAAAGGCTGACCATTATTTTGACTGTTATTGGAAGTACTAGCTGTGTAAGGAGTTATAGCTTGGATTGGAGTAGGATTATACACAGGTGTGTAAGAAGGAACCGGATTTACTAGTGGAGCGTGCTGCACAGGGACTCCATTCCATGGGTGTGCCTAATTCTGCACCCCAAAATTTCCTCCATTGACAAATGGACTATAAGTTGTATGCCTCATTTCTTGGTTCACTGAGGCTGCCTCTTTATAGGCTTTGGATATTGAATCTATGTCAGGTTTTCTTTTGACAAACATGGCGGTTAAAGGATCCAAGGCAGCATAGTACATAGCCAACAAGGGAGCATCATCTATGGTATAAGGGGTTACCAGCCTAGAATAGGCCTTTTGAAATCTGTCATTGAAATTATCAATTAGCTCTCCCTCACCTCGTTTTATAGCAGCCAATTTATGATACAAAGCGCAAGGGTCAATGGGTCCTCTAAATCTTGACAGAAATGCTTCTTCCATAAGTGCCCAGGAAGAAATGTAACCATTGGGTAAGTTTATGTACCAGCTAGAGGCCTGCTCATTAAAGGTGTAAGGAAACAATCTACACACAACATCCTCGTGCTCTAACATAGCCCTAAAACATGCTTCCTTAAATATTCTAATATGATCTTCTGGGTCCTGATGCAACTGGTATTTGGGACATATCTTTTCCAGATTTTTTGGCATCTCATGATAATCATTGAAGAGTATGGGAGAATTGACATCGAAATAAGCCATTGCAGGTGTTTGAGCTTGACTTGAACTTGTAGGAATACCTAGATTGATTGGTGGATTAGGATTTACAGGAGGATTGAGACCTCCGGGAGTGCCTGAACCAAGATTTAAAGATCTGAACAGTGATCTGTTAGGACTCACAATACTACAGATGTTAAAAGGTGACCCAGGAGGTGTTCCAGATGAACTTCCCGTTTGCGATATCTTTGGATTCCAAATTAAAGGGTTTTTACTTCGCCTTGTATCAGGTAGTTGCACAAATATATCTCCTGAACTAGATCTAGACCTAGTCACTCTATTACTGTCATTAGCCAGTTTGAAATGAAACCTAACTCAGGAAGGCCCTCCTTCTAGCGCCAGAAAATTGTTGATGATTATTTTGATGCAATCATAACAGTAAGTTAAAATTCACATATAATGAACTGAAACTATACTTGAAAGATAAGAAGGAATCATTTAAGATTCAACTAATCCCAAGTCTACAATGGTTCGGTTGGTCAAGTTCAGTTGGTCAATGTGAAGCTGTAATGTTCAAGGGGCCTTACGTAGTTTAGGTTTGTTTGGTGGTTTAATGGACTAAGAATATGCAAAAGAATCATAGATTTCAACAAGTATTTTGTTCATTTGCATACAAGTGTTACTATGTTGCAAATTCAGATGGTTTTCTTGAATTATTGCAGCCTTCTCTTTTATACATTTATGAAAACTGTCTACTCTTAACTCTGTTATGCATGCTTCTTCAAATTTGAGACAATTTCCTTTAGATTTCTACGTTTTCAGCTAAATATTTCAGATGGGTTGGGAAAAGTTAGAAAGATCTAATCTATACCTCATTTAATCTACCGAAGGATCTAATTGTTTCTGTTATGCACTATGTAAATACTACAATAATTTGATCAAATCCACAGTAAAAACCTTAAATGCAAGTTCTGAGCATTTTCACAAACATACATTTAAAATTGCAAGCTCTCAAAGAAAATATTTCAAAACACAAAGAAGAGCAGGAGAACACTCAGAAGATAGACGCAGAACTCCAGATTCTATTGTATTAGAAACGAATAGTCATACATGATTTACAATGTAGGAATGACTCTTAGTTTCATTGATCATACTACAGAGAACTTACAAGCTTTAGAGATACAATAAGGCAGCCAGACATTCCATGCGCACCTTACTGCAGACAAACAGGTGACCTCCTTCTTCTACTTCTAATCTAAACTAAGCTAACTTGCTGTGTTTTCCTAAAAATCCCTGTGTAGCCCCTGTTGTAAAGTATTACAATGTAGAGAGGCACAATATATAGACTTTCTGGTTGTCCTCACTACAGCAAAAAAACTTAACCAAACCCCTGGTTCAAACCCCTGGTTACAGCAATAAATACAGATGAACCAGTCCTCCAAAATATCTCTGAGCAGTGTCAAATCTTGGCAAAATATTGCCCCTTCTGAGAAGTTCCAGCAGCTTGGCAATAACTTCTATTTGTCTATTGCAATAATGCTCTCAGCTGCAACTTTGTCCTTTACTTGAATGGCCTTGACTTCCTCGCACTTCATCCTTAGCCTCCTGCTCCTGAGATTGGATTTCCTTCCTCCATGAGGTCACTGTGTTGAATTTCTAGCTGCTTCCTTGACTGCAAGCCTGCAAGACAAGACAAGCAATAAGTACCATATTTATCAAATGAATAGCAAGAAACAAAAAATATCTGTTTAAATCAGGGTGACAGTGCAAAATGTGGAAATCGGGTCCAAAATTAGCAGAAACTGCGTTCAAAATGTACACAAACTGTTCAAAACCCATCGGGTCAACTATCATTGACCAAAAATGCTATTGGTGGAAAGAAAAAAAAATGTTTAAAAACTCCACCGCTATGTACATTCCCGCCCATCGGCATAACTTACACTGTCGGCGGTGTTTTGTTATGTCTTAGCAATAGGCGGGAGTCATGCCAACGAAGTGGCATCGGTATAACAAAGGCCATCGGCGGAGGAGATTTGTGAGTTGCCGATGGGCCATCTCACGCCGATGGCGAACAATGAAGGGGGTTATCGGCGAAACTCTCGCCGATAAAGGTATCGGCCAAGGTAAAGGCATCGGCGGAGGGAAATTATGAGGCGCCGATGGGCGATCTCTCGCCGATGAACATCAACGAAGGAATCGTCGGTAAGAGTCTCACCGACGGGGAGACATCGATGTAACAGAGAACATCAGCGAAGGAATTTTGAGGCGCGCCGATAGCGATAGTCACGCCGATGGGTGGGAATGTACATAGCAGTGGAGTTTTTAAACGTTTTTTTTCTTTCCGCCAGTAGCATTTTTGGTCAGCGATAGTTGACCCGATGGGTTTTGAATAGTCTGTGTACATTTTGAACGCAGTTTCTGCTAATTTTGGACCCGATTTCCACATTTTGCATGGTCACCCTGATTTAAACAGATATTTTTGGTTTCTTGCTGTTCATTTGATAAATATGGTACTTATTGCTTGTCTTGTCTTGCAGGCTTGCAGTCGAGGAAGCAGCTAGAAATTCAACATAATGACCTCATGGAGGAAGGAAATCCAATCTCAGGAGTAGGAGGCTAAGGATGAAGTGCGAGGAAGTCAAGGCCATTCAAGTAAAGGACAAAGTTGCAGCTGAGAGCATTATTGCAACAGACAATTAGAAGTTATTGCCAAGCTGCCGGAACTTCTCAGAAGGGGCAATATTTTGCCCAGATTTGACACTGCTCAGAGATATTTTGGAGGACTGGTTCATCTGTATTTATTGCTATAACTAGGGGTTTGAACCAGGGGTTTGGTTAGGTTTTTTTGTTGTAGTGAGGACAACCAGAAAGTCTATATATTGTGCCTCTCTACATTGTAATACTTTACAACAGGGGCTACACAGGGATTTTTAGGAAAACACAGCAAGTTAGCTTAGTTTAGATTAGAAGTAGAAGAAGGAGGTCGCCTGTTTGTCTGCAGTAAGGTGCGCGTGGAATGTCTGGCTGCCTTACTGTATCTGTAAAGCTTGTAAGTTCTCTGTAGTATGATCAATGAAACTAAGAGTCATTCCTACATTGTAAATCATGTATGACTATTCGTTTCTAATACAATAGAATCTGGAGTTCTGCGTCTATCTTCTGAGTGTTCTCCTGCTCTTCTTTGTGTTTTGAAATATTTTCTTTGAGAGCTTGCAATTTTAAATGTATGTTTGTGAAAATGCTCAGAACTTGCATTTAAGGTTTTTACTATGGATTTGATCAAATTATTGTAGTATTTACATAGTGCATAACAGAAACAATTAGATCGTTCGGTAGATTAAATGAGGTATAGATTAGATCTTTCTAACTTTTCCCAACCCATCTGAAATATTTAGCTGAAAACGTAGAAATCTAAAGGAAATTGTCTCAAATTTGAAGAAGCATGCATAACAGAGTTAAGAGTAGACAGTTTTCATAAATGTATAAAAGAGAAGGCTGTAATAATTCAAGAAAACCATCTGAATTTGCAACACAGTAACACTTGTATGCAAATGAACAAAATACTTGTTGAAATCTATGATTCTTTTGCATATTCTTAGTCCATTAAACCACCAAACAAACCTAAACTACGTAAGGCCCCTTGAACATTACAGCTTCACATTGACCAACTGAACTTGACCAACCGAACCATTGTAGACTTGGGATTAGTTGAATCTTAAATGATTCCTTCTTATCTTTCAAGTATAGTTTCAGTTCATTATATGTGAATTTTAACTTACTGTTATGATTGCATCAAAACAATCATCAACAATCATCAACAGTAATATTCACTTGGTTGCCTCATTTCTTGTTGTTGCTCACAATCTTGAGTTTGTTCTTCACATAGCTAGTCATTATAATAGGGATGCTAGGACCATGTCTGATTCCCAAGGGAATGTGATCATGAGACTAGATGCGAAATTTCTTGACAAAATATTCATGTGTCCTCCTATTGTAAATATTGGACAAATTGATTTTGCTCAAGGGCAAAAGGATTATGATGAAGATGTGGAAGCTGCGAGGAGACATATAAATAGTAAATGGTTGAAGATTCCTTGGAGCAATTTGACCAGATGACTGAAAGACCTCACAAGAAGTGACTTTGTGGAAGAAGTAAGTGATTTGATTACACTATTAAGTCAAATCAGAGGCCTTCCTTCTTCATCTAAGTTTCAAGAGTGGATGTACACATATATCAAGGTGATTCTTAGGGGTACACAACAAATTGTTTGGGGAGAACAAATTAGCAATGTTGTGCATGAGCAATTGGTAAAAGTCAATACCACCCTCAAATTTTATATGACTTCATATCTGCTATATGCTGTTATGAGCATGAGAAGTTTTCCTAGTTTGACTCAGGTTGGTGATAGGAGATTGGTTCTTGTATATGAGTACTATCCTCAAATCACTCTAAAAGGATCAATCCATTATTTTCGTAGGCTTAATGATGCTTTCTTCTCAGTCTTTATGTGTTTGTGGGATAATGAACTAGTGTAGAAAAGAATATCAGATGAAGCATGGGAAGTGGTGAATTCTTTTGGCTTCTTGTTCTTATAGTTTCCTACTTTCACATATCTTAAAGTAGGATATTATCTTGTTTATCCATATATACTTCCATGGTATCCCAGTGATGGGATTGTTCTCATGGAACTATGTAGAGAGTTTATTATGGTGCACAATAAACAAATGGAGCTGAAAAAGTCAGGGATTAAGACTGTAGAAATTGGAAGGTACTTTGTTCAATCAGCTACCAAGGACAAAAC
The DNA here is from genome assembly GCA_027924645.1 of Cunninghamia lanceolata. Taxonomy (NCBI): domain Eukaryota; kingdom Viridiplantae; phylum Streptophyta; class Pinopsida; order Cupressales; family Cupressaceae; genus Cunninghamia; species Cunninghamia lanceolata. Next base: position 9,505,205 of record BSBN01000193.1, read on the forward strand.
AGTTGAATCTAAAATGTAACTGGTCACAATGAAGATTTTCAAGAAAAGAGATCATTTTGATTTCATAAGGGTATGGGATAAAATCAAAAGAATGTCAACTTTCCACATGCCAATGGTTGAAGATATTTGGGTTGCTCTTAGAACACAAAATGAGATTAGAAAACTAGATTATTGTAGACTCCATCTGAGTTAGATTGAAGAACTAGGCCTTACAGATATCCCAAAGGGAATGGAAGATGATGGAAATGTTTTAGATCCTAAATACAATACTAAGAATGTTGAGGCGTCACCTCTTCCAGAGGTCAAATGGTCAATCAAAGAGGAGACTTCAATAAGGAAAAGGTTTCGGCCAATTATGGCTAATACAAATGTATGGTTGGAAAGCAAAAGGATTAGTCTGAAAGAATTCCTTACTAGATCAGAGACAGAAGTTCAAGAGCAAATAGGCAAGAAGGTGGAAAACCGAACCAAGAATAAAAGTGATACTCCCTCCTCTTCTAAAGTAAATAAGACAAAAATCAAATTTGTATGTAAGGGAGGGAAGAAGAAGGAGCTTGTAGGAACTTCTAATGTCACTAAATCGGAAGCTGAGGACACAAATATTGAGCTAATGGAGTTTGAAGAGGTTGACAGTAAACAGCAAAATATTCAGAAGTCTAATGATGCCCAACAAGCAGAAATGTCTAAAAAGCTTGATGAGGAAGATGAAACAGAACAAGGTGAGGATGAGAATGTAGAAAAGGAACAACTTGGTAAATTACAAATTTCCCCACAGAAGGATCTCCCATTAGAATCCCAAGTTTCTATGCCTGTACTTCATGTTCCTATTTTTGGTAGTTTTCTTGTAGTTTCAAATGTTCCTATTTCACCCATTTTGGTTGTTTCTTCTAATAATAACCCCCTTCTTTGAGAACAACTTTTGGGATTGTATTTGATTCTTCTAGTTCCATTCCAATTTTATCTTCTCCATCTTTTGATATTGGTGAACAATCTATTTTGGAACATCTTCTAGATGGTTTAGAGAAAGTTGTTGACAGAGGTGTAGTTTTTACCAACACTAGTCCTATTGTTACCATAACAGGTGTAAGTATGGATCCAGAAAAATATGTAGTGGATTCTTCTTTGAATGTTGGTGCTTCTATACTTTCTCCATGGTCGTCTGCATACACTCCTAAGAGAAAGAAGAAAGAAAATTCACTAGATGAAATTGATATTGAGAAGTTGTTGTCTGTTAAATCAAAGACTCTGAAGAAGAAGCCCAAGACTGTCTCTAGGCTCATTAATGAAAAAAGAATCAGATATGCAGAAATTGCCAAGCCACCAGAGGATGCTACTATTGATAATTTTGATATGAATGATTATTTTGTCTCAAGAGTTGAGTTGGGTAAGCTAACTCGTGAAGGCATTAAGGTAGATATTCAAACTACTGCCAGTACCTTGCTTGAGAAATATGATGAAGTCAAGAAGGAGAAAGAGCAGTATAAAGCCAAAGTAGAACAACTTGCCATTATTCTTCAAAAAATAGTAAAATCATCTGATATTGTGGAGCCTATGGTGGTAACGGTAGAAGATCCTCTGATTCAAAAGGTGGGAAAAGCTTAGGCTAGAGGGAGAGTAGTTAGTGATATTGTGGAATGTCTGTTGGCAAAAGGAAGACTTCTATTGTGGACCACAGTGGAAAGAAAAGGAAAGATGGACAAGGAAAAAGATGAGCTTGATAATCTTATTGATTTACTTTCTCAAGAACTACAAGATTAGGAGGGAAGCTTAGAGGAGTAGATTGATATGAAGAAGATCAAAATAAATATTCTAATAACCATTGGGGTCATCTCGAACATAGAGTCTTATCTTAAGACTAAGGAATCTCTTGTCCACCACATCAATGTTATAAAGGTTTTACTTGATGACTTGTGCCAAGCACATGAAAACCATGAAGATAGCAATGTCTTGCTTCTACACAGGTTGGAGGAACTCCCATGCACTTTGACAGGTGAAGTTCACAAGTTTCTTTTAGCGGAGGAAATGATAGATGCTTTTAAGAAAATGGTGCAATAGAAATTTGAAGATGAAGTACCTATAGTGGTTTCAATGGACAACCTTTATGATCATCATTTGACTTTTGAGAATCTAAAGGATAATCTTGAGAAAAATGAGAAAGCAATAAAGGCCATCAAGGATGTAGTTATCAGGACCCGTACTATCTCAGAGAATACAACCAAGCCTGATGTGTGTGAAATGGTAGCGGTGCAAACTATATATCAGAACTTTTTGAAGAAGAATGATGGAGGAAGCTAAAGTTCCTTTTCAATAGCTTAGTTTATTTTCATTCTTGTATGTGTAATTTGAACTTTTTAATGGACATACTCACATGTAATTTTCCAAAATGTAATTACATATGAGACAAAATAAGTCATAAGTCAAATAGGACTCTTTTGTTTGAATAAGTTAAAGTAGTTAGGATTTCCCTATTTTTTCTCTAGGTTCCTCCCTATAAATAAAGAGGGCCTCTATAGTATTTTTTATCTTTTAGTTATTGAAGCGATCTACCAAATTGAAGAGCATTTTGAGACTTTGTGTTCAAATTGTAAATCATATTTTATCAAGTGAATAGAAAAGCAAGTGATCATTCAATCTTTGCATTGGAATAACTTGTGGTGTATTGGAAATTGTTCTTATGTCCTTTAACTTATACTATCTTATCTATTTGACCAGATTGTAGTGTAAGTTTGGATAATCTAGGAGATATTCTAAAGTAATTTTGGAGACTTTGTGCTTCAATAATTATCTTTGGGTTTGTGAATTTATGTTTTGGAGTAAAAGATATTGGAAATACTTTGAGTTGCTGCCATCTTTTATGATCATGTGCTTTTATCATAGTATTTGGTGAAGACTTTGGGCTGCACCTTATCCTATTCAGTTCTAAATTTTAAATTAGCAAAAGGAGCAATGATAGACTTTGTGCTTTCGTGAGTTTCTTGGTTATTTTTATTTATATTGTGAAATTGCTATTTTAAATTGTAAACATCATTTCTAAAAAAAGAGAAATGGATGATATGGATTCACCCTGAAGATTAGTGTTAGAATAAATAAGTTTGAAAGTAGTTAAAAAAGGGAACCTCCCCTTGCTTAGAGGAGATAAATTTCTCATTATAGCTATGGCAATATAACCATTTTGCCATTAGTTAGTTAACAACAAAATATTCACCCAATAGTTTTTTGGCCACTCTACTAGGGAAGAACATGCAACTTAGAGCCTCATGCTTTAAGTTGAAGTATTTCATCCTCTTCCATTGTTTTAAATTTGTTTCCAAATGTTTGTTGAGTACATTGCATTCTGGCAGAATCACGGTATACAAGAAGCAAGAGAGCTCAAGGTATTACTGATCCTATATTTGAGTTGATGTAGCAAAATAACTTTGGTCTTTTGCCTCCACAACCTCGGCTTCAATAAACTAGGATTTTTCCTCCTCCCAACACTAGGTCTCCAATACCAGGTGAAGCTTCTAGCTCCAGTGCTAATAGAGTTTTATCTATTCGAATCCCTCAAAGGTTTGTCATCCACCTTTTAATCAGTGCATAATGGCGGCTCAAGGTCTGTGGGGTAATACTTTTGGTCCTTTGAATTTAATGCCTTCATTGCATGAACTACCTCATAGTTCAAGGAAGAATTTCCCTAAATTATATGGAGATGGGAAAGTCCATCCTAACGAACACATTGTAGCCTTTTGTATAACTTGTGGTGTGATAGGAGTGGAACATGAACATGTGGCTGTGAGACTTTTCATAAAAACATTGCAAGGTGTTGTTGCAGATTCGTTTTACCATCTTCAAGCCCAATCCATAACCAATTGGAATACTCTCAAAACTAGGTTTGAAGCTAGGTTTAAGCCTGTAGAAGATGCATATGCTTTGTTAGCTCAGCTAACATAGATGAAGAAAGAACCACATGAGCCCATGCGAGATTTCATCGCTAAGTTCAACAAATTGACAAATAGGATTCCTACAACCACTCAACCAATGATGGAGAATCTTATATGTTTCTTCATCAACTCACAGCTTCCTGAGGTATGTTTTCTTCTAAGGCTGGCTGATCCTGCTGATCTTCCTCTAGCTCAAAGTTTGGCTACAGAGGTTGAAGATGATCTTATCCTTGTGGGTAAGATAAGAAGAGATTCCAACAGAAATAGAGGTCAGCCCTCTACTGATAATCCTTCCACTTGCACCATAGATCCTATGGTGCAAAAGTTAGCAAATGAGTTGCTAGCTTTAAAAAAGAAAATGTCCCAAGGTATGTCTACTCCTTCTTATAGGGATATACAAAGGACAACATTTCCCAACAATTCATATCAAGGCAATACTACTAGAAAATAAGGGCAAGAAAATCGTCTTCCACCAACATAGGGGAAGCTTGCCATTGAAGCAACACTGGCCAACTTAGTAGTTGGCTACTATGAAGCAGAACATGACAGTTCTTTCCAACCTAATTTGGATCAGGAGAATGATGTTTATTTTTACTAAAGGAGAAGAAGAATTAGTTGGCAACTCTACCATTGGTTTTTTGAATTACTAAGATGAATCTGAAAGAGAAAGAGAAGTATATGATGAAGCATATGTTGTTTTTACTAGGTCCCAAAATCAATCAAATCAGCAAGATGATAAAGGAAAGACAAGAGAGGAGCCTCAACCTATGATCTCAATTTCCAAATGAGGAACTCCATTGCCTTTTTAGCCAAAGGACCCAGTTGTCACTAAACAAGTAAGTTTATCTAACAATCCTGTCTCTTCTACTTTTGTTCCTCAGACCAGTACTACCCCGCACAAAACCTAGAATGATGGATTTCCATCCTCTAAATGTAGTTCATTTCAGCTCTTTGACATATGAGATCATTCTATGAAAACCAAAATCCAAATGTCTGATGTTGAGTATTTACAAGCTAATCATGAACAGTTTGATAGGTTAGCTAAATATGTGAAAAATAAGGTTGTCTCTATAGGACAAGATTCTTCTAAGACTACCCACAACTCCTCAAAGAACAGATCCACCCAAAATAATCTTGTCACTACTCCCCTTGTTGCTCCAGGGAAAATAGAACCCTTCTATGTTTCTCTATTGGTCAATGGGAATAAATTGAGCAATTGTATAATAGTCTCCAGGGCTTCTGATAATGTAATGCCTGCCAAAGTGGTAGATGCCCTCAATCTTACTTTGACCAAGACCTTTGAGAGATGTTTCTCCATGAAAAATAAGCAAGTTCCATTGTTGGGCCAAATTAAAGATGCCTAATTTGCATTTGCATCCTTTCCAGATAAGAGGATCAAGATGATTGTCCTAGTGGCTGATGTTCCAGCTTCTTATTGCATTTTACTCAGGTGTATTTTTTATAAAGATGTAGGTGGAGAACTAAACATGGACCTATCCGAGGCAAGGATACCTGTTAAAGGTGTCATGCAAAAGTTGCTTCCTGAGAAGGAGGCAAAATATATTGTTACCCAAACTGCAAATCCCACAGTCCAAATTTTGTTTGAGTCTTCAGGAATGGGTAATTATTTCTTGTCTACTGAAGATACTTCTAGTTCATTAGTTTAGAGTTCAGATATTTCAGATGTAGAATCAGAGGATACTTCTAGTAAATCAGACAAAAGTTTAGATAAGAGCATAGTGATGCTGGAGTCTTCTCTTTCTGATGAAGAAGAATCTACTGGTAACATAAACATCAAAGTAAGAAATTCAAATGATGTTTGGGTTTTAGAATTTGATGGAAGTTGTTCTTCCACTAGATTTGGAGCCACAGGGTGATATCTTTCCTTTCTCTTATAAGCTACAATTTGACAATACTAATAACACCGCTGAATACGAGTCATTATTGCTTAGAATGGAGGCTACTCATGTTAAAGGTATTAAGAATCTTCATACACAAGGTGATGTTGAACTTGTGGTTTGCCAAGTGAGAAATCTTTATCAAACCAAGAATGAAAGGCTAAGGCATTACCGTAATTGTGTTTGGGATTACATTGAAGGTTTTGATGTATTTGACATCTCAGTAGTACCAAGAGAGTTTAATGATCGTGTTGATTCATTAGCCATCTTTGCCACTCTTATGGTTCCCCATAAGGACTTCAAAGGAAACAAGTACACAATTGAGTTGGTTTCTTGATCAAGTGTGCTAGATAATGCTAACCATTGGTAGGTCTTCAATGGTGATAATCAGATCATTGCTTTCTTAGAGAAGATAGATAACTTTGATGAGCTCTATTTTAAAGGTAGTGATTCTTCGCCACGTGAATATGTTTTTGAAATATATTCACAAACTAGTGAGGAGTTTCTTCAGCTAAAAGGGAATAAGATTCCAAAAGGTTTGGTTTCTTTAGAAAAGTTATTTGATAAGCACAATAGATATGTCAAACAATAGAAACAAATTGATTCAAGTTCATCCATGGAATTTGAAGTAAATTTGAGTTTTGAAGCAGATCCCAAGATGGTTAACATAGGGAAGTGTTGCACTGTTGATGAGAAATTCAAATTCATTACACTTCTTCATCATTACATTGATGTTTTGGCATATTCTTATGATGATCTGAAGTCTTTCAGACCTAAGGAGATTCAACATGAAATCCCTCTCAAGGTTGGGTCATTGCCTCACAAGCAAAAAAAGAGGCAATATAATCCCAAAATATTAGGTACTATTCTTTCTGAAATCCAAAAAATGTTGAATGCAAGAATAATTTTTCCTATTCATCATTCTACTTGGATTGCAAATATTGTTCTTGTGAGAAAGAAGAATGGAGAAATCCGTATTTGTGTTGACTTCAAAAATCTCAACCAGTCTTCTTTAAAAGGTAACTACCCTTTGCCTATTATGGACCAAGTGTTACAAACTATAATTGGTTTGAAGATGCTATCCATGTTAGATGATTTTTTAGGCTATAATCAAGTAGAGGTCAGCAAAGTAGATCAATACAAGACTTCTTTTATAACACCTTGGGGCACATTTACATACCACAGTATGCCATTTGGTTTGATCAATGCTGGCGCTACCTTCCAAAGAGCAATGGACCTCGCTTTCAAAGACGAGATGGGGAAATTCATTATAGTGTACCTTGATGACTTGACCATTTTCTCTAGAATGGTTCTAGAACATGCCTACCATTTGTGATAGGTTCTAGAATGGTGTCGTCAAAATGGTATTTCTCTTAATCCTAAGAAATCAGTTTTTGGGGTTACAGAGGGTAAGCTTCTTAGTCACATTATGTCTAGAGAAGGTACTAAGATTGACTCAGAAAGAGTCAAGTCTATCTAGAGTCTTACTTTGCCTACTAGTAAGACTATAGTTCATTCTTTCTTCAGAAAGGTGAATTTTCTGCGAAGGTTCATTCTGGAATTCGTAGAGAAAACCTGTCACATTATCAATATGATGAAGGCTAAGACTACTTTCTGTTGGAGTGTGGAAGGTAAAGCAGCATTTGAGGACATTAAGAAACCCATAGCACATGCTCCAGTTCTAGTTTGTCCTGATTATACTAAAGACTTTATAATGTACAGTTATGCTTCTAAGCATACACTTTCAACCATTCTTGTTTAGCAGAATGAGGAAGGTGTGGAATCTCCTATTTCATTTATGAGTTGTCCTCTGAAGGCTCATGAATTGAAATACTCAAATATGGAGAAACATGCTTATGCCATGGTCAAGGTGGTAAAGCATTTTTAGTTTTATATTTTGAATTCACATACTATTGTTTTGGTGCCAGATACAACAGTGAAATCTATACTGACTCAATAGGAGTTTGGGACCAAAAGAGGCAATTAGATTGCCAAAATTCAAGAGTTTGATCTTGATATCAATCCTACCAAGCTTGTGCATGGCTGAGGTTTGTGTCGATTGATTTCTAATAATGTACCAAAAGAAATAGGAGATGAAGAGGAAGAAGTTGAGGATATGCCAACTGTTCTCTTTGTTACTACTACAAATGAGTGGTTTTCTAATATTGCTCATTTTCTTACCTATGGTGATTGGCCTTTTCATCTATCCTATAAAGAGAAGAGAACTATCAAATTGAAGGCTGCAAACTATGTCTTATGGGATAATGGTTTGTATAAAAGAAGCCTTGATGGAGTTTTTCTCCGTTGTGTGGAAAAAGAGCAACAAAGTAGACTTCTGGAGTCTTTTCACAATTTGGCTTGTGGAGGACATTTTTCTGCCCATGTGACAGCTCATAAAATTTTGCGGGCTAGGTACTATTGGCCCACATTGTTTTAGGATGCATACAACTAGGTATGTAGGTGTGAGCTTTGTTAGCAGTTTGTTGGAAGGCCTAAGTTGGTTGCACTACCACTCAAGCCAGTTGTAATTGAATAACCTTTTCAGCAATGGGGTATTCAGTTTATTGGTGTTGTGAATCCACCATTGAGTGCAGGACACAAGTTTGTTCTCACTGCAACTGATTACTTCACTAAGTGGGTAGAGGCCATTCCAGTTAAGCATGCTACTTTTGAAGTGGTATGTAATCTTCTTAAGGAAAATATTATTTCCCAGTTTGGAGTTCCAAACAAAATTGTAGCAGACAATGCTACTTGTTTCTCTTCCATTGAGATCACTAGTTTTTGTTATGAACATGGGATCATCCTTTCTCATTCTTCAGACTATTATCCGCAAGGAAATGGTCAGGTGGGATCTAGTAACAAAAATTTGGTTACCATTATCAAGAAACTGGTTGAAGATAATCAAAGCACTTGGCATAAAGTGTTGTTTGATGCTTTACGGGTAAATAGGATTACCCCCAAAAGGGCAATAGGTATGTCACCATTTCAGCTTCTATATGGTATGAATTCAGAGATACCTATTACCTTGGAGTTTCTAGCATTGAAGTTGGCAAAGGCAGTAGAAGATAGAACTTTTGAAAGTTCTATTGATAAAAGGATAATGTACCTCATTGAACCTGAAGAACAATGGGCTATGGTAGTAGACTGTATTACTGAACATCAAAGTCAGGTGAAGAAGATTTTTGACAAGAAGGTGAAGGCTTGTGAGTTTTAAATTGGAGATCAAGTCTTCTTATGGGACAAGAGGAGAGAACCAAAAGGAATGCATGGGAAGTTTGATTCCCTATGGAGAGGCCCATTCGTCATTCATCAATTTTGTGGTGAAAATAGTTTCTTATTGAAGTATCTTGATGGAACACCATTCTTGCTACCTCACAGTGGACAACATCTTGAGCACTTCAATCCTTGAAGTATCAAATAAGTTCATTTGTACATTTGTATAGTTTTTTATGTTTTCATTTTTTATTTTTGTTTAAGTCTTTTGTGTCTTTTTCTTTTTGGTATCTCAACTCTATAGCCCAATGGCATGGATGAATGCACTTAGAGATTAGATTTTTCTCCCTTTGATAGTTTCAAAGAACGATCAAAGGAAGTTCCCTAGTTAGAGCTAGTTGTTATTCTCAAAATCAGCTACACTCATTTTTGCGGACAACCCCCTATGAAACATGTCTATTTCATAGCCTACACTCTAAGTTTGCAAATCGAGACAACTTCTCTTGGCCTCATGCAAAGTCGTCTGACACTATAGAATAGCTCATGACATTCCCCTAAGCTGATTTCTCAAGATTTGTAAAAATCAATTAGGATGCAATCTTGTCAAAATATCAATTTTGATCGTTTTAAGGTGTTAGAAAAATTTTAAGTTCTCATATGTAGAGTTAGTCAAAAACACTGCTCTTACATGTTTTTTTTAATTCTTCACGTGTAATGTTAGCCAAAATTGCCGCTTATACATACTTGCCTTGTTTCTTTATTAATATGCAAGAACAGTTAAATCTGCCGCCCATGCATACCTCCTGTCAATTTTGCACATGCATTAGCGGTCATATCCGCCGCTCATGCATGTTGAACCTTCATGTGCAAGAGTAGTTAAATCCACCGACCAAGCATATCTTCATGAAATCTTTGAACTTATGGTGACATTAATGCAACTCGTGTTGGCATTAGTGTTTTCATTTTTAACCTTTTTAAACATCTTTTATTGTTTTCTTTTTCATTTAATCATCTGATCACCTTCATTTTTGCGATTTGGAATCCTTGTGAACCTCTGTTAGTGATTTTTGACATGTGGATTTTTGATTTGGAATTCTGAACGAGCATGATTTCTCTTTCATCAAGTGAGCTTTCTTTTCTTTTCTTCTCATTTTTATTTTTAGGGTTTGCATGCGATATGAATGTCTCTCTATGATTGATTGAAATTGCTTGTTTTGTTAAATGGTTTCTATAAAATTCATTGTTTTAAGATTGTTTTTTGCTATTTGTTTTTTCTTTTATAGTTATTTTTTGTTTCATTCTTTAGGGTTGTTAGCTTTTAATCTGATACCCTATTTTCTACTTTAGTCAAGTCATGGATTTTTCCCACTCATACTACCCTAAACTTAGATTTTGTTTTAGGTTTTACTTCAGATGTAAGGGCAGCGAAAATTACCGCCCTCACATTATTGTTTGCATAGTAGTGTCAGTCAAAATAACCACTAATACATATGTTTGATTTTTATCATTTGTTCATGTAAGGGCGGCGAAATCCGCCGCCCCTACATGAAAACTTAGCTTTTCCCAAATATGCGCTAGCGGTAGAATCCCCCGCTGCTATATGTAACTTAAGATTTTTTGACAAAGTGTTTAAGCGGTCATTTTGACTAACTTAGCATGTGGATACTTGAAGTTTTTCCCTTCAACATGCACAGGCAGACCTTTTCACCACCTTTACATGTGCCTTACATAAACTTGTGTTCTTACCCTCATGTAAGGGTAGTCAAATTGACTGCCCCTACATCAAGAAGATTATTTTACCTCATACATGCAAAGGTGGCCCTTTTTGCCAACCGTGCATGTTGACTGATTTATCCAATATGTAGGAGTGGTCATTTTAACCACCCATTCATATTTTCCTAAATTTTTCCTAACACTGGGAAAATTTGACTTTCAAAGCCTATTGGCCCACTTTCACCTTTTACCTCATTTTGTGTGCTCTCAAGTCCTTCAATGCGCATTATCGTGTTCATGATTGTCAATTCACAGTAACTCCAATTTGTCTATCTTTCCCCTAACTATGAGATCATGGCTTTTTGTAGTTTTCAACAAACATCTGTGGTAAATGCCTTTTCTAGTTTTCTCTTCAAAGCTGATGTCAGAGCCATCTCCATCCAAAGCTAAGATCATGAATTACAAATACCAAGGGGTCTTTCCTGTTACTTTAGTGTAGTCTTATGTTGATGAGATCAGGGATGCAAAGATAGGACATGTGGACATGGCCAAGTTCATGGACATAACCAAATAGTCAAATCCTCCTAGGTATATGCAAAAGATCATCAATAGTAATATTCACTTGGTTACCTCTTTTCCTATTGCTGCTCACAATCCTGAGTTTGTGTTGCAAGTATGGGCCTAATCAGTGTTGTCATTGATGTCAACATACTCCTGTTGCATTGATGATAAGGATTGGATGAGCTGAATGCTGAGGATATTGAGAAAATTAGTCCTATTAGGAACAAAGAAGAACAATAAAGGCAATGAAGTAAAGATCATAGCTAAGATGAAGATCAGAGGATGCGCATCAAAGGGTTCGTAGATATGTGTCTTATGATGATCCAGTAAAGATTTTAGAGGTCTGCATGATGATCTGAAGAAGTTATGGCCACTTAAGTAAAACTAGTTCTGGTAGATGTTCAGAGGTGACAGAGTGACACAGATAGGTCTTGTGAGCTCTGAAAATGCAATATCCTATTCTACAGATTTTGTGGAGTGTTTAAGAAGTCAACGTGAATTGACAACTCAATTGGTTCATGGTCTGAAGGTCCGCAAGCATCTTTTCTAATATGATAGTGATGACAGACTGTGTTCTTGAGGTTTCAGATAGGGAGAGAATGATTTTAGTAAGCATAAGTAGTGTGGATGTTCTTGATGATTTAGGTAAGCTTGTGGAGGTCTTTGGATTGTGTCCAGTTCATGTTGGTAGTCCGCATTGAAGATTGAGCTCATAATTGAAGAATTACTTCTAGATGATGATGTTCTTCCTAAGTTTGGCTGACCAGATAAGTTACACATCCTGCAGATGATCTTGAAGATGTTCTATGAAGAATGGCATGTTCCTAAAGAAGGATTGAAGTCTCAGATCTATGTGGCCAACAACGTATTGATCCACGTGAAGTCTTTTTGTAATAAGTCATGTTGTATTTATGTATTTGCTCTGTAATATTTGCTGACTTGGATGATTACCCCTAAGTCGATGTATTGTATAAATAAGGAGTTGTAAAGTTATTTCAAAGGTTTCTTGTGGAGATGAGAGTGTGGTAGAAAGTAGAGAAGTAAATAGCATAGTAGAAGTATTGGGCTTAAATGGAATTGACTCATGCATGGTGAAGATGTTGATAACTGAGAGGGGGGGGTGAATCAGTTATCCTAATTAATTCCCTTATTGAACTTTCCTTTTAATTGATGCAGCATAGAATCAAACACAAAAACATTAATCATGAAATAAGAAACACATAACACAGTATTTTTGACGTGGAAACCCTGTTAAGGGAGAAAACCACGGGGTGATTAACCCAAAATTATTCTCTGTTAGAAGAATAGGAAATTACAAAAATGGCACTTGCCAATTAGGGCTCACTGCCCGAGCACACTGCTCACAAGAGGCCCACTGCCTACAAGAAGACACACTGTCTACAAAGTGATGAGAATCACAGTCTTGAACTGATTGGAAGCATCTGCATATGCTGGAGTTCAGTTCCAGTTAGGCTCAGTACACTGATCTGCTGCACTTCATCTTTCCTCTGTTCTTTATTCTGCTATCTTTCACATACCGGATCCTTTTTGCTACCTCTGCTCTTTATCTGGACTTCTTCGCATATATCTCCACATCAACACACCCTTCACAACTAAATCCATCCTCTATATATATCCGCACAAGTAATTTCATCACCTTTCTAGTCGGCATCCGGAATAGTCTAGTTTCTTACAAACTCTCATTCTGTCGGCTGAATCCTTCCTCACCAAGCAATGCGGATCAAGCATGTACTTGTAGATATCATTAATCATGTCAGCCAAACATGATTCATGCCTTCACAACCTCTGTCATCAACAGTAACCCATCCGGAAAGCAGTCTGATACTCTGCCAGTCAGTTCTTCCTCTGTTTTCACTGTCTCTCAGGAATCCGGTACTCAACCATTCATATCTTTTTCCTTGTCCATCACCGGAGGCTAAATCCTTGGAATATACCACTCAAGGTAGTCCTCTTGACTTCCCTGAATCCGCACTGCACCAAGACACTTCCTCTGAGAGATCCGGACCAATCTGTCGGACCTTGCCACATGCTCTGTTCTTCTTCACCGGACCACAACATTCTTTATTCTGACTTCCGGTAGAGACACATTATGACTTGCGGATATGTGGGATGACCTTTGTTGCCATCAATGACAACAACCATGAATCCATATAGTGTCTCTTGCCAACAGAAGATACTATTCTTCAGTTTAAGTATGTAATACTTATCATTATGTAGACAGTGTGTAACCTATAGGTAGTGGGGCTCTTGTGAGCAGTGTGCTCGAGCAGTGAGCCCTAATTGGCATGTGCCATTTTATTCTTTCTATTCTTTTAATAGAGAATACAATCTTGGGTTATTCACCCTGTGTTTTTCCCTTAACTGGGTTTTCAAAATCTTGGTGTCTTATGTGTTAATATGGTTCTGCTCTTGATTTAATGCATTGTGTTTTCATGATTGATTCATTATTATGCCACTGAATTACAAAATGCAATTAAGTAGTTAATTAGAAGAAAGGTTTTGGACAACTGATTCACCCTCCCTTCTCAGTTGTCTATTCTAAATCTAATAATTGGTATCAGAGCCAAGTTCCTCTAAAAGGAGCTTAACCATTTGAGGAGATCTAGGATTTCATCCTACAAGAAGGATAGTCTAAGGTTTGATGGAATCAATTTCACTCTTTGGAAAAGTAACATGGAATGTCACTTACAATGTATGGGACTGTAGTATTGGTTCATGGCGTTAAAGAAGTATGAACCTCTATAGAATGGTCCGCATACCATAGATGAAATCAAAGATGTTGAAAACAACCTGTAGACTAAAGAAGCTCTTCTTAGTGCCTTATTTGATTCAGAACTGACAAATGTTGTTGACCCAAAAATTGCTCATGAGATTTGGGAAAAACTGGAACTTCTACATGAAAGAGATAAGTATGTTAAATGTGCCAAGCTATAGAGTCTAAAATGAAAATTTGAAAACCTAAAGATGAGAGAAGATGAAAATATCACTACATTTATGCTAAGAGTAAATGAGCTTGTTTGTGGCATTAGATGTGTTGGTGGAGTTTTGGATGAAGATGAAATTATTGGAAAAGTTCTCAGATCCCTTCCTAATTCTTACAAATATAAGGTTGTTGCCATTGAAGAATTCAGATCCTATTTAGGTATCACAAGAGATCAATTAGTTGGTACATTGGTTGCATTTGAATTGACCAAGTTTGGAGATGCCCCCCCAAAGACTAAATCTGCATTCAAATCTAGTGCCTCTGTAAAAGGAAAACAAAAGTTTGATCTGGGAGAAAACTCTTCAAGGAAACTATCATGGTATGAAAAAGCAAGAAAAGACCTGGAAGAAGATGAAGCAGAAGTTGTTCAACTTGAAGCCCTTATTGCAAAAAGACTTCCAAGAGGATCTGGTAAGTATGAAGGGAAATTGCCTTTTAAATGTTTTAACTACAATAAGATTGGTCATTTTTCCTCAAAGTGTCTGGAAAGATTTTCAAGGCCAAACCCTAATAGATCAAGGTTCCAAAAGAAATCTTACTATGTGCATGAAGATGATGATGATGAAGGAGTAACAGATGATGAATCAGAAATAGGAAACAAATCTAGAAATGACTAGGTTTTTATTGCCATCAAGGAAGAAGATCCAATGCCCTCTGAATCTATCAATCATAAAATTGTAGAAAGAGCTCTAGCTGCCCAAGTTGAAGAAAAGGATGATTGGGTCATTGACAATGGATGCTCCCACCATATGACAAGTGACAAAAATAAGTTCATAGATTTGGAAAGGTATGAAGGAGGAGTGGTAAAATTTGGTGATAATTCTGCTAGTAGAATCAGAGGTAGAGGAACTATTTCTTTTGATGGAAAGAATAAAACCAGAAATGTACTATATGTTGAAGGCCTAAAGCACAATCTTCTCAGTGTTGGACAGTTGGTAGACAAAGGCTATGATCTCCAATTTAAAAATGAAAAATGCAAGATCTTTGAAAGTTTCAGGATAGAGATTACATCTGGTACCCAAACTAAAGGTAATATCTTCAACTTGGTTGGTACTGGTAAAAGTTGCTTATTTATTCAAATTGATCAGAGTTGGTTGTGGCGTAGGAGAATGTGTCATGTAAATTTTGATGATATCATCAAGATAGGCAACACTCGGGCTGTAAGAGATCTTCCAAGACTTGTGAAACCTACTAATAGCTTGTGCAAAGAATGTCAATTGGGTAAGCAGAGCAGAGTCACATTCAAAAGTAAGGAACAATCTTCTACCAGATTATTGGACTTAGTTCATACTAATTTATGTGGTCCGACAAGAATCAAAAGTGTGCAAGGTGATAGATACTTCATGTTATTAATTGACGACTACTCCCAGATGATGTGGGTGACTTCTAAAAGAGAAATCAAAAGCTCTTAAAAAATTCAAAATATTCAAGGCTATGGTAGAGAATGAAACCAGATTAAAATTAAAATGTCTGAGGTATGATAGAGGTGGAGAATTCACATCTAGTGAGTTCATAGAATTCTATGAGAAACATGGAATAAAAAGACAGTTGTTTGCTCCTAGGACTCTACAGTAGAATGGAGTAGTGGAGAGAAAGAACCAGACCATCTAGGAAGCATCGAGAACCATGATGTTGGAAGCAAATGTTCCTCAAATATATTGGAGAGAAGTTGGAAGCACTGCAATCTATACTCTCAATCGAGTACAAATCAGAAGCAATACCGGTAAGACTCCTTATGAACTTTGGTTTGGCATCACTCCCACTTTGAGGTATTTCAGAGTCTTTGGTAGAAAATGTTATATTAAAAGAGATGAGGATCTAGGAAAATTTGATGCTAGAAGTGATGAAGGAATATTCTTGGGTTATTCTACTCAAAGCAAAGCATACCAGTGTTATAACATGAGATTAAGGAAGATTGTGGAAAGTACAAATGTGAAGGTTGATGAAGGTATTGAATAACCCTCAAGGTTTTATGAATATGATGAAGATGATCAAAATGATGTTTTTGTTCAAGAAGTCCAAGCTCCCTCTAAAATTTAGATTTAAACTGATCTGATAAATCAAGAAGAAGAGATAATTTTGAATGAACCTATTCAAGAATCAGAAGTGCAAGAAAATCACAAAGTTCCCAAGTAGGTAAGACTGAATCACTCTGAAGATCAGATCATAGGTGATAAAAGAAAAGGTGTACAAACAAGAAGAAGGATTGCTCAAGATTCAAAAGAGTATTGTCTGATTTCAAAGATTAAACCTAAGATAGTGAATGAAGCTTGCAATGATGAAAACTTGACTAAAGCAATGGAGGAAGAGCTAATGTAAATTGAGAAAAATCACACTTGGAATCTTGTTCCCAAACCTAAAAACAAGAATGTGATTGGAACCAAATGGGTCTTTCGGAATAAACTGAATGAAGATGGTGAAGTAGTCAGAAACAAAGCCAGATTGGTCTGCAAGGGTTACTCTCAAGTAGAAGGAGTTGATTTTGAAGAAACTTTTGCTCTGGTGGCAAGAATTGAAGCAGTCAGATTATTTCTTGCTTTTTCTACCTTCAAATATTTCAAAGTATATTAGATGGATGTCAAATCTGCCTTCCTGAATGGTGACTTAGAAGAAGAAGTATACATTGAGCAACCGGATGGATTTCAATTGTTTGATCATGGTGATATGGTCTGCAAGTTGTAGAAAGCACTCTATGGAATGAAGCAAGCCCCAAGAGCCTGGTTTGAAAGATTGGATAAGCATCTTTTGAAGATTGGTTACAACAAAGGTACTACTGACAGTAATTTGTACTTAAAAATTGATCATGAAAATATCTTGATTGTTGAAGTGTTTGTTGATGATATCATTTTTGAAGAAAGAGATAGTATGTGCAAGACTTTTGCAAATCAAATGAAAAGTGAATTTGAGATGTCCATGTTTGGGGAAATGAATATCTTCTTGGGTCTACAAATCACTCAAACAAAGAAAGGAATCTCCATTTCTCATACCAAATATGTGAAAGAATTGTTGAAGAAATTTGGGATGGAAGACTCAAAGCCAATGAGTACTCCCATGGCAACTGGATGTAAGTTGAGCAAAGATGATGACTCTCCCAAGGATGATTAGAAAAAGTACAGGTCAATGATTGGAGGATTATTGTATCTCTCAAACTAGACCTAACATTATGAATGTTGTTGGTCTTGTTGCTAGATTCCAAGCTGATCCTAGAGAATCTCATGTCATGACAATCAAGAGGATTTTGAGATATCTAAAAGGGATAGTTGAGTATGGTTTGTGGTATCCTAGAGACCATAATTTCTCTCTTCATGCATATACAAATGCCGATTGGGTAGGAGATGTGGATGACCGGAAGAGTATGAGTGGTGCACCATTATTTTTGGGGAAGAGATTGGTTTCTTGGCTGAGCAAGAAACAAGAGGCAATATCTCTGTCCACTACAGAAGCAGAATATATTGCAGCAGCAGGTAGTTGTACTCAAGTATTGTGGATGAAGCAAATGCTAAGAGACATCTGAATGGAGTATGAGGAATCTATCACAATCTTCTGTGATAATTCAAGTGCAATAAATATATCAAAGAATTTGGTGTTGCATTCAAAGACTAAACATATATCCATCAAGTTTCACTTTTTGAGAGAGCAGGCGAACAAGAATGAAGTCAGATTGGAGTTTGTGCCTTCTAAAGATTAGATTAAAGATATTTTTACTAAACCTCTACCTAAGGACTCTTTTGAGTATCTCAGGGAGAAGTTAGGGGTTATTACCCTTCTGGTTCTGAATTAAGGTGCACTAATGTGCATCAGTCTAGTGGATCTCACAGTCATATCTTGTGGTCTGAATTGATGTTTGGGAAGCTGCTACTCAGGGGAAGTAGCTGGTATGATTCTGTAGTAATGCAAGTATGTGCCCTTTGCCATTGATGTCAAAGGGGGAGAGAAGACATGTGAAAAACAAGTGATTTCTGATCAAAGGGGGAGCAGTAAAGGAAGAGAAGACCTGAGAATGACTGTTGTTGATAGGAGGAGTTGTGTCAGTGAGGAGAAGTTCTTATCTTGATGTTAAAACAATTTTTTCACATCATATGTTGCCATCAATGACAAAGGGGGAGATTGTTACAAGTATGGGCCTAACTGGTGTTGTCATTGATGTCAACATACTCCTTTTGCATTAATGATAAGGATTAGATGAGCTGAATGCTAAGGATATTGAGAAAATTAGTCCTATCAGGAACAGAGAAGAATAGTAAAGGCAGTGAAGTAAAGATCATAGTGAGATGAAGATCAAAGGATGCACATCAAAGGGTTCATAGATATGTGTCTTTTGATGATCTAGTAAAGATTTTAGAGGTCCACATGATGATCTGAAGAAGTTATGGCCACTTAAGTAAAACCAGTTCTAACAGATGTTCAGAGGTGACAGAGTGACACAGATAGGTCTGGTGAGCTCCAGAAATGCAATATCCTATTTTGAGGATTTTATGGAGTGTTTAAGAAGTCAACGTGAATTGACAACTCAATTGGTTCATGGTCTGAAGGTCCGCAAATAGCTTTTTTAATATGACAGTGATGATAGTCTATGTTCTTGAGGTTCCCAATGAGGGAGAGAATGATTTTAGTAAGCATAAGTAGTGTGGATGTTCTTGGTGATTTAGGAAAGCTTATGGAGGTCTTTCGATTGTGTCCAGTTCATGTTTGTATTCCACATTGAAGATTGAGGTCGTATTTGAAGCATTACTTCTAGATGATGATGTTCTTCCTAAGTCTAGCTAACCAGATGAGTTACACATCCTGCGGATGATCTTGAAGATGTTTTGTGAAGAATGGCATGTTCCTAAAGAAGGATTAAAGTCTCAGATCTGTGTAGCTAATAGTGTATTGATCTGCATGAAGTCTTTTTGTAATAAGTCATGTTGTATTTATGTATTTTATCTGTAATATTTTCCAACTTGGATGATTACCCCTAAGTCAATGTCTTGTATAAATAAGGAGTTGTAAAGGCATTTCAAAGGTGTCTTGTGGAGATGAGAGTGTGGAAGAAAGTAGAGGAGCAAATAGCAAAGTAGAAGTATTGGGCTTAAATGGAACTGACTCAAGCATAGTGAAGATGCTATTCTTTAGTTCAAGTATGTAATACTTATCATTCTATAGACAGTGTGTCTCCTGTAGGCAGTGGGCCTCTTGTGAGCAGTGTGGTCAGGCAGTGAGCCCTAATTGGCATGTGCCATTTTGTTCTTTCTATTCTTTTAACAGTGAATACAATTTTGGGTTAGTCACCCCATGGTTTTTCCCTTAACCTAGTTTTCCATGTCAAAATTTTGGCATCTTGTGTTAATATGGCTCTGCTCTTGATTTAATGCATTGTGTTTTCATGATTGATTCATTATTATGCTGTTGAATTACAAAATGCAATTAAGTAGTTAATTAGAAGAATGTTTTTGGATAACTGATTCACTCCCCTTCTCAGTTGTCTGTTCTAAATCTAACAGTTTGTTCTTCAGGTAGCTAGTCATTATAACAGGGATGCTAGGACCATGTCTAATTCCCAAGGGAATGTGATCATGAGACTGGATGCAAAATTTCTTGACAAAATCTTCATGTGTCCTCCTATTGTAAATATTGGACAAATTAATTTTGCTCAAGGGCAAAATGATTATGATGAAGATGTGGAAGCTGCAAGGAGACATATAAATAGTAAGTGGTTGAAGATTCCTCAGAGCAATTTGACTAGATGGCCAAAAGACCTCCCAAGAAGTGACTTTGTGGAAGAAGTAAGTGATTTGATTACACTATTAAGTCGAATCAGAGGCCTTCCTTCTTCATCAAAGTTTCAAGAGTTGATGTACACATGTATCAAGGTGATTCTTAGGGGTCCACAACAAATCTTTTGGGGAGAACAGATTAGCAATGCTCTGCATGAGCAATTGGTAAAATTCAATACCACCTTCAAATTTTATATGACTTCATATTTGGTATATGTTGCTTCTTGCATGAGAAGTTTTACTAGTTTGACTCAAGTTGGTGATAGGAGATTGGTTCCTGTGTATGAGTACTATCCTCAAATTACTCTAAAAGGATCAATCCATCATTTTTGTAGGGCTAATTATGCTTTCTGATCAGTCTTTATGTGTTTGTGGGATAATGAACTAGTGCAAAAAAGAATATCAGATGAAGCATAGGAAGTGGTGAATTCTTTTGGCTTCTTGTTCTTATAGTTTCCTACTTTCACATATCTCAAAGTAGGATATTATCTTGTTTATCCATATATACTTCCATGGTATCCCAGTGATGGGATTGTTCTCATGGAACTATGTAGACAGCTAATTGTGGTGCACAATAAACAAATGGAGCTGAACAAGTCAGGGATTAATTTTCATGTAGAAATTGGAAGGTACTCTATTTAGTCAAGTACCAAGGCCAAAATAGTTGAATCTAAAAAACAACTGGTCACAATGAAGACTTTCAAGAAAAGAGATCATTTTGATTTTAGAAGCATATAGGATAAAATAAAAAGAAAGTCAACTTTCCACATGCCAATGGTTGAAGATATTTGGGTTGATCTTAGAACACAAAATGAGATCAGAAAACTAGATTATTGTAGACTCCATTTGAGTTAAATTGAACAACTAGGCCTTGCAGATATCCTAGATGGAATGGAAGATGATGGGAATGTTTTAGATCCCAAATACAATACTGAGAATGTTGAGGCCTCACCTCTTCTAGAGGTCAAATGGTCAGTCAAAGAGGAGACTTCAATAAGGAAAAGGTTTCAGCCAATTCAGGCTAATACAAATGTATGGTTGGAAAGCAAAGGGATTAGTTTGAAAGAATTCCTTACTAGATCATAGACAAAAGTTCAAGAGCAAATATGTAAGAAGGTTGAAAATTGAACCAAGAATAAAAGTGATACTCCCTCCTCTTCTAAAGTACATAAGCCAAAAATCAAATTTGTATCTAAGGGAGGGAAGAAGAAGGAGGTTGAAGGAACTTCTAATGTCAGTAAATCAAGTGCTGAGGACACAAATGTTAAGCAAATGGAGGTTAAAGAGGTTGAAACTAAAAAATAAAATACTGAGAAATCTAATGATGCCCAACAAGCAGAAATGTCTAAAAAGCCTGATGAGGAAGATGAAATAGAACAAGGTGAGGATGAGAATGTAGAATAGGAATGACTTGGTAAATTACAATTTTCCCCACAAAAGGATTTCCCATCAGAATCCCAAGTTTCTACGCCTCTACTTCATGTTCCTATTTCTGGTAGTTTTCTTGTAGTTTCAAATGTTCCTATTTCACCCATTTTGGTTGTTTCTTCTGATAATACCCCCCCTCTTTAAGAACAAGTTTTGGGACTATATTTGATTCTTCTGGTTCCATTCCAAGCTTATCTTCCCCATCTTTTGATATTGGTGAACAATCTATTTTGGAACATCTTCTGGATGGTTCAAAGAAAGTTGTTGACACATGTGTAGTTTTTACCAACACTAGTCCTATTGTTACCATAACAGGTGTAAGTATGGATCTAGAAAAACATGTAGTGAATTCTTCTCTGAATGTTGGTGCTTCTATACTTCCTCCATAGTTGTCTACATACAACCTTAGGAGAAATAAGCAAGCAATTTCACCAGATGAAATTGATATCGAGAAGCTGTTGCGTATTAAATAAAAGACTCTGAAGAAGAAGCCCAAGACTATCTCTAGGCTCATTAATGAAAAAGGAATCAGATATGTAGAAATTGCCAAGCCACCAAAGGATGCTACTATTGATAATTTTAATATGAATGATTATATTGTCTCAAGAGTTGAGTTGGGTAAGCTAACTCATGAAGGCATTAAGGTAGATTTTCAAAGTACTGCCAGCACCTTGCTTGAGAAATATGATGAAGTCAAGAAGGAGAAAGAGCAATATAAAGCCAAAGATGAAAAACTTGCTGCTGTTCTTCAGAAAATAGTAAAATGATATGAGATTGTGGAGCCTATGGCGTTAACGGTAGAAGATCCTCTGATTCAAAATGTGGAAAAAGCTCAGGCTAGAGGGAGAGTAGTTGGTGATTTTGTGGAACGTTTGTTGGCACCAGGAAGAGTTCTATTGTAGACCACATTGGAAAGAAAAGGAAATATGGACAAGGCAAATGTTGAGCTTGATAATCCTATTGATTTACTTTCTCAAAAACTACAAGATCAGGAGGGAAGCTTAGAGGAGTGGATTGATATGAAGAAGATCAAAATAAATAATCTAATAACCATTGGGGTCATCTTGAAGAAAGAGTCTTATCTTAAGACTAAGGAATCTCTTGTCCACCGCATCAATGTCATAAAGGGTTTACTTGATGACTTGTGCCAAGTACATGAAAACAGTGAAGATAGCAATGTCTTGCTTCTACACAGGTTGGAGGAACTCCCATGCACTCTGAAAGGTGAAGGTCACAAGTTTCTTTCAATGGATGAAATGATAGATGCTTTTGAGAAAATGGTGCAACAGAAATTTGAAGATGAAGTACCTACAGTGGTTTTGATGGAGAGCCTTTATGATCATCATTCAACTTTTGAGAATCTAAAGGATAATCTTGAGAAGCATGAGAAAGCAATAAAGGCTGTCAGGGATGCAGTTATCAGTGCCCGTACTATCTTAGAGAATACAGCCAAGCCTGATGTGTGTGAAATGGTAGCGGTACAAACTATATATCAGAACTTTTTGAAGAAGAATGATGGAGGAAGCTAAAGTTCCTTTTCAATACCTCACTTTATTTTCATTCTTGTATATGTAATTTGAACTTTGTTATGAACATACTCACATGTAATTTTCCAAAATGTAATTACATATGAGATAAAAGAAGTCATAAGTCAAATAGGACTCTTTTGTTTGAATACGTCAAAGTAGTTAGGATTTCCCTACTTTTGCTCTAGGTTCCTAATAAATATAGAGGGCCTCTATTGTATTTTTTATCTTTTAGTTATTGAAGTGAAACTCTACCAAATTGAAGAGCATTTTGAGACTTTGTGTTCAAATTGTAAATCATATTTTATCAAGTGAATAGAAAAGAAAGCGATCATTCAATGTTTGCATTAGAATAACTTGTGGTGTATTCGAAATTGTTCTTATGTCCTTTTCCTTATACTATCTTATCTATTTGACCAAATTGTAGTGTTAGTTTGGATAATCTGGGAGATATTCTAAAATAATTTTGGAGACTTTATGCTGCAATAATTATCTTTGGGTTTGTGATTTTATGTTTTGGAGTAAAAGATATTGGAAAGACTTTGAGCTGCTACCATCTTTTATGATCGTGTGCTTTTATCATAGTTTTCGGTGAAGACTTTGGGCTATACCTTATCCTATTCAGTTCTAAATTTTAAATTAGCAAAAGGAGCAATGATAGACTTTGTGCTTTTGTGAGTTTCTTTGTTATTTTGATTTGTATTGTGAAATTGCTATTTTAAATTGTAAACATAATTTTTGAAAAAAGAGAAATGGATGATATGGATTCACCCTGAAGATTAGTGTTAGAATAGATAAGTTTGAAGGTAGTTAAAAAGGGGAACCTCCCCTTGCTAAGAGGAGAGAAATTTCTCATTATAGTTGTGGTGATATGACCATTTTGTCGTTAGTTAGTTAATGACAAAATATTCACCCAACACAATGGATAACAAAAATATAATAGAAAATAATTTAGCAACAAGAGAGAATATTTCACTAAAATAAACTCCCTCTCTTAGGGAGTAGCCCTTGGCTACCATTCTAGCCATTTACTTCTCTAATGAATTGTCTTCTCCAAACCTCTTCTTGATGACCCACTTGAAACCTATGTCCTTTCTATTGTAAGTATGGGCCTAACTGGTGTTGTCATTGATGTCAAGGATTGGATGAGTTGTGCATTAAGGATATTGAGAAAATTAGCCCTATCAGAAACAGAGAAGAACAGTAAAGATAGTGAAGTTATATGAAGTAAAGAATCCATTCAGTTGAAGATCAGAGTATGCGCATCAAAGTATTTGTAGATATGTGTCTGAAGGTGCTCATGTAAAGATTTCAGAGATCCACATGAAGATTTGGAGAAGCTATGGCCATATGAGTAAAACAAGTTCTGGCATCTATTCAAAGGTGACAAAGTGACACGAATAGGTCCAATGAGATCCTGAAATGCAATATCTTGTTCTATGGATTTGGTGGCATGTTTAGGAAGCCAATATGAATTGACAACTCAATTGTTTTGTGGTCTAGAGGTCCGCAAACAATTATTCTAATATGACAGTGATAACAGACTGTGTTCTTGAGGTTTCAGATGAAGATACAGAGGATTAGAGTAAGAAGAAGTGGTGCAGACATTCTTGGTGATTCAAGCAAGCTTGTGGGGGTCTCTAGATTGTGTCCATTTCATGTTGGCAGTCTGCATTGAAGATTGAGCTCGTAATTGAAGATTTACCTTCAGGTGATGGTGTTCATCCTAATCTTGGCCGACCAGATGTTTTACACATTTTGTGGATGATCTTGAAGATGTTTTATGAAGCATGGCATGTTCCTCGAAGAAGATTGAAGTCCCAAATAGGTGTGGCCAACAAGGTAGTGACGTGCATGAAGTTTTTATAATAAGTCAAGTTGTATTTGTGTAATTGCTCTGTAATAAAATGAAGAATGTGTTGTGCTAACTTTGATGATCATCCCAAAGTTGATGTCATGTATAAATAAGATTTGTGAAGTCATTTCAAAGGTATCCTTGGTCATGATGAGAAAGTGATAGAGAGGAGAGGAGCAAAAAGCAGAGAAGTGTTGAGCTTAAATGGAACTATCTCAACCATGGTGAAGATGCTAATCTCTAGTTCAAGTATGTAATATTTATATTATTCTATAGATAGTGTGTCTCTTGTAGGCAGTGGGCCTCTTGTGAGTAGTGTTCTCAGGTAGTGAGCCCTAATTGGTAAGTGCCATTTTATTCTTCTTATTCTTTTAACAGAGAATAAAACCTTGGGTTAGTCACCCCATGGTTTTTCCCTTAACCAGGTTTTCCACGTTAAAATCTTGGTGTCATATGTGTTGAATGTGTTTCTACTCTTGAGTTATTGCATTGTGCTTCCATGATTGAATCATTATTATGCTGTAGAAATATAAGAAGGATTTAGGTGTTTAAAGAACATAAATTTTGGTGACAACTGATTCACCCCCCCTCTCAGTTGTCTGTCCTAAAACCAACACTTTCTTCCTTTGGGAAAATGAACAAGATTCTAGTTGTTGCAAGATTCTAAAGCCATCATCTCCTCGTACATGGCTAACTGCCAAGACTCACTATCATCTGAATGAATAGCTTCATTGTAGGATCTAGGCTCATTGTTAGTACTCAATAAAGAAAATACACAACAAAAATCAGGTGGGCTATACTTATCAACTGGGTTCCATTGTCTTGTGGATCTCCTCAAGGGTGGATTAAGAGACTCTTTTGGTTGTTCTGGATGCTCAACTTCTTCTGTAATAATAAAGTCTTCCTCATCATAACTACTTACACTTGAATCTTCTTCTTCTTCACCCCCTAATCCATCATTTTTTTCTTTTGGTTGTGCATCTTCCTACTATAAATCAAAATGTACTACCTTTGAACTTTCTTTCTATTTTGGTTGTTTAGGTTCAAAAATAGCTCTAAGTTCCCTAAAAATAACATCTCTAGAGAAAACAATTTTTCTAGTTAAAGGATCCCAAATCTTATAACTTTAAACATTCTCACCATATCCAATGAAGATGCATTTTTGTGCTTTTGGATCCTACTTAGATCAGTTTTCCTTAGGCACATGAACAAAAGTCTCATAGCCAAAAAAACCCTTAAAATGTCAAACATAAGGTTTCTTATCTATCCACACTTCATAGGGTGTCAAATCAAGAGCCTTACAAAGAGTTCTATTAATCGTGTAACAAGTGGTACATTTAAATTGAAAGTAATTTTCAAATTTACACATGCTTTTATTTTAGATTGGAAAACATTTAAAAGCTACATAGTTGCAACTTTACCTTGTTCTCTCTCCCTTTTTCCAACATGTGGTATCAAATCCAATGGTTCTAGTAAGAGGTATGTTTTTTTCTTAAGTGTTTAAGCTATTTTGGTTGCAAGGGAGGTGCTATGTGTTAACATTGATTTGCAAATCTGTGAGTTTGGAAGCCATGGTAGATAACTCTCAAATGAATATTGTCAAAAGAATATTTGTTTGACACTTCAGGCTCAAGGTTATGGATATTTATGGAGTTGATCTTGTGGTAGTGATTTGGAGCTCCATTTTGACAATATGTGTATATTATCATGTTTGGTGGTTTTGTTTCATTACCTTCTGGTCATGCGTAGTGAAAGGGTGTTTGTGTTGGACGGTTGAGTGTGCTACCTTGATCACATGGAAAACCACTCACTATTTAGACTACAGTTTGGAGTACTTAAGTTGAGTTCATGGTTATGGTCCATGGTTACATGAAAGTACTGGATGATTTGTCACTGGTTGTATGTAGGTTGTGGAGTTCATATTTTTATGATATGAACACTCCTGACCAACCTAGTTTCTCCTTTCTCATTTTCATGTTATTTTGAATATGTAGGTTTCATAGTTTTCTTGTTTCAAAAGACTATGGGTTTGTGGATTTGTGATATTCCATTATTTCAGATGGCATATTTGATGGTGTTCATTGGTATGAATGTTTCAATGTTTAAGTGGTTTTAGATTTATAGAGATATGATTTTGCAGGTTTTACATGTTAACCAAAATCTATGGTTTGTAGATCTATGGAGAAACTGTGTTTAGACTCTTTCTGGATGGAAACAATTTCATATTTGCAAGGCTCCTTGTTGGGTTCTTATGATCTATGGTTACTCCTATCTGGATTTGTTTGGCAAATCAGAACTAGAGTTGATTCTAGTTTTTGAGTCTTGGAAATCTACATGTTATATCTGGTTACGTTTCTTCTACATGTTACTGATGTGGGGTTGAATCTATTTTTAATTATTAGAGGTTGAAGAACTGATCATGTTTTTTCTCCTATGAGATGTTGCATATGTGCAGACCTTGTGAATTAGCTAATGTGGATCTTCTATTTGGTAGGCCTCCTCTTGGTCACCTTGATTACATTGGTATTCGTTGTAGTGAGACAAAAGGATGGTTTGGAGTATTTCATTTAGTTATTCATTAGAATCTATAGTAGCAAAGTTATGTTGCATGAGAATCTTTTTTCACTTTTACTAGAGTTTTGGGAATGATGTTGATCATGATACCATGCATTACATGGTATCACTTTCAGTGGGAGTTTTGTCTAGTTACATAATGTGTTCTATCTTCTTTGTTTCAAGATATTGGTTCTAAACTACTGTTGTTGCATTGTTGTGATCCATGCATAATATTTGTTTAGAATATGGATGATCTTTTGTAATGGTTGTTGGTGTCATAAAGAGATCTTGGATTATGCCTTCAGTATTCAATGAGGGTTGATTAACATTTTTCATTCTATTGACAGGGGATGCTAGATCTTCATGATTATTTGAAGAGGTTTTGACATCTTGGTTTTCCATGGAAGACTCTTGGAGTCTTTGGTGAGGTGTTGACCTTTTGACTTATCAGTTTTGGTATATGATTCTTAGTTTAGAGGATGTATAGTAATATGTCTTGATGCACTCTTGATCATGCGTTAGAGTTTTTGGCATGATACAGGTGATCTTGGGAGTAGGATATGTTCATTGGAGCATATGATCTTTTGAGAAGTTGTTAGACCATGATGTCATGATATGTTCTTGATTCTCAAGTTCAAACTTTGACAATGGTTTGGTTAGTTCTCTTTGGTTTTGAAGTATTAATCAAATGCTTGGAGCTTCATATTTTTTAGGTTGCATTTAAAGTTAGCATGGATTGATTGGTGAATACTCATGGATACTAGAGAGACTTGGGTGAGGCTAGATATCTCTATAATTTAAAGATATGTGTTGGAATGATTTCTCATTATGAGATGTCAACAAAAGGACTAAGGAGACTACACTTGGAAATTTATGTGAATCCATTATAGATCTAATGAGAAGGTTGTCATTATTATAATCTTTTATTTCTTGGTGTTCTATATAGAGGACAATCTTGTATCCCACTGTTGGTCTACTCGACAGGTGAATGATCTAATAGTGGTTTCCCACCTGATTATTAGATGAATTATTTATATGTATCTTGTCTTCTCTTGTGCATTAGTCTTGAAAAGGAATGTTGAGAAGTAGGTGAATGGGTTTATGGATTTATGTTTTTCTCATTATTTTTGGTCTTGAGCTATTGAACTAGTTTAGAGGACTTGTTTGCAAAGGCACAAAAATCATTTGTGGTTTTGGGCTTATTCCCTTGTTGTGGGAATGTTTGGCTAGTTTGATTTACTTTTAGTGAGAGGTTGACATCTATTTCTACCATGTTTTCATCATAATTATGAATGTTACATGTTGCTAACTTTTCAATTTGGAAATGATGAAAGAGATCTTACATTTCATTGTTTGGCACATGTTAGTGTTTCTTTGACACTATATGGTAGAGGAGGTAGCCACATCCTCTATAAGAAGTTCTATAAGAGGACTTATTAATGCTTTGATCTTCTTTATGATTTTACATTTCCCATATAATGGGATTTCCTAGATATTTATGCTCTTTATTTTCATGATATCTTCTTGGTTGTCTCAATTTGCAGGTTATTGATGTGAAGATGATTTTTCATATTTAACTATTGGGATCTACTAGTTGTGTAGTTTAGTGGGTTGTGTTTACACATTGGTTGCATTGAAGACATGGATGTGGATTGTCAGTATCCATAGGTTCATTCAATGTTATTACATATTTTGTTTGTTGACCTTGTCTTTGGTCATTTGTACATTGGTATGCTGCATTGAGATGGGAGGATGGATGATTAGCAAGATTGATTTGTAAGGAATTGATTGCAGTTTTGGGTTAGTATGTTGATGGCATGGAGTTATACCTATGATGGTTTGTTTACCCTAGTTTTTGAGGTATGGATATTTTGGATGAGGTAGTAACTTTTTGTAGTTCCTTTTCCATTTGGTATGAGTGTGGCAGACACTCAATGTGATGAAGGGGGTAAATCATAAAACACACAATAACAGAAATTGAACACAGAGAATAGAACTTTCTTTTATTGATCTGGGCAACTCATTACACTATAGAAGCTTAATTACAATAAGAGGAATCAGTCCTCCATAGGCTGCAACACACTACAATTACCATCACCAGGCTTTGGAATCTTTCACCTTCTGTAACCCCCAAATCAGCTAGGGTTTCTATTTTCCTGCCTGTTCTTGACTCTACACTTGCCCCCTTAACTCTACTACTACCCAGGGTCCCCAAAATAGCCATAAATAACACTTTTTGGTGGCCTCCAACTAAATTTTGAAATTTACAACTCCCTATAAAAGTAGGTAAACTTCTAGGAAGCATAACTTTTGATCCAGGTGTCCGATTGACAAACTATTTTAGGCGTCGAAAAGATCACGATGTGAACTATCACACTGAAAATCTGTAAACGGATTTCCATCAACTTTTTAGGATGTTTAGGGAAGTTTTAGTGCCTCATATCTCATTTCAAAAATTTTTAGGGGCTTTTCAGAAAACAAAAACTTTAATATCTTTCAGCTCAAAAATGATCTTTGCCTGATTCCTTTGCCAAAGGTCTTATATTTCCATTTAGTAACTTTTTGCAAGTTTTCGCTTCAATCCATGCCCAACTACAAACTTTTCAAAAATAGCAGGTAGACTTTCCAAAACATGCAGGTTGCTATTTTTAGCAGTTTTGGAAAAACTGAAAGTCCTACATCATTATTCTAGATATTATGGAAGCAGAGACACTAATTATGGAAAGAAATGAAAACAACTACAATGATTTTGAATTAACTTCTTTTTGGGTGATGCAAGATTTCCCTTACACCACTGGATGCTCCTGTATCAGACACCCAGGGTAATTTGAGAAGTGACCCTGTCACGTCTCAGATGTTTATGTGAAGGAAACCCAAATGGTCAACCTCTGCCTAAGATAACCAAGAGGAATCTTCAATAGGCCTTCCTTTACATTTTACCAGATATTCCTCATATTGCTTGTTCTGAGTACTTCTTCCCACATGGCTATCCAAGATCTCTTCTATCTCGTCCATTGAAGTAGATGCTGGAATACTCCATTGCGCTTCTGTTGGTCCATCCTCTGCTCCACCTTCATGATATTCTGATAAATAAACAATGTTGAAAATAGGGGAATTATTGATCCCATTCGGCAGCTCTACCTCATATGTATTTCTTGAATCATGCTTCTTCAAGATTCTGCATGGTCCAAATTTCTTCATTTTTAACTTATTGTATGTTCCAATTGGGAACCTTTCTTTTCTCAAGTGAACCATGACTTCATCCCCTACCTGGAACTCTTTATACCTCCTCTTCTGATCTGCCTTAGCCTTGTATTGAGTATTCATCTTATTAATGTGCTTTCTCACCTCTTCATGCAAATTGTTCAGATGTTCTGCAAAGTCTTCAGCCTCGGCACTTGTCTTTTCTCCCTTATCCAGATTCCTTAACTCTAAAGCATTTCTTTGACTATTTCCATATACAATCTGGAATGGTTATTTACCAGTACTCCTATTGACAGAATTGTTGTAAGCAAATTTTGGTTGTGGTAAAATCAAGTCCCATCCCTTGGGCTTATCTCCTACTAAGCATCGTAGCAGGTTACCTAAACTCCTATTCACCACTTCAGTCTGTCCATCAGTCTATGGATGGTGTACAGAACTAAACTTCAAATCTATCTTCAACTTCTTCCATAATGTCCTCCAAAAATAACCAACGAACTTGGTATCTCGATCTGAAACTATGCTCTTTGGTAGACCATGTAGTCTCACCACCTCTCTGAAAAATAATTCAGCAATATCAACAGCATCGTTAGTCTTCTGCAAGGAATAAAATGTGCCATCTTCGAGAATCTGTCCACCACCACAAAAATGGAATCATGTCCTCTCTGTGTCCTTAGTAAACCAAGAACAAAATCCATACTGATATCATCCCATGGCTTCTCTAGTACAGGTAATGGTTGATACAACCCTATATTCTGACTTGTTCCTTTTGCCATCTGACATACTCTGTAAATCTGTACAAACTTCCTCACATCCTGCTATAGCTATGGCCAATAATAATTTTCACCAACAATAGCAATGGTAGTATCTCGACCAAAGTGTCCAGCCAATCCTCCACTATGCTTCTCCTTAATCAGGTTCTCTCTCATGGAACTCCTTGGAATGCACAACTGGCTTCCTCTAAACAACATGCCATCTTGGATTATGAAATCCAACCATCTTGTCCTATCCAAAGTAATAGGTTCCAAACAAGCTTTCTAGGCCTCTACAAAATCTATATCCTCATGATACAAACTTTTGAGCTCATCGAACCCAACAACCTCTATCTTCATTTCTGTCAACAAATTTTACCTTCTGTTCAAGGCATCTGCAACTCTGTTGGACTTCCCACTCCTGTGCTTTAAAATAAAAGTATAGTTCTGCAAAAACTCAACCCATTTTAAGTGCCTTTGGTTCAGCTTTCCTTGACTATTAAGATACTGCAAAGCCTAATGATCAGTATATAAAGCAAACTCCTTTGGCAACAAATAATGTCTCCATTTCTTCAAACCCTAAACTATTGCATAAAACTCCTGATCATAAACATAATACTTTTTCTTAGCATCATTAAGCTTCTCACTAAAATAAGCAATGGGCTTACCTTTTTAGCTCAAAACATCTCTTATACCACTACCACTAGCATCACAATCTACTTGAAATACCTTATTGAAATCTGGAAGTGCCAAAATAGGTTGCTCTACAACTTTCTACTTCAATGTATCAAAGCTCTTGTCTACTCCTTTAGTCCATTGAAACTCTTTTCTATCCCCTCTCATTGTCTCAGTTAGGGGTGCACAAATGTTACTAAAATTCTTGATAAACTTTCTGTAAAAACTTGCCAAACCATGAAAGGATCTTACCTCCGTTGTACTCCTTGGCATAGCTCATTCAATGATAGCCCTTACTTTTTCTGGGTCCATCTTAAGACCTTCTTCTGAGACTACAAATCCCAGGTATAGCAACTCCTTCTTTGCAAAACTACATTTATTTAGATTAATCAGCAACTTCTCCTCCCTAAGCTTCTCTAGAACTCTTCTGATATGCATCAGATGCTCATCCCAAGTCTTACTAAAAATTAAAATATCATCCAAATAAACAATAACAAAACTTCCCAAAAATTCTTTTAATACCTCGTTCATGAGCCGCATGAATGTGCTCGGTGCATTGGTTAGCCCAAATGGCATGACTAACCACTCATACAAACCTTCCTTTGTCTTGAAGGCTGTCTTCCATTCATCTCCTTCTTTGATACAGATTTGGTGATACCCACTCTTCAGGTCAATTTTTGTGAAGTGCTTGGCTCCACTCAAACAATCCATAATGTCATCCATTCTTGGCAATGGAAATCTATACTTGATAGTTATCTTATTGATGGCTCGAGAGTCTATACACATCCTCCATTCACCATCCTTCTTTGGTGCTAGTACTGTAGGTACCGTACATGGACTTGGGCTCTCCCTTATTAGTCTCTTCCTTAACAACTCCTGAACTTATCTGTTCAGCTCTTCATTCTCTGCAGGGGTCATTTTGTGGGCTGCTTTGTTTGGCAAACTGGCTCTTGGTATCAAATCCATTTGATGACTTATCTTCCTTACTAGTGGCAAACCTTCTGGTACATTATCAGAGATAATGTCCTAGAACTCTTCCAACATATCTAAAACTTCTGCTGGTACATCTTCATAGTTCTCTTGACTAATCTTAGGAATCAATGCAAAGTAATGACACTCATGCTTCATACCCTCCAAAAATTTCTTGCCATCTACCAGGCAAATTCTGGCAGTACTACATACCTTTTCTTCCACCTCCTTTAAGGGCTTCAACTTATGACAAACTCCATCCTTTGTGAAGGAATATGTGTTTGCCTGGCCATCATGGACAACACTCCTATCATACTGCCATGGCCTCCCCAACAGCATATGACATGCATCCATCGGTATCATATCACACAACACCTCATCATGGTAATCACCAATCTTGAACTTCACTAAACACTGCTCATTGACCAAAGCTCTATGGTCCTTCTGCAACCATGTAATCCGATATGGATGCAGATGCTTTCTTCTTGTCAACTTGTCAACCATTTCCTCTGAAACAAGATTATCAGTGCTTCCATTGTCAATAATAATATCACAACACTTACCTTCACATTTGCACCTTGTGCAGAATAAACTCTTCCTTTGATTGGGTTCTTTCTCCTCATTTAGCAAGGTTCTTGTAACAACTAGGGTTTCTCCCCTTTCAGCATCTTTAGAATTATTAGAATGTACATCTTCATCTACATGTGCAACTCGTGCATTACCTTCAGGTCTTCTATTTGTCCTTCCTTGATGTTGCGGACACTCGTATGCTCGATGCCCTTCTTCCCCACATTGGAAATAGGTTCCTCTGAAACCTCCTCTTCAGGGTCCTTGCCCAAGTCTACCTCTTCCTCTTCCTCTTTGCTCACCATTGTTTTGGTCACGAGGGTGGTAGGCGTTATCCCTTCTCTGATTTTGACTAGTGCCAGCTTCTTCACTTTTCTTTTGATCTTCATTACGGCCTCCATAGGGCCTCCCACCAGTCCTTCTGCCTTGACCTCTTCCCCTTTGCTTATTGTCAAATCTTTTATTCAGCTTCTCTTCCACCTTTAGGTAAAACTGGTATGCATCTTCTATGGTGGTCATTCTGACTAGGCTTAGCTCCTCTTGAATACTCGGCCTCAACCCATTAATGTAACGAGCCACCTTCTCCTTGTTGGCCTCTCCATGGCCTGTCTTGATAGTGATCTTATAAAAATCTTCTGTATACTCCTTACAGACTTGTTAGCTTGTTTCAGTCCTTGCAACTTCTTTAGTAACTCTATCTCATAATCCACAGGAATGAACTGCTTCTTTAGTTTCTCCACCATCCAATCCCATCTGGTGATCTTTCATTTTCCTCTTCTATTCCTCTCTAGTTGGACCTCCTTCCACCAAATATTGGCATGGCCCTTCAACTTTGTTTTTGCAAACTTGACCCAATCTGGGTCCTCCACATCTTCATACTCAAAATACTCCTCCATGTCATTGATCCAATCAATAAGCTGTTCTAGGTTCAAATCCCTAGAATATGTAGAAACCTTGATCCTGGGCCTCTTTCTAATTTTTGAAATAGCCCTCAGCAACCTTGTAGTTAGGGCAAAATTGCAAATCAGGGCAAATAAATAAACAACAATGATAAAAACCCTAGCAATGCACAATGAAGCACAAGACAACATGAAAATCAAAATAACAAATGTAAATGCAAATTGATCTCCATGCTATGCTTGATTTATCTCCATTGCTCTTCTCCACCTCGCATGAGCATGCAAGATTTTGAAGGATTATTGTTGGAGGAATGTTGGGTGCTCATTTCTGCAGCATAACATTAAGATGAAGATGATATGATGAATGATAGATGAAGGATGCAAAGGCTCTAATGATATTTCAACAGCATGTGGATACTTGAGGATCAATGCATGCTTTAGATAATTTGGTAGAATAATGTTACTTGAAGCTCAATGCATGCTAATGGCTTGTGAGGGGGTTGATTTATAGGAAAGGCTTAATTCAAATGGATGGCTAGGATCAATTAGGGCTTTAGGTGAAATGGATGGATAGGATTAAGTTAGGTTTCCTTGCACATCAAGAAATTGTAGTCATGTGACATGTGGCAAAGGAGAATAAGGCTTAGGTGTGCTTGTGTAGATAAATACTAAAATTAGATCCCATTAGTTGTGCATGTGAAGGATAAAAGTTGTAATACAACATATGATTTAATTGAGAGATGGACAAGTGTTGAAATGTGATGAAAAGTGAGGACTTAATTCAAATAAAATATTTGAATTAGTTGTGATATGAGTTGGATATTAATTAAATAAATAAAATTTATTTAATTAATTGGATAGATGAATAGGATGGGATAAGATATGATGTGGGAATTAATTAATTAAATAAAATTTATTTAATTAATTGGCTAATGGATAAATGGGATTAAGAGTGGGATTTAGGACAAAAATGGCTTATGATGTTTAGGATAATGTTTTAACATGGTGTTGTAGGACATGGACAATTTTGGGACAAATTTGGGTGTCTACATTTTGCCCCTCTTTGAGATGATGTTCGAGATGATAAGCTTTATGTTGAGTAACATCATTTCAAAGAAGTTAAGGTACGGATAGAGGAAAATGATATGGAGATAGGATGATGATGCCCCCTTGAGAGGATAGGTGGGTTGGACAAACACGGGTATGCTCTTGAAAAGAAATGGATTGGTTAAGAAAGAGAAGGGAATCGATAGAAGAAATAAATGATGCGTTATGCTGTAATGGAAGTGAGCAACCATGATGTTTGATATAGTACTAGATGTTATGCACCAAGGTATAAGGATCTAGGGTGACGTTGTGTCTCGTGCCCCAGCATAATACAATCTTGTCAAATGTATGAGGAAGTAAACTTAGAGCATTGAAGTCCTAATGCACAAAAGGTATGATATGACCTTAGATGCAAAGGATAGTGCAAAAAACTATTCCAACATACACAAGATATGAATATTAGCTAGAAGTTATAGATGTGATACAAATGCAAGATAAAATGATAACACACACAAGCAAGCAAGCAAGCATGCACAAAGGATTCAAAAACAAACAAGGTATTGCCTCTGTCAAGCTGTAAACCAATGAGTAGTTGTTTGATTGTTTTGTTGATGATAGTTGAGAGTGTTGTCAATGTGGGGAAAGCTATATCCCTAGATGAACACAAGGTTGTTTGCTGAGTTGGTTGGCTGGTTGAGTGATTGATTGCTTTGGCTTACAACAAGGCTAGGATCAAAACCATTGATTGCGTTTGGATAACTTGGCTTGATTGGTTATCTTGATTGGTATGGCTTTAAGGATTGACTTGCACTTGGATCTTTGTTTGGAATGGTTGGAAGATGATGAAATGTTGATTAGATTGATTTGATGAAGGATGGATGATTTGTGGTGGATTGAGTTGCTTTTGATTTGCTGAAGTAATGGGATTTGTTCCGATGGTTGGCTTGATGTTCTAGAGTTGATTTGCTTTGGTGTTGATGTTGATGATTGATAGGATTGTTTTGATAGTTGGATTGATGTGCTTTGGTTGTGATATTTTGCTATTGCTAGGTTGATTGTTTTCATGATGATAGTAATGGTGTGATGATTAGAGTGTCCACTCAATCTAAGCATAAGCAAGTGTTTTCAGTATGCCCAAAGGATGTAAAACAAACAAGGTATTGCCCTTGTCAAGTCATAAACCAATGATTGATTATTTCATTGATGATGATAGTGTTGTCATTGTGGGGAAAGCTGTATCCCTAGATCAACACAAGGATGTGGGAACGCTATATCCCATTGATAATGATTCATGATGATTCATTCAGTTTATGACAAGATTAGGATCAAAAACTTGTTGATTTGATTGGATAATATTCCTTGATTGATTGGCTTGCTTGATATGGATTAATGTGACTTGGATTTAAGATCATTTCTTAGATTGATTTGATTGATATTACTTGAAGAAGTGATTGATTGAAATGGATGAATGAATGTTATTGATAGGAAGAATTGATGATGATGATGATTTGACTTTGATTGAGTTTTGATGGAGCGGATTGTTTTGAATGATGTGATTAGTTTTATTGCTTGGATTTTTTGTTGGATATTTTATTTTTTTGAATTTTTTGATATATTTGGATTTTTTTGGATTTTTTTGGATATTTTGATTTTTTTAGATTTTTGAAATGTTTTAGAAAATGCCAATGGATTTACAATTGGGGTAGCCTTTGTGCTTGATACCAATGACAAGGGAAAAACCAAGTCTAGATGCAAGGGATGGATAAAAGGATGGGCTTATAGTATATGGGATGCTAAGATCATGAGAGTTGGATGGGATGGAAGGTTCATGAGAGTTGGATGGATAGAAGAGAGGATAGGCCATATAAGGGATGGATGCTTACCTCATGATAAATGGATAGGGATAAGCTATAAGATGGAAAGCTCATGATAAGGGTATGCCATAGTGGATGGATCATAAGGGAGCTAGGATGTGATCTCCAAAGGCTATGTTGCATAGGAAGAACTTGCCCCATTCTAGGTGGTAATGCTTAGGATTTTTACATAACAAAGTTCATGACCAAGGGATGACATGATTGGATTTTACATGACGCTTATGATGATAGGATGACATGATGGATTGGTTTAAATAGAACAGATAAATGGTCAATGGATAGGGCTTGGTTTGGAAAGAAGGTATGTCAAGAAGTATCCAAACATGTTCCAACATTTTGCCCCTATGTCTTCATAAAAATCAAAAGGTGGGAGGATGGATAAATGGATTCAATGGGATAGGCATGTTTATATAATGGCTAAGGATGGTAGGATGACAAGATAGGATGGAAAATGATATAATGGGATAGATAGTTTGGAAATGGATAGGTTAGATGAGACAATGTGCCCCTAAGTGTAAGTGACATAGAAGATCAACCTACACATGACGCCTGTTTGCCAGGTTTTCATCATGGTACTTATCCAAGGTGCCTATTTACCAGGTTTTCACCATTGGACGAAAGGATTTCTCTTTACTTTTTTGATTTTTTTTTTATTTTTTTATTTTTTTCTTTTTTTTTTCTTTTTTTTTTTGGCTTTTAGATGGGTTGACAATTACACATGGCACCTGTTTGCCAAGTTTTCATCATGGTAATGGATAGGAGGGACTCAAGTGGCTAGTGCTATGAAGGTTGATAGGGTCCCTTTAGAGATTGATGATGTCTTCGCATGGACCATGTCAAGTGTGCTCATAGATGTTGATAAGGGATTACATGGATGAGAGATGGATTAGGTGGATAATATATTATGATGTGGATTATGGAATGCTTATGGAATGAAGATGGATGAAAAGTTTATGCCAAAGCATGGACCATAGGGATAGCATGGGGGAGATATGTAGGATAATGGATGGAAGATGGGGAGATGTAGTTATGTGGATGTGCTGTAGAGTAGAAGGGAACCATGACCAACGGTTGCACACACCGTGATAAACATTGAATCTTTTGATTGGATGATGGTGTAGGAAGCAATGGAGATGTTTGCTTAGGAGATGGTTGATGAAGTGATTTAGGAACCCACATAGATTTAGTATTTTTAGTACTTTTGTTTTTCTTGAGGGATTTTTGAAGGGAATGGAAGTTTTGGATGGAAGTAGGCTTTTGGATGGAGATAGGTGATTGGGATTCTTGAGATGTGGATGAGGATGCCTCATTCACTTTGCTACCTATTTGCTTTTAGGCTTTGCTTTTGGAGGTATGGGCTTGGATAGCTTTGTGAATGTACTTTGCTTAGAAGATGGATGATTTAGAGACTTTACACATTGATACCCTAAGGCATGAAGGTCCTTAGGAGTTTTAGTTGGATCTTTTGCTTTATAAGTAGAGGCATCAAAATTTTTTCTTTTGAATCCCATGGGGTGGGTGGAGTGGATGAAATGATTGGAAGCTTTATGCTTAAATGATGTGTGCTTTTGTTTGCCATGATTAGGGATGTAAGGATATTTATGAATGATATGTATGTTAGGTGTTGGAAGCAATGGTGGCAAGGTGGATGGAGGGATATTTAGAGTTGGTAAAAGTGGAGGCAAGGTGGATGGTGGAAGATGTACGGTCACATGCTTTTGACATTTATAGGGTGATGGAGATGGAATGGCTACATATGTTTTGGGTAGATGATGGGGGGTGCGATGGAAAGTGGACATAGGATGGATGGAGGGATTACCAAGATCTTGGCCTTGTTTACCTTGGGGTGTGTATCCAAGGCCATATGAGCATGGAGGAACTTTGACATGGATGGCCTCCAAATTACCTTTTTCATAAAGGCCTAGGCCTTTACCTTGGTAGTTCATGTTTTGGAGTATGCAATGGACAATGGGACTAGGTATGCTTTGAACATTAGAGTTGAGCTCTTTATTGGATGGAGAAGATTAAGTGGAGGACAAAGGTTGTTGTTGTCCTAAGGAAGAACATTCATGGAGAAAGGTTGTAAGACCACTAGGACATGATAGTGGATTTGAAGTGGAATCGATGGTGGATGTGGAAGGAGGATCATTAGGATCTTGATTAGCATTGTGTTCACTATGATCCAAGTTATTTGTTTGATCTTTTATGCTTACTTGGGGGACAAGTGTCTCATCATGACAATTGGATGTTTGCTCATTACGGATAGGGCTAGATGGTGGATGACTAGGAGCAATTTGGATATCTTGCTCATGGATGGATATAAGATTATGGATAGGATCAAGGTGCTCATGGATAGCTTCTTCATAGGTATCATCTTGATCATAAAGAAGGTAAATGTTATGGATGGGTTGCATGAAAGTGTTTTGATCTTGAGTTGGA
This sequence comes from Cunninghamia lanceolata, assembly GCA_027924645.1. Classification (NCBI taxonomy): domain Eukaryota; kingdom Viridiplantae; phylum Streptophyta; class Pinopsida; order Cupressales; family Cupressaceae; genus Cunninghamia; species Cunninghamia lanceolata. The sequence continues at coordinate 9,545,058 of BSBN01000193.1, forward strand.
CTAGGGCTTAATGTTTCCACATGCTTAGGGTTAAACTCTTCACATACCTCTTGACTTTGAATGAAAGTGGAAGGCTCTAGAGTAGACTTGATAGACTCTTGATGGTTATCGACATGAGGGCATGATGGCTCTTGACTTAGGCTTGTGGTTGGAGACTCTTGAATAGGCTTGATAGCTTGTAGGTCACATGATGGGCTTGAAGGGCTAGACATGTTAATTGAGGGCTCTTGGATAGGCTCAAGGATAGGTGGACCACATGATGGGATTATAGGATTGGACATGACCTTTGGAAGTTCTTTGGTAGGTTCATGAATGGGTGTTTGACATGGAGATAGTTTATTCCTTGCTAGTAGCCAATGGATCACATCCTTCGCAAGGGTATGAGTGGATGGGCAATATAATGGATGGATGATAATAGTAGATGGTGTTGTAGGCTTATGATTAGGATTAGGTTGAGGGTTAATTGGATTGGGTGGATTAGGATTTGGACTAGATGAGGGTGACACACGGGATTGGGATGATGTGGCATGATTTCCCATTATAGGTAGGTACACCTTGTAAACAATTGGAACAAATATTGGGCATTGATTTGTATTGTGGCCTTTGGTCCTATGGTATGCACAATAAGCATGTTCATCATATGGACTTTCTTCACATGGTTTGACTTCAGGAAGTTCAATGAGTTTTTGTTCAAGCATTCTTTGTAAAACTATCTTAGCTGCATCCTTTGGTGAAGGATTAGAATGAAATGGTGATGAAGGTAATGGAGGGCTTGGTGGTTTGGAAGGTCGAGTGATTAATGGACTAGGAATGGGATCACATGGTGGTGTTGGGATAGGACTAGTTGGCTCATGTGTTGGCATGTGACTGGATGATGGAGGCCACTCTAGATTGGTATCTCCCTTGTCAAAGGTAATTAAGTCTTGCATAGAATAACTTGGACTCATTTGATTTATGTACAAGGGGCCATTGGGATTTGGATATGATTCTTGTTGGAAAGGTGGATTTAGATCTATCAATGGTGCTTGGTGGTCTTGTTGAAAAGGTGTACTTGGACTTACTTGATTTATGCATAAAGAGCCATTGGGACTTGGATGTTGTTCTTGTAATATCACTTGATTGCTTTGTGGATGGGCTTGGTAGTGCATTGGAACGGTGGCATGAGGGATTGGATAAACTTGAGGTGGATGTTCATAGGTTTGAGGTGGAATTTGTTGAGGTTGGGATGGTGTTTGGACTTCTTGTTGTGATATGATTTGTTGTTGATGTTGGTAAATGTGTTGGTGTGATGATGATGGAGGGGTTGCATAGGATAATGATTGTTGTGATATGGATTGATATGGATAAGGGTTGTGATAGGTTGATAAAGGGCTAATATGACATGTGGATGAATTTGGTTGAGATGAAGTGGGATAAGTAGATGCAGAATTGATTTGATGTGTGGATGGATTAGATTGGTATGAAGTGGGATAAGTTGATGTGGAATTGATTTGATGTGTGGATGGATTGGGTTTTGGACTTGTCTCATCCTCATCAATAAAGATATATCCTCCTTGAAGTATAAACTTGGTCATAGGAGGAGAGGCTCCTTTAATTGTGATCTTGGGCTTTGGTTCACTTTCATGATTTGGATTAGGAGGATAGCCACCTTTAATTGTGACCTTGGGTCTTAGTTTATCCTCATGATTTGGATTAGCAAGATAACCACATTTAATTGTGATTGGTTTCTTCTCATGATTTGGATTAGGAAGATAACCACCTTTAATTGTGATTGGTTTCTTCTCATGATTTGCATTAGGAAGAGGGGCTCCTCTAATTGTGACCTTAGGATTTGGTTTTATTTCACTGTTTGAATTAGAGGGGTAGCCTCCTTTAATTGTGATCTTGGGCTTTGGTTTTATTTCATTGTTTGAATTAGAGGTGTAGCCTCCTTGAATTGTGATTATAGGCTTAGGTCTTGTCTCATGATTATAAGGATAACCCCCTTGAATTGTCACCTTAGGCTTGGGATTTGTCTCATGATTAGAGGGATAGCCCCCTTGAATTGTCATCTTAGGCTTGGGATTTGTCTCATGATTAGAGGGATAGCCCCCTTGAATGATTATGACCATCTTGACAAATGATGTAGAGATGATTTGGAATGACTATGGATGCAACTAGGATGAATGTTTAGAATAAAATTGATTTGGGTATGATTAGGATATAATGTGGAATGACAAAATTGGGTGATGTGGATCAAATGTAGGATGAATTGTTTATGTGTTTGATGTTTATAGCTTGATTTGGCAATGTTCAAACAAATGATTATGCATATATGAAGAGAACTTGTGTCTCAAATTACTACTTGAACCTCTTAGTTGAACCTATGCATTGAACCACTTCGTTGAACCTCTTGTTTGAACCTCTTTGTTGAACCTTTCTAGAGTTCATTTGGTAGGTTCAATGAATTTTAGTTCAACTATTCCTTGGTTCATTGGTTTGAGGATATGCGATGTTGGCATCACTGTGACGAAGTACTATCGGCAGGACCGTGTTGAAGACCATTGGCATCGGTGAGACAAGGGCCGTCAGAATAAGCATCGAAGGTTTGTCCGATGCTGAGTGTCACCCCGATGGAAGCATTCAACCGTCAGCAAGACAAGGCCTATCGGCCAAACTTTGTGGAGTTACTCCGACAGGAGTAGTCACTCCGACGAAGGTTATGGGTTGGTCGTCGGCAAGACAAGGCCTATCGGCCAAACTTTGTAGAGTTACTCCAACAGGAGTAGTCACTCTGATGGCGTATGTCTATCGGCGAGAGAATACCCGTCGGCATAGCCTAAAGGTGTTGGGCCGATGTACTGCGGTCATTCCGATGGAGGTATCGGTGAGACAAACCACTGTCAGAGCGAGGGCTAGATCTTTTGCCGATGGAGAGTGTCATACCGATGGTACCATTGGTGATCGGGGAGACTATGCTCATCGGTGGAGGGTGAAGTCTGTGGGCCGATGGTAGTTGTTATGCCGATGGACTTGGAGGCTTGGAGGTTTGGTATCGTTGGCAACAAAATAGCCGACAATAGCCTTTGGTTCGTTGGCATTTATAAACTATGATGTCATTGGTGACTTGGTATATGTGGGACTAAATGTCTCACTGAAATATGAACCGTTGCGACGGTTAGATGGCAGCGACGTATGAGGAATTTGTTCTATCAGTTAGAGCAGAAGTGTGTAACGACTCTTGTTCTTGCAGACTGGAAATAGAATGATAAGTCTACAGGTGTCGTTGGTAGTATGATGACAAGACTTGAAGAAAGGTTCGTTCTGTAAATATACAGTAAGCGAACTGTTGGTAGTGAGTCGAGAATCAAAACCAGAGCAAGAAGCTGAGTTCTTTATTGTAACTGTATATCTTACTGTAATAAACATTGTTTTCTTGTGGTGGTGGGTTTTTTACCCATAAGGGTTTTCCCACGTAATACTGTGTGTCTGTGTTCTGAATATTGTCTATTTGGTTTCTCTCATGTACTTATCTGTGTTATTTAGTTTTTAAAAGTGACTTGTCTGCATCGTCCCCTTGGAATTAACATTAGGGAAGCTGTCTTCCACACCTGTGCTTTCCTTACAATATACACACATGAATCACTCATGCAAGACACATAAGCAATTTTTTTATTTTGAAAATGAATGTGATGATTAAGCAAGCACACATGGAAGACACATCAACAAGCCTAATGTCTAGTCAAGTGGGTATGGCCAATTAGGTCTTAGGCTAGATTACACAAGGTTGACTAAGGAATTGAGAGTGAAATCCTGCCACACAGCCGGGAGAAAGGGGTAACCCATCCTTCACCTTCACTTCCCAAAGGTATAAAGTTCTTTGGGGCTTAGCCAAGAGTGACAAGATTTACAACTCCCAATGAGGGTGTCTTTCGATTCAGCCTCGATTGAGGTCATCCCTTGGAGTGGTGTCTCTCCAAGCAGGCCTCCTAGATAGGGTTTACAAAAGCAAATCAAGTGAGCTATCACTTGATTCACACTCACACTTGTTAATTTCCCCTTAGAAAATGAAATGTGTGGAAGACAATTCAAGCACTTGTTTGTTTTAGATCCAAATTCAAATATGTTGGAAGACAATAGTTCATTTTAAGCCCAATTTCTCGATGATGTGATAGCAAACAATGTTCATTTTAATCCCAAAGTCCAAATGTGTGATCAATCAAGATTAAGAGATGAAAAATTAGAATGAGTGCACCTGATACAATCACTTTCCAATTTGCTATAGATGTTGATGCCAATGCAGCTCTAGCTCCTTAGATGCCCTTACAAGTCACCAATTCCAAAAAGAAACAAGTAAACTTGCATAAAAGAAAGCTATGTGAAAAAGATGAAATCTAAAAATTTCTAATGAAAATGATCTAATACAAAAGAATGGATTGTATAAACAGAAAGTTCAGGAGATTCTAAGCAATTTGAAAAAAAGTTTCACTGAAAAATGATCAAAATTGCTTAAGTTATGCTCAAATCAAGTTTGCAATGAACCTGAACTTTGACTGATAAAAAAGCCTAAAAAAATGGTACAGTCACCTGATAAAACCTACTTCGATGCAAATTTTGTCCTTCCAGCTTTCCAACGAGTCCTTGTTTGTGTGATTTGGCCTCCGTATGCTCCAGTTATGCAAGTTTGAAAAAAAAAAACAACCTCCTTATGGGATGTAGAAGGTACGAGTGAACCTTGGCGGTTAAGAAAAGTGCAGAGGTGATTTACTGTTTATCATAAGTGATCTTCTTTTAGCTATATGCGAACCCTTGTAGATTAAATGTGACAGAAAAATACCAGATGCGGTTCCTGTCAGCTTGTAAGCGATGCCGATATACCCAGAAGCGACCAATTGCGGGCTAAAAGCGATCTGTATCTGCAAAAAGCCAGTTGAAACACAAAACCCTAATCTACATAGGTGAGCACTGTCAATTCATAAGTGATGCACATCAGATTAAAAGTGACCACTATTAATTCATAAGCAATGCACATAAGGTTAAAAGCGACCATTGTTAATTCATAAGCGACACACATCAGGTTAAAAGCGACCACTGTTAGTTCATAAGCGAGCAACCCATTTCAAAAGTGAAACTAACAGTGTAAAAGATCATAAAGCACACAGGCAAATTTTGTTGAAGCAAAAGCGATGCATTTCATACCTTAGGCAATCACTGTCGATGTAAAAGCAATCCAGAAAATGATAGATGCGGTCGATCCCAGTGTAAAAGCGACGTGGATATGCAGAAAGCGGTGGATTTTTACTCATAAGAGATGCAAAAATGGATGAAAGTGACATATAATAGCTCATATGTTACTAACAAAAAGCCAAAAGCGATGCATAATAACCCAAAAGTGATCTAGAGAGTTTCAGGAGACGGAATGCAAATGTTAACCATAAGCAACCAAGTTTACCATATGCGATCACTTTTTGTTCAAAAGCGAGCACTGTTTATTTAAAAGCGGGCCAAATTTGACCATAAGCGACTGCTATTTGCTCAAAGGCGAGCTGATTTAGCCCAGGCGACTGCTGTTTGATCAGAGCCGAGCTAAATTACTAGAAGCGCATTTTTGCAGTCGGGTTATTGTTTTCTTCGCCAAATGCTCTATTTTTCATCAAATTTAGCCAAATTTGTACTCAAAATTTATGGAAATGGCCTCCCGGACGTAATGGTGAGGTTAGATTTGGGCTAAGAGATCATCTACATACATTTTTAGCCAAATCTTTGCAAACTAGGGTTAGAAAAATGTAAATTTTTTCTACAAAAGCTTGCAAAAATGAAAGATTGGCACTCCAAGAGATCTAAACTTCATAAAAACAACTCAAACAAGAGAGTTAATCAAGGACGTGAGTCCCACCGGGTGTGCCAGAATGTAGTTAGGGTAAAATTACAAATTAGGGTAAATGAATAAACAACAATGATAAAAACCCTAGCAATGCACAATGAAGCACAAGACAACATGAAAATCAAAATAACAAATGTAAATGCAAACCGATCTCCACGCTATGCTTGATTTATCTCCATTTCTCTTCTCCACCTCGCATGAGCATGCAAGATTTTGAAGGATTATTGTTGGAGGAATGTTGGGTGCTCATTTCTGCAGCATAACATTAAGATGAAGATGATATGATGAATGATAGATGAAGGATGCAAAGACTCTAATGATATTTCAACAGCATGTGGATACTTGAGGATCAATGCATGCTTTAGATAATTTGGTAGAATAATGTTACTTGAAGCTCAATGCATGCTAATGGCTTGTGAGGGGGTTGATTTATAGGAAAGGTTTAATTCAAATGGATGGCTAGGATCAATTAGGACTTTAGGTGAAATGGATGGATAGGATTAAGTTAGGTTTCCTTGTACATCAAGAAATTGTAGTTATGTGACATGTGGCAAAGGAGAATAAGGCTTAGGTGTGCTTGTGTAGATAAATACTAAAATTAGATCCCATTAGTTGTGCATGTGATGGATAAAAGTTGTAATACAACACATGATTTAATTGAGAGATGGACAAGTGTTGAAATGTGATGAAAAGTGAGGACTTAATTCAAATAAAATATTTGAATTAGTTGTGATATGAGTTGGATATTAATTAAATAAATAAAATTTATTTAATTAATTGGATAGATGAATAGGATGGGATAAAATATGATGTGGAAATTAATTAAATAAATAAAATTTATTTAATTAATTGGGATGAGGATAGGATATGATTGGGATAGGATGTGGAATTAATTAAATAAATAAAATTTATTTAATTAATTGACTAAGTAGGATAAAATGGGATTTTAATTAAATAAATAAAATTTATTTAATTAATTAGCTAATGGATAAATGGGATTAAGAGTGGGATTTAGGACAAAAATGGCTTATGATGTTTAAGATAATGTTTTAACAAGGTGTTGTAGGACATGGACAATTTTGGGAAAAATTTGGGTGTCTACAAACCTAACTTCTGTAGGATCTCTGGCAGCTTCTTATTCTTCCTCAGATAGCTCTTCCTTAGCTTCATCTTCACTTTTGTCTCTTATCCTCGGCTCAAACCCTCTTCATAGCTCCTCTTGTAATGCATCGATTTGCCTTTGTAGGGCTCTAAAAGCCTCTTCTATCAAAGCATTCCTCCCAACATGATTTCTTCATGGAGGCATCCTGGTCTCCGCAGCAAACCCACAACCTCAGGTCTTGGTGCAAACTGCCTCATGGTCAGCGATCTGTCTACACACTCAAGAACCCTTGCTTTGATACCACTTGATGAAGGGGGTAAATCATAAAACACACAATAACAAAAATTGAACACAGAGACTAGAACTTTCTTTTATTGATCTGGGCAACTCATTACATTACAGAAGCTTAATTACAATAAGAGGAATCAGTCCTCCATAGGCTGCAACACACTACAGCTACCATCACCAGGCTCTAGAATCTTTTACCTTCTGTAACCCCCAAATCAGTTAGGGTTTCTATTTTTCCACCTATTCTTGAGTCTAAACTTGCCCCCTTAACTCTACTACTGCCCAGGGTCCCCAAAATAGCCATAAATAACACTTTTTGGTGGCCTCCAGCTAAATTTCAAAATTTACAACTCCCTATAAAAGTAGGTAAACTTCCGGGAAGCATAACTTTTGATCCGGGTGTCCGATTGATGAACTGTTTTAGGCGTCGAAAAGCTCGTGATGTGAACTATCACACTAGAAATCCATAAATGGATTTATATCAACTTTTCAAGATGTTTAGGGAAGTTTTATTGCCTCATATCTTGTTTCAAAAATTTTTAGGGGCTTTTCAGAAAACAAAAACTTTAATATCTTATCAGCTCAAAAAAATCTTTGCCTGATTCCTTCGCCAAAGGTCTTATATTTCCATTTAGTAAATTTTTGCAAGTTTTCGCTTCAATCCGTGCCCAACTGCAAACTTTCCAAAAATAGCAGGTAGACTTTCCAAAACAGGCAGGTTGCTATTTTTAGCAGTTTTGGAAAAACTGAAAGTCCTACATCATTATTCTAGATATTATGGAACCAGAAACACTAATTATTGAAAGAAATAAAAAAAACTACAATGATTTTGAATTAACTTCTTTTTGGGTGATGTAAGATTGCCCTTACACCACTGGATGCTCCTGCATCACAATGTCTTATTTTATTATGTGATTTGGTGTTTGTGTTCATGTTGAGATTGGCGCAGATGCTTTTGTAGGTATCTTTTTGGAGCACATTAGAAGGTTGAAGAATAAATATTATATTGATGGCTAGGTATTTTTTTCCTTGTGGTTAAATTTTTATTACCTTGTAAGAGAAATTGCAATGTATAATGTCAAGTGGGAGAATGTTGGGATAAGTTGTCTTTAACTTTGCAATCCTAATTAAATTCATGTGTCTCCAAAGTTCTTGGAAAGTGTTCTCCAACACATAGGAACTTCAGAGAAAATAATATTTAATTTTAGAACTATGAAATGTTGTTGATAACTCTTATGAGGTAGGACATTGATTTAGGTGGCCACTTTGGAAGTGGAGTCCATGGAGAGTTGTAGTTGATTCTTTGATGTCTATCTTGACTTTGTGATACTTCCTAGGAAGTGGGAGCCAATTTGGGCACTCACTTTAGACATTTTTCTAATGAAGATTAGGAGTTTACATTTTGGTGTGCATGAGTGGATAATGTTGATACACTTTGCATGAAAATGATGTAGCAATTAACAACAGAGTTAGAGATGCATGATATTTGCATGAACATGATGTGGTAATTAACATTAGAGTTAGAGATGCATTATATTTGCATTAATATTAGGTGACAATTAACAATTAAGTTATAAATGCATGATATTTGCATATTTCTTGAATGAACTCATAAAAGCTTGCATGGACTTGCATGTTGTTTCATGTCACTTAAATGAGTTTGCATGTGCTTGCATGTGTTGCATGTTACTTGCATGGATTTGCATGTTGTTGCATGTTACATGCATGGACTTTCATATTGTTGCATGTCACTATTATGAACTTGCATTTTGTTGCATGTCACTTATATGAACTTCCATGTTGTTGCATGTCACTTATATGAACTTGCATGTAATTGCATGTTGTTGCATGTCAATTGCATGTGCTTGCATGTTAGTTATATGGACTTGCATGTTTTTTCATGCTAGTTATATGGACTTGCATGTTGTTGCATGTCACTTATATGGACTTGTATTTTATTCCATGCCATTCATATGGTGTTGCATGGATCTTGCATGACACTCTAACTTAGGATCAGTTTTGGATAACTCTTTCATGGAGCTATAGGTGGTTACATGACTCTTGCATGTTATAGAATAATATTCAAGACATCAATGATGCATGTTTTTTGCATGACATTGGTGTGTGTTGGTACTCCAGTGATACTTCAGTTGACTATGTCTAATTGGGAGTTACTAGGTGTCGATCAAGAAGATTTTAGTTCAACATTGTTATTGTCAAATAACACTTCAGTTGATTGAGTTTGATTTTGGTGTCTTGGGCGCCCATGTTGAGACTTTCAGTTGTACCTCGTTGTTGTCACATAACACTTTAGTTGACTAAGTTTAATTGGGACTTCTTTGGCACCCATGTTTGAGACTTGCAGTTAATCATTGATTTCTACCATGCAGCTTTGTAGTTCACTACATTAGGAACTTGGATTTGATGAGGTTTCTTCTCATACTATTGGATATAGTTTATTGTATTTTGAGATCCATGACTTCTATATAATAATGCCTTGAGTTGGTAGAAATAAGATTACAGATTACAGATAGGTAATGGCAGGTTAATGACAGGTATTTGAAGTTGAAGGAGTAATGAAGTGCTCACAAAATCTAGAGAAGATTTCAGTATTATTGTAAACTCATTTATAGGAATTAATACAAGCATAATCTTTTTGGGTGTGGAGTTTTTTCCTACAAGGGTTTCTCTATGTAAATTTTGTGTCAATTTCTATCATGTTTTTTTCTTCTCTACTACATTGATTAAATTGGAGAAATACTATTACATCTAAATTCAAAGTAATTATCAGATTTACCCATTCTTTTATTTCAAATTGGAAAACATTTTAAAGCTACATAACTACAACTTTACCTTATTCTCTCTCCCTTTTTCTAACAACTTGTTCTCGGGCATTTTCTCAAACATAGATGGCAGATTGGGTGAGGATAGAATGTCACTATTGCAAGTGTAAAGATGATGAGTCTGCAACGTAGATTAAGAAAATTTTCAATGTCATGAAACTAGAAATGGAGATGAGTATAATGGTGGTCATCAGTGTTAGGTAGCTATCAATAGGGCACATCCATGAAAAAGTACTAGTGGGTGATTTTTATTGGGTATATACATTGATATGATGGAAAGGAAATCTTCTACTAAGCTTGTAGCTAATTATTTTCTTAAGGGGCAATGAGTCAAGGATGGCCAGGTGGCCATTTCAAACTATGACAGAAAGCATTGTCACCATGCTTGGGGTAGCATCTTCAACATGATGGTGATGAAGGAGAACAAGCTTCTATAGAAATGCTTCAAGCTATATACAGAGGGACTAGTTCTCTGTAAGCATGATCCTTTCCAGCACTTCATGGTTGATCATCCTGACTTCCTCACTAGGGAGCAATGAGAATGGTTGGAGGAGATCAAGAAGGGCATCCTCTTTGTCCTATCCAGATGAACTAATTTAACCTCTATGAGGACTTTTATTTTTTAATTAATACAATGGGATATACCCCTAGGTAGGAACTTGCCTTTAAAAATAAATTAATTAATTAAATAAAATAATATATTATCAATAATCTAGAAGAGACACTTAGAATTTGATAAAAGTATTGCTTGGATAGGTGACCAACTAGACACTAAGAGGAAACAACCACACTTGGGAATCAAACATCTCACATAGAGGAAATAATCATACATAAGTGGAAAACCACACCCTAAGAGGTGATGAACACATCTGAGTAGCTAAACACACATTTAGAGGAAACAAAGACACTAATCAAGCTAATTCTAGATGCTTGCATTAGATTACAACTTAAACACATGCATTAGAAGTGATGATGGAAGTCCAAGAGTCACCTCTTTAAACACACACGCACATAGATAGTATATTTCATAATATGGGATTGTAGCCCGACCCATACTAGTGGAGGTGATAAGATAGCCCTCCTCCCCTTTATTTCAACATCTATATATCTATCTACATATATAATGTCTATGCTATGTGTGTAGGTGTGTGTGTGTGTGTGCTCGTGTGTGTGTGTGTGTGCAAGTGCATGCATATATAGATATAGATATAGTTTCTAGTTATATGTATTCTATTGCATATAAATGTGAACATAAAGAAGAAAAAACTAAACTAACATTATCCTATTCCATTCACATCTAATGAAACCTTTAGTATATCTTAAAGGAATCCATAAAGAAAAGTGAACTTAAACTATGGACAACACTTAAAAACCTTGATTGTTTTAGATGTGCTCCTTGATGTTGGTTCTATGATTGCTCTTCAAACCTACATAATGAATTTTCATTCCAAATTATGATGAAAATAGCTTGGGTTGAGTTAAATTTATAGATTTTTGGATGGATGAGTGGGGCGTTAGGATTTGTTTTGAAAGTCAATGGTTCATATTGGGTGAGAGGATTGGATTGGGGAGAGGCCACCAAGTGGCATGATGGGATTGGGTGACAAGTGGGATCCTTGGATTAAGGAGAGATCAATGGTGGAGGGGCATCTTGAAAGAAGGGGATGATGAGGATTGAAAGAGGACCAAAAGGACCTTTTGGAGGGATGTGCAAAGTACTTTCCCATACCATTGTATGAGGATCCATGTGATTTGTACAAGGACCCATGCCTTTGTACATTTTTAGGAATATGAGAGGTTTAAATGGGTTAATGATTGATTTGGAATGTGTAAGTGAGGGATTCAGATGATTAATTGGTTTTAACCAACATAATAAAAAGTGAATAAAATAAGAAATAAATAAATATATGAAAATATGTATTTAATTTTTGGGATGAGGATGGGGAAAATGTAGTGTGGAAAAAGAGGGAGAAAGATATTTTGGTGAATAAACCAAATCAAGATTCTCTTTCACTCACACAACATTAGGAGATAGGAATCGAGCTTGCTCACTATGAAGGATCAAGCTAATAATTCCTATGCCCTTATATGTTATTGTAACTGAATAGTTACCTTAATTAGGTTTTTACAAGCTTTAGGAAACATTGTAAAGTATGCAAGAACATACTAATTTCTAGCACATAAACTGATAAGCAGACTACATAAATGTAAATCACAGGTTATAGAGAGCATGCACCCATAAATTAAGAGCCTATTAGACTATGACACCCACCCCAAAGTCCTGAAAAGGATCAAGGCTTGTAGCAAGAATAGGAATGAGATTGGTGTTTGCACTTGGATGTGTTTGTGTATATTTCTTAGGTTGATATGTGTTGATTAGGATTTCACTTGCAATATTTGTATATTTTAGAGATTTGAATATTTTGAAGGGATTTCATTGGATCACATGTGGGTATCCTATAGATGGATACTAATGACAAGGGAAATTATTTCTATGGAAAATTGATTATAAGGTGATTTGGATGGGGTGATTAAGTGATTAGGTGATAGATGGCCAAATGTAGTTCTGAGACCATATCCATGGATGCCAAAAACACTACTAAGGGGAGGATGGCAAGATATGGACTAGGATAGGGGTGTATAATAGATATAAGGTTGAGGATAGTTGGATGGAGGGGTTCAGTGGTAATCTCCAAGGACTATATGTTGCATAAGAATCATCTTCCCCACTCTAGATATGATGTTTGTTATGCATGCGTTACAAAGACATTATAGGATATGCTAAAACTAGATATATGCCCAAAGGTTTCTAAAGCATGTTTTGACATTAATGTTCCAATTATTATTATAATCAAAATTGGGAAGGGAGGGTGGATGATGGTTAAGATAAGAAAGATTTGTCCCCAACCGTATGGCATGGACAATGAAGAAGGACTTATGGTGATATGTACATAAAGCACTAGTGGGATATGGACAGTAGTGATAATATAAGAGAGGCTTTCCCCTAAAAGTAGTGTGTTCTTAGATAGTGGATTAAACACGATGCCCATGAGGGGTTTTCATCATAGTACTTGTCTAAGGTGATATTGAAATGATTTTCTCCATTGGATATTTTCAATGGTTTGATTTTTGATAATTTTCTAATTATTTTTGAAATGGATTTGGATGTGGGGATGAGGATTAGGAGATGGGACTCTGTCTATTTTCATAGTGATGTGATGGTTCCCATTCAAAATTATTGATGTATATGTACTATGGCGATTGGTATTGCATGCATAGATGTTGGTAGATGAATTTATTATTGGCTAAGTAGGGATCTCCAAGAGGTAAAAGAGGTGCCACCATAGTTTTGATTCTAAGGGATGTTACTAAGGAGAATACAATGGAAGGTAGGTTATATGAAAGATGAATGGATTATAGGATAATGGATATATGATGCAGCGATGGAGGTATATGTGAATATCATGGAATCAAAGGGAACTAGGACCAACATTTGCACACACAGTGTTGGATTTGGAAGCTTTTGATTTTGATAGGAGATTATGGATCCATGGGGTTTGGGATGTTCAAGGATGTTGGATTTGCAAATTTGGCGTCAGTATGGGGGATTTTGGGATTATTGTTTTAGCGATTTAGGGACCCAAACATGGACTTAGTATTTTTGTAATTTCTTGATTGGGTATAGGAATGGGGATGCAAATATTGGGATGTGGGGGTGGTGTGGGATTTTAGAGGTGTGGATTTGGATGTTCCACTTGGATTTATTTCTTCTTTTCTAGATGGGGACCCATATTATCTTTTTCTTTGAGATTGGTGGGGTTTTGTAGGTTTTTGGATTATTTTGATTTAGGATCAAATTTTAATTTCTTTTGGCATGTAGACATGGTGTGACATGGTTATCTTTAATGCTTGTGTGTCTTTTCTTTATATGTAAAGGAATCCAAAGGGATTCTAAAGTTGATGGATTAGTCCCATGGGGATGTAGTATCTTTGAATCCCATGAGGGTGGTGATAGATTCATCATATCTAAACAAATAAAATTAGGTGTGCATTTGTTGGTATTGACTGAGATTTTGGGGTATGAGGAGTTAGGGGATTTTTAGATGGAAGGAGAGGGATGACAATGTGGTGTAGGGATTTTAATAAATTTTTTGGATTCATATGATGGAGGGTGGATGGTAGCAAACATTTTGGAGTGTTGGGAGGCACCTATTTTTGGTTTGAGAGAAGCTCACTTAGAATTTATGAAGGTGGTGCCAACATGTTTGGATTGTTTTCCTTCTAGTAAGTAGCCAAGGCCTTGTGATTGTATTTTGGCATGGATGTGTTGTACATATGCTACCTAAGGTTGCCATTGATGTGGTTGTAATTGATGCCAACACTCAATTTGGGTTCTCATTGACGCTTGTGTTGATATTATGTGCTAATAGTTGTGTTGCTGATGTTCATGGATGGATGTCATGCCTTGCTTAATGTCAATTAAAGTTATATTGAGTATGTTTGTTGTTAGTACAGATGATATCATAATGATATATTAATATGGGAGTTAGAAGCATTAAGAAGAGAATTAAAAGTAATATTGATGTTGGGGAGATGGTGATGATGGTGTGTAGCATGTTGTATGCTCTCTCCCATTGTTCCTAAGGAAGTATGTGCTCATACAAGGAGGCTTTGTTTTCTAGATGTGGTGAAGGTTTCAACTGCAAGAAGTTACCTTGAAGACTATATGGGAGATTGCTTTGCATTCCTCTACCTTTGAAGATATGTTCATGCGGTTTAGAAGTTAAGTTCAGTGGGTTCTGAAGGTGCTACATTCAAATTTTCATATCATTTGTCTCTCTGTAAAGAAAGTTGTAAGTGAAAGAGTGGAGGATTGTATTGTTTAGTGGCTAGTTTCAGTGTCTTTTGGCTTGCGCCAACTTTTTGCTATATGAAGAGGTGAATTGGCTAGTGGAGACTGATCCTGATGCTATTGTGATGTTTCATGTTTCTTTGTAAGGTGTTATCTAGTTTCTCTAGAAGATGCTATGGTATGGAATGAAGGTGTTGCTAGGTTATGCTTTTGCCTAGATGTTTGAGGTATGTTGAAGGTGTGCACCACAAAGTCTTTATTATGCGAAGTTCAAGGAGTGTTTGGAGATGTTGTATGGGTCATGCCAACTCATTTGGAAGAAGCACAAGTAATTTTTAATCTTACAAGGGTACCTCCAAGTTGTAATGGATGAAATGCTAGAAGCTTCATGTTTTCTTGCTTAAAGCTGACATATTTCAAATGTGTGAAGTGTGTAGATGTTATTCTTTGAAGGAGGATCCTATGAAAGATGTTTAGGACTAGGTTAAGCATGTGTTGGAATCCATGAGGCATGTTCCTCTTCCTAGTGTTGCATGGAGTTCATTTTAGGGCTTTCTCTTTACACATTTCATGATGTTTGATCTTTGGGTGACTTGTAATTGTAATATTCTTAATATCTCTGGTCGACATATACAATGTAATCAATGTAATATCATGTATATATTGTAAACCTAGTTGATCTAAGTGAGGTGTGATTGTGAGTGTGAGTCCAAGGTGTCAAATGTGAATATGTAATGCATTAGATGTGTGACTAAAAGAGAAAGAGCAGAAGAAATAGATCTTGTCTCGATTCATCTCGAAGATATTTTTGACACAAAAGGGAAGTGAAGAGTGTACCTAACGAATTGCTAGAGGTAGTGACGGCAAAAAATTTTGAAGGCTAAAAGAAATGAGTCAGCAAGTTGTAGAGAAGACATTTGAAGAATTTGCAAAGGATGTCTAAGAAGAACTGCAATCATCAAAAGAGAAGTGAAAAAGAAGAGTTGCAATCATCTAAAGAATTGAGTTTCATTGTCACATTCAGACACTAGAAGAACTGTCATGCTGTAATCTTTTCTGAGTTTGTTCTCAGTTTAGGGAGTAGTTTCTTCCTTGGGTTGAAGCCCTAAAACAAAGTCTGTAGGTAGTTGTAGCTTCTTTGGGAGTGACCCTAAAACCTTTTTTAGGGAGTAGTGGCTTCCTTGGGTTGTAGCCCTAATACAAAGTTGTAACATTGATTCTTTTGTGAGGTTGGATTAGGATAGTAGCTCCTAGCATTTTTTCTTATCGTGGTCTTTCCCCTTTGGAATTTTCCATGCATATCTGGTGTTATGTGGTGTTGTGCATTTTGTTGATCTTTTATGTTTTTGTTAATTCTATAAAGATCAAGTTTTAATTTGCTCTAAAGGGTTTGAGATTTGTTTGAATACTGATTCACCCCCCTCTCAGTATCAGGTGTGATCAATAGGATGGGCACCAAGATGCTTTTGTAATGAAGGCTTGAACCTTTTACTTGATAGTTCTATTGATAGTAAGGAATACTGAGAAGGGGGTGAATTAGTATTCCACAAAACCACTTCTTAACAAGTTTATTTATCCAATTTGTAAAGTTAATACACATGAAAGTAGAATAAGCATAAAAACATCAACCACAAAGACATAACACGTGAACACCAAGATTTTTACATGGAAAACCTAAAAAGGGAAAAACCACGATGAGTGTTAGCTCACAATATATTCATATAGCACAATACCAGATTACAAGAAGGTTCATCACCCAGAGAAATGCTCACTGCAAGAAAGGCTCACTACCTAGAGAAATGCTCACTGCAAGAAAGTCTCACTGCCAAAACAAACTCACTACCTAGAGAAAGAAAGAAGAAAGAGGAATGGCTCACTGCCAAGTTGAATTGCTTAGATTACATCTACACAAGCTGGTGCAGGAGCACCCGTACATGATCAGGATATAGGATAACATGATCAGGATATAGGTGAATTGTCCGCATGATGACAGGGCAGTAGGCTATTTTTAGTATGTTTGACTTATCATGTAATAAGGTCCATTGGACCGATGCTATGTATTAGTTCAGCCTAGGAGTATGTGTAGGCAGTTAGAGATCGGGATAAGGTTATCTGAGCTGTCCTCTCTCCCAGCCGCTTGGAAGCTCCCAGTCGCTGGGAAGTGAGTTGGTAGTACTCGAAGGATTTGTTATATATACCTTCGATCTATTAGGGTTTAGGCGTGGATATTGATTTTGATAGATGTTATGTTCAGGAGAGTAGTATTGGTGGTATGCTGTACTGGTGATCAGTCCAAATATTGTGAAGCAGAATTGTAAAAGCAGGACATTTGAATTTCAATTGAATAAGATCTCATCTTTTGCATTATCTGATTGTATCAGTTGTATCTGTGTTGATTTCCTTTCTGTTTGCAAGTTGATGGGTACTTTCAACCCTTCCACCGGTTGATCCTGCGAATCGGTGGAATGGTCCTGTATTATAGCTTAGTTTGCATTTGTGTTTTCTGTTTATGCATTGCATTGTTCAAGAGATCAGTTAAGAGCATGCTGTGAATCAGCCTAGCATCCTCATGTGCTAGGTATAGAAAGATAAGCTGTTAGATTTTGGTTTGAAGGTGATCCGGCCCGGTCGTCATATTGTCTTTGTGTAACAGAGCGGATCTGAGTGTTTACATGCAGCGGACGGATACACAGGAGTCTGCATGTGTGTTTCCAGTCGGAGCAAGCCGCATCGTCATCTGTGAATGTATCGTCATCAGGATCGGGTCGTGAAACTGTTGAAGTTTGCATGTTGCAAGTGCATCAGGATGTTTTAAGTCGGGTATATACTTAGTGTATATATCGCAGTCAGGATCATCTCTCGGGGTGCGCATCATCCGCATATCGCTAGCAGATGCGGGTGTGAAAGTTTAGTTTTTTTGACTAAGTGTTGAAGAGGTCATCAGGATATTGGGTGACGTCATCGTCATCAGGATATGATGTCATCGTCATCAGGATATTGAGATATCACCCTATGCGTATTGATCCTGTTGTCGCTAAGTGGCTAGGTATCGACGTAGGCAGGAAGTTGTAATAACATCATCAGGAGGTTTCGAGGGAGCCGGATAAATCATATCATGATGCTGTTGCTTGTATCGTCGGGCAGCGGAGCATCGAAGGCAAGGTGCTGAAGGTGATCGTCATCAGGATATTTGGAGCAACCGGATATTTGATATCCTGCTGACGAAGGTGGTGTCGCATATCATGATGATGCCGCTAGTGTTTGGCGCCCGATGAACAGTGCAACCGGAGGATGTTTGCGCCCGTTGAATATCATGATGATGATGATAGGCGACAAGCGGAGGAGGTGAACAGTAGTCGGCAGGAGGATAATTGTGATCACCCGAAATATGATGATGCTGTTGGTGTTTACAGGAAATATGATGATGATGCTGAGCCGATAGGGATTTTTATCATGCTGTTTGTATATTTGGCTCCTCCTTCCTGTTAGTTAGCTCCCGTTGCGTTTGCCTCTGCATCACAAGCATAGTTACAACTCCAATGTAGCACAAAAATACTATCTCAAAACTCTTCATGTCTGACTACTCTGTTTCACTGCTCTGCTCTTACATGGGAATAAGATCTCTCTTCTTCTGCTCTTTATTGCTTCCACAAAATCAAATTTCACTATATGTCACACATGTGTAGCTATCACATTCACTTTACTCAACACAAACATTGAATTTGATCCCATATATATTCGCAACACTTGATATCTTCATATTAGGTCAGCCTTAATAAAGTGAAGCATGACTCATACCTTAAGTAGCTTGTTGGCCAAATTCATTTACCAAAACTCCCAGTGGAGTCAAACAATACTTGAATTGCATTCACATATGTCAGCCTCAACTATTAAACAATTTAGGATTAAGTTCTAAACATTAGAACTTACCGCATACAATTTAAACTTATCATGTCAGCCTCTAACTCAGACTGCCACTAATTCAGTTCATCTATTAGACTACATCTTTTACTGTGGATCATAGAGATTGCTCAAAATCATGTCAAAGACTCCTCAGACATCACCAATCATACCTTCAGAACTGCAAAGCAAAATATTCCTTAGTGGCAAAATGTAGATCATCAGAATTCAGACTCTGTCACAGTCAAACTCTATCAGTGATACTCAACAACTTGTAACTATCTTTTTGGTGGACACCAAAACCTACAACTCTAGATTACAACATACAAGTGTTTACAACATAGTGATACTTCATACAAGTGTTTACAACACCTCAAAACTGCATAACAAGATATACAACACTAGAGAAATGTGGACAAAAATAATTGTGTTCTTCCTTAATTATCAATGTATTCTGTTCTATCATACTTAGGCCATTTGAAGATATACTTATGGAACTAATCAAAAGATGAAACCTTGGATATAATATCATTTGAGAGTTAGGAAGATTATACCAGAACCACAAACCTTAGTCTTCAATAGTGGACCAATGCCAATCCAAACACTATTCTTCTGTCTCTGCCTCTGTACATTGCCAATACTTAGCCAATATGACTAAGTCTTCTTCACCGGAGAAAAATCTTTGTTCCAACCTTGTTCCTTTTCTTGTTGCCATCAATGACAACAATCAATTATTCAACATAGTGTTTCTTGCCAACAATCTCCCCCTTTGGCATTGATGGCAACACTTAGTGAAAAATGCTTGACTTCCTTAGTTGCTCTCCCTTTCTACATACACTCTATATTTCTTTTCTCCCTTAGAAGTTTGCCCATTTTTCACTGATCTTCCTCTCCCCCTTTGACATCAATGGAAAAGGTGTAGGTTTCGAAGTCAAAAATTGTCAAAACTGTAAAATTTTCTATGCTCTATCACATATGTACAACTACACATTTCTATCTTAATTTATAGTTGAAGGTAGAATATCCTTACAGATAGTCTTTATCAAAGCTATCTCTCCATTCTAACTATTCCTTGCACTCTCCAAAATATGGATATGGTTATTTATCAAAAAGACTAGCTTTTTTGCCTTCTGCCCATCTGATGGTGTATCAATTAATGCTTGTGATTTCAAGGCTTCATCTTCCAAATTGGTCATGGAATCAATTTTTGGACTATCAGCCCCCTTAGCTGGCACAAACTATCTTTGATTTCTTCCCTTTTCTTCATCAAAGTGCTCAAATCATTATGAATATTTACAACCTATGTCTCTTTAGAACTTATTGACTCAACTGTCAGATTATATGTCTTGGAGATATTAAGCAGTTTGAGTTCCATGTCTTTGATTTTATCTTCTAATTCCTTTCTGACTTCTGGCCAAGATAAACAAAACTTGTACAAGTCACAGGCTTCTTTTATGGCACTATGTATACCTCTTATTCCATGGTCTAAAGAGATTTTATCATTGATCAACATGGTTTTTAACTTAGCTAATTTTTTCTCATCAAACTCCTTTCTGACCTTTGTTTCTATAGATTTTTCAAAGGTTTCAAAATGGTTGTTGATTGATTTTTTCTTACATTTTAGTTGATCAATTGATGATAATGATGTATATTTCTCTATATTCTGGCATCAACTTTCCTAGTACATCAGATACTGATGTAATGAGCTTACTGTCTTGCATGTGTGTTTTCATCATTTCTTCTTGTGCCTTTGCTTGGACAACTGATACTAACTTAAATTTTTGTTCTGAAGACAAGAAATTTAGATTTATTGGTTCTTGTAGAAACTTGGGTAGATCCAAGCTTTGTGTACATTGGTGCTTTTCAAGATGTTTTTATAATAGTATCTCTTGCCACTTTTTCTTCAGAAAGTGAAACTTTATTTCTTTTCTTCTCTTCTAATTTGGTATTGGACGAGGTACTTATTCTTTTTCTGGTACTAGATGTTGGTTTCTCCACTCCAGATCTCTTATCTTTCCTTTCTGGAGTGCTTGGCATGTAGTCTACTGAAGCACCTATGGACTTTGATCTTCCTGATCTAGTTTTTGCCTTACTTAATTGTTCATCTAATTTTTTCTCTGACTATTTAGGTTCCATAAACATTCTGGAAGATAATTATGAGAATGTACCAAATCTGTCCTCTTTGGGATCATTAGGTTTACTTAGTAGTGCATTAGCTAATTCAGTCAAGACATCTTCTGTAACTTCATATCCTAATGTAGGTACCCATATAGTTCTTGGTTCCACAGCTTCCATGAAGCATCTATCTTTGTCCACCATGAATACAATATCCTTTTCATACTTTGTCACTACATTTTTAGGTATTCGGAACCTATATAACATTTTATTTTGAATGTCTTTGAAATATTTCCATAAGATTTTGTTTTTCTTATCTGCCTTACACAAACCTTGTAAGTGATTTCTTACTTGAGTGGCTACAAGAATGTGATCAAGCCAGACAATGTTTCCTAGACCAGGTAGCTCTCTCAAGAAGTTAAAGAGTAAACATGTAATCAATCTTCCATATTTGAAAGGATGATTAGTTTCTTTTGTTCTTTTCAAGTTCTCCATTAGTTCACTCTAGAGCAATTCACAGAGGTCATAATCCATATTGTTTTTGATCATGTCATATGCTATGTATATAGCCGATGTAGACATAGAATTTTCCTTGTTGGAAACGTATATTTTGTATCCAATAATCATTGATGCAAATCTGACAGCCAGATTCTTAATATCATTTACTATAAGGGCATTCTTATTAAGTTTGGCTCTTGTTGGCTGCATTACCACATTGTTCTTCATTTTCTTCACGCCTAGAACCCTTTCAAAGGAGCTCATACTAGTACAACCTTGATAGCTTCTTTAGTTATCATATAGGGTTCATCAAGCCACAGAAATTCATCATGAATTTTACTAAGAATGAGCTTGACCCATGCATCATTCGAAATTACAAGAAAATCCAACCAAGTGTCAAATTTCTTTTCTCCAAGAGCTTTATATTGATCTTTCAATACAATATCCATAGTAGTCAATTCGTCCAAATATAGTTTTCCTAACTTCATTTGATCATATTCTTCTAGACTGATATGAATGTATGCTCTGACATCTTCCATATGCATAACCCCATGTAGTGTAATTGAGAATGCCCCTAACTGATCATTTTCTAGTGATTTGAAGAATTGTTTCGTAAACTATGGGCAAGGAATTTTTCCTATCTCGATTACATGAGGAGTAAACATTTTCATGGGAATAATTTAATTTTCACAGCAAGGTTTTTAAGTTGTAAATACATTTTATGTTGGATTACGGTTTCCTTGATCTTGTCTTGATTTGCTTGGAGAATACTATAGTTGCTTTGAATATTTCTCTTAGTTTGCCTTAGACACTTGAGAGCTTAGAATGCAAAATGATTTTTCTTTCAGATACAACTCCTTTTAACCCTTGCATGCCAAAACCTAAGTGTCATTAATGTCATCTTTTAAAAAGTTGTCTAGCATTTTCCTAATAATCATAGACAATTTAGATTACTCTGCAAATCTTCACAATTGATCCTTTTCTTCTGGGACTTCCTTCAAAAGATCTATCATATGATTATTTTCATCATATCTTCGTGTTGGATTATAGCACTAGCTGATTGACTAGGGAGTTTTGAATTTTCAATGAAGCTCCCCCTAAGCTAGAGCTCCCAATTTACTTCCTGAAGGAAGTATCTACACTAGATGTTGGTGCAGATTCATCCTTGAATTCAATCACATCTTTCGTGATCCAAATCTTGCCCATCTCTTTCTTAGTTTCAATCAGATCAATCTTTTCTTTTCCTTTATCATTCGTTTGCTCTCTTTTCCTATTTTCAATATGGTAGTTTCTTTTCACATTTTGCTTCTACAGACTCTTGCAATATGTCCATACTTGTTGCAATTGTAGCACACCACATTCCTTTGTCTTTGATTCCTTCAATTGATTGGATTTGATCTGCATTAATTAGCAAGATGTCCAAATCTATTGCATGCAATATACTTTTGATTGAATGATTGACTACTTCTTACATTGTGAGAGCCATTTCTTACCAGACTTCTGCATTCACTTGATCTATGACCAATATTCTTGCAATTGAAACATTGACCAAAAAAGGATGGAACATTTTGATTCTAGTTTATTCTACTCCTACACTGAGTAGCCTTATGACCAAACTTATTACAATTATAACAATAGCCATTGAAAGATGGATACCTTTGAGCATTTGGCTGCCTAACCAGAGGTCTTTTAGGTCTTATTCTTCAATTTTTAAACTGGTTCCTTCTATTTTTCTTTAACTCAATATTTTCTTGACCAGATTTTGAACTTTCTCCTTTCTAAAATCCCAAACCTTGCTTATCATCGACACTCTTTTGACTAGAAATCATCTCATCAAGCTTTGCAGAACTTATCTTGAACTTTTCTTTATAGTTCTTGGCTTTTTCCATGTCTTCTTTTAGACTCACAATTTCTTTTTTAAGTTTGACACAATCTTCTAATTTGGTTTTTTCCATTATATTCAAATCTTCTTCTATTTTTTCTCTTTCTATAACTTCCACTTCCAAATCATTCAAGGTTTCATTTGTTGATAACAATTGATCACTAACTTCTTTGTACTTTTCTTTGAATTTCTTGACTTTTTATTTTAACTTTGAAATGCATTCATTAGCTTCTTGTAAGTTATCCTTTAGATCCCTAACTTCTGCTTCAGACTTTTCAAGATCAATAAGAGTTGCTTCCAGTTCAACATTGTTTGAGAAATTTCCAAATCTTCTGGATGCCATGAGTGAACTCTCCCAGATCTTCCTCAAGTTGTTAGGCTTCTTCCAAGGAACCTTCCTCTGATACCAATCGTTGATAATAAGGAATACTGAGAGGGGGGGTGGATCAGTATTCCACAAAACCACTTCTTAACAAGTTTATTTATCCAATTTGCAAAGTTAATAACATGAAAGTAGAATAAGCATAGAAACAACAACCAAAAAGACATAACACATGAACACTAGGATTTTTACATGGAAAACCAAAAAAGGGAAAAAATATGGTGAATGTTAGTTTACAATATATTCATATACAACAATACTGGATTACAAGAAGGCTCACTGCCTTAGGGTTCACTGTCCAGAAAAATTCTCACTACAAGAAAGGCTCACTGCCAAGTTGAACTACTTAGATTACATCTACACATGCATAGTTACAGCTCCAATGTAGCACAAAAATACTGTCTCAAAACTCTTCATGTCTGACTGCTCTATTCTTAAATGGGAATAAGATCTCTCTTCTTCTACTCTTTATTGCTTCCACAAAATCACCTTCCACTATATGTCGCACATGTGTATCTATCACATTTACATCACTCAACACAAACATTGAATTCGATCCCATAAATATATCTGCAATACTTGATATCTTCATATTAGGTCGGCCTTAATAAAGTGAAGCATGACTCATATCTTAATCATCTTGTTAGCCGAATTCATTTACCATAACTCCTAGTGTACTCAAACAATACATGAATTGCATTCACATATGTCGGCCTCAACTATTGAACAACTTAGGATTAAGTTCTAAACATTAGAACTTACCGCATACAATTCAAACTTATCATGTCAGTCTCTAACTCAAACTGCCATTGATTTAGTTCATCTGTCAAACTACATATTTTATTGCAAACCATAGGGCTTGCTCAAAATCATGTCAAAGACTCCTCAGACATCACCAATCATACTTTCAAAACTGCAAAGAAAAATATTCTTTAGTAGAAAAATGTGGATCATCAAAACTCAGGCTCTGTCATAGTCAAACTTTGTCAAACAGTGCAGTGATACTCAACATCTTGTAACTATCTTTCTAGTTGACATCAAAACCTACAACTCTGGATTTAGACACTTTATACAAGTGTTTACAACACCTCAAAATTACATAACAAGATATACAACACTAGAGAAATGCAAACCAAAACAATTGTGTGTTCTGCCTTAATTGTCAGTGTATTTTGTTCTACTAGACTTAGGCCATTTAAAGATATACTTCCTTTTCTTGATACCATCAATGACAAAACTCAATTATTCAACATACTAGTGTCTCTTACCAACAAGTTCATGTTTTGAAGTGTGTGATATGCGATGTGATGTTTATTATTTTGGAAGAAAGATATTATAATGGGGAGGATGGGCAGTGGATATAATTTGTTCCTCTCCTATGAGAGAACCATTACAAATCAAGGTATTGGACACAAGAGAATAAGATGATGGCTTAGGAATAGGTTCGATGTGGATAGGATTATTTTGAGATGCTAGGGTATTGGGAAAATGATTAGGTGTGATGCTTGGATGTTGTTTCAGATGGGGATATGTTGCAACATGCTTTTAGATCATCTCTTTACATAGCCATATTTTCTTACGTGATGTGATGGAGGAGTGTGTAGCTTCAATTGACATTTGGATAGACTTCTCTAATTGGGTAGGTGGGGGGATGATAGATGGTTCATGGTTGAGGATTTTCTATTTAAAGGGTGTGGTAGGATTATAGATAGGAGGAATGTGGATAATGGTAATGCCAACAATACTTAGATGGATTTGGTCTAGTTGGGTGGCATGGTTTCTCAACTTTGTTTTTGGAATTTTGTTTTAGATCCTTACCGAGGAGTCCATAGAGAAACCCCAAGAAGTATGATTTCGATTTACTAGGAGAATTGGATTGTAGATTAGGTTATTGGATTGGTATATAAAGAGATGTTAGGCTTGGATAGAAGAGATAAGGTGATGAGGGATTTGGATAGGAGGTGGAGGTAATGGGGGCCTTATACAAGAATGGGTGTTGGGATATGGATGGGGGATAGAATGGAATTCCCTTGTCAAGAGTGACGTAAGGATGACCATAACATATGAAGTTAAGCATAAAGGGGTAGCTTTTCCTAGTCAATTCTTGGTCAAAAGACATAGAATTATGAATGGATAGGGGATTGAAGCTTATGGAAAGATTTCTTGTAATGAACTCATCAAGGTTATTGATTTCATATTCATCTTGATAAACAAGAATATCATCATCATTGGAATCAAAGGTATAATTGTGATGGTTATGACAATGAGACTCGTCAAATTCAAACAGATTCATGATGTTTCACTTGGATTCTTTGATGAGTTGGGATGATGTGGTTTAGGATTTGATGACTTTGTACTTCTATGGTTTGAGAATTAAGATTTTCTTCGATATCAAAATGACTTTAGATTTTAGATTTGAGAGGCTTGATTGGCTTTGGATTAATAAAGGTCAAGGATGCATGACACTTGATTGTGGATGGATTTGATTTATTTTGGTTAATCAAGGGCAAAGACACATGGCACTTGATGATTAGATTGATTGGGTTTATTTCAATTGATTCGAGTTTCATTAGGCCAAGTTCCCTTGATGTTTTATTTGGAGGATGGGGGTGATTTAGCTTGGTTTTACATAAAAACCCCAATATACCACACCAGCACTTGTGTATTATAGAAGAAATAGTTTATGGAGGTGCTTGTCTATATAGAGGCACCTCTTTATCCTTGGTAGTTTACAATTAGGAACAAAGGTTCTTGTTTGTGAAAATAGGGCCTCAAACTTGATTTTAGGGATTGGATTTCATGGAGATTGATTAGGTTTTAGGTGTAGGACCCTTGTATGATAATTTTGGATGATAATGATAATGGAAATTAGATAGACTATGATTAAAGGATTTGATTAGGGGTATGGATGATTTGATTTAGAAAGGGTTGAAGATATTAATTCCTCAACCAATATTGATTTTCAATGGATGATTTTTTATTAAGGATTAGGGTTTGGTTTTCATTAAGATATATTAATGGATTAACAATTAGATACTTTGGCTGAAGCTTTGATCGAATGGGGTTAGGATTTGATTGAAATAGGATTAGATGGATAGATGGGATTGGATTAAGTGGTTGGATAATGGACAGAGTTGGTTTAATTGGATAATGAATAGGATTAGCGATGCACAAAGGATGAGTTGATTGAGATAATTAGGTTGGATTAGGATGGAGATGAAATCATATTAAGGAAAGTGAATTAGGATGTGATTAGGAGATGGATGATAAAGATCAATGATGGGATTAATTAAGAACTATGATGATGATTAGAGAGATGGTTAAGTATATTGGATGGAGGAAATTGATTAGATTTTCTAGTTTAATTTAGATTAGGGTCCTTGACATATTGATTCAAGATGGATTAGCTTAAGGATTAAGCTAAAACATTTGATTAAATGGTTTATTGGGATAATTTTTCAATGCCTTCAACAAATTTAAGGGGATATATGGATGATTAGTGGACAATTACGATGAGTTTGATTAGTGATTAAGATGGCTTGATGGATGCTTGACCTTAAAAGAATTTGCAAACAATAAATTTCACACAACATTAACAAGTTTGTAGAAGTTTTTGATTTTTGGATGTTGGATTTAAGGGAGTGAATGGGTGAACCAACATGAAAACATTCCAAGAACATGAAAAACCTATATTTATTTAAGTAGGTGTGTACAGATTTGTAAGCCCACCTTGTTGCCTTTATTTAGGCATAATGTGAAAGTCCCATGATGGGGAAACTAACCAATTTTTATCACCCAAGACCACTCAAAGGCATAATGGGATAGCATACATGGCATGTGCATCCATTTATAGGGGGTACAAGAACTTGTGTGTAGTGAGTAACTTCCTCCGTTTAGCTGGTATGTGATACATTGAAAGCATATATATCCCAAAGGTCTTAAGCTAGGATAAACATGAATTCTAGGACAATACTCGATATATGCAAGGTACATGAGGATGATTTCTATGTGATGAGGGACCATATGTGAAAAGTGACATGTGGGTTTGGGTCATCCCATATGGTGATAGAATCCTTAGGTAGGCCCACCAAGAGAAAAGGGACCTATGTTCTTTTGATCCCTAAGATTTCCTTTTGACACAAAGGGAGAGTAGACACACACTAGGTTCTTGGGATTGAGAATGATAAAATAATTGATCAAGCCAAACCTTTTGATCTTTAAGGTCACCTGAAGGTTCAAGGAGAGCATATACTTATGACTTGATCAAAAACAAAGAATAGAAAATTGATTTTCCATTAGAAACTAAAATGTTCCTAATGGTTAGTGTTAGAATATTATGTCTTCAACAAATGTGCTACAAAACAAAAGTTAGTAGTTGATTTCTTTGTCTTGGAAAAATGATTCCTACATAAAATCATGTTAGATGATAAGGCACACCAAGAAATGATTAGTTATAAGGGTTAACAAAGCTCAAATATTAAGAAAATTTCATGAATGATTATGTAGGTACATAGACCCTTAACAATCCTATAGATGCTCAAGTTTTATAGAGATGCTTGTATATAGAAATGAGTGTCTACCCTATCTAGGCACTTGAGTTTTACATAGATGCTTGTTAGTGAAAATTATTATTTATCGCACAAGGATGCTCATCCATGTATAAAGGCACTCAAGTATGAATATATGCCTACAAATGGAAGATTTTGACAAAAATCTAACAAAAATTGAGGTTGGACATGTAAAAATACACGATTTGATGAAATTTTGACATTATAACACCCAATAAAAGCCATCCTCTATCAAACAACCAAGAGCTAGAATTTTGACATAGATGCTTGTTAGTGAAAATGATTGTTTATCCCCCAAGGATGCTCATCCATGTAAAAAGGCACTCAAGTATGAAGACATGCCTAAAAATGCAAGATTTTGACAAAGATCTAACAAAAATGGAGGTTGGACATGTAAAAATCATGATTTGATGAAGTTTCAACATTATAACACCTAATAAAAGTCATCCTCTACCAAGAAACCAAGAGATAGATTTTCCAAATGTTAAAAAAATGATATTTTTGATGCCTTGTTATAGAGGTACTTTAGTATGCCATAGATGTGCTTGTTTGTGTATAGAGGTGCTCATCCATGATTAGAGGAAACATAATGATGTTTTGGGATGTGTTATTTTTTTTAAGATGTTTTATTTCTCTTCAAACATATAGAATGACTTTACATTCCAAGGTCTTATGAAAATGGGTTAGGATGAGTTGAATTTATAGATTTTTGTATGGAGGATTGGAGGGTCAAGATTGATTTTAAATATAAATGGCTCATATTGGTTGAGAGGATTAGATTGATGAGAGGCCTCCAAGTGACATGATGAGATTAAAGAATAAATGGAGTCCTTGAATTCAGGAGAGATCAATGGTGCAAGATGATCTTGGAAGAAGAGGATGGTGAGGATGGTGAGGAAGGTACTTTCACATACCATTGTATGTCAACCCATGTGATTTATACAAGGATCCATGCCTTTGTACATTTTGAGGATTGTGAGAGATTTGAATGGGTTAATGATTGATTTGGAATGTGTAAGTGAGGGATTAAGATGATTAATTGGTTTTAACCAACATAATAAAAAGTGAATAAAATAAGAAATAAATAAATATATGAAAATATGTATTTAATTTTTGGGATGAGGATGGGGAAACTGTAGTGTACAAAAAGAGGGAGAAATACAGTTTGCATAAACCAAATCAAGCTTCTTGTTCACTCACACAACATTAACAGATAGGAATCGAGCTTGATCACTATGAAAGATCAAGCTATTGATTCATATGCCCTTATATGTTATTGTAACTGAATAGTTACCTTAATTAGGTTGTTACAAGCATTAGGCATCCTTATAGAATGAAACCCTAATTGTAAAGTATGCAAGAACACATTGATTTATAGCATAGAAACTAATAAGTAGACTACAAAATTATAAATTAGAGGTTACAAAGCACGCACCTGGAAATCAAGGGCTTGTTAGACTAGTGCACATGCCCCGGAGTCCTTAAAATCTTCCAACTGTTAAACTTTCTACACCTAATAACAAAGTCTCTGTCAAGGATTCTAGATCTTAGAATAAAAGCCCAGTTAGACTAAGGCACCTACCTTGTAGTCCTGAAGATTCTATGATGATGAAATTGAAAGTTTTACAATGACTATATTTGTAATACTTGTTCTCCTTTTACTCCTTTTCATCAGATCTTTTTGAATGTGGTCTGTGTTGGCAAGAGACACTGTGTGGCTTCATGAGTGTTGTCATTGATGGCAACAAAGTCTATCCCACACATCCACAGTACATAGTATGCCTATATTGGAAGTCAGATTGAAGATTGTTTTGGTCTGGTGAACAAGAACAGAGTATGCAACCAGGTCTGACAATCAGGTCCGAATCTCTCAGATGGTGTAACTTAGCAAGTTACAGACTTGAACAAGTCAAGAGGAGTATGATGACTACTATATTCTAGAGATTGAGCCTCCAGTGATAAAACATGGAAAAGATATGAGCATCTGAGTGTTGGGTTCTAGACAGGTAGAGCGGACTGACGAAGAACTAACTGGCAGAGTATCAGAATTCAATCCAGATGATTAATTGATGTTGATCAAGCTATTTGAGGTATCATACATGGTTTACTGACATGATTGATGACTTATATGTCTATGTTTTGATACACATCACAAATCATGCATGAATTCAACTAACATAGCAGTAACTTGTAAATATCTTGAGTATTCTAGTTATTGACTAGAAAGTTGTTGAAATCCTTGATGCAGATATATATACTAGATGAATTACAGTATGTAGAAGTGTGTGTGTACAGAGATGATAAAATAAAGTGTGAAGAAAGGCAGAGATAAGTAAGGAAGCAGCAATACAAGTCTGGTATGTGACAAAGCAACAGCACTAGAACAGAGGAAGAATGAAGTGCATCAAATCAGTATATTATGCCTAACTAGAACTGAACTCTAGCATTTGTAGATGCCTCTCATCAGTTCAAACACCCGGTTACCTTCTGTGAGTTCTGTAGACAGTAAGTCTCTTGTTGGAAGAGTGCCTCTTGTGAGCAGTGTGCTTGGACAGTGAGCCCAAATTGGCAAGTGCCATTTTGTACTTCTTATTCTTTTAATAGAGAATACAATCTTGGATTAGTCACCACATGTTTTCTCCCTTAACAAGGTTTTCCACGTAAAAATCCTTGTGTTATGTGTGTTGATCTTATTTTTGTTCTCATGATTATATATGCTTATATGTTTTGATGCTGCACAAATTATAAAAGAATAAAAGAAATTTAAAGATAATAGAGATAACTGATTCCCCCCCTTCTTAGTTATTTGCCTTGTTTCCAACAATTGGTATCAGAGCTAAGTTCCTCTAAATAGAGCCTAACAGCTTGAGGAAGATCTAGGAATCTCAATGGATATGTATGGTATAAAGGAACAACTTCAGTCTGCCCTAGATGATCTTGAACAATCTCACTCTAAAGTTAATAACTTGAGAGAAAGACTCAAACTAGCTGATGATTTCATAAACAAGCTAAAAGAAAAACTAAGTATCACTATGAAAAAGATAAAGGAACTACTTCAAAAATTAGCAAGTTAGAGTGAAACAAATGATACTAATGAATATTTGAATGAGAAAAACAAGCTATGTGAGAAGCTATCAAAAGAAGTCATTATGGTAAGGCATGAGATGGAACCAGGGGTTATGAGATTCATGCAAGAAATTGAAGAGAAAAGGAAAATTGAAGATAATCTAAAACAATCACTCAAGGAGAAGACAGAGGACTACCACAAAATGGACAGAATAATCAACCATCTTGAATTTGATCTTGAAGAAGCTAGAGATAATGAAGAACAACTTGAGAATCAGATAGACACTCTTAAACAAGATCTTCAAACAACAAATGAATACAAAGAGAAATTCAAGATAAGCTCAGCTCAACTTGAAGTTCTTCTTGAAAGTCAAAAGAGGGTGGATGACAAGCGTGGCTTGGGATATGAAAAAGGTGAAAGCTCTGAATCTGGTCAAAGAACTTTGGATCAAGAAATCAAAGAAACGGGCCTAGAAGACCATCAGTAAGGCAACCAAATGCTCAAAGATATCCATCCTTCAATGGATACTACTTCAATTACAACAACTTTGGTCATAAAGCAACTCAGTGTAGAAGGAGAATAAATAAGACTAATCCATCCTTCTTCGGACAATGTTTCAACTGCAAAAGGTATGGTCACAAATATCATGAATGCAGAAATATGCAAATAAATAATTCATTCAATGGTAGATGCTTTGCATATAATAGAATGGGACATATGGCTAATCAATGCAGATCAAGAGAATATCAGTCAAATATGCAAAGAAATCTTGTTTGCTACAATTGTAATAGATTCGGTCATATTGCCAAATTCTATAGAAGTAAAAATTAGGATAAAAAGGATCTGGTGCATCATAATCAAAATCAAGATAAGGGAAAAGGTAAAGTGAATACGGATGAAGTTCAAAGGGAGATGAGCAAGATTTGGGTGAAGAAGAGTACAGAAAATGTTGGGGATGGATCTGTATCAAAATCTGGTGCTGATATTCCTTTCAGAAACTAAACAGATGAGCTCTGGCTCAGGAGGAGTCACAAAGAAGAATAAATTCCCCCAGCTAGTCAATTGGTGCCTAAATTTGGCACATGGAATGTTGCAAATTAAAGGATTCTTAGAAAAATATCTAAAATACCCTAGGTAAAAATATGAAAGATCTACATAGAGTTTTGCAAGAGTTTAATCATCCAAGATTGATCCGGTTTGACAGTCATCCGATAAAGTAAGATTTTCATAGACAGATCCAATATGATTCAAAATTGAAATATCTTGATCTATGGATCCATGGTATGATTGGAGGAAAGAAGATACATTGTCAGTTATCACTGAAAATGATTCTAAATGCAACACAATGATTCGAAAAGATCTCTCTCAGAACAAGGCAACTAAATAACTTAAGTTGTGCATTTATTGCAAAAGAAAATTAGGGTCTGTGAAAGAATAAAAGGGTTCTTTCACTCATCATTTGCATATTTGCATTTGAGAAGAATAAAAGAAGAGCTCTGCATCAAGTTTTTACAACTCTCTCAAAGATCACTGCAAAATTCAATTCAACTAGCAATTTGTTCTAGCTCTTATTTCGAACCCTAAAGCATAAAAAGGTACTTCCATTCTAAATATCTCTCTCTGAATCTTTTACAAAAATGTCTACTCCAATGGTTGTTAAGATCACTAATAGGCCGCGCCCAAAATTCAAGAAACACCCCTACGAATCCCTAGAAGTTGATCCTTTAGGCATTTTTTCTAGCATTCCACATGGGGTATTGCACATAGATGTTAGGGTCTACATCCATGCCAACATTGACGAATAAGTTGATGGACATCTATCATAAACAATTAATAGATGAAATTTTTGAACTCAAACCTCATTACAAGACCCTCTAGGATAAGCACTTTGGACATTGCATCCACTTTCCCTATTTTGCAAAAGATGATTGGATCTGGTATGTCCTTAGCAGAATACATGATAATTTCATGTGGTTAATGAAGCCCTTAAAGATAGCCAAAGATGCTATTAGGGCAGTAACTAGACTGCACTCATTCAGTGGGTTACCTACACTCAAATCTGTCAAGAACTAGACAGTTACTAAATTTACTAGATCTAAGTTTGACAACAGAGCAAGGACCATAGATGACATCACAGATCCAAATGTCAAATTTGCCTAAATGATAATTGGGTATAAGATCTATCATTCTAGAAGGGAGAATTCTGTGTCTAGGACTGCAATATATATAGCATATCAGATGTTGAGGGAAAATGCAGACTATGACCTATGCTATCTTCTTTTAAACCAACAGTTAGAAAACTTACAAAAGATCAAGAAGGATAAGAAGAACTCCTTCAAGTATGGTTGTTTAATACTATGTCTATTCTTCTACTACATGAATGAGCTGCCTAGATCAAGTGGCTGGGTTTGGCAAAATGACAAACCAGTTGCAATATAGATTAAAGACTATATGTATGGACTTGGTGATGCTAAGGCTCAAAGCACAACACTCTGGGGTTAGTTTAGGAACTTCCAAAGTATGATGCAAGCCAGAGAAAGGATACCTCAATCCATAGTAGAAAAATATAAGGATACAGTGTGTTTTATGGTAGATATTGATCAATGCCTAATGGAGGCAGTTGAGCCTAGAACAGTTTGGATAATGCCAATGGGATACGGGATCGATGAGAAAATCTTGGAGCTGCATATTCCACACTTGTTAAGTCAGCCTAAGGACCCTAAGGAAGAAAGGTTTGGAACCTTTCAAGAACTAAGTATAAAAATACATGTTGAGCTAAGACAACTAGAGATAAAGAGGAAAGTTAGAAGGGAAGTTGAGGAAATTGCCAAAAGATATGGCATATCAAAAGAGGCAGTAGATGCAAATAGAGAGAAAGTTGAAAGAGCTAAGAAAGAGAAACAAGAAGCTGAGAAAGGAAGTGTTCTAGTACAAGCCTCCTCCCGGACTAGATCTCGCAAGAGCTCTACACCTGCCACTTCTAAGAGCTCAAGAGCCACCAAACTAGAAGTCAAGACATCTAGAAAGGGAGAAAAGAGAATGAAAACAAAAGCCACAAGGTCTTACACAAGTCAAAAGGATGATGAAGAAATAGAGTCTGATGAGGAAGTCAAGAAAATGAAGAAGAAGAAGAAAACATCTGAGAAATCCTCTGCCGCTAAAAACAAAGAAGAAAAGGCAGAAGAATTTGTTGAAAAGCCCCCTCTTTCCATTGATGATATCATCAAGGTAGTCACTGTGGATGGGAATCTGTAACTAGTAACAGAATTCTATGATGAATATAGTGATACTGACAAAAGGATCTTGGAAGAAGCTACAATCAGGTACCTGAATATTTACAATAAAGAATTCATTGAAATCATTTCATTAATTCCCAAGAGTCTAGAGAAGGTACTTGAACTTAGAAAAGAGAATGCAAAGGCAAAAGACTTAGAAATCTGAGAACAAATAGCAATTCAGCTCTATCCCTCTTTTACTCCAAAGCAAATAAACATGATCTTTAAGGACTGCAAGGATGAATTCTAGAGCAAAGCAAGAATGAATAAACTTATGCTTGGAGAAACTGACCAAGTAGCAAGAGAAAAAAAAAGACATCCTCTGGAATGCCTTCAAAAGATTCAATCTTCCTATTGTAGAGGAAATAGATGAAGAACTTCCACCATGGATGTTGAAGGATTAAATGCAGCCAATGAAGAATCTTCTAACAAAAATGTAGAAGGGTCAAAAGAGATAGATGAGGAGAAGTCTAAGGACTTTGATTCCTCTATTCTGGAATAGAAAGTTCATGAAATAGTTAACATCTCTTCTCTGGATCCCACCGTAGACATTCCAGATTCAAGAACTGAAGGAGAAAGAATAAAAGAGGAGAAAGTGAGTCAAGAAGAGGAGGTAAAGGGAAAAGAAGAAGAACAAACAGAGAAGATCTTTGATGATAGTTCTGAGATCCCAAAAGAAAAGAAGACTCTATCACCAACAAGAGACACTGCAAAGGCAGTAAAAAACTTCTTAAACAAATAAATGATGGAGATAGATGAACGGAAACTATTCCCAGGACCACTAAATTTTGATTCCCTCTCTCCGGTCCAGACAATAAAAATAACATCTTTTGCCCAAGCTAAAGCAAAAGAAAAACTTCTGAAATCTCACATGGAAGACTGTGAGCTATTAGAGATTGCATCTAGGATGCTGGAGTAGATCATGCCATCCTTTCAAAAGGATCCTTCAGCCTCTCCATCCGGTAACTTGAAATCTATGGTAAACTTTGTTAGCACTCATTTTGATTCTTTAGAGAAATTGGTAGAAGAAAAGGTTCGGAAAGAGTTTTTGGGAAAAAGATTCACTAAAGTATAGGAACTCATTGCTAATGATAGGAGGACCCTAGATATTGGGATAAAGAGCCTTGAAAATGCTCTTAAAGATGGTGGGGATAGGTACAAATTTTGTCTATCTTGGTCTAAAGTGACAGAGGATATTGAAAAGAAGGTGAAAGAACAAGAAGATAAACTATCAAGTTTATCTCAGAACTTTGACCCCCTCACTACATCCATAATGAATCAAGAATGCCAGGCTATTGTCATTATAAATGAAATAAAGAGGCTGGACAAAGAAAAGAAGAATATAATAAATAGGATGAGTGAACTCAGAGGGATAATTATCCCTAAGTTAGAGGCAATGCATGAGACCTTAACAGATGCTCAGACCACAACTCGGACCAGTGATCCAATAGACTTAAGAAGGGAAAAAACATATGCATTTTTGTTGAGTGGTCACATCTCCATTTTGGATAGGATGAAGTAGAGCTGGGCCACATCGTTTGTACAGTCAAAGACCACTTTTGCAGATATACTCAAGTATATGTAAGTATAACATGTATATATATACTTATGCGGCTATGTATAGGTTAATTTTTGCAAATTTTGGTGTGTGGATTCTTCCATTTGCCATTGATGTCAAAGGGGGAGTGAGGAGTAGTGAAAAATGTGGAATCTAGCTAAGGGGGAACTCCGGTAAAATAGTGCACAAGATAGAGCATCAGCCAAGGGGGAGTTTGCTAAGACACTTTCTCATTTTTCACTAAGTCTTGCCATAAATGCGAAAGGGGGAGATTGTTGGCAAGAGACACTGTGTGGCTTCATGAGTGTTTTCATTGATGGCAACAAAGTCTATCCCACACATCTGCAGTATATAGTATGCCTATACTGGAAGTCAGATTAAAGATTGTTTTGGTCCGGTGAACAAGAATAGACTATGCAACAAGGTTTGACAATCAGGTCCGGATCTCTTAGATGGTGTAACTCAGCAAGTTGTGGACTTGGACAAGTCAAGAGGAGTATCATGACTACTATAGTCCAGACATTGAGCCTCTAGTGGTAAAACATGGCAAAGATATGAGCATATGAGTGTTGGCTTCCAGACCGGCAGAGTGTCAGACTTCAATCCGGATGAGTAATTGATGTTGATCAAGCTATTTGAGGTATCATACATGGTTGGCTGACATGATTGACGACTTCTATGTCTATTTTTTGATATGCATCACAAATCATGCATGAATTCAACCGACAGAGTAGTAACTTGTAAATATCTTGAGTATTCTAGTTGCTGACTAGAAAGTTGTTGAAATAATTGATGTGGATATATATACCAGATGAATTCCAGTATGTAGAAGTGTGTGTACAGAGATGATAAAATAAAGTATGAAGAAAGGCAGAGATAAGTAAGGAAACATCAATACAAGTCTGGTATGTGACAAAGCAGAAACACTAGAACAGAGGAAGAATGAAGTGCATCAAATCAGTATATTATGCCTAACTGGAACTGAACTCTAGCATTTGTAGATGCCTCTCATCAATTCAAACACCTGGTTACCTTCTGTGAGTTCTGTAGATAGTGAGTCTCTTGTAGGCAGTGTGCCTCTTGTGAGCAGTGTGCTCAGGTAGTGAGCCCTAATTGGCAAGTGCCATTTTGTACTTCTTATTCTTTTAATAGAGAATACAATCTTGGGTTAGTCACCCTGTGGTTTTTTCCCTTAATAGGGTTTTCCATGTAAAAATCTTTTTGTTAAGTGTGTTGATCTTATTTCTGTTCTCATGATTATATATGCTTATATGTTTTGATGATGCTTAAATTATAAATGGACAAAAGAAATTTAAAGATAATAGAGATAATTGATTCACCCCCCACCCTTAGTTATCTGCCTTGTTTCCAACAATCTACACATACAAAATAAGGAGAAGAATGCTTGTAGCTATATAAGAGTTTACCTCAGTCAATCCCTATCTTTGGTATTTCTACCTCAAAAATAGCTAATGATAAAAGTCTATAGATGTGTGTGGTCATCTATCAAATGTGTATATTGAAATGTGATGAAGGAGAATCTAGGGTGTAAGAGAAATCTTGCATCCACCAAAAAAAATGTTGTTTCTTTTCAATAAAGGCTAAATTTGGTAGGGTTACTATTTTTAGAAAGTTTGCATTTGTACACAGTTGAATACAAAATCTTACATGGACCTCTAGAATGGTGGATTGAAGCTAATGGTGAAGAAATCACTTCAATATCATTTGTCATTTATGAGATATTAAAATTTGAAATTCCAACAATCTTATTGAAATATTCAAAGTCAAATTTAAGGCACTTAGAGGCTCCTGATGGGCCTAAAATTTGGTGGGAAACCCAAGCAACCTACCTTTGGGTACTATTTGTGCACAACTGTCTTTTCAAGAGCTTTTCGAAAAAGTATTATAATTGAAAATCTAGTAGTCAGATCGAAAGTTATGGCCCCGTGAAGTTGACCTATTTTCAAAGGGAGATGCAAATCTCAAAATTAAGTTGGTGGCTATCAAAAGGGCTATATATGACCATTTTTGGGAACCCTTGGGGTAGTAGCGTTAAGGGGGAAGGTGTAGAGTCAAAAAAAGGGAGGGAAAATACAAACCCTAGTTGATTTTTGGGTTACAAAAGGCTAAGGATTCCAGAGTCTTGAGAGAGGGAGCTGTAATGTGTTGCAGCCTGTAGGGGATTCATCCTCTGATTCTATTTGAGCTTCTATAATGTAATGTTTTTCCCATATTAATAAAATATCATTCTATTTTTTGTGTATAATTTCTATTATTGTGTGTTTTATGATTTACCCCCTTCATCAAGTGGTATCAGAGCAAGGGTTCCTGAGTGTGTACACAGATCGCCGATTGTGAGGCAGTTTGCACCAAGACTTGAGGTTGTGGATTTGATGTAGAGATCAAGATGCCTCCATGAAGAAATCATATTGGGAGGAATGCTTTGATGGAAGAGGGTTTTAGAGCCCTCCAAAGACAAATCGATGCATTTCAAGAGGAGTTGCGAAGAGGGTTTGAACCAAGAACAAGAGAAGAAAGCGATGATGAAGTAGAAGAGGAGCTATCTAAGGAAGAACAAGAAGCTATAGGAGATCCTGTAGAAGTTAGGTTGTTAAGGGCCATTTCTAAGATTGGAAAGAGACCCAAGATCAAAGTTTCTACATATTCTGGAGATTTGAATCTGGAACAACTTATTGATTGGATCAATGATATGGAGGAGTATTTCAAGTATGAAGATGTGGAAGACCCAGAACGAGTCAAGTTTGCAAAGACAAAGTTGAAGGGCCATGCCAGTATTTGGTGGAAAGAGATCCAATTAGAGAGAAATAGAAGAGGAAAAGCAAAGATTACCAAGTGGGATCAGATGGTGGATAAATTGAAGAAGTAGTTCATTCCTATGGACTATGAGATGGAGTTGCTAAAGAAGCTGCAAATATTGAAGCAAGGTAACAAGTCTCTTAAGGAGTATACAAAAGATTTTTGTAAGATCACTATTAGGACAGGCCATGGAGAGGCCAACAAGGGGAAGGTTGTGAGGCCTAGCTAGTATTGCACTTGAGACCATGATATGATACTATTTATAATTGTCTATTTTGATATGTGTGATTGGACATTATGATATAATTAAAATCTTTGGGAATTATGTTTGGATTGTATGCTTTTTATTCTGATGAGTTGCTATTGGATAATTAATTGTGTGGCAAAAGAAAGTATTGAATGAATTAAATGATTTTGTGATAGTCTTTAAGTAGAATAAATTATATTATTTGAATTATGTAATCATGAATGAAGTTGGATTATTTAATTAATTTTTCTATGCATTTCAAGTTGCTTCGGCTATATTTTCTTGACAAAATGATGTTCAAAAATTAATTGTGCAGGTGGGTGGTCAAGCTCCTTAAGTGGACTCAGAGACTCCATAAACCCTATGTCAGACCAATTAAGCCTAGCCTAACCCATGGAAGGGGTTAAGGCTAATATGTGATGTAATATTGTTATTTGATTTTTATTTTAATTTTTGTGTGTGGTGGCGGTATTTTATTTATTTTATTTAATTGCATTTTGGGAGAAAGTCTTTTTAATTAATTATTTTATTTTAATTTATTTCTTTTATGGAATGTGGATAAATATTTTAAAAATAATATTTTAATATTTTATTTTATTTTTATGAAAGGATTTTATCCCTTTGTTTCAATTTTGGAAAAATAAGAGTTTTATTGAGAAAAATAAAGAAAGTTGCTTTTTTTTTGTGTTTTTCTTTCTTTTTTTTAATCTTTCCTTTTTGGAAGCTTTGAGTTTTATTTATGGGAATCTTTGGGGAAGAGTCTTTACACTTTTGCTATGCTTGGATTTTGGGATTAGGAAATTGTGAGAAGATTTTTGGAAGAGAATTTCTTTGTGAGAAGATTTGGAAGAGAATTTTGGTGAGAAGTTTGGCTTTGGAATTTAGATTGTGAATTCAAGAGCAAGATTTTTGTCTCATTTGGGTTTTTGAGCTCACCCTAACTTGGGGAGCTGAGGTAGGAAATTATCTCCTCTTCATATTTTTGTAAAATGTATGCATGCTTATGAAAGCCTTTGTTTATGTGTTTTTGTATTTTTTATTTTTTTTTTGTTATTGTGGGTTGGGTTGTAATAGGAGCGGCCCTCCGTATCTGATGAGAGCCTCCTACGTAATGGGGTTTGAGAGAGGCAAGGAGCCTCTCTTGGGGGATTTGTTTTATATGTGATGGTGTGTGGAGTAATTTGATAGTGGAGTTGGGTTTGGGCATGAGTGGCCATGTTTTATTGATATTTTGTTGAGGATGGTTATAGAGGTTTCTTGGAGGAGGTTTGTGATTATGGAGTTTTGTGGAGATGAAAGGAAATGTTAATAAAAGAAAAAAAAAAGAAAAAGAAATGAAATGAAAAAAAATAACAAATAAAACAAAATTTATATATTTAAAAGACAATGTAATAATGGCCATGATTTGAGTAATGGTGTTGTTGGTGGTGGATTATGGTGTTGCAATGATGGTATTGTTATTGAAGATTAAGGAGGATTGATGTGATTATTTTACCCCCAAGAGGGATGATTATCCCCTCTCCCCCCTTATTTTGGATCTAGTTTGGATACTTTGTTTGTGAGTCAACCAATGGGATTTTCATGTTTATGATTAAATGATCTTTTCTGGTTTATGGATTTATGTGTTTGCATGAGTGTTTTACCCAGTTTATGGAGTTCTCCTGTTCGGGGGTGGGATGTGCTTATGCAATCCCTATGGTAGGGTGGAGAGCAGGACTTGGCCACCTATTTTGGCTGAATGTGTGCAGGTTATGAAAAGATTCAAGTTGAAGATTGGAAGTTGATATTAGTCTCTATGTGTTCACTGAAAAAGAAAACTATCTATGTTTACAAGTTTTGGCAGAAGTGCCATTATATGTTGGGGTTTCATCCATTGTGTACAAAAGGTTTTCTTGTGAAGTTGTGTCAATTCTGTGTTAATAAGAGAATGTTGGGAGTTCGGAAAGAAATAAATATCACAAGCATATTTTCTCTTAAATATATATAAAAAAAAATTATTTTATTGTATTCATACTTGTGTTAGTGGTTTTTTTTTTTGAATATAGTTTCCTTTATTTTGATTGAATCTAAAAAGGTCTCCTTCTTGTAAATTTATTCTATAAAATATTATAAGATTTCCATGGTACTACTATCCTGCAAAATAAATGTAAAGTGTAGGTAAAATTATATTAATAGGTAAATATAAAACAATAGTTTAGTTTCATTACAAAAAAAACATGTTTATATATATATATATATATATATAAAATATAAATATGTATATTTATATATATATATTAGATTAATGTTTATATTTTCAAATGGAAAAAGTATGTTAATTTTAGAAATAAAACAAGAAAGCAAGATTTATACTTAATTTTATTTGAAAGAAGCAATTTTAGTTATTTAATTAAATTATTAAAAAGAAATCAAAAATTAATTTTATCTTACATATATTTGAAATAAAGTATTTGCTTTATTGAGTTAGAAAGAAAAGATTGTTTTCTTTATTTGCTTTATTCAGTTTAAAAAGATTGGGAAATTTTAAATGTATAATTTAATAATTGTTTTATTGTTTTGAGAATAGAAAAATCAATTTTATTTAGAAAAATATTGGCTTAATTTCATTATTTTAAAAAGGGAAAAAAAAGAATTAAACTTGTTTTATTAAAGTAAATATATAAGAAAGATATAATTAGAATTAGAATTTATAATATAAATCAATGGTTTGTGTATTTTGCTTTAATCAATTCTATAATGGAAAAATATTGGATTGATTATATTTTTGGAATAGAAAAAGAAATTTAATTTTAGAATAGAAACCAAAAGGCAAGCTTTATATGTTTTATTTAATTTGAAAAGAAATTTAGTTGTTTCATTAATTTATTAGAAAGAATTAGCTTGATTTATTTAAATATGAAGAAAAAGAATCTGTTTTTTTATCTTATTATTTTTAAAACATAAAAAGAGTTAGATTTATTCTGTTCTCATAAAAAGGAAACAATTATTATAGTTAAATAAAGAAAAGAAAGTTTTTGTTTTAAAAATGGAAAAAGAAAACTAGTTTAATGGAAAAAGTTGTTTTATTGCTTTAAAGAATTAGATTTAATATATTATTTTTTAGAAAATAATTAGTTTTATTCTTTTATTGAAGAAAGCAATTGATATATTTAAATTAAAGAAAGAAGCTTTATTTTTTAAAAAAAATAGAAAAAGTATTAGTTTTATTTCTTTATTAGAAAAATAAAAGAATTAGATTTTATGGAAACAAAATTTGTATATTCTTTTTTTGAACAAAAAGCTTGTTTTATTATAGAAATGGATTTGTTTAAATATATTTAATAGTTTCTATTTTTAAATAACAATTAAAAGATATAAATCATGTTATTTTGGAATTGAGAATGAGTGAAGAGATTTAGTTGGATTTTCTGGATAAAAGCAATTAGTTCTAAATAAGAAAGATGTTAGTTAATTTTATTAAAAAGAAAAGATTTAGAGATTGAAGATATTAAATTGATGTCATAATTAGTAACAAAGATTTGCTTTGTCTTTTGTTAAATAGATTTTAATTATTAAATATGGAACTTATTATTATTACGTTGAATTTATTATCTTGAAGTTTTATTCTAGAAA
This sequence comes from Cunninghamia lanceolata, assembly GCA_027924645.1. Lineage (NCBI taxonomy): Eukaryota > Viridiplantae > Streptophyta > Pinopsida > Cupressales > Cupressaceae > Cunninghamia > Cunninghamia lanceolata. The sequence continues at coordinate 9,587,927 of BSBN01000193.1, forward strand.
GAATTTGAAAGATTTGATTATTTACTAATAAAATATTCAATTTGACATCATGAAAAAAATAGTTTATTGCATTATTAAAAGAAATTAGTTTAAAATGAAATACTGTTGTTAAAGTTGTAAATTAGTAGTTGTAATTTTATATTTAATGTTTTGTATTATCAAATTAGCAATTATGATTTATTAAATGTTAAACTAAACCCATTCTTCTAAATTTAAATTAAAGAGTCAAATAATAGATCTAAGTCATTAATATCTTATAAACTTTGATGAATGTTATATTAAGTGTAATGGTATTTTTAAAATTAAATTTTACTAAAACATCGTTATATTTAATTAAATCACTTAGTGGTGGAAAAATTATAGTGTAACTTTATGGACTAAGCTTAACAAAATGTTTTTATATTCTTATTAGTTTAACCTGGCAATTAGTTATTAGGATACTTGTAAATTAGAGAACGATCATCATCAAACCAATACATGTTTGTTATACGAGAGTGAACTATAGGTAACTGATAATGGAGTTTCAAATTTAACTCAATTCCTTAAAAAAATAAAATATTTCCATCATTTTTTTCCCACTTGTATGGTTGACATATAGGTGGGCCTGGTACGGGCATGACAAAGGTAGCCCATTACATTAATGGGTTGAGGCCAAGTATTTAAGAGGAGCTGAGCCTGGTCAAAATGACTACCATAGAAGATGCATACCTGTTTTCTCTAAAGGTGGAAGAGAAGTTGAATAAAAGATTTGACAACAAGAAAAGGGGAAGAGGTCAAGGCAGAAGGACTGGTGGAAGACCCTATGAGGGCCAAAATGAAGACTCAAAGAAAAGTGAAGAAGCCAACACTAGTTGAAATCAGAGAGGAGATAATACTTACCACCCTCGTGACTAGAACAATGGTGAGCAAAGAGGAAGAGGAAGAGGCAGACCTGGGCAAGGACCTAGAAGAGGAGGTTTTAGAGGAACTTGTTTCCAATGTGGAGAAGAAGGACATCGAGCATACGAGTGTCTACATCATAAAGGAAGGACAAATAGAAGACCTGAAGGTAATGCACGAGTTGTACATGTCGATGAAGATGCGCAATCTGAGTGCTCTGAAGATGCTGAAAGGGGAGAAACCTTAGTTGTTAGAAGAACTTTGTTGAATGAGGAGAAAGAACCCAATCAAAGGAAGAGTTTATTTCGCACAAGGTGCAAATGTGAAGGTAAGTGTTGTGATATTATTATTGACAGTGGAAACAATGATAATCTTGTTTTAGAGGAGATGATTGACAAGTTGAAGTTGACAAGAAGAAAGCATCTGCATCCATATCAGATTGCATGGTTGTAGAAGGACCATAGAGCTTTGGTCAATGAGCAGTGTTTAGTGAAGTTCAAGATTGGTGACTACCATGATGAGGTGTTGTGTGATGCCATACCAATGGATGCATTGCATATATTATTGGGAGGCCATGGCAGTATGATAGGAGCGTTGTCCATGATGGCCGTGCAAACACATACTCCCTAACAAAGGATGGAGTTCATCATAATTTGAAGCCCTTGAAGGACATGGAAGAAAAGGTATGTAGTACAACTAGAATTTTCTTGGTAGATGGTAGAAAAGTTTTGGAGGGTTATGAAGCATGAGTGTCATTTCTTTGCATTGATACCTAAGATTAGTCAAGAGAAATGTGAAGATATACCAGCAAAAGTCTCTAAAATGTTGGAAGAATTTCAAGATATTGTCTTTGATAATGTACCAAAAGGTTTACCACTAGTGAGGAAGATAAGTCATCAAATGGATTTGATACCAGGAGCCAGTTTGCCAAATAAGGCAGCCCATAGAATGACTCCAGTAGAGAGTGAAGAGTTGAACAGACAAGTTCAGAAGTTGTTGAGGAAGGGATTGATAAGAGAGAGTCTATGTCCATGTATGGTACATACAGTACTAGAACCAAAGAAAGATGGAGAGTGGAGAATGTGTAAAGACTCTTGAGCCATCAATAAGATCATGATCAAGTATAGATTTCCATTGCCCAGAGTGGATGACATAATGGATTGTTTGAGTGGAGCCAAGTACTTCACAAAGGTTTACCTGAAGAGTGGGTGTCACCATATCCATATCAGAGAAGGAGATGAGTGGAAGACAACCTTCAAGACAAAGGAAGGTTTGTATGAGTAGTTAGTCATGCCATTTGGGCTAACCAATGCACCGAACATATTCATTTGGCTCATGAATGAGGTATGAAAATTTTTTGGGAAGTTTTGTTATTGTTTATTTAGATGATATTTTGATTTTTAGTAAGACTTGGGATGAGCATATGATACATATCAGAAGAGTTTTTGAGAAGATGAGGGAGGATAAGTTGTTGATCAATCTGAAGAAATGTAGTTTTGCAAAGGAGTTGGTATACCTAGGATTTGTTGTCTCATAGGAAGGTCTTAAGATGGACCCAAAGACGGTGAGGGCTATCATTGAAGGCCTATGCCAAGGAGTGCTTCTGAGGTAAGATCTTTTCATGGTTTGACAAGTTTTTATACAAAGTTTATCAAAAATTTTAGTAGCATTTGTGTACCCCTAACTGAGACAATGAGGGGGGATAGAAAAGAGTTTAGATGGACTAAAGGAGCAGATAAAAGCTTTGATACATTGAAGCAGAAAGTCACCGTCCAACCTGTTTTGGTACTTCCATATTTGAATAAGGTATTTCAGGTAGATTGTGATGCTAGTGGCAGTGCTATAGGGGCTGTTTTGAGCCAAGAAAGTAAGCCCATTACCTATTTTAGTAAGAAGCTTAATGATGCCAAGAAAAAGTATTATGTTTATGATCAGGAGTTTTATGCAATAGTTCAGGTTTTGAAGAAATAGAAAAATAATTTGTTGCCAAAGGAGTTTGTTTTATATACTGATCATCAGGCTTTGTAGTATCTTAATAGTCAAGGAAAGTTGAACCAGAGGCACTTAAAATGGGTTGAGTTTTTGTAAATCTATACTTTTGTTTTGAAGCACAGGAGTGGGAAGTCCAACATTGTTATAGATGCCTTGAGCAGAAGGCAAAATTTGTTGACAGAAATGAAGATACAGGTTGTTGGGTTTGATGAGCTCAAAAGTTTGTATCCTGAAGATCTAGATTTTGCAGAGGCCTGGAAAATTTGTTTGGAACCTATTACTTTGGATAGGATAAAATGGTTGGATTTCATAATCCAAGATGGCATGTTGTTTAGAGGAAGCCAGTTGTGCATTCCAAGGAGTTCCATGAGAGAGAACCTGATTAAGCAGAAGCATAGTGGAGGATTGGATGGACACTTTGGTCGAGATAAGAGCATTGCCATTGTTGGTGAAAATTATTAATGGCCACAGTTGCAGCAAGATGTGAGGAAATTTGTGTAGAGTTGCAAAGTGTGTCAGACAGCAAAAGGAACAAGTCAGAATATAGGGATATATCAGCCATTACCTATAACAGAGAAGCCATGGGATGATATCAGTATAGATTTTGTTCTTGGTTTACCAAGGACACATAGAGGACATGATTCTATTTTTGTGGTGGTGGACCAATTCTCGAAGATCACACATTTTATACCTTGCAAGAAGACTAATGATGCTATTCATAGTGCAGAGTTATTTTTCAGGGAGGTGGTGAGACTACATGGTCTACCTAAGAGCATAGTTTCAGATCGAGATACTAAGTTTGTTGGTTATTTCTGGAGGACATTATGGAAGAAGTTGAAGACAAATTTGAATTTCAGTTCTGTACACCATCACAGAATGATGGATAGACAGAAGTGGTGAATAGGAGTTTGGGTAACATGCTATGATGCTTAGTAGGAGATAAGCCCAAGGGATGAGATTTGATTTTACCATAGGCAGAATTTGATTACAACAATTCTGTCAAAAGGAGCATAGGTAAATCTCCATTCCAGGTTGTGTAAGGGAGTAGCCCAAGAACTACTTCCAAATTGAGGGGGGATGGATAAGGGGGAGAAGAGTAGTGCCGAAGCTAAAAATTTTGCCGAGCACATGAAGAATTTGCACAAAGAGGTAAGAAAGCATATCCATAAGATGAATTCTCAGTATAAGGCTAAGGCATATCAGAAGAGGAGACATAAGGAGTTTCAGGAGGGTGATGAAGTCATGGTTCACTTGAGAAAAGAAACCTTTCCAGTTGGTACATATAATAAGCTGAAGATGAGGAAATTTGGACCATGTAGAATTCTGAAGAAGCATGATTCAGGAAATGCATTTGAGGTAGAGTTGCCTGATGACATCAATATTTCACCAGTGTTCAACATTTTAGATTTGACAGAGTATCATGATGATGGACTTGATAAAGGAACACAGTGGGACATTCCAGCATCTACTTCAGAGAAGGAGGAGATAGAAGGCATTCTAGATAGCCATGTGGGTAAGAGTACAAGAAACAGGTAGTATACATAATACTTGGTGAAATGGAAAGGAAGGCATATTGAAGATTCATCATGGTTATCTGAGACTAAGGTTAACCATTTTGGTTTCCCTCTAACTCATGAGAAGTGATAGGATCACTTTTCAAATTACCCCAGGTGTCTGATGAAAGAGCATCTAGGGTGTAAGAGCAATCTTGCATCAACCCAAAAAAAATGTTGTTTCTTTTCAATAAGGGCTAAATTTGGCAGGGTTACTATTTTTAGTAAGTTTGCATTTGTGCACTGTTGGATACAAAATCTTACACAAACCTCCAGAATAGTGAATTGAAGCTAATGGTGAAGAAATCACTTCATTATCATTTGTCATTTGTGAGATATTAAAATTTCAAATTCCAAAAATACTATAAATATTCAAAGTCAAATTTGAGGCACTTAGAGGCTCCGAATGGTCCCAAAATTTGGTGGGAAACCTAAGCAGTCTACCTTTAGGTACTGCTTGTGCACAACTGTCTTTTCGAGAGATTTTCAAAAAGGTATTATAATTAAAAATCCAAAAGTTGGATCAAAAGTTATGGCCCCGTGAAGTTGACCTATTTTTGGAGGGAGATGCAAATCTTGAAATTAAGTTGGTGGCTGCCAAAATGGGGTATATATGACCATTTTTGGGAACCCTTGGAGTAGTAGAGTTAATGAGGAAGGTGTAGAGTCAAGAAAAGGGTGGGAAAATAGAAACCCTAGTTGATTTTTGGGTTACAGAAGGTTGAAGATTCCAGAGTCTTGAGAGAGAGAATTGTAATGTGTTGCAGCCTATAGGGGATTGATCCTTTGATTATATTTGAGCTTCTGTAATGTAATGTTTTGCCCATATTAATAAAATATCATTCTATTTTATGTGTGCAATTTTTTTAATTGTGTGTTTTATGATTTATCCCCTTCATCAAAATGTAATATCCTAAATGACTCAAGCATTAAGGATATATCTACACAATGATTCACTCAAGGAAACAACAACTTCACCTCAAAGAAATGATGGCAATGAAGAATTGTAGAACAAGAAAATGAGACAATCGTATCTGTGGAGGACTTCTAAGATCAAGTTTGAGGCTTCAAACCTTCTCCCACTCATACAAAAGGTTTGAAAAAACCCTAGGAAGAGCAAGATAGACTCAAGATCTTGATTTCTAATCTCCACTAAATATCTCCATGATAGCAAATATCAATGACTTTGAAGAGCTTCAACAAAATGTAGATCTTTAATAGCAGTAGTGGCAGAATTATTGCATAGAAAACTTCCATGTAGATTGTGTGTGTTAAAATGATTATCAATTCTCTTTAAATACCTAACCTTAGAAATTCAAATATTCAAAATAATACACCGACATCATGCATGAAAACCAAAATTTGAAATCAGAATCCCAAGGTGTACAGGGAAATTTGACACCACCCTGAAATTCAAAACCTGAAAAAATAGGGCAAGACTAGGGCACGAGTGCCCTAGTCTAGACCCTAAATTTCACTCAAGGTATACCTTTAAGGGGTTTAGAATATCTAGAATCCAAAGTTTGTTCTTAGTTTCTGTCAATTATTGCTTAAAAATCTCTTTGATAGGGTACCGGTCAATCAGGGTTCAGGTAAGACAAGAACAAAAAGGGCAAGAGGACACCAAAGGAGAGGAGATAAACTATGTGAAATTGTGTTAATCCATATAGGGATACAATTCCTGGCATAAAATTTAGCCCCCACTTTAGTGGCCATATGACACTACATGCATATGCAAGTAAAGGAAAGTAAATACTTCAATCGTGAAAATGATAACCAAAAGGATATGCTAGAGGAAGCTGAAGTGTTGTCAAGTGAGAGGAAGGAGCCCCCAGTCTGTAATCATGCAAGACAACAAAGTTAGGAACTACATCCTACAAAGGAACACTTGTTAGATAATTGAAATCAAATCATCCTACCAACAACAAACAAATAGGTCATCCATAAATACTAAGGGGATTGAATGATGAGACATGATGAGGGAGGAAATCAAGGGAGATAGAAGCCCCCTTGTTTTTGCTTGCTTAGTTTGGAAAGGAGAAACATGGTAGTGATCTTCATGCATAGATTTCAAGGAAAGGTGATGACAAATGCTTCATGAGGGTCATTTTTTCAAACAACACTAAGGTACAAAGCATTGGATTAGGTCACTGGTAGTTGGTGTAGTCACGGTTAGGAGAGTCCATAAAGTGAATAGTCCAGACCATGCAACAAGAGTAAACACAATAGAAAAAATTCAAAGATAGAATGCAAATACATGTTTAGTCATTCAGTAGATCATTGATTCAAAATACAAACTGGCCAACAACATGCAGGCTTACAATTGGGGCTCATAGGCATGATTCCTTGATTACAAAATATGAACAAGATATAGCTTTTAAGCTCCTTCATAAAGAATTCAAACTATCAAACTATGAACTAGTGATCAACTACTTTCCTAGGCATCTATTACATGATTAGATATCATCTCTGGAACATAAAATTCCTCCGTGTTGGCCAAGGAAGATCACAAACTCCAATGAAGATTTGTAACATGTGTACATAGATAGTTTAGACCTAATCATATAGAACCCCTCTATAAATGAATGGAATAGTGTGCAGATCTGGGTGAAGGTCGGCCACGAACCAAACAACATTGAATGATGTGTCATTTAGCTCTTCAAGTCATGAAATTCTTTGCAAGTCTTATCCTTTGGCTGATTGTCTGAAACTATCAAGGTACTCTATTCTGAGAAAAAAGTCAATCTTATGATAGCGACATCTTTCTGGTACCTGATCCAAATTATCTAAATTTTGGATATGATGTACATGAATGTGTCTAGATGTTAAGTCTAGCTCTGTAAGGTTTGAAATGAAACTGCAGTAGAATGTGGACCAAAATATAGAAAATCTTACCAATTGAACTAACTAAAATGAACTGGAAAATAAAAAGAAACAAATTGAAATACAAATTTTTTTGGTTGATGCAAGATTGCTCTTGTACCAAGGATGCTCTTGCATCAAACATCTAGGGTTTTTGAAAAAAAGTGAGTCCCTCACTTTGTTGGGGATAGAGGAAAACCAAAACTGGTGTAGTCACGGTAGGAGGGTTCACAAAATGAATTGTCTAGACCATGCAACAAGAGTAAACACAATAGAAACAACTCAAAGAAATGAAGCAAATATAGAATCAGTCATTTAGTATATCATAGAATTCAAATACAATCTAGCCAACAACATGCTAGCTTACAATTAGGGCTTATAGGCCTAATTACAAACATGCGCAAGATAAAGTTTTGAAGCTCCTTCGTGCAAGAATCTAAATTATCTACTATCACTATATTATGAATTACTTTCCTAGGGATCTATTACATCAATATATATCCTTTCTGAACCAATAGATTCCTCCACATTGTCCAAGGAAGATCGCAAACTCTAATGAAGAGATATAATGTGTTCACATATAGGTCAGACCTAAATGCATAGAACACTTCCTCAAATGAGTAGAATAACATGCGGAACCTTGGGGAAGGTTAGCCATGAACCAAAGATCATTGAATGACATGTCATTAAGATCCACAAATCAAGAAATGCTCCACAAGTCTTCTCCTTCAACTGATTGTTTGAGACTATCAGGATGCTCTTCTTTGATAAAATAGTCAATCTTCTACAGTAACTACTCCAAATGCTCTAAATTCTATATATGATGTAGATGAATGAATGTAGATACTAAGTCTAGACCTGCAAGGTGTGAAATACAACTGCGGACAAATACCGGACCAAAAGCTGAAACTTCTTTGGACTAAATTGCCTAAACTGAACTGGAAAATGCAAAGAAACAAGCTAAATTGCAAACAAACTGAAATGCAAATGTTTTTGCTTGATACAAGATTGCTCTTGAACTAGGGATGCTCCTACATCAGACATCTAAGGTTATTAAAAAAGTGAGTCCCTCACTTTGTTGGGGCTAGGGGAGAACCAAGATGGTCCACCTCGGCCTGAAAAATCCATGACAAATCTTCTTCCAGTCTACCTTGCCACTTCACAAGATATTCTTTGTATTATCTTCCTCTAGTGTTGCATCTAACTCTGCCATCCAAAATGTTTTCAATCTGCTCCGGTGCTTGTTGTGGTAATTGCTTCTTCAAGTCTTCTTCTATGTTGTCACTTAACTCTACTTCATGATATTGATAAAGGCCTACAATGTTGAAAATAGGTGATATACCCAATGTCTTCGGTAACTCCACTTCATATGCATTTCTTGAATCAAATTTAATGAGTATCTTACAAGGTCCAAACTTCTTCATCTTCAATTTGTTATAAGTCCCAATAAGAAATCTCTCTTTTCTCAAGTACACCATTACTTTGTCTCCCACTTCAAATTCCTTATGTCTTCATTTCTCATCTGCCTTTTCCTTATACTTATTGTTCATATTCTCCAAATTCGTCTGTTGCAAATATGTGCCTAAGTGGTGTTGTCATTGATCTCAACATATTCTTGTTGCCATTGATGTCAACTATATCCTATTTTGCTATCTATATAGAAGACTGGATTGTTGAGGATATTGAGAAAATTAATGACAATGAATGCATATGGACCATATGGTTGTGTAGAGGATTGTTAGAGGTTTCTCTAGTTAAGAATAGAGAAATCCGCATGAAGATTTGAAGGAGTTATGGCCATCTGAGTAGAACTAAATTTTACAGTATTCAGAAGAGACAGTGTGACAGTAAGTTGGTCTGGATTGCTCCGTAGTGAAATATTTAGGTCTGCGGATCTCAAGGCATGTCTGGGAAGTCAATGTGTATCATCAACTCTAGTGGTTTGTGGTTTGGAGATCCACAAGCTATCTTTCTAGTTTGATAGTCATGGAAGATAGTGTTCTTGAGGTTCCAGAGGAAGATACAAATGTTTCTGGTAATATGGTTTAGAGTGAATGTTATTGGTGATTTCAATGTGCTTGTGGAGGTCTCTGGATCATGTGGCTACTATGTTGGAGGTCTGCATTGAAGTTTGAGCTTGTTGATTGAAGATTTCTTCTTTGAGGTTGATGTTCTTCCCAGTCTTGGCTGATTGGATGACCCTAGCAAGTTGCAGACGATTTAAGAGCATTTTTATGAAGCGTGGAGTGGTTATAGAAGAAGATTCAAGTCTTAGTTGTGTTTGGCCGATAGTGTGATGATCTACGTTAAGTTTAGCCAACCTTGTTGATCATTCAAAGGTTGATGAAGCATATAAATACTTGTTGAAGAATTATTGAAAAGCATGCTTGCATACAATGAATTAAATCTGAAGAAAGGATCAAAAGCAGAGAAAAGAAGAAGAGAAGTGAAGGGAGTATAGAGTGAAGAGTCTGTGAAGAAGAATTTCAAGATAAGAGTAGGAGTTTTTTAGCCTTCAAAGGGATTGATTTAGGCATGAATATAGATGCTATTTCTCAGTTCATTATTTTTGTATAAATCATAATCTCTTATAGGCAGTGAGCCTCTTCTTGAGCAGTGAGCTCTGGGCAGTGTGCCGGGAGGTATGTGCCTTCCATTTTCTTAAGTACTTTTAATAGGGTACACATTTTTGTGGGTTAACCCCCATCATAGTTTTTTCCTTAACCAGGTTTTCCACATCAAAGTTTTGGTGTTATGTGTTCATGTTGTTTCTTCTCATATGTTGATTTATGCTTAAATGTCTTCATCACTAATATGATTATAAAGAAGATTTAAAAGGTTTTGAAAAGGTTAAAATTTAGGGACAACTATTTCACACCCCCTCTTAGTTGTTTAGACTATTTCCAACAATTGGTATCAGAGCCAGATCCTCTTATAAAATCTTGACTGCTTGAGGAGATCCAGGATGTCAACCTACAAGAAGGATAGTTTGAGATTTGATGGATCAAATTATTTTTTTTGGAAGAATCGCATGGAGTGTCATTTGCAATGCATAGGGGATGCCTATTGGGTGATAACCAGTGTTGAGGATAAACCTCCAGAAAAAGGTCCTTCAACTCTAGATTAAGTCAAAGATGCCAAAAATAACCTTCAAACTAAAGAAGCCTTGTTGAGTGCCCTGACTGATTCAGAAATGACAAATGTCTTTGGTCTAAAAATTGCTTATGAAATCTAGAATAAGTTGGAATATCTATATGAAGGTGATAAATATGTCAAATGTGCCAAGCTACAAAGTCAAATGAAAATTTGAAACTATGAGGATGGATAAAGATGAAAACATCACAATGTACATGCAAAAGATAAATGAACTTGTGTGTGGTATCAGGTGTGTTGGTGGAACTTTGGAAGAATCAAAGATTGTATCAAAAGTACTTAGATCTTTACTTGATTCATACAAAGATAAGGTTACAGCTATAGATGAGATCAGGATTGTCTCAGATGTTACAAGAGATCATTTGGTTGGCAAAAATTCAGCTTTTGAATTAAGTGAGTTTGGTGATTCTCTTCCCAAGTTTGAATCTGCATTTAAGGACAGTGCATATGGAAAACAAAGATATGATCTGAGTGAAATCTCTTCTACAAGATCAAACAGATTTGTAAAGACAAGGAAGGATCTTGAAGATATTGAAATTGAAACTGCAAATCTTAAAGCTCTTCTTGCCAAAAGATTGCCAAGAGGATCTGATAAGTATGAAGGAAAATTGTCACACAAATATTTTTCTTGTAATAAGATTGGTCATTTTGCCTCAAGATGTCTGGAGAGGTTTTCAAAATAAAACCCTAACAGCTACAGAAATTAGAACAAATGTTGCTATGTCCAAGAAACTAGAGAAGAAGGAGTCACAGATGATGAATCTGATCATGGAGGTTCCCTTGAAAATGATTGGGTGTTCATTACCATCAAAGAAGAAGATCCACTGTCTACTGAATCTGCTAGCTATGCAAATATGGAAAGTGCCTTGGCTACTCAGGTTATTGAGAAAGATGAATGGGTGATTGATAGTGGATGTTCTGATCATATGACTAGAGACATTAGTAAGTTTGTGAATTTTGAAAATTATCAAGGTGGGCTTGTGAAATTTAGAGATAACTCAGATGGTAGAATCCGTGGTAGAGGATCCATGTATTTTGATGGTAAGAATAGCACCAATGATGTTCTGTATGTGGAAGGAGTGAAACATAATCTTCTCAATGTTGGACATTTGGTTGATAAAGGTTATGATCTTTGATTCAAGGATGGAAAGTGCAGAATCTTGGAAAATTCTAAAATTGAAATTGCATCCAGTACTCAAACTAGAGGTAACATTTTTCATTAAGTAGCTCTAGCAAAAGTTGTTTGATTTCTCAGATAGATCAAAGTTGGTTATGGCATAGGAGGATGTGTCATGTGAATTTTGATAACATCATGAAAATAAGTACCACTTAGGTTGTAAGAGATCTTCCAAAACTTGTCAAACCTAATAGCATGTGTAGAGAATGTCAATTGGGGAAACAGAGAAAAATTTCCTTCAAAAGTAACATGTTTCAAATGGTCGATTGGAACTGGTACATACTAATCTTTGTGGCCTTGCTAGAATTAGGAGTGTACAAGGAGATAGATATTTCATGTTACTGATTGATGACTACTCTAGGATGATGTGGGTAACGTTCCTAAAAGAAAAATTAGAAGCTCTTGACAAATTTAAGCTGTTTAAAGTGATGGTGGAAAATGAAATTGGTGAAAAATTGAAATGTCTGAGATACGACAAAGGTGGAGAATTTACTTCTCAATGCTTTCTATGAAAAGCATGGCATAAAAAGATAGTTATCTGCTCCTAGGACTCCCCAACAAAATGGAGTTGTGGAAAGAAAGAACTAGACCATTCAAGAAGCTACCAGGACCATGATGATGGAAACAAATGTTTCTCAAGTTTATTGGAGATAAGTTGTAAGTACTATTGTCTACACTCTTAACTGGGTGCAGATCAAAGGCAATTCTCGTAAGACCCCTTATGAACTATGGTTTGGTCATCCTCCTACTGTGAGATATTTCAGAGTTTTTGGTAGTAAATGCTATATCAAAAGAGATGAGGATTTAGGCAAGTTTGATACAAGAAGTGATGAGGGAATATTTTTGGGATACTCTACTCAAAGTAAGGCTTTCTGGTGCTTTAACAAGAGGTTGAAAAAGACTATTGAAAGTACTAATGTTAGAGTTGATGAGAACAAGGAAGGACATTTTAGGTTCTGCGGATATGATTCAGATGATCAAAATGAAAGTTAAAGTCAAGGAAGGTTAGTTCAAACTCTGACTCAGATGCAAATTGATCTAGAAAATCCAGAGACTCAAGGAATTAGTATAGATGTTGAGGAACAAGCTCAAGAAACAGAAGCCCAAGCAATTCCCAAAACCCCTAGGTATGTAAGAATGAATCATCCTGAAGATCAAATCGTAGGAAATAAAAATAGAGGTGTTTAAACTAGAAGAAGAGTTGCTAAAGATCAAGAAGAGATTTGTTTGATTTCAAAGAATGAACCTAAATCAGTAAGTGAATCTTGCAATAATGAAACCTGGGTTAAGGCAATGGAAGAAGAATTGATGCAAATTGAAAAGAATTGCACTTGGGATCTTATTCCCAGACTTGAGGAAAAAAATATGATTGGAACCAAATGGGTCTTTCAGAATAAACTGAATGAAGATGGTGAAGTTGTAAGAAACAAGGCAAGGTTGGTATGTAAAGGTTATTCTCAAGTGGAAGGAATTAATTTTGAAGAAACTTTTATTTCGGTGGCAAGGATGGAGGCAATCAGATTATTTCTTTCTTTTGTTGCTTTCAAAGATTTTAAAGTTTATCAGCTGGATGTCAAATTAGCATTTCTAAATAGAGATTTTGAGGAAGAAGTATACATTGAACAACCAGAAGGATTTTAGTTGTCTGATTAGGGAGACATGGTTTGTAGACTAAGAAAAGCCTTGTATGGACTTAAGCAAGCTCCGAGAGCCTGGTAAGCCAGATTGGATAAGCATTTGCTTAAGCTAGGATTTAGCAAAGGTACTGCTGATAGTAATCTGTACTTCAAGATAAATCATGAGGACATTCTAATTATTGAGGTCTTTGTTGATGATATAATTTTTGGTGGAAATGAATGCATGTGCAACGAATTTGCTGATTAGATGAAAAGTGAGTTTGACATGTCAATGTTTGGTGAGATGAATTTCTTCCTAGGTTTGCAAATTGTTTAGTCAGATAAAGGTATATTCATATCTTAGTCCAAGTATGTGAAATAATTGTTGAAGAAGTTTGGAATAGAAGATTCAAATCCAGTAGGTACTCCTATGGTAACCTAATGCAAGCTAAGAAAAGATGATGACTCCCCAAAGGCAAATCAGAAAATGTATAGATTAATGATTGGAGGATTGCTCTATCAGACTCAGACCAAACCTAACATCATGAATGTAATTGGACTTGTTGCGAGATTTTAAGCTAATCCAAAAGAATCCCATGTTGTGGCAATCAAAAGAATTTTTAGATATCTCAAGGGGACAATTGATTAAGGACTATGGTATCCAAAGGACAATGATTTCACTCTTCATGCATCTACAGATGCTGATTGGGCAAGAGATGTGGATGACAGAAAAAGTACTAGTGGTGGTGCATTCTTCTTGGGAAGAAGATTGGTCTCTTGGATGAGAAAAAAACAAGAAGCAATTTCTCTGTCTACTGCAGAGGCAAAGTATATAGCAGCAGAAAATAATTATTCTCAAGTCCTGTGGATGAAGTAAATGCTGAAGGACATTAGAATTGTGTTTGAGGAGCTAGTCACAATTTTTTGTGATGATTCAAGTACTATAAACATTTCTAAGAATTTGGTATTCCATTCAAAGACAAAGCATATATCTATCAAGTTTCAGTTCTTGAGAGAGAAAATTAATGATAATGAAGTCAAGTTAGAGTTTGTGTCTTCCAAAGATTAGATTGCAGATATCTTCACTAAGCCTCTTCCCAAAGATACTTTTGAGTACCTCACAGAAAAGTTAGGGGTAATTACCCCTCCTGATTAGAACTAAGATACAAGTGCATCAATCCGGTGGAATTTACATTTATATTTTGTGATCTAGATTGATGTTAAGAATGTACTACTCAAAGGGGGGGTAGTCAGTATGCAAATTTTGGGATCAGTCTGAAGCAAAAAGGGAGAAAAGATAGAAAATATATGCTCTTTGCCATTGATGTCAAAGGCAGGAGACAAGTCATGTGAAAAACTAGTTGTTGATGTACGGGGGAGCAGTAAATGAAGTAGTTGAAGAAGTGAGAAGAGAAAGAGGGAGAAGTTCTTGTCTTGATGTTTAAATTTAGTTTTTCACATCATATGTTGCCATCAATGACAAAGAGGGAGATTATTGCAAATATGTGCCTAAGTGGTGTTGTCATTGATGCCAACATATTCTTGTTGCCATTGGTGTCATTTGTGTCCTATTTTGTTGTCTGTATAGAAGACTGGATTGTTGAGGATATTGAAAAAATTAATGACAATCAATGCATGCTAACTATATGGCTATATAGAGGATTCTCAGAGGTTACTCTAGTTAAGAATTGAGAAATCCGCATGAAGATTTGAAGAAGTTATGGCCATATAAGTAGAACTAGATTTTGTAGTATTCAGAAGAGAAAGTGTGATAGTAAGTTGGTCTAGATTGTTCCGTAGTGAAATATTTTGGTCTGTGGATCTAAGGGGATGTTTGGGAAGTCAGTGTGTATCATCAACTCCAGTGGTTTGTGGTTTGGAGGTCCACAAGCTATCTTTCTAGTTTGACAGTCATGGCAGATAGTGTTCTTGAGGTTCCGGAGGAAGATACAAATATTTCTGGTATTATGGGTTAGTGTGAATGTTATTGGTGATTTCAATGTGCTTGTGGAGGTCTCTAGATCGTGTGGCTACTATGTTGGAGGTCCACATTGAAGTTTGAGCTTGTTGATTGAAGATTTCTTCCTTGAGGTTGATGTTCTTCCAAGTCTTGGCTGCCCAGATGATCCTAGCATGTTGCAGATGATTTAAGAGAATTTCACCGGCAGTGTGATGATCCACATTAAGTTTAGTTGACTTTGTTGGTCATTCCAAGGTTGATGAAGCATATAAATACTTGTTGAAGAATTATTGAAAAGTATCCTTGGATACAATGAATTAAATCTAAAGAAATGATCAAAAGTAGAGCAAAGAACAAGAGAAGTGAAGGGCGTATAGAGTGAAGAGTCTGTGAAGAAGAATTTCAAGATAAGAGTAGAAGTTTTTGAGCCTTCAAAGGGACTGATTTAGGCATGAATATAGATGCTATTTCTTAGTTCATTATTTCTATATAAATCATAATCTCTTATAGGCAGTGAGCCTCTTCTTGAGTAGTGAGCTCTGGGCAGTGCACCCGAAGGCATGTGCCTTCTATTTTCTTAAGTTTTTTTAGGGTGCTACCACAATAATGGGTTACACTTTCTGGGACATCGTGATTTTTACTGAAATCATAGATTTTTAGAAAATATAATGATTTAAGCCTTGAAAAGTTCCATTTAAAGGAGTTTAATTAAAGAGGGTTTGATCAAACTTCCTTAGATTCAAACCCCTTGGATGGAACCCCACTAGTTTTAAACCATATCTATAATGGAGTCTCCTCTACACCTATCAAAATACTGATAAAAAACTAATTTTGATTTACCTTTTGGGGGATCAAATAAATTCATTTAAAATTTATGTTTTGTAAGTATGTAGTCCTTATTATAAGCTTCCCAAAAAGTATAATTTTAAATATATTTAATTTAATTATTATAATTATTTTTATTTCTTATGAATGTAGGTTTTTCACCAAACATCAAGTTCTATGTTCTACACACATGGAAAATTAGTAAATTAGTGAAAAAAAGTTCTACAAAATATATATGCCCTAGGTATTGATGTCCTTGTTTCAACAAAAAAAAGAAAAATTGATTTTTGATACGTACAGAAAAAGTTATGTTTTACAGAATACGCCTATGTCTAAATTATAATTGGTTTGACTTCAAAACTTAATTAAAAAAATATTCAACAAAATATTATGAAACCAAATGCATGCCCTATATATCGGTGTTACCAATACAAATTCAAAAGAATTAGAATTTTATCCTTTGTAGAAAAAAAGTTATGTGCTACGGAATACACATCACTTTAAAAAATGTTGTTTACTATTAAAAACTAGTTATCAAAGGAGATGCAAAAAAATTTACAATTTAACTCTAATTTTTTTTAAAAATATATATTTAGAATCTACAAACAAAATCTCACAAATCACTAGTTCGCATCATCTTCAAATTCCTAACAGTTTAGCGGCTATAGGTGTCAGAAAGTGAAGATTTAGTTCAAAATGTTGATTTCAATGTCAAGTTTGCCCAAAAAGTGTAACCCATTATTGTGGAATGACCCTTTAACAAGGTACGTATTTTTGTGGGTTAACCTCCACTGTGGTTTTTCCCTTAACCAGGTTTTCCACGTCAAAATTCTGGTGTTATGTGTTCATGTTGTTTCTGCTCATATGTTGATTTATACTTAAATGTCTTCATCATTAATCTGATTATAAAGAAGATTTAAAAGTTTTAGAAAAGGTTAAAATTTAGGGATAATTGATTCACCCCCCCTCTCAGTTGTCTAGATTATTTCCAATCGCTTCCTCACCTGGTTATACATTGTCTTCATGTGATCTGCAAATTCTTCTGCTTCTGTACTTTTCTTTTCTTCTGTACTGATATCTCTCAATTTTGCAACTCCTCTAGGATTTACTCTAGTAACAATCTCAAATGGTGTTCTTCTGGTACTCTTGTTTACTAAATTATTGTATGCAAACTTTGCTTGTGAAAGAATCAAATCCCATCTTCTTGTCTTCTCTCCAACCAAACATCTCAACAAGTTTTCCAAACTCCTATTTATTACCTTTGTCTGTCTATCAGTCTGTGGATAAAAAGTTGAACTGAACTTCAAGTCCATCTTCATCTTCTTCCAAAGTGTCTTCCAAAAGTATCCAACAAACTTTGTATCTCTGTCTAAAACTATACTCTTAGGTAATCCATGCAATCTTACAATCTCATTGAAAAATAGGTCTCCTACATACACTGTAGCAGTTGTCTTCTTACAAGGTATGAAATGAGCCATCTTTGAAAAATTGTCAACCACTAATAATATTGAATCATGTCCTCTATGTGTCTTAGCCAATCCCATTACAAAATCTATACTTATGTCTTCCCTAGGTCTCTCCGGTATTGTCAAAAGTTTATACAATTTAGTATTCTGACTATTCCCTTTTGTAACTTGACAAACTCTACAACTTTGCACAAATCTCCTAACATCCTTATGTATCTAAGGCCAAAAGTAATTTTCACTTGGCAAACCCAATGTCTTATTAATGTCAAAATGTCCTTCCAATCCACCACTGTACTTCTCCTTGATCAAATTATCTCTCATTGAACTTCTAGGTATGCACAACTGACTTCCTTTGAACAATATATCTTCCTGAATGAAATAGTCTAACCACTTGCTCCTATCTGTCACAACAGGTTCCTTACATGCTTTCTAAGGTTTTGCAAAATTAGTGTCTCCCTCATACATGTTCTTCAATTCATCAAAACCCAACACTTCAACTCTCATTTCTCTCAACAAGTTTCTTCTTCTACTCAATGCATCAACAACTTTATTTGATTTTCCACTCCTATGCTTCAACACAAAAGTATAACTCTGCATGAACTCTACCTATCTCATATGTCTCTGATTCAACTTACCTTGATTGTTCAAATATTACAAAGCTTGATGATATATATACAACACAAATTCCTTAGGCAACAAGTAATGTCTCCACTTCTTCAAGGCTTGAATTATGGCATAGAACTCCTGATCATAAACTGAATATCTCCTTGCATCATTCAACTTCTCTCTAAAATATGCTACAGGTCTACCTTCTTGACTTAACACTACTCCAATTACATTTCTACTTGCATCACAATCAACTTGAAATACCTTCTTGAAATCTACTAATGCCAAAATAGGTTGCTCTGTCACCTTCTACTTCAACAACTCAACTTTTATCTACTCTAGATGTCCACTTAAAATCTTTTTTGTCACCTCTCATTTTCTCTGTCATAGGGTTACAAACTGAACTAAAATTTATAATGAACTTCCAATAGAAACTAGCCAATCCATGAAATGATCTAGCTTCTCCAATGCTCTCTGGTGTAGGCCATTCAACTATTGCTCTTACTTTCTCAAGTTCCATCTTCAATCCTTCTGCTGAAATCACAAATCACAAATATACCAACTCTTTTTTCATGAAACTACACTTCTTGATGTTTATTAGCAATTTCTCTTCTCTCAGTCTCTACAAAACTTGTCTAATATGCCACAAATGTTCCTCTTTTGTCGTACTAAAAATTAGAATGTCATTCAAGTACACAATAAGAAACTTACCAAATAATTTTTTCAAGACTTCATTCATCAATCTCATGAAAGTACTTGGTGCATTTGTCAATCCAAAGGGCATCACTAACCACTCATACAATCCTTCATTTGTTTTAAAAGTAGTCTTCCATTCATCTCCTTCTCTGATTCTGATCTAATGATATCCACTCTTCAAATCTATCTTTGTGAAATATTTTGCTCCACTCAAACAATCCATAATATCATCCATCCTAGGTAAAGGAAATCTATACTTAACTGTGATCTTGTTTATTGCTCTAGAGTCAGTACACATTCTCCATTCTCCATCCTTCTTCAGTGCTAACACTGTAGGTACTACACAAGGACTCAATCTTTCTCTGATCAAACCTTTTCTCAACAACTCTTTTATCTATCTATTCAATTCTTCATTTTCTACCGGTGTCATTCTATGTGTTGTTTGTTACACAAACTTGCTCCCAGTATAAGATCCATGTGATGACTAGTACTCCTTATAGGTGGCAATCCTTCAGGTACATTATCTAATATGATGTCTTCATATTTTGTTAGCAAATCTTTATCTCCTCTAGTTGTGATTCTTCAGTCTCCTTCTTCAATGCTTTAGGATTCTTAGGAATCAAGGCATACCACATATTCTCATGTCTCAAACCATCCAAAAATTTTCTCCCATCTAACAAACAGATTCTAGCATTTCCACATACTTCACTCTTAGGGTCATCCTCTAAAGGAATCAAAGTAATTCTCTTTCCATTTGCTGTTATAGTGTATGTATTCTTTCTCCCATCATGTATATCTTTTCTATCATACTGCCAAGGTGTACCCAACAAGATATGAAAAACATCCATAGGCATAATATCACACAAGACTTCATCATGTTAAGACTAAACATTGTTCACTCACTAGTACCTTATGACCATCTTGGATCCATGCTATCTGATAGGGCTTAGGGTGTTTCAATCTTTCCAACTTCAGCTTAGTCACCATCTCCTTCGAAACTAGGTTATCTAAACTACCACTATCAATTACAACTTTACAACACTTACCTCCTGATTTGCATCTAGTTCTGAATAGACTCTTCCTCTACAATGGTTCCTCATTTGTCTCTACTTGAAATAGTGCTCTCCTCATCACAAGTGATTCTCCTTTCTCAGGTTTGCCAACTAAACTAGGTGATTCAACAGGTTCTTCTTCAAAATATGTTGCTCTTCCACTGTTCTCTATCTTCTTACTTGTACTATGCTAATTACATTCAAATCCTCTACGTCCTTGACCTCCACACTTAAAACAAGTACCTCTGTATGTTCTCTTATCCAATCCTCTTCCTTCTCTTCTATATCCTTCATTCTGGTATGCACTAAGGTTTCCTCTCTGGTAAAATTTTTGGTCATCTCTTTGGTAAGCATTGTTATC
The DNA here is from genome assembly GCA_027924645.1 of Cunninghamia lanceolata. Lineage (NCBI taxonomy): Eukaryota > Viridiplantae > Streptophyta > Pinopsida > Cupressales > Cupressaceae > Cunninghamia > Cunninghamia lanceolata. Next base: position 9,608,125 of record BSBN01000193.1, read on the forward strand.
TCTGTCATCCTTCTTAAATGGGCTGTCAAACTTGTTCTACTTTGGATATGATCTATCTCCTCCAAAAAATGTCCTACCTCTCTAAAATTTACCTCCTCTACCTATTTGTCTCTGATCATGTCTCTTATTTATCTTCTCTTCCACTTTCAGGGTGAACTGATATGCTTCTTCCAAAGATGTCATCCTTACCAAACTCAGTTCCTATTGAATGTTCAATCTCAGTCCATTGATATCTCTAGCCACTTTCTCCTTGTTTTCTTCTCTATGTTCTGTCCTTATGATCATTTTATGAAATTATTTAGTGTACTCCATAGATTTCTCCTTTTGTCTCAGGTTTTGCAATCTCTTTAACAACTCCAACTCAAAGTCAATAGGTACAAATTGATTTTTCAACCTTGTCACCATTTGGTCCCACTTTGTAATCTTTTCTTTTCCTCTTCTGTTTCTTTCCAACTAAACTTCTTTCCACCATATAGCAGCATGTCCTTTCAACTTTGTCTTTACAAATTTCACCTTTTTCGGATCTTCAATTTCCTCATAGTCAAAGTATTCTTCCAATTAATCAACTCTTTAGGGTTCAAATTACCAGTATAGTTTAGCACATCAACTCTAGGTCTCTTTCCAATCTTTGAAATAGCTCACAACATCTTTACTTGATGTAATTCTTCTTCTTCTTCACCTCCTAGGGTTTCACTAGTTTGTTCAACAGATTGAAATTCTTCTTCCTCATCACTTTCAACATTAGGTCTCGGTGTCAATCCTCTTCACCTATCTTCTTCAACAACATCCAAATGAATTCACATTATTTTCATCATTTCCATCATCTCATCCATTCTACTAGCTGTTATTCCAACAACAACAACTCTCCTCGGTGGCATTCTTCCTAGGATTAAGTGCAAACTACCTCAAGTTCGGTGATCGGGCTACAAGGTGACAAATGCCTCTCAATCAGTGATTGGTTGTGACACAAGTAACCTAACTCAATTCAGCAATCTATCCACAACAACATCTTATGAAATTCCCTCACTAACTTCACTCAATTTGCTCCCAAAGATTCAAACTTTCACTCTGATACCACTTGGTGCAATCACGTTAGGAGGGTTCACAAAATGAACTATCTAGACTGTGCAACAAGAGTAAACACAATGGAAACAAATCAAAGAAATAAAGCAAATACAGATTTAGTCATTTAGTATATCATAGAATTCAAATACAATCTGGCTGGCAACATGCAGGCTTACAATTAGGGCTCACAGGCCTGATTACATACATGTGCAAGATAAAGCTTTGAAGCTCCTTCATGCAAGAATATAAACTCTAAGCTATCACTATGTTATGAACTACTTTCCTAAGGATCTATTACATCAATATATATCCTTTCCAAACCAATAGATTCCTCTGTGTTGACCAAGGAAGATCACAAACTCCAATGAAGAGCTATAATGTGTTCATAGATAGGTCAGACCTAAACGCATAGAACACTTCCTCAAATGAGTAGAATAACATGTGGACCCTTGGGGAAAGTCAGCCATGAACCAAAGATCATTGATTGATGTGTCATTAAGATCTACAAGTTAAGGAATGCTCTGCAAGTCTTCTCTTTCAGCTGATTGTCTGAGACTGTTAGGATGCTCTGCTTTGAGAAAACAGTCGATCTTCTGATAGCGATAACTTTTCCATAACTGATCCAAATGCTCTAAATTCTAGATATGATGTAGATGAATTAATGTAGATGCTAAGTCCAAATCAGAAAGGTGTGAAATGCAACTACGGCTAAATACTAGACCAAAAGATGAAACTACTTCTGACTGAATTGCCTAAACTGAACTGGAAAATACAAAGAAACAAACTAAACTACAAACAAACTAAAATGCAAATGTTTTTGGTTGATGCAAGATTTCTCTTGAACCAGGGATGCTCCTACATAAAAGATAGTTAACCTTAGCCTGAGAAACCCATGAATTATCTTCTTCCAGTCTACCTTTCCACCTCACAAGATACTCTTTATATTGTCTTCCTCTAGTTCTACATCTAACTCTACTATCAAAGATGTCCTCAATCTGCTCTGGTGCTTATTGTCGTAACTGCTTCTTCAAATCTTCTTCCATGCTCTCACTATTCTTTGCTTCATGATACTAATATAGGTCTACAATTTTGAAAATAGGTTATATACCCAATGTCTCTAGTAAATCCACTTCATATGTATTTCCTAAATCAATTTTTTTGAGTACCCTACATGGTCAAAACTTCTTCATCTTCAACTTGTTATATGTCCCAACTGGAAATCTTTCTTTTCTCAAATACACCATCACTTCATCTCCAACTGTAAATTCTTTATGTCTTCTCTTCTCGTCTGCTTGCTCTTTATACTTATTGTTCATCTCCTCCAAATTTTTCTTCACCTGATTATGCACTACCTCCATGTGTCCTGCAAATTCTTCTTCTTCTACACTCCTTTTATCTTCCATACTGATGTCTCTCAACTTTGCTACTCCTCTGGGGTTTGTTCTAGTCACAATCTGAAATGGTGTTCTTCTGGTACTCCTATTCTCTAAATTATTATATGAAAACACTGCTTGTGATAGAATCAAATCCCAATTTCCTACCTTTTCTCCAACCAAATATCTCAACAAGTTTCCCAAAATCCTATTCACTACCTCTATCTATCCATCATTATATGCATGAAATGTTGAATTAAACTTCAAATCTATCTTCATCTTCTTCTAAAGTGTCTTCCAAAAGTATCCAAGAAATCTAGTATCTCTATCTGAAATTATTCTCTTAGGTAATTCATGCAATCTCAAAATCTCCTTGAAAAGTAGGTCAGCCACATGCACTGAATCAGTTGTCTTCTTACAAGGTATGAAATGTGCCATTTTTGAAAATCTATCCACCACTACAAATATAGAATCATGTTCTCTCTTTATCTTTGACAATCCCATTATGAAATCCATACTTATGTCTTCCCAAGGTCTCTTCGGTACTATCAATGGATTGTGCAATCTAGTATTCTGACTGCTCCCATTTGCAACTTGGAAATCTCTACAACTCTTCACAAATTTCCTAACATCCTTATGTATCTCAGGCCAAAAGTAATTTTCACTTACCAAAGCCAATATTTTATCAATGCCAAAATGTCCTGCCAATCCACCACTAAGCTTCTCTTTGATCAAATTGTCTCTCATTGAACTCCTAGGTATGCATAACAGATTTCCTTTGAACATCATATCTTCTTGAATGAAATAGTCTAGTCACTTACTCATGTTTGTCACAATGGGCTACTTACATGCTTTTTGAGGTTCTGCAAAATCAAGATCTTCCTCATACATGTTCTTCAATTCCTCAAATCCTAATACTTCCACCCTCATATTTTTCAACAAGTTTCTTCTCCTACTTAGTGCATCTGCAACTTTTTTTGATTTTCCACTCCTATGCTTCAACACAAAAGTATAACCCTACATGAACTCTACCCATCTCATATGTCTCTAATTCAACTTTCCTTGACTGTTCAAATAATACAAAGCTTGATGATCTGTATACAACACAAAGTCCTTAGGCAACAAGTAATGTCTCCACTTCTTCAAGGCTTGAATTATGGCATAGAACTTTTTATCATAAACTGAATAGCTTCTCTTTGCATCATTCAACTTCTCACTGAAATATGTTACAGGTCTACCTTCTTGACTTAACACTACTCCTATTGCATTTTCACTTGCATTACAATCTACTGAAAATACCTTATAGAAATCTAGTAATGTGAACACAGGTTGCTATGTAGATTTTTGCTTCAACAATTCAAAAAAATTATCTACTCCTGATGTCCACTTAAATTCTTTTTTATCACCTCTCATTGTCTTTGTCATAGGGTTACATACTGAACTAAATTTTTTGATGAACTTCTAGTAGAAACTAGCCAATCCATGAAATGATCAAACTTCTCCAATGCTCTCAGGTGTAGGCCATCCAACAATTGCTCTAACTTTCTCAAGGTCTATATTCAATCCTTCCATAGAAATCACAAATCCCAAGTATACCAATTATTCCTTGATGAAACTAGACTTCTTGATGTTTATCAATAATTTCTCTTCTCTCGATCTCTGCAATACTTGTCTCAGGTGTCAAAAATGTTCTTCCTTAGTCTTACTAATAATCAGAATATAATCCAAATATACAATTTAAAAAACTTACCCAAGAGTTTCTTCAAAACTTCATTCATCAATCTCATGAAAGTACTTGGTGTTGTTTCAAATATGTGCCTAGGATGTGTTGTCATTGATGTCAACATATCCCTTTGTCAGAAACAGGGGAAACAATGCAGATCAATGAAGTAGATTGTTCCACATTTCTAGATGAATGAAGATCAAAGTATGTGGACCATATCATTATGTAGAGGATTGTCTGAAGTAGCTCTAGTTAAGATTTGAGAGGTCTGCATGAAGATTTGAAGAAGCTTTGGCCATCTCAATAGAACTAGGTTTTGCAGTGTTAAGAAGAGACAGAGTGATAAGAAATTGGTCTAGATTGCTCTGGAATGAAAAATTATGATCTGCAAACTTAAAGACATGTTTGGGAAATTAGTGTGTGTCCTCAACTCAAGTGGTTCATGTTTTGAAGGTTCGCAAGCAATCTTTCTAGTGTGACAGTCATGGCAGATAGTGTTCTTGAGGTTCCAGATGAAGATGCAAGTGATTCTGATGAATTGAAGTAGTGCAGATGCTATTGTTGAATTCAATGTACTTGTGGAGGTCTCTGGATCATGAACCTATTATGTTGGTGGTCCGCTTTGAGATTTGAACTTGTGGTTCTTCTTGAGTGCTATTGTTCATTCTAGTTTTGTCCAACCGGATGCTTTGTGTATGTTGCAGATGATCTAAGAGAGGTTCTATGAAGTGTGGCATGCTATTTGAGGAAGATTCAAGTCCCAACTATGTTTGGCTAATAGTACAGTAATCCACATTGAGTGAAGCTGACCTTGATGTCCATTCCAAGGTTGATGAAGCATATAAATACTTGTGGATGAGTTGTGGAAAATTTTCCTCATGTGAAAATGATAAAATCCTAAGAAAGGTACAGAAGTAGAGTAGAGAAGAAGAGAAGAAGAACAAGAATAGTAAAGGATGAAGAGATAGTGAAGAAGTGTTTGGGGGCAGAGCAGAAGTTTTGTGATCTTTCAATGGGACTAAACTAGACATGAAGAAGACGTTCTTTCTTAGTTCTTTATTTCTTTATTAAACATAAAATCATGTAGATAGTGAGCAGTAAGATCTGGGTAGTGCGTCTAAAGGAAAGTGCCTTCCCATTTCTTTTAAGTACTTTTAACAGCGTACAAATCTTGTGGGTTAACCCCCACTGTGGTTTTCCCTTAACCAAGTTTCCACGTAAAAAAATATGGTTTTATGTGTGTTCATTTTGTTTCTACTCATGTGTTGTTGATTCATGCTTTAATGTATACATCATTAATCTATTTGTAAGTTGTGATAGAAGATTAAAAGAAGAAAAAGTTAAAATTGTGGACAACTGATTTACCCCCCCGCTCTCAATTCTCTGACCTAATTCCAACAATTGGTATTAGAGCCAGTTCCTCTAAAAGAAGCTTGACCACTTGAGGAGATCCAAGATGTTGACTTACAACAAGGACAGTCTGAGATTTGATGGAACGAATTATTCCCTTTAGCAAATGTGCATGCAGTGTCATTTGCAATGTATGGGTGATGCCTATTAGTTGATAACTAAGGATGAGTATAAGATTCTAGAGAAACGCCCTTCAACTATAGATGAGCTCAAATAAGCTAAATACAACATTTGAGCTAAAGAAGCATTATTCCGTGCCCTGACTGATATAGAAATGACAAATGCCTTGGAATTAAAAACTGCTCATGAAATCTAGAAAAAGTTGGAAACTTTGTATCAAGGTGATAAATATGTCAAATGTGCCAAGCTATAGAGCCTGAAGGGTAGATACGAAATGTTGATGATGAGTGAAGATGAAAACATTACTTCCTACATGCAGAAGGTGAATAAACTTGTGAGCAATATTAGAAGAATTAGAGATTATTGCCAAAGTGTTTAGATCCTTACCTGTAGCCTACAAGCATAAAGTTACTGCCATTGAAGAGATCAAGACTATACAAATTGTTACAAGGGATTAGTTGGTTGGTAAGCTCTCAGCATTTGAAATGAGTGAGTTTGGTGATTCTCTTCCTAAATATTAAATTGCATTTAAGGATAGTATTTCTGGAAAGCAAAGATATGATCCAAGTGAAATCTCTTCAAGAAAGTTAAATAGATATCAGAAGGCAAATAAGGAACTTGAAGAAGATGAAAATGAGTTTGATAAACTTGAAGCCCTTATTGCAAAAAGATTGCCAAGAGGATCTTGTAAGTATGAAGGAAAGTTCCCTTTCAAATGTTTTGCTTGTAATAAGATTGGTCATTTTGCCTCAAGGTGTTCAAAGAGGGTTTCAAAGCCAAGCCCTAACAAATCAAGGCCTCAAAAGAAATGTTACTATGTGAAAGAAGCTGAAGAAGGTGTCACTGATGATGAATCTGATATGGGCACTAACTTAGGAAATGAATGGGCGTTCATTGCCATCAAAGAAGAAGATCTAGTGTCTACTGAATCTACTAGCTGTGTGAATGTGGAAAGTGCCTTGGCTACTCAGATTGAAGAAAAGGATGAATGAGTGATTGACAGTGGATGTTCTCATCATATGACTGGTGATAAAAGTGAGTTCATAAGTTTGGAAAGATATGAAGGTGGAATTGTAAAGTTTGGAGACAATACAGCTGGTAGAATTTGTGGCAGAGGATCCATCTCTTTTGATGGTAGGAATAACATTAATGATGTTCTATATGTGGAAGGATTGATGCATAATCTTCTTAGTGTTGGACAATTGGTTGACAAAGGGTATGATCTCCGATTCAAGGATAGAAAATACAAAATCTGAGCAAGTATTGGAACTATGATTGCATCAGGTACACAAACTTAAGGTAACATCTTCCATTTAAGTGGTACTAGAAAAAGTTGTTTGTTTTCTCAAATTGAACAGAGCTAGTTATGACATAGAAGAATGTGTCATGTAAACTTTGATAACATTGTAAAAATAAGTACTACTTAGGCTATGAGAGATCTTCCAAAGCTTGTGAAACCTACAAATAGAATGTGCAAGGAATGTCAGTTGGGCAAACATATCAGAACTACATTCAAAAGTAAGGAACAATCTTCAAGTGGATGATTGGAACTTGTGCACACTGATTTGTGTGGTCCTACTAGAGTTAGGACTCTGCAAGGAGACATGTACTTTATGTTGCTGATTGATGACTACTCTTAGGTGATCTGGGTCAATTTCTTAAGAGAGAAATCAGAGGCTCTTGACAGATTCAAGGTGTTCAAGGCTATGGTGGGGAATGAGATTTGCATGAAAATAAAACATCTGAGATCTGACAGAGGTGGAAAGTTTAGCTCCAATGAGTTTAATGAATTTTGTAAAAAGCATGGAATAACAAGACAGTTGTTTGCCCCTAGGACTCCTCAGTAGAATGGAGTTGTGGAAAGGAAGAACCAGACTATTCAAGAGGTTGCTAAAACCATGATGATGGATGCAAATCTAGCACATGTCTATTGGAAAGAGGCTATGAGTACTGCTATCTACACTCTCAACTGGGTGTAGATCAAAGGTAATACTAGTAAAACACCTTATGAATTACAGTTTGGTAATGCACCTACTATGAAATACTTCAGAGTTTTTGGTAGTAAATGTTATATCAAAAGAGATGAGGATCTAGGCATGTTTGATGCAAAAAGTGATGAAGAAATATTACTAGGTTAGTCTAACCATAGCAAGGCATATTGATGCTTCAACAAGAGATTGAAAGGGATTTTTAAAGTACTAATGTCAGACTTGATGAAAGCAAGGAGAGACCTTCTAGGTCTTGTCGATATGAATCTAATGATGAAAGTCCAATGAAGTCCAAACTCAACCTCAAATCTAGACTGGTCTGGAGAACACAGTGACTCAAGAAGTTGGTGAAAATGTTAAAGAACAAGCTCAAGAATTAGAAATTCAAGAAACTCCCAGAACACCCAGCTATGTAAGGTTGAATCATTCTAAAGAGAAAATCATAGGAGACAAGAATAAAATGTTCAAACTAGAAGAAAAATTGTTGAACATCAAGTGGAGTATTGTTTGATTTCAAAGATTGAAACAAAAATAGTGAATGAAGCTTGTAATGATTAAAAATTGGGTAAAAGCAATGGAAGAAGAATTAGTGCAAATTGAAAAGAATCATACTTGGGATCTTGTTCCTAGACCTGAAAATAAAAATGTGATAGGAACTAAATGGGTCTTCCGAAATAAACTAAATGAAGATGGTGAAGTTGTGAGAAACAAATCAAGATTGGTATGCAAAGGATATTCTCAAGTAGAGGGAATTGATTTTGAAGGAACATTTGCTACGGTGGCAAGAATTGAAGCAGTCAGATTATTTCAATGTTTACCAAATGGATGGCAAGTCAACATTCCTAAATGGAGAGTTAGAGGAAGAAGTCTACATTAAGGAACCAAAAGGATTCCATTTGTTTGATCAAGAATACATGGTCTGTAGATTGAGGAAAGCTTTCTATGGACTTAAACAAGCCCCAAGAGCCTGGTATGCAAGACTAGATAAGTATCTACTAAAGCTAGGATTTAGCAAAGGCACAACTGACAATAATCTTTATTTCAAGATTGATCATGAGCACATCTTGATTGTTGAGGTATTTGTTGATGATATCATTTTTGGTGGAAATGGAAGCATGTGTAAGAAATTTGCATATCAGATGCAAAGTGAATTTGAGATGTCCATGTTTGGTGAAATAAATTTTTCTTCGGTTTGCAAATCACTTAGTTAGATAAAGGCATCTTCATATCTCAGTCTAAGTATGTGAGAGAACTATTGAAAAAGTTTGGAATGAAGGATTCAAAACCAGTGAGTACACCTATGGTAACTAGATGCAAGTTGAATAAGGATGATGAATTCCCTAAGGCAGATCAGAAAAGATATAGATCAATGATTAGAGGACTGCTCTATCTGACTCAAACGAGACCTATTATTATGAATGCAATTGGACTTATTGCTAGATTTCAAGTTGATCCTAGGGAATCCCATGTTGTAATAGTCAAAAGAATTTTTAGATATCTAAAGGGAACATCTGATTATGGCTTATGGTATCCTAAAGATGATGACTTATATCTTCATGCATATATAGATGCTGATTGGGTAGTATATGCAGATGACAGGAAAAGTACTAGTGGTGTTGCATTCTTCTTAGGAAGAAGGTTGGTTTCTTGGTTGAGAAAAAAGTAGGAGGCAATATCTCTATCTACTACAGAGGCAGAGTATATAGCAGCAACAAACAAGTGTACTCAAGTCTTGTGGATGAAGCAAATGTTAAAGGATATAAGAATTGTGTTTGAAGAGCCTATTACAATCTTCTATGACATTTCAAGAGCAATAAACATCTCCAAGAATCAGGTGTTGCATTCAAAGATAAAGCACATATCCATCAAGTTTCACTTGTTGAGAGAGAAGGTAAATGAGAATGAAGTCAGATTGGAGTTTGTTTTTTTAAAGGATCAGATTCTAGATATATTCACCAAGCCTTTGCCTAAGGATACTTTTGAGTATCTCAGAGGGAAGCTAGGGGTTATTACTCCTCCTATTTAGAACTAAGGTGCACTTGTGTGCATTAGTCTGGTGGAATTCATAGTCATATCTTGTGATCCAGATTGGTGTTAAGGAGATACTACTCAGAGGGAGTAGTTAGTATGCAAATTTTGAGATCAGTCTAAAACAAAAAGGGGGAGAAAAGATTGTAAATATGTGCCCTTTGCCATTGATGTCAAAGGGGGAGAGAAGTCATGTGAAAAACTAGTTGTTGATGAAAGGAGTAGCAGTGAAGAAAGTGGTTGTAGAAGTGATAAGAGTAAGAGAGAGAAATCCTTGTCTTGGTTGTTGAATCAATTTTTCACATCATATGTTGCCATCAATGACAAAGGAGGAGATTGTTGTAAATATGCACCTAGGTTGTGTTGTCATTGATGTCAACATATCCCTTTATTAGAAACAGGGGAAATAATGCAGATCAATGAAGTAGATTGCTATGCATTTCAAGAGGAATGAAAATCAAAGTATGCGGACTATATGGCTATGTAGAGGATTGTCTAAAGTAGCTCTAGTTAAGATTTGTGAGGTCTGCATGAAGATTTGAAGAAGCTACGGCCATTTGAATAGAACCAGGTTTTGTAGTGTTCAAAAGAGAGAGTGATAGGAAATTGGTCCAGATTGCTCCACAATCAAAAATTTGTTGCAAGTATGAGGATAACTAGTGTTGTCATTGATGTCAACATACTCATGTTACATTAATGAGAAGGATTAGATGAGCTCTGTGCTAAGGATTTTGAGAAAATAAGTCTCAATCAGGAACAATTAAGAATAGTGATGACAACAAGGTAAAAGTCCTCAATATATTGAGGATCAGAGGATGTGGTTTAAGCAGTTTATAGTTATAAGTCTTGAGATGCTCTAGTCAAGATTTTAGAGGTCTGCATGAAGATCTGAAGAAGTTATGGTCACTCAAGTAGAACCGGTTTCGACAAGTGTTCAGAGGTGACAGAGGGCCACAGAAAGGTCCGATGCGATATGGTATTTCATTATCCCATTCTACAGATCTGAGGAAGTGTTGAGGACATCCTTGTGAAGTATCAAATAGATTAGTTCATGGGTTGAAGGTCTGGAAGTGCCTATTCATTTATGACAGTGATGACAGACTATGTTCTTGTAGCTCCAAATGAAGGAGAGAAGAATTCCTCTAGGATGATGAAGTGTGGATGTGTTTGGTGATTCAAGGAAGGTTATGATGATCATTGGATCATGTCTAGTTAATGATGGTGATCCACATTAAAGTTAGAGTTTGCATTTGAAGAATAACCAGACATATTGGTGTTCTTCTTGAGACTAGCTGACTGGATGTATTACATGTCTTGTTAATGATCTTGTAGGTGTTTTCTGACTTAGATGATTGTTCCTAAGTCAATGCCTTGTATAAATAAGGGATTGTGAATTCATTTTGAAGTGTTTCTTGCTATGATGAGTGTGTGGTAGTGAAGAAGAAGAGTGAAAGGTAGAGCAGGAGTTTTTGGGCTTAAATGGAACTGATCTAGGCATGGTAAAGATGTCAATCTCTAGTTCAAGTTTGTGATACTTGTTACTTTGTAGCTAGTGTGTCTCTTGTAGGAAGTGTGCCTCTTGTGAGCAGTGTGCTCAAGTAGTGAGCCCTAATTGGTATGTGCCATCTATTTTTCTTATTCTTCTAATAGAGAATAATCCTTGGGTTAATCACCCCATGGTTTTTCTCTTGACCAGGTTTTCCACATCAAAATCTTGGTGTCTCATGTGTTGATGTGTATCTGCTCTGGTGTTTATGCTTTATGCTTTCATGAGTGATTAATTGATATGCTATTAAATAACAAAGAGGATTTAAGTGTTTGAATTAGAAGCAAGTTTTGGACAACTGATTCACCCCCCTCTCAGTTCTCTATCATGAATCCAACAATTGGTATCAGAGCCAAGTTCCTCTAAAAGGAGCTTAACCGCTTGAGGAGATCTAGGATGTCATCATACAAGAAGGATAGTCTGAAGTTTGATGGAACCAACTTCTCTCTTTGGAAAGGTCGCATGAAATGTCACTTGCAGTGTATGGGAAAGGCGTACTGGTCGATGGTCACAAAAGCGTATGCACGTCCACAGGGTGGTCTGACAACTCTAAATGAAATCACAGATGCTAAAAACAATCTGCAGACCAAAGAGGCTCTTCTAAGCACATTAATTGACTCAGAGCTCTCAAATGTTATTGACCTACCAACTACCTATGAGATCTGGATTAAACTGGAACTTCTGCACGAAGGAGATGAGTATGTTAAGTGTGCGAGGTTGTAGAGTCTAAAAGGGAAATTTGAAAGATTAAAGATGAGAGATGATGAAAATATTACTACCTTTATGCCAAGAGTAAATGAGCTGGTGTGTGAAATTAGGAATGCTGGTGGAGTCTTGGATGAAAATGAGATTGTTCGCAAAATTCTCAAATCCCTTCCTACTACCTACAAAATCAAGGTTGATGCCATTGACAAATTCAGAGCCCATACAATTGTCACAAGAGACCAATTGGCTAGCAAACTGGCTACATTTGAAATGACTAAGTTTGGAGATGATCCCCACAAGACTGAATCTCCATTCAAAGCCAGTGCCTCTGTAAAAGGCAAACAAGAATTTGATCCAGGAGAGAACTCATCAAGGAATTTGTCATGGTACGGAAAAGAAAGAAAAGACCTAGAAGAAGAAGAAGTAGAAACTACTCAACTTGAAGCCCTCATTGCAAAGAGACTGCCAAGAGGATCCGGTAAGTATGAAGGAAAATGCCTTTTAAGTGTTTTAACTATAGTAAGATTGGTCATTTTGCCTCAAAATGTCTGAAAAGATTTTCAAAGCCAAATCCTAAGAGTTAAGGTTCCAAAAGAATTATTACTATGTTCATGAAGAAGATAATGAAGTAGTAAGAGATGATGAATCAGAGATAGGAAACAAATCCGGAAGTGAATGGGTGTTTATTGCCATCAAGGAAGAAGAACCAATATCCTCTATATCTATCAATTAAAAGTTGTAGAAAGAGCTCCGGCTGCCCAAGTTGAAGAAAAGAATGATTGGGTCATTGACAGTGGTTGCTCTCACCACATGATAGGTGACAAGAATAAGTTCATAGATTTGGAAAGGTATGAAGGAGGAGTGGTGAAGTTTGGTGATAATTTTGTTGGTAGAATCAGAGGAAGAGGAACTAGTTCTTTTAATGGAAGAAACAAAACTGGTAATGTACTGTATGTTGAAGGTTTGAAGCACAATCTTCTCAGTGTTGGATAGTTGGTGGACAAAGGCTATGATCTCCAATTTAAGGATGGAAGATACAAAATCTTTGAAAGATCCGAAACAAAGATTGCATCCAGTACTCAAACTAAAGGTAATATCTTCCACTTGGTTGGTACTGGTAAAAGCTGCTTATTTGTTCAAGTTGATCAGAGTTGGTTATGGCGTAGAAGGATGTGTCATGTGAATTTTGATAATATCATCAAGATAAGAAATTCTCAGGCTATAAGAGATCTTCCAAAATTGGTTAAACCTACTAACAGTTTATGCAAGGAATGTCAGTTGGGTAAGATGAGCAGAGTCACATTCAAAAGAAAGGAATTGTCCTCTACCAAACTATTGGACTTAGTTCACACTGATCTTTGTGGTTCGGCAAGAACCAGAAGTATTCAAGGTGATAGATACTTCATGCTGCTAATAGGTGACTGTTCCCGGATGATGTGGGTAACCTTTCTAAAGGAGAAATCAGAAGCTCTTGAAAAATTCAAAATATTCAAGGCTATGGTAGAAAATGAAACATGAATAAAGTTGAAATGTCTGAGGTCTGATAGAGGTGGAGAATTCACATCCGGTGAGTTCATAGAATTCTGTGAGAAACATGGAATTAAGAGACAGTTGTCTGCTCTGAGGACTCCAAAGTAGAATGGAGTAGTGGAGAGGAAGAACCAAACCATCCAGGAAGCATCTAGGACTATGATGATGGAAGCAAATGTCCCTCAAATCTATTGGAGAGAAGCTATCAGCACTGTAGTCTATACTCTTAATCAAGTTCAAATCAGAACCAGTACCGGTAAGACCCCTTATGAACTCTGGTTTGGCATTACTTCCACTGTAAGATATTTCAGAGTCTTTGGTAGCAAGTGTTACATCAAAAGAGATGAATAATTAGGCAAGTTTGATGCTAGAAGTGATGAATGATTATTCTTGGGTTACTCTACTCAAAGCAAAGCATACCGGTGTTATAACAAGAGACTAAGAAAGATGATAGAAAGTACAAATGTGAAGGCTAATGAGGGAATAGAGAAACCCTCAAGGTTTTATGAGTATGATGAAGATGATCAGAATGGTGTTCTGGTTCAAGGAGCTCAATCCTCTCCTGAAAGTTAGATTCAGACTGATCCGGTAAATCAAGAAGAAGAGATAGGTCTGAATGAGCCTGATCAAGAAGCAGAAGTCTAAGAAACTCCCAAAGTTCCAAGGTATGTAAGACTGAACCACTCTGAAGATCAGATCATAGGTGACAAAAGCAAAGGTGTGCAAACTAGAAGGAAAATTGCTCAAAATTTAGATGAATAATGTCTGATTTCAAAGACTGAACCTAAGACAATAAATGAAGCCTGTAATGATGAAAATTAGACCAAAGCAATGGAGGAAGAATTGATGCAAATTGAGAAAAATCACACTTGGGATCTTGTTTCTAGACCTAGAAACAAGAATGTGATTGGAACCAAATGGGTCTTCTGGAACAAACTAAATGAAGTTGGTGAAGTAATCAGAAATAAAGCCAGATTAGTCTGCAAAGGCTACTCTCAAATAGAAGGGATTGATTTTGAGGAAACCTTTGCTCCAGTGGCAAGAATTGAAGCAGTCAAACTATTTCTTACATTTGTTGCCTTCAAATATTTCAAAGTGTATCAGATGGATGTCAAATATGCTTTCCTGAATGGTGACTTAGAAGAAGAAGTGTACATTGAACAACTGGATGGATTTCAGTTATCTAAGCATGGTGATATGGTCTGCAAACTAAAGAAGGCACTGTATGGTCTAAAGCAAGCTCCAAGAGCATGGTATGAAAGGCTAGACAAACATCTTTTGAAGATTGGTTTCAACAAAGGTACTACTGATAGTAACCTATATTTCAAAATTGAACATGAAAACATCTTGATTGTTGAAGTATTTGTTGATGATATCATCTTTGGAGGAAGAGACAATATGTGTAAAACCTTTGCAAATCAAATGAAAAGTGAGTTTGAAATGTCAATGCTCAGTGAAATGAATTTCTTTTTGGGTCTGCAAATTACTCAGACAAAGAAAGGAATCTTTATCTCTCAGACCAAATATGTGAAAGAATTATTGAGAAAATTTGGAATGGAAGATTCAAAGCCAATGAACACTCCCATGGCAACCGGATGTAAGTTGAGAAAAGATGATGACTCTCCTAAGATAGATCAGACAAAGTACAGATCAATGATTAGATGATTATTGTATCTCACTCAAACTAGACCACATATAATGTAGGTTGTTGGTCTTGTGGTGAGATTCCAAGCTGATCCCAGAGAATCTCATGTCATGGGAATCAAAAGAATTTTTAGGTACTTAAAAGGAACAATTGAGTATGGTCTATGGTATCCTAGAGATCATAATTTTTCTCTTCATGTATATACAAATGCAGATTGGGTAGGAGATGTGGATGATAGGAAGAGTACAAGTGGAGGAGCATTCTTTTTGGGAAAAAGGTTATTTTCTTGGCTAAGCAAGAAACAAGAGGCAATATCCCTATCTACAACTGAAGCAGAATACATTGCAGCAGTAGGAAGTTGCACTCAACTTTTGTGGATGAAGCAGATGCTAAGAGATATTCAAGTAAAATATGAGGAGTCTATCACAATTTTTTGTGATAATTCAAGTGCAATAAATATTTCTAAGAATCCGGTGTTGTATTCTAAGACTAATCATATATCTATCAATTTTCACTTTCTAAGAGAGTAAGTGAAAAAGGGTGAAGTCAGATTGGAGTATGTGCCCTCCAAGGATCAGCTTGCAGATATTTTTACTAAACCTCTTCCCAAGGAATCTTTTGAGTATCTCAAGGAGAAGTTAGGGGTTATTGCCCCTCCGGTGATGAACTAGGATGCATTGATGTGCATTGGTTTAGTGGATATCACAGTCATATCTTGTGATCCGGATTGATGATGGGGAGCTACTACTCAGGGGGAGCAGCTAGTATGATTCTAATGTGTTAGAATTGCAAGTATGAGTCCTTTGCCATTGATGTCAAAGGGGGAGAGATGACATGTGAAAAACAAGTGGTTGATGATCAAAGGGGGAGCAATAAAGGAAGAGAAGACATGTGAAGGGTTGTTGCTTATAGGGGGAGCTATGACAAAAAGGAGAAGTTCTTGTCTTGATGGGTTTTCACATCATATGTTGCCATCAATGACAAAGGGGGAGATTGTTGCAAGTATGAGGATAACTGGTCTTGTCATTGATGTCAACATACTCATGTTGCATTAATGAGAAGAATTAGATGAGCTGTGTGCTGAGGATTTTGAGAAAATAAGTCTCAATCAGGAACAATTAAGAATAGTGATGACAAGAAGGTAAAAGTCCTCAATATATTGAGGATCAAAGGATATGGTTTAAAGGGTTGATAGATATAAGTCTTGAGATGCTCTAGTCAAGATTTCAGAGGTCTACAATAAGATCTGAAGAAGTTATGGTCACTCAAGTAGAACCGGTTCTGGCAGGTGTACAGAGGTGATAGAGGGCCACAGAAAGGTCCGGTGAGATCTGGTATTTCATTATCCTATTCTACAGATCTGAGGAAGTGTTGAGGACATCCCTGTGAAGTATCAAATAGATTAGTTCATGGGTTGAAGGTCTAGAAGTGCCTATTCATTTATGAAAGTGATTACATACTATGTTCTTGTAGCCCCAGATGAAGGAGAGAAGAATTCCAGTAGGATGTTGAAGTGCGGATGTGTTTGGTGATTCAGGGAAGATTATGATGATCATTGGATCATGTCTAGTTAATGATGGTGATCCGCATTAAAGTTAGAGTTTGTATTTGAAGAATAACCATAGATATTGGTGTTCTTCTTGAGACTGGCCGACCAGATGTATTACATGTCTTGCGAATGATCTTGTAGGTGTTTGCCGACTTAGATGATTGTTCCTAAGTCGATGCCTTGTATAAATAAGGGATTGTGAATTCATTTTGAAGTGTGTCTTGTTGTGATGAGTGTGTGGTAGCGAAGAAGAAGAGTGAAAGGCAGAGCAGGAGTTTTTGGGCTCAAATGGAACTGATCCAGGCATGGTAAAGATGTCAATCTCTAGTTCAAGTTTGTGATACTTGTTACTTTGTAGACAGTGTGTCTCTTGTAGGCAGTGTGCCTCTTGTGAGTAGTGTTCTTAGGCAGTGAGCCCTAATTGGCATGTGCCATCTATTTTTCTTAATCTTCTAACAGAGAATAATCCTTGGGTTAATCACCCCGTGGTTTTTCCCTTGACTGTTTTTTCCATGTCAAAATCTTGGTGTCTCATGTGTTGATGTGTATCTGCTCTGGTGTTTATGCTTTATGCTTTCATGAGTGATTAATTGATATGCTATTAAATAACAAAGAGGATTTAAGTGTTTGAATCAGAAGCAAGTTTTGGACAACTAATTCACTCCCCCTCTTAGTTTTCTATCATGAATCCAACAAAATTATGATCTATGAATCTAAAGGCATGTTTGGGAAGTCAATGTGTATCCTCAACTTAGGTGGTTTGTGTTTTGGTGGTTTGTAATCAATCTTTCTAGTGTGACAGTTATGGCAGACATTTTTCTTGAGGTTTTGGATGAAGATGCAAGTGATTTTAATGAATTGAAGTAGTGCAGATGCTATTGTTGAATTTAATGTACTTGTGGAGGTCTTTGGATCATGTACCTACTATGTTTGTGGTCCGCATTGAGATTTGAGCTTGTGGTTGATGATATCTTCTTAAGTGTTGTTGTTCATTCCAATTTTGGTTGACTGGATGCTTTGTGCATGTTGTAGATGATCTAAGAGAGGTTATATGAAGCGTGGCTTTCTATTTGAGTAAGATTCAAGTCCCAGCTATGTTTGGCTGACAGTACAGTAATTTGTATTAAGTCAAGAAGACCTTGATATTCATTTCAAGGTTGATGAAACATATAAATACTTGTGGATGAGTTATGGAAAGTTGTCCTCATGCAAAAATGATAAAATCCTAACAAAGGTATAGAGGCAAAGTAGAGAAGAGGAGGAGCATAAGAACAAGAATACTAAAGGATGAAGAGATAGTGAAGAAGTGTTTGGGGGTAGAGCAGAAGTTTTGTGAGCTTTCAATGGGACTGAACCAGGCATGAAGAAGATGCTCTTTCTCAGTTCATTTTTTCTGTATTAAACATAAAATCTTGTAGGTAGTGAGCCTCTTTGAGAAGTGAGCTATGGGCAGTGCGCCAGAAGGCAAGTGCCTTCCCATTTCTTTTAACTACTTTTAATAGCGTACGAATCTTGTGGGTTAACCCCCACCATGGTTTTCCCTTAACTAGGTTTCCACATAAAAACATTCCGGTGTTATGTGTGTTCATTTTGTTTCTACTCCTATGTTGTTGATTCATGCTTTAATGTTTACATCATTAATCTATTTGTAAGTTGTGAAAGAAGATTAAAAGAAGAAAAGGTTAAAATTGTGGAAAATTGATTCACCCCCCTCTTAGTTGTCTGACTTGATTCCAACCATTGGTATCAGAGCTGGTTCCTCTAAAAGAAGATTGACCACTTGAGGAGATCCAAGATGTCAACTTACAAGAAGGACAGTCTGAGATTTGATGGAACAAATTACTCCCTTTGGAAGATGTGCATGTAGTGTCATTTGTAATGTATGGGTGATGCCTATTGGTTGATAACTAAGAATGAGTATAAGATTCCGGAGAAAAGCCCTTCAACTATAGGTGAACTCAAGGAAGCTAAATACAACATTTGAGATAAAGAAGCATTATTGAGTGCCCTGACTAATACATAAATGACAAATGTCCTAGAATTAAAAATAGCTCATGAAATTTAGAAAAAGTTGGAAACTCTGTATGAATGTGATAAATATGTCAAATGGGCCAAGCTATAGAGCCTGAAGGGTAGATACGAAAGGTTGATGATGAGTGAAGATGAAAACATTACTTCCCACATGCAGAAGGTGAATCAACTTGTGAGCAATATTAGAAATGCTAGTGGAATATTGGAAGAATTAGAGATTGTTGCCAAAGTGCTCAGATCCTTACCTGTGGCATACAAGCATAAAGTTTCTGCAATTAAAGAGATCAGGACTGTGACAACTGTTACAAGGGATTAGTTGGTTGGTAATATCTCACCATTTTAGATCAGTGAGTCTAGTGATTCTCTTTCTAAATATGAAACTGCATTTAAGGATAGTATTTTTGGAAAGAAAAGATATGATCTACCTAAAAGCTCTTCAAGAAATTTAACTAGATAGCCGAAGGCAAAGAAGGAACTTGAAGAAGGTGAAACTGGTTTTGATGAAATTGAAGCCCTTATTGTCAAAAGATTGCCAAGAGGATCTAGTATGTTTGAAGGAAATTTTCCTTTCAAATGTTTTTCTTGTAATAAGATTGATCCTTTTTCCTCAAGGTGTCCGAAGAGGGTTTCACAGCCAAGCCCTAATAGATCAAGTGCTTAGAAGAAATGTTACTATGTGCAAGAAGTTAAAGAAGGTGTCACTCATGATGAATATGATATGGGAAGTAACTCAGGAATGAATGGGTGTTCATTGCCATCAAAGAAGAAGATCTGATGTCTACATAATCTACTAGTTGTGTGAATGTGGAAAGTACCTTCGCTACTCCAATTGAAGAAAAAGATGGATGGGTGATTGACAATGGATGTTCTCATCATATGACTGGTGATAAAAGTAAGTTCATAAGTTTAGAAAGATATGAAGGTGGAATCGTGAAGTTTAGAGACAATTCAGCTGGTAGAAGTCATGGCAGAGGATCCATCTCTTTTGATGGTAAGAATAACACTAATTATGTTCTATATGTGGAAGAACTGAAGCATAATCTTCTCAGTGTTGGACAGTTGGTTGACAAAGGGTATGATCTCTGATTCAAGGATGGAAAATGTAAAATCTTAACAAGATCTAGAATTGTGATTGCATTAGGTACACAAACTAAAGGTAACATCTTTCATTTAAGTGGTACTGGCAAAACTTGTTTTATTACTCAAATTAATCAGAGTTGGTTATGGCATAGAAGATTGTGTCATGTAAACTTTGATAACATTGTCAAGATAAGTACTACTCAGGCTGTGAGAGATCTTCCAAAGCTTATGAAACCTCCAAATAGCATGTGCAAGGAATGTTAGTTGGGAAAATGGATTAGAACTACATTTAAAAGTAAGGAATAGTCTTCAAGTGGATTATTGGAACTTGTGCACACTAATTTGTGTGGTCTTGCCAAAGTTAGGAGTCTGCAAGGAGATAGGTACTTTATGTTGCTGATTGATGACTACTCTCAGATGATGTGGGTCCATTTCTTAAGAGAGAAATCAGAGGCTCTTGACAGATTCAAGGTGTTCAAGGCTATGGCAGAGAATGAGATTGGTGTGAAGATAAAATGTCTGAGATCTGACAAAGGTGGAGAGTTACCTCTGATGGTTTCAATGCATTCTGTGACAAGGATGGAATAAGAAGACAATTATCTGCCCCTAGGATTCCTCAGTAGAATGGAGCTGTGGAAAGGAAGAACCAGAGTATTCAAGAGGCTTCTAGAACTATGATGATGGAGGCAAATCTACCACATGTCTATTGGAAAGAGGTTGTGAGTAGTGCTGTCTACACTCTTAACCAAGTGTAGATCAAAGGTAATACTAGTAAAACACCTTATGAGTTAAGGTTTGGTACTGCACCTACTATGAAAATACTTTAGAGTTTTTGGTAGTAAATTCTATATCAAAAGAGATGAGGATCTAGGCAAGTTTGATACAAGAAGTGATGAAGGAATATTTCTAAGTTATTCTAACCATAGCAAGGTATACTGATGCTTCAACAAGAGATTGAAAAGGATTGTTAAAAGTACTAATGTCAGAGTTGATGAAAGAAAGGAGAGACCTTCTAGGTCTTATGGATATGAATATGATGATGAAAGTCCAAATGAAGTCCAAACTCAACCTCAAATCCAAACTCGTCCAGAGAACCCAGTGACTCAAGAAATTAGCGAAAATGTTAAGGAACAAGCTCAAGAATCAGAAATTCAAGCAACTCCCAGAACCCCCAAGTATGTAAGGTTGAATCATTCTGAAGATCAAGTCATAGGAGACAAGAATAAAGGTGTTCAAACTAAAAGAAAAATTGTTGAAGATCAAGTGGAGTATTGTCTAATTTCAAATATTGAACCAAAAATAGTGAATGAAGCTTGTAATGATGAAAATTGGGTAAAAACAATGGAAGAAGAATTAATGCAAATTGAAAAGAATCATACTTGGTATCTTGTTCCTAGACCCAAAAAAATAAAAATGATTGGAACTAAATGGGTCTTCCAGAATAAACTGAATGAAGATGGTGAAGCTATGAGAAACAAAGAAAAATTGGTATGCAAAGGATATTCTCAACTAGAGGGAATTGATTTTGAAGAAACATTTGCTCTGGTGGCAAGAATTGAAGCAGTCAGATTATTTCTTGCATTTGCTACTTTCAAAGATTTCAAAGTTTACAAGATGAATGTCAAGTCAGCATTCCTAAATGGAAAGTTAGATGAAGAAGTCTACATTGAGCAACCAGAAGGATTACAGTTATCTAATCAAGAAGATATGGTCTACAGATTGAGGAAATATTTGTATGGACTTAAACAAGCCCCAAGAGCTTGGTGTGTAAGATTAGATAAGTATTTGCTAAAGTTAGGATTTAGCAAAGGCACAACTGACAACAATCTTTATTTCAAGATTGATCATGAGCACATCTTGATTGTTGAGGTATTTGTTGATGATATCATTTTTGGTGGAAATGGAAGCATGCGTAAGAAATTTGTTGATCAGATGCAAAGTAAATTTGAGATGTCCATGTTTGGTGAAATAAATTTCTTCTTAGGTTTTCAAATCACTCAGTCAAATAAAGGTATCTTCATATCTCAATCTAAGTATGTGAGAGAATTGTTGAAAATGTTTAGAATGGAGGATTCAAAACTAGTGAGTACACCTATGGTAACTAGATGCAAGTTAAGTAAAGATGATGACTTCCCTAAGGAAGATCAGAAAAGATATAGATCAATGACTGGAGGACTGCTCTATCTGACTCAAACTAGACATGATATTATGAATGCAATTAGACTTGTTGCTAGATTTCAAGCTGATCCTATGGAATCCCATGTTGTATTAGTCAAAAGAATTTTCAGATATCTAAAGGGAACATTTGATTATCGCTTATGGTATCCTAAAGATGATGAATTCACTCTTCATGCATATATAGATGCTTATTGGGTAGGAGATGTGGATGATAGGAAAAGTACTAGTGGTGGTACATTCTTCTTGGGAAGAAGGTTGGTTTCTTGGTTGAGCAAAAAGCAAGAGGCAATATATCTATCTACTATAGAGGCAGAGTATATAGCAGCATAAAGAAATTGTACTCAAGTCATGTGGATGAAGAAAATGCTAAAGGATATCAAAATTGTGTTTGAAGAGCCTGTTACAATCTTTTGTGATAATTCAAGTGCAATAAACATCTCCAAGAATCTAGTGGTGCATTCAAAGAAAAAGTACATATCCATCAAGTTTCACTTGTTGAGAGAGAAGGTAAATGAGAATAAAGTTAGATTGGAGTTTGTTTCTTCAATGGATCAGATTGCTGATATATTCACCAACCCTCTGCCTGAGTATCTCAAAGGGAAGATAGGGGTTATTACCCCTCCTATTTAGAACTAAGGTGCACTTGTCTGCATCAATCTCATGGAATTCACAGTCATATCTTGTGATCCAAATTGATGTTGAGGAGATACTACTCAGGAGGAGTAGTCAGTATGCAAATTTTGGGATTAATCTGAAACAAAAAGGGGGAGAAAAGATTGCAAATATGTGCCCTTTACCATTGATGTCAAAGGGGGAGAGAAGTCATGTGAAAAACTAGTTGCTAATGAAAGGGGGAGAAGTGAAGAAAGTGGTTGCAGAAGTGATAAGAGAAAGGGGGAGAAATCCTTTTCTTGATGATTGAATAAGTTTTTCACATCATATGTTGCCATCAATGACAAAGGGGGAGATTGTTTCAAATATGTGCTTAGGATGTGTTGTCTTTGATGCCAACATATCCCTTTGTTAGAAAAAGGGGAAACAATGCAGATCAATGAAGTAGATTGCTCTTCATTTCCATAAGAATGAAGATCAAAGTTCACGAACTATATGGCTATGTAGAGGATTGTCTGAAGTAGCTCTGGTTAAGATTTGAGAGGTCCACATGAAGATTTGAAGAAGATATGGCCATTTGAGTAGAACTAGGTTTTGTAGTGTTCAGAAGAGAGAGGTGACATGAAATTGGTCCAGATTGCTCCACAATGAAAAATTATGATCTACAGATCTAAACGCATGTTTGGAAAGTTTGTGTGTATTCTCAACTCAATTGGTTCATGTTTTGGAGGTCTGCAAGTAATCTTTCTAGTGTGATAGTCATGGAAGACAATGTTCTTGAGGTTCTAGATGAAGATGCAAGTGATTCTGATGAATTAAAGTAGTGTGGATGCTATTGTTGAATTAAATGTGCTTGTGGAGGTCTCTGGATCATGTACCTACTGCGTTGGTGGTCCGCATTAAGATTTGAGCTTGTGGTTGAAGATTTCTTCTTGAGTGTTGTTGTTCATTCTAGTTTTGGCTAACCAGATGCTTTGTGCATGTTACAAATGATCTAAGAGAGGTTCTATGAAGTGTGGCATGCTATTTGAGGAAGATTCAAGTCCCAGCTATGTTTGGCTAATAGTATAGTATTCTACATTGAGTCAATCCAACCTTGATGTTCATTCTAATGTTGATGAAGCATATAAATACTTGTGGATGGGTTGTGGAAAGTTTTTCCTCATGCAAAAATGATAAGATCCTAAGAAAGGTACAGAGGCAGAGTAGAGAAGAGGAGCAAAAGAACAAAAACAATAAAGGATGAAGAGATAGTGAAGAAGTGTTTGGGGGCAGAGAAGAAGTTTTGTGAGCTTTCAATGGGCCTGAACTAGACATGAAGAAGATGCTCTTTCTCAGTTCATTCTTTCTATATAAACATAAAATATTGTAGGCAGTGAGCCTCTTTGAGAAGTGGGTTTTGGGTAGTACACCCGAAGGCAAGTGCTTTCCCATTTATTTTAAGTACTTTTAATAGGGTACGAATCTTGTGGGTTAACCCCCACCATGGTTTTCCCTTATCTAGGTTTCCACGTAAATTTTTTTTGGTGTTATGTGTGTTCATTTTGTTTATGCTCATGTCTTGTTGATTCATGCTTTAATGTTTACATCATTAATCTGTTTGTAAGTTGTGAAAGAAGATTAAAAGTAGAAAAGGTTAAAATTGTAGACAACTGATTCACCCCCCCTCAGTTATCTGACCTGATTCCAACAGGTGCATTTGTCAATTCAAAAGGCATCACTAAACACTCATACAATCCTTCATTTGTATTAAAAGTAGTCTTCAATTCATCTCCTTCTCTGATTCTAATCTGATGGTATCCACTCTTCAAGTCTATCTTTGTAAAATATTTTGCTCCACTCAAACAGTCCATAATATCATTCATCCTAGGTAAAGGAAATCTATACTTAACTATGATCTTGTTTATTGCTTTAAAGTCTATACACATTCTACTTTCTCCATCTTTCTTTGGTGATAACATTGCAGGTACTACACAAGGACTCAAACTTTCTCTGATCAAACCTTTCCTCAACAACTCATGTATCTCTCTATTCAGTTCTTCATTCTTTGTCAGTGTCATTCTATGTGCTTCTTTATTAGGAAAACTAGCTCCAGGTATAAGATCCATGTGATAACTGAGACTCTTGATTAGTGGAAATCCTTCAGGTACATTATCTGATATGATGTCTTCATACTCTATCAGCAACTCAATTCTCTCCTCCAGTTGTGGCTCTTTAGTGTTTGTCTTTAGGTCTTCAGGCTTCTTAGGAATCAAAGCATAACACATATTCTCATTTCTCAAACCATCCAAAAATTTCCTTCCATCAACCAAATAAATTCTAGCATTCCCACATACTTCACTATTAGGATTATCTTCCAAAGGAATTAAAGTAATTCTCTTTCCATTTGATAGTATATTTATTCTTTCTTCCATCATGTATATATTTCCTATCATACTAACATGGTCTACCAAACAAAATATGACATACATCCATAGGCATAATATCACACAATACTTCATCATGATAAGATCCAATATAAACTTTCACCAAACATTGCTCACTCACCAGTACCTTATGATCATCCTGAATCCATGCTATCTGATATGGCTTAGGGTGTTTCAATCTTTCCAACTTTAGTTTTGTCACCATCTCCTCTGAAAGAAAATTACCTGAACTACCACTATCAATTACAACCTTACAATACTTACCTCATGATTTGCATCTAGTTCTGAACAAGTTTTTCCTCTATGGTGGTTCCTCATTTGTCTTTTCTTGAAATAGTGCTTTCCTCATGACTAGTGATTCTCCTTTCTTAGGTTTACCAACTGAACTAGGCAATGCAATAGGTTCTTCTACATAGGCTACTCTTCCATTGTTCTATGTCTTCTTGCTTCTACTCCATTGATTATATTCAAATGCTTTATATCCTTGACCTCCATACCTAAAATAGGTTCCTCTAAATTTTCTCCTATCATGTCCTCTTCCTTCTCTTCTATATCCCTCACTTCAGTATGGACTAGCGTTTCCTCTATAGTGTTGGGAATTAAGGTGTCTCAACCTTGATAATTCTCTGCATTTGTAATGTTTGTATTTATTATCTAATTGCATATGTTGTAAATATTTGGAAATTCCATATTGTCATGTTGTGGGATGTGGCATAGTGATGTGGCAATCCTACATGGAATATGAAAAATTGTTATTTTGTCCTCACATGAGGAGATAGGCATCCCACTTAGTGGTAGGAATATTCTACCATGTGTCAACATCCTCCATGTTGTGTAAGGATGCTTGACCGAAATGGTTATGACGAATCGATGACATGTAAGACTCAAAAATAGAAGGTTGTAAGACAGGTGATGACATGTGTCATGAAGCATCTTTGAATAAGGCATATTTGGGAGTCCCAAGGTGGAATATGACATGTTGAAAAAGAATATACTATTTATAGCATGTGTATGATAGATTCTCTTACAGTTGTAAGTTGTAACCGCTATGACAGATTCTATGATGGTCGTAAGTGTCATAAGAGCATCTGTTATAGTCCATTTTGGAAATAGGTGACCCCATTAGGATGGGAGCTATGGACAAGTGTCAGGTACATTCTACAATGTTGACCAAGTGTCCTTAGGCATGGGTTTTGGTCCATGAAGCCATGTTGGACGCCCATTCCAAGAAAGGTCCAATATTGCCTTGTATTTCCTATTTAAACAGGTGCTTGGAGATGGAGTTAGTATCATAGGTTTACAGGTACTGTTATGCTACCGGATTGACTCCAAAAATGAGTGTTGAAGACCATTGAATCTTGTATTGCAAGTGTATTGTAAACAACTTTCAGATTTGTTAATACATTGTGCAGGTTTCTGAGTGTGGGGTTTTTCACCTGATAAGGGTTTTCCCCACCGTAAATCTTTGTCTCTCTTCTTCTATCTACTTTCTAGTTCTTGTGTTTTGCTACAATATCTCATGTTAATGGTTTAACATTGCTGTAATAGTTAGGATAAATTTGAATTTGCATAGCCCTCTCCTCATTAGATTAGTGTAGGAAGTGTTTTCCGCACACCTAGCTTCCTTTCAGTTGGTATCAGAGCTTGATCACCTTTGGTCCTAGTTGTTGGGTAGGGGTTTTTGAGCTAATCTTAGGTTGAGTGGGAGTCTATGTAGAGCATTCTGTATCTTATTGCAGCAAGGAGATGGCAGCCACATCAGGAAGGTTTGAAGTAGAGAATTTCAGTGGCAGTAATTTTGAGCTGTGCAAGCTCAAGATGGAAGACATGTTAGTTGACCGAGACCTTTGGGATAGTGTGAATGGAACTAAACTAGCTGCAATGTCACAAGATGATTGGGATCTCAAGGATCAAAAGGCTAAGGGTCTCATAAGACTTAGTCTTGTCAATTCTATGTTGTTAAATGTCCATGAGGAGACAACTGCAAAACTCCTTTGGAAGAAGTTGGAGGATGTGTATCAAGCCAAATCCCTAGTTAATAAATTTTTTTTCTGAGAAAGAAGTTGTATTCTCTTTGAATGGAGGACGGAGGATCAATTACTGAACATATGAATGCTTGCAACATGCTGGTTGCAGAATTGACATCTATTGGTGTAAAGATGGAGGAGGATCGGTGTATGACCCTACTTTGTTCTCTACCAGACTCATGGGATCATCTTGTCATGGCAATTGGAAGCCCCACATCCACATTCAAAATGGAAGAGGTGGTTTCTTCGCTGTTGCCTGAATAGATGTGGAGAAAGTCTTCTAAGGCAGCCAAAGAGCCCCTTACAGTTCGTGGAAAACCCAAGGAGAAAGGGAAGAAGAAGGACAAGAAAGATAAGAAGGGTAGATCCAAATCCTGTGGGAGATCCAAATCTCCTGGAAAGTCCAAGGCTCTTTGTTAGAACTGTGGCAAGACCGGGCATTTCTGAAAGGAATGTAAAGAGGAGAAGAAGAAAAAGAAGAAATCTCCTAATTCAGATTCTGACAAATCACAAGATGACGGTGATGCTTTCATCGCAGCCCTGGCAACCCATGCATCTGATGATGTATGGCTAATCAACTCTAGTGCATCATTCCACATGACCTCACGTCGAGACTGGTTCACTAAGTATAAGGAGTTCGATGGTGGAAATGTGTATCTAGGTGACAACTCTCATCTGAAGATCGTTGGTTGTGGAATAGTCTCTATCTGATTCCCTGATGGTTGAGTGAAAGGGATCTCTGGGGTTATGCACATCCCAGGCTTAGCACGGAACCTACTTTCTATAAGTAGTTTGAATAATGCAAGTGTGCAGGTTGTCTTTTTGAAAGAAGGATGTAAGATGACTAGAGGATCTATGGTGCTTGCTAAGGGTACTTAGAGAGGTACTCTGTTTTAGATGGAAGCATGCATTTCACAATGCAATAGTTCTTCTAACTCAAGGAAGAGGGCAGAAGTCACTTCATCCCCACCATCTGAATGAGCAGTGAAGAAATCTGTTGTTTCTAATCTTGATGGTTGTAATCATGCATTGGAAGTTAAACGTCCTGCTAAAAAGACAATGTTATGGCATAAGAGATTTGGCCACATTGCTGAGAAGGGTTTGTGTACCCTAAAAAAGAAGAACCTCGTTGAGGGGTTAGATGATTGTAATTTGAGTTCAACTTTTGCGAACATTGCATTTATGGAAAACAAAACTATGTTTAGTTTTACTCGAGTTCTCATAAGTCTTCTGGTGTGTTGGACCTTATTCATTCTGATGTGTTTGGTCCTGTTAATGTTCCTTCATTATCAAAATATGTATACTTTATATATTTTATAGATGATTACAGTAGAAGGACATGGATTTATTTTCTTAGAAGCAAATCTGAAGTCTATAGCAAGTTTAAGGAGTTTAAAACCTTTGCTAAAAATTAGACTAGTAAAAAGATTAAATGTTTGAGAACTGACAACGGTGGCGAGTTCTATTCTACAGACTTTGATAAGTATTGTAAGGAACTTGGGATTGAAAGGCATAAGACAACTCCTTACACCCTGCAACAAAATGGAGTTGTAGAGAGGATGAACAGGACACTGATGGAGAAGGCTACGAGTATGCTTAGTGGAGCTGGCCTAGAACAAAAGTTTTGGGCTAAAGCTATTGCCACTATTTTCTATCTAGTAAACAAATCTCCTACATCAGCTCTTGTTGGAAAGACACCCATGGAGGTGTGGTCTAGTAGAAAGTCTTTAGCAAGGCATCTTTGTGTTTTTGGTTATGAGGCATATGCACATGTCCCTAGGGAGAAGTGGTCAAAGTTGGAGAACAAAGCTGTTAAGTGTATCTTCATCGGCTATGGTGTTGGTGTGAAAGGATACAAACTTTGGAACCCTATGGCTAAAAAAGTGTTGTATAGCAAAAGTGTCATCTTCAGAGAGCTTACACCTTCTTCCACTATTTTGCAGCTAGAAGAAAAAGAAAAGAAAGAGGATGTTGTTCAGTTTCCTCTCACCCCTGAGAAGACTGAACAAAAAGACAATGTTGGACCTGATGATGAGGAGATCTCTAGCAGCTCTAAAAGCTTAGATGAAGAAGCTAAACCTCAACCTCAACTCTTGAGGAGGTCTACACAGATAAGAAAGCAACCTGAAAGGTTTAGTTTTACATTGCTTGATTCTAGTTGTGCTTATGCTTTGCTTACTAATAGTGATGAACCTAGAACTGTATTAGAGGCTTTGGATATGAAGGATGTGGGTTCCTAGAAGGAGGCCATGGAGGAAGAAATGACTTCTTTAGAAAATAATCAAACTTGGGACTTGGTGCCTTTGCCTCCTAGACAGAAACCCGTTGGATGCAAATGGGTGTTCAAGAAGAAAATTAGTACAGATGGCAGTGTTGAGAAGTATAAGGCCAGATTGGTTGCCAAGGAATATTCACAAGTGGAGGGTATAGATTATGGTGAGATCTTCTCTCTGGTCGCAAAGCTAACATCCATTGGATTCCTGTTGTCAATTGCAAAAGCTTATGACTTGGAGGTAGAATAGATGGATGCGAAGAGAACTTTCCTTCATGGTGACTTGGAGGAAGAAATCTACATGTCACTGTTGCAAGTATGGGCCTAACTGGTGTTGTCATTGATATCAACATACTCCTGTTGCATTGATGATAAGGATTGGATGAGCTGTGTGTTGAGGATATTGAGAAAATTAGTTCTAATCAGGAATAGAGAAGAACAGTGAAGACAGTGAGCTAAAGATCCTAGCTAAGATGAAGATCAGAGGATGCGGTTCAAAGGGTTTGTAGATGTGTCTTAAGGTGATCCAGTAAATATTTTAGAGGTCCGCATGAAGATCTGAAGAAGTTGTGGCCACTCAAATTAAATCGGTTCTGGCAGATGTTCAGAGGTGACAGAGTGACACAGATAGGTCTGGTGAGATCCAGAAATGCAATATCCTGTATTACAGATTTGAGGGAATGTTTAGGAAGTAAATGTGAATTGACAACTCAATTGGTTTTTGGTCTGGAGGTCCGCAAGCATCTATTCCATTGTGGCAGTGATGACAGTCTGTGTTCTTGAGGTTTCGGATGAAGGAGATAAGGATTTTAGTAAGCAGATGTAGTGTGGATGTTCTTGGTGACTCAGGCAAGCTTGTGGAGGTCTTTGGATCATGTCCAGTTTATTTTGGTGGTTTGTATTGGAGTTTGAGCTCTGGTGCAGGAGCACCTTGGCAAATCAATGTTGTCCTAGACAAATCTTTAATTTTTGGTTAAATTTGTAATGATTTAATATTGTATTGAGGTCCATCAAGTCATCTTTCATGTGTTAAGATCCTAGGAGGGGTTTAATGTTTAAGTCTTATGACAAGTTGTCATAAAAAATGGAAAATCCCTAAAAATGTATCTTTCAAAAATGTAAAATGAGGAAGGTGAAGGGTCACCTTGTTCCAATTCATTGGAAGGAAGTGGAAACTGAAGAGACAAATGAGGAATGCCTTTATTAAGGCCTTGTAACATCCAAATAAGGTGTGGGTGGTTGATTGGAAAGTTCTAATGAATAAAAGAACACTGTTTTTATTGTATTCCTTCAGAAATTTTTTGTTTTCAGTCATTGTACGGAATTGTACGGCCAAGTACTGGTGCCAAATTGGTTGTAAGTGATAGTCCTATCAATCACCCTCCATTTCCTTTTGGTTGCATGCATTTTAGTTTCGTTTTGCTCAAGATATTGCATTTTTCGTGTAGACTGTCAAACCCTGATTTAGAGTAACCTGTTTTGGGAAAAACGCCAGAACTTTTGTTTCCACCGTTGGATCTTTATGTAACCTGGGGAAAATGACTGTAAATATGTTATCTACAATCTGACCGAAGCGATCGACCTCATTTTGTGTTTTGTGGAAGTTATGGATGACTGTTCGTGGCATTTCACAGTGACATTTCTGAGTTTGAACCCTTGTAGCAGCATTACCAGTCTGTTTTTAGAGCACATTTTCCAAAGTAACCTATACCCATCTTAGAGTATACTGTGGGGATGCATAATGGGTATCCAATGCATGTCTTAGGTTGACATTTGAAGGTCTGTGCAAAAAGATAAGAGGACTGTTCTCTTTTTCTAGGGAGACAAGCCATTTAGAGGATTTGTGAAGCAAGTGCATGTTCCGGGAGTGATCTGCCTTAACCAATGGGTGGGATGAGTCATTTGGTACCCCAATACAACCTTTCCATGATCATACTGGAGTTTCCTTCTGCTGTTCCCACTTTTGCATAAAGGTCTTCGCTTTTGGGCTTGTAGGTGAAGTAGAACCTTGGGATTTATGAAGGAAGAGTTGCCTCAAAGAGTGATAAACTTGTAAAGTGAGTTGATTGAAACCCTTTGATATGAAATATGCTATAAGGAGTTGTGTTGTTCTTTATCCTCTACATCAAATTGGTATCAGAGCTCAGAAGATTCTGAGCGTGTAGATAGAGCGCCGAAGGAGGCAATCTACACCAGGAGTTCGGGATGAGCATTGGTTTTTACTATCTGATTCTTGTTGAGAAGTTTTATGGTTGCAGGTGCAAGTTCACTCACTGCTGTAGGCAGACAGGAAGGTCTGTCAAGAGGGCCAAAGGAGATGGTCCATTGGTTGTCGCCAACAGTCTTGGGGAGAGAGGCAAGAGAGGACTCCCAGGTGAGGGACAGAAGTGTTGTTGTAGCAGGAAGGAGTGGACTTCTGATGCACCTTGGAGGCAGCCAGTCAAACTCCATTAATAGGAGTCACAGTTGGAAGGTAAAGAGGAAGCAGAGGAGGCATCAAGTCAGGGTTGAAGACATAAAGAGGTAAAAGTCATTTGAAGCAGACCACACAACTCTTGGGACAAGAGTTTTCTTCATGCTGAGGAGTATGGTGCAGGAGCACCTTGGCAAATCAAAGTTGTCCTAGACAAATCTTTAATTTTTGGTTAAATTTGTAATGATTTAATATTGTATTGAGGTCCATCAAGTCATCTTTCATGTGTTAAGATCCTAGGAGGGGTTTAATGTTTAAGTCTTATGACAAGTTGTCATAAAAAATGGAAAATCCCTAAAAATGTATCTTTCAAAAATGTAAAATGAGGAAGGTGAAGGGTCACCTTGTTCCAATTCATTGGAAGGAAGTGGAAACTGAAGAGACAAATGAGGAATGCCTTTATTAAGGCCTTGTAACATCCAAATAAGGTGTGGGTGGTTGATTGGAAAGTTCTAATGAATAAAAGAACACTGTTTTTATTGTATTCCTTCAGAAATTTTCTGTTTTCAGTCATTGTACGGAATTGTACGGCCAAGTACTGGTGCCAAATTGGTTGTAAGTGATAGTCCTATCAATCACCCTCCATTTCCTTTTGGTTGCATGCATTTTAGTTTCGTTTTGCTCAAGATATTGCATTTTTCGTGTAGACTGTCAAACCCTGATTTAGAGTAACCTGTTTTGGGAAAAACGCCAGAACTTTTGTTTCCACCGTTGGATCTTTATGTAACTTGGGGAAAATGACTGTAAATATGTTATCTACAATCTGACCGAAGCGATCGACCTCATTTTGTGTTTTGTGGAAGTTATGGATGACTGTTCGTGGCATTTCACAGTGACATTTCTGAGTTTGAACCCTTGTAGCAGCATTACCAGTCCATTTTTAGAGCACATTTTCCAAAGTAACCTATACCCATCTTAGAGTATGCTGTGGGGATGCATAATGGGTATCCAATGCATGTCTTAGGTTGACATTTGAAGGTCTGTGCAAAAAGATAAGAGGACTGTTCTCTTTTTCTAGGGAGACAAGCCATTTAGAGGATTTGTGAAGCAAGTGCATGTTCCGGGAGTGATCTGCCTTAACCAATGGGTGGGATGAGTCATTTGGTACCCCAATACAACCTTTCCATGATCATACTGGAGTTTCCTTCTGCTGTTCCCACTTTTGCATAAAGGTCTTCGCTTTTGGGCTTGTAGGTGAAGTAGAACCTTGGGATTTATGAAGGAAGAGTTGCCTCAAAGAGTGATAAACTTGTAAAGTGAGTTGATTGAAACCCTTTGATATGAAATATGCTATAAGGAGTTGTGTTGTTCTTTATCCTCTACATCAAGCTCGCAATTGAAGAATTACTTCCAGATGATGGTGTTCTTCCTAAGTCTGGTCGACCAGATGAGTTACACATCCTATGGATGTTCTTGAAGATGTTATGTGAAGATTGGTGTGTTCCTAGAAGAAGATTGAAGTCTCAGATTTGTGTAGCCAACAGTGTGTTGATCCACATGAAGTCTTTTGAAATTAGTCATGATGTATTTATGTATTTGCTATGTAATGTTTTCTGACTTAGATGATCATTCCTAAGTCAATGTCTTGTATAAATAAGGGATTGTAAAGTCATTTCAAATGTATCTTGTGGAGATGAGAGTGTTGTAGAGAGGAGAAGAGCAAAAGGCAGAGCATAAGTTTTAGGCTTAAATGGAACTGACTCAAGCATGGTGAAGATACTATTCTCCAGTTCAAGTATATGATACTTATTATTTTGTAGACAGTGTGTCTCTTGTAGGAAGTGGGCCTCTTGTCATCAGGATGCTAAGGCAATGAGCCCTAATTGGCATGTGCCATTTTGTTCTTTCTATTCTTCTAACAGAGAATACAATCTTGGGTTAATCACCCCATGATTTTTCCCTTAACCAGATTTTCCACGTCAAAATCTTGGTGTCTTATGTGTTGATGTGTTTCTACTCTTGATTTAATGCATTATCTTTCCATGATTGATTTATTATTATGCTACTGATTTACAAAGTGGATTTAACTGCTTAATTAGAAGAAAGTTTTGGACAACTGATTCACCCCCCCTCTCAGTTGTCTATCCTAAATCTAACAATTGGTATCAGAGCTAAGTTCCTCTAAAAGAGCTTAACTGCTTGAGGAGATCCAAGATGTCATCCTACAAGAAGCATACTCTGAATTCTGATGGAACCAATTTTAATCTTTGGAAAAGTCACATGCAATGTCACTTGCAATGTATGGGAATGCAGTACTAGACGAATAGCCTAAAAATTGCAAATAAAATCACAGATGTTGAAAACAATCTGCGGACTAAAGAAGCTCTTCTAAGTGTCTTGCCTGATTTAGAGCTAACAAATGTTGTTGACCTACAAACTGCTTTTGAGATTTGGGAAAAAATGGAACTTATGCATGAAGGAGACAAGTATGTTAAATGTGCAAGGCTACAAAGTCTGAAAGGAAAATCCAAAAATTTGAAGATGAGAGAAGATGAAAATATCGTTAGTTTTATTCCAAGAGTAAATGAGCTTGTTTGTGGCATTAGATGTGCTGGTGGAGTCTTGGATGAAGATGAGATTGTTGGCAAAGTTCTCAGATCCCTTCCTGCTTCTTATAAATACAAGGTTGTTGCCATTGAAGAATTCAAAGCCCATGCAGGTGTCACAAGAGATCAATTGGTTGGTAAATTAGCTACATTTGAATTGACTGAGTTTGGAGATGCTCCCCCAAGACTGAATCTGCATTCAAAGCTAGTGCCTCTATAAAAGGTAAACAAAGGTTTGATCTAGGAGAGAACTCTTCAAGGAAACCTTCATGGTATGAAAAAGCAAGAAAAGACCTAAAGAAGAAGTAGAAATTGCTCAACTTGAAGCCCTTATTGCAAAAAGAATGCCAAGAAGATACAGTAAGTATGAAGAGAAATTGCCTTTTACGTGTTTTAACTGCAATAAGATTGGTCATTTTGCCTCAAGGTGTCCGGAAAGATTTTCAAGGCAAAATCCTAACAGATCAAGGTTCCAAAAGAATTGTTACTATGTCCGTGAAGATGATGATAATAAAGGAGTAACAGATGATGAATCAGAGATAGGAAACAAATTTAGAAGTGACTGGGTGTTCATTGCTATCAAGGAAGAAGATCCAATGTCCTCTGTATCTGTCAATCATAAAATTGTGGAAAGAGCTCTAGCTGCCCAAGTTGAAGAAAAAGATGATTGGGTCATTGACAGTGGATGCTCTCACCATATGACAGATGACAAAAATAAGTTCATAGATTTGGAAAGGTATGAAGGAGGAGTGGTAAAGTTTGGTGACAATTCTACTGGCAGAATCAGAGGAAAAGGAACCATTTCTTTTGATGGAAAGAACAAAACTAGTAATGTACTATATGTTGAAGGTCTGAAGCACAAACTTCTCAATGTTGGACAGTTGATCGACAAAGGCTATGATCTTCGATTCAAGAATGGAAAATGCAAGATCTTTGAAAGTTCTAGAACAGAGATTGCATCTGGTACTCAAACAAAAGGTAATATCTTCCATTTAGTTGGTACTGGTAAAAGTTGTCTATTTGTGCAAATTGATCAAAGTTGGTTATGGCATAGGAGGATGTGTCATGTGAATTTTGATAATATCATCAAGATAAGAAACACTCAGGTTGTAAGAGATCTTCCAAAACTAGTGAAACCTACAAATAGTTTTTGCAAAGAATGTCAGTTGGGAAAACAAAGCAGAGTCTCATTCAAAAGCAAGGAACAATCTTCTACTGGATTATTGGACTTAGTTCATACTGATCTATGTGGTCCGGCAAGAATCAAGAGTGTGCAAGGTGATAGATACTTCATGTTACTAATTGATGACCACTCCTAGATGATGTGGGTTACTTTTCTGAAAGAGAAATCAAAAGCTCTTGAGAATTTCAAAATATTCAAGGCTATGGTAGTGAATGATACTGGATTAAAATTAAAATGTCTGAGGTCTGATAGAGGTGGAGAATTCACATCCGATGAGTTCATAGAATTCTATGAGAAACATGAAATAAAGAGATAGTTGTCTGCTTCTAGGACTCCACAGTAGAATGGAGTATAAGAGAGAAAGAACCAGACCATCCAAGAAGCATCTAAAACCATGATGATGGAAGCAAATGTTCCTCAGATCTACTGGAGAGAAGCAGTGAGCACTGTAGTCTACACTTTTAATCGAGTTCAAATTAGAAGTAATACCAGTAAGAATCTTTATGAACTCTGGTTTGGCATCACTCCTACTATGAAGTATTTCAGAGTCTTTGGAAGAAAATGTTACATTAAAAGAGATGAAGATCTAGGCAAATTTGATGCTAGAAGTGATGAAGGAATATTCTTGGGTTATTCTACTCAAAGCAAAGCATACCGGTGTTATAACAAGAGACTAAGGAAGATTATAGAAAGTACAAATGTGAAGGTTGATGAAGGAATTGAAAAACCCTCAAGGTTTTATGAATATGATGAAGATGAGAATGATGTTCTAATTTAAGGAGTCAAAGCCCCTTCTAAAATTTAGATTCAGATTGATCCGGTAAATCAGGTAGAAGAGATGAGTTTGAATGAGCCTAATCAAGAATCAGAAGTGCAAGAAAATCCCAAAATTCCTAGGTATGTAAGATTGAATCACTCTGAAGATTAGATCATAGGTGATAAAAGCAAAGGTGTACAAACAAGAAGAAGGATTGCTCAAGATTCAAAAGAGTATTGTCTGATTTCAAAGATTGAACCTAAGATAGTAAGTGAAGCTTACAATGATGAAAACTGGACTAAAGCAATGGAGGAAGAGCTGATGCAAATTGAGAAAAACCACACTTGGGATCTTGTTCCCAGACCTAGAAATAAGAATGTGATTGGAACCAAATGGGTCTTCCAGAACAAACTAAATGAAGTTGGTGAAGTAATCAGAAATAAAGCTAGATTGGTCTGCAAGGGTTATTCTCAAATAGGAGTTGATTTTGAAGAAACTTTTGCTCTAGTGGCAAGAATTGAAGAAGTCAGATTACTCCTTGCCTTTGCTACCTTCAAGGACTTCAAAGTATATCAGATGGATGTCAAGTCTGCCTTTCTGAATGGAGACTTGGAAGAAGAAGTATACATTAAGCAACCGGATGGATTTCAATTGTCTGATCATGGTGATATGGTCTACAAGTTGAAAAAAGCACTATATGGACTCAAGCAAGCCCCAAGAGCCTGGTATGAAAGATTGGATAAGTATATTTTGAAGATTGGTTTCAACAAAGGTACTGCTGACAGTAATTTGTATTTCAAAATTGATCATGAAAATATTTTGATTATTGAAGTGTTTGTTGATGATATCATTTTCAGAGGAAGAGATAGTATGTGTAAAACTTTTGCAAATCAAATGAAAAGTGAATTTGAGATGTCCATGCTTGGGGAAATGAATTTCTTCTTGGGTCTACAAATCACTAAAATAAAGAAATGAATCTTCATTTCTCAGACCAAATATGTGAAAGAATTGTTGAAGAAATTTAGGATGGAAGACTCAAAACCAATGAGTATTTCCATGGCAATCAGACGTAAATTGGGCAAAGATGATAACTCTCCTAGGGTTGATCAGAAAAAGTACAGGTCAATGATTGGAGGATTTTTGTATCTCACTCAAACTAGACCTAACATTATGAATGTTGTTGGTCTGATTGCTAGATTCCAAGATGATCCTAGAGAATCTCATGTCATGGAAATCAAGAGGATTTTTAGTTTTCTAAAAGGGACAGTTGAGTATGGATTGTGGTATCCCAGAGATCATGATTTTTCTATTCATGCATACACAGATGCAGATTGGGTAGGAGATGTGGATGACTAGACAAGTACTAGTGGTGGAGCATTCTTTTTGGGGAAGAGATTGGTTTCTTGGATGAGCAAGAAATAAGAGGCTATAACTCTATCCACTGTAGAAGAATAATATAATGCAGCTGCAGGTAGTTGCACTCAAGTTTTGTGGATGAGCTGGTGTAGGAGCACCTAACACAAGGTGGCCTCCATGAGGCATTCAACTGTTTGATGTTCATATTGTTGTTTCCAATAAGGTCCTATAAGATCATTCATGTAATAAGGTTTGTTTGACCAATGCATGTTATTTTAGTTTGTATCTAGGTTTATGTTG
This sequence comes from Cunninghamia lanceolata, assembly GCA_027924645.1. Classification (NCBI taxonomy): domain Eukaryota; kingdom Viridiplantae; phylum Streptophyta; class Pinopsida; order Cupressales; family Cupressaceae; genus Cunninghamia; species Cunninghamia lanceolata. Next base: position 9,646,048 of record BSBN01000193.1, read on the forward strand.
TAAGTCTCAAGGATACCTGTCGAGCTGTAATCTTGAAGGTTGTTAGGCAGTTAGAGGTTGTTAGTCGGTTGTGATCTCCCAGCGGCTTGGAGTCAGGTTGGTACTGTTGACAAGAGACACTATATGGATTCATGATTGTTGTCATTGATGGCAACAAAGTTCATCCCACACATCCGCAGGACATGGTGTGTCTCTACCGGAAGTCAGAATGAAGATTGTTGTGGTCCGGTAAACAAGAACAAAGCATGTGGTAAGATCTGATAGACAAGTCTGGATCTCTCAGAGGAAGTATCTTGGTGAAGTACAGATTTGGGGAAGTCAAGAGGACTACCTTGAGTGGTATATTCCAAGGATTTAGCCTACAGTGATAGAAGAGGAAAAAGATATGAATAGTTGAGTACTAGATTCCTAAGTGACAGTGTGAACAGAGGAAGAACTGACTGACAGAACATCAAACTACTTTTAGAATGTGTTACTAATGGTGGTAAAGGTTATGAGGGCATGAATCATGTTTGGCCGACATGATTAATGATTTCTACAAGTATATACTTGATCCGCATTACTTGATGTGCAAGGATTCAGCCGACTGATCAGAATTAGTGAAAAGATTGACTATTCCGGGTGCTAACTAGAAAGGTGATGAAATTACTTGTGTGGATATATATACACAATGGATTTAGTTGTGAGAGTTGTTGTGGTTAGTGAGGCATGAATAAAAGTAGAAGAGCAGAGCAGAAGTAGTAAGAAAGGTCTGGTATGTGAAAGAAAGTAGCTTAAGGGAAGAGGAAAGATGAAGTGCTACAGATCAGTATACTGAGCCTAACCAGAACTAGACTCCAGCATTTACAGATGCTACCAATCAGTTCAAGTATTGTATAACACTCTTTTTGTAGATAGTGAGTCTCTTGTAGGTAGTGTGCCTCTTGTGAGTAGTGTGCTCAGGCAGTGAGCCCTAATTGGCAAGTGCCATTTTGTATTTCCTTATTCTTCTAACAGAGAATAATCTTTGGGTTAATCACCTTGTGGTTTTCTCCCTTAACAGGGTTTCCACATCAAAAATATTGTATCATGTGTATCTCCATTTCATGGTTATGTTTGCTTGTTTGAATTAATGCTACATTGATTAATAAGAAAGTTCAGAAAGAAGAAATAATTAGGATAATTGATTCACCCCCCCTCTCAGTTATCAAGAATTGGTATCAGAGCTAAGTTCCTCCTAACAGAGTCTAACAGCTCGAGGAAGATTTGGGAATCTAAATGGATGCATATGGTTTAAAGGAGCAACTCAAGACTGCACTTGAGGATCTTAAATAGTCAAACTCTGAAATCAATGAATTAAAGGAAAGACTCAAACAGGCTACTGATTTCATGAGAGAAATAAAAGACAAATTAAGTCTCTCTATGAAAAAGAGAAAGGAGCTGCTTCAGCAATTGGCAAGACAAGGTGAAGCTAAAGATGCAAATGAAGCGCTAACTGAAAAAACCAAGTTATGTGAAAAGTTATCAAAAGAAGTCATTATGGTAAGACATGAAATGGAATCACGAGTTATAAAGTTTACCCAAGAAATTGAAGAGAAAAGAAAAACTGAAGATAATCTAAGGTAATCTCTCAAGGAGAAATTAGAAGATTGCCACCAAATGGATAGAATTATCAGACATCTTGAATCTGAACTTGAAGATGCTAAAGAAAATAAAGAAAAACTTGAGGATCAAATTGTCTCTCTCAAAAGGGATCTTCAATCAGCAAATGAATATAAAGAGAAATTCAAGATAAGTTCTGCTCAACTTGAAGTTCTTCATGGAAGTCAAAAGAGGGCAGATGACAAGTGTGGTTTGGGATATGAGAAAGGAGAAAGCTTTGGATCTGGTCAAAAGAATTTTGGATAAGAAAATCCAAGGAATAGGCCTAGAAGACCTCCGGTAAGATAGCCCAATGCTCAAAGATATCCATCCTTCAATGGATACTGCCACAACTGTAATCACTTTGGTCACAAAGCTAATCAGTGTAGAAAGAGAATGAATCAGACTAATTCATCCTTCTCCAGACAGTATTTTAACTGCAAAAGGTATGGTCACAAGTCTCATGAATGCAAAAATATGCAAATGAACAAATCATTCAATGGTAGATGCTTTGTATGCAATAGAGTAGGTCATATGGCTAATCAATGTAGATCAAGAGGATATCAGTCAAATATGCAAAGAAATGTTGCTTTCCAAATCTACAATAGGTCTGGTCATAGTGCAAAATTCTGTAGAAGCAAGAATTGGGACAAAAGAGGTCCGGTATATCATAATCAGAATCAAGATAAGGGTAAACAAAAGGTGAATACGGATGAAGTTAAAAGTGAGATGAGCAAGATTTGGGTGAAGAAAAGTACTGAGAATGTAGAGGTTGGATCCACACCAGACTCTGGTGCTAATATTCCTTCCAGAAATTAAAAAGTGAGCTCTAGCTCAGGGGGAGACACAAAGAAAACCTTGTTCCTCCAGCTAGTCAAGTGGTGCCGGAATTGGCACAAGAAGAGTTGCAGATTGAAGGGTTCATAAGGGAAACATCCAAACAAACTATGGTTAAGATTTGGAAGATCCGCATGATGTTTAAAGATCAAGACAGATCTGGTTCTTCAAATCATCTGAATAAGGCAAACTGGAATAATGTAGGTCGAGCATTTATTACAATCTGATATTAGGGTTTGCAGAGCAATATAAGGGTTTCCTCATTAATCACTTGTTCATTCTGCACTCAAGAAGAAATGAAAAGTGGATCTCTGCAATGAAATTCCTCAAGTTCATCGAAGATCATTTGCAGATGTCATTACATCCAGAAATCAATCCAACCAACTCCATGAAACTGAAAGGCGCAAAAGGTATTTTTTGTTTTCAATATCTCACTACAAATCTTTTGATGATGGCTACTCCAAATATAGTAAAGATTTCTGATAGACCTCACCCCACATTTAAGAAACATCCATACAAATCCTTGGAGGTAGATCCCCTAGGTGCATTTTCTAGTGTTCTGCATGGTGTTTTGCACACCGAAGATATTAGGGTTTATATACACGCAAATGTTGAAGAGTTTGGGGAATTCAAACTAAGAGATATCTATCACAAACAACTGTTAGATGATTCATTTGAGCTCAAACCCCAATACAAGGGCCTCCGGAACAAGCACTTTACACAATACATTTCCTCTATTTTACGGAGGATGAATGGGTTAGGTACATTTTGAGTAGAATACATGACAATTTCATGTGGTTAAATGGACCATTCAAGATTACTAAAGATACCATTAGGGCAGTTACCAGATTACACTCATCCAGTGGGATTCCTGTTCTTAAATCTGTAAAGAACCAAACTATGAGTGAGGCTACCGGATCTAAGTTTGACAAAAGAGCAATGACAGTAGATGACATCACTGATCTGGATGTCAAGTTTGCTTCTATGATCATTGGATATAAGATATATCATTCTAGCAGAGAAAATTCTGTACCTGGAACTGCCATCTATACCACTTATGAAATGCTAAGAAAGGTTGTAGACTATGATCTTTGTCAGCTTCTCTTGAACCAACTATTGGAGAATCTGCATAAAATCAAGAAAGATTAAAAGAACTCATTCAAGTATGGTGGATTAATTTTGTGCTTATTTTTCTATTTTATGAATGAGCTTCCCAGATCTAGTGGCTGGGTATGGGAGAGTGATAGGCTAGTAGCTATCCAAATCAGAGATTATTTGCATGGACTTGGTGATAACAAAGCACAAAATTAGCTCTATGGGGATACTTCAAGAACTTTCAGAACATGATGCAAGCAAGAGAAAGGATACCCTAGTCTCTTCTTGAGAAATACAAAGACACAGTCTATTTTATGGTAGAGACTGATCAGTGCCTAATGGAGGCAGTGGAACCAAGGACAGTCTGGATCATGCCCATGGGGTATGAAGTTGATGAACAGATTGTGGAGTTGCATGTTCAACACATGCTAAGTCAGCCAAAGGATCCGAAGGCAGAATGGTTTGGAACCTTTGAGGAGCTGAGTGTAAAGATTCATGTGGAACTCAGAGAACCAGAGATCAAAAGGAAGGTGAGAAAAGAAGTAGAACATATTGCCCAAGGCCTTGGTATCTCAAAGGAGGCACTTGATGCCCACAGGGAAAAGAGACAAAAGGCTGAGGAAGAGAAGAAAGAGATAGAAAAGGGAAGCAAGGAAAGTGCTCCAGTAGAGACCTCAACCCAGACCAGATCATCAAAGAGATCTGCACCTGTCATAGCCAAAGGCTCAAAAACATCAAAACCGGAAGTCCAGGCATCCAGCAAAGGAGAGAAAAGGTCAAAGACAAAAGCTACAAGGGCTTATGCAAGTCAAAGAGATGAAGAGGAAACAGAATCAGATGAGGGGGCAAAGGAAATAATGAAGCAGAAGAAGAAAGGATCTGATAAACCTACCATAGGACAAGACAAGGAAGAAATGGCAGAGGAATTTGTTGAAAAACCTACCCTATCTTTAGAAAGTGTATTAAAATTAGTCACTATGGATGGAAACCTTCAACCAATGGCTAAATTTTATGATGATTATAATGAGGCTGACCAAAAGATCCTGCAGGAAGCTACAATCAAGTACTTGAACATATATAATAAGGCCTTCATTGAAATTATATCTCTTATTCCCAAGAGCCTAGAAAAGGAGTTGGAAATGAGAAAGACAAATGCCATGGCAAAATACCTTGAGATCCGGAAACAGATAGCTATTCAGCTATATCCTTCAATTGATCCCAAGACAATGAACATGGTATTCAAAGATTGCAAGGATGAATTCAAGAGCAAAGCAAGGATGAATCAGCTTATGCTTGGTGAGACCGACAAGGTAGCCAAGGACATAGAAGAGATTCTCTGGAAAGCCCTCAAAAGATTTAATCTTCCTATTATAGAGGACTTGGGTACTGATCCCTCAACCACAAGTGTTGCAGAAGAAAATACTGAGAAAATGACAGAAGAGGTGGGCCCTGAACAGACTAACATTTCTCCTCCGGTTTCCCCTACAGTCTCCAGATCTAAAGGAGAAGAAAAATTACAGGAGAAAGAAGTAGAGGTGAAGGAAAAAGAAGATGATAGTGCTAAGCTTGCAGAAGGAGAGAAGACTTCAACAGAGAAGACCACAACTGCTAGTGGTGAGAATGTAGAAGGAGAGAAAGCTCCAGAGGATAGCTCCAAAATTGTAGAAGAGAAGAAACATTTGTCTCCAGCAAGAGACACTGCACAAACTGTACAAGAATTCCTGAACAAAGAAACAATGGAGATTGATGAACCAGAGCTTCTACAAGGTCCATTCAATTTTGATTCTCTTTCTCCAGTACAGACAATGAAGATAGCTTCATTCGCTAATGCTAAGGCTAAAGAAAAGCTCCTAAAGTCTCATATGGAAGACTGTGAGTTGATAGAAGCTGCTTCTGGAGTGCTAGAAAAGATTATGCCATCATTTCAAAAAGATCCCATAGCCTCCTCATCCGGTAATCTCAAAACTCTAGTCAGCAGTGTTAATACACATTTTGATTCTCTAGAGAAGTCAGCTGAAGAAAAGGTCCGGAAGGAGTTTTTGGATAAAAGGTTCTCCGAGGTACAGGGTTTGATCATTAATGATAGGAGAAACATGCATATTGGGATAAAGAGCTTAGAAAATGCTCTTAAGGATGGCAGTGAAGTATACAAATTTTGTATTTCCTGGTCCAAAGCAACATTAGAAATTGAGAAGAAAATAAAAGAGCAAGAGGACAAACTACTAAGCTTGTCTCAAAGTTTTGTTCCTCTCTCATCCTCCATAGTAAATCAAGAGTGTCAGACTATTGCAATCACAAATTCAATAAAGAATTTTGAGAAGGAAGGGAATAACATAATTAACCAGATGGGTGAACTTAGAAGGATTATTATCCCTAAGTTAGAGGCCATGCATGAGGCCATAAATGATGCTCAGATTACAGCCCAGACCAATGATCCAATAGATCTTAAGAAGGTAGAAGCATTTGCATTCCTCTTGAGTGGTCACATCTCAATTTTGGACAGGATGAAGCAGAGTTGGGAGACAGAAATTGTACAGTTGAAGAATATTTTTTCAGACATACTTAAATATATGTAAATACAACTTGTATATATATACTTATGCGGCTAAGTATAGTTAAATTTTAGAAAATTTTGGTATGTGTACCTTGCCCTTTGCCATTGTTGTCAAAGGGGGAGTGAGGAGCAGTGAAAAATGAGGAATCCAACTAAGGGGGAGCTCTAGAAAATGCATATAAAGATAGAGCATCAGCCAAGGGCGAGCATAGTGTAAACACTTAGTCATTTTTCACTAAGTGTTGCCATTAATGCCAAAGGGGGAGATTGTTGACAAGAGACACTATATGGATTCATGATTGTTGTCATTGATGGTGACAAAGTTTATCCCACACATCCACAGGACATGGTGTGTCTCTACCGGAAGTCAGAATGAAGATTGTTGTGGTCCAGTAAACAAGAACAGAGCATGTGGCAAGGTCTGACAAATAGGTCCGGATCTCTCAGAGGAAGTATCTTGGTGAAGTGCGGATTTGGGGAAGTTAAGAGGACTACCTTGAGTGGTATATTCCAAGGATTTAGCCTCCGGGGATAGATGAGGAAAAAGATATGAATAGTTGAGTATTGGATTCCTAAGTGACAGTGTGAACAGAGGAAGAACTGACTAACAGAACATCAGACTACTTTTCAGATGTGTTACTGATGGTGGTAAAGGTTATGAAGGCATGAATCATGTTTGGCCAACATGATTAATGATTTCTACAAGTATATACTTGATCCGCATTACTTGATGTGCAAGGATTCAGCCGACTAATTAGAATTAGTGAAAAGATTGACTATTCCGGGTGCCGACTAGAAAGGTGATGAAATTACTTGTGTGGATATATATACACGATGGATTTAGTTGTGAGAGTTGTTGTTGTGTTAGTGAGGCACGAATAAAAGCAGAAGAGCAGAGCAGAAGCAGTAAAAAGGTCCAGTATGTGAAAGAAAGTAGCTTAAGGGAAGAGGAAAGATGAAGTGCTGCAGATGAGTATACTGAGCCTAACCGGAACTGGACTCTAGCATTTGCAGATGCTACCAATCAGTTCAAGTATTGTATAACACTCTTTTTGTAGACAGTGAGTCTCTTGTAGGCAGTGTGCCTCTTGTGAGCAGTGTGCTCAGGCAGTGAGCCCTAATTGGCAAGTGCCATTTTGTATTTCCTTATTCTTCTAATAGAGAATAATCTTTGGGTTAATCACCTTGTGGTTTTCTCCCTTAATAGGGTTTCCACGTCAAAAATATTGTGTCATGTGTATCTCCATTTCATGGTTATGTTTGCTTGTTTGAATTAATGCTGCATTGATGAAGAAATAATTAGGATAACTGATTCACCCCCCCTCTCAATTATCAATAGGTACTACGCACCATGAGTAGATAAATACCCTAGAGATCATCGATTGTAATCAGTTATAAGAGAGATCAAAACAATGTGATTTTAATTAAGAAATAGAGCATCTGTATGCGCATTTTTTGGAAAGCATAATAAACAAAGTGTTATGCATCTTTCTGTCATTTGATTTCTCAAGGGTTTCTTTATGTGAAATCAATTTACTATTTTGTAGCCAAGATGGATTTCTTAATCCATTCCACCGGTTAGATTTCTTCGAAATTAGTGGAATGGTTGTACAGTGTTTTCGTTTCTTTCTTTTGTTTATTTGGATTTTTTTAAGATCACATACCGGGCATAGATAGATCGTAATGCCATCATGTGCTAGGTTGGCAGAGTGAATGATCTGTGTGATTAGATCTGTGTAGTCGAAGAAATGAATCCGTGAAGTTACCAAATTTATAGCAGATCAAATCAGTGAAGTTTCAAGTTGTTTCACCTATCATACAGTTTGTGTGTATATCACAATTGTATGCCAGATATACATCTTGTGTATATATCACAGTTGTATGTGGCGGATGTACATTGTGAATGTACAAGTGTATTGGCATACAAAGGAGAGAGAAAGTTAAAGCTTCTGATCAGCATACAAGGAAGTCAATGGTCAAATGTACATTCAGCAAAACATATTCTGAATGGATGTTTTGATTGCATCTCTTGAATGCATAATCAAGTTGCATGTTTTGAATGTATGCTGCGCATATACATTGCGTAGATGCATTAAGTCAGGTACAAAGTGTGACCGATAGCAGCGGTAAGGGAAACTAGCAGTAGCAAGTCAAGCCTTGCATGTATGAGGAGAGTCATCAGTACATCAGTGTGAGGAGATGAATGTTCACTGATGGTGAGTATTACACTGATGGAAGTAATTCACAGCGAAGAGAGAGCTGTCGGAGTAAGGGGTGTGATCAGAGTAAAGGTATTTGGTCGACTGATGGTATGATGTCTAGTCGATAGGCAAGTAAAACATAGACATACAAAGGGAAATGTAGGTTAGGGGGTTTGGCTCTGCATCATAGTGGTATCAGAGCCTAAAAATGATTTGGGCAGAAAATTGAATTGAGGATTTGTAGGAGTGTTGATGTTTGGGTGTTAAAATGTGTATGTTTATGTTAGACAAGGAAAGCAAGACAGGGGTGGAGAGGATGCCTCCCAAAAGTATATCACAGGATGCCATTAAGAAGCTAATCGAGGAGATACTTGCATCCAAGTTGGGAGAGTTCAAGCAGTCCAAAGGCAAAGAGAAGGAAGCTAAAACTGACAGTGATGAAGGCGATGTAGAAATTGCCGAAACCAATAAAAAGATAGGAAATACCAGCAAACCAGAGGGCATTTTTAAATGCATTAAAGTCAGTCAATAGGGACACCATAGATGGGTTACCTATGTATAGTGGAAGTATGGAAGATGAAGAGGTGGTTGATTGGATTGAGGCATTGAACAATCATTTCAAATATAAAGAAATCCCTGTTGATAAGAGGGTTAAGTTGACAAAGGCAAGATTGTAGGGATATGCTCTTGCATGGTGGAATTATGAACAAGGAAAGAGAGTCAAGGAGGGGAAGAATATGATAACCTCCTAGGAAAGGATGAAGACCAAACTTAAGGCACAATTTTTACCCCTGGACTATGATGTACAAATGTATTAAAAGTTGTAGATCCTCAGACAGAGAGACCTTGATGTAAATGCATACACACAAGAGTTTCATAAACTCAGTCTCATATCAAAGAGACAAGAGGAAGAGTCAGAGAAAGTGGCCAGGTATTTGAATGGCCTAAGGATGAACATCCAAGATGAGATTAGCATTTTAGCACCAGAAATAGTGAATAAGTGTTTCCAAATGACCTTAAGAGCTAAAGAGAAGCTGGAGAGAAAAGGTGAGCAGAACAATAGAGGAAGAGGTGACAGAAATTTTAGAGGCAGTTTTGGAGGAAGAAGTCCTAACCAGAGGCCTAGTGGTGAGTCTAACCAAGAAGAGACTAGTAAAGGATAGGAGCAGTCTGATTTCAGAGGTGGATGGAAAGGCACAAGAGGCAGATTTGGAGGTGGTAGAGGTTCTAATGTTTTCACTAGGAGATGTTATCATTGTAATGAAATTGGTCACCCATTTTTCAAATGTCCAGAAAGGCAAGGTTCATCATCAAGAGATGATAGGAAGAATGACAAGAGGGTTCAATTTGTGCAAGAAGAGAAGGTAGACGAAAGTGTTCACTCTCCAATGAGAAGTGCAGCCCCAACTCAAGATGGAGAATCATTGATGCTAAGGAGAACAATCTTGAAGACATCCAAGGACATGTTACAAAGGAGAGCTCTTTTCAGGACCAAATGTAAAGCTAAAGGTAAACTATACAAGGTAGTAATTGATTCTAGTTCAACAGATAATATGGTATCTCAAGAAATGGTGGATAAGTTGAAACTGGAAAGGATTCCACATCAAACCCCTTACAAAGCATCTTGGGTCAGTGATAGTCAATCACTTTTGGTATATGAACAAGGATATGTTGATTTTCAGATTGGAGAATATCAGGATAGGGTTTTGTGTGACATATTGCCCATGGAATGTTGTCACCTACTTTTGGGTAGGCCATGGCAATTTGATAGGAGAGCATTATATGATGGATATGCTAACACATACACCATCAAGAAGGATGGGAGGACTTTTGTGATGACACCATTGCAGGAGGATACTGAAGCAAAGAAGGTAGCCAAAATCATTTTGGTAGGAAAGAAAGAGTTTGTGAAGATTCATGGAGAAAACACAAAGACAGTTGAGGATACCTCAAGGAGTAGGGTTGCTAAGGAACAAAGTTTGCAGGCAATTTTAGTTCTGACTGATGGAGATCAGAAGGATCAACAGAAGGTCAAATAATAGGTTTGTAAGTAGCTACAAGTTGATTGGAAAGACAAGGATGTTATCATAGTAGGGACAATTGTTTGTCCTCTAGAACCAATAAGAGTTGAGGAACAAACATATTTTGCCATAGCAGCAGTACAAGAAGCATTACCCAAGGTGTATAATATAGGTGTTCAGGTAGAGATGACAGTAAGAAATCAAGGTGTGAGTAGAGCCTACAAAGCTAGGCATAAGTCTTTGGTTCCATGGAAGCAGGTTGCAGTCCAGAGATCATGGGGAAGACATGAGGCAACAATGGATAAAGGTGGAGCAAAACAAAGCCTTAACTCATGTGGCATGAGTTCTTTTCAAGGTGGGGTGTATGGTGCAGGAGCACCTAACACAAGGTGGCCTCCATGAGGCATTCAACTATTTGATGTTCATTTTGTTGTTTCCAATAAGGTCCTATAATAAGGTCTATTTGACCAATGCATGTTATTTTAGTTTGTATCTAGGTTTATGTTGTAAGTCCCAAGGACACCTATCAAGCTATAATCTCGAAGGTTGTTAGGCAGTTAGAGGTTGTTAGTCAGTTGTGATCTCCTAGCCACTTGGAGGTTGTCTCCCAGCCACTTGGAGTTGAGTTGGTACTATGCACCATGAATAGATAAATACCCCAGAGATCATTGATTGTAATCAATTGTAAGAGAGATCAGAACAGTGTGATTGTAATTGAGAAATAGAGCATCTATAGGTGCATTTTCTGGAAAGCATAATAAACAAAGTGTTGTGCATCTTTCTGTCATTTGATTTCTCAAGGGTTTCTCTGTGTGAAATCGATTTACTATTTTGTAGCCGAGATGGATTTCTTAATCCATTCCACCGGTTAGATTTCATCGAAATCGGTGGAATGGATGTACAGTGTTTTCGTTTCTTTGTTTTGTTTGTTTGGATTTTTGTAGGATCACGTACTAGGTGCAGATAGATCCTAGCACCATCATGTGCTAGGTTGGCAGAGTGAAAGATCTATGTGATTAGAACTGTGTAGTCAAAGAAACAGATCCGTGAAGTTACTGAATTTACAGCGGATCAAATCAGCAAAGTTTTGAGTTGTTTCACCAGTCATACAGTTTGTGTGTATATCGTAATTGTATGCCAGATATACACCTATGTATATATCACAGTTGTATGTGGTGGATGTACATTGTGAATGTACAAGTGTATCGGCATACAAAGGAGAGAGAAAGTTAAAGCTTTTGATCGTCATACAAGGAAGTCAACGGTCAAATGTACATTCGAGAAAACATATTTTGAATGCTTGTTTTGATTGCATCTCTCGAATGCATAATTGGGTTGCATGTTTTGAATGTATGCTATGCATTTGCATTGTGTAGATGCATTGAGTCAGGTGCAAAGCATGACCGGTAGCAGTGGTAAGGGAAACCGGCAGCAGCAAGTCCAACCTTGCATGTATGAGGAGAGTCATCGGTACATCGGTATGAGGAGATGAATGTTCACCGATGGTGAGTATTACACTGATGGAAGTAATTCATAGTGAAGAGAGAGCTGTCAGAGTAAGGGGTGTGATCAGAGTAAAGGCATTTTGGTCGACCGATGGTATGATGTCTAGCTGATAGGCAAGTAAAACATAGACATACAAAGGGAAATGCAGGTCAGGGGGTTTGGCTCTGCATCAAATGCTAAGAGACATAAGAGTGGAGTATGAGGAGCCTATCACAATATTTTGTGATAATTCAAGTGCAATAAATATATCTAAGAATCCACTATTTCATTCAAAGACTAAACATATATCCATCAAGTTTCACATTTTGAGAGAGCAAGTGAACAAGAATGAAGTTAGATTAGAGTTTGTGCCTTCCAAGGATTAGATTGTAGATATCTTTACTAAACCTCTACCCAAGGACTCTTTAGAGTATCTCAGGGAGAAGTTAGGGGTTATTACCCCTCCAGTGATGAACTAAGGTGCATTGATGCACATTAGTTTGGTGGATATCACAGTCATATATTGTGGTTTGGATTGATGATGGGGAGCTACTACTTAGGGGGAGCAGCTGGTATGATTCTTAAATGGTGGAGTTGCAAGTATGTGCCCTTTTCCATTGATGTCAAAGGGGGAGAGAAGACATGTGAAAAATAAGTGGTTGCTGATCAAAGGGGGAGCAGGAAAGGAAGAGAAGTTGTGACAGTGAGGAGAAGTTCTTGTCTTGATAGTTAAAACAAATTTTCACATCATATGTTACCATCAATGACAAAGGGGGAGATTGTTGCAAGTATGGGCCTAATTGGTGTTGTCATTGATGTCAACATACACTTATTACATTGATGATAAGGATTGGATGAGCTGTGTGTTGAGGATATTGAGAAAATTAGTTCTAATCAGGAACAGAGAAGAATAGTGAAGATAGTGAGCTAAAGATCCTAGCTAAGATGAAGATTAGAGGATATGGTTCAAAGGGTTTGTAGATATGTGTCTTAAGGTGATCCAATAAATATTTTAGAGGTCCACATGAAGATCTGAAGAAGTTGTGGCCGCTCAAGTTAAACTGATTCCGATAGATGTTTAGAGGTGACAGCGTGACACAGATAGGTCCGGTGAGATCTGGAAATGCAATATCCTGTTCTGCAGATTTTAGGGAATGTTTAGGAAGTAAATGTTAATTGACAACTCAATTAGTTTGTGGTCTGGAGGTCTGCAAGCATCTATTCCATTGTGATAGTGATGACAATCTATGTTATTGAGGTTCCAGATGAAGGAGATAAGGATTTCAGTAAGAAAATGTAGTGTGGATGTTCTTGGTGACTCAGGCAAGCTTGTGGACGTCTTTGGATCATGTCCAGTTCATGTTGGTGGTCCGCATTAGAGTTTGACTTCACAATTGAAGAATTACTTCCGGATGATGGTGCTCTTCCTAAGTCTGGCTGATCGGATGAGTTACACATCCTGCAGATGTTCTTGAAGATGTTATGTGAAGATTGGCATGTTCCTAGAAGAAGATTGAAGTCTTAGATCTATGTAGTCGACAGTGTGTTGATCCGTGTGAAGTCTTTTGAAATTAGTCATGATGTATTTATGTATTTTCTTTGTAATATTTGTTGACTTAGATGATCATTCCTAAGTCGATGTCTTGTATAAATAAGGGATTATAAAGTCATTTCAAATGTATATTGTGGAGATGAGAGTGTTGTACAGAGGAGAAGAGCAAAAGGCAGAGTAGAAGTTTTGGGCTTAAATGGAACTGATTCAAGCATGGTGAATATGCTATTCTCCAGTTCAAGTTTGTGATACTTATTATTTTGTAGACAGTGTGTCTCTTGTAGGTAGTGGGCCTCTTGTGAGTAGTGTGCTCGGGTAGTGAGCCCTAATTGGCATGTGCCATTTTGTTCTTTCTATTCTTCTAACAAAGAATACAATCTTGGGTTAATCACCCCATGGTTTTTCCCTTAACCGAGTTTTCCATGTCAAAATCTTGGTGTCTTATGTGTTGATGTGTTTCTACTCTTGATTTAATGCATTATATTTCTATGATTGATTTATTATTATGCTACTGATTTACAAAGTGGATTTAAGTGTTTAATTGGAAGAAAGTTTTGGACAACTGATTCACCCCCCCTCTCAGTTATCTATCCTCAATCTAATAGTCACAGCTAGAGCATTACATGGTGAAAGGTAAATAAAATTTGGTTTGCAAACTTAAAAAGTCTTTGTATGGTTCGAAGCAATCCCCTAGGAGATGGTACTTAAAGTTTGATGCCTTTGTCTTGTCAATTCGATTTGTGAGATTGAAATTGGATCACTGTGTGTATTATAAATTTGATGGTGATCGTATTCTCATTGTTGCACTGTATGTCGATGATATGTTGCTCATTGGGAAAGGTAAGAATATGATTTCTGATTTTAAATCTCAGTTGTCACCATAGTTTGAAATGAAGATTTAGGGGCAGCCAAGTACATTCTAGGAATGGAAATCAAAAGAGACAAAATCAACATAAAACTTTGGTTAAGCCAAAGTAATTATGTGAAGACCATGTTGGACAGATTCAGCATGGCAGATTGTAGACCATTGTTTGTTCTCGTTTCTTTGGGGACAAAGTTGTCTGCTAAGGATTGTCCAAAATCTCCTAGTGAGGTGGAGGACATGAGAAGAGTACCTTATGCTAGTGTTGTTGGTAGTTTGATGTATGCTATGGTCTGCACAAGACCAGACATTGCTCAAGCAGTGGGAGTCCTTAGTCGATTTATGGCTAATCCTAGACAGGTTCATTGGGATGCAGTTAAGCAAGTGTTCAGTTATTTGAGGGGTACTTCTGAGTATTCCATTTGCTATCATGGTAATGTTTCAGGACCTCTGCATTCTGTTGATATTCATGGATTTGTGGATTCAGATTGGGCAGGTGACATTGACAGTAGGAGATCCACCAGTGCTTATGTTTTTACACTGTTTGGTGGTGCTATTAATTGGATGAGTAAGTGACAACCTGTTGTTTCTTTGTCCACGACAGAAGCTAAGTACATGGTAGAAACTCATGCTTGTAAGGAAGCCATTTGGCTTAAGATATTGTGTTCTGATATTGGTTTTGGTGCAGGTTAGATCATGATCAGTTGTGACAGTCAGAGTGCAATTTTCCATGCAAAGAATCCAACATTCCATGCTAGAACCAAGCACATTGATGTTCAGTTTCACTTTATGAGAGACATGGTTGAGGATGGAAAGATAAATTTGGAGAAGGTAGATACTTTGAAGAATGTTACAGATGCATTGACGAAACCAATGAGCACAGAGAAGTTCAGATGGTGTTTGGAGTCTATGGGCCTCTCGGCCTATAGCAGTTAAATCCTATTTTTTCTATTGGCTCTTACAAGGTGTTCAACAAGTGGGAGAATTTTGGGAATTAAGGTGTCTCAACCTTGATAATTCTTTGCATTTGTAATGTTTGTAATTATTATTTAATTGCCTATGTTGTAAATATTTGGAAATTCCATATTGTCATGTTGTGGGATGTGGCACGGTGATGTGTCAATCCTACATGGAATATGACCACTTGTTATTTTGTCCTCACATGAGGAGATAGGCATCCCACTTAGTCATAGGAATATTCTGCCATGTGTTGGCATCCTCCATGTTGTGTAAGGAATGTTTGACCGAAACAGTTATGAAGGATTCCTATGACGAATCTATGACATGTAAGAGTCAGAAATAGAAGGTTGTAAGACACGTGATGACATGTGTCATGAAACATCTTTGAATAAGGCATATTTGGATACCCCAAGGTGGAATATGACATGTTGTAAGAGAATATGCTATTTATAGCATGTGTATGATAGATTTCTCTTACAGTTGTAAGTTGTAACCGCTATGACAGATTCTATGATGGTTGTAACTGTCGTAAGAGCATCTGTCATACCCCATTTTGGAAATAGGTGACCCCTTTGGGATGGGAGCTATGGAAAAGTGTCAGGAACATTCTACAATGTTGGTCAAGTGTCCTTAGGCATGGGTTCTGGTCCATGAAGCCATGTTGGACACCAATTCCAAGAAAGGTCCAATATTGCCTTGTATTTCCTATTGAAATAGGTGCTTGGAGATGGAGTTAGTATCATATGTTTACAGGTATTATTATACTGCCAGATTGACTCTAGACATGAGTGTTGAAGACCATTGAAGCCTACATTGCAAGTGTATTGTAAACAACTTTCAGATTTGTTAATACATTGTGCAGGTTTTTGAGTGTGGGGTTTTTCACTCGATAAGGGTTTTCCCCACCGTAAATCTTTGTCTCCTTCTATCTACTTTCTAGTTCTTGTGTTTTGCTGCAATATCTCATGTTAATGGTTTAACATTGCTATAAGAGTTAGGATAAATTTGAATTTGCATAGCCCTCTCCTCATTAGATTAGTGTAGGAAGCATTTTCTGCACACCTAGCTTCCTTTCATATAGTAGGAAGTTGTGTCATCTCTCTGGTATGCATTATTATCTTTGTCCTCCTTCTTGAATGTGTTCTCTTTTCTGTTCTGCTTCACATATGATATTTATGCTTTGAAAAATCCTCTACCTCTCTAAAATTTATCTCCTTTACCTCTCTATCTCTAATCATGCCTCTTGTTCAATTTTTCTTCAACTTTTAGGGCAAATTGATATGCTTCTTCCAATGTTGTCATCCTCACCAAACTCAATTCTTCTTAAATGTTCAATCTCAGTCCATTGATGTATCTAGCCACTTTCTCCTTTCTTGCTTCACTATGTTCTATCCTTATGATCATCTTATGAAATTCTTCAATGTACTCATTTATAGATTTCTCCTTTTGTCTTAGGTTTTGAAATCGCTTTAGCAATTCCAACTCATAGTCAGCAGGTATAAACTAGTTCTTCAATTTTGTCACCATTCTATCCCATTTTGTAATCTTCTCTTTTCCCCTTCTATTTCTATCCAACTAAAGGTCCTCCCACCATATAGTAGCATGTCCCTTCAAAATTATCTTTGCAAACTTCACCTTCTCCAGATCTTCAATTTCTTCATACTTGAAGTATTCTTATACGTCATTTATCCAATCAATCATCTCCTCAGGATTCAAATTGCTAGTATAGTTCCATACATCAACTCTAGGTCTTTTCCCAATCTTTGAAATAGCTCACAAAATCTTGACTTGATCTAATTGTTCTACTTCATCTCCTAGACTTACTTCATTTTGATTAGTAGATTGAAATTATTCATCATCATCATTGTCAACATTAGGTCGAGGTGTAGGTTCTCTTCTTCGATCTTCTTTAACAGTATCCAAGTGAACTCAAATTATTTTCACCATCTCCATCATTTCATCCATTCTTCTAGCCATAGTACCAACAACAGGTATTCTCCTCGGTGGAATCTCTTCCTCAGATCAAGTGTAACTACCTCAAATTTGGTGATCAGGCTACAAGGTGACAACTGCCTCACAATCTGTGATCAGCTGACGACACATGTATGCTACCTTAGGTTTGGTGATCTATTCATAGAAAGATCTTATGGAATTCCTTTGCCAATTTTGCTCAATTCAGTCCCAAATATTCAAACTTCACTCTAATATCACTTGGTGCAGTCACGATTAGGAAGGTCCACAAAGTGAATAGTCCAGACCATGCAGAAAGAGTAAGCACAATAGAATCAATTCAAAGATAGAATGCAAATATAGGTTCATTCTTTTAGTAGATCATTGATTCAAAATACAAACTAGCTAGTAACATGTGGGCTTATAGTTAGGGCTCACATGCTTGATTTCTTCATTATAGAATATGCACCAAATATAGCTTTTAGGCTCCTTTGTAAAGAATTCAAACTATCAAACTATGAACTAGTGATCAACTACTTTCCTAGGCATCTATTACAAGATTATATATCATCTCCAGAATATAAGTTTCCTCCGCATCGGTCAAGGAAGATCACAAATTCCAATGAAGAGTTGTAATGTGTGTACATGGATAGGTCAGACCTAATCATATAGAACTCCTATGTAAATGAATGGAATAGCATACAGATCTTAGGGAAGGTCAGCCATGAACCAAATAATATTGAATGATGTGTCATTTAGCTTCACAAATTGTGAAATGCTCCACAAGTCTTCTCCTTTGGCTGATTGTATGAGATTGTTAGGGTGCTCTGTTATGAGAAAATAGTCAATCTTATTATAGCGATATCTTTCTTGTACCTAATCTAAATGATCTAAATTTTGGATATGATGTCCATGAATGTGTCTAGATGTTAAGACTAGCTCTGCAAGGTCTAAAATGAAGCTGCAGTAGAATGCAGACCAAAATACAGAAACTACTACTCATTGAACTGATTGAATTGAACTAGAAAATGAAAACAAACAAACTGAAATGCAAATATTTTTGCTTGATGAAAGATTGCTCTTGAACTAGGGATGCTCCTGCATCAGCAGAACTAGGATTCTAATACAATAAATGGCATGAAAAGATTAATCTGACAGTCCAAGGTAGAGGCATATCTATAAATCTATGGAGTTTTACACCTAGATAGTGATAGGAATTCTCATCCATTTACTATAAGTAAAGGGAGTTTTCATTTTTTCACTATTCAATCTTATTTTCTTATTGTAGAGGAGAAGAGGAGAAGGAGAGAGAGAGATCAACCATGCTAACTTGACACCCATACCAGCTTCCAAGACTAGAGGTGCTATGTTCTTGAGTCGTAGACAATCAGATAGAGCTAAAGGTAGGGCTCTAAACTTCATTTCTATCATCTTTTGTGCTTGCATTATTGATTTTTTTCATTTTGCTTGCCTTGTAGACTAACCTAGACAAGGGTTCCCAACTAGGGCACCCAAGTCCAGCCAGGGTGCCCAATCCTCTCTAGGCACTCAAGTCTTCTTGGGGTGCCCAGGTCCACCTTAGGTGCCAAGATCTTTCTGGGGCACCCAATTCCAAATAGGACAAGGGCCCCAAGGACAGGGCATAAATAGCTATGTTAGATGATGATTATTGATTTGATGATGTAAATTGATTAAAATTTGAATATTTTGATGTACGGGATGTCCCTGAGATGTAGGAGCACATAGGTGGCCATCTCATGACACTATTATGGAGCCACATTAGTACTATCTCCAAAAAGGAGTGGGGTTTTTTGCAAGAAATTAGCCTATGGTAGGTGTTCATCATGCCCACAATGAGATTCCATGGTAGTATGTTGATGGCTCTGATGCAGAGATGGAATGCAGATAACTTGACATTCCATTTTCCCATAGGGGAGATGACAGTCACCTTAGAGAATGTGTACCATATTCTACGATTGCTAGTGTGAGGGGAGACAATGCACATTGTTGATCACTGTTCAGAGGAGTATACTCAAGAGAGTCATATGTATTTCTTGGGTTGTGTTGTCACTTTGTTAGATTGTGGACATATCACACTTCATTAGTTAGAGAAGGGCTACACAAGCATACCCTTAGTATGTCGCATCATGATCATGACCATCGCCTTAGTGGTTGCACAGGATGGATGAGGCACTCACCTTCACAGGGGCCTCATACACATTATCAGGTTGATGGAGGAGCACATGATGGTTTACGTATGGGTGCATAGTATGCTTGTGCACCTTTATCGTGACTTGGGATGATATGTCCATTATGAGACACAAAGCTTGATGGTTTGAACAATATTATAGGTATGGATGTTTGAGCACATCAAGTGCACACAACCCAAATGATTTCCCATAGAGTTGATGTGGACACTTCTATGCACATACACTCATCTGATGTTGGAGACATGGTGATTTACTATATTAGAGAGTGGTGTTTGATAGACTATAGCACAACAATATTATATGGAGACCATATCATAGCTAGAGGCTATGGATGGAGTAGCACAGACAACTAGTGAGGATGTAGCAAGATCGGATGATGGTTGGTCACCTTGATCACATTGTGGTCTTAATTTATTTTGATAGAGTAGCATGGTAGTTTAGATACAAGCAGGATGTTCCTAGGATGCGTCCGAGCTATGCACACTCAATGCACAAGGTAGTCAGGGAAAATGTCACCCCATGGATGATAATAGATGAGGTAGTTGAGAGTGATGATGATGGTGTGGTGGATGTAGAGCCACTATTAAATGTATATGACATCATTGCTACCCAAGCATAGCTAACCTAGTGGTAGATAGCATGACCTACTTGTATCTTCCCCACCAATCACCGCATAGGCCATCTGCGACCATGGGCAGCTCATGGGAGTGACACAGGAGTAGAGGATGATGTTTGTGATTTCACTAGATATTATGATCTTGATGATGAGGACGAGGATGATGATGATGAGGAGGAGGATACCCTTTCATAGTACGTCTTCAGAGCGAGACCACAATGAGATCAACAAGAGGGTGACGGTAATGAGGAGACTAAAGAGAGATCTAGGTTGACAGCTTGTGGTCCAGTCTCTATTAGCGTTACGAGATTGAATCACCTCAAGTGAGGGGAGATGAATAGGTGTATGCCACTAGCTATAGAGACAACTACAGAGTTCATTATACTAGTAGCAGTTTGATATCTATCCTAGTGGGATGGTGATCCAGGTGAGATATTATTATGTTGATAATTTGTTTTGATGATTACTTATGATGTTATATATATGATGATGAGATATTGATGATGTATTTTTCTTTGTCTTTGTAGTTCATACAGATGCATGGTGAGACCTTGTGAGTCACGTTATAGCAGAAATAGTTCCTACTGATACGACCGAGCAATGAGTGTGCATAGGGTATTCACCATAGAAATTTATAGGACAGAATGCATAATTGTTTATGCCATTTATGAGATATAGAGTGGCTATGGAGGCTACTTTAGATCATTCTATAGAGGAGAGGGATTAGGCAATCTAGAGAGCTAAGCATGCAGAGGCTAAGCTCTGTACACAACGAGAGTAGGCTACAACACTACCTTCATCTGTGATAGGTCCTGTCATGACTCAAATCCTATACTCTGAGTTGGATTAAGAGAGATCTAATACGGATAGTGTTTAGTTAGAGAGAGATAGAACACTATCAGATAGAGTGAGATTACAATCAGAGAGAGACCAATTCCACTAGTTGTACATGGAGTCATATGATGAGGTGATGGAGCTTAGAGGTGAGCTCAAGTGGATACAGACATGAAATGTCTCTAGGAGTCATTTACGGTCCATGGCCACCTGCAGGCAGCTCTCGATCCCATGCACACCACCAAGTACTAAGGTGTCTGGTGATCGAGGTTCAGTTATGTGATATATCTTATGTACTCTACTATGACACTCCATTTTGATGTATGGGATAGTTAATTTTGATGTATATGTTAAAACTCTTGTATATGCAAATATTAGTTTTCTATGAAAGCTATTATGTTATTGATGTATCACATGTGATTTATGAAATGCAACAAGTGATTGTTTTGGTGATAATGTGAACAAATGTGTGTAATGCCATTTTGATTTAGTCTATCCAATCCTTACAACATGTTTAGTAAATATAACAATGTTACACATGAGGGAAAAAATGTGCTACTTTCAATTAATACAAATGTGATCAAAACATGTTTTAACTAGATGCAAGAATGATTAATTGAATCATGATTGTATGTTAAAGGTGTTGAAATGCACATGACAATTGAGAGGGGGGGTGAATCAGTTGAAACCAAAACTTTAAAACCACCAACACATCAACCACTTAATTACTATTATTGTAATTTAACAATGTAATCATGAAATCATATATTAATAACATTCACACATTCAACACGTGAGACAATAGATTTTTACGTGGAAAACCGTATAAGGGAAAACCATGGTGAGTGTTAGCTCACAATATAAAAGATATATCAAAATTTACAACAAGGCTCACTACCAAGAATTCTCACTGCAAAAGAAGTGAATCACTTCCAATGGGGTGGCTCACTATGTGTTGGTGTCTCACTACCTACGAGTGGCTCATTGTCAGAGTTGGTGAATTGAGATAGTAGAATTTACACTATGCCAAGGTTTAGTTCCATTGAAGCACAATAATATTCCTTTGCTCTACTCTGCTCTACTCTACTTATTCACTTCACACTTATCTTTGCATTTTCATTCTCTTCCACTTAAGTCATGACATCATTTCATGTATTTATACAATTCATCAACCTTAGAATGAACATCAAGGTCAGCATTACAACCATCAACCTTTGGAACAATTTCCAAGGTTGGTATACATACATATTCAACCAATATTCAAATTAGGTTTGGACTTAAATAGATGAAGGGAGAAGACAAATGAATATAGACCATGCCAAGCCTTAGCTAGGACTCAAATACAATTTTCCATGCAACAACATGCTTTATAAACTTCGAATTACAACCACAAATAGTGAAAACAATGAGGTCAACCAAGACTGGTGTTAACACAGACTTTTAGGAACATGCTTCATGCACAATCTGGATTATACTTTGTGGACCAATAAATAGGTAGGAACATTATCTAGAGACATCAACAAGCATGTTACAATCACCAATAACATTTGCACAACTTCTAAATACTTTATCCATAAGATTCTTCAAACTGGAGCACTTGAACATTACTGTCGGTCACTGTCAAAGATGAAAGATGGCTTGCAGAGCACCAAATCATGAACCATTTGAACTGAAGGCACATAACATCATCAAAAACTTAATTCCATAACCGCATACTATAAAACTTGAATGGGGAGAAATGTGGAGCAGAATACATTCTCCCTATCATCATTAAATTCATAGAAAAATAGTTTTTACTCTAGTGAAAAAAACCCACTCAAATATTCACATCGGAGGCTCCAACTTGAAACATAGCATCTATAGACATCCCTTAACATTGCTTCCAATCCAGAAACAAAGATATTCAATCTACAAAATATGTCAAGAAAAATACTGCACTATTCTGATAGATCATGTAATTTTGCACTTGTACTAATTCCTCAAAAACTTGTTCAGACTTATTCAAATAACTTCCTTAGGTGTTGACATCAATGACAACACTTACTAATCATACTTGCAACAATCTCCCCCTTTGTCATTGATGGCAATAGATGATGTGAAAAACCATCAAGACATACAATCTTGCTTTTCTTCTTTGGTCCCCTTTACTTGATGATTTCTCTATCTACAACTTTTTTCTTAGGTTTTTCACATGATGTTCTCTCCCACTTTGACATCAATGGCAAAGAGTGCCAAACTTTTTCTATCTCTTTACTACACAACTCCCCCTATCATGAACACTGCAACACTTACTTCTCTTTATTAGGAACTCATATCAACAACTTCTACTTGGTCCACCTGAGAGGTAAGCTTCAAAACATCAATCTAGATCAAAAGATGAAACTTTAGACACCACTGGGATGATGCATTCCTTATGCATCTTAGTTTACAGAAGGAGGGGTGATAACCCCTAACTTCTCCCTAATAATCTCAATAGTATCCTTAGATAGAGGCTTAGTGAAAATATCTACAATCGAATACTTTGTAGACACATACTTCATGTTTACTTCATTCTCTATTACCTTTTGTCTCAGAAAGTGATACCTTATTGATATATGTTTTGTCCTTGAGTGCATCACTGGATTCTTTGAAATGTTTATAGCACTTGTATTGCCACAAAAGATTGAGATTGGTTCTTCATACACAACTCTTATGTCCTCTAGTGTTTGCTTCATCCAAAGCACTTGAGTGCAATAGCATCCTGCAACAATATATTCTACTTCTATAGTAAACAAATAAACTAATTCTTGCTTCTTGCTCAGCCATGAAACCAATTTGTTACCCAATAGTAAAGCACCTCCACTTGTACTTTTTTTGTCATCAGCATCTCGATCCCAATCTACATCTGTATAAGCACTAAGAGTGAAATCAGTATCTTTGGGATACCACAATCTATAGTCTGAAGTACCTTTTAAATACCTCATGATCCTCTTGACTACCATCACATGTGACTCTTTGGGATCTTCTTGAAATCTTGCCACAAGACAGACTACATGCATTATGTTTAGTTTGGTATGGGTTAGATAAAGTAGTCCTCCAATCATAGATCTATACTTTTTCTGATCAATCTTAGGTGAATCATCAATCTTTCTCATTTTGCAACCAGTTACCATAGGAGTACATACTGGATTAGAATCCTCCATTCTAAACTTCTTCAATAATTCTTTCACATACTTGGATTAAGAAATGAAAATTCCCTTTTCTGATTGAGTAATTTGTAGTCCTAAAAAGAAATTTATTTCACCAAACATAGACATCTTAAATTCCCTTTACATTTCCTCTAAAAATTTCTTACACATATCTTCATTAACTCTAAAGATAATGTCATCAAAAAAGACTATAGCAATCAAAATTTGATCATCATTGATTTTGAATTAGAGGTCACTATCTGTAGTACCTTTGTTGAACCCTAATTGCATCAAATATTTGTCCAACCTTGCATATCAGGATCTAGGAGCATAATTGAGTCCATACAAGGATTTCTTCAATCTACACACCATGTCACCTTGGGCTGGTAATTAGAATCCTTCTGGTTGTTCAATGTAAAATTCTTCACATCCATTTGGTACACCTTGAAATCTATGTGTGCATGATGCAAGTGCATCCCTAGTTCAAGAGTAATCTTACATCAACTAAAAACATTTGCATTTTAGTTTGTTTGCATTTTAGTTCTTTCATTTTCCTGTTTAGTTCAGGGAGTTTAGTCAGAAGTAGTTCAGCTTGTGGTCTAATTTTGGCATTTCACATCTTGTGGATCTAGACATAGCATCTACATTCATTCATCTACATCATATTAATAAGTTAGAGCATTTGGATAAGTTACTGGAAATATATCTCTATAAGAAGATCAACTATTTTCTCAGAGTTGAGCATTCTAATAGTTTTGGATAATCAACTAAAGGAGAGGGCTTGCAGATCATTCCTTGACTTGCGGATCCTAGTGACACATCATTCAATGATCCTTAGTTCGTGGCTGACCTTCCCCAAAGATCTGCACATTGTTCCATTCATTTGAGGAAGTGTTCTATGCATTTAGGTCTGACCTATCTATGAACACGTTACATCTCTTCATTGGAGTTTGTGACCTTCCTTAGCCGACGCAGAGGAATCTAATGGTCTAGAAATGATATATTGATGTAATAGATCCTTAGGAAGGTAGTTGATGATTTTTAGATTGATCATAGCTTGGATTTGTGTGAAGGATCTTCAAAGTTTTATCTTGTGCATTTATGTAATCAGGCCTATGAGCCCTAATTGTAAGCCCGCATGTTGCTAGCGGATCTCTATTTTGAATTCTTTGATATACTAAATGACCGAATCTACATTTGTTCCATTTTATTGAGTTGTTTTTGTTGTGTTTACTCTTGTTGTACAGTCCGTACAGTTCATTTTGTGAACCCTCCTACCATGACTGCACTAGTACAGTAAAAGCCAAAAACATTCTTATAGCTTCAATCCTTGCCACAGGGGTAAAAGTCTCATCAAAATCTATGCCTTCAACCTGAGACTATCCTTTACATACCAATATCACTTTGTTTCAAGCCACTTCACCACTTTCATTCATCTTGTTTCTGAAGACCCATTTGTTCCAATCACATTCTTATCAGTAGGTCTAGGATCCAGTTCCCATGTTTGATTCTTTTCTATCTACATCAGCTCTTCTTCCATAGAATTTACCCATCTTTCATCTTTGCAGGCTTCACTTAAAGTTTTAGGTTCAATTTCTGAAAGTAAACAATAGTTCACTTGTTCCTTTGCATCTCTTTTCCTTGTTAATACTCTTTTACTTTTATCACCAATAACCTGATCTTCAAAATGATTAATCTTACATACCTAAGAGTCTTAACAACATTTTCTAGAGACTTTTCTTCTTCAACTTGACTATCCTTTTGTTCTACCTTTTCTTTATTGACTATAACAATAGGTTCATCTGATTCATAGCCACTTAGATATGAGATTATTTCCCTATCTTCATCAACCTTCACATTAGCACTCTCAATGACCTTTCTCAATCTCTTATTATAGCACCAATAGGCCTTACTCTTAGTAGAGTATCCAAGGAAAATTACTTCATCACACCTAGCATCAAACTTGCCTAACTCTTCATCTCCTCTAATCTAACATTTGCTTCCGAAAACTTTGAAATGTTTCACTATAGGAACTCTTCCATACAACAATTCATAAGGAGTTTTAGTACCATTACCTTTGACTTGGACTATATTTTGAATGTAGACAAAAATATTTATAGCTTCTTTCCAATACACTTCCAATAGGTTATCCTCCATCATCATTGACCTAGCAACCTCTTGAACTGTCCTATTCTTTCTTTCAACAACTCCATTTTGGTTAGGAGTCCTAGGAGCAGACAACTATCTCTTTATCCTATGCTCTTTAAATAAAATATTGAATTTATTTGATGTAAACTCACCTCCTCTATTAGACCTTAAGCATTTGATCCTTAATTTTAACTGATTCTCAACCATTGCCTTGAAAGATTTGAACTTGTCTAGGGATTTTGATTTCTCTTTTACAAAAGTGACCCATGTCATTCTAGAATAATCATCAATAAGCAACATAAAGTACCTATCTCCTTTTAGACTTCTTGTTCTTGTAGGACCACATAGATCTATATGCACCAGCTCAAGCAATCTAGTAGAAAATTATTCGTTGCTATTGAAACTTGTCCTTGTTTGTTTCCCCAGTTGACATTCCTTGCAAATAGTATTAGCAGGATTTACAAGCTTAGGTAGATCTCTCACAACTTGTACTAAGCTTATCTTCATCAAGTTATCAAAATTGATATGACACATCCTTCTATGCCACAACTAACTCTCATATGTCTGAGACAACAAACAATAATTATTAGTTCCCCTCAAGTGATAAACATTACCTTTGGTCTTCTTACCAGTTGCAATGATTGTTTTGAAGCTTTCCATGATCTTGCATCCATTATCCTTGAAACTTAGATCATACGCTTTTCCACACATCTAGCCAACACTTAAAATATTATGCTTTAATCCCTTCACATATAGAACATCATCTATGTTATGTTTACCATCCAAAGAAATAGTTCCTCTTCCACAAATCTTACCAGCTGTATTATTCCCAAACCTAACCGACCCTCCATCATCCTTTTCCAGACTTACAAACTTACTTTTATCACCGGTCATGTGATGTGAACATCCACTGTCAATAATCCATTCATCCTTATCTTTCTTAACCTAGACAGACAAAGCACTTTCTTTCACTAGTTTTCTTCCTTCACATAGCTAGCATGATTAGTAGACACATGTTCATCTTTAATAGTAATAAACAAGCATTCATTTGCACTAGTACTATTATCATCAGAATTAGCATTTGTCACACCATCATCATCAAAATATCTAACACAATAGCATTTCTTTTCATTTCTAGGTCTACTTTCAAATTTCTTCTTACCTCTCTCAATTCTCTCTGGACACTTGGAAGCATAGTGACCAATCTCACCACAAGAAAAGCATTTTAATGGTAATTTTCCTTTGAACTTTTTGGTACCTCTTTGCATTCTATCCACAAAGTTGGATTCAACCTCATCAAGGTCATCATTAGATTCCATAGCATATTTCTAAGCTATTGAAGTCATTTCTGAAGTGATGTCTTTGAAAGAAGTCTCAGTCTTCCGTAGAGCATCACCAAATTCTCTCATCTCAAAAGTTGTAAGCTTTTTGAGTAACTGATCTTTTATAACCTTGTTCACACTCATAACATCTTCATTTGTTAACACCTTGTGACTATAAGATTTATGTAAAGACCTAAGAATCTTCAACACAACCTCATCTTCATCAATATTTCCTCTAAGACCTTTGATTCCATTGACAATTTCATCAACTTTTTGCATGTAGATTTTTATGTTCTCATCATCACTCATCTTTAGGGCTTTATACTTTGCCTTTAGAATTTGTAATTTTGTACTCTTTATAAAATCATCTCCTTCATACAAAATTTTCAACTTTTTAGAGATCTCATGAGCAGTTTCCAGATCCAATACTTTCACTAACTCAGTGTTGGATAAAGAATTTAATAGAGCATCTCTAGCCTTTCCATTAAACTCATATTGTTTGACTTCATCTTCATTTGATGGTACATTTTGAGGAAGAGTATATTTTTTCTTTGTTATCTTCCAAAAATTGTAACCAAGATAAATAAGATGACTTTTCATCCATACCTTCCAAAGAGCATAATTTGTTCCATGAAATGCAGTGACTCCTTCCTATGCACCATCCCAGATCTACCTCAAGTTGTTAGACTCTTTACAGAGGAACCCTCGCTTAGATACCAATTTTTGAAATGCACAAGACAACTGAGACTGGGGGGTGAATTAGTTGTAACCAAAACTTTAAAACCATCAACACATCAATAACTTAATTACTATTATTGTAATTTAACCATGAAAGCATGAAATCAAAACTTAAAAACATTCACACATGAGACACTAGATTTTTACATGGAAAACCCTATAAGGAAAAAATCATGGTGAGTGTTAGCTCACGATATAAAAGATATATCAAAATTTACAACAAGGCTCACTGCAAAAGAAGTGACTCACTACCAATGGGGTGGATCACTATCTTTGGGTGGCTCACTATCAAAGTTGGTGAACTAAGATAGTAGCATATACACTATGCCAAGGTTCAATTCCATTAAAGCACAATAATTTTTCTCTACTCTGCTCTACTTATTCACTTCACATTTGTCTTCACATTTTTGCACTCTGTTGCTTCATTCACAACTACATTTCATGTATTTATACAATTTGTAAACCTTGGAATGAACATCAAGGTTATCATTACAACCATCAACCTTTGGAACAATCTCCAAGGTCATCATACATACATATTCATCCAATATTCAAATTAGGTCTAGACTTAAATGGATTAAGGAAGAAGAGAAATGAATGGTGACCATGGCAAGCCTTAGCTAGGACTCAAATGCAATTTTCCATGCAACAACATGCTTTACAAATTTTGAAGTACAACTGCAAGCAATGAAAACAACTAGGTTGGTCGAGACTGGTGTTAACACTAAGACTTTTAGGAACATGCTTCATGTACGATCTAGATTATACTTTGCAGACCAATCAAAAGGCAGGAACATGATCTAGAGACATTGGCAAGCATGTTACAATCACTGAGAACATTTGCACAACTTCTAAACACTTTATCCATAAGATTCTTCAAACTGAAGTAATTAAACATTACTGTCAGCCACTGTCAAACATGAAAGATCACTCACCAAAACATGAACCATTTGAAATGAATGCATATAACATCATCACAGACTTAATTCCAAAACTACAGAGTGTAAAAATTGAATGTGGAGAAATGTGGAGTAGAATACATTCTTCCTGTCACCATTAAATTCATAGAAAAATAGTTTTTACTCTGGTGAAAAGAACTGCTCAAATCTTCACATCAGATGCTTAAACTTGAAACATAGCATTTGCACACATCCCTTAACATTTCTTCCAATATGCAGACAAAGATATTCAATCTACAAGATATGTGGAGCAAAACACTACACTGTTCTGATAGATGAAGCAATTTTGCACTTGTACTAATTCCTCAAATACTTGTTCAGCCTTATTCAAATAACTTCCTTACGTGTTGACATAATTGACAACACTTACTACTCATACTTTCAACAAAAGGGATTAAGACAAAATATTCTATGTTGTCAAAATTGGATTTAAACTAACAAATTTTCTTTATGAAATAACTTTAATATAGAACTCTAAGCATAATATTTTCTTAAATGCATAGCATTGAAAAGTTCTTTAAGTAGCATACCTTGTTCACCAACTAATTTATACACTCCTAATCCATAAGCTTCAATAATAGCATATGGTTCGAGCCAATTAGGACTGAATTTTCCTTTTTCTCAAGGTGATGCACTCACATTATGTTGATTCTCATATAATACCAAATCTCCAACATCGAATGAACAATGTTTGACATACATTTATTATATGATCATTGGATGCTTTTCTAATATGCCTTAAGGTGCTTGAGATCATTTATATGCTATTCATCAAGCATCTCAAGTTCTTGTAATCTCTTCTCTTGTTCCATGTCGTCTTTAATAATGTCCTTTAGGGAAACTCACAACGAGGGAATTTCAAGCTCTAAAGGAATTATCACATCAACACCATAGACAAGGTTATATGGTGTAGTACCTCTATCTATACAAACACTTGTTCTATAATCCCATAATACATCCTAAGAGTTGATTATGCCAACCTTTTTGATGTTTATTAATAGGTTTCTATAGAATTTTTCCAATAATCTTATTTGAAGCTTCTACTTGGCCATTTGATTAAGGATAATAAGGCTTAGAGAAGCAATGTTGGATGTGATATTTTTTAGGGAATTTCTTCATGTCCTTGTTCTTAAATGGTGTACCATTATAAGAAACTAAGGGGGAAGGTATACCAAATTGAGAGATGATATTATCTTCTATGAAATGATAGATTACTTTAGTTGTCATGGATAACAGTGGAACAACTTTTACCCACTTTGTAAAATAATTAGTAGAGGTGATGATGAAAGTATGTCCTTAAGAAGATGGTGGAGAAATTTTACCAATCAGATCCAAGCCCCATACTAAAAATGATAAAGGTGAGACTTGGGCATGAAATTCCTGGGCAGGTGCTTAGATTAGATGTTTGTGTTGTTGACATTGCAGGCATTCTTGACATATGTAAAAGCATCTTGTTCCAAACATTGCCAATAGTGCCCCATATGTAATAGCATTTGTACTAAATATTTTCCTTCAAAGTTCCCTCCACAAGCACTAGAGTGAGCTTCTTCTAAAGAAATCAAGATCTCCAAATTGTTGAGGCATAGGAGAAGAATACCACTATAGCTTCGTTTATATCAGACATTAGATAGAATGATACAATGTGTCACAAGTTTGCATAGGTGAACTTAGGTGTTTTTAGATGTTGAATTATGAATAGTACCATCATGCAAATAATGAAATATATGGGAGTACCACTCATTAGAATTTATGTTCAACAAAGGTCAGTCTCTAAAGGAGTGGCCTCATCTGTTACTGATGTTTTAAGATTATAAATGATGAAGTGATATTCATTAGGTAAATCGATAGAAGATATAAGGGAAGTCGTGCTTGCCATTGCATCTACATGACGATTATCTTTCCTTGGAATAGTTTTGATTGAAAATGATGTGAATTGTTTTAATAATGATAAGATAAGATGATGGTATTGACATAGTTTATCTTGTTTAGCTTGATATGATCTTGTGATTTTTTGCACAATTAGTTGTGAATCACCATAGATGGTGATGTGTTGAGAGACAAAGAGGCACAAAGTCCTATAATGAGAGCTTTGTACTCGGTAATGTTGTTTGTGCATGAGAAGTTCATACAGTAAGATAGAGGGATCAGCTTTCTAGGACGTACTAGTATAATACTAGCACTAGAGCTAGTTTTACATCATAAACCACCAAAATATAATTCCCATTTATCCTTTGAAGTTATAGTTAGAATTTGAACATTGGTAAATGCTTCCTAATTTTGGATAGAGAAAGGTGAAGGTGCTTCTGCTAAATGGTCAGTTAAATCTTGTCCTTTTATCACTTTTTGACAAATAAATTTGAGATCAAATTCTGTTAACAACATAACCCATTTAGCTAGGTGACCAGATAGATCCATTTTAGAAAAGAGATGTTACAAAGGATAAAATTTTACCATCACATAAACTTCAGCATTTAAAAGATAATGCCTAAAATTTTGTGTTGCAAAGACAAGAGCTAGGTACTTCTTATCAATAATAGTATATCACACTTCATAATCAAGCAAGGTTTGAATTATGTAATATACAACACATTATTTGCCTTTAGTATCAGGTTGTGCTAATAAATCCACAAGACCATTATTAGATGCTAAGGTGTAAAGAAGAAATGGTTTATCAGCAGTGGCAAGTTGTAAAATAGGAGGGTTAGCTAAATATTTTTTTAAGTCTTAAAAAGATTTCTGACAATCAAAATTATATTGAAATTTTGAATCCTTCTTCAGTAGTTGAGTAAAAGGGTGAGTCCTATACATGAGTTGTGAGATAAATCAGTGAATGGCCTATATCTTCCCTTGTAAACTATGAATTTGAAATATATTCTTAGGTGATGGCATATTAAAAATCATGTCAATTTTCTTTGTGTCTACTTCAATACCACGATGTGAAATTATAAATCCCAACAATTTTCCACTGTCTATGCCAAAGACACATTTATGGGGATTCATGCACATGTATTTTTGTATTCATTCAAAGATTTGAGAGAGGATTGTGATGTGATCCTGGTGATGAATAGACTTCACAAGAATTTCATCAACATAATTCTCTAAGATGTTATGTATGTGATCATGAAAAATAAGAGTCATAACACTTTGGTAAGTTGCTCTAGTATTCTTTAATCCAAACATCATGACTACCCAACAGAATGTTCCCCACAGTGTTATGAAAGTTGTCTTATATTGATCTAGAGAGTTGATGAAAATTTGATTATTGTTACTAAATTTTATTCACACTAAATTTAGTTAGACCTAAGTGTAGTTGTTCAGAAGGAATAAAAGAAAACTTTGAAGTTATGCATTTAATGAATAGTTGATGTCTTGCCAAAGCAGAGATAGGAATTTAGTTGACAGGATAACCCATTAGTCCAAACAGGACTAATGAATCATCATGACAAGATAATCAAGTTGTCAAGGTATCAATCATTCAAGAATTAGAGTTGATTTAACATAGTGTTATCTTTCAGGAGTTATAGGAAAGATTGATTATTCAGTTGATCTGATTTGAAAGAAAGAAAGAAAGATATTTGTTTAAACTGTTATTTGATGTCATGTTTTAAATATACATTCAATATCTGTTACTTTATCCTATGCATTGATTGAAAAAGAAATATACATACATCAAGTGGATAAGATAGATTAACTGATTATGTTTAAAAGAAGTGTTCAAATGTGTTCCACACAAGCAGTGGGAGTAACTAGACTAAGCAATGCAAACATGCAAGATATACATCTGATGATAAAAGAAATAATAAGAAAATATGATAAAGATAAACATCCATCATTGATTGAGCAAGAAGGTTGTTTTGTTGATGTTGATCTTCAGTATTCATCTTTAACTCCTATCAACAGTTGAACCTACAAAAAATTGGGGAAAGTCCTGTTAGAGCTCTAGATGTTTAAAGTTATCATATACTTTTATCAAGCAAACATATCAACTTGTCACATCATGCATTTTCATATGAAAGATCAAATCAGACATGTGTTATAAACGAGAATATCATGAAGAGGATCAATCAATACCATCAAGTATATTTTTTATGTTAACTTGTTTGTTCACTGTGCATGTATAGGAAAAGTAATGTTGTTGATTTGAAGACATTTAAAGAATGTGGAGAAAATGTGGCTCCCACAAGGGTCGAGCTAAAAGTGATACCATTACATGTTATGCTATATCCAATATCTCATCAATGATCAAATTCCAAATGATATGCAAGAAACACAAGGTACTGTTCCACTTTCTTTATCATTAATGAAGCGTGATCTTTCATAACAATCCTATTCCATCAATAGATACACAAGGTATAGTCATAAATGATGACAATGAACAGCTATACCACAAAGTAAAGTAATTAGGTTTAAAAGACCAAGATACTTCCTATGACACTGTCACCATGAAGTACAGAAGGAGTAGTGTCTAGAGGTACAATTATGATAAGCATTTGCCATGATACAGGACATAGAGCAAAATGCCAAAGTAAATTTTAGAGAGAAAAATGATGATGATTACCTGATAACTGACCAGTCAATACAAAGTGAAGTGCCAAGATAAGAATTCATGTTCAAGAGAAAAGATTCATGCATACATGACTATTACTATATATCTTTTTGTAGGAAAAGAATATATATTATTGTTCAAAGTTACAGAAATGAAATTGTTATCACTCAGAGTGTTCAAAAGCCAGAGAGGAAGTTAAATAACTAGAAGAACAAGTTTGTAAAACATCAGAAAATATTTTTGTATTATAGCATTTGAAACCTTGGTTCCAAATTTTTGAAACAAGTTTTATCTCATGCACAGAAATGAAAGAGAAATGCTTAGATTAGAGAATGAATATCATTCTTGTTATAAAGGATCCTCTCAAAATGCAAACACATGGAGAAGTATAAAACCCTATGCATACAGTGAAAAGAAACAATTACAGTGAATTTTTTCCATAGCCATGAAAAGAAATCATACACTGAAAGAAGCAAGTATAGACAAGTGTTTCCAGCATGGCCGTGATAGAAAGAGAGATTTTCTAACACACCCACATGGATTTTTTGTGAAACCCTAACACATGTTTTTCAATTACAAGAAAAGAATGATGATACAATGTGTTTCTGTCATGGCCATGCTATAAAATGGAAAACATATGTAATTTTGTAGAAACCCTTGTTATAGTTTTAAAGAACCTTCTTTCTTTCCATGAATACAGTCAAAGAAAAATGATACAAAGTGTTTAGAAGTATGGCCATGAGTAGAGAAGGAGTTTCTTGTGCAAGCTTAAAAGAAACCCTTATTTCATTGCCAAAACCACAAAGAGTTTTACATTAGAAAACAAAGAGAAGGCTACAAAATCCATGGCCATACCATAAAGGAAGGAATACAATGATACCTAGACAGCAAAAATTTGAAGCTCTATTTTTTATTTTACATATACAATGATGAAAAAAAATCTTACAGTACAGTAAGGAAAACTTAAAGAAGCTCACCTTTATAGTTGCAAAAGAGAAGACAAATATGGCCGCAGCCCCCTCTTTTGAGGGTTATTATCAAGATTTTGCCACATTAGTAAAGTCTAGACACAGAGAAATCAAGAAAGAACAATGTCAAAGGAGTATTACAAAAAGAGCAAGAAATGGCAGAGATGGCTGTGGCCATTCAAGGAAAGAAGCTACAGAGATGATTATAAAAAGTCATTTAAAACATAAAACATCATACTCACCACTCTATGCCACTTTTTTCACTTAGGAAATGCAAAGAAATCATGGAGTTTAACCTTAGAAACCCAAGGAGAAGCCAAAGAAGCCATCAAACCCTAAGTGTTTCGAAAGAGTTGTAGAGCAGCTGACACAAGGAAACAAATGAAAAATGACTCAAAGTTTAGGGTTCCTTTACCCCTTTTGTTTGAAGCTTCCTTTCTTTTCTTTGTTCTTTTTGACTTCTCAAATAAATTATCATTGCCTTATCCAAATTTAGTGAGCAAGGTCAAGACATCAAATGATATGTCTCTTAGCAATCATTGTTAGGAAGGGCCGACAGAATGCAAGAGAGTCAAATGGTGGTCGATAGCATATGGTGAGTATTATACTTTGCAAACATTCAAACAATACTCATTACCTTATGTCGACTATTGTAGTTGAATAATGCTCATATCACGTGGTCGAAGATTGGATTCCTTTTCCAAGTAAGATTTTGTTTAAACATGACTTCCATGTAATCATTGATTGATGCAAAGTGACCGAATGTGGTCAAAGAGAGTGTTC
Organism: Cunninghamia lanceolata; assembly: GCA_027924645.1. Lineage (NCBI taxonomy): Eukaryota > Viridiplantae > Streptophyta > Pinopsida > Cupressales > Cupressaceae > Cunninghamia > Cunninghamia lanceolata. Next base: position 9,681,476 of record BSBN01000193.1, read on the forward strand.
CTTATTTCTTGCAAAGTCATCATTCAAAGTCAAAGTCAAAAATGATGAATGGAGACAAAATAGGTTTACAAGGTGGAGTAAGGTGGCATTGTATTTTTTGTTTATTGCATGAAGGCAATTGTAATGGGAGATATAAGGTGATATTGTATTAAATTATGTATGCATGGAGAGATAAGAATGTTAGAAGCGAATGCCATATGCATGCATGATGTCCTAATTTATTTAGGCATCAATTTCGAGGCATTGAGATAGTCATATTCAAGCAAGGGAATCATAAGGGGGTATTTTTATCTTTTCTTTCATTTTTGTATGATTATGCAAAGTATAAATGTAAGACAAATGATAAAGTAATACCATTATAAATAACTTTATTATTTTATTGCAATTTGTAAAATCAAATGAGATAGAACAAGTTGTAACTAATAGTAAAGTACTCATGCAAACAATTACTTTATTAATTTTCCCACATTCCTAAAATCATGCAAAACTAAGAGAAGAAGATAATTGAGGCTTTTGGAGGCTTTTTGCATTGTTTTTTGGGCCATTTTTAGAGCATTTGCTCAACTTTTGGTCAAACACATGGAGAGGACCAAGTTGGAGCTATTTTTGCTTGATTTGTGGCAATTTGAGCCCTTATTTTTAGGGACTTTTGAGTTTGCTCGTGGATCACCTTGGAGGACTTATTTTTAGAGGCAGTTAGCTGCAGTTCTTTTTTTGCATGCCTCTTAATAAGAGTAAGCTATATATTGTAAAGCAAAACTTGTTTTTGCTAGTTCTTGCATTCTTTTCTCTTTTACACATTGAAACACAAGAGGTTTTGTAACTTATTTTTTGAGTTCTTGCCTTTTTACTCTTTTACACTTTGAGAGAGAAGGCTTTGTAGCTCATTATTTTGATAGTTTTATAGAGATTATAGCAGGTTATAGGTTCCATTTTTGTCTCTATTGCAATATTTCCTTTACTTTTTTGGAATCAAGTATTTCTCTTTTCATTTGATGCTAATTGTATGAAGTGATTTGATGAAGTTTTACTGTGTTTAATTATCAAAACCTTTAAAATTATTGTCACTCTTACTTATAGTATTAAGCATAGTGATATTACAGGTCTTAGGTTGTGTTACAGAAAATAGTTCTTTTATGCTATGAAAAGTTATTTTCCTTCATAAAGAGTTTATTTTCTATCCTTCCTCCGAAATACTTTTGTGATATTTATGTGAAGATTAGATTGTGTGGGTTAGATTTCTAAATTCTATTGTGAACCAGATTGCAAATTTTCCATCCTTACTAGGTGCATCACCAAATTTTATAGTTTTATTTCCTTATAGTTTCCTTCTTATCCTTTTCCAAAACAGAAAATCATAGTTTGAAAATAGAATATTTTAAGGGAACTAGCCCATAATCTGGAGGTTCAAACTCACTATAGGTCACCCACAGCCTGAGTTTGTCCCCATGTTTAAGGATTGCAGAGTGTCATAGCTTTGCATAAGGGTGCAATCCTCATCAACAATAGTTTTTGGCACACTCGGTGGGACTTTGAATTGATTTTCAGTTCAAAAATGAACTTATTTTGTTGTTGTTTTGGTATGGTCAATAGTTATTATATCCTTTCAGAGGTTTTTATTTCAAATACTTGGTGACTCTAACTTTTTGGTTTAATAGATCAGATTTTTCAGCCTATAAAAAGGATTCACAAGATCAAGTGTAGTTTTTTTCTAGCTCTTTGAATGAGTAAGCATGTCTAACTTTCATGGAGACATGCCATATCATCCATCATATCATGAAAATACTACTAATCCTTCATCTTATCAGCCATATCAGATCAGCCATACTGCTAGTTTTAGCCCAAATTCCATGGTTTTTCAAGCAAACCAGCATGCACGGTACTCTTACCTCCCACCCACCCCAGTTCAGCCTTGTTGGCAACCTATGCATGAACCAAATCAGCTTTAGGAGTATGCGAAAGAAGAGATTGCAAGGGTAAAGTGTATGTCACTTGATCTCAACAATAGCATGAATAAAAAAAAAACAACATGAATGAAACAAAAAACACATTTCTAGAAATTGCAAAGCAGATAGATGAGTTCAAGAGGTAACAAGAATATGAGCAGCATCAAGAAGAGATGGATTATTAGGCCTATCTTCATGAGGAAGAATTGGAGGCACAAAGGATACAATTTGAACAAGAACTTGCAAGATAGATTGTAGAAAAAGAGGCACATATGAAGTATTTGCTTGCACAAATATAAAGGCAAGCAATCCAGACAGTTGCATTCATTCTAGAGCAGCTTGTTCAAAATGAGGTTAGTAGTTATCAACTATTAAGTTTCAGGAGTTGTGATTTTGATCAAGAACCTGTTTGCATTCAAAATTAGTCTATTAGCTTTAAGTGTCAGTCAAATCAATTGCCTGAACCAAGTCATCATAGTCTTGAGCAACCATGGCAACCTTCTTGGACTAAGCATCATGATTACCAAATGCCAAATCTTATTAAGCCTATCCCTTCCATACCAATCCAAAATTAGGAAGAGGAAGAAGTAGTAGTTTCTGAACCAATCAAGATTCCAAGTTTCAACTCAATAGCTGAAGTTTCTTATAGTCCTTCTTGTCCCAACAAATCAAAAAAATTAGATGTGGAGCAAGAGGTTGCTACTATTTCTAATGTATTCTTGGCTGAAAGTAAGCATAATGCATATGATGTGGAGCAAGAGGTCACTATTGCTCCAAATCCTATACATTTTTAATCATTTGAAAAGTTCTCTAATGCTGTTTATAAGATAAATGAAAGTAGGATGCAGATATTGGAAGGACATGATCTTCAAATGTAAAGATAGGATGCCCATGTTCTAATGGAGAATAAAACTGACAAGGAAGAAGAGTTGATTTCTTTATTTGATCAGCTACCTGGTTTCATTGAGCCAAATTTAGAGTTCATACCATAGGCAAAAATAACATAACAATAGGGAGATGTAGAGGAAGTGCTTATTTATCAAGAACAGAATGAGGAGAGTCATGAGAACACTAGGAGTTTGAAGCTTGAATTAGATATTCTATCAGCTATTCCTAGAAGCCTTCAAGAGCCTGATAACTGTGAGGACTTATTAGCTATTCTAATAGAAGAGGATGATTTATTAACCATGGAGGCGGAGTTGATATGGTAGATTATCATGCAAGATGAAAGTCTTGAGCAACAGAGTGATGAAACTGATCTAGTTTTAGTGCAAGATTATCAGTTAGATAAGAGCATGTTTTCAAGTATTATAGAAGATTATTGTTCTAACATAGATAATGATCTGATACTATGTGAATTAGCAATATGTGATCAACAAGATCAAATCAAAGAGTTAAGTATTCATTCTTTTCATCCATATGAGCTAACTATTTCAAATCAGATTGAAATTGCAAGTGAAAATAGGATAGTAGATCTCGATAAGGAAACTAGGAGTATGAGCAGAAAGGTCGTCGTTGCAAGAGGGTGTCCCATCAGGGACCTAACTAAAAAAAGCTTAATAAAGAGGTATAGATTGCTAATGTACCCATAGAGCATAATTCAGCCTCGAAACAACAAGATCAGATCATCTTTTTACCCCATAACAGAGGTTTACATGATTGGGTTCAGCTGGTGAGTGAATTTATCTACATTTTTTATGAAGCATTGCAGAAATTTGTTGAGTACTTTCTTGTACTTTATCTAATTTTAGACATTCATAAGCATGTGAATCAGTGTCCCCTATTAAGAAAGGGAAGTTATTTTAACCAAATAGTTAATGGATTTGTTTGACCAGCACTTTTGGCTAGTTAGAGTAGGGAAGAGTAAAATTTTAGTTCAGTATTTCATTTCCAAGAAGTGTTGTTGCACATGTTTCTATCTTTATTTTAAGCAAGTTAGTTTAGTTTTAGTTTTTAGTGTTGTTGCTGCTGTAGTTCTTATTTGCAAGAGACACTATATGGATTCATGATTGTTGTCATTGATGGCAACAAAGTTCATCCCACACATCCGCAGGACATGGTGTGTCTCTACCGGAAGTCATAATGAAGACTGTTGTGGTCCAGTAAACAAGAACAGAGCATGTGGCAAGGTCTGACAGACAGGTCCAGATCTCTCAGAGGAAGTATCTTGGTGAAGTACAGATTTGGGGAAGTCAAGAGGACTACCTTGAGTGGTATATTCCAAGGATTTAGCCTCCGGTGATAGATGAGGAAAAAGATATGAATAATTGAATACCGGATTCCTGAGTGACAGTGTGAACAGAGGAAGAACTGACTGACAGAACATCAAACTACTTTCCGGATGTGCTACTGATGGTGGTAAAGGTTGTGAAGGCATGAATCATGTTTAGACGACATGATTAATAATTTCTACAAGTATATACTTGATCTGCATTACTTGATATGCAAGGATTCAACCGACTAATCAAAATTAGTGAAAAGATTGACTATTCCGGGTGTTGACTAGAAAGGTGATGAAATTACTTGTGCGGATATATATACATGATGGATTTAGTTGTGAGAGGTGTGGTTGTAGTTAGTAATGTGCAAATAAAAGTAGAAGAGTAAAGCAGAAGTAGTAAGAAAAGTCCGATATGTGAAAGAAAACAGCTTAAGGGAAAAAAAAAAAGATGAAGTGCAGCAGATCCATATACTGAGCCTAACCGGAATTGGACTCCAGCATTTGCAGATGCTACCAATCAGTTCAAGTATTATATAACACTCTTTTGTAGACAGTGAGTCTCTTGTAGGCAGTGTACCTCTTGTGAGCAGTGTGCTCGGGCAGTGAGCCCTAATTGGCAAGTGTCATTTCGTATTTTCTTATTCTTCTAATAGAGAATAATCTTTTGGTTAATCACCCCGTGGTTTTCTCACTTAACAGGGTTTCTACGTCAAAAATATTGTGTCATGTGTATCTCCATTTTCATGATTATATTTGCTTGTTTGAATTAATGCTGCATTGATTAATAAGAAAGTTCAGAAAGAAGAAATAATTACGATAACTGATTCACCCCCCCTCTCAGTTATCAACAATTGGTATCAGAGCTAAGTTCCTCCTAATAGAGTCTAACAGCTTGAGGAAGATCTAGGAATCCAAACGGATGCATATGGTTTAAAAGAGTAGCTCAAGACTACACTTGAGGATCTTGAACAGTCAAGCTCTGAAATCAATGAATTAAAGGAAAGACTCAAACAGACTGATGATTTCATGAGAGAACTAAAAGACAAATTAAGTCTCTCTATGAAAAAGAGAAAGGAGCTGCTTCATCAATTGGCAAGACAAGGTGAAGCAAATGATGCAAATGAAGAGCTGACTGAAAAAACCAAGTTATGTGAAAAGTTATCAAAAGAAGTCATTATGGTAAGACATGAAATGGAATCAGGAGTTATAAAGTTTACCTAAAAAATTGAAGAGAAAATAAAAACTGAAGATAATTTAAGACAATCTCTCAAGGAGAAATCAGAAGATTGCCACCAAATAATCTGATCTTGAAGATGCTAAAGAAAATGAAGAAAAACTTGAGGATCAAATTGTCTCTCTCAAAAGGGATCTTCAATCAGCAAATGAATATAAAGAGAAATTCAAGATAAGTTCTGCTCAACTTGAAGTTCTTCTTGGAAGTCAAAAGATGGCAGATGACAAGTGTGGTTTGGGATATGAGAAAGGAGAAAGCTCTGGATCTGGTCAGAAGAATTTTGGATCAGAAAATCAAAGGAACGGGCCTAGAAGACCTCCGGTAAGACAACCCAATGCTCAAAGATATCCATCCTTCAATGGATATTGCCATAGCTGTAATCACTTTGGTCACAAAGCTAATCAGTGCAGAAAGAGAATGAATCAGACTAATTCATCCTTCTCTGGACACTGTTTTAACTACAAAAGGTATGGTCACAAGTCTCGTGAATGCAGAAATATGCAAATGAACAAATCATTCAATGGTAGATGCTTTGCATGCAATAGAATAGGTCATATGGCTAATCAATACAAATCGAGAGGATATCAGTCAAATATGCAAAGAAATGTTGTTTACCAAATCTGCAATAGGTCCGGTCATAGTGCAAAATTCTGTAGAAGTAAGAATCAGGACAAAAGAGGTCTGGTATATCATAATCAAAATCAAGATAAGGGTAAACAAAAGGTGAATGCGGATGAAGTTAAAAGTGAGATGAGCAAGATTTGGGTGAAGAAAAGTACTGAGAATGTAGAGGTTGGATTTGCACCAGACTTTGGTGCTGATATTCCTTCCAGAAATTAAAAAGTGAGCTCTGGCTCAGGGGGAGACACAAAGAAAACCTTGTTCCCCCAGCGAGTTAAGTGGTGCTAGAACTGGCACAAGAAGAGTTGCAGATTGAAGGGTTCATAAGGGAAACATCCAAACAAACTATGGTTAAGATTTGGAAGATCCGCATGATATTCATAGATCAGGACAGATCTGGTTCTTCAAGTGATCCAAATAAGGCAAACCAAAATAATGTAGGTCGAGCATTTATTGCGATCTGATATTAGGGTTTGCGGAGCAATATAAGGGTTTTCTCATTAATCACTTGCTCATTCTACACTCAAGAAGAAATGAAAAGTGGAGCTCTGCAACAAAATTTATCAAGTTCATCAAAGATCATTTGCAGAAGTCATTACATCCAAAAATTAATCAAACTAACTCCGTGAAACTGAAAGGCACAAAAGGTATTTTCTATTTTCAAATATCTCACTGCAAATCTCTTGATAATGGCTACTTTGAATATTGTAAAGATTTCTGATAGACCTCGCCCTACATTTAAGAAACATCCATACAAATCCTTGGAGGTAGATCCCCTAGGTGCATTTTCCAATGTTTCGCATGGTTTTCTACACATCGAAGACATTAGGGTTTATATACATGCAAATATTGAAGAGTTTGGAGAATTCAAACTAAGAGATATCTATCATAAACAACTGATAGAAAATGCCTTTGAGCTTAAACCAGAATATAAGGGTATCCAAGAGAAACATTTTGATCAATTCATTCATTTCCCTTGCTTTGAAGAAGATGAATGGGTCTAGTATGTGTTGAGTAGGGTACATGATAACTTCCTATGGCTGAACAGACCTTGCAAGATCACAAAGGAGGCAATTAGGATAGTAACTGGTTTATACTCCTCCAGAGGGATACTTGTCCTCAAATTTGTCAAAAACAATATTGTAACTAAGGCCACCGGATCAAAATTTGATAAGAAGGCAATGACTATTGAAGATATTACTGACCCAGACATCAAATTTGCATCTATGATAATAGGATACAAGATATATCACTCTAGTAGGGAGAATTCAGTATCCAGAACTATAATATATACTGCCTATGAGATTTTGAGGAAACATACAAAATATGATCTTTGTGAACTTCTTTTGAGCCAATTAATAGAAAACTTACAAAAGATCAAAAAGGACAAGAAAAACTCTTTCAAATATGGTGCACTAATAGTATGTTTATTTTTCTACTTCATGAATGAGTTGCCCAGATCAAATGGTTGGGTATGGCAGAAAGACAAACTGGTAGTAGTTCAGATCAGAGACTATTTGCATGGGCTTGGGGATGCTAAAGTAAGAAATTCAGCCCTGTGGGGATATTTCAAAAACTTTTAGAGCATGATGCAAGCAAGAGAAGGAATTCCCCAGTCTCTTGTTGAGAAATACAAAGACACTGTATGTTTTATGGTAGAGATAGATCAATGCCTAACGGAGGCTATTGAACCAAGAACTGTGTGGATCATGCCTATGGGGTATGAAGTTGATGAACAAATTGTGGAGTTGCATGTTCAACACATGCTAAGTCAGCCAAAGGATCCAAAGGCAGAGAGGTTTAGAACCTTTGAAGAGCTAAGTATAAAAGTTCATGTGGAACTCAGGCAACCGGAAATAAAGAAGAAAGTTAGAAAAGAAGTTGAAGAAATTGCAAAAGGCCTAGGCATCTCAAAGGAGGCAATTGATGCCAACAGGGAAAAGAGGCAAAAGGATGAGGAAGAAAAGAAAGAAGCAGAAAAGGAAAGCAAGAAAGGTGCTCCGGTAGAAACCTCAACCCAGACCAGATCATCAAAGAGATCTACACCTATCACAGCCAAAGGCTCAAAGACATCAAAACCGGAAGTCCAGGCATCTGGCAAAGGAGAGAAAAGGTCAAAGACAAAAGCCACAAGCGATTATGCAAGTCAAAGAGATGAAGAGGAAACAAAATCAGATGAGGGGGTAAAGGAAATAAAGAAGCAGAAGAAGAAAGGATCTAGTAAACCTACCACAGGACAAGACAAGGAAGAAATGGCAGAGGAATTTGTTGAAAAGCCCACCCTGTCTTTAGAAAGTGTAATAAAATCAGTCACTGTGAATGGAAACCTTCAACCAATGGCCAAATTTTATGATGATTACAATGAGGCTGATCAAAAGATCCTACAAGAAGCTACAATCAGGTACCTGAACATATATAATAAAGCCTTCATTGAAATTATATCTCTTATTCCCAAGAGCCTAGAAAAGGAGTTTGAAATGAGAAAGTCAAATGCCATGGAAAAAGACCTTGAGATCCGAGAATAGATAGCTATTCAGCTATATCCCTCAATTGACCCCAAGACAATGAACATGGTATTCAAAGACTGCAAGAATGAATTCAGGAGCAAAGCAAGGATGAATCAGCTTATGCTTGGTGAGACCGACAAGGTAGCCAAGGACACAGAAGAGATTCTCCAAAAATCCTTCAAAAGATTTAATCTTCCTACTGTAGAGGACTTGGGTACTGATCCCTTAACCACAAGTGTTGCAGAAGAAATTTTTGAGAAAATGATAGAAGAGGTGGGCCCTGAACAGTCTAACATTTCTCTTGCAGTCTCTGGATCTAAAGGAGAAGAAAAATTACAAGAGAAAGAAGCAGAAGTGAAGGAAAAAGAAGATGACAGTGCAAAGATTGTTGAAGGAGAGAAGACCACAACTGCTAGTGGTGAGAATTTAGAAGGAGAGAAAGCTCCAAAGGATAGCTCCAAGATTGCAGAAGAGAAGAAACATCTGTCTCCGACAAGAGACACTACACAAACTGTCCAAGAATTCCTGAACAAAGAATCAATGGAGATTGATGAATCGGAGCTTCTACAAGGTCCATTCAATTTTGATTCTCTTTCTTTGGTACAGACAATGAAGATAGCTTCTGATGCAGGAGCACCCATACATGATCAGGATATAGGTCTACATGATGACATACATGATCAGGATATAGGATAATTATTAGCATGATGACAGGATAGTCTATTTTTAGTATGTTTGACTTTATCATGTAATAAGGTCCATTGGACCGATGCTATGTATTAGTTCAGCCTAGGAGTATGTGTAGGCAGTTAGAGATCGGGATAAGGTAGTCTGAGCTGTCCTCTCTCCCAGCCGCTTGGAAGCTCCCAGCCGCTGGGAAGTGAGTTGGTAGTACTCGAAGGATTTGTTATATATACCTTTGATCTGTTAGGGTTTAGACACATTGATATTTGAGATTGATGTTGATAGATGTATTGGTGTTGAGCTGAGATTCAGGAGAGCAGTTCAGACAGTGTGAAGCTGTATTCAGAACTTTTGAATTTCAATTGAATAAGATCTCATCTTTTGCATTATCTGGTTGTATCAGTTGTATCTGTTTTGATTTCCTTTCGGTTTGCAAGTTGATGGGTACTTTCAACCCTTCCACCGGTTGATCCTGCGAATCGGTGGAATGGTCCTGTATCATAGCTTAGGTTGCATTTGTGTTTTCTGTTTATGCATTGCATTGTTCAGGAGATCAGTTAGGAGCATGCTGTGAATCAGCCTAGCATCCTCATGTGCTAGGTATAGAAAGATAAGCTGTTTGATTTTGGTTTGAAGGTGATCCGGCCCGGTCGTCATATGGTCTTTGTGTAATCGAGCGGTTTTGAGTGTTTACATGCAGTGGACGGATACACAGGAGTCTGCATGTGCGTTTCCAGTCGGAATGAGCCGCATCATCATCTGGGAATGCATCGCCATCAGGATCGGGTCGTGAAACTGTTAAAGTTTGCATGTTGCAAGCGCATCAGGATGTTTTGAGTCGGGTATATACTCAGTGTATATATCGCAGTCAGGATCATCTCTCGGGGAAGCTCATCATCCGCGTATCGCTAGCTGGTGCGGGTGTGAAAGTTTAGTTTTTTTGACTAAGTGTTGAAGAGTTCATCAGGATATTGTGTGACGTCATCGTCATCAGGATATGACGTCATCGTCATCAGGATATTGAGATATCCCTCTATGCGAGTTTATCCTGTTGTCGCTAAGTGGTTAGTTATCGGCGTAGGCAGGAAGTTGTATTAGCATCATCAGGAGGTTTCGAAGAACCAGATAAATCATATCATGATGCTGTTGCTTGTATCGTCGGGCAGTGGAGCATCGAAGGGAAGGTGTTGAAGTGATCGTCATCAGGATATTTGGAGCAACCGGATATTTGGATAACCTGCTGACGAAGGTGGTGTCGCATATCATGATGATGCCGCTAGTATTTGGCGCCCGATGAACAGTGCAACCGGAGGATGTTTGCGCCCGTTGAATATCATGATGATGATGATAGGCGACAGGCGGAGGAGGTGAATAGTAGTCGGCAGGAGGATAATTGTGATCATCCGAAATATGATGATGCTGTTGAAATATGATGATGCTGTTGAGCCGATAAGGATTTTTATCAGGCTGTTTGTATAATTGACTCCTCCTTCCTGTTAGGTTAGCCTCCGTTGCGTTTCAGTCTGCATCATAGTGGTATCAGAGCAAAGGTTAGGATCTTCTGGAAAAGATAGGAAGGATGTCAGACGACGAAGGAACATCTGAGGTTCCAGCAAGGATGACCAACGCTGAGTTGGCAGTTCTGGTGAAGAAACAGATTGCAGAAAGCAAGGCCGTGAAGGCTCAGAATCAGGAGTTGAAAGATGAGTTAGCAAAGTTGAGGAGCAGAGTAGGTTCTGGTAGAGAAGATGATAGGGAAGAAGAAGAGATCCCTAATTGGAGCGAGGAGGTCGTTCCTGCAGACCAGAGACCACTGTTGAACGCCCTCAAGGCCATGGAGAGGAGAACCATGGATGTGAAACTAGATTTGCCAGTGTTTACAGGTAAGATGGACCCTGATTCAGTGATGGAATGGATAGACTGCTTGAACAATTTCTTTGTAACAGAGGAGATACCAGAACAACAGAGAGTGAAGATAGCACAGTCAAAGATGAAAGAAGCTGCCTTGACATGGTGGAATTTTGTTCAAGATGATAGAGTACAGGAGGGAAAACGTAGAGTTGCCACATGGAAGAAGATGATGGAATTGGTAAAAGAAGCTTATATTCCATTGGATTACAGTATCCAGTTACACAAGAGGAAGCAAAACCTGAAGCAGAAGGAGCTAGATGTCAGCTCATATACAGAAGAATTCATGAAACTCTGTATGAAGACAAAGGTGAAAAAAAGTGAAGAAGAGAAGGTAGCCAGATACCTTAATGGATTGAGGTTTAATATTCAGGAAGATCTAAGTCTGCATAACCCAGATACAGTGCAGAAAAGCTTTCAGTTGGCATTGAAAGTGGAAGAAAAGTTGAAGAGAAAACAAGAGCAAAACAATAGAGGAAGAGGAAGACAACAAAGAGGTGGAAGAGGTCCTTTCAGAGGCAGAGGACATGGACAGGGATATCAAGGAGAATCCAGTCATGACAATAGTAAGGGCAACAATAGTCAGAATCAGAGAGAGAATTACAGTCAGCAAGGAAACTTCAGAGGTAGAAGACCTTTCAGAGGAAGATCCCAGGGCAGAGGATCCATCAGATGCTATAACTGTAACAAAGAAGGCCATATAGCCAGCAGATGTCCAGACAAGGCCACAAGCTCAGCAGGAGAAAGGAGGACAAATCTGGTCAAAGAACCTGATAATCAAAGTAGGACAAGCTCTAATGATTTTCAGAGTGTGAATGGTCCTGAGAATTATGGATATCCAGAAAGTGGAGAGTCTCTGATGATGAGAAGAACAGTGACTACCATGAAGGTACCTGACAAAGAAGCTCCTTAGAGAAAGTCTCTTTTCAGAACCATTTGCAAAGCAGGAGGTAAGGCATGTAAGGTTTTGATTGATTCTGGTTCTACTGAGAACTTTGTGTCTGAAGAAATGGTGATAAAGCTGAAGCTTAGGAGATTGCCTCACCCATCTCCATATAAAGTCTCATGGCTTACTCAAGGTCAGCAGACAACTGTAGAAGAGCAGGCTTGGGTAGAATTTCAGATTGGTGGATATAAGGATAGGTTGTTGTTTGATATCACCAAGATGGATGCTTGCAACCTTTTGTTTGGTAGACCATGGTAGTATGATCTGAAGGCACAACATGATGGTGTTAAAAACACCTATAAAATCACTAAAGATGGTACAGATATAACGTTATTCCCATTGAAGGAGAAAGAGGAGAAGTCTAAAGGAAAAGAGGTGAAGGTCATGCTGATGGAAGGCAAACAGTTCATGAAAGAAGTAGCAGCAGAAGGTGCAGTTGCATATGCCCTAATCCCATGTATGAGTGTGAAGAAAGAACAACAGCAAGGAGTCAAGAAGGAGAGAAAGCCAAGGTTGATAGACCCAGCTATCCAAGAGCTATTGGATAAGTACAAAGGTGTCATCTCAGAGGGAATGCCAAGATCCCTACCCCCTGTCAGAGATATCAGTCATTGCATAGACTTAATTCCAGGGTCTACACTTCCAAACAAAGCAGCTTATAAGCTTACCCCAGAACAGAATGCAGAAGTAGCCAGACAGATTGAAGAATTGATGAATTCAGGTCTGATTGGGAAGAGTTTGAGCCCATGTGTAGTACCAGCTATACTAGCACCAAAGAAGGAAGGCACTTGGAGGCTTTGTACAGATTCCAGAGCCATCAACAAGATCACAATCAGGTATAGGTTTCCAATCCCCAGAATTGAGGATTTACTTGATTGTTTGGGAAGTGCCAAGTACTTTACAAAAATAGATTTGAAGAGTGGATACCATCAGATCAGGATTAGACTAGGTGATGAGTGGAAGACAGCATTCAAAACAAATGAAGGGTTATATGAATGGAAGGTTATGCCTTTTGGTTTGTCTAATGCCCCTAGTACTTTCATGAGGCTGATGAATGAGGTTCTGAAGGAATTCATTGGTAAGTTTGTCATAGTATATTTAGATGACATTCTGATTTTCAGTAACACCAAAGAAGAACATCTCAGACATATAGATCTGATTCTTAAGAGGTTACATGAAGAGAAGCTGATGATAAACTTAGACAAGTGCTTGTTCATGAAAAAGGAGATCACATATTTAGGTTTTGTCATTTCACAAGGAAAGCTCCAGATGGATAAGGAGAAGGTGAGTGCCATATTGAATTGGCCAACTCCACAGACCATGAATGATGTCAGAAGTTTCCATGGGTTAGCAACCTTCTACAGAAAGTTTATAAGGGGGTTCAGTCATATTTGTGCACCCATGCTGGATACCATCAAAGGAGGACAGAAGTGCAGGTTTGTTTGGACTCAAGGAGCAGATGATTCCTTTGAGGCATTGAAGAGGAAGGTGGCACAGCAGCCAGTCCTTGCACTTCCAGATTTTAACAAAATCTTTCAGGTAGAATGTGATGCCAGTCACATGGCTATTGGAGCAGTACTCAGCCAAGAGGGTAGACCAATTGCATTTTTCAGTGAGAAGCTCAATGATGCTAAGAAGAGGTATTCATCATATGATCTGGAAATGTATGCTTTAGTTCAGTCCCTAAAGAAATGGAGGCACTACCTGATGCCAAAGGAATTCATAGTCTTCACAGATAATCAGGCCCTGAGTTTCATAAACAGCCAGGAAAAGCTGAACCACAGACATATGAAATGGGTAGAAACCTTACAGGCTTTCACTTTTACCTTGAAGCATAAGAAAGGGGTTAAGAACAAAGTTGCAGATGCTTTGAGCAGGAGAGTTCTCACAGTCAATCAGATTCAGTTAGAGAGTGTTGGTATTGATTCACTCAAGACCATGTATGAGTCTGATGCAGATTTTGGAGAGATATATCAGGTCTGTACTTCTTTTGGGGAGAAGTACCATGCTGAGTTCTCTGAATTTCTGATCCAGGATGGATTGTTGTTCAAGGGTGGACAGTTGTGTATCCCAAGGTGTTCCATGAGATTAAATATAATCAAGGAGAAACATTGTGGAGCTATGGCAGGTCATTTTGGTCTAGATAAGACTCTTGATCTGGTCAGAAGGCATTACTTTTGGCCTAAGTTGCAGTCAGATGTCAGGAAATTTGTAGAGACCTGTGTGATATGTCAGAAGGCTAAAGGCAGGTCAACTAATGCAGGGTTATATCAGCCCTTACCCATTCCTTCCAGACCATGGGAAAGCATCAGTATGGATTTTGTCTTGGGTTTACCAAGGACAAGGAGAGGATTTGACAGTGTTTTTGTTGTAGTGGATAGATTCAGTAAAATGGCACATTTCTTGCCATGCAAAACCACTGCTGATGCCTCATACATTGTAGATTTATTCTTCAGGGAGATTGTCAGAATTCATGGATTGCCTTTGAGCATAGTTTCAGACAGAGATGTGAAGTTTGTGGGTCACTTCTGGAGAACCCTTTGGAGGAAACTGGGAACCAATTTATCTTTTTCCTCTGCATATCATCCTCAAACGGATGGACAGACTGAGGTAGTGAACCGTTCCTTGGGGAATCTGCTTAGATGCTTGACAAAATAGCATGGAGAGAAGTGGGACAATATTCTGTCTCAAGCTGAGTTTTCATATAATGATACTGTCAATAGGAGCACAGGGAAATCGCCTTTTCAGGTAGTTTATGGAATGCATCCCAGAGGGATTTTGGAGTTGAGAGATCTACCTACAGCAGATCCTGTTAGTGCAGATGGAGAAGCTTTTGCTGAAGCCATCAAAGAGGTCCATGATCAGGTCAAGACCCAACTCCAGCAAACCACCTTGAAATATAAGGAATATGCTGATAAGAAGAAGAAGGATGTTCAATTTGATGTTGGCGATTTGGTTTGGGTTCACTTGAAGAAAGACAGGCTTCCTAAGGGAAAGTATACTAAGCTCATGCAAAAGAAAGTTGGACCATGTCAGATTTTCCTAAAGCATGGACAGAATGCTTATGAGATCCAACTCCCACCTGATCTTGGTTTGTCTCCTATCTTCAATGTATGTGATTTAACTCCATACAAGGCTAATCCAGATGCAGATCAGGATATCCTACAGGATACAGTTGCTGAAGACATTCCCCAACATGATCCCCCACAGTTACAGCAGGTTTTGGACACTAGAGTGGTCAAACAGACCAGGAACAAAAAGTACTTGGAGTACCTCGTCTCTTGGAAGGGACAGCCGAACTCTGAAGCAGTATGGATGACTGCAGAGCAGATACAGAAACATGGTGCTGACCTTGATACTCTCATCTCAAGTGGACTTGAGATTTCTTCTTCTGGGGAGTATGATGCAGGAGCACCCGTACATGATCAGGATATAGGTCCGCATGATGACATACATGATCAGGATATAGGATAATTATCAGCATGATGACAGGATAGTCTATTTTTAGTATGTTTGACTTTATCATGTAATAAGGTCCATTGGACCGATGCTATGTATTAGTTCAGCCTAGGAGTATGTGTAGGCAGTTAGAGATCGGGATAAGGTAGTCTGAGCTGTCCTCTCTCCCAGCCGCTTGGAAGCTCCCAGCCGCTGGGAAGTGAGTTGGTAGTACTCGAAGGATTTGTTATATATACCTTCGATCTGTTAGGGTTTAGACACATTGATATTTGAGATTGATGTTGATAGATGTATTGGTGTTGAGCTGAGATTCAGGAGAGTAGTTCAGACAGTGTGAAGCTGTATTCAGAACTTTTGAATTTCAATTGAATAAGATCTCATCTTTTGCATTATCTGGTTGTATCAGTTGTATCTATTTTGATTTCCTTTCAGTTTGCAAGTTGATGGGTACTTTCAACCCTTCCACCAGTTGATCCTGCGAATCGGTGGAATGGTCCTGTATCATAGCTTAGGTTGCATTTGTGTTTTCTATTTATGCATTGCATTGTTCAGGAGATCAGTTAGGAGCATGCTGTGAATCAGCCTAGCATCCTCATGTGCTAGGTATAGAAAGATAAGCTGTTTGATTTTGGTTTGAAGGTGATCCGGCCCGGTCGTCATATGGTCTTTGTGTAATCGAGCGGTTTTGAGTGTTTACATGCAGTGGACGGATACACAGGAGTCTGCATGTGCGTTTCCAGTCGGAACGAGCCGCATCATCATCTAGGAATGCATCGCCATCAGGATCGGGTCGTGAAACTGTTAAAGTTTGCATGTTGCAAGCGCATCAGGATGTTTTGAGTCAGGTATATACTCAGTGTATATATCGCAGTCAGGATCATCTCTCGGGGAAGCTCATCATCTGCGTATCGCTAGCTGGTGCGGGTGTGAAAGTTCAGTTTTTTTGACTAAGTGTTGAAGAGTTCATCAGGATATTGTGTGACGTCATCGTCATCAGGATATGACGTCATCGTCATCAGGATATTGAGATATCCCTCTATGCGAGTTTATCCTGTTGTCGCTAAGTGGTTAGTTATCGGCGTAGGCAGGAAGTTGTATTAGCATCATCAGGAGGTTTCGAAGAACCAGATAAATCATATCATGATGCTGTTGCTTGTATCGTCGGGTAGTGGAGCATCGAAGGGAAGGTGTTGAAGTGATCGTCATCAGGATATTTGGAGCAACCGGATATTTGGATAACCTGCTGACGAAGGTGGTGTCGCATATCATGATGATGCCGCTAGTATTTGGCGCCCGATGAACAGTGCAACCGGAGGATGTTTGCGCCCGTTGAATATCATGATGATGATGATAGGCGACAGGCGGAGGAGGTGAACAGTAGTCGGCAGGAGGATAATTGTGATCATCTGAAATATGATGATGCTGTTGAAATATGATGATGCTGTTGTTGTTTTCAGGAAATATGATGATGCTGTTGAGCCGATAAGGATTTTTATCAGGCTGTTTGTATAATTGACTCCTCCTTCCTGTTAGGTTAGCCTCCGTTGCGTTCCACTCTGCATTAGCTTCATTTGCTAATGCTAAGGCTAAAGAAAAACTCCTAAAGTCTCATATGGAAGACTGTGAGTTGATAGAAGCTGCTTCTAGAGTGCTGGAAAAGATCATGCCATCTTTTCAGAAGGATCCCACAGCCTCCTCTTCCGGTAATCTCAAAACCTTAGTCAGCAATTTTAGTACACATTTTGATTCTCTAGAAAAATCAGCTGAAGAAAAGGTCTGGAAGGAGTTTTTGGATAAAAGGTTCTCTGAGATACAAGGTTTAATCATTAATGATAGGAGAAACATGAACATTGGGATAAAGAGCTTAGAAAATGCTCTTAAGGATGGCAGTGAAATATACAAATTTTGTATCTCCTGGTCCAAAGTAACAGTGGAGCTTGAGAAGAAAATAAAAGATCAAGAGGACAAACTACTAAGCTTGTCTCAAAGTTTTGATCCTCTTTCATCCTCCATAATAAATCAAGAGTGTCAGACTATTGCAATCACAAATGCAATAAAGAATTTTGAGAAGGAAAGGAAGAACATATTTAATCAGATGGGTGAACTTAGAAGGATTATTATCCCTAAGTTAGAGGCCATGCATGAGGCCATAAATGATGCTCAGATTACAGCCCAGACCAATGATCTGACAAATCTTAAGAAGGTAGAAGCATTTGTATTCCTGTTGAGTGGTCACATCTCAATTTTAGACAGGATGAAGCAGAGTTGGGTGGCAAAAGTTGTACAGTTGAAGAATACTTTTTTAGACATACTCAAGTATATGTAAGTACAACTTGTATATATATACTTATGCAGCTCAGTATAGTTAAATTTTTGAAAATTTTGGTATGCGGACCCTACCCTTTGCCATTGATGTCAAAGGGGGAGTGAGGAGTAGTGAAAAATGAGGTATCCAACTAAGGGGGAGCTCCGAAAAATGTATATAAAGATAGAGCATCAGCCAAGGGGGAGCATTGTGTAAACACTTAGTCATTTTTCACTAAGTGTTGCCATCAATGCCAAAGGGGGAGATTGTTGGCAAGAGACACTATATGGATTCATGATTGTTGTCATTGATGGCAACAAAGTTCAACCCACACATCTGCAGGACATGGTGTGTCTCTACTGGAAGTCAGAATGAAGACTGTTGTGGTCCGGTAAACAAGAACAGAGTATGTGGCAAGGTCCGATAGACAGGTTCGGATCTCTCAGAGGAAGTATCTTGGTGAAGTACGGATTTGGGGAAGTCAGGAGGACTACCTTGAGTGGTATATTCCAAGGATTTAGCCTTCGGTGATAGATGAGGAAAAATATATGAATAGTTGAATACCAGATTCCTGAGTGACAGTGTCAACAGAGGAAGAACTGACTGACAGAACATCAGACTACTTTTCAGATGTGCTACTGATGGTGGTAAAGGTTGTGAAGGCATGAATCATGTTTGGCCGACATGATTAATGATTTCTACAAGTATATACTTGATCTACATTACTTGATATGCAAGGATTCAGCTGACTAATCAGAATTAGTGAAAAGATTGACTATTCCAGGTGCTGACTAGAAAGGTGATGAAATTACTTGTGCAGATATATATACATGATGGATTTAGTTGTGAGAGGTGTGGTTGTAGTTAGTAATGTGCGAATAAAAGCAAAAGAGAAAAGCAGAAGCAGTAAGAAAGGTTCGGTATGTGAAAGAAAGTAGCTTAAGGGAAAAGGAAAGATGAAGTGCAGCAGATCAGTATACTGAGCCTAACCAGAACTGAACTCCAACATTTGTAGATGCTACCAATTAGTTCAAGTATTGTATAACACTCTTTTGTAGACAGTGAGTCTCTTGTAGGCAGTGTGCCTCTTGTGAGCAGTGTGCTCAGGCAGTGAGCCCTAATTGGCAAGTGCCATTTTGTATTTCCTTATTCTTCTAACAGAGAATAATCTTTGGGTTAATCACCCCATGGTTTTCTCCCTTAACAGGGTTTCCATGTCAAAAATATTGTGTTATGTGTATCTCCATTTTCATGATTATATTTTCTTGTTTGAATTAATGTTGTATTGATTAATAAGAAAGTTTAGAAAGAAGAAATCATTAGGATAACTGATTCACCCCCCCTCTCAGTTATCAATAGTTCTATTAGTTTGAGTTACAATTTTTTTTTCAAAATTCAAGGTAGAAGAAGACTCAATGCCCAATGGAGTTGCAAAGGCTACTGGTTCTAAGTTGTTTAGCAGGAAAACACCCCTGAGAGGTTGCTAGAAATGTTACTAAATTTTGTTCACACTAAATTTAATTAGACCAAAGTTCAGTTGTTCAAAAGGAATAAAAGAAAACTTTGAAGTTATGCATTTAATGAATAGTTGATGTCTTGTCAAAGCAGAGATAGGAATTTAGTTGATAGGATAACCCATCAGTCCAATCAGGACTGATGAATCATCATGACAAGAGAATCAAGTTGTCAAGGTATCAATTATTCAAGAATTAGAGTTGATTGAACATAGTGTTATCTTTCAGGAGTTATAAGAAAGATTGATTATTCAATTGATCTAATTTGAAAGAAAGAAAGAAAGAAATTTGTTTAAACTATTATTTGATCTCATGTTTTGAATATAAATTCAATATCTATTACTTTATCCTATGCATTGATTGAAAAAGAAATATACATACATCAAGTGCATAAGATAGATTAATCGATTATGTTTTAAAGAAGTGTTCAAATGTGTCCCACACAAGCCATGGGAGTAACTAGACTTAGCAATACAGACATGCAAGATATACATCTGATGATAAAAGAAATAATAAGAACATATGATAAAGATAAACATCCATCATTGCCTGAGCAAGAAAGTTGTTTTGTTGATGTTTATCTTTAGTCTTCATCTTTGGCTCCTATCATCAATTGAACATGCAAAAAATTGGGGAAAGTCCTATTACAGCTCCAGATGTTTAAAGTTATCATATGCTTTTATCAAGAAGACATATCAAATTGTCACATCATGCATTTTCATATGAAAGATCAAATCAGACATGTGCTATAAACCAAAATATCATGAAGAGGATCAATCAATACCATCAGGTGTATTTTTTATGCTAACTTATTTGTTCAATGTGCAGGTATATGAAAAGTAATGTTGTTGATTGAAGACATTTAAAGCATGTGGAGAAAATGTGGCTCCCACAAGGGTCAAGTCTAGTATGTTGAAAGTGATACCATTACATGTTATGCTATATCCAATAGCTCATCAGTGATCAAATTCCAAATGATATGCAAGAAACACAAGGTATTGTTCCAATTTCTTTATCATTAATGAAGTGTGATCTTTCATAATAGTCCTATGCTATCAATAGATACACAAGGTACAATCATAAATGGTGACAATGAACAACTATACCACAATGTAAAGTATTCAGGTTTAAAAGACCAAGATACATCCTATGAAGCTGCCACCATGAAGTACAGAAGCAGCAATTTTTAGAGGTACAGTTATGATAAGCATTTACCATGGTGGAGGACAGATAATGATCAATGATAGGATAGGCATGCTACAATAAATGATCAAAATGCCGAAGAAAATTTTAGAGAGCAAAATGATGATGATTACCTGATAACATACTAGTCAATACAAAGTTAAGTGCCTTGAGATAAGAATTCATGTTCAAGAGAAAAGATTCATGCATACATGACTAATACTATATATCTTTTTGTAGGAAAAGAATATATATTATTGTTCAAGGTTACAAAAATGAAATTGTTATCACTCAGAGTGTTTAGAAGCCAGAGAGGAAGTTAAATAACTCGAAGAACAAGTATGTACAACATCAAATAATATTTGTGTATTATAGCATTTGAAACCTTAGTTCTAAATTTCTGAACCAAGTTTTATCTCATGCACAGAAATGAAAGAGAAATGCTTAGATTAGAGAATGAATATCATTCTTGTTATAATGGATCCTCTCAAAATGCAAACACATGGAGAAGTATAAAACCCTATGCATACAGTGAAAAGAAACAATTACAGTGAATTTTTGCCATAGCCATGAAAAGAAATCATACACTGAAAGAAGCAAGTATAGACAAGTGTTTCCAGCATGGCCATGACAAAAGAAAGATTTTCTAACACACCCACATGGATTTTTTGTGAAACCCTAACACATGTTTTGCAATTACAAGAAAAGAATGATGATACAATGTGTTTCTGTCATGGCCATGCTATAAAATGCTAAACATATGCAATTTTGTAGAAACCCTTGTTACAGTTTTAAAGAACCTTCTTTCTTTCTGTGAATACAGTCAAAGAAAAAGGATGCAAAGTGTTTAGAAGTATGGTCGTGAGTAGAAAAGGAGTTTTCTATGGAAGCTTAAAGGAAACCCTTATTTTATTGTTGAAACCCAAAAGAGTTTTACATCAGAAAACAAAGAGAAGGATACAAAATCCACTGCCATACCGTAAAGGAAGGAATACAGTGATACCCAGATAGCAAAAATTTGAAGCTCTATTTTGTCTTTTACATATACAATGATGAAAAAAATCTTACAGTACAGTAAGGAAAAAGTAAAAAAGATCACCTTTATAGTTGCAGAAGAGAAGACAAATATGGCCACGGCCCCCTCTTTTGAGGGTTATTATAAAGATTTTTCCACATTCGTAACATCTAAACACAGAGAAATCAAGAAAGAACAATGTCAAAGGAGTATTATAGAAAGAGCAAGAAATGACAAAGATGGCCACAACCATTCAAGGAAAGAAGCTACAAAGATGATGATAAAATGTCATTTAAAACATAAAACATCATACTCACCACTCTATGCAACTTTTTTCACTCAGGAAATGCAAAGAAATCATGAAGCTTAACCTTAGAAACCCAAGGAGAAGCTAAAGAAGCCATCAAACCCTAAGTACTTCGAAAGAGTTGCAAAGCAGCCGACACAAGGAAATAAATGAAAAATGACTCAAAGTTTAGGGTTTCTTCACCTGTTTTGTTTGAAGCTTCTTTTCTTCTCTTTGTTCTTTTTAACTTCTCAAATAAATTATCGTTGCCTTATCCAAATTGTGAGTAGGGTCAAGTCATCAAATGATATGTCTCCTAGAAATCATTGTTAGGAAGGGCCGATAGAATGCAAGAGAGTCAAATGGTGGTCGACAACATATGATGAGTATTATACTTTGCAAACATTCAAACAATACTCATTACCTTATGTTGACTATTATAGTCAAATAATGCTCATATCACATGGTTGAAGATTGGATTCCTTTTCCAAGCAAGATTTTGTTTAAACATGATTTCCTTGTAATCATTGATTGATGCAAAGTGACTGAATGTGGTCAAAGAGAGTGTTCCTTATTTCTTGAAAAGTCATCATTCAAAGTCAAAGTCAAAAATGATGCATGGAGACAATATAGGTTTACAAGGTGGAGTAAGGTGGCAGTGTATTTTTTGTTTATTGCATGAAGGTAATTGCAATGGGAGATATAAGGTGATATTGTATTAAATTATGTATGCATGGAGAGATAAGAGTGTTAGAAGTGAATGCCATATGCATGCATGACGTCCTAATTTCTTTAGGCATCAATTTTGAGCATTGAGATAGTCATATTCATGCAATGGAGTCATAAGGGGGTATTTTTATCTTTTCTCTCATTTTTGCATGATTATGCAAAGAATAAATGTAAGACAAGTAATAAAGTAATACCATTATAAATTACTTTATTATTTTGTTGCAATTTGTAAAATCAAATGAGATAGAACAAGTTGTAACTAATAGTAAAGTGATCATGCAAACAATTACTTTATTATTTTTCCCACGTTCCTAAAATCATGCAAAACTAAGAGAAGAAGATAATTGAGGCTTTTGGAGGCTTTTTACATGGTTTTTTGGGCCATTTTTAGAGGGTTTGGTCAACTTTTGGTCAAACACATGGAGAGGACCAAGTTGGAGCTATTTTTGCTCGATTTGTGGCAGTTTGAGCCCTTATTTTTAGAGACTTTTGAGTTTTCTCATGGATCATGGTGCAGGAGCACCCCTTCGAAATAAAGAATAAGTCTAATTATAGTATGTTTTTTGCTTATGATGTAATAAGGTCCATTGGACCACTTCTTATGTTTTAAGTCAATCTAGGATTGTGTGTTGACAGTTATAGTTTGTTATGCTAGCTGTCCTCCCAGTCGCTTGGAAGCTCCCAGCCACTGGGAATCAAGTCTGTACTACTTGAGAGGAGTAGTTATTTAATCCCTAGATCAATTTGTTTATAGATAGTTCAACATAGTTCAGCGTTGCATATGAAAAACAGAGACATTGTATTTGGAGATTTGACAGAGCAGTGTTGTGCAGTGGGACTGTGAAGTCAGATATTTGTATGCATTTCTGATATTGAAATAAAGAAGATCATGTTGTTTCATTGGTCTAATTTTTGATCTATCTGTGTAGGCAATTTTGATTTTGTAGGTGAAATAGATTCATTCATCCATTCCACCAGTTGATTCTCTTAATTGGTGGAATGGGTATGTACAATAGTTTAGTTTTCTTTTCTATTTTTATGTTCGTGCATTTCATGTTTTTGGGATCGAAATATTGCATTCACTGAGAAAACCTAGCATCCTCACGTGCTAGGGTTTGAAGGATAAAACCTAAGTTAAAATTGCCCAAGAAGCAGATCAACGTGAGCTCAGAGTTTTCAATGCAAATTTGTGAAGGCATCGATGTGAGAAGAACCATTGGGTTGAGAAAGTTGCAGTGAGCTGACAGGGGGCACTTTCACCAATCGGGGTGACAATTACAAAGTGCTACTAACGAAGAGTATATTAGCATGACATATGCTATCGGTGGAGAAGTGAAATGTTCCACTGACGATGTTAGTCACACCAATGAATGAGGTCCGAAGGCCCATCAGGGTGACTGAAGGTATCGGCATAAGGTTGTTTGGTGTAGCCGATGTTATATGTCATAGCGACAAGTGCGAAAGGAAGAGTGGATAGTCCATCAAGGAGAGTTGGTGAAAGTCTCAGTGAAAGAAGAAAACATATCGGTGTAAGAATGGGTATCGGTGAGCGAGGAGAATGTTTCGTCGATAGT
Organism: Cunninghamia lanceolata; assembly: GCA_027924645.1. Taxonomy (NCBI): domain Eukaryota; kingdom Viridiplantae; phylum Streptophyta; class Pinopsida; order Cupressales; family Cupressaceae; genus Cunninghamia; species Cunninghamia lanceolata. The sequence goes on from BSBN01000193.1 coordinate 9,705,607, forward strand.
CATAGTCTGGCCGATGGTGGAGTTAGTGTTCGGCATATCGGAGTGACAATAGAGATCGGCAGAAGACTCAAGGAGTTTGCCGATAGTGGGAGTCCCGCCGATAGGTGATAAGGAGCTTGGCATCGGTGTGAAGTGAAGCGTTGGGGAGACTTTCCGTGGCTATACCGACATCATAAGTGTTACCGATAGGCAACTTAGCCAATAGAGGTGATCGGTAGCAGAGGTAACAGGAACTCATTCAGCAGGCTAGGGTTTGCATGTTTCGGTGTGACCTCAGTCATCAGAGCAAGTCAGAGTGGAGAGCCCGATAGGCACATAAATGAAACATCCATCAGCGTGAGGTGGAGTTCGATGTGACAATTTTCGTAGGTGCCGATAGTTATTGTTTGGCCAATAAGTGTATATTGGGGAGACATTATGGTAGATCTTGCCGATGGAATGAGAACAGTTAAATCCTACCAAGTTTGAACGCTTTTGCTGGCCACTCTACGTCAAAGTGGTATCAGAGAAAAGGAAGGATCTTTAGGAAAAGATAAGAAGATAGTAAGATGTCAGATGAAGAAGGAACATCAGAGATTCTGGCAAGGATGACCAACACTGAGTTGGTAGTTCTGGTAAAGAAGCAGATTGTAGAGAGCATTGCTATAAAGGCTCAAAATTAGGCATTGAAAAATGAGTTGGAGAAGTTGAGGGACAGAGTAGGTTCTGGTAAAGAAGAAGATAGGGAAGAAGAAGAGATCCCTAGGTGGAATGAGGAAGACGTTCCTATAGACCAGAGACCCTTGATTAATGCCCTTAAATCCATGGAGAGGAGAACCGTGGATGTGAAACTGGTTTTGCTAGTGTTTACAGGAAAGATAGATCTTGATCCGGTGATGGAGTGGATAGACTCCTTAAACAATTTCTTCAAGACAGAGGAGATACCAGAACACGAGAGGGTAAAGATAGCCCAATCAAAAATCAAAGAGGTTGCATTAACTTGGTGGAATTTTATCCAAGATGACAGAGTACAAGAAGGAAAGAGCAAAGTTGCTACATGGAAGAAGATGATGGCTTTAGTGAAAGAAGCCTATGTTCCATTGGATTACAGCATCCAATTGCATAAGAGGAAACAAAATTTGAAGCAGAAGGAGCTAGATGTCAGCTCATATACAGAAGAGTTCATGAAGCTTTGTATCAAGACAAAGGTAAAAGAGAGTGAGGAAGAAAAGGTAGCCAGATACCTTAATGGATTGAGGTTCAACATTCAAGAAGATTTGAATCTGCATAACCCAGATACAGTTCAGAAATGTTTTCAGTTGACATTGAAAGTGGAAGAGAAGTTAAAGAGAAGACAAGAATAGAACAATAGGGGAAGAGGAAAATAGCAAAGAGGTGGAAGAGGTCCTTTCAGAGGTAGAGGACATGGATTTGGATATCAGGGAGAATCCAGTCATGATAACAGCAAGGGAGATAACAGTCAAAACTAGAGAGGAAGTTACAATCAGTAAGAAAACTTCAGAGGCAGAAGACTTTTTAGAGGAAGATCTCAGGGTAGACGATCTATCAGATGTTATAACTGTAATAAAGAAGGCCATATAGCCAGCAGATGTCCAGAAAAGGCAAAAAGTTCAACAGGAGAAAGGAGAACAAATATGATCCAAGAACCTGATAGTCAAAGTGCAACAAGCTCAAACACTTTTACAAGTGTGAATACTCTTGACAATTATGGATATCCAGAGAGTGGAGAATCTTTGATGATGAGAACAATGACCACCATGAACTTGACAAAGAACCCCCACAAAGAAAGTCTCTTTTCAGAACTACATGCAAGGCAGGAGGTAAGGCATGTAAAGTTTTAATTGATTCTGGTTCTACTGAAAATTTTGTATCTAATGAAATGGTAACAAAGCTTAAGCTTAGAAGATTGCCTCACCCATCCCCATATAAGGTCTCATGGCTTACCCAAGGTCAGCAAACAGTTGTAGAAGAGAAGGCTTGGGTAGAATTTCAGATTGGAGCATATAAAGATAAGTTGTTGTTTGATATCACCAAGATGGATGCTTGCCATCTTTTATTTGGAAGACCATGGCAGTATGACTTGAAGGCACGCCATGATGGTGTTATAGACACCTATACAGTCACCAAAGATGGTATGGTGATAGAGTTGATCCCATGGATAGAGAAGCAGGAGAAATCAAAAGGAAAAGAGGTGAAGGTAATGCTGATGGAAGGAAAACAATTCACAAAAGAAGTAGCAGTAGAAGGTGCAGTTGCATATGCCCTAATTCCATGTCTGACAATGAATAAAGAACATCAGCAAGAAGTCAAGAAAGAGAAGAAGTATAGGTTCATAGGCCCAGCTGTCCAAGAGCTATTGGATAAGTATAAAGGCATCATCTCTGATGGAATGCCAAGATCCCTACCACCTATAAGGGATATTAGCCATTGCATAGATCTAATCCCAGGATCTACACTTCCAAACAAAGCAGCATACAAGCTAACTCCAGAGAAGAATGAAGAAGTAGCAAGACAAATTAAGGAATTATTAGACATAGGTCTGATTGGTAAAAGTTTAAGCCCATGTGTAGTACTAGCTATACTAGCACCAAAGAAAGAAGGCACTTGGAGGCTTTGCATAGATTCCAGGGCTATTAATAAGATAACAATCCGGTATAGGTTTCCAATACCTAGGATAGAGGATTTACTTAACTGTTTGGGAGGTGCTAAGTATTTTACAAAAATAGATTTGAAGAGTGGTTATCATCAGATCAGAATTAGGCCAGGAGATGAATGGAAAACATCATTCAAAACCAATGAAGGGTTGTATGAGTGGAAAGTTATGCCTTTTGGTTTATCTAATGCACCTAGTACTTTTATGAGATTGATGAATGAGGTTTTGAGAGAATTCATGGGAAAGTTTGTCATAGTATATCTAGATGACATTCTAATTTTCAGCAACACAAAGGAAGAACATCTTAGACATATAGATTTGGTTCTCAAGAGGTTACATGAAGAGAAACTGATGATAAATTTAGATAAGTGTTTGTTCATGCAGGAGGAGATCACATATTTGGGTTTTGTCATTTCATAAGGAAAGTTGCAAATGGATAAGGAGAAGGTGAGTGCCATATTGTCTTGGCCAACTCCAAGGACTATGAATGATGTTAGAAGTTTCCATGGATTAGCAACCTTCTACAGAAAATTTATAAGAGGGTTTAGTCATATTTGTGCACCCATGCTTGATACTATAAAAGGAGGACAAAAGTGCAGATTTGCTTGGACCAAGGAAGCAGATGATTCCTTTGAAACATTGAAGAAGAAAGTGGCACAATAGCCAGTCCTTGCACTTCCAAATTTTAACCAAATTTTTTAGGTAGAATGTGATGCAAGTCACATGGCAATTGAAGCAGTACTCAGCCAAGAAGGTAGGCCAATTGCATTTTTCAGTGAGAACCTCAATGATGCTAAGAAGAGGTATTCATCATATGATTTGGAAATGTATGCTTTAGTCCAATCACTCAAGAAGTGGAGGCATTACTTGATGCCAAAAGAATTTATAGTATTCACAAATAATCAGGCTTTAAGTTTTATAAACAGCCAAGAAAAGTTGAACCACATGCATATGAAATGAGTAGAAACTTTGCAAGCTTTTATTCACATTGAAGCATAAGAAAGGAGTCAAGAATAAGGTAGCAGATGCCTTGAGAAGGAGAGCTCTAACAGTCAACCAGATTCAGTTGGAAAGTGTTGGCATTGATTCATTGAAGACCATGTATGATGCTGATGAAGATTTTGGAGAGATATATCAGTTATGTACTTCTTTTGGAGATAAATATCATGCTAAATTCTCTGAATTCCTTATCCAGGATGGATTGCTATTCAAAGGTGGACAGTTGTGTATTCCAAGGTGTTCTACGAGGTTGAACATCATTAAAGAGAAACATTGTGGAGCTATGGCAGGATATTTTGGTTTTGATAAGACTCTTGATCTTGTTAGAAGACATTATTATTGGCCTAAGTTACAATCAGATGTCAGAAAATTTGTAGAGACGTGTGTGATATGTCAGAAGCAAAAGGGAGATCCACTAATGCAGGTTTATATCAGCCATTACCCATTCCTTCTAGACCATGGGAAAGTATCAGTATGGATTTTGTGTTGGGTTTACCCAGAACAAGAAAGGGATATGATAGTGTTTTTGTTGTAGTGGATAGATTCAGCAAAATGGTACATTTCTTGCCATGCAAAACCACTGCTGATGCTTCATATATTGCAGATTTGTTTTTCAAAGAAATAGTACAAATACATGGATTGCCATTAAGCATAGTGTCAGATAGAGATGTGAAATTCATTGGTCATTTTTGGAGGACTCTTTGGAAGAAACTTGGAACAAATTTGTCTTTCTCATCCGCATATCATCCTCAAACGGATGGACAGATTGAAGTGGTAAATTGTTCCTTAGAGAATTTGCTTAGATGTTTGACCAGACAGCATGGAGACAAGTGGGATAATATCCTATCTCAGGCAGAATTTTCCTATAATGATACTGTCAATAGGAGTACAGGGAAATCACCTTTTCAGATAGTCTATGGTATACATCCAAGAGGTATTTTAGAGCTGAGAGATCTACCTACAGGAGATTCTATTAGTGCTGATGGTGAAGCTTTTGGAGAAGCCATAAAAGAGGTACATGATCAGGTCAAAAACCAACTCCAACACACTACCTTAAAGTATAAGGAGTATGCTGATAAAAAGAAGAAAGATGTATAGTTTGATGTTGGAGATTTGGTATGGGTTCATTTGAAAAAGGAAAGACTTCCTAAAGGTAAATATACCAAACTCATGCAAAGGAAGATTGGACCATGTCAGATTTTGAGAAAGCATGGACATAATGCTTATGAGATACAACTTCCTTTTGATATTGGTTTATCACCTATATTCAATGTATGCGATTTAACTCCATACAAGCATAATCTAGATGACGAACAAGAACTACTATAGGATACAACAACTAATGACATTCCAAAACATGATCCACCATAGATGCAAAAGATTTTAGACACAAGAGTGATCAAGAAGACCTAGAACAAAACCTATTTAGAATATTTGGTGGCTTGGCAGGGCAAACCTGATTCTGAAGCAGTGTGGATGACTGAAGAACAGATCAACCAACATGGTTTAGACCTACATACTCTCATCTCAAGTGGACTTGATATTTCTTCTTCTGGGGAGTATGGTGCAGAAGCACCCCTTCAAAATAAAGAATAAGTCTAATTATAGTATTTTTTTGCTTATGATGTAATAAAGTCCATTGGACCACTTCTTATGTTTTAAGTCAATCTAGGATTGTGTGTTGATAGTTATAGTTTGTTATGCTAGCTATCCTCCCAGCCGCTCGGAAGCTCCCAACCACTGGGAATTGAGTCTGTACTACTCAAGAGGAGTAGTTATTTATGCCCTAGATCAGTTTGTTTGTAGACAATTCAACATATTTCAGCATTGCATATGAAAAACAGAGACATTGCATTTGGAGATTTGATAAAGTAGTGTTGTGCAGTGGGACTGTGAAGTCAGATATTTGTATGCATTTCTGATATTGAAATAAAGAAGATCCCGTTGTTTCATTGGTCTGATTTTTGATCTATCTGTGTAGTCAATTTTGATTTTGTAGGCGAAATGGATTCATTCATCCATTCCACCGGTTGATTCTCTGAATCAGTGGAATGGGTATGTACAATAGTTTAGTTTTCTTTTCTATTTTTATGTTCATGCATTTCATGTTTTTGGGATCAAAATATTGCATGTAGTGAGAAAACCTACCATCCTCATGTGCTAGGGTTTGAAGGATAAAACCTAAGTTAAAATTGCCCATGAAGCAGATCAGCTCGAGCTCAGAGTTTTCAGTGCAAATTTGTGAAGGCATCGGTGTGAGAAGAACCATTGGGTTGAGAAAGTTGTAGTGAGCCGACAGGGGGCACTTTCACCGATCGGGGTGACAATTACAAAGTGCTACCGACAAAGAGTATATCGGCATGAGATATGCTATCGGTGGAGAAGTGAAATGTTCTACCGACGATGTTAATCACACCGATGAATGAGGTCCGAAGGCCCATTCGGGTGATTGAAGGTATCAGCATAAGGTTGTTTGGTGTAGCCGATGTTATATGTCACAGCGACAAGTGTGAAAGGAAGAGTGGATAATCCATCAGAGAGAGTTGGTGAAAGTCTCAATGAAAGAAGAAAACATATCAGTGTAAGAACAGGTATCGATGAGCGAGGAGAATGTTTTGCCTATAGTCATAGTCTAGCCAATGGTGGAGTTGGCGTTCAGCATATCGAAGTGACAAGAGAGATCGGTAGAAGACTCAAGCAGTTAGTCAATAGTGGGAGTCCCGTCGATAGGCGATAAGGAGCTTGGCGTCGGCGTGAAGTGAAGCGTCGGGGAGACTTTCTGTGGCTAGACCAACATCATAAGTGTTGCCAATAGGCAACTTAGCCAATAGAGGTGACCGGTAGTGGAGGTAACGGGAATCCGTTCAGCAGGTTAGGGTTTGCATGTTTCGGTGTGACCTCAGTCATCGGAGCAAGTCAGAGTCGAGAGCCCGATAGGCACATAAACGAAACATCCATCGGGGTGAGGTGGATTTTAGTGTGACAATTTTTGTAGGTGCCGATAGTTATTGTTTGGCCGATAAGTGTATATCGGGGAGATGTTATGGTAGATCTTGCCGATGGAATGAGAACAGTTAAATCCCACCAAGTTTGAATGCTTTTTCTGGCCACTCTGTGTCAGATCACCTTGGAGGACTTATTTTTAGAGGCAGTTAGCTGCAGTTCATTTTTTGCATGCTTCTTATTGTAAAGAAAAAATTGTTTCTACTAGTTCTTGCATTCTTTTCTCTTTTACACATTGAAAGACAAGAGGTTTTGTAACTCATTTTTTGATTTCTTGCCTTTTTGCTTTTTTACACTTTGAGAGAGAAGAAGGTTTTGTAGCTCATTATTTTGACAGTTTTATAGAGATTACAGTAGGTTACAGGTTCCATTTTTGTCTCTTTTCCAATATTTCCTTTACTTTTTTAGAATCAAGTAGTTGCCTTTCCATTTGATGCTAATTGTATGAAGTTATTTGATGAAGTTTTAATGTGTTTAATTATCAAAACCTTTAAAATTATTGTCTCACTCTTACTTGCAATATTAAGCATAGTAATATTACAGGTCTTAGGTTGTGTTATAGAAAATAGTTCTTTTATGTTGTGAAATTTCATTTTCCTTCATAAAAAGTTTATTTTCTAGCCTTCCTCAGAAATACTTTTGTGATATTTATGCCAAGATTGGATTGTGTGGGTCAAATTTATAAATTCTATTGTGAACCAGATGACAAATTTTCCATCCTTACTAGGTGCATCAACAAATTTTACAATTTTATTTCCTTATAGTTTCCTTCTTACCCTTTTCCAAAACAGAAAATCATAGTTTCAAAATAGAATATTTTATGGGAACTAGCCCACAATCTAGAGGTTCAAACTCACTATAGGTCATTGTTGATCATGATGTTAGTCATAAACAAACATAGAATAAAAGTACACATTAACTTTTATTCATCTTGAAAGATGTGATGAATTCAGAGAATTCATGATCCCAAGTCTCTGGTGATTAGGTCTTAATCTTCTGACGTTACTCAAAGGTTGATGTATGTTGTTGTTTCTATTTTGGGGCCTTACGTAGATCTCATCAGTAAGATAATGTTTCCTATAATGATGCTGCATAGAGAGTTATTCTACACAGGATATGCTTCAAATAATGTATCTATCTTCAAATCTTTGCATGATATTTGTTATTTTGACATGCTTTAACCTCAAATATGCTGAATATGTTTAGTTATCTATAGGATATCTGCATATTTGTATTATTTGCTTAAGATTGTCAACTATTTGCAATTATGATGATGAAATGCTCTGAAATTGGAAGAAATTGAAAGAAATACTTCAAATTAATGTTGAACCTTTAGCTATTGAGCCACATATACATCAGATATAGTCATGAAGAGAAGAAATCAAACAATATGTTCACCAGGACATTCCACAGCTAGATACAGTTGATGCTAACTTCAAAGGAAAGGCATGAAAACAACACATGTAAGTAGATATGCACTCCAAGGGATGCAACAAATCACAACATGTATCAAGAATTCATACACTAATTACTCAAGATTTATGATGGATTGTAATCAAAAGAGTCTTCTCATTCATTCAATATGCAAGACCATATATGTATACAACAACTTTGAAATGAGCCCTGAATACTTCAGCAAACATATTTCAATTAAGTTTCCAATGTTTAAAATGAGGCATCCCTGCACCTTTTATAGAATAAAGTGAGGGAGCCGTTACAATTGATCTATGATCCAGATTTATCTATTACGATCTACGATTCACATTCATTGACCAAGTCAATTCTTTCAACGTGGCACAGGTTGCCAGTTGGCAACCATCTAGATGGCTTACTTTCTTTTGTACCTGATGCATATATTCCCTTTATGATGCATCTTCATTAGGTTCTTTGTCATCATCTCCATCATTAGGAGCATCAGGATCTTCGCTTTCTAAATCTTCATCATCCTGATGAGCTTCTCCTTGTACATGGACCTGCATGGATGCCCAGATATTTTCATATGACTGTACTATCTTTTCTATCTCCCCACCTTCTTGAGTTCTTGCTTTGATGATGGCGTGCTTGTACATTTGATATTTGCCTTAGAGATTCTCTAACTTACTTCTCCTGCTGCCAGATGTCTCATTATAATTCTCCATCCTGACCTTGATCCTCATGATCTTATCCATGGTTTCTTCTATCAGGTGGTTTAGAGTATCATCAGCTACTTGCTGAAAATTGTTATGTAGAGCTTTAATGGCAAACTCTTCATCTTGATTCTTAATCTTTCCTTCTGCCTTTCCTTCTAATGCTTCCAAAATTTTAGTCTCAAACGACATCATATCATGCAGCTTCATGCTGATATCTCTTAGTTTACTATTGCATCTTTTAAGCACATCACATTCAAACTTGATGTCTTTATACCATATATCAATCAATAGGGCTGTATTATTTTTTAGTACCTGATTCTTTATTAAAATCAGAGGATCAATCCTCTTTATTTCACCTAAAGCGCTCAGGACTTTCTCCAATTGAAACGACCTCCTTCTGATCTCCATCTGCAGTTTATCTGCCTTCTTCCTAGAGGTGCCCATAGAATTCCACCTCTTTAAGGAGGCTTTTACCACTTCCTCTGCTTCATCAAATGTAGATAACATCCACTTTCTCATTATGGATGACTCATGCTTCATGAGATCCAGTTTATTTACCTCATCTTGAGAAATAGCAGTCAATGGGACTGCATGATCACTTGATGTATCCTCAGGGTTAATTAACCCTTTTATGTGAGTATGTAACTGAGCAATGTGCTCCTTGTGCTGTTTATTTTTCTCTTTCTCTCTTTTTACCCTTTGGGTCAATGAACCAATTATATCTTTACCTTCTTGGCCTTCCTGATCCTCATTGGCAAATCCCAAATCTACTGTATTAATCTGGAATTCATCTAGAGTGATCTTGCCCTTTTCTTTGTCTATTGTAGGAATGGCCACCTGGGTGGACCTTCTACCCATGAGGGGATCTCTTCTTATTGTAGAAATTATTCTAGCCTTCCTCTTAGGCATTATTAAGGTTTCAAAAAACAATGTGGATATATCCAATTCCTGTGCCTCTATCCTTGATTCTGTGCCAATTTCTTTCTTAAGCCACTGAGGAATTTGATCCTTCGACTGTTTGTCTCCATCATCATCATGATGATCACCTTGATCTTCGGTATCCACCATCATGTTCAATAGGGAGGGTGATTTTCTTATCTCTTCCTCATGATGCTCCTCATGAGGGTGATCTTTGGGTATATCCTCCTGTTGAGGAATTTCCTTTTCCGGCGGGTGATCCTGTTGATCATCTGCATGTTGATCATGATCTTGATCTTTTACTTCCTCCATGGGTATTGTTGTGTGGTTACACAACATGCCCCATTTTAACTTGGCAAAACAGGGACCCAACTTTTTGGCTTAGCTTGTGTTGTCTGCTTTCTGGCGGTTTGGAAAAAATGAGTCAGGTGCATCATCATCATGATATTCGATGAGGTTGGTCATCATCATGAGGTCAGTTTGTCAAAGTTCATATTTTGTTTCTATGACCTCATATTTAGAAAGAGCTTGAAATTCCATGCAGGTTTCCCTTTTACATCACCTAAAAATTCGTCCATATGAGGGAGTTATGAGCAGCGAAAGTTTTGGTCAAACCTGATAATCGCAAGTGATCATCATATTTTTATATCCTTAGTCATGTTGTCAAGGTCATCCTGATCTTGGTCTATCACCTGATAAAATCATGCAGTCAAAATATCCGGACGTCAATCTTAGGTGATAGTGCCCTTTACCCGTCAAATGACCTTATGCGCATCGTGAGCATCATGTTTTGAGTGTAACCCGATATTTCATAACAACGAGCATCATGATATTATAACATCACCTGATATTATAATATCATGCTGATATTATAATATCACCCTACTTAGAAAATCCACCGTCTGCATATTTGCATGCGCATGTCGAAGTCCTATCGGAGGGTCATCATCCTGATCTTTCAAGAAAGGGTCATATTTGCTGATATTCGCTAATATGATGATGACGTCATCATATCCTCCTGATCTCCTTTTGCATGATCATGATGATCACCCTATCTTTTAAGGGGGGTGATACTCTCAGCAACAGGGTCATATTTCAAATCCTCCTATTTTCCTTCGACATGATGATGATGATGATGTCATTCTTTCCCCAATATACAGAAACGGAATATGACGGTGACGTCATATATAGTATGAAGGTTGGTTATCAGCCTAAGGTATGTCATCGGTGGAGCTTGTTATGGTCTGCCCGATCTTATATCTCTCCCCGATGGAAGTTGATCATCGGCCTAACTTTTGATATCGGCCGGGCACTTTTTAGTCTCCCCGATATGTTTGTCTACCCGATATTTCATAATGTCCTCCTGTCGAGAAATATCACCTTATGCTAAATATCCTGATGACATCATCCTAACCTGAAAAATGAAGAAATAAATATCAGGATGACATCATCATCACATTTCTCCTTCGGCAGGATATTTCCTAAATATGATTAGGTTCACAAATATAATGATGATGTCATCTTTTGCATTTTAACAAAGCCCCGGATATGACGGTGACGTCATCAGGACATTCAAGGAGGGGGAGCATCATATTCACAATATCCTGCAGATAGAGGGAAAGCCCTAAGTTTCCCCATCGGCCCAACATATGATATCGGCCATGCTTTATATTTTCTCCCCGATGGAGATAGTCATGCCGATATGCTGTTGATCGGCGTAGTTTTAACTGTCGGCCCTGTCTTGTTTTTTTTACTCCGATATGAGTGGTCTCCCCGATGGTTAAGTCCATCGGCATAGCATGTAGTGTTGGCCAGGTCTGGATTTTTCTCGCCGATAGTTGTTGTCCTCTCGATGGAAGGACATCATCATGATTTTTGGCGTCGGTATAAGTTTAGCCTTCGGCCAAGTTTAAATTTGTCATCCCGACCGTGTGTAGTCATGCCGATACATACATGCATCATATACAAAGGGTAGATTCGAAAGATTTTGAAATACGATTTAATCGTTGTGTATTTTGTGATGTATATGCACTATTTTGAACCCGATATACATGAAAATGGGCGGGAAAACAGAGCGATAGAAATTTGAAAGCCCGACTGCCTGATTTTTGGTCAATGATGGTTGACCCGATTGTTTTTTGACGTTGTTTATGCATTTAGTGCATAATTTTCACAGATTTGGGGCTCGATTTGTCTCTAGCTGCACATTTTGGAAGCCTGTTTAATAAAATGTTTAAATTCCTGTTGTTTATCAAATGATGCTGGACTTAATGTTTGTCTGTTTATTGCAGGAAGTCTCGGAGCTGTTTGAAGCTGATAACTGCAAAGTTGCACATAGAGGCAACATGAACCAGAAGTGAGGAGGATATTGTCAAATATGCTGTTTGCCAGCTGGAGACCGAATCAAGTTGAAGATGCTGGAATATTCTGTGCCAGCTGTACATTTGCCAACTGGCGAAGCATGCGCTTTTCATCTGGACCTTTGATTGTTCTGGGAGGATCCTGATCCTTGGATCATTGTAACTGTTTTCTGGCATTTGTTCTATATAAGAGCCAGAGCTTGTCGAAAAGTAGAGGAGCAAAAAAAAAAAAGATACACAGACACATCTAGCACATTAAGGCCAATTACTGTAGAATCAAATACGAGATCGGATTACTAAGACTAATGAAGACTGAATTGTTGAAATGTCAAGGTTCTTTCTTCAGATCACTATAAATGTACCTGTTTTTGAGCATACTGAATGGATATGAAGTTTCAGATTACATCCTGAGTGTAAATTTTGCATAATCTTCATGTTGATTTCTGGATATGTACTGGGGAATGCTGTGTTCAACTAGAAGCGCTTTCATTTCATTACATGTTGTTATCAACTTTTCCTTTGAAGATTTGCACTGGATCATGCGGATTTGTGGAATGTCCTGGTGAAGTATGATTCTAGTTTCCTTCTTTTCATTGCATGTATGGGAGCTTGTATGTGGATCAGTGATCTCAGTCAAGTAGTTTTGGGAATCTCATTCTTTAACCCTTTTCCTTTTTTTAATTTCATAAATTCATCACCATAACTGCAAGTCATGACAAATAATAAGCAGAAATAGAGAGGTATGCTGAAATCCCGTAGGTAACTGAAAATCATTAGCATATTTGAGCTAAATGCATGTAGTATTGAAAATATCATGCAAAGAATTGCAAATAATGGTAGAAATCATGCAAATATCAGCCTGTAAGCACATTATTTGACTAAATTCACAGTGCAGAGGTAGAATTATTGGAGATTTATGCAGAGCAGGCATATAGAGCATGATATTTGGAGAAATAATGATGAACTTTGCAGAAATACATAAGGCCCCTGAATGGAAAATAGCAACACACATCAACCACTGAGTAACGTCAGTAGATTAAGACCTAATCAACAGAGACTTGGGATCATGAATTCTCTGAATTCATCGTATCTTTCAAGATGAGTAAAGGTTGTTGTGTAACTTTTATTCTATGTTTGTGTATGACTAACATCATCACCAACAGGTATCTCATCCACTTTGGTGATTTCCTCATCATGAGGCATATTAGCATCTGTGGATGTTACTATATCTACCTTAGGTATACTGACCTGATCTGAAGCTGCAATCTGTTCCGCAGCTGTAGTAATTACCTCCTATATTTTTAGGGCAAGATCAACTGATGTATCCTTTTCTTCCCCTCCCTTGTCTTGGACTTCAATTATCTTGGGTTCAATAGGTACTTTTTTTTGTTGTTGTTCACCTTTATCTTCTGCTTTCTTAGGAACACCTACCATATCCTTAGGATTTACATCCTCTACATATGTCAAATCTATAACTGTAGGACTTGTGACCTGAGAAACTAAGGCATCCACCCCTATTTGTTGTGCAATGTTTTTTGGGCTCTTTTCTCTTTTTGACTCTTTTTGCTTCATCTCTCCTAATATCGCTTGGACTGATGGGGTCCCCTGTGGAGTTATCCAGGTGCTAGCAGCAACGGTTTCCATTCTTTGTGCAATTACATCCTTCACCACCTCATCATCAGATAGGTCAACTGTCTCGTCTAATGAGACTAGACCACTTTGAACTACCTTAAAGGCCTCTTTCCTTTGTTCTTCTGCCTCTTCAGTTTTAAACTTTACAATGGTGGGAAGTGGAACATTATGCTGCAATTCTTTGGTGAATACTTCTCCACCTGCCCCTTTTAACATTATAGGGGTTTCTTTTATTTCACCTCTCATTGAAGTTCTTAGTTTCTTAGGTGTAGTCACTATCACCTGAGGTGCTTTTCTTTTTCTGATGAGGGGCAGTGGGTCTCCTTCTTTAGGCTCCTCATCATGTTGGATATCCTTTCCCACTTGTGTTTGTGATGCCTAGCCCTCATCATATGTTTCCATAGTTTTGACAGCTGGCCTCTAGATATTCTTAGCCTTTTGCTTATCTTTAGGAGGCGATGTAGATGATGCTGGTGCTTCCTCTAATGCTAGTGCACTCTCAGCTATTATTATGACTCTCTCAATTATCACCCCTTTAGGCTCAGCATCAACCTTTTTACCTCTTGGGGTTCTCTTGCTTTTCTCAGGAGGTGGCACTCTCTCTCCTTTAGACTTCCTCTTCTCATTGCAGAAATCATCATATTCATCTTTAGCAACTTCCTGCCTTTTCTTCTTATTATGCAACGTGATGGCAACACCCCTTTTCTTCAGTATATTTATCTGGTCATCAACCCATGCTTGGGTCAGTTGCAATGTCCTACTTATAAATGGATCTAAGGAGATGTCCTCCTATAGGGTGAGATCTGGTGCTGAGATAGTATCATTATATACCTTTTTCTCCTCATATTCATCAGCCATTACTACTCCATCATCTTTCTTCAATTGTGTCAGGATGGACATGCAATCAAAGGTCTTGATCTGGCTGAGTGTAAGCCTTTGGTATCTTCTTCTTCTGGCCTCAGCTTCATCTTCACAATCTGCCCAGAAGTCCTCAAGATGTCTTCGATGGATGGGCTTCCCCATGATCTTCTGCATCCTCCCATATGTATCATATGATATTTTAAATGGAAATGGCTGGAAATTAATCATAGTTAGACTAGCTATGGCCCTTTTAATATTCTTAGAATCTATGCACATATACCTGCACATTGTGACTGGAAACAATACTAGTGGAAGCTTGTTGTTAGCTTTGTAAGCATTCAGTATTGTGGAGATTTGTCTTAAAAACTCCATTAAGACAACTACATCTGTAGGGTATCTTAGGAGCATGAGAGGCTCCTCCTCAAAACCTTCAACTCTAATGTAAGAGAAAGTTGCAAATTGAATAAACCAGGGTCCATGCCTGTATATAACTTCCTGAGCTTCCATGCTTAGTCTTTTAGTTCTGTCCTCCTCCATTGTTCTTACCAAATGCATAGAGAATGCATCATTCACTAATTTATAATCTTGGAGGTAATTTGCTCTTTACAGCTAGGGATGATGATCTAATATATGTGGATCATTTATTGTGCCACCAATTTTTCCATCTATAATCAATGCATCAAATGTACCCTTATAGGCACATGAATAAACTATGTATGAGGTCATGTAGAAGGAACAATGTGGACCACCTAGATTCATCCGCTTCTCATCTTAGCCCACATTGGCTTACTATCTATGTAAAGGCACATCAAGATGACTGCATACATCCAGTCCTTAAAACTTTCAGCATCAGGCTATCCTGTCACTCTGCTGAGCAGTGCTATCATGTATTGGTATTCATCATCAAAGTCAAATTTATATAAGTGTGCTAGAAGCTTAGTTGCTACAAGATAAGGATTGTTCTTCGCCCTCCATTGGTACATTTTCTTCCTAGCAGACTTCTTGTTATTCTCATATTCTACTTCCGACTTCTTCAAATCTATATTGGTAACCTTCTTGCCAAATGGTAAACTGAATGTAGTAGCAAGACCTTTGACAGACAGATCAACATATACTCTACCATGCTTCTCTACCTTCCTTGTCTGTGGGTTATAGTTTTTTTCCACATTCAATGACCAACTCAAGAGATTCCATGGAATAAGGGAAACCAGCTGCATTCCACATTCCAGATGTAAAGACTATATGCAGCAAGGTGCTATTATTCTTTTCATTGCTCATTTTGGCTGACCATGCAACCAGATCTGTATTTCCTTAGTGTGTATCTATGATGGATCCATATTTGAACTGGACGCCCTCGGGTTGAGCAAACATTGGCATTAGAAATTCTACCTCTGACTTAGCCAGCTGCTTATCCGCCATGGATGCCTGCAATTAACAAAACTGGTCTTACAATTGATACCTTACAAGCATGCATATACATTATATCTTCATTATTCATCATGCATACTATTACTCTTTCAATATTTATTTATCCTGATATGCATAAACTAGAACTTCAAACTAGAAAACCATGATACTTGGATATGCAGAACACGATAGCAAGAGGGTTTCAATTACTTACCTGATGTGCTTATCCTCTTAATTATGTTGATAACTGTGTGGAAGGAATTCAAACACCCACAATGCTCACGTATCTCATACTGGTGCAAGCTATATACGTCTGCAGGTGGCCTTATGAAGATTTACAAGGTCTGCTCTGTAAAAACTTGTTTTATCACAAGTTAAGTGTAAAATGATTCTGTAAATTCACTTTCAACCTCCTCTTTAAGGAAAATTAGGGCAAATTAGGGAAAATTGATTGAAATAGCTGATTTTCTTGTACGAAACTCTCGGATCTCGCCAAGTGTATGTATCAGGTTCGTAATCGGTGGGAACCACCTACCACATCCGTGTGCATTTAATGTTATGGCGGCAAGGCACAGGGTGATCTTTGAAGATCGGGTGATATTCTGAATATCAGGTGATATTAAGAATATGACTCCCTTGGTATAATATGATCATTCATTTTAAGTGGAAAGACCCATGTCAAAACATCGGGTTGGGTTGAGAATATCAAGTGATATTCAAAAGATCAGGGGATGTTTGGAATGTCTGGTGATGTTTATAATATCATCCCCTAGACTAAAATGACCTCTCTCTCAGAATATCAGGGTGACGTCAATAAGATAATGACTTGGTTCATCGTTGTCGCACTATGACGTCACCGTCATGTTATGTAAGAAGGGTCATGTTTGGAAATATACCTCCGCGAGGTAAAAAGGATGATTACATCATCATCATATTTATTTCTTCGTTCACCAGGTTTGGATGACGTCATCAGAATATTGGCTGATATTTTGCGACAGGCCAATATTCAAATATCAGGGTGATATTGAAATGTCGGGTGATATTCAGGAATATGACCCTCACAAAATACATGATGTTATTTGTCAGGTAGATATCGTTATCATGTAAAGTTGACATCCGGATGCTCAGAGTAAATGATTTTATCAGGTGATAATATTAGATCGGGGTGATCTCTTATAGTATGACTGATGTTAAGAAATATGACCCTCCCCTCAAAATATCAGGTTTGACCAGGACTTTGACTCACCATAACTTTTGGTCTCTAAGGAATATCGGGATGATCCAAAAAGAAAACCTGCATGAAATTATGTGCTCTATCTACCCATGAGGTTACTGTCATGTAATATTAACTTTGAAAAATTTGACCTCATCATGATGACTTACCCAGTCCCCTTTATGCAAGATCATCTACATTGTCTTACTTTTACTAGACTGCCAGCAAGCAGAAAACATAACCAAAACCAAACAAAAAGTTGGGTCCCTATTTTGTCAAGTCAAAATGGGGCATGTTGTGTAACCACACAACAACTTGCCACCAAAGAAAACACCAAAATTCCAATGATTCAAGTGATGTGAACACATTATAACATAGCATTCTAACTCTTTCTAAGCATAAGCATCATAATCTTTTTGAATGATAAAATGTCCTCATGGTAACAATGTTAACAAAGGATCAGTAGTGTGCAAATGATTAAT
This sequence comes from Cunninghamia lanceolata, assembly GCA_027924645.1. NCBI lineage: Eukaryota > Viridiplantae > Streptophyta > Pinopsida > Cupressales > Cupressaceae > Cunninghamia > Cunninghamia lanceolata. The sequence continues at coordinate 9,723,264 of BSBN01000193.1, forward strand.
TATCCTCATCTTGAAAACATGAGTAACTGGGGTTAAGCTACATAGTTGGAGATCATCCCTCATAGCCATCCTAGATAGAGCCTTGCTGCCAGTAGGCATCTATAGCCCTGGTAGAGTTACTTAGATGGCCTAATTTTATTATATTTTTGGATTTTTCAATATTTATACTTCATATATCTGATATCATCATATAAGCTCCGCATGCAAGGTATGGTCACTTGTTGTTTTAGGTTGGAGATTGCATTGGTAGCAAGGGAGTCCCTTTAGATTTTTCACTTAACACCTATACTTGTGTGTTCAACAAACCCAAGGTTGTTAGGTGAGTCATTGTGAAGAAATCACTTTGGTTAAGAAAAGGTACCCTGATGATAGGATATCACAGACCTGACCATGATGACTTTCTCAAAATGAGTTATAACCTATATATAAATGTGTGCTCATCACTTGAATATTAACAATTTCATTATTTTCTGGGGTGATAAGTTACATCATCCTGACTAACCAAAACCAAAACTCAACTAGCAAGCAAAGCAAAAACAAAACAAAACACTGTATAAACAACTATACAAATATACATTATGATAAACATGACTGACATGAAGGTACTTAGGCTTGGAAATAGTGTTTGAGGAACTGTCCATTAACTGGAAATGGAACATCCTCACTTGTTAAGTTCTTAAGCCTGAAGGTGTTGTCTCCTAATATCTTAGAAATTTGGAAGGGACCTATCCATAATTTATTAAACTTACCATGGTCTCCTTTCCTCTCATGGGCTTTATCCCACATCAGGACTAACTCTGATATCCTAAAGGCCTTAATTTTGTCTCTCTTGTTAAACCAACATTTGATAACAGCCTGATGTTTGGCAAACTAATCAATTACCTAACTTCTTTTCTCTTCCAGGTGCATCAGCTGAAGCAACCTGACTTCTTGGTTATTGTCTATGCCTAGGTACTCTTGGGCAAACTGCAAGGTAGGAATCTTTAGGTTAACAGGGAGGATGGGATCCGCCCCATAGACTAAATGATAAGGCAAGTTTCCTAATGTAGCCTTATTTCTAGTTTTGTCCACCCATAAGGCATATTTTAAAAGTGTATTCCATTCCTTAGGGTTCTTGTCTACTAACTTTTTTATGATGTTCAGTAAATTTTTATTGGTGGATTATACCAATCCATTCCCTTGAAGATAATAATTAGATGAGAACTTCAGTATGATCCCATAATCAAAAGACCAACTTGAGAACTTGGTTGAAGTAAAAGAAGAGCCGTTATCACTTACCAGAGCATAGGGAACCCCATACCTGGTGATTATGTTGCTTTCCATAAATCTGATGACATCTTCTGTGCTGCTAGTGGCTTTAGTCCACCTAGTACAATAATCAGTAATTGTTAAAACATACTTGTGGCCTTAGGATGATGGAGGATTGATAGGTCATATAAAATCCATGCCCCATTATGCAAATGGGCGTGCCTCCATCATTGGTTGCAAAGGTTGTGCAACATATCTCTCTCTGTTGGCGGCAACCTAACATACATGACAGCATTTAATGTGTTCAGCTATATCCTTAAAAATTGTAGGCCAATAATAGCCTGCTCTAAGGATAGCATGTGTTGTAGCCAAGGATGAGCCATGTGTTGTTCCAAACATGTCATGTAGCTCTGATAAAACTTTATCTGCTTCTGGCTTTTCTAAGCATCTCAAGTATATTCCTTCATAATTTTTCTTGAAAAGTACTCCTACTTTCATCATGTACTTCTGGGATTTTATCTTCAAGGCTCTTCTCTGTGAAGCTTGCAGTTTAGGAGGACATCTTCTAGTGATCAAGATGTGTCTGATATCTGAGTACCACTCTCCACTGTCCTTCTCACTAATAACATACTACTAACTTGTGATATTTGGATCAATTTCTGATATCATTTGGCTTAAAGCCTGTCCTCTTACCAACTTCATGGGTGTAATTTCCATGTCATATTCTTGTAAAATTGTGATCCACTTAGCCCTTTTTTCACCAGGCTAACTTTGCATTAACAACATCTTCACTACTGCATCTGGCACCACAACAATCACCTTGCTTCTCAAGATATAATGCCTGAATTTCTTTACTGCTCTGACCAAAGCAAGTGCCTACCTTTCAACATCTACATATCTTAATTCAACATCTTTGAAAGGGCAGCTCATGAAGGCAATTGGTTTCTCTTCTTTCTCTTCATTTCTCTAAGTTAGCACTACTACAGAGGTATGTTTTAAAGAAAATGAATAAATATAGAAGTCTCTGGTGTAGTCTGGACTAATGAGGATAGGAGCATCAGAAATAGCTTTCTTTATGTCTTCAAAGGCTGCCTTGGCTTTTGAAGTCCACTCAATCTTTGCATCTTTTTTTAGCATAGCATTTAAAGGCCTAACTATTTCTTCAAAGCTAGTGATGAATTTCTTGACAAAATTTATCTTACCAAAGTAAGATTTGAGCTCTTTCTTGCTTCCTGGAAGCTGTAATTTCATAATGGACTCCTCCCTGTCAGGATCAATGATAATTCCATTTTCAGTTATCAGGTGGCCCAACAACTTTCCTGTTGTTACCCCAAATATGCATTTCTTGGGGTTCAGTGATATTCCATATTCTTCACATTTTTTCAACACATTTTTGAGATCTGTTACATGGTTTCCTCTATCTTTAGAGAATACTATTAAGTCATCCATGTATATGACTATGCATTTTCCTATTAAGCCTCTAAAGGCTATGTCCATTGCTCACTAGACTGTTGCTCTAGCATTTATCAGCCCAAATGGCATACATCTATAAGCAAAAATCCCTCACTTGGTTGTGAAGGCAGTTTTCAGCCTGTCAATCTTGTCAACCATGACCTGATTGTAGCCCGAGAAACCATCTAGAAATGACATCATTTTTGCTCCATTGACAATCTGTAGAACTTCATCTAATGAGGGTAAAGGATAATTGTCCATCTCTGATGCCTTGTTCAGGTTCCTAAAGTCCACACATAGTCTGATGTCTCCATTCTTCTTTCTCACTGGCACTAGATTAGCCACCCAAGTGGAGTGCCTCACAGGAAATATAATCCTGGCATTCAACAGCTTCTTGACTTCTTAAAAAATTATTGGTTCAAGCAAAGCATTGACTGGCCTTTGCTTCTGTCTGAAAGGTTTAGCATCTGGCTTGAGGGGTATAGTGTGAGTTATGACTGATGTGTCATATGTCTTCAACTCATCATAAATCCATGCAATGACATGGATGTAATCTTTAAGGGCCTGAGTTATTCCTTCTAACTCTTCTAGTGTGCAAACCTTACTAATCAAGACATTTCTCTTGTCATCATTTTGTCCAATATTCACTTGTGACTATTGTCCTCCATTAGTTTTTGGAAGATCTTTCTATTTTAACATGTTATCCAGGTCAAATGCTCTCTCTAGCTCTATTATCCCTTTGGGAATCTTGTTTCTAGGCAACTCTAATATTTCTTCCTCTTCCCAGACATGCTCTTCCATATTATTTTCATCTATAATTTGAGCATCAAATATATCTCTGTTAGAGATGAAATCCAGGATATGCTGATCATCATCAAAAACCTAGAGATTAGTAACATTATTAGGTACCGATGGCACTGATACCAGCTCTACTGAAAATCTCTTTAGGCCTGATATGGACAAGGGCTCTAATGTACTGGCGGCCTATGCTAAGGCATTTGCCCTATGGTTCTGTTCTCTAGGTACATGGGTGATATTAAATGCATCAAAGTCTTCAATCAAATCCCACACTCTGTGTCTGTAATTTGACAATTTCTTATAGTTGCAAAAGTAAATTCCTCTTACTTGTCTGACAACTAATTTTGAGTCTCCAAAGACATGCAAAATTTTTACCTTCTTCTTGAGAGCAAACAGTATCACATGAATCGGAGCTTCATACTCTGTCACATTGTTAGTGCAGGGGAACTATAATCTGTAAGCAGCTAAGTAGGACTTTCCTGATGGATCAATGAGATCAATCCCTACTTCAGCTCCTTGTTTGGACTTGGATCTATCAAATCTAAGGATGCAAGGTTTATCTTCAGCAGGAGGTTTAGCTAAACTATCCTTCCCCTTTGCATCTCTGGTAGCTACCCCACCTAATATCCATTTTGATTTAGGTACTTCAACATTTTTAGACCTCATCTTTCCTTTCTTCTGCAAAGATGATTCTTCTTCCTTCTTTTCAACATCAGGAGGATGATCTTCTGGATTGGATGCAATATGTCTCTTTACAATATGTAAACATAGTGAGCAAGCAGTCTCTGAGTGAGGTGCCTCATGCAACCTACACCATCCCTCCATCAGTGCATCTCATGGAAGTTTCCCTTGTTCTATCATTTTTTTAATTTCTCCTGATAAAAACTCCTCAAATCTGGTCAGGTTACTACCTCCATCTTCATCAGATAGTTCATAATCTAACTCCATCAGACAATCACTCCCTGGGGTGATTTTCTCTTTCCTCTTAACATTTATCTGGTTATATACCAAAATTTCTTCTGTTCTTAGAATATGATCCTCATCATGATTTAATACCTCACTTGTGATTCCTATAGAAAACAAATAAAAATTAGTATCATCATCATCACTAGATGCAGAACTTACCTCGGCTAATGATGATGCCTCACTACATGTCTGTTCTAGCTTCATCATATCTAAGCATGTTTCACAAGTTTTCTCTGAATGTGCCTGTTGGTTCCCAAAAAATCAGGTTGCTAACCCTAAGAGGATGCCAGACTCTATGTTTGGATTTGCAATGTTTTTGGACCAATTGACAGAGCTATTAGCTCCCTACACTTCAGGTCCTGCAAACCTAGGCGGGTATACCTTTGTAACTAAAGCAGACTTAACACTATATGACTTGATTGCATTAGTAAATCTATCACAATGGCATAAAATGTAATAGATACAATCTTCTAAACTACTCCTACTCCTAATACTAAGATCTGAGATGTAATTGTTTGAATGAGATTTTATGGAATCCTAAAATGGAATTGATATGACCAGTGCCTATTTCTGTTGGGCTAATGGAGTCAAGGTGTATATGATATATGATTTACTTATTGGTTACAATCCTAATTGTTTGGTACTTGTGTTTGTTTATAGCTTGTATAAACGTGCAAGAATGTGACTGACAGAATCTACTTAGTGATCCACTCGAATCTTACCAGGTTACTGTGACTTATTGAAAGGATTTTTTAATCCTTGCTTGAAGGAACCGATCAAAAGAATCACACAATGACAGCAAATGTGTATTGACAAATGGTGTTGATGCTCAATTTGAATAACAGGACAATATCGAGTTGGAGACAATATGGCAATCTTGACAATTATAGGGCCGTTCTTACCTATCCAAATGCTACCTCCAGGTTATTGTAATCAATCAAAAGGATTTTATATCTGTAATGGAAACCAATTAATTTGATTACACGAAAACAACAAGTGTGTCTCGATGAAACTGAAATATCAACTTGGAAACTCAGGTTCAAATAACAAAGAAATAATAGTATGGAGACAATCAAATAATTGCTCAGCTCAACAAACAATAGACACCAATATTAAATCATTTATTTATACATTTTCTCCACTATACAATTTCGAAAGATTTTACAATGTACAACATAATATTTTATTTTGGCAACTGGTCAATCCATCCAGTTATCTAACTGATGTTTTTCCTAATCTCCTCTTGATCCTAATCTACTAATTATTCCTTTTGTTGGATTCTTCTTCCCTGATAAATACCCTTTGGATTCTAGGGTTACAACCCTTCATACTCATCCTGTGTGTCTTTTTGCTTACCAAGAGACATTAGTTTGGTTAATAAAAATATTATCTTCCACAAAATTTTAATTTTCACTTTGCATTTAATAAAATATCTTCCAATAATTTCACTCGTGAAGTATTCCTCTGACCGTTACTTAACTCATTGGGAAAATATTTGAGTTATTGAAGTAACACTCCTTCTTAGGGTTTATTCTATTTTATTAAATTTTTCCAACATTAGTCCCCATGTTCTTTACATTTTTGTGAAAACAATAATTATTCTTCTTCCATTAATCCCAATGCTCATATTTACCTTCGAATTGGAGACATTTAACCCATAACTGCATTCTTGTATTCCCTTGGGTGAAAATATTTCATATTTGGCTGAAAATATTTTACTACTCCATAAAATATTCATCTCTGGGTTAAAAAACATCTCTTCCTCATAAAAATCTTCTCTTGGGTAAAATAGCGAACCATCTTATATCCATTTTGAGTAAGAAATAATCACTCCCCCATAAAATAATTATATTTGTCAATTAATGGCTCTTGGCAAAAATATCTCACATGGAAATATTTTATATTATTTCATCACGTCCCAAAAGAATATTTATAAATCTACATTTTGAAATATTTCGGGATGCTCATTTCAATTTATTACTCTCCCCAGTGAAAAATATCTCCCATACTTCCCTTGCGAAAAATGTTCAATCTCCAAGTGAAATTCCAATTAAATCTTTCTTTTTGGCAAATTAATTATATCTTTTGATTACCATCATTTTATCATCGGGCTGAGTTATAAGTCGGGAAGACACAAAGTTTGCTGACCGATAATCCATTTCTTGCTGATGAGTTATATTAGGGTTTCTTATTGTTAATGAAAACCTATTTTCCCTTCTCCAAATAATTTACTCTTTAGGAAAATAATTCTCATGCCTCGATTGATTTTGCAATAATCCTTTACCTTTGGATTTATATAATTTTCGTTATATCAGGGGACTAAAAATACTCACTCCATATTAAAATTTCCTCCCGATAATTATTTTAATATTCTTTCCCTTCATCACCATCGGCATAACCTAGACAATCGTTGTAAGATTAACATGCTATCCCGATGGTTTTGGTCTCTCCGATACGTTTCACCCATCGCTATATTCATTGGCAAGACTCTTCCCGAAATACCTCTTATGTTTTCTTTATCGTGGTGACCCTTGTAATCGGAGAGATTTAAAAAACTTACTCCGATATATTAAGTCTCTCTAATAATGAATTTAGGGTTTCTATTTGATTTTTTAGTGACAATCATCTGTCAAAAGCATATATAACACACCTGTACTGTTCTCTTCCAGCCTACTTCATTTCGCAACATTGCTGAATACATCATTCTTCTAACACGCTCTGTCATTTTTTATCTTCCTGGTTCTTCTTCCTTTCTATCTTTTACTAAAATTTGAAATAGGAAACTTTTCATTTGAGGACATAGAATCACTATCAGAAGCACCAGAGCTCACAATCTTTGCAGCCTGATTGTAGTCATTAATAACAACAGATAGTGGATCACGTACACAGCAAAAACAGTGCCAATTATATCTATTTTGTTTTTTACTCCAGTATTCCTTTCGATGCACTTCTCATAATCCACCTTTTCAAAAAATCATAGCAAATCACATCTCCTCCTTGCCCATACCAATAGCAAGAAGATTCTAAACCATTAAGATTTTTGTGTAATAGTCTATGATCATAGCAATGCCTGCAATCCTTGTAATATGATAACTTCAAGCACAGATGTTGATTCACACCAGATGCTTTAAGTAACTTACCACAAGCTATGCATTTAAATTCTTCGAGATGTTTATATGCACCTACTGAAACATCTTTATTCATGTGTGATAGCAGCTGCCTTGGTTACTGTTTATAACTGGCCATGGTGATAATCTTGCACCCCATTTCCTTTCATGTCCATCACTATCAAAAATCACAGTCCGCATCCCTTTTCTGTGAAGGTCAAAAAAAAATCTTGACTCTCACAAGAGTGTTTTAGAATATTAGATTTTGGCTGACCATGATTCTCAAACAAAAACATTATTGATGCCGCTGATTTCCCAATTAACTTTATTTGTAATTTTATGATCATCGGTTGCCTTCTGAGATTCCTGCACTAATTTGTTTACCATTTGTTGATTGTGCCTATGTTTTATGGCTCCATTGATTGATTTGCCAAGAGTGATTTCTCTCCAATGTCAACAGCATCAAATACAGTAAATTCAAGTCCAAAGTCACAAAACACACTTCCAAACAGCCCATGGATATCTGCTCTGATAAAGGAAATTGCCGGTTTGTGGTTGTGACATAACTCATTATACTCAACAACTTTCCCAAGGCTTATGTTTGCAAAGACAACTACCAATATCAGCTTCTATAAAATAGAGATTACCAGAAAAATCCAAGCCTCGAATGTACTTGAAGCTTCTCTTTGCATCATTCCATCAGTATTACTTATGTGGGCAAGTCGGGTCCCATGTGGGCCCGACTAAAAATTTTTTTCGTTTTGTAACAAGTTTCTTGTCATGAATTGACCTTGGACTGCCTTAACATGCTTCTAGAATGAAGATTTGAAATGGGCCATCATTAGAATCCACCTTTTGATACTTTGCATAATGATCAAAATAGGCCAAGTAGCCTTCGGAATCAGTCTGGAAAGCTGATCAAAACTTCTCCCAGAGACATGAAAACATACAAACTTGTAGATTGTTGACCTAAGAATTCAACGCAACAAATGGTTCGGCATAAAGTTATTAAGATAAAAAGCTGCTCGCAATCAAAGTAGCTCATTCTGCTTGTTTTGCACTTGTTTAAACTCAACTGAAACCTATCATTTTGCCTCTTTGGAAAAATATCAAAGCTTATTTTGAGAAGCTGGCCTTCTGGAGATCATTTCATTTAGCTTAAATGAACATGTTTGCAAAAAGATTTTTCATCATTCCTCTTCCTTCGCAAAATATCAGGTGTCAAAGTTGAGCTCTTTGAAGCTGCCTGGGAACGCAGTCACAGAACTGTGTAAAACCCATTTGGATTCGATTTTGAAAAAATATCAAACAAAGTGATGGGATCTTGAGAGTTTGCATGAAGGTACATTAATATAGGAGGAATTCGAGACACCAATTGGTTTGTCATGAACATTTCCCGATTGCCGGATATTAGCCTCCAAATTAACCTTCTTGAAAACTGCCCTTGTCAAAGCCTGATTCGAACTCACCAACTTGCAATTTAAAAAACCCATTAAATCTTTTCCTGGGAAGTTGTAACTGGAAAGTTGAGTTCATTTAGGCTTGATGAGTGTGTGTGCAAGAGGATTCTTTGCCATCCATCTTCTGTCATGAAATGTTAAGGGCCAAAGTTGACCTCTCTGCAACTTTCTGGAAATGCAGATATAGCAACTGAACTTTTTACATTTGCTTTTGATTTTGAAACAATAGAAAACGAGATGTTGAGGTCCCAAAAACTGGTATGAAGGTACATTATTATGAGGGGAATATGGAACACTGATTAGTTTTTCAGGATCATCATTTAGCTGCTATATATCAACTTCCAAAGTTGGCCTCTCGGGCTGATTTCACATTATGCAAGTAGCAAATTTTACCAGAACCCTTTAGCTCGACTTCTCAAAACTCAGTTAAATCGTGTCACAGGAAGCTATAATCAGATATGTGTGTTCACATATGATAAGTAATCATTCTTGCAAAGTGATTTTGCAATAAAATGAACAGGCTTCGAATTACATACTTCAAAGTAGGCCACTTGAGCACATTATGCAGGTGCATTTCTGAGTGTTGAAATTGATTTTTTACATATGGGAACCTAAAATCTTGTAAAAATTGGTATGAAATTTTAGGTCCCAACAGTGGCTCTGTCTGGGGATGTATGCCCCCTGTGGGCATAGCAAGATCCCAGATTTCTGGGGAGCAGACCAACGCCTTCTTCATTGGGTAACAGAGTCTACTTTTTGCCCCAAAATTGATATGGTCAAAAGACCATATCAGACAAGAAAATCCACGTCTTTCCCCTATCAAAAACCTTGTTCTGATCATGTTGTAATGATACCCCATTTGCTTGACTGAATCTGTTCATATAGTTCAATAATGCATCATAATTTATGCTGCAAGTGTGTTCTGTATTATTCGGTATCTGGAAGTCAGGCATAGTCTGAACACCTTCATCATTGCATGACATAAGGAAGTCATGATTATCAAACCTTGTAGGATGTCTTATTTTATCATATCTATTGTTATTCACCAAATGTTGGTTTTTTAATTGAATTGGAAAATGGAATAAATCAAGCTGCTTTTGACAAATGCTATAATCAACGCTGATTCCAACATAAAACACCGTATCTTCTTCCTTATCACATCCATCTTCCCCACATGCTTGAGAGTCAATAATCTGCCAATCATACATACTGGAATCATCAACCTCCTCTGGTTCAATGGACATCTTTATCTCTGGATCAGTGTCACAAGAGAACTTATGACCACTATCTGTCTCTTCTTTGCAAAAATGTGACTTGGGAAATATGGCCTCATATATTTCATCACCCTTACCATGTTGAATGGATTCACTGTCAAACGATATATGCGCTGGACACAGTATTTGGGTATCATCTTTATGTACATATCTTTGATATTCTTTGGTGAGCAATTCTGAAATACGCTCACTGTCAAGTGAGCATGTTTCTTCATCAACCCTCTTACTAAAATTTTCATCATTCTTTTCATCACTACTATAATGCTCAAAATTTGATGTAGATATTTCATCAACCTCATCATTTATAGACTCTTTATCAGAATATCCACCTGCCTGACTGTCTAAATGCCTTTCATCTTCTTGATAACATGGATTTGAGAACACTTGAAATTCATTTTCTGGCATACCTTGGCAAAATGTCATCTGATCTTCTTCCATCTTTTCATCATACAATGGGTTTGAAAAATTTTGAAAATCATTTTTAGATATGTACACTTCCTCCTCATTGCGAGTTTGCCCTGTTTGAAAATAGTCATCCTCTTCATCTTTTTGTGCTATATCATCATATAATGATTTTGAATAGGCTTGAAGATGCTTTTCTGCCATGTGCACTTCCTCTTGATCAAGATCTTGAAAATATTCACCCTGGTTATCTGAAAAGATTTCATCCTTAGGATAGCACAGGTTTGGAAACATCTGGAGTTCATGTTCTGGTATACCCATCTTTTGAAAACAATGTTCTTCTTCCTCCCAACACTGCTGATTCATATATTGCGGTGGGTGGGCTGGGATAAAATTTGTTTGATATGGAGACTGATAATAAACATTTTGTTGGGTAGGTTGATGAGAGTACAGATTCAGATGTGACATATGTAGATGATGATATTGTGGAGCATATTGCTCTCCAGGTGGTGGATAGTATTCATTTTCTTGGTATGTTGCTAGTCCATCATTTTCTTCATATTCAATATCATCAGATTCAATATTGATAATATCCTCAGGCCTTGTCCTTTCTATGCTATGAATCAATTGAACCACTTGGTCTAGAGTAACTGGCTTTAATGATTTAAGCCAATTAGTTGACATAGGCACATAAGCAAGCATGAACATTTTAATGAATAAGGATTTACTAGGTTTGAGATGAAAAGGTATCTGTTCATAGATATCCGCCAACCTGATGTACAACTCATATCCAGATTCTCCTTCATGTTTCCTTATTTCAAAGAACACATCTAAAGGGGGTATGTTATATTTTTTCATATTTCATCAATTTTATTTTCAGAGTCGCCACCTCTTGTGAGAAGAGGAAAATTTCATCTTTCTGGGTTCTTGCCAGTAGAGTCTACCAATATGTATTTGAATTTTGTGTAGAGTCACCACCTCTATTTAGAGGACTAATCAATTTTTCTGAGTTTTTCCTTCCACTAGCAAAGTTATGCCTTTTACTTTTCTGACTCTAATAACATGGTTTGCTACCAGGTTTCTCTATGTGTTCTCCCCAGTAGAGTCGCCATTTTGTTGGTTCCCAAAAATGCAGGTTGCTAACCCTAAGAGGACGCCAGACTATATGTTTGGATTTGCAACGTTTTTGGACCAATTGACAGAGCTATTAGCTCCCTACACTTCAAGTCCTACAAACCTAGGCGGGTATACCTTTGTAACTAAAGCAGACTTAACACTATATGACTTGATTGCATTAGTAAATCTATCACAATGGCATAAAATGTAATAGATACAAGCTTCTAAACTACTCCTACTCCTAATACTAAGATCTGAGATGTAATTGTTTGAATGAGATTTTATGGAATCCTAAAATGGAATTGGTATGACCAGTGCCTATTTCTGTTGGGCTAATGGAGTCAAGGTGTATATGATATATGATTTACTTATTGGTTACAATCCTAATTGTTTGGCACTTGTGTTTGTTTATAGCTTGTATAAACGTGCAAGAATGTGACTGACAGACTCTGCTTAGTGATCCACTCGAATCTTACCAGGTTACTGTGACTTATTGAAAGGATTTTTTAATCCTTGCTTGAAGGAACCGATCAAAAGAATCACACAATGATAGCAAATGTGTATTGACAAATGGTGTTGATGCTCAATTTGAATAATAGGACAATATCGAGTTGGAGACAGTATGGCAATCTTGACAATTATAGGGCCGTTCTTACCTATCCAAATGCTACCTCCAGGTTACTGTAATCAATCAAAAAGATTTTATATCTGTAATAGAAACCAATTAATTTGATTACACGAAAACAACAAGTGTGTCTCGATGAAACTGAAATATCAACTTGGAAACTCAGGTTCAAATAACAAAGAAATAACAGTATGGAGACAACCAAATAATTGCTCAGCTCAACAAACAATAGACACCAATATTAAATCATTTATTTATACATTTTCTCCACTATACAATTTCGAAAGATTTTACAATGTACAACATAATATTTTATTTTGGCAACTGGTCAATCCATCCAGTTATCTAACTGATGTTTTTCCTAATCTCCTCTTGATCCTAATCTACTGATTATTCCTTTTGTTGGATTCTTCTTCCCTGATAAATACCCTTTGGATTCTAGGGTTACAACCCTTCATACTCATCCTGTGCGTCTTTTTGCTTACCAAGAGACATTAGTTTGGTTAATAAAAATATTATCTTCCACAAAATTTTAATTTTCACTTTGCATTTAATAAAATATCTTCCAATAATTTCACTCGTGAAGTATTCCTCTGACCGTTACTTAACTCATTGGGAAAATATTTGAGTTATTGAAGTAACACTCCTTCTTAGGGTTTATTCTATTTTATTAAATTTTTCCAACATTAGTCCCCATGTTCTTTACATTTTTGTGAAAACAATAATTATTCTTCTTCCATTAATCCCAATGCTCATATTTACCTTCGAATTGGAGACATTTAACCCATAACTGCATTCTTGTATTCCCTTGGGTGAAAATATTTCATATTTGGCTGAAAATATTTTACTACTCCATAAAATATTCATCTCTGGGTTAAAAAACATCTCTTCCTCATAAAAATCTTCTCTTGGGTAAAATAGCGAACCATCTTATATCCATTTTGAGTAAGAAATAATCACTCCCCCATAAAATAATTATATTTGTCAATTAATGGCTCTTGGCAAAAATATCTCACATGGAAATATTTTATATTATTTCATCACGTCCCAAAAGAATATTTATAAATCTACATTTTGAAATATTTCGGGATGCTCATTTCAATTTATTACTCTCCCCAGTGAAAAATATCTCCCATACTTCCCTTGCGAAAAATGTTCAATCTCCAAGTGAAATTCCAATTAAATCTTTCTTTTTGGCAAATTAATTATATCTTTTGATTACCATCATTTTATCATCGGGCTGAGTTATAAGTCGGGAAGACACAAAGTTTGCTGACCGATAATCCATTTCTTGCCGATGAGTTATATTAGGGTTTCTTATTGTTAATGAAAACCTATTTTCCCTTCTCCAAATAATTTACTCTTTAGGAAAATAATTCTCATGCCTCGATTGATTTTGCAATAATCCTTTACCTTTGGATTTATATAATTTTCGTTATATCAGGGGACTAAAAATACTCACTCCATATTAAAATTTCCTCCCGATAATTATTTTAATATTCTTTCCCTTCATCACCATCGGCATAACCTAGACAATCATTGTAAGATTAACATGCTATCCCGATGGTTTTGGTCTCTCCGATACGTTTCACCCATCGCTATATTCATTGGCAAGACTCTTCCCGAAATACCTCTTATGTTTTCTTTATCGTGGTGACCCTTGTAATCGGAGAGATTTAAAAAACTTACTCCGATATATTAAGTCTCTCCGATAATGAATTTAGGGTTTCTATTTGATTTTTCAGTGACAATCATCTGTCAAAAGCATATATAACACACCTGCACTGTTCTCTTCCAGCCTACTTCATTTCGCAACATTGCTGAATACATCATTCTTCTAACACCCTCTGTCATTTTTTATCTTCCTGGTTCTTCTTCCTTTCTATCTTTTACTAAAATTTGAAATAGGAAACTTTTCATTTGAGGACATAGAATCACTATCAGAAGCACCAGAGCTCACAATCTTTGCAGCCTGATTGTAGTCATTAATAACAACAGATAGTGGATCACGTACACAGCAAAAACAGTGCCAATTATATCTATTTTGTTTTTTACTCCAGTATTCCTTTCGATGCACTTCTCATAATCCACCTTTTCAAAAAATCACAGCAAATCACATCTCCTCCTTACCCATACCAATAGCAAGAAGATTCTAAACCATTAAGATTTTTGTGTAATAGTCTATGATCATAGCAATGCCTGCAATCCTTGTAATATGATAACTTCAAGCACAGATGTTGATTCACACCAGATGCTTTAAGTAACTTACCACAAGCTATGCATTTAAATTCTTCGAGATGTTTATATGCACCTACTGAAACATCTTTATTCATGTGTGATAGCAGCTGCCTTGGTTACTGTTTATAACTGGCCATGGTGATAATCTTGCGCCCCATTTTCTTTCATGTCCATCACTATCAAAAATCACAGTCCGCATCCCTTTTCTGTGAAGGTCAAAAAACAATCTTGACTCTCACAAGAGTGTTTTAGAATATTAGATTTTGGCTGACCATGATTCTCAAACAAAAACATTATTGATGCCACTGATTTCCCAATTAACTTTATTTGTAATTTTATGATCATCGGTTGCCTTCTGAGATTCCTGCACTAATTTGTTTACCATTTGTTGATTGTGCCTATGTTTTATGGCTCCATTGATTGATTTGCCAAGAGTAATTTCTCTCCAATGTCAACAGCATCAAATACAGTAAATTCAAGTCCAAAGTCACAAAACACACTTCCAAACAGCCCATGGATATCTGCTCTGATAAAGGAAATTGCCGGTTTGTGGTTGTGACATAACTCATTATACTCAACAACTTTCCCAAGGCTTATGTTTGCAAAGACAACTACCAATATCAGCTTCTATAAAATAGAGATTACCAGAAAAATCCAAGCCTCGAATGTACTTGAAGCTTCTCTTTGCATCATTCCATCAGTATTACTTATGTGGGCAAGTCGGGTCCCATGTGGGCCCGACTAAAAAAATTTTTCGTTTTGTAACAAGTTTCTTGTCATGAATTGACCTTGGACTGCCTTAACATGCTTCTAGAATGAAGATTTGAAATGGGCCATCATTAGAATCCACCTTTTGATACTTTGCATAATGATCAAAATAGGCCAAGTAGCCTTCGGAATCAGTCTGGAAAGCTGATCAAAACTTCTCCCAGAGACATGAAAACATACAAACTTGTAGATTGTTGACCTAAGAATTCAACGCAACAAATGGTTCGGCATAAAGTTATTAAGATAAAAATCTGCTCGCAATCAAAGTAGCTCATTCTGCTTGTTTTGCACTTGTTTAAACTCAACTGAAACCTGTCATTTTGCCTCTTTGGAAAAATATCAAAGCTTATTTTGAGGAGCTGGCCTTCTGGAGATCATTTCATTTAGCTTAAATGAACATGTTTGCAAAAGGATTTTTCATCATTCCTCTTCCTTCACAAAATATCAGGTGTCAAAGTTGACCTCTTTGAAGCTGCCTGGGAACGCAATCACAGAACTGTGTAAAACCCATTTGGATTCGATTTTGAAAAAATATCAAACAAAGTGCTGGGATCTTGAGAGTTTGCATGAAGGTACATTAATATAGGAGGAATTTGAGACACCAATTGGTTTGTCATGAACATGACCCGATTGCCGGATATTAGCCTCCAAATTAACCTTCTTGAAAACTGCCCCTATCAAAGCCTGATTCGAACTCACCAACTTGCAATTTTAAAAACCCATTAAATCTTTTCCTGGGAAGTTGTAACTGGAAAGTTGAGTTCATTTAGGCTTGATGAGTGTGTGTGCAAGAGGATTCTTTGCCATCCATCTTTTGTCATGAAATGTTAAGGGCCAAAGTTGACCTCTCTGCAACTTTCTGGAAATGCAGATATAGCAACTGAACTTTTTACATTTGCTTTTGATTTTGAAACAATAGCAAACGAGATGTTGAGGTCCCAAAAACTGATATGAAGGTACATTATTATGAGGGGAATATGGAACACTGATTAGTTTTTCAGGATCATCATTTAGCTGCTATATATCAACTTCCAAAGTTGGCCTCTCGGGCTGATTTCACATTATGCAAGTAGCAAATTTTACCAGAACCCTTTAGCTCGACTTCTCAAAACTCAGTTAAATTATGTCACAAGAAGCTATAATCAGATATGTGTGTTCACATATGATAAGTAATCATTCTTGCAAAGTGATTTTGCAATAAAATGAACAGGCTTCGAATTACAATACTTCAAAGTAGGCCACTTGAGCACATTGTGCAGGTGCATTTCTGAGTGTTGAAATTGATTTTTTACATATGGGAACCTAAAATCTTGCAAAAATTGGTATGAAATTTTAGGTCCCAACAGTGCCTTGTCGTGTAATCTACACAAACCATCAATCAAAATGTCATGAACAGGTATATTTAACAATTGACAACGTTTTACCTGCTTAGACAAATGCATCTCAAAGTTTCTGAAGCGATCTATTTCATTCTCATTCTCAAAATTACTATCAGGTTCTATAGTCGGTATGTCCTCCTGATGATCATCATCATGTTGATGAAAGTCAAGCATCGAGATCTCTTCTATCCTGATAGTCTACGATCTAATGGTATAAACTCTAGGTTCAACATTCACGTACATGATCTCATTTGTTTGGTTGTACTCGATGATCATGTGTTTCATTCTAGGCTCAGCATCTATTCTTATCTGGTTAGGTATCCCTTTCCAAGGTAACCACATGTGACTGAAGTCAATAGACATATATCCATTGAGGGTTTTAGACCAGTCTCTGCTAAGCAACATCTCGTAAGTATTAGGTATATCTACTACCTGGATATCGATGTAATATTGGATCCTAGGATCAGATGCTAGTTACATGTGAATATGAGTTAACTCCCCTACAACATTTACTTCTATTTTATCTAGCTGTGTCACCTTCTTTAGGGATTTAGCAGGATGCAGTCCTAAAGCATTGCATATAGACAGGGGCATGACATTTGTAGATGCACCTGAATCTACCAAATAGCTATGTAAATTCTTACTAAACATCCTTATGGTAAGGAGGAAAGGTGGTGACTCACTTTTGTCCCTGTACAAGGTCATGTGGGAGGTTTCTACAGCTTGGACTGTAGCTGGCACTTTATGTTTGACAATGTTATCTTTAGCAGCATGATCTCTATTGCTAGGCTGACCTGGGGGATGACTATCCTCTCTATGAGTAGGATCATCTATTGATTTCATAAATGCCTTCTTAATTACAGGAGTTTTCAACAACTCTGATAGAGACAAGATGATCTTTACCTTCTTCATCTCATCTGCCAGATATGTGACTAGTTTGTCAGATTCATGAGGTAGGCCAACAACTTTTTGATACTGTGTTTTGTGGTGACAGATACTGTGCATTTACCTTTGGAAATCCTGGATTGTTACTTGCCTTGGGATCAGGAGGTGTGTTAAAATTATTCGGAGGCAAGGAACTAATTAATGGACCAGTAGGTTTGTTGGAGTTACTCCTCAGATTATAATTGTGCTTACCCTAATATTGCTGCTGGTAAGCATGCACTTCTTTAGGCTCATTGGATGGCTTGTTCTCATCTTCAAAGGGGAAAACATAATTTGACTCAAAAGCCATGGTAGATTCTTCACATGCCAAGTTGTAATTCTGGTGGGATGACACAGTTTGCTGATGATGCTGATCAGTATAGATTTCCAATACAAATGCAAAGTCATATCCACAAGGGACAATTTCATTTCCCTCCACCTGAGGTGGATTTCTAGAAGTATTAGACACTTCTGTCTGGAAAATGCTAGCAGCAATTCTAAATTGTTGATAGTCTAATTCTGCATGAGCATTTGTATTGTGTATCCTACACCAATTGGTGAGGGCTGCCTCAGCAAGATTGACTCTAGTAGTCTGTTTGGCTTTAGTAGGTGGTTGATTATCTAAAGGTGATGGTAATGAGCCATTATTTGGTCTATAGTTCCATACTCTAGGCTGTCTTTGAGGGTTATTACTATTTCCACCATTATTGTTGAAATTATTGTTGTTGTACCCCCTATCAGGATAACTAGGTCTGTCATTGTTATAACCCCTATTCTGGTTAGGCTGAGAATAGAAGTTTTGATTTCTTAGATGAGTGACCTTTGTAGTTAGTTTTCTTAGCTGAGCAGAGATTTCTTTAATTTCTTCTTTCTCCTCCTGAGCTTTAGCCACTACATTTTTAGTTTGAGGCTTGAAGAAAGAAGATCTAGTGTTATTGTACTGATCCACACCCTGAGGTGTCGGTGCTTGTGCAAGATACTATGGTACTTGACCATTCCAATTAGGAGGAGGAGGCATGATGCTTAATGGAGATATCTGGAGAGGTGCTGGCATTACTGCTAGAGGTATCATAGCTCCATTAGGATATTATGCAGGACATGTAGGATATTGTGAAGGATATGCAGGATATTGTGAAGGATATGCAGGATATCCAGGCGGTGTAGGAAAAGCTATGTTTGGTGTAGGAGTGGGTACCAGCTGCTGATTGACTTTGATAGCTTCTTAAAAAGCTCTTGTCAAAGTTGTGATTTCAGGATGTGCTCTCCTAATGAACATGGAAGTCAAAGGATCCAGAGCTGAATAGTAGATACTCCTAGCAGCAAGATTTGCTACAGTATATGGGGTAACTAACTTGGATAGCATTTTTTGGAACCTAGCATTGAAATTAGCAATAGGTTCACCTTCAAATCTTTTGATTGTAGCAAATAGGTGATAGTTCATTGAAGGATCTATTGGTACCTTGAACCTATTAGTGAAAGCTTTCTCTAGGACATCCCATGATCTGATAGAACTCTGACCGAGATTAATATACCAATTATAAGCCTCTTCCCCTAAGGAAAAAGGAAATAATCTGCATACAACGTCCTGATGTTCTATTTTTGCCCTGCAACAAGCTTCCTTGAAAGTTCTAATATGATCATCAACATCTTGATAAGGATGATACTTTGGACAAAGTTTGTTCAGATTCTTTGGTAACTCATGATATGCAGTAAAGGTCAAAGGTGACTTTGCTACAAAGAAAGACATTACAACTGGAGGAGGTTGAGCCCATGGTACGGTTGGCTAAGGTTGGACCTGGGGTTGAGGCTAGACAGGCGGTGTCACAGATAACCCTGAGGGTATTTGCAAACCAATAGGAGTTACAGAAGGAGGCTCTGGTGATGCCCCTGATGCACTAGACCCTGAAGTGTGGTGGATGTCCACAGTTCTAGGTCTAAACCCCCTAACAGGTAATTCTTCAAATATTCCACTGGATCTAGACCTGGTATTTATCTTGTGAGCCAGGATGTCTCAAATTTAAGCAAATCAGCTGGATAACTATAAAGATCGGCTGGAATTTACCAGCAAAGGCTATATTTATGGTCAGAGTTAGAAATGGACCAAGTAATTCCAAAATATTTACAGCTATACTGCAAATATGAGGTGATCTTTAGGTTTGGTAACACTTGCAGGTTGATATCGGGTTTCTAAAGCAAGATACCTCAAAATTTGGACAAATTCACCTGAAATAAGACTGATCTTTGCAAATACATGATGATCTACTATAAAGATTG
The DNA here is from genome assembly GCA_027924645.1 of Cunninghamia lanceolata. NCBI lineage: Eukaryota > Viridiplantae > Streptophyta > Pinopsida > Cupressales > Cupressaceae > Cunninghamia > Cunninghamia lanceolata. The sequence goes on from BSBN01000193.1 coordinate 9,743,295, forward strand.
CGATATTTTTGATCAATTATGAAAACTTTGCAAAGGATTAGCATGTGCAAGCTTAGAACAATAGATATTTACGTCTAATTTGAAATTCAGCAGTGTCTGAGCATTACCATACAATCTTTATCATCACTTGAAGTACTGATGATGATCTTCTATCTTATGGCCCTCCTTCTAGCACCAATTTATGTTGATCATGATGTTAGTCATAAACAAACATAGAATAAAAGTACACATTAACTTTTATTCATCTTGAAAGATGTGATGAATTCAGAGAACTCATGATCCCAAGTCTTTGGTGATTAGGTCTTAATCTTCTGATGTTACTCAGAGGTTGATGTGTGTTGCTATTTCCATTTTGGGGCCTTACGTAGATCTCATTAGTAAGATAATGTTTCATGTAATGATACTGCACAGAGAGTTATTCTACACAGGATATGCTTCAAACAATGTATCTATCTTCAAATCTTTGCATAATATTTGTCATTTTGACATGCTTTAACCTCAAATATGCTGAATATGTTTAGTTATCTATCAGATATCTATATATTTGTATTATTTTCTTAAGATTGTCAACTATTTGCAATTATGATGATGAAATGCTCTGAAATTGAAAGAAATTGAAATAAATACTTCAAATTAATGTTGAACAATCAGCTATTGAGCCACATATACATCAGATATGGTCATGAAGAGAAGAAATCAAACCATATGTTCACCAGGACATTCCATAGCTAGATACAGTCGATGGTAACTTCAAAGGAAAGGCATGAAAACAACACATGTAAATAGATATGCACTCCAAGGGACACAGTAAATCACAACATGTATCAAGAATTCATACACTAATTACTCAAGATTTATGATGGATTGTAATCAAAAGAGTCTTCTCATTCATTAAGTATGCAAGAACATATATGTATACAAAAACTTTGAAATGAGCCCTGAATACTTCAGCAAACAAATTTCAATTAAGTTTCCAATGTTTAAAATGAGGCATCCCTATACCTTTTATAAAATAAAGTGAGGGAGCTGTTACAATTGATCTATGATCTAGATTTATCTATTACGATCTACAGTTCACATTCATTGACCAAGTCAATTCTTTCCACGTGGCACAGGTTGCCAGCTGGCAACCATCTAGACGGCTTACTTTCTTTTGTACTTGATGCATATATTCCCTTTATGATGCATCTTCATCAGGTTCTTTGTCATCATCTCTATCATTCAGAGCATCAGGATCTTCACTTCCAAAATCTTCATCATCCTGATGAGCTTCTCCTTGTACATGGACCTGCATGGATGCCCGGATATTTTCATATGACTGTACTATCTTTTCTTTCTCCCCGCCTTCTTGAGTTCTTGCTTTGATGATGATGTGCTTGTGCATTTGATATTTGCCTTAGAGATTCTCTAACTTACTTCTCTTTCTACTGGATGTCTTATTATAATTCTCCGTCCCGACCTTGATCCTCATGATCTTATCCATGGTTACTTCTGTTAGGTGGTTTAGAGGATCATCAACTACTTGCTAAAAATTGCTATGTAGAGCTTTAATGGCAAACTCTTCATCTTGATTCTCAATCTTCCCTTCTACCTTTCCTTCTAATGCTTCCAAAATTTCAGCCTCAAACGACATCATATCATGCAGCTTCATGCTGATATCTCTTAGTTTACTATTACATCTTTTAAGCACATCACATTCAAACCTGATGTCTTTATACCATATATCAATCAATAGGGTTGTATTATTATTTTGTACATGATTCTGTATTAAAATTAGAGGATCAATCCTGTTTATTTCACCCAAGGCGCTCAAGACTTTCTCCAATTGAAACGACCTCCTTCTGATCTCCATCTGCAGTTTATCTACCTTCTTCCTAGAGGTGCCCAAAGAATTCCACCTCTTCAAGGAGGATTTTACCACTTCCTCTGCTTCATCAAATGTAGATAACATCCACTTTCTCATTATGGATGACTCATGCTTCATGAGATCCAGTTTATTTACCTCATCTTGAGAAATAGTAGTCAATGGGACTGCATGATCACTTGATGTATCCTCAGGGTAAATTAACCCTTTTATGTAAGTATGTAACTAAGCAATATGCTCCTTGTGCTATTTCTTTTTCTATTTCTCTCTTTTCACCCTCTGGGTCAATGAATCAATTATATCTTTACCTTCTTGGCCTTCCTGATCCTCATTGGCAAATCCAAAATCTACTATATTAATCTGGAATTCATCCAGAGTGATCTTGCCCTTTTCTTTGTCTATTGTAGGAATGGCCACCTAGGCAGACCTTCTACCCATGACAGGGTCTCTTCTTATTGTAGAAGTTATTCTAGCCTTCCTCTTAGGCATTATTAAGGTTTCAGAAAATAATGTGGATATATCCAATTCCTGTGCCTCTATACCTGATTCTATGCCAATTTCTTTCTCGAGCCACTAAGGAATTTGATCCTTCGACTGTTGGTCTCCATCATCATCATCATGATCACCTTGATCTTCGGTATCCACCATCATGTTCAATGGGGAGGGTGATTTTCTTATCTCTTCCTCATGATGCTCCTCATGAGGGTGATCTTTGGGTATATCCTCCTTTTGAGGAATTTCCTTTTCTAGAGGCTGATCCTGCTGATCATCTGCATGTTGATCATGATCTTGATCTTTTACTTCCTCCATGGGTATCTCATCCACTTTGGTGATTTCCTCATCATGAGGCATATTAGCATCCGTGGATGTTATTGTATCTACCTTAGGTATAGTGACCTGATCTGAAGCTAAAATCTGTTCCGTAGCTGTAGTAATTACCTCCTATATTTTTAGGGTAGGATAAACTGATGTATCCTTTTCTTCCCCTCCCTTGTCTTAGAATTCAATTATCTTGGGTTCAATAGGTACTTCTTTTTGTTGTTGTTCACCTTTATCTTTTGCTTTCTTAGGAACACCTGCCATATCCTTAGGATTTACATCTTCTACATATGTCAAATCTATAACTGTAGGACTTGTGACCTGAGAAACTAAGGCATCCAGCCCTATTTGCTATGCAATGTTTTTCGGGCTCTTTTATGTTTCTCACTCTATTTACTTCATCTCTCCTAATATCGCCTGGACTGATGGGGTCCCCTGTGGAGTTATCTGGGTGCTAGAAGCAAGGGTTTCCATTCTTTGTGCAATTACATCCTTCACCACCTCATCATCAGATAGGTCAACTATCTCGTCTAATGAGACTAGACCACTTTGAACTACCTTAGAGGCTTGTTTCCTTTGTTCTTCTGCCTGTTCAGTTTTAAACTTTACAATGGTGGGAAGTGGAACATTATGTTGCAATTCTTTGGTGAATACTTCTCCACCTTCCCCTTTTAACATTATAGGGGTTTGTTTTATTTCACCTCTCATTGAAGTTCTTGGTTTCTTAGGTATAGTCGCTATCACCTGAGGTGATTTTCTTTTTCTGATGAGGGGCAGTGGGTCTTCTTCTTCAGGCTCCTCATCATGATGGATATCCTCTCCCATTTGTGCTTGTGATGCCTGACCCTCATCATATGTTTCCATAGTTTCGACAGCTGGCCTCTGGATATTCTTAGCCTTTTGCTTATATTTAGGAGGTGATGTAGATGATGCTGATGCTTGCTCTAATGCTGGTGCACCCTCAGCTATTATTATGACTCTCTCAATTATCACCCCTTTAGGCTCAGCATCAACCTTTTTACCTCTTGGGGTTCTCTTGCTTTTCTCAGGAGGTGGCGTTCTCTCTCCTTTAGACTTCCTCTTCTCATTGCGGAAATCATCATATTCATCTTTAGCAACTTCCTGCCTTTTCTTCTTATTATCCACTGTGATGGTAACACACCTTTCCTTCAGTATATTTATCTGGCCATCGACCCATGCTTGGGTGAGCTACAATGTCCTGCTTGTAAATGGATCTAAGGAGATGTCCTCCTGTAGGGTGAGATCCAGTCATGAGATAGTATCATTATATACCTTTTTCTCCTCATATTCATCAGCCATTACCACTCCATCATATTTCTTCAATTGTACCAGGATGGACATGCAATCAAAGGTCTTGATCTAGTTGAGTGTAAACCTTTGGTATCTTCTTCTTCTGGCCTCGGCTTCATCTTTACAATCTGCCTAGAATTCCTCAAGATGTCTTCGATGAATGGGCTTCCCCATGATCTTCTGCATCCTCTCATATGGATCGTATGATCTTTTTAAATGGAAATGGCTAGAAATTCATCATAGTTAGACTAGCTATGGCCCTTTTAATATTCTCAGAATCTGGGCACATATACTAGCCCATTGTGACTGGAAACAATACTGGTGGAAGCTTGTTTTAAGCTTTGTAAGCATTCAGTATTGTGGAGATTTGTCTTAAAAAATCCATTAAGACAACTGCATCTGTAGGGTATCTTGGGAGTATGAGAGGCTCCTCCTCAAAACCTTCAACTCTAATGTAAGAGAAAGTTGCAAATTGAATAAACCAGGCTCCATGCCTGTATATGACTTCCTGAGCTTCCATGCTTAGTATTTTAGTTCTGTCCTCCATTATTCTTACCAAATGCATAGTGAATGCATCATTCACTAATTTATAATCTTGGAGGTAATTTGCTCTTTACAGCTGGGGATAATGATCCCATATATGTGCATCATTTATTGTGCCACCAATTTTCCCATCTGTAATCAATGCATCAAATGTACCCTTATAGGCACATGAATAAACTATGTATGAGGTCATGTAGAAGGAACAATCTGGATCTGCTAGATTCATCAGCTACTCATCTAGAGCATCACTTATCATCTTAGCCCACATTTGCTTACTATCTGTGTAAAGGCACATAGGATGACTACATACATCCAGTCCTTAAAACTTCCAGCATCAAGCTGGCCTGTCACTCTGCTGAGCAGTGCTATCATGTATTGGTATTCATCATCAAAGTCAAATTTATATAAGTGTACTGGAAGCTTAGCTACTGTAGGATAAGGACTATTCTTCACCCTCCATTGGTACATTTTCTTCCTAGTAGACTTCTTGTTATTCTCATATTCTACTTCTAACTTCTTCAAATCTTTATTGGCAACCTTCTTGCCTAATGGTAAACTAAATGTAGCAGCAAGACCTTTGACAGACAAATCATCATATACTTTGCCATGCTTCTCTACCTTCCTTGTCTGTGGGTTATAGTTTCTTGCACATTCAATGACCAGCTCAGGAGATTCCATGGAATAAGGGAAACCAGTTGCATTCCACATTCCAGATGTAAAGACTGTATCCAGCAAGGTGCTATTATTCTTTTCATCGCTTATTTTGGCCGACCATGCAGCCAGATCTGTATTTCCTTGGTGCGTATCTGTGATGGCTCCATATTTGAACTGGACACCCTCGGGTTGAGCAAACATGGGTTTTAGAAATTCTACCTCTGACTTAGCTAGCCGCTTATCCGCCATGGATGCCTGCAATTAACAAAATTGGTCTTAGAATTGATATCTTACAAGCATGCATATACATTATATCTTCATTATTCATCATGCATACTATTACTCTTTCAATATTTGTTTATCCTGATATGCATAAACTAGAACTTCAAACCAGAAAACCATGATACCTGGATATGCAGAACACGATAGCAAGAGAGTTTCAATTACTTACCTGATGTGCTTATCCTCTTAATTATGCTGATAACCATGTGGAAGGAATTCAAACACCTGCAAAGCTCACGTATCTCATTCTGGTGCAAGCTATATTCATCTGTAGGTAGCCTTATGAAGATTTGCAAGGTCTGCTCTGTAAAAACTTGTTTTATCACAATGTAAGTGTAAAATGATTCTGTAAATTCACATTCAACCTCCTCTTTAAGGAAAATTAGGGTAAATTAGGGCAAATTGATTGAAACAACTAATTTTCTTGTACGAAATTCCTGGTTCTCACCAAGTGTATGTATCAGGTTCATAATTGGCAGGAACCACCTACCACATCCGCGTGCATTTAATGTTATGGCACAAAGGCACGGGGTGATCTCTGAAGATCAGGTGATATTCTGAATATCGGGTGATATTGAGAATATGACCCCCTTGGTATAATATGATCATCCGTTTTAAGTGGAAAGACCCATGTTGAAACATCGGGTTGGGTTGTGAATATCGGGTGATATTAAAAAGATCAGGGGATGTTCGGAATGTCTGGTTATGTTTATAATATCACCCCCTGGACTAAAATGATCTCTCTCTCAGAATATCAGGGTGACATCAACAGGATAATGACTTGGTTCATCATTGTCGCACTATGACGTCACTGTCATGTTATGTAAGAAGGGTCATGTTTGGAAATATACCTCTACGAGGTAAAAAGGATGATTACGTCATCGTCATGTTTATTTCTACATTCACCAGGTTTGGATGACGTCGTCAGGATATTGGCTCGGGGTGATATTTTGCGACAGGCCGATATTCAAATATCGGGGTGACATTGAAATGTCGGGTGATATTCAAGAATATGACCCTTGCAAAATACATGATGTTGTTTGTCAGGTAGATATCGTTATCACGTAAAGTTGACGTCCAGATGCTTGGAGCAAATGATTTTATCAGGTGATAATATTAGATCGGGGTGATCTCTTATAGTATGACTGATGTTAAGAAATATGATCCTCCCCTCAGAATATCAGGTTTGACCAGGACTTTGACTCGCCATAACTTTTGTTCTCTAAGGAATATTAGGATTATCTAAAAGGCAAACCTGCATGAAATTCTATGCTCTATCTACCCATGAGGTTACTGTCATGTAATATTAACTTTGAAAAATTTGACCTCATCATGATGACTTACCCAGTCCCCTTTATGCAGGATCATCTGCATTGTCTTACTTTTACCAGACCGCTAGCAAGCAGAAAACACAAGCAAAACCAAACAAAAAGTTGGGTCCCTATTTTTTCAAGTCAAAATGGGGCGTGTTGTGTAACCACACAACAGTCACCCACAGCCTAAGTTTGTCCCCATGTTTTGAAGGATTGCAGAGTGTCACATCATTGTATAAGGGTGTAATCCTCATCGACAACAATTATAACCTGAAAAACCATCCATGAAGGAAAGTAATTCATGGCTAGCTATTGAATCAACAATCATATCAAAATTTGGAAGAGGAAAATCATCTTTCAAAGAAGCAAGATTCAAATCCCTAAAATTAGTACACATCTGAATATAGTTATTAGGTTTAGGAACAACCACAATATTTGAGATCCAATGCGAGTAATCAATAGGGCAGATAAAACCAGCTTTTAGATGATTTTATCTCATCCTTGAATAATAATGCAAGCTTATAATTCATTTTACAGATATTTTGTTTAAAGGGATTAGAATCAAGTTGTAATACAATATTATGTGTTACAATCTTAGGATCAATGCAAGGCATATCCGAATAATTCCAGGAAAATAATTCTGAAAATTCATGCAAAAGCTTGGTCATATCTTCTTTTTCTATTGTACTTAAACAATAACCTATAGGGATAACCTTTTCAGTGTTATCTTTCTCCATGAATACATCGACAATCTTTCCATTAAGTAAAGTACTATGGTCTGGGAGGTTGGGTGATTATGATGATTCTTCAAATTCTACATTATGTTTTAAAGTACTATTTACCAAACAAGTGGACTTTCCAAAGTATGCATCACTATTCAAATAATAAGGTAATCCATACTTATGATGATGATGGGGAACATTGTCATAATCCCCCATGAATTCCATTATTGCTTCATCTGTTGAAAAGGTATCCAAAGGAATATCTCCTTGAGGACAATTCATGTTTATCATCTTAAGATATATCAAATTGAGTGTTGATATTGTGTTCACATTAAGAGGACAGTTGTGGGCTTTGGTTTCCTTAAAAGGATTATATCCAATGCCATTCGAGTAGTTATGTGAAGTAGCTTCTATAGGTATTCAAATTCCTTGTTGATTAAAACTGCAACCATTGCCTAGAGATAGTCTTAGTTCTTATAAAGAATATGAAATCCTTGACCATAAAGGGATGCCATCTCTCTAGAAGAAGGTGGAGCCTCATAGGACTCATATTCTATAGTGTAAGTAAGAGTGTTGTCTGTGTTTGTCACTAATGAAATTTTAGGTCTTTTAGGTATCTTCACAGATTTCTTTGATGAAATCAATGTAACATTAGATGTTTCATGATTAGAGTTGTTAAATTTATATTCTCCCATGGTGGTAGATGTAAAATCTAACGAACCTCAATCATCACCAAGGAATGTATTCAATTATTTAGAATCTTGTACAACATTTTATGTGGAAAGAGGAGTTTATGGACCAACTTTCAAGTTATTTAGAATCTTATGATGAACAACTTGCTTTTGTAATTCAATTTGTAAACAACTAACTAGTTCAAGATTAGCTTCAATTGTGTGAAGTTTATTTGCATAAATAAACTTGATTGATCAATGAAGGATAGGCGAAACTGCCCCCAAGGAATGAATCCAAGGTCTACCAAGAATCATGTTGTATGATAATGAACCAGGCATGAAATGAATGAGGGTAGACAATTTCATAGGCCTAACTTGTACAGGTAAAGTTATAGTACCTAAATATTGTCTTCCAACATTATCAAGGCCATAAATGCTAAGTCTATCTGGTTTAATTAAAGATGTGTCAATCTTGATCTTATGTAACAAGGTGATACCACAAACATTGAGAGCCAATCCATTGTCAATCATAACTCACTTAGTCAATTTCTTATTTATTGTGATGAAAATAATCAAAGGATCATAATAATTTTGAACTTCAATAGAAGGCAAGTCATGTTGCTATTATAGGATGTCTATTTTTGCTTCATGCATAAAATCTAACAGAGATGCTACATCATTCGGCTTAATAGTGAGTGGTATAATAACATTTTGTAAATCTTCCTAGAGCATCCCATGGTATGTAGGTGATGTTTGTATGAATTCCAAAAGAGATATCTTAGAAGGATTAACACAAAGCTTCTCAACAATATTGTAATCTTGACCAACATTATGTGTTAAATGAGGTGGTTGAGGAAGCATAGGTTAAGAAGTTAGCAAAGATATAGAAATGTTTGATTGTTTCTTGCTTTTTTGTTTTTTATATTATATGTGCGAGCAACCATAGTATGAATAGGTTGTTGTATTCCATATTGTTGACTTCAATGTGTTGTTTGTTTAGCATAATTATAGATGTAATCAGGAGGTCAAAAAGAAGGTGAAAGACCTATAATAGTGAGCACTGGCTTAGATTGTGTCTGAGTCACATCTAAAAATAGGTTGACAAGTATTTTTGTCTTCACAAGTTCTTCTTGAGGTTTAGGAACATATATTTCATTTATTATTCTTTGAAAAAAAGACAATTTAGGAGTCGTAGTGGAATATTCAATCGAGATCAAGTCCTCAAGGGATTCATCTAACATATTGAAGTCATCACAACTAAATAGCTCATCATACACATTAAAGTCTTGTAAAAAGAAATCCAACATTATAACATGCTCTAAATAACCCAAGATTTAAATGTAAAATAAGATAGCATAAATTTTGCAAAAATGAAACAAGATATCACTATGCAAGTCACAAAATTTTAATTTTATACTATTTTAATGAAAAGTTAAAATATCAATCAAAATTCAATGAATATACTTTTCATAAAAGAGTGTTTGCAATCTAAATCTGATTTAGGACAACAAACACTTTCAGATCTAATGTAAAAAGGATGCAAGTTCTTTTAAAAACAGGTTCACCAAAATGTAGTATGGAAAAAGAGGGAGAAAGATAGTTTGCATAAACCAAATCAAGCTTCTCATTCACTCACACAACATTAGGAGATAGGAACCGAGCTTGCTCACTATGAAGGATCAAGATATTGATTCCTATGCCCTTATATGTTGTTGTAATTGAATAGATACCTCAATTAGGTTTTTACAAGCTTTAGGAAACATTGTAAAGTACGCAAGAACATACTAATTTCTAGAATAGAAACTGATAAGAAGACTACATAAATGTAAATCATAGGTTACAAAGAGCATGCACCCAAAAATTAGGAGTTTGTTAGACCAGGGCACCCACCCTAGAGTCCCAAAAGTATTCTGACTATCAAACTTTCTACACTTGATACCAGAGTCTTCGTCAAGGGTTCTAGATCTCGGAATGAAAACCCAGTTAGACTAGGGCACCAACCCTGTAGTCCAAAAGATTCTGTGATGATGAAACTAAAAGTTATGTGATGATTGTATTTGTAATTCATGTTCTCCTTTCACTCCTTTTCACCAAATCTTTTCAAATGCAATATGCACATATAGAAGAAGGAGAAGAATGGTTGTGGCTATATAGGAGTTTGCCTCAGTCAAAACCCATATTCAGTATTTCTACCTCAACAATAGCCAATGATAAAAGTCTATAGATATGTGTGCTCATCTATCAAATGTGTATGTAGAGATATAAGATCCTATAAGACACAAGCATCAAGGATAGATCTACACAATGTTTCAATCAAGGAAACAACAACTTCACCTCAAGGAGATGATAGCAATGAAGATTTGTAGAACAAGAAGGTGAGGTAGACGCATCCACGGAGGACTTCTAATCTCAAGTTGGAGGCTTCAACCCTTCTCCCAATCATGCAAAGGGTTTGACAAAACCCTAGGAAGAGCAAGATAGACTCAAGATCTTTATTGCTAATCTCCACCGAATATCTCCATGATCGCAAATATCAATGACTTCAAAGAGTTTCAACAAAATGCAGATCTTCAATAGTAGTAGTGGTAGAATTTTGGCATAATGAGACTGCATGTAGATTGTGTGTGTTAAAATGATTTTCAAATCTCTTTAAATACATAACCTTAGAAATTCAAATATTGAAATAATACACTGACATTGCATGAAAACAAAAAATTGAAATCAGAATCCTAAGGTGTATGGCGAAAGCTAACACCACCTCAAAATTCAAAACCCCAAAAAAAGTGTAGGACTAGGGCATGGGTGCCCTAGTCTAGACCCTGGATTTTACTCAAGGTTTGCCTTTAGTGGAGGGGATCTACAATATCTAGAATCCAAAGTTTGTTCTTAGGTTCTGTTAGTTATTGCTTCAAAATTTCTTCAATAGGGTACAAGTCAATCAGGGTTTAGGTAAGCCAAGAACAAAAGGAGCAAGTGGACACCAAAGGAGTGGAGCTAAACTATGTTAAATTATTCTAATCCATACAAAAGTACTTTTTTTACATAACAGAAAGAATGATGATAAATGATTAATTAATTATTTATGCTAGGAAGAGGTACAAATTAATGTTTTTTTTACTTAGTAAGGTGGCATTTTAGCTTGAGACATATCAGTGGAGGACAAAACGAGGCCCTCCTCCCCTATATTTTACTGTAGATATGAATACACACTTAGAATCTAACGAGACTCTAGTTTAGGGAGCAATAAACTACACACCAAGATGTGGTACCCACACCTAGAAAACAAACTAGACACTTGTTTCCACCAAACTAAAAGTTTTGGTTCCCTTCTCTTACCCCTGTGTCTTTGTGTCATGTTTCTAAGTCTTCTTCCAATTTATTTTTTTATTGGCAAATTATTTTCCTAAACTTTGGAACCTTACCATTGTGATGCCTTGTCGGCAAACTTGAGTTTTTCAAAATGTGGCTAATCCCTTTGTCTTGTCAGGGAATTTTCAATCAGCATAACTTGGAAAAATATCAAGTTTATGAATTTATTGGAAAAATTCTAAGTGAACTTAAACTCTTATTTCTCCTCACAAGTCTTCAAGGTCTCACTTTGTCTTAGTTAGATTTTCTTTATTTTCTTGAACTTTCAAATTTGGTTTGTAAGTTATGTATTTCTTTGATTTACCAATTTCCTAATAATTCACCTTGGCACATCTTCTTCTCAATATCTGTCTTTTGTGAACTGAAGTTTTTGTTTGTAAGTTTTGTTTTTCTTTGATTCCCTGATAAGACAATAGTCATTGTTCTACCAAGTGTCACACCGATTAAGAAGGAATATTTTAGGCTTATAGCCTAACACAATAAAGCTCATAGATATCATATTTCACTAACAATGGAGGTATTTTTCAACTTGGTTCACGAAATGATGAAAAAACCAATAAAGTAATGTATAATTATAGTCAGCTACATAGGTGGTTCATAAAAGTTATTTTTCACTGAATGAATGAAGCAAACACTTAAGAATGAAGTTTGTGAAATGGAGATTTTGTTGATAGTCGAGTTTGGAAAAAGAAAAAGTCACCAATAAAGGAGAAAATGTGATTTGTGATAAAGTGCTTCGATTAGCTAAGTGGCAACATTTATTGCAATGGATATTAAATGTCTTAACCCTATTCTTGTTGCCTTATAAAGTAAAAGCCTACTTCATAAGTATCACTTGGTGTTGTTATTTGAAGAAGCACATCTGTGAATTAACCATAGCTAGCTTAGTTGTCCTCTTCCCGTCAAGTGTTGACATTGTTGGGTGAATATTTTGTCGTTAACTCGCTAACGACAAAATGGGTATATGAGCCACAGCTATGATGAGACAAAGTCTCTCCTCTTAGCAAGGGGAGGTTCCCTCTAATTACTTAACTTTTGCAAATCAAACAACTTATCAAATTTATGTACACTAAAAACTATGTTTGTGGTGGTTCCATCTCATCTCATTCTCTTTTTTTAGAATAGATGTTTATATTTCAAACTCTTGATATAAGATTTATAAATTATCACAAAATCATAGAAACTCAAAGTTTTCTGTTACCTCACTTACTACTTGTAAACAGAACTATTTGAAGTAGAATGCAGCCCAAAGTCTTCACTCCTCTTCAAGATGATAAAAGTAATTCAAATATAACAACTTGTAGTACAAAGTCTCCAAACTATTGTATTCTCACAAACATGAACATATAACCCACAACTAATTAGATAACACAAAGTTTATCAGAATCAAATTAAGAGCGCTCTTCAACCACTTGAAACAAACTCCACACTTCAATTATTATCAAATAAGATTATGATAGCAAGACGTAAGAACAAAGCTATCACAACACAAATAATCCCAAGACAAAGATTGGAATTGAACTTGCTTTCTTGTATTGATAAATATTTGAATATTGATTTTCACAAAAAGCACAAAGTCTTGATTTGCTTTTCAATTCACCAAAGTTTTCTTGCAATAGAGAAAAGATAGATATTTACAAAAGAGGCCCCCTTTATTTATAGGGAAAGGCCTTGAGAAAATCTAGGAAATCTACAACTAATTTGACTTATTCAAAAATAGGAGTCCTTATTGACTTAGGACTTCCTATATTTTTACATGTAATTACATATTGAAAATGTACATGTAAAAATGTCCAAAATTATTTTGAAAGTACATGTGAAAATTAGAAAATAAACTAAGGGAAAAAACTAGCTGCTTCAATTTGTATCACCACTTTTTCTCATGTGGTGATCATACATAGTGAAGGCCGCTTGTATTTCAATGCTATCTGGATTGAATGCGTTCTTGAAGATCATCCTGGCCCTCACTATGGCATCCCTCACTGTAGTGATTGATTTTGCATGATTAGTTAACCTGGTTTTCAGATTGTCCAAGGTTAACTGGTTGTCTAAAATGTTGTCCATAGAAGTTATTGAAAATGCTTTATCTTCAAATTCTTTTTGGAACATGTCTTCAAATTCCTTAACCATTTCTTCTGCAGAAAGAAATTGGTTATCTTGTGATACCAACTTACAAGGCAACTCCTCCAACTTATGCAAAAGATTAACATCATTTTCTTCGTTGATTTCTTTTGCAGCCTCAAGACCCTTGATCAAATTTCTTAGCATATTGCTCTTGTACATCAGAGCTTCCTTTGTTTTTGTATATGAATCCCTATTGGAAATAGCGCCAATGGATATTAGGGTACTTATTTTAAGCTTCCTCATTTCCACCCATTTATAATGAGCATCCTCCGTGCGCTCAATATCTTGAGAGATAGCATCAATGAGATCATTGAGTTCTGCCCTTACTTTCCTCATCTTATCCATCTTCTCAAATACATCCGTGAGCAAAGAGATTCCTTGCGCTTGCATCCTGTCTAAGTACTCTTAAAGTACTTTTCCTTTGAGGTGAGTCTTTTCTACTTTCAGAACGACAGGGTCTTCTACAGAAACAGCCTCTGGAGTAACTGCTTCCGAGTTTAAAGTGATCTTTCTTACCACTGCAGTCAGCTATTCTACCTTTGCCTTGTAATAATCTTTCATTTCTTTTTCCTTGTCGAACTTCTGGATCAGGATGTCCATGGCTGACTGCATATCATTTTTAGCGCTTTCATGGGTGATTTTGCCCAATTCAACCCTAGAAATAGAATAGTCATTCATATCAAAATTTTCAACAGTTGCATCCTATGGAGGTTTTGCTATCTCCAGAAATTTATGTCCCTTATCTTCAAGTACCCTGGAAAGAATCTTTGGTTTCTTTGGGACCTTAGGCTTTGTAGGTACCAACTTAGTGAAATTAAAATCATCTGGAGAGATGACTTGCTTTTTTCTCTTTGGCATGTAAGCTGACAACCAAGGTGGGAGCAGAGAAGTACTCACATTGGGATCCATTCCTACTACTGGTGTTCCCGAAACTGTGCTTGTACTAGTGGTAGAAACAATAGGCGGGGTGGTAGTAAAAACCGCACCTGTTACATTTGCACTTGAAACTTGCTCAGTATTCATCACAAAATGATCAAACATGGACGTATCCCCAATATCAAAAGACAAAGAAGACAAACTAGGAATTGACTCAGAAGAAAGGAGAACATTTTCAAAAGTGCTTTGGGGATTATCAAAGATTATTTTAGGAGGAGAGGGAGATTCAGAGGAAGGAATGTTAATAGGGGAAACAGACACAGGGGCTACGACAAGTGTATTCTCCTATGGGGACAAAGCCTCCTCATCTCGTTGATCTAAATCCCTATCTTCAACATCCATCTCTTCTGTAGCTGGCTCTTCAGTTGATGGCTCCTCAACTTCCATATCTTTCGTTTCAGGTTCTTCCTCAACAATTTTTGCTTTCTTCGTTACAAATTTGATTTTGGGCTTGTGTGTTTTAGAGGATGATGGGACATCACTCTTGTTCTTCGTTCTATTTTCAACCTTTTTACCAGTCTACTCTTGAATTTCAGTTTCTGAACTAGTGAGGAATTCTTTCAGCATAATTCCTTTATCTGCCAGTCATTTATTGGTGTTAGCCAATATAGGCTCAAACCTCTTCCTTAGTGAAGTCAACTCCTTTTGGGACCATTGGATTGGAGGGAGAGGAGTACTAGCTATCTGTTCTGCATCGTACCTGGCATCAACTAATTCCCCATCATCCACAAGATCTTCTAGAATATCAGCAAGTCCCAGATATTCAATTTGTTCTAGAGATAGCCTGCTATAGTCCAGTTTCCTGATATCTTCCTCTATTCTCAAGTCTATCCAGACATCTTCCACCATGGGTTCATGAAACTGAGTTTTCCTCCTGATTTTATCCTTTACGCCCCAGTTGTCAAATTTTGGTCTCCTCTTGAATTGCTTCATGGTGACCAACTGCATTTCTGTCTCCATAGCCCTTGCCTTTGCGGCAGTCAACACTGAATATCTACTGATTTCCACTAGAAATCTGAAGCCAGGCTTCTTGAGTTCCATCTATTTGTTATGCATGACAATCATTTGTCTGCACAACTCCATCAAGACCAGTTTATCTGAAGGAAACCTAGGAAGCATATAAGGGTAGCCTTGGAAAAAGCCAATCCTCAAGTATGAGAAAGATGGAAATTGCAAAAACATACAACCAAAGTTATTAACCACTGTCCATGCCTCATCTGAAATTCTTCTCTGCTCTAGTTGGGGATCAAAAAGACACAAGAATACAGCAAAGAACGCATCATTCACCCTCCTGAAATGGTGAATTGAACCTTTCAATTTCAGCTGAGAATAATATTGGTATACTGGGACTACTCTCCTATCCCCTTCTGATGATAATCCCAGAAAAATCCTCATGGAGGCTGCAATGTATACCAGATAGGAAGTCATGAAGAACTTGGAGGTAGTGGATACCTTCATCAGTTGATCATGCAAAGCGTTACTGATTTGTTCTCCCTAGAAAATAACTTGCTTGCCTTGGAGTATGACCTTAATGAAAGGATACATCCATTCATGAAACTATGAAGAGGAGGACAAACCTCTTATCTTGCTGAGGAGGGTAATCAAGTCACCAACTTCTTCTACAAAATCACTCCAAGGAAAACTACGTGGCCACCTTGACAAACTTGATCTTGCAGTCTTCAACCATTTATTGTTGATCACTTTCTTTGCTTTTTCTGGATTCTTGTCATATTCCTTTTGAGCTTCAACAAAGTCAAGCTTCAATACCTCTGTCGCAGGAGGACACATGAACACCTTGTCAATGAACTCAGGATCCAACCTGATTATCACATTACCACTGGTGTCCACCATGGCTCTAATATCTTTGTTATAGAAATGGGGACATTGAAGAACAAATTCTGTATTGCGAGCCGCCACTGGAAAGGATGATACCAGATGAATATTACTCTCCACTATCTTCCTCATCATAGCACTGGGGTTGCTTGACTTGGTTCTCTCTACAAACTCAGCCATATCGACATGGCCAATCTCTGTATCTCTAATGTCCTCAACATTAGAATGGACTGAGGTGATTGGGAAAACACCTTGATATTTGTACTTCATTGCTTTTGCCTTCTTCGGGGACAAGTTAGTCATTTCGATGAACTTTCACTGAGAAGAAACTTGATGTTGAACGAAGCTCCGCAGAAGAAACTGCAACAAAAATCATGATCATGTAATTAGGGAAAATATGGGCAATCTGGGAAAATTGCATGTTGATGATCACGACTATGGGAATGCGCTTGAAAAAGGGCTATAGTGTGAGCTGGCCAAAAATCAGAGGAGAAGCGGGCTCGGGAAATCAAAATTGAAAATTTTCCAGAGTTGGAAAAATTTGTGAAATTTTTGCATGGGCGGCAAAATTCGCCACCCTTGCATATGAGGGTTTTGCATTATTTGCATTGGCAGCAAATTTTTTCGCCACTGCATGTGGTCAGGATTTTTGGTATGAGCAGCGAATTTCGCCAACAATGCAGGTAGCAAGTTATGAATTTGGTAGTCTTTCGTGTTAGGGCGGCAAAATTTGTCGTCTATGCATGATATAACATTCCATACACCGATGGCAAATTTTGCCGACAATGCACATGAGTTTTTTGTTTGATCGTCAGTGACTTGTCCAGGCAGTAAAAAATGCTGACTTTGCTTAGTAGGAGTTGCAAGGATTTCAGTGTTTGATCGAGGATTTTGGCTAACAGTGCACAAAGGTAAGAATTGATCTTCGCAGTGTTCAATCGGCAAAAATGGCCAACACTGCTTACTGGTATATGGCAAAAGGTTTCTAGGGTTTTAAGTGGTGAATTTAACCTTTCAACTTACCTAGGGCACAACTGGTCAGGGTTTTGGGGAAGGACTTGACAGAAAAAAGACATGAAAACTTCAACGTTTTCGTTTTGACCCATTACGCAGACAAAACACTCCTCTCAGAGCAAAGTAAGAGACGGAAAACTTAAATAAGAAAACAATAAAGAAAATTACTTACCCATAGCGCCGGTGACAAACCCTAATCGTGAGGATGAATTTGAAATTTGATTGAATATCAGACAGCACAATCGAGTGATGCGAGGGGTCCGGAGAGAGCTAGGAGGATTGAACATAAAAATAAAAATAACAAACCAAAAGATGTATTTAAAACTCAAAAACAGGTTTTAATGAGTGGCACGAGTGGCCATTAATGGCACTCGACGTCTAGGATTCCAAAGATCTCGTTTGAGCGGAGATTTCGGCCGTCAGCACACAACTCGAAAAATAAGTAACGGCGGCGTAATTTGCTGACCATACACATAAGATGAAAAACATGTAAAGATGGCAAAAATCACCGACTTCACATGTTAAACCAACAAACGCATGTAATGGTGGCAAAATACGCCGCCTCTACATGCAAAATGAAAAGTATATGCAAAAGCGGCAAAAAATGCCACTATTGCATATGTAAGAAAAACAAGCCATAAAGAGATATGCAGGAGTGGCAATTTTTGCCGCTCTTGCATATCAAGATTTCAAATTTTATTAACACTTAAAAATAACTAAAATTAACATTTTAACCAATTTACAACTTGAACATTCTTTGCAAATATCAAGAAACCTATTCAAAGGGATGTCATAAACTAGTTTAGAATGTCAAATGACTTCGCGCAAGATCAAGAGAAACTTGTCTCAGTCTGCAAGATTAGACTGTAGATTCACGAAATGGACAAATTTCGTGGGGGTTGTCTACAAAAACGAGCGTAGCTGATTTCAAGAACAACAGCTGGATCTAACTAGGGAAATTCCTTTGATCAAACTTTGAAATGATTAAATGGATAGAATCCAGTCTCTAAGTTCCTTCATCCATGCCATTGGGCTATAGAGTCAAGCTAAAAGAAAAAGACACAAAAGACTAAAAGAAAACACGAATAAAAACACAAAACTATACAAATGTACAATTTTTAACTTATTTGAAACTTCAAAGATTGAAGTGCTTCAGATGTTGTCCACTGTGAGGCAACGAGAATGGTGTCCCATCCTGATACTCTAGCAAGAAACTGTTTTCACCACAAAACTGATGAATGGTGAATGGACCTCTCCACAAGGAATCAAATTTTCTGTGCATCCCTTTTGGTTCTCTCCTCTTGTCCCACAACAAGACTTGATCTCCAACCTGAAACTCACAAGCCTTTGTCTTCTTGTCGAAGAGTTTCTTTACTTGATTTTGGTGCTTAGCAATACGGTCCACCACCATAGTGCACTGCTCCTCAAGTTCAGTCAAATACATGATCCTTTTATCAATAAAACTATCAAAAGTTCTATCTTCCAATGCCTTTACCAACTTCAATGCTAGCAATTCCAAGGTAATCGGTATCTCTACATTCAGACCATATAGAAGCTGAAATGGTGACATGCCTATCGCCCTTTTGGGTGTAATTCTATCTACCCATAAAGCATCAAACAATTCCTTATGCCAAGTTCTCTGATTCTCATCTACCAACTTCCTGATGATAGTGACCAGATTCTTATTGTTTGATTCTGCTTGACCATTCCCTTGCGGATAATAGTCTGAAGAATGGGAAAGAGTGATCCCATGTTCGTAGCAAAACTCAGTAATCTCATGAGAAGAAAAACAAGTAGCATTGTCTGCTACAATCTTGTTTGGAACTCCAAACCTGGAAATAATGTTCTCCTTAAGAAAACTGCATACCACCTCTGAAGTAGCGTGCTTGACTGGAATAGCTTCCACCCATTTGGTAAAATAGTTTGTTGTAGTGAGAACATAGTTATGTCCTGCACTTGATGATGGATTCACTGCGCCAATGAAGTCAACACCCCATTACTGAAAAGGCTCCTCAATCACCACTGGTTTTAGAGGTAAGGCTACCAATTTTGGTTTCCCAACAAACTATTGGCATAACTCACACCTGCGTACCCAATTGTATGCATCTTGGAATAATGTGGGCCAATAGTATCGAGCTCGCAGAATCTTGTGAGCCGTTACAGGTGCTGAAAAATGTCCTCCACAAGCCAAATTGTGGAAATACTCCAAAAGTCTACCTTGTTGCGCTTTATCCATGCAACGGAGAAATACACCGTCAAGACTTCTCTTGTACAAACCATTTTCCCAAAGGACGTAGTTTGCAGCTTTTAACTTGACAGTTCTCTTTTCCTTATAAGACAAGTTAGAAGGGCACTCACCATAGGTAAGGAAATGAGTGATATTGGAATACCACTCGTTAGTTGTAGTAACAAAAAGAACAGTTGGTGTGTCCACAACTTCTTCTTCATCCCCTGTCTCTTTTGGAACGTTATTTGCGATCAATTGACACAAACCTTTACCACGCACAAGCTTGGTAGGTTTGATATCCAGATCAAATTCTTGGATCTTAGCGATCCAATTACCTCTCTTTGTTCTGAACTCCTGTTGAGTTAGGATGGATTTGACTATTGTATCAGGCACCATGACAACAGTGTGTGAGTTTAGAATATAGAACCTGAAATGCTTAACCGCTTTGACTACGGCATAGGCATGCTTCTCCATATTCAAATACTTCAATTCATGAGCTTTGAGAGGACAACTCATAAATGATATGGGGGATTCAACGCCTTCTTCATTCTACTGAACCAGAATAGCTGAAAGTGTGTGTTCTGAAGCGTAGCTATAGACTACGAAATCCTTAGTGTAGTCGGGACAAACAAGAACTGGAGCATGAGCAATAGCTCTCTTGATATCCTCGAATGCTTCCTTACCTTCCACAGTCCAACGGAAAGTAGTCTTACCCTTCATCATATTAACAATGTGACGGGTTTTTTCTGCAAATTCAGGAATGAACCGTCGTAGGAAATTCACCTTTCCAAAGAAAGAGTGAACAGTAGTCTTACTTGCTAGCAGAGTGAGACTTTGAATAGATTTAACTCTCTCCGGGTCAATCTTAGTACCTTCTCAGGATACAATGTGTCCGAGAAGCTTACCTTCCATCACCCCAAAAACTGACTTCTTGGGATTGAGTGAAATACCATTTTGCCGACAGCGCTCCAGCACTTGTCGTAAATGATGCGCATGATCATGACGGTTTTTGGAGAAAACAGTCAAGTCATCGAGATATACCATGATGAACTTACCCATCTCATCTCTGAAAGCAAGATCCACCGCTCTCTGAAATGTTGCGCCAGCATTGATCAGACCAAAAGGCATTCTGCGATATGCAAATGTGCCCCATGGTGTGGTGAAGGTAGTCTTGAACTGATCAGCTTCATTGACCTCCACTTTGTTATATCCCGAAAAACCATCTAACATAGATAGCATTTCTGAACCTGTCACTGTTTGCAACACTTGGTCCATGATGGGCAAAGGGTAGTTATCTTTCAAGGAAGACTGGTTGAGATTCCTGAAATCAACACAGATATGGATTTCTCCATTCTTCTTCCTTACAGGTACTATGTTTGCGATCCATGTGGAATGATGAATTGGAAAAATTATCCTTGCATTCAATATCTTCTGAATTTCAGAAAGAATCGTACCTGATATTTTTGGATTGTATTGCCTCTACTTTTGCTTATGTGGCAATGATCCAGCTTTGAGGGGAATTTCATGTTGAACCTCCTTAGGCCTGAAGGACTTCAGATCATCATAGGAGTGAGCCCAAACATCAATGTAATGGCGAAGGATGGTAATGAATTTGAATTTTTCATCAGTAGTGCAACATTTTCCAATGTTGACCATCTTAGGATCTGCTTCCAAACCCAAATTGACCTACTCAAATTCCATAGAGGAACTTGAATCTTGTTGTTGTTGCCACTGCTTGATATACCTGTCATGTTTATCGAAGAGTTTCTCAAGAGAAACCAAACCTTTTGGGATTTTATTTCCTTTCAATTGTAGAAATTCTTCGCCAGTCTACGAATCTACCTCAGAAACATATTCTCGTGGTGGAGATTCACTTCCTTCAAAGTATAGCTCATCAAAACTATCCATCTTTTTTAGGAAAGCAATGATTTGGTTATCACCATTGAATACGTGCCAATGGTCAGCGTTATCAGGTACACTTGGTCGGAAGACCAGCTCAATAGTGTACTTGTTTCCTTTGAAATCCTTGTGAGGACCCATGAGAGTGGCAGAAATAGCCAATGAATCTGCACGGTCATTGAACTCTCTTGGCACTGCTGAAATATTGAAAGCATCAAAACCTTCAATGCAATCCCATACGCGATTGCAATAGTGTCTCAGTCTTTCATTTTTTGTTTGGTACAAATTTATTACTTGACAAACCACCAATTCGGCGTCCCCTTGAGCATGAAGGATTTTAACACCTCTGGCACGCGCAGCTTCCAACCCAAGCAACAAGGACTCGTATTCAGCGGTGTTATTGGTATTATCAAATTGTAGCTTGTATTAAAAAGGTAAAATATCACCTTGTGGCGATATCAAGACCACTCCGGCTCCAGAACTGGTAGAAGAATAGCTGCCATCAAATTCTAAAATCTAGACTCCATCAGAATTTGATTTCTTGGACTTTCTTTGGTCAGGAGACTCCTCTTCGTTAGTGAGGGAAGAATCTGGTATTGCTATACTCTCACCTGAACTTTCATCTGAAAACTCTTCCAAGTCTCTATCTGACATATCAGAGCTATCACCCGATGTATTCTCATCTGATGAATTGGAACAATCTTCAGTAGACAGAAAATAGTTACCCATTCCCGAGGACTCAAACAAAATTTGAGCTTTGGGGTTTGATGTTTGAGTAACAATGTATTTTGCCTCCTTCTCAGGAAGCAGTTTCTGTATGACACCTTTAACAGGTATCCTAGCTTCAGATAAATCCATGTTCAACTCCCCACCCACATCTTTGCAGAAATTACGTCCAAGAAGAATGCCGTATGAAGCTAGAACATCAGCTACCAGGACTGTCATCTTGATTCTCTTATCTGGAAAACTGCAAACGTAAATTGGGCGTCTTTGATTTGACCCAAAAGTGGAACTTGCTTATTCTCCATAGAGAAACACCTCCCAAAATTTTTGGTTAAGGTGAGGCCAAGGGCATTTGCTACCTTAGCAGGCATAACATTGTCTGAGGCTCCAAAATCTATTACACAATTGCTCAATTTATGACCATTTACTAATAGAGAAACATAGAAAGGTTCAATTTTTCCAGAAACTTTAGGGCGAGTAGTAACAAGATTGTTTTGGGTAGATTTACTTTTGGAGGAGTCATGAGTAGCTTTGGGAAACTCTTGTCCTGCAGGGACGGCCTTATTTTTGACATATTTGGCTAATCTATCAAATTGTTTAGGATTAGCCTGTAAATATTCAACTTCAGACATTTGTATCTTAGTTCTCCTGGCATGGTCTATTATATCGAACTGCTGAAAAGAATTAGATACGGAGGAAGAAAAACCATCATTTTGATTTTTGGTAGAGATAGCACTAGTCTGAGGAGTAGAGGTGGAGGGTACAAATTCATTAGAGGCACTTACTTGTTTATTGACCACTGGGTCTTTTGATTGAAAAGGTAGCAGAGTCCCCCGTTTAGCGATTGAAATCGCCGGTTAAAAATTCTTCTCTTGCCTTCCCTTTATCAGCTTGAAGAGCTGACTGATTTTGAGACCTAGTGAAAATAGCATATGTTCCTTCACTCACCTCTCCTTTTTCAGCTTTGTCCTGATAGTTTAGAAAGCTGATGGTAGAGTCACCAGCTAACTCTTCTTCTCCTTCTATGAAGAGATTAGCACCATTTTCATATTCCAACTCAGGTTGGAAAGAAAGTTCATTCTCAGCTTCATAGTAGCCAACAGCAGAGTTGATCGGCACTGCTTCGATAGCAAGTTTCCCCTATGTAGGCAGAAGACGGTTTTGTTGTCCTTGATTCCTCGCAACATTACCTTGATATGAATTATTTGGAAATGTCCTTCTTGGTATATCTCGGTAAGAAGGAGGCGCAGATATACCTTGGGACATTTGTCTCTTCAGAGCTAGCAATTCATTTGCTAGCTTTTGCACCATGGGATCCATGGTGCTTGTGGAAGCGTTCTTAGTAGAAGGGGAGCTTTTATTTCTATTAGTGTCCCTTCTTATCTTACCCGCAAGAATAAGATCATCTTCTACTTCAGTTGCCAGAATCTGAGCTACAACAAGATCAGTAGGAGCAGCTCGCCTCAATAGGAAACACACCTCCAAAAGATGTGTATTAATAAAGAAACATTTGAGGTTCTCCGCTGTGGGCTCAGCGGTGGTGGGAATCTTGTTTCTCAATTTGTTGAACTTAGCGATGAAATCTCGCATTGGTTCATGAGGTTCCTTTTTCAGCTGTGTCAGTTGTGCCAACAATGCATGAGCATCTTCCGCAGGTTTAAACTTGGCTTCGAACTTGGTTTTGAGAGTAGCCCAATTTGTTATGGTCTGAGCTCAGAGGTGGTAAAACCAGTCTGTAGCAGCGCCTTGTAGTGTTTCTACAAAGATTCGCACAGCCACGTCTTCATGCTCGACACCTATCACACCACAGGCTATACAGAAAGCCACAATGTGCTCATCAGGATGAACTTTTCTATCACCATAGAATTTGGGGAAATTCTTTCTTGAACTACGAGGTAGTTCATGCAATGGTAGGGTCAAATTTAGAGGACCAATGACGCGCTGATTGAAAGGTGGTATAACAAACCTTGGTGGTGTATGAACAGCCAAAACTCTGTTAGCACTGGCAATAGAAACTTCACCTGGTATTGGAGACCTGGTGTTTGTAGGGGGAAAACTCCTGGTGCGCTGAAGATGAGGTCATGGAGTTAAGAATCCAAAATTATTCTGCTGCATCAATTCAAATGTAGGATCAATAATACCCTGAGCCCTCTTACTTCTGGTGTACCAGGAATCTGCCAGACTGTATTATGCTAATAACAATTTTGCAAGAAAATGGAAAAGAACTGAAAATGCTTCAACTCAGAGCGTGAGGCTTCAAGTTGTGCGTTCCTTCCCTAGTAGAGTCACCAAAAAACTGTTGGGTGAATATTTTGTCATTAACTTGCTAACGGCAAAATGGGTATATCAGCCACAGCTATGATGAGACAAAGTCTCTCCTCTCAGCAAGGGGAGGTTCCCTCTAATTACTTAACTTTTGCAAATCAAACAACTTATCAAATTTATGTACACTAAAAACTATGTTTGTGGTGGTTCCATCTCATCTCATTCTCTTTTTTCGGAATAGATGTTTATATTTCAAACTCTTGATATAAGATTTATAAATTATCACAAAATCACAGAAACTCAAAGTTTTCTGTTACCTCACTTACTACTTGTAAACGGAACTATTTGAAGTAGAATGCAGCCCAAAGTCTTCACTCCTCTTCAAGATGATAAAAGTAATTCAAATATAAATGCTTGCAGCACAAAGTCTCCAAACTATTGTATTCTCACAAACATGAACATATAACCCACAACTGATTAGATAACACAAAGTTTATCAGAATCAAATTAAGAGCGCTCTTCAACCACTTGAAACAAACTCCACACTTCAATTATTATCAAATAAGATTATGATAGCAAGACGTAAGAACAAAGCTATCATAACACAAATAATCCCAAGACAAAGATTGGAATTGAACTTGCTTTCTTGTATTGATAAATATTTGAATATTGATTTTCACAAAAAGCACAAAGTCTTGATTTGCTTTTCAATTCGCCAGAGTTTTCTTGTAATAGACAAAAGATAGATATTTACAAAGGAGGCCCCCTTTATTTATAGGGAAAGGCCTTGAGAAAATCTAGGAAATCTACAACTAATTTGACTTATTCAAAAATAGGAGTCCTTATTGACTTGGGACTTCCTATATTTTTACATGTAATTACATATTGAA
This sequence comes from Cunninghamia lanceolata, assembly GCA_027924645.1. NCBI lineage: Eukaryota > Viridiplantae > Streptophyta > Pinopsida > Cupressales > Cupressaceae > Cunninghamia > Cunninghamia lanceolata. The sequence goes on from BSBN01000193.1 coordinate 9,768,754, forward strand.
AATGTACATGTAAAAATGTCCAAAATTGTTTTGAAAGTACATGTGAAAATCAGAAAATAAACTAAGGGAAAAAACTAGCTGCTTCAATTTGTATCACCACTTTTTCTCATGTGGTGATCATACATAGTGAAGGCCACTTGCATTTCAATGCTATCTGGATTGAATGCGTTCTTGAAGATCATCCTGGCCCTCACTATGGCATCCCTCACTATAGTGATTGATTTTGCATGATTAGTTAACCTAGTTTTTAGATTGTCCAAGGTTAACTGGTTGTCTAAAATGTTGTCCACAGAAGTTATTGAAAATGCTTTATCTTCAAATTCTTTTTGGAACATGTCTTCAAATTCCTTAACCATTTCTTCTGCAGAAAGAAATTGGTTATCTTGTGATACCAACTTACAAGGCAACTCCTCCAACTTATGCAAAAGATTAACATCATTTTCTTCACTGATTTCTTTTGCAGCCTCAAGATCCTTGATCAAAATTCTTAGCATATTGCTCCTGTACATCAGAGCTTCCTTTGTTTCTATATATGAATCCCTATTGGAAATAGCGCCAATGGATATTAGGGTACTTATTTTAAGCTTCCTCATTTCCACCCATTTATCATGAGTATCCTCTGTGCGCTCAATATCTTGAGAGATAGCATCAATGAGATCATTGAGTTCTACCCTTACTTTCCTCATCTTATCCGTCTTCTCAAATACATCCGTGAGGAAAGAGATTCCTTGCGCTCGCATCCTGTCTAAGTACTCTTCAAGTACTTTTCCTCTGAGGTGAGTCTTTTCTACTTTCAGAATGATAGGATCTTCTACAGAAACGGCCTCTGGAGTAACTGCTTCTGAGTTCAAAGTGATCTTTCTTACCACTACAGTCAGCTATTCTACCTTTGCCTTGTAATAATCTTTCATTTCTTTTTCCCTATCGAACTTCTGGATCAGGATGTCCATGGCTGACTGCATATCATTTTTAGCACTTTCATGGGTGATTTTGCCCAATTCAACCCTAGAAATAGAATAGTCATTCATATCAAAATTTTCAACAGTTGCATCCTGTGGAGGTTTTGCTATCTCTAGAAATTTATGTCCCTTATCTTCAAGTACCCTGGAAAGAATCTTTGGTTTCTTCAGGGCCTTAGGCTTTGTAGGTACCAACTTAATGAAATCAAAATCATCTGGAGAGATGACTTGCTGTTTTCTCTTTGGTGCGTAAGCTGACAACCAAGGTGGGAGCAGAGAAGTACTCACATTGGGATCCATTCCTACTGCTGGTGTTCCCGGAACTGTGCTTGTACTGGTGCTAGAAACAATAGGCGGGGTGTTAGTAAAAACCGCACCTGTTACATTTGCACTTGAAACTTGCTCAGTATTCATCACAAAATGATCAAACATGGATGTATCCCTAATATCAAAAGACGAAGAAGACAAACTAGGAATTGACTCAGAAGAACGGAGAACATTTTCAAAAGTGCTTTGGGGATTATCAAAGATTATTTTAGGAGGAGAGGGAGATTCAGAGGAAGGAATGTTAATAGGGGAAACAGACACAGGGGCTGTGACAGGTGTATTCTCCTATGGGGACAAAGCCTCCTCATCTCAGTGATCTAAATCCATGTCTTCAACATCCATCTCTTCTATAGCTGGCTCTTCAGTTGATGGCTCCTCAACTTCCATATCTTTCGTTTCAGGTTCTTCCTCAACAGTTTTTGCTTTCTTCGTTACAAATTTGATTTTGGGCTTGTGTGTTTTAGAGGATGATGGGACATCACTCTTGTTCTTCATTCTATTTTCCACCTTTTTACAAGTCTGCTCTTGAATTTCAGTTTCTGAACCAGTGAGGAATTCTTTTAGCATAATTCCTTTATCTGCCAGCCATTTATTGGTGTTAGCCAATATAGGCTCAAACCTCTTCCTTAGTGAAGTCGACTCCTTTTGGGACCATTGGATTGGAGGGAGAGGAGTACTAGCTATCTATTCTGCATCGTACCTGGCATCAACCAATTCCCCATCATCCACAAGATCTTCTAGAATATCAGCAAGTCCCAGATATTCAATTTGTTCTAGAGATAGCCTGCTATAGTCCAGTTTCCTGATATCTTCCTCTATTCTCAAGTCTATCCAGACATCTTCCACCATGGGTTCATGAAACTGAGTTTTCCTCCTGATTTTATCCTTTACGCCCCAGTAGTCAAATTTTGGTCTCCTATTGAATTGCTTCATGGTGACCAACTGCATTTCTATCTCCATAGCCATTTCCTTTGCGGCAGTCAACACTGAATATCTGCCGATTTCCACTAGAAATCTGAAGCCAGGCTTCTTGAGTTCCATCTGTTTGTTATGCACGACAATCATTTGTTTGCACAACTCCATCAAGACCAGTTTATCTGAAGGAAACCTAGGAAGCATATAAGGGTAGCCTTGGAAAAAGCCAACCCTCAAGTATGAGAAAGATGGAAATTGCAAAAACATACAACCAAAGTTATTAACCACTATCCATGCCTCATCTAAAATTCTTCTCTGCTCCAGTTGGGGATCAAAAAGACACAAGAATACAGCAAAGAACGCATCATTCACCCTCCTGAAATGGTGAATTGAACCTTTCAATGTTAGCTAAGAATAATATTGGTATACTGGGACTACTCTCCTATCCCCTTCTAATGATAATCCCAGAAAAATCCTAATGGAGGCTGCAATGTATACCAGATAGGAAGTCATGAAGAACTTGGAGGTAGTGGATACCTTCGTCAGTTGATCATGCAAAGCGTTACTAATTTGTTCTCCCTAGAAAATAACTTGCTTGCCTTGGAGTATGACCTTAATGAAAGGATACATCCATTCATGAAACTATGAAGAGGAGGACAAACCTCTTATCCTGCTGAGGAGGGTAATCAAGTCACCAACTTCTTCTACAAAATCACTCCGAGGAAAACTACGTGGCCACCTTGACAAACTTGATCTTGCAGTCTTCAACCATTTATTGTTGATCACTTTCTTTGCTTTTTCTAGATTCTTGTCATATTCCTTTTGAGCTTCAACAAAGTCAAGCTTCAATACCTCTGTCGCAGGAGGACACATGAACACCTTGTCAATGAACTCAGGATCCAACCTGATTATCACATTACCACTGGCGTCCACCACGGCTCTAATATCTTTGTTATAGAAATGGGCACACTGAAGAACAAATTCTGTATTGTAAGCCGCCACTGGGAAGGATGATACCAGATGAATATTACTCTCCACTATCTTTCTCATCATAGCACTGGGGTTGTTTGACTTGGTTCTCTCTACAAACTCAGCCATATCAACATGGCCAAACTCCGTATCTCTAATGTCCTCAACATTAGAATGGACTGAGGTGATTGGGAAAACACCTTGATATTTGTACTTCATTGCTTTTGCCTTCTTCGGGGACAAGTTAGTCATTTGGATGAACTTTCACCGAGAAGAAACCTGATGTTGAACGAAGCTCCGCAGAAGAAACTGCAACAAAAATCATGATCATGCAATTAGGGAAAATATGGGCAATCTGGGAAAATTGCATGTTGATGATCACGACTATGGGAATGTGCTTGAAAAGGGGCTATAGTGCGATCTGGCCAAAAATCAGAGGAGAAGCGGGCTCGGGAAATCAAAATTGGAAATTTTCCAGAGTTGGAAAAATTTGGGACATTTTTGCATGGGCGGCAAAATTCACCGCCCTTGCATATGAGGGTTTTGCATTATTTGCATTGGTGGCAAATTTTTCCGCCACTGCATGTGGTCAGGATTTCTGGTATGAGTAGCAAATTTCACCGACAATGCAAGTAGCAAGTTATGAATTTGGTAGTCTTTCGTGTTAGGGCGGCAAAATTTGCCGTCTATGCACGATATAACATTCCATACACCGGAGGCAAATTTTGCCAACAATGCACATGAGTTTTTTGTTTGATCGTCGATGTCTTGTCTAGGTGGTAAAAAATGCTGACTTTGCTTAGTAGGAGTTGCAAGGATTTCAGTGTTTGATCGAGGATTTTGGCCGACAGTGCACAAAGGTAAGAATTGATCTTTGCAGTGTTCAATCGGTGAAAATGGCCGACACTACTTACTGGTATATGGCAAAAGGTTTTTAGGGTTTTAAGCAGTGAATTTAACCTTTCAACTTACCTAGGGCACAACTGGTCAAGGTTTTGGGGAAGGACTCGACAGAAAAAGACATGAAAACTTCAACGTTTTCGTTTTGACCCATTATGCAGACAAAACACTCCTCTCAGAGCAAAGTAAGAGACGGAAAACTTAAATAAGAAAACAATAAAGAAAATTACTTACCCGTAGCGCCGGTGACAAACACTAATTGTGAGGATGAATTTGAAATTTGATTGAATATCAGACGATGTGATCGAGTGATGCGAGGGGTCCAGAGAGAGCTAGGAGGATTGAACATAAAAATAAAAATAACAAACCAAAAGATGTATTTAAAACTCAAAAATAGGTTTTAATGAGTGGCACGAGTGGCCATTAATGGCACTCGGCGTCCAGGATTCCAAAGATCTCATTCGAGCGGAGATTTCGGCCGTCAGCGCACAACTCGAAAAACAAATAATGGCAGGGTAATTTGCCGACCATACACATAAGAAGAAAAACATGTAAAGATGGAAAAAATCACCGACTTCACATGTTAAACCAACAAATGCATGTAATGGCGGCAAAATACACCGCCTCTACATGCAAAATGAAAAGTATATGCAAAGGCGGCAAAAAATGCCGCTATTGCAGATGTAAGAAAAACAAGCCATAAAGAGATATGCAGAAGCGGCAATTTTTGCCACTCTTGCATATCAAGATTTCAAATTTTATTAACATTTTAACCAATTTACAACTTGAACGTTCTTCGCAAATATCAAGAAACCTATTCAAAGGGATGTCATAAACTAGTTTAGAATGTCAAATGACTTCGCGCGAGATCAAGAGAAACTTGTCTCGGTCTGCGAGCTTAGAGTGTAGATTCACGAAACGGACAAGTTTCGTGGGGGTTGTCTACAAAAATGAGCGTAGCTGATTTTGAGAACAACAGACATCAAGGTAAGTCCTTGTACCTTCTTCTTTTCAAAGTGAAGAGATTATTGCTAGCTAGTTGAGTGGGGGGTGTTTTTGGGTTTTCCTAATTGTTTATGACTTGTAAAGCCCTAGTTTTCTCCATCATCAATCATAGATTCTCCTTACTCAACTTGATTTTACCGTGCCTAACCCTAGTTAAGAATCCTAATCACTAGTTACTAGGATCAGTTAAGAACAAAGTATAAGTAGAAGGGGTTGGATATTTCTAACATTATCAGGAATGAATTATTGATCTAGTCAGAGATACCAACCTAGAACATGTCAAACTTCATGAATTTTGGCTTAGGATGAATGCTAACCCAAGGTCTCCCATTGCTCAAAAAACTATTTCATAGTAGGTTGGCACATGCCGAGGGTTTCCATCCAGTGGTAAAATGCATAGACTCTATAATGTCTTACATTCAAAATTATAATGCAAAGGCAAGAGAAATAAGAACCATGAGTGGTCAAGTGATTCTACAATTAAATGTTGATTCCATTGCTGACAGATTAGGCTTACCTATTCACAAAGAATATGCAGATGTAACCCAAGAAAGAGCCACAAATTTTTACTTGGATGGACTTAAGAAATGTAAAGATATAATAGTGACCACCTGGTTGAAAAACTAGAAAAAGTTAGGCTCTCAATTACCCAAGAATTTGGTTAGAGGTCATTTTAAAGATGAGTTCTTAGACATTATTACTCTACTACATAGAGTGATGGGCAGTAGAGAATGTGATGAATTTGAAAATCTAATGTGTCAATATATTCTTGTGATCTGTACTGGAAAACAATACATTGATTGGTCCCAGCTAATAAATAATCAACTGCATAATCAATTAGTAAGTTTTCACAATAATGGGAGATTTCACATGTGTTCATTCTTGATTTATTTATTTTCTACTATACATCCAAAATGGCCAGGGATACAGGTAGTAGGTCTAATGACTCAATTGCAAGAGGAGAATGAAAATAAGATGTATAGGAGGGTGAATGATCCCTTCTTTATGCTTGTGGTCAGAAGGATTTGGGAGAATCCTAAGGTCAGAATATCAACCAAAGATACCAATTAGATAATGGGATTTAGAAGTTATATCATTCAATATGATAAATTTACCTATATCTAGATAGTAGGTATTGAATTTCCCCTGCTCAAATTGCCCAAATATGCTTTAGATTATATAATATTTTTGGAAGTGCATAGACAAGATTATTTAGTAGGAAAAAAGCCATCATAATGCTAAGAAGAAAATATACCCATTTTCATTGAAGTTGACTCACTATACTTGCTCTAAGATAGAAGATGCCAAAAATGTGGAATGATTGTTAAATCATTTTCACTTTCAATCTTATGGCTCCAAAAGTAACTTTGATAGTAAAGATTTTTTTAAGAAGAATTTGTATTTTCCTATGTTGAGCAAGCACATACCTCATTTACATAATTTCTAGGCTAATTGTGTTGATGAACATGAAGTCAGAAGGAGAGATTGGTCAAGGCTGACCCTTGACCAAATGAGGATTTATAGGCTTGGTTACAAAATTCCTCACATAGTTGATGACTATTTTGATGTTCTTGACCCTACTTTTATTGCTGAACGTGTTAAGCCTTTACCTAATATTGATTTGGATGTAGATGAAATCACTGATCTTAAGAGTAGAACTTTTTCTATATTTCATAGAAGTCAAACATGGTTACATTCTAAGTTGAGTGATGGTGGTGCAGGTTGTCCCTCCCACAAGGAGCCAGTTATGGAAATGCCATAGGTTTCCAGAAGAACTCCTGATAATGGTAACCTTTCTTTTGTTCAAGATAACATGTTACAGTTCCTGATTACAGGACAAAATGGGGTTGAAGGACCAAAAAAGAAGTCCAATTCTAAAGATTCACATGGAGAAAACATTCAAATGCCTAAGAAGAAACAAAAGGTCAAGAAATTCCTTAGCCCACAAGAAAATAAGATATCAGGGACACCACAGTAGGAACTGTAGAGTGGGGAAAATGAGGAAGCCACATAATATGCAAAGTAATCTCGAACCCCTCCTCACATTTCTCAAGATGGGTCATTTCAAAATCCCCTTCCTTCTCAGTAGTAGATAGTAGTGGATGGTAATCCTAAACTAGATAAGGTTTCTCAAAAGGATACAAGTGATTCCTCTACAACAACCACCCAAGATTGGTTAAAAATAGAGGTTGGAAACAAAAGAAGGTATTATCAAACTATTGACATAGAGTTTGATGCAGTAGCTAGGCTTCTGAAGCTAGAATCTACCCCAAAGAGGGCTAAAAGAATGCCCAGGATAATGGTGGACCCAGTCTCTAAGCACCAATATGTGGAGATAGTAGAACCCATGGCAATCAATGGGATGAAAGATATATCTATTGATGATTTCCATGTGATTACTGTAAACTTGGGACCACTTCTATGCAAGGTGATATTCACAATGCTTAATTATCTATGGACATTTTGGAAAACATGTTAGAAGAAAATGAGAAAGAAAATGAAGTCTTGGATGATAAGGTGAACATTTTAACCTCATACATTAAATCCATTGTTGATACTACCTCCCAACCATTTAATTCTACCACTAGTGTTCCTAAGGGTGTAACCACTGAAGTATTTGACAAGATAAACAAATATAATTATCTTGCAAGTGCAGTGGAAGAATGGGTTGAGAAATTGATAGTAGATGGCCTTCTTTTTATTCTTGATGTCTTTACTCTTTATGGTAATATTTCTTATAAGAAAACAAAAATTCTAGATGATTTGAAAAGCATCAAGAAAGATGAGGCTATGTTGAATGTAGTCAGGAATAATCTCACTACTTTGATCAAGTTAGATTCTAGCATCCTTGTCATAGAAAAAGTCATTGACAAACTTGAAGATAATGAATGAATAAAATGGTTGGCTGGTGTCGATTGGAAATTGTACATTTACAATTCCCAATCCACAATAGCCAAAGTTCCACAAGCACTTCTCAAATCTAGCAAATAAGATTGATATATGGAGAAACAATTCGATCATGCAAATTGATGAAGGTGGTGACTCTATTAGTGTGTATCATATAATTTTATTCTTAAAAGGTAGCTCCTAAAAACTATATAAGGGGAGACATGAATAAAGGTATCTCTGACCCTAATTTTGATTTATTAGAATCTACCAATTTCAGTACATTTCCTTTAAATCATAAAGTCAAGTCTTTCGCATAGCTTCTTCCCTTATTTGTCATGTTTCGTCTCCTATGTGTCAGGCACTAGTTTTGCATGGTACCACCTTGCTTGTGGTGATCAACTTTCAACCCATATAGCTCACCTGCAACAATAGAAACCTGTCTCATGTGGCAATACTATTGGCCCATTAGCACTAGGTAATCAACTACATGACTTGCCTAAGGGATCTGATAAGATCTTGTCCAAGTTTAGAGGAGATGGCAAGGTCACACCTAATGAACATATCAATGCTTTATTTGTTGCATGCTCTATCTTGGGTATCTAGCATGAGGATGTCTCTATTAGACTCTTTGTAGAGACCTTGTCTAAAGCTACTGCTGAGTGGTTTTACCACTTGGTTCCTGGTTCTATCAATGGTTGGGATACAATGAGGACCAAATTCAAAAATATATTCAAATCTATAAAGAATGAACATACATTGTTGTCTTAATTGACTTCTTTGAAGAAAGAGATTCATGAACCCATGAGGGGGTTTATAGCCAAATTCAACCATATTGTAAATAGGATAACCCCTAGCATGAGGCCCAGTGATAAGATTCAGAAGTGTTTCTTTGTAAACTCTCTACCTCAAGATGTTAGCTATACTCTTAAGAGAGGAGCAACAAATCTCGAAAGAGCTTAGGAGAGAGCCATATCCATTGAGGATGACATTATAACAATGGGAAAGTAGAGGAAAGAAGTGCAGACAAACAAAGGATAGGAAAGTACCTCTACCAACCATGTGATATAGTGTTTGGATAATGATGTGTTTGCTCTTAAGAGACAAATACCAAGGGGACAATAGTAGCCTTACTACCATGATGCTCCCAGATAGGAATATGGGATGCTAAACATCAATAATAGATATCCATTGTTGTTTGGCCCAACACAAAGATCTATAATAGAAGGTCCTTCAACCAGTTGGAAGGACAATCAAATGGTATGTAACTTCCATCTTACCACCAACCCTAACATCAATTCCTGCTCAGAGGTGACTAGATTCATGCAAATGCTCTCCATGAACAAGCAGGTCAATGAGTCCATAAATGAAGAGGAGGATGTAGAGCAACATGGAGATGCCATTGTAAATTTTCTGGAGTATGAATCTAACTCATATGGGAGTGAGGATTTGTATTCTAAATGGGAGAACCCGAATTGTATTGTCTTCACTAGGGGGCAACAAAATCATAGGAGAAAAGATGAAAAGAAGAATCAATCTAGCAGTGATACTTTTCTCCCAGGATTTTGTCAAGAAATACTACTAGAGGGCCCAAGAGGACAAATGGGAGCATTCCTAAAATTGCATCTCCTAAGGTACCTCTTACTATATCTTCTGAAGAGTCTTTTCCTTTTTCTTTTGACATTATAGAATCTTGTAAAATTATTAAAATCTAGATTTCCCAAGAAGAGTATCTTAGGCTAAACCCTTATGAATGAGATAGAATTGTAAGATATGTAAAGCAAGAACCCTCTTCATCCTTTGTCCATGTAAATTCCTAGTTTTCCAAGAATGTAGAAAAAGAAAGACTTGCTCCAAATGAAAAATCCTTTAATTCTAAAAGCCTCGGCCAATAAATCCTTTTGGAAAACCTAATCCTTTCTATGTTTCTCTATTCATAGCTAGATACAAATTGATTAATTGTGTAATTGACTCAAGGGCCTCTGATAATATTATGTGTGCCCAAGTACCAAATGCACTAGGTTTCTCACTTACTTCATCTCATGGATTCAAGTACTATTCAATGGATTGTACTCAAGTCCCTATCATAGGCCAAATTAAGGATGTTCAAGTAGCTTTTGCAACCTATCCAATGAAGATGATTAATCTTACTATTTTGGTGGTTGATATCCCTACTAATTATGGCATTCTATTGAGAAGAATCTTTTATAGAGATTTCAGAGGAGAAATCCATATTGATTGGTCTCATGCAGTGATATCTGTGGAAGGAAAGAAAGTTAGGTTGGAACCTAATACTAAGGCTAAGTTTACCCTAGGTCATAGATCTTGTATGTGGAAACACGCCCAGGGACTTATATGTTCTCATCTACTTCAAAAGGAGAAGATCCTGAGTTGATTGGGCCTAACCTATTGAATGAGTTATTGACACTAGATTTTTATGGCAGCTATTCTTTAACAGGATCACGAGTAGACCTTGTGCTAATAACCCCAGATGATTATAAATTTCCCTTTTCTTTCAAGTTGGAGTTGAAAAAACAAATAAAACTATCAAGTATGAAGCTTTGCTTCTAGGACTAGAGATGGCCAAGGAGAAAGGAATCAAGCAGTTAAGGGCTCTTGTAGATGTTGAATTGATTGTTAAACATGCACAAAAGGTTTTCTTTGTGAAGAATGGTAGGCTAAGACACTACTGGAATAGAGTCTGGGATGACATAAAGTATTTTGATGCTTTTTCTATTGAGTTTGTTCCTAGGGAACAAAACACTAGGGCAGATTCTTTGGCCATCTCAGCATCCTTTCTCTTTCCTCACCTAGACTTCAAGGACAAACTCTATAATGTAGAGGTTCTTTATAGGCCTAGTGTACTAGACAATGTAAACCATTGGAAAGTGTTCAACAATGATAAATAAATCATCTCTTTCTTATAGTTCAATCTAATGCTTTCGCGAATCTGTTCTTTAAGGGAAGCATTTTGGAGAATAGTGAGGTTATGGAAGGTGTTTCTAGTAATCCTAATGGGGCAAATGAAGTAGTAATTCAATTGAAAGGGAATACACTCCCCAAAGTCATGGTGAGCCTAGAAGACTCTTTGATAAACATGACATGTATGTTAAACAAAAGATCCAATCTATTGTTAATTCTTTAGCTGAGTAGGACTATATAAATATTGGCATTGATGTAGAACCCAAGTCGGTATGTATTGGCAAATGTTGTATAGCCCAGGAGAGGAAATGATTGATCTCTTTGTTGATCAAATATAAAGATGTTTTTTTCTAGTGCTCCACAAACCTTAAAATGTTTATGCATGGGAGGTTGCATCACCATATTCCATTCAAATTGGGTACTAATCCTTTTAGGCAAAAATAGAGATCTTATAACCCTAAAATCGTAGATTCAATTTTTACTCAGATTGATAAGATGTTGAAAGCCATGATTATATATCCAATACATCATTGCACTTCAATGGCCAAAATTGTCTCTGTAGGAAAGATGAATGGAGAGATAAGGATCTATGTGGAATTTAAAAACTTAAATAAGGCTTCATTAAAAGATAACTACCACTTGCCTGTAATGGACCATATTTTATAGATTGTTGTAGGTTTGAAATGATGTCTATGTTAGACAGTTTCTCTGGATATAATTAGATTAGTGTGGCTTCTGAAGATCAACATAAGATAACTTTTATTACTCCTAAGGGAACCTTTGATTAAAACATAATGCCTTTTGGGTTCATAAATACTCGTACAACATTTCAAAGAGCCATGGACTTGTCTTTTGGAGACCTGGAAGATAAGATAATAGTGATATATCTTGATGACCTAACTATCTTTTCTAAGAGGAGGGTTGATCACATCGACTACGTGGAGGTTGTGTTACAGAGGTGTAGAGACAAAGGTATATCCTTAAATCCTAATAAGTCTATCTTTTTATTTACTAAGGGAAAACTTCTAGGACATATTCTTTCTAAGGAAGGTTTCAAGATAGATCCTAAGAGAGTAAAAGCCATTTAGTAGCTGACCCTCCCTGCTAGTAAAAGCCATATGAGGTCTTTCTTTGGACAGGTCAATTTCTTAAGAAGATTTGTGCCTGAGTTCATAGAGCTAACTAGACATATAGAAGAAACTATGAAAGACAAGCCAATATTCAAATTGACTAGTGAAGGAAAGGAAGAATTGAAAGCCATTACAAAAGAAATTGCCAATTCTCTAACTCTCATACACCTTGACTTTGATAAAGATTTCATCATTTATAGCTAGGCATCTAAGCATACCTTGTCTTCCATACTACTTCAGAAGAATGAACAAGGTTTAGAGTCCCCTATAGCCTTCATGAGTACACCTCTGAAGAAACATGAGCTAAATTACTCTCCCATGGAGAAGCATGCTTTTGTAGTAGTAAAGGTAGAAAAGCAAATCAAGTTCTACATTCTTCATTCTCATGCTTTTAATTATGTTCTTGATCCTGCAGTTAAATCCATTTTGACACAGCAAGAGATACATAGTAATAAAGGGGGGGCTTGAGTAACAAAAGTACTAGAATATGATGTTACCATAAAACCAACAAAACTAGTCGGGGGAAAACATCTTTGTAAACTAATGGTAGAAAACCTACCTAAAGAGAATGAGGATATCCCTCTCACTTTGTTTATAGATACTACCAATGAATTGTTTTCTAACATTACCTTCTTCTTGACTTATAGAGAATGCCCACCTTACCTTTCAGCCAAAGAAAAGAGGAACCTGAAACTCAAAGTTGCGAAGTATTTCATATGGGAAAACTCTTTGTATAAAAGGGGGATTGATGGTACATTTCTAAGGTATGTGGTAAAAGAACAACAAAGAAGACTCCTTAAATTATTTCATAATGAAGCTTGTGGAGGTCATCTATCAACATTAGTAACAACTTTTAAGATTTTCAGTCGATGCTTCTATTGGTTGAGCATGTTTAAGGATACCTATAACTGGTTGTATAAATGTGAAAATGTATGAGGTTTTCCAGTAGACCCTAGTTAGTTGCTCTTCCTCTTAGACTAGTGATCATTGAAGAACCATTTCAACACTATGGTTTGGACTTCATAAGGCCTATCAATCCAAGTTCTAGTGCAGGGTATACTCATATTTTGACAGCTACTAATTATTTTATGGAATGGGTGGAAGATGCTCATGTTAAACATACCACCTCTGAAGTAGTGTGCAAGTTCTTAAAAGAAAACACCTTGGTTAGGTTTGGGGTTACTAAAAAAATTGTAACAGATAATGCTTCAAGCTTCTCCTCTTTAGAGGTGTCTCTTTTCTGTTATGATTATGGGATTAACCTCTCACATTCTTCTGATTACTGTCCTTAAGGAAATGGGTGGATAGAGTCCAACAATAAAATTCTAATCACTATTGTTGATAAGATGGTAGAAGATAATTAGAGGAATTGACACAAGAAAATTTATAATGCATTGTGGGCAAACAAGACTACCTCGAAGAGAGCCATTGGTATGTCCCCATTTGAACTAGTGTATGGTGTTGGTAGTGCACTTCCTATTTTGTTAGAGCTCTCAGCTTTGAATCTACAAAAGTCCATTGAAGATGAACATTTAGGGATGATGTTGAAAAGAGGATTATGTATCTCTCAATGATTGAAGAATAGAGGGAAGAAGTAGTGGATCATATTATAGAGCATCAGAAGAAGGTGAAGAAGATTTTTGACAAAACGACCAAGCCAAAGGGGGCTCATGGTAAATTTGATTCACTTTGGAAAGGCCCTTTCAAGATCAAAGAAATTGCTGGTGATGATGCCTACTTCTTGGCATATTTAGATGGTGCTGAATTACCTCTTTCCTATAATGGGAAAGATCTGAAACATTATAATTGGTGATTTTGTCTCGCCTTGTATCATAGTTTCTATTGTCTTGACTTTTTTTGGTTTTTCTTTTCGTTGTGTTTGGGTCTGACTCTTTCGCACAATGGATAAGGCATAGGCTTGCCATAGTTTCTAGTTTATCTACATCCTTCAAGTCTTTGTCCCCAATTAGAGCTAGTTGTTTTCCCAAAATTGAAAGTTTTGGTTCACTTACCTTTCCCCTGTGTCATTGTGTCATGTTTCTAATCCTTCTTCCAATTTCTTCTTTCATCAGAAAATTCTCTCTTTTCTGAACTTTGCAACCTTACTAATGCGATGCCTTGTCGGCAAACTTAATTTTTTTAGAACTTGGCTAATCCCTTTGTCTTGTCGAGGAATTCTCAATTGACAGAACTTGTCAGAAAAATATCAAGTTTGTGAACTTATTGGCAAAATTCTAAGTTCTCAAACTCTTATTTCTCTTGAAAAGTCTTCATGGTCTCACTTTCTCTTAGTCATCTTTTCTTTATTTTCTTGAACTTTCAACTTTGGTTTGTAAGTTATGTATTTCTTTGATTCACTGATTTCTTGATAAGTCACCCTGGTATGTCCTCTTATTGGCTATCATTGTCTTTTGTGAATTGAAGTTTTAGTTCTTAAGTTTTGTTTTTCTTTGGTTCTGCGATAAGATGATAGTCATTGTTCTTCCAAGTGTCTTGTCCATTAAGAAGGAATGTTTTTGTCTTATAGACTAACTCAATAAAGTTCGTGGATATCATATTTCACCAACAATAGTGATGTTTTTCAACTTGGTTCATGAAATGATGAAAAAGTCAATAAAGTAAAGGATTTTTATGTTTGGCTACATAGGTGGTTTGTAAAATTTGTTTTTTGCCTACTAAATGAAGGCAATGCTTAAGAATTAAGTTTGTGAAATGGAGATTTTGTCGATAACTAAGTTTTGCAAAAGAAAAATTCACCAATAAAGGAGAAAATTAGATTTTTTATAAAGTACTTTAGTAAGCCAAGGGGTAGCATTTATTGCAAGGGATATTAAATGTCTTAACCCTATTCTCATTACCTTATAAAGTAAAAACCTTCTTCATAAGTATCACTATGTGTTATTTGAAGAAGCACTCCTGAGAGTTAACTATAGCTAGCTTAGTCATCCTCTTCCCGTCAAGCATCACCATCATTGTAAGTCCTTGTACCTTTTTCTTCTCAAATTGAAGAGATTATTGCTAGCTAGCTGAGTGTGGGGGGGTGTTTTTGGGTTTTCCCCATTGTTCATAACCTGTAAACCCCTAGTTTTCTTCTTCATCAATCATAGATTCCCCTTACTCAACCTGAGTTTACCGTGCAGGTAACCCTAGTTAATAATCCTACTCACTAGTTATTGGGGTCAGTCAAGATGAATATAAGTATAAGGGGTTGGACATTTCTTATTTTATCGGTAATGAATTATCAGGGGTCAGAATACTAATGTAGGACATGTCAATGTTCATATTTTTTTGCTCAGGATGAACACTAACCCTAGGTCTCCCATTGCTCAAAAAACTTTTGATAGTGGGTTGTCACATGCTAGGGGTTTCCCTCTGGCAATAAAATGCACACAATTGATAATGTCTTTCTTTTAAAATTATAATGCAAAGGCAAGAAAAATTAGAACAATGAGTGATCAAGTGATACTATAGTTAAATTTTGACTCCATTGCTAATAGATTAGGCTTACTTGTTCACGAAGAATATTTAGATGTAACCCAGGAGAGAGCCACAAATTTTTACATGGATGGAGCAACAAAATGTAAAGATATAATAGCCACCACCTAGTTGAAAAAGGAGAAAAATGGAGGCTCTCAATTACCCAAGAATTTTGTTAGAGGTCATTTCAAAGACGAGATCTCATACATTATTACTCTGTTGCACAGAGTGATGGCAAGTAGAGAATGTGATGAATTTGAAAATTGGACATGTCAATATATTCTTGTGATTTGTACAGGAAAACAATACATTGATTGGTCCTAGCTAATAAATGATCAACTGCATAATCAACTAGTAAATTTTCACAATAATGGGAGATTTTACACGTGTTCATTCTTGATTTACTTATTGGCTACCATACAACTGAGATGGCTAGGGCTATAGGTAGTAGGTCCAATGACTCCAGAGATAAATGTATATGATTATTTCCCTCAATTGCAAGAGGAGAATGTAAATAAGATGTATAGGAGGGTGAATGATTCCTTCTTAATGCTTGTGGTTAGAAGGATCTAGGAGAATCCTGAGGTTAGAATCTCAACTAAAGCTGCTAATTAGATAATCAGGTTTGGTAGTTATTTCATTCAATATGATAAATTTACCTATATGTAGATAGGAGGTTTTGAATATCCCCCACTCAAATTGCCCAGATATGCTTCAGATTATATAATATTTTTAGAAGTGTGTAGACAAGTTTATTTGATAGGAAAAAGGTATTATGATGCTAAGAAGAAAGGATACCCATTTCCATTGAAGTTGGCTCACTATACTTGCTCTAAGCCAGGAGATGCTAAAAATGTAGAAAGATTGTTAAATTAATTTCGCTTCCAATCTTATGGTTCTAGAATTAACTTTGGTAGTAAAGATTTTGTTAAGAAAAATTAGTGTTTTCCTATGTTGAGAAAGCACATACCTCATTTAGAGGATTTCTTAGCCGATTGTATTGATGAACATGAAGTCAGAAGGAGAGATTGGTCAAGATTGACCCTTGACCAAATGAGGATTTATAGGCTTGTTTGGAAAATTCCTGGCATAGTTGATGACTATTTTGATGTTCTTTACCCTACTTTTACTACTAAGAGTGTTAAGCATTTACCTGATATTGATTTGGATGTAGATGAAATCACTACTCTTAAGACTAGAACTTTTTGTGTATTGCATAGAATTCAAACATGGCTACATTCTAAGTTGCATGATGATGGTGAAGACTCTCCTTCCGACAAGGAGCAAGTTATGGAAATTCCATAGGTCTCCGTAAGAATTCCTTATCATGGTAACCTTTCTTTTGTTCAAGATACCATGGTACAGTCTCCGATTGCAGAACAAAGTGTGGCAAAAGGACCCAAAAAGAAGGTCAGTTCTAAATATTTAGATGGAGAAAACATTAAAATTCCTATGAAGAAATAGAAGGTCAAGAAATACCTTAATCCACAAGAAGATAAGATATCAGAGGCACCACAACAGGAACCACAGAGTGGGGAAGATGAGGAAGCCACATCAAATGCAAAGCAATGTGGAACCCCTCCTCACATTTCTCAGAATGGGTCATTTCAAACTCCCCCTCCTTAGTAATAGAAAATAGTGGAATGTAATCCTAAACTAGATAAGGTTTCTCAAAAGGACACATGTGATTCCTCTGGGACAAACACCCTAGCTTGGTTAAAAATAGTGTTTGGAAACCAAAGAAGGTATTCTCACATTATTGACATAGAGTTTGATGTGGTAGCTAGGATTCTATATCTAGAATCTACCTCAAAGAGGGCTAAAAGAATGTCTAGGCTAATGGTGGACCCAGTCTCCAAGCACCAATATGTGGAGGTAGTAGAACCCATGGTAGACAAGGAGATGAGTGACATATCTATTGATGATTTCCATGTGAGTACTGTAGACTTGGGACTGCCTTTTGTGCAAGGTGATATTTACAATGCTAAATTATCTATGGACATTTTAGCAAATGGGTTTAGTAGAAAAGGAGAAAGAAAATGAAGGCTTGGAGGATTAGGTGAACATTTTGACCTCATACATTAAATCCATTGTTGATACTACCTCCCAACCATTGAATGCTACCACTGGTGTTCCTAAAGGTGTAACCACTAAAGTCTTTGACTAGATAAACAAATATAAGTATCTTGGGAGTGTAGTGGAAGAATCGGTTGAGAAATTGTTAGTAGATGGCCTTCTTTGTATTCATGATGTATTTAATCTTTATGGTAAGATTTCTGATAAGAAAATAGAAATTCTAGATGATTTCAAAATAATCAAGAAAGATGAGGCTATGTTGAATGTAGTTAGGAATAATCTCACTACTATGATCATGTTGTATTCTAGCATCCTTGTTGTAGAAAGAGTCATTGAGAAACCTAAAGATAATGAATCACTAAAATAGTTGGTTGGTGTGGACTGGAAATTGGAGAAACAATGCATAAGTGACTTGAAGAACCTAGCCAAAAATAATCAATCTTATTTTCTAGATCTCAAAAGTGCTTGTGGAGCTTTGGGAATTGATCTTTATGATGAGACTGAGTCTAATATGTTAGAGCTAGATGCTATCAAACATGCCTTTAAGAATTTGTTGATTGGAGAGTTGAAAATAAAGGAAGATGTCATAGGAAATTCCATAGAACACCTCAGTAATGTGTCTACTCACTTACTTAATTTCAAGAAGGATATTTTTGAAATGGAAAGAAAATATGGGGAAGCTAGCTCAACATATTGCAAAAGTGGAGGGCAAGGCTGGAAATAAAAAAATATTACAAATGCCAAAAATGTCCTCTCAATACATCATAGAAAGTTGAAGATGAAGTAGACAAGAAAGTCCCAGATGAGGCTGAGAAGTCTGATGCGATGAAGGATGAAGACATTGAACTAACTCCATATTTTATTTTTTCATTTTATAATTTGTGTTAGAAAATGAAGGTAACACTACTCAAATGGAAATCTGATTACAATATGTAAATGATCTAAAACAGTGTAATATCATTGAAGATTGCATTCAGAAATTAAATCACAACATAGAAAAACACCATAGAAGAATGACACAATATATAACATGGAGAAAATCCTTTCAGGTAAAAAACTCCACCAAGAAAAGAGGATCAAGTTGTTGGCAAGAGACACTACTATGCATGACAGGCGTTGTAATTAATGGCAACTAAGTCTATCGTATACATCTGCAATACATGATTTGTTCATACTAGAAGTCAGAGTGAGGATTTGTCTAAGTCTAGGAGTCAGAAATAGAGCATGTGACAAGGTCTGGTATCTGAGTCTAGATCTCTCTGGAAGTAAATCACAATGTGCAGCAGATCTAAATGAGTAATAAGGATTGTCAGACTATCTAAATCTAGGAATTTAGCCTCTAGTGATGAAGGATTCAAAAGCTATAAGAATCTAAGTATCAGGCTCCAGTTGGTCAGTATAATTAGAAGAAAAATAGTGAG
Source organism: Cunninghamia lanceolata (assembly GCA_027924645.1). Taxonomy (NCBI): domain Eukaryota; kingdom Viridiplantae; phylum Streptophyta; class Pinopsida; order Cupressales; family Cupressaceae; genus Cunninghamia; species Cunninghamia lanceolata. Next base: position 9,787,741 of record BSBN01000193.1, read on the forward strand.
ACCTAGTATTTGATCTTGGTCCAGATGCATAAAAGTTGTTGGATAATCAATTAGTGATAATGAGTGGTATTGGCTGACATTTTTTATGATTTAAGAACACAAGTTTTTGGTCTGCGTTGTTATTTGTGCATAGATTCAGCTGACATAACAGAGTTCTTAGTAAAAGTTTTAAGTTTCCTTGAAGATGACTATAGTTGATTGAATTTCTTGATACAGATATATATAGCTGATGGATTCGAGTCTTTTGGGGTATGATAGTAGTGTGGTGATGGAGTAAGTGTGAAAAAGAAAAAAGGAAGTGCAAAGGAGAAGAGATCTCTAGACCGGATCATGGTAGAACAATAGTCAGGGCAGATCAAGGATGAAGTGTGTAAGATCAGTATTTTGTACTTAATCGGAACTGAATTCTTGCATTAGTAGATGCTATTCTTCGATTCAAACACTCTATAATATTCTTGTAATCATTTATGTAGGCAATGAGCCCAAAGGCATGTGCCTTCCCCATTTGTAATACTTTTAACAGGGTATTAATTTTTGTGGACTAACCTCCACCGTGGTTTTCCCTTAACTGGGTTTCCACAATAAAAATCTTGGTGTCAATTGTGTTATTTGTGTTTCTTCTCACGTGTTATTGATGCATGCTTTCAGGGTTATAATAATGATCTATAACTAAGGGATATAGAAGAATAAATTGCAACAAGTGTTAAAGTTTTGAGACAACTAATTCACCCCCCCTCTTAGTTGTCTGCTCTAATTCCAACAATTGGTATTAGAGCTAAGTTCCTTGAAAGAAGTTTAACAGCTTAAGGAAGATCTGGGAAGGTATCAAAATGGATTTGTACAATCTTCAGGAACAACTTAAACTTTCTTTAGAAGATCTTCATCAGTCTAAAGCAAATGTCAAAGAAATGCAAGAAAACCTTAAAGATGATGAAGATTTCATTGGGACCTTTAAAGAGAAATTAAGAAAATCTAATGAAAAGAGAAAGGAGCTACTTCATCAACTAGGAAATCATAATGTAGACAATGACATGGATGAGGCTCTAAAGAAGAAGACAAAGGAATGTGAGAAGCTAGGAAAAGAAGTTTCTATTCTAAAACATGAAATGGAATCTGGGGTGATGAGGTTAACCGAAGAAATTGAGGAAAGAAAGAAGATCAAAGAAGACCTGAAACAAACTCTAAAAGAAAGAACAGAAGAATAATACAAATTGGATGGAATTGCTAGCCATCTAGAGTTTGATCTACATGAAAGTAGAGACAATGAAAAAGAACTTGAAAGGCAAATTGTCATTCTCAAACATGACCTAGGAGTTGAAAATGAATATAAAGAGAAATTCAAGATAAGCTCAGCTAAACTTGAGGTACTACTTGATAGTCACAAGAAGGCAGATGATAAGCATGGTCTGGGATTTGAGAAAGGTGAAAGCTTTGGATCTGGTCAAAGAAATCCTAATGCAAGAGATCAAAGAAGGAATCCTAAAAGACCTTCGGTAAGACAACCCAATGCTCAAAGGTATCCATCTTTTAATGGAAATTGTTTCAAGTGCAATAAATTTGGTCATAGAGCTACTCAATGTAGAAGTAGAGTGAATCAAAGTAGTCCATCCTTCTTCGGTCAATGCTTCAATTGTAAGAGGTATGGTCATAGATGTAATGAATGCAGAAGTATGATGATGAATAACTCTAACAATATAGAGGAAATGACAATTCCTTTAATGCATACTGTTTTGCATGCAATGGATTTGGACATATGGCCAATTAGTGCATATCAAGAGGAAATCAAGTAAATAAGCAAAGAAATGTTGTGTGCTTCAATTGCAATAGATCTGGTCATAATGCAAGATTCTGTAGAAGTAGGAATAGTAGAAAAGGTCCAAAAAATAGAAACCAAAACATGCAGAAACAAGACAAAGGCAAGGGTAAAATTGATGTGAATGAGGTCTAGAGTGAAATGAGAAAAACATGGGTAAGGAAAGATGAAATGATTGTTGATAATGGATCTGCACTAGAATTTGGTGTTGATAATTCCTTCGAGAATTGAATTAGGAGCTCTGGATCAAGGGGAACTGCTTTGAAAATCTAATTCCTCCAGCCGGTAAGTGAGTGCCTGAATCTGGGACAATGAATGAAGTTAAAGAAGGCTATTGTAGATCTATTGAAGCTAATTCTGGAAGAAAAGAAGCTAATTTGATTGATTGCGTAGCAATTGAAGATCAACTGTATGCAAAAGAGTGTAACTAGATGTGTTAGGGTAGAGCATTTATTACAATGAAGAATTAGGTTTTGCAAAGGATAAAAATTCATTCATTTGAGCATTTGAATCACTTTGCATTTGAAGAGAGCAAGCAGAAGAGCACCTAAGCTAAGATTCCAAGGATCTGAAGTGCAACTGATGAATTCATCCACTAACCCTAACTCTGTGAAGAAAAAGGTATTTTCCATGAAACTTTGAACTTGTGATCTTTTGCAATGGCTATACAATTGGTTGTTGATATTACTAAAAGGCCTTGACCCAAATTGAAGAAGCATCGACACAAATCAGTAGAAGTTGACCCGTTACGTGCATTTTCAAGTGTTCCGTATGGTGTATTACATGTCGAGGATATTAGGGCCTACATTCATGCCAGTATAAATGAATTTGGAGACTAAAATCTTGTAGATTTTCTTAAGAATCATTTGAGAGATGAAATTCACAGTCTTAAACCTGAGTATAAGGCGCTACACGATAAAAATTTCATTCAAGTTATAGGATTTCCATGCTTTGTTGAACATGAATGGGTCTGGTATGTCTTAAGTCGTATGCATGATGAGTTTATGTGGATAAAGAAACCTTTCAAAATCACCAAGGATGCCATCAAGGTCATGACACCTAGTTAAACTCATCTGACGGACTGCCAATGTTGAAGGCTAGAAAGAATCAAACTATGACTGATCCTACCAGTTTAAGATTTGACAAATGGGCAATGACTATTAATGATATTATTGATCTAGATATTAAGTTTGCTTCAATGGTGATTAGATAAAAGATTTATCATTCCAGTAGGGAAAATTATGTATCCGGTATAGCTATCTATACAGATTATCAAATGTTGAGAGAAAATGTTGACTAAAACTTGTGCAAGTTGTTGCAGAAGTAGTTGATGGAAAATTTGAATAAGGTAAAGAAGGATAAGAAGAACACCTTAAAGTATGGTACACTAGTCTTATGTTTGTTCTTCTATTTCAGGAACAAGTTACCTGGCAAGAAAAGCATGTGTTGGACCAGTGACAAACTTGTTGCTATTCATATAAGAGAGCACTTGAACAATATTGGAGATGCCAATGCTCAAAGGACAGTTCTCTTGTATTTTTTCAAGAATTTTCAGAACATGATGTAGTCAAGGGAGAGAATTCCTACTTATATAGTTGAAAAATACAAGGATACAATATGTTTTATGGTAGATACAGATCAGTGCTTAATGGAAGCTGTTGAACCAAGAACGGTATGAATTATGCCTATGGTTTATGAAGTTAATGAGCAAGTATTAGATATGTATGCTCAACATTTTTTGAGCAAGTCAAAGGATACCATAGTTGAAAGATTTGGAATGTATAAGGAGCTATGTTTGCAATTGCATGTTGAGCTAAGAAAACTAGAAATCAAAAGGAAATCTCAGAAGCAAGTAGATATGTATGCTGAAAGTATTGGCATAACTAAGGAAGCTATGAGGTAGAATAGAGAAAGGATAGAAAAAGATGAGAAGGAGAAGCAGGATAAGAAACAAGGAAGTTCTCGGAAGTCTCCTTCAACTAGCCTAGAAAAACTAGAAGCTCTATTGCTACCCCTGTTCCCCCAAAACTTACCAAACCTGAGAAACTGGAAGATAAATCATCTGGAAAACTAGAGAAAAGGGTGAAAACTAAGGCCTCCCAAACATATAAAAGCATGAAGAATGATGAAGAGGAAATTGACTCTAATGTTGAAGTCAAAGAGTTAAAGGCATCAGGTACAAAAGTAGCCAAGGTGTCTAATGAGAGGCCCTCTGAAAACAAAAGAGAAAGCAAGATGCAAAAGACTGAAACATATGTTGAAAAGCCTACTCTCTCTACGGATGACATCATCAAATCAGTCACTGTAGATGGTAACTTAAGGCCAATGACTAAATTCTTTGATCATTACAGTGATGCTAATAAGAGGGTTCTAGAAGAAGCAATAGTCAAATATTTAAACATGTACAATCAGGCTTTGACTGAAATAACTTCTAAAATTCCAAAAAGTCTTGCAGACATTCTGGAGTTAAGAAAAGATAATGCAAAAGGTAAAGACACGAAGATTACAGAGCATGTGTTGATAAATTTGTGCCCTCAGATTACTCCAAATCATATGAACATGATATTCAAAGAAGTGAAGGATGACTTCAAGAGTAAAAAGAGAGTGAATAAAGTAATTCTTGGTGAAACAGATGAGATAGTCAAAGATACTCAATAGATTCTTCTGAATGCACTGAAAAGACATAATCTTCCCATTGTTGCAAAAGAGATTGATGATGGGATTGACTCCTCAACTCTGGATGTTAAAGAATTGAAGATCAATGAACAACAAACTGAGTTAGATGACTCCTCTATTCCATAAGAGGAAGCAATAAACAAGGAAGATGATAGATGAAACTGATGATACAGGAGGTATTCAAACTCCTCCAGATCAATTGTGCAAACAAGATACAAAGATGAATGTTGAAGCAGATGATCAAATTAAAGATGATTCATTGAAGAATAAAGAGCATGAAGTAGAAGGAGGGGACCAAGAAGAAGAAAAGGCCAAGGAGAGAAATGAAAATGAAGAAGAAATTGCAAAGGTTGATGAAGAGCCCAAGAAGGACAATCTGGTTAATAGGACCAGTAAGGATCAAATAGATACATCATCATTTTGGCCAAGAGACACTGTAGAAGCAGTGAAGGAAATTCTAGAAAGAGACAAACAAATTGAAGAAGATAAGGACATTATACAAGGTCCAATAAACTTTGATACCTTATCTCCAGTGCAAAAGATAAATTTGGCCTCCATTGCTCAAGCTAAAGCCAGAGAAAACATCTTGAAGTCTCACATAGAAGACAAGGAGCTGAGAAGATCATACCCACTTTTTAGAAGGATTCTTCGGCATCTCCATTTGGCCAATTGAAAAATATAATAAACTCGGTAAGTTCTCATTTTGAATCTCTAGAGAAGTCTGCGGAGGTCAAGGTTCAAAAGGAATTCAATGATAAGAGATTTAATGCTCTAAAGGAGTTGATTGGAGCAGATAGAATGGTGTTGGATGCTAGTATAAAGAGTATTCAAAATGTTCTTACAGAAGGAGGAAATGTATATAAATTTTTCTTATCTTGTCTTAAGGTTATAGAGGATAATGAAGATAAAATAAAAGTATCTAAGCAAAAACTATCTAGTGTATCCAAATCCTTTGATCCTGTGATAGCATCAGTGGCAAGCAAAGAGGGTCAAGTGATCAGCTTGATAGAAGATATAAAGAAATTAACAAAAGAAAAGGAGAACATAGAGGCAAGGATGAGTGAGCTCAGGGGACTAATTTCTCCCAAAATGGAAGCAATGTATAATGCTCTGACTGAAAGCCCAAGTTGAAACTCAGTCAAGTGACCCCATTGATATGTGGATGGTAGAATCATAAGCATTCCTATTCAGTGGCCACATCTTAAGTTTGAACACACTAAAGAAAAGCTGGGATAGTGAGCTGGCATGATTGAAGAACTTTTTTGGTGATGTAATTAAGTTTATGTAAATAAGAATTAAGGATTGTTTGTACATATGCGGCCTGATATGTAGAATTTTTGTGTAATTTTTGGTTTGTGGATCCCACCCTTTTCCATTGATGTAAAAGGGGGAGTGAAGAGTAGTGAAAAATGAGGAATCCAACAAAGGGGGAGCATTGGAGAACAATGAAAAGCACAAGTGTACATAGAAAGAGGGAGTTGTTCTAACACTTAGTCATTTTTCACTAAGTGTTGCCATGAATGACAAAGGGGGAGATTGTTGGCAAGAGACACTACTATGCATGACAAGTGTTGCCATTGATGGCAACTAAGTCTATCCTATACATTTGCAATACATGATTTGTTCATACCAAAATTCAGAATGAGGATTTGTCTAAGTCTGGGAGTCAGAAACAAAGCATGTGATAGGGTCCGGTATCTTAGTCTGGATCTCTTTGATAGTAAATCATAATGTTTAGAAGATCTGAGGGAGTAATAAGGATTTTTAGGACTATCTAAATCTTGGAATTTAGCCTCCAGTGATGAAGGATTCAAAAGCTATAAGCATATGAGTATCAGGATCCAATTAGTCAGTACAGTCAAAGAAGAACAGGGAGACCTAGTATTTGATCTTGGTTTGGATACAGAAAAGTTGTTGGACAAGCAATTAGTGATAATCAGTGGTATTGGCTAACATGTTTGATGATCTAGGAACACAAGTTTTTGGTCTGCGTTGTTATTTGTGCATGGATTTGGCTGACAGAGCAGAGTTCTTAATAAAATATTTAAGTTTCATTAAAGTTGACTGTAGTTGATTGAATTTCTTGATACATATATATATATATATATATATATATATATATATATATATATATAGCTAATGGATTCAAGTATTTTGGGGTATAATAGTAGTGTGGTGATGGAGTAAGTGCGAAAAAGATAAAAGTGTGAAGGAGAAGAGATCTAAGGACTAGATCATGGAAGAACAGTAATCAGAGTAGAGCAAAGATGAAGTGTGTAAGATCAGTATTTTGTACTTAACCAGAACTAAATTCTTGCATTAGTAAATGCTATTATTTAGTTCAAACACTCTGTAATCATTTTGTAATCATTTCTATAGGCAATGAGCCCTTTTGAGTAGTAAGCCCAAAGGCATGTGCCCTCCCCATTTGTAATACTTTTAATAGGGTATTAATTTTTGTGGAATAACCTCCACCATGGTTTTCCCTTAACTGGGTTTCCACATTAAAAATCTTGGTGTCAAGTGTGTGATTTGTGTTTCTGCTCATGTGTTATTCATGAACGCTTTCATGGTTACAATAATGAACTATAAATAAGTGATAGAGAAGAATAAATTGTAGCAAGTGTTAAAATTTTGAGACAAATAATTCACCCCCCCTCTTAGTTGTCTACTCCAATTCCAACACAAGTTGTATTATATTCAAAAATTGAATAACATAATACAAGCATTTCCAAGTTCTTCTCTCCAACCTTCAATCCAAAAACACTTGTGTACAAAGAACTGTCATTCTACAACATTTACATGGAAATATACTTATAGAAGCATTTTCCCTCCAATCTAGGTGTAGACACCTAAAAATGTCTTTTACCACCAAACCGACTCCCAACATCCCTAAACACATCAATTTCCCTTCTATTCAATTAATTAAATTTTTATTTAATTAATTATCCCTTCATCATCTAATTTTTCATCATCTTATCCCCAACAATTGAATTAATTTTATTAATTCAATAGTTCAAACCTTAGCCAATTGACTTAATAAATATGCAATATTTATTTGGTCAATTTCCCTCTCCTCACTAAATCCAATTAATTAGGTAAATCATATTTAACTAATTAATCCATCCTATTAATTGACCTATCCCTACCCTAGACAATTAAATAGCTATTATTTAATTGCCTATCCTAGCCTACCTCATCCTAGCCCTAGGATTAATTAAATAAAACCTATGTTTAATTAATCCTAATCTCTCATTTGGGTGGTCAAACCTAGTTTAACACCCTTCCCCACATCCTCCAAATAATTGAAATATATCCACATAAGTCATTTTTTTATTTTAACACATCCCACATCACAATTAATTCCTCTTACACCCCCATACCTCATTTATCTCCACTTATCCCCAAATAAATTTTAAATTTATTTTACATTCCCCATATGAATCTTTAATTCAAAAAATAATCCTTCACACCCATACTCATTTAATTACCCCTTTTCCCAAAATGAATAAAAGATTTACTTTTATTCTTAGCCCTCCATTCCTCCAAGATCTAATCTAGGCCCTCCACATCACTTTTATCCTCCACCATTGATCTTCCAAATTAATCTCCACCCTTGGATCAAAATCTCTCCAAAATCTCTATAAATAGAACCTCCCCTAAGCCATTTGGGGATCCAATTTTCAAGTAGAGTTATCATGCCAAAATATCTAATGAGCTAATCCTTTAGTGAGTTACAAATTGAGATAGCATTTCACATTTGAATAATTATCTAGGGATTATCATGTCTTAGGAGCTCTTGGGTGCAAGTTTCCTCTTCCCTTGATGAGATTGGGTTTTCATATCTAAGGTATAACTATTTGTTGTGATTGCATTTAGTTTGTATTTAGCCTTTTGATTTGATTTCTTAATCTACATTGGCACACCCGGTGGGACCCACAAGGTCCATATCTAATCTTTTCTTGTGAGTTTTTGTGTTTTAGACATGTTTTTGCAGGTGCAGCGCTATATACCCTGTGCAGTGGCGCTATCTTTAGCGCATATTGGCGCTATTGACTATTTCAGTGCTATTTTGCAAAGCCATTTCTTCTCCAAATCTCACTCACAAATCTGTCTAAATCTTTGGTTTTCCTGTGGTTTGTTAGGGTCATATGTTTTACAGGAATCTTGAACAGAAGAAGGGGAAGTTATGCCAAAATTTTCCTAAGGAAACAAACACATGTTTTGGCATTCTTTTGTCCTCCTTTCCATTTGATAGACTAACAAGGCTAATAGGATCTCATTTTTTTGTAGTTTGATGCTCTGTTTTGGTCAGGAAAACCTCTATTTTGTAAGGTGGACACATTTAGGCACGTAGTAGCGCTATCGGCACCCAACGCAGCACCATGTTTAAACTTTGACCACACCCTTTGACTACAAATGTAGTGGTGCATTGTTGAAGTATTATTAGCACTATTTTCTATTTTAGTACTTTATATATGTCATATTAGCGCTATTGTATATATCAGCGCCTTATTTGTATCATTGTAGCGTTATATTTTATAATGGCACCTTCTGTCTTCTATTTTAGCGCCATGTTATGAATCAGCACTACTTGTACTATATATCAGTGCCATTAGTTTAGGGTGTTAGTTTTTAGGTCTATTTATGTCAAGTAGCACCATTTTCTATCCACAATGGCGTGATTAGGTCTCTGTTTTAGTGCTATTTCTGAGACTGACTTTTGCATTTTGTGCAGGGACTGACAATTTGTTTGCAGGTCGTCAACATCATTTTGCAGACACTAACAAGTTTTTGCAGGGTGTTTATCTTTAGACTAACAAACATTTCAATTGGAACTTAAAATGAACCCTTGCATGCTAGTTTACACAACATTTCGATTTGGTGTTATAAAAATTGATCAACAACAAACAAATCTTTGGATGTGTGTGTGCCAAACATTTGAATTTGATGTTCTAAAATTGACAAGTGTGTGCCAACAACAACTATCAAAATATTTTGATTTTGGGCTTTAAAAAGAACCACAAATTGCATCAATGGAATCATTGGATTAAAAAGAACAACAATCTACAGTCTTCACTCATATAATCAAGAAAACCAATTTAATTTGTGTGAAGTGTTTTCATGGTTTGTGTTTGTAGAGTGAAAAGTGTATGATCTTCCCTCACACCATTTGGTGACCTTGGGAATCAAAAGCTTCTCACAACACTTGCATTAATCACCCCCAACATACTCTAAAGAACTAAAATGAACCATGTTTAGTGTGATGCAAGCATAAAGAATATGTATGTTCTCCCCTCGTATCTTTGTATGAACTTGGGGATCAAAAATATTTTTTTGGTTGTATTGCTTTTGTTAATCCTTAGAGGGACTGCCACCCCACTTTGAAATGTGGGAATGAACCAAGAGGCAACAAGCTAACGCCAAGCTCTTTCAAGCAGCTATATAAAATATGGTGTTTAGGATGAAAGTCACAAGCAACAGGTGTTGTTGTGTTATACCGATAGCCAACCTCCCCCAAAACCCTCCAAGGCATAACCCTTGGAGGCTGGGAGACTCCATAATAGAGAGTAGTGCTGCCACATGTATAACCACCTGAACAAAAGCAATTACTATGAACCTTTGTTTAGCAAGCCAAAAACCTTCTATTTGTTGATGCAAAAGGGAAACCTTTGACACGGCCCCAATTCATGCGATTCTTAGCCAAGGTAGCAGGGATAATCCAAAGGTTTGGTGAGACACAAGCCTTATAGGAAACCCAGATCTTGGTATGTGTGAGAAGTGTGTACAATTGGAAGGAGGAGCTGGTGCTACCAAGATCCTGGAGCTACCTGCTTTGAATAGGCGCAACTAGGGGATTCAAAAAATACTGTCATATCTTCGCCTTAGGTTGTGCAAAGTGCTTGTTTAAGAAAATCACACGTCTTTTTCACAAACAAAAATCTTGGTTATTGTGTGTGTAATGTGCTTAAATTGTTTTCAAACAACTTGCCAAGAAACAATGAGAATCATTTGATCAAATTCCAATCAAAACAAATCCAAAATTGTCATCAAAATCTATCTTTTTTAGGACCTTGACCAACACTGCCCTGTATCAGCGCCATCTCTATCTAATTTTGGTGCCATTTCACCCATGTATTGGCACTATTTTCAGATTGACTTGCCTAAGACTAAGACCCATTCAATTGTGATCTTCACCATTTGCTCTGCCATAATCCATATTCACCTTCCAAAAATCCATCAGTACCTTCACTTTGACCTTAAAGGATTAATCACCATCATTGTTGGACCCTTTGCTATATCAAATCTACTCAAATTCATATCCACTCATCCTCATTGATCTTTACATACCTTTTGGACCAAACAAAATCCTCGTCACAAGAAATCATTCCAAAAATCCAAAAAACATATCAAAAATATTCCAAATCAAAACCAATCAAAAACTTGTCATCCCTTTGAGCTAAAGCTAGATCTAGATTTCATCCTTCACATCATATCTTTCTTGGAGAGTCAATAGTCTACCTTCCAAGTGAAATAGTCATCCTTCTTTGCGTAAGGTCATTAGTCTACCCCAAACAAAGAAAAACATTCATTTGTGCAACACAAATCTAGATATTACCTAAGCTCAATTTGTTGACCATCAAAACCTCTTGAAAAACATCATCCTAATCAAACATCAAAATCAAACATCAAACATCATTTACCTTTTGGTCCAAATTTGTGCAAAACAAATCACACTACCGTCCATTCTTATCACCCCTAGGTTAACATCTTTTTGAGAAAACCTATTGATCTTTCATCACACTACAATCACCCCTTCATCTTCTTCTCTACTCCATCTCACTACCACATCCATCTTTGGGTCCAACAATTTAATCCAAATCCTCTAAAGGACTCCATCTCCATTTCACTCCACCTCAAAATCAAATCCATACACGTGCATGCCCATAACTAGATCACAACACAAAAAATAATAAAGAAATGGTAGAATCTAGACAATATGGCAGCATAGGAATGCTTAACACCAACAACAACAACATACCCATCAACCAAACAAACAACACACCAACATTCTTCCACATCCCAATATACAATCCCAACAAAAACCCCTTCCATTTTTTACAACCACCACCACAAAATGTCCCCACCATGTCCCAAGATGATCTAGATGTCTTAACCTTTACACAAGATGTAGATAGCATGGACCTACTTGACAAAATACTAACGTTAGATCTAAATAGATATCTTGATCATCTCCTCAAAATTGGTGCTCAACTACCCCATAACACGACCTCATCCCAACCATCCACCTCTAACATCATTCCTACCACATCAAACATCCAAACATCTACATAAAACACCCAACCTATCATCTCTCAAACATCAACACCAATCGTATCTACCACCTCCACAAGCTCCACCACAACCACATCTACAATTCCCACAAGTACCTCCAATCTTACCACTTCCCAACCCATCACCACATCCACTATCACAACTAATATAACCTCTTCCGTCCCACAAATCACCTTAGGCATACAAGGGAACACCATGCATGCAAGTACCTCCACAAGTGTGCCTCCACCCAACCCTCAAACTATAGCCTACCTAAGATAATTATTCTCAAAACCACCCTACAATACGACCAACCCATCAAATGCCAACCCATCAAATGTCAATCCATCCAATGCATCATCGACATAGCATAACCCCAACCCTCAAATACCTCCACATATTCTCCAACAACTCTACGTGCATCAACATCTTGCACAAATCAATCAAAACACCACCCCACAATATCAAAACATGACGTCTCAAAACCTCCAACATCAAGTACCACCCAATCTTCAACACCTCATCCATCAACAACCTTACACATCCCAACCGCAACCAACATAGGATCTCACAATAGTTGTACAGGCCTTGATCCAAAAGGTAGACGACATGCAAACTGGGGGCAAGCACAAACACTATTGCTTTGAGGATATCTGCCCTTATCCATTTGATCGCACATTATACATGCCCCCTTTCCCCAAGAACTTTGAAACACCTAAATTTGACAAATACAAGGGAAAGGGAGACCCTATGGATCATCTTAGGGAGTTCTACATTGCTTGCTTAGAAGTCTCAAATAATGATACCTATCTAATGAGACTATTTCCAAGAAGCCTCAGCAGTCAAGTTGCTAAATGGTTCGCACATCTTCCCCTAGGCATTAGGACTTTTCCTGAGCTTGTAGAAAAATTTGTAAACCATTTCTCCTACAACTTCGAACATGAAATGTCTATGATGGACCTTTGCAACACCAAACAAAAGAATGGAGAAGCCTTCGCTTCTTTCTTACAAAGGTGGAGAAGCTTAGCAAGCAAACTCCTGTGGCCAATTCCTGAAAAACAACTCGTCACCATGTTTGTGACCAACCTCAATCAGGAATTAGGATTCCATTTACAAATCCTTTGTGCATCTACCTTTGAGGAAGTCATTGACAAAGGTACTACCATCAAACGGGCCCTCATCGCTAAGGGCTCCATCAAATTGTATGACTATAAATCCAACAACAACAACAACAACAATAACAATAACCCCATAACAACACCCCCAATACAAACAACAACACCAACACTCAATCAAATGACAAGCCATGCTATTGGGGGAAGAACAAGAACACTTTGAACGATGACGTCACAGATGTGAAAGCCATCTAACATTTACAAAATCAAACACCTGCACATACATATGCAACCAATGTAAATAACCAAAGGGGGCAAACTAAACCATGCAAACCTCGAAGGCAATTTACACCCTTAGGGGAACCCATCAAAGACATCCTCGATAGATGTCTTGAGAAAGGTTTGATCACACTCCCACCTATTAGACCCTATCAAGAGAATGAGCTCAAAGTAGCATGGTACAATGAAAATGATTATTGTGAATACCACCACATTGTGGGTCATAAAACCACAGATTGCATGCAACTAAAGCATTGCATCCAAGATCTCATAGATCAAAATCAAGTCAGCCTTGATCAAACCACCCAACCATTGCTAAATGCCAATCTCAGAGCTTACAAGGATCCACTGCCTAACCATAATAAAGTCTCCTCATCCAATCAAGAATACAATGTCACCCCACCTCCCGCATCTTATGACTCTATCGTAGGGCAGATAGAGCCAATCTCACCATGTCAACATAATCACCATTCGGGCACAAGCACCTGATTGCGTTGTCGTAACCCGTCGTGGTCGTGTATCCGTCCGCACAACCCCTATCACCGAACAAACACTCGCATCCACATCAGATCCCCTCCCCCCTTGTCCAAACACACACCCATCACCTACCAATTAGTACAACCTCCTAAAGCATCTAGGAAAGACCCCCGCACAAATATCCATACTTGAGCTGCTCTGCGCATCCCCCCTTCACAAAGACATCCTTGACAAAGCACTCTTGGAAACTCAAGTTCCTGCCAACTTGAATGTGACCCAATTCCAAGCCATGGTAGGACATATCGCCGCACCCCACCATCTCACATTTTTAGAAAAGGACCTTCCTGCTTCTGAACACTTACATAATGACACCTTACACATCAAGGTTCATATCCACAAACACATCATTAAAAGAGTTTTAATAGATGGTGGCTCCGGCCTAAACTTATGCACTCTTAAACAATTAAACTACTTGGGATACTTAGATGTGGTTGTAGACACTAGCGAGTGCATCACAATTAAAGGGTATGATGACATCGAACGGCTCTCTAAAGGCACCATCAAGCTCCCTATTCAACTGGGATAGAAAATACTTGAAACAAAATGTCAGGTCCTTGATCTTGACCTCCCCTACAACATTCTTCTCGGCCGACCATAGATCCATGCCATGTAAGCAGTCCCATCCACATTTCATCAATGTCTCAAGTTCCCTCACAACGGCACAGAGGTAACCATCTACGCCAACCCCCACCCCTTCTAATACTATAGTTTCTTGGAAGGCCATGACCACACCTTCTACCCATATAACAAAGCCACCACTAATGCCAACCCAACAACATCCACCTCATACATCGACCTAGTAAACATTGTCACCACTTCATCCCCAGCACCACCACCACCTGAGGTCAAGATCAAGCTTAGGGACATGGGATGTGGGGAATACGACCTACACGGTACCTTTTGTGTGGGCACATTACCCAATCCTAAAATGTTTGGTACCCCAAAGATAGAAGTAGCCAACACAGTCGTTATCAAGTGTAAACCATCACCCATCTTTGAAAAGAAACATCTCCTCAATTAGGATGTGCTTGAAGATATCTCATCATGGCTATATAAGGATGAAGAGCCTGAGAAAGAAGCCCCAACCATCCCAACATAAATCTATGGTAAAGGGTCTGAAATTGTCAAAAGCATGGGTTATAAAGGACAAGGCAGAATCAGCCTTCATGAATAGGGGATCGTAGAACCAGTCCAAGTGACAAGAAATCCCTATACTCAAGGATTAGAATACGGTCAACAACAACGTATCCTCACTACCGGTGAATGTATCTTAGCCGAGGTCGCTACGGTCTCCCTAGAAGTTGACAATGTCAACGAAACGGGCCTTCAAGACTCCTTTAGTGACTTTGCTGATTTCTTTGACTCATCCATTTGCACCATCTACATAGTCACCACTCTTGCATCATCATCCAATGACTTACCACTAGTATACCTCGACCTCATAGACTGGGAACAACGAGGACCTCCTGTCTTCGACATAGCACCTAACGATGAGGCCATTGCTAAAATGATGGGGGTTAGAGATCAGTTCCCCCTGGGAGATCACAGAGTAGGATACATCATGGAACTTGATACATAGGCCTATTTCAGGGAGACAACCCCTACTTCCAATCATAAAAATATAAAAATCAAACAAGGATCTAATGGTGAAAACTATTTTGCAGCAGTGTCAGATCCCAAAAAAGTAAAAACAAGTGACATATCTCCTAGTGAAAACCTTAATGAGGTGCTAGGAGATGGAAGCATAGGCCTTCTTGAGATAGACAAGGTTTATCCAAATAGGTCACCTGTCCTGGTAGAGCCAGCCCAAGAGATGAATCTTGGGATGGAAGAAGAGCTGAAAATCACTTTCAAGGTAGAATCTCTTAGCACAGTAGAGCAAGAAAACTTCCTAGCATTCTTCAAACGCAGAAATCACAATTTTGCGTGGACCTATGTAGACATGCCAGGGCTTGATCCCGCTTTGGTTGTTCATCATCTTGTAGTACGCCCTGATGCGAAACTAGTAAAGAAGAAGCTCAGAAAAATGAATCCTTAGGTGGCCCTCCTTATCAAAGCAGAGTTAAAGAAACTACTGGATGTTGGGTTTATTTGCCCAATTGATTATCTTGAATGGGTTTCCAACTTGGTACCAGTAGCCAAACCTGATGGCTGAATCTGCTGTTGCATCGACTTCAGAGATCTCAACAAGGCCTGCCCAAAGGATGACTTCCCACTGCCTAACATTGATATGATAGTGGATCTCATGGCAGGACATGAGATGCTATCCCTAATGGATGACTTTCTAGGGTACAACCAAATATGGATCGCAGAAGATGACCAACATAAGACATCCTTTATATGTCCATGGGGGACATACTACTGGGTGGTAATGCCATTCAGTTTAAAGAATGCAGGAGCCACGTATCAAAGAGCTATGACTATCATCTTCCATGACCTTTTTCACCACATCATGGAAGACTATGTAGATGACTTATTGGGAAAATCAAAGACAAGGGAGGAACACCTTAATGTATTGGCAATGATTTTTGACCGTTTGGAGCAATACAATGTTCACCTAAATCCAAAGAAATGTGTCTTCGGGGTAACCTCTAGCAAACTCTTGGGATACATAGTCTCCAGAAGAGGAATCGAGGTAGATCCCGCAAAAGTCAAGGCCATTATTGAAATGCCTCCTCCAATAACATTGAAACAGCTAAGAAGTCTGCATGGAAAACTCTAGTCCATTCGTCGGTTCATTACTCAACTTGCTGATAAATGCCAACTATTCCAACATCTCCTCATCAAAGGATATAGCTTTCATCTGAAACAATCACTATCAAGTGGCCTTTGATTAGTTGAAAGAATACCTGGCTAATCCCCCTATTCTAACTCCACCAAGGCAAGGTGAACCTCTCCTATTATACATCTCAGCAACAGAGACAGCAGTCGGAGCCTTGTTAGCACAACATGATGAGCAAGGAAAACAAAGAGCCATCTATTACATCAACCGCACTCTAATATCCTATGAGCTCAACTACATGCCAATTAAATGAGCATGTCTAGCCCTGGTCTTCACTTCACAAAAATTAAGACACTACATGCTCAATCATAAAACCAAGCTCATTGCGAAGATCGATCCTTTGAAATATCTGCTAAACAGAGCTGCTCTTACTGGGAGAATGGCAAAATGGGTCATGATTCTCATTGAATTTGACATTGAATACACTGAGAGAAAGGCCATCAAAGGACAGGTTATAGCCGATTAGCTGGCTGAAGCACCCATTCTTAACAAAGCTATCTTGACAATCACACCAACCACAGAAACATGGAATATGTACTTCAATGGATCATACACACACAGAGGCTTGGGGGTAGGCATCATGTTTGTTACCTCTCAAGGTGACACAATTCCCAAGCCATTCAAAATCACATTCCCATGTACCAACAACGTGGCAAAATATGAGGCCCTTATCACAAGTCTCCAAATGGCAATCAAATGGAAAATTGAGAAGCTGACAATGTATGGAGATTCTCAACTGGTCATTCGGCAGGTAAACAATAAGTATAGGACCAAGGATGATAAACTCCTACCTTAAAAAAAGATGGTCGATGATTTCAAAGACTATTTTGATGACATCCACTTTGAGCAGATCCCAAGGTTAAATAACAAAGCGACAGACGCCATAGCTATCATCAGATCCTTGGTCGACATGAAGAAAGATAGTAAGATGTGTGAATTCTTGGTCGAAGAACTCCCTATCCCCACATATTATGTACCTCAGTCTGAGCTCGTGTGCAAAGTCATTGGTCCCCTATCCCCATGGTATCAAGAAACCTACCTATACCTCCATGATAACATCATCCCCCCAACCTATCTACCTCACAACGAAAATCTTTCATCCATCGAGCTTCCCGCTTCATCCTTGTAGGAGACACCCTATACAAAAGGAGTCTTGAGGGCATGCTTTTACTATGTTTAGACTCTAGGGAAGCTAAAATGGCCTTACAAGAGGTACATGCAGGTATCTGTGGGGCACATTCAAGTGGGCCCACTCTTGCTAAAAAGATCCTAAGGACCGGTTACTATTGGCCAACAATGGAACAAGACTCCTACTGGTTTATCAAGAAATGCTTACCATGTCAACAACATGGCGATGTCATCCATGCACCAGCACAAGAACTGCAACCAATCACGACGCCGTGGCCTTTCTCACAATGGGGACTCGACCTCGTAGGGAAAATCCATCCACCATCATCCAATGGCCACAAATTTTAAATCACCGCTACATCATACTTCACCAAGTGGGTGGAAGCAATACCACTCACCTTCACCACTGGAACCCAAATATCCAAGTTTATCCTCCATTACATTATCTGTCGCTATGGTATCCCTCATTCTATTGTCACCGACAATGGAAAGCCATTTAAGAACCAAGAAGTTCTCACCTTGTGCAAAAAATTTAAAATCAAACACCACTTCTCCACCCCATATTACCCACAAGGAAATGGTCAAGCAAAGGCTTCAAATAAAACCATCCTCTACATTCTAAAGAAAATAGTCAATGAAGTTGGCCATGACTGGCACCTCCACCTCAACCCTGCCCTATGGGCCTATCGCACAAGCATCCGTACCCCCACAGGAGCCACTCCATTTTCCCTAGTCTTTGGATCTAAAGCCATTTTACCTATTGAGGTTGAGCTCCCATCCTTACGAGTATCCCTGCAAAACATAATCATTGATAAGGAATACCAGGTCGCAAGGTTGCATCAACTAGAATTACTAGATGAGAAACATCTGAATGCATTGAACCACCTACAGGCCTATCAAAATCACCTTAGGAGAAGCTATATCAAGGGAATCAGAACCCAAAAATTTGAAGTAGGTGACCTGGTCCTTATGGAGAATCAGAAAAACTTACAGGAGTGCACTAAGAAAGGCAAGTTCAAACCCAATTGGTTAGGATCATATGTCATCACAGCTAGCTATGGATCAGGAGCATACTAGCTTACAACACCTGAGGGGCAGCCTCTGGATGAGCTGATGAACATTCTAAATCTAAAGAAATTCCACACATAACCCATCCAGTATCCCAATCAAAAAATCAAAAAATCAAAAAATAGAAAAAATAAAAAAACCAAAAAAAAAAATTAAAAAATCAAAAAATCAAGAAAAAACTTGAGTGCAATAAAAAAAATTCCAATGGTGAAAACCTATTTCAGGCGCCATGTGTAGTGGCTGATTCTACCATCTAAGAAGTCCTCTTTCCGTCACAACACTCCATATCACACACATCCCATGGCTTGGAATTTTGCAAACATCAAGTCCTATCGCCCATTCTGCACTATCTCACCCAAGTCCAATCCATGGAACGAGGATCCTTGTAAGCTTCCCTTTGTACAGCTCAAAATCAAAAAATCTAGAAACAATACAAAATCAAAAAATCCAAAAACATCACAAAATCCAAAATCCAAAAACAATACAAAATCAAAAAATCCAAAAACATCGCAAAATACAAAATCCAAAAACAATACAAAATCAAAAAATCCAAAAACATCGCAAAATCAAAAATCCAAAAATAATACAAAATCATCAAAATCCAAAAAATAAACAATAGTACAGTATGACCCTCACACATCGATCTCTCTCGTCCCTCAATCATCACCATCACATCAATCCTGAACCATTCTTACATCATCAAGTCATACCAGAACTACATATTCATTTCGTCCGCATCTTAAAAGTACCTTGATCCCGTGGATATAGGGTATGTAGGCAATCTAGAATACGAAGAATATTTTTAGTACTTAGGTACATAAGATGCACCCATCCAAACCCGATTGGATGGTCCCCATTCACTAAGCTTGCTAGACCCATTATATGATACACATGCTAAGTATACACTTGAACCATGGTTCCTAATGCAAAAATCATCAATCAACATACCAACTATAATCCTACACTTGGCTAGATTGTTCTTTTGCCCACCTTTCAAAAATTTTCCAATCAAATCCAATTGATCTGCATCCTAGGATATATCTTTCCCACAATGGACAAGAATCTATCATTTTATCATCACGTATCTTGGCAAGAGCACACAAAGGCTAGTTGTATATTTTTGTTGGTCTTTTTGATTATTGATTTTTATCTTTTTGTCTCACTCTAGGTCATCTCCAAAGCTACCTTGATCTCATTATATCATGGTAAGTGGAGGACAACACCTAGAGTAGACAAGGTCATTGTTTCTGTATGCCATGCTTGTGGGTTGGTTTCCTTACTCCAAGAATAGTATTCATATCTTGAATCCTGGGTTGGTTCTAGTATGATGTGCCTCATTTGCATATATAGGCATCAAATACCTTATATGCACTATGGACACTCGTCGCTATGAGTCCCCTTCCTAGAGCAGGCAAGGTTATACTACCTTGGGCACGCATGAAATCAACCTATTGTTTGTGGGTCTAGTCCATGCAATCATAGGATATATATCATCACCTAGGTCATTTCATACCTTTGTGAACTATACCCTACATTGCTATAGTAAACTAAGAAATGCTCTCAATTAATGTTATGTAACTACTGTTACTAGCTCAGATCATCATCCTAATCAACTACACTATCTGGGCCTAGATTTCATAACCACCTAAACCCCCCCCCAACACCTAATCTGACCAAATACCCTCACTAATCCCACTCTTCCAACTTATTCACACACAACACATCCTGAACCAAATCATATCCCCCCCACCCCTCAATGACGTGGTGTCCTATGACCTATCAATTCCCTCATTTCCATCTCCCCCGCAATCTAACCACTCCCAATCCTATCCATTACCCATTCATCCACCCTTGACCGCTCCCCACCTAATTCCCTGACGTACAGCCCCACCACCCAAGGTCCAACAAAGAACAACATGTGTATCAAGACTTAACCATCTCACCTATCACCTAGTCTTGCATATCATCTCATTTAGCTTCATTTTAGAATCTTTTAATTTGCATGTCATATCATTTAGGTTCATTTTAGAATCTTTTAAGTTGCATATCATCTCATTTAGGTTCATTTTAGAATCTTTTAATTTGCATATCATATCATCTAAGTTCATTTTAGAATCTTTTAAATTGCATTTCATATCATTTAAGTTCATTTTAGAATCTGTTAAATTGCATATCATCTCATTTAGGTTCATTTTAGAATCATTTAGTTACACATTATACATCATTTAACATTGCAAATCATAGCATACTCATTTAAGTTTGTCATCACATAGGTGCATAACTAAACATCACATTGCATTCCATATATCATCTCATAATCATTTACTTGCATAAGCATAAATCACTTAATTACATTACACAATCACAATCATAATCATTTAACTGCATTTTACAAATCATCTAGCTGCAATTTTCCATACATAACATGTGTTTATTAAGATAAACATACATTTCCATTACATTGTGCATCCATAATAAATGTTTATTAATCTAAACATTTATTTGCATTATACATCATATAGTCCATAGATCACAAACCATACATATATAAAAATAAGAAAACCATCATTGCATCCATCATGGGTACATCCATAACATAAAAAATATAATTGCATAAACACAACACATCCATAGCATATAAATCCATAAAGCATACTGCATCCATCAACATAGGCATCATCATAATCATAATAGAAGATCATAAACAAACATAATAGACCATCAAAAAGTATCATATCATATATCATCATCGCAAAAAATGTACATCGCTCATATATACACATCAAAAAAAAATGTCCTGATACAATGCCTCTAAGGGCTACAATGATACAATGTCACATAGAGGAACCTCTCTCTAATGGAGTCGAGGATCCTGACCCTGGTGGTACCTGTGGTCCTGCTGGTGGCTGTGGCGGTGGTTGTGGCTGTGATTGTACTTGTACCTATGGAATCTACTGGGGCACATCTGAGGGAGGAGCCATCGTCTACTAGACAGATTGAATTAATCTAGACCTATGAGATCTAGCTGCCCATGATCCACTGACCTAGCTATAACTCGGTGCACGCTGCTCTGTAGGCACTGCTGCATGATATAGGGCCCGATAATAGTCTATTCGTCCTCTGGCCTCCAACAGTTGTGCCTGTGCCTAGGACAACTATGTCTGCATCAATGTCAAAATAGGGGCCATACCAGCACCTAAAGCCTGCAAGCTGCCCACCGTAGCCTTTGCCTGTTGTGCCCTGGTAAGCACCATATCTCGCTCTCTGGTCAAAACTGTTGTGTCACCCTGGGCCTCTGCCTGCTGTGCTCTCATGAGCGCTACATCCCACTCCCCTATCAAAGTGACTATCTCACCCTGAGCCTGAGATAGCTGTGCCTGTAATGCAGCCACCTGTCCATCTGCCCCATCCAATAAGGTCACTATACATTGCAACTAAACCAACTCTACCTCACAACTCTCTAATGCCTCCTGCAAGCTGGCCACCTGTGCTCGCAAAGTCTCAATCTCCTCCTCACCCCGTGGTCACTGACGAGGTGTCAGCCCTTGAACCTCAGAAGGGCCTGCCTCTGCCTGCTGCCTTGCTGTCGGCTACCCTACTATCTGCTACCTTGCTGTCGCAGCTTCCTATTGCTGGGGTACCTATGGTGGGGGCATAACATCCCTACCCACTCTTGGTCATCCTCCATGTTGTCGAGGCCCTCTACCCTACTGCACCCTACCAATCTGAACCTGCTCAACATGCACCTGTTGTACAGGTACCTGTTGCCCCACCTGCCCCTGTCTAGCTGCCACTACTGCTAGCACATCTATCGGTTGACCATCCCTCCCAACCTCCTCCTCCTCTCCATCCCCTCCGACCTCCATGAGGTAGTCTGCAATGATCTCCTCCCCCTCCTCTAAAAAGTCATCTCCATCAGAATCATTGTCCCCATCCTCCTCCAAATCATCATCATCTGACCCCGCTGCCTCCTCTGCAGGAACTGCCTCAGTCGGGTCCATAAACTGAGTCAACTGCCACATCTGCCACCATATATCATATGCAGGAGTAGTTCCTGCATCAATGACCATGCTCCCCCAATCCCACCACACTGGTCGTAAAGATGCAAAATCATCTAGAGTGACCTATGGCTATATGGCTGCAGGCCAGAAGCGCGCGTCACGGTGGGTCCATGCAAATATGGCCATCTGCTGCGGAGTATCTTGCCACAACCCAAACTACCGAATAACCCACAATGGTAGGTACATATCTATCATGTGGTCTCCTCGACCCATCAAATATCACTGCTGAAAAGTAAAAGGCAAGTGAATATCATCATCAGGCCACAACTCCACTCTGATATACGGTTGCCAGGTCACTCGAATAACATTATCCAGCATCTGCCTCCAGTACTAAACCTATCCAGTATACATGTACTCAACATCCCAATATAAGAATACAAAGGCCTCAAATGGCTGGTGATAGTAACCACATCTCAACCGAGTAACTTTGATATGCTCCCAAATTCGCACATGTAACAGAGTCACCCCAGATGACAATGCTAAATAATAAAGATAAACAATTGTATGCATCTCATGATACAGCTGCCCCAACATCATTGGCCCCCAGGCATACATGGTCTCATGCCTCACCATCCCCTCAATCATCTCCCCCCAACCAACTGGAAAACGTTTGCCTCTCCTGTCAGGCATCACCACACCACCAATCAAAGCGCACAGGAATAAGTCAAAGGGATCTGTACCCATCACCAGAGTCCCCTCGTAGCTCATCTCCTACCCATCTGCTGATAACACAATACGAGCATCGCCAAATACTCTGATCAGGGCCCTTCATCCCCTCCTCGTATCATATATAGCCCTCCAGCCACAAATAGGTAGCTTGAGGATGCGATAAACATCCTCAAACGTGATTGTGATCTCACCGGTCAGCAGCAAAAAGGTACAGGTCTCTGAGCGGTACCGCTCCACCACGGCTATCATCAAAGCTCTATGGGCTCGTAGCACTGGCATTGACACCACTATCAAGAACCCCAACCTAGCCAGTCGGGCCCGTGTGGCATCATCAAACTGGTCAAACAGTGCCATCAAAAATGGCACACGTCGCTCCCGTGAATACACTATAAACGACTGCGTATCCTGCATCCACAACTTTCTGGTCAGAAATCTACCTATCTTTTTTTCAAAACCCCCCCTTTTCTTCTAAAGTTGAATGCCAAAATCATTTGGTGCCAAAACACTCCATGCATCACGTCATTTTACAAATAGTGCTACTAATTCCTCTAAATGGCAGTATTATAGATTATAGTGCCACTGCGCAATATAATTTGTGCCACTCTCGAATATAGCACCACTGTACACAATACTTGGCACCATTTTAGAAAATGGCATTACTCTGTCACTTGGTGCTATTCTAAGGAATAGCGCCAATTCCCTCCATAGCGCATTTATTTCACATTGCGCTAATCCCACACATAGCGCTAAAACAAAAAATAGCACTACTCTAAAAACTAGCGCCATTATAGAAAATAGTGCTACTATAATGACCATTTGGTGCTAAAATGCCTAAGCCCCACGCCTTGTGCACATTGCGCTAAAATAGATGATGGCAGCAAAACAGTAGGTATTTGGTGCTAATCTACACCCCTACTCTACCCAAACGGATAGCGCCAATCTAGAGGATGGCGCTAATCTGCTTAACTTTTGGCACTACGCAATCTAACCCCAATTCTCGAACACAAAAAGATGAGGAAAAAAAAATTGAAAAGTTAGGGTTACACCCTACCTGGGGTCCAACCTCCGGTGCCCAACCAAACGATCAGAACCGCTCAGAAATGTGTCGAAGTCGAGGGAATTAGGGGTTGCGCTCTGCCATCTCTCCTCTACTTCATCTTCTCACTAAGTCAATGTGTACAAATGTGGCACTCTAAGGGCCCACTTCTCCTAATATAGTGAGCCATGTCATCCTTCTGCTCACTCTTTTTCCCCTCCAGGGTGCAAATCATAGCCTTTTTCCTCTGTTTTTCATGTCATCATCTTTTTCCATTCCCTATCCAACTTTCACTACCGTTACGTCTTTTCAAGAGGTCACCCTAATTTTTTTTTTTTTTTGCCAACCTCTCGAGGGGGCATCATCTACCCATCTTATTCCTTCCTGATAGTTGGGGCATATTTTTTTTCGACCTGACATCACTTCCCTCCTAGGTCTTGACGCCATGTAAAAGAGGGGCAAATGTAGACACCTAAAAATGTCTTTTACTACCAAACTGACTCCCAACATCCCTAAACACATCAATTTCCCTTCTATTCAATTAATTAAATTTTTATTTAATTAATTATCCCTTCATCGTCTAATTTTTCATCATCTTATCCCCAACAATTGAATTAATTTTATTAATTCAATAGTTCAAACCTTAGCCAATTGACTTAATAAATATGTAATATTTATTTGGTCAATTTGCCTCTCTTCACTAAATCCAATTAATTAGCTAAATCATGTTTAACTAATTAATCCAACATATTAATTGACCTATCTCTACCCTAGACAATTAAATAGCTATTATTTAATTGTCTATCCTAGCCTACCGCATCCTAGCCGTAGGATTAATTAAATAAAACCTATGTTTAATTAATCCTAATCTCTCATTTGGGTGGTCAAACCTAGTTTAACACTCTTCCCCACATCCTCCAAATAAAAAAATTGAAATATATCCACATAAATCAATTTTTTATTTTAACACATCCCACATCACAATTAATTCCTCTTCCACCCCCATACCTCATTTATCTCCACTTATCCCCAAATGAAATTTTAATTCATTTTACATTCCCCATATGAATCTTTAATTCAAAAAATAATCCTTCACACCCATACTAATTTGATTACCCCTTTTCCTAAAATGAATAAAAGATTTACTTTCATTCTTAGCCCTCCATTCCTCTAAGATCTAATCTAGGCCCTCCACATCACTTTTATCTTCCACCATTGATCTTCCAAATCAATCTCCACCCTTGGATCAAAATCCCTCCAAAATCTCTATAAATAGAATCTCTCCCAAACCATTTGGGGATCTAATATTCAAGTAGAGTTATCATGCCAAAATATCTAATGAGATAGTCCTTTAATGAGTTGCAAATTGAGATAGCATTTCACATTTGAATCATTATCTAGGGATTATCATGTCTTAGGAGCTCTTGGGTGCAAGTTTCCTCTTCCCTTAATGAGATTGGGTTTTCATGTCTAAGGTATAACTCTTTGTTGTGATTTGCATTTAGTTTGTATTTAGCCTTTTGATTTGATTTCCTAATCTACACTAGGCATCCACTTTCTCTCTCTTGAGAATCTCCAACATGCAAATAATAAATGCCAACTTACAAGCTCATGACACTTGTTCAAAATCATCGATTTAAAGTTGGGTGGCCAAGGGTAAATAAGGTCTCTTACAACATCTTATGATGCATCATAACCATCATAGATTCCTTTACAAATTATCTTCCCAGGATGGGTGTCTATGGCTAAACATAACAACTTAAACCTATTAAATAGCTATCATATGTTGTCATAGTGTCATAGATTCTTATGACAACTTGCATCTATCATAGATTCTCTTGCATGCACTCACCAAAGATTATGACATGTATCATACATGCTAAAAATAGAGGATTCTCCCAAGGTGGCACCACCCTCATTTACTCATGATCTTTACAATCGCTAATCATAAATGTCACTCCATAATTACCTCCAGTAAGTCCAAAATTATCACTGCTAGTGAAACTACCTCATTCCCTTATGGGTAATTATAAATTACACATAATAAAATGGAATAAATACAATATCAGGATTTACAAGGTTAATGGCACCTTATCCAAACAATTTGTTATGTTGAAACTCTTTATTATTCAAGACTACTTCTCATTTAATATTTTTCATGGACTTTGTTTTATTATGTATTGTTGGTTGCATAACTGTTATACGGGAAAGTTAGTGCTTCTCTTTTACTATATAATGACTAATTAAATGAGGAGAAAGGATCTTTTTGGAGAAATTTACTTTTCAAAACTAGATCACAAACATCTCTTTTTCAGGGAAGTAAGGGGCATATTTTGAGATAGTGTATGTGATTGATATTGATTTCATAAATATTACAAGAGGATTGTCAGTGAGTTGATTGTCTCTTTTAGTATTTATCATTTATTTTTTGTATGTTGAATATGTGACGTGTTGAGTTCTAATATCTACATTACACTATGTGAAGTATTGATAACATGCTTTTGTATGAGATCATTACCATTGGAGTGTCTCCTTTCTTATGTTAGGATTTGATGCAAGGGTGGTATTAATATTATTGTGGATTGATTATTAATTTTCTTTCATTCTTATGTATGGAGGAAGATTAGTTAAATTATTATGAGAATAAAAATTCCTGCCTACAATGCAATATGTGTTGTGGTTTAGTTAAATTTCATATGTGTATGTAGCTTCCTTCCCACTTTCTCGTTAAAAACACAATTCAAAATATTCCAAATCATCATAAGAAGGGAGTTGTACCTTCTAAAACCTTCAGAGGACAATTTATAAAAACAAATTTTCCAACTATTAGTAAAGTTGTTACTGCCAACAGGACAAGTCTAGTAAAACAAGCAATGACAAATCTGTTCACTAACAATTAGAGGTGGTGAGCACATCACTTGAACTATTTTTTCCTATATGTCATTCTATATGTTCTCACATCTTGTAACTCCCAAAAAATTGGTAGTCCTAGAAAAATAATTGTTTTTTCGTCATCCAAAAATTATAGAAAATTTGGTCATCCTTTGACTTATTTTGTTTTCCAAAAAAAAAATTTAAGATTGATGAAATTAAATTAATTTAGATTGGAGGATAGCTAGCGATTGTTCATGGTGGTGGTTTTCTTTACTTTAGCTCCCTGATTCAACTTCTTAGGTACACTCTTGGCTCCTTTTATCTCCTAATATTTTTAAAGATTTTCCTTTATTTACATTGTAGCATCAGTCAGATTGCTTTGATCATTTCTTTACAGGTTGATTTTGATGTTCTATGACTTTTGTCACAAGAAAAACTTGACATATTTGTTTTTGACTTCAATAATCTATTATGGTAGCTTACTCCTTTGAATTCATGTTTTTGTTTTCCTAAATTGGTTTAGGTTTCTTTTATTCTTTGTATCTAGTTTTGTTTCCACATTGAATTTATCCTTCTAAAAATCAAACTTAATTTGATTTTCTTATTGTCATTTAGCTTTCTTTTATTGTCATTTTCTCCAATGAGGGTTTTGTTCTTCCTTGTACCAGGGAAATATGGACATGGAATCCCATGACACTACCAAGATGAGTGTACTCTAGTCACGCCATAAACCTCAACTCCGCCAACCATTTTCAAACTAGCTTAGAGATCAATGAGGGAATACGAGGAATGTCTATGCTTAAGAGGCTATTGTGGGGATTAGGATAAGAAGTGGTTTTCTTGGCCTAGTTGGGAGATTTATAGTTGTTTGTATTTGGATTAGGCTTTTATAATAGGGTATGGTTGCAGAAGAATGGAAAATCACATAGCCTATGTTTCTCTATTAATTAGATCCTAACCCCAGCACAAGATTGAGTCCTCAGTCGACTAGGGTTTGAGTACCTTTACCTCTAGGGAAGTAAATGATTGTTTCTTTTTATCATGAAATAGAAATACAATGTACTAACATTGTATTAGTACGTCAAAGGTTTGAGTCTCTTGAGTGGATACATAAATAACATTATGGCAAGTGGAACAAGAGGCCTATGTCAATCAATTAATGGAAGTAGCCTGAAGTAAATATATTTGATCTAGAGAATCCTTTTTGTTTTAAATTTAATGGACTTTTTTTTCAAGTTGGTTAGTGTATTTTAGGTCTTGTATTGTTTTTGGCCACTATATAACATGCAAATTATATTACTTTATTCACTAACCCATTTTTTGGTTTTGGTTGTAAGATGGTGGATTTTTTTCATACTACAAAATGCATTGCTACTTAGTAAATATGCATTGTTGATTTATAGATATATAGCCTTCTCTTCTAATGCTTCAGATTACAATAGTTAATAAATTCATGAATACTTTTATTTCTAGGATAACGAAATTTGATTTCATTTACTTTAGTTGTTTTTCATTTTGCAAGTTTTGTCTTGCTAGAAGTTGCAAGAATATCACTATTATTGTGCCTTGGGACTCAAGGTAATAAATGTCATAGGTATTATATTTAGTGTATATATCTTTACATCAAGAAAAGGGAAATCCTTTTCTATAGGTATCTTATTAGTGCATGTAGAAGATCAGAAATTAGGAATCAAGATCCACCTCTTTTAAACAAGCAATTCCCTTCTGTAGAGTAAGAGAAATGCCAAATATTGGCTGACAAATCTTATTTGCAATAATTTTGCATGTTTGTAGGGGCTTGAACAATTAATTTTTATGTTAAATACTTGTGGCATAATAACTTGATAAGCTAAGTACATTTCTGAGTAGATTTTTCAACACATAATGATGACATGGCTGAACAATGTTGAAAGTCATTAAAATCCATGACAAAAGAAGATTCTAGAGGGTTTTTTTTCTTATATGGATTATTTCCAATTGGTCTATTGGTTCAACTACATTTTTAAAAGGAAGAATAGATACTTTGTCCATTGAAAAATATAAGAAGCCTCTCGGTGAATGTGTGACAAACAATCTAAAGCTTCTTCCCATAATGCAATGTCAAGTAAGACCATAATATTTATCAAATTCCTATACTCAAAAATCATAGGGTGCAAGTTTTAGTAGACTTCAAGAAGTATTTTTCTTATAAGGTCATCATCAAACAACATGATTCTATGTAGATTACTAGTATAATATAATCAAAAGCACCCACTATATAACTTAATTACAAGAATTGATAATTCATCAAGAAAGATGGTCTCTGCTTAAACATCTGCTCATTTGGTTCTCTATTTTTTAATATTTGATGTTGATATTATGACATCCTATATAAATAAAAGTGGTGAATAGTAACTATCTTAGAATAAGATAGATTTTTAAAAAAACTCATAGATGTTTAAGTTTAGTGGACAAGATGTTAGAAATAGATGGCATTTACAAAACTACCTAAAAGGATGGTATTAATACACTATTATAAAATATATATTATGAAGGGATCCATGATGATAGAATTATGTCACTAAAAATTATATGTTATGAAGGATCTCTAATGTGATGGTTTATAGGGATTCAACTACATAGTTTTCATCTATCAATATTTCACAAGTAGTCCAAGGGGTTGAGCTTAATTGGTTAAAGTGTTAACCTCTCATCGTGGAGACCCAAGTGGAAATTCCAAGGGCACATCTAATAAGTGGATTTCTAAGTTGTGACTCTTGGACATCCATTGTTGTCTTCTAGTGTGTGAGGTGGTTTTTGAATAAGTGGAGTTTTAAGTTGTGATTATTGGTCTTCCATAAGTGGTTTCTAGTATGTTTTCTTGAAAGGAGCTTGTATTGGTCTCATGGTTGTGCTCGTAAGATCTTGTATTAATCGCATGTTGATGCTCAATTGAGAAAAATATTTGCAAACGATTAGCACACATGCGCTCGTGCACACACACACACACACATCTCATCAGTAGTAGTTCATAGCAACACATCTCTTCTAATTATTAATAACCCACTTAATACTGATTGCATTATTAGATGTCAAACTTTCTTCAAAAAATCTAATTTGCATCGTTCAATGTTTTCTTAGAAAGTCTTGTTCCCCACAATCTTGGGATCAATTTACAATGTATACCCTGTTAAAGTCAGACTTATATTGGATCTTGCAAGATATTGTATTGCTAAAGTAATAGGTTATAGAAGAAAAATCATATATTATATTATATACAAGAAAAATCATAATTAATATCAAGTTATTATAATGTTTATGTTATCCCTTAGATCATCAAGCTCACCTTTCAAGGCCTCAGGAGTGGTATGGTTATGTTCTCATGCATAAACACTTAAGTTCAATCATGTCAAAGTACAAAAAAGGCATATAAAGTGAGTGTCAATATAATAAAACATAGTAAAGTCCAAACATGCACACCACATAAAGTGAATGCCAAAATTAAATTTCAGACATAAATTGACACAAAATGAAGGTCAAAATTAAACCACACACTTCACACATAGAAAGTGATCACATGTCAAAGTTCAAACGTGCTTCATGCACAAAGTTAGTTCAACCATATATGAAGTAAAAACTCAATTTAAAATATATGTCAAAGTGCAAACACACACAAAGTGGATGCCAATGTTAAAACACACTCTTCACAAAAGGTTAGTTCAATCAATTCACATATATTTTGTTCAAACACACACTTCATACATACACAAAGTAAACTATAAAGTTCAAACATACCAAAGTTCAAACAAGAACATAAAGTGAATGCCAATGTTAGTACACTCTTCACACAAAGTGAGTGTAAAAGTTCTCACAAACAAAGTAAATGACAAATTTAAAACACACTCTTCACACAAAGTTAGTTCAATCATTTCACACATAGTTTTCTCAAAAACACACACTTCATACATATATAAGGTAAACACTAAAGTTTAAACATACCAAATTTCAAACATGTAGTGAATAACAAGTTAGTACACTCTACACCATGAATGTGAAATTTCACATACACAAATACACACAATAAGAATGAATGCCAAAGCTAATTCATGTACACAGGCACACACTCACACAAGACATGCATGCCAAAGTTAACTCTAAAATATACATTCACACACTTCACATGAAGTGAATGCCAAATTTAACATTTAAACATGCACACAATGAATTCCAAAGTTTATTCACACACACACACACACACACACACACACACACACACATAATGAATGTCAAAGTTCATTTGTACACTCCACACAAAATGATAGCAAAGGTTCATTTGTACACTCCACTCAAAAAAGAATGTCAAATTTTTCAATTTCATTCCACACAAAGTGAATATCAAATTTTCTTCATACACTCCACAAAAGGTTATATCTAAAGTTCGTTCATAGACCAAAAAAAAACTAAATGTCAAAGTTCAAGCTCACACACACACACAATAAATGTCAAAGTTCAAGTCTACACACACACAAGAAATTCCAAAGTTATTCAAACACACATAAAACACAAATTGAGTACCAAAATTAATTTTTAAACACACACACACACAATGCCTAAATTAACTTTCCCACACACACACACACACAATTTACATAAAAAAAGGTGAATATACCAATGTCCATAAATCATTCACACAAAGTTAGTAAAAACATGCATGAACACTTAAGTTCAAACATGTAAAAGTACAAATAGACACAAAGTGAGTGTCAAAGTTATAAAACATGGTAAAGTCCAAACATACGCAACACAAAGTGAATGCCAAAATTAAATTTTAGACACAAAATAAATGCCAAAGTTAAAACACACACTTCACACATAAAAAAATAATCACATGCAAAATTTCAAATGTCCTTTATGCACAACAAAGTTAGTTCAACCACATATGATGTAAACACTTAATTTCATATATGTCAAAGTGAAAACACACACAAAGTGAATGCCAACATTAAAACACCCTCTTCACACAGAGTTCGTTCAATCACTTCACAATTAGTTTGTTCAAACACACACTTCATAATATATAAAACAAACTATAAATTTCAAACATACCAAAGTTCAAACAAGCACTTAAAGTGAATGCCAAAGTTAGTAAACTCTTCACATAAAGTGAATGTGAAAGTTCACGAAAACAAAGTGAATGCCAAAGTTAAAATACAATATTCACACAAATTTAGTTCAATCATTTCACACAAATCATACATATATATGGTAAACATTAAAGTTCAAACATACCAAAGTTTAAGCATGCAGTGAATGCCAAGTTAGTACACTCTACATAGTGAATGTGAAATTACACACACACACACACACACACACACACACACACACACACACACACTAAGAATGAATGTTCAAGTTGATTCAAGTGTCCAACCACACACTCACACAAAATGTATAAAAAATTTATCTTTCAAATACACATGCACACACTTCACATGAAGTGAACGCCAAAGTGAAGTGTTCATGCCAAAGTTAACTTTCAAATATGCACACAATGAATACCAAAGTTTATTCACACACACACACACACACACACACACACACACACACACACACACACACACACACACATAATGCATGCCAAAATTCATTTGTACACTCCACACAAAATGATAGCCAAGGTTCATTTTTACATTCCATAAAAAAAAAAAATGTGAAATCTTTCAATTTCATTCCACACAAAGAAAACATCAATGTTTCTTCATACACACCATGAAAAGTGACAGGCTCATTCATAGACAAAAAAAACTAAATATTAATGTTCAAGCTCACACACACACACACAACAAATTCCAAAGTTAGTTCAAACACAAATACAACTCAAATTGAATACCAAAATTATTTTTTTAAAACACACACACACAATGCCTAAATTAACTTTCCCACAAACACACACAATTTACATAAAAAAAGTGAATATACCAATGTCCAAACATAAATCATTCACATAAAGTTAGAAAAAATGTGCATGAACACTTAAGTTCAAATATGTCAAAGTACAAATAGACACATAAAGTGAGTGCCAAAGTTATAAAACATGGTAAAGTCCAAACACACACACCACACAAAGTGAATGCCAAAATTTAATTTTAGATGCACAATTCACACAAAATGAATGTCAATGTTAAAAAACACACTTCACGCATAGAAAGTGATCACGTGCCAATGTTCAAACATGCTTCACACACAAATTTAGTTTAGCCACATATGAAGTAAACACTAGATTTCACAAAGTGAATGTCAAAATTAAAGCACACTCTTCAATGCACAAAGTTAGTTCAATCACTTGATAAATATTTTGTCTAAACACAAAATTGATGCATATACAAAGTGAAATATAAATTTCAAACATAGCAAATTTCAAAGGACATAAAGTGAATGCCAATGTTAGTACACTCTTCACACAAAGTGAATGTAAAAATTCATACACACAAATTGAATGCCAAAGTTAAAACACAGTCTTTATACAAAGTTAGTTGAATCATTTCACACATAGTTTGTTCAAAAACACACACTTTATACATGTATAAGGTAAACACAAAAGTTCAAACATACCAAAGTTTAAGAATGCAATTAATGCCAAGTAAGTACACTCTACATAGTGAATGTGAAAGTTCACACACACACACACACACACACACACACACACACACACACACACACACACACACACAGACAGAGAGAGAGAGAGAAGATCAAATCTAAGTGAAAGATAAAATTCAAACACACTTCATATAAAGTGAATGCCAAAGTTAGTTCAAACACTCACACACATAGAATGTGAATGTTAAATTTCAAGCACACACTTCACACACACACAAAAGTAAACATAATTGAACATGCCAATTTTTGATTCACACTAAGTGAATGTGAAAGTTCAAACTTACCTAAACACAAAATTAGTAAATAGATCTAATATGTGAATGAGAAAGGTAGTTCACTCACATTTCACACAAAATATATGAATTTGCAATTAACTCAAACAAATTAAGGGGATGTCAAAGTTCAAAAATATGCTTCACATAAGAAATGTGGATGCCAATACATAAACAATAAGTGGCTGAAATCTAAGTGAATGCCAAAGTTCATTAGCTCTCTCTCTCTCTCTCTCTCTCTCTCTCTCTCTCTCTCTCACACACACACACACACACACACACACAAAGTGAATGTGAAAATTAGTTCATACACATTTCACACACACAAAGTGAATGTCGAAAGCTCACTCAAATAATAAAGGGATGTCAAAATTCTAATGCACACTTCACACAAACAATAAGTGGATGTTAAAACACTAAACAAAGTGAACTCCAAACTTCAAATAAATAAGTGGATGCCAAAGTTCAAACACACATATAAAGTGAATGCCAAAAGTTCAAATAATAAGTGCACACAAAGTAATGCCTAAAGTTCAAACACACTTCAAACAAAAAACAAGTGGATGCTAAACTGAAACATACTAAACAAACAAAATTCAAAGACACTTCAAATAAACAATCAATATTTGTCAAAATTTAAGCACACACACAAAGTATATGCCAAACCACAAACACATACTTCATACAAACAATAAATGTAAACAAAGTGAATTCAATTTTAAACATACAAAGTGAAACAAATATAATTTAATGCCAAAGTTCAAACCCATACTTCAAACAAACAATAAGTATATCAAATTAAAGTGAATGCCAAAGTTGCACTCCACATGTAAACAACAAATAGATTCTAAAGTGAAACACACTAAATAAACATGTATAAAATACAACTTACAAATAGTATAAAACTAATTATGTCAATGTTAATAGATTGCATTGTGGTTGAATTCGAGGTCATAGTTCTCAGGGCTTCTTTATGATTTAGTTCTCTAATGGTTCATACAAAATTTAGTTCATGTGGTTATTCATTTAATACCATTACATATATTTTTATTTGCAAAAAGAAATTAAATTTCTTATAGTATATATAGCCTTGTCCACCAACTACTACATATAATGGCTTTCCACTATAAATATAAATATAAACTATTTAGCAATCAACATTTAAAAATTTCTACCAACAAACTATTTGATAGCACCTTTGATACTTTTACTAGTATTAGATGCTTGTATTGAATTACAACATAAAATATACATTAGAAATGATTATAGAAATCCAAGAACCTCCACTCATTTTTAAATATCTCTTTCATTTAAACTTAAATCTCCACAATTAAACCAATAGAACACATTTTTCCCCACACACCAGATACAACCTTCCTGAAATATTATGATTACAATTACAAACCAGGCCATATTGTCTAGGGAGATTGGCATGCATGAGTTAAATCCGTGAAAAATCTGGTTGCTTTTTTGGAATCACCACTAAAAATGTGTTGTCGACTCCTCTTAACGTTATTTATGATGGTCAAGATTCTTCAACACCCAACAAAAATTTTTGAATGTGATATTGAAGAGATAATGTCGGTACTAATTTTGAAAAAAAAAAAAAGAGAGAGAAAAGCCGTATGGTGCACATCTCAAAGAGTGTATTGTGGACAACTGGTCAAAAATGTGGTAACGTGCCTATTTGCCTAGAAAAGAGGACACAGGATTTTTGTATTTTCTATCAAATTTCCCGCATGCGTTCTATAATTATTTTCCTCCGTCGTTTTGTTCATTTCGTTTCTCATCATTTGAATACTCGCATTCATATTTCAAATCAAATAACTTTTCAGAAAGGACAATGGGTTGCCGAGAAATTTAGTTTTACTATGGTGATTTAATGAAAATTCCTAAACCATGCAGATAAAAAGCACGTACTTCAATTCCAGCACATTGAATTAAAATACCTTCAATTTTAAAAAGCAAGTTCTAGTCTCAGACACGCCGATTTAATACAATAATTACTACAATGCTTGAACGCTGTGTCATATGGACATTATTTATCACTGGTACAGAATAGCTGTGTCATAGGAACCCGATAGTCAACTTCATATGTGACATTTGTCTACCCCCAACAAAAATGGGTAAAAACAACCAAAGCAAGAAAGAATTGTCTGCATCTCCATTTTCTATTGTTAGTAGATATTTGCTCTCTTTTTTAAAACAGATTATCCTCATACTTTGTACAACATTGTAACTTCTGATGTGTTCCAGTAGAATGCAAGCTAACTACATAACAGGTTAAGGAAATGGGTACAAGAAAATTAAATCGACAACACTTGATAGTTACTAAAGTGATAAAGATAATTATATGGTCTGTTGTAATTTTGATTTTAGTTGAAATAATACTGTAAATCGGTGAAGGTTAGCAGATTGACAGGTTGGTAGATTGACTCGCAGTTATTGAATGTTTGTCCGTTAGAGGTTCACAGTTTGAATTATAGTTTGAATTATGTATCCCTGCATATCTCTCTTTGACTTTAGTTTAGATTTTATTGAGAAGAGACAACATAATTATATGATTTTTTGTAATTTTGATTTTAGTTGAATTAATAATATAAATTGGTGGTGTTGGAGGTGGCTAGTAGATTGATTGGAAGCTATTGAATGTTTGCCAGATAAAGTTTGATAATTTGAATTCTGTCACTGCAGGTCTCTTTTATTCTGGCTAGATTTTATCTAGATGGTTAGATTTTATCCAGAAGAAACAGGTTTATAGTACCTGTTAATCAGGATCAGAAACCTAATAAATTTATAATACCTGCTAACAGAGAATTATATAGCCTGTTGTAATTTCGATTTTTGTTATAATACTGTAAATTGCTGGTGGCTAGTAGATTGATTGGCAGCTACTGAATGTTTGTCAGCTAAAGGTTGACAATTTGATTCATGTGTCATTGTAGGTCTCTTTTACTCTGGCTAGATTTAGAAGAGACAGGTTTGTTGAGAAATGGACCAGTTAGGACTCGAACCTAGAACTTTTCATTTGCTGCTGGAGTGCTCTACCAATTGAGCTAGTGGCCCCTTGTGGCCAGCCCATCGTGGTCCGGGTGTGGCTTACTTCCAACACCCCCCCTAAGCCACACTGCAGGGGATTGGGGCTCCTAACCTGTTTCTGATACCAATTGTTGAGCTCAAGGTTTATATTACCTGCTAATAAGAATCAGAAACCTAATAAATTTATAATCCCTGCTAATAGAATAATAAAAACCTGAAAAAACTGAAATGTAAAAAATAAAATAATGGAAGTGTTATTACTGGAATCCAACTTTTAACCTAAATAGAGATAATGAAAAAATATAACAAAATAGAAAGGTGGAATCTTAACCCAGAATTTTTGTCAATTAAACTTGTGTATTGAATTGAGTTGATAAAATGGTTAAAACACTATAGTGAGGTTTAAACTTCTGCGTGCGGACTGTATACCTAAGTCACACTAATGCCCCTAATAAATCTGGGAGCCAAAGCATGTGTGTAAACTTCCATGTTCAATTTGAAATATCACGAGCACAATCTAATCTGGCCACTAAAATTAAGAATCACATGAAGCACACGCCCCATCTATTTCGTTGGTTTAATGTTCTCACTTCCTTTCTGTTGTCACATCCAAATTTATTTTTTACTACCTATAAGATGCGTCATTTGCCATATGGTCTTTGCTTCCCATGGAGAATTGACTAAGATTGACTACAACCAAAACCTTATAGGTATTGAAGGTGAAATTGGAGAATAAAGTATTTGTACGAGAAACATGCCTTACAATTATTTGAGAAGTTTAGATATGAATGATATAGCAATTAGATTTTAAATTAATATGAGAGTTTTGAGATTTTATATATATATATATATGATGAAAATGTATTTATCTCGATATTAATTAAAGATAATTAATACACCTTTATAAAAAAGGGTTGGGTGGTATAAAGGCACAACCCAAGAACACATGGGCAGAGCCCAAAAATAAACTACAAAACATCACAAAGCTTCCTTTCCCATTGGAAAAGGAAGCGAATAGAAAATTTGCCACAAGGAAAATGCTGCTGAGGACCAAAGTCCCCACAATTGCAATGGGCACCACCATAACCGCAACCACCATGTCCACCACTAAAACTATTGCAAAAACTATTGGCATAACTATTGTCGTCGCCACCAAAATCGCCACCAATAGGGCCAGTAACAGGAAACCCACAACAATAAACAGAACTAGAATCCTTTTGCAAATAAATCACCTCAGTCCAGCTCCGTCTCTCCAACCGCCACTGACAATCAGAGCAAAAAAACTTCTATTCTTAGCTCACGACCATCCCACGAAAACTATGAAAACAAGAAGGTGCACCACCATAACAATAACAGTCATCGCCACCACCTCCAAAACCCCTGTTGCCACCACCAACAACATAGTGTCGGCCACCGCGTCTACCGCCACCCTGATAACCACTACCAAAACTACCACCACCACCAGAATAGTTGCCACCAATATGGCCTATAATGTCAAACACCACAACAAAATCCACGGACTTGCCCTCAGCTAAACTGCGAAAGTCATCAGTGTGAAGGGACGACCGATACACAACGCCACCACCATAAGGAGAAATGAAACTATAACCCTGCGAAAAACCACTTCACCAATCCAGACTGCTCTTCTGCCATGATTGCAACCCTTTGCAAAGATCAGAGAAAACCATACACTGGTTTCTCCCCCATGGATTTGATTTACAATATGAGACATAGATAAATTGAAATGTTAGAGGTAGAATTAGAGTGATTATTTGGAGTTGATGTGATATAGATGTTGGTTGGTTTGGTTTTTTATAGAGACGCTATAACAATGATTTGAAACTTGGAGTTTAGTATTGAATTTGAGACTACAAGCCCATGACAAATAAATTATGATCTTTTTTGTCCTTATCACTAAGCCACAACCATAATCTAGTCCATGGACACCATTCTGCAGTGTTATTTTGTCCACTAGAAAGTTTAAACTTTAGGACTTGTAGGTCGTACTCACTAGAGTGTGTACCTACTCACAAGAAAGCTTGGTGCTAAAGAGCACCTTTGGGGCCTTGTTATGTATAGAGGGAAATATGTTTAACTTCCTTGGTGATAGTCAGTCCCTAATGTTGATTTGATTGTAGCATCATAAATTATTGCCACTTACAATTTCACACTAGGTTTAGCACTCCGTTTAACATGTGTTTATCTCCACTTATGGTGTATCTATTTTGGGTCTTGATTAAGGATCTTTGGTAAGCCCCCTGGTAACATTTTCTTTAGGGAACTAATTGGCTAGGACTGTAGTGCCCAAAGCTAGTGACCTGCCAGCTTGGTCCTTAAAATATTTCAATTAAAATATGTCGGCCTTGTTTTCCTTAGGTGATGCACCTTGTCGGCCTCAACTCAATTGGGCCCTCGAAAAGTAATTGGGATTCATATATAAACAACTCTCTCTCCCTCATTTACACACATGCAACTTCCCTCTAGCAAGTAGTCTCTTTCTCTCTATCTCTCTACAAGCTCTCTATTTCTGAAGATTAGTATTGTGTGCACTAACCCTTCTTGCACGTCTTTGATGAAGCTCCTTCCTCATTCATAAACTCCTTGTGGATTACAACATACATCCAACTAGGGTTTCCATGCTCGTGGTAACTCCATTTCATTTATATAAGTCCTTTATCATTTGGTTTTTCCTTTTCTCATCATGACTACACACTCTCTATCATCATCATTTGTTGTTGCAGAGGTGGGAAAACCACTCACGAGGTTTGACTTAGGCAAGTCCCTAAATAACACCAAACATTTTTTATCTCTTCATGTGTGCATATTAGGATCAAGAATTGTAGACAACGACGATCGATGGAAAGATGGAAGATACGGATGCAGGGATCTTTGCACAAAATTTTGACTAGAGACAAACCCTAGGAATAGGGTGCTTAGCACAAGATTCCTCCTAGTTCTACCCCTATTTCAGGATGCAGGCTTCGTCTATCCTGCTCATCCCTGATCTACGTCATGTTTCTATGGTCTGATTTCTAACACCTATAAGTTGTTTGTTTTGTCATTTAGGTCACTTAAAACCCTAGAAATTACTATTGTCAAATCAATATCTACTATTACAACAAAAGAACAGAGCCAAGACTGCTTGTTTCTCCCTTGAGGACTGTAGCCAAACGTAAAAGTCTTCATCAACTTGTGTTCTAATGTTTAATAGAAAAGATTGATCTAGTTAGTTCATAATTAATTAGAATCTCTTTTTCTATCTTATATTTTGGTGAACCTGACGTATCTTACACTTATACAACCTTTTTAGTCTTCTTGTGCTCAATTAGTTGATTAACTAATTAAACATTTATGTTCCATATCTTGTTTTATCTCATGGATCTAGTTCAAAAAAAAAATAGTTATAAATCTTTATTGTTGTGGTTACCAAAATCTTAGACCTCTTTCCTTTCTCCTTTGGTTGCATGTTCAAGCTCCTTGGACATCACTAAGGATATTTGTCGAAATCAAGTTAATAAAAGTTATATTTTTGGTTCCCAAAAGGAACCTTTGAAACCAAAAATTATTTTGCGCCTTTGTTCTAATGTTATAGAACCATAATCTAATCATGTTTTAACTATTCGGGGTGTTCCAAACCCACCTCGACCTCCTTGTTACATTCCCAAGATTTCAAAACAAGTTATTCAAAATAAGCAACTTGTTAAAATGTGTCACAACAACATAGTTAGCATGCAGTTTCTCACACATACAAAAATCATAACAAACAAAATAAACAAGCACCAATTGTTCCTACTTCTCTTCCACCTTCTCAAACTTTTCTTCCTCTAACTTGTTATTAATCTCATCATGCTAACAGAGAATATGACCTTCTTGAGATGATTTGTGCTACTCCATCTAAGATCTCACTCTAGGAATTAATACAAACCTTTCCTACATACTACTAGATGCTCCAGGAGGCTCTCCAAAAGATAGTTGTTTCACCTTCTATTAGACCAAATGACATAGAAGCCTTGTTAGATTGTATGCATGTGACAAATTTAGATATTTACCTCCTCTCAAAATTCAACAACATGATCCTCTCATGGTCTTAGTCATAATTAATAGAACTGGAATAAAACATACTAAGATTGATAATGGATTAGGTCTTAATATTTGTAGCATTGACCTATTATATAAACATCATGTAGATACCTTTCTTATCAAGCTCGATACTCTTAATATTTGTGACTTTGATAATATTGGTAGAAAATCACTAGGCACAATCACACTACAGGTGTTAAGGTAGGACCTATGACTTTGCCTATGCTTATTCATGTCATGCCTGATACTCTTTCATATAATCTTCTTCTTGGTAAACCTTAGATTCACACCATG
This sequence comes from Cunninghamia lanceolata, assembly GCA_027924645.1. NCBI lineage: Eukaryota > Viridiplantae > Streptophyta > Pinopsida > Cupressales > Cupressaceae > Cunninghamia > Cunninghamia lanceolata. Next base: position 9,829,438 of record BSBN01000193.1, read on the forward strand.
GGGGCAGTCCCATCTACTCTTCATCATACAATGAAGTTTTTTTATAACAACAAAATTTATATAGTTTTGGGTGATCCAAATCCAGAAAGTTTCTTACAAGTGGAGGTTTGGTTTGAACCTCTAGTTTCAAAATATCTCAACAACTTGATTCCTTCTTCAAAAAAAGATGACCCGTTATTCTCCTCTACCAACAACAGTGAGGATCGGAATAGTGCTTTACCTTTGAGTGCATATTTCAGTGACAATTGGGGCTCACTAGACTTTACATCCTCATTTACTAGAGAATACAAAATTTTACAATCTAAACCTAAAAATTTTGAAGGTGGCTTCGGTTTACCCTACAAAATCTATTCCTTCTAAAAAAACTAAACTCACCACCGAAACTTCTTCTACTTCAACAAATTCTAATTTACACCACCATCACCTTCTATTCATGATGACGTGCCTTCTTCTTCTGACAAGATTAGTAACATGACCTCTCCTCCTTTATCTAACTTGGAGACACATTATGTGATTGATTCAAAATTCTTTCTAAACATGGATACAATAGAAATGCTTTAGGGTGCATGGAACAAGGAGATAAGGTTCATGCGAAATTGACATTACTCTTTCCTAAAGAATGTTTAGGTTTTCTGCCTTCTCCTTTCAATACATTCCCTTTGCCATTGTCTAAACTCTTTATGGCTCCTTATTTTAAGAAATCAAACCTTTCCCCACAATAAAAGGGTTAGAACCTACTCCACCTACTTCTTCTCTTCTATCTCAGCAAGAGTGTATTTCACCGATCTTACTCAAGGACTGCTTGATCACGTTTCTTCCTTTGACAGGCAAAAGCTTTCCACAAAACAAACAATCAACACTTCCTATCTATGCATATCATCGAGCACTTGGATATTCCACTAATGAATGCCGATCCTTGCATAAAAAATTCAACAACTTCATGACACGTATGTTGTAGCACCGCTTCTTTATTCAAATAACAAATAATAGTGAGGATCACCCTCACCTAGTTCATTTTAGATAACAAATTTGTTTTCCCTACAACATTATGATAGAGTCTCCTTTGTTATGGAATTGAGATACCTCTGTCACCATATTGTTGTAGAATCATGTATTCCTTTTCAGGGCTATGCTTACCCATGTTATGGGCGACAAGAGCATTTGGTTCTTGGTTCTCTATTCACATGTGCATCCATACATGCAGCCTTCTTTATTCACACCCTGTGCCATGATATAACTATTAGAAACATATCACTTGGGCATGTGATTCTAGGAAGCTCTCGTGCCTGTTTTAAATTTATATCATTTTTTCTACCTTAAAGGTAATTGCTCCCTGATAGAGTTAGCAATTACTTTAAGTTGAGGGCATACATCATGCTATGAGCTTTACTTTATACATACACCACTTTGTTGGTCTTTCTATCACAACACTTGTTGATGATATTTATAACACTTATTTAAAGTCACCCAGCAAACATCATGTTTCGGTTAGCTTGTAAATATTTGATATTGCCTTCTAAGGTGTTACATAGCTTTCCCCCCAGGGTATTGTCTATGTTTATGCTCCTTGAGGCATCAAACAACACATAGTCACCTAGCTTAATACAACTTTCTAGCCTATGATCCTTGTACTCTATGAACCATATAGTATAACACAACTTGCTCACCTATGTGCTTCATATGACCTTGTTACACTCATTATCACCTAGAATAACACAACTTTCTAGCTTGTGATCCATGAGAGTTTTGTAATCTGCATGACTCCTAGCGATAAAGAAAGCTAGTGCTTGAGTCATGTGCTCTTCTTTGTTTGTGTTGATTGTTCCCTTGTCTATTTGTGTGCATTCTCTCCTTAAAGTGATCGTGCAACTCAAATTTAATTTATTTTTGGTGTTCTTTTTACAATTTTGGGGACAATGCATGGTAATTGAGACAACCTTTCATACCAAGGTTTGTTTTACTTTACTGACTAATTTTTTTTTTTAGTGCTTGGATCATATGATTTATCAAATTTGTCATTGTATGTTTCATGTTCTCCATGTATATTTTATGTTTTTAATGTATGCTCTATGTATTCACCATTTATTCTTCATGTTTTCCATGTATGCTCCATGCATTTTCCATGTATTCCTTTTGTATTCTCCATGAATGCTTCATGTATGCTTTGTCTTATCTTGTGTTTATTGAATTCTCAAATGTATGTATGTATGTATGTATGTACGTATGTATGTATGTATGCATGCATGCATGCATGCATGCATGTATGTATGTATGTATGTATGTATGTATGTGTATTATTCATGCCATGTGTTTTGTGACTCATAGGATCCTAAGCTCTCTCAAACTTAGTGACATTCTATGAAGAGATTTCTTTTCTCTATACTTTAGCATGAGCACGAGCGTAAGTTCCTACTCCCACTAAAGTGGGGGCTAAATGTAGTGTTGTAAATTGTCACCACTTACAATTTCACACTAGTTTTAGTGATCCATTTAGCATATGTGTTTATCTCTAGTTATGGTGTATCTATTTTGGGTCTCGATTCAGGATCTTGGGTAAGTCTCATGTCAACATACTCTTTCAGAAACTAATTGGCTAGAACTCTAGTGTCCAACACTAGTGTCTTTCTTGTTGGGTCTTGAAAAAAATTGAATTAAAATATGCTAGTCTTGCTTTCCTTAGGTGATGCACCTTGTTGGCTTCAATTGAACTAGGCCCTCAAAAAGTAATTGGGATTCATATATATAATCAACTCTCTCTCCCTCATTTATACACATGCAACCTCTCTCTCTCTCTCTCTCTCTCTCTCTCTCTCTCTCTCTCTCTCTCTCTCTCTCTCTCCAAGATCTTTATTTTTGAAGATTACTATTGTATACACTAACCCTTCTTGCACATCTTTGTGGAAGCTCCTTCCTCCTTCATCAACTCCTTGTGGATTATGACATACATCCAACTAGGGTTTCCATGCTCATGGTAAGTCCATTTAATTTATAGTAGCACTTTATAATTCAGTTTTACCTCTACTCATCATGAGCACACACTCTCTATCATCATTATTTGCTATTGTGGAGGTGGGAACAACATTCATGGGGTATGACTTAGGCAAGCCCCTAAACTACACCAAGCACTTTTTCTCTCTTGATGTGTGCAGATTGGACTTGAAAATTACAGACACTCACAATCAACAGAAAGACAGAAGATACAGACATAGAGATCTTCATACAATATTTTTATGAGAGCCAAACCCTAGGACTAGGGTGTGCAATGCTAGAGTCCTCCCATTTCTACCCTTTTTCTAGTTGCCGGCTCTATCTATCTTGCTCATCTCTTATCTATTACTTGTTTCTGTGGATTTGATATGTAACACTTGTAAGCTATTCATTTTCTCATTTAGGTCACTTAAAATGCTAGATCTTGCTATTGTCAAATCAATCTCCCCTATTACAACAAAAGAATAGAGTCCAAACAACTTGGCTATCCCTTGAGGACTATTGCCAAGCGTAAAAGTCTTTGCCAAGTTGTGTTCTAATGTTTGATAGAAAAGATTGATCTCATTAGTTCATGATTAATTAGGCTCTCTTTTTCTATCTTACATTGAGAAGGTCAAAAAAAGAGGAAATAAAAGGTTGATTGATGAGTATAATACAATTGAGTAAGCTAAGGCCAATCAAATTTGTGATGTAGATGTATTATGTGATGTGTTAATTGCCATCAAAGTTATGTAGGATAATGTCTTTAAATTCAATTCTTAGACACAATTTTAGTACTTTTAAAGCACTTGTAAATGAGTAAAAATTAAACATTTTGGGATTGCCATCCTTAGAAGCAAGATATTTGAAGTTTATAACTAGAGATCTAGACCATGTGCACAATTCTATTTAAAGTAAAAGATTATAAGTGAGACCTAGTCAAGGAAGGTAGAAACTCTAGGAATTGAGCCAATACTAATATGAAGTAGAGGATTTATCATAACAATTATTAGATTCATGAGTAGTTTTAGTGACTCCACCATAAGAGTGAAATTGGGTGCTAAAACAATGTATTTATGTCATCCATGGAAATTGGCATAAAAAACAAAGGTCAAATTGTGATGCATGAACTTTTCTCCTCTACCTTTCCTCCCACTTTAGTGTACATGTAAATCTAGATGAGTAAATGTGAAAGTAGATATAAAAGAAATACTACTAAAAAAGGATATGATTTTTTTGTCATCTACAAACCCAAGTCGTAAGAACAAGTGTGTACTCACTTTGTCCTTATACATGTACTGAAAAGGAGAGTCTAATCTGCTGGTTGCGAAATGAACTATCAAATAGCTTGAAGCTTTCACTATAAATTGTGGAGATGTGAAATGTTTCTTGGAGGTGGCATATTCACAATAGCATTGATCTTCTTCGTATTGACCTCAATACCATAGTGTGAGACAATAAACCCCAACAATTCACCACTATCAACATTGAAGACACATTTTCAAGGGTTTACACACATGTTGTAGAGACAAATACTTTTGAAAATATGGCAAAGGATTCTGACATGATCTTGGCACATAATTGATCAATTTGGCTAAAATTTCATTGACAAAGTCCTCCAATATGTTGTGAATAAAATCATAAAAGGTGAGGGTCACAACCCATTGGTAAGTTGCACCAGCATTCTTTAAACCAAAAGGCATGACCATTCAACACAAAATACCCCAAATTGATGTAAAAGTAGTTTTGTTCTAATCTTCAGGATTTACAATGATATGGTTGTAAATAGAGAACCCATTCATGGGAGAGAGTAAGGCATGGCCAGTAGTCGAATGTACTATCATGTTGATGTTAGAAAGAGGAAAGTCATCTTTTAAAGATGCTTTGTTGAGCTCATGAAAGTTAATGCATATTCAAATATGATTGTTAGGTTTATCGATAGCAATGATATTCGACATCCAAGGTGAATAGTCAATTGGATGAATAAATCCAACTTGTAGGAGCTTCTCTATCTTAGCTTTGACCCCTAACGAGACCTTGGGATTCATATCTTTGATCTTTTTCTTGACTGGATGGGCATCGGGATATAACATGATATTGTGTGTCATAATCTATGGATCAATACTGAGCATGCCCTCATATGACCAAGAATGTTTTTTGAAAATCATGCAAGAGAGAAGAGTAATCATGGTGTTCTTCAAGATCTAAACACTTTCCTATCTCAATGAATTTTTTTTCACTAGCTTGATTCATTGAGACATCAACAGTATCTCCAACTAGGAGAGTGTTGTGGTCTAGAATATCAAGTAGATGAGTAGATTCCTAAGGTGTATCATGATATGTTGAAGCATCATATTATACATCAAAGGTTTCTCCAAAGTATGCCTGACCATTTAAACAATAGGGGAAACCTCAATCATGATGAAATTTAGGCATGTGGTCATATACACCCAAGAATTTGGCTAAAGCCTCATCTGTTGAGAAAGAGTCAAGAGAAATACTGTTATAACAGGATCTCGATTCAGTCATTTCCAGATACACCAAAGAAAGTGTAGAAGAAGCTGGGGAAGTAGTTATCAGATTAATATTTAGAGAGGGGCAATGAGAGGTTCAAGAGGACTAAGAAGGATGGTAACCAAGGCCTTTGGAGTAATTGTTTCAATTGGCTTCCAAAGGGACTTTGATGCCTTGCTCTTTTTGACCACATCAATTACCTATGTACCTGATTTGAGATAAAATGTGAAAACCATGGCAATAAGATGATTCCATATCCATGAAAGGTAGTGAATGACCATTAGTGGCATAGTCGATGTTTTATGTATATTCACATTAATTAGTTGAATTAGAGGAAGTTGGAATAGAAGATTTTATTTTCTTAGAAGAAGTAGGTTGCAAAGATGAAGCAGAAGCCGCTTTTGGATTATGAGTTTTATATTGCAAGACTTTATATTCTATAACAAAGGAGGGTGTAAAGTAAAAAGAACTCCTATTGTCACCTAGATATGCACTTGAAGATGAATCTGATAGGGAGGACTCTAGGCTGCCTGCTTCTACATCCTATAGGTGTACAAGACTGTTTGACAACTCTAGCCTTCCTACCAATTCAAAGTGCTAACTGACATCTTCCTACACAAAAATGTTAGCTAAAAACCTCAACTCTTTGCAGAGATGGAAAACTCTATTTCTCTGCTTGGTGTGGGACACATACCTTGTCCACACTGCTTCCAAGATACTGCCTCAATGGCACATAACTTTTTGAGCCCGTTGCCCACCCTTCTCACTCTGTTCAAGGGTCTAGACTGCTTGGTGCTCACTTTCTTTCTCTCTATTCTCCACCCCTGCAAGTCTATTTTCCTACTTGTCTATCTAGCCGGACTCCTTACTGAACTCGCCTAGAACAAGCATGCATTGCCTCTACTAGACAATCCGACCACCCACAAAAGAAAAACAAACAAAAAACATGACTCTGCTTGATGGCCTCCATACTGTACAGAGGAACTCGAGGAACATCAATGCAGAGTCATGGTTTTCAAAAGAGAACAAAATTGCAGAAACAGAATTGACTAATCTACTTCAGAATGATAAACTAAAAATAGAACAGAATATACAAATGATCGAACTGCTGTATTTTATTATTATTCAAAAATTTTGATTACATCAAAATGCTTCACACATCAAAATTCTCTTCTTCGTTTCTTCTCCTCTCTGCTGAACTCCCTTCACAGAAAGAATGCTACATTTTATATGTATTCCATGTCTGTTACAGGACGGTTCAACTACCAGACTGGTTCATATTCTAACTGCCGGTTCAATTCTACATTTTCTTGACTGTCGGCCAGACTCACCATGATGTCTCTCCGACATATTCTATCGGCACAACTGATGACTATCGGCCTAGCCTAAGTCCCTTCCATCGATGGACCATTTCTCTCCGACGGCTTTAAGTATTCATCACTCAGACATTACATTGTCGGCGTAGCTTTTCCTTGGTTAGCCAATATGTACTTTTACTCCGACGGTCCTAACAACTGCCTTCGGTGAGACCACATTCTATCGGCAAATTTCACATTTGTCCCGCCGATATCTTTGGTCATGCCGATGTGCTTCCTTCATTCCTTTCTGTCGGTGTGACAATACATCGTCAGCGCAATAAAAGAAGCTTGTGCCGATGTCTTTTATTACCCCGATACATACTCCTTCGCTGAACCATTGAACCTCAACAATGGGGTTCAATCGCAAGGTTCAACAGTGAGGTTCAACCTTTAACAAGTGACCAACGCTTTCCAACTCCACCATTCAATAAGCATGAACCCGTTGAACCATTGAACTTCACAGTGAGGTTCAACCGCGGGGTTCAACGAAGAGGTTAAACCACGGGGTTCAACCGTTGAACAAAATGACCACCGATTTCAACTTTACAACTCAGAAGTATACAACTGTTGAACCGTTGAACCTTGGCGTGAGGTTCAACCACGGGGTTCAACGAAGAGGTTCAACGGCGTGGTTCAACTGTTGAACAAATGGACCAACTACTCTAACTTCACCAAACTGAAATATAAAACTGTTGAACCATTGAACCTTGGCGCCAGGTTCAACTGTGGGGTTCAACTGAATGGTTCAACTGCAAGGTTCAACCGATCAACAAAGTGCTGATCAACAAAGTGACCAATGATTCCAATGAACCATTGAACCTTGGCGCGGGTTCAACTGCTGGGTTCAACCGAATGGTTCAACGACACGGTTCAACCGTTGAACAAATGCTGAACACCATCCAACATACATTCTTTGACTTGAATTTTCACTTGGCTCAAAGGCCGATCAAAAACAAAATGCTTCTCCCGCCAATGCATTTTCAAAAAACTTGAAAAACTCCAAAGACAAAATCACATGCTGCAAACTCAAAATTGACAAACCAAAAACTATGTACGGTTGCATTGAGCCTTGGTGCTCCTGCACCATACTCCCCCTGTGTGGAAAGAAGCTAAGTCACCTCTGGTGACAATGAGGCAAAATCAATGCCCCTCTTTTTGAACTCTGACTCTACAACCCAGGTAGCTTCTGCTTCAGGCAACTGCTTCCACTTTACCCAATGCTCCATGTAGACACCATGTCTGGTTTGCCTCTGTACTCTTGAATCCAATATTCTTTCTGCCTATAGTTTGGGTTGTAGTGGCAAAGTTACATCTATTGCTGTCTGTCCCTTCTCTGAAATGGATCCATTTGCTGCTGACTGAGGACCCCTGTATTGCACCAGGTCTTGGACATTAAACACTGGTGAGATTGCCAAATCTTCTGGCAATTCAATTCTGTAGGCATTTTTTCCATACTTGTTTAGAATTCTGCAAGGACCAATTCTCCTCATCTGCAGTTTTGTTGGCATTCCTTTCTGCATTCTGGCTTTGTTCAAATGCACCATAACCAGATCACCAACCTCAAACTGAATATCCCTTCTGTGGGCATCTACTCCATCCTTGATCTTCTGTGTGTTCTCTGTCAAGGTTTTCTTCACCTGTTCATGCACTTCTTTCATGGATTGTGCAAAATCCTCGGCATGTCCACTTCCTGTTCTCCATGTTTCCCATATTCCTAAGCTCACATACACCTCTGGAATGCATTCCATAGACTATTTCGAATGGACTCTTACCAGTAGTCCTATTCACACTGTCATTATAGGCAAATTCTGCCTGATGAATGACAAGATCCCAACTCTGTCCATATTCTTTGGTTATACATCTTAACAGGTTGCCCAATGTCCTGTTTACCACCTCTGTTTGACCATCTATCTGTGGGTGATATGCTGAACTGAAAGACAAATTTGTTCCCAATCTCTGCCACAATGTTTTCCAGAAATACCCCATGAATTTAGCATCTCTGTCAGACACAATACTTGCTGGAAGTCCATGAATCCTTATCACTTCTCTGAAAAACAAGTGTGCTATATGACTGGCATCATGAGTCACTTTACAGGGAATGAAATGACTCATCTTGCTAAACCTGTCCACAACTACATATATGCTATCATAACCAGTCTTAGTCTTAGGCAAACCAACTACAAAATCCATGCTTACACATTCCCATGGCTTGGAAGGAATGGGTAAGGGTTGGTACAGTCCTGCATTTGAAGTGGTTCCCTTGGCCTTCTGACATACGATACACTACTCTACATACCTTCTGATGTCTCTGTGCATCCTTGGCCAATAATAGAACCTTTGGACTAGCTCCAATGTCTTGTTCAGACCAAAATGGCCACTCAGTCTACCATTGTCCTTCTCCTGTATGAGATTCTCTCTCATAGATCCCCTTGGCACACATAATTGTCCACCTTTGAATAGCAATCCCTGCTGTAAGGTGAAATCTGCAAACTTACTGTGAAAGTGATTCTCAAAATCTTGACATACCTTGTATGCCTTAGCAAAATCTTCATCATCTTGGTAAAGATTCTTGAAATCTTCAATCCTAATGCTCTGCAACTGCACTTCCTGCACTATGAGCAATCTTCTGCTCAAAGCATCTACAACTCTATTCAGCTGCCCCTTCTTATGCTTAATTGTAAAGGTATAAGACTGCAGGTACTCCATCCATTTGATATGCCTGCTGCTTAACTTATCCTGTGAGTTTAGAAAACTCAGAGCTTGGTTATCTGTGTAGACAACAAATTCTTTAGGCAGGAGATAATGTCTCCACTTCCTCAATGCTTGGACTAGAGCATACAACTCTAAGTCATACGAAGAGTACTTACTCTTTGCTTCATTCAGCCTTTCACTGAAAAAGGCTACAGGTCTATTTTCCTGATTTAGCACTGCTCCTACAGCTATATTACTTGCTTCACATTCAATAGTAAATAGCTTATCAAAACTGGGCAACAACAAAACAGGTTGTGTTGCTACCTCTTTCTTCAACCTTTCAAAACTTCTATCTGCAGCTGGTGTCCATCTGAATTTTGCTTTCATTCCACCCTTAATTGTATCCAACATGGGTGCACATATTCCACTGAAATTTTTGATAAACTTTCTGTAAAACTAGGCTAAGCCATGAAAACTTCTCACCTCTGTGGCTGCTCTGGGAGTAGGCCAGCTCAAGATTGCCTTTACCTTTGACTTGTCCATCTTTAATTCTCCCTGGGACACCACAAAACCAAGGTATACCAATTCCTGCTTCATGAATTCACACTTCTCCAGATTGATGGTTAGTTGTTCATCATGTAATTTTTGCAAAATAGTATTTACATGTTCTAGATGTTCTTCCTTGGTCTGACTAAAAATAAGAATATCATCTAGAAAAACAATAACAAATTTACCAATGTAATCCTTTAGGACTTCATTCATGAGTCTCATAAAGGTGCTGGGTGCATTTGATAGACCAAATGGCATAACAAGCCATTCATACAGTCCTTCTGTGGTCTTGAAGGCTGTCTTCCACTCGTCTCCTTCCTTGATTCTTATTTGGTGGTAACCACTCTTCAGGTCTATCTTGGTGAAATACTTTGCTTTTCCAATACAGTCCATGAGATCTTCAATTCTGGGAATTGGGAATCTATACCTTATAGTTATCTTGTTTATGGATCTGGCATCTATGCACAATCTCCATGATCCTCCTTTCTTGGGTGCCAACACTGTGGGCACTACACAAGGACTAATACTCTTCCTGATCAATCCTTGATCTAGCAACTCCTGTACTTGTCTAGAAATCTCTTTGTGTTGATCTGGAGTCATCGTGTAAGGTGCCTTATTTGGCAAAGATTCTCCTAGAATCAGGTCTATCTAATGGCTTATTTCTCTCTGTGGAGGCAATGTGGCTGGTGTACCATCACTGATTATGCCTTTATACTTCTCTAGTATAGGCTGCACTTCTTTGGGAATCTTTGTCTTCTTATCCTGCTGTCCTTCTTTTGGTTTTACTATTATGGCATAACCAATACCATCCTCCTTAAGAGTACTCAAAAACTCTTTTCCACTCACAACCAAGATATTAGGACTCTTTGTCTAAACTACATCTTCATCCTCCAATGACTGAATCTTATAGGTGACACCATCCTTCTGAAAAGAATAGGCATTCTTCTCACCATCATGTACTACCTTTCGGTCATACTGCCATGGTCTGCCCAATAAGAGATGGCATGCATCCATGGGTAGTATATCACATAATACCTTATCCTTATAGCCACCTATACTAAACTCTACCCAACTTTGTTCATTTACTACCACATGTTGACCCTTATTCAACCATGTGACTCTATATGGGTTTGCATGAGTAATTCTTTTCAAATTTAGTTTCTTAACTGCTTCATCAGAAATAATATTATCAGTAGATCCTGAGTCTATGATAATTTTACATACCTTATTCAAAATCTTGCACTTGATTCTGAATAGTGCTCTCCTCTGGCTTGGTTCAGACTTTACCAGTTCCTTCATCAAGGTTCTCCTTATCATCAGGTTCTCTCCATCTTCTGAGTTCAGATTGACCTCAGGTGACTGGCTGGTGGATGCATTATCTTGGAAATAGTGATTTCTCTTATCACCTCCTTGAGAAAAGGATGTGGCCTTTTCTAGACACCTATACGCTGGATGACCTAGATTGCCACAGTTGTAATACTTCATGTTGGTGAAATAGGATCCTCTGCCTGATCCTCTTGACCTTCCTCTGTTAGATCCCCTTCCTCTGTGGTTTCCTCTACCACTTGACTCCCCACTCTGCTCTGTGAGTTTTGATTATACTTGGGATCTATTGTCAGCATTTCTTCCACCAAAACCTCCTCTGTGTCCTCTATTATCTCTGCCTCTTCCTCTTCCTCTGCTATTTGAGTCTTGTTTCCTCTTATTCTTTTCCTCCACTTTCAGTGCCAGCTGATAGCATTTTTGCACTGTTGTAGGACACAACAAACTGATTTCTTCTTGTATATTCCACTTCAGACCATTTAGGTACCTTGCTACCTTTATGCTTTCATCCTCCATTACTTTGGACCTTAAGCATAGCTTTTGGAATTCTTCAGTGTATGCACTGACATCTAATTCCTTCTGTCTCAGATTCTATCTCTTCCTGTGTAGCTGTATTTCATAATCTTCTGGCATATATGCTTCTTTGATTTTGGTTACCATTCCCTTCCAAGTAGCTATGGGCTTCTTATCTTCTTTTGCTCTTTCAGTCTGCACAAATTTCCACCAGGTTAAGGCAGCTCCCCTGAGTCTGGATTTGGCCACCTTTACTTTCTGTGCCTCGCTTGCACCATCACATTCAAAGTGATTTTCAAGTCCTTCTATCCACTCCATGACCAAATCTGGGTCCATTTTCCCACTGAAAAGTGGTACTCCTTCCAATGTTTTACCACTCATTGCTTTCAACGCTTTCAAGAATGGTTCTTCTTCCGACTTAGGATCAGGTGTGGGCTCTTCATCTTCTACAGACACACCTTTCCCCTTATCTTCAGAATATTTAACTCTCTGGCTGACTTCTTCAGTCTTTTGCAACATTACACCTAGCTTACTCTCCATTTCTGCTAGTCTTTCTTGTAGGAGTCTATTCTCCTCTTCTTGATCCTCAACCTTCTTTGCTAACTCTACATTAGTCACCATTTTCTTGGATGAACCTACAGACTCACTTGAACTCGGTGATGACATACAACTCTTCTATTCCTACCTGGAATAACCCAAATCTTATAGCTCTGATACCAATTTGATAGGGAGGACTCTAGGCTGCCTGCTTCTACATCCTGTAGGTGTACAAGACTATTTGACAACTCTAGCCTTCCTACCAATTCAAAGTGTTAACTGACATCTTCCTACACAAAAATGTTAGCTAAAAACCTCAACTCTTTGCAGAGATGGAAAACTCTATTTCTCTGCTTGGTGTGGGACACATACCTTGTCCACACTGCTTCCAAGATACTGCCTCAATGGCACATAACTTTCTGAACCCGTTGCCCACCCTTCTCACTCTATTCAAGGGTCTGGACTGCTTGGTGCTCACTTTCTTTCTCTCTATTCTCCAACCCTACAAGTCTATTTTCCTACTTGTCTATCTAGCCGGACTCCTTACTGAGCTCACCTAGAACAAGCATGCATTGCCTCTAATAGACAATCCAACCACCCACAAAAGAAAAACAAACAAAAAACATGACTCTACTTGATGGCCTCCATACTGTACAGAGGAACTCGAGGAACATCAATGCAGAGTCATGGTTTTCAAAAGAGAACAAAATTGCAGAAACAGAATTGACTAATCTACTTCAGAATGATAAACTGAAAATAGAACAGAATATACAAATGGTCAAACTGCTGTATTTTATTATTATTCAAAAATTTTGATTACATCAAAATGCTTCACACATCAAAATTCTCTTCTTCGTTTCTTCTCCTCTCTGTTGAACTCCCTTCACAGAAAGAATGCTACATTTTATATGTATTCCATGTCCATTACAGGATGGTTCAACTACCAGACCGGTTCATATTCTAACTGCCGGTTCAATTCTGCATTTTCTTGACTGTCGGCCAGACTCACCATGATGTCTCTCCAACATATTCTATTGGCACAACTGATGACTATCGGCCTAGCCTAAGTCCCTTCCGCCGATGGACCATTTCTCTCTGACAGCTTTAAGTATTCATCGCTCAGACATTACATTGTCGGCGTAGCTTTTCCTTGGTTAGCCGATATGCATTTTTACTCCGACAGTCCTAACAACCGCCTTCGGTGAGACCACATTCTATCAGCAAACTTCACATTCATCCCACCGATATCTTTGGTCATGCCGATGTGCTTCCTTCATTCCTTTCTGTCGGTGTGACAATACATCGTCGGCGTAATAAAAGAAGCTTGTGCCGATGTCTTTTATTACCCCAATACATACTCCTTCGCTGAACCATTGAACCTCAACAACGGGGTTCAATTACAAGGTTCAACAGTGAGGTTCAACCTTCAACAAGTGACCAACGCTTTCCAACTCCACCATTCAATAAGCATGAACCCGTTGAACCATTGAACTTCACAGCGAGGTTCAACCGCAGGGTTCAATGAAGAGGTTCAACCACGGGGTTCAACCGTTGAACAAAATGACCACCGATTTCAACTTTACAACTCAGAAGTATACAACTGTTGAACCATTGAACCTTGGCGCGAGGTTCAACCGCGGGGTTCAACGAAGAGGTTCAACGGCGCGGTTCAACCATTGAACAAATGGACCAACTACTCTAACTTCACCAAACCAAAATATAAAACTGTTGAACCATTGAACCTTGGCGTGAGGTTCAACTGCGGGGTTCAATTGAATGGTTCAACTGCAAGGTTCAACCGATCAACAAAGTGCCGATCAACAAAGTGACCAATGATTCCAATGAACCATTGAACCTTGGCGCGGGTTCAACTGCAGGGTTCAACCGAATGGTTCAACGGCGCGGTTCAACCGTTGAACAAATGCCGAACACCATCCAACATACATTCTTTGACTTGAATTTTCACTTGGCTCAAAGGCCGATCAAAAACAAAATGCTTCTCCCGCCAATGCATTTTTAGAAAACTTGAAAAACTCCAAAGACAAAATCACATGCTGCAAACTCAAAATTGACAAACCAAAAACTATGTACGGCTGCATTGAGCCTTGGTACTCCTGCACCAGAATCACTCTCCTTGTCAAAATTTTTATCAATAGCAAAGAATTATAAATTAACTCTTGTAGAATATGGGATTAAATTCTAAAGTGTTTTAGAGACTGTAAGTTCATTCCTTGAATCCATGTGTTGACAAGACTCTAGATCTAGATCATACTTACTATATACACTTTGTTGTTGTGAGAAAACTTTATTGAACCATGGAGGTTAGATGGAACAACACCCATGACATGAATCCCTAGTCTATCGAGAAGAAGATTGTAAGAAAGAACATCATGCATGACATGCACTATAATGGGCAAAACTATAGGGCCTAATGCAATCAGTAATGTGATCACACCCAGAGTTTTCCTATCAACATTGTCAAATTTACATATGGAAAGAGTCTCAGGTTAAATATAAGGTGTATGCATATTGATATTATGTAATAGGTCTATCCCACAAATGTTGAGACCTGATCCATTATCGATAAGTATACATTTTACTCCAGAATTATTGATGACAAAAATGATTAAAAGAGGATCATTTTGTTGTTGAACCTCTATGGAAGGTAACTTATGTTGTTGAAAAACAATGTCAAAAGCAATCATATCCATACATTCCAACTGGGCTACTACATCATTTAGCTTGACAGAAGGTGGAACCACAACCTTATGTAAAGCATCTTAGAGCATCTTGTGGTATGCAAGAAATTTTTTAACTAACTTCTAGAGAGAGATATTGACAAGAGTAGTAAGAAGATGCTCTACTAGATCATACTCTCTTCTAGTGTTTTGAGGAACCCCAGGAGCTAAAGGAAGAAGAGCTACAAAAAGTAGAAGGGAAGCAATAACAAAATAAGAATGTTTACTCTATTTATTAAGTCTGGTGTTGTATTTTTGAGCAACCACATGATAATGAGGTGGTGGCAACACATTTGAAGTGATTGATATCATAAATTTGTTCAAGTAATTAGGAAATAGAGGTGGGTTTTGAGCACCTCGAATAGTGATTGCTAGTTCAGAATGTTGGTGTGTTTTAAAATGGAGATGAACAATGGCTTTTAGTTTTAGGGTTTCTTTTTGGGAACTTTAAATATAAATTGTGTTTATCCACTTTTTGAAGAATAAAGTTTAGGAACAGAAGAGGAAGATATGACAAAGATGAAGTCATCAAGAGAATCATTTAGCATGTCAAAATTGACACTAATGAATGGTTCATCATAATATCTAAATGTTTGGAGAAAGAGGTTTGACATAGTCAAACACTTATTTCCAAATTAAAAATAACCATATGTTTTCAAAATTTTCTAAAGGAAACACATGAGGTTCACCATAAATTATTTAATAAAAAATTGTCTCTAACTAATCTACTCAAAATAAAAAAAATTATCTGTTGAACATTAGGATACTAGCTAATGAAGATGTATATTTTGCCTCTATCCAATCTAGAAAGGCAAAAATGTTTGGGCTATCTCCCTTTGTTGTAATCAAGTGGAAAATAGATAACTAAGCTAACTAAAAATAAGAAAATATAGAGATTTATAGAATATTTCAGGAAACAAAATGGAAAAATGGAAAAATACAGTAATGAAGATAATGGTACCAAAGAATGGAAGCCACTACCTAAGATGATAGCGGATGGTACAAACGTCTATGCACCATATTGTAGTCTCTTTAACACAGGTATGTATGATTTTATATCCTTGATCTTCATGCTATCTTCTTTTGTTATTCCTTGAGCTGTCAGACTTCTTGATGAAATTTGCAAATACAAAGATAAAGGAAAAGGGTTGGGTTGTATATGGATTTTCCTTAGTCAAACCTTGTTTCAGTGTTTCCACCTCAACAATAGCCAGATTGATTAATTGATAAAATAGTGTGTGCTCTACATTCTATGTGTATCTAGAATTGGGATGAGCAGTAACAAAATAACAAGGCTATATTGATAAAATCTATCCTACTCAGTGAGTTAGAGTGGATTTATACAATGATCTCTACATGCAAGAGATATGTAGGAAATGTAAAGCAACCAAAAAAGATATGCAGTACACCAAATGGATTAAAAAATCAAAGTATGAATAAAATAATTAATTAGAACTTTGTCACCTCATAGAAGAAGGTGAAATCCACTCATCTAGTAGTGGTTGCAATTGGAATTATTTTGAAATTGCTACACTTTGATAGGAATAGTGCAGTAAGATCTTGACAGAAACCAATCAAAATAATATTTGTTCTCAATCTCAGTAGAGTTCTGCTATGAAAGTAAATCAATCTAATATTCTCTAGAGCTTCACTATGAAAAGGATCGATCCTTTGAAATGGTAAATCTACTTTCTTAAATAGAGAAGGAAAAGGTGAAAAATCAAGGGAAGGAGCCATTTGGGAATGGGTAATGATGCAGGGACTTCTAACGGTTATAACTTTTGACTCGGATGTCAATTTTATACGAAATTTTATAGGTGGATGTGTTATGAGGTGGCATGTGCCTTCCCAACCCATCCTAGTCAGTTGGACCTCGTCTTGGCACTTTTTCGGGGCTTGAAACTTTTATCTTGGTCCTCAAAATAGCAATTTAGTGTTTTTTCCTAGTTTTTTAAAAGTTGCTTTTTTTAATAACTTGAAACTCATGTTTCGAATTTAGGATGTTAGTTGGCTTTTTGTCCTACCTTAGTTTTAGGAAGTTTTTGGAAAAAAATTGGATTCTCAAGGTATGAATGTAAAATTACCTAAAATGGCAAAATCTGACAATTGTCAAAATCTGCCAAAAAAGGTAATTTTTTTATTTTTTTTGTTTTCTTGGATATAAGAGAGTTTTCTCTCATTGTAGCAGCAGAGTTGGTGAATAGAAGTTTTTTTTTTAGTTTCCAAATCTTTGGCTCTCACACTTGATTAATGGGACAATTTTATTGAGTGTATGTTGTTGGGTGCATCATCTGGTATCAGAGCAGGAAGATGGCTGGGAGAGGAAGAGGAAGAGGCAGTCTTGCCTAGATGCATAGAGAAATGAAAAATATACAAAGGAAAATAGTAGAACTTACAACATGGATGGAAAACCAAAGACTGGGTAGAGGAGGAGACGAATATGATGAAAAGATAGGTCAAGGAGGTGCAAATCAAAATACAGAACATGAAGAACAAGAATTAGAAGGCATGTGTTTTGAAGAGAGGATGCTCAGGGCCTTAGAAGGGAAAAATTAAGGGGTCAAGGTAGATGTTTTAGATTATGCAGGTAGTCTTATACCAGAGGAGCTGATAGACTAGTTGAATTACATGAGAAATTTTTTTGAATGGAGATCCATGACAAAGGAAAAGAAGGTGAAATTCGCATGAACCAAATTAAAGGGTCATGCAATGATTTGGTGGGATCATCTACAAAAGGAATGAATAAGGAAAGGCAAGGATAAGATCAGGACATGGAATAAAATGGAGAAGAAGTTGAGAGAAAAAAAATTTCCCATAGATTATGCGCAAACCCTTTTTCATAGGTTTCAAAATTTAAAGCATAACCTCTCTTCTATGCAAGATTATACAAATGAGTTTTATATGCTATCTATATGTATAGAGGATCAAGAAACTGATGAACAAATGGCTTTTAGATATGTGAATGGCCTAAAATTCTCTATTCAAGATGAATTGAGCATGCATCGACTCAACAGTATGGAAGAGGCTTACCAATTGGCTCTCAAGGATGAAGAAAAATAATAAAGACAGTACCATTAAAGGAATAGAGGAGGAAGAAGTGATACATCAACCCCATTTTGAGGAGGTTCGAATTATGGCAGTGGAGAGTCATCCTATGGATTGGAAAAACAAGTAGACAATCGACAAGATCCTCTGAATCAAGAACGAGGAAGGGGATTTCAAAGAGGTAGAGGTTATGGTAGCGGTAGAGGATGGGAAAACTAGAGAAGGCATTTCACTTGTTTTAGATGTGGAGAAGAAGGTCATAGGGCATTTGAATTCTCAAATTATAACATGCAAGAAAGAAATCACATAGGACAACCTAGGGTGAACCTAATTCAAACATAGAATGAAGTGGAAGGGATGGAACTAGAGGTTCCACCAGAAGTGGGAGAAAGTCTCATGATGAGAAGACCAATGGTGATTCCAGAGAAGGAGAAAACACAAGCCAAAATCTCTAATGGCTCATGGCTTCAAACCAATATCTTCAGTACTAGATGCACTTTAGGTGGCAAGGTATGTCAAGTTATTGTTGATGGAGGTAGTTGTGAAAATGTGGTTTCTAAAGAAATGGTAGAAAAATTGAATTTAGACTGTGAAAAACATCCTCATCCATACGACATTTCATGGCTTAAAAAGGGAAATGAAGTCACTGTTGATAAAAGATGCCTAATTAAGTTTAGCATAGGGAAGATCTATCAAGATGAGATATGGTGTGATGTTGTCCCAATGGATGCATGTCATGTGTTATTGGGAATGTCATGGCAGTATGATAGAAAAGTTATGCATGATGGAGAGAAAAACACATACACCTTTTGGAAAGATGGCTTTAAGGTGATTTTATTGCCTCTCAAGGATGAAGGAAAAAGTGAGACCATGTTGTCTGAAAGAGATCTTATTAAAGAAATGAAGGTGACAGGTTGTTGCTATGCATTAGTAGTGAAAAAAGGTGAAGAGGAAGACATTTCAGTTCCCCCAGAAGTAGCAGACCTATTGAAAGAATTTTTTGATGTTTTGCCTAATGAATTGCCTGATGGTCTACCACCAAAGAGAGATATTTAGCATCATATTGATTTGATTCCAGGAGAAACTCTACCCAACCAAGAAGCTTATTGGATGAATCCAACGCAACATGTAGAGTTGAATAAGCAAGTAACACAACTCAAAAGTAAATGTATGGTGAGAGAGAGCATGAGCCCATGTGATGTACCTACATTATTCACCCCAAAAAAAGATGGAACATGGAGGATGTGCACTAATAGAAGAGAAATTAATAAGATTACCATCAATTATCAGTTTCCTATACCTCGTATGGAGGACATGATGGATGTCCTTGCAGGGGCCAAATATTTTAGCAAGATCAAACTACAAAGTGGCTACCACCAAATCTGGATCCGAGAAGGGGATGAGTGGAAGACAACCTTTAAGACTAGAGATGGATTATATGAGTGGATGGTTATGCCATTCGGGTTATCAAATGCACCTAGCACATTTATGAGATTCATGAACACTATACTACGACCTTACATTGGTAAGTTTGTGGTAGTTTATTTTGATAATATTTTGGTATTTAGTAACAGCAAAGAAGAGCACCTACAACACTTGAGGATCATCTTTGGTGTGTTAAGGAAGGAGAAGCTCTATGCCAATTTGAAGAAGTGTAGGTTCATGCAGTACAATTTGGTTTTTTTAGGCTTTGTCATTTCTAAAGATGGTGTTAGAATAGATCCAGAAAAGGTCAGGACAATTCTAGAATGGCCTAGTCCAAGCAACATCATAGAGGTAAACAGTTTTCATGGCTTAGCCACTTTCCATCGAAACTTCATTCAAAATTTTAGTAGTAGTGTAGCTCCTATAACAGATTGCACCAAAGGAAGGGAGTTTCTATTGACCAAGGATGCTGAGGAGAGTTCTAAGTACTTGAAGAAAAAGGTAACAGAAGCACCTATACTTGCATTGCCAAATTTTGATAAGGTATTTGAAGTAGAATGTGATGCCTCCCATGTGGGAATAGGTGTTGTGCTTAGCCAAGTTGGAAAACCTATAGCTTTCTTTAGTGAAAAGTTGAATGAAGTGAAAGAATTATTCTACTTATGGTTTGGAATTTTATGCAATTTTTCAAGTATTGAGGCATTGGAGACATTATCTAGTTACCCAAAATTTCATATTGTTTACAGATCATATTGCACTGAGTTACTTGAACACAAAGAAAAAGTTGAATAGTAGCCATGTCAAGTGGGTCTCTTTCTAGCAAGGTTACAATTTTGTGTTGAAGCATAAGTCTGGAAAATAAAATCCTATTACAGATGCGATAAGTAGGCATGTTGCACTTTTGACCACAATGGAGACTGAGGTTATTGGTTTTGATGCCATCAAAAATTGTATGAGTCTCATGATGATTTTTAGGAGATTGTGGAACAACTGAAGGCACAAGTATCTGGTACCTTGGATCACCTTAGGGGTGAATATTTTATGCAAGATGGGTATCTATTTAAAGGAAAACAACTATGCATACCAGCTGGCTCTATGAGGGAAAACATTATCAGAGAATTTCATAGTAGATGGTTAGCTGGACATTTTGGCAAGGACAAGACAATAGCCTTGATAGAAGATAAATATTACTAGCCAAAGATGAAAAGGGATATAACTAAGTATGTAATAAGGTGTAGAATCTGCCAAGTGGTTAAGGGACATTCATAGAATACAGGGTTGTATATGCCATTACCAGTACCAACTGCACCATGGACAAATTTGAGCATGGACTTTGTGTTGGGACTTCCACATACTCAACGAGGTAATGACTCCATTTTTGTAGTTGTTGATAGGTTCTCCAAGTTGGTTCATTTTATTCCCTATAAGAAAACTAATGATGCAACGAGGGTAGTAGAGTTATTTTTTTCAGAAGTTGTTCGACTACATGGTTTTCCAAACACTTTTACCTCTGATAGGGATACCAAATTCCTCAGTCATTTCTGGAGGACTTTATGGAAAAATATGGGGACTAAGTTACAATTTAGTAATGTTTATCATCCTCAAATGGATGGGCAAACAGAGGTAGTCAATCGGAGTCTGGGAAATTTGTTGAGGTGTATTGTTGGAGAAAAGCCAAAACAACGGGACATGGCATTACCCCAGGCTGAATTTGCCTATAATAGTTATGTTAATAGATCAACGGGAAAGTCCCCTTTCCAAATTGTGTATGGTAGGAATCCTCAATGTGTTCTAGATTTGGTATAGCTACCAATGAAAGATAGGGTCAGTGATTATGGTGAAGCATTTGCAGAACACCTTCAACAGTTGCAAAAATATGTGAGATAGAAGTTGCAGGATAGTAATGAGAGGTACGAGAATACAGTGGATACTAGTAGGCAACATCAGACATTCAATGAAGGTGACTTAGTGATGGTATATTTGTGAAAAGAGTGGTTTCCTACTGGAACATACCACAAGTTGAAGTACAAGAAAATTGGTCCTTGCAAAATTACAAAGATCAATGATAATGCATACGAGGTTTGTTTACCAGATGATCTCGATATTTCTCTTGTGTTTAATATTTCTGATTTATATGCATTCCATGGTGAGGATGATGCTAAAGATAGTCAACCAAAAGTGGCATGGCACCACCACATTCCCTATAAGAAGGAAAAGATTGCACAGGTTCTTGATAAGAAAACTATCTACACTTGCCAAGGGCATTACAAAACGTATTTAGTACAATGGGAAGGATTTCCACCAATATATAGCACATGGATTATAGAGTGAGAAGTGCAGAGGTTAGATCCAGTCAAATGGCAGTAGTTCGAAGATACTCACTTCCAGGAGCTGTGTTCTTTTCAACCAGAGGAGAATGATGCACGGACTTCTGGAGGTCATGACTTTTGACTCGGATGTGGGTTTTCTATGAAATTTTATAGGTGGATGCGTTACGAGGTGGCATGTGGTTTCCCAACCTACCCTAGTCAGTTGGACCTTGTCTTGGTACTTTTATAGGGCTTGAAACTTTCATCTTGGCCCTCAAAATAGAAATTTAGTTTTTTTTCCTAGTTTTTTAAAAGTTGTTATTTTTAATAACACGAAACTCATGTTTCAAATTTAGGATGTTATTTGGCTTTTCGTCCTACCTTAGTTTTAGGAAGTTTTTGGAAAAAAACTAGATTCTCAAGATATGAATGTAAAATTACCTAAAATGACAAACTCTAACAATTGTCAAAATTTGCCAAAAAAGGTAATTTTTTGATTTTTTTGTTTTCTTGGATATGAGAGAGTTTTCTCTCATTGTAGCAGAAGAGTTGGTGAATAGAAGTTTTTTTTTCAGTTTCTAAATCTTTGGCTCTCACACTTGATTAATGGCACAATTTTATTGAGTGTATGTTGTTGGCTACATCATCTGGTATTAGAGTAGGAAACTGGCTGGGAGAGGAAGAGGAAGAGGCGGTCTTGCCCAGATGCATAGAGAAATGCAAAATCTACAAAGGCAAATAGCAGAAATTACAACATGGATGGAAAACCAAAGACTGTGTAGAGGAGAAGACAAATCTGATGAAGAGATAGGTCAAGAAGGTGGAACTCAAGATACAGAACATGAAGAAGAAGAATTAGAAGGCATGAGTTTTGAAGAGAGGATGGTCAGTGCCTTAGAAGGGAAAAATGAAGGGGTTAAGGTAGATGTTTTAGATTATGTAAGTATTCTTAAACTAGAGGAGTTGATAGACTAGTTGAATGACATGAGAAAATTTTTTGAATGGAAATCCATGACAGAGGAAAAGAAGGTGAAATTTGCATGCACCAAATTAAAGGGTCATGCAATGATTTCATGGGATCATCTTCAAAAGGAACAAACAAGGAAAGGCAAGAATAAGATCAGGACATAGAATAAAATGGAGAAGAAGTTGAGAGAAAATTTTTTGCCTATAGATTATGTGCAAACCCTTTTTCGTAGGTTTCAAAATTTAAAGCAGAACCTCTCTTATGTGCAATATTATACAAATGAGTTTTATACTTTGTCTAACATATAGAGCATCAAGAAACTGATGAACAGATGGCTGCTAGATATGTGAATGGCCTAAAGATATCTATTCAAGATGAATTAAGCATGCTTCGACTCAACAGTATGGAAGAGGCTTACCAATTGACTCTCAAGGCTGAAGAAAAACAAAACAGACAGTACCATCAGAGGAATAGAGGAAGAAGGGGTACATCAACCCCATTTTGAGGAGGTTTGAATTATGGTAGGGGAGAGTCATCCCATGGATAGGAAAAACAAGTAGACACTCGATAAGATCATTCGAATCAAGAACAAGGAAGGGGATTTCAAAGAGGTAGATGTTATGGTAGCGGTAGAGGATGGGAAAACCAAAGAAGGCCTTTCACTTGTTTCAGATATGGACAAGAAGTTCATAGGGCATTTGAGTGCTCAAATTATAAAATGCAAGAAATAAATCAAGGAGGACAACCTAGGGTGAACCTGATTCAAATGTAGAATAAAGTGGAAGGGACCGAACTAGAGCTTCCACCAGATGTGGGAGAAAGTATCATGATGAGAAGAGCAATGGTGATTCCAGAGAAGGAGAAAACACAAGCTAAAATCTCTAATGGTTCATGGCTTTGAACCAATATCTTCATAACTAGATGCACTTCAGGTGGCAAGGTATGTCAAGTTATTGTTGATGGAGGTAGTTGTGAAAATATGGTTTCTAAAGAAAAGGTAGAAAAATTGAATTTATACTCTGAAAAACCTCCTCATCCGTAACACATTGCATGGTTTAAAAAGGGAAATAAAGTCACTATTGATAAAATATGACTAATTAAGATTAGCATAGGGAAGATCTATTAGGATGAGATATGGTGTGATGTTGCCCCAATGGATGCCTGTCATGTGTTATTGGCAAGGCCATGGCAGTATGATATAAAAGTTATGCATGATGGAGAGAAAAACACATAAACCTTTTGGAAAGATGGCTCTAAGGTGATTTTATTGCCTCTCAAGGATGAAGGAAAAGGTGAGACCATGTTGTCTGAAAGAGATCTTGTTAAATAAATGAAGGTGATAGGGTGTTTCTATGCATTAGTAGTAAAAAAAGGTGAAGAGGAAGACATTTCAGTTCCCACAGAAGTAGTAGAGCTATTGAAAGAATTTGTGATATTTTGCCTGATGGTCTACCACCAAAGAGAGATATTTAGCATCATATTGATTTGATTCTAGGAGAAACTCTACCCAACCAAGTAGCTTATAGGATGAATCCAACATAACATGCAGAGTTGAATAAGCGAGTAATAGAACTCATAAGTAAAGGTGTGGTGAGAGAGAGTATGAGGCCATGTGTTGTACCTGCATTGTTGACCCCAAAAAAAGATGGAACATGGAGGATGTACACTGATTGCAAAGCAATTAATAAGATTACCATCAAGTATCAGTTTCCTATACCTCGTATGGAGGACATGATGGATGTCCTTGCAGGGGCCAAATATTTCAGCAAGATCGAACTATGAAGTGGCTACCACCAAATCCGGATCTGAGAAGCGGATTAGTGGAAGATAGCCTTTAAAACTGGAGACAGATTAAATATGAGTGGATGGTTATGCCATTCAGGTTATCAAATGCACCTAGCACATTTATGAGATTGATGAACACTATACTACGACCTTAATTGGTAAGTTTGTGGTAGTTTATTTTGATGATATTTTGGTATTTCGTTACAGCAAAGAAGAGCACCTACAACACTTGAGGATCATCTTTTGTGTGTTAAGGAAGGAGAAGCTCTATGCCAATTTGAAGAAGTGTCGGTTCATGCAGGATAGTTTGGTCTTTTTAGGTTTTGTCATTTCTAAAGATGGTGTCAAAATGGATCCATAAAAGGTCAGGGAAATTCTAGAATGGCCTAGTCCAAGCAGCATCACAGAGGTAAAAAATTTTCATGGCTTGGCCACTTTCTATTGAAAGTTCATTCAAAATTTTAGTAGTATTGTAGCTCCTATAATAGATTGCACCAAAGGAAGGGAGTTTGTATGGACCAAGGATGCTGAGGAGAGCTTTAAGTACTTGAAGAAAAAGGTAACTGAAGCACCTATACTTGCATTTCCAAATTTTGATAAGGTATTTGAAGTAGAATGTGATATCTCCCATGTGGGATTAGGTGTTGTGCTTAGCCAAGCTAGAAAACCTATAGCTTTCTTTAGTGAAAAGCTGAATGAAGTGAGAAAGAATTATTTTACTTATGATTTGGAATTTTATGCAATTGTTCAAGCATTGAGGAATTGCAGACATTATCTAATTCCCCAAGAGTTCATATTGTTTATAGATCATATTGCACTGAGATACTTGAACACACAGAAAAAGTTGAATAGTAGGCATGCCAAGTGGGTCTCTTTCTTGCAAGGTTACAATTTTGTGTTGAAGCATACCTATCTGGAAAACAAAATTAGGTTGCAGATGCGTTAAGTAGGCATGTTGCACTTTTAACCACAATGGAAACTGAGGTGATTGGTTTTGATGCCATCAAAAATTTGTATGAGTCTGATGATGATTTTCGGGAGATTGTGAAACAATTGAAGGCACCAATATCTGGTAACTTGGATAACCTTAGGGGTGAATATTTTATGCAAGATGGGTATCTATTTAAAGGAAAACAACTATGCATACCAGCTAGCTCTATGAGGGAAAATATTATCAGAGAATTTCATAGTAGTGGGTTGGCTAGATATTTTGGCAAGGACAAGACAATAGCCTTGATAGAAGATAAATATTATGAGCCAATGATGAAAAGGGATATAACTATGTAACAAGGTGTAGAATTTACAAAGTGGTTAAGCGACATTCACATAATACAGGGTTGTATATGCCATTACCAGTACCAACTATACCATGGACAAATTTGAGCATGGGCTTTGTGTTGGGACTTCCACATACTCAATGAGGTAATGACTTCATTTTTGTAATTGTTGATAGGCTCTCCAAGATGGTTCATTTTATTGCCTGTAAGAAAAATAATGATGCAACGAGGGTAGCAGAGTTATCTTTTTCAAAAGTTGTTCGACTACATGGTGTTCGAAAAACTGTTACCTCTGATAGGGATACCAAATTCCTCAGTCATTTTTGGAGGACTTTATGGAAGAAGATGGAGACTAAGTGACAGTTTAGTAGTGCTTATCATCCTCAAACGGATGGGCAAACAAAGGTAGTCAATCAGAGTTTGGGAAATTTGTTGAGGTGTATTTTTGGAGAAAAGTAAAAATAATGGGATGTGGCATTACCCCAGGCCAAATTTGCCTATAATAGTTCTATTAACAGATCAACAAGAAAGTCCCCTTTCCAGATTGTGTATGGTAGGAATCCTTAGGGTGTTCTAGATTTGGTATAGCTACCAATGAAAGATAGGGTCATTGATGATGGGGAAGCATTTGCAGAATACCTTCAATAGTTGCAGAAACATGTGAGACAGAAGTTGCAGGACAGTAATGAGAGGTACACTAATATAATGGATACTAGTAGGTGACATCAAATATTCAATGAAGGTGACTTAGTGATGGTATATTTGAGAAAATAGAGGTTTCCTACTTGAACATACCACAAGTTGAAGTACAGGAAAATTGGTCCTTGCAAAATTACAAAGAAGATCAATGATAATGCATACGAGGTCAGTTTACCAGATGATCTTGATATTTCTCATGTGTTTAATATTTCTGATTTATATCCATTCCATGGTGAGGATGATGCTGAAGATAATCAAGCAGAAGTGGCATGGCACCACCACATTCCCCATAAGAAGGAAAAGATTGCACATGTTCTTGATAAGAAAACTATCTACACTCAGCAGGGGCATTACAACAAGTATTTAGTACAGTGGGAAGGATTGCCACCAACAGATAACATGTGGATTATAGAGTGGGAAGTGCAGAGCTTAGATTTAGTCAAATGGCAGCAGTTTGAAGATATTCACTTGTAGGAGCTGCATCCTTTTCAACCAGAGGAGAATAATGCAGAGACTTCTGAAGGTCATAACTTTTGACTCGGATGTGGGTTTTCTATGAAGTTTTATAGGTGGATGCGTTATGAGGTGGCATGTGGTTTCTCAACCTACCCTAGTTGGTTGGACCTTGTCTTGGCACTTTTTCTGGACTTGAAACTTTCATCTTGGCCCTCAAAATAGCAATTTAGTGTTTTTTCCTAGTTTTTTAAAAGTTGCTTTTTTTAATAACTCGAAACTCATGTTTTAAATTTAAGATATTAGTTGGCTTTTCATCCTAGCTTAGTTTTAGGAATTTTTTGGGAAAAAACAAGATTCTCAAGATATGAATGTAAAATTACCTAAAATGGCAAACTCTGACAATTGTCAAAATTTGCCAAAATAGGTTTTTTTTTTTTTTTTTTCTTGGATATAAGAGAGTTTTCTCTCATTGTAGTAGCAGAGTTGGTGAATAGAAGTTTTTTTTCAGTTCCAAATCTTTGGCTCTCATGCTTGATTAATGGCACAATTTTATTGAGAGTATGTTGTTGGCTGCATCATCTGGTATTAGAGCAGGAAGATGGCTGGGAGAGGAAGAGGAAGAGGCGGTCTTGCCTAGATGCATAGAGAAATGCAAAATCTACAAAGGAAAATAGTAGAACTTGCAACACGGATGGAAAACCAAAGACTAGGTAGAGGAGGAGATAAATCTGATCAAGAGATAGGTCGAGGAGGTGCAGATCAAGATATAGAACATGAAGAAGAAGAATTAGAAGGCATGAGTTTTGAAGATAGGATTCTTAAGGCCTTAGAAGCAAAAAATGAAGGGGTCAAGGTAGATGTTTTAGATTATGCAGGTAGTCTTAAACCAGAGGAATTAATAGACTGGTTGAATGACATGAGAAATTTTTTTGAATGGAAATCCATGATGGAGGAAAAGAAGGTGAAATTCACATGCACCAAATTAAAGGGTCATGCAATGATTTGATAGGATCATATTCAAATGGAATGAACAAGGAAAGAAAAGGATAAGATCAGGACATGGAATAAAATGGAGAAGAAGTTGAGATAAAAAAATTTGCCCATAGATTATGCGCAAACCCTTTTTTGTAGGTTTCAAAATTTGAAGCAGAACCTCTCTTCTGTGCAAGATTATACAAATGAGTTTTATACGCTATATATACATATATAGCATCAAGAAACTGATGAATAGATGGCTGCTAGATATGTGAATGGTCTGAAATCCTCTATTTAAGAAGAATTGAGCATGCATCGACTCAATAGTACGGAAGAGGCTTACCAATTGGCTCTCAAGGTTGAAGAAAAACAAAATAGACAATACCATTAGAGGAATAGAGGAGGAAGAAGGGGTACATCAGCCCCATTTTGAGGAGGTTTGAATTATGGGAGGGGAGAGTCATCACATGGATTGGAAAAACAAGTAGACACTCGACAAGATCCTCTGAATCAAGAACGATGAAGGGGATTTCAAAGAGGTAGAGGTTATGATAGTGGTAGAGGATGGGAAAACTAGAAAAGGCCTTTCACGTGTTTCAGATGTGGAGAAGACACTCGACAAGATCATCCGAATCAAGAACAAGATCAAAAGCTCTGATGGTTCATGGATTGATTTGGAACTTGTTTCAGATATGGAGAAGAAGGTCATAGGGCATTTGAGTGCTTAAATTATAACATGCAAGAAAGAAATCAAGGAGGAGAACCTAGGGTGAACCTAATTCAAATGTAGAATAAAGTGGAAGGGACTGAACTAGAGGTTCCACCAGATGTAGGAGAAAGTCTCATGATGAGAAGAGCAATGGTGATTCTAGAGAAGTAGAAAATACAAGTCAAAAGCTCTGATGGTTCATGGCTTTGAACCAATATCTTTAGAACCAGATGCACTTCAGGTGGCAAGCTATGTCAAGTTATTGTTGATAGAGGTAGTTGTGGAAATATGGTTTCTAAACAAATCGTAGAAAAATTGAATTTACACTGTGAAAAACATCCTCATCCGTACTACATTGCATGGTTTAAAAATAGAAATGTAGTCACTGTTGATAAAAGATGCATAATTAAGTTTAGCATAGGGAAGATCTATCAAGATGAGATATGGTGTGATGTTGCCCCAATGGATGCCTGTCATGTGTTATTAGGAAGGCCATGGAAGAACAATAGAAAAGTTATGCATGATGGAGAGAGAAACACATACACCTTTTGGAAAGATGGGTCTAAGGTGATTTTATTGCCTCTCAAGGATGAAGGAAAAGGTGAGAGCATGTTGTCTGAAAGAGATCTTGTTAAAGAAATGAAGGTGACAGGGTGTTTCTATGCATTAGTAGTGAAAAAAGGTGAAGAGGAAGACATTCGAGTTCCCCCAAAAGTAGCAGAGCTATTGAAAGAATTTGTTGATGTTTTGCCTGATGAATTGCCTGATGGTCTACCACCAAAGAGAGATATTCAGCATCATATTGATTTGATTCTACGAGCAACTCTACCCAACCAAGCATCTTATAGGATTAATCTAACACAACATGCAGAGTTGAATAAGCAAGTAACATAACTCATAAGTAAAGGTGTGGTGAGAGAGAACATGAGCCCATGTGTTGTACCTGCATTGTTGACCCCAAAAAAAGATTAAACATGGAGGATGTGCACTGATAGCAGAGCAATTAATAAGATTACCATTAAGTATTGGTTTCCTATACCTCATATGGAGGACATGATGGATGTCCTTGCAGGGGCCAAATATTTCAGTAAGATTGACCTACAAAGTGGCTACCACCAAATCCGGATCCAAGAAAGAGATGAGTGGAAGAAAACCTTTAAGACTAGAGACGGATTATATGAGTGGATGGTTATGCCATTCGGGTTATCAAATGCACCTAGCACATTTATGAGATTGATAAACACTATACTATGACCTTACATTGGTAAGTTTGTGGTAGTTTATTTTGATGATATTTTGGTATTTAGTAACAATAAAGAAAAGCACCTACAACACTTGAGGATCATCTTTGGTGTGTTAAGGAAGGACAGTTTGGTTTTTTTAGGCTTTGTCATTTCTAAAGATGGTGTCAGAATAGATCCAGAAAAGGTGAGAGCAATTCTAGAATAGCCTAGTCCAAGCAGCATCATAGAGGTAAAAAGTTTTCATGGCTTGGGCACTTTCTATCAAAAGTTCATTCGAAATTTTAGTAGTATTGTAGCTTCTATAACAGATTGCACCAAGGGAAGGGAGTTTATATGGACCAAGGATGCTGAAGAGAGCTTTAATTACTTGAAGCAAAAGGTAATGGAAGCACCTATACTTGCATTGCCAGATTTTGATAAGTTATTTGAAGTAGAATGAGATGCCTCCCATGTGGGAATAGGTGTTGTGCTTAGTTAATCTGGAAAACCTATAGCTTTCTTTAGTGAAAATATGAATGAAATGAGAAAGAATTATTCTACTTATGATTTGGAATTTTATGCAATTGTTCAAGCATTGAGGCATTAGAGGCATTATCTAGTTCCCCAGGAGTTCGTATTATTTACAGATCATATTGCACTGAGATACTTGAACACATAGAAAAAGTTGAATAGTAGGCATGCCAAGTGGGTCTCTTTCTTGCAGGGTTACAATTTTTTCTTGAATCATAAGTCTGGAAAAGAAAATCAGGTTGCAGATGCATTAAGTAGGCATGTTGCA
The DNA here is from genome assembly GCA_027924645.1 of Cunninghamia lanceolata. Taxonomy (NCBI): domain Eukaryota; kingdom Viridiplantae; phylum Streptophyta; class Pinopsida; order Cupressales; family Cupressaceae; genus Cunninghamia; species Cunninghamia lanceolata. The sequence continues at coordinate 9,860,297 of BSBN01000193.1, forward strand.
CTTTTGACCACAATGGAAACTGAGGTCATTGGTTTTGCTGCCATAAAAAATTTGTATGTGTCTGACGATGATTTTTGGGAGATTGTGGAACAATTGAGGGCACCAGTATCTAGTAACTTGGATCACCTTAGGATTGAATATTTTATGCAAGATGGGTATCTATTTAAAGGAAAACAACTATGCATACCAGCTGTCTCTATGAGGGAAAACATTATTAGAGAATTTCATAGTAGTGGGTTGGCTGGACATTTTGGCAAGGACAGGACAATAGCCTTGATAGAAGATAAATAGTACTGGCTAAAGATGAAAAGAGATATAACTAAGTATGTAACAAGGTGTAGAATTTGCCAAGTGGCTAAGGGACATTCACATAATACAGGGTTGTATATGCCATTACTAGTACCACCTGTACCATGGAAAAATTTGAGCATGGAGTTTGTGTTGGGAATTCCATAGACTCAACAAGGTAATGACTCCATTTTTGTAGTTGTTGATAGGTTCTCCAAGATGGTTCATTTTATTTCTGGTAAGAAAACTAATGATGCAACAAGTGTAGTAGAGTTATTTTTTTCAGAAGTTGTTCGACTACATGGTGTTCCAAAGACTATTACCTCTAGTAGGGATACCAAATTCCTTAGTCATTTCTGGAGGACTTTATGGAAGAAGATGGGGACTAAGTTATAGTTTAGTAGTGCTTATCATTTTCAAACGGATGGGCAAACAGAGGTAGTCAATAGGGGTCTGGGAAATTTGTTGAGGTGTATTGTTCGAGAAAAGCTAAAACAATGGGACACGGCATTATCCTAGGCCGAATTTGCCTATAATAGTTCTATTAATAGATCAACAGGAAAGTCTCCTTTCTAGATCGTGTATGGAAGGAATCCTCAGGGTGTTCTAGATTTGGTACAGCTACCAATGAAAGATAGGGTTAGTGATGATGGGGAAGCATTTGCAGAACACCTTCAACAGTTGCAGAAAGATGTGAGACAGATTGTTGTAGGACATTAATGAGATGTACAAGAATACAGTGGATACTAGTAGGTAACATTAGACATTTAATGAAGGTGACTTAGTGATGGTATATTTGAGAAAATATTGGTTTCCTACTGGAACATACAACAAGTTGAAGTATAGGAAAATTGGTCCGTGCAAAATTACAAAGAAGATCAATGATAATGCATACAAGGTCAGTCTACTAGATGATCTTGATATTTCATCTATGTTTAATATTTATGATTTATATGCATTCCATGGTGAGGATGATGTTGAAGATAGTCAACCAGAAGTGGTATGGTACCACCACATTCCCCATAAGAAGAAGGAAAATATTACATAGGTTCTTGATAAGAAAACTATCTACACTTGGCAAGGGCATTATAATAAGTATTTAGTACAGTGGGAAGGATTGCCACGAATAGATAGCACGTGGATTATAGTGGGAAGTCATAACTTTTGACTCAGATGTGGGTTTTCTACGAAATTTTACGGTTGGATGCATTATGAGGTGGCATGTGGTTTCCCAACCCACCCTAGTTGGTAGGACCTCATCTTGACTCTTTTTCGGGGCTTCAAACTTTCATATTGGCCCTTAAAATAGCAAATTAGTGTTTTTTCCTAGTTTTTTAAAAGTTACTTTTTTTAATAACTCGAAACTCATGTTTCAAATTTAGGATGTTAGTTGGCTTTTCATCCTACCTTAGTTTTAGGAAGTTTTTAGAAAAAAATTGGATTCTCAAGATATCAATGTAAAATTAACTAAATGGCAAAATCTGACAATTGTCGAAATCTGCCAAAAAAGGTAATTTTTTTAATTTTTTTTGTTTTCTTGGATATAAGAGAGTTTTCTCTCATTATAGCAGCATAGTTCGTGAATAGAAGTTTTTTTATTTTTCAAATCTTTGGCTCTCACACTTGATTAATGGAACAATTTTATTAAGTGTATGTTGTTGGCTGCATCATCTGGGATCAGAACAAGAAGATGGCTGGGAGAGGAAAAGGAAAACCCAATCTTGCCCAGATGCATAGAGAAATGTAAAATCTGCAAAGGCAAATAGTAGAATGTACAACACGGATGGAAAACCAAAGTCTAGGTAGAGTAGGAGACAAATCTGATGAAGAGATAGGTCAACAAGGTGCAAATCAAGATACAGAACAAGAAGAAGGAGAAGAATTAGAAGGCATGAGTTTTGAAGAGAGGATGCTAAGGGCCTTAGAAGGGAAAAATGAAGGGGTCAATGTACATGTTTCAGATTATGTAGGTAATCTTAAACTAGAGGATTTGATAGACTGGTTGAATGACATGATAATTTTTTTTGAATGGAAATCCATGACGGAGGAAAAGAAGGTGAAATTTGCATGCACCAAATTAATGGGTCATGCAATGATTTGGTGGGATCATCTTCAAAAGGAATGAACAAGGAAAGGCAAGGATAAGATCAAGACATGGAATAAAATGGAGAAGATGTTGAGATAAAAAAAATTGCCCATAGATTATGCGCAAACCCTTTTTCGTAGGTTTCAAAATTCAAAACAGAACCTCTGTTCTATGCAAGATTATACAAATGATTTTTATACGTTGTCTATACATATAGAGCATCATGAAATTGATGAACAGATGGCTGCTAGATATGTGAATGGCCTAAAATTCTCTATTTAAAATGAATTAAGCATGCATCGACTCAATAGTATGGAAGAGGCTTACTAATTGGCTCTCAAGGCTAAAGAAAAATAAAACAGATAGTACCATTAGAGAAATAGAGGAGGAAGAAGGGGTACATCAACCCCATTTCAAGGAGGTTCAAATTATGGTAGGGGAGAGTCATCCCATGGATTGGAAAAACTAGTAGACACTTGACAAGATCCTCTGAATCAAGAACAAGGAAGGGGATTTCAAATAGGTAGAGGTTATGGTAGCGGTAGAGGATGGGAAAACCATAGAAAGTCTTTCACTTGTTTCATATGTGGAGAAGAAGGTCATAGGGCATTTGAATGCTCAAATTATAACATGCAAGAAAGAAATCAAGGAGGACAACCTAGGGTGAACCTGATTCAAACCCAACATGAAGTGGAAGGGATGGAACAAGAGGTTCCACCAGATGTGGGAGAAAGTCTCATGATGAGAAGAGCAATGGTGATTCCAGAGAAGGAGAAAACAGAAGCCAAAAGCTCTGATGGTTCATGGCTTCAAACTAGTATCTTCAGAACCAGATGCACTTTTGGTGGCAAGGTATGTCAAGTTATTGTTGATGGAGGTAGTTGTGAAAATATGGTTTCTAAAGAAATGGTAGACAAATTGAATTTACACTATGAAAAACATCCTCATCCATACCGCATTGCATGGTTTAAAAGGGAAATGAAGTCACTATTGATAAAAGATGCCTAATTAAGTTTAGCATAGGGAAGATCTATCAGGATGATATATGGTGTGATGTTGTCCCAATGGATGCCTGTCATGTGTTCTTAGGAAGGCCATGGCAGTATGATAGAAATGTTATACATGATGGAGAGAAAAACACATACACCTTTTGGAAAGATGGCTCTAAGGTGATTTTATTGCTTCTCAAGGATGAAGGAAAAGGTGAGACCATGTTGTCTGAAAGAGATCTTGTTAATGAAATAAAGGTGATAGGATGTTGCTATGCATGTGGTTTCCCAACCCACCCTAGTCATTTGGACCTCGTCTTGGCACTTTTTTGGGACTTGAAACTTTCATCTTGGCCCTCAAAATAGCAATTTAGTATTTTTTCCTAGTTTTTTAAAAGTTGCTTTTTTTAATAACTCAAAACTCATGTTTTTAATTTAGGATGTTAGTTGGCTTTTCAATCTACCTTAGTTTTAGGAAGTTTTTGGAAAAAAACTAGATTCTCAAGATTTGAATTTAAAATTACCTAAAATGGCAAAATCTGACAATTGTCAAAATTTGCCAAAAAAGGTATTTTTTTATTTTTTTATTTTCTTGGATATAAGAAAGTTTTCTCTCATTGTAGTAGCAGAGTTGGTGAATAGAATTTTTTTTTCAGTTTCCAACTCTTTAGCTCTCACACTTGATTAATGGCACAATTTTATTGGGTATATGTTGTTGGCTACATCATCTGCTATTAGAGCAGGAAGATGGCTAGGAGAGGAAGAGAAAGAGGCAGTCTTGCCTAGATGCATAGAGAAATGTAAAATTTGCAAAGGCAAATAGCAGAACTTACAACACAAATGGAAAACCAAAGACTGGGTAGAGGAGGAGACTAATCTGATGAAGAGATAGGTTGAGGAGGTGTAGATCAAGTACAGAACATGAAGAAGAAGAAGAATTAGAAGGCATGAGTTTTGAAGAGATGATGCTTAGGGCCTTAGAAGGGAAAAATGAAGGGGTCAAGGTAGATGTTTCCTATTATGCAAGTAGTCTTAAACCAGAGGAGTTGATAGATTGGTTGAATGACATGAGAAATTTTTTTGAATGGAAATCCATGATGAAGGAAAAGAAGGTGAAATTCGCATGCACCAAATTAAAGGGTCATGCAATGATTTCGTGGGATCATCTTCAAAAGGAATGAACAAGGAAAGGCAAGGAGAAGATCAAGACATGGAATAAAATGGAGAAGTTGAGAGAAAAAAATTTTCCCATAGATTATACGCAAACCCTTTTTCGTAGGTTTCAAAATTTAAAGCAAAACCTCTCTTCTGTGCAAGATTATACAAATGAGTTTTGTACACTGTCTATATGTATAGAGCATCAAGAAACTGATGAACAGATGGTTTCTAGATATGTCAATGGCCTAAAATTCTCTATTTATGATAAATTAAGCATGCATCGACTCAACAGTATGGAAGAGGCTTACCAATTGGCTCTCAAGGCTGAAGAAAAACAAAATAGACAGTACCATCAGAGAAATAGAGGAAGAAGGGGTACATCAAAACCATTTCGAGGAGGTTCAAATTATGGCAGGGGAGAGTCATCCCATGGATTGGAAAAACAAGTAGACACTCTACAAGATCCTTCAAATCAAGAACGAGGAAGGGGATTTCAAAGAGGTAGAGGTTATGGTAGTGGTAGAGGATGGTGTTAGTGCCTGAATTGACTGACAGTTTTTGAGCAATTTTCATGCAGGCACCTTCCTTAAAGATGTTCTAAGTGTTGGACCTCCTCAGTATTTTTCAACTGCAGCATCATATTTTCCTGAGGAGGAGGTCATCATCATCATGTTTTCTGTCAACCGGTTTTTCATCAGGATCATCATGTTTCAATATCGGGTGATGTTTGGATATCATCCCGATCCTGCTGATGAGCTACAGTGTGCCTTGATCTTGTTGCGGGAGGTGATTTTTCAAATATCTGGTGATCTTCCGATTATCACCCTGCCCTTTTATGATGATGATGTCACCCCGATCTCCCGAAGGGGTCATTTTCTAAGTAGTTCGACCTGACCTATTTTTCGTAAGGGTCGTCATCATCATCATCATATTTCCGGTTATCGCCATGTTGCTTGCGAGGGTCATCATATTGTCTACCTACATGATCTTTCGTTGGGGTGATATTTTAACATCGGGTGATCTTTGTTAAGATCATCCTGATGATGTTGCTGTAAAGTTCTAAGTGCGACCCGATATTCATCGTGGTCATCATATTTTGAATGTCAGGATGATCTTAGTCAATATCATCCTGATGATGTTGTATCATTTCATGTTCGTTGTTTTATCACCCTGATGATGCTGACGTCATTCTTACGTCAAGGTGATATCCGGTTTTCTACTTGTCTGCATCATGATATTTCCGAAGGGAGATATCCGCCTGTCGGCTTCATGCATTATCCAATGGGGGTGATCATTTCAAATATCAGTCACATATTCACATATCACCCTAATCTTATAGTGGAGCTACAGTGTAGCATTATATGTGTGCATCAGGATGATATTTCCAAATATCCGGTTATCTTCCGAATATCATCCTGATGCCGATATGATGATGACGTCATCAAGGTCCGGGGGGGTCATATTTCTAACACTGATCATCTTGTGGAGATCCCTCGATATTTACAAACATGATGATGACGTCATCCGGATATGAGGAGGTGCGCAGTAGGCAGATATGCTGATGACGTCAGCAGGATATGACGGTGACATCATCAGGATGTTCATCGGCCAGACATTTAGTATCGGCTAAGCAGAGGATCTTCCTCCAATGCATCAGGTTGTGCCGATGAAGGCGATTATCATGCAGGTTATATTGCGATATGATGCTGACGTCAGGGTGATATTTCAAGCAACAGGATATCATGCTGCTGGAGGATGATGATGAAGGTTTATACTAGTGTCGTCAGGAGCAAAAGCACCGACATTATATATGCTCGTGGCCTAGTATATAAAGTGTTGAAAAGGTCGCCGCGGGGTGCATGTGGGATAATTGATATCCTGCATATTTTCAAATATCATGACGATGTATCTTGGTGGGAAACGGTTGCGACGCACAGTATTCTGCATTTCCCAAGGCCGCGGGTTGGTGCGCCATTAATGGCGATTGTTGCAGAGGTATGGGCGATGGTGTGGACGGATCTGGTACCCGTTTGAAGGTGTACATCAACGGACAGTGGCGCAAGGCTCGAGATTTCTTCCTATCTCCTCCCCTACCTACTGCATTCATGTTTGGGCGCTAATCTGGTAATGCGTTGAGTGCCATTTTTCTGATACTGTGTATCTGGTGGGATTTTTGGTCAACCATGTAATTAATTGCTGTGGTACACTACCTGGCTGTTATAAGCAGGAAGTGTTACTCATTTTTGGTTGTTGAAAACTGGACATTTTGGCTCTGTAAGAAGATACAACTGGTTTTGGTTGCTCTGTGCAGCAAAACTTGTGAGTTTATGTATCTCCTGTTGTACGATTTGGCATGAATCCACTGATTTCATGGTTAATCTTATATGAATAATGCTGTGTTTGCATGTGTTATGCTGATTCTGTCTCCAGTTTTGCATGTATCTTTCTTACTGCAATAGGGATGCCATAAGTATAGACAGCTTAACACTCTTTATTGGGAGATATCTGTAAGGCAGATATCATGTGTATCCCCCTGAAATCCAGTTTTAGCTGTTCATGCTGATCATTCACAGGTGTATGTCTACTGACTCCAGGCCCTGGATAGGCACCAATCTAGCTCTGTGTTGAGGTTATACACCATGTCCAGCTTTGCATCCAAAATTTAAACTAAACCATTTCATACTTCCACCTGTTAGTTGTAGGAGTAGGATTAGGAACCCCCTGCATGCCCTCATACCCAACCAGACATCATGTCCAAGAATGTTGCCAACCTTGTGATCTATCATACAGATCTTGGTCCATACATGAGAGTATTCTGCCTGTTGTTGTCAAGTTAGATCTTTCTATCTTTGAGCTAGTCAGGGTTACATCTTGAGTTATAGGGATACCCCCCTTGGTGCGGCAGAACCAGAAGTGAAGGGGAGGCAGCTCACGCAACCTCCTGTATTTAGTTGGCTGAATCTGCCTGTGCATTAGAAGTGGCAAACCCTAATGCTGATTCAGAAGAAAAGTCAACAGATGGGAAAACTAGAGAAGGCCTTTCACTTGTTTTAGATGTGGAGAAGAAGGTCATAGGGCATTTGAATGCTCAAATTATAGCATACAAGAAAGAAATCAAGGAGAACAACCTAGGGTGAACCTGATTAAAATGCAGCATGAAGTGGAAGGGACAGAACTAATGGTTCCACCAAATGTGGAAGAAAGCCTCATAATGAGAAGAGCAATGGTGATTCAAGAGAAGGAGAAAACACAAGCCAAAAGCTCTAATGGTTCATGGCTTCAAACCAATATCTTAAGAACCAGATGCACTTTGGGTGGCAAGGTATGTCAAGTTATTTTTAATGGAGGTAGTATTGAAAATATGGTTTCTAAAGAAATGGTAGAAAAAATGAATTTACACTGTAGATTAGAAATGCAAATAAGGTGAAAATACTAAACAAAATGCAATAAACATCAAGTTATACCTTACAAGCAAAACCAATCCCATCAAGGGAGGAAGGAGCCTTTGCACCCAAACAAGCTCCTTGACAAAGATTACCCTAGACAATGAATTGAAATGTGAAATGCTACTCAAAAGTGGCAACTCACTATTCTAGCTCAAGAGTTATTTTGGCATGGTAACTTTGCATAAACTTGGATGATGATAATGGCTTGGGAGAGGTTCTATTTATAAATTTTTGGAAGGGATTTTGATCCAAGGGTGGAGATTGATTTGGAAGATCAATGGTGGAGGATAAAAGTGATGTGGAGGGCCTAGATTCAATCTTGAATGAATGGAGGGCTAGGAATAAAAGTGATTCTTTTATTCATTTTGGGAAAAGGGGTTATTAAATGAGCATGGGGGTGAAAGATTATTTTTGAATAAAAGATTCATATGGGGGAATGTAAATGAATTAAAAATTCATTTGGGGAAGAAAGGAAATAAATGAGTATGGGGTTGTAAGGAGAAATAAATGTGATGTGGGATGTTTTTAAATAAAAAATTGACTTATGTGGATTTAATTCAATTTTTTATTTTGAGGATGTGGGGAAGGGTGTTAAACAAGGTTTGACCACCCAAATGAAGGGGTTAGGATTAATTAAACAGAGGTTTTATTAATTAATCCTAGGGCTAGGATGAGGTAGGCTAGGGTAGGCAATTAAATAATAGCTATTTAATTGTCTAGGGTAGGGATAGGTTAATTATAGGCTGAATTAATTAGTTAACATGGTTTTAACTAATTAATTGGATTTAATTAAAAAAAAAAAAGGAAATTGATTTAATAAATATTACATATTTATTAAATAAATTGGCTAAGGTTTGGACTATTGACTTAATGAAATTAATTCAATTTTGGGATTAGAATGGTGTGAATTTGGAAAACGAAAAGATTAATTAACCAATTAAAAATTTAATTAATTGGTTAGAAGGGAAATTGGTGTGTTTAGGGTTGTATGGAGTTGGTTAGATGGTAGAAGACATTTTTAGGTGTCTACATACACTATGAAAAACATCCTCATCCGTACCACATTCCATGGTTTAAAAGGGAAATGAATTCACTGTTGATAAAAGATGCCTAATTACGTTTGGCATAGGGAAGATCTATCAGGATGAGATATGGTGTGATGTTGTCCCAATGGATGTCTGTAATGTGTTATTGGGAAGGCCATGGCAGTATGGTAGAAAAGTTATGCATGATGGAGAGAAAAACACATACACCTTTTGGAAAGATGGTTCTAAGATGATTTTATTGCCTCTTAAGGATCAAGGAAAAGGTAAGCCCATGTTGTCTGAAAGAGATCTTGTTAAAGAAATGAAGGCGACAGGATGTTGCTATGTATTAGTAGTGAAAAAATGTGAAGAGGAAGACATTTCAGTTCCCCCAGATTTAGCAAACCTATTGAAAGAGTTTGTTGATGTTTTGCCTGATGAATTGCCTAATGGTCTACTACCAAAGAGAGATATTAAGCATTATATTGATTTGATTCCAAGAGCAACTCTAACCAACCAAGCAGCTTATAGGATGAATCCAACACAACATGCAGAGTTGAATAAGCAAGTAACACAACTCATAAGTAAAGGTGTGGTGAGACAGAGAATGAGCCCATGTGTTGTACCTACATTGTTGACCCAAAAAAAAGATGGAACATGGAGGATGTGCACTGATAACAGAGCAATTGATAAGATTACCATCAAGTATCAGTTTCCTATACCTCGTATAGAGGACATGATGGATGTCCTTGCAAGGGCCAAATATTTCAGCAAGATCGACCTACAAAGTGGCTACCACCAAATCCAGATCCAAGATGGGGATGAGTCGAAGACAACCTTTAAGACTAGAGATGGATTATATGAGTGGATGGTTATGCCATTCAGGTTATCAAATGCACCTAGCACATTTATGAGATTGATGAACACTATACTATGACCTTACATTGGTAAGTTTGTGGTAGTCTATTTTGATGATATTTTGGTATTTAGTAATAGCAAAGAAGAGCACCTATAATACTTGAGGATCATATTTGGTGTGTTAAGGAAGGAGAAGCTCTATGCCAATTTGAAGAAGTGTAGGTTCATGTAGGACAGTTTGGTTTTTTTAGGCTTTGTCATTTCTAAAGATGGTGTCATAATGGATTCAGAAAAGGTCAGGGCAATTCTAGAATGGCCTAGACCAAGTAGCATCATAGAGGTAAAAAGTTTTCATGGCTTGGCCACTTTCTATCGAAAGTTCATTTGAAATTTTAGTAGTATTGTAGCTCTTATAATAGATTGTACCAAAGGAAAGGAGTTTGTATGGACCAAGGATGCTGATGAGAGATTTAAGTACTTGAAGAAAAAGGTAATAAAAGCACCTATACTTGCATTGCCAAATTTTGATAAGGTATTTGAAGTAGAATGTGATGCCTCCAATGTGGGAATAGGTGTTGTGCTTAGCCAAGATGGAAAACCTATAGCTTTCTTTAGTGAAAAGTTGAATGAAGTGAGAAAGAATTATTATACTTATGATTTGGAATTTTATGCAATTGTTCAAGCATTGAGGCATTGGAGACATTATCTAGTTCCCTAAGAGTTTGTATTGTTTATAGATCATATTGCACTGAGACACTTGAACACACATAAAAAGTTGAATAGTAGGCATGCCAAGTCGGTCTTTTTCTTGGAGGGTTACAATTTTGTGTTGAAGCATAAGTCTGGAAAACAAAATAAGGTTGCAGATGCATTAAGTAGGCATGTTCCACTTTTAACCACAATGGAAACTAAGGTGATTGGTTTTGATGCAATCAAAAATTTATATGAGTCTGACGATAATTTTTGGGAGATTGTGGAACAATTGAAGGCACTAGTATCTGGTAACTTGGATCACCTTAGGGGTGAATATTTTATGCAAGATGGGTATCTATTTAAAGGAAAACAACTATGTATACTAGTTGGCTCTATGAGGGAAAACATTATCAGAGAATTTCATAGTAGTGGGTTAGTTGGACATTTTGGCAAGGACAAGACAATAGCCTTGATAGAAGATAAATATTACTGGCCAAAGATGAAAAGGGATATAACTAAGTATGTAACAAGGTTTAGAATCTACCAAGTGGCTAAGGGGCATTCACAAAATACAAGGTTGTATATGCCATTACCAGTACCAACTGCATCGTGGACAAATTTGAGCATCGACTTTGTGTTGGGACTTCCACATACTCAACGAGGTAATGACTCCATTTTTGTAGTTTTTGATAGGTTCTCCAAGATGGTTCATTTTATTGCCTATAAGAAAACTAATGATACAACGAGGGTAGTAGAGTTATTTTTTTCAAAAGTTGTTTGACTACATGGTGTTCCAAAGACTGTTACCTCTGATAGGGATACCAAATTCCTTAGTCATTTCTGGAGGACTTTATTTAAGAAGATGGGGACTAAGTTACAGTTTAGTAGTGCTTATCGTCCTCAAATGGGTGGGAAAATAGAGGTAGTCAAATCAGAGTCTGAGAAATTTGTTGAGGTATTTTGTTGGAGAAAAGCTAAAACAATGGGACCTGGCATTACCCCAGGCCAAATTTGCCTATAATAGTTATGTTAACAGATCAACGGGAAAGTCCCCTTTCTAGATTGTGTATGGCAAGAATCCTTAGGGTGTTCTAGATTTGGTATAGCTACCAATGAAAGATAGGGTCAGTGATGATGGGGAAGCATTTGCAGAACACCTTCAACAGTTGTAGAAAGATATGAGTCAGAAGTTGCAAGATAGTAATGAGAGGTACAAGAATACAGTGGATACTAGTAGATGAGATCATAAATTTAATGAAGGTGACTTAGTGATGGTATATTTGAGAAAAGAGCGGTTTCCTACTAGAACATACCACAAGTTGAAGTATAGAAAAATTGGTCCTTGCAAAATTACAAAGAAGATCAATGATAATACATATGAGGTCAGTTTACCAGATGATCTCGATATTTCTCTTGTGTTTAATATTTCTAATTTATATGCATTCCATGGTGAAGATGATGCTAAAGATAGTCAACTAGAAGTGGCATGGCACCACCATATTCCCCATATGAAGAAGGAAAAGATTGCACAGGTTCTTGATAAGAAAACTATCTACACTCGGGAAGGGCATTACAACAAGTATTTAGCACAGTGGGAAGGATTGCTACCAATAGATAGCACATGGATTATAGAGTGGGAAGTATAGAGGTTAGATCCAGTCAAATGGCAGTAGTTCAAAGACACTCACTTGCAGGAGTTGCATTCTTTTCAACCAGAGGAGAATGATGTAGGGACTTCCGGAGGTCATAACTTTTGACTTGGATGTGGGTTTTCTGCGAACTTTTGCAAGTGGATGCATTATGAGGTGGCATGTGGTTTCCCAACCCACCCTAGTCAGTTGGACCTTGTCTTGGCACTTTTTTAGGGATTGAAAGTTTCATCTTGGCCCTCAAAATAGCAATTTAGTATTTTCCTACTTTTTTAAAAGTTGCTTTTTTTAATAACTCGAAACTAATGTTTTGAATTTAGGATGTTAGTTGTCTTTTCGTCCTTCTTTTGTTTTAGGAAGTTTTTAGGAAAAAACTGGATTCTTAAGATATGAATGTAAAATTACGTAAAATGGCAAAATCTAACAATTGTCAAAATCTACCAAAAAAGGTAATTTTTTGAGTTTTTTTGTTTTCTTGGATATAAGAGAGTTTTCTCTCATTATAGCAGCAGAGTTGGTGAATAGAAGTTTTTTTTCAGTTTCCAAATCTTTGGCTCTCACACTTGATTAATGGCACAATATTATTGAGTGTATGTTGTTGGCTGCATCAGATAAGCATCAAGAAAATATTGGCATATTGGAGAGATCAAGGACATGTTCAATGCAATGACCTTAGAAGAAAGTGGTAAATCATGTGTAGAAAATGCTATTGAATGCCTTGTCATGGTGGATAAAGTTCAGTGCCTTGGAGTAGATCAAAATTTCAAAAATGAAATAATAGAAGAACTTGACTATGTTTACAAGTTTGTTAAAATTGTATAATTAAATATGAGATTTTTACTCCATGGCATTTGATAATAGCCCTCGACAATAAAGTGTAACAGTTTTTTTTATTAAAACAAAGTTTGTAGTCTAATAAATCTTGATCCAAAAGTTAAAATTTAGAAAAGTGGTTTGATAGTATATTTGTTTTTTGTTCATTCAAAAAGATAAAATTTTGTGATTCTTGCATAAATAAAATAATTTTATTTGGCTCCAGATATTGGACCACATGCCCTTGAGATCTCAATACCGCATCCTTGGGACTTTGAATCCTTCAACTGAACAAATCTCTAGTTTCTTCAAATGATTGAATGTGTGATTCCTCCTATTAATAGTCGTTTCTTTATTTTTTATACTGTTTTACCCAACCCTTATTAATAAACATAAATAACAATAGAAATTTAGATATGCAAATAATATAAGAGAACATGTAGGAATTGACTCATTATATTATTTGACCTTCATATAATAGCTGAACTACTTATTTGTATTTTCTTGTCAAATTCTAGAAACCTATACAAGTGTTAAAGAGATGTTTGATTTTAATTTATTTTCCTATTTTATTAAGCTATAACATACTGGTTGATATAATGGAAGGCGTTTCAAGTCACTTCAAGAGAAAGGATAAGTGAAAGGGAGAGTCTGATCCACTAGTTGTGAAATGAACCATCAGATAGCCAGAAGCTTTCCCTATAAACTATGAAGATGTGAAATGTTTCTTAGAGGTGGAATATTCACAATAGCATCGATCTTCTTTGTATCGATGTCAAGACCATAGTGTGAGACAATAAACCCCAAAAATTTGCCAAGTTATCAACATTGAAGACACATTTTTGGGGGTTTAAGTACATGTTGTAGAGATGAATATGTCTGAAAATGTGGTTTAGGATTTCAAGGTGATTTTGGCACATAACTAATTTGGACAAAATATCATCGACATAGTCCTCTAATAAATTATGAATAAAATCATGACAAATGATGTTCATAACCCATCAATAATTTACACTAGCATTCTTTAAACTAAAAGGCATGACCACCCAACAAAAAATAGCCCAAAGTGATGTAAAAGTAGTTTTGTACCGATCTTGAGGATTTATGATGATCTGGTTGTAAATAGAGAAGTCATTTCTGGAAGAGAGTAAGGCACAACCAATAGTTGAATCTACTATCATGTTGATGTTCCAAAGAGGAAAATCATCTTGTAACAATGCCTTGTTGAGATAATGAAAGTTTATGGTTGTTAGGTTTAGCAATAGCAACAATATTCAACATCCAAGGTGAATAGTTAATTGGATGAATAAATCCATCTTGTAAGAGCTTCTCTATCTCAACTTTGACCCTTAATGCGACCTTGGGATTAATCTTTTTGATCTTTTTCTTGACTAGATGGGCATTGGGATGTAACATGATATTGTGTTTCATAATCTATGGATCAATACAGGGCATGTCCTCATATGACTTTTTTTTTTGAAAAATCATGCAAGAGAGAAGAGTAATCATGGTGTTCTTCAAGATCTAAACACATTCCTATCTGATTGACTTTTTTTGCATTAGCCTGAATCATCGAGACATTAAAAGTATCTCCAACTAGGAGACTATTGTCGTCTAGAATATCAGGTAGATTTGTAGATTCCTAAGGTGTGTCATGAGATGTTGAAGCATAATCTGATACATCAAAGGTTTCTCCAAAGTATGCCTGAGAATTTAAATTGTAGGGGAAACCTCGATCATGGTGAAATTTAGGCATGTGGTCATATATACCTTTAAATTTGGCTAAAGCCTCATCTATTGAGAAAGAGTCAAGAGATATAGTGTTAGAATTGGAACATTCTTCAATCATTTCAAGATACACAAAATGAAGTGAAGAAGTTGGATAAGTAGTTATCATATTAACATTTAGAGAGGAGCGATGAGAGGTTCGAGAGGGCCAAGAAGGATGGTATCCTTGGCCTTTGGAGTAATTGTTTGAATTAGCTTCCAAAGGGACTTTGATGCCTTGCTCTTTTCAACCACATCCATTACCTCTATACTTGATTCAAAATATAATGTGAAAACAATGGCCATAACATGATTCCATATTCATGAAAGGCAACAGATGACCATTAGTGGCATAGTTGATGTTATACATATAGTCACATGAATCTATTGAGCAGAGGATGTGGGAATAGAAAATTTGGATTGCTTATAAGAAATAGGTTGTGATGATGAAGCATAATCCAATTTTGGAATAGCAAGTTTAGATTGCGAGACTTTATATTATCCAACAAAGGAGACTGTAAAGTCCAGCGAACCCCAATTGTCACCTAGATATGCACTTGAAGATGAATCACTCTCCTTGTCATAACTATTATCAATGACATGGAATGTAAATCAATTCTTGTAGAAGATGATATTAAATTATCAAGTTTTTTAGAGATAGTAGGTTTATTCCCAGAATATATGTGTTGACAGGACACTAGATTTAGGTCGGCCTTAACTATATATGCTTTTTTGTTGTGAACAAACTTTATTGAACCACGAAGGGTAGATAGAACTATGCCCATGTAATGAATCTAGGGTCTACCAAGAAGAAGATTGTAGGAAAGAGCATCGAACATGACATGCACTATAGTGGGAAAAACTATAGGGCCCAATGCAATTGGTAATGTGATCTTGCCTAGAGTTTTCCTGTCAACATTCTCAAAGCCACAGATGGAAAGAGTGTGAGGTGAAATATAAGATGTATCAATATCAAGATTATGTAATAGGTCTATCCGACAAACGTTGAGATCTGATCCATTATCAATAAGTGTACATTTTACTCCATAATTATTGATGACAACAATGATTAAAAGAGGATAATGTTTCTCTATGGAAGGTAACTTATGTTGTTGAAAAATAATATCTAATGCAATCATATGCATAGAATCCAACTGGGTTGCTACATCATTCAACTTGACGGAAGGTGGAATCACAACCTTCTATAAAGCATGTTAGAGCATCTCTTGGTATGTAGGAAAAGTTTGAACTAATTTACAGGGAGAGATCTTGGCAAGAGTAGCACGAAGATGATCTACTAGATCATACTCTCTTCCAATGTTATGAGGAATGCCAGGTGTTATCATAAAAAGTGGTTAACAGTATTAAACTATTAATAATCCAATAATCTCAATGAAATAAGAACAAACAAGATCCAACACAAAGAAATAATACCTTTCAAACCTTATTGTTTTGTGGCTTCCATTGATCACCTATCTCAATTGATCTCGTTGTATGAATGTAGCCCTCATAAAGTGCATTTCCTTGCTTTGTTCCAAGATGTCAATGGAGAACGGCTATTGATAGGTTTACAATGAAGACGATCTTCAAAGTGCATTGATAATGGTGATCTCAAGCTATGGGGATTGGATACCAAAGGCATGCTATGATTCCTACCGAGTAAGTTTATAAAAACTTGGATGATTGAAATGGAGGAATAAGGGTTGTATTTATAGACTTGTGAGAAAGAAGATCAACAGTGTAGAATGAATAAGAAGATCAATGGTTGAGAAGACTTGAGAGGATGTGTGCGAATAGGGAGAGGACAAGTGTCTTGGTCCTTCATACATTAGGGGAGTTAACAGAATAGATTAAGAAGTTAACTGAGAGGATTGATTAGTTAACAGAATTAATTGGAGATATAAGTGGGTTGATTGGGGAGTTGACTAATTTGATTGAACAATGAACTCAGATGACTAATCAATTAACTGTTTTGATTGATGAGTTAACTAATCTATCTGGAGGAGAAATAGGACATGTGTGTGAGAGAATATTAGCTAATTAAATATTGAAAATATTTAATTACATGTGCACATGGATTAATTGAATCATTTTTGGTATTAATTCAATTTTGGAGGAAAGTAGATAATTTAAATAAATATTTGGATTTATTTAAATATTAAGAATGAGAAGAATTAATTAAGTAATTTGGTATTATTTAATTTAGAATGATTTTTAGAAGAATTTGGTAGATTTAATTAAATAAATGGTTTTATTTAATTTTGTGGAGGAATATGAATCAAATAAATAAATTGATTTATTTATTTATTGATAGAGGAATTTAAGATGAAATAAATATTTAAAATATGTATTTAGATAGAGTCGTGTCAATTTTAGGTGTATACACTAGGAGCTAAAGGAAGAAGAGGTATAGAAACTAGAAGGGAAGTAATAAATAAAGAAGATTGTTTACTCTATTTGTTAAGTCTAGTGTTATATTTATGAGCAACCACATGATATTGAGGTGGTTGCTACACATTTGAAGTGATTGATCTCATAACATTGGTGAAGTAATTAGGAAATAGAAGTGGGTTTTGAGCACCTCAAGTAGTGATTACTAGTTTAGACTATTGTTGTGTTTCAAAACGGAGATGAACAATGATTTTTTTGTTTCAAGGGTTCCTTTTGGGAACTTGAAATATAAATTGTGTTTATCTTCTTTTTGAAGAAAGAAGTTGGGAACCGAAGAGGAAGATTTGACATAGATGAAGTCATCAAGAGATTCATCTAGCATGTCAAAATTGTCACTAATGAATGGTCCATCATAATCTCTAAAGGTTTGGAGAAAGAGGTCTGACATAGTCAAACACTTACTTATTTCCAAATTGAAAATGACAATAAGTTTTCAGAATTTTGTAAAGGAAACACATCAAGTTCACCATAAATTGATTAAAAAAAAATTGTCTCTAACTAATCTACTCAAAATAAAAAAAACAATTATCTATTGAACATTAGGATACTAGATGACGAAGACGTATATTTCACCTCCATCCAATCTAGAAAGGCAAAAATTTCTGATGTATATACCATTGTTGCAATCAAGTAGAAAATATATAACTAAGCTAACTAAAATTATGAAAATATAGAGATTTACACAATATTTCTGGAAACAAAATGAAAAATAGAAAAATATAGTAACAAAGAACCTGGAACCAAAGGATGGAACCCACTACCTAAGATGACAACGCATGGTGCAAAGGTCCGTGCACCACATTATAGTCTCTATGGAACATGCATGTATGATTATCTATCCTTGATCTTCATGTTAGCTTTTTGGTTGTTCCTTGGGACATCAGACTTCTTGATGAAACCTACAAATACAAAGATAGAGGAAAAGGGTTGGTTTGTATAGGGATTTTACTAAGTCAAACCTGGTTTATGTGTTTCCACCTCAATGAAAACGAGATTGATTACTTGATCAAATAGTTTGTGCTCTGAATTATAAGTGCATCTAGAATTGTGATGAGCAGTAACAAAATAACAATGCTATATTGATAAAATAAATCCTAGTCAATGATTTAGAGGGGATTTACACAATGATCTCTACATGCAAGAGATAAGTGGGAAACGTTAAACAAGCAATGAAGATATGTGATATACCAATTGGATTAAAAATCAAAGTATGAAAACAATAATTAATTAGACATTTGACACCTCGAATAGAAGAAGGTGAAATCCACTTAGCTAGTTGGGGTTCCAATTGGAATTCTTCTGAAATTGCTACACTTTGATAGGAATAGTGTGGGAAGATCTTGATAAAAACCAATCACAATAATATTTGTTCTCAATCTTGTAAAAGTATTGCTATGAAAGTAAATCAATCTCGATTTCACCAGAGCTTCATTATGAAAATGAGTCGATCATTTGCAATGGAAAATATACTTTCTTAAATAGAAAAGGTAAAGGTGAAAAATCAAAGAAAGGAGCCATTTAGGCATAGATAAGCATCAACAAAATCTTGACAAATCATAAGTGAAAAGACAACTTCCAAAAATGATCACAAGACTAATAGAGGCTTTTAGGACATCCACATGTTTTACTAATGTCCACGCTAAGCACTGGAGTCTAGCAATATTAGTTCTTAAAAGGTCTAATTAGCTTGGGACATGACTAGGATTTTGGAACTTTTATAGTTTTTAAGTATGATAAGTAGAAAGGGTCAAAGTGATAAAAAGGCATATCTCATGGGTTGAGGGTAACGCTATGGTTGGAAATGATACTAAAACGTTCTAAGACATGGACATTAAAGTGAGTACCAACATAGCATGAAATTGTTAGCGAGTATAATTTATGATGTTACACTATGTATCCTAGCTCATTTTTCCTTAGGTTTTTAATGTTTTGTAAAGGTTTGTGCATAACCCACAGGAAGAAACTTCCCCTCAACTTCTTCTCCATCTCACTCCATGTCTTGTTCATAACCCTACCATTCCCTAGTGTTTCTTTCTAAAATTGATCCCACCATATCATTGCATGACACTTCAATCTTGTGCATGAAAATTTTTCTTTCTTCTACTTTTCAATACGTTTCCATTCAAAAAAATTCTCCATACTATTTAATCAATCTATCAACTCCTCTAGTTTTAGACTCCTCTAGTTGAAGTAGTCTAAGTCGGATACCATTAGTGTTTAAAAGGAATAAACTTAAATTAGTTATTATGCAATTCTATCTTTTCATTCATTATGATTCCCTCATGTTAGAATTATTTATTGCTTTGTGGTAGATATTTTTTGTTCTTTCTGTTAAACACTATAAAGATAGTTAAAATAAGACAATTTACTCTTCTTTACTAAAATAGTTTTATGCTCTATTATTCAAGTTTTGTTGTTATTATGACATGAGTATCGTTCTATAGCTCTTGGAAATTGAGAACAACAAAAGACTGACTATTATTAAGAATTGGATACATCAGGTATGTTTTTCTATTAATAGGCTTGTAAGTGGAATGTATATGTAGTATATATGTGAGAAAAACTTTAGTAGAAATTATAGCTAATGACAAACATGGTATGAAGTTTAGAATTAATATTGAACTAATTAGCAATATTTTTGTAGCAAAGCAGTTACCTGCAGCACATGGAAGTGAAAAAAGGCCCACTCAATAAATCAACTTCCTGGTAATGCTCTAGTTTCTTTCCTTTAGTTGTGTGGTATGTTAACCTATTTAGTTAAAATGTAGCTTTACAATTAGTGTGGATTAATACTTTTATAAGTTAATGGTATTTTAATGTATAACTTTTTCTATTATGTGATGTTCCATTGTGCAATCATTTATGTTTTAGTTTTTTAGAAATAGCATTTCTAATTACTTTTATTTATGTATAATTATTTATAACATTTTTACTTGTATGATTAAATCTATTTTAGATTTATCTACAACACCCTTATCAGTTTTTCTTTTACCATATATTTATGTAGATTCATAATAGTTGCTCTTAGCTTAGTCACTTATAGGTTTTGTGCAAGCATCTTGTCATGACACAATCACAAGTTTACATCATTAGATTGAGAAGGATCTAATTAAACCTTACCTTTTAAAGGATCTATTGTAGCAAATATCTGAGTTGCACTTTGATTTGATCAATCCAATCACATATTAAGTAAATGGAAACACAAAATCCAATTAACCATCACATTACAAATAAACATTCAAGATGATACTCTGAACCAAAAAAAGTATTAAAAAGTCAAGAAACAAAAATAAAATCTAAAACATAAAGGTAGAAGGGCCAATGGTAAGGACAAAACCCTGGGTGCCATAGAATAAAGGACTTCACCAAAATGAAAAGAAATAAATGATATTTATACATATATATGACATAGGGAAATGAATATAAATAAAATTGTAATTAGATCTACCCTAGGAACAAGAGCTTGCACAAGTAACTATCTAAAATAAATGTATGGAAATTAAATAATGGTACTTTTCTCTTAGATAAATATTTATTTTCTTTTTCCCTCTCCAATATTTAGATGTTCCCAAATGGATTGGACCTCCACTAAAAACACTAGGGTCACATGTGAGGTAGAAATATCAAAATCAATAACACTTTTGTCTAATAGTGTAGGTTATTTCCATGACTACAAAAGTGATCTCCATAACTATGGAATCAATCTTCCAACTACGGTATGACCCTTTTACACAAATCTAATCTCTATGAACCTTCAAATATTTTGTTTTAGTTTTTTTTTCAATGTTTACAACTTGCATAAAGACTTTGTTGTCTAGTCTGGAGTTTGTCATTGATAGAGAATATGTCTCGTCTTGGTCAAAGTCCGAGGATATAGATTTAACAACTTTGTACAAGTATCAAAGACAACAATTACTCATGCAATATATATATATATATATATATATATATATATATATATATATATATATATATATATATATATATATATGATGATGATGATGATGATGATGATGAATGTAAGATATTCAAACTAGATGCCTTAAAATAAATGGTAGTTTGTCCTTTTATACAATACCTTAACATAGAATTCAAATGTTTCATGGTTCAAGTTAATATATAATTGCTAGAGGGATGGAAAAGTCAAGGCCCAAACTTAAATTTTGAAAAATAAAAAATTGCGCTCATTTCCACAAATCATGAAACCAACCTGAATCAATACTACAAATTCCAAATTTGAATCTAGAAATTAAATGGACAAATTAAGAACTAGCAATCACACCTTGGTGTGCAATAGGTATGCCGGAGAGTTGTGGAAGTTTAATTTCCATGTCTTTAAGTGAATGATGATTGTCTTGTATCCTTATGGCCCATGTCATTTTTTTTTGAGTGTCATGAAGTTCACTTGCATTCCATTAGTCATGATCTAGGTATATTATATATAAGCTCAATATCCCTATGACCCATTTTGCATGAGTACAAGCTCAATATCTATCCACTCCAGGTAACCATCTACCAAAAGTATTTACATAGGATGGATGTCTAGTAAAGAATTTGATGGATAAAAAATGGAGTGCTCTATTAAATGTCATATAAGAGAAGCAATAAGGATTGTACAAGGAATTGAAAAGATAATCTATTTGCATGGGATTGTCTCTATTGGCCTATAGTAAACTATCAACTATTGATCTCCCAAAATAGCTCATTGCATCTTTGGATCGTTGGAATGAAACAACCAATTGAAAGTCACTATCTCTTTTCTCTATCATTAGATTGTTCACATGAAAAGTACCCATTCATGAGGCTCTAGTGGAGCTAGATGATATAGACGAACCCATACCAAGCTCCATGATCTTTAATGTAGTACTAACCTCAAAGTTGGACTACTCATTACATGTCATCTTTTGATTGTTGGCATGAAATAACTGATCAAAAGGTAGTCTATCTCTCTATTCCTATCTCTATCAATCTCCTTCTCTCTATATCTTTGTGTCCCTCTTTAATTCTCTCTTATCCCAAGTCAATTCTCTATCTCTTCTTTCTATATATATATCCCTCTCCCTCTCTCTATCTTTCCCTCTCTATTTCTATTTCTATCTTTTATCCCTATGGCTTATGTTTTTTTTTTCTTGTGAATTAATTTACATAATCTTAATGGATTTCAAGATCCCTGTGTTTTTCTTAGTACCTACTTCAAATGTGTGAGCTTTCATGTTTGTTGTTTAGTCTCTATTTTCATACATCCCCTTTTTAGATTCTTATTCATGCACTGCACTTGGGTTCAACTGCATTAGATTAGTCATCACTTACATTTACTAAGCATTGTGTTGCAAATATAAGCATGACCACCACCTACATCATGTTCATTTCTTATCTAGCATACCATTGTGTATCCTCTAATGGGGACGTCGAATAATACAAAAAATGATCAAACTTAGTGACCCTCATTAGTTTTATAATTTCACACCTTTGCATAATTTGGAGGTCAAATGGATGAAAATTAAAGTTAGACATGCTGTAATTTTAGATTGAGAATTCCTAATTATTTAAAAATATAAAATTTCAAGCGAAAAACTTTCTTATTTGTTTGAATTTGTAGATGATATGGGAATGATCTCGAGACCTAAAAATGGTGTGCATTCTATGTCTAGTTCCCTTTACAAAAAAATTTCCATAGTGAGATTGAACACAATGAGCTCCCATCATGCAAATTTACACAATTCTCTTAAAAAGGAATTTTTACTCAATATTGTTGCTCCCTTCATGCTTAGATACATTTGCAAGAAAGTTTAATTTATTTTGTCATATTTCAGACCGAGTGAAGGCAATGAAAGGAGTATGGTACCATGCATGATATGTTGGTATATATATGTATGTATGTATGTATGTATGTATGTATGTATGTATGTCTCCCCCCTCTCTCTATCTCTTTAATAATTTAGTACTACATTCATTTGTGACATTTATGTTTGCAAAAGAAAAATCAATTTGAAGCTATCAACTATTCATGGAGTCATATCACTTTGTCAACTGAATAAGCTTTATGTAGCCATAAAGTGGAACATATATATATATATATATATATATATATATATATATATATATATATATATATATATATATATATATATATATATATATATATATCTTTGCAGAATGAAATTTTAGAGGCAGGCATGGAATTGAAGCCTATAGGATTGGAGGAGGAAGGCTTTGCTTCTACTCTAGCTTTGTGACTAGGCAATGTGGAAAAAATAGTTGAGTTATGAAGTTAGGGTTCTGTAAGATTTTTGTGGAGATGAGGGCAAAGTTTTATCTAGTTGACATGTCATAATCATTGTTAGTGGCTAGAAGTTGGCGGTGATAATGCATAGGTCTTAGTGCCAATGAGAGATCTACTATGGTGTGTGCTTTCCTTCTTTAGTGGATCATTATAGAGGTTGGTCTACAAATGATGTGAAGCCCTGGGTGGAAGAGGTGGTTGATGCTGATCATGCTTTCCTTGTAGCTTGAGAGTGTTTGGAGATAGTCTAAGGTATTGCTTGTTTATATATTGGTCTATGGGCATGTATTTAGTTAGGAGCCCTAATTTTTGTAATGTGTTTCATATGGATGTAATTTCAATCCATATTGTGTGAAATTGACTTGATATGTTTTTTGATATAAATATTTGTCCATCTTACGTGGTGCAATAATTAGACTTGCATTATTGATGAACACCTTTGAGGAGCTATGCAAATTTATACGTGTTCCTTTAGTGATGTTACAAAATGAGGAATAAAAACTCTTGATTTTAGATTTTGGATGTGTTAAAGTGAATTAGAGTTTTATCTTTTTACTATTATTTAAAGTATAATATAATAATAAATTTATATATAGTATATATTTTATATGTAAAATAAATATATAATTATATTAAAAAGATATTTAAATATACAATTATATTATACTATATCATATTTAAATATATTTAATAATTTAAATTATATACAATTTATATATAATAACAATATAGATTTTGACAAAAAAATGAAGGCCATTTCATGAATAAGAAGAGTTTGAAATAAGAGATGTTGGAGTCTAGGACAACACTGAGAGGCGGGGGGGTGAATCAGTGTTGTGTAAAACCATACAATCTAAAACTTATCAAAAATTGAGGGAGAACATGTTAACAATCAATTGTCATATTTTGCATTAAGGAAATAAACATTAAATGTTTAGACTTGAAAGACAATCAACAACACACAATTTATGAAACAAGGACACAAAGAATTAGGAGTGGAAAACCCTCTAGGGGTAGAAAAACCACTCATGAACTGCCTCATTGGATTAACTTCGAAAAACTTTTTTACAAGGCCTCACTGGCTGATATATGTCTCACTGACAAATGTAAGGTCTCACTGACCTACAAGCCTCATTGGCATACTGAGGTCTCACTGACCACAAGCCTCACTAGCATAAGAAGGTCTCACTAACCACAAGCCTCACTGGCATAAGAAGGTCTCACTGACCACAAGCCTCACTGGCATATTAAGATCTCACTAACCAATTCAATTGTCCTCATCAAAGTAATGTGCAAGACATGATTGCTTCTCAATCTAATTTGCACCATTCATGACCTGTCATCTCTGAGCACACTCAAACCAATCTGCATACTAGTCTCATTATCTATGTTCAATCAATTCACAATTCATTCACCTGATTATCTCTGCATAATAATTCACCTGATTATCTCTGCATAACATTTCACCTGATGCAGTCAATTGCATATTGTCTTTGTGATTCAATCTAAAAATTTGTTACACAAGGAGATCTTCATCACATCATTTTTTATCCTTACACAAACTCTCATACAAACATATGATGATCTTGTCACTCTATGTATTTGATTCAGTTTATCTCTGCATAATTAATTTCATATTATTTTCATGTATCACAAGTTGTATTTAATTTGCATATATGTTCTTAAAACCCCCTTATTCACTAAAAAAATTAATTTCAATTTGTGCCATTTAAAAACACACACTTCAATTTGGAACCTGCAACAATAAGTCATATAAATCTTCTTCAAAATTCTTCATATTCCTCTTACATCTGATAACCAATTCATCTCCTTTATTTTTATTTTTCATTATCTTCATCTCAAAACTCTTCAACTTCTTCATCTCTGCAAAAAAGACCTCCAAACAAAAATTAGAACATAAAAAATTAAACCCCATTCAAATTCAAAGTCTCTTCAAATTGTTCTTCATAAAAACTTCTTCGACAATCTAAAACAATATTGTGAATGGAAAAAAATATTTCATAAAAAAACTCTCCAATTAAATCTTCACAAATTTAATTAGAACAATCATATCTTGCCTCTCCAATCTCCAATCTATTCATCTGCTTAAAGAAAATATTCAAACCCACAACTCTTCTCTTATGAGGATAGAAAAAGAAAGGCATAAACCTATCTTTACTCAAAAATAAATCAACTCTTCAAAAGAACTTCCTTTTTTTTCTCCTCAAAACATGAGATGGATTTAAAATAAGAAATAAATATCTTAAAAAAAATCCTTAAAATCTTATAAAATCCACTTACCAAATTCATGCCCACCTTTTTCTCAATGCATAAGTAAAAATTAGTTTTTTTTAATGTCATAAAAATGACATAAAGGGGGGCCAACCACTTAGTGGTTTAAAATGAAGTTTTTAAAAATAAAGCAAAGCCATAAAGAGCTTAGTAATCGGGAACTCCTAAGCCACTCAATGGCTTTTGAAAACTTCAAAAATTTCCATAAAATATGCATCGGGCAAAGATTAATATGGCTTATTCCATAGCTTTTCAAAAAAGCGTGCTCTCCATAAATAAGACTCTTTGATAGTTTTGGCTTCTATAGGTCATAAAGAATGACCACTTTACAAGGTAATAGAATATGAAAAGGGCCGATGATAGGATGATTGAAATGCCCTCTAGCAGGTTGTAATAAGTGATCTGACCTGCGATAGCAGGTCACTTCCCAAACATGACAAAAGTGCTCCTATATAATTTGTAATAGGATTTAACGATAGTTTGAGCTTTATTTAAAAAATGGTCAACCAACATCAATATTTATGTCAACACAAACTCCTATAGATGATGAATAACATCAACCTTCAATATCAATGATTCTATTCTGAGAATTTTAAGAAGAATAAGCAGCAAGACATCATATCAAAACACAAATCATCTTGATCATGTGAAGCCTCTTGTTGAAGCATAAACCCTTTGCATATGGTACCATGTAAACACCTCTGAATGATTAACCTATGAACCCTTATCATGAAGCAACAACTCCAAACTTAAATATGTGACAAGACATTAAAAAACATGAACACACACCAACCATGAAGATCAAAGCTCTGCATATCTTGTCAAGGCCAACTTAAGACATGAAGAATGAATAGCAAACCTTCTTATATGAACCCCTTGCATAAGAGCAACTCCATCATGATCAACCACACTTTTAATGTCCTGATGGCCCCAAAACGATATGTGCATTGGACCCATGTGGACAACCTATAAACAACACTTTGTTAAGGGCAAGTACAAAAAGATAGGGGGCCAAAAAGGGGTCTTAAGTGGCCACTTTTTTTCTAAAATCAAGAAATGATAGCCTTGGATGAGAAATTGAGCATAGTTACACTCAAAATTTGGAGATGCAACCAAAACAATGTTTGTAGTACTCTGAGTCTACTTTCTAAACTACTATTTCTTTTTGAAAATGGTATAGATTAAGGGGTTCAAAAGAGGGAGCCACAGAAATTGGTGTTGTTTTTGTCAAAAAAACATAACATAGCATGTTTTGTGGCTCCCTCAAAAGGTCAACTTTTTTTTGGTATTTTTAAAATCGCTTCAATGAGAAATTATCTAACAACATGTAGTTTATTCCTGAATATTTTGATAATTTTTTGATAAATATTTGATTTTTTACTAATTTTCAAAGTGGACACATCCTAAAAAATAGAATTTTGGCCATGCTACCCCTATAAATTTTGAAAACTAATTGAAAATCATTTTCATTTTTTTTTTAAATATGTGTAGAATGGAGTCTAGTTTCTAAATATGTAATTTTTTTGAAATTTCAATGAATAGTTAGTTTACAATAAAAAAAGACCAAATAGTGGTTTTTGCCCAAAAATAGACATACAAACAAAATAAATTAAAGATGAAAGGCTTAACATTGTCAAAATGTGAAAAAAATCACATCGTCAAATAGCTAAGAGAAAGCCTAACATTACCCAGATGTTTGATTTGTTCGACCTTGAAACACATGCAATTGAGGGTTAGCAGAAATGAAATTATGTGAAATCCTGTAGAATATGGAAACACATGTCTCTGGACATTGGGAAGGCACTCCAAGCCTTTGGGTTGGAAATCCAAAGAAAATCCCAAGCCCAAGGCTTGGGATTCCCAAATCAAAACATAACGCAAGTGCGTTATAACGCGCTCGCGTTATGTTTTACTTTGCATTTTTCCTTTTCTGCAAAAGTTTGTGCATTGTTTGTCATATTTGACATAATGCAAGCACGTTATAACACGCTCGCGTTATGTCCCCCTTGAATTTTTTTATGTTCAAGGTTACTAATCATGTGTCTATGTATGTATGTATGCCTATATGTATGTATGTATCTATGTATGCCTATATGTATGTATGTATGTATAGTGTCGAGGGTAGAGGAGGGTAGAGATGGGGGTGAACCAGATAGGGGAGGAGAGGGATGGATAAGGATTGAGTGATGAAGGTTTAAGGTTGAGGCTTGAGGGTTTAAGGATAGGATTTAGAGTTTAGGGATAAGGGATTAGAGTTTAGGACCTTGAGGGATTAGGGTTTAGGGTTGGGGCTTTAGGGATAGCGTTTAGGGTTTAGGGTCGAGGGATTAGGGTTAAGGTAGAGTGTTGAGGGTAGAGGGATTAGGGATAAGGTTTAGGGTTGAGGGATTAGGGTTTAAGGTATAGTTTTGAGGGTTGAGGGTTTAAGGATAGGGTTTAGGATTTAAGGTTTAAGTGTTGAGGGTTGATGATTTAGGGATAGGGTTTATGGTTTACAGATAAGGGATTAGGGTTTAGGGTTTAGGGATTAGGGTACCATAAATATAATTAGGGATTAGGGTTTATGGTTTAGGGATAGGGATTAGGGTTTAGAGTTAAGGGATTAGGGTTTAGGGTTTAGGGATGTACAATTAAGGGGTACCATAAATAAACTAGAATTTACGAAGGGTTGGAAAAATTTTGTGAATCATCATGGGCTGGAGATTAGAGATTTTGTTGTATCCAAGTACATATCCAAGTGACAATTTAAGGTTAAGATATTTCAAAGAACAGGGTGTGTGAAAAACATTAATGCTCTTCGGCTTATGAATACCAACATTGATACAGATAAAAGATGCCCTTTTTCTAATAGAGTATGCAGTTCAAGTCAACTGATGGGCAGCAAGTTGTCGAATGAGTTGGTTTAATGGGCGTACCTCCTTCTTCAAGGCCCAGGTGGCCAGGAGTGGGATGTACAATTAAGAGGTACCATAAATAAACTAGAATTTAGGTAGGGTTGAAAAATTTTTGTGAATCATCATGGGCTAGAGATTGAAGATTTTGTTGTGTTCAAGTACATATCCAAGTTATATTTTAAGGTTAAGATATTTCAAAGAACAGGGTGTGTGAAAAACATCAATGATCTTCAGCTTATGAATACCAACATTGATATAGATAAAAGATGCCCTTCTTCTAACAGAGTATGTAGTTCAAGTCAACCGATGGGCAACAAGTTGTCAAATGAGGTGGTTTAATGGGCGTGCCTCCTTCTTCAAGGCCCAAGTGGGCAGGAGTGGGATGTACAAGTAAGGGGTACCATAAATAAAGTGGAATTTAGGTAGGGTTGGGAAAATTTTGTGAATCATCATGGGCTGGAGATTGGAGATTTCGCTGTGTTCAAGTACATATCAAAGTCATATTTTAAGGTTAAGATATTTCAAAGAACAGGGTGTGTGAAAAATATCAATGCTCTTCAGCTTATGAATACCAACATTGATACAGATAAAAGATGCCCTTCTTCTAACAGAGTATGCAGTTCAAGTCAACTGATGGGTAGAAAGTTGTCAAATGAGTTGGTTTAATAGGTGTGCCTCCTTCTTCAAGGCCTAGGTGGGCAGGAGTGGGATGTACAATTAAGGGGTACCATAAATAAATTGGAATTTAGGTAGGGTTGGAAAAATTTTGTGAATCATCATGGGCTAGAGATTGGAGATTTTGTTGTGTTCAAGTACATATCCAAGTCATATTTTAAGGTTAAGATATTTCAAAGAATAGGGTGTGTGAAAAATATCAATGCTCTTCAGCTTATGAATACCAACATTGATATAGATAAAAGATGTCCTTCTAACAGAGTATGTAGTTCAAGTGAACTAATGGGTAGCAAGTTGTCAAATGAGTTGGTTTAATGGGTGTGCCTCCTTCTTCAAGGCCCAGGCGGATAGGACTGGGATGTACAATTAAGGGGTACCATAAATAACTAGAATTTAAGCAGGGTTGGGAAAATTTTGTGAATCATCATGGGCTGGAGATTAGAGATTTTGTTGTGTTCAAGTACATATCTAAGTCAATGTTGGTATTCATAAGCTAAAGAGCATTGATATTTTTCACACACCCTGTTCTTTGAAATATCTTAACCTTAAATTTTTTTTTATTGGAGTGTTGTGAGGAGGAGATGGAATAGGAGTTCTTGGAAAGTCCCTGGGTGACTAAAATGATCCTATATGCTTGACAAGAAACTTTTCAATAGAAGAGGAAGAAGGTATATTGACAGGGTTTGGACCTACTTAAGAATAAAGAGGGTTGGGGAGAGAAGATGCACCTAGGTCCCAAGTGGATTCATCTTGGTTGTTCTTTCTATAAAATACAATTTTGACCCTTTTAGGTTTCTTCTTTTCCAACTTCTTTTTTTCACCTTTGGAGTCATACTCCAAATCATCCATGTTTGCTACGTTGTGCTGCGGTGTTTTGACTTTTTGAGCTACAAAGGTAAGTTGGACCTTATTTTTCTTTTGTTGATATTTCTCCTTCTTCTTCATCCTTTTAGAAGATCCTTCCTTTGGCTACTTAGAATACTTGATGATTATATTGAGCCAAGCTAAGATTTTGTGAATCACTTTCTCCATTCTTTCTTCATTTGATTCATACTCCTTTAGCGATCAATTAACTATTGGGATTGGCTTGTAGCATAAACCTATTGCTTCTCATAAAAAGGATCCAAAACTTCCCCATCATCAAAAATATCTTGGGGCACTTTTGCCAACTTGGATGCCTTCAATTGGAAGGTGGTGAGCCTAGTACAGTCTCTTTTCCTCACATTAGCAATCAACAATTAATTCAACAACATTCACTTCTATTCACACGTCAGCATTCATTACCACCCTACTTATCTCTTCACTTTTATTGCTAATTCAGTTACAAGGCTTTACTAAGGCACAAAGAAGTCTTAAACTTCAATCCTTGCACAATAAACTTTTATGCTTTTTAACACCAATGCATTTTTCTAAACTTCAAATATTAGTGGGTGAATAGATCTTACAAGCATTAAGATCAAACTCTATTTATGATAGAACATTACGAAATTATGCTTCTCTTCCTCTCTATATCCCTGTCTCTCCCTCTCTCCCCGCTTCTTCTGCGCTCCCCTCTCTGCACTGTGACTTGGTTAGTTCCCTGTACGTTTTAAGATCCATGTAAGATATCCTCCACTATGTTTAGTTTAGCAAGACTTTTTAGGTTTGTAAACAATGATGTAATCTAATGATTATCAATGACCACTGGGAAGAGATATTTAAATAAATTTAATAAACACAGAATTATATAAAATCTATAATATTCATTATTATATATATTATATTCTATATAATATTTAGTTTGTAATTTCAATATATATATAAGATTATATATTTAATATATATATAATTTTGATATTTAATATTTTTATACATTTTAATATTATAGTTAATTAAATATTATATTAAAAAGTTTTAACTAAACAATATTTAATAATCTAAAATAAAAATTAAAAAATTAAAAACATTTTAAAAAACAATGCAAACTCTATTAAAAATGATTTTTTAATGTTTATTCATAATTTATTTATGTCCCTAATTCACAAATTCTGTTTACTGGTCCACATAGACGAAAATTTGGTGCGCACTCTCCCCTAATATAAATGAACAACTCGTGTCCTCACCAATTTGACAGCTCCTACTAATTTCCAAACGTTTTGAAGAGGGGTTAGAGCTCAAGTAATATGATTGGTCATAATGAAATGATTTGGCAAGGTGGGCCCCACAATAAGCGAATGCACGAGATTTTAATAAAAGAGAGAAAGGGTTAATGTCTTTGCTCAGCGGTAATTAACCAAGCACGGCGGTTTATATCGGTTTAAATTTGACTTCATCTGACAACACAAACACGTAAACAAATAAAACTCTCATTTAACGCTTCTCCGAAAGAAATCCACTTGCACGTTTATATTTTATCGACTTCTTTTTACTCCGTTTCATTGTCACTTTTGGTGGGTAGGTAGTTTTTTATTAATGAAAATTTCAAACTTTCTATTTTGCTCAACTTTGCTTTGTATTATTATTTTTAAATAAAATTTAATTTTTAAATTTATATTCTACATTATAAAATATAGTTTAGTAAAAAAAAATTTTAATATATAATATTGGATATTACTTTTTATAATATTTAGTATTATTTAACATATTATAATACTAAATAAATAATACTATATAAAATATTAAATAAATAATACTAAATACTATATAATAATACTTTTTATAAGGCTAAATAATAGCCTTAAGTTTGTAGGTTTGTTGGAGATTGATTGTGGTTCAAATTAACTTTAAAATTTTATTAAAATGTGTCCCTGATTATCGATTTACAATATATTTGATTTTTACTTCGCTGAACACTAGAGAAGGATATGACCATTGCTTTAGTCATAGTATATTCCACATGTTGTTATCCATATATATTTAAAATATAGAGAGGGAAACGAAAAGTATTAGGCATTAATAAAGGGAAACGGGCAAGGGTAAATGTTCACTACAAACGAAAAAACACATTCAATATAATCCAATTCATGTGACTTACGTTTATATCTCAACTTATTAATCTAAAATATGTTTTTGTATTATTATTTAATTACATTCATTCACCCTACCATAATTGGAAAAGAATCATTTTATTTCTTTTCAATAAATAACATTATCCTTTTAAGTTAAGTAATTAAAAACATCTAATTATTATCACCATAGTCCACATTGAAAAACTTATTTTAAATATTCAAATATAATTTAAAAATAATTTAATTTATTTTTCTTCAAATTTTAAAATTAATCAAACTTCTTAAATTAATTAGCTTCCACGATGAAAACCACATACACTTAATCTTATTCCTATCCTTAAAGAAGTTGGACCTATATCATCATAAATACTCAAAAATGTTTACAAATAAGTCATACTAAAAAACAATGAACATGATTTTTTAATAAAATTCCAAAGGTAAATACTAATCATTGATCATTTCTTGAAAAGAGTAGAATTTACGTAAGTAATCAAGGAAATGGCGTCTTATAATTTTTTTTACCACGATTTCAGTGATTTGTATTTAAAATATTTTAGGGATGCTAAAATGGGTTGCACTTGCCGTTGCATCCGTAATGGGATTCCAGTCCCCACGAAAAATCCAAACGGCGGGCAAAAAACAGTGAAAAACGGCGACGGAAGGCTGAACGGGGAAATGGTGAAATCCAACCGCTGACGGCGCTGCAATCGTCTTGCACGTCTCTGCAGCAATTAAGACCGTAGATTCACAAAGTAAGCCACTCTCCTCACAAAGGGAACGCAAACGCGGCATAATTAAGTTTAGACTTGGAATCGAACTCCAATTAAATTATTTACCAACTTCCACATAATATAATATTATGTGTATTTTTCTAATATATATATATATATATAAAATACAAAAAATACAAATTTCATTATTACAGCCCTTTTTCACTGCAACTAATAACTAGGTGCTTTGTGAGTGGACTGCTATGATCATTACATATTCTCGAACCAGCAAAGAATGTATGATCACTAGCATTTCAAGAGGTTGCTTTCTTGAGTGGATAAGGGCGGCCTGTGAGTATTGGTGGCAATCGATAAAAGGGATTGCAAAGAAACAATTTGTGCATTTTATGGAAGACTTGCTTAACATACTTGGAACAATATAATACTAATTAGCCGATAGCCTTTTATATGTGAGCATTATAGTGCTCGGACTCACGCCGTAAAAGTAAAAAAATTCACGCCGGCAAATTTTCGAAACCCGTAGGTTTTCCTATCGGCATATTCCTTGAACCTCCTATGGGTGGAAGTGCTAGTTTAGTCTTTTGTTTTCAATGTTTACATCAGCAACACCAACAAACTTTTAAGAGAGTGGAAATTCTAAGTGGGAAAAGATACTCTCATAATGACTACACTGTACCCTTTTTCAGTGCCATTTTTCATGTACACAAATAATGCGCTTGCACAGCATTTATTTATTTTTGTTTCACATGCCTTCACGATGGCACAGCCTTTTCTTCAAACTGTTATTTTTGGCATCAACTTTTCTGTTCTAACAGCAGGTATATTACGGTCAATATACCAATTGCCTACTCAAACCATATCAAATTTATAACTACTTTAATTATTAATATATCAATTTTTTTCTTAATTTCTAAAATAATAATTATGTTAAAACCATGTCTTTACTGTGTTTAAATAAAGTAAGCAATGTAAAGTGACAAATAAGACTGATATCTATTTAATATTTATAATATCTTGTTGATTATGTTAATATAGTATATTTACTTGTATAAATATCTTAAATACATCAATCTAAAAACATCCAGATATCAGTCTTGAGTTACTTTGTTTTTAAGTTCTATTTTATTACATCAGAGACATTATACAATGGCATCAATAGATTAAAGACAACATATATTTAAAAAATAAAAAATAACTCCTAACTAAATAAAAATAGTTCTTCAAATAAACATTATAAATAACACATTGATTACAACATACAACTAAATCTTTATATTGAATAATATAAATCTTTGTACTAAAAAATATAAAACATTTTTTCATTAAAAAACTATCACTGACAAAATTTACCATTTTACTGTACCTAAATAATATTTTGAAAACTGAACTTTTTAAATATTTTTATGAACTTAAAAGCCCACAGCTAAAAAAACTATCAGCTAATTACATTAACACTGTAATTATTTGGATAGTTCCCCAAAAGTTGGGGGAATCTCTTAGATGTGGCAGCCGTCATTTTTTTATATTTTTTTAAAGTTAAAAGCCCACAGCAAAAATCTATCAGCTAATTAACACAGTCATTATTCTGAAAGTTCCCCAAAAGTGGGGGAATCTCTTAGATGTGGCATTTCATGGGCCACCATTAGTTAAACATTGCTAAGATTTGTATAAAATCAATCCAAATCATCTTACGGTAATTTTTATATAAACATCCTACAGCACTGATAAGCACAGTATATTTACTTTGAAACACATTAAAACATAACTGTTCTCATTTGCTCGTATATCTGAGCAAATAGATTCCCTCGTGATCATGGATCTTTATGAATGTACAAAATCCAAATAAAATACCTTATAACCGCCTACTCTTCTGAATTGGGCTCTACATTGAGATCCAGACTCCCCACAGGCACATACTCATCAGCTACCACAGAATTGCTTGCATTTTTCTTTTTACTGCAAGTTAAATTCCTTCGTGTGGAAGGACTATCTTTGCTAACCAAGCTAGAAAAATCTTCCCACTCGAATGACGGCTTCCAAGGAGACTTACGTTTGATATCATGGACACCCACATTTTCGAATGTGGAAATCCTTGGGAAATCCATTAGGTTCTGTCTGAAATCTCTGTGCATTTCTTGCAATCTATCGATTAAAGCCAAAAATTCTTGGAATCCATCTCCTTTTCCACCTGTTCGTGGTCGTTTGCTGTCATTCCCACCATCAAATTCTGAACGTACATGTTTTGTAGAAAAGTGCATGTGCTGAGGCGGTCCCTTAGATTCCATTACAGCAACCCACATAACCTTTTAAATTGCAGATCCAGGCCTGCATTTCGCCCACACGCACAAATTGCATAATGTGATGCGGGAAAATCATTTAATCTACAGCGTCTTATATATGGTAAACAATCGTTCGTTGAAAAAATTCTGTGGAAATTATGACAAATAAAGACCACTTTACTAAGAAATCATCTCACCGACTTTTTTAATGTACTCTTTTTTTAATGTACTCGGATAAAAATGGGTAACGACATGTATGTCCACAGTTGGAGGAATAACGTCATGGCAAACGTCTGCTGACATACTGTAGCTTTACTGTTCTAAGCAAACAATGAAAATAAATTAGCAAGGAAAGAAAATGAGTGGAGGAGAAATGAGGAAAGCGAATCCGATAAAATTCGAAGGGTGCTAATAATCACCACAAGTTCCTGCATTATTGTTGGATGTCTGTTGGCTAAAATGATGGTCCACTGAAATTAGGTAAAGCAGATGAGATGACACATCCATCCACTGTATTTGTTTCTAAAGTTAGAAGTCGCTAGCAGGAGGTCCATGACCTTTTGGAATTGCGTGTACTCCTTATCTAATAGTAGTATCCTTCACATCTACGGTTTGAGACACTGATATAACTTGTTTTTCACTTCCCTGAATCCTGTATGCAATTGTTGCATTTACCTTCTCGATTTCAGACGATGACTACAACTTAATATTTAGAAATTTGATCAAATTTTAGATGAGCAGGCTATTCTTAAACATCTTCGAGTACTTTCTATGCTGTATGCTTTCTCTTGATCTTGACATTTTGGGATAAAGTGTTATATTTTTAACCAGCATAATATGTTTGTTTTCCTTTTCTCAGAAGTAAAAGTGGGGCATCTTCTCAAACATCTTTCCAAGGTAGTATTCAACCTGTACGAAAGTATATTTTTAATATGCATTTTGTGTCAATTTAAATGTTAAATAAATTTACAAGTAAAAAACGAGTTGACTATAAATTTGTTTAGAATAACAATAACGCATTAAATTATAATTTATATTCCCAAATTTGTTTATATTGAATAAGTGTACAAATTTAGTTCAAAAAGCATATATTCTTATTGTGGAATTTCCTCAGATCTCAAAGACAATTTACCAAGCACAAATAAAATGAATTTGCATCAAAATGGACTCATGTGTTTCTTAACAAATGCATAGATATACAAATATATAAAGCGTATGAGAGGGATCGCAGGAGGAATTGGGGTGAGATCTCCTTGGTTAACTTAACATCAACATGCAATCTTCAGTTATCCGTCCATCATCCATGGAGAAGACTAGAGAAGACTGAAATTAACGCCAACACCCCCCCTTAAGTCTAACTAAGGAGATAAAAGCTTAAGGAAAGGAAAGAGGAGAAAGGGAAAACCCAGTGGGAACAAAACCCCTCCCTAAAATCTAACTAAGGGGACAAAAACAAATATAGCCAACAAAGATGGGTCCTAGCATCAAGGCCAATTTAGGTACCCATGTACATATAAAATTTCCCCACAAATATAGAGAGAATATAAGAATAGAAGATATGAATCCCCCCATAATGAAAGAGCTCCCATGCCAATGATGAAGACCTGAAGATAGAATATGATCCACTACCTACAAGCTGCATTTCTCCCCTTAGGAAGAAAAGGATCCACTGGTGATTGGAGAAGCCAATCCAAAAATATGGGTGATACTGGAATCCAAATCCAGATGGTGTGTGCATCTGAAAACTGCTCACATGTCCACATGTGGGAAAGTAATGATGGTGATCCAAGATCCTGTGAAGACTGATATAGAGCAAGCTGCAAAGGCGATGAAGATGGTGGGCCAACAGCGTTGATGTGGCTGTCAACAAAGAGGATAGATAACTCCTCAAATGTGTCCTCCAAATCTGAAAGGTGAGTCTCCATAAACAAGTTTGAAACTCCTATCAAGAGATCATTCCAGAAAGTTGAATCAGGAAGACTATGGATGCCCTGCTGCAAGAAGCCATTGGAAGCTTTCGAAGAAGCAACACAGAGCTCAGAAGTAGCAACAGATACAAGAACCAAATAATGGTCCTCAAAGAGAAGACTTATGTCCTCAATGGTGTCATCTAGATTTGAAATGAGGGATTCTACAAACAAAAAAGAAATGTCTGGTAGAAATTGGTCCCAATCAAGAAGACAAGAATAATCATGTTGCTCAGGAATGTTGGAAGTGCATAATGAAGGTGGATCAACTATCTCTGACAAAGAATCAAGAACCTCTGAAGCAACTGCAACCTCATCTGAAGTCTCAAAAATGTCCAAAGGATCACTAGCATGGTTTTTCTTCTCTGAAGAATAAAGAGGCACATTGGAGTTGGAAAGAGAAGCATCGAGACATGGTGGAGGATCATGGTCTCCATATGAGTCTCGAATGTAGGTCCAAAGAGCATAAGGGCACTCAAGATGGATAAGAGACTCCAAAAAGTCATCATCTAGATGCTCAAAAATAACTCTAAAGACTTTAGCCCTATAGCCTTTCCAAATGATATACTCACAATGTGTGTCGGGAACAGGAACATCATTATAGAGATACAACAATAGATTGTGCTCACTAAGATGAGTGAGGATATATTCACTCCACTGCCTATAGTTCCCTTTCTCCAAAGAAAAACCCATTATAGCTATAAATTCTTAAAAAACACAAAGATAGTACCTTCCATATGTAGAAACCTCCAAAATAGATGATGGTGTCAAACAAAGAAATGTCTCATAGTAGAAGAGGAAGGGACAATGTTCAAGGCCTAGCCTTCTCTACGATGCAATCACAAGCGTCTGGTGATTATTCCATGGGCGTAGCCTGATCACCAATGGCAATGATCTTACAGAGGTCACCTGCCTTTTTATTAGTCACAAACAAAAAACAACACAAGCAGCTAACCGGAAGTATGGTGATCAATTTGAGGGATGTCAGTGGCTAGACCCTTCCACAGCATACACAGACACAGGAAGAAACCTCAGTGCCTCTGTGTGGAGTTAGAGCCAAGGTGCCTGAAGCAAAATAGCTAACACCTTCTTCACTAATTTTCAAATGCCTCAAAAAAGAGTCTTTGCTACAAATGTTACAGCGTCCTCCACTGTAGGTTGATTTGGTGGCATTGTGTATGCGCCTTCCTTAGGATACGGCCACATTCCAAACATCTCCTAGGAACAACCAATGAATGAAAAGAGTCAGGGATGGATTCTTTATGGCCTGATATTGTCTTTGAATGGCTATGATACCATGTGGAATTTCCTTAGATCTCAAAGACAATTTACCAAGCACAAATAAAATGAATTTGCATCAAAATGGACTCATGTGTTTCTTAACAAATGCATAGATATACAAATATATAAAGTGTATGAGAGGGATCAAAGGAGGAATTGGGGTGAGATCTCCTTGGTTAACTTAACATCAACATGCAATCTTTAGTTATCCATCCGTCATCCATGGAGAAGACTAGAGAAGACTGAAATTAATGCCAACACTTATATATATCCTAACAAAAAAGGAAGTAATAGTAATCAAAACCTAAACGATAACTATAGTCATAGGAGCTTAGGCATCTTCAACCCAAAAAGTTGAGCAATCTAACAAGTCTAATAGGCCATAAATTATATAGGACTGCCAAAGACAAAAGGGCATCCAATTTACATAACAATTATTTAATATAAAGAGATTCCAAATCTAGCAATAGGAATAGAAGATAACCAAGAGATAGAATCAATCATCACTCTTTTTGTCATTGGCAAAGTTTTCTTCTTCATCAACAATGACCTAAATCATTTTTGCAAGAGCCTAAATGGTATAATTTGTACATTTCTTGAGACACCACTTCGGAAAGGACAAAATTAGATAATCATCAAAGGTAAGGCATCTTGGACACATCTATGTCTTTAGAGCGATTGTTACCAACATCACCACCTTTAGCACCATTGGAACTACTACTATCCCTACTTGAACCTATTGTTTTTTTTCTCTTCAAGTACTCTTGAGTAATCTTATGAATCTCATCTTCACTTTTACCAACTTTCTCACAAAAGTGCAAGGGCATAAGAGCAACGATGACTTCTTTGTAGAAGTCAAAAACACTCCTTGCAAACATGCCAAAAAATATGCTTATTTTTGCATAACCATGGATACCATAAAAATTTTGTAGACAAGAACAACAAGACCTTAGCAAGGATTTTGTAGGAAAACTTAACATCATTAATATGACCAAATAAAATATCAAACCAATTAATAAATTTAACCCCTATCAAAATAGACCAAACAAGAATAAAATAGTCCTAGACTAGCTTAACAAACTAACATTGAAAGAAAAGATGCTCAATAATTCTTTCTCACTACAACCAAACAAGAACTACACTCAATAGACAAAGTGTCCCCAACAACAAGTTTCTTATTCAACAAAAAACATCTAAAACAACATTTCTTAGGTTCATTAAACTAGACCAATGCCTTTGAATTATTTACCCCACAAATAGTATTAAAATCAACATGAAA
This sequence comes from Cunninghamia lanceolata, assembly GCA_027924645.1. Lineage (NCBI taxonomy): Eukaryota > Viridiplantae > Streptophyta > Pinopsida > Cupressales > Cupressaceae > Cunninghamia > Cunninghamia lanceolata. The sequence goes on from BSBN01000193.1 coordinate 9,900,188, forward strand.
CTTATACATTTTCACTATCATATTGTAAACATTCTTAGCAGATATCTCATTCAACTTGCTCCCATAAACTCATGAAAAATTAAGCCACAAACTAATGTCATAGTTCCTTTCAAGCACCAAACAATTGTTGCCAACATTAGAAACAATAAGAGAATAAGTTCTTTTCTAAGAACTAGGATTACCATAAATATTTTTGATAGCATCCCAAGAGATAAAACCAAAATCATCAATAATTTGTCCAAAAAAAATAATTCTCTTGTTTAAATCATTGAGTGCAAAGAATCCTTTCTACAAAGCCAAATGTTTTGCATGAAATTCCACTAACCACCAAATGGATCTAAAAAGATAGAGAGGGTCTGAATTTATCCTTGAAACAACTCATTCAACAACATATATGTCTGAATGGTAGGATCTTCTAGATGAAGTGTTAGTACATGTTGGGCAATGAGACTCAAGCAATCACATGCCCTGTAAGTTAGAAAACAAAGATCGCAAGCTAGAAATAAAGACACAAGAAATTGGATAAACCACACTGAATGTATTTACCATTAAACAAATGTATAATATATAGGTGAGAGAGGAAGGAACTGCCATGCAAAATTAGTAGAGAAGATTGGTAGTTGACTCACACTCGTGGCAAGTTCACTTCCTAAAAAAATTGCATGTAGAGGCGAGTAAACTCTCACTAACTAGGACACCTAACTAGGCTTAACGTCATGTTGATTTATCCATGTGCATGTAAATTGTAGGATTCACTAATGAACATGAAGATGATAAGCAAGCACAAAAGATTGCAAATAATGCAGAGCATAAAAAAGTTATGCAAGACCCACCAAATACACCACTAAATATCTTGGAGAAGTCAAGTACATTTATGTGAGGAGAGGAAGTTAGTTGAAGAATGGACTCCCCAACTCTTAGTGGTGGTGAGTTACCTCTCTAAAAAATAGTATCATTAGCTAGTTAGTAGGCAACTTGAAGACACCTCTCCTAACCGTCCAACAACCTTGACACCTCAATGAGACATGTGTCAAGATTGTATAAGGAAACATCTAAGTAGGATTAAGCCAAACTATATGAAATATATACACTAACACCCCCTTAAGCATAGCTTAGGTGGGTACAAGAAAGATGGGTCCCAGATACTAGGCCTAGTGAGGTACCCATGTATAAAGTAATCTCTCATGAAGTGGAGAAAGATAGAAAACCCTATGGGAAAAAACTACCCTCCAAAAGAGATAGAATATGCATGAAAATTATACAAGTGAAGAAGTACTACTTCTTTCACTGAATATAATATATGATCCCCCCCATAGGAGAGAAAATTGTAGAATGTCTATGAGACCACCCCAAAATACATGTCCTATAGTGAGCCTGGATAGTTGACAAAGGATGCAAATGTAGGTCTAGGAAATCCAAACAATGTTCCTTCCCTTAGGAAGAAATGAAACCACCTAATGATGTAGGATATCTTCCCATGGGAGAAGATGTATGTATGATCTTGAACCATGTTGAAGATGATCCAAGGATGATGATGCCCATGTCTTTGAAGAGTGCTCAGGTGTCCCCATGTCAATACTGAAGGATGCCATAATCAAATTAGGTGCATGCCCAATAGATGAGGATGATGATGGTCCAGAACCATGTGTAGGATGATGTAGATCATGAGTAACTGAAGAGGATAATGTAGATGCAGTTTCATTAAAACTGCCATCGAAGAGAAGAATGATGTCCTCAAAGTATGCTTCCATGTCAGCAATGCGAGACTCTAAAAACAAACAAGTGATGTAAAGTAGAAATATGTCCCAATTAGTAATGCTAGGATTACTAATGTCATGTTGCAAGGAAGTGCTTGAAGCTCTTAAAGGACCAACTCTGAGATCTGATGAAGAAATAGGAGTGATGACTTCTTCTATGTCAACTTGATATTCTGTATCTGTATCATTAATAAGGATGTGAGTTGTGATCAATGCAAAATCATGTGGGAGTGGAGAAACATTGGAGTCTTCGTATATCTCCCAAATTTTGATCTATAATGCATGTGGACAATCAATATCCATGATGGTATACAAAGCATCATCTAGAATATGTAAACCGATTAATCCAACAATGTGATCATGATCATTAAATCAACTAGCCTTTTAAGATTATTTACCAGGTTCAGGGACAAGTCCATATAGATAGGGTATGAGATTATGGAACATGAGATGTTTCAAGATACCTTCACACCAAGACTTATAGTTTCCCATTTTTAGATTGATTACATAAGAGTGAGTTTGATATCCCATGATTTTAGAATAGGTTAATTCCTTTAGACAATATAAATCAACACATTAGGCAACCCCCTTGATTAGGTGAACCCCCAATTTTTGGCACTTTATAACTTAGTGTGTTTTATAATGCAAGTAGGTCCAATGCATGGGAAATAAAAAACATTAACATTTGCAAAAAAAGTTATTACAAAATCAATTTCTTGTAAATGACCTATTTTAATGCATTTGCATTGAAAATTAAAAAATGCCTATGACAAGAGTTAGCCTAACTGTCCAACCATTCGTTGGAGTCGGCAAAGAGTGAAATTTACAAAGGTTTAAATTGGGAGGGAGTATTAGCCTCCTTCCAAACCAGACCTCACCCTTTGTTTTCGACATGCAAAAATACAAAGGATTTTTAAAGAAACCTTAAATTCACTCAAAGGCATTTAGCCCATAAATGTTTAATTACCCCTATTTGAAAGGAATTTTGCCCCAAATAATTACACATCCTATTTTGTATTTTATTTAATAGTGCATAACTTGAAAAAAAGCCTTTGCAAACATTTAAAAAAAAACACACAAAAAAATTGGAGGCTCAAATTTTACTAAGCCCAAATTAGGGAACCATTAACAAAAAGGTTAAATGCCCAAAAATTGTGTAGGGCTAGAAGGTGTATCCTTGGTAATGGTATCCAAGTAGAGGATGTCAGTCATGGTCTCTATCCAAAAAAGGTTGAGTAGAAATGACCGATGGCAGAGAGGAATCCTCTGTATGTGTGGGTGTGAATATGGGTCACCTGCCTTGCACCTGAAGATGCCCCTCTGGCAGTTCATAGCTCCTCTTTCTAAAGGCCTGCTGCCTTTCTTCACAAGCCATCAACCAATTCTTGGCCATGGACTTTCTTCATAGACCTATGTGGTCCTCCTTGATGTGTCTCTCCACCTGGGAGTAACCCTCTTAGCAATATCCATCCCTGAGTGGGAATAAATGCTATCCACATAGGTATGGAGAGCCCTCTCTTGCATAGCATATGGAAAGCTCTCTTCTTCTCTCTAGACTACAAAGACACACAAGGTGTCCTCTGAGGCTAGCAGTTTGAAGATTACAACATGGATAAAGATGGGATTAAAGGCCTGAATGGATCCAACATGAAAGGGGAAGAAGGGCAGGGTCGTCTGTACTTGTAAGTACAAACAATGGGCTTAGAAAAATCCCTGTGTGGAGCCTTGAGACTGCACGATGTAAATAATTGCCTGGTACTCCCTTCAATACACAAAACATAGTCATGTCAAGAGCCTTCAACACCTTTCCCAATAGATTGTTTGACCTCTTCCCTGTCTTTGCAAATAGGCAAGACACAAACTACAAAAAATAGATAGTTTTGATGCTAAAATGAACAATAATCTTATAGACTTCATTTCGAACCTCCCTACACTCTAATACCATGTAGGATTCCCTAATGAACATGAAGACACCAAACAATCGCATAGAAGATTGAAAATAATGCAAACCTAATGCAGGAGCATCTAGTGGTGTAAGGACAATCTTGCATCACCTAAAAAAAAGATGTGTTTCAAAATTGTTGATATTCTTTCCATTTCTTTTCAAAATTTGTGGTTCTAGTTCCATAATCGCTTGAACAATGATGTAGAAGTTTCAGTTTTACCAAACTGCTAAAAATAGCAATGAAAGTTTGCATTTGGGCACGAATTGAAGTGAAAATTTACAGGAAGCTTCATAACTAAAAAATAAGACCTTTGGTGAAGGAATCACACAAAGATCATTTGCGAGATGAAAGATATTAAAGTTTTTGTTTCCTGAAAAATACCTAAAAATTATTCAAACTCAGGTTTGACGCACTAAACGGCCCTATATAGGCACAAAAATGGCTAGAATTGCTAGATCTAGTTCTTAGCGCATAGAGCACTCCGTAAGCTTTCCAACGCATAAAATGGTTCATTAATCAGACACCCAGATCAAAAGTTATGGCTCTTGGAAGTTGACCTATTTTTGGAGGGAGATGCAAATTTTGAAATTAGGTTGGCCGCCAAAATGGCTATTACTAACCATTTTTGGGAACCCTGGGTAGTAGTAGAGTTAAGGGGGCAAGTGTGGAGTCAAGAATAGGCAGGAAAATAGAAATCCTAGCTGATTTGGAGTTACAGAAGGTAGAAGATTCCAGAGCCTAGTGATGTGTAGCTGTAGTGTGTTGCAGCCTGTGAAGGATTGATTCCTCTGATTGTAATTGAGATCCTATAATGTAATGAGTTGCCCAAATCAATAAAGAAATATTCTATTTTCTATGTTCTATTTCTGTTGTTGTGTGTTTTATGATTTACTCCCTTTATCAAGTGGTATCAGAGCAAGGGTTCCTGAGTGTGTAGACAGATCGTCGACCGTGAGGTAGTTTGCACCAGGACCTGAGGTTGTGGGTTTTCTGCGGAGATCAAGATGCCTCCAGGAAGAAATCCTATTGGGAGGAATGCTTTGACGGAAGAGGTTTTTAGAGCCCTACAAAGGTAAATTGATGCATTGCAAGAGGAGCTGTGAAGAGGGTTTGATCCAAGAATAAGAGAAGAAAGTGAGGATGAAGTTGAAGAAGAGCTATTTGAGAAAGAACAAGAAGCTGCAGGAGATCTTGTAGAAGTTAGGTTGTTGAGATCTATTTATAAGATTGGAAAGAGGCCCAGGAATGAAGTTTCTACATATTTTGGAGATTTGAATATGAAACAGCTCATTGATTGGATCAATGACATGGAGGAGTATTTCGAGTATGAAGACATGGAGGACACAGATCAGGTCAAGTTTGCAAAAACAAAGTTGAAGGGCCATGCAAATATTTGGTGGAAGGAGGCCCAGTTAGAGAGGAATAGAAGAGGAAAAGGAAAGATCACCAGATGGGATCAGATGGTGGAGAAACTGAAGAAGCAGTTCATTCCTGTGGACTATGAATGGAGTTGTTGAAGAAGCTGCAAGGATTGAAGCAAGGCAACAAGTCTATTAAGGAGTATACAAAAGAATTTTATAAAATTACTCTCAGAATTGGTCATGTAGAGCCCAACAAGGAGAAGGTATCCCGTTACATTAATGAGTTGAGGATGAGTATTCAAGAGGAGCTGAGCCTAGTTAGAATGACCACCATAGAAGATGCATACCAGTTTTCTCTAAAGGTGGAAGAGAAGCTGAATAAAAGATTTGATGGAAAGAAAAGGGGAAGAGGTCAAGGTGGAAGGACTGGTGGAAGACCCTATGGAGGCTATAATGAAGATCAAAATAAAAGTGAAGAAGATGGCACCAGTTGAAATTAGAGAGGGGATAATGCCTACCACCCTCGTGACCAAAACAATGGTGAGCAAGGAGGAAGAGACAGACCTGGGCAAGGACCTAGAAGAGGAGGTTTCAGAGGAACCTATTTCCAATGTGGAGAAGAAAGGCATCGAGCATACAAGTGTCCGCAACATCAAGGAAGGACAAATAGAAGACTTGAAGGTAATGCACGAGTTGCACATGTAGATGAAGATGCGCAGTCTAAGCATTCTGAAGATGTTGAAAGGGGAGAAACCCTAGTTGTGAGAAGAACTTTGTTGAATGAGGAAAAATAATCTAATCAAAGGAAGAGTTTATCCCACACAAGGTGCAAATGTGAAGGTAAGTGTTGTGATATTATTATTGATACTGGGAGCACTGATAATCTTGTTTTAGAGGAGATGGTTGACAAGTTGAAGTTGACAAGAAGAAAGCATCTGCATCCATATCAGATTGCATAGTTATAGAAGGACCATAGAGCTTTGGTCAATGAGTAGTGTTTAGTGAAGTTCAATATTGGGGACTACCATGATGAGGTTCTATGTGATATCATACCAATGGACGCATGTCATATGTTGTTGGGGAGGTCGTGGAAGTATGATAGGAGTGTTGTCCATGATGGTCGGGCAAACACATATTCCCTAACAAAAGATGGAGTTTGTCATAAATTGAAGCCCTTGAAAGAGGTGGAAGAAAAGGTATGTAGTACTACCAGAATTTGCTTGGTAGATGGTAAATTTTTTTTTAAGGGAATGAAGCATGAGTGTCATTGCTTTGCATTGATTCCTAAGATTAGTCAAGAGAAATGTGAAGATGTACCAGCAAAAGTTTTTGATATGTTGGAAGAATTTTAGGACATTATCTCTGATAATGTACCATAAGTTTTACCACCACTGAGGAAGATAAGTCATCAAATGGATTTGATACCAGGAGCCAGTTTGCCAAATAAGGTAGCCCATAGAATGACTCCAGATGAGAGTGAAGAGTTGAACAGATAAATTTAGGAGTTGTGGAGGAAGGGATTGATAAGAGAGAGCCTAAGTCCATGTGTGGTATATGCAGTACTAGAACCAAAGAAAGATGGAGAGTGGAGAATGTGTACAGACTCTCGAGCCATCAATAAGATCATGAGCAAGTATAGATTACCATTGCCTAGAATGGATGACATGGTGGACTATTTGAGTGGAGCCAAGTACTTCACGAAGATTGATCTAAAGAGTGTGTATCACCAGATCCGTATCAAAGAAGGAGATGAATGGAAAACAACCTTCAAGACCAAGGAGGGTTTGTATGAGTGGTTAGTCATGAAATTTGGGCTAACCAATGCACCGAGCACATTCATGCGGCTTATGAACGAGGTACTGAAAGAATTTTTGGGAAGTTTTGTTATTGTCTATTTAGATGATATTTTAATTTTTAGTAAGACTTGGGATGAGCATCTGATGCATATCAAAAGAGTTTTAGAGAAGCTGAGGGAGGAGAAGTTGTTGATTAATCTAAAGAAATGTAGTTTTCTAAAGAAGGAGTTGGTATACCTAGGTTTTGTTGTCTCAAAGGAAGGTCTTAAGATTGACCCAGAGAAGGTGAGGGCTATCATTGAATGGCCTACGCCGAGGAGTGCCATAAAATTAAGATCTTTTCATGGTTTGGCAAGTTTTTACAGAAAGATTATCAAGAATTTTAGTAGCATTTGTGCACCCCTAATTGAGACAATGAGAGGGGATAGAAAAGTGTTTAGATGCACTAAAGGAGTAGACAAGAGCTTTGATGCATTGAAGCAAAAAGTCATAGAACAACCTGTTTTGGCACTTCTAGATTTCAATAAGGTATTTCAGGTAGATTGTGATGCTAGTGGTAGTGGTACAGGAGCTATTTTGAGTCAAAAGGTAAGCCCATTTCCTATTTCAGTGAGAAGCTTAATGATGCCAAGAAAAAGTATTTTATTTATGATTAAGAGTTTTATGCAATAGTTCAGGCTTTGAAGAAATGGGGACATTATTTTTTGCCAAAAGAGTTTGTTTTATATACTGATCATCACGCTTTGTAGTATCTTAATACTCAAGGAAAGTTAAATCAAAGGCACTTAAAACGGGTTGAGTTTTTGTAGAGTTGTACTTTTGTTTTGAAGCACAGGAGTGGGAAGTAAAACAGAGTTGCAGATGCCTTGAGGAGAAGGCAAAATTTGTTGACAAAAATGACGATAGAGGTTGTTGGGTTTGATGAGCTCAAAAGTTTGTATCCTAAAGATCTAGATTTTGCAGAGGCCTGGAAAGATTGTCTGGAACCTATTACTTTGGATAGGACAAAATGGTTGGATTTCATAATCCAAGATAGCATGTTATTTATAGGAAGCCAGTTATGCATTCCAAGGAGTTCCATAAGAGAGAACCTGATTAAAGAGAAACATAGTGGAGGATTAGATGGACACTTTGGTCAAGATAAGACCATTGCTATTGTTGGTGGACATTATTACTAGCCACAATTGCAACAAGATATGAGGAAATTTGTGTAGAGTTGCAGAGTGTGTCAGATAGCAAAAGGAACAAGTCAAAATATAGGGCTATATCAACCATTACCTGTACCAGAGAAGCCATGGGATGATATTAGTATGGATTTTGTTCTTGGTTTACCAAGGACACAGAGAGGACATGATTCCATTTTTGTGGTGGTGAACAAATTCTCTAAAATGGCACATTTTATTCCTTGCAAGAAGACTAATGATGCTGTTCATATTGTAGAGTTATTTTTCAAGGAGGTGGTGAGATTACACAGCCTACCAAAGAGTATAGTTTTAGATCGAGATACCAAGTTTGTTGGTTATTTCTGGAGGACATTGTGGAAGAAGTTGAAGACAGATTTGAAGTTCAGTTTTGCACACCATCCACAGACTGAAGGACAGACCAAAGTGGTGAATAGGAGTTTGGGTAACCTGCTACGATGCTTAGTAGGAGATAAGCCCAAGGGATGGGATTTGATTTTACCACAAGTAGAATTTGCTTACAACAATTTTGTCAACAGGAGTATTGGCAAATCACCATTCGAGATTGTATATGGGAATAGTCTAAGAAATGCTTCAAAGTTAAGGAATCTAGAAAGGAGAAAAGACAAGTGCTAAGGCTGAAGACTTTCTAGAACGCATGAAGAATTTGCATGAAGAGGTGAAAAAGCACATTAATAAGATGAATATTGAGTACAAGGCAAAGGCAAATCAAAAGAGGAGATATAAAGAATTCCAGGTAGGAGATGAAGTCATGGTTCACTTGAGAAAAGAAAGGTTCCCAATTGGAACATACAATAAGCTAAGAATTAAGAAATTTGGACCATACAGAATTTTGAAGAAACATGATTCAGGAAATGCATATTAGGTGGAGCTATTGAGTGAGATCAACATTTCCCCTGTTTTCAACATTGCTGATTTATCAGAATATCATGAAGGTGGAACAGAGGATGGACCAATAGAAGAACAGTGGAGTATACCGGTATCTACTTCAACAGAGGAGATAGAAGAGATCTTGGATAGCCATGTGGGAAGAAGTACTCAGAACAGGCAATATGAAGAATACCTAGTGAAATGGAAAGGAAGGCCTATTGAAGATTCTTCTTGGTGGTCTAAGGCAGAGGTTGACCATTTGGGTTTTCCTCACACAAACACCTTAGACATGACAGGGCCACTTCTCAAATTACTCTGTGTGTCTGATGCAGGAGCATCTAGTGGTGTAAGGGCAATCTTGCATCACCCAAAAAAAAGAAGTGTTTCAAAATTGTTGATGTTATTTCCATTTCTTTTCAAAATTTGTGGCTCTAGTTCCATAATCACTTGAACAATGATGTAGAACTTTCATTTTTTCAAACTGCTAAAAATAGCAACCTGCTATTTTTAAAAAGTTTGTATTTGGGCATGGATTGAAGTGAAAATTTACAAGAAGCTTCATAACTGAAAAATAAGACCTTTGGCGAAGGAATCACACAAAGATCATTTGTGACCTGAAAGATATTAAAGTTTCCTTTTCCCAAAAAATGCCTGAAAATTATTCAAACTTGGGTTTGAGGCACTAAACGACCCCGTACGGGACCAAAAATGTCACGAACTAGCAGAGTGGGTTCTTAGCATGTAGAGCACTCCACGAGCTTTCTAACACATAAAATAGTTCATCAATCGAACACCTAGATCAAAAGTTATTGCTCCCAGAAGTTGACCTATTTTTGGAGGGAGATGCAAATTTTGAAATTAGGTTATTGGCCGTCAAAAAGGCTATTAATAACCATTTTTGGGAACCCTGGGTAGTAGTAGAGTTAAGGGGGCAAGTGTGGAGACAAGAATAGGTAGGAAAACAAAAACCCTAGCTGATTTGGAGTTATAGAAGGTAGAAGATTCTAGAGCCAGGTGAGGTGTAGCTGTAGTGTGTTGTGGCCTACGAAGGATTGATTCCTCTTATTGTAATTGAGCTTCTGTAATATAATGAGTTGCCCATATCAATAAAGAAATATTCTATTTTTTGTGTTCTATTTCTATTGTTGTGTGTTTTATGATTTACGCCCTTCATCAAAACCATAAAAAAGTTATGCAAGACCAACCAAATCCACCATTGAATATCTTGGATAAGCTGAGTACATATAGGTGAGGAGAGGAAGTTAGTTGAGGAAAGGACTCCTCAACTGTGTGTGGTGGCAATTTTCCTCCCTAAAAACTAGCATGAGTGGCTAGTTAGTAGGCAACTTGGCAATACCTCTCCTAACCACCCAACAACCTTGACACCTCAGTGAGATATGTGTAAATATTATATAAGGATACACCTAAGTAGGATTAAGCCTGATTGTATGAAATATATACACTAACATAAATGATGCATGAGATAATATATACACTAAAACCCCTCTTAAGCATAGCTTAGGTGGGTACAAAGTAAAAATTAGTTCTTAGAAGCTAGGCCTAATGAGGTACCCAAGTACAATGCAATCTATGATAAAGTGGAGAAAGGAAGAAAACCCAATGGGAAAAAATATCCATCCAAACGTGAGAAAATAAAGTAAAGAGGACTAGAAATCCCCCTTGAAGATGATGCCACTGCTTAAGTATATTGCACCCAGAGAGGATCTCATAGATGAATTAAATTACTCTTAGTAAAAGGTTTGGTTATAATGTTAGCAACATGCTCTAAAGACTGGTAGAAGACTATGTCAATTATCAAACCATGAATGAGCTCTCGAATCACATGTTTATGAATCTCTATGTGTTTAGTCTGCTGGTACTGGAGTGTATTCTTGCATATCTAGATGGTACTTTTATTGTCATAATAAATGACTATGGGCTACCTGGATGGAAATCCAAACTTTGTGAGAATCCCTTGAGGCCAAATGTCCATAGTAGTTGTGTTAATAGCTCCCGCATAGTCTACCTCTATGGATGATAAAGCAATAGAATTTTTATTTTTCCTAGACCAATTAATAGGACAAAAGACTAGTGAGAAAATGTAACCTAAAAAGGACTTGTGAATCTCAGTATCTCCTATCCAATCTAAATCTGTGTATCCAACCAAGCCAACCTCTATGCCAACTTTGTAATGAATCCTAAATTATATAGTGCCCTAAAGATAGTGAAGGATCCTCTTAACTACTTTCCAATGTATCTCATGATGCTCCTACATGAATCTGGAGATAATGCTCACAACATATGAAATATGAGGCCTAGTATGGGTCAAATAGATGAGGCTTCCAACAAGTTCTCAATACAAAGTTGCATCAACTAGTGGTGTAGTACAATCAACCTCAAGCTTTAATCTAGATAGAATGGGAGTTATAGATGGCTTAAAATTAGTCATGTGAAATCGAGCAAGAAAATCAAGAGTATACTTAGGTTGTGCAAGAGTGATCCATGTGTTAGATTGTGAAATCTCAAAACCAAGAAAGTAATGCAATAGATCCAAGTATGTCATCTCAAATCTATCCTACAAATTTATCTACATTACTACAATAGAAAATGAAGTTCTCCTTGTGATCAAAAGATCGTCAACATAAAGTACCAAAATCAATAGTGAATCATCCTATCATACAAAATACATTAGGATCTAAATGGAACCTAGTGAAACTTGATGCTAGAAGGAAGGAATCCATCTTAGCATACCAAGCTCAAGGGGCCTATTTGAGGCCATAGAGAGATTTCTTAAGTCTAAAAATTAAGAATGAATCTTGTATAAACCCTAGTGGTTGCTCCATGTAGATCTCCTCGTCAAGGTCTCTATGAAGAAAATCACTCTTCACATCCAATTGGTGCACATCCAACCATGTGTGGTGGCAATAGAAAGAGTAAGTCAAATGGAAGTCATTTTGGCCATGAGTACAGAGGTCTCTATGTAGTTAATGTCAGCAACTTGTGAAAACCCCTTGGCAACCAAATGATCCATGTACTTATCTACCAACCCATCTGCAAAAGACTTGGTCCAATATATCCATCTACATCGAACCATCCTCCTTCCCTTCGGAAGTTATCTCAAGTCCCAAACTTGTGTTTCTAATTAATTAATCATATTCCTCATACATAACATTATCCCACTTAGGTATGCCCAATGCCTCTTTGAATCTCTATGGATCAGAGGCTGAGGCATAGAAAGCATGCGGCCCACTCTAAAAGTCTAACCATGTATTTCTACCATCTGCTAGATTCCAAACCCAATTCCCTACACTCCAAAGGGTCTATCTAGCCCAAAGAGAATGAGATGTGGTGATTTAGGTGCTAAAATATCAACTTCTAATACAAGTCTAGAAGTGGATGAAGATGACTCCCCATCACTATCCTCACTGTCAGAACTAGAAGAAGAAGACTCTACCTCAAGAATCTATTGTAGATGACCTAAATAATTAGAAGAATCATCAATGTCAAGTGAGTCCACTATAGAAGGAGAAATTTCAAGTATAGAGTTGGCAAGACTCTCTTGAAGCTTAATACTTCTCTCAATGAAAAACTCATGTTTGGTTGAGTGGAATAGTTGATAACCTTTACATGATCTAGATAACCTACAAAGATACAAGGTTTCAATTCAAGATCCATTTCCTTGCAATTGTGATTTAGTATAGGTGCCATAGCTAGAGATTTGAGGACCCTGAAGTGCTCAACTGATGGTTTCCTACCTTTCCCAGATTGAAAAGGAGTGATTATGTTCATGACTTTGTGAGGAACTTGTTATGCCCTTACTTCTATAGTGTATATGGTTATGAATTGTCAGCCTGTGGCTATCTTAACTCTTAATTAAGTCATATTATCATTATTATATTGTTATTTAGTTTTTTAGGTCAGCCTAAGGCTTATATAGGGCTATCTAAGTCAGCCTGGGTGATATCCTAGGCATAAATAGGTATATATATGATGTAGTGAGTCTTATTTCATCATCATATTGAGTATTGTGTTCTCATTGAAGACTATTGGAGGTGTCCCCCTTGAAGAGGATTAGGAGGTTGCCCCCTCAAAGTGGCATATTATTATCAAGTATTTGTAGCACATTTACTATTATATTCAGATATTGTGCAATTTGTTTCATTATAGAACTGTATTCTAAATATAATAAGAAAATTTGATTGCTTTTTTCCAGTATTGATGTGTAAGGCCCTTGGAGTGTATCATATAGTTAGCCATCTCTTTTAAGGATATGTTCTTATGTTGTGCAATACCATTCTATTGGAGAGTATATGGAACTATGTGCTAGAAGTCTATCCCCTTTGTTGTAGAAAACTACTCAAACCTAATGTTGATATACTAACCCCCATTGTTAGTTTGAAGAACCTTGATGACTTTCCTTGACTTCTTTTAGCAAGACCCTTGAAATCATGAAATTGTTGAAGACCTCTGATTTCTACTAAAGGAAGTACACCCATGTATATATGGAGAAGTCATATATGAAACTGAGGACATACTTTTTTTTAGTAAAAGATGGATGATTTCTTTTTCCTAGTATTGTGGTGTAAGGCCTTTGGATTGTATCATAAAGTTAACCATCTCTTTTAATAATATGTTCTTACGTTGTGCAATATTACCATTCTATTGGAGAGTATATGGAACTATGCACTACAAGTCTATCCCCTTTGTTGTAGAAAACTACTCAAACCTGAGGTTGACATACTTACTCCCATTGTTAGTTTGAAGAACATTGATGAATTTCCTAGACTTCTTTTAGCAAGACCCTTGAAGTCTTAAAATTGTTGAAGACTTCATATTTCTACCAAAGGAAGTAGACCCATGTATATATGGAGAAGTCATATATGAAGGTGAGGACATACTTTTTCTTAGTAAAAGATGGATGATTGCTTTTTCCTAGTATTGAGGTGTAAGGACCTTGGAGTATATCATATAGTTAGCCATCTTTTTTAAGGATATGTTATTACATTGTGCAATACCATTCTATTGGAGAGTATATGGAACTATGCACTACAAGTCTATCCCCTTTGTTGTAGAAAACTACTCAAACCTGAGGTTGACATACTCGCCCCCATTGTTACGTTGAAGAACCTTGATGACTTTCGTTGACTTATTTTAGAAAGACCCCTGAAGTTTTGAAATTGTCGAAGACTTTAGATATCTAACAAAGGAAGTAGACCCATGTATATATGGAGAAGTCATATATGAAGCTTAGGACATACTTTATCTTAGTAAAATATGGATGATTATTTTCTCCCAGTATTGTGGTGTAAGTCCCTTGGATTGTATCATATAGTTAGCCATCTCTTTCAAGGATATGTTCAAGTACATTCTGCAATAGCATTCTATTGGAGAGTATATGGAACTATGTTGTACAAGTCTATCCCCTTTGTTGTAAAAAACTACTCAAAGCTGATGTTGACATACTCACCCCCATTGTTAGTTTGAACAACCTTGATAACTTTCCTTGAATTATTTTAGCAAGAGCCTTGAAGTCTTGAAATTGTCAAAGACTTTAGATTTACACCGAAGGAAGTAGACCTATGTATATATAGAGAAGTCATATATGAAGGTGAGGAAATACTTTTTCTTAGTAAAAGATGGTATGTAATGTTGTGTGGCACACCCTCATCCAAGTAGAGAGTTGTTTGAAGGCCCTCCCTCGAAGGGGGGAGGACTGTCTTGTGGCCTAGAGTGGAGGGGACTGTGTGAGGCTAGTTTCACAAAGCAATGACAACCTCTCGGTCCCTATAGTAGAAGGATAATGAGTCATGTGTCCCTCTCCTCACAATCCTTTGGTCCCGCTCATCCTCAAACCTCAACATTTTTTATTTATTGTTTTGAGTGTTTAGAAAGGAAGCTCAAACATGCCAGGCTGTATGTGAGAAACTAGATAAGGCTATTTTAGAGGTGGTGGTTTCCAAGATTAGAAAATCAAGTTATGTAAACTCAGTCTAGTCACTATTATACTATTTTTCCCTTCTAGCCAAATAGTCTAAGATCCATGAGATCCTAGAGTTTCCCCTGTTGGCAAGAGACACTGCTCTGGTATTGACTTGTATGTTGTCATTGATGGTAACAAGACTCAGAAATCCTATCACCATAGCTCTGGAAGAACATATTAGATTTCAAGTCTGGTTGACAGAAATTAGCTAGCTATGGAAAGGATTCTGAGTAAGGGACAAAAAATGAGTAAGGGACAAAAAATGAATTAGTATGCCTCCGTAATTGAAGACTTGTAGATGCAGTTCAAGTATGATGTCAGTCTTTGTTTGGTAGTGTTATGCTTCAGTGATTAAGTCCTGACTTCCTTCCGAAGTCACCTTGAAGAAATATCTATGTCTAGGCAAGCAAAGGTATAGCAAGAATAGTGAATAGGGTATAACACAGTGGTCTGCATTCCTCCGCAGGTGAGTATTTTATTATGCAGTTTTGAGGTATTGTAAATGTATACACCTAAAAATGACATGACTCTATCTAAATAAATATTTTAAATATTTATTTCATCATAATATTCCTCTATCAATAAATAAATAAATCAATTTATTTATTAGATTCATTTTCCTCCCATTAATTGAATAAATTACATTTATTTAATTAATTTCATCAATATCAATTTTATTCTTCTAAATAATTAAATAATTTTAATGATTTAATTAAATCATTCATTCTTCCAAATTTAAATAAAATGCAAATTTATTTAAATTAAATTTCAGTCTCCAAAAATAAAATATAATCAAATATTTTATTTATTCCTCTAAATCTTGCACAATCAATTAAATAAATTTATTTATTTAATTCACTTTCTTATCTTCTAAAAAAATCTTCTAAAAATAAATCTTCCTTGTCATGCAAAAGCAAAAGCTGAGTTAACTGATTTAAAGCAGCTTTGTTTTTATCAACAAACTCTTAAATTAAAAAAATATAGTCTAATTTATGAAATCAAAGCTCATCCTCATCAAGAAAGTAGTCAACTAAACAAAGCAACATTTTGAATGACACATGTCTTCTTTCTATTCATGCACGTTCTCTCAAACATCCTCTGCCATTGATCTTCTTACTTCTACACCATTGATCTTCTCTCACACAAGGCCATAAATACCTCTCTATTCTTCCATTTCATATCAAGAAGCTTTCGAGTAAGATTACTCTGTCAAATCCATAACTTACCGTTGGCACTCCCACTCTCGCATTATTCATTATCCATCTCACATTGTATTGAAGCTCATCTTCAATACAATAAGTATCCTAGCCATTTCTCGATCATCATCTTGAGGAAACAAAGCAAGGAAGCAAGCTTCCTGAGGGCTACATTCATCACAAAAGATCAGTTGAGACTAGGCGGACAATGGAAGCCGTGAGGTAACAAAGCTCTGTAAGTTTGTTTATTTGTTTTAATCTTTGTTATTTGCATATTCCATTGAGTTATTGGGTTTATGAATCATTTTAATATTATCCAATTTTACCCATAACATTTCTGGTGCCCACCATGGGGCCTTGCCCCAAATTTCTAACCTCAAAAATTGAGTTTTTATAAGACAGGCTACATACATAGGTTCAATTGGTGCATACGAGCAATCCCACTACACATCTGATCCCTGTTTAATTGCATATGTTATTTTGATGCATATACCATCAAAAGTTGCACTTTCAACATCTATTTCAGTACAGGCAATTCTTCAATGCATTTGTTCCAAGAAGTTACACATTTGACTTATTCTGCAGTGCTTATACCTTTTCTGCACATACATTCTTTCTCTCTACACTTATAAACTATTCTCTTGTACATTTGTAATTACTGCGCTTTTGAGTACTGTTTCTATGCATTCATTCTCTTAAGCTGCGCATATGTCTTAAGGAGTACTTTAGGGGTTTTCTTGATGAGCTTCTAACACTGACACTTGTCTTGTAGGATTGATTTTCTAATTTTCATGCAGGGTTAAGAGCTGGATAGTTTTCATTTTCTTAAAACACACATCATAGTTTAACTAGCAAGGAAAGTAAAAATATGCATGCAAATCTCACATAGTTCTTAACTAGGAGGATAGTAACGAAATCATTGCTATCTTTGCCATATTGCTATCTCTTTAGGTTAATAATATTGCTATCTTGCAAAGGAAAGAACCATTGCTATCTTTTAATCACTTCAAAGTTAACAGCTATGTGTGTGCCCAAGTAGAGTAACGCATATAGTTTTGATCATTTTAAATAGGATTGGATAAACCACTATCTACTGTGTCTTCTGAATGACAATAGGCTTATTCTCTCCCCTTTATTGGGTGACCAAAATGCCAGACTTGTCATTTTTTGTGTATAACCTTTAGAGGGGCCTACCCTTGGATGCCCACTTATCCAAGTGGGAATGACCCTAAGTGGTAACAGGCTAAAGCCAAGCCCTACCAATCCACTAGAAATAAATTGTGCTTGAGGTGAAAGCTTCCTACAACTAGTGTTGTTGTGTTATACCGACAACCAACCTCCCCCAAAACCCTTCAAGGCCTAACCCTTGAAGACTGGGAAACTCCATAATAGAGAGTAGTGTTGCTGCACGTATAACAACTTGAATGGTTGCCCTGACTACTTAGCCATTGTCTAGTATACCAAAATCCTTCTATTTGTTGGCACAAAAGGTGGGACCTTTGAAGCGGCCCCGATTCATGTGGTTCTTAGTAGAGATAGCAGAGACAATCCTAAGGCTCAGTGGAGGGATGAGCCTAAGGAAACCCAGATCTTGGTATGTGTGAGAAGTGAGTGCCGTGGAGGGGAGCTAATGCTACTAGATCCTGAAGCTATCCGCCTTGAACATGCACATCTAGGGGACTCAACAAATATTGTCTTTTCTAGCCTAGGATTATAATTATTCTTGTGTCAAAACGTCCACAAAAATACAAAAAAATAATAAAAGCTTAAAAAAATCATGAAAAATTCTTTGCATTTGTTGTGTCTTTATTTGCCATAATTGAAAATTAAAAGCAAAAAAAACGACCAGGTTTTCAACCAAAAATAGAAATTTTTGAAAAATGTAACAAAAACACTAGAAAACTAGAACTACGCATACATTGAGAGTTGCTGCACATTCATTGAGACTTTCTATGCTTTTACCTACTATTGTTGTGCATACAAACTTTTCTATATCTGTGCATGTGCTTTGACCTATTGCGCTTTTGCCTTCTGTTACTATGCTTTTATTGCTTGCCTTCTGTTGATGTGCTTTTATTGCCACGCATCCACTTGTTAGAATTAGAGCACACAACTGAGAGGGGGGATGAATTAGTTGTTCAAAACTTTCTCCAAATTAAACACTTTAGTCTTCTTAGTGATTACTTGTATATTAATCATAAACCATAATGCATTCAAATCAAGAACAGAAACATATCAACACATAAGACACCAAGATTTTGACATGGAAAACCCGGTTAAGGGAAAAACCATGAGGTGATTAACCCAAGATTGTATTCTCTGTTAGAAGAATAGAAAGAACAAAATGGCACATGCCAATTAGGGTTCACTGCCCAAGCACACTACTCACAAGAGGCTACCTACAAGAGACACACTGTCTACAAAGAAATAAGTATCACATACATGAACTGGAGAATAGCATCTTCACCATGCTTGAATCAGTTCCATTAAGCTCAATACTTCTACTTTGCCTTTCGCTCTCCTCTTCGCTACCACACCCTCATCTCCACACAAAAAGGCAAGTTCAAACTGACTTCACAATCCCTTATTTATACAAGGCATCAACTTAGGAATGCTCATCTAAGTCGGCAAACATTCATAAGATCATCCGACAGATGCATAACTCATCTGGTCAGCCTGTCTCAAGAAGAATGCCATCATACAGAAGTTACTCTTTAATTGTGAGCTCCAACTTCAATGCGGACCACCAACATGAACTAGACACGATCCAAAGACCTCCACAAGCTTTCCTAAATCACCAAGAGCATCCACACTTCTTCTGCTTACTGAAATCCTTCTCTCCTTCATTTGGAACCTCAAGAACACAGTCTGTCATTACTGTCACAAAGGAATAGATGCTTGTAGACCTTCAAACCATGCACCAATAGAGTTGATACACCACAAAGACTTCCTCAACACCCCCTTAAATCTGCAAAACAGGAAACTTCATTTCCGGATCTCACCGGACCTTTCTTGTTACACATTGTCACCTCTGAACACCTACCGGAACCGGTTTTACTTGAGCGGTCACAACTTCTTCATATCTTCATGTAGACCTCTGAAATCTCTACTGGATCACCTACAGACATATATCTACAAACCCTTTAATCTGCATCCTCTGATCATCATCCTATCTTGGACTTTTGCCTTACAGTCATCACTGTTCTTCACTGTTCCTGATTGAGACTAATTTTCTCAATATCCTCATGTCACGGCTCATCCAAACCTTATCATTAATGTAATAAGAGTATGTTGACATCAATAACAACACCAAATATGCCCATACTTGCAACAATCTCTCCCTTTGTCATTGATGGCAACATATGATGTGAAAAAACATCAAGACAAGAACTTCTCCTTACTGTCACAACTCCCCCTATCAACAGCAACCATTCACATATCTTCTCTCCCTTTACTGCTCCCCCTTTGATCAGAAACCACTTGTTTTTCACATGTCTTCTCTCCCCCTTTGACATCAATGGCAAAGGGCACATACTTGCAATTTCACCACTTCAGAATCATACCTGCTGTTCCCCCTGAGTAGCAGCTCCCCAACATCAATCTGGATCACAAGATGTGACTGTGATACCCACCAGACTGATGCACATTAGTGCACCTTAGTTCATCACTGGAGGGGCAATAACCCCTAAATTCTCCTTGAGATACTCAAAAGAGTCCTTAGGTAGAGGTTTAGTAAAGATGTCTGCAATCTGATCCTTGGAGGGTACAAACTCCAATCTGACTTCATTCTTATTCACTTGCGTTCTCAAAAAGTGAAACTTGATTGATATGTGTTTAGCCTTTGAATGCAACACTGGATTCTTAGATATACTTATAACACTTGAATTATCACAGAAGATTGTGACAGGTTCCTCATACTCCACTTTGATATCTCTTAGCATTTGCTTCATCCACAAAACTTGAGTGCAACTACCTACTACTGCAATATATTCTGCTTCAGTTGTAGACAGAGATATTGCCTCTTGTTTCTTGCTTAGCCAAGAAACCAATCTTTTCCCCAGAAAGAATGCTCCACCACTGGTACTCTTCCGATCATCCACATCTCCTGCCCAATCAGCATCTATATAAGCATGAAGAGAGAAATCATGATCTCTAGGATACCACAAACCATACTCAACCATCCCTTTTAGATATCTAAAACTCCTCTTGATTTCCATGACATGGGATTCTCTAGGATCATCTTGGAATCTAGCAACAAGACCAACAGCTTGCATAATATCTGGTCTAGTTTGAGTGAGATACAACAATCCTCCAATCATTGATTTGTACTTTGTCTGGTCTACCTTAGGAGAGTTATCATCTTTGCTCAACTTACATTTGGTTGCCATGGGAGTATTCATTGGCTTTGAATCTTCCATCCCAAATTGTTTCAACAATTCTTTCACATATTTGGTCTAAGAAATGAAGATTCCTTTCTTTGTTTGAGTAATTTGCAGACCTAAGAAGAAATTCATTTCACCAAGCATAGACATCTCAAACTCACTTTTCATTTGATTTGCAAAAGTTTTACACATACTATCTCTTCCTCCAAAGATGATTTCATCAACAAATACTTCAACAATCAAGATGTTTTCATGATCAATTTTGAAATATAAGTTACTGTCAGCAGTACCTTTGTTGAAACCAATCTTCAAAAGATTCTTATCCAATCTTTCATACTAGGCTTTTGGGGCTTGCTTTAATCCATACAGTGCCTTCTTCAACTTGCAGACCATATCACCATGATCAAATAACTAAAATCCATCCGATTGCTCTATATACACTTCTTCTTCCAAGTCACCGGTTAGAAAGGCAGACTTGACATCCATCTAATATACCTTGAAATCCTTGAAGGTAGCAAAGGCAAGAAATACTATGACTGCTTCAATTCTTGCCACCAGAGCAAAAGTTTCTTCAAAATCAATTCCTTCTATTTGAGAGTAGCCTTTGCAGACCAATCTGGCTTTATTTCTGATTACTTCACCAACTTCATTTAGTTTGTTCCGGAAGACCCATTTGGTTCTAATCACATTCTTGTTTCTAGGTCTAGGAACAAGATCCCAAGTGTGATTTTTCTTTATTTGCACTAGCTCTTCCTCCATTGCTTTAGTCCAGTTTTCATCATTGCAAGCTTCATTCATTGTCTTAGGTTCAATCTTTAAAATCAAACAATACTCTTCTAAATCTTGAGTAATTCTCCTTCTTGTTAGTACTCCTTTGCTTTTATCACCTATGATCTGATCTTCAGAGTGGTTCAGTCTTACATACCTAGGAACTTTAGGAATTTATTGTACTTCTGATTCTTGATCAGGCTCATTGAGACTCATTTCTTCTTCCTGGTTTACCAGATTAGCTTGAATCTGACTGACATATGAGGCTTGGGATCCTTGAGTCAGAGCACCATTCTGATCATCTTCATCATATTCATAAAACCTTGAGGGTTTCTCTATTCCCTCATCAACCTTCACATTTGCACTTTCTATCATCTTTCTCAGTCTTTTGTTATAACACCGGTATGCTTTGCTTTGAGTAGAGTAACCCAAGAATATTCCTTCATCACTTCTAGCATCAAACTTTCCTAGATCTTCATCTCTTTTAATGTAACATTTTCTACCAAAAACTCTAAAATACCTTATAGTAGGAGTGATGCCAAACCAAAGTTCATAAGGAGTCTTACTAGTATTGCTTCTGATTTAAACTCGATTGAGAGTATAGACTGCAGTGCTGATAGCTTCTCTCCAATAGATATGAGGAACATTAGCTTCCATCATCATGGTCCTAGAAGCTTCCTGTATGGTCTGATTCTTTCTTTCCAATACTCCATTCTGCTATGGAGTCCTAGGAGCAGACAACTGTCTCTTTATTCCATGTTTCTCACAGAACTCTATGAACTCACCAGATGTGAATTCTCCACCTCTATCAGACCTTAGACATTTCAACTTCAATCTGGTTTCATTCTCTACCATAGCCTTGAATATTTTAAATTTCTCAAAAGCTCCTTATTTCTCTTTCAGAAAAGTTACCCACATCATCCAGGAATAGTCATCAATTAGTAACATGAAGTATCTATCTCCTTGCATACTCCTGATTCTTGATGGGCCACAAAGGTCAGTATGAACTAAGTCCAATAATCCAGTAGAAGACAGTTCCTTGCTCTTGAATGTGATTCTGCTCAGCTTACCCAACTGACATTCTTTGCAAAAGCTATTAGTAGGTTTCACCAATTTTGGAAGATCTCTTATAGCCTGAGTATTGCTTATCTTGATGATATTATCAAAATTCACATGACACATTCTCCTATGCTATAACTAACTCTGATCAACTTGAATAAATAAGCAACTTTTACCAGTACCAACCAAGTGGAAGATATCACCTTTAGTTTGGGTACCGGATGCAATCTCTATTCCGGAGATTTCAAAGATCTTGCATTTGGAGATCATAGCCTTTGTCCACCAACTGTCCAACACTGAGAAGATTGTGCTTCAAGCTTTCAACATATAGAACATTACCAATTTTGTTCCTTCCATCAAAAGAAATAGTTCCTCTTCCTCTGATTCTACTAGTAGAATTATCACCAAACTTCACCACTCCTCCTTCATACCTTTCCAAATCTATGAACTTATTTTTGTCACCTGTCATATGGTGAGAGCAACCATTTTCAATGACCCAATCATCCTTTTCTTCAACTTGGGCAGCCAGGGCTCTTTTTATAACTTTATGATTGACAGATACAGAGGATATTGGTTCTTCTTCCTTGATGACAATAAACACCCATTCATTTCCTGATTTGTTTCCAGTCTTTGATTCATCATCTGTTACTCCTTCATTATCATCTTCTTCATGAACATAGTAACAATTCTTTTGGAACCTTGTTCTGTTAGGATTTGGCCTTGAAAATCTTTCCAGACATCTTGAGGCAAAATGACCAATCTTATTGTAGTTAAAACACTTAAAAGGCAATTTTCCTTCATACTTACCGGATCCTCTTGGCAGTCTCTTTGCTATGAGGGCTTCAAGTTGAGTAGTTTCTACTTCTTCTTCTTCCAGGTCTTTTCTTGCTTTTTCATACCATGACAATTTCCTTGATGAGTTCTCTCCCGGATCAAACCTTTGTTTACCTTTTACAGAGGCACTGGCTTTGAATGCAGATTCAGTCTTGGGGGGATCATCTCCAAACTTGGTCATTTCAAATGCAGCCAATTTGTCAGCCAATTGGTCTCTTGTGACAGTTGTATGGGCTCTGAATTCATCAATGGCAGCAACCTTGATTTTGTAAGAGGTAGGAAGGGATCTAAGAATTTTGCCAACAATCTCATTTTCATCCAAGACTCCACTAGCATTTCTAATTCCACAAACAAGCTCATTTACTCTTGGCATAAAAGAAGTAATATTTTCATCATCTCTCATCTTCAGTTTTTCAAAATTTCCTTTCAGACTTTGTAACCTTGCACATTTAATGTACTGGTCTCCTTCATGCAAAAGTTTCATTTTTTTCCAAATATCAAAAACAGTTGGAAGGTCAATAACATTTGAGAGTTCTGAATCAGATAATGCGCTTAGAAGAGCTTCTTTAGTCCGCAGATTGTTTTTAGCATCTGTGATTTCATTTGGGGCTTTTGGATCACCCTGTGGACATACATATTAGACTGTAACCATGGTCCAGTATGCCATTCCCATGCATTGCAAGTGACACTTCATACAACCTTTCCATAGAGTAAAATTTGTTCCATCAAACTTCAGACTATCCTTCTTGTAGGATGACATCCTGGGTCTCCTCAAGCAGTTAAGCTCTTTTAGAGGAACTTAGCTCTGATACCAATTGTTAGACTTAGGGCACATGACTGAGAGGGCGGGGGGGTGAATCAGTTGTTCAAAACTTTCTCCAAATTAAACACTTAAGTCTTCTTAGTGATTAGCTGTTTATTAATCATAAACCATAATGCATTCAAATCAAGAGCAGAAACATATCAACACATAAGACACCAAGATTTTGACATGGAAAACCTGGTTAAGGGAAAAACCATGGGGTGATTAACCCAAGATTGTATTTTTTGTTAGAAGAATAGAAAGAATAAAATGGCACATGCCAATTAGGGCTCACTGCCCGAGCACACTGCTCACAAGAGGCTCACTGCCTACAAGAGACACACTATCTACAAAGAAATAAGTATCACATACATGAACTGGGGAATAGCATCTTCACCATGCTTGAATTAGTTCCATTAAGCTCAATACTTTTGCTCTACCTTTTGCTCTCCTATTCGCTAGCACACCCTCATCTCCACACAAAAAGGCAAGTTCAAACTGATTTCACAATCCCTTATTTATACAAGGCATCAACTTAGGAATGATCATCTAAGTCAGCAAACATTCATAAGATCATCCAACAGATGCATAACTCATCTAGTTGGCCTGTCTCAAGAAGAACACCATCATACAAAAGTTACTCTTCAATTGCGAGCTCCAACTTTAATGCGGACCACCAACACAAACTAGACACGATCCAAAAACCTCCACAAGCTTTCCTGAATCACCAAGAACATCCACACTTCTTTTGCTTACTGAAATCCTTCTCTCCTTCATTTAGAACCTCAAGAACATAGTCTGTCATAACTGTCACAAAGGAATAGATGCTTGTGGACCTTCAAACCACGCACCAATAGAGTTGATACACCACAAAGACTTCCTCAACACTCCCTTAAATCCGCAGAATAGGAAACTTCATTTTCGGATCTCACTGGACCTTTCTTGTTACACACTGTCACCTTTGAACACCTACCAAAACCGGTTTTACTTGAGCGGCCACAACTTCTTCATATCTTCATGCGGACCTCTTAAATCTCTACTGGATCACCTATAGACACATATCTACAAACCTTTTAATCCGCATCCTCTGATCATCATCCTATCTTGGACTTTTACCTTATAGTCATCATTATTCTTCACTATTCCTGATTGAGATTAATTTTCTCAATATCCTCAGCTCACGGCTCATCCAAACCTTATCATTAATGCAACAGGCGTATGTTGACATCAATGACAACACTAGTTAGGCCCATACTTGCAACACCACTCTAGAGAGTTGTTTTGTACTTTTTTTGAGAAAAAATTTCAACTCTTCAAACACCTATTTTCAAACTTGTTTCAGTTTCCCAGATCTGATTAAAACCGTGCAAGTCAGTCATCTCGTTCTTTTCCACCACATAGCTACTTTTCGCACGCTTGCATCATACAATACTTCACAAAATTCTTCCAAGTGAAACGAAGTATCCAAAACTAGGTTAGTACCAAGCTATTCTTGATTGCATCAACCTCAAACAAACCTAGTGAGTCTCCACTATCAAGGATCGATCATCCTTTTCTCTCGAAACTCCACTGGTGGCTTATGCAAAACTAGTCTACATCAAGTAACCAGATTTCTATCATCCTTACTTTGACTATCATTTTGTTCCAACTAACTTGTTTGACACCAATAGACCTAAGGAAAACCTTGTTCAAACCTTGACACATTCTATTTCCTCTTATTCAAAACTTTCAAACTCATAGCATCCCATCTCAAATCACCTTGCATGGTCTTAACAAGGTCCCAAAAACAAAAGCAAATTGAAATGTCAGACAAAACTATTCCATCCCCTCACGATAGTGATAAGGAAATTTCTTAGGAAGAGATTCTACAAACTCAACAAGATCGAAGGTTTCAACGCATAATGAACAAAGTACTTGCCCAAGACCCTACTAGATTCTTGTTGTGCCTTACACACACATGCCCCATTTTGTGAAATGGAGACCCCCTCTATTGCTTTGGCTTGGAGTCTCAACCTTTTCACCTTATGATGATGAGAAGGTGAATTTGTGCTTAGAATGAATGATTTGCTTCAAACTTGAGTTCTTGGCATGTTTGCAATCATTTGATGTTATGCATGATTGATTTGGAAGTGTCTTGAGTGGTCTTGTGCTTAAAAAATGCCCATTTGTTGCCTTCTACATTGGAATTGGTTGTTACTACATTTTTCTCAAAAATCCTATGTCAATGGATATTGCCCTTGAAATTGTTTTTGCAAGATGTGTCAGGTTAAAATTCTTAGTTTCCAGGTCTTAGATTTGCAAAATTGTGTCAAATTCCACTAGATTTCCCTAAGGGGTCCATGAGCTTTCACCCCTTTGCATGGTCCTAAAGCCTTGATTTGGCTATGTCTGAAACCCTGAAGATCCTGAAAAATGGCTAAGTCTGAAATCTGATAGAACCACAAAATTCTAGAATCTACATATGAAATCCTATGGATCTAGAACCTATCTCAAACATCTTGAAAGTATATTTAAAAATATTTAAAGTATAAGAAATTCTACTTAAATATATTTTTAAATATACTTTCACCCTGGCCAATCCAAAATCTAGTGCTGAAAATGACCCCAACTGCAAAAAGCGCTAAAAATAGCCTCTACTAACCTTAGTGCTAAAAATTGAATCCACTAAGTTTACACTAAAAACAGTCGCTACCGACTTTCAGCACTAAAAACCTCACTCGCGAACTTCTGCGTGAAAATCATCATCCTCCAACCTTAGTGCTAAATTCACCTCCGACTGACTTCCTTCAAATTACTATTAAGTTAGTCGAGACCAAAATCCCCGTCGGTGGCATCTATCAAAGCTAGTGCTAAAATCATGATCAACCGACTTGCACTAAAATGACCTCCGACTGACTTTTAATCGGATGGAACAAAATCCATGCTAGGTCGGATGGAGCCAAAATCTGCACAAGGTTAGACAACCCCAAAATCCATGTAAGGTCAAACAACCCTAAAATCCCTGCTAAGTCAGTGACCCCCCAAATCAATGCTTTTTGGTATTTTGGGCCAAAATTTTGGTTTTTCAAGGTGCAAATGGGATTTTCTTGATGGTTTTGAATTGCACAACTAGTTGTCACATCATGATGAATATTTTACCAAGTTTGTGTTGATTTTGGGCACATTTTACGACAATTAATGCCACTACACATGAAAAGTCCATGACCCCCAAAAATCTTATTTTTTACAGAAAAGGCTAGAAAAACATGAAATAAATGTCTATAAATGGATTCTAATGACCACAAAAACTTCCTAGATAAATAGATTGGCCAAATGGGTACTTGAAAATGGTAAAAAACTTAGAAAATCATTCAAAAATCACTAGATTTGTGAAGAGGACTATAAGGAAGTAACATTAAGTTTGAGTTGTTTTTGACTAATCCATGACTGCAAATAGACATGTTTTGATCCAAATTGATGAAATTTTTTTTGTTAAGATGGAATTGATGCTTTGTATTGTGAATTGTAGGTCTTAGAGGACACAGGAGCTAATTGGAGCTATCTTGGAGGATGAACACACAGAGGTGAAGTGTTGATCCAGAGATGCAAAATTGACATTCTATCAACCAAATTGCTGCTACACATACAAAAGGAAGTCAGCATAATGTCCAAGATGATAAAGATGAGTCTCAGGAGCTAAAAGACATAGAATATCATGCCAAATCACTATTGTTCTTGCATATCTAGTCCAATGTCTAAGTAATCCAGTCCGGGGGTCATAACTCCTAGCTATTTTATTAGAATTTAAACTTCTTGGACTCGTTGGAAAGATAAACTGATTATCTAGTTTGAGCTGCCTAACTACTAAGGCTTAATGTCAAGCAACTGAGAAATTTCGAGCCCCCATTCCGCTCTGAAGGCCTCCAAAAATGCAATTTACTACAATGTAGAAAATACCCAAAATTATATTTTCAATGTTTTCCCAAAAATACCACTCAAATGACCTTGGATTGGATCACCAAGACATGCGTACATCTGCCCTTGCAGTCCAGTCATCAAGAATCAGTCTAGCAAGCATCTAGTTACATATACCTTCACCAAAATACTCCTTTTCGATCCAATCAACACTTGGAATCTCGTGAATCCACATCAGCTCAAGTTTCCAAGTGTCATGTGACTCTATTTTGGCTTTATTAGGCATTGAAAATTGACTTTTCATCATGTACAACCAAATGGGTATTCATTTTGTCTACATTCAATGTATTTGCAAGATGTATTTTATCTTTTTCCTACAAGATAAAGGCAAATCCGAAAATGTAACAAACTAATGTATCTCATTAAATGCCATGTAATTTGGACCGTTGGTGTCAAGTTAATCTCCACCGTCCATTGAAAAACTCAGTATGGTACCTTGTCTATAAAAGGGCCATCCTTTTCTCTCATTTGTAAGTAAGATTAGATACTGAATTGTTGAGACTTTGCCGAATTGTGATCAATACAAAGCAAGTTTTGCAGGTTACTGGGAATTTGTGTTCATGTGTTGTCTCATTTTGGTTTTCATGGTTCATATCAGTCTAAATTTAATTAGTTGTGCTTTTGCAATGATGGTTAAATGTTAAGATATCTGATGAATGCTTTGGTCCATACTATTAGTGCTTGCCAATGGTAAGTTGCTATGTATAGTTAGCCTGGGCCCTGTCATTGAATATAGTTTAGTTGCACTCCACTAGTTAAGTTGCGCCATTGTCTGGGTGTTTAATGAGTGAACGCAGTTTGAAAATCATAAGGATCCTTTGAAGATTGCATCATTTCTTGCAACAGGGAATGGTTTATTGAAAGTATTTGTCTATCTGAAACATTTTACCCCATTGTGACTATCACTTAGGATCTCTTAACCCTTCTCTCTCCTTTTCCTTTTGTATTTCATTTATATTAAGTTTTCTAGGTTAGGTTATAAGCAACATTTCATTGCTCATATGCTAGAAAATTTTAAACATTACAGTATGAATGATTAGGGTTTCTGCATATACATTGCTGCCTTCTTCCATAAACCCTACATTTCGTGTAAGACCCCTTGTAGGCATAGCTAGAACATACCAACTGAGAGATTCCAAGCAAGCTAAGACCTATTTGTATTATCCTTGGAGTAGTCTTACCCAGGGTAGGATACTTTTCAAGAGAGATGTGAAACCAGCAATCACACCTATGTTGTTGTGTGCTAAAACTACCATCAACAATTCTTTCTTCACTTAGCACAACAAGGAGTCAAGCTTCCTAAAGATTTTGACATGGAAGCATTAAAAGTACCTGAGGAAGAAAGAAACCCTGAGGGAAGCACATGAGAGGAAATGACCACAAACAAAAACAAAGCAACCATTGATTCTACAAATGCCCTAAGCTTAATAACCCAAAAGATCTGAGCTTTACAACAACAATTCACAGACATGAAAATAGGAACATCAACTAAGCATTATTCCCTAGAGGATATTTCACCATATCCTTTTGATGGGACCTTGATCATGATACCTTTCCCCTTAAAATTTGAGGTGCCAAAATTTGACAAATATCATGGAAAGGGTGATCCAAGGGACCACATCAGAGAATTTAACGTTGCATGCCTTGAAGTCACCCACAATGATACCTATCTTATGTGACTATTTCCAAGAAGCTTAGGAGGACAAGTCATTGAGTGGTTTTCTAGACTCCCTCTTGGAATTAGAACCTTTAACGAACTTGTGGACAAATTTGACACGCACTTCTCCTACAATATTGAGCATGACACCTCAATTTTAGATCTTTGTAACACCCAAAAAAAGGTGGAGAATCCTTTGCCGCCTTCTTACAAAGATGGAGACAGATGGCAAGTAAGTACCCATATCAAATGCCTGAAAAACAAATGCTGGAGATGTTTTTCCATAACTTACAAACTAACCTAAGCTACTAGATACAAATCCAATGTCCTACTTCCTTTAGTAAGGTCATTGAGATGGGTCTAATCATCAAAAAGGCTTTAATTGCCAAAGGTCAAAAAAAGTTTTATAAGGACACTCCTAGTACCAATACCAACATAGATAAACCAAGATTTTGGACAAAGAACAAGAACATTGTGAATGATTGGGTGGTGATGCCAAAAATGCGGCACCAAAACAACCAATCTTCAACTTGTTAAACTCGCAAAACAACCCCCCCGTAAAATAAACCACGAAACACTGAATCACAGTTTACAAGTTATCAGCCTCAGAGAAAATTCACACCCCTAGGGGAAACATTGGAAATCGCCCTACGAAAGTTGATCACAAATAAACTCATAACACTTCGAATAGCGCAGGAATATGAACCAAAAGTTAAACCTCCTTGGTGGAATGACAATGATTTTTGTGAGTACCACTGAAATAGGGGGCACAAAACCAATGATTACATTATGCTCAAGCACACAATCCAAGATTTAATAGATCAAAACAAAGTATCACTTGATGGACATACCTCTAATAATGATCACCGGGCATTCAAAGATCCACTTCCCAACTATGAGCAGGGAGGGTCTTCCAATCAAAACAACAGTGGAACTAACAACACCAATTACACAAATGTGTCATTTGACTATGTTGTTAACCACATCTTAGAAAGTGATCCACATGTCAATGTGATCACTATAAACAAACAATCGGATTGTAATGCTACCACTCGTAGTAAGAGAGTCACTCTTAGAGGAGTCCCAGCCTCTCCGTCTAATTAGTACAATGTCCCGGATTAACTCCATAAGACACCTACACATATCTCCATCTTGGAACTTCTGCGTCTATCCTCGTCCCATAGGGCCATACTTGACAAAGCTCTTTCAAAAGCCTCCATTCCAATGAACCTTGTCGAAGAATAGTTTCAAAACATGGTAGGTCACATTACCTCACCTCACTCCCTATCATTCACTGAAAAGGATGATATGTCAATTACCCAACATCATAAATCATCTCTTCATATCAAAGCCCTCATCCACAAACACAAGATAAAAAGGGTTCTAATCGATGGAGGAGCTGGTTTGAATATTTGAACCTTAAATCTAATCCTTGCATTGGGGTTTGCGGAGAAAGCTATTGATCCAAAAAAAAACACTATCAAAGTATATGATGAGGAGAGAACTTCCAAGGGAACGGTTGTTTTACCAATCAGAGTTAGACTTGCGGTAAAAGATGTGGCATACCAAGTCCTCGACATGGAACTAGCGTATAGTATTCTTCTTTGGAGACCCTGGATACATGCTCTGAAAGTGGAACCATCAACATACCACCAATGTATCAAATTCCTTATGAAGGCCAAGAGATCATCATCCAAGGCGATCCCAATCCATTTCAATATTGCAACTCTATTCATTCTAAACTTGAAGTTGTGATTCCTCATAAATATGTTTCTACTTCATCTTCATCCCAGGTTGACCCAACTTCACTCGCTTCCACATCAAAGGCTTCCCAACCTAATCTTAGACTCAAAGATAAGGGCTTGGGTGAGTACACAATCGCCCAATCCTTCTGCTTGGCACAACTCCCTCTATCTCCCAGATCATATGGAAGGCCTTCCCTAAGAAAATCCAAGGCAGTCAAAACTACCAAAGGTCCATTTATCAAATGGGGAAGCCTTGAAGATGAAAGCGATGAAAAGGACATCCTTCAATGGTTATATAAGGATGAAGTCAGTCTATCAACACAACAAGACCATCACTCCATGATACAAACTGAGCAATATGGTCAAGGATTCCAAATGCTACAAAGAATGGGGTATGAAGGACATGGCCCCCTCGGTTCAAGAAAGGATGGTATCACTAAACCCATCCAACCTCATACCTTGATAGCCTGAGACACTATAGGGCTAGGTTACATTGGCACAACAAGAACCAACAGAGCAAATAAGCATAAAGGCCAACAACTAGAAATATCTGCTACTAATCTCCTTGATCAAATTCACCAACTATAAATGGGGAGTGAGACTGACTCCAACAAATATGAGTGAGATAGTCTCTCTGAGCTATCTTACGACAGAAAAGATATCTATGTGGTCCATAAGTATGACCCAACCCATGCAATTGAAGGACAAATTTCAAGGGCTAGACTGCTAGAGTCTGACCCACATAATAATGATATTGAAAGTCGTGACAAAAAAATGATACCCCCCTTGATGGATCAACTAATGGAGACTACCATCACAAGCATTGTCCATGCTTATAATGACCACCATAACACCTCTATCTTGACCATCAATGCCATCAATCTAGACCAACCCAATGACCCTTTACCGTTATTGCACCCAGAACTCATAGACTGGGACTTGCAAGACACTCCCCCTGAGCTTGGTACCTTTCAAAATGATGAAGCCAATGTAGACTATCTAGAGCATAGAGATCACATACCTGCAGAGGACCACAAGGCTAGCTATGCCATAGAACTCAATGACAAGGCCTATTTTGGAGAGAATGCCAAGCCTTTCAATCTCAAAAATGTCAAAATGAAAGAAAGGTCTAATGGTAAAAACCACTCTGCGGCAGTGCTAGATGATGAAAAAATAAAAATATAGACGTATCCAATGGTGAAAACCTCTATGTGGCGCTGAAGGATGGAAGGCTTGACCCTCTACCCAATCTCACACATCAGGAAAGATTTTCAATCTTGATAGAACCAGCAGAGCTGATCAATGTCAGCACAGGTGACAGTCCCAGAATGATTCACATGGAACAGTCTTTAACCAAACAAGAAAAGCTAGCATTTACTAAATTCTTCAAAAGAAAACAAATCATCATTGCTTGGACATATGCAGATATGCCAGGGCTAGATCCAAATCTCATAATGCATCACTTATCCTTAGCTCTAGGAGCTAAGCCAGTAAAACCAAAACTCAGGAAGATGCACCTACATGTAGCCCTCATGGTGAAAGAAGAGCTGAAGAAACTATTAGATGTTGGATTCATCAGACCAATAGACTATCCTGAGTGGATTTCAAACATAGTGCTAGTTGCCAAACTAGATGGAAGAGTTGGAATATGTAATGACTTTAGGGACCTAAATAAAGCTCGTCCAAAAGATTTTTGCCCCTACCAAACATTGAAATTATTGTAGATCTCACAGTAGGGCACACCATGCTGTCACTAATGGATGGTTTCTCTAGATACAACTAGATCAAAATTGCACCTGAAGATTGTTATGCCCTTAATCCTATAGTGTGTATAGGGTTATGAATAGTTGGTTTGTGGCTATCTTAACTCTTAATTAAGTCATATTATCATTATTTTATTGTTATTTAGTTGTTTAGGTTGGCCTAAGGCTTATATAGGTCCATCTAAGTCGGCCTAGGTGATAGCCTAGGCATAAATAGGTATATATATATAGGAGGTAGTGAGTCTTATTTCATCATATTTAGTATTGTGTTCTCATTGAAGACTATTGGAGGTATCCCCCTCGAAGTGGCATATTATTAAGTGTTTGTAGTATATTTACTATTATATTTAGATATTGTGCAAGTTGTTTCATTACAAGTGGTATCAGAGCATGATCTTGGCACCGTAGAGGCAAGATTTTTTCTCAACATTGGAGGCAATTTTGGGAAGAGCATAACTTTCAGATTTTAGCAAATTTTTAAAATATTTTTAAAGGGTTTTTGAAGGCCATATTAAAGAAGCTACAGTCCATATTTCAGAGGAATTGGAGCATATTTGAGTGAATTATTTCAGAATTGTGATTTCTACATAATTTATTTGAGAACTACGTATCTCTCACATCCTGCCGAATTGGAGTATAATTTGTATTGGATTTTTGAAGAAATAATAGAGGAGCCTACAGTCCAAATCTTGGAGAAATAGAAGAAAATAAGTGAGTTATTACAATATTAGGGTTTCCAACAAATTCACTCTCAAGGCCGAAAATTTGCTAATTTTTTGGATTTTTTTCTGGGGCCTGCAACAAGAGGCAAAAAGAATGCTACAACACTGGGGAAATCCTCTGATAAGGATGAGGAAACAATAGAAGATAGTAATCCCTATGAGGAAATAAGTAAGTTCAAGGAAGAGGTTAAGAGGGAGATGTGTGACCTAAGAGGAGATATATCAGACATATGAAGCATGTTAAGCGCCTTTATGAATGAACAACGAAAGGAGGTCTCAAGCAACCAAGAACCAGAAGAAGAAGAAGAAGAAGAAGAAGAAGAAGAAACAAAAGAAGAAGCAGAAGAAGAAGAAGAAGAAGAAGAAGAAGCAGAAGAAGAGGCAGAAGAAGAAGAAGAAACAAAAGAAAAAGAAAAAGATGATGAAGAAGAAGAAGTGAAAGAAGAAGTTCCTAATCAAGCTATTCAACCAATGCAAGGTTACCATGTACTTTTTCTCACCTCTTCCTCTATGGTACATCAAAAGGTTCAAGTAAAGGAAGAACACATTCATCACCATCAAGAGCTAGATGCAAAGGGAAGACACATCTTGGAGCTGAAGTTAATTTTCCAAACACACATGAATAAGCTGAGGACATCAAGGAAATATCTTCTAGTTGAAGTTGCCACATGGGATGATGAATATTATATGAAGAAACTACCACAATTGATCAATGTTGAGGACAACACTTTTGTAAAGGTGGGGGGCATGTTATGCCCTTACTTCTATAGTGTATATGGTTATGAATAGTCATCTTGTGGCTATCTTAACTCTTAATTAAGTCATATTATCATTATTATATTGTTATTTAGTTGTTTAGGTCGGCCTAAGGCTTCTATAGGGCTATCTAAGTTGGCCTGGGTGATATCCTAGGCATAAATAGGTATATATAGGAGGTAGTGAGTCTCATATCATATCATATTGTGTATTGTGTTCTCATTGAAGACTATTGGAGGTATCCCCCTCGAAGTGGATTAGGAGGTTGCCCCCTCAAAGTGGCATATTATTATCAAGTATTTACAACATATTTACTATTATATTTAGATATTGTGCAAGTTGTTTCATTACAAAGACCAACACAAGACTATGGTCACATGTCCATGGGGCACCTATTGTTGGTGTGTCATGCCATTTGGTTTGAAAAATGTCAGTGCAACATATTAGAGAGCTATGACCACAATCATCCATGACATGATGCACACTATAATGGAAGATTATGTTGATGACATATTGGCAAAATCACTCACAAGAGGACACCTGGAAGTATTGGACAAAATCTTCACAAGACCAGAACAATTTAATGTGTGCCTCAATCCAAAGAAGTGCATGTTTGGAGTTGCATCAGGCAAGCTCCTTGGATACATAGTGTCTGCCAATGGAATAGAAGTTGACCTAGCTAAAGTGAAGGCCATCATGGAAATGCCACCTCCTAAGAATCTCACTCAACTAAGGTATCTGTAGGGAAAACTGCAATCTATCAGAAGATTCATTTCTTAATTGGCAAACAAGTGCCACCCATTTTTTGACCTCCTACATAAGAATGTCCCTTTCAAATGGAATGATTCATGTGAATAGGCATTTCAATAGTTTAAAGAGTATCTCATGAAACCACCTGTATTGATGTCACCGATTTAGGGTAAAACTCTGCTACTGTATATGTCGGCTACACCAACAGCTTTGGGAGCCCTCCTAGCACAACAAAATTATGAAGGGAAAGAACAAGAAATTTACTATATCATCTAAACACTTGTTGGGTATGAACTACAATACACACCAATTGAAAGAGCATGCCTCATTGTGGCCTTTTCTTCATAAAAGTGGAGACATTACATGTTGTCACATCCTATCAAACTAGTAGAAAAGATTGATCCACTCAAGTATTTACTCAACAAAGTTGCCCTTACAGGTAGATTGTCCAAATGGGTCATGCTTCTCAGCTAGTTCGACATTGAATATGTAGACAGGAGGGCAATAAAAGGTCAAGTACTTGTAGATCAACTGGTAGATGCACCTCTAATAGATGACAACCCTTTGACCTTTGAATTTCCAGATGAATCTATCTTTCAAATAACCGCAACCACCTAGAAAATCTACTTCGATGGCTCATACACTCAGCATGGGTCAGGAGTAGGTATCTTGTTGATCACTCCTAGTGGTGACACCATTCCTAAATCATACAAATTACTCTTTCCCTGCACTAACAACATGGTAGAATATGAAGCCCTAGTCATTGGCATCAAGCTAGCAGTTGAATAGAATATCAAAGAACTTCATGTGTATGGTGACTTACAGCTGGTCATAAATCAAGTAAATGATGACAACCAGACAAAGGATGAAAAATTAATCCCTTACAAATGGATGGTAGATGATTTCATGAAATACTTTGTCAAGATCACTTTTGAGTGGATACCAAGGATTGAGAATAAAGTTGCAAATGCCATTGCCATGATTGCATCTCTCCTTGATATTCCAAATAATCAATCACGTTATGAGTTCTTGGTAGAGCCAGTGTCCTATCCTGCATATGACACTCCTGAATCCCATATCGTTTGCCACATTGTCGGAACTGATTCCCCCCTCTATGGAAAAATATATGCCTATCTTAAAAAGAATACCCTCCCACCTAATCTCTCTAGCAACCAAAAATGAACCTTCATTCATCAAGCATCTCAATTTGCCATTGTCGCTAATAGCCTATATTGAATAGGTCTCAATGGTACTCTCCTTAGGTGTCTTGATAGTGAGGAATATCAAACCACCCTGAACAAAGTGCATGATAGTATATGTGGGACCCACTCTAGTTGCCCTACCCTAGCCAAGAAACTCATACACATGGGATACTACTGGCCAACCATGGAACAAGATTCCTATCATTTTGTCAAGAAGTGCAAGAAGTGCCAAATCCATGGGAACCTGATACATGCACTAGCACAAGAGCTACAACCATTAACGACTCCTTGGCCTTTTTGTTAATGGGGACTCGACTTAGTGGGCAAGATCCACCCTCCTTCATCCAGTGACCATAAATTCATAATCACTGCCACTAAGTACTTTACGAAGTGGATTGAAGTTGTGCCCTTAGCCAATATCACAGGCAAGAAAATTGCCTCTTTTATCTTGAACTATATCATTTGTCACTATGGTATCCCTTCGTCCATTATCACGGATAATGGATGACCATTCAAAAATTAGGATATCAGGGAACTATGTGACAAATTCCATATCTAGCATCTCTTTTCTACCCCCTATTACCCCTAAGGCAATGGCCAGGCAGAGGCATCAAATAAAACTATCTTGAAAATCATGAAAAAGACTATCAATGATGTCAACCGTGATTGGCATATCCTATTAAATCCAACACTGTGGGCCTATCATACAAGTATCTGCACACCCATAGGTGCATCACCATACTCCCTGGTCTACATATTTGAAGCCATCTTGCCAATTGAAGTCAAGATCCCATCCTTGTGAGTTTCATTAAAAGGTCTCATATCTGATGAAGAGTATAGAGTGTCCAGACTTCAAGAGTTAGAGATGCTCGAAGAGAGAAGGCAACATGCCTTTAACTATCTCAAAGCTTATCAACAACAAATGTCCAAAAGTTATAACCAGAGGGTAGAGCCCCAAGTATTCCAAGTTGGTGATCTAGTCCTCAAAGAAAATCACATAAATCAGTAAGATCG
This sequence comes from Cunninghamia lanceolata, assembly GCA_027924645.1. NCBI lineage: Eukaryota > Viridiplantae > Streptophyta > Pinopsida > Cupressales > Cupressaceae > Cunninghamia > Cunninghamia lanceolata. Next base: position 9,937,704 of record BSBN01000193.1, read on the forward strand.
AGAGAAGAAAGGCAAGTTTGAACACAACTGGATGGGTCCCTATGTCATCATCGTGACCTATGGGTCAGAAGCTTATCAATTGGCTACATCTTAAGGTGAACTGTTTGATGATCCTATCAATAGCATTCATCTTCGCAAGTTCTATACCTAAATCCCAATGCAAGGGAGTCCAAAAATAACAATTTTTTTTGAAAAAGTGATAAAAAAACAAAAAAATTAATATATATATATGTACATATGTATATGTATACATATGTATATGTATACATATGTATATGTGTACATATATATATATAACAAAAAAAAATTGTCCTCCAGTGAAAACCTGGTAAACAGGTGCCTGGGGTAGATACCATGATGAAAACGTGACAAATATGCGCCATGCATATTTTTAGCTATTGTGCAAATAAAAGCATGTGGTGAAAACCTGGTAAACAAATGCTATCTGCGATAAACCTCTTGCTCAATTTGTTGCAACCTAATTTCTCTTGGGTCCATCATATCATTCATCTTGAACCGATCCATTGAACCATTGTCGAACTACATTGCCTCTGAGTTATCACGTAGGCAAGGCCATTCTCAATGCACCCCCAAGGCTCCGCTTCACTCCACTTCTTTCCTGTCCATTCTATCAAGTGTCATCTGTCTTGCCATCCATACCAATTCTACATCTTTACCATTGCTTAGGTCCTAGGTCCATCAGGTTCACCCTGAACTACGTTGCCTCTGTGTCGTCACGTAGGCAAGGCCATTTAGCAATGAGTCCCTGAGGCACTAGGTCAGTCCCTTAGGGTCCGTCTCTCCATGTCTATTTGTCAGGCCACCCATAATAAGTCGATCCTTTGTCTAAACTCGGGGCAACTCCTTAACCTAGTTATAGATTTGGATTCTTGAATGCCACATGTTCTAAGAGGATACCAATAAGGATTGTGACACCTTTCACTAGACAAATGCGCTAAGAGGATACCAATAAGGATTGTGATACCTTTCAGTAGACAAGTGTGTGCACCAAAATCAAGCTTTCCAAAACAAAAAAAAAACATCTTGGCATAGAACATCAACCTTTCCAAAGCAAAGCAAAACATTTACCAAAACACTCAAACTAATTCTATACCAATTATGGCAAGAAGACACATCTAATGCAAGAATGTTTTGTGCTTTATGAACTGGTTAAATTACAAGGTCTTGAATTTTTGTCATTATGTCTTTCTATACTACTCAAGGATGCCAAAATCTAGAGATGTTATGATGAGGGAAAAATTATTTTCTTTGTCTACTATTTGTGGATCAAACTTTAGTAATGTGACAACTTTTGTCTAATGACATGATCAACAAAAGATCATCAAGGAGTTTGGAGGTCTAACATGAAAAGGGGCAATCCTTGTCTATTGAAACACAAGAGGTACTCAGGTCATCTAGATTCAAGTTTGACTAGATGCTTGTATTAACTTGCTATATCAAAATCCATGTAAGGAATACTCAGGTCATCTCGGTTTAATTATACCTAGATGCTTGTATTTTATTACAACATTTCAAAAAGAGAAAAGAAACAAAAAGTGCCCAATGATGAAAGCAAAGTACTTGCGCTCTAATGATGACAAAATATCTACATCCAGTTCATATCTAGAAATTTATATCATTCATGCAATAAGAAAAACCTAAAAAGTATCAGTGTTTACAAATGAAATCCTGTGATCCATTCATTCATCTTCTTCCACCTATCACTATGTCATCTCTGTGTCGATTGAGTACATTTGGACATACCAAAAACATAGCATAAAATTGCATATCATATCACATGATAGTCAATCACATGATTAATTCATTTGCATACATAATAAGTGCATTAGGTCATCCATATGCATTCACATCAGTACATCATATCAATAACAAAATCAAAAACATAGACAAGTACATATAGGTCATCTCGCAAGCTGCATAATCATATCGACAACATTCACATTTGAATTTGCATATCAGATCATCATAATCCATCTAAGACTACCTTAAGATCATATAAACATAATCAAAGTATGCATAACATGTGAAAACATCATAAGATAGATTGCATCCATGGCATATAAACATAGAACAAGTGCATGTAGAACATCAATAATTGCATCATCATATAAGCATAAAACATGTCCAAATGTGCAATATATCAGAATATCTATCCATCTTTCGGAGTCATGTCATGAAATATATACAAAGTATAAAAAGATAATGATACATGTCTCAGGAGTAAATAATACAAATATATACATATCAAGCTATCTGAGCCATCAAAAATGTGTATACATAAAAGACTAAAATCGGTACAAAAGTCAAGAACCAGCTATCCCTACTGTCGTGGAATACTACTTGCTACATTGTCCTCTTCTCTGTCACCCCTTGACTTCTAGGGACCTCTCATTGATGATCCAGATTGGGATCCACCTGCCCTCTGTGAAGCCATAGACTGGTTTCTATAGCTAGGTGTGCACTGGTCTGCTAGCACAGCCCCATGATATAGTCCTCTATAATACTGTGTCTGAGCTTGTGCTCTGGTAAGCTCACCTTGTACTTGTGCCAACTGTGCTTGTGGTTGCGCAAGCTGTGCCTGTGCCTACTGTACCTGTGCAACTAAAAAGCTAGTGTTACTATCTGTGCCTAGGGATACCACTGTCACATCTCTCTCTACTCTAATGGCCCACACCCTCGCCAAGGCTGTGTCTTGCTCTCTAGAAATCTTTGATATGCATCCTATGTCTACCTCTCTTCGAGACTCTGCTGCTCTAAGGTGTGCCCTCAGTTGCCTCACCTGACCTTGTAGCATAGTAATAGCCTACTGTTGTAAGTCAGGCTGCGAACCCTATTGTCCCTGTCCCTGCACCTACTACTAGGCCACCTACTATGGTGGCAAGATCTTTCTCTACTGTACCCCCTGCTCTGCTTGCACCTACACATGCCCTGCTACATGTAGCTGCATAGCATGCTGTTGTCCCAAAGGTGGTGCAGGGGCACCCCTTCAAAAGGACCAATATACACAAGAGGAAGGAGAAGAAGACTAATTTTAATTTAACATTTCATGTTACCTTATAGCATCTTCAAAAATGTAACATTCTCTATTAGTATTTCATGTGGGTAAACTCCAAACTTGACATTGATTAACAACTTGGATTAAGGGGAGGTTAAGCAAGGTGTCTTAGCTTTAAGAGTTTTGCTGTCTTATGCAAAATAGATGTCATTTGTAATATATTAAGGGTTCCCACCTATAATTTTGAAAAACCAAAATCCCAGAAACAGAGGAGAATGTCAGTCCCTCACATTGGGAAAGATAAAAAGGGGAAAACCTTTTGTAGAGGGGACGGGTGATAGTTTTGGCTCTGGTCTCTAAATAGTCGAATGTAGTTTCTGAACATGAAGAAAGAATAGAAGTTCTGCAAGTTATTTTCTTTCCAGTTTCTGAATACTGTGTAGAAATTCATTCTGTGTAGGTTTTGTATAAAATTTAGTTTTGTGCTTCTGTGGTCGAGCTAACTGGATAAATCCATTCCACTGGCAGATTTTTTTGGGGAAATCAGTGGAATGGACTTGTAGATTAATCCCCCATTTTTGTTTATTCGCTCTAGGTATGGAAGATTAGAATTGTAGAACCATTTCAAGCAATCCCTCAGTGTTTCTCATTGTTACAATTTCCATTGGGGTATATGTCCAGTATGTATTGATTTAGTGTTTTGCTGTTACATGGTGGGAAAACATCAGTTGTGAATACCGTCACCTATGTGAAATAGGTTTTCTGTAGGTATTCTGTATTCGACCCATTGGTGTGAGTCAGGCATCGGCAAGGAGGAATCGTGCTGGTCCGATGAAGGTGAGTCTCACTGACAATGGTGTGAGTTAAGTCCGTTGGGGTGAGACAAGGTATCGGTGAAAGAAGATTGTGAAGGCCCAACAGTGAAAGTCTAACCAATGGTAGTATTGGCCGAAGACATCGGCATGAGAAGGTGTAACGGTGAAAGATCTTGAGTGTTAGTCGATAGTCCATGTTCCCACCGATCGGGGTGACGCCGGAGAAGTCTAGCTGATGTAGTATATATCGGCATGAGTTACTTCATCGGCAGAAGGGAGAAAGGTGGCGCCGACAATAAGTGGTCTCGCTGATAGAGAGAGGTCATTAGCGAGAGAGGGGTGTATCGGTGAAAGAATTCAACGCTGGGCCGATGGTAGAGGTCAGCCCAACGGAGGAATTAACATAGTCATCGGAGTGACATCAGAAATCAGGGAGGTTTCCTGTAGCTAGGCCGATAGTCCAAGTGTTGCCGATAGGCAACTTGGTCGAGTAGGGTGACCGTTGGCGGAGGTGACCAGGACTGGCGATCACAGGTTGAAGATCATAAGCATCGGTGTGAGGGAGAGCATCGGCGGGAGATTTAAAGAGCTCACCGATAGACAAAAGTCTCGTCAAAGGGGAAGATTTGAACCTATCCATTGAACCTCTCGATTGAACCTATCAGTTGAACCTTGGCACTGAACCTCTCTGTTGAACCCATGGTTCAACCCGACAGTTAGAAGTCTTGCCGAAGGAGAAGGATGAACCTCGGCATTGAACCTAGCCGTTGAACCTCCGGATTGAACCTGTTCATCGGTTCAATGGGTTTGTATATTTCGGTGAGACATTGCTGTGGTCTTGCCGATGGAAAGCTCCAGTGAGACATTGAACCTTCATTTTGAACCTTCCGGTTGAACTTATCCATTGAACCTTCCGATTGAACCTGTTCATCAGTGAGAGGTGAAGGCATCAGCGAAGGAGTCTAGAGCTTGACCGACAGTGTAGTGTCTTGCAGATAGGCAAGAGTGGGTACACATCGGTGAGACAATTCAAAAGTCTTGCCGATGTAGTTTTGTTTGGCTGTCTTGCGGTCTCCAAGAGGTTTTTGAACTGGTTCACATGCTTTAGCTGGGCATATGCTCTGCATCAGGTGGTATCAGAGATAGAGAAAGCTCTGGGAAAGGTTAGTGTGAAAATTTCATTTCTGAAGTTATTTGTTCCATCTAGTAGTAAAAGAAGAAAGCAAAATGTCAGAAGGAGAAGCTTCAAACACTCTTCCAGCAAAGATGTCCAATGCTAAATTGACAGCCTTGGTGAAGAAGCAAATAGAAGAAAGTAGAGCTGATAGGGCTCAGAATCAGGCAATGAAGGAAGAACTAGAGAAGATGAGGGAAAGAGTGGAGAAAGTGGAAGAAAACTCTACTGAACGAGAAGATGGGGATGAAGAGGAGACCCCAGACCAGGAAGAGCTAGAGGTTCCTGCAGACCAGAGACCCTTACTCAATGCCCTCAAGTCCATGGAAAGAAGGACCATGGATGTGAAAATAGACCTGCCTGTGTTTGCAGGAAAAATGGAACCTGATTCAGTAATGGAGTGGATAGACTGCTTGAATAATTTCTTTGAGATAGAAGAGATACTAGAACACCAATGAGTAAAGATGGCTTAGTCCAAAATGAAAGGAGCTGCACTGACTTGGTGGAATTGCATCCAAGATGACAAGGTGAAAGAGGGAAAGAACCGAGTTACAACATGGAAGAGAATGATGGTATTGGTTAAAGAGGCCTATGTCCCATTGGATTACAATATCCAATTACACAAGAGAAAACATAATTTGAAGCAGAAGGAGCTAGATGTCAGCTCATACACAGAAGAATTCATGAAGTTGTGTGTAAAAACAAAGGTAAGGGAAGATGAGGAAGAGAAGGTAGCAAGATACCTCAATGGATTGAGACTTAACATCCAGGAAGACTTAAATTTGCATAATCCAGATACAGTTCAAAAGTGCTATCAGTTAGCACTCAAAGTGGAAGAAAAACTAAAGAGAAGGCATGAGCAAAATCATAGAGGTAGAGGCAGATAGTAGAGAGGAGAAAGAAGTCCTTTTAGAGGCAGAGGATTTGGATACTAGAGTGAATCCAACCAAGAGACCAGCAGAGGAGATAATAGTCAGAACCAAGGAGGAAGCTACAATCAAAGGGGAAACTTCAGGGGTAGAAGACCACCTTATAGAGGAAGATCTCAAGGCAGAGGACCTATCAGATGTTACAATTGCAACCAAGAAGGCCATATAGCCAGCAGATGTCCAGCAAAGGCAAAAAGTTCAATAGGAGAAAAGAGGATCAATCTGATCCAAGAATCTGATTGTCAGAGTGTAGCAAGCTCAAGCACTATTCCAAGTGTGAATGCTCCTAGCAGTTATGGGTATCCTGAGAATGGAGAATCTTTGATGATTAGGAGAGCAATGACTACCATGAAAGTGCCTGGAAAAGAACCTCCACAAAGGAAGTCTCTCTTCAGAACTACTTGCAAGGCAGGAGGAAAGGTATGCAAAGTTCTGATTGACTTTGGATCTACTGAGAATTTTTTATCCATTGAGATGGTAGAAAAACTTAAGCTTAGGAGGCTGCCACATCCTTTCCCTTATAAAATTTCATGGCTTACCCAAGGACAGCAAACAGTTGTAGAAGAACAGGCTTGGGTAGAATTTCAAATTGGCCCATACAAGGATAGATTATTGTTTGACATTGCCAAGATGGATGCTTGCCATCTCCTGTTTGGAAGACCATGGCAATATGATTTAAAAGCATACCATGATGGTGTTAGGAACACCTACTCCATCACCAAGAATGCTAAGGTGATAGAATTGATACCATTAATGGAGACAGAGGTGGAGACAAAAGGAAAAGAGGCTAAAGTGATGATGGTAGAAGGAAGACAATTCATGAAAGAGATAAGAGAAGAAGGAGCAGATACATATGCTCTAATTCCTTGCCTAATGGTAAACAAGGAACAGCAGAAAGAAGTCAAGGGAGAAAAGAGACAAAAATCCATAGAACCAGCTATCCAAGAGCTGTTGGACAAGTACAAAGGCATTAGTTCTGATGGGATGCCAAGTTCCTTACCACCTATAAGAGAAATCAGCCATTGTATAGATCTAATCCCAGGATCTACACTTCCCAAAAAAGTAGCATATAAGCTCACTCTAGATCAGAATACAGAGGTAGCAAGACAAATTGAAGAATTGTTGAAGACAGGCCTAATTGGCAAAAGTTTAAGCCCATGTGCAGTACCGGTTGTACTAGCACCAAAGAAGGAAGGCACTTGGAGACTTTGCACTGATTCAAGGGCTATTAACAAAATAACAATCAGGTATAGGTTTCCAATCCCTAGGATAGAAAATTTACTTGATTGTTTAGAAGGAGCTAAATACTTCACCAAAATAGATTTAAAGAGTGGTTATCAGCAGATTAGGATTAGACCTGGTGATGAGTGGAAAACAACATTCAAGACAAATGAGGGGTTATATGAGTGGAAGGTCATGCCTTTTGGTTTATCCAACGCTCCTAGTACCTTTATGAGATTGATGAATGAGGTCTTGAGAGAGTTCATAGGTAAATTTGTCATAGTATATCTAGATGACATCCTGATTTTCAGCAATACGAGGGAAGAACACCTCATCCATATAGACTTGGTTCTCAAAAGGTTACATGAAGAGTAGCTAATGATAAATTTAGCAAAGTGTCTGTTTCTGCAGGAAGAAATCATCTACTTAGGATTTGTTATCTCACATAACAAACTAAGAATGGATCCAGAAAAGGTAAGTGCCATACTGTCTTGGCCAACACCCAAAACTGTGCATGATGTTAGAAGTTTTCATGGATTAGCAACCTTTTATAGGAAGTTTATAAAGGGATTTAGTCATATATGTGCACCCATGCTTGACACTATAAAGGGAGGACAGAAATGCAAGTTTACATGGACAAAGGAGGTAGATAATTCTTTTGAAATGTTGAAGAAGAAGATAGCAGAACAGCCAGTTCTTGCATTTCCTGATTTCAGCAAGATTTTTCAAGTAGAATGTGATGCAAGTCATATTACTATTGGAGCAGTACTCAGCCAAGAAGGTAGGCCTATTGCATTCTTCAGTGAGAAATTAAATGATGCCAAGAGGAGATACTCATCCTATGATTTGGAGATGTATGCTCTAGTCCAGTCACTTAAGAAATGGAGGCATTACTTGATGCCCAAAGAATTCATAGTGTTCACAGATAATCAGGCTCTCAGTTTCTTAAACAGTCAAGAGAAACTGAACCATAGACACATGAAATGGATGGAAACTTTGCAAGCTTTCACTTTCACACTCAAGCACAAGAAAGGGGTTAAGAACAAAGTGTGATAGGTGAAAGTCAGGTGTGGAAGATCAGACATAGTCATGAAACCCTAACCCTACCATCATCAAGGAATCTAATCTAAATGAAGCCAAAAGAACAATGCAATACAAGCATAACATCACCTAGACCGTGCGATTCCTTGTTGGAGAGAGAAATGTGGACTGCTTCTTCAACAATGAACAATCACAAAGCTGAAAGCTGCCATTGATGGATGATAAAAGCTCAAGTGCTCGAATGCTCAAGATGATAATGGAGTTGCTATATGATTGCTGGATTGCTAGATTTCTGGATTTCTGGGGGGTGTCTCATATGGAATGAGAGGCTGTTTATATAAGACTCAACCAAGATCAATCAACGGTGGAGATTCAAAGGCTATGTGAATGGCTAAGATTGAAAGTTACTAAATTTAGGTCCAATTAGTTGTACATGTGAAGGATTTTAAATGAAAGTTGTCTTACAACACATGATAAATGGGAAATGGACAAGTGTTGAAATGTGATAAATGATAAAGGCTTAATTCAAATAAAGTATTTGAATTAGTGGGATATGAGTTGGAAATTAATTAAATAAATAAAATTTATTTAATTAATATGATAAATGCATAAAATGAGATAAGACATGATATGGAATTAATTAAATAAATACAATTTATTTAATTAATTGGCTAAGTGAATGAGAATGGGATTTTAATTAAATAAATAAAATTTATTTAATTAATTGGATAATGGATTAGGGATTTAACAAGGTGTCGCTAGACATGGACAAATTTGGGTGTCTACATTTTGCCCCTCTTTGATACAATGTTCGATAGAACGTTGTGTCAAAGAAGATGTGAGATATGTTCGATAAACAAGGTATGCCCCAGTGTAACTGGCAGGTGATGCCCCCTCGAGAGGTAAGCCAGGCGAACCAGGAAAGACTGGGTTGGCGCTCGATAGAAGAAAAGGCAGAAAAGAGGGCAGATGCGAAGAAAATAGGCTGTGGTATAGAAGAATTAGGGTTTGGAGAAGGGCTATAAGTAGGGGCTGCAAGGGCAAATAGGCTCATTTGTGCTCATTTGTGCTTAGAAACCTAGAGAAATCCAGAGCTCCTGAGAGTGAGAGTGGCAGAGCTAGCGGGATGGTGATTCCACGCAGAGATCATCGTGCGGAGCGAGTGAGGACACATGGACGACCAGAGGGAACAGGCGCACCGGTATGTCTCAAAACTTTTCCCAAAAGTGTGCATTTAATAGCCTAGAAGCGTAATTAATTCACACACGTCACCAAAAGCGACTAGTTTAGGACCTGGCACATATAGGTCGCTTATGTAGGAGTAGAGGTCGCTTAGAGTAATTTAGGTCGCTTATGGGCGCGGGTAGGTCGCTTAGGAAAAAAGTGGTCGCATCCTGTCGGCGGGAAAATAACAGCGGAAATGCGCATGTAGATAAGAACTAGTCGCTTATGAGCAGAGAGTAGTCGCATAGGGTAGTTGAGCTCGCTTAGGACGAGAAATAGACCGCATATAGTTGATAGCGCGCATATAGGGCGAAAATAGTCGCTTAGTGTAAGTTAGCTCGCTTATGAGGAGAAAGTAGGCGCATATAGGAAAACGGCTCGCTTTTGGAGGAAAAAGACGCGCATGTAAAATAGGGCTCGCAGGTAAAGTAAGGATGAGCGCATATGGTAATAGTGGTCGCTTTTAGGAAAACAGTGAGCGCATGTGCAAAAGAGCTCGCATGTGGGCAAAACAGAGGCGCATATGGGGAAAGGGATCGCTAATTAGCAGAAAGAGGTCGCTTGTGGTAAAGTGAACCGCATATGGTAGATGTAGGAGAAAATAGCAGATAGATAGGCAGATTTTGATATGAATGATTAACGGAATGGACTGACAAGGGTAAATGGATGATGCAGGATGTACTACCGCCATTACTATCACGGGAGCCCCATCCGAGAGATTTGCGGCTAGTGAGACAGTTGGATGCGGAGGAGCTACTGGTGTTAGAGATTCTGGGGTTGGAGCATGTGTCGCGATTAGAGCCAGTGCAGGCACATCGAGGACTGATGACTGCGATGGTGGAGCGATGGATGAGCGAGCACAGTTCATTCTTGTTACCGACAGGAGAGGCGACCATCACCTTAGAGGATGTGTTCCGGATTTTGAGGATTCCGATAGATGGGGATCGGGTAGATTATGATCCGGAGATGGGGCCAGCTGCATTCAGGAGATTGTTTGGGACACCAGACATCGGAGCAGAGGGTTCGGAGATACCGATGGGGAGGATGGAGGAGCTCTGTGACAGGTTGCAGCGAGTGGTAGTGGCTATCATTAGATGGCTAGTGGGTGATAGGAGAGCGAGAGGGTTTCCTGTAGGATGGGGGACAGTGATGGAGGGCATGTTCTCCTATGGCACGAGATATGCATGGGCAGAGTGCGTGTTGGGACAGCTCTATCACTACCTACATGATTGTGCATATATGTTCGGAGCCAGTATGTCGGCAGGAGTGACAGTGTTGCACGTATGGGCTTATGAGCACATTCCAGTGACGAGACCAGAGGGATGGGTGGCTAGAGCAGCAGGAGAGCCATTTGCACGGATGTATAGAGGAGCCTTGACATATCGACAGCGCCGAGGGGTGGTATACTGGCGACGGAGGTTGGATGAGATAGACAGGTTTGTATGGAGGCCATGGCTAGGATGTGAGCAGTGGGAGGAGGAGGATGCCGAGCTTGCTTATGCGAGACAGGCGAGGTACATTTTTGGACGCGGCTTGTACATTATCGAGCGCTATTTGCCAGAGAGAGCCCTGAGACAGTTTGGAGAGGCACAGGCAGTACCTGTAGGGGATGCCATTTTTGGGAGGACGAGGCAGGAGGTGTTCGATTGGGGTCCAGAGGTTGTGGTGGACACAGCCTTGGCAGAGAGAGATGGATTGCAGCCAGTGGCATGGCAGTGGAGACAGGGTCCGGCAGAGCCAGGTACATTGCCAGAGTATGATGCATACTGGGCGACAGCTAGGCCGACTCGGTTGACACGAGATGGAGAGATTGGGGAGATTGGGATGGAGAGACCAGTTCGGAGGCGACGACGACGGGCTCCACCAGCACAGGCAGTAGTGCCAGCTGCACCAGGGATACAGATGCCAGGGCAGGTGCCAGGTCAGCCAGCTATATTAGCACAGCCACAGGCACAGATCGGAGCAGGGGATGATGTGGGCATTCAGCAGCTGCGGAGACGGATCAGAGAGGAGAGGAGATGGAGGCAGCGAGCACAGATGAGGCTGAGGAGGGTGGAGATGGATAGGCATCAGGCCGTGATCAGTCTGAGGCATGCTAGAGCACAGGCACAGACTTATCAGGCTCAGCTACAGCTGGGAGCACAGAGAGGAGATGGACAGGATGATGGTGCGCTCGCGAGAGTTACAGGAGAGAGGGATACAGCTAGGCAGCATGAGCAGATGATGAGGCTTGAGCGAGATACTGCAGTACAGCAGGAGCAGGCTATGAGAGCAGAGAGAGATGGTCTGCGAGCTGAGAGAGATAGGGCAGTACAGCAGCTGCAGGTTATGACTAGTGAGCGGGATAGAGCAGTGACTGCCTTGGGGACGGATGGAGCTACTATGTACTTAGCGACACAGTTGACAGCGGTACAGGCCGAGCTTCGGAGAGTGCAGGGTGAGGCTGAGTATTATAGGGGCTTATATTATGGAGCTGTGCCGGCAGAGCAGAGACAGCCTAGCTTCAGGAGCAGGTCAGGGGCTTCGAGCTCACGGAGGTCAGGTGGATCTCGGTCAGTGGCTTCAGTGATGGGGCCACCGAGAGATGGAGGACCAGGTACAGGACCTGTTGGTGGTGGTGGTCAGGGTGAGGGAGCTGGCAGTAGTCGCTAGGGCATACCTTGTTGACATTGTATCATGATGAGGCCTAGAGCCATTGTTGTACATTCATTCTTTGCAGGGCTCAGCTTGTATTGTAGACACTTGTATTTTGACACACATGTATATATATATATATGGCAGTTTTGGCGATCTATATGATGTTATAATGGTTGTGATGTTGATATTATGATGGCTATGTGTATGTTATGTGTATGGATTATATATGGATTATGGATGGATGTTTATGCAAATGGTAATGGATAGAAAATGTATGAATATGTAAATGGTAAGGATATGGATAGATGTATGCATATAGGTAGATGGTAAAGAAAAAAAGATATGTAATGGACTTATGTATGGCTAACACTTGTTTTGCAGGAACGGGAATATGGACAAAGGATGATGGAGCTGATTGATCTTGGCTGAGGATGACGGAACGAATGGATAAATAAAATGGATAAGATGATGATGGGCAGCTTTCAAGTAATTGCTCAAAATGAAAAGAAATGCAGTCCTTATGTTTGATATAGCATATGGATGTTATGCACCAGGGTATAAGAGACCAAGGTGTCTAGGTATCCAATGCGTAACTAACGTGTTACAATCTTGTCTGAACGCATGTGGTCAAGATGGTGAGCCAACATGCACAAGATATGAATAACAGCTAGTGTTGGACTTTGACGCTACAAACAATGGTTTGAGCTTATCTCCACTACACATAATGATAGCTTGCTGGTTATATGTATGGAGTTAGTCTTAACATAGAATAGTCTCTAATGCATAAGAGACTGTTTAGCTTCTCAGATGCTAGAGATATTGATATGTAAGATGCTAATCCCAACACGTACAAGATACCAAGACGCATAGGGAGAGAATAAGATCATCCCGCAAACACGGCATACGAAAGCTATATGACCATGCCCCAGTCCTTACTTCATCGCAACATACCAAGATATAAATAGATCAAGGCAGTCTTGACTAGGTGCAGAAAAGGGACAAAAGATAAATCAAAAGATAAAACAAAAGATACTGTCATCACGTTCTCTTGCCAAATTTTGAGTGCTCTTGGATAGATCAAGCTGGCGCCTTGTTAAGAGGAAAGCTACATCCTGTTGAAGGCTAAAGTTGTTGATAAATGGCTATAGCAAACGTTGGCTTAAGGCATGCGGACAAATAGCTTCTGGCTTACCTATGATTGGTTAAAGTGCTTGAGCTTGTAATATACACATGGATTGCGTCCTGTTTGAGCTGATCAAAGAGGAGAAGATGAATGATGAATGAAGATGAAGAAGATGGGGGGATCATCGGTGCTTGAGTACTAGAAACTTCCTTCGTATTCCAGACTGCCTACATACCCTGTATCCACGGGATCAAAGCACACTTACGATGAAGATGAGACATGATGAATATGTAGTTCTGGGTTTTATTGATGATGTAAGTGATGAAAGATAGAAGAATATGAGCTGAAAGATTGAAGAATGTTTAGAATGACAGATGACTGATGAAAGGGGCTATCGTCTTAGCCTGAATCAGAGTGCTTCCTTCGCATCTCAGATTGCCTACATACCCTGTATCCACGGGATCAAGGCGTCAACGATAGAGCTGGATGTAGTTCTTATTGATGTGGCTAATCGATTAGATGTTTGATCAAGCGATGTTTGTTGCGATTGTTGGATGAGTGTGGATGAATTGTGAAGGTATGAGTCCTGGTTGCAAGTCGTTAGGTCATAGTTGTTGGTGGACATGTGCCATGGCTGAAGTTGATAAGGTGTGCTGTGTTGAAAGCTGAGTTGTTTGATGTGTTATGAGCTAGAGATAACAGGATCCACTTCCAAATAAGACTCAACAAATGCCCCCAGTGTGGGATGAGGTTTATTATGCACAAGCGACAATGCAGAAAAGATGTGGCCAAGATGCTAAGGTGCCAACAGATATAGATATCACGACAACGTCTCACATATGATAGCTAGCATTGGCAAAGGATGAAGAGGAAAGGCTATGTGTGAGATTGCGATAGGGCTTATGAAAATAGCTTATACAAGATGCAGTGGGGAAAATGATCAAACGAACCAAACAAATGAGGGAAGCTGGTCACTACACATAGCGCCTGTTTGCCAGGTTTTCACTATGGTACTTATCCAAGGCGCCTGTTTACCAGGTTTTCACCAGAGGACGGATTATTTATCTTATTTTTGTTTTTGTTTTTGACATTTTTTGATTTTTTTTTTTTTTTTTTGGTGTTTTTGTGGGATAGCTGAGATTCATGGATAAAACTTCTTGAGATGAACGCTGTTGACGGGTTCATCCAAGGGAATGCCTTCAGGTGTTGACAAAGTGTATGCACCAGATCCATAAACTGCTGTGATAATGAAAGGACCAAGCCAATTTGGTTCAAACTTGCCCTGTTTCTCTCGATGTTGTTGATTCCTTTGGTTTTCTTTAAGGACAAGGTCGCCAACCTGAAATCTGCGTTCTCTGATCTTTTTGTTGTAGCTGCGGCGTAGCCGGTTTTGATAGACTTGAAGATGGTTCAATGCTGTAAGGCGGCGTTCATCTAAGAGCTCAAGATCATGGAGTCGGGAGACTCGATATTCTTCATCTGAAACAGTATGTTGCAAGGATATGCGCAAAGAGGGGATCTCAACCTCGATAGGCAAAATAGCTTCAGTGCCATAGACTAGAGCATAGGGTGTGGCGCCAGTAGGAGTTCTGACACTTGTTCTATATGCCCATAAAGCAGGATGCAGTTGTAGATGCCAATCTCGACCAGTTTCGTTAACAGTCTTTTTAAGGATCTTGATGATTGTCTTATTAGAGGCTTCCGCTTGACCATTGCTCTGAGGATAATAAGGCGTAGAGAACCTATGTTGAATATGAAACTTATTGCAAAGATCTCTAACCTCTTGGTTCTTGAAAGGCCGGCCATTATCTGTGACAATAGCTTGAGGAACTCCATAACGGCAGATGATGTAATGTAGGATGAATTTAGCTATTTGTTTACCTGTGATGTAGGTCATTGGTATGGCTTCTACCCACTTTGTGAAATACTCAGTGGCAGTGATAATAAACTTATGACCATTTGATGAAGTAGGATGAATTTTACCCACCAGATCAAGTCCCCATTGCGAAAAAGGCCATGGAGTGACAATAGGCTGAAGCTCATGTGCTGGTGCATGTATTAGATCTCCATGTTTCTGACATTGTAGACATCGCTTTGCAAATTGTTGGGCATCTTTTTCCATAGTTGGCCAATAGTATCCTGCTCGCAGAAGTTTCTTAACAAGGCCAGGGCCAGCGGAATGCGAACCGCAGACACCTTCATGTACTTCACGTAAGGCCATTTTTGCTTCCTCAGAATCAAGACATCTAAGAAGGATACCATCAAGACTCCGGCGATACAGGGTGTCTCCTAAGATAGTGTAACGAGAGGCTCGACGGATAAAAGTTTTACGTTGGGTGTTGGATAGTTGAAGAGGCAAGGTGTGATTACGGAGATACTCGTATATATCTTTGTACCACAACGAGTTGGGACCAACAATCTCACATATAAGCTCAGACTGTGGAACTTCAAATGCGGGGATCAAAAGCTGTTCGACCAAGAATTCACATTTATGGGTGTTAGATGGCATGTCTAAAAGAGACCCAATCATAGCCACGGCATCAGCTGCTCTGTTTTGTAGTCTTGGAATTTGCTCAAAGGTAATGTCCTCGAAATATTGCTTGAAATCATCTACCATTAGTTTGTATGGAAGAAGCTTCTCATCTTTTGTTTGATATTCATCTAAGACCTGTTTGATAACTAGCTGAGAATCACCAAAGACTCGTAACTGTTTGATAGCCCATTGTACTGCCATGCGCAAACCTGTGATTAAAGCTTCATACTCTGCTATGTTATTGGTACAAGGGAATGCTATTCTGTATGATTTAGGTATGCAGTCTCCTTGGGGAGTGACAAACAAGATACCTGCTCCAGACCCGTGTTGAGTGTATGATCCATCAAAGTATAGCTGCCATCGTGCTGGGGAGCTGAAAGTAAACAATCCTTCATCAGGGAATTCGGGATATATTGGCTGAAAGTCTGTGATAGGTGCTGCAGCTAATTGATCAGCAATGACTTGTCCTTTGATAGCTTTACGGTTCACATATTGTATGTCAAATTCACTCAGGATCATAACCCATTTTGCTAATCTCCCTGTGAGAAGTGCTTTTGAAAGGAGATACTTGAGGGGATCCACATTAGAGATGAGCTTTGTTGTTTGGTTCAACATATAATGTCGCAACTTTTGGGAAGCAAACACTAATGCTAAACAAGCTTTTTCCATGAATGAGTAATTAAGTTCGTATCCCACAAGAGTTCTGCTAATGTAATAGATGGCTTGTTCTTTTCCTGAATCATCATGTTGAGCTAGAAGTGCACCTAATGCTGCGGTTGTTGATGATATATAAAGCAGTAATGGGCGATCAAGTACAGGAGGTATTAACACAGGAGGTGTTGCCAAGTATTCCTTTATCTTATCAAAAGCCTGTTGACACTTTTCATCCCATTTAAAAGGTTCACCTTTGCGAAGAAGATGCTGAAAAGGATGACATTTATCTGCGAGTTGTGAGATAAACCTGCGGATAGATTGTAGCCTACCCTGTAAACTGCGGAGCTGTTTGAGATTCGTTGGTGGAGGCATTTCTATGATAGCTTTTACCTTAGCTGGGTCCACTTCTATGCCTCGTCGAGACACAATATATCCCAATAGTTTTCCTGATGTTACACCAAATACACACTTCTTTGGATTTAGTCTGACTTGGTATTTCTCTAATCGATCAAAAATTTGTGCCAATACTGGTAGATGTCCTTCCCTTGTCTTAGATTTTCCCAGGATGTCATCAACATAGTCTTCCATGATAGTATGAAAAAGGTCATGAAAAATAACTGTCATGGCTCGTTGATAGGTAGCTCCAGCGTTTTTGAGACCAAAAGGCATTACAACCCAGCAATATGTGCCCCATGGACAAATAAAAGACGTTTTATCTTGATCTTCCTCTGCTATTCTGATTTGATTATAACCAGAAAATCCATCCATCAAGGATAGCATTTCATGTCCTGCTGTAAGATCAACAATGTTGTCTATGCTTGGTAATGGAAAATCGTCTTTAGGACATGCTTTGTTAAGATCTCTAAAGTCCGTGCAGCAGCGAACTCGTCCATCTGGTTTTGCTACAGGTACCAAGTTTGAAACCCATTCTGGATAATCAATAGGCTTTATGAACTTTGCTTCTAATAGTTTCTGAATTTCTGCTTTAACCAATAAGGCAACTTGTGGGTGCATTTTGCGCAATTTTTGTTTAACAGGCTTTGCATCAGGGAATACTGCTAAATGATGTACCACAAGTGAAGGATCTAGTCCTGGCATGTCTGCATAAGTCCATGCAAAATTTATGGCTCGTCTCAGGAAAAATGCTGTGAAGTTCTTTCGTTCTTGCTCTGATAGTGATGCTGCCAAAAAGGTGATCTTCGGATTTTGTTCTGTTCCCAAGTTCATGTCTTGTGATTTTTCAACTAGCACAGTTGATTTCTCATGGTAATCAGCAGTGACAGGAAGATCAAATCCCTCATCCTCAGGTGCCTCAGAGAGGTTTTCACCTTCGGATACGTCCTTTATTTTCACTTTTTCACGGTCAAGAGGCGCCTTGCGGTTTTCACCTAGTGACCTATTTTGTTGAATTTTGTTTATTTCACTTTTGCGACTGAAGGATTTGATACTTCCGCCAAAATATGCTAGTTTAGGTAATTCCATCATGAAACCTGCTTTGTGATCACCCGATGGGATACCTTGTCTCAAACCCATGAATTCTGCAATGGCTTCGTCATTTTCAAATGTATCTAATATCGGTGCCCCCTGTTGGTCCCAATCGATGAGGTCAGGATATACGAGTGAGAGGCTAATGGAGGGATCGTGATGGCTAGAAGAGATTGCGGAAAACATGAAGATGGAATGTTCTTGAAAGAGGTCGGTGATATGAAGGGAGGAGTCGTCGATGGTATCCGAGTTAGAAGTCTCTCCTACCGAAGAAGATCCAACGTCAATATCGGAAATACACTTAATGTCTTTGGATCGCGGTACCTCCGGTTGGTAACCAAGGCCTTGCTTATTAAACTTCTTAGACACAATAAGGGGCTCAATAGGTCCTTGTTCCTGTGATCCCAAGCCGCCATGTCCTTTGTAGCCCATGTTCTTGATGATACGAAACCCGTTGTTGTATCGTTCTACTTCAAGTTGGACTTGGTCATTTTCATCAAAGAATATCCAAGAGTTTATGTCCTCAATGTCTTCGTCATCCAAGAAACCACCTTTAATGAATACGGTGGGGGGAGCTCTGATAACAGCGGAGGATGAAGTGGGTTTAGATATAGAAAGCTTACCATGGGATTTAGGAGATAACGGAAGGGTGCCAACGCAACAGGATTCCTGCAATTTGTACTCACCAGGGCCATGTTCGGTATATTTGATATGGAGGTTGGGAGCGGCTTTGCTAGATGAGGGCTTGAGGAGATCGGATGGGTCGACATAGGAGGATGATGGATATGCCTCGGTGTTGAGAGGGATACGGTTTGGACTCTGATATTTAGCTTGAAAAGCACGGCAAAACTCAAATGGATTAGGATCAGCTTGAATGGTAACTTCAACACCCTTATGCGGAAATTTAAGGCATTGGTGATATGTAGATGGAACTGCTTTAAGGGTATGGATCCAAGGGCGACCGAGGATGATGTTGTAAGGCAGATCAATATCAAGGACTTGACAGCGAGTTTCTGTAATGACCGGTCCAACTTGAATAGGCAATAAGATGATCCCTTCAGTATCTCTTTCAGCGTCATCATATGCTCTGATAGTTATAACCTTGGAGGTGTCAACATTTTTCTCAGAATATCCCAATTGTTTGATAAGTTTCAAAGAACATATATTTAGACCAGCTCCCCCATCTATCAAGACTCGTTTGATACGGCGTTGGTTAACAAATACTTCAATATGGAGGGCCTCATTGTGTGACGGATGCATGGAGGGTTGAAGATCTTTGTCAGAAAAGGTTAAATGACAAGGGGCTGCAATGCTAGCGACCATGGATTGAAATTGTGTGATATTAATATTATTAGGCACCGAAGATTCTTGTAAGGCCTTATCAAGGATAGCTTTATGTGCGGGGGATATGCGGAGCAGCTCAAGGATAGATATGTGTGCGGGGGTTTTGCCAAGGTGATCCAAGAGGTTATAGTCAGAGAGAGGTCGAGGAGGATGAGGAGGTGCTCCTTGAACGGTAACGCGACCTCTTCGCGTGGTTACGGCACAATCAGGTGCTCCTTGGACGGTAATGGTAGGAATGCGAGCATGGTCAATGCGGCCAATGGTAGATGATGCATAGCTATAGGGAATAGCATTTCCAGCTTGAAGGTTATTTGTCTGATCATGAGATGGAAGTGGATTCTTGAAAGTCTCCAGATCATAGTTTGACGTGGATTGTTGAGCAGGTTGAGGTGTTGAAGGTGTGACGTTGATTAGACCTTGATCAATGCAGTCTTGGATAACATGTTTTAAGCGCATACAACCATTTGTTTTGTGTCCTTTAACTCGATGGTAATCACAATACTCATTCTCTTTGTACCAAGGAGCTCGGAAGAGTGGTTCGCCATTTGGTGGTGCATCGGGTAAAATAACATCTCCGGCTTGAAGCAGCTTTCGAAGAATAACTTCCATGGGTTCCACTAATGGTGTAAATTGTCGGCGTGGATTAGAAGTTTGGCGTTGGTTTCTTCGTTGTGGAAAAGACTGTCTTGGTGGAGAGGCCGCTTGAATGTTGATAGGAGCTCTCACAGTTTGGATATTCTTTGTATCAACAATACCGTCATTGACAACATTCTTGTTCTTGTTCCAAAAGCGAGACTTATCATTGGAATTTTGGGGAGAATCTTTGTTATCACGAAAGATCTTGATAGTTCCTTTGGCAATTAAGGCTCGTTCAATAATAACTCCTTTGGAAACTAGTTCATCAAAGGTGCTAGCACTTTGCAATTGTAATTGGAATGACAGCTCAGGATGAAGATTTTGAACAAAAATGTCAAGCTGTTGTTTCTCAGGGATTTCCCATGATAATTTGCTAGCCATATTACGCCATCGCTGGGTAAATGAGGAAAAGGTTTCACCATTGCGTTGTTTGTTGTTGACAAGGTCATTCATGTTTACCTCATGTTCAATATTGAAGGCAAAGTGTGATCGAAACTTGGTTGCCAATTCGGAAAAAGTCTTAATTCCTGGAGGTAAATGGGAAAACCATTCGAGAGCTTGTCCTACTAAGCTCCGAGGAAATAGTCTCAAAAGATATGTATCATCATAGGCAACATCGAGACATGCCACGAAAAAGGCTCGAAGATGGTCATCCGGATTTCCTTTCCCTTTGTACTTATCAAATTGTGGGATTTCAAAGTGTGGTGGAAAAGGTATCATATTAAGAGACTTGTCAAATGGATAAGCGCATATGTTTTCGAGAGAGAAGGGTTTCTTGCCTTGTCCGACCCTTTCATCGATCATCTGTTGGATATCGGCTGAGGATAACTGCTGTTGTTGCAAAGGGGGTGGAGTGTGATATGAAACATATTGTGGTTGCGGTTGTGGTATATGTGGAGTTGTGACAGTTTGTTGTGGTTGTGGGATGTATGAAGCTGTAACGGTTTGTTGGGGTTGTGTGCCCACAATGTATGTCGAAGGAGTGGTATGTGACATGTATGTGTTAGAGGATTGCTGTCCTTGAGACACAAGTGGTAAGTGGGTGTGCATTACATGAGAAGTGGATGTGGGATTGATAGTAGCAGATGGTTGGGAAGTTGGAATTGAATTCATGACATGGTAAGTGACAGAAGGATTGGTAGATACAACAGAAGGGTGAACATTGGGATTGGTATTTTGGACAATATGAGGATTGGTATATGTCATGTGTTGGGTGATATTAGAGAAGCCTTGGGTAGCATAAGATGGATTGATAGTGTGTGAAGGATTAGAAGAAGAGGACAGCATGGATGTAAGTTGATCAACATAAGCGATCTGATTGTTTGGATTGGCTTGAGAAATGAGGGGATCACTCATGTCAATAAGGCTAACATTGGGATTATGGGATAACATGAAGGAATTAGCAGTTGGTGTATGAGATGTGGTAGATTGCAATGGTTGTGAAGCATGGAGGACATGTGTTGTTGGAATGGTTTGAGAGGTATGCACACCATAAGATATGGGAATTGCTTGTGATGCTCGAAGTGTTTGTGCTTGCGTTACATGGACAGCTTGTGTGACGTGAGGCATGGAAACAGTCATGGTAGAAGGAGAGATATGTTGAGGGACATGAAAAGGTGGGATGTTGAGATTTTGTGACATGAGAGGAAGCACATTGGTGGGCACTACCAATGGTTCTAAGGTATGCTCTGATCGTGGTAACTCAAATGAAGCAACAAGAGGCAATGAGGATGGTGTTTGCGAGGTAATAGGAGATGATGTGACTATGGTAGATGGTTTATTCGCAACAACAGCAGTAGTGTTGGGATCGTGCTCTCTAATAGTGGATATATCAAAGTCTTTAGGTAGCTTAGCACCCATGCGAGCAAGTTGGAGAAAACAACGATCAGGCTCAGATATCATAAGTTTCTCAACTTGGTCCCATAGATAGGTATCTTGAAATTCTGATGAGTCGTCTTGAGATTGTTCTTCGAAAGTTTCCAAGGATGGTAGAGGATGCATTTGTTGTGAAGATGATTCGCCCCTAGTGTACCCTTGAGGTATAAACATATGAGAAGGCATACCAGTTGTGAATTGAGTTGCGTCCTTAAGAGGTGTTGTGAATTGTTTCATCTCAGCTTGCAATTTGGCATCCATTTCAGCTTTCAATTTGGCTTCTACTTCAGCTCGATATTGACTCCTAGTTTGAGGCATGATGTTGATGATGAAGTTGAGCTTGTCAAAGTTTTAAGACCCAAAAGATGATAGTTGGTTGATTGGTTGTTGTTTTGGTTTTGCTAGTTTGGCTAAGTTGCTTGGTTGATTTGGTTTGGCTGAGTTGTTGTTGGTTGTCCCTAGAGGTAGCTTAATCACTCAAGGGAAAGATTGTTTGCTGTTGATGTTTGTTGGAGCTAAAGCTAAAAAAAAAGATTGTTTGCTGAAGCTAAAGCTGGAGGTTGTTTGGTGACTGAAGCTAAAACTGAAGGTTGTTTGTTGCTCGAAATGATTGGATTGATGTTTGATTTGCTGGTTGGGATCTCAAAAAGATGGAAAAGCTCATGAGTTGTGATTGATTGATAAGCTCAAAATAGGAGACAAAGTCCAGGTGTTTGCTGTTGATCAAAGGTAAGTCTGAAAGCTGATATTTGAGGTTCAAGCAAGCTGGTCCTGAGGCTAATTTAGCTGATGCACTGAGATTTGCAAGAATTTTAGCTACAGGCGACTGATGATAGCTCAAAGGCGACTCAGAGGATGCTAAAGGCGATTAATGATAGCTCAAATGCGACCTGGTTTAGTTTCGACAGAAAAATGACAGTGCTAACCAGAAGCGAACGCTATGCCAGAGGCGATGACTGTTGGTTCAAAGGCGATTACTGTTGGCTCAGATGCGACTCAGATATCCCTAAAGGCGACAGTCTGTTGTTCATAGGCGAGCTTGTTCTGGAATCAGGCGAATAACTGTGGATTAAAAGCGACTTGGCTCAAACAACATGCGACTGGTAATGAATCAGAGGCGACTTGGTTCAGACAGTGGGCGATCAACTGTGGTTCAGAAGCGATTCTGTTCAGGACAAAGGCGATCAATTATGGTTTAAAAGCGACTCTGTTTAAGCAGTATGCGGGCAATTGTTATTTAAAAGCGATGCAGTTCAGGCAGAATGCGAGTCACTACAGTTCAGAAGCGATGTTGATGGTCTGTGCGAGCAGTTTAGGTTCAAAAGCGACTGTGTTTGTGTACCGGTGGTCTGATTTTTGCAGTTTTTTCAGCAAGAAAACAATGATAACAGTCACTCACACTTACAACAAGCACAAACTGATACAACCTAGGCTAGGATAGGACAGTATCTGTTGAATCCCCTAGCTGCGCCTATTCAAAGCGGGTAGCTCCAGGATCTTGATAGCACCGGCTCCTCCTTACATTTGCACACACTTCTCACGCATACCAAGATCCGGGATTCTTATAAGGCTTGACCCTCTCCAAACCTTTAGATTGTCCCTGCTACCTCGGCTAAGAACCGCATGAATCGGGGCCGCTTCAAGGGTTTTGCCCTCTGCGTCAACAGATAGAAGGTTTTTGGCTACTACACAAAGTTGCTAATAAGGGCATCCGTTCGGGTGGCTATACATGCGGCAGCGCTACTCTCCGTTATGGAGTCTCCCAGCCTCCAAGGGTTGCGCCTTGGAGGGTTTTGGGGGAGGTTGGCTGTCGGTATAACACAACTGCACCCGTTGTTTGTGGCTTTCGACACAAACACTTTTCTTATATAGCGGTTCGGAAGGACTTGGCTTTAGCCCGTTACCGCTTGGGTCGTATCCCTTCTCACACCGGGAAGGCAGGCCCTCTAAAGATAATGACAAGTTCTCATGCACCCAAGATCCATTTGATAGGCAAGGGGAGAGGATACTTTTGTCATTAAATTTGGGTTACGATCAGGCACATGCAAGCAATCAAAAAGATAAATCAAGCACGGAGCAAACAGTAATTCATTTTAAGCACCAAGCCCAAATATGCCTAATTTAGTGAAAAAAAAAACCACAAATCTTGGACCGATCGAACCTGCAACAGATATGTCAGTAGTTTGGTAACCTCCTTTCTTGGACAGATCGATAAGATGCTGCGCAAATACCCAGTTAATAACCAAAAATCAAACTGAAACTGAAACAGGCTTGAAAACAACAGAGCTTTACCAGATGCGACACACTGTTGATCAAAAGCGACCTCTGTTATGTCATAGGCGAACGACTGCAGATCATATGCGATGCGTAAAAAACAGTATGCGACACCTGTTAGCTCATAAGCGATGCATATTTTGCAAAAGCGATCGGTTGAGGGCTGGATGCGACCTGTTTCTGCAAAACACAGCCGATAAACAAAAACCCTAGCCAAACAGGCGAATAATATTAGTCCATAAGCGACACAAATATATGCAAAAGCGGCGTCTGTCGTCTCATATGCGATCGCACTATACCGGAAGCGGCCTGTTGGAAGTCTAAAGCGACCTGTCTCTGCAAAACACAAATCAAAAAACCCTAACCTAAGGCGACGACTGTTAGGTCAAAGGCGATCCAGAGAGGAATATGCGGCCTGATCCAGCTCAGAAGCGACGCAGAAATCTCGAAGCGGCGGATTTTCCTTTAAAAGCGGCTGGAATTTTCTGCGAGCACCTGCAAAATCTGATCTTCAAGGAAACAACTCCAAAAAATGAAGTTAATCAGGGACGTGAGTCCCACCGGGCGTGCCAAAATGTGATAGGTGAAAGTCAGGTGTGGAAGATCAGACATAGTCATGAAACCCTAACCCTACCATCATCAAGGAATCTAATCTAAATGAAGCCAAAAGAACAATGCAATACAAGCATAACATCACCTAGACCGTGCGATTCCTTGTTGGAGAGAGAAATGTGGACTGCTTCTTCAACAATGAACAATCACAAAGCTGAAAGCTGCCATTGATGGATGATAAAAGCTCAAGTGCTCGAATGCTCAAGATGATAATGGAGTTGCTATATGATTGCTGGATTGCTAGATTTCTGGATTTCTGGGGGGTGTCTCATATGGAATGAGAGGCTGTTTATATAAGACTCAACCAAGATCAATCAACGGTGGAGATTCAAAGGCTATGTGAATGGCTAAGATTGAAAGTTACTAAATTTAGGTCCAATTAGTTGTACATGTGAAGGATTTTAAATGAAAGTTGTCTTACAACACATGATAAATGGGAAATGGACAAGTGTTGAAATGTGATAAATGATAAAGGCTTAATTCAAATAAAGTATTTGAATTAGTGGGATATGAGTTGGAAATTAATTAAATAAATAAAATTTATTTAATTAATATGATAAATGCATAAAATGAGATAAGACATGATATGGAATTAATTAAATAAATACAATTTATTTAATTAATTGGCTAAGTGAATGAGAATGGGATTT
Organism: Cunninghamia lanceolata; assembly: GCA_027924645.1. Classification (NCBI taxonomy): domain Eukaryota; kingdom Viridiplantae; phylum Streptophyta; class Pinopsida; order Cupressales; family Cupressaceae; genus Cunninghamia; species Cunninghamia lanceolata. The sequence continues at coordinate 9,962,947 of BSBN01000193.1, forward strand.
TAATTAAATAAATAAAATTTATTTAATTAATTGGATAATGGATTAGGGATTTAACAAGGTGTCGCTAGACATGGACAAATTTGGGTGTCTACACAAAGTAGCAGATGCTTTGAGCAGGAGAGTACTGACCATAAATCAGATCCAATTGGAGAGTGTTGGGATTGATTCGTTGAAGACAATGTATGCAGATGATGAAGACTTTGGAGAGATCTATAAGGTATGTACTTCTTTTGGAGACAAATATCATGTTGAGTTTTCTAAATTTCTGATCCAAGATGGATTACTTTTCAAAGGTGGACAACTGTGTATTCCCAGATGTTCTATGAGACTGAATATTATTCAGGAAAAACATTGTGGAGCTCTGTCAGGACATTTTGGTCTTGATAAAACTCTTGATATGGTAAAAAGACATTACTATTGGCCTAAGTTACAGTCAGATGTGAGAAAATTTGTGGAAGCATGTGTAATATGTCAAAAAGCCAAAGGAAGATCCACAAATGCAGGTTTGTATCAGCCATTACCCATTCCTTCTAGGCCATGGGAGAGCATAAGCATAGATTTTGTACTAGGTTTGCCTAGGACAAGGAAAGGATATGATAATGTTTTTGTGGTAGTAGATAGATTCAGTAAAATGGCACATTTCTTGCCATGTAAAACCACTTATGATGCTTCATATGTCGCTGATTTGTTTTTCAAAGAGATAGTGAGAATACATGGTTTACCATTGAACATAGTATCAGACAGAGATGTGAAGTTTATTGGCCACTTCTAGAGAACTCTTTGGAAAAAGCTGGGAACAAATTTGTCTTTCTCATCAGCCTACCATCCTCAAACAGATGGGCAGACTGAAGTTGTTAACCGTTCATTGGATAACCTACTCAGGTGTTTAACCAGAGAGCATGGAGAGAAATGGGATCATATCCTCCCACAAGCAGAATTTTCTTATAATGACACCATCAATAGAAGTACAAGAAAGTCACCTTTTCAGATAGTGTATGGAATTCATCCCAGGGGTATTCTGGAGCTGAGAGATCTACCTGTAGGAGATCCTATTAGTGCAGATGGTGACGCTTTTGCTTCAGCTATTAAAGAAGTACATGATCAGGTCAAGCACCAACTCCAACAGGCTACAACAAAGTACAAAACATATGCTGACCAGAAGAAAAGAGATTAATAGTTTGCAGTTGGAGATTTGGTCTGGGTAAATCTGAAAAAGGAAAGGCTCCCCAAAGGTAAATATACTAAGCTAATGCAGAGGAAGATTGGACCCTGTCAAATTTTAAAGAAGTGTGGACAGAATGCATATGAGATCCAACTTCCTCCTGATCTGGGATTGTCCTGAATTTTCAATGTCTGTGATTTGACTCCATACAAACCAAGTGTAGATGTAGAACAGGAACCATTGCAAGTAGCAGCTGATGACATTCTGAAGCATGATCCACCAAAGTTGCACCACATTTTAGACTCACGAGTACTCCAAAAGACCAGAAACAAAGAATACTTAGAGTATTTGGTGGCCTGGCAAGGACAACCTGATTCAAAGGCAGTTTGGATGACTACTGACCAGATTTCAAATCATGGTACAGACCTACAAACTCTGATCTCAAAGGTGCTTGAGATCTCTTCTCCCGGGGTGTATGGTGCAGGGGCACCCCTTCAAAAGGACCAATATACACAAGAGGAAGGAGAAGAAGACTAATTTTAATTTAACATTTCATGTTACCTTATAGCATCTTCAAAAATGTAACATTCTCTATTAGCATTTCATGTGGGTAAACTCCAAACTTGACATTGATTAACAGCTAGGATTAAGGGGAGGTTAAGCAAGGTGTCTTAGCTTTAAGAGTTTTGCTGTCTTACACAAAACAGATGTCATTTGTAATATATTAAGGGTTCCCACCTATAATTTTGAAAAACTAAAATCCCAGAAACAGAGGAGAATGTCAGTCCCTCACATTGGGAAAGATAAAAAGGGGAAAACCTTTTGTAGAGGGGACAGGTGATAGTTTTGGCTCTGGTCTCTGAATAGTCGAATGTAGTTTCTAAACATGAAGAAAGAATAGAAGTTCTGCAAGTTATTTTCTTTCCAGTTTCTGAATACTGTGTAGAAATTCATTCTATGTAGGTTTTGTATAAAATTTAGTTTTGTGCTTCTGTGGTCGAGCTAACTGGATAAATCCATTCCACTGGCAGATTTTTTGGGGAAATCAGTGGAATGGACTTGTAGATTAATCCCCCATTTTTGTTTATTCGCTCTAGGTATGGAAGATTAGAATTGCAGAACCATTTCAAGCAATCCCTCAGTGTTTCTCGTTGTTACAATTTCCATTGGGGTATATGTCCAGTATGTATTGATTTAGTGTTTTGCTATTACATGGTGGGAAAACATCAGTTGTGAATACCGTCACCTGTGTGAAATAGGTTTTCTGTAGGTATTTTGTATTCGACCCATTGGTGTGGGTCAGGCATCGGCAAGGAGGAATCATGTTGGTCCGATGGAGGTGAGTCTCATTGACAACGGTGTGAGTTAAGTCCGTCGGGGTGAGACAAGGTATCGGTGAAAGAAGATTGTGAAGGCCTGACAGTGAAAGTCTAACCGATGGTAGTATTGGCCGAAGACATCGGCGAGAGAAGGTGTATCGGCGAAAGATCTTGAGTGTTAGCCAATAGTCTATGTTCTCGCTGATCGGGGTGATGCCGGAGAAGTTTGGCTGATGTAGTATATATCGGCATGAGTTACTTCATCGGCAGAAGGGAGAAAGGTGGCACTGACAATAAGTGGTCTCGCTGATAGAGGGAGGTCATCGGCGAGAGAGGGGTGTATCGGTGAAAGAATTCAACGCTGGGCCGACGGTAGAGGTCAGCCCGATGGAGGAATTAACATAGTCATCGGAGTGACATCAGAAATTAGGGAGGTTTCCCGTAGCTGGGCTGATAGTCCAAGTGTTGCTGATAGGCAACTTGGTCGAGTAGGGTGACCATTGGTGGAGGTGACTAGGACTGGCAATCATAGGTTGAAGATCATAAGCATCAGTGTGAGGGAGAGTGTCAGCAGGAGATTTAAAGAGCTCGCTGATAGACAGAAGTCTCGCCGAAGGGGAAGATTTGAACCTATCCATTAAACCTCTCGATTGAACCTATCAGTTGAACCTTGGCACTGAACCTCTCTGTTGAACCCATGGTTCAACTTGACAGTTAGAAGTCTCACCGAAGGAGAAGGATGAACCTCAGCGTTGAACCTAGCCATTGAACCTCCGGATTGAACCTGTTCATCGGTTCAATGGGTTTGTATATTTCGGTGAGACATTGCTGTGGTCTTGCCGATGGAAAGCTCCGGTGAGACATTGAACCTTCAGTTTGAACCTTCCAGTTGAACTTATCCATTGAACCTTCCAATTGAACCTGTTCATTGGTGAGAGGTGAAGGCATCAGTGAAGGAGTCTAGAGCTTGACCGACGGTGTAGTGTCTTGCCGATAGGCAAGAGTGGGTACACATCGGTGAGACAATTCAAAAGTCTTGCTGATATAGTTTCTTTTGGCTATCTTGCAGGCTCTAAGAGGTTTTTGAATTGGTTCACACGCTTCAGGTGGGCATATGCTCTGCATCAAAAGGTTCCTCCCTAGACCTCCTCCTCTATCTTGGTCTACCTCCATCTCCTCCTCCTCCTCCATCCCCACCATCATCTCCCTCTCCTTGACCCCCTCTACCCCTCCTCCATCTCCTCCTCCTCCTACCAACCCCATTCTCATCGCTTGAATCCTCCTCATCTATGCAAGGAACTAGCTCTCCATGTCCTAAATATCTAGGAAATGGATGAGCCACAAACCACTCCTCATAGTATGGAGTAATCCCCATGTCTACTATCTCTCTCCTCATCAGCCAAGTTGCATAAGGGATCTGTCGAAAGTTTGCTAGCACCTCCTCATAAGATGCCACTGGACCCCACCTCAACCTCTCTACATGGGTCCTCAAAAATTGAACCTACCCTTGTGGCCTGCCTTGTACTCTACCAAACTACCTCTGTACTCTGCTGACAATTTGATGCTCTAATATGTACCGCATCCTGCTAATGAGCCACCAAGTCTAGAAACAATACGGTAGCTCATCATCCTCATCATCCCATACCTTGTAGTCTAGATATGGGTGCCAGATAACTACATCTACATTATTTAGCTTGTGTCTCCAGTACTCGAGCTTTCCTAGCTTGTGCTGGGAAATAACTCTTGAATACCAATAACTGTATGGTTCTCCCCACTGTCTCGCAAAAAAATAGATCGACCATGTGATTGCTATGTGCTCCCACAACCAAAACTGTAAGAGACACACCTGCTGACAAGCTGGCCCCTCTATGGTACACAACTTGATGCATATCCCTGAACAAGTGTGTAAGAAAACACACACCCCATGCATATCAAGTCCCATTAGTGATCATCCTCTCCATCACCCTCCCTCAGCCAATCGGGAACCCGTGTGATCTCCTATCAGGGCATACTATGCTGCAATCAATCCTGCCACTATCCCTGGGAAGTAGTCATAATAGTCATGTATGTCCTGCCATGAAATCACCTGCTCATCTAGCTCCAGGTCATCAAAAACACATTTGAACTTTGCCCATCCTACATTGCGCTATGGATCATACTCTACCAACTCTCCCTAAATAGGAAGATGCAGAATCCTATAAACATCCTCTAAAGTGATCACCATCTCCCCAGTCGGTAGATGGAAAGTTTCGTCCTCACCGTGGAATTGCTCCATTGCCATAGTCAATAGATCAAGGTTCATGTGAACCTTGGGCATGAAGTAAACATAATCTAGGCCCATAGCACCAAGAGCCTCATGGTCCATCTCTGTAAGAATGTACCACTACAACAACGGCAAAAGGAACTGCTTAGGTGACATCAGAGTATCATGAATGTCCTCCTGCAACCAAGCAAAGCATAATGTCAAGCAAAAACCCATATCCAAACAACCCTAATCAAAGCAATCACACTATCCTATCACTGACTTAACATATCAAAATTAATCAAAACATCATATAATCTCTTGACTAGATTCCTAACAATCTCAGAGATCGCTTATCAATTGATGCATCAATTAAGGTGCCAATTGGGTTAATTTCTGTAAGTCACCTAACTATCCTATTGCAAAAGCACTGAACTAGGTAGCCAATGTGCTGAATCATATCATATGGGCCACTTCACCGTGAATGCACCATTCCTTGATGTGTATGGACTGTTTTGGCATATTCGTTGCTTCTTGTGTCACATGCGCAGTTCCAAAGTGGATGTGCCGCTTCTTGGATTATATGCACATATTTATCATATGCGTTGAAAGATCACTCACATGTGTGGTTTCTTGGCATATGTGTCATTTTGGGGTACATATGTATCAAATTGCAATTTGATGCATCTATCCTAACTAGTTTTCCTTAGCATTTATTGCCCTAATAAATGACTTTCAGTGAGTCTTGTCAAACTACATACCAGTGGTCCTACCTCGGGTGGCCAATCAAACCATCGAACTCGCTCAAAATGGTGCTCCTCACATGGAATATCCATATCTCTATCAATTGCTCTAGCTCCTCTGCTCTCCTAAGCTCTCAAGGACAAATCAACTAAATGTAAGTGTGCAAATGAATAGGACTTGTGGACCCAACTCCTATTTATAGAGAGTGAACCATAGCTGACTATGTGACAACTATGACTACTTCCTATGCCTGTTTCTCCCTATTTCTCCAAACCATGTCCTGTATTCTTAACCTATTTTTCACCTTCTTCTTCGTGAGATTGTCCATCTCACGCCTTCTGATTTCTTCCTATCCAATCTCTCGACGAGGCATCCTATCGTTGTTAAACCTATACCAAGGGCAAATGGGGCATGTATCATTGTCAAATATTCTTATTCTTTGAAACAACATGATAAAACACATTACATCAAACAGGGGCAAAATGTATACACCTAAAAATGACATCATGAATCTCTCTAAATAAATATTTTAAATATTTATTTCATCATAATATTCCTCTATCAATAAATAAATAAATCACTTTATTTATTTGATTCATTTTCATCCCATTAATTGAATAAATTACATTTATTTAATTAATTTCATCAATATCAATTTTATTCTTCTAAACAATTAAATAATTTTAATTATTTAATTAAATTATTCATTATTCCATATTTAAATAAAATGCAAATTTATTTAAATTAAATCTCAGTCTTCAAAAATAAAACATAATCAAATATTTTATTTATTCTTGTAAATCTTGCACAATCAATTAAATAAATTTATTTATTTAATTCACTTTCTTATCTTCTAAAAAAATCTTTTAAATCTTCTAAAAATAAATCTTCCTTGTCATGCAAAAGCAAAAGCTGAGTTAACTAATTTAAAGTAGCCTTGTTTTTATCAACAAACTCTTAAATTAGAAAAATATATTCTAATTTATGAAATCAAAGCTCATCCTCATCAAGAAAGCAATTAACTCAATAAAGCAACTTTTTGAATGACACATGTCTTCTTTCTATTCACACATGTTCTCTCAAACATCCTCTACCGTTGATCTTCTTACTTCTTCTACACCATTGATCTTCTCTCACACAAGGCCATAAATACCCCTCTATTCTTCCATTTCATATCAAGAAGGTTTCAAGTAAGATTACTATGTCAAATCCATAGCATTCCATTGGCATCCCCACTCTCACATTATTCATTATTCATCTCACATCGTATTGAAGCTCATCTTCAATACAATAAGTATCGTAGCCATTTCTTGATCGTCATCTTGAGAAAACAAAGCAAGGAAGCAAACTTTTTGAGGGCTACATTCATCACAAAAGATTGGTTGAGACTAGGCGAACAATGGAAGCTGTGATGTAACAAAGCTTTGTAAGTTTGTTAATTTGTTTTAATCTTTGTTATTTGCATATTCCATTGAGTTATTGGGTTTATGAATCATTTTAATATTATCCAATTTTACCCATAATAGTTAACACTTATATTAAGTATCTAATTCTAGAGTTGGGAAATTTGAAGTCCACTGTAAAGATAGTTGCAAGTTGCTAAGCATTGGCATAGTGTTTGATAGAGTTTGATAAAGACATAGTCTTAGTTTTGATGGTCCGCATTTCTCCTTAAGATGATATCATGCCTTGTTGTTTTGAGGGTAAGATTGGGAATGTGTGAATAGTCCTTGATACGATCTTGGAAGTGTTGTGTGATCCACAATAGAAGTTGTAAGTCAGCAGATGAACCTGGTAAGCATGCTCTTGAGGAACAGGCCGACTGGTGAAGATAAATCATGATTTGGAAAAAGGATAGTGTGTGAAAGATCTATTCAAGTAATTGAGTGATTAGAGCCAACCTATATGAATAATATTGGGCAAAGATTTGGGTCCGCATGACACATAGTGCATTGGATTGAGCTGACAAGGTCCATCTTTCTATGTACACGTTTCACTTCTTGGATGTCATCCTGACAATGGATCAAATCATGATGTAGATATATAAGAGTGGTGAATTGCATCTGAGTGGGTGTGTGGTGTATGGAAGAGGATGTGAATATGCGAATAGTAGAGAAGTGACATAGATAAGTGAGAATGAAGACTTGGGATTCAAAATTCATCTATTAAATGGCTGCAGCTGCCATAATGGCAGATGCTTAAGCAGTATTTAGTTGTCATGTGTAATCCGAGTGGAAGCAAGATTTCATCATCAAGGTAGTGAGATGGCAGTGAGCCTTCAAAAGGGTTTAATAGCCCTCAAGGTTTAACAACCCTTATTGTAATCTTGCTAGATTTAGGGTTGAGACAGTGAGCTTGCTAGACCTAGTTGTACTTCATGGCAGTGAGCCAGCATGTTCTAGGCCCATGGAGTGACCAAGATTGAACATTATTTTTGTAAAGATTACAATATATATTTGAGAGCTAATCCTCTCCATGGTTTTTCCCTTCTTGGGTTTTCCACATAAAAATCTTGGTGTTCATGTCTCATGTTTTCATGGTTGATGTTCATATGCATATTATGTTTCTATTTAATTAAATTTGGGAAATGGCTAAATGTTAAAGTGCATGAAAAGATTTTTAGAACACTGAGTCACCCCCCCTCTTAGTGTTCCTAATAATCAACAATTGGTATCAGAACAAGGATCCTTGGAAAAAGTTTAATAGCTTAAGGAAGATCTGGGATAGTATGATCATGGTAGAAAGAAGGTATAGAAATTATGAAAGCAACAAAGAACTAGAATCAACTCTAGTGGACATTGAAAACTCTGAGGTATAAATTAGGGATCTAAAGGACAACTAGCAAGAAGTTGATGAATGCATGGCAAGATTGAAGGGATAAGTCAAGAAATTCAAGGACAAATACAAGGAGGTCAGTGATCAATTAATATCAGCAAATGAAACCCTAAATCTCTTGGAGGCAGAGAGAGAAAAAATAGAAGAAGATTTGAATTCAATTGTGAAAAGCAAAATAGAAGATTGTATCAAACTTGAAAAAGAAATTGAAAAAATGAAAGCAGATTTGGAAAAGGACAAGAGTTTTGAAGAGAAGTTTAAGATAAGCTCTAGAAAACTGGAAGAATTGCTGATCCATCAAAAGCATCCTGATAACAAGCAAGGTTTAGGATTTGAGAAAGGAGAAAGTTCAAAATATGGTCAAACAAGCAATGAGTCAAGGCAAAACAAAGGGTACCAATTTATAAACCAAAGAAGAAGACCTCCGGTCAAACAACTAAATGCTCAAAGGTACCCATCCTTCAATGGTTATTGTAATTCATGCAATAAGTTCATTCATAGGGCCACTCAATGTAGGAGTAGAGTAAATCAAAAGGTTCCATCACTCTCTAGTCAATATTTCAATTGCAAGAAAATTGGTCATAGAGCAAATGAATGTAGAAGTCAGATCAAGAAAAGTTTCAACAATAGGAGGAATGAACAATCCTTCAAAGGTAAATCATTCACTTGCAACAAAATTGGTCATAAAGCAATTGAATGTAGAAGCAAAATGAGTTAGAATTCTATTCGATGCAATACATGCTACAAATTGGAACACAGATCAAATGAATGTAGAAGTTCAGTAAGAACTAATTTTCAAAATACAAGGAACAATCAATCATTCAATGAAAAGTGTTTTGCATGCAATACATTTGGACATATGGCTAATCAATGCAGATCAAATTCAATCAATGAAAGGAATTAAGGTCAAAAGAATGTGGTATGCTTCAATTGCAACAAATCTGGACATGTTGCAAGATTCTATAGAAGTAAGAATATAAAGAGAAATTACTATTCTGAAAAATAGAAATTAGAGCAGAGAAATGAGAAGGGAAAAGAAAAGGTTGATCCAATTGAAACTGAGGAAGAAATGGACAAGATATGGGTCAATAAGGAAGTAATTGTAATTGAGGATAGATCTGCACCAACATCTGATGCAGATACCTTATTTGAAGAGTAAATTGAGGGCTCTGGCTCAAGGGGAGCAGTGTTGAAAATTCAAAACCCCCAACTAGAAAGTGGGTGCCAGAATCAGGCATGAAGATGTATAATGGGATCTAATGTGACAAAGCTCTTAAAAGAAAAACTAGAAGTAAAAGGGTCAGTGTGGCATATTGCAGAGCAATCTTAATCGTCTATGTTCTACAATGAATGGCTTTTGATAGCTTTTTGGGAGTGAGCATTTAAGAAGGATTAGGTCAAATGCAGAGGATTAAAAGCAAGTCATTTGCCTTCTAATTCACTTTGCATCTGAGTTTCCAAATGTTAGAGAGATTGAAGTAGATTTTAAGCATCCACAACCAAGATTTGAAGCAATTGAACAATTTCAGAAACCCTAACATAGTGGAACAAGGTACTCTTGTTAAAAACTCTTTTCAAAATTTTGGTTAAAATCTAAAATGGTAACTCCACAAGTTGTAGACATTATTGAGCAACCGAGACAAAAATTCAAGAAATACCCATTTAAATCTGTAGAAGTTGATCAGACGGGTGCATTTTTAGTAGTTCCTCATGGAGTCTTGCATGCAGAGAATATTAGGGCTTCTATTCATGTCCCCTAGAAGAACATTGGAGAACCAATGCCACTGATTTATTTTTGAATCACTTGAATGACGAGGCTTGTGTGTTGAAGGAGTAATTGAAGATATTGGAAACTAAGAAATTCATTCAGTATATCAACTTTTTGACTTTCATCAAGGATGAATGGGTCCGGTATGTTTTGAGAAGAATCCATGATGAATTCATATGGCTTGAAAGACCCTTTAAGATTATAAGAGAAGCTATAAGGGTTGTCACTTCTTTGTGCTCCACCAGATCATTACCATTATTGAAAGTCGTAAAGAATGACAGGGTCATGGAGGCAACTGGAGCAAATTTTGATAAAAGGGCACTTACCATCAATGACATTAAAGACAATGTAATAAAATCCACATCTATGGTTATTGGGTACAACATCTATTTCTCAAATAGGGAAAACTCAATCTCTGGTACTGTAATTTATACAACATTTTAGATGGTGAAGGAAGCTATAGAGTATGATCTATGTGAACTACTCTGACAACAACTGATGGAGAATCTGAGGAAAACCAAAGAGAATAAATATGCATTCAAGTACGGTATGTTGATTGTTTGCTTGTTCTTTTATTTCATGCAAGAATTGTCAGGTATGAAAAATCTCATCTGGACAAGTGATAAAGCTGTTGCAATACAAATTAGAGATTATATATTTAACATAGGTGATATAAATGATCAAACCACTTCCCTATGGGGATTTTTCAAAAATTTCCAAATTACAATGTAAGCCAGAGAAAGAATTCCTAAAATAGTGGTTGAAAAATACAAAGACAATATATGCTTTATTGTCACAAAGGATCAGTGTTTGATGGAGGTTGTTGAGCCTAGAAATGTATGGGTAATGCCCATGGGATATGAAGTGGATGAGAGAATCCTAGATAATTATGCACAACATGTACTAAGTAAACCTAGCGACCCAAAGGAAGAAAGATTTGGGACCTATGAAGAACTACATACAAAAATTCATGTTGAAGTTAGAAAACCTAAAATCTCTAGGAAAATGAAGAAAGTGGTAGAAGAAATCTCCGTAAAGGTTGTCTTTACAAAAGAAGTGTAACATCAGAAAATGTCCCCTTGGGGGCATTTCCCTCAACATTTAGCTCCTAGGTCTTTAGTATGCATTTAGGACATATTAGTTCATAGTTTGGCATCCCGATGGAATGAGACATGGGTTCCTTAGCAAATTGGACTTAGGTGGACCCCTTGAGTTGTACCCTGCCCAAAATAGGGGGGAGGACTTGGGTGCCCACACCCTAGTCCTGCCATATTTTGTGGTAGCCCTAATTTTTGGGTGTCGATTTGTGACCATTATTTGGTCCTTTTACTGACACAATAAGTTTTGATTTTTAAAATCTTGGTAGGAGTTCTTGTAGTTGCATAGATAAGCATGCATAGGCATTCATTTGTAAACTAGATGATCATTGTGAACTTTAGGCATTCTCAAGATGATTCAAGGCTTTCTATTATGTTGCAAGAGTAGACTTGTATGTGTTGTGTGTTGATATTTGAAGATTTGAGCGTCAATTTCTTCATGGCACGAAGAGCATCTTCCTCCATGAGAGCTTCACTACAAGGTGACATAATATTGTGTTTTCATCATTGATTCCTTTGGTTTTTGGCCTCTGCCTCAAAAGGGCACACACTCTTTAACTGACAATGGTGTTTGGAGACTTAAGTGTCCTCTGGGGCTTGACTGAGGCAAGCCTCCAAACACCACAACCCCCAAACCAAGTCTTGTGGTTGTAGGTTATAGGTGTCACATTTGGGAAAAGTAGAGTTGTAGGAAGGATTGGTAGGCCTCAAGGATTTGGGATCTGAATAAAAGCATGACATAGGATCACTTCCAAGACTTGGATGCTCGCTTTAGTGTCCTCCGCATCTGAGTTTTAGAAAATAGAAGTTACAGGGTTGATCAATGTCGGAAGGAGGTCCATATCCCGCAAAGAAACTGGCACCTTGGACTTGGGCACCCACTCTAGTGTCCCCAACTATTCTGCTTCAGAACCCTAAAAACATGTATTCTATGATTTGGTATTTTACTCCTGTCTGCAAGAGCTTTTTTCATCTTTTGTCAATTTATTGTCATATTTGCATAATTAGGGTTTTAATGGTTATTTGAGCATAAGAGAAGGAAAATTTAGAATTGAATTCCCTAATCCAAGTTTCCCTACATCTAAAAGTGACCTAGGGTAGGATAGTGCTTGCCACTCAACCCTAAATCCTTCAACGTATAGTGGAGAGGCAGATTTAAACATCTGAACATTAAAACATTGACAAATCCAATTTTTCCCTAAACATTTTGGTGAATGGGTGTTGTTGGACTTAAATTGAAAATCTTTAAGTGTTTGTCTTCAGATTTGGATTGATTTCATTCATTCATTTGGTCATTCATTTTATTGGTCATTCATTTTATTGCATTGAGAAAAATTTAAAAAAAATGAAAAATTGGAAAAATACAAAAAAATTACATTGTTGGGCTTACTAAATTGTATCAATTCTTTCTAAATTTTCCCAATTCATGATTTTTGAATAATATCTGATATAAAATACAAAAAAAAACAAAAATTCAAAATCTTGCATTGCATTTTGATCATTTAATTGCTAGGGTTTTGTGGAAATTTTGACAATTTTATATAACCTAGTAATTCCAAAATCTAGGGTTAGTAAGCAAAAATCTTTTATCAGATTTTTATACTGATTTTATAGGCTCATTCAAATTAACATTTTTATGTAGTCTTTCAATTTAGTGTAAATTTGCATTTAGATTTAAAATATTTGCATTTTTGCGTAGAAAATTTCAACAAAAACTAGCAATTTTGATGCATTTTCATTAAATTTGCATGGGCATTTTGCATGTTAAGGCTTGAAAATAATTTTCATATATGATAATAAGTTATTTTAATCATAAATCAGACTTCAAATCATTCACATAGCATTTTGTCTCAAGATCTCAAACCTAGGGCTTCAAAAACAATAATTTTCACTAAAATTGGCCTTATCAACTTTATAAACTTGCACCATAAGTGTGTTGTGAAAGGTGTTTTAGAATTATTTTTATTTTATCAGGGTAATCATTTTCTTCCCCTCATAATAATCTTCACAACACCCTTTTATCGGGCTTTTGTAGTGAAAATTTGGTGAAAAACTACACATTTTCGCTATTTTTGCCCTAGGGTTTGACCTAGTTTGCACTCCAAGCATGTTGTGATCAATTTTATGGATTGAGGTGACTGATATTATTGATATTATTTTATGTATCTCCTAAAATTCTTTACAAAACTCCTTTTTCTAGGTCTTGGAATTGAAAAACCATGAAAAATAGCCTATTTTTGCTATATTTTCACTAGGGTTTTACCTTAAGTGGCACTAAAAGCTTGTTGTGTTGGGTATTTTGATGCCAAGTGGCTGTTATTACTGATATTATTTTATATCCATCATCATTTTCCTCACAACACCCTTTGTTATGCTCTTTTGCACTGAAATTGGGTGAAAAAAGTGCCTATTTTGACATATTTTCACTATATTTTGACTTCGCATTATCTTGGATTTACATCAAGAGTGTGTTGAGAGTGATTATATTGCTGTTTTGGACTGATATCAGACATATAACTTTCTTCCCTTGACTTAAATCCTTACAGAACTCTTTGGTTCATTCATTTGCATTGAAAAGTATCAAAAAATCAAACATTTTGGGATGTTATTGATCCTAATTGCATGACTAATGTTGCCATTAAAAAATTCCTCTTTTAGAATCAATTAATATAAGATCCTTATATCCCTTCAAGCTTGATGATTAAGACACATACGAGAGCCTTAAAGAAATTTCTGGGTAAGATATCATTGTTAGTAACTGTATTTGAGAAACATGTTGAACAATGGTTTGATATTTCTCTCGATTCTGATACCTTTGACATAAAACTCAGAATCCCTTAGTTAAAGGTTATGAAAGCATTCCCTTCAACTATTTATAAATGTGTTAAATTTTCTTTGAATGGACAAGTGCATGTCATTCATTGAAATACATACAAACCTTTAACTACACAAAAACACTTCACACTGGATTACTTTTGCAACAAAAATAATGACAAATTAGAGCTACGAAGAGACTTCACATTTTTTAGTTATAGAAATTACAAAGTGAAACTATTACATCCAACACCTAGTCCTTCTACACAAGAAATGACAAAAGAGAAACAACCCGCATGTGAAGAGAACTTTAGATCGAAAGGACAAGGTCCTATGCTAAGGTTCCTCCCCCAAAATCCTTACAAAGATCGAGAGGTCATTATCAACAACAAAATGTTCCACCGTGACAAATGAAGTTTGATCCTGGCACTTCATCTTCTAATTTAGAAAAACATATGAAAGAGCAAGGCCCTTTCTTACAAGAGCTAAGTTGTCGAAGAAAGAGAAACAAAAAAGCAAGAGAAAGAAGCAAAAGAAGACAAGAATATGCCATAAACCTTGCCTCTCAACAAGAAAACATCGCCTAACATTCAACCAAACAAAGACAATCCTAACAATGAACAACATGATGAACAAGATATGAATTTGGCAATGGTACCGTATGTCCCACTATCCTCCAACATTAGGGAGTGGGAAGATGACAACGATGATTTTCTTATAGACAATCTCTAGCCCGATAGGGGCCCTACAGGTTAGTATCTCTAACCCTTTATCTCTCTCATGATGTGCTTCCCTTGTGATGTGTTATGTGGTGTTTAGGCCTCCTAGGATGACCTTTTATTCTCCTGTAAGGTTTGGGATACCAGGAGACCATCTCTGTTGTGACCTTCTTCTATTTGTATCATCATTCTTCTATAGTGCCTCTCTGTCTAATTTCATTATTGTGTGTTGTGTATTACGGACATAGTGTTGTGGTTCCAGTGACTTGGGGGCACCCTCCTACATGATTGTCCCTAAGACACTTGTTTTCTCCTCTCTTATTTATTGTTTCCCTTCCTCTAGTGTTTCTATCTAGTTAGCAGATGACGTCAAACATTTATACTGATGCGGACCTAGCGTCCCTTTCAAAAGAAAAATGGACTCCGTTCCTAATATGATAATGGGGTTGTATATTTTATCCAATGCTTGGCTAGTGGAAGCACTCATTCTTTCCATGTAATGAATTTCATGATGTTTATATGGCATGTACAAGCCTTAACAATACTACTTCTTTATGCACCTTTGTTCATCTTTGAATCTAGCCTTGGCAGTAGTCAATTCGGAGAGCTTCATGATATAGCCTCATAGTTATCCTCAAACTCTGGATTAGTTGTATAACCTTGGCTCTTTGTGTGGTTAATCATATGGATTGATGCTATTGATTATCATGATGTTGTAGACACTAACATGTTTCTTGTAGGGATGTGTTTGTGGGAACATTTGGCAATCATAAAGTACATGTCACCTCTAGGGGGCATGGGCTTTGAGAAAGTCATTGTTCCCTTGTGTATTTTCTTCCTACCTTAATGTGCTTGATATTGATAACTGATATCAACCACCTTAAGGTGGGGGCATATAAAAGGTAAGTTGTTTGTTATAGATGTTAGCAATGTGTTTGATCTCAGATGTAGAGACTTGCGCCCCAGGGTAGTGCATCGTGCATCTTGAGTTTGTTTGCAATCAATCAGTCATCTACAGAGGTGGGATATCGAGCATATCCTTTTTCTTAAATCCCTATGCGGAGGTAGGGATGGTATATTTCTTAGAGTAGATTGCATGGAAAAACATAAAAAAAAATCAAATAATCTAAGATCCATGAGATCCTAGTGTTTCCCCTTAAGGATGCATGGAAAAACATCAAAAAATGGTTGTCCTAGAAAATTTAGAGTTTTCCTTGTGTTTTTCTTCCTTGCTAGGATGTTAGAGTTCAACTTTCACCTCTTCACCATGCTAAAGCCAAAGTCCTAAACTCCACCCTTTTGTCTCCTTGCAAAGTGCTCCAAGTGTTATATCATTGGACTTCAAGGTTCTCTCCTTTCACCTTTCTCCCTTTGAAAGGTAGAAGGCCCAAATGCTGAGCTCTGACTCTTTCCTTACATTTTGGCTAAGTACTAGAAGCTCTATGAGATGTTGAGGATTAGAGTTCTACCGTTTCATGTTCTTCCATATGGGGAAAAAGGTTTGGCTCTCGAGCTTCGACCTTCTCTTTCAAAAACTAGCTAAGTATGAAGAGGTCATTAGACTTCAGATTTCCACTCTTCTACCCTCTCTTCTGGAAGGCAAAGTGAGGAGACCCTGATGCCCAAAGCCTAACAAGGTAAGTGCTCTAAGTGTAAATAAGTTGTTTGAGTTCAGTCTTTTCTTCTTTGTCCTTCTACTTCACAATGCTAAAAGTTTAAAGTCCAAGGTCCACAAGGTACATAGGTCCACTTGCCGAGGTCCACTAAGTAAATCTTTATATAGTTTTGGGGGTCAGGGTTATGCTTTTCCACATTCTTCTTTCAAATGTGAATGGTTCAAAACCCAAGCTCTAATCTTTTTCTTTGTAAATATGGATAAGTGTGGAACGACTATCAGACTTTGGAGTTTTTTTCTTCCACATTCTACCTTTGCAAGGCCGAAGGAGGAAGGCCCAAGGGCTGACTTCCATCAAGGATTTGTAGAAATAATGCTAAGTGTTTTTGACTTTTAGGGGTCAGACTTTCCTTCCTCCTCCTTCCATTCTAGAAGGTAGAAGGCATAAGGCTCGAGGCCCAAAGTCCACTGATAAGGTAAAATCTTCTAAGTACAAGGCAGAGATTGGGGGCAGACTTTCCTTCTTCTTCCTTCCCTCCTATAATGTTGAGCAATGAAGTCCTAAGGGCCTGATCTCCATAGAGGAAAAAGTATTCTAAGTATAAATGTTGGAGCTCAATGTTTTTTCCTTCCTCCTTTCTTTTGCAAGTGATAGGGCCCGAGGCCCAAACTTTGAAACCCTAATGACTCATTTCTTCATCGAGAAAACACAATTTAACTAGCCAGTGACCCTCCTGGTCATTGTTAATGCTCCATAAAGGCCCAAATTCATGTGGGAGATGGATTTTCCACCTCCCCATGCCACTATTTCTCATATTCATTGAATTTCATGTAATAACAACATGGGTGGACCTCCTGTTTCAATAGATTTTGCAGATCTGAGCTAAGGCACACTTCAAAGGATGTATGTTCAAAGTTATTGTAGCATAGTAGACATCCCTTCTTGTTGACTTCTCCTTTTCCATGCCATTACTACTATAGTGAAGATGAATATTATATATGCATGTAAAAGAGATGTGTTGGGTTGTTAGTTGTTGTTCTAGGTTGTTATGCTGCCAATTTTTAGTTGTCATGGGTCTTGTAATGCGATTGCAAGAATCATTAGAATATGATGCATTGTTCCTATAGCTAGGCCTTTGATGTCTTCTAGTTTGGTTCACCAATTAATGTAATTGATTACTTTGTATCTATTTCTAATGCAAATTGTTCTGCTTTGTAATGGTTATTTAACCTCTATGATCAATATAAACTGAGTATTGCCTCTCTCATTGTTCCTACACTATGTTTATTTAATAGATCTAAACTATGTTTTGTGGATTAAATAGTCTATTCCATAGTTTTATCTTTCTTCCCTAATCTTTGTTTGAACCTGCATGAGTATGTGTGATTTCACTTGAGCTTTTAGATCATTACTATGTTATGTCAATGCAATATAATACCATAAATTTTGGTGCATCACATTTTCCTTTTCTATTTCCCTCTCTCCATTTTCGCTGATGATCATTAGTACAGGTTTAGTCTTTTTCTCTAAGCCTTAAGCTTAGAAATAGGAACCGGCCTTCTATGGAGGTCTGATCTCAAAATTGCAAGGTCCCACACCTTGAGATCATTCCCATTGTATCATTAGAATGATTGAAAATCTATAAGCAGGGTGCAATTCTATGTGATAATAGTCATGATAGGATGTTGATATGATTAGGAATTAGTATCGTCTCAAACTAATTGGGATTAGAGGAATAGGTACTGCATGTGGGAAAGGAGTAATGAGAACTCAAGTTAGATGGATTTCTCATACTCAACATTTATCTAAGTTTAATTTTGACAGTGCTTGTAGAGGAAACCTAAGTTTATTGAGGACTGTATGTGTAACCAGAAATGTAGAAGGAGGACTTTTGGTGGCAAAATTGATAAAAAATCTATAGGGAACCAATGATGAGGCAGAAGCATAGGCTGTGGTGCATAGTTTGCAATTGGATTTACAATATAGAGTTAGGAGTCCATTGATTGAAGGAGATTCTTAGATTATCATTAAAATTCTTTCAAGGACAAAGGTTCAGATAACTAGAAAATAAACTACATACTCCATCAAGCGATATATTTAATTAATAATTTTTAAACTTATATAATTTCGCATTTCTACCGAGAAGGAAATAAAGTAGTAGATGGTCTAGAAAATCTATCAATTGACCAGAGGGCTAACATGGAAGTATTCCAATTAGGGTAGGTGAATTTGCCAAATCAGCTAATGACCTAGATAAATAATGATGTCGAAAGCATTAATAAATTGTGAGTTGATGTCTAGATTAGAAAACTTAATATTAAGGAAGATAGTATTGTTTAACGTCTGTTTTTGTAAGGGGATGGCTGTAGGTCATTGGAGGTAGAAATGACCTTGAGGATTATGAAGGATCTGATTAATGGAGTAACAATTGGACTAGTCGATACAACCTTTTTAGTTACTACAAGTTGAGCGGCCATATTCATTAAATATCTTCGTGAGAAGTGGGTCATCATTACTAGAGATAGATCTTAACAGTTGTTAGCCCTTTTCCCTAAGTGATCAAACTAGAAAATCATGTCATTTTAGCACCCTTTCCACATGAAGGCAATCTCTTTCCAAAGCTCAAGTTGGAGGGGAAAGACGAGGGTGGTTGATGTCATTTTTTCTATGCATTCAAACATGGCGGATCCAGACTTGCCACATATCCATACAAGGATAGTTGACATTTATGGAGAAGCATGGTATTGGGAAGGAAATTAGTGGTGACATCAAGTGTTCCTCGAATAAGTTACTTGACATTCTTAAGAAAGGATTTGGTACAAGATACTTTTTAGGACTAAATTGAGCTAGATATTACCAAGGTAGATAGAGAAGGACAATATCTTACCTCACCTGCGAGTCTATAAAAATAGACTTTTAAGAGAAGGATTATTATCCTTAAATAATTAAAAGTGTGGTCTTTGTGACTTTCTTGTGTTTGTAGGTTTAGAAATGGCAGACACTAGGATAAACATGAGATTATTTTTCCCTCCCATGCAATGGGAACTGGAGATTCAGGGGAGAATTAAAATTATAGACATGATGAAAATGGTGGATTGTGATTGCACCATGGTCCAATTTTCCATGCACAACATTGTAGGCCATAAGTAGATGTATGGATATGAGGAGAGAATTCTTAACTACTCAAATGTCATTTCACAAATTCTCTCCAATATTATTGATATCATTTAGGATTGGGGATTTGTTCATGCAATCGCCATAGGGCTATTCTACAATCACATCTATAGCATAGATAAATGGAATCCTTCTTTGAAGTATTTTGACATGATGAAAGGGGATGCATTAATTGGAGGCTTGTTAAACATTCATAGCCTCAAAGCATCTCCAGTGATACAAGAAGTGCTTCAAAGTGTATGCATGGATGGTGTGGAGAAAGAACTTAGGGAAAATAGCTTCTTCTCTAAGAGAAAGGCACAACACATAAGGTAGGTTTTCATTTAAGTTAGATTCCTATAAATTCACGCACTGGATTGGGTGCCCCACCTCCCAAAGGAATTCTTTGATAATCTAGATAGTGAGGATGATCTAGACAAGATGACTTGGATGATGAAGACCTGTCGGCCCAAGAAATCTTACCAAGTGCTAGCGTGAATGTGAGAGATGTAGTTGATGAGGATGCTGGTGTCGTGTGACATGGTGGTGGCTGGGTGTGAGTAGTGGTTCTTTGTTTCACTTTTAATTGGTGTAGATAGTGTTTTCTTGAGTGGTGGTTGGTTGATTTAGTTTCTTTTTTTGTTTATCTATAATTGTGCTCATGACTAGCCATAATAGGGCCCTATTTTACCTGTTTCTATTTCTAGTTTACTAACACATTTGGATACCTATCTCTATTTTGTATAAACCTCTTACAGTTATGCTATGGGTGATCTACCACCTTTTTCTTTAAAAAAATATGGATGACTAAATTCCCCCAATACATCACCGTGAACAAGCTTCAAAGCCTTTGTATACCTCCAAGATTTTCATTTGTCAAGTTTCACTTTAGGAAGCTTACAAAGGGTGCAATCCTCACAAATATTCTTAGAGAATCTAAGTCCAGGAAACCCTAAGACCATATCTTGCTAACTTAGTTGCTCACGGTAGTGATAGTTAATATTTCCAAACTACTCATGCCATAATTTGCTAACTCTGTTTGAATGAGTAGGTAGTGTTTTAGGAGAAACATTAGGTGGAAAGTGGGAGAAGGTGTACAATCTAGTCTGGTGATTTTACCTTCACAAATCTATCAACTTGTTGCTATGTGACTCTTTAATCTCAAATAAATATTGAGTGAAGTGAACTCTCATGCCCTTCCCTATGTGGGTAATCTGATACACTAATTATAGATTAGTTGAAAGAGAAGGTACACTTAGAATATTTATGAATGTTCCACCTTGAACTTTAATAGACCCTCTCCCTGCAACTACTGCTAGAGTGTCATCACCCAAAGTCATAGAAGGCATACTATGAGGCTTTAACGAAGAAAACTAAACCTGTGAAGAACCTATATGGTGCAAAGCACTTGAGTTGATGATCCAAGATGGAGTTGATGATGATGTAACTATAACTAGTGCATTGCCCTTAGATTTATCTTTTTCTATTGTCTTAGAAGATTCCTAGGCTGATGAGGACTCTGATAGATTCAAGGACACCTATGTTATTGTTCTTAAGAATATGTGAAAGGTGGTCAATCTTCTTCTTCATACATTTGTGCTAATTGTGCCCAAGTTTCTTACAATAGGCACACTTAACTTTTTCTTTCTTAGGTTTCTCTTGATTTAAAAATTTCTTAGTGTTGGCTTCAGAAGGTTCATATTTCTAATCTTTCTTAGTCTCTTTGTTCATTTCAGTGCTTTGCTTCTTCCTTTTTTTGAAGCCTATTATTGTTTACCCTTTTCACCAATGAGGGCTTGAGGTTTTTAGGACTCCAAATCTCCCATATGTATTAACTTTTCTTTATGCCTAGTCAAGTTGACAATAAAGTCATCTAGAGATGACATTTTCTATATGGTTCCAAGATCTTTTTTGCTAGAGTAGAAGGTATATACAAACACAAAATATTTAGGACCAAATTTGGAGAGTATAGAAGGAACATGTTGATCATCATTTTCCTCTATTCCACATTCTTTGAACTACAATATTAATTATTTGAACTTAGTGAAGTAATCCTCTAGAGTGTCAAAGGAATTGGGACTCAAGCTTTGAGTTCATTCTCTAGCTCATGACCTCTCATTTCAGCTACCTTCCCAAAGAGATTTTCTAATACTAGCCAAACTTAATTAAGTGTTTTCAAGGATTCTACATAAAAAAGTAGTTCAAAAGACATATTAAGGCACAAAAATCCAAATGATTGATCACATTTGTTAGACCATTTTTCTTTAGCTTCATCATCATTAGTTTATTTTCTCAATGTCCATTGTTACCGTATGCAGCCCTTTGTTTTCTAACACAACTAATACTTTTGATTTCCATTCATGATAATTAAAGGGTGTTAAAGGCATGACACTTTGATTTAAATACATGCTTTGAAGTATATTATTGAAAAAAATTAGAAGTACGAAAATGAATGTTGAAGGAAATGTGGAAATGCACAAGAACACACCCCCCCCTTGATTCAATATTTTAGATTCCCCCTTGAATTTTGAAACATTAAAATTTTAGTGCACAAATATTTCTGATGTAATGAAAAATGACACTTTATAATGATAGTGTGAAAATGTTTCCAATGGATTGCACTCGATAAAATAATCACTTCCAAGAAAAATGACTCTTAATTACAAGTAGCCAATCAACAGTTACAATAATTTCTTTTCTATCTTGCTTATTTTTGCACTAAAAAATCTAAGTTTAAAATGTATTTCAAGTGAGAAATAAAAAAGCCCAAATGACTGGAGTTGGAGTTAAGCCCCCTCTAGTTGGGAGAGACCACACCAAATAACCAAGAGGCTATGGATTTTGGTGGCTCTCCCCTCCTTCCTTTGATGATGTAATAGTGGTGGGTTCATTGAGGTTAGCAAAAGATTCTTTAAAAAAAGGAATAATGTGCCCTATCCCTGCAAAAATTTGACACCTTGCACTGATTTGGATGCCCTTTAGGTAGACTTGGATAGCTTTCGACACTCTTCAAACATGAGGCCACACCATGAATGGGATTTTTAACTATGAAATATATTGAACCATAAATCCAACTAGATCTACTTTGATACCATGTTGAAATGGTGGGATCTTCTAGATGAAATCCTAATACTAGTTGGGCAATGAGAGTTAAGCAATTGAATGCCTTGAAAGTTAGAAAACAAAGATTGCAAACCAAAAATAAATACACGTGGAATTGGATTAACCACATAGTTTTCATTTACCATAAAATAGATGTACAATAGATACAAAAGGGAGGAAGGAACTACCTTGTAGAATTAATGGAGAAGATTGGAGCTTAACTCACACTAGTGATGAGTTCACCTTCTAAAGACTCACATGCAGAGTTGAGTGAATTCTCACTAATTGGGACACCTAACTAGTCTTAATGCCATGTGGATTTATCTAGGTGCATGTAAATGATGCATGAGATAATATATACACTAACATTTAACCTACTCCCAAAATTTCTAGATTGATTTGAAAACCAAAGAACCTTCTGTACGGCATTTAAAATTTCCAAAAAGTAGATCAGAAACCCTAATACCCTTCCAATGAAGTCTATATTTATGGAATCCATTACTAATATTATGTCTAATCAACAATTTCCATGGTTCACAACCATCTAAACCTCTCAGGACCCATTTTATAGACAATGAAACACCTTGAGTATATAAATTCTTCAAACCCATTCCTACATACTCTCTAAAATTGGAACACCAATCCCATCTGATAATATGGTTTTTTTCTACATTTTCCCACCAAATAAAAGGAAAGATCTAATGCAATTTTCTAGGTGCTTCAAAAGAAAGGTGTAAACTAACCAACTAGAGGAAAATAATAGAGAACAAGAGGAATTTGTTATGACAAATTGAAATATACCTACTACTAAAAGAATTACAATGTCATTTTCTCATTTTCTTCACAACTATAGCCTTGACCCAATCCCACATTACTCTTAGTAATTGTGAGATAGAAAAATATATACCCATATATCTAACCTTTATGGAAGGACCTCCCCATTCCCAACCATATCTTACAACCCAATCAAGAGGTCTTCATTCCAACACAAAATTATT
Organism: Cunninghamia lanceolata; assembly: GCA_027924645.1. Lineage (NCBI taxonomy): Eukaryota > Viridiplantae > Streptophyta > Pinopsida > Cupressales > Cupressaceae > Cunninghamia > Cunninghamia lanceolata. The sequence continues at coordinate 9,986,516 of BSBN01000193.1, forward strand.
GACATATGAAATATAACTTTTTATCTAGAGGCAATATAATAACAATTTAACTCTAGAAATAATATGATTCTTCCTTCATGTAGCTCTAATAACATTGTTTGTGTCAAAATTTGTCGACCAATCACAAATAAATGTTCAAACATGAAACATTAAAAACTAGATGTATCTTTGGTGGTGTAGGTAACTCAATCTTGTAGGCTACACTACCAACCTCTTACACAATCTAGAATGAACCATATTATTTTGGTGACAATTTGTTAAACAATATTACACAAGAATCTATTTTTCTTACACTACATGTTGTAGTGTGTTTGTTTGAACTCAATGTCATTGCACATCCAACCCAATAGCTCGGGCACACAAAGTCACTTGAGGGAAGGAGAAGTGAAATGGACAAGTGATGCATGACTCATTCTGCACCCTTGCATAGGTCAAGGTGACCTAATAAGGCTCTAAGCTTCCTTGATAGAGTGGTCAGGTCTCTATGGTATGATTTAAAACAACACAAATAAAACTAACTTATATCTAAGGGAACTAAAACTTACATGCAAGTGAATTAATTTAATATCTAAATTATCAACCAAATAAAATGATTATCATCATTTATAGAGAAAAAATTTCCCATAGTCACATTCACCAAAATAAATTAATCTCCTTAGGAATTTTTTTTGGTTGGTAAAAGGTGCTCAGCACCTAAAAATATATATTAATGTTAAAAAACAACAAAATTCCAATAAAGGGATTATAGGTAGATTTCCATAACCCTATAGTATAAATAGGGATTACAAAATATTGCACCCAAAAAATAGTAGGGGGGTCACATATATGAAGTCAAAAAAATTAGAACCTGAAACATGAGCTGCAACTAAGCATGTGGATCTTCAACATTGAGGTTAGCCAATGGAATTTCATGGTGGATCTAGAGAAATATTAGGAGGGGGAGGTTAGAAGTGCAATAGTAGAGACCAAGCATGGAACATGTCTTCAACTTTATCCCCCAACTCAGCTCTAATTTCATTGATATGTGAACGCATAGAGATTTCCAAAGTAACATTACAATTATTTTGTAGGCCTTGAATACACACATTATAGACACAATGCACAACTAGGTTCGTTTGAATCTCATGTAGAGAGAACAAACCCCCGATTGGAGCTTTAGCAATATGCAGGTCGTAGTTGGAGAGTGCTTCATTAAATTTTTCTTCAAAGAAAAGATAGCCTTGAACAAAGTTCACAACCAAATTCAATATCATTTTCATGTTCTGGATCAAGTCCATGGCATTGGAAAGAGATATCGATACCAATTGAGAAAATTAAATCATCCTCAACTCGTGAACTAACTCTCTACTATAGAACTCGAAGATGGCTTTGTCTATGACTTCATTATCATGCTTGAAAACCCTTTTCCAAGAGGCTAGTGTCAAGAGCTCCATGAAATAGAGTCTCCTATTTCTAGATGGTTAAAAATAACCTCTTGTTTCTCTGATGCCTTTCCATACTTGTAGCGAATAACAATTGAAGAAAACAAATAAAGTTTGTTGAAGATAAACATCCTAAGTTAGACTTAAATATTAATTCACATTGGATGAAATAATGTCTTCATCCTAAACTCCACAAGTGAAACCCTCGAAGATCCATTACCATAATCATGAATCGAATAATATATTATGATCATTGTACTTTTGTAGCCATTTTCACATGTCAGATGGCTAAGTAGAATGACAACTTAATTTTGAGAAAGAGTGATTATAATTTATTAAAACACCTGCAAAAAATCAAACAAAATTTAGTCAACAAAAGAGACTTCTCAATAAACAGAAGCCTTAACAATTTTTATCAGCTTTCACTAACTCCATGATCCTTGGGAATTGATCAAGAGAGTGAATATATATATATATATATATATATATATATATATTGTTGGCATATTTGACATTCTAAGTTAGCCAATGAATCTGCAACTTGATTTCCCTCTTTGTAGGTATGTCGACACAAATATTCTTCAAAACCATCCATAATTTCCCAAGCTCCATGTGGAATGTTTTTGACTTTCCAATAGCAAGAGGTTTTATGAAAAATTGCATTTACAATGGGCAAAGAATCACCTTCAATAACTATAATTTTGATGCCTATTTGTCTGACTAGTCTTAGTTCGATAAGAAGAGCTTGGGCCTCAACATCATTATTAGTTCCATATACAACATTCAAAGCCATACTTGAGACAATATTTCTTGTATGATCTCTTACAACAAATCCAATACTAGATAAACTTGAGTTACCTTTTGTTGCACCATCAAAGTTGAGTCTAAACTAGTTAATAATTTGACTACAATCAATTGAATATTTATTTGGACTAGAACTAGGGGTAATGGGTTTAATAAAAAGCCAATTTTTTATAATAAGAGCATCCCAAGAAGAAAAGTTTGAGTTATTCCTTTTTAAAACCTATGCCATCACCATTTCGGATATGGAATTTTCTATCTTGACCAAAATCTCATTTTTTTGTAATTGATGTTTTATATAAATTATGTGATTTCTCTCCAACCAAATATTCCAAATTAAAATAGAGGGATAAACTTGCCAAATAGAATAATATCCAAGGAATTAATTAACAAATACCTAGCCACAATTTTTAATTAATAATTTTTTATTGCAAGAAAAATACTTTCGTTATGCACATAAATATCTTCAATAAAACATTATAATTATACACCCTTCACAACACTTATAAGAATGATGCTATTTAGTTAGTGATTTAATGAATTCCTAATTATTTATTTACTAGATTAATTTAGATACTTAATTCATTATTGTCTTCACTAGCAACTATCATGACCACAATAAATTAATTTAGATTACTATGAATTAAGTAACTAAATTAATTAAGACAAAGATTACTCAATCCCTTGCCCAAGGCAAAAGTTTAATTCTTTATGCTTCCTACTTCATGTTAAAATAAATTATTATACCATAAATATAGATAAATAATCACCTAATTAGGGTTCTACATTAAAGGTTTTACTTCATTGTATAAGAATGGTTAAGAGAGTAGGGCATTCAACCCTAAATCCCAGCAATAAAAAAACTCCACTCTATCCTTAATTCTTTCATTTTGATATTCACTATGTGTTGTAGTTTGGGAGTAGTAGAGGAAAGGGAAGAACAAGACAAATCTCCCATTATTTTTTGTTGGTATGCTTCACATAATTTGAGTCCTTATTTACTAACAACAACCCTAGTTATTCATTTTTCCTTTGCTACTTTGCTCACAAGTTTTTGCAAAGAAGATAAACCATTAATGGATAATAGTAGGGCTCGATCAACAAGGAGAATAAAGGGTTATAATTATTTATTTTTCTCAAAAACCAAAAGTATTGCTCTACCATTAAAATGACATCTAGTCTACTAGCATTGCATATTATTATTTATTTATTTTGTTTCATTGTGTTGCTCAAACTGAGCAAGTGAAAATATAACATCTAATAGTATAGGCATATATCAATCAAGAACTAGTTTATTATTACCCTCTCCTTTTTTGATATAGAGATCATGGTTGGATACCTAGTGCCCAAATAAAAACACCAAAGTAAAGGGAGATGGGGTAAGGGTGGACTTGTGGTAGTGTCGCAACCCCTACGAAAGGGGCATGAAACCTCCATAAGGTCATCCCCATTGGGGAAAATTCCACATTGTACTATCTATACTGCTATGGCTAGCTAGGGACATGCTCTAGAAAGAGGAACAAAATCAAATTATTTTTTAGAAGTTATTTATTCTCATTTTTATAAAAAAATGAAATTTAACCTTGCCCAACCAAATATATTTTAAAACAACAGAAAAATATTATTTGATGGAAAAGAGTAATCTAGCCTAAAGAGTTAAACTAGGTCCAACCCTCTTCTACAAACACTAGGACACAAACCAAGCTTGTATTATACCCAAGAAGGAGAGCCAAACTATAGGGGTTCTACCCTTTTGTTGTATGTAGATGACTCAACCAAATTCAACCAAGATCAAAAAAGAAAGCTAGGGCAAATGGCCAAACTCTAAATGACAAAGATTAGACTATAACTAACTATTGCGGATAATTCTCATAAAAGGAAAAGCACAACAGAGCCCAAAGAGCATATCAGAACCTAGATCTGGAATTAGAGACACCAAAGACTAGGGCACTCAGGTGCACTAGACCCTAATTAGGGTTTAGCAGAATCTCAAGGTATCACTAGACCTGTACCTACAAGATTTGTCTTCTTCCCAGAAATTATCTCTAGAAACCTATTTCTCTGACCCCCACACAAGAAAAGAGGAAAAGTTTGTGTTGTGTATAAGGGCTTTCCTCATTCACACCCTATTTTGGTGTTTCCACCTCCACTACAACAATGATTAGATCCAAGAGTGCATGTCCTAAGAGGGCATAGGCCAAATCTGCAATATATGATAGAAATATGAATTAAAATGATTATGATTACCACAAGATGTGAAACCCTAGAATTGATAAAGATAACACAAGATCATCCACCAATAAGGAGAGTGATGGGGGGGAGGCTTAAAACTTCCTTCAAGACTTGCAAACAAGCTTCAATAGCATTCACAAGTAGATAACACTCCCTAGCATGAAGAACAATTTAGCATAGAAGATCAAAACATGAAAGCAAACTCCAATTTTGCATTAGGCAACTTAGCAATATTCATCTAGTCTAGTGTATAAAATAAATTATGAAAGTCCATTATATATGCATTCCCTCTCACAAATGATGAATAAAACCAAATAGAGTTGACATATACAAACTAGGGAGGTGTTCTAATCCAACACCACAAGAGAGGGGCGAAACAACCCATCTAGGACTAGGGTTCTTGAGCACCCTTGTCCTTTAGCCCCACAAACTCTGAGGAGTATCAAATGTCATGTTTTAAGTCTAGTCCTAAGTTTATTTTGATAGGTTTATTCATTGGAATTGAGATTTTATCATTTTATACTCAAAATGGTGTAAAAATAGGTCTTGATTAATAAAGTTAACATTTTAGGTCCAACCAGGTGCTAAACTAAGTGCAAAATGCTAGTGCTCACATTTTACTCTATAAAATTTAACCCCCACTTTAGTGTAGGTATGAACTTATGTTCAAACTCAAAATAAGGGATGGAGAAGACAAATCTAAAACACACAAACATAGAAGCCCAAATAATTCTACCAAGTTGTGGACTATAGGTAGCCCCAAAACTTACGATTCTAAGGTTTCAAACACATAAGCAAAGAGATTTCAAACACACAAGACATTGTAATATAACTCACACATACATGGAGTACTAAAGAATACATAGGAATGAGTGAGAAAAACACACAATACACAGAGGTAATACATGTTATATACACAACATGTATACATGATTGACACGAATAATACACATAACACATAAAGTATACATACAAGATAGAAAGAATACATAGAAAACACATGGAAAACATGATGAAGGAACATAAAGCACATGGAATAATTAAGGGAAAACAAGTTCAAACACAATGCATCAAACAATGTAACAAACAAACAAACAAACAATCATAGGAATACACATAGGAAAAAACACACAAGGCACATGACTCTGACATAAGCTTGCTCTATCACTAAGGGTGATGTTAAAAGAAGTGCCACCATGGATCCCACACTAGTAAGGGCTACCAAATTACTAGGTGACCATGACAAGTCACATGAAGTGCACGGGCTAGCTAACTTCATTACACAAGGTGGCTCATGGACAAAAGAGGATACATCACAGGCCAGTGAGCATTGTCGAATCACTAGGTGAGTTCCATGCTAATAAACAAGTATGTAACCAAAAGAGATCATAGCATGATGTATGCGCCCAACTTAAAGTGATTTCTAACTCCTATAAGGGAGCAATTCCTTTAAGATAGAAAAAAACACAAAATAGGCACGAGAGATTTTTTGAAGCACATGGCCATAAGATATGTATTCCCAAAAACTACATTACAAAAGGGGTTGTCCCCACTAAAGGAAAATTGAGGCGATGTTACAGGTATGATACATAATGGCTTGTGTAGTCATGGTATGACGTCGAGCATAACAACAAGGTGCCACATAAATTACAACATATAAGTAAAGAGAAATAACATGTGTGTGTGTGTGTGTGATCATTCTTCTATATGTCATACTTTGTATTCTTTTTGTGTCCTTTGGTGATGATGCAAGGTGTAGGATGCTTTGGCATTCTCCCTTGTTGACTCAAAAGATTTTTACTTTGATTTCATGTGATACTTCTTCCTTTGTCAACAAGGGAGAATGCCAAAGCATCCTACACCATGCATCATCACCAAAGGACCCAAAAACAATACAAATTATGACATATAGAAGAATGATGATACAAATAGAGAGAATGTCACAATGAATTTTGGTTCCTTTGTATCCTTGCATGTATGAGGGTGTTAAGGGTCATCCAAAGAGAGATTAACAATGACAACAATAAAAATGTAAGTAAAATTTGAATCAACACATCACGGGGGAAAACAATGACATGCACTTATAACATAATAAAAATAAGAGACCTCACTTGAGATTCAACCTAGAGCAAGCCATCCTTCTGCCAATTTTTCCCATCATCATTTTAGAATGGTGGACAAGATGCAAGAGGAACTATAGCACTTGAGGTATAAGGAACAAGAGCCATACTTGTATTATTATTAGATTTGCTATCAAAATATAGTACAATAGGTTGCATAGCAGCTTGCAAAGCTTCATCTTTCTTTATAAAAGACAAGACAATAGTAGGTGTCTCTTTCACATCCATTGTTGATAAACGCTTGGGAGGAGAGCGATTTTCCTCTCCTATGAAAAGGTGACCCATAGCACAACATTTCATTCTTTCTCTTGCAATATTCTTTCACTTAATTTTATTCATGATGCTTCTTAAGGGAACCATAGTATCTTCCAATATGGGTTCCTTTTCTTCCTTTGCTTCAAGACCATTAGAAGAAATGGGAGGAACCAGAGAAGGATGGGAGACTATGATGGAAGGGTTTCTCAATGCGGGCTGCTCTTCCTTCTCAACTTGTGAAATAGGTGGAAGTACATGAGCAACCTCAAGTGGCTGAGAAATCTTGAGAAATAGCACATGTGCAACTGATTGATTCCCACTAGTCTTTGTGGAGGTAGGTGGACAAAAGTAACATTGCAATTATGGGGAGATATGTTATGTGCATGAAGTTTGCCTCATTGTCCTAGAAGGGATTGCAGAGGAGGTGTTGGCAACATGGTTAAGAGACACTACTAATATGTTGAAGATTTGATGTTGTCATTGATGGCAACAATCAAATATAACTTGGAACAGTTCTTCAGACAAGTTGTGGACAACATTTTTGGTCTAGGAAGATTGACTTAGTTAAATTAACTAAATATTGGTGGCTTACTATGTTAGTAATAGAGATTCAATTGGTACTCCTCCACAGATGAAGATTTTGGTGAGTGGTTCTGGTATGTTACACATAGTTATTATACAATGCTATGTTCCAAATTTCATGTCTTGACAATCTCCGAAAGCCATACTGTGAATTTCCTAAGTCTAGGTAAGTAGAGTTCAGTTATAAATAGTACAAATCACCTGAGGATTTTAGTCCACATTCCTCTGGTATTGGTTATTTTAAGTTGTAATTTGTGGTGTTGTAAACACATATGACAAGTATCTAATTCCAGATCTACAGAGAGTGAAGTCTACTAGAAGATCATCTACAAGCTTCCAAGTATTGACATTCAGTTTGACAGAGTTTCACAAAGACAAAGTCAATAGTTCTAAGATAGGCATATTGCCACATAAGAATATCATGACTCATGGTTTTGAAGGTATGTTGGGTGATGCATAATGATTGTTTGATATGGATCTTAGAGTCGCATATGGTCTGCATTAGAAGTTGTGTTATGACTGTGGATTTGGTTAAGTGTATATTTAAGAATGAAGCCAATACTCATGTTGGATCATCATACAATAAAGATATAATGTTTGGACCATCATTCTAAGTGGTTCTATAATAGGTCCACACCTATATGAGGGTTCTTAAAGGATTTCATTGATTCACATAACTTCTTGTGTAAGGAATTCAAGCCAAAAGAGTATAACTTTTATGTACATGTTTCATCTCTGGAAAGCTGACCCAGTCTTGAGCTAAATCTTGTTGCGGATGTATATACTTGATAGATTTTGATGTTGTAGATATATGATGATGTGAATGTGTTGCAAAGTTGTTGTGTATGCAATTCTTGTGATCCAAAAAGTGTACAAAGGGTTTAGAAGATTGAATAATAGAACATATGTGAATAGAGTAGAGAAATAGAGCAGTCATGATGAAATCCTTTGAATCTGTATATTGAGCCATCAATGGAACTATATTCTAGCATTCTATAGATGTATTTGTGATAGTTCTTTCTTGGCAATGAGCCATTCTCTCTTCTCTTTTATCTCAATGGGTAGTGAGTCCACCTATAGTGAGCACTTCTTTGTAATATCTTATAACTAGTTATAATATCTTATGAGCTAACACTCCCTGTGGTTTTCCCCTTTTTTAGTTTTCTATGTAAAAATCTTGGTACCTATGTGTCATGACTTTGTTTCTTCTCTAATTCCTATGTTTATTTTGTGTTCATGCTATTGAATTTGGTAAATGGATTAATGAACATGTGAAGGAATGGTTTTATAGAATATTGATTCACCCCTCCTTTTAGGATTCCTTATGTTCAACAATTGGTATTAGAGAAAGTTTCCTTGGAATAAGTCTAACAGCTTGAGGAAGATCTAGGAAAGTGAATGTATGGCAGCTAGAAGATATCCTACTCCTACAAAAGCAATTCATCTAGGTAGTGTTACAATTGATAATTGCACATACGTCAGCAATGAAGAACTAAAAATTACTCTTGAAGATGTTGAGAAGTATGAAGCAGATATCTGGGATTTGAAGGAGAATGTCAAGGAAGCTAATGAATGCATCTTAAGGCTAAGGGAGCAAGTCAAGAAATCCAAGGAAAGAAACAAAGAGCTAAGTAAATAAATGAAAGCAACAAATGAAACTCTAAAATTTTTATCAATGTTAATTGAAGAAAGAGAAAAGGTTGAGGAGCATTTAAATCAAGTTGTGAAAGGAAAGTTTGAGGAATGTGAAAAGTTGGCAAAAGATGTGCTTCTGAAGCATGATTTGGAAGTAGCTAATAGCTATAAAGAAAATTTTAAACTAAGTTCTTTAAAACATGATGAGTTGATTGACAACTAGAAAAGTCTAGATGACAAGAAAGGTTTGGGATTAGAAAGAGGAGAAAGTTCTAAATCAGGACAACTTAACACTAAGATGAAGAAAGACAAAGGCAACCAGATCCAAAATTAGATAAATAGACCTAGAAGACCTCTGGTTAGGCAACCAAACTCTCAAAGGTACCCATCTTTCAATGGCTATTATTTCAAATGCAATAAATTTGGTCATAGGGCTACTCAGTGTAGGAGTAGAATGAATCAAAATGTTTCATCTTTCTCTGGTCAATGTTGTAATTGCAAGAAAATTAGGCATAGATCAAATGAATTTAGAATTTTGGTAAGGGATAACTTTAACAATGTAAGGAATACTCAATCTTTCAATGGAAAATGTTTTACATGCAATAGATTTGGGCATATGTCTATGTAATGTAGATCAAGAATGAATCCAATCAATCGAATGAACCAAAGATAGGGGAATATCATTTTCTAGAATTGCAAAAGACCTAGACAAGTTGCAAAATTCTACAGAAGCAAGAATGTTAAAAGAAACTATTCTGTAGAAAAGAGGAAAAAAGAGTAGAGGGGTGATAAGGGAAAGAATAGGGTTGATTCGACAGAAACCAAGAAGGAAATGAGAAAGATTTGGATTAAGAAGGATGTAAAAGAGGTCAAGGATGGATGCACACCAGCCATTGATGCAGAAAATTCCTCTAAAATGTAAATTGGGAGTTGTGGCTCATGGGGAGCTTTTATTCAATATCCTGATCCCCTAGCCAGATAGTGGGTGCTGAGATCCAGCACTAAGGTAGGAGTTAAAGAAGTATTGGATGAATCATTTGAAGAAGTTTCTAGCTAAAAAAGATCTAATGCAGTACATTACGGAGCAATCTTGAGTGACTGTGCTTAATAGTAAAGTGTTTGATAGCTTTTGGGAGAACAACATTTATGATAATTAGTTTTTTGCAAAACATGGTTAAGAAGGGTCGCATCCGAAAGATTAATCACTTTGAATTCAATTTTTCAAGAGTCCAAGGAGACTAGAAGCATAATCCTAAGGGACTTCAATGTTTTTCAGTGATTTAAAGTAGAGAAACCCCTAATTTCAGCAAAAAGAGACTGTATTTATAGTTAAAACCCAACTATGAAATTGTTTGAATTGTTGCAAAAATGGAGACACTACAAGTAATTGATATCATTGAGAGACCTCAATCAAAATTCAATAAACACCCATTCAAATCTATAGAAATTAATCCTAATGGTGCATTCTCAGAAGTACCGTATGGTGTAATGCATGAGGAAGACATTAGGGCATACATACATGTTGCCCTAAAAGAACTTGGTGGTAGCCAACTTATAGATCTGCACCTAAAACATCTAACTGATGATGATTTTGAATTGAAGGAAGAGTAGAAGGCATTGGCAAAAAAGAAATTCATACAATATGTAGACTTCCCAACATTTACAGAGGATGAATGGGTTTAGTATGTATTGAGCAAAATTCACGATGAATTCATGTGTCATGACACACCCTTCATGATTACAAAGGAGGCTATAAGGGATATAACAGGATTGAACTCTACCAAAATGGTGCCTATGCTAAAGGCTATAAAGAATAGCACTGTGATGGAGGCCATCAGAGCTCAATTTGACAAAAGGGCACTGACATTTAACATAATTGCAAGCCATGTAGTAAGGTTCACATGGATGGTAATTAGATACAAGATATACCTCACAAAATGGGAGAACTCTATCTCTGGTACACCTATCTACACTACTTATGAGACTATTAAGAAGAATGTTGATTATGACCTTTATGAGTTGTTCTGGCAACAATTGATGGAAAATCTTAAGAAGACAAAGAAATCTAAATATGCATTCAAATATGGTACGTTAATCATTTGCCTTTCCTTCTACTTTATGAAAGAACTACCCAGAATGAAGAATTTAGTATGGTATGATAACAAACCTATGGCCACACAAATTAGAAATCATTTGAACATGTTAGGCAGACATGATGCACAAAATGAAGCCTTGTGTGGTTATTTCAAAAACATTCAAAAGGCCATGCAATCTAGGGCAAGGATACCAAGATTAGTAGTTGATAAATACAAAGAGGACATATTCTTTATTGTGAATAAAGATTAGTGCATAATGGTAGCTATAGAGCCAAGGATAGTGTGGGTTCCTCCTTTGGGGAATGAAGTAACTGAGGAAGTATTAATTGGCTTAGTTGACCTCATGTTGAGAAAACCTAGGGACACCACAAAAGAAAGATTTGGCACTTATGAGGAAATATTATCTAAAGTACATGTGGAATTTAGAAATCCTAAAACTCTAAAGAAGGTCAAGAAAATGGTGGAGGAATATGCCCAGAGCAAGGGGTTCACAAAAGAACAAATTTTAGAAACAAGAACAAGATCTAAAGCACAAAGGGTAGCTAGAGAAGAGCAACAAGATGAACTAGTTAAGGCTCCAAAAGAGCATGAGAAGAAAGTGAACAAGCCTATAATGAAAAGGAAAAGAACAAGAGGTTCAACCTCTACACAAACTACAACTACATTCTCTAGTCCCACACCTTCTGTGAGTGTGGAAGCACCTGCAAAGGAAACCACTACAAAAGAGTACAAGAGAAAAAATCCAAAAGGGAAAAGGATGTATGTTAGTATAGGAGTTGATTATGAGGAGACTGAGATAAATGAAGAACTAGAGAAAATGAAGGCTAAGGCAAGTGATACCTTTGAAAGCAAACAAGACAAGCCCTCTAGTAAGGGTAGAAGAAAGAAAAATCCAAGGCAAATAGAGCCTAAGAAAGTAAAGGCTACAATAAATTTGGAAGATGTTATGAATGCTATGGGAGCCCATGGAAATCTAAATCCTATAGGACAACTGTATGATGAGTATAGTGATGTAGAGAAAGGCATCATAAAGACTATTGTAGTCAGATTTTTGGAGATGTACAACAAAGCCCTTATTGAGGTAGTTGTTGATCTCCCTAACAGCTTGGCCAGTATCTTGTCTACAAAGAAGGAAGCATCAATGGTTAAAGATTTGGAGTTAAGAGAATATGCTTTGCTAAAGTTGTGTCCATATGTAACTACTGAGGAGAAAACCAAGGTCAATAAGATAGTTGGGGATAAGATTGAGATAAAGAGGAGGATCAACACTTTGATGTCTAGAGACATAGAACAAATAACTCTTGATGTCATAAAAGAACTCAACATCGGGCAACTATTTATGACAAGGAAGAATGAAATGATGGTGATGATAGTTCCCTTTCAGAAGTCAGCTCTGAACAAGACTTGAATCAAACAAAGACTCCTCTGGTAAACCCAAGGAAGGATGAAGAGATGAAGGAGAAAGAAGAGGATAAAACTCCTAAGAATGTTGAAATCCCTCCAAAGAAAAATGAAACTGGTGATTAGGAAGAGCAAGATGATGAACAAGCCAAACTAAGTACTTCTCTAAAACATAAAATTGATGAGCAAGAAGCTATGGACCAAGATCAACTGGAGTAGAATAAAGTAGAAGAAGTGTTAAGAGACACTGCTGCCACTAAAGAATCGGTTGACACTATCAAAGAATTTTTAGAGTAGCAAGAAGCACAGATTTTTGGTACACCTAAGTTACTACAAGGGTCAATCAATTTGGACTACATGTAACCTTGGTACAAATTGAAATTAGGGACAATTGTCCAAGCTAGAACTTAGGAAGACATTAAAATCCTACATTTAGGATAGTGAGCTCATTGATAAGTCATTTGATGTTTTGGAAAAGTTGATTCCTCAAATGTAGAAGGACACATCCCTAGCACCATCTGAGCAACTTAAAAGATTCATAAATTCTGTAAGTTCACATTTTAAATCTCTTGAAAAAGTTGAAGGTAATAAGGTTAGAGCATAAATAAATAATAAGAGGCTAATTGAGCTAAAGGATAAGTTAGCTAAGGATACAATTTTGTTAGACAATAGCATTAAGAACATAGATACTACTATAAAGAAAGCTAGTGACATATATAAATTTTGTCTAAAATAGATTGAAACCACAAAAGAAATAAAGGAGAAAATAGATGACTTGGAGCTTCAATTCATAAAAATCTTAGAAACATTTGATCCAGCATCTGACTCCATCATTAACAAGAAAGTATAAATTGAAGGCATTCATGAAAAGATAAGTAGTCTACAAAATAAGAAAGAGGCCACTAAGAGTAGAATGTGCCAACTCAGAGAAATAATAGAATCCAAGATTGATTCTATGATTGGTCTTCTAGTAAAGGTAACAAAAATAAAGGCATTAACTGATGTGACTATGACTATAGAGAAAGTAGAGGAATTGGTGTTTCAAGTGAATGGAAGAATTCAAATTTTGAGCAATGCTAAGGCTAAGTGGGATGGAGAAATTGCTCAATTGAAAGCTATATACATAGACATCCTCTCCACTTTTTAGTAGGTAAGCTATATGATTGCACTTGTACATATGCGGCAAAGTATAATAGTTTTACAATTTTGATACAATTTTGTTACTTGTACATACACCTTTGCCATTGATGTCAAAAGGGGAGAAGAAGAACAAGTGAAAAATGGCCAAACATTTTAAGTGAAAAAGAAAAATAGAGTGTACATAGTAAGGGAGAGAAGTATGAGCATTTTTCACTATGTGTTGCCATTAATGACAAAGGGGGAGATTGTTGGTAACATGGTTAAGAGACACAGCTAATATGTTGAAGATTTGATGTTTTCATTTATGGAAACAATGAGATCTGACTTGGAATAGTTCTTGAGACAAGTTGTGCACAACATTTTTGGTCCAAGAAGATTGACTTAGTTAAATTAACTAAGTATTGGTAGCTTAATGTGTTAGTAACAGAGATTCAATTGACACTTTGCGGATGAAGATTTTAGTGAGCAGTTCTGGTATGTTACACATAGTTATTATATAATGCTATGTTCCAAGTTTAATGTCTTGACAATCTCTGAAAGCCATACTGTGAATTACCTAAGTCCATGTAAGCAGAGTTTAGTTATAAACAATATAGATCACCTATGAATTTTAGTCTGCATTCCTCTGGTATTGGTTGTTTTGAGTTATAGTTTGGAGGAGTTTTAACCACATATGAGAAGTATCTAATTGCAGATTTATAGAGTCTAAAGTCTACAAGAAGATCATCTACAAGCATCCAAGTATCGACATTTAGTTTGACAGTGTTTCATAAAGACAGTGTCAATAGTTCTGAGATCTGTATCCTACCACATAAGAATATCATGACTTGTGGTTCTGAAGATATGTTGGGTGATACAAAAGATTGTTTGATATGAATCTCAGAGTCTGATATGGTTAGCATTAGAATTTGTACATTATGATAGTGGATTTGGTTATGTGTATATTTAAGAATGAAGCCAACACTCACATTAGATTGTTGTGTGATAAAGATATGTTGTTTGGATCATCATTCTAAGTGGTTCTATAATAGGTCCACATATATACGAAAGTCCTTGAAGGATTTCATTGATCCGCATAAATTATTGTGTAAGGAATTCAACCTGATAGAGTATAGCTTTTTATGTACACATTTATTCTCTGGCAAGCCAACCTAGTCTTGAGTTAAATCTTATTGCAGATCTATACTTGATATATTTTAATGTTGGAGATATATGATGATGCGAATGTGTTGCAAAGTTGTTGTGTATGCGATTCTTGTGATATGAAAAGTGTAATAAGGGTTTAGAAGACTAGAGAATAGAACATATGTGAATAGAGTAGAGAAATAGAGTAGTCATGATGAAGTCCTTTGAATCTGTATATTGAGCTATCAATGGAACTGTATTATAGCATTCTATAGATGCATTTGTGATAGTTCTTTCTTGACAATGAGCCATTCTCTCTTCCCTTCTTTCTTTCTTTCTCAGTGGGTAGTGAGTCCACCTATAGTGAGAACTTTTCTATAATATCTTATAACCGGTTATAATATATTGTGAGCTAACACTCACCATGGTTTTTCCCTTTTTGGGTTTTCCATGTAAAAATCTTGGTGTGTATGTGTTATGACTTTGTTGCTGCTCTTCCTATGTTTATTTTTCTTTCATGTTATTGAATTTGGTAAATGGATTAAAGAACATGTGAAGGAATGGTTTTATAGAATACTGATTTACCCCCCCTCTCAGTATTCTATGTGTTCAATAGGGGGAACCTCAGCATATCTGAAAGGAAGCTAGGTGTGTGGAAATCGCTTCCTACACTAATCTAATGATGGGAGGAGAGTGCAAATTCAAATTTATCCTAACTATTACAGCAACATTAAACCATTAACATGATTGCAGCAAACACATAAGGAAGAAAGAATGACAGAATAAGAGAGACACAAGATATACATGGGGAAAACCCTTACGGGTGAAAAACCCCACACTCTAAAACACTACTCAACTGTATTACATAAACAAAGAGATTACAATACAAATAAGAGCCAATGCTCTTCCAGGAGTCTTCAACACTCATATCTGGAGATGATCTAGTAGCATAACAGTACCTGTAAAACCTGTAGTACATCACCTCCTCAAAGCACCTGTTTATATAGAGTTTACAAGGTAGTTTTGGCTCTATCTTGGAATGGGCGTCCAACATGGCCTTATGGCCCAAAACCCATGCCTAAGGACACTTGTCCAACCTTGTAGAATGTTCGTAACACTTGTTAGGTTACTCCATCCCAAAGAGGTTACCTATTCTCAAAATGGGTAATGACAGATACTTCTACGACTCTTACGACCATCATATAATCTGTCATAGCATAATGACTTATAGCTGTAAGAGAATCTATCATACACATGCTATAAATAGCATATTCTCTTACAACATGTCATAACCCACCTTGGGGCACCCAAAGATGCCTTCCCCAATAATTCTCTTCGTCACTTGTCTATACTTGTCATAGAATCTCATATTTCTGACTCTTACATGTCATAAAACTGTCAGAGGAATCTATCATGACCGTTTCAGTCGATATACCCTTACACAACATCCAAGATGATGAGATATGGAAAAATATTCTTACCACTAAGTGGGATGCCTATCTCCTCATGTGAGGACAAAATTACAAGTTGTCATCTTGCATGTAGGATGACACATCACCGTGCCACAGCCCATAAGATGACAATATGAATTTATAATTTCATTTACAACATAGGCAATGGATAAATAAATACAATGAAAATAATACAAGGAATTACCAAGGTTGAGACACTTTAATTCCCAACATTCTCCCACTTGTCAAACACCTTGTAAGAGCCAATAGAATTAATAGGATTTAACTGCTATAGGCTTAGAGGCCCATAGACTCCGAACACCATCTAAACTTCTCTGTGCCCATTGGCTTTGTCAATGCATCTGCAACATTCTTCAAAGTATCTACCTTCTCCAAATTTACCTTCCCATCCTCTACCATATCTCACGCAAAGTGAAACAATACATCAATATGCTTTGTTTTGGCATGGAAAGTTGGATTCTTCGCAAGGCAAATTGCACTCTGACTATCACAACTAATCATAAATTGACCTGCATCAACACCAATATCTGAACATAATCTCTTAAGCCAAATGGATTCCTTACAAGCATGAGTTGCAGCCATATACTCAGCTTCTATAGTAGACAAAGCAACCAAAGATTGCTGCTTACTCATCCAACTAATTGCACCACAAAACATTGTGAACATATATGCACTAGTGGATCTCTTGCTGTCAATGTCATCTGCCCAATCAGAATCCACAAATCCATGAATACAAACTAAATGCAGAGATCTTGTAGCATTTCCATGATAGCAAATGGAATACTTAGAAGTACCCCTCAAATATCTGAACACTAACTTAACTGCATCCCAATGTACCCATCCAGGATTAGCCATAAACCGACTAAGGACTCCCACTGCTTGGGAAATGTCTGGTCTCGTGCAGACCATAGTATACATCAATCTCCCAGCAACACTAGCATAAGGTACTCTTCTCATGTCCTCCACCTCACTAGGAGATTTTGGACAATCATTAGTAGATAATTTTATTCCCAATGAAACAAGAACACTCACTGGTCTACAATCTACCATGCTAAACATGTCCAACATGGTCTTCACATACTCTAACTTAACCAAAGTTTTCTATTTTCTCTGTCTCTTCTGATCTCCATTCCCAAAATGTACCTAGCTGCCCCAAGATTTTTCATCTCAAACTATACTGACAACTGAGACTTCAAATCAGAAATCATATTCTTACCATTCCTAATCAACAACATATTGTCAAAATATAATGCAATAATGAGAATGTGGTCATTGTCAAACTTGTAATACACACAATGATCTGATTTCGATCTCAGATAACCAATTGACAACACAAAGGCATCAAAATTCAAGTACTACATCCTAGAAGACTGCTTCAAACCATACAAAGACATCTTAAGCTTGCAAACCAATTTTTTTTTACCTTTCTCTATGTAATGCTCTAGTTGTGACATGTAGATTTCTTCCTCCAAATCACCGTGAGGGAAAATTGTTTTCACATCCATCTGTTCTACCTCTAAATCATAAGTAGATGCAAGAGATAACATAAATCTAATGGATGTCAGCTTTGCAATGGGAGAGAAAATTTCAACATAATCAATTCCCTCCACTTGTGAGTACCCCTTCACAAACAATCTAGCCTTGTACTTTTCAACACTGCCATCTCTTCTTGAACACCCATTTGCAACCCATGGGTTTCTGTCCATTAGGCAAAGGCACCAAGTCCCATGTTTTGTTTTTCTCCAAGGAAGCCATCTCATCTTCTGTGGGCTCATTATAGGAACCTACATCTTTCATGCCCATAGCCTCTTTCATAGTTCTAGGCTCATCAGTGTTAGAAAGTAAAGCAAAAGCACAACTAGAATCAAGTAATGAATAACCAAACCTATCAGGTTGCTTTCTTGTTTGTGTAGACCTCCTCAATGGCTGAGGTTGAGGTTTTGCTTCTTCTTCTTCTTCTTCACTTTCAGCGCTGCTAGAGCTCTCCTCATCATTAGGCCTCACAAGGTCTGTTAGTTCAGTCTTCTCAGGGGTAGAAGGAAACTGAACCACATCTTCTTTCTTTTCTAACTATTCTAGCTGTAGAACAATGGAAGGTGTTAGCTCTCTGAAGATAACACTTCTGCTTTACAACACTTTTTCATTCATGGGATTCCAAAGCTTGTATCCTTTCACACTAACACCATAGCCAATGAAAATACATTTAACAGCCTTTTTCTCCAACTTAGACCATTTCTCCCTAGACACATGTGCATATGCCTCACAACCAAAAACATGAAGATGCCTTACTAAAGGCTTCTTACCAAACCACATCTCCATAGGTGTTTTGCCAACAAGAGCTAATGTAGGAGATCTGTTTATCAGATAGCAAGCAGTGGCAATAGCTTCAGCCCAAAACTTTTGTTTGAGGCTTGCTCCACTAAGCATACTCATAGCCTTCTCCATCAGTGTCATGTTCATGCTCTCTGCAACTCCATTTTGTTGTGAGGTATATGGAGTTGTCTTATACCTTTCAATCCCTTGCTCCTTACAGAACTTATCGAACTCTATCGAACAAAACTCAACACCATTGTCAATTCTCAAACACTTTATCTTCTTACATGTCTAATTTTCAGCAAAGGCTTTAAACTCCTTAAACTAACTAAAGACTTCAATCTTACTTCTGATAAAATAAACCCATGTCCTACTATAATCATCTATGAAAGATACAAAATACATAGATTTTGAAATTGAAGGAACATTCATAGGACCAAACACATTAGAATGAATGAGATCCAATACACCAGAAGACATGTGAGAACTAGAGTAAAACTAAACATAGTTTTGCTTTCCATAAATGCAATGTTCACAAAAGTCAAACTCAAAATTACAATCATTTAACCCCTCAATGAGGTTTTGATTTTTTAGGGTACACAGACCCTTCTCAACAATGTGGCCATATCTCAAATGCCATAACATAGTCTTTTCAGTAGGAAGCTTGGCTTCCATGGTATGTGCACTACCATCAGAACCGGTTATAATATATTTCTTCACTACATGTTCAGATGGTGGGGATGAAGTGACAATAGCTTGTTTCCTTGAGTCAGAAGAACTATTGCACTATGAAGTGCATGTCTCCAGCTGAAATAGAGTACCCCTCTGAGTACCCTTCGCAAGCACCATAGATCCTCTAATACCAACTGAAAGGAAGTTAGGTGTGCAGAAATTGCTTCCTACACTAATCTAATGAGGGGAGGAGAGTGTAAATTCAAATTTATCCTAACTATTACAGCAACATTAAACCATTAGTATGAGATATTGCAGCAAACACATAAGGAAGAAAAAATGACAGAAGAAGAGAGACACAAGATATATGTGGGGAAAACCCTTACGAGTGTAAAACCCCACACTCCAAAACACTGCTCAACTGTATTACGTAAACAAAGAGATTACAATACAAATCAGATCCAATACTCTTGTAGGAGTCTTCGACACTCATATTTGGAGATAATTTGGTAGCATAACAATACCTATAAAACCTATAGTACATCAACTCCTCAAAGCACTTGTTTATATAGAGTTTACAAGGCCATTTTGGCTCTATCTTGGAATGGGCATCCAACATGGCATCATGTCCCAAAATCCATGCCTATGGACACTTGTCCAACCTTGTAGAATGTTCTTGACACTTGTCAGGTCACCCCATCTCAAAGAGGTCACCTATTCCCAAAATGGGTAATGACAAATGCTTCTATGACTCTTACAACTGTCATAGAATCTGTCATAGCATAATGACTTATAGTTGTAAGAGAATCTATCATAAACATGCTATAAATAGCATATTCTCTTACAACATGTCATAACCCACCTTAGGGCACCCAAAGATGGTCTTCGACACTTGTCTGTACCTATCATAGAATCTCCTATTTTTTACTCTTACATGTCATAAAACTGTCATAGGAATCTATCATGACCGTTTCGGTCAATATTCCCTTACACAACATCTAAGATGCCAACACATGGCAAAATATTCCTACCACTAAGTGGGATGCCTATCTCCTCATGTGAGGATAAAATTATAAGTTGTCATCTTCCATGTAGGATGACACATCACCATGTCACATCCCACAAGATGACAATATGAATTTACAATTTAATTTACAACATAGGCAATGAATAAATAAATGCAATGAAAATAATACAAGGAATTACCAATGTTGAGACACCTTATTTCCAAACAATATCTATTAAACCCTTAGGGATAGGGATGAACCTTCAATTTAGGCTTAGCTTCATTCACCACCTATTGGATAGGAAGAACTACTTTCGTAGCCTCAGAAGATCAAGGAGGTTTAGGGACATCACAAGGAGGAATATTACTAAGTGATAATTCTACTATTTTATTTGCTTTAAACTTTTGATATGATAAGAAAAAAAAATCTTGTCTAGCTCAAGTGGCTCCAATTGGTTGAGGCTAGAAGTGAAGTGTAAAATATCCATTGTGAGCAATGGGCTAGTATTGATCATGATGTATAGCATGGACATGTCCTTCAAATAGAATCTTTAAGCACTTGTGAATAATAGAGGGGGCTACCTTCATGGAGTGGAGCCATGGGTAGCTCAACTTCACATTAAATAAGTCTGATGTAAGAATGATGATAAAATTAACTTCCAAGGCTCTTGGCCCAACCTTAAGTTCAAGAGTTGAGGCACCAAGAGCTGGAAGGATAGACCCATTGCATTCTCTAATAGCCATCTTTGATACGTCGTAGGTATCTTGATGTAAACCATGCATGTAGAGATAATTTGTAGTAAATACATTTACCATGCATATAGCTCAAATATCCTCCTTCCTAAATGCTACAATAGGGGAACACTTCCCTAGTATCCAAAACCCTTGCCCATTGACTCAGAAGGAATCCATCCTTTCCCATCCTAACCCCACTTCCCTATAGGAGCTATCAAATTGTTAGGATTATGTTTGGAATTTTAATGGCAGACCTAAGCAATTACATTACACAATTATATATAGATTAACAAAACACAAAAATAAAAATGAAGAATAATAGAAATCAACACAGATATTTAATGTGATACACCCAATGTCGGCTACATGCACAAACTCAACCATCCAGTATATTATTATCTAGTAAATTGAACTAGAATACAACTAGCAACCTTGCAACTCAATACCACTACTATGCTACATGAGAAATACATACACAATCTCATTTTTTACTCATGTCTTTTTGCCTTCTGTAGCCTCTATTTATCTAAAATTTATCCAAAGTTTTCCAAATTCACCAATATTTACCTTGATATGTGTCCTTGTGGCCCTTGTAACATGATCAATCACTACATATTAACATAGATGACCTGGGCTTGGTAATCCAAAATGTGGTCACTCTCCATTAGGCTTTTGAACTACAGTATAATCTAATTAAATGGTTCTATATAGAGATTAATAAGATAATATCAAAATGGAAATCATGGCAAAGAAGCAAAGGGGGGATACTCGAGTGTCAACTAGGGAGGATTCAAGGATATTTCAAAATTAGAAAGTTATCCCTAATGTGAACAAAATGATGAATTACGTTACTAACTAAAAGGAAAGGATTGCTTCCCTGGGGGAGGATTTCTAAAAGACTAGGACATGGATTGAAGACTAATAGCTTTAGAGTGAGACATGGCTAAAGTTGAGGAAAACTTAAATAGGGTGATCAAAAGTAGTTCTACAAAGTTAAAGAACATTATTGACAAGGTAAAAATGTGACTATAGTTATTAGCCCCATAGAGATTGCCAAAGATGATGCCAATTTGAGTATCAAAACTAGAAGCTCCAAAAAGAAAAGTGAAGAGGGTGGTAAGAAACAACCCTAGGAATATCAAGAGCTTGATGATAACTTCTTTTTGGCTAATCATGAAGCTACAAATACTCTCAAGAATATGTATTATGTGTTCTATTTTTTCTTTCTATTGGTAGTCTCTTCTATTTTGTTACTTTTGTGTTGTTGTTTTATGGGTGAGTTGTTCGCTAACATTTTGACTATTGTATAGGTTTTCAAGGTCCATTCAAAACCTGTCATTTACCTCTTTTATATAAAACATTCAATTTCATAATATTTATAACATAGCTATATTATATCCTTCTTATAAACAAATAATTCTAATATAATTCCATAATCGTAAATTTTATAACTTTTATATAATATTATTCATGAAACTCTTAACATAATAGTTGTTTTATTTCTTAATAGATTTTCACCAATTTATAATCCCCCTCCTTTTTAATAATTAGTTATTAATGTTTATCTCCTCACATGGTTCTTGTTTTATACAACCCCTTGTGGCTACTTTTTTTCTTTTTAAAGCTCAAGTCTTGGAATCCAATTCATAATATTATACCTCATCTTAATGATGGATCATAGAGGGTGATCCATGTAAATGTAAAAGACATATATAGTTCAATCCAAAAGAACTCTAGATCATCTACATATATTGTGGAAACATCATTCCTACAATACAAATACCCCTTAAAACCTTAAAAGAGAAAAATAGATAAAGATGATCTAAGGGATAATTAAAATTTTAAAACTAGTAAAAAATCAGGTCTAAAACAACTGTAAAGTCCAAAGAAATGATGGCAAAGGTAGGTAAAAGATACGATATATTAATGAGTTATGAGACATTAAATAAAGACGTAGTTATAAAGTATAATAAAGTACAGAATATATACTATAATAATATCTGAAAATTTAATAAAACAATTAGAAAAACGATGCTAACCATAAGCAGAAAGCTTTAGGCTATGAAACCAAAAGTCATGTTCACCATTTAATTTCAAGAAATAAAATATTGTTTGTAAATAATCTAAATTAAATGAATGTAAATAGTAATTACTTATTAATCTAGATAAAATTTAGAGTTGGTTCAATAACTAAATAAAAATAAATGTGATAATTTAAAAATGATAGCAAATATGGTACTTAGCTCTAAAATCAATAAAAATTTGACGATTTTGATGATATATAAAATTGATTTGTTGCTGCTTTAAAATCTATGTCATCATCTATTTGATGAATGTCTCAAATCTAAAAAGGCACAAAAAATTCTAAATGTCAATTTGAAGTGCTAGAAGTTCAATCCTAGTCATCTTGGATTTGGACTATGACACATGGATTTGAACTAATAAAAAAAATGTAGCTGCAAAATATTTCCTTTGATCTTTATTATCTAATTGGCTTCTAAGCATTGTGGTCTTTATAAACACCTTAACAAAATTTGTTGAATCACTAGGGTAAAGATCTCCTAGTTCAAACCCCTAGATCATTATGACTATAAGCGAATATTTGAAGACAACATACATAAGGGGATAGGTAGCCCATATGTAGATGATGCAAAATTTGATTATTTATCTATTAGAAAATTTAATTATCATCTAGATGTTCTCCTTTTGTTTCATGTTTTTACCCTATTCCTACCTATTCTTGCATATGAATCAATGGCATGTTAAATACTTCTGAATACCAACACATAACATTTACAAATGTGTACCAAGTTAGCTCACAATAACTAGTAAATAGGAACATCATGTAAATGAACTTAGATAGTAGAATGGTAAATCTCAAGGTAGGGAGCAAATATATTGCAATAAGTGTAATTGGGGTGTAATAAATGAGGTGAATAGAAAATTTGTGGAAATGAGTGTAAATGAGGAAATAGTGATGGATACTGATTGGGGTGTGAACCAACCCTAACACAAAAGTGCAACACTTGTGAATATGTAAATGTATTAAAGACATTCCACCAAAGAGAACACAAAATTAAATGAAATTGGCATGGATATGCTAATTTGAAACGGATGAACCTTACGAAAGGGTTGTAGTTGAATTGGTTGAGCATAATTGCTACGAGTGAAGATATATTCCTTGATTACTCTATCCACCAAGGTTCAAATCTTTTTAAGGTAGAATTATAAGGGATGGAATTAGGATCCTAACTTGGATAAATTTGATGAGGTTAGGATCGTACTATGTTATCAAGTAGCAAAAATGATTTATGTTTGACATTAAAAAAAATACAAAGATAATGGATTGCCCGAAAAGAGAAAGATATTGTTAGCAAGTAGTTGCCATTTGATTTCTAAAGTTAATTTTTATAGTGGAATGTAAGGTACTTCGGTCTAATTTTTATAATGAAATATAAGGTACTTAGGTCCTACAAGAGCGGATGTCTTTATTAAGATTTCTTTGTGGACCTTTGTGAAAGGTAGTTTTTTCTTCCTAGTTCAAGATCAAAATTGAAGTGGAAATGTTAGTGCTTCTTGAAATACCTGAAGTGCCAGATTCTAAATCAAATAATGAAGTGGAAGTGTTAGTGCTTCTCGAAAGTTTTCAAGTGTGAGGCCTACCTTTTTCATTTTTGTTCATGAGATTATTTACCATACTATTTCTATTACTTTTATGTTGGGGGACTGTTGATCCCGAAAATTTGACTATTAAACCTAATTATTTGTAAGGAGGAAATTGTGCAATGTTAGATAGATGTTTGCTTTCAAGAGAATAATGAGTGGGTAATATTAGAAAGAGAACTTAATGGGATTTTAGTATGTTTATATGGTAGTATGTTTTAGGAATGCATGTATTTTATTTGCTTCGGCTATGATATATATATATATATATATATATATGTGGGATTGACTTCAAAATTGAGTGTGTAGGTATTGCTAACGAAACCACAAATATAGGAGATCATTCCACACCCTATGTTGTATCCCTTGTGAAGCCGATCTAGTTCCACGAGGAACTAAGATCAACTCTGTGTTTGGTGAAATGTTGTAATGTTGTAATGTTGCTTGAGGTCAAGGGAATTAGGTCTACCCTCTTGTAAAAGAGAATTATGATGTGTTGTAAGATTTGTTGTTTGGAATTTCATTTTTTGAATTTTAAATTTTTGAGACCCTTTACTTGTGCTTTAACTTGACCCTGGGGGTCCTAAATAGGTTAAAATCAACCCTGGGTTATACCCCATGGGTCTAGGGACCCTTTTGACTAGGATAACCTTGGGATGACCTCCATATGGTCACTTTAACTTCACAGTGAAGTTAAGTGACGAATTTGGAGGCATGGGGAAAATAGGATGAGTGGAATCAACACTTAGGCCCATTTCCAAGTCATGGAAAGACACCATGATCCACCAATAATGGAGTGGTTTGTCTCTTTGTTCCTCACTTTTGGTGGGAGTCCCCCATAAAGAGGGTGGTGTGTCATCCACTCCCTCTTTAATTCTATTTTACTTATTTTATTTTATTCCTCCATGTGTTGGAAAAGGACTATGGTGGGGGACCTCATGAGTGGGGTTATTTTTTTAATTCCAATAGGGATAGTGGATAAAGAGTGGGGTTAGTTTTTTTAATGCCACTTGGGGATAAGAGAATTTGGGGAATTAGTTTTAAAAGGAGGAGCAGGGAGAGTGGAAGAGGGCATTATTATTGTGGAAAGAAGGAGAACTTGGAGGAGGAGACTAAGGGTGGAGCTCTTCTTCAACTACATCCATAATAGGGCTTGTAAAGGTTAGTGAGCCAGTTTACTCACCTTGCATGTTTTCTTCTTCTTTGATGAATGTCGATTTGCAAAGGTTGTCTATTTGATATTTCTGTTATTTTTGGTTTGTGATGGGTGTTTGAAAGAGCTTCTTCCAGTTGGAAGACAATGCTCATCATGTATGGGGAAGGGAAGGTGTGAACCTCCTCGGGTGCATTCTTGTTTCTTGGTTTATGAAAGCCTTGAGGGCATGTTTATGGTTTTGATCCAAGATGGCTATAAGGCTTGAGAGCCTATTTGTGATATCCCTAGGATTTTAGTTATTTGGTTGGCTTGAGGCCATGAGAAAGATTAATTTTGTTGGCTTAAGGCCATGAGAAAATCTGTGATAAAATGTTGAGAAGAATGACACCTTGGAGTTGAGTGAGTCTACTTCCCTACCCTCTTAAAACTCACCTTAGTTGAGTTTTCGTGTTGTGAGTATAACCATGGGTGTTTGTGTGTTGTTCTCTTTTATTGTTGTTATTCAATGTTGTGAAGTGTTATTGGACTATTCTTCCCTAGGTGTGTGGATGATCTCCCTAGCTTGGGGGTGACCCTCTTGCGGGTCTATGGTAGGGAGGAGATCTAGTTGAGTGGTGTATTCCTTCCTTGTTTGTTATGTAGGTTTCCCTTGGAGCATGTTGAAAAGATTGGAGGAGTTTTCCTTGTTTAGAGAAAATGAATTCATTTCCCTTACTTGTAAAGAGGGCTTGGTCTCTTAAAGTTCCATTCTGGATGAATTTGTAGAGGAGAGATTTTCTCCCTCTGTTTTTGTACAATATGTTATTTGGGAGAAGAGAGCAATTCTTTCCTTAGAGTGATTGTGAGTTGTGAAATCTTACAGTTGTTTATTCTTGTTTACCAAGTTGTAGTTGTGAAATTAAGTTTTGATCTCAACAAGTTGTTATGTTTATTTCTGGTTTTATTTATTGAAAAAGTTACATTACTGGATAATAGAAGGTGTTAATTTGCCTTTGAAAACAAATTAAAACTTGATCTAAGTATACAATGGAAATTAATCTAAACCGTTTACATGTCTGTTTATTTGGTTATTGAAGTGGAAGATTTATTAGTTCCCTGTATTTACTCTTAATCTTTAATTTTATTTGTAGTGGAATGTATACTTGATAGATTAAAATTTAGTTAAAAAATACAGTTTTAAATAGTTATTACTTTCTGTTTCATTCAAAAATTTGTTAAATTGTAAATTAAAATGTTGGGGAAAATGTGAAATGAATTTGTTAATTTGTAAACTAAAATGTTGTAGGAAATATGAAAATACATTATGATTTAAATATATATATATATATATATATATATATTTTATTATTATTTATTTGTTAGAAAATTTGAAATTACGCTACACACATATATACATGTATATATATATACATGTATATATATATATGTATATATATATATATATGTATATATATATATATCTTTATTTAACCATAATGAAACTGTGAAAATTTGCTACACTTGTGTTTATATATATATATATATATATATATATATATATATAAAATTAGTTTAACCAACACTTACGAATTAGCAAGTGAAATGGGAAATGGAGAGTTCGCTATTAAATTGCATACACAGTCAAATTTTTACATGATACATGGTGGGGGTTTAAACCCCCAGTGAAATCCTTTAAAGTAAAAGGGTGTGGGGAGGCGCGGAGCCCCACCCACACCCCAAGGAGTGGGTTGTGGGTGGGGCTCCGCCCCTCCCCACACCCCCACCGTGACTTTAGATCCACACCCCCACCGTTCGAGCTCCGCCGTGCCTCCTCCAGGGGACTCCTCCCTCGCGGCTTGTGTTCCATCCATTTCTGCCGTCGGCTCCCTCTTCTGCCGCCAGTGTCCGCTCCACCTCTGCTGCTCACTGCAGCCTCCACATCGCCCACCTCCATATCCTCCACTCCACTCTGCCACCTCCTTCGGCCTCCCCTGCAATTTCCTTCGCCGCCGCTGCCCTCCATGACCCTACAACACAATAAAATTTAGGGTTGAGCACCCTTCAAGACTATAACATGGTTTAAAACAAGCACTTGGTGCTTGAGTGGAGTTTAATGTTAATTAATAATGAAACAATTATATATATTTATGTATGTAGGTATATATATATATAAGTTTATATATATATATATATTGAAAACTAATAGTTGTATTACTTGTGGAATCCACTTACAAAAGAGGAAGTGAAATTAATTATATATATATATATATACATAATTGTAATAGTTGTATTAGTTGTAGAATCCACTTACAAAAGAAAGATTAAACTACATATATATATATATAAAGACATATTTATGAAAAATTTGGAGTTATTAAATGCCTAATGAATTATTAGGGTATTGGGCGCAAATTATCTTAATAGATTAACTTAAGATAATAAATAAATAAGTAAACAATTGAACGTGAAATTAATCAAAACAACTTGAAAGAGGAGGAAATAAATATTGCAGGGCAACAATGAATAAAATAAGAAAACCAAATAGGGGCCAACTAATTATCCAGTAATTTAAACACTAAATTTTAGAACCAACGTAAAAAAAACGTAGTGAACATCATCAAGAAACTAGTGAGTCCAGCATAGTGAAGGCACACGTTCGTGAAATAGTCCATAAACAACATTATCGTCTCACCTTAAAAGTACGCAATCAAACATGCATATGCGTGCAAGGGGGAAATACAGAGTAGTAAGGGAAAATTTTTGATAGTTCGTATCATGACCACATATCGCACATGGACATGACACGTGTGTATGCATGTTGTGACCGCATGCGAAATGTGGGCATGACATCAAGTGCAAGATTTTAGTGGGAAAATTATCCAAAGTCATTGTATGGCCAATGCGGGTGACTCAACATCTTCAGGTAAAATCAGTGTTGATCCGATCGAAGAAGATTGTAGATCTTCTTAAGGTCAAGGCAAATTCTTCCTTCACGACCTACACCAACTTTCTGTTTCCCTGAATAATGATGCTCGCCTTTTGCCTTCCGGCGGGATGTTTTTATGTTAAGTCATTGAAGTGCTCCAAACTTCTTCTTGCGTGTAGTTCTAGTGGATAAACAAGGCTTTTGTATGCGAACATCTGAGGCCAATTTTTTATCTCGTCCGGATTGGTGTTTCTGTGGCATTCATCAGCTTTATTTTATGGAGCCTTTTTTGGTTTGGTTTGTAGGTTGGCGCTGGGTTTTTCTCTATTCATCAAGGATTTTATGTGGGAAACGAGGCACACTCCATATAATGATGTTGTTTCAGGTTAGAGGTTCAAAAGGACATTTAACATCAAAGATTATACTGCACTAGCCTTTGTCAAAGCAGTACTTAAGGAGGATGGCCTGATTGGACTGGAGTTGGCTCTACTTAAACATTATATATTTCAATGGTCAAACAATTAATAGTAAATTTACACCTCATCCACAACAAAAAGTATTAAATATTTGTCTTATTTTTATTGGCCAAAATTGACTTTTGACTGTTGAAGTGGACAATGTTTAAAAATAGCCCACGCGCCCAACCCTCCAAATCTGTAGCAAAATCAACAACTATGAACAATCTCATTCGTAAAACTCTAGTGGCTATTTTTAAACATCATCCACTTCAACAGTCAAAAGTGGGTGTGTTATTCTACGACCACCGAATATTTCACTCAATTTCCCTATCTCATGAAAAGGTGCTCTATATAGAAAGTTTAGAGAAAGAGTTTCTACTTTTGGAAGTTCGTTTCTGATAAGGCTAGTATGTTTGGAGATTCTCATATCGGTTCTTCAGATCCCACTACCAAGTTTGTTGAGAATATGACAATTCATTGCAAAGATCTTGCACTATATGTCGATAACCTTAGACAATTTTAAGAGAAGGCAATATGTTATCTCCATTCTTTTTACATTGTCTTTACTTTCCAAAAAGGCTTTGATCAGAGATGTAAATCACTCTACTTAAATATCATCCACTTTAATGGTTATACAGTCAATAGAAATATTACCCCTCATTCATAACAAAAAGGTAAATATTTTTCCTATTTTTATTGGCCAAAATTGACTTTCGACTGTTGAAGTGGATGATATTTAGGAGTAGCTGATGTAAATAGGGATGTTTTTGAGCCTAGAATTGTGGTAGTTGACATTAAAGAGGGGACCTGTTGTTGCTCTTGTGTATGTTTAAACAGCTTGTTGTGCCATTTCTAAGGTTTCTTAGGTACATGTGCTTTTTTGAGTCTTTTCTGAGTATTTTGGCTTTGGTCTTTAATTTGTGTCCTTAGTCAAAATACTCTTTATTAATGCCTATGCTTGTATCACCATTAACAACCAACAATCTAGTTCTTTCAAGCTCTTTCGATCAATCCATCAAGGTTGTCTTATGGCTTCTGCCCTCTATGTGCTTGTTGCCAAAGTTTTTAGAAATCTTCCCACCGATATTATTTCCTAGAATTTGGTCAAAAGCATTTATTTTCCCAACTCCATAGCCCAGCTAGTGAATGGGCACTTTGTAGATGACTTATTTCTTCCACTTATGGAGGAAGAAAATAATATCAATCAAGCCTTGCAATGTTTGGATATTTCAATCAAGCCTTGCAATGTTTGGATTTTTTTTGTAAATCCTTCAGTTTGAATATTCAATGGAAAAAGACTTAATGCTACAGACAATCCTTTTGTACTAAACCTACTTGGGCTGATCCCACAATAATGTGTCCCACTTTTGTCACTTAGAGGACTTTGAATGAAGGGTTTTAGATCAAATTCACTTAGGTAGAAACCCCTAGGCTTAAATCAAACCCTTGATGAAGTCTCCTCCACCCCTATCAAATTAACTAGTAAGGATATAAGTTAACCTAATTACTTAAATAGTTTATTTAGTGTGGAATTAGTGATGATGGCATGGAAGATGAAACGATGCTGAATTAAAATGTGGGAGAAAATTTGAAGTGTCTATAGACACTAACCAATTAAATGAAAGAGGGAAAAGTTAGTATATGATATAATAGTACCTCTATGGGGAAAAAACATGTATAACCATAGCATAAAATTCCATAAGTATATGAAGGATAGAATTTCCATATAATATGAAAGATAGAAACATGCCATAACCTAAAATAAATGCATCTGAATCAACCATGGAGAAAAGCTCGATAGGTTCCATAATAATAGGGTATCCTATGGTAGGATAAAAGATAACTCACTATCCATATCTTAAATCGTGTCAGATTATACATTGATCTATGAAACCTATCTATATACATTGACATATTTTGAGATCACACATATGTTAGTTTTTCATCAATTTTATAATTTATACCATGTGCAATGCATATTTAGTGCTTTATTATTCACAAATTGTGATAGATTCTTAATAGGTCCATATATTCAATTTCACAAATACTTCATTGAATATATCTTATTCACATATATGCTTTCATGATTACTTATTGGCATGATACACAATATTGCTTATTACATGACTTTATTATGCCATTTAGGGCAATGCTTATTTGATTGGCATACTTAGATGACATGCTCACATTAGAGGGCATCATGTGGTTTCCCCCTTATAGTTCAACTATCATTATGTTACCTTGACATAAATTCATATGCATTGGTATGTATTAGAAATTCAAAATTCTTACTCTACTTTGATCTACTAGAACTTCTACTTTTCTTTTAATTCCACATTTACATAGCTGTTAATCAAGGTAGACACAAGAAAACCTTGTTGAACACACAAAGATGCTGAGAGGGGGGGTGAATCAACATATACTAAAATTTAACTACTTAATTTGCAAATTAGATTCATTTACTTAGAGAACATAAATTAAAACATGCAACACATTCATCAACACAATGACACCAAGATTTTTAAGTGGAAAACCCAAAGTCAAGAAAAACCACAATGAGTGTTAACTCATAATATAATGCTCACTTCTATATAAATGTTTACAACATTATTTTAGGTCTACAACCCAAGGAAGCTACAACTCCTTTCTGACTTTTTTTAGGGCTACAACCCAATGAAGCTACTGCTCCCTAAAGAAAGCTCAATATTACAAAGAATTATAATGATAAACAAAACTATGAACTACTATGAAGAAAGCATCTAACTCATGTTGATATTACAATCCTCGGTTTTGCACAATTACTCCATCATACTAATTTTACACACTTCATACTTCTTATTCTACTCTATCACATTCACACTCACATCTACACATCGCAAATGACTCTATTCTACTATATATATCCTCTATAACCACTTAAAACCTCAATTAGGTTAGCACCAGAAAAGACCTTAAGATGAAATATGTAATTCTATATGGGTCGGCTTGGATTGAACACATCTTGTGTTGCAGATCACTTCACACAACATAAAAAAAGTTGATTGCATCATAACACATCCTTCAATGCCAAAACCATTGATCAGGAACCTCCACACATGAGGGAAACCAAGCTGTCAGCTCAACCTATACAAACAATACTAACTCTTCATCTTCAGACCACCTGGGAGAAGCTAAAAACATTATGCAGATCAAGTTTTCAATTATGTATCTTCTCAACACTATCTATACATCATTCACCTAAAGTATCTAATCATTCTATGCATCCACAAAACAAGGAACATACTAAACTAATGAGAATAAGGCATTCCAAGCATATTGTAGAACATCACAACTTAGAATATTGCATTATAGACCACCAAACCATTTTAAAGTTCTTAGAAAGGAACTCATATGTCATTGTGTGTACATTCCTAGATCCACACATCATTATTTATTATTTATATAGAATATCAAACACTTTACTCAAGTATATTGTAGTCTAGAGGACAGACATATGCAATTCTTCATTAAATGACTTAAATACCTTATGTGGTACTAGAGATAAGAAATATTTGCATGTAATTCAAACTTGAGATGCATTAAAGCATGTTGAATCTTTGCAAAAGCTCCTATAGCTGGTCTGTATACTCTCCATCCTTTGCAAGTGCTCAAATATGTGTTCTATAGAGGACTTCTACATTCAAAACTGTCTGTGTTGCTTCTGTCACTTAAAATCTAACCTTGCAGACCATTAGAATACCTAATACAGTAAGGTAGTGTGCATTACACATCTCTAAACATATTTTCAAAACCACATTGGTAGAACTTCTTATCTCGAGGAATGCAGAGCATTCCATTAGGTCTCCACCATTACCTTACTCTGTCTGAGGACTATCCAGAACTCTGTTGTTGATAACTTTATTTGTTGAAGGTGTAAATACCTAAAATCTTGGATATAACATGTTAATATCAATATCAACTTAACTACTGAACCATAAGACTAAATCTTGCATTGCAGAGGAATGTAGGCTAAAATGTTGTAACTCTGCCTTAGGATATACCCTGTGAAGGTCTTAACCAAACTCCTGTAACTTTTCTCTAAGTGTGGTACTCAAAACTGGTAGGATATCATTGTAGATATATAGAAAACATGATATAATAGATTTATACACCTCCACAACACATTTAGATATCAAGAAGATTACCATTCTTATACTTGGACAGTTTTTCTCCATTTGCTAGGTCTTCTGGATCAACCTCCCCTAAGCAAGGAGATCCTATGTCTTTAACTTAGTCAAATTGTCTCTCTCAAATCTTCCATTGTCCATCAACTTCACCCATCTCTATCCTCAGGTTGACACATATAGAGTTGATATCAATGACAACACATATTGCGAACAATCTCCCCCTTTGTCATTGATGGCAACACCTAAAACAAAATGTGTATAGTCACTCCCCCTTAGATGTATATTCCTTTCTCTACCCCTTTGACATCAAGGACAAAGGGCCTAATTATCCCAAAAATGTATAAACTCCCCCTTATATAATTTTTACAAACAATTCTCCCCTGAGATGAAAATGCCTCACAAATTAGTACTATGTACACTATTGTCCTCCACAAGTCTATATACATTCAAAATTTTCTTCTCTACAATACTCTGCAACTCATTTAAAAGGTAGAATGGCTTTGTATATTACCTTGAGTTATGTTAGAGTAGATGCCCAAATGATACTTTCTGAGACAAGAATATGATTTTGACATTCACATTGCATGTATAAGTCCTCAGCTTCCTCTATACAGCTTGGGATCTTCATCTTTTGATCAACCTTCTTAGCTTCCCCTAACAACTAGATAATGAAGCAAGTATTAAGTTCACTAATTTCCTTAGCTGACCAAATTGTTTCTTCAATTGTTCTCTCTGGTCTTCAAGCTGTGATAACTGTGAATGAAGATTTTCTAGTTGAGCCCTTATTGCTCCATCTTTGTCCTTAGACAAATCATAGATTCCAACCATTTGAATGATTTGTAACTCAATGGTGTCAATTTGAACTTTGATATTCTTTGTGGAACTTGGCTATTTTAGGCAAAACAGGTATAATGTTGTGGCTTCATCAATGTAATCCTTAAGCTTCTTCAATTTTTCTCTTAGTTTATTATGTGCATTAGGACATTCGTCAGTCATCTCAGCCAACCTTTTATCATTACCTACATTACTGCCTTTTTCTCTACTTTATGCTCAACATAGGAAGAATGGTCTTTGAAGGAATCCATTAATAACTTGAGTTTTTTCTCTGGAGGTAGAGAGATATCAATGGTTACATCTGGTAATCCTTCTTAGATAACCTTCACAGCATCCTCAACTATACTAGTCTTCTTCAAGTTTTCTTGTAGAAATTCTTTTCTTACTGAAGCATGCAATATATCACCAAGTTGTAGTTTGTGAAGGGGTGAAATGTTTGACAGATCAATTTGTCATTTATGTGTAGGAACTTATAGAAGTTGAGGAGTAATCATTGGTTGAAATTGTAGATCAACAAATCCAATAGGTCATTGAATGAATCAATCTCTGAGAAACTCTGATCTATATCTCCAACATTTTCATCTTCCTTTCTCTCTATTTTACCTTTGTCTTTTTCATCTTCTTGTTTCTCCTTATCCTTCTTAGTGCCATCTTGAGTCTTTTCATCTTGTTTCTTCACTCTTTTTTTTCTCTTCCTGCTTCTTCTTAGGATTATCTTCTTTCCTTTCCTTATCATTCCCTGCATTCTTTAGAGGAGAATTGTCATGCTCTGTATTGGAGTTGGTGTTCCTCGAAGGAGATGTACTACCTTTATCCTGACCCTCTATATTTTGTGTCTCAATAGTTTTTGAAGGGGTAGGATCATGTATTACACCAGTATCAATGTCCTCCGAAGGAGACACATTCTCTATAGCTTTATCTCCTAAGTTATGTGCTTCTATGTTATTCGGAGGAGTATTCACTTTATCTTTAGTTTCAATGTTTTCCAGAGGACTAGTCTCCTTATTTTGTTTACCCATATCACCACTTTCCACAACATTTTCAAATGATGACAAATCTATGTCTTGAAGGGGTTTCATCTGGTATTTCTAGAGGAACTTGTTCCCTAATTGTCACCTTAGCATTTTTCAATTCATCAAGAATTTTTGTAGTTTTATTTAAGGTTCCTTTATCTAATCTATCTATTTCTTCCTTGTCTCTTTTCATCAAAATATTTATTCTCCTTTTTGTTTTGAACTCCTTTGCTTGTTCTTGAGATATTTTGATCTTTTATTCATCTATGATGGAAGATCCCACCTTTTTGTTTGCTAGTTTCCTCATCTCAACCTCATCTGCCATAGATTTATTTCTTTTGTTGGTGAGTAGGTGTACAAGGCTCACTGGAAGATCATTAATGAACTCAATTAAGGCCGCATTGAAGGCCATCATATATCTGATTATTACTTCCTTAATAGTAGCCTTTTCATCAATAGGCATCTTGTCGTAAAGATCTACAAATTGTTTCAGAGCACCATGTTCTATTATGTCATTTATAGTGGCCTCAGGCTATAGATATTCATGCTCCAATTCTTCTTAAGAAGACTCCTTTGATTTCTTTTCTTTTCCCTTGCCTTTTCTTTTGGATGTTCCTTCTTCTTCCTTTTATTATTCTTCTTTTCTTCTCTTCTTTCTACTCTCAAGCATGACATATTCTTCTTCTTCTTCTCCGTGCTCTTCTATATTCACCAGATTCATTTATCCTCTATTTTCTTGCACTTTAGGTCTATGCTTCTTTGTCTCTGCAAACCTAGTTTGTACTTGCATTTCAGTGGCATTTCTTTTCCTACTGGGAGGTGTAAGAGCAGGTCCAGAGGATTGGGATGAAGTAGTTACATCAGAGGCAACCCTACTTGTTCTTTTAGAAGCTCATGTAGCAGAGTAGGATTGAGGTTGTTCTATTGAAACCTCAAGAGTATTAAGCATCTCTTCCAAATCAGACTTCATCTTCTATGCTTCATATTTCACCTTTTCTTCTACCTCCTTGATTGTCTTATTGATGATTTTGTCATCCAGGTTCTAAATCTTCTAGCAAAAGGATCTTTTGGCTTGTTGAGCAACATATTAGCATATCCAATAAGTCAAATTCAAACACTTCAAATGGAAGAGTGGTTATCCAAAAAGTTCTTGGCTCTACAGCCTCCATGTGGCAATTATATTTGTCCACCATGAATGTAATATCATTCTTATATTTCTCAACAACTTTTCTTGGTTTCCCTTGTTTTGCTTGCATGTTAGTTTGAAAGGTTTTAAATAAGCCCCAAAATAGTGTGATACAATTTTTGTGATTAGGAAAACTAAGCATATAGTTTTTAATTTGGTGAGCAATAGGGTTACTATCTTCCACACCATACCCTTTATTGAGGGTAATTCCCTCAGAAAATAAGACATAAGGAAAATTATCAGGGAACCATACCAGAATTTATATTTTGACTCTTTTATTCTTTTTAGGTTATCCATTAATTGTTGTCGTAGGAGCTCACATAGGTCATAATCTTTCCCTTCTTTTACAATTTGATGAACTGAGTATATTGCAGTGGAAGAAGCAAAGTTTTCACTATTGGTATAGTATATCTTTAATGCTATGCACATAGTATGATATCGTGTTGGTGCCCAAAATTACCAGTTCATAAAATGCCATATTTTGTTGGAAAAATCCAAATGTTTCCTAATTTTCCCTTTAGAAGTCAAAATCCCTTGCTTAAATCTGATCTGAGGAATCTTTTAGGGGTCTTTTCTCTCAAGAAAATTATCAATATAAGTTCCCCTTTCCTCCCTTAGAATATTTGTTATTTTTTGCCTCTATTGGCAAATCAACGTTTTGTTTGCATAGTTACTGATTTGCCAATAAGGCAACAAGGTAGCAAAAGATGCAACGTGGAGTCTTTATTAGTGAAATTTCAAGTTTTCCAACTCAAAAGTTCACCAGTGGTGAATTTCACCGACGGAAGGAAAAGGGGAAGACAGCCATAGCAAAGTGAAAAATGTTTCTAAGGTATGAAGAAAAAATGAAGGCTTGGTTTGTGAATGTGGAGGTTCATGAACCTCTAGGTTCACCGATTGGAGGTTTTCCTAATGGAAAATTTATCGACTGAAGGCGACGGGGAGATATCCACCAAACAAAGAAGTAGAAGAAAGGGTAGAGGCAAAAGAAAAACCAAGTCTTCTTGATGAATCAGCTGGTTCGTGAACCATCAATTTCATTGATATTAGTTAGCCTTTTGAAGATTTTTCTGATAGGCAGATGAAACATGAAAACAGTTGGAAAAGAAAAAGGAAAAGGATGGAAGTGTCGACTAGTTCGAGGAAAGTTGAAGTTGTCGACAAAAGGCAAGACATGGTTGTTTCGTGAATGGAAAAATTTGCCAACAAAGGGCTAGGTTCAAAAAAAGAGGATTCTTTGACAAAGAAGATAAATGGCAGAGCTGGGGAAGGTTCAAGTTTTGCCAACTTTGCCGATAAGGGGAGCCAAATGTGGAAAAAGGGCAAAGTTCTCAAAGAATGAAATTTTTTGATAAGGCAAACACAAGTGCAAATAATGGCTAAGACAAACAAAGAAAAGAGAAAGATGGACTCCATTGGGGAATCGAGGGAAAGGTGAAATATGTAAACAGTTTGAAGTTGTCAAATTTTCCCAATAGGGCAAATTGATGGACAAGGTCAAAAAGGAAAGAACAAAAAAGGTTTGGCAAATTAAAAATTTGTCGATAGAGGCTAGCTAGAGAAGGAAGCCAGTAAACAAGGAAGGTTTGGAAAATTGAAGATTTGCCAATAAAGGCAAAAACCAAAATAGTTTTCCATGGCATGATTTTGCTGACAAAGTGAAAAAAGCCAGCAATAGGAGAAGTTTGTAAAAGGGAAAAGTTGCCAATGGGAGAGAAGAAAAAAGAAAAATGAAATGGCAAAGTGGCATGGTTTGAAAAATCAATATTTTGCTGATAAGGCAAAATAATGCCCAAGATGACACAGAGAGATAAAGGATAGAAAATGAAGAAGGCAGAGAGGTTATTGAAAATGAAAATTCATCGATAAAGGGCAAATTAGAGATTAGAGGCATAAAATTAAAAGGAAGATCAAATGTTTTGTAAAGAATATAATAAATGCAATAGTTTAAAATATTTTAGACATAGTTTAAAATATTTTAGAATAGCATAAAGAGCTTTACACGGGCATTTTTGGTGAATCATATTTCAAGCGCCTATCTACCTAAAAACATGCAATGATTGTAGGTGATCAGTCAGTTGCAGGTAGATGAAACTATAGAAATCTTCAATACAAAAGGACCAGAATTAAATGTAGGGATAAAGTATTTCAACATACAAATCTTTCTGCAAGTACTTTCATTCTTGAAGGATGCCAAGGCATGGGCACCTGCATGTTTCACAGTTGTCAAGATGCGGGATTTCCTTCTAAACATGCAAATTTTCTGACTGCACAGTGGGTCAATATTATTGTAGCATGGGCTTGGTGTCTTTACTGATTTTCAATGTCCAAGGGTTACAAAAGAATAGAATGCTATATATGCAAAAAAATTAGATGCATTCAGGGTTGGTCGTTGCACCAATTGTCTATTCAAGGAGGCCTAAGGGAGATTTTTGGGAATCAAGCAAAGTATAACATGTGTGAGTATTGAATGGACAGATGTTTTTGATACAATGTAGGAATGGGTTTTAATGCACATCCTTATGCAGTGGTATGTTTGCATGACTATTATATTGATTTAGGGGAATATATAGTCACAACTTTGTAGTTTCCTTCACCACATTTTTTGGTGCGATTGTAATAGAGATTTGATAATATGTTGTTAGACTTATGGCACACAACTGAGAGGGGGGGTGAATTAGTTGTGCAAGACTTTCTCTCAATTTACACACTTAAATTCTTTTAGTGATTAGCAACATATTTAAGCATGAGACATAATGCATTCAAATCAAAAGCAGAAACTCATCAACACATGAGACACCAAGATTTTT
Source organism: Cunninghamia lanceolata (assembly GCA_027924645.1). NCBI lineage: Eukaryota > Viridiplantae > Streptophyta > Pinopsida > Cupressales > Cupressaceae > Cunninghamia > Cunninghamia lanceolata. The sequence goes on from BSBN01000193.1 coordinate 10,025,713, forward strand.
GACATGGAAAACCTGATTAAGGGAAAAACCACGGGGTGATTAACACAAGAATGTATTCTCTGTTAGAAGAATAGAAAGAACAAAAATGGCACATGCCAATTAGGGCTCACTACCCGAGCACACTACTCACATGAGGCTCACTACCTAAAAGAGACACACTGTCTACAAAGAAATAAGTATATACATGAACTGGAGAATAGCATCTTCACCATGCTTGAATCAGTTCCATTAAGCTCAATACTTCTGCTTTGCCTTTCGCTCTCTTCTTTGCTACCACTCACTCATCTCCATAAGACACACTTCAAAATGACTTCACAATCCCTTATTTATACAAGGCATTGACTTAGGAACAGTCATCTAAGTCAGAAAACACCCGCAAGAACATCTGCAAGACGTGTAATACATCCGGTCAGCTAGTCTCTAGAAGAACACCAATATTCAGTGGTTATTCTTCAAATGCAAATTCTAACATCCATGTGGACTGCTAACATGAACTGCACATGATCCAATGATCATCATAACCTTCCCTGAATCACCAAGAACATCCACACTTCAACAGCCTACTAGAATTCTTCTCTCCTTCATCCGGAGCTTCAAGAACATAGTCTGTCATCACTGTCACAACGGAATAGGATCTTCCAGACCTTCAAACCACAAATCAATCTAGTTGATACTTTACAAGGATGTCCTCAACAGTCCCTCAAATTTGTAGAATGGCAAAATGAATTTCTGGATCTCACCAGACCTATCTGTGACACTCTGTCACCTCTGAACACCTGCCAGAATCGGTTCTACTTGAGCAACCATAACTTCCTCAGATCTTCATACAAACCTCTAAAAACTTGATTGGAGCATCTCAAGACTTATATCTACAAACCCTATAAACCACATCCTCTGATCCTCAACCTATTGAGGACTTTTACCTTCTTATCATCACTGTTCTTCACTGTTCCTGATTGAGACTAAGTTTCTCAATATCCTCAGCACACAACTCATCTAATCCTTCTCATTAATACTACATGAGTATGTTGACGTTAATGACAACACCGGTTAGGCCCATACTTGCAACAATCTCCCCCTTTGTCATTGATGGCAACATATGATGTGAAAAACTATCAAGACAAGAACTTCTCCTTACTGTCACAACTCCCTCTATTAGCAACAATTATTCACATATCTTCTCGTCCTTTATTGCTCCCCCTTTGATCAGCAACCACTTGTTTTTCACATGTCTTCTCTCCCCCTTTGACATCAATGGCAAAGGGATCATACTTGCAACTCCATCACTTCATAACATACTAGCTGCTCCCCCTGAGTAGCAACTCCCTATCATCAATCCGGATCACAAGATATGACTGTGATATCCACCAGACTGATGCACATCAGTGCATCCTAGTTCATCACCAAAGGGGCAATAACCCCTAAATTCTCCCTGAGATACTCAAAAGAGTCCTTGGGAAGAGGTTTAGTAAAGATATGTACAATCTGATCCTTGGAGGGTACATACTCCAATATGACTTCATCCTTGTTCACTTGCTCTCTCAGAAAGTGAAACTTGATAGATATATGCTTAGTCTTAGAATGCAACACCGGATTCTTGGATATACTTATAGCACTTGAATTATCATAGAGGATTGGGATGAGCTCCTCATACTCTACTTTAATATCTCTTAGCATCTACTTCATCCACAAAACTTGAGTGCAACAACCTGCTGCTGCAATCTATTCTACTTCAGTTGTAGACAGGGATATTACCTCTTGTTTCTTGCTTAGCCAAGAAACCAATCTCTTTCTCGAAAAGAAAGCTCCACCACTGGTACTCTTCTGGTCATCCACATCTCCTACCTAATCAGCATCTATATATGCATGAAGAGAGAAATCATGATCTCGAGGATACCACAAACCATACTCAACTGTTCCTTTTAGATATCTAAAAATTCTTTTGATTGCCATGACATGAGATTGTCTGGGATCAGCCTGGAATCTCGCAACAAGACCAATAGCCTGCATTATATCTGGTCTAGTTTGAGTGAGATCTAATAATCCTCCAATCATTGATCTGTACTTTGTCTGATCTGCCTTAGGAGAGTCATCATCTTTGCTTAACTTACATCCGGTTGCCATGGGAGTATTCATTGGCTTTGAATCTTTCATTCCAAATTTCCTCAATAATTCTTTCACATATTTGGTTTGAGAAATAAAGATTCCTTTCTTTGATTGAGTAATTTGCAGACCTAAGAAGAAATTCATTTCACCAAGCATTGACATCTCAAACTCACTTTTCATTTGATTTGCAAAGGTTTTACACATACTGTCTCTTCCTCCAAAGATGATATCATCAACAAATACTTCAACAATCAAGATGTTTTCATGATCAATTTTGAAATATAAGTTACTATCAGCAATACCTTTGTTGAAGCCAATCTTCAAAAGATGTTTGTCCAATCTTTCATACCACGCTCTTGGAGCTTACTTTAGTCCATACAGTGCCTTCTTCAGCTTGCAGACCATATCACTATGCTCAGATAATTACAATCCATCAGGTTGTTCAATGTACACTTCTTCTTCTAAGTCACCATTCAAGAAAGAAGATTTGACATCCATCTGATACACCTTGAAATCCTTGAAGGCAACAAACGCAAGAAATAATCTGACTGCTTCAACTCTTGCCACTAGAGCAAAAGTTTCTTCAAAATCAATTCATTCTATTTGAGAGTATCCCTTGAAGACCAATCTAGCTTTATTTCTGATTACTTCACCAACTTCATTTAGTTTGTTCTGGAAGACCCATTTGGTTCCAATTACATTCTTGTTTCTAGGTCTGGGAACAAGATCCCAAGTGTGACTTTTTTCAATTTGCATCAACTCTTCCTCCATTGCTTTGGTCCAGTTTTCATCATTGCAGGCTTCATTTATTATCTTAGGTTCAATCTTTAAAATCAGACAATATTCATCTAAGTTTTGAGTAGTTTTCCTTCTAGTTTGCACACCTTTGCTTTTGTCACCTATGATCTAATCTTCAGAGTGGTTCAGTCTTACATACCTCGAAACTTTAGGAGTTTCTTGCACATCTGCTTCTTGATCAAGCTCATTCAGTCCTATCTCTTCTTGATTTACCAGATTAGTCTGAATCTAACTTTTAGAAAAGGATTGAACTCCTTGAACTAGAACACCATTTTGATCATCTTCATCATATTCATAAAACCTTGAGGGTTTCTCTATTTCGTCATCAACCTTCACATTTGTACTTTCTATTATCTTTCTTAGTCTCTTGTTATAACACCGGTATGCTTTTCTTTGAGTAGAGTAACCCAAGAATATTCCTTCATCACTTCTAGCATCAAACTTGCCTAGATCTTCATCTCTTTTGATGTAACATTTGCTACCAAAGACTCTGAAATATCTTACAGTAGGAGTAGTGCCAAACCAGAGTTCATAAGGGGTCTTACCGATATTGCTTTTGATTTGAACTCGATTAAGAGTATAGACTGCAGTGCTGATAGCTTCTCTCCAATAGATCTGAGGAACATTTACTTCCATCATCATGGTCCTAGATGCTTCCTAGATGGTCTGTTCTTTCTCTCCACTACTCCATTCTGCTGTGGAGTCCTCGGAGCAGACAACTATCTCTTAATTCCATGTTTCTCACAGAACTCTATGAACTCACCAGATGTGAATTGTCCACCTCTATCAGACCTCAGACATTTCAACTTTATTCTTGTTTCATTCTCTACCATAGCCTTGAATATTTTGAATTTCTCAAGAGCTTCTGATTTCTCCTTTAGAAAGATCACCCACATCATTCGGGAATAGTCATCAATTAGCAACGTGAAGTATCTATCACCTTGACTACTCCTGGTTCTTGCCAGACCACAAAGATCAGTGTGAACTAAGTCCAATAATTTGGTAGAAGATAATTCCTTGCTTTTGAATGTGACTCTGCTTAGCTTACCTAACTGACATTCCTTGCACAAGTTGTTAGTAGGTTTCACCAATTTTGGAAGATCTCTTACAGCCTGAGTATTGCTTATCTTGATGATATTATCAAAATTCACATGACGCATCCTTCTATGCCATAACCAACTCTGATCAACTTGAACAAATAAGCAGCTTTTACCAGTACCAACCAAATGGAAGATGTTACCTTTAGTTTGAGTATCGGATGCAATCTCTATTTCAGAACTTTCAAAGATTTTGCATTTTCCATCCTTGAATCAAAGATGATAGCCTTTGCCTACCAACTGTCCAACACTGAGAAGATTGTGCTTCAAACCTTCAACATACAGTACATTACCAGTTTTGTTTCTTCCATCAAAAGAAATAGTTCCTCTTCCTCTTATTCTACCAGCAAAATTATCACCAAACTTTACCACTCCTCCTTCATACCTCTCCAAATCTACAAACTTATTTTTGTCACCTGTCATATGGTGAGAGCATCCACTGTCAATGACCCTGTTGGTGCCTGATTTCACTGTCATTTTCTGAGCAATTTTCATGCAGGCACCTTCCCTAAAAATCCAAAAAGTTCTAAGTCTTTGGGCCTCCTCAGCATGTTTTAACATCAGCATCATATTTTCTTTGAGGAGGAGGTCATCATCATCATATTTCCTTTGATGGTGGTCAGCATCATCATGTTCTCTGTCGACTTGTCTTCCATCGTCATCATCATATTTCGATATCGGGTGATGTTTTGATATCATCCCGATCCTGCTGATGAGCTACAATGTGCCTTAGTTTTCTTGCGGAGGGTGATCTTTCAAGTATCCGGTGATCTTCCATTTATCACTTTGCCCTGACATGATGATAATGTTGCCCCGATCTTCCGAAGGGGTTATTCTTTGAGTTGTTCGACCTGACTTGTTCTTTCTTAAGGGTCGTCATCATCATCATGATATTTCCAGTTATCACCGTGTTGCTTGCGGGGGTCATCATATTTTCTGCCTTCATGATATTTCGCCGGGGTGATATTTTTTATCATCGGGTGATCTTGGTTATGATCATCCTGATGATGTTGTTGAAGAGTTCTAAGTATGACCCGATATTCACTAGGGTCATCATATTTTGAACGTCAGGATGATCTTAGTCAATATCATCCTGATGATGTTGTATCACTTCATGTTCGTTGTTTTATCATCCTGATGATGCTGACGTCATTCTTATGCCAGGATGATATCTATTTCTTTGCCTATATGCATCATGATATTTCCGAAGGAGGGGGTGATATTTTCATTTTTGAATATCACCCGGATGTATGTTTGTTCCAGCGTCATGATGATGCTGATATCAAGGAGATATCCGCCTACCGGCTTCGTGCATTATCTAGTGGGGGGTGATCTTTTCAAGCATCATCATATTCATTTATCGCCCCGATCTTATAGTAGAGCTACAGTGCAGCATGATATTTGTGCATCAGGATGATATTTCCAAATATCTGGTTATCTTCCGAATATCATCCTGATGTCGATATGATGATGACGTCATCAAGGTCCGGGGGGGTCATATTTCTAACACTGATCATCTTGTGGAGATCTCCCGATATTTGCAAACATGATGATGACGTCATCCGGATATGAGGAGGTGCGCAGTAGGCAGATATGATGATGACGTCAGCAAGATATGATGATGATGTCATCAGGATGTTCATCGGCCAGACTTTTGGTATAGGCTCAGCAGGAGGATGTTCCTCCGATGGATCAGGTTGTGCCGATGAAGGCGATTATCATGCAGGCTATATTGCGATATGATGATGACGTCAGGGTGATATTTCAAGCAACAGGATATCATGCTGCTGGAGGATGATGATGATGAAGTCTTATACTAGTGTCGTCAGGAGCAAAAGCACCGACATCATATATGCTCATGACCTAGTATATAAAGTGTTAAAGAGGTCACCGCGGGGTGCATGTGGGATATTTGATATCCTGCATATTTTCAAATATCATGATGATGAATCTCGGTGGGAAATGGTTGCGATCGACTGTTAGATGTTTTTCCCAAGGCCGCGGGTTGGTGCGCCATTAATGGCGAAGGTTGCAGAGGTATGGGCGGATCTGGTACCCGATTGAAGGTGTACATCAGTGGACAGTGGCGCAGGGCTCGAGATATCTTCCTGTCTCCTCCCCTACCTGCTGCATTCATGTTTGGGCGCCAATCTGGTAATGCGTTGAGCGCCATTTTGCTGATACTGTGTATCTGGCGAGATTTTTGGTCAACCATGTAATTAATTGCTGTGGTACACTGCCTGGCTGATATAAGCAGGAAGTGTTACTCATTTTTGGTTGTTGAAAATTAGACATTTTGGCTCTGTAATAAGATACAACTGGTTTTGGTTGCTCTGTGCAGCAAAACTTGTGAGTTTATGTATCTCCTGTTGTACGATTTGGCATGAATCCACTGATTTCATGGTTAATCTTATATGAGTAATGCTGTGTTTGCATGTGTTATGCTGATTCTATCTCCAGTTTTGCATGTATCTCTCTTACTGCAATAGGGATGCCATAAGTAGATACAGCTTAACACTCTTTATTGGGAGATATCTGTAAGGCAGATATCATGTGTATCCCCCTGAAATCCAGTTTTAGCTATTCATGCTGATCATTCACAGGTGTATGTCTACCGACTCCAAGCCCTGGATAGGCACCAATCTAGCTCTGTGTTGAGGTTATACACCAGGTCCAGGTTTGCATCCAAACACCATTTCAAATTACTTCATCTTTCCACCTGTTAGTTGTAGGAATAGGATTAGGAACCCCCTGCATGCTCTCATACCCAACCAGACATCATGTCCAAGAATGTTGCCAGCCTTGTGATCTATCATACAGATCTTGGTCCATACATGAGAGTATTCTGCCTGTTGTTGTCAAGTTAGATCTTTCTATCTTTGAGCCAGTCAAGGTTACATCTTGAGTTATAGGGATACCCCCCTTGGTGCGGCAGAACCAGAAGTGAAGGGGAGGAGCTCACGCAACCTCCTGTATTTAGTTGGCTGAATCTGCCTGTGCATTAGAAGTGGCAAACCCTAATGCTGATTCAGAAGAAAAACCAACAGACCCAATCATCCTTCTCTTCAATTTGGGCAGCCAGAGCTTTTTCCACACTCTTAAGATTGACAGATACAGAGGACATTGGATCTTCTTCCTTGATGGCAATAAACACCCATTCATTTTTGGATTGGTTTTCTATCTCTGATTCATCATCTATTACTCCTTCATTATCATCATCTTTATGTACATAGTAACAGTCCTTTTGGAACCTTGGCTTGTTAGGATTTTGCCTTGAAAATCTTTCCAGACACCTTGAGGCAAAATGACCAATCTTATTGCAATTAAAACACTTAAAGGGTATTTTTCCTTCATACTTACCGGATCCTCTTGGTAGTCTCTTTGCAATAAGGGCTTCGAGTTGGGTCGTTTCTACTTCTTCTTCTTCCAAATATTTTCTTGCTTTTTCATACCAAGACAATTTTCTTGAAGAATTCTCTCCCCGATCAAACCTTTGTTTATGTTTAACAGAGGCACTGACTTTGAATGCAGATTTAGTCTTGGGGGGGTCATCTCCAAACTCTTTCATTTCAAATGCAACCAATTTCCCAGCCAATTGATCTCTTGTGACAGTTGTATGGGCTCTGAATTCTTCAATGGCAGCAACTTTGATTTTATATGAAACAGGAAGGGATTTGAGAATTTTGCCAACAATCTCATTTTCATCCAAGACTCCACTAGCATTTGTAATTCCACAAACCAGCTCAATCACTCTTGGCATAAAAGTGGTAATATTTTCATCATCTCTCATCTTCAATTTTTCAAATTTCCCTTTTAGACTCTGTAACCTTGCACATTTAACATACTGATCTCCTTCATGCAAAAGTTCCAGTTTATTCCAAATCTTAAAGGCAGTTGGTAGGTCAATAACATTTGAGAGCTTTGAGTCAGATAATGCGCTTAGAAGAGCCTCTTTGGTCGACAGATTATTTTTAGCATCTGTGATTGCATTTAGGGTTGTCAGACCACCCTATGGGGGTACAACGATATTGTAACCATGGACCAGTATGCCATTCCCATACACTGCAAGTGACATTTCATGCAACCTTTCCAAAGAGCAAAGTTGTTTCCATCAAACATCGGACTATCCTTATTGTATGATGACATCCTGGATCTCCTCAAGCAGTTAAGCTTATTTTAAAGGAACTTAGCTCTAATACCAATTGTTAGACTGAGGGCACACAACTGAGAGGGGGGGTGAATCAGTTGTGCAAGACTTTCTCTCAATTTACACACTTAAATTCTTTTAGTGACTAGCAGCATATTTAAGCATGAGACATAATACATTCAAATCAAAAGCAGAAATGTCATGCCCACATTTCCCATGCGGTCACAACATGCATCACATGTGTCATGTCCACATGCGCCATGTGGTCATGACATGAAATACCAAAAATTTTCCACTACATGTTGTCGGTGGTGGCGTACCAAATACATGTGCACACACCCTACACAAGGAAATGCATGGTTTCCTAACCTAGGTTAATCTCATGAATTATATTTGAACAATAATTGTTTTAGGTGATAGATCATTTTTCAGCAAAGCACGATCATCTGATTCTTCTTTCCATTTTCTGGAATTTAATATTAATTTCTCGTCCTTCAGACTTAGCATTTTCAACCAAACCCGTTCATTTGCCCTCTCTTCCTTTTCTTGGAATTTAGTTTTGATTGTATTTCTATCTCATTTCCCTTCCCGTTGTGCAATATGTTATCCTATTTTTTTTTCTTCACGTTCTTTATCAAACAGTAATAACACTACATCCTTTACATTATATTTCTTGGTAAACTAGATCACTTACACAGGGTTGGTTAACTTCACTTGACTCAGTCCCCCTAGGGTTCCGTTCTAGCTTTTAGTTCAATGTTTGAATTCATTTTAATACTCAACCTGTTCCTAAACAGGATTAACGGTAGGTTAAACTTAGTTCTTTTAGCCCTGTTCGGAAATGTCATGCATTTTCTCCTCTTTGTTTTTCCAAGGTTAGCTGTTCTTTCTCTTTCTCTCTTTTTTTTATTGGACGTTTATTCTCTAAATCTACAGTTGAGTTTAAAATGGCCACTCATGGAATGCCTGTGAAGGTTTGTTTGCATTTATTTTCAGTGTCCTTTGTAGATGAAGGGATCATACTTTCCTCTTCATTTTCCTGTCATTTAATTTAGGATAATTGTTAAAACTTCCGAGAAACTCTTCCTTAAAATTAAAATATATTTACCTATGCTCTTTTTAAATTGTAATTGTATAAATAATGTATTTTTGAATTGCAACTTTGAGTTTAAACATCTATTCAATTCGTATTATACATTATGCATAAATAAATCCCACTTTCCTTGATTAAAATTTCTATTTCAAGTCAAATGTTTTAAACTACATATAGTTTGCCTTCAATGAATAGTGAAAAGTGAATAGTAAAAGTAAATAGTGAATAGTAAAAATAAATAGTGATTAGTGAATAGTAAATAGTGAAAAGTGAATAGTAAAATGGTCCCCGTCCTAGGAAGAGACTCTTAAGGTGGTGGTAATTTCAAAAGCAATACTGCAACCCAAATTTCATTTTTTTCATGGTAGCAAAATTACAACTTGACTTATAACAAAATTTAAAACTAATATTTCTACTAAGCTTGCACAGAAATAATACTTTTACAAACTTAATTAAAACATCAACTAACTCACAACTTTGCAAGTAGAAGAAGAAGGAACTAGACGAGTCTAATATCTTTTTAAAACTAAATTTTCTTTTCCTTTCCTCATTTTAAAATGGTAAAACTTAATGAACAATAGAAATACAAACATCAACCCAAAAACAGAGGATTTCTTCCCAACTTCAAAATATCAATTTATACAACAATAGGGAGATAACTTTCTCCTTTTGATGAATCAACCAGGCTGCAGTCACTAATCCTTAAGAGTAAAGGAAAATAAAATATTTTCCCAACACAAGAAACTTCTCCAAACTTCACAAATAGCTCAAAGAATACCTGCATAACACACAAGGGAAGAAACACCACACAAGCTGCTCTCCTCCCTACCGTAGACCCATAAGAGGGTCACCCCCGAGCTAGGGAGATTATCCACACACCTAGGGAATCCAAATCCACTTCACAACAGGTGAAAAAAATAACACACCGGAACACACATACACCCATGGATATTTACACAACACAAAAACTCAACAAAAGTGAGTTTATAGAGGGGTAAGAGAGTGGACACACTCAACTCTAGAGTACCACCCTTCACAATAATTCAACACAATTTTTTTCATGGCCTCAAGCCAAACAAGATCATCAGATTTCAAGAAATATCATATTTGGCTCTCAAGCCATATAACCAATTTTCTCAAATTCACACAAATGCCCTCAAGGCTTTCAACATCTCAACAGAAACAAGGCATGCACTCGAGGAGGATCACTCCTCCCTTACCCCACACTTGATGAGCCTTTCTCCCAAGTGGAAGACGCTCTGTCAACACCCCACAGTTGATGAGCATTTCTCCCAAGTGGAAGAAGCTCTGTCAACAACCCAATAAAATTTCCCCGCAATAACAAAATTTACAACACAAACAAAATAAATAATTTTCACACATCCTTCATGCAACAAATAAATAATTTTCGCACATTCTTCATGCAACAAATAGAAATACATAGGAAAAGCCATGAAATCTAAATAAATAATTTTCGCACATCCTTCATGCAACAAATAGAAATACAAAGGAAAAGCCATGAAATCCAACCTTAAAAAGCCCTTTAAGGGATGAAGTTGATGAAGAGCTCCATACTTAGTCTCTTCTCCCAATCTCTCCTAAAAAAAAACAACAATCTCTCTATGATCACAAGCAAGGGATAATGAATGGAGGATATAGGATGGCTAGAATAATTTCAGCATTATGAGGCTATGAAGAGAAGAATAGAGAAGGAATTGGGCATTATGAGGATGCCAGAAGAAGATTTCCTAGAGGAAATTAGGCATGATAAGAATGCAAGAATGAAGTCCCCCTGCAAGAATGAAGTTCCCCTACAAGAATCAAGTTCCCCTGCAAAAATCCAGTCTTCCTAATTGCTTAGAGAAGGGTCTTATTTATAGATTTTCTGAAAAGGGAATGGAAGGTGAGGATCAAGAGTTGAGATCAAGGGTTCACATTATTTGTGAATTTTAAATTCATCACTCTTCCCTAGAAATCCCCTCACATGCATAGGCATGCTCGGCGGTGTACACTTAAGGCGAAAACAATACAGTTGTCGACGGCATACCAAATACATGTGCGCACACCCTACGCAAGGAAACGCGTGGTTTCTTGACTTAGATTAATCTCACAAATTATATTTGAACAACAATTATTTTAGGTGATAGATCATTTTGAAATTACTGCCACCTTGAGAATCTCTTCCTAGGATGGGGACCATTTTACTATTCACTTTTCACTATTTACTATTCACTATTCACTATTTACTATTCACTAATCACTATTCATTTTTACTATTCACTATTTACTTTTACCATTCACTTTTCACTATTCATTGAAGGCAAACTATATGTAGTTTAAAACATTTGACTTGAAATAAAAATTTTAATCAATGAAAGTGGGATTTATTTATGCATAATGTATAATACGAATTGAATAGATGTTTAAACTCAGAGTTGCAATTCAGAAATACATTATTTATACAATTACAATTTAAAAAGAGCATAGGTAGTTTTAACAATTATCCTAAATTAAATGATAGGAAAATGAAGAGGAAAGTATGATCCCTTCATTTACAAAGGACACTGAAAATAAATGCAAAGCATAGGTAGTTTTAACAATTATCCTAAATTAAATGATAGGAAAATGAAGAGGAAAGTATGATCCCTTCATTTACAAAGGACACTGAAAATAAACGCAAACAAGCCATCACAGGCATTCCATGAGTGGCCATTTTAAACTCAATTGTAGATTTAGAGAATAAACGTCCAATTAAAAAAAAAGAGAAAGAGAAAGAACAGCTAACCTTGGAAAACAAAGAGGAGAAAATGCGCGGCATTTCTGAACAGGGCTAAGAGAACTAAGTAAGTTTAACCTACCGTTAATCCTATTTAGGAATAGGTTGAGTATTAAAATTAATTCAAATGTTGAACTAAAACCTAGAATGGAACCCTAGGGGGACTGAGTCAAGGGAAGTTAACCAACCTTATGTAAGTGATCTAGTTTACCAAGAAATTAGGAATAATGTAAAGGATGTAGTGTTATTGCTGTTCGATAAAGAATGTGAAGAAAAAAAAAAGGATAACATAAGAAGATCTTGCACAACGGGAAGGGAAATGAGATAGAAATACAATCAAAATTATGTTTTAGAGAAATGGTAAAATGAATTTGATAGAAATACAATCAAAACTAAATTCCAAGAAAAGGAAGAGAGGGCAAATGAACAGGCTTGGTTGAAAATGCTAAGTCTGAAGGAGGAGAAATTAATATTAAATTCCAGAAAATGGAAAGAAGAATCAGATGATCGTGCTTTGCTAAAAAATGATCTATCACCTAAAACAATTGTTGTTCAAATATAATTCGTGAGATTAATCTAAGTCAGGAAACCACGTGTTTCCTTGCGTAGGGTGTGCGCACATGTATTTGGTACACCACTGACAACTGTATTGTTTTCACCTTAAGTGTATGCCGCCGAGCATGCCTATGCATGCGAGGGGATTTCTAGGGAAGAGTGGGAAAATTTTTGGTATTTCATGTCATGACCACATGGCGCATATGGACATGACATGTGTGATGCATGTTGTGACTACATGGGAAATGTGGGCATGACAAGAAACTCATCAACACATGAGACACCAAGATTTTGACGTGGAAAACCTGATTAAGGGAAAAACCATGGGGTGATTAACCCAAGAATGTATTCTCTGTTAGAAGAATAGAAAGAACAAAAATGGCACATGCCAATTAGGACTCACTGCCCGAGAACACTACTCACAAGAGGCTCACTACCTACAAGAGACACACTGTCTACAAAGAAATAAGTATCACATACATGAACTAGAGAATAACATCTTCACCATGCTTGAATCAGTTCCATTAAACTCAATACTTCTGCTTTGCCTTTCACTCTCTTCTTTGCTACCACTCACTCATCTCCACAAGACACACTTCAAAATGACTTCACAATCCCTTATTTATACAAGGCATCAACTTAGGAAGAATCATCTAAGTCAGCAAACACCTGCAAGAACATCCGCAAGATGTGTAATACATCTGGTTAGCCAGTCTCAAGAAGAACACCAATATCCAGTGCTTATTCTTCAAATGCAAATTCTAACATCCATGCAGACCGCCAACATGAATTGGACATGATCCAATGATCATCATAACCTTCCTTGAATCACCAAGAACATCCACACTTCAACAGCCTACTGGAATTCTTCTCTCCTTCATCCGGAGCTTCAAGAACATAGTCTGTCATCACTGTCACAAAGGAATAGGATCTTCTGGACCTTCAAACCACAAACCAATCTAGTTGATACTTTACAGGGACGTCCTCAACACTCCCTCAAATCCACAGAATGGGAAAATGAATTTCTGGATCTCACCGGACCTATCTATGACATCTGTCACCTCTGAACACCTGTCGAAACCGGTTCTACTTGAGAGACCATTACTTCCTCAGATCTTCATGCAGACCTCTAAAAACTTGACTGGAGCATCTCAAGACTTGTATCTACAAACCCTATAAATCGCATCCTCTGATCCTCAACCTATTGAGGACTTTTACCTTCTTATCATCACTGTTCTTCACTGTTCCTAATTGAGACTAAGTTTCTCAATATCCTCGACACACAGCTCATATAATCCTTCTCATTAATGCAACATGAGTATGTTGACATCAATGACAACACCAATTAGGCCTATACTTGAAATATATGTGACAATATTTAAGTCAATACATGCTTTGTGTTGAGTCATTTCTTTGTTGCAAATGGGTCATTGTAGTTTGATTTTGGATAATTAAGTATGTCCAATGTATGAGATGTAATCTAAGAAATATATGTCAATATATTTTAGTCTTCTGTTGATACTGGTTCAATCTATTTTCTTCCTTTCACTACTTAGGACTCAATTGCCGAGTATGCACTGGTCTGTATTGGAGAGGGATAAATCAGTCTTTTAAAAACAAAAAAATCATTCACCTATGGTTTAGGGGAAAAAACTATCTTTCTTGTATATCTACATTCGCACAGTTGAATCAGCTATATAGGGGCTTTGTGACAGCTAGTCATTCTTGACTTAGTGACATCTTTTGGAGTTAAGATGATGAGTTGGGTTTGGCTATTTATTTGTTTTTAGTTGTTCATCTGGTTTGATGTTAATACCTACTTAGGTATACCCCTTGGAATATCCCTCTAGAGTTTAAGCCGAGCTCAAAGTGTAGGGGTGTTGGCCAAATTCCCCCTCAACTTGTTGATAAACCTCTTCCTATCACCCTGGCGACAATCCATGGCCTAGGTGATTTAGGAATGTTTTAGAGTTTTGGGTTGCAATCATTTTGGGAACCAACATTTTGGCACCGTTGTCGAGGAGGATTTGAAAAGATGAAGAATTTGAAGACATGTGTAACAATCATTGCTAGGTGTAGTTTGTTGTTGTGTGTAAGTTTGGCAGCCCACCAACTTATGCCAACATTTTGGCACCATTGTTGAGAAGGATTTGAAAGGATGTAGAATTTTAAGACCCCTATAATAGTCATTGCTAGGTGTAGTTTATTGTCATGTGTAAGTTTGGTAGCCCGTCAACTTATGCCAACAGATTGGTGTCGTTATTGGGGAAGAGTAAAGTGTTGGGTTAGAAAGATGTATGGACTCTACTGGTGAGAGAAACCTAGAATCAGTTTTTGGCGTTGAAGATTGTCACACTTCAAGGAATTCTTGTTTGAAATAGGTGGGGACTTTATTGTCAAAGAACATAAGTTTTTTACTGTTGTACCTTTGTTGTTGTCAGTGATTCGAATGCTCCATCTCAATATACAACAACTAGTAGATTAAAGGTACATGGTTTTATTCCTAACTTTTAATGTTTGTTTCTCCTTTTATGATGATGGAACAAATTTGTATGCCTCATCTTTCTGTCTAGTATTATAGGATGTTTTAGTCATGGATGGTTGGTATGAATATATGACTATTCTAGGGCTACCCTTCTATCTGAGTCTTCCTATGTCTCAGACCAAAGGAATTACATTGGAGTGGATTCCCATGACCATCCTAGAAATACATATTCTAGTCATGGCTCTACATGTTATGCAAACCAAAACCTATATACACGCATGCAAAATCATAATGAATTAATAGTTTAGTAGTATGAAATTGAGAAAACCAAACAATTGTTGGAGTTATTATTGTAGAAAGAAGAAGAAATAGAAAATCAAATTATGCTGCTAGAATCTTAGACACAGTCCATTCCCCCTCCTGATGTTCCCAATTGCTCAGTTCCTTGGCCACCTCCCATTGCCATTGAAAACACATACAAGCAATTTGACCTTTTATGGGACAATAATGAGAAGCAGTCCATGCCAAACAAGATTTACTACCAAATGCCTTTATTTGATGGGTGTGAGGTTTATGTTGGGAAAGCACACATTAAGGCATTTTTAGATTTCATGGAGAAGTTCTAGTTTGAGGATGAAGATATGTGGATGAGTATTTTTGTCAAATCTCTATGTGGAGTAGCATGGAAGTGGCTGGTTAGTTTCCTTGATGAGCATTTTACTTCTTGGGATTAGTTGGTGGTTGCATTCAAAGATTTTGTAAATAGTCTAGACCTTGTGTTTCTTGTCCAAGAACTAGAAGATATTAGAAGAAAGAAAGGAGAGTCTAGCATGGAGCTCAACCATAGATTTGCATTTGCCTCGTCTCACATCCCAAAGAATTTTAGACCTGATCTTCCTATTTGTATTGACATGTATTTGAGTGCTTATGATGGTACCTTAACCCTAGTTTCTATATGGGAAGAGTTCAATCTAATGAGAATGCAATAGGCATACCTATTCATTGATTATGTTGAAAAAGTTAAGAGGGATATGATTGCAAAATCTCTATCCTCAGATGCGAAGATGGCTAATAATAAATAGGTTGTTGTTGACAACATGGATGTGGATGCTTCATGTGATCCAAACACAATATTAGATGATGATTGTGTAGTTAGAAGGGTAGAAGTTGAAGGTAGTGCACCATATGATAGTGATGTAGATAATTAAATCAATATTTGCACCTACATTCAAATAGATAGTTCATCAAGTGAAAGAGAAAATGATGAAAATAGTGGTGACTTCCAGCATAATGTTGAGTTATATGGCCTAGTGAACTAAGGATGCTATGTGCATAAGTAAGCAACAAGTTGAATCAGCGTGTAAAGTTGATTATGAAGATTGTGCACAAGTAACTGAAATCGATGGTGATTAAGGAACTTGTTTCTTGTTTGATGTTTTTCCCTCCTTTGTTCTTGTGTGTGATGAGGTAGTTAGTGCTTGTTGGTATGAGGGAGATGTGGAGGTGGTTGCACATGTTGATAACTGATCAAAGATAGTTGTTGGTGCAACCATGGAGTTTCAGTGTCAAGAAATTTCCCTAGAATGTGAATATTGTGATCAAGTGGATGCATATGAGAACCTATTTTTGTTGTGCAAGGTATGTTCTCTTCCTCATGTAGAGTGTGCTTCATCTCAACCACAAGGAAATAAAATAAGAATGTGTTTGGAAGAAGATATGTGTCATCGGTCTGTTTGCAGCAGTGAATGTGACACAACAAGTTGTGCAAGTTTGAGGTGTCTCATGATTTTGATCTATGTGCTAATGTTTTGAATTGCAGCCTGAGTCATGATTATGATTCTAAAATTGAAATTTGTGTCAACACATATGAAAATTTTGTTCAAGAGATTGATGGAGTTACAAATGAATATGAATGCTTCCACTTTGATGTGGAAAACTTGTTATCTCTTGAATGTGTTGGTGTTGCAGTTGAGGTTGAGTCCTTTGTATGGCACATTGATGTGAATGAGCAGTGAGGCATGTTTATGCTTGAGTTTCAACATCTTGCAACCCAACTTCAAGATATGACTGAGTTAGAGTCTTTCCAGTTTGCTCTACAAGATGAAGTACCTTACCTTGTCCAGATTAGTAGTGCATTCAAGAACAATTTTCTTTTCCATGTGAATTGGAGGTATTTTCTTTTTCCTTTAATTTGCATGAAGAGTTCAGTAGGTATGATAGCTTGGCACATAATAATGGAGGCTTGCCATCATTTGTTTCATTTGTTGCTGACCTAAATATTAGTTTCTCATTCATAGTTGTCAGGAACAAGCATGACATGAATATGAATAGGTCAAGTACCTATCTTTTATGGTTGCCATGCTGCAATGATTTCATTAATAAAGATGTGTTCATATGTGCCAGACAACTGAGAGGGGGTGAATCAGTTGTCTTGAAAACTTAAACACTTCTACAATTAAACATTAATCACTTATCCACAATTATTATGATTTAACAATGAATGCATGAAATCAAAAACTTAGCCACAGATACAACATCAAATACAAGAGAGACCAGATTTTACATGGAAAATCCCAAGGTGGGGAAAAACCATGGAGATGATTAGCTCTCAATATATATTACAATCTTGAAATAATGATGTTCAGGCTTGGTCACTCCACGGGACTAAACATATTGGCTCACTGCCATGATGAACAACTTGGTCTAGCAGGCTCACTACCTCAACTCTAAACCTAGAAAGATTACAATAAGAGCTGTTAAACCCTACTGGTAGCTCGCTGCCATGATCAACACCTTTTTATGTCTATGATTGAAGTACAACAATTCCTCTTCTTTGCTCTACCTCTACTCTGCTCTACCTCTTCTCTACTTCGCCTCTTCTCTACTATGCCTTTTGGAGCTTTCTTATTATCTTTCCATCTTCACTCAAGGACATCTTTTTCATGACTCAACTACAAGTATTTATACACTTCAACAACTTTGGAATGATCATCAAGGTCGGCATTATAATCATTAACCATTGGAACAATCTCCAAGGTCGGCATTACAAACATTTACAAAATAGGTCTTGACCTATTACAACATTATGCAAAGGGGATGAAGTAAAAGTGTATGCAGATCATGCCATACCTTAGCTGGGACTCAAACATAATCTTCCACACTTCATCATGCTTCCACAATCTTCCAGAGATCTTTGTAATCACTGGGATTAACTAGGCCGGCTAAGACTGGTTACATGCTATGTTATCTGGGAGCAATCTTCAAACATGATCTCAATTCCTTAATGCAGAACAATGTCAAGATATGAACATGATCAAGAGGCATCCACAAGCACATTGTAATCATTAGGAGCAACCGCACAAACTTTAACCATCTTAACAATAGGATCTTCACACTGAAACACATGAACTTTACTGTCTTCAACTATCATAAAAGAAAGATAGCTTGCAGACCACCAAAACATGAACCACTACAATTGTAGGCACTTATCATCATCCCATACTTCCCTCTAAAACCACAGAGCAAAATACTTTATTACGAAGCATAATACTTTATCCCTATCCCAACTGAACTTATAGAAAATGAAGGTTTTACTCTAGTGAATGCAACTCTCTCAATTCTTCACACCGGAGGCTCAAACTGAGGATTTAGCATCTTCAAAAATTCCTTTAACTTCCAATCCATAGACCAAGATCTTCATCCAACAAGAAATGTGGAGCAATCTACTAGACTGTTCTTTCAACATATAACTCATTGTCTATACTTCACTTTAGTGTAACTCACTTGTTTCTTCCAGATAGGATAATTTTCTCAATATCCTCAACATACAAAGCTTCGAAAGAAGTAATAAAATAAGATATAGTTGACACCAATGACAACAAAGATATGTTGACATCAATGACAACACCGATTAGGCACATACTTGCAATAATCTCCCCCTTTGTCATCGATGGTAACATATGATGTGAAAAACTACAACAACCATCAAGACAAGATTCACCCCCTTTCTCTTTACACACCTATACTCTTTCTTTCTACAAGATTCTCCACTTTTCTCTTTACACATCTACACTCTTTGTTTATCTAAGTTTTTCACATGACTTCTCTCCAACTTGACTTCATTCTCTGTCACCTTTTCTCTCAAAAAATGATACCTAATGGATATGTGCTTTGTCCTTGAATGCAACACTAGATTTTTTCATATGTTAATGGCACTTGTGTTGTCACAAAAGATTGTAATTAGATCCTCATACACAGCTCTAATGTCCTTCAAAGTCTGCTTCATCCATAACACTTGAGTGCAACTGCATGCTGCTACAATGCATTCTACTTCTGCAGTAGACAGGGATATTGAATCATGTTTCTTGCTCAACCAAGCTACTAACCTTTTTCCCAAGAAGAATACACCTCCATTTGTACTTTTTTTGTCATCCACATCTCCAGCCCAATCTGCATCAGTATATGCACTGAGAGTAAAGTCACTATCCTTAGGGTACCACAAATCATAATCCATTATACCTTTTAAATATCTTAGAATTCTCTTGACTTCCATCACATGTGATTCCTTGGGTTCTACTTGAAATCTTGCCACAAGACATACTGCATTCATTATGTCAGGTCTGGTTTGAGTCAGATAAAGTAATCCTCCAATCATAGATCTATACCTTTTCTAGTCTGCCATGAGTGAGTTATCATCTTTACTCAACTTAGGTGTGCAAACTGGTTTAGAGTCTTCCATCCCAAATTTCATTAACAACTCTTTCACATACTTAGACTGAGAAATGAAGATACCTTTATCTAATTGACTTATTTCCAAACCTAAAAATAAGTTCATCTCTCCAAACATGGACATTTCAAATTCACTTTGAATTTCTCTAGCAAAAACTGAGCACATACATTCATTGCCTCCAAAAATAATATCATCAACAAAGTTTGCAATAATTAAGATTTGTTCATCATTGATCTTGAAGTAGAGATTGTCATCTGTAGTACCTTTACTAAACCCTATTTGTATCAGATACATGTCCAACCATGCATACCATGCTCTGGGGGCTTGTTTTACCATGTCACCCTGATCTAATGACTGAAATCCTTCTGGTTGTTCAATCTAGACTTCTTCTTCCAACTCTCCATTTAAGAAAGAAGACTTCACATCCATTTGGTAAACCTTGAAATCTTTGTAGGCTGCAAAGGCCAAAAGCATCCTTATTGCTTGAATCCTTTCCACTGGAGCAAAAGTTTCTTCAAAGTCTATTCCTTCAACTTGAGTGTATCCTTTGCATACCAACCTTGCTTTACTTCTTACCACTTCACCATTCTCATTCATCTTGTTTCTGAAGACCCACTTTGTGCCAATTACATTCTTATCTACTAGTCTAGGAACAAGATCCTAAGTATGATTCTTCTCTATCTGTATCAATTCCTCTTCCATAGCCTTTTCCCAATTCTCATCTTTGCAAGCCTCATCCACAGTTTTAGGTTCAATCTTGGAAATTAGACAAAAATGTACTTGTTCCTCTACAACTTTTCTTCTGGATAAGATCCCTTTGCTCTTATCTCCTATGATTTGATCTTCAAAATGACTGAGTCTTACATACCTTGGAGTTTTGATAGCACTTATCAGAGCATTTCCTTCTTCATCTGAGTTGTCTTCATGTTGCATTACTTCTGATACATCTAGATCCTTTGACTCATATCCACTTGATTCTGAAGATCTTTCCTTACATTCATCAAATTTAACATTTGCACTTTCAATGATCTTATTCAGCCTCTTATTATAGCACTGGTAGGCCTTGCTCTTAGTGGACTAGCCAAGGAAGATTCCTTCATCACATCTAGCATCAAACTTGCCTAAATCTTCTTCTCTTTTGATATAACATTTGCTACCAAAAACTTTGAAATATTTCACAATAGGAACTTTATCATGGTTCTAGCAAATTCTTGAATTATTTTTCTTTTCCTTTCAATAACTCCATTTTGTTGTGGAGTTCTAGGCATAGATGGCTATCTCTTTATTCCATGTTCTTCACAAAAGAAATTGAATTCATTTGATGTGAACTCTCCTCCTCTATCTGACCTCAGGCATTTGATTTTCAAATCCATCTCATTTTCAACCATTGCCTTGAATGCCTTGAACTTATCTAGAGCTTTAGCTTTTTCTTTCAAAAAGGTGACCCAAGTCATTCTAGAATAATAATCAATAAGCAACATGAAATACTTGTCTCTTTGCAAACTTCCTACTCTGGTAGGTCCACACAAATATGTATGCACTAGCTCAAGTAGCCCTCCAACTGATTGATCCTTGCTTTTGAAACTTGTTCTTGGTTGTTTTCTAAATTGACACTCCTTGCAAATAGGATTAGCAGGCTTCACAAGCTTAAGTAGATCTCTAATAGCCTATGAGGTACTTATCTTCATAATATTATCAAAATTTATGTGACACAACCTTCTATGCCTTAACCAACTCTCATCAATCTGAACCAACAAGCAATAGTTATCAATTCCTTTCAAGTGATAGATATTACCTCTGGTCTTCTTACTAGTTGCAATGACTGTTCTAGATCTTTCCCTGATCTTGTATCCATTGTCCTTGAAGCTTAAATCATAACCCTTGTCACACATCTGACCCACACTCAAAAGATTGTGCTTTAATCTTTTCACATACAAGGCATCTTTAGTATTATGCTTGCCATCAAAAGAAATAGATCATTTTCCACAAATTTTACCAGATGTATCATCTCCAAACCTAACCAATCCACCATCCTATCTTTCCAAACTCACAAACTTACTTTTGTCACCAGTCATGTGCTGAGAGAAGCCACTATCAATAACCCATTCATCCTTGTCCTTAATGACCTGAGCAGCCAAAGCACTTTCCACTAGTTTTTCTTCCTTCACACAACTAGTAGAATTAGTAGACACATGATCTTCCTTAATATCAATAAACAAGCATTCATTTCTAGAGGTACTAGCATTATCTAGTTCACCATTATCTAATACTCCTTCATTATCATCAAAATCTTAAACATAATAACACTTCTTTTGGGTCCTAGGTCTATTCTCATATCTTTTTCTATTTCTTTCAATTCTTTCAGGACATATGGAAGCAAAATGACCTGCTTTACCATGGGAAAAACATTTGAAAGTTTATTTTCCTTTATACTTACCAGATCTTCTTTGTAGTCTATCCACAAAGTTGGTTTCAATTTCATCAAACTCATCATCAGATTCTACCTTGTACTTTTCTGACCTGGGAGTTCTTCCAAGAGTACTATCTTTGAAGGCTATCTCAACTTTTGGAAGAGCATCATCAAACTCTCTCATTTCAAAGGCAGTGAGCTTACCAAGTAGCCGATCCTTGTCAACTTTTTTTACTTGAATGAATTCTTCAATTGTAGCTACCTTGTGATAGTAGGACTTGGGCAAAGATTTGAGAATTTTCATCACAATTTCCTTATTGTCAAGAGTTCCCCCCATGGCCTTTATCCCTGTGACAAGTTCATCAACTCTTTACATAAAGGATGATACATTTCCATCTTCATTCATCTTCAAACTTTCATATTTCACTTTCAAACTTTGTAGTTTGACTTCCTTCATAGAATCATCTCTTTCATACAGATTTTTCAACTTTTCCCATACCTCATTTGCAGTTTCAAGATCCACAACTTTCATCAGTATTGAGTCGGTTAATGAGCTTAACAGAGCATCTTTTGCCTTGACATCCATCTCATGTTCTTTGATTTCATCTTCAGTCGTCATACCATTTTGAGGAATGATGTATTTTGTTTCTGTAGCTTTCCATACTTTGTAACCAAGACAAAGAAGATGGCTTTTCATCTAAGCCTTCTAGAGAGCATAATTTATTCCATCAAAATGTGGTGCTTCCTTCTTGTAAGACATTTCAAATCTTCCTCAAGCTATTCAACTTTCTTCAGAGGAACTTAGCTTTGATACCAATTGTTGATATGCACTAGACAACTAAGAGGGGGGGTGAATCAGTTATCTCAAAAATTTAAACACTTTTGCAATTAAATATTAATCGCTTACCATAATTATTATGATTTAATAATAAATGCATGAAATTAGGAACTTAACCATAGATACAACATCAAACACAAGAGATACCATATTTTACATAGAAAAACCCAAGGTGGGGAAAAACCATGGAGAGGATTAGCTCTCAATAGAGATTGCAATATTGAAATAATGATGTTCAGGCTTGGTCACTCCACAGGCCTAAACATATTGGCTCACTTCCATGAAGAACAACTAGGTCTAGCAGGCTCACTACCTCAACCCTAAACCTAGCAAGATTACAATAAGGGATGTTAAACCCTGAGGGATGTTAAACCCTACTACTAGCTCACTACTAGGCTCACTACCATGATCAATACCTTTTTATGTCTATGATTGGTGTACAACAATTCCTCTACTCTTCTCTACCTCTACTCTACTCTACCTCTTCTTTGCTCTGTCTCTTCTCTACTCTACCTTTTCGACCTTTCTTATTATCTTTCCATCTTCTCTCAAGGACATCTTTTCCATGACTCAAATGCAAGTGTTTATACAATTCAACAACCTTGGAATGATCATCAAGGTCAGCATTATAATCATCAACCATTGGAACAATCTCCAAGGTCAGGATTACAAACATTTACAAAATAGGTCTTGACCTATTACAACATTATGCAAATGGGATGAAGTAAAAGTGTACGCATATCTGTTGATAACTGAGAGGGGGGGGGTGAATCAGTTATCCTAATTATTTCCCTTATTAAACTTTCCTTTTAATTGAAGCAGCATAAAATCAAACACAAAACATTAACCATGAAATAAGAAACACATGACACAGTATTTTTGACGTGGAAACCCTGTTAAGGGAGAAAACCACGGGGTGATTAACCCAAGAATTATTCTCTATTAGAAGAATAGGAAATTACAAAAATGGCACTTGCCAATTAGGGCTCACTGCCCGAGCACACTGCTCACAAGAGGCTCATTGCCTACAAGAAGACACACTGTCTTACAAAGTGATAAGAATCACAGTCTTGAACTGATTGGAAGCATCTGCATATGCTAGAGTTCAGTTCCGGTTAGGTTCAGTATACTGATCTGCTGCACTTCATCTTTCCTCTGTTCTTTAGTCTGCTGTCCTTTCACATACCGGATCTTTCTTGCTACTTCTGCTCTACTCTGGACTTGTTCGCATATACTCTCGCACACTTCACACTCTTTACAACTAAATCCATCCTCTATATATATCCGCACAAGTAATTTCATCACCTTTCTAGTCGGCATCCGGAACAGTCTATTTTCTTACAAACTTAGTTCTGTCGGCTGAATCCTTGCTCACCAAGCAATGCGGATCAAGCATATACTTGTAGATATCATCAATTATGTCGGCCAAACATGATTCATGCCTCCGCAACCTTTATCATCATCTGTAACGCATCCGGAAAGTAGTCTGATACTCTGTCAGTCAGTTCTTCCTCTGTTTTCACTGTCTCTCAGGAATCCGGTACTCAACTATTCATATCTTTTTCCTTGTCCAACTCCGGAGGCTAAATCCTTGGAATATACCACTCAAGATAGTCCTCTTGACTTCCCCAGATCCGCACTGCACCAAGACACTTCCTCTGAGAGATCCGGACCAATCTGTCGGACCTTGCTACATGCTCTGTTCTTGTTCACCGGACCACAACAATCTTCAATCTGACTTCTGGTAGAGATATATCATGACTTGTGGATATGTGGAATGACCTTTGTTGCCATCAATGACAACAACCATGAATCCATATAGTGTCTCTTGCCAACAATCTCCCCCTTTGGCATTGATGGCAACACTTAGTGAAAAATGACTAAGTGTTTACACTATGCTCCCCCTTTGCTGATGCTCTGTCTTTATATACAATTTCCGGAACTCCCCCTGAGTTGGATTCCTCATTTTTCACTGCTCCTCACTCCCCCTTTGACATCAATGGCAAAGGGTAGGGTCCGCACACCAAAATTTTCAAAAATTTTCTATATATAGCCGCATATTTACATACTCACATATACTGCAGAATGTCTGCAAAGGATGTCTGCAGTTGAACCATTTCAGTAGCCCAACTTAGCTTCATTCTGTCCAAGATTGAAATGTGACCACTCAACAAAAATGCAAAAGCTTCTGCCCGCCTGAGATCTGTCGGATCTTTTGTATGGGCGGTGGTCTGGGCATCACTGATGGCCTCATGCATAGTTTCCAACTTAGGGACTATAATCCTTCTAAGTTCTCCCATCCGGATGGTAATGTTCTTCCTCTCCTTCTCAAGATTCTTTATTTCATTCAAGACTGCAATAGTCTGACATTCTTGATTTATTATAGAGGAAGAGAGAGGATCAAAACTTTGAGATAAGCTTTGAAGCTTGTCCTGTTCCTCTTTTATTTTCTTGTCAATTGCTGCTGTTGCCTTTGACCAAGATATACAAAATTTGTAGATGTCACCGCCATCCTTAAGAGCATTTTCTAAGCTCTTTATTCCAATGCTTACAATCTTCCTATCCTTAGAGATTAATTCTAATATTTCAGAAAATCTCTTATCCAAAAATTCCTTCCGGACCTTTTCTTCAGCTGATTTTTCTAGAGAATTAAAATGTGTATCAATACTGCTGACTAAGGTTTTTAGATTACCGGAAGTGGAGGCTGTCGGATCTATCTGGATTGATGGCATGATCTTTACAAGTACTCCGGAAGCAGCCTCTATCAACTCACAGTCTTCCATATGAGACTTCAGGAGCTTTTCATTTGCCTTGGCATTTGCAAATGAAGCTATCTTCATTGTTTGTACCGGAGAGAGAGAGTCAAAATCAAATGGACCTTTTAGAAGCTCCGGTTCATCAATCTCTAGAGTTTCTTTGCTCAAAAATTGTTGAACAGTTTGTGCAGTGTCTCTTGCCGGAGACAGATGTTTCTTTTCTTCTGCAGTCTTAGAACTGTCAACCTCTTTGTCTGTCACCACTGCTTCCTTCTCCTGCAATTGCTCTTCTTCTTTGGATCCGGAGACTGTAGGGGAAACCGGAGGAGAGATGCTTGCTTGTTCATGGGTCACTTCTTCTGGAGCAGAGGGTCCCAAGTCCTCACTTGTTTGTTCATGGCTCACTTCTTCCGGAACAGAAGATTCCAAATCAGCAGCTGTTTCTGCACCTAAGTCCTCTACAACAGGAAGATTGAACCTTTTGAAGGCCTTCCGGAGGATCTCTTCTGTCTCTTGTGCCACTTTGTCAGTCTCACCAAGCATGAGCTGATTCATCCTGGCTTTACTTCTGAACTCATCTCTGCAGTCCTTGAAGATCATGTTCATTGTCTTGGGATCAATTTGAGGATATAGCTGAATAGCTATCTGCTCCCGGATCTCAAGATCTTTGGCATGAGCATTATTCTTTCTTACTTCCATTTCCTTCTCTAGGCTTTTAGGAATGAGAGATATGATCTCAATGAAAGCCTTATTGTATGTGTTCAGATATTTAACTGTGGCTTCCTGCAGAGTCTTTTGGTCTGCCTCACTGAAGTCATCATAGGATTCAGTCATTGGTTGAAGGTTTCCATCCACCGTGACCGACTTGATTATGCTCTCTAGTGACAGAGTGGGCTTTTCAACAGTTACCTCTGCCATTTCCTCCTTGTCTTGGCCTGTGGAGGGCTTACCGGATCCTTTCTTTTTCTGTTTCTTTACTTCTCTTACTCCTTCATCTGATTCTGTCTCCTCTTCATCCTTTTGGCTTCCATAAGCCCTTGTGGCTTTTGCCTTTGATCTCTTTCCGGATGCCTGGACATCCGGTTTTGAACTTTTGGTTGAGGGAGGTGCAGATCTCTTTGTTGATCTGGTCCGGGTGGGAGCTCCAACCGGAGCACTTTCTTTGCTTTTCTCTTCTTCCTCAGCCTTTCTCCTCTTTTCCCGGCTGGCATCAAGTGCCTCTTTTGAGATGCCTAGGCCTTGAGCAATGTGCTCTACTTCTTTTCTCACTTTTCTCTTAATCTCAGGTTCCCTGAGTTCTACATGTAATTTCACGCTCAGCTCCTCAAAGGTTCCAAACCTTTCTGCCTTAGGATCTTTGGGCTGACTTAGCATGTGTTGAACATGCAGCTCTACTATCTGTTCATCAACTTCATACCCCATGGGCATGATCCAGACAGTCCTTGGCTCCACTGCCTCCATTAGGCACTGATCAGTGTCAACCATAAAACATACTGAGTCCTTGTATTTCTCAATGAGAGACTGGGGAATTCTCTCTCTTGCTTGCATCATGCTCTGAAAGTTTTTGAAGTATCCCCATAGAGCTGTATTTCTCGCTTTTGCATCCCCAAGTCCATGCAAATAGTCTCTTATCTGGACTGCAACAGGTTTGTCATTCTGCCATACCCATCCACTTGTTCCGGGTAGCTCATTCATGAAGTAAAAGAATAGACATACAATGAGAGTACCATACTTAAAGGAGTTCTTCTTGTCTTTCTTGATTTTCTGTACATTTTCCATCAATTGGCTTAGTAGTAGTTCACAAAGATCATAATCTGCATTCTTTCTTAGCATTTCATATGCTGTGTATATTGCAGTTCCGGATACAGAATTCTCCCTGCTGGAGTGATAGATCTTGTATCCTATTATCATTGATGCATATTTGATATCCGGATCCGAAATATCTTCAATGGTCATTGCCCTCTTATCATATTTTGATCCGGTGGCCTCAGTTACAACGTTGTTCTTGACAGATTTGAGGATAGGTACCCCCCCGGAAGAGTATAGACCAGTTACTGCTCTAATTGCTTCTTTTGTGATCTTACAGGGTCTATCTAGCCAAAGGAAGTTGTCATGCATCCTGCTCAGTACATACCGGACCCATTCATCTTCTTCAAAGCTAGGGAAATGAATGAATTGCTCAAATTGTTTCTTCTGGATACCCTTATACTCTGGTTTGAGCTCAAAAGCATTGTCTATCAGTTGCTTGTGATAGAGGTCTCTTAATTTGAATTCCCCAAATTCCTCAATGTTTGCGTGTATGTAAACCCTAATATCTTCAGTATGTAAGACTCCGTGGGGAACACTAGAGAAGGCTCCTAGTGGATCTACCTACAATGATTTGTAGGGATGTTTCTTGAATGAGGGGAGAGGTCTATCAGAGATCTTAACTATGTTTGGAGTAGCCATTCTTCAAAGATTTGCAGTGAGGCAATGAAAAACGAAGAATACCTTATGCGCCTTTGGTTTGCACGGAGTGGTTGGATTGATTTCTTTATGCAATAGCTTCGGCAAGAGATCCTTGGTGTGCTTGATGAACCTTGTTGCAGAGCTCCACTATTCGCTTCTTCTCAAGTGTAGAATGAGCAGATAACTTTTGAGAAATCCCTTATATTGCTCCGCAAACCCTAATATCTGTCTGCAATAAATGCTTCACCTGCATTATTCCGGTTTACCATGTCTGGACAGCTTGGAGTATCCCGGATTAGTCCTGATCACTGAATATCATCCGGATCTTTAAATCATGAATAAATCTAGGTAACATATTACAAGAACATCCCAAACACTCTGTCCAATCCGCAAGACAAGATCGTGCACTTCCGGATCTCTCCGGACCTTTTTGTAATCCTTTATCATACCGGAGCACCTCCCTGAACAGGTCTAACTTAATCGAACACAGCTTCTTCATAACTCCATGCGGACCTCTGAAAACTTGACTGAAGCATCTCAGGACTTATATCTACAAACCCTTTAATCCGCATCTTGTGCCACATCCGGCACAACTTGTTTGGCTGGGGGAACAGAATCTTCTTTGAGTCTCCCCCTGAGCCTGAGCTCACTTTTTAATTTCCGGAAGAAATATCAGCACCAGAATCTGGTGCGGATCCAACCTCTACATTCTCTGAGCTTTTCTTCACCCAAATCTTGCTCATCTGATTCCTAACTTCATCCGCATTCATCTTTTGTTTGCCCTTGTCTTGATTCTGATTATACACCGGACCTCTTTTGTCCTGATTCTTGTTTCTGCAGACTTTAGCATTATGACCGGACCTATTGCAGATTTGGCAAATAACATTTCTTTGCATATTTAACTGATATCCCCTTGATCTGCATTGATTAGCCATATGACCTACTCTATTGCATGTAAAGCATCTACCTTTGAATGATTTGATTACTTGCATAATTCTGCATTCATGGGATTTGTGTCCATACCTTTTGCAGTTGAAGCACTGTCCGGAGAAGGATGAATTAATCTGATTCATTCTCATTCTGCACTGATTAGCTTTGTGACCAAAATGGTTGCAGCTGTGGCAGTATCCATTGAAGGATGGATATTTTTGAGCATTTGGCTGTCTTACCGGAGGTCTTCTAGGCCTGCTCCTTGGATTTTCTGATCCAAGATTCCTCTGACCAGATCCGGAGCTTTCTCCTTTCTCATATCCCAACCCATACTTGTCATCAGTCTTCTTTTGACTTCCAAGAAGAACTTCAAGTTGAGCAGAACTTATCTTGAATTTCTCTTTATATTCATTTGCTGTTTGAAGATCTCTTTTGAGAGAGGTAATTTGATCCTCAAGTTTTTCTTCATTATCTTTGGCATCTTCAAGATCAGATTCAAGATGTCTGATAATCCTGTCCATCTGGTGGCATTCTTCTGATTTTTCCTTAAGAGATTGTCTTAGATTGTCTTCAGCCTTTCTTTTTTCTTCAATCTCTTGAGTGAACTTTATAGTTCCTGATTCCATTTCATGTCTTAACATAATGACTTCTTTTGATAACTTTTCACATAACTTGGTTTGCTCAGTCAATTCTTCATTTGTATTGCTTTCTTCACTTTGTCTTGCCAACTGTTGGAGCAGCTCTTTTCTCTTTTTCATAGAGAGACTTAATTTGTCTTTTAATTCCCTCATGAATTCATCAGCCTGTTTGAGTCTTTCTCTTAATTCACTGACTTCAGAATTTGACTGTTCAAGATCCTCAAGGGCAGTCTTGAGTTGCTCCTTTAAACCATATGCATCCATTTGAAATCCCAGATCTTCCTCAAGCTGTTAGGCTCTATTAGGAGGAACTTGGCTCTGATACCAATTGTTGATAACTGAGAGGGGGGGGTGAATCAGTTATCCTAATTATTTCCCTTATTAAACTTTCCTTTTAATTGAAGCAGCATAAAATCAAACACAAAACATTAACCATGAAATAAGAAACACATGACACAGTATTTTTGACGTGGAAACCCTGTTAAGGGAGAAAACCACGGGGTGATTAACCCAAGAATTATTCTCTGTTAGAAGAATAGGAAATTACAAAAATGGCACTTGCCAATTAGGGCTCACTGCCCGAGCACACTGCTCACAAGAGGCTCACTGCCTACAAGAAGACACACTGTCTTACAAAGTGATAAGAATCACAGTCTTGAACTGATTGGAAGCATCTGCATATGCTGGAGTTCAGTTCCGGTTAGGTTCAGTATACTGATCTGCTGCACTTCATCTTTCCTCTGTTCTTTAGTCTGCTGTCCTTTCACATACCGGATCTTTCTTGCTACTTCTGCTCTACTCTGGACTTGTTCGCATATACTCTCGCACACTTCACACTCTTTACAACTAAATCCATCCTCTATATATATCCGCACAAGTAATTTCATCACCTTTCTAGTCGGCATCCGGAACAGTCTATTTTCTTACAAACTTAGTTCTGTCGGCTGAATCCTTGCTCACCAAGCAATGCGGATCAAGCATATACTTGTAGATATCATCAATTATGTCGGCCAAACATGATTCATGCCTCCGCAACCTTTATCATCATCTGTAACGCATCCGGAAAGTAGTCTGATACTCTGTCAGTCAGTTCTTCCTCTGTTTTCACTGTCTCTCAGGAATCCGGTACTCAACTATTCATATCTTTTTCCTTGTCCAACTCCGGAGGCTAAATCCTTGGAATATACCACTCAAGATAGTCCTCTTGACTTCCCCAGATCCGCACTGCACCAAGACACTTCCTCTGAGAGATCCGGACCAATCTGTCGGACCTTGCTACATGCTCTGTTCTTGTTCACCGGACCACAACAATCTTCAATCTGACTTCTGGTAGAGATATATCATGACTTGCGGATATGTGGAATGACCTTTGTTGCCATCAATGACAACAACCATGAATCCATATAGTGTCTCTTGCCAACAATATCATGCCACGCCTTAGCTAGGACTCAAACATAATCTTCCATGCTTTATCATGCTTCCACAATCTTCTAGAGATCTCCACAATCACTGGGATTAACCAGGTTGGCTAAGACTGGTTACACGCTATGTTATCTGGGAACAATCTTCAAACATGATCTCAATTCCTTAAGGCGGACCAATGTCAAGATAGTAACATGATCAAGAGGCATCCACAAGCATGTTGTAATCATTAGGAGCAATCGTACAAACCTTAACCATCTTAACAATAAGATCTTCACATCGGAACCCATGAACTTTATTGTCTTCAACTATCATAAAAGAAAGATAGCTTGCAGACCACCAAAACATGAACCACTACAATTGTGGGCACTTATCATCATCTGAGATTTCCCTCTAGAACCATAGAGAAAAATACTTTATTGCAAAGAAGAATACTTTCTCCCTGTCCCAACTAAACTTATAGAAAAAGTGGGTTTTACTCTGGTGAATGCAACTCTCTCAATTATTCACACCGGAGGCTCAAACTCAGGATTTAGCATCTTCATAAATTCCTTTAAGTACCTTCCAATCTATAGACCTGTTGGTAAGAGACACTATGTGGCTTCATAAGTATTGTCATTGATGGCAACAAAGTCTATTCTACACATATGCAGTACAGAATATGTCTATACTAGAAGTCAGGATGAAAATTGTTTTGGTCCAGTGGATAAGAATAGAGTATGCAACATGGCCCAACAATCAAGTCCGGATCTCTCAGATGGTGTAACTCAGTAAGTTGTGGACTTGAAAAAATCAAGAAGGGTATCATGACTATTGTATTCCAGAGATTTGACCTCCGGTGATAAAGCATGAAAAAGATATGAGCTTCTGAGTGTTGGGTTCCAATCAGACAAAGTAGACAGAGGAAGAACTGACTAACAGAGTACCAGATTTCAATCCGGATGTATAAAAGGTGTTGATCAAGCAATTTGTGGCATTATACATTATTGGCTGACATGATTAATGAATTCTATGTCTAAGTTTTGATGTGCATCATCAACCAAGCAAGGATTCAGCTGACATCATTGAAACTTGCAAATATCTCATGTGTTTTTATTGCTGACTATGAAGTTAGTTGAAATCCTTAATGTGGATATATATACTTGATGGTCTCAAGCTTGTGAATCATAATTGTGCATGTATATGTTGAAGAAAATATTGGAAGAAATGCAAAAACAAAGATCTAAATCCAGGGTATGACTAAAGAGTGATATTGCACAGAGGAAGAATGAAATGTGCCATATCAGTATACTGTGCCTAACTGGAACTGACTTCTTGCATATATAGATGTTGTTCTTCAATTCAAACACCTTGGTATCATCTATAAGCATTTGTAGATAGTGAGTCTCTTGTAGGCAGTGGGCATCTTGTGAACAGTGTGCTCAGGCAGTGAGCCATAATTGGTAAGTGCCAAATTTGTACTCTTTATTCTTTTAACAGAGAATACAATCTTGGGTTAGTCACCCCATGGCTTTTCCCTTAGCAGGGTTTCCACGTAAAAATCCTTGTGTTATGTGTTAATTCCTTTTCAGTTCTTATGATTGCATTGTTTTGATATAGCACTAATTGATAAGAAAAGAAAAGTTATAAGATAACCGATTCACCCCCCTCTCAGCTATCTGCATTGTTTCCAACATTTGGTATCAGAGCTAAGTTCCTCTAAACAATCCTAACATCTTGAGGAAGATCTTGAAATCTCAATGGATGCATATGGTATGAAAGAACAACTTTAGTCTTCCTTAGATGATCTTGAACAATCCCACTATGAGGTCAATAATTTGAGAGAGCGACTCAAAGATGCTGAGGATTTTGTCAATGAGATGAAAGAAAAACTCAATAATTCTATGAAAAAGAGAAAGGAACTACTCCAGAAATTAGTAAATCAGAATGAAGCCAATAATACTGATGAGGATCTGAATGAGAAAACTAAGCTATGTGAGAAGCTATTAAAAGAAGTCATTATGATAAGACATGAAATGGAATAAGGGGTTATGAAATTCACCCAAGAAATTGAAGAGAAGAGAAAGACTGAAGATAATCTAAAACAATCCCTCAAGGAGAAAATAGAGGACTACCACAAAATGGATAGAATAATCAGACATCTTGAATCTGATCTTGAAGAAGCCAGAGAAATGAAAAACAACTTGAGAGCTAGATAGACACTCTTAAACAAGATCTTCAATTTGCAAATGAATAGAAAGAAAAATTCAGGATAAGCTTAGCACTGTTGGAAACAATGCATGTAACTGAGAGGGGGGGTGAATCAGTTATCTTATAACTTTTTTATTTTTCTTTTCTTTTCTTAACTTATCATTTAGTGTTATACCAAAGCAAGGCAATCATAAGAGCTGAAAGAGAAATTAACACATAACAAAAGGATTTTTACGTGGAAACCCTGTTAAGGGAAAAACCACAGGGTGACTAACCCAAGATTGTATTCTCTGTTAAAAGAATAAAGAGTACAAATTTGGCACTTGCCAATTAGGGCTCACTTCTTGAGCACACTGCTCACAAAAGGCCCACTACCTATAAGAGACTTACAGACTACAAATTCTTACAGATGATACCAAGGTGTTTGAACTGATGAAAAACATTTATGCATGCAGGATTTCAGTTCTGGTTAGGCACAATATACTGATCTGGCACATTTCATTCTTCCTCTGCTCAATATAACTTTCTTGTCACATTCCAGGCTTGAATTACTTCCTTCGCACTTGTCTCTTCTTTTCTTAACACTTAACCATACATATTAGCACTATCACACACTTACAGGCTTGAATCCATCATGTATATATATCCACATCAAGGATTTCTGACAACTTCTTAGTCGACAACAAGAACACCTAAGATATTTGCAAGTTATTAATCTGTCAATTGAATCCATGCTTGATTAGTGATGCCCATCAAAAACATAGGCATAGAAGTCATAAATCATGTCAGCTAACAATGTATAATATCACAGATTGCTTGATTAGGACCTTTTACACATCCAGATTGAAGTATGATACTCTATCGGTCAGTTCTTCCTCTGTCTACTCTACCTGATTGGAACCCAACACTCAGAGCTTGAAACCCAACACTCATATGCTCATATCTTTTTATTGCTTTATCACCGGAGGTTAAATCTTTGGAATATAGTAGTCATGATACCCCTCTTGACTTGTCCAAGTCCCAACTTACTGAGTTACACCATCTGAGAGATCCAGACCTGATTGTCGAACCTTGTTACATACTCTGTTCTTATTCACCAGACCAAAATAATCTTCAATCTGACTTTCGGTATAGGCATACTATGTACTGCGGATGTGTGGGATAGACTTTGTTGCCATCAATGACAACACTTATGAATCCACATAGTGTCTCTTGCCAACAAGTACAAATTAAAGTCCTTCTTGAAAGTCAAAAGAGGGTAGATGATAAGCGTGGCTTGCAATATGAGAAAGGTGAAAGCTTTGGATCTGGTCAAAGGAACTTTGGATCAAGAAGTCAAGGAAACTGGCCGAGAAGACCTCTGGTAAGGCAACCAAATGCCCAAAGATATCCATCTTTCAATGGAAACTGCTTCAATTGCAACAAATTCGGTCATAAAGCAACTCAATACAGGAACAGAATGAATCATAACAATTCATTCTTTTCCGGTCAATGTTTTAATTACAAAAGGTATGGTCACAAATCTCATGAATGCATAAATATGCAAATGAACAATTATTTCAATGGTAGATGCTTTACATGCAATAGAATGGGGCATATGGCTAATCAGTACAGATCCAAGGGATATCAACCAAATAAGCAAAGAAATGTTGTATGTTATAATTGCAATAAATCCGATCATATAGCCAGATTTTGTAGAAGCATAAATCATGATGAAAGGGGTTTGGTAAAACTTGATTAGAAACCAGATAAAGGCAATGGTAAAGTAAATGCAGATGAAGTTCAAAAGGAGATGAGCAAGATTTGGGTAAAGAAGAGTACAATGAATATTGGGGATAGATCTGCACTAGAATCCGGTACTGATAATCCTTCCAGAAACTAAAAAGTAAGCTCTGGCTCAGGGGGAGCTACAGAGAAAATCATTGTCCCCCAGCCAGTCGGTAAGTGCTTGAATTTGGCACATTGAGTAAACATCTGGTATTGTGGATTAAAGGGTTCCTATAAAATTCCCCAAAGAAATTTTAGTCAGAATGTGAGAGGTCCACGTGAAGTTTCACAAGGTTTATGACCACTTGAGTTGATCTGGTTCCAGCAACCAACCAGTATTAACAGAACAATACAAATTGATCCGGTATGATTTGCAAATATAATACTCTGATTTGTAAATTTAGAGGAAAGTCTTCAAGGCACCTGGGTGCTACCAACTCACTAAGGTACTAGTTTGAAGATCTGCAAGATGATTCAAGAAAAGCTCACTTGAGAAGCAGGGAAACTAGATGACTTAAAGGCTTGTACATTTATTACAAAAGGGAATTAGGTTTTATGCAAAGATAAAGGGGTTCTTTCACTCATTATCTATACATGTGCACTCACAAAGAAAAAAAGAAGAGCTTTGAGAAGAAGATCTTACAATTTACTCAAGTTCAAGTTGAAGATTGAATTCAGAGAGAAAATTACTCCATCATCTGCTTCAAACCCTAAAGCATGAAAAGGTACTTCCGTTCTACAAATTCTCTCAGGATTTCTTTGCTAGAATGGCTACTCCAATGGTTGTTAATATCTCTGAAAGGCCAAGACTAAAATTCAAGAAACACCCTTACAAGTCACTAGAAGTTGATCCCTTGGGTGCATTTTCTAGTATTCCGCATGATGTTTTGCATGTAGAATATATTAGGATTTATATCCATGCAAACATCAAAGATTTTAGAGATTCAAAATTGAATGACATTTATCAAAAATAGTTAATGGATGAGAATTTTAAACTCAAACCTGAATTCAAGACCCTAAGGGACAAACACTTCGAACACTACATACATTTTCCATCGTTTGTAGAAGATGATTGGGTCTGGTATGTTCTAAGTAGGATGCATGATAATTTTATGTGGCTAATGAGGCCATTCAAGAGAACTAAAGATGCCATCAAGGTTGTGACCAGACTGCATTCATCTAGTGGGTTACCCGCACTTAAATCTATGAAGAACCAAATGGTAACTGAAGCCACTGGATCAAAATTTGACAAAAGAGTAATGACTATAGATGACATCATAGATCCGGATATCAAGTTTCCTTCAATGATAATTGGCTACAAAATATACCACTTGAGCATGGAGAATTCTATGTCTAGTACAATAATCTATGCTGCATATTAGATGTTGAAGGACGATGCAGATTATGATCTATGTGAGCTTCTACTGAATCAACTAATGGAAAACTTGTAAAAGATCAAGAAAGATAAGAAAAACTCCTTCAAATATGGCAGTCTAATACTGTGTCTATTTTTCTACTATATAAATGAGCTACCTGGATCAAAGGATTGGGTCTAGCAAAATGATATACGCATTGCAATTCAAATTAGAGATTACATGTATGGACTTGGTGATGCTCAAGTCCAAAACTTAGCCCTCTGGGGTTACTTCAAGAATTTTCAAAGGATGATGCATGCCAGAGAAAGAATACCACAATTAATAGTTGAGAAATACAAAGACACAATCTACTTCATGGTTGACACTAACCAATGCCTAATGGAGGCAGTTGAGCCAAGAACTATGTGGATAATGTCTATGGGATATGAGGTCGATGAAAACATTTTAGAGGTACATATTCAACACCTACTGAGCCAACCTAAGGACACTGAAGCAGAAAGGTTTGGCACTTTTGAAGAGCTAAGCATAAAAATACATGTTGAATTTAGGCATCCTGAGATAAAGAGAAAAGTAAGAAAGGAAGTTCAAGAACTTGCCAAAAGATTTGGCATATTAAAGGAGGCAGTAGATGCCAATAGAGAGAAAATGGAGAAGGCAGAAAAAGAAAGACAAGAAGAAAAGAAAGAAATCATTCTGGTGCAAGCCTCATCCCGAACTAGATCTTCCAAGAGTTTTGTTCCTGTCACTTCTAAAAGCCCAAAGACTACAAAACTGGAAGTCAAGTCATCCAGGAAAGGAGAAAAGAGAATGAAGACCAAATCCACAACGACATAAACAAGCCAAAAGGATGAAGAAGAAACAAAATCAAATGAGGAAATTAGGAAATTGAAGAAGAAAAGAACATCTGGGAAGTCCTCTGATAGCAAAAATGAGGAAGAGAAGACAAAGGACTTTGTTGAGAAACACACTCTCTTAATTGAAGACATCATTAAGGCAGTCACTATGGATG
This sequence comes from Cunninghamia lanceolata, assembly GCA_027924645.1. NCBI lineage: Eukaryota > Viridiplantae > Streptophyta > Pinopsida > Cupressales > Cupressaceae > Cunninghamia > Cunninghamia lanceolata. Next base: position 10,063,283 of record BSBN01000193.1, read on the forward strand.
GAAACCTACAGTCAGGAATAGAGTTTTATGATGAATACAATGATACAGACAAGAGAATATTGGAGGAGACAACTGTCAGGTATTTGAATATCTATAACAAAGCATTCATTGAAATAATTTCATTAATTCCAAAGAGCCTAGAAGAAGTATTGGAGCAAAGAAAAGAGAATACAAAGGCAAAAGGCTTGGAGATTTAGGAGCAGATAGTGATACAACTATGTCCCTATTGTTGGAAACAAGGTAGATAACTGAGAGGGGGGGTGAATTAGTTATCTTAAATATTTTGACTTTTTGTTCTTCTTTAACAATTAGTGCAACATCAAAACATATAAGCATACATAACCATGGAAGTAGAAATAAACTCAACACACATAACATAATATTTTCGACGTGGAAAACACTGTTAAGGGAAAAACCACGGGGTGACTAACCAAAGATTGTATTCTCTGTTAGAAGAATAAGAAGTACAAAATGGCACTTGCCAATTAGGGATCACTGCTTGAGCACACTGCTCACAAGAGGCGCACTGCCCACAATAGTTTATAGAAAGAAACCAAGTACTTGAACTTATGAGAAGCATCCACTTATGTTGAGGTTCAGTTCTAGTTAGGCTCAATATACTGATCTACTGCACTTCATTCTTCCTCTGCTTTAGTGCTGCTGTTCTGTCACATACCGGACCTGTACTATTGCTTCCACATTGCTCTCTACTTTTCTTCGTACTTCCCAACAACACAACAACACCTTCACATCGAAATCCATCTGGTATATATATCTGCACCAAGGATTTCAACATCTTTCTAGTTGGCATCCAGAATACTCGATATTTTCCCAAACTCTGGTCTATCGACTGAATCCTAGCTTACTAAGTGATGTGTATCAAAGAGATACTTATAGAAGTCATCAATTATGTCGGCCAATCATGAGTAATCCATCAAGAAACTTGATCACCATCAATATCTCATCTGGATTAAGGTCTAATGCTCTGCCGGTCAGTTCTTCCTTAGTCTACTCTGCCAACTAGGAACCCAACACTTAGGTGCTCATATCTTTTCACTCTTTCATCATCGGAGGCTTAATCTCTGGAATGTATTAGTCATGGTACTTCTCTTGACTTCTCCAAGTCCGTACTTTACTAAGATACTTCCTCTGAGAGATCTAGACCTGATTGTTAGACCTTGATGTATGCTCTGTTCTTGCTTACTAGACCAAAATACTCTTTAGTATGACTTTTGGTATAGTCATACCATGTCCTACAGATGTGTGGGATGGACTTTGTTGCCATCAATGACAACACTCATGAAGCCACATAGTGTCTCTTGCCAACAATCTCCCCCTTTGGCATTGATGGCAACACTTAAGTGAAAAATGACTAAGTGTCACACTACACTTCCCCTTGGCTGATGCTCTGTTCTAATGTACACGTTTCTAGAGCTCCCCCTTAGCTAGATTCCACATTTTTCATTGCTCCTTACTCTTCCTTTGACATCAGTGGCAAAGGGTGAAATCCGCATACCAAAATTTCTAAAAAAAATTAGCCTATACATATTCACATAAGTATATATACAAGTTATACTTACATATACTTAAGTATATTTGCAAAAGTATTCTTCAACTATACAACTTCTGTCGCCCAACTCTACTTCACCCTGTCCAAAATTGATATGTGACCACTTAGTAAAAATACAAAAGCTTCTACCCTTGTTAAGTCTGCCGAATCACTAGTCCGCGCTGTGGTCTGGGCATCAGTTAGGGCCTCATGCATTGCCTCTATCTTGGGGATAATTATCCCTCTTAGTTCACTCAGCCTGCTTATTCTATTCTTCTTCTCCTTTTCAAGCTTCTTTATTTCATTTATAGTGACAATAGTATGACACTCTTGATTCATTATGGAAGAGGTGAGAGGATCAAAATTTTGAGATAACCTTGATAGTTTGCTCTCTTGTTCTTCCAGCATCTTGACAATGTCTGCTGTCAAGGTGGACCAAGATAGACAAAATTTGTATAAATCTCCACCATATTTAAGAGCATTTTCTAAGCTCTTTAACCCAATATCCAAGTTTCTCCTATCATTGGTTATAAGTCCTTGCACCTCAGAGAATCTCTTTCCCAAAAATTCTTTCTGGACCTTTTCTTCTGCCGCCTTTTCTAAAGAATCAAACTGAGTATTGACAGAGTTTATCAGAGATTTAAGATTACCGGATGGAGAGACCGAAGGATCCTTTTGAAAGGGTGGCATGATCTTCTCTAACATACCAGAAGCAGTTTCTATCAGATCACAATCTTCCAAGTGAGACTTCAGAAGTTTTTCTTTTGCCTTTGCTTGGGCAAAGGATGCTATCTTCATTGTCTGAACTGGGGAGAGGGAATCAAAATTGAATGGTCCTTGAAACAGTTCTGGTTCATCAATCTTCATTATTTCCTTGGTCAAGAAATTCTTTACTGCTTCTACAGTGTCTCTTGTTAGAGACTTCTTTCCTCTTGCAACCTCAGAGGTGTCAACATAGATCATCTCTGTTTTTTCTTCTTCTCTTCCCTTGACCTCTTCTTAACTAATTTTCTCATCTTTTCTTTCTTCTCCTTCAATTCTAGAGTCAGCAGGACAATCCGGAAGAGAGATGTTTACTTCTTCAGGAACTTCCTCTTCCGGAGTAGAGGAATCCAAGTCATGAGTCCTCTCCTCACCTATGTCCTTTGGCTCTTTAGCATTTTTCACAGTAGATTCTTTTTTTGATGTACTTAGTCCTTCGTCATCCATGGAAGAAGGTTCATCACCTAAGTCCTCTATAACAGGAAGATTGAATCTTTTAAATGCATTCTGGAGGATATCTTCTATTTCTTTTGTCACTTGGTCAGTCTCTCCAAGCATAAGCTGGTTCATTCTTGCTTTGCTCTGGAACTCATCCTTGCAATCCTTGAAGATCATGTTCATTTGTTTTGTTGTGATGGAGGGGTAGAGATGAATAGCTATCTGTTCCCGAATCTCTAGGTCCTTTGCCTTAGCATTATTCTTTCTCATTTCAAGTTCCTTTTCTACGCTTTTGGGAATTAGAGATATGATTTCAATGAATGCTTTATTGTAGATGTTTAGATACCTGACTGTAGCATCTTGCAGGATCTTATGGTTAGCTTCACTACATTCATCATAGAATTCTGTCATTGGTTTCAGATTTCCATCCACAGTGACTGCCTTGATGACATCATCAATGGAAAGAGTAGGCTTTTCAACAAATTCTTCTACCTTCTCTTCTTCCTTGTTCTTTCCGGCAGATGATTCCACAAAATTTTTCTTTTTCTTTTTCATTTTCTTAACCTCCTCATCTATCTCTGTCTCTTCATCATCCTTTTGACTTATATAGGATCTTGTAGCCTTGGTTTTTCTTCTCTTTTCTCCTTTTTTAGATGTCTTGGTTCCTATTTTTGAGGCTTTTTGACTCTTTGAGGTGGCAGGTGCAGAGCTTTTGGAGGATCTGGTCTAGGAGGGGACTTGCACCAGATTACTTTCTTTCTCTGCTTCTTGTCTCTCCTTCTCAGCTCTTTCTAATTTCTCTCTATTTGCATCGACTACTTCTTTAGAAATGCCAAATCTTTTGGCAACTTCCTCTACTTCTCTTCTCACTTTTCTTTTTATCTCGGGTTGTCTTAGCTCAACATGAATTTTCACACTCAACTCTTGAAAGGTTCCAAACCTTTCTGCCTTAGGGTCCTTGGGTTGGCTCAGCAAGTGTTGAATATGCAGCTCTAGGATTTTCTCATCAACCTCATACCCCATTGGCATAATCCAAACTATCCTTGGATCTACTGCCTCCATTAAGCATTGATTAGTGTCTACCATAAAGCACACTGTATCCTTGTATTTCTCAACCAATGATTGGGGGATTCTTTCTCTAGCCTGCATCATACTTTGAAAGTTCTTAAAGTATCCTCAGAGTGCTGTACTTTGAGCTTTGGCATCACCAAGCCCATACATGTAATCTCTGATTTGTATGGCAATCGATCTGTCATTTTGCCATACCCAACCACTGGATCCAGGGAGCTCATTCATGTAGTAAAAGAAGAGACATAATATCAGGCCACCATATTTGAATGAGTTCTTCTTGCCTTTTTGATCTTTTGCATGTTTTCCAATAGTTGGCTCAGAAGAAGCTCGCAAAGATCATAATCTGCATTCTCCCTTAGCATCTAATAAGAAGTATAAATTGTAGTTCCAGATATAGAATTCTCCCTACTGGAGTGATATATCTTGCAGCCAATTATCATGGAGGCAAACTTGATATCTGGATCAGTGATGTCTTCTACTGTTGTTGCCCTCTTATCAAATTTTGATATAGTAGCCTCATGTACAGTTTGGTTTTTGACTGATTTGAGAGTAGGCAACCCACTAGATGAGTGTAATCCGGTTACCGCCCTAATAGCATCTTTTGTGATCTTAAATGGCCTCATCAACCACATGAAGTTGTCATGCACTCTACTCAGAACATATTGGACCCTTTCATTTTCTACAAAATAGGGGAAATGGATGCACTGCCCAAAATACTTGTCCTGGATGGCCTTGTACTGAGGTTTCAGTTCAAATGATTCATCTGTTAACTGCTTGTGATAGATATCCATCAACTTGCATTCCCCAAATTCCTCATTATCTGCATGAATCTATGCCCTAACATCTTCTACATGCAAAACCCCATGCGGAATGCTAGAGAAGGCGCCTAAAGGATCAACTTCTAGAGATTTGTAAGGGTGTTTATTGAACTTAGGGCATGGCCTATCAGTGATTTTGACAACATTCAGAGTAGCCATCTTTCAATGGATTTAGAGAGAGATATTCAAGAGCGAAAAATACCTTTTATGCTTCTAGGGTTCATGATAAGAGCTGAAAAGGATCGCTGGTTGAATCAAATTCTATGGTTGATCCTTGAGAGAGTTGAAGCAATCTTGTTATAGAGCTCTTTCTTCCTTCTCGAATGCAAATGTGCAAATGATGAACAAAAGAACCCTTTTATTTCTGTGAAAACCCTAATTCCATTTTGCAATAAATGCACAACTTAAGTTATTCTGGTTGCCTTGTTCTTCTTGTCCTCAGAGATCTTTTTGGATCATTAAGATACACTTAGAGTTATTCTCAGTGATTATTGACAATCTATCTACCATTCTCCAATCATTCCATTTATCTGCAGATCAAGATATCTCAATTTTGAATCATACCAGATCTAATTGTGAAAATCCTACTCTTACCGGATGACTATTAAACCAGATCAATCTTGGATGATTAACCTCTTCAAAACTTCTTGCAAATCTTCCATATCTTTACCAAGGCTTATTTAGGTGTTTCTCTAAGAACCCTTTAATCCACAACTTTCCATGTGCCAATTTCAGGCACCAATTGATTGGCTGGGGGAATTTGTTTTCCTTTTTGACTCCCCCTAAGCCAGAGCTGATCTGTTTAGTTTCTGGAAGGAATATCAGCACCAGATTCTAATGTAGATCCATCTCCAACATTTTCTATACTTCTCTTTACCCAAATCTTGTTCATCTCCCTTTTAACTTCATTTGCATTCACTTTTCCTTTTCCTTTGTCTTGATTTTGATTATGATGCACTGGACCCCTTTTATCTTGATTCTTACTTCTGTAGAATTTGGCAATATGACGAGTCTATTGCAATTGTAGGAAACAACATTTCTTTGTAGTTTTGACTGATATCCTCTTGATCTGCATTGATTAGCCATATGTCCCATTCTATTGCATGCAAAGCATCTACCATTGAATGAATTGGTCATTTGCATATTTCTACATTCATGAGATTTGTGACCATACCTTTTACAGTTAAAACACTGTCCAGAGAAGGATGAATTAGTCTAATTCATTCTTCTTTTGCACTGATTTGCTTTATGACCAAAGTTATTGCAATTGTGGCAGTATCCATTGAAGGATGGATATCTTTGAGCATTTGGTTGCCTTACCGAAGGTCTTCTAGGCCTGTTCCTTGGATTTCCTGATCCAGAGTTCTTCTGACTGGATCCAAAGCTTTCCCCTTTCTCATACCCCAAGCCTTGCTTGTCATCTACCCTCTTTTAGCTTTCAAGAAGAACTTCAAGTTGAGCAGAGCTTATCTTGAATTTCTCTTTGTATTCATTTGTTGTTTGGATATCCCTTTTAAGAGTGTCTATCTAATTCTTAAGTTGTTCTTCATTGTCTCTAGCTTCTTCAAGATTAGATTCTAGATGCCTGATTATTCTATCCATTTTGTGGTAGTCTTCTGATTTCTCGTTGAGAGATTGTTTTAGATTATCTTCACTTTTTCTTTTCTCTTCAATTTCTTGGGTGAATTTCATAACTCCTGATTCTATTTCATGTCTTACCATAATGGCCTCTTTTGATAACTTCTCACATAACTTGGGTTTCTCATTCAGATCTTCATTAGTATTATTGGCTTCATTTTGACTTGCTAATTGTTGAAGTAGTTCCTTTCTTTTCTTCATTGAGATACTTAGTTTTTCTTTGAGTTCATTTATGAAATCATCAGCTTGTTTGAGTCTTTCCCTTAGGTTATTGACTTTAGAGTGAGATTGCTCAAGATCATCTAGGGCAGACTGAAGTTGTTCCCTCATACCATACATATCCATTGAGATTCCCAAATCTTCCTCAAAATGTTAGGCTCTGTTAGGAGGAACTTAGCTCTGATACCAATTGTTGGAAACAAGGTAGATAACTGAGAGGGGGGGTGAATCAGTTATCTTAAATATTTTAACTTTTTGTTCTTCTTTAACAATTAGTGCAACATCAAAACATATAAGCATGCATAACCATGGAAGCAGAAATAAACTCAACACACATAACATAATATTTTTGATGTGGAAAACCCTGTTAAGGGAAAAACCATGCGGTGACTAACCCAAGATTGTATTCTCTATTAGAGGAATAAGAAGTACAAAATGGCACTTGCCAATTAGGGCTCACTGCCTGAGCACACTGGTCACAAGAGGCTCATTACCTACAATAGTTTATAGAAAGAAACCAAGTACTTGAACTTATGAGAAGCATCCACTTATGCTGAGGTTCAGTTCTGGTTAGGCTCGATGTACTGATCTACTGCACTTCATTCTTCCTCTGCTTTAGTGCTGTTGTTCTGTCACATACCGGACCTGTACTATTGCTTGCACACTGCTCTCTACTTTTCTTCATACTTCCCAACAACACAACAACACCTTCACATCAAAATCCATCTGGTATATATATCCGCACCAAGGATTTCAACATCTTTCTAGTCGGCATCTGAAATACTCAATATTTTCCCAAACTCTGGTCTATCGGCTAAATCCTTGCTTACTAAGTGATGCGTATCAAAGAGATACTTATAGAAGTCATCAATTATGTCAGCCAATCATGAGTGATCCATCAAGAAACTTGATCACCATCAATATCTCATCCAGATTAAGGTCTGATGCTCTGCCGGTCAGTTCTTCCTTAGTCTACTATGCCAACCAGGAACCTGACACTTAGGTGCTCATATCTTTTCACTCTTTCATCACTGGAGGCTCAATCTTTCGAATGTATTAGTCATGGTACTCTTCTTGACTTATCCATGTCTGCACTTTACTGAGATACTTCCTCTAAGAGATCTGAACCTGATTGTCAGACCTTGTTGTATGCCCCGTTCTTGCTTACCGGACCAAAATACTCTTTAGTCTGACTTTTGATATAGTCATACCATGTCCTGCGGATGTGTGAATTGGACTTTGTTGCCATCAATGACAACACTCATGAAGCCACACAGTGTCTCTTGCCAACACATCTATCACTCCAAAACAAATGGACATGGTGTTCAAGGATTATAAAGATGATTTCCAGAGCAAGTCCCAGATGAATAAACTCATGATTGGAGAAACTGATCAAATAGCTGATGAAACAAAAGAAATTCTCTAGAAACCCTTGAAGATATTTAATCTTCATATTGTAGAGAAAACAAATTAAGAGTCTTCTACCATGGATGTTGAAGGATTAAAAGTAATCAATGAAGAAATCTCGGACAAGGATGTCGAAGGATTAAAGAAAATAGATGAAGAAAAATCTAAAGACTTAGACTTCTTTGTTCTGGAAGATGAAGTTCACAAAATAGTAAACTCTGGTAATGTTACTCGTCTGGATCCCACAGTTGTTAAGACAAATCTTCCGAGCACTGAAGAAGAAGGGGAAGGAAGAAGAGAAGAGAAGGAGAATCAAGAGAAAGAGGGTAAGGCAAAAGAAGAAGAACAAGGAGATAAGGTTGGTGATGACTTACCCAAACCAATCAGTCCTGATATCTCTAAAAGAAAGAAGTCTGAATCACTAGCAAGAGACACTGTAGAGACAATACAAAATTTCCTCAACAAAGAAATGATGGAGCTGGATGAACTTGAGTTGATTCAAGGGCCATTAAATTTTGACTCTCTCTGATTCAGATAATGAAAGTAGCATCTTTTGCATAGGCCAAAGCAAAAGAGAAACTTCTAAAATCACACATGGAGGATAGTGAACTGTTGAATATTGCATTCAGTGTACTAGAGAAGATCATGCCTACATATCAAAAGGATGCATCTGCCTCTCCATCAGGTAACTTGAAAAACTTGGTTAATTCTATCAATTCTCACTTTGAATCTCTTGAAAAATTGGTAGAAACTAAGGTCTGAAAAGAGTTCTCTAAAAAATGGTTTAGTGAGGTACAAGGACTAATTAACAATGACAGAAGAACCTTAGACATTGTAATAAAGAGCATTGAAAATGCACTTAAGGATGGAGGAGATATATATATAAATTTTGTTTATCTTGGCCTAAAGTTTTAGTGGACATTGAAAAGAAGCTGAAAGAATAAGAAGAAAAGTTGTTAAGCCTGTCCTAGAATTTTGATCATCTTACCATCTCTCTGGTAAACCAAGAATGTCAAGCAGTTGTTATCATAAATGAGATAAAGAAATTGGTTAAGGAGAAGAGGAATCTGATGGATAGAATGGGTGAACTTAGGGGAATAATCCTCCCTAAGTTAAAAGTATTGCATGATGCTTTAACAGATGCTCAAAGTACAGCTCGAACCAGTAATCCAACAGATTTGAAGAGGGCAGAAGCATATACATTTTTATTAAGTGGACACATCTCCATTTTGGATAGAATGAACAAGAGTTGGGCCAAAGAAATTGTATAGTTCAAGACAACCTTTGCGGATATATTTAAGTATATGTAAGTATAACATATCATTTGTTTATAAATATGCGGCCATGTATATGATAATTTTTGCATAATTTTGGTATGTGGATTCCACCCTTTGCCATTAATGTTAAAGGGGGAGTGAAGAGCAGTGAAAAATGAGGAATCTAGCAAAGAGGGAGCTCCAGTAAAATAGTGCAAAGAAACAAAGCACAAGCAAAGGGGGAGTCACTGCGACACTTAGACATTTTTCACTAAGTGTTGCCATCAATGCCAAAGGGGGAGATTATTGGCAAGAGACACTATGTGGCTTCATAATTGTTGTCATTGATGCCAACAAAGTCTATTCTACACATCCACAGTACATAATATGCCTATACCGGAAGTCAGGATGAAAATTCTTTTGGTCTGGTGGACAAGAACAGAGTATGCAACATGGTCCGACAATCAGGTCTGGATCTCTCAGATGGTGTAACTTAGTAAGTTGTGGACTTGGACAAATCAAGAAGGGTATCATGACTATTGTATTCTAGAGATTTGGCCTCTAGTGATAAAGCATGAAAAAGATATGAGCTTCTGAGTGTTGGGTTCTAGTCAGAAAAAGCAGACAGAGGAAGAACTGACTGACAGAGTACTAGACTTCAATCCAGATGTATAAAAGGTGTTGATCAAGAAATTTGTGGCATTATACATTATTGGCTGACATGATTAATGAATTCTATGTCTAAGTTTTGATGTGCATCATCAACCAAGCATGGATTCAGCCAACAGAACAGAAACTTGCAAATATCTCAAGTGTTCTTATTGCCGACTATGAAGTTAGTTGAAATCCTTAATGCAGATATATATACTCCATGGTCTCAAGCTTGTGAATCATAATTATGTATGTAGATGTTGAAGAAAACATTGGAAGAAATGCAAAAACAAAGATCTAAACCTGGAATATGACTAAAGAGTGATATTGAGTAGAGGAAGAATGAAATGTGCTAGATCAGTATACTATGCCTAACTGGAACTGACTTCTTGCATATATAGATGATGTTCTTCAGTTAAACACATTTGTATCATCTGTAAGCATTTGTAGATAGTAAGTCTCTTGTAGGTAGTGGGCCTCTTGTGAGCAGTGTGCTTGGGCAATGAGCCCTAATTGGCAAGTGCCAAATTTGTACTCTTTATTCTTTTAACAGAGAATATAATCTTGGGTTAGTAACCCCATGGTTTTTCCCTTAGCAGGGTTTCCACGTAAAAATCCTTGTGTTATGTGTTAATTCCTTTTCAGTTCTTATGATTGCATTGTTTTGATATAGCACTAAATGATAAGAAAAGAAAGTAAAAAAAAGAAAAGTTACAAGATAATTGATTCACCCCCCCTTCTCAGTTATCTGCATTGTTTCCAACAAGACCAAGATCTTCATCCAGCAAGAAATACAAATCAATCTACCAGACTATTCTTTCAACATACCACTCACTATCTATACTGCACTTTACTGTAACTCACTTGTTTCTTCTGGATAGGCTAATTTTCTCAATATCCTCAACATACAAAGCTTCTAAACAAGTAATAGAATAAGATACAGTTCACACCAATGACAACAAAAATATGTTTACATCAATGATAACACCAATTAGGCACATACTTGCAACAAGATTACCTTGGCTCCACAAGCATATGTTACAGATTAGCACATGCTGGGGATAGTTTTTAGTTGTTGCAGTTGGGTGAAATGTACAAATTTGGTTTGAAGGAGATCAACTCCTTCATTCATCTTGTCTTTGATAGAGGCAAGTGGTTTTGATAGTTTTGTGCAGGTTGGACCTACACGTGCCTGTAAATTTTGATCACAGTCAATTTTCCTTTTGTGCCTTTATGTTCATGACTATGTTTTTTCCTATATATGTGTTTTGTAAATATGTTTCTGTTGTTTCCCCATTTCATTTTTGTTTTTTGTCTACCCATAGATGTTCTGAAGTTCTCATTGTTACAAATTTTTCCACACATCCCCAAGCAAAGCTAGTGTTGGTGCCCAAAATTACCAGTTCATAAAATGCTTTATTTTTCCCCCAAAATCCAAATTTTTTCTAGTTTTGCCTTTACAAGTCAAAATCCCCTATTTAAATCTAATCTAAGGCATCCTTTAGGGGTCTTTTCTCTCAATAAATTTCTAAGTATAAGTTCCCCTTCCATCCCTTAAAAAAATTGTTATTTTCTACCTCTATCAGTAAATCAACATTTTTTTGAACTTATGAACTAGTTCGTAAGTTCACATATTTTCTAATTTTCCAATAAGGTGACGACAAGGAAGAAAAAGATGTAGAATGGAGTCATTGTCGGTGAATTTTTTAGTACGCAAACTTGAAAGTTTGCTAATGGCAAACTTTGCCAATGGAAGAAAAATAGGAAGACAGCCGCAGGGAAATGAAAAATGTTTCTAAGGCATAAAGAAAAGAAATGAAGGCTTGGTCAGTGAATGTGGAGGTTTGTGAACCTCCAGGTTCATTGAGTGGAGGTTTTCTTGATGGCAAATTCACTGACTGAAGCCAATGTGGAGAGATCCACCACAAAAAGAAGTAGAGGAAAGGGCAAAGGTAAAAGAAAAACCAAGCCTTGTTAGTGAATCGGTTGATTCATGAACCACCAATTTCACCGATAATAGTTAGCATTTTCAAGATTTTTTTGATAGACTAATGAAAGGGGAAAATAGTTGGAAAAGAAAAATGAAAATGATGCAGGTGTCCATTAGTTTGAGGAAAGTTGAAGTTGCTAAGAAAAGGCAAGACATGGTTGGTTCGTGAATTGAAAAAATTGTCGACAAAGGGCTAAGTTCAAAAAAAAGAGGATTCCCCGACAAAGAAGAAAAATGGTAGAGATGGGGAAGGTTTGAGTTTCACCAACTTTGCCAATAATGGGGGCCAAATGTGGAGAATGGGAAAATTTCCTAAAGAATCAAATTTCCTGATAAGGCAAACACAAGTACGAAGAATGGCTAAGGAAAACAAAGAAAAGAGAAAGATGGACTCCATCGGGGAATCGGTGGGAAGCTAAAATATGCAAACAGTTCAAAGTTGTCAAAGTTTGCCAATAGGGAAAATTGGTCAACAAGGTCAAAAAGGAAAGAGCATAAAAGGTTTGGCAAATTAAAGATTTGCCAATAGGGAGGGTTAGATGGAGAAGGAAGCTAGTAAACAAGGAAAGTTCAACAAATTGAAGATTTTCTGATAAAGGTAAAAATCAAAATAATTTGCCATGGGGTGATTTTGCCAACAAAGAGGAAAAAGGTAGCAATAGGATAAGTTTACAAAAGGGAAAAGTTATCAATAACAGAGAAGAAAAGGAACAATGAAATGACAAAGTGGCATGGTTTGAAAAATCAATATTTTGTTGATAAGGCAAAATAATGCCTAGGATGACAGAGAGATAAAGGAAGGAAAATAAAGAAGGTGCAGAGTTACCCGAAAATCAAAATTCACTGATAAAGGGCAAAATAGAGATCAGAGGAATAAAATTAAAAGAAAGATTAAATGTTTTGTAAAGAAAATAATAAATGCCATAGTTTGAAATATTATAAACATAGTTTAAAATATTTTATAATAGTGGAAAGAGATTTACACGGGCATTTTTGTTGGATCATATTTCAAGCACCTATCTACCTAAAAATGAACCATGATTGTAGGTGATCAGTCACGTGTAGGTAGATGTAGTAGAAATTTTCAATGCAAAAGGACCAAAATTAAATGTTGGGATAAAGTATTTTAGTAGGCAAATCTTTATGCGAGTACTTTCATTCTTGAAGGTTGCCAAGGCATGGGCACCTACAAGTTTCAGAGTTGTTAGGATGTGGGATTTGCTTCGAGACATGCAAATTTTCTTATTGCACAGTGGACCGCTTTTATTGCAGCTTGGGATTGATGTGTTGAACGTGTTTCAATGCCCAAAGGTTGCACAGGAACATATTGCTATCTATGCAAAAATTTTAGATGCATTAAGGGTTGGTCATTAAGCCAATTGTTTGGTCAGGGAGTCCTAAGGGAGATTTTTAGGCATCAAGCAAAGTATAATGTGTGAGTATTGAATGGAGATATGTGGTTGATACAACATAGGAATGGGTTGTAATGCACACCCTTATGTAGTGGTATGTCTCCATGACTATTGTAATGATTCAAGGGAATATATAGTCATAGCATTGTATTTTCCTTCATGACATTTGCTGGTGCAATTCTAATAGAGATTTGATAATATGTGACAGCATTTAAGTCAATACATGCTTTGTGTTGAGTCATTTCTTTGTTGTAAATAGGTCATTGTAGTTTGTTTTTTGATAATTCAGTATGTCTAATGTATGAGATGTGATCTGAGAAATATATGTCAATATATTTAAGTCTTCTATTGATATTGGTTCAATCTATTTTCTTCCTTTTCACTGCTTTGGACTCAGTTTCCCATTGGAGTAGGCATTGATCCATATTGGAGAGGGATCAATCACTCTTTTGAAAATAAACAAATCATTCATTTGTGGTTTAGGGGAAAGAACAATCTCTTCTCTGCATCGACATAAATACTGTTGAATAAGATATATAGGGGTTTTGTGATAGCCAGTCATTCTTGATTTAGTGATAGCTTTTGGAGTCAAGACGATGAGTTGGGTTTGGTTGTTCATTTGGTTTGATGTCAATACCTACTTAGGTATACCCCTTGGAATATCCCTCTAGATTTTAAGCTGAGGTCAAAGTGTAGGGGAGTCTACCCCCTCCTATAGTTGGCCTAAATCCCTCTCAACTTGTGGATAAACATCTTCCTATCACCCTGATGACAATCCCTTGCCTAGGTGATTCAGGAATGTTGTAGAGTTTTGGGTTGTAGTCATTTTGGGAACCAACATATCAGACCCCCAAATCTTTAATGTCATTTATACTTAGGGTTCTTTTATCAAATTTTTCTCTGATTAGTCTCATCACTTCCTCATTCTTCACTGATTTCAATATAGGCATAGATCTAGAGAAGCACAATCTGGTAATAGCCCTGATGGCATCCTTAGTGATCAAATATGGTTGATCAAGGAAGAAGAAGTCTCCATGGATTCAACTTAGGGCAATCTTGACCTAATCTTCCTCATACCAGAAATTAGGGAAACCCTTCCAAATATCCAGTTGCTTTGCTTCAATATTAGCGAACTTTGTCTTCAATTGAAAATCATCACCTATTAGATGATTATTCTTGAATTGTTCTAGCTTTAGGTGATCATATTCATCTATCTAAGAATGGATGTAAATCTAGACATCCTCTCTATGAAGTACATTTGTAGGAACATGAAAAAATGCACCATCTTTGTCTATTTCTGTGGATTTGTATGGGTGCTTTTTAAATTTTGGCCTTGGTCTCTCAACAACATCAATTACTGCAAGTGTCACCATGATAATACCTTTAAAAAATAGGGTTTAACTAGAAAAAATGAGAAACATCTAATAATACAGTAGATAGAGTTTGCACAAATGCTCTGCTAAAAACCTTCTACTCTTCTTTGGATCTTCAACACTCTTGACTTTGTTCAAAATAAGATCAAAATGAATAAATGTTGCATATATCTAGTCATCTTACTAACCATGACTGCTCTGCCTTAATTGCATTCTCTATTTTGACCTAATCAACCTTTTTATTATTCAAAAACTTGTGATCATTCAACAATCCTCTGCAAGTAGTCCAATTGCTCCTAAAATTTGATCAAACATCTTTATAGCATTATCTTAACATGTTTAAACCATTTTTAGCTAGTATGTGAGAATTTCAGCGTCATGGGCATTTCAGGGTTTTGAAGAAATTTGTAGTTGTAACTCCCCCTGAACTAATACTTCCTTTTAGTTTTTAAAGGATCTAGCTACACCAGGCAGAGGTACAAATCCTTCCTTCACTTTATTCTCTTCCTTCCTCCAAGTCCTATACATTTCATTCTTTTGTGAAGCAATACCAACCTTCTTTTGAGGAGCAGAGGACCTTACACTCTTTCCCCTACAAAATCTTGTAATGTGTCATGTTTTATTACAGTTGTAGCAAGTGGTATTGGACTATGGAGCATAACCACATCTTCTTACATTAGATCTATAGTTATCACCCTTATGACCATACTTGTTACATGTGTAACAATAACCATAGAAGGACTAAGAGGTCCTAGCATTGTTCTTGTTCATGAAACCATTCCTCATCATTTTTCTTTTGTATCCATTAGCCTTATGATTAACTTTATTGCAAGCATGACACTAACCATGAGATTTTATAGAATTGTACCTAGGATGCCTAAATAAATTTTTATTCATCTTTCTTCTACATTCAATGGCCTTATGACTAAATTTATTACAAGCATAGCAAATACCATTGAAAGCTTGAGGATACTGTATAGGAGTAGTTTGTTTAGGTGCAGGATTTCTAAAATTCTTCTTCTTATTTTTCCTTTGTCTCTGGATAGGAGTGTATTCATTTTCATTTGCATCTCCGAAGGCATTCTTCTTAAGATCTTCAGTGTAGGCTTCTCCCTTCTTTGTTTTAGACTTTCCTTCTAATTTGAAGTTATCATATAAGTTTGTAGATGCACTGACTATAGAAATTTTCCCCTTTTCAAAACCAAGGCTAGATTTTTCTTTTGCTAGCTTTTGAGAGTTAATTATCTCATCAAGAATTTTAGATCCTCCTTTCATTTTTAATCCCTTATCAATATGTTCTTTTTCTTTTTCTATTTCTTTTCTCAGAGTGACATCTTCTTCCTTAAGTTTTGAACATTCAGTTGCTTTCTCATTGAGCTTCATATTTAGGAAATCTTCAATCCTTTTGCCTTCTTAAACCATAACTTTCAAATTAGAGATCATAGCTTCTGCCTCCTTGAGCTTGATGTCACGTCCTTTATCTCCTTCTATTTGAGCTTTCAATTTGCCAATTTCTTCTTTTGATCCTTTTGCCTTTGTCTTCAATTTCACAATTGTCTCCTTTCATTTTTCAAGCATGTCCTCATATTCCTTATTTAGTTCTCTTGCTTCATCCAGATCCTCTAGGGTTGACCCAAGTTCTCCTTCAAGGTCAGCATCATCTAGGTTGAGGTCCCAACCATCAAGTTTCATAGCTTCTAGATCTAGTTCCTAAACAAATAGGTCATTATCCATAGCTTTAGATTCCATGTGTTCAAGTACAAGATCTACCTCAGTTGTTATGCTTATCAAAGGAACATAGCTCTGATACCAATTGTTGAACACATAGAGATGTTGAGAGGGGGGTGAATCAACATATACTAAAATTTAACTACTTCATTTGTAGATAAGATTCATTTAGTTAGAGAAAAGAAAGTAAAACATGCAACACATTCATCAATACAATGACAATAAGATTTTTACATGGAAAACCCAAAACTAGGAAAAACCATGGTGAGTGTGAACTCACAATATAATGCTCACTGCTATATAAAAGTTCACAACATTATTTTAGGGCCACAACCGAAGGAAGCTACTACTCCTTGAAGAAATCTAACTACATTACGAATAATTATAATGATAAAAAATCTATGAACTTCTATGAAGAAAGCATCTGACTCATGCTAATATTGCAATCCTCTTTTCTACACAATTACTCCATCATACTGATTCTGCACACTTCATACTTCTCATTCTTCTCTATCACACTCATTCTCACATCTACACATTACAAATGACTCTGGTCTACTATATATATCCTCCCAACCACTTAAAACCTCAATTAGGTTAGTACCATAAAAGATCTTAAGATGAAATGTGTAACTATGTATGGGTCGACTTGGAACAAACACATCTTGAGTTGTAGATCACTTCACATGGTACAAAAAAGTTTAATTACATCATAAAATATCCTTCAATATCAAAATGACTAATTAGGAACCTCTGCAAATGAAGGAAACCAAGCTATCAGCTCAACCTGTACAAACATTGCTAACTATTCATTTTCACACCATCAGGGAGAGTCCAAAAACATTATGCAAACTAAGATTTCAATCATGTATCTTCTTAACACAATCTATACTTCATTCACCTAAAATATCTAATCATTCTATATTGATGAGAATAGAGCATTCCAGGCATATTGTAACACATCACAACTTATAATATTGCATTATGGACCACCAAACCATTTGGAACTTCTTAGAAAGGAACTCATATATCATTGTGCATACATTCCCAGATCCGCATATCCTGATTTATCACTTCTAGAGAAAATCAAAGACTTGACTCAAGTATATTGTAGTCTAGAGGACAAATATATACAATTCTTCATTAACTAACTTAAATATCTTATGTGATGCTAGAGATAAGAAGGATTTGCATGTGGTTCAAACCTAAGATGCCTATAATTAGAAAATTTAAAAAATATATTATCTATAAGATAAAATTATTATATTTGTTATGAAATTTTTTTCCCAAAGTGAAAAAGAATGTTATTTTCCTTTGGAAAAAGGTAATAGAAATAAGCAATTATTAGGAGAAGAATAGTCCCAAGAGATAAAAAAATGGTAAACAAATAAATTTAATGTTAATTGTGATGCAAAAATGTGTGATAGTTTGAAAACCATCCCTCAAAATATTATATAAATCATTTATGTGAGACATGAAATGGGCATGGAGATCACTCAAGGAAGAAAGTGGTTTGATGGGCTATGAGAATTGGAGAAAGGACATATAGGTTGCATGTAACTCAAGGTATAGGGTACACATCAAATTGTCCTAGAAAAGGCTTTGTGTTGAGTGATTGCTTTATTGAGCATGTTTTATGTGATATGTTTTGAATAGAGATATCCCTCCTAGAGTGTTCTATAGCTACGAGGGCTTAAACCATTGAAATCTTCTTTGGGTGAAAGTAACCATTTATAGTGTTCTCTTGAATAAGTATTACTTGAAATTTGATTTGAAATATAAGTTTTAAAATTTGATGATAATAACTTCCACTACTATTTTTAATATTGAATTTTATATTTCAAATGTTGATTTATGTATTTATTCAAATGTTATTGTAGAGTCAAACACTAGATTTTGATTTTTTCTTGGTTGCGGCTCATTGTTTCAGTTTCAGTTTTGCCCCAATTTCTATAGTCTCTAAGTATCAAGAGTAGTGTTGTGTGTCTTTTATATGCTTCGAAGCTCTTAGTGTATTAGAACGTGTCAGGTTGTTTCCTGCAAGTGGAGTGCACCACATGTCGCTACGCAGGCCTTGGTGAAAAGTTTCTTTTGATTCAGCTTGCATGTGGAAGTTGCCAAGTGTCCTTTTGTTGTAGTAGCAGAGGTCACCGCGTGTCTCGTTTTGGAGGTATTGAGACACATATGGTGGGCCCGAGATGTTATGACATAGTTTTCAGTTGTTGTGGAGGGTACCACATGTTGTTTGCGGAGGGTTGAACTATTTCCATTTTGATATTGCCGGAGGTTGCCATGTATATTTCTTTTTATAAATTTCAGTTGAAGCGGAGGCTGCCAAGTGTCATCTTTGCAGGGCTTTAAGAAAATTTTTTATGAAGCTTTGGAGTTATGCGGAGGGCGCCACGTTACTTTTGTTGCTTCAGGCGGATGGTGCTACATGTCACTATCTTTGTCAAGTTTTAAAGGTAAAGAAACATATGGTGGGTCCCATAAAATAAAGCTACAGTTTCTAAGGTGATGCGAAGGGTGACAAGTGTCATTGCCATGGCTATTTAAGACATAAGGTAAAGGAGTTTTTAGGATGAGCGGAGAGTGCCAAGTGTCCTAGTTTTGATCTTTGGGTGCCGTCACGTATCAAGGAATAAGTATGGTGGATGGTGACAAGTGGCAGTATTCTGTATATCTCTTTTATATGAAGAGGAAACTAAACAGCAAGCAGAAGATGCCATGTAGCATATTTTGGAGTCGTTTGGGAACTCGCGGGTGATGCCACATGTAAGAAACAGAACTATGAGTTATAGTGCCACATATTTTATCACTCAACCAATGAGCACGTAGGGAGAGACGATTGCAGATTTGAGGAGATTTTCAGTCCCAGTTGAGTTCCAGTTCTATTCAGGCCGTTGAGATCCTAATGGTTAGAGGCGATCTTGAATCAAATTTTGTGGCTATAAATAGAGGAAGGTGGTGTAACACAAATAGACATTATTGATTAAGAATTTAGAGATTTTTTGGTGATCAGATTATATCATTTTGCCTTAGTTTAACTGTTTCTAAGAAGGAAGCTAATATGTCTGTGTATGTTTTCATGCCATTTGTATTTTACTAAATTGTTAATGAAAGAAGCTTTGTTCTCTGCCAGTGGTGATATTTTCTATGTCTCTACATAAATCTTCTAAGTTTGGCCTTTGATTTTAAATTTATTTACAACCTTTCTATGTTAATCATGTAGCATTTGCTCTTTAATATAGTCAAATCATGAGAATTTAATCACTATGCTAGTTACTAAAATACATTTAAATTAGGCGCATCACCATAGAATTAGGAGTTTTGTTTATTGTATCTGTAATCTTATTTTCTTCCCTTTACCCAAACCCCAATTGAAAAAGGAAGAGACAGCTTCTGTAAAATTTGGAGGTTGTTTCAAGTATCAAGTCCTACATTCTTGAAGCTTCCCATGTTGGTGTTGGAACCTGTGTAATTTTATACATCAATAGTTTTTGGCATGCCCGATGGGACCTTTCTTGAATTTTGATCAAGATCATATGAACCAGAGAGCATCAAGGAGTCAGAGCAGTGGACCAACAACAAGAGCACAATCAGCTGCTAATCCAGGGATATTATTGCCCCCATTAGTTGCCATTCTAAGAAGAAGATTAAATCGAGTAGCAATAGCATCGGGATCAAACATGGGAGCACATGTACTGCCATGAAGTTATGCAAATTGGAACAATAGAAGCCCCATTGTTCTCCCAACACCACCTGATATTGGGACCCAATTCTAGTCAATACTTTGAAAGCTTTACCCAAATTCAATGGAGAAGATGCCAAGACACCAGGAGAACATCTCCAAGATGTGTCAAATGTGTGCAGTACATGTTATTATAATACAAAATGTTGCTATTAGACTGTTAGTAGCTTCTTTCAAGGGGAAGGCTCTAGATTTGTATATGTCTCTGCCCTCAAATTCCATATCTACTTGGGATGAACTTGGAGATGCTTTCTTTGCAAGATTTAGCGAAAAGGGTGACAAATCATCCATGTTACAGTAATTGATCACTATAAAGAGGGCACCTCAAGAAGCCATAACAGACTTTAACACAAGGTTTTGAAAGACCTGTGATAGAATACTTGCTATAGCCAGACCACCATCAGGTATGGCTATTGTATTTTACCTCAATGCTTTCAATTCTGATATCTTTGTGATGATATAGTCCCTAGGAGGACAAACCCTACCAGAAGCATATGAATTGGCTATAAGGGCTGAGAACAATCTGATAGATCCTATTAAATTACCTTCAAGGCCTCCTATGCCTATGTTCCCAAAGATTTCTATTCCCTTACCTCAATAAGTCCCTAATCCACCATATGTACCTGTATCCATGTACACCTTCCCAACATCTCAACAACCCACAGTGTCAACACCCTCTACCCCTCCATTTGAGATGGATGATGTCAAGAACATCCTCAAGACCTTTTCAAATGAGATTATTAATCTCAAGAGGCAACAGACTTCTTACCCAAAGCCTCCTTACCAAGGATTCCAAGGAAATAGACCCCCATATCAGCCAAACTAGTATCAAGGTACTCAAAGACCAAATAATCCTCGACCTTCAAATCAATTGGTCATGGTTTCCACACCTTTGCAAGCTATCCCTCCTAACCCGGGTAGAGAGATGGTCCCTGGACAAAACAACCTAGCAAAAGATACCAATGCCTGGTGTTTTCCTTGCAACAATGCCCATATGCCCAGAGATTGTCCTAGGAGCAATTTACAACAAAAGATAGCAGAACAGATAAGAATGGAGGGCCAAGCTATGGTACCAAATGCTCCCCCATATCAGTCACCTAGTGTTCAGAATGTAGTAATGGTGGCTTAGATGCAAGGTTTGTCTATTCAACAAGAGGAAGAGATTGCCCCAGAACATGCTTTATTTTCATGGATTGAAGATGAAGATTCAGTCTTCTTGAATGAAGCATCCACCTCTAAGAAACCATTAGTACAATCTGATTACTATACCAGATCAAAGAGGATGATGGTGGAAAAACCTAAAGCTCAAAATAATGAAGCTGT
The DNA here is from genome assembly GCA_027924645.1 of Cunninghamia lanceolata. Classification (NCBI taxonomy): domain Eukaryota; kingdom Viridiplantae; phylum Streptophyta; class Pinopsida; order Cupressales; family Cupressaceae; genus Cunninghamia; species Cunninghamia lanceolata. The sequence continues at coordinate 10,084,669 of BSBN01000193.1, forward strand.
TGGGGTCCCCTCTTTCCAGACTCACTATAATCCAGCTTCAAGACAAGAAATACCTCAATCAGGCTAGAATCAAGCAATCTCTAACCCAGTGCTAGAAAGAGCAAGGTACCCTTATTACCCAAAGACACAGACATTGTGACCCATAAATGTGGTAGAACAACTAAAGAAGATTCTTGCACATGTATCAATATGGGATATGCTGGCTATTCCTGAGCAAAAGACACTATTACAAGAAGCATTGCAAACTCAGGCAAATCCTAAAGCCACAGGTGTGAAAGAAGGAGGTACTAACAAAGGGAAGACTCAAAGCAAAGATACTCCAGCTCTGCAAACAACCACCCTGCTAAACGCTACTACAAAGTAAGTAAATCTAGGCCCGAGCCATTTTATCTAACTTTAATAGTGGGCAAGAAACTACTACATAACTCAATGATAGATTCTGGGGCTAGTACTATAGTCATGCCAAAGCAAATAGTTGTTTCTTTAAAAATAGAATATGAGTTGCTAGCTAAAGAGGTAATGTAGTTAGATGTGAAGTCGGTTCAAACTATAGGAAGGATTAAATAGCTCCCATTGTAGTTATATACTTGCCCAAATATAACTGTCAAGTACGATGTGGTGGTTATTGATATTCCCCCTATCTTTGGTTTATGTCTATCTAGAGATTCCATAGCTAAAATAGGAGGGTACATGTCACTAGATTGGTCACATTTGACTTTGATAACTAAATATGGGATAGAGATGAAAGTGTTGTCTGAGCCCCTATCTAAAGATCATATTACTGAAGAACCAGCTCCAAAAGTTGAAGCATCTCATGCTATGATGAATAGGGAGGAGAGAATTTTCATGGAAGAAGTGGGAGAATGGACTAAATATGATCAACAACAAGAAGAAAACAGTCAATTGATGACCATGATGTAGAGCGATCCTTATGGAAATTATGACTCTACTGGCTTGGGCACTTGTGTAATCTTTGAAGAAGGGAAAGAAATACCAAATGTGATGAGATTGGAGACGCCTGAGGAAAAAGATACAAATAAAGAGTCTGAGATTTGGACCTTAAACTTTGATGGGGCCAGGAGTAAGAATGGTGTAGGGGCAGGTCTATGCCTCACCTCTCCAAATGGTGAGAAAATCCTCAGAGCTATATGCTTCCAATTTTCCAGCACAAACAATGATGCTGAGTATGAACCTTTGGTGCATGGTCTCATGCTGGTGAAGAAGAAAGGGATAAAGAATCTAGTGGTCAAAGGAGATTCAAAACTAGTTGTGAAACAAATCAAAGAGAAGGTTGTGGCAAAGAATATAAGGATGAGATCTTATCGCCACAGAATCTGGGATCTAATTGATGGTTTTGATGCTTTTAACATAGAAGTTGTCCCTAGAACTCAAAATACTGAAGCATACAGAATGGCACAAATTAGTTCCCAATTTGACCTAGCAAGTGACTTGCTCATTAACAGTGAGTTAGTAAAGGTTATAGTTAGGCCAGAAATCCCAGATAATATCCAAAACTAGCAAGTCTTTGACAATGATCTTCAAGTGCTTTTATTTCTGTAACAGTCGGGAGAATTTGCTGATCAATTACAGTCCAAGATTGATAAGCATATGGTGACTAGATTATTCAGTTGAAGTCTAATAAGCTCCCAAAGGGGTTAATCACACTGGAGAACCTATTCGACCTAGATGATGTAAGCCTGGACAAAAGGAAGTTTAAGGCAAGCAAAGATGATTATTCTGATATTCAAGTCAATGATGGAAGAAAGTTGAAGGTAGGTAATACTACTACTCAAGAGGAAAGAGATAAACTAATTTCTTTATGTAACAAGTATGATAGAGTAATTGCATGGACCTATGATGACCTTCATGGTTATAATAGAGACATCATTCAACATACCATAGAACTTGCTGAAGGGTCAAAACCAGTCCGTCGGAAACAAAGACCAGTGAATCCTAGGATTGAACCCTTAATGGTAGATGAATCGCAAAAGCTTTTGGAGTCCAAAATTATTTTTCCAATCAAACATTTGACTTGGGTATCTAACTTGGTGCTAGTAAGAAAAAAGAATGGGGACATAAGACTCTATGTAGACTTCAGAGACCTGAATAAAGCATCATTGAAGGATCATAACCCCTTGCTATCTATGGAGTAGATTTTTGCAATAGTAGCTGGATCAGAGAGATTCTCCTTCATGGTTTCTCGAGGTACAATCAGATCTAGTTGGTTGATGAAGACCAGCATAAGACATCATTCACCACAAAGTGGGAAACTTTCACATATGCCAAAATGCCTATTGGTCTTTCAAATGCTGGGGCTACTTTTCAGCATGCCATGGATATAGCATTTGGAGACCTTATAAATAAGATCATTCTGATCTATTTGGATGACTTGTCTATATTTACCAAAGATGCCAAAGATCACTTTGAGCACCTAGAAGTTGTTTTTCAGAAATGTCAAGAATTCAGGATCTCCCTAAATCCTAAGAAGTGTGCTTTTTGTTGTGCCCCAAGGGAAACTTCTGGGACATATAGTTTCAAAATATGGGATTTCCATTGACCCAAAGCGGGTCACAACCATACTAAATTTGTCTTTGCCAGTCAACAAAAAGGCAGTTCAGTCTTTTTTTGGGAAAGATTAATTTTGTCAGTTGCTTTATATCTGATTTTGTAGGGCTTGTCAGACCCATCACCTTGATGCTGAAGAAGGATTTAATCTTCAAATGAACACCTGAAGGGAGACAATCTTTTGAAGAAATCAAGAAAGCCATCTCTTTGGCCCTAGTACTAAGAAATCCTACTTTCTCTAAGCCCTTCATAATGTATGTATATGGAGGGGAACACAATATTGTAGCTGTCCTGGAAGGATGATAAAGAAGAAGGAGAACATCTGATTGCATTCTTCTCTAGGACCCTTAGGGAGTATGAATCAAGGTATAATTTCATTGAAAAGCAAGCTTATTCTATGATAAAAGCTCTAAAAAATTTAGGCATTTAGTGACAGGAATAAGATCCAGATATTAGTAGCTCACCCTAGTGTAAGGGAGTACATCATGGAAGGTGAGATTACTGAAAAGAGGGCCAATTGGATAACTAAAATCTTAGAATATGATGTAGAGGTAAGACCTACTAAATTGGTCAGAGGCAGGGAACTCTCCCAATATATTACTCAAGACATAGAGGAGTCAATGCCCAAAGAAGCAGAGAATGAAACAATATTGAAGCTTCAAGAGATTGATCAAGATTCTTGGGTAAGTGATAGAATACAGTTCATGAAAACTAGTGTTTTCCCCTGAACTAATTAGAATTTAATCTTTACTTTGTGAAGATTATTTTATAATTTGTATTTATTATTTTTTGGTGTTTTATCCCCACATGTCGGGTAACACCTCTTTTATTCCTCTTTTATTCCTCTTTTATTCCTCCTGGAGGAATAAATCTATTTTGGTAGATTCCTCCTTAAGAGGAAACATGTAGCACACACCTTATGCAAGGTGGCATATTGGAGTTACATATAACTCTATTCTTCACCTCTATTTAAGAGGTGTTTTTTTCTCTTTCTGGATATATTCTCTTGACGGATATCTTCTTTTGTTTCTTCTTCATTTTCTCTCCTTGAGAAGCTTCTCATATATCTCTGTAATCTTTCCTTTTGGCTTCTTGCCACTTGCATATTCACGGGGGTTTTTCTTTACTTTTCCCTCTTTCAAAATCTTGGTGTTGGTCTCTAGTGCATCTTACAAATCTTGTAATATCTCTCTTGTGTTGTTTATCTGCACTTTGATCCTGCAATTTTCCTTTCATACATTGGAGACCTGCACACATCAAAATAGAGACAAGAAGAGTTATCTGGTTCATTTTTCAACATCAATATAGCTTGTTAAAAATATATATATTCTATTCTACCATAATTTTTCAAGTCATGTCTGGATTCTGTGTGAAATTTTTAAAAATAAAATCAATATATATTCTTTTATCAAATTTTTTTAAAATCTCTGAGAAGAAATTTTTTTTTCTCCTATACCATTTCTATAGTTTTAAAATCAAATTTATAATTTTTTTTTTGCAAAAGTTCAAGAAAAATACTTTTATTCCATCTGCATATTAATTTTTTTTTCAAAAAAATTACATATTAATTTTTTTTTCAAAAAAATTCTATTCTTCTTTCAAAAATTTAAGCAATTTTTTTAAAAAATCAATATTCTTTAATAATAATATAACAAAGTTTTTTTAAAAAAAAATTATAAACACTATTTTTTTTAGGTTTTTTAAAAATCCTAAAATATAAAAAAAATCAAAATTTTTTTTGGGGGGATCGGCATCCCTGCCCCGACCCCACTGTTAGCAAACAATATTTATTTTTTTTAAAACTTAAAAGCTTGGCAACCAGATTCCTCCCCTGCTGCCTCCTCGGCCCCGCCGGCCACTGGCCATCGCCACTCTGCAAAACCCTCTGTGTGATTTTTTTTCTGCAGGGTTTCAAACGTTAAAACAAATAACCTTTTTATGTTGCCTTTAATATAAAAAGGCTTTCTTTTTATGTTAGAAAGTTTCTTTTTTAAGATTAGAAATATTTAGTTTTTTTAATAAAAGTTTGGTTAATATTTTTTTTTTATTTTATATGAAAAATCGTGCCTTATTTATAAAAAAAGTTTTTTTGATAAAAAGTTTTTTTTAGTTTTTCATTATCTTTTCAAGAATAGTTCGTTTTTTTCAAATAGTATAAGCTCTTTTTAAAAAAGAAATTAAAAATTTTAGAGATTTATATATTTTTTAGGCATTTAAAAAAAAAAAAAAAAATTGCCTTTTCTTCCTCTAATAAGATAATTTTTTCAAAAATTTTTGCCTTTTGTTTAAAGTAATCAAGCATTTTTTTAAGAAAAGGTATATTTTTGTCGATTTTAGTTTTATGCAATATGCCAATCCTAAGATGTCGAATTATTGTAAGATGGACCAGTGGTTGTTTCAAAAAAGCCAAATGCTAATTTAAAGCAAAATTATAGGCACATTTCTCAAAGTTTTTAAAAAAATTTCCTATATTTTTTAACATGTACTTTGTTATTGGACTTGATCAACCCAATAACATAGAACATGTCTTCTATAACAGAGGATATTCATGTAGTCGCGAATGCATGAATATTGTCTTATTTTGAGTATTTTATACTCATCATTTCTGACCTTATACTAGGTTCTAGCTAATAACATTTCTCTCTATTTCCGACTTTTATCATTTCTCTACCAAAGTCTTGTTTTTTCACAATATTTAAATCAAGTCTAGTGTTTCATTCTCAACTACAATTATGTCGTTTTGATAAAGGGAATCTAATAAGTTGTGCCTCATTTATCTGAGATATTAAAAGCTCAATGAAGCTTCTGCCTTCTTGATGGTTTTATCCCATCTATACAATTTTTTTACGAAGTCCAATGCTTCATCTAGTCTCAATGGAGTTCTTTTTTATGCGCAAGACGCATTTGCAGTAATGTTGCATAGGGTGCCCTTGAGGTCTCATTGGTGTGCTTTTTTGGCCCCATGGAAAATATTTCCATCCACTTTGATGGTATGCACTTACTTTTTATGATGAACTGATCATTGGAGATCATGTTCCTATACTTCTATTGAAGTCAATATGGTTGTTATACCATCTTTAGGACTATTTTTAAAAGTCCTCTGATATTTTATAGAGGCATTATGGTTTTTATAACCATCTATAGGACTGTTTTTCAAAGTCCGTATTATTGAATTTTCAAATGATGGCACTATGATCTTAGGACTAATTTTCAAAGTCCATTATAATTAACATTGATATAAGTTCCCTTAACAATTCAACAAATGATGTAGTGAGAAGCAACCTAGAACTTTTATTGCTATGCCTATATGTTGGCATTTTATAATTTGGGCTATAAGCCATGATTTGTGCTACAATTTTTTTTTACTAGCACTCATATTCAAGACTTAAGGTTATCTACTTTCACTTTTATGTTAGCTAAGCTGACCTTGCCTTCGTGGCTTCATGACTCAAAATTGATTCATTTTATCCACAAACTTTTGTTTTGCAATATGCAATTTATATCTCTTTATATGAATATTACTAATTCAAGTTTTAGTGATGATCCCAATGATGGGAATTCTATTTGTGGTTATGGTTTCTTTGATGAAACAGGTTCAATATCTTGGTAGTTCATGAACCTTCAAATCCACTTCTCTTGGCTCTAAAGGAGCTCAATGTTCAAATTGTTCAACGACATCTATACAAGCACTTTGGTTCACTCAATTCCTTGAAGACTTGAAGACTTGGCTCTACATCAAGCTTCCTTCTTAAATTATATATTCTTATTCATTGTAAAGGCTTTTATGCCATTCTTGTAAATGTTGTAATCATCCCATTGATGGGGTATTAGAATTTAATCTTTACTTTGTGAAGATTATTTTATAATTTGTATTTTATTATTTTTTGATGTTTTATCCCCACATGTCGGGTAACACCTTTTTTATTCCTCCTACAAGAATAAATCTATTTTGGTAGATTCCTCCTTAAGAGGAAACATGTGGCACACACCTTATGCAAGGTGGCATATTGGAGTTACATATAACTCCATTCTTCACCTCTATTTAAGAGGTGTTTTTCTCTCTTTCTCGATATATTCTCTTGACAGATATCTTCTTCTTTTTCTTCTTCATTTTCTCTCCTTGAGAAGCTTCTCATGTATCTCTATAATATTTCTTTTTGGCTTCTTGCCACTTGCATATTCACGGGGGTTTTTCTTTGCTTTTCCCCCTTTCAAAATCTTGGTGTTGGTCTTTGGTGCATCTTACAAATATGGTAATATCTCTCTTGTGTTGTTTATCTGCTTTGCATGTTTGATTAGTACTTTGATCCTGCAATTTTCCTTTCAGAACTCTCCCCTGATAAGAAAAGGTTCTATAGACAATAGGGAGTTCATTTTTTATTGATTGATCATGTTTTGTTTAGAAAGAATATTGATGGAATACTGTTAAGATGTGTTGAAAATGATGAAGCTCAAAAGATATTGCACGAGTTTCATCATGGAGCCTCAAGGGGGCATTTTTTTAGCAAGAACTACTGTAATTAAAGTAACACAAGCTAGCTACTTCTGGTGAACACTATTTGTAGATTGCTATTGGGTGGTCAAAGAGTGTCAGGATTGCCAATTTTATACTAGAAGAAGAAGAATGTTGCATTGCCCTTAAGTCCCATAATAGTGGAAGAACCTTTTTAGTGGTGTTTAGATTTTATTAGGATGATTAATCCAGTGTCAAATATGGGATACAAGTGGATCCTTGCTACAACTGATTACTTTACAAGGTGGAGTGAAGCAGTGCCACTCAAAGAAGCTATTGAAAAGGTAATCATAGAGTTTCTTGAGGGAATAGCTACCCGTTTTGGCCCTCTGTGCACCATCATATTAGATAATGCCAAAGAATTTTTAGGAACCAGACTGTCAGAGTTCGTATTAAAAAATGGAATATATCTAAAGATTTCAACAAATTACAATCCACAAGGCAACGGTTTGGTAGAATCTACAAACAAAAACCTGATTAGACTCATAAAGAGAATGGTGGCTGATCATGAGACTAGCACAAGTCCCTCAATTCAGCACTATGGGCAGATAGAATCACACCAAAGAAAGTAACTAAGATGTCTCCATATAAGCTAGTCTATGGCAAGCATGCAGTGATGCCACTAAGTATAGAAATTCTTGCTTTATAGTTGCTTAAACAATTGAAGATAGAAGAAAATGGCTTGATGCATGTGAGGCTTGCCGAGTTATTAGAGGTTAAAGAGAAGAGAGAAAGGGCACATGGGTCATTGATGAAGCATTAGTAGATTGTAAAGAATTGGTTTGACAGAAAGACCTCCAATCCAAATTTTGAAGTTGGGTCTTTGGTGCTGAAATGGGATGAGAGAGATGCTAAACTAGGCCGACACAGTAAGTTTGACTCATTATGGATAGGTCCTTTTAAGGTTTGTGCCTATAAGCAACAGAATGCATTTGAGCTAGAGACTATGGAAGGAGAGCCTGAAGAGATTCCTATGAATGGGATCTTCTTGAAACATTTCACATAGTCTTGAGACCCGCCATGTATCATAGTTAATTAGGTGTCTTTTAATTCCTTTCCCACTTTTTTCTTGCTTTCCTGCTTTTTCCTTTTTAAATAAGTGTTCTGAGAACACGTGTCTGCAACACAGTGGTCCCTTTTGTTGGTAGTTGCATTTATCAAGGCCGTTCTATGGTTCCTTAAACTTTAAGAAAGTACCTAATCATTTTAGAAGATCACCAGTTTAATATTGATCTGACACACCATCCCATATAGATTTTCAAAGATACACTAACCGTCTTTTTGGCATTAATGCCATTGATAAGATGTGATGGGTCATTAATGATTCATTATGCCTCTCCGAGCTAAGTATTAAGCCCCTCTAATTGTTGCATTTTCTATTTCTCATTCTGTATTCTCTGAGTTCTTATTGTCTGCGTCGAAAGTGTTGTTCCTCACCTGCAATTCTAGCTAAGTTTGAGTTTGTTTAGAGTTTTGTGCCTTCTTTCTACATCAAGAGTTTCTAAGGCTTCTAAAAAAGATACAGAGATGTCGGAGCCATAGTCGCCACAGGAAGGGCTAGGGCTCTTTGGGCTAGAAGATAAATGGAAAGGAAGCAAATCTTATGTGTCTGCACTAGTGCAACCAAAAGGGAGTTATCCAAGGACAAGGGTCTTGGATATAGGGGTAAGTGTAGATTCTACACAAGTGAAAGACTATGCAGATGGCATCTTTGACACACATATGCAGAAGAACACAAAAAATCTTTAGGAGGGAGCTCATCAGAGATGCCTCATACGAGCCACAAAGGGGGAGTCAGAAACTTTTGGAATGAGGGTTTGGACATCCCAATTGGCACAGTTTGTGGTTCTTGCGGTTCACCCTTATCTGGAATTGATTGACATATGTGCAAAGTTGTTTCATCCTCCAAGTGCCTCTATTCAATGTGGCCCCTTCACAGTCTAGATATCTCCCAAAGTAATTCGAGATATGCTAGGTTTGCATCATGACAGTACTACTACCTTTCCTACGATTCCCATGTTGCAGAATACATGGGGAAATCTCCATAGTAGGGTAAATTTTCTAAACATTGAAATGCATTTAGATGATGACAATACCTAGTTGCCTCTGCTGCCCACAGACCGAGCTCAATTTAATCCTAATGTTCAAGATGCCTTTGCCATGCTGTCTTTTATCTTTGGCCAATATGATGATTCAACAGTACATGATTGGCAACTCGCAGCAATTTTTAGACTTCAAACTGTAGACAAGTCACAGGAGTATCGTTTTGACTTTTCAGAACAAATCTCTCAGGCTATGGTGGAACAACTAACAAATTTCTCTTAGAATCATGTTTTTAGGTATTCAGCCTACCTATTTCACTTAATGTTGTATCAAAATTATGGTCTCTTTCAGCAATATATGCATTTAAATATGTATTACCCTGAGTCCAGTATTAATAGAACAATCCCAGTGTCCACATGGACCTATGTTCTCTCAGACACTTTAGATCCCTATGAGTTTGCAGAGTGTTTTGTTGCACCCATTTTGGGGTAGTTAGGGTCTGAGCCTGTGGAAAATAGAATGACAGAGAGTCTAAGGGGTTTCTTAATGAATTTGAAAATTTCTTGTGATTACTTCTTTGGGGCCCATACAACCATTATTAGACTTCATGGCTTTTCTGAAGACCCTATTCTGCTTCCAAAGGTGCTAACTCCTAGGATCACATTTTTAGAAGTGGCTCGTCAATTATCTGTCATTGATAACAATTTTGGATATAAAAAGAGGAAGAAAAAAATGTATGATGTTCCTTGGACCAGAGAGAAAATAACAATTGAAAGGAGAGAAATGAAAAACCTCTTATTAAGGAAATTAGTAGCTTATGGTTTCTTGATAATTGAAGATAAGTGGAAGTATGATCCAGATAGCTTCTTAGCTTCTTGGATTGTCAATAACAAGGTTTCTGCAAATTTCATTCATGAGAGATGTCCTTTTTGGGAGAAGAGGAGATCACCAAAGCAAGATGATCCTGCAATTTATGTTGAATTGAAAGATCTACCAGGTGAGGGTCCTAAGCCTTGGGAGAGATTTTATAAAAAGGAATAGGAATATGACCCCAAGAAGCTAATGACTTCTAGTCTTAGAGCTACTTTAAAGAACAAATAATGGAGTGTTGAGAAAATTACTGCTTATTGGAAATATAGACAGGAAATCTCTGAGCTTACCCATACTTTTGGAGGTGTACAAACAGATGAGCAATGGGAAGCAATATGGGATGAATATCACATGACCCCAGAGTCAAGCCCTAACACAAGTAACATTCCTAGTGGCTCAAGAGTAGAAGAGGAAGGAGCATCAGAGGAAGCTCAGAAGCTTGAAGAAACAGAGCATGCAGTATCAGAAGTTCCTAAAGCCCCATGGCCTCCATCTCTCAGCAATTTATAGAAACAAAAGGCCACAATATCGTTGTCTCATGAAACCTAAATAGCTTCAGCATCAGGGGGTCTTAGAGCGGTATCTTTTTAGTAAATATTGATTGATTCAAAAGAATAAGATCCTGAAAGTACAGAGGATAGGCCTTTGAGGAAAAAATGTAAATTGGTTTTACAAGAGGAAGAAGATGATGTATTGGCACCCCAACAACAACAAGTTCCTATGATCTCATCGGCAGCCCAGGTTAGTGTTTCTTCTCCCTTTTCCCCTTCTTATGTTTGTTCTCATATAGGGGTGACTGCCCAAGTAACCCATTCTTCCACACCTCCTGCCACTTCTGCTGCACCACTTCAAACTTTTACCCCAATTGACAGTTCACCGGTCATGTCATCACAGGCCATATCACTGCCCTTATTTTCTGCATCAATGCCCAAATGGGCTTTGCCTCAGTTTGACCCAAGTCAACAAATAACTACCATTCCTTATGGTTTATCCGAAGGTTATCCATTTGTTGGGGGACACATTGCCTCACCTCCTACTTTTCAAGCACAAGCTAACATAGCAAGAAAAACAAGAGAGGCTTGAATGGAAAAAAAGAGAAAGAAAGAGAATAAGAGCCATGTTGTTTCTCACATGAAATCCTTGTTTGATCCTATTCAACAGTCTTTGACTATTAATCATTTATCCCCTAATGTGATCAAGCCTGTAGAGCAAATGTAGCCATAGGATTATACAATAAATGTAGTGGCCATGGATCTAACTCATTTCATACTACAAGAGAGAGGCTTTAATGGAAAAAAAGATAAAGAAAGAGAATAAGAGCCCTGTTGTTTCTCACATGAAATCCTTGTTTGATCCTATTCAACAGTCTTTGACTATTAATCATTTATCCCCTAATGTGATCAAGCCTGTAGAGCAAATGTAGCCATAGGATTATACAATAAATGTAGTGGCCATGGATCTAACTCATTTCAGACTACAAGACATAGTAGAATTAATGAATGAAACTACTTCAGCTATTACCACTGATTATTTGAAGATGTCAAAAAGGTTACAGAAAGTTGAAGCTGACTTAGCAAAAGAAAAGGCTACTAATAGTAGTTTGACTTCAGAGATAAAAGCCAAGGATAAAGAAATTGACACCTTAGATAAGGATTTGTAGTCTACTGTGTCTTTACAGATACATCAAGCATCACAAGCTCATGCCGTACCTTTGAAAATTGAGATAGAACAGAAGAAAGCTGCTATTGCTTCATTAAGACAAGAGAAATCCATTGCAAAGAAGAAATACCAAGAAAAAGTCCAAGAGGTGTCTAAGTTACAATAGACCGTTTTAAAAGAATAAAATCTAAGTTGTGCCGCTCAGGGTCAATTTATGGCTAAACAACAGAAGACCAAACAATTAACTATTGAGCTGGCACAATGGCCACAAAATGCAGGGGTCTTGAATATGGTAAAGGAACTTTATGCATCTGTATGGAGGAGAATTTTTGAAGAGGTTATTCAGCTTAAGCCTTCCCTCACTTTCTTGTTAAATACACAACAATTATGTGAAAAAGTAGAGTCCTCTATTGAGGCAACTTTGTTTGTTGTTTCTTTGAGAGTTTCAAACTCTCAACTTTTGTTGCAAAAGATTTATGATACAGCTGATGAAACTTTGTTAGCTGCTGGTGTTAGTGATAGAATGATTGGTGCAAAGAATGTAAATGAAGTTTTAAGTTGCAATTCAATTGCTATGAGTTGTAAGGCACTGCTTGATGTAGTAAAAGATGGTGTTAAGAATATGAAGAGACACATTGGAGAATTGGTACAGTTGGGGTTGCCATCCCCTTTTCCTGATGATAGTACATTTTTAATGACTGATGCCATAAAGGCTCTTTTGCTCACTAAACAAAATGATTAGACTATTTTTCAAAGTCTGAATGATTCTTCTAGTGTTGAAGAAGTGGAAGCAGTCCTGGTTCTAATGGCTCGTCTTGAATTTTAGCTACATATTGTGGTGCAAATTTTGCAGTCCTTTTCTCATAAGGACATCATTAAATTAGATTTTGCATTTCAAGATCTGCAGAGTAGATGGGGATTATCAGATTCAGAGTGGTCTGTATATCAGGCTGAGTTGTAGAAATTATAATTGTGATTCTTTGACAGTGGCAAGGCATTTTTGTTTTTTGAAGTTTTTTCTGGTGTTTTTGGAGTTCTCTCTAAGTAGGCCCAAAGGTCCATGTAGTCTCCAAGAACTGTAAAGTCAAACTCTACATTTTAAATTTTGATTGGTTGCGGCTCATTGTTTCAGTTTCAATTTTTCCCCTAGTTTCTACAGTTTCTAAGTATCGCGAGTAGTGCTGTGTGTCTTCTATATGCTTCGTAGCTGTCAGTGTATCAGAATGTGTTAGATTGTTTCTTGCAAGCAGAGTGCACCATGTGTCACTACCACAGGCCTTGGTGAAAAGTTTCTTTTGATTCAGCTTGCATGTGGAAGTTGCCAAGTGTCCTTTTGTTGCAGTAGCAGAGGTTGCCACATGTCTCCCTTTTGGAGGTACTGAGACAGATATGGTGGCCCTGAGATGTTATGACACAATTTATAGTTGTTGTGGAGGGTGCCATGTGTTGTTTGCGGAGGGTTGAACTATTTCCATTTTGATATTACCAGAGGTTGCCACATATATTTCTTATTATAAATTTTAGTTGAAGTGGAGGCTACCAAGTGTCATTTTCACGGGGCTTTGAGAAACTTTTTTATGAAGCTTTGGAGTTACGCGGAGTTTGCCATGTTACTTTTGTTGCTTCAGGGGGATGGTGCTGTGTGTCACTTATTTTTGTTAAGTTTGAAAGGTAAAGAAACATATGGTGGGTCCCACAAAATAAAGATGCAATTTTTAAGGTGATGCAGAGGGTGACAAGTGTCATTACCGTGGGTATTTAAGGCATAAGGTAAAGGAGCTTTTAGGATGAGCAGAGAGTGCCAAGTGTCCTAGTTTTGATCCTCGGGTGCCATGTATCAAGCAATAAGTATGGTGGATGGTGACAAGTGGCAGTATTCTGTATATCTCTTTTATATGAAGAGGAAACTAAACAACAAGCGGAAGATGTTGTGTAGCATATTTTGGAGCCATTTGGGAACTCACAGGTGATGCCACATGTAAGCAATAGAACTATGAGTTACAGTGCCACATATTTTATCACTCAACCAATGAGCGTGCAGGGAGAGACGGTTGCAGATTTGAGGAGATTTTTAGTCCCAATTGAGTTCTAGTTCTGTTTAGGCCATTGAGATCCTAATGGTTAGAGGTGATCTTGAATCAAATTTTGTGGCTATGAATAGAGGAAGATGTTGTAACACAAATAAACATTATTGATTAAGAATTCAATGATTTTGTGGTGATCATATTATATCATTTTGCCTTAGTTTAGTTGTTTCTACAAAGGAAGTTGATATATTTGTGCATGTTTATGTGCCTTTTGCATTTTGCCAAATTTTTAATGAAAGAAGCTCTGTTCTGTGCCAGTGGTGATATTTTCTATGTCTCTACATAAATATTCTGAGTTTGGCCTTTGATTTTAAATTCATTTACAATCTGTCTATGTTAATCATGTAGCATTTGCTCTTGAATATAGTTGAATCATTAGAATTTAATCATTGTGCTAGTTATTGAAATACATTTAAATCAGGTGCATCACCATAGAATTAGGAGTTCTGTTTATTGTATCTATAATCTTGTTTCCTTCCCTTTACCCAAACCCCAATTGAAAAAGGAAGAGCCAGCTTTTGTAAAATCTGGAGGTTGTTTGAAGTATCAAGTCCTACATTCTTGAAGCTTCCCATGTTGGTGTTCGAACCTGCAAAATTTTATACATCAACAATTATTTCTTTTAAAATTGTATACCTACTCCTTAAAAATATTATATTGTGTTGGATGTGGAAATTAGCAATTATATTTGCTAACTGAGATACTATAGAAAAATATTTATTAAACTTGATTTATGTATTTATTAAATCTGAGATTTAAATTTATTTTTTATTGTTAAATTTGGCTTAAGGGAGCTAGAACCCATATATAGATAGAACAAAAATGAAACCAAAATTTAGTTGCTCAATGACTAAGGGCCATTATATATTATCATCAATTACATTACAAACCATAAAATTTACCTTTTAAATGTATATTATATCAATTTACATCAAAATATATCTATATCTATTATGTGTATATAGTTGTATATACTTCATCCTTCAATAGGAACATCTTTATAGCCATGTAGCACCTGAGTATTCCTCTATATCAGAAAACACCATGTCTAACCAATCCACATGTACACCATCTGCAAATCCTACCACCATTTTTAGAAAAGCTACCCCCTAACGAGCCTCATTGCGCATGTCCTCCTCAGATCCACCAGCCATGGGAATCACAAATGTTATCTACAGACAATTATGACATGGAAAAACTACAGGACAGTAGCTCCCTCTGGCCTGAATCCAATGCCAAGTATTGCCAAGTCTAGCACTCTGTCCAGACCCCCACACCATTTGTCTCTAATGAGAGCTCTCACCATCTCTCTCACCACATCTTTTGATTCCCCCAGATCAAGGAGAACTCCTATGAACATCCCTACAACATTTGTATTTACCTGATACTTCTAGTTCAAATTCATACATGCCTCACCCACAATCATTCCGATAGCATGCAGTCTAATTGTCAAAGTCATATTAAAGATCCCCCTAAGCCTCTTATTTGTTAGTAGGCCAAGAAAGGCTATTTTCCCCTTCTTTCCTATGAGTGGCACCGTTCACTCCATGATACCGGTAAAATGCAATGCATATGGTCTCCAAAAACTAGATATTTAATAGTTATTAATTAACATTCAACACACTTAGTAATAAATAATTTATAATTAACTAGCATTCGTCGTCTATATCCCATGCATAGCAGTACTCCTTACATCACCACCACCTCAAATCATCCCCTCTCTACAAAAACTATATCAACCTTCCTGTCCAACATTCACCAGTTGCCACTTGTCATCCTTCTCATCATTCCCCTATCATCCGAACTTCCACATTCACAAAAAAGTGGATAAGCTCCAAGCTATGGTCATATGACTAACCCCACTACTCCTTTGCTGGAAGTTCCATTTTCTTTACCTTCTGGAAAATTCATTTCTAATTTAGGGGCCACCTTAACTTCCAATCTGCAATGGAATGACTAATAAACATTTTCTCCTCTAAATCAAATGCATAGTTAGCCAACCTATCGGCTACTCTATATGACTCCCTATAAAAATGATTTATCTTATATGCCTTGAAAGTTTCCCAAGAGTGCCATCTCTCTGATAAGTATATTGTTTAATCTTTAATTTGATGTTTGTTTATTATGGATTGCATTAATGATAATATGAGATTCCCCTTCCACATACAACCTCTTGAAACCCAAAGAAAGACTAAGCTGCATACCAAAATGAAGGCATGAATTTCTACCTCATTATTTGTCATAACCCTAAGGCATTTCAAGACTACCACACAAAACCTTCATGCACTATCTCTAATCACACATCCAAATGATGCTAGCCCAGGATTTCCCCTAAAGGTCCCATCAAAATTTAACTTATACTACCCTTTGTTAGGGGTTCTCCATCTCGCATCATCTCTGCCAGCAAAAGGGCAATCCCTTAAAACCCCTTGAATAGTGGGAGCCAAAAGCCCAGGCCATGAATCTCTCATCATCCCATCCCAAGTAATGAATGACTTCCCTGAAGTTTTATTATTTCTTAATACATTATTGGCTACTTCTATAATCACCCATTCGATCTTCTTCCAAAAAGAGTCTTCATCCATTGCTTTGCCCTAAAAAGTTATCCTATTTGTCTCCTTCCATATTTCTGAAATAAATATTGAAGGGTTTATAGTCCATAGACAAGAAAATATTGCCTTCTTATATAGCATCAGCCATGCATTGAAGGTCCCAAAAGTATCACTAGGCAACACACTTCTCCATGTGAAGTTACTCATTAGTTTTTCTAGTAGAAGTCTAAAAAGATACATCTTTGAAGAAGGTGATTAACATTTTCCTCCTCTTCTTTACATAGGCAACATCTCAAGGTTCCTGCATAGCCAAATTTCCTCAACATATCCCTTGTAAGGTTTTTGTTATGTAATGCTTCCCAAGAAAATGCACATGCCTTCAAAAGGTGTTTCTTGTTCCAGATCAAATGATTAGGCCAATAATCCTTGGTGCTATCTACTTTAGCAACCATATACCCTATTTTAACAATGTAGTTCCCTAACTTATATCCACACTACATAATTTGGTCTTCCTCATCAGAAATATTGATCCTTTTATTGAATAATTCTTGTTGAATTTTCTCCTTTAAGACTACTAGAACATCATCACATCTAAACTCTTCCATCTCCATTCCTAAAAACCACTCTTCTCATGAGAAGAAATTTATAATCCCACACCTTGTCGCCCCACCTATGTTTAAGGACCTTCCTCACCTCCCACAACTCTTCCAACTCCTTCAAGGCTTTGTGACCCTACCACGAATCCTACCAAAAAGGAGCCTTACTCCCATTTCTCACTCCCAAGATATATTTTTGCTACAATCTTTTTGTAGTCCAATAAAAAATTCCAAATAGTTGAACATGCAGGGTGATTCTCTTTGGTCAAAATTCTAGTTGGATCTCCAGAGTCCAAATATTTATTTTGTAAAATTCTAGCCCATTTATATTGCGGTTGTAAAAACATGCCCCAAATCAATTTAGCCCCCAAATCCTTATTCAAATAATTCCATTTTCTTAATCCAACTCCTCTATATTGTTTTGGACTACATATCTTATCCCATGACACCAGTAGAAATTTCATCCCCTCCACTGTGCCACTCCAAAAGAAATTTTTCATACTTCTATTTAATTCCTCTTCAATTCTCTTGGAAATTTTCAAATACTTCATTAAGAAAATGTGGATAGCTGAAATCACTGATTTTAACAATTAAATCCTTCCTACAAAGGAAACCCACCAGCCTCTCCATGATTCCTTTTTTTCCTTACGACTTGCTAGAATGTGTTCCTAAAGAGAAGACTTGCTAGCTCTTTGAAAAAGGGGAGTACCAAGGTATTTACCTAGTAAAGATTTGGTTTTTAACCCCAATCTCTTAGCAATCTCCTTTTGTTTTCTAACATTAGTGTTGAAAAATATATTTATGATTTATTCTAGTTTACATGTTGCCCCTAAAGAAATGCAATATTTCTCCAAAGATTCCCTTATCATCTTTGTCTCTTTGATGTTAACTACCTCGAATAATAATGTGTCATCAGTGAAATGCCAATAAATCACTAGTTCAACATTTAGGGCTACTTTGATACATCTTCATCTGCCCAACCTTGATTCTTGCTTTATGTATCTACCTAAGGCTTCTTCCATGATGAAAAGAGAGAGGGAGACGGGATCCCCCTACTTGAGACTGTAAGCACAAAAATCTCGCACTACCTCCACGAGGACCCCTATGATGATTCAAATCCTTGTCACGTACATGTAAGCATGAAAATAAATCCTTTGGGTAGTAGGCCTCTTTATGACATGTCCTCTCTTCTTGTTTTGTGTCATTTTTACTTTGTCAATTCTCCTTCTTCCCCGTTTGTGATGCTTTTTGACACTTGTTGCGACAGTTGTTGACTTGCATTCTCTAGCTTTTGACCTTGATCTTAAGCCTTGTAAGTGTCTTGTAGGTAAGTTTTCACCTCTCCTCTTTGTATTTCATCTAGTGCACCTCATAGAAGCCTTCTAGAGGTTTCCTGATCCATCTCGTATTTTCTGTTTTTGATTTCGACCAACCAATCCAAATCTCCCCCTATTATTTCCAGATCCCCACTGGGAATCCTGAAGATGCAAGTGGAGATTTGGATTCTTCCACATGACAAACCTGTTTCATGATGAAGAAATCCCCCTTTTCCTCCCCTATACCTTCTATCGGCCTAAATTTCTGCATTCTACACTTTTGATCCCGGATCTCCCCAAGTGACCTAGGGTCACCCCTGGGGAGACCCATGATCTCCCTAGGTGACCCTATTTGATGAAGGTGGTGACCTTGCCATCTCTTGACCCGTGGAAAAACTTGACTTTCTCTCTCATTTTTGCTTTGTTTTCACCTATTTTTCTTTCTATTTGCATGATTTTTGATCCTTGATATAGAGTTAACTATTTCATGCACCCACACATGCATAATTAGCTCCATTTGATCTATAATTAACTCTCTAATCAATCTCATGCATACCCTCACCTCAATTTCTTCTTCAGTGATAAGCTATCATTGCTTCATCACTCCCTAATCAGTTGAGTTCACTAGGCAATCAACCTTGTTAACTCTCCAATCTATTCTTGTTAACTCATCAATCAAATGAGTTAACTGTTCAATCCAATCCCTTCTTCAAACCTATAAATACCCCCCTCCCTTAAGCACAAAGGGAGGTAAATTCATTGTGCACCAACTCTTGTCAAGTTTGCTCTCCAACCTAGCATTCATATGCTCATATAGAACATAAGTGCCTTTTACTTTCTTTGTTTCAATCAAGCAATGCTATGTTTCTCAATTCAAAGCTCACATCGAGCTCATACAAGCTTCACAAAAGATTCTTTTTGCTTCTTTGGGTCATTTTGTTGTCAAGAGGATCTCCTGCTGTCATAGAAGGATTTGAGGTTGCCTATACAAGGATACTAAGGGTAGTGGAGTCAACAAATCTTCATCTCTTTCAGGTTCTTTCATTGCTTTCATAGTAATTAGATAATCACATTACTCTTGGGAATAGTAACATTTTGCTTTTTCCTTGATAGGTTAGATCTTGCATGCTAGATTAATCATTTTTACATTCCTAGATCTACTTTGTTAGAAAAAGCATTTTCCCTTTCCATTTAATTAGATTATATTGAAACACCAAAAACCCACAAAAAACATAGATTAAAGTTTGCATTTCAAAAGACATATAGGATTGCATACATATTTCTTTCCTAGATTAGAAGCATTTTCCTTTCCAAAATATTCTAAAAATACTAAAAAGATGCTTTGCATGTTATCATTTAGTTTGCATTCATATAGATCTGTTAAAATAGACAACATTGCAAACCCTCGATTCCATCACGAGGTAATCACAGTTGAACAAAAGTCAAACCCTAGGTCAAACAAAACCCTAGGTCAAAACCCTAGATCTAGTTAGTAATTATACAATTCCCTCTATCCTGATTCACGAATATGTTTAGGAGTAAGAGGAGAGTGGATAAGGGTAATCCATGATGAGATCGAGGAGTTGCATCCGCAACCTCAACAATAGACACACATTCCACCACAAGAGGACCCATTTGTTCTCTTGTTGATTGAAGAAAGTAGGCAATTATGACTACATAGAAATAGTAGAAGCCATCAATGAAAACAACCGTTTACCCACACAAAGGTGGAATTCAAGGAATCCAAATAGAAGAAGAGAGACTAGTGACCCTTTGGGTCATAGGTTTATTTCAACTACCACATCAACTGAGTGAAACATTCAACAAAATGCATAATAACAAAGGCCACAGAACTTGCCGACTCCCCTTCACGAAGTCTAGCTCTCCAATGAGCTAGTCCCCCGCCGTGTCTTGCCTCCTCTTGACTGGCTACTTCCATGTGAGCGAGAGTGACGTTGCGGATCACCCCATGGCAAGGAGGGAAAGGGTTTGTGTGCATACTGAAATCTGACCCGACAGCCCTGGGAAATTAGAGTCATGATTTTGAGCATACATATTTTGGTGAACCCGACGTGAAGAGCAAAGCCTTTTTGGTTAAGCTTTTTGTGTTCCCATTGCAAAAATATTTCAAAAAAAACATTGAATCATTCTTTTGTTGCTTTTCGTAACTACTTTGACTTCTATCTTCTATATCACCATCTATTCCATTTATTATGCAGTGTCTATGGCACCCCTAAATATGACAGAACTAGACCTAAACTAGGGAAATACTCCCTCAAACGAACTTGAAACCCCTTCTTTTGATAGGTATGTGCCACCTCATCCTGATGCACCTATTACCAATTGTTACAACTATGAAGACTCTGACTATGAACACAATCCAAGAGAGTCCAAGCGTTCCCTATCCTTCAATAACCTGGCTTGGGAAAATGACTCAGCCATACCAAATGCACCACATAAGGCTAGAAGGATAAGATCAGAAGTACATCAACTAGAACAACCTTCTACAAGTACATCAAATACTCACCTTGATGAAGAGGTCAGAAGGTTAGAAAGGCATCTATAGGAAACCAAAGATGCTCAAGAAGCATTAAGGATTGCTTAGAAGAAGACCAAAAAGAGAAGGCTGCACGAGAGGAAGCCCATCAAAGAGAACATCCTAGAAGTGAAGAAAATCCTAGAATTGCGACTCCTGCAGATGTAATCGTAACTCTAGTCCAAAGAATCAAGATCCTAGAGGTAAAACAAGCTACTCTAGAGAAAAGAACAAAGTCTCACGAAAAGGACCAGGGGGCATCACAAACCCCCCCTACCTTAATTACTATTCACAACATGCTAGTAATGACACTTGTCTGAATGGGAATCCTCCTATTCAGAATAATCTAATGAATCCAACAATGGGCTATCAAAACCCATGCACAGGGTTGTTACTAACAACCCCGCAGTCTCAGAGTGCTTTCTTAGGAACATATCTTGAATATCTGAAAGAGCCTCTAGACCAAAACATAAAGAGTGTGTAACTACCCTGGCCATTACTAGATCTCCCAAAGTTCAAAGGAGAGGGAGACCCAAACTCCCACATCAAAGATTATACTACAGCCATAAATGAACTCCTTCCTTGGGATGGAGTTGTCGCAAAAAAATTCCCAAAAATGCTTAAAGGCATCACCTTGGATTGGTATTATCATCTTCCAGAGGCTTCGATCCATTCATTCATACAACTAATTGGAGATTTTTTCATGGCATTTGATATGAACAAACTCATAAAAAACATGGATTAGAGAGTTCCTCACAATGAAACAATAACTGAATAAATTTGTAGCACATTTCGTCCCCTGATGGAGACAAGTTCTCTACTCTTCAACCAATGCTCCAAACATGGACCACCAAGAACTATGCGACCTCTTTTTGCATGCCCTCAACAAAGACATGAGAGAAGAAGTTTAGAAACTAACATACAAGTCCTATGAAGAAGCATTGGAAAGTGCTTTAAGAATTGATCAAGCCGCTATCAACAATGGACAAAACATTTATGGTTGAAATAGAAAAAGAACAAAAGAAGACATGGGAAACAATACCTTTGTTGTTAAGATTCTCAAAAACAACAAGAGTGCAAGCATAGATGGGGTGACAGATCAACCCCCAGTCAAAAAGGTAAGAGATGATTAGAATGGGAAAGATTTTTACCCTCCTAATGTAAATGCCATAGATCAACCTAGAAACAATGGGTATTATCCTCAAGACAACTATCAAAGCTGGAACAGCGACAGAAATGGGAATGGAAATGACAGGAGATATGAGAGACCCTCTTATGAATACAACCAATATTGTTCTTTTCATAGAACAAAGGGGCGTAGCACAGAATCTTGTAGGGAATACAACAGATTCATAGAAAAGATTACATAGGATCAACAATGCTTGTTCATATAAATGTTCTTGAACCCGCAAAAGATTACTCTAGACATCAAAGATACAAGGCAAGATCAAGCTCCTATAGCACCTCAAAATGCAAACATGAGGATTTATCAGGACCCATTCCCTACACAGAAGAACACTGAAACAACAAACATGGATAAAGCAACTAAAAATAGTAACCCCGAAGTCCCACCTCAACTAGGACAAAAAGGAGAGACTAGGTTGATGGGATTGGTAGATATCATGCATAATGAAGAAAAAGAGGAGGATCATGAGCAAGAAGATGAGCAAGTAGAACCATATGAGGGTGCCATCTTAATAGTAGAACCAATACTAGCTCCCATTGGATATTATGAGCTCATAGAAGATCTAAAGAAAATGTATGCACACATTTCATTCATTGATTTACTCAGGAACTCCCCCTCATATCGCTCTGTATTACTAGAAGAAATAGGCCTGAAATATCTTGACCAAATCATGCCACCGTCTAGTGAACAAATTAACCATGTGGATTACGATCTCAGCCTACCAAACTCAGAACTGAAAGATCCAGGGTTCTTCTTTGATTTACAATAGATGCCCTCTGAGGTAGAATTAACTAAAAAAGGAGACCCCACATTATATCTTCAACTGTGGGTCTACGACACATGTATCAAATGAACCTTGGTCGATGACGGTGCTGTAGTGAACATAGTTCCTTTTCCCTTTTGGAGAGAATTGGCTATGGACACACCAACATCACTACTTCAAGGGATACTTTAAGTGGATATGACAATCTGAAGGCAGCCACCATAGGGAAAATCACTCTCCCAGTGACCTTGGGTCCTAAATCCATTCCAAACACTTTTTATGTCATAGAAAAAGACACAGGATATAACTTTATTCTTGGAAGGCCATGGATACACAAGATGAAAGTTGTGCCATCCATGATATTTCAAGAAGTTTGATTCCTAC
Source organism: Cunninghamia lanceolata (assembly GCA_027924645.1). NCBI lineage: Eukaryota > Viridiplantae > Streptophyta > Pinopsida > Cupressales > Cupressaceae > Cunninghamia > Cunninghamia lanceolata. The sequence goes on from BSBN01000193.1 coordinate 10,107,739, forward strand.
ACCTAGGGAAAGTATATGTTGCACAGGGAGATCCGGAACCTTTCAGCATGTTAAAGTCTAAAACCCCAAACAAACGCATCAGAATTCCAATAGACCACAAACTCCCTACCAGTAAGTTGACCATCTCAAGTCCCACACTGCAGTCGATATGTATCAAAAGGATGGGAACCCCAGAAAAGACCATAAATACAGCAGACATCAAAACTCTGGAGAATGGGTCACCAGTAAAGTAGAAAAAAGTGGTCCCCAAGGAAAAAATAATTGAGATCATGGAGTTGATCAAAAGGGATGGACCACTCCAATTTCCCCTAGAGATACTCACCATTGGCTTCCAAGAAGTCTATAAACTCTTCCCATGCATAGGAGAAAAACCTCATAGAACTGAAGAACTGGTAAATTTCAAACTGCAACATTAGATCTAAGAGATGCGGATCCACATGCTTTCTTAGATGCCAAGGAAGACATAATAGAGGGTTATACCCCACTGTCACCACTAAGTAAGTCACATCTCCTCGATACACCTGAAGAAATAGAATCATATGAGCCCCTCACACCAACTGAGGACTCACATCAACCAATATTACCCACGGAAGAGGCATATTCCATGGATAACAAGTCAGTCAATGCTATAGGGGTGTTACCTAGGATGTTTGTAGTATCCAAACCACAAGGAAAACCAACTACTTCTGCCTCAGTTCAATCAAACGAACTCAGTGAATGGGAAGCACCTCGGGTACAAATAGAAATGATGGAGAGATTGCCTGACGAAGACAAAGAAAGTAAAGGAATTTTTCACAAAGAGTGGAAGATGAGAGTGACAGTTGGTATCGATGATCCTATCATCTTTGAACTACCAAAAAGTTATATTGGGTATGCCATGGACTTGAGACTAGAACCCAATGGGAGGATGAGTATAAGAATTGTCCCCCCTAACAAACAAAGGGAACCACAAAATCCTCTTGAACTATTCCAATTCTTATAAAGAATCCAAGAGAGACAAGAAATAAAGATCTATATGCAAGGGCAGTTCAATCTATTGATAGAATTACTCAATTGCGAAGGAGTCTTGCATTGAACCCCCTCCCACCAACATGCCTTTCAAGATCTACTGCATCTCATAATGCATAGAGAAACCACTGAACTAGAAATGATAAGCTTAACCAATAAACCATACCAAATAGGATAAATTGTCCTAAGAAAAGGTAGCATGAAAAATAAGAAAAAGAGACAAAAGAGAGCCTTTTCAGAAGACTGGAAAGGCACCTACATGGTTAAAGAAGACATCAGAAATGGTGCTTATTGCTTGTGCACAATGGAGGGAGAGGAATTTGGTGAAATGGTCAATTCCTTTCACCTCAAGAAATACTACGTCTAAAAAACCCAAAAAAATCATAAAACATAAAAATACAAAAAAAAAATTTTAAAAAAAAATGGCAAAAACAGTTTGTTTCTTGCATTTCTACATCATTCTGTTCACCTTGCATTACAGTTTGTGATTTTCTCTTGTACTATTTTCCCTTTAGTAAGGAGTCTAATGTTGTCTAGATATACGTCATCCTTTCAGGACCTAGAGATTCCTCATTTTTTACAATTGCCATTATTCCCCTTCATTCCTAGTGATTCTAAATCAAAGCCTAGCTCTTAGATTTACACTGATCCCAGTCTTAATAAGTCAAGATGTTTGGTCTAAACAAAGTCAGTATTCAAACCTACAGTGTTCAAAGGAAGCTTGCAAGCAGACCTTCCCAATTCTTCCCTAGTAGTAGAGAAGTCCAACCAGATTACAAAAACTTTAGGTGGCACTCAGCCCCTTATCTTTCTTGGCCAAAAATGTCAGGAAGATCACAACTCTGAAGGAATCAATCTAAAATTTGAGTGAATAAAAAAAAATGAGTGATCAAAATAAGAGTGTAGAAAAGTGATAATTGAGAGATCAAAGCATTGCATAGCAAAAGTCCCAAAAGCATTCATTTCTGGAAAAGTTAAAAAATTAAAAAAAAAAAGAGAAAAATCAAGTGAGGAAAATACAAAAAAAGTGAAAATTAAAAAAAAAGAGATACAAAAAAAGAGTGAAAGAGAGAAGGTTGTTGAATGTCTGTACTCTTGGGTGGAAATCAGTCTAAGCTCAAAGCCTTAAGAGTGACATTCTAACAAAGAAAGAAAGGTACAAAGCACACACACACTAGTTGAGCAAAGCCAAAGAGTCTAGTTGTCTCTAGGATCATCTTCTATTTAGGGACCCTTGTTCTTTCTTGGATATCCTTTACCTTGGGTCTATCTTGCTTGCCATCTATGATTTAAGTCTAGTGAACACCTACAAAACTTCATGCTTGTCTAAGTTGAAAACTTGTTAGATTGTCCTATCTAGACAAGGGTCAGTGTTTAGCTTTTAGCAAAGCCTAGAAATCAGAACCAGTCCATGATTCATTTTCACTCCCTACTTGAGTTTTCCCTAAATCCTATCTCGTAGCCTTGAATAGGTCTCTTATATCATGACAACCCGCAATCCCCTAAATTAAAAATCATATTTAAGAACAATCATTTTGTTTGTTCCACGTTGCATCCATATCAAAATTAGAAAAAGAGTCTCAAAGCAATAAAGTCAAGTGTCATATCTCATGACATTCAGTAAAGTGTTATAGCTTCATTTACTATATTTCTTGTGTTCCTGCATTATCATATTGTAAACTGCATATCATATATGTGTTCTACAAAATTACAAGAACATATCATCATTGTCATACTTGCATTTGTTAAAAGAGTTGAAAAGGTTAAACATAATCAAAAAATTTCTAAAACTTCCAAACATGCACAAGAGATGAGTACAGAATTCAAGAGAAAAACCATAGAAAAGGATAAACTTTCACAGATACATGCACAGTTTACATATACAATAGGTATCAAAGAGATAAGATAAAATGCTCTTGAGAGAAGTAGAGGCTCTACATGCAAGGGGGCATGAGTTTCAAGAAAAGAAAATAAAGGTTGGTTCCCTCCAACAGAACCTTTAGGGCTTCGGCTCCTCCGTCTACGAGTACCGCTCATCGTTCCATGGGACCTGTGAGAATGATGTACTCTACTGTGGGCATGCGACTGTGAAGACCCCACCACACTAGTGCCATAACGCCCAACATTAAGGTGATCCATCTCTTGAAGTATTTTATTCTTGCCCTGAAGCATGTTAACCTAGGTCCTCAACTCTGTAATCATCTCACATCCATGGTAAACAAGAGCAAAAATGTATGTGTGTCATCCTGCAGTAGGGGTTACACTAGGATCATCCAAGAGATGATCATGAGTCATCCTAGTAAAAGGGAAGGTTAATCCAACATTAACCTTGCGAACCAAGTCCCTCCATTCTTTGGCATTGCCTAAAAAGCCAAAATCAAAGTCAAGACCAAGTCAGTGCCACATGAGAGGAGAAAAGACAAAGCCAAAGTAAGATCAAATAAACCAAAACTTACGTGGATCTCCAAGCTGCCAGTTAGGGTCAAGCTAACGCATCACCTCATATGAGTGAGGAGGTTGAGGAACAATAGGAGGAGCCTCTGGGATGTCAGGAACCTCATTCAGGACATTAATGTCATAAAAATCCTCATCCTCGAGGGGGTCCTCATCTGATGAACCATTAGTATCAGGAGCATAGTCCTCGTCACTTGACTCTAAATCAACTATCATAGTCATAGATCAGGAAGGAGTCCCTCTCCCTCCCCTTCGTCCTCCTCTAGAAGCTCTAGTGATGAAGACACCTAGATTCAAAGGTTTCCAAGCAGCACCCCACTGTCCAATCTCCCCCATCTCTTGAATGGTCCTGTAAAAGTAGACACAGGGGGCAAGTCCTCCGAGACATCCTTGCCAAACTAATGCAAGACTCGATCCACTTGATGAGCCTCAACCTGACCATTGTGATCTATGATCTCTAAAACCTCACGGCAGTATGCCATCATCTTGCTGTCTCAAGCCCAAGCCCCCTCCATGTTATGGTAGGGGTTAGAAATCATGACATCACCTATAAGTGTAGCAATAGTGGGAAGAGTAGCATCATAATGACCAATGTGTGCCCACCTTGCTTCTCTTGGTATTCACCTGTCTGGAAGAGGAATAAGCTTCTAGTAGGGTTTCATGTGCTCAAAGATCCATGTCATAATTAGAGAAGAGTTGCTGAAAGCTAGAGCCCCTCACCAAGAGATTTGATAGAAATCTCTGTAGACCATAGCTAGGATGTTAGGTGCCCATGCGTAAACTATGCCCTCCTCTAGACCATGAATGCTGGGTTCCCAACACCATCTCAGACGAGCCAAGGCCTTGTCTCTCGACAGCCTCAAAGCAATGAAGCCAATCAGAAACCTCCTTAGAAGTGGGATGCGAAGTCATGGTACTGAAGAAAGTAGAACTCCTATCTAGTCCTTAGGATGATTAACCCCCATAAAAGTAACCCAAGAAGCCTTGTTCTCAAAAGACTCACTGGCAGGAAGAAATAGAGTTTGTCCTCTCACAGGGACCCCAAGAATGAGATACACATCATAAAGAGTGATAGTCCACTCTCCTGAAATCTGTGGGAACCTGAATGTGTTCCTATCTGCGTCCTAGTAAGTCAGAATATCACAACATATATGAGATACATGATGGATCATGGGAACGTGACAAACTCTACCAAGGCCTATCCTCTTGAGTATGGAATGATCCTCTGCACTAAGTGAAGTGAACATCCCTGAAAGCCACCCTTGCTCTTGGCTAGCATTCCATCGAATGTGCATCTCCTACAAAAAATAAAAAAAAAAGAAGTTTTAGATTAGATCTCATAAACTCACAAAAATCCCTAAAAAATCGTATAAACCATAAAAAATTGTAATAAATAGGCAGATTTAGTGACCAATTCATGTTAGTTCAAAGAAAAAGAAGTGTTAAACAATGACAAATGCAGCCAAAAACTAGTCCAACAAGGTCACCCCCCGGGCAACCCAGATGTGACTCAGGATCTCCCTGGGCGACAATGTTGTCATACGAGATCTCCTTGGGTGACCCTGCCTGCCAAAAGGGGCGACCCTAAGAGCGATCCCCTCAAGAAAAAATCAATCTAAGAAAACTTGTTTCTCAACTGATTTCAGAAAATGAAAGATCAATCTTGCTCTAAATGATGAGACAAATGCAATGCAACGGTAAAAATCACCAAAAATAGACGATTTCAAGAGATTTTTCACAAAATACAACCTAGGGTTTAGAGGAGAGTTTTCACTGATTACATACCCAATTCTCCATGGTTGAGGAAGAGGTGGCCATCTCTGCTATCCCCTCGACGATACCTTTCTATTGACTACTCAAGCAAATGATTCCATCACCGTTTCGCTCCGATCTCACAATTTGGCTCTCTTTGTTTTCCCTTGTCTTAGTTTTTTTTATGCATTTTAGGTTAGTTCTTTACTTTCATGCACTTTGTTTCATTCATCATTTTGCGTGCTTTCATGCCTATAGGTTCAAATCAACAAAAGAAAGAAACTAGTCAAACTCAAACAATCCATGGTAAGTTTGTCATTTTAGTTTTTATTATTCATTTTGATATATTTAGATGCTAGACTGACACTAGTTATTGCAGGTACAAATTACATAAAATCAACAATAGGTACAACCTAGTTTGAGAACGGTACCTACCTTTCATGTAGACTACTATCCCTGAGGGGGCAAATATGTAAGCACAAAAGTCATGCACTCCCTCCACGAGGACCCCTATGATGATTCAAATCCTTGTCACATACATGTAAGCGTGAAAATGAATCCTTTGGGCAGTAGGCCTCTTGATGATGTGTCTTCTCTTCTTATTTTGTGTCATTTCTACTTTGTTGATTCTAGTTCCCCATTTGCGATGCTTTTTGACACTTGTTGTGACACTTGTTGACTTGCATTTGCTATCTTTCAACCTTGATCCTAAGCCTTATGAGTGTCTTGTAGGTGATTTTTCACCTCTCCCCTTTGTATTTCATCTAGTGCACCTCATAGAAGCCTTCTAGAGATCCCCTAATCCATCTCCCATTTTCTATTTTTGATTTCGACCAACCAATCCAAATCTCCCCATATTATTTCCAGATCCCCACTAGGGATCCTAAAGATGCAAGTGGAGATTTGGATTCTTCCACATGATTGACCTGTTTCTTGATGCAGAAATCCACTTTTCCTCCCCTATATCTTTTGCTGGCCTAAATTTTTGCATTCTATAATTTTGATCCTGGATCTCCCCAGGTGACCTAGGGTTGCCCTTGGGGTGACCCATGATCTCCCTGGGTGACCCTGTCTAATAAAGGTGGTGACCCTGCCGTATTTTGACCCATGGAAAAACTTGAGTTTCTCTCTCATTTTTCCTCTGTTTTCGTCCATTTTTCTTTCTGTTTGCATGATTTTTGATCCTTGATATAGAGTTAACTATTTCATGTACCTACACATGCATAATTAGCTCTATTTGATCTATAATTAACTCTCTAATCAATCTCATGCATTCCCTCACCTCCATTTCTTCTTTAGTGATAAGCTATCATTGCTTCATCACTCCCTAATCAGTTGAGGTCACTAGGCAATCAACCTTGTTAACTCACCAATCTATTCTTGTTAACTCTTCAATCAAGTGAGTTAACTCTTCAATCCAATCCCTTCTTCAAACCTATAAATACCCCCTCCCTTAAGCATAAAGGGAGGCAAATTCATTGTGCACCAGCTCTTGCCAAGTTTGCTCTCCAACCTAGCATTCATATGCTAATACAGGACATAAGTGCCTTTTACTTTCTTTGTTTCAATCAAGCAACACTACGCTGCTCAATTCTTAGCCCTTGTGCTCAATTCAAAGCTCACATCAAGCTCATACGAGCTTCACAAAAGTTTCTTTTTTCTTCTTCGAGTCATTTTGTTGTCAAGAGGATCACCTACTGCCACAAAAGGATTCGAGGTTGCCTATACAAGGATACAGAGGGTAGTGGAGTCAACAAATCTTCATCTTGTTGTGATGTTCACAACATGCCCCATTTTACTCCTTAGCAAAATGAGGACCCCTGCTGTGGCTATTGCTTTTGCTTTTGTGTGTGTGTTTCGCTTGGTGGTAAAGGGAAAAGAGAGGTGTTAAAATTGCAAACTTCGTTAAAAATAGAGAAAAATTGCATAGGTATGATATGGTTGGATTCCTTGTGAAAAATGAGCTAGGGTTGCTTTTTGAACCATCTTAAAATTTGCCATATTTTGCAAGTTATGATCATTTTGGTAAAATGTACATTCAGGTTTGTCTATCGTTGTGCATATACAAAGTCCTTTGTATGTGCAAAGTCGCTTATACTTAGTCGCATTTTTGCAATCGGGTTTGTATATTTATGCATACATTTGGAAAATAAAACATCCATATGCATATTGCGGACCCAAAGGGTTGTTTAAATAAAGTTAGTTGCTTGTATGTTTCGAAATATACAATGCATAGGATACAAGTGTTCTATATACAACGCGGACCCGACGGACTTTTTAAAACAAATTAAGTTGTTGTATATTTGATGCTTGTATGTTTTGACATATAAGTAGAACATACAAGGCACTGTTCACATACAAGCCAGATTTGAAATAAAGGTCCAAAATAGAAAATTCATTGTATATCGAAGGATACATACAAATGCCAATATACATAGCGGACTTGAAAAGTCATTAAACATTGTTAAGTCGATGTACATTCGGTGCTTGTATATTTGGACATACAAGGTAAAATATACATTGGCAGTATGCATCGCACAGAATTCAAATCTTATGAAGCATGGTAAATTCGTTGTATATTCGCAGATTTGAAAGGAGGGTTTCGTAAATATACAAGACCCGATATACAACGCGGATTTAAAGTTTTTTTGAAACAGTGTTAATTCATTGTATAATTCCAGCTTGTATATTTTGACATATAAAACAATATGCAACAGTTTATACAAGCTGGAATCCAAATAAAATAGAATCTAATTAATGCAGTGTATAAAACCCAAATGTATATCCTAAGATATGAAGGACAATATGCATTAGAGTATACAACGTGGAATCAAAGGAAAAGTAAAATCTGGTTAAATGCTTGTATAAGGTCCAAATGTATATTTTGGACATACAAGCCAATATACATACAACAAAATATACATTAGATGGACCTGAGGGGATTATTAAAGAGAGTTAAGTCATTGTATATTTGTGCAATATATATTTTGTGATATACAATGCACTAATACAAGCCAGATTCGAAATGGAAATTAAAAATAGATAGTTCCTTGTATATTCGATATACAAACTTGACATACAAGGAAAATATGCGTTCGCCATATACAAAGATTTAAACAAGGAAATGGGCGAGAAAATGAAGCGATGGTAATTTGAGGTCGATTTAGGGTCTGAATGCATGTTTTCAGTCAATGATAGTTGACCCGACTGGTTTTAGCACTGTATATGCATTTTTTGGACGAAATTTTCACAAATTCAGGGCTCGATTGATGTGTTCACACGGTCACGACTAGATTTGGTAGTTGTTTTCCTTCTTGTAATTTTATTAATCGATGGTACTTATTGCTTATCCATTTTTACATGTTTAGAGTTGAGGAAGGAGCTGAAACTTGATGGCGATGACATCACGAAGGGAAAAAATCAAATCTCGGAGGAAGCAGGAGGAAGATAAGGATGAAATGTGAAGAAGTCAAGGGCATTCATTAATGAGGACAAAATGCAACTGAAGGCATTATGACAGCAGACAACGGAAGTTATTGTTGAGTTGCTAGGGCTTCCAGGAGGGCATATTTCACCTAGATTTGATGTATGCTCAGAGATATTTTGGGAGACTTGTTCTCCAGCATTTATTGCTATAACTAGAAGTTTGAACCATTGTTTAACTAGGGTTTTGAGTTGTATTGAGGACAATCAAAGTCTATATATTGTGCCTCTCTACATTGTAATACTTTACACAAGGATTTTTAGGACACAAGGATTTTTAGGACAAAGGGGCTACATAGAAATTTGTAGCAGCAGAGATTTGTAGAGTATAGCATTTAGAATAGAGGGACCTTTGAGTTTAGAAGTAGAAGAAGGAGGTCGCCTGTATCTGCAATAAGGAATGCGTGGAACATCTAGCTTCCTTACTGTATCTGTAAAGCTTGTAAGTTTTCTATAATTTGATCATTGATGCTAAGAGTCATTCAGACATTGTAAATCTTATATGACTGTCTGTTTCTAATACAATTGAATCTAGAATTTTGCATCTATCTTCTGAATGTTTTCTTGCTCTTCATTGTGTTTGAAACATTTTTTCTTAGAGCTTGCAATTTTAGGTGTATGTTTGTGAAAATGCTTAGAACTTACATTTAAGGTTTTGTCTGTGGATTTGATCAATTTGCTGCAATACTTATAAAGTGTATAACAGAACAATTAGATCATTTGGTAGAATGAATGATGTTTAGTTTAGATCTTTCCAACTTTTCCCAACCCATCTGAAAATACTTAGCTTAAAACATAGAAATTTGAAGGAAATTTGTCTCATATTTGAAAGATATGGATAACTAAGTTGAAAGTAGACAAGTTTTTTCCTAAATATTTAAGAGGAGAAAGCTGCAATAATTCAAGAAGACCATTTAAAAAAGCTTTGCAGCACAGTAACACTTTTATGCAAAAAGAATGAACAAACACACTAATATTTATTATCTTTTTTGCATAAGTTTGAGTCCAGTTAATCAATAGGAAACCCTAAACTACGTAAGGCCCCTTGAACATTACAGCTTCACATCGACCAACTGAATTTGCCCAATAGGTCAAGACCTGACCATATTAAACTTGGGATTAAGTGAATCTTAACTGATTCCTTCATATCTTTCAAGTCAGTTTTGGTTCATTTTATGTGAATTTTAACTAATTGTTATGATTGCATCAAAACCATCATCAATAGTTTTCTGGCGCTAGAAGGAGGGCCTGACTTGAGTTAGGATTTGTTTCAAGAAAAAACTGGCTAATAATAGTGATAGAGTGACTAGATCTAGATCCAGTCCAAGGGATATGTTTGTGCAATTACCCGATATAAGGTGAAGAGCCCTTTGATTTGGAATCCTAAAATATTGCGAGCAGAAAGTTCATCTGGAACGCTCCCTGGATCACCTTATACTATCCATAACTTTGTAAGTCCTGACAGATCTTCATTCAGATCTTTAAATCTTGGTTCAAGTACTCCTAGAGGTCCTAGCCCTCCTAAAATTCCTAATCCCCCAGGAAATCTAGGTGTCCCTACAGGTTCAGGTCAGTCTCAAGCACCTGCAATGGCTTATTTCAATGTCCAGTCTCCCATACACTTTAATGATTATAATGAGATGCCCAAAAATCTAGAAAAAATATGTCCCAAATACCAGTTACACCAAGACCCAGAAGACCACATTAGAATATTCAAGGAAGCATGCTTTAGGGCTAGATTAGAGCACGAGGACATTATGTGTAGATTGTTTCCCTACACCTTTAATGAACAAGCCTCTAACTGGTATTTGAACTTACCCAATGGTTTCATTTCTTCCTAGTCACTTATGGAAGAAGCATTTTTGTCTAGATTTAGAGGACCCATTGATCCTTGTATCTTGTATCATAAATTGGCTACTATAAAAAGAGGTGAGGGAGAGCTAATTGATAATTTCAATGACAGATTTCAAAAGGCCTACTCTAGGCTGGTAGCCCCTTACACCGTAGATGATGATACCTTGTTAGCCATGCACTATGCTACCTTGGATCCTTTAACTACCATGTTTGTCAAAAAAAAACCTAACATAGATTCAATATCCAAAGCCTATAAAGAGGTAGCCTCAGTAAATCAAGAGATGAGGTATACAACTTGTAGCCCATTTGTTAATGGAGGAAATTTTGGGATGCAAAATCAGGCACAACCTTGGAATGGAGTCCCTATGCATCACACTCCATTATTAAATCCAGTTCCTTCTTACACACCTATGTATAGTCCTACCCCAATCTAAGCCATAGCTCCTTACACGAGTAACACTTCTAATAACAGTCAAAATAAAGGTCAGCCTTTCTTCCAACCCCCTAGGGGTACAACTGTGGCAAAAGCACAAGAGGAAAGGGAAGAAATCAAAGAGATCACTGCACATGTGACAAGATTGACCACTGAAGTAACACAACTAAGAAATGAGAACCTCTATGGAAGAGGTAACTAAGGATACAATCAAAATCAAAATTATAACCAAGGCCAAAATTAGAACTATGGTTCAAATCAAAATCAGCATTACAATCAGAACTATAATCAGAGCTATACCCAGAATAATAGCCAAGGCCAATGTTCAAATCAGAGCCAAAACTATATTCAGCATCAAGGTCATAACCAAGGGCAACCAATGCAAAATAGAGGGCCAGTGATAGATAATAGGACCTGGGGTAACAATAATAGAAATCAGAGTCAGCCTAGGCCACCCAAGACATGGAACACTGGACCAAACAACAGTACTCTAGCTTCTCCTTTTGAGAATATAGATAATCATGATGCAAAACAAATCGCTGGCATCCAAATGGCCAACACATCAAAAAACAATTGGTGCAGATTTCACAATACCAATGCCCATGCTGATCTTGACTATCCACAGTTTCATTTAGCAGCCAGCATATTTAATATAGAGGTGCAGCCTCCTACTTCTGAATTTCTCATTCCCAAGGGTAATGAGGTAGTACCCTCATGGTACGATACTAATTTAGTTTAAGAAACCTTTACCTTTGCAAGTACAAAGGAGAAAGAAGATGAATTGTTGGAAGACGAGCCATACTTTTGTGAAAATCTTTATCCTGAATCAGCCTTTGTGTTAAATGCTTTTCAATTTTCTTTTAAAACTGAAAATGAGGTACTAACTGAAACAGAAGAGGTGCAGGCTTTTCAACAGACAAATAGAAACCACACCTACAATTTAAGAAACAACACTAAGCCAGGAGGACCTTTCACCACTTCCATTCCTCCTAACAACTTCAATACAGCCCCAGATCAGAATGTTAGCAACAATCCTACCATACTTAAAGCTAATCCTCATGTAAACAGTGGAACAACAGCACAAAAGACCCAAACAAGTAAAATTGAAGTAGTAGAAACAACAGGGTTAATGAGTTACTTGTCAAAGGAAATAAACAAAATTAAGGTCAGTATACCTTTGAATGAATTATTGAAAACTCCAGGGATCAGAAATGCTTTTATAAAATCTCTAGATACATCTATGATAGATGAGGTTACTGCTGATATAACTGTTCCTAATAGAGATTCACTATCTAAGGAGAAAAGTAAGAAAGTTGAGCTGCCTTCCAATACAAATGTAGTAATGTATGCTGATAAGAAGGATGCTCCTCCTTTCTTGTTAACTGTTAGATTGTGTGGGAATAACATACACAATTGCATGGTGGACTTTGGTGCATCAGCCAACATAATGCCCTTAGGGATATGTAAAACTCTAGGGCTGACTCCCACTAAGTCTGCCAAGGTTGTCACATAGTTAGATAAAACTAAGGTTAGTGTGATAGGAGAATTGATGAACATTTAGATGCAATTAGCTTCAGACCCTAGGGTAAGCCAATTCATTGACATTCAAATAGTGGATATACCCACGAATTATGGGATGTTGCTAAGTAGGGATTGGTCCAAGACATTAAATGGATATATGGCCACTGATTTTTCACATATGTGGTTACCTTGGAGAGGTGTCCCAAACTAGATTAGAATAGAGGCAGAACCCAGGATGAAACATATGATAACATAGTATAATCGAATAAATGAAATATTATATGTTGTTGTTGAACCTGGTGTTTATAGGATTACCAACAATGGGGTGCAAATTGAAGAGATCATGATGTTAAACTTCAAAGAAAAACATGTCAGCAAGGAGACAACATTATTCATTGAGTCTGATGGAAATTCTTCAGATGAAGAAAATAGTGCAATAGGCAAATTTGGTCATGCCATTAGACAAGAAGTGGAAGAGTGCATTAAACAAAATCTGCCCACCCAATGTAAATTGTATAAAAACAGATGTAGAGTTCATGATAGGCGACATTCTGAGGAGAGTTGCAAAATGTGCAAAGACGTCATTGAGTATGAATACAGAAAATACATGAAGAGGGTAGGGTTACAAGAGGAAAATGTGAATCCTGATCAACCACAGTGATACATTCAAGGTGATGTAGATGCTCTAATTTCAAATTTAGAAGAGGGAATAAAGGACAATGGTAGTTGTCTTTCTGATTTGTAAGCTGAAAATACACATATGCAAGTTAACCAAACAGAAATACCCATGAATAAATATACCAGCACCTCACAAGCAATAGAAGAGACAAAGTGTGCTAAAATAAAAGGTCCAAAAAGTAAAGATGGCATGAAGAGGGAATAAAGGACAATGGTAGTTGTCTTTTTGATTTGTAAGCTGAAAATACACATATGCAAGTTAACCAAACAGAAATACCCATGAATAAATATACCAGCACCTCACAAGCAATAGAAGAGACAAAGTGTGCTAAAATAAAAGGTCCAAAAAGTAAAGATGGCATGTGATGGGTCCAAATCAAAGTAGGGTGTGGGTGCAGGTATTGAACTCATAGATCCTTAGGGTAAGTCATACCTAGCAGCATATAGACTACAGTTTTCCTATACTAACAATATTGCTGAATATGAAGCCTTAATTTTGGGACTTGTCATGGCCGTTAAAAAAAAGGTGAAGACGATTAAGGTATTTTCAAACTCTGAACTAGTAGTCAGACAAGTAAGGAAACTATATGCCTGCAATTACAAGAATATGATTTATTACAGACATAGAGTATGGGGTTTAATAGATTTATTTGATGCTTTCAACATAGAGCACATCCCTAGAGAGCTGAACCACAGGCCGGATGCGCTAGCAGTTGCTGCTAGCACATTAGAACCCTTAACACTGTCAAGATTGAGATGATTTGCTATTGAGTTAGTTCATGTTCCCAGTATCCTAGACAATGTTACATACTTTCAGGTATTTGGAGGGGATCAGCAAATTATTGACTTTCTGACCTACAATGAGGTATTCGAGGCTCAAATCATTGATGAACAAGAAAGACCTAAGATAACATGGGATGAAGAGGATATAATCAACTTGAAGAGCAACTTCTTACCCAAAGGGGTAATTGAATTAGAACATATTTTTGACTTTGAGGGAGTATTAAGATAGAAGGACTTACGCAAAACAGAAGCAGGTAAGTGTGATTTACACAACTTAGGGACTGAGCAAAATCAACAAAATGTGTCAATTGGAAAGGCTTGTTCTGAGAAAATAAGAAGAGAAATTATTGATGCCCTGAAAGATTATAAACACATAATAGCATGGACATATGAAGACTTGAAACATATGATACGTCCATCATAACTCACGTAATACCTTTGAGACCAGAGGTTAAGCCATTTAGGTAGAAACAAAGGCCTGTGAATGCCATTCTAGAGCCTTTAATCTTTGAGGAAGTTAAAAAATTACTGTCTGCAGGAATAATTTTTCTAGTCAAACATTTAGTCTGGATAGCTAACCTAGTACCAATAAGGAAGAAAAATGGAGACATCAGATTATGCATAGATTTTAGAAACTTGAACAAAGCATCTAAAAAGGACAATTATCCTCTACCTCCAATAGACGAAGTGCTGCAAGCAGTAAATGGGGCAAAGATGATGTCTTTTTTAGATGGTTTCTTGGGCTATAACCAAGTTTTAATTGATAAAGATGATAGATTAAAAACCACCTTCACTTGTAAATGGGGAAATTATGCATAGGAGAATGCCTTTTGGTCTGATCAATGTAGGTGCCACTTTTCAGAGAGCCATGGACATCGCGTTCTGTGGGTTATTGGGGAAGTGCATTGTTGTGTATATGGACGATCTAACTGTGTATTCCAAGGATGCATCCACTCACACTAAGGATCTCAGGAAAATACTTAAGCGATGTGAGAGGTATGGAATGTCCCTCAATCCTAAAAAATGTTCATTTGGAGTTACTGAAGGTAAATTACTAGGGCATGTCATTTCTGAAGATGGAATATCGATTGACCCAGATAGAATAGAATCAATAAAAACTTTGCAAATACCAAATAGTAGGAAATAGTTAAAATCATTTTTTGGTAAGATTAACTTTGTTCAGAAGTTTATCATAGGTTTTGTAGAAATCATGCAACCTCTAAATGCCATGTTAAAGAAAGATACGCAGATGGAGTGGACGCTTGTGGCTAAGGCTGCATTCAAAGATATGACCATTTCTGACACTCATGTACTGATGAGCCCAGACTACATAAAGCCATTTTATATCTACTGTTTCGCATCCTCCCATTCAGTCGCAGCTGCCCTGACACAGAAGGGTGAAGACAATGAGGAAAAACCCATTGCATTTATGAGCGCACCTCTGAAAGATGCACAATTAAAATATCTGGATACCGAAAGACAAGCATTTGCGTTAAAAAAGGCCATAAAAAAATTTAGGCATTATATTTTGCGCAGCTAGGTCAAATCCATAGTGTCGGACGCAGTAGTAAAGATGTTGCTAATGCAGAGCGAGCCTGGAGAAAAGAGATCCAAATGGATCACCACGCTGCAAGAATTTGACATGGAAATCATTCCAATGAAGCTGGTCAAAGGGCAAGCGTTGGTGCAAACAATAGCAAACACAGACCCATATTTGATAAAATAGCAATATGTGCTGACTTCTCATGACATATCAGATTAGTATGGTGATTTAAACACTTTCCTAATAGCTGGGAAGTACCCAAATAGGATGAAAGCTTCTCAGAGGAGAGCTTTGAAGATTAAAGCACAAAAATATATGGTACAAGGAGGTCTTCTATTCAGGAAGAACCATGATGGAATTTATTTGAGATGTCTAAACAGAGTTGAAGCAGATAAAGAGTTAACAGAACTGCATGACAAGTACGGAACTGGTCATGGTTCCCATCTAGCTAAAACACACAAAATATTGAGAGAAGGCTACTACTGGCCCATGATGTTTAAGGATACAGAGAGTCACATTAAGAGTTGCCACACCTTTCAGACTGCAGTAGATAAGGGAAGAAATTAGGCCAACCCATTACAACCTGTGATTGAATCAAGATTATTTGCATAGTGGGGCTTGGATTTCATTGGAGTCATTAATCCTCCATCTTCTGTAGGACACAAGTTCATACTGACAGTGACAGACTACTGTACAAGGTGGACTGAGGCCGCATGCTGCAAATTCTCCACAATCGAGGTAGTTATCAAGTTTCTTGAAGAAAACATCATCACTAGGTTTGGAACTCCCTATTCATTGGTATGTGATAATGGCCCTGCTTTCTCTTCTTTAAAGTTTTCTAAATGGGCATTTGAATATGGGATTGTTTTAAAGTTTTCTTCAAATTATTACCCTCAAGGTAATGGATTAGCTGAGTCTACAAACAAAATTTTATTAGATATAATCAAGAAGCTGATTGTAAAGAGTCCTAGAGAGTGGAATACCTTGTTAAAATATGCACTATGGGTAGATAGGACCAAGTTCAAAACAACTTTAGGTAGTACACCTTATCATCTAGTTTATGGGACTGATCCCATATTTCTAGTAAATCTGAGAATACCAATTTGGAAATTTGCCAATGAGTATTTAGGATTTGATAATCATAGGGAAGCCAGGATAGTACAAATGCTACAACTAGAAGAGAAAAGAGGTGAAGCCATTGAGAAATTTGCCAAACACCAAGCAGTAGTTAAGAGGTGGTTTGATAAGAGGGCAAGAGTCAAGATGTTCAGGATATCAGACTTA
Organism: Cunninghamia lanceolata; assembly: GCA_027924645.1. Classification (NCBI taxonomy): domain Eukaryota; kingdom Viridiplantae; phylum Streptophyta; class Pinopsida; order Cupressales; family Cupressaceae; genus Cunninghamia; species Cunninghamia lanceolata. The sequence goes on from BSBN01000193.1 coordinate 10,124,532, forward strand.
GTGTTGTGCTGGGACAAAGCACATGAAAAGAAGGGGAGTCATGGCAAATTCGATAAACTATGGTTAGGTCCATTGCAAGTCTCAGAAATAAGAGGAGACAACACATTTAGACTCAAGACCTTGACAGGGGAAGATGTGCCATTACCAGTTAATGGCCAACATTTGAAGCACTACTTCCAGGCCTGAGATAGAGGGTAGTCCATTTTGTGTAATATAGTGTGGGTACTGTATAGTTTTCTTTACTTTGTTTTTTGTTTTCTTTTTTTTTGTTGTTTTCTTTTGTAGGTTAGTTGTTTGTATAGTTTTATTTTTGTTTCTTTCTATTTATTGTTTTATTTCTGTTCTTTTGTTTGTACAGTTTTGTCTTCTTTTGCTTTGTTTTTGTTTTCCTTGTATAGTCTGTTTGTTTGTTTGTTTGTTGTCTCTTCAGCATGGATCTTTGTTTTACTTTAGAGTATTAAGGAGAAAGATAACAACCATTGAAAACAGTATAAAATTCAGAATATTTAGGTTAATTATTTGCAATTTATGCATAACTTGTTGTGACTGTCATGAATGTAGAGAGTTGTTTACCTTCTAAAATTTTGTATTCAATAAATGTGATTGAGAATTCAAGGGAGGTTTCTCATGATGACACACCTAAAATCCTTGGGTTTGTTGAACCTACCAGTGTAGATATTAGGTAAAAAATCTAAGGTCACACTTGCTACCATTACAATTCTCAGCATAATTTCAGCAAGTGCTCATTCCTTGCATCATAAAGTTACAAATTGCTATATCTTGTGAAATTCCTATCAAGCATCAAAATCAATAAAGTATAAAAATATAAAAATATAATAAAGCGGATTATACTAAAAATCTAGATTAAGCCATCTAAGTAACTCTACTAGGGCTATGGACGCTCGCTAGCAGTGGGGCTCTACTTAGGAGAATTGTAACGATAACCTTGCTGGGGCTATAGACGTTCGCTGGCAGCAAGGCTCTATCTGGTCGGCTATGAGGGAATATCCTCAACTACGTAGGCTAATGTCAGTCACTGGTTTGTTCACCTGATCTTCAAGATGAGGATAATTAATCACGTGCACACACTTTAACTAAAAATAAAAATTCATGCATCCTTATTGAATACCTTAGGTCTCAAGTTGAATAATAATTTACAGGAAGGATAGGTTGAAGTTATGGATTTATTTCATTTAGTTTTCTTAAATGTTTTGAATTTAATTGTTTTGTTTGGTTGCTAGTTGTTGTGATGTTCACAACACGCCCCATTTTACTCCTTAGCAAAATGAGGACCCCTACTGTGGCTGTTGCTTTTACTTTTGTGTGTGTGTTTTGCTTGGTGGTAAAGGGAAAAGAGAGGGGTTAAAATTGTAAACTTTGTTAAAAATAGAGAAAAAATGCATTTTCAATACCAGGGCATGATATGGTTGGATTCCTTCTGAAAAATGAGCTAGGGTTTCTTTTTGAACCATCTTAAAATTCACCATATTTTGCAAGTTATGATCATTTCGGTAAAATGTACATTCAGGTTTGTATATCACTATGCATATACAAAGTCCTTTGTATTTGCAAAGTCGCTTATACTTAGTTGCATTTTTGCAATCAGGTTTGTATATTTATGCATACATTTGGATAATACAATGTCCAAATGCAAATCGTAGACCCAAAGGGTTGTTTAAATAAAGTTAGTTGCTTGTATGTTTCGAAATATACAATGCATAGGATACAAGTGTTCTATATACAACGCAGACCCGACAGACTTTTTAAAACAAATTAAGTCATTGTATATTCGACGCTTGTATGTTTTGACATACAAGCGGAACATACAAGGTACTGTTCACATACAAGCCGGATTCGAAATAAAGGTCCGAAATAGAAAATTCATTGTATATCAGAGGATACATACAAATGCCAATATACATAGCAGACCCAAAAATTCATTAAACATTGTTAAGTCGATGTACATTCGGTGCTTGTATATTTGGACATTTAAGGTAAAATATGCATTGGTAGTATGCATCACGCGGAATTCAAATCTTATGAAGCATTGTAAATTCGTTGTATATCCGTAGATTTGAAAGGAGGGTTTCATAAATATACAAGACCTGATATACAATGCGGATTTAAAGTTTTTTTGAAACAGCGTTAATTCATTGTATAATTCCGGCTTGTATATTTCGACATACAAAACTAATATGCAACAGTTTATACAAACCAGAATCCAAATAAAATAGAATCTGATTAATGCAATGTATAAAACCTGAATGTATATCCTAAGATATAAAGCACAATATGCATTAGAGTATACAATGCGGAATCGAAGGAAAAGTAAAATCTGGTTAAACGCTTGTATAAGGTCCAAATGTATATTTTGGACATACAAGCCAATATACATACAACAAAATATACATTAGACAGAGCCGAGGGGATTATTAAAGAGAGTTAAGTCATTGTATATTTGCGCAATGTATATTTTGCAATATACAATGCACTAATACAAGCCAGATTCGAAATGGAAATTAAAAATAGATAGTTCCTTGCATATTTTGGTCCTTGTATATTCGATATACAAACCCGACATACAAGGAAAATATGCATTCACCATATACAAAGATTTAAACAAGGAAATGGGTGGGAAAATGAAGCGATGGTAATTTGACGTTGATTTAGGGTCCGAATGCATATTTTCAGTCAACAATAGTTGACCCGACTGGTTTTAGTGCTGTATATGCATTTTTTGGACGCATTTTTCATAGATTCAGGGCCCGATTGATGTGTTCACATAGTCATGACTAGATTTGGCAGTTGTTTTCCTTCCTATAGTTTTATTAATCGATGGTACTTATTGCTTATCCATTTTTGTAGGTTTGCAGTTGAGGAAGGAGCTGAAACTTGATGGCGATAACATCACGAAGGGAAAAAATTAGATCTTGAAGGAAGTAGAAGGAAGATAAGGATGAAATGTGAAGAAGTCAAGGGCCTTCATTGATGAGGACAAAATGTAGCTGAAGGCATTATGACAGCAGACAGCGGAAGTTATTGTTGAGCTGCTAGGGCTTCCAGGAGGGCATATTTCACCCAGATTTGATGTATGCTCAGAGATATTTTGGAAGACTTGTTCTCCAGCATTTATTGCTGTAACCAGAAGTTTGAACCATTGTTTAACTAGGGTTTTGAGTTGTATTGAGGACAATCAAAGTCTATATATTATGCCTTTCTACATTGTAATACTTTACACAGGGATTTTTAGGACACAGGGGCTACATAGAAATTTGTAGCAGCAGAGATTTGTAGAGTATAGCATTTAGAATAGAGGGACCTTTGAGTTTAGAAGTAGAAGAAGGAGGTCACCTGTGTCTACAATAAGGAATGCATGGAACATCTAGCTCCCTTACTCTATCTGTAAAGCTTGTAAGTTTTCTGTAATTTGATCATTGAAGCTAAGAGTCATTCAGACATTGTAAATCTTATATGACTGTTTGTTTCTAATACAATTGAATCTAGAATTTTGCATCTATCTTCTAAGTGTTTTCTTGCTCTTCATTGTGTTTGAAACATTTTCTCTTAGAGCTTACAATTTTAGGTGTATGTTTGTGAAAATGCTCAGAAGTTACATTTAAGGTTTTGTCTGTGGATTTGATCAATTTGTTGCAATACTTATAAAGTGTATAATAGAACAATTAGATCCTTTGGTAGAATGAATGATGTTCAGTTTAGATCTTTCCAACTTTTCCCAACCCATCTGAAAATACTTAGCTTATAACGTAGAAATTTGAAGGAAATTAGTCTCATATTGAAAGATATGCATAACTAAGTTGAAAGTAGACAAGTTTTTTCATAAATATTTAAGAGGAGAAAGCTGCAATAATTCAAGAAGACCATTTAAAAAAGCTTTGTAGCATAGTAACACTTTTATGCAAAAAGAATGAACAAACACACTGATATTTATAATCTTTTTTGCATAAGTTTGAGTCCAGTTAATCAATAGGAAACCCTAAACTACATAAGACCCCTTGAACATTGCAGCTTCACATTGACCAACTGAATTTGCCCAATAGGTTAAGACCTGACCATATTAAACTTGGGATTAAGTGAATCTTAACTGATTCCTTCGTATCTTTCAAGTCAGTTTTGGTTCATTTTATGTGAATTTTAACTAATTGTTATGATTGCATCAAAACCATCATCAACACATCTATTTCAAGTTCTTTCATTGCTTTCATAGTAATTAGATAATCATATTGCTCTTGGGAATAGTAACATTTTGCTTTTTCCTTGATAGGTTAGATCTTGCATGCTAGATTAATCATTTTTACATTCTTAGATCTACTTTGTTAGAAAAAGAATTTTCCATTTCCATTTAATTAGATTGTGTTGAAAACAGAAAAAACCCACAAAAACATAGATTAAACTTTGCCTTTGAAAAGAGATATAGGATTGCATACATATTTCTTTCATAGATTAGAAGCATTTTCCTTTCCAAAATATTCTAAAAATACCAAAAAGACACTTTGCATGTTATCATTTAGTTTGCATTCATATAGATCTGTTAAAATATACAACATTGCAAACCCTTGATTCCATCACGAGGCAATCACAGTTGAATGAAAGTCAAACCCTAGGTCAAACAAAACCCTAGGTCAAAACCCTAGATCTGGTTAGCAATTATACGATTCCCTCTATCCTGATTCACAAATGTGTTTAGAAGTAAGAGGAGAGTGGATAAGGGCTATCCACGATGAGATCGAGGAGTTGCATCTGGAACCTCAACAATAGACACACATTCCACCACAAGAGAACACATTTGTTCTCTTGTTGATTGAAGAAAGTAGGCAATTACGACTATATAGAAATAGTAGAAACCATCAACGAAAACAATAGTTTACCCACACTAAGGTGGAATTCAAGGGATTCAAATAGAAGAAGAGAGAGTAGTGACTCTTTGGGTCATAGGGTTATTTCAACTACCACATCAATTGAGCAAGACATTCAACAAAATGCACAACAACAAAGGCCATAGAACTTGCTGACCCCCCTTGGTGAAGTCTAGCTCTCCAACGAGATAGACCCCCACCGTGTCTCACCTCCTCTTGACTGGCTACTTCCACATGACCGAGAGTCATGTGGTAGATCATTCCATGGCAAAGAGGGAAAGGGTTTGTGTTTATGCCAAAATTTGACCTGACAACCCTAGGCAACCATAGTCACAATTTTGAGCCTATAGAGACCATTGGAGGTATTGAAACAACCTCAGGGGCTTCCATTTACCAAAAATAACATATTGGTAGAATAAATACAACTTTTCACCCATTAGATCCATTCCTGATTGAAGCCAAAATTTTCTAGGATCGCCAATATAAACTCTTTGTTTACCTAATCATTGGATTTCCTAATATCTAGCTTGATTAACATCCTTGAAACCTTACTTATTTTGACAATATGAATTGCCTCATGTGCTAAGATAATACCTTCAAAGATTTATCTACTGGGGGTAAATCCACTCAGTTCTTATGAGATGATGAAAGGAAGTACCTCCTTCAATCTATATCCATTGCTTTGGAAATAACCTTGTAGATGGTATTGGAAAATGAGGAGGGTCTATAATCATCCATAGATTTGACTACCTTCTTCTTTGGAATTAGAGCAATGAAAATACTATTTAGCACTTTCAGCATTATAGCCTTCATCTTAGACTCCTCTACAGCCAGACCCAGATCCGATCCAATAATATTCTAGAATTTTTTGAAGAAGAAAGGTAAGAATCCATCTGGTCTTGGTGCCTTGTCAAGAGCCAGCTTGAAGGTAGCCACTTTTATCTCCTTCTCTGTGAAAGGTTTTGATAAGTTTACAATCATATTTTGATCCACAATACAAGGAATTCTACTCAAAACTTCTTCCCTAATCCCTAAGTGTAACTAAAAATCTTTACTAAGAAGTTCTTCATAATAATCCACTGCTACCTAGCCAATCTGATCCAAGAAATTGACTTCTACCAGGAATTCTTATCCTTTACGGATGAAATTTTTTTAATACTTCTTTTGACCTTTGTTGTGTTGTGAAGAAATTTTGTATTTTGATCCCCCTCCTTAAGCCAACATTCCTTAGATTTTTGCCACTAGAAAATCTCTTCTCTTGCCAAAATTTTATCATATCTATGCTTAAGCACCTTTTCCTTCAAAAATCTCTCCATGTTCATTCCTTGACCGACAATGTGTTCATTTAGTTCTACCATTCCTATCTCCACATTTCTTTTCTCCTTAAAAATGTCCTCAAAATGTTCCTTATTCCACTCATTTAACTTGTTTTTGACAAAGCATAACTTCCTCAAAAATATGAATAACTTAGAGCTCCATATCCTTGGAGCCTCTAACCACCAAAGTTTGATCTTTTCCTCTATTTCCAAATCTATTAACCACATATTTTCAAAATTGAACGAGCTTCCACCAGTTCTACTATCCACAAAAATTTTGAATTGCATTGGGCAATGATCTAATCCAATGAGAAGAAGGATGGAATATTCCATGATAGTAGAAAAGTTTAACCAATTACCTCCAATCAGAAACCGATCAACCTCTCTACTATATTGGCAAAGCCTTTTCTCTTGTTTGTCCATGTGAACCATCCATTCTTTGAAACTATATCTTAAGGCTGATTGCCATTCACAAAATCTTGAAAGTCCTCTTAGACTTTTGATGTACCCCCAACACCTCCCTTCTCCCCTACATTTAGGGTAGTGTTGAAATCCCCCCAAGTATTGCTCTTTCCTCATCCAGAAACTACATCAAAGATGAAATTTCTTCCCACAAAGCCTTTTTTTGATTGGTTTTCATCAAACCATAGATGTTAAAGACCAAAAAGACATCCCCATTCAATAGGAATTTGATTCTATAGATCTTCTAGGAGTCACTAGATTGCATTTCCTCTATGGCTAAATTATAGGTATTCCATATTACACAATACCTCTTGATGCACCCTTCGCTTGGACAAAGAAACCTTTTCACTGTCTCCATTTAATCATTAGAATTTTGGCTTCCACTTTTATCAATTTTTTTCTTGCAAAAGAATGAGACTGGGTTTGTTAAATTCCAACTAGCATTTGAGCATACACCTCTTGTTAGGGGCATTCAGGCCCCTGTCATTCCATGAAAGGAGTATCATTGCTCCTTAGGAAGGGAAAATCCCTTCCTACATCTTAACTTCCTCTACCCCTTTGCATTCTTTAAAATTTCAAACTTCACTTTCTTGGTTTTCTTGCCTCTCAAATCCTTTTCTGTAAATTTTGGCTTGCTGTTTATCGCTATCTTCTGTGTAAAGGACCTTTCTTCTAGCTCTTCCAATTCTTCATCTGATGATAACACCTCCTTATCTGATTCTTGCATCTCTAGGTCTTGTGCAGTATTCTTATCCCCCCAACCATTGTCAATCTATCATTACATCCAAACAATTCCAATTCCATCTCAAACATAGATTTCCCTTCCAAATTCCCATGATCCTTCTTTCCAACCATGCTTGGTGAAGGGGATTAATTGTTAGGGATGTTGGTGCCTGCTGCTGGTTCAGGTTTCAAATATTCATTTGTAGGCACTATCATAAAAAATTCAAAAAATTCTAATTCCCTTGGCCTCATGCATGTCTTTATATATACATGGACATTTGTATGTACAAATGCAGTTGTACAGTGGTGGGCTCGAAGAAGCTCAATCAGCCTTCAAAAATCCAAAAAATGGTTGTATGCATTGTTGTATGAATATCGGGCATGTATGTGGCTTTTAGATGCATATCAGGTTTAGAAATTATGCTTGTATGTCATAGATTCTCTGAATATTCTATGCTTGTATGTTGGGTTGCATGTATGTTTTGTATTGTATATTTAATATACAACGGCTAGATACAAAGTAGACATGCAAAGTAGAATGTACATCAGGTAGATACAAAGGCAACTGCACATGCAAAAGGTGGGGCACGAATGCACATACAAAGGTGATTGTATCTCAAATATACAAGTCGCATGTACAAGGTGGACGCGGCAGGAAAGTTAACTGCATTTGTGAAAACGGTGAAGTCCGCACATTGTATATTGGGGTTGTATGTTCCCAATATACAAACATACAATGTGAAGATGCAAAGAAACATACAAGCAGGTCAACGGCGGTCAACGTCAGTGATGGGGCCCACATGATTGCATGTATGTTTCGTTTGTATGTTCGAATATACATTCACAATGTGCAATTTCAATATACAATTGAAAATGTGCAAAGGGCACATACAAGAAAACATACAAAGGACATATGCAAGGCTGATATGCAAAGATGAATGTATATCAAATTATATATGCAACATGCATTCGCCACATACAAAAGGAAAAGATACAAAGGTGATTGTATATCAAATGTACAAGGGCGACATACAACAAAAAGATACAAGTGAAATATGCAGGGCAGGAGCGGTCAAAGTCAATAGTATTCAGGAACCTCGTAGGGCCCGCGCTATTGTATGTCCCGAATTGTATGTGTGTGCATATACAATGCAAAATATACAAAGCACATATACAATCCGGACTTGAAGGAGGATTCAATTTTGGCGGATAAGTGGCTGGCATCCGCAATATGTATATTGCATGTTGTATATGCAATATACAAGGAAGTATACAAAGGTAAAACATACAATACTAGACCCGATTAGAATTTCAAATTTGTTTTATACAGTTTTGGGGTCTGCGGATTGTATATTGCACATTGTATGTGCGACATATAATGAAAGGTGCAAAGAGAAGATGCAAGCTGGACCCGATAGAAAATTCAATGTGCTTCATAATGGTTTGGGGTCCGCGGCTTGTATGTGGCAGTTGTATGTATGTGCTTTTGCATATACATAGGTGAAAAAGGCAAAATGGAAAGGGGGAAAAGTCAGCAATAGGAAAAAGACACCTACATGGCACGTTTTAATTAGTTGTTGACTTTTCAAAGCATTTTGAAGCTGTAGATCTTGGCGATGAGGAGAAACTCGACAGCCTTCTTCAAATCTTCAGGGAAGGAGGAATTTCCTATGTTTGTTGCATCATTTCAAGTGGGAAGAAGCTTCAAGGGCACGTGAGCCATTGTTGCATCTTGAGGCTGCGGGTAGGTTGGCCATTTATGGTGATTTTCAGAGGTATGGGTCTGATTGACTGGCCAACTACCAAATTTGTGAAGAAAATCTCTAGGCTGTTGCACGGCTCCTTATTTTACCTGCTCTTTCTCTCTTCTCTTCTCTACTGCATTGAATATTTTGAGCGCCATTCTCACAATGCAGTGTATTTGGCAAAATTTTGAAAAGACCATTATACTGAGTGTTGAGTGCACATTCTTGCATAAAAGGCAAACTGTGTTACTCATTGTAGGTTATTGAAGACTTGGGCATTTTTTGAAAAAAATAATGAAGAACAAAGCCTTTCTTGGTTGTTCTATCTCTTTTGTGAGTTTATGAGTTGCATCTGAGTGCACCTTGCACATATTTTTTAGTTTCATTGTTGTTTTATATGAAATATGCTTTATTGCATGTGTTTAGTTGTTTGTCTCCATTTGTTGTATGCATCACTTCTTTTGAATTTGGTTGCTAAGGGTTCCTCAGATTCTAGAATATAGACTTTCTATATTGCATGCTTGATCTGTGACTTCCATTCAATGAGTGGATTAAACTGTTTTAGGTGAAGTATGAAGAAGAATGTATGTCAGCCAGGATATTTGTAAGTAGAGGCAGCTAAATACTTAGTCTTGGGTGGTGTTTGTAAGGCAAATACCAATCTTAACCCCTTGAAACTTGAATGCCAGTGCAAATTATTCTTTTGTATATGTCTAGTTGACTCCTTGCCCTAAGATAGGCACCAATCTGTTATGATCCAAAACCCCCTATCTTGCATCCAAAATTAAAACCAACTCATTCCATATTTCCAACCTATTAGTTGTAGGAGTAGAAATAGGACTCCTGCATACTCTCATTCCTAACCAGTCAAATATGTCCAAGAATAGTGCCAACCTTGTGATTTATCACCCAAATCTTGGTCCCTACATGAGAGTATTCTACCTGTTGTTGTAAAGATAAATCTTTGTCATTGGGCAAGTCACAGATCAAATCTTTGGCTATAGGGATACCCCCCTTGGTGTAGCAGAACCAAAAGTGAAGGGGAGGCATCTCACGCAACCTCCTGTATTTGTTGGAAAAAATCCAACAAAGTGGCGACTCTACTGGGGAATGAAGTAAAAGTTGTTGCAGCATTACCAAAGAAAAACCATGTGGTGCTCTGCTGGCGTGATGAATCCAGAAAACAAAGGTGCCTTGTTGATATTCTATCCTCTTTGTGAGAGGTGGCGACTCTATTGATTGAACCTATCCAACACTGCAACATATTTCTAGGTATTCATCTTTTGATTAAAAAATGATGAGTTTAGAGTAGCAAACCTGGTTGTGCTCTCAAAGAAGACCATTTTTTATTGAAAGATATAAAGCCCTAAATTTCAAAGGAATAAATGCTTACCCAAATATTATTCCCAATAAAATTAGAAAATGTTTGCCGAAATATAGTGGATCAAATCCTGAGTCTGCAAACAAACATCTGCAAAATTTTTGTAATTTGATAGAAGATTATGAGGTAGAGGATGAAGATGTAGTAATGAGACTCTTTGTTCAATCATTAGAGGATGATGCTAGGGTTTGGTTTTCAGACCTGCCTGTGTGTTCAGTTTCTTCATGGGTAGATTTAGAAATTGCATTCTTAGAGCAGTTTGGTGAAAGATTCGATTTGGCCTCATTGATCATACATTTCATGAATATCCAAAAAGAAGATGAGGAACTAGTTCTAGCCTTTAATCTTAGATTTGTTAAGTTGCTCAAGTAGATCCCTGAATATATGAGACCCAATGATGCATTGTGCTTGGCAATTTATTTGGCTACATTTGATGAAGAAATGAGTTATTTATTGAGAGATAAAGAACTAGCTATACTTCACCAGGCTTTTAGATTTGCTATGGATATTGAAAATAATCAGAAATATGGAATGCCAATAGGTTTCATGAATGCAAGTTTTCAAAATAGTTTTCATAGTGAATATATTTCAGCTTTCCCAATGTGCTCATTGAGAAATGATTTTACAAAGGGGAATATATTTCAGAATAGTATGTACAGTCATGATGTGATGCATAAACATGAAGAAAATGTTGTAGAAAATGTAGGCACATCTTATAATGGTGTGGACAAAGATTGTTATTAGCCTCTAGAAAAGAAGCCTGTAGATGCAAAATGCATTTCAAATGATGAAACAAAAGATATACATGAAGTTGTGTCCTACAGTAATAGGCATATCCTAGTTATCCCTGATCATTTATATGATGTGGATATGCAAAGCTTCACTCTAAATATAGAGAACACTGATTCAAGGGATGGCAGGGAGTGTATTGATGACTGTTAGCATTCAGACTCATGTGTGAGCCTTTCAGATGATGAAATATATATGGATGCTGAATATGAATGCTTCCTTGAAAATTATGACTATCTCTACAATGCAGAGGTTGAAAAATTTGCTTTTGATTATCAATGCATTGGTGAAGAGAAAAAATAGGGTTACTATTCAGATGTGAATGGACGAGTTGCAGATGTGTGTGCTCATACAGTTGGGGATAATGATGGTTGTAGAGGTGACTATGAAGCTTTTGACAAAGGGTTGCACTCTGAGCTATTTATGCCTTCTTTTGAGACATTCCAGGTGGACATTGATGATAAGATTGTTGAGCACAATGATGATGGATATCTAAATGTTTATAAAAATGAATATGATTATGAAGTGTTGCTCGTGCCTGAGTATTACATGTTTGATACAGAGGAGCTCTTATTTTTTGAAGAGGGGCAAAATTCTGATGTGGATTCATTTGTTTCATGTGAGTTTGTTATTTTTCCAAGCAACATCAGTGATTCACATGATGATGACATTTTATAGCTGATGATAATGTATGTTGATGAAGCTTGTTGTAGAATTGTTAAAGAAAGAAAAATGGGTAGTAGCACAACTAATTGCAAAGTAGGGTGTTGCAGGTAGTTAAATGTTTTGAGGCTTCATTTGAAGAAATCAAAAGAAAATTGAGTGTTTGACAAAGGAAAATTTTGGTTTTCCTTTTTGGTGGCCCTAGGCCACCAAGTATGTTTCAAAAAATATGATTTGTGATGCAGGTTGATGTAGTGTTCGACTCTTTGTGCCCAATGGATAAGGGACTGGTCAGCATCCCAGAGATCTATGGTTCTTGCCATGCCTACAAGAGGCATGCATCCCCAGACAGAGCCAATGTTGGTGCCTACTGCTGGTTCAGGTTTCAAATATTCATTTGCAGGCATTGTCATAAAAAATCCAAAAAATTCTAAGTCTTGTTGTGATGTTTATAACATGCCCCATTTTACTCCTTAGCAAAATGAGGACCCCTGCTGTGGCTTTGCTTTTTTTTGCTTTTTGTGTGTTGTTTTGCTTGGTGGTAAAGGGAAAAAGAGGGTTAAAATTGCAAACTTTGTTGAAAATAGAGAAAAATGCATTTTTAGTACTAGTGCATGATATGGTTGGATTCCTTGTGAAAAATGAGCTAGGGTTGCTTTTTAAACCACCTTAAAATTTGCCATATTTTGCAAGTTATGATCATTTTAGTAAAATGTACATTCAGCTTTGTATATCGCTTTGCATATACAAAGTACTTTGTATGTGCAAAGTCATTTTATACTTAGTCGCTTTTGCAATCAGGTTCATATATAAGGCCGCTTGTATATTTCTTTTTTTCTTGTATGCATTTGGTAAAAGTTTTGAAATATACATACAAGATGGACCTGAAATTGTTTTTAGGTTAAAATGAATTGATGTTTTAATTCTACTTTGTATCTCACATTGTATGTTGGTAGGTCGAAACATGCAAACCAAATATACAAACACTTTATGCATACAGCGTGGAACTCAAAGGGTTTTAAATGTGGTGAATTCGTTGTATATTTGTGGATTTGAAAAGAGGATTTGTAGTATACAAGGCCCGATATACAACACGGACTTAAATGGTTTTTGAAACAATGTTAATTTGTTGTATGTATATCTGATTGTATATTGAAGGGTACAAGCACAACATACAATGAAATATATAAGCGTGGACCCGAAGGGAGTATTAAAATTGGTGAAATCGTTGTACATATGCACGACAATGTTAATTTGTTGTATGTATATCCAATTGTATATTGAAGGGTACAAACACAACATACAATGAAATATACAAGCGCGGACCCAAAGGGAGTATTAAAATTGGTGAAATTGTTGTATATATGTGCACTTGTATGTTTGAGAGGCATACAATGTGGTATCCAAAAAAGATTAAAATTGAGTTAAATGCTTGTATGTATACCCGAATGTATATCTAAAACATACAAGGCACCACATACAAGCTAGAATCCAAATGAATATAAAGCGGATTTATCCTATGTATCACGTCTGATTTGCATATCAAGAGATACATTGCGGATTCGGTGGGTTATAAATTGCCATTTATAACAACGATAGGTCCAAAGGTTTGTATACAACGGTTTATGCATTGTTTTATGTGGCAGAATTGAAAAGTTATAAAATAGAGTTAAGTGCTTGTATATTTTGGCATTTGTATATTGCAAGACATACAACGTATACATACAAACCGATATACATTGCGATATGCAAGCCGCAGAACTGAAAAGGGTTGGAATCCAATTAAATGGATATATCACGTCCGGCGTGTATATCGAGTATACAAGGATTTAAATAGAGAAAATGAGTGGGAAAACAAAGCGATAGGAACTTGAGGCATTTTTTTTGAAGCTCGAATGCATATTTTTTTGGTCAACGACAGTTGACCTGACTTTTCTAAGCGCTGTATATGCATTTTTTGGACGCAATTTTCACGGATTCAGGGCCCGATTGATGCATTCACATAGTCATGACTAGATTTGGTAGCTATTTTAGTTCCTACTATTTGTTAAGTGAAATAATACTTAATGCTTATCTATTTTTTGTAGTTTTGCAGTTGAGAAAGGAGCTGAAACTTGATGGCGGTGACATCACGGAGGAGGAAATCAGATCTCAGGAGCAGAGAAAGATAAGGATGAAGGGCGAGGAAGTCAAAGACCATTCATTGATGAAGACAAAATGTAGTTGAAGGCATTATGAGAGCAGACAACAGAAGTTATTGTTGAGCTGCTACGGTTTCCAGAAGGGCATATTTCACCCAGATTTGATGTATGCTCAGAGATATTTTGGGAGACTTGTTCTCCAGCATTTATTGCTATAACTGGAGGTTTGAACCATTGTTTAACTAGGGTTTCTTGAGCTATATTGAGGACAGTGGAAGTCTATATATTGTGCCTTGATACACTGTAAAACTTTAGACAGGGATTTTTAGGACACAGGGGCTACATAGAGATTGGTAGCAACAAGAATTTGTAAAGTAACATTTAGAATAGAGGGAACTTTTAGTTTAAGAATTAGAAGAAGGAGGTCGCCTGTGTTTGCAATAAGGAATGCGTGGAATGTCTAGCTTCCTTACTGTATCTGTAAAGCTTGTAAGTTTTCTGTAGTTTGATCATTGAAGCTAAGAGTCATTCAGACATTATAAATCTTGTATGACTGGCTATTTCTAATACAATTGAATCTAGAATTTTGCATCTATCTTCTGAGTGTTTTCTTGCTCTTTATTGTGTTTGAAATGTTTTCTCTTAGAGCTTGCAATTTTAAGTGTATGTTTGTGAAAATGCTCAGAACTTACATTTAGGGTTTTGTCTGTGGATTTGATCAATTTGCTGCAATACTTATACAGTGGATAACAGAACAATTAGATCCTTAGGTAGAATGAATGATGTTTAGACTAGATCTCTCTAACTTTTCCCAACCATCTGAAAATACTTAGCTTAAAATGTAGAAATTTGAAGAAAATTTGTCTCATATTTGAAAGCATGAACATTAGATTTTAAAGTAGACAGTTTTCATAAATATTTAAGAAGAGAAAGCTGTAATAATTTAAGAAGACTATTTAAAGCTTTCCAACACAGTAATACTTTTATGCAAAAGGGGATGAACAACACACTGGTATTTATAATCCTTGGCATAAGTTCGAGTCCAGTAAACCAACAAGAAACCCTAAACTACGTAAGGCCCCTTGAACATTACAGCTTCACATCGACCAACTAAATTTGCCCAATAGGTCAAGACCTGACCATATTAAACTTGGGATTAAGTGAATCTTAACTGATTCCTTCATATCTTTCAAGTCAGTTTTGGTTCATTTATGTGAATTTTAACTAATTGTTATGACTATCTCAAAACAATCACCAACAGTTTCTCTGGCGCTAGAAGGAGGGCTGACTTGAGTTAGGGTTTGTTTCAAATTGGCTAATAATAGTGATATAGTGACTAGGTCTAGATCCAGTTCAGGTGATATTTTTGTGCAACTACCTGATACAAGGCGAAGTAAGAGCCCTTTGATTTGGAATCCTAAAATATTGCAAGCAGGGAGTTCATCTGGAACACCTCCTGGGTCACCTTTTAACATCTGTAACATTGTGAGTCCTGACAGATCTTTATTCAGATCTTTGAATCTTGGTTTAGGTACTCCTAGAGGTCCTAGTCCTCCCGAAGATCCTATCCTACTAGTAAATCTAGGTATTCCTATAGGTTTAGGTCAAGCACAGATACCTGTGATGGCTTATTTTAATGTAGACTCCCCCATACACTTTAATGATTATAATGAGATGCCCAAAAATTTGGAAAAGATATGTCCCAAATATCAGTTAGACCAAGATCCAGAAGACCATATTAGAATATTCAAGGAAGCATGCTTTAGGGCCAGATTAGAACATAAAGACGTGCTGTGTAGATTGTTTCCCTACACCTTTAATGAACAAGCCTCTAACTAGTATGTAAACCTACCCAATGGCTGTGTTTCTTCTTGGTCACTTATGGAAGAGGCATTTCTGTCTAGATTTAGAGGACCCATTGACCCTTGCATCCTGTATCATAAAATAGCTACCATAAAACGAGGTGAGGGAGAGTTGATAGATAATTTCAATGACAAATTTCAAAAGGCCTACTCGAGGTTAGTAGCCCCTTACACCATAGATGATGATACCTTGTTGGCTATGTACTATGCGGCCTTAGATCCTTTAATTGCCATGTTTGTCAAAAGAAAATCTGACATAGATTCAATATCCAAAGCCTATAAAGAGGCAGCCTTAGTAAACCAAGAGATGAGGCATACAACTTGTAGCCCATTTGTTAATGGAGGAAATTTTGGGATGTCAAATCAGGCACAGCCTTGGAATGGAGTCCCTATGCATCACACTCCATTATTAAATCCGGTTCCTTCTTACACACCTGTGTATAGTCCTACCCTGATCCAAACCATAGCTCCTTACATGGATAACACTACTAATAACAGTCAAAATAATGGTCAGCCTTTCTTCTGACCTCCCAGAGATACAACTATAGCAAAAGCACAGGAGGAAAGGGAAGAAATCAACAAGATCACTACACATTTGAAATGATTGACCACCAAAGTGACACAACTAAGAAATGAGAATCTTTATGGAAGAAGCAACCAGGGATACAATCAAAATCAGAATTATAACCAAGGCCAAAATCAAAGCTATAGTCAAGTCAAAATCAGCATTACAATCAGAACTACAATCAGAGTCATGCCCAAAATAACAACCAAGGCCAATTTCCAAATCAAAGCCAAAACTATAATCAGCATCAAAGTCATAACCAAGGGCAGCTAATGCAAAATAGAGGGCCAGTGATAGACAATAGGGCCTGGGGTAACAATAACAAAAATCAGAATCAGCCTAGGCCACCCAAAACATGGAACACTGGACAAAACACTGGTACCTTGGCTTCTCCTTTTGAGAATACGGATAATCATGATGCAAAACAAATGGCTGGCATTCAAATGACTAATACATCACTAAAAAATTGGTGCAGATTTCACAATACCAATGCACATGCTGAGCTTGACTGTCCACAATTCCATTTAGTAGCCAACATTTTTAATATAGATGTGCAACCTCCTACTTCTGAGTTTCTCATTCCCAAAGGTAATGAGGTAGTACCCTCAGGGTATGATACAACTTTAGTTTTAGAAACCTTTACCTTTACAACTACAGAAGAGAAAGAGGATGAATTGTTAGAGGATGAACCATACTTTTGCAAAAATCTTTATCCTGAATCAGCCTTTGTGTTAAATGGTTTTCAGTTTCCCTTTGAAACTAAAAATGAGGTATTGACTAAAACGGAAGAGGTGCAGGCTTTTCAACAGACAAATAAAAACAACACCTACAATTTAAGAAACAACACTAGGCTAGGAGGACCTTTCACCACTTCCACTCCACCTAACAACTTCAGTACACCCCCAGATCAGAAGGCTAGCAACAATCCTGCCATACTCAAAGCTAATCATCATACAATGGAATAGCAATAGAAAAGGCCCAAACAAGTAAAACTAAAATAGTAGAAACAACAAGATTAATGAGTTACTTATCAGAGGAAATAAAGAAAATTAAGGTCAATATACCTCTGAATGAACTATTGAAAACCCCGGGGATCAGAAATGCTTTTATAAAGTCCCTGGATACAGATGAGGTTACTGCTGATGTAGCTATTCCTAATAGAGATTCGCTGCCTAAAGAGAAAAGTAAGAAAGTTGAGCAGCCTTCCAATACAAATGTAGTAATGTATGCTGATAAGAAGGATGCTCCTGCTTTTTTGTTAATTGTTAGATTGTGTGGGAAGAACATACACAATTGCATGGTGGACTCCGGTGCATCAACCAACGTAATGCCCTTAGGAATATGTAAAACTCTGGGGCTAACTCCCACCAGATCTGCTAAGGTTGTCACACAATTAGATAAAACTAAGGTTAGTGTGATAGGAGAACTAATGAACATTCAGATGCAATTAGCTTCTCACCCTAGGGTAAGCCAATTCATTGACATTCAAATTGTAGATATACCCATGAATTATAGAATGTTGCTGAGTAGGGATTGGTCCAAGACATTAAATGGATATATGGCCACTGACTTTTCACATATGTGGCTACCTTGGAGAGGTGTCCCAAACTAGATTAGAATAGAGGCAGAACCTAGGATGAAACATATGATAATAGAGTATAATCGAATGAATGAAATATTATATGCTACTATTGAACCTGGTGTTTATCAGCTTACCAACAATGGGGTACAAATTGATGAGATCATGATGTTAAACCTTAAGAAAAAACATGCCAGCAAGGAGACGACATTATTCATTAAGTCTGATAGAGATTCTTCGGATGAACAAAATAGTGCAATGGAAAAATTTGGTCATGCCATTAGATAAGAAGTGGAAGAGTGCATTAAACAAAATCTGCCAGTCCAATGTAAACTGTATAAAGACAGATGTAGAGTTCATGATAGGCCACATTCTGAGGAAAGTTGTGGAATGTGCAAGGACATCATTGAGTATGAATACAATAAGTGCATAAAGAGGGTAGGGTTGCAAGAGGGAAATGAGAATCCTGATCAACCACAAAGATACTTTCAGAGTAATATAGATGCTCTAATTTCAGAAGGAACAAAAGACAAGGGTAGTTGTCTTTCTGATTTGCAAGCTGAAAATACACATATGCAAGTTGACCAAATAGAAATACCCATGAAAGAATAGACCAACACCTCACAAGTATTAGAAGAGACAAAGCACACCAAGGTAAAAGGTCAGAAAAGTAAAGATGGCATGTGGACATTAAAATGTGATGGGTCCAAATCAAAACAGGGTGTCGGTGTGGGTGTTGGACACATAGATCCCCAAGGTAAGTCATATCTAGCAGCATATAGACTGCAGATTTCCTGTACTAACAATACTGCTGAATATGAAGCCTTAATTTTAGGACTTGTCATGGCCATCAAGAAAAAGGTAAAAATGATCAGGGTATTTTCAGACTTTGAACTAGTAGTTAGACAAATAAGGAAACTATATGCTTGTAATTACAAGAAAATGATTAGTTACAGACATAGAGTATGGGGATTAATAGATTCATTTGATGCTTTCAACATAGAGCACATCCCCAGAGAACTGAACCATAGGCCAGATGCACTAGCAGTTGCTGCTAGCACATTAGAACCCTTCACACTTTCAGGTTTGAGACGATTTGCTGTAGAATTAGTTAGTGTCCCCAGTATCCCAGACAATGTTACACACTTTCAGATATTTGGAGGGGATCAACAAATTATTGATTTTCTGACTTGTAATGAGGTATTTGAGACTCAAGTCATTGACAAACAAGGAAGGTTTGAGATAACATGGGACAAAGAGGATGTAATCAACTTGAAGAGCAACTTTTTACCCAAAGGAGTAATTGAATTAGAACATATTTTTGACTTTGATGGAGTGATGAGACAAAAAGACTTACCCAAAACAGAAGGGGGCAAGTGTGATTTACACAACTTAGGGATAGAGCAAAATCCACAAAATGTGCCAATTGGGAAGGCTTGCTCTGAGAAGATTAGAAAAGAAATTTTAGATGTTCTAAAAGAATACAAACACGTAATAGCATGGACATATGAAGACTTGAAAACCTATGATACGTCCATCATAACTCACGTAATACCTTTGAGACCAGAGGCTAAACCATTCAGGCAGAAACAAAGGCCTGTGAATGCCATTTTGGAGCCTTTAATCTTTGAGGAAGTTAAAAAATTACTGTCTGTTGGAATAATTTTCCTTGTCAGACATTCAAACTGGGTAGCTAACTTAGTACCAGTAAGGAAGAAAAATGGAGACATCTGGTTATGCATAGATTTTAGAAATTTGAACAAAGCATCTGAAAAGGATAATTATCCTCTACCTCCCATAGATGAAGTGCTCCAAGTAGTCAATGGGGCAAAAATGATGTCTTTTTTAGATGGTTTCTCGAGTTATAACCAGGTTTTAGATGACAGATTAAAAACCACCTTCACTTGTAAATGGGGAAATTATGCATATAGGAGAATGCCTTTTGGTCTGATTAATGCAGGTGCCACATTTCAGAGAGCCATGGACATCACATTCCATGGGTTATCAGGTAAATGCATTGTTGTGTATATGGAGGATCTGACTGTGTATTCCAAAGATGCATCTACTCACGTAGAAGATCTCAAGAAAATACTTAAGCGATGTGAGAGGTACGAAATTTCCCTCAATCCTAAAAAATGTTCATTTGGAGTTACTGAAGGTAAATTGCTAGGGCATGTCATTTCTGAAGATGGAATATCGATTGACCCAAATAGAATAGAGTCCATAAAAAATTTGCAAATACCAAACAATAAGAAATAGTTAAAATCATTTTTTGGGAAGATTAACTTTGTTCAGAAGTTTATCACGAGTTTTGCAGAAATTGTGCAGCCGTTAAATGCCATCTTAAGGAAGGATGCACAGATGGAGTGGACACCTATGGCTAGGGCTACATTCAAAGATATTAAGCAGGCCATTTCTGACACCCCTGTACTAACAAATCTAGATTATGCTAGGCCATTTTATATCTACTCCTTCGCATCCTCCCATTCAGTCGTGGCTGCCCTGACACAGAAGGGTGGAGACAATGAAGAAAGACCCATCGCATTTATGAGTGCGCCCCTGAAGGACACACAACTAAGATATCTGGATATCAAAAGATAGGCATTTGCACTAATAAAAGCCATGAAAAAATTTAGACATTATATTCTGCGCAGCTAGATCAAAGCCATAGTGCCAGATGCAGCAGTAAAGATGTTGCTGATGCAGAATGAACCTAGAGAAAAGAGAGCCAAGTGGATCACCACGCTGTAAGAGTTTGACATGGAAATCATTCCCATGAAGCTGGTCAGAGTGCAAGCATTGGTACAAACAATAGCAAACACAGACCTGAATTTGATAAAATAGCAGTATGTGCTGAATTCCCAGAATGCATCAAACTGGTATGATGATCTAAGCACTTTCTTAATATCTGGAGGGTACCCAAACAGAATGAAAGCTTCTCAAAGGAGAGATTTGAATGATTAAAGCACAAAAATATATGATACAAGGAGGTCTTCTATTTAGGAAGAACCATGATGGAGTTTATTTAATGTGTCTAAACAGAACCGAGGCAGATAAGGTGTTAAGAGAACTGCATGACAAGTATGGAATAGGTCATGGTTCCCATCTAGCTACAACACAAATTATTAAGGGCATGCTATTACTGGCCCACAATGTTCAAAGATACTGAGAGTCACATCAGAAGTTGCCACACTTGTCAGACTGTAGTAGATAAGGGAAGAAATCAAGCCAATCCACTATAGCCTGTGATTGAATCAAGACCATTTGCACAATGGGGCTTGGATTTCATTGGAGTCATCAATCCTCCATCTTCTGCAAGACACAAGTTCATACTGACAGTGACAGACTATTGTACAAGGTGGACTAAAGCCACATGCTATAAGTTCTCCACAACTGAGGTAGTTATCAAGTTTCTTGAAGAAAACATCATCACCAGGTTTGGAACTCCCTATTCATTGGTATGTGATAATGGCCTTGCTTTCTCTTCTTTAAAGTTTTCTAAATGGGCATTTGAATACGAGATTGTTTTAAAGTTTTCTTCAAATTATTACCCTCAAGGGAATGGATTAGCTAAGTCTACAAACAAGATTTTATTAGATATAATAAAGAAGCTGATTGCAAAGAGTCCTAGAGAGTGGAACACCTTGTTAAGGTATGCATTGTGGGTAGATAGGACCAAGTTCAAAATCGCTTTAGGTAGTACACCTTATCATTTAGTTTATGGGATTGATCCCATACTTCTAGTAAATTTGAGAATACCAATCTGGAAGTTTGACAATGAGTATTTAGGCTTTGACAACCGTAGAGAAGCCAGGGTAGTACAAATGCTACAACTAGGTGAGAAAAGAGATCAAGCCATCGAGAAATTTGCAAAACACCAAGTAGTAGTTAAGAGGTGGTTTGATAAGAGAGAAAGAGTCAAAACATTTAGGATATTAGACTTAGTGCTGTACTGGGACAAAGAACATGAAAAGAAAGGGAGTCATGGAAAATTTGACAAACTATGGCTAGGTCCATTGCAAGTCTCAGAAATAATAGGAGACAACACATTTAGACTCAAGACCTTGACAGGGGAAGATGTGCCATTACCAGTTAATGGCCAACATTTGAAACACTACTTCCAGGCTTGAGGTAAAGGATAGTCCATATTTTATGTAATATAATGTAAGTAGTGTACATTTTTGCTTTTTTGTTCCTGTTTTTATTGTTTCTACAGTCTTTTCTTTTTTGTTTTATTTTTTGTTTTCTTTTTTTCTTTTCTCTTTCTTTTGGTTTGTACAGTTTGTTGTTTGGTTTGTTTGTTGTCTCCTTAGCAGGGACCTTTATTTTTTTCTTTAGAGTATTAAGGACTAGGCCAACAACCATTGAAAATAGTATAAAATTTAGAATATTTAGGTTAACCATTTGCAATTTATGCATAATTTGTTACTGTCATGAGTGTAGAGAGTTGTTTAGGTTCTAAAATTTTGTATTCAATAATAGTGATTGAGAGTTCGAGGAAGGTTTCTCACGATGACACACCTAAAATCCTTGGGTTTGTTGAACCTACCAGTGTAGATATTAGGTGAAAAATCAGAGGTCACCCTTGCTACCATTACAATTCTCAGCTTAATTTCAGCAACTGACCACTCCTTGCATCATAAAGTTACAAATTGCTATATCTTGTGAAATTTCTATCAAAAAATCAAAATCAATAAAATATAAAATATAAAAAGAGAATAAAGTAGATTATACTAAAAATCTAGATTAAGCCATCTAAGTAACTCTACTGGGGCTATAGATGCTCATTGGCAGTGGGGCTCTACTTAGGAGAATTGTAACGATAACCTTGCCGGGGCTATTGCCGGGGCTATAGACGCTCATTGGCAGCAAGGCTCTATCTGGTTGGCTATAAGGGAATATCCTCACCTACATAGGCTAATATTAGTCATTGGTTTGTTCAACTGATCTTCAAGATGAGGATAATTAATCACGTGCACACACCTAAACTGAAAAGGAAAATTCATGCACCCTTATTGAATACTTTAGGTCTCGAGTTGAATAATAATTTACAGGAAAGATAGTTAGGAGTTATGAATTTATTTCATTTAGTTTCCTTAATGCTTTGAATT
This sequence comes from Cunninghamia lanceolata, assembly GCA_027924645.1. NCBI lineage: Eukaryota > Viridiplantae > Streptophyta > Pinopsida > Cupressales > Cupressaceae > Cunninghamia > Cunninghamia lanceolata. The sequence continues at coordinate 10,147,743 of BSBN01000193.1, forward strand.
TAATTATTTTGTTTGGTTGCTAGTTGTTGTGATGTTCACAACATGCCCCATTTTACTCCTTCGCAAAATGAGGACCCCTGTTGCAGCTTTGCTTTTTTTTGCTTTTTGTGTGTTGGTTTGCTTGGTGGTAAAGGGAAAAAGAGGGTTAAAATTGCAAATTTTGTTGAAAATAGAGAAAAATTCATTTTTAGTACCAGTGCATGATATAGTTGGATTCCTTGTGAAAAATGAGCTAGGGTTGCTTTTTAAACCACCTTAAAATTCATCATATTTTGTAAGTTATGATCATTTCGGTAAAATGTACATTTAGCTTTGTATATCGCTTTGCATATACAAAGTCCTTTGTATGTGCAAAGTCATTTTATACTGAGTTGCTTTTGCAATCAGGTTCATATACAAGGCCACTTGTATATTTCTTTTTTTCTTGTATGCATTTGTTAAAAGTTTTGAAATATACATACAACATGGACCCGAAATGGTTTTTAGGTTAAAATGAATTAATGTTTTAATTCCACTTTGTATCTCACATTGTATGTTGGCAGGTCGAAACATGAAAACTAAATATACAAACACTTTATGCATACAACGCGGAACTCAAAGGGTTTTAAATGTGGTGAATTTGTTGTATATTTGTGGATTTGAAAAGAGGATTTCGTAGTATACAAGGCCCGATATACAATGCAGACTTAAATGGTTTTTGAAACAATGTTAATTCGTTGTATGTATATCTGATTGTATATTGAAGGGTACAAGCACAACATACAATTAAATATACAAGCGTGGACCCGAAGGGAGTATTAAAATTGGTGAAATCGTTGTATATATGCGCGCTTGTATGTTTGAGAGGCATACAATATGGAATCCAAAAAAGATTAAAATTGAGTTAAATGCTTGTATGTATACCCGAATGTATATCTAAAACATACAAGGCACCACATACAAGCCAGAATCCAAATGAATATAAAGCGGATTTATCCTATGTATCACGTCCGATTTGCATATCAAGAGATACATTGCGGATTCGGTGGGCTATAAATTGCCGTTTATAACAGCGATAGGTCTGAAGGGTTGTATACAATGGTTTATGCATTGTTTTATGTGGCAGAATTGAAAAGTTATAAAATAGAGTTAAGTGCTTGTATATTTTGGCATTTGTATATTGCGAGACATACAACGTATACATACAAATCGATATACATTACGATATGCAAGCCGTGGAACTGAAAAGGGTTGGAATCCAATTAAATGGATATATCACATCCGGCTTGTATATCGAGTATACAAGGATTTAAATAGAGAAAATGAGCGGGAAAACGAAGCGATAGGAACTTGAGGCATTTTTTTAAGCCCGAATGCATATTTTTTTGGTCAACAACAGTTGACTCGACTTTTCTAAGTGTTGTATATGCATTTTTTGGACGCGATTTTCACAGATTCAGGGCCCGATTGATGCATTCACACAGTCATGACTAGATTTGGTAGCTGTTTCAGTTCCTGCTATTTATTAAGTGAAATAATACTTATTGCTTATCTATTTTTTACAGGTTTGCAGTTGAGAAAGGAGCTGAAACTTGATGGTGGTGACATCACGGAGGAGGAAATCAAATCTCAGGAGTAGAGGAAGATAAGGATGAAGGGCAAGGAAGTCAAAGGCCATTCATTAATGAAGATAAAATGCAGCTGAAGGCATTATGATGGCAAACAGTGGAAGTTATTGTTGAGCTGCTAGGGTTTCCAGAAGGGCATATTTTCCCTAGATTTGTTGTATGCTCAGAGATATTTTGGGAGACTTGTTCTCCAACATTTATTGTTGTAACCAGAGGTTTGAACCATTGTTTAACTAGTGTTTTTTGAGCTATATTGAGGACAGTGGAAGTCTATAAATTGTGCCTTGATACACTGTAAAACATTACACAGGGATTTTTAGGACACAGGGGCTACACAGAGATTGGTAGCAGCAAGAATTTGTAAAGTAACATTTAGAATAGAGGGACCTTTTAGTTTAAAAAGTAGAAGGAGGTCGCCTGTGTCTGCAATAAGGAATGCATGGAATGTCTAGCTTCCTTACTGTATCTATAAAGTTTGTAAGTTTTCTGTAGTTTGATCATTGAAGCTAAGAGTCATTCAGACATTGTAAAACTTACATGACTAGCTGTTTCTAATACAATTGAATCTGGAATTCTGCATCTATCTTCTGAGTGTTTTCTTTCTCTTCATTGTGTTTGAAACATTTTCTCTTAGAGCTTGCAATTTTAGGTGTATGTTTGTGAAAATGCTCAAAACTTACACTTAGGGTTTTGTTTGTGGATTTGATCAATTTGCTGCAATACTTATACAGTGGATAACAGAACAATTAGATCCTTAGGTAGAATGAATGATGTTTAGACTAGATCTTTCTAACTTTTCCCAACCATCTGAAAATACTTAGCTTAAAATGTAGAAATTTGAAGAAAATTTGTCTCATATTTGAAAGCATGAACATCAGATTTTAAAGTAGACAGTTTTCATAAATATTTAAGAAGAAAAAGCTGCAATAATTCAAGAAGACTGTTTAAAGCTTTGCAACTCAGTAACACTTTTATGCAAAAGGGGATGAACAACAAACTGATATTTATAATCCTTGACATAAGTTTGAGTCCAGTAAACCAACAAGAAACCCTAAACTATGTAAGGCCCCTTGAACATTACAGCTTCACATCGACCAACTGAATTTGCCCAATAGGTCAAGACCTGATCATATTAAACTTGGGATTAAGCAAATCTTAACCAATTCCTTCATATCTTTCAAGTCAATTTTGGTTCATTTATGTGAATTTTAACTAATTGTTATGACTGTCTCAAAACAATCACCAACAAGTCCCTCGGCCTCATGCATATGCCTTTGTATATTCATGGACATTTGTATGTACAAATGCAGTTGTACAGTGGCGGGCCCGAAGAAGAAGTTCAATTGGCCTTCAAAAATGCAAAAAATGGTTGTATACATTGTTGTATACATATTGGGCATGTATGTGGCTTTTAGATGCATATTAGGTTTAGAAATTATTCTTGTATGTCACAAATTCTCCAAATATTCTATGCTTGTATGTTGGGTTGCATGTATGTTTTGTATTGTATATTCAATATACAACGGCTAGATACAAAGCAGACATGCAAAGAAGAATGTACGTCAGGTAGATACAAAGTCAACTGCACATGCAAAAGGTGGTGCCTAATGCACAAACAAAGGTGATTGTATCTCAAATATACAAGTCGCATGTACAAGGTGAAATGTACAAGCATGGCAATGTACAAGGTGGACATGGCGGGAAAGTTAATTGCATTTGTGAAAATGGTGAAGTTCGCGCATTGTATATTTGGGTTGTATGTTCCCAATATACAATCAAACATACAATGTGAAGATGCAAAGAAACATACAAGCAGGTCAATGGCAGTCAACGTCAGCGATGGGGCCCACACGATTACATGTATGTTTCGTTTGTATGTTCGAATATACATTCACAGTATGCAATGTCAATATACAATTGAAAATGTGCAAAGGGCACATACAAGCAAACATACAAAGGACATATGCAAGGCTGATATGCAAAGATGAATGTATATCAAATTGTATATGTGACATGCATTCGCCACATACAAAAGGAAAAGATGCAAAGATGATTGTATATCAGATGTATAAGGGCGACATACAATGAAAAGATACAAGTGAAATATGCAAGGCAGGAGTAGTCAAAGTCAACAGTATTCAGGAACCTGGTAGGGCCCGTGGCATTGTATGTCCCGGATTGTATGTGTGTGCATATACAATGCAAAATATACAAAGAGCATATACAATCTGGACTTGAAGGAGGATTCAATTTGGCAGATAAGTGGCTAGCATCCATGATATGTATATTGCATGTTGTATATGCAATATACAAGGAAGTATACAAAGGTAAAACATACAATGCCGGACCCGATTAGAATTTCAAATTTGTTTTATATAGTTTTGGGGTCTATGGATTGTATATTGCACATTGTATGTCCGACATACAATGAAAGGTGCAAAGAGAAGATGCAAGCTAGACCCGATAGAAAATTCAATGTGCTTCATAATGGTTTGGGGTCCACGGCTTGTATGTTGTAGTTCTATGTATGTGATTTTGCATATACATAGGCAAAAAAGGCAAAATGGAAGGGTGGAAAAGTCAGCGATAGGAAAAAGACACCTGCGTGGCACGTTTTAATTGGTTGTTGACTTTTCAAAGCATTTTGAAGCCATAGATCTTGGTGATGAGGAGAAAATTGACAACCTGCTTCAAATCTTCAGGGAAGGAGGAATTTCCTATGTTTGTTGCATCATTTCGAGAGGGAAGAAGCTTCAGGGGCATGCGAGCCATTGTTGCATCTTGAGGCTGAGGGTAGGTTGGCCATTTATGGTGATTTGTAGAGGTATGGGTCTGATTAATCAACCAACTACCAAATTTGTGAAGGAAATCTCTAGGCGACAGCACGGCTCCCAATTTTACCTGCTCTTTCTCTCTTCTCTTGTCTACTGCATTAAATATTTTGAGCACCATTCTCATGATGCAGTGTATCTAGCAAAATTTTTAAAAGACCATTGTACTGAGTGCTGAGTGCACATTCTTGCATAAAAGGCAAATTGTGTTACTCATTGTAGGTTGTTGAAGACTTGGGTATTTTTTAGAAAAAATACCCAAGAACAAAGCCTTTCTTGGTTGTTCTATCTCTTTTGTGAGTTTATGAGTTGCATCTGAGTGCACCTTGCACATATTTTTTAGTTTCATTGTTGTTTTATATGAAATATGCTTTATTGTATGTGTTTAGTTGTTTGTCTCCATTTGCTATATGCACCACTTCTTCTGAATCTGGTTGCTAAGGGTTCCTGAGATTCTAGAATATAGACTTTCTGTATTGCATGCTTGATCTGTGACTTCCATTCAAGGAGTGGATTAAACTGTTTTAGGTGAAGTATGAAGAAGAATGTATGTCAGCCAGGATATTTGTAAGTAAAGGTAGTTAAATACTCAGTCTTGGGTGGTGTTTGTAAGGTAGATACCAATCTTAACCCCTAAAAACTTGAATGCCAGTGTAAATTATTCTTTTGTATACATCTAGTTGACTCCTTGCCCTGAGATAGGCACCAATCTACTCCTTGTGTAGTAGTTATGATCCAAAACCCCCTATCTTGCATCCAAAATTAAAACCAACTCATTGCATATTTCCAACCTGGTAGTTGTAGAAGTAGAAATAGGACCCCTGCATACTCTCATTCCTAACAAGTCAGATATGTCCAAGAATAGTGCCAACCTTGTGATTTATCACCCAAATCTTGGTCCCTACATGATAGTATTCTGCCTGTTGTTGTAAAGCTAAATCTTTTTGTCATTGGGTGAGTCACAGATCAAATATTTAGCTATAGGGATACCCCCCTTGGTGCGGTAGAACCAGAAGTGAAGGGGAGGCAGCTCACGCAACCTCCCGTATTTGTTGGTTGAATCTACCTGTGCATTGGAACTGGCAAACCCTTTGTCGATTTGGAGAGAAAGACCCAAAAAGGGAAATTACCCTTTTCTCCAACAACTTCATTAATATATCCCTCTAAATCCTTAATTCCTTCCTTCTGTGTGCTTAAGATATCCTATTGATTCCCAGGTGAATAGGCTTCCTATAAGGGAAGTTCCCTACTATCCTTATAGATCTCATCATTTGAGGTCCCCTTATCCACATTTGGCTCAAATAGCAGAATAATCCCAACATTGTTTTGTGTCTCCTCCTTGACCTCTATAAATTTGAAAATAGGGTTTTCCTCACTATTCTGCCAGACCTAAGGTTCCTAGCTTTAGGGTGCAACCATCTAAATTGTCCCACCTGCCCCTTCCTCCAAAGCCTATAAACTAGTATCCTTATCCTCCTTTTGTTGATCTATAGGATTGTTGTTCTCCCGAGTCTAATTTGTTATTTGATCCTCTAGTGGCTCCCCTCCTAAATATGCCTTACCTAATCTAAGTTTGCAACATTCTTCTCTCATATGCCCCTACTCTTCACATTCTCTACAAACTGGGGGATAACTTTCTAGCTCTACCTACTACCTCCATACACCAACTTCAAATTTGATCTCAATCTCCTCCATGAGGGATTTAGAAAGGTCCGTAGTCACGCAGATTCTTGCATACATACAAAAATACCCATTACTCATGTTATCATAGATCTTAATGAAAGTACCTAGATTATCTCCAATTCATTTCAAAATCTCCAGATCCCAATATTCTTGTGGAAAATAATAGAGTCAGATCCACATCAGTGTGACATAAACCTCATGTTTTACTAGATTAAAATTAGGTACCCATTCCTTTATATAAAACCATACACCATCCATTAGAAAGGGTTCTTCTAATAAGATCTTTTTCTTGGATTCTATAGAAGGACATTCCACCATGAAAAATCCTTTTGGAAGGGATTTTTAATTTTGATATCATTGTTCCAATTTTTCTGACACCATTGTATAATTTTAGCCCTAGCAACCCATGGACTTAACCACTTTATGAACAATACTAGAACACTAAGTCTTGCAATAGAGTTTACTAGGTTGAATCAATTAAGATTGAATGAAATACATTTGCGTAGGGGGTTTCTAGAACTTACTGGAACTCAATTAGCTCGTGTGGCCACTGAAGGCCCCTTCAAAATCCAAATGGCTTTGGTTTCTTTCGTTCTATTCCTCTTTGTGACCCTTGAAGATCCCTCCTCCCTATTGGAACTTCCATATTGCCTTCTCTCGATTGGGACCTCCTATAAACCTAGCCTTGATATATTCCTCCATCCCTCGACTCTTCTACTTTGTGTTGTTTAGGCTCCATCAAACTCTATTCTTCGACCTCTCAGAAATGTGAAATCCCTTTTGAATAACTTTGGGTATGCGAGCACCATTTTTTTTAAGATTTAAATATTTACTACTATAATAAATAGATTAATAATTTTGGTAATTAAATTATTAATTGAGTATAGATATATTTATTATTTAGTAAGTAATGGTGAAAAAATTAAATTGAAATATCCTAGGTCCCATTAATTTCATTATGCATGTTTAAAACTCATCCCAGAGAAATTTCCCTCAAAACCCATGTCAAATGGGGCTTAGGTTTCCACATTAATGCTTAACCAAGACTCAAATCATGCCTTTGGACTTGTGTTCCTACACCCTAGTCCAGGCTAATTTATCAAGACATAAATTTTAGATGTTGACATAGTATCTTTAAAAAGGTTTCCCTTTGTCGGACTTTTCAATTTGAATTACGAAAGTTTAGTGGGAATGCATATATAAACATGTTTAGGACTTCATTTTAAACCTAGATGGATAATGCAAACTTGTGATATTGAGCGAAGGGATTTCAAGGCATTCATTATGTTGTAGAGAAGTATTGTGTTGTTATTGTGTTTATTTGTTACAAATTTGGCCTCATCAATCCATCTCCTCATGGTGTGAAGGATCTTCATTCTCTGGGAGGGATTCACCTACAAGGTGACATCTTTTTGTGTTTCAATCAAACTATTTGATCACTTGATTTAGCCTATGTCCACCAAGGACATGCACTTTATATAATGACGATGTTGGAAGGCTTGAATGTCATTCCAAGGCTTGACTAACACAAGCTCCTAAACACCACAACCCCTAAACCCCTCTCTTTGTGATTGTAGGTTACATGTGCGGAACTTTGCAAAGCAGAGTTATAGAGAAGATGAGAAGAGGATATAAATTTAGGATCTAAGAAGAAAGTGTAAAAAACTAAACCTACTGGACTAGGGCACCCGCTCCATAGTCCTCCCCACTGGCATCTTCAAAAACCTTGAAGTAGGTTGTAGTCCTACACACCTCACTGTTCCAAATCTATAAAAAAATTGGTATGTTGGACTTGGGAACCCTCCCCGTTGTCCCCAAAGTTTCTCCTCCAAAAATATGAATCCTTGTATGTTTCTAATCTATATTTAGTGCCTTCCTGTGTGATCATTTATTGTATCTATTCGTCTATATCTGATTTCATATAATTAGGGTTTAAGGATTAATTGAACTAGGGTTTGACATGTTTAGCTATCTAATTTATCTTTCCAAATCATTTCTAAGTGACATCAACCTATAGTTGAGTCCTCTCCTTCTATAGTGACTCATTTCGATTGTTGTTTTTGAATGTTATTTTGAAAGGAGGGTTTGATTGAATCTACCTTAACCACATTTCAACCTATCTTTCTTTTATACATAACATTTTGGTGAAACCATTTTTTTACTTAACTTGCATCTTTCTAAGTTTTGCAATTTGTCTTTTCATTCATTCATATCATATTCATCATCATACATTCAAAAATCTTGCATACATTTGAAATATTTGAAAAAATAAGCATTCTAGACTTGCATTAAGGCATAGTTTGCACTATTTTCCTTACATATCATTGAAAATGTTTAAATTTCTAATATTTAAATCAGATCTTTGATAAATTATAGCATTTCATCATTTCATGATGTTTTACCTTGCATTTGCATATCTCATTTGATAGGGTTTTACTTGAAATTTGCATTTTTTCATATAACCTAGCAATTCCAAAAGCTAGGGTCTGTAGTTAAAATCTTATTTCAGATTTTACTAGTCATTTCAACATTCATTCAAATCTAATTTTGAAGTGTAGTGTTGTATCATAGTGTATACTTTTACATCCTATCTTTGAAACTTTCACCTTTTTCAATTACACATTTTGTATTTCAACAAGCATAACTACCTTGCTCCTTTGGTTTGTTCTATTAATTTGCACATTGAGTGTTGTATGCCTTTGCATGAGTTGTATAATCCACTACCCTAATAGAAACATCCCTTTAAGGAGAAGTCTTAGACTAATGATTTCTAGTGCTCCAAATAACAACGGTGTACCAACATCAAAAAATCCATTGAACACTTTACAAAAACTATAACACAAACTTTGCAAGATATCATACCTCTTAAAGCTACAATGGAAGAAAAAACATTTCATTATTTTGAAGATCCTATTGATGTGATAACACATTTCCCTGATGATCAAATCAAGAAACTTGATAAAGAACTAGCTAATTTTCAAGCATTTGTGGAAAAAGAAAGGATATCTAAAGAGGCTATACCTATTGTTCATAGTCTAAGGGAGTTATTAAAAAAGAACAAGATGATGTTAATACACTTCATGGGATATCCCATATAGTGGGAAACAACATTGTGATAGTGAATGACTATGCAAATACTATTAACATATTGTCATCATCAAATCATACATAGGTATCAACACCTATACCAACTACTAGAATGTCTACTTTCACATCATCAATCCTCACTGCTAATGCACAATCTTGTAGTAATGCTACCACTAGTATGGGAGTATCAAATGGCATTAATTCATAGAGTTACAAGGTTGTGGGATTCAATTATCAAAACATACCACCTAGGGTGGCTTCTTATATGAATAATCACTCTCAAACACCTCTCTATTCCACCTATTCTCAACAACTTTTCACTTACAATTGTTCTCAAACACCTTTCGTTACTACTCACAACCAATCACCTCAAAATTTCATGACCACATCTTGTAATTCTTGTCAAAAACAAACCACATCATCAAATGATGCCCTCTTAAACCAACTCTTGCAAGGCATAACCTCTTTACAACAAAAGGTGACAAACTTGACTAATTATTCTGAACCCACTTTACCAGCATATCATGCCCATATTCCTTTATCTTATGCAATCCTAAGAAATCCTATGCCTAAAAAATTTGAGACTCCTCGCTTTGAAAAGTATGGTGGTAAAGGTGATCCGAATACTCATGTGGCAGCATTCATAGCGATGTGTAGTGATTTCTTCTTTGAAGAGGACTTGCCAGAGAAACTCTTCCCGTGATCTATCAATGATACTGCTTTGGAATGGTTTTTCTCATTAGCTCTGAACTCAATAGACTCTTTGTCACAACTAGTTCATCAATTCTTACAACACTTCCAAGAAAACATTGGTCCTATAGTATCTTTGATTTACTTGGTTCATTGTAAACAAAGTTCAAAATAGAAATTGACTAAATTCATTAGTTGATATCAAGGTCTCATCTCAAAAGTACAAAACCTGATTAAAGGTGAAGATGTTCAAAATGTATTCATTACAAATTTACAACCTAACATCCATGATAAAATCCTCTTGATGAAGTATATCTCTTTTCAACATTTATGCATAGCCTTTCATGATTACCAACTTTTGTCTAGTGAGTATCAAAATTAAAACTCATCAGATCAAGTTGGTCAATCCATGGCTAGACCTTCTCAAAATAACTTTTAGAAAAATAAAAAAAGTTTCATGAAGATCAATAGACAACATTCAAATAATTTTCATTCACAAGTTTCTGCTATTAGTAATCCTAAATGGGCACCATTTCAATTTAAACAACAACATCAAAATTTTACTCCATTATCTAACTCTCTTGAATCAATTATAAATGAAGCACTATGAAATAATCTTTTGAAACTTCCTCTTGTGAAACCATTTGATAGTAATAGGATACAAGGACCATCATTTGATGCTAATGCATTTTGTCAGTATCACTGCTCGACGGGACATGACATCGAATGATGTATGCATATTAAACATGAAATTCATTATCTCATCGATTCTAATATAATACAAGTAACTGGAGTGAATGACAACAAAAATAGGTCATTGGCCCTCCAAATCAAAATTTACAGATCTTCACTAATCCTTTTCCTAGGCATAGTGATAACAATATGGTAGAGCAAAATACAATAGAGCAGGAAGATGATTATCTTGACTATGATGAGATAGTTGGCATGATAAAAGTGGATAAGGAAAAGGTTGAAGATTCACCTCGTCCATGAGGAAAAGGTATCTATGCTTAGGTTCCTTTTTTTCTATCCCTTCAAGGATCTAGATGTAACTAAGGTGCACCAGATATGCAGTTTAAGCAACCTTGACAGAATAATATTAAGCAAGAACATGTTGTTATGATGGAGAGCATCTCATGTCATCATGAAATATTCCATTAAGAAAATCAGAAAAAGAAATCAATAGACTAAAAAAGAATAAGGCGATTGTCATCGGCGGGAAATACCAACGATTCCCTTACTCATAAGCAATGAAAGACTTTCAACATACAAGATCTGGAGAAACAAGCATTGCATGATCATTATGGAAAGAAGAATCAATCAGGTATGAATTTCTCACAAAATCTTTCATAATTGATGGAGCACCTCTCTAAGATGCTCTCAAGTTTGAATTCCTCTTAGATAAAATACAAATGTGTGCGTGTGTGTTTTCCCCTGTGTTGTGTTATGTGTTGTTTAGGTCTCCTAGGATGACCCTTCAAGGATACTAGGAGACTGCCTCTATTGTGACCATTCATCTATTTGTTTCATCATTCTTTTATCCTTATATTCTCTATTTTATTGTTGTGTGTCATGCCTTAGGGGCATGGCATTGCGGTTGATGTCTTGGGGGCATCCTCCTACATGGTGTTCCTAATGCACTTGTTCTCCTTTCTAATTTGTATTGTTTACCTTCTTTAGTGATTCTACCTAGTCAGTAGATGATGAAAAAAAATACTGATATGGACTACATGTCCCTTTAGTGAGTAAGAAAAAATGGACCTAGTCCATGTATGAATATGGTGTTGATATATATATGTTTATCTGATGCTTGACTAGTATAATCACTTTGTGTGATGTAACATGTTGTCTTATCTCTTCTAATAAACCTTTGCAATATAACTACTCCATGCACTTTGGATTTTTTTGTATCTCACCTTGTTGTTACACTCAGTATTGAGATACCTATAGTATAAGCCCAATGGCTATACTTGGATCTGAACATGTAAGTGTAGCCTTGGTTTCTTAGATGTGATTTAATACATGCATAGCTTTCATGATTTGATTTGGTTAATATCTTAGAATAAGATGTTCTAACCTTACCTCAAGTGTTCATTATCTAAGCATATATTATCAATGTGTTTGTGGGAATATTTGGTGATTGTGGCACATTTCACCTTTGGGGGCATGGGATTTGTGAGAGTTCTTGTTCCCTTGTGTGTTTTCACTCTACCTTAATGTGCTTGATACCGGTAAGCGACATCAACTACCTTAAGGTGGGGGCATATATAATGGTATTTGCTTGATTATTTTACACTAACAAATTGTGTTTGTGTGCATTGATCTATTGTGTATACCTCCTTTTCTCTGTAAGGCATCTTTGTGATGTAGGTGGGGTTGTATACTTTGAGCACATGTTTCCTTTTTTATTGTAAGGTATTTTTGTGATGCGTGCGGGCATGCATTTTGAAAGCCCTTCTATAGAAGACAAGATGGTGTATCTCTTGAGCTAATGCACATCCTTTTATATAAAGTCCTCATCACAAGGTAGGGTTGGATCTTTAGTTATCCTCCCTTAAATGTGTTTTTTGTGGTTGTGGTAGCATAGCTCAACCATTAGGTATATCTACAATGTGTTTTAGATGGTGGGACTTAGCAATAACCTCCTTCTATCGCTTATGTTTTCCATGTATAAGGTGTATAGTATGTCTATGGCATGCTATGTGACACTCATATATTCCATGTGTTTCCCTTGTGTGTTTGTTGTGTCTTCCCTTGAGTGTGGCCTAAAGGCATGTGGTAATGAGCCCCCTCCACATCTAGGTCTTTGTTTGGCATGTTTTCCACTGAGTGTGGTCTAAAGGCACATGGTGATGAACCCTCTCCACATTCAGGTCTTTTTCTGCTTATTTTCAGTGGTTTAAAGGTGCATGGTGATGATCCCCCTCCGACCCTTAGTTAGAATTTTATTTCACATATAAAATCTTATATCAATGTATTATTCATTTCTTGCATGACTGCTCTAATGTCTTCATCGTGTTTTACATGCTTCCACTGTATTCTCTATGTTTTGCATGTTTCCTACTATCTTCATTATGTCATACATGTCTTCAATGTGTCTTCTAATGCTTACCTAAGATTAGGGGCTAGAAATAGCCCTCCAACCATTGTGTATGCCTTAGCTTCATGTGTCTGGTGTGTTTGATGTGTTTTTGACCATATTTTAATGCATGTATGGATTGTAAGATCATACATACATTAAAGTGGGGGCTAAATGTTATGTCATAAAAAGTTTCCCTAGGACTTTTTACCTCCTAGTTTATCTCCCAGGTCCCCTTAATTTCATTATGCATGTTTAAAACTCATCCTAGAGCAATTTCCCTTGAAACCAATGTCAAATGGGGCTTAGGGGTCCACATTAATGCTTAACCAAGACTCAAATCATGCCTTCGGACATGGGCATTCATGCCCTAGTCCAGGATGATTTGTCAAGACCTAAATTTTGGATTTTAGGATAGGCCATTTAAAAAGGTTTCCCTTTGTCAGCCTTTTCAATTTAAATTATGAAATTTTAGTAGGAATGCATATATAAACATGTTTAGGACATCATTTTAAACCTAGATGGATAATGCAAACTTCTAATATTGAGCTAAGGTATTTTTAGGCATTCATTATGTTCCAAAGCAGCATTGTGTTGTTATTGTGTTTGTTTATTAAAGATTTGGTTTCATCAATCCATCTCCTCATGGTGTGAAGGATCTTCATTCTCTATGAGGGATTCATCCCCAAGGTGACATCTATTTGTGTTTCAATCAATCTATTTCATCATTTTTTTTGGCCTCTATCCATCAAGGACATGCACTCTATCTAACAATGGTGTTGGAAGGCTTGAATGCCATTTCGGGGCTTGATCAAGGAAAGCAACTAAACACCACAACCACAAAACCCCTCTCTTTGTGATTGTAGGTCACAAGTGTGGGTGTTTGTGAAGTGGAGTTGTAGAGAAGTTGAGCAAAGGATATAGATTTAGGATCTGAGAAGAAAGTGCAGAAAACTAAGGCTACTGGACTAGGGTGCCTGCCCTGTAATCCTCCCAACTAGCATCTCTAGAAACTTTGAAGTAGGTTATAGTCCTACACACCTCACTGTTCTAGATCTACAAAAAAATTGGCCTATTGGACTTGGGTGCCCGCCCCTTTGTCTCCAAAGTTTTTGCCTCTAAAATTCCAAATCTTGGTATGTTTCTAATATGTATTTAGTTCCTTTTTGTGCAATCATTTGTTGTATCTTGTTCATCTATATTTGATTTCATATAATTAAGGTTTAAGGCTTAATTAAACTAGGGTTTGACATATTTATCCATCCAATCTATCTTTCCATATCATTCCTAAGTGACATCAACATGTAGCTAAGTCCTCTCCATCTGTAGTGACTCGGCTTGATTGTTGTCCTTGAATATTATTGTGAAAGGAGGGTTTGATTGAATCTACCTTAACCACATTTCAGCCTATCTTCCATTTATACATAACAATACAATAATTAAATGTAAAACAAAATTGTGTTAGTATGCAAATTTCACCATTATGAAAGCAAGTTTAGGTGTATATAGATAATGGTTAACTATAATATCACTATTATTTGAAGCAAGTATTTTATATTATATTTACTAATATGAATATGAATGTAAATTTTTTCATAGGTTGATTGATACATTATGTTTTACATATTATATTAACTAATAAAATAATTTTGAATAGGTGGAACATTGTGACTTGGGGAAAATCAATAAATCAATTAAACAATTTGATAAGGTAATGATACTATTCTTATTTTTATAAAAAAATATCTAGATTTTTCACCACTTAAACTGGGAAAAATATGATGCTATTGTTAGGTTAAGTTGGCTAATAAAAATAATATTTACATAGGATGTGAAATTAAACATTTTTTCTTAGGCTCAAACATGGGGACATGTTCAATTTTACAAGCGGGGAGACAACCTCTTAAAATCAAAACCATTTTTGGATTGCAAATTTATACTAAAATTCACATTACATATACAATCTAACAATATAGAATATCTGTAATATTTCTCTTGTTGGACTTCTAAACTTCTTTTGTATGGGACTGGGACCCTTTTACCGGCTAAACTTAATCAAAAATAATATTGAATATCAATAGATTCTTGAGAACCATACTAGTTTTCTGGCACATACACATATT
Source organism: Cunninghamia lanceolata (assembly GCA_027924645.1). Taxonomy (NCBI): domain Eukaryota; kingdom Viridiplantae; phylum Streptophyta; class Pinopsida; order Cupressales; family Cupressaceae; genus Cunninghamia; species Cunninghamia lanceolata. Next base: position 10,162,843 of record BSBN01000193.1, read on the forward strand.
AGAAGAAATATTATGATTTATAATGATTTTTTTAATTCTCAATTTGATGCTCCAAATCCCTAAAGAAAGGCCATTCTTGAGTGCCAAAGATGCCATACTCAAGACAAAATATTGGACTTATAATTAGGTTTGGGTAACTATGGACCAATTTGATAAGGTGGGTAATTCCTTCTGCTTTAGGTTATGCTAGGACAAGGGGGTATTCCCTAAGGTGTTAAACTAAAGATTAATATAGACAATAACATAAGATCAAACCTTGAAAAAAACCATACCTAATGCATAGGAAACTCTAGCCTACTATAACTAAGCTCCTAAATGTTGGTTTGATGAAACAAGAGTTTTACACCTTTACAAAGTAGATGCACAACCATGTAAATTTTTTAAAATATTACTTTAGTAGCCTCTAATTAAATTACATACGTCTAGACATGGAATTAGAGAAAACAAACAATACAATAATAAAGATAAGGACAAGATTTTGATATTTTTAGTGTGTTAGTGAGATAAGAGATTGAACACAATGTAGGTGGGTGCATTTATCCAATGAGGGAAATAGAGTGAATTTTGTAAATAAAATGGGACATCAATTTAACCCACATTTTTATACCTTAATGAAGATAGCAAGAAGAACTACACCTAGTGGTTTCACATATAAGATAGGATCTATGCATACAAACAAGGAGGTATATGAAATTGTAAAACATCTAATTGAACATACATTAATAATCCATGAGAAAACCTATAAATCCCTTGTATTATCCTGATAAGGCACCTTGAAAAATCTTTAAAAGGACTTTTACAGCCTTGTATATGACAAACTAGTCAAGAATTACACACAAACTAGAAAATGTGATTAAGGATATTTGCAAAATCACTAAAAAATTACATATGTTCATGGTGACATTCAAAAAATACTAAATCTACACATTTAGCTAATTCCCTTCATATTACAATGTACTATCATAGCTTTTGGGAAAAAAATAACAAATTACAATGAAAATCCCTTAGAACTTATGTCATAGGAAGAAAACCCTAATTGTCTGTAACTTATTCTTCTTTATCTCTAATATACAAATTTTTTTGCATCTCTATTGTTCTAAATGAGAAACTATACTATATACCTCATCTAGTGTTAATGAGTCATCTAGAAGAAGAAACCTTGGTTGTTTGCGTGGTTAGTGAAATCCAAAATGGAGATAAAAAACACAAAACAAATGCATAAAACAAGCAATATACCTTCAAAATGACCCACAAACCCAAGATAAGGTGGAGAGTATTGCACCCAAACACTCTAACTTTACCCAAGATGCTCAAATGGAATGTAAAGTGCTCTCAACCCATACAAATCACTAAGTATAACTAGCTCAAGAGGAGAGATTTTGGCATGATAACTTTGCTCAAATTGTGGATGATCAAATGGCTTAAGGGGTGCTGTATTTATAGGCATTTTGGGAGAGGATTTGATCCAAGGGTGGAGATTAATTTCAAAGATCAATGGTGGAGGATGAAGATGATGTGGAGGGCCTAGATTCAATCTTAAAAAATGGAGGGCTAGGAATAAAGATGAATTTTAAATTCATCTTGGGAAAGGGGTGGAGTTAATGTGGTTGGGTGAGATGGATTAGATGTGAATTAAAAATTCACATGGAGAAGAGTAAAATGAATTAAAAATTCATTTGGGGAAGAGTGGGATTAAATGCTTATGATATTTCTAAGAGGCTTTAATGAGGTGGTTGTCATTTGTGTATAAAAAAAATATTTTATGTGGCATAAATAATAATTTTTTTTTGAGATGTGTGGGGAAGTGTGTTGATTTGGGTTTGACCATTTTAATCAAGGTTATTAGCCTAATTAATATGGCTGGAAAAAATTAGGAGATGGATTAGTGAGGAGTTAAGACTAATTAAATAAGGTTTAGTTTAATTAATCCTGGGTCTAGGGTCATATAGGTTAGACTAGGTAATTAAATAATAGATATTTAATTAGCTAGGGTAGGGATAGGTGGATTAATAGGCTAAATTAATTAGATAAACATGATTTACCTAATTAATTGGGTTTAGTAAAAAGAGGAATTAATCAAATAATTATTTGCACATTTATTTAACTAATTTGGTAAGGTTGAACTATTGAATTAATTAAATTAATTCAATTTGGTAGGATGAAAGGAGGAAAAATAGGTGTTAAAGATGATAATTATTTAAATAAAAATTTAATTAATTGTTTGGAAGGGGAATTGGTGTGTTTAGTGATGTCAGAAGTCAGTTAGATGATGAAGACATTTTTAGGTGTCTATATTTGTCCCTCTTTGACGTGGCGTCAAGACCTAGTAGGGAAGTGGCGTCAAGTCAGAGAAAAATATGCCCCAGCTTTAGGGAAGGAATGAAATGAGTGAGGGGTGCCCCCTTGAGAGGTTTGTTGAAAAATGTTTTTAGGGGAGCTCTCAAAATGATGAAATGGAGGTGACAATTGGATGGGGGATGGAAAAATAGGTTGACAAGAAAAAAATGGGTGAAAATGGTTGTGATCTGCACCCTGGGGAAGAAAAAGTGCATGGAAGGATGACATGGCTACCTATAGATAGAAAAGTGGGCCCTAAAACTGCCACATTTGCACACATAGAGGCACTTGGATGAAGGAGAGAAGAAGAGGATGGCAAACTGTAACCCCATGTTCCCATGCTTTGAGCATATTTCCAAGCAATTCTGACCGCATGAGAGATCACCAGAGGCTGGTCCCCAAGTAGGCCCAAACCCTAGCTTTGTCATTTTCTACATTTATTGTATTTATTATTTCAAGAAAATGGTTTTATAGGGTTTTGATGGCACCGGGGAACTGATTGGCACCAAAAGGATGTAGATTGGCGCCATCCTATTAGGGGAATCTAGGGAGAAATTGTGCCAAAACAAGTCTTTTTTCTACCTTCTTTTTTATTGGTGCAAAATTGCATGGGGTTAGGGTTTGGCAAATTGGCACCAAACAGGGTAACATGTGGTGTGATCATCTCAATTAGCGTAATATGGGGAAATGGCACTATCAAGTCGATTGGCACCATGTTGAGGTGTGGCGCAATCAAGAGAATTAATGCCAATGGGTAACATGGTGCCATCTCGTGGGTTGGCACCAAAGGGGATTGTGGCACCATTTTATGAAATAACACTCTTGACTAAAATGGTGCATAAGGTTTGCATAGTGTTTCCATCTTCTATTGTGTCACCATACGTGAATTAGGTAGTGCCATCTATGAGGTTGGTGCAAAAGAGGGTTATTGGGGTGCCAAAATGAATTTGGCTTCCAATGGAAGAAAATTTGGTGTGAAGAGTTTGATTTTGGAAGAAGATTTATGTTTTTTAATAAACATTTGTGGATGCAGGTGGTCATATCTTTCATTGTACATTCATGGGAGCAATGTGTGCCCTTTGTGATGCAGTTGTTTGATGGTTTTGATGGACCGACATGAGGTCAACTAGTGAGGTTAGGACTATTAATAGTATCAAAGATGCCAGTGTTACGAGCTCATAGAGCACTAATGATGGCTCTCATAGAGCATTATTGTCCTGAGATGTGCTCCTTTCTCTTACTGACAGGAGAGATCACTATCACACTTGAGGATGTTTATCACATCCTCAAGTTACCTTTTCATGGGCAGCAAGTGGTGTATGAAGTTAGGAGAGGATGGAGGGCCTTAGGCAGAGCATTTGCCTCAGGTTGGCTAGAGTTATTAGGAGATAGATGAGAGATGAGCTATGAGGAGACCTTGGCAACGAGTGCAGATCACTTCACCTTGTTCTTGTGTGCATTGATTGAGGGTGTGGTGATGCTAGATCGACGAGCTAGAGGTTTTTCGGTCGGATGGGGAAAGATGATAGAGGGGATGGTTTGGGATGAGACTGTCTATGCCTGGGGGCCTTGTATGCTTGTACAGTTGTATCATGAGATGCATACAGTAGTTTACCATTATGATTCAACATTATCAACTCGGGTTACACTATTGCATGTGTGGGCATGGGAGCATATTGCTATCACGAGGCCAAGAGGAGGATACTAATGTCATCCTTTTGAGGAATTTATATTTTTTTATCAAGATGTTGAGTACTCCTACACAAAGCATGTGCGGTATTGGCAGAGTGTTGGATGATTTGATTGAAGTCACCTAGCGGCCATATATCGGGGTAGTGCCATGGCCACATGATGATATTCACATGCTGTGTACATTCCAGCCATGATATCTGATGGGTCGAGGTGACCATGCCATCACCATGTATTTGATATCGTGGGTCATGCACCAGTTTGGATTGCAATAGGATATTCCTCAGAAGATGGGGATATTCATGCGGACACTGTGAGATGTGAGATGGCCACCAGCCATACTGCCTTAGGTGGCTATAGGAGACTTTGTGTCTTTACATCCACTGATGTGGGATTGGAGGAGCACTGTGAGAGATGCAGGTACCATGCTAGCATATGACACATGGTGGCAGATGTGGTAGCCTACTTGTATGACATATCCAGTCAAAGAGCTAAACATGACTGTAGAGGAAGGAGTAGAGGAGGAGATAGTGGTAGAGGAGGTGGAGGTAGGGGATGATGATCTAATTAGGATATTGGTAGTAGCAGCATTTAGGTAGGTGGAGGTTAGGGGAGGGCAAGGTAGAGGGAGATAGGCAGTGATACCACCATTGCAGGTGTTGTCGCAGGGATAGGGGAGCAATAGGGTTTACAATAGTAGTAGGTATTGACACAACATGTACTAGTTGGGTAGGTGCTAGGTCAGCGAGCATCCCGACAGCATAGTGGTAGGTAGAGTACCCAGCAGATATAGGGAGGAGATAGGGATTTGATGCCACCCCCACAGGTACCCTCACAGAAGAAGTCACATGTAGCCCTCACAGCACAACAGACTGCTAGATTAGAGGTGAGAGATAGGTCAGTACAACAACATTTACCAGAGACTGCCGTGGGGTTCACAAGGGTCAGATGTGTTGGTAATTTTTTTTGAATCGGCAGAGGGTTTACCAGTTCCAATGCATGGGTAGATTCGGCCAACAGACACAGGAGGTTGCATGAGCTACCTCCCCTTCACTTTTGGTTCTACCGCACCAAGGGTGGTGTCCCTATTTGATAAAGATGTAACATTTACTCTCCAAATGATAGAAAGATTTAACTTTGTAATAATAGGCAGAATACTCTCATGTGTGGACCAAGATTTGTGTGATAAATCACAAGGTTGGCAACGTTCTTAGACATATTTGTCTGGTTAGGTATGAGAGTATGCAGGGGTTCCTAATCCTCCTCCTACAACTAATGGGTTGGAAATATGAAATGGTTTGAATTTGATGGTTTGGATGCAAGACATGGGTTTTGGATCATAACTACTTCACAAGAACAGACCGGTGCCTATCTCAGGGCAAGGAGTCAACTAGACATATACATAAGAATGGCTTGCAACTGTCATTCGAGTTTCAAGGGGTTAGATTTGATGCTTACCTTATAGGCACCACCCAAGAAAAAGGTATTTAACTGTCCATACTTATAGACATCCCAATTGACATACAATCTTCTCCATACCTTAACCTAAAATGATTTAATCCACTCCTTGAATGGAAGTTAGAGATTAGGCATGTAATACATAAATCTATATTCAAATTTAGAAGAAGAAAAGCATACAACAAGTGGAGACAGATAGAAAAACACATGCAAGAAGTATTTTTCATATAGCATTAACACTGAAACTAAACATATGTGCAAGATACAACTTAGATGCAACACATAAACTCCACAAAGATAGAATGTACTGGAAATGCTCTGTGTTTCGTTATTCACACAAAAAATGGCCAAGTCTTCCACACACCACAATGAGTAACACAGTTTGGCTTTTATACCAAGACTGTAAACTTAGCAAAATTAATTATATGGCAAGTCAAAAATTCACCAGATACAACGCATCTTGAGATTGGCACTCAAAATAATCAATGTACCAAGCAGAGGAAGGAGAGGGAATAGGTAGAATCGGGAGATGTACCGTTGTTTTCAGATTTTCATCATCAATTTGGGTGGTTGACCTATCAATCAATGACCCATACCGCTGCATCTCTGCCATTAATGCTTCAGCTACCCGCCGGATGCAGCAATGAACACACCCATGGTTTTCCCACTCAAAACAAGCCTGAGGGAGCAAGGAAAACCAACTCCATAATTTTAAAACCTGGCCGTTGATTTTGATTCCATCGCTAGGATCAAACAGCACAAAAACTTGTAGAAAAGTCAAGAACCCATGGTCACGTGCCACGTAGGCACTCCATATTCCTATCACTGACTTTTCCCCCTTTCATTCTACCTTTTCTACCCTTGTACATGCAAGGAAAGATGCATATACAATCATCACTATTCACCTCTCAAAATCCTTTGTACATGCACAATGGATATACATGCAACAGTCCCCAGGTACGTGGCAGCTTGCGATTCGTCCTCCATTGCAGTGCATTTGATTGCCATGGGCCATTGGAATGACCCAAAAAGGTTGGTCGATATATATATGGTCTTTGTGATAATCTCTTTGTATATAGGCCCTTTGCACATGCATACAATTGCTTATCATACAAGGCAGACCCCAAATGTTCATGAGGCAGATTAAAAACTTATTCAGGTTCGGCTTGTATCCCTTTCATTGTACCTCAGCTTGTATATCAGCATATACAAGCACCTTATACAACCCACAGACCTCAAATCATCATTCACTGTATTTGACTCCTCCTTCACATCTAGGTTGTATATGCTTGTTTTGTATATCAGGTTGTATGCTACATATACAAACCCAATATACATGCTACGGACCCCAAACCTATGTGAAGCATCTTGGAATTCTACTCGAATCCGGAATGTATATCTTTTCACTTGTATATTTCTCTGTATGTCGGCACATACAAATACAAATACAAGCCCAGACCTCACCACAATTAAAAGGCACATTTGAAATACTTTGGAATCTAGCTTGTATATCTGCGAATGCATGTCTCCCTTGTATATCGACCATATACAAACTCACTTGTACATACCCGTGGGCCCCAAATTTGTATCTCTACTACACTGTAGCAAATGTATGTGCATTAGCCTTTGTATATTTTTCAATGTACATTTCCCCTTGCATGCTGAATATACAAACGTAGACATACAAACCCCTATGTGCAAGCAATGAATATTCCTCAAAAATTCCCGCTTGTATATTTTGCCCTTGTACATTTTCCTTTTGAGCCTGATATGCATTTGGGAATGCATACAACTATAGAATATTCCCAAGAATCTGGGAAAGATTCCCCTAATGTATATGCAACCCAATATACATTTTGAAAATGCATACAACTCATTTTTCACCACATTTTGAAGGCCGATGGAGATTTTTGCAAGCCCGCCAATGCATATTTGATCTGCATGTATATACAAACACCTTTGCATATACAAAGACACTTGGACTTTAACTAATTTTTTACATTTCTTCAACTGTAGAGGCTGAAAGTGTTAGATTTATTTGGATTTTTGGGAAGGTGCCTACATATCTAAATGCTTGAAACTTGAATACTTATGCAGGCACCACCAGTAGCTCGAGCCTAAAACCCTAAACATAAATGATTAGCAACAGGCTCCATCTAAGGATGCATGCCTCTTACAGGCATGGCGAGGACCTCAGATCTCTAGGATGTAGATGAGTCCCTATCCATTGGGCAACAAAGTCAAACATTGCACCAACCTGCATCACCAATCACACTTGGTGGCCTAAGGCCACCAAGAAAGAAAAAACCTATCTTCCTTTGTCAAATACCTTGTTTTCATCTGATATGATTGAATCATGCCTGAAGAAGCTACCATGATCTGACCACAAACAAACCTTGTCATTTGCATATACAATTATCTCATTGAGCCGTCTCCTCTCAACCTTATGCAAACAACCATCAACATCAGGCAACATGTGAATGCTATATTTATCAAACAATGCATGTTCGAATGAAATATAACACATGTTATCATCTATATCAGCATTATGCATTGTAAAATGGTCTCCCAGCTGGACTAAAAACTAAAAACATTCATAGTCCACCATACAGCTAGGAACATCAGATATCATTCTATCATAAGATGGTATATCAAAGGAGAAGCTCTCAAATCCATATTTGTGCATTTCATGCACACAACTTTCAGCTGCACCAAATAGAAAAAACTTAGATTCTGGTACCTTCCTGCAACAATTTTCATGATATATGTTGGTTGCTCTTTGATCAGGATGAAAAATAAAATCCGTATCAATTGCATTGCTTAGATCCTCACCATACTCAAACAGATCCTCCTCACTATATGTGTCAGAAAAAATTGATCCAAGTGTTGCAATTTCGTTATAGTATGCTATTGGTTCATGGGTAGCAAAACATGCATCTTCACTACTAATGGATTCTCTTTGTGGAGGAGTATCAGCTCGTGTATCATAAGAAAAACTATAATCAAATAAAGAATAATCATGCTCTGCACTAGTACTTGTTTCAATCCCTGATTGCTCTTCATCATCCCCATGTGTCTGGATAAAAGGCAATGATTCAAACATGGGCTGTTCCTCTATTTGCTTACTTCTTCTCTAGCTTGTGCACAATATTCACAATCATCTCCACAAATCCATTCAAACAGATGTTCATTTCTGTCCATAACCCCATCATTATGTTCAGAACTAGACACCTCAACCTTGCAACAGGGGTTATCATTGATCCTTCTACTGGCATCCTCAACTGATGTATTTTCATTCTCATTTTTGTCTTCACATGATGCCATAATCACTTGGTCATTTGCAGCCTTACAACCGTCATTCATACCAAAACCTATGGATAGGGAATTCTACATGTGCTCATTTCTCATTTTTTCTATATTTTCTACAAACTTGTATGCCATCTGCATACTTATTATCTTGAATTCCCTCAACAATGTACTAGAGCCCTCAAAAGATTCAAAATATATGCCAACACAGGTTGAAATATCAGGTCTGAAGACTTCTGGGATTTGTGAAAGGGCTACTACAAATCTATGACTGAAATCAATACAGGGCTCTTTATCTTGTTTTCTGATTTCCATTAATCTTGCAACAAGATCAGCAGGCTCTCTTGCAAATTATTTTCTAAAACAGTCAGCAAGTTCATCCCAACAGGCAAAGAATTTCTTTGGAAAGCTCAAATACCAATCTCTAGCTCTAGCACCAAAGGATCTAGCAAAAAACCTCATCCACATATTCTCATCCCTAAATGAATGTCTCTCCATGAAGTAGTGAAAGTTTTGGATATGTGCACCCCCATTACACTCTGATTGTAAATTTTAGCAGGCATACTCTCAACTTGATAATCAACCCATGACAAATCTAATTGGTCATACAAAGGACCAAAAGAGATTACAAGAGGGTTAACTTTCTGACTAGCAGACATAATAGGGTTATTACTATTTAACTGGGCCTGCCTAGCCTCTAAGAATATCAACCTATTTTTTATCTCTTCCATTCTTTTACTCAATATTTCATTCCCCTCTTGACTGAGTATTGGTGAATATATACTTTGATTCATATAAACTTCACTCTTAGACATCATATGTCTGTCTAAGACCTAAGGCTTCCCCCTGGCATCTAACTTATGCAATAAAACAACAAATATAAATGGGAAGGAGCTAGGTACCTTTTCTCATCCAGATGCTGAAGCTTTGAACATAATATTTTTAGATCTCAATAACATACATCAGCCTTTCATGTGCAAATAAACGTTTTTGCAGAGTTGCCACCTCTCCAAAGAAGATAAAAATTTCAAACAGCTGAAAGCTCATCAAACATTTTTCTGAGTTCATACCGCTAGCAGAGCACCATCATTCACATGAAAGAACCAGATATCACTCCCCAGCAGAGTCACCAATTCTGTTGGTAATTTTTTCCGAATCAACAAAGGGTTTACCAGTTCCAATGCATGGGTAGATTCGGCCAATAGACACGGGAGGTTACGTGAGCTTCCTCCCCTTCACTTCTGGTTCTACCACACCAAGGGGGGTGTCCCTATTTAATAAAGATGTAACATTTACTCTCCAAATGACAGAAAGATTTAACTTTGTAATAATAGGTAGAATACTCTCATGTGTGGACCAAGATTTGTGTGATAAATCACAAGGTTGGCAATGTTCTTGGACATATTTATCTGGTCAAGTATGAGAGTATGTAGCGGTTCCTAATCCTACTCCTACAACTAATGGGTTGGAAATATGAACTGGTTTGAATTTGATGGTTTGGATGCAAGACAGGGGTTTTGGATCATAACTACTTCACAAGAATAGACCGGTGCCTATCTCAAGGCAAGGAGTCAACTAGACGTATACATAAGAATGGCTTGCAACTATCATTCGAGTTTCAAGGGGTCAAATTTGATGCTTGCCTTACAGGCACCACCCAAGAAAAGGTATTTAACTGTCCATACTTATAGACATCCCAATTGACATACAATCTTCTCCATACCTTAACCTAAAATGATTTAATCCACTCCTTGAATGGAAGTTATAGATTAGGCATGCAATACATAAATTTGTATTCAAATTCAGAAGAAGAAAAGCATACAACAAGTGGAGACAGACAACAAAACACATGCAAGAAGTATTTTTCATATAACATTAACACTAAAACTGAACATATGTGCAAGATACAACTCAGATGCAACACATAAACTCCACAAAGATAGAACGGGCCAGAAATGCTCTGAGTTTTGTTATTCACACAAAAAATGGCCCAAGTCTTCCACACACCACAATGAGTAACACAGTTTGGCTTTTATACCAAGATAGTAAACTCAGCAAAATTAATTACATGGCAAGTCAAAAATTTGCCAGATACGGCGCATCTTTAGATTGGTGCTCAAAATAATTAATGCACCAAGCAGAGGAAGGAGAGGGAACAGGTAGAATCGGGAGATGTGCCACCGTTTCTAGATTTTCATCATCAATTTGGGTGGTTGACTTGTCAATCAATGACCCATACTGCTGCATCTCCGCCATTAATGCTTCAGCTACCTGCCGAATGCAGCAACGAACACACCCGTGGTTTTCCTGCTCAAAACAAGCCTAAGGGAGCAAGGAAAACCAACTCCATAATTTTAAAACCTGGCCATTGATTTTGATTCCATCGCCAAGATCAAATGGCCCAAAAACTTGTAGAAAAGTCAAGAACCCATGGTCACGTGCCACGTAGGCACTCCATATTCCTATCACTGACTTTTCCCCCTTTCATTCTACCTTTTTTGCCCTTCTACATGCAAGGAAAGATGCATATACAATCGTCACTGTTTGCCTCTCAAAATCCTTTGTACATGCACAATGCATATACATGCAACAGTCCCCAGGCACGTGACAGCTTGCGATTCGTCCTCCATTGTAGTGCATTTGATCGCCATTGGCCATCAGAATGTCCCAAAAAGGTTGGTTGATATATATATGGTCTTGGGGATAATCTCTTTGTATATAGGCCCTTTGCACATGCATACAATTGCTTATCATACAAGGTGGACCCCAAATGTTCATGAGGCAGATTAAGAACTTATTCAGGTCCGGCTTGTATCCCTTTCATTGTACCTTGGCTTGTATATCAGCATATACAAGTGCCTTATACAACCCACGGACCTCAAATCACCATTCATTGTATTTGACTCCTCCTTCGTGTCTAGGTTGTATATCCTTGTTTTGTATATCGGGTTGTATTCTGCATATACAAACCCAATATACATGCTACGAACCCCAAACCTGTGTGAAGCATCTTGGAATTCTACTCGGATCTGGAATGTATATCTTTTGACTTGTATATTTCTCTGTATGTCATCACATACAAATACAAATACAAGCCCAGACCTCACCACAATTAAAATGCACATCTAAAATACTTTGGAATCCGGCTTGTATATCTGTGAATGCATGTCTCCCTTGTATATCGACCATATACAAACTCACTTGTACATACCCGTAGGCCCCAAATTTGTATCTCTACTGCACTGCAGAAAATGTATGTGCGTCAGCCTTTGTATATTTTTCAATGTACATTTCCCCTTGCATGCCGAATATACAAACGCAGACATACAAACCCCTGTGTGCAAGCAGCAAATATTCCTGGAAGATTCCCACTTGTATATTTCACCCTTGTACATTTTCCTTTTGAGCCCGATATGCATTTGGGAATGCATACAACTGCAGAATATTGTCAGGAGTCTAGGAAAGATTCCCCTAATGTATATGTAACCCGATATACATTTTGAAAATGCATACAACTCATTTTTCACCACATTTTGAAGGCCGATGAAGATTTTTGTAAGCCCGCCAATGCATATTTGATCTGCATGTATATACAAACACCTTTGTATATACAAAGACACTTACACTTTAACTAACTTTTTGCATTTCTTCAACTGCAGAGGCCAAAAGTGTTAGAGTTAATTAGATTTTTGGGAAGGTACATGCATATCTAAATGCTTGAAACCTGAATACTTATGCAGGCACCACCAGTAGCTCATGCCTAAAACCCTAAACATAAATGATTACCAACAAGATGGATGGAGGCAGGCAGCTCGGGGGCAAGGGAGGCTCAGCTTTGAGAGAGTGTGCATCTCATTGGTGGCCCTGAAGTGAGGATGATGAGGAGATGTAGACCCTGTGGGCTTAGTTGGCCAGTCTAGATGAGACCTTGGAGTGGCAGCACCAGGATTTAGTACAGCTGCAGGGAGCAGCTGCATTGTTAGATGGAGCAAATGGATAGCTGGGTGTGCTACAGGTGTAGTTATGACATGCACAGGCCTAGATATCAACCTTGATAGGTGAGAGGGATGTAGAGAGAGCCTAGTGGTAGGCTACAGAGGTGAGGGCCTAGCAGGCAGAGGTAAGGGCCCAACAGGCAAGGGCCCATCAGGAAAAGGCCCAAGTGGTGAGTTTGTAGGGGTTATAGCAAGTACAAGCATGGATCCAGTGTTAGCACTGATGCAGACATAGATTACACAGGTACAGGGATAGGTTGTGGAACAGAGGGGCCGAGCTGAGTATTATCACATAGCCTATTGTTTGACTATTCTGGAGGGTCAGCAAATCCCTAGTTACAGTCAACAGAGTGGTTCACGGATGTCTGGGTCATGTAGCTCTAGATCAATTCAATTAGTGTGGCAGCCCATGAGCCCACCACAGCCACCACATCAGCAGCCATAGCTATGGCCAGGTTCACCTACTGACTCAGGCAGAGGCTCTTTAGTTTAGGGTTGATATGTATGATGATGTATTTTGGGCCCTTTGAGGCATTTTGTATCATGACTTGTATTATTTTGAGTGATGTATATTATTTTGTGGCAATGTATGATGACACTATATATATATATATGCATTTATGATGTGCTTATGGATTATATTGATGTATGCACCTATGTTTTATGTGATGATTTATGACATGTGATGGGTATACTGATGATGCAAATGCTAATATGATGTTATCTTTTATGTCTGATGATGATGGATATTATTATTTATGTTGCATTATGTGATGCTATGAGCGATGATTATAGTGATGGTACTTAGCAGGCTATATCCCTCATGTCTTCATTATCATTCTATGTGTTGATTTTGTTCCATGGATGGATGATGTTGTGAATGTGATGCTTATGATGATGATGGGTTATGCATGTTATATGACGATGTTATGTTTTTACTATATTATGTATGCATGTGGATGCGGATTGCAAATAAATGTTTAGATTAATAAACATTTATTATGATGCAACATGTAATGGAATGGAAATATATACTCACCTTAATAAACATATATTATGTATTTAAATGGACTAAAATGAAAATGCAATGGTTTTAGGTGATTATGATAATGCAACTAATAACCTAATATAATGATTTATGAAGTGATCAAGTCATGACACGTGATGTTCTTTTACAACCATGGGTGATGGGGCCTAGTGGTAGGGGAATGGTTTATGGGTTTGGTAAGGTTTGGTTGGGTATGATTAGGTTAGTGAGGGTAATAGGATGGAGGGAAAGGTAGTTGCTAGGTCATGAGACACCATGTCACTAGGGGGGTTTTGGTTTAAATGTGTGAGGTTGGTTGGATGGGTTAAGGGTTAGATGAGATGGGGGGAGTTAGTTAGAGGGTTAGGTGGGGAGTTGGGTGGTTGAGGGGATTAAAATTATAGGCCTAGATAAGATGGTTGGATGGATGATAGAAATTGATTTGAGCTAGGCATAGTATTTGCATTCGGATTGTTGGGAGCATTTCTAGATTTATTATAGCAATGTAGGATAGACTTCACAAAGGTATGAGATGACCTAGGTGATGATATTTATCCCACAATTGCATGGACTAGACTCACAAACAATAGGTTGATTTCATGCATGCCCAATGTAGTATAATCTTGCCCAACTGAGGGAAGGGGACTCATAGTCATGAATTCTCATAGTACATAGAAGGTATAAATACCTATATATGCAAATGAGGCGTATCATGCTAGAACTGACCTGAGCTTCAAGATATCAATACTATTTTTGGAGTATTGAAATCAACCCACAAGCATAGCATATAGAAACAATGACCATGTCTATTCTAGGGGTTATCCTTGTTGGAATTAGGCCAAACAACTAAGAGGGGGGGGTGAATCAGTTGTCTCACAAAATTAATCTTTTCTTCCTTTTAATCTTCTTCCTTAAATCACAAATAGATTAATGATGTAAACATTAAAGTATGAAACAATAACTCATGAGAAGAAACACAATTAACACAATTGACACCAAGATTTTAATGTGGAAACCTGATTAAGGAAAAACCATAGTGGGGGTTAACCCACAAGATTTGTACCCTGTTAAAAGAAATTAGAAGAAAAGAGAAGGCACATGCCTTTGGGCTCATTACCCAAAGCTCACTGATCAAAAGAGGCTCACTGCCTATAGAATTTATGTTTAACCCAGAAAGAATTAACTGATAAATATCATCTTCTTCATGCCTAGTTCAGTTTCATTGAATGCTCACAAAACTTTTACCCTACCCAAAATACTTCTTCTCTAACTCTTCATCCTTAATAGCTCTTGTTCTTTTGCTTCTCCTCTACTTTTCTCTACCTTTGATACTTTCTTCAGATTTTATTATTTTCGCACAAGGATAATTTTCCACACCTTAACTACACACCTTTATATGCTTTATCAACCTCAGAATAAACATCAAGGTCGGCTTGACTTAACACGGATCACTTTACTATTAGCCAAACATATCTAAGACTTGAATCTATCTCCAACAACATGCCACGCTCTAGAGAATTACTCTTAGATCATCCGCAACATGTTTGAATCATCCAGTTGGCCAATACTTGGAAGAACAACAACACCAAGAGGCAAATCTTCAAAAATGGGCTCAAACTTCAAAGTGGACCTCCAACATAGAAGCCACATGATCTAGAGATCTCCACAAGCACATTGAATTCATCAAAAACATCCGCACTCCTCCAAATCATTAGAATCACTTGCATCTTCATCTGGAACCTCAAGAACACTGTCTGTCATGACTATCACACCAGAAAGATTGCTTTTAGACCTCCAAACCATGGACCAATTGAATGGATGATACACACTAACTTCCCAAACATGCCTCTAGATCTGCAGATCATCATTTTACATTTCCAAAACAATCTGGACCTCTTTCCTGTCACTCTGTCTCTTCTGAACACTACAAAACTAGTTCTACTTAGATGGCCATAGCTTCTTCAAATCTTTATGCGAACCCTTCAAATCTTAACTAGAGCTTCTTCAGACAATCCTCTACTCAGCCATATGGTCTACATACATTGATCTTCATTAATTTTCTCAATATCCTCACCATTCTAGTCTTTTAAATAGGCAACAAAATAGGATATAGTTGACACCAATGGCAACAAGGATATGTTGAAATCAATGACAGCACCGATTAGGCACATATTTACAACAATCTCCCCCTTTGTCATTGATGGCAACTTATGATGTGAAAAAATGAATTTAACCATCAAAACAAGAACTTCTCCCCCTTTCTCTTATCACTTATGCAACTACTTTCTTCACTGCTCCCCTTTTCATCAGCAACTAGTTTTTCACATGATTTATTTCCCCCTTTGACATCAATGGAAAAGGGCACATATTTGTAGTATTTTCTCCTTTTTGTTTTAGATCAATCCCAAAAATTGCATCCTAACTACTCCCCCTGAGTAGTACCTTCTTAACATCAATCCAGATCACAAGATATGACTGTGAATTCCACTGGACTGATGCATTCTAGTGCATCTTAATTCTGATCAAGAGGAGTAATAACCCCTAGCTTTTCTTTGAGATACTCAAAAGTATCCTTAGGAAGATGCTTAGTGAATATATCCGCAATATCATCCTTAGATGAGACAAACTCCAACTTGAATCCATTCTCATTTACCTTCTCTCTCAAGAAATGAAACTTGATGGATATGTGCTTTGTATTTGAATGCAACACCAAATTCTCTAAGATGTTTATTGCACTTGAATTATCACAGAAAATTTTAACAGGATCTTCAAACACAATTTTGATATCCTTTAGCATTTGCTTCATTCACAAGACTTGAGTGCAATTTCTTGCCGTTGCTATAAACTCTGCCTTTGCAATAGACAAAGATATTGCCTCTTGTTTTCTTCTTATCCAAGAAACCAATATCCTTCCCAAGAAAAATGCACCACCACTAGTACTTTTCCTATCATCCACATCTCCTGCCCAATCAACATCTGTATATGCATGAAGAGTGAAGTCATTGTCTTTTGGATACCACAAGCCATAATCAAGTGTTCCTTTGAGATATCTAAAGATTCTTTTGATTGCTACAACATGGGATTCTTTCGGATCGGCTTGAAATCTAGCAACAAGCCCAACTGCATTCATGATATCAGGTCTGGTCTGAGTCAGATAGAGTAGTCCTCCAATCATTGATCTATACCTTTTCTGATTTGCCTTAGGGGAGTCATCATCCTTACTCAACTTACATCTAGTTACCATAGGTGTACCTACTAGCTTTGAATCTTCCATTCTAAACTTCTTCAATAATTCTCTCATATACATAGACTGAGATATGAAGATACCTTTATCTGACTAAGTGATTTGCATACCTAAGAAGAAATTCATCTCACCAAACATGGACATCTCAAATTCACTTTGCATCTGATCAACAAATGTTTTGCACATGCTCTCATTTCCACCAAAAATGATATCATCAACAAATACCTCAACAATCAGAATATTCTCATGATTAATCTTGAAGTAAAGATTGCTATCAGTAGTACCTTTTCTATAACGTAGCTTTAGCAGATACTTATCTAATCTTGCATACCAGGCACTTGGGGCTTGTTTGAGTCCATACAATACTTTCCTCAACCTGCAGACCATATTTTTCTGATCAGACAACTGAAATCCTTCTGGTTTCTCAATGTAGACTTCTTCTAATTCTTTGTTTAGGAATGCTGACTTGACATCCATCTGATAGACCTTGAAATATTTATAAGCAACAAATGCAAGAAATAATCTGACTACCTCTATTCTTGCCACTGGAGAAAAAGTTTCTTCAAAATCAATTCCTTCCACTTGAGAATATCCTTTGCATACCAACCTTGCTTTATTTCTTACAACTTCACCATCTTCATTTAGTTTGTTCTAGAAGACCCATTTAGTTCCAATCACATTTTTGTCCTTAGGTCTAGAGACAAGATCCCAAGTGTGATTCTTTTCAATTTGCATTAATTCTTCTTCCATTGCCTTAACCTAGTTTTCATCATTGTAGGCTTCACTTATTGCTTTTCTTTCAATCTTTGAAATCAAAAAAATCTCTTATTGATCTTCAAGAATTCTTCTCTTGGTTTGAACACCTTTATTTCTATCTCCTATGACCTAATTTTTAGGATGATTCATCCTTACATACCTAAGAGTTTTGGGATTTTCTTGAACTTCTATTTCTTGAACTTGTTCCTTAACTTCTACATTATCCTCTTGAGTCACTAGATTTTCTAGATTAATCTAGATTTGAATATGAGTTTACACTTGCCTTTCCTGACTTGAGTTTTCATCTTGATCATCTGAATCATGTCCACAAGACCTAGAATGTCCTTCGTTTCTCTCATCAACTCTGACATTAGCACTTTCAACAATCTTTATTGACCTCTTGTTAAAGCACTGGTATGGTTTTCTTTGAGTAGAGTAACCCATAAATATTCCTTCATCACTTCTTGCTTCAAACTTGCCTAGATCCTCATCTCTTTTGATATAGCATTTACTACCAAAAACTCTAAAATATGTCACAGTAGGAGGATGACCAAACCATAGTTCATAAGGTGTCTTACCAGAATTACCTTTGATCTACACCTGGTTAAGAGTGTAGACAACAGTACTCATAGCTTCTCTCCAATAGACTTGAGGAATATTTGCTTCCAACATCATGGTCCTCGCAGCTTCTTGAATGGTCTAGTTTTTCCTTTCCACAACTCCATTTTGCTGAGGAGTCCTAGGAGTAGATAACTATCTTTTTATTCCACACTTTTCACAGAATGTATCAAACTCACCGGAGGTAAACTCTCCACCTATGTCAGATCTTAAACACTTTATCTTCATACCAATCTCATTTTCCACCATAACCTTGAACACTTTGAATTTGTCAAGAGCTTCTAATTTTTCTTTTAAGAAAGTGACCCACATCATCCGAGAGTAATCATCAATCAGCAACATAAAATATTTGTCTCCTTGCACACTCCTAATTCTAGCAGGACCACATAGATTGGTATGCACAAGATCCAACCATCCACTTGAAAATTGTTCTTTACTTTTGAATGAAGTTTTGTTTTGTTTACCCAATTGACATTCTCTACACATGTTATCAAGTTTCACAAGTTTGGGAAGATTTCTCACAGCCTAAGTAGAACTTATCTTGACAATATTATCAAAATGAACATGACACATCCTCCTATGAGATAACCAACTTTTATTGGTCTGAGCAATCAAACAACTTTTTCCAGAACTACTTAAATGAAAGATGTTACCTCTAGTTTGAGTACCATATGCAATTTTAGTTCTGGAGCTTTCCAAGATTTTGCATTTTCCATCCTTGAATTGGAGATCATAACCCTTGTCAACCAACTATCCAACACTAAGAAGATTATGCTTCAGTCCTTCCACATACAGAACATCATTGGTATTATTCTTACCATCAAAAGAGATGGATCCTCTGCCACAGATTTTACTAGTTAAGTTGTCTCCAAATTTCACAATTCCACCTTCATATTTTTCAAATCTTATAAACTTACTTTTGTCACTAGTCATATGATGAGAACATCCACTATCAATCACCCATTCATCCTTTTCTACAACTTGAGTAGCCAAGGCACTTTCCACATTTGCACAGCTAGTAGATTCACTAGACACTGAATCTTCTGCTTTGATAGTAATGAACACCCAATCATCTTTAGTGGAACCTCCATGATCAGATTCATCATATGTGACTCTTTCTTCTCCAACTTCTTGGACATAGTAATATTTCTTCTAACCTTTATATCTGTTAGGGTTTCGATTTGAAAAAAATTTCAGACATCTTGAGGCAAAATGACCAATCTTATTATAAGAAAAACATTTGAATGGCAACTTTCCTTCATACTTACCGAACCCTCTTGGCATTCTTTTGGCAATAAGAGCTTCAAGTTCTGTAGACTCAATTTCATCATCTTCAAGATCCTTTCTCACCTTAGCAAATCTATTTGATCTTACTGAAGAGATTTCACCCGGATCATATCTTTGTTTTCCATATACACTTGCCTTAAATGCAGATTCAAACTCAGGAAGAGAATGACCAAACTCACTAATTTCAAATGCTGAGAGCTTACCAACTAATTGATCTCTTATAATAGTGGTCACTATCCTGATCTCTTCAATGGCAGTAGCTTTATGCTTGTATGCTATAGATAAGGATCTGAGCACTTTGGCAACAATCTCTGATTCTTCCAATACTCCAACATTTTTGATACCAGACACAAGTTGATTCACTTTCTACATGTAGGAAGTAATGTTTTCATCTTCACTTATTACCAATCTTTCATATTTACCCTTTAGGCTCTAAAGCTTGGCACATTTGATATATTTGTCACCTTCATACAAAATTTCCAACTTTTTCTAGATTTCATGGGAAGTTTTCAAATCCAAGACATTTACCAATTTTGTATTAGTCAGGGCACTCAATAATGCTTCTTTGGCTCGAATAGTGCTTTCAGCTTCCTTGAGTTCATCGAGAGTAGTAGGGCCATTCTTCACAATCTTATACTCATTCTTTGTTATTAACCAAAAGGCATCACCCATAGATTCCAAATGAAATTGCATGCATACCTTCCAAAGGGAGTAATTGGTTTCATCAAATCTTGAACTTTCCTTCTTATAAGATGACATCTTGGATCTCCTCAAGCAGTCAAGATTCTATTAGAGGATCTGGTTCTGATACCAATTATTGGAATTAGGCTAGACAACTAAGGAGGGGGTGAATCAGTTGTCTCGCAAAATTAATCTTTTCTTCCTTTTAATCTTCTTCCTTAACTCAAAAATAGATTAATGATGTAAACATTAAAACATGAAACAATAACTCATGTGAATCATTTTTTGGATTTTTTGTATTCCAGACTGCCTACATACCCTTTGTCCATGAGATCAAGGTACTTTCAAGATGCGGGTGAGATAAATATGTAGTTCTGGCAAGACTTGATGATGTGGGAATGGTTTGGGATGGATGCGTTGAGAATGATTTTGATGATTTGGGTGATTATGAGGATGTTGGGAGATGATGTGTTGGATGATGTTATGGGATTGCTTTTGGGGTTTTTGTAATTTTTTTATTTTTTTGGTGTTTTTGGATTTTGTGTTGTTTTTGAGATTTTTTTATTTTTCTAATGTTTTTGGGATTTTCTAATTTTAGCTGTACATAAGGAGCTTACAAGAATCCTTGTTACATGGTCTAGCCTTGGGTGGGATGATGTGGCATGACCGATTGGTGTTTCATAATTCCAAGCCATGGAATGCGTTCAATATGGAATGGGTGATTATGAAGAGGACTTATCAGATGGTGGAATTCACCACTACACATGGTGCCTATAACAAGTTTTCAAAATGGTACATATCTAGGGCGTCACCGAAGTGATTTTCACCATTGGATGTCCTTATTGTACTCATGTTTTTCTTGATTTTTTTCATTTTTTTGTATTTTATATTTTTTTTTGTATTTTTTCTTGGGATACTCAATGGGTTATGCGTAGAACTTTTTTAAATGTAGAATATTCATCGGCTCATCCATAGGTTGCCCCTCAGGTGTTGCAAGCTGATATGCTCTTGATCCATAGTTGATAGTGATGACATAAGGTCCCAACCAATTGGGTTCAAATTTTCCTTTCTTAGGGCATTCCTGTAGATTCTTTTGATTTTCCATGAGGACAAGGTCACCTACTTCAAACTTGTGGTTCTTGATTTTCTTGTTGTAGCTTCTTCGTAGGTGATTTTGGTAGGCTTGCAGATGATTAAGTATATCCAGGCATTTTTCATCCAATAGTTCTAGTGCATGCAACCTTGCAAGTCTATACTCTTCATCAGTGACTATGTTATATAGGGATACCTTGAGTGATGGGTGCTTGACCTCAATAGTTAAGATGGCTTCAGATCTGAATACTAGAGAATATGGAGTGGCTCATGTGGGTGTTTAGATGCTTGTTCAGTAGGCCCATAGGGTGAGACTAAGCTAAAGGTGCTAGTCATGACCTACTTTATTAACTATCTTTTTTAGAATATGCAGGATAGTTTTATTTGAAGCCTCAACTTGACCATTACCTTGGGGGTAATAGGGGGTGGAGAAATGGTGTTGGATTTGGAACTTTTCACACAAGGTGCAGACTTCCTAATTTTTGAAAGGTTTATGATTATCTATGATAATGGAATGGGGGATGCCGTATCAGCATATTATGTAATAGAGGATGAACTTGGATATCTGAGTGCCAGTGGTGAAAGTGAGTGGAATTGCTTCAACCCACTTTGTAAAGTATTCGGTGGGTGTAATGATGAACTTATGGCCATTAGAGGATGGAGGGTGAATCTTTCCTACAAGATCGAGTCCCCATTGTGAAAAAGGCCATGGAGTTGTCATCAACTACAGCTCTTGGGATGGTGCATGGATGAGGTCTCCATCCTATTTACACGACAAGCACTTCTTCACAAACTGATAGGCATCTTGTTCCATAGTCAGCCAATAGCATCATGTCCTCAAGATTTCCTTAGCTAAGGTAGGTCCACTATAATGTGCCCCACAAATGCCTTCATGAACCTCTTGTAAAGCTACTTCAGCTTCCCTAGAGTGAAGACATCGTAGAAGCATACCATCAAGACTTATTTTGTATAGGGTGTCACCTACAAGAGTGAAGTGGGAGGCTCGACGGATGAAACATTTTTCTTGGGAGGGTGATAGCTTGGGTGGGATAACATTATCATTAAGATACATATATGTCTCTTGATACCATGGAGATAATGGACCAACAATATCACATACCAACTCTAATTGTGGGACATCATACGCTAGGATAGGAAGTTCTTCTATCAGGAATTCACATTTCTTGTTGTCTTTCTTCATGTCTACCAATGATCTGACTATGGCCATAACATCTGTAGCTTTGTTGTTTAACCTTAGGATTTGTTCAAAGTGAATGTCATGAAAGTAGTCTTTGAAATCATCCACCATTTTTTTATATGGAAAGAGCTTATCATCCTTGGTTTTGTACTCATTATTCACCTGCCGAATGACTAGTTGAGAATCACCATAGACTACCATCTTTTCAATACTCCACTGAATTACCATACAAAGTTCTATAATGAGAGCCTCATACTCTGCTACATTGTTTGTACATGGAAATGTAATTTTTTATTATTTAGGGACGTTATCTCCTTGAGGAGTGATAAACTAGATGCCTTCCCCCGAGCCTTGATGTGTGTAAGACCCATCAAAATACATCTTCCATGTTTCTTCTGTTGGTGTTACTGATAATATGGACTCATTAGGAAATTTTGTAGGTGTAGGTTGCTCCATTTGTATGGGTGCTTTAGCTAGTTGATTAGCAATGACCTAACCTTTAATGGATTTTCTTTCTGTATATTCTATGTCAAACTCACTTAGAATCATTACCCATTTCACCATTCTGCCTGTGAGAGTTGCTTTATTCAACAAATATTTTAGCGGATCGATCTTGGCAATGAGCTTGGTTTTATGATTGAGCATATAGTGTCTTAGCTTTTGTGAAGTAAAGACCATAGCTAAACATGCTCACTTAATTGGGGAATAATTTAGGTCATAGGTCACCAAGGGATGAATGATATAAATATGACTCTTTCTTTCCCTTGTTCATCATGTTGTGCCAACAAGACCCCTATAGTTGTCTCAGTTGTTGAAATATATAAAAGGAGGGGCTCTCCTTGTTTTGGTGGCATAAGGACAGGTGGGTTAGCAAGGTACTTCTTCAAGTGTTCAAAATCTTCTTGACATTGAATGTCCCACACAAAGGTTGTGTTTTTGTAGAGGAGGTGCTAGAATGGTTGGCATTTGTCTGCAAGTTGTGCTATGAATCAATAGATTGATTGGAGCTTACCTTGTAGACTTTGCAACTGCTTGAGTGTTTTTGGAGAAAGCATCTCTATGATGGCTTTAACTTTTGCAGGATCCTTTTCAATTCCTCTTCTTGAGACTATGTATCCCAAAAGATTTCTGGAAGTGACCCCAAAGATACATTTCTTCAGGTTTAGTTGTATGTTGTATTACTCTAATTTGTTAAAGATTTTAGCCAACACGTCTAGGTGTTCCTCTCTTGTCTTGGATTTTCCCAACAAGTCATCCACATAGTCCTCCATGATGTGATGGAAGAGGTCATGGAAGATGACTACCATGGCATGTTGATAAGTTGCCCCTGCATTCTTCAAGCCAAAAGGCATTACAACCTAGTAGTATGTCCCCCATGGGCATATGAAAGACATCTTATGTTGATCTTCTTCTGTAATCCTGATCTGATTATATCTTGAAAAGCCATCCATTAGGGATAACATCCCATGCCCTATAGTGAGGTCCATTATAATGTCAATGTTAGGCAAGTCAAAGTCATCTTTAGGGCATGCTTTGTTGAGGTCTCTGAAATCTATGCATCATCAGATGCCCCTAGTGACTTTCACTACAGGTACTATATTAGACACCCACTCAGGGTAGTCTATTGTTCGGATGAACCCCACATCTAAGAGTTTCTTTAGCTCTGTCTTAACAAGGAGTGTAACCTAAGGATTCATCTTTCTTAGCTTTTGTTTTATAGGTTTTACATTGGGCCGCATTACGAGATGATGAACAACCAAGGCAGGATCTAGCCCTAGCATGTCAGCATAGGTCCATGCAAAATTACAGATTCTTTGTTTGAAGAAAACTAAGAAACTCTCTTGTTCTATTGTGGTAAGAGATTCTGCTCTGAAGGTGATCTTTGGCACTTCCTCTATTCCAAGGTTCATTTATTACGATGTTTCCATAAGGATTGGTGATCTATCCAGTTATACGCTCTCTATCTTGGGAAGGCCCATGCTTCCATCTCCTAGCAGCTCATGGAGGTTTTCACTAGGGGATACACCCTCTATTTTGACTTTTTCTTCACCCTAAAGTGCCACGGAGTGGTTTTCACTAGGGGCTGTTGTTTTTATTTTTATATTTTTGGAACTAGAAGTATGGGTGGTTTCTCCAAAATAGACAGATGTGTCAAACTCCATGATATACCTAGCTCTGTGCTTGCCAAGGGGAAAGTAATCTTTGATCCCCATCATTTCTGTAATTGCTTCATCATTTTCTACAACATCAAGGACAGGAGGTCCCTATTGATCCCAATCAATAAGTTGTGAATATACAAGAGGTAAGTCTCGAGAATTGAATGGAGATGTGGTCATGGTATAGATGGTACAAAATAGATTTTTCAAAAAATTTGATGAAGTCACTAAAAGAGTCTTGATGGTCCATTTCATTGATGTTATCAACAGTAGGGAAAACCTTAGCAACTTCACTTAGGATACATTCACCACTAGTGAGGATATGTTCTTGCTTTCTGTACCCTAACCCTTGAGAACAGGGGTTCCTTGTTGCTTGAATTGGCTCCACCATACCTTTTTCATGAAGGCCGATAACACCTTGTTCTTTGTAGCCCATGTATTTGACAATCTCAAGGCCTTTGCCATAGATTTCCATTGGGATGGTGGTGGCTTCTTGTTCTACTTCTTCTTATATCTACAACCAGGAGGATATTTCTTCAAGCACATCCTAATCAAGAAGATAATTTCTTTCAAAGATGGGCAATGGTTTGCATTTGATGACAACTATAGAGACATCTTCTTTCGGGGCACCAAATGTTTTAGGATTGGGTAAAGTCCCTACATGAAACGTACCGTGCAAGTCATACTCCCCACATCCCATGTCACTTATCTTGATTTTGACCTTAGGTGGTGGGTTTGTTTGCAACATGGTGGCAATATTAGAAGGATCAATGTATGATACGAATGATGTGGGGTTGACTTGGGATGCAGACTTCTTGGTAGCATGGTTATATGGGTAGAAAGTGAGATCATGTCCTTGCAAGAAACTGCAATATTGGAATGGACAGGGATTAGCATATGTAGATAGTGACTTCTGCCACCTTGTGTGGGAATTTTAAACATTGATGAAAGGTGGATGGGATGGCTTGCATGGCATGTATCCATTGTCAGCTGAGGATAATGTTGTATGGGAGGTCAAGATCAAGAACTTGACATTTTATTTCCAAGATCTTTTGCCCTACTTGAATAGGGAGTTTGATAGTGCCTTCAGATAGCCTTTAAGTGTCATCGTACCCTTTTATGGTTATACTTTCACTGGAATCTAGAACCACATTAGAGTATCCCAAATATTTTAATAATTTGAGAGTACAAAGGTTTAGGCTTGTGTGAACCATCAGAGGTGGGAAGGTCTTTCCCGGAGAAGGTTAAGTGGTGAGGTGATGTGATATGAACCATGGCTTGGAATTGTTCAACATTCAAGTTAGTGGGGACTTGGGTTTCTTTTAGGGCTTTGTCAAGGATTTCCTTGTGAAGGGGAGATGTTCAGAGTAGTTCAAGAATGGAGATTTGGGTGGGAGTTTTACCTAGATGATCTAGGAGGTTGTATTTATGGGTGGATTGGTTCGATGACTAGTTTGGTTGAGGGTTTTGTGTGGATGTGGATGGTGGATCAGTGGTAAGAGTTGCATGGATGGATACATGGCCACGACGGGTAGTGACAACACAATCAGGTGCCTTAGCTCGAAGGGTGACTGTGTTGACATGGTTAGATGATTTTTCTATCTGACCCATGATGGATTTGAAAGAAGCAGGAGGGGAGACAATATTGTAAGCTTGGTTTGAGGATGAAGCCTTTCTCTTATTATGATCAGGTAAAGGATCCTTGTAAGCTCCAAGGTTGGCATTGGGTGATTGTTGTGGGGTTTCCTCAAGTTTAACTCTACCCTTGTGTATGAGATCTTGTACAAAATATTTTAGCTTCATACAATCGACTATTTAATGGTCCACGACATGGTGGTATTCACAATAGTCATTTTCATTATACCACGCAAGTTTGAATTTATTTTCATCATAGGGCTTAATGGGTGGCAGAGTTATTAGATTATCATTTAGAATTTTTCCCAAGACATCTTTGATTGGTTCTCCCAAGGGTGTGAATTTCCTGTGAGGGCTATTATTTTTTTTTGGTGGTCCCTTGGGGACATTGACATTAGTTTTGGTGGGTGTGCTTGGCTTTGTACATTTTGGACGGTCTTCACATCAGTGATGCCGTAGTTAAGAGTGCTCTTGTTTTTTCCCCAAAGGCGAGGTTTATCACTTGATTGTGCATTGTTGCCTGTGGTAGGGGCATTGATGTTGACTTTATTGTTGTTGTAAGTTTTATTGTTGTAAAGCTTAATCAAGCCATTGGCAATAAGGGCTCTCTCGATGGTTATGCCTTTGTCAATGACTTCTTCGAAGGTTGGTGCACATTGAATTTGCAAATAGAAGCCCATCTCTTGATTAAGATTGGCCACAAACATTGTGACTATTTGCTTCTTGGGGATTGGCCAAGGGAGCTTGCTCACTAAGCCTCTCCACCTTTGCAAGAAAGAAGCGAAGGATTCCCTGCCCTTTTGTTTGGTGTTACAAAGGTCAGTCATTGATATCTCATGTTTAAATTTATAATAGAAATTATTCACAAACTTCTCCATAAGCTCATGGAAGGTCTTTATACTGGGTGGAAGATGTACAAACCATTCGGTGGCTTGACCACCTAGGCTTCTAGGAAATAGTCTCATTAAGTAGGTATCGTTATGTGAGACTTTGAAGCAAGCAATGTAAAATTCCCTAAGATGTTCTCTACGGTCTCCCTTCTCTTTGTACTTGTCAAACTTTGGGGTCTCAAAATTTGTTGGAAAAGGTGGCATATACAGTGTCCGATCGAACGAGTATGGACAAATATCCTCAAAAGAATATTATTTACACTTATTCCCATGTTTCATGTCATCCACCTTTTGGATTAGGGTTTGTACAACACTTGTTAGGTCCGGTGTTGGTGGAGGTTGGGGGGTGTAAGCGGATTGGTTTTGAACAAGTTGTAGATTGTTTGGAATTTGGTATATGTTTTGATGGACGAAGTTTTGGTGTTGGTTTTGTTGTGTGAGATATTGGTGGTATGCATGGATTTATTGTAACATGTGAGGTGGTAGTTGTGGATTAGGATTGTGTTGTGCTGATGATACCACAGGAGGTTGGACATACATGAAATTAGATGGGTTGGTGTTGGATGTATTGGTTGGGTTGTTAGGGGGGTGTGAGAGAAATTAGTTTGTGTATGCTATGGTGTTTGTGTTGTATGGAGGCACACTTGTGGAAACACTCATGTGTGAGGGATTGTTAGGAATGCCTAGAGTGATTTGGGGAATGGATGCGGGTACGTTTGTCATGATGGTGGATGTGATGACAGGGTTGGAGATGGTAAGATTTGAAACAATGGGGGAGGTTGATATATTTGTGGGGGTTGTGGATGTGGTAATGCTTGAGGTTGCAGGAATTATGGATATGGTGACGTTTGAGGTTTGAGATGTAGCTAGGTTAGTGTTCAATGTGGATGGTTGGGATGTGGTAGCATTGTTGGGTATTTGTGCACCATTTTTTAGAAGAAAATCAAGATATCTAATAGGATATGATTTTAGGACTCTATCAAGTATATCCATGTTATCAGGGTCTTGTGTGAAGTTTAAGACGTCTTGATCTACTTGGTTGATGGTGGTTGTAGAAAGGCGAAGGGGTTTATGTTGGGATCATATGAGGATGCTTGTAGGAATGTGGGTAGATTAGCTCCTTGTTGGATTATAGGGATGTTGTTTTGATCGATTTGTGGCATTCCCATGCTAAAGATGTTTCTAAGATTTGTCATTTCTTGGTTTCTCTTTGATTGGGACCGTGTAATGGGCATACAATGGATATTGATTTTTTGGTTTTGGTGGATGCAGTTTGAGACCTCAGAGAATTGATTTTGATTTTGTTGGACCCAAGGATAAATAGTGAGGAAAATGGTGGGGAATAAAGATTTAGGTTTGAGAGAGTATGCTCCCTAAAATATAAATCAATAAGGGATGAGGGCTAGCTTATGTTTTTGATTAAAGGTTTTAACCTTCGAGAGATGAATCTAAAAAAGGTAACAACCTAAGGGTGGTAAGTGGTAACGATGTTGATTTTTAAAAAAATTGGACCAAATGGATGGATTGATAAGATGTCTTGATGGTAGAGGTTAGGTAATGGATCGGATGAAATTTTAACTAAGGAAGACCTTAGGTATTTTAAAATGTTTTGATGATGTTTTTGAGGGATATTCAAATCAACAAGTGAGTTTTGAAATGGGTCTAAATTTTTGGGATGGTTGCAAAATGGATATTTCTTTTCATTCAAAGTAGACTTATGACCTTAGGTGAAAAAGAGATAATTATTCTACTTGGAGGTAGACTAATGACCAACAAGAAAAATAGGATGGGAAAGGATGAAATATATATCAATTTGTTTGGCTCAAAAGTTGATTTGGAGGTATGATTGCTTTGAGACTTGATTATTTGTGAGGTTTTGGATATGCAAGATTGAAAATGAAAGGATGATTATTGAGGTAGATTTGTTTGGATGATGATTAAGGTCCAAAAGTAGAAATCAAAAGGAATTGGAGGTTGTATGAAATGGAATGGTTTATGGTTGGATTTGATAATATGATGAAGGGTCCAAGAGTGAGGATGGTTATTCTCGAAGGTCAAAATGGATGAAAATTTTGGATTGAAATGATTGGGGTATTTGATGAATTTTGGAAAAGGTGAATATGGATTATGGTTCTACAAGTTTCAAAGGCCCTAAAACAATTTTCTAGGGCCGTGTGCAAGTTGATTTGTAAATAGCACCAAAACCTAGGTAGATGGCACCAAAATAGAAAGAAATGGCACCAAGAATATGTGAAATGGAACCAAAATAGATCAGTGGTGGTCAATGTTTTGGCAAAGGTGTGTTTGATTTGGCAAATTTTTTATTTTTTTTACAAAGGTTGGATGGTTGTCAAATTTTGTAAATGGTGGTTTGATGATTTTGTTTCTTGGAAATTATTGCAAACACTTCAAGCATAATAGAACACAATAGCCAAAGGTTTGTTTATGAAAAATGTGAAAATTTTAACAAGCACTTGCACACCTTAAGGAGAGGATAGGGAAATACTTGTTGAGTTCCCACTTGGATTTCTTCAACCACACCTATTCAAAGTGGATAGTTCCACAAACTTGGTGAAATGAGCTCCCCCTTACAGTGCACTCACTTCTTAGGCACACCAAGTTCCAAGTCCTTAAGACACACACATCTTAAGGTACTTTTCTATCTCTACTAAGAACTACGATAATGTGGGATAGCTTCAAAGGTCTGACCTTCTGTGCCAACAAGTAGAGGGTTTTTGGCCTCTAAAACAATGGTTTGTATTGGGGCTACATCTAGGGGATCAACACCTTACAAGCATCTAATAAACCACTTAAGGTTTTGACTAGCTCTACTAGGAGTTTCATATACCTGAGGGTACTACTTCCTTTCAAGCTAGCACCGAATGGTAAGTGCTAATACCAATTTGGACTTGGCTTTCGCCTTATCCTATTTTTTATAGTGGACTAGAACAAAGTACCACTTGGGGTCACCAATGAGTTCTCCATATGGATGTGTCTCAAGGGCAAGCCCACTTTCTAAAAAGAAAAATAGGATAGAACCATTTCTCTTCACCCAAGATCCTATTGAAGGTGAGGGGAGAAGATACTTTGATTCTAAGTCTTAGGTGACAAAGATGTGCAAGCACATGAAGCACAGAAAAAAGAAGCTAATGGTCTTTTTAAACCCAAATCAAAATGTGCCTAAAGTTGTTGCAAACACTTGTTAATTTTAATGCACCAATTTCAAATGTTGTCTATGCTAGGTAAACAAAGGTTCTTTTAAGTGCACCAAATTGAAGTGTTTGATAGATTGTTTGTCAAACAAGTGTCAATTTTAGTACACCAAATTCCAAATGTTTGAGTTACACTAAGAGTTCTTTATAGGTGCACCAAACAAAATGTTTTCTATTCTACTAAAAATCCCTGCAAGAATGTTAGTAGTTTTAAGATAATGGTCTTGAAAACATGATTTTCACCTACAAAACACAATCAGCAACCTGCATGAATCCCAAAGTTAATATAGAAAATAGCACCGAAACAGATGCAATAGGTGCCACAGACATCTAAAATCGTGCCACAGACATAGCAAATGGTGCCACTGACCGTTGATAGGACAAAGACTTCTATCCTAAAATAGCTCTATAGATGATCAAAATGGCACCAAAATTACAGAAGGCACTATAGAAATTACAAATTGAACTAAGATAAACTATAGCACCAATAAGGCTAGTAATTGTGCCACAATATAGTAAGGCACCAAAATATTGCAAAATAGCACAACTGCAGTTATACCAAGTGTTGCAGAGATAAAGGTGTCATCCTGGGTCTGATTAGCCCCGATACGACGTAGTAGTGGTCAAAAGGATCTAAAAACACAAGTTTTCCAACTAGAATGCTTGCTTAAGTGAGATTAGTGTTTGTTTATCAGCCTTAGTGATGCTTCAAAACACAAAGATTAGGTTCTTAATAATGTTTTGAATAAAACTTAATCAAAGATTAAAACCAAAATGTGCAAGATGGATTTCATTAAATTTTTGGCATAATCTCCCCTTGTCTCTATGTAAAACCCTACAAAACTGAGAGAAAAAAGACTCAAAAAATAGAAAAAACAAATAAATGATAAACATTCATGTCAAAAGAGTGATTATGGTTGTCATGTGTAAATAACGTTGATATAGCTATAAATAGTGCCACTGTCTGAAAAAATGGCACCAAAATACAGAGAAAATGGCGTCGCTGTGTAGAAGAATAGTGCCAAAAATCTATAAAAAAATGCCTTAAAACACAAAGAAAACTCACAAAAATGTTAGTTAGGACCTTGTGGGTCCCACCGGGCATGCCAATGTGATTAGTGAAATCTAAAATGAAGATAAAAAACACAAAACAAATGCATAAACACAAGCAATATAACTTCAAAATGACCCACAAACCCAAGATAAGATGGAGAGTGTTGCACCCAAATGCTCTAACTTTACCCAAGATGCTCAAATGGAATGTGAAGTGCTCTCAACCTATGCAAATCACTAAGTATAACTAGATCAAGAGGAGAGATTTTGGCATGATAACTTTGCTCAAATTGTGGATGATCAAATGGCTTAAGGGGCGTTGTATTTATAGGCATTTTTGAAGAGGATTTGATACAAGGGTGGAGATTGGTTTGAAAGATCAATGGTGGAGGATGAAGATGATGTGGAGGGCCTAGATTTAATCTTTTTTTAGATTAAAGATAGACCATTCATATTACCAAAAATGAAACAGTTTAAGTACAATATTTGTGGCTAAGGAAGCCACCTTTAAAATATCTCCATGATTATACTAAAATATACAATAAGTACCAGTTTGCAAAAACATCAAAACTCTATATCTGAAGTTAAACCACCTCTGTCCTGATATCTCCATCCATAAATTTCTTAGCACACCTCATGTCATAAGAAGATTAAGATAATTTATGTTCTAACATTGGAACTGTATCACCACTGTCCCAAATTGAGTACCCAGATTTAGAACTATTCAAGGACCCCATCTCACCAGAAGGGACTACTTGAGAGCTATCCACTTGTCTGAAATGAGGACTACAAAGGATTTGAGAAGCATCTTCAAATACTTGGTGTGGGCTAGACTCGGTAGACTGTAGGTTACTAAACCTAATCTACAAATCTTCCATTTTCATGTTAAAGTTCTTAAAAGCTTTATCTAAGTTCTGATGTTTAACTTCAAACTGACTGAACTCCTTAACATTGGTCCTAGAAGGCCCTTGCTCTGAAATCTTTAGGAGGTTCTCAAAATTACTATCCAATGAAATAATAACCTATAAAAAAAGTCAGCAAGTGTGAGTTTTAAATCAAACTCAGAAAACCTCTTCTCCTGTCTTGGAAATGGTCCTCGTTTCTTTTCTTGCACAAGATCCATAAAATTTCTATTGTTAAAGCAAGCCAAAAATCATTAGATTTAACATTAAGACCATAGATAGAGCCAAATAAAACATCTAATTTGCATTTCTCATTAATCAAAGACCAATTTGAAACATGACCCATAAAAAGATTCTAGACTTGACAGGCAAAAGAACA
This sequence comes from Cunninghamia lanceolata, assembly GCA_027924645.1. Classification (NCBI taxonomy): domain Eukaryota; kingdom Viridiplantae; phylum Streptophyta; class Pinopsida; order Cupressales; family Cupressaceae; genus Cunninghamia; species Cunninghamia lanceolata. The sequence goes on from BSBN01000193.1 coordinate 10,195,758, forward strand.
CTCAAAGAAAATATGCTCACAGGTTTCAACTACATTACAGATAGAACAAACATAGTTGTTATGACCAATAGGTAGCCTTTTTAATAGAAGTAACCATCTAAAACACCCCTTTTTAGTTTCCAGGGGCTTTGCCCAACATTTCCTAAAGGCAACACCTATATTTCAGGAGACAACAGTTAGATTCCATACTTTGAGAGAATGCTAAAAAATTTCACCTGTGCTTTTAAACAACTTATAAATTCTTTTAGGATCACACCTTTTAACTTTAACCCCATCCTTCCATTGCAACTTTTCCAATCAATCCTCCTCATTTAACATAAGGGGCTGAATAGGATTACTTGAAACAACTGCAACGAGAATAGAGTAAGTCTTCTTTTGGCTATCTCTTAGCCAAAATTTAAAATTAAGATCTTCTCAACTTTTAATGCCATTATCAGAAAACACATCTTTCAAGGTAGACAATCCCAATTTATGCCATTTCAAACTAGAACAACCTTGAATCTGAGCCAAAGGTTTATCTTTATGCATCAAATGCCACCAAATAGAACAATGCCCCCCCCACTATTTCAAAGGGCAATTCACATCAGACAAGGAGATTAAACTTTTAACACTCTCCCACCCCTTCTAGATACACCCAAAAATCACTGACCCAAAAGGTTTAACCTTGAAGACCCCAAAAAGACTGTCAAAAGGATGCAAATTACCCCAGCTTTGCGCTTTCCTAGGAAAAGCCAACCTAATATTATTTCTCACAAGGACTTTCCAAGGTTCATCCCCTATCATGGAACCCAAAATCCATTTAGCCACTAATGACATACCTTGAAGCTTTAAGTCCTTCAGTCCCAAGCCCCCAAATTTTCTGCTGACACAACACCATTTCCAATTAACATAGTGCTTCTTATTTTTTCCATTACCATTTGACCAAAAGAAAGACCTAATTACTTTTTGAATACTTTCAAATTGCATATTAGAGAAAAGCCACATGGAAGCATATAAAATAGAATAGGCAGATAATATCTTTTGACAAACCTGGAATCTCCCTGCCAGAGAGAGCACTTGCCTATTCTAGCTTTTTAGTTTGACTTCAATTTTGGCAAAAAGCCATTCCCACACGTTCTTAAGATAAGGATCAATGGAAAAAGGAATTCCAAAAAACCTAACCATCTTTTTAGGACCCCCCATTGCCAATCCCCCTCCCCAATCCAACCAGGAGGATCATCAGACCAACCAAGAAGGATTGATTTGTTGAATGAAACTTTTACTCCATAGGCACAACAAAATTTATTTAGCCTGATTTTCAAGTTCTCTAAATTTTCTTTTTCCTAGACAGGATATAATGCAGTATCATCTACAAACTGCATGTTTAATAGGGAGTTATCATCTGGTAATACAATTCCTCTAACACAACTAGGGATCTTATCTATTCTCAACATATAAAACAAGGCTTCTGATGTAATGACAAACAAAGCAAGAGCCAAAGCGAAACCTTGCCTAATTGACTGTCCTAATGAGAAAGAGGAAGTAGTGGTCCCACTAATTTCAATTTGTGTAGAGGAATCACAGAAAAGCATCTCAACCATTCTCAAAAATTCTTGAGGAAAACCAAAAGCCTTAAGAACAATTAAAATGAAAGACCATTCCACTCTATCATAGGCCTTTTCAAAATCCAACAAAATAATACCCGCATTCTGACCTGATTCCTTTGCCCAATGAAGTGCTTCCCAACTAGTGAGTAGGTTGTCCAAAATATACCTTCTGTTGGTAAAAACTATCTAAGTTACATTAATTATCGAAGGTAGAATATCTACTAACCTTCTAGCTAAAACTTTAGCTATAATTTTGTAGGAGACATTAAGAAAGGAAATAGGTCCCCAATTCCTTAGATTAAACTTATCTCCCCCTTTGGGAAGCAGTTTAATGAGGCGTCTATTGATTTATTTTCCCAATGAGCCAACTCTAATAGCCTCCTCATAAACTTCAATGAGATCATCCACCACCCAGTCTAAATTAGATTTATAAAATTCAATAGAAAGCCCATCAATGCCAGGGGACTTACCATTACTCATAAAAAGAATAGCCTTTTTAACTTCTTCCTTTGAAATATCTTGCTTAAGATTTTCAGCCATTACCTCATCTATTTTCTTAGGACAGATAAGGGAACATAGGTTTTGAGCTTCAGCACATTCAGTCTTACTATCTTCTGCCTTAAAAACATTCTCATAGTAATCTCTAAAGATTTCCTTTATCTCATTCAAATCAGAGTAAGTGGTACCATTTTTAGTAATGAATTCAATATGCTCTTGTCTTAACTTAGCTCTTAAAATATAAAAGAAGTACTTAGATCCTCTATCACCATCTTTAATCTAGTTTAATTGGGCTCTAGTTTTAGCTTCTTGAGCCCCATGAACTTCAAAACATCTAAGCCTATTCTTAGTGACACCTAGTCTATTGATCAAGTTATCGTCAAAAGGAGAGCCCTGCATCCTGCTTTCAATGTCCAAAAGCTCTACCTGAAGCTCCTTTTCCTCACTTCTTCTATCCATAGCCATCTTCTTTCTGTACAATCTAAAGAGTTCTTGAGAAGCTTTGACTAGTTCTTCCTAGTACCTTATAACACTTGACTTTCCATGTACTTCTTTTAAAATGTTCGTTAGGTTGACAACACCAAACTTACAATCCTCATTCTCTAGAAGATGAACATTAAGTTTAAATGAGTTTTTGGACTTCAGCATTGGGGCCAGATCATGCTTAATAAAAAGAATATTAGCTGATATTGGGTGGTGATCAGATAAGGAAGATGGGAGAACCTTAACAACATTTTCACCCTGCTGAGGAGAAAACTGAAAGAATTATTTATTACCATAAATCTTGTCTAATCCTCTGTAAATCATTTTATTACTAACCTGGGCATTACACCATGTGTACCAGATCCTACTACTACAATTTTTACTTTCTTCCAATAGGTCCAATAACCTAAGAGACTTTTTAAATCTCATCCAAAAAAACTTTTCATTACCTTCCCACTCCGCATTCCTCCCACCAGTTTTATCGTCATTGTGCTCAACTATATTGAAATCCCCCACAAAGATCCAAGGGATCTTGGGGAGGTAATTAGTTAGACATTCCCAAAGGAAACTTCTCTCTTTATGATCATTAGAAGCATACAAGGAGCAAATGCCAAATTTCATTCCATGTCTATCCAATGTTACCCAAGTACATCTATTGCACAGGGAAGACTCAGCCTCAGTCGCAAATTGTTCCCAATCCTTACTGATGAGTAATATAGACCCACCTTTACCCTTCTCATGTTTTGTGTAAAACTTTAATGACTCTTTCCAAATAAATCTTAAGGCATTATCAAGTAGGAATCTAGTAGCCTTAACTTCTTGAAGCATTAGAAAATTCATATTCCTTTGTTTGTTAACAAAATCCCTAACAATGTATTTTCTATCAGGGGTCTCTAAACCCCTCACATTCCATCTAAAACATTTCATTGGGAAAAGGGGTGGAAGAATTAAAGAGTGTCTTTTTTAGCAATTCCCAATTTGTCAAAACATTTGGGGAGCTTTCCTCCCTTAACCCTTTTCCCAACAGTTAAACTTCTCCTAACATACTTCCTTTTTTTCCCTTCCTTCTTCAACTTTACCAAACTCATCTCTATCTTTTGTCACACTTCTCTCATCCTATAGGCCTTCTGTGTGGGCTTCACTGCAAACCTTAGATGGGTTGGGAGGTCTAAATATAATAGGGGTGCCACAGTCTTCGAAGACTTTTTCCATTTTCTTATTCAACATATTCTCTTTAATTTTCAACAAGGCCAGTTGCTGTGCATTGGAACTACAGGCAGAGGGTCTCCCTTATTGCCTAAACAAAATAAAGAACTAGACCTTTGAACATCTACAGTCATATCAAGACTTTTGGCAACCAGCTCATTAGGGCCATCCAATAGAGAGTCCCAGATCACCCTCTCCTTTTCAGAGAGGAGATACATTCCTCGAACTAACCAGATCAACCTCTATCTTTAAGGATCTGGTAATTCCAATGGGAAAAGAGTTAGGAAAGTCACCACTTGCACCACCAAAGACTAGTACAGGCTTGCTAGCCAAAGGGGAAGAATTACATATCACCTCCACTAGCAGGGAAGAGCCTAAAGCCACTTCTCTGGGAGGGGATTCTTCAAGCACCAATTTTTCAAAACTATTACGCACCTTTCTTAAATTAGTATTTAAAGGCCCAACACTAGCATTACCGGCTAGGAATCAAGACTTACCTCAGAGATAGAGGGACCAAACTCTCCCCTCCCCATCTCTGGGGTACTTCTTGAACCCTCCCACTTGAGACTGGAACAGAATTACTAGACACCTGGCTCAACCCTAGACTCCTGGTTTCTTCTCTTGATCACCAGGCAATCCTTCTTCTGGTGAGAGTTAGACTTGTGCATAAAAAATGAGACTTAAGTCACCCCAAACCCATAATAGCACATTCAACCAAATTGTCCCTGAGATAAAGCTACAACACTTTTGGAGCAACAACCCTAGGCTTTAACAAAATCAAGACCCTTGCATCCAAGTGAGGGAGGGAGACATTTGGGTCCTCAACTTTTAGAGTCTTGCCCAACGAGTTTTTTGACTAGCAACCATCTTGGGACTGAACAAAATTTAATATCTTGAGGCGAGTCCTCAGGGCTCCATGGAAGAACCTTAAACAATGCTTTTCCCACATTCCCATATATCCCTTTCTAAGGCATTTTTTTGCATCGAATGATTCTTTAATAGAATGACAAAAATGCCTTTTGAAACCATCCTATAGAAAGAAACATGAATACCCAACCTTTTTCCCCACACCATATTAAGCCAATTATCAAAAATTCTCCTTGCAGGTAGTTTTTTAACATCAATACAAATAAAAAATAGAGAAACATTTTTCAATCTACTTTCCTCATTTCTAATAGCATTTTGCATACTCAAATTAGGGGGAAGAACTAGTTTCCTTGGTAGAGAAGAAGACGCCTTACCTTCTCTAACACTTCCTCTCCTCCCAATTACCTTGGAACTACTAGACCCACCACCTCCCTGGCCTTCTTGCCCCTCCTCTTGTGCCTGGAAGCATGCATCTTCAACCAAAGCAGAGGTATTCTAAAATCCTAAAATCTCCCTGAATGATTTTTCAGTAATTCCATCAACAACTTTGTCATTACTTCCTCTTGTACCCTCCTTAACTCCATCTGAATTCACCATTAATGCTCCTGGCCAAGGAGGAACTACCTCAGGTGGCATTGTACAACACAGAAACCAACGAGCATATGTCACAAAACACAGAGTCTAAAGGAACACTGGTGGGAAATACAAGCCCATTCAAATTCAAAAACAAATAAACACTTGAGTGGGGAAATAAAAAACAAACAACCTACACGATCTAGATCAATGCTGACCCAATAGGGGCTAGAACAACAAAAGGGAAACAACGAAATCAAAAGAACTTGCAGAAGAAAGGTAACCCAAGGACACAAAACCAATCCAAGCAATAGGCCCTACAACATTTCCCAAAGGGATGAACAAACCCTCAAACAATTTGCAGAGCCCCCTTTGTTTTCCTCTTCCTAGATTCAATCTTGAAAAATGGAGGGCTAGGAATAAAGACGAATTTTAAATTCATCTTGGGAAAGGGGTGGAGTTGATGAGGTTGGGTGAGATGGACTAGATGTGAATTAAAAATTCACATGGGGAAGAGTGGGATTAAATTCTTATGACATGTGTATGAGGTTTTAATGAGGTGGTTGTCATTTGTGTATAAAACTTTATTTTATGTGGCATAAATAATATTTTTTTATTTGAGATGTGTGGGGAATGGTGTTAATTGGGGTTTGACCATTTTAATCAAGGTTATTATCCTAATTAATATGGCTGGAAAAAAAATAGGAAATGAATTAGTGAGGAGTTAAGATTAATTAAATAAGGTTTTATTTAATTAATCCTAGGTCTAGGGTAATATAGGTTAGACTAGGTAATTAAATAATAGATATTTAATTAACTAGGGTAGGGATAGGTGGATTAATAGGCTAAATTAATTAGATAAACATGATTTACCTAATTAATTGGGTTTAGTAGAAAGGGGAATTAATCAAATAAATATTTGCACATTTATTTAATTAATTGGGTAAGGTTGAACTATTGAATTAATTAAATTAATTCAATTTGGCAGGATGAAAGGAGTAAAAGTAGGTGTTAAAGATGATTATTAATTAAATAAAAATTTAATTAATTGTTTGGAAGGGGAATTGGTGTGTTTAGTGATGTCAGAAGTCAGTTAGATGATGAAGACATTTTTAGGTGTCTACAGTTTGTGTTGATGTGTGTTTTGGCACAACAAGATTTCCATAAGATGTGAAACCTATGGGGTGGAATGAAAAAGGTTTCCCTACTTGGAAGGTTGCTAGCCTCAAGAGTCTTTCCTACATAAATTTGTGAGGTTTCACCAAAATCTCATAGTTGAAGAGTACTTTGGCTTGTCCATTCAAGTAGCTACAAATGGATATCAAGATCATTCTCAAGAAAAGAGACCCACTTAGTAAAATAAAACATCATTAACTAGTGCAACCCTTCAATTATTTCACAACATGAAGAAGATAAATAGTTACATGCATATGTAACATAATATATCACCTTTCCTGATTTGAAATTTATCATTGCAAATCTACACTAACACCAAGGATAACAAAATATAAAAGAGATAGGGTTAGAGAAATAAAAGTGAATCTAAACTTATCTCCTACCTTTCCACACATCATTCTATAAATGGATAAAAACAATCTTGAAACAACTATTTTCTAGATCCTTATTTGAAATCCCTTCAAATGCAATCGTTATGATGCAAGATGGTGCAATCTCTAAACAAAAATAATATGCAAAAATATATTGCATTAACTTGTGCACAAATAGGTGTTCATTCAACCACATACATACCTCACAATTAACAAGATATTGGCTGTCTAAATACACATCATTTTCATCAATATTAAGTGAGTCAAATGCATAGAAGTATTGGGAGAAGATAAATTCAAAGTTCACAAATAAGAATGAAGAAGTTCACAAAGATTTGAGAAATGTCATTGTATGTATTCATGAGAAAGTTTGTGAATATCCACTAAAATAAAGGAAAAGAAATGAAACCCCAAAAAGGAATGCCTAAAGATAAACCAATGGAACCTAAAAGGAGGAACCACTAAAAAAGAACCCTTTATGGATAAATTTTTAATACATCCTAATAGTAGGGAAGACAAAAAGTCATTCTTACCAAGTTCTACATTCTAAAATAGCCAAAATTCATAATAATGAATACTATGCATATTACACCTCATACTTTCAAATAAAATATAAATTAGCCTTAGATGAAGAGTGCCTTTGATAATACTATAGAAACTTATTTAGTGTATTCTCCAATATAATTACAAATAGGTGCCTTCAAAGTTAGCAAATTTAACATCTTCTTGAACAAAGTTCTCCATAATCAAATGATGTGCTCTCTTGAAGTTAATCATCTTCTTCTCAAATTCCTCACAAGAAGTCCACATGCATCTTAATCTAGAAATAATGGTAGAAGTGAATCTCCCACTACTTGTTGACACAACTTCTAGTACTATTGCAAATTGATCTTTGGCATCTTGAACTTCTTTGAGATTATTCTTCTCATCATATGGGTTGCACCCTATTTTCCTAGAAAAGTCATTAATTTCCTTATTTCCTTGATTGATGAGATCTTAGGAGGTGTGAAACCTAACTTTGCAACCCTGCAAAATAACCTTCCTATAATTACTTGATTCATCTAGAGTCTTATGCATAAAAATTCTTTTCCCATCCATAATACACTCACTTATCAAAATTTGGGTGTCCATTATAGCACTTTGCATAAGTTATGGAATATGGGAATTATTTTCTCATAACTCCCAATCAAAACATTCATCCATTGACTTTATTGCATAATCTTGAACTTGGCGTTTGTGACATTAACTTTTCATTAACTTTGTATCTTTATGTACCTACATTAATAATTTATTACTCCAATATCTGGTAGTTGCAACAATGCTTTTCACTTCACTGGCTGGAGGCAAACCTACACTCGAATATGTAGTTGTAGGAGGATCAATAGATCCAACCAACCTTTTAATGTATGTAGTTAAGAAAGTAATCTCCTCTCTAAGTTTTTGTTTCCATTTTGGATGTCATCCTTTGTACTAAAGATTAAATAATTATTTTACCTTGCTCTCATGAAGGTTTCCCCAATGAAATTTTAGTCATGGACACATCAAAGGGTTGCAATTGGGTTTCCACTACATCTTTTAGAGGAGTCATAATATAAGGTTGCCAAGTTCTCTATAGATCTATCATTATTATAGATGAAACTTGAGCCCTTTTAGGTGGCCGTGGTTTGGATAATGTTGATAACCTTATAAGTCATCTAATGGTTGTTGCAACACCCTTTTCTTACTTTAAAAAAAATTATTGAATCATTGAGGAGTGTTATGGGATGGAGTTTTCTCTTTATATGCTTCACTTTGTGCTTTACCCTACTACTACTCATTCTTATTAATTTCTTCTTTAAGATTCTCTTCTTGTTGTTCTTGTTCTTTATATACATATTCTTCCATATGGGCTTCTTTTTTATCAATCTATTGTTCTACATGAACATGTTTTTGTTGTTGAATTTCATGTGCATTAACATTTTGGGAGTCATGTTTTTCTTAATCCCATAATTGATCTTTTATTTAATGAAATTTGTTCATCATGTCCTTGATCCTAAATCTCTTTTTCTATTTTCTTTTCCTACTCCATTCATTTCTTTTGTTGTCCTATCTATATTAAGATTTGGAAGACCAAAGCAATTAAAACATATGCAATTATAATGGAGAGTAAATATGGAATAACAAGAATTACATAACACAAAGATTTAACATGGTTCACCCAGTGTGGGTTACATCCACAGAGAAACTATCATACACTATTTTATTATTATCTAGCACAAAATGAATTACAACCTTGTACCATAATCCATTGGTACATGTTATAACAATGCACTCATGTTGCCTTATTTCTCTTGACCTTTTATAATCCACAACCAATTATTTAACAAGCTACTAAACTAGGCAACCAAAACAAAACAACACACACTAATTATAAAAGGAAATGTATTTATTCATTTGCAATCAAAAAATTACGACAAGGGTACATTGACATCATACATGGCCTAGCTTAAGCCTTAAAATAATTCCAATTGTAAGGTTATACTATCCTAGCCTCCCTATGAAAACCCAAAAGAAAATAAACTCACTATGGAGAAGTCCCCCTCTTTTAGTGTGAAAATACTCTACTTATAGGCATTTGAGGTGGCTACCACACTCATCACATGAATGGGATATGTGTCAGTCATCAATTGGCATGTGGATTAGTTGTACAAGCTATCAAAAACCAATTTTATCACTTTATGGGCACTTTGAGGTAGTGCAATGGAAAACAATGACCCATCAAGATGTTGCAGAAGAAACTAGGTCACTTGCATCTTGTAGGAAAAACTAGGTCATCTACATATTGTGGGAAAACTTGGGTCATTTGCATATTGTGGGAAAAACTAGGTCATCTACATATAAATTTAGGGTCTACTATCTATTGCAAGATTTTGAGGGTCTACTATATATATCCTATTGCAGACCAAAGTTCTACATATCCTATTGACAGTCAAAGTTTCATGTAAGAATAACTTTCTCAAATTTTCTTAGAATCTCACCAAACTTGATATTGCAAACACCCATTTGGCTCCTTAACAAGATGAAGTCATCACATGGATATATAGGATTTCAAGGGTCATCTACATATATCTTGATGGAAAGTAAAGTCTTATATATCCTATTGACACTGAAAGTTTTGCATTTGTATAACTTATCCACTTTAGTTCTAATCTTCACCAAATTTGAAATGTGAGCACCCATTAGGATCTTCTTCAAGATGAAGTTTACAATTGGTGATGAATCCTTAGGAAATTCTTTATAAATTTGATCATAAAATACTGCAACAAAACAAGAAGGAAAACAAACAAGCAAGAAAGAAAAGAAATCTTTTTTGTTGATGAAGATTGCTCATGGACTTGGATGCTCTTGCATCAGACATGTTGGGTAACTAAAATGTTCTATGAGTTGGAAAATCATGAATATTTTAGCAAGATTGAAATTGGAATTCCATACATGACTAGCTCTACAACACTTAATCGAGAAGCTCCATCTATAGTTATGTTCTTCCATCGGACCAAGTATTCCATGTAGTCCTTTCCTCTAGTCTTCTTACCCACTTGGGAACTAATCAATCTGTCTACTTTTTCCATCTTCTTTTTAGGCAGCCGATCAAACCATCATTTTGTATTAGGTAAACATGAGTGTGTACCCCCTTGTAAACTTGCATCTCCTTCATCAAACTTGTATAGATCAACAACACTAAAAATAGGAGATATGTCTATCCCTACTGGTATCTCAATCTCATAGGTATTGGATGAGAAATTCCTCAACAACTTGAATGGGCCTATTTTCTTAAATTTTAGCTTATTGTATGTTCTCTATGGGTACCTTTTGTTATGTAGAAAAAGTGGGTTTGTTAGTTAGATAGATAGTTTAATTAGATCCTCTTTTCTCTACATACATTCAAGGACATTAAACTGAGTTGAATCACAACTTTTGCAAAAGGACTTAGCTACAAATTTGGTGTCACTTGGAATGATAAGAAAATTTGGAATTTGTTGACTAATTTGTTAAACCTTAGTGTTATTAAGCTTAAAACCCTAATTATGCAAAATTGTAAACAAATGAACAAAACACAACAAATGCTAGCACATGAAGACACTAAATGAAGATTACATACATACCAAATTTTAGATTTTGAAAGGCACAAAAATTTGGGGACAAAATAGTAGGCACCCTTGTTGAGTGTAGTGCTTTGTTTGAGGGCTTCAAGATATTTCTTGCTACAAACTGCAACCACTATAGGGATTCTCGATAGTGCTAAATTGAGGGACAAAAGAGCAAGCACCCTTGTCCTTTTAGGGTTATTTTTTGTCATTTTCTTTAAATCTAGATTCTTCCTACTCTACACTGACCTTTTGCAACTCCTCTCCAAAAATCTGACACCTATAACCTACAATCACAAGAGAGGGGTTGGGGGTTGCGGTATTTAGGAGCTTGCCTTAGTCAAGCCCCAGAGTGTCAATCAAGCCTTCCAACACCATTGTTAGATAGAGAGTGTGTCTCCTTGTAGGATAGAGGCAAAAGCAATGAAATGATAAATGATTGAAACACAAACTAAATGTCACCTCAGAGGTGAAGCTCTCATGGGGAGATGAAGATCTTTCATGCCTTGATGAGATGGATTGATGAAGACAAATCAAGAACAAACATGACCAAACACAACACAATACTGCTCTAGAACACAATGAAAGCCTTGACAAAGCTTAGCATAAGATCACAAGTATGAATTATCCATCTAGGTGTAAAATGAAGTCCTAAACATGTTTATATATGCATTCCCACTAAACATTTATAATTCAAATTGAATAGGCCGACAAAGGGAGACCTTTTAACGGTCACTTTACCGACACTTAAGATTTGGGCCCCAACAAAATAGGGTAGGACAATGGCATGGGTGGCCTTGTCTAGGGACCTATTTTAGGGCTGGATTAAGCTCAAGAGGGTCTCCTTAGTCCCATTTGACATGGATTTTAGGGGATTTTGCTCTGGGATTAATTTTTAACATGCATGTTTAAATCTAAAGGACCTGGGAGATAAACATAGGAGGTAAAAGTCCTAGGGGGATATTTTATGACATACCATTTAGCTCCCACTTTAGTGTATGTATGATATTATGACCCATACATGCATTAAAGTATGGTTGAAACACATCAAATGCACTAGGCACTAGAAGCTAAGGCATACACAAAGATTGAAGAACTATTTCTAGCCCTAAGTCTCAGGTAAGCACTAGAAGACACATCACAAACACACAAAACACAATGAAGATATTCATAGGCATGAAAGACATAGAGAAGACAGTATTGAAGACATGCAAAACACGATGAAGACATGAGAATAGTTATGGAAAACATGATGAATACATCGATATAACATTTTCATATATATATATATATGCATGGAAATAAAATTGTGACATAAAACCCCAAGTGTGGGTGGAGACCACACAAGGGGGGGAACATTCCAAACAAACCTCAAGTATAGGTGGGGCTCATCGCTATGCACACACAAGAGGGGAAAACACACCATATGAAGCCCGAGTGGGGCTTAACCACACAAGGGGGAAAATGCACGAAAGACACATGGAAAACATGAGCATCGTATAGCATGCCATATGCATAGTATACATCTTAAACATGAAAAATATGGGCAATGGAATGAGCTTATTGCTAAGTCCAACTCCACCTCTGTAGAGGACTTTTGTAACAAAAGGATATGCACTGGCTCAAGAGATACACCATCCCACCTTCTACAAAAGGGATTTTGAATAAAAAGATACACACTAGCTCAAGAGATATGTTATCCCAGCTCACGTAGAGGGCTTCTTGATAAAAGGATATTCTTTCGCACCTCATGGAGAGGGATTTTTGCTTATAATATAAACAAAGATGTGTACTCACATTGGCGATATAACATCTCACCTTATGGAGATGGCTTACAAACATGCTTTGTTAGTACCAAAACCATCAGACATATATCATTACATATGCCCCCCCCTTAAGCTGGTTGATGTCATGCACCGATATCCAACACGTTAAGGTAGAGAGAAAACATGCAAGGAAACAAGAGTTTTCATAAAGCCCATGCCCCCAAGGTGACATGTGCTCACAATTGCTAAATGTTCCCACAAACACATTGATATAATTTGCTTAAGATAAACAACAAGAGAGATTAGAAATCTTACTCTAAGATAATAACCAAAGAAATTCATTAAAGTTATGCATGAATATAGTCACATCAAGCACCAAGGTAGTACTATGCATTCAAAATTGAGTATAACCATTGGGCTATACTGTAGATACCTCAGAACCAAGTGTAGCAACAAGGTGAGATACCAATCAAAGTGTACAAGAGCAGATTGAGTGGATTGTAAAATGTTAGTCAGAATAAATGCCATAAGATAATATATCACACGGAGTCATCTTACAAGTCAAGCATTGGATACTTATATATAAATATCATCTTCATGTATGAACTAGGTCCATTTTTGCTTTCTTGCTGAAGGGACATACAATTTGTATAAGCATATTTTTTTTCATCATCTCTCGACTAGGCAGGATCACTAAAGAAGATAAACAATAAAATGACAGAGGAGAATAAGTACCTTAGGAACACCACGTAGGAGGATGCCACCAAAACACCCTCCATGATGCTATGCCCCCAAGGCATGAAACACAACAATAAAATAGAGGAGAGGAATGATAGAAGAATGGTCACAATAGAGGCAGTCTCCTTGTATCCTTGACCTTACAAGAGTATCAAGGGTCATCCAAAGAGACCTAAACAACATTTAACACAACACAGGGGAACAAAACACAATTCTAATATCATATATATCTAGGAGGAGGGCACCCTTGAGAGAAACTAGAATAAGTGCTACATTAAGTGTGGCTAAAGCGTGGAGAAATACTTACCTGATTCAATGGGATATTTCTTGGTAGACAATTCTTGTCTATCAGCTTAGGATATCTCACATGTCATTTTTATCTTTTTGAATTGCATTAACATTAAGTTTAGGATGATGAGAGGCTTTGGTGTGCTTCAAAGAGTGGTATCCAATATCGGATGTGTAATTAATTCTAGCAAGTTGTAAAGGTACTGTGATTTGTTGTTGATTTACACCACATCCATTACCTACATAGTCACAATTTTTGTACAAAATCTGAAATCCATGACCATAGAGAGAGTCCATCTCCTTAGAGGATGGTGAGGCCTCATAGGTGTCATATTTTGTAGCATAAGAGTATTGTCTTTATTTTCTACCAAGGAGAGTTTGGGCTTCTTAGTTGTTTCCAAAGATTGCTCAGATGAGATCGATGCAAATTTTGATGTGTTATAGTTATTAAGCTTGTATTCCCTCGTAAAGGAGGGAGTAAAATCTAAAAAACCCTAATCATCACTAAAAAGTGCATTTGATGGGTTAGAGTCTTACACAACACTATCTGTGGCAAGAGGTTTTGATGAATCAACTTGTAAGTTGTTTAGACTCGAATGACTATTAACTTGATTTATCGTTTCGATATGTAAACAGTTGTTCAGGTCAGGATAGGCTTCCACAGTGTAGAGCTTATTTGATAAATAAATTTTATTGATCAATGAAGGGTAGACAGAACTACTCCCATAGCATGGATCCATAGTCTACCAAGAATCATATTAGATGAAATTGATCTAGGTATGACATGAAAAAGGGTAGATAAAGTCACAGGTCCAACCTTTATGGGTAAAGTTATAGTACCCAAGGATTGTCTACCAACATTATCAAAGACACAGATGCTAAGCCTATCCGGCTTGATTAAAGATGTGTCGATCTTGATTTTGTGTAGTAAGTCCATACCACAAACATTAAGAGCCAAGCCATTGTCAATCATAACTCACTTTATCAACTTTTTATCTATTGTCACAAATATTATGAGTGGATCATATTCATCTTTTGTTGAAACAAAATATATGTTTTAGTCACATGCATACAATCTAACTGACCTGCTACATCATTCATCTTAATATCAGGTGGTACAATCACCTTTTGTAAAGTTTCCTAGATCATTCTATGGTATGTAGGTGATGTTTGTATTAAATCCCAAAGAGAGATCCTAGCGAGAGTAGCATGAAGTTGTTCAACAAGATCATATTCTTTACCACTTTTATGAGTAAGATGAGGTGGTGGAGGGAGCATATGTTGAGAAAATGGAAGAGGGATAGACACATGTGATGCTTGCTTACCTTGCTTGTTATTATGAGTGTTGTATGTGTGAGCAATCATGGGATGTTACGACACATTATGAACACCTTGACTTCTTTGAGTGATTTATCTTACATAGTTTAGAATGTAATCTAAGGGTCAGGTGGTTTTTGATCTCCTTGAACTATGATCAATGGTTTTATGCAAGAAGGTGCATTAGGTGTTCCTCGCATAATCATCTTAGGAATATTACTACATGTTTCTAATAACCCCTTAGTGGGTGGAAAAAACCTATTAAAGGTAATGGAATTCACATTGCATTGATTTTTATTGTTGATGGTTTGATCTTTAGTGATGTCCCATGAAATGGATCTTGTAACCAAAGGAGAGCTACTCAAGGTCTTCACATCCTTATAGATATCCAAGGTAGTTGAACATTCAATCAAAGGAGGAAGATCAATGGTTTCAACTTCTGAGAGATCCATGTGATTATTAGATGAATTAACTACCCATGGAGGATCCTTTTTTAGAGGAGGCTCTTCATTTTCTAATGCTTTCTCTTTCAAAGGGATGATATTGGAATGAAAAGAGGGTAGAGTGATATTAAGGAATGTATTAATGATTTCATCTTCTTGTGCCAAGATGTCCTCATATGGAGAGGAATCTTTATGTGAAATAGATGAATGTAGGTCACCGTCACATTTATTAGAGGTTAAATCTAAAATATGATCCTAACTTGTAGCAGAAGAAGAGTCATCATAGTCATCTTTCTCATGATTATTCATAGAGATGTACTTGGTTAGATCTTCTAATGTCAAAGGGTATGTACTCATGAGATCTATGAAATTGTCAAAATTAGATACATAATCAAGGATTTAAAATGAAGAGCATTTAAAGATGTCCTTATGGTACATAGATTGTATATGAGTAAGAATATGAGGATTCATGTTAAAGAATGTGTAGAAATTCTCAACATTTTTGATATGCATGCAAAGATACCAAAGACCAATTAGATGAAGATGCCATAATAAAATTTCTTGAAACATAAGTGTCCAATAAGATCTAGTAAGACAAGACATGAAAATTTTTATGATACTTAATACACCCCAGATGTGAGACTATTTGAGGGAAATGGGTTCTAAAATAAACACAATGTCCCAAAAACACATAGTGGATAAGAGGAAAGAGTGCTACACAACAAGGCAAGGTTGACATTTTTAAAGGTTTTGATAAAAAATCTAGGAATGAGGTGTGCAAGCACATAGTGTTGAAATACACACTGTGTAATTAAGAATATGCCAATTTTCACACAATGATACGGAACTATGCAAAATTTTCAAATGATAAATGAATATATTGTTGCAAGTATGGGCCTAACTGGTGTTCTCATTGATGTCAACATACTCCTATTGCATTAATGATAAGGATTGGAAGAGCTGTGTGCTAAGGATATTGAGAAAATTAGTCTTAATCAGGAACAGAGAAGAACAATGAAGACATTAAGGTAAAAGTCCAAGATAGGATGAGGATCAGAGGATGTGGTTCAAAGGGTTTGTACATATGTGTCTTAAGGTGATCCAGTAAATATTTTAGAGGTCTGCATGAAGATCTAAAGAAGTTGTGGCTGCTCAAGTAAAACCAGTTCTGGTAGGTGTTCAGAGGTGACAGAGTAATACAGACATGTCCGGTGAGATCCGGAAAGGAATTATCCTATTTTGTGAATTTGAGGAAGTGTTAAGGAAGTCTTTTTGAAGTGTCAACTCAACTGGTTCATGGTTTGAAGGTCCACAAGCATCTATTCCTTTTTAATAGTAATGACAGACTATGTTCTTGAGTTTCCAGATGAAGGAGAGAAGGATTTCAGTAAGCAGATGAAGTGTGGATGTTCTTGGTGATTTAGGCAAGCTTGTGGTGGTCTTTGAATCATGTCTAGTTCATGTTGGTGGTCCACATTGGAGTTGGAGCTTGCAATTAAAGAATAACTTCTTGATAATGATGTTCTTCCTGAGACTGGCCGACTGGATGAGTTACTCATCTTGTGGATGTTCTTGTAGATGTTTGCCGACTTAGATGATTATTCCTAAGTTGATGTCTTGTATAAATAAGGGATTGTGAAGTCATTTCACAAGTGTCCGTGTGGAGATGAGTGTGTGGTAGCAAGGAGGAGAGCGAAAGGCAAAGCAACAGTTTTGGGCTTAAATGGAACTGATTCAAGCATAGTGAAGATGCTATACTCCAGTTCATGTATGTGATACTATTTTTTAGACAATGTGTCTCTTGTAGGTAGTGAGCCTCTTGTGAGCAATGTGCTCAGGTAGTGAACCCTAATTGGCATGTGCCATTTTGTTCTTTCTATTCTTCTAATAGAGAATACAATCTTAGGTTAATCACCCCGTGGTTTTTCCCTTAACTGGGTTTTCCACGTCCAAATCTTGGTGTTTAATGTGTTGATGTGTTATTACTCTTGGTTTAGTGCATTATGTATCCATGATTGAATTGTTATTATGCTACTGAATTACAAAGTGAATTTAAGTGTGTAAATTGGAAGAAAGTTTGGACAACTGATTCACCCCCCCTCTCAATTATTTGTCCAGAATCTAATAATTGGTATCAGAGCCAAGTTCCTCTAAAAGGAGCTTAACCGCTTGAGGAGATCCAAGATGTCATCCTACAAGAAGGATAGTCCAAAGTTTGATGGAACCAATTTCAGTCTTTAGAAAAGTTGCATGAAATGTCATTTGTAATGTATGGTAATGCAGTACTGAAACATGGATTCAACAAAGTATACTCCTCCTTAGGGTGGTCCGAAAGCCCCAAATGAAATCACAGATGATGAAAACAATCTACGAACTATAGAAGCTCTTCTAAGCACATTATCTGACTTAGAGCTTTCAAATGTTGTTAACCTACCAACTGCTTTTGAGATTTGGCAAAAACTGGAACTTCTGCATGAAGGAGACAAGTATGTTAAATGTGCAAGGTTACAGAGTCTGAAAGGAAAATTTGAAAATCTGAAGATGAAAGATGATGAAAATATTACTACTTTTATTCCAAGAGTAAATGAGATTGTTTGTGGAATTAGAAATGCTGGCGGAGTCTTGGATGAAGATGAGATTGTTGGCAAAATTCTCAGATCCCTTCTTGCTTCTTATAAAATCAAGGCTTCTGCCATTGAAGAATTTAGAGCCCATACAACTATCACAAGAGATCAATTGGCTAGTAAATTGGCTGCATTTGAAATGACCGAGTTTGGAGATGCCCCTCCAAAGACTGAATCAGCATTCAAAGCCAGTGCCTCTGTAAAAGGTAAACAAAGATTTGATCTGGGAGAGAACTCTTCAAGGAAACTATCATGGTATGAAAAAGCAAGAAAAGACCTAGAAGAAGAAGAAGCAAAAACTGCTCAACTTGAAGCCCTTATTGCAAAAAGACTGCCAAGAGGATCCGGTAAGTATGAAGGAAAATTGCCTTTTACATGTTTTAACTGTAATAAGACTGGTCATTTTGCCTCAAAGTGTCCAGAATGATTTTCAAGGCCAAATCCTAACAGATCAAGGTTCCAAAAGAACTGTTACTATGTTCATGAGGAAAATGATAATGAAGGGGTAATAGATGATGAATCAGAGATAGGAAACAAATCTAGAAGTGATTGGGTGTTTATTGCCATCAAGGAAGAAGAACCATTGTCCTCTAAATCTAGCAATCATAAAGTTGTAGAAAAAACTCTGGCTGCCCAAGTTGAAGAAAAGGATGATTGGGTCATTAACAATGGATGCTCTCATCATATGACAGGTGACAAAAATAAGTTCATAGATTTGGAAAGGTATGAAGGAGGAGTTGTAAAGTTTGGTGATAATTCTGCTAGTAGAATCAGAGGAAGAGGAACTATTTCTTTTGATGGAAGGAACAAAATTGGTAATGTACTATATGTTGAAGGATTGAAGCACAATCTTCTCAGTGTTGGATAGTTGGAGGACAAAGACTATGATCTTAGATTCAAGTATCGAAAATGCAAGATCTTTTAGAGTTCTGAAAGAGAGATTGCATCCGATACCCAAACTAAAGGTAATATCTTCCACTTCGTTGGTACTGGTAAACATTGTTTATTTGTTCAAGTTGATCAGAGTTGGTTATGGCATAGGAGAATGTGTCATGTGAATTTCGATAATATCATCAAGATAAGCAATACTCAGGTTGTAAGAGATCTTCCAAAATTGGTGAAGCCTACAAATAGTCTGTGCAAGGAATGTCAGTTGGGTAAACAAAGCAGAGTCTCATTCAAAAGTAAGGAACAATCTTCTACTAGATTATTAGACTTAGTTCATACTAATTTATGTGGTCCGGCAAGAATCAAAAGTGTGCAAGGTGATAGATACTTCATGTTACTAATTGATGACTATTCCTGGGTGATGTGGGTAACTTTTCTAAAAGAGAAATCAGAAGCTCTTGAGAAATTCAAAATATTCAAGGCTATGGTAGAGAATGAAACCGAATTAAAATTAAAATGTCTAAGGTCTAATAGAGGTGGAGAATTCACATTTGGTGAGTTCATAGATTTTTGTGAGAAAGATGGAATAAAGAGACAATTGTCTACTCCTAGGACTCCACAGCAAAATGGAGTAGTTAAGAGAAAGAACCGGACCATCTAGGAAGCATCTAGGACAATGATGATGGAAGCAAATTTTCCTTAGATCTATTGGAGAGAAGCTGTTAGCACTATAGTCTATACTCTCAATCAAGTTCAAACCAGAAGCAATACCAATAAGACTCCTTATGAACTTTGGTTTGGCATTACTCCTACTCTAAGGTATTTTAGAGTTTTTGGTAGCAAATGTTACATTAAAAGAGATGAAGATCTAGGAATGTTTGATGCTAGAAGTGATGAAGGTATATTCTTGGGTTACTCTACTCAAAGCAAAGCATACCAGTGTTATAACAAGAGATTGAGAAAGATGATATAAAGTACAAATGTGAAGGTTGATGAAGGAATTGAAAAACCCTCAAGGTTTTATGAATATGATGAAGGTGATCAAAATGGTGTTCTGACTCAAGGAGCCCAAGCCTCTTCTGAAAGTCATATTCAAAGTGATCTAGTAAATCAGGAAGAAGAGATGAGTTTTAATGAGCATGATCAAGAATCAGAAGTGCAAGAAATTCCTAGAGTTCCAAGGTATGTAAGACTGAGCCACTCTGAAGATCAGATCATAGGTGACAAAAGCAAAGGTGTACAAAATAGAAGGAGAATTGCTCAACATTTAGATGAGTATTGTCTAATTTCAAATATTGAACCTAAGACAATAGATGAAGCCTACAATGATGAAAAATGGGCTAAAGCAATGGAGGAAGAGCTAATGAAAATTGAAAAAAATCACACTTGGGATCTTGTTCCCAAACCTAGAAACAAGAATGTGATTGGAACCAAATGGGTCTTCCGTAACAAACTGAATGAAGTTGGTGAAGTAATCAGAAATAAAGCCAGATTGGTCTACAAGGGCTATTCTCAAATAGAAGGAGTTGATTTTGAAGAAACTTTTGCTCCGGTGGCAAGAATTGAAGCAGTCAGATTATTTCTTGCATTTGCTACCTTCAAGGATTTCAAAGTGTATCAGATGGATGTCAAGTCTGCCTTCCTAAACGGTGACTTGGAAGAAGAAGTTTACATTGAGCAACCAGATGGATTTCAATTGTCTGATCATGGTGATATGGTTTGCAAGTTGAAGAAAGCAGTGTATGGATTGAAGCAAGCCCCAAGAGCCTGGTATGAAAGATTGGATAAACATCTTTTGAAGATTGGTTTCAACAAAGGTACTGTTGATAGTAATTTGTATTTCAAAATTGATCATGAAAATATCTTGATTCTTGAAGTGTTTGTTGATGATATCATTTTTGGAGGAAGAGATGGTATGTGTAAAACCTTTGCAAATCAAATGAAAAGTGAATTTGAGATGTCCATGCTTGGGGAAATAAATTTCTTTTTGGGTCTACAAATCACTCAAACAAAGAAAGGAATCTTCATTTCTCAGACCAAATATGTGAAAGAATTGTTGAAGAAATTTGGGATGGAAGACTCAAAGCCAATGAGTACTCCCATGGCAACTGGATGTAAGTTGAGCAAGGATGATGACTCTCCCAAGGTTGATCAGAAAAAGTATAGGTCAATGATTGGAGGACTGTTGTATCTTACTCAAACTAGACCAGACATTATGCAGGCTGTTGGTCTTGTTGCTATATTCTAGGCTGATCCTAGAGAATCTAATGTCATGCCAATCAAGAGGATTTTTAGATATCTAAAAGGGATAGTTGAGTATGGTCTGTGGTATCCTAGAGATCATGATTTCTCTCTTCATGCATATACATATGCTGATTGGGTAGGAGATGTGGATGACCGGAAGAGTACCAGTGGTGGAGTATTATTTTTAGGGAAGAGATTGGTTTCTTGGCTGAGCAAGAAACAAGAGGCAATATATCTTTCCACTACAGAAGTAGAATATATTGCATTAGCAGGTAGTTGCACTCAAGTTTTGTGTATGAAGCAGATGTTGAGAGACATCAGAGTGGAGTATGAGGAGCCTATCACAATCTTATGTGATAATTCAAGTACAGTAAATATATCTAAGAATCTAGTGTTGCACTCAAATACTAAACATATATCCATCAAGTTTCACTATTTGAGAGAGCAAGTGAACATGAATGAATTCAGATTGGAGTTTGTGCCTTCCAAGGATCAGATTACAGATATCTTTACTAAACCTCTACCTAAGGACTCTTTTGAATATATCAGGGAGAAGTTAGGGGTTATTTCCCCTTTGGTGATTAACTAAGGTGCACTGATGTGCATCAATCTGGTGGATATCACAGTAATATCTTATGGTCCAGACTAATGTTGGGGAGTTGCTACTCAGGGGGAGCAGCTGGTATGAAGTGTTGAAGTTGCAAGTATGTGCCCTTTGCCATTGATGTCAAAGGGGGAGAG
Organism: Cunninghamia lanceolata; assembly: GCA_027924645.1. Taxonomy (NCBI): domain Eukaryota; kingdom Viridiplantae; phylum Streptophyta; class Pinopsida; order Cupressales; family Cupressaceae; genus Cunninghamia; species Cunninghamia lanceolata. The sequence continues at coordinate 10,217,691 of BSBN01000193.1, forward strand.
AAGACATGTGAAAAATAAGTGGTGGCTGATCAAAGGGGGAGTAGTAAAGGAAGAGAAGACATGTGAATGGTTGTTGTTGATAGGGGGAGTTGTGTCAGTAAGAAAAAGTTCTTGTCTTGATGGTCCAAACAATTTTTCACATCATATGTTGCCATCAATGACAAAGGGGAAGATTGTTGTAAGTATGGGCCTAACCAATGTTATCATTGATGTCAACATACTCCTGTTGCATTAATGATAAGGATTGGAAGAGCTGTGTGCTGAGGATATTGAGAAAATTAGTCTTAATCAGGAATAGAGAAGAACAGTGAAGACATTAAGGTAAAAGTCCAAGATAGGATGAGGATCAGAGGATGCAGTTCAAAGGGTTTGTAGATATGTGTCTTAAGGTGATCCAGTAAAGATTTTAGAGGTCCGCATGAAGATCTGAATAAGTTGTGGCCGCTCAAGTAAAACTAGTTCTGGTAGGTGTTCAGAGGTGACAGAGTAATACAGATAGGTCTGGTGAGATCTAGAAAGGAATTATCCTATTCTGTGGATTTGAGGGAGTGTTAAGGAAGTCTTTTTGAAGTGTCAACTTGACTAGTTCATGGTTTGAAGGTCCGCAAGCATCTATTCCTTTGTAACAGTAATGACAAACTATGTTCTTGAGTTTTTGGATGAAGAAGAGAAGGATTTCAGTAAGTAGATGAAGTGTGAATGTTCTTGGTGATTCAGGCAAGCTTGTGGTGGTCTTTGAATCATGTCCAGTTCGTGTTGGTGATCTGCATTAGAGTTGGAGCTTGCAATTGAAGAATAACTTCCTGATAATGATGTTCTTCCTGAGACTGGCTGACCAAATGAGTTACTCATCTTGCAGATGTTCTTGTAGATGTTTGTCGACTTAGATGATTATTCCTAAGTTGATGTCTTGTATAAATAAGGGATTGCAAAGTCATTTCACAAGTGTCCGTGTGGAGATGAGTGTGTGGTAGTAAGGAGGAGAGTGAAAGGTAGAGCAGTAGTTTTGGGCTTAAATGGAATTGATTCAAGCATAGTGAATATGCTATACTCTAGTTCATGTATGTCATACTATTTTGTAGACAGTGTGTCTCTTGTAGGCAGTGAGCCTCTTGTGAGCAGTGTGCTCGGGCAGTGAGCCCTAATTGGCATGTGCCATTTTGTTCTTTCTATTCTTCTAACAGAGAATACAATCTTAGGTTAATCACCCCATGGTTTTTCCCTTAACCAGGTTTTCCACGTCAAAATCTTGGTGTCTAATGTATTGATGTGTTATTTCTCTTGGTTTAGTGCAATATGTATCCATGATTGAATTGTTATTATGCCACTAAATTACAAAGTGAATTTAAGTGTGTAAATTGGAAGAAAGTTTTGGACAACTAATTCACCCCCCCTCTCAGTTGTCTATCCTGAATCTAACATATATGCTTGAATATGAGTGCAAGATCTGAAATGAAATATATTTAGGATGAATGCAATGAAACAACACCAATCTATGCTTGTTTATGCACCTAAAATGTTCATTTTTTTCACCTTTTTCAATGCAAATGCACAAAATATATAATGAAATTAGGAAAATGATGAGGGATAGAAAATTAAAATCTTTTAATCAGTCCAATAATGTAGAAAAAATTTTCACAACACACCAATCTTGCAATGCTAGATGAAGGATTAGCCAAAACGTAGTAAAAATGCAAGGATTTTTAAAACCCTAATAGTGAAATTAAGGCATGAAAGTATGCAAAATGATGAATGAATGGAATATATTAAGATTTAAGATATAAAATAACTCATATCATATTTTGAAAATGATACAAAAATCCTATGATGCTAATGCAAGTCAACTTTTAAGGAACTATGAATGAATATGCCTCTTTTTGTTGAAATACATAATGTGGAAATGCAAAATTTTAAATGTAGATGCAAACACACACAATGATGAAACACTACTATCCAAAATTAGATTTGAATGAGTGTCAAAATGAGTAATAAAATCTTAAAAAACATTTTAATTACAAACCCTAGCTTTTGGAATTACTAGGTTATATGAAAAATGTAAAATTTCAAGCAAAACCCTAGCAAATGAGAGATGCAAATGCAAGGTAAATGATCACAAACATATGAAATACTTCAAATTATCTTAGAACAGATGTAAATATCAGAAAATTAAATGATATCAATAATATGCAAGGAAAATAGTGCAAATTATGTCTAAATGCAAGTAAAAAATGCCTATTTTTTCAAAATTTTGAAATTTATGCAATATTTCCAAATGTATGATGATGAAAATGATATGTATGAATGCAAATCTGATGTAAAACAATCATAAAGACACAAAATTCAATAAAAACATGGGTTCACCAAAATGTTATGTAGAAAGGGAGGGTTTGTTGGTTAGATTGATAGTTTAATTAGATCCTCCTTTCACTACATACATTCAAGGACATTAAATTGAGTTGAATCACAACTTTTGCAAGAGGACTCAGTTACAGGTTTGGTGTCACTTGGAATGATAAGGAAATTTAGAATTTGTTGATTAATTTGTTAAACCTTAGTTTGATTAAGCTTAAAACCCTAATTATACAAAATCGTAAACAAACAGATGAAACCCAACAAATGCTCACATAGGAAGACATTAAATGCTGATTAGATATATACTAGATTTTTATTTCAGAAGGTGGAAAGTTTGGCAACAAAAGAGCGGGTTCCCTTGTCCAGTGCAATTCTTTTTCTAAGGGCTTCGAGATATTTCCTGCTACAGATTGCAACCAATTCAGGGATTCCTGACAGTGCTAAATTGAGGGATAAAAGGGGAGGGTTCCTTGTCCTTTTAGGGTTCTTTTCTATCATTTATTTCATATCTGGATTCATCTTGCTCTGTACTAACCTCCTACAACTCCTCTCTGCAAAATTTGACACCTATAACCTACAATCACAAGAGATGGGTTGGGGGTTGTAGTGTTTAAGAGCTTGCCTTGGTCAAGCCCCAGAATGGAATTCAATACTTCCAACACTATTGATAGATAGAGAGTGTGTGTCCTTGTAGGACTGAGTCAAAAGCAATGATATGATAAATGATTGAAATGCAAAGTAAATGTCACCTCAGAGGTGAAGCTCTCATGAGGAGATGAAGATATTTCACACCATGAGGAGATGGATTGAAGAAGACAAATATGCCAAAAACATGAACAAACACAACATAATAATGATTTGCAATATAATGAAATCCTTGAATATCCTTAGCATAATATCACAAGTTTGTATTTTTCATCTAGGTGTAAAATGAAGTCCTAAACATGTTTATATATGCATTCCCACTAAACATTCATAATTCAAATTGAATAGGATGATAAAGGGAGACCTTTTAATGGTCACTTTGCTGAGACTTAAGATTTGGGCCCCAAAAAATAGGGTAGGACAAGGGCATATGCACCCTTTTCTAGGGACCTATTTTAGGGCTGGATTAAGCTCAAGAGGGTCTCATTAGTCCCATTTGACATGGGTTTCGGGGATTTTTCTCTTGGATTCATTTTTAACATGCATGATTAAATCTAAAGGACCAGGGAGCTAAACTTGGGAGGTAAAAGTCCTAAGGGGACATTTTACAACATAAATCCTTTCTTTCCTCAAATGTACCAAAACTAAGTCATCTACTCAGAACTCTTGTTCCCTCCTATGCACATCAAGATGTTCTTTGTGTTTGTTGGAACTTTTATCCAACTTTTCCTTCACTACCTTCTGAATCTCATGAATGTATTTTTTAAAATTCTCTACTACATCACTCTTCCTATTCAAGTATGCACTATCTATTAGCTCATCAACACCTCTTAGGCTATACCCATAAACTATTTGGAATGGACTCCTCTTACACTTCTATTCACTGAAGTTTTGTAAGTAAAGTCTACTTGTGCCAAGATAAGATCCCATTAATGTGGTTAATCTCTCACCAAACATCTTAATAAGTTTCCCAAACTTATGTTCACAACTTTAGTTTGTCCATCGATTTGGGGATGATAGGATGAACTGAACCTAATTCAGTGTCTATTTTCTTCCACAATGCATGCCAAAAATAGGTAACAAAATTTGTGTCTCTATTTGAGACTATGGTGTTAGGCAGTCTATGAAGCCTAAGTACCTATTTTAAAAATAATGTAGCTATATGGGACACATCACTCATTTTCTAACATGGTATGAAATGAACCATCTTTGAAAATATGTCCACTACAACAAAAATTGAGTCATTACCTCACTATGTTCAAACTAGTCCCAAAACGAAATCCATACTTAGGTGTTCCCATAGTCTCTCTAGTATAGGCAATGACTGATATAGTCTTTTGTTTTGTCTTGCTCCTTTGGCATGGTTGTAAATTTTGCAGAGTTGTACAGATCCCTTCACATCAACACTCAATCCAAACCAAAAATAACCTTCACTCAATTCTGCTAATTTCTTATCTACTCTAAATTTTGACTTAAGCCTCCATTATGCTTTTCTATTATTAGATTCTATCTCATTGAACCTTTGGGTACACACATATTTTGTCCCTTGAACAAGCCATCTTCAATGAAATACTCCAAACATGACATCCTATCTCCCTCCATTGGACTTCTACTAGTTGTCCATGCTTTCTTAAAATTATGATCATCAAGATATAATTTTCATTGCATCAAAGCCAACAACATTCAGCCTTAACTCATTCATTAACAAGCATCTTCGGCTAAGTGCATCTACTACCCTATTTAACTTAGAAATCCTATGTTTTAACACAAAAGAATAACTTTGCAAGAACTCCACCCATTTCATATGCCTTTCGTAAGGTGCAAAAAATTGCATACTAAACATAGTATTCCACAAAGCAATGCTTAATCAAAAAATGGAAAATAAATCATTTATAATTTCCAAATATCCATAACTTTATAAAATAGTAATATTCCATTAGTGAAGAATAAATTTCCATACACTAAGAAGCGTTACAATTCCATTACATACACCAATCTGGTGTTACAAACATATGTTTCAATGTTACAAGTAAAGATATAGCTTCAATATATCAATGAAGGAAATATTACATTTTAGGGTGGGTAAAAAAAGTTGGGGGGCCAAAAAGTGGCCAACTTAAAAAAAATAGATATAATGCAAGTGCATTATAATGCGCTCATGTTATGGCTTGGTGTTGCTGAGCCTACACCAAGCCATAATGCACTTGCGTTATAATGCGAGCGAGCTATGTGCTGTTATCTATAAAAAAGAAAGCATTCTATTTCATTATTTCACAGTAAATTCTAAGAAACCCATGGCTTGAAGAAAGAAAGGAGTGTGTTTGCGTTATCTAAGGTCCAATCTTCATCTATTTCTCGCTGATTCATCATCAAAATGCTGCCACGACATCGGGGAAATCAAAGAAGTAAGTTTTATTTGCTTTCTTGTGTGAATTTGTTGCTAAATAGGTAGGTTAAAATAGTTTTTGATGTAAATTTCTTAAATTTACAAGAGTTGATAATGCACCTCCTCCTCCTCCTGAAAATCCACAAAATCCTCTAGCAACTGAATAACAAATACTTGCTGAAGAAGAATCCCAACCACAAACACCTCCATTTATTCCTGAATATGCCCCTTGAACACAAGAAAATATAATGGGACAAATTGAAAATAATAAGAAACAAATTGAGGACATAATTGCAAGGTTGAAAGAATCTACAACTTCAACCTTGCATAGATCCACGCTTGCTCAATGCCTTGAAACTATGTTATCAAATGTAGATTCAATAAACAAGAAAATCACTAGTTGGACAGAAAAGAGGAGAGAATTTAGAGAGTATTATGCTAACAAGTTATCATATGAACATGTGAAAAAGGAACAAACTACAAAACTCAACTTGTGTTCTATTTTCACAGACCCATGAACAAATAAATCTCTACCCCTTACATGCAAGAGGTTCCCTATCCATTGGTGTAACAACCAAGCGATAAGGGACAATTTTGTGTAGAGGTAGTGGATGGTTTTTGACCATCCTCCATGCAACAATAATGAGGTCCCGCAATATTGTCTGAGGAAACTCTACTACGAGTTTGTAAAAAATAAACTACCAAATTATTTTGATATGCAGGAGTTCCAGGGTAGAGGTAGGGGGTCAACACAAGATAGACTAGGGGCACATGTTGACCCACCATGGCCAATGAGACGAGCACTCGCCAAACTGGCCCATGAGCACATTTCTATGAGCATGTGGTTATGACCCAATGGATAGTCATGACATAGGTGCGTAGGCTACATCTGTAGTTGAGTAGATGGTAATGACATATGCCCTCCTAAGTGAGACTTTCAGGCTTGATACTCAAGTAAATCTTAGGAAGTTCATTGAATTTAATTTATTAAATTTTATTTTTAAAATACAAGATTAACTAATTTAGTTTGATGATTTTAATGAAATTTCAGGGTCATAGTGTTGATGCAATTTTTAGTGGTTCTCCACCTGCATATTACACTACATCATCTACTATCGGGGTATGTAACTAGTAAACAATTATAAATATTACATGTGAATAGCATCGTTATTTGAATGGTATTCTAATATTTGATTTTGGATGTTGAAGAGGTTAATATTGGAGATTTCACGGCAACACCTGCCAGCGATGGTGGACTTCAAAGCTTCACAGAGGTAATAAAATAAATAGTTTAATGAATGAATTGTACTTACTAGATCTTTCTATGTGACTTGTGTGCTTTATTGTGTGTACTTCCATTTTAAGGTAAACGTGTGTGTATGTTAGGACACATGATTTGCATCACTATTATAGTTTTCATAATTGAATAATGTTGATTTATTTCTAGATGATGCAGGCTAGGGAGACACCTCCTGATGTTCATAGGGCAATGAAGCATGGTGTGTCCTCTATGATTCATAGCTCCATGCCATTGACGGGGGTATGAGGTAGATTAGTAAATTTCAATTTACATTCATTGTTATAGTTATTTATTTTTAAAAAATCAAAAGATTATTGATTTGAAGTTTAATTTCTATCTAGATGGTTTCTATAGGACATGACATCACCATAGCCTAATCCTTCTACTAAGGAAAATGAGGAGATAGATTATATGGTAGCAGTAAGTGATTATTTTGTTAAATGTTTTATTTTTTATAACATGTAATTTCTATATATTAATATCTATACTTTTTATTGTAACAACTACAGATGCACGAACAACTAAATAGGAGGAGCAACCAGTAGGTTCGTAGTAGACTACCCACATATGCGGTCCATCCCTTAGAAGATCAAAGGCTTCCCATGATCTATTCTCTTCACCAGCCAAAGGGGAATGACTTTTTATTGTGTTCCAGTGTTGTATGCCTATATGGCATTTGTGGACATATATTTTTTTATTGCATATAGCTGAGATTGTATGCCTACATGACATTCTTGTAAGCCTATATGGTTATTTTGTATATATGTTATACTTATATCGACAGATATTGATGCATGCCTATATGGATATTTGGTTAATACAAATCTTTTTTATTGATGGAGTCCATCCTTGCATTATAAATCTATGTTTAAATAGATATTTGTAGATGGAACTACTTCAAATATTTAAAGTCTAATTGTATTACATAGGATGTTTGTTGATCCAATAAGCCAGCTAAATTGTTATTCAAGTATCACCTAAACCTCATTCTGAAACTAAAAGATAAAAGTTGTATTTAAAATAAAAATGAATCATCATGTTGAAAAGAAAATATTCATATTCTTTATGAGTTGTTTAATTGAAAATATTCAAATGAGTATGCTGATCCATATTCTTTATGAGTTAGTTAATTGAAAATATTTCTTAATTTCTTGTTATTATACCATATTGGGATGCAAAGAGTATGTTTGTTGTTTTGAATAAGATAGTAAAAATCATATGCTTATGAGCACCTGATGACCATTTTGGTTATTAAATGTAATTCCTCTTGCATATAAGGCGAGGATATGAGAGTACATTGAGTCTTACCTAATTTTAGTATGCAACATAACATTGGGGCTATAGGCTTCCATAAGTCATCAACAATCAAGGTTCAAGGTTGTCATTGAAGTCAAAGGGTCAAGGTTGTTTGTCATTGATGTCAAGGTTGATGCCATGATGCTGATAAGGTGATACAACAATTCAAGGTAGGTGATGGTCATGAGGTGCATGATGTTGTGAATATGGTTTTCATGATAAGGTCTCTCAATTCATGTTGATGCTGCACAAGACAAACATGGTTCATATGATGCAAGGTTCATGTTCATGGTGGATGTGGTTTTGTTCATGCAAGGTTTTGTTGTGAATATGGTTTTCATGATAAGCTTTATCTTGGAAGGTTGATATGACGCAAGATTCATATTCATGGTGGATGTGGTTTTGTTCATGCAATAAGAAGTTAGAGAAGACACAAGCTTTCATAATCATAATTCAATGTCATCATCAAGGAGAGTTATATTTATCAAGGGGAGTCATGAGTTTGATTCGAGTGTCAAGTTGTTCGTGTCTTAGAACCCTAAGCCTATGATAAGTGTCATACTCTAATGTCTTTCTTCTGATGTCCTTGAGGTCTTTGAAATATCCTAGATATCTCTTGATGAAAGTTAGAATGTTTAAGTCTTTCTTATTGATAGTTAGGGTTTGCATATTGGGCATTAAACCCTAAAAAGAATATACTTTTCTTAAGACTTTAAAACACTCAATTGCCTGTCATGTGTAAAGTGCACTTTTGTTTTAATTTAATATTGACTTATAATCACAAGTTACTATCACTTAAATCAACCTACTAAAGGGTCTTTAAGTCATTAGTGCACCAACCCTTCAACCTAACTCAACTAACGTCTCTGGTAAACTCTCATAAGCTCGAGCGCCATATCATAATCGAAGGTCATATTTAATTGATATGAGGGCAGGAAAAAGGATTGGAAGGTCAGTATTTAAAAGGAATTTGGAATACAAACAATCATCTCTATGCAGTTGAATTTGATGGGCATGCCTTTATAAAAGGCTAAAAGACAACTTTATGTTGGATATCATGGTATTTCTAGTGTTTGAAGATTGAAGACTAGTTAGTGTTTGTAGCTCGGACTGTTTTGACATGTTTGGGTGCAAAACATGACCATGCCTAGCCTAAACATACCCATCTAGATGTGTTGGAATTGTCGGTTTGGCCACTTGAGGAGAAGAACAAAAGTTACACCCCTTTGCAACTTTACACTACCTCCTTTTGACAATTTTTTGGGTAGTAGAAAACCTTTCACCATGAGCAAATGCCTCAAAGATATAAAAAATTGAGAGAGGTTATTGTAGAGGGACCCTACATAATCATGTTGCCTTAGACAAAATGTATCTAAGTGACATGGTTTCTAAGTAACAGCTCATAAAAAATTGCTACCTTTTTACATTTTGGACTCTTCAGGGATATCACTAGTACAATGTAGCTCAGACTGTTTCGGCATGTTTGGGTACAAAATAGGACCATGCATAGCCTAAATGTACCCATCCAGATGTGTTGGAACTTTCAATTTGGCCACACGAGGAGAAGAACAAAAGTTACACCCATTTGGAACTTTACACTACCTCCTTCTGACGATTTTTTGGGCAGCAGAAAACCTTTCACCATGGGCAAACACCTCAGAGATATAAAAACTGAGAGAGGTTATTGTAGAGGGACTGCACATGATTGTGTTGCCTCAGACAAATGTATATAAATGACATGGTTTCTGAGTAATAGCTCGTCAAAGATTGCTACCTTTTTGCACTTTGGACTCTTCAGGGATATCACCGGTACAATGTAGCTCAGACTGTTTCAACATGTTTGGGTACAAAACAGGACCAGGCCTAGCCTAAACGTAACCATACCGATACGTTGGAACTGTCAGTTTGGCCACATGAGGAGAAGAACAAAAGTTACACCCCTTTTCAACTTTACACTACCTCCTTCTGATAATTTTTTGGGCAGCAGAAGACCTTTCACCATGGGTAAACGCCTCAAAGATAAAAAAATCAAGAGAGCTTATTGTATAGGGACCCTACATGATTGCATTGGCTTAGATGAAATGTATCTAAGTGACATGGTTTCTGAGTAACAGCTCATCAAAGATTGCTGCCTTTTTGCACTTTTGGACTCTTCAGGGATATCACTGGTACAATGTAGCTCATATTATTTCGGCATGTTTGGGTACAAAACAAGACTATGCCTAGCCTAGACGTACCCATCCCAATGTGTTGGAACTATCAGTTTGGCCATATGAGGAGAAGAACAAAAGTTACACCCCTTTGCAACTTTACACTACCTCCTTATGATTTTTGGGGCAGCATAAAATCGTTCACCACAGGTAAATGCCTCAGAGATATAAAACATTGAGAGAGGTTATTGTAGAGAGACTCTACATGATTGTATTGCCTCAGACAAAATGTACTTAAGTGATATGATTTATGAGTAATATCTCATCAAAGATCGCTGCCTTTTTGCACTTTGGACTCTTCAGGGATATCGCTGGTACAATGTAGCTCGGACTATTTTGGCATGTTTGGGTGAAAACTAGGACCATCCCTAGTGTAAATGTACCTATCTAGACATGTTGGAATAGTCAGTTTAGTCACATTAGGAGCAGGACAAAAGTTACACCCCTTTGTAACTTTACACTACCTCCTTCTGACGATTTTTGGGGCAGTAGAAAACCTTTCACCATGAGCAAATGCCTTAGAGATATAAAAAACTGAGAGAGGTTATTGTAGAGGGCCTCTACATGATCATGTTTCCTAAAACATAATGTTTCTAAGTGACACATTTTTTGAGTAACATCTCGTCAAATATTGCTTCCCTTTTACACTTTGGACTCATCAGGCATATCGTTGGTACAATGTAGCTCAGACTGTTTTAGCATGTTTGGGCAAAAATCAAGACCATGAATAGTATAAATGTACCCATCTAGATGTATTGGAATAGTCAATTTGGTCACATCAAGAGCAGGACAAAAGTTACACCCCTTTGCAACTTTACACTACCTCCTTCTGGCGATTTTTGGGGCAGCAAAAAACCTTTCACCACGGGCAAACGCCTTAGAGATATAAAACACTGAGAGAGGTTATTGTAGAGGAACCCTACATGCTCACATTTATTTAGACAAAATGTTTCTAAGTGACACAGTTTTTGAGTAACATCTCATCAAAGATTGCTGCCTTTTTGCACTTTGGACTCTTCAGGGATATCACCAGTACAATGTACCTCAGACTATTTTGACATGTTTGGGTGAAAAATAGGACCATGCCTAGCATAAATGTACCCATCTAGATGCATTGGAAGTCAATTTGGTTGCATCAGGAGTAGGATGAAAGTTACACCCCTTTGTAACTTTACACTACCTCCTTCTGATGATTTTTGGGGCAACAGAAAACCTTTCACCACGAGAAAATACCTCAGAGATATAAAAAACTAAGAGAGGTTATTGTAGAGGAATCCTATGTGATCACATTGGCTCAAACAAAATGTTTCTAGGTAACACAGTTTCTGAGTAACAGCTCGTCAAAAATTGTTGTCTTTTTGCACTTTGGACTCTTCAAGGATATCGTCGGTACAATGTAGCTTGAACTGTTTCGGCATGTTTAGGTGAAAAATAGGACCATGCCTATCCTAAACGTACCCATCCGGATGCATTGGAACTATCAGTTTCATTGCATCAGGAGTAGGACACCAAAAATGTAAAAGTTGCTTTGTGCAACTTGATAACATTGACACTTTTTTGCAACAAGACTCAAAGATGTAAACTGACCCCAAATGACTCAAACTGACTCAAAAACATATGAAATGGTCTTAGAAGACCTTATTACATACAATTGACTCAATCAAAACAAAATTTCATTTTTTGACCCCTCTTGGAGGCATGACAACCTGGGTGCCCCTGCACCATTAGTGCAATTGAAGTCGATAAAGTTTTCCTATTAAGAAAAAGAGCTTCCCTTAGGTTCAAGAAATATAAATATTCTATACTAACAAGGCAAAACACATGAAGGTGGAGGGTAAATGCAAGAAGTTGTGTCCACTTAAGGTGGAAGTTTCAGAGTTAGAAAAAAATCTGAAATCGGGTTAACCAAAACAGGATCCCGTTTCAAAAACGGGATCCCGTTTCATAAAGGTCAAAATATTAACCTTTTATGAAACGGGATCCCGTTTTAAAACGGGATCCCGTTATTTAAAATTTGAATTTAAAGCTCGGGTTTTGCTTTGTAACCCGGTTCGGGAAATGCTTTGGGGACCCGAACCTGAGCTCTGAACCAGGTTTGACCTGCAACTTGAAGGTCCTGTCAATGTCACAATAAAATAGTGACTTTGGGCATATATCTGAAGGTCTATTTTGCAGAATATTTTGACGAAATTAAAACCCATTATAGATGAGACAGTGTAGATTCCAAATATGTAATTTTTTTTACAATTGGATTAATTTTTCTATTTTTTAATCAATTTTTGATGAAATAGGTCCATAAACTTGAATTATTAAGGTTTTTTAGTATTTTAATAACTTTTTATTAACATATTTTTTTGTAAAAAAAATTGTAGGAAAACGTACTTTAGACAATTCTTTTCAATTTAAATTTTTTTTTTTTCAAAAAATGTTAAGTTTAGGTCATCTTATGCGTGACGTACATGATGATTTTTTAAAAGACCAAAAATGGCCAATAAAAAATTAATAAAAAAAAATTCAATAAAAAATTACAAAAAAATATGGAAAACGTGCTTCAGTGAGTTACAAATATTTTCCCAAAAGGATTTTGAAAAATATGATTATTTAGATCAAAATATGGATGACGTACACGTACATGGTATAGTAAAAAAAAAGTGACTTTTAAACAGTGGTTTTTAGAAACACCTATTCAAAATCACTTTCTATCATCTGGGTATTGAAAAAAATTACATATTTGGAAACTAGACTCTGAGTACTACATTTCATATTTAATGAATTTTTCCAAGATTCCACCGTTAAGTGCTTCAAATTTTTAGGTCAAATGTGACAAATTCTAAAAATCAGGGAAAACACTTCCACTTTTTGGCCAATAAGTGGACACAACTTCTTGCACACACCCTGGAAGCTCATGTGGCCTCACCTAAGACCTAAGACACATGTATTCTAGTAGACAAAGGACACGTAAGACACCTATTGTATAGTATGTATCTAGATTTTAGAGACATAGTAGACCTAAGACACCTAGTCTTTATACCTTAACGTAGTCTAGACCTAAGTCAACTAGACACCTAGATTATAGTTCTACCTAAGACACCTATTATGGTGACCTAGTTGACATATAGTACGTACCTAAGACACCTAGATTAAATTATAGAAGACACCTACCTAGAAGACACCTAGATCATTCTAGATTATACCTTATTCTAGTCTCTAGACAGGTCATTGATATATAGTATCTACCTAAGATGCCTAGATTAGATTAAATACCTTTTTTCTAGTCTCTATCTACCTAGTTGACATATCGTATATACCTAAGACACAATTAGAGACACCTATTATCTAGTTAGAAACCAAGACACATAGAGACACCTATATTTTATACATTACATAGATTTTATACATTATTCTTAGGATCAACTTCATCCATCACTTAGGTCTAACCCCATGAAGCATAAAATGATGATGTAAAAATGTGTATATGTGTAAAAATACAGCAGCAAATAAAAAGACAAACCTCACAAATTAATGTGCATACTTACAACTCAATGTAACATGACTTTACAAAATCAATGTGAATACTTACAAATTAATCCAACGAACCATCTGGGTCTACTCTACTCTTTATTGTGTCAAGTATTGCTTCATGTTCAGACTCACGCACCTTCCACAAGGTTTTGTTTAAAGGTCTACCTCGATATTGTATCTAATGAACATTGGATACCACAACAAGGTTCGAGTAATGAAGAATCTTTCGATGCATGTCAAAGTCCTGAAACATCCAAACATTAACACTCTTATGTGGGTACCTTATAAGCCATGTTTCGGTAATAACCACTAAGCTTGTAGGGTATTCGATGTTTTCTCCATCCATAACTGGGGCCTCCAATTTCTTTTTGGCCTCAACACAACAACACAAGTAATAATCTATTTCCTCTTCGTTATCTTCACTGTAATAACTACATATACATGCCCTACATTGATATGTGTAGCAAATTAGATGAAATTAGTCAACATTACAAAAACACTACAAAGTAAGATGACATTAGGAATTTCAAAAACTATGTAAATAGATATATTACCTTGTTGAACTAGATCTGATATGTGGTCAAAGTCAACTGATGATTCCATCTATGTTAGTTCCAATGCCATTGGGGGTTGATACATTTCAAGTGGGCTAAGATAACTTACCTACCATTCGTCAACCCACTCCTTTGACTCACACTCATCCCAAGCTTGAATTGTATAGGAAGAACAAAAGCATGACATCTTTCGCATATGGATACTCCATGAACCTACAATTGAGCTTCTGAAAGAGTGCATCTGACTTGATCCTGTCAGTGTAGAATAGTCCTCATATGGTGCAATGTTAGTATCATCTATCAACCAAAAAAATCTACGAATTGAAGACTTACCTTCATTACCTGGACCCATGAAAGCAATACACCACCCAACAATCAATTTTCCATCTGTCAACTTTGCATTGTCTTTATACTTTAACTCTTCTCGTGCTATGGCTCTTTTGATACATGCTCCTGCACCATCATACTCCCCCTTTCCATGCCCAGCCTCACAAAAGTTCCACATATGCTGAATACCTATAAAATTATGCCTCCTATTCATCCAATAGAAATTTCAGGAGTTCTTGAATTGTGACACACAATTATTTGACCATATGATATGCTAACTGAACGATATGCCCCTTCTAGCCAAATCATTATAGAACACCTAAAAGGAACTTTGCACGAACTCCATAGAATGCGTGCGATCATCACTGATATAGAAAATATACTCCCTTATGATCTTTCTATCATCCTTTGTACTATCATTCACATGAATGAATGTGATGTGCACAAATATAGAAACATGTGTGGAGTTGTAATATTGTGATTGTACCTCATACTGTGGCTATAGACTGTAGTTCTATGCAAAGTTGATGAGAGAACTAATGCTACCAACTGGAAATGTGTCCTTACATAGATTGAATTACAAGTCCAACCATCGAGCTCTATGGGCATGTCTTGTATACTCATACACTATGTTGTCATGAAATATAGGCATAAACTGATACACTGAAATCTTTTCATAAACTAATTCACACCTCTTTGCTTCTTTACCATCTTTTGTATTGTATGCAACTATTTTACACTTGTCAAACTCTACGTTTGTTTCCAACTGCATGTGTTCTTTCCATATGTTCACATATTGGCAAACGTTGCAAGCCACCACAATGATAACATGTGCCATCCAAGCATAATTTCTTGTAGAACATTTGACCTTCCTCTCTTTCACATAAAATTCTTGATATGAAGTCTCTTGAAGATGTTGGTGGGGCACGTATGCCACAACCCTGCACAACATTGTTATTATGCAAATCTAAACATATAGACCTATAAACATCAAAATGGTTAGAAATTCAATATGTAATCTACAACAACAAGTAGTGAATTTGTGATTTATCTTGACATAGAAAGGTTTTAGCATTTCAAAATATCTTTGATAAATTTTAATTTAAGGATACTTCTCTAGAAATTTACCATAAAACTATGTTTGAGTCTCATCAAAAAAATGCTTTGGATGTGACTCACGGTTCTGACTACTGATTCTCCTTCTTACCACATATTCTTCCAAAAGTTTTCAATTAATGATCTCAATGCTTCAACAATTGGTTTATCTTTTCATGGTAGTCTCCCTGAGAATGCCCATATTTCATTGGCATTAGTGTCCTCAATTCTTTGGTGTCTTCCAATAGCTCTTGATAAAGTTTTCCTATTAATTCTAAATTCTTGACTCGTCTTTCTAATGAGATGAGATTTTCTCATTTGACTATTTACTATAGTTGATGTAATCACACATTGTGTTGCATTACTATCTTTTGTGTGTGAGGTGTTACCCACACTCTCATATGCACTCATTAGATTCTTGACAATAAATTTTCACTTGAAGCCTCTGATGTTCTCAACCCAAGAATCTTCATAATGGACCTATACTTTATACTTCACATCATTTCAATGAATAGCTGACATCTTGCAGTCTCATTTAACTTTTCAAAGAACAATCTCCAAATCTTATGAGCATATCTTCTACAAGTGCATTTTGGAATCTTACCTTCCATTGGCTACAAAATATTCTCATCAATATCAATCAAATACTTAGGCTTTCTATGCAAAATTCTAGGTGGTGTTAAGTTAGGTAAATTCATCTCAACATTAGGAATTTCATCAATATTTAAATGAGATGGGCTAGATGGCATACCTTTGATCGAAGATGGAATAGATGACATACTTTGAGGTTGAGGTGGGAATGATGACATACCTCCTTCATCACATGTGAGTGCTGATGTACTCTCAACTTGAGATGTGGTAGATGGTGTCCCTACATGTTTATTTGTGGTAGAGGACGTGTCTCCAACTATGGTATTCAAATCTCTCATAGTACGAAGTATTTGCATTCGTTCTCTTTGTGCCGCCAATACCATATCTCTTTGTGATGGTTACGATTCCTCTTCAATTGGCATGTCTTCATTTATCATGTCTAATTTCCTCTTCTCATGAAGTTCCCTCATAGCTGCTGCTTTCTTTGTATTCTTAGCTTCTATCTCTTCCTGTGTTGGTTTAATTCTTAATCATTTCCTCGGCATGATGGAGAATTTGTCTGTAGCATGATAAAGAGACCAATATTAGTTCCTAATAAATGAATCCATACAAATAACTAAAATATATGTTATTCAACCCTTCATAGTAAATGTACATATAATCATCATGTAAAAGAGTAAATGTCACTCAACCAAAATAGGTACAAAGCATACAAAGTAAATTATTGCAGCCATACAAAGCATTATTGTACAATGTTATTGCAGCCATACAAAGCATTATGGTACAAAGTTCACTTCAATCCTAGATGAGGATAAGGTCAAAGGAGAGTCACCTATTGAGGCTACAAGTGAAGGGTACATGGGACTTCATGCTTGAAAAGGTTGAGCCAGACCCAATTTTACATGTTTGTTGTTACTAGGGCTACTATGATTTGGAATTGAGAAGGTGTTTTGTTGATACTAGGGCTAGTAGGATTTGGGTGGCTTGTGAAGGAATAGACAACAATTAAAGAGTGTAGACTTGAGTAAGGGTTTAGAATGGTTGTGTCTAAGTTCCTGAGGGGTAAGAAGACCTCTAGTAGCCTTGTTAGGTTTTGAAGTATTGAAGACCCTCTTTGTGCCTTTGTATAGGGAGATTGCTTAAGAGGAAAGATTATGAAATTTGAAGAAACTATTGGTATTCACCCTTTGGATTGAGTTGAACCCTACCTCTACATCACATACCTAGGATTGTCATAAAAATCATTAGACTAATCTCTATAATTTAGGGTATTGAATGGTATATAGTCAATCAAGGTAACCACCATCATGTGCTAACAAAGGACAATTAGGAACTTTTGAAATATTGTTGTGTCATGTGCATACAAATCATCATGAATAGGTGCACAAGGAATGTCCTAGCCCAACATATGTACATACAAATCATCATGTCATGTGCATACTTGTATGATCTTCGCACCTATTCATTTATATTTTAACTTGTTAATATGACAAGATAATAGTGGGATTGTATTTTTATTATGTTGTAAGGATTTATTCTTGTATAGTTTGAAATCATGGTATGTTAAGGTCTATTTGTTACACATAATTATTAAAGATCCCAAGTGTAGAAAATATACATAGTCTATTATATAAACACAAGATATGTATACATAGTCTTTTATTATGCATACTGGATACAAGTGATATAAACATGTATGATAAAGCATGATAAAGTAATTCAAATAGAATTAAGGAAAATGTAAAGAACATGCATGTAAAGACTCGACATACCTAAAAAATAGAGATTCGAATGGAGAGAGTACCCAATTATGTAGTGTTTTTTTCTTCTTACATAAAACTCCTCAACAATTTGAGTTTTTCACCGCTTGCTTCCTTTTCAATGTTAAATTGAATAACACTCAAATATAATTAGTAACAACAATACTATTAACTAATCTATAATGTTAAATTCCTAAAATTGAATCACAATTAACATTGTAACACTACAAAAATTGAAACTTGAATAGATATATATCAAGTTTGATGTGAAAACTATGTTATTTCCTCCTTCTTAAGTTGGAAAAGTAGAAAAGGTGGTGGAAAGATCATACAGAGGTGGTAGAAGTAAAATGTACATGTGAACTTCCTAACAGCATGAAAGCACTTCTTTTTTGTCAGAACATGCACATAATCAGCATGAAAACATAGCATGTCAGCCTAGATCATGGGGGTTCAGGCTTTTTTACCATTTCTATAGAAGGAAAAAACATGTTCGCATTTTGTCCTACTATAGATTGATCCATAAATATTTGTGCCTATCTCACCTTCGATAGCACCTTTACAATATCACACCTCTAGTTCCATTAGCTCATGTTCTATCTCTCACCTCTCTATATCTCACTTATCTCTCCCCCTCACCTCTCTACCTCTCCCCTCTCTATGTCTCTCAGTCACTCCTTGTCTACCTCTTCATCCATCCTTAGCCATCTAGGTCTCACTTAATCCTAAACCCTAAAGCCAGCTATCCCTATTCCTAAACCCTCAACGGGCTCGATACTATACCTTAAACCCTAATCCATTATCACTAAACCCTCCAACCCTATCCCTAATCTCTATACCCTTGACACTTTAATTTAACCCTAATCCCTCCACCCTCAACCCTATCCCAAAACCCTCAACCCTTGAACCTCAAACCTCAATGTCAAACCCTAATCGCTCAACCCTTAACTATAATCCCTCCACCCTCAACACTATCCATAAACCCTAAACCCTAAAACCTCAACCCTTAACCCTCAAAATCAAACCCTAATCCCTTAACCCTTAACTCTAATCCCTCAACCCTAAACCCTATCCCTAAACCCTCAACACTATACCTTAAACCCTAATCCCTCAACCTTATACCCTAAACCCTAATCCCTCAACCCTCAACCCTCAACACTAATTCCTCATCCCTAAACCCTAAACACTATCCCTATTCCTAAACCCTCAATGGGCTCGATACTATACCTTAAACCCTAATCTCTTATCCCTAAACCATGTAACCCTATCCCTAAACCCTCAACCCTCAAACCTCAACCCTTAACCCTCAACATCAAACCCTAGTCCCTCAACCCTTAACTCTAATCCCTTGACCCTCAACTCTATCCCTAAACCCTAAACCCTAAAACCTCAACCCTCAACCCTCAATGTCAAACCCTAATCCCTCAACCCTTAACTCTAATCCCTCATCCCTAAATCCTATCCCTAAACCCTCAACACTAGACCTTAAACCCTAATCCCTCAACCCTAAACCTTAAACCTTATCGCTAAACCCTAATCCCTCAACCCTCAACCATAATCCCTGAACCCTCAACCCTAATCCCTCATCCCTAAACCCTAAACACTATACCTATTCCTAAACCCTCAATGGACCTGATACTATACCTTAAACCCTAATCCCTTATCCCTAAACCCTCCAACCCTATCTGTAATCCTTATACCCTCCACACTCTACTTTAACCCTAATCCCTTAACCCTCAACCCTATCCCTAAACAATTAACCTTAGAACCTTAACCCTCAACCCTCAACATCAAACCCTAATCCCTCAACCCTTAACTCTAATCCCTCGACCCTCAACCTTATCCCTAAACTGTCAACCCTAAAACCTCAACTCTCAACCCTCAACATCAATCCCTAATCCCTCAGCCCTTAACTCTAATCCCTCAACCCTAAACCCTCAACACTATACCTTAAACCCTCAACACTATACCTTAAACCCTAATCCCTACCCCCTAAACCCTAAACCCTATCCCTAAACCCTAATCTGTCAAACCTCAACCCTAATCCCTCATCCTTAAACCCTAAACACTATGCCTATTCCTAAACCCTCAACAGGCTCGATACTATCCCTCAACCCTTAACCCTTAAAACTTGAACCCTAAAACCTATCCCTACACCCTCGACACTTGACACTATATCTTAAACCCTAATCCCTTAACCCTCATCCCTGAAGCCTCAACCCTAAATCCTTAAACCTTCAACCCTAAGCCCTATCCCTAATCCCTCTACCCTTGACACTCTACTTTAACCCTAATCCCTTGACCATCAACCCTATCCCTAAACCCTCAACCCTCAACCATCAACTGTCAACATTAAACCCTAATATGTCAACCCTAAAGCCTAATCCTTCAAACCTAAACCCTATCCCTAAACCCTCAACCCTCAACACTATACCTTAAACCCTAATCCCTATCCCTCAACCCTTAACCCTAAAAACTTAAACCCTATCCCTACACCCTCAACACCGACACTATATCTTAAGCCTTAAACCCTCATCCCTAAAGCCTCAACCTTGAATCCTTAAACCTTCAACCCTGAACCCTATCCCTAATCCTTGTACCCTCGACACTCTAACCCTAACCCCTTGACCATCAACCCTATCCCTAAACTCTCAACCCTCAACCTTCAACCCTCAACCCTTAACTCTCAACATTAAACCCTAATCCGTCAACCCTAAACCCTAATCCCTTAAACCTAAACCCTATCCCTAAACCCTCAACCCTCAACACTATACCTTAAACCCTAATCCCTATCCCTCAACTATTAACTCTTAAAAGTTAAACCCTTTCCCTACACCCTCAACACTCGACACTATATCTCAAGCCTTAAACCCTCATCTCTAAAGCCTTAACCCTCAATCCTTAAACCTTCAACCCTAAACCTTATCCCTAATCCCTCTACTGTCGACACTCTAACTTGAACCCCTTGACCATCAACCATATCCCTAAACCCTCAACCCTCAACCCTCAACCCTCAACTCTCAACATTAAACCCTAAACCGTAATCCCTCAAACCTAAACCCTATCCCTAAACCCTCAACCCTGAACACTATACCTTAAACCCTAATCCCTATCCCTCAACCCTTAACCCTTAAAACTTAAACTCTATCCCTACACCCTCAACGCTCGACACTATATCTTAAGCCTTAAACCCTCATCCCTAAGGCCTCAACCCTTAATCCTTAAACCTTCAACCCTAAACCCTATCCCTAATTGCTCTACCCTTGACACTCTAACCCTAACCCCTTGACCATCAACCCTATTCCTAAATCCTCAACCCTCAACCCTCAACCCTCAACTCTCAACATTAAACCCTAATCATTCAACCCTAAACCCTAATCCCTCAAACCTAAACCCTATCCCTAAAAACTCAACCCTCAACACTATACCTTAAACCCTAATCCCTATCCCTCAACCCTTAACCCTTAAAACATAAACCCTATCCCTACACCCTCAACACTTGACACTATATCTTAATCCTTAAACCCTCATCCCTAAAGCCTTAACCCTCAACCCTTAAACCTTCAACCCTAAACCCTATCCTTAATCCCTCTACCCTTGACACTCTAACCCTAACCTTGATATTAAATGCTAATCTGTCAACCGTAAACCCTAATCCCTCAACCCTAACCCCTATCCCTAAACCGTCAACCCTAAACACTATACCTTAAACCCTAATCCATCAACCCTAAAACCTAATCCCTCAACCCCTCAATCCTAAACCCTATCACTAAACCCTCAACCCTTGACACTATACCTTAAACCCTAATCCCTCAACCCTCAACCCTAATCCCTCAATCCTCAACCCTAATCCCTCATCCCTAAACCCTAAACACTATCCCTATGCTGAAACCCTCAACCCTCGACACTATATCTTAAACCCTAATCCCTTATCCCTAAACCATAAACCCTATCCCTCAACCCTTAACCCTTAATACTTAAACCCTAAAACCTATCCCTAAACCCTCGACACTCAACATGCTATCTTAAACCCCAATCCCTTTACCCTCATCCCTAAAGCCTCAACCTTCAATCATTAAACCTTTAACCCTAAACCCTATCCCTAATCTCTCTACCCTCAACACTCTACTTTAAGCATAATCCCTTGACCATTAACCCTATCCCTAAATCCTCAACCCTTAACCCTCAACTCTCAACATTAAACAGTAATCCGTCAACCCTAAACCCTAATCCCTAAACCCTATTCCTAAACCCTCAACCCTCAAAACTATTCCTTAAACCCTATTCCATAAACCCTAAACTCTAATCCCTCAATCCTAAACCCTCAACCGTCAACACTATTCCTTATACCCTAATCCCTCAACTCTAAAACCTAATCCCTCAACTGTAAACCCTAAACCCCATCCCTAAACACTCAACCCTCAGCAAGTTATACCTTAAACCTTAATTCCTCAATCCTCAACCATCAACCCTAATCCCTCATCACTAAACCCTAAATGCTATCCCTATTCCTAAACCCTCAACCCAAGACACTACACCTTAAACCATAATCCCTTACCCCTAAACCTTAAACCATATCCCTCAACCCTTAACCCTTAAACCTTAAACCCTAAAACCTATCCCTAAACCCTCAACCCTATACCCTCAACAATATACTTAAGCCCTAATCCCTCAATCATCAACCCTATACCTTAAACCCTGAAGCTTACACCCTCAAACCCTCATCCCTAGACCATATAACCTCACCCTTATATCCTAAACCTCAAATATTGTGCCTCAACCCTATACTTAAATTAAACCTAAACCATATGTGCTCTCAACCCATGTCACCCTATGTCGTATATACCCTCAATCCATATCGTAAACCCTAAACCCAATATCCTAAACCCTAATCTCCAGACCTTACACACTTAATCTTATACACTCAACAACCTAAATATTAACCCTCAACCCTCTAATCTCTACCTTCTACCCTCTACTTATTACTTAAGCCCTAATCCCTCAACCCTCAACCCTCAAAACTATATAGGCTCAGGTCCTTATATACACTAAACTCAAAACACTTACATACATACATACATGCATACATACAAACATACATATATACATACAAAGATGCATACATACATGCATGCATACATGTACATACATACAAGCATGCATACATACCTACAAGTATAGATATAAACATCCATGAAACATACTTATGAAACTCGAACATAATTCATTCAAAGGAAGACATAACGTGAGCGCATTATAACGCGCTCCCGTTATGTTGAACTGGGAAAACACTGGCAAACATACAAAATAGGAAAAAAGCACAACATAATGCCAGTGCGTTATATTGTGCTTTGGGAATCCCAAGCCTTAGGCTTGGGATTTTCTTTGGATTTCCAACCCAAAGGCTTGGAGTGCCCTTTCAACATCCACAGACATGTTTTTACAAATTCTACAAGATTTCACATAATTTTGTTCATGTTAACCCTTAGATTTGCATGTGTTTCAAGGTCAAACAAATCAAACACCTGGGTAATGTTATGCTTTCTCTTAGCTATTTAATGATGTAATTTTTTTCATATTTTGACAATGTCAAGCCTTTCATCTTTAATTTCTTTTGTTTGTGTGTCTGGTTTTGGGCAAAAACCATTGTTTGGTCCTTTTTTCATTGTAAATTAACAATTCATTAAAATTTCAAAAAAAATACATATTTAGAAACTAGAATCCATTCTACAGATATTAAAAAAAATGATTTTCAATTAGTTTTCAAAATTTATAGGGGTAGCACGGCCAAAATTTTGTTTTTTAGGATGTGTCCATTTTAAAAATTAGCAAAATATCAAATATTCATCAAAAAATTATCAGAAAAATTAGGCATAAACTACATGCTGTTAGCTAATTTCTCACCAAAACAATTTTAAAAATACCAAAAAAAAGTTAACCTTTTGAGGGAGCCACAAAACATGCTATGTTATGTTTTTTTGATAGAAACAACACCAATTTTTGTGCCTCCCTCTTTTGAACCCCTTAATCTATGCTATTTTCAAAAAAATTAGTAGTTTAGAAAGTAGACTCGGAGCACTATGAACATTGTTTTGGTTGCATCTCCAAATTTTGAGTGTAACTATGCTCAATTTCTCATCCAAGGCTAGCATTTCCTGATTTCAGAAAAAAAGTGGCCACTTAAGACCCTTTTTTGGCCCCCCATCTTCTTGCACTTACCCTTTACAATTGGCTATGCAAGCCATACAAGACTGATATAATGAAATAAATATCCATATAACATAATAATCTCTGAACATGACCACATTGATCCTCCGATCTTCCGCAAGACAAGACTAAGAGTGTGGTTAAGGCTCTTTTTCCACCCAACCCTGAAGTACTGGACATCCCCGGGTTTCTTCCTAACTCGAAGAAAATATCGACCCTACACAAGGAGCCTAGAAACCTAGAATGGTGTAAGCAGGAGGGAATCTCTTGATGCATGCCTATTGCTTGTATGCATCCTAACCTAGAATGACATAAACTCTTGCAAGCATGATGTTGCAGAGACATATATAACATAATTCTAGGCTTTTTAATAATCCATCTATTTCAATGGTACAGTAGCTTGGCCAAGTAAATAACAAAAATGATAGTTTTAGAAAAAGTAAAACTATCATCTCTGGAGCCCACATTCAGTATCTTGTCCTGAAAGTACATTACTTTACCCAAAAAACATGAAATTAATAGTTTTTCTAAGTTTAATTATCCATAATCAAGAATATCCATTCCATACAACAATTATAGTTTTCATCAAATCCAATTCATTCATCTAGTTTGCTTGTTAACTAAGTTTACCATTTTCCTTTGAAGTTTTATATCAATTTTCATGACAAGACATTTTCTAGATGTGCTGAATATTATCAGTTTCATAATCAAAATTAATCTATTGATTTACTATAGAGCATTTCTTTCACAATTCAATGGTTTTGTTACAATGCTAGTTTTGACAAAATATACTCAATAGACCATTTATTTTCATACAAGAAACTCTCAACTGTGTAAAATAAAATAAAATAAATTATCATCTTTTGCTGCCTTTCATTCTAATATAGATCTAGAATTTAAATACATATATTACAACAAATAAACCCCATAGCAGTAACTTTATATACTGAGAATACCCAATCTTATAATGCTATTACACCATACCAGACAAATATATATATATATATATATATATATATATATATATATATATATATATATATATATATATATATATATATATGAGAATAACAAAGTAAATGGCAGCACCCATAAATAATTATAGAATTCATATTATTGTTCTCAAGAATAAAATTGTACTATTCAAATGACTACCAGAATGTATAAATTCACACACACACACACACATATTACAATAAATAATGAAATGTCTATCGGTGTTGTGCCTAGAGGTAAGAAGGTGTTAATAACAGTAGACTTGGTGCTGCAAACAAACCAACAAATGACATTCGATTTACATGTAGTATATTTTAGTTTTGTAATAGTTTCAATTCAAAGTAAATTGTAACTTATACGTTATGGTTTGCGGCCCCCATATGGGTTTGTAGTCCCCAAAGGGAACTGCGGCACCATATGGGTGTTGTAGCCTATCTATGTCCCATACTCTATACAATATAACTCAGCCTTTGGCCATTTTAACCTTTATTTAGTTATTATGCAGTTCAAAATCCATTTTCTATACTTCATACTTTATAATTGATTCAAAAGAAATTCCAAAACCATAAGTCTGTATTATACAAGCAGTATTTCATACATGTGTGTGTGTATATATATACATATGTATATATGTATGTTTGTATATATATATGTATGTGTATATATATGTATATATATTTATATATTTGTATATCTATGTATGTATATGTATGTATGTATATGTATGTATCTATGTATATATATATGTATATGTATATGTATATATATATATGCGTGTGTGTATACATATATATGTATATATATATGTATGTATGTATATGTATATATGTATGTATATTTATATATGTATATATATATATGTATGTGTGTATGTATATGTATATGTATATGTATATATATATGTATATGTCTATGTATATGTATATATATATGTATATGTCTATGTATATATATATATATACATATACATATACATACATAGACATATATATATATATTATATGTATATGTATATGTATATATATATATTTATATATAACATATGAGATTTTTATTAACAAATCATATACACAGTAATATACTTAGCAACATATTTTCACACAGATAATAATCATAACTTATAGTATGTATTGAAATACGGATATAATGAAAGAACACATTTAGAGAAAAACTCAGAGGTTTGTCCACACACAATTTGAGAATATAAATTTGAATAAAAACCCAGAGCTTCGCTCTCCAATCAATCGAATGCTCAAAACCCTCTATTCCCCAAAAGCTTCCTTTGTTCTAGATCTTCAACCTTTTTTCAAAGCCCTCTTTTCCTCAAATAAATCTTGTGTTTTGTTTACAGATTCAAAGATGAGAAAGAAAGTTGAGAGTACAAAATTGTCAGTGAATTTTTGTCTTGAGAGAATAAGTCTTATTCCTCTTTTATTATTTTCCTCTCCAATCTTGCTTTGCTTTCTTCTGAGCTTTATTTTCCTAATTAAAGTTTTCTTTTTCTAATTTTTGATTGTTTTATTGTTTTCTTGTTTTCTTTCCTTTTTGTTTTGTTGTAAAATCTTGTTTTTTTTTTATAATTTTATTCTCTAATTTATCATAAATAATATTAAATAATAAACATGATTATCTCTATAAACAATTAATAATAATATTTTCATTCTTCTAATAAAAATCAAATAAATAATTTAAACTATTTAATCTATTTTTCTATGAACATATAATATAAAATGCCAATTAATTAAATAATCTAACTACAACACAATAAAATAAGAACTATATAATAAATTCAATTAAATGCAATTATAATGCATCTACATGACTCTAAGTGATGTGTGTGAGAGAAATCTCCCTGTCTTAACCTTGTCAGGATGCTAACCTCCTTTACCTTAACCACAGCCTTGTCTTCGACAACTTGCAACTCATGATAAACTCAAATTTCCCATTAATAGGTTAGTAACCCAATAGCCGAGGCATCAAAATTAATAACATGAATATAACATTCATTTCATTTTATTTTTTCCATATTAAAATAATCATTCACCTTTCAAAATAACAAATTGTTCATCTAACCACACATAATTGTTCATGAAATATTTCCACATAAAGTAGTTCCAGAAAGCATCAAAATCTAAGACGTGACGTCCTTCTCCACTTGGAAGAGACATCGTCTCGATGTCTTATTAGAAAACATCTATACAAAGAGTCTTATGCAGCAAATATCAATAATATAATAAATGTCATCATATGCATAATAAAAATGAACTAAACTCTCAGATGTGGAAATGATCTATTAATATCCTTCACATTCCCTTAGGTGGCACTATCCACCGACGTATTGGTCCTACTCCACCTTATACCAAAATAATTTCTCAAATTTGCATTTAACATTGCATCCATCAAATAAATCCAAGTATATAATCAATAAAAAAATTTAGATGGCACATCTACCAATTTAATGTATATAATTAACCACATGGTATAACTACCACTTAATTACATTTATTCTAGCATAAGAGTAACAATCACATCTTTAATGCACACCAAGAAGGCATAAATCAATTCATCATAGATGTGAATCAATCATCACAATGCACATGCAATCACATGGTAACATAGTATAATATTGAAAGATCAGTCTTCCAAATCAAACATTAGTCGAGATCTCCAACATCAAGATAAAACTCCAAAGGTGCACCAACTAGGTTCTATCCAATCATCATGCAAACAACTCCTTTGAAACTATATGACTCGTATCATTCCTATCAATGGAATCCATTTCTTCTTTCATTACAAGTGCAACAAAATTTTATCTTCAGCCTAATCTAGAATTCAAAAAAAAATTCTGGAAAATCTCTTGCTTGTCTTCCTTGTGCTTTTGTACAATGCTAAAACAATTCAATTCCTTTAATTTCTTTACTATTTTATGTACTTGGTTGATCACTATATTTGGTTATTTATTTCTGTTGTTCAATTCCTTTTCCTTTTCTCCATAGGAGAAGACTTATGTCTATAAAACATTCTAAACATCCCATGATCTTTTGCCATTCAGTTACATTTATCCAACCATACTTCATTTTCAAACAACTTGTCATAGATTCATTTTTCAACTCTTTATTCCAATAGGTCATTTACTATGATTAATTTTTCCTAACCACAAATTTTGCAAGGATATAAATTCCAACAATTTTCTTTTCTATGATCTTCTCTATCACAATGGAAACAGTTTAATTTTTTTTATTTCTTAGTACTTGCAAAAATATTTGCCTTTTCCTTTACCTTGATACCCGAGACCTTCATACTTAGTGCTTACAACTAATTCAATGGGCTCTTTGAGTCTTTACCCATGCTTACCCAAACCTTCTCCTATATAACCAATTTTCTTCAAAATTTTCAACCCAACATTATCCTCAAAACAACTAGCTATGATAGCAGATTCATCATCATTTTTCTTCCTTTACATTAGATTGATCATTTGATGGCTTGATTTATAGATTCATTTTCTTTCGGCATGTTACAAACCATTATTTTAACTCATCATTTGATTCATCTATTTTGAAATTTCTCCTTCTAAGTTCTTCAACTTTCCTTGCAAATTTTCATCTTTCTCTTGAACTTTCAACAATTCTTTTTTTTTTTTGTAAATTCCTTTTCACCCCATAAACCTTTAACTTCAAACAAAAATTTCAAGTTAGCTCAAGTAATCCATAATGACACAAAAATCCATTTCAAAACTTCCTCAACACTTCAACAGTGTTTATTACATATAACAAAATTAATGAATTTAATCTACCAAATCTCTTAGTAACACACAGGTTATGAAACAATATATTCTCCGCATCCTACTCCCTTACACAACCCATTAGATGCCTGTCATGGACATGATAGAAAACACAACATGATACACAACCATCAGTTTCATGCATTCAAGCATAGCCACCAATAAATAATAAATAAATAATTCCAAAGGAAAGAAAAAGTCAATTTCAACAATAAGGCATAAAAATGCGTGCAATTTCAACAGTAAACCAACATGACCATCAAGGTCACAAGATAAGTAAAATTTAAATTTTGATGGTTATACTTTTTCATAAAGAAAAATAAAATTTCAATGTTGGTCTTTACAACATTTAGAGAAATTATCATTGTTAAAAATAAAGATCAAAATTCAAAGTTTCACACTACATGAACTATGTGACTAATTCAAGCCACCAGAGAGGGAGTACGATGCTACACTACACTTGGATCCAAAAAAAATTGGGGTGAGTTAAGAGAACACACTCAGTTGCACAAAACAAGTCTTCCAAAGATTCCAAACTCATCTATAACATAAAATCACTTCTACTATCAATAAAACATCACTCAAGACACCTAACAACAAAGATTGCATTACAATCATCATTTAAAGTCATATAGTCATATAGTCATACACTAGCAAACACTCAACAACCAAGATTAAGCTAGGACAAAACTAGTTTCATAAACCAAGATATCCCCTTATACATCAATCTCAGCTCCCACTAACAACGATTAACATAACTCCCCATACAATGATTCTCCAAGCATGGATAATAAATTAATGTAGCATTTGCATGAGGCTAAATTTTCTTCACAACATAAAACTAAACAACGAGAGTCACAACTCAAGTCACATATCTATTCTTCCAATAAGTAATGGTTGACACTTCTCATCAATCAAGGTTTTGCTGCTTCACTCAAGATTCCAACACCTCAATATCACAAAGACTATGCAATTACCTCTTTCACACCTCCTCCTTGTTCCACAATACAACAAAAATACACTCGGGTTCCACATAAGTCATTACCCAATGATCTATCTTACAACTGCATAATGATGCTCTCCATGAGACAAAGCAATATTTATTTCAAGAAAGCATTTACTAAAAAGGCAATTACTTAAATCATACAAGTAAAACATCTTCTTTCATATACCAAGTTCAATTACGCTTGAGAACATGGTATTTCCTTTCACATAAGGATTCTCATAACTCCACTATCAAAAGGTGGTCACACAAGCATGAACATGACCCTACAAAGGTCACTTGAGTACACTCATACACTACAATGACTCACACATAAGCACTGTTTATCATGGATCACCAATGAAGATCCTTAAGACATATGAACCTTGCATTCTCAAAAGATCTCATGGATTCTACTAAATCCATGCTCACATCCTAAAAAGAACAATGCATTTCTCTAAAATTATCTAATCCAAAACCTAATACTATTATAGGTACTCTTTCCTTAAAACATCCATTCCAAATTTCTTTTTTTTAAAAAGGCTCAGTCAATGTTTATCCATCATTATCAGCTTTCTTTATTTCACAAGTGATTTTATTTCTTCCTCTTATCAAGATTATTTCATTTCTTCTTCCCTTGTATCTTATCAACTCATTCATCCTTTACGTTATCAAAGAGATCTTTCTCCTTTATATATATATATATATTGCCACATCATCGTTCATGGGTTGTTACCATATACTATCCATTTTGGTTTACTTCAAATAGTCACCAAGAGTCCTATTCATCAAGAGAACCTTTGACCCATAACTAGGGTTCCCTATTCAATACAATAGGTTCATGATAAGACTTCAGAACTTCAAGAAGAAAAACACCCATAAGCAACAAATATCGGGGGGCATCTAACTCCAAAAGAAGAAGGCACATGCTATCCAACATGCCAACAGACAAGGACCCACACATACTTGATCAACTAAGCAACACACACCCCAGAGCTCCCAATGCTAGAACCGTGCTTTGATACCAAATGCAAGGTGTGGAAAATTACATACTAAACTCTTGGCAAGAGGCACTACTCTGGTATAAACTTGCATGTTGTCATTTATGGCAACAAGGCTCAGAGGTCTCATTAGCATGAAAGGAAGACATATCTCAAGAAGGTCATATTGGATTTCAGGTCTGGTTGGTACAAAATAGCTAACTATGGGTATATACAAAAATAGAGGATAGTAAGTGGGTTAGTATGCCTCTGCAAATGATCATCTGGAAATGTGACTCATGTATGATATTTATAAGTGTTTGAGGTTGTTCTGTTCTAGAGATCAAGTCCTAAATTCTTCCAAAAGTCATCTAGAAGAAATATCTAAGTCAGGGTAAACAAAGGTGTAGCAGAGACAGTAGACAGGGCACATTGTAATGGTCTGCATTCCTCCATAGGTGAGTATTTTACTATGTAGTTTTAAGGTATTGTAAACACTTGTATGAAGTGTCTAATTCTAGAGTTGTGCGATCTAAAGACCATCAAAATGATAGCTGAAAGTTGTTGAGTATCACTACAACGTTTGTTAGACTTTGACTGAGATAGAGTATGAGCTTTAATGGTCTGCATTTCTTAGCAAGATGAAATCATGGCTTGTAGTTGTGAGGGTAATTTTTGCAATGTATGAAGAGTCTTTGATATAGTTTTGAAAGTGTTCTACTTTTGACATCCACAGTAAAATCTGTAAGTCAACAGATGAAACAATTATGCATGTGCTTAAGGAACAGGCTGACTGATATGATAAATCTGTTGATAACTGAGAGGGGGGGGGTGAATCAGTTATCCTAATTATTTCCCTTATTGAACTTTCCTTTTAATTGATGCAGCATAAAATCAAACACAAAAACATTAACCATGAAATAAGAAACACATGACACAGTATTTTTGACGTGGAAACCCTGTTAAGGGAGAAAACCACGGGGTGATTAACCCAAAATTATTCTCTGTTAGAAGAATAGGAAATTACAAAAATGGCACTTGCCAATTAGGGCTCACTGCCCGAGCACACTGCTCACAAGAGGCCCACTGCCTACAAGAAGACACACTGTCTACAAAGTGATGAGAATCACAGTCTTGAACTGATTGGAAGCATCTGCATATGCTGGAGTTCAATTCCGGTTAGGCTCAGTACACTGATCTGCTGCACTTCATCTTTTCTCTGTTCTTTATTCTGCTATCTTTCACATACCGGATTCTTTTTGCTACCTCTGCTCTTATCTGGACTTATTCGCATATATCTCCACATCAACACCCACTTCACAACTAAATCCATCCTCTATATATATCCGCACAAGTAATTTCATCACCTTTCTAGTCGGCATCCGGAACAGTCTAGTTTCTTACAAACTTTTGTTCTGTCGGCTGAATCCTCCCTCACCAAGCAATGCGGATCAAGCATATACTTGTAGATATCATTAATCATGTCGGCCAAACATGATTCATGCCTTCACAACCTCTGTCATCAACAGTAACACATCCGGAAAGCAGTCTGATACTCTGTCAGTCAGTTCTTCCTCTGTATTCACTGTCTCTCAGGAATCCGGTACTCAACCATTCATATCTTTTTCCTTGTCCATCACCGGAGGCTAAATCCTTGGAATATACCACTCAAGGTAGTCCTCTTGACTTCCCCAAATCCGCACTGCACCAAGACACTTCCTCTGAGAGATCCGGACCAATCTGTCAGACCTTGCCACATGCTCTGTTCTTCTTCACCGGACCACAACATTCTTTATTCTGACTTCCGGTAGAGACACATCATGACTTGCGGATATGTGGGATGACCTTTGTTGCCATCAATGACAACAACCATGAATCCATATAGTGTCTCTTGCCAACAATCTCCCCCTTTGGCATTGATGGCAACACTTAGTGAAAAATGACTAAGTGTTTTCACTATGCTCCCCCTTTGCTGATGCTCTGTCTTTATATACAATTTCCAGAACTCCCCCTTAGTTGGATTCCTCATTTTTCACTGCTCCTCACTCCCCCTTTGACATCAATGGCAAAGGGTAGGGTCCGCATATCAAAATTTTCAAAAATTTCTTATACTTAGCCGCATATTTACATACTCACATATATTGAAGAATGTCTGCAAAGGATATATGCAATTGAATCATTTCTGTAGCCCAACTTTGCTTCATTCTATCCAAAATTGAAATGTGACCACTTAACAAAAATGCAAAAGCTTCTGCCCGCTTGAGATCTGTCGGATCTTTTGTTTGGGCGGTGGTCTGAGCATCACTGATGGCCTCATGCATAGTTTCCAACTTAGGGATTATAATCCTTCTAAGTTCTCCCATCCGGTTGGTGATGTTCTTCCTTTCCTTCTCAAGATTCTTTATTTCATTCAAGACTGCAATAGTCTGACATTCTTGATTTATTATGGAGGAAGAGAGAGGATCAAAACTTTGAGATAAGCTTTGTAGCTTATCCTGTTCCTCTTTTATTTTCTTGTCAAATGCTGCTGTTGCCTTTGACCAGGATATACAAAATTTATAGATGTCACCGCCATCCTTAAGAGCATTCTCTAAGCTCTTTATTCCAATGCTTACAATCTTCCTATCCTTAGAGATTAATTCTAATATTTCTGAAAATCTTTTATCCAAAAATTCCTTCCGGACCTTTTCTTTAGCTGATTTTTCTAGAGAGTCAAAATGTGTATCAACACTGCTGACTAAGGTTTTTAGATTACCGGAAGAGGAGGCTGTCGGATCTATCTGGATTGATGGCATGATCTTTACAAGTACTCCGGAAGTAGCCTCTATCAACTCACAGTCTTCCATATGAGACTTCAAGAGCTTTTCATTTGCCTTGGCATTTGCAAATGAAGCTATCTTCATTGTTTGTACCGGAGAGAGAGAGTCAAAATCAAATGGGCCTTTTAGAAGCTCCGGTTCATCAATCTCTAGAGTTTCTTTGCTCAAAAATTGTTGAACAGTTTGTGCAGTGTCTCTTGCCAGAGACAGATGTTTCTTTTCTTCTGCAGTCTTAGAACTGTCAACCTCTTTGTCTTTCACCACTGCTTCCTTCTCTTGTAATTGCTCTTCTTCTTTGGATCCGGAGACTGTAGGGGAAACCGGAAGAGAGATGCTAGCTTGTTCATGGGCCACTTCTTCTGGAGCAGAGGATCCCAAGTCCTCAGTTGTTTCTGTACCTAAATCCTCTACAACAGGAAGATTGAACCTTTTGAAGGCCTTCCGGAGGATCTCTTCTGTTTCTTGGGCCACTTTGTCAGTCTCACCAAGCATGAGTTGATTCATCCTGGCTTTGCTTCTGAACTCATCTTTGCAGTCCTTGAAGATAATGTTCATTGTCTTGGGATCAATTTGAGGACATAGCTGAATAGCTATCTGCTCCCGGATCTCAAGATCTTTAGCATGAGCATTATTCTTTCTTACTTCCAATTCCTTTTCTAGGCTTTTAGGAATAAGAGATATTATTTCAATGAAAGCCTTATTATATATGTTAAGATATTTAACTGTGGCCTCCTGCAGAGTCTTTTGGTCGGCCTCACTGAAGTCATCATAAGATTCAGTCATTGGTTGAAGGTTTCCATCCACCGTGACCGACTTGATTATGCTCTCTAGAGACAGAGTGGGCTTTTCAACAGATACCTCTGACGTTTCATCCTTGTCTTGGCCTGTGGAGGGCTTACCGGATCCTTTCTTCTTCTGTTTCTTTATTTCTCTTACTCCCTCATCTGATTCTATTTCCTCTTCATCCTTTTGGCTTCCATAAGCCCTTGTGGCTTTTGTCTTGGATCTCTTACCGGATGCCTGAACTTCCGGTTTTGAACTTTTGGTTGTGGGAGGTGCAGATCTCTTTGATGATCTGGTCTGGGTGGGAGCTTCAATCGGAGCACTTTCTTTACTTTTCTCTTCTTCCTCAGCCTTCCTCTTCTTTTCCTGGTTGGCATCAAGTGCCTCTTTTGAGATGCCTAGGCCTTGAGCAATGTGCTCTACTTCTTTTCTCACCTTTCTTTTAATCTCAGGTTCCCTGAGTTCTACATGTATTTTTACACTCAGCTCCTCAAAGGTTCCAAACCTTTCTGCCTTAGGATCTTTGGGCTGACTTAGCATGTGTTGAACATGCAGCTCCACTATCTGTTCATCCACTTCATACCCCATGGGCATGATCCAGACAGTCCTTGGCTCCACTGCCTCCATTAGGCACTGATCAGTGTCAACCATAAAACACACTGAGTCTTTGTATTTTTCAACAAGAGACTGGGGAATTCTCTCTCTTGCTTGCATCATGCTCTGAAAGTTTTTGAAGTATCCCCATAGAGCTGTATTTCTCATTTTTGCATCCCCAAGTCCATGCAAGTAGTCTCTTATCTGGACTGCAACAGGTTTGTCGTTCTGCCATACCCATCCACTTGTTCCGGGTAGCTCATTCATGAAGTAGAAGAATAGACATACAATAAGAGTACCATACTTAAAGGAATTCTTCTTATCCTTCTTGATTTTCTGTATATTTTCCATTAATTGGCTTAGCAGTAGTTCACAGAGATCATATTCTGCATTCTTTCTTAGCATTTCATAGGCAGTGTATACTGCAGTTCCGGATACAGAATTCTCCCTGCTGGAGTGATAGATCTTGTATCCTATTATCATTGATGCATATTTGATATCCGGATCCGAAATATCTTCAATGGTCATTGCCCTCTTGTCAAATTTTGATCCGGTGGCCTCAGTTACAATGTTGTTCTTGACAGATTTGAGGATAGGTACCCCTCCGGAAGAGTATAGACCAGTTACTACTCTAATTGCCTCTTTTGTGATCTTGCAGGGTCTATCTAGCCATAGAAAGTTGTCATGCATCCTGCTCAGTACATACCGGACCCATTCATCTTCTTCAAAGCTGGGGAAATGAATAAATTGCTCAAATTGTTTCTTCTGGATATCCTTATACTCTGGTTTAAGCTCAAAAGCATTGTCTATCAGTTGCTTGTGATAGAGGTCTCTTAATTTGAATTCCCCAAATTCCTCAATGTTTGCATGTATGTAAACCCTAATGTCTTCGGTATGTAAAACTCCATGAGGAACACTAGAGAAGGCTCCTAGTGGATCTACCTCCAATGATTTGTAGGGATGTTTCTTGAATGAGGGGCGAGGTCTATCAGAGATCTTAACTATGTTTGGAGTAGCCATTCTTCAAAGATTTGCAGTGAGGTAATGAAAAACGGAGAATACCTTATGCGCCTTCGGTTTGCACGGAGTGGTTGGATTGATTTCTTTATGCAATAACTTCGGCAGGAGATCCTTGGTGTGCTTGATGAACCTTGTTGCAGAGCTCCACTTTTCACTTCTTCTCGAGTGCAGAATGAGCAAATGACCTTTGAGAAATCCCTTAAATTGCTCCGCGAACCCTAATATCTGTCTGCAATAAATGCTTCACCTACATCATTCCGGTTTGCCTTGTCTGGATAGTTTGGAGTATCCCGGATTAGTCCTGATCTGTGAATATCATCCGGATCTTTCAATCATGAATAAATCGAGGTAACATATTACAAGAACATCCCAAACACTCTGTTCAATCCGCAGAACAAGATAGTGCATTTCTGGATCTTTCCGGACCTTTTTGTAATCCTTTATCATACCGGAGCATCTCCCTGAACAGGTCTTATTTGATCGATCACAGCTTCTTCATAACTCCATGCGGACCTCTGAAAACTTGACTGAAGTATCTCAAGACTCATATCTACAAACCCTTTGATCCGCATCTTGTGCCACATCCGGCACCACTTGTTTGGCTGGGGGAACAAGATTTTCTTTGAGTCTCCCCCTGAGCCTGAGCTCACTTTTTAATTTCCGGAAGAGATATCAGCACTAGAGTCTGGTGCGGATCCAACCTCTACATTCTCTGAACTTTTCTTCACCCAAATCTTGCTCATCTGACTCCTAACCTCATCCGCATTCATCTTTTGTTTACCCTTGTCTTGATTCTGATTATACACCGGACCTCTTTTGTCCTGATTCTTGTTTCTGCAGATTTTAGCATTATGACCAGACCTATTGCAGATTTGGCAAATAACATTTCTTTGCATATTTGACTAATATCCTCTTGATCTGCATTGATTAGCCATATGACCTACTCTATTGCATGTGAAGCATCTACCTTTGAATGATTTGTTTACTTGCATAATTCTGCATTCATGGGATTTGTGTCCATACCTTTTGCAGTTGAAGCACTGTCTGGAGAAGGATGAATTAATCTGATTCATTCTCATTCTGCACTGATTAGCTTTGTGACCAAAGTGGTTGCAGCTGTGGCAGTATCCATTGAAGGATGGATATCTTTGAGCATTTGGCTGTCTTACCAGAGGTCTTCTAGGCCTGCTCCTTGGATTTTCTGATCCAAGATTCTTCTGACCGGATCCGGAGCTTTCTCCTTTCTCATATCCCAAACCATACTTGTCATCTGTCCTCTTTTGACTTCCAAGAAGAACTTCAAGTTGAGCAGAACTTATCTTGAATTTCTCTTTATATTCATTTGTTGTTTGAAGGTCTCTTTTGAGAGAGGCAATTTGATCCTCAAGTTTTCCTTCATTATCTTTGGCATCTTCAAGATCAGATTCAAGATGTCTGATAATCCTGTCCATCTGGTGGCATTCTTCTAATTTTTCTTTAAGAGATTGTCTTAGATTGTCTTCAGCCTTTCTTTTTTCTTCAATCTCTTGAGTAAACTTTATAGTTCCTGATTCCATTTCATGTCTTAACATAATGACTTCTTTTGATAACTTTTCACATAACTTGGTTTGCTCAGTCAATTCTTCATTTGTATTGCTTTCTTCACTTTGTCTTGCCAACTGTTGAAGCAGCTCCTTTCTCTTTTTCATAGAGAGACTTAATTTGTCTTTTAATTCTCTCATGAATTCATCAGCCTGTTTGAGTCTTTCCTTTAATTCACTGACTTCAGAATTTGACTGTTCAAGATCCTCAAGAGCAGTCTTGAGTTGCTCCCTTAAACCATATGCATCCATTTGAAATCCCAGATCTTCCTCAAGCTGTTAGGCTCTATTAGGAGGAACTTAGCTCTGATACCAATTGTTGATAATTGAGAGGGGGGGTGAATCAGTTATCCTAATTATTTCCCTTATTGAACTTTCCTTTTAATTGATGCAGCATAAAATCAAACACAAAAACATTAACCATGAAATAAGAAACACATGACACAATATTTTTGACGTGGAAACCCTGTTAAGGGAGAAAACCACGGGGTGATTAACCCAAAATTATTCTCTGTTAGAAGAATAGGAAATTACAAAAATGGCACTTGCCAATTAGGGCTCACTGCCCGAGCACACTGCTCACAAGAGGCCCACTGCCTACAAGAAGACACACTGTCTACAAAGTGATGAGAATCACAGTCTTGAACTGATTGGAAGCATCTGCATATGCTGGAGTTCAATTCCGGTTAGGCTCAGTACACTGATCTGCTGCACTTCATCTTTTCTCTGTTCTTTATTCTGCTATCTTTCACATACCGGATTCTTTTTGCTACCTCTGCTCTTATCTGGACTTATTCGCATATATCTCCACATCAACACCCACTTCACAACTAAATCCATCCTCTATATATATCCGCATAAGTAATTTCATCACCTTTCTAGTCGGCATCCGGAACAGTCTAGTTTCTTACAAACTTTTGTTCTGTCGGCTGAATCCTCCCTCACCAAGCAATGCGGATCAAGCATATACTTGTAGATATCATTAATCATGTCGGCCAAACATGATTCATGCCTTCACAACCTCTGTCATCAACAGTAACACATCCGGAAAGCAGTCTGATACTCTGTCAGTCAGTTCTTCCTCTGTATTCACTGTCTCTCAGGAATCCGGTACTCAACCATTCATATCTTTTTCCTTGTCCATCACCGGAGGCTAAATCCTTGGAATATACCACTCAAGGTAGTCCTCTTGACTTCCCCAAATATGCACTGCACCAAGACACTTCCTCTGAGAGATCCGGACCAATCTATCAGACCTTGCCACATGCTCTGTTCTTCTTCACTGGACCACAACATTCTTTATTCTGACTTCCGGTAGAGACACATCATGACTTGCGGATATGTGGGATGACCTTTGTTACCATCAATGACAACAACCATGAATCCATATAGTGTCTCTTGCCAACAAAATCATTGTACAGAGAAGAGATAGTGTTTGAAGGATCTATTCAAGTGATTGAAGGATTAGAGCCAACCTATGTGAGCATTTTTGGGAAAATTTTTGGGTCTGCATAACATTTAGTGCATGGATTTGAGTTGACAAGCTGTATCTTTCTATGTACATGTTTTGTATCTTGGATACTGACCTGATTATGAATCAAATCATGATGTGGATATATAAGAGTGATGAATTTTGATTGTAGTTAGAGTGATAGATGTGTGTGGATGAAAAACATGTGAAGATAGCATGACCGTAGCAAAAAGGGAGATCTTGAGCATATGTAAAAGCAGAGCAAAGAAATAGGGATAGACTGAGATGAAGAGTTCTGAGTCAGTATTCATGAGCTTAAGTGGAACTATTTCCATGTATATGTAGATGCAATCACAGCTATTCATCCTTGGTAGTGAGCCCCCCTTATTCTACCTTCTAATTGGCAGTGAGCCCTAAGGTAGTGAGCCTCTTGTAACTCGGTATTGTGCTATAATAATATTTTGAGAGCTAACACTCTCTGTGGTTTTTCCCTCTTTAGATTTTCCACGTAAAAATCCTAATGTTCATGTGTTATGTCTTTATGGTTGTTTTTCATTAGTTTAATTTGCTTTCACATAATTAAAATTGGTAAATGGATAAAAGAACAAGTTTATAAAAGGTTTTGTAGAACACTGATTCACCCCCACTCTTAGTGTTCATTATATTCAATAATTAGTATCAGAGCAGGGTTTCTTTGAAGAATTCTAATAGCTTGAGGAAGATCCAGGAAGGTCCACCTATGGTAGCACAAAAGTATCTCACTTATCATGAAGCAAATCCCTCTAGCAACATTATAATTGGCAATTAAGTATATGTCAACAATGAACAATTTGAAGCAGCTCTAGAAGATCTTGACAACTCCAAGGCTGATATCAAGAGTTTAGAGGAGAGTATCAAAGAAGCCAATGATTGCATTTTGAAACTAAAAGAACAGATCAGCAAATCTCAAGAAAGAAGGAAAGAATTATGTGAGTAGCTAAAACAAGAAAATTAATCTACAGAGAGTATCCTCAGAGTAATTGAAGAAAAGACCAAGAATGAGGAATATCTGAATCAAGTTGTGAAGGACAAGTCATGGGAATGTGAAAAACTAGGGAAAGAAGTTCTTCTCTTGAAGTTTGACCTAGAAGTAGCAAATGACTATAGACAAAAATTCAAAATAAGCTCTACAAAACTTGATGATTTGCTGGCTAGTCAAACGTATCTAGATGATAAACAAGGTTTGGGATTTAAAAAGGGAGAAAGTTCAAACACATGACAAAATAGATCTAAAGAAGGAAGAGGCATAAACTATCTAGTCAAAAATCAAAGAAAAGAACCCAAAAGACCTCTGGTTAGACAACCAAATGCACAAAGGTACCCATCTTTCAATGGCTATTGTTTTAAATGCAATAAGTATGGACATAGGGCTACTCAGTGTAGATGTAGAATAACTCAAAAATTTTCATCTTTTTTTGGACAATGTTTCAATTACAAAAGGATTGGTCATAAAGGAAGTGAGTGCAGCAGTATGCCAAGAAATGTGCCAAGTTACTGAAGGAATAGTCAATTCTTCAATGGAAAGTGTTTTGCATGCAATAGATTTGGGTACATGGCTAATCAGTGTAGATCAAGACCAATCCACAACTATAGATCATATTAAAGCCAGAAATGTTGTTTGTTTCAATTGCAACAAACCCAGACACTTTGCCAAATTTTACAGAATTAGAAATGAAACAAGAGACTATCCTATAGACAAGGGAAAAACTGAACAGAAAAATGTGAAGGGAAAAAACAAGGTTGATTTGGTAGAAACCAAGAATGAGATGAAGAAGATCTGGATCAGGAAATATGCAAAGGAAGTTAAGGATGGATCAACACCAGTTTCTAGTGTAGGTACTTCCTTCAAGAAGTAATTTGGGAGCTCTGGCTTTAGGGGAGCAGTGTTGCAAATCTAAAACCCCCAGCCAGATTGTTAGTGTTGGAATCCAACACAAAGTTATGAGATGAAATCCCACAAGAAAAATCCTTTGGAAGAAAATCTAGAAGAAATTGAGCTAGTGCAGTACATTGCAGAGTAGTTTTGACCATCTATGTCTAACAAGAGAAAAGTTAGATAGCCTTTTAAAACAAGCATTAATGACAATTAGGTCAAGTCATGCAAAGGATAAAAGAAAATCTATTGTGTACCAAAATCACTTTGCATTCAAAGCCTTTAGGTATTCAAAGAGATTGAAGCAGATTTTGAGCATCAATGACCAAGATTTCAAGCAATTTGAGTAATTTGAAAACCCTAACGTAGCAGTACAAGGTACTCATATTAAAACCCTTTTTGAGATTCTAATCAAATTCTGAAATGGTGACTCCACAAGTTGTAGACATTACTGAGTATCCAAGACCAAAATTCAAGAAACACCCATTTAAATCAATGGAAGTCGATCAGACGAGTGTATTTTTAGAAGTTCCACAAGTACTCTTGCATGCAAAGGATATTAGGGCTCATATTCATGTCACCCTAGAGGAACATTAGATGTGCAATCTCATTGATTTATTTCTGAATCACTTGAGTGACGAGGGTTGTGTGTTGAAGGATGAATTCAAGATATTGGATACCAAAAAATTCATTCAGTACATAAATTTTCTGACATTCACCAAAGACAAAATGGGTCTAGTATGTATTAAGAAAAGTTCATGATGAATTAATATGGCTTGAGAGACACTTTAAGATCATGAGAGAAGCTATAATGGTAGTTACTAGTTTATGCTCCACCAGATCATTACCGTTATTGAAAGCTATAAAAAATGACAAGGTTATGAAAGTCACAGGAGCAAAGTTTGACAAGAGGGCACTTACAATATATGATATTAAGGATGTTGCAGTAAGATTTGCATCTATGGTTATTAGATACAATGTTTATTTCTCAAATAGGGAAAATTTAGTCTCCAGTACTACAATCTATATAGTATTTTAGATGGTAAAGGAAGATGTAGAGTATGATCTTTGTGAATTACTCTGACAACAACTGATGGAAATTTGGGAAAGACCAAAGAGTAGAAATATCCATTCAAGTATGGTATGCTGATTATCTGGATGTTCTTTTACTTCATGCAAGAGTTTCCAAGTATGAAAAATGTATTCTAGGCAAATGATAAAGTTGTTGCAATACGAATTAGGGATCATCTATTTAACATAGGTAATTTAGATGTTTAGAACACAGCCCTATGGAGCTATTTCAAAAATTTCCAAAGGACAATACAAGCAAGAGAGATAATTCCTAGAGTAGTACTTAAAAAATACAAAGATAATATCTGCTTTATTGTTACAAAAGATCAGTGTTTAATGGAGGTAGTTGAGCCTAGAACTGTATGGGTAATTCCCATGGGATATGAGGTGGATGGAAGAATCTTAGATAATTATGCTCAACATGTACTGAGTAAACCCATAGATACCAAGGAAGATAGGTTTGGAACATATGAAGAATTGTATGGAAAAATTAATGTTGAAGTAAGAAAACTTGAGATCTCTAGGAAAATGATGAAAGTGGGAGAATAGATTTCCATAAAGCATGGACTCACAAAATAAGAAGTGGCAAAGGCAAGGGAAAGAGCATAGGTAGCTAAGGAAGTAGAAAGAAAAAGTGAGTCAGCTAGAGCTCTGGAAGAAGCCAAGGGTGAGCCAGAAAGGTTAGAGAAATTAAAAGGAAAAACTAGAGACTCCACCTCTGTAGAAGCTACATCCATTCCCTCCTATTCCACTCCTACCACCAGCTCCAAGAGAAAGAAAACCAAAGCCAAGAGAATGCATGTTAGCATAGTTATTGATGATGAAGCAATAGAATTAGATGAAAAAGGTTAAGAAGATGAAAAATGACACTGTCAATGTCTCTAGAAGCAACAAAGAAAAATCCTCAGGAAAGGGAAAATCTAGCAAAAGACAAGAAAAAGCCTCGAACACTTACTGATGTAATAAATGTTGTCATAGTGGATGGGAATTTAAAACCCATGATTGAACTCTTTGATGAATGTAGTGATGTTGATAAAAGAAGCTTGGAAGAAGCCACTGTGAAATATCTAAACATCTTCAATAGGGCTCTTATTGAGATCATCACTAATCTCCCTAGAATACTAGCAAATATTTTGACCATCAGAAAGGAGACCGCTAGAGCTAAGGATATTGAGCTTAGAAAACATGTGATGACTAGATTATGTCCAGAAATTACTCCAAAACTTGAAGAAGGCCTAATCTTCAAGGAGACAAAGGACTAGTTCAAAAAAAAAATGAGGATGAATCTATTAATGATGGGTGACATTGATAAGGTGGTAAAAGAAATAGAGGAGATTATTTTGGAAGCTCTAAAGAAACACAATCTTCCTACCACATGTGAAAATGAAGACAATGATGTTGATGGTAACACATCTGTTCCAGAAGAAAACTTGGGCCAAGAAACAAATAAAAGTGATAAAGTGTCTGAGGAGAAAGAAGCACTTGCTATTGACTCTCAAATTAGATCCTCATCAGCACATCAAGGTGAGGATGATGCCAATAAAGAAAAGCTGGAGGAAGAACTGGTCCTAGAAAATCCTCCACCAGAACAAGAAAAGGATATTAATAAAGATATGGAATTAGATTGTCCAGAGAAAAGCTAGAAAGAAGAGATTTCTACTGTGCCAAGATACACCGTTGTATCATTGGAAGAATTGTTAGAGAAAGAAAAATAAATATTGAATGAGCTTGAATTGCTACATGGTCCAATAGACTTTGATGCAATGTCCCCTATACAAAAACTAAAATAGACTTCAATTGTATAGGAAAGAGCAAGAAAAGAAATGCTAAAATCACATATAGAAGATAGTGAACTTATTGATGAAGCATCTAGTATCTTGGAGAAGCTGATGCCTACCTACCAAAAGGAATCATCCATGTCTTCAGCAAACCATCTGAAGGGCCTAATAAATTCTGTAAGTAAACAATTTGAATCTATTGAAAAATCTATAGAAATAAAAGTAAGACAAGAATTTGATAAGAAAAGATTAGAAGAATTGAAGATAATGATATCCAATGATAGAAGTCAGCTAGACAAGAGAATAGCTAGCGTTCAAAATGCTATAAAAGAAGCAAGTGACTTGTACAAGTTTTGATTATCCTAGCCAAAATTTGCTCAGAAGATTGAAGAAATGATCAAAGATCTGGAACAAAAACTAATGGATATTTCTATGAAATTTGATTCGACAGTAGAGTCAGTAAGAAATAAAGAAACAAAAGTCATTAGCATTCACAATGACTTGACTAATTTAATAAATCAGAAGTACTAGATAAAAAGTAGAATGGGACAATTAAGAAGACTATTCTACCATAAGATGGGCTCAATGACAAATCTTGTCATAGAGGCTAGGGCAACTATACAAATAGATACACCATCTGATCTTAAAAAGGTCAAAGCCTTAGTCTTTCTCTTTAGTGGACACATTCAAATTTTGGATAATGCTAAGAAAGGCTAGGATGTTGGGTGGGCACAGATTAAGAACATATTCAATGATACTCTCAAACAAATGTAATATAAAAATAAAGATTGCATTTGTAAATATGCGACAGAGTACACAAAAGTTTTTGGTATTTTTCAAAATATTTGGGCACTGGATCACATCCTTTTCCATTGATGTCAAAGGGGGAGAAGAAGATCAGTTAAAA
Source organism: Cunninghamia lanceolata (assembly GCA_027924645.1). Taxonomy (NCBI): domain Eukaryota; kingdom Viridiplantae; phylum Streptophyta; class Pinopsida; order Cupressales; family Cupressaceae; genus Cunninghamia; species Cunninghamia lanceolata. The sequence goes on from BSBN01000193.1 coordinate 10,262,610, forward strand.
ATGATGAACATCTCAAGGGGAGCAGAAAATCAAAGTATATATAGTAAGGGGGAGCAGTCAAGCATTTTTCACTAAGTGTTTCCATCAATGCCAAAGGGGGAGATTGTTGGCAAGAGACACTGCTCTAGTATAAACTTGCATGTTATCATTGATGGCAGCAAGGATTAGAGGTCTCATCAGCATGAAAGGAAGACATATCTCTGGAAGGTCATATTGTATTTCAGGTTCAGTTAGCAGAAAATAGCTAAGTATGGGTATATACAAAAATAGAGGATAGTAAGTGGGTCAGTATGCCTCCGCAAATGATGATATGGAAATGCAACTTAGGTATGATATTTATAAGTGTTTGAGGTTGTTATGTTCTAGAGATCAATTCCTAACTTCTTTTGGAAGTCATCTGGAAGAAATATCTAAGTCAGGGTAAACAAAGGTGTAGCAAAGACAGTATACAAGGGACATTGTAATGGTCCACATTCCTCCATAGCTGAGTAGTTTACTATATAGTTTTAATGTGTTGTAAACACTTTTTTGAAGGGTCTAATTCTAGAGTTGTGAGATATGTAGGCCACTGGAAAGATAGCTGTAAGTTGTTGAGTATTGCTATAGCATTTGACAGAGTTCGACTGAGATAGAGTATGAGCTTTAATGGTCCACATTTCTCCACAAGATGACGTCATGCCTTGCAGGTCTAAGGGTAGGTTTGGGAATGTATGAAGAGTCTTTGATAGGGTTTTGAAAGTGTTCTGAGATCCATAGTAAAATTTGTAAGTCAACAGGTGAAACAGTTATGCATGTTCTTAAAGAACAGGCTGACTAATATGATAAATTGTTGTACAGTGAAGAGATAGTGTTTGAAGGATCTATTCAAGTGATTGAAGGATTAGTGCCAACCTATGTGAGCACATTTGGGCAAAGTTTTGGGTCCGCATAACATTTAGTGCATTGATTTGAGTGGACAAGCTACATCTTTCTATGTACACATTTTGTATCTTGGATGCCGACCTGATTATGAATCAAGTCATATTGTGGATATATAAGAGTGATGAATTTTGATTGTAGCAAGAGTGATAGATGTGTGTAGATGAAAAACATACAAAGATAGCTTGACTGTAACAATAAGGGAGATCTTGAGCATATGTAAAAGCATAGTAGAGAAACATGGACAGATTCAGATGAAGAGTTCTAAGTCAATATTAATGAGCTTAAGTGGAACTATTTCCATGCATATATAGATGCAATCATAGTAGTTCATCCTTGGCAGTGAGCCACCCTTATTCTACCTTCTTCTAATTGACAGTGAGCCTTTTCTTGAGTAGCAAGCTCTAGGCAGTGAGCCTCTTGTAACTCGGTATTGTACTATAATAATATTTTGAGAGCTAAGACTCTCCGTGGTTTTTCCCTCTTTGGGTTTTCCATTTAAAAATCATGGTGTTCATGTGTTATGTCTCTACGGTTGCTGTTGATTAGTTTAATTTTCTTTCACATAATTAAAATTGGTAAATTGATAAAAGAACAAGTTTATGAATGGTTTTGTAGAACACTGATTCACCCCCCCTCTCAGTGTTCATTATATTCAACAATTGGTATCATAGCAAGGTTCCTTGGAAGAGGCCTAACAACTTGAGGAAGATCCAGGAAGGTCCACCTATGGCAGCATAAAAGTATCTCACTTACCATGAAGCAAATCCCTCTAGCAATATTATAATTGGCAATCAAGTATATGTCAACAATGAACAATTTGAAGCAACTCTAGAAGATCTTGACAATTGCAAGGCTAATATCAAGGGTTTAGAGTAGAGTATCAAAGAAACTGATGATTGCATTTTGAACCTAGAAGAATAGATCAGTAAATCTCAAGAAAGAAGGAAAGAATTATGTGAGCAGCTAAAACAAGCAAATGAATCTACAGAGAGTCTCCTTAGAGTAATTGAAGAAAAGACCAAGAATGAGGAATATCTTAATCAAGTTGTGAAGGACAAATTAGAAGAATGTGAAAAACTAGGGAAATAAGTCCTGCTCTTGAAGTTTGACCTAGAGGAAGCAAACATCTACAAAGAAAAATTCAAAATAAGCTCTACAAAACTTGATGATTTGCTAGCCAGTCAAAAGTATCCAGATGATAAATAAGGTTTGGGATTTAAAAAGGGAAAAATTTCAAACTCAGGACAAGACAGATCTAAAGAAGGAAGAGGCATAAACTATATGGTCAAAAATCAAAGAAAAGGACCCAAAAGACCTCCAGATAGACAATTAAATGCACAGAGGTACCCATCTTTCAATGGCTATTGTTTTAAATGCAATAAGTATGATCATAGGGCTACTTAGTGTAGAAGTAGAATAAATCAAAATGTTTCATCCTTTTTTCGACAATGTTTCAATTGCAAAAGGATTGGTCATAAAGGAAGTGAGTGTAGAAGTGTGTCAAGAAATGTGCCAAGTTACTCAAGGAATAGTCAATTCTTCAATGGCAAGTGTTTTGCATGCAATAGATTTGGGCATATGGCTAAGTAGTGCAGATCAAGACCAATCCCCAACTACAGAAGATATCAAAGCCAGAGAAATGTTATTTGTTTCAATTGCAACAAACTAAGACACTTTGCCAAATTCTACAGAAATAGAAATGCAACAGGAGACTATCCTACAGAGAAGGTGGTGCAGGAGCACCCGCACATGATCAGGATATAGATCCGCATGATGACATACATGATCAGGATATAGGATAATTATCAGCATGATGACAGGATAGCCTATTTTTAGTATGTTTGACTTTCTCATGTAATAAGGTCCATTGGACCGATGCTATGTATTAGATCAGCATAGGAGTATGTGTAGGCAGTTAGAGATCGGGATAAGGTTATCTGAGCTGTCCTCTCTCCCAGCCGCTTGGAAGCTCCCAGCCGCTGGGAAGTGAGTTGGTAGTACTCGAAGGATTTGTTATATATACCTTCGATCTGTTAGGGTTTAGATACAGTTCATATTGATATTGAGATTGATGTTGATAGATGTATTGGTGTTGTGTTGAGTTGAGAGCAGTTCAGACATTGTGAATCTGTATTCAGGACTTTTGAATTTCAAGTGAATAAGATCTCATCTTTTGCAGTATCTGGTTGTATCAGTTGTATCTGTGTTGATTTCCTTTCCGTTTGCAAGTTAATGGGTACTTTCAACCCTTCCACCGGTTGATCCTGCAAATCGGTGGAATGGTCCTGTATCATAGCTTAGGTTACATTTGTGTTTTCTGTTTATGCATTGCATTGTTCAAGAGATCTGTTAGGAGCATGCTGTGAATCAGCCTAGCATCCTCATGTGCTAGGTGTAGAAAGATAAGTTGTTAGACTTTGGTTTGAAGGTGATCTGGCCCGGTCGTCATATTGTCTTTATGTAATTGTGCGGTTCTGAGTGTTTACATGCAGTGGACGGATACACAGGAGTCTGCATGTGCGTTTCCAGCCGGAACAAGCCACATCGTCATCTGCGAATGCATCGCCATCAGGATCGGGTCGTGAAACTGTTGAAGTTTGCAAGTTGCAAGTGCATCAGGATGTTTTGAGTTGGATATATACTCAGTGTATATATCGCAGTCAGGATCATCTCTCGGAGGAGCTCAACATCCGCATATCGCTAACAGATGTGGGTGTGAAAGTTTAGTTTTTGTCTAAGTATTGAAGAGTTCATCAGGATGATGTGTGACGTCATCGTCATCAGGATATGACGTCATCGTCATCAGGGTATTGAGATATCCCTCTATGCGAGTTTATCCTGTCGTCGCTAAGGGTTTAGGTATCGGCGAAGGCTCTCGGCAGAAAGTTGTTAAGCATCATCAGGAGGTTCCAAGACAGCCGGATAAATTAGATTATGATGCTGTCGCTTGTATCGTCGGGTAGTGGAGCATCGAAGGCAAGGTGTTAAGTTGTCGTCATCAGGATATTGGGAGCAACCGGATATTTGGATATCCTGCTGACGAAGGTGATATTGGATATCATGATGATGCCGCTAGTGTTTGGCACCCGATGAACAGTGCAACCGGAGGATGTTTGCGCCCGTTGATTATCATGATGATGATGATAGGCGACAGGCGGAGGAGGTGAATAGTAGTCGGCAGGAGGATAATTGCAATCATCTGAAATATGATGATGCTGTTGGTGTTTCTAGGAAATATGATGATGATGCTGAGCCGATAGACATTTTTATCAGGTTGTTTGTATTATTGGCAACTCCTTCCTGTTAGTTAGGCTTCCGTTGCGTTTCGCTCTGCATCATAGTGGTATCAGAGCAAAGGTTAGGATCTTCTGGAAAGGATAAGCAGGATGTCAGACGAAGAAGGAACATCTGAGGTTCCAGCAAGGATGACCAACGCTGAGTTGGCAGTTCTGGTGAAGAAACAGATTGCAGAAAGCAAGGCCGTGAAGGCTCAGAATCAGGAGTTGAAAGATGAGTTAGCAAAGTTGAGGAACAGAGTAGGTTCTGGTAGAGAAGATGATAGGGAAGAAGAAGAGATCCCTAATTGGAGTGAGGAGGTCATTCCTGCAGACCAGAGACCACTGTTGAACGCCCTCAAGGCCATGGAGAGGAGAACCATGGATGTGAAGCTGGATTTGCCAGTGTTTACAGGTAAGATGGACCCTGATTCAGTGATGGAATGGATAGACTGTTTGAACAATTTTTTTGTAACAGAGGAGATACCAGAACAGCAGAGAGTGAAGATAGCACAGTCAAAGATGAAAGAAGCTGCCTTGACATGGTGGAACTTTGTTCAAGATGACAGAGTACAGGAAGGAAAACGTAGAGTTGCCACATGGAAGAAGATGATGGAATTGGTGAAGGAAGCTTATATTCCTTTGGATTACAGTATCCAGTTACACAAGAGGAAGCAAAACCTGAAGCAGAAGGAGCTAGATGTCAGCTCATATACAGAAGAGTTCATGAAACTCTGTATGAAGACAAAGGTGAAAGAAAGTGAAGAAGAAAAGGTAGCCAGATACCTTAATGGATTGAGGTTTAATATTCAGGAAGATCTCAGTCTGCATAACCCAGATACAGTGCAGAAAAGCTTTCAGTTGGCATTAAAAGTGGAAGAAAAGCTGAAAAGAAAACAAGAGCAAAACAACAGAGGAAGAGGAAGACAACAAAGAGGTGGAAGAGGTCCCTTTAGAGGCAGAGGACATGGACAGGGATATCAAGGAGAATCCAGTCAAGACAATAGCAAGGGCAACAATAGTCAGAATCAGAGAGAGAATTACAGTCAGCAAGGAAACTTCAGAGGTAGAAGACCTTTTAGAGGAAGATCCCAGGGCAGAGGATCCATCAGGTGTTACAACTATAACAAAGAAGGCCATATAGCCAGCAGATGTCCAGACAAGGCCACAAGCTCAGCAGGAGAAAGGAGGACAAATCTGGTCAAAGAACCTGATAATCAAAGTAGGACAAGCTCTAATAAATTTCAGAGTGTGAATGGTCCTGAGAACTATGGATATCTAGAAAGTGGAGAGTCCCTGATGATGAGAAGAACAGTAACTACCATGAAGGTACCTGACAAAGAAGCCCCTCAAAGGAAGTCTCTTTTTAGAACCATTTGCAAAGCAGGAGGTAAGGCATGTAAGGTTTTGATTGATTCTGGTTCTACTGAGAACTTTGTGTCTGAAGAAATGGTGGTAAAGCTGAAGCTTAGGAGATTGCCTCACCCATCACCCTATAAAGTCTCATGGCTTACTCAAGGTCAGCAGACAACTGTAGAAGAGCAGGCTTGGGTAGAATTTCAGATTGGTGGATATAAGGATAGGTTGTTGTTTGATATCACCAAGATGGATGCTTGCAACCTTTTGTTTGGTAGACCATGGCAGTATGATCTGAAGGCACAGCATGATGGTGTTAAAAACACCTATAAAATCACTAAAGATGGTATAGATGTAACACTATTCCCATTAAAGGAGAAAGAGGAGAAGTCTAAAGGAAAAGAGGTGAAGGTCATGCTGATGGAAGGCAAACAGTTCATGAAAGAAGTAGCAGTAGAAGGTGCAGTTGCATATGCCCTGATCCCCTGTATGAGTGTGAATAAGGAACAATAGCAGGCAGGCAAGAAAGAGAAGAAGCCAAGGTTGATAGACCCAGCTGTGCAAGAGTTATTGGATAAGTACAAAGGTGTCATCTCAGAGGGAATGCCAAGATCCCTACCACCTGTCAGAGATATCAGTCATTGCATAGACTTGATTCCAGGGTCTACACTCCCAAACAAAGCAGCTTATAAGCTTACCCCAGAACAGAATGCAGAAGTAGCCAGACAGATTGAAGAATTGATGAATTCAGGTCTGATTGGAAAGAGTTTGAGTCCATGTGCAGTACCAGCTGTACTAGCACCAAAGAAGGAAGGCACTTGGAGGCTTTGCATAGATTCCAGAGCCATCAACAAGATCACAATCAGGTATAGGTTTCCAATCCCCAGAATTGAGGATTTACTTGATTGTTTGGGAAGTGCTAAGTACTTTACCAAAATAGATTTGAAGAGTGGATACCATCAGATCAGGATTAGACCAGGTGATGAGTGGAAGACAGCATTCAAAACAAATGAAGGGTTATATGAATGGAAGGTTATGCCTTTTGGTTTGTCTAATGCCCCTAGTACTTTCATGAGGCTGATGAATGAGGTTCTGAAGGAATTCATTGGTAAGTTTGTCATAGTCTATTTAGATGACATTCTGATTTTCAGTAACACCAAAGAAGAACATCTCAGACATATAGATCTGGTTCTCAAGAGGTTACATGAAGAGAAGCTGATGATAAACTTGGACAAGTGCTTGTTCATGAAAAAGGAGATCACATATTTAGGTTTTGTCATTTCACAAGGAAAGCTACAGATGGATAAGGAGAAGGTGAGTGCCATATTGAATTGGCCAACTCCACAGACCATGAATGATGTCAGAAGTTTCCATGGGTTAGCAACCTTCTACAGAAAGTTTATAAGGGGGTTCAGTCATATTTGTGCACCCATGCTGGATACCATCAAAGGAGGACAGAAGTGCAGGTTTGTTTGGACTCAAGGAGCAGATGATTCCTTTGAGGCATTGAAGAGGAAGGTGGCACAGCAGCCAGTCCTTGCACTTCCAGATTTCAACAAGATCTTTCAGGTAGAGTGTGATGCCAGTCACATGGCCATTGGAGCGGTACTCAGTCAAGAGGGTAGACCAATTGCATTTTTCAGTGAAAAGCTCAATGATGCTAAGAAAAGGTATTCATCATATGATCTGGAAATGTATGCTTTAGTTCAGTCCCTTAAGAAATGGAGGCATTACCTGATGCCAAAGGAGTTCATAGTATTCACAGATAACCAGGCTTTGAGTTTCATCAATAGTCAGGAGAAGCTGAACCACAGACATATGAAGTGGGTAGAAACCTTACAGGCTTTCACTTTTACCTTGAAGCATAAGAAAGGGGTTAAGAACAAAGTTGCAGATGCTTTGAGCAGGAGAGTTCTCACAGTAAATCAGATTCAGTTAGAGAGTGTTGGTATTGATTCACTCAAGACCATGTATGAGTCTGATGTAGATTTTGGAGAAATATATCAGGTCTGTACTTCTTTTGGGGAGAAATACCATGCTGAGTTCTCCGAATTCCTGATCCAGGATGGATTGTTGTTCAAGGGTGGACAGTTGTGTATCCCAAGGTGTTCCATGAGATTAAATATAATCAAGGAGAAACATAGTGGAGCCATGGCAGGTCATTTTGGTCTAGATAAGACCCTTGATCTGGTCAGGAGGCATTATTTCTGGCCTAAGTTGCAATCAGATGTCCGGAAATTTGTGGAGACATGTGTCATATGCCAGAAAGCTCAAGGCAGGTCAACTAATGCAGGGTTATATCAGCCCTTACCCATTCCTTCCAGACCATGGGAAAGCATCAGTATGGATTTTGTCTTGGGTTTACCAAGGACCAGGAGAGGATTTGACAGTGTTTTTGTTGTAGTGGATAGATTCAGTAAAATGGCACATTTCTTGCCATGCAAAACCACTGCTGATGCCTCATACATTGCAGATTTATTCTTCGGGGAGATTGTCAGAATTCATGGATTGCCTTTGAGCATAGTTTCAGACAGAGATGTGAAGTTTGTGGGTCACTTCTGGAGAACCCTTTGGAGGAAACTGGGAACCAATTTGTCTTTTTCCTCTGCATATCATCCTCAAACGGATGGTCAGACTGAAGTAGTGAACCGTTCCTTGGGGAATCTGCTTAGATGCTTGACAAAACAGCATGGAGAGAAGTGGGACAATATTCTGTCTCAAGCTGAGTTTTCATATAATGATACTGTCAATAGGAGCACAGGGAAATCGCCTTTTCAGGTAGTGTATGGAATGCATCCCAGGGGAATTTTGGAGCTGCGAGATCTACCTACAGCAGATCCTGTTAGTGCAGATGGAGAGGCTTTTGCTGAAGCCATCAAGGAAGTTCATGATCAGGTCAAGACCCAACTCCAGCAAACCACATTGAAATATAAGGAATATGCTGATAAGAAAAAGAAGGATGTTCAATTTGCTGTTGGAGAGTTGGTTTGGGTTCACTTGAAGAAAGACAGGCTTCCTAAGGGGAAGTATACTAAGCTCATGCCAAAGAAAGTTGGACCATGTCAGATTTTGCAAAAGCATGGACAAAATGCTTATGAGATCCAACTCCCACCTGATCTTGGTTTGTCTCCTATCTTCAATGTATGTGATTTAACTCCATACAAGGCTAATTCAGATGCAGATCAGGATATCCTACAGGATACAGTTGCTGACGACATTCCTCAACATGATCCCCCACAGTTACAGTAGGTTTTGGACACTAGAGTGGTCAAACAGACCAGGAACAAAAAGTACTTGGAGTACCTCGTCTCTTGGAAGGGACAGCCGAATTCTGAAGCAGTATGGATGACTGTAGAACAGATACAGAAACATGGTGCCGACCTTGATACTCTCATCTCAAGTGGACTTGCGATTTCTTCTTTTGGGGAGTATGGTGCAGGAGCACCCGCACATGATCAGGATATAGATCCGCATGATGACATACATGATCAGGATATAGGATAATTATCAGCATGATGACAGGATAGCCTATTTTTAGTATGTTTGACTTTCTCATGTAATAAGGTCCATTGGACCGATGCTATGTATTAGATCAGCATAGGAGTATGTGTAGGCAGTTAGAGATCGGGATAAGGTTATCTGAGCTGTCCTCTCTCCCAGCCGCTTGGAAGCTCCCAGCCGCTGGGAAGTGAGTTGGTAGTACTCGAAGGATTTGTTATATATACCTTCGATCTGTTAGGGTTTAGATACAGTTCATATTGATATTGAGATTGATGTTGATAGATGTATTGGTGTTGTGTTGAGTTGAGAGCAGTTCAGACATTGTGAATCTGTATTCAGGACTTTTGAATTTCAAGTGAATAAGATCTCATCTTTTGCAGTATCTGGTTGTATCAGTTGTATCTGTGTTGATTTCCTTTCCGTTTGCAAGTTAATGGGTACTTTCAACCCTTCCACCGGTTGATCCTGCAAATCGGTGGAATGGTCCTGTATCATAGCTTAGGTTACATTTGTGTTTTCTGTTTATGCATTGCATTGTTCAAGAGATCTGTTAGGAGCATGCTGTGAATCAGCCTAGCATCCTCATGTGCTAGGTGTAGAAAGATAAGTTGTTAGACTTTGGTTTGAAGGTGATCCGGCCCGGTCGTCATATTGTCTTTATGTAATTGTGCGGTTCTGAGTGTTTACATGCAGTGGACGGATACACAAGAGTCTGCATGTGCGTTTCCAGCCGGAGCAAGCCGCATCGTCATCTGCGAATGCATCGCCATCAGGATCGGGTCGTGAAACTGTTGAAGTTTGCAAGTTGCAAGTGCATCAGGATGTTTTGAGTTGGATATATACTCAGTGTATATATCGCAGTCAGGATCATCTCTCGGAGGAGCTCAACATCCGCATATCGCTAACAGATGCGGGTGTGAAAGTTCAGTTTTTGTCTAAGTATTGAAGAGTTCATCAGGATGATGTGTGACGTCATCGTCATCAGGATATGACGTCATCGTCATCAGGATATTGAGATATCCCTCTATGCGAGTTTATCCTGTCGTCGCTAAGGGTTTAGGTATCGGCGAAGGCTCTCGGCAGAAAGTTGTTAAGCATCATCAGGAGGTTCCAAGACAGCCGGATAAATTAGATTATGATGCTGTCGCTTGTATCGTCGGGTAGTGGAGCATCGAAGGCAAGGTGTTAAGTTGTCGTCATCAGGATATTGGGAGCAACCGGATATTTGGATATCCTGCTGACGAAGGTGATATTGGATATCATGATGATGCCGCTAGTGTTTGGCACCCGATGAACAGTGCAACCGGAGGATGTTTGCGCCCGTTGATTATCATGATGATGATGATAGGCGACAGGCGGAGGAGGTGAATAGTAGTCGGCAGGAGGATAATTGCGATCATCCGAAATATGATGATGCTGTTGGTGTTTCTAGGAAATATGATGATGATGCTGAGCTGATAGACATTTTTATCAGGTTGTTTGTATTATTGGTAGCTCCTTCCTGTTAGTTAGGCTTCCGTTGCGTTTCGCTCTGCATCAGAAGGGAAAAACTGAACAAAGAAATGTGAAGGGAAAAAACAAGGTTGATTTGGTAGAAACCAAGAATGAGATGAACAAGATCTGGATTAGGAAAGATGCAAAGAAAGTCAAGGATGGATCCACACCAGTTTTTGGTGTAGGTACTTCCTCCATGAAGTAAATTGGGAGCTCTGGCTGAGGGGGAGTAGTGTTGAAAATCTAAATCCCCTAGCCAGATAGTTAGTGCTAGAATCTAGCACGGAATTATGTTATGAAATCCCATGGGAAAAATCCTTTGGACAAAAATCTAGAAGAAATTGAGCTAGTGTGGTACATTGCAGAGTAGTTTTGACCATCTATGTCTAGCAAGAGAAAAGTTAGATAGCTTTTTAAAACAAGCATTAATGACAATTAGGTCAAGTTGTGTGGAGGATAAAAGGAAATTTGTTGTGTACCAAAATCACTTTGCATTTGAAGCCTTCAAGTATTCAGAGAGATTGAAGAAAATTTTGAGCATCCATGACCAAAATTTCAAGCAATTGGAGTAACTCAAAAACCTTAATGTAGCACAACAAGGTACTCATATTAAAACCCTTTTTGAGATTCTAATCAAATTCTGAAATGGTGACTCCACAAGTTGTAGACATTACTGAGTGTCCAAGACCAAAATTCAAGAAACACCCATTTAAATCAGTGGAAGTCGATCAAATGGGTGTATTTTCAGCAGTTCGACATGGAGTCTTGCATGCAAAGGATATTAGGGCTTATATTCATGTCGTCCTAGAGGAACATCAGATGAGCAATCTCATTGATTTATTTTTGAATCACTTGAGTGATGAGGGTTACATGTTGAAGGATGAATTCAAGATATTGGAAACAAAAAACTTCATTCATTACATCAATTTTTTGACATTCAGTGAGGACGAATGGGTCTAGTATGTATTAAGTAGAGTTCATGATGAATTCATATGGCTCAAGAGACCCTTTAAGATCATGAGAGAATATATAAGGGAAGTTACTGGTTTATGCTCCACCAGATCATTACTATTATTGAAAACTATGAAAAATGACAAGGTTATGAAAGTCACTAGAGAAAAGTTTGAAAAGAGGGTGCTTACAATCAGTGATATTGAGGGTATTGCAGTAAGATTTGCATCTATGGTTATTGGATACAATGTTTATTTCTTGAATAGGGAAAATTTAGTCTTTGGTACTACAATCTATACAACATTTTAGATGGTTAAGGAAGATGAAGAGTATGATCTTTGTGAATTACTCTGAAAACAACTGATGGAAAATTTGGGAAAGACCAAAGAGCAGAAATATCCATTCAATTATGGTACATTGATTATCTACATGTTCTTTTACTTCATGCAAGAGTTGCCAGGTATGAAAAATGTATTCTGGACAAATGATAAAGCTATTGCAATACAAATCAAGGATCATCTATTTAACATAGGTAATTTAGATGTTCAGAACATAGCCCTATGGGGCTATTTCAAAAATTTCCAAAGGACAATGCAAGCAAGAGAGAGAATTCCTAGAGTAGTAGTTGAAAAATACAAAGACTATATCTACTTTATTGTTATAAAAGATTAGTGTTTAGTGGAGGTTGTTGAGCCTAGAACTGTATGGGTAATGCCCATGTGATATGAGGTGGATTGAAAAATCTTAGATAATTATGCTTAACATGTACTAAGTAAACCCAGGGATACCAAGGAAGAAAGGTTTGGAACTTATGAAAAATTGTATACAAAATTTCATGTTGAAGTAAGAAAACCTGAGATCTCTAGGAAAATGATGAAAGTGGCAGAAGAGATTGTCATAAAGCATGGACTCACAAAAGAAGTGGCAAAGGCAAGGGAAAGAGCACAGGAAACTAAGGAAGTAGAAAGAGAAAGTGAGTCAGCTAGAGCTCCAGAAGAACCCAAGGGCGAGCCAAAAAGGTCAAAGAAATTAAAAGGAAAAATCAGAGACTCCACCTCTATAGAAGCTACATCAATTCCCTTCGGTCCCATGCCTGGCACCAAATCTAAGAGAAAGAAAACCAAAGCGAAGAGAATGTATGTCAGTATAGCTATTGATGATGAAGCAACAGAATCAGATGAAAAGGTTAAGAAGATGAAAACTAAGGTTGTCAATGTCTTTGGAAGAAACAAAGAAAAATCCTCAAAAAAGGGCAAATCCAGTAAAAGACAAGAAAAGCCTCCAACACTTGCTGATGTAATAAATGTTGTCACAATGGATGGGAATTTAAAACCCATGATTGAACTCTATGATGAATGTAGTGATGTTGATAAAAGAAGCTTGGAAGAAGCCACTGTAAAATATCTAAACATCTTCAACAGGGATCTTATTGAGATCATCTCTGATCTCCCTGAAAGCTAAGCAAATATTTTGACCATCAGAAAGGAGACTGCTAGAGCTAAGGATATTGAGCTTAGAAAACATGTGATGACTAGATTATGTCTAAAAACTACTCTAGAAGAAGAAGGCTTGATCTTCAAGGAGACAAAGGACCAGTTCAGAACAAAAATGAGGATGAATCTATTAATGATGGGTGACATTGATAAGGTGGTAAAAGAAATAGAGGAGATTATTTTAGAAGCTCTAAAGCAACACAATCTTCCTACCACATGTGAAAATGAAGACAATGATGTTGTTGGTAACACATCTATTCTAGAAGAAAACTTGGGCCAAGAGATAGATAAAGATGATAAAGTGTATGAGGAGAAAGAAGCACTTGCTGATGACTCTCAAATTAGATCCTCATCGGCACATCAAGGTGAGGATGATGCCGACAAAGAAAAGATGGAGGAAGAACCAGTCATGGAAAATCTTCCACCAGAACAAGAAAAGGATATTAATAAAGATATGGAAGTAGATTATCCAGAGCAAAGCTAGAAAGAAGAGGTTTCTACTGTGCCAAGAGACACTATTGTATCAGTGGAAGAATTGTTAGATAAAGAATTCTTTTTCTTGAATGAGCCTGAATTGCTACATGGTCCAATAGACTTGGATGTAATGTCCCCTGTGCAAAAACTAAAATGGCCTTGAATTGTATAGGAAAGAGTAAGGGAAGAAATGCTAAAATCTCATATAGAAGACCATGAACTTATTGATGAAGCATCTGGCATTTTGGAGAAGCTGATGCTTACCTACCAAAAGGACTCATCCATGTCTTCAGAAAACCATCTAAAGGGCCTAATAAATTCTATAAGTAAACAATTTAAATCTATCGAGAAATTTCTAGAAATAAAAGTAAGACAAGAATTTGATAAGAAAAGATTGGAAGAATTGAAGATAATGATATCCAATGATAGAAGTTAGCTAGACAATAGAATAGCTAGCATTCAAAATGTTGTAAAAGATGTAGGTGACTTGTACAAGTTTTGTTTATCCTGGTGAAATGTTGCTGAGAAGATTGAAGAACAAATCAAAGATCTGGAATAGAAGCTAATCGATATTTCTATGAAATTTGATCCGACAGTAGAGTCAATAAGAAATAAAGAAACAAAAGTCACTAACTTTCACAATGACCTAACTATTTTGATAAATCAGAAGTACCAGATAAAAAGTAGAATGGGACAATTAAGAAGACTAGTCTGCCCTAAGCTGGACTCAATAACAAATCTTATCCCAGAGGCTAAGGCAACTATACAAATAGATACACCATCTGATATTAAAAAGGTACAATCCTTATTTTTTGTTTTCAGTGGACACATTCAGATTTTGGATAATGCCAAGAAAGGTTGGGATGTTGAGTGGGCATAGATTAAGAAGATATTCAATGATACTCTCAAAAACATGTAATATAAAAATGAAGATTGCATTTGTAAATATATGGTAGAGTACACAATTTTTTTTGGTATTCTTGAAAATTTTTGGGCTCTGGATCACATCCTTTGCAATTGATGTCAAAGGGGGAGAAGAAGATCAGTGAAAAATGATGAACATCTCAGGGGGAGTAGAAAATTAGAGTATATATAGTAAGGGGGAGTAGTTAAGCATTTTTCACTAAGTGTTGCCATCAATGCCAAAAGGGGAGATTGTTGGCAAGAGACACTGCTCTGGTATAAAATTGCATGTTCTTATTAATGACAACAAATCTTAGAGGTCTCATCAGCATAAAAGCAAGACATATCTCTAGAAGGTCATATTGGATTTCAGTTTCGGTTGGCAGAAAATAGCTAAGTATGGGTATATACAAAAATAGAGGACGGTAAGTGGATTGGTATGCCTCCGTAGATGATGATCTAGAAATGTGACTTAGGTATGATATTTATAAGTGTTTGAGGTTGTTATATTCTAGAGATCAAGTCCTCACATCTTCTGAAAGTGATCTGGAAGAAATATCTATGTCAGGGTAAACAAAGGTGTAGTAGAGACAGTATACAAGGCACATTGTAATGGTCCACATTCCTCCACAGGTGAGTATTTTACTGTGGTTTTAAGGTGTTGTAAACACTTGTATGAAGTGTCTAATTCTAGAGTTGTCAGATCCAAAGACCACTAGAAAGATAGCTGCAAGTTGTTGAGTATCACTACAACATTTGGCAGAGTTTGACTGAGATAGAGTATGAGCTTTAATGGTCTGCATTTCTCCGCAAGATAACATCATGCTTTGTAGTTTTGAGGGTAAGTTTGGGAATGTATGAATAGCATTTGATACAGTTTTGAAAGTGTTTTGAGATCCACAGTAAAAGTTGTAAGTCAACAAATGAAACAGTTATGTATGCTCTTAAGGAACAGATCGACTGATATGATAAGTCATTGTGTGGAGAAGAGATAGTGTTTGAAGGATATATTCAAGTGATTGAAGGATTAGAGCTGACCTATGTGAGCATGTTTGGGAAAAGTTTTGGGTCCGCATAACATTTAGTGCATTGATTTGAGCCGACAAGTTGCATCTTTCTATGTACACATTTTGTATCTTGGGTGCCGACCTGATTATGAATCAAATCATGATGTGGATATATATGGGTGATGAATTTTGATTGTAGTAGAGTGATAGATGTGTGTGGATGAAAAACATGTGAAGATAGCATGGCCACAACAAAAGAGGAGATCTTGAGCATATGTAAACCAGAGTAGAGAAATAGGGACAGACTGAGATGAAGAGTTCTGAGTTAGTATTCATGAGCTTAAGTGGAACTATTTCCATGCATATGTAGATGCAAACACAATGGTTCATCCTTAGCAGTGAGCCACCCTTATTCTACCTTCTTCTTCTAATTGGTAGTGAGCCTTTTCTTGAGTAGTGAGCTTTGGGCAGTAAGCCCTAAGGCAGTGAACCTTTCAAATCCTGGTGTTCATGTGTTATGTCTTTATGGTTGTTGTTCATTAGTTTAATTTGCTTTAACATAATTGAAATTGGTAAATGGATAAAAGAACAAGTTTATGAAAGGTTTTGTAGAACATTGATTCACCTCCCCTCTCAGTGTTTGTTATATTCAACATAAACATAGTATTCCACAAAGTAATGCTTAATCCAAAAATGTAAAATAAATCATTTATAATTTCCAAATATCTATTACTTTATAAAATAGCAAGATTCCATTAATGAAGAATAAATTTCCATACACTAAGAAGTGTTACAATTCCATTACATACACCAATATGGTGTTACAAACATCTGTTTCAATGTTACAAGTAAAGATATAGCATCACTATATCAATGAAGGAAATATTACATTTTACAATTGGCTATGCAAGCCATTCAAGAGTAATATAATGAAATAAATATCCATATAACATAAGAATCTCTGAACATGACCACCTTGATCCTCTGATCTTCCGCAAGATGAGACCAAGAGTGTGGTTAA
Organism: Cunninghamia lanceolata; assembly: GCA_027924645.1. Lineage (NCBI taxonomy): Eukaryota > Viridiplantae > Streptophyta > Pinopsida > Cupressales > Cupressaceae > Cunninghamia > Cunninghamia lanceolata. The sequence continues at coordinate 10,279,006 of BSBN01000193.1, forward strand.
GGCTCTTTTTCCACCCAACCATGAAGTACTAGACTTCCCCGGGTTTCTTCCTAACTCGAAGAAAACATCGACCCTACACAAGGAGCCTAGCAACCTAGAACGGTGTAAGCAAGAGGGAATCTCTTGATGCGTGCCTGTTGCATGTATGCATCCTAACCTAGAATGACATAAACTCTTGCAAGAAGGATGTTGCAGAGACATATATAACATAATTTTAGTCTTTTTAATAATCCATCTATTTCAATGGTATAGTATCTTGGCCAAGAAAATAACAAAAATAATAGTTTTAGAAAAAGTAAAACTATCATCTCTCGGAGCCCACATTCGGCATCCTATCTCAAAAGTACATTACTTTACCTAAAACACATGAAATGAATATTTTTTCTAAGTTTAATTATCCATAATCAAGAATATCCATTCTGTGCAACAATTACAATTTTTATCAAATCCAATTCATTCATCTAGTTTGTTTGTTAACTAAGTTTACCATTTTCCAAAGGTTTATATCAATTTTCATGACAAGACATTTTCTAGCTATGATGAATATTATCAGTTTCATAATCAAAATGAATCTATCAATTTACTATAGAGCATTTATTTCACAATTCAATGGTTTTGTTACAATGCTAGTTTTGACAAAATTGACTCAATAGATCATTTATTTTCATACAAGAAACTCTCAACTGTGTAAAATAAAATAAAATTAAGTATCATCTTTTCTTGCCTTTCATTCTAATATAGATCTAGAATTTAAATAGATTTATATAATATATATAAAACAACAAATAAACCCCACAACAGTAACTTTATATACTAAGAATGCCCAATCTTATAATGTTGTTACAACATACCAGACATATATATATATATATATATAAATTATAGAATTCATATTATTGGTCTCAGCAATAAAATTGCAGTATTCAAATGACTACCAAAATGTATAAATTCACACACACACACAAACATACACATTTATATATTACCATAAATAATGAAATGTCTATCGACACTGTGCACAGAGGTAAGAAGGTGTTAATCATAATAGACTTGACAATGCAAACAAACCAATTACTGGCATTTGATCTACATGTATTAAATTTTAGTTTTGTAACAATTTGAATTCAAAGTAAATTGTAACTTATACGCTATGGTCTATGGCCCCCATATGGGGTCACAGTCCCCAAAGGGAACTACGGCACCATATGGGTGTCGTAGCCTATCTACACCCCATATTGGAGCAGCAGCACCAAGATATCTATGTCTTACTTTGAAGTTCAAGTTTGTTTTGTTTGTTCAATAAGGTCCTAGAGACCATTCAATGATGTAATAAGGTTAAGATGACATGATGTAAAGGACTATGTCCATAAGTCTATATAACTGCTGTCATAAACACATGGAGGACAGTCATGAACTGTTCATGTTTTAATCCTTGTGAAGGCATGTCAAGGAGTCTCAAAGCATGTCAAGGAGCCTAATAACTTGATCAAGGCCTAATCATATTGTAGAGGAGTGTTTGAAGCTTCCTAAACACCGTTGGTTGTGTAAACAAACTAGTATATAGTTATAGGTTCAAAAACTGTCAAGAAGTTCGATGGGCAGAGGTGGTTGTAAACCTCCACATTGAACCAAAACTGATTTCAAGGCTTTATTCAAGGTGTGAACAAGTTAAATACACCTTGAATGTGATCATTGTATGTAAGGAGAAGATTTTAAAAGCAAAACAAATCAATTTCTGGTGTCCTTTTTACTGTTTTCTGCATTTCCTTGTGTGACAGTCTGTACCATTTGATTGTACAGCATTGTTATGACTACCAAATAGTTTGGAAACAAAGTATAAGGGAATATCTATCATCCAAGACTAGTTGGAGGCTATGAAGTTAGAAAGGATGCAAGTTGTGAGTGTTTGAAACAAAACTATTTTTTTCTAAAAATTCTGAATTTTCTGTAGAGAACACCATCTCAGGCCGTATAGTACCAAGGTATAGGTCTGCCTTTCACTTCTCACATTTTGATTGAGTAAAATATTGGATTGGCCTGAATTTGAATGTGATTTGATATCTTGAAGGTTTATTTGTAAGGAGTTATAAGGACTTGTTAAAGAAAGACAGTCTTATATAACCTAGTTAAGAGTTTTTGCCTCCAATCATGGAAAATTGACCATCCCACAGTCTTCCAAGCAATAAGACCTGTGGGATGGGTGTGTTCAATTTTAGATGTTTTGATTGATTGAAGGGGTGGTGGAGTTGGTTTGATCAAGATTTGTTGAGTGGGCTTAATAAAATCATACATATTAAGCCATTAAAGAAGCTTGTGAGACAACCATAGTAAGGAATTTGGGAACTGTCAGTTCCAATAGCAAATGGATGTTGGATTCCATGGTTTTGGTATGCCATTGACATGTTTTGGTGGTCAAGAGAGTTTCAAGTTGCCATTTGAGGGTACTTCCTTCACAAACTAGGCCTAATTAGGGCTTAAAACCACTAGGAGGGTTATTGGTTAAGGCATACTTTCCAAAACAACCCAAACCCATTCTAGAGTATGTTGTGGAGAGGCATAATGGGTATCTATTTCATTTCTAAGAGTTGCATTTGGATGTCTATGTAAAAAGTTATTGGGACTGTTCTCTGTTTGTAGGGCTACTAGCCTTTCTTGAGGTTTGTGAAGGAACTAATAGTTCAAAGTTTGATCCACCTTTGCCAATGGATGGGATGGGTTATAGTACATTCCTAAACACTATTTCCAAGAAGAATTCAAGAACTTTAATTGTTCTTCCCACTTTTCCATGAAGATCCTTGTTTTGGGCTCATTGGTGTAGTTGAACCTTGCCAAATTTGTCCTTCTTCTTGTATCCAATTTGCCTCTACATCATAGTGATATCAGAGCCATAAAAGGTTCTATTGTTGGCCTGGTATATGTCAGTAGAGGAGAGTGAAGGAGAGGCTAGCAATATGCCTCCAGAGGGGATGACCACCGAAGTGGTCAAGAAGTTCAAGGAGATGGAAAAGAAGATCAAGAGTGGAGTCAAGGAAGCACTCCAAGCAGAGTTGAAGGCATTGAGGATAGGGAAGAGGATAGATGAAGGTTTAGATGAAAAGAAAGAGCAAGAGGAAGAAGAAAAAGAGCAAGAAGAGGTAGAAGTACCAGTTGATCAAAGACATTTCCTTGAAACCATCAAGGCAATTGGCAAGGATTCTTCGGAGGCTAAGATGGAGATTCCCATGTTTAGTGGGAAGATGAATGTTGATGAAGTCATGGAGTGGATTGAGACTCTAAAAAGCTATTTTGAGTACAAGGAAGTTCCTAAAAGTAAGAGGGTTAAGTTTGCAAAAACTAAACTCAAAGGTGCTGCCCTTACATGGTGGAATTATACCCAAGGAGAGAGGGTAAAGAATGGGAAGAGCATGATCTCTTCATGGAGCAGAATGTTGGAGAGGATCAAGTCCCAATTCCTTCCATCAGACTATAAAGTGCAGATCTACAAGAGGATGCAAAATCTCAAACACAAAAATTTGGATGTGGCTACTTACAACGAGGAGTTTCACAAATACACTCCTCGTTGTGGGTACATGGAGGGTGAAAAAGCCAAGGTGGCAAGGTATTTGAATGGTTTGAGGTTCAACATTCAAGATGAAATCAGTTTGTTGACCCCTAAAACCATGGAGAAGTGCTTTCAAGTGGCACTAAGGGTTGAAGAGAAGTTGAAGAGGAAAGGTGAGCAGAAAAATAGAGGAAGAGGTGGCAGAAATTTCAGAGGTAGGGGCAGTTTTGGGGGTAGAAATTAGTCCCAAAGAAGCCAAAGGGAATCTAGTTCCCAAGAGCAAAGTGGAGAATCTAGTTCTAGAGGAGGCTTTAGAGGAAGAAGGCCTAATGGGAGAGGTAGATTTGTTGGACCAGGAAGAGATCCTAATGTCTTCACAGGAAGGTGCTACAATTGTAACCAAGTGGGACATACAACCTTCAAATGTCCTGAAAAGAAAGCCTCAAGCTCTCATGGAGGAGAGAGAAGGAACCAATTGATCCAAGAGGAATATTGCCAAAGTTTCAACTCTCCAATTGGAAGTGCAACCCTGGTCCATGAAGGAGAAAGTTTTATGATGAGAAGAACCATGTTGAAGGTGCCTCAAACTCAAGAACCCCCTCAAAGGAAGACACTGGTCAGGACAACATGCAAGGCCTATGGTAAGATTTGCAAGGTAATTGTTGATTCAGGCTGAACTAAAAATTTGGTTTCCATTGAAATGGTAGACAAATTGAAACTGAAAAGGCTCCCTCATGTTAGTCCTTATAAAGTATCATGGTTGAATAAAGGACAACAAGTTTTGGTAGATGAACAATCATGGGTTGAATTTGAGATAGGAGAATATAAAGATAAAATTTTATGTGATGTGATTCCTATGGATGCTTGTCATTTGTTGTTAGGACATCCATGGCAATATGATGTTCAATCACAACATGATGGTAAAATTAATTCTTTTATCATAACTAAGAATGGTAAAAGGTATAGAATGGATCCATTACCTGATGATCATGTAGAAAAGAATGTTGGGTTAAGTGTCATGATTGTGAGTGGGAAAGAGTTTCTAGATGCCCTTAAGGAGGAAGGAACTCAAGGGTATGCTTTGATTTTGAAGCCTAAAAATAGTCCTAGTTTGCATGATCCTAGTAAGGAAGAAGTTCTCTATGAGGTGCAACAATTGCTAGAGAAGTATAAGGGGATTATGGTAGAAGAAATGCCTAATGAGTTGCCACCTATTAGGGACATAAGACATCAAATTGACTTCATACTGGGATCTACTTTACCAAAGTAGCCTACAAGATGACACCTTCACAAAATGAAGAGATTGCCAAGCAAGTACAAGAATTGTTGGATAAAGGATTGGTGAGAAAGAGTCTTAGCCCATGTGCTGTCCAAATAGTCCTAGCCCCTAAAAAGGATGGTAAATGAAGGTTGTGCACAGATTCTAGAGCCATTAACAAGATTACCATAAGATATAGGTTTCCTATGCCAAGGATTGAGGACCTAATGGACTGTTTGGGTGGGGTTAGATACTTTTCCAAGATAGACCTTAAGAGTGGGTATCATCAAATTAGAATCAAACAAGGGGATGAATGGAAGACATCATTCAAAACAAATGAGGGCCTTTATGAGTGGTTGGTGATGCCATTTGGTCTATCTAATGGTCTAAGTACTTTTATGCGTCTCATGAATGAAGTGTTGAAGGATTTCATTGGCCAATTTGTTGTGGTATATTTGGATGACATTCCTATTTTCAGCAAGACTAAGGAGGAGCATTTACAACATTTGAATTAGGTTTTGAGAAAGTTGCATGATGAACAATTGATCATCAACATGGAAAAGAGTGTCTTCATGAAGGAAGAACTCACCTATCTTGGTTTTGTGATTTCACAAGGTAGTTTGAAGATGGATCCAACAAAGGTAGAAGCCATTTTGTCATGGCCAACTCCAAAAATAGCAAGTGATGTGAAAAGTTTTGGCAACATTTTATAGGAAATTTATAAGGGCTTTTAGTCATATTTGTGCACCAATTTTGGATACCATCAAAGGGGGGCAGAAATGTAAGTTTTGTGGACAAAGGCAACCATTGATTCTTTTGAAATTCTGAAATGAAAGGTAGCACAATAGCCCATACTTGTTTTGCCTGATTTTAATAAGTTGTTTGTGGTAGAATGTGATGCTAGCAATCTTGCTATTGGGGCTGTCCTAAGTCAAGAGGGCAAGCTTGTTGCTTTCTTTAGTGAAAAGTTGAATGATGCTAAGAGAAAGTACTCTACTTATGATTTGGAATTGTATGCAATGGTGCAAGCTTTGAAAAAATGGAGGCCCTATCTTTTGCCAAAAGAATTTATTATTTATATTGACAACCATGCACTTAGTTTTGTGAATTCTTAGGAGAAACTCAATCATAGGTATATCAAATGGGTTGAGCAACTCAAACACAAGAAGGGCAAGGATAAAAAAGTGGCAGATGCATTGAGTAGAAGGGTGTGTATGGTTCAAGAAATTCAGTTGCAAAGTGTAGGGGTTGATGCTCTCAATCATATGTATCAGGATGATAGAGATTTCAAGGAGGTATGTGAAGTTTGTTCACAATTTTCAAACTCTTATCATTCTAATTTTTCTGAGTTTTTGTTGCAGTAGGGGTTGTTCAAAGGCAGCCAACTATGTGTTCCTAAATGTTCCATGAGGGAGAACATCATCAAGGAAAAACATTGTGGTGGACTTGGAGGTCATTTTGGATTGGATAAAACACTAGATCAGGTGAAGAGGTTTTATTTTTGGCCTAAAATGCAATCAGACATCAGAAAATTTATTGAATGTTGTAGTATTTGTCAAAGGGCAAAGGGTACTTCATCTAATGCTGGTCTATATCAGCCACTTCATGTTCTTAATAGGCCATGGGAAAGTATTAGCATGGATTTTGTGTTGGGTCTTCCTAGAACTCAAAGACGCTTTGATAGTATATTTGTTGTGGTGGATAGATTTAGTAAGATGGCTCATTTCTTGCCATTTAAATGCAATAATGATGCTTCTCACATTGCTGGTTTGTTCTTCAAAGAAGTTGTTAGAATCCATGGTTTGCCTCTTAACATTGTGACTAACAGGGATCCAAAGTTAGTAGGCCATTTTTGGCGTACTTTGTGGAAGAAGTTGGGCACTCAATTGTCCTTTACTTCAACCTATCACCCTCAAACTGATGGCCAAACTAAGGTGGTGAATAGGTCCTTGGGAAACCTTCTCAGGTGTCTTACCAAGCAACATGGAGAGGCATGGGATATGATCATCCCTCAAGTAGAGTTTGCCTATAATGATTCCACCAATAGAAGCACGGGAAGGAGTCCATTTGAGATTGTTTATGGTCTTCATCTAAGAGGTGTCCTTGAGTTGAGAGATCTCCATGGATTGGAAAGAAAAAGTGCTCAAGGTGAAGACTTTGCATTAGCCATGAAGGACATTCATGATAATGTCAAAGAAACTCTTGAAAAGAACAATGCCAAGTACAAGGAGAAAGCAAATGAAAGAAGGAGAGATGCGCAATACAAGGTTGGGGATTTGGTCATGGCACATTTGAAGAAGGAAAGACTTCCTAAGGGGAAGCCAACCAAACTCCTCATGAAGAAGATAGGACCATGCCGGATTGTGCACAAGTTTGGGTCCAATGCCTATGAGATTGAACTTCCTCAAGGCTTGGCCATATATCCTATCTTCAATGTTTCAGATTTGTTCCCTTTCAAAGGTGATTCTAATGTTGATCTAGAGGCAGATATGACAGTAGCAGTAGATGGAGATTGGATCAAAGGTCTTCCACCCAATCAACCATTGAAGTTGGTATGCATTCTTGACACCAACGTCTTGAAGAAGACAAGGAAGAATACCTACAAGCAATTTCTTGTCAAGTGGAGTGGCTTGCCTATTAAAGATGCCACTTGGATGATTGAAGAAGAGATCTTGAAGAATGGTCTCACACTTGCTGATCTACTCCCTCAAGAGACTTGAGTTCTCTTTTCACCCGGGGAGTATGGTGCAGGAGCACCAAGATATCTATGTCTTACTTTGAAGTTCAAGTTTGTTTTGTTTGTTCAATAAGGTCCTAGAGACCATTCAATGATGTAATAAGGTTAAAATGACATGATGTAGAGGACTATGTCCCATAAGTCTATATAACTGCTGTCATAAACACATGGAGGACAGTCATGAATTGTTCATGTTTTAAGCCTTGTGAAGGCATTTCAAGGAGTCTCAAAGCATGTCAAGGAGCCTAATAACTTGATAAAGGCCTAATCATATTGTAGAGGAGTGTTTGAAGCTTCCTAAACACTGATGGTTGTGTAAACAAACTAGTATACAGTTATAGGCTCAAAAACTATCAAGAAGTTCGATGGGCAGAGGTGGTTGTAAACCTCCCCATCGAACCAAAACTAATTTCAAGGATTTATTAAAGGTGTGAAAAAGTTAAATACACCTTGAATGTGATCATTGTATGTAAGGAGAAGATTTTAAAAGAAAAACAAATCAATTTTTGTTGTCCTTTTTACTATTTTCTGCATTTCCTTGTGTGACAGTCCATACCATTTGATTGAATGGCATTGTTATGACCGCCAAATAGTTTGGAAATAGAGTATAAGGGAATATATATCATCCAAGACTAGTTGGAGGCTATGAAGTTAGAAAGGATGCAAGTTGTGAGTGTTTGAAACAAAACTATTTTTTTTTTAAATTCTAAATTTTCTGTAGGAGAACGCCATCTTAGGCCGTACAGTACCAAGGTACAGGTCTGCCTTTCACTTATCACATTTTGATTGAGTAAACTATTAGATTGGCCTGCATTTGAATGTGATTTGATATCTTGAAGGTTTATTTGTAAGGAGTTATAAGGACTTGTTAAAGAAAGACAGTCTTATATAACCTAGTTAAGAGTTTTTGCCTCCAATCATGGAAAATTGACCATCCCACAGTCTTCCAAGCTATAAGACCTATGGGATGGGTGTGTTCAATTATGTTTTAGATGTTTTGATTGATTTCAGGGGTGGTGGAGTTGGTTTGATCAATATTTGTTGAGTGGGCTTAATAAAACCATGTATTAAGCCATTAAAGAAGCTTGTGAGACAACCATATTAAGGAATTTGGGAACAGTCAGTTCCAATAGCAAATGGATGTTGGATTCCATGGTTTTTAGATGCCATTGACATGTATGGGTGGTCAAGAGAGTTTTAAGTTGCCATTTGAGGGTACTTCCTTCACAAACTATGCCTAATTAGGGCTTAAAACCACTAGGAGGGTTATTGGTTAAGGCATACTTTCCAAAACAACCCAAACCCATTCTAGAGTATATTGTGGGGAGGCATAATGGGTATCTATTGCATGTCTAATAGTTGCATTTGGATGTCTGTGAAAAAATTTATTGGCACTGTTCTCTGTTTGTAGGGCTACTAGCCTGTCTTGAGGTTTGTGAAGGAACTAATAGTTCAAAGTTTGATCCACTTTTTCCAATGGGTGGGATGGGTTCTAGTACATGCCCAAACACCATTTCCAATAAGAATTCAAGAACTTTAACTGTTGTTCCCACTTTTCCATGAAGATCCTTGTTTTTGGGCTCATTGATGTAGTTGAACCTTGCCAAATTTGTCCTTCTTGTATCCAATTTGCCTCTACATTACATACTCTATACAATATAACTCAGCCTTTGGCCATTTTAACCTTTATTTAGTTATTATGTAGTTTGAAATACATTTGCTATACTTCATACTTTATAATTGATTCAAAAGAAATTCCAAAACCATAAGTCTGTATTATAAAGGTAGGTTTCCATACATGCATTTTGCTATTAATATATATATATATATATATATATATATATATATATATATGATATCTTGATATATATATATATATGAAATTTTTATTAACAAATTGTATACACAGTAATATACTCAGTAGCATATTTTCACACATATAATAAGCATAACGTATAATATGTATTGAAATACGGATGTAATGAAAGAACACATTCAGAGAAAAATTTAGAGGTTTTTCCACATGTAATTTGAGAATATAGATTTGCATAAAAACCTAGAGCTTCACTCTCCAATCAATTGAATGCTCAAAACCCTCTATTCCCTAAAAATGTCCTTTGTTCCAGATCTTCAACCTTTCGCCAAAGCCCTTTTTTTCTCAATAAATCTTATGTTTTGCTTACAGATTTAGAGATGAGAAAGAAAGTTGAGAGTGCAAAGTTGTGAGTGAATTTCTGTCTTGAGAGAAAAAGTTTTATTCCTCTTTTATTATTTTCCTCTCCAATCTTGCTTTGCTTTCTTTTGAGCTTTATTTTCCTAATTAAAGTTTTCTTTTTCTAATTTTCTATTGTTTTATTGTTTTATTATTTTCTTTCCTTTTTGTTTTATTCTAAAATCTTGTTTTTCTTTTCTAATTTTATTCTCTAATTTATCACAAATAATATTAAATAATAAACAAGATTATCTCTATAAACAATTAATAATAATATTTTCATTCTTCTAATAAAAATCAAATAAATAATTTAAACTATTTTATCTATTTTTCTATGAACATATAATATAAAATGCTAAGTAATTAAATAATCTAACTGCAACACAATAAAATAAGAACCATATAACAAAATCAATTAAATACAATTATAATGCATCTACATGACTCTAAGTGATGTGTGTGAGAGAAATCCCTCCAGCTTAACTCTGCCAGGATGCTAAACTCCTTTACATTAACTACACCCTTGTCTTTGACAACCTGCAACTCATGATAAACTCAAATTTCCCATTAATAGGTTAGTAACCCATTAGCCGAAGCATCAAAATTAATAACATGAATATAACATTCATTTCATTTCATTTTTTCCATATTAAAATAATCATTCATCTTTCAAAATAACAAATTATTCATCTAACCACACATAATTGTTCATGAAATATTTCCACATAAAGTAGTTCCAAAAAGCATCAAAGTCTGAAAGGTGACACCTTTGGTGTAACCTACCTTGACTATTGATGTACTACAAGACATGGTCTTCTTTGTACAATACAAACTCATTTGATAGTAAATAATGCCTCCAATCGAAGGCATGCAACTATAGCATAGAATTCTTGGTCATAAATTGAGTATTTCCTCTAAGCTTGATTTACTTTCTCACTGAAGTAGGCAATGGGTCTACCTTCTTGACATAACACTCCCCTAATTACACAACCACTGGCATTACAATCTACTTGAAATATGTTAGCTCTGATTTAAAAAAAAATCCTAGATAACTATTTCAATGACATTTTATGAGAAACTAGGGGGTCAATTAGGGTTGAGATGGGATCAAATAATGGGAGGTAATCAACTAAAGGCAACCAAATGACCATAACTTGATTAATGCAGACTTTGTTACCTAGTGGCTATAGTCATTTGATGAAAGTAAATTATATTAATTCTTTGAATTAATTAATTTAATTACTACCATAAAAGGATTATAGTTTATTCATTTATGAATTAATTAAGAATCTTTATGTAAGAGATCATGAATGCACTTTAAATGGTTATATTGTAAGTGCATTAGTGTGGGTTCCTTTAACTAGAAGTCAATAATATTCCTAGTAATTTTACCCCAAGTTGTAATGTCAAGTAATATTAATTCTATTATGAACGGGGTGGAATTATTACTAGTTTCCATTTACATGATGGGGTCATTGCACATATGGTTGTGTAGTTGTCATTGATGTCATCACTTTGAGATTGGTTGTCATTGATGATCTTGTCTAATGTGGTTTTTGGTTTAGGGTTACTAAAGTTCCTGATTGGATGTCAAGCCTTGTATGTGGTAACAATAATGTTTTTGATGTCTTGTGATGTTTATGATGTTCGTAGTTGGATGACATGACTTGTTGATGTTCATGGTTGGATGTCATGTGGTACTGAGCATATTTGTGGTCAGTAGAGATGATTTCTTGATGATATATTAAGATGGGAATTAGAAGCATTAAGATGAATGATCACATATTAAGATGGGAAGTTACTGATGACTTGTAGCATGTTGTATGATTCTTCCTATTGTTCCTAAGGAAGTATATGTTGATACAAGACCGGATATTGGTAAAGGTTGTTGTTGCAGGACGCTGCCTAGAAGATTGCTTTGTAAAATGCTCTGCATTAATATTGGTAAAGGTTGTTGTTGCAGGACGCTGCCTAGAAGATTGCTTTGTAAAATGCTCTGCATTGATATTGGTAAAGGTTGTTGTTGCAGGACGTTGCCTAGAAGATTGCTTTGTAAAATGCTCTGCATTCCTCCAAATTTGAAGATATGGTCATGCTATTCAGCAGTTAAGTTTAGTATGCTATAAAGGTGATAAATCCAAAGTTTTAGATCATTTTCTCCTCTATAGTGGATGTTACAAGTTGCAAAGTTTCAGTCTATGCTCTAGCAACATAATGTAATGATGAAGGCTGATTGGAATGCTTTGAATTCCTCTACAAGAGAATATTTTCTCATGCAGTTTTGTGAAAATGATTAGAGATGTTCAATGCATGCTGCTTTGTAGTATCAGGTGATTTAGAGGTCCACAACTTCATATTTCAAATGATAGTGTAATACAGATTGTTTTGGATGCCTAATTGTTCTTAGGACACATGTTTTAATGTATAGGTTAGTTATATGGGTTTATGTGGAAATTCTATATGTCTCTATGCTTCTCAAATTTGATGCACATGCAAATCATTAAAGTTTCTAGTACCACACAAGATTTTCAAGTCAGTATGTGAAGATTTATTTTTGGCAAGGTTGACTGAGGTATTTTGGTGATGTACGTCACAAATTTCTTATTGCACAGAGTTCAAAGAGTGTTTAGAGATGGTGTATAGGTCAAACTGACTCATCTAGGAGAAGCACAAGTAATGATCAATCTTTCATGAGTACCACCAAGTTGAAATGATTTTTGTGATACAAGCTTCATGCATTCTTGTCTAAGGGCAACCTAATTCAATTTTGTGAAGGATGAAAATGTTGTTCTTTGAAGGATGATGCTGTGAAGAATGTTGAGGATTCGGTTAAGCATGTGTTGAGGTCCCCAAGGTGTGTTTCTCTATCTAGAGTTAGATGTAGTTCATGTTAGGGCTTGCCCTCTACATGTTTTGTAATGTTTTATCTTTGGTTGACTTGTAAATTATATTATACATGTTATATTGGTTGACTTATAATGTAATCAATGTAATGTCATGTATATATTTTAAACCTAATTGATCTAGGTGAGGTATGATTGCATATATGAGTGTGTGAAGAGAAAAATATGAATATGATATGCATTATGGTGTGTGACTGAAGGAGAAAGAGCAGAAGCAATAAGAGTTGTCCTGATTCAGCATGAAGACATTTTTATGATAGGAGAAATGTCAAGAGTGTGCCTAATTGATCCAATTACCAAAAGAGGAGTAAAGTGGAGGAATTGCAATCATCAAAGGTGTGAGATTCATAGTCAGTTTTAGGCAATAGAAGGACTATCATGCTGTAATCTTTTCTAAGTTTATTCTTAGATCAGGAAGTAGTAGCTTCCTTGGGTTGTAGCCCTAAAACAAAGTTTGTAGGGAGTTGTAGATTCCTTGGGAGTGACCGTAAATAAAATTCTACATGGATTTGTAGCTTCCTTGGGAGTGACCATAAAATAAAGTCAATAGGGAGTGACCGTAAAATAAAGTGAAAACAAGAAAGATTCAATAAAATGAAGTAATGAACAATACAGTGCAAACCTTTCCCATTTCGAAACTTCTATTGTTTGCCTATCACAATCGTCCTTTTGCTGGTAAGTAGGCCCTCAGAGAGTGCACTCTTTTAGTTGTTTGTAGGAAGTCAATGGTAAATGGCTGTTGTGATATGCAATGAAGATGAGCTTCAAAGAAAGTATGTGATCTCAAGCTTGTAAATGGTAAGAGGGTGCCAAAGGCGTGCTGGTGATATTTCTGCAAAGTAACAATATAGATAGCTTGGATGAATAGAATGGAAGGATGAAGCTTCATTTATAGACTCAGAAGAATGGGAATCAACGATTGAGAGGAGATATGAAGATCAACGGCTGAGGATGGTCGAGGAATGTGCAACCAGTAGAAATGTGACAAGTGTCCCAGCTCCATCATGAAAGAGGGGATGTGACAAAATTGATTGGAGAGTTAACTCCATTGACTGGTCAGTTAACAAACTTGATTGATCAGTTAGAAGAGTGGATTATGGAACTGACTGAATTGATTGAGGGATTGACTTAATTGACAGGTTAGTTAGCACTTTTGATTGATTAGTTAACTAACCTTTGATTTGAGAAGAAATAGGCCATGTGGGTGAGGGAAAATAAGGTAATTAAATATTAAAAATATATAATTACATGTGCAACCTGATGAGGTGGACAAGGTGAGGTGGAAAAGGTGAGGTGTATTTTTGGAATTAGAACTTAGGATAGAGGAATTTGGATTAATTAAATAATTTATGATTATTTAATTGTGTAGGACATTTAGAAGAATTTTAATTAAATAAATTGAATTTATTTAATTATGGATTAGTGAATCAATTAAGTAAATTTGGAATATTTATTTAATTGATAGAAGAATGGAATAAATATTTAGAATATTTATTTAGGATGATTTGTGTCATTTTTAGACGTATACATTTTGCCCCTCTTTGATGCAATGCAGTTTATAGCGTTGCTTCAAGGAAGTCAATAGTCTGATAGTGATACATGCCCCAGTTTGCCCCTGGTACAAGTTTAACGACGATAGGATGCCCCCTCGGGAGATTGGATAGGAAAAGGGTGAAAGAATCGGAGACGGACAATCTCACGAAGATGAAGGTGTTAGGATAGGTTGGAGGTAAAGGGACATGCTTCAGGGAAACGGAAGTAAACTAGAGGAAAAACAGGTGTAAAAAGTAGTCACAGTCATCACCTAGCTAGAATTAGGGCTTGGAGGCTATAAATAGGAGCTGGGTCCACAAGAATAGTCATTTGTACACTTGTTTGGTCTGGATTGGATAGATAGAGCTTAGAGAAAACTTGGAGCAGCATGGCAGCCAGAGCAGCAGACATTCCACACGAGGAGCATCGATTCGAGTGAGTCCATCAATTCAAGCGGCTAGCAGAGGCAGGACCCCCGGTATGTGCTTCAAAAAATTTCTCCTAGGGTCGATTTAGGGTGTCATAAATGCATGGAGAAAATAGGTCAAACATATGCGCCGAAATGCAGAACGGTGCATATGCTGCGCGAAGCGGTGCTTTTGTCATTTAGTGGTGCATATGCTGATTTTGGCGGCGCATATGTGCATTGTAGATGCACTTCTGCAGTTAGGCAGTGCGTGTGTATTTAGGCAGCGCATATGTTGAATGTAGCGGCACATACGTAAAAGCCGCGCATATGCCGAATGTAGTGGCGCTTCCATGATATTGTGGTGCATATGCCGAATGTTCTGGCGCATGTGTTGAATCTGTGCATATTTGCATTATAGCTGCGCATCTGCGTTTGGGCGGCGCATATGCTGATTTTAGCGGTGCATGTATCAAAAATGGCGCTTTTATAAAGAAACGATGCTTTTGCCACCTGTAGTGGCGCATTTGCTTTGGATAGAAAATTACTTAGCCAAATTGATTCGATTAGCGTCCTGTTTGATGCGGGAATCGATGAGCTATCTTTGAGATTCTAGGAATCTAGTCAAGAGATGTAGTGTGCTATTTTGATCAATTTGAAATGCTAAGTTTAGTTGATATAGTTCAGTAGGTATGTTGAGTATGGTATATGTCATTTGAGACTGACACGTTGCCTTGCGTACTTGCAGGAGGAGATTCGAGACACACTGCAGTCAAGGGAGACTGTTCCCATGCCCCTATTGCAAAGATACATGCTGACAGAGATGGACAGAGTGGCACTTGGTGCCATGGATTTGGACTATGTTTGCTTCATGCCCGAGGTGTGGGCAAACCGGGGATTGCTGATAGCTACTGTGGAGAGATTTCATAGTGAGGATAGGACCTTCCACTTTCCTACTAGAGAGATGATCGTGACACTAGAGGATGTCTACCGAATACTGCACTTACCCGTGGTGGGTGAGTTAGTAGAGTACGACGCACAGCGGGATGCAGGACTTGCCGAGTGCAGGTGAGTGTTCGATGATCCCGAGCTGGTTGGACAGGTCATCCCATGGCATGATATATATGATTGCTATGACTACTTCCTAGGGATTGTGGTTGGATTGATCGAGGGTGTTGTATGCCCCAATAGGAGATCGCATGGGTTCCCCATTGGATGGGGCAGGATCATGGAGCGGATGCTGACCGAGGGCACCTGATATGCATGGGGAGTCTGCATACTAGCCCATTTGTACCACGACATGCACCAGGTGGTGTACCACCGTAGCACGAGTCTATCAGCTGGGGTATTATTGCTAAAGTTTTGGCTGTGGGAGCACATAGCGGTGACTAGGCTGACCTATGTCTTCACGAGGCAGTGATGAGAGCCATACAGTTATGGCTATACAGGAGTGATTTCCTAGCACAGGCTGGGGAAGTTAGAGTATTGGAGGCACACCTTGGATGGAGTAGATGTGGTCATCTGGCGACCATATCTGGATTGCGAGCCCTGGGATGACGAGGGAGATGAGCTGTAGTATTGCTTTCAGACCAGGTGGCTGATAGGTCAGACACGACATATGCTAGAGAGACAGTTTGGGAGGAGACAAGGTATGCCACAAGGACAGGCATTGTTCGCATGGACACATGCAGAGAGGGTCCGATGGGGGTCGATGGCTTCATATGAGGAGGCCTTGGTAGAGTTCTGGCAAACACCTTACGTGGCATGGGATATGAGGAGGGAGATAGCAGACACAGGGGTGACACAGGAGTATGAGGATTGGATGACTGCACATCCGTTCCTGAGATATGCAGGACACGGCATGCTGGTGCCTCGTATTGACGAGGCAGACTCAGAGGAGGAGGGAGAGGTTGGCTCAGGTCGGAGGGGAGTGACAAGAGGACGAGGAGGACAGGGTGGTAGAGCCAGAGAGAGGCTGAGATAGCGGAGGAGGATAGGTCAGGCTGAGCAAGCAGTGCCAGGACAGGTAGAGGCACAACAGCAGATACCTCAGTAGGCGCAGATGCCGCCATCCCATTAGGTACCACAGCAGCAGGTGCCCCAGCCACAAGGGCTAGGACAGGCAGATGTACACAAGAGGACTATAGCCAGCCTGAGGGGACAGGTGCAAGAGCTGCAGGCACAGCTGAGGAGGGTTGAGAGGAGGTGAGAGACGGATGCAGCAGTGATCACTGGGTTGACTCGTGAGAGAGACATGGTAGATGCATGGGTACATATTATTCGTGTAGAGCAGGACACTGCTGTGGCCGCCATGGGGATAGATGCAACGAGTTCTTTTTTGGTTGGGCAGGTGCAGTAGGCATAGGCATAGGTAGGCCAGTTGTAGATGCAGTTGGTACAGGTACAGATAGAGCTTGCCAGAGCACAGTCACAGGCTCAGTACTACCGAGGTTTATACCATGGTGCCGTGGCATCGAGTCAGAGGGCGGAGAGCTTCAGGAGTCAGTCTGGCATGACTCATAGAGTAGGTCCATCATGGTCAAGGGTGTTCGTGATGGGTCCCCAGCAGTCAGGAGCTAGCAGTGGTGGCCCACAGCAGTAGGGATAGACTCAGACTAGATTTTGTACATTTTGGGACATGTATTACCATCCATTTGGATGTCTATTGTATATGACACTTTGATTCAGAGAGAGATGGTGATATCGTACATTTGGACCTCATATATAATAGTATATATGATGATGCAACTTTGGATATATTGCATATGTTATGAGATGATGATTTACTTCTATTGTATGATGTGATGCATGTGTAGACTTAGATGGGCTACATGAGTTCTATATGAGATGCTTTTTGATATGATGCTATATGATGTCTATATGATTTAATGCTCAGAATGTATGCATATGTAATATGATGTCTATGTGATGATGCAACTTTGTATGTGTTGCTATTGGGATGGTTATATGATCGAATGCTTCAAATGAATGCAAATGTAATATGATTTCTATGTGATGATGTAGTATAGTACATGATGCACGTAGCTATGCTTTTGATTTTTTGTGCTTTGAGATGTGATGGGATGCTGATGTATTGATGACCTAATGCAGTGAGTGATGTATTCCACTGACTTAATCATGTCCATGACTAGCCCTACATATGATATGATATGCTTCTATATGTTTTGTTTTTGTGATGTCCAAATGTACTCTATCGACACAAGAATGACATGATAGATAGAAGAATGGTTGATGACTTCAAAGAGCACTTTGGGATCATCTCCTTTGAGAAAATACCCAGAATCGAGAACAAAATAGCAGATGCAATGGCCACCATCGCCTCTCTTCTAGAAATACCTTAACATGAGTCACGGTATGAGTTCCTAGTGGAAACTATACGGCAACCAGCTTATGATCTCCTTGAGACCCATTCCATATGCCTTCTAGTCGGATCTGATTCACCTTGGTACGGTAAGACTTACACTTACCTCAAGGACAACCTTCTCCCACCTGACCTCTCTTCTAACCAAAAGTGAACTTTCATACGACAAACCTCTCGTTACACCATCATAGCCGATACCCTTTACCGATGTGGTCTGGATGGTACTTTACTCTGTTGTTTAGAACAAGAAGAATCCATAACTACCTTGTGAGACGTACATGAAGGGATTTACGAAACACACTCCAGCGGTCCTTCCTTAGCCAAGAAACTCATGCGTTTGGGCTATTACTAGCCAAATATAGAAATGGATTCATATCAGTTTGTCAAAAAGTGCAAACAGTGCCAAATACACGGGAACCTGATCCATGCACCTGCTCAAGAGTTGAGATAGTTAAAGACACCCTGGCCCTTTTGCCAGTGGGGACTTGACCTTGTGGGAAAGATTCATCCACCCTCTTCCAATGGCCACAAATTCATCATAACTGCCACTGAGTATTTCACAAAGTGGATTGAGGCCGTTCCCCTAACTAGCGTCACAGGTAAGCAAATTTCCTCTTTCATTCTGAATTACATTATCTACAGATATGGTATTCCCTCATCTATTATCACGGATAATGGAAGACCATTCAAAAATTAGGATGTCCAAGAGCTCTATGAGCATTTCAAAATCCAACATTATTTCTCCACTCCATACTACCCCCAAGGTAATGGCCAAGCTGAGGTATCGAATAAAACCATTTTGAAAATCCTAAAGAAGATTGTCAACGATGCTGGTCGTGATTGGCATGTCCAACTCAATCCCACTCTGTGGGCCTACAGAACTAGTATACGCACTCCCACAGGTGCTACACCCTACGCCCTTGTCTATGGTTCGGAAGCCATCCTCCCCATTGAGGTCGAACTACCATCTCTCAAGGTGTCGTTGAAAGGTCTCATATCCGACGAAGAATACAGAGTCTCTAGGTTACAAGCAAAAATGTTAGGGTAAAATGTAGATCAATCAATTGAATTATATAAGACCCAAACATCAATAGAACAGTGAAAACAAGAAAGATTCAATAAAATGAAGCAATGAACAATACAGTGCAAACCTTTCCCGTTTTGAAACTTCTGTTGTTCGCCTATCACAATCATCCTTTTGTTGGTAAGTAGGCCCTCAAAGAGTGCACTCTTTTAGCTGTTTGCAGGATGTTGATGGTAAATGGCTGTTGTGATATGCAATGAAGATGAGCTTCAAAGCAAGTATGTGATCTCAAGCTTGTAAATGATAAGAGGGTGCCAAAGGCACGCTAGTGATATTTCTGCAAAGTAACAATATAGATAGCTTGGATGAATAGAATGGAAGGATGAAGCTTCATTTATAGACTCAGAAGAATGGGAATCAATGGTTGAGAGGAGATATGAAGATCAACAGCTAAGGATGGTTGAGGAATGTGCAACCAGTAGAAATGTGACAAGTGTCCCAGCTCCATCATGAAAGAGGGGATGTGACAAAATTGATTGGAGAGTTAACTCCATTGACTAGTTAGTTAACAAACTTGATTGATCAGTTAGAAGAGTGGATTATGGAACTGACTGAATTGATTGAGGGATTGACTCAATTGACAGGTTAGTTAACACTTTTGATTGATTAGTTAACTAACCTCTGATTTGAGAAGAAATAGGCCATGTGGGTGAGGGAAAATAAGGTAATTAAATATTAAAAATATTTAATTACATGTGCAACCTGATGAGGTGGACAAGGTGAGGTGGAAAAGGTGAGGTGTATTTTTGGAATTAGAACTTAGGATAGAGGAATTTGGATTAATTCAATAATTTATGATTATTTAATTGTGTAGGACATTTAGAAGAATTTTAATTAAATAAATTGAATTTATTTAATTATGGATTAGTGAATCGATTAAGTAAATTTAGAATACTTATTTAATTGATAGAAGAATGGAATAAATATTTAGAATATTTATTTAGGATGATTTGTGTCATTTTTAGACATATACAACTCCAACCAGTGATCCTATAGATGTAGATGAGATTACGTTGTATGAGAATAATGCCAAGGAAAAAAGTACTATCATGAGTGGGCTAGTTGATTCAAAACTTGTGAAGTTAATGGGTTGTAAATCTACTCAAGATGTCTGGAATAAACTTAGAAAAATCTATGAAGAAGATAGTAAAGTGAAGCAGACCAAGATGCAAATATTCAAGAGCAAATTTGAGACCTTGAGGATGTCATAAGAATAAGACATTACTAGTTATATGCTCCGGGTAGATGAAATATTTAACGACATAAGAAGACTTGGTGGAGAAGTGAAAGAAGATGAGATTTTGAAGAAGCTTCTAAGATCTCTCCCTAAATCCTACAGTCATAAGGTTTTTGCTATTGAGGAAACTCAAGATTTGGATAAATATATAGTAGAATAAATGTTTGGCTCTCTCACATCCTTTTAAATGAGAGAATTTGAAAAAGATGCTCCAAAGAAGGAAGTAACATTCAAAGAAATTAAGAAAACAAAAGATGAAGCAGTTGTTCAAGATGATGACCTTGATGAGGTAGAGGTAAACTTTGTTTGAAGATTGAAGAAGGGCATAGGAAAATACAAAGGTAAGTTACCTTTCAAATGTTTCAATTGTTGGAAACTTAGTAATTTTTCTTCTAAATGTCCTTTAAAGAATCAATGGGTAGTAACAAGAAAGAGAAGTTTAAAAAGGGGCTTTATTCGATGGAGAACAACTGCTCCTTCAAAGATGAGGATCATGATGATTCAAATGATGAAACACTTTTCATGGCCTTGAATGTTGGTAACAAAGAAGGTGATATTGGAAAATGTGAAAAGTCTGATACCTTGCATGCTGACCAAGATAATGAAAAATCAATGGTAGTATGGACTACCTTTCATGCAAAAGAAGAATCCAAGGCTTGGGTAATTGAGAGTGGGGTACTGCAATAATAATGGGTGACACTTTCTGGGACATCCTGATTTTTGCTGAAATCACATATTTTTAGAAAATATAATGATTTAAGCCTTGAAAGGTTCCATTTAAAGGATTTTAATTAAAGAGGGTTTGATCAAACCCCCTTATATTCAAACCCCATTGGATAGAACCCCACTAATTTTAAACCATACCTATAATGGAGTCTCCTCTACACCTATCAAAATGCTGATAAAAAACCTCTTTTGATTTATCTTTTGGGGGATCAAATGAATTCATTTAAAATTTATGTTTTGTAAGTATGTAGTCCTTATTATAAGCTTCCCAAAAAGTATAATTTTAAATATATTTAATTTGATTATTATATTTATTTTTTATTTCTTGTGAATGTAGTTTTTTCACTGAACATCAAGTTCTTTGTTCTACACATATGGAAAATTAGTAAATCAGTGAAATTTTTTTTGAAAAATATCTATGCCCTAGGTATTGATGTCCCTTTTTAAACAAAAAAATGAATTTTGATACATATAGAAAAAAGTTATTTTTTACAGAATACGCCTATGTCTAAATTCTAATTGGTTTAACTTCGAAACTTAATTAAAAAAAATCAACAAAACATTATGAAACCAAATGCATGCCCTATATATTAGTGTTACCAATCTAAATTCAAAAGAATCAAAATTTTATCCTTTGTAGAAAAAAAGTTATGTGCTATAGAATACACATCACTTTAAAAAAATGTTGTTTACTATTAAAAACTAGTTATCAAAGGAGACACAAAAAATTTACAATTTAACATAAATTTTTAAAAATATATATGTATTTAGAATCTACAAACAAAATATCACAAATCACTAGTTCGCATCATCTTCACATTACTAATGGTTTAGAGGCTATAGGTGTGAGAAAGTGAAGATTTAGTTCAAAATGTTGATTTCAATGTCAAGTTTGGCCAAAAAGTGTAACCCATTATTGTGAGATGACCCAGTGGTTGCTTTAACCATATGACTAGTGACAAGGAGAAGTTTATCAGCCTTAAGAAGTGGAATGGTGGAGCTGTTAAGTTTGCTAGTGATGAGTCAGCACAAATCTATGGAAAGGGTGCTATAACTATTGATGGAAAGAATGAGATTGAGGATGTCCTCTATTTGAAATGGCTAAAGTACAATCTTCTTAGTTGTAGTTAGATGTGTAGTAAAGGATACAATCTTACCTTTCATGTCAAAGGCTATGAAATCAGGAAGGCAGGGTTGGAAAAAGTAGTTATAGTAGGTATCAAGACATATGGATATATCTAACATCTAAAGGAGATAAATGGAAGAACTTGCTTACTAACTCAATCTAGTGAGTGTTGGTTGTGGCACAAATGAATGGGACACATCAACTTTGACAATATGGTAAAGATCAACTCTATTCATAAGGTGAGAGATATGCCTAAGATAACCAATCCTACAAACACATTATACAAGGAATGCCAAATGGGAAAGCAGATAAAGAAAAATTTTAGGAGCAAGGAGTATTTTTCTACAATGCCTCTAGAGCTAATCATACTGACCTATGTGGCCCTACAAGAAGAAAGAGTCAAAAAGGTGAAAGGTATTCCATGTTGCTTATTGATGATTATTCTAGAATGACTTGGGTTACTTTCGTAAGAGAAAAATCAAAAACCATTGATAAATTTAAGGTTTTCAAAGCAATAGTTGAGAATAAAATGGATGCTAAGATCAAACATTTAAGATTTGATAGAGGAGGTGAGTTTACTTCAAATGAATTTGAAAAGTTTTTTGAAGATCATGGCATTAGGAGACATCTGTCTACTCCTATGACCCCTTAGAGTAATGGGGTAGTTGAGAGGAAGAATAGGACTGTGCAAGAGATGGCTATAACAATGGTGAAAGATGCAGATTCACCTAATATGTATTGGAAGGAAGCTATTCACACTATTGTTTATCTAATCAAAAGAGTACAATTGAGGGTCAATAGAACTAAGAGCCCTTATGAACTATGGTATGGAAGACCTCCCACTATTAGATACTTCAGGATCCCTAGTAGGAAATGTTACATCAAGACAGATGAAGAAGACCTTCAAAAGTTTGATTTGAGAAGTGATGAAGGGATCTTTCTTTGTTGCTCAACCAAAAGAAAGGCCTATAGGCTGCTACAACAAGAGATTGGGAAAGATGATTGAAAGAACAAATGTCAAGGTAGATAAAGACTTGTATCAAATCTCACAAGAACAAGAGGATTATGGATCTGATATACCTTCCTAGATTGAAGAAGAAGAAGAAGAGAAGGAAGGAAAGGAACAAGAATCAGAGCATATCCCTAAGAATCCAACAAAGTATGTTCAAAGGAACCATTCAGCAAATTAGATCATTGGAGACAAGAATCAAGGTGTGTAGACTAGGAGAAGGTTTACAAAAGCAAGTGCGCAAGTCAATTTGTGTTTACTATCAAAGATAGAGCCCAAAAACTTTGCTGATGCTAGTAAATATGATGGATGGCTGAAGGTAATGGAAGAAGAATTGAATCAAATAGAGAATAATTAGACATGGGAATTGGTTCCCAGACCAGCCAATAAGAATATTATAGGAACAAAGTGGGTGTTCTAGAACAAACTTAATGAATATGGTGAAGTTGTGAGGAATAAAGAAAGATTGGTGTGAAAAGGTTATTCACAAGTTGAGGGCATTGATTTTGATAGACTTTTGTTCTGGTAGATAGGATGGAGGCAATCAGGATGTTTCTTTTCCTTGCTGCTCACAAGAACTTCAAGGTTTATCAGATCGATGTCAAGTCAGCATTTTTGAATGGTGATATAGAGGAAGAGGTCTACATATAGAATAACTAGATGGATTTTAGTTGTTAGAAGATCCGGACATGGTATGCAGACTCAAAAAGGCTTTGTATGGACTCAAGAAAGCACCTAGAGCTTGGTATCTTAGATTGGATAAATACTTACTTTAGAAAAGCTTCAAGAAAGGTACCACAAATAGTAATCTTTATATTAAGGAAGAAGGAGACATGATTTTGATAGTTGCAGTGTCTCTTGATGACATTATCTTTGGTGGCTATGATATGTGTAAAAGGTTTACAAAAGAGATGCAGAAAGAGTTTGAGATGCCTATGATTAGTGACATGTCCTTCATTGGGCTTCAAATTGTTCAACTAGATGATGGTATCTTTATTTCTCAAGCTAAGTATGTTATAGATATGTTGAAGAAGTTTTGTATGGAAGATTCCAAATTGGTAAGTACTCCTATGGTTACTAGTTGTCACTTGAGCAAGAATGATGAGTCACTAGAGGTTGATCAGACTCTTTATTTATTTGTGATTGGAGGATTATTGTACTTCACTACTTCTAGACCTGATATTATGCATGCAGTATGTGTGGTTTCTAGATATCAAGCTAAGCCTAAGAAAACTCATTAGAAGGTAGTGAAAAGAATATTTAGATACTTGAAGGGAACTCCAGAATTTGTCTTATGGTATCCGAGAAGTAATGAATTTGATC
The DNA here is from genome assembly GCA_027924645.1 of Cunninghamia lanceolata. Lineage (NCBI taxonomy): Eukaryota > Viridiplantae > Streptophyta > Pinopsida > Cupressales > Cupressaceae > Cunninghamia > Cunninghamia lanceolata. Next base: position 10,303,483 of record BSBN01000193.1, read on the forward strand.
TAAGTGCTTACACTGATGTTGATTGGGTTAGTTGTATTGATGATAGAAGTATAAGAGGTGGTGCTTTTTTTAGGAAGCAGATTGGTTTTATCGCATAGTAAGAAACAAGATTCAATATCCTTATCAACTGCAGAGGTAGAGTATATTGCAACAACATCTTGCTACATACAAGTGTTTTGGATGAAGTAAACTTTGAAGGATATCAAGGTACTATATGATGAGCCTATTCCTATCTTATGTGAAAATACTAGTGCTATCTATATTTCCAAGAAAATAGTGATGCATTCTAGAATCAAGCATATATCAATCAGGTATCACTTTTTGAGAGAGAAGGTTGCAGAAAAAAAAGTGAAGTTGGAATATGTTCCAACAAAGGATTAGATTGCATACATTTTCACAAAGGCTCTTGTAAAGGATACTTTTGAGTATCTTTGACAAAAGTTAGGAGTAATTGCCTCTCTTTCTTCTTGCTAGATGCATAGTTGGTGCATCTGTCTAGGGGGAGTTCATGTTATATCTTTTCTTGGACTAATGCTAGCTACCTCCCAGGGGGAGTAGATAGTGGTTGTTGTTGACAGGGGGAGAAGGTTGAAAAGGGGAGTTTGTAACCTAAGAAGGAGAATAAGTTGCCCTTTGTCCTAGATGTCAAAGGGGGCGAGTCAATAGATGTGTGTTGCCGTCAATACCAAAGGTAAGATTATTGCACATATGGTTGTTTGGTTGTCATTAATGAGGTTGTGTGATGTGGTTGTCATTGATATGATGTGGTTTTTGGTTTAGTGTTGTTCAAGTTCCTGATTGGATGTCAAGCCTTGTATGTGGTACCAATAATATTCCTGATGTCTTGTGATATTACTGATGTTCATGGTTGGATGAGATGAATTGTTCATGTTCATGGTTGGATGTCATGTGGTACTGAGTATGTTTGTGGTTAGAAAAGATGCTTTCATGATGATGTATTAAGATTGGAATTAAAATCATTAAGATGAATAATGACATCTTAAGATGGGAAGTAGAAGCTATGTTAAGGTTGAGAAGATGTTTCTCATGACTTGTAGCATGTTGCATGATTCTTCTTGTTGTTCCTAAGGAAGTATGTGTTGGTACAAGAAGAATCTGGTCTCCAAATGTTGGTAAAGGTTATTGCTATAGGAAGCTACTTGGAAGATTTCTTAGTAAAATGCCCCACAGTCCTTTGTATTCAAAGATATGGTCATACGGTTCATAAGTTAAGTTCAATATGTTGTAAAGGTGGTAAATCTAATGTTTTAGATCATTTTTTCCTCCACGCTGGAAGTTACAAGTGATAGAATTCCAATTTTTATTCTGGTAGCATAACGTAATGATGAAGGTTGACTAGAATGCTCCACATTCCTCCACAAGTGAAGGTTTTCTCATGTGGTTTTTTGAACATGATCAGAGGCATTCAATGCATGCTACTTTGCAATATCAGGTGATTTAGAGGTCAGCAAGTTCAATTTTCAAATGATAGTCTACTATAGATAGTTTTGGATGCCTAATTATTCTCAAGACACGTGTTTGAGTACTTGTGCTAGTTGGAGAATGTACATATTAGTTATGGGTTTATGTGGACATTCTACATGTCTCTGTGCTTCTTAGGTTTGATGCACATACAAATCTTTTAACTTTCCAATACCGTACAAGATTATCAAGTTAGGGTGTGAAGAGTTATTGTTGCTGATGTGGACTAAGGTATGTTGGTGATGTATGCCACAAAGTTCTTATTACATGGAGTTCAAGGAGTGCCTAGATATGGTGTATAGGTCTGGCTAACTCATTTGAGAGAAGTGAAAGTAATGTTTAATCTTTCATGAGTACCGCCAAGTTGAAATGATCATTGTGCTACAGGCTTCATGTGTTCTTGTCTAAGGGTGACCTAATTCAATTTTGTAAAGAGTACAGATGTTGTTCTTTGAAGGATGATGTAGTGAAGAATGTTTAGGACTAGGTTAAGCATGTGTTGGGGTCTACAAGGCATGTTTCTCTTTCTTGAGTTGGATGTAGTTCATATTAGGGCTTGCCCCCTACATGTTTCACGATGTTTGAACTCTGGTTGACTTGTAAATTTCAATATATCTATTATATTAGCTGACTTGTAATGTAATCAATATAATATCATGTATATATTGTAAACCTAGATGATCTAGGTGAGGTATGATTGTGAATATGAGTGTGTGAAGAGTAGAATATGAATATGATATGCATTGTGATGTGCAACTGAAGGAGAAAGAGAAGGAGCAATAAGGCATGTCCTGATTCATCTTGAAGACATTTTGATGATAGAAGGAAAGTGAAGAGTGTGCCTAATTGATCCAAACATCAAAAGAGGAGTGAAGAGGTAGAATTGCAATCATCAAAGGTGTAAGCTTCATTGTCAGTTTCAGGTAGTAGAAGGTGTTAGCGCCTGAATTGACTGGTAGTTTTCTGAGCATTTTTCATTCAGGCACTCTCCCTAAGTATCCAAAAAATGTTCTAAGTGTTGGACCTCCTCAGCAGTTTTCAGCTGCATCATCATATTTTCTTGAGGAGGAGGTCATCATCATCATGTTTGTTTCGATGAAGGTCAGCATCATCATGTTCTCCGTCGACCGGTTTCTCATCGTCATCATCATATTTCAATATCGGGTGATGTTTGGTTATTATCCTGATGATGCTGATGAGCTACAGTGCGCCCTGATCTGCTTGCGAGGGTGATTTTTCAAAGTCTCCGGTGATCTCCCATTTATCACCTTGCGCGAACATGATGATGATGTTGCCCTGATATTGTGAAGGGGTTATTCTTTGAGTTGTTCGACCTGACTTGCTTTTTCTTAAGGGTCGTCATCATCATCATCATATTTTCAGTTATCACCGTGTTGCTTGCGAGGGTCATCATATTTCTGCATCATGATATCTCGCCGGGGTGATATTTCTATCATCGGGTGATCTTGGTTATGATCATCCTGATGATGTTGTTGAAGAGTTCTAAGTGCGACCCGATATTCACTGGGGTCATCGTATTTTGAACGTCAGGATGATCTTAGTCAATATCATCCTGATGATGTTGTATCACCTCTTGTTCGTTGTTTTGTCATCCTGATGATGCTGATGTCATCCATATATCAGGGTGATATCCGGTTCTTTCTGCCTGTCTGCATCATGATATTTCCGAAGGAGGGGGTGATATTTTCATATCACTCGAGTGTGTGTTTGTTCCAGCATCATGATGATGCTGATATCAAGGAGATATCCGCCTGCCGGCTTCGTGCGCTATCTAGTGGGGGTGATCTTTTCGAGCATCATCATATTCATCTATCGCCCCAATCTTACAGATGAGCTACAGTGCAACCTGATATTTGCACATCAGGATGATATTTCCAAATATCCGGTTGTCTCCTGAATATCATGATGATGACGTCATCAAGGTCCGGGGGGATCACGTTCCTAACACTGATCATCTTGTGGAGATCCCCCGATATTTGCAAATATGATGATGACGTCATCCAGATATGAGGAGGTGCGCAGAAGGCAGATATGATGATGACGTCAGCAGGATATGATGATGACGTCATCAGGATGTTCATCGGCCAGACTTTCGGTTTAAGCTCAGCAGGAGGATGTTCCTCCGATGGATCCGGTTGTGCGGGTGAAGGTGAATATCATGCAGTTTGTATTGCGATATCATGATGACGTCAGGGTGATATTTCGAACAACAGGATATCATGCTGCTGGAGGATGATGATGATGAAGTCTTATACTAGTGTCGTCAGGAGCAAAAGCACCGACATGATATATGCTCATGACCTAGTATATAAAGCGTTAAAGAGGTCATCGCGGGATGCATGTGGGATATTGATATCCTGCATTTTCAAATATCATGATGATGAATCTCGGCGGGAAGTAGGTGCGATTAACTGTCTGATGTTCTTCCCAAGGCCGCGGGTTGGTGCGCCATTAATGGCGATTGTTGCAGAGGTATGGGCGATGGCGTGGGCTGATCTAGTACCCGGTTGAAGATCTGAATCCCTAGGCGGTGGCGCAAGGCTCGAAAAATCTTCCTGTCTCCTCCCCTACCTGCTGCATTCAAGTTTGGGCGCCAATCTGGTTGTGTTTGAGCGCCATTTCCATGATACTGTGTATCTGGCGGGATTTTTGGTCAACATTGTAATTAATTGCTGAGCACCTACCTGGCTGTTATAAGCAGGTGGTGTTGCTCATTTGAAGGGTTGTTGAAAGTTGTGGATTTTTGGCTCTGTAATCCAAAACCAGCTGATCTGGTTGCTCTGTACAGCTTGATCTTGTGAGTTTATGTATCTCCTGTTGTAGGACTTGGCATGAATCCACTGGTTTCATGGTTGATCTTATATGAGTAATGCTATCTTAGCATGTGTTGTGTTAATTCTGTCTCCAGTATTGCATGTACTCTTCTTTTGGATCTGGATATTTGCTTATGTTTAGATTCTAGAGCATAGAATTCCTATGTTGAATGTCTGATCTTTTAACCTCTGCTCAAGGGGCAGATTAAACTGTTTTCAGGTTGAACATTGGGAAGGGTATACTGCAGTAGGGATGCCATAAGTAGAGATAGCTCAACACTCTATATTGGGAGATATCTGTAGGGCAGATATCATGTGTATCCCCCTGAAATCTAGTTCTAGCTATTCATGCTGATCATTCACAGGTGTATGTCTACCGACTCCAAGCCCTGGATAGGCACCAATCATGCTGTGTTCTTGTGTTATACACCATGTCCAGCTTTGCATCCAAAATTCATACTAAAACACTTCATACTTCCACCTGTTAGTTGTAGGAGTAGGATTAGGAACCCCCGGCATGCTCTCATACCCAACCAGACATCATGTCCAAGAATGTTGCCAGCCTTGTGATCTATCATGCAGATCTTGGTCCATACATGAGAGTATTCTGCCTGTTGTTGTCAAGTTAGATCCTTCTATCTTTGAGCTAGTCAAGGTTACATCTTGAGTTATAGGGATACCCCCCTTGGTGCGGCAGAACCAGAAGTGAAGGGGAGGAGCTCACGCAACCTCCTGTATTCAGTTGGCCTGAATCTGCCTGTGCATTAGAAGTGGCAAACCCTAATGCTGATTCAGAAGAAATGTCAACAAATTGGCAACTCTACTGGGGAGATCAATGTCATATCCATGAAAGTTTGAGTCTACAAGTTTAAAAAAATAGACCTGGAAACTGTTTGTTGCAGCAGAGAAAAAAGGTTGTATATGTGACTCTGCTGGTGGATTACCCAGAAAGAAAGAAATCAATTTGCAGCTTCAGCTTGTTTGAAGCTCATTGCTCTTCAAGGAGGTGGCGACTCTGCATCAAAGAACCTGATAAAAGAACAAAATCAGTCAGAGAAGAATTTGCAGCTTCTGCAACATATCCAGGGTATAAAGGATGAATCAGCTGAGAGACACTTGCAGCAGTTTATGAACGTGATAGATGACTTTGAGATTGACCATGAGGATGTGGTTATGAGATTATTTGTTCAATCTCTAGATGAAGATGCAAGGGACTGGTTTTCCTACCTTCCAGCCCACTCTGTCAGCTCTTGGCATGGCTTTAAATCTGCATTTCTAGTACAGTATGGTGAAAGAGTTTCTGAATATGCAGCTATTAGTGACTTCATGTACATCCATATTGAAGAAGATGAGTTGATCCCAGCCTTTAACCTCAGATTTATGAGGGCATTGAATAGAATTCCAGAATGCATGAGACCTAATGATGCACTGTGCTTAGTTACCTACTTGGGAGCCTTTGATGGGAAAATGAGTTACAGATTAAGAGACAAGGAGCCCACCACATTGCATCAGGCACATCAGTTTGCATTAGATATTGAAAACAATTGGAGGTATGGAATACAAAAGGGTTATTTCTCTAAAAATTTTTGTTGTCCTGCAGCCCCCAGTGTTAATGAAGGATTTAATTCAGGAATTGATAATGAATGTCATAACACTCACACCCCTGTTGTCCCAGTTTTTGCATCATTCCAAGTAGATGATGTTTCTATCATAGAGGAGGATGTCTTTTTTTGCCCAACAGGTGAAGTTGAAAATGATAATTTTTCAAGTAATATTTGCATACCAGTTCTAAACAAAGAGCCTTCATGTTTAAATGATCCAGTTGTGCAGAGTTGTGATCATATGGATCAAGAATCAATATCAGTTTCATCAGGAAGTGTTGGAGGGCTGGAAAATGATGCAGATTGTTCAACTTCAGAGTGCATTGAAACAGTAGCAATCTTGTATATGGGGCAATCAGTTGATAAAAATGATATCCATGACCAGTGCATGGATCAGGTTTGTTTTTCTTATGACTATGGATCTGATAGTAATGAAGAAGAATTGGAGTGTCATGAAGAAGAAGCAGAGGCCTTTGCAGTGAATGTTAATCCCCTTTATGATGAGCCTGCTGATGCATATGATGTTGTGAGTCTTGACTTTCAGTGGTGCAGGATTAACCCTTTGTTTGAAGATGATGATACTGATTTGCAAGATGTGAATAATGAATGTTCATCATCACCTGATTCAGACATGTGTAACATTGGGTGTGTGGATCAGGATTTGTTTTCAAAATCAGTAGATATTAGGGGTCTCATATTTTCTGAGTATTTTGAATTGTTGGATCAGCTGGATGAGTGCCTGATAATGTGCAGCAGCCAGATAAATGATAAAGAATGCCAAGAGCAGTATGATGTACTGCCTGAGGGACATAACATACATGTGTTGCCTAATGTTGAAGAATATTATGTGTATGGTTACATGTCTACTTCTGAAATCCAAAATGACAGAGCTGAAAATGATGGTGGCAAGCTTTCAAAACTGGTGGAATATCTTTTTAAACAGGTGACATTATGGGCAGATTATGCCAATCTTTTTAGTTGGGATTGGGATCTTTCAGCTTGGAATCAGGCATTTGACAAGAAAAAATTATGGTTTTTCCTTTTTGGCTGCCCGGGGCCGCCAAAATGATGTTTAAAAATATTGTGTTTGGTGATGCAGATCATGATAACTTCATGACTCTATGCCCAATGGATAAGGGACTGGTCTGCATCCCAGAGATCTGGGGTTCTCGCTGCAGGTTTTCACCTGCACGTCCCCAGACAGAGCCACTGTTAGCGCCTGAATTGACTGGTAGTTTTCTGAGCATTTTTCATTCAGGCACTCTCCCTAAGTATCCAAAAAATGTTCTAAGTGTTGGACCTCCTCAGCAGTTTTCAGCTGCATCATCATATTTTCTTGAGGAGGAGGTCATCATCATCATGTTTGTTTCGATGAAGGTTAGCATCATCATGTTCTCCGTCGACCGGTTTCTCATCGTCATCATCATATTTCAATATCGGGTGATGTTTGGTTATTATCCTGATGATGCTGATGAGCTACAGTGCGCCCTATTCTGCTTGCGAGGGTGATTTTTCAAAGTCTCTGGTGATCTCCCATTTATCACCTTGCGCGAACATGATGATGATGTTGCCCTGATATTGTGAAGGGGTTATTCTTTGAGTTGTTCGACCTGACTTGCTTTTTCTTAAGGGTCGTCATCATCATCATCATATTTTCAGTTATCACCGTGTTGCTTGCGAGGGTCATCATATTTTCTGCATCATGATATCTCGCCGGGGTGATATTTCTATCATCGGGTGATCTTGGTTATGATCATCCTGATGATGTTGTTGAAGAGTTCTAAGTGCGACCCGATATTCACTGGGGTCATCATATTTTGAACGTCAGGATGATCTTAGTCAATATCATCCTGATGATGTTGTATCACCTCTTGTTCGTTGTTTTGTCATCCTGATGATGCTGACGTCATCCATATATCAGGGTGATATCCGGTTCTTTCTGCCTGTCTGCATCATGATATTTCTGAAGGAGGGGGTGATATTTTCATATCACTTGAGTGTGTGTTTGTTCCAGCATCATGATGATGCTGATATCAAGGAGATATCCGCCTGCCGGCTTCGTGCGCTATCTAGTGGGGGTGATCTTTTCGAGCATCATCATATTCATCTATCACCCCAATCTTACAGATGAGCTACAGTGCAACCTAATATTTGCACATCAGGATGATATTTCCAAATATCCGGTTGTCTCCTAAATATCATGATGATGACGTCATCAAGGTCCGGGGGGATCACGTTCCTAACACTGATCATCTTGTGGAGATCCCCCGATATTTGCAAATATGATGATGACGTCATCCAGATATGAGGAGGTGCGCAGAAGGCAGATATGATGATGACGTTAGCAGGATATGATGATGACGTCATCAGGATGTTCATCGGCCAGACTTTCGGTTTAAGCTCAGCAGGAGGATGTTCCTCCGATGGATCCGGTTGTGCGGGTGAAGGCGAATATCATGCAGTTTGTATTGCGATATCATGATGACGTCAGGGTGATATTTCGAACAACAGGATATCATGCTGCTGGAGGATGATGATGATGAAGTCTTATACTAGTGTCGTCAGGAGCAAAAGCACCGACATGATATATGCTCATGACCTAGTATATAAAGCGTTAAAGAGGTCATCGCGGGATGCATGTGGGATATTGATATCCTGCATTTTCAAATATCATGATGATGAATCTCGGCGGGAAGTAGGTACGATTAACTGTCTGATGTTCTTCCCAAGGCCGCGGGTTGGTGCGCCATTAATGGCGATTGTTGCAGAGGTATGGGCGATGGCGTGGGCTGATCTAGTACCCGGTTGAAGATCTGAATCCCTAGGCGGTGGCGCAAGGCTCGAAAAATCTTCCTGTCTCCTCCCCTACCTGCTGCATTCAAGTTTGGGCGCCAATCTGGTTGTGTTTGAGTGCCATTTCCATGATACTGTGTATCTGGTGGGATTTTTGGTCAACATTGTAATTAATTGCTGAGCACCTACCTGGCTGTTACAAGCAGGTGGTGTTGCTCATTTGAAGGGTTGTTGAAAGTTGTGGATTTTTGGCTCTGTAATCCAAAACCAGCTGATCTGGTTGCTCTGTACAGCTTGATCTTGTGAGTTTATGTATCTCCTGTGGTAGGAGTTGGCATGAATCCACTGGTTTCATGGTTGATCTTATATGAGTAATGCTATCTTAGCATGTGTTGTGTTAATTCTGTCTCCAGTATTGCATGTACTCTTCTTCTGGATCTGGATATTTGCTTATGTTTAGATTCTAGAGCATAGAATTCCTATGTTGAATGTCTGATCTTTTAACCTCTGCTCAAGGGGCAGATTAAACTGTTTTCAGGTTGAACATTGGGAAGGGTATACTGCAGTAGGGATGCCATAAGTAGAGATAGCTCAACACTCTATATTGGGAGATATCTGTAGGGCAGATATCATGTGTATCCCCCTGAAATCTAGTTCTAGCTATTCATGCTGATCATTCACAGGTGTATGTCTACCGACTCCAAGCCCTGGATAGGCACCAATCATGCTGTGTTCTTGTGTTATACACCATGTCCAGCTTTGCATCCAAAATTCATACTAAAACACTTCATACTTCCACCTGTTAGTTGTAGGAGTAGGATTAGGAACCCCCTGCATGCTCTCATACCCAACCAGACATCATGTCCAAGAATGTTGCCAGCCTTGTGATCTATCATGCAGATCTTGGTCCATACATGAGAGTATTCTGCCTGTTGTTGTCAAGTTAGATCCTTCTATCTTTGAGCTAGTCAAGGTTACATCTTGAGTTATAGGGATACCCCCCTTGGTGCGGCAGAACCAGAAGTGAAGGGGAGGAGCTCACGCAACCTCCTGTATTCAGTTGGCCTGAATCTGCCTGTGCATTAGAAGTGGCAAACCCTAATGCTGATTCAGAAGAAATGTCAATAGAAGGAATATATGCTGTAATCTTTTCTAGGTTTGTTCTCAGATCATGGAGTAGTAGCTTCCTTGGGTTTTAGCATTAAAACTAAAGTTTGTAGGGATGTGTAGCTTCCTTGGGAGTGACCCTAAAACAAAGTTAGCAAGGAGTAGTAGCTTCATTGGGAGTGACCCTAAAACAAAGTCAGCAAGGAGTAGTAGCTTTCCTGGGTTGTAGCCCTAAAAGAAAGCTGTAATCTTCTATTATAGTGAGCCTCATATATTGTGAGTTAATCCTCACCATGGTCTTTGTCCTTGTAGGGTTTTCCACATATATTTGATGTTATGTGTTGTTGTGCATTGTGTTAATCTTTCATGTTTGTGTTAATGTTGTAATGTTTATGTTTTAATTTGCTCCAGAGTATCTGAAGTTTGTTTGGATATTGATTCATCCCCCCCTTTGTATCCTAGTGTGTTTAACAAGGGTGAATAAATGAAGGTTGGTGAGTCGTGGAGTCTAAGTGAGGTGAATTTGTTCTTTGTAAAATTAATTGAATTTTAAAGTGTAGTTTCATTTGAAAAAATAATTTGAAGAATGGGCGTTCAGTGAAAATAAGTTACAAGTAGTTTCAAAACTACTTGTGTGACGGTAAAGTTGTTTAAAAGGAGGTGATTCTATTTTACAAGGGTTATTCTCTCTTAGAATTACTTTGGGAAGGGGGAATACATATATTTTTGTGAAATTAATTCATGAATTGGTCATTGAGGTTAATTACATGTTTTTAAATATTGTGTTTCAAAAACATTGCGAAGGCTTTGATATTTCATAGTAAAAACAATGTATCATTTTCTAGGAAATGGAGTATTGTACTCCTTCTCATTAATACAAGTGAATAAGTGGACATTGGGTCATTTTTTCTCTATATTTTTGTTGTGGGTTCTTCTTGTGTTGAGTTCATGACATTATGAGTATTGAAAATTTTACATTCACACCTGATTGAAGTGTTGGTAGCCTATTCAATTTACATTGTGCATCATTTAGTTTTCTTCATTCTTATATCTCAATCAAACTATGATATCATTATATTGTTGGAAGTTACATGTTATTCTCTTGTGGATGTGTTGGGCATTTGAAGACATTTGTTTATCCTTAGAGTTTTAAAAAATTGCCTTAGCAACTTTTAGGTTAAAAGCGTACCAAAAAATTAATTAAATTTTATCTTACAAAGGGAGTTGTCAATTTTCCAAATGCAAAGAAAGTTTCCAAAATATATTTGTAATTCATTCGATTGTTAAGGCATTTGTCACTATTTTGTGGGAAAAATAGTATTAAGAGTTTGAGTTTGGTGAAAAATGTGTTCACTAACAATTTTTTTCCAACTCTACTAGGGAATGGAATGAAGTACCGGTACATCTTCAATGTATAAATCTAAAGTTGCCTCCCCTAGAGTGGAGGTTGGCATCTCTACCTTGCATAAGTTCTAGTTTCCTGAATCATTTTCTAATAGTGATAGTGATTATGAGGAAAATTATTGTTTGTTTGAACCTATTGCTCAACAAAATGAGATTATTGATGATCATAAGAAAATTTAGTTTTTGAAAAGCTTCTATGGTGGAAAGCAACTTGATTGCAACAAGGTAAATCCTTCTCTTCTTCAAACATTATAAAGAATTGAACAAAAAGAGGGAAAACAAATTGGTTTCTTTGTTGGTAATCATGAACCCTAACCAGATAAATATAAAGAAATCAGAGACAACAAAGGAGAGCATGTGCATAAAGAAGGATTTGATGGTATTGAAAATTATCATAAAGAAAATATTGAGGCCAAATCAAATAGTAATCAACAAGGAAGGATCTAAATAATATTCATCATGATGAATTTCAAATATCAAGTTTGTCCTTGGAAGCATCTAAGGGAGAATCGGTTTAGTAGTTCATAGTTGAAGAGCCACAAGAACAACTACCAAATAAATATTTCAAAGGTATGCTTCTTACTGTCCAAATCCCAAATATCATATTGGAACATATTCCTAATGCTCTTCGAGAAAATGTGTGTTATGTACATTTTTTCATGGAAGCAAATAACCTTCATGTACCCTTTGTTCATAATAAATCATGTGAATCTATATTTATTTTCCCACCTATATCTCATGACTTCCCACTTGATGAAATTGAAATCATGTTGTTTATATTTTTCATATCCTTGCGAGAGTTGTCCTCATATCTTGTATTCAGGACTTTGTTATTAGAGATTTATGGTTTCCAATTCCTCATTCCTCCAAATGCTATGTTAGCTAGATTTTTCCTCATTACACTATTCTTGATGAATTATTTGATGTTTGCATCACCATATAGATTGTAGTTTCCAAGAATTACATTATTCAAGCATGAAATTGGAGACTTTACTACCTTCTTGTAATTATCTCCTAGCCCCTATACCTATTAAACTTTTGTTGAGATTTAAGAAGTACATAGTCCCACATACTAGCTGCCTACAACATTGAGGAATGTTTGATCTGCCTTGAATCAACTTTCAAAACCCATACCCGAAGAACTTGGTAACTACACTATTATAGTAAAGTTGTTGCTTAAAAACAACAAACTTTGGAAGCATAATTTTTGTTATACCATGATAAATTCTAGTGCTTCCAATCAGATTGATTCTTCTAAGCTTAAAAACAATGAACATGAAGTTGAAGATTTCAAGGATTTGGTGAAATTTATTATCTTCCTATTGCCTACTCTGATGTTTGCATGTTTACATTCAGTCAGAAGGATTTCATGTAGGTTTTGCGGGCAAGGCAAGTGGATGGTCATGTTTCCTATCTTGGAGACCCTATAATTAGGCCTCATCATATGCAAGTACTAGATCCTCTACTCATCCTCATTTTAATTCAACTATTTAGCCAAATCATTTATCCATTCTTAGAAAAACATGGAATTGGTCTTAATCTAATGAAAAGAATGGTTCTAGTTATGTTTTATGTTCTCTCACATTTGTTACCTCAAGATTACTTCAATCAACAATTGACAAGACAATCACACCTGAGTCTACTAGATATTATTCTAACCTCATTATAGATACAAAGCTTGATAATAGAACTAAATATGGATTGTTTAATACAACTTATGAAAATGGAAACACAAAGCATGTGTGAATACTTTGGTAGCTATAGGTAATATCATAACCATTTTACTTGTTGGTGTCATTGGTGATAACCTATTGACAACAAATAGGTCATTTGTATTTGCAATAAAAGGTATCGTTGTGAACAAAATAAGGTAAAAAAAAGGTGTGAAGATTAGAATTTAAAAAGGATTTTCATGTATGTGGTAAGAGAGTAGTTGTTATTGTGGCTCCTAAAAAGGAAGAAAGAAGGAAAGGTACAAAATTTGGGCATTGATAGCAATACGCAAACAAATGAAGATGCTAATAAGGATATTGATGAAAAGGAACAAGAAAAAATCAAGGCTGGTGAGAAGGGACACCCTGTACCTACAAGCATTATTGTAGCCCAATGTAATAGAGGTGGTGCAATGCATATAGTCATACAATCTTTTAGCATGGATTCATGAGTGATGCACTTGAACTTTCTACGAAATCTCTTATAAAGTTCACTTATGATGATTGGTGTAATGCATGACACCCTCTAGGACATGGGATGGGCAATTGTGAGAAAGCAAGATCCTACTAATCCTAGAAAATGTAACAGGTTGTGGGATGAGAAAGAAGTTAGAAAATATTTGAAAGATCATATGGTAACAAGAAGCATTCAAGGTATCCTTTATGATTCTCATAGGTGGAAATTTTGAAGTATAGAATATTTTGTGCCAATCCAAAATGTATGTCTTCTTTTAATTGGCAACACAATAATAGATGGATACCTTATAAAACAAACCCCACAATTGATATGGCTAAGGTAGAAGCAATGTTCTCTAGACTGTTTACTTGTGGAATTAAAAATAAAGAAGATGATGGTTCTAGAATTGCCCCAGAGTAGCATCAAACAAGTTTGGGATGACCAATTTCATCAAAATATTGGGGCCGTAATTTCACTATATTCACCTTCTCCCAATTGCTTGAAAACTCAAAATACTATCAACCTACATTAGGGGACCCTGGAGGCACATCCATACTGTATAGATGCTCATGTAGCTTTTACCAAAGCATTGGCTAAGAAAGAAAACCATAGTTCAAATTCCATCTTCTTAGACATGGATAAGATGTTGTCTTGTAGAAACAATTTAATGCAAGATCATTCTAAGCTTGGAAATTGCTCATTTTATGAGTTTAGAAAACTTAGAGTTGGTTTTTACTACAATGAGACTATTGGTGGCATTATCAAGAAACATCGAATGTAGTTGAATAGTCTACAAACAATTTCTAATGGTACACTTAAAATACATGGATAATATGAACAACAACATGGGCTGTGGAGATTTTCATTGAAACTTCATTGACTAAACTAGACTTTTGAATAATGAATTTAGTTATGTATATATATAGATACATATATATATATATATGTATGTATGTATATATATATGTGTATATATGTATATACATATATATATACACATATATATACATACACATATATATACATACATACATATATATATACACATATATACATACATACACATATATATACATACATATATATGTGTATATATGTATATATACATATACATATACATATACACATACATATACATATACATATACATATATATATACATATACATATACATATATGTATATATACATATATATATGACACACACACACATATATACATATATGGTAAAGTATGTACGAGATTGTGGAGTTGCCTTTCTTATTGGAATAGGTGCTTCTCATATAGATGATTGTCAATGGGCTTAGTCCATGAGTAAATATTTGGTATGTGAAGACCTCAGGTCAAATAAGTACTCAAGTAACAAAATCATGCTAGTTATTGAAGCAGTATGAGAGAAGGTGAAGGAAAAACCAAAGCACTTACTACAAATGGATATCCTTTGCTTAAGTTTTCTTTTGAAGAAATATTAAATGCAATGAACTATACCTCCCCCTGGGATTTCCTTAGAGAAGGAAGTACAAGAAAAGTGTATAAAGTAAAACTACCCAATGACTAGTTTATAGCCATTGAACACATTTTCAAAGGCATTTCATAGGCTGACACATTTGAAAATGAGATTGAGATCCTTTCAAAAACCAAGCATGAAAATCTAGTATCTCTACTTGGCTATTGTGATGAAAATAGTGAGAAATACTTTATTTTAGAGTATTGTGCCAATGAGAATTTATCTCAGATGCTTCTAGTCTTAAATGATAAGGTATTATCATGATGAGAAATTGTGAAAATTGTACATGACAATGTCATTGGTTTTCATTTCCTTCTCTAGTGTGCATATGCCAAGTTGCTAACATTTCACTTACAAATATCTGGCATTGGTGTGAAGGGCTTGGTAACTATGGTTTGGAAGTAAAGGTTGAATAATTTAGACACATAGGAAGGTCTAGCAAAGATGGTTTGTTTAGAGCTTATTTTTTATCTTATCTTTTAGGAATACAATTGCTTTGATTCTCAGCTCCATCTCAATCATGTTACATAAGGTGCTTTTCTTTCAATATTAAGCTTTGTTACTAGAAAAAATATTATGTCAATAATATTTAAGGTTACTGAAAATATTAGTATTGGAAGCATTTCATAAGATTTATGATGTAGTCATTCCTTATTAGTCAAGGGAAAATATATTCTATGGTCATATTGGGGTTGTCTAGAGGTGTTAGAAGAGGTACCATTAGATACAAATCAAAATGAATAAAAACGATGATAAAAGTGGCTTGAGATTTGAAATACTTGACAGGCTAAGGCAAGATTTCTAGATATAATAATTTAATTGCAATTGAGTATATATAGCATTTACTTGTTTTGAATGGCTAGGGTAGTGGTGATCCTCTTTGGGAGGGGTACCTTTCTATGTGTGATCATGATCCCATAATCTACAACCACAATAGATATGGTTGTGACATCACTTATGTGCCTTCAAATTATATGGTCTATATTTTAACTGCACTAAATGCTTCCTTAAATATCTCCAACTATAATGTACCTTCTAGTTATGCCAGTATATTTGTCGTAAATAGCTGAGGTCTGGTTTCCAAATTAGACACTCTAAACTTTGGAGAGAGTATTATTATTGTTCACGTTCTACTTTAGTTTTGGTTTGTTTGTGCTTTGTTTTTTTGTTTCTAATAAGTTGTAGTAGCAACAATATGGTGTTTTTCCCCTTTTCTTGTATTCAGGGCTGTTATTAGAGATTTATGGTTTCCAATTCCTCATTCTTCCCAATGATATATTAGCTAGATTTTTCCTCATTACACTTTTCTTAATGAATTATTTGATCTTTGCATCACTGTATAGATTGTAGTTTCCCAAAAGTGCATTATTCAAGTATGAATTTGGAGACTTTACTACCTTCTTGTAATTATCTCCTAGCCCCTATACCTATTAAAATTCTGTTGAGCTTTAAGTAGTATGCAGTCCCACATACTAGTTGCCTACAACATCAAGGAATGTTTGATCTGCCTTGAAATCAACATTCAGAACCCATACCAGAAGAACTTGGCAACTACACTATTATAGTAAAGTTGTTTCTTAAAAACAACAAACTTTGGAAGCATATTTTTTGTTATACCATGATAAATTCTAGTGCTTCTCATTGGCTTGATTCTTCTAAGCTTAAAAATAGTGAACATGAAGTTGAAGATGTGAAGGCATTGGTGAAATTTATTGTCTTCTTGTTACCTACTCTGATGTTTGCATGTTTGTTCAGTCAGAAGGATTTCAAGTAGGTTTTGCGAGCAAGGTAGGTGGATGGTCATGTTTCCTATCTTGGAGACCTTATAATTAGGCCTCATCAAATACAAGCACTAGGTCCTCTACTCATCCTCATTTTAATTCTACTATTCAAGCAAATCATTAACCCATTCTTAGAAAAAACATGGAATTGGTCTTAAGCTAATGAAAAAAATGGTTTTGGGTATGTTTATGTTCTCTCACATTTGTTGCATTAAGATTACTTCAATCAACAATTGACATGACAATCACACCTAGGTCTAATGGATATTATTCCAACCTCATTATAGATTCAAAGATTGATAATATAACTAAATATGGATTGTTTATTACAACATATGAAAATGGAAACACAAAGCATGTGTCAACGCTTTGGCAGCTATAGGTAATATCATAACCATTTTACTTGTTGGTGTCATTGGTGACAACCTTGTTGTGATGTTCACAACACGCCCCATTATGCTCCTTAGCAAAATGGGGACCCCTGCTAATGTTTTGCTTTTTGCTTCTACTTGTGTTTGTCTGCTTTCTGGCGGTTTGGTAAAAATGAGTCAGGTGCATCATCATCATGATATTGGATAAGGTAGGTCATCATCATGAGGTCAGTTTGTCAAAGTTCATATTTTGTTTCTGTGACCTCATATTTAGAAAGAGCTTGAAATTCCATGCAGGTTTGCCTTTTACATCACCTAAAAATTCGTCCATATGAGGGAGTTATGAGCAGTCAAAATTTTGGTCAAACCTGATAATCACAAGTGATCATCATTTTTTTTCATGTTATCAAGGTCATCATGATCTTGGTCTATCACCCGATAAAGATCATGTAGTCGCAATATCCAGACGTCAATCTTAGGTGATAGTGCCCTTTACCCGTCAAATGACCTTATGCGCATCGTGAGCATCATGATTTTAGGAGGGTCATATTTTATAAACTCGGTTTTGCTGTATGAAGAACATCATCATCATATTTGAAGCGCCCCCCCGATAATATCCTGAGGTTCAAATATCCGGACGTCAACTTTAAGTCATAGTAAGTTTTCCCCGTCGAGCGGTCTTTTGTATCGCGAGCATCATGCTGATATTTTAACATTACCTAATATTATAATATCATGCTGATATTATAAGATCACCCTGACTTAGAAAATCCACCATCGGCATATTTGCATGCGCATGTTAAAATCTTATCGGAGGGTCATCATCCTGATATTTGCTGAAGTTCGCTAAGATGATGATGACGTTTTCATATCCTCCTGATCTCCTTTTGCATGATCATAATTTAAATATCACCCTAGCGCAAACCTGATGATGACCTCAACTCATCTTCATGCTCCGAAAACGAAATATGATGATTACGTCATCATGATAATTCGATGAGGAGGATCATCATATTTTTTATCCTGTCATATTGTCAAGATCATCATGATCTTGTTTGTCTACCCGATATTTCGTAAAGTCCTCCTGCCGAGAAAGAACGACCTTTTGCAATATCCTGATGATCATCATCATCACATTTCCCTTCGGCAGGATATTCTCCAAAACATGATCCGGTTAGCGAAATATCATGATGACGTCATGTTCTAAGTTTAACAAAGGCCCCGGATATCATGATGACGTCATCCCGATCTGATAAACGAAGAAGCAAATATCCTGATGATCATCATCATCACATTTCCCTTCGGCAGGATATTTTCCAAAGCATGATCCGGTTCGCGAATATGATGATGACGTCTTATTCTAAGTTCGACAAAAGCCCCAAATATCCTGATGATCATCATCATCCTGATTTTTCGAGAGGGTTACCTTGGCCGCAAAGGGGTCATATTACAATCATCATCCTGATCATGCTCCTTAGGTGACCCGATATTGCATTTATCCCCTGATCTTAACGAATATGACGATGATGTCACCATCATATTCCTTTCCTCAGCAGTAGGATCATATTTCATATCCTCCTATTTTCCTTCGACATGAATATGATGATGATGTCATTCTTTTCCCCAATATACAGAAGTGAAACATCCTGATGACGTCATCTGGACCTTCGGTTGGGAGAGCATCATATTTCCAGAATATCATGCAGATGAAGTGAACATCGGCCAAATAGAGAATATCAGCCAACGTGTTTTTTTTGACACGCCGATGGGCGGGAAATGAAGCGGTGGAGTTTTAAAACATTTTTTGGCGCCCGTGGCATTTTCCCAGTCAGCGATGGTTGACCTGATGGGTTTTGAGCGGTCTGAATGCGTTTTGAGCGCATTTTAAGAGCATTTTGGACCCGATTTCCACAATTTTGTGCAGTCACCTGGATTTAAACGATTATTTTAATTTCCTGCTGTTTATGTGATAAATGAAATACTTATTGCTTGTCTTGTCTTGCAGGCTTGCAGTTGAGGAAGCAGCTGGAAAGTCAACACAGTGACCTCATGGAGAAAGGAAATCTGATCTCAGGAGCAGGAAGATAAAGATGAAGTGCAAGGAAGTCAAGGCCATTCAAGTGAAGGACAAAGTTGCAGCTGAAGGTATTACTGCAACAGACAAACAGAAGTTATTGCTGAGCTGCCGAAACTTCTTAGAAGGGGCAATATTTTGCCCAGATTTGACACTGCTCAGAGATATTTTGAAGAGCTGGTTCACCTGTATTTATTGCTGTAACCAAGGGTTTGAACCAGGGGTTCAGTTAGGTTTTTGCTGTAGTGAGGACAATCAGAATGTCTATATATTGTGCCTCTCTACACTGTAATACTTTACAACAGGGATTTTAGGAAAACAACAGGGGCTACAGCAGGATTTTCTTTTAGAAATACACAGTGAGTTAGTTAGCATAGTTTAGAGGTAGAAGAAGGAGGTCGCCTGTTTGTCTGCAGTAAGGTGCGCGTGGAATGTCTGGCTGCCTTATTGTATCTATAAAGCTTGTAAGTTCTCTGTAGTATGATCAATGAAACTAAGAGTCATTCCTACATTGTAAATCATGTATGACTATTCGTTTCTAATACAATAGAATCTGGAGTTCTGCATCTATCTTCTGAGTGTTCTCCTGCTCTTCTTTGTGTTTTGAAATATTTTCTTTGAGAGCTTGCAATTTTAAATGTATGTTTGTGAAAATGCTCAGAACTTACATTTAAGGTTTTTACTGTGGATTTGATCAAATTACTGTGGTATTTACATAGTGCATAACAGAAACAATTAGATCCTTCGGTAGATGAAATGAGGTATAGATTAGATCTTTCTAACTTTTCCCAACTCATCTGAAATATTTAGCTGAAAACGTAGAAATCTAAAGGAAATTGTCTCAAATTTGAAGAATCCTGCATAACAGAGTTATAAGTAGACAGTTTTTCATAAATAGATAAAGGAGAAAGCTGCAAAAATTCAAGAAAACCATCTAAAACTTGCAGCACAGTATCACTTTTATGCAAAGGAATGAAAAGTATTGACATATCTCATGACCTTTTTGCATATTCTTAGTCCAGTAAACCACCAAACAAACCTAAACTACGTAAGGCCCCTTGAACATTACAGCTTCACATTGACCAACTGAACTTGACCAACCGAACCATTGTAGACTTGGGATTAGTTGAATCTCAAATGATTCCTTCTTATCTTTCAAGTATAGTTTCAGTTCATTTCATGTGAATTTTAACTTATTGTTATGATTGCATCAAAACGATCATCAACAGTTTTCTGGTGCTAGAAGGAGGGCCTTCTTGAGTTAGGTTTCATTTCAAACTGGCTAACGACAGCAATAGAGTGACTAGGTCTAGATCCAGTTCAGGAGATATATTTGTGCAACTACCTAATACAAGGCGAAGTAAAAACCCTTTAATTTGGAATCCAAAGATATCGCAAGCAGGAAGTTCATCTGGAACACCTCCTGGGTCACCTTTTAACATCCGTAGTATTGTAAGTCCTGACAGATCACTGTTCAGATCTTTAAATCTTGGTTCAGGCACTCCTGGAGGTCTCAATCGTCCTCTAAATCCTAATCCACCAATCAATCCAGGTATTCTTGCAGGTTCAAGTCAAGCTTGAACACCTGTAATGGCTTATTTCGATGTCAATTCTCCCATATTCTTCAATGATTATCATGAGATGCCAAAAAATCTGGAAAAGATATGTCCCAAATACCAGTTGCATCAGGACCCAGAAGATCATATTAGAATATTTAAGGAGGCATGTTTTAGGGCTATGTTAGAGCACGAGGATGTTGTGTGTAGATTGTTTCCTTACACCTTCAATGAACAGGCCTCTAGCTGGTACGTAAACTTACCCAATGGTTACATTTCTTCCTGGGCACTTATGGAAGAAGCATTTCTGTCAAGATTTAGAGGACCCATTGACCCTTGTGTTGGCAAGAGACACTATATGGATTCATGGTTGTTGTCATTGATGGCAACAAAGGTCATCCCACACATCCGCAAGTCATGATGTGTCTCTACCGGAAGTCAGAATAAAGAAAGTTGTGGTCCGGTAAAGAAGAACAGAGCATGTGGCAAGGTCCGACAGATTGGTCCGGACCTCTCAGAGGAAGTGTCTTGGTGCAGTGCGAATTTGGGGAAGTCAAGAGGACTACCTTGAGTGGTATATTCCAAGGATTGAGCCTCCGGTGATGGACAAAGAAAAAGATATGAATGGTTGAGTACCGGATTCCTGAGAGACAGTGAAAACAGAGGAAGAACTGACTGGCAGAGTATCAGACTACTTTCCGGATGGGTTACTGTTGATGACAGAGGTTGTGAAGGCATGAATCATGTTTGGCCGACATGATTAATGATATCTACAAGTATATGCTTGATCCGCATTGCTTGGTGAGGAAGGATTCAGCCGACAGAATGAGAGTTTGTAAGAAACTAAGACTGTTCCGGATGCCGACCAGAAAGGTGATGAAACTACTTGTGCGGATATATATAGAGGATGGATTTAGTTGTGAAGTGTTGTGTGGATGTGGAGAGATATGCGAATAAGTCCAGAGAAAGAGCAGAGGTAGCAAAAAGGATCCGGTATGTGAAAGATAGCAGAACAAAGAACAGAGGAAAGATGAAGTGCAGCAGATCAGTATACTGAGCCTAACCGGAACTGAACTCCAGCATATGCAGATGCTTCCAATCAGTTCAAGACTGTGATTATCATCACTTTGTAGACAGTGTGTCTTCTTGTAGGCAGTGGGCCTCTTGTGAGCAGTGTGCTCGGGCAGTGAGCCCTAATTGGCAAGTGCCATTTTTTGTAATTTCCTATTCTTCTAACAGAGAATAATTCTTGGGTTAATCATCCCGTGGTTTTCTCCCTTAACAGGGTTTCCACGTCAAAAATACTGTGTCATGTGTTTCTTACATCATGGTTAATGTTTTGTGTTTGATTTTATGCTGCTTCAATTAAAAGGAAAGTTCAATAAGGGAAATAATTAGGATAACTGATTCACCCCCCCTCTCAGTTATCAACAATTGGTATCAGAGCCAAGTTCCTCCTAATAGAGCCTAACAGCTTGAGGAAGATCTGGGATTTCAAATGGATGCATATGGTTTAAGGGAGCAACTCAAGACTGCCCTTGAGGATCTTGAACAGTCAAATTCTGAAGTCAGTGAATTAAAGGAAAGACTCAAACAGGCTGATGAATTCATGAGAGAATTAAAAGACAAATTAAGTCTCTCTATGAAAAAGAGAAAGGAGCTGCTTCAACAGTTGGCAAGACAAAGTGAAGAAAGCAATACAAATGAGGAATTGACTGAGCAAACCAAGTTATGTGAAAAGTTATCAAAAGAAGTCATTATGTTAAGACATGAAATGGAATCAGGAACTATAAAGTTTACTCAAGAGATTGAAGAAAAAAGAAAGGCTGAAGACAATCTAAGACAATCTCTTAAAGAAAAATCAGAAGAATGCCACCAGATGGACAGGATTATCAGACACCTTGAATCTGATCTTGAAGATGCCAAAGATAATGAAGGAAAACTTGAGGATCAAATTGCCTCTCTCAAAAGAGACCTTCAAACAGCAAATGAATATAAAGAGAAATTCAAGATAAGTTCTGCTCAACTTGAAGTTCTTCTTGGAAGTCAAAAGAGGACAGATGACAAGTATGGCTTGGGATATGAGAAAGGAGAAAGCTCCGGATCCGGTCAAGAGAATCTTGGATCAGAAAATCCAAGGAGCAGGCCTAGAAGACCTCCGGTAAGACAGCCAAATGCTCAAAGATATCCATCCTTCAATGGATACTGCCACAACTGCAACCACTTTGGTCACAAAGCTAATCAGTGCAGAATGAGAATGAATCAGAATAATTCATCCTTCTCCGGACAGTGCTTCAACTGCAAAAGGTATGGACACAAATCCCATGAATGCAGAATTATACAAGTAAACAAATCATTCAAAGGTAGATGCTTCACATGCAATAGAATAGGTCATATGGCAAATCAATGCAGATCAAGAGGATATCAGTCAAATATGCAAAGAAATGTTATTTGCCAAATCTGCAATAGGTCCGGTCATAATGCTAAAATCTGCAGAAACAAGAATCAGGACAAAAGAGGTCCGGTGTATAATCAGAATCAAGACAAGGGTAAACAAAAGATGAATGCGGATGAGGTTAGGAATCAGATGAGCAAGATTTGGGTGAAGAAAAGTTCAGAGAATGTAGAGGTTGGATCCGCACCAGACTCTGGTGCTGA
The DNA here is from genome assembly GCA_027924645.1 of Cunninghamia lanceolata. Lineage (NCBI taxonomy): Eukaryota > Viridiplantae > Streptophyta > Pinopsida > Cupressales > Cupressaceae > Cunninghamia > Cunninghamia lanceolata. Next base: position 10,326,820 of record BSBN01000193.1, read on the forward strand.
TATTTCTTCCGGAAATTAAAAGTGAGCTCTGGCTCAGGGGGAGACTCAAAGAAAATCTTGTTCCCCCAGCCAAACAAGTGGTGCCGGATGTGGCACAAGATGCGGATCAAAGGGTTTGTAGATATGAGTCTTGAGATACTTCAGTCAAGTTTTCAGAGGTCCGCATGGAGTTATGAAGAAGCTATGATCAATCAAATAAGACCTGTTCAGGGAAATGCTCCGGTATGATAAAGGATTACAAAAAGGTCCGGAAAGATCTGGAAATGCACTATCTTGTTCTGCGGATTGGACAGAGTGTTTGAGATGATCTTGTAATATGCCACCTCGATTTACTCATGATTGAAAGATCCGGATGATATCCACAGATCAGGACTAATCCGGGATACTCCAAGCTATCCAGACAAGGCAAACCGGAATGATGTAGGTGAAGCATTTATTGCAGACAAGTATTAGGGTTCGCGGAGCAATTTAAGGGATTTCTCAAAGGTCATTTGCTCATTCTGCACTCGAGAAGAAGCGAAAAGTGGAGCTCTGCAACAAGGTTCTTCAAGCACACCAAGGATCTCCCGCCGAAGCTATTGGATAAAGAAATCAATCCAACCACTCCGTGCAAACTGAAGGCGCATAAGGTATTCTCTGTTTTTCATTACCTCACTGCAAATCTTTGAAGAATGGCTACTCCAAACATAGTTAAGATCTCTGATAGACCTCGCCCCTCATTCAAGAAACATCCCTACAAATCATTGGAGGTAGACCCACTAGGAGCCTTCTCTAGTGTTCCTCACGGAGTTTTACACACCGAAGACATTAGGGTTTACATACATGCAAACATTGAGGAATTTGGGGAATTCAAATTAAGAGACCTCTATCACAAGCAGCTGATTGACAATGCCTTTGAGCTTAAACCAGAGTATAAGGATATTCAGAAGAAACAATTTGAGCAATTTATTCATTTCCCCTGTTTTGAAGAGGATGAATGGGTCCGGTATGTACTGAGCAGGATGCATGACAACTTTCTATGGCTAGATAGACCCTGCAAGATCACAAAAGAGGCAATTAGAGCAGTAACTGGCCTATACTCTTCCGGAGGAGTACCTATCCTCAAATCTGTCAAGAACAACATTGTAACTAAGGCCACCGGATCAAAATTTGACAAAAGGGCAATGACCATTGAAGACATCTCCGATCCGGATATCAAATATGCATCAATGATAATAGGATACAAGATCTACCATTCCAGCAGGGAGAATTCTGTATCCGGAACTGCAATATACACTGCTTATGAAATGTTAAGAAAGAATGCAGAATATGATCTCTGCGAACTACTACTAAGCCAATTAATGGAAAACATACAGAAAATCAAGAAGGATAAGAAGAATTCCTTTAAATATGGTACTCTTATTGTATGTCTATTCTTCTATTTCATGAATGAGCTACCCGGAACAAGTGGATGGGTATGGCAGAATGACAAACCTGTTGCAGTCCAGATAAGAGACTACTTGCATGGACTTGGGGATGCAAAAGCGAGAAATTCAGCTCTATGGGGATACTTCAAAAACTTTCAGAGCATGATGCAAGCAAGAGAGAGAATTCCTCAGTCTCTCATTGAGAAATACAAGGACTCAGTGTGCTTTATGGTTGACACTGATCAGTGCCTAATGGAGGCAGTGGAGCCAAGGACTGTCTGGATCATGCCCATGGGGTATGAAGTTGATGAACAAATAGTGGAGCTGCATGTTCAACACATGCTAAGTCAGCCCAAAGATCCTAAGGCAGAAAGGTTTGGAACCTTTGAGGAGCTGAGTATAAAATTACATGTAGAACTCAGGGAACCTGAGATCAAAAGAAAAGTGAGAAAAGAAGTAGAGCACATTGCTCAAGGTCTTGGCATCTCAAAGGAGGCACTTGATGCCAGCTGGGAAAAGAGGAGGAAGGCCGAGGAAGAAGAGAAAAGCAAAGAAAGTGCTCCGGTTGGAGCTCCCACCCGGACCAGATCAACAAAGAGATCTGTACCTCCCTCAACCAAAGGTTCAAAACCGGAAGTCCAGGCATCCGGTAAGAGATCAAAGGCAAAAGCCACAAGGGCTTATGGAAGCCAAAAGGATGAAGAGGAAACAGAATCAGATGAGGGAGTAAGAGAAGTAAAGAAACAGAAAAAGAAAGGATCCGGTAAGCCCTCCACAGGCCAAGACAAGGAGGAAATGGCAGAGGTAACTGTTGAAAAGCCCACTCTGTCACTAGAGAGCATAATCAAGTCGGTCACGGTGGATGGAAACCTTCAACCAATGACTGAATCATATGATGACTTCAGTGAGGCCGACCAAAAGACTCTGCAGGAGGCCACAGTGAAATATCTTAACATATACAATAAGGCTTTCATTGAGATCATATCTCTCATTCCTAAAAGCCTAGAGAAGGAAATGGAAGTAAGAAAGAATAATGCTCATGCCAAAGATCTTGAGATCCGGGAGCAGATAGCTATTCAGCTATATCCTCAAATTGATCCCAAGACCATGAACATTATCTTCAAAGACTGCAAAGATGAGTTCAGAAGCAAAGCCAGGATGAATCAACTCATGCTTGGCGAGACTGACAAAGTGGCCCAAGAAACAGAAGAGATCCTCCGGAAGGCCTTCAAAAGGTTCAATCTTCCTGTTGTAGAGGACTTAGGTGCAGAAACAGCTGCTGATTTGGAATCTTCTGTTCCGGAAGAAGTGAGCCCTGAACAGACAAGTGAGGACTTGGGACCCTCTGCTCCAGAAGAAGTGGCCCATGAACAAGTTAGCATCTCTCCTCCGGTTTCCCCTACAGTCTCCGGATCCAAAGAAGAAGAGCAATTACAGGAGAAGGAAGCAGTGGTGAAGGAACAGTTCTAAGACTGCAGAAGAGAAGAAACATCTGTCTCTGGCAAGAGACACTGCACAAACTGTTCAACAATTTTTGAGCAAAGAAACTCTAGAGATTGATGAACCGGAGCTTCTAAAAGGCCCATTTGATTTTGACTCTCTCTCTCCGGTACAAACAATGAAGATAGCTTCATTTGCAAATGCCAAGGCAAATGAAAAGCTCCTGAAGTCTCATATGGAAGACTGTGAGTTGATAGAGGCTGCTTCCGGAATACTTGTAAAGATCATGCCATCAATCCAGATAGATCCGACAGCCTCCACTTCCGGTAATCTAAAAACCTTAGTCAGCAGTGTTGATACACATTTTGATTCTTTAGAAAAATCAGCTGAAGAAAAGGTCTGGAAGGAATTTTTGGATAAGAGATTTTCAGAGATATTAGAATTAATCTCTAAAGACAAAAAGATTGTAAGCATTGGAATAAAGAGCTTAGAGAATGCTCTTAAGGATGGCGGTGATATCTATAAATTTTGTATATCCTGGTCAAAGGCAACAGCAGCATTTGACAAGAAAATAAAAGAGGAACAGGATAAGCTACAAAGCTTATCTCAAAGTTTTGATCCTCTCTCTTCCTCCATAATAAATCAAGAATGTCAGACTATTGCAGTCTTGAACGAAATAAAGAATCTTGAGAAGGAAAGGAAGAACATCACCAACCGGATGGGAGAACTTAGAAGGATTATAATCCCTAAGTTGGAAACCATGCATGAGGCCATCAGTGATGCTAGGACCACCGCCCAAACAAAAGATCCGACAGATCTCAAGTGGGCAGAAGCGTTTGCATTTTTGTTAAGTGGTCACATTTCAATTTTGGACAGAATGAAGCAAAGTTGGGCTACCGAAATGATTCAATTACAGACATCCTTTGCAGACATCCTTCAATATATGTGAGTATGTAAATATGCGGCTAAGTATAAGAAATTTTTGAAAATTTTGATATGCGGACCCTACCCTTTGCCATTGATGTCAAAGGGGGAGTGAGGAGCAGTGAAAAATGAGGGATCCAACTAAGGGGGAGTTCCAGAAATTGTATATAAAGACAGAGCATCAGCAAAGGGGGAGCATAGTGAAAACACTTAGTCATTTTTCACTAAGTGTTGCCATCAATGCCAAAGGGGGAGATTGTTGGCAAGAGACACTATATGGATTCATGGTTGTTGTCATTGATGGCAACAAAGGTCATCCCACACATCCGCAAGTCATGATGTGTCTCTACCGGAAGTCAGAATAAAGAAAGTTGTGGTCCGGTAAAGAAGAACAGAGCATGTGGCAAGGTCCGACAGATTGGTCCGGACCTCTCAGAGGAAGTGTCTTGGTGCAGTGCAGATTTGGGGAAGTCAAGAGGACTACCTTGAGTGGTATATTCCAAGGATTGAGCCTCCGGTGATGGACAAAGAAAAAGATATGAATGGTTGAGTACCGGATTCCTGAGAGACAGTGAAAACAGAGGAAGAACTGACTGGCAGAGTATCAGACTACTTTCCGGATGGGTTACTGTTGATGACAGAGGTTGTGAAGGCATGAATCATGTTTGGCCGACATGATTAATGATATCTACAAGTATATGCTTGATCCGCATTGCTTGGTGAGGAAGGATTCAGCCGACAGAATGAGAGTTTGTAAGAAACTAAGACTGTTCCGGATGCCGACCAGAAAGGTGATGAAACTACTTGTGCGGATATATATAGAGGATGGATTTAGTTGTGAAGTGTTGTGTGGATGTGGAGAGATATGCGAATAAGTCCAGAGAAAGAGCAGAGGTAGCAAAAAGGATCCGGTATGTGAAAGATAGCAGAACAAAGAACAGAGGAAAGATGAAGTGCAGCAGATCAGTATACTGAGCCTAACTGGAACTGAACTCCAGCATATGTAGATGCTTCCAATCAGTTCAAGACTGTGATTATCATCACTTTGTAGACAGTGTGTCTTCTTGTAGGCAGTGGGCCTCTTGTGAGCAGTGTGCTCGGGCAGTGAGCCCTAATTGGCAAGTGCCATTTTTTGTAATTTCCTATTCTTCTAACAGAGAATAATTCTTGGGTTAATCACCCCGTGGTTTTCTCCCTTAACAGGGTTTCCACGTCAAAAATACTGTGTCATGTGTTTCTTACTTCATGGTTAATGTTTTGTGTTTGATTTTATGCTGCTTCAATTAAAAGGAAAGTTCAATAAGGGAAATAATTAGGATAACTGATTCACCCCCCCCCTCTCAGTTATCAACACCTTGCGCTTTGTATCATAAATTGGCTGCTATAAAACGAGGTGAGGGAGAGCTAATTGATAATTTCAATGATAGATTTCAAAAGGCCTATTCTAGGCTGGTAGCCCCTTATACCATAGATGATGCTCCCTTGTTGGCTATGTACTATGCTGCCTTGAATCCTTTAACCGCCATGTTTGTCAAAAGAAAACCTGACATAGATTCAATATCCAAAGCCTATAAAGAGGCAGCCTCAGTGAACCAAGAAATGAGACATACAACTTATAGTCCATTTGTCAATGGAGGAAATTTTGGGGTGCAGAATCAGGCACACCCATGGAATGGAGTCCCTGTGCAGCATGCTCCACTAGTAAATCCGGTTCCTTCTTACACACCTGTGTATAATCCTACTCCAATCCAAGCTATAACTCCTTACACGGCTAGTACTTCCAATAACAGTCAAAATAATGGTCAGCCTTTCTTCCAACTTCCTAGGGATGTAACTGTGGCAAAAGCACAAGAGGATAGGGAAGAAATCAAAGAAATTACTGCACATTTGAAAAGATTAACAACCGAAGTGACACAGCTAAGAAATGAGAACCTCTATGGAAGAAGCAACCAAAACTACAGTCCCCATCAAAATCACAACCAAGGCCAAAATCAGAATTATAGTCTCAATCAAAATCAGCAGTACAATCAGAACCAAAACTACAATCAGCATCAAGGCCCCAGTAAGGGGCAACCAATGCAAAATAGGGGGCCAGTGATAGATAACAGGACCTGGGGCAATAATAACAAAAATCAGAATCAACCTAGGCCACCCAAGACATGGAACACTGGGCCCAACAACGGTACTCTGGCTTCTCCTTTTGAGAATACAGATAATCATGGTGCAAAACAAATGACTAGCATACAAATGGCCAGTACAGCACCCAAAAATTGGTGCAGATTTCACAATACCAATGCCCATGCTGAGCACGACTGTCCACAGTTCCACTTGGCAGCTAGTATTTTCAACATAGATGTACAGCCTCCTACCTCTGAATTTCTCATTCCTAAGGGTAATGAGGTAGTACCCTCAGAATATGACACAGCATTAGTCTTAGAAACGTTTACCTTTGCAACTGTAGAAGAGAAAGAGGATGAATTGCTAGAGGATGAACCATACTGTTGTGAAAGTCTTTATCCTGAATCAGCCTTCGTGTTAAATGCTTTTCAGTTCCCTTTTGAGTCTGAAAATGAGATATTAAATGAAACAGAGGAGGTGTAGGCCTTTCAACAGACAAATAAAAGCCACACCTACAATTTGAGGAACAACCCTAGGCTGGGAGGACCTTTCACCACCTCCACTCCTCCGAATAACATCAATACACCCCCAGATCAGAATGCTAGCAACAATCCTGCCATACTTAAAGCTAGTCAGCACACAAATAATGGAACAATAGTGCAAAAGGATCAAACAAGCAAGACAGAAGCAATAGAGACAACAAGATTAGTGAATTACTTATCTGAGGAAATAAAGAAAATTAAGGTCAATATACCTCTAAATGAATTATTGAAGACCCCAGGGATCAGAAATGCTTTTTTAAAATCCTTGGATACATCCATAACAAACAAGGTGTCTGCTGATATAACTGTTCCTAATAGTGATTCACCACCTAAGGAAAAGGGTAAGAAAGTTGAGCAGCCTTCCAATACAAATGTAGTAATACATGCGGATAAGAGGGATACTCAACCTTTCTTGTTAACTGTTAGGTTGTGTGGGAAGAATATACACAATTGCATGGTAGATTCTGGTGCTTCAGCCAACGTAATGCCCTTAGGAATATGTAAAACTCTCAGGCTGACTCCCACCAAATCTGCCAAGGTTGTCACGCTATTAGATAAGACCGAGGTTAGCGTGATAGGAGAACTCATGAACATTCAAGTGCAATTAGCTTCAGACCCTAGGGTAAGCCAAATCATTGACATTCAAGTAGTGGATATACCCGTAAATTATGGAATGTTGCTAAGTAGGGATTGGTCCAAGACATTAAATGGATATATGGCTACTGACTTTTCACACATGTGGTTACCGTGGAGAGGCATCCCAAACCAGATCAGAATAGAGGCAGAGCCCAGAATGAAACATATGATAACAGAGTATAATCGAACTAATGAAATATTATATGCTGCTGTTGAGCCAGGTGTCTATAGAGTTACCAACAATGGGATGCAGATTGAAGAAATTATGATGTTAAACATTAGAAAGAAGTGTGTCAACAATAGAACGGCACTATTCATTGAGTCTGACGGGAATTCTTCAGATGAAGAAAATAATGCAATAGACAAATTTGGTCATGCCATTAGACGAGAGGTGGAAGAGTGCGTTACACACAATCTCCCAGTCCAATGTAAGTTATATAAAAATAGGTGTAGAGTTCATGATAGGCAACATTCTGAGGAGAATTGTGAAATATGCAAAGACATCATTGAATATGAATACAAAAGGTGCATAGGGAGGGTAGAGTCACAAGAGGAAAATGAGAATCCTGATCCGACACAGAGATATGTTCAGGATAATATAGATGCCTTGATTCCAGATTTAGGAAAAGAAATAGAGGACAAGGGTAGTTATCTTTCTGAGTTGCAAACTAAAAATACACATATGAAAGATAACCAAACGGAAAAACCCATGAATAAACAAGATAACACCCCACAGGCAATAAAAGGGACAAAGTATGCCAAGGTAAAAGATCAGAAAAGTAAAGATGGCATGTGGACGTTAAAATGTGATGGGTCCAAATCAAAACAGGGCGCAGGTGTGGGTATTGAACTCATAAATCCTCAAGGTAAATCACATTTGGCAGCATATAGATTACAATTTTCCTGCACTAACAATATTGCTGAATATGAGGCCCTAATTTTAGGACTTGTCATGGCCATCAAGAAAGGGGTAAAAACCATCAGAGTATTTTCAGACTCTGAATTAGTAGTCAGACAAGTGAGGAAACTATATGCCTGCAATTATAAGAAAATGATTAGTTACAGACATAGAGTATGGAGTTTAATGGATTCATTTGATGCTTTTAACATAGAGCACATTCCTAGAGAGCTGAACCATAGGCCAGATGCGTTAGCAGTTGCTACTAGTACATTAGAACCATTGACACTGTCAGGATTAAGACGATTTGCTGTTGAGCTAGTTAACGTGCCCAGTATACCAGACAACGTTACACACTTTCAGGTATTTGGAGAGGATCAGCAAATTATTAATTTTCTGACTTGTACTGAGGCATTTGAGGCCCAAATCATTGATGAACAAGAAAGGCCTGAAGTAACATGGGACGAAGAAGATATGATCAACTTAAAGAGAAACTTCTTGCCAAAAGGAGTGATTGAATTAGAACACATCTATGACTTCGACGGGGTAATAAGACAGAAAGACTTACCCAAAACAGAAGGGGGTAGGTGTGATTTACATAACTTAGGGACTGAGCTAAATCCACAAAGTGTACTAATTGGGAAAGCTTGCTCTGAGAAAATTAGAAAAGAGGTTCTGGACGTTCTGAAAGAATATAAACATGTCATAGCATGGACTTACGAAGACTTGAAAACATTTGATGAGTCCATCATAACTCACGTAATACCTTTAAGAAAAGAAGTCAAACCATTTAGGCAGAAACAGAGGCCTGTAAATGCCATTCTAGAGCCTTTAATCTTTGAGGAAGTTAAAAAATTACTGTCCGCTGGAATAGTTTTCCCAGTCAGACATTCTGTCTGGGTAGCTAACTTAGTACCAGTGAGGAAGAAAAACAGAGACATCAGATTGTGCGTAGACTTTAGAAATTTAAACAAGGCATCTGAAAAGGATAATTATCCTTTGCCCCCAATAGACGAAGTACTGCAAGCAGTAAATGGCGCAAAGATGATGTCTTTTTTAGATGGTTTTTCAGGTTATAACCAGGTCTTAATTGATAGAGAGGATAGACTAAAAACCACCTTCACTTGCAAATGGGGAAATTATGCGTATAGAAGAATGCCTTTTGGTCTGATTAATGCAGGTGCCACTTTTCAGAGGGCCATGGACGTTGCATTCCGTGGATTATCAGGTAAATGCATTATTGTGTATATGGATGATTTAACTATGTATTCCAAGGATGCATCCACCCACGCTGAAAACCTCAGGAAAGTACTCCAGCGATGTGAAAGGTATGGGATTTCCCTTAATCCTAAGAAATGTATATTTGGCGTAACTAAAGGTAAATTATTAGGCCATGTCATTTCTGAAAATGGAATTGCAATTGATCCGAATAGAATAGAATCCATAAAAAATTTGCAAATACCAAACAGTAGGAAAGAATTGAAATCTTTTTTTGGTAAAATTAACTTTGTTCGGAAGTTTATAACTGGTTTTGCAGAGATCGTGCAGCCGTTGAATGCTATGTTAAAGAAATATGCACAGATGGAATGGACGCCAGTGGCCAAAGCTGCATTTGAAGATATCAAGGAGGCAATTTCTGATGCCCCTGTATTGGCAAGTCCAGACTACACATGCCCGTTTCACATCTACTCCTTTGCATCTTCTCATTCTGTCGCGGCTGCCTTGACACAAAAAGGTGAAAATAATGAAGAGAGGCCCATATCATTTATGAGTGCGCCTCTGAAGGATGCACAGCTGAGATATCTAGATATCGAAAGATAGGCATTCGCATTAGTGAAGGCTGTGAAAAAATTTAGACACTATATTCTGCGCAGCCAGATCAAAGCCATAGTACCAGACACAGCAGTAAAAATGTTGCTGATGCAAAACGAGCCTGGAGAAAAAAGAGCCAAATGGGTCACCACATTGCAAGAATTCGACATGGAGATCATTCCCGCAAAGCTGGTCAGAGGGCAGGCGTTGGTGCAGACAATAGCAAACATGGATCCAAATCTGATAAAATAGCAATATGTATTGAATTCCCAAGACGCATCAGGCTGGTACGATGATTTAAGCACCTTCCTGATAGCTGGAAAGTACCCAAGCAAGATGAAGGCTTCTTAGAGGAGAGCTTTGAAGATTAAGGCACAACATTATATGGTGCAGGGAGGTCTTCTATTCAGGAAGAACCATGATGGAATTTATCTGAGATGCATAAACAGAACTGAAGCTGATAGAGTGTTGACAGAACTACATGACAAGTACGGAACCGGCCATGGTTCCCATTTAGCTACAACACACAAAATACTGAGGGCGGGCTATTACTGGCCCACTATGTTCAAAGACACTAAGAGTCACATCAGAAGTTGCCACACCTGTCAAACTGCAGCAGGCAAAGGGAGAAATCTGGCCAATCCACTGCAACCTGTGATCGAATCCAGACCGTTTGCACAATGGGGCTTGGATTTTATCGGAGTCATCAATCCCCCATCTTCTGCAGGACACAAATTTATATTGACGGTAACAGACTATTGTACAAGGTGGACTGAGGCCACCTGCTGCAAATTTTCCACAACTGAGGTAGTTATCAAGTTCCTTCAAGAAAACATTATCACCAGGTTTGGAACGCCCTATTCATTGGTATGTGATAACGGCCCTGCTTTCTCTTCTTTAAAATTTTCTAAATGGGCATTTGAATATGGGATTATTCTAAGGTTTTCTTCAAATTATTACCCTCAAGGTAATGGATTGGCTGAATCAACAAACAAAATTTTATTAGACATAATCAAGAGATTAATTGCCAAAAGTCCTAGAGAGTGGAATACCCTGTTAAGATATGCATTATGGGTAGACAGGACCAAGTTTAAAACAACTTTAGGTAGCACACCTTATCACTTAGTTTATGGGACTGATCCCATACTTCTGGTTAATCTGAGAATACCAACCTGGAGGTTTGCCAATGAATATCTAGGCTTTGATAACCATAGGGAAGCCAGAATAGTGCAAATGTTACAACTAGAGGAGAAAAGAGGTCAAGCCCTCGAAAAGTTTGCCAAACACCAAGCGGTTGTTAAGAGGTGGTTTGACAAAAGGGCAAGAGTCAAAACATTTAGGATATCAGACTTGGTATTGTGCTGGGACAAAGCACATGAAAAGAAAGGAAGCCATGGAAAATTTGATAAATTATGGCTGGGTCCATTACAAGTCTCAGAAATAATAGGAGATAACACCTTCAGACTTAAGACCTTGACTGGAGAAGATATGCCATTACCAGTTAATGGCCAGCATTTGAAACACTACTTCCAGGCTTGAGGTAAAAGGGGGGCAGTCCCTTTTTCTTAATGTAAAGTGCTGTAGATAATGTACAGTTCTTCTTTTGCTGTTTTCTTTTGGGTTGGCTATTTGTATAGCTTGTCTTCTATTTGTTTTTGCTTTTTGTTTCTTTCTGTTTGTACAGTTTTTTCCTTTTGTTGTGTTGTTTGTATAGCCTGTTTGTTTGGTTTGTTTGTTGTCTCCTCAGCAGGGATCTTTATTTTACTTTAGAGTATTAAGGAGCAAAACGAGCAACCATTCAAAACAGTATAAAATTTAGGATATTCAAGTTAATCATTTGCAATTTACACATAACTTGTTACGGTCATGAATGTAGAGAATTGTTCATCTTCTGAAGTTTTGTATTCAATAAATGTGATTGAGAATTCGAAGCAGGTTTCTCATGATGACACACCTAAAATCCTTGGGTTTGTTGAACTTACCAGTGTAGATATTAGGTGAAAAATCAGAGCTCGCCCTTGCTACCATTACAATTCTCAGCTTAATTTTAGCAAGTGTCCACTCCTTGCATCATGAAATTACAAATTGCTATATCTTATGAAATCTTTCAAAATTAGAAAACAAAAAATAAATAAATAAATGAATAAAGCGGATTATACTGAAAATCCAGATTAAGCCATCTAAGTAACTCTACCGGGGCTATGGACGCTCGCTGGCAGTGGGGCTCTACTTAGGAGAATTGTAACGATAACCTTGCCGGGGCTATAGACGCTCGCTGGCAGCAAGGCTCTATCCGGTCGGCTATGAGGGAATATCCTCACCTACGTAGGCTAATGTCAGTCACTGGTTTGTTCAACCGATCTTCAAGATGAGGATAATTAATCACGTGCACACAACTAAACTGAAAATGGAAATTCATGCATCTTTATTGAATACTTTGAGTCTCAAGCTGAATAGTAATTTGCCGGAAAGATAGTTGGAAGTTATGAGTTCATTTCATCTAGTTTCCCTGAACACTCTAAATTTAATTGATTTGTTTTGGTTGCTAGTTGTTGTGATGTTCACAACACGCCCCATTATGCTCCTTAGCAAAATGGGGACCCCTACTGATGTTTTGCTTTTTGCTTCTGCTTGTGTTTGTCTGCTTTCTGGCGGTTTGGTAAAAATGAGTCAGGTGCATCATCATCATGATATTAGATAAGGTAGGTCATCATCATGAGGTCAGTTTGTCAAAGTTCATATTTTGTTTCTGTGACCTCATATTTAGAAAGAGCTTGAAATTCCATGCAGGTTTGCCTTTTACATCACCTGAAAATTCGTCCATATGAGGGAGTTATGAGCAGTCAAAGTTTTGGTCAAACCTGATAATCGCAAGTGATCATCATTTTTTTTCATGTTATCAAGGTCATCATGATCTTGGTCTATCACTCGATAAAAATCATGCAGTCGCAATATCCGGATGTCAATCTTAGGTGATAGTGCCCTTTACCCGTCAAATGACCTTATGCGCATCGTGAGCATCATGATTTTAGGAGGGTCATATTTTATAAACTCGATTTTGCTGTATGAAGAACATCATCATCATATTTGAAGCGCCCCCCCAATAATATCCTGAGGTTCAAATATCCGGACGTCAACTTTAAGTCATAGTAAGTTTTCCCCGTCGAGCGGTCTTTTGTATCGCGAGCATCATGCTGATATTTTAACATTACCTGATATTATAATATCATGCTGATATTATAAGATCACCCTGACTTAGAAAATCCACCATCGGCATATTTGCATGCGCATGTTAAAATCTTATCAGAGGGTCATCATCCTGATATTTGCTGAAGTTCGCTAAGATGATGATGACGTTTTCATATCCTCCTGATCTCCTTTTGCATGATCATATTTTAAATATCACCCTAGCGCAAACCTGATGATGACCTCAACTCATCTTCATGCTCCGAAAACAAAATATGATGATTACGTCATCATGATAATTCGATGAGGAGGATCATCATATTTTTTATCCTGTCATATTGTCAAGATCATCATGATCTTGTTTGTCTACCCGATATTTCGTAAAGTCCTCCTGCCGAGAAAGAACGACCTTTTGCAATATCCTGATGATCATCATCATCACATTTCCCTTCGGTAGGATATTCTCCAAAACATGATCCGGTTAGCGAAATATCATGATGACGTCATGTTCTAAGTTTAACAAAGGCCCCGGATATCATGATGACATCATCCCGATCTGATAAATGAAGAAGCAAATATCCTGATGATCATCATCATCACATTTCCCTTCGGCAGGATATTTTCCAAAGCACGATCCGGTTCGCGAATATGATGATGACGTCTTATTCTAAGTTCGACAAAAGCCCCAAATATCCTGATGATCATCATCATCCTGATCTTTTGAGAGGGTTACCTTGGCCGCAAAGGGGTCATATTACAATCATCATCCTGATCATGCTCCTTAGGTGACCCGATATTGCATTTATCCCCTGATCTTAACGAATATGACGATGACGCCATCATTTGCATTTTAACGAAGCCCGAATATGACGATGACGTCACCATCATATTCCTTTCCTCAGCAGCAGGATCATATTTCATATCCTCCTATTTTCCTTCGACATGAATATGATGATGATGTCATTCTTTTCCCCAATATACAGAAGCGAAACATCCTGATGACGTCATCTGGACCTTCGGTTGGGAGAGCATCATATTTCCAGAATATCATGCAGATGAAGTGAACATTGGCCAAATAGAGAATATCGGCCAACGTGTTTTTTTTGACACGCCGATGGGCAGGAAATGAAGCGGTGGAGTTTTAAACCATTTTTTGGCGCCCGTGGCATTTTCTCGGTCAGCGATGGTTGACCTGATGGGTTTTGAGCGGTCTGAATGCGTTTTGAGCGCGTTTTAAGAGCATTTTGGACCCGATTTCCACAATTTTGCGCAGTCACCTGGATTTAAACGATTATTTTAATTTCCTGTTGTTTATGTGATAAATGAAATACTTATTGCTTGTCTTGTCTTGCAGGCTTGCAGTTGAGGAAGCAGCTGGAAAGTCAACACAGTGACCTCATGGAGAAAGGAAATCTGATCTCAGGAGCACGAAGATAAAGATGAAGTGCGAGGAAGTCAAAGCCATTCAAGTGAAGGACAGAGTTGCAGCTGAAGGTATTACTGCAATAGACAAACAGAAGTTATTGCTGAGCTGCCGGAACTTCTTAGAAGGGGCAATATTTCGCCCAGATTTGACACTGCTCAGAGATATTTTGAAGAGCTGGTTCACCTGTATTTATTGCTGTAACCAAGGGTTTGAACCAGGGGTTCAGTTAGGTTTTTGCTGTAGTGAGGACAATCAGAATGTCTATATATTGTGCCTCTCTACATTGTAATACTTTACAACAGGGATTTTAGGAAAACAACAGGGGCTATAGCAGGATTTTCTTTTAGAAATACACAGTGAGTTAGTTAGCATAGTTTAGAGGTAGAAGAAGGAGGTCGCCTGTTTGTCTGCAGTAAGGTGTGCGTGGAATGTCTAGCTGCCTTATTGTATCTGTAAAGCTTGTAAGTTCTCTGTAGTATGATCAATGAAACTAAGAGTCATTCCTACATTGTAAATCATGTATGACTATTCGTTTCTAATACAATAGAATCTGGAGTTCTGGATCTATCTTCTGATTGTTCTCCTGCTCTTCTTTGTGTTTTGAAATATTTTCTTTGAGAGCTTGCTATTTTAAATGTATGTTTGTGAAAATGCTCAGAACTTACATTTAAGGTTTTTACTGTGGATTTGATCAAATTACTGTGGTATTTACATAGTGCATAACAGAAACAATTAGATCCTTCGGTAGATGAAATGAGGTATAGATTAGATCTTTCTAACTTTTCCCAACTCATCTGAAATATTTAGCTGAAAACGTAGAAATCTAAAGGAAATTGTCTCAAATTTGAAGAAGCCTGCATAACAGAGTTATAAGTAGACAGTTTTTCATAAATAGATAAAGGAGAAAGCTGCAAAAATTCAAGAAAACCATCTAAAACTTGCAGCGCAGTATCACTTTTATGCAAAGGAATGAAAAGTATTGACATATCTCATGACCTTTTTGCATATTCTTAGTCTAGTAAACCACCAAACAAACCTAAACTACGTAAGGCCCCTTGAACATTACAGCTTCACATTGACCAACTGAACTTGACCAACCGAACCATTGTAGACTTGGGATTAGTTGAATCTCAAATGATTCCTTCTTATCTTTCAAGTATAGTTTCAGTTCATTTCATGTGAATTTTAACTTATTGTTATGATTGCATCAAAATGATCATCAACAAACCTATTGACAACAAATAGGTCATTTGTAGTTGCAATAGAAGGTATCATTGTGAAGCATATAAGGTAGGAAACAGGTGAGAAGATTAGAATTAAAGAGGATTTTCCTGGATGTGGTAAGAGAGTAGTTGTTATTGTGGCTCCTAAAAAAGGAAAAAAGAAGGTAAGGAACAAAATTTGGTAATTGATAGCAATACACAAAGGAAGATGTTAACAAGCATATTTATGAAAAGGAAAAAGAAAAATCAAGGTAGATGAAAAGGGACACCCTATACCTACAAGCATTATTGTAGCCCAATGTAATAGAGGTGGTGCAATGCATATAGTCATACAATCTTTTACCATGGATTCATGAGTGATGCACTTGAACTGTCTACCAAATCTCTTATAAAGTTCACTTATGATGATTGGTTACAAATACATGACACCCTCTAGGACATGGGATGGGCAATTGTTAGAAAGTAGGATCCTTCTGATCCTAGAAAATATAACAAATTTCAGGATGAGAAAGAAGTTAGAAAAGATTTGAAAGATCATATGGTAACAAGAAATGTTCAAGGTATCCTATATGATTCTTGTAGTTGGAAAGTTCGAAGTACATAATATTTTGAGACAATCCAAAATGCATGCCTTCTTTTAAATGGAAACACAATAATAGAAGGAGACCTTAGAAAGGTAAACCCATAATTGATATGGCTAATGTGGAAGCAATGTTTTCTAGACTATTTACTTGTGGAATTGAAAATAAAGAACATGATGGTTCTAGAATTACCCCGGAGTAGCATCAAGCAAGTTTGGGATGACCAATTTCATCAAAATATTGGGGCCTTAATTTCACTATATTCACCACCTCCCAATAACTTGAAAACTCATAATACTATCAACTTGCATTGGGGGACCCTAGAGGCACATCCATGCTATATAGATGCCCATGTAGTTTTTGCCAAAGCATTCACTGAGAAAGAAAACCATAGTTTGAATTCCATCTTCTTAGACATGGATGAGATGTTGTCTTGTAGAAACACTTTATCTAAGATCATTCTAAGATTTCAAATTGCTCATTTTATGAGTTTGGGAAACTTAGAGTTGTTTTTTGCTACAATGAGACTATTGGTAACATTATCAAGAAACCTAAAATGTAGTTGAATATGTTGGAAAATCAAATCCAACTAAAGTGGGAAAAGATGAAAACACAGAGATCAAGGAGACAAAAGAAGGAGACAGAATAATTTTGTTTTCAATCATACAAAAAAATTACATACAAAAATTAGAGCTATGGCTCTGTATTTACTCCATACAACTAACTGCCCAAATTCCAGATCATCGGAGCTTCCTATGTACGGCTTTGTATTGCTTCTACAAATTTTTGCAGCATTGCTCTTTGTGCAATATCCTCTGCTACTATAGGTTCTTTTTCTTCCTCTATCTACTAACTAAATTATTGTTCTTCTATTCTATTCTGCTCCTTTTTGTCTGCTTCTATTCTTCTGAACATTCTTTTGTTCATTCCTTTGTTTTGTCTTTCTTACCTTTACTGAAAACTACCGCTCAATTTCAAAATCACCAACCAAAATAAATGTGCTGCCAGAATGCATTAATTGGGATAGGCAAATTAAGACACAACACAAGTAGGAATGATCCAAACAGATCTCATCTGACATTGAATTAAATGTGGTGGTTGGCACTACTCAAGATTATATTTCCAACACTCCCCCTTAATCTTGAGCCTTTCTGTTTTACTGGAATTAAATTTTGGGAGCTCTATCTTTCCGGAGCTAATTTTTTGGAGCTATCATGTTTGCACCTGTTCTATGTTATGAAGTTGTCCTACCTAGACCTGTTCAAAATTTTAGAGTTTTTCTAAGTTTCCAGAAGTAAAGTTTTGGAGCTTTCCATCATGCCAAGCCTATCTCTTAGGTGTTCAAAGGAGTCTTTTGACAATGCCTTTGTGAAAATACCAGCAAGCTGTTGCTCAGATCTGCAAACCTAAAGTTCAATCTCTCCATACTCTATCAACTCCCTTATGAAATGGTAGTGGATTTCAATGTGCTTGATTCATCCATGAAAGATAGGAGTCTTCATCAAGGCTATAGAAGATAAATTGTCACAAAATATGGTCGTACCATCTTCTTGCTCCTCATTCAAGTCTGCAAGGATTCTTCTAAGCCAAATAGCTTGACATGCTGTTGCATTTGCTGCTATGTACTCTGCTTCTACTGTGGAGAGAGAAACTATGGGCTTCTTCTTTGATGCCCATGATATTTCTCCTAAACCCATGTGGAACACATATCTTGATGTGCTCTTCCTATCATCTACACTTCCTGCCCAATCACTATCTATGTACCCAAGCAACTAAAACTCATTGGAGGTAGTATACATAATGCCATAACCTCTCATGCCATTGACATACCTTAGGATTATATTTCCTGCTTGCTAGTGTGTGTCCTTAGGTTGCTCCATGAACCTAGAAATTAGGCTTACCACGTACATCAAATCAGGTCTTGTTGTTGTAAAATACATGAGGCTTCCAACCATGCTCTTGTAGAGGTTCAGGTTAACACCACTATTGCTGTCGTCTTTGCTTAATTTCAGACCTATAGCTATTGGTGTTTGGGTAGGTTTGCTATCCAACATTCTAAATCTCTTCAAGATCTATTTGGCATAGTTATTTTGTGAAATCAAGATGCCATTCTCTATTTGTTGGACCTCTATGCCTAGGAAATATTTTAGCAAACCTAGGTCTGTCATTTCAAACTTATTTTTCATTACCTCTTTCAAATTAGCAATGAAAAGATCACTATTCCATATGAAAATCAAATCATCTACATACAAAACAGTATAAGAATCTCACTATTGGTTTCTTTAATTTAGAGTGTGGGCTTGCAACTTATTTTGCTAAAGCCATTACTTATAAGGTACAAATCAATTCTATTGTACCATGCCCTTGGTGCTTGTTTAAGCATGTAGAGAGGTTTTAAGAGCCTATACACTTTGTCTTCATGCCCTAGGACTTCATAGATAGGTGGTTGCTTCACGTACACCTCTTCTTTTAGAACTCCATTCAAGAAGGCTGACTTTGTATCCATTTGAAATAGTTTCCATTTATGTTGGGTTGCAATTGCTAGGATTGCCTGCACTTTTTCCATCCTTCCAACTGGTGCATATGTTTCATCATAGCCTCTTCTAGGATACTGTATGTAACCCTTAGAAACCAACCTTGCTTTATGCTTCTCAATCTTACTATCAGTAGTGCATTTGTTCTTATAGATGTACTTAACTCCAATGACCTATTTACCCTTCGGTAAATCCGTTAGCTCCCATGTCTTGTTTCTTTTTATAGCATCTAACTCTTCATCCATGGCCTTACACCATTTTTCCTCTTTCATGGCTTCTTCAAAATACATTGGATCACTATAGGAAAGCAATGCAAAATTGAAATTTTCATCGAAATCAACATAGCTTGTGTTGTCATAAATTTTCCTCATGCTTCTTGTCCTCCATGGCATCAATGAGGCAAGTGTAGGGTCTAAATTTCTAGAGTTGCTTAATTGTTGAACTGATGAAGATGATTGAGTGCCAAAATTTTCACTTTGCTATACATTTCTGGAGCTACTGCTCTGCTAAAAAATTTTGGAGCTACTGCTCTGCTAAAAAATTTTGGAGCTACTTCTTTGCTGAAAATTTTTGGAGCTCCTACTTTTTGAACTATTGCCTTGTTGAAAAGTTTCGAAGCTCCTGACTTCTAGAAATTCTTCATCCTCAAAGGGTATTGTGACATACATACCAGTGTTGGTATCCACCATTCCATACCATGGTTCATTTTCAGTGAATTCAACATCCCTGTTGATCACCACTTTCTTGGTGATGGGATTCTACAATTTGTAGGCTTTTGATTCTTCACTATAGCCTATGAAAATGGATTTTTCACCTTTGTCATCAAATTTCTACATCTTCTCTTTTGGCACGAGTGCATATGCCACACACTCAAATATTCTCAAATACTCAACACTCCATTTGCCTTTTGTCCACAGTTCTTGTGGAATCCTATCACGAATGGCTTTTGTGGGGCACCTATTCAACAGGTAGACGGTTGTTGCTACAGCTTCACCTGAATAATCATTTGACAAACCTTTTGCCTTTAGCATGCTTGTTTCCATCTCTGTGATGGTTCTATTCTTCCTTTCAACCACTCCATTTTGTTGTGGAGTATACTGGGCTGTGAACTGTTTCTCAATGCTTTCATATTTGTAAAAATTCATAAACTCTTTGGAGATGTACTCTCCCCCTCTATTCATTCTAAGGAACTTGATATAGTGGCCACTTTTCTTTTTAGCCAAGGCCTTAAACTCTGTAAACTTTTCAAATGCTTCTGATTTGTTCTTCAAAAAATACACCAAGGTTTTCCTGCTATAGTCATCTATGAATGTCATGAAATAAACATTTCCACCTAGGGTTGGGGTCTTCATGGGACCACACAAATCTAAATGCACCAGCTCTAATGGTGCTCTTTCTCTCCTAGAATACCCTGATTGAAAGAGCTACCTATGTTGTTTATCTAGGATACATGCTTTACACTTTCCATCGGGCTCTACAATTGCTGGTAGGCCCCTTACCATGTATTTTCTAGCAAAAAGACTTAAACTGGAATAGCTTAAATGCCCATGCCTCAAATGCCAAAGCTTGGATGGGTCTTTGATGACTATTTTTAAGGCTAACTACTGCAGGCCTGTTGACTATTCTATGATTTGTATTTTGAGGGGAAACATTTAGTTCTTTGTCATTTGAACCACTGCAGCAAATTTCATGCTTCCATCCTTGTCATAGATGATGCATTGCCCTTTCTCCATTATGACTCTATAACCATTTCAAACCATCTGTCCAATGCTCAAGAGGTTATGTTTCATGCCTAGTGCATAATAGACGTCATGGATTTGTCTTTCTTCACCATGCCTCTGCCCATGATTAGATCCTTCTCATTATTCCCCATTTTATTTTCAGACTTGATGCTATTGTCTATGGAGGCAAATAAATTTTTGTAACCACTCATGTGGTTGCTACATGCATTGTCCAAATACCAAATTTCAGCACTGCCCTATTTTGTAAGGTTGCATGTAATGAACACTTGTGACTATTTTTCATTTTCAGCCTTGTTATCATTTGGCACATTGGCATTTTGACTCCCTTGGTCACATTGTTTCTTCCTACATTCACTTGCATAGTGACCATACTTGTGACAGTAATAACACTACACATTGCTCTTATCATACCACTGATTTGCGTTGTTGTTCCTTTTGTTTTGGATGTCTAATTATGAGGTACTAGCCTCCTCTTCTAGAGTTGCTTCTACCTCTGCCACTTTGACCTCTTCCTCTTCCATTTCTTCCTCTTCCCCTACCTCTCACATTTCCTTGGGCTTTGAAGGCTTGTTCTAGGGAAGGAGCGGATCTATTTAGCCACTGCTCATGGGTTTGAAGAGAGCCCATCAACTCATCAACTATCATTTTTGAGAGTTCCTTGGCCTCTTCTATGGCAATAACCATTGGGTCAAATCTAGAGGGCAAGCTTCTTAGGAGTTTCTCTATAATCCTCTACTCTTCCATGGTTTCTCCATTTATCTTCAATTGGTTAACCAAGGTGAAAACCCTTGTGTGAAATGAAATGGACTCGCTATCCTTCATCTGTAGGGTCTCAAAATCTCTCATTAGTAGCTAGAGCTTCACTAATCTCACCTTGTCAGTACCCTTGTAACTATTTTGCAATATTTCCCATGCTTCTTTTGCATAACTAGCTGCTGGTATTCTAGTAAAAATAGCCTCTGTCAAAGCTACCTCAATCAAACAGAGGGCTTTTGGATTATTTTTCCTTGTCTCCAACTGATTGTTTTGAGCATTGCTCAATGTTATAAATGTATTTGGGTCAATCACATCTGTGAACCCATTTCCTACTAACTCCGACAAATCATTTGCTACTAAAATAATTTTCATTTTCTTTTCCCAGACATCATAATTTTTACCATCAAACATAGGTGGCTACTGCCAACTTCTATGATCTCCTCCTGCCATTTTGCTAAATGGGGGAAAATACAAATACCTAGAAAAAATCTAGGGCTCTAAAACTTAATGTCTAGAAAACATAGGACTCTGATACCAAACTGTTGGAAAATCAAATCCAACTAAAGTGGGCAAAGATGAAATCACAAAGACCAAGGAAACAAGAGAAGCAGACAGAATAATTTTCTTGTCATTCATACACAAAAATTCCATTCAAGAAGTTTACATACAAAAATTAGAGCTATGGCTCTATATTTACTCCATACAATAAACTGTATAGATTATTGAGCATCAGAGCTTCTTGTGTGCTGCTTTGTGTTGCTCCTACAAATTTCTAGAGCACTACTCTTTGTGTAATATCCTCTGTTACTGTAAGTTCTTCTTCTTCCTTTATATATTGACTGAACTGTTGTTCTACTATTCTGAACTGCTCCTTTTCTTCTATTTCTATTCTTTTGAACATTCCTCTATTCATTCCTTTGTTTTGTCTTTCTTGCCTTTACCAAAAATTGCCACTTAATTTCAAAATCACCAAACAAAATAAATGTGCTACCAGAATGCACTAACTGGGACAACAAAAGTTAGACACGGCACAGGCAGGAATGATCCAAATGGATCTCATCTGATGCAATATTAAATGTGGTGGTTGGCACCACTCAAGATTATATTTCCAATAGAATAGTCTACAAACAATTTGTAATGGTACACTTAAATACATGGATGATATGAGCAACAACATGGGTTGTGGAGATTTTCATTGAAATTTCATTGATGAAACCAAACTTTTGAATAATGAATTCAATGGTTATATATATAGACACACACACACAAACATACATACATACATACATATATGTATGTATGTATGTATGTATGTATGCAATATATATATATATATACACATGTATATATATACATGCATGTATATATATATATACATACATGTATATATATATGTGTGTCTGTGTGTGTGTGTGTGTACATGGCTGAGTATGTACGAGATTGTCGAGTGACCTTCTCATTGGAATAGGTGCTTCTCGCATAGATGATTGTTAATGGGTTTAGTCCTTGAATAAATACTTGGCATGTGAACACCTGAGGCCAAATAAGTACTCGAGTAACAAAATAATGCCATTTATTGAAGTGGTAGGAGAGAAGATGAAGGAAAAACCAAACCACTTGCTACAGATGGATCTCCTTTGCTTAATTTTTCTTTTGAGGAGATTTTAAATGCAATGAACTATACCTCTCCCTAGGATTTCCTTAGAGAAGGAAGTACAGGAAAAGTGTATAAAGTAAAACTACCCAATGGCTAGTTTATAGCCATTAAACACATTTTCAAAGGCATTTCATAGTCTGACACATTTGAAAATGAGATTGAGATCCTTTAAAAAACTAGGCATGAAATCTAGTATCTCTACTTGGCTATTGTGATGAAAATAGTTAGAAATACTTTATTTTTGAGTATTATGCCAATGAGAATTTATCTCAGATGATTCTAGGTTTAAATGATAAGGTGTTATAATGGAAAGAAAGAGTGATAATTGTACATGACAATGTCATTGGTTTTCATTTCCTTCTTTGGTTTGCAGATGCCAAATTGTTGACATTCCACTTACAAATATCTGGCATTGGTGTGAAGGGCTTGGTAACTATGGTGTGGAAGTAAAGGTTGAAGATTTTAGACACATACGAAGGTCTAGAAAACATGGTTTGTTTGGAGCTTATTTTGTATCTTATATTTTAGGAATACAATTGTTTGGATTCTCATCTCCATCTCAATCATGTTACATAAGGTGCTTTTCTTTCAATATTAAGCTTTGTTACTACAAAAAATATTATGTCAACAAAATTGAAGGTTGGTGAAAATATTAGTATTGGAAGAGCATTTCATAAGATTTATGATGTATTCATTTCTTATAAGTCAAGGAAAAATATATTCTATGGTTGTATTGAGTTTGTCTAGAGGTTTTAGAAGAGGTTGCCATTAGATACAAATCGAAACAAAGAAAAACAATGATAAAAGTGTCTTGAGATTTGAAATGCTTGATAGGCTAAGGCAAGATTTCTAGATATAATAATTTTATTACAATTGAGTATATGGCATTGGACTTGTTTCGAATGGGCTAGGGCAGTGGTGACCCTCTTTGGGAGGGGTGCCTTTCTATGTGTGATCACAATCCCATAATCTTCAACTGAAATAGATATGGTTGTAGCATCACTTATGTGCCTTCAAATTATATGGTCTATATCTTAACTGCACTAAATGCTACCTTAAATATTTCCAACTACAATGTACCATCTAGGTATACTAGTAAATTTGACATAAATAGCTAAGGTATGGTTTTTAAATCAGACACTCCAAACATTAGAGAGACTTTATTATGTCTAGACTAGCCTATTCTAAACAATTCTTACACCCTAGTGAAATCCAAAAGTTCATACCACTATGCCCCAAATACAAATTATGAAAACAATGATTGGACATATGCATACAAGTGTAAGAGTGACTACAAGGGAGATAGCACTAGTTGTTATAGAGTAAAATGTGTACACTAGCATTTTACAGTTAGTTTAGTGCCTAGTTGCACCTAATTTGTTGCCTTTGTTAATCATGACCTATTTTAACACTTTTTTGAGCATAAAAAGGTAAAATCTTGATCCTGATTAACAAACTTGATGGATTCTACTTAGGATTAGACTAAGCCCACAAAATTTGATACTCCCCATAGTTTGTGGGGCTAAAGGACTAGGGCACCCGAGCGTCCTAGGCCTAGATGGGCTCTCAACCCCTCTTTTTTGGTGTCAACTTAGAACACCTCCCTATTTTGTATTTTCTAGCCTCATTGTGTTTTATTTATTGTAAGTGAGTAGGAGTGCATATATAAAGGAGTTTTGTATTTCATTTTAGACACTAGACTAGATGAATATTGCAAGTTTGCTCTCATGTGTCGATCTTCTATGCTAAAGTGCACTTCATGATTGAAGATGCTATCTACTTGTGGTTGTTATTAAAGTCTGTTTGCAAGTACTAAAAGGAGTTTCAAGCCTTCTTCATCACTCTCCTTTGTTGGTGAGACATCTTGATTTATCTTCATCAATTTGTGTTCTACCTCTTGTGGTAGTCATCATTATTTTCATTCAAATTTCTTCATATCATTACAGAACTGACCTCTTCCATCCTAGGGCATGCACTCTTGGATATAATCATCACTGGAGTGGAGATACAAACACCAACACAGGATATGACTAGGGAAAGCCCTTATACACAACACAACCTTTTCCTCTCTTCTTGTGTGTAGGTCAGAGAAATAGGTTTTTGAAGATAATTTCAAAGAAGAAGACAAAGCAGGTAGGTATAGGTCTAGTGATATCCCAAAGTTTTGCACAACCATAACTTGGGTCTAGGGCTCGTGAGCACCTTTGTCTTTGACATTTCCTCTCTCAGATTGACGTTCTAAATTAATCTTTGATCTCTACTACACTTTTGGTTTTTGGTGATCTTCTTCTGACAGTTAGTTATAGTTTGATCTTTCTCATGTAGGGTTAGGACATAAGTCCTAGCTTGCTTGCTTGATCTTGGTTGAATTTGGTTGACTCATCTATAGACAAAAAAGGGTAGAATCTCTATAGTTTTGATCTCCTTCTTTAGTAGAATCTAAACTCAATTTGTGTCCAAATGTTTGTAAAAGAGGGTTTGACCTAGTTTAATTCCTTAAGCTAGATCATTCTTTTACACATAATATTTTGGTGAACCTGACGTGTCTTACACTTTCGTATCCTTCTTCTTTCAAATCTAAGTTTTTTTATCACCCTAGAACTAATTGGGATTGAGTTCATTAATCATTTTGCATACATATATAGTTAGATTTTAGCTAGGGTTTGTAAAAACTTTGCATTTCTAGAAAATCTAGCTAGTTTTGAACCTAGGGTTTATAGATTTGTGAGTTGTTTTAGATCTTGTTGCATTCTTAGCTTACTTAAAACATTTGCATTTGTTGTACCTTGTCATCCTTGGTGTTTAAAATATTCTTGCATCCTATATGCGTATTCTTATGTTTGTTTGTTTGTTTATCTTATGTGTCTTTATCATGTTTTTCATGTGTTATGTATGTATTCTTTGTGCCTTATGTGTATGCATCATGTCCAATGTGTATGCATTGTGTATGGCTTATATTACATTTATGTATTGTGTGTCTTTCATGTGTACTCATATATATGTTTTTAGTACTCCATGTATGTGTAAGTTATGTTGCAATTGTTGGAGTGCAACCAACACTGAGAGGGGGGTGCATCAGTGTTGGAGACAAACATAGATAATTTTTCACTTCTTTTCACCTCCTTTTAAACTTGAAATAATAAATCGCAATGTTGATTTGAATGTTTTGCACGATAGAAAATGGAACACTAAACAATTAATGTAATGGAAAGTTTAGACATAAGACACCAATGGATCACACATAGAGAGATTATAACACAGAAAATTGCATGTGGAAAACCCTCTTGGGGAATAAAACACATTCAAGAAAGATGCCTCATTGGATTAATATCAAAATCCCAATCATACAGTCTCACTGACAATTTTGCTTGCCTCACTAGCTTTTTATCCTGCCTCACTGGCAAAGGTCCTTGTCTCACTAACAAACATCACCAATCTCAAAACAAAAAATCTAATGTGCAAGAAATGATTGCAAGTCAATCTGATTTGCACCATTACATAACATGACAAGTTTACTGTAGGATGATAATGGAAACATATTATATCAAGCTACAATCATTGCACAAAGAATATAAGAAAATTCTTCCTACAGAGACTTCATCATCCAATCACCTCCTGACAACTTATCAAGTAACACAACATAATGAAAATCTCAGAAAGATAATCTTGGTCAATATAACAACCTCCTATTCATCTAAAACACCATGTTAATTCATCATCTCTGCTTGGAGTATCTTCCAATCATCTTCTTCTTTACAAGACATTATCCGAACAAGCAGTTATTAGATAAAACATCAGAATCAAAGATGAACACCTGATCTGAATATTTTGTTATGCTAAAAAATACCCTTTAATAATTCCAATCTTGTAAGAACCACACTCTTCACAAAAACTATCTACCAGTCATTGTACTCAAACCAATGTCCTTGATTCATCAAAATAGTGTACTTAATGATTGTAGAAAATCAATGCCAGACAAACACAAGAGCAGCTATCATCATACAATGCCTAGGTCCTTGTATCATTTGAAACATTACATCCGCATAATGAAATAATTTACATACCTTATCATCATAAGATGTCTTAAATCTCCCTAAAAAACTGTCCTTCAATTTTCACTTTACCAAAAACCCTTCACAAGATTCATTTTTGTCATTCTGCCATTTTCTTCTATGATGTATATACATTGTATATTCTTTAATATCTCTGTGATAAAATATTAACTAAACTCTCTTCCTCAAGCCTCTTCTTTTAGAGAATTCTTCTTCATACCAACATCCCCACATCACACCCATACTTAGAGATTTTTCAAAAATCTAAATAGAGCATACAGGTAGTTACCAATAACTGTATAAGCAGGTACACATAGTAACCATCGAGAACCACCCATCAAGTTTTATGAAGGGAAGCATATGCTGAAATTTGAATTAGTTTTAAACCTGGGCCTTAGATCTTTGATTCATGCCTTCGGCAAAAATAAATCTCAATCTTTGATTACTTTTTGAGCATTGGAGTAACTTGAAGAACCGGTGACTTCAAAAGAGGTCAGTCAATCCTATGATTTAAGAGTCCTTTAGATGGTGAAAAATAAGTTGTCAACTTGTAATTATAAGTCACTTGCAAATTAAAACAAATGGTGACTATTAACATGATGGGTTGAGGGTTTTGTTTTAGGATTTAAAGCACAGTTAGGGTTTTAGGATTGTTTAGAGCTTTTAGGTCTTGATACTTAGAAAAATACCCTGAACTCAAGTATGGTGATATTAAAACAAACTCCAAATGTTCCATGAGAGATCTACATTCAACTCGTTACACACAATGGAAAGATAAGGCAATAAATTTTTCAAGGACCTAAAGGTTTTCCAATCATCATTGATTCCAAAAACATCATGAAGCATAGCAGCATAGCATAAACTCATCAACACCATCATCCTAAGTGGTAATGATAACTTGAACTCCTGATTGCAACTTAAACTCCTGATTGGTAATGGAATGAACCCCGACTCAACTCCTAATCTTGTTATCAATTTAGATAGCAATGAGGTCATAGACTAAGACAGAAAGTGGAAGAAGTCTGCAAATTATTGAAGTTATGATCCTTGAAGCACCAAAATATGAAAGATCAAAGAACTCCTCTTGATGATGACTTTGAGGCATAAATATGAAGCACCTGAGTATTATGAAGATCAACTTCTCAATCCTAATCATGATTTGATATGAGTGAAGTGGGCTTTGATATGAGTATAGTATCACAATCTGCTACACCAAACATATGAAGACACCTAATTTCTGGAGATGACAAATCCATTGAAGCACAGCCTAATGATCACCATCAAAACACTTTGACATCAATGACAAACAATCTACAATCTCCCCCTTTGTCATTGATGGTAAATCCAACCTCTCTCTCTCTGCCTTTGACATCAACTAACAAAGGAATGCCATCTTTTGCACAAGATTAGCTCCCCTTGTGAAGAGTATACCATCATCCTTGAAATATAAAAGCATATCACTTCTGCAAAGTAAGAACATTCCATAACCATGAGTGAGCATCATTGCACCACTTGTTAGAATATACTTCCCCTATATGATATTGTTATATGTGGACTAATAACTTTTCATGTTGAGGACTTCACTCTCCCAAAAAAACACTGTCATCAACACTGTCAAAGCCTACAACCTATCAAATGTCAAAGCCTGACACAAAAAAAACTCACACCACTATCATATATCTCATGAAAATCACTGTAAAAAAATAGTCCTAAACCCATTAAAACTTGAACCTGTCCTGCTCCTTGTATGAACACTGAGAAATGAAGATGTCACAATCAAGTCATTATAAGCAAGAATTTCTAAACAATGAAGTATGTGAACTCCTGAATCAAGACTATAAAACATGTAGATTTTGAAGCACTGTCACAATATATCACTTTCTGCTCAACACTGTCAAGTTGTTAGATTAATGCAAAATAGTGGAGATAGTGGTAACAAGTAGTACTATACATGAAGAATCAACCCTTAAAGAACAAGGCTCGAGAGAAGAACAAATACCCCTTGGAGAATGAACTTCTTGCATATCAACTTGAAGTACAACCTAACAGCACTTGTCAACACTCTTCTTAATCAACATCAACAATTACATGATGATTAACTCCTAGTGCACTGTCTCTGTCACTATGAACTGCATTGTCATATCATAAGCACTTTTTTCTTGTAACTCACTTATGCACTTGTCAAAAAGACAATTGTCCTTACACCTGCCAATAGTCTATTGAGGCACATTGAGGTTCGACAAAGTTACAATACTGAAAGAAGTGAATAACTTGTTGGAGTACCAACTAACAAGATACTATCCTCCATATCATTGTCAAGATGCAATACACACAAACAGTGCAGACACCTAACAATACCAAGAATTGAACAAGTCACAACCAATCTACTATCACCATAATACTCTTACCATAGATAATGATGTTATACCCTGTTCCATGTACAACAATACTGACAAGGATTGCAGAATCTAACCTTACACTTGCCAACTTCACTTTCCTGACCATATTCTATCACTATCACTCTTGGCCTTTTATCTTTACAATGACAAAGTTTAACCACCATTTTAACATTCTTCCTATTCCACTGTCAAGAAATTATATGGTACTATCAAAGGGTTCAATGTTAAGCCAATATCAAACCACTGTCACTGCTCCAAGATCAAGTTTATCAATTCATAACAACTAGATCATGAAGACTATTGCTTTAAGACCTCTGATAGAGATCAAGTAAGTCACTATCATCTATCTTCTTTTACCTTGCAACAATGCCACTCTACTACATTATATTCTTTGCAACAACACACTACTCTGCTTACTAGTGTTCTATGACATACTTTGTCAACCAACCATGACACGCCATACTCACCAAACACTGTACACCTGCCTATTGTTACTGACCTCTATGTCATTGTGGGCACATCTCTTCCATTAACATCAATGCCAAAGAGATGGGAAAACAAGAAAGATAGTAGAAGCAAACATTAATAGAGCAAATTGTTAGGGGCAAGAGGAAATAAGCATGAACTCCTCCTAAGACTATTGTAATTAGAGGACTCAAAAATAATGCAATACTACACATATATTGTCTTCTTCACTAGTGTAAGACTACATCATGTATGCTCTTCTTGAAAAAGTAATTGTTAATTAAAGTTGTACATTATGACTTCTATTAAGGACTGTTCCTTCAAAGTGAATCTCTGTTTTATTCCTATATGTTGTGACATTGTCTTCATACTTACTATAGCTCCATATTGATTTATGTTTTTGTCATCACAGTAAATTTTGAACTATTCCCATGTCTGCAAGAAACCTCTATTGACCTTGAATGCTCCTAAAGCCTTTATACTTGACATATCTATTAGGGTTTCTTCTTTTTACATTCTCTATCACTTATCATAGTCCTTTCCTATCCTTATCATCACATGAATACTCTACTTTTCACTATGACAACTATCCTTTCACTATGAGAACCAACTCTATTATCTCCAAAATTCATTGTCACAAACTATTAGTGATCTCCAAAAAAAAACATTTACTTGTACTTCACCCAAAACCAATAACCTCTGTCAACATTACAAGCCAAATACCAATT
Organism: Cunninghamia lanceolata; assembly: GCA_027924645.1. Classification (NCBI taxonomy): domain Eukaryota; kingdom Viridiplantae; phylum Streptophyta; class Pinopsida; order Cupressales; family Cupressaceae; genus Cunninghamia; species Cunninghamia lanceolata. The sequence goes on from BSBN01000193.1 coordinate 10,357,345, forward strand.
GCCTATACAGTATAGTAAGTGCCACTATGTCATTCTCAAAATTAGAGATACAAAGTCTAAGACATAAGTTTAGAGTACTATCATAGAGCATCAATAACAAGAGAATCAAACATTTACAACACTAACTAACAAAAAGAATCAAAACAAGAAGCTCTGCACTCTTTAAATTATCAACCAAAAGCCATTCTCTTGTCCAAGTGAAATGTCACTGCATAAAGACATCAAGGTGATCGATAAGGTCAATGACCTCAAACATATGAACATGAAGCAACCCCAAACACTGAATGGGGATCCTAAAGACAACATCCTGACACACTGATTCCATGTGAGGTACACGAAAGAAACAACAACCCTAAGCTTTTCTAACTTTCTACAGGGTAAGAAAGATAAGGCAAGAAGCACATCCCCTGACTCCAAGATACATCTCATGCAACAAATGAGACCACATGTGTAGTTTGCACAAGATCAGAATTTTCTTTTACTGGATTTAATTTTCTTCTCCAAATCTTAATAATCCCTTTCTTCTTGCTGTTTACAGCATCACCTCTTATGTTCTCACATGATTTGTTCAACTTGCTGCTATAATACTTTACTTTATGCCCAAATTGATGACAATTAAAGCAAGTGACATTCTTTTCAGCTAGAGGGATAAAAGCAATATGCCTTTTTGAATAACCAGGCAGCAACACCTTGCAATATGACCTAGTTAATTACACTTATATAGCACTGGACCTAGTTTGACAAACTATGATGCCTATTCCTAGCATGTATTCTAGCTTGTTTTCCACATTCATTTGCTCTATGACCAAACTCAAAGCATGAATGACAGTAACCATGAAATTGAGAGTAATTGTACCTTGTTGTTTGCCTGGTGGGTAGTGACCTAGTGGACCAAATTGTACTTCTCCCTTGATCTTCTAGAGCATCAACAATATTTTCTTTTGCTTTCTTCTTGTCTTCATTAGTAGCAGAGTAATAATTTATGTCTATATTCTTTCTAGGAGTATTTATGGTTTTAGAACATTGTCCTTCTTCATAACCTAGGCATGTAGTGTCCTTGTGAAACTTTTGCTTTCTCAACAAGTCATTCAAACAATCGATACTCTTTTTAAATTGTAGATTCTTGTCCAACTCAGAAGATGCTTTTGCTAATTCCTTTCTCAAAGAAACAATGTGTAACTCTAATCTTAGACATTCATTAGTTTTGACTTCAAGATCAAATTTCGTAAAATCAACTTCTCTTTTTGCTTCTTCTACTTCAATATTTAGACTAATAATCAGTTTATTAGACTCTTCAACTTGTACCTTTAAGTCAACAATCTGATTTCTTGTCTCTTCAAGCTCTAAAGAAACCTTTTCAAAATCTGAACATACCTTGTCTTTGGAGTATTTTTCTTGTTGAAACTGGTCTTCTAATCTCTGATTCTCCTTTCTAAGTTGCTTGATTGTATCCAAGGCACACAAGAGTTCTCCTTCTAAATTAGTCTCACAATCCTATTCATCATACACTTGTTCATAATCATATTCATACACAAATAGGTCTCCTTCTTCATCATCAATTTCAACCACAAAATCATCAAGTTCTTGTCTACTAACATTCACATTGTCAAGACTCTTAACTGTAGGACTGATTTCTTTATGACATTTTATATCTACAATCATGGTTGACTTATGCAACAACTCATTGCTAGACTTAACTGAGGCTTGCTTTTCAACTTTTTGATCAGCATCTTTCTTCTCTCTATTTGAGGCCTTATTTCTATTATTTTTACCCATTGTACTCCACTTGCCAGAAACCCTTAAGTTGGTTAGACTTCTTGCAAGGGTCTAGCTCTGATACCACTTGTTGGAGTACATCCAACACTAAGAGGGGGTGGGGTGAATTAGTGTTGGAGACAAACATAGATAAATTTTCACATCTTTTCACCTCCTTTTAAACTTGAAATAATAAATTGCAATGCTGATTTGAATGTTTTGCAAGATAGAAAATGAAACACTAAACAAAGAATGTAATGGAAAGTTTAGAGATAAGACATCAATGGATCACACACACAGAGATCATAACACAGAAAATTGCATGAGTGGAAAACCCTCTTGGGGAATAAAAACCACTTGGGAAAGATGCCTCACTGGCCTAATATCAAAATCCCAATCATACAGTCTCACTGACAATCTTCCTTGCCTCACTAGCTTTAAACAAATTTGCCTCACTGGCTTTTTATCCTACCTTATTAGAAAAGGTCCTTGTCTCACAGACAAACATCACCACTATCAAAACAAAAAATCTAATGTGCAAGAAATGATTGCAAGTCAATCTGATCTGCACCATTACATAACATGACAACTTTACTATAGGATGATAATGACAACACATTATATCAAGCTACAATCATTGCACAAAGAATACAATAACTTTCTTCCTGCAGAGATTGTATCATCCAATCACCTCCTGATAACTTATCAAGTAACACAACATAATGAAAATCTCAGAAAGATAATCTTGATCAATATAACAACCTCCTGCTCATCTAAAAGACCTATTAATTCATCATCCCTGCTTGGAGTATCTGCCAATCATCTTCTTCTTTACAAGACATATTATTAGAACAAGCAGTTATTAGATAAAACATTAGAATCAAAGATGAACACATGATCTAAATATTTTGTTATGCTAAATATACCATTTAATATTCCAATCCTGCAAGAAGCACCCTCTTCACAAAAACTATCTACTAGTCATTGTACTCAAACCAATGTCCCTAATTCATCAAAATAGTGTACTCAATGATTGTATAAAATCAATGCAAGACAAACACAAGAGCAGCTATCATCATACAGTACATAGGTCCTTGTATCATTTGAAACATTGCATCTGCATAATGAAATAATTTACATACCTTATCATCATCGATGTTGTCTTAAATCTCCCTAAAAACTATCCTTCAATTTTCACTTTACCAAAAACCCTTCACAAGATTCATTTTTGTCATTCTGCCATTTTCTTCTATGATGTATATACATTGTATATTCTTTAGTATCTTTGTGATAAAGTCTTAACTGAACTTTCTTCCTCAAGCCTCTTCTTTTAGAGCATTCTTCTTTGTACCGACACCCTCACATCACACCCATACTTAGAGATTTGTCAAAAACCTAAACAGAGCATATATGTAGTTACCAATAACTATATAAGCAGTTACACATAGTAACCATCGAGAACCGCCTATCAAGTTTTATGAAGGGAAGCATACATTGAAATTTGAATTAGTTTTAAACTTGAGCCTTAGATCTTTGATTCATGCCTTCGATAAAAACAAATCTCAATCTTTTATTAATTTTTGAGCATTAGAGTAACTTGAAGAACCGGCGACTTCAAAAGAGACCGGTCAATCCTCTAATTTAATAGCCCTTTAGACTGTGAAACATAAGTTGTCAACCTGCAATTATAAGTCACTTGCAAATTAAAACAAAAAGGTGACTATTAACATGATGGGTTGAGGGTTTTGTTTTAGGACTTAAAGCACAGTTAGGGTTTTAGGATTGTTTAGAGATTTTAGGTCTTGATACTTAGAAAAATACCCTAAACTCAAGTATGGTGATATTAAAACAAACTCCAAATGTTCCATGAGAGACTTACATTCAATTCCTTAGACATAATGGAAAGAGAAGGCAATAAATTCTTCAAGGACCTAAAGGTTTTCCAAACATCATGAGCAAACCCTATGAAGAAAACATCATGAAGCATAGCCTAAAATCCTCAACACCATCATCCTAAGTGGTAATGATAACTTGAACTCCTGATCTTGTTATCAACTCAAATAGCAATGAGGTCATAGACTAAGAGAGAAAGTGGAAGAAGTCTGTAGATTATTGAAGTTATGATCCTTGAAGCACCAACATCTGAAAGATGAAAGCACTCCTATTGATGATGACATTGAGGTATAAATATGAAGCACCTGATTATTATGTAGATCAACTTCTCAATCCTGATCATGCTTTGATATGAGTGAAGTGGGTTTTGATATGAGCATAGTATCATCAATCTGCTACACCAAACATATGAAGACACCTGATTTCTAGAGATGACAAATACACTGAAGCACAGCCTAATGATTGCCATCAAAACACTTTGACATCAATGACAAACAATCTACAACAATGTCTTATGTGTTTGAAATATCTTTCTGCTTATGTGTTTGCAACCTTAGAATCCTAAGCTTGGGGGCTACTATAGTCACATTTTTGAAATTTGTATGTTCGCATGTTTGAAATTTGGTGGAATTCTTTGGGCTTCTATGTTCACAGGTTTGAAATTTGTCTTCTCCATCCTTTAGTGTGAGTTTGAATGTAAGTTTGTACCCACACTATTAAAGTTAGGGATAAATGTTAGAGTAAAATGTATACACTAGCATTTTACACTTAGTTTAGCATCTAGTTGGACCTAATTTGTTGCCTTTGTTAATCAAGACCTATTTTAACACATTTTTGAGCATAAAATGATAATTTCTAAATCCTGATGAATAAACTTGATGGAATCTACTTGGGACTAGACTAAACCCACAAAATTTGATACTCCTCAAAGTTTGTGGGGATGAAGCACTAGGGCACCAGAGCACCCTTGGCCCAAATGGGCTCTTTAGCCCCTCTCTTGTGGTGTCATCTTAGAACACCTCCCTAGTTTGTATATTTGGCCTCATTGTGAATTATTTGTCATAAGTGAGAGGTAGTACATAAATAAATGAGTTTTGTATTTCATTTTAGATACTAGACTATATGAGTATTGTAAGTTTACTCTCATGTGTTGATCTTCTATGCTAGAGTGTGCTTCATGCTTGAAGATGCTCTCTACTCATGAATGTTATTAAAGTTTGTTTGTAGGTCTTGAAAGGAGTTTCAAGCCTTATTCATCGCTCTCCTTTTTTGGTGAAATATCTTGAGTTATCTTCATCAGTTAGGGTTCTACCTCTTGTGGTAATCACCATCATTTTCATTTGTATTTCTATCATATTATCATAGATATGTCCTCTACCCTACTAGGGCACACACTCCTGGACCTAATGATCATTGTAGTGGAGGTGCAAACACCAAAATGGGGTTTGACTGAGGAAAGTCCTTATACATGGCATAACCTTTTCCACGCTTCTTATGTGCAGGTTAGAGAAATAGGTTTTTGAAGATAATTTCTTGGAAGAAGACAAAGTAAGCAGGTACAAGTCTAGTGATATCTCAAAGTTATACACAACCCTAATTTGGGTCTAGGGCACCCAAATTCCCTAGTCTTTGAATTTTCTACTCTCAAATCCAGGTTAAAAATTACTCTCTGATCTCTGTTGCACTTTTGGTTTTTTGATATCGACTTCTGAGAATTAGTTATAGTCTGATCTTTGTCATCTAGGGTGAGGTCATTTGTCATATTTTACTTGATTGATCTTGGTTGAATTTGGTTGACTCATCTATATACAACATGTATACACCTAAAAATGACATGACTCTATCCAAACAAATATTTTTAATATTTATTTAAGTCTACCTTCCTCTATCAATAAATAAATAATTAAATTTATTTATTCGATTCATATTCCTCTAGGTTAATTAAATATCAAAATATTTAATTATCTCTTCTAAAGTCAAAATTAAATAAAATCCTTTATTTAATTAAATTCTTCCAAGCAATTAAATAATTCTAAATTATTTAATTAAGTCAAGTCTATTCCTCCAAATTTAAATAAATCATTTAAATTTATTTAAATCCTCTCACTCTCCAAAAATAAAATATAATTAAATATTTTATTTATTCTTCCAAATCATGTCCAAGTAATTAAATAAATTTATTTATTTAATTTTGCTTTCAAATCTTCAAAATCTTCTAAAAATATATTCTTCTTGTCATACAAAAGCAAAATCGGAGTTAACTGATTTAAATCTATCAACAAAGCTCTTAAATTAGAAAATATATTCTAATTTAAGAAGTAAAAACTCATCCTCATCAAGAAAGCAGTTAACTCAACAAAGCATCTTTTTGAATGACACATGTCCTTCTATTCGCGCACTTTCTCTCGAACATCCTCTACCATTGATCTTATTATTTCTTCTACACCATTGATCCTCTCTCTCATGAATCTATAAATACAACCCTCTTCTTCTATTTCATTTATCTGACTTTCGAGTAAACTTATATTGCAGAATCCATAGCACGCCATTGGCAACCATCTTTCACATCATTTCATCTATCATCCATTCCACATTGTGTTGAAGCTCATCTTCAACACAACAAGTATCCAAGTTGTTTCTCCTTGTCATCTTGAGGAATCAAAGAAAGGAAGTAAGCTTCCTGAGGGCCATCTTCATCAGCAAAAGATCAAGAAAGAATAGGCGAACAATGGAAATCGCAAGTTAAAATGGTTGTGAGTATCACTCTCTTTCTTATGCTTTAAATCTTTTTTAACTATACATTCCATTGATGTTTTGGGTCTTTATAATTAGTTTTATTCATCCCACTTTTACCCATCACATTTCTAGGGTCCACTGTGGGGCCTTTGCCCCTAATCTAACCAAAAATCTGAGTTTCTTAGTGACAGGTTCCATACAGGTGCTGTACAGGCTTCAAGAAGGTTCAGTTGGCACATTTGATCAATCCCAAGGTGCATCTACAACCTATTCCGGTGCATACAAACTTCTAGCACATACACCTCCCGAGCTGACAGTTTTACCTTCTGTTCCAGCACCTGCAGTAATATGGTGCATCCATCCTCTGAGACAGCGCATACACTTCCTGTTCCGGCACCTGTAGAATCCTGGTGCATACACCCTACCTCACGGTGTTTACATAGATTTTCATGGTGCATCTGTTAAATTAATGCATTTGTCTATTCTTCCTGCGCTTTTGACACATGTCTTAGTGCATCTGTGAAATAACGCTTACAATCTCTATTTCTATGCATACAGACTGATAAGCGGCACATCTGATCTTCATTCTGATTTTAGGATTTCTTGTAGTTTTAGGATTTTACACTAACGTTTGTCTTGCAGGATTGGAGGCTGGATAGATCATTTAGCTACACTAATTAGCTCATCTTAGATTAATTAGGGGAAAAATGTGAAAAAAAATGCATGCATGCAAATCTCACGTAGTCCTTAACTAGGAGGATAGTAACTGAACCATTGCTATCTTTGTATTACTGCTATCTTTGCATTATTACTATCTGTCTTAGTTTAGAACTGATGCAGGAGCATCCAACATGTAAGAGCAATCTTGCATCAACCAAAAAAAAATGTGTTGTTTCTTTTCAATAAGGGCTAAATTTGACAGGGTTACTATTTTTAGTAAGTTTGGATTTGTGCACGATTGGATACAAAATCTTACACAGACCTCCAGAATGGTGAATTGAAGCTAATGGTGAAGAAATCACTTCAATATCATTTGTCATTTGTGAGATATTAAAATTTCAAATTCCAAAAATCCTATTGAAATATTCAAAGTCAAATTTGAGGCACTTAGAGGCTTCGGATGGGCCCGAAATTTAATGGCAAACCCAAGCAATCTACCTATTGGTATTGCTTGTGCACCATCATCTTTTTGAGAGCTTTCTGAAAAGGTATTATAATTGAAAAACCAACAGTCGGATCAATAGTTATGGCCCTGCAAAGTTGACCTATTTTTGGAGGGAGATGCAAATTTTGAAATTAAGCTGGTGGTCACCAAAAAGGGCTATATATAACCATTTTTGGGAACACTTAGGGTAGTAGAGTTAAGGGGGGAGGTATAGAGTTAGGAAAGGCAGGAAAATTAAAAACCCTAGTTGATTTGGGAATTACAGAAGGCTAAAGATTCTAGAGTCTTGAGAGTATGAGCTGTAATGTGTTGCAGCCTGTAGGGGATTCATCCTTTGATTGTATTTGAGCTTCTGTAATGTAATGTTTTGCCCATATTAATAAAATATCATTCTATTTTCTATGTGCAATTTTTGTTATTGTGTGTCATGTGATTTACCCTCTTCATCAAGTCTGTTATTGTGTGCTTTATGATTTACCCCCTTCATCAAGTGGTATCAGAGCAAGGGTTCCTGAGTGTGTAGACAGATCACTGACTGTGAGACTATTTCACTAGGACCTGAGGTTGTGGGTTTGTTGCAGAGATCAAGATGCCTCCATGAAGAAACCGTGGTGGGAGGAATGCTTTTACGAAAGAGGGTTTTAGAGCCCTCCAAAGACAAATTGATGCAATGCAAGAGGAGTTGCGAAGAGGGTTTGAGCCGAGAAGGAGAGAGGAAAGCTAAGATGAAGCTGAAGAAGAGCTATCTAAGGAAGAACAAGAAGTTGTGGGAGATCCTACAGAAGTTAGGTTGTTGAGGGCCATTTCAAATATCAGAAAGAGGCCCAAGATCAAAGTTTCTACCTATTCTAGAGATTTGAGTCCAGAACAACTTATTGATTGGATCAATGATATGGAGGAGTATTTCAAGTATGAAGATGTGGAAGACCCTAGATGGGTCAAGTTTGCAAAGACAAAGTTGAAGGGCCATGCCAATATTTGGTGGAAGGAGGTCCAGTTAGAGAGAAATAGAAGAGGAAAAGCAAAGATTACTAGATGGGATCGCATGGTGGAGAAATTGAAGAAGTAGTTCATTCATGTGGACTATGAGATGGAGTTGCTAAAGAAGCTACAAGGATTGAAGCAAGGTAACAAGTTTGTTAAAGAGTATACAGAAGATTTTTATAAGATCACTATCAGGACAGGCCATGGAGAGGCGAACAAGGAGAAGGTAGCCTGTTACATTAATGGGTTAAGGCCAAGTATTCAAGAAGAGTTGAGCCTAGTCAGAATGACCACCATAGAAGATGCGTACCAGTTTTCCCTGAAGGTGGAAGAGAAGTTAAATAAGAGTTTTGAAAGCAAGCAAAGGGGAAGAGGTCAAGGTGGAAGGATTAGTGGAAGACCCTATGGAGGCCAAAATGAAGATCCAAAGAAAAGTGAAGAAGCTGGAACCAGTCGAAATTAGAGAGGAGATAACACCTACCGCCCTCGTGACTAGAATAATGGTGAGCAAAGAGGAAGAGGAAGAGGAGGTTTCAGAGGAACATGTTTCCAATGTGGAGAAGAAGGGCATTGTGCATACAAGTGTCTGCAACATCAAGGAAGGATGAATAGAAGACCTGAAGGTAATGCACGAGTTGCACATGTGGATGAAGATGCACAGTCTGAGCACTCCGGAGATGCAGAAAGGGGAGAAACCCTAGTTGTCAAAAGAACTTTGTTGAATGAGGAGAAAGAACCCTATCAGAGGAAGAGTTTATTTCACACAAGGTGTAAATGTGAAGGTAAGTGTTGTGATATTATTATTGACAGTGGAAGCACTGATAATCTTGTTTCAGAGGAGATGGTTGACAAGTTGAAGTTGACAAGAAGAAAGCATCCGCATCCATACCAGATTACATGGTTGCAGAAGGACCATAGAGCTTTGGTCAATGAGCAGTGTTTAGTGAAGTTCAAGATTGGTGACTACCATGATGAGGTACTGTGTGACATCATACCGATGGATGCATGTCATATGTTACTAGGGAGGCCATGGTAGTATGATAAGAGCATCGTCCATGATGGCTGTGCAAACACATACTCCCTAACAAAGGATGGAGTCTATCATAAGTTGAAGCCCTTGAAGAAGGTGGAAGAAAAGGTATGTAGTACTATCAAAATTTGCTTGGTAGATGGTAGAAAGTTTTTTGAGGGTATGAAGCATGAGAGTCATTGCTTTGCTTTGATTCGTAAGATTAGTCAAGAGAAATGTGAAGATGTACCAGCAAAAGTCTTAGATATGCTAGAAGAATTTTAGGATATTATCTCTGATAATGTACCAAAAGGTTTACCACCAGTGAGGAAGATAAGTCACCAAATGGATTTGATACCAGGAGCTAGTTTGCCAAATAAGGCAGCCCACAAAATGTCTCCAGCAAAGAATGAAGAGTTGAATAGACAAGTAAAGAAGGGACTGATAAGGGAGAGCCTAAGTCCATGTGTGGTACCTGCAGTACTAGCACCAAAGAAAGATGGAGAGTGGAGGATGTGTACAGATTCCTGAGCCATCAACAATATCACAATCAAGTACAGATTTTTGGTGCCCAGAATGGATGATATAATGGATTGTTTGAGTGGAGACAAGTACTTCACGAAGATTGATCTAAAGAGTGGGTATCACCAAATTTGAATCAGAGAAGGAGATGAATGGAAGACAACCATCAAGACAAAGGAGGGTTTGTATGAGTGGTTAATCATGCCATTTGGGCTAACCAATGCACCGAGCACACTCATGTGGCTCAAGAACAAGGTATTGAAAGAATTTTTGGGAAGTTTTTTTATTGTTTATTTAGATGACATTTTGATTTTCAGTAAGACTTGGGATGAGCATTTGATGCATAGCAGAAGAATTTTAGAGAAGCTGAGGGAGGAGAAGTGGTTGATCAATCTAAAGAAATGTAGTTTTGCAAAGGAGTTGGTATACCTGGGATTTGTTGTCTCAGAGGAAGGTCTTAAGATGGACCTAGAGAAGGTGAGGGCTATCATTGAATGGCCTATGCCAAGGAGTGCTTTCAAGGTAAGATCTTTTCATGGTTTGGCAAGTTTTTATAGAAAGTTTATCAGGAATTTTAGTAGCATTTGTGCACCCCTAATTGAGACAATGATAGGGGATAGAAAAGAGTTTAGATGGACTAAAGGAGCAGACAAGAGCTTTGATACATTGAAGCAGAAAGTTGTAGAACAATCTATTTTGGCACTTCCAGATTTCAATAAGGTATTTCAGGTAGATTGTGATGCTAGTGGTAGTGGTATAGGAGCTGTTTTGAGCCAAGAAGGTAAGCCCATTGCCTATTTTAGTGAGAAGCTTAATGATGCCAAGAAAAAGTATTCTGTTTATGATCAGGAGTTTTATGCAATAGTTCAGGCTTTGAAGAAATGGAGACATTATTTATTGCCAAAGGAGTTTGTTTTATACACTGATCATCAGGCTTTATAATATCTTAATAGTCAAGGAAAGTTAAATCAAAGGCACTGAAAATGGGTTGAGTTTTTGCAGAGCTATACTTTTGTTTTGAAGCACAGGAGTGAGAAGTCCAACAGAGTTGCAGATGCCTTGAGCAGAAGGCAAAATTTGTTAACAGAAATGAAGATAGAGGTTGTTGGGTTTGATGAACTCAAAAGTTTGTATCCTGAAGATCTAGATTTTGTAGAGGCTTGGAAAGCTTGTCTAGAACATGTTACATTGGATAGGACAAAATGGTTAGATTTCATAATCTAAGATGGCATGCTGTTTAGAGGAAGATAGTTGTGCATTCTGAGGAGTTCCTTGAGAGAGAACCTAATTAAGGAGAAGCATAGTGGAGGATTAGCTGGACACTTTGGTCAAGATAAGACCATTGCTATTGTTGGTGAACATTATTACTAGCCACAATTGCAACAAGATGTGAGGAAATTTATGAAGAGTTGCAGAGTGTGTCAGATGGCAAAAGGAACAAGTCAGAATACGAGGATCTATCATCCATTACCTATACTAGAGAAGCCATGGGATGATATTAGTATGGATTTTGTTCTTGGTTTACCAAGGACATAGAGAGGACATGATTCCTTTTTTGTAGTGGTGGACAGATTCTCAATGATGGCCCATTTTATTCCTTGCAAGAAGACTAATGATGCTATTCATATTGTAGAGTTATTTTTCAGGGAGGTGGTGAGACTACACGGTCTACTAAGAGCATAGTTTTAGATCGAGATACCAAGTTTGTTGGTTATTTTTGGAGGACATTGTGGAAGAAGATGAAGATAGATTTGAAGTTTAGTTCTACACACCATCCACAGATTGATGGATAGACAGAAGCGGTGAATAGGAGTTTGGGTAACCTACTACGATGCTTAGTAGGAGATGAGCCCAAGAGATGTAATTTGATTTTACCACAGGTAGAATTTTCTTACAACAATTATGTCAATAGGAGTACATGTAAATATCCATTCCAAGTTGTGTATGGGAGTAGCCCAAGAACTAAAGCTAAAAATTTTGCTGAGCACATGAAGAATTTGCTCGAAGAGGTAAGAAAGCATATCCATAAGATGAATTCTTAGTATAAGGCTAAGGTAGATTAGAAGAGGAGACATAAGGAGTTTTAGAAGGGTGATGAATTCATGGTTCACTTGAGAAAATAAGGATTTCTAGTTGGTACACATAATAAGTTGAAGATGAGAAAATTTGGACCATGTAGAATCCTAAAGAAGCACAATTCAGGAAATACATTTGAGGTAGAGTTGCCTGATGACATCAATATTTCATTGGTGTTCAACATTTCAGATCTGATAGAGTATCATGATGATGGACTTGATAAAGGAACACAATGGGACATTCCAGCATCTACTTCAGAGAAGGAGGAGATAGAGGGCATTCTGGATAGTCGTGTGGGTAAGAGTACAAGAAATAGGTAGTATATAGAATACTTGGTGAAATGGAAAGGAAGGCCTATTGAAGATTCATCATGGTTATCTGAGACTGAGGTTAACCATTTTGGTTTCCCTTTAACTCATGAGAAGTGACTGGGTCACTTATCAAATTACCCCAGGTGTTTGATGTAGGAGCATCCAGGGTGTAAGAGCAATCTTGCATCAACCAAAAAAATAAAAAATGTGTTGTTTCTTTTCAATAAGGGCTAAATTTGACAAGGTTACAATTTTTAGTAAGTTTGCATTTGTGCAAGGTTGGATACAAAATCTTACATGGACCTCCAGAATGGTGAATTGAAGCTAATGGTGAAGAAATCACTTCAGTATCATTTGTCATTTGTGAGATATTAAAATTTCAAATTCCAAAAATCTTATTAAAATATTCAAAGTCAAATTTGAGGCACTTAGAGGCTCTGATGGGCCCAAAATTTGGTGGCAAACCCAATCAATCTACTTATTGGTATTGCTTGTGCACCATCATCTTTTTTAGAGCTTTCCGAAAATGTATTATAATTGAAAATCCAACGGTCAGATCAAAAGTTATGGCCCCGCGAAGTTGACCTATTTTTGGAGGGAGATTCAAATTTTGAAATTAAGCTAGTGGTCACCAAAAAGGGCTATATATAACCATTTTTGGGAACCCTTAGGGTAGTAGAGTTAAGGGGGGAGGTATAGAGTCAGGAAAAGGCAGGAAAATTAAAAACCCTAGTTGATTTGGGAATTATAGAAGGCTAAAGATTCCAGAGTCTTGAGAGAGGGAGCTATAATGTGTTGTAGCCTGTAAGGGATTCATCCTCTGATTGTATTTGAGCTTCTATAATGTATTGCTTTTCCCATATTAATAAAATATCATTCTATTTCCTATGTGCAATTTATGTTATTGTGTGTTCTGTGATTTACCCCCTTCATCAAGTTTGTTATTGTGTGCTTTATGATTTACCCCCTTCATCAAGAACATTGCTATCTCACAAACAAAAATGAACCATTGCTAACTTTAAACACTTCAAAGTTAACAAATGCGTGAGTGCCCAATAGATAGCACATTTAGTTTTTTTCCTTTTAAATAGGTTTGGATTAATCATTGTCTTCTATGTCTGTTGAATGACAATAGGCTTATGCTCTCCCCTTTACTGGGTGACTAGAATGCCAGACTTCTTACTCCTTGTGTTTAACCTTTAGAGGGGCCTGCCCTTGGATACCCGCCTGTCCAAGTGGAAACTACCCTGAGTGGAAATAGGCTAAAGAGAAGCCCTAATGATCCACTTTAAATAAATTGTGCTTGAGGCAAAAGCTTCCTACAATGAGTGTTGCTGTGTTACACTGATAGCCAACCTCCCCCAAAACCCTCCAAGGCATAACCCTTGGAGGCTGGGAAAATCCATAATGGAGAGTAGCACTGCCGCACATGTAACTAGTCAAACTATTGCCTTGACTACTTAGCCACTTGTTTAGTATACCAAAAACCCCTATTTGTTGACACAAAAGGTGGAACCTTTGAAGCGGCCCCAATTCATGTGATTCTTAGTAGAGGTAGTAGGGACAATCCTAAGGTTTGATGGGGGTATGAGCCTAAGGAAACCTGGATCTGGTATGTGTGAGAAGTGAGTGCCGTGGAGGGGAGCCGGTGCTACCAGATCGTGGAGCTACATGCTTTGAATATGCACAGCTAGGGGGTTCAACAAATACTATCCTTTCCAGCCTAGGTTGTGATTGTTTTTGTGTAAAAAAGTCCACAAAAAAAAATTAAAAAATTATAAAAGATAAAAATCATGAAAACTTCTTAGCATTTGCTATGTCTTTATCTGCCATAATTGAAGATCAAAAACAAAAAAGACCAAGTTTTCAACCAAAAATATTTTTTTAAAAAAACCATGCCAAAAACTCTACAAAAACAAACTTTGCTAGATCTGTGCATTTGTATCGACTCCTTGTGCATATATCCTTTGTTTCCATGCATTTGTAGCTGTGCATCTATCACAGTAAGCTTTTCCAGTCTTGTGTCAATTTTTGTAGAGATGGCAAACCAGTTAGAATATATTGCTCAAACACTCCAATATCTGCAATTGCAAATAAACTTAGGTCCCTCGCCCCAAGATTGTATAGCGATTGCTCAACAAATCCAAGTCTTACAACAAGAAATGGCAATCTTGCAAGTTGAACATGCTAGTACCAGCTACGCCTCGCCCCAAAATTGTATATCCTTTTCCCATACTCGTGACAAGGCAAGCACCATGCCAAGTTGGAACTCGTATACCACTCTGTCTACTAGTCCTCCTTCGCTATCTTCTAAGATGCCTATCCCAAAACATACAAGTCCTACACCAATACCGCCATCTAGTTCCTCAAACTCTAAATGGACAACCAAAAAAGAATCAGATGAGTTTTGGGAAAAATATTTTCCAAATTTATACAGCAAAAGAAAAGCTATGGAGAAAGCCAAATCCACCCATCCATGTACTCCTACACTTACAAAGGATGTGATTCAAGGACTATTAGCAAAGAGTCAACTGTGTCCTCAAATTCTGTTCCTTGACCTTACCAAAGATTCTTCCAATGCCATGTCAAATCCTACAACACCTTCATGTCATCTGCAACCCCTTGAGCTTATCGAAGAACCTCCTACCATGAACGAAATTCAAGGTCCATCAAACATCCATGTTGTCAACCAAGAAGCTATCCAAGAACTATCCGCTTCCATTCAAGAAGACCAAGAGCTATGTCAAGAGCACACCTTAGAGTATGTGGAAACATCTACCCTTTGTCTAAATCAAGATCAAAACACCCCCATCCAATTTCAAACCGTTCATAACCTTTATCTCTTCCATGATCAAGATAATACCTATGAAGAAGCTATCTATGAGCAACTTGATCCTATACATGGGAAAGAGATCCAATTCCAACCCATCCATAATCTATACCTTCTCTATGATCAAGTTACTACCTTTTACAAAGAAGATGTTCATCAACAACTTGATCCCATACCTATACATGTGCAAGAAACCTCTGTTACTTCTATCCATCTTCCATCTAATCCTATCCATGATCCAACAACTTCTGCTTCCTCTGATGAGACACTTGCCTCTCAAGTGCACATGAATGAATAACCCAATAACTTAGATCCTAATGTTCAGCATAATGATGATCAATATGCTAGTGATCCTTCACCATGCATTATTGACCAAGTTACAAATTGCCCACCATATATCCTTGGTCTCACTACCTTCATGCCTGAATGTTCTTCCTTAGAACACCAGCAACCATTGTCTACCTCTTCACCTTCCTCATCCAATAAGGAACTCATGTCTAATGTTCCACCTATACATAATCCCATGGTCCACCGCATACTCCAGAATATGAACTATCAAGGTAAAGGCTTAGGCCTTCAGGAACAAGGTATTTTGGAGCCTATCCATGTCAAAGTTCCTCCACCTTCATATGGCCTTGGATACATACCCCAAAGGTGAACAATCTCAAGATGTTGATACTTCCTCCACTCCTCCTAAATCCACCACTGTCCATCGCAAATCCTATCATATTCCCAAAACATATGTCACCATTCCACCTCCATCTTCCTACAATTGTCAAAAGCATGTGACCATACACCTTCCACCATCCAATCTACCTCCTCTACTTCCAACTCCTAATATCCCTCCATGCATTTTACCACCACTTCTTCCAACACCTTATCCATCCATCTATAAATCCTCTAAATATCCCAATCATGGCCAACAAATGCACATGTTTTCTAAACAACAAGCTTCCACCAACCACACTTCCACCATCCCCAGGGGATTCAAAAGCACAAATCTGGATGCCTCTACCTATAAAGTCAAAAATCCTAAGAGTCCTCATGACCTAGGATACAAAAGCCAAGAATCAAAGAACCATCCATCTCAAAAGCTGCATACACCCACACACCTCAATGCCAAACTAAAAAAGGTGTGGGTCCCTAAGCAACAAATAATTATCTCAGAAGCTGCACAAAAGATGCATATACCCAAGCCCATACCTTCATAGGTACAATCTACAAGAAAAAATGGTTTGGGTACCCAAGCAAAAAGCCATTAAGTAAAATGAGGCATCCACCTCTCGAGCATCCCAACCAACCACTTTCTCCTTTTCCATCCAAAAGTCTCAAATCCTTCCATCCCACGTGACAAATAAAAACTAGAAGTATACTAAGTCCATGTGGGTCCCTAAAGGCCTATATCATTCACCCACCAAGAAAAACTCTTCATTGCTTCCTATGCCACCTTCCCATTATAAGCTTCAATGTTTATCACGGTATGTGCAACCGTTGGTCATGGTTCCCTTCCATTCCACAACACTTCCGTATAACTCCATCTCCCCTCCCTCCCACTACTATCCTACATATCTTCCTCATCCTATGGTCCATGCTTTTGCATAAACCTTCCTTCCATCCTTGTACAAGTCCTTCTGTATTCTACATTGTTATCCACTATCGCACCTTCCATAATTTGCTATCTACCTACTCCATCTCACTTTCATGCAATCCCCTACCAACATCTATGAGAACACTTGACATAGTCCATGCAACAACATTTCTAGTGGGACTATCACCTTTAAAGGAACTACATATTTGACTCTCCCCTTTCTTTGTACACCTTCTCCCATCCAAAAAGTCAAAAAGTAATGAAAAATCCCTTCGTCCAACAGTGAAAATCTGGCAAACAGGCACCTTGGATAAGTACCATGATGAAAACCTGGCAAACAGGCATCATGTGTATGTTGATCTCCTATGTCACCTACACTTGGGAGCACCTTGTCTCATCGGTATATCACTTTTCTCCTACCAGTTTCCTTCCGTACCATTTCCTATCCTATTCCTCTATCCACTACACACCTATACTATCAAGTCTATCCATCCTGATCTTCCATTCTTCTATTTCTTTGATCTTGATAAAGATTGGGGGCACAATGTTGAAAAATATTTTTGAATGGCTCTTGACATACCTTATCCCTCCAAACCATGCAAATCCTTCATTATTCTCTCATCCTCTTCCTTCATCTTAAGCATTGTCATGAAAAATCCTAAGTACTCTACCTACAATGGGGCATGTTATTCCTATGCGACTTAGTCCTTGGTGATCACATCCTTGCCCTCTTTTCTATGTATTTAATTCCTTATCACCCATGCATCTACCTATTTGTGGTGTTTCCTTGTCATCAGTATCATCCGATCCATATCTGGTCCATAGTTGTTCCCTATCGTGTCTCATTCGGTCCATATCTCAGTATCACAGGGTTCACCTAGAACTACATTACCTCTACGTCATCACGTAGGCAAGGCCATTATCAATGCACCCCCAAGGCTCTGCTACCCATCCATTCCATACCTTATCACCTATCCTCCAGTCCATCTACGTCTACACCTTTCACTAGACACAAGCACGCATAGCAAAGTGTGTTTCCAAACAAAAGTCTTGACGCAAAACATCAACCGGTCCAAAAGCAAAGCAAAACATATATTACCAAAACACTGAAACTGATTCTATATCAATTATGGAAAGAAGACACATCTAAATGCAAGAATGTTTTGTGCTTTATGAATTGGTTAACTTACAAGGTCTTGAATTTTTGTCATTATGTATTTTTATGCTACTCAAGGATGCCAAAAGCTAGAGATGTTATGATGGGGGTGTTGGCAAGAGACACTATGTGGATTCATGTATGTTGTCATTGATGGAAACAAAGGTTATCCCACACATCCACAAGACATGATGAGTCTCTACCGGAAGTCAGATTGAAGAAGTATTATGATCCAGTAAGAAAGAACAGAGCAGTCAGCAAGGTCTGACAGTCAGGTCCAGATCTCTCAGAGGAAGTATCTCAGTGAAGTGTGGATTTGGGGAAGTCAAGATGAGTACCTTGACTAATAGATTCCAAGGACCTAGCCTCCGATGATGGAAGGGTGAAAAGATATGAGCACTTGAGTGTTGGGTTCCTATTTGAGTAGATAGAGGAAGAACTGTACCGACAGAGTGTCAGACCCAAATCCGGAAGAGATATTGCTGATGACTAAGTTTCTTGAGGTATCATTCATGACTGGCCGACATGATTGATGACTTCTTCAAGCATCTCTTAGATCCACATTACTTTGTAAGCAAGGATCCAACTGATAGATCAAAGCTTGGGAAAATATTGACTATTCTGGATGCTAACTAGAAAGGTGGTAAGATTACTTGTACGGATATATATACCAGATGAATTTAGATATAAAGGGGTGTTGTGTGAATGTGTATTTGTGTGAACAAAAGTAGAAGAGTAGTGAGAAGGCAGGAAGACAGGTCCAAAATGTGACAGGACAACTAAACCAAAAGAAAGTTAGAATGAAGTGCAGCAGATCAGTTTATTGAGCTTAACCGGAACTAAATCTTAGCATGTGTGGATGCTTCTCATCAGTTCAATCATTGTGTTATCTTTCTCTCTTGTAGGCAGTGAGCCTCTTGTGAGTTGTATGCTCGGGCAGTGAGCCCTAAATTGGCAGGTGCCATTTTGTACTTCTATTCTTCTAATAGAGAATACATTCTTGGGTTAATCACCCCGTGGTTTTTCCCTTAATCGGGTTTTCCATGTCAAAATCATTGTGTTATGTTTATTAACTTTTTTTCTACTTTCATGCTTGTTTGCTTTGATACTACACTAATTATTAAAGAAGAATAGAAAGTTGAATAAATTTAAGATAATTGATTCACCCCCCCTCTCAGTTATCAACAATTGGTATCAGAGCTAGGTTCCTCCCAACAGAGCCTAACAGCTTGAGGAAGATCTAGGAATTCAAATGGATGTGTATGGTATGAGGGAGCAACTTAAGTCTGCCCTTGATGATCTTGAGTAGTCAGATTCTAAAGTCAATGAATTGAAGGAAAGACTCAAACAGGCTGATGATTTCATAAAAGAACTAAAAGAAAAACTGAGTCTCTCTATGAAAAAGAGAAAGGAGCTACTTCAGCAATTGGCAAGTCAAGGTGAAGCCAATGATACAAATGAAGATCTGAAAGAGTAAACCAAGTTATGTGAAAAGTTATCAAAAGAAATCATCATGGTAAGACATGAAATGGAATCAGGAGTTATAAAGTTTACCCAAGAAATTGAAGAGAGAAGAAAATCTAAAGATGATCTAAGACAATCTCTCAAGGAAGAATCAGAAGACTGCCACAAGATGGATAGAATAATCAGACATCTTAAATCTAATCTTGAAGATGCTAAAGACAATGAAGAAAAACTTGAGGATCAAATTGTCTCTCTTAAAAGGGATCTTCAAATAGCAAATGAATACAAAGAGAAATTCAAGATAAGCTCTGCTCAACTTGAAGTTCTTCTTGAAAGCCAAAAAAGGGTAGATGACAAGTGTGGCTTGGGATATGAAAAAGGTGAAAGCTCTGGATCCGGTCAGAAGAATTTTAGATCAGAAAATCCAAGGAATAGGCCTAGAAGACCTCCGGTAAGGTAGCCTAATTCTTAAAGATATCCATCCTTCAATGGATACTGCCACAATTGCAATAACTTTGGTCATAAAGCTAATCAGTGTAGAAAGAGAATGAATCAGACTAATACATCCTTCTTTGGATAGTGTTTCAATTGCAAAAGGTATGGTCACAAATCTCATGAATGCAGAAATATGCAAATGAACAATTCATTCAATGGTAGATGCTTTGCATGCAATAGAATGGGTCATATGGCTAATTAATGTAGATCAAGAGGATATCAATCAAATATGCAAAGAAATGTTGTTTGCCAAATTTGCAATAGATCCGGTCATATTGCAAAATTCTGTAGAAGCAAGAATCAGGACAAAAGAGGTCCAGTACATCATAATCAGAATCAAGACAAGGGAAAATGAAAAGTGAATGCAGATGAAGTTCAAAGTGAGATGAACAAGATTTGGGTGAAGAAAGGTACAGAGAATGTAGGGGATGGATCCGCACCAGACTCTGGTGCTAATATTCCTTCCAAAAATTAAAAAGTGAGCTCTAGCTCAGGGGGAGACACAAAGAAAACCATTTTCCCCTAGCCAGTCAATTGCTGCCAGAACTAGCACAAGGAGAGTTGCAGATTGAAAGGTTCATAAGAGAAACATCTAAATAAACTATGGTTAAAATATGGAAGATCCACAAGATGTTTAGATCAAGATTGATCTGGTTCTTCAAGTCATCTGAATAAGGCAAACTGGAATGACTTAGGTCGAACATTTATTGCAACTTAGTATTAGGGTTTGCGGAGTAATATAAGGGTTCTTCGTATTAAACATTTGTTCATTTTGTATTTAAGAAGAAGCAAAAAGGAGCTCTGCAACAAATTTCCCCAAGCCCATCAAAGATCATTTGCACAAGTCGATTCATCCAGAAATTGATCTGGCTCACTCCATGAAACATAAAGGTGCAAAAGGTATTTTCTGTTCCTAAACATCTCTCTGCAAATATTTTTAAAGATGACTACTCTGAATATTTTGAAGATCACTGACAGGCCTCGCCCCAAATTCAAGAAACATCCCTACAAATCCTTGGAAGTAGATCCCCTAGTAGATTTTCCAGTGTTCTGCATGGTGTCTTGCATACAGAAGATATTAGGGTTTACATTCAGGCAAATATGGAAGAATTCAGAGAGTCCAAATTGAGCGATATCTACCACAAACAACTAATAGATGATTCAATTGAGCTCCAAACCCCAATACAAGGCCCTCTGGGACAAGCACTTTGTACAGTCTATACATTTCCCCTACTTTGCTAAGGATGAATGGGTCTGGTATGTCTTGAGCAGAATACATGACAACTTCATGTGGTTGAATGGACCATTCAAGATCAGAAAGGATGCCATTAGGGCAGTTACTGGTTTGCACTCATTCGGTGGGATACCTACTCTCAGATTGGTCAAGAATCAAAATGTAAGTGAGGCTACTGGATCTAGGTTCAACAAAAGAGCAATGACAATAGAAGATATCACTGATCTGGATATCAAGTTTGCCTCCATGATCATCTAATATAAAATATATCATTCTAGCAGGGAGAATTCAGTACCTAAAATTGCTATCTACACTGCTTATGAAATGTTAAGGAAGAATTCAGATTATGACCTTTGTCAGCTTCTTCTAAACCAACTCTTAGAGAATCTATAGAAAATAAAGAAAGATAAAAAGAATTCATTTAAGTATGGTGGGTTAATATTGTGCTTATTCTTCTAATTTATGAATGAACTACCCGGATCTAGTGGATGGGTATGACAGAATGACAGACCAGTTGTCATACAAATTAGGGATTATTTGCATGGACTTGGTGATGACAAAGTACAAAACACAGCTCTTTGGGGTTTCTTCAAAAACTTCCAGAACATGATGCAAGCTAGAGAGAGAATTCCCCAATCTCTAGTTGAGAAATAGAAAGATACAGTATGCTTTATGGTAGAGACTGATCAGTGCCTAATGGAGGCAGTGGAACCAAGAACAATGTGGATTATGCCAATGTGGTATGAGGTGGATGAGAAAATCGTAGAGTTGCATGTTCAGCACATGCTAAGTCAACCAAAGGATCTGAAGGCAGAAAGGTTTGGAACCTTTGAAGAATTGAGTGTGAAGATCCATGTTGAGCTAAGGCAACCAGAGATGAAAAGAAAGGTAAGAAAAGAAGTAGAAAACATTGCCAAAAGCTTTGGCATCTCAAAAGAGACACTTGATGCCAATAGGGAAAAGAAGGAAAGGACTAAGAAAGAGAAGAAAGAGGAAGAAAAGCAAAGTGTTCTGGTAGAATCCTCCTCCCGAACCAGATCTTCTAGGAGCTCTGCTCCTACCACTGATAAGAGCTCGAATAAATCAAAATTGGAAGCAAAATCATCTGATAAAGCAGAGAAAAGAACTAAGCCAAAGGCCACAAGGTCTTACATCAGTCAGAAGGATGATGAAGAGACTGAGTTAGATGAGGAGGTAAGGAAAATGAGGAAAAAGAAGAAAGTATTTGGTGAACCCTCTACCAGTGAAGACAAGGAAGAGATGATAGAAGGGTTTGTTGAAAAGCCCACTCTATCATTAGATGATGTCATCAAATCAGTTACTATGGATGGAAACCTTCAACCAATGGCTGAATTCTATGATCATTATAATGAGGCTGACCAAAAGATCTTGTAGGAAGCAATAGTCAAGTATCTGAATATCTACAATAAGGCTTTTATTGAAATTATATCTCTTATTCCCAAAAGCCTAGAGAAAGAGTTAGAAATAAGAAAGAATAATGCTATGGCAAAATATCTTGAGATCTAAGAATAGATAGCCATTCAACTATTTCCTTCAATTGATTCAAAGAAAATGAATATGATCTTCAAAGATTGCAAGGATGAGTTCCAGAGCAAAGGAAGAATGAATCAACTTATGCTCGGAGAAACTGAAAAAATAGCAAAAGAAACAGAAGAGATCCTCTGGAATGCATACTCAAGATTCAACATTCCTATTATAGAGTACTTGGGTGTTGATCCCTCGGCTACAAGTGTTGAAAAAAATCTACTGAGGCAATGACAGAAGAAGTAATGGACACTGGTGAAGAAAAAGACAAGGACTTGGAATCCTCTGCTCCGGAAGAGGTGGCCCGTGAACAAACAAACATCACTCCTCTAGTTTCCCTTGCTGACTCTGGATCCAAAGGAAAAGAAAGAATAGAAGATAAAGAAAAAGGAGTGAAGGAAAAAGAAGATGACAGTACTAAGGTTACAGAAGGAAAGAAGACTTCAGTAGAGAAGATCACAACTATTAGTGGTAAGAGTGTAGAAGGAGAGAAAGCTCCAAGAGATAGCTCTAAGACTACAGAAGAGAAAAAGAATATGTCTCTGGCAAGAGACACTGCAGAAACTATCAAAGAATTCTTAAACAAAGAGACAATGGAGATTGATGAACTGGAACTTCTACAAGGGCCATTTGATTTTGATTCTCTTTCCCCGATACAAACAATGAAGATAGCTTCATTTGCTAATGCAAAGGCTAAAGAAAAACTCCTAAAGTCTCACATGGAAGACTGTGAGCTAATAGAAGTTGCATCTGGAGTATTAGAAAAGATCATGCCATCTTTTTAGAAGGATCCCTCCATCTCCTCATCTGATAATCTCAAATCTCTAGTCAATAGTGTTAGCACACATTTTGATTCCCTAGAGAAGTCAGTAGAAGATAAGGTCCGGAAGGAATTTTCAGCAAAAAGATTATCAGAGGTACAAGGGTTAATAACTAATGATAGGAGGAATATGAATATTGGGATAAAGAGCTTAGAAAATGCTCTTAAAGATGGCGGGGAAATGTACAATTTTTTTTTATTACGGTCCAAAGTAACATTGGATATTGAGAAGAAAGTGAAAGAACAGGAGGGCAAACTGACAAAACTCTCTAAGAATTTTGATCCTCTCTCCTCTTCCATAATAAATCAAGAATGTCAGACTATTGTAGTCTTGAATGAAATCAAGAAGCTTGAGAAGGAAAAGAAAAATAGAATAAGCAGGTTGGGTGAACTTAGAGGGATAATTATCCCTAAGTTAGAGGTCATGCATGAGGCCTTAAAAGAAGCTCAGATCACAGCCCAGACCAGTGATTCGATAGATCTAAAAAGGGCAAGCGCATTTGCATTCCTGTTGAGTGGTCACATCTCAATTTTGGACAGGATGAAGCAAAGTTGGGCAACATAATTCGTCCTATTGAAGACAACTTTTGCAAACATACTTCAGTATATGTAAGTATGCTATATATATTTATGTGGCTAAGTATAGTTGACGTTTTAAGAATTTTGGTGTGCGGACCCTACCCTTTGCCATTGATGTCAAAGGGGGAGTGAGGAGCATTGAAAAATGAGGAATCCAGCTAAGGGGGAGCTCTGAAAAATGTATATAAAACCAGAGCATCAACCAAGGGGGATTATAGTGTGACACTTAGTCATTTTTCACTAAGTGTTGCCATCAATGCCAAAGGGGGAGATTGTTTGCAAGAGACACTATATGGATTCATGTATGTTGTCATTGATGGAAACAAAGGTTATCCCACACATCCGCAAGACATGATGAGTCTCTACCGGAAGTCAGATTGAAGAAGTATTATGATCCGATAAGCAAGAACAGAGCAGTCAGCAAGGTCTGACAGTCAGGTCTAGATCTCTCAGAGGAAGTATCTTAGTGAAGTGCGGATTTGAGGAAGTCAAGATGAGTACCTTGACTAATAAATTCCAAGGATCTAGCCTCTGGTGATGGAAGGGTGAAAAGATATGAGCACTTGAGTGTTGGGTTCCTGTTTGAGTAGACAAAGGAAGAACTGTACCAACAGAGTGTCAGACCCAAATCCAGAAGAGATATTGCTAATGACTAAGTTTCTTGAGGTATCATTCATGATTGGCTGACATGATTGATGACTTCTTCAAGCATCTCCTAGATCCACATTACTTTGTAAGCAAGGATCCAGCCGACAGATCAAAGCTTGGGAAAATATTGACTATTCCAGATGCCGACTAGAAAGGTGGTAAGATTACTTGTATGGATATATATACTAGATGAATTTAGATATAAAGGGGTGTTGTGTGAATGTGTATTTGTGCGAACAAAAGTAGAAGAGTAGTGAGAAGGCAGGAAGATAGGTCTGGAATGTGACAGGACAACTAAACCAAAAGAAAATTAGAATGAAGTGTAGCAGATCAGTTTATTGAGCTTAACCAGAACTGAATCTTAGCATGTGTGGATGCTTCTCATTAGTTTAATCATTGTGTTATCTTTCTCTCTTGTAGGCAGTGAACCTCTTGTAAGCTGTATGCTCGGGCAGTGAGCCCTAAATTGGTAGGTGCCATTTTGTACTTCTATTCTTCTAACAGAGAATACATTCTTGGGTTAATCACCCCATGGTTTTTCCCTTAACTGGGTTTTCCACATCAAAATCGTTGTGTTATGTGTATTAACTTTGTTTCTACTTTCATTCTTGTTTCCTTTGATACTGCACTAATTATTAAAGAAGAACAGAAAGTTGAATAAATTTAAGATAACTGATTCACCCCTCTCTCAGTTATCAACAGGGGGCATAATCATTTTTCTTTGTCTGCTATTTGTGGATTAATCTTTAGTAATGTGATGAATTTTTTCTAACGACATGATCAGAAAAAGATCATTGAGGACTTCCGAGGTCTAAACATGAAAAGGGGCAACCCTTGTCTATTGAAATGCGAGCAATACTTAAGTCATCTAGATTCAAGTTGACTAGATGCTTGTATCAATTTGCTATATCAAAATCTATCTAAGTAATACTCAGGTCATCTCGGTTTAATTATACACTGATGCTTGTATTTTCTTACAACATAATAAATGCCTGAAGATGAAATAAGCACTTCAAAATACTTGCAATATCAAGATGCCAAATATCCATATCCATAACATATCCAGAAAGCATTCCTTATCCATATCCATAATGTATCCAATTACATCGCATATCCGTATCCCATGCAATAAAAATTCTATGCAGAGTATCAATGTTTACAAATAAAAGATTTTGAT
Source organism: Cunninghamia lanceolata (assembly GCA_027924645.1). Lineage (NCBI taxonomy): Eukaryota > Viridiplantae > Streptophyta > Pinopsida > Cupressales > Cupressaceae > Cunninghamia > Cunninghamia lanceolata. Next base: position 10,383,332 of record BSBN01000193.1, read on the forward strand.
TTCTTCTGTCGAGTCATTCTTCTATCAATCAACTTTCTATCTATCATTGTGGTCCATTCTTCCCAATCCAGTCAGTCTGAGAAATGATCCACATGCAAGTCCATACTTAATCCATACCAATCAGGTCATGTCAATCTTCTCAAATGATCTATTCACAATCAGTGGTCTTGATCCTTGTCTGGTCAAAAACCAACTCGATTAGTTACAATCAAATATTTGTCTTATACAGGATGTAGCATTGTCGAAATCAAACCAATACACGCGTCTTACATGACATGCTTCATTTCCTGAAACCAGACATTGTCCTTCATGTTGCTCTAGGGATCTATCGTTCCCCGCCATGACAACACTATTGTATATCGTTATCAGTATATCATTGGTTTACCTCTTGACAGGGGCAATACCTTGTTTGTTCTTGTATCATTTGTGAATAGTTGCTTACTTACTTGTGTGTGTTATCATTTTACCTTGCATCGCATATCATTCAGCTTTTTCTTCACCCTAACCTGTTTCTCCTCTTCTTCATCGTGAGATTGTCCATCTCACACCCTTCTACCTTCTTCCCATCCAATCTCCCGAGGGGGCATCCTATCATCATTAAACCTATACCAGGGGCAAACTAGGGCATGTATCATTTTCAGACAATCTTATTCTTTGAAACAACGTGATAAAACACATTGCATCAAAGAGGGGCAAAATGTATACTCCTAAAAATGACACGACTTTGTCTAAATAAATATTTTTAATATTTATTTAAGTCTACCTTCCTCTATCAATAAATAAATAATTAAATTTATTTATTCGATTCATATTCTGCTAAGTTAATTAAATATCAAAATATTTAATTATCTCTTCTAAAGTCAAAATTAAATAAAATCCTTTATTTAATTAAATTCTTCCAAGCAATTAAATAATTCTAAATTATTTAATTAACTCAAGTCTATTCCTCTAAATTTAAATAAATCATTTAAATTTATTTAAATCCTCTCACTCTCCAAAAATAAAATATAAATAAATATTTTATTTATTCTTCCAAATCATGTGCAAGTAATTAAATAAATTTATTTATTTAATTTTGCTTTCAAATCTTCAAAATCTTCTAAAAATAAATTCTTCTTGTCATACAAAAGAAAAAGTGGAGTTAACTGATTTAAAGCTATCAACAAAGCTCTTAAATTAGAAAAATATATTCTAATTTAAGAAATAAAAACTCATCCTCATCAAGAAAGTAGTTAACTCAATAAAGCATCTTTTTGAATGACACATGCCCTTCTATTCACACACGTTCTCTCGAACATCCTCTACCATTAATCTTCTTATTTCTTCTACACCATTGATCCTCTTCTTCTATTTCATATATCCAACTTTCAAGTAAACTTATGTTGCAGAATCCATAGCACGCCATTGGCAACCATCTTTCACATCACTTCATCTATCATCCATTCCACATTGTGTTGAAGCTCATTTTTAACAAAACAAGTATCCGAGCCATTTCTCCTTGTCATCTTGAGGAATCAAAGAGAGAGCCTCCTGAGGGCCATCTTCATCACCAAAAGATCAAGAAAGAATAGGCAAACAATGGAAATTGTATGGTTAAAAGGTTGTGAGTATCACTCTCTTTCTTATGCTTTAAATCCTTTTTATCTACACATTCCATTGATGTTTTGGGTCTTTATAATTAGTTTTATTCATCCCACTTTTACCCATCACACAACAAAATGTCCTAACCCCTATAGTCTAGCTCTCCTTCATGGGTAGAAGCCAAGCTCAGTTTGTGTCCTAATGTTTGTAGAAGAGGGTTTGACCTAGTTTAACTCTTTAGGCTAGATCACTCTTTTCCACATACCACTAGCAATGGCACCCATTGCACTTCTACAAGAATTAATTATTTTCTTGTTGTTGCCATAGGAATGGATGTGACGTTTGTCACTACATTATTAGGGGATGATTATTCTTGTTTGCAAGAATGTTGGGTCTGTATGCATACCTATTTTGGCATAAAACGAAATTCTCTTTCTTCTGGGAAGATTTAGAAGAAATATCATTAATGGCTAGTCCATCTTTGGTCATCTTCCTTCACAATGGGCAAAAGCCTTGATGCTACTCATGGTGTGATGTACATTGATGCCAAGGGGAGGCTCAAGTCCCATTTCTAGTCCTCTGTTTCATATAGTCACCTAAAGGGCAATTATGGCACTATAGAGGAATAGGGCCTTGAGTCCTAAGAAGAAGATGAAAATAGTAAACAAGGAGAAATAAATAGATTCAGGGTACCACCAAAAGAAATATTTTGGATCCTTTTTGGGAGTGGAAGAGGCTAGAATGAATAAATTCCATCCAAGAATATTGCCTTTTACTTTTGATTCATTCTACTACACTTGAGCATGAAAGGTTAAGGCATTGTGCATACTCTACAATATCTAAAGATCAATAATGCATAAGATCAAAAGCATTCTTTTAGTCCACCCAATCTATCTATATATTCTACAACTTCTATTTCATTCTTGAGAAAGAGGGTAAGATGGAGAAAAAAAGGGGTTCTCAATGGGAGAGCAATAACATGAATCATGCCCAATAGGATAAAAAAGGAGAAGCAACATTCATTTGATATGGAACTTAAGATAAACCTTTAGACATCAACACAAAAATTTCACCATGGTATTCCCAAGGAGCATATTTTAAGTTATATCAATATTAGCAACAAGTTTTACATAACCACAAATTTTTAGCACCATGAGATAGTGCTAATCAATTGTCATGTCCCTATACTAACGATTTATAAGGGAATTGATTATACATATGAATGACACTAAAATATAATTTATATTATTATTATATAATAATATAATTATCAATATTAAAAATAAATATTAAATATTATTATATAATAATAATATAAATTACGATTATCTATATAAATATAAATATTATTAATTTAGATATTAGTATAATTATGATAATAATAATTATAATATAATATATTATTAAATATAATATAAATATAATATATAATATACATTTATTTAAAATATATTATAAATATAATTATTAATATAAATATAAATATTAATAATTTAAATATTATAATATATACTATTTTATATAAATATAAATAAATATTATCAAGCCTGCCTTTATTAATATATGGCAGCGATTCATATCCATGAAAAAGTTATAAAAGGGAAAGATTTGACTAATGATAAGAAGAAAAGAAAGGCAACATTTTAGATGTTGTGTTTCATAATAGTAGCAAATGGCATAAAAGGATACGTCCCACATCAAGGGACAACACCACCAAAAGGTGCGGTAAATATTTTAGACTATTAATGAAACCAAAGGAGTGTTGGGTATAAAAAGGAAAAAAAACACATTCAAGTACTATTGTTAAAAAGTAGTAGCAATTCACATAAGGAATGAACAATTTATATTATGATAAGTTTGCAAACTAATCTACAGTGATCAATAGTAATCATTAGCATTTTAAAGATATAAATAATATCATTCAAACCAGTGTATTATCTATGAGGGGCTGAGATTAGTCTTGAAGGGTTATGTTTTAGCTACATCCCTTCATTAAGGCATGCCCATTGATGGCATACAACAGAAGTAGGTTTGAGTTATGGGAAGAAGGGAGAAGGAAAAAAAGTCAAAGGCAAGCAAGCAATACACTTCAAGATATATTAAATGATTTAAGAGGAGATCAAGCAAGAAATATATTTCATATAATATTAAATACACCAAGAGATATTTAAGAGGGAATACACTTTAGGATACATTTCCAAAATTTATAAATATCTGAGTATAACAAGGAGAAAAGAAGAAAAAAATATAGAGAGAGATCTGCAATCTTCTTTTGGAGTTCAATCAAGCCAAGGTACTCTCTAAACCCTTGTTTGCTTGGAAATTGATAATTTAGGAAAAATTAGTGTTGTTCCCAATAGGGGACATTACAAGTGTTATCAGTGCTATTGACCTGCCATCTCGTGAAAGAATTTAATGCAATCTTACTCAAGGAGGTATCCCACATGAAACAACAACCAAATGAAGAGCCAAATGAACTAGGAATTGAGAGCCTTCATGGAGACAACTACCAAAAACATGATGGACCAAAATTAAAGGCATGAGAAGAAAAAGAAACAAGGTGAAGAGGAATGTTTATAATTGCTCGAGTATGAGAAAACCATGTAAGACATAATAGGTAGGAAGAATGCCCTCAATCATGCTCTTATCTAATTATGTTAAAGGGGATGATAGGTAGGAAGAATACCCTCCATCATACCCTCATTAAGACATGATAGGTAGGAAGAATGCCCTCCATCATGCTCTTATCTAATTATGTTAAAGGGATGATAGGTGTGAAGAATTCCCTCCATCATACCCTCACTAAGAAATGATAGGTAGGAAGAATGCCCTCCATCATACCCTCACTAAGACATGATAGGTAGGAAGAATACCCTCCATCATACCCTCATTAAGACATTATAGGTAGGAAGAATGCCCTCCATCATGCTCATATCTAATTATGTTAAAGGGATGATAGGTAGGAAGAATGCTCTCCATCATACCCTCACTAAGACATGATATGTAGGAAGAATGCCCTCCATCATGCTCTTATCTAATTATGTTAAAGGGATGATAGGTAGGAAGAATGCCCTCCATCATACCCTCATCAAGACATGATAGGTAGGAATAGTGCCCTCCATCATATTCTTGTCAAGGTGTGATAGGTAGGAAGTGTGCCCTCCATCACACTCTTGAACCTTGAATGTGGACATAAGAGGTGATAGTTAGGAAGCATTGCCTCCATCACGCTCTAACTTGCAAGTATTTCTATGGATTCTATCAAAGGATCGACTTGAGGTATGGATAACTATATGTTGAATTTAAATGTTATTTATGTTATATCATTAATTATGTTATGATGTATTGATTTCAATGTTAATTTATTGATCTTTAATATTACTAGTGTCCCTTTCAAGAGTTATTTTTCGCATGTAGGTGAAGAAATCAGTATATCCTACAAGGGGACATTAGGGAAGTATAGAAAATAAAAATTAATTTCATTAATCACAAGATCCATGAACCAAATTCATTTCTTCCAAGAATCTCTTTTGAATTCTTCTTTTGATTTAAGTAACATAAAATTAATACTAAGTTATATTATGGGCCCATCATCCAGAAATTACCAGGATCATTCTTCATAATCATCTATAACACTTATATTTCATCAAGCACATCACTATTCAAATAAAAGCTTACCAAATCTTCTTTGATCATAAAATTTCTCTCCATGACATCATATAATCAATTACTACTCAAGAATATGACTCTTCTCAATTTTGATGTCAATAACATATGATAAATATAAAACTGAATCTCATAATCAAAGATCAAGATATCTTCATCATTCATTAAAATTTTGGAATCTCATTACTCTCAAAAATTTCTTCAGCATTGAAAATATTTTTATTATCTAAAAACCACATCTTCATCTATAATACTTGCATCACATTATTGTTATTCAAAACATCAAACAAATGCTTACCTATACATTTGTCTTCATTAGACATTTCAAGTATTCTTTAGTCGTAAATTCTCTTTCATGAAGTCACTGTATACGCCTAAAAATGACACGATTCATTCTAAATAAATATTCTTAATATTTATTCCCTTCTTATTTCTTCTATCAATTAAATAAATATTCTAAGTTTATTTGATTGGTTCATTATCCCATTATTAAATAAAATCAATTTATTTAATTAAATTCCCTAAATTCTTCTAATGTCTCACATAATTAAATAATCCTACATTATTTAATTAATCATAAATTCCTCTATCCTAAGTCCTAATTTCATAAATCCACCTCATCATTCCACCTCACCTTTTCCACCTCACCTTCTCCACCTCATCATGTTGCACATGTAATTAAATATTTCAAATATTTAATTACCTAATATTCTCTCACCCACATGTCCTATTTCTTCTCTAATCAAAATTGGTTAACTCATCAATCAAAATTGTTAACTGATCAATCAATTTTGTCTGCTCCTTAATCTATTCGGGTAACTGATCAATCAATTCAGTCAATTCCTCAATCCATTCTATTAACTCTTCAATCAATTTTGTTAACTACCCTGTTACATGATGGAAGTGGGACACTTGTCCTCTTTTTATTCGTTGCACATTCCTCAACCATTCTCAACCATTGATCATCTTATTTCTTCTCGACCATTGATCTTCATTCTCCTAAGTCTATAAATGGAACCTCATTCCTCTATTCTATTCATCTAGGCTATTCATATTGTCACTCTGCAAAAATTCACTAGCGCGCCTTTGGCACCCCAATACAATTTGCTTGAGATCACCCAAAGCTTTGAAACTCCTCTTCATTGCACATCTATCACCACAGCCATTCACTATCGACATTCTTGAAAACAGCAAAGGAGTGCACTCTCTAAGGGCCTACTTCATACAAACAAGGACTATCTTGATAGGCAACAATAGAAGTTTCGATTCAAGGAAGGTTTGCATTGTTTTATTCATTGCTTCATTTCATTCAATCTTCTTAGTTTCACTATTCTATTGAGTTATGGGTATTTGATTGTTTATCATTGCATATTCATTATTGATCCTATTTTACCCTAACATTTTTGGTGCCCACTGTGGGGCCTTGCCCCTTTATCTCATCAAAATCTAAGCTTTTTTGAAGATAGGTTCCTTACAGGCATCACACAGGCTAATCCGATCCATTTAAACAATTCCACGGTGCTTCTGTCCTTTGTTTCGGCACTTATAATCTTACGGTGCTTTTAAACACTGTTCCGGCATATATGCCTATTTCTGCTACACATATGTTATTTCTGCGCATCTGTTCTTTCTTACGGCACTTTTAAACTCTGTTCCTATGCATATGTTATTCCTGTGCATATATTCTATCTTACAGCACTTTTAAACTTTGTTCCTGCGCATATGTTATTCCTGCACATCTATTCTTTCTTACTGCACTTTTAATTACTGTTACGGCACATTTGTTTTTACTGCACTTCTGTTGACTATTTTTGTGCATTTAGTCACTGAAGTAGCACTTCTATAGTGGGAGATGATTTTGGGGTTTTTCTAAGAAGATTTTGCTAACACTGACATCTTTGTAGGTATTCTCTGGAGCTATTTTGCAGGATAGGTTTGGGATTAGTTTCATATAGTTGCATTTTGATAGCTTACACTACACACTCTAAAAGGACAATAAAATAGATACTCATGCAAAATCTCACATAGCTTTTAATTAGGAAAGAAGTAACTGGATCATTGCTATCTGGCATTGCAACATTGCCATCTTTTCAAAGTTATTGCTATCTGGATTAAAACTGAACTCGTCATTGCTTTCTAGGTTAAAACTGAACCACTGCTATCTCGATTGACCAACATTTCAAAGTTAACTATTCGTGCTACGTGGATTAAAACTGAACCACTGCTATCTCGATTGACCAACATTTCAAAGTTAACTATTTGTGCTACGTGGATTAAAACTAAACTCATCATTGCTTTCTGGGTTAAATACTGAACCATTGCTATCTTGCTAAATCACTTCAAAGTTTTGTGCTTGCCCAAGTAGATTAGCCCATTTAGTTTTTCTACTTTTAACTAGGTTGGATTAATCAGTGTCTTCCGTGCTTATCAAATAACAACAGGCCTATGCTCTCCCCTTTACTAGGCGACCAAAATGCCAGACTTGTTATTCCATCTGTTTAACCTTTAAGAGGGGCCTGCTCTTGGATGCACACTTGTCCAAGTGGGAATGACCCTGAGTGGAAATAGGCTAGACGCCAAGCCCTACCAATCCTGTTAAAATAAATGTGCTTGAGGTGAAAACCACCTGCAACAAGTGTTACTATGTTACACCGATGGCCAACCTCCCCCAAAACCCTCTAAGGCACAACCCTTTGAGGCTAGGAGACTCCATAACAGAGAGTAGTACCGCCGCATGTGTAACCACTTGAATGGTTGCCCGCATTAAACACCTCTTGTCCTAGTGGCCAAAAACCCTTGTAATCCATTTCTAGCCTAGGATTTTTGTACTTGCTTTTGTTCCATTTAGTCCCAAAAAGAGTCAGAAAAATCACTAAAAAAGTTAAAAAATCATAAAAAAATTCTTTGTGTTTATTGTGTTTTCTTGCCATTAATTCAGAAAATCAAATCAAGAAGACCTTTTTTTGCAAACAAAGTACCAAAAACATCAAAAATTTCCAAAACTTGTAAAAACACTGAAGAAAGCCAGAGCGGCGCATCTATCCTCTGTTCCTGTGCATCTATGCCGACTTGCGGTGCATTTGTTTAGACTTCCTGCGCTTTTGCTGTCTGTTGCTGCGTATACACTTTTTACCAGTATAGTGCATATATCTTGACTTGTTGCGCATTTGTCATTTTCTGCTACACATCTGTTTCAGCGCATACATGACAGTGAGCACTTGCACAATTTTCAAGGGAAAGATTTTACCAGGTCTGAGCACCCATTTCAGCTTAGCCCCAAGATCAAGGATCAGGTTCTACCTTGCAGTTAGTTTTCATCCATTTCATCCCAAAAGTCTCTCTTTCGTCAATCGTTCCATGCACCTTCTATTAGGTCTTTCTAGTCCCAAAGTCAAAATATTCCATATCAGATCAGTGTAGGTCCTTTTTTGTATCATTGTGAATTCAAGTAAACCTAGTAGGTCATAGAACTTTGCTAGTGGTTTGTTACATGACTAGTCCCTACACAGTAAGATAGGTACCTAGTACCCTTACTAGTGGCTACCATCTTGTGTCAGTCGTCTTGTTTGAAATCGTTGAGCAAGAGAGTTCTTTATCCAAGTCTTGTCCTAGATATCCTATTCACAACAGTCTCCGTCGGCACCTTGCCAAAATTTCTAGTCCCAATCCACTCCATCCCACGTCACCTTGCATGGTTCTTACTAGATCTCAATACAAAAAGCAACTTGAAACGGCTGGCTCATCCAACTACATCGTCACACCTCATGATAGTGACGAGGAAATCTCTTATGAATATTATCAAGAAAACATCCAAAATTGAAAATTCCAACGCCTAATAGAGAAGGTGCTCCATGAAGACCCTCATAAGTATTTCTACCATCTTGTTAGTCTTGGAATTAAACTATCTGCGGATTTTGATATAAGCTCAATCATGGAAAACATGGAAAATGATCATGAAAAGGAAAAGAATGCCATAGACCCAAATGCAAATGATAGAGGAAAGCAAACCATGGACCAAAATGCTCCTATGGAAGAAATGAGGAAACAACTTGAGAGCCTAACACAACAAATATCGGATCTCAAGATGGGTACAAACGTCAAAAACTACTCCTTGGAAGATATTGCACTGTACCCCTTTGACAAAAGTTTGATCATGAAACCATTCCCCTATCGATTCGAATTTCCTAAGTTTGAGAAGTATAAGGGGAAAGGGGACCCCTGAGACCATATAAGGTAATTCAACACAGCATGTTTGGAAGTAGCTCACAATGAGACATACTTAATGAGACTATTCCCTAGGTCTCTAGGTAGCCAAGCCATGGAGTGGTTCTCATGGCTTCCACCGGGCATCAGAACTTTTGATGAACTAGTCAACAAATTTATCACGCACTTTTCTTACAATATCGAACATGAAGTATCTATGCTAGATCTATGCAACACCAAACAAAAGAGTGGTGAGTCATTTGCAACCTTCCTACAATGATGGAGACAACTAGCAAGTAATTGTTCTTACGATATACCTAAGAAACAACTATTGGAGATGTTTGTCCATAACCTTAATACTGATCTTAGCTATCAAATACAAATACAATGCCCTACATCATTCTCAAAAGTCATTAAAATGGGATTGTTCATTGAAAAAGCTATGATCGCCAAGGGCTCAATCAAGTTATACAAGGACACACCTACCTCCAACTACATGATGGACAAATCAAAGTTTTGAACCAAGAATAAGAATGTTGTCAACGATGGGGTCGTGGATGCCAAGGTGGCAGCTCCCAAGCAACAACCCATATTCACTCTCAAAGGAGAAACAAACAATGTTGCACCCAACAAACCATTCTCTAGGGAACCAAACCATGGTTCAGTTCAAATCCAAGGCAAAAGTTCACACCACTAGGTGAATCTCAAGAATCCGCATTAAGGAAGTTGTTGGCTAACAATTAAATTTCTCTACCGCCAACAAGTGATTATGAGCTTATAGTCAAACCTCCCTATTGGAAGGATACGGACTATTGTGAATATCATAGCGGAAGGGGGCATACAACCAACAATTGTATCCATCTCAAAAATGTTATCCAAGATGTGCTTGATCAAAACCAAGGAGGAACCCAACAGCATACCTCCAATGAGACACATGTGGCTTATAGGGATCCGCTTCTAAATCACAACAGGCCGTACAACAACAATAACAACAACGGCAATGACCACAATGACAACAACAACAACAATCACAACAGGTCAAATCAGAATAGTGGGAATAGTAATGCCAACTATGCAAGTGTACCATTTGACTATACCATAAATTGCATTTCTGAGCATGTCCCGCAAATCAATGTCATCACGCCCAACCAAAAATTAGGACCTAACAGAACTGGTTGTAGTATCATTACCCGCAGTGGTAAAGTCACGCTCAATACTGCCCCTCTAAGGTCATCACCGTCTCAATCTAACTTCCATCAGTATAATGTCATAGACCAATTATAGAAAACTCTGGCCCACATTTCCATCTTGGAGTTGTTGCGTCTATCCCCTTCCCATAAGGAGATCCTTGAGAAAGCCTTAGTGGAAACCACTGTCCCCACTAACTTGGCCCAAGAGAAGTTTCAGACTAGGGTAGGTAATCTGACCTCCTCAAGCTCCATATCATTTACTGAACAAGATGACCTCTCTATATCTCAACCCCATAACACCCCTCTACATATTGTCACCTTCATCCACAAGCACCACATCAAGAGGGTCCTCATTGATGGGGGGGCCGATTTAAATATTTGCACATTAAAGCTAGTCCTTGCATTGGGGTTCTCTGAACAGGCAGTTGCTCCAAGGAAGAAGATTACTATCAAAGCATATGATGAAGAAGAGTGAACTACAAAGGGAACAATAGTCCTACCCATACAAGTGGAACAAGTAATAAAAGATGTTGTGTGCCAATTCCTTGATAGGGAGCTTGCTTATAATATTCTTCTAGGGAGACCATGGATTCATGTCATGAAATCTGTACCCTTGACCTATCACCAATGCATAAAATTCCCACACAATGGCAAGCAGGCAACCATCCAAGGCGACCCTAACCCCTTTCAGCATTGTAACTCCTTCCTTGCCAAACTTGATTACATCATACCAAACAATAGAGTGTCTATATCCCATATCCCACAGCATGATCATACTGCCGAAGTCTCCTCATCAAGGCCCAAAGAGCAGAAAATCACCATAAAAGAAAACAGAGTGGGAGAATACTCCATAGAGCATAGCCTCATTCTAGCCAAGATGCCTTTGTCTCCTCGATCTTTTGGGTGACCCAAACATTTTCCAAATCCATCTTCTCCTCCTATAGCTCTAGCAACTCCCTTTGTAAAATGGGGGACCTTATTTGATGAAACAGAAGAAAGAGATCTCCTATAGTGGCTTTATACTAAAGAAGAGAGCACATCACAAGAACCGCCTAGGCTCCCAACAAAACTCTATGGACGAGGTGAAACTATCCTACATAGAATGGGCTATGAAGGACAAGGCCCCATCGGCCTCAGAAAAGAAGGAATCATAGAGCCTATTCAACCTTCTTCATCCTCATTGGCTAGAAATACAAATGGTCTAGGATACAAAGGCAAGGGCAAAGCTAAAGAAAATGCTTGTCTTGTGGAAATGACCCATACACTTCAAGAGGATAGCAACACAGACTCCAATGAATATGAGTGGGATGAGCTAACATAGCATTCCTATGATGACAAGGAGGTCAATACCATCCAAAATTTTAGCCCCTATCGTGAGGGACAAACACTACCGAGCAGACCACTAGAGTTTGATTCACCCATCTATGAGATTATGGCTTTCGAGGGAGGTTCAAGTTCCATCGCAATAAACACTTGGAGGAAAGTACCATCCCAAACACCACCCCTACCTATACTCCTAGTGTATCCATTCACACTATTAATGAATCAAGTCTATCCTCTAACTCCCTCCCTCTTGTACATCCTGAGCTTATTGACTGGGATCTACGAGGAACTCCTCAACTATATATGTTCCAAAATGATGATGCTTACATTGACTATATGGTACTTAGGGACCACCTACCCAAAGGAGATCATAAAGTTGGTTTCACTATTGAACTTAATACTATGGCTTACTTCAGAGAAGGTGCCAAGCCTTCCAGTTGCAAAAATATCAAGATAAACACTGGATCTGACAGTGAAAATGCATCTAAAGGTGAAAACCCAACTATGGCACCTGACAATGGAAGGATTAACACTCTCCCCATAGACATGCACCAGGAGAAGTCCCAAATTGTTGTGGAACCGATAGAGCCTATTAATATTAGTACAGAGGAACAGCCTAAGATCATTCACTTTGCTAAATCTCTTACACCACCAGAAAAGACCAGGTTTGTACCATTCTTCAAGAAAAAGAGAGGCAGCTTTGCTTGGTCGTATGCAGACATGCCAGGTCTAGACCTGAACCTGATCCTACACCATCTTCCATTAGATCTGGGAGTAAAACTAGTGAAGTAGAAGCTTAGAAAGATGCATCCACATATAACACTATTGGTCAAAGAAGAACTCAAGAAATTACTGGATGTAGGGTTCATCAGAGCTATAGACTACCTGGAGTGGATATCCAACATCGTACCAGTGTCCAAACCTGATGGCTGAGTCAGACTATGCAATGATTTTAGAGATCTAAACAAAGCTTGCCGCAAGGATGATTTTTTGTTGCCAAATATTGATATCATAGTCAACTTAACAGTAGGGCACACCATGTTATCTCTCATGGATGGTTTCTCAGGATATAATCAGATCTGAATAGCACCAGAAGACCAACACAAGATAGCTTTTACTTGTCCATGAGGCACTTTATGTTGGAATGTCATGCCATTTGGGCTAAAAAATGTAGGAGCCACATATCAACGTGCTATGACGACTATATTCCGTGATATGATGCATGTAACAATGGAGGACTATGTCGATGATATCCTAGCAAAGTCGCTCACGAGAGAATCACACCTGGATGTGTTAGAGAAAGTCTTTTAGAGATTAGACCAATTCAACATCAAGTTGAACCCAAAGAAATGTGTGTTTGGAGTCATTGCAGGCAAGCTACTAGGCTTCATCATGTCAGCAAATGGAATAGAGGTGGACCCCGCCAAGGTCAAGGATATTATGGACATGCCACCACCTAAAACTCTTAATCAATTAAGATCACTATAGGGCAAGCTACAAGCAATCTACAAATTCATATCCCAGCTGGTAGACAAGTGCCAACCATTCAGTCATCTCCTGCACAAGAACATTCCATTCAGATGGGATGAAAGGTGTGACGAGGCATTCAACAAGCTAAAAGAATATCTTACGAATCCACCCATTCTCATGCCTCCTATTCAAGGGAAACCACTGATACTCTACATATCTACTACACCTACAACTCTTGGGGCTCTTCTGGCATTACAAGATTATGAGAATAAAGAAAGAGCCATCTACTGCATCAGCCAAACATTGGTGGGATATGAATTGCAATACTCACAGATAGAAAGATCATGCATTGTAGTAGTTTTTGCTTCACAAAAACTCTGACATTATATGCTTGCACGTCCAGTTAAACTCAGTGCAAAAATAGATCCACTGAAGTACCTACTAAGCAAAGTAGCTCTCACAGGTTGCCTAGCTAAATGGGTAATGCTCTTAAGCGAATACGACATTGAGTATGTAGACAAAAAAAATATCAAGGGACATATCATTGCTGATCAACTAGTGGATGCACCATTACAGGACACCACACAAATGCAATTTGAGTTTCTAGATGAATCCCTATTCAACATATCAACATATTCCTAGAAACTCTACTTCGATGGGTCCTACACAAATCATGGATCGGGGGCAGGAATCTTGTTTGTGACTCCTCAGGGTGACACAATTCCAAAGTCTTATCGTTTGTTATTCCCATGTACCAATAACATCACAGAGTATGAAGCCTTAGTAATTGGTCTAAAGATGGCAACTGAGTGGAAAATCCAAGAGCTACATGTCTACGGTGATTCTCAACTTATCATCAATCAAGTCAACGATGATTACCAAACCAAAGATGAAAAGCTTGTCCCATACAAGCGGATGGTTGACGACTTCAAAGAACACTTTGTAATCATCTCTTTTGAATAGATACCTAAGATCAAGAACAAAGCAGTAGATGCCATGGGAACCATTGCCTCCCTCCTCGAGATACCTGAAAATGAGACACGGTACGAGTTCTTAGTGGAAACTATCCAGCAACCAGCTTATGATCTTCCTAAAACCCACTTCATATGCCTTCTAGTTGGATCTGATTCACCTTGGTATGGTAAGATTTACACTTACCTCAAGGACAACATCCTCCCACCTAACCTATCTTCTAATCAACGATGAACTTTTATACGCCAAACCTCTCGCTACACCATCATTGTTGATACCCTATACCAACGTGGCCTAGATGGTACTTTACTCTGTTGTTTAGAATGAGAAGAATCTATAACTGCTTTGCAAGACATACACGAAGGGATCTGTAGAACACACTCTAGCGGTCCTTCCTTCGCCAAGAAACTCATGTGCTTGGGTTATTACTGGCCAAACATGGAAATGGATTCATATCAATTTGTTAAGAAGTGCAAGCAGTGCCAAATACATGGGAACCTGATACATGCACCAGCTCAAGAGTTGAGACCTTTAATGACACCTTGGCCCTTTTGCTAATGGGGACTTGACCTTGTGGGAAAGATCCATCCACCCTCATCCAACAGCCACAAATTCATCATAACTACCACTGAGTAGTTTATAAAGTGGATTGAAGCCATTCCCCTCACCACCATCACAGGTAAGCAAATCTCCTCATTCATCCTGAATTACGTCATCTGCAGATATGGAATTCCTTCATCCATTATCACAGATAATGGAAGACCATTCAAAAACTAGGATGTTCAAGAACTCTGTGAACGTTTCAAAATTTAACACCGTTTCTCCACTCCATACTACCCCCAATGTAATGGTCAAGTTGAAGCATCCAACAAGACCGTCTTGAAACTCCTCAAGAAGACAATCAACGATGCTGGCCGTGATTGGCATATCCAACTCAATCCTGCTCTGTGGGCCTACAGAATTAGTATATGCACTCCCACAGGTGCTACACTCTACGCCCTTGTCTATGGCTTAGAAGCTATCCTCCCCATTGAGATTGAATTACCATCTCTTAAGGTGTCATTAAAAGGTCTCATATTAGATGAAGAATACAGAGTCTGCAAGTTAGAAGAACTAGAGTTGCTGGAAGAGCGGTGACAGAAACCCTTTGATCATCTCAAAGCATATCAATAGATAATGTCAAGAAGCTATAACCACAGAGTTCACCCAAGAATATTCAAAGTTGGAGATCTCATTCTTAAGGAGAATCCTCGCAACCAACAAGACAGAGAAAAGAAAGGCAAGTTTGAACCCAACTGGCTTGGGCCTTATGTAATTGTAGCAGCATACGGATCGGGGGCATATCAGTTGGCAATGTCTAAGGGTGAGCTATTCGATGACCCAATCAATAGCATGCATCTTCACTGGTTCTATACCTAGGAGAACCCCAAATGTAAGGGGGGCATAAAATATAAAAAAATCAAAAACATCAGAAAAATACAAAAAAAATAAAAAAATTAGAAAAGTACAAAAAAATCATCCTTTGGTGAAAACTTGGCAATCAGGTGCCTTGGATAGGTATCATGATGAAAAATTGGCAAACAGGCGTCATGTATACTTTCTAGCTTTCATGCAAATAAAAGCAAGTGGTGAAAACCTGGTAAACAGGCATTACTTGTGATAAACTGCCTTATCCATCTTTGGGAAACCAATCACCTTGAGTTCATTCCACCTTGTGTCCCATTCGACCCATATCTGTCCCATAATAAACTCCTGACAGTTACCTATCATGGCTTGATACTCTATCTCTTTGTTGGCCTTGTCAACCAAGGTTTTGTCTCATACCGTATCCATCATGTAAGCCTAGCATAGTGTCTCTCATCTGTTTTCCACAGTCCCATTCGTCCCATTTCTTGTCATCTTTCTTTTAGTCCATCGATGGTCCATTAAGGTTTACCCTGAACTACGTTGCCTCTGCATCATCACGTAGGCAAGGCCATTTAGCAATGAGCCCCCGAGGCACTAGGTCAATCCCTTAGGGTTTGTCTCTCCAATAAGGATTGTGAAACCTTCTCACCAAGCAAGAAAGTGCAAGCAGAACCGCTCTCCAAAGCAAAAAATTTAACACAAGGCACTTAACCTATCCAAGGCAAAGCAGAACAACACCTAAGGTCTTCTAAATGATTTTACTCAAATTATGGCAAGAAACAAACACACCTAAATGCAAGAATTATTTGTGGTGATTAGGTTAAAAATTACAGAGTCTTGATTTCCGCTATCATGCCTTTCTATGCTACTCAAGGATGCCAAAAGCTAGAGATACTATGATAGGGGGCATGATTCTTTTCTTTGTTTTCTGTTTGTGGATTAATCTTTAGTAATGTGAAGCCTTGTCTAAGGACATGGTTATCAAAAGATCATTGAGGACATCAAAGGTCTAACATGAACGGGGGCAATCCTTGTTTGTTGATATGCAAGAAATACTCAGGTCATCTCGGTTCAATTATACCTCGATGCTTGTATTAGCTTGCTAAATCAAAATCCATGTAAGCAATGCTTAGGTCATCTCAGTTCAATTATACCTAGATGCTTGTGTTAACTTATAACATTTTAGAAAAATACCAAAAAATCACCCAATGATGAAATAAAGCACTCCAAAATATTCACACCGTTAAGATGTCAAAATCAATACATCCATTCATAGATCCATGCACCCATATCCCATGCAATAAAAGATCCAAACAAGGCAAAGTAACAATACAAAGTGAAGCTGGTGAATCTTTCTATCGAGTCATTCTCCTGTCCAATTAGTCTCTTATCTATCATCCTATCATTTCTGTGTCAATAGAGTACATTTGGACATCACAAAAATAGAGCATATAGTTGCATATCATATCATATGAGATAGTCATTTACATGATTAAATCAGTTGCATACATAATACAGTGCATTAGGTCATCCATATCCCATCATCAAATAGTGTCAAAAATAAAAAACATAGGTAAGAGCATCACATACAATTGCATAGTCATATAGATATCATTTTGCATTCACATACATTACAAACACCTCAGATAAATCATTTCAAAATGCATTAGATCATATAGACATCACATAGCATCATATCAAAAAGTTGCATCTAGATAACATCTCATATAGCATCAGATAAAACATCTAAGTCTGCATATGCATCACATCGTATAATCGAAAAGAATCATAAAATCATAACATACAGAGCAAGTCACATAGCTGCATCGTCACATACACATCATAAAATGAGTCCAAATGTACAATATCATAGTATCTGTCTCTGAATCAAAGTCATATACAAAAATACATCCCAATGGATGATTATACATATCTCAAAAGTACAAGTGTGATACAAGTCTACCCCTGTTCCTGTGGACCACCACTGCCAATAGTGTCTCCCCCTTTGCCAACCCTTGACTGTTATGGGCCATCACAGAAGCTCCTGACCTTGATTGACCTACTCTTTGGGAGGCTACAGACTGGCTCCTATAGCTAGAGGCCCTTTGGCTCTCTGGCATGGCACCATGATACAACCCTCGATAATATTGAGCTTGAGCCTGCGCTCTACCAAGCTCACCTTGCACCTATGCTAGCTGTGTCTGTGTCTGGCCTAACTGTGCCTATGCCTGCTGCACCTGCCCAACTAAGAAACTAGTTGTTGCGTCTGTCCCCAGGGCTGCTAATGCGGTATCGCACTCTACACGGATGACTCATATCCATGCGTCTACCATATCTCTCTCTCTAGCCAATCCCACAATCACCTCTGCGTCTGTCTCTTGTCGACTGTCAGCTCTCCTGAGTTGTGCCCTCAGCTGTCTAATATCTCCCCTCAGGGTGGCTATCACCCTCTCCTGCACATCTGACTATACTAGAACCTGAGCTGCCTCTTCCTGTCTCTGCCCCTATGGCTAAGGTCCTTGCTGGGGTGGCGGCATCTGCGCCTGCTACAGCACCTGTTGTGCAACTTGTGATGGCACTGCCTGCTCAACTCTCCTCCTCTGTCTAGCTAGATCTCCATCATCTCCGTCATCTCCTCCATCTCGGCCATCCCCTTGTCCTCCTCTCCTCCCCCTCCTCCTCAGGCCCACCTGGCCCTCGTCATCTGAGTCTGCCTCATCTATGCGAGGCACCAGCATCGCAGGCCCTGAATATCTCAGAAAGGGGTGTGTAGTAATCTAGTCCTCGTAATCCTGTGTCATCCCTATGTCTGTTATCTCCATCCTCATATCCCAGGTGACATAAGGTGTCTGCCAAAACTCTGCTAGGGCCTCCTCATAGGATGCCATTGGCCCCCATCTGACCCTCTCCGTATGTGTCTGTGCAAAGTAAGCCTGCTCCTGTGGCATGCCCTGCCTCCTGCCGAACTGTCTCAGTACTCTGCTAACAATCTGCATCTAAAGTATGTGGCAGGTTCATCCTATCAGCCATCTCGTCTAAAAGCAGTAAGGTAACTCATCTACCTCATCATCCCATGACTCGTAGTCTAGATATGGGTGCCAGACGACCACATCTACCCCATCCAAGGCATGTCTCCTATACTCCAGCTTCCCTAGCCTATGCTGGGAAATCACCCCTGCATAGCCGTAGCTGTATGGCTCCCCTCTCTATCTAGCAAAAATGCAAATTGGTCTCATGATCGCTATGTGCTCCCATAGCCAAAATTGTAATAGTGACACACCGGCTGAAAGGCTCGTGCTCCGGTGGTATACTACCTGGTGCATGTCATGATACAAGTGGGCCAATACACAGACACCCCACACATATCGGGTGCCCTCTGTCACCATCCTCTCCATGATCCTACCCCATCCAATGGGGAATCCATGCGATCTCCTATCGGGGCACACAACGCCTCTGATCAATCCTGCCACAATCCCAGGGAAGTAGTCGTAATAGTCATAGATATCATGCCATGGGATGACCTATCCTACCAACCCCGGGTCATCAAATACTTGCCTACACTCGGCGAGTCCCGTACCTCTTTGTGGGTCATACTCGACAAGCTCACCATCAATGGGCAAGTGTAAGATCTGGTAGACATCCTCCAGGGTGATGGTCATCTCACCAGTGGGGAGGTGGAAAATCTCATCCTCACTGTGGAATCTCTCCACTACAGCAGTCAGCAATCTATAGTTCACCTGAACCTCAGGCATGAAGCATACATAATCCAGTCTCATAGCACCAAGCACCTCTCTATCTATCTCGGTCAGCATATATCTCTGCAACAAAGGCATAGGGAACTACTCCTTAGACTGTAGCGTATCCCGTATCTCCTCCTGTAAACACGCAATGCAAGGCGTCAAACTACAGCTACAAATACCATACTCAACATATCTATCAAACTATATCACCTGACTTAGCATTTAAAATTGATCAAAATAGCACACTGCATCTCTTGACTAGATTCCTGCAATCTCAGAGATAGCTCATCGATTGACGCATCAAGAAAGACGCTCATTGAGTCAATTTTGCTAAGTACTATGCTCTCTAAAACATATGTGCCACTACAGGTGGTAAATGCGCCATTTCTTCACACATGCGCCACTTCTGGAAAATGCACCGCAGAATCATGGATGTGCTGCTCTATTTTACATATGCACAGCTTCAATGCATGTGCCGCTACATTCGGCAAATGTACTGTGGATTCACATATGCGCTGCCAAGGTCCACATATACACAGCTTTCATGCATGCGCCGTATAATTTGGCATATGCGTCATAAAACGACATATGCGTTGTTTTGCACTGCATATGCGTCATTTGGCATTTTAGGGCATCTATTTCCCTAATTTTTCCCTAGCATTTATGACACCCTAACTCGACCCTAGGGGAAATTTTTTGAGACACGTACCGGGGGTCCTACCTTTGCTGGCTAGCTGAATCGACGGACTCACTCGAATCAGTGCTCCTCGCATGGAATATCCACCTCTCTAGTTGCCATGCTACTCCAAATTTTCTCTAAGCTCTCTAAGAAGAATTTAGATCAAACAAGTGTACAGATGACTTATCTTGTGGACCCAGCTCCTATATAGCTTGCAAGCCCTAAATTTGGCTAGGTGGTGACTATGACTACTTCCCGTGCCCATTTTTCTTCTAGTTTTCTTCCCGTTTCCCTGAAACGCGTCTTGTTTTCTTCCAACCTAACCTAACCCCTTCGTCTTCTTGAGATTGTCCGTCTCATGCCTTCTTCCTTTTTCTTGTCCAATCTCCTAAGGGGGCATCTTGTCGTCAAACTTGTACCAGGGGAAAACTGGGGCATGTATCATTATCAAACTATTTATTCTTTGAAGCAACACCATAAACTACATTGCATCAAAGAGGGGCAAAATGTATATGCCTAAAAATGACACGATTCATTCTAAATAAATATTCTTAATATTTATTCCCTTCTTATTTCTTCTATCAATTAAATAAATATTCTAAGTTTTTTTTATTGGTTCATTATCCCATAATTAAATAAAATCAATTTATTTAACTAAATTCCCTAAATTCTTCTAATGTCTCACATAATTAAATAATCCTACATTATTTAATTAATCATAAATTCCTCTATCCTACGTCCTAATTTCATAAATCCACCTCATCATTCCACCTTACCTTTTCCACCTCACCTTCTCCACCTCATCATGTTGCACATGTAATTAAATATTTCAAATATTTAATTACCTAATATTCTCTCACCCACATGTCCTATTTCTTCTCTAATCAAAATTAGTTAACTCATCAATCAAAATTGTTAACTGGTCAATCAATTTTGTCTGCTCCTTAATCTATTCAGGTAACTGATCAATCAATTCAGTCAATTCCTCAATCCATTCTATTAACTCTTTAATCAATTTTGTTAACTACCCTGTTACATGATGGAAGTGGGACACTTGTCCTCTTTTTATTCGTTGCACATTCCTCAACCATTCTCAACCATTGATCATCTTATTTCTTCTTGATCGTTGATCTTCATCCTCCCAAGTCTATAAATGGAACCTCATTCCTCCATTCTATTCATCCAGGCTATTCATATTGTTACTTTGCATAAATTCACCAACGCGCCTTTGGCACCCCAATACAATTTGCTTGAGATCACCCAAAGCTTTGAAACTCCTCTTCATTGCACATCTATCACCATAGCCATTCACTATCGACATTCTTGAAAACAGCAAAGGAGTGCACTCTCTGAGGGCCTACTTCATACAAACAAGGATGATCTTGATAGGCAACAATAGAAGTTTCAATTGAAGGAAGGTTTATTGTTTTATTCATTGCTTCATTTCATTCAATCTTCTTAGTTTCACTATTCTATTGAGTTATGGGTATTTGATTGTTTATCATTGCATATTCATTATTGATCCTATTTTACCCTAATAGTCACAATCATTTACTCTTCATTAAAGCATGTTCATAATAATACTCATTCTGGATCAAAACACGACTCCATCTCAACACATCGGAAGAGAGACGTTAAAAGTGCAATGTAATGAAAGAACTCATGATTGCTTGAGGACAAGCAATCTCAAGTGGGGAGGGGTGTCATGTCCCTATACTAATGATTTATAAGGGAATTGATTATACATATGAATGACACTAAAATATAATTTATATTATTATTATATAATAATATAATTATCAATATTAAAATTAAATATTAAATATTTTTTTTAATAATAATATAAATTATGATTATCTATATAAATATAAATATTATTAATTTAGATATTAGTATAATTATGATAATAATAATTATAATATAATATATTATAAATATAATATATAATATATGTTTATTTATAATATATTATAAATATAGTTATTAATATAAATATAAATATTAATAATTTAAATATTATAATATATATTATTTTATATAAATATAAATAAATATTATCAACCCTACCTTTATTAATATATGGTAGCGATTCATATCCATGAAAAGTTATAAAAGGGAAAGACTTCGACTAATGATAAGAAGAAAAGAAAGGCAACGTTTTAGATGTTGCATTTCATAGCAGCAGCGAATGGCATAAAAGGATATGTCCACATCAAGGGACAGCACCACCAAAAGGTGCAATAAATATTTTGGACTATTAATGAAACCAAAGGAGCGTTGGGTATAAAAAGGAGAAAAAACACTTTCAAGTACTATTGTTAAAAAGCAGCAGCGATTCACATAAGGAATGAATAGTTTATATTATGATAAGTTTGCAAACTAATCTACAGTGATCAAAAGTAATCATTAGCATTGTAAAGATACAAATAATATCATTCAAACCAGTGTATTATCTATGAGGGGCTGTGATTAGTCTTGAAGGGTTGTGTTTCAGCTACATCCCTTCATTAAGGCATGCCCATTGATGGCATATAATAGAAGTAGGTTTGATTTTTGGGAAGAAGGGAGAAGGTAAATAAGTCAAAGGCAAGCAAGCAATACACTTTAAGATATATTGAATGATATAAGAGGAGATTAAGCAGGCAAGATATTTCATATAAAATTAAATACACCAGCAGATATACAAGAGGGAATACACTTCAAGATACATTTCCAGATTTTAAAAATATCTGAGTATAACAAGGAGAAAAGAAGAATAAACTATAGAGAGAGATATGTAGTCTTCTTATCAAGTTAAATCAAGCCAAGGTACTCTCTAAACCCTTGTTTGCTTGGAAATTGATAATTTAGGAAAAAATTAGTGTTGTTCCCAATAGGGGACATTACATCAATCATTAATGCAAGGGAACGGACACATAGAAAGTTATACTCTTGGAAACCCTTTATCACAACCAAGGAATGCTACATCCTTGCAAGATAAAGAAAAAATACCATGATGAAAGATCTAGTGTTAATGGGCTTGAAGGGTTTCCTAGACCTGTACATTCTAGTATTATATCTACCAAGCTAGATTGAAAAATACTAAAGATGAAGAATAAAATAAGCCCAATGGATAAGGCACTAGCCCATTTTAACAGAGATTCTAGAGCTCACTGCATTTCCCTAGGGAATGCAGTCCCCAATTAGAGCAACTAGGGGTGAATTAAGGTTGAGATGGGATCAAATAATGGAGGTTATAAGGTAAAGGCAACCAAATGACCATAACATGATTAATGTTGACTTTTTTACTTAGTGGATCTAGTCATTTGATGAAGTTAAATTTTATTAATTCTTCAAATTAATTAATTTAATTACTACCATAAAAGGATTATAGTTAATCCATTTATGGATTAATTAAAATTCTATATGTAAGAGGTCATGAATACACTTTAAAAGGTTATATTATAAGTTCAGTAGGGTGGGTTGCTATAGCCAAGTAAATAATATTCCTAATAATTTTACCACAAGTTGTAATGTCAATTAATATTAATTCTATTATGAATGGGGTAAAATTATTAATAGTTCACATTTACATGAGAAGCCAAAAAAATGAAGGTGGGTAAGTTGTGGTGTCTGGGTGAGGTGAGTTAATTCTTTGTAGAATTAATTGATATGCAAAGTGTATTTTCGATTAAAAAATTCATGTTGATGTGATAGGGGAAATAGCTAATGTTGGATAAATAGTTCAAAGAATGGGAGTTCAGTGAAAATAAGTTACAATTAATTTTGAAACTATTTATTTAGGGATAAAGATGTTTAAAAAGAGGTAATTCTATTTTATGGGGGTTCTTCTCTCTTAGTGTGGGTTCTTCTTTGTAGAGTTCAAAACATTTTTGCTATTGAACATTTTGCATTTGTATCTACTTGAAGTGTTAATAGGTTGTTTAGTTTATATTTTGCATCATCTAGCTTTCTTCATTCTTATGTCTAGATAAAGCTGTGAAATCATTACATTGTTGGAAGTTACATGTTATTCTTTTGTAGATGTGTTGGGCATTTGTATGCATTTGTTTATCCTTATAGTTTTAAAAATTTACCATTCCCCGCAATTTAGGCTAAAAGTGTACCCAAAAAAAATAATTAAATTTTATGTTACAAAGCGAGCTACCTCTTTTCCAAATGTAGAGAACATTTACAAAATCTATTTGTAATTCATTTGACTATTCGGACATTTGTCACTATTTTGTGGGGAAAATAGTATTAAGACTTTGGTGACAAATTTGTTCACTAATAAAACACTTTGCCAATGTCTGGCAGTGCCAACATTGGTTGTTCTATCACCCTATTGTTCAACAACTGAAAGCACTTTTCTACTACAGTTGCCCACTAGAAATCTTTCCTAACACCCTTCATTGTCTCGGTGATTGGTACACATATTCCACTAAAATTTCTGGTGAACTTCCTCTGAAGCTCTCCAAGCCATGAAAAATTCTAGCCTCAAACATGATTTTAGGTGAAGGCCAATAGATTATTGTCTTAACCTTCTTGGGATCCATCTTCAACGCTTCTTCAAACACCACAAAGTCTAGATATACTAGTTCCCTCTGGATAGAAATGCATTTATCCAAGTTTACCAGCAACGTTTCCTTTTTTTGACCTTTGCAACACTACCCTTAGGTGCAATATGTGTTTATCTTTTGTTTCACTAAAAATTAGAATGTCATAAAAATAAACAATAAAAAAATTACAAAGGAAAGGATTAATTACCACATTCATCAGTCTCATAAAGGTGTTGGGTGCATTTTTCAACCCAAATGGCATCACTAGCCACTCATACAATCAATCCTTGGTCTTGAATGTTGTCTTCCATTTATCTCCTTATCTAATTATGATTTGGTGGTATCCACTCTTGAAATCAATCTTGCTGAAGTATTTTGCTCCACTCAAATAGTCCATCAAGTCATCTATACAAGGCAATGGAAACCTGTACTTAATGGTTATCTTTATTATATCCCTTGAATTAGTGCAAATTAAACATTTCCCATCTTTCTTAGGTATCAATATAGTAGGTGCAACACATAGACTGAGGCTCTTTCTAATCAACCTATTATCCAACAACTCTTGCACTTGTCTATTCACCTCTTAAATTTCAATGGGTGTCATTCTATATGGTGCCTTAATTGGTAGGCTTGCACCTGGTATCAAATTCATGCAGTGACTTATGCTTCTAGTTGGAAGTAATCCATCAGGTAAGTCCTTCATTAGAATATCACTGAATTCATTCAAAAAATTTTAGACTTCTATGGGAACTTCTACTTCCTTCTTTGCTATCATAATTTATGCAATGTGAGGTACGAAATCATAACATACCTTGTCCTTTCTAATTTCCTTTACGAACTACTTTATTGTCACTAGACAAACCCTATTGGTTTTATCAACCTCCTCATCCTTCTTCTTCAAAGGATTAAACACATACTCAACCCCATCTTTCTTGATTTTAATACAATTAATTTTTCCATCACAAATTTGGCTTGTCTATCTTATTGTAAAGTTCTATCGAATAGAATGTGGCATGCATCCATTGGCATAACATCACACATTATCTCATATCTGTAATTCCTAATGTAAAATTTAACAACGCATTATTTACTTACCAATAACTAATATCCCTTTTATAGCTAGTAAACCTTGTAGGATGTTGCCCAGGTGTTTCATCTTGTTCAGCTTCAACTTCTCCACCATCTCTTTTAACACTAATTTATCCATGGTGCCACCATCTACAATGACTTTGCAGCATTTTCCTCTAGACTTACATCTAGTTTGAAAAATATTTATTCATTGTTCTAGTTCATCTTGTACCATCTCTGGTGTTAGAAGAACTTTCCTCAGCATCAAGGATTCTCCATCCTCGGATTCTTGTCTAAATTTTGGTGAGGCTATACTTTCCACAATCTCCTCAGGTTGTGCTATATGAACTCTAGTCTCTTTTCCATTTCCATTGTTTTGTTGTACTCAAGGACATTGAAATGCCCTATGTCTAGCGTGTCCACACTAGAAACATGTTTTGCTAAATCTTCTTCCTCTTCTAGAATTTCCTCTACCTCAGGAGTGATCACTCGTTCCTCTACATACTTGGGTATTGGTCCTAGAAGAACTTGTATCTCCTTGCTTATCCTAAGAAGCACTTCCATGATTTGATTACCCTCTTCCTTTGACAACCTATTAAAGGGGTGGGTATTATTTTTAAGGATGTCCCCTCTTCTTAAACTTTCCCCTTTTCTTTTCCTTAAAACATCTACATATTGTTATCATGTGGAATTGAAACATATGTTGAAGCACCTATGCTGCAACAATCTAGTGAAACATAGGAGTGATTTCCTGGTGTGGGATCCTGCAAAGGAAATCAAACCTCCAGAGAAGGTTGGTTTCTTTTTTGAATATGATATTTAAATTGTTCTAAGACTAAACCTAATCTAATCACTATTGTGTAAAGGAGAAGAAGGAGAAAGTAAAAATTAAAGGTGATTCACGAGGATTTAATATAGAACACCCACAAAGCTAAAATGCATACAATAATGAAATACAACTGATAACTCACACAAATACTACATATCTTAACAGAGGTAGAGGTAAGAAAAGGATTGCAAGGAAATATGCATCAAAAACAATAACCAGTTCTAAATCTACACAGAGTTAAAGAACAACATGAAAAGGTAAAAAAATATAGTATTGTATTCATTAAAAAAACATGGTTACAATAGAGGAGGGTTCTGTTTCAACATAAAAAATAAGTCTCTCTATCTAACCCACATTACATTGATTTTCATCAATTTATATCATTCCATTTCACTAACCTAAGTCACCTACTACAATAAATTCACCCCATGGGCCTGTCAGAAGATATTTCTAGAAAAGGAATGTTTGTCGGCAAAACATAAATGCAAGAAATATATTAAGGATGAAGTAGCTGGGAAATATCTATTGTCTTCAATGTAGGCAACTGATTTATTTACCTACAATAGTTAAATTTACGACTACTTCTAGTTGTAAATTTACAACTGATTTGCTTCTGCATTCATGGTGCTGAGGAAGATAGATATTTCAAATATATATTCCTGCCAAAATCCTTGTACAATGCTTTTACAACACTTTAAAATATTTAATTTTAAATATTTTAAAGCTTACATTATATCACAAGCTCTATTTTCACTAATTTCCACTTTACTTAAAATTCTGACTTTTATTTTGCCTTATCAGCAAAATCTCTCTTTCTTAAACCATTTTGTCTTTGCTTTCTCTTTATTTTCATTTTTATCAACAAATTTGCTCATTCTCAAACTCACCCTACTTCTGTCTTGTCAGTTTCCCCTTCAATCGACAAAATCAATATTTTGTGAGCTATCTTTGTTTCATCCCTTTTT
Organism: Cunninghamia lanceolata; assembly: GCA_027924645.1. Taxonomy (NCBI): domain Eukaryota; kingdom Viridiplantae; phylum Streptophyta; class Pinopsida; order Cupressales; family Cupressaceae; genus Cunninghamia; species Cunninghamia lanceolata. The sequence goes on from BSBN01000193.1 coordinate 10,410,963, forward strand.
GCCTTTATCGGCAAAAATTAACTTTTGCGAACTTGGATGTCTTCTCCCTTTGTTTGAAAATTTTGATTTTTACAAACTTTGCTATTGTCTCTTTATTTTCTTTGTCGGCAAAGTTATCTTTCCATGAACCTTGCCTTTGGCTTCTTTATCTCTTTACTTTTGCTAAAGAATCACCTTATTGACAAATTTAAGAAATTTTGAACTATTGGATGAGTTGTTTCTTTTACTAATTTTCCAATAGAATGATTCCCTTCCTTGCCATAGTCACTTTTTAAGCCTCTTATTTTGCCTTATTGGCAAAATTTCACCTTTTCAAACTTGGCCACCTCTTGCCTTTACTTTTGCTTCAGTCAGTGATTTCCCCATTTCTCAAACTTTTCTTGTGTCTTTCCTTTTCCCTTTGATTAGAGAATTTTGTCTTTCATGAACCATTTTGCCTTAGCCAAATTTTACCTTGCCTTTTCCCTTTCACTTGCCTCTTGCTTTATTAGTGATTCGCCTTATCTGTGAACATAAGAAATTTTGAACTTTTAACAGGTTTGAGCTTTTACTGAATTCTTGACAAGGTCTTTCCTTTCTTTTTTCCTAGTCATTTTTTGGCTTCGTTTCAAACCTCCCCTTAGTTGGCGAACTAGTGAGTTCATGAACTTGTCAATTTTCTGACTAAGGTAGGAAAACTAAGGCAAAAGACTTGAAATTTTCTAGGTATTTCTAGGTTTTTTTAGGGGATTTTCCTTAGGGAATTTTTAGAATTTTTTACAAGGAAAACACCCTAAAATTTGAAGAATACTAGGCACTTAAGGAATTTCAACAAGAGTTTCAATATTTTTAAGCTTGGACTATTTGACTCTAGGAAGGGAAAAATAGGTCAACACATATTATACATGCAAATATTTTAAGGGAGGCATATATTGCCTACTCACTTGTGCATTCATACATGCACCATTATTCACTTATTTCTCTTGAGCTTTAGCCTATTGATGTGCCACCTGCAACAAGGTTTTTCATAGATCCCCTTAAGGCATGGTTGTCTATACCCTCCGTGAGGCTTTATTCATTCATGCTCCCTAAAGCATTTGTAGCATTGAGTCACCTAGCATAATGCATCTAGCTATCTTGTGATCCCTATATCCTATGAGTCACATAGCATAACACAACTTGCTGATTGTGTGCTTCATACAACATTAACTCATAGACACCTAGCATAAAATATCGTGCTAGTCCATGATCCATGAATCTATCTTGATTTACATGATGCCTAGTTATAGAGAGAGCTAGTTCCAAAGTCATGTACTTCTCTTTGCTCAGTCACTCCACATCTATTTATTTGTCTTCTCTCCTTGTAGCAATTGAATGGCTCATTTTTCTATCTCCCTTTTAGAATTCCTCTATTTTTAGTTTTCTTTTGGGGATGATACAAATTATTGAGACATCCTTTCAACCAGGATTGTTACAAGTATGTGCCTAATCGGTATTGTCATTGATGTCAACATATCTTTGTTGTCATTGGTGTCAACTATATCTTATTCTATTCTTTGTTTAGAAGCTTTGTATGTTGAGGATATTGAGAAAATTGGCATTTCTAAAAGAAACAAGTGAGTTACAAGGAAGTGTAGTATAGACAGTGAGTTGTATGTTAAAGAACAATCTGGTAGATTGCTCCGCATTTCTTGTTGGATGAAGATCTTGGTCTGCAAATTGGAAGTCACTTAAAGGAATGTCTGAAGATGCTAAATCCTGAGTTTGAGCCTCTAATTTGAATAATTGAGAGAGTTACATTCACCAGAGTAAAACCTACTTTTTTTGTAAGTTCACTTGGGACAGGGAGAAAGTATTATGCTTCGCATTTCTCTACAACAAAATATTTTTCTCTGTGCTTCTAGAGGGAAGTCTGGGATGGTGATAGGTGCCTACAATTGTAGTGGTTCATGTTTTGGTGGTATGCAAGCTATCTTTCTTTTATGACAGTTGAAGACAGTGAAGTTCATGTGTTCAGGTGTGAAGATCCTATTGTTAAAGTGGTTAAGGTTTGTACGGTTGCTCCTAATGATTACAACGTGCTTGTGGATGCCTCCTGATCATGTTCCTATCTTGACATTGGTCTATATTAAGGAATTCAGATCATGTTTTAGGATTGTTCCCAGATAACATAGCGTGTAATAGTCTTAGCTGACTTGATTAATTTTAGTGGTTATAGAGATCCCCTGAAGACTATGGAAGCATGTTCTTGCATGGAAGATCATGTTTGAGCCCTAGCTAAGGCATGGTGTGATCCGCATACACTTTTACTTCATCTCCCTTGCATAATGTTGTAATAGGTCAAGACCTATTTTGTAAATGTTTGTAATGCCAACCTTGGAGATTGTTCCAATGGTTGATGATTGTAATGCCAACCTTGATGATCATTCCAAGGTTATTAAGTGTATAAATACTTGTAGTTGAATCATGGAAAATATGTCCTTGAGTGCATATGGAAAGATAAGGAAAAAGGTCCAAGGTCCAAGAGGTAGAGCAGAGAAGAGGTAGAGCAGAGCAGAGGCTAAGCAAAGTAGAGGTAGAGAAGAGTAGAGGAATTGTTGTACTTCAATCACAGACATAAAGAAGATGTTGATCATGGCAGTGAGCCACTAGTAGGGTTTAATAGCCCTCAGGATTTAACAACTCAGGGTTTAACAACCCTTATTGTAATCTTTCTAGGTCTAGGGTTGAGGTAGTGAGCTTGTTAGACCTAGCTATACTTCATGGCAATGAGCCAGTATGTTCTAGGCTCGTCGAGTGACCAAGCATGAACATCATTTTTCAAAGATTGCAATATATTTTGAGAGCTAATCCTCTCCATGGTTTTTCCCCACCTTGGGGTTTTCCATGTAAAATCTAGTGTCTCTTGTGTTTGATGTTGTATCTATGGTTAAGTTTATGATTTCATGCATTCATTGTTAAATAATAATAATTATGGATGAGTGATTAATGTTTAAGTGCAGAAGTGATTGAGTTTTAGAGACAATTGATTCACCCCCCCTCTTAGTTGTTTGATGCATTTCAACAATTGGTATCAGAGCCACATCCCTTGGGAAAGAGTCTAACAACTCAAGGGAGATCCTAATGGAGTTAGAAGGAAAGCAGCCACACACTGATGCACCTAAATTCTCATCAAGAGATAATAGAGAAGGATTGTCCAAGGAAGCATTTTTTGAAGAAAAGAGTGTCAACCATCAAAGATGTTCTGATCCAGAAGTATGCACCAAGAATGAAGTCATGTCTCAAGGTGATAACTATTGGGTTATTGATAGTAGTTGTTCAAACCACATGACTAGTGACAAGAGCAAGTTTGTAAATCTAGAAAGATATGATGAAGGCCTAGTTACATTTGGAGATGACGGCACTATTGAAATGTGTGGAATATGATCAATCGATCTTGGAAATAAACTATTCTCTGAAGACATTCTTTAAGTCAAAATCTTGAGCATTGGACATTTATGCCAAAAAGGATTTAGTTTTGTGTTTGAGAATGATACCTTTGAAATCAAAGAAAATCTAGAGCTACAATAGCAATTGGAAAAAGGACAGAAGGGAATCTGTATCATCTCAGGAAAAGTGACCTTGGGTTTACCTCTTAGACCAATGAATGATGGGTCTAGAATAGAAGATTGTGTCATACAAATCTTGATGACTTACTAAGCTAAGTTCAAGTTGTGAAGGATCTACCAAAGATTGACTACTCAAACAACATCATTTGCAAGAAATGTCAAGACAAAGGAATGTCAAGAAAAATATTGCAAAGATCTTCCACTGAAAAATTGGAATTGATCCACATAAGCCTCTTTGGTCCTACAAGAATACCAAGCCTCCATGATGACAGGTACATTATGTTCTTTATTGATGATTTTTCTAGAATGACTTGGGTTATCCTTTTCAAAGATAAATTAGAGACTCTAGATGCACTCAAATATTTTAAAGAAATGGTTGAAAATGAGCTAAGCATGAAAATAAAGAGTTTGAGAATTGGTAAAGAAGAAGAGCTTACCTCCAACATGTTCTTTGAAACCTATGGGATAGAGAAATAGATCTTTGCAAAAAATAAGGTAATGGAAGAAGTAAGTAGGACTATTCAGGAAACTACAAAATTAGTGATGGAAGAAGCAAATCTGCTAGATACATTTTGGAAGGAGGCAATTTAAACCATTGTCTATACTCTAAACATAGTTTAGGTAAAAACCAAAGATAAAAGGACTCATTTTGAATTATGGTATGGAACTATACCCACTGTGAAATATTTCAAAATCTTTGGAAGCAGATGTCTTATCAAAATGGAAAAGGATAGTGTTAAATATGAGGATGGCATTTTTCTTGGATATTCATCTTGGACCAAAGCCTATTACTACTACATCAATAGATTGGGAAGGATTGTTCAAAGTACAAATGTCAAAGTCAATGAGAATCTATAAAGTGAAGCACAAGAAGTCTCTTAGACCATCAATGACAAAACAAAATGTGATATGGAAGGTCACAGACCTAGTATGGACCTATGCTTAATTTCTAGTATTGACAACAATAATTCCAAGACTAAAGATGAAAACATGGAAGAAAATGAGTACATCAATGAGTTAATAGAGCAAATCAGGCAGCTTTAGCAAAGACTAAAGGAGAACAGTGAAGAAAAATAAAAACTTGAGGAATGTCTGAAGGACAAAACTAAAGATTGCATGAAGCTTGAAGAACAAGTTGAAGACCTGGAATCTGATTTGAAACATGTACGGACCCAAAGAGATCAATTCAGTGTGAGTGCTGCTAGATATGATAAACTAGTGGCAAGTTAGGAAACTGTTCATGTCAAAGAAAGCATAAGACTTAGAAATGGAGAGGAAAAGGAAAAAAGGAAAATAGACTCAAGGTCAAAGAAATAGACCTAGAAGAACATCAGTCAGGCAACCAAATGCTTAGAGGTACCCATCCTTCAATGGTTATTGCAATTCATATAACAAGTTTGGTCATAAAGCTGCTTGGTGTAGAAACAGGATAAAGCAAACTGTTCCTAGTCAATGTTTCACATGTAATAAAATTGGTCATAACGTAGTTGAATGCAAAAGTAAAGTGAGTCAAAACTCTATTAGGTATTATGCATGCCACAAATTGGGACACAGGGCTAATGAGTATAGAAGTCAAGTGAGAAAAGGCTATGGGACAAATAGGAAAATGGAATCCTTCAGTGGCTATTGTTATACATGCAATGATTTTGGGCATAAGGCTAACCTATGCAGGCCAAGGATGAATGGAAGAAATAATGATTAGAAAAATACTATGTCCTTCAATTGCAACAAGCCTAGAGATATTGCAAAATACTACAGAAATAAGAAGGATAATCAATCAAAATCAAGGGAACCAGTTGAAAAATTTGATCCAACACAAGTCAAGGAAGAGATAAACAAGGTTTGGGTTAGGAAGGGAATAAATGAAGGAAGGGAATAAATGAAGGAATGGAATAAATGAAGGGATGAGTCTGCTCCAGTCTCTAGAGCAGTTACTTCCTCTGGGAAGTAGATTGTGAAATATGGCTTAGGGGGAGCCATATTGAAGATTCTAAATCCCCCATTTAGTTAGTTAGTTAGTCTTGAGATCTAGCACAAAAATATATTATGATAGTTTGCTTGGAAAGTCAAAAGCCTAAAATGACCAAGTATGAGAAATGTGCAAGGTAAGTAATGGTGTTTACATGTAGTCCAGATCTGCACTGGAGAGAACTTCATATGAAGAACCAAAGTTGCAGTTAGTGAAAGCATCAAGTAAGGAGGAGTAGTTGCTTGAATGCAAGTAATGATATATGTTAATGGGGGCCAAAAGTAAGGAGGCCCTAGAAGTATTCAAGAGCCTCAGTGATTCAGGTGCATCTAAGAAGTAAAAGCAAAAGAAGAAGAAGAAGAAGAAGAAGAAAAATAGAAGAACTATCCAGGGGAAGGAGGACCTAACTAAACTAGGTCAAGGTCTAGAACTATCCAAGACTATGATAGATGAAGCACCTAAATCAAATTCCATTGAATCAAATCTTGCAAAAATAGAAATATTGGCAGATGTAATTGGCACTGAATCTGAAGGGCCCAGGGAATCTGTAGCAGGAAAGAAGGAAAAGGAAGAAGAGAAGAAGGTAGTAGTAGCAGCTGCTAAAGAGAAGGGCAGATAACAAAAAAAAACCCAAGGAGATTAAAGGAAAGGCTCTAGATAAAAAGGTACCAAAACTCGTGAGAGAAATGCAGGAAAGGTTAGCAAGATTGAAAGAAGAGGAGGAGAAAAGGAAGCGCGAGGAAGAAGAGAAGTGAAGAAAAGAAGATGAAGAGCAGTGTAGATTAGAATAATTAGAAAGGTAAAAAGAAAGGCCAAGCACAAGAAGAAAGAACAAGAAAAGGAAATGCTTGAGAGGGAGGTTATCAACCGTCAAGAAGAAGGAAGAAGCTCGCAGGTTGACCTTAATGAGAATAGTAGTTCACTGCCCAAAGTGGGGGTTTATTTGACATTTCAAGGGAGGAACAAATTGCCTCAGCACCCAAGAAACCAAAGTATGAGACAAAGAAGAAAAAGTGTGGTCCTCTACTACTAATTCTACAGCTTCTTAGCAGGATATGCTAATAGTAGACCATGACATCCAGGATGAAACTCAAGAGGTATATGATAGTAAAGTAAAGAAAGAGGTCAATGCAATGATAATTGAACCTATTGCGAGTGAGACTCACATGGATCTGAAGCAGGAGAAAGTTGGAATGAAAAATAGAGTTCAGAAGAGAGATTAAATCAGAGAAGAAAAGTGCAAGTATGTGCCCTTTGCCATTGATGTCAAAGGGGGAGAGAAGTCATGTGAAAAACTTAGATAGACAAAGAGTGCAGGTGTGTAAAGAAAAAGGGGGAGAATCTTGTCTTGATGGCTGTTGCATTTTTTCACAACATATGTTTCCATCAATGACAAAGGGGGAGATTGTTGAAAGTATGTTCCTAATCAGTGTTGTCATTGATGCCAACATATATTTGTTATCATTGGTGTTAACTGTATCTTATTCTATTAATTGTTTAGAAGCTTTGTATGTTAAGGAAATTGAGAAAATTGGCCTTTTCGGAAGAAACGAGTTATAGGGAAGTGCAGTATAGACAGTGAGTTGTATGTTGAAGAATATTCTAGTAGATTGCTTTGCATTCTTACTGGATGAAGATTTTGGTCTATAGATCGGAAGTCACTTAAAGGAATGTTTGAAGATGCTAAATCCTAACTTTGAGCCTCTAGTGTGAAGAATTGAGAGAGATGCATTCACCAGAGTAAAAACTGCTTTTTCTGTAAGTTTAGTTGGGACAAGGAGAAAGTATTCTACTCTGTGTTTCTCTCAATAAAGTATTTTTCTCTGCAGTTCTTGAGGGACATCTGGGATGATGATAGGTGCCTATAATTGTAGTGGTTCATGTTATAGTGGCCTGCAAGCTATCTTTCTTTTATGACAGTTGAAGAAAATGAAGTTCATGTGTTCTGGTGTGAAGATCTTATTGTTAAAGTGGTTAAGGTTTGTGTAGTTGCTCCTGATGATTACAACATGCTTGTGGATGCCTCTTGATCATGTTCCTATCTTGACATTGGTCCACATTAAGGAATTGATATCATGTTTGAAGATTGTTCCTAGATAACATAGCGTGTAAACAGTCTTAGCCAACTTGGTTAATTTTAGTGGTTGCGGAGATCCCTTGAAGACTATAGAAGCATTTTGTGCGTGGAAGATCATGTTTGAGCCCTAGCTAAGGAGTGGCATGATCCACGTACACTTTTAGTTCATCTCCCTTGCATAATGTTGTAATATGTCAAGACCTATTTTGTAAATGTTCATAATGCCAACCTTGGAGATTGTTCCAATGGTTGATGATTTTAATGCCAACCTTGATGATCATTCCAAGGTTGTTGAAGTGTATAAACACTTGTAGTTGAATCATGGAAAAGATGTCCTTGAGTAAAGATGGAAAGATCAAGAAAAAGGTCCAAGGTCCAAGAGACAGAGCAGATAAGAGGTTGAGCAGAGTAGAGGCTAAGAAAAGTAGAGGTAGAGAAAAGTAGATGAATTGTTGTACTTCAATCAAAGACATAAAGAAGATCTTGATCGTGACAGTGAACCTCGCAGTGTGACACTAGTAGGGTTTAACAACCCTCAGGGTTTAACATCCCTTACTGTAATATTTCTAGGTCTAGAGTTGAGGGAGAGAGCCTACTAGACCTAGCTATGCTTAATGGCAGTGATCAAGTATGTTCTAGGCCTGTGGAGTGACCAAACCTGAACATCATATTTCAAAGATTGCAATATATTTTGAGATCTAATCCTTTCCCTAGTTTTTCCCCACCTTGGGGTTTTCCACATAAAATCTAGTGTCTCTTGTGTTTGATGTTGTATTTGTGGATAAGTTTCTAATTTCATGCATTCACTATTAAGTCATAATAATTATGGATAAGTGATTAATGTTTAAGTGCAGAAGTGATTGAGTTTTTGAGACAACTGATTCACCCCCCCTCTTAGTTATCCGGTGCATTTCAACAAAGGTCTCTTTACTTTGATTAACACAAAATTTTCTTTTTTTTTTTGCTTATGTGCTTGCTCACTTCATGATTACATGCTCTTGTTTTCCATATATACTCTATGCTCTATGTAGGCTTCATGTTTTCATGTATGCTTTGTATGTTTAATTTTTTCCATTTCTACTCCATTATTTCCTTGTGTTTGCCTCATGCATTATATGTATACTTCATGTTTTCCATGTGTCTTCCATGTGAATTCCTTGTGTTTTCCATGAATTCCTCATGAATGCTCCAGGTGTTCCTTATATATGATCTATTCTATGTGTTCATGTATGTATAATCTATTTATCTAGATATTGTAGACTTGTAGGATCTATTGATGTGTGTTTTTGCACTCAACAATGCAGGTGTGATTGTTGGTTTCACACCTCTTGAAAAGTATCCTACCCTAAGTAAGACTACTCCAAGGTTTCTAAAGCTAGGTCTTAGTTTGCTTGGAATCTCTCAGTTGGTATGTTCTAGCTGTGCCAACAAGGGGTCTTACATAAAATGTAGGGTTTATGAAAAGATGGCAGCTATGCAAGTGCAAGAACCCTAGGTTACTTTCAGCAGATTTGTAATGTAGATGTTATTTATAACCTAACCTAACAAACTTTATCTAAAGAAAATGCAAAAGGAAAAGGAAGAGAGAGAAGGGATAGAAGATCCTATTGACAATTGTAGAAATGATCAATAACCAAATAGATAGATTCCAAACAATAAACAAATCTCTACTTAACTAGGCAGCCCACAATGTCATAGAGAATGTGCAATCTTCTAGGGAGATGTAATGATTTACAAATTGTAGAGGGTTCATCAAACACCCAATCCTTGGCACTGCTCAATGAAATCATACAATCAAACTTATCTCATCAACTATGCCTAGACTAACCATGCACAATGACATAGAATTAGCAAGTCATTAATGTTATGGACATGAAATCCATCAAATATCTGAATAATTAATCACAAGTGCAACTGAATATCAACTAATTTAAGATTGACATGAACCATGAAGACTAAAATAAGACAACACATAATCACAAATTCCCAGTAACCTACAAAACTTGCTTTGTATTGACTATATTTTGGAAGAGTCTTAGCAATTCATTATCAAATCTTACTTGTTACAATGAGAGAATGATGGTCCTTTTATAGACAAGGCACCATACCGAGTTTTTCAATGGATGGTGGAGATTAACTCGACACCAATGGTCCAGATTACATGACATTTAATGAGATGCATTAGTTAGTTACATTTTTAGATTTGCACTTGTCTTGTAGGAAAAAGATAAAATATAGCTTGTAAATACATTGAATATGGACAAAATAGATACCCATTTGGTTGTACATGATGAAAAGTTAATTTTCAAGGCCTAATAAAGCCAAAATAGAGTCACATGATGCTTGAAAACTTGAGTTGATGTGGATTCACGGGATTCCAAATGTTGACTAGATGAAAAGGAGTATTTTAGTGAAGGTATATGCAACTAGATGCTTTTTGGACTAATTCTTGATTACTGGACTATTGGGACAGATGTATGCATGTCTTGGTGATTTAGTCCAGGGTCATTTGAGTGGTATTTTTGGGAAAATATCAAAAATATAATTATTCATATTTTCTACATCATAGTAACTTGCATTTTTGGAGGCCTTAGGAGTGGAATGGGGGCTTGAAACTTCTCATAATTAGTTTATCTTTCCAACGAGTCCAAGAAGTTTGAATTCTGATAAAATAGCTAGGAGTTATAACCTCCAGACTGGATCACTTAGACATTGGACTGGATCTGCAGGAACAATAATCATTTGGCTTTATCTTCTATGTCTTTCAGCTCCTGAGACTCATATTTATCATCTTGGACATTATACTGACTTCCTTTTGCATGTGCAATAGTAATTTGGTTGATAGAATGTCGATTATGCATCTCTGGATCAACAAGGTACCTCTATATGTTCATCCTTCCAAGACGGCTCCAATTAGCTCCAATAAGCTCCTTTATACTCTTAGACCTACAATAAACAAGACCAACATCAATTTCATCATAAAAGAGTCATTTTCCATCAATTTGGATCAAAACATGTCCATTTGTAGTCATGGATCAGTGAAAAACAACCCATTGTCAATGTTATTTTATCTATGAACAACCTCTTAAATCTAGTTATTTTTGCATGATTTTCAACATTTTTTACCATTTTCAAGTACCTATTTGGCCAATATATTGATCTAAGATGTTTTTGTAGTCATTAGGATCCATTTATAGACTTTAATTTCATGCTTTTCCAGTCTTCTCTACAAAAAGCGAGATTTTTGGGGGTCACGGACTTTTCATGTGTATTGGCATTAATTGTCATAAAATGTGCCAAAAATCTACACAAACTTGGTAAAATGTTCATCATGATGTGACAACTAGTTATACAATTCAAATCCATCAAGAAAATCCAAGGTGCTCCTTGAAAAACTCAATTTCTAAGCCAAAATATCAAAAAGTGTGGGTTTTGGGGTCTACCGACTAAAAGTCGGTGAAATGCAATTTTAGTGTAGGTCAGAGAGGTTCATTCTTAGTGCAAAATTCTTTTGCACTACTTTTGGGTGCCACTGACTTGTGCAAGTTTTAGTTCAAACCTACTAATAGCATCTCATAAGGTAGATAGGGGTGGATTGTAGCGCAAGTCAGTAAGGTCAATTTTTAGCGCAAAACATAAAAGGATTAGTCAGCCGGGATTTTCAATGTAACTGACTAGCGTAGGTTTTAGCACCGACCAACCTGCATAACTTAAGTTGCTGGAAGGCCATTCCAGTGCAAGTCTACGAAGTGGGTTTTTAGCGCAAAGGTCGGTAGAGGTTGTTTTTAGCGCTAAGGTCAGTAGAGGCTATTTTTGGCACTTTGTGTAGTTGGCATCATTTTTTGCGCCAGATTTTGAATTGGCCAGTGTGAAAGTATATTTAAAAATATATTTAATTATATACTTTGAATATTTTTTAATATACTTTTAGGATGTTTGAGATGGTTTCCACATCCATAGGATTTCATATGCAGATTCTAGAATTTGAGGTTCCACCAGATTTCAGACTTAGCCAAATCGGGGCTTCAGGACTATGTGTCAGAGTGAAAGTATGTGAACCCCTTAGTGAAATATTGTGGAATTTGACATCATTTTGCAACTGTAAGACCAAGAAATTAGGAATTTCAACATGACACATACTGCAATAGCAATTTAAAGGGCAACATCCTGTGACATAGGATTTTAGAGCAAAGTGCAGTAACACCCAATTTCAGCACAACGGGAAACAAATGGCTATTTCTTAAGCACAAGACCACTCAAGACACTTCTAAATCAATCATGAAAGACATCAAATGACTCTAAACATGCAAAAAACTAAAATTTGAAGCAAATCCTTCATTCTAAGTACAATTTCACCTTCTCATCATCATAAATAACAAAGGTTGAGATTCTAAGCCAAAGAAAAAGAGGGGGCCTCCATTTGGCAAAATGGCGCATGTGTGTAAGGCACAAAAAATGGTGACTTTGCTGGGAAATGCTCTAGAGCATTCCAATGATAAACTTTTAGTTTGAACCCAGAATCTCTGTGTTTCCCACATGTTAGATGACAAAGCGTGATACCTTATAAAAGAATCAAAGACCACTAACCAGTGCAACCATCCATATCCTAAAAACATGAGTGTGTGCAATTGTGTTCATTCCCATCCTTTGGCAACTAAGTTCACCCAAGATCCTTCTTGGTAAGCTATGAAGTTGGGATCATTCTACCACCATGAGAATGCTCTAATATTGAGATATGATGAACCTTCAAGTAGTAATCCTTCTGCAGTGATATCTTTCTTGATAATGCCATTGATGATCTCTGATGCTAATAATCTTTAGATAATAGTCTTCATGTGAGAGTATTCAAATGATAATCTTTATATTGATACTTTGTAATGGGTTTGGTGTTGAAAAACACCTTTTATTTTTACCCAGTAGGCTAGCAGTACTTAGTGTTGGAAACAAGGCAGATAACTAAGAGGGAGGGGGTGAATCAGTTATCTCAAATATCTTAACTTTCCTTTCTTCTTTAATAATTAGTACAACATCAAAACATATAAGCATATATGATCATAAGAATAGAGGTAAAATCATCACACATAACACAAGGATTTTTACATGGAAAACTCTATTAAGGGAAAAACCAGGGGGTGACTAACCCAAGATTGTATTCTCTCTTAAAATAATAAGTACAAAATGGCACTTGCCTGAGCACACTACTCACAAGAGGCACATTGCCTATAAGAGACTCACTGTCTACAAAAGTTACAGATGGTAATCAGGTGTTTGAACTGATGAGAGGCATCTACAAATGCTAGAATTTAGTTCCGGTTAGGCACAATATACTGATCTGATGCACTTCATTCTTCCTTTGCTCTAGTGCTACTACTCTATCACATACTGGACTTGTATTGCTACTTCCACACTTATCTCTGCCTTTCTTTACACTTTATTTTATTATATCTTTACACACACACACACTTCTACATACTAGAATTCATCTGGTATATATATTTGCATCAAGGATTTCAACAACTTTCTAGTCTGCAACTAGAATACTCAAGATATTTACAAGTTATTGCTCTGTCAGCTGAATTCATGCATGATTTGTGATGTGTATCAAAACATGGACATATAAGTCATCAATCATGTCAGCCAACCATGTATGATCCCTCAAATAGCTTGATCAACATCAATTACTCATCTGGATTGAAGTCTGATACTCTGTCGATCAGTTCTTCCTCAGTCTGCTCTGCTTGTCTGGAACCCAACACTCAGATGCTCATATCTTTTCCATGTTTTATCACCAGAGGCTCAATCTATAGAATATAGTAGTCATGATACTCCTCTTGACTTATCCAAGTCTGAAACTTGCTGAGTTACACCATCTAAGAGATCTGGACCTGATTATCAGACCTTGTTGCATGCTCTGTTCTTGTTCACCGGACCAAAAGAATCTTTAATTTGGATTCTGGTATAGGCATACTATGTGATGTGGATGTGTGGGATAGACTTTGTTTCCATCAATGACAACACTCATGAAGCCACATAGTATCTCTTGCCAAGAATCTCCCCCTTTAGCATTGATGGTAACACTTAGTGAAAAATGACTAAGTGTCACAGCAAACTCCCCCTTGGCTAATGCTCTATCTTATGCACTATTTTATCAGAGCTCTCCCTTAGCTGGATTTAACATTTTTCACTACTCCTCACTTCTCCTTTGACATCAATGGCAAAGGGTGGAATCTGCACATCAAAATTTGCAAAAATTAACCTATACATAGCCGCAAAAGTATGTATATACATGTTATACTTACATATACTTGAGTATATCTACAAAAGTGGCCTTCAACTGTACAAACTCTGTGGCCTAGCTCTACTTCATCCTGTCTAAAATGGAGATGTGACCACTCAACAAAAATGCATATGCTTCTGCACTTCTTAAGTCTATCAGATCATTGGTCTGGGCTGTGGTATGAGCATCTGTTAAGGCCTCATGCATTGCCTCTAACTTAGGGATAATTATCCCTTTGAGTTCACTCATTATGTTTATTATATTCTTCTTTTCTTTGTCCAGCCTCTTTATTTCATTTATAATGACAATAGCCTGGCATTCTTGATTCATTATGGATGTAGTGAGGGGATCAAAATTCTGAGATAAACTTGACAGTTTACCTTCTTGTTCTTTCACCTTCTTTTCAATATCTACTGTCACTTTAGACCAAGATAGACAAAATTTGTACATGTCCCCACCATCTTTAAGAGCATTTTCAAGGCTCTTTATCCCAATATCTAGGGTCATCCTATCATTAGCAATGAGTCCATGTACTTCAGTGAATCTTTTTCCCAAAAACTCTTTCCAAACCTTTTCTTCTACCAATTTCTCTAAAGAATCAAAATGAGTGCTAACAGAGTTTACCAGAGATTTCAAGTTACTGGATGGAGAGGCCAAAGGATTCTTTTGAAACGATGGCATGATCTTCTCTAGCATCTCAGATGCAATCTGTAACAGCTTATAGTCTTCCATGTGAGATTTCAGAAGTTTTTCTTTTGCTTTAGCTTGGGCAAAAAATGCTATTTTCATTGTCTGGACCAGAGAGTGGGAATCAAAATTTAGTGGTCCTTGGAATAGTTCTGGTTCATCTATCTCCATCATTTCTTTGTTCAAGAAGTTCTTTATTGCCTCTGTAGTGTCTCTTGCTAGTGATTGATCTTCTTTTCTTTTCGAATCTCAAAACTGTCATCAGAGATCTTCTCTGTTTGTTCTTCTTCTTGTCCCTTTACCTCCTCTTCTTGACTCACTTTTTCTTCTTTTCTTCCTTCTCCTTCATTTTCAAAATCTGGAATGTCTATAGTGGGATCTAGAGGAGAGATGTTACCTGTATTTATTGCTTCATGAACTTCCTCTTCCGGAACAGAGGAATCCAAGTCCTTAGTCTTCTCTTCACCTCTCTTTTGACCCTTCTACATTTTTATTAGAAGATTCTTCATTTGCTGCATTTAATCCTTCAACATCCATGGTGGAAGGTTCTTCATCTGTTTCCTCTACAATAGGAAGATTAAATCTTTTGAAGGCATTTTGGAGGATGTCTTTTATCTCTCTTACTACTTGGTCAGTTTCTCCAAGCATAAGTTTATTCATTCTTGCTTTTCTCTAGAATTCATCCTTGCAGTCTTTAAAGATCAAGTCCATCTATTTTGGAGTAATGGAAGGATAGAGCTGAATTGCAATCTATTCTCGGATCTCTAAGTTTTTTGACTTGGCATTCTCTTTTCTAAGTTCAAGTACCTTCTCTAGACTTTTAGGAATTAATGAAATGATTTCAATGAATGCTTTATTATAAATATTCAAGTACCTGACTGTAGCGTCTTCCAAGATCCTTTTGTTAGTATCACTATATTCATCATAGAATTCTATTGCTGGTTGCAGATTCCCATCCACTGTGACTGCCTTGATGATATCATCAATGGAAAGAGTGGGCTTTTCAACAAATTCTTTTGGTTTTTCTTCTTTGTTTTTGCTAGCAGAGAATTCCCGAGATGCTTTCTTCTTCTTCATTTTCTTAATTTCTTCATCAGACTTTATTTCTTCATCATCCTTGTGACTTGTGTAAGATCTTGTGGCTTTTGTTTTCATTCTCTTTTCTCCTTTTCTAGATGTCTTGACTTCCGGTTTGGTGGCTTTTGAGCTCTTAGGAGTGGCAGGTGCAAAGCTCTTGGAGGATCTAGTCCAGGAGGAGGCTTGTACTGGAACATTTCATTTTTTTACTTCTGGTTTCTCTTTCTCATCTCTTTCTATTTTCTCTCTGTTTGCATCAATTGCCTCTTTTGATATGCCATATCTTTTGGCAATTTCCTCTACTTCCCTTCTAACTTTCCTTTTTATCTCCAGTTTCTTAGCTCAACATGTATTTTTACACTTAGTTCTTGAAAGGTTCTAAACCTTTCTGCCTTAGGGTCCTTAGGCTGGTTCAACAGGTGTTGAATATGCAGCTCCAAAATTTTCTCATTGACCTCATATCCCATTGGCATTATCTAAATTGTTCTAGGCTCAACTGCCTCCATTAGGTATTGATCAGTGTCTACCATAAAACACACTATATCCTTGTATTTCTTTACTATGGATTGAGGTATCCTTTCTCTGGCTTGCATCATGTTTTGGAAGTTCTTAAAGTAACCCCAGAGTGCTGTGCTTTGAGCTTTAGCATCACCAAGTCCATACATATAGTCTCTAATCTATATTGCAACTGGTTTGTCATTTTTCCAAACCCATCCACTTGATTCGATCAGCTCATTCATGTAGTAGAAGAATAGACATAGTATTAAACAACCATACTTGAAGGAGTTCTTCTTATCCTTCTTGATCTTCTGTAAATTTTCTAACAATTGGTTTAGAAGAAGATCACATAGGTTATAGTTTACATTTTCCCTCAACATCTGATATGTTGTAAATATTGTAGTCCCAGGCATAGAATTCTCCGTGCTAGAATGATAGATTTTATACCTAATTATCATTGAGGCAAATTTGACATCCAGATCTATGATATCATCTATGGTCATTCCTCTCTTGTCAAACTTAGATCCGATAACTTTAGTAACTATCTGGTTCTTGACAGATTTGAGTGCAGGTAACCCACCGGATGAGTGCAGTCCAGTTACTGCCCTAATAGCATCTTTTGTTATCTTGAAGGGCTTCATTAACCACATGAAATTATCATGTATTCTACTAAGGACATATCAGATCCAATCATCTTCTACAAAACAGGGAAAGTGGATGCAATGTCTGAAGTGCTTATCTCGGAGGGCCTTCTATTGAGGTTTGAGTTCAAAAATTTCATCTATTAACTGTTTATGATAGATGTCCATCAACTTAGATTCACCAAATTCCTCAATGTTGGCGTGGATGTAGACCCTAACATCTTCTACGTGCAATACCCCATGTAGAATACTAGAAAAGGTGCCTAAAGGATCAACTTCTAGGGATTTGTAGGGGTGTTTCTTGAATTTTGGGTGTGGCCTATCAGTGATCTTAACAACCATTGGAGTAGCCATTTTTGCAAAAGATTCAGAGAGAGATATTCAGAATGGAAGTACCTTTTTACGCTTTAGGGTTTGAAATAAGAGCTGGAACAAATTACTGGTTGAATTGGATTTTGCAGTTGATCTTAGAGACAGTTGTAGAAACTTGATGCAAAGCTCTTCTTTTCTTCTTCTCAAATGCAAATGTGCAAATGATGAGTGAAAGAACCCTTTTAGTCTTTCGCAAACCCTAATTTCCTTTTGCAATAAATGTACAACTTAAGTTATCTGGTTGCTTTGTTCTAAGAGACATCTTTTTGAATCACTGTGTTGCACTTAGAATCATTTTCAGTGATAATTGACAATGAATCTTCTTTTCTCCAATCATACCATAGATCTGCAGATCAAGATATTTTAATTTTGAATCATATTGGATCTGTCTATGAAAATCCTGCTTTACCTGATGGCTGTCAAACCAGATCAATCTTGGATGATTAAACTCTTACAAAACTTCATGTGGATCTTTCATATTTTTTCCGAGGGTTATTTGGATATTTTTCTAAGAACCCTTTAATCTACAACATTCCATGTGCCAAATTTAGGCACCAATTGATTGGCTGGGGGAATTTATTTTTCTTTGTGACTCCCCCTGAGCCAGACCTCATCTGTTTAGTTTCTGGAAGGAATATCAGCAATAGATTCCAGTGCGGATCCATCCCCAACATTTTCTATACTCTTCTTTACCCAAATCTTGTTCATCTCCCTTTGAACTTTATCCACATTCACTTTGCCTTTTCCCTTATCTTATTTTTGATTATGATGTACCAGACCCCTTTTATTCTGATTTTTACTTCTGCAAAATTTGGCAATATGACTGGATCTATTGCAATTGTAACAAATAACATTTATTTGCATATTTGACTGATATCCTCTTGATCTACATTGATTAGCCATATGTCCCATTCTATTGCACGCAAAGCATCTACCATTGAATGAATTGTTTATTTACATATTTTTGCATTCATGAGATTTGTGACCATACCTTTTGTAGTTGAAACATTGTCCAGAGAAGGATGGATTGGTCTAATTCATTCTCCTTCTGCACTGAGTTTCTTTATGACTGAAGTTGTTGAAATTGAAGCAGTATCCATTGAAGGATGGATATCTTTGAGCATTTGGTTTCCTTACTGGAGGTCTTCTAGGCCTATTTCTTTGATTTTTTGATCCAAAGTTCTTCTAACTGGATCCGAAGCTTTCACCTTTCTCATATCCCAGGCCACGCTTGTCATCTACCCTCTTTTAGCTTTCAAGAAGAACTTCAAGTTGAGCTAAGCTTATCTTGAATTTCTCTTTGTATTCATTTGTTGTTTATAGATCTTGTTTAAAAGTGTCTATCTAATTCTCAAGTTGTTCTTCATTATCTCTAGCTTCTTCAAGATTAGATTCAAGATGCCTAATTATTCTATCCATTTTGTGGTAGTCCTATGTCTTCTCCTTGAGGGATTGTTTTAGATTATCTTTAATTTTCCTTTTCTCTTCAATTTCTTAGGTGAATCTCATAACCCTTGATTCCATCTCATGCCTTACCATAATGACCTCTTTTGATAGCTTCTCAAATAGCTTGTTTTTCTCATCTAGATCTTCATTAGTATCATTGGCTTCACTCTGACTTGCTAATTTTTGAAGTAGTTCTTTTCTCTTTTTCACAGAGATACTCAATTTTTTTTAGCTCATTTATGAAATCATTAGCTTGTTTAAGTTTTTCTCTCAAGTTGTTGACTTCAGAGTGGGACTATTCAAGATCATCTAGGGTAGACTGAAGTTGTTCCTTCATACCATACATATCCATTGAGATTCCCATATCTTTCTCAAGATGTTAGGCTCTATTTAGAGGAACTTAGCTCTGATACCAATTGTTGGAAACAAGGCAGATAACTGAGAGGGGGGTGAATCAGTTATCTCAAATATCTTAACTTTCCTTTCTTCTTTAATAATTAGTGCAGCATCAAAACATATAAGCATGTATGATCATAAGGATAGAGATAAAATCATCACACATAACACAAGGATTTTTATGTGGAAAACATTGTTAAGGCAAAAACCACAGGGTGACTAACCCAAGATTGTATTCTTTGTTAAAAGAATAAGAAGTACAAAATGTCACTTGCTAATAAGGGCTAACTGCCTGCCTAAGAGAGACTCACTATCTACAAAACTTACAGATGGTAATCAGGTGTTTGAACTAATGAGATGCATCTACAAATGCTAGAATTTAGTTCTGGTTAGGCACAATATACTGATCTGATGCACTTCATTCTTCCTCTGCTCTAGTGCTGCTGCTCTGTCACATACTGGACTTGTATTGCTACTTCCACACTTATCTCTGCCTTTCTTCGCACTTTATTTTATCATACTTGTACACACACACACACTTCTACATACTGGAATTCATCTGGTATATATATCTGCATCAAGGATTTCAACAACGTTCTAGTCAAAAACCAGAATACTCAAGATATTTACAAGTTACTGCTTTGTCAGCTGAATTCATGCATGATTTGTGATGCGTATCAAAACATAGACATAGAAGTCATCAATCATGTCGGCCAACCATGTATGATGCCTCAAATAGATTGATCAACATCAATTACTCATCTGGATTGAAGTTTGATACTCTACCAGTTAGGTCTTCCTCAGTCTGCTCTACCTATCTAGAACCCAACACTCAGATGCTCATATCTTTTCCATGTTTTATCACCGGAGGCTCAATCTCTGGAATATAGTAGTAATGATACTCCTCCTAACTTGTCTAAGTATGTAACTTGCTGAGTTACACCATCTGAGAGATCCAGACCTAATTGTTAGACCTTACTGCATGCTTTGTTCTTGTTCACTAGACCAAAACAATCTTCAATCTGACTTCCAGTATAGGCATACTATGTGTTATGGATGTCTGGGATAGACTTTGTTGCTATCAATTACAACACTCATGAAGCCACACAATGTCTCTTGCCAACACTTAGTACCACCTGCCACTCTCATCTGTATCTGCAAAATTGGTGTTGGTGGTAAAAATGGAAACCCAAGCTTTTCACTTAACACAAGATCACTCAGAATTATTTAGCTACTTCAAGATTATTTTAAGTGAGAGATATGTGGTTAGAAAATACTTCAAGTACAACAACTAATGACTCCTTTTTAATGAAAAAACATCATACCTCCTAGTACAACAGCATAACCTACAGTAAGACCCAAGCGGAAACCTTGGCTTCTCAAAGAAATATCCCAAATTACTTACCCAACAAAGAAGCACTTGCAAGTTTGTACAACTTCCACCACATTCATGAAATGGAGAATCTAAGCAAAGCAAGCACAAAAGCAAAAAGCAAAGAAAACAAGCAACTAACTTAAACAAAGCAAACTACTCTAACCAAAGCAAAATAGGCAGAAAGGAACAAATAACAACTAAAGAAAAGACAAAGCATAAACTAAACTAGAAATGCAGACTACTAGAAACAATCAAGACTATGTACAAAAGCTTTGGGCAGCAAGTATGTACACTACCCCATGACTTATTTCTTAGGACATGCAGAAGTAACAAGGTGCAGTTCAGTGTCCTAAGTCTGGCAAATTCATCTTTGTAATATGAAAAGTGAGGTAGAGGCATGCTAGGTTCATGTTCAGAGTACCAATTATGCAAGATCAGCAATTGGGGTAGCTCATTAGGGCCATGATCAATCCAGATGCAAGTTGTCTTACCTAAATCACCATAATCAAATTGATAATTGGAACTGAGTGTAGAAAGGGAAGTTACAACCTGATTTGCAGTACTGTTGACCAGAGATGTGAGTTTAACACCTTGTTGGATTGCACCAAATACCTTCTCATCTTTAAGGGGACTCAGCTCATGGTGGATCATGTCTTGTGCATCAGGTACCTCTGGATCATTGAATGTGGCAGCAATCTCCCAAGAAAAAAAGAAGTCTGTATAATCTTCTTCAAAATGTACATCATGTGGATGAATTCTACATGAATTGGCCAAAGCAAAGTCTGTCATGTGCGGTGAGTTCCCATGTAGCAATATATCCTTACTCATTGTTGACACTAGCTCAATGATGTGATCAAGTGGTTGACATGAAAAAAACTCCAAGCCATCATTTTGCATGAATGTCTAATTTTTATTCTTGGGTTGCATACTGTTGCTCTCATCTATCATTACTAGGCCAGCATCAACCATGTGGAGATCTTCTTTTATGCAAGTATGAACAGGATCATCTTGATGAATGTATGATAACCTTGAATTGTCCCCATCAAAATCAGTCACATGTTCTGAGAAAACTTCTTCTGTATCAATCAACAACCTTCCTATTTGGACTGCATATCCATTGTCTACAACAACAACAAGGTCTCCTTCATGCATAACTGATTCTTGATGTCAAGGCTGCCTTGAAGTGATGCATTTTCCTAATTTTCTTCATTTGAATTAGCTAAAAACTCTGTTGGAACAACTGCATCAGCTTGGTGTGGCTGATCATAATGGTATACTAGGCTGATACGGTCAAGAACTTCAACTTGTTTCACAAAATAATTTGATTTTATCTATTTTTGCATTGATTTCCATGACTTTCCTTCATTTGGAGGACTGATTTCTTCTTGTTCTTGCTATTGTTCAAACTAATTTAACTATTGTTCCAACTTAGAATTAACAATAGTCTAAAATGAACTGTTGTTCTGCATCTCTGCTATGGCAAATTCAAGTTCATAATTTGTTATCTGGGAAGTATTTGATTACTAATCTGCATCTTCAACATGACTATTCATCAAATCTGATTTATAATCTATCTTATCCACCCCCTTAGTAGTAGAAATGTGACCCTATATGCTGCCCTATTCGTTGTCTTGTGACTGAAAATTAGATTTTTGCCATGCTGGGACAACATATTTTGTGACTGAATAGTTTGGATCTAGTGGTTGAAAACCAAGCTTTATCTAGGAAGGGACCTCATCTTCACTAGTTGGGTAACCTGTAGACCACATGCATTGCCTACCATTCTCATCTGGATATGCACTCTAATGAACTACTTAGGGAACTTCAATTTTTCCAACATGCAGGCTGTCCTTTTGACTATGATCAATTCTAAATGGTGGATTTATAGCCTCTATAGCCTCAACTCTTTGAGTGTTCTGAACTGAGACATGATCACATGCATATACATCCATCCATTTTGTAACTCCTTGCAAAGTATTGCTCTAAATATGAATATGTTTGTTATGCCTATATCCCACTTGAGGCTTGTAAATCTCAATGATACAGAGCTATCCTTTTAAATATAGATCTAACCTTTAGAGGAAGGTCAAACAATCTATTTTGTCATGCATCTCTCTGGGATGTACAATGCAGACTTGAGGTGAACTAAAATCAAGCAATGTAAATGGAGGATACTTTGCTCTTATCTGCCTATCTAACATTTCTTTGAAAAGTGGGATATCAACTTGGAAGTTCTCTTCATGATATGACAACTGAGATGGTCCTCTGAAGAATGAAGGGATTTCATGAATGAAACCCTTCTGTGTGTCCATTGGATCAAAATTTCCTATACATTCACGTCATTTCAGCATATACAGTGAACCAGTAAACTGAAAACCTGCATAAAATCTGTGTCCAACCCTCCTTCTAGCGCTATTTCTGTTGATGTTTGTTTTTGCACTCAACAACACAGGTGTGATTGTTGGTTTCACACCTCTTGAAAAGTATCCTACCCTAAGTAAGATTACTCCAAGGTTTCTACAGCTAGGTCTTAGCTTTCTTGGAATCTCTCAGTTGATATGTTCTAGTTGTGCCAACAAGGGGTCTTACATAAAATGCAGGGTTTATGAAAAGATGGCAGCAATGCAAGTGCAGGAACCCTAGGATACTTTCTACAGATTTGTAATGTAGATGCTGCTTATAACCTAACCTAACAAACTTTATATAAATAAAATACAAAAGGAAAAGGGAGAGAGAGAAGGGATAGAAGATCCTATTGACAATTACAGAAATGATCAATAACCAGATAGACAGATTCCAAACAATAAACGAATCTCTGCTTAACCAGGTAGCCCACAATGCTATAGAGAATGTGCAATCTTCTAGGGAGATGTAATGATTTTTAAATTGTAGAGGGTTCATTAAACACCCAATCCTTGGTGTAGCTCAATGAAATCATACAATCAAACTTATCTCATCAACTATGCCCAGACTAACCATGCACAATGACATAGAATCAACAATCCATTAATGGTATGGACATGAAATCCATCAAATATCTGAATAATTAATCACAAGTGCAACTAAATAGCAACTAATTTTAGATTGACATGAACTATGAAGACCAAAATAAGACAACACATAATCACAAATTCCCAGCAACCTACAAAACTTGCTTTGTATTGACTATATTTTGGTAGAGTCTCAGCAATTCATTATCAAATCTTACTTGTTACAATGAGAGAATGATGGTCCTTTTATAGACAAGGCACCATACTGAGTTTTTCAATGGATGGTGCAGATTAACTTGACACCAATGGTCTAGATTACATGATATTTAATGAGATACATTAGTTAGTTACATTTTTAGATTTGCATTTGTCCTGTATGAAAAAGACAAAATATAGCTTGCAAATACATTGAATCTGGAAAAAATAGATACCCATTTGGTTGTACATGATGAAAAGTCAATTTTCAAGGCCTAATAAAGCCAAAATAGAGTCACATGATGCTTGAAAACTTGAGCTGATGTGGATTCATAGGATTCCAAGTGCTGACTAGATGAAAAGGAGTATTTTGGTGAAGGTATATAAAACTAGATGCTTGCTGGACTGATTCTTGATGACTGGACTGTTGGGATAGATGTATGCATGTCTTGGTGATCTTGTCCAGGGTCATTTGAGTGGTATTTTTGGGAAAATATTGAAAATATAAATTTTGGTATTTTCTACATCATAGTAAATTACATTTTTAGAGTCCTTCAGATTGGAATGGGGGCTCAAAACTTCTCATAATTAGTTTATCTTTCCAATGAGTCCAAGAAGTTTGAATTCTGATAAAATAGCTAGGAGTTATGACCCCCGGACTGGATCACTTAGACATTGGACTGGATCTACACGAACAACAATGATTTGGCATGATCTTCTATGTCTTTCAGCTCCTAAGATGCATCTTTATCATTTTGGACATTATACTAACTTCTTTTTGCATGTGCAGCAACAATTTGGTTGATAGAATGTTGATTCTGCATCTCTTGATCAACAAGGTACCTCTGTATGTTCATCCTTCCAAGACAGCTCCAATTAGCTCCAACAAGCTACTTTATGATCTTAGACCTATACTAAATAAGACCAAGCATCAATTTCATCATAAACAAGTTATTTTCCATCAATTTGGATCAAAACATGTCCATTTGCAGTCATGGATCAGTCAAAAACAACCCATTGTCAATGTCACTTTCTTTATGAACAACCTCTTAAATCCACTGATTTCTGCATGATTTTCTACATTTTTTACCATTTTCAAGTACCCATTTGGGGAATATATTGATCTAAGAAGTTTTTTCAGTCATTAGGATCTATTTACAGACTTTAATTTCATGTTTTTCTAGCCTTTTCTACAAAAAGCAAGATTTTTGGGGGTCACGGAATTTTTATGTGTAGTGGCATTAATTGTCATAAAATGTACCAAAAATCCACACAAACTTGGTAAAATATTCATCATGATGTGACAACTAGTTATAAAATTCAAATGCATTAAGAAAATCCAAAGTGCTCCTTGAAAAACTCAATTTCTAGGCCAAAATGTCAAAAAGCGCAGGTTTTGGGGTCTATCGACTAAAAGTCGGTGTAATGCAATTCTAGCGCAAGTCGGAGAGGTTCATTCTTAGTGAAAAATACTTTTGTACTTTTTGGGTGCCACTGACTTGTGCGAGTTTGGGCTTGGACCGACTAATAGCATCTCATAAGGTCAGTTAGGGTGGATTGTAGCGCAAGTCAGTAAGGTCAATTTTTAGCGCAAAACATAAAAGGCTTAGTTAGTGGGGATTTTCAATGCAACTGACTAGCATGGGTTTTAGCACGACCGACCTGCATGACTTAATTCGGTGGAAGGCCATTTCAGCACAAGTCTGCGAATTGGGTTTTTAGCGCAAAGGTCGGTAGAGGCTATTTTTGGCACTTTTTGCAGTTGGGGTCATTTTTAGCCCCAAATTTTGAATTGGCCAGGGTGAAAGTATATTTAAAAATATATTTAAGTATAAGTTTAAATATTTTTAAATATACTTTCAGCATGTTTGAGATGGGTTCTAGATCCATAGGATTTCATATGTAGATTCTAGAATTTGAGGTTCCACCAGATTTTAGACAGCCATTTTTCAGGATTTTCAAGGTTTCAAACTTAGCCAAATCAGGGCTTCAGGACTATGTGTCAGAATGAAAGTATGTAAACCCTTTAGTGAAATATTGTGGAATTTGACATGATTTTGCAACTGTAAGACTAGGAAACTAGGAATTTCAACATGACACATCCTGCAATAGCAATTTCAAGGGCAACATCCCATGACATACGATTTTAGAGCAAAGTGTAGTAACACCCAATTTTAGCGCAACGAGAAACAAATGGCTATTTCTTAAGCACAAGACCACTCAAGACACTTCTAAATCAATTATGAAAGACATCAGATGACTCCAAACATGCAAAAAACTAAAATTTGATGCAAATCCTGTCTTCTAAGCACAATTTCACCTTCTCATCATCATAAGTAACAAAGGTTGAGACTCTAAGCCAAAGAAAAAGAGGGGGCCTCCATTTGGCAAAATGGGGCATGTGTGCAAGGCACAACAGGATCCAAACCTTAGGGGTTAGTGAAACTTTTAATGTCCACTCTAGTGTTCATTTGATGTGCTTCTATTTCATGAGTGTTATGTGGTATTGTGTGCAGGTCATTGTATTATATGATTCTCCATCTTTGATGTATTGCACCAAACTTGCTAATGAAGTCTACTGTACCATCAAGAAGTTCTTAGGGTGTATTCTAGATGACCATTGAGGTGTTTCTGATGGGGTTTTACATTATTATTTTTCTTTCCAACTATGAATTATAAGATGTAGATGTTGTGTTCATGTGTCTTAATTATTGCAGTGCTTCAGCTTCACTATTTTCATTCATATATTGTGTTGGATGGATGTGATGTCTTTGTTAGAACACACTGATATACTAAGAGGTGGGTGAACCAGTGTATGCCAAAACTTATACCAATTTAAACTTTATTAACCAAACCATTTACTGCCTTAAACAAATGATAAAGAAAATTAAGTAAGTCAATGCACAACACATGAGTACACAACCATAACACTAGATTTACATGGAACTAGAAGGAAAAAACAACAGCGAGCAAGATACTTGGATCTACTATCCAAATCTAGTCTCACAAATAATGATAAAACATATTAAAACAAGTTTTAGGGCTATGACACAAGGGAAGACACACTCCCTGAAATACAATGCAACAACACTTACATAATGAGACTGCAACCTCTAAACAAATTACTTAACAACTCTCACTAATCAAACCCCTCACCAACACCAACACACTTCACTTTATCACAAACCTTCACTTCCTCTGCACAACAAACATTGCTTCCTTCAACACACTTCCACACATACACTCACTACCTTCCACTTTCACTAACAAATCCTTGCACACTCTATCCTTGCTCACTCTTAAACATCCATACATTTTACACTAAATAAGATCTTTTATTTATACCTTTTGTAAATTACAAAATCTTTCTCTTACGTCAGCCAAAATGAAACCTGTAGAATAAAATGTTGAATGGCCACACCAAGTCAGCTTCCAAATGATGTAGAAATCCAATGCAGTTCAAGACAAGTGATAACCAAGACCTCTTTTTCCTTAACACCTTCCTCTAGGATGGTGCCCACTTCCAAACATATGGTGGAATCATTAGAACACATGAAGTTAGCATAGCAAACACTTACCCATCCACAATATAGTTCTAGACCTAAAATGATATTGGAGAGACCAATTAGAACCATGCAAATCACTTAACAAGCAACAAGAGTCTTAAATAAACCTTCTCCAACATTCCTTCTACTGAAATATATGTTTTCTTTCTAGTGCAAACAAATAGATACTAAACCTCACATCACATAAAAACCTGAACAACCAATCTTGAGATAAACCTTTGTGAAACCAACTTATGACACTCTTCAACAATGCAAACCTAAAATAATCAATCATACAAAATATTTGAACTCATCCTCCAATCACCAAAGTAAAAAATGAACTGGAGTGGAATGTGGTGGCTTTTTCTTTCTCCTCTAGACAACCCTAATAAGCAACAAGATGTGTCTTTATTCTGTTGACCCTAGAGGGCCTATGTAGTACAACTTATCATCTAAAACTTGAATATATCAATCTTCTCATCTATTTCTGACCATCCTTCAAGCTGTAGGACCTCATCTTCAAATGTGTAGAAATATAGAGTAGTTCTCTAGCTTTCACTAACTGCATCGACATAGGAACACTATCTTGACTCTGCGAGCTCAAGAATCTTCCAAAATAACTTCCACACTCCGAATTAAAGAACATACCTTCTTCACACCTATCGATGTCTAACTTCTAAACCATAAGGCCATACCCTTAAATGCAAAGGAATGCGAAGTATTCTCCTGAGCTACTTCAGTGTAAACTCTGGTGCCTTGGACTTCCTAAAACTTTTTTTCAAAACTAGAGCAATTCTTTTCCACATGAATCAAAGAATACAACATTCTCCACAATAGAGACTTCATTCTCAATATCAAAAAAAGATCTTCATGTTATCTCAATCTTTGTCTTATGGACTTCAAAAGATTGGGTATAACTATGCATAGATGTTATTGATCCAATAAATATACATATTGCATGACTTTCAACATCTTGTCCCTTACTTCATAGCTTCTTTGATTAATTTCTACTTTGTCTTCCTCTCTGATCACATCAGTCATCATATACTCATTTCTTTGCTTCTCTACCTCATAACTATTTGCAACAATATCTCTTTAGTCACCACTATTCTATGGCATCTTTGAACATCACTGATCAACGCACTTCCAACCTTCCTCAATACAACACTATTGACATCAATGACCCCACATGTACAACAATCTCCCCCTTTGGCATTGATGGCAACACTTACCTTGATACGTAAATTTTGCCCACTTTGACATCAAGGACAAACAACAAGTGGTATTCCTTTAGTTCCCCCTGTCTGCATTCTTCTTGATCTTCTTTTACTACTCCTCATGTATCAATTCCCCTTGTCTGATCAAACTTTGTCATCCTTCACAACCTCTCAACTACCTACTCCCCCTAAAAGGTAGCCTCCATCAATCCAAGGAAAATGATATATCTTGAACTACTCCCCCTAGATAGATGTACCATCTGTACATCTAGTTAGAAGGAGGGGCAATCACCCCTAACTTTTGTCTAAGATTCTCAAAGGTATCCTTCAAAAGTGCCTTTGTTAAGATGTCTACAACTTGATCCTTTGTAGGAACATACACAAATCTGACTTCTTGATTTTCAACCTTCTCTCTCAAAAAGAGATACTTGATAGATATGTGCTTGGTTCTAGAACTAATTACTAGATTCTTTGAAATATTGATGGCACTTGTATTGTCACAAAGAATAGGAATGGGCTCATCATATTCTATTTTGATATCCTTTAGAGTTTGCCTCATCCGCAACACTTGAGTGCAACATGTAGTTGTAGAAAAATACTCTACCTCTATTGTTGATAAGGACAATGAGTCCTACTTTTTACTAATCCATGAGACCAACCTATCTACTAAAATGAAAGCTCCTCCACTGGTATTTCTTCTATCATCAACACTACCATCCCAATCTGCATTAGTATAAACACTTAGGGAAATTCATCACCCTTTTGATACAACCCATGTTCTAGAGGGCTCTTTTGTTGGCAAGAGACACTGCTAGAAAAGTGTCAAGTATTGTCATTGATGGCAACTAAATCTATCTTACACATTGGCATTGCATCATTTGATCATACCGGAAGTTAGAGTACAGATCTGTCTAAGTCTAGATTGACATGAACGAAGCATATGACAGGGTTCAGCATCTTGGTCTGCATTTCTCTACAGGTAATTATATTGTTTTGCAGATTTGAGAGAATGTTAAGGGTTGTCAAGGCTACCAAAATCCAAAGTTTTAGCCTCCGATGATGAAGGGATTGAAAGTTACAAGCATCTAAGTATCAGGTTTTGGCTAGACAGTTCAGTCCAGTGAAGAACAGGCTGACTTGGTTTTTAATCCTTGTGTAGATTAGAAGAAGTTGTTTGTTGGGTAATTTGTGAGATCCAGTGGTATTGGATATGTGTGGTGACTTGAATACATAGGTATTTATCTGCATTGATGTTTGTGCATGGATTCAGTTGATAGAACAGTGATCTTGAAAAAGTTTCTAAGTCTTCTTGAGGCTGATTGTAGTTGAAGAAATCTCATGTTCCAGATATATATAATCGATGAGTTCGAGCATTTTGAGGTGTGACTGTGTGAATATGATGTGAGAGGTGTGAAGTGTGGTAGTAACAAGTGTGAAGCAAAGAGATCTAAGATTTGGATCATGGCAGAATAGTGAAATAGGGCAGTAAGAGATGAAGTGTATGAACTTAGGATATTGAGCCTAACTGGAACTGTAATCGTGCATTGTTAGATGCTATTCTTCAGTTCAAATAATTTAGTAAACTCTTGTAATTGATCTTCTAGGGAGTGAGCCTCCTTTGAGAAATGAGATATGGGCAATGTGCCTGAAGGCATGTGCCTTCCCATTTTGTAATACTTTTAATAGAGTATAAAATCTTGTGGGTTAACCCCCACCATGGTTTTCCCTTAATCGGGTTTCCACGTAAAAATCTTGGTGTTCATGTGTGATGATCTTGTTGTTATTGTTATTATGTTCTTACTTCTTTCTTTTGAATGTACATGGTAAAAAATATAAAGGAACATTATAATAAGTTTTGTTGAACACTGATTCACCCCCCCTCTCAGTGTTCCTTAATTACAACAATTGGTATCAAAGCAAGGTTCCTTGGAAGAAGTTTAATAGCTTGAGGAAGGTTTGGGAAGGTGTTTCAATGGGTTCATTTAGGTACTCTGATGGCATCAATGAACAACTTCAATTTGCTTTAGAAGATCTTGATCAGTCTAGAGCAAAAGTCAAAGAACTGAAAGAGAACCTTAATGATACTGAGGATTTCATTCAGACTTTAAAAGGGCAACTAAGAAAATCTATGGAAAAGAGGAAGGAGCTACTTCAGTGGTTAGCAAATCAAAATGAAGACAATGACATGGATGAGGCTCTGAAGGAGAAGTCAAAAGAATGTTAAAAGCTAGCAAAAGAATCTGTTGTACTAAAACATGAGATGGAATCTAGAGTGATGAGGCTAACCAAGTAGAGGAAAGGAAGAAGATTGAAGAAAACTTAAATCAGTCTCTGAAAGAAAGAACAAAAGAGTGCTACAGATTGGATGGAATAATTGGCCATCTAGAGTCTAATTTTCAAAAAACTAGGGATAATGAGGAACAACTTGAAAGGAAAATTGTCATTCTCAAACATGACCTAGAAGTTGCAAATGAATATAAGGAGAAATTCAAGATAAGATCAGCTAAGCTTGAGGTACTGCTTGAGAGTCAGAAGAAGGCAGATGATAAGCAAGGTTTGGGATATAAGAAAGGTGAAAGCTCTGGATCCAATCAAAGAAATCCTAAAGGAAGAAATCCCAGAAGGAATCCTAGAAGGCCTCCGGTAAGACAACCTAATGCTCAAAGGTATCCATCTTTCAATGGAAATTGTTTCAATTGTAATAATTTTGGTCATAGATCTACTTAGTATAGAAGTAGAGTGAATCAAAGTGGTCCATTTTTCTCTAGTC
The DNA here is from genome assembly GCA_027924645.1 of Cunninghamia lanceolata. Lineage (NCBI taxonomy): Eukaryota > Viridiplantae > Streptophyta > Pinopsida > Cupressales > Cupressaceae > Cunninghamia > Cunninghamia lanceolata. The sequence goes on from BSBN01000193.1 coordinate 10,442,082, forward strand.
AATGCTTCAATTGCAAAAGGTATGGTCATAGATTCAATGAATGCAGAAGTATGATGATGAACTACTCTAACAATAGAAGAAATGTCAAATATTTCAATGGCAACTATTTTGCATGCAATAGATTTGGACACATGGCTAATCATTATAGATCTAGAGGAAATCAAGTAAATGAGCAAAGAAATGTTGTGTGCTTTAATTGCAATAGATCTGATCATATTGCAAGATTCTGTAGAAGCAAGAATGATGATAGAAAAGGTCTGGTAAACAGAAACCAAAACATGCAGAGACAAGATAAAGGAAGGGTAAAGTAGATGTGAATGAGATCCAGAATGAAATGAACAAAACATGGGTGAAGAAAGGTGAAATGAATGATGGTAATGGGTCTACACCAGAATTCAATGCTGATAATTCCTCTGGGAATTGAAACAAGAGCTCCGGCTCAAGGGGAGCTACATTGAAAATCTAATTCTCCCTGCTAGTAAGTGGGTGCCTGAATCTGGCATGATGAATGAAGATAAAGAAGCCTATTGTAGATCTATTGAAGCAAATTCTAGAAGAAAAGAAGCTAATGTGATTGATTGTGGAGCAATTGAAGATTGATTGTATGCAAAAATAGTGTAACTAGATGAATTAGGGCAAAGCATTTATTACAATGGTGAATTAGATTTTGTGGAGCATAAAAGGTCATTTACTCAACATTTGAATCACTTTGAATTCAAAGAGAACAAGGAGAAGAGCGCCTAAGTTTAGATTTCAAAGATTTGAAGTGCGAAAAGTGAATTCGATAGCTAACCCTAACCGGTGAAACAAGGTATTCTTTGTGAAACTCTCTAAATTTGCAATATTTGGATATGGCTACTCTGTTGGTTGTTGACATCACTGAAAGGCCCTGACCTAAATTCAAAAAGCATCCACACAAATCTATAGAGGTTAATCGGTTAGGTGCCTTTTCAAATGTTTTGCATGGTGTGTTGCGCATTGAAGATATTAGGTCTTACATTCATGCTAGTATAGATGAGTTTGGAGATTCAAAGTTAGTAGACTTATTCAAGAATCACCTGAGGGGTGAGATTTATGGTCTTAAACCTGAGTATAAGGAATTGCAAGACAAACATTTCATTCAGGTTATTGGGTTCCCTTCCTTTGATGAGGATGAATGGGTCCAGTATGCACTGAGTCAGATGCATGATGAATTTATGTGGTTGAAGAAACCTTTTAAGATTACAAAGGATGCCATCAAGGCCGTAACATGATTGAACTCATCCGATGGACTACCAATGCTAAAACTAGTGAAGAACTAGACTGTAACTGAAGCTACTAGTTCAAAGTTTGATAAGAGGGCAATGATAATAGATGATATAATTGATCCAGATGTCAAATTTACATCTATGGTAATTGGTTATAACATATACCACTCTAGCAAGGAAAATTTAGTGTCAGGTACAACCATCTATGTTGCTTATCAGATGTTAAGAGAAAATGTTGACTATGATTTGTGTGAGCTTCTGAAAAACTAGCTAATGGAGAACTTGTACAAGATCAAGAAGGATAAGAAGAACACATTCAAGTATGGTACACTAGTCTTATTTTTATTCTTTTATTTCATGAATGAGTTGCCCATAATGAAAAGCCTATGTTGGACTAATGACAAACCTATTGCCATCCAAATAAGAGAGCACCTGCATAATATTAGTGACTCCAATGCCCAAAGAACTACTCTTTGGGGATATTTCAAGAATTTCTAGAATATGATGCAATCAAGGGAAAGAATCTCTAAGTCTGTGGTAGAAAAATACAAAGACATAATTTTCTTCATAGTGGAAATAGATCAATGATTGATGGAAGCAGTTGAACCAAGGACTGTATGGATCATGCCCATGGGGTATGAGATTGATGAACGAATACTGGACATGTATGCTCAACACCTTCTGAGCAAACCAAAAGATACCTCAATTGAGAGATTCAGTACATATGGTGAACTTAGTGTGAAACTGTATGTTGAACTCCAAAAACCTGAATCTACGAGAAAGATCCAAAGGCAAGTTGAAATGTATGCAAAAAGTATTGGAATAACTAGAGAAGCTGTGAGACAAAATAGGGAAAGAATAGAGAAAGCTAAGAAGGAGAAGCAGGACAGGGAACAAGGAAGTGTTTCAGTAGAATCCCTCTCTAAATCAAGGACCACTAGGAGTTTTGGTACAACCTCTAGTACATCACCTTCTCCTATTGCAGAAAAATTCAAAGAAAAATCTACGAGTAAGGAAGGAAAAAGATCAAAATTAATGGCCAAAAGGTCATATGTCTGTATGGAGAAGGAGGATGAAGAAAAGTCTGATTCAGATGATAAGGTTAAAGAGTTGAAGGCCTCAGGCACCAAGGCTACTAAAGTATCAAAGGAAAAGCCCTTCAAAAGCATAAAGTCAAAGAAAGTAGAAGCATCAAGGACTACCCAAGACAAGCCCTCCAAAAGTGTAAAGATGAGCAAAAGACAAAAGACTGAAACCCATGTTGAAAACTCTACCTTGTCAATTGAAGACATTGTGAATGTAGTAACTATTCATGGGTATTTGAAGCCCATAACAGAATATTATGATAGCTTTGATGATGCTAACAAGAAAATCTTGGAGGATGCTACTGTTAAGTACTTAAACACATTTAAAAGAGCACTTGTAGAAATTGTGTCAGATATCCCTAAGAGTCTAAGTGATATCTTGGAGATGAGAAAAGAAGCTACTAAAGAAAAGGATTTGGAGTTAAGGGAACATGTGTTGTCCAGTTTGTGTCTGGTCATCTCTAGAAAGGAAGCAGATAAAATTTTCAAAGAAGTTAAAGATCAATTCAGAAGCAAGAAAAGGATGAATAAGCTAATGATTGGAGACATTAATGAAGTGGTCAAAGAAACAGAGCAAATTCTAAAGAAATCCCTGGACAAGAATAAGTTTTATGTGGTCACTGAGGAACCTGATGCTAATGATACACCCCTTCCAAATTAAGAAGAGTTAAAGGAAAATGAACAGTAAGTTGAGGTAGATGACTTCTCTGTTCTGAAAAATGAAATATCAAATAAAGGAGATGAAGATATGGTAAAGGAAGATAATGTTGCTGGTGCAGAGGATACTCAAATTTCTCTAGACCAATTTGGTGAGGCAAATGTAGAAATGAATATGGAAATAGATGATCCTATTGAAGGTGATTCTAAGAAAAATAAAGAGCAGAGAGCAGGAGTTAAAAACAAGGAAGATCAAGAAAAAGAAACTGATTCCTCCATTCTGGATGTTGAGGAATTTGATAAAAATGATGATAATGTTGCTACTGAGGATACACAAAATCCTCTGGAAAAGAATGCAGAAGACATTGCTGATGATGTAGAGAGAGTAGAAGCAAAGAAAAAGAATGAAAATGATAAGCAAGACAATGTAGTTGACTCCAGAAAGGGAAGAAATGTAGGCCCTAAAACTGAAACATCATATTGGGCAAGAGACACTGTAGAAGCGGTGAAATAAATTTTGGAGAGAGATCAACAACTTGCAGAATATCTAGATATAATACAAGGTCCAATCAATTTTGATACTCTTTTCTCTGGTACAGAAGATGAAGTTGGCCTCATTTGCACAAGCTAAGGCCAGAGAGGAAATTTTGAAGTTCCATATTGAAGATAATGACTTGCTTGGTCTTGCATCCGATATTTTTGAGAAAATCATGCCTACATTTCAGAAGGATTAATCAGCATATCTCTTCGGTCAGTTGAAGAGTCTGATAAACTCTGTAGGTACTCATTTTGAGTCTTCTGAAAAGTTAGCAGAAGTCAAAGTCCAAAATGAATTTAATGATATGTTTAGGGTAAAATTTGGATTGTTTAGTTTAGTGTTTAGATGTTTGAATCCTCCTTTCACCCTTAACATTCAAGGAGCTAGGGTAGAGTGGAAATACACTATCATACCCTAGGTCACTGTGAAATGTAGAGAAACTTGGATTAGGGTGTTTAATTATCAATTTTCCTTCTCTTATACTTGATTGACCATTAAAACCCTAATTTTGCAAATGCCACAGTAAACAGATGAATTACAGAAAAATCTCTTGCAGATGGGTGTAAAATGTCAAGTCATAGAGTACCTATTTTTAGGGTTCTGAGGTAGAAAAGTCAGGGACATAGGAGCAGGCGCCCAAGTCCAAGTCCTATATTTTTTTCTAGACCTGAGAACTCAGTATGTAACTCTTTCTTGCTATTCTAGAGATTTTACCATCATGGAACTCGGAGGACTAATGAGCAGGTACCCAAGTCCAGGGGGTAGATTTTCTTCCTGTTCTGCAATCTCGACACTCCAAGATGTCTTCCTCTAACTTCACTTTGTCTAGCTCCTCAACTTATAACTTGCAACCATAAAAATTTTGGGAGGGGGTTGTGGTGTTTAGAGGCTTGCCTCAGTCAAGCCCTAGAGGGCACTTAAGTCTTTAAACACCGTTGTCAGACAGAGAGTACGTGCCCTTGTGATGTAGAGGCAAAAACTAAAGGAAATGATGATGAAAACACAATATAATGTCACCTTGTAGTGAAGATCTCATGGGAGGAAGATGCCCTTCATTCCATGATGAAATGGATGCTCAAATATGCAAACACAAACACATAAACCACACAATTCTACTCTTGTAACACAATGAAAGCCTTGAATCACCTTGAGAACACATGAACATCACAATTGTGATCTAGTTTCTAAATGAATGCCTAAACATACTTTTATATGCAACTACAAACACTCTTGCCAAGATTTCATAAATTTGAATATACCGTGTCGGCATAGAACCCAAATAACAGTCACAAGTCGACACCCAAAAATTGGGACTGCCCCAAAATAGGGCAGGACTAGGGCATGGGCACCCAAGTCCTCCCTATTTTGGGTAGGGTCTAGCTCAAGGGGTACTCCTAGGTCCCATTTGTCATGTTACTTAGGGCTCATTCCATCGAGATGCCAAATTATGAAGTAAGATGTCCTAAATGCATGCAAAAGACCCAGGAGCTAAACCTTATAAGGGAAAAGCCCCCAAGGGGACATTTTCCAATGTTACATGATAAAAGATTTAGTGAACTGAAAAGAATAATTACTAATGATAGAATTATGTTGGATACTAGTGTAAAGAGTATTAAAAATGCCATCACTGAAGGAGGAGATGTGTACAAATTTTGTCTATCTTGGCCAAAAGTTGTAGACGACATTGAGAAGAAAATAAAGGAGTCCGAGCAAAAATCGTCAAATGTATCTCAATCCTTTAATCCTTTGATAGTATCTACATAAAGTCAAGAATGTCAAGTCGTTACCTTGATTGAAGAAATAAATAAATTTGTGAAAGAAAAAGAAAACATTGTGGCAAAGATGTGTGAACTTCAGGGACTGATTCTCCCTAAGTTAGAAACAATGTTCAATGCACTGACAGAAGCTCAAGATGCTACTCTGACAAGTGATCCCACTAATCTACAAAAGGTAGAGTCAGAGGTATTCTTATTCAGTGGTCATATTTCAATTTTGGATGGCATGAGGAAAAGTTGGGACAGTGAATTGGCACTGTTGAAAAACATTTTTGGTTATGTGCTTAAGTTCATGTAGACAAGACATAAGGATTGTTTGTATATATATGCCCATGTACATAGAATTTTTAAATGAATTTTGGTATGCAGATCTTAGCCTTTTCCATTAATGTCAAAGGCATAGTCGAAAGGAGTGAAAAATGAGGAATTCATCTAAGGGGGAGCATTGGAAATCACAAGTGTACTTAGTAAGGGGGAGTTGTTCTAGCACTTAGTCATTTTTCACTAAGTGTTGCCATCAATGCCAAAGGGGGAGATTGTTGGCCTTGAGAGCCACTGCTAAGCCTATCAAGTGTTGTCATTGATGGCAACTAAATCTATCTTACACATCCGCATTGCATCATTTGATCATGCCGGAAGTTAGAGTGTAGATCTATCTAAGTCCGAATAGATAGGAATAGAGCATATGATAGGGTTCAACATCTTGGTCCGCATTTCTCTACAGGTAATCATATTGTGTTGTTGGATCTAAAGGAATGTTAAGGGTTGTTAGGGATACCTAAATCCAAATTTTTATCCTCCGGTGATGAAGTGATTGAAAGTTACAAGAATCTGAGTATTGGGTTTTGGTTAGACAGTTCAGTCCAGTGAAGAATAGGCCGACTTGGTATTTGATCCTTGTGTAGATTAGGAGAAGTTGTTGGTTGGGTATTTTATGAGATCCAGTGGTATTGGTCGACATGTGTGGTGACTTGAATACACAAGTTTTGGTCCACATTGATGTTTGTGCATGGATTCAGCCAACAGAATAGTGATCTTGAAAAAGTTTCTAAGTCTTCTTGAGGTCGACTGTAGTTGAAGAAATCTCATGTTGCAGATATATATAATCGATGAGTTTGAGCATTTTGAGATGTGAATGTGTGAATATGATGTGAGAGGTACAAAGTGTGGTAGTAACAAGTGCAAAGCAAAGAGATCTAAGGTTTAGATCATGGCAGAATAGTGAAATAGGGTAGTAAGAGATGAAGTGTGTGAAGTCAGTATATTGAGCCTAACCAAAACTATAATCGTGCATTGTTAGATGCTATTCTTTAGTTCAAATAATTTAGTAAACTCTTGTAATTGATTGTGTAGGTAGTGAGCCTCCTTTGAGCAGTGAGCTCTAGTCAGTGCACTCGAAGGCATGTGCCTTCCCATTTTGTAATACTTTTAATAGAGTATAAAATCTTGTGGGTTAACCCCCACTGTGGTTTTTCCCTTAATCGGGTTTCCACATAAAAATCCTGGTGTTCATGTGTGATGATCTTGTTGTTAATGTTCTTATGTTCTTACTTCTTTCTTTTGAATGTATGTGGTTAAAAAGATAAAGGAACATCATAATAAGTTTTCCCGAACACTAATTCACCCCCCCTCTCAGTGCTCCTTAATTACAACATCTTCAAGTATTTGAATATTCTCTTGACTGCCTTTGCATATGTTTCTTGAGGATCCACTTGAAATCTTGCAACCAAACACACAAATTGCATAATATTAGGCCTTGATGCCATTAGGTATAGTAGGCTCCCAATCATAGAACTATATAGAGTTTGATTAACTTTAGGTGACTCATCATCTTTACTCAAATGGCAACTAGTTACCATAGGAGTACTTACTGGTTTGCAGTCTTCCATGCCAAACTTTTTCAAAATTGCCCTGACATACTTTGATTGACATATAAATATGCCATCATTTGATTGAGTAATTTGGACTCCAAGAAAGAATGATAGCTCACCTAACATACACATTTCAAATTCTTTTTGCATCTCTCCTACAAATTTATTACACATCTCATCATATCTGCAAAATATTATATCATCAACATACATAGAAACAATTAGAATTTGTTTGCCTTAAATTTTCATGTAGAGATTACTATCTACAGTACCTTTCTTGAAACCTTGCTATGGTAAGTACTTATCCAACCTTTCATACCAAGCACTAGGGGCTTGTTTGAGACCATACAAAGCATTCTTAAGTCTGCATACCATACTTGGGTCTTCTAATAACTAAAATCCATTAGACTACTCTATATAGAATCCCTTTTCTAAATAGCCAATCACCAAGGCAAATTTATCATCCATCTGATATACCTTGAATCCCTTATGTACTATAAATGTAATCACCATTTTGATTGCTTCCATTCTTGCCACTGGAGCAAATGTCTCCACATAGTCAACAACTTCAACTTATGAATAACCTTACAAACTAACCTTTCTTTGATACTTACCACTTCTCCATCTTTATTCAATCTGTTTCTCTATACCCATTTTGTGTCAATCACATTCTTGTCAATAGGCCTTGGTACTAATTCCCAAGTCTTATTCTTCTCTATCTGATTTAGTTCTTCTTTCATGGATTGTACGCATCCTTCATCCTTGCTAGCCTCATCAAAAGTTTTAGGTTCCACTCTTGATAGTAAGGAAAAACTTACTTGTTCATTTGTTCTTGCAAGTCTTCTTCTTGTCATTGTTAAGTATGAAAAAGGAGAGTGATTACAGCTAAGATGCTCACTAGATCAAACCCTTTTCTATATAACATTCAAGGACAAGACCAATCCAAATCACTACCAAATGAAGGTGGACTCAGCTACCAATCTTGTACTCATGTGTGTTATAGATGGATCAGATTTAACTTATCCCTTTTATCAAACCCTAGGTTAAAATGCATGAAACCCAAGTTCTACACTAATCAGATTATAATAGAGGAAGTACAATAGATATCTAGGATCCAATTGCATAGGGATGATCAACAAGATGATACCACCTATCTCCCGAAAGCATAGATGTCAGAGGATTAATTTGTGACCACCCAAGTCTTGAGTGAAGGTATCTGTAGAAAATGTCAACTAGAAAGATGACTCAAATGTTTCTTTGACACCAGATGTGAAGTTAGAAAGGGTATAAAGACTAGGGTGCTGCCTCCCAAGTCTAGGATAGAAGAATATTCTATAGCTATTGTCAGATCTTGAAACCCTGATCTTCACTCAATCTTCCTGTATCTTCATATTCTCCTGATCTCAATCTTGTAACCTACACACAAGATGACAAGATAGGTTTTCAGGGGTTCTGATGTTTAGGTACCTACCTCAATCAAATCCTGGGATAGCATTCAAGCTTCCCAACACTGTTGATTGATAGAGAGTGTGTGCTCTTGTAGGGTAGAGGAGCAACATAATTAATGATATGATGAATCAAATGATGATAAACAATAATGATATCACCTATATTGTGAGATCCTTCAACTCCTAAGGAGAGATAGATGATGACTTTAAAATATGCAACAACACACAATTGCAACACACAAATCTATTCTAAAATCCCAATGAATGCTTTTGCTTGCTTTTCTTCAAAATCATAAGTTAGCTATATCCATCTAGGTTAACAATGAAGTAAAAAATGCACTTATATATGTTTTCTCACTCATAATTGTGAAATTAAACCAAAAGAGATAATGAGGAGAAACCTTTTGAAAGGTCCCAAGTTGACATGACTTTGAATTAGGCATGACCTGAAAGGGGGGACATGGGTGGTACCACCCAGGTCCATCAACCCTTCTTGGGTCTAGGGTAAGGTAAATAAAGGGGCTTATATTCCAATTTTGTATTGGTGTCAGGTAATTTTGCGTCAGGATAAAGGTGTGTGCAAGAAGTTGAGTCCACTTTTTGGCCAAAAAGTTGAAGTGTTTTCCCTGGTTTTCATAATTTTTCACATTTGACCTTAAAATTTGAGGCACTTAGAGATGGAATCTTGAAAAAAGTAACTAATCATAAAATGTAGTACTTGGAGTCTAGTTTCCAAATATGTAATCAATTTGAATACCCAGATAATACAAATTAATTTTCAACATGCCTTTCTAAAAACCACTATTTAAAAGTCATTTTTTTTACTATACCATGCACGTGTACATCATCCATATTTTAACCTAAATAATCATGTTTTTCTAAATCCTTTTGGGAAAATATTTGTAACTCACTGAAGCACATTTTCCATATTTTTTTGTAATTTTTTTATTGAATATTTTTTTTTATTTGTCATATTTGGTGTTTTAAAAATCTTGTCATTTTTGGAATTTTTTTTTTCAAATTGAAAATAATTTTCTAAGGTATGTTTTCGTACAATTTATTTTTCAAAAAATTATTTTAATAAAAAGTTATTAAAATACTAAAATACCCTAATAATTGAAGTTTATGGACTGATTTCATCAAAAAATAATAGAAATATAGAAAAATAGTCCAATTGTAAAAAAAATTACATATTTAGAATCTCCACTATCTCATCTATAATGGGTTTTAATTTCGTCAAAAAATTCTATAAAAAAATTCTTCAGACATATGCCCAAAGTCACTATTTTGTTGTGATATTGACATGACCTTAAACTTGTAGGTCAAACCAGGTCTAGAGCCTAGGTTTGGGTCCCCAACCCATTTCCCAAACTAGTTAACAAAGCAAAAACTAGGCCTAAAATTCAAATTTTAAGAAACGGGATCCCATTTTGTTTTCCATATTTTATCCCTTTATGAAATGGGATACCGTTTCTAGAAAATGAGATCACGCTTTTGGCTTGGGGTCTCGAAGCAAAATGGGATCCCATTTCATAAAATGTGGGATAGTCTGCAACTTCTACCTTAAGTGGACTCAACTTTGTACATTTACCTATAAACATTTTGAATGTATAATGCAATCATGGGGACCTAGGAGCTAAACAATGAGGTAAAAAAAGATGTGGACTCTTTTTACTCCATAACACTTAGCCCCCACTTTAATATGTGTATGATCTTATGATTAGTACATGCATTAAAGTATGGTCAAAACACATCAAAATGCTCAAACACTAGATCCAAAAGGACACCCTAGGTTTGGAGGACTATCCCTAGCCCCAGGCTTAAGCAAACTTAAGAAGACACATGACAAACATACAAAACATGAAGAAGATAGTAAAGAAGCATGTAATAGATAGATAAGACATGAATGCAGTCACACAATACATAAAGTATACATGGAGAGAGGACATTATTGACCAATTATTCAATACTAAAAGGCGATCAGGGAGCTCATTGTTATGCGCCACTATCAAAAACACACAAAACACATAGTGTAGGTGGAGCTCATTTCTACATGCCTCCATAAAAAATGCAAGACACATGGCATGGGGGAGATCATTGCTACACACCTCCACAAAAAAATACAAAACACATGGAGAACACATGAAGTACATGAGCATCATAGAGTGTGTCATTGACCCACTATATGTCTTATCCATAGCAAACACAAGTGATGGGGAGGAGCTCATCGCTACACTCTCCCATCTAAGAGATGCCAAAGAAACCTAACAGTCGAGCTTATGCTACAACAACTACCAAGAACATGGTTAAGGGTGAGTAACTCAAGACCTAACCCTGCCTCACATGAGAGGAATTTTAAAAAAATAATGTGTAGCCTACTCAAGGGAATACATCATACCACCTTCATTCTGAAGATGCTTTACAGTGAGAAGGAAGCATGCACACAAAGTATACAACCCCACCTATGTCACGGAGATGCCTTATAGTGGAAACGAAGTATATGCAAATACACAAAACAAAGTAGACAACCCCACTTGCATCACGAAGATGCCTTTGTTAGACTTAGGGTAGACAACTGAGAGGGGGGGTGAATCAGTTGTACAAAACTTTCTTCCAATTAAACACTTAACTCCATTTTGCAATTCAACAGCATAATTAATAAATCAATCATGGAAACATAATGCAATGAATCAAGAGCATAAACACATCAACACATGAGACACCAAGATTTTGACGTTGAAAAACTGGTTAAGGGAAAAACCACGGGGTGATTAACCCAAGATTGTATTCTCTATTAAAAGAATAGAAAGAACAAATGGCACATGCCAATTAGGGCTCACTACCTGAGCACACTGCTCACAAGAGACCCACTACCTAGAAGAGACACATTGTCTACAAAGAAATAAGTATCACCTACTTGAACTGGAAAATAGCATCTTCACCATGCTTGAATTAGTTCCATTGAAGCCCAATACTTTTACTCTGCCTTTCGCTCTCCTCCTCACTCCCACACACACATCTCTACAAAGTCACATTTGAAATGACTTTGCAATCCCTTATTTATACAAGACATCAACTTAGGAATAATCATCTAAGTCGGCAAACATCTACAAGAACATCCGCAAGATGTAAAACTCATCCGGTCGGCCAGTCTCAGGAAGAACACCATCATCTGGAAGTTATTCCTCAATTGCGAGCTCCAACTTCAATGCAGACCACCAATATGAACTAGACATAGTACACAGACCTCCACAAGCTTGCTTGAACCATCAAGAACATCCACACTTCATCTGCTTATTGAAATCCTTCTCTCCTTCATCCAAAACCTCAAGAACACAATCTGTCACCACTGTCACAAAAGAATAGATGCTTGCGAACCTTCAACCATGAACCAATCATGTTGACACTTCACAAAGACTTCCTTAACACTCCCTCAAATCCACAGAATAGGATAATGCATTTTTGTATCTCACCGGACCTGTCTGTATCACTTTGTCACCACTGAGCACCTACTGGAACCAGTTTTACTTGAATCGGCAACAACTTCTTCATATCTTCATGCGGACCTGTTAAATCTCTACTGGATCACCTTAAGACACATATCTACAAACCCTTTAATCTACATTCTCTAATCCTCATCCTATCTTGAATATTTACCTTATTGTCATCTCTGTTCTTCACTATTCCTGATTGAGACTAATTTTCTCAATATCCTCAGCACATAGCTCATCCAATCCTTATCATTAATGCAACAGGAGTATGTTGACATCAATGACAACACCAATTACACCCATACTTGCAACAATCTCCCCCTTTATCATTGATGGCAACATATGATGTGAAAAACTATTTTGATCATCAAGACAAGAACTTATCCTTACTGTCACAACTCCCCCTATCAGCAACAACCATTCACATGTCTTCTCTCCCTTTACTACTCCCCCTTTGATCAACAACTACTTGTTTTTCACATGTCTTCTCTCCCCCTTTGACATCAATGGAAAGGGGCACATACTTGCAATTTCACCACTTCAGAATCATACCTACTACTCCCCCTGAGTAGCAGATCCCTATCATCAATCTGGACCACAGGATATGACTATGATATCCACCAGACTGATGCACATTAGTGCACCTTAGTTCATCACTGGAGGGGTAATAACCCCTAACTTCTCCCTGAGATACTCAAAAGAGTCCTTAGGTAGAGGTTTAGTAAAGATATCTACAATCTGATCCTTGGAAGGCACAAACTCCAATCTGACTTCATTCTTGTTCACTTGCTCTCTTAAAAAGTGAAACTTGATGGATATGTGTTTTGTCTTTGAATGCAACACCAAATTCTTAGATATATTTATTGCACTTGAATTATCACAGAAAATTGTAATAGGCTCCTCATACTCCATTCTAATATCTCTTAGCATTTACTTCATCCATAAAACTTGAGTACAGCTACCTACTGCTACAATATATTCTACTTCTATAGTGGACAGAGATATTGCCTCTTGTTTCTTGCTCAGCCAAGAAACCACTCTCTTACCCAAAAAGAATGCTCCACCACTGGTACTCTTCTGGTCATCCATATCACCTGCCCAATTAGCATCTGTATATGCATGAAGAGAGAAATCATCATCTCTAGGATACCACAGACCATACTCAACTGTCCCTTTTAGATATCTAAAAATCCTCTTGATTTCCATGACATGAGATTCCTCTAAGATCAGCCTAAAATCTAGCAACAAGACCAACAGCCTGCATAATGTCTAGTCTAGTTTGAGTAAGATATAACAGTCCTCCAATCATCGACCTATACTTTTTTTGATCAGCCTTGGGAGAGTCATCATCCTTTCTCATCTTACATCCGGTTGCCATGGGAGTGTTCATTGGCTTTGAGTCTTCCATCCCAAATTTCTTCAATAATTCTTTCACATATTTGGTCTGAGAAATGAAGATTCCTTTATTTGTTTGAGTAATTTGTAGACCCAAGAAGAAATTCATTTCCCCAAGCATGGACATCTCAAATTCACTTTTCATTTGATTTGCAAAGATTTTACACATACTATCTCTTCCTCCAAAAATGATATCATCAACAAACACTTCAACAATCAAGATGTTCTCATGATCAATTTTGAAATACAAATTACTGTCAGCAGTACCTTTGTTGAAACCAATCTTAAAAGATGCTTATCTAATCTTTCATACCAAGCTCTTGGGGCTTGCTTTAGTCCATACAGTGCCTTCTTCAACTTGTAGACCATATCACCATGATCAAATAATTAAAATCCATTCGGTTGCTTAATGTACACTTCTTCCAAATCACCATTCAGGACAACAGACTTGACATCCATCTGAAACACTTTGAAATCCTTGAAGGCAACAAAAGTAAGAAATAATCTGACTGCTTCAATTCTTGCCACCAGAGCAAAAGTTTCTTCAAAATCAATTCCTTCTACTTGAGAGTAACCCTTGCAGACCAATCTGGCTTTATTTTTTATTACTTTACCAACTTCATTTAGTTTGTTCTGGAAGACCCATTTGGTTCCAATCACATTTTTGTTTCTAGGTCTGAGAACAAGATCCCAAGTGTGATTTTTCTCAATTTGCATCAACTCTTCCTCCATTGCTTTAGTCTAGTTTTCATCATTAAAAGCTTCATTCACTGTCTTAGGTTCAATCTTTGAAATCAAACAATACTCATCTAAATTTTGAGCAATTCTCCTTCTTGTTTGTACACCTTTGCTTTTATCACCTATGATCTGATCTTTAGAGTGATTCAGTCTTACATACCTAGGCACTATGGGAGTTTCTTACATTTCTACTTCTTGAACATGCTCATTCAAACTTATCTCTTCTTCTTGATTTACCAGATCAATCTGGATCTGAATCTCAGAAGAGGCTTGGGCTCCTTGAGTTAGAACACCATTCTGATCATCTTCATCATATTCATAAAATCTTGAGGGTTTTTCAATTCATTCATCAACCTTCACATTTGTACTTTCTATCATCTTTCATAGTCTCTTGTTATAACACCGGTATGCTTTGCTTTGAGTAGAGTAACCCAAGAATATTCCTTCATCACTTCTAGCATCAAACATTCCTAGATCTTCATCTCTTTTGATGTAACATTTTCTACCAAAGACTCTAAAATACCTCACAGTAGGAGTGATGCCAAACCAAAGTTCATAAGGAGTCTTACCAGTATTGCTTCTAATTTGAACTCAATTGAGAGTATAGACTGCAGTGCTGACAGCTTCTCTCCAATAGATTTGAGGAACATTTTCTTCCATCATCATTGTCCTAGATGCTTCCTAGATGGTCTGATTCTTTCTCTCAACTACTCCATTCTGATGTGGGGTCCTAGGAGTAGACAACTGTCTCTTGATTCCATGTTTCTCACATAAATCTATGAACTCACTAGATGTGAATTCTCCACCTCTATCAGACCTCAGACATTTCAATTTTAATCCGGTTTCATTCTCTACCATAGCCTTGAATATTTTGAATTTCTCAAGAGCTTCTGATTTCTCTTTCAGAAAGGTTACCCACATCATCTAAGAATAGTCATCAATTAGTAACATGAAGTATCTATCACCTTGCACACTCCTGATTCTTGCCGGACCACAAAGATCAGTATGAACTAAGTCCAATAATCTGGTAGAAGATTGTTCCTTGCTTTTAAAAGAGACTCTGCTTTGTTTTCCCAACTGAAATTCTTTATGTGTAGGTTTCACTAGTTTTGGAAGATCTCTTATAGCCTGAGTATTGCTTATCTTGATGATATTATCAAAATTCACATGACACATTCTCCTATGCCATAACCAGCTCTGATCAACTTGAACAAATAAACAACTTTTACCAGTACCAACCAAGTGGAAGATATTACCTTTAGTTTGTGTACCAGATGCAATCTCTGTTTCAGAACTTTCAAAGATCTTGCATTTTCCATTCTTGAATCAGAGATCATAAACTTTGTCCACCAACTGACCAACACTAAGAAGATTGTGCTTCAATCCTTCAACATACATTACATTACCGGTTTTGCTCCTTCCATCAAAAGAAATAGTTCCTCTTCCTTTGATTCTACTAGTAGAATTATCACCAAATTTTACCACTCCTCCTTCATACCTTTCCAAATCTATGAACTTATTTTTGTCACCTGTCATATGGTGAGAGCATCCATTGTCAATGACCCAATCATCCTTTTCTTCAACTTGGGCAGCCAGAGCTCTTTCTACAACTTTATGATTGACAGATTCAAAGGACAATGGTTCTTCTTCCTTGATGGCAATAAACACCCAATCACTTCTGAATTTGTTTCCTGTCTCTGATTCATCATCTGTTACCCCTTCATTATCATCTTCCTCTTGAACATAGTAACAATTCTTTTGAAACCTTGATCTGTTAGGATTTGGCCTTGAAAATCTTTCCAGACACTTAGAGGCAAAATGACCAATCTTATTGTAGTTAAAGCACTTAAAAGGCAATTTTCCTTCATACTTACCAGATCCTCTTGGCAGTCTTTTTGCAATAAGAGCTTCAAGTTGAGCAGTTTCAGCTTCTTCTTCTTCCAAGTCATTTCTTGCTTTTTCATACCATGATAGTTTCCTTGAAGAGTTCTCTCCCAGATCAAACCTTTGCTTAGCTTTCACAGAGGCACTGGCTTTGAATGCAGATTCATTCATAGGAGGGGCATCTCCAAACTCAGTCATTTCAAATGCAGCCAATTTACCAGCCAATTGATCTCTTGTGACAGTTGTATGGGCTCTGAATTCTTCAATGGCAACAGCCTTGATTTTGTAAGAAGCAGGGAGGGATCTGAGAATTTTGCCAACCATCTCATCTTCATCCAAGACTCCACTAGCATTTCTAATTCCACAAACAATATCATTTATTCTTGGCATAAAAGTAGTAATATTTTCATCATCTCTCATCTTCAGGTTTTCAAATTTCCCTTTCAGACTTTGTATCATTGCACTTTTAACATACTTGTCTCCTTCATGCAGAAGTTCTAATTTTTCCCAAATCTCAAAAGTAGTTGGTAGGTCAATAACATTTGAGAGCTCTAAATTAGATAATGTGCTTAGAAGAGCTTCTATAGTCCACAGATTGTTTTCAGCATCTATGATTTCATTTGGGGCTTTCGGACCACCCTGTGGAGGTGTATACTTTGTTGTAACCATGGTCCAGTACGCCATTCCCATACATTGCAAGTGACATTTCCTGCGACCTTTCCAAAGATTAAAATTGGTTCCATCAAACTTTGGACTATCCTATTTGTAAGACATCATTTTGGATCACCTCAAGCAGTTAAGCTTCTTTTAGAGGAACTTGGCTCTGATACCAATTGTTAGACTTAGGGTAGAAAACTGAGAAGGGGGGGCGGTGAATCAGTTGTACAAAACTTTCTTCCAATTAAACACTTAACTCCACTTTGCAATTCAGTAGCATAATTAATAAATCAATCATGTAAACATAATGCAAGGAATCAAGAGCATAAACACATCAACACATGAGACACCAAGATTTTGATGTGGAAAACCTAGGTAAGGGAAAAACCACAGGGTGATTAACCCAAGATTGTATTCTCTGTTAGAAGAATAGAAAGAACAAATGGTACATGCCAATTAGGGCTCACTACCTAAGCACACTGCTCATAAGAGGCCCACTACCTAAAGGAGACACATTGTCTACAAAGAAATAAGTATCACCCACTTGAACTAAAAAATAGCATCTTCACCATGCTTGAATCAGTTCCATTGAAGCCCAATACTTCTGCTCTGCCTTTCATTCTCCTCCTCACTTCCACACACACATCTCTACAAAGTCACATTTGAAATGACTTTGCAATCCCTTATTTATACAAGACATCAACTTAGGAATAATCATCTAAGTTGGAAAACATCTACAAGAACATCCGCAAGATGTAAAACTCATCCGATCGGCCAGTCTCAGGAAGAACACCATCATCTAGAAGTTATTCCTCAATTGCGAGCTCCAACTTTAATGCAGACCACCAACATGAACTGGACATGGTACATTGACCTCCACAAGCTTGCCTGAACCATCAAGAACATCCACACTTCATCTTCTTACTGAAATCCTTCTCTCCTTCATCTGGAACCTCAAGAACACAGTTTGTCACCAATATCACAAAAAAATAGATGCTTGTATACCTTCAAACCATGAACCAATCAAGTTGACACTTCACAAAGACTTCCTTAACACTCCCTCAGATCTGTAGAACAAGATAATGCATTTCTGGATCTCACCGGACCTGTCTGTATCACTCTGTCACCACTGAGCACCTACTAGAACCAGTTTTACTTGAATTGGCAACAACTTCTTCATATCTTCATGTGGACCTATTAAATCTCTACTGGATCACCTTAAGACACATATCTACAAACCCTTTAATCTGCATTCTCTGATCCTCATCCTATCTTGGATATTTACCTTATTGTCATCACTGTTCTTCACTATTCCTGATTGAAACTAATTTTCTCAATATCCTCAGTACATAGCTCATCCAATCCTTATCATTAATGCAATAGGAGTATGTTGACATCAATGACAACACCAGTTAGACCCATACTTGCAACAACCTTATGGTGAAAAGGAAGTATACACAAACATTATTTATTGCAATATCCAAGATATCCAAGAATTTACCACAATAAATGCTCCCACCTTAAAGTGGTTGCTCTCACTAGATGATAGTAATCACATTTAAGTTAAGGTTAAAAACACACAAGGGAACAAGAGCTTTCACAATGCCCATGCCCCAAAGCAATATGTGCTTACAATCATCGAGTTGTTCCCAACAAACACATTAATATCAATTGCTAATAACCATTGATCAATAATATGCACAACTTTGGTTAGAAAATCTAATCTAAGATAAAAACCAAATCATTTCACAAAAAAAATGAAATAGAAATAAGGAAAAATGTCATTCAAACTAACCAAGGCTATACTTATAAATTCAGAACCAAGTATAGCCATGAGGTTATACTTCAGGTATAGAAGAACTGAGTGTATCTATAAGGTGAGACAAAAACATTTCAAAGTGTATAGAAGCATATTTCGAGTATTGTAAAGATTTGCTACAATAATTTCATAATATGGTACATGATCACATCATGACATAAGTGATTCTACTAGTCAAACATCAGTAAAAAATTACCTTGTCTTCATATATGGAGTAGGTCTATTTTCTTGTTTTCTTGTTTTAGGGACGTATGGTCCTTATAAGAAGTGTATATTTGTTGTTGCCATCCATCGACTAGTAGAGCCACATGTACAATGGAAGAATGACATCACAAAAATCAAAGGAAAAAAAATTGACTTAGGGTCACAACATGAGAAGATGCCCCCAAAACACCTTCTACAATGTTATCCACCAAGGCACCACACACAACAATTGCAATAAGAGAAGGGTAGAAGAATAGAGAAACAAAGAGAAGAATTGTCACAATAGAGGTGGTCTCCTTGTATCCTTGTGTCATGTCAAAAAATGTCCCCTTGAGGGATTTTCCCTCTTAAGGTTTAGCTTCCAAGTCCTTAATTTGTAGTTAGAGCATCTTGCATGTATTTTTGACTCTCGATGAGAAAACCCTTGGGTCTTGTGATAAACAGGACCTAGGGGGCTGCACTTTAATGATCACTAAGAAACAATGTCAGGGTGCACTTGGGCGCTAGCACCCTAGTCCAATGCTATTTTGGGTCTACCCTAATTTCAAATGCCAGTTTAGTGAATGTTATTTGAGTCCTATGTCGACATATAAAGTTTGAATTACGAAATTTTTAGCAGGAATCTTTGTAGTTGCATATATAAGCATGATTAGGTTTCATTTACAAACTAGATCAACATTTTTATTGAAAAGCTTTTGTGAAAGTAATTCAAGGCATTCATTGTGTTGTAGAGTAGTACTTCATGTTGTTATTGTGTTTGTATTTGTGGATTTTCCATCCATCTTCTCATGGCATGAAGAGCATCTTCCTTCCATGAGATCTTCACTACAAGGTGATATCTATTGTGTTTTCAATCATTTATCATTTGGATTTTTGCCTCTATCCTGCTAGGATACGCACTCTCATCTGACAACGATGTTTGGAAGAATTGAATGTCTCTTTAGGGCTTGATTGAGGAAAGCCCCTAAACACCAAAACCCCATACCACACTCCTTTTGATTGTAGGTTGCAGGTGTCAAGTCCCATGGAGTGGAGTTGCAAGAAGGACTAGCAGACATCAAGGGTTCAAGATCTAGAAAGAAGTGGAGTGGACTTGCAGGAAGGAGTAGTAGACAACAAGGGTTCATGATCTAGAAAGAAGTAGGACACTAGAGATTTTCCTGGACTAGGGTGCTAGTCCCCATGTCCTCCATAGTTGAATCCCCAAAAACAAAAGTTGCAGTGCTAATTAGTGTCAAAAGAAAACAAGGATCCTACAAAGAAATATGTACCTTGGACTTAGGCGCAAATCCTCGTGTCCCTAACTTTTTTGCCTTTCAAACTTCAAAAAATAGTGAGTTAAATATCTCTATCCTTTATCTTAGTTTGAAAGGATTTGCTGTAGTTTGACAATTTGCTTACTGATTTGCATATTTAGGGTTTCTAAGTACAATTGAGCATTAGATAGAGACATAATTTGACTCAGCCAAGAATCCACAGCTTCCCAAGTGGTAGCCCAACCTAATAGATGATTGCTCTTGCTTAGTGGAGATTCAACTTAGTTGACAACCCCTTGGAATGTTTGTAGTGAAAGGAGGATTCCACATAAACCCCTAAAATCAACAATCTTCTTTTTACAACTAAACACCTTGACCTTACAAGAGTATCAAGGGTCATCCAAGGAGACCAAAACAAATATTTAACAGTACAAGGGTAATAGAACACATCAACATATATACCTAAGATGAGGCCACCCTTGAGAGAAACTAGAAGAGGTCCTTCATTGAGTGTGGATAAATGAGGGAGAAATACATAATTGCAGTTGTGTGGTGCTTGATTCAAAATATTTTGTATGTTTTCTTTTGGCTGATGATTCATTTGTTGAAAAAGTTTCTAATGTGATATTTCCTGGTAGACAATCTATGTCCATCATCTCAAGATATATCAAAGTGAGTGTTGGACTTATTGATATTGTGTTAACTTTAAGAGTACAATGATGGTAAGATTTGGTGAGCTTCAAAGGATGGTATCCAATACCATCCAAAGAGCTATGTGTAATAGTTGAACTAAGGGTACTTTGGTTCCTTGTTGTTGTATGCAACAACCATTACCTTCATAGTTACAATTTTTGTAAAGGATTTGAAATCCACGACCATAGAGAGACTCCATCTCTTTACAAGAAGGTAGGGCCTCATAAGCCTCATATTTGGTAGTGTAAGTAAAAGTATTCTCTCTATTTTCTACTAAATAAACTTTAGGTTCCTTAGGTATTTCAAAAGATTTCTTGGACGAGATCGAGGAAACTTTTGATGTTTCAAGATTAGGGTTAGTAAATTTATATTCCCCCATAAAGGAAGGAGTAAAAACTAATGAACCCCAATCGTCATGAAGAAGTACATTCGAAGGTGATTTAGAATCTCGCACAACATTATATACAACAAGAGGTATTGGTGAATCAACTTTTAAGTTATTAAGAAGCTTGTGATTGATGACTTATTTTTGCACCTCAACTTGTAAACAACTTTCTAGATTCAGGTCAACTTCAATGGTTAGAAGTTTATTTGTATAAATAAAATTTATTGATCAATTAAGGGTAGATGGAACCACCCCCTTGGCATGAATCCATGATCTACCAAGAATGATGTTATATGAAAATGCATTAGGAATAACATGGATAAGAGTAGATAGTGTCACAAGTCCAACCTTTATGCGTAAAGCTATGGTACCTAGTGATTATATACCAATGTTATCAAATCCACAAATGTTAAATTTATCCAGTTTGATTAAAGATGTGTCAACCTTGATATTGTGTAGAAAATCAATGCCACAAACATTAAGATCCAATCCATTGTCAATCATAGTTTGCTTTATCAAGTTTTTATTTATTATAACAGAGATTACAAGAGGATCATATTGGTTCTGAACTTCAATTGACGGTAATTCATGTTGTTGAAACATAATATCCTTTTTTGTCACATGCTTATAGTCTAACAAAGTTGCTACATCCTTTGGCTTAACATTAGGTGGTACAATCACCTTTTGTAAATCTTCTTGGAGCAGTTCATGATATGTAGGTGATGTTTGTATGAGTTCCTAGAGAGATATCTTAGCGGGAGTAGCACGAAGATGCTTGACAAGATCATAATCTCGACCAACATTATGAGTAAGATGAGGTGCTTGGGGAAGTATAGGTTGAGATTTTGGTAAAGTGATCAAAATGTTTGACTATTATTTACCTTGTTTGTTGTTATGGGTGTTATATGTGTGAGCAATCGTGTGATACTATGACACATATTGAACACCTTGATTTCCTTGAGTAATTTGTTTTGCATAATTGAGAATGTAAGTTGGGGGTTGAGGTGGTATTGGAGCTCCTTGAACCATGGCCACTAGTTTGAATCAAGGAGGTGCATTAGGTGTCTTATGTACAATGATTTTAGGGACATTAGTACACTTATCCATTATCCCCTTAGTGGGTGGAATAAGTCTATTAATGATGATTGAATTAACATTGGTTTCAATTTGATTAAACTCAACATCCATCCCCAAAGGATTTAATGTGAGAGACCTTTCTTTATGCACCATTACTTCATCTTTTGAAGGGAGAGCACTGGAACAAAGGGAAGGTAATGTTTTGTTAAGAAAATTGTTGATGACCATGTATTTAGTGATGTCTAAGGGGTTCGGACATGCATCCAAAGAACTATCTGTTAGTGCCTGAATTGACTGACAGTTTTTGAGCAATTTTCATGCAGGCACCTTCCTTAAAAAAGTTCTAAGTGTTGGACCTCCTCAGTATTTTTCAGCTGCATCATCATATTTTCTTCGATGGTGGTCAGCATCATCATGTTCTCTATCGACCGGTTTCTCATCAGGATCATCATGTTTCAATATCGGGTGATGTTTGGACATCGTCCCGATCCTACTGATGAGCTACAGTGTGCCCTGATTTGCTTGCGGGGGTGATTTTTCAAATATCTGGTGATCTTCCAATTATCACCCTGCCCTTATATGATGATGATGTCACCCCAATCTTCTGAGGGGGTTATTTTCTAAGTTGTTCAACCCGACCTATTTTTCTTTAGGAGGGTCGTCATCATCATCATCATATTTCTGATTATCGCCGTGTTGCTTGCGAGGGTCATCATATTGTCTACCTGCATGATCTTTCGCTGGGGTGATATTTTAACATCGGGTGATCTTTGTTAAGATCATCCTGATGATGTTGCTGTAAAGTTCTGAGTGCGACCCGATATTCATCGTGGTCACCATATTTTGAACGTCAGGATGTTCTTAGTCAATATCATCCTGATGTTGTTGTATCACTTCATGTTCGTTGTTTTATCATCCTGATGATGCTGACATCATTCTTATGTCAGGGTGATATCTATTTCTCTGCCTATCTGCATCATGATATTTCCGAAGGAGGGGGTGATATTTTCATTTTTGAATATCACCCGGATGTATGTTTGTTCCAGCGTCATGATGATGCTGATATCAGGGAGATATCCGCCTGTCGGCTTCATGCATTATCCGGTGGGGGGTGATCATTTCAAATATCTGTCATATTCATATATCACCCCGATCTTATAGCGGAGCTACAGTGCAGCATGATATTTGTGCATCAGGATGATATTTCCAAATATCCGGTTATCTTCCAAATATCATCCTGATGTCGATATGATGATGACATCATCCAGATATGAGGAGGTGCGCAGTAGGCAGATATGCTGATGACGTCAGTAGGATATGACGGTGACATCATCAGGATGTTCATCGGCCAGACATTTGGTATCGGCTAAGCAGGAGGATCTTCCTCTGATGGATCAGGTTGTGTCGATGAAGACGTTTATCATGTAGGTGATATTGCGATATGATGCTGACGTCAAGGTGATATTTCAAGCAACAGGATATCATGCTGCTGGAGGATGATGATGAAGGTTTATACTAGTGTCGTCAGGAGCAAAAGCACCGACATCATATATGCTCGCGACCTAGTATATAAGGTGATGAAAAGGTCACCGCGGGGTGCATGTGGGATAATTGATATCCTGCATATTTGAAATATCATGACGATGTATCTTGGCGGGAAATGGTTGCGACGCACAGTATTCTGCATTTCCCAAGGCCGCGGGTTGGTGCGCCATTAATGGCGAAGGTTGCAGAGGTATGGACGGATCTAGTACCCGATTGAAGGTGTACATCAACAGACAGTGGTGCAGGGCTCGAGGTTTCTTCCTGTCTCCTCCCTTACCTACTGCATTCATGTTTGAGCGCCAATCTGGTAATGCGTTGAGCGCCATTTTTCTGATACTATGTATCTGGCGGGATTTTTGGTCAACCATGTAATTAATTGCTGTGGTACACTACCTGGCTGTTATAAGCAGGAAGTGTTACTCATTTTTGGTGGTTGAAAGTTGAACATTTGGCTCTGTAACACAATACAGTCTGTTTTGGTTGCTCTGTACAGTTGAAACTTGTGAGTTTATGTATCTCCTGTTGTACGATTTGGCATGAATCCACTGATTTCATGGTTAATCTTATATGAATAATGTTGTGTTTGCATGTGTTATGCTGATTCTGTCTCCAGTTTTGCATGTATCTTTCTTACTGCAATAGGGATGCCATAAGTATAGACAGCTTAACACTCTTTATTGGGAGATATCTGTAAGGCAGATATCATGTGTATCCCCCTGAAATCCAGTTTTAGCTATTCATGCTGATCATTCACAGGTGTATGTCTACCGACTCCAAGCCCTGGATAGGCACCAATCTAGCTCTGTGTTGAGGTTATACACCATGCCCAGCTTTGCATCCAAAATTCAAACTAAACCATTTCATTCCTCCACCTGTTAGTTGTAGGAGTAGGATTAGGAACCCCCTGCATGCTCTCATACCCAACCAGACATCATGTCCAAGAATGTTGCCAGCCTTGTGATCTATCATACAGATCTTGGTCCACACATGAGAGTATTCTGCCTATTGTTGTCAAGTTAGATCTCTCTATCTTTGAGCTAGTCAAGGTTACATCTTGAGTTATAGGGATACCCTCCTTGGTGCGGCAGAACCAGAAGTGAAGGGGAGGCAGCTCACGCAACCTCCTGTATTTAGTTGGCTGAATCTGCCTGTGCATTAGAAGTGGCAAACCCTAATGCTGATTCAGAAGAAAAGTCAACAAAATGGCAACTCTACTGGGGAGATCAATGTCATATCCATGAAAGTTTGAGTCTACAAGATTAAAAAATTAGACCTGGAAACTGTTTGTTGCAGCAGAGAAAAAAGGTTGTATATGTGACTCTGCTGGTGGATGACCTAGAAAGAAAGAAATCAATTTGCAGCTTCAGCTTGTTTGAAGCTCATTCCTCTTCAAGGAGGTGGTGACTCTGCATCAAAGAACCTGATAAAAGAACAAAATCAGTCAAAGAAGAATTTGCAGCTCTTGCAACATATCCAGGTATTTCATATTGTTTGACAGACTCCCTATTTGGTGAGATAGCACTGGTTAAAAGGGAAACATTGGTGAAAACAGAGCTTGCATGCTTTTATTAGAACTTACCCTGTATTTCAAAGGGCATGCAATGTTGTTCAAAAAACTCATTTAAAGGACTTTAGGAAAGTTTGAAAAAACAGTTTAAATTTTGAGTGCCTAAAGTCATTGTTAGTATAAAATCTGAGTAGAGAGGAGGGTTGCAAAAACATAAAGGATGTATTATCTGCCTATGCACCCTTGTGAAGTGTCAAATGCAAAAATGTATAACAGTCAATCCCAACCATGTAATAAAAGAAGTTTCAACATAGATAGATATAAGCCCATAAATTTTAGTGGCATTTGTGGCTATCCAAATGCTTTTCCACCTAAAATCAGAAGATATTTGCCCAAATTTAGTGGCGTAAAGCATGAATCAGCTGAGAGACACTTGCAGCAGTTTATAAATGTTATAGATGATTTCGAGATTGACCGTGAAGATGTAGTTATGAGATTATTTGTTCAATCTCTAGAAGAAGATGCAAGGGATTGGTTCTCCTACCTTCCAGCTCGCTCTGTCAGCTCTTGGCATGGTTTTAAATCTGCATTTCTAGTACAGTATGGTGAAAGAGTTTCTGAATATGCAGCTATTAGTGACTTCATGTACATCCATATTGAAGAAGATGAGTTGATCCCAGCTTTTAACCTCAGATTTATGAGGGCATTGAATAGAATTCCAGAATGTATGAGACCTAATGATGCAATGTGCTTAGTCGTCTATTTGGGAGCCTTTGACAAAAAAATGAGTTATAGATTGAGAGACAAGGAGCCCACCACATTGCATTAGGCACATCAGTTTGCAACAGATATTGAAAACAATTGGAGGTATGGAATTCAAAAGAGTTATTTTTCTAAAAATTTTTGTTCTCCTGCAGCCCCCAATGTTGATGAAAGTTTTAATTCAGGAATTGACAATGAATGTCATAGCACTCACACCCCTGTTGTCCCAGTTTTTACATCATTCCAAGTGGATGATGTTTCTATTATAGAGGAGGATGTCCTTTTTTGCCCAACAGGTGAAGTTGAAAATAATAATTTTTCAAGTAATATTTGCATACCAGTCCTAAACAAAGAGCCTTCATGTTTAAATGATCCAGTTG
The DNA here is from genome assembly GCA_027924645.1 of Cunninghamia lanceolata. Taxonomy (NCBI): domain Eukaryota; kingdom Viridiplantae; phylum Streptophyta; class Pinopsida; order Cupressales; family Cupressaceae; genus Cunninghamia; species Cunninghamia lanceolata. Next base: position 10,468,496 of record BSBN01000193.1, read on the forward strand.
TGCAGAGTTGTGATCATATGGATCAAGAATCAATATCAGTTTCATCAGGAAGCATTGGAGGGCTGGAAAATGATGCAGATTGTTCAACTTCAGAGTGCATTGAAACAGCAGCAATCTTGTATGCGGGGCAATTAGATGATAAAAATGATATCCATGACCAGTGCATGGATCAGGTTTGTTTTTCTTATGACTCTGGATCTGATAGTAATGAAGAAGAATTGGAATGTCATGAAGAAGAAGCAGAGGCTTTTACAGTGAGTGTTAATCCCCTTTATGATGAGCCTGCTGATGCATATGATGTTGTGAGTCGTGACCTTCATTGGTGCATGATTAACCCTTTGTTTGAAGATGATGATACTGATTTGCAAACTGTGAATAATGAATGTTCATCATCACCTGATTCAGACATGTGCAACATTGGGTGTGTGGATCAGGTTTTGTTTTCAATATCAGTAGATATTAGGGATCTCATATTTTCTGAGTATTTTGAATTGTTGGATCAGCTGGATGAGTGCCTGATAATGTGCAGCAGCCAGATAAATGATAAAGAGTGCCAAGAGCAGTATGATGTACTGTCTGAGGGACATAACATACATGTGTTGCCTAATGTTGAAGAATATTATGTGTATGGTTATATGTCTAATTCTGAAATCCAAAATGACAGAGCTGAAAATGATGGTGGCAAGCTTTCAAAACTGGTGGAATATCTTTTTAAGCAGATGACATTATGGGCAGATTATGCCAATCTTTTCAGTTGGGATTGGGATATTCCAGTTTGGAATCAGGCATTTGACAAGAAAAAATTATGGTTTTTCCTTTTTGGCTGCCCAGGGCCGCCAAAATAATGTTTAAAAATAATGTGTTTGGTGATGCAAATCAATATAACATCATGACTCTGTGCCCAATGGATAAGGGACTGGTCTGCATCCCAGAGATCTGGGGTTCTCGCTGCAGTCTTCCACCTGCACGTCCCCAGACAGAGCCAGTTTTAGTGCCTGAATTGACTGAAGTTTTTGAGCAATTTTCATGCAGGCACCTTCCTTAAAAAAGTTCTAAGTGTTGGACCTCCTCAGTATTTTTCAGCTGCATCATCATATTTTCTTTGAGGAGGAGGTCATCAGCATCATATTTTCTTCGATGGTGGTCAGCATCATCATGTTCTCTATCGACAGGTTTCTCATCAGGATCATCATGTTTCAATATCAGGTGATGTTTGGACATCGTCCCGATCCTGCTGATGAGCTACAGTGTGCCCTGATTTGCTTGCGGGGGTGATTTTTCAAATATCTGGTGATCTTCCAATTATCACCCTGCCCTTATATGATGATGGTGTCACCCCGATCTTCTGAGGGGGTTATTTTCTAAGTTGTTCAACCCGACCTATTTTTCTTTAGGAGGGTCGTCATCATCATCATCATATTTCCGGTTATCGCCGTGTTGCTTGCGAGGGTCATCATATTGTCTACCTGCATGATCTTTCGCTGGGGTGATATTTTAACATCGGGTGATCTTTGTTAAGATCATCCTGATGATGTTGCTGTAAAGTTCTGAGTGCGACCCGATATTCATCGTGGTCACCATATTTTGAACGTCAGGATGATCTTAGTCAATATCATCCTGATGTTGTTGTATCACTTCATGTTCGTTGTTTTATCATCCTGATGATGCTGACGTCATTCTTATGTCAGGGTGATATCTATTTCTCTGCCTATCTGCATCATGATATTTCCGAAGGAGGGGGTGATATTTTCATTTTTGAATATCACCCAGATGTATGTTTGTTCCAGCGTCATGATGATGCTGATATCAGGGAGATATCCGCCTGTCGGCTTCATGCATTATCCGGTGGGGGGTGATCATTTCAAATATCTGTCATATTCATATATCACCCCGATCTTATAGCGGAGCTACAGTGCAGCATGATATTTGTGCATCAGGATGATATTTCCAAATATCCGGTTATCTTCCAAATATCATCCTGATGTCGATATGACGATGACATCATCCGGATATGAGGAGGTGCGCAGTAGGCAGATATGCTGATGACGTCAGCAGGATATGACGGTGACGTCATCAGGATGTTCATCGGCCAGACATTTGGTATCGGCTAAGCAGGAGGATCTTCCTCCGATGGATCAGGTTGTGTCGATGAAGGCGTTTATCATGCAGGTGATATTGCGATATGATGCTGACGTCAAGGTGATATTTCAAGCAACAAGATATCATGCTGCTGGAGGATGATGATGAAGGTTTATACTAGTGTCGTCAGGAGCAAAAGCACCGACATCATATATGCTCGCGACCTAGTATATAAGGTGATGAAAAGGTCACCGCGGGGTGCATGTGGGATAATTGATATCCTACATATTTGAAATATCATGACGATGTATCTTGGTGGGAAACGGTTGCGACGCACAGTATTCTGCATTTCCCAAGGCCGCGGGTTGGTGCGCCATTAATGGCGAAGGTTGCAGAGGTATGGACGGATCTGGTACCCGATTGAAGGTGTACATCAACAGACAGTGGCGCAGGGCTCGAGGTTTCTTCCTATCTCCTCCCTTACCTACTGCATTCATGTTTGAGCGCCAATCTGGTAATGCGTTGAGCACCATTTTTCTGATACTGTGTATTTGGCAGGATTTTTGGTCAACCATGTAATTAATTGCTGTGGTACACTACCTGGCTGTTATAAGCAGGAAGTGTTACTCATTTTTGGTGGTTGAAAGTTGAACATTTGGCTCTGTAACACAATACAGTCTGTTTTGGTTGCTCTGTACAGTTGAAACTTGTGAGTTTATGTATCTCCTGTTGTACGATTTGGCATGAATCCACTGATTTCATGGTTAATCTTATATGAATAATGCTGTGTTTGCATGTGTTATGCTGATTCTGTCTCCAGTTTTGCATGTATCTTTCTTACTGCAATAGGGATGCCATAAGTATAGACAGCTTAACACTCTTTATTGGGAGATATCTGTAAGGCAGATATCATGTGTATCCCCCTGAAATCTAGTTTTAGCTATTCATGCTGATCATTCACAGGTGTATGTCTACCGACTCCAAGCCCTGGATAGGCACCAATCTAGCTCTGTGTTGAGGTTATACACCATGTCCAGCTTTGCATCCAAAATTCAAACTAAACCATTTCATTCCTCCACCTGTTAGTTGTAGGAGTAGGATTAGGAACCCCCTGCATGCTCTCATACCCAACCAGACATCATGTCCAAGAATGTTGCCAGCCTTGTGATCTATCATACAGATCTTGGTCCACACATGAGAGTATTCTGCCTATTGTTGTCAAGTTAGATCTTTCTATCTTTGAGCTAGTCAACGTTACATCTTGAGTTATAGGGATACCCCCCTTGGTGCGGCAGAACCAGAAGTGAAGGGGAGGCAGCTCACGCAACCTCCTGTATTTAGTTGGCTGAATCTGCCTGTGCATTAGAAGTGGCAAACCCTAATGCTGATTCAGAAGAAAAGTCAACACTATCCATGGTCTTTATATCCTTAGAGATATCCAAGGTACTTGAAATTCAATCAAAGGAGGAAGATCAAGGGTCTTCATTTCCTTAGTGATATCCAATGTGCTTGAAAATTTAATCAAAGGTGGGAATCCATAGGATGAGCCATATAATCCACATATATTATGTTATTAATAGAAGATTTAAGATTATTAGATGAATTCCCATTATCTACCCATGGAGGATTCTTTTTGAGAAAAATCTTTTCGTCCACTATTGCTTCATCTTTAAAAGGGAGAGCATTGGAATGAAGAGAAGGTAGGGTGATGTTAATGAATGTATCAATGATTTCATCTTCTTGTACCAAAATGTCCTCACTAGTGGGAATGACTTTGGGAGAGGGATCCAAATCATAGGGTGGATGGAGAAATCTACATCACCATCACATGTATTAGAGAGTATATCCATGGGAATAGACATGTTGAAGAAGAACCATCACAATCATCTTTCTCATGATTATTCATGGAGATGAATTTAGTTAGATCTTATAATATTGAAGAGTGCTCATCTGTGAGGGTTATGAAACTATCAAAATCTCTATGCAACGAAGTATTTCATATAAAGATCCTTTAAAGATATCAATATCTAAAACATAAGGATGAATATTAATGAATTTGTAAAAAGTTCAAGATCTATGATATATGCATGCAAAGATACCAAAGACAAATAACATGAAGATTCCATAATGAAATGTCTTGGAACAGGAATGTATAATTAGATCTTTTAATTTATCAAGTACCAGCAATATGAGAATGCAAGAGAATTTTTAAAACCCCAATGCAAAATTTTACCAAAATATAGGATTTTTGAAGGCATAAATATCCACTTTTTCCAAAATTAAGAAAGATTTTCAAATTAATATTGATAAATATGCAATAAATCAATGCAAGATCTAATTTGAACAATCAGTAAGATACAAATGCTTGAAGCTATAGGTTCACCAAAATGTTAAGTATGAAAAAGGAGAGTGATGACAACTAGGATGCTCACTAGATCAAACCCTTTTCCATATAACAATCAAGGACAATACGGAGCCAAATCACTACCAAATGAAGGTGGACTCAATTGTTGATCTTGAACTCATGTGTGATATAGATGGATCAGATTTAACTTAGCCTTTTTATCTAACCCTAGGTTAACAATGCATGAAACCCTAGTTCTATAATGATCAACTTATAATAGAGGAAGTATAATAGATATCTAGGAACCTATTGCACAGGGATGATCAAGAATATGATCTAGAACCTATCTCCCAAAAGAAGAGGTGTTGGAGGACTAATTTAGGACCATCCAAGTCCTGAGTGAAGGAATTTGTAGAAACTATAAACTGAAAAGATGCCTCAAATGTTGCTCTGATGCCAGATCTAAAGTCAAAAAGGGAAGAAATGCTAAGGTGCCATTGCCCAAGTCTAGGATAGAGGAATATTCTATAACTATTGTCAAATATTGAAACCCTAATCTTGACTTAGTCTTCTTGTATCTTCATATTCTCTGGATCTCACTCTGATAACCTAGACACAAGATGATAAGAGAGGGTTTGGGGGATTATGGTGTTTAGTGACTTACCTCTGTCAAATCCTAGGATAGAATTCAAGCTCCCCAACACTATTGATTGATAGAGATTGTGTTCCCTTTCAAGGTAGAGGCTAAACATAATAATGATATGATGAATCAAATGATGATAAATAATAATGATATCACCTATGTGATGAGATCCTTAAGAGCATGAAGATCCTTCAACTCCTAAGGAGAGATAGATGATGACTTCAAAACCTGCAACAACACACAATTATAGCAAAAACATTTTCTCTAGAATCCCAATGAATGTTATTGCTTTCTTTTCTTCAAAATTAGAAGTTAGCTATATCCATCGAGGTTAACAATGAAGTTAAAAACAAACTTACATATGCTTTCCCACTCATAATCATGAAATTAAACCAAAAGAGATGACAAGGAGAAACCTTTTGAAAGTCCCCAAGATGACATGCCTTTAAATTAGGCCTAATCTAAAAGGGGGACATGGGCAATATTGCCCAGGTCCATTAGCCCTTTTTGGGTCCAAGGTAAGGTAAATGAAGGGCCCCATATTCCAATTTTGCATTGCTGTTAGATAATTTTGTGTCGAGATAAACATTTTGAATGTATAATAAAATCATAGAGACCTAGGAGCTAAACAAGGAGGTAAAAATACATGTGGAAACTTCTTACTCCATAACAATTAGATCTCCTTCATATTTGTCTCCAGTGATCTGATCTTCTGAATGATTCTTTTAAACATACTTGGTAGGAGTCTTGGCAATCTTCTCTTGATTTTCTTCCTTTTCTTCTACTTCTTTTGTGGAGTAGGTTCTTTGATCCAATAATTTTATTTCTCATTAGTAATATGATGTGACTCTTCATCCACTTTAATAGTTGCACTCTCAACTATCTTCCTCAGTCTTTTGTTGTAGCATTTGTAGGCTTTTCTAGTAATTGAGTATCTAAGGAAAATTCCTTCATCATCCCTTTAGTCAAATATTCTTAGACCTTCTTCATCTCTTTTGATATAGTATTTGCTTCCAAACACTCTAAATACTTAACTAATGTTGGTCTTCCATTCCATAGTTTATAAGGTGTCTTGGTGTTGTGCCTTTTTATTTGTCCTCTATTGAGAATGTAAACAACATTATGAATTACTTCCTTCCAATATACATCAGGCAACTTAGCTTCACTCAGCATGGTTCTAGCCATCTCTTGAACAATCATATTCTTTCTCTCTACAACACCATTTTGTTGAGGGGTTCTTGCAACTGCATAGTCTCTTTTGATTCCATGTTCTTGACAAAAAATTTCAAATTTATTTTATTTGAACTCACCACCTCTATCAACCCTTAAACACTTGATTCTAGTATTCATTTAATTTTCAATCATGGACTTGAAAATATTGAATCTACTAAAAGATTTTTATTTTTTTTTAAAAGTAACCCATGTCATTCTAGAGAAACCATCAATGAGCAACATAAAGTACCTCTCACCTTGTAAAATTTTCACCCTATTAGGTCTACATAGGTCAGTATGAACTAGATCCAATGGTATTGTATTAGAATACTCCTTGGACATGAAATCTATCCTTGTTTGCTTCCTAATTTGACACCCCTTGCATATGGTGCTTGCAGGCTTGATGATTTTTGGTATATCTCTTACTGCTTACATGGAACTGATCTTCACAAGATTGTCAAAGTTGATGTGCCCCATCCTTTTGTGCCACAACCATCATTCATTTGTTTTTCTTAGAAGACAAGTCCATTCATTAACTCCCTTTAGATTATACAAGTTACCTTCTACCTTAAACCCTTCTACCACAAATTGTCCAAACTTTGTTCTTCTAATTTCACATCCTTGATCATTAAATGTGATATTATATCCTTTGCTACACATTTGACTTACACTGAGAAGATTATGCTTAAGACATTCAATGTAAAGAACATCATGTGTCTAATATTTTCCATCAATACTTATAGTACCTTTTCCAATGATCTTTGCAGATGAGTCATCTCCAAACCTAACCAATCCACCATTCCATTTACCAAGATTTGTGAATTTTCTCTTAACACTAGTCATGTGATTTGTACATTCACTATCTATCACCAAGAGATTTGTTTTCCCTTGAGCATGAAATATTGTTTGGATAATCATTGAGTCTTCAACATCAATATTTGTCTCCTATCTTTGGAAGAGTCACTCTCCTTGTCATTCTCGACATCAGTGATTTGAGATTTTACATTTGCAAAACCGCTCCTACAATATCTTGCTATGTGTCCAAACTTGTTGCAAATTTGACATACCATATTGACATCCATTAGTGATGTAAGATAATTTCCACTTACAATATCTCTTCTATTCATTTCAGACTTCCAATCAATAGCCTTATGTCCAAACTTGTAGATAAACAAATAACTAAAGAAAACATGACTGAACTTGTTCATGGAGAATTATCTTGCATGAAAAGATCTTCCTTGAGGCACAATGACTCCTACACCATCAACATCATCCAGACTTCATAGCCTTTCCTTTTTTGACTCCTTTTTGAGTGTTAGAACTTCTTTCTTAACTCTTGTACATTATTTTGTCTTAGCTTCAATCCAAGCTCTTTGTTCTTGATTATCTTTCCCTGCAGAATCCAAGTCTTCAAGAGTAGAAATAAGTTCACCTTCAAAATCAACTTCATATTCTTCTTAATCTATAGTCTTGTCTGACCCATCTACAATTACCATGCCTATGAATAGAGATTCTCCTCTCTCCTCATCTGATGAGTAGGGATCTACTTCTTCTATAGAGTTGTAGTCTTCCTTTTAAAGTAGGTTCCTTTTGAAGTTGTTTCTTTTGAAATCATTGCTACTATTTTGATTTTCTCCAAAAGGACATTTTGAAGCATAATGACCAATTCTTCAACCTTTAAAACATTTGAATGGTAGATTACCTCTATATTTGTCAGATCCCCTTTGTAACTTTTTCACAATGTTTGCTTCTTCTTCCTCAACTTCATTATATGTATCAAATGTTCCTTGATTCTTCACAGCTTTGAAAGTAGCTTTTCTTTGCCATGGACCTATTACTTCATTTCTCATCTCATAGGTAGTGAGTGACCCAAATAGCTCTTCCATGGTGAGTTTCTTTAGATCTTTGGATTCTTCAATTGCAGAAACTTTTGGATCAAATATGTGAGGGATAGTTCTCAAGACTTTCTTCATAATCAATGAGTTAGCTATATCTTCACCCATACTCTTTATTCCATTGACTGTTTCATCCACTTGATGCAAATAACTAGCAATCTTCTCATCTTCTTTCATCCTTAGATTCTCAAATACCATTTTGTAAGAATGTAGTTTTGCTTCGTTTATGGTGTCATTTCCCTCATAGAGACCTTTGAGATTATCCCATATCTCCTTTGATGTCTTACATTGGACAACCTTGACTAACTCTGAATTGCTCAAGCCACTTAAGATGGTATTCTTTGCTTTAGCATTATTGTCATGAGCCTTCCTCAAATCTAAATATGTATTAGGATGTCCAGGTTTAACATAATCATTCATGATAGCACTCCAAATATAATACCCTAATCAGGTCAGATAGGCTTCCATCCTTACACTCCATAAATCAAAGTTACTTGTCTAAAACATTGGAGCTTTCGAAGAGGACTCCTCCTGAGCCATGTGTTCTACTCCAATATCTACCTCCATCTATTAGACTACACCAAGGAACTTAGGTTTGATACCAATTGTTAGAACACACTAATATACTGAGAGGGGGGTGAATCAATATATGCTAGAACTTTTACCAATTTAAACTTTATTAACCAAACCTTTTACTGCCTTAAATAAATGACAAAGAAAATTAAGCAAGTCAATGCACAACACACAAGCACATAACCATAACACCAGATTTATGTGGAAAATCCTAGAAGGGAAAAACCAAGGTGAGCAAGTTGCTTGGATCTAATTTCAAAATATAGCCTCACAAATAATGATAAAACATATTACAATAAGTTTTAGGGCTACGACCTAAGGGAGGACACAATCCTTGAAATACAATGCAACAACACTTATAGAATAAGGCTACAACCTCTGAACAACTTACTTAATAGATCTCACTATCAAACCCCTCACCAACACCAACACACTTAACTCAATCACAAACCTTCACTTTCTTTACACAACGAACATTTTTGCCTTCAACGCACTTCCACATATACACTCACTCACTTCCAAATTCACTCACACATCCTCACACGCACTTCTACATCCATACATTTCACACTAAACAAGGTCTTTTATTTATAGCTTCCACAAATTACAAAATCTTTCTCCTACATTGACCAAAATGAAAAATGTAGAATGAAACGTACAATGGCCACACCAAGTCAGCTTCCAAATGATGTAAAAATCCAATACAGTTCAAGCAAAGTGATAACCAAAACTTATTTTTCCTTAACACCTTCCTCCAGGCTAGTGCATACATTCATGCATCTGGTGGATCCATCAGAACGCATGAAGTCAACCCAACAAACACTTACTCTTCCACAATATAGTTCTAGACCTAGAATGATACTGAAGAGACCAATTAGCACCATGTGTATCACTTCACAAGAAATAAGAGGCTTACAAAAACCTTCTCCAACATTCCTTCTACTGAAATATATATTTTCTTTCTTATGCAAACAAATAGATACTGAACCCAATATCACATTTAAACCCTGACCAACTTGTTGTGCACTTCAACAACTAAAACCTAAAATCATCAATCATACAAAATATTTGAATTCATCCTCCCATCATCAAAGTCAAAATATGAACTGTGGTGGAATGCGGTGGATTTTGCTTTCTCCTCTAGACAACCCTAGTCAGCAACAAGATGTGTCTTTGTTCTGCTGACCCTGGAGGACCTCTGCAGTACAAATTATCATATGAAACTTGAATATATCAATCTTATCATTTGTATCTAACCATCCTTCAAGACACAAGATATCAACTTCAAATATGGAGAAATGCAGAGCAATTCTCTACCTTTCACTGACTGCATCAACACAGGAATATTGTCTTCACTATGCGATCTCAAGAATCTTCTGCGGCAACTTCCATGGTCTGAAGTTAGAAACATACCTTATTCACACCTATCTCTATCTAAATTCCAAACTAGAAGGTCATACCCTTAAATCTAGAGGAATGTGGAGCATTCTTCTGAGCTACTCCAATGCATACTCTTGTTCCTTAGACTTCCTAAAACTTCCTTTCAAAACTAAAGCAATGCTTTTCCTCAGGAATCAAAGAATATGGCATTCACCACACCAGAGACTTCATTCTCAAAATAAATGAAAGATCTTCATGTTAGTTCAGCATTTTTCTTATGAACTTCAGAAGATAGGGTACGACTATGTATAGATGATATTGATCCAATTAGTATACATAGTGTATGACTTTGAACATTGTACCCTTTACTTCACATCTTCTTTGATCAATTTCTACTTTGTCTTCTTCTATGATCACCACAATCATCATATACTCATTTCTTTGTTTCTTTGCCTAACAACTATTTGCAACAATCTCCCTTTAGTCACCACTATTCTTTGGTATCTCTAAACATCATTGATCATAACACTTCCAACCTTCCTCAACAAAGCAATGTTGACATCAATGACAATGCATGTGCAATAGTCTTTAGTATGATTATGTTAGATGATTTATGCATATATGATTTTATGTTGTTGATTAATTTTTGACTCATTTATATTATTCTTATGTGATATTATGCCATGTTAGGTATTATGATGTGCTTTAGCTATTTTATGTATGGAGAAGGTATGCTTGATGGTTTACTTCTGTTTGCAGGTAATTAGGTGTGTTAACTAATGTGGAAAATGTGGATAAGGTTGACACGGGATGCTAAGCCATCTCACCCTTATTCTTGTATTGTGGAAACTCGTGATGTGTGTTTGCAATCATTTGCATATGTTTCCTTAGAATTCTTGTACTTTATTTGAAAATGGTTTAAAAAGTGTGTTTTTCATGTTTTCAGATTGAAGTAATGATTTTAATTTGGAAATTATTATTTTTTCTCTATAAAAAATGTTTGTTGCATCAGTATATGCTTGTGGAAAAAATTTGAGTGATTTCAATTTAATTTTGAAATTTGATATTTTTTGTAAAAAGGTAGAAATTACATTAAATGAGATAACTCAATGCCTAGTATGGTGTGTTTGTACTTTTTGGAATGAGACTAAGTTATATGGCAATAACCTGTTTGGAATAGTTTAATTTGTTTGACTAACTATTTCCCTATTGCTTTGAGTGAATTAATTGGACGTTTTTAGTGAAATGGAATTATTAATGTGTTATTTTAATGCTTATTTCATTTGTAAAAGAGACATTCAATTATTTAATTGTTGAATTAAAATAATTAAATAGCCTAATTTTGCAAATTCTAGAATTTTGAATTGATTGATAAAATCACTTAAAGGATTATTTTATTATCAAAAATTGAATAGTGTCTTTAGAGCCATAAAAGGAAAAAGAAATGGATTTTCCATTATTATTTTTCTTGTCCATTTGCTCTCTCCAATCAAATCCTCTCTGATTAGAAAGAAGTGTTGAATTGCTTAGATTTCTTGGTTGAAGTGGAGTTGATTTGAATTGTGGGTGCTTGTGTGTGATCAAAGATTGCTTTCAAAACCCTCCTCTCCTTGGATTTCTTGTAGGAAAGCTATGATTCTTGAATATTTCCTTTGTTTTAAATTTGTATCCTTTCTTTATTGCCATGCAACATTTAGTGGATTCCTATGGCATCCTGATTAGGCAAGGAAAAATTAGATATGAATTTATGGTTGTTTTATGTAATATTGCTTTATGTTCTTGGTTGGAAACATGCAAAAAAGATATGGTTATGTCAAATTTTACCTAGAATTACCCACCTTGTTTTTATTACATATTTGGAATGTTGTGAATTTATTCTACAATGGGTATTTGTCAAATTTCTATCAGAGTTTGAAACATGAGAGTTAGAAAATGGATCAAGGTAGCCAAGCTTGTAACAATGGTCAATTTTGGTTTTTATGGTTTTTCATGCAAATAGAAAAAAATGAAATTCCAATTTTAAACCTTTCTTTTATTAATTTTAATGTGGGATTAGTAGTCTCCCATGGAAAATTATGTTTTGTATCTTTTGAGAATATGTTGTATTTTTGTCAAAATTGTGATTTTGTCACCTCATAAACTGTGCCACACCCAGTTGGTCAAATTGGTGCTATGGGTGTTTAGGAAGAAGTCTAGGGGTAGGAACGGAGTGTATTTAATTGTGCACCATGATACAAAGGGGTCATTGAAACTAAGCAAGTGGAAGGTTTAAACAAGAATAACATTTAAACACATTGGGTAATAAAATTTAATAATAAGATAATCTACACCAAATTGCATGTCCTGGTGAAGTGTTCAGCTTGCTTGGGTTTGGGTGTAAAGAGAAATATTTGATGTATTGTCTAGTTGCTATGAGGAGATTATGACCTCATGTTCTACCACAAGGTAAGTATTACATGTGTCTGACACTCCTTGTCCTAACTACCTAGGTTTCTCTTCCTTCTTCCAATGTTGGAGTTTGACTCAACGTGTGATGTTTACCATGTGATTGCATGTGTATTATGATGCCTGATTCATGCTTGTATGTGTCTATGATGGACTCTGATTTATGCCTCATTTAGTGTGCATTGAAGGTGTGATTATTTCCCTTATGCTTGAATGTTGTGATGTCATTCTATTATGCTTTGACAAGTGTACCATCTGTTACTTGAATGCAATTGGATGGTAGTTGTACCATGTGTTGTTTATATGCATTTTATTCATAGTTGTGCCATGTGTGTTGTGTGCATTGAGTGGCATGTATACCATATGTTTCTATGTATACCCTTGATTAAGCGAGATGATGCTATTGGGTTTGCCATGATCACCTTCTCTGTAGCTCGGGGGTTTCCTAGAGTTGTGTAGACAACTATTACACTCTACAATAGAAATATGGTTGGGAGGCAAGTAACAAATTTTTCCATTGGTCCTTCATGATGATCTTCATGTGCTAGATGGTTCCTTTATCTTCTTGTAGGTCGATTATGTCGTGCTTCATTTTTTGTTGCACCTTGGAGAGCATGTTGATTTTTGGGTGGTTTATGCCCTTGTATATTATCATTATTGATTATTGTAACATTTGTAATGCATGTCTTTGGTACTGTTGTAATAAGATTTAATTAATGCTATGAGTTGATTTATGATGCTCACTATGATTCATCTATGTTAAGAATGAAGCTCTTTGAATATTGTAATTATTGGATATCATCTTGTATTTTTCTACACCTCAGTTTGTTAGGACATTGCCATGTTTTGTAACATACACCCCTCTATATATGTTTTACTTGACTGATTTGTTTTGTGTTTTTTGTGGTTTGATGTTTAAGTTTTCATTGCATGTGTTTGCATGTATGGGTTTTTATGACAATACATAGAAAATGCAACATATATGGAAAACCTAGAAAAACTAGAATAGACATCAACAAAATAACACCAACCCAGATTGTATTTAGCCAAAATATGAATTATAAGTACATACCCAGATGGAGATTTACAACTTTTTCTGGATGACGTAGCTGGACTAGCAATATGACACCAAAGAAAAGCTCACCACTCCACATTATGAAGATGTTGGGTATTACAATCAATGGAAACAATAATTATGCCTCTGGATGCCAGGATTTGAGGAGATAAATAACACAAAACCAAGAAGAAATTACAACTCCTAATTCCCACGTCCAGCTATGAAGGTATGACCTCTATGGCTGTGTATATCAGCACTAAATACACAAAATACAGTATGAAATAACTCTGTTTTCATCAACAATTCCTTATTCCTCCAAGGCAACCAACATCAGATGGAAATACCTCCACAAAGCACACCAACCAAGGCACTCGAAATGGTACAACCTCTAGCAAATATATGGCCTACTATGAGAAAAGGTACGACCAGTAGTAAGAAAGATCTCAGCTATAAAATTACACCAATAACTACCAAATCTACTCTTCAAAAGTTGTTCTCACATCTGCAGACCTAAACTCCATTAAATATGATCATTCAACTCCAAACTCAACCCAAACTCCATCAATGAAAGCACAAAGTGGAACCTCTGGATGAAGCTCCTCAAACCCCCTCCTAATGCACTATTTCATACACAAGGAAAGGTGAATATGCAAAGGTTTTCGTCTCTGCAATTTGTTCTTCCAACCACAAAGCCAAGCATCAAAACCCTATGCACGGGCAACTCAAAACATGAGCAATATTCATAAACCAAGCATAAAAAAATGAAGTTTCATTTTGCTCTTTTATCTCCCTCAATCCCAACACCTAAGATGAGAGGCAATTCTTATTAATTTTTAATTTTAAACAACCCCTTATCCCTCCATGAAGTGGATGCTCATCCCTAGGCACATAATCTTTTCACTTTAAGTTATAACTTAATGTTATAAAGTTAAGTTATAACATAACTTAAAGTCACCTCAAAATATAATAAGTTAAATGTTTAATTTAACTTATATGAAATCGATAAAGCTCTAAAAGATTCAACTTCCCAAATCTCATGCTCCAGTTCCTGCATTGCCCTACTAAAAATAGAAACTAGCTCTGTCAGGACTTACTATAAATAGTAAGTCCCGAAACTGACTCCCTGAACACTGTCGTTAGCCTACGGGAACCCTGTGATAGGCTAACCTTGATCTCTTGGAGTGATGTGCTAAGTGGGGGAAACTACAGTCCACCCTTCCCAAGATTGCTTGTCGTTAAGCAATCTCAACTCTGGATGCTGCAATATCTACTCACTCTCCCATGTGGCATCTTCAACTGACGGATTTTTCCTCTTGACCAAGTACTCTTTTATAATCTATTTCCTCAAATGTCTTTCCTAGGTGTCAATGATAGCCTGAGGTACTAGGATCAACTTACCCTCTTCATCTAGTGGTGGAAGCTCTGCAGAAGGAGTTATATTGTGGCCAAGAGTTTTCTTTAGCTTGGAGACATGGAACACATTATGCACCCTACTATCTGATGGAATCTCAAGCTCATAAGCCCCCTCACCCACTCATCTAATAATCTTGAAAGGACCATAAAACATGGGTTTCAACTTCTCTACTCCACTCTTCTTGAGAGTGGACTGCCTATAGGTTTAGAGCCTCAAATGTACCATATATCCAACCTTCAAACTCCTCTCCACTCGGTGCTGATCAACATACAACTTTTGTTGATTCTATGCCTGCTGTATATTCTCTTTAAGCTCCCTGAGAATGTCTTGGCTATCCTGCAAAATATGCTTAGCCTTAGGCACTCGACTGTCACCATTATATTTAAAGTCACCTCAAAATATAATAAGTTAAATCTTTAATTTAACTTATATTAAATCAATAAAGCTCTAGAAGATTTGACTTCCTGAATCTCGTGCCCTGGCTCCTACACTGTCTTGCTAAAAATAGAAACTAGCTCTGTCATGACTTACTATAAATAGTAAGTCCCCAAACTAACTCCCTGAACACTGCTATTAGCCTACAAGAATCCTGTGATAGGCTAACCCTGATCTCCTAGAGTGATGAGATAAGTGGGAGAAATTACAGTTCACCTTTCCTAAGATTTCTTGTCATCAAGCAATCTCAACTCTAGATGCTGCAATATCTACTCACTCTCCCATGTGGCATCTTCAACTGACAGATTCTTCCACTTGACCAAGTACTCTTTGATAACCCATTTCCTCAAATGTCTTTCCTGGGTGTCAATGATAGCCTCAGGTACTAGGATCAACTTACCCTCCTCATCTAGTGGTGGAAGCTTTGCAAAAGGAACTATATTGTGGCCAAGAGCTTTCTTTAGCCTGGAGACATGAAACACATTATGTACCCTGCTATTTGATGGAAGCTCAAGCTCATAAGCCACCTCACCCACTCATCTGATAATCTTGAAAGGACCATAAAACCTGGGTTTCAACTTCTCTGCTCCACTCTTCTTAAGAGTGGACTACCTATAGGGTTGGAGCCTCAAATATACCATATCTCCAACCTTGAAACTCCTCTCCACTCGGTGCTGATCAACATACATTTTTTGTTGATTCTATGCCTGTTGTATGTTCTCTTTAAGCTCCCTGAGAATGTCCTGGCTATCCTGCAAAAGATCCTTAGCCTTAGGCACTCGACTGTCACCAAGCAAGAGATCTATAAAGCATGGGGCATCATAACCATATAGTGCCCTAAATGGAGTCATCTGAATAAACATGTGATGAGTAGTATTGTAGCAGTACTCCCCTAGGTGCAACCATCTGATCTAGGCCTTCTGCTACCCTAAAACATAACTACGCAGGTACTCTTCCAACCATTTATTCACCACCTCTATTTTCCCATCTATCTATGGGTGGTAGCTAGTGCTAGGAGTTAACTCTGTGCCACATAATCTGAACAACTCTTGCCAACATATACTTAGGAACTTGCTATCCCTATCATTGATAATGCTCTTGGGTACCCCATGCAACCTGAATATCTCCCAGAAAAATAATTTAGCTACCTAAGAAGCTATGAAGGTTTCTGAAATTGCAAAGAAGTGTGTAAACTTGGTGAGTCTGTTGACCACCACATAGATACGGTCCTTTCCCTGCACCTTAGGCAACCCTGTAATAAAGTCCTTGGAGATACATTCCCATTTTTTGATTGGGAATGGGTATGGCTGTAGTAACCCTACAGGAAAGGTATGCTCATGCTTGTTTTGTTGGAAAATGGGACATTCACGAACATACTTCTGCACTTCATCCTTTAGTCCTTTCCATGTGAACCTCTCCCAAATTTGTTTGTATGTCTTAAAGAATTCGAGATGGCAAGCCATTGGTGTGTCATGGAAATTTTTGATTACCTTATCCTTAAACTGTGAGTTGGGCACCAAAAATATCCTGTCTTTGTATATGATCAAATCACTCACCATAGAATATTTCTCATCTCAGATTATGCCCTCAATAACTCCTGCCACCCAAGAGTCCTTAACATACTCTTCTATAATCATCTCTTTCCAATTAGTAGAGATCTCTCAAACTAAACACAAGTGAGGTCGTCGTGATAAGGCATCTGCAACTATGTTCTTCCCTTTGACATACTCTATGTCAAAATCATATGCCTGTAATCTATTGACCAACTTTTGTTGTCTATCGTTCAAGTCCTTTTGGTTCATGAAATATTTAATATTGTTATGATCCGTCCTGATTATGAACTTGCCCTCAACCAGATATTGCCTGAATTTGGCCAATGCATGCATTATAGATAGCATCTCTCGGTCATATACTGAGTAGCTTCTCTCCACACCCTAAAGTTTTCTACTCTCAAAAGCTATTAGGTGCTTCTCCTGCATAAGTACAACCCTGATCCCCTCTCTAGAAGCATTGCATTACAACTCAAATGGTTTAGTAAAGTCAAGGATCGCTAACACTGGACATGTAGACATCAAGTGCTTGAACTTGTCAAAGCACTGTTGGTCTATATCACTCAACTCAAAATTCCCCTTCTTCATCAAATCAGTCAATGGTGCTGCTATCTATGAGAACCCCTTAACAAACTGTCTGTAAAAACCATGAAGCCTGAAAAACCCCTTAAGCTATGTGAGGTTTGTTGGTGGAGACCAATCAATTATTACTTTAATTTTCTCTGGATCCACTCTAACCCCAACTACATTGATAATGTGGCCAAGGTAAAGTAATTTTGTCATACCAAAATCACACTTAGATTCCTTGGCATAGAGTGAGTTACTCTCCAAGATGCTTAGTACCTCCTCTAGATGTCTTAGATGGTCCTCCCAAGTCTTGTTGAATATCAATATATCATCAAAGAAAATCAAAACAAACTTCTTGAGTTGCTGTCTAAAAATTTGATTCATACAATTCTGGAAAGTAGCAAGTGCATTAGTCAAACCGAAGGGCATGAATAAAAACTTAAAATGACCATAATGGCATCTAAAAGAAGTCTTCTCTATATCCTCTGCCCACATCCTGATTTGATGGTACCCAGATCTCAAATCAATCTTAGAAAAATAATAGGCACCATGTAGCTTATCTATTAATTCATCTATCCTAGGAATCGGATACCTATTTTTTATGGTCTTCTTATTTAAGGCCCTATAATCTATACACATCTTGATAGTCCCATCCTTCTTTTTGACAAGTACAACTGCAGAAGCAAATGGGCTCTTGTTGGGCCGAATGTGTTCCATCTCCAGAAGCTCTTTGATAGTTTTCTCAATTTCATCCTTTAGACTCTTCAGATGATGGTATGGAGTGATCATGATGGGCTTGGTCCGATCCTCTAAGTCAATCACATGCTCTATGCCTCTATTAGGAGGCACTCCTGGTGGTATATCTCCAAACACCTTACTGTGCTTGGAAAGAAGCTTCTAAATATCAGGATGATAGCTATCGTTCTGTCGTGGTGGGGACTCTAGCATAATAAGGCACTCTGGTGCCCACTCTACCTGATCATGTCTCAAAAGACTCTCCATTCTCTTCAATGATACTACTTGAGGTCCACCATCTGAAATACCCCTAAGGCATATTTTCCTCCCATTATATTCGAATCTCATCTCCATCTTCTTAACATTCATCGTGAACTCCTCCAACTAGCTCATCCAATGCATGCCAAGTACCACATCTATATCCCCAATACCAACCACATAGAAGTCATCAACTAGCTCATAGTCACCCATGATGATTTTCAGTCTCAATATCTTCTAATTGCATTGCTTTTTGAATCTATCAGCTTCCATCACCTTGAAGACTTCAAATTCCTTTGTTTTCAACCCCCTTCGAGCTACCAATCCCTCATTAATGAAATCGTGAGTAGCCCCTATATCAATGAGGGTAATAATGCATTGTCCACCAAGTACACCTCACACCCTGAATGAACCAACCTTCTGGAAACTAGACAGTTGGGCAATACAACCTCCACTACCAGTACTGTGCTATGAAGCTCTCTCATCTCCACTATCTCCATGCTCAGAAGGTTGATCAGAATCTATATCAGGTACATCTGAGTCCATCTCCTCTTCTGAATAATACTCAATCAGTTTGGCCTTAGCCTTATGCAGACACTTATGTGAGGGATCCCATGGTTCTTTGAAATAAAAGAAAAGTTTCTTCCTCTTGTATCCATTGAGCTGATCATTGGTCAATCTATTTGACCTGTCCTTGTGCTGCTCAGCATATCTTTGAAAGGGTTTCTTTTCCCTCTCCTTGTCTCCCTTGATTGAAAACCCCCTAGACTAGAATTTACTCCTCCACACTGATGACTCCATGTCTCAGGCCTTTTTCATGGCCTTCTAGAGTGTAATAGGGTCAAAACCCTTAACCCAACCATAAAGTGGGTCCGATAATCCATCAATGAAGAGAATCACTAATCTACACTTAGATATGTCTGGGACCATAATAGATAGGTCCTAAAACTTAGAGATGTAGGAGTCTAATGATTCACTTTGCCTTAGTTGTGCTAACTCCTTAAACTAAAGTTCCAGATCCTTGTCAAATCTGTCGATCAGACGAGCGGTAAACTCCACATACAAAGTAATCTGATCATGCCCCAGTGTGACCTTCCCATTACTCCACCACTTGTGCGCTACTCCCTCCAAATGTAATGTAGCATAAGTGATGGCATCCTCCTTAGGCATAGGACCGATCTGCAAGTAGCTATCCAACTTCTACACCCAAGCCCTAGCAGTGGTCTTTCTTGATCCATCAAAATAGGGAAGTGTCATCTTACTCACCTTCTTTCGTAACTACTAGTTCTGAGGTCTACTCCTTTGCGAGGTCTATTCTTCATCCTAATATCAAAGTACTTTACAAAAGTCATCTCTTCCTTGAAATCTGTACCAGAAGCTCTCCAATCCCTCAGAATCTCCTCCTAAAACTCAGCCTATGCAGGATCCTGCTTAGGAACTAGTTCCTGGGAGTAAATATAGGGATACCAAGTTGGTCACCTATTGTAAGCTGTGAAGCCCTCTTATGAGTCACCGAGGCCTCATCGTCATCATCTCTAAACCTGTATCTATCACCATGGTACTTATCCCCATTATTCTTGTCTCCTTGGTTCATGTCGCCATTGTGTCTATCACCCACATTATGCCTGTTCCTATCTTCGTCATTGTTCTTGTTCCTATCACCATCATTATTTCTATGTCTATCACCATCATTATTTCTATTTCTATCACCATTGTACCTATTCCTATCATGGTGATTATCCCTAATATTCAACCCATCTCGCAACTATGTGAGGTTGTGTCCTATCTCAGCCTGTGTCTCCATCTTCTTTCATCGAGAATCCCTCATGTCTCTTTCTAGGGCCACTGAGCTCTTGGTCAACACATTCATGATCTCTCACAAGCTAGGTAACTCAACCTCCCTATCACCCATTTCCTCTGTAGGCTCTGTAACTGGTGGTAACTCTCCTAAAAATGGGTTTGTACGTGAAACTAAGGAATCTTCATCAGTGGCTGCAACCACTATCTCTTCCTCAAATGGATCTATTTGTAGCATAGGATTATCTAGTTCTGTCAACTACAAAAATTGTGTTACTTTCCTTGCACTAGTATTTTGAAAGGGATATCTATATGTAGCTCACATGTCTCATTTTTATCATCTGCATGTCATATTAATCCCACAGGATGGCAAGATTTTTTGCTCTGATACCACTGTAACATACAACCCTCTGTACATGTTTTGCCTGACTGATTTGTTTTGTGTTTTTTCTGGTTTGATGTTTAAGTTTTCATTGCATGTGTTTGCATGTATGGGTTTTTGCGATAATACATAGAAAATGTAACATATATGGAAATCCCAAAATAACACCAACCTAGATTGTATTTAGCCAAAATATGAATTATTAGTACATACCCAAATGGAGATTTACAACTTTGTCTAGATGTCATAGCTGGACTAGCAATACATGACACCATAGAAAAGCTCACCACTCCATAATATGAAGATGTTGGGTATTACAATCAATAGCAACAATAATTATTCCTCTGGATGCCAAGATTTGAAGAGAGAAATAACACAAAACCAAGAAGAAATTGCAACTCCTAATGCCCATGTCCAGCTATGAAGGTACGACCTCTATGGCTATGTATATCAGCACTAAATGCACAAAATATAGTCTAAAATAACTCTATTTTCATTAGTAATTCCTTATTCCTCCAAGGTGAGCAACATCAAATGGAAATAGCTCCACAAAGTACACCAACCAAGGCAACCCAAATCGTACGGCCTACTATGAGAAAAGGTATGACCAGTAGCAAGAAAGATCTGTCACAAAATTACACCAATAACTATCAAATCTACTCTTCAAAAGTTGTTCTCACATCTGCAGTCCTAAACTCCATGAAATATGATCATTCATCTCCAAACTCAACCCAAACTCCATCAATGAAAGCACAAAGTAGAACCTCTGGATGAAGATCCTAAAACCCCCTCCTAATGCACTATTTCATACACAAGGAAAGGTGATTTTGCAAAGGTTTTCATCTCTCCAATTCATTCTTCCAATGATAAAGCCAAGAATCAAAACCCTATGCACAGGCAACTCAAAACAAGAGCAATATTCATAAACCAAACATAAAAAAAATGAAGTTTCATTTTGCTCTTTTATCACCCTCAATCCCAACACCCAAGATGAGAGGGAATTCTTATTCATTTTTAATTTTAAACAACCCCTTATCCCTCCATGAAGTGGGTGCTCATCCCTAGGCACATAACCTCTTTTACTTTAAGTTATAACTTAATGTTATAAAGTTAAGTTATACCATAACTTAAAGTCACCTCAAAATATAATAAGTTAAATCTTTAATTTAACTTATATTAAATCGATAAAGCTCTAGAAGATTCAATTTCCCAAATCTCATACCCTGGCTCCTACACTTCCCTACTAAAAATAGAAACTGGCTCTGTCACGACTTACTATAAATAGTAAGTCCCCAAACTGACTCCGTGAACACTGTCGTTAGCCTATGGGAATCCTGTGATAGGCTAACCCTGATCTCCTAGAGTGATGAGGTAAGTGGGGGACATTACTTTTGGAATTAAAGGTGACAATTGAGAGGGGGGTGAATCAGTTGTCTTAAAACTTTAAAACTTGTAGCAATTAGTTCCTCTTTACTACTTTATTAATAGATTAATAATGTTATCAAGAAAAACAAGAATCAACAAGACATGAGCAGAAGTAGAAATAACACATTTGACACCAAGATTTTTGACATGGAAACCCAGTTAAGGGAAAAACCATGGTGAGGGTTAACCAAAAAGATTATACTCTATTAAAAGTATTATAATGGAGAATGCACATGCATTCGGGCTAATTGCCCAGAGTTCACTGCTCAAAGAAAGGCTCACTGCCTATAGGAAGAAGATTACAATGTGTTTGAACTGATAGTTAGCATCTTCCAATGCAAAGACTCAGTTCTAGTTAATCACAGAATACTGATTTGATACACTTCATCTTTGTTCTTCCCTATTTACTGCTCTTCCATAATCCGGATCTTAGATCTCTTCTCTTTCGCACCCTTTTTCTAATCTTTTTGCATTTACTTCATATTCATATACACGCACACCTTTAACACTTGAATCCATTGGCTATATATATCCACTTCAAGTAATTCAATCACTTTTCTATCGGCCTTATGAAGAACTTAACTAACAATACAAGTACTCTATTCTGTCGGCTAAATCCATGCACCAATAATGATGCCTACCAGAAATAACACTTGAAGGTAACCATTCATGTCGACCACTAACATTATATCCCATATGCAACTCACCAAAACACTTCTATTGGATCTGCATAAGGATCTAACACAAGTCAGCCTGTTCTTTACTGAATTATTTTGTCATATTATGACCCGGTACTCAGATGCTCATAACTTTTACTCCCTTTGTCACCGGAGGTTAAAATTCTAGATCTAGATTGCCCTAACATTCCTTATGACTCCTTGAAATCTGCAGCATACTCTAATTTTCCACCAGAGAGATCCGGACCAAGATACCGGACCCTGTCACATGCTCTATTTCTAGCTACCCGGACTTAGATAAATTCTGATTCTGACTTCTGGTATGAACAAATTATGTTATGTGGATGAGTGGAATAGTCTTAGTTATCATCAATGACAACACCTTTCATGTGAAGCAATGTCTCTTGCCAACAATCTCCCCCTTTGGCATTGATGGCAACACTTAGTGAAAAAGGACTAAGTGTTACCCCCCTTACTCTATACTCTTATGCTCTCCACCAATTCTAGAGCTCCCCCTTTGCTAGATTCCTCAATTTTCACTGATCTTCACTCCTCCTTTGACATCAATGGCAAAAGATGGGGTCCGCAAACCAAAAAGGATCTCAAAAATTCTGTATACATTGCGACATATGTACACCCAATCATTAAGTTATATTTACATGAACTTGAGAATATCTGCAAACCTAATTTTCAATTGCTCAAGTTCAAAGGCCCAACTTCTTTACATACCATCCAAAATTAAGATGTGTCCACTCAGAAGAAATGTATATGCTTCTACCTTTGTCAGATTTGGAGGATCACTTGTGTGAACTGTAGTTTGAGCTTCTGATAATGCATTAAACATTGTTTCTAAATTGGGGGCAATCAATCCCCGGAGCTCACACATTGTTGGCATTATCTTCTCCAATACTTCGGTTGCAAGGCCTAGCAGCTCTGATGTAGAGGCATCCACACTAAAACCTTAACATACAGCATGGATGTCCGCAACCCTTCATCATCATCATATTTCCCTTAACACTGTCAGCATCATCATATTTTCTCTGTCGACCGATATCCTCCTGCAGACAAGCCTTCGCCCTTTCGCCTGTCAGCAGCATCATATCCGGCTATCGGCAGCATCATCACATTCGGCAAGCGCAATCATCCTCCTGATGTTCATTGTTCACCTTACCGCCAACCTCTATCTTCAGCATCATGATGTTCAACATCATGTTCATCAGCAGGATATAAAATATCCGGTTCCTCCCATATATCCTGATGATGATACTCAACTTCACGCACCTTCCCTTCGATGCTTACGTCACCTCGATATCTTGATGACGATTATCCTGATGACGATGACGTCACATGCAGCTCCTTCAATATCCTGCTGTCGGCCAAACTTAACATTATCAGCCCGCGATGGTTTTATCAACCTGATCTTCTACCTTATGCCAATACGCTCCTCCTCAGCAACACCTGATGATGATCACCCCGATGCACATTCACTTTATGAAATCGACTGCATCATGCTCATCCCCATCTACTCAGATGACGCCTGAAGTAACTGCAGGATATACACAGAAATATCCTGATGATGCCGTTGTGACGAATTTCCAACCTTAGAAAATTTTGATCCGCCGAACCTCCTGGGATGACCCGATCTACTTTCAGGGTGATCTTCCAGACTCTAACTACTAGCACGACCTAGCACATACCCATGCTAGGGTTCTCAACACCTCTCGACTGCGATCCTGCACACCTGCATGCGAACAAACAGAAAATGCAAACTACATCCTAAACTACTGTACACAGCCATTCCACCGATTCGACGAATCAACCGGTGGAATGGATCATCGAATCCATGTAACCACCAAAATAGCAAATCGATTACACGATGGAGATCAAATAGAAAATAAACACAAACAGGATCTTTATTGATTTCAAAAGATGTAAGTACAATACTCTGTCTCACTCTCTGCAATCTAACTCCTTTGCTCAATGCAATACTATACTATGTCTAAAACCAACCAATCCTCATGTATAAATAGGATCTCTTGCGAGTACTACCGACCCGACTCCAAGTGGCTGGGAAATCTCTCCAGGCAGCGGGGAGATCCAACCGGACATACAGCATAATAGCTGTCATAACAAACTACCTAAAAATAGTAAAGCATGGTCAACATGACCTTATTACATGCATTGGTCTTATACGACCTTCTTGAAAACATTAACAAGACTCAAAACAAACTAACTACCTCATGGAGGCCAGCTGTCAGGTAGGTGCTCATGCACCATACTCCCCAACAGAAAAGAACTCATGTCCCATGAGTTTGGATGTGGAAGTCATCCACCTTTACACTTTGTCATGTCAGTGTTCTGACCTGTTCCAGCTTTATCCTCTGCTATCTCTTGGCTGCTCCAAGACTTCTGAACTGTAACTTGCTTTCTTGCAAGTGAATCCTCATGCCTGTCAATGTAGGCCCTTCTCTCACATACCTTGTGTTTGTCAGGTTGTCTGACCAGAACCTCTGTCTGAACTGCCTCTTGAACTTCTGTAATGTTCAACTCTGTCTTTCTTTCAACCTTTATAGGACACACAATAGTCCCAACTATGACAACATCCTTGTCATTCCTCTCAACTGGTTGCTATTTGCAAACCTGTTTCTGAACCTGCTACTGACCTCTGTCAGTCAAAACTGAAACTTTCTTCAACTTGTTGTCCTTAACAACTCCTTTCCCTGCAGTGTCCTCAACTGCCTTCATGCTTGCTCCTATAGGCTTCTACACAAATTCCTTCTTTCCCACTAAAATGACTTGGGCTGCCCTCTGTGCTGCAGCATCTGCCTGCAATGGCATCAACATAATAGTTTTCCCATCTTTCTTGATGGTGTAGGTATTAGCATACCCATCATACAATACCCTCCTATCAAATTGCCATGGTCTACCCAACAGTAGGTGACAACATTCCATGGGCAATATGTCACACAAAACTCTATCCTGATATGCTCCAATCTGAAAATCCACATATGCCTGTTCATAGACAAAAAGTGATTGACTATCACTCACCCAAGATGCCTTGTAAGGGTGTTGGTGTGGAATCCTTTCCAAATGCATTTTATCCACCATTTCCTGAGATACCATGTTATCTGTTGAACCAGTATCAATGACAACCTTACATACTTTACCTTTGCTCTTGCATGTGGTCTTGAAAAGAGCTCTTCTTTGCATCATATCCTTTGATGCCTACAAACTAATTCTCCTTAGCATCAATGCTTCTCCCTCCTCAGGATATCCATAACTTTCAGAAGCTCTATCTGTTTGCTCTACTTTCTCTTCTTGCACAAGTTGTACTCTCTTGTCATTCGTTCTATCATTTCTGGATGATGAACCTTTGCTTTCTGGACATTTGAAAAATGGATGACCAAACTCACCACAGGTGTAACACTTTCCTGAAAATGTAGTAGAACCTCTACCACTTCCAAATCTGCCTCTATTACCTTTCCATCCACCTCTGAAATCAGACTGTCCCTGTCCTTTACCAGTGTCTTCTTGACCCTCATTGGTTTGCCTTGTTGTAGGGGCTAATCCTCTTCCCCTCATATTGTTGCCTCTTCCTCTCATGGACTTATCTTGTCTCCTATTCATCTTTTCTTCAATCCTGATTGCCATTTGGTAACAATCCTCCACACTCTTAGGGTTAGCTAAAACTAACTCATCTTGTATGTTCAATCTCAAACCAGCCAAGTACCTAGCCACCTTTTCTACCTCATTCTCATGATGACCAGATCTCATACTCAAATTATAGAACTCCTCAGTATATGCCTTCACATCCATTTCCTTCTGCCTTAAAAATTGTAGCTTCTTAAACATCTGAATTTCATAATCCTTGGGCAAGAATTTACCTTTTATCCTTGCTACCATTTTATCCCATGAAGTGATCTTTGACTTCCCTTGTTTCCTTCTCTCGGATTGTACATAATCCCACCATACCAAAGCATGACCTCCTAACTTGGTCTTTGCAATCTTTACCTTCTGATCCTCAGCAACATCTTCACATTCAAAGTCATTATCAAGTGCAGCAATCCAATCCAGCAACTCATCTTCATTCAAACTTCCATTATACTTGGAAACATCAACCTTTACCTTAGGTTTATCACTCTGCACTGCCTTTAACAGTTTTGCAAATTTCTGGTCTTCAGCATCCAGATCTTTAGCTACCTCTTCATACTCTTCAACAGCATCTTCATCTTCTTCTGATTCACTGTCTTCCACTTCCCTCTTTTTATTCTTTTCCAAGGCTACAAGCCTGGCTTGAAGTGCTTCAGCAAGCTCCTTCATCTTCCTCATCTCTCTGGTATGTTTTTCCTTCATCTCCTGCAATTCCCTTGCAGTACCATTACCTTTCGGAGGCATTTTGTCAACCTCTCACTCCTCTACCTCTGTCTTTTCGGTGACAGAATCAACACACAACAGCCCAGACCTTTTGCTGAGCTCTGATACCACTATGATGCAGAGGCATCCACACTAAAACCTTAACATACAGCATGGATGTCCGCAACCCTTCATCATCATCATATTTCCCTTAACACTGTCAGCATCATCATATTTTCTCTACCGACCGATATCCTCCTACAGACAAGCCTTCGCCCTTTCGCCTGTCAGCAGCATCATCATATCCGGCTATCGGCAGCATCATCACATTCGGCAAGCGCAATCATCCTCCTGATGTTCACTGTTCACCTTACCGCCAACCTCTATCTTCAGCATCATGATGTTCAACATCATGTTCATCAGCAGGATATAAAATATCCGGTTCCTCCCATATATCCTAATGATGATACTCAACTTCACGCACCTTCCCTTCGATGCTTACGTCACCCCGATATCCTGATGACGATTATCCTAATGACGATGACGTCACATGCAGCTCCTTCAATATCCTGCTGTCGGCCAAACTTAACATTATCGGCCTGCGATGGTTTTATCAACCTGATCTTCTACCTTATGCCGATACGCTCCTCCTCGGCAACACCTGATGATGATCACCCCAACGCACATTCACTTTATGAAATCGACTGCATCATGCTCATCCCCATCTACTCAGATGACGCCCAAAGTAACTACAGGATATACACAGAAATATCCTGATGATGCCGTTGTGACGAATTTCCAACCTTAGCAAATTTTGATCCGCCGAACCTTCTGGGATGACCCGATCTACTTTCAGGGTGATCTTCCAGACTCTAACTACCAGCACGACCTAGCACATACCCATGCTAGGGTTCTCAACACCTCTTGACTGCGATCCTGCACACTTGCATGCGAACAAACAGAAAATGCAAACTACATCCTAAACTATTGTACACAGCCATTCCACCGATTCGACGAATCAACCGGTGGAATGGATCAGCGAATCCATGTAACCACCAAAATAGCAAATCGATTACACGATGGAGATCAAATAGAAAATGAACACAAACAGGATCTTTATTGATTTCAAAAGATGCAAGTACAATACTCTGTCTCACTCTCTGCAATCTAACTCCTCTGCTCAATGCAATACTATACTATGTCTAAAACCAACTGATCCTCATGTATAAATAGGATCTCTTGCGAATACTACCGACCTGACTCCAAGCGGCTGGGAAATCTCTCCAGGCAGCGGGGAGATCCAACCGGACATACAGCATAATAGCTGTCATAACAAACTACCTAAAAATAGTAAAGCATGGTCAACATGACCTTATTACATGCATTGGTCTTATACGACCTTCTTGAAAACATTAACAAGACTCAAAACAAACTAACTGCCTCATGGAGGCCAGCTGTCAGGTAGGTGCTCCTGCACCAAGCTCATTGTCCTCAATGTGAGATTTCAACATCCTTTCCCTTGCCTTGGCTTGTGTGAAGGATGCTATTTTCATTACTTGAACCAGAGAGAGCATCTAGATTGATCGGTCCTTGAAACAGCTCTGGTTCATCAAACTCAAGCATTTCTTTACTTAGGAGACTTTTTACTACATCTCTAGTGTCTCTTGCCACAATTCCTAAACCACCTTCCTTTCCTTGACATTTGTCAATGTTCGTATCAAGACTAATTTGTTTAGATGCATCAACATTTACACCATCTTCTTCTATTTTATCTTCCTTACCTTCTTCTTTCTCTTCCTCTACTTTACCTTTCTATGTGCCATCTATAGGGGAATTCTTTCATGTGTCCTTACCATTTGTAATCTGTTCAGAAGGATTTTGAGTAGCAGCAGTAATCTCAACACTATCTTCTTTTCCAGATTGATTAGGAGGAGTTAGAGTATCTCTTGCATTAACATTTTTATCTACCATCTCTGTGTCTTCTTTGTTTATTTGCTCCTCTTCTGGAATAGAGGAGTCATCAACTTCAGTTTGTTTCTCACTGATGTTTACTTTTTCAACATCTGGAATTGATGAATCAATCCCATCATCTATCTCCTCATAGGTTTGCTCCATAGGATCTAGAGTATCATCTTGGTAATCATTTCCTTTTCCATTTTCTCCTCTTGAGGTTTCTAATTCCAGAATTACAGGATTATCTTCCTCAACTTGTTCCTCAGAGACAACATAATATTTATCTTTAGCTAGGGCCTTCCTCAAAATTTTTATGTTTCTTTTGCAATTTCCTCAGTTTCCCCAAGCATTAGCTTGTTCATCCTTACTTTGCTTCTGAAATCATCTTTTAGTTTCTTGAGTATTTTATCTGCTTCCTTTTTGGACATTACTGGACACAAAGTGGAGAGGACATATTCTGTGAGTTCTAGATCTTTAGCCTTGGCTGCTTCCTTCCTCATCTCTAGTATTTTCCTTAAATTTTTAGGTAGTTCTTGTAAAATTTCCAGTAGAGCTCTATTGAATTTATTCAAGTACATGATCGTAGCATCTTCCAAAATTTTCTTATTTTCTTGATCAAAATTATCATAATAATCTTTGATAGGCCTTAGATTTTAATGAACAGTAATTGTTTTTATAATTTCATCAACTGTCATAGAAACCTTACCAGTTTCTTGCTTTTTACTTGCCTTTTTGCTTCTGTAAGACTGGTCCTCATAAGCCTTTGAAGTATTGGCTTTCTTGGATCTCATCTATTTAACTTCTTCATCTGTCTATGTCTCTTCATCATCTTTTGTGCCCACATATGTTCTTCTGGCCTTTGTTTTCTTTCTCTTACTTCCTTCACTGGATGGTCTATCTTCTAGTTCTGTAGGTTTAGGGGGAACAAAAGCAGTAGCACATCTTCTAGTAGTCCTTGAAGTGGAGGATGGTTTCACTGAAGCATTTTCCTGTTTCTTGTCCTACCTTTCTTTTTCAGCCTTTTCAATTCTTTCTCTGTTTTGCTTCATTGCTTCCTTGGTTAGTCCAATGCTCTCAGCATACTTTTCAACTTGCTTATGCACTTTCCTTTTGGTCTTTGGTTGTCTAATCTCCACATGCAATTTTAGACTTAGCTCCTTGTATGTTCCAAACCTTTCCACATATGTGTCTTTTGATTTGCTCAAAAGATGTTGAGCATACATTTCCAAAACTTTCTCATCGACCTCAGAGCCCATTGGCATAATCCATATGGTTCTAGGTTCCACAACCTCCATCATGCACTGATCAGTGTCAACCATAAAGCATATTTCATTCTCATATTTCTCCACAACTGACTTAGGGATTCTCTCTCTTGCATGCATCATACTTTGAAAGTTTTTGAAGTAAACCCAAATGGCTTTCTTCTAAGCTTGGGAATCACCAAGGCTGAGTAGATGATCTTTTATTTGCCATGCAACTGGCCTGTCATTTATCCAGTGCACACCTTGAACTGCAGGCACTTCATTCATAAAATAAAAGAACAAACATATAATCAAGGAACCATACTTGAAGGTATTTTTCTTATCTTTCTTTATTTTTCTCAGATTCTTAATAAACTAATTTTGTAGTAGTTCACATAGGTCATAATCAGCATTCTCCTTCAACATTTGATAGGTTGCATATATTGCAGTTCTGAAGATAGAATTTTCCCTGCTGGAGTGGTAGACCTTGTAGCTAATCACCATGGATGTAAACTTGACATCTGGTTCTATAATGTCATTAATGGTCATTTTTCTCTTGTCAAACTTTGCACCAGTTACATTAGTAACAGTTTGGTTTTTCACAACTTTTAGCATGGGTAATCCACCAGTTGAATTTAACCTAGTTACAATCTTGATAACATTCTTTGTAATCTTGAATGATTTTAATAGCCATATGAACTCATCATGTATTCGGCTCAAGATGTATCAAACCCACTCATTCTCATCAAATGTTAGAAATTAAATGACTTGCAAAGAGTGTTTTCTTTCTAGGGCTTTGTATTCTAGCTTATATTTATAGCTATCATCCCTTAGGTAGTTGTTAAACAAATCCAAGAGTTTCAAGTTTCCAAATTCATCAATGCTATAGTGGATGTATGCCCTAATATCCTTGACATGCAGTATGCCATATGGGACATCAGAAAATGCACATAATGGTTCCACTTCAACTGACTTATATGGGTGCTTCTTAAATATTGGTCAGGGCCTTTTAGTTACATCAACAACTAGAGGTGTAGCCATTTGTAGAGATTGAAATTTCAAGAGATTTCATAGAAAACAGAAGTACCTTGTTCCACAGGTTAGGATTTTTTGCTCAGAACTTGTTCACTTTCTTCCTTTCAAAAATTCTCAGCTCAGAACTCATTCACTTTCTTCCTTTTTGCTTTCTTCTAATACAAAGTGACTCAAATGAAAAATGAGCTACCCTTTTATACTCCACAAGACCTAATTAGTCTTTGTAATAAATGCTCTACCCTAACACACCCAATTGCTCTATTTTTGTACATAGTTGACTTTTAATTGCTCCACAAATCATTAAATCCACTTCTTTTCTTTCAAAATTCTTTCAAATGATTTGTAGTGACCCAAATTATATTTTCCCTTTGTGCCAGATTCAAGCATGCACTTATTGGTTGGGGAAATTTGAATTTCAATGCAGTTCCCCCTAAGCCAGAGCTCGTAATTCAATTCCTAGAGGAATTATCAGCACCTGATTCTAATGCAGACCCATTATTAATGTTCACAATTGTTTTCTTGACCCATGTCTTGCTCATTTCATTCTGGATCTCATTCACATCAATTTTTCTTTTGCCTTTGTCTTGTCTCTGCTCATCTAGTTTTCTATTTACCAAACATCTTCTTCCATTGTTCTTACTTCTGCAGAATCTTGGAATATGACCAGATCTACTGCAATTAAAGCAAACAACATTTCTTTTCTTATATGCTTGATTTTCTCTTGATCTGGACTAATTAGCCATGTGTCCATATCCCTTGCAAGTAAAGCAGTAACCATTGAAAGAGTTGCCATTTGCTCTAGAGTTATTCATTATCATACTTCTGCATTCATTTGATCTATGACCATACCTCTTACACTTGAAGCATTGACCAGAGAAGGATGAACCATTTTGATTTACTCTACTTTTGCAATGAGTAGCTCTATGACCAAATTTATTGCAATTAAAACAATTTTCATTGAATGATTGATATCTTTGAGCATTAGGCTATCTTACTGGAGGTCTTCTAGGTCTATTTCTTCCATTCCTTGGTTGGAAATTTCTTTGTTCAGATCTGGAGCTTTCAAATTTCTCATATCCAAGACCATGCTTGTCATCAGTCTTTTTCTGACCTTCAAGCAGTGCTTCAAGTTTAGCTAAGTTTATCTTGAACTTCTTCTTGTATTCATTTGCAACTTCTAGGTCATTTCTGAGAGTGACAATTTGCCTTTCATGTTCTCTTTCATTGTCTCTACTTTCTTCTAGGTCAAACTCTAGATGGCCAGCTACTCTATCCAATCTACAACATTCTTCAATTCTTTCTTTTAGAGTTTGATTCAAGTCTTCTTTAGTCTTCTTCCTTTTCTCAATTTCTTTGGTCAGCCTCATTGCCCCAGATTCCATCTCAACTTTCAGAATAGCAACGTCTTTTGATAGCTTTTCACACTCCTTTGTCTTTACTTCCAAGGCTTCATTCATGTCATTTTCTTCAGTTAAACTGGATAACTATAGAAGTAGCTCCTTTCTCTTTTCCATAGATTTCTTTAATTTATCTTTTAACATTTCAATGGTATCATCAACATCTTTAAGATCATCTTTCAGATTAGATACTTTTGCTTTGGAATGACCAAGATCTTCTAGGGCCAACCAAAGTTGATCTTTGAGTAAACCCATTGAAACTCCTTCCAAGATCTTTCCTCAAGATGTTAGGCTTCTTTCAAGGAACCTTGCTCTGATACTAATTGTTGGAATTAGAGGTGACAATTGAGAGGGGGGTGAATTAGTTGTCTTAAAACTTTAAAACTTGTAGCAGTTAGTTCCTCTTTACTACTTTATTAATAGACTAATAATGTTATCAAGAAAAGCAAGAATCAACAACACATGAGCAGAAGTAGAAATAACACATTTGACACCAAGATTTTTGACGTGGAAACCTGGTTAAGGGAAAAACCATGGTGGGGGTTAACCCAAAAAGATTATACTTTGTTAAAAGTATTATAATGGAGAATTCACATGCATTTAGGGTCACTGCCTAGAGCTCACTGCCTACAATAGGCTCACTGCCTACAGGAAGAAGATTACAATGTGTTTGAACTGATAGTTAGCATCTACCAATGCAAAGATTTAGTTCCAGTTAAGCATAGAATACCAAATTGATACACTTCATCTTTGTTTTGCCCTATTTACTGCTCTGCCATAATTTGGATCTTAGATCTCCTCTTTCACACCTTTTTTCTACTCTTTTCACATTTACTTGATATTCATATACACACACACACCTTCAACACTTGAATCCATTGGCTATATATAGCTGCTTCAAGTAATTCAATCACTTTTCTGTCAGCGTTATGAAGAACTTAACTAACAATACAAGTACTATGTTTTGTCGATTGAATCCATGTGCCAATAATAATGCGTACCCAAAATAAAACTTGAAGGTCACCATTCATGCCGGCCACTAACATTATATCCCATATGTAACTCACTAAAACATTTCTATTAGATCCGCATAAGGATCTAACACAAGTCAGCCGGTTCTTTACTGAACTGTTATGTCATATTATGACCCGGTACTTAGATGCTCATAACTTTTTCTCCCTTTGTCACTGGAGGTTAAAATTCTTGATCTAGATTGCCCTAAAATTCCTTATGACTCCTTCAAATCTACAGCATACTTTGATTTTCCACTGGAGAGATTCGGACCTAGATACCGGACCCTGTCACATGCTTTGTTTCTGGCTACCCAGACTTAGATAAATTCTAATTCTGACTTCCGGCATGAACAAATTATGTTATGTGGATGAGTGAAATAGTCTTAGTTGCCATAAATGACAACACCTATCATACGAAGTAGTGTCTCTTGCCAACAATTACATGTTTTTGACAGATTTTACATGTTAGAATCTAACTATGTTAGTATGTTTAGCCTCAACTATTCAATGTTTTATTTGATGTTTATGGATACGTTTATGTTGGATCATATTTATCCTACATAGGTGGTGAGGATCATATCTTTTCTTTTGGCATGTGTTGACATTGGTGTTGAACATGTGTACACTTTTGTATCACTTTTGTCTTGTTTTTCCTGTTCAACCCTTTTGTGAATTTGTTGTCGTAAGGTGCTCATTTGACCACCTGAGTGTATCCATGGTGTCATTTCCATGATCATACATGTACTTTTGGATTATTCCATCTCTTTCTTTGGGAAGCATGCCTTTGCATGAGTTCAACTAGTTATTTTTGCAAGTATGTGCTAATCGGTGTAGTCATTGATGCCAACAAGCTTGTGTTGTCATTGGTGTCAACTCTATCAAGAGTATGAGTTAAGAAATAATGTAAGAGTATGAGTAGTTTGTGTTGAGTAGAGATCCGAGATAAGGTTTTGCAGAGATGAGGGTATGAGCTATTACTAAAGGTGATTTGGTTACTTTGTAGAAGTGATGAAGATGTTAAGAATATGGTTCTAATGGCTTGTTTCCAAGTGCTTTTGAGAAAATTTTATTAATAAATGAAACCGTGTCTTGAAGATGTGTTCTAGCTTAACAGAGTTGTGATTGAGTTTTGCTTTGCATTTCTTCCTCATTGAAGATCTACTTTTACAGTTTGGATATGTTGTTCAAACGTGGTCAAAGATGTTATGTTCTAGATTTTGTGGTTCGGTTTATTGTGCAAAGAAGGCTGTATTCACTAGTGTGCGGATAGTCTTTCTGAGTTGTTCAAAAGTGTATGCGAGAAACTATTTTCCTCCACATTTCTCTATAGATTTTTTTCTATCTTTGTGGTTCTAGATTCATTCTTATAAGGTGTATATCTTTCTTCAGTTCAACTGGTTCATGGTTTGGTTCTCTACAAGTTCATTTCTTGAGTTGCAATTGATGGTTTCTTGAGTTGCAGTTGATGATAGAGTAATCTAAGTGCTCCGATGTGAACTTTCTTTAGGTGAAAACTATTGCAAATGATTTTGTTGGTTTTCAAGTGCTTGTGTATGTCTCTAAATCATGTTCAAGTTTTGTTCATGGTCCGCATGTCATCTTTTAGTCTTGAGGAAGTGTGCACTTAAATTTTCATAGTGTTAACACAAGTTTGGCTGACTTGGTTGTTTACACTAATTGCAGTTGTTCTTTCGTGGTTGTGAAATCATGATGAAGGGTGTATGCATGGATTTAGGTCTGTGCTAAGGTGTGATGTGGTCTACATTCATTTCTTTCCTCCATGGGAATGTTTTAGTCTAGAACTAATTTGCATTTTATGGGATAAGATGTGTTACCAACCTTGGAGAATGTTTTCAAGGCTGATGATGTTATAAATAAGTGTCAAGGATTCATGACTAGTGAGAGGTACAAGGAATATGATGTCTATGATGTGAATTTGATTAGTGTAGTGATAGATTTCATGTGTTAGGCTACTAGATGTAGTGAGTAGAAGGTGTCTACTATTTTTTAGTGTTGCTTCAGAGGTGATGTTTGTGCTGTGGTGAATATTGAGCTTCATTGGAACTATACTCCATGCATAGGTTAGATGCAATTATATCAATTCATCCCTGGCAGTGAGCCTTCTCTTCTATCTCTTTCTTCTGGATAGTGAGCCCTTTGGTAGTGAGCATTGGGGAGTCAGCCCTCTAGTAGTGAGCCTTTTCTAATTTGGTGTTGCTACTACTTTATATTGTGAGCTAATCCTAACTGTGGTTTTTCCCTTCTTGGGTTTTCCATGTAAAATCTAGTGTTGACTTGTATTTGGTGCTATTATAATTTAGTTTTTGTTATTTACTTTTCATGCTTAATCATCATAAAAAAATTAAAGGTAAATGTGGATCTGAATGTTTGTGAGGGTTTGAAGTTTTCAATACAAATGATTCACCCCCTATCAGTTATCTTGTGGATTCAACAATTGGTATCAGAGCCAAGTTCCTTAGAAGAGAGCTTAACAACTTAAGGTAGATCTGAGATGGCACACGAGAAGGATGTTCCTTATTATGCCTTCTTGAAAATAAGAATAGTAAGTTATTTGGTTTCTCTTAGATATGAAATCTGCAACTTAGTTGTAACTACCTTCAAGACTAGCAAATCTGAAGCAGATATTAGGAGGATGCTAATGATATGAAATTGGGTTTTGGTAAGCACAATGGGAAGTTGCCTTTTAAGTGTTTCAGTGGTACTATGATTGGACATTATGCTTCATGATATATAGATTTTTTTTTGAAAATTAAGAATAGGGAAAACAAAAGTAGAGTGCCTAATAAAAGCTACTATGAGAAATAAGATGCAAGTATATCTAATGATGAAGATGATACTATTACAGTTGACCCTGAAGGATTTGTGAAGGAAATTGCTCTGGAGGTAAGTCTTACTAATGAAGATACTTTTATTTCTACTTTTTGTACTAGACAAGAAAATAACTATTAGGTCATTTATAATAGTTGATCAAATCATATGACAGGTGATAAAAGTAAGTCTATTAAATCTGAGAAATATGATGGAGGACTAGTTAGATTTGGTGATGATTGTACTGGTAGGATATGTGGAAGAGGCTCAATCAGTCTTGATGGAAAGCATAACATAGATGATGTTCTTTATTTTAAAGGTTTAAGGAAAAATCTCTTGAGTGTTGGACAATTGTGTAGCAAATGATACAATTTTATATTTCAGGATGATGGCATTGAGATAAGAAAGGAGTCTGGAACTATGATAGCCACTTGAAAGAGGACAGATGTAAATATTTATCATCTCAAAGGTGGTGATGGCCATTTCTTTATGACTCATACCAGTAAGCATTGGCTATGGCATAGGAGACTGTGTCACATCAATTTTGATAGCCTGGTAAAGATAAGTTTAGATCAAGCTGTGAGAGATTTGCCAAATATTACAAAGCCTATCAATGCCATTTGCAAGGATTATCAAGTTGGAAAGCAAGTGAGAGGAAGTTTCAAAATCAAAGAATAATCTTCTATGGGACTATTGGAATTGATACATACAGATCTTTGTGGTCCTACAAGAGTAAGAAGTTTTCATGGTGATAGGTATTTTATGTTATTTATTGATGATTGCTCTAGAATGAGATGGGTTACTTTTCTTAAGGAAAAATTAGAAGCCCTAGATAAGTTTAAAGCCTTTAAAGCAATGGTTGAAAATGAAATAGATATGAAGATCAAATGTTTGACATCTGCCAGAGGTGGAGAATTTACTTCTAATGAGTTTAACATGTTTTGTGAGGATCATGGGATAAAGAGGTATTTGTCTACCCCTAGGACTCAATAGAATGGAGTGGTTGAAATGAAGAACATGACTATTCAAGAATCTACAAGGACAATGATAAAAGAAGAAAACCTACTGGAAGTCTTCTGGAGAGAAGCAATTGAGATTATTGTCTACATACAGAACAAAGTACAAGTAAGAGCAAATGACACAAAGACTCCCTATGAGCTATGGTATGGAAGGATTCATACTATTAAATATTTCAAAATTTTTGGAAGAAAATGTTATATCAGAAGAGATCAACAACTAGGAATGTTTGATGCAAGGTGTAATGAAGGTATATTCCTTGGGTATTCTATTAGAAGCAAAGCTTACTGGTGCTACAACAAAGGCTAAGAAAAATGATTGAAAGTGCTAATGTTAAGTTTAATGAAGATATACAAAAGATTTTAGAGGTTAATGACTATAAATCAGATGAGCCTTCTTGCGGAGAAGAAGAAGAAACTAAAGAAAAAGAAGGACCGTTTGAAGAACAAGAAACTCTAGAAAGAATCCCTAAAACTCCCAAGTATGTGCAGAAGTGCAACTCTGAGGACTAGATCATTGGTGATAAGAATAAAGGTGTATTGACAAGAAGGAGAGCTGTTGAAGAACAAGTAAATCTATGTTTACTTTATAAAGTTGAACCTAAAATAGTAGTTGAGGAACGCAAGGATGAGTATTGGATCAAAGCTATCAAAGAAAAACTAATGCAGATTGAGAAGAATCAGACTTGGGAACTTGTCCCAAGACTAGAGAACAAAAATGTAATTGGAAGTAAGTGGGTATTCGAGAACAAATTGAATGAGAATGGAGAAGTGGTAAGGAATAAGTCATGAATTGTGTGTAAAGGCTACTCACTAGTCAAAGGATTAGACTATGAAGAAACTTATGCTCCAGTGGTAATAATGGAGGCCATTATGATGTTTTTGGCTTTTACAGCACATAAGGATTTCAAGGTATATCAAATGGATGTGAAGTCTCCTTTCTTGAATGGTGAGTTGGAAGAGGAAGTGTACATAGAGCAACTGGAAGGATTTAAGTTGTCAGATAAGCCAGATATGGTTTGCAAGTTGAAGAAGGCACTTTATGGATTGAAGCAAGCCCCTAGAACTTGGTATACAAAGATACACAAGTATTTATTAAATCAAAGATTCAATAAAGGGTCTATAGATAGCAATCTATACATCAAAGTAAGTGGAGATCAAATTTTGATTGTGGTAGTGTATGTAGATGATATAATCTTTTGTGGAAATTAAGGTATGTGTAAGAGTTTTACAAATGAAATGCAGAAAGAATTTGAAATGTCAATGTGTGGGGAAATGAAATTCTTCCTTTGGTTACAGATCGATTAGATAGATAAGGGTATTTTCATTTCTTAGTTAAAGTATATATAAGAGTTATTAAAGATGTTTGGAATGGAAGATTCTAAACCAATTTGTACTCCTATGGTTACTGGTTGTAAGTTGAGAAAGAATGATTAATCTCCTAAGGCTAATCAGAGAAAGTACAAATCAATGATTTGAGGATTACTGTATTTGAATGCTACTAGACCATATATTATGCATGCAATATGTCTTGTGGATATATTTCAAGTAGATCCTAGAGTGTCACATGTTAGGGTAGTGAAGATGATATTCAGATACTTAAGGGGTACTCCAGATCATGGCTTGTATCCAAAAGACACTGACTTTACACTAAGTGCTTATACAAATGCATATTGGGCTGGTTGTGTAGATGACAAGAAAAATACAAGTGGTGGTGCATTCTTTATTGTATGAAAGTTGGTGTCTTGGCTAAGTAAGAAATAAGATTCAATATCTTTATCTACTATAGAGGTAGAATATATTGTTGTAGCATCATTTTGCACAGAGGTGTTATGGATGAGACAAACCTTGAAGGATATCAATGTTGTGTATGATGAGCCAATATCTATTTTCTGTGATAATACAAGTTCTATTAACATTTCAAAGAATCCAATGATGCATTCAAGAACAAAGAATATCTCAATTAGGTATCACTTTCTAAGAGAGAAGTTTGCAAATAATGAAGTGAAGCTTGAGTATGTGCCTACAAAGGATCAGGTTGCTAACATATTCACTAAGGGTCTTCCTAAGGATACATTTGAGTCTCTTTGGGAGAAGTTAGGAGTTATTGCCCCTCCTTCTCAGAACAAGATGCATAAGGAGGTACATCAATCCATTGGATTTCAAGATATTAATTCTTTTCTGGACTGATGTTGGAGGCTACCTCTCAAGGGGAGCAGGTAGTAGTCATGATGATTGTTGCAGTCAAGGGGAGTAAGAGTTGATATAGTTTGGTGTGCACTCCTAAGGGGGAGTATTCAGAGCAGTAAAAAGAAAATATCATGTGACTTGAAAAGAGTGAAAGAAGAAGTGTGTCACCCTTTTCCACTAATGTGAAAGGGGGAGAGAAAGAAATGTGAAAATGAAATGAATCGGTGATTAGGGAGAGACAGTAAGATGTGTAAAAGAAAGGGGGAGAGTAAGAAAGTAAATAAGATTCATGCAGAGTTGTGTCTTGATGGTTTTTCACATTATGTGTTGCCATCAATGACAAAGGGGGAGATTGTTGCAAATATGTGCTAATCAATGTTGTCATTTATGTCAACAAGCTTATGTTGTCATTGGTGTCAACTGTGTCAAGAGTATGAGTTAAGAAATGATGCAAGACTATGAGTAGTTTGTGTTGAGTAGAGATCAGAGATAAGGTTGTGCAGTGATGATGGTGTAGGCTATTGTTGAAGGTGATTTGGTTACTTTGTAGAAGTGATGAAGATGTTAAGAATATGGTTCTGTTGGTTGGAAGTGAGCCTTTCTTTGTTTCTTCTAGGTAGTGAGCACTGGGCAGTGATCCTTTTGTAATTCAGTGTTGCTACCACCTTAAATTGTGAGCTAATCCTCACTATGGTTTTTCCCTTCTTGGATTTTCCACATAAAATATGTTCACTTGTGTTTGGTGCTATTATTATTTAGTTTCCATTATTTTCTTTTAATGCTTAATCATCACAAGTTTAATGGTTAATGTGGATCTAAATGTTTGTGAGGGTTTGAATTTTTTGATACAACTAATTCACCCCCCTCTCAATTGTCTTGTGCATTCAACAATGATCATTCCATTTGGTTGAGGAATCATACCTCCTAGTTGGACCATCTTGTGGGTGATCATCACCCTTGTGTTTAGGATGTCTTGTGTAGTCAAGGAATAGACTAAGATAGATGTCACCCTAATCCTACTCCATGTGTTTGTGAGGGAGAAAAGTTGTCAATGTGTATTTGATCCTCATCATGGAGTGAGCTCTACCTCTTGCTTGGTCATCATGGTCAGTTGTCACATGATGGGTGAAGGCTTCTTCTTGTACCACCTTGTATTGTACAATGGTGATGTCACTTTTGGTGTTGTTTTCCTTGTTACGGCACCTTGTGTGTGCATGAGTGCAATGTGACATGTGGATGTCGCCCTTGCAAATGTGAAACTTTTGTTGGTTCGGTGTTTGTTTGGCTAATGTCTTAGGTGAACTCCTGGGGCATTACAACTTGGATGGATTTGATTAGTTGATTTGGACGTGGATTAAGTAAGGTCAATGATGTATGCCACGTATATCGAGTAAAAAGTGGACACATGCCTTTGGACCACCTAGTTTAGCTCCTAGGTCCTTGTGCTTACACTTTATGAGCAAATTATTTATCCTGATGAGAAATCCCTCGAAACCCATGAAAAATGGGGACTAGGGGCCCATTTTATATCCATTTCCTAACCAAAGATGCCCCTTGGGACTTAGGCACTCACGTCCAAGTCCACCCTAATTGGTCAATGTAAATTTAAATTTATGTCAACATAGGACTTTCAAATAGGTCCTCCCTTGTTAGCTCTTTCAATTAATTTGTGAAAGTTTAACGGATAAGAATGTATAAATAAGTTTTTGAATTCATTTTGTTAGAGGTTGATTATAGCAAGGTTATGATATTGTGCAAAGGTTAATTCAAGGAATTCAATGTGTTTGTTGCTGAATTATGTTAGTATTGTGTTTGTTACAGATTTGGAATCATCGTCAACATCCTTATGAGTTGAAGAATATTAATCCTTCTAAAGGCCTCACCACCAAGGTGACATTATTGTTGTTGATGAAGGGGGTTAATCATAAAACACACAACAACAAAAATTACACACAGAAAATTAAACTTTCTTTATTGATTTGGACAACTTATTACATTACAGAAGCTCAAATAAAATCAGAGGAATCAACCCTCCATAGGTTGCAACACATTACAGCTTCCTATCACAAGACTTTGGAATCATCAGCCTTCTGTAACCCCAAATTAGCTAGGGTTTCTATTTTCCCACCTATTCTTGACTCTACACTTCCCCCCTTAACTCTACTACTACCCAGGGTTCCCAAAAATGGTTATTAATAGCCATTTTGGTGACCAACAACCTAATTTTGAAATTTACATCTCCCTCTAAAAATAGGTCAACTTCCATGAGCCATAACTTTTGATCTGGGTGTCTAATTGACAAACCATTTTATGCATTGGAAAGCTCGTGGAGTGCTCTATGCGCTAAGAACTTGTATTGCCAGTTTTGGCCATTTTTGGGCATGTACGGGGCCAGTTAGTGCCTAAAAATTGAGTTTGAATAATTTTCAGGCATTTTTTAGGAAACAAAAACCTTAATATCTTTCAGCTTGCAAATGATTTTTGCATGATTCCTTTGCCAAAGGTCTTATTTTTCAGTTATGAAGCTTCCTATAAATTTTCACTTCAATCCATGCCCAAATGCAAACTGTCTAAAAATAGTAGGTTGTTATTTTCAGCAGTTTGGAAACACTGAAAGTTCTACATCATTATTCAAGCGATTATGGAACCAGAACCACAAATTTTGAAAAGAAATGGAAATAACATCAACAATTTTGAAACACATTTTTTTTTGGGTGATGGAAGATTGCCCTTACACCACTGGATGCTCCTGCATCAGACACCCAAGGTAATTTGAGAAGTGACCCTATCA
Organism: Cunninghamia lanceolata; assembly: GCA_027924645.1. Taxonomy (NCBI): domain Eukaryota; kingdom Viridiplantae; phylum Streptophyta; class Pinopsida; order Cupressales; family Cupressaceae; genus Cunninghamia; species Cunninghamia lanceolata. The sequence goes on from BSBN01000193.1 coordinate 10,511,182, forward strand.
TGTCTCAGGTGTTTGTGCGAGGAAAACCCAAATGGTCAACCTCTACTTTAGACAAGAAAGAAGAATCTTCAATAGGCCTTCCTTTCCATTTCACCAGATATTCTTCATATTGCCTGTTCTAAGTACTTCTTCCCACATGGCTATCCAAGATCTCTTCTATCTCCTCTATTGAAGTAGATGCCGGAATACTCCATTGTTCTTCTGTTGGTCCATCCTTTGTTCCACCTTCATTATATTCTAATAAATTAGCAATGTTGAAAACAAGGGAAATGTTGATCCCACTCGGCAGCTCTACCTCATATGCATTTCCTTAATCATGTTTCTTCAAAATTTTGCATGGTGCAAATTTCTTTATTTTCAGCTTATTGTATGTTCCAATTGGGAACCTTTCTTTTCTCAAGTGAACCATGACTTCATCTCCTACCTATAATTCTTTATATCTCCTCTTCTAATCTGCCTTAGCCTTGTAGTGAATATTCATCTTATTAATTTGCTTTCTCGCATCTTCATGCAAATTCTTTAGATGTTCTACAAAGTCTTCAGCTTTAGTACTTGTCTTTTCTCCTTTGTCTAGCTTTCTAAACTTAGAAGCATTTCTTGGGCTATTGCCATATATAATCTAGAATGATGATTTACCAGTACTGCTATTGATAGAATTGTTGTATGTAAATTCAGCCTGTGGTAAAATCAAGTTCCATCTCTTGGGATTATCTCCTACTAAGCATCATAGCAGGTTACCCAAACTCCTATTCACCACTTCAGTCTGTCCATCAGTCTGTAGATAGTGTGCAGAACTGAACTTCAAATCTATCTTCAACTTCTTCCACAATGTCCTCTAGAAATAGCCAACAAACTTGGTATCTCGATCTGAAACTATGCTCTTTGGTAGACCGTGTAATCTCACCACCTCCCTAAAAAATAATTCAACAATATGAACATCATCATTAGTCTTCTTTGCAAGGAATAAAATGTGCCATCTTTGAGAATTTGTCCACCACCACAAAAATGGAATCATGTCCTCTCTGTGTCCTTGGTAAACCAAGATCAAAATCCATACTAATATCATCCCATGGCTTCTCTAGAATAGGTAGTGGCTGATATAGACTTGTATTCTGACTTGCTCCTTTCACCATCTGACATACTCTGCAACTCTACACAAATTTCCTCACATCCTGCTACAACTGAGGCCAATAATAATTTTCACCAACAATAGCAATGGTCTTATCTCGACCAAAGTGTCCATCTAATTCCCCACTATGTTTCTCCTTTATCAGGTTCTCTCTCATGGAACTCTTTGGAATGCACAACTGGCTTCCTCTAAAAAACATACCATCTTGGATTATAAAATCCAACCATTTGTCCTGTCCAAAGTAACAGGTTCCAGACAAGCTTTCCAAGCCTCTACAAAATCTAGATCATCAAGATACTAACTTTTGAGCTCATCGAACCCAACAACCTCTATCTTCATTTCTGTTAACAAATTTTGCCTTCTGCTCAATGCATCTGCAACTCTGTTGGACTTCCCACTCTTGTTCTTCAAAACAAAAGTATAGCTCTGCAAAAGCTCAACCTATTTTAAGTCCCTTTGATTTAACTTTCCTTGACTATTAAGATATTGGAAAGCCTAATGATCAGTATATAAAACAAACTCCTTTGGCAACAAATAATGTCTCCATTTCTTCAAAACCTGAACTATTGCATAAAACTCCTAATCATAAACAAAATACGTTTTCTTGGCATCATTAAGCTTCTCACTAAAATAGGCAATGGGCTTACCTTCTTGACTCAAAATAGCTCCTATACCACTACCACTAGCATCACAATCTACCTGAAATACCTTATTGAAATCTGGAAGTGCCAAAATAGGTTGTTTTACAACTTTTTGCTTCAATGTATCAAAACTCTTGTTTGCTCCTTTAGTCCATATAAACTCTTTTCTATCCCATCTCACTATCTCAGTTAGGGGTGCACAAATGCTACTAAAATTTCTAATAAACTTGCTGTGAAAACTTACCAAACCATGAAAAGATTGTACCTCTGTGGCACTCGTTGGTGTAGGTCATTCAATGATAGCCCTTACTTTTTCTGGGTCCATCTTAAGACCTTCCTCTAAGACAACAAATCCTAGGTATACCAACTCCATCTTTGCAAAACTATATTTCTTTAGATTAATTAGCAACTTCTCCCCCCTCAGCTTCTCTAAAACTCTTCTGTGATGCATCAAATGCTCATCCCAAGTTTTATTGTAAATCAAAATATCATCTAAATAGACAATAACAAAACTTCCCAAAAATTATTTTAGTACCTCGTTCATGAGCCGCATGAATGTGGTTGGTGCATTGGTTAGCCCAAATGGCATGACTAACCAATCATACAAACCCTCCTTTGTCTTGAAGGTTGTCTCCCATTCATCTCCTTCTCTGATTCAGATCTGGTGATACCCACTCTTCAAATCAATCTTTGTGAAGTACTTGATGCCACTCAAACAATCCATTATGTCATCCATTCTGGGTAATGGAAATCTATACTTGATCGTGATCTTGTTGATGTCTCGAGAATCTATACATATTCTCCCCTCTCCATCTTTCTTTAATACTAGTGTTGCAGGTACCGCACATGGACTTAGGCTCTCTCTTATTAGCCCCTTCCTTAACAGCTCTTGAACCTATTTGTTTAGCTCTTCACTCTCTACAGGGGTCATTCTGTGGGCTACCTTATTCAACAAACTAGCTCCTGGTATCAAGTCCATTTGATGACTTATCTTCCTCACTAGTGGTAAACCTTCTGGTACATTATCAGAGACAATAGCCTAAAATTCTTCCAACATATCTAAAATTTTTGCTAGTACATCTTCACATTTCTCTTGATTGATCTTAGGAATCAATGCAAAGCAATGACGCTCATGCTTCATACCTTCCAAAAATTTCCTACCATCTACCAAGCAAATTCTGTCAGTACTACATATCTTTTCTTCCACCTCCTTCAAGGGCTTCAACTTATGACGAACTCCATCCTTTGTTAGGGAATATGTGTTTGTGTGGCCATCATGGACAGTGCTCCTATCATACTGCCATGGCCTCCCCAATAGCATATGGCATGCATCCATCGGTATGATATCACACAACACCTCATCATGGTAGTCCCCAATCTTGAACTTCACTAAACACTGCTCATTGACCAAAGCTCTATGGTCCTTCTGTAACAATTCAATCTGATATGGATGTGGATGCTTTCTTCTTGTCAACTTCAACTTATCAACCATCTACTCTGAAACAAGATTGTCAGTGCTTCCATTGTCGATAATAATATCACAAAACTTACCTTCACATTTGTACCTTGTGTGGAATAGACTCTTCCTCTGATTGGGTTCTTTCTCCTCATTCAACAAAGTTCTTCTGACAACTAGGGTTTCTCTCCTTTCAGCATCTTCAGAATGCTCAGACTGTACATCTTCATCTACATGTACAACTCATGCATTACCTTTAGGTCTTCTATTTCTCCTTCCTTGATGTTGCAGAAACTTGTATGCTTGATGCCCTTCTTCTCCACATTGGAAATAGGTTCCTCTAAAACCTCCTCTTTTAGGTCCTTGCCTAGGTCGCCCTCTTCCTCTTCCTCTTTGTTCTCCATTGTTCTAGTCACGAGGGTAGTAGGTATTATCTCTTCTCTGATTTCAACTGGTGCTGGCTTCTTCAGTTTTCTTTGAATCTTCATTTCATCCCCCATAGGGTCTTCCACCAGTCCTTCTGCCTTAACCTCTTCCCCTTTGCTTGTTGTCAAATCTTTTATTCAGTTTCTCTTCCACCTTTAGGGAAAAATGGTATGCATCTTCTATGGTGGTCATTCTGACCAGGTTTATCTCCTCTTAAATACTTGGTCTCAACCCATTAATGTAATAGGATACCTTCCTTATTGGCCTCTACATGGCCTATCCTAATAGTAATCTTATAAAACTCCTTTGTATACTCGTTAACATACTTGTTACCTTGCTTCAGTCCTTGCAACTTCTTCAGTAAATCCATCTCATAGTCCATAGGAATGAACTACTTCTTTATTTTCTCCACCATCTTATCCCATCTGGTGATCCTTCCTTTTCCTCTCCTATTCCTCTCTAACTGGACCTCTTCCACCAAATACTAGCATGGCCCTTCAACTTTTTTTTTGCAAACTTGACCCGATCTAGATCCTTCACGTCTTCATACTCGAAATACTCCTCCATGTCATTGATCCAATCAATAAGCTGTTTTGGATTCAAATCTCCAGATTATGTAGAAACTTTGATCCTGGGCCTCTTTTCGATCTTTGAAATCACCCTCAACAACCTAACTTCTGCAAGATCTCTTCCTTCTTTAGATAGTTCTTCTTCAGCTTCATCTTCGCCTTCTTCTCTTGTTCTTGGATCAAATCCTGTTGTAATGCATCGATTTGCCTTTGTAGGGCTCTAAAGCCCTCTTCCATCAAAGCATTCCTCCTAATATGAACTCTTTTGTGGAGGCATCTTGATCTCCACAGCAAACCCACAACTCAAGTCCTGGTGCAAACTGCCTCACGATCGGTGATCTGTCTACACACTCAGGAACCATTTCTCTGATACCACTTGATGAAGGGGGTAAATCGTAAAGCACACAATAATATAAATTGCACACAGAAAATAGAACTTTCTTTATTGATTTGGACAACTTATTACATTACAGAAGCTCAAATACAATCAGAATCAACCCTCCACAGGCTGCAACACATTACAACTTCCTATCACAAGACTTTGGAATCATTAGCCTTTTGTAACCCCAAATCAGCTAGAGTTTCTATTTTCCTACCTATTCTTGACTCTACACTTTCCCCCTTAACTCTACCGCTACCCAGGGTTCCAAAAAATGGTTATTAATAGCTTTTTGGCAGCCAACAACCTAATTTCAAAATTTGCATCTCCCTCCAAAAATAGGTCAACTTCCGGGAGCCATAACTTTTGATCCGGGTGTCTGATTGATGAATCATTTTTTGCGTCAGAAAGCTTGCAAAGTGCTCTACACACTAATAACCACTCTATCAGTTCCAACCATTTTTGGGCCTGTATGGAGCCATTTAGTGCCTCAAACCTGAGTTTGAATAATTTTCAGGCATTTTTCAGGAAACAGAAACTTTAATATCTTTCATCTCGCAAATGATCTTTGCATGATTCCTTCACCAAAGCTCTTATTTTTTAGTTATGAAGCTTCCTGTGAATTTTCACTTCAATCTTTGCCCAAATGCAAACTTTCTAAAAATAGCAGGTTGTTATTTTTAGCAGTTTGGAAAAACTAAAAGTTCTACATCATTATTCAAGTGATTATGGAACCAGAACCACAAATTTTGAAAAGAAATGGAAAGAACATCAACAATTTTGAAACACATTTTTTTTTGGGTGATGTAAGATTGCCCTTACACCACTGGATGCTCTTGCATTAGTTGTGCTTGAATCATTTTATCATTATTTGGATTATCTTTAGCCTCTATCCTACAAGGACACACTCTCTCATTAAAAATGGTGTTGGGAAAGTTTGAATGCTAACCTGGGATTTCAATAAGGTAAATCTCTAAACACAAAAACCCCAAACCCTTTTCTTATTATGTGTAGGGTACAGGTACGGGAGTTGTAGAAGTGAAGGTACATGGAGGTTGTTTGATGGATCAAGATTCTAGATCTAAAAGTAGATTTTAAGAATTTCACTATAGTAGACTAGGACGCGAGCCCCTATGTCCAGTAGCATAAATAAACCTTGAAATCAGCATCAAAGCATCATTTCTAACATTTTTCCAATTTTGAGTTATCAGAGATCTAAACTTTCTAGACTTGAGTGCTAGCCTTTGTGTCCTCTGACATTTCATCTTCTGAGAGACAAGTTTAGATATCTTACTGATCATATTGGTGCTTTTAGATATTGACTTATTGTTTCTATTTCTCTGTTATAAATTGATTATCACAATTCTAGGGTTTAGTTCATTGATGAGCCTAGGGTTTGATAAAAGGATTGGTTGAATCACATCTTTCCTCTATAGACAAGAGCACAAAATTAGTATCTAAGCCCTCTTCCATCTTGTAGTGGCTTGGCTTGGTTTGTATTTGAATGTTGTAGTAAAAGGAGGGTCTGATCTAGTCTACTCACACACAATCCATCATCTCTCTTTTACTCTATAACAGACACTTGATACTTGGATGGATGGATTTGATTTTAATTTATAAAGGCCAAGGATGCATGGAACTTGATGGTGATTGGATTGTATTCTGTTAGTCCAAGGGTCAGGCTTTAATGGTGATAGGAATGTATTTGATACATAATGCATAATTCATATATCAATTTTCATAACTTCATCCATCTGCATCCATCTTCTTCCCCTAATCCTTTCATGCAATTATTTATCCCCATATCCCCTTCCTCCAATACCTTTCATTCCATCTCTTCTATCCTCCAAATCACTTTTATTTTAATTTCCACTCTTATCATTCTAGAATCCTATCTTCATTATTTCAAGAGCATACTCATGTTCTTTGAACCCACCTACCATCTTGAGGGGGCATCGTCGCTACCATAATTACTCCTTAACACTCTCATTATGAGTGGCTAAGGCATCACCATTCCTAATCCAACCATCACCATCCATCATTCTACCATCTTCTTGTAATCCAGCCAAGCACTTTATTTTATCTTTCTTTGGAATGAAGCTACTTTGTAACACCATCTCAAAGATTAGTAAAATGTAGAAACCTAAAATCGGCCACTAGCTACTCCAACCCCAATTAAGACATCACTAAACCACTTTATTCTATAATTAATTGAATAAACACCTATTTAAATAGTTAATTATACAACACGCCTTCTGAGAGTGATTAAATAATATTTTATTATTAAATCACTATTCATCCATACCATCTCCTAGCATTAATTGATTAAATTTAATCATTTATTCAATTAATCAATCTGTTACCACAGTCCAACATTAGATATATTTTCATTTATGTAATATCCCTATTCTCATCCAAAAATTGGATAAATATTTATATTTATTTAATTCCCTATTTTCTACACTTTTTATTAAGTTGATAAAAAATGCTTAATAAACTTCATCATATGCTTTCACTTTCCAAATGTTTGATTAACCCATTCAAAACCTCCACATCTTACAACATGCACAAAGGCATGGGTTTCTATACAAGACCACATGGATCTCTTACAAAGGGATGGGAAATTACCTTGCACATCCCTTTAAAAAGGGTCCTTTCATCCTACCTTGATCCTCTCCATCCACTATCATTGACCTCTCTCGGTTCCAAGGACCATATTTTTCCTTCAATCCTATCATGCCACTTGGTGGAATTGTTGGAAATAGGGTAGACAACTGAGAGGGGGGGTGAACCAGTTGTCACAAAACATTGTATCTTTTTTGTAGTTAATTCTTTCTTTTGCTACTTAATAACAATTCAATAATTTAATCATGAAAACAATCAATCATAAGAGTAAGAGTAGCAAAACAATAACACATTTGAAACCAAGATTTTTGACGTGGAAACCCAGTTAAGGGAAAAACTATGGTGGGGGTTAACCCACAAAAATTAATACCCTATTAAAAGTATTTTACAAATGGGAATGCGCATGCATTCAGGCTCACTGATCAAATGGAGACTTATTGCCTATGGAGATATTACAATAGAATAATAGAGATCTTGATTAATAGCATATACCCATGCAAAAGTTTCAGTTCCGGTTAAGTACAAAAACTGATCTTACACATTTCATCTTTGCTCTGCTCTTCTTACTATTCTACCTTCATTCACACTTTGGATTTCTACTCTTCTTACATACACCTTCTTTGCACACACCACACAGTAAACCATCCAATTCCATTGGCTATATTTATCCACAACATGATCTACAATTATTCTATTAGTCGGCTTCAACAACACTTAGATCTTTTATGAATGCTCTGATCTATCGGCTAGATCTATGCATACCTTAAGGTGAGGATCAAAACTTACTCTTGAAAATCATCACTCAAGTTGGCCACTATCACTAATCATCACCATTTATCCAACAAACAACTTCCATACATACGGAATCAAGATCTTCTGCAAGTTCAGCTTGTTCTTCTTCTGTCTGCTCTGATAAACTGGAACCCGGTACTCAGAGGCTAATATATTTTGAATCCTTCATCACCAGAGGACAAAAATATAGATTTAGACTATCTTGACAATGCATATAACTTCCCTATATCTATAGCTAATCATGACTTTCCACTGGAGAGATCCAGACCAAAATGCTAGACTCTGTCACCTATTTTGTTCCTAACTGCTCAGACTTAGATACATTCTGAATCTAACTTCCGGTATGAACAGATTGTGTTATGCAGATGATTAGGATGATCTTAGTTTCCATCAATGAAAACTTCTATCATGCCTACCAGTGTCTCTTGCCAACAATCTCCTCCTTTGGCATTGATGGCAACACTTAGTAAAAAATGACTAAGTGTCTTGTGCAACTCCCCCTTTGTCTGTACATTCATACACTTCACTTGTTTCATTTCTCCCTCTTTACTGAATACCTCATTTTTCACTACCCTTCACTCCCCCTTTGACATCAATGGCAAAGGGTGGGGTCCACAAGCCAAAATTCTCCAAAATTTCTATATACATTGCCACATATGTAAAAGTAATCATTGAGTTCTATTCACATGAACTTGAGAATGTCTGCAAAACTGGATTTTATTTGCACAAGTTTGGATGCCCAAGTACTCTTCATTCCATCCAAAATTGAGATGTTCCCACTCAACAAAAATGTATAAGCTTCTACCTTTGCTAGATCTATAGGATCACTTGTCTGAAGTGCATTCTGGGCTTCGAATAAGGCATTATGCATGGATTCCAACTTGGGGGAAATCAATCCACAGAGTTCACACATCCTCTTCATTGTATTGCCTTTCTCTTTTGCTAGTCCCTTTATTTTATCTATCAAGCTAATAACCTGACATTCCCAGCTTATAGGACAGGTAGTTAGAGGATCAAAATTTTGAGATAGAACTTATATTTTCTATTCTTGTTCTTTTATCTTCTTCTCAATACCCTCATTAACCTTAGACCATGAGAGGAAAAACTTGTATATATCTCCTCCATCTCTTAGAGCATTCTGAATGCTCTTTATGCTAATGCCTAGTATCAACCTATCACTCCTTATCAGATTCTTAACTTGACTGAATTTCTTGTTCAAGAACTCTTTTTGAACTTTTGCCTTTGCAGACTTTTCAAAAGACTCAAAATGTGAGTTTACTAAACTTACAAGATTTTTTAGATGTCTGGAGGGGGAATCATTTTGATTTTTCTGATAGGTTGGCATTAATTTTTCTAGAATTCCAGTTGCAAGCCCCAGTAGCTCATTGTCCTCCATGTGGGACTTTAACATTTTTTCTCTAGCCTTTACTTGGGTGAATGATGCTATTTTCATCAATTGAATTGGAGAGAGAACATATAGATTGGCTAGACCTTGGAGTAGCTCAGGCTCATCAAGTTGAATCATTTATTTTTCAAGAAGACATTTTCCTACATCTATAGTGTCTCATGCAACCATTTTAGAGCCATCCTTTTGCTCATTTGATTTCTCAACATCTGCTTTAGGTGCTTCAACATTTGCACCATCTTTTTATGCCTTATCTTCCTTTCCTTTTTCTGCCTCTTTCTCTGTTTTACTCTTCTTTATGTTCTCTCTTAATGGACTCATTGCTATTTGCTCACCACTTGCTACCTGATCTGGAGGGCTCTATGTGGTAGCAATAACCTCTTCTTTCCTAGAGTGATCAGGTGGAGGAGTTACCTCTGCATCAACTATTCTATCTACCATTTCTATGTCCTCCTAATTGACTTGTTCCTCTTCCTGAACTTCTCCAATATTTATATTTGATGAATCAAGTTCTAGAGGATCTAGAGTAGTACTTTGGTCATTAATTCTCTTGTTAGTTTCTTCTTCAGGAGCTTCTTGTTCTGGAGTAGAAGGATTGTCTTCTTCAACTTGTTTTTCTGAAACAATGTAGTATTTATCTTTGTCTAAAGCCTTTCTCATAATTTCCTCTGTTTCCTTTGCAATTTCCTCAGTCACACCAAGCATTAGCTTGTTCATCTAGACCTTGCTTTTGAATTTATCTTTAACTTCTCTGAGGATTTTATCTCCTTCTTTTTTGATCATTACAGGGCACAAAGCAGAGAGAACATACTCTCTGAGTTCTATGTCTTTATCCTTGGCTGCTTCATTCCTCATTTCCATTACTTTCCTCAAACTTTTAGGAAGTTCTTGTAAGATTTCCAATAGGGCTCTATTGAATTTATTCAGATATATGATAATGACATCTTCTAAAATTTTCTTATTTGCTTGATCAAGATTATCATAGTAAACTCTGATAGGTTTTAAATTTCCATGAACAGTGATTGTTTTTACAATTTCATCAATAGTCATGGCGACCTTACTGGTTACTTGCTTTTTACTAGCCTTATTGCTTCTATAAGGCTAGTCTTTAGAAGTCCTTGAAGTTTTGACCTTCTTGGATCTTATTTCTTTCACTTCTTCATTTGTCTCTATCTCCTCATTATCTTTTGTGCTTGTGTGGGTTTTTGTGGCCTTGGTTTTCTTCCTTTTGCCTCCATCACTAGATGGAGTCACTTCTGGTGTCTTGGTGGAAGTGGAATTGAGTTGCTCAGTAGGAGTTATAGAACTTCTTGTCTTCCTTGAAGAACTTGGTGGGATATCCAGAGCGACTATCGGCTGACTTTCTGCTTTCTCTTTTGTAGTTTTCTTAGTGCTCTTGTTCATCTTTTCAATTCTTTCTTTGTTTTGCTTTACTACCTCCTTGGTTAGGCCAATGCTCTCAGCATACCTTTCAACTTGTCTTTGCACTTTCCTCTTGGTCTCAGGCTATCTGAGCTCCACATGTAATTTTAGACTTAATTCCTTGTAGGTTCCAAACCTTTCCACAGAGGTATCTTTAGGTGTGCTCAGAAGATACTGAGCATACATATCCAACACTCTTCCATCCACCTCATAACTGATAGGCATTATCCAAACTATCCTTGGTTCTACAACTTTCATCAAGTACTAATTTGTGTCAACCATAAAACATATGTCTTTTTCATACTTTCCCACAATTATTTTAGGGATTCTTTCCCTTCCTTGCATTAAACTCTAGAATTTTTTGAAGTAGCCCCAAATGGAAGTGTTTTGGGCTTGGGAATCACCAAGACTAAGAAGGTGATCTCTTATTTTCCATGCTACTAGTGTGTCAATTTTCCAATGCACACTTTGAATTCCAGGTACTTCATTCATAAAATATAAGAACAAGCATATAATCAAGGAGCCATATTTGAAGGAATTTTCTTATCTTTCTTTATCTTGATCAAATTCTCAATCAACTAATTTTGTAGTAGTTCACAAAGATCATAATCAACATTTTCTTTTAACATTTGATAGGCTGCATAAATTGCAGTTTCAGAGATAGAGTTTTCTCTACTGGAGTGGTAAATTTTGTACCCAATCACCATGGAGGCAAATTTGACATTCAGTTCTGTAATATCATTGATGGTCATTGCCCTTCTATCAATTTTGGCACTAGTAGCATCAGTCACTGTCTAGTTTTTCATGGCTTTCAGCATGGGTAATCCACTGAAGGAGTTTAACCTAGTCACAATCTTGATAACATCCTTTGTAATCTTGAATGGTTTTAATAGCCATATGAACTCATCATGTATCTGGCTTAAGATATATCAAACCCATTCATTTTCATCAAATATTAGAAACCTAATGACTTACAGAAAATGTTTACTTTCTAGGGCTTTGTATTTTGGTTTCAATTTGTGGCTACCATCTGTTAAGTGGTTGTTAAGAAAAACTAGGAGTTTTAAGTTTCCAAATTCATTCATGTTACAGTGGATGTATGCCCTAATATCCTCAACATGTAGTACACCATTTGGAACCTTAGAGAATGCACCCAACCGTTCAATTTTAACTAATTTATGTGGATGCTTCTTAAATATTGGTCAGGGTCTTTTAGTTACATCAACAACTAGAGGTGTAGCCATTTGCAAAAATTGAGAGCTCAAGAGATTTCACAAAAAACTGAAAATACCTTGTTACGCAGATTAGGGTTTTTGTTTGGAAATCCTTTTCTCACTTCCAAATCATGAGAATTCTCAACTCTAAGTTCATCCACTTCTTTCTTCTTGCTTTCTCCTGATGTAAAGTGTTTCAAATGAGGAATGAATGGCACTTTTAAGCTTTGCATCACCTAATTTGCCTTTGTAATAAATGCTCTACCCTAGCACATCTAGTAGCTCTGTTTTGAATAGTCATTCATGTATCACTCTATAATTTGCTATAATCACTTCCTTTCTTCCAAAAATCCTTCCAAAAGTTCTAAGTCAATTCAAGGTACCTTCTTTCATTGTGCTAGAACCAGGCACTCAATTACTAGCTGGGGGAATTTGATCTACAATGCTACTCCCCTGAGCCAAGGATCTCAAATCAATTCCCAGAGGAATTTTCAGCACCAGATTCTGATGCAGATCCATTACTGTCATCTATAATTATTTTCTTGACCCATATCTTGTTTGATTCATTCTGAGTCTCATTCGTATCAATGTTTTCTTTGCCTTTGTCTTGTCTCTGCTCATCTAGTTTTCTGTTTACCAGACCACTTCTTCCATTGTTCCTACTTCTGTAGAATCTTGCAATATGACCAGATTTGTTGCAGTTAAAGCACACAACATTTCTTTTCTTGTAACCTTGATTTTCTCTTGATCTTCACTGATTAGCCATGTGTCCAAACCCATTGCAAACAAAGCAGTAACCATTGAAAGAATTGCTAATTCTTCTATTGTTAGCATTATTGATTTTCATACTTCTACACTCATTTGATCTCTGACCATACATCTTACACTTGAAGAATTGACCGAAGAAGGATGGACCATTTTGATTTACTCTGCTTCTCCACTGAGTAGCTTTATGACCAAATTTGTTGCAGTTGGAACAATTTCCATTGAATAATGGATATCTTTGAGCATTAGGCTATCTTAATGGAGGTTTTCTAGTTTTGTTTCTCCCATTCCTAGGTTGAAAATTTCTCTGTCCAGATCTAGAGCTTTCACCTTTCTCATATCCAAGACCATGCTTGTCATCAGCCCTTTTCTGTCCTTCGAGCAGTGCTTCAAGTTTTGCTAAGCTTATCTTGAACTTTTCCTTATATTCATTTGCAACATCTATGTCATGTCTGAGAATGATAATTTTCCTTTCAAGTTCTCTTTTATTGTCTCTACTTTCTTGTAGATTAGACCTTAGATGGCCAGCTATTCCATCTAATTTGTAGCATTCTTCAGTTGTTTCTTTTAGTTTTTGATTCAGATCTTCTTCAATTTTCTTCCTATCTCAACTTTCTTTGGTTTGCCTCATCACCCCAGATTCCATTTCAATTTTTAGAATAGCAACTTCTTTTGACAGCTTTTCACATTCCTTTGTCTTTTCTTCCAAAGCTTCATTCATGCTATTTTCTTCAGGTAAACTGGATAGCTGCAGAAGTAGCTCCTTTTTCCTTTGAAAAGATTTCTTTAATTTATCTTTTAACATTTCAATGGTATCATTAGCATCTTTAAGTTCACCTCTCAGATTACTGATTTTTGTTTTAGACTGAATAAGCTCTTCTAGGGCCAACTCAAGTTGATCTTTGAGTGAGCCCATTTAAAACTTCTTCCAAGATCTTTTCCTCAAACTGTTAGGCTTATCCAAGGAACCTCGCTCTAATACCAATTGTTGGAAAATAGGACAGATAGCTAAGGGGGGGTGAATCAGTTGTCACAAAACTTTGTATCTTTTGCAGTTAATTCTTTCTTTTGCTACTTTATAACAATTCAATAATTTAATCATGAAAACAATCAATCATAAGAGTAAGAGCAGCAACACAATAACACACTTGACACCAAGATTTTTGATGTGGAAACCTAGTTAAGGGAAAAACCATGGTGGGGGTTAACCCACAAAATTAATACCATGTTAAAAGTATTTTACAAATGGGAATGCACATGCATTCTGGCTCACTGCCCAGAGCTCACTGCTCAAATGGAGGGTCACTGCCTATGGAGATATTACAATAGAATAATAGAGATCTGAACTGAGTAATAGCATCTACCCATGCAAAAGTTTCAATTCTGGTTAAGTACAAAAACTGATCTTACACATTTCATCTTTGCTCTGCTCTTCTTACTGTTTTGCATTCATTCACACTTTAGATTTCTGCTCTTCTTACATACACCTTCTTTGCACACACCACACACTAAATCATCCAATTCCATTGGCTATATATATCCGTAACATGATCTCCAATTATTCTATCAGTCAGCTTCAACAACACTTAGATCTTTTATGAATGCTCTACTCTGTTGGCTAGATCTATGCATACCTTAAGGTGTGGATCAAAACTTGCTCTTGAAAATCATCACTCAAGTTAGCCACTATCACTTATCATCACCATTTGTCCAGCAAACAACTTCCATACATCCAGAATCAAGATCTTCTGCACAGTCAACATGTTATTCTTCTATCTACTCTGACAAATTGGAACTTGGTACTTAGAGGCTAATATATTTTGAATCCTTCATCACTGGAGGACAAAAATATGGATTTAGACTATCTTGACAATGCATATAACTCCCCTAGATCTATAGCTAATCATGACTTTTCACTGGAGAGATCTGAACCAAAATACCAGACCCTGTCACCTGTTCTGTTCCTAACTACCCGGACTTAGACACATTCTAAATCTGACTTCCAGTATGAATAGATTGTGTTATGTGGATGATTAGGATGATCTTAGTTTCCATCAATGACAACTTCTATCATGCCTAGTAGTGTCTCTTGCCAATAGGAATCTTATCAATCCAATCCTCTCAACAAACCTCAACTCTTCATCTCCCAAATAAATCATATCCATTCAATCCTCCATCTAAAAATCTATAAATCCAACCTCATGCAAGCCATTTACAAGTCTCTAGGTTATGTAAGGTTATGCTATTAATTTGAGGAGCACTCCACACATCAAGGTTTGCATGGTAGTTATTTAGCTAGCTTCATTTCTTGTATGCATTCATTTAGATCTATCAAAAGGTTGCATTTCATCATGAATAGAATAGGTTAATATTGCATTAGCTTGTTCTTTGTAAATTTCTTGGAATTATATTGCTAACTCCAATATGTAGTGAGTGGATTTTTTTGGTAATTTTTTATCATATATTCTATTTTTAAATAGCTACTAATAGAGTTAGATTTTATGATGGTGTATTTCTTTTTGCTTATTTATCTAAATTAATGTCTTTTTGCTAAAATCAAAACTTTAATGTGATATGTTTTGAAATTATTTAAAACAATTGACCTAGTTTTATTTTCATAATGTCTCAAATAAAAGTCTTTTTCTGTAATGGACCTATCTTGCTTATATAATAATTATATTAAAATATATTAACAATATATTATATATGTATTTTGAAATATTAATTCAAAGGGAAGTTGATTTTATGTTTACATAAAATCTTATCTCTAGATGATTTGATGTGACCCAACATGCATGATGGTGTAGTCTATGAAATTCAATTCGATAATGAAAAGTGTACTTCTCTTTATGAAATGATCTCAATGACACTACACTAGGAAAAAATAGTTAAATTAGGATGAATCTAATCTACTCCTATCTTAATTGAAAAGCATATTTTAAGTAGCTAGACCTAATGTGTTTCACCATTGAGAAAATGTAAGTTTTTAACAATTCAAAACACTATGAAAACTTAAAGATACTAAAATTAAATAATTTTTCGCTACAAATTTGACAAGATAGAAGTGGAACTATAAACATAAGGTCAAGATGAACTTGTCACAGAAGTTTGAATCTATCTTCTTTGGATGATATCATGTCTCATGAATATCTAAACATCATGTTTTAGTTTGCATGGAATGTAGAAGAACTATTATAGTCTTTCTTCTCAGTAAATATGCCAAGCCTACATAGGAATAAACAATAGAGCATTGAGAAGATATCCAAGTAATAACAAAAAATAAAATGAAGAGATTTTATCTATTTATCCAAAAGAAATATTGAAATAACAAGATAGAGAATAAATAAACAAAAACCTCATGTGGTTGAATGTATTCTCAAAAAAAATATTATGAGTGACAAGAAATAGAAAATGGTTAGTGTTGTTTGGGAGCTTTCCTTCATGTTAGGACACTATGTTGATATTTTAGTGTCCATAGATGGCCAATATGATAAAATGGAGAAAAACTAGTGTGTGCTCCCAATCTTATGTGTGTTTAATAAAAATAATAACTAGAAGAGTAATACAATGAATTCTTAAGATATGGTCTACACAAGCCAAGAAAACTTTTGTGTGTGTGAAAAAATTGAAACGAAATGAGAAACACACAAAGTGCCTTCTACATGAAAGAGGTTCTTATACAAAGAGAATAACAAAAGAGAGGAAATAGGAACTCAATCACTTCAAAGAAGAGACAAATGAGTGCTACATAGCCAAAATCTAGACCCAAGCAAAGGCCTAGTTGGAGATAGTGGTTCCAAAACCCCACAAAAATATCAAATTCTTAAAAACAATTCACATGTGGATTGGGGAATCATAACAATGTTGTTGTTTGTTATAGATGTTACAAGTATGTGCCTAATCGGTGTTGTCATTGATGTCAAGATATCTATATTGTCAATGGTGTCAATTGTATCCTTATCTTTTGATTGATTATAAGCCTTGTATGTTGAGGACATTGAGAAAATTATCCCCTTCGGAAGAATCGGAAAGGAAATAGTGAATCATAGTGAAGACAATTTGTTGCATACTGAAGAATAGTCCAAAAGATTGCTTTGCATTTCCTGTAGATTGAAGATCTTGGTTTGCAGAGGAATTTATTTAGAGGCATGTCTGAAGATGCTAAATCCTGAGTTTGAGCCTCTGATATGAAGAATTGAGTGAGTTACATTCACCAGAGTAAAACCTATTTTTTATGATTATTCACTGGTTATAGGGAGAAAGTATTATGCTTTGCATTCCTCCACATTGAAGTACTTTTCTCTGTAGTTCTAGAAGGAAGTCTGGGATGATGATAAGTGCCTACAACTATAATGGTTCATGATTTTGTGGTCTGCAAGCTATCTTTATTTTATAACAGCTGAAGACAGTGAAGTTCATGTACTCCTATGTGAAGAATCTCATGGATAAAATGGTTAGATTTTGTACGGTTGCTTCTGGTAATTACAACATGCTTCTGGATGTCTCTTGGTCATGTTCATGCCTTTGCATTGGTCCTTGTTAAGGATTTGAGATTGTGTTTGAAGATTATTCCCAGATAGCATAGCGTGTAACCAGTCTTAGTCGACTTGGTTAATTCTAGTGATTGCAGAGGTCTGCTAAGGATTGTATAAGTGTGTCATGGCATGGAAGATCATGTTTTAGTCCCAGCTAAGGTGTGGCATGATCTGCATACATCTTTACTACATTTCCTTAGCATAATTTGTATTAGGTCAAGACCTATTTTGTAAATTTTTGTAATGCCGACCTTGGAGATTGTTCCAACGGTTGATGAATGTAATGCCGACCTTGATGTACATTCCAAGGTTTGATGAATGATGTATATACTTGTAAGTTGGTTGTGGAAAGGATGTCCTTGTGTGAAGATGCAAAGTTAAGTGAAGAAGGCAGAGTAGAGCAGAGGAAGTGATGTAGGAGCATCCAGGGTGTAAGAGCAATCTTGCATCATCAAACAAAAAAAATGTTGTTTCTTTTCAATAAGGGCTAAATTTGGCAGGGTTACCATTTTTAGTAAGTTCACATTTGTGCACGGTTTGATACAAAATCTTACACGGACCTCCAGAATGGTGAATTAAAGCTAATGGTGAAGAAATCACTTCAATATCATTTGTCATTTGTGAGATATTAAAATTTCAAATTCCAAAAATCCTATTGAAATATTCAAAGTCAAATTTGACACATTTAGAGGCTCTGGATGGGCCCAAAATTTGGTGGGAAACCCAAGTAGTCTACCTTTAGGTACTACTTTTGTACAATCATCTTTGCGAGAGATTTCCAAAAAGGTATTATAATTGAAAATCCAACGGTCGGATCGAAAGTTATGGCCTTATGACATTGACCTGTTTTTGGAGGGAGATGCAAATTTTGAAATTAAGCTGGTGGCCACCAAAAAGGGCTTTATATGACCATTTTTGGGAACCCTTGGAGTAGTGGAGTTAAGGGGGAAAGTGTAGAGTAAGAATAGGCAAGAAAATAGAAACCCTAGCTGATTTGGGGTTACAGAAGGCAAATGATTCCAGAGTCTTGAGAGAGGGAGCTGTAGTGTGTTGCAACTTGTAGGGGATTCATCCTCTGATTGTACTTGATCTTCTATAATGTAATGTTTTTCCCATATTAATAAAATATCTTTCTATTTTCTATGTGCAATTTCTGTTATTGTGTGTTTTATGATTTACCCCCTTCATCAGGAAGAGTATTGCACTTCAATGGAATTGAATTTAGGCATGGAGTAGATGCTATTATCTCAGTTCAAATCTTTGGTAGTGAGCCACCCCTTAGTAGTGAGCCACCTCTTAGCAGTGAGCCTTTTTCAGGGCAATGAGCCCTATTGGTAGTGAGCCTCTGATTTTCAGTATTGTTATAACCTATATATCTTGTGAACTAACATCCAATGTGGTTTTTCCCTTAATAGGGTTTTCCACATAAAAATTTGGTGTCTGTTGTGTATGATCTTGCAATTGTGTTTATGTTTCTGAGTTTATGATTTCATGATTTAATCATAACAAACAGTGGACAAGTGTTTAATGTCTTAAGGTGTAGAATTAGTTAATGATTTGAGACAACTGATTCACCCCCCCTCTCAGTTGTCTGGTTCATTTCAACAATTGGTATCAAAGCAAACGGAGGCAAGCTTAACTGATTGAGGCAGATCCAATATGTCCAACAAGAAGGAAAGTCCATGGTTTGATAGGACAAATTATTCCATCTAGAAGATCCACATCCAAACCCATCTCATCTACTTAGGTTTTAATGTATGGAGAATAACCCAATCAAAGTATGAAGTACCAAAGGATGGTCCTAAAACTGAAGATGAAATCAAGGAGTATGAGTTGAATATCAAAGCAAAAGATGCTCTATTGAATGCCCTATCTGACATAGACATGACAAATATCATTGAGATATATACTGCTTGTGAAATCTAGGAGAAATTGAAGAAACTATATGAAGGAGATGAAATCGTGAAAAGTTCCAAGTTGCAAAGCTTGAAGGTGAAATATGAAAGTTTGAAGATGAGTGAAGATGAGAATCTTACATTTCATCCTATATGCAAAAGATTGATGAGCTTGTAAGTGGTATCAAAAGTGTGGGAGGTAAGATTGAAGATTCTTTAATTGTGAATAAAATTTTGAGATCATTACCTGAATCCTATTGTCATAAAGTGGCTACAATTGAAGAAATAATGATAGTAACAACAATTACAAAGGATTAGTTGCTTGGGAAGCTAGTGATTCACTTCCTAAGATAGAGACTACTTTTAAGGCCAACACTTCACAAAGGCCTTCCAGACTTGATAAGTACAAGGTGGAACTGGATTATGAGCTTGAAGAGATGGAAACAAATTTTGTCAGCACTCTGCCTAGAGGTACTGGTAAGTTCAAAGACAAATTACCTTTCAAATGTTTTACTTGTGGTAAAACTGGTCATTATGCTTCTAGATGTCATGAGAGAGTTCTAAAAAGGTCTGAGAATAGAACTAGGATTCCAAAGAAATGTTATTATGTTAAGGATTTTGATGATGGAGTAATAGATGAATCAAATAATGGCAGTACTACTGGAAATGAATTCTTGTTCATTGCTATTAAAGAAGAACCTGTATCTACTAATCCTGCTAGCCATGTGAATGAAGAAAAACTAGTGGAGTAAAGAGCCTTTACTATTTAGGTTGTGCAAGACAAAGATGAATGGGTTATTGATAGTGGATGCTCTCAACACATGACTAGTGATAAAAGTAAGTTTATAAGTTTGGAAAGATATGATGGAGGACTGGTTAGGTTTGGTGATAATACAGTTGGTAAGATTTGTGGAAAAGGATCTATTTCTTTTGATGACAAGCATAACACTAATGATGTCTTATATGTAAAGGGATTAAAGATCAATTTTTTGAGTGTTGGTCAGATGTGTGGCAAAGGATATGATCTTAGATTCAAGGACAATGGATGCAAGATCTTGGAAAGCTTCAGAACGGTGATTGCAGCTAGTAAGAAGACAAGAGGTAACATTTATCATTTCAAAAGGACTAATGAATATTATTTATTGGATTAGAATGATGAAAGTTGGTTGTGGCATAGAAGGTTGTGTCATATCAATTTTGACAACATTGTGAAGATAAGTTCCACTCAGACTGTAAGAGATTTGCCTAGGCTTGTGAAGCCTGCCGATACATTGTGCAAGAAGTACCAATCTGGAAAATAGACAAGAACAAGTTTCAAGAGCAAGGACCAATCTGTTGATGGATTACTAGAATTAGTGCATATTGATCTATGTGGACCTACCAGAGTAAGAAGTCTACAAGGAGACAGGTATTTCATGTTGTTAATTGATGATTATTCAAGGATGTCTTGGGTTACCTTCTTAAAAGAAAAAGTAGAAGCCCTAGAAAAGTTCAAAGAATTCAAGGAAATGGTTGAGAATGAGTTAGATTTGAAGATCAAATGCTTGAGGTCTGATAGAGGTGGAGAGTTTACATCAAATGAGTTTAACTTCTTCTGTGAGGAACAAGGGATAAAGAGACAATTATATGCTCCTAGAACTCCACAACAAAATGGAGTAGTTGAAAGGAAGAACAGGACAGTTCAAGAGGCTGCTAGAACAATGATGAAAGAGGCTGACCTATTGGAAGTATATTGGAGAGAGGCAATTCACACTGATGTATACATCTTGAATGGAGTTCAAGTCAAAGGTAATAGTTCTAAGAATCCTTATGAACTATGGTATGGTAAAGTTCTTACTGTAAAATATTTCAAATATTTTGGTAGTAAGTGATGAAGGGGGTAAATCATAAAACACACAATAATAATAGAAATGGCACACAAAAAATAAAAATTTCTTTATTGATTTAGACAACTTATTACATTATAGAAGATCAAATACAATCAAAGGAATCAACCCTCCACAGGCTGCAACACATTACAACTTCCTCTCACAAGACTCTGGAATCATCTATCTTCTGTCACCCCAAATCAGCTAGGGTTTCTGTTTTCCTCCCCATTCTTGACTCTACACTTACCCCTTTAACTCTACTACTACCCAGGGTTCCCAAAAATGGTTATTAATAGCCTTTTTGGTGGCCAACAACCTAATTTTGAAATTTGCATCTCCCTCCAAAAATAGGTCAACTTCCGAGAGCCATATCTTTTGATCTGGGTGTCTGATTGATGAACCGTTTTATGCATTAGAAATCTCATGGAGTGCTCTATGCACTAAGAACCCACTCTACCAATTTTGGGCATTTTCGGGGCTGTACGGGACCATTTAGTGCCTCAAACCTGAGTTTGAGTAATTTTCAGGCATTTTTCAGGAAACAGAAACTTTAATATCTTTCAGCTCACAAATGATCTTTACATGATTCCTTTCCCAAAGGTCTTATATTTCTTTTATGTGACTTCCAATAAATTTTCACTTCAATCCATGCCCAAATGCAAAATTTCTAAAAATAACAGGTTGCTATTTTTAGCAGTTTGGAAAAACTGAAAGTTCTACATCATTATTCAAGCGATTATGGAACCAAAACCACAAATTTTGAAAATAAATGGAAAGAACATCAAAAATTTTGAAACACATCTTTTTTGGGGTGATACAAGATTGTCCTTACACCATTGGATGCTCCTGCATTAGACACCCAGGGTAATTTGAGAAGTGACCCTATCACATCTCAAGTTTTTGTGCAAGGAAAACCCAAATGGTCAACCTATACCTTAGACAACCAAGAAGAATCTTCAATAGGCCTTCCTTTCCATTTCACCAGATATTCTTCATATTACTTGTTCTAAGTACTTCTTCCCACACAGCTCTCCAAGATCTCTTCTATCTCCTCCGTTGAAGTAGATGTTGGAATACTCCACTGTTCTTCTGTTGTTCCATCCTCTATGCCACCCTCATGATATTCTGTTAAATCAGCAATGTTGAATACAAGGGAAATATTAATCGCACTCAGCAACTCTACCTCATATGCATTTCCTGAATCATGCTTCTTCAGGATTCTGCATGGTCCAAATTTCTTCATTTTTAACTTATTGTATGTTCCAATTGGGAACCTTTCTTTTCTCAAGTGAACCATGACTTCATCTCCTACCTAGAACTCCTTATACCTCCTCTTCTGATCTGCCTTAGCCTTGTACTAAATATTCATCTTATTAATGTGCTTTCTCACCTCTTCATGCAAATTCTTCAAATGTTCTGCAAAGTCATTAGCCTCAGAACTTGTCTTTTCTCCTTTGTCCAGATTCCTTAACTCCGAAGCATTTCTTGGACTATTCCTATAGATGATCTGGAATGGTGATTTACCAATACTCCTATTGACAGAATTGTTGTAAGGAAATTTTTCCTGTGGTAAAATCAAATCCCATCCCTTGGGCTTATCTCCTACTAAGCATCATAGCAGGTTACCCAAACTCCTATTCACCACTTCGGTCTGTCGATCAGTCTGTGGATGGTGTGTAGAACTAAACTTCAAATCTGTCTTCAACTTCTTCCACAATGTCCTCTAGAAATAACCAACAAACTTGGTATCTTGATCTAAAACTATGCTCTTTGGTAGACCATGTAATCTCACCACCTCCCTAAAAAATAATTCAGCAATATGAATAACATCATTAGTCCTCTTGCAAGGAATAAAATGTGTCATCTTTGAGAATCTGTCCACCACTACAAAAATGGAATCATGTCCTCTCTGTGTCCTTGGTAAACCAAGAATAAAATCCATACTAATATCATCCCATGGCTTCTCTGGTACAGGTAGTGACTGATATAGACCTGTATTCTGACTTGCTCCTTTCGCCATCTGACATACTCTGCAACTCTACACAAATTTCCTCACATCTTGCTGCAACTGTGGCCAATAATAATTTTCACCAACAATAGCAATGGTCTTATCTCGACCAAAGTGTTTGGCCAATCCTCCACTATGCTTCTCCTTAATCAAGTTCTCTCTCATGGATCTTAGAATGCATGACTGGCTTCTTCTAAACAACATGCCATCTTAGATTATGAAATCCAACCATTTTGTCCTATCTAAAGTAACATGTTCCAAACAAGCCTTCCAAGCCTCTACAAAATCTAGATATTTAGGATACAAACTTTTGAGCTCATTGAACCCAATAACCTCTATCTTCATTTATGTCAACAAATTTTGCCTTCTATTCAAGGCATCTACAATTCTGTTGGACTTTCCACTCCCGTGCTTTAAAACAAAAGTATAGCTCTACAAAAACTCAACCCATTTTAAGTGCCTTTGATTCAACTTTCCTTGACTATTAAGATACAGCAAAGCCTGATGATCAGTATATAAAACAAACTCCTTTGGCAACAAATAATGTCTCCATTTCTTCAAAGCCTGAACTATTGCATAAAATTCTTGATCATAAACAAAATACTTTTTCTTGGCATCATTAAGCTTCTCACTAAAATAGGTAATGGGCTTACCTTCTTGACTCAAAATAGCTCCTATAGCAGTACCACTTGTATCATGATCTACCTGAATTACCTTATTGAAATATGGAAGTGCCAAAACAAGTTGCTCTATGATTTTCTGCTTCAATGTATCAATGCATTTGCCTACTCCTTTAGTCCATTTAAACTCTTTTCTAGCCTCTCTCATTGTCTTAGTTAGGGGTGCACAAATGCTACTAAAATTTTTTATAAACTTTCTATAAAAACTTGCCAAACTATGAAAAGATTGTACCTCCATAGCACTCCTTGGCGTAGGCCTATTGGGTGAGTATTTTGTCATTTAGTTAACTAATGACAAAATGGTTATATCACCATAGCTATGATGAGACTAAGTCTCTCCTCTCAACAAGGGGAGGTTCCCTCTAGATAATGAGCTCTTTCTAACAAACAACAATCAATACTTAAATAAACTTAAACTATTCTTGGCGTGTTTTCATAGCATCCTATTCTCTTCTTTCAGAATAGATGGTTCTCTCTTACAAAATAACAACTTCACAATATATGATATTTGGTAACTCTTAAACTAAAACAAACCATAGAAACACAAAGTCTTCTATTATTTGGGTTATTTCTCACAAACAAACTTAATTGAATTCAAATGTAGCCCAAAGTCTCCATTTTGACCCAATATGATATAACTAACTTGAACACAACAGTTTACAGCACCAAGTCTCTAAACAATTCCGTTCTCACAAATGAACACAAACTCCCTCAATGATAAAAATAGCACAAAGTCTATTCAACCAAAACAAGAACACTCCTCTCAAAATTCAATAAACTCCACAATTCCAACAATGATTCAATATAATATAACACCAATGACATAAGAACACTGATATCATAAAACAATAGGATTCAACTCAAAGTTTGATACTCAAATTACCTTCTTATATTGATATTCACTTGAAAGATATGATAAACATAAAAGCTCAAAGTCTTGAAATGTTTTCCAATTTGGCAGAGTTTCTTCACAATAGAAAAAAGATAAGATTTACAATGAGGGTCTTCTTTATTTATAAGAGAAATCAAGAGCAAAAATAGGAAAATCCTAACTACTTTGACTTATTCAAACAGAAGAGTCCTATTTGACTTAGGACTTCCTTTGCTTCACATGTAATTACATTTTAGAAAATTACATATGAATATGTCCACAAAAAAATTCAAATTACATATACAAGAATAAAATAAACTAAGGTATCAGCTTCCTCCATCATTCTTCTTTAGGAAATTCTGGTACATGGCCTGTATAGCTGTCATTTCACATGCATCTAGTTTAGCTGTATTTTCTGAGATAGTGCGGGCCGAAGAATTGCATCTTTTACTGCCTTTATTGCCTTCTCATGTTTGTCAAGATTGTCCTTTAGGTTCTCAAAAGTCGAATCCTGATCATAAATATTATCCATGGAAAGTACTGAGGGCACTTCATCTTTGAATTTCCTTTGAACCATCTTTTTGAAGGAACTTATCATCTCTTCTTCTAAAAGGAACTTATGGTCTTCACCTGTGAGGGTGCATGGGAGTTCTTCCAGCCTGTGTAGAAGTGTGACATCACTGTCTTCACTAGCTTCATGAGCTTGACATAGATCTTCAAGTAAACCTTTTATTATGTGGATACGATGAACCAGAGACTCCTTAGTTTTAAGATATGATTCCCTATTTGCAATGACCCCGATGGTGATCAGATTCTTTATCTTAATCTTTTTCATCACTATCCACTCCTCCAAGCTCTCTTCTTGGTCCTGCAGTTCCTGGGAAGGTAAGTCAACTATGTTATTAAGCTCAGCTTTGGCTTTATCCATTTTTTCTTTTCTTTCTACAGTGGTCTTTAGTAGAATTCGCCCTTGAGCTAGAAAATGTTCCACAATATCTCCTACCACTCTTCTTCTGGCTTGACCTTTTTCAACCTTCTAGATTAGAGGATCTTCTATAGTCACTACCATGGGTTCCACAATTTCAGATGACTTTACTATTTTTTGAAGAACTACAACAAGTTGTTCTGCTTTAGCCTTATACTGTTCTTTTTCCTTTTTGACTTCATCATAATTTTTGAGCAAGGTGCTGGTAGTAGTTTGAAAATATACTTTTATGCCTTCAGGAGTTAGCTTGCCTAACTCAACCCTTGAAATGACATAATCATTCATGTCAAAATTGTCAACAGAAGCATCTTCTGGTGGCTTAGCAATCTCTACATATCTGATCCCTTTTTCATTGATAAGCCTAGAAATAGTCTTAGGCTTTTTCTTCAGAGTCTTTGATTTCAGAGGTAACAGCTTCTCAATATCAATCTCATCTAGTGAAATAGCTTGCTTCTTTCTCTTGGGAGTATATGCGGACAACCATGGGGGAATCACAGAAGCACTAGTAATCAGAGATGAGTCCACTACTTATTTCACTGGATCCATATTTACACCTGTTATAGTCACAATAGGACTGGTGTTGGTAAAAACTGCACCTGTGTCAACAACCTTTTCTAAACCATCTAGAAGATTTTCTAAAACAGATTGTTCACCACTAACAAAAGACAAAGAAGATAAACTTGGGATAGAACCGAAGGAATGAAACACGGTCCCAAAATTGGTTCTTACAAAAGTAGGGGTATTATTAGAAGAAACAATGAAAATAGGTGAAAGAGGAACATTTGAAACTACTGGAAAACTACTAGAAATAGGAGCATGAGGAAGAGGTGTAGAAACTTGTGATTCAGTGGGAAGATCTTTCTCAGGGGACTGAAGTGGATCACTAATTTGTTCCTTTTCTGCATCCTCATCCTTACCTTGTTTAGTTTCATCTTCCTCATTAGATTTATCAGACACAACTTTGTTCTCACCACAACTAATTATTTTACCAAGTGGGTGGAAGCCATCCCAGTAAAGCATGCCACTTCTAAAGTGGTGTGTAATTTCCTTAAGGAAAACATTATTTCCCGATTTGGAGTCCCAAACAAGGTTGTAGCAGATAATGCTACTTGTTTCTCTTCTAATGAGATTACTGGCTTTTTCTATGAGCATGGGATCATTCTTTTCCACTCTTCAGACTATTATCCACAAGGAAATGGTCAGGCAGAATTAAGTAACAAAAATCTAGTTACTATTATCAGGAAACTGGTGGAAGATAATTAGAGAACTTGGCATAAAGTGTTGTTTGATGCTTTATGGGCAGATAGGATTACCCCTAAAAGGGCATTAGGTATGTCACCGTTTCAATTTCTGTATGGACCGAATGCAGAGATACCTATTACCTTGGAGTTGCTGGCATTGAAGTTGGCAAAGGCGGTAGAAGATAGAACTTTTGAAAGTTCTATTGACAAAAGAATCATGTACCTAACTGAACTTGAAGAGTAGCGAGCTATGGTAGTAGATCATATCATTGAACATCAAAGTCAGGTGAAGAAACTCTTTGACAAAAAAGCAAGGGCTCGTGAGTTTCAAATTGGAGATCAAGTCTTGTTATGGGACAAGCGGAGAGAACCAAAAGGAATGCATGGGAAGTTTGATTCCCTATGGAGAGGCCCGTTCATCATTCATTAACTTTGTGGTGAAAATAGTTTCTTACTGGAGTATCTGGATGGAACACCATTCTTTCTACCTCACAGTGGACATCTAAAGCACTTCAATCCTTGAAATTTCAGATAAGTTCATTTGTACATTTATATAGTTTCGTGTTTTTATTTTTGTGTTTTTGTTTAGTCTTTTGTGTCTTTTTCTTTTTGGGTAGCTTGACTCTATGGCCCAATGGAATGGATGAAGGCACTTAGAGACTAGATTCTTCTCCCTTCTATCGGTTCAAGGTTCAATCGATGGAAGTTCCCTAGTTAGAGCCAGCTGTTGTTCTCAAAATTAGCTATGCTCGTTTTTGTAGACAACCCCTGCGAAACTTGTTCGTTTTGTAGCCTACACTCTAAGTTCACAAAATGAGACAAGTACTCTTGATCTCATGTGAAGTCATCTGATATCCTAGAAGAGTTTGCGACATTTCCTTATGATGATTCCTCGAAAATAATGAAGCTTGTTTTGGTCGTAAGCTAGCCAAAATATCAATTATTGAATATTTTGGGGTGTTAGAAAAGTTTTTGTTATTACATGCAATAGCGGTCCAAATAATGGCTATTACATGTGTTTTGGTTGTTTTGTGTGTAGAGTTGGCTCTTTTTGTTGCTTTCACATATTTTACTAAAATTTTCTTTTAACATGCGAGAGCAGTCCAAACCTCTGCTCGTGCATGTCCCTAGACCTATTAACATGTAATATCAGTATTATTCACTGCTTGTACATATTTGAAGTCATTTTCTTTTTACATGTTTGAACAGTCTTTTCCCCCGCCCGTGCATGTTGACCACCTAATGTAGTGATAGTGAAATCCACCGCTCAAACAAAATCTTGGCAAATCACTCGACTTGAAGTTGCATTAATGGAACTCATACCATATTTTAATGCAAACATTAAAACCTATTTAATCACTCTTGATTCATTTTGTTTGTTTATTTTTCATTACCAAGCCTTCTAATCAACCGATAAACCCTCTTTGAGATATTTTGATCGTGACAACTGTGGATTCAAGTGCATTTCACCATTTTTACATAAACTAGGGTTTCAGATCGGCCTTTCCAGGTAAGCCTTTGTTTTCCATTTTTATTTCATTTTCTTATTTGAAAATATAAGTTATTTCTAGTATTGTTGTCATTTATTGTCGTTTCATTAAGGTTTTTTGACAAAATTCTTAGTTTTGTTTTCATAGTTAGTTGAATGTTGTGTTTTCGTCATTCTTTATTTGAGTAGTGGTAGAGTCATCATGCCCTACTTCACCATCTTGTTAAACTTTGGTTGAAGTTTCCTTCATGCAGAAGATGGTATTTCCTGCCGCTCTCACATGAACCTTATGTTAAACCTTCACATGTATTGGCAGAGTTTTCCCCTACCGTCACATCTTTACATGTGTTGTCTTTACCACATGTAAGGGCAGTTAAAACCGCCACCCTTACATGATCCTTACGCAAACCTTCTGACGTATAATAGCAGCTGGAACTTTTGCCTTCACACATAACTTAGAATCTCCAAAACAGATGTAGTGGTAGTCCATTTCACCGACTATACATCAAATCTTCTCAGTCAACATGTAATAGCAGTCCATTCCACCAACTTTGCATGTGTTGCATAGACTGAAATGTTACCCTGATGTAAGGGCGGTCATTTTGACCGCCCCTACATATAAAACTTATATTTTTCCAAAAACACATGTAAAGGCGGTATTTTTTGCCGACTTTGTATGAGAGTTATAAACACTTCCTATTAACATGTAATAGCAGTCAAAATGACTGACATTACATATGTGAATAAGTCCCTCATGCAAGAGCGGTCATTTTGACCGCTCATGTACATTTTCCTAAATTTTTCCTAACATTGGGAAATTTGCCTTTCAAGACCTATTAACTCGCTTTCGCCCTTTACCTTGATTTGTGTGCACTCAAGCCATTCAATGCATGCTTTCTTGTTCATGATCATTGAATCATGGTTATTCCAATTTATCCATTTTTCCCCTAACTACGAGATCATGGCCTTTTGTAGTTCTCAACAAGCGTCTGTAGTAGATATCTCTTCTAGAGTCCTCTTCAGAGCTGATGTCGGAGTCATCTCCATCCAAACCCAAAATCATGAAGTATAAATACCAAGGGGTCTTCCCTGTCACTTTAGTGCCGTCGAATATTAATGAAATTAGAGATACATAAATAACATTGCCTTGTTAATGTTAGTAATTCTCCTGTTAAGCTGACTGAGGAGTCTGGGGGTCTCTATGGCATATACTGTAATTCTTCTATGGGAGGTGATAGAATTCGAACTGAACTAGTCTCATGCCATGAATTCAAGGACAATTTAGTTGCTTGGCATTACTACAAGGAGGGGGGGATTAGCCCCTATTTGGAGAGGCTTAACGGGTACAATGAAGCTATTTCTGAACAATTTGCGCGGTCGTGGTAGAACTGATGGGTCTCGGTGGGTGGAATCAGATTTGAAGTTTTTGAACGCGTAATCACTATGGCCACTAGTATGGCTACCCAGGGCTTGAAGCTGCAATGCAAAACTAAAATTACTAACCTCTCTAGTTAGCAGCTCTTCCTCGGTGATGGTGAAGAATTGGTCCCTTACCAGGGCGGTTTTGACAGAGCCAAGTTGCCGGAGCCATGGGACACTATATGTTTTATCCTCATGAAATATTTCACCCTCGAGGGGTGCTTTACCAGGTTTTATAACTACCATCTCCCCCTGTCAAATCATTTCCATCGCAATGCTAAAATTAGTTTTCTATTTTATTTGCTTTCTTCCCTGGAGCATTTCGTCCTTAGGGTTTAGGCGAAACTGGCTAAAAACCCTGCAATGAAGCCTATCCCTCTTCACCAGGGCCTTATTCTCTGTTGGTATAATCATCATCTTGCCCTCAAGCCCACTAAATCCATTCTAGCTACTAGTGGGGAAGGTGAGCCCTCCTCTAACCCTAAGGATATTCATGATGTTGATGAACCCGGGCCCTCCCCTGTTCCTGTCAAAATGAATGAAGTTCCCTGTAGTACTCCTGTGGAAATTCCTGTTGATTCCCTGGGCCTGACTGCCTCTAAGAAAAGTAAAAAGTGGAAGGTTACTGGTGGAATGAGCACTGGGAAGTCAGTGGTTGGGACCCCTAAATCTCTTGGTAGGACCTCAGTGGGACAGCGAAGAGACTCCTCTGTGAAGGCTTGTCGGGAGGGGTTTTCCTCTGGAGTTCAACGGTCAGGGCGTATTGTTGGCAAGCCGGTTCCCTCAGCTAAGCTCATTGACTATTCGGAGAGTAGTTCAGATGAATCCACCCAAGGGGAGGATGATAGGGATGTGGAGATTCAGGACATTTCAGGTGGTGATGACAACAAGCAGGAGATGCATGATACAGGGGAGGATTTTGCTGACTCTGCTGGAAATGCTGACAAAGCAGGTGACATGTTTGTGGAAGAAGTTGAGGATGCTATGGAGACTGATGGTTTGGGGGCTGATCTTGCTGGTCTGCAAGGCCGCATTGCGAAGCTAGAATGGTATTTCTCCATTGTGCTCAGAACCTCTATTCTCCTCAACCTCTTTGTGCTGAGGAATCTGGGGGCTACTGTCAATACTGATAGTGATGATTTGGCTAAAAAAGTGGATGATTTTATTAACTCTATGGTCTAGTAAGGAGAGCTGTTGTGTCCTTAGTCTGTGTTATTTTACTGCTGATACTCTGTTACCTTATTTTTAGCTTTTGTTTAGCAGCTGGTTTTGCTGGTTCTACTGGCATTCTCTTTTGGTTGGGTATGTTGTTCCTGGTTTAAGGCCCTGTTGTTGCTTTTTGCCTTTGGGTTTCTCTAGTTTTTTTTAAGGGTTCGGCCCCTTGGTTAGCCACCTTATATAATCAAAAACACATGTGGATATGGCAAAATTTGTAGACAAAACTAAACAGACAAATCCTTCTAGACACATGCAAAAGATCATTGACAACAACATTCACTTGGTTGCCTCATTTCCAGTATCTGCCCATAACCTCGAGTTCATTCTTCAGGTGGCTAGCCATTACAAAAGGGACACTAGGGTTGTGACAGATTCACAAGGGAATGTGATCATGAGGTTGGATGCATAATTTCTTGATAAAATCTTCATGTGTCCACCTATTTAAAATATTAGACAGATTGACTTTGCTTAGGGACAAAAGGACTATGATATAGATGTGGAAGCTGCAAGAAGGTATATAAATAATAAATGGTTAAAAATTCCTCAAAGTTATCTGACCAGATGGCCAAAGGATCTCCCAAGAAGTGATTTTGTTGAGGAAGTTTGTGACTTGATCACACTTTTGAGTCGTATCAGAGGACTCCCTTCTTCCTCCAAATTTCAGGAATGGATGTACACATACATCAAGGTGATCCTTCAAGGCTCATAGAGAATATTCTGGGTAGAGGAGATTAGTAATGCATTGCATGAACAATTTCTAAAGGTCAACACAACATTCAAATTCTATATGACCTCATATCTTCTTTATGTTGTTGCTAGCATGAGGAGCTTTCCCGGTTTGACTCAGGTTGGTGACAGGAGATTGGTTCCTGTGTATGAGTATTATCCTCAAATTACTCTGAAGGGATCAATCCATCATTTTTGAGGGGTCAATGATGCCTTCTTTTCAGTATTCATGTGCTTATGAGATAATGAACTTGTTCAGAATAGGGTCCCAGATGAAGCTTGGGAGGTTGTGAATTTCTTTTGGCTGCTTGTTCTTACAATTCCCTACTTTCACATATCTTAGAGTAGGGTTTTATCCTGGTTACCCTTATATTCTTCCATGATATCCTAGTGACCATATTGTCCTCATTGAATTATGTAGATAGTTGATTGTAGTGTATAATTAACAAATGGAGCTGAAGAAGTCAGGGATAAAGTTTCCCATTGAAATCGGAAGGTATTCAGTTCAATCAGCTAACAAGCCAAAAATAGTTGATTCTAAATTATAGCTGGTCACTATGAAAACTTTCAAGAAAAGAGACCATTTTGACTTCAGGAGAGTGCAAGATAAGATCAAAAGAAAGCCAACTTTTCATGTTCCTATGGTGGAAGATATTTGGGCTGATCTCAGGACACAAAATGACATCAGGAAGTTAGACTACTGTAGACTTCATTTGAGTCAGATAGAAGAACTGGGCCTCGCTGATATTCCAAATGGAATGGAAGATGATGGGCATGTTCTAGACCCCAAATATAACACTGAGAATGTTGAAGTCTCACCTCTTCAAGAGGTGAAATGGTTAGTTAAAGAGAAAACATCCATAAAGAAAAGATTTCAACCGATCCTGGCCAATACAAATATATTATTGGAAAGAAAATGGATCAAATTGAAGGAATTTCTCACAGGGTCAAAGACTGAAGCACAAGAGAAAACAGGCAAGAAAGTAGAGAATAGGCCCAAGAACAAGAGTGACACCCCTTCTTCCTCCAAAATATGAAAACCAAAAATTAAGTTTGTATCCAAGGGAGGGAAGAAGAAAGAAGTTGCAGAAACCTCTACTATCACTGAATTAGGTGCTGAAGCTACAAATGTTGAGAAAATGGAGATTAAAGATGTTGAGACTGAAAAGAAAAATATTCAGAAAGCTAAGGATGCCCAACAAATAGAAGTGTCTGATAAATCTGATGAGGAAGATGAAACTGAACAAGGCAAGGATGAGGATGCAAAAAAGGAACAAATTAGTGATCCACATCAGTCCCCTGAGAAAGATCTTCCCACTGAATCACAAGTTTCTACACATCTTCCTCATGCTCCTATTTCTGGTAGTTTTCCAGTAGTTTCAAATGTTCCTCTTTCACCTATTTTCATTATTTCTTCTGATAATACCCATACTTCTATAAGAACCAGTTTTGGGACTGTGTTTGATTCCTCTGGTTCTATCCCAAGTTTATCTTCTCCATCTTTTGATATTGGTGAACAATCTGTTTTAGAAAATCTTCTGGATGGTTTAGAAAAGGTTGTTGACATAGGTGCAGTTTTTACCAACACTAGTCCTATTATGACTTTAATAGGTGTAAATATCAATCTAGAGAAACAAGTAGTGGACTCATCTTTGATTACTAGTGCTTCTGTGCTTCCCCCATGGTTGTCTGCATATACTCCCAAGAGAAAGAAGTAATCTATTTCACCAGATGAGATTGATATTGAGAAGCTATTACCTCTGAAATTAAAGACTCTAAAGAAAAAGCCTAAGACTGTTTCTAGGCTTATCAATGAAAAAGGGATCATATATGCAGAGATTGCTAAGCCACCAGAAGATGCTACTGTTGACAATTTTGACATGAATGATTATGCCATTTCAAGGGTTGAGTTAGGAAAGCTAACTCATGAAGGCATAAAAGCAGATTTTCAAACTACTGCCAGCACCTTGCTCGAAAAATATGATGAAGTCAAAAATGAAAAAGAATAGTATAAGGCTAAAGTAGAACAACTTACTACAGTTCTTCAAAAAATAGTAAAGTCATCTGAAATTGTGGAACCCATGGAAGTGACTGTAGAAGATCCTCTAATCCAGAAGGTTGAAAAAGGTCAGGCTAGAGGAAGAGTGGTAGGAGATATTGTGGAATGTTTGCTAGCGGAAGGGTGAATTCTACTAAAGACCACTGTAGAAAGAAAATAAAAAATGGATAAAGCCAAAGCCGAGCTTGATAACATGGTTGACTTACTTTCCCAGGAATTACAGGACCAAGAAGAGAGCTTGAAGGAGTGGATAGAGATGAAAAAGATTAAGATAAAGAATCTGATCACCATCAAGGTCATTGCAAATAGGGAATCATATCTTTAAACTAAGGAGTCTCTGGTTCATCGTATCCACATAATAAAAGGTTTACTTGAAGATCTATGTCAAGCTCATGAAGCCAGTGAAGACAGTGATGTCACACTTCTACATAGGCTGGAAGAACTCCTATGCACCGTCATAGGTGAAGACCATAAATTCCTTTCAGCATATGAGATGATGAGTTCCTTTGAAAAGATGGTTCAAAGGAAATTTGAAGATGAAGTGCCCTCAGTACTTTCCATGGATAATCTTTATGATCAACATTCAACTTTTGAGAACCTAAAGGACAATCTTGACAAACATGATAAGGCAATAAAGGCAGTAAAAGATACAATTCTTCAGGCCCGCATAATCTTAGAAAATACGGCTAAACTAGATGCATGTGAAAAGCTATACAGGCCATGTACCAGAATTTCCTAAAGAAGAATGATGGAGGAAGCTGATACCTTATGTAGACACCCAAATTTGTCCCAAACTTTGTCCATGTCTTGCAACACCTTGATAAAAACATCACTTAGACATCATGTAGCATTTTGTCCTAAATCCCACTCTTAATCCCACTTATTCCATTAGCCAATTAATTAAATAAATTTTATTTATTTAATTAAAATCCCATTCAATCCCATCCTTATCCTACTTAGCCAATTAATTAAATAAATTTTATTTATTTAATTAATTTCCACATCATATCCCAACTAATTCAAATATTTTATTTGAATTAAGTTCCCCACTATCCAATTAATTAAATAAATTTTATTTATTTAATTAATATCCAACTCATATCCCAACTAATTCAAATATTTTATTTGAATTAAGTTCTCATCATAAGCCGACTTTCCAATTAATTAAATAAATCTTATTTATTTAATTAATTTATCTTATCATTTAGCCGACATGTGTGCCTCTTTCATTTAAAAAAGATAAGTGGTACTACAGCCTTTTATTTAATATCTTTTATATGTAGTACTTTTTATGTACACAAGCACACATGAGCCCTATCCTCCTTGACACTTGTCAAATGACTACAACTCCCTTGAAGGGTGGGATAACCGAATCAATCCTAGCCGTCCACATCAATCAATTAGCTTTTTAATCTCAACCATTCATTTGAACCAAGCCTTTTCTATAAATCAACCCCCTCATAAGCCATTAGCATGCATTGAGCTTCAAGTACCCTTATTCTGCCAAATTTTCTAAAATGCATTGAGCTTCAAGTACCATTATTCTATCAAAATATCATTAGAGCCTTTGCATCCTTCAACTATCATCCTCATGTCATCTTCATCTTAATGTTATGCTGCAGAAATGAGCACCCAACATTCTTCCAACAATAATCCTTCAAAATCTTGCATGCTCATGCGAGGTGGAGAAGAGCAATGGAGATAAATCAAGCATAGCGTGGAGATCGGTTTGCATTTACATTTCTTATTTTGATTTTCATGTTGTCCTGTGCTTCATTGTGCATTGCTAGGGTTTTATCATTGTTGATTCTTCATTTATCCTATTTGCAATTTTACCCTAACTACATTTGGCACGCCCGGTGGGACTCACTTCGTTTGATTTTTTTTGCAGGTTTTTGTAGTAAAAATTTGCATTCATATAACCCCCATTGTTGAGTTTTGCAGGTTTAATTAACTTTTTGTTGCAGATCTGCTGTTTTTTGGACAAAACCCTAGGTTTTAAAGATTTCATCATATCTCCCAAATGGCTGTGAATTTTTCTACAAGATTTTAGTAGACGTTTGTCCATGATATAAGAAAGCTACAGCAGAAAAATTTCGGGTTTATCGTGATTTTTGCGGGATTTATCACGTTTTTATGTTTTTTCATAAAATAGCAATTTTGGGCACGAATCAACGAATTTTTTAGAAATTTTTACATTTCTGGAAAGCTCTTGAAATTCTAATGGGGGTCTCTATTTTGCAGATTTAATTTGCAGGTCGTTTACATTGCGAAAAAATCAGATCTTTTCCGACTGTACTATTTTCATAAATCCGCATTTTTGGGCGCAAATCAGGGAATTTTTCTGATTTCTTTACATTTTTGGAAAGCTCTCTTTGAAAATTAATGGGGGTCTCTTCTTTGATTTTTTAATTTTCAAATCAAAAATCTATCGAAATAATCAAATCTAATTCAGCTATGCATCTAAAATTACAATTTTCCTTGCCTGATGAGCCTATTTTTTATGCTTGCATTACAATATCATTTTTTTTATGTTGTAGGTGATCATAAGGAGCTGGAGCAACATTGACATCAACATTTATAGCAATTTGGATAGTGAATTAACCAGGTGCAATCATTTTATTTCTCATCTTCTAATTATTGTTTGCAAACACATTTGGATTTTGGGCATAAAATGAACAATTGTTTGCAAATTCACATCAAAAAATTAGGCTAAAATGAACCATTGTCTTTCATCACATTTGGATTTGGGACTTTAAAACAAACAAGTGCTTGCATTATCTTCCACACATTGAACTTCTAAGGTTAATAAACCCCATGCGAGTGTGACCAAGTAAATGTGTATGCTCTCTCCTCGCGTCTCAACACGAACTTGGAGATCAAAAACATTTACTTGTGTTGCTTTTGTTTAGCCTTAGAGAGGCCTGCCTTGGCATCCACCCCAAGGGAACGACCTCAAGCGGTACTTTCATCTGGTCCGCTATAAAAATCAGAGGATAAGGTGAAAGCCAAGTCTAACCGGTATTAGCGCTCACCATACAGTGCTAACTCGAAAGGAGGTGTACCTTTGTGTATATTAAAACTCCTAGTAGGGTTAGTTAAAGTCTTAAGTGGCTTGCTGGATGCTCGTGGGGTGCCGGTCCCCCGGATTTTCATTAGAACCTCCTTGTGATAGTGGCCTTGCCTTGACTAGGACTTGTTGAATTGTCTTCACATGCTTGCTTAACCAACATCACATTATTCCAAACTAATAACTTGCTTATGTGTCTTGTGTGAGTGATTCATGTGTGTATATGCATAATCATTTGTTTGAATATTGCCACATCAAGTTCTAAACACCCAAACACATAAAGACAAGTCATCCTACACATTCTTCCAATAACATTCAAACCCAATCACTTTCATCCCAAACATAGCCAAGTCATCCAAACATTCCACATCATCATCCAAATCCCTAAACAAGCACTTGCTAAAAGGACTTAAGACAAACACTTGGGTGACAACATGTCTACATTAGAGGACCTAGAAATTAAATTCCAAAGATTCCTCCAAAATCTTTATCAAGGATCCCAACCCCTAAACGAAGACGCCATTGAAATATTACAATTCTTCATCCAAAGAGCTCAACCCCATGTAAGCCAATCACCTCAACTGCAACACTTCGTAGCCCAAGTCCAACACCTTTTAGCCACTAGTCAAGCTCAACAAGTACAACAATCTTTAGCCATTCACTCCCAACCTAATTCACCTCATAGCCACATGTCATATCCATCCACCTCCTATCAACTTAATCCACTTATCCACCAAGTCAATGCCACATCAACCTATCAACATCCACCTCAAGCTTATCCAATCCCTCATACCACCATTCCAATGCACTACCAAGCCCATCTACAAGGCAATCAAGTGATATCACAACAACAACATGCAAGTCCCAATGGCTCTTTGTACATAAATCAAGTAAGTCCAAGTACACCTTTTCAACAAGACCACCAAGCACCATTGATAGATCTAAATCCACCTTTCCAACAAGAATCATATCCAATTCCCAGTGGCCCCTTGTACATAAATCAAATGAGTCCAAGTTATCCTATGCAAGATCTAATAACCTTTGACAAGGGAGACACCAATCTAGAGTGGCCACCATCATCCAATCACATGCCAACACATGAGCCAACTAAGCCTATCCCAAAACCACCATGTGATCCCATTCCTAGTCCATTAATCCCTCTACCTTCCATACCACCAAGCCCTCCATTACCTTCATCACCATGTCATTCTAATCGTTCACCAAAGGATGCGGCTGAGAGAGTTTTACAAAGGATGCTTGAAGCAAAACTCATTGAACTTCCTAAAGTCAAACCATGTGAAGAAAGTCCATATGATGAACATGATTATTGTGCATACCATAGGACCAAAGGCCATAATACAAATCAATGCCCAATATTTGTTCCAATTGTTTACAAGGTGTACCTACCTATAATGGGAAAACATGCCACATCATCCCAATCCTATGTATCACCCCCCTTTTATCCTAATCCACCCAATCCAATTAGCCCTCAGCCTAATCCTAGTCCTAAGCCTGCAACATCATCCGCTATTATTGCTCATCCATTATATTTCCCATCCACTCATACCCTTGCGAAGGATGTGATCCATTGGCTACTAGCTAGGAATAAACTATCTCCATGTCAAACACCCATTCATGAGCCTACTAAAGATCTTCCAAAGGTCATGTCCAATCATATAATCCCATCATGTGGTCCACCTATCCTTGAGCCTATCCAAGAGCCTTCCATTAACATACCTAGCCCTTCAAGCCCATCATGTGACCTACAAGACATCAAGCCTATTCAAGAGTCTCCTATTATGAATCCAAATCAAGAGTCATCATGTTCTCATGTTGTTGACCAAGAGCCTATCCAAAAGCCTTCCACTTCCATTCAAGAAACCCAAGAGGTATGTCAAGAGTTCAATCCTAAGCATGTGGAAACATTAAGCCCTAGTCCAA
Organism: Cunninghamia lanceolata; assembly: GCA_027924645.1. Lineage (NCBI taxonomy): Eukaryota > Viridiplantae > Streptophyta > Pinopsida > Cupressales > Cupressaceae > Cunninghamia > Cunninghamia lanceolata. The sequence goes on from BSBN01000193.1 coordinate 10,550,010, forward strand.
CTCAAGATCAAAACACTTTCATTCAACCCATCCATAACATTTACCTTCTTTATGATCAAGATGATACCTATAAAGAAGCTATCCATGAGCACCTTGATCCTATCCATAATCCTATAATCCATGAGCAAGATATCCACATTTCTCCTAGTCATCTGCCATCTAGCCCTATCCATAATGAGCAAACATCCACTTGTCATGATGAGACACTTGTCCCCCAGGTAAGCATAAAAGATCAAACAAATAACTTGGATCTTAGTGAACACAATGCTAATCAAGATCCTAATGATCCTTCATCCCCATCTACCATTGATTCCACTTCAAGTCCACCATCATGTCCTATTGGTTTTACCACCTTTGTCCATGAATATTCTTCCTTAGGACAACAACGACCTTTATCCACTTCACCTTCTTCATCCAATAATGAGCTCAAGTCTAGTGTTCAAAGCACACCTAGTCCCATTGTCCATCGCATACTCCAAAACATGAACTACCAAGGCAAAGGTCTAGGCCTTTATGAACAAGATATTTTGGAGCCAAACCATGTCAAAGTTCCTCCATGCTCATATGGCCTTGGATACACACCCCAAGGTAAACAAGCCAAAGATGTTGGTAATCCCTTCATGCATCATAAACCTACCACTTTCCATCGCACCTCCCATCATCTACCCAAAACATATGTTGTCATTCCATCTCCATCATCCTATAAATGTCAAAAGCATGTGACCATACACCTTCCACCATCCACTTTGCCTCCACTTTTACCAACTCCAAATATCCCTCCATCCACCTTGCCTCCATTGTTACCAACACCTAACATACCTATCATTCATAAGTATCCTTACATCCCTAATCATGACCAACAAAAGTACAGATCATTTATGCATAAAGCTTCCAATCATTCCATCCACTCCACCCACCCCATGGGATTCAAAAGTAAAAAATTTGATGCCTCTATCTATAAAGCTAAAAATCTATCTAAAACTCCTAAGGACCCTCATGCCTTAGGGCATCGATGTGAAAAGTCTCTAAATCATCCATTTTCTAAGCAAAGTACATTCACAAAGCTATCCAAGCCCATACCTCCAAAAGCAAAGCCCAAAAGCAAAATGGTTTGGGTTCCTAAGCAAATAGCTAACAAGTCAAATGAGGCATCCTCATCCACATCTCAAGAATCCCAATCACCTATATCCATCCAAGAGCCTACTTCCACCCAAAACTTCCATTCCCTTCAAAAATCCCACAAAGAAACAAAAAGCACTAAAAATACTAAATCTATGTGGGTTCCTAAATCACTTCATCAACCATCTCCTAAGCAAACATCTCCATTGCTTCCTACACCACCATCCAATCAAAAGCTTCAATGTTTATCACGGTGTGTGCAACCGTTGGTCATGGTTCCCTTCCACTTTGCAGGACCTCCACATACCTCCATCTCCCCATCTTCCATCTATTATCCTGCATATCTCCCCCATGCTATCCCTAGGGTCCATGCTTTGGCATAAACTTTTCATCCATCTTCATTCCATAAGCCTATATAAATTCACTATCCCCATCCATTTATCATAAGCTTTCCACTATAGCCTACCTATCCATTTATCATGAGGTATACATCCATCCACCATAGCCTATCCTTTTATCTATCCATTTATCATGAGCTTTCCATTCCATGTCCTATCCCATCTATCCACCTATTTATCCTAAGCTTTCCATCCCATTTACTATGAGCCCATCCTTTTATCCATCCAATCCCATTCATCCATCTTTGCACCTAGACTTGGTTTTCCCTTGTCATTGGTATCTAGCACAACAGCTACCTAACTTGTAAATCCATTGACATCCCAAAACATTTCAAAAACTACAAAAAAATCAAATATGTCAAAAAATCCAAAAAAATCAAATATCCAACAAAAAATCCAAGCAATAAGATCAATTCAATCATCATCCAAAACAATCCACTTCAACATTCAATCAAAATCGAATCATCATCATCATCAATTCGTCCTATCAATAACATAACATTCATCCATTTCAATCAATCACTTCTTCCAATCATATCAATCAAATCAATCTAAGCAATGATCTTAAATCCAAGTCACATTAATCCATATCAAGCAAGCTAATCAATCAAGGAACATTATCCAATCAAATCAACAAGTTTTGATCCTAACCTTGTCATGAGACCAATCAATTAATCATCAATCATCATCAATGGGATATAGCATTCCCACATCCTTGTGTTGATCTAGGGATATAGCTTTCCCCGCAATGACAACACTATCATCATCACTTAAACAATCAATCATTGGTTTATGACTTGACAAGGGCAATACCTTGTTTGTTTTACATCCTTTGAGCACATTGAGAACACTTGCTTATGCTTAGATTGAGTGGACACTCTAATTATCACACCATTGCTACCATCATTCAAACCAATCCAATCATCAAAACAATCAACCTAGCAATAGCAAACATCAAAACCAAAGCACATCAAGCTAGCTATCGAAACAAATCCAATCACTTCAGCAAATCACAAGTAGCTCAATCCACCACATATCATCAAATCATTCATCCTTCATCAAATCAATCTAATCTTCATTTCATCATCTTCAAATCATTCCAAGCAATGATCCAAATGCAAGCCCATCCTTAAGCTATACCAATCAAGTTAATCAATCAAGCCAAGTTATCCAAACACAATCCATGGTCTTGATCCTAGCCTTGTTGTAAGCCAAATCAATCAATCAACTAGCCAACCAACTCAGCAAACAACCTTGTGTTGATCTAGGGATATAGCTTTCCCCGCAATGACAACACTCTCAACTATCAATCAAAACAATCAATCATTGGTTTACAGCTTGACAGGGGCAATACCTTGTTTGTTTTTGAATCATTTGTGCATGCTTGCTTTCTTGCTTGTGTGTGTTATCATTTTATCTTGTATTTGCATCAAATCAATACCGTTCCAGCTAATATTCATATCTTGTATCCAGACAAGGTTGTATTACGCTGGGGCACGAGACACATCGTCACCCTGGTCCTTATACCTTGGTGCATAACGTCAAGTGCTATATCAAACATTATGGTTGCTCACATTCACTGCAACATAACGCATCATCCTTTTGTCTATCTACCCCCTTATCTTTCTTTTGTAGCCAAGCCATTTCTTTTCGAGAGCCTATCCGTGTTTGTCCAACCCGCATATCCTCTCGAGGGGGCATCATCATCCCATCATCTTTCCATCATCATCATCATCCTATCTTTCCATCATCATCATAATCCTCATCATATCCTTACATCATCATCCCATATCCTTTTCATCTATCCATACCTTAGCTTCTTTGAAATGATGTTACTCGACATAAAGCTTATCATCTCGAACATCATCTCAAAGAGGGGCAAAATGTAGACACCCAAATTTGCCCAAACTTTGTCCATGTCTTGCAACACCTTGATAAAAACATCACTTAGACATCATGTAGCATTTTGTCCTAAATCCCACTCTTAATCCCACTTATTCCATTAGCCAATTAATTAAATAAATTTTATTTATTTAATTAAAATCCCATTCAATCCCATCCTTATCCTACTTAGCCAATTAATTAAATAAATTTTATTTATTTAATTAATTTCCACATCATATCCCAACTAATTCAAATATTTTATTTGAATTAAGTTCCCCACTATCCAATTAATTAAATAAATTTTATTTATTTAATTAATATCCAACTCATATCCCAACTAATTCAAATATTTTATTTGAATTAAGTTCTCATCATAAGCCGACTTTCCAATTAATTAAATAAATCTTATTTATTTAATTAATTTATCTTATCATTTAGCCGACATGTGTGCCTCTTTCATTTAAAAAAGATAAGTGGTACTACAGCCTTTTATTTAATATCTTTTATATGTAGTACTTTTTATGTACACAAGCACACATGAGCCCTATCCTCCTTGACACTTGTCAAATGACTACAACTCCCTTGAAGGGTGGGATAACCGAATCAATCCTAGCCGTCCACATCAATCAATTAGCTTTTTAATCTCAACCATTCATTTGAACCAAGCCTTTTCTATAAATCAACCCCCTCATAAGCCATTAGCATGCATTGAGCTTCAAGTACCCTTATTCTGCCAAATTTTCTAAAATGCATTGAGCTTCAAGTACCATTATTCTATCAAAATATCATTAGAGCCTTTGCATCCTTCAACTATCATCCTCATGTCATCTTCATCTTAATGTTATGCTGCAGAAATGAGCACCCAACATTCTTCCAACAATAATCCTTCAAAATCTTGCATGCTCATGCGAGGTGGAGAAGAGCAATGGAGATAAATCAAGCCTAGCGTGGAGATCGGTTTGCATTTACATTTCTTATTTTGATTTTCATGTTGTCTTGTGCTTCATTGTGCATTGCTAGGGTTTTATCATTGTTGATTCTTCATTTATCCTATTTGCAATTTTACCCTAACTACACCTTAGTTTATTTTATTCTTGTATATGTAATTTGAATTTTGTTGTGGACATATTCATATGTAATTTTCTAAAATGTAATTACATGTGAAGCAAAGGAAGTCATAAGTCAAATAGGACTCTTCTATTTGAATAAGTCAAAGTAGTTAGGATTTTCCTATTTTTGCTCTCAGTTTCTCTTATAAATAAAGAGGACCCCCATTGTAAATCTTATCTTTTTTCTATTGCGAAGAAACTCTACCAAATTGGAAAGCATTTCAAGACTTTGAGCTTTTATGTTTATCATATCTTTCAAGTGAATATCAATATAAGCAGGCAATTTGAGTATCAAAATTTGAGTTGAATCATATTGTTTTATGATATTAGTGTTCTTATGCCATTGGTGTTGTATTATATTGAATCATTGTTGGAATCTTGTTTTGGTTGAATAGACTTTGTGCTAGTTTTTATCATTGCGGGAGTTTGTGTTCATTTGTCAGAACAGAATTGTTTAGAGACTTAGTGCTATAAATTGTTGTGTTCAAGTTAGTTATATTATATTGGGTGAAAGTGGATACTTTGGGCTACATTTGAATTCAATTAAGTTTGTTTGTGAGAAATAACCCAGACAATAGAAGACTTTGTGTTTCTATGGTTTTTTTAGTTCAAGAGTTATCAAATATCATCTATAATGAAGTTGTTATTTTGTAAGAGAGAAACATCTATTCTGAAAGAAGAGAATAGGATGCTATGAAAAGACCCCAAGAATAGTTTTAGATTATTTAAGTATTAAAAGTTGTTTTTTAGAAAGAGGTCATTATCTAGAGGGAACCTCCCCTTGCTGAGAGGAGAGACTCAGTCCCATCATTGCTGTGGTGATATAACCATTTTGTCATTAGTTAGCTAAATGAAAAAATATTCACCCAACAAGGCCATTCAATGATAGCTCTTACTTTTTCTGGGTCCATCTTAAGACTTTCCTCTAAGACAACAAATCCCAGGTATACCAACTCCTTGTTTGCAAAACTACATTTTTTCAGATTGATCAACAACTTCTCCTCCCTTAGCTTCTCCAAAACTCTTTTGATATGCATCATATGCTCATCCCAAGTGTTACTAAAAATTAAAATATCATCTAAATAAACAATAACAAAACTTCCCAAAAATTCTTTTAGTACTTCGTTCATGAGCCACATGAATGTGCTCAGTGCATTGGTTAGCCCAAATGGAATGACTAACCACTCATACAAACCCTCCTTTGTCTTGAAGGCTGTCTTCCATTTATCTCCTTCTCTGATTCAGATTTGGTGATACCCACTCTTCAGGTCAATTTTCATGAAGTACTTGGCTCTACTCAAATAGTCCATTATGCCATCCATTCTTGGCAATGGAAACCTATACTTGATCGTGATCTTATTGATGGCTTGAGAATCTATACACATTCTCCATTCTCCATCTTTCTTTGGTGCTAGTGCAAGTACCACACATGGATTTAGGCTCTCCCTTATCAGTCCCTTCCTTAACAACTCTTGAACTTGTTTGTTCAGCTCTTCACTCTCTGTAGGAGTCATTCCGTGGGCTGCCTTATTCAGAAAATTAGCTCTTGGTATCAAATCCATTTGGTGACTTATCTTCCTCACTGATGGTAAACCTTCTAGTACATTATTAGAGATAATATCTTGAAATTCTTCCAACATATCTGAAACTTCTGCTGGTACATCTTCACATTTCTCCTGACTAATCTTAGAATTCAATGCAAAGCAATGATGCTCATGCTTCATACCCTCCAAAATTTTTTTACCATCTACCAAGCAAAGTCTGGCAGTACTACATAGCTTTTCTTCCACCTCCTTCAAGGGCTTCAACTTATGATGAACTCCATCCTTTGTAAGGGAATATGTGTTTGTATGACCATCATAGATAGTGCTCCTATCATACTGCCATGGCCTTCGTAATAGCATATGACATGCATCCATTGGTATGATATCACACAGCACCTCATCATGGTAGTCCCCAATCTTGAACTTCACTAAACACTGCTCGTTGACCAAAGCTCTGTGGTCCTTCTGCAACCATGCAATCTGATATGGATGTGGATGCTTTCTTCTCACCAAATTTAACTTGTCAACCATCTCCTCTGAAACAAGATTGTCAGTGCTCCCACTATCAATAATAATATCACACACTTACCTTCACATTTTCACCTTGTGCAGAATAAACTCTTCCTTTGATTTGGTTTTTTCTCCTCATTCAACAAAGTTCTTTTGACGACGAGGGTTTCTCCCCTTTCAACATCTTCAGAATGCTCAGACTCTTCATCTATATGTGCAACTCGTGCATTACCTTCAAGTCTTTTATTTGTCCTCCCTTGATCTTGTGGACACTCATATGATTGATGCCCTTCTTGTCCACATTGAAAATAGGTTCCTCTGAAACCTCCTCTTCTGGGTCCTTGCTGAGGTCAGCCTCTTCCTCTTCCTCTTTTCTCACCATTGTTCTAGTCACGAGGGCAGTATGCATTATCTCCTCTTTGAATTCAACTGGTGCCAGCTTCTTCACTTTTCTTTGAATCTTCATTTTGTCCCCCATAGGGTCTTCCACCAGTCCTTTTGCCTTGACCTCTTCCCCTTTGCTTGCTGTCAAATCTTTTTTTCAACTTCTCTTCCACTTTCAGGGAAAACTGGTATGTATCTTCTATGGTGGTCATTTTAACCAGGCTCAACTCCTCTTGAATACTTGGCCTCAACCCATTAATGTAGCAGGCTACCTTCTCCTTATTTGGCTCTACATGGCCTATCCTAATAGTAATCTTATAAAACTCTTCTGTGTACTCCTTAACAGACTTGTTACCTTGCTTCAGTCCTTGCAGCTTCTTCAACAGCTCCATCTCATAGTCCACAGGAATGAACTGCTTCTTTAGTTTCTCCACCATCTGATCCCATCTAGTGCTCTTTCCTTTTCCTCTTCTATTCCTCTCTAATTGGACCTCCTTCCACCAAATACTGGCATGGCCCTTCAACTTTGTTTTTGCAAACTTGACCTGATTTGGATCCTCCACATCTTCATATTTGAAATACTCCTCCATGTCATTGATCCAATCAATAAGTTGTTCCAGATTCAAATCTCTATAACATGTAGAAACTTTGATCTTGGGCCTCTTTCCAATCTTTGAAATGGCCCTCAACAACCTAACTTCTGCAGGATCTCCTGCAGCTTCTTGTTCTTCCTCAGATAGCTCTTCTTCCGCTTCATCCTCACTTTCTTCTCTTGTTCTTGGATCAAACCCTCTTCACAGCTCCTCTTGCAATACATCAATTTGCCTTTTCAAGGCTCTAAAACCCTCTTCCATCAAAGCATTCCTCCCAATATGATTTCTCTATGGAGGCATCTTGATCTTCGCAGCAAATCCACAACCTCAAGTCTTGGTGCAAACTACCTCATGGTTGGCGATCTGTCTACACACTCAGGAACCCTTGCTCTGATACCCTTGCTTTCTCCTCATTAATTACCTATTCTTGAGGTGTTTCTATTTCTCCTTGTTCTTGTTGCTATGGAGGAGGTTGCTATTGAGGGGCTTGTTCTGGTACCATTGGATCATTTTGCTATTTAGATTCACCCTCATTATCATCCTCTTCAATTTTTGTATCCCCTGCATCCTCGTCCTCTTCCTCTGGACCTTCTCTTTTTGATGACTACTTTTCTTCTTCTTCTTCTTCTTCATTTTCTTGTCTCATATTTATCATGTGCTCATCCCTTGTTTTCTTTTCAGGTTCAAAATTATCTTCACCAATATTTTCTGTATTCTCCTTGCTTTTAGGCTCATCTTCTATTTCCATTTCCTCTTTTGTTGTTTCAACTTTCTCCTGCATCTTTTCATGCATGTCAATTTGTTCTGCATGTGAAGGTGTGCCTATAATCTCATCAGATTCTTTTGTCTCTTTTTCTTGTTCATCCTTCTTTTCTACATTCTTTTCTTCCTCACTGTGTTCTCCATACATGTTCAAAATATTTAACACATCTACACCAGAAGTGCTAGCTCTTGTTTCTTCCTTAGTTCAAGCATTTGTTTCCTTTATTACTTCCTCAGGTGCATCCTCCCTTTTAGATTCTTCTATTTCATGTGCTACATCTTGCACATCCCTTATGATTTTTGGAGGTACCAGTGTACTAAATGGATCCACTGTCCCCAATCCTTCTTGTACATTTTCTTGTTTAGATATTGGACCCTATTCATCTTCTATGTAAGCTTGAGCATCTTGTTCTTCTTCCTCACCTGAGTATTCACTAGATTGCTCCTCCTCCATGCCAGTTTCTTTTCCTATATTTGGATCAACTTCTATAACCTCACTTCCACTGCTGTCATCCTAAACATTGACAGTCTCAGTAACTTGTTTGGCTTCATATATTTTTGACCCATGCAGCTTTTCTTCAGCCAATTCTATTTTCACTTTTGCATATGTTTGTCTTTTTTCTTCCACAGTAGATGTACTAAGTATGCTACTTAATTTAGCACCTACCCTCTATGCTCCTATAACATCATCTTGTTTTGAAGTTTCTCCTTTTGATGTCCCTAATGGTATTGCTTTCATGACCTTCTGTCCTATTAACTCCTTAGCAACCTATGCTTGCTTTGTATTGGTATCATAGCCCAATGTCACTCCTAGTGCATAAGGATCCATCAGAGTAGCATTTTTATCGTTCTCAACAATCTTTTCTTCTACAATCTTTCTTTTCTTTTCATAGAAACACTGGAAATCATCTCTATGCTCCCTCACTCTCTTCCTGCCTTTCTTTGGATATGTAGGCTCCACCTCCTCAACCTTAATCTCTTCAATTCTATCCTTCAACCATGTTTTAGAAAACAAAATGACCTGTTTGGACAATGTGTCCAAAGATGTACTCCATGGTTGTGACTAATCAGGCTCCCAAATAGGAGCAAGCCTGGCACTTTCATAACTATGGTACTATAAATTGCCATCATCTTTAACCTTTGGGGGTACATAAATTTCCCCCATCGACCTCATTTGCTCTACTGTTAGTCTTTTGTGAGCCCTCTTTCTCACTTCTCTGTCATTGTTACAGTTTGACCAATAATCCTCAATGTGTATTTGATGTTTGAACTTAGGATCAATGGTACTTTGGATCATGTGAAAAGGATCAAATCTCCTCACCAACTCAAATTCTTCAAATCCATAATATCTCAACTCTTTTTTTAAGTAACGAACAACTTCTTCACTATAACATGAGTACCTACTGTGATAGGTGAAATGTGGGATTAATCAAATCAATAATAAACCCAATACATCAATGAAATATGAAGGAAAAAGGATTTAAAATAAGAACAAGATACTTAGAACCTTTACCTTATACCTTCCATTGTTCACCTTTTCTTTCTTGATCTTGATGAGATGAATGTGGCCCTCAGGAAGCTTGTTTCCTCGCTTTGATTCCTCAAGATGATAAGGAGAAGTTGGCTCTGATACTTGTGGTATTTGAAGATGAGCTTCAAACACAATATTTATGGATGATAATAAAGTGCTATGGAGATGGGGGTGCCAATGGCATGTTATGTTTCCTGTAGCATAAGTTTACTCAAATGGTGGATGATAAAAGATAGAAGAAGAGGCTTGTATTTATAGAGTTGTGTGAGAGAAGATCAATGGTTGAGAAGAAATAAGAAGATCAATGGAAGAGAATGTTCTTGTGAATGTGCGCGAATAGAAGAAAGACATGTGTCATTCAAAAAGAAGCTTTGTTGAGTTGAATTCTTTCTTGATGAGGATGAGTTTTGTTTTTCTTAAATTAGAATTTATTTTTCTAATTTAAGAGCAAAGTTGCTTTAACTTAGCTTTTGCTTTTGTGTAACAAGAGGAATATATTTTTAGAAGATATTGAATATTTTTAGAAGATAAGAAAGCATAATTAAATAAATAGATTTATTTAATTATTTCTAGATAATTTGGAGGAATAAATAAAATATTTAAATATATTTTATTTTTGTGGAGATTTTAAGATTTAATTTAAATAAAATTGCATTTTATTTAAATTTGGAAGAATAAAAGATTTAATTAAATAATTAAAATTATTTAATTATTTTAGAAGAATAAAGTTGACGTAGATTAATTAAATAAATGTAATTTATTTAATTAAATGAGAGGAAGTGAATGAAATAAATAAATAAATTTATTTATTTATTGATAGAGGAATATGAAGGTGAAATAAATATTTAAAATATTTATTTAAGTATTCATGTCATTTTTAGGTGTATACATTTTACCCTTCTTTGATGCAATGTGTTTTATCACGTTGTTTCAAAGAATAACAATTTTCGATAGTGATACATGCCCCAGTTTGCCTCTGGTACAATCTCACGAAGAAGAAGGTGAGAAATAGGTTAGGATGGAGAAAATAGGACATGGTTCAGAAGAACAGACATGGGAAGTAGTCACAATTGTCACACAGTCAGCTATGGTTCACTTGCTATATATAGGAGCTGGGTCCACAAGTTCTATTCATTTCCACTCTTGTCTTTAGTTGATTGGTCTTTAAGAGCATAGGAGAGCATGGCAGCTAGAGCAGTCGACAAAGAGATGGATATTCCATGCGAGGAGCACCAGTTCGAGCAAGTTTGATGGTTTGATTGGCCAGCTAAGGCAGGACCATCGGTATGTAGTTCATCAAAACTCACTAAAAGTCATTTATTAGGGTAATAAATATCTTAGAAAAAAAGATAGGACAGATGCACCAAACTGTCGTTCGACATATATGTGCTCCGAAATGGTGCATATGCTGAGAAGTTGCACATGCGAAAGATCTTATGGTGCATATACTAGTTTAGTGCATATAGGCTATGAATTGGCGCATTCATCAGGGAATGGCGCATGTGACATAAGAAGTGGTGCATGTGCTAGAATGGTGCATACACATCAAAGGGCAGTGCAATCATGGTGAAGCGGTGCATATGATATGGATCGGTGCATTCGCCACCTGGATCGGTGCATTTACACTAGGAAAATTAGTTGACTTAATGAAATTAACGCAATTGGCACCTTGATCGATGCATCAATTGATAAGCGATCTCTGAGATTGCCAAGAATCTAGTCAAGAGATGATATGCTTGTTTTGATTAATTTGATATGTCAAGTTAATGATAGGATAGTTTGATTGCTTTGAGTAGGTTTGCTTGGATATGGATTTCTTTGACGTTATGCTTTGCTTGGTTGCAGGAGGATATCTGGGATACCCTTATGTCACGAGAGCAGTTCCCTTTGCCATTATTACAGTAGTACTTGTTGACAGAGATTGACCGCAAGGCGCTTGGTGCGATGGGTTTGCATTATGTTTGTTTCATGCCTGAGGTTTCCATGAACCGGGCCATGTTGACTGCAGTGGTGGAGTGATTCCATAGAGAGGATGGCACATTCCATCTTCCGATGGGGCAGATGGTGATCACTCTTGAGGACATGTATCAAATTCTGCACCTCCCTATTTAGGAAGAGTTGGTCGAGTATGAGTTACAGCGGGATGCTAGATTAGCTGAATGTAGACGGATGTTCAATGACCCAGAGTTGGTGGAGCAGGTGATTTCGTGGCAGGACATACATGACTGCTATGACTACTTACCAGGTATAGTGGCGGGATTAATTAGTGGCGTAGTATGCCCCAATAGGAGGTCACACGGCTTCCTGATTGGCTGGGGGAGGGTGTTAGAGAGCATGATCACTGATGGGACTTGGTATGCGTGGGGTGTGTGCGTGTTAACACACTTATACAGAGATATGCACTAGGTAGTGTATCACAGAGGGCTTAGTTTGTCAGCAGTGTCTCTTTTATAGTTTTGGTTGTGGGAGCACATAGCTATCACACGACCGATATGTCTCTTTCACAGGCAGAGGGGTGAGCCCTATAGTTACGGCTATGCAGGTGTGATTTTCCAACACAAGCTTGGGGAAGCTCGAGTATTGGAGGCATGTGTTTGATAATGTAGATTAGGTTGTCTAGTGCCCATACCTGGACTCTGAGGTATGGGATGATGAGGCAGACGAGCTTCTGTATTGTTTCCAGACTCGGTGGCTCATTGGCAGGACCAGATACATATTAGAGTGATAGATTATGAGTAGGGTACAGTGGTAGTTTGGCCGAGTACAGGGCAGGCCACAGGGGTAGGCACGTTTTGTGAGGACCCATGTAGAGAGATACAAGTGGGGTCCCATGGCATCATACGAGGAGGCTTTGACAGACTTTCAATAGATTCCTCATGTAGCTTGGTCCATGACGAGGGACATAGTGGATGCTGGCATGACGCCAGACTACGAGGAGTGGTTTGCACGTCACCCATTTCCTAGATACTCAGGACATGGAGAGTTGGCTCCTCGTATTGATGAGGAGGATTCAAATGATGAGGGTGGAGCTAGTAGGAGGAGAGGGGGATGGAGGAGGGGAAGAGGAGGTCAGGGAGATGATGGAGGAGGTGGCAGACTAAGATGGAAGAGGAGGTCTAGGGAGGGACCCTCAGGTCAGTAGGCAGTTGTGCAGCCACAGGTTGTAGGACAGGCATAGGCACCAGCACAACAGGTGGTACCACAGAGACAGATGTCGCCACCATAGTAGGTGGCTTAGTAGCAGGTGCAAGGACAGGTGCCAGCAAAGCAAGTGGCACTGAGATAGGGACAGGCAGGACAGGCTCCACAGCCTGACTTACAGTAGTAGGCTATGGTTGCACTATAGAGTTACGTTAGGCATTTGAGGGCCCATCTGAGAGCAGTAGAGTCTCGTAGAGATGCAGATGCGGGACAAATATTAGAGATATCTAGAGAGAGATGCAACCTTGTCTAGCATGTGGGTGATGAGAGTAGAGAGAGATGCAGCTGTGGCAACTATGGGTACAGATGGTACTTCTATCTTTTTGGTTTCATAGGTGTAGCAGGTACAAACATAGTTAGCCTAGGTTTAGAGTGAGTTTGCTAGAGCGTAGGCTCAGGCTTAGTATTATAGAGGTCTATACCACGGGGCAGTGTCAGCAGATCAGCATGCACCTAGCTTTAGGAGCCAGTCAGTGGCATCTCAGAGGGCAAGTGGGTCTTGATCTATAGGCTCATTGAGGGGCCCACAATAGTCAAAGGGAGACAGAGGAGAGGGTAGCGCAGGGAACAGTGTTCCATGGTAGCAGGGTTAGCTAGACATGGACACTTGTACCATTTTTTGATCTGATGTACACACTTTTGATGGCTGAGGTAGCCTGTATATGTATTATTTTTGCCTCGAGACATGTATCACTATCTTTTTGTACCTTGTATACATTTTATGATGACTTTGAGAGATGGACAGATATTTTGATATGTTGTACATTTGGACAGGGTTTTATGGTTATATGATGATGCAGTTATTGGTGTTCTACATGCATATGTTTTATGTGTATATGTTATGGATGCAATATATCTTATGATGTTTTGTATATGTGATGCACACTAGATGGATTGTAGGATGATTTGATATGCAAATGTGACATGTTATGGATATGATTATGCAGCTCCATATGTATTTTGTCTATGTTCTTTTATTTTTGATATGATCTATAGATGCAAATGTATGTAGATGACCTAATGCACTTTATTATGTAAATGATTTAATCATGTGAATGACTATCTCATGTGATATGATATGCTACCTATGCTATGTTTTTGATATGTCCAAATGTACTCAATCGACATAGAGATGATATAGATATGTGGAAGAGAAGAGATGAAGAAATGAGGCTTTCATTTGATATACTGCATGATTTTCTTATTGCATGGTTGATATGGATTTTTGGATATGGGATGGATACAGATTGTCATCTTGATATTGCAAATCCTTTTCTTTCATCATTGGGCACTTTTTGGTATTTTTTTCTTTTTGAAATGTTGTAAGAAAATACAAGCATCTAGGTATAATTAGACCAAGATGACCCGAGTATTCCTTACAAGGATTTTGACATAGCAAGTTGATACAAGCATCTAGTCAAACTTGAATCTAGATGACCTGAGTACTTGCATTTCAACAGACAAGGATTGCCCCTTTTCATGTTCAGACCTCGAAAGTCCTCGATGATCTTTTGTTGATCATGTTGTTAGACAAAAGTCGTCACATTACTAAAGTTTAATCCACAAACAATGGACAAAGAAAAAGATTATGCCCCCATCATAGCATCTCTAGCTTTTGGCATTCATGAGTAGCATAGGAAGACATAATGACAAAAATCCAAAACTTTTTAAAGTTAACCTGTTCACAAAAGCATTCTTGCATTAGATGTGTCTTTTTATTATAATTGATATAGAATCAGTTTGAGTGTTTTGGTATGGTGCTCTGCTTTGGATAGGTTGATGTTTTGTGTCAAGATTTCTGTTTGGAAGCATGTTTTGCTATGCGTGCTTGTCTAGTGAAAGTTATCACAATCTTTTATTGATATCCTCTTAGCAGAAGTGGCATTCAAGAATCCAAATCTGTAACCAGGTCAAGGAGTTGCCCCCAATATAGACAATGGATTGACTTATTATGGGTAATAGGACAAACAGACATGGAGAGACAGACCCTAAGGGATTGACCTAGTGCCTCGGGGGCTCATTGCTAAATGGCCTTGCCTATGTGACAACACAGAAGAAACATAGTTCGGGCTAAACTTGATGGACCTAAGACCTAGGTGATGGCGAAGATGTAGAAATGGTATGGACTCAGATAGATAGAAGGACTAGACATGGGATGGATGGGACAATAGAGTAGAGCGGAGTGAAGCCTCAAGGGTGCATTGGGAATGGCCTTGCCTATGTGATAGCTTAGAGGCAGCATAGTTCGACAATGGTTCAAAGGACTGGTTCTAGATGAACGATATGATGGAAACAAGAGATATGAAGTCACAACAAATGGAGGAAGTGGTTTGTCTTAGATAGTGCCTATTTACCAGGTTTTCACCACTTACTTTTACTTGCACGGAAGCTAAAAAGTACACATGACACCTGTTTGTCAGGTTTTCATCATGGTACCTATCCCAGGTGCCTATTTGCCAAGTTTTCACCAGAGGATGATTTTTTTGTTATTTTTCTTTTTTTTTGATTTTTTTGTTTGTTTTTTATCACTTTTTGATTTTTTTGATTTTTTCAGGACTCCCTTACATTGGGGTTTTTAAGTGTAGAACTTACGAAGATGTATGTTGTTGATAGGATCATCAAACAGTTCACCTTCAGATGTAGCCAATTGATATGCTCCTGATCCATAGGCTGTAATGATGACATAGGGACCCAGCCAGTTGGGTTCAAACTTGCCTTTCTTTTCTCTATCTTGTTGATTTGTGGGGTTTTCTCTGAGGACTAGATCACCAACTTGGAACAATCGGGGCTTTACCCTATAATTTTAGCTTCTGGACATTCGTTGTTGATAGGTTTTTAGATGGTTAAAGGCCTATTGCCTTTTGTCTTCGAGCAGCTCTAACTCTTGAAGTCTACTTGTTGTGATGTTCACAACATGCCCCATTATGCTCCTTAGCAAAATGGGGACCCCTGCTGATGTTTGCTTTTTGCTTCTGCTTGTGTTTTTTCTGCTTTCTGGCGGTTTGGTAAAAATGAAGGTCGGGTGCATCATCATCATGATATTGGATAAGGTAGGTCATCATCATGAGGTCAGTTTGTCAAAGTTCATATTTTGTTTCTGTGACCTCATATTTAGAAAGAGCTTGAAATTCCATGCAGGTTTGCCTTTTACTTCACTTGAAAATTTTTCCATATGTGAAAGTTATGCACGGTCAAAGTTTTGGTCAAACCTGATATTCGCAGGAGGATCATCATATTTTTATATCCTAAGTCATGTTGTCAAGATCATCATGATCTTGGTCTATCACCCGATAAAAATCATGCAGTCGCAATATCCGGACGTCAATCTTAGGTGGCAGTGCTTTTTACCCGTCAAATGGCCTTAGGCGCATTGTCAGCATCATGATTTCTTTTAGGAGGGTCATATGTTATAAACTCGGTTTTGGTTACATGAAGAACAATATCATCATCATATTTGAACCCCCCCCCCCCCCCCCCGATAATATCCTGAGGTTCAAATATCATGATGATATCAACTTTAGGTCAGGGTAAGTTTCCCCGTCGAGCGGTCTTTGTATAGCGAGCATCATCATGATATTTCAACATTACCTAATCTTATCATATCATGCTGATCACCCTTAGAAAATCCACCTTCGGCATATTTGCATGCGCATGTTATAATCCTATCACAAGGTCATCATCATGATATTTGCTGAAGTTTGAAATATGATGATGACAACTTCATATCCTCCTGATCTCCTTTTGCATAATCATGATCATCATCCTAATCTTTCACGAGGGTCATTCGCTGATATTCGCTAAGTGATGGAGGCATCATCATCATAAATCGATAAAGGGGATCATCATGTTCATATCCTCCTGATCGCCTTTTTTGCAATATCATGATGATCACCCTATCTATGCAGAAGAGGGCGATATTTCATTCCTTAAACAGCATGATCATTTTTTACAATATCACCCTAGCGCAATATCATGATGACCTCAACTCATCCTTGTGCTTCGAAGATGAATTATCATGATGACGTCATCATGATAATTCGATGAGGAGGGTCATCATCATATTGTTTTATCCTGTCCTATTGTCAAGATCATCATGATCTTGTTTGTTCACCCGATATTTCGTAAAGTCCTCCTGCCGATGAAATACAACCTTTTGAAATATCCTGATGATCATCATTATCACATTTTCCTTCAACAGGATATTTTCAAGGCACAATCCGGTTCACAAATATGATGATGACGTCTTATTCTAAGTTCGACAAAAGCTGCAAAAATCCTGATGCTCATCATCATCCTGATCTTTCGAGAGGGTTGCCTTGGCCGCAAAGGGGTCATATTACATTCATCATCCTGATCATGCTCCTTAGGTGACCCGATATTGCATTTATCCCCTGATCTTAACGAATATGACGATGACGTCATCCTTAGCATTTCAATGAAGCCCGAATATCATGATGACGTCACCATCATTTTCCTTTCCTCGACAACATAATCCTATTCCATATCCTCCTTTTCTTCTTCAACATGATGATGATGATGATGTTGTTCTTTTCCCCGATATGCAGAGGCGGAGTATCATGATGACATCATCTGGACCTTCAGGAGGGAGAGCATCATATTTCCAGAATATCATGATGATGAAGTAAATATCGACCAACACATTTTTTTTTGACGCACTGATAGCGATAGTCATGCCGATGGGCGGGAAATGAAGTGGTGGAATTTTAAAGTGTTTTTTTGGGCACCTGTGGCATTTTCCCGGTCAGCGATGGTTGACCCAGTGAATTTTGAGCGGTCTGAACGCATTTTGGGCGCGTTTGAGAGTATTTTGGATCCGATTTCCACGATTTTGCGTAGTCACCTGAATTTCAATGATTATTTTAATTTTCCTGCTGTTTATGTGATGAATGAAATACTTATTGCTTGTCTTGTCTTGCAGGCTTGCAGTTGAGGAAGCAGCTAGAAAGTCAACACAGTGACCTCATGAAGGAAAGAAAATCTGATCTCAGGAGCAGGAAGATAAAGATGAAGTGCTAAAAGTCAAGGCCATTCAAGTGAAAGATAGAGTTGCAGCTGGAGGTATTACTGCAACAGACAAACAGAAGTTATTGCCCAACTGCCGGAACTTCTTAGAAGGGGCAATATTTCGCCCAGATTTGACACTGCTCAGGGATATTTTTGAGAACTGGTTCACCTGTATTTATTGCTGTAACCAGAGGTTTGAACCAGGGGTTCAGTTAGGTTTTTTGCTGTAGTGAGGACAATCATGATGTCTATGTATTGTGCCTCTCTACACTATAATACTTTACAACAGGGATTTTTAGGGCCTACACACAGGGATTCTAGGAAAACACAGCAAGTTAGCTTAGCATAGTTTAGAAGTAGAAGAAGGAGGTCGCTTGTTTGTCTGCAGTAAGGTGCGCGTGGAATGTCTGGCTGCCTTACTGTATCTGTAAAGCTTGTAAGTTCTCTGTAGTATGATCAATGAAACTAAGAGTCATTCCTACATTGTAAATCATGTATGACTATTCGTTTCTAATACAATAGAATCTGGAGTTCTGCATCTATCTTCTGAGTGTTCTCCTGCCCTTCTTTGTATTTTGAAATATCTTTTTTGAGAGCTTGCAATTTTAAATGTATTGTTTATGAAAATGCTCAAAACTTACATTTAGGGTTTTTTACTGTGGATTTGATCAAATTACTATAGTATTTACATAGTGCATAACAGAAACAATTAGATCCTTTAGTAGATTAAATGATGTATAGATTAGATCTTTCTAACTTTTCCCAACCCATTTGAAGTATTTAGTTGTAAACGTAGAAATCTAAAGGAAATTGTCTCAAATTTGAAGAAGCATGCATAACAGAGTCTAAGTAGACAGTTTTCATAAGTACATGAAGAAGAAAGCTGCAATAAATCAAGAAAACCATCTAAAACTTGTAGCACAGTATCACTTTATGCAAAGGAATGAAAAGTATTGACATATCTCATGATCTTTTTGCATATTCTTAGTCCAGTGAACCACAAAACAAACCTAAACTACGTAAGGCCCCTTGAACATTACAGCTTCACATTGACCAACTGAACTTGACCAACCGAACCATTGTAGACTTGGGATTAGTTGAATCTCAAATGATTCCTTCTTATCTTTCAAGTATAGTTTCAGTTCATTATATGTGAATTTTAACTTATTGTTATGATTGCATCAAAATAGTCATCAACAGTTTTCTGGCGCTAGAAGGAGGGCTAGAAGGCTGTATATTGTAATCATCAATAGTTTTCTAGCGCTAGAAGGAGGGCTAGAAGGCTGTATATTGTAATCATCAACAGTTTTCTGGCGCTAGAAGGAGGGCCTTCCTGAGTTAGGTTTCATTTCAAACTGGCTAACGACAGTAACAGAGTGACTAGGTCTAGGTCCAGTTCAGGAGATATCTTTGTTCAACTACCTGATACAAGGCAAAGTAAAAGCCCTTTAATTTGGAATCCAAAGATATCGCAAGCAGGAAGTTCATCTGGAACACCTCCTAGGTCACCTTTTAACATCCATAGTATTGTAAGTCCTGATAGATCACTGTTCAGATCTTTAAATCTTGGATCAGGCACTCCTGGAGGTCTCAATCCTCCTCTAAATCCTAATCCACCAATCAATCCAGCTATTTCTGCAAGTTCAAGTCAAGCTCAAACACCTACAATGGCTTATTTCGATGTCAATTCTCCCATATTCTTCAATGATTATCATGACATGCCAAAAAATCCGGAAAAGATATGTCCGAAATACCAGTTGCATCAAGACCCAGAAGATCATATTAGAATATTTAAGGAAGCATGTTTTAGGGCTATGTTAGAGCACGAGGATGTTGTGTGTAGATTGTTCCCTTACACCTTTAATGAGCAGGCCTCTAGCTGGTACGTAAACTTACCCAATGGTTACATTTCTTCCTGGGCACTTATGGAAGAAGCATTTCTGTCAAGATTTAGAGGACCCATTGACCCTTGTGCTTTGTATCATAAACTGGCTGCTATAAAACAAGGTGAGGGAGAGCTAATTGATAATTTCAATGACAGATTTCAAAAGGCCTATTCTAGGCTAGTAGCCCCTTATACCATAGATGATGCTCCCTTGTTGGCTATGTACTATGCTGGCTTGGATCCTTTAACTGCCATGTTTGTCAAAAGAAAACCTGACATAGATTCAATATCCAAAGCCAATAAAGAGGCAGCCTCAGTGAACCAAGAAATGAGACATACAACTTACAGTCCATTTGGAGGAAATTTTGGGGTGCAGAATCAGGCACACCCATGGAATGGAGTCCCTGTACAGCATGCTCCACTAGTAAATTTGGTTCCTTCTTACACACCTGTGTATAATCCTACTCCAATCCAGACTATAACTCCTTACACGGCTAATACTTCCAATAACAGTCAAAATAATGGTCAGCCTTTCTTCCAACTTCCTAGGGATGTAACTGTGGCAAAATCACAAGAGGATAGGGAAGAAATCAAAGAAATTACTGCACATTTGAAAAGATTAACAACCGAGGTGACACAGCTAAGAAACGAGGGCCTTTATGGAAGAAGCAACCAAAACTACAATCCCCATCAAAATCACAACCAAGGCCAAAATCAGAATTATAGTTTCAATCAAAATCAGCAGTACAATCAGAACCAAAACTACAATCAGCATCAGGGCCCCAGTCAGGGGCAACCAATGCAAAATAGGGGGCCAGTGATAGATAATAGGACCTGGGGCAGTAATAACAAAAATCAGAATCAACCTAGGCCACCCAAGACATGGAACACTAGGCCCAACAACGGTACTCTGGCTTCTCCTTTTGAGAATACAGATAATCATGGTGCAAAACAAATAACTAACATACAAATGGCCAATACAGCACCCAAAAGTTGGTGCAAATTTCACAATACCAATGCCCATGCTGAGCACGACTGTCCACAGTTCCACTTGGCAGCTAGTATTTTTAACGTAGATGTACAGCCTCCTACCTCTGAATTTCTCATTCCTAAGGGTAATGAGGTAGTACCCTTAGAATATGACACATCATTAGTCTTAGAAACGTTTACCTTCGCAACTGCAGAAGAGAAAGAGGATGAATTGCTAGAGGATGAACCATACTGTTGTGAAAGTCTTTATCCTGAATCAGCCTTTGTGTTAAATGCTTTTCAGTTTCCTTTTGAATCTGAAAACGAGATATTAAATGAAACAGAGGAGGTGCAGGCCTTTCAACAGACAAATAAAAGCCACACCTACAATTTGAGGAACAACCCTAGGCCGGGAGGACCTTTCACCACTTCCACTCCCCCGAATAACATCAATACACCCCCAGATCAGAATGCTAGCAACAATCCTGCTATACTTAAAGCTAGTCAGCACACAAATAACGGAGCAGCAGTGCAAAAGGATCAAACAAGTAAGACAGAAACAATAGAGACAACAAGATTAATGAGTTACTTATCAGAGGAAATAAAAAAAATTAAGGTCAGTATACCTCTAAATGAATTATTGAAGACCCCAGGGATCAGAAATGCTTTTTTAAAATCCCTGGATACATCCATGACAAACAAGGTGTCTGCTGATATAACTATTCCTAATAGTGATTCACCACTTAAGGAGAAAGGTAAGAAAGTTGAGCAGCCTTCCAATACAAATGTGGTAATACATACGGATAAGAGGGATACTCAACCTTTCTTGTTAACTGTTAGGTTGTGTGGGAAGAATATACACAATTGCACGGTAGATTCTGGTGCTTCAGCCAACGTAATGCCCTTAGGAATATGTAAAACTCTCAGGCTGACTCCCACCCAATCTGCCAAGGTTGTCACGTAATTAGATAAGACCGAGGTTAGCGTGATAGGAGAACTCATGAACATACAAGTGCAATTAGCTTCAGACCCTAGGGTAAGCCAAATCATTGACATTCAAGTAGTGGATATACCCGTAAATTATGGAATGTTGCTAAGTAGGGATTGGTCCAAGACATTAAACGGATATATGGCTACTGACTTTTCACACATGTGGTTACCATGGAGAGGCATCCCAAACCGGATCAGGATAGGGGCAGAGCCCAGAATGAAACATATGATAACAGAGTATAATCGAACTAATGAAATATTATATGCTGCTGTTGAACCAGGTGTCTACAGAATTACCAACAATGGGATGCAGATTGAAGAGATCATGATGTTAAACATTAGAAAGAAGTGTGTCAGCAATAAAACGGTACTATTCATTGAGTCTGACGGAAATTCTTCAGATGAGGAAAATAATGCCATAGACAAATTTGGTCATGCCATTAGACGAGAGGTGGAAGAGTGCGTTACACACAATCTCCCAGTCCAATGCAAGTTATATAAAAATAGCTGTAGAGTCCATGATAGGCAACATTCTGAGGAGAATTGTGAAATATGCAAAGACATCATTGAATATGAATACAAGAAGTGCATAGGGAAGGTAGAGTCACAAGAGAAAAATGAGCATCCTGATCCAACACAGAGATATGTTCAAGATAATATAAGCGCTTTGATTCCAGATCTAGGGAAAGAAATAGAGGACAAGGGTAGTTACCTTTCTGAGCTGCAAACTACAAACACACATATGCAAGATAACCAAACAAAAAAACCCATGAATAAACAAGACAACACCCCACAGGCAATAAAAGAGACAAAGTATGCCAAGGTAAAAGATCAAAAAAGTAAGGATGGCATGTGGACGTTAAAATGTGATGGGTCCAAATCAAAACAGGGCGCAGGTGCGGGTATTGAACTCATAGATCCTCAAGGTAAATCTCATTTGGCAGCATATAGATTACAATTTTCCTGCACTAACAATATTGCTGAATATGAGGCCCTAATTTTAGGACTTGTCATGGCCATCAGGAAAGGGGTAAAAGCCATCAGAGTATTTTCAGACTCTGAATTAGTAGTCAGACAAGTGAGGAAACTATATGCCTGCAATTATAAGAAAATGATCAGTTACAGACATAGAGTATGGAATTTAATGGATTCATTTGATGTTGTTAACATAGAGCACATTCCTAGAGAACTGAACCACAGGCCAGATGCGTTAGCAGTTGCTGCTAGTACATTAGAACCATTGACACTGTCAGGATTAAGACGATTTGCTGTTGAGCTAATTAATGTGCCCAGTATACCAGACAACATTACACACTTTCAGGTATTTGGAGAGGATCAGCAAATTATTAATTTTCTGACTTGTAATGAGGCATTTGAGGCCCAAATCATTGATGAACAAGAAAGGCCTGAAGTAACATGGGACGAAGAAGATATGGTCAACTTAAAGAGCAACTTCTTGCCAAAAGGAGTAATTGAATTAGAACACATCTTTGACTTCGACGGGGTAATAAGACAGAAAGACTTACCCAAAACAGAAGGGGGTAGGTGTGATTTACATAACTTAGGGACTGAGCTCAATCCACAAAATGTACTAATTGGGAAAGCTTGCTCTGAAAAAATTAGAAAAGAGGTTCTAGATGTTCTGAAAGAGTATAAGCATGTCATAGCATGGACTTATGAAGACTTGAAAACATTTGATGAGTCCATCATAACTCACGTAATACCTTTAAGAAAAGAAGTCAAACCATTTAGGCAGAAACAGAGGCCTGTAAATGCCATTTTGGAGCCTTTAATCTTTGAGGAAGTTAAAAAACTACTGTCCGCTGGAATAATTTTCCCAGTCAGGCATTCTGTCTGGGTAGCTAACTTAGTACCAGTAAGGAAGAAAAACGGAGACATCAAGTTGTGCGTAGACTTTAGAAATTTGAACAGGGCTTCTGAAAAGGATAATTATCCTTTGCCCCCAATAGACGAAGTACTGCAAGCAGTAAATGGTGCAAAGATGATGTCTTTTTTAGATGGTTTTTCAGGTTATAACCAAGTTTTAATTGACAGAGAAGATAGACTAAAAACCACCTTCACTTGCAAATGGGGAAATTATGCGTATAGAAGAATGCCTTTTGGTTTAATTAATGCAGGTGCCACTTTTCAGAGGGCCATGGACGTTGCTTTTCGTGGATTATCAGGTAAATGTATTGTTGTATATATGGATGATTTAATTGTGTATTCCAGGGATGCATCCACCCACGCTAATGACCTCAGAAAAGTACTCCAGCGATGTGAAAGGTATGGGATTTCCCTTAATCCTAAGAAATGTATATTTGGCGTAACTGAAGGTAAATTATTAGGCCATGTCATTTCTGAAAATGGAATTGCAATTGATCCGGATAGAATAGAATCCATAAAAAATTTGCAAATACCAAACAGTAGGAAAGAATTGAAATAATTTTTTGGTAAAATTAACGTTATTCGGAAGTTTATAACAGGTTTTGCAGAGATTGTGCAGCCGTTGAATGCCATGTTAAAGAAAGATGCACAGATGGAATGGACGCCAGTGGCCAAAGCCGCATTTGAAGATATCAAGGAGGCAATTTCTAATGCCCCTATATTGGCAAGTCCAGACTACACAAGCCCGTTTTACATCTACTCCTTTGCATCTTCTCATTCTGTCGCTGCTGCCTTGACACAGAAAGGTGAAAATAATGAAGAGAGGCCCATAGCATTTATGAGTGCGCCCCTGAAGGATGCACAGTTGAGATATCTAGATATCGAAAGACAGGCATTCGCATTAGTAAAGGCTGTAAAAAAGTTTAGACACTATATTCTGCGCAGCCAGATTAAAGCCATAGTACCAGACGCAGCAGTAAAAATGTTGCTGATGCAAAACGAGCCTGGAGAAAAAAGAGCCAAATGGATCACCACACTGCAAGAATTCGACATGGAGATCATTCCCGCAAAGCTGGTTAGAGGGCAGGCGCTGGTGCAGACAATAGCAAACATGGATCCAAATCTGATAAAACAGCAATATGTATTGAATTCCCAAGACGCATCAGGCTGGTACGATGATTTAAGCACCTTCCTGATAGCTGGAAAGTACCCAAGCAAGATGAAGGCTTCTCAGAGGAGAGCTTTGAAGATTAAGGCACAAAATTATATGGTGCAAGGAGGTCTTCTATTCAGGAAGAACCATGATGGAATTTATTTGAGATGCATAAACAGAACTGAAGCTGATAAAGTGTTGACAGAACTACATGATAAGTACGGAACCGGTCATGGTTCCCATTTAGCTACAACACACAAAATATTGAGAGCGGGCTATTACTGGCCCACTATATTCAAAGATACTAAGAGTCACATCAGAAGCTGCCACACCTATCAGACTGCAGCAGACAAAGGGAGAAATCTGGCCAATCCACTGCAGCCTATGATCGAGTCCAGACCGTTTGCACAGTGGGGCTTGGATTTTATCGGAGTTATCAATCCCCCATCTTCTGCAAGACACAAATTTATATTGACGGTAGCAGACTATTGTACAAGGTGGACTGAGGCCACCTGCTGCAAGTTTTCCACAACTGAGGTAGTTATCAAGTTCCTTGAAGAAAACATTATCACCAGGTTTGGAACACCCTATTCATTGGTATGTGATAACGGCCCTTCTTTCTCTTCTTTAAAATTTTCTAAATGGGCATTTGAATATGGGATCATTCTAAGGTTTTCTTCAAATTATTACCCTCAAGGTAATGGACTGGCTGAATCAACAAACAAAATTTTATTAGACATCATCAAGAGATTAATTGCCAAAAGTCCTAGAGAGTGGAATACCCTGTTAAGGTATGCACTATGGGTAGACAGGACCAAGTTCAAAACAGCTTTAGGTAGCACACCTTATCACTTAGTTTATGGGACTGATCCCATACTTCCGGTTAATCTGAGAATACCAACCTGGAAGTTTGCCAATGAATATCTAGGCTTCGATAACCATAGGGAGGCCAGAATAGTGCAAATGTTACAACTAGAGGAGAAAAGAGGTCAAGCCCTCGAGAAGTTTGCCAAACACCAAGCAGTTGTTAAGAGGTGGTTTGACAAAAGAGCAAGAGTCAAGACATTTAGGATATCAGACTTAGTGTTGTGCTGGGACAAAGCACATGAAAAGAAAGGAAGCCATGGAAAATTTGATAAATTATGGCTGGGTCCATTACAAGTCTTAGAAATAATAGGAGATAACACCTTTAGACTTAAGACCTTGACTGGAGAAGATGTGCCGTTACCAGTTAATGGCCAGCATTTGAAGCACTACTTCCAGGCTTGAAGGTCAGGATGAGGCAGTCCTTTCTTTCTTAATGTAAAATGCTGTAGATAATGTACAGTTCTTCTTCTGCTATTTTCTTTTGGGTTGGCTGTTTGTATAGCTTGACTTCTGTTTGTTTTTGCTTTTGTTTCTGTTTGTACAGCCTGTTTGTCTGGTCTGTTTGTTGTCTCCTCAGTAGGGATCTTTATTTTACTGTAGAGTATTAAGGAGCGAAACTAGCAACCATTCAAAATAGTGTAAAATTTGGGATATTCGGGTTAACCATTTGCAATTTACACATAATTTGTCACTGTCATGAATGTAGAGAGTTGTTCATCTTCTGAAGTTTTGTATTCAATAAATGTGATTGAGAATTCGAAGCAGGTTTCTCACGATGACACACCTAAAATCCTTGGGTTTGTTGAACCTACCAGTGTAGATATTAGGTGAAAAATCAGAGGTCACCCTTGCTACCATTACAATTCTCAGCTTAATTTCAGCAAGTGTCCACTCCTTGCATCATGAAGTTACAAATTGATATACCTTATGAAATCTTTCAAAATTAGAAAACAAAAAATAAATAAATAAATGAATAAAGTGGATTATATTGAAAATCCAGATTAAGCCATCTAAGTAACTCTACCGGGGCTATAGACGCTCGCTAGCAGTGGGGCTCTACTTAGGAGAATTGTAACGATAACCTTGCCGGGGCTATAGACGCTCGCTGGCAGCAAGGCTCTATCCGGTCGGCTATGAGGGAATATCCTCACCTACGTAGGCTAATGTCAGTCACTGGTTTGTTCAACTGATCTTCAAGATGAGGATAATTAATCACATGCACATAACTAAACTAAAAATGGAAATTCATGCATCTTTATTGAATACTTTGAGTCTCAAGCTGAATAGTAATTTGCAAGAAAGATAGTTGGAAGTTATGAGTTCATTTCATCTAGTTTCCTTGAACACTCTGAATTTAATTATTTTGGTTTGGTTGCTAGTTGTTGTGATGTTCACAACACGCCCCATTATGCTCCTTAGCAAAATGGGGACCCCTGCTGATGTTTGCTTTTTGCTTCTGCTTGTGTTTTTTCTACTTTCTGGCGGTTTGGTAAAAATGAAGGTCGGGTGCATCATCATCATGATATTGGATAAGGTAGGTCATCATCATGAGGTCAGTTTGTCAAAGTTCATATTTTGTTTCTGTGACCTCATATTTAGAAAGAGCTTGAAATTCCATGCAGGTTTGCCTTTTACTTCACTTGAAAATTTTTCCATATGTGAAAGTTATGCACGGTCAAAGTTTTGGTCAAACCTGATATTCGCAGGAGGATCATCATATTTTTATATCCTAAGTCATGTTGTCAAGATCATCATGATCTTGGTCTATCACCCGATAAAAATCATGCAGTCGCAATATCCGGACGTCAATCTTAGGTGGCAGTGCTTTTTACCCGTCAAATGGCCTTAGGCGCATTGTCAGCATCATGATTTCTTTTAGGAGGGTCATATGTTATAAACTCGGTTTTGGTTACATGAAGAACAATATCATCATCATATTTGAACCCACCCTGATAATATCCTGAGGTTCAAATATCATGATGATATCAACTTTAGGTTAGGGTAAGTTTCCCCGTCGAGCGGTCTTTGTATAGCGAGCATCATCATGATATTTCAACATTACCTAATCTTATCATATCATGCTGATCACCCTTAGAAAATCCACCTTCGGCATATTTGCATGCGCATGTTATAATCCTATCGCAAGGTCATCATCATGATATTTGCTGAAGTTCGAAATATGATGATGACAACTTCATATCCTCCTGATCTCCTTTTGCATAATCATGATCATCATCCTGATCTTTCACGATGGTCATTCGCTGATATTCGCTAAGTGATGGAGGCATCATCATCATAAATCGATAAAGGGGATCATCATGTTCATATCCTCCTGATCGCCTTTTTTGCAATATCATGATGATCACCCTATCTATGCAGAAGAGGGCGATATTTCATTCCTTAAACAGCATGATCATTTTTTACAATATCACCCTAGCGCAATATCATGATGACCTAAACTCATCCTTGTGCTTCGAAGACGAATTATCATGATGACATCATCATGATAATTCGATGAGGAGGGTCATCATCATATTGTTTTATCCTGTCCTGTTGTCAAGATCATCATGATCTTGTTTGTTCACCCGATATTTCGTAAAGTCCTCCTGCCGATGAAATACAACCCTTTGAAATATCCTGATGATCATCATTATCACATTTTCCTTCAACAGGATATTTTCAAGGCACGATCCGGTTCACAAATATGATGATGACGTCTTATTCTAAGTTCGACAAAAGCTGCAAAAATCCTGATGCTCATCATCATCCTGATCTTTCGAGAGGGTTGCCTTGGCCGCAAAGGGGTCATATTACATTCATCATCCTGATCATGCTCCTTAGGTGACCCGATATTGCATTTATCCCCTGATCTTAACGAATATGACGATGACGTCATCCTTAGCATTTCAATGAAGCCCGAATATCATGATGACGTCACCATCATTTTCCTTTCCTCGACAACATAATCCTATTCCATATCCTCCTTTTCTTCTTCAACATGATGATGATGATGATGTTGTTCTTTTCCCCGATATGCAGAGGCGGAGTATCATGATGACATCATCTGGACCTTCAGGAGGGAGAGCATCATATTTCCAGAATATCATGATGATGAAGTAAATATCGACCAACACGTTTTTTTTTTACGCACCGATAGCGATAGTCATGCCGATGGGCGGGAATTGAAGCGGTGGAATTTTAAAGTGTTTTTTTGGGCGCCTATGGCATTTTCCCGGTCAGCGATGGTTGACCCAGTGAATTTTGAGCGGTCTGAACGCATTTTGGGCGCGTTTGAGAGTATTTTGGATCTGATTTCCGTGATTTTGTGTAGTCACCTGAATTTCAACGATTATTTTAATTTTCCTGCTGTTTATGTGATGAATAAAATACTTATTGCTTGTCTTGTCTTGCAGGCTTGTAGTTGAGGAAGCAGCTGGAAAGTCAACACAGTGACATCATGAAGGAAAGAAAATCTAATCTCAGGAGCAGGAAGATAAAGATGAAGTGCTAAAAGTCAAGGCCATTCAAGTGAAAGACAGAGTTACAGCTGGAGGTATTACTGCAACAGACAAACAGAAGTTATTGCCCAACTGCCGGAACTTCTTAGAAGGGGCAATATTTCGCCCAGATTTGACACTGCTCAGGGGTATTTTTGAGAACTGGTTCACCTGTATTTATTGCTGTAACCAGAGGTTTGAACCAGGGGTTCAGTTAGGTTTTTTGCTGTAGTGAGGACAATCATGATGTCTATATATTATGCCTCTCTACACTGTAATACTTTACAACAGGGATTTTTAGGGCCTACACACAGGGATTCTAGGAAAACACAGCAAGTTAGCTTAGCATAGTTTAGAAGTAGAAGAAGGAGGTCGCCTGTTTGTCTGCAGTAAGGTGCGCATGGAATGTCTGGCTGCCTTACTGTATCTGTAAAGCTTGTAAGTTCTCTGTAGTATGATCAATGAAACTAAGAGTCATTCCTACATTGTAAATCATGTATGACTATTCGTTTCTAATACAATAGAATCTGGAGTTCTGCATCTATCTTCTGAGTGTTCTCCTGCCCTTCTTTGTATTTTGAAATATCTTCTTTGAGAGCTTGCAATTTTAAATGTATTGTTTGTGAAAATGCTCAGAACTTACATTTAGGGTTTTTTACTGTGGATTTGATCAAATTACTATAGTATTTACATAGTGCATAATAGAAACAATTAGATCCTTTAGTAGATTAAATGAGGTATAGATTAGATCTTTCTAACTTTTCCCAACCCATTTGAAGTATTTAGTTGTAAACGTAGAAATCTAAAGGAAATTGTCTCAAATTTGAAGAAGCATGCATAACAGAGTCTAAGTAGATAGTTTTCATAAGTACATGAAGAAGAAAGCTGCAATAAATCAAGAAAACCATCTAAAACTTGCAGCACAGTATCACTTTATGCAAAGGAATGAAAAGTATTGACATATCTCATGATCTTTTTGCATATTCTTAGTCCAGTGAACCACAAAACAAACCTAAACTACGTAAGGCCCCTTGAACATTACAGCTTCACATTGACCAACTGAACTTGACCAACCGAACCATTGTAGACTTGGGATTAGTTGAATCTCAAATGATTCCTTCTTATCTTTCAAGTATAGTTTCAGTTCATTATATGTGAATTTTAACTTATTGTTATGATTGCATCAAAACAGTCATCAACAGTTTTCTGGCGCTAGAAGGAGGGCTAGAAGGTTGTATATTGTAATCATCAATAGTTTTCTGGCGCTAGAAGGAGGGCTAGAAGGCTGTATATTGTAATCATCAACACTACTCTTCATCAAATATGAGGCCTTTTAATAAAGTTCACAAGGATGGGATCTCGACTTCAATGGGCAAGATAGCTTCAGATCTGTAGATCAGAAAGTATGGTGTTACACCTGTGGGTGTGTGGATGCTAGTACAGTAGGCCCACAATGCTTGATTTAATTAGATATACCAGTCATGGCCGACATCATTGACAGTTTTGTTTAGGATTTTTAGGATAGTTTTGTTTGATGCCTCCGCTTGGCCATTGCCTTGGGGGTAGTAAGGGGTTGAAAAGTGGTACTGGATATGGAATTTGTCACATAGTTCCCTGACATTTTGATTTTTGAAAGGTCATCCATTATTTGTGACAATGGATGAAGGGATACCATAGCAGCAAATGATATAGTTTAGGATAAAATAGGCAATTTGCTTTCCTATGATATTGGCCAAAGGCATGGCTTCAATCCACTTCGTGAAGTACTCAGTTGCAGTGATTATGAATTTATGGCTGCTTGATGAAGGAGGATGGATCTTGCCCACTAAGTCGAGTCCCCACTGAAAGAAAGGCCAAGGAGTTGTTAATGGCTATAGCTCCCATGCTGGTGCATGTATTAGGTTCCCATGGAGTTGGCACTTTTTGTACTTCTTTACAAAGTGATAGGAATCTTGTTCCATAGTTGGCTAGTAGAATCTTATGCGTATGAGTTTCTTGGCTAGGGTAGGGCCACTAGAGTGGGTCTTGCATATACCATCGTGTACTTTGCTCAGGGCAGTTTGATATTCCTCACTATCGAGACATCTAAGGAGAGTACCATCAAGACCTCTGCGATATAGGGTATTGGTGACAATGGCATACCGAGATGCCTGATGGATAAAGGTTTGTTTTTGGTTACTGGAGAGATCAGGTGGGAGGGTATTCTCTTTAAGATAGGCCAATATTTTTCCATAGAAGGGGGAATCAATTCTGACAATGTGGCAGATGATATGGGATTCAGGGGTGTCATATGCAGGACATGACACTGGCTCTACCAAGAATTCGTAATGTGATTGATTATCTGGAATATCGAGGAGAGATGCAATCATTGCCATGGTGTCTGTCACTTTATTCTCAATCCGTGGTATCTACTCAAAAGAGATCTTGACGAAGTATTCTTTGAAGTCATCGACCATTCATTTGTAAGGGATTAATTTCTCATCTTTTGTCTGGTAGTCGTCATTTACTTGATTTATGACCAGCTGTGAGTCGCCATACACTTGAAGCTCTTTGATATTCCATTCAACTACTAGCTTGATGCCAATGACAAGGGCTTCATACTCTGCCATGTTGTTAGTGCAGGGAAACATTAATCTGTATGATTTAGGAATTGTGTCGCCACTAGGTGTGATCAGTAAGATACCTACCCCTGATCCATGCTGAGTGTATGATCCATCGAAGTACATTTTCCAGGTTTCTGATTTTACGTGAAAGATACATTCATCTAGAAATTCAAAGCTTAAAGGGCTATCATCTATTAGGGGTGCATCTGCTAGTTGATCTACAAGTACTTGGCCTTTTATTGTTTTCCTGTCTACATATTCAATATCAAACTCGCTGAGAAGCATGACCCATTTGGACAATCTACCTATTAGGGCTGCTTTGTTGAGTAAGTACTTGAGTGGATCAATCTTTGCTACCAGTTTGACAGAATGTGACTGTAGATTAGATAAGCATTTAAGGTAAAAACACAACTAATATGCATAAAAAGCTATACCTCACATGTAAATCCAATCCCATCAAGGGAGGAAGGAACCTTTGCACCAAAAATAAGCTCCTAGACAAAGATAATCCCTAGACAATGGATTCAAATGTGAAATGCTACTCTAGTTTGCAACTCACTATTCTAGCTCAAGAGTGATTTTGGCATGGTAACTTTGCATAAACTTGGATGATAAAAATGGATTGTGAGAGGTTCTATTTATAGATTTTTGGAAGGGATTTTGATCCAATGGTGGAGGATAAAAGTGATGTGGAGGGCCTAGATTGAATCTTGAATGAATGGAGGGCTAGGAATAAAAGTGATTCTTTTATTCATTTTGGGAAAAGGGGTTATTTAATGAGCATGGGGGTGAAGGATTATTTTGGAATTAAAGATTCCTATGGGGGAATGTAATGAATTAAAAATTCATTTGGGTAAGAGAGGAAATAAATGAGTATGGGTTTGTAAGGAGAAATAAATGTGATGTGGGATGTTTTTTAAATAAAAAATTGACTTATGTGGATTTAATTCAATTTTTTATTTGGAGGATGTGGGGAAGGGTGTTAAACAAGGTTTGACCACCCAAATGAAGGGGTTAGGATTAATTAAACAGAGGTTTTATTTAATTAATCCTAGGGCTATGAGGAGGTAGGCTAGGGTAGGCAATTAAATAATAGCTATTTAATTTTCTAGGGTAGGGATAGGTTAATTATAGGCTGAATTAATTAGTTAACATGATTTTAACTAATTAATTAGATTTAGTGAAAAAAGGGAAATTAATTTAATAAATATTGCATATTTATTAAATTAATTTGCTAAGGTTTGGACTATTGAATTAATGAAATTAATTCAATTTTGGGGATAAAATGATGTGAATTTGGAAAACGAAAGGAGTAATTAATTAAATAAAAATTTAATTAATTGGTTAGAAGGGAAATTGGTGTGTTTAGGGTTGTCGGGAGTCAGTTTGATGATAGAAGACATTTTTAGGTGTCTACAGTTACAACATGTAATGTCTCCACTTTTGTGAGGTGAAGACTACAGTCAGACATGCTCTTTCAATTGGCATGTATTGCAGTTCATATCCAACAAGTGTTCAAATGATATAGTAGATTACTTGTTCTTTCCCGTCATAATTTTGTTGTCCAAGGAGAGCTCCTAGAGCTATTGGTGTAGTTGAGATGTACAGTAGCAACGGTTTACCTTGAATCGGTGACATCAATATAGGTGGCTTCATTAGGTATTCTTTTAACTGCTGAAATGCTTGTTCACAAGAATCATTCCATTTGAAGGGACATTCTTATGTAGAAGATGAGAAAATGGGTGGCACTTGTCTGCCAATTGAGAAATGAACCTTCTGATAGATTGTAGTTTTCCCTGTAGGGACCTTAGCTCAATGAGATTTTTAGGAGGTGACATTTCCATGATGGCCTTCACTTTAGCTAGGTTGACTTCGATTCCATTGGCCGACACTATGGATCCAAGTAGTTTACCTAAGGTAATTCTAAACACGCACTTCTTTAGGTTGAGGTGCACATTAAACTGTTCCAGTCTATTGAAGATTTTGTCTAGCACTGCGAGGTGTCCTTCTCTTGTGAGTGATTTTTCCAAAATGTCATCAACGTAGTCTTCCATTATAGTGTGCATCATGTGGTGGAAGATTGTGGTCATAACTCTCTGATATGTTGCGCTGGCATTTTTCAAACCAAATGGCATGATGCACCAACAATAGGTGCCCCAAGGACATGTGAATACAGTCTTGTGTTTATCTTCAGGTGCAATTTTTATTTGGTTATATCCAGAAAAACCATCCATTAGTGACAGCATTGTGTGCCCTGCCATGAGATCTACAATCATGTCAATGTTTGGCATGGGGAAATCATCTTTCAGATAATATTTGTTCTCTAAAGTCATTACATATTCAGAATCTACCATCTAGTTTGGCCACTGGTACTATGTTTGAAACCCACTCAGGATAGTCTATTGGTCTGATGAATCTGACATCTAACAGTTTTTTAGCTCTTCTTTCACCATGAGGGCCATATGCAGGTGCATCTTTCTAAGTTTTTGCTTTACTGGTTTAGCTCCTAGAGCTAAGGATAAGTGATGCATTATGAGATTCAAATCTAGCCCTGGCATGTCTGCATATGTCCGTGCAAATTTGATTTGTTTTCTCTTGAAGAAGTCAGTGAACGCTGGCTTTTCTTGTTCTGTTAAGGACTATGCCATGTGGATCATTCTGGGATCATTACCTATGTTGACATTGATCGGTTCTGCTGGTTCTATCAAGATTGAAGATCTCTCTTGATGTGTAAGATTGGGTAGAGGGTCAAGCTTTCCATCCTTCGGTGCCTCAGAGAGGTTTTTACCATTGGATACGTCTATATTTTTACTATTTTCATGATCAAACATTGCCGTAGAGTAGTTTTCACCATTAGATCTTTCTTTCATTTTGACATTTTTGAGACTGAAAGGCTTGGCACTCTCACCAAAATAGGCCTTCTCATTGAGTTCTATGACATAGCCAGCTCTGTGGTCCCCTGTGGGTATATGATATCTAAGCTCAAGATAATCTATGATGGCCTCATCGTTCTCAAAGGTGTCAAGCTTAGGGGTAGTGCCTTGTAGGTCGTAATCTATGAGTTTGGGGTTCATCAAAGGTAAGGGGTCATTAGATTGGTCTGGTTTGATGGTATTGATGGTTAGGATAGAGTTGTTAAAAGCACGGACAAAGTCTGCGATGGTCCTCTCTATTAGCGAATCCGTCAAGGAGGGTGTCATTCTTTCCTCATGACTTTCACTATCATTATTATGCGGGACAGACTCTAGTGGTCTAGCCGTTGGTCCTTGTGTCTCATTTGCATGGGTTGGGTCATTCTCGTGGACAACATCGATATCTTTTTTGTTGCAAGATAGCTCTGAGAGACTATCCCACTCATATTCATTTGAATCAGTGTCACTCCCCAATTGCAGTTGCTAAATTTGTTCAACCAAATTACTAGTGGATGTTTCTAGTTGTTTGCCTTTATTTTCTCTATTGGTTCTTGATGCACCAGTGTAGCCTAGCCCTGTAGTGTCTCGGGCTATGAAGGTATGCGGTTGGATGGGTGCAATGATACCATCCTTAATTGAACTGAGTGGACCATGTCCTTCATACCCCATTCTTTGTAGCATTTGGAATCCTTGACCATATTGTTTAGTTGGTATAGTGTGATGGTCATGTTGTGTTGATGAACTACCTTCATCCTTGTATAACCATTGTAGGATAACTTTCTCATCACTCTCGTCTTTGAGGCTTCCCCATTTGACAAATGGACCTTTGGTAGTTTTGTCTATTTTTTATTTGTTTAGAGTAGGTCTTCCATATGATCTTGGAGATAGGGGGAGTGTGCTAAACAGAGGGATTGGGAGATTGTGTATTCACCCAAGCCTTTATCCTTGAGTTTGAGGTCTGGTTGGGATGCTTTTGAAGAGGAAGCAAGTGCAACTGGGTCAACACGAGATGAAGATGAAGCAGAGCCATGGTTGTTAGGGATCACAACTTTAGGTTTAGATTGAAAGGAGTTGCAATACTAAAATGGATTGGGGTCACCTTGGATGGTGATCTCTTGACCTTCATAGGGGAATTTAATACACTGATGGTATGTTGATGGCACTACTTTTACAGCGTGAATCCATGGTCTCCCCATAAGAATGTTTTATGCTATCTCCATATCAAGGACTTGGCAAGCCACATCTTTTACTATAGGTCCCACTCTAATTGGTAAAGTAACAATTCCCTTGGAAGTTCTCTCCTCTTCATCATAGGCTTTGCTAGTGATTTTCTTTTTTGGATCTGTAGCCTTCTCCGAAAACCCCAATGTTAGGATTAGCTTCAAGGTGCAAATATTCAAACTAGCTCCTCCATCAATTAGGACTCTTTTTTTATCTTGTGTTTGTGTATGAAGGCTTCGATATGAAGAGAGGCGCTATGGGGTTGGGTGATTGACATATCATCCTTTTCAGTGAATGATAGGGAGTGAGGTGAGGTTATGTGACCTACCATGGTTTGGAACTGTTCTTCAACAAGGTTCCTTGGGATGGAGGCTTCCGCTAAAGCTTTATCAAGTATGGCCCTATGAGAGGGGGAATAGACGCAGAAGTTCCAGAATGGAGATATGTGCAGGTGTCTTATGTAACTGATCTAAGATACTGTATTGATTAGCCACAGGGGCAGAGGCTCCTCTAAGAGTGACTCTATTACTATGGGTGGTAACATTGCAATCTGGATCTTTGTTTATAGTGATTACATTAATGCATGAATCACCTTTTGAGATATGTTTAACAACATAGTCAAAGCTGACATTTGTGTAATTTGCATTGTTAGATCCACTATTATTTTTGTTGGAAGGTCCTCCCTGCTCATAGTTGGGAAGAGGATCCTTGAATGCCTGGTGATCATTGTTAGAGGTATGTCCATTAAGGGATATTTTGTTTTGATCAATCAAATCTTTGATAGTGTGCTTTAACACAATGCAGTCGTTGGTTTTGTGTCCCCTGTTTCGGTGGTACTCACAGAAATCATTGTCGTTCCGCCAAGGAGGTTTGACTTTTAGTTCATATTCTCGTGCTGAGGGAAGTGTTATGATCTTGTTTGTGACTAATTTCCATAGGGTAGTTTGCAATGATTCTCCCAAAGGCATGAATTTTCTCCTAGGTTGAAAATTTGTAAACCGTGATTCAGTGTTTCTTGGTTTGTTTTTTGGGGGGTTGTTTTGAGTAGTCGATAAGTTGAAGATTGGTTGTGTAGGTGCTACGTTCTTGCCATCTACCACCCCATCATTCACAATGTTTTTATTCTTTGTCTAGAATCTTGGTTTATCCATGTTGGTGTTGGTACTAGGAGTGTCCTTATAGAGCTTTATTTGACCCTTAGCGATTAAAGCTTTTTCAATGATTAGACCCATCTCAATGACCTTGCTAAAGGAAGTAGGACATTGGATTTGTATCTAATAGCTTAAGTCAGTTTGTAATTTATGGAAAAACATTTCCAGCATTTGTTTTTCAGGCATTTGGTGTGGGCACTTACTTGCTAGTTGTCTCCATCTTTGTAGGAAGGTGGCGAAAGATTCCCCACCTTTTTGCTTGGTGTTACAAAGATCTAAGATCGAGGTGTCATGGTCAATAGTATATGAGAAGTGCGTGACAAATTTGTCCACAAGGTCATTAAATGTTCTAATGCCGGGTGGTAGTCTAGAAAACCACTCCATGGCTTGTCCTCCTAAGCTTCATGGAAATAGTCGCATAAGGTAAGTATCATTGTGTGTGACCTCAAGACAAACAATATTGAATTCCCTAATGTGGTCCCTTGGATCACCCTTTCCTTGATATTTATCAAATTTTAGCACCTCAAATTTAGAGGGGAAAGGTAAAATGATCAAGGTCCTATCAAAAGGATAGGACAATCCTCTAGGGAGTAATGCTTAGTTGATGCTCCTATTTGCATGTCTGAAAATTACTGTTGTAAAGCTTGGATCTGTTGGGTCATTAATCTCAAAGCATCCGTAGGATCATTGGTTGCTTTGCTTTTGTCTAAAGGTGTTTCTTCATGTTTGCTTCCCTCAGGATGTCTTTCTTCCTGAGTTTCTTTTAGAGCCTCTACATCAAAATCTTTAGGGAGTTTAACTCCTAGATGTTCTAGGTGTAGAAAGAATTTGGTAGGGTCTTGGGCAAGTACCTTATCAATTATACTTTGAAATATTTTGTCTTGCAATGTTTGAAGGACCTCTTCCATAGAAATTTCCTCATCACTTTCGTGAGAGTTTGGGATAGTTTTCTCAGCAATTTCAATCTGTTTTTGTTTTTGCAATTTTGTTAAGACCATGGAAGGTGACTAGAGATGGAATGGAGTGAGTTTGAAAGTTTTGAGCAAAGGTGCTTGAATGTGACAAGATTTTAGCAAGGTTCTCCTTATATCTAATTGGTGTCAAACAAGTGGATGAACAAAATGATAGTCGAAGCAAGGATGATAGAAATCCGTTTACTTGATGTGGACTAGTTTTGCACAATCCCCTAGTGGAGTTCCAAGAGAAAAGGATAAGTGATCCTTGATAGTGGAGACTCACTAGGTTTGTTTGAGGTTTGATGTGATCAAGAATAGCTTGGCTCTAACCTTGTTGGATTTTGGAAGAGTTTTGTGAGATTTTTGGATGATATGGTGTGGAAAAAGTAGCTATGGTGTGGAAAAAAAGGGAAATGGTTGTCTTGCAAGATTTTAATCAGATTTTTGGGAAAACTGAGACAAATTTGAAATGGTTTTTTGAAAAGTTGAAAAGTTTGCTCTTGGAAGGTATGGAATAGCTCTCTACTTGGAATGCGCAGCAGTAAATGCACCATAATAGAATGCAAAAGCGCCGCAAGTCAGATCAAATGCACTAGTCTGGCAATGTTTTAAATGCACCTCAAGTCTCAACAAATGCACCACTAGTCGAGGCAAATGCACCGTTCTGGTTTTAGCTTGGTTTTTCAGAGTTTTTGGAATGTTTTTCAATATTTTTCTATTTTTGGTTTGAAAACTTGGTCTTTTCTTGAATTCTGATGTTTAATTATGGCAAAAGACATAGCAAACACATAGAAGTTTTCATGATTTTATCTTTTGTTATTTTTTTGTATTTTGGACTTTTTGACACAAAAACAAGTACACCCTAGGCTAGATAGGACAATATTTGTTGAATCCTCTAGCTATGCATATTCAAAGCATGTAGCTCTAGGATCTAGTAGCACCAGGTCCCCTCCATAGCACTCACTTCTCACACATACCAGATCCAGGTTTCCTTAGGCTCGTACCCCCACCAAACCATAGGATTGTCCTTGCTACCTCTACTAAGAATCACATGAATCAAGGCCACTTCAAAGGCTCTACCCTTTGTGTCAACAAATAGGGGTTTTTTGTATACTAAACAAGTGGCTAAGTAGTTAAGGCAACCGTTCGAGTGGTTACACATGCGGTGACACTACTCTCCATTATGGAGTCTCCCATCCTGCAAGGGTTGCACCTTGGAGGGTTTTGGGGGAGGTTGGTTGTCGGTGTAACATAGAACGACTTGTTGCAGGAGGCTTTCACCTCAAGCATAGTTTATTTAAAGTGGATCGGTAGGGCTTGGCTTTAGCCTGTTTCCACTCAGGGTCATTCCCACTTGGACAAGCGTGCATCTAAGGGTAGGCCTATCTAAAGGTTAAACAAATGGAATAATAAGTCTAGCATTTTGGTCACCTAGTAAAGGGGAGAGCATAAGCCTATTGTCATTCGATAAGCACAGAGAACACTGATAAATCTAATCCTAGTTAAAAGGAAAAAAACTAAATGGGCTATTTACTTGTGCACTCACACATTTGTTAACTTTGAAGTGGTTAAAAAGATGGCAATGTTCATTTTCTGTTTGTGAGATAGCAATGATCTAAACTAAAGAAGATAGTAATATGAACAGATAGCAGTGGTACAAAGATAGAAGTGGTTCAGTTACTATCTTCCTAGTTAAAAACTACGTGAAATTTGCATGGATGCATTTTTTTGGTTACTTTTTCCCCTAATTAATCTAAATGAACTAATCAATGTAGCTAAATGATCTATTCCAGCCTCTAATCCTGCAAGACAAACATTATCTTAAATAGAAAAATTAGATGAAATCCTAAAACTATAGTGTAGAATAGAAGC
Source organism: Cunninghamia lanceolata (assembly GCA_027924645.1). NCBI lineage: Eukaryota > Viridiplantae > Streptophyta > Pinopsida > Cupressales > Cupressaceae > Cunninghamia > Cunninghamia lanceolata. The sequence goes on from BSBN01000193.1 coordinate 10,590,033, forward strand.
ACCGCTATACAGTCTGAATGTGTAGAAATAGAGGCTGTATGAGCCATTTTACAGATGCGCTAAGACAGGTGTCAAAAGTGCTGTAAGAAGAGACATATGCGTTAATTAAATATATGCACTATGAAATAGTGTAAAGCACCGCGATGTAGGGTATATGCACTGGGATGATGCAGGCGTCGAAACAAGAATTAGATGTGCTATCACAGAGGATGAATGCGTCGTAGTATCATAGTCACCGAAGCAAAAGGTAAAAGCACCAATTTAGAGGTTAAATGCGCAGAACTTCTACATGCGTTGGAACAGGAGGTAGAAGCACCGGTTTAGAGGATAAAAGCCCCGAATGCACCTGTCAGAAGCCTGTACAACCCCTGTATGGAACTTGTCACTAAGAAAACTTAGATTTTGATTAGATAAAGGGGCAAGAGCCCCACGGTGGGTGCCAAAATGTGATGGGTGAAATGTGGGATTAATCAAATCAATAACAAACCCAATACATCAATGAAATATAAAGGAAAAATGATTTAAAATAAGAACAAGATACTTACAACCTTTACCTTATGCCTTCCATTGTTCGCCTTTTCTTTCTTGATCTTGATGAGATGAATGTGGCCCTCAGGAAGCTTGCTTCCTCGCTTCAATTCTTCAAGATGACAAGGAGAAGTTGGCTCTGATACTTGTGGTATTTGAAGATGAGCTTCAAACATAATATTTATGGATGATAATGAAGTGCTATGGAGATGGGGGTGCCAATGGCGCGCTATCTTTCCTACAGCATAAGTTTACTCGAATGGTGGATGATAAAAGATAGAAGAAGAGGCTTGTATTTATAGAGTTGTGTGAGAGAAGATCAATGGTTGAGAAGAAATAAGAAGATTAACAAAGGAGAATGTTCATGTGAACGTGTGCGAATAGAAGAAATACATGTGTCATTCAAAAAGAAGCTTTGTTGAGTTGAATGCTTTCTTGATGAGGATGAGCTTTGTTTTTCTTAAATTAGAATTTATTTTTCTAATTTAAGAGCAAAGTTGCTTTAACTCAACTTTTGCTTTTGTATGACAAGAGGAATATATTTTTAGAAGATATTGAAGATTTTTAGAAGATAAGAAAGCATAATTAAATAAATAGATTTATTTAATTATTTATAGATAATTTGGAGGAATAAATAAAATATTTAAATATATTTTATTTTTGTGGAGATTTTAAGATTTAATTTAAATAAAATTGCATTTTATTTATATTTGGAAGAATAAAAGATTTAATTAAATAATTAAAATTATTTAATTATTTTAGAAGAATAAAGCTGATGTAGATTAATTAAATAAATGTAATTTATTTAATTAAATGAGAGGAAGTGAATCAAATAAATAAATAAATTTATTTATTTATTGATAGAGGAATATGAAGGTGAAATAAATATTTAAAATATTTATTTGAGTAGTCATGTCATTTTTAGGTGTATACACTTACCAATTGCCCAAGGTAGCTTAAGATTCCCTCTGCCATACTTCTTGTATATTTTGAAGGCATTCAAGTCCTACCTTGAGAATTCTAAAACAATTAATTTGTTAGAAGGATACGTAGGCAGCATGAAAGGTTTTCCTTCAAAGCCCTCAGTTCTGATATAGGTGAAGTTATGGAATTGAATGTACCATGGACTATGCAACCCAATTGTATCATCTACATCTGCAGATAATCTCTTATCCTATTCTTCTCTTATAACTCTGACCATGCATGTATAAAATACATCATTTACTAAAGCATATTTTGTTAGTGCATTATCCTCTTGTAGGTCTGGATAATGGTCATATACAAGCTTTTGATTTGGTCCATTCCCTAGGGTCCCAACTCTGTCAATCCCATATATATATGGCTAAACCATTGCTGCACATGAGTATAATACATACAAGGACAAATAGAAAGGCATCATCTTTTGTTTTCTTAACATTGTCTATTTCCATATGGTTGTGCTAATAGCTTTAGCCCAGTGAATTTGTCCTTGTTCTTTTTTTGTTTCTCTCATGAATTGGATAATAGTGAACATCCAAGGTTCACACTTAGTGGCATCTCTTAAGCCCACCAGTCTACCTAACATTGTTATCATCAAATGTATCTCTTCTTTGAAATCTATTCTTTGCAAGATCTTCTGTACTCTTGCCATGGCCTTGGGTTTATTTTCAGCACTATACCAACTGTAAAAGATCTTGCTTCTACAATCCCTCTCATTTTTATTAATATCCTCATTATATTGGTCTATATCAATATCTACCATTTTTTCATGTATCTCCAGACCAAATGTTCTTGCAACCCCCTCTGTAGATAAGTCTGTAATGACCCTATCCTGATGTATTACTCTTCTAGTAGTTGGGTCATATAGGTGTATACAATCTAGAAATAAGTCCTTAACTTCCATAGCTAGCGAGAAACCTACAGCTCTGTATTATCCCCTTTCCCATATACATCTTATGTCAGGTGTAGCGTCTGCTACTTTAATCTTCTACAAAACATCATTTGCATCATAATTCCCTATGCTGGTGTCTGTTCCTACTCCGCTTGTGCTGATTAATGAAGGATAAGCTCCATGTATTGAAAACTCTTCCTTCTCGGTTTCCTTGTGGGGCTTTCTTTCCTTTTTAACTTCACCCCTATATCCACCTACTTTTGTTTTGGGGCCATCCTATAAAAAACACATTTTTTAACTTGTCATTTTACTCTCTTACCTAGGGTTTTACCATGAATTTTCTATTTTTACATTTACCCTAACCCCTCGTTTGTCTTTTCCATTTTTAACTTTTGTATTATTTAACCCAAACCAGCTAATTAACTATCAGAAACTGTAACTTAACACTTGCTTGCATTTTAAAATGAAATTACTGATAATCACTTTACATTTTTAATCAACTGAACTATAACGGTGTTCAAGATAAATACTTGTATTTTTTGACAGCTCAACCTTACAACTATTGACCGACTTTACCGTTTTCTACTCTGTTCTTGCTTCTGAAATTTTGTCTTGCGATGAATTTTCTGTTCAATTTATGCCACAGTTCCTCTTTCTATAATTTTGAATTTTAACAATGCAAATCTGAAAGAAAAACAACCTTTATTTACCCTAACTCGTTAAATTTTACCATTTTCAGTGTTAGTTTAGCATTAATTGTAGCAATCAATGCACCTATAGCTTCAGCTTTCTACTTAAATGTTTTAATTTTAAACATTCTATCCGTTAGTTTACTTTTTGCATACATCGCGCTCTCTTGTATGTCTCCTTGTATATTATGTCTTGTGTGTCACTTTGTATCTTTCAATATACAAGCCTACATGCAACAGATTATAAACAATGTTACCCCTTTTCTTTATATCTGACCTTGTATCTTTTGTTTGTATATCGTAATGTATGTAAAATAGATACAAACACTTATAAAATTGTCACCCATACAAATGCTCTTTACCTTTTATCTCTCCGATGATATCTTTTATTTCTTAGTATATTGGGATTGCATGTCGTTAACATACAATCACTCAAACATACAAAGCCTTACCTTTATTTAACTTCTTTTTGAAATCCATGTTGTATGTTGGTTCCTTGCATCTCTACTTATATCTCAGCTTGTATATGCTCTTGTATATCCGTCTGTCTGTGCAATATACAACCGCGAGATACAACTGTGGAACCCACTTTACTTACCCTCTTGTATCTCCCGAAATAACAATACTTGCATCTACACTTAGATACAACTTTCCATACATGCAAAATTTTTATACCATCATCCTGGACTTGTCTTTATCCTTAACCATTTTGTATAACCCTTTCGGATTCAGACATGTATATAAAGCAAATGTATATTTCAAAAAACATTAAGATACGATGCATCAATTTCATCTAATTTAATTATCCTTTGAAATCCACATTTATATGTATGCTAAAGATGTAAGCCCAAAACATACAACATACAAACTATGAGACATACCTTTTTCTCACCTTAATAAAACTGCATTTTATATCTTCTTTAGGTCCACGGAATGTATATCACCTTGTACATCAGGATGTATATCTCTTTTTAAACAAAAATACAACTCAAGATATAATGCAAACATAACCATTTTATCCACTCCACTTCTGAAACTCGTCAGGTCCAACTTGTATACAAAGAATAAAAACACTAAGCACATGCATACAAAGCACCATGATATATAAACCTAACTATACTTGATATGACTTATGCAATGACTCCACATACAAACGACCTTGTATATGCCCCTTCTATAATGCATTTTAACAAAAAATGCGTATATCTTGCGGAATATTGGGAATTTTTTACTGGTTCAAAAAGAAACCCTTATTTATTTTCGACAAAGAATTCACCTCTATTCCTTTGGCACTTAATGCTAAATCTTTTCAATTTTCAAGACAGTTTGTAACCTTTACCTCTTTTTCCCTTTCACCACAAAGCAAGACCACACAAGCAAAAAGCAACATCCACAACAGGGGTCCTCATTTTGCTAAGAGGTAAAAAGGGGCATGTTGTGAGCATCACAACACTACTATACTGACTGAATAGATTGCCTAGATCTATGTGACCCAGACATCCTTGACCCACTCCTCACACTGTAGCTAGGTATCCATTGAGCCTCAGGAACTACAACACAATAGGCCCCATAATAATATTCAGATTGTCTTCTCTACTCTAGGAGTTAGCCCTGTATCTATTCAATCTAAGCCTGGGACTAGGAGAATATCTTACCTATGCTAGAGCCTGATACCAAACCATGTAACTACATCACATGTACATCAACTACCTATCGTAAGGCCCTCTCCACATCCCTCTCTGAGGTAACACTAGCCACCTATCCCTCAGCTTCCTGTCATAATGTCATCTCCTGGTCTCTCCCAGCTGTCATTGCAATCACCTATGCATGTGCTTGTGCTAACTGAGCCTGCATGGTACTAATATGACCATCTTCCCCACTACTACCATCTAGCAAGGCAATTGCTCCTTGCAACTATACAAGCTCTTGGCTCTGTTGCTGCACTGTATCCTCTAGGCTCGCCACTTGAGCCCGGAGGGTCTCCACCACCTCCTCATCATTTTCCTGGTATCACTGATGTGAGGTTTACCCTCTTTGAGCAGGATCAACTCATGCCCCCGAATTACTAGCCTCCCCAGCCCCAGCCCCTATGAATGTCATCTCAGTCTTTAGCACATGTCACTATTGTGTTAGGGGTCTCACCTACTACTACTATCTTGTTTACTGTGGTGGTCTCTACTATGGCACTCATGGCAATGGCATCTATCCTTGCCCGTAGGCATGCTGCTGTGGTGTCAGCCTAGGTCCCTATTGCTGTAGGGTTGCCTGTGGTGGAGGCATCTACCAACTCTATCCTCTTTGCCTGCTCTTCCCTCTTTGTCCTCTTGGTCCTACATGTGCCTGCTACCTAGCTATTTACTTCCCTCACCCCTATCCTCTCCTAGCCATAACCTACCCATAGGCTACCGCAACTACCATCCCGATGGAATCATCCTCATCCTCATCAGCCTCCTCTACAACTATCTCCTCCTCTACCACATCTCCCTCCTCCCTCAACTCTACCATCATGTATGGCTCTGCAGTAGGATCTGTCAAATGGATTGGCCTCCATATCACCTATCACTAATTATATGTAGGAGTAGTCACTACATCCACCACCCTACTCCCCCAATCCCACAACTAGGGCTATAAACCTACAAAGTCATTTATGGCCACCTGAGGCATTATGGTTGGTGGCCACCTAATATCCTAGACTATCCTAGCAAACACCACCATTGCCTGTGGAAGGTTTCGGCGCAATCCAAAATATCACATTACTCAAGAGGGGAGATACCTATCTATCGTATGGTCCCCTTGTCCCATTCGATAGTGCGGCTAAAATGTATAAAGCATGTGAATATGGTTGTCAGGCCATGACTCTACTCTGATATATGGCTGCCATGTAACACAAGTTAGGTCATAAAAAATCCACTACCAGTAGTACAAATGTCCAACATATGAGTACTAGAGGGGCTACCTATATAAGAACACATATGCCTCAAACTGTCACCGATAATATCCTCCCTATGCCTTCATAATCACAATGTGTAAAAAGGCCCACACATGCAGTAGTGTGACTCTGGTAGACAAAGTTGAATCATACATATATACCATGGTGTACATCTCATGGTATAACTGCCCCAACATGCATGGCCTCCATTCATAGATTGTCTCATCCAACACCATCTACTCGATCACCTCTCCCCAACCCAAAGGGAATCCCTGCACACATTAATTTGGCATCACTAGACCCCCAATCAACATAGAAAGAACTAATGTGAACTAATTTTCCCTTGCTACCAATGTCTGACCATAGCTCATCTCCTGTCAATTCCACGTCAACACTGGGTAGCCTGGGGCAAATGCTCTATCTAAGGTTTCTTTTCCTCTCATAGTATCATAAGTCACCTAAGCTCCATGAATGGGTAACCTTAGAATGCAATATACATCCTCTAGGGTGATGGAGATCTCACCTATCACAAGGAGGAAAGAGCATATCTTAGGACACCGTCTCTCTACTAGGGTCATCATCTTTGCCCTATGTGCCCTAATCTAGTGTTAATGTGTTATATGTTTTAATGGTTACTTTCGTGCTTTCCTTTCTTACTGCAAATTAAAAATACTATGTGGAATGAATGTTTAAATGCTTAAGTGGTTTTAGAGAATATTAATTCAGCCCCTCTTAGTATTTTGGGTGTTCAACAATTGGTATTAGAGCCTGGTTCCTTGGAAGAAGCTTAACCACTTGAGGAAGATCTTGGAGTGTGAACACATGGTGACTAGAAGATATCCTATCTCTCTAGAAGAAATTCTTGCTATTGGATTTATTGAAGAAGATTGCATAGTTGACATGAATGGAGAACTTAAATCAGCCCTTAAAGATCTAGAAAAAGTTCAATGTGATAACAGAGATCTAGAAGAAAATGTTAAGGAAGGAGATGAATACAAAGAAGTTAAAGAAATTAAATCTTACATGTTAGGAATTACATGCAAAAGATATCAACTAAATGCAAATAAAGATTAAACAGAGGAATGAAAATACACAAAAATAAAAATAGTGAGAGACAATTTTTAACGTGGTTCACCCAAACTTGAGCTACATCCACCAATAGAGAGTCCAATATTATTATCCAGTAAATCAAATTGATTACAACCAGCAATCCTTGCAACTCAATACCGCTGCAAATGTTACAATTCAATATCAACCAAAAACCCTAACCCTTAGCTATTTTTATCAAGACTTATGTCAGTTACAAAATAGGGTTTTTTATGTTGGCTAAAAGAAAAATAACTTCTGACACCTTTATAAAATAATAAAAGTCATTCGAGATTTTGAGGGTGCTGCCCCTTGACCCCGCCCTATATTGTGATAGGGAGCACACCACGGGCACTTCCCCTAGACCCCGCAAGGGGCATTGCCCCTTAACCCCATCTTGGGGCACTGCCCCCAAACCCTCATTAAATAATTTGGGGGGAAACCAATAAAAGTGGGCAAAATTTAACCTTCGAGTCTGATTAAGCTCCATATAACAATAATCTCCTACTTGGAGATTGATCAAACTCCACAACATATCATCTCTTACTTGGAGACTGATCATAACACCAATGACCCTATAGCTCCCACTGGAAATAAACACCTTGGACCCTGTTGTTCTAATTTTATTATTTTCAATCTTGAAGACCAACCAAAGATGAAGAGGAGATCAGCTTCTCCCTGTTGAATTGCACTGGACAACTGAGGGGGGGGTGAATCAGTGGTCCTAAAACTTTTAACCAATTACAAACATCAACTTATAAATTACTTATATTATGATATAACCATGAAAGCATGAAATGAGAAGTTCAACACAATAACATAATCAACACAGGAGACACCATATTTTTACATGGAAAACCCTAAAAGGGTAAAACAACAGTGGGTGTTAGCCCATAGAAATATATAGGTTATATCAATAACAAAAAACAAAGGATCACTACCTAGAGGGATCACTGCCTAAATTGCTCACTGCCTATGGCTGACTCACTGCTAAAGGGTGGCTCACTACCAAAATGGTGAACTAATTTAGTAGAATCTACTCCATGCCAGGGTTTAGTTCCATTGAAGCACAATATTATTTCTCTGCTCTGCTCTTTCACACCTTCATACTTATCTTTTCATATTTGCACCACACACACTTCTTTTGCAACTACATTACATGCTTTTATACAATTCATCAACCTTGGAATGTACATCAAGGTTAGCATTTCATTCATTAACCATTGGATCAATCTCCAAGGTCGACATTACAATCATAAATAAAATAGGTCTAGACCTAATACAAATTAAGCTAAGAAAAAAATGTAAACATGCATGCAGATCATGCCATGCCTTAACTAGGACTCAAACACAATCCTCTAGGCCACAATATGCTTCTACAATCTTTGATGCATCTCTGCAAATAATGAATTCAATCATGTTGGCCAAGACTGAAGAGAGCACTAGGTCTACTAAGAACATTCTTCATTCTCAATCCAAATTTCTCTTTGTGGACCAATCCAAAGGTAGGAACATGATTAGGAGATATCCACAAGCACATTGTAATCACCAGGAAAAACTGGACAATCTCTAACCACTCTGTCAAGAGGATTCTTCAAATTGGAGCACAAGAACAACACTATCAACCACTATCGTAAGTAAAAGATAGCTTGCGGACCACCAAATCACAAACCATTGCATTTAAAGGCACTTAACATCATCACAGACTTGATTCCAGAACCATAGACCAAAATACTTCAATGCGAAGGAATGTGGAGCATATTACTTTCTCCTTATCACCACCAAACATACAGGAAAAAGTAGTTTTCATACTGGTGAACACAATTCACTTAACTCTTCATGTCGGAGGCTCAAACTTGGAATATAACATCTTCAGACAAACCTATAAATCACTTCCAATTTGTAGGCAAAGATATTCATTCTATATGAAATGCAGAGCTATCTTCTAAACTGTTCTCAAGAGTCTAACACACTGTTTTGACTGCAACACACTGTTTCCACTGGAGGGGCTAATTTTCTCAATATCCTCAACATTAGAATCACTTACATAGGTAAATTAAAAGCATCTTACTATTTAGTGGGAAAATTGTAGCTTTGTCTTGACTAGGTTAAGTACCTCCATTTCACCATGCTAAACATTGGGAGGACAAGGACTGAGCTCTAGATCAAGCTACTAATCACTTTGTCTGTCCCTTATTCTCATGTGGTCTGATTTCAAGAGCCTAACTAAGGTTTTGTTAAGTCTTTTGATCATAAACCAAGTAAAAGCCCTAATTATGCCCTAAATCAGAGATATTTAGAATCTGGTAATGAAACAGGCAAAATTGATCATAGAAATGCAGAGAAAGAGTTTTAGAGACTGTGCACCTAGATTTTGAGGGTTAACTGGACTAGGATGTCCACTCCTTAGTCCTGAAATTTTTTCATTACTAAAAATCCTTAGCACAGGCTATCTGATACTCCTGAATGGCTTCTAGATGCTAGAAATTTCCCCCAATTAGACTAAGGTGCTCGCTCTTTAGTCCTGCAAATGTCAGAATCCAAAAATTCAAAAGTCTATGACGACTATACCCATAATATCCTCCTTTCTATAGCTTCTTTCTGCCAGAACTTGTAAAACATGATCTACACCTACAAAAGAAGAAAGATGTTGCAGTTATATAGGAGCTTGCCTCAGTCAAGCCCCATTTTTAGTATTTCTACCTCAACAATAGCCAGAGATAAAGATTTGTAGAAGTGTGTGCAAACCTAACAATGTGTACATAGAAATATCAAACTCTAGATGTCTCAATCAAGGGAAGATCAACAACTTTCTCTGAATCAATAAACACTTACAAGTTCACCTTAAGGAGATGAAAATGAATGAAGAATTGCATGAACAAAAAGGTGAATCAGAAATGTCCACAGAAGATCTCTAAGCTCGATGTTGGAGGCTTCAACCCTTCTCCCAATCATGCAAAGGGTGTCCAAACCCTAGGAAGAGCAAGATAGTCTCAAGATCTTGATTCCTAGTCTCCGTCCATTGCCTCCATGATAGCTAATTCAAAATACTTTCAAGAGTTTCAACAAGTCACTAATCTTCAATGGTGATTTTAGCAGAGTTTTGGCATCAAGCTTACATAAGAATTGTGTCTCATAAAATGATTTTCAAATTTTGTTTTATATCTACCTTTAGGGAAATTCAAATTTCAAAATAATGTCTCAATATCACACAACTCGATATCACACGAAAACTAAAATTTGAATAGAATCCTAAGGAATATAGCGAGAGCTGACAGCCCAACAAAATTCAAAATCCTAGGAAATAGGGGAGGACTAGGGCATGGGCGCTCGAGTCCAAGCCCCCATTTTCTGATCAGATCTACTTTTTGGGGGTCCCAGGGACCTAAAATTCAAATCCTCTTTTCAGGTTCCATCAAAAGGTTACCTCAAAAAGTGAACATTTTTCAACTAGACTTAGTCAATCGGGGTTTGAGGAAGGTTAGAAAAAGAAAGGTTGAGAGGTCATCCAAAGTGAGGAGCTAAATTGAGGGAAATTGTACCATAGCATACAAGAGGACAATTTCTGACGTTATATTTAGCAACCACTTAGTGGCCATATGACACTACATGCATATGCAACTAAAGGAAAGTAAATGCATCAATCATGAAAAGGATACCCAAAAGGATACTATAGAGGAAGCTAAAGTGTTGTCACCGAGAAGGAAGGAGCCCCCAATTTTGTAATCCTGCAAGACCACAAAGTTAGGAACCACAACCTATAGAGGAACACATTTGTCAGAAAATTCAAAAATCAAATCGATTTGCAACCACCACCAATGAGTTAGTACAAAAACACTAAGGGGGTTGAGTGATGAGACCTGATGAGGGAGGAAATCGAGGGAGATATATTTCCCCTTGTTTCTACTTTCTTAGTCTAAAAAGGAGAAACAAGGAGATATCCACATGCATCAATTTCAAGGGGAACTTGATGAGAAATCCGTTATGAGGATCATTTGAAGAAACAACGCTCAAACATAACACATTGGGTAAGAAAGAGAGTAGAACCAGGATTCCAACGCAACAAATGGTAATGAAATCAGAGTTCAATAGCTCAAGATAAGGGCTCAAGAGTAAAAGAGATCAATCTTACACCTAGTTAGGGATATGAATTCTCACTCATTTACTTTATGTAAAGGGGAGTTGTCACTTATCACTTACTCATCCTTGTTTCTTTTCATTACAGAAAATAGAGGAGAGAGAGAAGGATAATAGGAGGACGACGATGCCGAGCTGACGCCCGTATCAGCCACCACGACTTGAGATGCTCTGAGGCCGAGTAGCGGAGAGGTGTTTCGAGGTTGAGGTAGGGTCCTAATCCTGCACTTCTGTCATCCTTTAGGTTACCTTTTGTTTGACTTTATCATTTACTATTTCAAGAGGGAGGAATTGATAGGGGTCCTTAAGAGGGGCACCCGGGCCCACCTAGGGTGTCAGAGTCTCTCTGGGGCACCTTAGTCCCACAGGGGCAGGGTGTCGTAGTCTTCTTGGGGCACCTAGGTCCATAGAGGACATGAGCCCTAGGCGCAAGCACTCTTTTTTTGTATTTGATAGCTACTTTCATTTTCTGAGGAGATTCTAATGTTCTTGTTTGCTTTTTGAACTGCAGGATGTGCCTGAGTTACATGAGCACACAGGCGGTCGCCTGATGGCACTTCTATGAGAGCGTGCTAATTCTTTGTCTATCACAAAGAGAGAGCACCTCCAGATGATGGACCTATGGTGGGTGTTTGATATGCCCACAATCATATTCCATTGTACTATGTTAATGGCACTGATGGAGAGGTGGGATATAGATACATTTGCATTCCACTTACCTATAGGCGAGATGACCATCATGCTGGAGGATGTATACATGATCCTTTGACTACCTATCTAGGGAGAGACGGTGAGTATAGTAGGACATCATTCAATGAGGTATACCCATGAGAGTCATCTATACTACCTGGGTCATACTATTTCTTAGGCAAAGCGAGGACATATTCAACTCCAACTTCTAGAGCAGAGATGTAGTGACATTCCCTTACTACAGAGGATTATGATAGTCATAGTCACATTAGCCATTGTGCTAGATGGACAAGGAACTCACCTACATGGGGGTCTCGTTCACACCATTAGGGAGATGGAGGAGCATTAGACTATCTGTACATGGGGGCGTAGTATGCTTGTACACCTTTACCGTAACTTGGGGTGATATGTCCATTATGAGATGTATAGTCTGATGATCTGCACATTACTACAGGTCTGGGCTTTTGAGCACATTAGGTGGACATGACTGGTGAGTTATCCTATAGAGGTAGCATTTACCCATCTACATGTTTATGCCTATCCACTAGTCAGGTGTTGGAGACATAGGGATTTGTTATACTAGAGAGTTGTTTTTGATAGATTACAGCCTGACGACATCATCTAGAGAGGTAGTTAGCAAGGATGCAAAGAGATCAGCTAATGGCTAGTCACCTCGATCATGTCATGTCTTGGTTGTATTTTGACAAGGTGGCATGACAGTTCAGATAGATACAGGATATTCCTGTGGTACGTCTGAGCTACATGCATGTTGTGCGCAACGCAGTCAGGAAAAATACCATTTGATGGCTGACAGTAGTAGACGTGCCACTTAGTGATGAGGAGAGTCCTAAGGATGTAGAGTCAGTGTTAGACACAAACAATGTCGATTAGACACAAACAATGTCAATTAGACACAAACGATGTCGATTGTATCTGAGCATATCAGACCTAGTGGCATACAACATGACCAGCTCCTATCTTTCCACCTAGTCACCCTACAGGCGATGCTCAACCTTGGGCCAGTCACACTAGTGACACAAGGGTAGAGGATGATATTAATAATTTTGTGGGATACTATGATTTTGATGAGGATGACAAGGATTAGTCAGAGGAGGTCCCATCATAGTACATCTTCAGAGAGAGACCATGATAGGGCAGCAGGAGGCAGATGCTAACAAGGAGACCAAGTCGAGACCATGGTCTAGGGCTCGTAGTCCTATACCTGTAGGTGATGTGAGACCTAGTCAGAGAGAGTGGGGGGAGTGTAGTAGGTTTATGCCCCCAGCTATAGATTAGAATATAGATCTCATCACACCTTCGGTAATCTGAGATCCATCCTGGCGAGATAGAGATCCAGGTTAGGTTTGATTTATTATTTTGATGTTTTATATAGTTTATTATTTGTGAGATTTATATGAGAGCCTAATATTTATCTTATCCTCTATTTTGTAGTTGGGACAGACATTTGGTGAGACTTTGTGGGTCATGTCATAGCAGACATAGTACCTACAGATGTTTCAGAGCAGCAAGTGTGGTGAGGTTATTCACCACGTTCATCCATTGGGTGACATCCAAATATATTTATGCCTTTCATCTAGTATAGGATTGCTATAGAGGCTATGCTAGAGAAGTCTGCATAGGAGAGACATGATCTATGATAGAGAGTTAAGCACACTGAATCTGAACTTAAGGTGTAGTGAGAGCCGATGGTAGCGGTGCCTACATTAGAGGGAGAGCTAGTTGTTAGTGAGTTCTTACTATGTGAGGTTCATCAGGAGAGAGCTGACAGAGATAGGGTTTAGTCTAAGAGATATTAGTACCAGAGGATGTACTAGGAGGCACATGAGCAGATGATAGAGATGAGAGGTGAGATCAGGGGTTTACAATCGCAAAGCATCTCTAGGAGTCATTTGTGATCCATAGACACACATGGCCAGGCCTCTGTCACTCGCACACCATGAGGGCCTGAGAGTACTAGCGATCGAGGCTCATCTATGTGATGTATATATTTTAGGCACTACGACATCCCATTTTGTCCTGAGGGATAGTCGACTCGGTGTATATTTAAAATTGAGTATATATATGTATGATGTTTATTTGTTTTCATCTGTGTAATGGTTTTTGATCTATCACATGTGATTTTTGTAAAAAAATACAACTAGTGATGATATTTAAATGCTATAATTAATGCTATTGTGATATACTAACAATTCTTGAGAGAACACGTAGTAATAAACACAATGATAAAGCATTTTACACATAATCCTAATTTTAATGCCATATTCAGTTAATACCAAAGAGATCTTAAATAGGATGCAACAATGATCAACTAAACAGAGATATAATGTTAAATGAATTAAGACAAAACAGTAATATCTTGTCAAAATTGAACCTAATCTTAAATCTTTAAGCATATAATAAATTGGCTTAGGAACATTTATCATTAAATCTTTAAGCATAAAATCTTTTCAAGTGCGCTGCATTAATAGGTTCCTTAAGCGGTGTACCTTTCTCATCAACTAGTTTATACACTCTAGATCCAAAGGCTTCAATGATTATATACGGTCCAATCCAATTAGGACTAAACTTACCTTTGTCACTAGGTGGTGCATTTACATTGTGTTGATTTTCATAAAGAACCAAATCGCCAACGTTAAATGAACGTTGTATGACTTGCACATTATAGGATCATTGTATACCTTTTTGATAAGCCTTGAGGTGCACAAGAGCATTAATTCATCTTTCATCAAGCATCTCAAGTTCTTGTAATCTTTTCTCATGTTTCATGTCATCAACCATGATGTCTCTTAGGAAAATTCTTAGGGAAGGAATTTCTAACTCCAAGGGCATTATCACATTTGTGCCATAAATGAGTTTATACGGTGTATTACCAGTAGGCATTCAAATGCTTTTTCTATAAGCCCATAATGCATAGGATAATTGAGTATGCCAATCTTTTTTATGTTTATCAACAGTTTTCCTTAAATTCTGTCCAATAACTTTGTTTGAAGCTTCCGCTTGGCTGTTTGATTGAGGATAGTAAGGTATAGAGAAGAGGTGTTGTATATGGTATTTTTTGATGAACTTTTTCACATCCTTATTCTTAAATGACATACCATTATTTGAAATGAGGGAGGAAGGTATTCCAAATCAAGAAATAATGTTGTCTTGTATAAACTGATAGATTACATCGACAGTTGTGGATCGCAAGGGGAGCACTTCGACCTACTTTGTAAAATAATCAGTGGCAGTAATGATAAATGTATGTCCTTAAAAGGAGGGTGGGGAAAATTTACCAATTAAATCCAAGCCCCAAATAGAGAATGGCCATGGTGACACCTAGGCACGAAGCTCTTGAGCAGGAGCATGGATTAGGTTTTTGTGTTGTTGACATTGTGGCATCTCTTGACGTAAGAAAAGTAATCATGTTCCATATGCTACCAATAGTAGCCCATTTGTAACAATTTTTAAACTAATGATTTTCCTCCAAAATGCCCTCTATAGGCACTAGAGTGAGCTTCTTCTAAAACTATCAGAATCTTTGATTTGCTTAAACATCAGAGTAAAACACCATTGTAACTTCGACGATATAAGACATTTGATAATATAATGTATCATGTTGCTAGTTTACGTAAGTGGATTCAGGCATTCATAGATGTTGAATTAGGAATAGTTCCATCATGAAAATAATTAAATATATAGGAGAACCATTCATCAGTGTATGTATTGTAACCATAGAGTTCTGTATGTGTAATTGTAGGATCTTCCATTGTCAGTGTTTTAAGATTGTGAACAATGAAAGTAAATTCCTCAGGAGAATCATTAGGGTATAAGAGGGAAGTTGCACTTGCCATTGCATCTGCATGTCAATTGTCTTTCCTGGGAATAGTGTTGATTGAATATGATGTGAATTGTTTTAAGAGAGATAATGCAAACTCATGATACTGAGATAGGTTATCATGCTTAGTTTGATATGATCTAGTTATTTTTTTAACAATTAACTGAGAATCACCATTTATTGTAGTGTTTTATAGTAAGAGCAAAAGCAGCACGAAGTTCAATAATGAGAGCTTTGTATTCAACTATATTGTTTGTGCATGAGAAGTCTTAGTGGTAAGATAGAGGAATCGGTTTTCCTGCCAGGGGTATCAATATAACACCATCCCCGGAGGTAGTTCAACATTTTGATCCATCAAAGTATAAGTCCCATTTTTCATCCTTAGAGATTGTTAAAATTTGGTCATCAGGAAATACATCCTGATGTTGTGTAGAAAAGGGTGAAGGAGGTTTAGTTAACTGATCAGTTAATGCTTTCCCTTAAATCACTTTTTGGGAAATGAACTTAAGATCAAATTCTATTAGTAATATAACCCATTTAGTGAGACAACCTGATAAATCTATTTTTACAAAGAGATGTTTCAGAGGGTCAAATTTTACCATCATGTGTACTTCAACATTTAGGAGATAATGTCTAAGCTTTTGAGTTGCAAACACTAAAGCTAAGCAATGCTTCTCTATAATAGTGTATCGCACTTCGTAATCTAGCAAAGTTTGACTGATGTAATAAACAACACATTCCTTGCCTTAAGCATTATGTTGTGCTAACAAACTTGCTAGGTCATTGTTAGATGTGGAGATGTATAACAAGAATGGTTTATTAGAGACAACAGGTTGCAGAATAGGCAAATTAGCTAGGTAATCCTTTAAGTCATCGAAAGATTTTTGACATTCAAAATTCCATTTAAATTTAGAAGCCTTCCTCAATAGTTTCATAAAGGGGTGAGTCCTATCTACGAGTTGTGAAACAAATCACCGAATGGCTTGTATCTTTCCCTGCAAACTATGAAGTTGAGATATGTTCTTAAGTAGGTATTGGCATATTAACAACTGCATATATCTTTCTTCAAACCATGATTTGAGACAATGAATCCTAATAGCTTTCCACTGTCCACACTGAAAACACACTCATAGGGGTTCAATCACATATTATATTTCCTTATGCGTTCAAATATTTATCAAATATTTGTAGAGTGATCCTTATGATGGATAAACTTCACCAAGATGTCATTAATGTAGTCTTCTAAAATATTGTGCATATAATCATGAAATATAAGAGTCATTGTGCATTGGTAAGTAGCTCCTACATTTCTAAGTCCAAATGACATGACTTCCCAACAAAATGTACCCCAAGGTGTTATAAAAGTTGTTTTATATTGGTCTTGAGGATTTATTAGAATTGATTATATCCTGAAAAACCATCCATGAAAGAGAGTAATTCATGGCTAGCTATGGAATCAACAATCACATAAATATTAAGGATTGGAAAATCATCTTTCAAAGATGCCAAATTCAAATCTCAAAAATCTGTGCACATTCTTATGTGACCATCAGGTTTAGTGATGGAAACAATATTTGAAATCCAAGGTGAATAATCAATAGGTTAGATGAAACCATCTTGTAGAAGCTTTTCTATCTTAGTTTTAACAAGCAATACAATCTTAGGATTCATCTTATGAATCTTCTGTTTAAATGTCTTAAAATCTAGTTTCAACACAATATTATGTGTTACAATCTGAGGATCAATGCCAAGCATGTTGGAATACTTCCAAGCAAACAGTTCCAAGAATTCATGCAATAACTTAATCATCTCTTCTTTTTCTTCCACATTTAAACAATTAGCAATAGGGAGAACTTTTTTAGTGTTATCCTTATCCATAACGACATCAACAATCTTTCCATTAAGGAGACTACTATGGTCTAAGGGATTATATGATTGTAATTGTTCTTCAAATTCTCCATTGGGATTTACAGTAGCATTTATTGTGCTAGTAATTTTTCCAAAATATGCATTTTTTTAAAATAATAAGGTAAGATGTGTTTATGATGATAACAAGGAATATTGTCATAAGCACCCAAGAATGCTATTATTGCTTCATCTGTTGAAAATACATCCAATGGAAGTGGTCCTAGAGGACAATTAGTGTCGATCATCTTAGGAAACATCAAACTAAGTGTTGATATTGTATTCACATTAAGAGCAGGGTGTTTACGAGCTTTGTATTCCTTAAAAGGATTGTATCCAATGTCACTAGACCAATGTCACAAGCAGATTCTATAGGGACTTTGATTCCTTGTTGATTTATACCATAGCCTTTACCTACATAATCACAATATTTATAAAGAATTTGGAATCCTTGACCATAAAGGGAAAACATTTCCTTAGGGGAAGGTGGAGCTTCATAAGTGTCATAATCAGTAGTATAAGTGTGTTATCCACATTTGTCATCAAAGAAGCTTTATGTTTATCATTTGAAGCGTGTGATGTGATGAAGCAATATTTGATGTTTCAACGACAAGATTTTTAGGTTTGTATTCTCTAGTAGAAGAAGATGTAAAATTTAATGAACCCCAGTCATCGCTGACAAATGTATTCGATTGTTTAAATTCTTGCGTAATATTTTCAGAAGCAATAGGAGTTAATAAATCTACCTTCAGATTGTTTCAAATCTTAGGACAGACAACATGCTTATGAACATCCATTTGCAAGCAATTATCAGGTTTAGGATCATCATGAATAGTGTGTATCTTATCTTTGAATTTAAACTTGATTGAATGATGTAGAGTAGAAGGAACTGCTCCTAATGCGTGTATTCAAGGTCTACCAAGAATCATGTTATAAGATAGAGAGTAAGGCATGGCATGAATCAGGGTAGGCACCATCATAGGTCCAACTTATATAGGTAAAGTTATAGTGCACACAAATTATCGTCCAACATTGTTAAAACCATGAATACTTAATGATTCTGGTTTGATTGTGGATGTATCAACCTTAACTTTGTGTAATAAGTCAATGCCACAAACATTAAGGGCTGATCCATTATCTATCGTAACTCTCTTAACCAATGTTTTGTTTATTATAATGAAGATAATAAAAGGATCATACTAATTTTGAACTTCAAGAGATGGAAATTCATGTTGTTGAAACAAAATATTTGTTTTTGTTGCATGCATACAATGTAATAGAGCGAGAACATCATTTGGTTTAATAGTAGGTGGAACAATCACCTTTTGTAAAGATTCTTGGAGCATTCCATGGTAAGTAGGTGAAGTTTGTATAAGTTCCCAAAGAGATATCTCTGCAGGAGTAGTACGAAGCTACTCTACAAGATCATAGTCTTTACCACCTTTATATGTTAAACGAGGTGCTTGAGGAAGCATAGGTTGAGAAGCTAGTAAAGATATCAGAATGCTTGATTGTTGTGTACTTTGTTTATTATTCCGAGTGTTGTATGCATGGGAAACCACATTATGATAAGTTTTTTGTAAGTTTTGTTTCACTATTTGTTTAGCATAATCATAAATGTGATCAGGAGGTTGAGAAGGATATGGATAACCTTGAACAATAAGCATAGGTTTAGAAGATGGTTGCACCACATTTGAACATAAATTGACCACAATTTTCAATTTTTCAAGCTCTTCTTTAGGTTTAGGAACACAAATCACATTTACAAATCTTTGAAATAATGGTGGCTTAGAGACCATAGTGGAATGTTCAATCGAGATAAAGTCCTCAAGGGATTCATCTAACATATTAAAGTCATCACGACTAAACGACTCATTATAACATGAAAATATTGCAAAAAATAATCTGACATTTTAACATGCTCTTTTTATCCCAAGATTCAAATGCATAATGATGGCCTATGAACATAAAATGATATGCAAAACAATAAATGATAATTTTCAACTCTTTTTAGTGAAAAGATAAATAATATGATTCTCAATTCAATGCAAGCAATTTCACCAAAGAGATTTTTCAATCTAATTATGCTCTAGGATAGAAAGTTATTTTAGATCTAAAGTGTAAAAGTATGCAAATTCTTTAAAGCTCGGGTTCACCAAAATGTTTAGTGGGAAAATTGTAGCTTTGTCTCAACTAGGTTAAGTACTACCATTTCACCATGCTAAACATTGGGAGGACAAGGACTAAGCTCTAGATCAAGTTACTAATCACTTTGTCTATCCCTTACACTCACATGGTCTAATTTCAAGAGCCTAACTAAGGTTTTGTTAAGTGTTTCATTCATAAACCAAGTAAAGACCCTAATTATGCCCTAAATCAGAGATATTCAAAATTTGATAATGAAACAAGGAAAATTGATCACAAAAGTATAGAGAAAGAGTTTTAGAGACTGTGCACCTAGATTTTGAGGGCTAACTAGACTAGGGCACCCGCTCCTTAGTCCTAAAAGTTCCTGATACTAAAAATCATCCGTATAGGTTGTCTGATACTCCCAAATGGCTTCCAGATCCTGGAACTTTCCCCTTGTTGGACTGTGGTGCTCGCTCTATAGTCCTGCAACTGTCAAAATCTAGAAATTCAAAAGTCTATGATGACTATACCAGCAATATCCTCCTTTCTATACATAAGATTATATCCCCTTCATTGAGCTCTCCTAATGATTTAATATTTAATCAATTAAAAAAAATAAAAGATTCTTTATTTTGACAAAAGATGCTTTATTTTACTTTCTAAAAAAAATACATTTTAACAACCTTGCAAGTTTATGGAAAAAGTTGAGTTAAATTTGAATTAAATATTATTAAAATATTTAAATTTTTATAGCAAGTTGGAGTGAGAGAATGAAATTTTCTTTTTATTTTCTTAAACTTTACTTCAGTTTGTTTTTTAATTAATTAATTTATAATAATTATAATAGAAACAAAAAATAAAAAGTAAAAAAACTAGAGTGTTAATAAAAAGAAAGTTCATTCTCCATTAATTAATTAATTTATAATAATTAGAATAGAAACAAAAAGTAAAAAGTAAAAAAACAAAAAAAAAAGTAGATTCTAAAAATAAAAGAAAGTCCATATTATAAAATAAAATAAATAATATATATTAATATATTATTGTATGTGTACATTTATTAATATAAAAAAAATTTAAAAATAATAATTGCAACTTTTAATTTTTATTTATGTTTATTATAAAATAATTCAAATAATTAAATTATATATATATATATATATATATAATTTTTTTTTTTTTATAAAATAGTAATTGTGACTTTTTAATTTTTATGTATGTTTATTGTAAAATAAAATAAATGAATAATTTATATATGTATGTATGTATATTAAAATAAAAAATTAAAGGAGTAATTTTAAATTTTAATTTTTTTTTTATTTTATATGTAGTAATAGTATTTATAAAAAAAATTAAAAAAATATTTTAATTTATTTTAGTTTAATTTTTATTTATTTTTATATGTCATATTAATTTTTATTTATTTACATGGCAACTTTTTCAATATATAATATACAAAAATTAAAAAATTAAAAAATCATCTTTATATTTTGTATTTAAAAAGTTAAAAAAAATCTAATTAAAAAGTTTTAAAAAAATCAAAAACATTTATTTATATAACTCAACTTCAAAAAATCTAACTCAAAATAAAAAATAAAATTTTAGAAACATTTTTTCTATAACTCAACTTCAAAAAACAAAAAAAATATAAACATTTATTTCACATAATTCAACTTAAAAAAAAATAAATTAACTTGGGTTAGCTTTTGAGTGGTTTTAGTTATTGTCTTTTTTAATTTTTTAGAGAGAACATGTGCTTATTTTAATAAAATATATATATTTTAACTTATTTAAAATCTTAATTTAAAATTTTCAAATAGGAGAGGTTTTGGGGGTGGAATAACCTTATGTAGGTTCTTTCTACTGGAACCTGCAAAACATGATCTGCACCTACAATAGGAGAAAGATGTTACGTCTATATAGGAGCTTGTCTTAGTCAAGCCCCGTTTTTGGTATTTCTACCTCAATAATAGCTAGAGATAAAGATTTGCAAAAGTGTGTGTAAACCTAACAATGTGTATGCAGAAATATCAAACCCTAGATGTCTCAATCAAGGGACGATCAACAACTTGCTTTGAATCAATAAACAATACAACTTCACCTTAAGGAGATGAAAATTATTGAAGAATTACATGAACAACAAGGCAAATCAGCAATGTCCACGGAGGATCTCCAAGCTTGATGTTGGAGGCTTCAACTCTTCTCCGGATCATGTAAAGGGTGTACAAACCCTATGAAGAGTATGATAGTCTCAAGATCTTGATTCCTAGTCTCCATACATTGCCTCCATGATATCAAATTCAAAATACTTTCAAGAGCTTCAACAAGTCACGAATCTTCAATGCTTATTTTAGCAGAGTTTTGACATCAAACTTACATAAGAATTGTGTCTCATCAAATGATTTTCAAATGTCTTTTTATATCTATCTTTAGGGAAATTCAAATTTCAAAATAATGTCTTGATATTGTGTGAAAACAGAGAATTTGAAAATAGAATCCTGAGGCATACAGCGGGAGCCAACACCTTGCCAAAATTCAAAATCCTAGGAAATAGAGGAGGACTAGGGTGTAGGTGCCTGAGTCCAAGCCCCCATTTTTTGATTAGATCTACTTTTTGGGGGTCCTAGGGACCTATAATTTGAATCCTCTTTTTGGGTGCCATCAAAAGGTTACCTCAAAAAGTGAACATTTTGCAACTAGACTTAGTCAATCAAGGCTTCAGGAAGGTCAAAAAAAGAAAGGTTGAGAGGTCATCCAAAGCAAGGAGCTAAACTGATGGAAATTATACCATACCATATAGGAGGACAATTTCTAATGTTACACTTACTCATGACAAGAAAGCAACAAAATAAGAGCATAGTTGACACCAATGACAACACTGATCAGGCACATACTTGCAACAATCTCCCCCTTTGTCATTGATGGCAACATATGGTGTGAAAAACTAAAAAGACCATCAAGGTAGGATTCTCCCCCTTTCTCATTACACATCTACATTCTTTCTCCCCCTGAGTTTTTCACATGATTTCTCTCCCGCTTGGACATCAATGGCAAAGCGCACATACTTACATGTTGCTGCTTTGATCCAATGAACTTTCTCTATTTTTCTTAATACTTTCTTCATCAGAAGCTACTCCCCTTGAGGGATAGCCCTTAAAACATCAATCCAGATGAAAAAATGAGGCTTTGCATACCACTGGATTGATGCATTGTTATGCATCTTAGTTTAGAGTGGGAGGGGTAATGACCCCTAGCTTTTTTCTGATGTATTCAAAAGTATCTTTGGGCAGAGGCTTAGTAAAAATGTCTACAATTTGATCCTTTGTGGATACATACTCCATTTTTACTTCATTTTCATTCACCCTTTCTCTCAAAAAGTGATACCTTATAGATACATGCTTTTTTCTTGAGTGCATCACTAGATTCTTTAAGATGTTTATAGCACTGGTATTATCACAGAAGATTGCAACAAGATTTTTATATACAACTCTTATGTCCTTCAATGGTTGCTTCATCCATAATAATTGATTACAACAACATGCTGCTACAATATACTCTACTTATGTTGTTGATAAAGAGATTGAATCTTTCTTCTTGCTCAACCATTAAACCAATTTGTTTCCCAAAAAGAAAGTACCTCCACTTGTACTTTTTTGTCATCAATATCTCCTACCCAATCAACATCTATATAAGCACTGAGAGTGAAATCATTATCTTTTGGATACCATAGGCGATGATCCGGTGTGCCTTTTAAATACCTTAAGATTTGCTTAACTGTCATCACATGTGATTCTCTTGGATCAGCTTGAAATCTTGTAACAAGACAAACTGCATGCATAATATCAGGTGTAGTTTGAGTTAGATAAAGCAATCCTCCAATCATGGATCTATACCTTTTCTGATCAGTCTTGGGTGAATCATTAGTTTTGGTCAACTTGCAGCCAGTCACCATAGGAGTACATACCGGTTTAGAGTCCTCCATCCCAAACTTCTTCAACAATTCTCTCACATACTTAGATTGAGATATGAAGATTCCTCTATCTGATTGATTAATTTGCAGACTCAAAAAGAAATTCATTTCACCAAACATGCAATTTCAAATTCACTTTTCATCTCACCAACAAACATTATGCACATACCTTCATTTCCTCCAAAGATAATGTCATCAACAAAGACTTCAACAATCAAGATCTAATTATCATTGATTTTGAAATATCTTTATTAAATCCCAATTGCAACAAATACCTGTCTAACCTTGCATACTAGGCTCTAGGGGCTTGTTTGAGTCCATAAAATGCTTTCTTCAACTTGCATACCATATCACCTTGATTTGACAGTTGGAATCCCTTTGGTTTCTCAATGTATTCTTCCTCTTCTAACTCACCATTTAGGAATGCAAAATTCACATCCATCTGATACATCTTAAAATCTTTGTGAGCTGCAAATGCTAGAAACATTTTGATTGCTTCAATCCAGCTACTACGGCAAAGGTTTCTTCAAAATCTATCCCTTCAATTTGACAATATCCTTTGTACACAAGTCTTTCTTTATTCCTTACAACTTCTCCATTTTCATTCATCTTCTTCCTAAAGACCCATTTGGTTCCAATAACATTTTCCTCAATAGGTCTAGGAACAATTTCCCAAGTTTCATTCTTCTCTATCTACAATAGTTCTTCCTCCATTGCCTTTACCAAATTTTCATCTTTGTAGGCTTCATTCATAGTTTTTGGTTCAACTGTGGAGAGAAAACAATAGTTTACTTGTTCTTCAGTTGATTTTCTTCTTGTCAGTACACCTTTTCTTTTATCTCCAATAATTTGATCTTCAAAGTGATTGATTCTTACATACTTGGGGGTTTTAGTAACACTTTCCGAAGCCTTTTCTTCTTCATCTTAACTATCTTCTTGTTTAACTTTATCTTCATGAGTTGTAGCAGTAGGTTCATCTAATTCATAATCATTCTAATCTGATGTTGTTCCTTCTGTTGGCAAGAGACACTATATGGATTCATGATTGTTGTCATTGATGGCAACAAAGTTTATCCCACACATCCGCAAGACATGGTGTGTCTCTACCAGAAGTCAGAATGAAGATTGTTGAGGTCCGGTAAACAAGAACAGAGCTTGTGGCAAGGTCCGACAGACAAGTCAAGAGGACTACCTTGAGTAATAGATTCCAAGGATTTAGCCTCTGGTGATGGACAAGGAAAAAGATATGAATAGTTGAGTACCGGATTCCTGAGTGACAGTGTGAATAGAGGAAGAACTGACTAACAGAACATCAGACTACTTTCCAGATGTGTTACTGATGGTGTTAAAAGTTATGAAGGCATGAATCATGTTTGGCCGACATGATTAATGATTTCTACAAGTATATTCTTGATCCGCATTACTTGATGTGCAAGGATTCAGCCGACAGAACAGAGTTTGTGAGAAGATTGACTGTTCCGAGTGCCGACTAGAAAGGTGATGAAATTACTTGTGCAGATATATATACATGATGGATTTAGTTGTGAGAAGTGTAGTGGTGATATGTGATATGCGAATAAAAGCAGAGCAGAATAGAAATAGTAAGAAAGGTCCAGTATGTGAAAGGAAAGCAGCATAAGAAAAGAGGAAAGATGAAGTGCAGTAGATCAGTGTACTGAGCCTAACCAGAACTAAACTCCAGCATATGTGGATGCTTCCAATCAGTTCAAGTATTGTATAACATTCTTTTGTAGACAGTGTGTCTCCTTGTAGGCAGTGTGCCTCCTTTGTGAGTAGTGTGCTCGGGCAGTGAGCCCTAATTGGCAAGTGCCATTTTTGAATTTCCTTATTCTTCTAATAGAGAATAATCTTTAGGTTAATCACCCCATGGTTTTCTCCCTTAACAGGGTTTCCACGTCAAAAATACTGTGTCATGTGTTTTTCCATTTCATGGTAATGTTTGCTTGTTTGAATTAATGCTGCATTGATTAATAAGAAAGTTCAGAAAGAAGAAATAATTAGGATAACTGATTCACCCCCCCTCTCAGTTATCAACAATTGGTATCAGAGCTAAGTTCCTCCTAACAAAGGCTAACAGCTTGAGGAATATTTGGGAGTTCAAATGGATGCATATGGTTTAAGAGAGCAACTCAAGACTGCCCTTGATGATCTTGAACAGTCAAACTCTGAAGTCAATGAATTAAAGGAAAGACTCAAATAGGCTGATGATTTCATGAGAGAACTAAAAGATAAATTAAGTCTCTCTATGAAAAAGAGAAAGGAGCTGCTTCAGGAATTGGCAAGACAAGGTGAAGAAAATAATGCAAATGAAGAGCTGACTGAGAAAACCAAGTTATGTGAAAAGTTATCAAAAGAAATCATTATGGTAAGACATGAAATGGAATCAGGAGTTATAAAGTTTACCCAAGAAATTGAAGAAAAAAGAAAAACTGAAGATAATCTAAGACAATCTCTCAAGGAGAAATCAAAAGATTGCCACTAGATGGATAGAATTATCAGACATCTTGAATTTGATCTTGAAGATGCTAAAGATAATGAAGAAAAACTTGAGGATCAAATTGTCTCTCTAAAAAGGGATCTTCAAACAACGAGTATAAAGAGAAATTCAAGATAAGTTTTTCTCAACTTGAAGTTCTTCTTGGAAGTCAAAAGAAGGTAGATGACAAATGTGGTTTGGGATATGAGAAAGGAGAAAGCTCCAGATCTAGTCAGAAGAATTTTGGATCAGAAAATCCAAGGAATAGGCCTAGAAGACCTCTGGTAAGACAGCCTAATGCTCAAAGATATCCATCCTTCAATGGATACTGCCACAGCTGCAATCACTTTGGTCACAAAGCTAATTAGTGCAGAAAAAGAATGAATCAGACTAATTCATCCTTCTCCAGATAGTGTTTTAACTGCAAAAGGTATGGTCACAAGTCTCATGAATGCAGAAATATGAAAATGAACAAATCATTCAATGGTAGATGCTTTGCATGCAATAGAGTAGGTCATATGGCTAATTAATGTAGATCAAGAGGATATCAGTCAAACATGCAAAGAACTATTGTTTTCCAAATCTATAATATGTCCAGTCATAATGCAAAATTCTGTAGAAGCAAGAATCAGGAGAAAAGAGGTCCGGTATATCATAATTAAAATCAAGATAAGGGTAAACAAAAGGTGAATGCGAATAAAGTTAGGAATGAGATGAACAAGATCTGGGTGAAGAAAAGTTTAGAGAATGTAGAGGTTGAATCCACACCAGACTCTGGTGCTAATATTCCTTCCAGAAACTAAAAGGTGAGCTCTGGCTTAGGGGGAGACACAAAGAAAACCTTGTTCCCCCAGCCAGTTAAGTGGTGCCTGAAATTGGCACATGAGAAGCTGTGGATCAAAGGGTTTCTATAGAAACATGTAAAGAAGGTTAGGTAAAGATCTGAGAGATCCACAAGAAAATTTAAAAGGTTCAATTCCTTCAGAATTGGTCTGGTTAAGTAAGTCTTCTGGTAAAATAGGTTTCTCACAAGATTGGCTCGGTATGAATCCAAATTGATACAGCTTGATCTGCGGATACATAAGATGATCAGAAGGACAAGTGGATATGATGATTCATCACTAACATCGATCACAAGGGAATCATAATGATCCGGATGAGTTTCTTCCTCCTTGAACAAGGAAAACCAGGCAAACTGGATTGAATTAGGTTGTTCATTTATTGCAAGGTGAAAATTAGGGCTTCTTGGAATAAAAGAGTTCATTTGTCTGTCATTTACACACTTGTACACTCACATGCGAAGAAGAAAGAAAAGGAGCTCTGCAAACAACTTCTCCCAAAAGATCAAGGCAACTCTTCATACAGCTCTATTCGGATTTCTTCATGTGCCCTAACCTATGTAAAAGGTATTTATCGTTCTTGATATCCTTCAGTAAGATTGTTTGATGATGGCTACTCTGAATATAGTAAAGATCTCTGATAGACCTCGGCCCTCATTTAAGAAACATCCATATAAATCCTTGGAGGTAGATCCCCTAGGTGCATTTTCCAGTGTTCTGCATGGTGTATTGCACACTGAAGATATTAGGGTTTATATACATTCAAATGTTGAAGAGTTTGGGGAATTCAAACTAAGAGATATCTATCACAAATAGCTGTTAGATGATTCATTTGAGCTCAAACCCCAATACATAGGCCTCCGGAACAAGCACTTTGCACAATACATACATTTCCCTTATTTTACAGAGGATGAATTTGTTAGGTACATTCTGAGCAGAATACATGACAACTTCATGTGGTTGAATGGACCATTCAAGATCACTAAGGATTCCATCAGGGCAGTTACCAGATTACACTCATCCGGTGGGATTCCTGTTCTTAAATCTGTAAAGAACCAAATTGTGTGTAATGCTACCGGATCTAAGTTTGACAAAAGAGCAATGATAGTAGATGACATCACTGATCCGGATGTCAAGTTTGCTTCTATGATCATTGGATATAAGATATATCATTCTAGCAGAGAAAATTCTGTACCTGGAACTGCCATCTATACTGCTTATGAAATGTTAAGAAAGGATGCAGACTATGATCTTTGTCAGCTTCTCTTGAACCAACTCTTGGAGAATCTACAAAAAATCAAGAAAGACAAAAAGAATTCATTCAAGTATGGTGGATTAATTTTGTGCTTATTCTTCTACTTTATGAATGAGCTTCCCGGATCAAATGGCTGGGTATGGGAGAATGATAAACTGGTAGCTATCCAAATCAGAGATTATTTACATGGACATGGTGACAACAAAGAATAAAATATAGCTCTGTGGGGGTATTTCAAGAACTTTTAGAACATGATGCAAGTAAGAGAAAGAATTCCTTAGTCTCTTGTTGAAAAATACAAAGACACAGTATGCTTTATGGTAGAGACAGATCAGTGCCTAATGGAGGTAGTAGAACCAAGGATAGTCTAGATCATGCCCATGGGGTATGAAGTTGATGAACAGATTGTGGAGCTGCATGTTCAACACATGTTAAGCTAGCCTAAAGATCCAAAAGCATAAAGGTTTGGAACCTTTGAGGAGCTGAGAATAAAAATCCATGTTGAACTCAAAGAACCAGAGATCAAAAGGAAGGTGAGGAAAGAAGTAGAGAATATTGCTCAAGGCTTTGGCATCTCAAAGGAGGCACTTGATGCCTACAAGAAAAGGATGGAAAGGGATGAGGAAGAGAAGAAAGAGGCAAAAAAGAAAAGCAAGGAAAGTGCTCCGGTAGAAACCACAACCCAAACCAAATCATCAAAAAGATCTGCACCTGTCACAGCTAAAAGCTCAAAACTGGAAGTCCAGGCATCTGGTAAAAGAGAGAAAAGATCAAAGACAAAAGCCACAAGGGCTTATGCAAGTCAAAAGGATGAAGAGGAAACTGAATCAGATGAGGAGATCAGGAAACTAAAGAAGAAGAAGAAATCATCTGGTTAAGGAAAAGAACATAAGGAAGAGGAATTTGTTGAAAAACCTACTCTCTCCTTAGATGATGTAGTAAAAGCAGTCACTGTGGATGGCAACCTACAACCCTTAACATAATTCTATGATTATTATAATGAAGTAGATAAAAAGATTCTGGAGGAAGCCACAGTTAAGTTTTTAAACATTTACAATAAAGATTTTATTGAAATTATCTCTCTAATTCCTAAGAGTCTAGAGAAGGAGTTGGAAATGAGAAAGACCAATGCCATGGCAAAAGACCTTGAGATCTGGGAACAGATAGCTATTCAGCTATATCCTTCAATTGATCCCAAGATAATGAACATGGTATTCAAAGACTGCAAGGATGATTTCAGGAGCAAAGCAAGGATGAATCAGCTTATGCTTGGTGAGACCGACAAGGTAGCAAAGGACACTGAAGAGATTCTCTGAAAAGCCTTCAAAAGATTTAATCTTCCTATCATAGAGGACATGGGTACTGATCCCTCCACTACAAATGTTGTAGAAGAAACTCCTGAGAAAATGTCAGAAGAGGTGGGCCCTGAGCAGACTAACATTTCCCCTCTGATTTCCCCTACAGTCTCTGGATCTAAAGGAGAAGAAAAATCACAGGAGAATGAATTAGAGGTGAAGGAAAAAGAAGATGACAGTACTAAGGTTGTAGAAGGAGAGAAGACTTCAGTAGAGAAAATCACAACTGCTAGTGGTGAAGGAGAGAAAACTCCTAAGGACAGTTCCAAGACTACAGAAGAGAAGAAACATCTGTCTACGGCAAGAGACACTGCACTAACTGTCCAAGAATTCTTGAACAAAGAAATAATGGAGATTGATGAACCGGAGCTTCTACAAGGTCCATTCAATTTTGATTCTCTTTCTCTGGTATAGACAATGAAGATAGCTTCATTTGTAAATGCTAAGGCTAATGAAAACTCCTAAAGTCTCATATGGAAGATTGTGAGTTGATAGAAGCTACTTCCGGAGCTTGAAAAGATTATGCCATCGGTTGAGAAAGATCCCACAGCCTCCTCTTGCGGTAATCTCAAAACCTTAGTCAGCAGTGTTAGTACACATTTTGATTCTCTAGAAAAATTAGCTGAAGAAAAGGTCCAGAAGGAGTTTTTGGATAAAAGATTCTCTGAGGTACAGGGTTTGATTATTAATGATAGAAGAAACATGAATATTGGAATAAAGAGCCTAGAAAATGCTCTTAAAGATGGAGGAGAAATGTATAAATTTTGTTTATCATGGTCCAAAGTAACACTGGACATTCAGAAGAAAATAAAAGCACAGGAGGATAAACTATCAAACCTATCAAAGAATTTTTATCCTCTCGCTTCCTCTATAACAAATCAAGAATGTCAGACTATTGCAGTCTTGAGTGAAATCAAGAAATTGGAGAAGGAAAGGAAAAATAGAATAAGCAGGTTGAGTGAGCTTAGGGGGTTAATTGTCCCTAAGCTATAGGCCATGCATGAGGCCATAATAGAAGCTCAAATCACAGCCCAGACAAATGATCCGACAGATCTAAAAAGGGCAGATGCGTTTGCATTCCTATTGAGTGGGCATATCTCAATTTTGGACAGGATGAAGCAGAGTTGGGCAACAGAAGTTGTATAGTTGAAGAACACTTTTGCAGACATACTTAAGTATATGTAAGTATGCCATATATATACTTATGTGGCTAAGTATAGTAAATTTTTTTTGAAAATTTTGGTGTGCGGACCCCACCCTTTGCCACTGATGTCAAAGGGGGGTGAAGAGTAGTGAAAAATGAGGAATCCAACTAAGGGGGAGCTCCAGAAAATATATATAAAGACAGAGCATCAGCCAAGGGGGAGCATAGTGTATACACTTAGTCATTTTTCACTAAGTGTTGTCATCAATGCCAAAGGGGGAGATTGTTGGCAAGAGACACTATATGGATTCATGATTGTTGTCATTGATGGCAACAAAGTTCATCCCACACATCTGTAGGACATGGTGTGTCTCTACCAGAAGTCAGAATGAAGATTGTTGAGGTTTGGTAAACAAGAACAAAGCTTGTGGCAAGGTCCGACAGACAGGTCCGAATCTCTCAGAGGAAGTATCTTGGTGAAGTGCGGATTTGGGAAAGTCAAGAGGACTACCTTGAGTAATAGATTCCAAGGATTTATCCTCCAGTGATGGACAAGGAAAAAGATATGAATAGTTGAGTACCAGATTCCTGAGTGACAGTGTGAATAGAGGAAGAACTGACTAACAGAACATCAGACTACTTTCCGGATGTGTTATTGATGGTGTTAAAGGTTATGAAGGCATGAATCATGTTTGGCCGACATGATTAATGATTTCTACAAGTATATTCTTGATCCGTATTACTTGATGTGCAAGGATTCAGCCGACAGAACAGAGTTTGTGAAAAGATTGACTGTTCCGGGTGCCGACTAGAAAGGTGATGAAATTACTTGTGCGGATATATATACACGATGGATTTAGTTGTGAGAAGTGTAGTGGTGATATGTGATATGTGAATAAAAGCAGAGCAGAGCAGAAATAGCAAGAAAGGTCCGGTATGTGAAATGAAAGCAGCAAAAGAAAAGAGGAAAGATGAAGTGCAGCAGATCAGTGTACTAAGCCTAATCGGAATTGAACTCCAGCATATGTGGATGCTTCCAATCAGTTCAAGTATTGTATAACATTCTTTTGTAGATAGTGTGTCTCCTTGTAGGCAGTGTGCCTCCTTTGTGAGTAGTGTGCTCGGGCAGTGAGCCCTAATTGGCAAGTGCCATTTTTGTATTTCCTTATTCTTCTAATAGAGAATAATCTTTGGGTTAATCACCCCATGCTTTTCTCCCTTAATAGGGTTTCCATGTCAAAAATACTGTGTCATGTGTTTTTCCATTTCATGGTAATGTTTGCTTGTTTGAATTAATGCTGCATTGATTAATAAGAAAGTTCAGAAAGAAGAAATAATTAGGATAACTCATTCACCCCCCTCTCAGTTATCAACACCTTCGTCTTCATCCACCTTCACATTTGCACTTTCAAAAATATTTTTGTCTTTTATTGTAACACTGATAAGCCTTACTCTTGGTAGAGTATCTAAGGAAGATTCCTTCATCACATCTTACATCAAATTTTCGTAGATCTTCATCTCTTCTGATACAGTATTTACTGCCAAAGACTTTGAAATATCTTACTATAGGAATTCTTCCATACCACAGTTCATAGGGAGTTTTAGTACCATTACCTTTCACTTGAACCCTATTTTAAATGTAGACCACAGTGTGTATAGCTTCTTTCCAAAAGACTTCCAGTACACCTCCTTTCATCATTGTCCTAGTAGCCTCCTGAACTATCGTATTCTTCCTTTCCATAACTCCATTTTGCTGGGGAGTTCTAGGTGTAGACAATTGCCTCTTAATCCCTTACTCTTCATAGAAAATGTTGAACTCATTTGAATTAAATTCATTTGAATTGAACTCAAACACTTGATTTTCAGTTCTAACTCATTCTCAACCATTGCCTTGAAGGATTTGAACTTTTCTAGGGCTTAGAAGATTTGTCTCTTAAGAAAGTAACCCAAGTCATTCTAGAATAATCATCAATAAGTAACATGAAGTACCTGTCACCTTGCAAAATTTTTACCCTTTTAGGACTAGATAGGTCTGCATGCACTAGATCTAGTAGACCAACAAAAAATTGCTCTTTGTTGTTGAAACTTGTCCTACTATGCTTCTCAAACTAACATTATTTGTAGATGGTATTGATGGGTTTCACAAGATTTGGTAGATCTCTCACAGTCTAACCTAAACTTATCTTTACTAGATTGACAAAGTTTATATGACACATCCTTTTGTGCCATAGCCAACTCTCATTTGCTTGGGCCAATAAACAGTAATCACTAGTTCCTCTTAATTGATAAATGTTACCTCTGGTCTTCTTACAAGTAGCAATCACAGTTCTAGAGCTTTCCATGATCTTGCACCCATTGTCTTTGAATATCAAATCATAACCTTTACCACACATCTAACCAACACTCAAAAGATTATGCTTCAGAGCCTTCACATGAAGGACATTATTAGTATTATGCTTACCATAAAATGAGATAGATCCTTTTCCACAAATCTTACCAACTGCATTGTCTCGAAAACTAACTAGTCCTCCATCATACTTTTCCAAACTCACAAAATTACTTTTGTCACTAGTCATATGATGTGAGCATCCACTATCAATAATCCATTCATCCTTATCTTTCTCAACCTATACTGCCAAAGCACTTTCTTCCACTGGTTTCTCTTCCTTCACATAGCTAGCAGGATTAGTAGACATAGGTTCTTCTTTGATGGCAATAAACAAACATTCATTTGCACTAGTACTAGCATTATCAGATTCATCATTAGTCACACTTTCATTATCAAAATCTCTAACATAGTAGTATTTCTTTGGAACTCTATCCCTATTCTCAAATCTTTTTCTATTCCTTTCAATTCTTTCAAGACATCTAGAAGCATAATGACCTACTTGACCACAAGAAAAATATTTGAAAGGTAATTTGCCTTTAAACTTACCAAAACCTCTCTGTAATGTGTTAACAAAGTTAGCTTCAAGTTCATCAATATCATCAGGTTCCACCTTATATTTCTCAACTCTAGAGATCTTTTCTGAAGTAATGGCTTTGAAGGCAGTCTCAACTTTTGGTAATGCATCACCA
Organism: Cunninghamia lanceolata; assembly: GCA_027924645.1. Lineage (NCBI taxonomy): Eukaryota > Viridiplantae > Streptophyta > Pinopsida > Cupressales > Cupressaceae > Cunninghamia > Cunninghamia lanceolata. Next base: position 10,623,970 of record BSBN01000193.1, read on the forward strand.
AACTCTCTCATCTCAAACACTGTAAGCTTTCCAAGTAATTGATCTCTGTCAATAGCTTTTATAGTCATTACTTCTTCAATTGTAGCTACCTTGTGACCATAGGACATTTGTAGTGATTTGAGAATTTTCATCACAATTTCCTTATCATTGAGAGTTCCTCCCATAACTTTTATTCCAGTGACAAGTTCATCAACTCTTTGCATAAAGGCTATTATGTTTGCATCTTCATTCATCTTCAAACCCTCATATTTCACTTTCAAGTTCTGTAGCTTGGATTCTCTTACAAAATCATCTCCTCCATACAGATTTTTTAGTTTCTCCCATACCTCATTTGCAGATTCAAGGTCCACAACTTTTCTCAAGACTATGTCACTTAAGGATCTTAACAGGGCATCTTTTGCTTTGACATCTAGCTCATATTCTTTGATATCATCTTTAGTTGTCAAACCATCTTCAGGCATGAAAAATTGTGACTATGTAGCTAGTCATACTTTATAACTAAGATAGAGGAGATGGCTTTTCATTCATACCTTCCAATGAGCATAGTTTGTTGCATCAAATTGTGGAGCTTCCCTTTTATAATACATCCTAGATCTTTCTCAAGCTGTTAGGCCTTCTTTTGAGGAACCTTCCTCTGATACCAATTGTTGAACTACACTAGACAACTGAGAGGGGGGTGAATCAATTGTACTATAATTTTTAACCAATTATGAACATCAACCTATCAATTACTTATATTTTGATATAACCATGAAAGCATGAAATGAGATGTTAAACACAATAACATAATCAACATAGGAGATACAAGATTTTTACATGGAAAACCCTAAAAAATATATAGGTTATATCAATACCAAAAAATAGAGGCTCACTACCTACAGGGTTCACTACAAAGAATGGCTCACTACCTATGGGTGGCTCACTACCAAAGGGTGGCTTACTGCCAAAATGGTGAACTGATTCAGCAACATCTACTCCATGCCAGGGATTAGTTCCATTGAAGCACAATATTATTTATCTTCTCTGCTCTTCCACACCTTCACACTTATCTTTTCATCTTTGCACCACACACACTTCTTTCACAACTACATCAAGGTTAGCATTTCATCAACCTTAGAATGTACATCAAGGTTAGCATTTCATTCATCAACCATTGGATTAATCTCTAAGGTCGACATTACAATCATACATAAAATAGGTCTAGACCTAATACAATTTAAGATAAGAAAAAGATGTAAAGATGTATGTTGATCACGCCATGCCTTACCTAGGACTCAAGCACAATCCTCCATGCCATAATACACTTATACAATCTTTGTTGCATCTCTGCAAATAATGAATTCAATCATGTCAGCCAAGACTGAAGAGAGCACTAGGTCTGCTAAGAACATTCTTCATTGTCAATCCAATTTTCTCTTTGTTGACCAATCCAAAGGTAGGAACATGATTAGGAGATATCCGCAAGTACATTGTAATCACTAGGAACAACCACACAATTTCTAACCATTCTGTCAAGAGGATTCTTCAAACTGGAGCACAAGAACAACACTATCAGTCACTGTCATAAGTAAAAGATAGCTTGCAGACTACCAAATCACAAACCATTGTAGTTGAAGGCAATTATCATCATCATAGACTTGATTCCAGAACCGCAGACCAAAATACTTCAATGCAAGGGATTGCAGAGTATAACACGCTCTCCCTGTCACCACCAAACATATAGGAAAAGCAGTTTTCACACTGGTGAACACAATTCACTTAATTCATCATGCTAGAGGCTCAAAAATGGAATATAACATCTTCATACAGACTTCTAAACTACTTCCAATCCACAAGAAAAGATATTCATTCTATAGGAAATGCGAAGCTATCTTCTAGACTATTCTTAAGAGTCTAATACAGTATTTCGACTACAACACACTGTTTCCACTGGAGGGGCTAATTTGCTCAATATCCTCAACATCAGAATCACTTAAATAGGTAAATACAAATCATCTTACTCATGACAAGCAAGAAACAAAATAAGAACACAGTTGATACCAATGACAACATAGATATGTTGACATCAATGACAACATCGATTAGGCACATACTTGTAAAACTCCCTTGTCACTGCCTTGGTAAACATATCCACTGGATTTTCATTTGTATGTATCTTTCCTAGCCATAACTGTCCACAATCCAACACCGATCGGATGAAGTGATACCTTAGCTATATGTGTTTGGTCTTTGAATACAAGGCAAAATTCTTTACAAGATGTATGGCACTCTGATTGTATGTAAACAAATAACTGTTAGCCTATTATTTGCCTGATTCTTCCATGAAACATTGCATCTATATCATCTCCTTGCTTGCCTCTGTTGTAACTACATACTCTATCTCTGTGGTGGATAAAGCAACCACCTTTTACAACCTATAGATCCAACTCACTGCTGTCCCACCTATAGTAAAGACATAATCTATAGTACTTCACCTGGTATCAATATACCCTACCAATTATGAGTCCACATACCTCTCAAATATATGAGAATCTATTTTACTGCATTCCAATGCTCCAATTCAAGATTACTCATATACCTTTTTATGATTCCTACATGTGCAATATCCAGTCTTGTGTATACCATGGCGTACATTAAACTTCCTACAGCCAAAGCATATGGTACTTTGGACATTTTTTCTTCCACTTGTATCTTAGGACACATCTTCTTAGTCAATTTCAAATGACTAGGCAAAGGTGTGCTAACAACTTTTGCATTCTCCATATGGAATCTCTACAACACCTTTTCAACATAATCAGCCTGAGATAGAGTCAATTTTCTATTCTTCCTATCTCTACAAATTTTCATACCAAGGATTTGTTTTGCTATACCCAAATCCTTCATAGCAAAAGATTGTGCTAACTATTGTTTTAATTCTCCTATATGATCCATGTTAGACCCTACTACAACCATGTCATCAACATATAAACATAAATAATGTAGCTATCATTATCCAACCTCTTAAAATAAACACAATGGTTAGAATTACACCAGTTGTAGCCTTGATCAGCCATAAAACTATAAGTTTTTAAATACCATTGCCGAGGTGCTTGTTTCAAGCCATATAAACTCTTCTTCAATCTGCACACCAATTTCCCCTTACCTTTGACCTCATATCCATGTGGTTATTCCATATATATCTCATCCTCCAAATCACCATAGAGAAAGTCAGTTTTCACATCTAGCTATTCCAAATGCAAATCTTCAGCAACCATAATACTTAAAATAGTACAAATAGAAGTCATCTTAACAACTGGAGAAAAAATCTCATCAAAATTAATACCTTTTTTCTATGAAAATCATTTTAAAAATAACCTAGATTTAAATCTTTTCTTACCTCCATCTTCCTCTTTCAGCCTATAAACCCATTTGTTTGGTAAAGTCTTTTCACCTGTAGGCAACTTACAAAATTCTTAAGTCTAATTTTTCAACAATGAGTCCATTTCTTCTTTCATTGCAAGCTCCCACTAAACCTTTGTATCCACCAACATAGATTCATCATACCCTTCAAGTTCACTAGCATCTGTTAACAAAATAGAATACAAAGAGGGAGAAAACCTTTCAAGAGGTCTACTTAGCCTTGTTGTCTGTCTGACATTCACTGGAGTTTGTGATATTTCTTGTTGTTGTTGTGGAGCATGAAGAACCACTGGAACATCACTATTTGGAGTATCATCTAGTACCACATAATCCTTATCTTTCTTCTCACGTTGCTACAACTGGTCTTTGTACAATAACTTATCATTCAATACAACATCCTTGCTTCTCACAATTTTTAGATTTTCAACATCCCAAAGCCTATAACCAAATTCATCAATACCATATCTAATGAAGATATGCTTTTCTGATTTTGCATCCATCTTGGTTCTATTTTTAGAATCTACATGTGTAAATGCTTCACATCAAAAGGTTTTAAGAAAAGAATAACTCACCTTCTTACCTATACATGCTTCCTCTAGAATACCACAACCCAAAGGAACTGAAGGACCTCTATTAATTAAATATATAGTAGTATTGACAACCTCTACCCACATGTTTGAAGGCAGCCCATCATGCAATCTCATGCTCCTTGCACGCTCCATTATTGTCCTATTCATGCACTTACCCACTCCATTTTCTTGTGGAGTCCCTGCAAATTCTATTAAAGGAACAATAATCCTCAAATTCTTTACTACAATACTCACCACCATTATCATATCTGAGATATTTTAATCTTTTACCTGTCTCATTCTCAACCAAGATTCTCCATTTCTTAAATGTTTCAAATACATCAGATTTTTGCCTAAGGAAATAAATCTAAACCTTCCTAGTTGCATCATTTATGAATGTAACATAATACCGAGAGCCACTAAGAGAAGATACCTGATATGGTCCCCATATATCTGTATACACAAGCTCTAACTTTTCATCTTTCTTTTGCTTCCCATCCTTGAGAAAACTAACTCTCTTTTGTTTGCCATACACACAACTTTCATAGAAATCCATATTAATACATTTTAGACCTGGTAAAAATTTCTTCAAATGAAGTACCTTCATACCTTTTCACTCATATCCCTAAGTTTGTTATGCCACAATGTTGTCTCATAACGTACAACAATTATTTTAGTCTCTTCCTGCGAACCTGCAGCAACTGCTCCTGAACCTGTTTGTTTTTTCTCTGCAAGAACTAAAGTAGAAGGAATAATATGACCTATACAAAGATATAAGGTGCCTACTTTCAGACCTTTTTCTACTATTAAGGCACCTCTTGAAACCTTCCAATTTTTATCATTAAAAGTAACTGTGCAACCTTCATCACCTAGCTGCCTTGCTGAAATTAAATTCCTACTTAGCCTTGGAATGTGCCTTACCTCTTGTAGAAGCCAATGATTCTCATTCTACAAGTTCTTAATTGTAATTCTTCCCTTTCAAACAATTTGGCAGGGTTCATTATCTCCAAAATAAACTAGCCCAAAATCCAATTGGACATAATCAAGAAAATAACTTCTATGGGGTGTAACATGAAATGAGGCCCCTAAATCTAAAACCCATGAATCATCAACATTATCTAGGGAAAGAATCAAAGCATCATATTTAGATTTATTACTTACCACATTTGCCTCCTTATTACCTTCTTGTTTGTCTCCTTCTTTATTCTTCCAAGACCAACAATCTTTCTTCAGATGACCTAGTTTCCCATAGTACCAGCAATCCTTCTATCCTCTGGATTGGGACCTCTTGTCCTTTGATTTTCCTCATGACTTCCCATGACCTCTAGAACCTTTTCCTCTCTCCTTTGATCTACCCATGCTTTTTGGATTAAAAACAATACCTGATGTGGACCCTCCTGATCTTTTTCGTTGCATTTCCTTGCTAAGGATAACACCAACAACATCATCAAATTTCAAACTATTTGAACTAGAGACAAAGTTACATCCATTCCCAAGCTATTTTAGCTTTTTGGCAAAGAACATAAAACCAAGAGAACCCTCACCTTTTCATCAAATTTCACTTTTACAGAAATTAACTAACTAGTAATTGTATTAAACTCATTTAAATGATCTATCACAGATCTACTTTCAATTATTTTCAAATTAAACAAACACTTCATATGAAATACCTTATTTGAGGCTGAGGGTTTTTCATACAATTTAGTCAAAGCTTTCATCAGTTCATTTGTTGTCTTCGCTTCTATTATATTGAATGCCACAGATGGTACTAGGCACAACTGAATGGTTCCTAGTGCCTTTCTATCGAAAAGTTTCCAATCCTCATCAGTCATTACTGTTGATTTCTTGGCTATTCCTTCCAATGACCTTCATAAATCCTTCTGATAGAGATAATCCTCCATCTGCATCTTCCACAACTGATAGTTCTACCAATTAAATTTATCTACCTTTAAATTCCCATCGTTTGACATTGCTCCCATTTAACAGTGAGACTCCCCCTCAACCATGAGACCTTCCTGCAGATGATAATTGAACACAACCTGCTCTAATACCACTTGTTAGGAATTTCATGTAGAAGATATCAATTAAATGCAAATAAAGATTAAATAGAGGAATACACCCTTGACCCCATCTTGGGGGCACTACCCCCAAACCTTCGTTAAATAATTTGGGGGGAAACTACACTGATCAAAGTGGGGAAAATTTATCCTCTGAATCTGATTAGGGTCCATATAACAACATTGCACCCCTACAACTTGAAGCTATTGTTAGTGCTATAACAAAATATGGAAATCTAAAAGAGGTAGAAGAACTTTATGATGAAAGATCCTTAGTGCTATAAAGATCCTCATTAGTCATTGATGTCCCTTGACCCTTTCTTGGGGACAGTGCCTCAAAACCCCCGTTAAATAATTTGGGGAGAAGTTGTACTAATAAAAGTGGGGAAATTTAACCTCTAAGTCTGATTAGGCTCAATATAACAACATTGCACCCCTACAACTTGAAGCTATTATTAGTGCTATAATGGAATATATAAATCTAAAAGAGGTAGCAGAACTTTATGATGAAAGATCCTTAAATTACAAATCAACTATTAAAACAAAAATAATCAAGTACATGGGCTCTTTCAATAATGCTTTAATATAGATTATTGATCAATTACTTGAAAATCTTGCTATTGTGTTAAAAAGAAAAGAAATGAAGCTATGAATAATGACACTAAAATGAGAAATAAGGCAATTGAGAAAATTTATCCTTCAATTTCTACTCAAGAAAAGACTAATGCTATTCAAAGGTTAGCCAAAGAATTTCGAACAAAACTAAGATTGAACACCTTAATGTCTAATGAAAAAGAGGAAATAAAGAGGCTAGAAAAGGAGACCTTGAAGATAAAAGTAGATATCATTAAGGAAATGAAAATTGATACAACTATCAATGAAGAATTGTCTTCTTCTATGGAAAAAAAAAAGGGTGATGATAATTCTAAGAAAAATGAAGAGACTGGAGGAACGAGTACAAAACAAGATATTTAGGCAGAGAAAAATATGTCATCTCCTCCAATAAACACTAAAACAACCAATTTAGAGGATCAGAATGATGAAAACTTATCTCCTCCAAAATACATTAGTATAGAACATGTTAATCGTCCTCTAGAGAATGTAGAGAGTATTGAAGAAAAGAAGGGGAATCTAGAGGAAAAGTGAGATAAAGAAAAAGGAAAATAGAGTAAGATGGTTTTAAAGGAAAATGAACAAGTAGAAAACACTATGGATAATGCTTCTGTTCCTCTAGAAACCTCTGGGTATTAGGCTAAAAACAAAGAAGGTGAAGGGTTACATGAAGAAAATTGTCCTCCAGAGATCTCAGGTTCACACATGGTCACCATTTTTGAAGAGAAGAGAAATACAGAGGGTGAGAGTTTTGGATTTTGTCCAATTGACTCCATCATACACTTCTTGGCTCAATAGTGACAAATTCAGGCTATTGCATCCCCACTGGGCATGCCAAATGAGGTCAAGGGAAATAAATGAAGTCAAAAACATAAACAAAATGAATAAAAACACATGTTTATACCTTCAAATGATGTCCTCCTCCTTGATAAGGTTGAGAGAGTGCACTCTTACACTCTAGTTCTACCCATGGCTTCAATCTGAAATGCTCTCAAATGCATATGCAAGTCACTAAAAAGCCTATCTCAAGATGAGATGATGGAGAGATTTTGGCACGATAACAATACACTAAATGTGGATCCTCAAATGGCTTGGGAGAGGTTATATTTATAGGCATTTTGGAGGGAGATTTGATCCAATGGTTGAAATTGAAAGTAGAGATCAATGGATGAGGATAAATGTGAGATAAAGGGCTTAATTTGATCAACAAGAATGGAGGAATGAGAATAAAAGTCAATTTTTAATTCACCTTGGGAAGGGGTGTTCATTAATGAAGTTAGATGAGATGGATTAAAAAAGAATTTTAAATTCTTTTAGGGAAGAGGTGAGGATTAGAAACAAATTTTTAATTCATTTGGGGAAGAGTTCTATTAAATGTGAAATATGACATGTTAGGTGTGTAAGAACTCATTAACGAGTTTTAGGACAAAAGGTGTATAAAAAATTACCTTATGTGGAACAAAGGCTAATTTTTTATTTGGGGTATGTGGGGATGAGTGTTAAGTAGGGTTTGACCAAACTAATCAAGGGGATTAGTTGAATTAATATGGCTGTAGTAAATTAGTCAATGGCTTAATTAGGAGTTAAAATTAATCAAATAAGGGTTTCTTTAATTAATTTAGGTCTAGGGGTCACATAAGCTATGGTAGCTAATTAAATAATATCTATTTAATCAACTAAGATAGGGTAGGATGAATTAACTAGATAAACACAATTTATCTAATTAATTAGGTTTAAGGGAATGGTGAAATTAACCAAATAAATATTTGCATATTTATTTATTTAATTAGGCTAATGTAGTAAGTGTAAGCATTGAATTATTAATTCAATCTAAAAGATGAAATGATGGAGGGAAGGTGAATGATCAAGTGTTGGAAAGTCTAATTAATTGAATAAAAAAAATAATTAATTAATTGGGGTGATGCCAGAAGATGGTTAGTCAGTGAAGATATTTTTAGGTGTCTACATTTGCCCCTCTTTGATGTGGCATCGTGACCTATAAGGGATATGGCATCAAGTCAAAGCATTTGCCCCAACTACCTCGGGAAGGAATGGAATGGATGAGGGATGCCCCCTCAATAAGTCAGGTGAAAAAAGTAAAATCTTTTTGGGTGAGCTCTTGAAAGGAGGAAAGGTGATGAAAAATGGAGAGAGGATGGAAAAATAGGATGATAGGAAGAAAAACAGGTGAAAAAGGTTAAGATTTGCACCCTGGGAGGGAAAACTTGTGTTGGAGGATGACATGGCCTTCTGTAAATAGAAAAAGTAGGCCCAAATTGCCACATTTGCATCCATTGAGCCACTTGGATGAGAGAGAAGAAGAGATGAGATGGTGAACCCACTCTTCCCATGCTACAAGCATTTTTTTGAGCGCGTTCATTCTTACATGAGATTACCGATGGTTGGTGACCGAGTATGTGGACTAACCCTAGCTTTGTCAATTTTTAATTTTGGGTATTTATGGCATTGGGAAATGGGAAAATTAGGGGTTGACACAATCGGGGAACCATCTGGCACCCTCAGGGGCTAGATTGGCACCATCTTCTGGAATGGTGCCTAGGGTTTGGTAGAAAAATGGGTTTCGTGGGGTTTATGCACCAAAATAGTGCCATGGGAAGAATAAACAGTGCCATTCTCTCGAATGGCACCTTCCTAGGAGGAAATGGCACCATCCTTGGGATTGGCACCATTCTTGGCTAAAGTAGAACCATCTCAATAATTGGTGTCATGGTAGGGAAATTTGGCACCAAAATCAAAAAAATTAGCGCTATTTGTACTGATTTGCAAAGAAAATGCTAGAATTAATTAATTGGGGTGATATTGGAAGATGGTTAGTTAGTGAAGACATTTATAGGTGTATACAGTTATAATCTAAAAAGTAAGCTTGTGATCTAGATTGTAGCCCGCACATTGCTGAAATATAAGAATTGTAATTGTCTGATATATTGAGCATATAAATCTTCCATTGCATTCTATTCTTGTGTTGTTTCTGTTGTATTTACTCTAGATGAATGGTTGGAAAATCCATTCTCTTGACCCTCCATCAATGACTGCACCAAGAAGGTGGTAGAAAATGCTTAAAAATCATCGCTAAGTGATAGACAATCATAGGATTCTAGTGTGTCACATAGACGTCTATGCCTCATAGTCATGTTTAGTTGAGTTTAGTTTTTAAATATTTAGAACCCCTTAAGACAACAATAAATATAAAATAATTAAACATAATTACATTAAAATAAATACAAAGGACAAAATAAAAATATAAACTCAAAACTATGGGTGGGAAAAGGCTAGGACAAGGGATAAAAAGGAGCCAAAATCATGATAAGAGAATGCACACCAAAGTGAGTGAAAAATGTAGCATTAAAGTGTAGGGGTATGCAATTTTTAACATTACATCTTTCCCTTAATTTAGTGGGCTTATGACCCTGAGTGATCTATTATGCTAAAGTAAATAAATGAAATAAGATGACAAAAGTTACCCAAAAGGTATACTATAGAGGATGCAAAGAGCTCTTTGAGCAGAGGAATCATTCCATCAGGTTGAAAACCACCAAAGCCATAATATTAGTAAAAAAAACCTACATAAAAGGTAACATCAAAACACCATATGCAAAACTTGCAAGAGAAGAGGATTAATCAAATATAATATACAAAACTAAAATGTTAGACAATAATATAATCTAGTGCACATCAACACAAAGCATAAGAAAAAACACAAACAAAGAGCACACAGGAACATACAAGAAGGAATAAGAAGAAGATGAAGAAGATATTTTTGGTATTATTTTTGTAGAAGGATGCCAAGGGCTAGCACAATATGTTGGCTAGGAACCATATAATACTTTTTTGAATCACATGTGCTAGAAAACTGTATTGCTAGGTAAATCACAAAAAGTATCAAAAAGGTTACCAAAACTAGTGCACATGGTCTAGCATTGTTAGAGTTGGCTTTGATGGTAGCCACCCAAGATCTAGGACTTCATGAAAGCAAAAGAGAGATCAAATGAGAGAATCATTCTATTCTAACAATGAATGCAAAAATATTGTTACAATGTTCATGATGTGGCTTGCTTATAAAGACAAGGATGAAATGTAGGATGTTGTAGTCATGTGACAAGTGTCTTAATCATATCACGTGTGACAACTATAGGATAAGATGCCAACTATCAACAACTATCAATGACTAGATACTATTGCAAGTATGAGTAGTAAGTGTTGTCATTGATGTCAACACCTAAGGTCAACATCTAAGGAAGTTATTTGGTTGAGTTTGAGCAAGTGTTTGAGAAGTTAGTGCAATTACAGAATTGTTCTATCTCCTAGAACAGTGCAGTATTTTACTTTGCATATCCTGTAGATTGAATATCTTTGTCTGCGGTTTGAAAGTTATTTTAATGGATATCTATAGTTGCTATGTCTCAATTTTGAGCCTCTGGTGTGCTGTTTCGAGTGAGTTTTATTCACTAGAGTAAAAACTATTTTTCTAAATATTCAATGATGACAAGGAGAATGCATTCTGATCCACGTCTCTCTACATTTAAGTTTTATAGTTTGTAGTTCTATAGTTAATTTTGGGATGATATTATGTGTATTCAATTGAAGTGGTTTGTGATTTGGTGCTCCATGAGCAATCTTTTCTTTATGATAGTAGTTGACAATAATGTTTAAGTTGTTCAGTTTGAGGAATCTTCTAGATAGAGTGCTGGGAGGTTGTGCGAAAGTTCTTGGTGATTGTAACATGCTTGTGGATGTCTCTAGATTATGTTCCTGATTTTTGATTGGTCCGCAAAGTGTAATTCAGATTGTGGTTGAAGTGTGTTCTTGAAGGTTTTAGTGTTAACACTAGTTTTAGCCCACCTAGTTGTTTTGACTACTTGCAGTTATGCTTTGAAGTTTGTGAAAGTGTATTGTTGCATGGAAGATTGCATTTGAGTCCCTACTAAGGTGTGGTGTGGCCCACATTTATTCCTTTCCACCATGGGAATGTTTATGTCCAAACCTAATTTGAATATTGGTTAAGTATGTTGTTGACCTTGAAGGTTGTTTCCAAGATTGTAGATGTATAAATATGAGTTAGATGATCAGGAAATTTAGTGAAGTTATTAAGATCAATGAATTCAATGAGAAGCATCATTTGTTGTAGGTTTGATCCAAATGGTATGATAGTGAGTAGTAAAGAATATATTTTGATGCAGAGAGGTTGCGATAGATTTAATTGAGTTTGTGGTGGATTCCTGGTTGCTGTGATATCCATTCTTATTGTAACTATCTTCTTCTATCTTCTTCTACTTCAGGTAGTGAGGTCTTTTGGTAGTGAGCCCCTTCTTTTTGCAGCGAGCATTTTAGGCAGTGAGCCCTAAGGTAGTGAGCCTCTGGCAGTGAGCCTTGTTGTAATTTTAATATACCATTTATATTGTGAGTTAATCCTTACCATGGTTTTTCCCTCATTGGGTTTTCCATGTAAAATTTTGGTTTCTCATGTGTTGATGTGTGAATATTCTTAAGTTTCCTATTTCATGCTTTCATGGTTAAAACATAATAGCAGTGATTAAGTGATTGATGTGTTGATACTTATAAGAAGTTAAGTTTTGGTTACAACTAGTTCACCCCCCCTCTCACTTGTCTTGTGCATTTCAACAATTGGAATTAGAGCAAGATTCCTTGGAAGAAAGCCTAACAACTTAAGGTAGATCCAGGATGGCACACAAGGAGTCTCCACAGTTTGATGGAATAGACTATGCTCTTTAGAAGGTACTGATGAAAAGTCATCTCATTTCTCTTGGTTATAGTGTTTGGAAGATGGCAGAAACAACGTATACTATTCCTCAAAATGGTCCATCATCTAATGATGAGGTTAAACAATATGAGTTAAATGGAAAAGCTAAAGATGCTCTGTGAAATGGTTTATCTAACACTGAGTTAGTGAAAGTTTTGGATCTAGAAACTGCTCATGAGATCTGGGATAAGTTGGAAATTTTATATGGAGATGATTCCATAAATAGTGTCAAATTACAAAACCTGAAGGCGAGGTATGAAGCTTTGAAAATGAGTGATGATGAGAACATAACAATCTACATGCAAAAAGGTGATGAAATTGTCAATGGAATCAAATGTCTTGGAGGAACTATTGATGAGAATGAGGTTGTGCTGAAGTTTCTTAGGTCATTGCCCAAATCCTACAGTCACAAGGTGTCTACAATTGAAGAACTTATGAGTGTAAACAAGATTACAAAGGATCAGTTGCCTGGAATGTTTACTGCATATGAGATGAGAGAGTTTAGTGATGCCCTACCGAAGACTGAGACTGCTTTCAAAGCCAGTACTTTAGAGAAGACCTCAAGATCTAAGAAGTATACTATGGAACTAGATGATGACCTTTATGAGATTGAAGCGAACTTTGTGGATAGAATGCAAGGAGGTACTAGTAAGTTCAAAGGAAAATTACCATTCAAATGCTTTACTTGTGGTAAGATTGGTCACTATGCCTCCAGGTGTTCAAAGAGAATTGAGAAAGCCAAGAAGAAATTTGAAAGTAGACTTAGGATCATAAAGAAACGCTATTATGTTAGAGAAGATGATGATGATGGTGTAACAGATGATGAGTCTGATGATACTAGTGCAAATGAATTCTTTTTTATTGCTATCAAGGAAGAACCTGTATCTACTAATCTGACTAGCTATGTGAAGGAACAAAAACTAGTGGAATAGAGTGCTTTGTCTATTTTCTAGGTTGAGAAAGATAAGGATGAATGGACTATTGACAATGGATGTTCACATCACATGACCGATGATAAAAGCAAGTTTGTAAGTTTGGAAAAGTTTGATGGAGGACTAGTTAGGTTTGGAGATGATGCAGTTGGTAAGATTTGTGGAAGAAGATCTATTTCTTTTGATGGAAAGCATAATACAGATGATGTTCACTATGTGAAGGGTTTAAAGCATAATCTTTTAAGTATTGGTTAGATCTGTGAAAAAGGGTATGATCTAAGACTCAAGGATAATGGATGCAAGATCATGGAAAGCTCTAGAACATTGATTGCTATTGGTAAGAATACTAAAGGTAATGTTTATCATTTGAGAGGAACTAATGATTGTTGTGTACTAGCTCAGATAGATGAGAATTGGTTGTGGCATAGAAGGATGTGTCATATCAATTTTGACAACTTGGTGAAGATAAGTTTAGTACAAGGTGTGAGAGATTTCCCTAGGCTTGTGAAGCCTGCTAATACTATTTGGAAGGAATGTCAATTAGGGAAATAGACAAGGACAAGTTTCAAAAATAAAGAATAATTTCTACTAGACTGCTTGAGATGGTGCATACAGATTTGTGTGGTCCTACAAGAATAAGAAGTTTGCAAGGAGACAAGTACATTATGTAGCTTATTGATGATTATTCTTGAATGACTTGGGTCCCATTTTTAAAACATAAATCAGAAGCCCTAGACAAATTCAGAGCTTTCAAGGCAATGGTTGAGAATGAGTTAGAATTGAGGATCAAATGCTTAAGTTCTGATAGAGGAGGTGAGTTTACATCAAATCAATTCAATATTTTCTATGAAGAACATGGGATAAAGAGATAGTTGTCTGCTCCTAGGACTCCTTAGCAGAATAGAGTTGTTGAAAGAAAGAATATGACAGTTCAAGAGGTTGCTAGGTCAATGATGAAGGAGGAAACTCTACTGGAAGTGTATTGGACAGAAGCTATACATACTATTGTCTTACATTCAAAATAGGGTTCAAGTCAAAGGTAATGGTACTAAAACTACTTATGAATTATGGTATGGAAGAGTTCCTATACAGTGAAATATTTAAAAGTTTTTGGAAGCAAATGTTACAATAGAAGAGAAGAAGAGTTAGGCAAGTTTGATGCTAGGTGTGATGAGGGAATTTTCCTTGGATGCTCTACTAAGAGTAAGGCCTATCGGTGATACAATAAGAGATTGAGAAAGATCACTGAGATTGCTAATGTGAAGGTTGATGAAGATAGGGAAAGAATATTAGATCTGAGTGGCTATGAATTAGATGAACCTATTGTTATAGTAAATGAAGAAAAAGTTGAATAAAAAGATAGTGAAGTTGAAGAAGAGAAGGCTCCAAAAAGTTCTATTAAGATTCCCAGGTATGTAAAGATTAATCATTTTGAAGATCAAAGTATTGCTAACCAAAGCAAAGGTGTATTGACAAGGAAAAGAGCTGTAGAAGAATAGATGAACTACTATTTACATTAAAAGATTAAACCTAAAACTGTAAGTGTAGTTTGCCATTATGTCAGAAATTGTCCACTTGTATGGAATGGTACAATTTCCCCATGGCTTAGCTCCTCCTCTTTTGTGACCTTTCAACCTAGCTTTTACAGACCTTCCCAAACCCTAACTGCCTTAGCCCTAACTGGAAGAATCTCATATTTTGGAATAACTGAAGACTGAACTGGAGAACCAAAGTTGGATTTGGGGTCCCGTAACCTCCCTAAGGTATTCTTGTTCATGAAATTAGGGCTTGGACTTAGGTGATAGCGCCCTTGTCCTCCCTAATTTTTTGGGGTCCTAAATTTCAGAGGGATATTCCTCTTTCAAATTTTCATTTTTTACACGATGTCGACATCCTATTTCAAAATTTGAAATTCCTAAGGTCGGATATAAAGAGACATTTGAAAAATATTTTATCACACACAATTCTTATGCATGCTTGGTGCCAAAACTTTGCCAAAATTGCCATTGAAGATCAGTGATTTGTTGAAGCTCTTGAAGTCCTTTTGATTTTTCTATCTTGGAGACAATGGATGGAGATTACAAACCAAGATCTTGAGACTATCTTTCTCTTCCAAGGTTTTTCACACCTTTTGTATGATCAGGAGAAGGGTTGAAGCCTACAACATCAAGCTTGGAGATCCTCCAACGGACATTGTTGATTCACCTTCTTGTTCATGCAAGTCTTCATTGATTTCATCTCCTTGAGGTTAAGTTGTATTTGTGAGTTAATGCAAGTTATTGATCTTCCCTTGATTGAGACATCTAGGGTTTGTTATTTCCTACATACACTTTTCTAGGGTTTGCACACACATCTGCAAATCTTTATTTCGGGCTATTGTTGAGGTGGGAACATTGAAATGGGGCTTGACTAAGGCAAGCTCCTATATAGATGCAAACATTTTTCCCCTCCTTTTGCAGATACAGCTTGTGTTTGTCGAGATCCAGTGGAAAGGAGTTGTAGGAAGGTTCATTTTGTAGACACAGTCATGACAGAATTTGGATTTTGAGATTCCAAGACTTTCGGGACAATGGTGATGGTGCCCTAGTCCAATTGGGCCAAATTCCTAGGATCTGGGAGTCTCTGAAGGTTGTTATTCCCCTGGTGTAGAAGATCTTGACATTCAGAAATTTGCAGGACAATGTTGATGGCACCCTAGTCCAACTGATCCTCAATTTCTAGGTACACTGTCTCTAATCTATTTACTTTGCATTTTTGTATTTGTTTCATTAGTATCTATGTCAGAAATTAAGTTATTTTAGTCTAATATGCAAATTAGGTTTATAAGGTTAGAGAGAGAAAATTAGCTTGTAAGTCTTGATTTCAAACTATCATACAATAGGAAAAGGGAACATTGGGGAATAGTAGTTTATCACTAAACTTACCCCTTGCTTCCCTAATATCTTAGATGGTGAAAGTGTGGGACTCACATCTCCTATCTCATCTCCTTCCATTTTCACCACTAAACATCTACAAAGATGAAAATTGGGTAAAGTCTATGGAAGAAGAGCTGATGCAGATAGAGAATAATCAAACTTGGGAATTAGTTCCTAGACCTACTGATAAGAATATGATTGGAACTAAATGGGTTTTCAGAAACAAAATGAATGAAAATGGAGTAGTAAGAAACAAAGAAAGACTGGTATGCAAAGGATATTATCAAGTTGAAGGTATAGATTTTAAGGAGACTTATGCTCCTGTGGCAAGGATTGAAGCAATAAGAATGTTTTTGGTATTTGCAGTACACAAAGATTTCAAAGTGTACCAAATGGATGTGAAGTGTGCATTCTTGAATGGAGAGCTAGAAGAAGAAGTTTACATTGAACGACTGGAAGGATTTCAGTTATCAGACCAAGGTGATATGGTGTGCAGATTGAAGAAAGCCTTGTATGGGCTAAAGCAAGCCCCTAGAGCCTAGTATGCAAGGTTGGATAAGTATTTGTTACAATTAGGGTTCAGTAAAGGTACTACAAACAGTAATCTCTATTTCAAAATCAATGATGATCAAATTTTGATTGTTGTAGTCTTTGTTGATGATATTATCTTTGGAGGCAATGAAGGCATGTGTAAGAAATTTGCAGAGGAAATGCAAAAGAGTTTGAGATGTCTATGTTTGGTGAAATGAATTTTTTTATAGTATTGTAGATTACTCAATTAGAAAAAGGAATTTTCATTTCTTAGTCCAAGTATCTGAAAGAATTGTTGAAGAAGTTTGGAATGGAGAATTCTAAGCTAGTATGTACCCCTATGGTAATTGGTTGAAAGTTGAGCAAAAATGATGAATCACCTAAGACTGACTAGAAAAAAGTAAAGGTCTATTATTGTAAGATTACTTTATCTAACCTATACCAGACCAGATGTAATACATGTAGTTTGTCTTGTGGCAAGATTTCATGAAGATCCTAGAGAGCCACATGTGTTGGCAATCAAGAGGATAATGAGATATTTAAAAGACACTTTAGACTATGGATTGTGGTATCCTAAAGATATTGACTTCACTCTTAGTGCTTATATAGATGCAGATTGGGTTGGAGATGTTCATGATAGAAAAAGTACAAGTTGAGGTACTTTCTTCTTGGGTAACATATTGGTTTCATGGTTGAGAGAGAAGCAAGATTCAATTTCTTTGTCTACTGTAGAAGAAACATATATTTCTGCAACATGTTGTTGTACTCAAGTGCTATGGATGAAGCAAACACTGAAGGATATAAGAGTTGCGTATGGAGAACTAATTTCAATCTTTTGTGACAATACAATTGCTATAAATATTTCAAAGAATCCAGTGATGCACTCAAGAACAAAGCATATATCAATAAGGTATCACTTTCTGAGAGAAAAGGTAATAAAGAATGAAGTAAAGATGGAATATGTGACTACAAAGGATCAGATTGTAGATATTTTCACAAAGCCTCTGCCTAAGGATACTTTTGATTATCTTAGGGAGAAGTTAGTGGTTATTACCCCTCATGCTCTAAACTAATATACATAGGAAGTGCATTAGTTTAGTGGAGCCCAAAGTCTTTTGATCTAGATTGATGTTTTGAAGGATACCTGTCAAGGGGAGTAGGTAGATGTTGCTAATAAGAGTTCTTGATTAAGAGTAGTAAGTATTGTAGTGTTACTGACAAGGGAAGTAGTGCAATGGTAGTGAGATTTGAGTTGAGCTCTGATAACTAAAGAGGGAGAGAAGTTCTGGAACCCTTTGCCATTGATGTTAAAGGGGGAGATAAATTCATGTGCAAAACATAAGGAGAGGGTTTTTGATTAATGTTAAAAGAGGGAGAAAGTTGCAACCAGAGAAAGCATAATGTAAGGGGGAGCAAAGAAGAAAAACAAGTTTGGCTTGATGGTTTTTCACCTCATATGTTGCCATCAATGACAAAGGGGGAGATTGTTGCAAGTATGAGCAGTAAGTGTTGTCATTGATGTCAACATCTAAGTTCAAAATCTAAGGAAGTTATTTGGATGAGTTTGACCAAGTGTTTGAGAAGTTAGTGTAATTGTAGAATTGTTCCATCTCCCAGAATAGTGCAGTATTTTGCTTCGCATATCCTATAGATTGAATATCTTTGTCTGCGGTTTGAAATTTATGTTAAGGGATATCTGTAGTTGCTATGTCTCAAGTTTGAGCCTCTGGTCTGAAGGTTTGAGTGAGTTCTGTTCACCAGAGTAAAAACTATTTTATAAAATATTCAATGGTGACAAGGAGAATGTATTCTGCTCCGCATCTCTCCACATTTAAGTTTTATAGTTTGTGCTTCTAGAATTAAGTTTGGGATGATGTTATGTGCCATCACTTGAAGTGGTTCATGATTTGGTGCTTCGTAAGCAATCTTTTCTTTATGACAATAGTTGACAATAATGTTTAAGTGGTTCGGTTTGAAGAATCTTCTAGATAGAGTGCTTGGAGGTTGTGCGGAAGTTCTTGGAAATTGTAATGTGCTTGTTAATGTCTCTAGATCATGTTCCTACTTTTTTTTTGGTCCATAAAGTGTAATTCAGATCATGGTTGAAGCGTGTTCCTAAAGGTCTTAGTGTTAACACTAGTTTTGGCCGACTTGATTATTTTCACTACTTGCGATTATGCTTTTAAGTTTGTGAAAGCGTATTGTTTCATGGAAGATTACATTTGAGTCCCTGCTAAGGTGTGGTGTGGCCCACATTCATTCCTCTCCACTGCAAGAATGTTTAGGTCCAGACATAATTTGAATATTGGTTAAGTTTTCTATTTGTACTGACCTTGAAGATTGTTTCCAAGATTGTGGATGTATAAATATGAGTTAGATGATTGGAAAATTTAGGGAAGTTATCAAGATAGACAAAATGGCTGCATGAGAAGAATCATTTGTTGCAGGTGTGATCCGAATGGTATGATAGTGAGCAGTAAAGAATATATTTTGATGCAGAGAGGTTGTGATAGATTTAGTTGAGTTTGTGGTTGATTCTTGGTTGCTGTGAGATTCATTCTCATTGTAACTATCTTCTTCTACTTTAGGTAGTGAGCCCCTTTTTCCTTTGGTAGTGAGTCCCCCTCTTTTTTTAGTGAGATTTTTGGGTATTGAGCCCTAAGGCAGTGAGCCTTATTGTAATTTTGATATATCATTTATATTGTGAGTTAATCCTCACCATGGTTTTTCCCTCATTGGGTTTTCCATGTAAAAATCTAGTGTCTCATGTGTTGAATGTGTGCATGTGCTTAAGTTTTTGATTTCATGCTTTCATGGTTAAACATAATAATGATGATTAAGTGATTGATGTGTTGATACTTATAAAAAGTTAAGTTTTGGTTACAAATGATTCACCGCCCTCTCAATTGTCTTGTGCATTTCAACAGAGACAACTATAAATAACTAGAAACATCTAGTAGACTCACTAAGCCAACTTAACATATGATTTATGTGTCATGTGTGAATATTATTTAACTAATAAATGTTGAACACCTAGAATACTAAGAGGGGGGGTGAATCAGTATTCTCTTACACCTTTTACACTTCAAACAATGAATCAATTTAGCATATACAATTGCAGTAAAGGAAACTAAGCATAAAACATAAAACCATAACTCATAAGACATGAACACCACAATTTTTATGTCAAAAACCCAAAAAGGGAATAAGCATGGTGAGGATTAGCTCACAATATACAATAATACGGCAACCAGTTAAGGTTGACATAATTGGTCTCACTATCCAAGAATGCTCACTACCTGTGGCTCACTGCTAAAGCACTCATTTTCTTGAAAGAAAGAGATAGAAGAAGTGGCTCATTCTTAGAATTTAAACTGCTATTATTGCATCTAACATATGAATGGAGTATAGTTCCAATGAAGCTCAAGTTACAAAATAATACTCAATACACTATTCTAAAACGTTGTACTTCTCTGCTCCATATTTGCTCATCCACACTCTAGTCACACTGCTCTGTATTCACTCAATTCACATTCATAGATACTTGTTGCATCATGTGGATCACATACATATCATTCATTAATTAAAACACCAAAAACAATCTTTCATATATCCACTTCTTTCACAAAGTCAATTAGGTCAGCCAAATTAAGTGTAATAGACAAAACATCAAAATATAATCTATCAGCCTCAAATATTTACACACACTTCGTGCCAAAATTTAAACTTTGAAACAAATTGAGATAGGTCTAAATGGACCTAAAATAGCTCCCACATAACTCTGCAAAGCTTATTTACCTTCTGCATAAATTCACACTTAATAGGTCAACTCCATTGGTAAGGTGACAATACTATGAGCTATTTGTTAGTTCACAAATCAATATGCAGATCTCCCAAATGCATAAAACTTGGAATATACATGATACAGATATTCATAATCTTATCCCCAAATCTATACAACAAACCATTCACCTATGGTAAAATGTGGAGAGACATAATGTGTTACTGGCACTGTCAATATACTATCAATACAGAGTGTGATCCTCTGTCAATTCTAACTTTCATTCTCGAGGGCTTCAGAATCTAAAATTTTGTATCTGAACTCAATGAGTGTGTACCAACAATATCTTACAACCATGGAGAGAGATGTTACATGGTAGAGGAATGTGGACCAAATTACTTGTACTCTGTAACTCAAAAATACTAGAGTTGACACATAGGCAAATTTCATCACAAGTTCTTTACCGGATCAAACCTTCTTACAAATTTCTATCTTCCACTGAGGATCAAGACCATATTGCAGAGTAGAGGATCAAACCCTCTTGCAAAATTGTCAATCAAACTAATCTGCACAATTATCTCCTTATGTCTGGTTATCATCTTTTGGATCACTAAACCTTTATCCTTTGTTGTCACTGTCTCTGTCCTATGATGTTATTGACTTTAACCTTTGTTTCTATTCTTATGACCACTGTATCTTTACCCTTTGTTCCCAACAATGAGAATAATATAATCTTTGTTGCCACAAACCTTTGTTGCCATCAATGACAACACTACTTACCATCATGCTTATCATTCTCTACACTATCATGCTCATGTTACCAACAATAAATAGTTAAATAATATGAATTATTCACACAAGGGGAAATTAACTAGGTAATACCAAACAAGTTTGGAAAAAAACCCTATTCATACCAACACCCCACCTTAAGTGCAATTAGGGAGCAACTAACTAAAGTAAAGATGCAATGATAGGTCCTAGCTACTAGGCCATGTTAGGTACCCATGTACAAACAATTCTCTCACAAATAGAGTAAAGAAGAAAAACTTGTAGGAAGAAAAACCCCTCTCTACAAGAGAGAAAAGAAATGAAAGTGAAAGAAGCTATAGTAGGAGGTCTCATCATGACTGCCCAAGGAGAAATTCTATCACATATATATAACTAAATAACCCCCATAGGAGAGAAAGTGTGAGACTATAGGTCCCCTCCACAATGAAGTAGCTCCTATGCCGATGGTAAATGCTTGAGAAGGAATGTTGAAGAGAATCCAAAGCTGACAAACAGCATTCCTCCCCTTAGTAAGAAACCAATCCAAAGGTTGATGTAGAAGAAAATCCATCTCCAAGAAGAGATATGAGGGAAGAAGTCTCATGATGGGTGTCTATGGAAATTTTTCAAATGTCCACATGTCAGAATCAAAGAATGTCACTATGCATTAAGGTGTGACCAATCCAAAATCCTAGGTAGACTCATGAAGAACAACCTCCAAAGATGAAGTAGATGGGATAACAATTGTGTTGTAACTATTATAAAAAAGGAGAGATATCCCCTCAACTGTGTCCTTCAAACCTACAATATGAGACTCACAAAACAAGTCTTTAGGAAAGAACTGAATGATCTTTCTCAATTGAATTATAAGTAACCATGTTGATGTCAATCTCTAAAGAAGCAAGAAGTTGAGGTGATGGAAACTCAACACTAGTCTCATGAACCAAAGTGGATGAAAGAACACCAAGGTTCAAGTTACTAAACTTCTCCTTAGAAATATGATTCACACTTCATGCATGAGTGTGAATATCAATCAATGGATCTACATCACTAGAAGAACAAAAATGGGAGAATGTATACAAGTGAGATGCATGATCAACCATCCCAACAACAATGATATATCTATTCTCCAAGTCTCATATGATCACTAAATCAGGAGTGAACTCAACTATCTTCCCTACACCACAATGAGTAATCTAGTAGATAGAAAGGAAATTGCTTGATAAGGAAGGTACACACAATACATTATTGAAAGTATCCTCACCAATATTAATAGACTGTCTACCAATTGCATGCATGTATGTATTGTTACCCATCAAAATTGGTGGCAAAGTACATCACTCAAATGAAGAGAACATCCCTTGTGAAGAATCCATATGATGAGAAACTCCAGAATCAAAAATCCATCTCTCTGAATGAATATTTGTAGAAGCAAGGATTGCTTTCTCCTTTCCTTAAAATGTCTTATTAGCAATCCCTGATGTCCGTATCTGTGTAGATGATGATGGTGTCAAAAAAGAGGATGAACAAGGTGACATGGATAATGGCATTTTGATGTTGTGCTTTTGAATAATGTGAGTCAATTCATCAATTTTATTCTCATAACACTTATGCTCATTATGTCCTAGCTTCTTGCAATATGCACACTTTAGTCTCTCCTTCTTGGAAGATTCCTCTTTAAAAGAGGATGAGAACTTAGGTGAATTATTTGACTCCTTTGTTTTCTCATTGTTCTTGAAATCCTTATTTTTTTGATTTTTGCCTTTGCTAGTTGAATACTTTTGATCCTTTCTACCTTGATTAGTAAGAAGAGCTTGAGCTGTAGGAGACTTCAATGTGCCCATGTGTACTAACTTAGCTTTCTCCATTGTGAGTGATGTGGCAAACTCATCATGTGAAGGCATTGTGAAAGCTTTCCCTAGAGCATCCATTGTAACATAAAAGGTAGAAATAAAAACTGAATACTCAAGATCAAGCTTGGCAAGCATTGAAAGAATTAATTGAGTATCCTCTTTCTCAATTCCATATTATTTGAGTTGTAATCTAAGTGACTTTAACTTTGTAAAGAAGTCTTGGATTCTTGCAAAGTCGGTTGGATTCAAACCAATTAGTTCATTCTCCAATTTGAAATCTCTTATAGTGTCTTTCTTAACATACAGATTCTCTAAGGTAGTCCATACTTCATTTGGTGTATTACAAGATTCATTATGAAAAATAAGATTAGGAGAAATAGACAAGCATAGTGTTCCATAGGCTTGATCACATCTATTGTACAAATTTCTCTTTTCTACAATTGTTGTTGGTTAAATTTCTATACCCATTATTACTCTATGAATTTTCAAACTTCTTAATTGAAATTGTATTATACTTTTCCACTCATGATAGTTATATGGTGTGAGTAGAGGAAGTTTCGTTTGATCCATCATACAAGAGTACAAAAGAGAACATAACTACAACCCCCCTTTTACTCAATCAATGAGATCACCCCCTAACAAAAAATGCTTGTGTGACTTTATATTCAGTCCCATTACAATTGCCACAAGCCAAAACAACAAAGTGGTCTTTGATTTTGGAACAATGCAAAAGAAAAAATGGGCTATAACAAAAAGTACAATTTATGAGAAAAACTAGATCAAATTGATAGTATATCTATAAAGTACTAAAAAATTATGCACTTTCAAAAAGAAAATTCACCAGAAAAACTTACCATATGAGCCCGAACGAAGCCTTTGAAAATTTGAAAACATGAATTGTTGAAGTAAACTAATGAAAAATTGTAATTTTTGGAAAAAGTAGGCACCAAAACCAAAGTCTAATTGCACCACTATGAATCCTATGAAATTCTAGCTAAAAATAAAAAAAAATTGCATGAAAAATAGAGCAAAATTGAGCAAGATATACGCCTTCAAACTTAGATTGCGAAAATAGAAACTCCAATGAGAGGAGGGGCCAAATTGTGTGAAGCTTGCTGATCACATTAGTAGATGGATTGTTGACATCAGTAGAATAAGTGATGAAATATCAGAAGATTCCTTGGAATATTCCTTGTTCGGTGATGTAAAGATGATCTCACATGTTAGAAAAATGATGTCAGGAGAGGGTCCTCGCAAGATGATGTCAACCATTGGAATGATAACATCAACAAAGTACAGATGTTGTATAATGTGTACAACTACCAAAAAATTTCATCACCTCATTGGGAAATGATGTCAACAAACACAAATGTTTTTTCATCAATTTGTGTATAGATTCATCAAAATATGTCGATACCACCTATCGGTTTGACTTGAAACCACTTATGATTCTCAAAACTATTTTTTATTGTCTAGAAACCACCTTGGATTGTTGGGAAACCACTTACCAGATTTGGAAAATTGGTTTCATGGTGGTATCATAGGAAATATTCTCCTATATCTGATTTGTTGAGTGGTTTAGTAGTGTTGAATCATTGTTGGCTAGTTTTTCAAACCCGTGGTGGTTTTTGTTTCTGCCTGCGGGTAGTGACAATGCCACCATGGGTTGAAGGCCATCATAGGTGGTTTTTAAGCACCCACCAATGGTTTAGATTCTTGTTGTAGTTTTTTAAAAACCATCAGTCCTTAATAGCCGCTAAAAGTTTTGTGAAGCTCACCAATGGAAATAAAATGGCCACTGACTGGTGACTGTAGAACATGAAGTCCATAGAGGTTATCTCCATGTGGCACCCCATTTATGGTCCAGTACACTATGGGTACCAACAGGTGCAGGTACAATCTTGCAGTATAGTACACTACAATATTTCACAAAAAATATAACTAACTAGCTAAAATAAACCTTTAACTAGTGTACAATACTTTTACCTGACATGTTATGAGCTGATTTTGCCTATGCAAGCACTATGTAACTTTGATTCCATAATACCTTGATGCATAAAGAATATTCTCTGCTATGATTTTGTATGGTGGAATCGGGTAAAAGAAATTTGTCTGTCATTGTAACTTTGTCAAATTTTGATGAACTGATAATCGATCTTCAGGTTTTTGAGCCTCCTAAGTGTGATGGCAGGGTCAGATTTGACCAAAACTACTCTGAAAGATTAGGTATCTATTGGATCTTGCATGCACCTCCCAACTTCAAACCCGCATAGATTATTCATCTAAAGTCTGATTTGGATGAAACAAAAGGTAATCTTGACTATCTCAAACATTCTTAACATAGTGATGTGCTCATATTTGCAACAACATGCTTCAAAATGAACCTGCAATACAAGGCCAGCAAGAGGAAACCCTCACAAATCTGGTATTTCCAACAAGTCTAAGTTCTAATTCTCTAGGTCATTATTTGATGCAAGAGAAGAGCATACTCAAATATCAAAATCCACCATGATATGCACTCAAGATATCTACAAAATGACTAACAAGAAGTGATTCTTCCTAGGGCTATGATACCATGTTAGAGTTGGCTATGATAGTAGCCACCCAAGATCTAGGACTTCATGAAATCACAAGAGAGATCAAATGAGAGAATAATTCTATTCTATCAATGAATGCAAAAATATTGTTACAATGTACATGATATGCCTTACTTATAAAGACAAGGATGAAATGTAGGATGTTTTAGAAGATTTTGACTTGGGATGAACTAATTTTTTTTTTGGTATGGTCTATATTTTTATGATGTCGTTATTTTCATTTTTCATTTTCTTTCACAGACATGGCATTAGATACATTAGATGTTTCTCTCCCTATTATCATTGTATGTTGCATCTCTCAACATAATTAATTAACTAACTAGTAGACATATCTTGAGCTAATTTATTTACTTAAGAGTTACTTTAGATTACTTTAGAAATAGTAATTCTTATTTTATTTATATTGTTTACTTTATTTTGTTTTTAATGCACTTGTTTTACTTTTATCTATATTTTTTAATTTTACTTTTGGAAAAACCACTATTCATTATTTGAGTAATTTATTTTTTTAATTGATGAAGATCATCCACAAGATCAGTTTTACTATCCAATTATATAATTATATGTTACTTTTTAATAGCTTCACTTATATATATAATTATAATATTAAAATTAAATGTTTTTGAAAATTAATGATGTCAAATACTCATAAAAACTTGTATTGATCTTACATTACTTCTCACATTAATAAAATATTTGTGAATTATATTTGTAAGAACATTAAAAAAAAACTTAGTACTTTAATATTAAAGAGATTTAAAATTCCACAATATAAATATTATAACTATGTAAGTTTCGTAAAAACAAAAATAAATAAAACTAAGTAAATTGAACTATCAAATATTTATTACTATATTATAATATATTATTATGTGATGTAATATAAACTTCTTACTTAATAATACTTTTATATTTTATACTAAAACTAAAAATAATACTTACCCAAAATGATTATCAAATAGTTAATACAAATATATATTTTATTTAAAATATATTAGAAAGCATTGTAATTTATATCTCCATATAAGGAATAATTAAATTTTTAAAATTTAATACCATTGTAAAAGTCAAAATTTTCTCTTAACAACATACGATGACAGCCATCAGATGTTATCTAATCAACAACTTATCTGCCTTCAATTATAGATGTATTTAACTTGTTTTACCTACAAACAAATTTCCTTGACAATTTCGTCTTGGCCAAGGTGATGGATAGGAAAATTGCTATGGAGAATTTGTGAAGGTTTGGGAACCCCTAATGCAATACAAAATTTTATTACTTCAATAAAATTATACCTGTACTTTTTCATATTCTCTTCCTCTCCTAAAAAAGAATTGCATTCACAATCACCGGAGGCAGTCACCTCTGTGTCATATTGAATGCATGAGTTGATCCATATTATCGGCGATGAAAAAAATCCACTTTTGCAAAAAAAACACTCAATTTCGAGTTGATTTCCAAAAGTAATAGAACTTGCAATTTTTGCATTTACAAAAAAATCCTTCCGCAGTAAAAAAAAATTAAATTTTGGAAAATTAAAATTGCATGCAAATTTGATGGAGAGAAAAAAAAGAAAAGAGGAGAAAATTTAAGCCCCCTTGGGCTGTGCATGACCAGGGGCTAAAACCCCATGTGACCAAGGGATTAAATTATTTAGATTGTGCCCCCTCCCCCTTGCTGACATCACCCCCCTTAGTTTCTTATGTTAGCTAAATAGTGCTCCTATTCACTACAAAAAACTTGATGGTCGTCGCTTCTTTCTTGCAGTTGCAAATGTGGCCTGCATAGGAGCGTCCTTATGAGGGTAAACAGGGGCAGCATGAGGTTTTTCGTGTGAATGTGTTGTGAAGGCACCTCTGTGGCCGATTGAGGCCTTCAATGAAGCCCTATGTGGGCATTTAGAGGAATGGGCCATGGTGCCAAAGACCACCATGAGTGTTGTGTGGAGATGCCGGTGAAGACACAAGGCATGGGGGTTCTGTGCTCTGCCTGAGGATCTCAGAGATCGTCCAATATCCAATGCTGCCTTGTTTTGCTAACAGCTGGCTCTTCAAAGTCACACAAACAAAGAAGAAGGGCCATGGGTCGGCCTTTGTGCAGACCCTGGTGAAAAACAAGAGGCAGAGTCTCCTTTCACAGACATTGAGCCTCCTGTGTGAAACTAGCAAAACATGCATAGTTAAAAAATAATAACCAAACAATAAACAACCCTCACAATATGAAGACCGATGTGAATGGGGGCGTGAAGCACAACTAGAAAAAGATAGCTTGAAGCTATTCAAGAAAGATCTGATACCATGTAGAAAACAAGATCATGGAATAAACAATAAGCACATGAGCTTGCAATGAATCGACTAGATTATATTACTAAATGAGGTGGGTATAAATAGGTAAGTGTGGGTACTTGAATCTCCATGAAAAGAGTATAAGACTCCTCTACATGGAGATGTGGCAAGTAACCTCCCACAAACATAGAGTGAGGTGTCGATGCAAGTCGACGCCTCTCAAAAACGACCAACTACTTTGAGATATTCAAAGTAACATGTGCCAAAAATGCCTAAGTATGATTAATACAAATGTGTATATGCCTAGGATTAAAGGTATACACCAATAAAGATGATTCAATAGAAGGAGGTTTGATTGAATCTTCTTACTATTTTTATAAAAGGAGTCAAATAATTATTTTGGCACTTCTAGCAACTCAAATTTCCAATCTTATCACAACCTAATAATTTTAGAGATTTAAAAAGGCACTCAATTTGGTTTTGATTGAACCAACTTAGATGCACATATTCTTAAATTTGTTATTTTCTTGCAACCTTATAATGTCAACAATTCAAAAAATCTATTTTTTTTAGGTTGTGATAACAGTAGAAATTTGAGAATTTATACACTTGTGTGCACATATTATCAAATATTTTATATTATCAAAACCTCATGATGTTAAAATTTCACTTGAATTATTAACATTATCATGTTGGATAAGATTAAAAATTTGATAATGTGCACTCATCTTCGTTCAAATGATGCACCTTCCATTGAATCTGTAGTCTAAGAAAATGGTGTCATCTCTTCAATGGCACTCTTCATTTTAGTTTGCTTAACTTGAATAATTTATGCTCAAGTTCAATTTTGTAAGAGGCAATGAAGGTTAGAAAAATGATAATTCAGGGATATAGATATTGGAAGATTCAAGATTGTTCTTATATTTCATTGTGAAATGATAAATGGTTAACTAGCACTCCTCTATAAAACATTGTTAATTTTAGGGGTTTCTCTATTTATCTTATAGTTCAGTGGGGATCTGAACTCCAATATTATTTGGAAGAAAAGTTTGAAACTTATGGGATGGTTCTAGATCCTAGAAACCTTTAACTACAATCCCTAAGGTTGATGAAAGGGTTCCCCTTAATATATCTATGTTATTGCAATATTTTTGGCCTCATTGGAATGTTAAACATAGATCATTTGGATGGAATCTTGAATGTAGTAGGAGTTATACAATCAAATATGGTTATAAGAAACTATTGTTTTCTAAAATTACTCATAGATTTATTTTTTCTTGGTATAAAATTTACAGAGATAAAGGGTTCCCTAAGGCTAATGTTTTTGTTTGGTTAGCTTGCAACAATTATTTTGACTTCAGGTCAATATCAAAAAAAGTTTTTATGTTCCAGAGTTTTCTAAGGTCTTTATTTTTGTAAATTAAATGTCCACTATAAATCAAAGCTGGTTAAAAAAAACTATTATTATCTAAAAGTACTCATGGATTTATTTTTCTTTGGTATAAATTTTAGAGACCTAAAGGGCTTCCTAAGGCTAATTTTTTTCTTTTGTTGGCTTCCAACTAGAAGATTTTGATTTGGGAAGAATTTCAAAAACATATTGTCTAATCTAGGTTTTTCTAATGTATTTATTTTCATTTTTTTTTAGGGTCATGATATTAGATACATTAGATGTTTCTCCTCCCTACTATCATTGTAGGTTACATCTCTCATCATAATTAATTATCTAACTAGCATACATGTCTTAGATTCATCTCTCTAAAAAAGAGAGATTTTACTTTTGTCTATAATTTTTAATTTTACTTTTAGAAAAGTTACTATTCATAAAAAATGTATTGGTCTTACATTACCTCTCATATGAACAAAATATTTATAAACTATATTTCTACATAAATTAGAAAACTTAATATTTTAATACTAAAGAGATTTAAAATTCCATAAATTTACATATTATAAATATATAATCTTTCTAAAGATAAACAATTAAAATTAAATTAAACTATAAAATATTTATTATTGTATTATAATATATTATTATATAATGTAATACAAACTTGTTAGCTAATAATACTTTAATATTTAATACTCCAACTAAATATAGTACTTACCAAAAATAGTTAATACAAATGTATATTTTATTTAAAATACATTAAAAGCATTGTAATTTATACCTTCATATAATGAATAATCAAAATTTTCAAAATTTAGTACCGAAAGTCAAAATTTTCTCCTGACGACAGACTATAACAGTGATTGGATGTTAAATAATTAAAACATATCTACCCTTAATTATTGATATATTTAATCAGTCCCATAAATAAGAATATGTAACGGAATTATTTTCAAATTGTATATATATAATTTGAACTTTTCTATTTTACCATAGAAATTTAAGGATTTCATGTCCATAATCAAAATTCGTTGCACAACAAGACTTTGAAGACTGCAAGAAATTTCCTGTCATGTTTAAGAACATTCCATTATATAAGAACAACAAATTTCTTCGTGTATATTTCAATTATTTCTTTGTTTTTGCGCTTCATCAGTTAGCAGTTCATACTTACAGAGCGGGCAAAAGTTTGACGTTGCCAGCCATTGAAATATACATCCCTCATGGTATTCATGATTGCAAGGCATTTTCACACTTTTTTCGCTAGCCAACATAATATCTTGGCATATACAACATAAGAAGTCTCTAGTCTGATCTATTGTTTGTCTTTCTAAGTTTTCCATTGCACTCCTAGCTGCTGGATGGCCTCCATTGTAAACATCTACACCAAGGTCTCTAATGCCATCATCTGCATCATCTTCTTCATTATCTGAGTAGCCAGCAATATGACTTCCTGTAAAATGGTCGTCAAAAGAAAAGCAATCATAATAATCATAATCAGATGACATTACGTTAATACAACGCCATCTTAACTCTGCTCTATTTAATTCAACATCTTCTAATAGTTGTTGCCAATTTTGTACACCGCCAACAATTTGGATTATTGAATCCCAATGTATAATTTCGGTTTCCCAAAACAGTACTCTGACAGGAAGAGTATAAGATTGCCTATTTTCAATTTCGACTCTCCCATTCTCGAGTGAGTTTGAAACCGTAATGGTGTATTGAAAAAAAAAGGTATCAACATAAAATTGAATATAGTTATCATAGAAACAAATTTCCTTGACAATTTCGTAATCAGGTAATGGGGTATGGAAAGGCAAATGGTCTTGCTGTGTTTTTGAAGGGTCGCTAACCCCTAATGCAATACACAATTTTATTACTTTAATAAAATTATCCCTGTACTTTTTCTCATTCTCTTCCCCTCCAAAAACGGAAGGGCAGTCACAATCACCGGAGGCAGTCACCTCATTTAATGCAGCTTCACCTCATTTCATCCATATTATAGTGAAGCACGAAACAAAACGTCAGGTCCTTTTGATACACACGACTCACGAACATATACAAAAAGATAAATGCGACTTTTTACTTATAGA
Source organism: Cunninghamia lanceolata (assembly GCA_027924645.1). Taxonomy (NCBI): domain Eukaryota; kingdom Viridiplantae; phylum Streptophyta; class Pinopsida; order Cupressales; family Cupressaceae; genus Cunninghamia; species Cunninghamia lanceolata. The sequence continues at coordinate 10,655,535 of BSBN01000193.1, forward strand.
TGGCCAACCCGTGCACCGTTTGAAACAACTCACCTTTGATTTGCTTGTTATGATTGCAAGCTTAGTTTCTAAAGCATACGTATACGGATGTTATTAGATCGTGTAATTTATGGAAAGAAAAAGGCATTGCATTACTACATTCTGGAATGTGGAAGTAGATGCAATTCTAACACTTTTTTGAAATTCTTTTACCGAGCTTCATTTATCAAATTCACAAGATGTTGTTCATGTCAAGAAGCAAATTTGAATGGATAAACGTGATTTCATCTTCCAGAAATTCAGAATTAAAGTCGAAAAGACATTTTTCTAACAAGATGAATTTTTGTCTAAGCCATAGAAGACTTCTATTATCTAAAGGTGTAAGGTATGGAAGACTCTTAAGGATAGAAGTGTCAACATTGTGTACCTCAATCAATGTTACCAAACCTAATTCAAGTATGTTGTACTACCAGAGGTTGGGTCACATAGGTACAAAATGGTTGAAAAACTTGGTGAATAAGAATATGGAAGGTATCTCAAATTGTTTTATTAGATTTGAGTTTTATAAAGTTGAGTTTTGGGCAATTATTACTTCTTTCTACAAATTTGCACCTCATAAAACTCAAATCTAATAGAACAATTTGGGCAATTAGTACAATAAATACTTGATAGGCATAGTCCATCAAAATTTTGTTATATTTTTTTCTAACTTTCATTGATGATGAATCAAAATATATAGAAGAAGCTCTCTTCTAAGACAAGAAATACTTGAAGATATACCATGAAAGAGGAGATGATGACAATGTAATATTAAGCCTTGAGACTTGGTTAATCTACCTAATGGAAGGAAGCCCATTGGCTACAAGAGGGAATATAAGAAGTGCAACACATGAAAGGTACAAGGCAAGATTGATTCATGTCAAAACCTCGAAAAGAAGATTCGACTCAAGTCAAAAGAGTTTTCTTATACTTGAAAGGAACTATAGATTATTATTAGATTTATCATTAGTCTCTTATTGTTAGCAAGATGTTGGACATATAGGGGTTTGTTGGTTATTGAATTGTAGATCTAGATAACCAGCGGCTATGTGTTTACTCTATTTAGAGGAGCGATGAGTTGGATAAGTATGTAGTTCCAAATAGTTGGACTATTAACTACTGAAGCAAAATATATGACTATAAGACATGATTGCAAAGAGGTAGTATGGTTACTATTTTGCATTTTCTGCACACCATTTCGAAACTTTTTGATGCACGTTAGATTTAGTGGCATTTTTGGTTCTTTTTCGAGAGATCCCTGTTTTTGTGGTTCTTCAGTAAGGTTTCGGTGAATTTAAAAGGTGCAGACACATGAAGAAAAGGTCATAGGCACGCCAGACTCAAAGGATCGCTTATTACAAAAGCTCGGCTCAGCATAACTAGGGCACTAACCAAGATTAAATGTCCGGCCTTTAGATCATAAGGCTCTACCATATGAAGAGATGGCATGAGCATAAAAGTATAAGGCACGGTGTACGAATAAGGGGAGACATTTCATCATATAGAGGCAGCCTTCAAAGATTGATGAGTGACCCATAAAGAATAAAGATACAGCCTTGAGAAAGATGGAGTCACAAAGGAAGTTTCAAATCTTCCATGACCTAAAAGCTTACGCTACCAATGGTTCAGGATGCCACACCATTTCAAATCTCAACGCAACCTATGTAGTTAGACAGTGGTGCTACCTCCAATCTGAAAGTTTAGCTTATTGCGAAGCGCTTCGCTAATGTTAAGTCTCGGTCAAAGAATCCAAAGAACGAGCATAGCCACTATCATCATAGACTCAGCAAATAAATAAAGGCATGCCAGGTTCAGAAGAAAAAGTCCAAAGAAAGAATGAGTGAGCCATAAAAGAAAGCTCCCTCGGCATAAGTAAAGCCGCCGCCATCTTTTTAAAGCAGAGTTTCATCCATTTAAAGCAATGTAGCGCAGACTTATTCATATTGATGAGGCACACAAGCTAGTTTTTAAATCAAAAGCACTGAACTTCAATATAGGTGCAGTCCAAATTGATTGCACAAGCATTATAATAATAGGGCAGTAATGAATGGGCATGGGCTTCATATAACAAAGCCTTTATTAGTCATGGCATAGTATGAAGAAGGCCCATCCTCAAACTCAAAAACGTTGGTCATTTCAAGGAGTGGAGGCATTCAAAGTTAGCGTTGTTCATCCATTTCAAAGGCACCACTAGCTAAGAATGAAGGCACAGGTTTTAATACAGGCGCATAAGGGACTTCGGTCTATGAAGAAGCGGCCTCCAAAGGTTTCAGCACAGCATATCTATGCATCATATATGAAAGGGCGTAGCAATATAAGGCCGTCGTTAATAACAAAGGCACCAAGAGTTGATTCAGCTAGCTATAAGAAAATATCATCGCCAGTTATAAGAAAGGAGCAAACATCATACAAAATGAGGTTCAGCCATCAACAAATGACAGTGTTAGTCTTTCTAACAATGTCACTCCATTTTCTATGTGCCATAGCATTTACAAAATCAAAGCTGTTGCATTGTAAAACAAGGGTCGACCTCTTGAATCTAGCATTGCTAATCAAGAGATAGGACTCAATCATAAACGATGGTGCCACTGTTTATAATAAATAAGCTCAACTCAACAAATTCAAGGCACAAGCCTATAATCATGGTGACGTTTGTAGAGACTCAAATTGGCACTGAGAAATAATAGCTATATCAAGTATGGCATGTCTTTGTAAAAGGTGCTGGCCATGATCTTCAACTCTAGTGTAGGCTCTTTTTGATAAATCAAGCCCTTTTCAAAGGGTAACCACACAGTAGATTTAAGCATCAGGAAGGAGTCAATCCTCAGCCATTAATAGAAAAGTGAATAGCCTCTATAAAGAGAGTTTCTTGCAGTCCAGTTGAAGGTATAAAGCAGAGGCACTCAAATGATAAGACATAGCAACCCTACGATGAAGACCCCATCCAACGGCTGGGGAACATTTGAAAGAAATAAAGTAGATTGCTCGCTCAAGGTGGTCGTGGAGCTTGCCACTTGACACAACCGCGGGCGTTTGAGGGGAAGCAAGGAAATTTTCCTCCCGGAAAAGCGCCAATGCAACACAAAGGGAGAAATATTTTTGTTTCATTTTTATAAAACTCACCTAAAATTGTATGAGTCACGTGAGTCTCAAGAGAAACCTGAGTCATTATTTTAATATTAAGTCTTCTCTAATGGTGGGCTCCCTTCCAAATAAAGATGAAGAGTCTCATTTAAATAAAAGCTCACGGGGAAGTTAAATCAGGTTTAAATAAAGTAATGAAGAATATTTATTAATGTAGAATCATATGGTGGGTCCTTCAAAGAATGGGTTTGAACAAAAAGGGCCAATTAACTGTAGAAATCAATTATCAGAGTTGGGATTTGTGAGATTTCGTTAGAGATTTCTAGACAGTTTTTATAGAATCTTTAAAAGGTTTTTGTTTATAAATAGCATGAATCCAAGATAGAAAAAAAGGATACAGAGATCACAAAGTTCAGAAACTAGATTAGAGAAATTTTTTGCTTTGGCAGGGGCCTCTCATGAGGGATTTGGATATTGTATTTTTGTGCAAGGTTTTGGCTCTGTATTTTGTTCTCCATCAAATAATGAAGAGAGAGTTGTGTTATGTGCAAATTGGATTTGTTTCTGATTCTTTCTTTTTACTTTTTGTTCTAAGTCTTTTGATTAATCTGGTATAATACGTTGTGAATATTAATCATGCATTCTGTTCTTTAATGTTACCGGTCGGCTCTTTCATGTTTAATCACTATGTTGTTGGGTAGATATTGAATATGATGCATCGCCTTAGCAGTTTAGGGCATTTCATTATAATCTTGTTTCTTTCTTCCTCTTCTCCCAAGACCCATGGAGAAGAACCAGTTTCTTTAAAATCTAGACATTATTTCAAGATTTGATCCCACACTCTTGAAATTTCCCATTGTTGGTGACTGATTGACAAATTTAAATATCAATAGTTTATGGCACACCCGATGGGATAGGAATCAGAGACTTTGGTCTTTGTTTTAATTGAATCTTTGTTCTATATTTTGTGGTTTTAGTGGAAAATCACAAAAGTATCTGCTCATAGGAGCATGAATATTCCTACTGTGGCCCTACTGTGACTCTTTTTCAGGTCTTTACTTTTGCAAGTCATGGTAGCCTCAAATATTTTTTTGCAACTCAATATTCCAACAAGAAATTTTCCTTTTGTGACTTGGGATTCAAGTTCTCTTCTTCTATAGCATCAAGGTCAAGTTCCTAAGGCATCATGGAAAGAATTATCTCATTTTCTTATGGATGACTCTATTTTTCTTGCATATCATATTCAAGACATTGCAAATTTGTGCACTATTCATCATGTCACAATTGAGAATGAATCTCTTTTGCTGTTGGCATCTTCCCTCATAGGAAAAGCTAGGGAATGGTATAGAATTTTGCAACCCAGTTCAGTCATAGGATGGGACCAGCTTGAAAAAATCATCTACAATCAATTCTAAGAGAGGACAAATGTTAGCTCTCTCACTCAGAATCTCATCACAATCAAGGGACATCCTATGGAGTACATGTCTGATTTCAATGCAAGATTCGACAAGGTATGGAAAAAAAAAATAGTTGATATAAGACCTCCTCTAGTTTTTACATTTATGTATTATTTCAAGGCTCTAGAACCTAAAATTTATGTCATGATACAAGCCTTAGGAGGTGAAACCTTGCCCCACTCATATAATCTTGCTATTAGAGATATAAAGAACCTCATAGAAGTAGGTAAATTGTCTCTTGTTCCTTTAAAACCTTTCTCTCATGTAAATATCCCATCTCAAGCTCTTGCTTGTAGCAAAATGCTTAATTGTTCTAGTCCACCCACACTCCTTGCTAATTTGTCAAATCATGAGGAGATGAGTGCAATAAAGGAACTTATAAAAACCCTCACCCATGAGATAAATGGGCTAAGAGATCAAGCCTTGTATCAAGATGAATCATTTTTCATGCCTCAAACCCCATATGTATAGCCATATGAATACGATCAATTAGTAGAATAAATCCTCCCTTACTCACGAAAGAGACCCACTCATTTTGAGAATTGTACTTTAAAAGCCTCTATGACTACATATCAGCCAATAAAAGTCACAGATCAGGTACTTCGTCACTATGATATTAGAGAAGATTCCAACCTCAAAGATCAAAATGCAAGAAAAGAAGTAGCTCCTATCTATTTAGAGTGTTCTTTTGATTCTAAGCATCAAGTGCGTGTGGCAAAGTGTGATTCATAAATTTGGTCAACTAAAGAAGAAGAAGAAGATGGTGATGATGATGAATTAACTCTCCAAGAAGATGAAAAGTACTTGAAAAGGAGCTTTGAAGCTAAAAAGTACTGGGTGAAGAATGATGCAACATCTGTATGTCATTTTAAAAAAGAAGTTGCAAAGGATATTTTTGCAGAATCCACAAAGAGTGAGTGTTTTTATTTTTGCAATGAGTTCTCACATCTTGCAACAAATAGTGTTCAACATGATGAAGAGAAAAATGAAGATTTATTCTCAAAATTTCAACAATGATATCAAATTTTGAATGAAGGAAATCTCACTATTGAGAAAGTGAATAGCTCATTTGAAAAGATTCTTTTAGGTGATCATGAAGAAAATTTTGAAGGGGAGGTAGATGCAAGTGTTGATCTGTTTTATATTTTTGAAAATGATTATTCTCTTTTTTTAGATTAGGATCAGGAAAGGCATGTAAAGATTCATGGTAATGAGAACTCAAGAGACATCTGTAATAGTGAGGAGTTACATAATGAGTTGCATAATACTCCATTCTTCTTCTTATTTTGATGCTTACAACACACCCCATTTTATCCTTTAGCAAAATGAGGACCCCTAATGTGGCTTTTACTTTTGGCTTGTGTGGTTTTGCTTGCTTGGCAGTATAGGTAAAATGTCTTGGATGCTTGATATTTGAGTTACACAATGCTTGGGTATAAATGGTTGTTACCAGTAGAATCTACATAAAAAATCAGCTAGGGTTGCCTTTCGAACCATTTAAAAATTTTGCATATTTTGAGAGTTATGTTTAGTTTGGTGAAAAGTCAATGCTAGACAGATGGTAGTGAATGATTATCTGATATACATTGTTATTTGCATGTATATGTTACGCTTTTGGTCAGTTGGGTCACTTTATTCATTGTGTTTTAAATTGTATGATGTATATGGCATACATTAAAATATTTGAGTCCGGACCCGATGGTGCTTTGTGGTGAAAGGTACAAATGTTGAAATCCATAGTTGAATTTGTATATTACAACTCATGTATTAGAAATACAAATGCAAAAGATACATAGGCAGATGTCAAAATAAGTTCCAAATGATGTATAAGGATAGGGGTGTCTTGTTTGTATGCTAGATACATTCTTTTTCATATGCTTTTGATGCAAACACAAAGCTAGACCCAAAAGTAAAATTAAATTGAATGTTGAAAGCAAAGGTGAGTGCACATGTTTGTATGTATTGTTGTATGTATAATTGCATGTATCTTATATAAAAATATGAAACCAGACAAGACTAGGAAAGTCAAACAAAATGAACTGTAAGTGAGGTTCACATTTGTATATTCAGATGCATGTATTAAAAATATAAAAGGTAAAAAGATGCATTTGTGGATTTGAAGTCAGGATCAAATATGGAATAATGTAAACTTATTCATAAGAAAAGATAAAGAATCATCATCATGGATATTTGTATATGCGCGTGTATATGATATACATGAAGATATACAAAGGGAGTATATACAAAACATGACATAATTCAAGGTTTGAACATTGTATACATTGGGTAGTGTCCACATATGTATGTTTGGGATACATGAGTATGAAATACAAAAGGGTAATACAAAAGACTTATATAAAAAGCTAGACTCAAAATTAATTTCAATCTATTTTATAAACCTGTTGGACTCCAAGTTTGTATATTTCAATGATTGTATAAGATATACATGAGGATATACGAAACAAAATATACAAAAGGTACGAGAGACAAAACACTAAAGTGCATAAGGATTTATTGTGCATGTATGTGAAATACAAAAAGGAAAAGTGCATGTATATAATATACAAAACTCAAAAGTGCAGAGAACTAACATATACCAAATTCAAAATGTGAATTTAATGGGAATAGTAAAAAAAATTAATTGAATTGTATGCCTTAACTACAACATTTAATGCACATCTACCACTAGAAAACCTAAATTCAAAAGGGTAAAAAGGGAATTTGACTATGTTAATCTTCACAATTGCATTCAGAATTAAATTGGAGAGCATTTACAGAGCTAAGGTGAAGGGCGATTCAAATGCGAATTGAAATTTGAGAATGATTGCATTGAGCTAAGAAGGTAAATGGATTTTGTCAAGGGTATATATTCAACAATTGCAGTTCAGGTATGTACCAAAAGACTCTTTCTTGTGATTTTACGGAATATGATTATGGTAACTTTACAGTAGTTACAATAAGGTAATGAAACGAATTTAAGTTAGTTAATTACTATAATTCATTGTGATAAAATTGTAAATTTAAGCACAGTGAGGTAAATATGCATAATTCAAAAAAGGGAAAAGACAAGATAGTAGGGTTAAATGTTAAATGGTAAATATATATAGTAAAAAACCCTAGTAAATATGGATGTAGTTGTATAATAAATGTATATCTTTTTAGGATGTTGCCAAAAGGAAAGAAAATGGAGAAGATGGCCAGAAAATCTAAAAAGCGGGACACCAAAGTTAAAGAGGAATTTGCAGTTAGAGGTTATAGTTAAAATATTTACTATTCACACAATGTAATGGATACTAAAATTGGAGATTTTAATTTTGAGGAAATATTGAAAAAGATCTAAGAGCTTGGCACATCCTTGGCGATGAAAAACATTTGGGATGTAAGATTGTACAAGGCTACATGATATCCATTAGCAATTGAGGCTAGGGACCTGGCTTATGAGTGTATATAGAGATATGATTTCAATTCTAGGAAGGTAAAACATAATAGAGTGATATTTGTAGATTTGTTTGTCGAGGGTATAACAAAAAACTTTGGGTTGAAGACCACTGGAAAGATGAAAGAAGTAGATATAGAGAAATAGTATGATGATTTTAAGAAGAATGAGGCATCTTGTAAAAGTACCATATTCTATGGGTGGTATTCTCCAGACAAGAAGCAAAAGGCAGTTGCTAGGGTACCAAAGAATTTGTATAGGCTATATTTCAAGGAGGATGTGTATATCATGATTACATTACTGAGTAGAGTAATTGGGTTAGAGGATGCTGCTACATTTGAGCCATGGATGTTTTCTGTGATACAAATCATCAGAGAAGAAACAGGGGATGTTTATTAGGCTTTGTATATTAGTAACGCAATTTATGCACAAGCCTTGAGATTTAACAAACAAAAGAAGTTCTTTATGTCATCCTACATTGTACATTCTTGTGCAGCTAAGATGTAATTGAATGGTTTACCAAGGATTGACATATTGGGAAATGGGCAATGGTAGACATTAGTATATGATGATTATTTGAACATACATGCACAATATGTAGGGAAGAATTGGATAAGAGTAAATTATGTGTTTTCAATGTACGTAGTAAGGATATTAACAGGTGAAAAAGATCAAAGGTTGTCTGAAGAAGAAAAGAATGCAGTTACATTACATAGTGCTTGGTATATTCATTTCTCTACTTTCACATATATTAGAACTGGGGAGTTTAAAGGTAAATCTTTTAGATTAGCAAGGTACCCATCAGATAAGGTATTGTTGCTGGAGTTCACCAAATAGATATTAGATGTTTATGCAATGTAAAAGATTAAGTTTAACATGGGTAACATCAAATTCCCCTTTCTTATTGGAAAATACCAATGTTTTAATGAGGATGTAACTAAAACCTCAGAGACAAAGTTGGTATACTATGGTTTTCCAATTTTTATCTAGCCATACCTTTTGATCCATTGAAAAGGATTCATAACTTTATAGATAAGAAGTTTAAACATCAACCTCACATTGAAGAGTTTTGGGCTGACTATGACAGTGAAGCTGAACTTAAGGGGAGATCTCATCAAAGATTAACCCTCAATCATATGAGAACATTGGGAGGAATTGAGGTTCCAGAAGAGACCAGGGATGATGATGACAATACCTTACATACAAGTTATGATAGTACAAAAGAAATTCTAACTGAACCAGATTGGAATCAACCTGATGAAATTTCATTAGATAATATTTCAAAGTCAGTATTTGCATATTTAGATGTCTGAATAAAGGGAAGGATAGTAGAATTGAAAGATGAAGGAGTAACACTCATTTACCTGGGTAAGAAAGGTAAAAAGAGAAGTCGGGAAAGTGAGGTAGATTTTGATGATTTCTTGAAAATAAAGAGGCAGGTGGTGGAAGCTAGAATAGCTAAGGCCAACATAGGAGCCACATTAATGGATCCCTATGAAATAGGGATAATGGTGGCAATACCTGCACAAACATTTGTATCTACCAAGGAGGGGATATCTATATCCACTAGAGATGTCACAATAGAGCAAGTTACAATGCAGTCAACGGTGTTATCTCAACAAACATCAACACATGTAGTACTTGTATAGACACCTCAACAACCACCTTTGCAAACCCCCACAATTGCAGAACAAACTCAATAGGAGAAAATATAGGGGTTTATCATGGTCAAACAAGAGATGACCGAGGAGATGATAGCAAAGGCATCTACTATTCAAGCACCCACAAAAGAGAGTGTAGAAGTAGTAGATGTTGATGAAATTGAGGATGTAGAAGATGATGTAGAAGATGATGAAGATGAAGGTGAGGATGAAGGTAGTGATGACAACGTTGAGATGAGCAATGAGGAAGGAGAAGACGGATAAGTACCAAAATCTTATCTCATGCTTGGAGCGTTTGATATAGGAGAATCATCGAGCTGCCAAATAGTCAATACAAAATATTAAAATAATTGACCCTTTTGAGAACTTGGTGCCAAAGGATATCGTGGAAAAGGTAAGGAAGTATAGCCAAGGAAATATTGAGAAACCAGGTTGAATAGGAAGAAAATGTAAACATGGGAAAGGTATAGGTTATTCAAGAAGAGGCTAATTAGGAAAATATGTCTACAGAGTTAGATAATGAGGTTCCTAATCTTGAGTACCCCATGGTGAGGAGTAGTAAAATGTAAGGAATGTCCAACAAGAACAACAACAACCTTCTCAATAAGTTCCCCCACAGGAACAACATGATCATCAACAACAAGAGCAAGAACAAGAAGAGGTACTCATAGAGAGAGCTCAAGAAGAGGTGTTAAATGAGAAAGCTATAGATACAGATTTGCATTTAAAGAGGTATCAACTTGGTTAGGATCTGAAGTGAGACAAGATATAGTAGTCCAAGTGGTACCAATTGATATTAAGAGCTTGTTATCTAGTGAGGTTGTGAAGAGAGGCAGAAGAAAGGCTAGAACCATGTTAGCCATAAGGAGGGATCCCTCTAGTTATAGGACTATACAAATGTCAATTCCCCAAGCTGATAAGGAGAAAGGAGAAATAAGTATAGAGGAATAAAAGGTTGTCAGTGTGGATATTGGTCATGTCAATAGGGAGAAACAAATTGAAGAATTGCAAGAAATTATTGAATTCATTGCAAATAAAATGAGAAAAGATAAACAAAAAACAAAGGATTTGAAGGGGCAAATTGCCCAGTATGAACAATTCATTCAAGCGATAATTGATTGTACGTAAAATGTACCAAAATTAGCATAGGATTTAACTATTCTTTCTAAAGAAGAGATATTAGAGATAGATAATAAAAAGCATGAAGCTAGTATGCTGGAAGATTGTGTCAAGTCATTTATTCACAAAGGAGAATAGGTAAAAAAATTTACCATTAGCAATTGGAGTATCATACTAACTAAGAATGTGCTCATATTGTACAAAGGTGCCAAGCAAGAATAAAGAAGAACAAAGATGAATTAAAGAAACTCAAAGCTTTCAAAGGAAATACATAGTCCTTGGTAAATGAGGGTGTTATAACCCCACAAGTTGTCTTTCAAGTCCCTTAAATGAAGATGGAGTTGAAGTTTGAAGAAGGGATACTCAGGCCTTGCTTGGCCAATGTACAAGAATTAGAAAAAAATGTTCAAGTTTTGTTGAAAAAGCACGTGAAGATAGTTGAACATTTGGTTAAGCATCCATGCCCTCAGGTTCAAATATTTGATGTAGGCACAACTATAAAGGAATTGAAGAACAATTTCCAATTGTGCATTGAAGATCCTTTAAACTAATTAGATGAGGAAGCAATGGAAAATATAATGAAATTGAGCACTAAGATTAGAAAATATCATTAGAGGAGAGAAGATAGAGAAAACAAAGCATAGGCATTGAAGACAAGTGTTGAAATGAAACAATACACCTGGGATGCTTGTCAGAGAACCAGTCATGCCTCCATATCCACCCTAATTGAAAGGTTCACACAATACATGAGCAATAAGAAAAGGGATATGCAGATAGAAGATGCTAGTGATAGTGACTAGGCTGCTTGTTCATTATTTGTTTCATGTTGTACTTTGTTATGATTTTGTACTGGTAAATGGTCAAATTAAAGTCAAAATATTTCAAAAGATTCTAAAGGTATCTTTTCATTGGAGAGAATATCCTTTTAAGATATTTTGAAGTGGCAGTTGGCATGAGAATTTGAATTTGAACCATTCATGGTTTTATGACCATAGCAGGGGATTTTGAGTCTATATAAGGGGCTTTAATAGGTATATTTTATTACACACAACTAATATAGAAAGCACAAGAGAATTTGCAATATAAGTGATTTGTGGAAAATACTTTGAGCATAGGGAATCACATTAACATTTTTGCATGTGTCATAGTGGAGATAATGTGGAATGTCCTATTTTCTCTCTATTTCTATAAAATATCTATAAGTTTGTTAGTTTGTTGATACTTTCAAAGACTTTGAAGTCAAAATACATTGTAAATTTGAAAATGGCTTTCATATGTTAATGAATACAAACATCTAATTGTTGCAACTATTCCAAAGTATAATTGTTTTTAGGTGTTCTTTGATATATTCCCTTTGATGATTACAGTTCTATATGTTAATTTGTGATATTTCTCTAAAGAAACATATATGAATTTAACTCCTTTGAAGTGTTACAACTGATCAGACTTGTGCACATGAGTAGTAGAAAAATAATTCCTACATAATCAAGTTTTCTAAACCCTTTTTCTTCTAACTTTTCTCCACTAAATATTTAAATAAATAGCATGCACACAGTTATCTGAAGGAGATTTTTATCATTTCAAATAAGTACTTGTGAATTACAAAGATCTTTAATAGTTTTCATATAAATCTAAAGTACAAAGTATGTTTGCATTGAAATTTAGGTAAAGCTTCATAGTAAAATGGTAAATACATGCAAAGGATCACTAGTTATAGTGTGATTTGTAGTTATTTGCAAGGTGTAAGAAAATATAGCCAGTACACATCTTAAAATCATGTAAGGCCCCTTGAACAAATAGCTTCACATTGAACATTGAGTAAGTCCAATACAACCATAACCTGTTTACCGTAGACTTGGAATTGAGAACTATTTCTAATAATTCTCTATATTCTTCAAGATAAGACAAGATTCTTTGTGAATTTTATCTATTGTTCTTGTAAATAAAATCATCATCAACAATTTTTTTTGGCACTAGAAAGAGGTCTGTTGTGTGGTTACACAACACGCCCCATTTTGACTTGACAAAATAGGGACCCAACTTTTTGCTTGGCTTGGCTTGTGTTTTCTGCTTGCTGGCGGTCTAGTAAAGTAAGTCATGTAGATGATCCTGCATAAGGGGACTGGGTAAGTCATCATGATGAGGTCAATTTTTCAAGGTTCATATTTCATCTCAATAACCTCATGGTTGGATAGAGTACAAAATTTCATGTAGGTTTGCCTTTTGGATCACACTGATATTCCTTAGGGAACGGGAATTATGGTGAGTCAAAGTCCTAGTCAAACCTGATATTCTGAGGGGGGTCATATTTCGTAACATCAGTCATCTTATGAAAGATCACCCTGATCCAATTTTATCACCCGATAAATCATTTATCTAGAGATCCAGATGTCAATTTTAGGTGATAGAAGCATTTACCCGTCAAACAGCTTCATATATTTTGCGGGGGTCATATTTCAAATATCACCCTATCTTTCGAATATCACCCTATCGCAAAATATCACCCTAAAGACAATATCATGATGTGTCATATAATCCCAATAGATAAGAAATCAAGAAATCACCCTGACGGTGACGTCATCATCCTTTTTACCTTGCGGAGGTATATTTCCAATAGCGACCCTTTCTACATAACATGACAATGACATCATAGTGCAACAATGATAAACTAAGTCATTATCCTAATGATGTCATCCTAATATTTTCAAAATATGACTCGATATTTTGAATATCACCAGATCTTGCAAATATCACCCGATCTTGTGAATATCACGCAATATTTCAAATATCACCCTGCCGCAGAATATCACCCCAGTGCCAATATGCTGATGACGTCATCCAATCCTGATGAACAAAGAAATCAGGAAATCACCCTGATGGTGATGTCATCATCCTTTTTATCTCGTGGAGGTATTTTTTCAATGATCGCCCTTTTTAATAACATGATGATGACGTCAACTTATCCCATTCCACAAAGGACCCAATATGACGGTGACATCATCAATTGGCTTGACATCCGAAGGTCATCTAATTTCTAACATCCGTCATCTTTTCTAATATGACTGATCTTTCCTAACATAACGGTGACGTCATTCTGACCTGATAAATAAAAAAGCTTGACATGAATGTGACGTCATCCTATTTGGAGGATGATATTCCTCAATATCAAGGTCATATTTCTTAACATCACTCAATTTCCTTCAGTATGACCATGACATCAGCCTTTCACATTTTAATGAAGCCTGTCCATGATGATGACATCATCATCATATCCTGATCTATGAAGAGAGTTTCATTCAATGGAATTTAGTGAACAAAAGCGCATGTATTACATATGCATGATCTTATGCATGCGATAAATAAAAATGTAAGGCTTGCATATCATATGAAGGGTCACATCACCCTTGGAATACAAAAAGAGATACTGCAAGGTTAAACTATTTGCAAAAATTCACAGAAATTTAAAAATTAGGAAATTTTTTTACCTTCCCCTTGGCAGGGTCATAACTCCTAGCTACTGTGTCAGAATTTAAACTTTTTGGACTCATTGGAAAGATAAACTAGTTATCTAGTTTGAGTTGCTCGGTCGCTTAGGCTTAACACTAAGCACCGACGAAGTCTTGAGCCCTAATTCCGCTCCTAAGGCCTCCGAAAATATGATTTACCAAGATGTAGAAAAGACCAAAAATCATATTTTGATATTTTTATCAAAAATCACTCAAATGACCCTAGACCTGATCAGATATTGAAGCCATTTTAGGGCCTAATAGCATGGTTTTGGTCAACGATGGTTGACTCAACTAATTTTAGCATCATATATGCATTTTGTATGCAATTGCTCACGGATTCATCATCTGATTATCTGCGTTTGCATATTCTAAGCCTGATTTAAATGTTTATTTTCCTGCTAAAGTTTTTAATGATGATGATGCTTAATCCTTGTGTTTGTTATTAGGTGCACAGATATCTAGAAAATGACAAAGTGGCGAGGGCGTACCAGAAGGTGAAGTTTACGCGGGAAATGGCAAAATTTACAAAGATACAAGTTACAGAGTTGCATACAGAGGTAACATGAACCAGAGCTAAGGAGGATACTGTCAAATGTGCTATTTGCTAGCTGGAGGATGGACTAGGTCAAAGATACTGGAATATTCGGTGCCAGTTGTGTAGTTGCCAACTGGCAGACACGTGCTATTCATCTGGACTGTTGATCTTAATAGATAAATCCTGACCGTAGGTCATTTGTAACCATTCCTTCACTTGATTCTATAAAAGGTGCAGGGATGCTTCATTTTAAACATTCAAAACTTAATTCAAATCCGTTTGCCGAAGTATTCAAGACTCATTTCAAAGCTATTTTATATGTACATGTCTTTTGCATACTTAATGAAAGAGAAGAGTATTTCGATTACAAATCTTTGTAAATCTTGAGTAATCTGTGTCTAAATTCTGGATATGTGCTTTGATTTGCTGCATCCCTTGGAGTGCTCATCATGTTGCATGTATTGTTTTCATTCATCATCCTCTGAAGTTTGCATCAACTGTATCTAGCTGTGGAATATCCTAGTGAACATATGGTTTGATTTCTTCTCCTCATGATAGTATCAAGTATGTATGTGGATCAATAACTAAAGGTTCAACTTTAATTTGAAGTATTTCTTTCAATTTCTTTCAATTTCAGAGCATTTCATCATCACAATTGTAAATAACTAACAATCTTAAGCAAATAGTACAAGTATGCAGACATCCCATAGATAAATGAACATATTTAGCATATTTGAGGTTAAAGCATGTCACAATGACAAATATCATTCAAAGTTTTGAAGATAGACATAATATTTGAAATATATCCTGTGTAGAATAACTATTTTTGCAACATCATTACAGGAAACATATCTTACTGATGAGATCTACGTAAGGCCCCAAAATGGAAACAACAACACACATCAACCATTGAGTAACGTCAATAGATTATGAACTAATCAACGGAGACTTGAGATCATGAATTCTCTGAATTCATCGTATCTTTCAAGATGAGTAAAGGTTTCTGTGTAACTTTTATACTATGCTTGTTTGTGACTAACATCATGACCAACATAAATTGGCACTAGAAGGAGGGCCTGAACAAAGAATTTGTGGATTTTTTGCAAATATTTCATCATTTGAGGTTAATGTCTGCAAATATCTCTTATCTGGGAGGTTTTGACTGTATCTTTACAAAGATCTAACTCAAAGCTTTAAAGATTTGTTGAATTTTCAGAGCTTTCAAAGTTTTATTCTGAGATATGATAGATCTCATTAAAATTTCAAAATCCTAAAAAAAAAAAATTGAAAATAGAGTCTCATTTTGATGGATGCATATGAGGACAATTGTCAAATTAACATTCCTTTATTTCAGGAAACTTTGAATAGGCAGCTTTATCCTCATAATTTATTTGACTTTGGTTTATCCAGTTATTGTAGGATACACCAGAATGTAGGACATAGTGAAATTAATTGTCTAACTTTTCTTATAAGGTTGGATCTCTATTTGAAAGGAATAATATTCTTTATAGATGTGTTCAGGGCTGAAGCCTGGCAGGAAAATGAAGAAATTCTGGAGCAACAAGTAGATGCAGCACCAGAAGTGATTAGTTGTCCAGACACTGAAGTGGACTGCTTTAAAGATTTTGAATTGTACTTGTCTAGAAATATACAGTGTAGTCAAATATTAGGTTTATCCACTGACAATGTCCTCATTGAAAGTTGGTGTAGATTACATGACGAAGAGCATTCAGAAAGGGATTGTGATGCTTGCTTGGTCATGTTGGAGAAGACTCAAATTCTGGAACAGCAAAGAGAAGCAACACCCCTAATGATGAGTTGTTTAGAAAACATAGTAGCTGAATCAGTTATAGACGGTAAAGAAGAGGAAACACCTTTCCTTGAGTCATTCTATGGTGAGATTGATAGGAGTTCTCTACTTTATGATAAGGGTGAGGCAGAGTGCAGGTATGAATCTTTTGAAAATTATAGAGAGGAAACCACTTGTCAGGATAAAGTCTTTGATTCTGATCCTAATGCTTTTGATAAGGATAGTGAAACACCTTTCCTTGAGTCATTTTATGGTAAAAAGGAATGGAGACAGGTGGAAGAATTTAAATGCATTACTACTGATGAAGTTCCCATGATAGCAACTAATGGAATCATAGAAAAGAAAGTAAATCCTAATTTCATAGCTGACTCCTTTAAATTGAATGATCAAATGCAAGAATGTTGCAGGTCAATGGAACCAGATACCTTACTGGATGGAAAATGTGAGTTATTTGATGAACAATTCATGAAAGTTGAAGATGCAGAAAGCTTTGGAATTGTTGTGCATAATCAGATTCCAATCCAATGTTATTTTGAAAATGAAATAGGGGAGTGTTCCTATCAATTGAGAGTTGTTTCACCTTTACAAGTAAATGATTTAGAAATGATAAATTTTTGTATATTAGGTTATGAAGATACTCATTTAGATGCTGATGTGTAGAAAATTAAAGAAAACATTGAGGTGTTGCCTGAAGTCGAGAATCAAACATACATCCAGAATGAGGAGACAAAGCTAGATAAAGATGAAGGATTAATACTTCAAGAGTCATACATTCTTCAATTTGAAGTGAGACTAGACACTGAGCTAAGCAATGAGAATGCAAAGTTAAATGGAGGACCAACTGTCAATGAAGAAGCATGTCCAACAAAGCCAAAAATACATCAGGTTGTATTTCTCCTTTCCACAGTAAATAATGTTGAATATTATTTTGATTATGGAAATTCAGGAGATAAGACATGCATATGGATATTCCATGAATATGATGAGCTTCCTGAGTTGCTGATCATTAAGAGTTATTCTGTTAAACACGATGAATTTAGAATACAAGAATATTTTTTAGAATACAAGGATGAATTTTCTAGGATTAGAACCATAACTAGTTCCCTGATGCTCCTACACAATATAAGGAAGTATGCAAATACAGGTGTCTTTGGGTCTTCTCCTGGGTTTTATTTGACTTGTGGGGATTGTATATAGTTTGGTAGAGTAGTTGTTTTGTTTCCTTTATTTGCTTTCTTGTTTTTTTGTTTTATGTTGTGTCCTTTTGTAGTTAGTTGTTTGTACAGTTTGCTTAGTGTGTTTGCTTTTGTTTGTTTGCTTGTTGAGTTCTGTTTTGGTTAGTCAAGATGATGCAGCTCATCATCCTAAGAAAATAATTGAATTGTTAAGATTCAAGTGATGAGAACAAATTCATATATAGGTTATGATTCATTCCGAGAAGTACTTGTGATCAGGTCTGTGATATTTTTTCATCAGGGTACCTTTTCTTAACTAAAGTGACTCTTTCACAATGACTCACCTAATAGACTTGGGTTTGTTGAACACACAAGTATAGGTGTTAATTGAAAAATCTAAAGGGACTTCCTTGCTACCAATACAATCTTCAACCTAAATCAGCAAGTGACCATACCTTGCACACTAAGCTTACATGATGACATCAGATTTTTAGACTATAAAATATTGAAAAATTAGAAAAGAAATAAAATTAGGCCATCTAAGTAACTCTATTGGGGCTATAGACGCCTGCTGGCAGTGGGGCTCTACTTAGGGGGATTGTATAGATAACCTTACCGGGGCTATGGACGCTTGCTGGCAGCAAGGCTCTATCCAGGTTGGCTATGATGGATGCTCCCAAACTATGTAGCTTAACATCAGTAACTCATGCTTTCAACTTAATTTCAAGATGAGGATAATTAATCATTTGCACACACCTAATCCTTTGTTAGCATTGTTGCCTTTGTCATTCAGAAAGATTATGATGCTTATACTTAGAAAGAGTTAGAATACTATGTTAGAGTATGTTCACATCACTTGAATCATTAGAATTTTGGTGTTTTCTTCGGTGGCAAGTTGTTTTGTGGTTACACAACATGCCCCATTTTGACTTGACAAAATAGGGACCTAACTTTTTGCTTGGCTTGGCTTGTGTTTTCTGCTTGTTGGCGGTCTAGTAAAGTAAGTCATGTAGATGATCCTACATAAGGGGACTAGGTAAGTCATCATGATGAGGTCAATTTTTAAAGGTTCATATTTCATCTCAATAACCTCATGGTTGGATAAAGTACAAAATTTCATCCAGGTTTGCCTTTTGGTTCACCCTGATATTCCTTAGGGAATGGGAGTTATGGTGAGTCAAAGTCCTGGTCAAACCTAATATTCCGAGGGGGGGTCATATTTCTTAACATCAGTCATCTTATGAAAGATCACCCCGATCCAATTTTATTACCTGATAAATCATTTATCCAGAGATCCAGACATCAATTTTAGGAGATAGAAGCATTTACCCGTCAAACAGCTTCATATATTTTGCGGGGGTCATATTTCAAATATCACCCTATCTTTCGAATATCACCCCATCGCAAAATATCACCCTAAAGACAATATCATGACAACGTCATATAATGCTGATAGATAAGAAATCAGGAAATCACCCTGACGGTGATGTCATCATCCTTTTTACCTCGCGGAGGTATATTTCCAATAGTGACCCTTTCTACATAACATGACGATGACATCATAGTGCAACAATGATAAACTAAGTCATTATCCTGATGACGTCATCCTGATATTTTTGAAATATCACCCGATATTTTGAATATCACCAGATCTTGCGAATATCACCTGATATTTCAAATATCACCCGATCTTGCGAATATCACGCGATATTTCAAATATCACCCTGCCACAGAATATCACCCTAGTGCCAATATGCTGAAGACATCATCCAATCCCAATGAACAAAGAAATAAGGAAATCACCCTGACGGTGACGTCATCATCCTTTTTATCTTGCGGAGGTATTTTTTCAACGATCGCCCTTTTTAATAACATGATGATGACGTCAGCTTATCCCATTCCACAAAGGACCCAATATGACGGTGACATCATCAATCAACTTGACATCCGAAGGTCATCTAATTTCTAACATCTGTGATCTTTTCTAATATGACTGATCTTTCCTAACATGACAGTGGCGTCATTCTGACCCGATACATAAAAAAGCTCGACATGACCGTGACGTCATCCTATTCAAAGGATGATATTCCTCAATATCAAGGTTATATTTCTTAACATCACCTGATTTCTTTCAGTATGACCATGACGTGAGCCTTTCACATTTTAATGAAGCCCGTCCATGATGATGACATCATCATCATATCCTGATCTATGAAGAGAGTTTCATTCAATGGAATTTAGTGAACAAAAGCGCATGTATTGCATATGCATGATCTTATGCATGCGATAACTAAAAATGTAAGGCTTGCATATCATATGAAGGGCCACATCACCCTTGGAATACAAAAAGAGATACTGCAAGGTGAAACTATTTGCAAAAATTCACAGAAATTCAAAAATTAGGAAATTTTTTTACCTTCCCCTTGGCAAGGTCATAACTCCTAGCTACTGTGTCAGAATTTAAACTTTTTGGACTCATTGGATAGATAAACTAGTTATCTAGTTTGAGTTGCTTGGTTGCTTACACTTAATGCCAAGCACCGACGAAGTCTTGAGCCCTAATTCCACTTCTAAGGCCTCCGAAAATGCGATTTACCAAGATGTAGAAAATACCATAAATCATAGTTTCGATATTTGTATCAAAAATCACTCAAATGACCCTGGACCTGATTAGATATTGAAGCCATTTTAGGGCCTGATAGCATGGTTTTGGTCAACGATGGTTGACTTGACTAATTTTAGCACCATATATACATTTTGTATGCTATTGTTCATGGATTTATCATCTGATTATCTACATTTGCATATTCTAAGCCTGATTTAAATGTTTATTTTCCTACTAAAGTTTCTAATGATGATGATACTTAATCCTTGTGTCTGTTATCAGGTGCGCATATATCTGGAAAACAACAAAGTGGCGAGGGCGTATCAGAAGGTCAAGTTTGCACGGGAAATGGCAAAATTTACAAAGATACAAGTTACAGAGTTGCATACAGAGGTAACATGAACAAGAGCTGAGGAGGATATTGTCAAATGTGCTATTTGCTAGCTGGAGGATGGACTAGGTCAAAGATGCTAGAATATTCTGTGCCAGCTGTGTAGTTGCCAACTGGCAGACACGTGCTATTCATTTGGACTGTTGATCTTAATAGATAAGTCTCGACCGTAGGTCATTTGTAACTGTTCCTTCACCTTATTCTATAAAAGGTGCAGGAATTCTTCATTTTAAACATTCGAAACTTAATTGAAATCCATTTGTTGAAGTATTCAGGACTCATTTCAAAGCTATTGTATATGTACATGTCTTTTGCATACTTAATGAAAGAGAAGAGTATTTCGATTACAAATCTTCGTAAATCTTGAGTAATCTGTGTCTGAATTCTGGATATGTGCTTTGATTTGTTGCATCCCTTGGAGTGCTCATCATGTTGCATGTATTATTTTCATTCATCATCCTCTAAAGTTTGCATCAACTGTATCTAGCTGTGGAATATCCTGGTGAACATATGGTTTGATTTCTTCTCCTCATGACAGTATCAAGTATGTATGTGGATCAATAACTAAAGGTTCAACTTTAATTTGAAGTATTTCCTTCAATTTCTTTTAATTTTAGTGCATTTCATCATCACAATTGCAAATAACTGACAATCTTAAGTAAATAGTACAAGTATGCAGACATCTTGTAGATAAATGAACATATTTAGCATATTTTAGGTTAAAGCATGTCACAATGACAAATATCATGCAAAGTTTTGAAGATAGACATAATATTTGAAATATATCCTATGTAGAATAACTATCTTTGCAGCATCATTACAGGAAACATATCTTACTAATGAGATCTACGTAAGGCACCAAAATGGAAATAGCAACACACATCAACCACTGAGTAACGTCAGTAGATTATGAACTAATCAACGGAGACTTGGGATCATGAATTCTCTGAATTCATCGTATCTTTCAAGATGAGTAAAGGTTGTTGTGTAACTTTTATTCTATGCTTGTTTGTGACTAACATCATGATCAACAAGGTCTTGATAGGATTTAAAGTGATTTTTCTACAAATTGGCTAATGATACTAGTCAGACAACTATATCGAGGTCAAATCTAGGGGATATTTTTGTATAATTGTCTAACAAATGACGAAAAGGTATAAATAACCCCTTAATCTCAAGTCCTAGGATCTATCAAGTAGAAGGTTAGTCACATACTCCTCCTAGTCCAACTTCACCTTTGGTTATACATAACATAGTAAATCCTAGTGTTTATGCATTTAGACCATTAAATTTTGGTCTAAGTCCTCAGAATTAGCCACACTTTGGTTTAATTCCACCTAGGGGTCCTGTCATGGCATTCTTCAATGTAAACTCACGTATACACTTTTGTGCATATCATGATATGCCAAAGAATCCAGACAAGATATGTCCTAAGTATCAATTACATCAAGATGCCAAAGATCACATCAAGATCCTCAAAGAAACATACTTTAGGACAAGGTTAACACATGAAGATGTGGTATGTAGGTTATTTCCTTTCACCTTCAATGAACAAGCTTATAACTGGTATGTCAATTTGCCAAATAATCATATCACAAGTTGGGCAGTTACGAAAGCGACATTCCTATCTAGGTTTAGAGGTCCAGTAGAACTAGCATCTCTATATCATAGATTAGCTGAGATTAAGAGAAGTGAAGGGGAGTTTATAACTACATTTAATGATTGATTTCAAAAGGCTTATTCAAGATTAGCTACTCCTTATATTGTAACTGGTGATGCAATATTAGAAATGTATTATGCTACTTTTGATCCTTTAACTGTAATGTTTATCAAGAGATAGGTACTTGTAGTAACAAACTTGTCAGGAGCATATAAGGAAGCAATGAAAATTAATTAGGAGATGAGACAAACAAGCTATGGTCCTTCAGTAAGTTTAGGAAATGCTGCAGTTCCCATTGAAATATAGCAAGTGCATGGTGCTCTATTACATCACACTCCAATGTACAATTCAGTTCCTTCTGCTACACCAGTATACAATCTTGTCCCTACTCGTGCTATAGTTCCATACACAGGCCATGTAGCCAAGGATAACTAGTCCAATGGCCAGTCATTCTTCCAAGCTCCCCAGGATACATATATAGCTAAGGCACAAGAGGACAAGGATGAGTTAAAGGAAATTATTACTCACTGAAGAAGGTTAACTACTGAAGTGACTTAGTTGAAGAACAATAGTTTCTATGATCAAAATCCTCAAAATTCTACTTATCAAAACTAAGGATAGCGATCATAGAGTACAAGCCATAGTGGAGACAATAAGGCCTATGGAAATGATAATAGAAATTCTAATCAGCCTAGACCCCCTAGAGTATGGAACACTAGACCAAATAATGGTACTCTGGCTTCTCCATTT
Source organism: Cunninghamia lanceolata (assembly GCA_027924645.1). Lineage (NCBI taxonomy): Eukaryota > Viridiplantae > Streptophyta > Pinopsida > Cupressales > Cupressaceae > Cunninghamia > Cunninghamia lanceolata. Next base: position 10,678,745 of record BSBN01000193.1, read on the forward strand.
GAGAATCCAAACATTTAAGAATCTAACCAACCTGCTAGGATACAAGTAGCAAATGTAGCTCTAAAAATTTGGTGTAGAATCCATAATACTAGTGCTCATGTTGAACTTGATTCTCCATAATTTCACTTGGCGGAAAACATCTTCAATGTAGAGGTACAGACACCTACATCTAAATTCTTTATTCCTAAAGGGAATGAGGATATGAATTAGCAAAGGTTCTTGAAAGTTTCACTTTCTCATCAAAAGAAGAGGATCAAACAAAAGAAGATGAGTCATATTATCATGAAGGTCTGTATCCTAAATCAGCTCTAGTGTTGGAGACTTTCTAGTTTCCCTTTGAAACTAAGAATGAAGTGCAGGGTGAGCTAGATGAGGTTTAGGCATTTCAATAGTCACAAAGGAATCATACTTACAACTTGAGAAGTAATAACAAACTTGGAGGTCCTTTCACTACTTCCACACCTCCAAATAACTTCAATATGCCACCTGATTTGCATTCAAGCAATAATCATGTGCCTCCTAAATCAAATCATCAAGGTGATGGTACTGTAGTCACGCCAAAATTTTAGGTAGGTAAATCAAAACCTAACGATGCTTCTAAATTGATGAGCTATTTGTCTAAAGTGATTAGGAAGATAAAAGTTAATGTGCCTTTGTATGAATTGGTCAAAAGTATAGGAATGAGAACTACATTCTTGAAATCCTTAGATGAATCAAGTTCTAGATAATCATAAAAAAGACATACAAACTAAGGATAAGAACAAGAGTATTGAATAGCTAGCAAATATAAATGTAGTGATATACACAGAGAAGAAGGAATCTCTGACTTTCTTGTTAACTTTAAGGATTTTTGGAAAAAAACTTACATAATTGAATGGTAGACTCTAGAGATTCTACTAATGTCATGCCATTAGGAATTTATAAAACTTTAGGGCTCACACCTATTAAGTCAGCCAAGGTCATAACTCAACTAGATAAATTTGACATAAATGTTGTAGGAGAGTTGATGTATATTTTATGATCCTAGGGTACACCAATATATTAACATTTAGGTGGTAGACATTCTTATGAACTATGGTATGTTATTGAGTAGAGATTGGTCCAAAACACTAAATGGATATATGGTGACTGACTTTTCACACATGTGGTTGCCTTGGAGAGGCATTCCTAACCAGATTAGGATTAAAGTAGAACCAAAGATGAAGCCTATGATAATTGAGTACAATAGAACAAATGAAGTATTGTATGCTATAGTGGAACTAGGTGTGTATAGAGTTTCCAAAAGAGGAGTCTAGATAGAATAATTGCAACCAAATCATAAATGAGGAAATTCATAAATGCATTCAATAAGGGACTTGTATTCAAGATGTTTTATGCAAAGGATGGTGCAGATTTCACAAAACTACACATTTAGAAGAGCATTGTGGGATATGTAGGGAGAGAATTGAGTGTCAACATAGAAAATACATGGCACAAAGTAAAAACCAGGAAAGTTGACCTATTGTTGATTGGCATAAGTTGTTGATACATAAGAATGCTAGTGCCATACCAAAGGATTCAAATGACTCTATAAGATTAACAATTGGTAAACCTCTTATCACACATAAACCTATAGAAAACATTGTAATACCTATAAATCAAACAAAAATGCATAAGAATATGTATGCTCCTACAAAACCTGAGGTAAAAGAAGTACTTACTGTAAAAACAAGAAATCCAGTAAGGAACAAGGACATGTGGATTTTAAAATGTGATGGACCAAAGTCTAAATAGGGAGCAGAAGGGGGGATAGAGCTTATTGATCACAACGGTAAGTCATTTTTGGCAGCTTACATATTACAATTTCCCTGTACCAATATCATAGCAGAGTATGAAGCATTACCACATGGATAAGTGATGGCCATAAAGAAGGTGAAAGTCTAAGTTCAATCTAATTCAGAATTTGTAGTCAAGCTGGTCAAAAAATTATATGTCTGTAAATTTTAGAAAATGGTGAGTTATAGATGTAGGGTTTGGGATTTGATTGAGTCCTTTGATTCTTTTAATATTATACACATTCCAAGAGGATTGAATCAATGTCCAGATGATTTACTGGACTCAACTAGTACTCTTGAACCGTTAAGCTCGTCAGGAATGAAGAAATTTGTAGTAGAATTGGTGTCTATTCTTAATATTCCTGATAACGTAACAAACTGTCAAGTATTTGAATGAGACCAACAGATTCTTGATTTTATAACAAGTCATGATGTTTTTGAAGTTTAGATAATAGATGAACAAGATAGACTAGATATATTTTTTGATGAAGAAGACATCATTGACCTGAAAAGCACTTCCCTACCAAAAGGAGTTATTGAGTTAGAGCAAATCTTTGATTTTGATGGAGCTTTTAGACAAAGAAACCTCCCTAAAATAGAAGGAGGTAAATGTGATCCTTTTAATTTAGGTATTGACAAAGATCCTCAAAATGTATTAATTGGTAAGACTTGTTCCACTGAGTTGAGAGATGATATAATTGTTGTATTAAAAGATTATAAACATGTGATTGCATGGACATATGAGGACGTTAAATCATATGATACATCTATCATAACTAATGTGACTCCATTGAGACTAGGAGTAAAGCCATTTAGGCAAAAGAAAAGACTAGTGAATGCCATTTTAGAGCCCTTGATCTTTGAAGAGGTCAAGAAATTATTGTTTGCAAAGAGAATTTTTCCTATGAGACATTCTACTTGGGTAGCTAACCTGGTGTCTATAAGAAAGAAGAATGGAGCTTTTAGACTTTGTGTAGACTTCAGGAACCTTAATAAGGCATCAAAAAGGGATAATTATCCTCTACTACCCTTAGATGAAGTTTTACAAGTAGTCAATGGTGCTAAGATGATGTCCTTCCTTGATGAATTTTCTAGTTACAATCAAGTGTTGGTAGATAAAGAAGATAGATTAAAAACCACATTCACATGTACATGGGGTAATTATGCATACAAAAGAATGTCATTTGGCCTAATCAATGCAGGGGATACATTCCAAAGAGCCATGGATATTGCTTTTCATGGATTAGTGGGTAAATGCATAGTGATTTATATGGATGATCTAACAATTTTTTCTAAGGACAAGTCTAGCCATGTAGATGATTTGAGAAAACTATTGTAGAGATGTGAAAAGTATGGTATATCTCTGAACCCATAGAAATGTGTCTTTGGGATGATAGAGGGTAAACTACTAGTGCATATTATTTCTAAGATTGGCATTTCCATTGATCCAGATAGAGTAGAAGGGATTAATAAATTACAGTCGCCTACCAGTAAGAAGGAACTAAAGTCATTTTTTGGTAAGATAAACTTTATGAGGAAACTTACCAGTGGTTTTGCTGAGATAGTACAGCCTTTGAATAAAATGCTCAAGAAGGATGATTAGATAGAATGGACACCAGTGACTAGGGTAGCATTCAAAGATATAAAGGAAGCTTTTGCCAATGCTCTTGTATTAATGAGTCAAGATCATACTAAGACATTTTTTATATATATTCTTTTGCATATGGACACTCATGTGCATCAACTTTAACACAAAAGGGTGAGGAGAAGGAAGAAAATCCAATAGAGTTTATGAGTGATCCCCTTAAAGGTACATAGTTAAAATATTTTGATACTAAAAGGCAATCTTTTGCCTTAGTGAAGGGAGTGAAGAAGTTCAAGTATTACACTCTAAGAATTCAAGTTAAAGCTATTGTGCCTGATGCTATAGTAAAGATGCTACTAATGCAAAATGAGCCAGGAGATAAAAGAGTGAAATGGATCACTGTGTTTCAAGAATTTAATTTGTAAATCATTCCAATGAAATTGGTTAGAGGCTAGTCTTTAGTCCAAACTATAGCGAATATAGACCCCAAGATTGTTCATCAACAATATGTTGTGCATACGAATTCTACGAGTGGATGGTATGATGATCTTAATTCATTGCTAATATTAGGAAAATATCCTAGTCACATGAAATTGTCTCAAAGAAGGGCACTAAGGTTGAAAAATTAGAAATATATGATCCAAGGAGCTATACTATACAAACAAAATCATGAAGGGATATATTTGAGATGTTTGAATAGAGAGCAGGCTGATAAAGTGATGTTAGAGTTACATGATAAATATGGGACAACTCATGGATTTCATTTGGCTACTACACATAAAATCTTGGTGGCAAGGTATTGCTGGCCTACTATGTTTAAAGATATTGATGAACACATTAGATGTTGTCACGTATGTCCGACCACTATTGATAGAGGAAACAATATGACTCATCCATTTCAACTTGTGATAGAAACTAGACCATTTGCACAATGGGGGCTAGATTTCATTAGAGTCATTAATCCTCCATCTTCTATTGGACATAAATTCATTCTTACAGTGATAAACTATTGTAGTAGATGGACAAAAGATACTTTCTATACGTTTTCTACAAATGAGGTTGTCGTCAAATTTTTGGAAGAAAATATCATAAACAGATTCAAAGTACCCTATGTACTGGTATGTGACAACGACCCTACATTTTCTTCTTTAAAGTTTTCAAACTGTGCATTTGAGTATGGTATTATTTTAAAATTTTCATCAAACTATTATCCACAAGGTAATGGGTTAGCAGAATCTACTAACAAAATTTTGTTAGATATCATTATGAAATTGATTGCTAAAAACCCTACAAAATGGAATACCTTATTGAAATATGCTTTATGGCTTAATAAAACAAAAGTTAAGGTACAATTGGGAAATTCACCATACCATTTAGTATACGAAACAGATGAAATTTTGCCTATTAATTTGAGAATACCAACCTAGAAGTTTGCTAATCAATAGTTAGGTTTTGATGATCAAAGAGAAGCTAGGTTACTTCAATTTCTACACCTGGATGAGAAAAGGAATCAAGCCATAGATAGGTTTGCAAAACATCAAACAATAGTAAAAAGATGGTTTGATAAACAAGCTAGAGTCAAAACTTTCAAAATCTCAGATTTGGTCTTATGTTGGGATGAAGCACATGAGAAAAAGGGAAATCACTAGAAATTTGATAAGTTGTGGATGGGTCCACTCCGGATCATGGAAATTATAGGAAACATCACATTTAGGTTGAAGATTTTAACTGGTGAAGATATTCCATTAACTGTTAATGGCCAATATCTTAAACATTACTTTCAAGCCTAAAGGTGTTAAGCTGAGTTGCACTGTGTATTATATTGTGAATATTGTAGAGTCTTGTGTTTGTTTGGTTTTCTATTTGGTAGGTTTATTTGTTTGTTTTGTTTTGTTTTGTTTTGTTATTCAGTTATTTGTTGTTTTGGGGATCTTCATTTTGATTTTGGGATAAACAGGCATAGGCTACACTTTAGAAAATAATGGAATTTATAAAACTGAGAAAACCATTTGATATTTATGTATAAGTTGTGACTTTTATAAATGTAGTTTTTTTGTTTGGTCTTTTAAGGATTTTATTCACCATTAGAAAATTAGAATATTCAAGGAATCATACAAACACACATGTTTAAAATTCTAAGAGTAGGTTTGGCTCAGATAGTGGACACTTGCATTAAGTGAAAAATCAAAAGGTTTGCCTTTCCTACCACTATAATCCTGACCTTGCATATCAAGAACAGGATTATACTATCTGTTAAACATGAGCTTTATTGGAATATCAAAAGTATTAATGATGAATACAAGACTAATGATCAAAAGAAATCATTTGAAATATATGAGGGCTACCAGATAACTCCACCAAGGCTATGGACACTTCCTGGCTATGGGGCTCTATTTAGGGACATTATAGGTGATAACCTTGCCCGGGCTATGGATGTCTGACTAGTAGCAAGGCTCTATCCAAGTTGGCTTAGAAGGTTAAATCCATCTAAGTAGTTTAATGCAAATGGTTGATTTTTTCTGAGTTTTATCCAAAAAATGGGAATGAATCAATTGCACACACTTAAAATTCCTTTGGAGAATTCTTTCTTTTGGTGTTAGTTAATACATTCTTTCTAAGATTAAGCAGCATCTTGCATGTAAAGAAGTTGGAAATTTATGATTTATTTTATCTTGTTCCCTGAGTTTTGTTGAATTTAATTGTTTTATTTGGTTTCTAGTTGTTGTGATGCTCACAACATGCCCCATTTTACCCTTTAGCAAAATGAGGACCCATGTTGTGGCTTTTGCTTTTGGCTTGTGTGGTTTGACTTGATTGGTGGTATAGGTAAGATGTCTTGGATGCTTGAAATTTGAGTTACACAATGCTTGGGTATAAATGGTTTACTAGTAGAATCTACATAAAAAATCAGCTAGGGTTGCCTTTTGAATCATTTGAAAATTCTACATATTTTGAGAGTTATACTTGTTTTGGTGAAAAGTCAATGCTAGACAGATTGTAGTGAACATGTATTTGATATACATTGTTATTTGCATGTATATGTTATGCTTTTGGTTAGTCAAGTCACTTTAATCCTCATGCTTTAAATTGTATGATGTATATGGCATACATTAAAATATTTGACTCTAGATTTGACGGTGCTTTGTGGTGAAAGGTATAAACGTTGAAATCCGTAGTTACATTTGTATATTAGAACTCATGTACTAGAAATACAAATACAAAAGATACATAAGGGGATGTCAAAATAAGGTCAAAATGATGTATAAGGATGGGGCCTTCTCGTTTGTATATTAGATACGTTATTTTTTGTATGCTTTTGATGCAAATATATAGCTGGACCCAAAAGTAAAATTAAATCGAATGCTGAAAACAAAGGCGAATGCACATGTTTGTATGGATTGGTGTATGTATAACTACATGTATCTTTTATACAAATATGAAACTGGTCACGACTAGGAAAGTCAAACAAAATGAACTGTAAGTGAGGTCCACATTTGTATATTCAGATACATGTATTAGAAATAAAAAAGGTAAAAGATGCATTTGCAGATTTGAACTCAGGATCAAATATGGAATAAAGTACATTTATTCATAACAAAAGATAAAGAATCCACATCACATATATTTGTATATGCACATGTATATGATATACATGAAGATATAAAAAGGGAGTATATACAAAACCTAGCATAATTAAAGGTTTGCACATTGTATACATTGGGTAGGGTCCACATCTGTATGTTTGGGATACAAGAGCATGAAATACAAAAGGGTGATAAAAAAGACTTATATATAAAGATGGACTTGAAATTAATTTCAATCTTTTTTATAAACTTGCTGGAGTCTGAGTTTGTCTATTTTGATGATTGTATAAGATATACATGAGGATATACTAAACAGAATATACAAAAGGTATGAGAGGGAAAACACTAAAGTACATAAGGATTTATTGTACATGTATGTGAAATATAAAAAGGAAAAGTGCATGTATATGATATACAAAACTCAAAAGTGTAGAGAACTAACGTATACCAAATTCAAAATGTGAATTGAATGGGAAAAGTAAAACACAAATTGAATTGTATGCCTTAACTACAACATTTAATGCACATCTACCACTGGAAAACCTAAATTCAAAAGGGTAAAAAGGGAATTAGACTATGATAATCTTCACAATTGTATTTAGAGTTACATTGTAGGGCATTTTACAGAGCTAAGGTGAAGAGCGATTCAGAGCCAATTTGAAATTTGAGAATGGTTGCATTAAGTTGAGAAGGTAAATGGATTTTGTCAAGGGTATAAAGTCAACAATTGCAGTTCAGGTATGTACCAAAAGACTCTTGCTTGTGAGTATATGGAATATGATTACTATAATTTTACAAGTAGTTATAGTAAGGTAATGGAATAGATATAAGATAATTAATTACTATAATTCATTGTGATAAAATCATAAATTTAAGCACAGTAAGCTAAATATGCATAATTTAGAAAAGGAAAAAGACAAGATAGTAGGGTTAAATGTTAAATGATAAATATATATGGTAAAAAACCCCAGTAAATATGGATGTGGTTGTAAAATAAATGTATATCTTTTTAGGATGCCACCCAAAGGAAAGAAAATGGAGAAGATTGTCGAAAAAGCCAAAAAGCGGGACACCAGAATCAAAGAGGAATTTGTAGTTAGAGGTTATAGTTCAAATATTTACCGTTCACACAGGGTAGCAGATACTAAAATTGGAGATTTTGATTCTGAGGAAATATTGAAAAAGATCGAAGAGCACGGTGCATCCTTGGCCATGAAAAATGTTTGGGATGTAGGATTCTACAAGGATGTAGGATTTCCATTATCAATGGAGGCTAGGGACATAGTTTGTGAGTGTATACAGAGATATGATTTCAATTCTAGGAAGGTAAAACATAATGAGGTGATATTCACACATTTGTCTGTCAAGGGTACAGTAGAAACCTTTGGGTTGAAGACCACTAGAAAGATGAAAGAAGTAGATATGGGGAAATACTCTGATGATTTTAAGAAGAATGAAGCGTCTTGTAAAAGTACCATATTCTACGGGTGGTATTCTCCAGATAAGAAGCTGAAGGCAGCTACCAAGGTGTTGACGCCTGAATTGACTGGTAGTTTTTTGAAAAATTTTCATTCAGGCACTCTCCCTAAGTATCCAAAAAATGCTCTAAGTAACGGACCTCCTCAGTATTTTTCAGCTGCATCATCATATTTTCTTGAGGAGGAGGTCATCATCATCATGTTTGTTTCCATGAAGGTCAGCATCATCATGTTCTCCTTCGACCGGTTTCTCATCGTCATCATCATATTTCGCTGTCGGGTGATGTTCGGGTTTTATCCTGATGATGCTGACGAGCTACAGTGCGCCCTCATCTGCTTGCGAGGGTGATGTTTCAAAGTCTCCGGTGATCTTCCATTTATCACTTTGCGCAGGCATGATGATGATGTTGCTTATTCTTTGAGTTGCTCGACCTAACTGGTTTTATCCTAAGGGTCATCATCATCATCATTTTTTCAGTTGTCATCCTGCTGCTTGCGGTGGTCATCATATTTTCTGCCTTCATGATATTTCGCCGGGGTGATATTTTTATCATCGGGTGATCTTGGTTAACATCATCCTGATGATGTTGTTGAAGAGTTGTAATTGCGACCCGATATTCACTAGGGTCATCATATTTTGGAACGTCAGGATGATCTTAGTCAATATCATCCTGATGATGTTGTATCACTTCTTGTTCTTTGTTTCTCATCCTGATGATGCTGACGTCATCCGTATATCAGGGTGATATTTTTCTTTCTGCCTATCTTCATCATGATATTCCGAAGGAAGGGGTGATATTTTCATATCACCCGGATATATGTTTGCTCGAGCATCATGATGATGCTGATATTAAGGAGATATCCGCCTGCTAGCTTCGCGCATTATCTACTGGGGGTGATCTTTTCAAGCAGCATCATCATATTCAGTTATCGCCCCGATCTTATAGAGGAGCTACAGTGCAACCTGATATTTTCACATCAGGAGGATATTTCCAAATATCCGGTTGTCTTCCGAATATCATGATGATGTTAATATGATGATGACGTCATCAAGGTCCGCGGGGGTCATATTTCTAACAACTGATCATCTTGAAGAGACCTCCTGATATTTGCAAACATGATGATGACGTCATCCGGATGTGAGGAGGTGCGCAGTAGGCGGATATGATGATGACGTCAGCAGGATATGATGATGACGTCATCAGGATGTTCATCGGCCAGACTTTTGTTATAAGCTCAGCAGGAGGATGTTCCTCCGAAGAATCAGGTTGTGCCGATTATCATGAAGGTTATATTTCAAATATCATGATGACGTCAGGGTGATTTTTCGAACAACAGGATATCATGTTGCTGGAAGATGATGATGATGAAGTCCTATACTAGTGTCGTCAGGAGCAAAAGCGCCGACATGATATATGCTCATGACCTAGTATATAAAGTGCAAAGGAGGTTGCTGCGGGGTGCATGTGGGATATTGTTATCCTGCATATTCAAAACATCATGATGATGAATCTCGGCGGGAAGCGGTTGCGACTGTCTGTTTGATGTTCTTCCCGAGGCCGCGGGTTGGTGCGCCATCAATGGCGATTGTTGCAGAGGTATGGGCGATGGCGTGGACGAATGTTGTACCTGATTGAAGATCTGAATCCCTAGGCGGCGGCGCAAGGCTCGAAAAATCTTCCTGTCTCCTCCCCCACCTGCTGCATTCAAGTTTGGGCGCCAATCCGGTTGTGTTTGAGCGCCATTTTCATGATACCGTGTGTCTGGCGGGAGTTTTGGTCAACCTGGTAGTTAATTGCTGAGCACCTACCTGGCTGTTATAAGCGGGTGGTGTTGCTCGTTTCAAAGGTTGTTGAAAGTTGTAGATTTTTGGCTCTGTAATCCAAAACCAGCTGATCTGGTTGCTCTGTACAGTTTTTCTTGTGAGTTTATGTATCTCCTGTTGTAGGACTTGGCATGAATCCACTGGTTTCATGGTTGATCTTATATGAGTAATGCTACCTTAGCATGTGTTGTGTTAATTCTGTCTCCAGTATTGCATGTATCCTTCTTCTGGATCTGGATGTTTGCTTATGTTTAGATTCTAGAGCATAGAATTCCTATGTTGAATGTCTGATCTTTTGACCTCTGCTCAGGGGGCAGATTAAACTGTTTTCAGGTTGAACATTGGGAAGGGTATACTGCAGTAGGGATACCATAAGTAGAGATAGCTCAACACTCTATATTGGGAGATGTCTGTAAGGCAGATATCATGTTTGTCCCCTTGAAATCTAGTTTTAGCTGTTCATGCTGATCATTCACAGGTGTATGTCTACCGACTCCAAGCCCTGGATAGGCACCAATCATGCTGTGTTCTTGTGTTATACACCATGTCCAACTTTGCATCCAAATTCATATCAAAACACTTCATACCTCCACCTGTTATTTGTAGGAGTAGGATTAGGAACCCCCTGCATGCTCTCATACCCAACCAGACATCATGTCCAAGAATGTTGCCAGCCTTGTGATCTATCATACAGATCTTGGTCCATACATGAGAGCATTCTGCCTGCTGTTGTCAAGTCAGATCTTTCTATCTTTGAGCCAGTCAAGGTTACATCTTAAGTTATAGGGATACCCCCCTTGGTGCGGCAGAACCAGAAGTGAAGGGGAGGAGCTCACGCAACCTCCTGTATTCAGTTGGCCTGAATCTGCCTGTGCATTAGAAGTGGCAAACCCTAATGCTGATTCAGAAGAAATGTCAACAAAATGGCGACTCTGCTGGGAAAGGATTGATAAAATAAAGAATAATACTTGTGACCCATCCGAGTCACTAACAAAATGATGCTCTGCTGGTGGAATGAACCTGGAAAAGTAGCTTTCAGCTATTGAAAATTTTGTCCTCTCTGGAGAGGTGGCGACTCTGCAACAAAGATCCAAATGCACATGAAAGATAGATGTATGTTATTGGTTGAAAGATGTACATTTTTCTGCATCTGTATGAGAAAAGGTACCTCCTTCCTTCCCCTTTATTTGCTGTTTTACTGCATAGTTTAGATGCCAGGGGAAGCCTTAGGTCTTAGACAGACAAAGGATGTCTAAGAGTAAGATTTTTATGAATCCAAGTATGAGTTATCCCACACTCAGTGGTGAAATGTTGGATAAAGGGATTGAAGAGATAAGAAATAGGTTGATATTCTTAGAGGCTGAGCAGGCCCAGTTAAGAAGCAGTAACCCTGTTGTGTCTGCCAGTCAGAAAGCTAAACCTCCTGTCAGCCCTTTTGATCCTTTGTATGACCAACTGGATTTGTCATGGGTGGATTACAAAGTAGAAACTATGCCTGCTAGGATATACTGTCAGATGCCTAGATTTAGTGGTCACAGTATATGTGATGGGAATGCACATATCCAAAATTTTCAAAGTTTTATGGGAAAATATTCATTCAGAGATGAGGATATGTGGATGAGGTTTCTTGTTAGGTCCTTTGATGCAAAAGCAAAAGACTGGTATTTGAGCTTTCCAAAGAGATCCTTTGCCTGTTGGGATGAACTTGCTGACTGTTTCAAAGAAGAATTTGCAAAAGAACCGGCTGATCTTGTTGCAGAATTGATGAGAATCAGAAAACAAGATGAAGAGCCATGTGTTGATTTCAGTCATAGGTTTGCAGTAGCCCTTTCACATGTCCCTGAAAGTTTCAGACCTGATATTTCAGCCTGTGTTGGCATATTCTTTGAAGCTTTTGAGGAGGGCTTTAGTGCAATAATGAGGGATTTCAAGGTGACAAGTATGCAGATGGCATACAGGTTCATAGAAAAGATAGAAAAAACCAGAAATGTGTACCTGCTGAAACCCCTGTCCCCAGGCCTTGGTGTGAGAAATTGTTGTGAAGCTGCAAATGACCAAATGACTATGGCATCATGTGCAGATAAAAATGAAAATAAAAGCATAGAGATTGAGATTGCTGTATATGAACATAATGCTAACAATACTGCTCAACTGGATTGTTTACCAGTTGAGGATGCCAGTGAAAGGACTAATGAGGATTCCCATTGCAATGATGAGGCAGCTGACCATGAAAACAATAATGAGGTTGTGGACAGCAATGAGCAATTTTTAGAATGGACCTGTGGAGACAACTGTGAGTATTGTACTCAAGACAGAGAAGATATAAGCAAACAGGGAAGCAGTCCTATGTGTGACCCATTGCCTACCTTTCAAACACATGGAGATCATGAAGAGCAGTCAGAAATTGAGATAAGTGCTAGTTCAGAGCATGACTGTTTTTCATTTGATGGCTGTTTTGCTTATGGTACACAGGCTGATATTCCTCCACAGAATGAATCCATTGGTGATGAAGAGGTATGCTCTGCTGCCCATGAACAAATGGCATACTATGATGAAGCTGATGCACCTGGGTCACCCATTTATGACACATATGGTGATGAGGATCTGTCTGAGTATGGTGAAGATCTAGACACTATTTTTGGCTTGGATTCTGTTTCTCATCATGATGAAAGAGGAAATAACATACATCAGGTAAGTGACTGTGAAGATGTGCCTGATTTGAAAGAGATGCCAGAGCCTGATCTTTTCCAGCCTGGTGTACCAGATGGTTGTGTACATGATGTACACAATTGTGATTTTGAAAGCTTTTCTTTTGATGAGCCAGCATATGATACAATGAGCCTTGATCTTCCTAGTTTTGTGGTGGACTCCGAGTGTTTCCTATTTGCAGTCCAGCTAGGAGATCATGTTGCAATGCATGATGATGATATAGGTGATAAGTGTTATATGCCATATGAACATGCATTGTTTGATATATTCTGCACCCACATGTCACATGATGCTGAAGGTTATCTGCACAGGGGTGATAATGACAAGCCAAACCAGAGGATTGAATATGCAGATGACAAGATTTGTGTGTGGGTGGATCTTTGTAGTATCTCCAAGCTTGACCCAGTGCATGCAGATGAAAACAAGATATTTGACAGAGGGAGATACATGTTTTTCTTTTCTTGGTGGCCTAAGGCCATCAAGTGTGTTGGGTGATGCAGGTCAGTGCAGTATTTGACTCTGTGCCCAATGGATAAGGGACTGGTCTGCATCCCAGAGATCTAGGGTTCTCGCTGCAGTCTTTCACCTGCACGTCCCCAGACAGAGCCACTGTTGACGCCTGAATTGACTGGTAGTTTTTTGAAAAATTTTCATTCAGGCACTCTCCCTAAGTATCCAAAAAATGCTCTAAGTAACGGACCTCCTCAGTATTTTTCAGCTGCATCATCATATTTTCTTGAGGAGGAGGTCATCATCATCATGTTTGTTTCCATGAAGGTCAGCATCATCATGTTCTCCTTCGACCGGTTTCTCATCGTCATCATCATATTTCGCTGTCGGGTGATGTTCGGGTTTTATCCTGATGATGCTGACGAGCTACAGTGCGCCCTCATCTGCTTGCGAGGGTGATGTTTCAAAGTCTCCGGTGATCTTCCATTTATCACTTTGCGCAGGCATGATGATGATGTTGCTTATTCTTTGAGTTGCTCGACCTAACTGGTTTTATCCTAAGGGTCGTCATCATCATCATTTTTTCAGTTGTCATCCTGCTGCTTGCGGTGGTCATCATATTTTCTGCCTTCATGATATTTCGTCGGGGTGATATTTTTATCATCGGGTGATCTTGGTTAACATCATCCTGATGATGTTGTTGAAGAGTTGTAATTGCGACCCGATATTCACTAGGGTCATCATATTTTGGAACGTCAGGATGATCTTAGTCAATATCATCCTGATGATGTTGTATCACTTCTTGTTCTTTGTTTCTCATCCTGATGATGCTGACGTCATCCGTATATCAGGGTGATATTTTTCTTTCTGCCTATCTGCATCATGATATTCCGAAGGAAGGGGTGATATTTTCATATCACCCGGATATATGTTTGCTCGAGCATCATGATGATGCTGATATTAAGGAGATATCCGCCTGCTAGCTTCGCGCATTATCTACTGGGGGTGATCTTTTCAAGCAGCATCATCATATTCAGTTATCGCCCCGATCTTATAGAGGAGCTACAGTGCAACCTGATATTTTCACATCAGGAGGATATTTCCAAATATCCGGTTGTCTTCCGAATATCATGATGATGTTAATATGATGATGACGTCATCAAGGTCCGCGGGGGTCATATTTCTAACAACTGATCATCTTGAAGAGACCTCCTGATATTTGCAAACATGATGATGACGTCATCCGGATGTGAGGAGGTGCGCAGTAGGCGGATATGATGATGACGTCAGCAGGATATGATGATGACGTCATCAGGATGTTCATCGGCCAGACTTTTGTTATAAGCTCAGCAGGAGGATGTTCCTCCGAAGAATCAGGTTGTGCCGATTATCATGAAGGTTATATTTCAAATATCATGATGACGTCAGGGTGATTTTTCGAACAACAGGATATCATGTTGCTGGAAGATGATGATGATGAAGTCCTATACTAGTGTCGTCAGGAGCAAAAGCGCCGACATGATATATGCTCATGACCTAGTATATAAAGTGCAAAGGAGGTTGCTGCGGGGTGCATGTGGGATATTGTTATCCTGCATATTCGAAACATCATGATGATGAATCTTGGCGGGAAGCGGTTGCGACTGTCTGTTTGATGTTCTTCCCGAGGCCGCGGGTTGGTGCGCCATCAATGGCGATTGTTGCAGAGGTATGGGCGATGGCGTGGACGAATGTTGTACCTGATTGAAGATCTGAATCCCTAGGCGGCGGCGCAAGGCTCAAAAAATCTTCCTGTCTCCTCCCCCACCTGCTGCATTCAAGTTTGGGCGCCAATCCGGTTGTGTTTGAGCGCCATTTTCATGATACCGTGTGTTTGGCGGGAGTTTTGGTCAACCTGGTAGTTAATTGCTGAGCACCTACCTGGCTGTTATAAGCGGGTGGTGTTGCTCGTTTCAAAGGTTGTTGAAAGTTGTAGATTTTTGGCTCTGTAATCCAAAACCAGCTGATCTGGTTGCTCTGTACAGTTTTTCTTGTGAGTTTATGTATCTCCTGTTGTAGGACTTGGCATGAATCCACTGGTTTCATGGTTGATCTTATATGAGTAATGCTACCTTAGCATCTGTTGTGTTAATTCTGTCTCCAGTATTGCATGTATCCTTCTTCTGGATCTGGATGTTTGCTTATGTTTAGATTCTAGAGCATAGAATTCCTATGTTGAATGTCTGATCTTTTGACCTCTGCTCAGGGGGCAGATTAAACTATTTTCAGGTTGAACATTGGGAAGGGTATACTGCAGTAGGGATACCATAAGTAGAGATAGCTCAACACTCTATATTGGGAGATGTCTGTAAGGCAGATATCATGTTTGTCCCCCTGAAATCCAGTTTTAGCTGTTCATGCTGATCATTCACAGGTGTATGTCTACCGACTCCAAGCCCTGGATAGGCACCAATCATGCTGTGTTCTTGTGTTATACACCATGTCCAACTTTGCATCCAAATTCATATCAAAACACTTCATACCTCCACCTGTTAGTTGTAGGAGTAGGATTAGGAACCCCCTGCATGCTCTCATACCCAACCAGACATCATGTCCAAGAATGTTGCCAGCCTTGTGATCTATCATACAGATCTTGGTCCATACATGAGAGCATTCTGCCTGCTGTTGTCAAGTCAGATCTTTCTATCTTTGAGCCAGTCAAGGTTACATCTTAAGTTATAGGGATACCCCCCTTGGTGCGGCAGAACCAGAAGTGAAGGGGAGGAGCTCACGCAACCTCCTGTATTCAGTTGGCCTGAATCTGCCTGTGCATTAGAAGTGGCAAACCCTAATGCTGATTCAGAAGAAATGTCAACACAAGGTACCAACGAATTTGTAAAGGTTAGATTTCAAGGAGGATGTGTGTATCATGATTACATTACTGAGTAGAGTAATGGGGTTACAGGATGCTGCTACATTTGAGCCATGGATGTTTTTTGTAATACAATTCATCGTAGAAGTAATAGGGGATGTTCATTGGGCTTTGGCTATTAGTAACACAATTTATGCACAAGCCCTGAGATTTAACAAACAAAAGAAGTTCTTTATATCATCCTACATTGTATATTCTTGTGTATCTAAGATGCAATTCAATGGGATATCGAGGATTGGCATATTAGGAAATGGGCTAGGACAAACATTAGTATATGATCATTACTGGACCTTCAGGCACAAAATGTAGGGAATAATTGGATACGGGTAAATGATGTGTTTTCCATGTACTTGGTAAGGATATTGGTAGGAGAAAAAGATCAAAGGTTGTCTATAGTAGTAAATAATGCAATCACAGTACATAGTGCTTGGTATACTCAGTTCTCTATTTTCACATACATTAGAACAAAGGGGTTTAAAGGAAAACCTTTTAGATTACCAAGGTACCCATTAGATAGGGTAGTGTTGATGGAGTTCACTAGATAGATATTAGATGTTTATGCAATGTATCACGTTAAGTTTAACATGGGTAACATCAAATTCCCCTTTGTTATTAGAAAATACAATTATTTTAATGAGTACATAGCTAAAACCCCAGAGGCGGAGTTGTTATACTATGATTTTCTAGTTTTTGATCTAGCTAGACCTTTTGATCCATTTAAAAGAATTCATAACTTTATAGATAAGAAGTTTAAACATCAACCTCACATTGAAGATTTTTGGGCTCACTGTGATAGTGAAGTTGAAGTAAAGAGGAGATCTCATCAAATGTTAACCCTCGATCATATGAGAACACTGGGAGGAATTAAGGTGCCACAAGAGATCAAGGATGATGATGAGAGTACCTTGCATACAGGTTATGATAGTACAAAATAAATTTTGACTAAACCAAATTCGAATCAACCTAATGAAATTTCATTAGATAATATTTCAAAGTCAGTATTTGCATACTTGGATATATGGGTAAAAGAAAGGATAGAAGAATTGAAAGTTGAAAGAGTAACACTCACTTACTCAGGTAAGAAAGGTAAAAAGAGAAGTTGAGAAAGTGAGGTGGATTTTGATGATTTCCTAAAAAGAAAGAGGCGAGTGGTGGAAGCTAGAATAGCTAAGGCCAACACAGGAGCCACATTAATGGATCCCTATGCACTACCAAGGAGGGGACATCTACATCCACTATAGCTATTACAACAGAGCAAGTTCTAGTGCAGACAACGATGTTATCTAAACAAACATCAACACCTGTAGTACTTGTATAGACACCCCAACAACGACCTTTACAAAACCCCACAGTTGTAGAAAACACTCAAAAGGAGAAAATACAGGGGTTTATCATGGTCAAAAAAGAGATGACTGAGGAGATGATAGCAAAGGCATCTACTATTCAAGAACCCACAAAAGAAAGTGTAGAAGTAGAAGATGTGGATAAAAATGAGGATGTAGAAGATGATGTAGAAGATGATGAAGAGGAAGGTGAAGATGAAGGCAGCGATGACAACCTTGAGATGAGCAATGACGAAGAAGAAGACTGACAAGTACCAAAATCTCATCTCATGCTTGGAGAGTTTGATATAGGGGAATCATTTTCAACTACAAAACAGTCAATATAAAATATTAAAATAATTGACCCTTTCGAGAACTTGGTGCCAAAAGGTATCAAGGAAGAGGTTAAGGAAAGAGCCAATGAAATAATGAGAAATTAGGGTAAAGAAGAAGAAAATATAAGCATGGGTAAGGTACAGGTTGTTAAAGATGAGGCTAATCAGGAAAATATGCCTACAGAGTTAGATAATGAGGTTCCTAATCCTGAGGTACCCCATGGTGAGGAGTAGAAAAATGTAAGGAATGTCGAATGGGAACAACATCAACCTCCTTAGAAAGTTCCCCCACAGCAACAACATGATCATCAACAACAAGAGCAAGAACAACAAGTACTCATAGAAGGAGCTCAAGAAAAGGTGTTAAATGAAAAAGTTATAGATACATAACTAAATAAAGAGGTGCCAACTTGGTTAGGATCTGAAGTGAGACAAGATATGGCAATCCAAGTGGTACCAATTGATATTAAGATCTTGTTAACTAGTAATGAGGCTATGAAGAGAGGTAGCAGAAAGGCTACAACCATGTCAGCCATAAAGAGGGATCCCTCTATTGGTAGGACTATACAAATGGTAATTCCCCAAGCTGATAAGGAGAAAGGAGAACTAAGTGTAGAGGAATACAAGGTTATCAGTGTGGATATTGGTCATGTCAATAGGGAGCAACACATTTAAGAATTGTAGGAAATGACTAAATTCATTGCAAATAGAATGAGAAAAGACAAACAAAAAGTAAAGGATTTGAAGGGGCAAATTGTCCAGTATGAACAATTCATTCAAGCGATATTTGATCCTACACAAAATGTACCAGAATTAGCTTTCTAAATAATAGATATGAGAGATAGAGATTAAAAAGCAAATTGCCTGGTATGAACTATTATTTCTAAAGAATAGATATGAGAGATAGAGAATAAAAAGCATGAAGCTAGTATGTTGGAAGATTTTGTCAAGTCATTTATTCACAAAGGAGAATAGGTAATTGTTATCCATCAGCTATGCACCCTATGCTAAGCTTATAGAAGACTTAGCTATCTATTGACACATGGAAACACTCTCAGATTGTGTGTGATCTATGTTGAGAGTGAATCTCTAGATGTGGGACTACTTCCCCTGATAGATTTCCTAAACTATTGACTTGTATGAGAAAAGGGATGAGAGAGGTGTACTGAAATAAATAACTAAAATTAACCTCTAAGGAGATGCACCAATACTAAACTCCTATAAGATCTTACTCATAATCATACTACAAAACTTTAGTCTTCACAACACTTTGATTCTACCTAATTCATGAATATTTCACATGAATGTTCAACAAAACATTGTTAGAGTAGGTTTTTATTTCCTAGTTGGGTTATTTATTTTTCCTATATTCCTAAGTTTTTCCTACACTTCTATTAATCTCACTTAGGTTAATAAAACATGTCTTATTAGGTGAGTAGTTGCGAGGTGTCACCTTCCTACATGTGAGCATCCATTAGCTATCTTGAGTCCAATAGATGGTTGCCCCCCTCATTGGTTGGTGTTGCCACCTCCTCCCTCTCCCTAGTCTATATAAGCATGCTACCTGGCTTGTATTTTGTATCTTTTACTTTTGCATCCTCTTAATCCTATTTTGCTTTTAGCATTTGCATTACTCTCTTGGAGACTAACTCTATGTTGCTATTTTGATTTCACATCATTTGCATTCATAGCTTAAATATCTATTCGTTCACACTAGTTTTCTAGGTTAATAGACTTTTTAGATTCTAACATGGTATCAGAGCTTTTCTATGTGCAAGAGTAGATTTTAGTTTCCATATTTGAGAGATTTAGGGGGGCTCATAAATCTTATTACAGTTTTTTGAAAAAACTAGTATGCTCTTCTCTTGCATCTTCGAATGATCTTGACATCAGAAAAGTTTGACGAAAACTTTTTTAATCTCTGGGGTTTGCACGTGTGTTTTATGAAATCTGGGTGATTGCAGTATTTCTAGTTATACTGGTAGCATTTCTGGCTATTCCGATGCGTCCAGGAGGCTTGAAAAAGTCAGATTTGGCTTTCATTTCACTGAAATTGGAGATCGTCATACACAATTGCGGAACTAGGATTTCAAGCTTAAATTTGACAACCAGCTTGCATATTTAGTGTTTTCAATCAATATTGTAGGTTTCAGCATGTCATTGCTTGTCTTAGGTAGCTGATTCAGCCTTTACATGTCATTTTTTGATTGTTGTGGTCATTTTTTGTAGCTAAAGGTGCTCTATTTACACTATATCAACATCTTTTCTACATCACCAAGAAAAATGCCTTCTGGGTTTTGTTCCCAGCATATAAAAACCATCTGGGTATCTTTCTATTTTTCCATGTAGTCTATATATGTTGTAGAAACATCCTTAGAAAGCTATAGCAGAACTAATCTCTGTTGGCAGTTGCAGTTTTGAAGACAGTTTTCAAATGCTCCGTTCTTGCTCATACAGACTCCTTTTACTATGAATTTTTTGTTATTTTAGCTATTTTTTCATTCTCTATGCACTAGTGTAGACATTTTTTAATTTTGATGCCAAGGTGTTTCAAAAATTGTAGATTTTTAGTCGTAACATTGCACAGCTCTCATTTTGGGAACTTTGGAGGATTATAACTTTCACATACAACCTCATATCAAGACAATTCTTGTTTTGAAAGTGCATGATTTTTTGATTAGATTGCAGTGGTGTTGTTTACTTCTCTGAGTATTGTGCCAAAGTTGTATTTTTAGCATATACTCTTCGTGAGGGTTTTGTAATGCATTGAAATCAAGACCACTTAGTATTTCTTGCTAGTGGTAGTTGTAAACGCACTAATATAAAGTGCCAAATCATATTTTATTGGGGGGGTTCTTTGATTGAGTGAAAAGGGGGGGTTGTCTTGGTTGGGTTCTCTTCTTTTCGACATTTTTTCATCATGGATCAAACAAATCTGCCCATCCTAACTCCATACAATTACTTTGAGTGGAAATCACGCATGACAATTCACTTAAGGAAAGATGGATTAAATAGGATAACTATGGGACTTGAAACTTAACCTGCTAAAGATGAAGATAAGTCTAAGTGGTTTAACAAATGTGATGAGGCATATGGAACATTGTGTTTGTCTATTTCTCCTGATTTGCTCTTTCACATTGAGTCTTTGAATATGCCAAATGAAATCTGGACAAAGATGGAAACACTATTTGGCACACAAGATTCAATGAGGGATCATGTGTTGGAAAATGAACTAATTAGTTTAAGTCTAGGCAATTTCAACACAATCCAGGATTTCTTCACTAAATTGAAATCACTAAGGCTGCAGTTAAAACAATGTGGAATTGAAAAGAAAGATGAACAACTGATTCTTAGTATTCTCTCTAAGCTAAGTTCAGAATATTTTGTGTTTGTTTCTACCTTCTATGCTACTAAGAGTGCACTTGGTACTAAATTCACCATGCCATTTTTAGATGATTTTGCTATCAATCTCAATCAGGAACAAGACAAGCTAATCCAGATGGGCACTCTTAAGTCCTCTAAGTCACATGCCTTAGCTGCCAACCAAGGCACAAAAGAACAAAAAGGACAAAGTAGAAACAACAATAGTAAGGATAAGAAATAGAAGAATAGCAAGGAGAAGAAGGATCAGATACTAGTTGCTTCAAAAGCAACTAATGAGATCCAATCTTCCAAGGGTGACAAGCCTAAGCAAGAGAGGATCCAATGTGCCTATTGTAAAAGACCCGGTCATGATGAACATAAATGTTTAAAGAAACAAATTGATCACTTGACACACATTCTTGAGAAGAATAATATCAGTGTTCTTGAGTCTATCAAACAAAGTTCTAATGAGGGGTCTAACAAGGAAAAAGAAAATAAGGGGAAAGGAAAGGGCAAGGCCCTTGTTGTAGTTGCTTCTTCACTATCCACTTGGGTTCTTGATTTAGGTGCTTCGCACCACATGGCTTCATCTAAGGAAGAACTTGCATCTTTGGAGCCATGTACTATGCCTTTTATTTTGATGGGTGATGACACTCCTATTGAGGTGTGTGGGAGAGGGTCTATTGATGTGGGGGATGGCACATTCCATGATGTTCTTTGTGTGCCCTCATTATCAACTAATCTCCTATCAGTATACCAGATCACTCACATAGGTTCAGGCAAGCGGGTTGCATTCATTCCTGATTCAGTGGAGATTCATGAGTTGCACAGTAGTTCTATAATTGCAGTTGGGAGAGTAGATTATCAGTCACAACTCTATTTATTTTCTCACTTTGTTCTTGATCCTCCTTCAACTGTTTTGCTCACTCATTCTAATGATGTGAGTAGATTATGGCATGAGCGGTTTGGCCATCTTAATTTCTGCTACTTGCAGTAGCTCAACTAGTAGAGTATGGTCACAGGGTTGCCTTCAGTTCAGTTTTCAGGTGGTGTTTTCCAATGTTGCATTCTTTGTAAGCATCCTAAGGAAATGTTTGACAAAGGTAAGGCATGGAGAGCTTCACAGATACTGGAGTTAGTTCATAGTGATTTGGCTGGTCCATTTCAGCATCCTTCTTTCAGCAGGGCTAAATATGTCTTCACATTCATTGATGACTTTTCTCGATATACTTGGGTGTACTTTCTCAAATAGAAGTCTGAGGTATTTGATCACTTTCAGGACTTCAAGACTTTTGTAGAGAAGCAATCCAGGAAAGCCATCAAAGTTTTGCACACTGACAATGGTGGTGAGTATGTCAACCATCAGTTTGAGAGGTTTTGCACTTTAGAGGGGATTGATTTGTAGCATTCAGTTCCATACAATCCTCAACAAAATGATGTTGTATAATGGAAGAATAGGTCCTTGAAGGAAATAGCAAACTGCATGATTCACTCCAAATCTCTTGCACCATAGTATTGGGCAGAGGCCATTAAATGTGATTGTTATATCCAGAACCATGTTCCTCACCGAGCCTTGAAGGGAGTCACTCCTTTTGAAGCTTGGAGTGGTTAGAAACCATTAGTTAAGCACTTTCAAGTTTTTGGTTCTCCTGCATGGGCCCACATTCCTGTAGAGAAATGCAAGGCCTTGGATCCTTAGAGTAGACCTTCCATATTTGTAGGTTATCCTGATGGTATGAAGGGTTATCGGTTGCTCCACGCTACTACACATGAGTTGTTCATTGAGAGGAGTGTTCAGTTTGAGGAGGGCTCTTTTAGCTCACTTTATATCACTTCTCCAACTCCTTCTACCTTTACATTGGAGTCACTTGGGATACATGATAGATCCTCTAATGAGTCAGATTCACCTAAGTAGTCTTCTACCTCCACTTCTGTTGTAGAGAGCGATTTAGAGGACTCACCTCCTTCCTCTCCTAGTCATCATTCAGAGGTTGATGATTCTCCACCAGATTCTCCATCTTCCAGTCCACTTTAGGCTAGACAAGCCTTGCAATCTGTAGGTGATTGGGTTTGGGATCCATCAGACACCAGGCAGACTCATTCACAATTCCAGGATGATCCACATGTCTTCATTGCTACTGTCTCAGATCCACAGTGTTTTCATGAGGCTTCTAGTATTCCTAAGTGGGATATAGCTATGCAGGAGGAGTATAGTTCCTTGATGAGGAACCACACTTGGGATCTTGTCCCTCTTCCTAAGGGAAGAAAACTTGTTTGATGTAAGTGGATCTATTGGACAACATTTGCAACAGATGGGTTGGTTGACAAGCATAAGGCTCGCTTGGTTGCCAAAGGATTCTCCTAGGTTCCTGGGATTGACTACTCTAAGACTTTTACAATAGTTGCTCGAATGAATTCCATCCGACTTGTTCTTGCCATTGCTACAACTAATCGTTGGGAAGTACACTAGATGGATGTGAAGAGTGCTTTTCTTCATAGTGACCTTCAGGAGGAGATCTACATGGAGCAACCACAGGGGTTCCTTCAGGGTTCTTCACTTGTGTGCCATCTTTGAAAGTCTCTCTATGGCCTCAAATAGGCTCCTCGGGCCTGGTATGCCAAGATGGACTCCTTCCTTCTATGAATTGGGTTCACTCGGTGCCATTCTGATCCCAATGTCTACATTCTGCAGTAGGATGATTCACTCCTATTTTTGGTTCTATATGTTGATGACTTGCTGATCACAGGGAGTTCTTCATCCACCATTGGGGCTGTCAAAATTGCCCTTCATGACAGGTTTTGAATGGCTGACTTGGGCTTGTTGCATTACTTTCTTGGGATTGAGATCTTTCAGTCTTCTTCTGGGATCACCATTACACAGTCCAAGTATGCTCTAGATTTTCTCTTGAGGTTTCATATGGCTAACTATAAGCCTGCCCTGACTCCCTTTCTTTCTGGAGTTAAACTTGAGGATCAATGTTCTTCTCCACTTGTTGATGGCACTTTTTACTGACAACTTGTTGGAAGTCTCATTTATTTGACTCATATGAGACTTGACATTTATTATGTTGTAGGCATGGTCTCTCAATTCAAGCTGGAGCCTCATGAGCTGCACTGGAAAGTAGCCAAGTGGATCCTTCACTACACTCAGGGTACTCACAATTTTGGGATTCACTACTCAGCGGGCATTGAGCTTGACTTGGTGGGATACACAGATTTAGATTGGGTAGGCAATTCTTAGGATCAAAAGTCTACTTTAGGTTACAGCTTCTCACTTGGTTTAGGTCCTATTTGTTGATCGACCAAGAATCAGTCTACTATTGCTCTATCTTCTACTAAGGTTGAGTATCAAGGGGCTGTGAATGCCGCCACTTAGGCCATTGGGCTTCAAAATCTTCTCACTGAGTTTGGTATCCAGATCAGATGGTTATCAGTCATATTTTGTGATAACTAGAGTGCCATTTAGATCTCACGAAATCTGGTCCATCATCAGTGGACCAAACACATAGAAGTCCACATGCACTACATTCAGGAGCTCATCCATGGCCACATCATCAACCTTCGCTACTATTTGACTTCTGAACAGGTTGCTGATATCTTCACCAAACCCTTCACTGAGAGCAAGTTCCTTCATTTATGAGCTTTGCTAGGGGTGGGGGATGCTTCATCTTCTGAGGGGGCTCTTCCTCTCACTCAGAGTCTTGACTCTCTACTTTTGGGGGGGTCTCTTCTCTCTCTCTTTGGGGGGGAATTTTATGTACATGGGTACCTCATCAGGCTTGATTTGCTGGGACCCATTTCTACATCCACCTAAGCTTCACTTATGGGAGGGTGTTAGTGTAGGTTTTCATTTCTTAGTTGGGTTATTTATTTTTTCTATATTCCTAGGTTTTCCCTACACTTCTATTAATCTCACTTAGGTTAATAAAGCATGTCTTATTAGGTGAGTGGTTGCGAGGTGTCACCTTCCTACATGTGAGCATCCATTAGCTATCTTGGGAAGATACTTTGCTATCTTTAGTCTAATAGATGGTTTCTCCTCATTGGTTGGTGTTTCTGCCTCCTCCCTCTCCCTGGTCTATATAAGCATGCCACTTGGCTTGTATTTTGTATCTTTTACTTTTGCATCCTCTTAATACTATTTTGCTTCTAGCATTTGCATTACTCTCTTAGAGACTGACTCTATGTTGCTATTTTGATTTTGCATCATTTGCGTTCATAGCTTAAATATCTATTTGTTTGCACTAGTTTTCTGGGTTAATAATCTTTTCAGATTCTAACAAACATGACATGCAACCTGAATCAAGTAGAATAATTGCATAACTATCACAGAGGATAAATACTTATCACAGTGCAATATCAAATTAACTTTGCAAAAGTAAAGGAAAAAGAGAAGGAAAACTACTACTCTATAGACTGAAGGAATAATGAGTACATGAACTAGAATACAACACTCTCAGTGTGAGAGGAAGACTTTGATATCCTGAACTCTAATCTCTACTGCTACTCTACCAAACTGATCTCTAATGGAACTGGGACTACCCCCAAAATAAACTAGCTCTTTGCCATATATCCTGTAGAATTACGCCCCTGAAAAGATGGAAAAAAACACTCCTACTAATAGATAGTCCAATCCATTTTTTAGCTCCTCAGAAAAGCTAGAAAATAATCCCTCAAATTGCCTCCAAATTGTAAAAAGAAAGTGCCAAAAAGATCCTCTCATGTGGCCCCACCAAAAATTTGCTTTGTCTACTCAGAAAAAAATTAGTTTCAGTCCATATCTGACTAGGAGAAAGAAAAATAAAGAAAGCAAGATTTTGTTTGCTTTATCTACTTTTAACTGCATAAAAATAGTTTTAATTTTAAAGCAATTTATAAATCATTGCTTTAAAATAAAAATATACATTGTTTGCAGTTTTATTTTACACCCCTATTCGATTTGATTTTTGCAAAAAATAATGATCCATGGCTTACATGTTTCATTTTAGCAAGTACATTATACTCTATGGCATTTGATTTTTTCAATAAAATCATGAAAATGTGAGGACATATTAGATGATTTGCAAAATAAAAAGCCTATGAGGGTGGTCTTTCTAACTTGCAAAATTTTTCTAAGGGCATATGGAGTTTGGAAAATAAAATCCCCTAGGGCTTGATCTCTACTCACTCTGCATCTTAAAGGCATCATTAAAATGTTTAACTTCACCTTCAAAAGTCTTCTAGGCATAAAGCCTAAGCATAGTTAAGTGGACATAACACCACCTTGGGTATTAGTCAAACCACTAAAAAAATAAAAATGATGTGCTAAAATCCAATCAAATTTTAGGGCACAAGGAAGCCCTAATCACAAAACTATTCTCACCCTAGATCCTCGGGCTCACTTGCATTTGCAACATTCAGAGAATGCTCTCCATTGTGGCCGCCATGGTTAGGGTTTTAGAGACCTAAATCCTAGATTTCTCAATGCTCCTAAGCATATTTCTGATGGAGGATCTATCAAATAGTAGAAGGTAAGACCATCTATGTTACATATTAGACTAGTTGATTGATTTCCCTTTTGATTTCTATGATAAACATGCTTCTCAAGCCGCAGTTAATAAAATTTCTCTAATGAATTTGTTTGTCTCTCTGCTTATTACCCACTTCTCGTGCTCTAGCTACCGTGAATGAGTATCCTTTGAGGAAAGAAGAATGAAAAAAAAATCCCTCGGCATTGTTCATACATCTCTGCTAACAAAGGTAACTCTTTCTCTTTCATTCCCTGTATTGTTTTGTCACTAGAGGCCATGGTAATGGCATATGCTACTAAGCATTTTTGATTTATCTGGATGAAAGCATTCTTCTTTTTTGTATCTATATTCATTGTGCCATTTACAGGCCACAGCCTAAACTTTGCCTTCTTTTCCATTTATTTTGCAAATTAAAACTCCTGCAGGCTACGATCACAATACATTGTTGTGAGTTTGTCATGTTTGGATAAACCCATATAACTTGAATCCTTCCATTTACTCTATCCTTGTAATTTTTCCCATTGATATTCATGGGCTTCCTTTATAATAACAGTCGTTGACACGAAAGGCTATGCCCTTGTATGCAGGGTCTGCACCTCTATGGCACAAAAATGGTTTTTGCATTCATTTTTCAGTGTGTAGAAAATAAATTTTTACTTTTCTTCATGTTTGAATTGACCATCATTCTTTGTAACTCCTATTCTATATGCGCTTGGTATGGTCTAACTCAAATAGTGACTTGACATATTCATGTTGAAGATAGTCATAAAACTTCTTTCTTCTGACAGTATCTTGGATAATGATCACTATATACTTCTGATGCCTTAGCTATTATCTTATTTCTTACCACTTGTACTACTATCTCTCAACTAAAACATGCACTCTTTTAGGAAGATTTATGCTTATTATTGTACCTTCATAGGTGGCTGTCACATTTTGACTGTGGTTATTGATTTCTTCATGACAACTTATCACTTATAAGCATACTTGCCTCCTCTCTATTTTCAAATGTATTGTTTCATGGATTTTACTCTATGATGGTTGCTTTAAACATTGCTCCATAATGCTCCTTTGGTTGTAAGATCCTAATAGAAGTACCTCTCAGTTGATAGTGCTTGACTATCCTTCTTATCATATGGACTATTCCATTGGATATTTCATGACCGTCATGTAATGGATCATGCTGTCCGACTCAAAGAGCTATGGGTTTTGATGTTTTGGTTGTCTTTATGCATTCAATAGAAACTTACATTTTGTGCACAACAAACAATGATAATTACCTATCTCTTATTGTTTCTCCATGGTGCTTTTTTGTATGTACTTGAATGAGTCCTTCAATTACCATGCATATTATAGTCACTTCCAACAACATCTTATGATATCACAAGCCTATTACATATTTTTAGTTCTCACTTCACTTTTGATTTGATAATCATGAATGGGCAATAAATTTTGAGGCTCTTGCCATCAGTCAATGAGTTACTCATTTATGTGTTGATTTGAGCAAAATGAAAATGTATTCTTATTCCATCCCCTCTTGAGATTCAGGGGACAAAACGTTGGGCTCAAACCTTGTGGGAGCCCATTTTATACCACGTACTGACATGTCTTCCAAATAGCTACATGACTTATCCTATACCTGCACATGAAACAAACACATTAGTTTAACAAACAATGATTCTTGGTGATGTTGTTTCATTTCTCTCTCTCTCTCTCTCTCTCTCTCTCTCTCTCTCTCTCTCTCTCTCTCTCCTGATGGATATTATACTTTTTGATCCTATCTATCACATATAGTCTATTATGCATTCTATTTTGACTAGTGCGGTGTATGAATGAGAGCATGTCATGAGCTCTAACCTCTTCTTCTCTCTCCTCCAATGCAAGTTTAGGTATCTTCAGAGCTCATCAACAAAGGAGCAGCTGCAGCATTATCAACCTGGCTCTGAACTCAGGGAATGATTGACATATTTTTATTCATATGCTTTGTCTGTTTATTCCTTTCATAGTTGCATAGTATATTGTATTTGATATTCTGGTTAAACTACTCCCATAGCTTGTGTTAGACAAATAATTGTTGTCTCTTGTTCTTTATTCAATGCAATGTGATTCCATCTTATGTATCTCATCTGATGATATGAATAAAACACTGCAATGTATTATGAGACATCTTTTAATCAATGATAAGCAATGAAACAAACAATGAATGTTAACTGATTTGTACTTTCTTCTACAAAGTAATAGTTGATAAAACTGAACCAATCTGTTATGATAACTTAAACAACCGATGCCACCAAAAATGCTATAAATTTTCACTTTTAATATAATGAACTGTAATGCACCATCTCTACCAATTTGAGCTTGGAGTGAAAATTGGTAACATTTCTGGGGACATTTGTTGGATGCTTCCCTACTAAGCATCATAACCAATTTCCTTAAACATCCATTGGGCATGGAGTCTAGCTCTAGTTAATTTAAACTTAGAAAACACTAAAACTCAACACTTCAACTAGTTCAAACAACAATAGGAAACAAAACAACCAAACTAAAAACAAAACCAACAGGCCTTGGTGGCCAAAAAACTTGTGCAGTAGCACTTAGGGAAACAAAATTACTAAAAGAAAATGTGCCTTGAGTACTTATTGATTGAAAACACTACTCTAACCTACTCTAACCATCCAAGGAAGTTGGTCAAACAAAACCATTCATTAATTGGGTGAAATAGCTACCCTTTCTAAAGAATAATTCATGTTTCACATAATTTTGGATAGATACATGGAAAAGAACAATGATCAAAAGACCATGACCCAGCTATACAAAATATTGAAGAATATATATAAAGTCACTAACCTCATTATTTGGAACAGAAACACTGCCACCTTGAGGTGGTAGAATGACTTGAGATTGTTGTTCTTCAACTGCACTCTCATGTTTAGGCTCCATCCTGGAAAAATGCCTGATTAGGCATCC
Source organism: Cunninghamia lanceolata (assembly GCA_027924645.1). NCBI lineage: Eukaryota > Viridiplantae > Streptophyta > Pinopsida > Cupressales > Cupressaceae > Cunninghamia > Cunninghamia lanceolata. Next base: position 10,708,598 of record BSBN01000193.1, read on the forward strand.
TTTTGAGATGATAAACTAAAAACTCTTTTTGCTATTTTCTCCACTGGGAATTTTTTCTTCCACAACAACCTCCTTGATCATTTGACCACATTGATTGCAAACCTCTGTCTTGAAAGGTGCCAAGCTATCAATAGTGTTAGAGCAAAAACATTCAATGATAGTTGAGAATAAATCCTCCTGATGAACTATTTCATCATGCAATGTATGCTCTAACTTATCATCATAATGAATTTCAAAACTCATACCTTCAACATCTATGACACCATTTTCTTATGAATCAGCTTCTTTTTCTGGTTCATGACTGCCCTCACTTGATTCTCTGTGAATCTACACTTTGCTTAACCGATTCTCATCATCTTTCTTATTGTCCTCATCATCTACTGGCTTGGGCTTTTAATTTCTACAAAAAATTAGGAGAGTGGCAAGCTCTCTACAAGATGAACAGTCAGGATCCTGACAATCAAGTATGAAGCTATCTTGGGAAAGTTGATCATCTTTAGCTGGTTCACTTCATTTCTCATCAAAGAAACTTGTCTTAGTCTTATTCATGTTAACCTCCTCACTACAATGTGATGGGAATTTTGAGAACAAACTAGATGTCTCGTCATTGTAGAGGATCTGATCTAATTTAACCTTATGTTTAACCTGTTAGTCAGGGTCTTCATGTAAAACAAGCATGCTAGATTCAGAGACAACACTGCCTCTTTGCTCTTCAAATTGAAATAGGGCTTCAATCTCATCATTACCTTTACGAAACAACATTACATCATTTTCTATAATACATTCTAGTTGTCCCAAATTAGTTGATAAGTAGGATTCTTGCATGTTGTTTTCATCATCACCAACATAAGTGGGTAGCTGATCAAATAAGGAAACTAAATCATCTTCTTTTTTTGGTTCATCCTCCATTTGAACTTGGACAATTTGTCTTTACAATTCAAGACTTTCACCCCCCAATCTTTGCATCCTACTTTGATCCATTTTATAAAAAGCATTAGAAAACTTGTCAAAATAATCGAAATGCAAAGAATTCATGATCAAGTTTGAATTAGCTCCCTTTATACATTCATTATGGTCAGAAATAGTTGGGGTTGTAGCACAAACAATAGTAACATTTCCATGTGAACCAACCCCTTGCACTACCTGACTTTCTGAAATAATTTTATCATCTTTTACAAAAAAAGGAGAATCGTTAATGAAAACATCAAAAGGTTCATTAGGAGGAGTCTTTTCTAGTTTGATCTTTCATTGCTCTAACCAATATTGCTCCATAGCTATATGTAGTAAATTTACCTTCCTAGCTTCCTTTTGATAGTTAATGGACTGGTCTCAAATGCTAACAAGCTCCTCCAAATAAGAACCTCTAAAACATGGGATTTTGATTTTCTAAGGAGTTTGTTTGCATTCAAAACTAATTTCTTTGAAGGAAGAGGATTCTTCAAGTGGCTGGTTTACAACTTCTCTAGGCTTAATATGATTATTTTTCTCAACTTGCAAGGGATGAAGGCTTCTAAAACTTGCGATTTCAACCTTGAGAGTTTGGTTTAGGGAATCAGGGATTTTATTTTACCTAAAACTTGGAAGCTCAACTTTAGAAGCATTAAGAGGTTCATTGTGTTTGAAGCTTGGAAATCTATACTTACGTAGCTCTTCTTGAGCAGGTTGTTCTAGAACAGTAGGATTTGCTTGGGCTCGAGTAACCAAAAGCTTTGCTTGTGTAGCTGCCTCTCTCTCAAGATTCTCTTCAAACTGTCTTCTTTGTGTGTCCCACTCCTGATCATAACCAAAGGTCTCACATGGTGGCTACTCTAGCTATTGAAAGTAAGCTTGGTGACTTAACTCTTGCAGCTACAAATTAGACTCTTCATACTGCCTCACTTGAAATCCCCCTCCTTGTTGATATTGATAACTCTTTATGCTTGTAATCTCATGCTCAAACTATGTCCTTTGTGCCTCAAACTCCTACTCATGAAGATAGGCTTGATAAGCTAGTTCCTCCTAGTGCTAATTATACTCAATCTCCCTCTTAATCTCCTCCATCTTCTTGTTGAGATCTCACACAATATCTTTCATCATGTCTTTAAGCTTCGTCATTTTAGACTATTTTGGTTGACTAGGAGATTGAGTAGGAATGGGCATGCAGTAGGCATCTTGAGTATTTGGACTCAAACTAGCATTATGGATGCTCATGTACAACTAGTTTGGAGGCTGAGAAGGGGTGGGAGGATGACAACAATACTATGCATGCTAGTTTTGAAGGGCCACAGAATTGGAAACAACAACATAATTAGATTGATATGGTTGATAAGGGGCCCTATGGACAACATTTTCATAGTATGGTGGTGGATATTCATACTACCTAAGAAAATGTAACATTTTTACTCATATGCAAGCTAAAAATGGAATGAAAAGATGATTTTTATAACATACCAGCACTTGATCGTATTGAAACTAGTAAACTTGAGCTCAGAGTCACCAGATGTGTTCAATTTTCTAACTCCAAAGGATGAGATCACTGATACTCACACCAGATATTCATGATATATGAACATGCTATTGGACTGAAATAGTCTAGTCAATCCCAATCTTATTTTCTTAAGCTGAATGGACTAGTTCTATATGCAAGACAAGAAAATTGAGTCACCAGGTATACTTGTAAAAAGCCTCCAAAGGCTAGAACACTACTGCCTATAGCAAAACAACAACTTTGAAGATTGAGAAACTTCTCTGAATGAACTTTAAGAGTCCCACCGGGTGTGTGAAAAATTGTTATCAATCAGATATGTACCCTATGCTAAGCTTACAGAAGAGTTAGCTATCTGTTGACACATGGAAACACTCTTAGATTGTGGGTGAGCTGTGTTCAGAGTGAATTTCTAGATGTGGGGCTGGTTCCCCTGATAGATTTCCTAAACTATTGACTTGTCTGAGAAGAGGGATGAGAGAGGTGTATTGAAATAAATAACTGAAATTACCCTCTAAGGAGATGCACCAATACTAAACTCCTATCAAATCTTACTCACAATCAGACAATATAACTTTAATCTTCACAACACTTTGATTCTACCTAATTCATAAATATTTCACATGAAGGTTCAACAAAAGATGACATGCAACCTAAATTAGACAGAATAATTGCATAACTATCACAAAATCAAGACAAAACAAAGGATAAATACTTATCACAATGCAACATCAAATCAACTTTGCAAAAGTAAAGGTAAAAGTGAAGGAAAACTACTACTCTATAGACTGAAGGAATAATGAGTAGATGAACTAGAATACAACACTCTCAGTGTGAGACAAAGACTCTGATATCCTGAACTCTTATCTCTACTAACACTCTGCCAAATTGATCTCTAATGGAATTGGGACTGCCCCCAAAATAAACTAGCTCTCTGCCATATATCATGTAGAATGATGCCCTTGAAAAGTTGGAAAAAAACACTCCTAATAATAGATATTCCAATCCATTTTTGAGCTCCTTAGAAAAGACAAAAAATAAGTCCTCAAATTGCCTCCAAACTATAAAAACAAACTGCCAAAAAGATCCTCTCATGTGGCCCCACCAAAAATCTACTTTGTCTACTCAGAAAAAAATTAGTTTCTATCCATGTATGACTAGGAGAAAGCAAAATAAAGAAAGCAATTTTTCGTTTGCTTTATCTACTTTTAACTACATAAAAATACTTTTAATTTTAAATAAATCATTGCTTTAAAATAAAACTTTACATTGTTTGCAGTTTTATTTTACACCCCTATTCGATTTGATTTTTGTGAAAAATAATGATACATGGCTTACATGTTTCATTTTACCAATTACATTATACTCTATGGCATTTTATTTTTTCAATAAAATCATGAAAATGTGAGGACATATTTGATGATTTGTTAAATAAAAAGCTTATGAGGGTGGTCTTTCTAACCTGCAAAATTTTTCCTAAGGGCATATGGAGTTTGGAAAATAAAAACCCCTTGGGCTTGATTTCTACTCACTCTACATCTTAAAGGCATCATTAAAATGTTTAACTTCGCCTTCAAAAGTCTTCTAGGCATAAAGCCTAGGCATAGTTAAGTGGACATACCAACACCTTGGGTATTAGTCGAGCCCCTAAAAAATAAAAATGATGTGATAAAATTAAATCAACTTTTAGGGCACAAGGAAGCCCTAATCACAAAACTATTCTCACTCTAGATCCTCGGGCTCACTTGCATTTGCAACTTTGAGAGAATACTCTCTATGGTGGCCACCATGGTTAGGGTTTTGGAGACCTAAATCCTAGATTTCTCACTGCTGCTGACCATATTTCTAATGGAGGATCTATCAAATAGTAGAAGGTAAGACCATCTATGTTACAAATTAGACCAATTTCTTAATTTCCCTTTTGATTTCTAGGATAAACTAGCTTCTTGAGCCGTAACTGATAAAATTTCTCTGATGAATTTGTTTGTCTCTCTCCCTATTACCCATTTCTCATGCTCTAGCTACCATGAATGAGTATCCTCTGAGGAAAAAGGAATGTAAAAAAAACCCTCACCATTGTGCATACATGTCTGCTAACAAAGGTAACTTTCTCTCTTTCATTCCCTGTATTGTTTTGTCACTAGAGGTCATGGTAATGGCATACGCTGCTGAGCATTTTTTATTTATCTAGCTAAAAGCGTTCTTCTTTTTTGTATATGTATTCAATGCCCTTTAAAAGCCATGGCCTAAACTCTACCTTCTTTTCCCTTTATTCTACAAATTGAAACTCCAACAAGCCATGATCACGACACATTGTTTTGAGTTTGTAATGTTCGGATAAACCCATATAACTCAAACCTCCCCATTTACTCTATCCTTGTATTTGTGCCATTGATATTCATGGGCTTCCTTTATAATAACTATCATTAAGTCGAAAGGATGTGTGTAGGAGTCAAGGACAACACTGAGAGGGGGGGTGAATCAGTGTTGTGTGAATTTTCAAATCTTTTTCAAACTTTAACTTGGAGAGCATAAGAAGAGAAAGTAATCATTGAATTGTCAAACACATATGCACATAACTTTGTCAAACACATATGCACATAACTGAGAATGATAAACAAAACTCATGAGTAAAACATACAACCATAGAAAGATGACCAATATGAATCAAGACACAAGAATTACTGGAGTGGAAAACCCTCTCTGGGTAAAAAAACCACTCATGAAGTGCCTCACTGGCTTAACTCTGAAAACATCTTACAAAGCTTCACTGGCTGAATATTATGTCTCACTGACTATTGAGGTCTCACTGACCTACAAGCCTCACTGGCATACTATTTAGAAGCACCAGCTTCAAGGAGCACCAACCCCTATTACAGAACAAACTGAAAACACAAATTCAGAGGGTTTCTCTGTTTCAATACATAACTTTTATTCTCTCTTATGTGTTCAAATGGTCATTCCATTCAAAAATCAATTCTTCATCCAGATATGCTCAACAACACTACTTTTCTCTGTATATTTCATCTCTGCCTTACCAATCATACAATCAATGCACCTGATTATTATTGCAATTGCATATTGTCTTTCTGATCACCTTGTCAATCTCTATATCTGTATTTGATCCCTGTCAGTTCATCATCAATCTGCACAACATCACTCACATCCTTGTTAATCCACAAGACTCTATATAAAGCATCTGTAATATCATTAAGTAAAATCTGAATATACTTTCACAACCCTTCATATTCTCTTCTCTAAAATATCTTCCCGTCAATTCTATGCATTAAAAAATCTTTTGATCTTCCTCTTCTCTGTACATGATCCTTCACATTCTTTGACATTTCAATTTGGACAATTTCTGTATTCAATATTATTCCTGCAAATAAAATCTTCAATTTGATTTTCTCACAAGACAAAAACATCATTCAATCTTGTTGATCTTCCTCAAAAATATTTTCACCTTCTCATTTCAATCCCTGCATGATGTTTCATATTCTCCAAAATACAAAACCCTTGCAAATTTCTTCAAACAAATTTTTCATTATCCTCTTCAAATTCTTCTTCAAAAATAATCTCCTGCAAAATAAAAAATCTTTATCCAATCTGCAACAAAAATTAATTTCTCCTCAATCTGCCTTATTCTCAAAATAATCCTTTCAAAAACAATCTCCAATCTCCAGTAAAAAATCTCCCCACAAAAAAATTAGTCTTTAAAAACTCTTCATAAAAAAAAACTCTTAATAAAAACCTCCTTATTAAAAAATCTCTTCACAAAAAATAATAAAAATTTCCTTATCAAAATACTCCTTAAAAAAAGGACCGATCAAAAAAGATAATAAGGAAATTACTTAAGTTTTAAAAAAGAAATTATCTATGTTTGATTTCGGTCTTAAGAAAAGTTTCTAAATACTTTTCAAAGTTTCAAGGAAAGACTAAAGCCTTTTCCTTTTTTTCCTTAATGCATAAACTTTCTATTCAAACTCGTGCCCTTTTTGACATTTTTGGCGGTGATAAAATTTAAATTTAAACTAAAAACCCGCTCATGTATATAACTTGCTCTATCGGTGGAAAGAAAGAGAGGGCCAACAAGTTTAATGTGTAAGGATCCCTTCAACAGGTCACTTTTTAAGTGACTGACCTGTAATAACAGGTCAACATCTGATTATAAACTTTAGGGACAATATGTGATGGCCATCATATGTAGTGCAATATAAACTTTAGGCACTTAGGATCAAAACCAACTTAGAATTTTTAGATGATAGATCAAATCTTTAGGTAGTCTCAAACCTTTAATTCTATCAAAAATTTCTGAACACCTTTACCACCATAAATCAGAAAGCACTCCAAATTAAACATTTGATATGAAATAACATGTAACACCATCTTGTCATCCACTCATGATGATCAACTCTGCAAGAACCTACTGAAGTTACTGATGCAATCTGAGATAATCCCAAGATAGTACTGATATAAGACCAAACTCCTGATTATGATTTGAAGACAATATAGTGAAGCAATTTGAGATAAGCATGACATTCTCCATCAAACAACTTGATTCCTGCTACATCCTTGAAGATACCACACTATATACACTTATAGATACGATCAACACACTTATCCTGAATGAGTGAACTATAAATAGGATCCAATGTATAACCAACACCATCCACACAACATGAAAAACTGAGGACACATATAAGTTACATCTCAACCATATGAATTGCATCATAATCATTTCACAAACTGAATACTGAATCATAATCAAATGACCTAGCCACTGAATACTATATGTCATCTGTATCACCCTGAGTAATGAATCTTATCATTATATTCACAACACATAAGATGATGTACTCTTGATGATGTATTCCTGCAACTTCCTGATGATGCACTCCTGCAACAACACACAAGATGATGTACTCCTGATAATGCAAGAACAAACCTGTGAAGTATAGAGCCATTCTCTGCATCTGCAAGACACACCTTTTTGTCATCAATGACAACCTGTCACCATCAATGTGCCTTTATATGTAGGGGTTGTACCTCTATGGCACAAAAATGGTTTTTGTATTTATTTTTTAGTGTGTAGAAAATAAATCTACAATATTCTTCATGTCTGAACTAACCATCATTGTTTGTATCTCCTATTCTATATGCACTTGGTATGGTCTAATTCAAATAGTGACTTGGCATATTCATGTTGAAGACAGTCATAAAACTTCTTTCTTCTGACAGTAGCTTGGATAATGATAACTATATACTTGTGATGCCTTGGTTGTTATCTTATTTCTTACCACTTGTACTACTATGTCTGAACTAAAACATGCAGTCTTTCATGAAGATTTATGCTTATTACTGTACCTTCATAGGTGGCTATCACATTTTGACCATGGTTTGTGATTTCTTCATCACAACTGATCACTTATAAGCATACTTGCCTCCTCTCTGTTTTCAAATGTATTTTATCATGCATTTCATTGTATGATGTTGTAACGTCAGAAAATGTATCCTTGGGGGCTTTCCCTCATAAGGTTTAGCTCCTAGGTCTTTTGTATGCATTTAGGACATCTTACTTCATAATTTGGCATTCCAATGGAATGAACTCTAGGTATCCTAGAAAATAGGGCCTAGGGGGACCCCTTGAGCTTAACCCTACTCAAAATAGGGGGAGGACTTGGATGCTCGTGCCCTAGTCTTGCCCTATTTTAGGTCAGGCCCAAATTTTAAGTGTCAGTTTATGACTGTTATTTGGTCCCTAGCCTTACATGGTAAGTTTGAATTTACAAAATCTTGGTGGGAATGCTTGTAGTTGCATATAAAAGCATGATTAGGAATTCATTTAGAAACTAGATTATCATTGTGATGTTTGTGCACTCTCAAGGTGATTCAAGGCTTTCATTGTGTTGCAAGAGCAGACTTATGTGGTTTATGTGTTCGTGTTTGCATATTTAAGCATCCATTCTCTCATGGAATGAAGAGCATCTTCGTACCATGAGATCTTCACTACAAGGTGACATTATATTATGTTTTCATCATCATTTCCTTTAGTTTTTGCCTTTGTCTGACAAGGGCATGTAGTCTCTATTTGACAACGGTGTTCAGAGACTTAAGTGTCCTTTAGGGCTTGACTGAGGCAAGCCTCTAAACACCACAACCCCCTCCCAAAGTTTTCATGGTTGTAGGTTATAGGTTGAGGATCTAAACAAATTGAAGTTGCAGGAAGTCATCTTAAAGTGTCAAAAGTGTAGAATAAAATAAAAAAGGACACCCTAGACTAGGGCACCTACTCCCTAGTCCCTGAAGTTCCATAACAGGAAAATCTCTGGAACAATAAGAAAGAGTTGCAGACTGAGTTCCCAGATCCAGAGGCATTGGACTTGGGCACCTGCTCCTATGTCCCTAACTTTTCTACCTTAGAACCTTGGAAATAGGTACTCTATGATTCATCATTTTACATCCCTCTACAAGAGCATTTTCTATTATTCATCTATTTACTGTTGTTTTCACATAATTAGGGTTTTAATGGTTAATTGAGCATAGGAGAAGGAAAATTGGCTATTAAACACCCTAATCTGAGATTCCCTACATTTTTAAGCAACCTAGGGTATCATATTGCATTGCCACTTGACCCTAGGTCCTTGAATGTAAATGGTGAAAGGAGGATTGAAGCATCTAACAACTAAAACATTGAACAATCCTAATTTTACCCTAAAAATTTTGGTGAACCCATGTTTTTGGACTTAATTGCAATTTTTTGAGTTTTTGTCTTCATATTTGGATTTCATTCATTCATTTGTATAGTCATTCATCTTATTGCATTGAGAAAATTACCAAAAAATTGAAAATTTTGAAAAAATTCAAAAAAATTGCATTGTTAGGCTTACTAATTTGCACCAATTCTTTCTAATTTTCACTAATTTATGATTTTTGCATCAGATCTATTATAAATTATAGAATAACACAAATATTCAATAATTTGCATTGCATTTTCATCATTTAATTGCTAGGGTTTTGTAGAAATTTTGACAATTTTCATATAACCTAGTAATTCCAAAATCTAGGGTTAGTAGGCAAAATCTTCTTTCAAAATTTTCTACTGATTTTAGAGGCTCATTATAATTTGTCTTTAGTCTTTCATTATAGTGTAAATTTGCATTTAGATTTAAAATTTTTACATTTTTGCATAGAAAATTTCAACAAAAAACTAGCAATTTTCATGCATTTTCATTAGATTTGCATTGGTATTTTGCCTATTAAAGCTTGGAATTAATTTTAATATCTAATAATATTTCATTTTCATCATAAATCAGAGCTCAAATCATTCATATAGCATTTTGTGTGAAGATCTCAAACCTAGGGCTTCAAAAACCTTGATTTTCACTAAATTTGGCATTATCGACTCTCTAAACTTGCACCATAGGCATGTTGTGAAGGGTATTTTTTCACTAATTGGTTTTTATTAGGGTAATTAATTTCTTCCCCTTCTAAAAAACTTCACAACACCTTTTTATTGGCCTCTTGCATTGAAAACTTTGTGAAAAACTACACATTTTTGTTATTTTTGCCCTAGGGTTTGGCCCAGTTTGCACTCCAAGTGTGTTGTGACAAATTTTATGGATTGAGGTGACTGATATAATTGATTTTATTTTCTTCACCTCCTAAAATTCATTACAACACCCCTTTTACTAGGTCTTCAAATTGAAAAACCATGAAAAATAGCCTATTTTTGCTATATTTTCACTAGGGTTTTACCTTAAGTGGCACTAAAAGTGTGTTGTGTTGGGTATTTTGAAACTATGTGTCTGTTATTACTGATATAACTTTATTTTCATAATTATTTTCCTCACAACACCCTTTGTCATGCTCTTTTGTATCAAGATTTGGTGAAAAAAGTGCCTATTTTGACATATTTTCACTATATTTTCACTTGGCATTATCTTAGATTTGCATCAAGAGTGTGTTGTGCAGGATATTATTTCTATTTTGAACTGATATCATACATATAATTTTCTTCCCTTGACTAAAATCCTTACAACACCCTTTGTTTCATTCATTTGCATTGAAAAAGTACAAAAAACCAAGCATTTTAGACCATTTTTGCATATAGTTTCGCACTTGTCTTCGACATACTTTTGGAGAATATTTTAAATATGATTTGAAATTAATTTGAACATATAAATATGGCCTCTAATCACAACAATAATAGTAGGTTCCCTCCTACACCTTACGTGAAAAGAAAGGCCCCTGAACCTGGAATTGTGTTTACACCACATGATAGAACAACTAGAGACAAGGAAGGACCTCTTTACATCACTGTAAAAATAATGGGAAACCCCATGTATGGAACTCGTATTGATCCTAATTTCATGACTGATGTTGCCACTAAATAGTTCCTCTTTTCACATCAATTAATGCAAGGTTCTTATGAACTCTAGAGCATGATGATTAAGACACATAAGGGAACCTTTATCAAGCCTTTGGGTAAGATATCATTATTGGTAACACTATCTAGAAAACATATTGAACAATGGTTTGATGTTGTCCCTATTTCTGACCTTTTTTTCTATTAAATTGGGACACTCTTGGCTAAAATAAATGAAAGCTATCCCTTCAACAATATACCATTCTGTAAAATTCCCTTTTGATGGACATATGATTATTGTCCCTTGCAAAAAATATAAAACTTTGGTCGAGAAAAAGCTTTAAATATTGGAATATTTTTGGAATAAAACTAAAATACCTAGTCCTTCTATACAAGAAATAACAAAAGATAAACAACCCACATGTTAAGAGAATCTTATACCGAAAGGACAAGGTCGCTATGCTAAGGTTCCTCCCTTGAAATCTTTACAAGGATCAGGAGGTCATTATCAACAACAAAACATTCCACCACAACAAATAAAGTTTGATCCTGATGCCTCATCTTCTAAATTACACAAACCTATGAAAGAGGATAGACCTATCTTACAAGAGATAAGTGGTAAAAGAAAATGAAATAGAAAAGAAAGAGAAAAAAGAAGACAAGCTTATACTATAAACCTTGCCTCTCAACAAGAAAACATTGATCCTAACATTCAACCAAACAAAGATGATCCTAACAATGAACAACATGATGAGCAAGACATGAACTTGGCTCTTGTACCTTATGTCCCACTTTCCTCTAACATTAGGGAGGGGGAGGATGACGATGTTGATTTACTTAAAGACAACCTCTAGCCCGACGAAGGCCCTATAGGTAAGTATCTCTAACCCTTTATCTCTCTCATGATGTGTTATGTGTTGTTTAGGGCTCTTGGGATGACCCCTGATTCTCCTGTAAGGTACGAGATACCAAGAGACCACCTTTTTTGTGACCTTCTATTTGTATCATCATTCTTCTATATTGCCTCTCTCTCTGATTTTGTTGTTGTGTGTTGTGTCTTACAGACATAGCATTGTGGTTGGTGACTTGGGGGCACCCTCCTACACGACTGTCCCTAAGACACTTGTTTGTCCTCTCTAATTTATTGTTTCCCTTCCTCTAGCGTTTCTATCTAGTGGGCGGATGATGAAAAACATTTATACTGATGCAGACCTAGTGTCCCTTTTGAGAGCAATCAAAAAATGGGCTTAGTTCCTAATATGACGATGGGGTTGTAATAAATTATCTGACACTTGGCTAGTAGAAGTACTCATGCTTTTTGTATAGTGATTTTGATGGTATGCTATCTCATTTACAAACCTTAACAATATGCTACTCTGTGGACCTTTGTTTGTCTTTGAATTTGGCCTTGGCGGTACTCAATTCGAAGAGCTTCGTGATATAGCCCCATGGTTATCCTCAAACTCCGAATTCGTTGTATAACCTTGGCTCTCTGTATGGTTAATCATATGCATTGATGTTGTCGTTTATCATGATGTTGTAGACACTAACATGTTTCTTGTAGGGATGTGTTTGTGGGAACATTTGGTAATTGTGAAGTACATGTCACCTCTGGGGGGCATGGGCTTTGTGAGAGCTTGTGTTCCCTTGTGTGTTTTTTTCCTACCTTAATGTGCTTGATATCAATACCTGATATCAACCACCTTAAGGTGGGGGCATATATAAGGTAAGTTGTCTATTGTAGATGTTATCTATGTTCTTGTCCTTAGATGTAGTTTAAAGACTAGCTCGATGAGTGCTTCTTGCATCCTAAGTTTGTTTGCAATCAATCAATCAATCATGTAAGCCCTTTATGAAGGCGGGATATCATGTATATCATTTTTATCTTATGCCCTATGAGGAGGCAGGGATGGTGTATTTCTCAGAGCAGATTGCATCATCCTATCATTTTCAAAAGTCTTCTACGAAGGCGGGGAGCGGTTCTAAACTAACTCAACCCTTAAGTGTGTTTTTGGTGATTATTCTGGCAAAGCGCAATCATCGGTGTGTGCTTGTAATGTGCCTGAAATGGTGTTGGACCTAGAAATAGGAACACTCCATCACTTGTCCGTCATGTTTTCTCCATGTCTTCAAGTGTGTGTGTTTGGCATGCTTTCTTTGTTTGGCGTGTCTATTTCCCCATATATAGTCTAAAGACTAGCTCGATGAGTGCTTTCTGCATTTTGGGAGGTTTTGCATGTCTTGCGTGTGTGTTACCCCATATATGTAGTATAAAGACCAGCGTGATGAGTGCTTCCTACATTATGGGAGGTTTGTTTACTTTCTAGTACTTGCATCTGCATTTCATATATATGAGAAAAAGAAAAGAAAAGAATCATTCCTGTCTTCTATGCATTAATGTCTCTTCTATGCATCTACTATCTTCTATGTGTTTTGGGTGATTGTAACTATCTTCTCCATGTTTTGAGTGCTTGTTATTGTCTTCTATGTGATTGGCATGTATTCTCCATGCTTGGCATGTTTGTTGTATTTGCGACCATACTTTAATGCATGTATTGGCCTCGCGTTTATGCATACATTAAAGTGGGGGCTAAATGTAACATCAGAAAATGTTCCCTTGGGGGCTTTTTCCTCATAAGGTTTAGCTCCTAGGTCTTTTGCATGCATTTAGGACATATTACTTCATAATTTGACATCCCGATGGAATGAACGCTAGATATCTTGGCAAATAGGGTCTATCGGTACCCCTTGAGCCTAACCCTTCCCAAAATAAGGGGGGAGGACTTGGGCGCCCACGCCCTAGTCCTACCCTATTTTGGGTTAGGCCCAAATTTTAAGTGTCAATTTATGACCATTATTTGGTCCCTAGGATGACACGGTAAGTTTGAATTTACGAAATCTTGGCGAGAATGCTTATAGTTGCATATAAAAGCATGATTAGGAATTCATTTAGAAACTAGATTATCATTGTGATGTTTGTGCACTCTCAAGGTGATTCAAGGCTTTCATTGTGTTACAAGAGCAGCCTTGTGTGGTTTATGTGTTTGTGTTTGCAGATTTGAGCATCCATTCTCTCATGGAATGAAGAGCATCTTCCTACCATGAGACCTTCACCACAAGGTGACATTATATTGTGTTTTCATCATCATTTCCTTTGGTTTTTGCCTCTACCTCACAAGGGCACGCACTCTCTATCTGGCAATGGTGTTCAAAGACTTAAGTGTCATTTGAGGCTTGACTAAGGCTAGCCTCTAAACACTAGAACCCCCACCCAAAGTTTTCATGGTTGCAGGTTATAGGTTGAGGAGCTGGACAAAGTGAAGTTGCAGGAAGGCATCTTAAAGTGTTGAAAGTGTAGAGTAGAAGAAAAAAGGACACCCTAGACAAGGGCACCCGCTCCCTAGTCCCCAAAGTTTCATAACAAGAAAATCTCTAAAACAACAAGAAAGAGGTGTAGACTAAGTTTCCAGATCCAGACAAAAACATAGGCCTTGGATTTGGGCGCCCACTCTTGTGTCCCCAACTTTTCTGCCTCAGAACCCTGAAAATAGGTAATCTATGATTCATTATTTTACATCCCTCTACACAAGCATTTTTTTTTATTCATCTGTTTACTGGCATTTTCACATAATTAGGGTTTTAATGTTTAGTTGAGAATAGGAGAAGGAAAATTGGCAATTAAACACCCTAATCCAAGCTTCCCTACATTTGTAAGTGACCTAGGGTATGATAGTGCATTGCCACTCGACCCTAGGTCCTTGAATGTAAAGGGTGAAAGGAGGATTCAAACATCTAACAACTAAAACATTGAACAATCCTAATTTTACCCTAAATAGATGGTTGATTTAAACATTGCTCCATAATGCTTCTTTGGCTATAAGATCCTAATAGGAGTACCTCTCAGTTGATTGTGCTTGACATTCCTCCTTATCATATGGACTATTCTATTGGATATTTCATGACTGTCATGTAATGGATCATGCTATCCGACTCAAAGAGCTATGGATTCTAATGTTTTGGTTCTCTTTATGCATTCACTAGTAACTTACATTTTATGCACAACAAACAATGATAAATACATGTCTCTTACTGTTTCTTAATGGTGCTTCTTTGTATGTACCTAAATGAGTCCTTCAATTACCATGCATATAATAGTCACTTCTGACAACATCTTATGATATCACAAGCCTGTTGCCTATTTATAGTTCTCACTTCACTTTTGATATGATAATCATGAATGGGAAATAAATTTTGAGGCTCTTGTCATCAGTCAGTGAGTTACTCCTTTATGTGTTGAATTGAGGAAAATGAAAATGTATTCTTATTACATCCCCTCTTGACATTTAGGGGATATGCACCACGCTGGGCTCAACCCTTCTGGGAGCCCATTTTATACCACGTGCTGATATGTCTTCCAAATAGCTACATGACTTATCCTATACCTACACATGAAACAAACACATTAGTTTAAAAAACAATGATGCTTGGTGATGTTGTTTCATTTCTTTCTCTCTCTCTCTTGATGGATATTGTACTTTTTGATTCTGTCTATCACATATAGTCTATTATGCATTCTATTTTGACTAATGCAGTCTATGAATGAGAGCATGTCATGAGCTCTAACCCCTTCTTCTCTCTTATCCAATGTAGGTTTAGATATCTTAAGAGCTTGGCAACAAAGGAGCATTTGCAGCGTGATCAACCTTGCTCTGAACTTAGGAAATGATTGACATATTTTTATTCATATGCTTTGTAAGTTTATTCCTTTCATAGTTGCATAGTATATTGTATTTGATATTCTAGTTCAGCTACTCCCATGGCTTGAGTGGAACAAATAATTGCTCTCTCCTATTCATTATTCAATGCAATTTGATTCCATCTTATGTATCTCATCTGATGATATGAATAAAACACTGCAATGTATTATGAGACATCTTTTAATCAATGATAAAAACTGAAAAAAGCAATGAATGGTAACTAATTTGTACTTTCATCTCATAACAATAGCTGATAAAATTGAACCAATATGTTATGGTAACTTAGACAACTAATGCCACCAAAAATGCTATAAATTTTCACTTTTAAAATAATGAACTGTAATGCACTAGCTCTACCAATTTGAGTTGGGAGTGAAAATTGGTAATAGTAATAAAATTTTCCATTAGAAATTGGAGTAGCACACTAACTAAGAGAAATAATTGTACTCATATTGTACAAAGGTGCCTAGCAAGAATAAAGTAGAACATAGATGAATTAAAGAAACTCAAATCTTTTGAAGGACATACATAGTCCCTGGTAAATGAGGGTGTTATAACCCCACAAGTTGTCTTTGAAGTTGCTAAGATGAAGATGGAGCCAAAGTTTGAACAAGGGATACTGAGGCCTTGCTTGGCCAATGTACAGGAATTAGAAAAACATGTTCAAGTTTTGTTGAAAAAGCATGTGAAGATAGTTGAACATTTGGTTAAGCATCCATGCTGTCAGGTTCAAATATTTGATGTAGGCACAACTCTAAATGAATTCAAGAACAATTTCCAATAGTCCATTGAAGATCCTGTAAAGCAATTAGATGAGGAAGCAATGGAAAATATGATGAAACTGAGCACTAAGATTAGAAAATATCATAAGAGGAGAGAAGATAGAGAAAATAGAGCACAGGCATTGAAGACAAGTGTTGAAATGTAGTAGTATACTTGGGATGCTTCTCAGAGAACCAGTCATGCCTCCATATCCAACCTAACTGAAAGATTCACACAATAAATGAGGGATAAGAAAAGAGATATGCAGGTAGAAGAAACTACTGATAGTGACTAGGCTACTTGTTCATTCTTTGTTTCATCTTGTACTTTGTTATGATTTTGTACTGGTAAATGGTCAAAGTAAAGTCAAAATATTTCAAAAGATTCTAAAGGCATATTTGTACTTCAGAGAATATCCTTTTAAGATATTTTGAAGCGACAACTGGCATGAGAATTTGAATTTGAACCATTGTTGGTTTTGTGACCGTAGAAGGGGATTTTGACTCTGTATAAGGTGCTTTGATATGTATATTTCATTAGACATGGTTGATATAGAAAAGCACTGGAGAATTTGCAATAGAAGTGATTTGTGGAAAATACTTTGAGCATAGGGAGTCGCATTACTATTTTTTCCTATGTCTAAAGTGGAGATAATGTGGAATGTCCTATTTTCTCTCTGTATCTATAAAATGTAAGTTTGTCAATTTGTAGATACTTTCAAAGATTTTGAAGTCAAAATATATTGTAAATTTGAAAATGGCTTTTATATGTTAATGAATACAAACATCTAATTACTGTGTCTATTCCAGAGTGTAATTGGATTTAGGTGTTCTTTGATATATTTACTTTGATGATTTCAGTTCTATATGTTAATTTGTGATATTTCTCTGAAGAAACATACATGAATTTAACTCCTTTGAAGTGTTATAGCTGATTAGATTTGTGCGTATGAATAGAAAAGAAAAAATTCCTACATAATCAAGTTTTCTATTCCCTTTTTCTTCTAACTTTTCTCCATTGAATCTTTAAATAAATAGCATGCACATAGTTATCTGAAGGAGATTGTTATTGATTGAAATAAAGAGTTGTGAATTACAAAGATCTTTAATAGTTTTCATATAAATGTAAAGTACAAAGAATGTTTGCATTGAAATTCAGATAAACCTTTGTAGTAAAATGGTAAATACATGCAAAGGATCACTAGTTATATTGTAATCTGTAGTTATTTGCAAGGTGTAAGCAAATACAACCAACACACATCCTTAAAATCATGTAAGGCCCCTTGAACAAATAGATTCACATTGAACATTGAGTATGTCCAATACAACCATGGATTGGTTATCGTAGACTTGGAATGGAGAACTATTTCTAATAATTCTCCATATTTTTCAAGATAAGACAAGATTCTTTGTGAATTTTATCTATTGTTCTTGTGAATAAAATCATCATCAACACATCCAAGAGGAAATTCCAATCAGATTTAGGACTGTAATTGGCAGCTCCAAAACTTGCAATCCTAATTTTGATGATGTCTTGGGTCATGATTCTATAGTAAAACATCCACAAAGAGTTACTGATATAGTCATGTTAATAGAAACTTTCACATGCTAGAAAAGAGGTGAACTCCAATGCTTGATTTGTTCTTCTCACCCTCCATTGAAGCAATAACATCATATGAATAAGACTAACTAGTATTTTCATGCCAAAGATGAGTCTTTGGAAAGTAGGAAGGTGAAAAGGTACAATTTCCTATTATACTTTTTCATGCATTTCATTTGGTCCATTATTGGTTCAATATGGATTTAGTGGAGTAGAATCATCAGACACAATAGTTATTTTGTTGTCACTATAAATGGCCATGTTCCTATCAAGTTTGTTTGAGGATAGTTTAGTTTCAGTAGTCCAGAATAAGTTGTAGCTACAACATTTATTTTGATTTCAATTTTTTATTTATTTTAATAAGTCTTAGATGCATAAATAATCAAAGGTTTTAGTGGTCATCAATTGGTCTTAGTTGCAAATATCAGTTATAGTTGTGCATGAATTTTTGTTTTAGATCCAATTGATCTACTGGGCAATTTGCATCAGTTTAGATGTACAAGTTTTGGTTACAGATTTGGTTTTGGTTTTATGGATGTTTTAGTTTCAACATAATTTGACTCTATGCACAATAGAAAAAGCACCATTTTCTAGAGTTTGATGTGAGCAAGCTCACTTTCCTAGCCAGTCGCCAAGAATTGTTGTGCATTTTCTGTACACCATTTAAAAAAAAATTGATGTTTGTTACATTTAGTAGCATTTTTTCTTCATTTTTGAGAGATCCCTATTTTTGTGGTTCTTCAATAAGGTTTTAGTGAATTTCAAAGGTCCGGCAACTAGTAGAAAAGGTCATAGGCATGCTAGACTCAAAGGATCAGCTATTACAAAAGATCAGCTCAGCACAGCTAGGGCACAACCAAGATAAAATGTCTGGCTTTTAGATCATAAGGCTCTACCATATTAAGAGATGGCATGGGCATATTATTATAAGGAACAATTTATGAATAAGGGGAGACATTCCATCATATAGAGGAAGCCTTCAAAGATAGATGAGTGAGCCATCAAGAATAAGATACAACCTTAAGAAAGATGGAGTCACAACAAAAGTTTCAAATCTGCCATGACCTAATAGCTTATGCTGCCAATGATTCAAGATGCCACTCCATTTCAAATCTCAACACAACTTATGTAGTTAGATAGTGGTGCTACCTCTAATAGCAAAGTTTAGCTTATTGCGAAGCTCTACCTTTATGTTAAGCCTCAGTCAAAGAGTCCAAAGAATGAGCACAACCACTATCATCATAGACTAACCAAATAAATAAAGGTGTGCCACGTTCAAAAGAAAATGTCCAAAGAAAGAATGAGTGAGTGATAAAAGGAAGCTCCCTTAGCATAAGTAAAGCTGCCACCATCTTTTTAAAGGAGAGTTTCATCCATTTAAAGCAATGTAGCATAGACTTCTTCATTTTTATAAGGCACACAAACTAGTTTTTAAATCAAAAGCACTCAACCTGAATATAGGTGCAATCCAAATTCATTGCGCAGGAATTATAATAAGAGTGCAGTAATGAATGGACACAGTCTTCATATAATAAATCCTTCATTAGTCATGACATAGAATGAAAATGGTGTAACCTCAAACTCAAAAACATCAATCATTTCAAGGAGTGGGGGCATTCAAAGTTAGCATTGTTCATCCATTTCAAAGGTACCACTAGATGAGAATGAAGGAACACATTTTAATATAGGTGCATAAGGGACTTAAGTCTATGAAGAAGTGGCCTCCTAAGGATTTAGCACAACATATCTATGCATCATTTATGAAAGGGTGCAACAATATAAGTTCGTCATTAATAACAAAGGCACCATAATTTTATTCAGCCAGTTATAAGCAAATATCATCGCCAGTTATGAGAAAGGAGAAAACATCATACAAAATGGGGTTCAAACATCAACAAACTATAGTGTTAGTCTTTTTAACAATGGTGCTCCATTTTCTATGTGCCATAGCATTTACAAAATCAAAGGCATTTCACAGTGAAACAAGGTTTGGCCTATTGAATCTAGCATTGCTAATCAATAGATATGACTCAATCATAAGGGATGGCACCACTATTTATAATAAATAAGCTCAACTCAACAAATTCAAGGCACAAGCCTATAACCATTGTGACCTCTATAGAGACTCACATTGGCACTGAGAAATAATAGAGCTATATCAAGTATGACATGTCTTTGTGAAAGGCATTGCCTATGATCTTCAACTCTAGTGTAGGCTCTTTTTCATAAATCAAGCCCATTTCAAAGGACAACCACACATAAGATTTAAGAATCATGAAGGAGTCGAGCCTCATCCTTTAATAGAAAAGTGAACAGCCTCTACAAAGAGTGTTTCTCGTAGTCCAGTTGAAGGTATAAAGTAGAGGCACTCAACCCTACAATGAAGACCCCATCCAATAATTGGTAGGCATTTGAAAGAAATAAAGAAGTTTTCTCACTCAAGGAGGTTGTAGAGCTTTCCACTTGGCATAACTGGGGGCATTTTAGGGGAACCAAGAAAATTTTCCTCTGGGAGGAGTGCCAATGCAACACATGGTTGTTGCGGAAGGGAGATAGATATTTTGGTTTCATTTTTATAAAACTCACCTAAAATAGTATGAGTCATATGAGTCTCCAAAGAAACTTGAGTCATTATTTTAATATTGAGTTCTTGCAAGTATGGGCCTAACTGGTGTTGCCATTGATGTCAACATACTCCTGTTGCATTAATGATAAGGATTGGATGAGTTATGTGCTGAGGATATTGAGAAAATTAGTCTCAATCAAGAACAATGAAGAACAGTGATGTCAATAAGGTAAAAGTCCAAGATAGGGTGAGGATCAAAGGATACGGATTAAAGGGTTTGTATATATGTGTCCTAAGGTCATCCAGTAGAGATTTCAGAGGTCTGCATGAAGATATGAAGAAGTTGTGGTCACTCAAGTAAAACCGGTTCTCGGAGGTGTTTAGAGGTGAAAGAGTGTTACAGAAAGATCCGGTGAGATCCGGAAATGAATTGTCCTATTTTGTGGATTTGAGGGAGTGTTGAGGAAGTCTTTGTCATGTGTCAACTCTATTGGTTCATGGTTTAAAGGTCTGAAAGCATCTATTCCTTTGTGACAGCAATGACAATCTATATTCTTGAGGTTCTGGATGAAGAAGAGATGGATTTCAGTAAGAAGATGAAGTGTGGATGTTCTTGGTGATTCAAGAAAGCTTGTGGAAGTCTTTGGATTGTATCCAATTTGTGTTGGTGGTCCGCATTGAAGTTGGAGCTCGCAATTGAAGAATAACTTTCGGATGATGGTGTTCTTCTTGAGACTGGCCAACCGGATGAGTTACACATCCTGTGGATGTTCTTGTTAATGTTTGTCGACTTAGATGATCATTCCTAAGTTGATGTCTTGTATAAAGAAGGGATTGCAGTCATTTCAAAGTTGTCCTTGTGGAGATGAGTGTGTTGTAGTGAGGAGGAGAGCAAAAGGCAGAGCAGAAGTATTGGGCTTAAATGGAACTGACTCAAGCATGGTGAAGATGTTATTTACCAGTTCATGTATGTGATACTTATTTCTTTGTAGACAGTGTGTCTCTTGTAGGTAGTGAGCCTCTTGTGAACAGTGTGCTCAGGCAGTGAGCCCTAATTGGCATGTGCCATTTGTTCTTTCTATTCTTCTAACAGAGAATACATCTTGGTTAATCACCCCGTGGTTTTTCCCTTAACTAGGTTTTCCACATCAAAATCTTGGTGTCTCATGTGTTGATGTGTTTCTGCTCTTGATTTGTTGCATTATGTTTCCATGATTGATTTATTATCATGCTGCTGAATTGCAAAGTGAAGTTAAGTGTTTAAGTAGAAGAAAGTTTTGTACAACTGGTTAACCCCCCCTCTCAGTTGTGTGCCCTAAATCTAACAATTGGTATCAGAGCCAAGTTCCTCTAAAAGGAGCTTAACTGCTTGAGGAGATCTAGGATGTCATCTTACAAGAAGGATAGTCCGAAGTTTGACGAAACAAATTTCAATCTCTGGAAAAGTCGCATGACATGTCACTTGAAATTTATGGGAATGTAGTACTGGAACATGGTTACAACAAAGTATACCCCTCCACAGGGTGTTCTGAAAACCTAAAATGAAATCACAAATGCTGAAAACAATCTGCGAACTATAGAGGCTCTTCTAAGCACATTATCTAATTCAGAGCTCTCAAATGTTGTTGATCTACCAACTGCTTTTGAGATTTGGGAAAAACTAGAACTTCTGCATGAAGGAGACAAGTATGTTAAATGTGCAAGGTTATAGAGTCTGAAAGGGAAATTTAAAAATCTAAAGATGAGAGATGATGAAAATATTACTACTTTTATGCCAAGAGTAAATGAGATTGTTTGTGGAATTAGAAATTCTAGTGGAGTCTTGAATGAAGATGAGATTGTTGGCAAAGTTCTCAGATCCCTTCCTGCTTCTTATAAATTAAGGCTACTACAATTGAAGAATTCAGAGCCCACACAACCATCACAAGAGATCAATTGGTTGGTAAATTGGTTGCATTTGAAATGGCTGAGTTTAGAGATGAACCCCAGAGAGTGAATCTGCATTCAAAGCCAGTGCATCTGTAAAAGGTAAACAAAGGTTTGATCTGGGAGAGAACTCTTCAAGGAAACTTTGATTCTATGAAAAAGTAAGAAAAGACCTGGAAGAAGAAGAAGCTAAAACTGCTCACCTTGAAGCTCTTATTGCAAAAAGATTGCCAAGAGGATCTGGTAAGTATGAAGGGAAATTGCCTTTTAAGTGTTTTAACTGCAACAAGAATGGTCATTTTGCCTCAAGGTGTCCAGAAAGATTTTCAAGACCAAATTCTAGCAGATCAAGATTCCAAAAGAATTGTTACTATGCTCATGAAGGAGATGATGAAAGAGTAATAGATGATGAATCAGAGACAGGAGACAAATCCAGAAGTGACTAGGTGTTCATTGCCATCAAGGAAGAAGATCCAATACCCTCTGAATCTATCATTCATAAAGTTGTAAAAAGAGCCCTGGCTGCCCAAGTTGAAGAAAAAGATGATTGGATCATTGACAATGGATGCTCTCACCATATGATAGGTGACAAAAATAAGTTCATAGATTTGGAAAGGTATGAAGGAGGAGTAGTAAAGTTTGGTGATAATTCTACTAGTAGAATCAGAGGTAGAGGAACTATTTCTTTTGATGGAAAGAACAAAACCGATAATGTACTGTATGTTGAAGGATTGAAGCACAATCTTCTTAGTGTTGGATAGTTGGTGGACAAAGGCTATGATCTCAGATTCAAGAATGGAAAATGCAAGATCTTTGAAAGTTCTGGAATAGAGATTGCATCCGGTAGTCAAACTAAAGGTAATATCTTCCACTTGGTTGGTACTGGTAAAAGTTGCTTATTTGTTCAAGTTGATCAGAGTTGGTTATGGCATAGGAGGATGTGTCATGTGAATTTTGATAATATCATCAAGATAAGCAATACTCGG
Organism: Cunninghamia lanceolata; assembly: GCA_027924645.1. NCBI lineage: Eukaryota > Viridiplantae > Streptophyta > Pinopsida > Cupressales > Cupressaceae > Cunninghamia > Cunninghamia lanceolata. The sequence continues at coordinate 10,732,023 of BSBN01000193.1, forward strand.
GCTGTAAGAGATCTTCCAAAATTAGTGAGACCTACTAATAGCTTGTGCAAAGAATGTCAGTTGGGTAAGCTGAGCAGAGTCACATTCAAAAGTAAGGAACTATCTTCTACTAGATTATTGGACTTAGTTCATATTGATCTTTGTGGTCTGACAAGAATTAGGAGTATACAAGGTGATAGATACTTTATGTTGCTAATTGATGACTATTCCCGGATGATGTGGGTAACCTTTCTAAAGGAGAAATCAAAAGCACTTGAGAAATTCAAAATATTCAAGGCTATGGTAGAGAATAAAACTAGATTAAAATTGAAATGTCTGAGGTCTGATAGAGGTGGAGAATTCACATCTGGTGAGTTCATAGACTTCTGTGAGAAACATGGAATAAAGAGACAGTTGTCTACTTCTAGGACTCCACAGCAGAATGGAGTAGTTGAGAGAAAGAACCGGACCATCCAGGAAGCATCCAGGACCATGATGATGGAAGCAAATGTTCCTCAGATCTATTGGAGAGAAGTTGTCAGCACTGTAGTCTATACTCTCAATCAAGTTCAAATTAGAAGCAATACCGGTAAGACTCCTTATGAACTTTAGTTTGGCATCACTCCTACTATGAGATATTTCAGAGTTTTTGGTAGCAAATGTTACATTAAAAGAGATGAAGATATAGGAAAATTTGATGCTAGAAGTGATGAAGGGATATTCTTGGGTTACTCTACTCAAAGCAAAGCATACCAGTGTTATAACAAGAGACTAAGAAATATTATAGAAAGTACAAATGTGAAGGTTGATGAAGGAATTGAAAAACCCTCAAGGTTTTATGAATATGATGAAGATGATTAGGATGGTGTTATGATTCAAGGAGCCAAAGCCCCTTCTGAAATTTAGATTCAAACTAATCCGGTAAACCAGGAAGAAGAGATGAGTTTCAATGATCCTGATCAAGAATCAGAAGTGCAAGAAACTCCCAAAGTTCCTAGGTATGTAAGACTGAACCACTCTGAAGATCAGATCATAGGTGATAAAAGAAAAGGAGTACAAACAAGAAGAAGAATTGCTCAAGATTCAGAAGAGTATTGTCTGATTTCAAAGATTGAACCTAAGACAGTGAATGAAGCTTGCAATGATGAAAATTGGTCCAAAGCTATGGAGGAAGAACTAATGCAAATTGAGAAAAATCACACTTGGGATCTTGTTCCCAGACCTAGAAACAAGAATGTGATTGGAACCAAATGGGTCTTCTGGAACAAACTAAATGAAGCTGGTGAAGTAATCAGAAATAAAGCCAGATTGGTTTGCAAGGGCTATTCTCAAATAGAAGGAGTTGATTTTGAAGAAAATTTTGCTCCGGTGGCAAGAATTGAAGTAGTTAGATTATTTCTTGCATTTGCTACCTTCAAAGATTTCAAAGTGTATCAAATGGATGTCAATTTTGCCTTCCTGAATGGTGACTTGGAAGAAGAAGTGTACATTGAGCAACCAGATGGATTTCAGTTGTCTGATCATGGTGATATGGTCTGCAAGTTGATGAAGGCACTGTATGGATTGAAGCAAGCCCCAAGAGCCTGGTATGAAAGATTGGACAAGCATCTTTTGAAGATTGGTTTCAACAAAGGTACTACTGATAGTAACTTATATTTCAAAATTGATCATGAAAACATCTTGATTGTTGAAGTGTTTGTTGATGATATCATTTTTGGAAGAAGAGATGGTATGTGTAAAACTTTTGCAAATCAAATGAAAAGTGAGTTTGAGATGTCCATGCTTGGTGAAATGAATTTCTTCTTGGGTCTACAAATCACTCAAACAAAGAAAGGAATCTTCATTTCTCAGACCAAATATGTGAAGGAATTATTGAAGAAATTTGGAATGGAAGACTCAAAACCAATGAATACTCCCATGGCAACCGGATGTAAATTGAGCAAAGCTGATGACTCTCCTAAGGCTGACCAGACAAAGTATAGGTCAATGATTGGAGGACTGTTGTATCTCACTCAAACTAGACTAGACATTATGCAGGATGTTGGTCTTGTTGCTAGATTCCAAACTGATCCTAGAGAATCTCATGTCATGGCAGTCAAGAGGACTTTTAGATATCTAAAAGGGATAGTTGAGTATGGTCTGTGGTATCTTAGAGATCATGATTTCTCTCTTCATGCTTATACAGATGCTGATTGGGCGGGAGATGTGGATGACCAGAAGAGTACCAGTGGTGGAGCATTCTTTTTGGGGAAGAGATTGGTCTCTTGGCTAAGCAAAAAATAAGAGGCAATATCTCTGTCTACAACTAAAGTAGAATATATTGCAGTAGCAAGTAGTTGCACTCAAGTTTTGTGGATGAAGCAGATGCTAAGAGATATCAAAGTAGAATATGAGGAGCCTATCACAATTTTCTGTGATAATTCAAGTGCAATAAACATATCTAAGAATCCGGTGTTGCATTCAAAGACTAAACATATATCCATCAAGTTTCACTTTTTGAGAGAGCAAGTGAACAAGAATGAAGTCAGATTGGAGTTTGTGCCTTCCAAGGATCAGATTGCAGACATCTTTACTAAACCTCTTCCTAAGGACTCTTTTGAGTATCTCAGGGAGAGTTAGGGGTTACTGCCCCTCCGGTGATGAACTAAGGTGCACTGTTGTGTATCAGTCTGGTGGATATCACATTCACATCTTATGGTCTGGATTGATGATGGGGAGTTGCTACTCAGGGGAGCAGCAGGTGTGATTCTGAAGTGGTGAAATTGTAAGTATGTACCCTTTGCCATTGATGTCAAAGGGGGAGAGAAGACATGTGAAAAACAAGTGGTTATTGATCAAAGGGAGAGCAATAAAGGGAGAGAAGACATGTAAATGGTGGTTGCTGATAGGGGGAGTTGTGACAGTGAGAAGAAGTTCTTGTCTTGATGGTTAAAATAGTTTTTCACATCATATGTTGCCATCAATGACAAAGGGGGAGATTGTTGCAAGTATGGGCCTAACTGGTGTTGTCATTGATGTCAACATACTCCTGTTACATTAATGATAAGGATTGGATGAGTTGTGTGCTGAGGATATTGAGAAAATTAGTCTCAATTAGGAACAATCAAGAATAGTGATGTCAATAAGGTAAAAGTCCAAGATAGGATGAGGATCAAAGGATGCAGATTAAAGGGTTTGTATATATGTGTCTTAAGGTGGTCTAGTAGAGATTTTAGAGGTCTACATGAAGATATGAAGAAGTTGTGGTTTCTCAAGTAAAAACGGTTCCGATAGGTGTTCAGAGGTGACAGAGTGTTACAGAAAGGTCCAGTGAAATCCAGAAATGAATTGTCCTGTCCTGTAGATTTGAGGGAGTGTTGAGGAATTCTTTGTGGTGTGTCAACTCAATTGGTTCATGGTTTGAAGGTCCGCAAGCATCTATTCCTTTGTGACAGTAATTACAGTCTGTGTTCTTGAGGTTCTGAATGAAGGAGAGATGGATTTCAGTAAGTAGATGAAGTGTGATGTTCTTGGTGATTTAGGCAAGCTTGTGGAAGTCTTTGGATCGTGTCCAGTTTGTGTTGGTGGTTTGCATTGAAGTTGGAGCTTGCAATTGAATAATAACTTCTGGATGATGGTGTTCTTCTTGAGACTGACTGACCGGATGAGTTACACATCCTACGGATGTTCTTGTTAATGTTTGCCGATGTAGATGATCATTCCTAAGTTGATGTCTTGTATAAAGAAGGGATTGCAAAGTCATTTCAAAGTTGTCCTTGTGGAGATGAGTGTGTGGTAGTGAGAAGGAGAGCAAAAGGCAGAGCAGAAGTATTGGGCTTAAATGGAACTGACTCAAGCATGGTGAAGATGCTATTTACCAGTTCATGTATGTGATACTTATTTCTTTGTAGACAGTGTGTCTCTTGTAGGTAGTGAGCCTCTTGTGAGCAATGTTCTTGGGCAGTGAGCCCTAATTGGCATGTACCATTTGTTCTTTCTATTCTTCTAATAGAGAATGCATCTTGGATTAATCACCCCATGGTTTTTCCCTTAACTGAGTTTTCCACGTAAAAATCTTGGTGTCTCATGTGTTGATGTGTTTCTACTCTTGATTTGTTGCATTGTGTTTCCATGATTGATTTAATATTATGCTGATGAATTGCAAAGTGAAGTTAAGTGTTTAAGTAGAAGAAAGTTTTGTACAATTGATTCACCCCCCCTCTCAGTTATGTACCCTAAATCTAACATGAGTCTTATCTAACGATGGGCCTCCTTCCATATAAAGTTTAATGCTTTATTAATAAGAGTCTCATTTAAATAAAAGCTCATGGGGAAGTTAAATCAGATTTAAATAAAGTAATGAAGAGTCTTTATTAATGTAGAGTCATATGGTGGGTCCCTCAATGAATAAAGCAACTTTATTATATAATAAGACTCTTATATCTTATGATTCACAAGAGGTAGAGAAACTTACAACCAATTAATAAATAAAGCATCACTTTTTTAGAGTCACATTAAAAGCAACGGGAAGAAAATGAGTGAGATTTTATCACACCTATAAAGCAATGGAAGCCACAACTCATAGGGGTTTGAACAGAAAGAGCTAGTTAACTGTACAAATCAGTTATCAGAGATGAGGTTTATGGGATTTACGTTGGAGATTTTTGGGCAATTTTCAGAGGATCCTTAAATGGTTTTGGTTATAAATAGCATAAATCTGAGATAGAAAGAAGGGATATAGAGATCAAAAAGTTTAGTAGCTAGATTAGAGACATTTTTTGCCTTTGCAAGTGCTTTTCATGAGGGATTTGGATATTGTATTTTCAGCAAGTTTTTTCCCCTATATTTTTTTCTCCATCAAATAATGATGCAGGAGCATCCAGTGGTGTAAGGGCAATCTTGCATCACCCAAAAAGAAGTTAATTCAAAATCATTGTAGTTGTTTTCATTTCTTTCCATAATTAGTGTTTCTGGTCCCATAATTGCTTGAATAATACTATAGAACTTTCAGTTTTCCCAAACTGCTAAAAATAGTAAACTGCTATTTTTAGAAAGTTTGCATTTGGGCATGGAATGAAGTCAAAATTTAAAGGAAGTTACATAAAAAAATATAAGACCTTTGGCGAAAGAATCATACGAAGATCATTTGTGAGCTGAATGATATTAAAGTTTCCGTTTCCTGAAAAATGCCTGAAAATTATTCAAACTCAAGTTTGAGGCATTAAACGGCCCCGTACGGGCCTAAAAATGGCTAGAACTGGTAGAGCTGGTTCTTAACACGTAGTGCACTCCGCGAGCTTTCCGACGCATAAAACAGTTTGTCAATCGGAGTCTCGGATCAAAAGTTATGGCTCCCGGAAGTTGACCTATTTTTGGAGGGAGATGCAAAATTCGAAATTAGGTTGTTGGCTGCCAAAAAGGCTATTAATAACCATTTTTGGGAACTCTGGGTAGTAGGAGAGTTAAGGGGGCAAGTGTAGAGTCAAGAATAGGCAGGAAAATAGAAACCCTAGCTGATTTTGGGGTTACAGAGGATGGAAGATTCCAGAGCCTGGAGAAGGTAGCGGTAGTGTGTTGCAACCTGTAGAGGACTGATTCCTCTGATTGTAATTAAGCTTCTGTAATGTAATGAGTTGCCCAGATCAATAAAATAAAGTTCTACTCTCTGTGTTTAATTTCTATTATTGTGTGTTTTATGATTTACCCCCTTCATCAAGTGGTATCAGAGCCAAGTTTCCTGAGTGTGTAGACAGATCGCCGACCGTGAGGCAGTTTGCACTAGGACCTGAGGTTGTGGGTTTGCTGCATAGATCAAGATGCCTCCATGAAGAAACTATGGTGGGAGGAATGCTTTGACGGAAGAGGGTTTTAGAGCCCTGCAAAGACAAATCGATGCATTGCAAGAGGAGCTGCGAAGAGGGTTCGAGCCAAGAAGGAGAGAGGAAAGCGAAGATGAAGCTGAAGAAGAGCTATCTGAGGAAGAACAAGAAGCTACCGAAGATGCTGCAGAAGTAAGGTTGTTACGGGTCATTTCAAAGATTGGAAAGAGGCCCAGGATTGAAGTTTCTACATATTCTGGAGATTTGAATCAAGAACAGCTTATTGATTGGATTAATGACATGGAGGAGTATTTTGAGTATGAAGATGTGGAGGACCTAGATCGGGTTAAGTTTGCAAAAACAAAGTTGAAAGGCCACGCCAATATTTGGTGGAAGGAGGTCCAATTATAGAGGAACAGAAGAGGAAAAGCAAAGATTACCAGATGGGATCGGATGGTGGAGAAACTGAATAAGCAGTTCATTCCTATGGACTATGAGATGGAGTTGCTAAAGAAACTGCAAGGACTGAAGCAAGGTAACAAGTCTGTTAAGGAGTATACAGAAGAGTTTTATAAAATCACTATCAGGACAGGCCATGCAGGGCCTAATAAGGAGAAGGTAGCCTGTTACATTAATGGGTTGAGGCCGAGTATTCAAGAGGAGTTGAGCCTGGTCAAAATGACCACCATAGAAGATGCGTACCAATTTTCCTTGAAGGTGGAAGAGAAGCTAAATAAAAGATTTGATAGCAAGCAAAGGGGAAGAGCTCAAGGCAGAAGGAGTGGTGGAAGACCCTATGGCGGCCGAAATGAAGATGCAAAGAAAAGTGAAGAAGCTGGTACCAGTCGAAATCAGAGAGGTGATAATACCTACCGCCCTCGTGACCAGAACAATGGTGAGCAAAGAGGAAGAGGCAGAGGCAGACTTGGGCAAGGACCTGGAAGAGGAGGTTTCAGAGGAACTTATTTCCAATGTGGAGAAGAAGGGCATCAGGCATACGAGTGTCCGCAACATCAAGGAAGGATGAATAGAAGACCTGACGGTAATGCACGAGTTGCACATGTGGATGAAGATGCACAGTCTGAGCGCTCTGAAGATGCAGAAAGGGGAGAAACCCTAGTTGTCAGAAGAACTTTGTTGAATGAGGAGAAAGAACCCAATCAGAGGAAGAGTTTATTCTGCACAAGGTGCAAATGTGAAGTTAAGTGTTGTGATATTATTATTGACAGTGGAAGCACTAATAATCTTGTTTCAGAGGAGATGGTTGACAAGTTGAAGTTGACAAGAAGAAAGTATCCGCATCCATATCGGATTGCATGGTTGTAGAAGGACCATAGAGCTTTGGTCAATGAGCAATGTTTAGTGAAGTTCAAGATTGGTGACTACCATGATGAGGTGCTATGTGATATCATACCAATGGATGCATGTCATATGCTGTTGGGGAGGTCGTGGCAGTATGATAGGAGCGTTGTCCATGATGGCCGTGCAAACACATATTCCCTAACAAAGGATGGAGTTCATCATAAGTTGAAGCCCTTGAAGGAGGTGGAAGAAAAGGTATGTAATACTGCCAGAATTTGTTTGGTAGATGGTAGGAAATTTTTGGAGAGTATGAAGCATGAACGTCATTGTTTTGCATTGATTCCTAAGATTAGTCAAGAGAAATGTGAAAATGTACCAGCAGAAGTTTTAGTTATGTTGGAAGAGTTCCAGGACACTATCTCCGATAATGTACCAGAAGGTTTACCACCAGTAAGGAAGATAAGTCATCAAATGGATTTGATACCAGGAGCCAGTTTGCCAAACAAGCCAGCCCACAGAATGACCCCTGCAGAGAATGAAGAGTTGAACAGACAAGTTCAGGAGTTGTTGAGGAAGGGACTAATAAGAGAGAGCCTAAGTCCATGTGCAGTACCTGCGGTACTAGCACCAAAGAAAGATGGAGAATGGAGGATGTGTATAGACTCTCGAGCCATCAATAAGATAACAATCAAGTATAGATTTCCATTGCCAAGAATGGATGACATAATAGATTGTTTGAGTGGAGCAAAGTACTTCACGAAAATTGACCTGAAGAGTGGGTATCACCAGATCCGTATTAGAGAAGGGGATGAATGGAAGACAGCCTTCAAGACAAAGGAAGGTTTGTATGAGTGGTTAGTCATGCCATTTGGGCTAACCAATGCACCGAGCACATTCATGCGGCTCATGAATGAGGTACTAAAAGAATTTTTGGGAAGTTTTGTTATTGTTTATTTAGATGATATTTTGATTTTCAGTAAGACTTGGGATGAGCATCTGATGCATATCAGAAGAGTTCTAGAGAAGTTGAGGGAGGAGAAGTTGCTGATTAATCTGAAGAAATGTAGTTTTGCAAAGAAAGAGTTGGTATACCTGGGATTTGTTGTCTCAGAGGAAGGTCTTAAGATGGACCCAGAAAAAGTAAGGGCTATCATTGAGTGGCCTACGCCAAGGAGTGCAACGGAGGTAAGATCTTTTCATGGTTTGGCAAGTTTTTACAGAAAATTTATTAGGAATTTCAGTAGCATTTGTGCACCTCTAACTGAGACAATGAGAGGGGATAGAAAAAAGTTTAGATGGACTAAAGGAGCAGACAAGAGCTTTGATACATTGAAGCAGAAAGTTGTAGAACAACCTATTTTGGCACTTCCAGATTTCAATAAGGTATTTCAGGTAGATTGTGATGCTAGTGGTAGTGGTATAGGAGCTGTTTTGAGCCAGGAAGGTAAGCCCATTGCCTATTTTAGTGAGAAGATTAATGATGCCAAGAAAAAATATTTTGTTTATGATCAGGAATTTTATGCATTAGTTCAGGCTTTGAAGAAATGGAGACATTATTTGTTACCAAAAGAGTTTGTTTTATATATTGATCATCAGGCTTTGCAGTATCTTAATAGTCAAGGAAAGTTGAACCAAAGGCACTTAAAATGGGTTGAGTTTTTGTAGAGTTATACCTTTGTTTTGAAGCACAGGAGTGGGAAGTCCAACAGAGTTGCAGATGCCTTGAGCAGAAGGCAAAATTTGTTGACAAAAATGAAGATAGAGGTTGTTGGGTTTGATGAGCTCAAAAGTTTGTATCCTGAAGATCTAGATTTTGCAGAGGCTTGGAAAGCTTGTCTGGAGCCTGTTACTTTAGACATGACAAAATGGTTGGATTTCATAATCCAAGATGGCATGTTGTTTAAAGGAAGCCAGTTGTGCATTCCGAGGAGTTCCATGAGAGAGAACCTGATTAAGGAGAAGCATAGTGGAGGATTGGCTGGACACTTTGGTCGAGATAAGACCATTTCTATTGTTGGTGAAAATTATTATTGGCCACAGCTGCAGCAGGATGTGAGGAAGTTTGTGCAGAGTTGCAGAGTATGTCCAATGGCAAAAGGAACAAGTCAAAATATAGGATTGTATCAACCATTACCTATACCAGAGAAGCCATGGGATGATATTAGTATGGATTTTGTTCTTGGTTTACCAAGGACATAGAGAGGGCATGATTCTATTTTTGTGGTGGTGGACAGATTCTCAAAGATGGCACATTTTATTCCTTGTAAGAAGACTAATGATGCTGTTCATATTGCAGAGTTATTTTTCAAGGAAGTGGTGAGACTACATGGTCTACCAAAGAGCATAGTTTCAGATCGAGATACCAAGTTTGTTGGTTATTTCTGGAGGACATTGTGGAAGAAGTTGAAGACAGATTTGAAGTTTAGTTCTGCACACCATCCACAGACTGATGGACAAACTGAAGTAGTGAATAGGAGTTTGGGTAACCTGCTATGATGCTTAGTAGGAGATAAGCCCAAGGGATGGGATTTAATTTTACCATAGGCATAATTTGCTTACAACAATTCTATCAATAGGAGTACTGGTAAATCACCATTCCAAATTGTATATGGCAATAGCCCAAGAAATGCTTCTGAGTTAAGGAAGCTAGACAATGGAGAAAAGACAAGTGCTGAAGCTGAAGACTTTGCAGACCATCTGAAGAATTTGCATGAAGAGGTGAGAAAGCACATTAATAAAATGAATATTTAGTACAAGGCTAAGGCAGATTAGAAGAGGAGATATAATGAATTCCAGGTAGGAGATGAAGTCATGGTTCACTTGAGAAAAGAGTGGTTCCCAATTGGAACATACAATAAGTTGAAAATGAAGAAATTTGGACCATGCATAATTTTGAAGAAACATGATTCAGGAAATGCATATGAGGTAGAGCTGCCAAGTGGGATCAATATTTCTATTGTTTTCAACATTGCTGATTTATCATAATATCATGAAGGTGGAACAGAGGATGGACCAACAGAAGTGCAGTGGAGTATTCTGGCATCTACTTCAATGGTGGAGATAGAAGATCTCTTGGATAGCCGTGTGGGAAGAAGTACTCGGAACAAGCAATATGAAGAATATCTGGTAAAATGGAAAGAAAGCCCTATTGAAGATTCTTCTTGGTTGTCTAAGGCAGAGGTTGACCATTTGGGTTTTCCTCACACAAACACGAGACGTGACAGGGTCACTTCTCAAATTACCCTGGGTGTCTGATGCAGGAGCATCCAGTGGTGTAAGGGCAATCTTGCATCACCCAAAAAGAAGTTAATTCAAAATCATTGTAGTTGTTTTCATTTCTTTCCATAATTAGTGTTTCTGGTCCCATAATCGCCTGAATAATACTATAGAACTTTTAGTTTTCCCAAACTGCTAAAAATAGTAAACTGCTATTTTTAGAAAGTTTGCATTTGGGCACGAAATGAAGTCAAAATTTACAGGAAGTTACATAACGGAAATATAAGACCTTTGGCGAAGGAATCATACGAATATCATTTGTGAGCTGAAAGATATTAAAGTTTCCGTTTCTCAAAAAATGCCTAAAAATTATTCAAACTCAGGTTTGAGGCACTAAACGGCCCCGTATGGGGCCTGAAAATGGCCAAAATCAGTAGAGCAGGTTCTTAACATGTAGAGCACTCCGCGAGCTTTTCGACGCATAAAACGGTTCATCAATCGGAGTCCCGGATCAAAAGTTATGGCTCCTGGAAGTTGACCTATTTTTGGAGGTGGATGCAAAATTTGAAATTAGGTTGTTGGCCGCCAAAAAGGCTATTAATAACCATTTTTGGGAACTCTGGGCAGTAGGAGAGTTAAGGGGGCAAGTGTAGAGTCAACAATAGGCGGGAAAACAGAAACCCTAGCTAATTTTGGGGTTACAAAAGGCGGAAGATTCTAGAGCCTGGAGAAGGTAGTGGTAGTGTGTTGCAACCTGTAGAGGACTGATTCCTCTGATTGTAATTAAGCTTCTGTAATGTAATGAGTTGCCCAGATCAATAAAAGAAAGTTCTACTCTCTGTGTTCAATTTCTATTATTGTGTGTTTTATGATTTACCCCCTTCATCAAATAATGAAGAGAGAGTGGTGTTCTATGCAAACTGGTTTTCTTTCTTATTCATTCTTCTTACTTTTTGCTCTAATCTTTTGGATTAATCTAGTATAATATGCTGTGAATATTAATCATCGATTCTGCTCTTTAATGTTACTAGTAGACTCTTTCAAGTTTAATTACTTTTCTATTGGGTAGATAATGAATCTGGTGCATCGCCTTAGTAGCTAAAGGTATTTCATTATAATCTTGTTTATTTCTTCCCTTTTCCCCAAGGCCCATGGAGAAGAACTAGCTTCTTTAAAATTTGGAGGTTATTTTAGGAGTCAATCCTACATTCTTGAAATCTCCCTTTGTTGGTGATTGATTGACAAATTTAAACATCAACAGTTACTAAGACTTTCTGATAGTTCTAGTTTTAAGATCCGTGTAATGTTAAATTGTGATAGTTAGAGTGTATTTTTTTTGCTAAAATCCTATTTAGCATGTTCGGACCAAAATGGTGGGTTTGTAATATCATTTTCATAGGGAGATTATTGAAGAAAGGTTTAGATAGATAAAATTGATACTTATGTCAATACTATGAATTATTTGAAAAAATTTGTAAGTAATTCTATGTTTATATGGTGAAGCATTGAAATAGGTTTATCTCTTTCGAATGCATGATTTATCTTATTAGTTGATAACAAAAACTCTCCTATGATAAAACTGTGATATCCCATCTAAATATAGACACTCTTTCTTGATCATGAGGGAAAGAAGTGTTGTCTTTGTTAGGTCTCAAAAACATAGGTCATTAACCCTAAGAGGTTGCCAGGCTCTCTTGACATTTTTGGCTAACTGACATAAGGTAGATATGGCTAAACCCCCTTCACTTCAGGCTCTCCCAGACCTAGGTGGGTAAACCTCTAATTGATAAAGCATATAAGGAGATGATCAGTACTTTGATCAGAATTAATCTAACTGTTGATAATGGTATAAATTATAAAACAGATGAAAAGACAACAAGTTAATTCTAAATGATCTAAATTGTAATGCTAAGACAATAATGTAATCTAATTAAGTAAATCTAAAGTGAACTTGTATAAGTGATAATGAAAACACTAGACCAGTGCCTTATTGAATATAGAGTTAGTATGATCATGAAATAAATGACTGCTTGTTTGGTAAAAACTTGAACTATCTGGCATGAAAGAATAGGTATGTAACTTGTACAACCCTGCAAGGAAATAGTTAATATTCCATATTTATATATATCCAATTGATAAAATCAAATTACCTGCATTCATCTAAAAGGATTTAATCCCTCTTTGAAGGAACCTATCAGAATAATACTGCAATTGTAGCAGATTTATCAAAAAATTGGAGACAGAATACAAACCCTAACTATATGAATCTTCTTACAGATCCACGATAATGTCTTCACAGTTACTATGACAGATTAAAGGATTTAATTTTGAAAGCAGAAACTAGTTAATCTTATCACACTATAACAGCAAATGTGTATAGACAACTTGAAGATATACTTGATAACTCAAATTGAATAACAAAGAAAACTTTGAAAGGAGATAGTCATATAATTGAATAAATTAAACAGATAGTTGATACCAAAATCTGTATTTACTGCTTCATGTTCACAAACTTGACTTCATCAGAGAATGCTTGCACATGGTCTACCAGAAATAAAATATATTAAAAGTGAACTGGCATTGTTGTTCAAATCTAATCTATAGTATCCCCATTCTATTCTATAATCTCTCCCTATTCTCTATATTCTATTTTTGGTCTTGGTTATCTCTTATAAAGAGAGGCATAAAAGCTTCAGACCAGTTACAATAGTTGTGACGGTTGATACTCGAACAATAGTATTTGTCTTAATAAAATAGATTCAGGAAAATTAACACTCGTCTTTAACCACCAAATGGATAACCATTTTAGGTTCCAAAGCTCTTTAACTATAGTTTTGCTTAATCTCGTCTGAGGGTTTCTTTATTATTCCTAAAAAGACCAGATAAAACAAAAATTAGTCTGTGATCAAATAATCAAAACAAATTTGCTTAAATGTATGAATTTACTCAAATAATTACTTCCCTTATCGATGATTTCTCAGTTGCTCAAGATCCTTTTGTGGGTGTTTATATAACTTGATCCCCGCTGTGTATATCCTGCAAAAAACCCATATTTCAACTATCAGAAGAATATCTTAACCATTCAGATTTTAATGTCATTTTAGGGTTTTTGTGTTTTGTATTGGCAAAGGTCCCGTCGATGAGCATAGTCATTGTCACCATCGGGATAACTTCTTATACATTACCTGATGATGATTGCTTCACCGATACAAAGACTTTTCTATATTGAACTCCTTTTGACATCTGACTTGTATCTTTAGAATGTATCTTCACTTGTATATTGGCTTGTATATCAAAGATATACATTGTTATTATACAAGTCTAATGTGCATGTGGCGGGACCCACTACTTGTATACAACCTTCATATATAATGCCTGATACATACAAATTCAATTGTATCTTCCTTTTGGACTTCTTATTTTAGAAATCGCAATATGTAGCCCCTTTTGATTATGACTTGTATATGCATCCTCCGATATACTTTAAGTCCTAATGCATCCTTTTAACCAAATTACAATCTTTCCTGGATTTCGCATTGTACGTATATCGCAATGCATGTTTCCAAAACATACATACAAAGCACGAAATATACAACAATTATATCTTATTTCATAATCCTTTCAGTTTTGTGATGTATGTTACTGTGTATCAGCATGAGTTTTGTATCGTTTCACTGAATGTACATTGCATACATATATCACAAAAGCATATCAAGAATGTATCTTTAGAATGTATCTTTTAGAATATATGTTGGGAATGTATCTTTCATCAAATGCAAAGGGTGACTGGTAGAAATGGCAAAGAGAACCGGTGATAACAAATCATGTCTTGTATATACAATCATTTGGCATATCGGTAAGAGATGTAGATCGGTGGAAGAGTTTTAAGTGACGCTGATGGAAGAAGTCACAGTGGAGGAGGTGTCGGGGACACATCAATATAAGATAGGTCTACGAGAAGACTTGGGAAAGTCTTTCTGACATTAGTTTTCTTACCAATAGTGCAGAATATATATGTTTCGGTGTTGTTTGGACCTAGAGAGTGGATTTTTTAAAGCTGATTAAGGATTAATCTATCTGAACTGTGTGATAGAAACCCATTGTTGTGAAGTATAGTATCAATTGTTTGACTTCCACTGTGTGCTCTACATCACTTAATTTTTGCCAAATAGTACCATGGGAATTTCAGTCGCAACAGTGGGTCTTTCTGGGATGTATGCCCCTTGTGGGCATAGCAAGATCCCAGATTTTTGGAGGAGCAGACCAATGCCTTCTTCATTTGACTATGGGTGAACTATGATAGGTGAAGATCCTAGGTTATTGTTTTATGAAAATCTTTTATTTCCTAATAAGAGATCTCTTTAAGCAAGTTATTTGACTCTTCTAAACTTTCGTGCATGGAAAAGACCATTTAGAGAGTTTAACCAGAATTGTCCATGCACTGGCAATTCATTTCTCTCAGGTTCTTTTTAAGAGAAAAAATGTTTCAAAACTTGTCCATGTACTAGTAGTTCTTACTCCTCACCAGACATGTTTTGTACATAATATGAATCCTCCCGTACCTTGCCATTGATGACAAAAGGTCCAATCCATAGGGCATCAAATTTTCCATGCTTCCCCTTTTCTTGATTTCTTGCATTCCAAATAAGCACTATGTCACCTAGCTCAAATTTTTGGAATGTTACTTTTTTGTCATATAGGTACTTCATCTGCATTTGCATTTTTTTATTCTATTGTATTGCATGTTCCCTCATTTCGTTTAATTCGATTAGCTGTTCTAGCCTTTCCTCCATTGGTTCTGGGACATTTTCATCCTCTTGGAGGATAAACTTACATACTAGCAATAGGTTGTGTATTGGGAGTCTAGCATGAGTTCCATATACTAACTCAAATCGTGATTTGCCAATGGATTTCTTCACCATGATTCTATCAGCCCATAATGCCAATCTCAACTTAGAATTCTAGGCTTTCTTGTTATTGTCCAACATTCTTTTTACAATCTTTAGGATACTTTTATTGTTGGACTCAGCTTGCCCATTACCTTGTGGGTGGTAGGGAGAAGAATATGAGATCATAATGTCATAAGATTTAACAAAAATTTTAAACTCATCCGATCTAAAACACATTCTATTGTCAGTTATAAGCCTCAAAGGTACCCCAAATCTAGTTAAAATGTTTTCCAATAGGAAGTTGATCACAACCTTGCTAGTTGCTTGTTTAGTGGGCACTACTTCTACTCATTTCATGAAATAGTTGGTGGCCACCAATATCCATCTATGGCCGCCACTTGATTTTTCCATAATTTCTCCTATAAAGTCAATTCCCGATTGGTGAAACGGGGCATCAACTGACACAGGTCTCAAGGGTAATGCCCCTTGATATTTTAGCTTTTCTGAGAATCTTTGACAGGCCTCACACTTCTTGGTAAAACTATAGGCATCATTGAAGACCTTGGGCCAATAGTATCCAGCCCTTAATATCTTGTGTGCTATGGTTTTAGCTGAGAAATGGCCACCACACACTCCCTAATGCATCTCTTTTAAGGCTGATTTTGCTTGATCTTCATCTAAACAGAATAATAAGATACCATATTTGTTTTTCCAATAAAGATCTCCCTCTATAAGCACATATTTTGAAGCATGTAATTTTAGAGTTCTTTTCTTATTATCATCAAATCTATTAGGGCATTTCATATGCTTGAGGTAATACACTATGTTAGTATACCAAGGAGTCTTCTCAATACTTGTTATCATGTCCTCCTCATTTTCAATATTACATAATTGGGCAGCCTCAAGATTTGTTTCAATCATCAGTTTTGCTAACCCTTGTCCCCTACTAGTTTTGTGATTTGAATTTCTATATCAAATTCCTGAAGTCAATTTATCCACCTACATCTCTTCTTAGTTACTTCACTTTGCATGAACACATCTTTGACTGCTACATTTGGTACATAAGCTATCACCTTAGCCCCAACCAAGTAAGGTCTAAATGCCTTGATAGCTTTCACCAATGCATAAGATTGTTTTTCTGTGATATCATAGTTAACTTCTTCATGTTGGAGTGATTTACTGAAAAAAGAAACAGGCTGCTCATAACCCTCATTATTCTTTTGTAACATAACTGCTGCTATTGTATGAAAAGATGTAAAGGAAAAGATCTAGAAAGGTTTACTAAAATTGGGAGACTTTAGCACTAGAGCTTCTTTAATTTCTCTTTTTATGGATGCAAAAGCTTCTATGCATTCATCTGTCCAATTAATCTTTGCATTTTTCTTCAACATTCTAG
Source organism: Cunninghamia lanceolata (assembly GCA_027924645.1). Classification (NCBI taxonomy): domain Eukaryota; kingdom Viridiplantae; phylum Streptophyta; class Pinopsida; order Cupressales; family Cupressaceae; genus Cunninghamia; species Cunninghamia lanceolata. The sequence goes on from BSBN01000193.1 coordinate 10,748,603, forward strand.
ATATAGGGTTAATTATTTCTATGAAGTTTGGTATAAACCTTCTCACAAAGTTAATTTGTACAAAGAATGATTGTATAGCCTTGACTGTCTTTGGGATAGGAACTTTGTCTATTGCCTCTATTCTCTTAGGATCAATCCTAACTCCATCTTTGGATACTATATGCCCAAGCAATTTCCCCTCTGAAACTGCAAATTTGCATTTTTTGGGGTTCAAGGAAACACCATATTCTAATGCTCTGATAAATATCTTCTCAAGGTGATTCACATGATCCTCATCCTTTTTCGAGTATGCAGTAAGGTCATCATGATATACAGCCATGATATCATTTATTAGACCTGAAAAAGCAATGTCCATTGCTCTTTAGAATGTGGCTCCAACATTTGTAAGGCCAAATGGCATTCTTACGTATACATAAGTTCCCCATGGGGTTGTAAAGGCTATTTTGTATTGTGCAGATTCTTTAACCTTTACTTGGTTGTATCCAGAGAACCCATCCATCATGGATAATAACTCACAACTGGTAACTCTCTATAGTAAAGTTTCCATATTAGGTAACAGATAATTATCTTTTAAGGAAGAAATATTTAAATTTCTAAAATCGACGCACAATCTAATATCTCCATTCTTCTTCCTAACAGGAACTAAATTTGAGACCCATGAGGAATGCCTAATAGGTTTAATTATGCCAGCTTCCCTGAGTTTTATAAGTTCCTCGTACATTTTAGGTTCTAACACAGGGTTGATGGGTCTTTGTTTTTGTCTATAGGGCTTAGCATCATATTTAAGTGGAATTTCGTGTTGGAACAAATCTTCCCTATATGCTTTGAGATCATCATAAGACTAGGCAAATACATGTTTATATTTTCTCAATAATGTAATTAACATGCTTATGATTGCAGGGGTTATTTTCTTTCCAATGTAGACCTTTTTAGGTGATAATTTAGTTCCCAAATTTATTTCTTCCACATCATCCTCCTTTATTGTTACTTCTTTAGTAATGGATCGATCATTTGCATCAAAAACTCTTTCTAACGCTACTAAACCCTTTGGAATTTTATTTATTTTAAGCTAGACAATTTCTTTCCCAAATAAAGTCTCTTTACCATCATTCTCCTCAACAAAAGCATTAAGATCAATCTCTTGATTCTCATATTGATCTATATAGTGCAAAAATTTGAGTAAATTAGCATCATTATCAAAAACCTGCCAGTTATATATGTTGTCTAGGATAGTTGGTCTAGTTTTGAGCTTGACTTCTGAAATACCTGTCAAGGTAATGTCATCCCTCTTCAAAGCTATGTTTGCAAGGAAGTCAACCATTATATTTTTTGACCTATCTATCCAACTTATTGAAAAAGCATCAAACAATTATATATCATCCAGGACTGCATTTTTGTATTGTTTCAGTCTTTTGTTTTTTGAGGAATATTTACCTTTGACTTGTGAAATAATCAATTCAGAATCTCCATATACTGCTAACAATTTGATTTTGTGTTTTCTAGCAATGTTTAGCCCAATTAAAAGTGCTTCATATTGAGCTATGTTATTTGTGCACTCAAAATTTAGAGAAAAAGAATTTTTGAACATTTTTCCTCATGGTGATATAAACAACACCCCAGCTCCATTTCCTGCCTTACTACATGCGCCATCGAAATACATGGTCCATACTTCATTTTCATCAATTTTGGCTTCGTAGTAAATTGGGTCTGTATTATGCAATTTAGACTGTTCTTCCACCCTGAATGTACTAAAGTCTGTGTCATAGAAACAAATCATTTGATTTGGATTAATTTTCTCTATAATGTCTTCATACCTTGGCTCCCTATAGAGTTTAACTGCCTATGTCCCCAATGGGATAGTAGCATAAGATAAATCTAATTGCACACTTCTCCCTACCATGGCAGTCCATTGTCTAGATAACAACATTCCATAGTTAGGTGGGATATCTACCATAGTGATGTCAATTTTATAAGAGGCTTCAGGATGAGATGCTAATTTTATCTCAACATCTTTCATGATTCCAACAATAGGGACAAATGTGTTATCCATTGCATAACATTTACTGAATGTAGTATCCACCCACATTCCTAACTCTTTCATAATAGCCATGGGCATTATGTTTACTGCTGCTCCTGAATCAAGCATACAATTCCTGACTAATTTGTTGTTTATCAGCAAGGTAATATAGAATGGATCTATTTAAGATGGATTTTTCATTAATGTTTCACCCAGGTATACCTCAGGTATTTTAATAGATTCTTGTTGCGTATTTATTTTAGGACTATGTTGTTCAAGTTTTTTGTCTGATACATTTGATATCATCTTCACCACTATATTTTTCTATTTTTCCACCTTCATCATTTCTAGAAGTGGCATAGATATCTTCATTTGAGAAACAGCTTGAGCAATATCAAATGAGGGATTTATGTTTAGTTCTGACCTATCAACTTTTGTTTGCCCCTTTTCCTCAGTTTTTGTGTTGTCCTTCTTTTTGTTTGGTGTGTTAATAGGAGGTATATCATGAGGTGTTTTCTCAGCTTTACTTTTATCATTTTTATCGGAAGCCTAATTTTTTATAAATATACTTTTGGGAACTCCTTGTTCAACATTTACTATTATGTTTCTCAGATTATAGCTATTTTTGGCTTGTGCTACAGCAACTAATGTTAAGGGTCTTCTATCTTCCTCAGAGGGTTTTCGCCAATTGTAACTTTGTACTGCATTGAGGTCATATCCACAATTTCCTAAGTCTTCTTACTTCTTGTTCTCCTATGTTCACATTATATTTTTGTACTCCTACATCATATTCATACCCTGCTTCCTCGCCGGACGAATAATTTTCTTCAATAGTGAAAGGTGTGATACCCAACATATTTATAGTATGATGATCCATCTCAAGGTTATAAGATACCTGATCTTTTTGTATTGATTTTACTACCCCACAATAATCAGGAGCATGTGGTAAATTACAAGGCATACACCATGGATTATTTTCTATCACATGGACTTCACTTTTCTTCAAAGGGTCAGGGGTGTCTTTTCCATAGTTATGTCTCCTGTTAGTAACCACGAGCTTTCCATAGTTCCAATTTGTATGATATGGCATATCATGGAGTCTTGGTCTTTCATTCTTATGTGAGTATTCTTGCTGGTTTGCAGGAGGATTAGGATTTTGAGGAACTCTTATATTATCTCTATTTCTGATCATCCCAGCAGCCTTTTTATTGTTTTCAATAGTGAGAGCCATTTTTTGTGCTTCTGCCAAGGTTCTAGGACTTTTGCCCTTGAGTTCATAACCTGTCTTCAGGTCAAATGCTTTCAAGTATATGCTAAGGGCTGCTTGGTTATTCATCTTGGATTCCTATGGGACCTTGTTATACAGTTTAGTGAATCTCAAATTAAAATCATACACCTATTCATTTTGATACTTTTGAATAGTTATTAGTTCATGAAGAGCAAATTCTGGGGCACATTGATTTCTAAATTGTTTTAAAAATTTATCGTGGAAGTCTGTCAAGGAGTATATTGAAGCATTTGGTAAGCTATTTACCCAGTCTCTTGCTTCATTAGTAAGAGATGTCATAAACAGTTTCATTTTTATATCTTCATATTCATTACCAATGTCCTATATAAAAGCATTGAATCATTTGATATGTTCTTCAGTAGTCAATTCATTGCTTCCTATAAACTTAGGCACATTGTTCCTCCAACTATTATCCATGGGATAAGGATAAAGCTGATATCCAGTCAAATCAAATTGTCTGGCCATACTTGTAGGATTAGGAGGTGGTATATTTGGGTATGGCAGATAATATCGGTATTCAAATGGAGGTTGTGGATACATATTGGGTTGGGCATATTGCTGATGATACATATTCTATTGTGGGGGAGGTTACTGATATTGATTGTTATGTCTATGCCCTGGTGATGGATGTTGTTGGTGAAAATTCCTAGTATTTGCAGGTAGAGGTCTTTGCATTTGACTATTTTGCAGAGGAGGATTATTGTATGTATTGTGGGGTTCCATGTTTGCATTTTGATGGTGAGGTGGAATATGGTGATGACCAGGTGGTGGATAAGGATTAACTATATGCTGAGATGGGTTGTGTGCATTGGATGGTCTTAGATTTTGTGGTGGAATATTTTGTTGGGCATGGCTAACATGTGGCGTTGCTGAAGTATGTGAACTACTTGCATTTTGATGTAACCCCATTTGATTGCTTATCTAAACATGTCCACCCTGCCTATGGGGAGGCACATACTTTGAACTAGTTACCTTAGTACTAGATCTTATTTGTTGTAGTTCTTATTTCATCTTTTCTTCTTCTTTCAATCTAGCCAACTCAATTTCTTCCTGTAATCTAAGCACCTCTTGCTACATCTGATCCTTAGTTCTCATGTCTTCTGGCTAACTATTAAGGATTTGTGTGGATGTTACCTGATCTATGAATTCATCTTGAGCTTCTTCACCCTATTGCAGTGTCACTTGGTAGTCATGTTCTACTTGATTTTGGTCTATCTCTCTCATAATCTGAGCCTGATGTTCAAGTTGTTCCTGAAGGGAACGTCTGTGCCGGGCAAGGACATCATCAGATCTATCGTGATCAAGCTAAGTATACTGATTGTTGAATTGGAATTCATCTGATTCATGCAAAGGAGTGAAGTTGTTATGAGTTGTTATTGGCTATTCTAAGGTATTCTCTAGAGAAATTTGGTTATTAGTACTACGAGACTGACTTGATATCCTAGTTTTCTTAGTAGGAGCCCTTAAAGGTGGGGATGATTAAAGTTTTTTACCATCATCTTTAGATCTCCTACCATCCAGTATGACACTTTTATCAGAAAACTGATTTGAGTTTTGTGTAGAGTCACCACCTCTTTTTAGAGGACTAATCAATCTTCTAGGTTTTTCCTTCCACCAGCAGAGTTATGCCTTTTAATTCTCTCTGACTCTAATAACATGGTCTAGTACTAGGTTTCTCTATGTGTTTTCCCCAGCAGAGTCACCAATTCTATTAGGTCTCAAAAATGCAGGTCGTTAACCCTAAGAGGTTGCCAGGCTCTCTTGACATTTTTGGCTAACTGACACAGGGTAGATATGGCTAAACCCCCTTCACTTCAGGCTCTACCAGACCTAGGCGGGTAAACCTCTAATTAATAAAGTGGATAAGGAGATGATCACTACTTTGATCAGAATTAATCTAACTGTTTATAATGGCATAAATTATAAAACAGATGAAAAGACAACAAGTTAATTCTAAATGATCTAAATTGTAATGCTAAAACAATAATGCAATCTAATTAAGTAAATCTAAAGTGAATTTATATAAGTGATAATGAAAACACTAGACAAGTACCTCATTGAATATAGAGTCAGTATGATCATGAAATAAATGACTGCTTGTTTGGTAAAAACTCAAATTATCTAGCATGAAAGAATAGGTATGTAACTTGTACAACCCTGCAAGGAAATAGTTAATATTCCATACTTATATATATCCAATTGATAAAATCAAATTACGTACATTCATCTAAAAGGATTTAATCCCTCTTTGAAGGAACCTATCAGAATAATGCTGCAATTGTAACAGATTTATCAAAAAACTGGAGACAGAATACAAACCCTAACTATATGACTCTTCTTACAGATCCATGACAATGTCTTCACAGTTACTATGACAGATTAAAGGATTTAATTCTGAAAGAAGAAACTAGTTAATCTTATCACACTATAACAGCAAATGTGTATAGACAACTTGAAGATATACTTGATAACTCAAATTGAATAACAGAGAAAACTTTGAAAGGAGACAGTCATATAATTGAATAAATTAAACAGATAGTTGATACCGAAATCTACAGTTACTGTTTCATGTTCATAGACTTGACTTCATCAGTGAATGCTTACACATGGTCTACCAGAAATAAAATATATTAAAAGTGAACTGGCATTGCTGTTCAAATCTAATCTATAGTATCCCCTGTTCTATTTTGTAATCTCTCCCTATTCTCTATATTCTATTTCTGGTCTTGGTCATCTCTTATAAAGAGAGGCATACAAGCTTCATACCAGTTACAATAGTTGTGATGGTTGATAATCGAACAACAGTATTTGTCTTAATAAAATAGATTCAAAAAAATTAACACTTGTCTTTAACCACCAAATAGATAACCATTTTAGGGTCAAACAAAGCTCTTTAACTATAGTTTCACTTAATCTCCTTCGAGGGTTTCTTTATTATTCCTAAAAAGACTAGATAAAACACAAATTAGTCTCTGATTAAATGATCAAAACAAATTTATTTAAACATATGTATTTACTCAAATAATTACTTCCCTTATCAATGATTTATCACTTGCTCAAGATCCTTTCATGGGTGTTTATATAACTTGATCCCCGCTGTGTATATCTTGCAAAAAACCCATATTGCAAGTATCAGAAGAATATCTTAACCATTTGGATTTTAATGTCATTTTAGGGTTTCTGTGTTTTGTATCGACAAAGGTCTCGTCAATGAGCATAGTCATTGTCGCCATTGGAGTGAAACACGCCATCGTGATAACTTATTATACATTACCCGATGATGATTGTTTCGCTAATACAAAGACTTTTCTATATTGAACTCCTTTTGACATCTAGCTTGTATCTTTAGAATGTATCTTCACTTGTATATTGGCTTGTATATCAAAGATATACATTATTATTATACAAGCCCAATGTGCAAGTGGCATGACCCACTACTTGTATCCAACCTTCATATATAATGCCTGATACATAGAAATGCAATTGTATCTTCCTTTAAGACTTCTTATTTTATAAATCGCAGTATGCAGCCCCTTTCGATTTCAACTTGTATATGAATCCTCCGATATACTCTAGGTCCTGATGCATCCTTTTAACCAAATTACAATCTTTCCTGGATTCCACATTGTATGTATATCACAATGCATGTTTCCAAAACATACATACAAAGAACAAAATATACAACAATTATATCTTATTTCATAATCCTTTCAGTTCTATGATGTATATTACTATGTATCAGCATGAGTTTTGTATCATTTCGCCAAATGTACATTACATACATATATCACAAAAGCATATCAAGAATGTATCTTTAGAATGTATCTTTTAGAATCTATGTTGGGAATGTATCTTTCATCAGATGCAAAGGGTGACTAGTAGAAACGGTAAAGAGAACCTGTCATAACAAGTCATGTCTTGTATATACAATCGTTTGGCATATCAGTAAGAGATGTAGATCAGTGGAAGAGTTTTAAGTTACGCCAATGGAAGAATTCATAGTGAAGGAGGTGTCGAGGACACATCGGTATAAGATAGGTCTATGGTAAGACTTGGGAAAGTCTTCCCGACATCAGTTGTCTTATCGAGAGTGTAGAATATATATGTTTCGGTGTTGTTTGGACCTAGAGAGTGGATTTTTTAAAGCTGATTAAGGATTAATCTGTCTGAACTATGGGATAGAAACCCATTGTTGTGAAGTATGGTATCAATTGTTTGACTTCCACTGTGTGCTCTACATCACTTAATATTTGCTAAAACGTACCCTGGGAATTTCAGTCCCAACACTCTTCACAAAATCGATTCCTACAAACATCAAATATGACATAATAACAACCAACTAAAGAAGAAATATTCCACGTAAACAATAATGAGTAAAGCTTAAAGTCATTTGCAAGATTGACTAAGGATCATAAAGCAAATGATCCAAGAGTAAGACAAAAACCAAGGTAAAGAAAAAAAAGGAATAAGACAAATACTAGAAAAGGACAAATTAGATGAAGGACAAAAACGTGATTATGATAATGGATTGTTAGCTGCCGATCCAAACAAAAGGGTGCTAATCATCATTTAGATGGTGATGTCTCTAACAAATGACGTGACTGATCAACAAGATATGATGGTTAGAGGATATTTATAGGGATCATGATCATCCACTAGGGTAGGGAATCAATTGGACAGAGAATTCATTTCAAATACATCTCTGCAAATCTATCGACCTTATTACTCAGCATCTATCAATAAATATATACAATTCTAAATCGAACATACACCTTGGGTAATCATCCAATTGGGATAGTAAGATATCATATCAGCAAACACTTATACAATTTAGAAGCAAGAATTCTCTCCATCTGGTTCAGTAGATCAACATAGAACCAATTCTAAATTATCAAGAAATTGATATATCAAGCTCAAATTTGGTTCAGTTGCACTAGACAGGGTAACATTGAAAGTATATAAATCTATTATCCAGTCATGCAAAGATCCAGCATCCTCTTAAGGATATTAAGGAAAGTTCAAAACAAGGAATGAAGAATATCTATGGTAATACAATGGACATAGTCCTTTAAAGAATAATCAATGAATAATGTCTTATTGATTCATATCTATTTAAATGATATTTAATGAATTGAGATTTACCATGAGATAGTATGATGACAAATTCTCATAGAGGAACTATATAATCAATATACCATCTCATGATCTATAAGATCATGAGATAGTAAAGATAATCCAACTATATATATAAAAGAATCCATCATCAATGGGACTAAGCTCCAATAAAGAGTAATCATACCTGATTTATGTAATGAAGGCAAGGTCCTTAGAAACAATCCCATGATATAAGATCATAGAACACATTGAGAGATTGGAGGTAGACTTGTTAGGAAGAAGCAGCATTAATACCTTGAAAGGTAGATAAGACCAGTGATGGAATGGACTATGTTATATCATACTTAGGCAATGGATAACAACTGTGGTGGAATGGACATATGCCACATCATACAAGGGCAATAAGTACTACTTACAATGGAAAGGGAATGTTTACATCATACAAGGGCACTTAGTAATACCTAAGGTGGAATGGTCATGTGTTACTGTTGACCTATTTTTCTCTGCCCAGAGCCAAATAGTTCACCTTGCATTTTTCCTTGAAAATCCTTTAGAAATGTCAATACAAAGCTTAAATCCTCCAAATACTCATGCTTTTCCTTTCCAAAAAATCCCAAAAATCAAACCTCAAGAATCTTTGCAAAAAACCTAGGAAAACCCAGAAATCTTTTAGCTTCAAGTATTTTCTATCACTGTGATTTCTCAGTTTCATACTTCTATTTCAATATGCAATTTTGAATGCACATTCGCATATACATTCACCATTGTATGTTTGGAACATACATTCACAATATGCAAAGGGCTAGATGCAATCGGCAAACATGCAAGGTTGACATACAAGTGCTGATGTACATTGGCGAGCCAAAAAAGAGTTAAGTCTGCCTTCAAAAAATAAAAAAAATTGTTTGTATGCTTTTCTCAATGCATATCGAGTTTGTATATGCATTAGGGAATCTATCACAGATTCTGAGAATATTCCCTACTTGTATGAGATGGTTTCATGTATATTTGTGTTGTATGTTTAGACATGCAACGGATACATACAAGAGGAACATACAAGTCAAAGATACAAGGCTGACATACATGCAAAAGATCACATGCAACAATGGAATGTATATCGCCAACATACAAGTCCAACATACAAGAGGACTATGCAAAGGCCAATATACATCAGCTACAGTTGTTTGTATATGTGCGTGTATTTGTGATATACAAATGGATCACATACAAGGATGAATGTATATTTTGAAATGTACATTGACATCACATACAAAGGACTTTTGCCAAAAAATACGAGATATGCATGTGCAAAACAGTAGGATAGTTGTAACAGTGGTTTGTATATTTCGCAATGTATGTTTGCATATACAAAGCCGATATATGAAGGGTTAAATATACAAAGAGTCTTATGCAAAGACAACATGCGGTGGTGAATCAGGTGGTGCCACGTGGCACGGATGGGGATGCATATACAGGGGCTGCTGCACATACGAGGGCCATTTACAAAGGGGGACATACTTTCTGTTTGATAAAGGCTAAAGTCCAATGTATGCATATTTTGCTTGTATATTTTGCAATGTCTATTGCATATACAAGCCGATATACTAAAGGTAAGATACAAATGGTGGGGTCCACGATATACAAAGGCGTTTGTATATTGGCGACATACAAAGAAAAGATGCAAGTCAAATATACAAGGGAAATATACAAAGAGAAAAGAGATACAAGGCAGACCCAATAGCATTTCCAATCCGCTCCATAACCATTTGAGGTCTGCACTATGCATGTTGCATTTGTATATTGGAATATACAAGCCTACATACAAAGGGATACATACAACCCAGACCCGACCCAGAAGTTAATTCTGACAAATTCAAGCGTCGAGTCTGCGGCTTGCATGTATAAGTGTTTTGTATGTTTGGAACATACATTTGAAATATACAAAGAAAGGTGATACAAGCACGACCCGACAAGGTAATCAAATACAACTAATGGTTATTTTGGAGTCTACGGCTTGTATGTCACAGCTACTAAAGGAGAACAAGAGGTGGGGCCCACACATTGTATGTATATCACGTTGTATATTCAAATATACAATGCGATGTACAAGGAAAATGATGCAATGAAAACATGCGGGGGTCTCATATGCAAGACACATTGAAAGGATGTAGGGGGGCCTTATAGGAGGCATTGTATGTATATTGGGAATGTATATTCACATATACAATGTGATATGCAAAGGAACATGCATTCGCCGATATACAAGGGAGATGCAATTGGTGGGGTCCACTAAAGGTGCAGGTCATTTTGTGAGTTTTGATTGTTTTTTTCACTTCTATGTTTTCACATACATTTGCACATACAAAGGCGGACATACAAAGCACTATGCATATCCAAAGGCAGTTTCAGAGGCCGTTTAAGATGCCAAATATATATACAAGTGCAAAGCGATATATACAGGGGGTTGACCAAAACTTTGACCGCCTATATCTTCCCCATTTTGGCAAATTTTGACATGCTGCAAGAAGCAAAAATGCTCACTTTTGCCTCGTCTTCGTTTGGTGGGGTTTTCAACAAGATTTTCTCACTTTCAAATTTTGGAGCTGGTTTTGCATTTTCTAGTGACTGGACGTTTCAACAACTTTTGCTGATGCAGATGCAGATATTTGTCAAAGATAGCATGGAAGCTGCTCATATTCAATGACCAAAATATCTTCCATCAATTCTTTGTTGAAGATAGATGATTAAGCTGCTTGCATTGAAGACTAAAAATATCTCCCACCTGCCTCTGTTCTAGATATTTGGTGCCATTACTCTTGGCAACTAGGACATCCCTTCAGAGATATTTTTGGATGCAGCTCTCTAAGCGAATTTTGGTAACCGACTTAGGGCATTTTGAAATGCTATATATACATTGTAATAAGTTGTAAATAAGGCTGGAAATTTTTGGGCATTCCAGTCTTTCTATTTCCAAACAGAGCTTTTTGATACTATAACCTTGCCTTCTTATTAAATATATGCAAGTTATTTTTACCTCTTTTCTAATTTTATAGTTCTGTGTGAATCTGCATATAGTTGTCTGTGAATGTTTTTGTTCCTCTCAATCATATTGCTTCTTGCCTCTGCTAGAATCATCTAATATGTGTATACCTACTTGTTGTATCTGGTTGTGTTGTGCATTTTTCAGTTCTGTGAAAGTTTCTCTAAATCTGTCTGGTGCATCACCCTTTATTTTTCAAGTTTTTTCATTTCATTTTTCATTTTTAAAGCATTCCTTCTCCCTTTTCCCCTCAAGAAATTTAGTAGTTTTAGGTGATAATCAGTCAAGGAAGCCAGCCTTCTTCGGAGGTCTGATCTCTTCGAGCAAGGTCCCACACTTCAAGATCATTCCCATTGTGTCATTGGAATGCTTGGAACCTTTCCAAGCAGGGTGCAATTTCATGTGACAACAGTTTTTGACATGCCTGTTGGGACCATACAAATTTATTGCTGGTTTTGATGTGCAGCGAGTGATTTTCAGACTTGTAAGAGGTTAAAACTTGCATATCTGGCGACTCACACTGAGGAAGGACAAACAGATCAGTTCTGCTATTACATTTTATGAGAAAGATTCAAACTAGGAGTTCAAGTACATTTGATTACTTGCAGCTGTCTCCACCTAGAAGACAGAGTAGGGCTATAGTAAGGACTCCAGTTTCAAAAAGAATACAGTCAACTCCACCAAATTTTAGACTAGTTGCCCCTGTAGTTCTTGCACTAGTTCAAGGAAATCTACCTCCATATGTTTAGATGGCAAGAAATTAGCCATTTGTAGCTTTTGATGGGGGCAGCCCTTTGAATTTGACAGTGCATGATGTCATACCTATGGCAATTTTGAAGAGTCTGCCCTATTTCATAGGGGAAAATCAAACTACCCCTATTGAACACATTAGAGACGTAGCATCTCTATGTGGAGTACATCATGTCACCCAAGAAAATGTAGCTATCAGGCTTTTGGCTGCCTCTTTCAAAGGGAAAGCATTGCAATGGTTTAGGAGTTTACTAGTACAGACCATAGGAACCTGGGATGATCTGGGTGATAAATTAAACAAGCAATTTCAAGATAAATCAGACAACTTGTCACTGGTTGAACAAATGACCACCATAAAGAGAGCTCCTCAGGAGCAAATGATGGATTTCAACTTCAAATTTTAGAAGACATGGGACAGAATCCCTGCTATGGTACGACCTCTAGTTGAATATGCTTTTCTATATTTTTTGAAATCCCTAAATAGGGATATTTCAGTGATGATACAATCATTAGGAGGTACTAGTTTACCTGATGCTTATGAAATAGCTATTAGAGTAGAGAATAGCTTGATTCAGGATGGAAAAATAGCACCTAGACCACCAATGCCTATTTTTCCTGAGATTCAGGCTTCAATGCCTTTGCCAATCCCATATTTTGCCCCTTTACCTACTACTGCAGCATTACCAAGTACTGCCAATTCTGAACCTGCTGCCTCTAGTTCATCTCAAGAGCTGAAAGAGATCAAAAATAGCCAACAAAAAATAGAGAATATTCTACAAACCTTTGGGAATGAGTTGGTAAACATCAAAAACAGCAGTCCTAGAATAGACAGCCTTATCAGCCACAACCTCAGGGGCAAAATCAACCTTATCAAGGGCAAAATCAGCTTTATCAAGCTAATAGGCCACCTTATCAAAGCAATTACCAAGGTGCCAAGCAAAATGTGAATCAAAGGCCTTTTCAGCCTTATAATCTGGCACCTATTAATGCAGTAAGGGACCTTGTCCCTACTCAAAACAACCTTGCAGCTGAGTATGAATGGTGTTATCCATGCAATCAGCCACATAGTCAGGCAGCCTGTTCAAATGGGGTGATAAATCAGGCTTTAATGGTGCAAAATGTGGTAGTCTCACAGCCAAACACACCAAATGATGGAGCTATACAACAACAAGAACAACCTCAGAATGATTCTGCCATCATAAATTGGCAGGAAGGTGAATTCTGTGGCATTAATAGTGATAACACCTCAGTTGCAGCAAATACAAGAGCCAAGAAGAGGAGTTATGAAATAGACCAAGCAGCAAATAAAGGAAAAGGACTTGTTGATCCTTCCACATCACATATTCCCCATATTTTACAAAGAAGTAACACAGCAATAGCAAGGGAAATGCCTCATATACAAGCAGATGTTGCTGCTACAAAATCACATCAGAAGGTAAGTGTTACTCCACCTTTAAATATTATTGAAAATATGAAGAAGATGAATGTGACAATGTCCATGTGGGATTCCCTAGCCATCCTTGGCCAAAAGGACATTTTGCAATCTGCGTTATCTAATTTAAAAGTGTCTAATGATACAACTGCTGACCCAAATAGGGTTGTCCTTACCAACTCATCCCAGGATAATAGCAAATAGTCAAACAAAAGTGCCAAACCACTTCCATTTTATGTGTCTTTGATAATTGGAGACATGTTAGTGCATAATTGCATGGTGGATAGTGGTGCAAGTAGTTATGTGATGCCAAAACAAATTGCAGACCAATTAGGGCTCAAGTACTGTTCTCTTGAGAAGGGTGTACTCCAATTAGATGGCACAACTGTTAATACTGTGGGTGTGATAAAAGACCTAGGTCTCACTCTGCATACCTGTCCCAATGTTTCCATTTCACAGGAGGTGTTCATCATAGATTTGCCTCCTTACTTTGCCATGTGCTTATCAAGAGAATTTACTGCCAAGATAGGAGGATATTTGTCCTCAGACTAGGCCCACATGTTTTTTAGGACCAGATATGACACCAAAGTGACCCTAAAGTCTGAATTACTTGCCAAATACCACATAGAGCCTTACACACCAAGTGCTATTAATGCAAATTGTATTATTTCTGATGATCCTGAACTTGTTGCTGCTCAAGAATTACAAGCTAAAAGCATACTAGAGGTAATCTTAAGGGAGTGTGCCTTAGAAAATAGTGTGGATGATCCTGAGGGACACATCCAAGAAACTGGTATGGGGGTTTACATACTGCATGAACCTGAAACAACAATACCAAGCCTTGTACAGGATGTTGAACAGTAGACAAAACAACAAAATGAGGTGTGTAAAATGTACTTTGATTACTCAAGGAACGGGAATGGATCTGGTGGTGGTGCAATGCTAGTGTCACCACAAGGTGAAAAGTATTATTTTTCTTTCCATTTTGCCTTTGCATGTACAAATAACACTGTTGAATATGAAGGATTAATTCAAGGTTTACAGTGGGCAAGAAAGAGGAAAGTTGGTTGTCTGCAGGTGTAAGGTGATAGCATATGCATTGTGAATTAGGTGAGAGGACTGTATCTTACAAAGAATGATGTTTTGATGTACTACAAACATAGGGTGTGGGACATGATTGAAGAATTTGATGCTTTCAATCTGATCTTTTTTCCAAGAAATCAGAACTATCATGCTGATAGGTTAGCTGCAATTGGGGCTCAGTTTGACATCCCTAGTGATATTCAAAGGGAGAAGGTACAACCTCATGTAAAAATAGTTGATAGGCCCTCTATCCCTGACAATAATATCCATTGGCAAGTTTTTGAGAGCAGATCCTGTGTTTCTTGTTAGAGGAAGATGAGTTTTCTATGATAAATCAAGATAAGCTCAAACAACAATATGGCAATGATCAAATTATTCAGTTGAGAACAAACAAGCTGCCCAAGGGATTGGTAACCTTGGAATCTATTTTTAGTATAGATGATAAACTAAAGAAAAGCAAGACTAGCATGCAGGTTAAAGAAGAGCATTATGAGGAGCTAGAAATTTTCAAAGGTAAGCTTCTTAAAATTGGAAAAATCTATTCACCGAAGGATAGGAGAGCTTTTATTGCTCTCTATCAGGAATTTGAAGATGTGTTTGCCTGGGATTATTCAGACCTAAAAGGGTTCAATCCTCACATTGCCCAGCACACCATAGAGTTAGAACTAGGTACTAAACCTGTCAGGCAGAAGCAAAGACCTTTAAATCCAAAGCTTGAGCCCCTGATGATTAAAGAGCTAACCAAACTAATTGAGGGGAAAATCATTTTTCCAATCAAACATACTTCTTGGGTCTCCAACCTTGTTCCTGTGAGGAAAAAGAATGGAGAGATTAGGCTATGTGTCGACTTTAGAGACCTCAATAGAGCCTCCCTAAAAGACCACTACCCATTGCCCTCAATGGAGCAAATTCTACAGATAGTGGCTAGCTCAGAAAGATTTTCCTTGCTTGATGGATTTCTGGTTACAATCAGGTGTTAGTCAAGGAGGAGGATCAATTCAAGATGGCTTTCACCACCAAATGGGGTACCATGGCCTATAAAAGAATGCCCTTCAACCTCTCAAATGCTGGCTCTACTTTTCAGAGAGCCATGGATATGGCTTTCAAGGGTTTGCTGTATAAATTGGTGTTAGTGTACCTTGATGACATCACAATTTTTTCTAAGAATGCAGCTGAGCATTTATCCCATTCAAGGCTAGTATTTGAAAGATGCAAAGAGTTTGGGGTATCTCTCAATCCCAGGAAATGCATATTCGTTGTGCATGAGGGTAAGCTGTTAGGGCACGCTGTGTCAAAAGAAGGCATTACCATTGACGCTAAAAGAGTAAAGGCTATTTTGGAGTTGCCTTTAGCTAGTCACAAGAAGGGGCTACAAACTTTTATTGGTAGAATTAATTTTTTGCGAAGGTTTATACCCAACATCGTAAATCTGCTGAAGCCTTTCACATCTATGTTGAAGAAGAGCACAGTTTTCTATTGGACAACAGAGGCCAAACTTCGCTTTGAGTCCATAAAAGAGGCATTATTGGTGGCACCAACAATGGTAAATCTTGATTTCACTAAAGATTTCATCTTGTATGCTTATGGCGGTCTTGACACCATCTCAGTGATTCTGGTATAGCAGTAGAGTGATAGCTTTGAACAGCCAATCATTTTCTTCAGTCAAGGGCTAGAAGAGTATGACCAGAGGTATAGCTTCATTGAAAAACATGTCCTTGTAGTGATAAGGAGCCTCAAGAAGTTTTGGCATCTTGTTTCTAATAACAAGATACATTGGATGGTCACTCACTCCAGCGTGAAGGAGTTCTTGTTGAGTAAGGATGTAAATGCGAAAAGGGCTGGTTGGATCACCAAGGTCATGAAATATGACATGGAGATCAAGATAACCAAGCTTGTCAGAGGTAGAGGACTCAGTGAACAGCTTGCTACCAGTTCTGAGAATGAAATAGAAAAAGAAGAGGACATGCTTCTGACCATTGAAGATGCTCCTCAGGATGATACAATTGAAATGGGCACAAGTTGGGTGAGTAACATGACTCAATTTTTGCAAACTGGCAAGTGTCCAATAGATTTAAATAGAACCAAGAGAAGGTACTTTAGACTATAATCCGTTCCATATGTTTTAATAAATGGCATCCTTTTCAGAAAGGATCTGAATGGTGTATTGTTAAGATGCATTGATAAAGATCAAACTGACAAAGTACTGCATGAGTTTCATGATGGAATAGTAGGGGGTCATTTTGCCCCAAGGACCACTACTTGGAAAATAATGAGAGCTGGATATTACTAGCCTAGCTTATTCAAGGATGCCCATGCATGGGCTAGAAGATGTATAAAGTGTTCAATTTTTGTAGGCAAAGAAAGGCTGACAGCTTTACCTTTGCAGCCAATTCAAGTAGAGCAGCCCTTTATGAGATGGGGCATTGATTTTGTAGGTCCCATTAACCCACCATCAAGCACAGGCCACAGGTGGATACTTACAGCTACAGATTATTTCACAAGGTGGACTGAAGCAGTGGCTCTAAAGGAATCAAATGAAAATACTATTTTAAACTTTTACCAAGATTTGATATTTAGATTTGGAGTCCCTGAGTCTATCATCTCAGACAATGCTTTAGCCTTTTTGGGACTAAAGACAATTGACTGGGCTGTTAGGAATGGGATCTATCTGAATACTTCATCAAAGTATTACCCACAGGGTAATGGTTTAGTTGAATCTACCAACAAGAATCTCATAAGGATCATTAAAAGATCAATGGAGGACAACCAAAGGACCTGGCACACTAATCTGAAATATGCCTTATGGGCAGACAGAATAACTCCCAAGAGGTCTATTGGGAACTCTCCATATATGTTAGTCTATGGGAAAGAGGCAAGATTGTCTATATCTATGGAGCTACTAGCACTTGATATCATGAATCAGCTAGAGATATTAGAAGCAGAAGATCCCATGGCTGTTAGATATGCTCAACTCATGGAGCTTGAAGAAACGAGAGATAAGGTTATGAAAACTATGGAGTATCATCAGCTTCGGACCAAAAGAAATTTTGATTAGAAGGCCACTCCTAGAATCTTTAGGGAGGGTGATATGGTTCTCAAATGGGATGAGTTGAAGAGCAGGCCAGGAAAGCACTCCAAATTTGACAACCTGTGGAGTGGGCCATCTCTCATTATTGAATGCAAGGAGTACAATTTATTTCAACTATCAAATATGGATGGAGAAAATTTGCCTATCCTAGTCAATGGGATACACTTGAAGAAGTGTTTTGAGGTATGACTTACCTTGTAAAGCAGTAGATTAGATTTCTTGCTTTCAAATAAGTGCTACTACACAATAGTTTAGATCTTTTATTTTCCCTAAGTGTTGTCTAGCATAGTTGGAGGTGTCACCTTCAGCATTTTGTCTTGGTTTGATCTTCCAAATGTTCTTCACTGCTATTATCCCGAGTTGCTAAAGTCAGGATTGTTTGTCAAGATGTATTCCTAGTCTCTGTGTGACTCTATGCCCAATGGATGCTTAAGGCCACTGGTCTAATTGTTTAGCAGGCAAACATCCCATAGAGGTCGCCAAAATGTTGACCTATTTTTCTCTACCCAGAGCCAAACAGTTCACCTTGCATTTTTCCTTGAAAATCCTTTAGAAATGTCCATACAAAGCTTAAATCTTCCAAATACTCATGCTCTACCTTGCCAAAAAATCCCAAAAATATCACTTAGAGAATCTTTGCAAAAAACCCAGAAAAAACCCAGAAATCTTATAGCTTCAAGTATTTTCTATTGCTGGGATTTCCCAGTTTCATACTTGTATTTCAATATGCAATTTTGAATGTACATTCACATATACATTTGCCATTGTATGTTTGGAATATACATTCACAATATGCAAAGGGCTAGATGCAATCGACAAATATGCAAGGTTGACATACAAGTGTTGATGTACATTGGCGAACCAAAAAAGAGTTAAGTTGGCCTTCAAAAAATAAAAAAAGTTGTTTGTATGCTTTTCTCAATGCATATCGAGTTTGTATATACATTAGGGAATCTATCACAGATTTTGAGAATATTCCCTGCTTGTATGAGATGGTTGCATGTATATTTGTGTTGTATGTTTAGACATGCAATGGATACATACAAGAGGAACATACAAGTCAAAGATACAAGGATGACATACATGCAAAAAATCACATGCAACAGTGGAATGTATATCACCAACATACAAGTCCAACATACAAGAGGAATATGCAAAGGCCAATATACATCAGCTACAGTTGTTTGTATATGCATGTGTATTTGTGATATACAAATGGATCACATACAAGGATGAATGTACATTTTGAAATGTACATCGGCATCACATACAAAGGACTTTTGCCAAAAAATACAAGGAGATATGCATGTGCAAAATAGTAGGGTAGTTGTAACAGTGGCTTGTATATTTCGCAATGTATGTTTGCATATACAAAGCTGATATACGAAGGGTTAAATATACAAAGAGTCTTATGCAAAGACAACATGTGGTGGCGAATCAGGTGGTGCCACGTGGTACAGATGGTGATGCATATATAGGGGTTGTTGCACATACAAGGGCCATTTTCAAAGGGGGACATACTTTCTGTTTGATAAAGGCTAAGGTCCGATGTATGGATATTTTGCTTGTATATTTCGCAATGTATATTGCATATACAAGTTGATATACTAAAGGTAAGATACAAATGGTGGGGTCCACGATATACAAAGGTGTTTGTATATCGGTGACATACAAAGAAAAGATGCAAGTCAAATATACAAGGGCAATATACAAAGAGAAAAGAGATACAAGGCGGACCTGATAGCATTTCCAATCCACTCCATAACCATTTGAGGTCCGCACTATGCATGTTGCATTTGTATATTGCAATATACAAGCCTACATACAAAGGGATACATACAATTCGGACATGACCCAGAAATTAATTCTGACAAATTCAAGCATCGAGTCTGCGACTTGCATGTACAAGTGTTTTGTATGTTTGGAACATACATTCGAAATATACAAAGAAAGGTGATACAATCCAGACCTGACAGGGCAATCAAATATAGCTAATGGTCATTTTGGAGTCTGCGGCTTGTATGTCATAGATACTAATGGAGACCAAGAGGTGGGGCCCATGCATTGTATGTATATCGCATTATATATTCAAATATACAATGCGATGTACAAGGAAAATGATGCAATGAAAACATGCGGAGGTCTCATATGTAAGACACATTGAAAGGATGCAGGGGGACCTTACAGGAGGTATTGTATGTATATTGGGAATGTATATTCGCATATACAATGCGATATACAAAGGAACATGCATTCGCCGATATACAAAGGGAGATGCAATTGGTGGGGTCCATTAAAGGTGCATGTCATTTTGTGAGTTTTGATTATTTTTTTCACTTGTATGTTTTCACATACATTTGCACATACAAAGGCAGACATACAAAGTGCTATGCATATTCAAAGGCAGTTTTAGAGGCCGTTTCAGATGCCAAATATATACACAGGTGCAAAGTGATATATACAGGCGATTGACTAAAACTTTGATTGCCTGTATCTTCCCCATTTTGGCAA
This sequence comes from Cunninghamia lanceolata, assembly GCA_027924645.1. Classification (NCBI taxonomy): domain Eukaryota; kingdom Viridiplantae; phylum Streptophyta; class Pinopsida; order Cupressales; family Cupressaceae; genus Cunninghamia; species Cunninghamia lanceolata. The sequence continues at coordinate 10,768,927 of BSBN01000193.1, forward strand.
ATTTTGACATGCTGTACGAGACAAAAATGCTCACTTTTGCCTCCTCTTTCCTTTGGCAGTATTTTCAGTAGGATTTTCTCACTTTCAAATTTTGGAGCTGGTTTTGTATTTTCCAGCGACTGGACGTTTCAAAAATGAAGATAGCATGGAAGTTGCTCGCATTCAATGACCAAAATATCTTCCATCAATTCTTTGTTGAAGATAGATGATTAAGCTGCTTGCATTGAAGACTAAAAATATCTCCCACCTACCCCTGTTCCAGATATTTGGTGCCATTCCTCCTAGCAGCTGGGACGTCCCTTCAGAGATATTTTTGGATGCAGCTCTCTGAGAAAATTTTGGTAACTGACTTAGGGCATTTTGGAATGTTATATATACATTGTAATAAGTTGTAAATAAGGTTGGAAATTTTTGGGCATTCTGGTCTTTCTCTTTCCAAACAGAGCTTTCTAATACTATAACCTTGCCTTCTTATTAAATATATGCAAGTTATTTTTACCTCTTTGCTGATTTCTAGTTCTGTGTGAATATGCATATGGTTGTATGTGAATGTTTTTGTTCCTCTCAATCATATTGCTTCTTGCCTCTGCTAGAATCATCTAATCTATGTATACCTACTTACTATATCTGGTTGTGTTGTGCATTTTTTAGTTCTATGAAAGTTTCTTTAAATCTGTCTGGTGCATCACCCTTTGTTTTTCAAGTTTTTCCATTTCATTTTTCATTTTTAAAGCATTCCTTCTCCCTTTTCCCCTCAAAAAATTTAGTAGCTTTAGGTGATAATCAGTCCAGGAAGCCAACCTTCTTCGGAGGTCTAATCTCTTCAAGAAAGGTCCCACACTTCGAGATCATTCCCATTGTGTCATTGGAATGCTTGGAACCTTTCCAAGCAGGGTGCAATTTCATGTGACAATAGTTTCATCATACAAAGGCCCTACCCATAAAGAATGATTCATGCAACCTAACAAGGGATAGTACCCCATCTCCACTAGGGTTTGAAAATGAATAAGATTAAAATATATTAGACAAACCTAAGTATGAATTGACTTAATGATTGAATTATTGATTTATGTTGAAACTATTTATGTGGTTACTAACCCTAATTTGATTATTTTAATATATAGTACTAATGTTTCCTTTAAGAAGTAATTCTCGTGTACAAGGTGGAAAATAAGGATCTTCTTATAAGGGACATTACAAGTGGTATCACAGCAGTCATCCTGCCATCCTGTGTATACTATGTGTGCCATACATGTATACCTTGTGATTTATGTGCATTCCAGTGTATTCAAAGGTTTACTTTGTTACTTATGTGTATGCTTTGTAGCTTTGTGTATTACATGTATTCACGTGTATGCTTCATACTCATGTGTATACTTGATGACCTTGGGATGGTGGACGGGTCCATGGTGTAGTATGGGATGCACTGAATCCCCTTCCCAATTGTCTGACAGTATACTTCATTTGAGGGTACTTGTATGCAAGTGTGTACTCTGACTTGACTATATATTCGAGTGTATGCTCTATGACTTTGCAATTTTATTCAAGTATATGCTCTATGACTTTAGTGTATACTGAGTGTATACTCTATGATTGTGTTTGTATTTGAGTGTATACTCTATGCCTTGTAATTATATTGAGTGTATACTCTATGATTGTATTTGTATTTGAGTATATACTCTATGCCTTGTAATTGTATTTGAATGTATGCTCTATGATTGTATTTGTATTTGACTCTATACTCTATGCCCTGTAATTGTATTTGAGTGTATACTCTATGATTGTGTTTATATTTGAGTGTATACTCTATGACTTATATTTGTATTTGAGTGTATACTTAATGACTTGTGATTGTATTTATATTTAAATTTTGAATGCACACTGTATGACTTGTATTTGAGTGTATACTCCATGACTTATGTATGTTCAAATACACACTTCATGGCTTGTATTCATGTGTATACTTCATATTTGTGATGCTTCATGCTTTGTCTATTAGGTGTAAGCTATGTATTCCATGCGTATACTTGTATGTTCATACTTCATGCTTCGTATACTTTGTGTATCATGAATTAAGTGTATAATCTTTGTATATGCTTCATGTATTACATGTATTTGTGCTTTGTATTTCATATATAATTGTGTGCATATACCACAACATGGAACTTCTCTCCGATGGTGTTCTCCAATTGGAGTGTCAAACAAAAGAGCCTGTTTCATCATGATATAGACAAATGTAATTTTTCTCTCTCATTAAGTCTTTCTTGATTAACACAATCATGACTGTTATGTTCTTTGTTATCAATGCTAAGAGTTTACAACACTTTATGCCTTGACTTTAAAATGTAAGTGCTAAGTTCTCTTCTTACTAACTTTGCCTCACTACTATTACTTCCATCTTTTCATTGGGCTAATACAATGTGATTATCCCAACCTAACATAATCAAAATCATTCAAGGACATCCACCACTAACAAATGTCAATAAAAGCTCAATAGTTATTAAAATTTGAGAACAATGTCAATGATCGGATATTATTTCTCTTTATGATCAATACACAATTGGATAGATTTTGTATTGAATCACCTTTAACTAATGAAGTTAGTCATCACACACAAATCTACCATCATACAAAACATAACTATTATGTAGAGATCTAATAATGAAAATGCATGAAATAATAGAAATAACATAACACAGAAGGAATTTATTGATCGCAGGCCACTTCAAGGGGGCAACCTCCTTTGAGCAAGCTCAATACAATAAACTCATGGATGCCTTCATTGGCCTCAACACATACTTATATACTAAGTCTAATCTAAACAACTATTACTCCCCATGAATGTAGGATAATACAATATACTCATGGGACGACTTACAAAGCATATGCATCCAACAACAATATACTAACAAAGTAAAGAGAAGGGTTAGAAATGGGTTCCTAACATCCCCTCCCTCTTAGAAAAGATTTGTCCTCAAAGATTAAGATGTGAAAATTGTTGCTGAATCTGAAGGAGTGGTTCCCATGTAGCATCCTCTGGTTGCATTCCGTGCCACTAGATTAATACCTCTGTGATGGATTGAGAGTGAAGCTAGTGAGTGAGCCTATTGAGGATGGCCTCCGGCTCTATAATGATGGATCCATTGTTATCCAATTCTAGTAAAATAGTTTGTGCTCTGATGTTAGCGCCAAGAACTTTCTTTAGACAAGAGACATGAAATACTGGATGGATGCGGGAAGGAGGAAGCTCCAATTTATAAGCAATTGACCCAATCTTTTGAAGAACCTTATATGGCCCATAGAACTTTGGAGCCAGCTTATGACACCCTCTAAGTTTCAAGGAGGATTACTTGTATGACTGTAGATGAAGAAAAACCATATCACCTACTTGAAAAGTGCACTCAAAACAATGTTGATCAGCTTGTTGTTTCATTTGATTTCTTGCCATGTGAAGATTGTCCTACAAAATGTGAAGAATCTGATCTCAGGTTTGGAGAACTATGTCAACTTACTAAACTGGTGAACTACTGGGGATATATGGAAGGAGTACTGGCAGTGCCTGACCATAGACTGCTTCATATGGAGTCATTTTAGATGTAGTGTGGTAGGAGGTACTGTACCACCATTTAGCGAGAGGGAGCCACTTTGCCCACTGATGTTGTTGTTCTAAGGTGAAGCAACAAAGATAAGTTTCCAAACATTTATTGATAACTTTAGTCTTACCATCTATTTGTGGGTGATACCCTGAACTCCTCTTCAGTTTGGTACCAATGTGGCGAAATAGTTCTATCCAAAAATGACTCATGAAAGTTGCATCACGATCTAAAACAATGGAGGAAGGGATTCCATGAAGACGGAAGATCTGGTCCATGAAAATTTGTTCAACTGAGGAGGTGGTATAGGGATGCCTGAGGGCACAAAAATGACTATATTTGGAGAGGTGATCAACTGCAACCAAGATCACTATCTTCCCTCCAGATTTAGGGAGCCCTTTAATGAAATCCATAGAAATATCTGTCCAAATCCATGTAGGGATGGGCAAGGGTTTGAGTAATCCAGGAAGAAGTGTCATTTCACACTTGTTACACTAGTAAGTATCACATTCAACCACCATCTGTTGAATTGCCCTTTTCATTCCCTTCCAAAAGAAGTTATGACATGCTGGCTCATAAGTTTTGAGGAACCCAGAGTGCCCTGTCGACGGAGAAGCATGGAGTTCATAGAAGATAGCCTATTGAAGATCCATACTCTGGGGAAGCACCAGACAACCCTTGTATCTTAGATAAGCACCATGCCAAGAGTAATGTGGTACAGCAGAAGGGTTATTGACCAACTATTGGATGATTTAAGATAATGAAGAGTCATTGACATAGCCCTACTGAACAAATTCCAACCAATTTGGAACAAACATAGAAATAGCTGAAAGAGAAGCTTGGTCATCAAATGTGCGCGAAAGAGCATCTACCACAATATTCTCCTTACCCTTCTTGTAAATGATCTCATAGTCATAACCCATTGTTCCAGGAAATATTTCAGACTCTGGTGATCAGTCTTGATGCAGAAATGATTCCCTAATAGGTATGGCCACCACTTCTGTACTGCATGCAAAATAGCCATCATTTCCTTCTCATATGTAGATAGTACTAAATTCTTACCTGAAAGGGATTTGTTGGTGAACGTAATGAGATGTTCATCTTGAAGGAGAACAACACCAAGTCCATTGCAACAAGCATCACTCTCAATAGTGAAGGTCTTGGAAAAATCTGGCATAGCTAGAATAGGTGTAGTACACATAGCTTGTTTTAGTTTTTTAAATGTACACTCAGTAGCATATGTCCATGTAAAAGCATCCTTTTTCAATAGAGCTATTAATAGAGCTGCAATCTTCCCATAATCCTTGACAAACTTGCGGTAGTAGCTAGTCAGTCCCAAAAAACCATGGAGGCTCTTGAGTGTCTAAGGATGTGGCCAATTTTTCATGGCATCTATTTTGGCAGGATCCATGTGAACCCCTTGGGCTAAAACAATATGCTCGAGATACTCTACTTCCTCCTGCCCAAAAACATTTTTAGACTATTTTGCACAGAGATGATGATTAGAGAGAAGTTGTAGTACAAGATCTAGATGTTGGAGATGCTCAGCCCATGTTTTACTATAGATGAGGATATCATCAAAGAAGACTAGAATGAATTTCTGCAAGTAGGGCTGAAATATTTTGTTCATCAATGCCTAGAATGTGGAAGGAGCACTAGTGAGGCCAAAGGGCATGACCAAAAACTCATAGTGGCCATCATGCGTATAGAAAGCCATTTTAGGGATATCATCCTCATGAACCCAAATTTGGTGATACCCAAAAAGAAGATCCAACTTAGAGAAAAAATGAGCACCATGAAGCTCATCAAGAAGCTCATCAACAATAGGAATCATAAACTTATCCTTGATTGTGATGTGATTAAGTGCTCGGAAGTTAATGCAGAGGCACCATGAGCCATCGTTTTTCTAGACAAGAAGAACTAGTGAAGAAAAGGAACTGGTACTAGGGCAAATAATACCTTGCTTCAGTAAGTCCTGAATGAGCATCTCAATCTCTATCTTTTGGTGAAATGGGTAGTGATAAGGCTTGATGTTGGAAGGAATGCTTCTAGGAAGGAGCTAAATACGATGGTCCTCTAGTTGTGAAGGTGGAAATCCCACTGGTTACACAAAGACACATGCATATCTATCCAAAATTTGTTGTAGATCTGAAGGAGTAGTGGAGATCGTTGATGGTTGCATCTAAATGGAATGGAGCTGAGCGATGACACCATGTGAATTCTTCTTAAGGAGCTTTTCCATGTGATGTGAATTGATGATGCTAAGAGACCTTGGTTGTAAGCCCTTCAATGTGTATTTTTGCCCATTGTCTAAAAACTACATCCAATGTTCAAGAAAATCCCATAAGATGGGTCCAAGTGTGTGTAACCATTGAGTGCCCAAAACCACATCACATCTACCTAAGGGCAAGGAAAACATATCAGAGTGTAGGTTATAATCTCCAATAGAGATACGCACATTGTAACACTTCCCTTTGCAAGTAAGGTGCCCCCATTGGCAACGATGACTTCAAAGCTGGAGCAAGGATGGACAAAACAATCAGCATGTTTGGTGATCTGAGGGTTAATGAAGTTATGAGTGCTACCAGAATCAATGAGTATTGTAAGAGGGAGCTTCTTGATGTAACCCTTGACCCGCATCATTTGTGGGGTGGTGACTCCTACTAAAGTATGGATAGATATCTCTAGGTGGTCGGCCTTAGAAGGAGGGTCAACAGGCAGCTGCTGAATGTTGACCTGATCCACCACTATACCTTGAGCATCTTCATAAACTTCAGTTGTAGGTAGAGAATCCACATCCAAGAGATAGAGCTTTTTCTCAACACATCTATGTCCCCGAGTGAATTTCTCATCACAATTATAACAAAGCCTTTTTCTCTACATGCCCGCATCTCTGCTTCAGACAAATGCTTGATAGGAGTTGTTCTAGGAGCTGGCATGATTGGAGGTCTTTGGGAAACCATATTTCTGAATGGAACAAAAGTGGATTTGGAGCACTATTGAGCTGTGATCTTGTCCTCCACCAACTTAGCCAACCCTAGGGCTTCCATCATTGTGTTGGGACAGAACATTTTAACCTCAGATCAGATTGCATCCTTCAGACCACTGACAAAACAACTCCTGAAGAATTCATCAGACAATCCCTCTGTGTGATTGGCCAGTTTCTCAAATTTTGTCTGATATTTTCTCACAGTGCCAGTTCAGCAAAGTTTAGTGAGTGCTCCTATGAAGTCATCAAAAGCACTAGGGCCAAATCGTTGCAAAATGAGTTTGCAAAAATCTGTCCATTTTGTCTCTTCATGAGCCTTGATGTACCAAGAGAACCATTGAAGGGCTTCATGTTCCAAATGAAAGGATGCAAGTGGGACTTTGTTGACATCAAAAGTATTATGCAAAATGAAATATTATTCTACCTAGTATATCTATCTAGTCGGATCATCACCATTCAAGCGAGGAAAATCAAACTTCGGCCCATGAAAATTACTGGAAGAAGAGAACCAGTGTCTACAGAAGACTTTGACTGCTATCTATTGTTCATGGCTGAATGCTGAAGATTAAGGCCAAGAATTTTTTCATCCAGATCTTGGAGTTTGATCTTAAGGGATGCAAGTTCATCCTCCATGTTTTTTGCTCCTGCATGGGTGACAACCATAACTAGGATTTTTTTTTTAGGAATGGGTAGAAAAAAAAACCAAAACTTTTTTAGTAAAGGAAAATTTGGATTTTTGAAAATCTCTAATGGGTAATTAGGGTTTGACTAGGTTTTGGACACTTTCTGAGGGATAGGGAAGCATAAAATGGGGATTTCAGAAGCAGGGTGAAAGAATGGGAAAATTTGTCCAAGAGGGACAAAGGAACAGAAATAGGAAATTAACACTGTAGTAAAATTTGAAGGTGATTGGGTGAGAATCGAAGAAGTTATGGAAAACCCTAAAAATAGACAAATGTGGGATTTCTGGCTTTGATAAGTGGAATTTGGGATAAGATCCTCAAGGAAGGAAATATGCAGAAGGGAATTTCAGGGGTTCTAGTGAATTTTCAAGGGAAATGGAACTAAAGAAAGGAAGATATGGTAAAAAAATAGATCTGGAAATGATCTACAATGGGATCTGTAATGACTCTAGACAAATGCAATCTGTGATTTATCAGCTGGCAATAGATATGGACCCCAGGTATATTCGACTTCCTAAAGGTTCAGGGGACTCACTTAGCTACCAATGATGTCTAACGACTTGCATATTGGGGCAGTATCCCTCACTCCATGGCTCAGGTAAAACTAATAACTACTTTGCCACAAACGATAGCTCTTGGTTTACCTCATGGATGGGAACTAGTCAATCAGGTAGGGGCCATTGTCCTTTTCGCTGGTAGGTCCTCTCAATGTGCCAGCTACTTCAGGGTTCCTATGGTACTCCTCACAATGAGTTTTAGGGCTATGCCTAGGCACTTCCCACAGTTAAGTGGATAGGGATTATTCCCTGATCCAAAATTGCAATTGGAATGAATAATACAGATGCAAAGAAAAAAGAACTACTATAATAATCACAGTGCCTGGAGGCCATTGCGAAAAAAAATTCGGTAGAAATTCCACCCAGCAAGCCCAAGAAAGTGCTCTGATACTAGATGTGAGGAACCTTCTGCAACAAAATAATTAAAATAAATGAAATAATAGAAATAGTAGAACATAGAAGGAATTTATTGATTGTAGGCCACTTTGAGGGGGCAACCTCTTTTGAGCAAGCTCACTACAATAAACTCGTGGATGCCTTCATTGGCCTCAACACATACTTATATACTAAGTCTAATCTAAACAACTATTACACCCCATGAATGTGGGATAATAAAATATACTCATGGGATGACTTACAAAGCATATGCATCCAACAACAATATACTAACAAAGTAAAGAGAAGGGTTAAACACAGGTTCCTAACAAGTTAGTCATCACACACAAATCTACCATCATGCAAAACATAACTATTATGTAGAGATCTAACACTATGCTATTCCCTTATAATGGACTATGTTCACTCAGTTTATGGTAATGTATTTATCCTTAGTCTTATTAAGCATAACGTTGATTTACAAATGTTAAGCGATATCAATTACTCTAGTATTCTACATTCAAACATTCATGTCATAATTCATCATGTCACTATGTTTCTATTCAAAATTCACTATATAGGTGCCAAAATCATATAAGTAAATCCTAATCCAATCATGATCTATGTTAAATGCTATGCTACCTTATTCTTTATATTGATGGTTCATACAAACCTTGTATACTGATTGTTTCCATGTTAATACTATAGATTAGACACATTGCCATAGAATTGATACATTATCTCAACATCATCCAATCCAAAAATTGGTTGAGGACAAGTAATCCTGGAGTGGGGAGGATAGTGATGTCCCATCTAAATATAGACACTCTTTTTGGATTGTGAGGGCAAGAAGCATTCTCTTCGCAAGAATGATTCCTCCAAACATCAAATATGACATAATAACAGCTGACTAAAGAAGAAATATTCCACGTAAACAATAATGAAAAAAGATTAAAGTAATTTGCAAGATTGACTAAGTATCATAAAGCCACGATCATAGAGTAAGACAAAAACCAAGCTAAAGACAAAACATGAATAAGACAAATACCACAAAAGGACAAATTAGATGAAGGATAAAAACATGATTATAATAATGGATTACTAGTTGTCGATCCGAACAAAAGTGCGCTAATCTTCATTTAGATGGTGGTGTCTCCAATAAAGGATGTGACTAATCAGCAAGATACGATGGTTAGAGGATATATATATAGGGATCGTGATCATCAATTGGGGCAGGGAATCAATTGGATAGAGAATTCATTTCAAATACATCTCTACAAATCCATTGACCTTATTACTCAACATCTATCAATAAATATATACAGTTCTAAATCGAACATACACCTTAGGCAATTAGCCAATTGGGACAGTAAGATATAATATTAGCAAACACTTATACAATTTAGAACTAGGAATTTTATTCATCTGGTTCAGTAGATCAACATAGAACCAATTTTAAATTATCAAGAAACTGATATATCAAGCTCAGATTTGGTTTAGTCACAGCAGACAAGGTAACACTGAAAGTATATAATTCTATCATCCAGTCATACACAAATCCAACATCCTCTTAAGGATATTAAGGAATGTTCAAAACAAGGAATGAAGAATATATATGGTAAAAGAATGGATAGTCATTTAAACAATAATCAATGAATAATGTCTTAGTGATTTGTCTCTATTTAAATGATATTTAATGAAATGAGCTTTACCATGAGATGGTATGATGACAAGTTCTCATAGAGGAACTATATAATCAATATACCATCTCATGATTTATAAGATCACACAATAGTAAATATAATCAAACTATATATATAAAAGAATCCATCATCATTGGGACTAAGCTCCAATAAAGAGTAGTCATACTTGATTTATGTAACGAAGGCAAGGTCCTTAGAAACAATCCCATGATCTAAGATCATAGAACACATTGATAGATTGGAGATAGACTTGCTAGGAAGAAGTAACATCAATACCGCAAAAGGTAGATATGACCATGTTAGGTCTCAAAAACGTAGGTCGTTAACCCTAAGAGGTTGCTTAGTGTAGGAGCACCCCTTCGAAATACAAATTGGGTCTAATTATAGTATGTTTTACTTTGTGATGTAATAAGGTTCATGTGACCAATTCTTATGTTTTAAGTCAATCTAGGATTATGTGTAGACAATTATGTTTGTTATGCTAGTTGTCCTCTCCCAGCTGCTTGGAAGTCTCCTAGTCACTGGGAATCAAGTCTGTACTACTCATGAGGAGTAGATATATTTACTCTAGCTCAGGTTGTTGAGATATAGTGGATAGTTCAGTATTGTATATGAAAAAAATAGAGACATTGTGTTTGGAGATTTGACAGAGCAGTGTTGTGCAGTTGGACTGTGAAGCCAGATATTTGTATGCATTCCTGAATTTGAAATAAAGAAGATTCCATTGGTGTTGTTTGTCTGATCTTTGATCTATCTGTATGATCATATTTCTTGTTTTGCAGTTGAGATGGAATCATTCATCCATTCCACCAGTTGATTCTCTGAATCGGTGGAATGGACATGTACAGTAGTTTAGTTTGCATTTTTGCTTTTCTATTTTTGCATTTCATGTTTTTGGGATCAAGTTATTGCATGCAGTGAGTAAACCTAGCATCCTCATGTGCTAGGGTTTGAAGGTTGAAATCTATGTTAAAATTGCTAAGGAAGTGGATTGGTCGATCTCAGAGTTTTCTGTGCAAGTTTGCGAAGACATTGGCGTGAGAAGAACCATCGGGTTGAGAAAGTTGCGTTGAACCGACAAGGGGCACTTTCACCAATTGGGCTGACAGTTGCAAAGTGTCACTGACGAAGAGTATCGGCGTGAGTTGTGGCATCGATTTGACTTTACAAACGGTCGCCGATAGACATAGTCCTTCCTATAGATAATATAAACCAAGCATATCAGTTTGAGTTGGTAGATTGGAGAACAAAGAGAAAGTTACTCCAACAGCATAAAGTCTGGGCGATGGACTGACCATTGTAGCTAAGGGCACCGGAAGGATAGGTTGAAGTTGGCATGTTTCAGAGTGACTTAAAGTTGGACCGACGGTGGAGGTCTGGCCGACGAGGGAGTTGACGTAAAGGGTTTCAGAGTGACAAGTGATATCGGCAGAGGGAATGAAGTCTTCGCCGATAGTTATATGTCTTGGCAATAAGGAGTTTGGCGTCGGCATGAGGTGAAGTGTTGGGAAGACCTTCCACGGCTAGACTGATATTGTAAGTCCTGCGGATAGGCAATTTAACTGATGTGAAGGTGTTGGTGAGAGTTGGTGTAAGTCTGAGCGACAGACCCTATTCATCAGAGAGAGTTTAAACATTGGTGAAATAATTTCTGAAGTGGCCGATAAGATAGGTCAATCTGATAAGGAAGAAAAGGATCATTTTGGTAAGAAAATAGAGGTATCTTGCCGATATAAATAGTAATGGTTATTCTGTGGGTTTTAATGGGTTTTTTCACCCTGTTTGTAAGCTTCTGTTGAACACTTTGCATCAAAGTGGGATCAGAGCCAAAAGAGTATCTTCTGGGAAGATAAAGAAATATGGAATGTCAGATGAAGAAGGAACATCAAAACTTCCAGCAAAGATGACCAATGCTGAGTTGGCTATTCTGGTCAAGAAGCAGATTACAAAGAGCATTGCTGTAAAAGTTCAGAATCAAGTGTTGAGACATGAATTGGAGAAGTCGAGGGACATAGTAGGTTCTGGTAAAGAAGAAGATAGGGATGAAGAGGAAATCCCTAGGGGGAATGAGGTAGACGTTCCTAAAGACCAAAGACCCTTGATTAATGCCGTCAAATCCATGGAGAGGAGAACCATGGATGTGAAACTGGATTTGCCAGTGTTTACAGGAAAGATGGATCCTAATTTAGTGATGGAGTGGATAGACTCCCTAAATAATTTCTTTGAGACAGAAGAGATACCAGAACACTAGAGGGTGAAGATAGCCCAATCAAAAATGAAAGAGGCTAGATTAACTTGGTGGAATTTTATCCAAGATGACAGAGTACAAGAAGGAAAGCGTAGAGTTGCTACGTGGAAGAAGATGATGGCTTTAGTGAAAGAAGCCTATGTTCCATTGGATTACAGCATCCAATTGTATAAGAGGAAACAAAATTTGAAGCAAAAGGAGCTAGATGTCAGCTCATATACAGAAGAGTTCATGAAGCTTTGTGTCAAGACAAAGGTAAAAGAGAGTGAGGAAGAAAAGGTAGCCAGATACCTTAATGGATTGAGGTTCAACATTCAAGAAGATTTGAATCTGCATAACCCAGATACAGTTGAAAAATGTTTTCAGTTGGCATTGAAAGTGGAAGAGAAGTTAAAGAGAAGACAAGAACAAAATAATAGGGGAAGAGGAAAATAGCAAAGAGATGGAAGAGGTCCTTTCGGAGGCAGAGGACATGGATTTGGATATCAGGGAGAATCTAGTCATGACAACAACAAGGGAGATAACAGTCAAAACCAGAAAGGAAGTTACAATCAGCAAGGAAACTTCAAGGGCAGAAGATCTTTTAGAGGAAGATCCTAGGGTAGAGGATCTATCAAATGTTATAACTGTAATAAAGAAGGCCATATAGCCAGCAGATGTCCAAAAAAGGTAGCAAGTTCAACAGGAGAAAGGAGAACAAATCTGATCCAAGAACCTGATAGCCAAAGTGCAACAAGCTCAAATGCTTTTCAAAGTGTGAATGCTCCTGGTAATTATGGATATCTAGAAAGTGGAGAATCTCTGATGATGAGGAGGACAATGACTACCATGAAGGTACCTAACAGAGAACCCCCACAAAGAAAGTCTCTTTTCAGAACTACTTGCAAGGCAGGAGGAAAGGTATGTAAAGTTCTAATTGATTCTGGTTCTATTGAAAATTTTGTATCTGATGAAATGGTAACAAAGCTTAAGCTTAGAAGATTGCCTCACCCATCCCCATATAAGGTTGCATGGCTTACCCAAGGTCAGCAAACAGTTGTAGAAGAACAAGCTTGGGTATAATTTTAGATTGGATCATATAAGGATAAGTTGCTATTTGATATCACCAAGATGGATGCTTGCCATCTCTTATTTTGAAGGCCATGGCAGTATGATTTGAACTCACGCCATGACGGTGTTAGAAACACCTATACAATCACTAAGAATGGTACAGTGATCAAGTTACTACCATTGACAGAGAAGGAGGATAAATCAAAAGGAAAAGAGGTGAAGGTAATGCTGATGGAAGGAAAACAATTCATGAAAGAAGTAGGAGCAGAAGGTGCAGTTGCGTATGCCCTAATTCCATGTCTCAAAGTGAATAGAGAATAGTAGCAAGAAGTCAAGAAAGAAAAGAAGTAGAGGTTCATAGACCTAGCTATCCAAGAGCTATTAGATAAGTATAAAGGCATCATCTCTGATGGAATGCCAAGATCCCTACCACCTATAAGGGATATCAGCCATTGCATAGATCTAATCCCAAGATCTACACTTCCAAACAAAGCAGCATACAAGCTAACTCCAGAACAAAATGCAGAAGTAGCAAGACAAATTGAGGAATTGTTAGACAGAGGTCTGATTGGCAAAAGTTTAAGCCCATGTGCAGTACCAGTTGTACTAGCACCAAAGAAAGAAGGCACTTGGAGGCTTTGCACAGATTCTAGGGCTATTAATAAGATCACAATCAGGTATAGGTTTTTGATACCTAGGATAGAGGATTTACTTGACTGTTTGGGAGGTGCTAAGTATTTTACAAAAATAGATCTGAAGAGTGGTTATCATCAGATCAGAATTCGGCCAGGAGATGAATGGAAAACAACATTCAAAACCAATGAAGGGTTGTATGTGTGAAAAGTTATGCCTTTTGGTTTATCTAATGCACCTAGTACTTTTATGAGATTGATGAATGAGGTTTTGAGAGAATTCATGAGCAAGTTTGTCATAGTATATCTAGATGACATTCTGATTTTCAACAATACAAACGAAGAACATCTCAGACATATAGATTTGGTCCTCAAGATGTTACATGAAGAGCAGCTGATGATAAATTTGGACAAGTGTTTGTTCATGCAGGAGGAGATCACATATTTGGGTTTTGTTATTTCCCAAGGAAAGCTGCAAATGGATAAGGAGAAGGTGAGTGCCATATTGTCTTGGCCAACCTCAAGGACTATGAATGATGTTAGAAGTTTCCATGGGTTAGCAACCTTTTACAGAAAGTTTATAAGAGGGTTTAGTCATATTTGTGCACCCATGCTTGATACTATAAAAGGAGGACAGAAGTGTAGATTTGCTTGGACTAAGGGAGTAGATGATTCCTTTGAAACATTGAAGAAGAAGGTGACATAGCAGCCAGTCCTTGCACTTCCAGATTTTAACAAAATTTTTCAGGTAGAATGTGATGCAAGTCATATGGCAATTGGAGTAGTACTCAGCCAAGAAGGTAGGCCAATTGTATTTTTCAGTGAGAAGCTCAATGATGCTAAAAAGAAGTATTCATCCTATGATTTGGAAATGTATGCCCTAGTCCAATCACTCAAGAAATGGAGGCATTACTTGATGCCAAAAGAATTCATAGTATTCACAGATAATCAGGCTTTAAATTTTGTAAATAGCCAAGAAAAGTTGAATCACAGGCATATGAAGTGGGTAGAAACTTTGCAATCTTTTACTTTCACATTGAAGCATAAGAAAGGAGTCAAGAATAAGGTAGCAGATGCCTTGAGCAGGAGAGCTCTAACAGTCAACCAGATTCAGTTGGAAAGTGTTGGCATTGATTCATTAAAGACCATGTATGATGCTGATGAAGATTTTGGAGAGATATATCAGGTATGTACTTCTTTTGGAGATAAATATCATGCTAAATTCTCTGAATTTCTAATCCAGGATGGATTGTTGTTCAAAGGTGGACAGTTGTGTATTCCAAGGTGTTCTATGAGGTTGAACATCATTAAAGAGAAATATTGTGGAGCTTTGGCATGACATTTTGGTTTACACAAGACTCTTGATCTTGTTAGAAGACATTATTATTGGCCTAAGTTACAATCAGATGTTAGAAACTTTGTAGAGACGTGTGATATGTCAGAAAGCAAAAGGAAGATCAACTAATGCAGGTTTATATCAGCCATTGCCCATTCCTTCCAGACCATGGGAAAGCATAAGTATGAATTTTGTATTGGGTTTACCCAGAACTAGAAAGGGATATGATAGTGTTTTTGTTGTAGTGGACAGATTCAGCAAAATGACACATTTCTTGCCATGCAAAACCACTACTGATGCTTCATATATTGCAGATTTGTTTTCAAAGAAATAGTAAGAATACATAGATTGCCATTGAGCATAGTGTCAGATAGAGATGTGAAGTTTATTGGTCATTTTTGGAGGACTCTTTGGAGGAAACTTGGAACAAATTTGTCTTTCTCATCTACATATCATCCTCAAATGGATGGATAGACTGAAGTGGTCAATCGTTCCTTAGGAAATTTGCTCAGATGTTTGACAAGATGGCATGGAGACAAGTGGGATAATATCCTATCCCAGGCAAAATTTTCCTATAATGATACTGTCAATAGGAGTATAGGGAAATCACCTTTTCAATTAGTGTATGGTATGCATCCACGAGGTATTTTGGAGCTGAGAGATCTACCTACAAGAGATTCTATTAGTGTAGATGGAGAAGTTTTTGTAGAAGCCATAAAAGAGGTACATGATCAGGTCAAGAACCAACTCCAACAAACTACCTTGAAGTATAAGGAGTATGCTGATAAAAAGAAGAAAGATGTCCAGATTGATGTTGGAGATTTGGTATGGGTTCATTTGAAAAAGGAAAGACTTCCTAAAGGTAAATATACCAAACTCATGTAGAGGAAGATTGTACGATGTCAGATTTTGAAGAAATGTGGCCCTAATGTGTATGAGATACAACTTCCTTCTGATCTTGGTTTATCACCTATATTCAATGTATGTGATTTAACTCCATACAACCATAATCTAGATGAAGAACAAGAACTACTACAGGGTACAGTAGTTGATGACATTCCAAAATATGATCCACCATAGTTACAGAAGATTTTAGACACACGAGTGATCAAGAAGACCCAGAACAAAGAATATTTAGAATATTTGGTGGCTTAGCAGAGAAAACCTGATTCAGAAGCAGTGTGGCTGACTAAAGAACAGATCAACCAACATGGTTCAAACCTACATACTCTCATCTCAAGTGGACTTGAGATTTCTTCTTCTGGGGAGTATGGTGTAGGAGCACCCCTTTGAAATACAAGTTAGGTCTAATTATAGTATGTTTTACTTTGTGATGTAATAAGGTCCATGTGACCAATTCTTATGTTTTAAGTCAATCTAGGATTGTGTGTAGACAGTTATGTTTGTTATACTAGCTGTCCTCTCCCAGCTGCTTGGAAGTCTCCCAGCTACTGGGAATCAAGTCTGTACTACTCATGAGGAGTAGATATATTTACTCTAGCTCAGGTTGTTGAGATATAGTGGATAGTTCAATATTGTATATGAAAAAAATAGAGACATTGTGTTTGGAGATTTGACAAAGTAGTGTTGTGCAGTGGGACTATGAAGCCAAAAATTTGTATGCATTCCTGAATTTGAAATAAAGAAGATTCCATTGGTGTTGTTTGTCTGATCTTCGATCTATCTGTGTGATCGTATTTCTTCTTTTGCAGTTGAGATGGAATCATTCATCCATTCCACCAGTTGATTCTCTAAATCAGTGGAATGGACATGTACAATAGTTTAGTTTGCATTTTCGCTTTTCTATTTTTGCATTTCATGTTTTTGGGATCGAGTTATTGCATGCAGTGAGTAAACCTAGCATCCTCATGTGCTAGGGTTTGAAGGTTGAAATCTATGTTAAAATTGCTAAGGAAGTGGATCAGTTGATCTCAGAGTTTTTTATGCAAGTTTGCAAAGACATCAGCGTGAGAAGAACCATTGGGTTGAGAAAGTTGTAGTGAACCAACAAGGGGCACTTTCACTGATCAGGCTGACAGTTGCAAAGTGTCACCGACGAAGAGTATCGATGTGAGTTGTGGCATCAGTTTGACTTTAAAAATGGTCGTCAATAGACATAGTCCTTTTGATAGATAATATAAACCAAGCACATCGGTGTGAGTTGGTAGATTAGAGAACAAAGAGAAAGTTACTTCGACAGCATAAAGTCTGGGCGATGGACCGGCCATCGTAGGTAAGGGCACTGGAAGGATAGGTTGAAGTTGGCATGTTTCAGAGTAACTTAAAGTTGGACCGACAGTGGAGGTTTGGCTGACGAGGGAGTTGGCGTAAAGGGTTTTGGAGAGACAAGTGATATCGACAGAGGGAATGAAGTCTTCGCCGATAGTTATATGTCTTGGCAATAAGGAGTTTGTGTTGCAAGTATGAGGTGAGCCTGTGTTGTCATTGATGTCAACATACTCATATTGCATTGACAAGAAGGATTGGATGAGCTGTGTGCTGAGGACATTGAGAAAATTAGCCTCAGTCAGGAACAGTGAAGAACAGTGATGAGAAGAAGGCAAATGTATTGTATAGGTTGAGAACCAGAGGATGCGGATTAAAGGGTTTGTAGATATGAGTCTTGAGATGCTTCAGTTAAGATTTCAGAGGTCCGCATGAAGATCTGAAGGAGTTGTGGCTGTCGGTGTAGAACCGGTTCCGGCAAGTATTCAGAGGTGACAGAGGATCACAAAAAGGTCTGGTGAGGTCCGGAATTGTATTATCCTAATCTGCGGATTGGAAGGAAGTGTTTGGGATGTTCTCGTGATGTGTCATCCTGATTTGTGTATGATTTGGAGGTCTGGAAGTACCTTTTGCATTATGACAATGGCGACAGACTGTGTTCTTGAAGTTCTGGATGAGGAAGACAAGAGATTCCAGTATGTAGAGGAAGTGCGGATGTATCCGGTCATTCAGGCAGGCTTGTGAAGGTTCTTGGATCATGTTTAGGTTGTGTTGTTGGTCCGCATTGATAGTAGAGCCTGGAATTGAAGTTATTCTTCCGGATGAAGTTCTTGCTCTGTTTAGCCGACCGGATGAGTTGTTCATCCTGCGAATGTTCTTGTGGTGGCCGACTGGATGTGTTATTCATCTTGCGGATACTCTTATGGTTATTTGCCGACTTAGATGTTTGTTCCTAAGTTGATGTCTTGTATAAATAACGGTTTGTGAGTTCATTTTGATGTGTGGATTGTGTGGATGAGTATGGCATAGCGAAGAGAAGTGTGAAAGTTAGAGCAAAGGTTTTTGGGCTTAAATGGAACTGATCCGGACATGGTAGAGATGTCATTCTCCAGTTCAAGACTGTGATTTTTATCACTTTGTAGACAGTGTGTCTCCTTGTAGGCAGTGGGCCTCTTTGTGAGCAGTGTGCTCAGGCAGTGAGCCCTAATTGGCATGTGCCATTCATTCTTCTTTATTCTTCTAACAGATAATAATTCTTGGGTTAATCACCCCGTGGTTTTTCCCTTAACCGGGTTTTCCACGTCAAAATCTTGGTGTTCAATGTGTTGATGTTTATCTGCTCTTGTGTTTATGTATTATGCTTTCATGGATGATTAATTGATATGCTGCCAACTAACAACAAAGAATCAAGTGTTTGAAAGAAGAAGAAGTTTTATACAACTGATTCACCCCCCCCCTCTCAGTTGTATGCCCTAGATCCAACAATTGGTATCAGAGCCAAGTTCCTCTGAAAGGAGCTTAACCGCTTGAGGAGATCCAGGATGTCGTCATACAAGAAGGATAGTCTGAAGTTTGATGGAACCAACTTCACTCTCTGGAAAGGTCACATGAAGTGTCACTTGGAATGTATGGGAAAAGCATACTTGGCTATGGTTTCAAAACCATATGTACCTCCACAAGGTGGTCCGACAACTCTGAATGAAATCACAGAAGCTGAAAACAATCTGCGGACCAAGGAAGCTCTTCTAAGCGCATTGAATGACTCAGATCTCTCAAATGTTATTGACCTACCAACTGCATATGAGATCTTGACTAAACTGGAACTTCTGTATGAAGGAGATGAGTTTGTCAAAAGTGCAAGATTGCAAAGTCTGAAAGGGAAATTTGAAAGATTGAAGATGAGAGATGATGAAAACATCACTACCTTTATGCCAAGAGTGAATGAGCTGGTATGTGGAATTAGAAATGCTGGTGGAACTCTAGATGAAAATGAGATTGTCTGTAAAATCCTAAGATCCCTTCCTGCTGCCTACAAAATCAAGGTTGCTTCCATTGATGAATTCAGAGCCCACACAACTGTCACAAGAGAACAACTGGCTGGCAAACTAGCTGCATTTGAAATGACTGAGTTTGGAGATGATCCTCCCAAGACTGAATCTGCTTTCAAAGCCAGTGCCTATGTGAAAGGCAAACAGAGATTTGATCCGGGAGAAAACTCATCAAGGAAAATGTCATGGTATGATCAAGCAAGAAGAGACATGGAAGAAGAAGAAGCATAAACAGCTCAACTTGAAGCCCTCATTGCAAAGAGACTGCCAAGAGGATCCGGTAAGTATGAAGGAAAACTACCCTTTAAGTGTTTCAACTGCAATAAGATTGGTCATTTTGCTTCAAGATGTCTGGAAAGATCTACAAGGTCTAATACTAACAGACAAAGGTTTCAAAAGAATTGCTATTATGTTCATGAAGAAGATGACAATGAAGGAGTAACAGATGATGAATCAGAACTAGGAAGCAAATCCGGAAATGAGTGGGTGTTTATTGCCATCAAGGAAGAAGATTCAATACTCTCTGAATCTGTCAATCACAAAGTTGTTGAAAAAGCTTTGGCTGCTCAAGTGGAAGAAAAGGATGATTGGGTTATTGACAGTGGATGTTCTCACCATATGACTGGTGACAAGAATAAGTTCTTGAATTTGGAAAGGTATGAAGGAGGAATGGTAAAGTTTGGTGACAATTCTGCTGGCAGAATCAGAGGCAGGGGAACTATTTCCTTTGATGGAAAGAGCAAAACAGGTAACGTACTATATGTTGAAGGATTGAAGCACAATCTTCTCAGTGTTGGTCAGTTAGTGGACAAAGGCTATGATCTCCGGTTCAAGAATGGAAAATGCAGAATCTTTACAAGCTCCAGAACTGAAATTGCATCCGGTACTCAGACAAAAGGTAATATCTTTCATCTGCTTGGTTCAAATAAAAGTTGTTTGTTTGTTCAAATTGATCAGAGTTGGTTATGGCATAGAAGAATGTGTCATGTAAATTTTGATAACATCATCAAGATAAGCAATACTCAGGCTGTAAGAGATCTTCCAAAATTGATGAAACCTATAAATAGTTTGTGCAAAGAATGTCACTAGGTAAACAAAGTAGAGTCTCTTTCAAAAGCCAAGATCAGTCTTCTACCGGATTGTTGGAATTAGTACATACTAATCTCTATGGTCCAACAAGAATCAAGAGTCTGCAAGGTGATAGATATTTCATGTTGTTAATTGATGATCATTCCCGGATGATGTGGGTTATCTTTCTAAAAGAAAAATCAGAAGCATTTGAGAAGTTCAAAATCTTCAAAGCTATGGTAGAGAATCAAACCGGATTGAAACTAAAGTGTCTAAGGTCTGATAGAGGTGGTGAATTTACATCTGGTGAGTTCATTGATTTTTGTGAGAAGCAGGGTATAAGGAGACAGTTGTCTGCTCCTAGGACTCCACAGCAGAATGGAGTAGTTGAGAGAAAGAACCGGACCATCCAGGAAGCTACCAGGACAATGATGTTGGAAGCAAATGTTCCTCAAATGTTTTGGAAAGAAGCTATCAGCACTGCAGTCTACACTCTCAATCAAGTTCAAATCAGAAACAACACTGGTAAGACCCCCTATGAACTCTGGTTTGGCATCACTCCTACTGTGAAATATTTCAGAGTATTTGGTAGCAAGTGTTATATTAAAAGAGATGAAGATCTAGGAAAGTTTGATGCTAGAAGTGATGAAGGAATTTTCTTGGGTTACTCCACTCAAAGAAAAGCATACCGATGTTACAATAAGAGATTGAGGAAGATGATAGAAAGCACCAATGTGAAAGTTGATGAAGGAATTGAGAAGCCTTCAAGATTTTATGAGTTTGATGAAGATGACCAAGACAGTGTTCAAGGAACTCAATCCTCTCCGGTGAGACAGAGTCAGCCTGATCCGGTAAATCAGGAAGAAGAGATAGGTTTGAATGAGCCTGATCAAGAAACAGCAGTGCAGGATACTCCCAAAATTCCAAGGTATGTAAGACTGAACCACTCTGAAGATCAGATCATAGGTGACAGAAGCAAAGGTGTACAAACTAGAAGGAATGTTGCTCAAAATCAGGATGAATGTTGTCTAATTTCAAAGATTGAACCTAAAACAATAAATGAAGCCTGCAATGATGAAAACTGGACCAAAGCAATGGAAGATGAATTGATGCAAATTGAGAAAAATCATACTTGGGATCTTGTTCCCAGACCTAGAGATAGGAATGTAATTGGAACCAAGTGGGTCTTCCGGAACAAACTAAATGAAGCTGGTGAAGTAATCAGAAACAAAGCTAGATTGGTCTGCAAAGGGTACTCTCAAATAGAAGGAATTGACTTTGAAGAGACTTTTGCTTCGGTGGCAAGAATTGAAGCAGTCAGATTACTTCTTGCATTTGCTGCCTTCAAAGACTTCAAGGTATATTAGATGGATGTCAAGTCTGCTTTCCTAAATGGTGATCTGGAAGAAGAAGTTTACATTGAACAACCGGATGGATTTCAATTGTCTGATAATGATGATATGGTCTGCAAGTTGAAGAAAGCATTATATGGACTAAAGCAAGCCCCAAGAGCATGGTATGAAAGGTTGGATAAGCATCTTGTGCAGATTGGATTCAACAAAGGTACTGCTGATAGTAACTTATATTTCAAAATTGATCATGAAAACATTTTGATTGTTGAAGTGTTTGTGGATGATATCATTTTTGGAGGAAGAGATAGTATGTGCAAAACTTTTGTAAATCAGATGAAAAGTGAGTTTGAAATGTCTATGCTTGGTGAAATGAATTTCTTCTTGGGTCTGCAAATTACTCAAACAAAGAAAGGAATCTTCATTTCTCAGACCAAATATGTGAAAGAATTGTTAAGGAAATTTGGTATGGAAGATTCAAAACCAATGAACACTCCCATGGCAACCGGATGTAAGTTGAGCAAAGATGATGACTCCCCAAAGGCAGATCAGACAAAGTATAGATCAATGATTGGTGGATTGTTGTATCTCACTCAGACTAGACCAGATATAATGCAGGCTGTTGGTCTTGTGGCAAGATTCCAGGTTGATCCTAGAGAATCTCATGTTATGGTAATCAAAAGAATTTTTAGGTACTTAAAAGGAACAGTTGAGTATGGTCTATGGTACCCTAGAGATCTGGATTTCTCTCTTCATGCTTACACAGATGCAGATTGGGCAGGAGATGTGGATGACCGGAAGAGCACTAGTGGTAGAGCATTCTTTTTGGGGAAGAGATTGGTTTCTTGGTTAAGCAAGAAACAAGATGCAATATCTCTGTCTACAACTGAAGCAGAATACATTGCAGCAGCAGGTAGTTGCACTCAAATCTTATGGATGAAGCAGATGCTAAGAGACATTAAAGTTGAATATGAGGAGCCTATCACAATTTTCTGTGATAATTCAAGTGCAATTAATATTTCTAAGAATCCGGTATTGTATTCTAAGACTAAGCACATATCTATCAAGTTTCACTTCTTGAGAGAACAAGTGAACAAGGAAGAAGTCAGATTGGAGTATGTTCCCTCCAAGGATCAGATTGCAGATATCTTTACTAAACCTCTTCCCAAGGACTCTTTTGAATATCTCCGGGAGAAGTTAGGGGTCATGGCCCCTCCGGTGATGAACTAGGATGCACTGATGTGCATCAGTTTGGTGGATATCACAGTCATATCTTGTGATCCGGATTGATGATGGGGAGCTGCAACTAAGGGGGAGCAGCTGGTATGATTCTGATGTATGAGAATTGCAAGTATGAGCCCTTTGCCATTGATGTCAAAGGGGGAGAGAAGACATGTGAAAAACAAGTGGTTGATGATCAAAGGGGGAGCAGTAAAGGAAGAGAAGACATGTGAAAAGTTGTTGTTGATAGGGGGAGCTGTGACAGAAAGGAAAAGTTCTTGTCTTGATGGTTTTTCACATCATATGTTGCCATCAATGACAAAGGGGGAGATTGTTGCAAGTATGAGGTGAGCCTGTGTTGTCATTGATGTCAACATACTCATATTGCATTGACAAGAAGGATTGGATGAGCTGTGTGCTGAGGACATTGAGAAAATTAGCCTCAGTCAGGAACAATGAAGAACAGTGATGAGAAGAAGGTAAATGTATTGTATAGGTTGAGAACCGGAGGATGCGGATTAAAGGGTTTGTAGATATGAGTCTTGAGATGCTTCAGTTAAGATTTCAGAGGTCCGCATGAAGATCTGAAGGAGTTGTGGCTGTCGGTGTAGAACCGGTTCCGGTAAGTATTTAGAGGTGACAGAGGATCACAAAAAGGTCTGGTGAGGTCCAGAATTGTATTATCCTAATCTACGGATTGGAAGGAAGTGTTTGGGATGTCCTCGTGATGTGTCATCCTGATTTGTGTATGATTTGGAGGTCCGGAAGTACCTTTTGCATTATGACAGTGGTGACAGACTGTGTGCTTGAAGTTCCAGATGAGGAAGACAAGAGATTCCAGTAAGTAGAGGAAGTGCGGATGTATCCGGTCATTCAGGCAGGCTTGTGAAGGTTCTTGGATCATGTTTAGGTTGTGTTGTTGGTCCGCATTGATAGTAGAGCCCGGAATTGAAGTTATTCTTCCGGATGAAGTTCTTGCTCTGTTTAGCCGACCGGATGAGTTGTTCATCCTGCGAATGTTCTTGTGGTGGCCGACCGGATGTGTTATTCATCTTGCGGATACTCTTATGGTTATTTGCCGACTTAGATGTTTGTTCCTAAGTTGATGTCTTATATAAATAACGGTTTGTGAGTTCATTTCGATGTGTGGATTGTGTGGATGAGTATGGCATAGCGAAGAGAAGTGCGAAAGGCAGAGCAAAGGTTTTTGGGCTTAAATGGAACTGATCCGAACATGGTAGAGATGTCATTCTCCAGTTCAAGACTGTGATTTTTATCACTTTGTAGACAGTGTGTCTCCTTGTAGGCAGTGGGCCTCTTTGTGAGCAGTGTGCTCGGGCAGTGAGCCCTAATTGGCATGTGCCATTCATTCTTCTTTATTCTTCTAACAGAGAATAATTCTTGGGTTAATCACCCCGTGGTTTTTCCCTTAACCGGGTTTTCCACGTCAAAATCTTGGTGTTTAATGTGTTGATGTTTATCTGCTCTTGTGTTTATGTATTATGCTTTCATGGATGATTAATTGATATGCTGCCAACTAACAACGAAGAATCAAGTGTTTGAAAGAAGAAGAAGTTTTATACAACTGATTCACCCCCCCCCCTCTCAGTTGTATGCCCTAGATCCAACAGTTTGACGTCAGTGTGAGGTGAAGCATCGGGAAGACCTTCTGTGGCTAGACTAATATTGTAAGTCCTACCGATAGGCTATTTAACCAATGTGAAAGTGTCAGCGAGAGTTGGTGTAAGTTTGAGCGACAGACCCTATTCATCGGAGAGAGTTTAAACATCGGTGAAAGAATTTCTGAAGTGGTCGATAAGATAGGTCAGCCTGATAAGGAAGAAAAGGATCATTTTGGTAAGAAAATAGAGGTATCTTGCCGATATAAATAGTAATGGTTATTCTGTGGGTTTTAATGGGTTTTTTCACCCTATTTGTAAGCTTCTGTTGAACACTCTGCATCATTGCTAGGCTCTCTTGACATTTTTGGTTAACTGACACAGGGTAGATATGGCTAAACCCCCTTCACTTCAGGCTCTACCAGACCTAGGAGGGTAAACCTCTAATTAATAAAGCAGATAATGAGATGATCACTACTTTGATCAGAATTCATCTAACTATTGATAATGGCATAAATTATAAAAAAGATGAAAAGACAAGTTAATTCTAAATGATCTAAATTGTAATGATAAAAAAATAATGCAATCTAATTAAGTAAATCTAAAGTTAATTTGTATAAGTGATAATGAAAACACTAGACTAGTGCCTTATTGAATATAGAGTCAGTATGATCATGAAATAAATGACTGCTTGTTTTGTAAAAAATTGAACTATTTGGCATGAAAAAATAGGTATGTAACTTGTACAACCCTACAAGGAAATAGTTATTATTCCATACTTATATATATCCAATTGATAAAATCAAATTACCTGCATTCATCTAAAAGGATTTAATCCCTCTTTGAAGGAACCTATAAGAATAATTCTACAATTGTAAAAGATTTATCAAAAGCTGGAGACAAAATACAAACCCTAACTATATGACTCTTCTTACATATCCATGACAATGTCTTCATAGTTACTATGATAGATTTAAAGGATTTAATTTTGAAAGCAGAAACTAGTTAATCTTATCACACTATAACAGCAAATGTGTATAGACAACTTGAAGATATACTTGATAACTCAAATTGAATAATAGAGAAAACTTTGAAAGGAGACAGTCATATAATTGAATAATTTAAATACATAGTTGATACCAAAATTTTTAGTTATTGCTTCATGTTCACAGACTTGACTTCATCAGAGAATGCTTGCACATGGTCTACCAGAAATAAAATATATTAAAAGTGAACTAGCATTGTTATTCAAATCTAATCTATAGTATCCACTGTTCTATTCTATAATCTCTTTCTATTCTCTCCCTATTCTCTCCCTATTCTCCCTCATTCTAGTCTTGGTCATCTCTTATAAAGAGAGGCATACAAGCTTCAGACCAGTTACAATAGTTGTCACGGTTGATAACTGAACAATAGTATTTGTCTTAATAAAATAGATTCAAGAAAATTAATACTCATCTTTAATCATCAAATGGATAACCATTTCAAGGTCAAACAAAGATCTTTAACTGTAGCTCTACTTAATATCCTTCGAGGATTTTTTTATTATTCCTAAAAAGACTAGATAAAACACAAATTAGTCTCTGATCACATGATCAAAACAAATTTATTTAAACATATATATTTACTCAAATAATTACTTCCCTTATCGATGATTTATCAGTTTCTCAAGATCCTTTTGTGGGTGTTTACATAACTTGATCCCCGTTGTGTATATCCTGCAAAAAACTCATATTTCAACTGTCAGAAGAATATCTTAACCATTCAAATTTTAATGTCATTTTAGGGTTTCTGTGTTTTGTATCAACAAAGGTCTCATCAATGAGCATAGTCATCATCGCCATCGGAGTGAAACACGCCATCAGGATAACTTATTACACATTACCTGATGATGATTGTTTCACCGATACAAAGACTTTTCTATATTGAACTTATTTTGAGATCTGGCTTGTATCTTTAGAATGTATCTTTGCTTGTATATTGGCTTGTATATCAAAGATATACATTGTTATTATACAAGCCCAATGTGCAAGCGGCGACACCCACTACTTGTATCAAACCTTCATATATAATGCCCGATAGATACAAATTCAATTGTATCTTCCTTTTGGACTTCTTATTTTATAAATCATAGTATGTAGCCCCTTTTGATTCCAACTTGTATATGCATCCTCTGATATACTTTAAGTCCTGATGTATCCTTTAAACAAAATTTCAATCTTTCCTAGATTCCGCATTGTACGTATATCACAATGCATGTTTCTGAAACATACATACAAAGCACAAAATATACAACAATTATATCTTATTTCATAATCCTTTCAGTTTCACGATGTATATTACTATTTATCGGCATGAGTTTTGTATCGTTTCGCTGAATGTACATTGCATACATATATCAAAAAAGCATATCGAGAATGTATCTTTTAGAATGCATGTTGGGAACGTATCTTTCATCAGATGCAAAGGGTGATTGGAAGAAACGGTAAAGAGAACCGGTGATAACAAGTCATGTCTTGTATATACAATCGTTTGGCATATCGGTAAGAGATGTAGATTAGTGGAAGAGTTTTAAGTTACACTGATGGAAGAAGTCACAGCGAAGGAGGTGTCGGGGACACATCGTTATAAGATAGGTCTACGGTAAGACTTGGGAAAGTCTTTCCGACATCAGTTGTCTTATCGATAGTGCAGAATATATATGTTTCGGTGTTGTTTGGACCTAGAGAGTGGATTTTTAAAGCTAATTAAGGATTCATCTATCTGAACTATGGGATAGAAGCCCATTGTTGTGAAGTATGGTATCAATTGTTTGACTTCCACTGTGTGCTCTACATCACTTAATATTTTCCAAAAAGTAGCCTGGGAATTTTAGTCCCAACAGTGGCTCTTTCTAGGTATGTATGCCCCTTGTGGGCATAGCAAGATCCCAGATTTCTGGGGGAGTAGACCAGTGCCTACCCCATTGGGCGATAGAGTCCAAATGTCACCTTTTGCCCTAAAATGATATGGTTTGAAAAAACCACACCATAACTGATGGCTCAAGGCCATAAAAAAAAATCCTCTTTTTGCCTCTATCATATATCTTATTCTGAGCTAACTCCATCAGACTTTTCTTGAAAACATCGGTATGATTTATCCTGCTATATCCACCGCCATTAGAAACTTTCAACACAAATTTATATTTAGCTTTGCCCTTATCTCTTTTCAACTATTCACAATTAGATATTATCTAAAAATTTCCATCATCATGTGATACATTCTTGTCACATAGGAAGTATTCACCTTCAATGCAGCATTTTTTATTATTCTTCTCACTGTCATATATTGTAAAATACTCCCCTGGCTGACATGAAAACTGAGATAATTCATTGTTCAAAATATAGCTGAAATCATTCGGTCTTTTCTCATCATAAGACTGCATAAAAAAATTTGAAAGCATCATAGAGCAATTGATGCAACCTAGGGAAACAATTGTCAACAAGGCACTTATTTACATTGTTCACTCTATCATCTAAATGCTTCTCACATGGGTTTGAGAATTTTGTCATACTAACATATTTTGAGATAGCTTCATCGAAGATGTTTTCAGCATCCTCCATATCATCAATTGGCAGTGACATTAACTTCTTATCAATGCATTCATCATTATGTATGTTTGGGCTAACTGATGCTAAGTATGTATTATCCATGACATATGAATTGATGCCATTCTCAAAGATCCCCAATCTTGATTTATATATCTCCTCTTGAATAGGGACATACATAGAATCTTGGTCTGCTTCAAGAGTTTTTCCATCATCATCACGTAAAATGCCTTCAATATCAAAACAAATGTATGCTTGACATGGATCTTTCAAATCATCCCCATGTGTATATCTCTGATATTTCATTGTTAGAAGTTCTAAAATTTGCTCACTATTGAGTAAACTTGTTTCCTCATTTATCTCCTTGTTGACATTTTCCTTATCATTTTGATCATCACCAAGAGACTTAAGATCAATAAAATCAAGTATGCCCATTTTATCAGCACAATTATTTCTTTCAGAAGTTGACATATCATCCTGATTATCTATTTCATCCTCCTCATAACATGGATTTGTAAGCACATGAAATTCTTGTTCTGACATACAATTTTCTATTGCTTCTTCCTCCTGATCGTGAGTTTGAAAATAATCATCCTCTTCCCCCCAAACTGTTGATTCATATATTGCGGTGGGTGGTCTGGGATAAAAGTTGTCTGATATGGAGGCTGATAGTAAACATTTTGTTGTGGCACATATTGTTGATATTGTGAGGTACACTACTATCAAGGCGGTGGATAGTATTGGGAAATGTTACCTACATTTATAGGCTGGGGCCTTTGTGGTGACATATTATATTGGGTAGCGTTGCTACATCCATTATGAGATACTTTTGAAGTTCCTAGAGCATATGTATTCTGAGAGGGCTCATGTGAATTGATATTACCACCTTGTGGAGGGACACATTTTGGTGGTTTTGATGCATGTATGTTCAATTGTGCCAATCTATCTTGTCTTTCTTGTATCATCTATTGTATCCTCTTGAGCTACTGTTCTTTCCATTCTAAATACACTTCTAATTCCTGATTAGTCATGCTATCAAGATCAACAACAGCTTGATTAGCAAACCTCTCCTGTTCTTCATAAGAACTGCGAGAATCACTTAATTGCAAATCCACATGATTGTCATCAAAATCTAAATTTTTAATGGATTCTTCATAACATTTACAGTCATAATCTGTTATGCAGGATAGACCCTCTCTATTTTTATCCTCATCGTGTGGGTTGTTATAGTCATTATTTTCATTTGCATACCCATCCTTTAATGGGTACATTTTTTTATCATCATCTTGATATTCATTATCATTAGATTCAATATTGATAGCATTCTCATACCCTTTCCTTTTCATGATAGGAACCAATTGAGTCACTTGGTCTAGAGTAACTGGCTTTAATGATTCAGGCCAATAAATTTACATAGGCTCATAAGAAAGCATGAACATTTTAATGCATAAGGATTCACTAGGTTTGAGGTGAAAAGGTATCTGTATATAGATATCCACCAACCTGTGGAACGAATCATACCCAGATTCTCCTTCATGTCTCCTTAGTTCAAAGAATGCATCTAAAGGGGGTATGTTATATTTTTTCATGTTTCATCAATTTTATTTTCAGAGCTGCCACCTCTTGTGCGAAGAGGAAAATTTCATCTTTCTAGGTTCTTGCCAACATAGTTTACCAATCTGTATTTGAATTTTGTGTAGTGTTGCCACCTCTATTTAGAGGACTAATCAATTTTATGGGTTTTTCCTTCCACCATCAGAGTTATGCCTTTTAATTATTTGACTCTAATAACATGGTCTACCACTGAGTTTCTCTATGTGTTCTCCCCAGTGGAGTCACCAATTTTGTTAGGTCTCAAAAACACAGGTTGTTAACCCTAAGAGGTTGCCAGGCTCTCTTGATGTTTTTAGCTAATTGACACAGGGTAGATATGGCTAATGTTGGATCTAGGGCATACAACTGAGAGGGGGGGTGAATCAGTTGTATAGAACTTCTTTTATTTCAAACACTTAATTCTCTGTTGTTAGTTAGCAGCATATCAAATAATCATTCATGAAAGCATAATACTTAAATATAAGAGCAGATAAGCATCAACACATTGAACACCAAGATTTTGACGTGGAAAACCCGGTTAAGGGAAAAACCACGGGGTGATTAACCCAAGAATTATTCTCTGTTAGAAGAATAAAGAAAAATGAATGGCACATGCCAATAAGGGCTCACTGCCCGAGCACACTGCTCACAAAGAGGCCCACTGCCTACAAGGAGACACACTGTCTACAAAGTGATAAAAATCACAGTCTTGAACTGGAGAATGACATCTCTACCATGTCCGGATCAGTTCCAATTAAGCCCAACAATCTCTGCTCTGCCTTTCGCACCTTTCTTCGCTATATCATGCTCATCTTTTCACCACACACTGAAATGAACTCACAAATCATTATTTATACAAGACATCGACTTAGGAACAAGCATCTAAGTCGGCAAACAACCATAGGAGTATCCGCAAGATGAATAACACATCCGGTCGGCCATCACAAGAACATTCGCAGGATGAACAACTCATCCGGTCGGTTACACAGAGCAAGAACTTCATCCGGAAGAATAACTTCAATTCCGGGCTCTACCATCAATGCGGACCAACAACACAACCTAAACATGATCCAAGAACCTTCACAAGCCTGTCTGAATGTCCGGATACATCCGCACTTCCTCTGCTTACTGGGATCTCTTGTCTTCCTCATCCGGAACTTTAAGAACACAGTCTGTCGCCACTGTCATAATGCAGGAGGTACTTCCGGACCTCCAAATCATACACAGATCAGGATGATACATCACAAGGACATCCCAAACACTCCTTCCAATCCGCAGATTAGGATAATATAATTCCGGACCTCACCGGACCTTTTTGTGATCCTCTGTCACCTCCGGATACTTGCCGGACCCGGTTCTATACCGGTAGCCACAACTCCTTCAGATCTTCATGCGGACCTCTGAAATCTTAACTGTAGCATCTCAAGACTCATATCTACTAACCCTTTAATCCGCATCCTCCGGTTCTCATCCTATACAGTACATTTACCTTCTTCTCATCACTGTTCTTCACTGTTCCTGACTGAGACTAATTTTCTCAATATCCTCAGTACACAGCTCATCAAATCCTTCTTGTCAATGCAATATGAGTATGTTGACATCAATGACAACACTGGATAACCTCATACTTGCAACAATCTCCCCTTTTGTCATTGATGGCAACATATGATGTGAAAAACCATTAAGACAAGAACTTCAACTTTTCATATGTCTTCTCTTCCTTTGCTGCTCCCCCTTTGATCATCAACCACTTGTTTTTCACATGTCTTCTCTCCCCCTTTGACATCAATGGCAAAGGGCTCATACTTGCAACTCTCATGCATCAGAATAATACCAGCTGCTCCCCCTTAGTTGCAGCTCCCCATTAGTCCGGATCACAAGATATGACTGTGATAGCCACCGGACTGATGCACATCAGTGCATCTTAGTTCATCACCGGAGGGGCCATGACCCCTAACTTCTCCCGGAGATATTCAAAAGAGTCCTTGGGAAGAGGTTTTGTAAAGATATCTGCAATCTGATCCTTGGAGGGAACATACACCAATCTGACTTCTTCCTTGTTTACTTGTTCTCTCAAAAAGTGAAATTTGATAGATATGTGCTTAGTCTTAGAATGCAATACCGGATTCTTGGAAATATTAATTGCACTTGAATTATCACAGAAAATTGTAATAGGCTCCTCATATTCAACTTTGATGTCTCTTAGCATCTGCTTCATCCACAAGATTTGAGTGCAACTACCTGCTGCTGCAATGTATTCTGCTTCAGTTGTAGACAGAGATATTGCATCTTGTTTCTTGCTTAGCCAAGAAACCAATCTCTTCCCCAAAAAGAATGCTCCACCACTAGTGCTCTTCCGGTCATCCACATCTCCTGCCCAATCTGCATCTGTGTAAGCATGAAGAGAGAAATCCGGATCTCTAGGATACCATAGACCATACTCAACTGTCCCTTTCAAGTATCTGAAAATTCTTTTGATTGCCATAACATGAGATTCTCTAGGATCAGCCTGGAATCTTGCCACAAGACCAACAGCTTGCATTATATCTGGTCTAGTTTGAGTGAGATACAACAATCCACCAATCATTGATCTATACTTTGTCTGATCTGCCTTTGGAGAATCATCATCTTTGCTTAACTTACATCCGGTTGCCATGGGAGTGTTCATAGGCTTTGAGTCTTCCATACCAAATTTCTTTAACAATTCTTTCACATATTTGGTCTGAGAAATGAAGATCCCTTCTTTTGTTTGAGTAATTTGCAGACCCAAGAAGAAATTCATTTCACCAAGCATAGACATTTCAAACTCACTTTTCATCTGATTTGCAAAAGTTTTACACATACTATCTCTTCCTCCAAAAATGATATCATCCACAAACACTTCAACAATCAGAATGTTCTCATGATCAATTTTGAAATATAAGTTGCTGTCAGCAGTACCTTTGTTGAATCAAATCTGCACAAGATGCTTATCCAACCTTTCATACCATGCTCTTGGGGCTTGCTTCAATCCATACAAGGCTTTCTTCAACTTGCAAACCATATCATTATTATCAGACAATTGAAATCCATCCGGTTGTTCAATGTAGACTTCTTCTTCCAGATCACCATTTAGGAAGGCAGACTTGACATCCATCTGATATACCTTGAAGTCTTTGAAGGCAGCAAATGCAAGAAGTAATCTGACTGCTTCAATTCTTGCTACCGGAGCAAAAGTCTCTTCAAAGTCAATTCCTTCTATTTGGGAGTAGCCTTTGCAGACCAATCTAGCTTTGTTTCTGATTACTTCACCAGCTTCATTTAGTTTGTTCCGGAAGACCCACTTGGTTCCAATTACATTCCTGTCTCTAGGTCTGGGAACAAGATCCCAAGTATGATTTTTCTCAATTTGCATCAGTTCATCTTCCATTGCTTTGGTCCAGTTTTCATCATTGCAGGCTTCATTTATTGTTTTAGGTTCAATCTTTGAAATCAGACAACATTCATTCTGATCTTGAGCAATATTCCTTCTAGTTTGTACACCTTTGCTTCTGTCACCTATGATCTGATCTTCAGAGTGATTCAGTCTTACATACCTTGGAATTTTGGGAGTATCCAGCACTGCTGTTTCTTGATCAGCCTCATTCAAATCTAACTCTTCTTCCTGATTTACCGGATCAGGCTGACTCTGTCTCACCGGAGAGGATTGAGGTCCTTGAACACTGTCTTGGTCATCTTCATCAAACTCATAAAATCTTGAAGGCTTCTCAATTCCTTCATCAACCTTCACATTGGTGCTTTCTATCATCTTCCTCAATCTCTTATTGTAACATCGGTATGCTTTGCTTTGAGTGGAGTAGCCCA
Source organism: Cunninghamia lanceolata (assembly GCA_027924645.1). Lineage (NCBI taxonomy): Eukaryota > Viridiplantae > Streptophyta > Pinopsida > Cupressales > Cupressaceae > Cunninghamia > Cunninghamia lanceolata. Next base: position 10,802,647 of record BSBN01000193.1, read on the forward strand.
AGAAAATTCCTTCATCACTTCTAGCATCAAACTTTCCTAGATCTTCATCTCTTTTAATATAACATTTGCTACCAAATACTCTGAAATATTTCACAATAGGAGTGATGCCAAACCAGAGTTCATAGGGGGTCTTACCGGTGTTGTTTCTGATTTGAACTCGATTGAGAGTGTAGACTGCAGTGCTTATAGCTTCTTTCCAAAACATTTGAGGAACATTTGCTTCCAACATCATTGTCCTAGCAGCTTCCTGGATGGTCCGGTTCTTTCTCTCAACTACTCCATTCTGCTGTGGAGTCTTAGGAGCAGACAACTGTCTCCTTATACCCTGTTTCTCACAAAAGTCAATGAATTCACCAGATGTAAATTCACCACCTCTATCAGACCTTAGACACTTTAGTTTCAATTCGGTTTGATTCTCCACCATAGCTTTGAAGATTTTGAACTTCTCAAAAGCTTCTGATTTTTCTTTTAGAAAGGTAACCCACATCATCCGGGAATGATCATCAATTAACAACATGAAATATCTATCACCTTGCAGACTCTTGATTCTTGTTGGACCACATAGATCAGTATGTACTAATTCCAATAATCCGGTAGAAGACTGATCTTTGCTTTTAAAAGAGACTCTGCTTTGTTTGCCTAACTGACATTCTTTACACACACTATTTGTAGGTTTTATCAACTTTGGAAGATCTCTCACAGCCTGAGTATTGCTTATCTTGATGATGTTATCAAAATTTACATGACACATTCTTCTATGCCATAACCAACTCTGATCAATTTGAACAAACAAACAACTTTTATTTGAACCAACCAGATGAAAGATGTTACCTCTTGTCTGAGTACCGGATGCAATTTCAGTTCCGGAGCTTGTAAAGATTTTGCATTTTCCATTCTTGAACCGGAGATCATAGCCTTTGTCCACTAACTGACCAACACTGAGAAGATTGTGCTTCAATCCTTCAACATACAGTACATTACCTGTTTTGCTCTTACCATCAAAGGAAATAGTTCCCCTACCTCTGATTCTACCAGCAGAATTGTCACCAAACTTTACCATTCCTCCTTCATATCTTTCCAAGTCTAAGAACTTATTCTTGTCACCAGTCATATGGTGTGAACATCCACTGTCAATAACCCAATCATCCTTTTCTTCCACTTGAGCAGCCAAGGCTTTTTCAACAACTTTGTGATTGACAGATTCAGAGAGCAAGGAATCTTCTTCCTTGATGGCTATAAACACCCACTCATTTCCGGATTTGCTTCCTGGATCTGATTCATCATCTGTTACTCCTTCATTGTCATCTTCTTCATGAACATAATAACAATTCTTTTGAAACCTTTGTCTGTGAGTATTAGATCTTGCAGATCTCTCCGGACATCTTAAGGCAAAATGACCAATCTTATTGCAGTTAAAACACTTAAAGGGTAGTTTTCCTTCATACTTACCGGATCCTCTTGGCAGTCTCTTTGCAATGAGGGCTTCAAGTTGAGCTGTTTCTGCTTCTTCTTCTTCCATGTCTCTTCTTGCTTGATCATACCATGACATTTTCCTTGATGAGTTTTCACCCGGATCAAATCTCTGTTTGCCTTTCACATAGGCACTGGCTTTGAAAGCAGATTCAGTCTTGGGAGGATCATCTCCAAACTCGGTCATTTCAAATGCAGCTAGTTTGCCAGCCAGTTGTTCTCTTGTGACAGTTGTGTGGGCTCTGAATTCATCAATGGCAGCAACTTTGATTTTGTAGGCAGCAGGAAGGGATCTTAGGATTTTGCAGACAATCTCATTTTCATCTAAAGTTCCACCAGCATTTCTGATTCCACATACCAGCTCATTTACTCTTGGCATAAAGGTAGTAATGTTTTCATCATCTCTCATTTTCAATCTTTCAAATTTCCCTTTCAGACTTTGCAACCTTGCACTTTTGACAAACTCATCTCCTTCATACAGAAGTTCCAGTTTAGTTAAGATCTCATATGCAGTGGGTAGGTCAATGACATTCGAGAGATCTGAGTCATTCAATGCACTTAGAAGAGCTTCCTTGGTCCGCAGATTGTTTTCAGCTTCTGTGATTTCATTCAGAGTTGTCGGACCACCTTGTGGAGGTACATATGGTTTTGAAATCATACCCAGATATGCTTTTCCCATGCATTCCAAGTGACACTTCATGCGACCTTTCCAGAGAGTAAAGTTGGTTCCATCAAACTTCGGACTATCCTTCTTGTAAGACGACATCCTGGATCTCCTCAAGCGGTTAAGCTCTTGTCAGAGGAACTTGGCTCTGATACCAATTGTTGGATCTAGGGCATACAACTGAGAGGGGGGGGTGAATCAGTTGTATAGAACTTCTTTTATTTCAAACACTTAATTCTCTGTTGTTAGTTAGCAGCATATCAAATAATCATTCATGAAAGCATAATACTTAAATATAAGAGCAGATAAGCATCAACACATTGAACACCAAGATTTTGACGTGGAAAACCCGGTTAAGGGAAAAACCACGGGGTGATTAACCCAAGAATTATTCTCTGTTAGAAGAATAAAGAAAAATGAATGGCACATGCCAATAAGGGCTCACTGCCCGAGCACACTGCTCACAAAGAGGCCCACTGCCTACAAGGAGACACACTGTCTACAAAGTGATAAAAATCACAGTCTTGAACTGGAGAATGACATCTCTACCATGTCTGGATCAGTTCCAATTAAGCCCAACAATCTCTGCTCTGCCTTTCGCACCTTTCTTCGCTATATCATGCTCATCTTTTCACCACACACTGAAATGAACTCACAAATCATTATTTATACAAGACATCGACTTAGGAACAAGCATCTAAGTCGGCAAACAACCATAGGAGTATCCGCAAGATGAATAACACATCCGGTCGGCCATCACAAGAACATTCGCAGGATGAACAACTCATCCGGTCGGTTACACAGAGCAAGAACTTCATCCGGAAGAATAACTTCAATTCCGGGCTCTACCATCAATGCGGACCAACAACACAACCTAAACATGATCCAAGAACCTTCACAAGCCTGTCTGAATGTCCGGATACATCCGCACTTCCTCTGCTTACTGGGATCTCTTGTCTTCCTCATCCGAAACTTTAAGAACACAGTCTGTCGCCACTGTCATAATGCAGGAGGTACTTCCGGACCTCCAAATCATACACAGATCAGGATGATACATCACAAGGACATCCCAAACACTCCTTCCAATCCGCAGATTAGGATAATATAATTCCGGACCTCACCGGACCTTTTTGTGATCCTCTGTCACCTCCGGATACTTGCCGGACCCGGTTCTATACCGGTAGCCACAACTCCTTCAGATCTTCATGCGGACCTCTGAAATCTTAACTGTAGCATCTCAAGACTCATATCTACTAACCCTTTAATCCGCATCCTCCGGTTCTCATCCTATACAGTACATTTACCTTCTTCTCATCACTGTTCTTCACTGTTCCTGACTGAGACTAATTTTCTCAATATCCTCAGTACACAGCTCATCAAATCCTTCTTGTCAATGCAATATGAGTATGTTGACATCAATGACAACACTGGATAACCTCATACTTGCAACAGCTAAACCCCCTTCACTTCAAGCTCTGCAAGACCTAGGTGGGTAAACCTCTAATTAATAAAGCAGATAAGGATATGAACACTACTTTGATCAGAATTAATCTAACTATTGATAATGGCATAAATTATAAAACAGATGAAAAGACAGCAAGTTAAATCAAAATGATCTAAATTGTAATGCTAAAACAATAATGCAATCTAATTAAGTAAATCTAAAGTGAATTTGTATAAGTGATAATGAAAACACTAGACTAGTGCCTTATTGAATATAGAGTTAGTATGATCATGAAATAAATGACTGCTTGTTTGGTAAAAACTTGAACTATCTGGCATGAAAAAATAGGTATGTAACTTGTACAACTCTGCAAGGAAATAGTTAATATTCTATACTTATATATATCCAATTGATAAAATCAATTTACCTACATTCATCTAAAAGGATTTAATCCCTCTTTGAAGGAACCTATCAGAATAATACTGCAATTGTAAAAGATTTATCAAAAACTGGAGACAGAATACAAACCCTAACTATATGACTCTTCTTATAGATCCATGACAATGTCTTCACAGTTACTATGATAGATTTAAAGGATTTAATTCTGAAAGCATAAACCAGTTAATCTTATCACACTATAAAAACAAATGTGTATAGACAACTTCAAGATATACTTGATAACTCAAATTGAATAACAGAGAAAAATTTGAAAGGAGACAGTCATACAATTGAATAAATTAAACAGATAGTTGATACCGAAATTTGCAGTTACTGCTTCATGTTCACAGACTTGACTTCATCAGAGAATGCTTGCACATGGTCTACTAGAAATAAAATATATTAAAAGTGAACTAGCATTGCTGTTCAAATCTAATCTATAGTATCCCCTGTTCTATTTTGTAATCTCTTTCTATTCTCTCCCTATTCTCTCCCTATTCTCCCTCATTCTGGTCTTGGTCATCTCTTATAAAGAGAGGAATACAAGCTTCAGACCAGTTACAATAGTTGTGATGGTTGATAACCAAACAACAGTATTTGTCTTGATAAAACAGATTTAGGAAAATTAATACTCATCTTTAATCATCAAATGGATAACCATTTTAGCGTCAAACAAAAATCTTTAACAATAGTTCTAGTTAATATCCTTCGAGGGTTTCTTTATTATTCCTAAAAAGACTAGATAAAACACAAATTAGTCTCTGATCAAATGATCAAAATAAATTTATTTAAACATATGTTTTTACTCAAATAATTACTTCCCTTATTGATGATTTATCAGTTGCTCAAGATCCTTTCGTGGGTGTTTACATAACTTGATCCCCGCTATGTATATCCTGCAAAAAACCCATATTTCAATTGTCAGAAGAATATCTTAACCATTCGGATTTTAATGTCATTTTAGGGTTTCTGTGTTTTGTATCGGCAAAGGTCTTGTCGATGAGCATAGTCATCATCGCCATCGAGATAACTTATTATACATTACCTGATGATGATTGTTTCATTGATACAAAGACTTTTCTATATTGAACTCCTTTTGAGATCTAGCTTGTAGCTTTAGAATGTATCTTCGCTTGTAAATTGGCTTGTATATCAAAGATATACATTGTTATTATACAAGCCCAATGTGCAAGTGGCGGGACCCACTAATTGTATCCAACCTTCATATATAATGCCCAATACATAAAAATTCAATTGTATCTTCCTTTCAGACTTCTTATTTTATAAATCACAGTATGTAGCCCCTTTCAATTCTTACTTGTATATGCATCCTTCGATATACTTTAAGTCATGATGTATGCTTTTAACCAAATTGCAATCTTTCCTAGATTCTACATTGTATGTATATTGCAATGCATGTTTCCAAAACATACATATAAAGCATGAAATATACAACAATTATATCTTATTTCATAATCCTTTTAGTTTCGCGATGTATATTAATGTGTATCGTCATGAGTTTTGTATCGTTTCTCCAAATGTACATTACATACATATATCACAAAAGCCTATTAGGAATGTATCTTTAGAATGTATCTTTTAAAATGTATGTTGGGAATGTATCTTTCATCAGATGCAAAGGGTGACTGGTAGAAACGGTAAAGAGAACCGGTGATAACAGGTCATGTCTTGTATATACAATCATTTGGCATATCAGTAAGAGATGTAGATCGGTGGAAGAGTTTTAAGTTACGCCGATGGAAGAAGTCACAGTGAAGGAGGTGTCAGGGACACATCAGTATAAGATAGGTCTACAGTAAGACTTGGGAAAGTCTTTCCAACATTAGTTGTCTTACCAATAGTGTAGAATATATATGTTTCAGTGTTGTTTGGACCTAGAGAGTGGATTTTTAAAGTTGATTAAGGATTAATCTATCTGAACTGTGGGATAGAAGCCCATTGTTGTGAAGTATGGTATCAATTGTTTGACTTCCACTGTGTGCTCTACATCACTTAATATTTTCCAAAAAGTAGCCTGGGAATTTCAGTCCCAATAGATCAGTTGTGGAATGGACCATGTTACATCATACTTAGGCAATTGATAAGACCTGTGATTGAATGGACATATGCTACATCATACAAGGGCAATAAGTAAGACCTGCGATTGAATGGGCATGTGTTACATTATACAAGGGCACTTAGTAAGACCTAAGGTGGAATGGGCATGTGCTACATCATACAAAGGCACTACTTGTAGAGAATGATTAATGCAACCTAACAGGAGATATTACCCAATCTCTACTAGGGTTTGAAAATGATTAAGATTAACATATAATAGACAACCCTAAGTATGAATCGACTTAAGGATTGAATAATTGAATTATTGATTTATGTTGATACTATTTATGTGGTTACTAACCTTGATTTGATTATTTTAATATCTAGTATTAATGTTTCCTTTAAGAAGTAATTCTCATGTGCAAGGTGGAAAATAAGGATCTTCTTATAAGGGACATTACAAAAACTATCAAGTGGAAGTATATTGTAACTTATGTGCGATATTCAGTTGGAGCGAGATCCTAGTGAGCTCAATGATTTGTGAACTGTTCAGGTTCATGTTGATAGTGTTTGATCATATATTGGTATATCACTACAAATTGCTATGCAATAAGTTGCATTAATTTTTAGATGTTACATTTTTATGGAGGCTTATCTAAACATAATATTGTTATGGTTTGAACCACAAGGTGTTTTGTGAAGAAATCACTACCACATATTGATTTGAGTACTTGTTGGAGTGGGTATAATGGTGCTAGTACACATGTGTCATTGTTGGAGTGCATGTGATGGTACCTAAAGGAATGAATATGTTCTAGATGATGGCCATATTTAGTGTTTGGTTATTGCTATCTATAATGAGCATTAATTTCCTAACATCCTCTTTATGTTGTAATAAATGCAAGCTCTAAATAGTTTGTGTTATTTTTAAAATATATCTTTTTGAAAACTAGATAAGTTAAATCTTCACAAGAACTTAAATATTGCTCTTACATTACTACTCACATGAATAAAATATTTATAAATGATATTGAAAAGAAAAAATTAATTAAATCTTAATATGTAATATTAAGTAGATTTAAAATTTCATAATTGCATGTAATTTAAATATTTTTTTTCAATAATAAACAATCAAAAATAAAAATTAAACTATAAAATTTTTATTATTATATTATAATATATTGTAATGTAATACAAATTTCTTAAACAATAATACTTTTATAATTAATATTCCATCTAAAAATATTAATTACCTAAAATAATTTTCAAATAGTTGTATATTTTATTTCAAATACATTAGAAAGCATTGTACTTTATACTGAATAATCAAAAATTTTAAAATTTAGTAAGATTGCAAATTTTCTGACCATAATTGACCTTTGAGTGTTGAAATGGATGATATTTAATAATAACCCCATTATGATAGCCATGATGTTAAATAATTAACTACTTATCTACCCTCAATTATAGATATATTTAATCAATCTCATAAATAAGAATATGTAATGGAGTTATTTCAAATTGTATATATATAATTTGAAATTTTTTATTTTGCCATAGAAATTTAAGGATTTCACATCCATAATCAAAATTCATAGCACAACAAGAATTTGAAGACTGCAAGAAATTCTGTCATGTTTAAGAACATTCCATTATATAAGAACAACAAATTTCTTGGTGTGGTTTTTAACTATTTCTTCTTTACTTTTGCACTTCATAATCTGGGTCATCAGTGGGTAGTTCATACTTACAGACCAGGAAAGAGTTTGCCATTGCCAGCCACTGAAATATACATCCCTCATGGTATTCATGATTGCAAGGCATTTTCACACTCTTTTCGTCAGCCAACAGCATATATTGACATATACAACATAAGAAGTCTCTAGTCTGATCTATTATTTGTCTTTCTAAATTCTCCATTGCACTCCTAGCTATTGGAGGAGGGCCTACATTGACAACATCTTCACTATCATTTAAGTCATCAGAAAAGAATTTAGTTCCTTCAACATGCTCCTCGTAATCAAAGTAATATTCATATAAATCATCTGATGCCTGTATCTCAATACAATACCAGAATAACTCTACTCTATTTAATTCAATATCTTCTAATATTTGTTGCCAACTTAGTCCATGTCCAACAATTTGGATTATTTTATCCCCAAATGGTATGGTTTTCATAAAGAATACTCTAACAGGAAGAGTATAAGATTGCCTACTCTCAATTTGGACTCTCCTATTCTTAAGTTTGTTTGAATTTGCAATGGGACATTCACAAAAAAATCTATTGACATACATTTGAATGTAATTAACATACAAACATATTTCCTTGAAAATTTAGACATGGCCACGGTGATGGAAAGGGAAATCTATGTGGGCCATTTGTGAAGGGTTGGGAACCCCTAATGCAATACAATATTCTATTGTTTCAATTAAATTATTCTTGAATGTTAACCTATTCCATTTATTTCCAACAAAGAAATCATAGTCACATTCACCAAAGGTAGCCACCTCTATTTTGTTGAGACATGGACCAGCTATGACTCGAACCTAGGACCTTCCATTCACTGCTAGAGTGTTCTACCACTAAGCTACTGGCCCCTCTTGGACCAGTCCATCATTGGTCTGGGTGTGGCTTATTTCCAACACCAACACCCCCCCTTAACCCACACCTCTCGTGTGCTTGGTGCTCCTAGCCTAGGCCTGGCTCTAATACCATGTTGAGACATGGACCAGCTAGGACTCGAACCTAGGACCTTGCATTCGCTGCTGGAGTACTCTACCACTGAGCTACTGGCTCCTCTTGGACTAGTCCATCGTCGGTCCGGGTGTGGCTTATTTCCAACACCAACATGTTTCACATTGAAAGCACCTGAATTGTTCCATATTATAGTGAAAAACAAATGTAAACGTTAGCTCGTTTGGATACAAATGACTCGCGAAGATATGCAAAATGATAATGCGAGTTTTTACTTATAGATGGCCAACCAGTGTAGCATTTCAAGAAACTCACCTTTGATTTTTTTGTTATGATTGCAAGATTCGTTTCTAAAGGATAAGTAAACAGATGTTATTAGATCGTGTAATTAATGGAATGAAAAATAAAAAAGAAAAAAGAAAAAAGCATTGTATTCTTAGTTTAGAGAAATGAATGTTATCCTTTTCTTTCAAGACATTCTCGCATGTTGAAGTAGATGCAATTGTACATTTTTAATTTCTTTTCCATAGAATCCCCGGCCTTTCTTTTCCCTACAATTAGAAAAGATAGAGTAGAGAACATGCATGGTGTAGAGTAAAAAATGATAGAGAAAGGCCAGGATTCTTGTCAACTTGGATAAATATTTGAGAATGGATAGTAACCAATGTGCATAATGAGCAAAGTGAATTATAGTCAGAGAGATGCCTCTCAACATTCAGCATATTACCACTTGCCTATTCCCATCTAAAGATTCAATCAAGCTGCTTTTTTTATATACGTGGGTGCTCTGTCTCTCTCTCTCTCTCTCTCTCCATGTTCTACATTTTGTTTTCTCCTTAATCTAATCACATCAGTGATTTAGGGATACCCCCTACTAACAAGTGATATAAGAGCCCTTTTTTTCTTTTTCTCCTTCATCTAATCACAAAAGTGACTTAGGGATACCCCCACCAACAAGTGGTATAAGAGACCTATTTTTCTGTGTAGTTAGAAAGTTTTGTGGGTGTTTTGAAAAAACCCAAGATTTTCTAGGCACTAATAGTTTTCTCTAGTTTACGAAGAATGGCAAGTGAGGACAACAAAGGTTGGTAGCAGCCACCAAACATTAATGGGTAGAAATATGATATCTAGGTTATGAAAATGAAGAAAATATCTAGGCTAGGAGTTGGTCATGTTATGAAGTAAAAAGTATCCCTATGCCTTTTTACCTTCTAATTTAGCTCCTAGGTCCCCATGTTTATACGTTCCAAGCTTAATACTAATCATGGAGTAATTTCCCTTGAAACCCATGTTAAATGAGACCTAAGGGCATGTCCTAAACCTTAATCAAGACTAAATTAGTACTTTGGGACTTGGGCACTGGCACCCAAGTCTAGCCTAATTTGTCAGGATGAAAATTTAAAGTGTGTCAGCTTGGGCCCTTTCAAAAGTTTTCCCTCTGTCAACCTTTTCAATTTAAATCACAAATCTTAGCGAGAAAGCATGTATAAGTGAGTTTATGACTTCATTTTCAACTTAGATGGATAGTGCAAAATTGTGATATTGAGCTAAGGGATTTCAAGGGTCAGTGCAAGAAGTTGGGTCCAGTTTTTGGCCAAAAAGTTGAAGTGTTTTCCCTAATTTTTAGAATTTCTCACATTTGACCTAAAAATTTGAAGCACTTAAAGATTGAATCTTGAAAAGTCAGTAATATGAAATGTAGTACTTAGAGTCTAGTTTCCAAACATGTAATTTATTTTAATACCTAGATGATACAAATTGATTTTCAATAGGCATGTTTAAAAACCATTGTTTAAAAGTCACTTTTTTTTACTATACCATGTACATTTATGGCCAAGATAACTTGACCTAAATAAACGTATTTTGCTAAATCCTTTTGGGGAAAGATGTGTAGTACAAGGAAATTTGATGAGAATATTTTTTTATAATTTTTTTCCAAATATTCATTTTTTATTGGCCCTAATTGTTGTATTTGAAAACCCCTCCTATACGGCCAACATAATTTGAGTAAAACTAATCATAAAATGAAAAAAACTTTCATTGTCTAAAGAATGATGCATAGATTGATGACATATTTTTTAAAAGACATTAAAAATTAAAAGTTATTAAAAAAATACAAACACCTGTCATTTCAAGCTTTATGACCAGTTTGCTAATAAATTAATTAATAAATAGAAAAACAAGTCTAATAAAAAAATTACATATTTGAAAATTACACATCATCATTTATAATGGGTTTTAATTTTGTAAAAAAATTTAGAAAAAAATGTTGTCATCCATATAGGTAGAGTCAGTCTTTTCTCTTGTTTTGTACTTAGATAAATATTTGTAGGTCTAATTCTCAAGGTTAGCTACCCATGCATTTTCTGAGCCTAAAACCAAACCAAAGCCAAGGGAAAAGGTAGTCGACCATTCCAAATTTGTTAGAATGGGTGCCCATTGTTTAGTGAGATTACTCGAGTGTCTACTCAACACTCCTAATGTCAACAACATTGCCTGGTGCTGAATGGGTACAGGAATCATGGGTAAAATAGGAGAAACCATAGGAGCAACATGAATGAGTCGATTGGGATAAATTTGTGCCCTTGGCTTATGTTGTGGCATGCCACCACCAACACTCTAGAATGTTGTAATATCAAAATAATTGGGTTTTTGACCCAACTGAAACTCCGCCCATAATTTTCTCAAAAATATATTGGTACCTCAAAATTAGCATGTGGTGGGTGATTAAACACCATCCACCACTGTTCCCAAAAATGTCTTGAGATCACCTCATGTCTACAACACTTAATTGATATTCTATTTTTGTTGCAAGTATAGGTTGATTAGTTGTTGGGTGAACAAAGAATGGGGCTAATGTTTGTCTAGTAATGTGAAGATCAAAGATGTCTTTATATGAAAGACCATCTGCATAAAACTTCCTCCTCTCTTGCCACCAAAGGCAGAATCTATCTAGGTCTACACCAATAGACCTAACAAAATCAATAATGGTTTGCATTGAAGATGCAAACCATACTACATGGGGTGCATCATGTGACATTGACTTAAAATCAAATTAATGTTTTCTTCTATTGCATTAATATTTTTATTGATGCTCTGTCATAATTGAGCCTCATTAGGTGGAGGGGGTGGGGGGTTTGGAGCTGGGGGATTTTGTAAAATATCATCTATTAAAAATGTTGGCAAGAGACACTATGTAGCTTCATAAGTGTTGTCATTGATGGCAACAAAGTCTATCCCACACATCCACAGTACATAGTATGTCTCTACTGAAAGTTAGATTGAAGATTGTTTTGGTCTGGTGAACAAAAATAGAGTATGTAACAAGGTCTAACAATTAGGTCTGGATCTCTCAGATGGTGTAGCTCAGAAAGTTGCATACTTGGACAAATCAAGAGGGGTATCATGACTATTGTATTCTAGAGATTTAGCCTCTGGTGATAAGGCATGAAAATGATATGAGCGTCTGAGTGTTGGGTTCTAGTCAAGCAGAGCAGATAGAGGAAGAACTAACTGGCAGAGTATCAAACTTTAATGCAGATGAGTAAAAGATGTTGATCAAGCAATTTGTGGGATTATACATTGTTATCTGACATGATTAATGACTTCTATGCCTGTGTTTTTGATACGCATCACAAATCAAGCATGGATTCAGCTAATAGATTAGTAACTTGTAAATATCTTGAGTGTTCTTGATGCTGACTAGGAAGTTGATAAAAATCCTTGATGCAGATATATATACTAGATAGAATCTAGCATGTAAGTGTGTGTGGTGAGCAACTGATGGGATAAAGTGCAAAGAAAAGTAGGGATAAGTGGAAAGCAACAATACAAGTCTGGTATGTGACAGAGCAACAACATTAAATAGAGGAAAAATGAAGTGCATCAGATCAGTGTATTATGCCTAATTGGAACTAAACTCTTGCATTTGTAGATGCTTCTCATCAGTTCAAACACTTGGCTATCTTCTGTAAGTTCTATAGATATTGAGTCTCTTGTAGGCAGTGTGCCTCTTGTGAGCAGTGTGCTCAGGCAGTGAGCCCTAATTGGCAACTGGCATTTTGTACTTCTTTATTCTTTTAATAGAGAATACAATCTTGGATTATTCACTTCATGGTTTTTCCCTTAACAAGGTTTCCACATAAAAATCCTTGTGTTATGTGTGTTGATTTTATTTCTATTCTTATTATTACATATGTTTTCATGTTTTGATGCAACACTAATTACTAAGATAACAAAAAGAAAAGAAAGTTAAGGAAATTTTGAGATAACTGATTCATCCCCCCTCTTAGTTATTTGCCTTATTTCTAACAATTGGTATTAGAGCCAAGTTCCTCTAAACAAAGCCTAACAACTTGAGAAAGATCTGGGAATCTCAATGAATGTATATGGTATGAAGAAACAACTTCAGTTTGCCCTAGATGATCTTGAACAATCCCACTCTAAAGTCAACAATTTGAGAGAAAGACTCAAACAAGCTGATGATTTCATAAATGAGCTAAAAGAAAAACTTAATATCTCTGTGAAAAAGAGAAAGGAACTATTTCAAAAATTAGCCAATCAGAGTGAAGTCAATGATACTAATGAAGATCTAGCTGAGAAAAATAAGCTATGTGAGAAGCTATCAAAATAAGTCATTATGGTAAGGCATGAAATGGAATCAGGGGTTATGAGATTGACCCTAGAAATTGAAGAAAAAAGGAAAATTGAAGATAATCTAAAACAATCCCTCAAGAAGAAAATAGAGGATTGCCATAAAATGGACAAAATAATCAATCATCTTGAATCTGATCTTGAAGAAGCTAGAGACAATGAAGAACAACTTGAGAATGAGATAGACACTCTTAAACAAGATCTTCAAACTACAAATGAATACAAAGAAAAATTCAAGATAAGCTCAACCCAACTTGAAGTTCTTGCAAGCCAAAAGAGGGTAGATGATAAGCATGGCTTGGGATAAGAGAAAGGTGAAAGCTCTAGATCTGGTCGGAAGAACTTTGGATCAGGAAATCAAAGAAACAGGCCTAGAAGACCTCTGGTAAGGCAACCAAATGCTCAAAGATATCCATCCTTCAATGGATACTGCTTTAATTGGAACAATTTCAGTCATAAAGCAACTTAGTGTAGAAGGAGAATGAATCAGACTAATCCATCCTTCTTTGGACAATGTTTCAACTGCAAAAGGTATGGTCACAAATCTCATGAATATAGAAATATGCAAATAAATAATTCATTCAATGGTAGATGATTTGCATGCAATAGAATGGGACATATGGCTAATCAATGAAGATCAAGAGGATATCAATCAAATAAGCAAAGAAATGTTGTCTATTACAATTGCAATAGATCTGGTCAGATTACCAAATTCTACAGAAGTAGAAATCATGATAGAGAAGGTCTAGTGCAACATAATTAGAAACAAGATAAGGGAAAAGGTAAAATGAATGCGAATGAAGTTTAAAAGGAGATGAACAAGATTTAGGTAAAGAAGAGTAAAAAAATGTTGGGGATGGATCCGCAGCTGAATCTGGTGCTGATATTCCTTCCGAAAACTAAAAGGGTGAGCTCTAGCTCAATGGAAGTCATAGAGAAAAACAATTTCCCCCAGCCAGTCAATTGATGCCTAAATTCGGCACATTCAGTAAACATCTGATGCTGCAGATTAAAGGGCTCTCAGAAAAACCTCTAAATAATCTTTAGTCAAAATGTAAAAGATCCACATGGAGTTTTGTAGGACTTATAACTGCTCAAGTTAATCCAGTTCTGACAGCTATCTGGCAAAGCAGAATTTCGTAAATAGATCCGGTATGATTCAAAATTGAAATGCTTTGATCTGTGGACCTATGGCATGATTGAAGAAAAGAAGATACCTTGTCAATTGTCACTGACAATGATTCTAAGGTCAGTTCAATGATTTGAGAAGTTCTCTCTCAAAACAGGGCAACCGAATAACTTAAGTTGTGCATTTATTACAAAAGTAAATTAGGGTTTGCGCAAGGATAAAAGGGTTCCTTCACTCATTATTTGCACACTTGCACTCACGAAGAAGAAAAGAAGAGCTCTGCAACAAAGATTCTACAAGATCAACTGAAAAATGAATTCAACCAGCAATTTGTACCAGCTCCTATTTCAAACCCTAAAGCATAAAATGGTACTTCTATTCTAAAAATCTCTCTTTGAATCTCTTGAAAAATGGCTACTCCAATGGTTGTTAAGATCTCTGATAGTCCACGTCCTAAATTCAAGAAACACCCTTATAAATCTCTAGAAGTTGATACTTTGGGTGCATTTTCTAGCATTCTGCATGGAGTATTGCATATAGAAGATGTTAGGGTTTATATCCATGCCAACATTGAGGAATTTGGAGACTCAAAATTGATGGATATTTAAAACAAACAATTAATAAACGAAAATTTTGAACTCAAACCTAAATTCAAGGCCCTTCGTTATAAACACTTCAAACATTGCATACATTTTCCATGTTTTGTAGAAGATGATTAGGTCCAGTATGTTCTAAGAAGGATGAATGATAATTTCATGTGGATAATGAGGCCCTTCAAGATAACTAAAGATGCCATTAGGGCAGTAACCAGACTGCATTCATCTAGTGGGTTACCTGCACTTAAATCTGTGAAAAACCAAACAATAACTGAAGCCATTAGATCCAAATTTGACAAAAGAGCAATGAACATAGATGACATCATAGATCTGGATGTCAAGTTTGCCTCAATGATAATCAGATACAAGATCTATCATTCGAGAAGGGAGAATTCTGTGTCTACCACAACAATCTATGCAACATATCAAATGTTGAGGGAAGATGCAGACTATGATCTATGTGAGCTTCTTCTAAATCAACTGTTGGAAAATCTGTAGAAGATCAAAAAGGATAAGAAGAATTCCTTCAAATATGGCTGTCTAATACCATGTCTATTCTTTTATTACATGAATGAGCTACCTAGATCAAGTGGTTGGGTTTGGCAAAATGACAAACTGGTTGCAATTCAGATTAGAGATTACATGTATGGACTTGGTGATGCTCAAGCCCAAAACATAGCCCTCTGGTGATACTTCAAGAACTGCTAAAGCATAATGCAAGCCAGAGAGAGGATACCACAATCCATAGTTAAGAAATACAAGGACACAGTGTGCTTCATGGTTGACACTAACCAATGCCTAATGGAAACAGTTGAGCCAAGAGCTGTGTGGATAATGGCCATGGGATACAAGGTCGAAGAAAAATCTTGGAACTACATATTCAACACCTGTTGAGCCAGCTTAAGGACACCAAAGCAAAAAGGTTTGGCTCCTTTCAAGAACTAAGTGTAAAAATACATGTTTAGTTAAGACAACCCGAGATAAAGAGGAAAGTAAGAAGGGAAGTTGAAGAAATTTCCAAAAGATTTGGCTTATCAAAAGAGATAGTAGATGCAAATAGAGAGAAAATGGAGAAGGTTGAGAAAGAGAAACAAGTAGCAAAGAAAGGAGATGTTTCGGTACAAACCTCCTCCCAGACTAGATCTTCCAAGAGCTCTACACCTGCCACTCTTAAAAGCTCAAAGGCTACCAAACTGGAAGTCAAGACATCCAGAAAAAGGGAAAAGAGGATGAAGACCAAAGCCACAAGGTCATATACAAGCCTTAAAGATGATGAAGTAATAGAATCTGATGAGGAAATCAAGAAAATCAAGAAGAAGAAAACATCTGGGGAATTCTCTGCTAGTAAAAATAAGGAAGAAAAGGTAGAGGAATTTGTTGAAAAGCCCACTCTTTCCATTGATGACATCATCAAGGCAGTTACTATGGATGGGAACCTGCAGCTAGTAACAGAGTTCTATGATGAATACAGTGATACTAACAAGAGGATTTTGGAAGAAGCTACTGTGAGGTACCTAAACATTTACAATAAAGCTTTCATTGAAATTATATCATTAATTCCTAAGAGTCCAGAAAAGGTACTTGAACTGAGAAAAGAGAATGCAAAGGCAAAAGACCTAGAGATTTGAGAAGAAATAATGATTCAGAGTTATCCTTCTATCACTCCAAAACAAATGGACATGATTTTTAAGGATTGTAAGGATGAGTTCTAGAGTAAGGAAAGAATGAATAAACTTATTCTTGGAGAAACTGACCAAGTAGCAAGTGAAACAAAAGATATCCTCTAGAATTCTTTGAAAAGATTTAATCTTCCTATTATAGAGGAAACAATTGAAGAACCTTCTACCATGGATGTTGAAGGATCAAATGTAACTAATGAAGAATCTTCTGACAAGGATATAGAAGGATCAAAGAAAATAGATGAAGAGAAGCCTAAGGACTTAGATTCCTCTATTCTGGAAGAGGAAGTTCATGAAGCAGTAAACACAGGTGACATCTCTCCTCCAAATCCCACTGTAGACATTCTAGATTCTGAAGCTGAAGGAGAAGGAAGAAAAGAGGAGAAAGTGAGTCAAGAAGAGGAGGTTAAGGGAAAATAAGAACAAGAAGAAAAGACTAGTGATGACTATTCTGATATCCCAAAAGAATAGAAGACTCAATCACTAGCAAGAGACACTGCAGAGGCAGTGAAGAACTTCTTAAATAGAGAAATGATGGAGATAGATGAACCTGAGCTATTCCAAGGGCCATTGAATTTTGACTCTCTCTCCCCGGTTTAGACAATGAAAATAGCATCTTTTGCTTAAGCCAAAGCAAAAGAAAAACTCCCGAAATCTCACATGGAAGACTATGAACTATTGGAGATTGCATCTGGGATGCTAGAAAAGATCATGCCATCCTTCCAAAAGGATCCTTCGGCCTCACCATCTAGTAACTTGAAAACTTTAGTAAATTTTGTTAACACTCATTTTGAATCTCTAGAGAATTCAACAGAAGCAAAGGTCTGGAAGTAGTTTTTAGGAAAAAGATTCACTGAAGTGCAAGGACTAATTGCTAATGATAGGAGGACCCTAGACATTGGAATGAAGAGCCTTGAAAATGCTCTTAAAGATGGTGGGTACATATACAAATTTTGTTTATCTTGGCCCAAAGTGACAAAGGACATCGAGAAGAAAGTGAAAGAACAAGAAGAAAAACTGTCAAGTTCATCTCAGAATTTTGATCCCCTTACTACCTCTCTAATGAATCAAGAATGCCAAGCTATTGTCATCATAAATGAAATAAAGAGGCTGGACAAAGAAAAGAAGAACATAATAAACTGAATGGGTGAACTCAAAGGGATAATTATCCCTAAGGTAGAGGCAATGCATGAGGCCTTGATAGATGCTCAGACCACAGCCCGGACCAGTGATCCGACAGATTTAAGAAGGGTAGAAGCATATACATTTTTGTTGAGTGGTCACATCTCCATTTTTGATAGGATGAAGTGGAGCTGGGCCACAGAGTTTGTACAATTGAAGGCCACTTTTACAGATATACTTAAGTATATATACTTATGCAGCCATGTATAGGATAAGTTTTGCAAAATTTTGGTATGCGGATTCCACCCTTTTCCATTGATGTCAAAGGGGGAGTGAGGAGTAGTGAAAAATGTGGAATCCAGCTAAGGGGGAGCTCTGGTAAAATAGTGCAAAAGATAGAGCATCATCCAAGGGGGCCTTACTGTGACACTTAGCCATTTTTCACTATGTGTTGCCATCGATGCCAAAGGGGGAGATTGTTGGCAAGAGACACTGTGTAGCTTCATAAGTGTTGTCATTGTTGGCAACAAAGTCTATCCCACACATCTGCAATACATAGTATGTCTCTACCGGAAATCATATTGAAGATTGTTTTGGCCGGTGAACAAAAATAGAGTATGTAACAAGGTCTGACAATTAGGTCTGGATCTCTCAGATGGTGTAACTCAGCAAGTTGCAGACTTGGACAAGTCAAGAGGGGTATCATGACTACTGTATTCTAGAGATATAGTTTCCGGTAATAAAGCATGAAAAAGATATGAGCGTCTGAGTGTTGGGTTCCATTCAGGCAGAGCGGACAGAGGAAGAACTAACTGGCAGAGTATCAGACTTCAATTTGGATGATTAAAAGATGTTGATCAATCAATTTGTAGGATTATACATTGTTGGATGATATGATTAATGACTTTTATGCCTATGTTTGTGATACGCATCACAAATCAAGCATGGATTTAGCCGACAAATCAATAACTTGCAAATATCTTGAGTGTTCTTGATGCTGACTAGGAAGTTGATAAAAATCCTTGATGCGGATATATATACCAGATAGAATTTAGCATGTAAGTGTGTGTGGTGAAAAATTAATGGGATAAAGTGTGCAGAAAAGTAGGGATAAGTGGAAAGCAACAATACAAGTCTGGTATGTGACAGAGCAGCAACATTAAACAAAGGAAAAATGAAGTGTATCATATCAGTGTATTGTGCCTAACTGGAACTGAACGAGCTTGCATTTGTAGATGCTTCTCATCAGTTCAAACACTTGACTATCTTCTGTAAGTTCTTTAGATAGTTAGTCTCTTGTAGGTAGTGTGCCTCCTGTGAGCAGTGTGCTCGGGTAGTGAGCCCTAATTGGCAAGTGCCATTTTGTACTTATTTATTCTATTAACAAACAATACAATTTTGGGTTAATCACCCCATGGTTTTTCCCTTAACATGGTTTCCACATAAAAATCCTTGTATTATGTGTGTTGATTTTATTTTTGTTCTTATGATTACCTATGCTTTCATGTTTTGATGAAACACTAATTACTAAGATAACAAAAAGAAAAGAAAGTTAAGGAAATTTTGAGATAACTGATTCACCCCCCCTCTAAGTTATCTACCTTGTTTCCAACAAAAAACTCATCCATTGGATGGTCACCTGCATTTACAATTAGAATATAAAAATAAATAAATATTTAATTAATCATTTGTGGATATTCATATCAAAAACTTACAAATGTAATAAAAAAATATATCCATATTGAAAACTTACAAACACATATCTACAAATAAACTTAACCTAATATCTGAAAATGTAAGTTTAAAATATCCATGAATAGAAATATTAATACAAATCATGTACAAGTACAACTAGTCAAGAAAAAATATGGACCTGATTGTTGAGAGTACTATGTGTCTACTACATTTGACTTGATCCATTTACTTTTTTTTAAAATATTGAAATTAAAATAGTTGTAATAGACACATTAAAGATTCGAGTTAAAACATCAAATAAGTACCCCAAGATGTGTTATTTAAATTTTAATTCATATGCTATGAACCTAGGATTTATCAAAGCTAGATTATATCATTATGATTATTAAAAGATAATAGGTGATTATTTTATTATTACCACTCTTTATGTCGAAAACATGTTAATTGGAAATAATAAGTAAATGATTAGGTTGTTGAAATTTTACATTTCATCATAGTTTCTTATCAATAATTTTTAGTTTACTAATTTTATCTTAGGAATGGTAGTTAGAAGAGATAGAGCTCACATAAAACTTTGGTTATGTTAGAGGATGTATGTTGACTATTTATTTTATAAATTTAGGATCGGTGTTCCTATTCCTATCAGAATAGTGACTTCATTTGAGTAGTGTCTTCAACACTAAATATGACATTTAGAACCCAAATCATGTGCCCCAAGTATATGAGTGTAGTTTAAATTACCTTTATATATGTTATTATTTGTACCAAACTAGACATTGCCCAATGAGTAGGAGTCCTAATAAGGTTAATGTACAATCTATGAACAAAATTAGACTCTAGCAAAGAGGGTCTTCATATATATATTCATGGAGTTTAATGTATCATATTTTCTACCAAGGGGACTTGATTGACAAGGAAAATAAATAAATAGAGATTTATGGATTTTATTAGATAGTAGATATACCCAATTGGATTTCTACTAGTGGGTATGTTTTTAACCTAGTTGGTGGCATGTAGTGTTAGTTAAGAAAAAGATAGGCAAGTGGTTGGTATTTTAACTATGAAGATAGAGTGCATGAAAGACACTCATTCCTATAAGAAGGAATTTTGGCTTCAAATATTATGTTTAGATACTAGATGAAATTAGGATACAATGTAAATTCCATGTGATATAGTGAGACTAGGTACATCACATTTGTAAACAACCCTATATGTTTAGCATGCAAACTAAGCAGATTGATGTGTGATAAGTTATTTGTTGTGACATGGTGGAGGATACAAGGGTTATGATTGAGAAGGTGGATGCCTATATGAATTTGATGTCACTGAATTAATGAAGCTTATGAGCAAAAATAAGTACATATTATATGTAGGCCAAAAATAAGAATTACATCCCTTAGCAGTTAGTTCACTTTGTTGGAACCTCATATAATTCTGATATTTACCTATAGGAGTGGAAAATTATTAGGCCTAGATGTTGTAAACATTGAAAGTATTTAAAATTTATGGTAACTTTCAATAAGGGCTTATTTTATGGTAATTTATTTGTATCACCTCATAAGGGCCTATTTAATTGGTATAGTTTGTTTTATATCTAAAATCCCATCATTTCTCTATATAATTTCATTTATATATGCATTGTTTGATGTCAATATAGACTTCATAATGAGTGTGTTTTTTGTTTTCCTATGTTGTACATGGAATCAAGACAAGCAAACATCATTATTGACAAATTGTTGGCTACTTGTTAAGGAGTGACAATTGGTCTTCTAGATTTATACCTTTTCGTCTTCCTCTTCCCTATTGGGGATTTCTTGAATTTATAGTAATCTTGGGAATAGATGTACATACTATGTTTAGGTGACATCATGGATCAAGAAATACATTTTATTCTTATAACTCAAGATTTGGGAACATTTTTATTCGAGATTAGTGCTCTATTTTGGTGCATTTAATACCTTCAAGGAGTTCCTCCATGTTGCTCTAGTTATACTCAATTTTTATGGCATGTTCTCTCTTTAATTTTGTTTCATTGTTCAATTTATTTTTTTTGGCATTTATAGTCATTTATTATTGTCATATTCTAACTCTCTAAAATCTATAATTGGTGAACTAGGTTGGAAGATAATTTAGAGTAGTTTATGGTACAAAAGTCTATATCCTACACAAGTTTACACCTTCAATGTTTTATGGTACCTTGCATAGATGTTCTAAATATTTTGTTAGCACTCAATTTAACCTATTTGGTGCATACATTGAGACTTAGCCTTGAACCCATTAGCCAACTACCACCACATATCACCTTAGCCTACTAATCACCTTTCCTAGCATTTTACCCACCTTCGATTATGTCATAGTTGGGATGAAACCTAGTGTGTCTCTTTCAAAATTTAAATCTCTCACCTTAAAGCTGAAATTCCAAAAATATGATTGTTATTTGATTAGTCCACCCACCAAAACTTGTGTCAAGTTGGGCATCTAAGAACAAATATTTAGAACAACTCCTAGGTCATAAAAAATATCCATTATTAAAAGAAATATTCAAATCAGGGACACACACAAAGAATAGTTAATTAAAGTTACATCAATCTCAAGCTTATATTAGGCTCTCTTGCATCAAGATTTGTATTTCTACTTGCCATGTTTTATAACATTATATAACTCTTAAGCGGATTGGCTATTGTTGAAACTTTTCATGGTCTTCTATTTTCCATACAAAAATCCCTATTGTGCTTTTAAGGATATCATCTTTCTAAGTAGTGGGTACAAAAGGAACAAGAAAGTATAGGAGGTCACATTATTAATTTAAACTAGGCTACACTAGCTAGAATAGGTTGCATTGAGAGGTCCTAGCTACACTAACATGAAAATCTAAATATCTATGTCATAGTAATTTTTGTATGTGTTCAAAAATCACATTTTATACTTGAGTTGTATATCACATGCAAGTTCCCTTAAGATTTGGAAATGGTAAGTACATCAACAAGTTATGCAAAATAATAGAACCTAACCTACCCTAATCTACTAAGGAATAGAAGAAGGATACTTTTAATAAACAAATTGATCATTTTAGTAAAGTACAATCAATTCCTTAGTACATTTGACGAAAAGTCAAGGTTTAAAAAAATATCTAAACTACTCTTATAAATTTAAAGCAAAGTACTAGTAGTACATCTAAAATCCCATCATTCTACCTGTACAATTTCATTTACATGGTAAGTGTGTTTGATGGTTGAGGTATGAGTATATTGTCTAGTTTGCATTCATGTGTGCAGTATGGTTATTGAATGAACTATATTATTGGGGATCTAATAGTTAATATATCTTTGGTCACATACACTAGTTTTAGGGTTTAAGGTTCATAGTTTATAGTAAAATTTTAGTTTTAGGGTTCATCAAGTTCATAGTTTTAGGGTTTATAGTTATATATAGCATTTTATGGTTTATAGTTTGAAGTTTTATGGTTTATAGTTAAATATAGTGTTTTATGGTTTATCATTTGAAGTTTCAGTGTTTATTGATCATAGTTTTAGGGTGTATAGTAATAGAGTTTCAGGGTTTATCAAAAAATACATACCATATTTTTACTTAAAACCTAATTTTTCAATTTACATCTACAATCATAAAAAAAATACATTAAAAATAAACAACAAGCCAACTTGGAGGTCTTCAAAAATGAAGAGGTGGCGGGAGGAGGTGACAAGGAAAAAATCCACTGGAACTATGTTGGTAGGACTTTTAATAACACACACCCATTTTGCTATCTCATTGTCGTTGTCTTTCTAGGGAAAAATGAGCCCACAATTTCTTTTTTTTTAAATTATATACATTTTAGAAATGAGTACATGTTTAGTAATGGGTACCCATTTAGTAACATATACCCATTTACTAATGGGTAGCCATTTAGGCTCGGGCACCCATTCATAAACGGGTACCCATTTAGGTTCAGGTGCCTGTTCCTAAATACGTACTCGTTCCTATCAAAAAATTTTCATCCACATGACTTCCCCTACATGGGGACCCAACTTCTTGTGGGAACCCTCAACATCTTCATTATGTTGTAGAGTAGGATTGTGTTGTTATTATGTTTGTTTGTTGCAGATTTGGCTTCATCAATCCATCTCATCATGATTTGAAGGATCTTCATCTTCGTGAGGACCTCACCTCTAAGGTGACATCAATTTGAGTTTCAATCATTTAATTTCATCAGTGGATTTGGCATCTGCCATCCTTAGGCATGTACTCTATCTAATAACAATGTTGGAAGACTGGAATCTTCTTCTGAGGCTTGACCGAGGCAAGCTCCTAAAAATAACATCCTTTAAACCCCTCTCTATGTGTTTGTAGGTTATAGGTATGGGACTTGGAAAAGTGCAAGTGTAGAGAAGAAGTTTAAAGGATAAAGATTTTGAATCTTGGAGACCTTTTCTAATATTTCTCCCTCCTAGACTAGGGTGCCTACCTCATAGTCCTCCCAATAGGCTTGACCTCAAACTTAGGACCTGAACACAGTCTGACACATCTCTCTACTCTGAATCTACAGAAAAATTGCCCTATTGCACTTGGGTGCCTACCCCTTAGTCAGCAAAGTTTCCATTTCTAAAAATCCAACTTATGGTATGTTTTTTATTATCCATGAGTCTCTTCCTATACAATTTTATATAGAATTATGTCTATTTGTACTAGATTGCATTATAATTATGGTTTGACAAATCTCTCAATCTAATCAATTTTTCCATATGATTCCTAAGTACACAAACCTATTGTTGAGTCCTCATTCATCTATAGTGACTTGGCTCAGTTGATGTCCTTGAATGTTATTCTAAAAGGAGGGTTTGATTTGATATACTTTAACACTATCTACCATCTTCCCACATTCCCACACTTAACATTTTAGTGAACCTAGAACAGTGGCAATTTTACATCTTTATGAGTATTGTAATCAGTCCTTGCATTCATTCATATCATATTTATCATCTTGCATTGAAAATTCTTACATACATTTGACAATTTTTGAAAAAGAAGCATTCTAGGCTTGCATTAAGGCATAGTTTTGCAAATTCTATATTGCATATGATATAAAGATTTAATTTTCTTATTTTTACATTAGATATAATCCTTATTATAGTAATTTATCATTGCTCCATATCAAACATTGCATTTAAAAGTTTCATTTGGTAGGGTTTTGCTTTAAAAGTTGCATTTTTCATATAACCTAGTCTTTGCAAAAACTAGGGTTTGTATTCCAAATTTTAGTTTCAGATTTTTCTACTCTTTTTCAACATTCATTCAAATCTAATTTTGAAGTGTAATTGTTGGATCATATTGCATGCTTTTGCATCCTAGCTTTGAAACTTTCACCTTTTACTATTACACATTGTGTATTTCAACAAGTATAACTACCTTACTCCTTTTGGTTGTTCTATTAGTGGGTGCATTGAGTGTTGTATGCCCTTGCATGAGTTGTATAACCCACTTCCCTAATAGAAACACCCTTCTAAGGAGAATCTATAGACTAATGGGTTCTATTTCTTTGAATATCACTGACATACAAACATCAGAAAATCCTTTGAACACTTACTTTAGAAAGGGTAAATCACAATCTTTTCAAGATATCATGACTACCACTAGGATAGAAGAACAAACATTTCAAGATTATGAAGATGCAATTGAAGTGATAACACATATACCTAATGATCAAATCCACAAACTTGATAGAGAACTAGTTGATTTTCAAGCATTTGTGGGAAAAGAAAGGATAGCTAAAGAAGTTGTACCTATTGTTCATAGTCTTAGAGAGCTATTAAAACAAGGAAAAGATGATATTAATATGCTTCATGGAATAGCCCATATATAGTGGATAACAACATTATGTTAGTGAATGACTGTACAAATATCATTAACAATGTGTCATCACCTATTCATACATAGGTATCGACACCTATACCACTACCAGAATGTCCACTTTCACATCTTTTATCCCCACTATTAATGCACAACCTTGTAGTGATGCTACCACTAACATGGGAGTATCTAATGGCATTAATTCATAGAATTACAAAGCTATGGGATTTAATTATCAAAACCTTGCACTTAAGGTGTCTTCCTTTATGAATAACCATTCTTAACCACCTCTCCATTCCACCTATTCTTAGACACCTTTCATTTCCAATTGCTCTCAACCACCTTTCATCACCAATCAAAACCAATCACATTTAAATTACATGACTATAGCGTCAAACTCTTCTAACCCACAAAAATCACCTAATGATGCCCCTTTAAACCAAATCTTGCAAAGCATGACCTCCTTATAGAAGAAAGTGACAAATTTGACCAATGGTTTCTCTCAACCTAATATACCAATATACCATGCTTGTAGTCCTTTATCTTTTACAATCCTAAGAGCTCAAATGCTTGATAATTTTGAGACTTGTTGAATTTAAAATATAGTGGTAAAGGTGATCCTAATACTCATGTGGTAGCATTCACGGCTATGTGTTTTGATTTCTTCTTTGAAGAGGATTTTCTAGGAAAACTCTTACTGTGATCCCTAAAATATACTACTTTGGAATGGTTTTGATCATTACCTTTTAATTCAATACACTATTTCTCATATCTTGTTGATCAATTCTTATAGCATTTCCAAGAGAATATTAGACCTATGGTCTCATTGATTGATTTAGTTCATTGTAAACAAGGTCAGAAAGAAAAGTTAACTAAGTTTATCAATTGATATCAAGCCCTTTTCACATAGATACAATATTTGATTATAGATGAGGATGCATAGAATATATTAATTAAATGAATCTACAACCTAACATCCATGATAAAATCCTCTTGATGAAGTATAGCTCTTTTCAACATCTATGCAAACTCTTCGTGATTACCAGCTTTTGTCTAGTCCCTGTGAGAATCAAACCTTATCGACTCAAATTGGTCAATCCACAATTGGAACATCTCAAAAAAAATTAAGTCAAATAATAAGAGTTTCATCAAGATCAATGGACATCATTTGACCAATTTTCAATCACAAGTGTCCACTATCAATAATCCTAAATGGGCACCATTTCAATTCAGGAAACAACAAAGACAATTTACTCCATTATCTAACTCTCTTCTATCAATTATGAATCAAGCAGTAAGAAACAATATTTTGAAGCTTGGACTCCTATTAAACCATTCGATAGCAACCGGATACAAGGACCCTCATTTGATGCTAATTCCTTTTGTCAGTATCACCGCCCAATAGGACATGACACCAAACAATGCACACATCTTAAACATGAAATTCACGACCTCATAAATTCTAATATAATATAGGTAACTGGTGTGAATGACAATGGAAATAAGTCAGTTGCCCCTTTGAATAAGAATTTGCAGATCTTTACAAATCCTTTTCCTAAGCATAATGACAACAATATGGTAGAGCAAAATAAAATAGAGTAGGAAGACAACTACCTTGACTATGATGAAATAATTGGCATGATACAAGTGGATAACAAAAAGACTGCAAACTCACCTTGTCCACAAGGGAAATATATCTATGCTAAGGTTCCTCCACTATTATCCCTTCAAGGATCGAAAGATAATCAAAATACAATAGATACACAAATTGAGCAACTTCAACATGATAATATTAAGCAAGAAAAAGTTCTCAAGATGTAAAGCATCACATTTCATCATGAAAGACTCCTTCGTCAAGAAAACCAAAATAGGAAAGAAAATGAATGGAAAGGAACAAGGCAACTATCATCAACGGGAAATAGAAATGATTCCCATCCTCATATGCAACAAAAGATTTTAAACATATAGCGTCTTGATAAAAAAGCATCGCATGACCATTTTGGAAATAAGCATCACTCAGGTATGAACTACTCAATTTTTACCACACTTGATGGATCACCTTTTTATGATGCTCGCAAGAGTGAACTCCTCTTAGATATATATGATATAATATTGTGTCATGTTGTGTTCCTCTGTGTAGTGCTAAGTGTTGTTTAGGTCTCCTTGGATGACCCTTGATACTCTTGTAAGGTCAAGGATATTGGGAGACTGCCTCTACTGTGACCATTCTTCTACCTCTTCTCTTCTCTATTTTATTGTTGTGTGTTTTGACTTAGGGGCATAGCATTATGGAAGATGTCTGAGGGGCATCCTCCTATGTGGTGCTCCTAAGGCACTTAGTTCTCCTCTCTCATTTTTATTGTTTACATTCTTTTGTGATTCTACCTAGTTGGCGGATGATGAAAACAATCAAATACTGATAAGGACCATGTGTCCCTTAAGTAAGTAAGCAAAAATGGACCTAGTCCATATATATATATATACACATATATGTATATATATATACATATGTATATATATACATATATACATACATACATACATATACATATACACACATACATACATATATATACACATATATACATACATATATATACATATATACATACATATATATATATATATATCTAGATATATACATATATATCTAGATATATATATATATATATATATATATATGATGCTTGACTAATACAATCACTTTGTGTGATCTATCATGTTATAATATCTCTTGTAACAACAATGTGAGATAAAAACCATCCAAAGTGTGTAGAAGTAGATTAAGAGTATTCCAAAGGTTTGTTACAAGAGATATTATAACATGATAGATCACATAGGGTGATTGTGTTAGTCAAGCATCATATCCATATATATATAAAGGTTTTTACCTCACATTGTTGTTATTGCAAGTGTCGACTTGGTATTTGATATGATCTAATATATGATTTTTGCATAGCTTTCATGATTTGATTTTATTGTTATCTTATAGTAAGATTTTCTCACCAAAGCTTATATTTTGTTGATTATCTTAGCAAATAGTATCAATGTGTTTGTGGGAACATTCGACAATCGTGGCACATGTCACCTTTGGGGCATGGGTTTTGTGAAAGCTCTAGTTCTCTTGCGTGTTTTCACTCTATCTTAATGTGCTTGATACCAACAAGTAGGATCAATCACCTTAAGTTGGGGGCATATATAATGGTATCTATCTGATTATCTCTTACATTGACAAAGTGTGTTTGAAAACCCTCATCTCGAGGTAGGATGGTGTATCTCTTGAGCTAGTGCACATCCTTTTAAAGAAAAAATCCATCATTGTGAGGTAGGATTACATATCTCTTAAGCTACTATGTATGCTTTTAGACAAAGCCCTTCTACAGAAGGCGGGATAGTGTATCTCTTGAGCTAGTGCACATCCTTTTATACAAAGTCCTCTACGGAGGTGGGATTGGATCCTAAGTCATCCACCCTTAAGCATGTCTTTTGCAGTTGTGGTGGCATAGCTCAACTGTTAGATGTGTTTGGCATGTTTTAGATGGTGGGACTTAATAATAAGCTCCTTCTCATTGCCCATGTTTTCCATGTATAAGACATACAGTGTGTCTATGGCATACTCTGTGGTACTCATGTATTCTGTGTGTCTTCCTTATGTATTGGTTGTGTCTTCCCCTGAGTGTGATCTAAAGGTGCATAGCAATGAGCTACATCCACACTTGTGTCTTTGCTTGGTGTGTCCTCCCCCTGGTGTGGTCTAAAGGCATGTAGTGATGAGCTCCCTCCATATTTTGGTTCTTTTTTGCATATTTTTGGTATTCTAAAGGTGCATAGCGATGAGCTCCCTCCACCCCCTGGTTTAGGATTTTGTTTAGTTGTTAAATCAATGTATTCTTCATGTATTGCATGACTGCTCTCATGTCTTCTCCATGTATTGCATGCTTCCACTATATTCTCCTTTTTTTCAATGGTTCTTACTATCTTCTTTATGTCTTGCATGTCTTCCATGTGTTTTCTAATGCTTACCTGAGATTGGGGCTAGAAATAGTCCTCCAACCTTTGGGTATGCTTTAGCTCTATGTGTTTGGCATGTTTGATGTGTTTGATGTGCCTCAACTATAATTTAATGTATATATGGAATCATAAGATCATACATAAACTAAAGTGGGGGTTAAATGTTATGGAGTAAAAAGTATCCCTATGCCTTTTTACCTCCTAGTTTAGCTCCTAGGTCCCTATGTTTACACATTGCAAGGTGAATACTAATCCTAGAATAATTTACCTTGAAACCCATGTCAAATGGGACATAGGAGCCTATCCTAAACCTTAATCAAGACTAAATTAGGGCCTTGGTACTTAGGCTCCCGTGCCCAAGTCCAGCCTAAGTTTTTAGGATGAAAATGTAAAGTGTGTTTGCTTGGGCCCTTTCAAAACATTTTCTTTTGCTAGCCTTTTCAATTTAAATTACGAATGTTAGTAGGAAAGAATATATAAGTGAGTTTATGACTTCATTTTACACCTAGATGGATAATGTAAACTCAAGATATTGAGCTAAGGGATCTCAAGGCCTTCATTGTGTTGTAGAGTAGAATTATGTTGTTATTGTGTTTGTTTGTTGCAGATTGGGCTTCATCAATCCATCTCCTCATGATTTGAAGGATCTTCATCTTTGTGAGGGATTCACCTCGAAGGCGAAATCAATTTGTGTTTTAATCATTTCATTTCATCATTGGATTTGGCCTCTACCCTCCTTGGTTATGCACTCTATCTAACAACGGTGTTAGAATACTTGAACATCATTCTAGGGCTTGACAAAGGCAAGCTCCTAAACAGCACAACCCCCAAACCCCTCTCTTTTTTATTACAAGTTACATGTGTAGGAGTTGGAAAAGTGGAGGTGTAGAGAAGTATTTTGAAGGATAAAGATTTAGAATCTTACAGAAGTTTGATGATATTTCTCCCTCCTAGACTAGGGTACCCATCTTGTAGCCCTCCCAACAGGCTTGACCCCAAACTCACAAGATGAATAAAGTTTAACACCTCTGTCTACTCTAGATCTACAAAAAAATTGCATTATTGGAGTTGGGTGCCTACCCCATATTCTGCAAAGTTTTTGTTTCTAAAAATCCAACTTCTGGTATGTTTATGATCATCCTTGAGTCTCTTCTTGTACAATTTCCTATAGAATGATGTATGTCTATACCTAATTGCATTATAATTAGGGATTGAGTCTTAATCTAGGGTTTGACAAACCTCCCAATCTAATCAATCTTTCCATATTATTCTTGAGTACAAAAACCTATAGATGAGTCCTCACTCATCTATAGTGACCTGGCTCAGTTATTGTCCTTGAATGTTATTGTGAAAAGAGGGTTTGATTTGATAGACTTTAACACTATCTATCATCTTCCCACATTTTCACACTTAATAGGTATCTGTTGTGTGGTTACACAACACGCCCCATTTTAACTTATCAAAACAGGGACCCAACTTTTGGCTTGGCTTGTGTTGTCTGCTTTCTGGCG
The DNA here is from genome assembly GCA_027924645.1 of Cunninghamia lanceolata. NCBI lineage: Eukaryota > Viridiplantae > Streptophyta > Pinopsida > Cupressales > Cupressaceae > Cunninghamia > Cunninghamia lanceolata. The sequence goes on from BSBN01000193.1 coordinate 10,833,656, forward strand.
GTTTGGTAAAAATAGGTCAGGTGCATCATCATCATGAAGGTCAGGATGAGGTTGGTCATCATCATGAGGTCAGTTTGTCAAAGTTCATATTTTGTTTCTATGACCTCATGGTTAGAAAGAGCTTGAAATTCCATGCAGGTTTGCCTTTTACATCACTTGAAAATTCGTCCATATGAGGGAGTTATGCACAGTCAAAGTTTTGGTCAAACCTGATAATTGCTGTGTGAAGAACATCATCATCATATTTGAAAAGCCCCCGATAATATCCTGAGGTCGAAATATCCGGACGTCAACTTTAAGTCGTAGTAGGTTGTCCCCGTCGAAGCGGTCTTTTGTATCGCGAAAGGTCATCATCATGATCTTGGTCTATCACCCAATATAAAAAATCATGCAGTCCCGAAACATCCGGACGTCAATCTTAAGTGATAGTGTGTTTTACCCGTCGAATGACCTTGGGCACATCGCGAGCATCATGATATTCTAACATCACCCGATATTATAATATCATGCTGATGATCGTCATCACCCTACTTAGAAAATTCACCATCTGCAAAATTTGCATGCGCACGTCAAAGTCCTGGTGATCATCATCATCAGGATATTTTTCAAGGCAGGATCATATTTCGTAATATCCTCCTGATCTCCTTTTGCGTGATCATGATGATCACCTTATCTTTCAAAGGGGGAGGGTGATATTCCATTCCTAAGTCATGTTGACAAGATCATCATGATCTTGTTTCTCTACCCGACATTTCGCAATATCCTCCTGCCGAGAAGTATAACCTTTTGCAAATCTCCTGATGACGTCATCCCGACCTGATAAACGAAGAAGCAAATATCAGGATGACGTCACCATCACCTTTCTCCTTCGGCAGGATATTTTCCCAGGCATGATCCTGTTCGCCAATATGATGATGACGATGACGTCATGTTCAAAGATTAACAAAGGCCCCGGATATCCTGATGACGTCATCTGGACGTTCAACAGGATCTTTTTTATTTTAAATCACCCAGTGCGGATATGATGATGATGATCATCATCATCCTAATCTTTCAAGCGGGTTACCTTGGCCGCAAAAAGGGGATCATATTACATTCAATCATCCTGATCATCTTCCTTAGGTGACCAGATATCACATTTGTCCCCTGATCTTAACGAAGCATGACGGTGACGTCATCTTTTGCCTTTTAATGAAGCCCGAATATGACGATGACGTCACCATGATATTCCTTTCCTCGGCAGCAGGATCATATTCCGAATCCTCCTGTTTGTCTTCATCATGATGATGATGATGATGTCTTTCTTTCCCCAATATGCAGAAGTGAAACATCCTAATGTGCTTTTCATCAGAGCATTCGGAAAGGAGGAGCATCATATTACGTGATATCCTGCAGCTTGATAGAAGACATAGAGTTGGGCATCATCATGATTTTTGGCATCGGTATAACTGTTGCCATCGGCCAAGTCTAATATTGTCACCCTGATCATATGTGGTCGCACCGCTGCGAATATGATGATGATGGCCCGAAACATGCAAACAGAGCATGCAAAGCCGGATTCGAAGGATGGTTAAAGGGCGGTTATTTCCTTGTGTATTTTGAGATCATCATGATCATATTTTGAACCTGATACACGTGGAAATGGGCGAGAACATGAAGCGATGGAAATTTGAAGACCCGATTGCTGATTTCACAGTCAACGATGGTTGACCAGGGTGTTTTGAAGATGTTTATGCATTTAGTGCATAATTTTCCACTGATTTGGAGCCTGATTGCCTGTAGCTGCACATTTTTGGGGGCTTGTTTAATAAAACGTTTTACTTCCTATTGTTTATCCGCATGATGATGAACTTAATGTTTGTCTGTTTACTTGCAGGAAGTCATGATGCTGCTGCTGAAGCTGAGCATTAAAGTCATGATGCTGTTAGAGCTGCTGCTGAAGCTGATAATTGCAAAGTTGCACATGGAGGCAACATGAACCAGAAATAAGGAGGATATTGTCAAATATGCTGTTCGCCAGCTGGAGACATAATCAAGTTAAAGATGCTGGAATATTCTGTGCCAGCTGTACATTTGCTAACTGGCGAAGCATGTGCTTTTCATCTGGACCGTTGATTGTTGTGAGAGGATCCTGATCCTTGGATCATTGTAACCATTTTCTGGCATTTGCTCTATATAAAGGCCAGAGCCTGAAACATTAAAAGGGATATATATAGGATATACATTAGAATACACAGACACATCTGGCGCATTAAGGCTAATTACTGTAGAATCAATTAGGAGATCGGATTACTGAGACTAATGAGGATAGAATTGTTGAAATGTCAAGGTTCTTTCTTCAGATCACTGTAAATGTACCTGTTCTTGAGCATACTGAATGGATATGAAGTTCCAGATTACATCCTGATTGTAAATTTTTTGTAATCTTTCTGTTGATTTCTGGATATGTACTGGTGAATGCTGTGTTCAACTGGAAGCGCTTTCATTTCATTACATGTTGTTATCAACTTTTCCTTTGAAGATTTGCACTAGATCATGCGGATTTGTGGAATGTCCTGGTGAAGTATGATTCTAGTTTCCTTCTTTTCATTGCATGTATGGGAGCTTGTATGTGGATCAGTGATCTAAGTCAAGTAATTTTGGGAATCTCATTCTTTAACCCTTTTTCTTCTTTTAATTTCATAAATTCATCACCATAACTGCAAATCATGATAAATAACAAGCAGAATAGAGAAATATGCTGAAATCCCATAGGTAACTGAAAATCATTAGCATATTTGAGTTAAATGCATGTAGTATTGAAAATATCATGCAAAGAATCATAAATAATGGTAGAAATCAGGCAAATATCAGCCTGTAGGCACATTATTTGACTAACTTCACAGTGCAGAGGTAGAATTATTGGAGATTTATGCAGAGCAGACATACAGATCAGGATATTTGGATGATGATGATGAACTTTGCAGAAACACGTAAGGCCCCTGAATGGAAAACAGCAACACACATCAACCACTGAGTAACGTCAGTAGATTAAGACCTAATCAACGGAGACTTGGGATCATGAATTCTCTGAATTCATCGTATCTTTCAAGATGAGTAAAGGTTGTTGTGTAACTTTTATTCTATGTTTGTGAATGATCAACATCATGACCAACATAAAATGGTGCTAGAAGGAGGGCCGGACAGAGAATTTCTAGATTTCATCAACAGAAGGAGGGCCGAACTGGAAAAGACACCACTGCTTTAGTCATCATTCATTTTATGCAGGCCCCTCGCTTCTAACGCAACATAAATTGGCGCTAGAAGGAGGGCCCGACCGGAAGATCACGCTCATCATCAGTATTTTCAGGTTTGATGGCGTATAGGAGTAAGGTATCCTCAGATCACTCGTGAATTTCAGTAAATTTCGTAAATATTTGCTGTGACAAGATTGTATATGCACATTCTGTGTAAAGATTTCCAAATCTCACATAAATATTGCAGGCTTTACAGTAGATCTCTATGAATTCACTAATATCGGCTACAGATGTGTAAATTTGTTCAAGCTTTGAGAATTTGAGCTTTAGGCACTCGAGATCTTGTGTTACGGGTCAGGATATCCCAATATCCTGTCACATTTTGGATTTTCTGCAAATATTGCATAAATATTTCAGCATTTCAGTTAAATGTCTGCAAATATCTCTTACCTGAGATGTTTTGGTTGCACCTTTGCAAAGATCTAGCCCAAAGCATCAAATATTTGTTTGGTTTTCTGGACTTTCAAGTTTTAGTCTGAGATATGATAGATCTCCTTAAAATTGCAAAATACTATAAAAAATTGAAGAATAGAGTCTCATTTTGATGGATGTATATGAAAATAATTGCCAAATTAACATTCCTTTATTTCAGGAAACTTTGAATAGGTAGCTTTACCCTCACAGTTTGTCTAACTTTGGTTTATGTACCTGTTGCAGGATACACCAGACTGCAGAACACAGTGAAATAAATTGCTTAACTTTCCTTACAAGGTTGGATTTATATTTGAAAGGACTAATATTCTTTCTGGATGTGTTCAGGGTTGAAATTTGCCAAGAAAATGAAGAAGTCTGCCAGGAAAATGAAGAAATTCTGGAGCAACAAGCAGATGCAGCACCAGAAGTTATTAATTGTCCAGACACTGAAGCAGATCATTCTGAAGATTTTGAATTATACTTGTCTAGAAATATACAGTGTAGTCAAATATTAGGTTTGCCCATTGATGATGTCTTGATTGAAAGCTGGTGCAGATTACATGATGAAGAGCATTCAGAGAGAGATTGTTACCCTTGCTTGGTCATGTTGAAAAAGATTCTAGAAAATATAATGACAAGTAAGGACCAGTCAGTATGCAGGTATGAATCTTGTGAAAATTTTAGAGAAGAAATCACTCATCAGGATAATATTTTTGATTCTGATCCTAATACTTTTGATAAAGAAGATGAAACATCTTTCCTGGAGTCATTCTATGGTAAAGAGAAGTGTAAACAGATAGTAGAGCAATTTAAATGCACTCCTGATGATGAAGTTCCTATGATGGTAACTCAGGGAGTCATAGAAAAGAAAATAAATGCTGATTTATTACCTGACTTCTTTGAATTAAATGATCAAATGCAAGAATGTTGCAGGTTAAAGGAACCAGATCCTCTAATAGATAGAAAATATGAATTATTTAATGAACAATTCCTGAAAGATGAAGATGTAGAAGACTTTGGAGTTGTTGTGCATAATCGGATGTCACTCCAGAAATATTTTGAAAATGAAACAGGGGAGTGTCCTCATCAAGTGAAAGTTGTTTCTCCTTTACAGTCAAATGATTTAGAAATGATAAATTTCTGTATATCAGGTTGTGATAATAAAGATAATTATTTAGATGCTGATGTGCAGGAAATTGAAGAAAATATTGAGAAGTTTCCTGAAATGGAGGATAAACTGAACATCCAGAATGAAGGGATAAGGCTGGATAAAGATGAAGAATTAATACATCAAAGGTCATACATCCTTCAATTTGAAGAGGGACCAGGCACTGAGCCAAGCAGTGAAAATATAATGACAAATGGAAGACCAACTGCCAATGAAGAAGCATGTCCAGCAAAGCCAGAAATACACCAGGTTGTATTTCTCCTTTCCACAGTAAATGATGTTGAATACTATTTTAATTATGGAAATTCAGAAGATAAGACATTCATATGGATTAATCATGAACATGATGAGCTTCCTCAGTTGCTGATCATCAAGAGTTGTTCTGTTGAATACAGTGAATTCAGAATATCAGAATATTCTTCAGAATATAAAGATAAATTTGCTAGGTTGAGAACCATAACTAATACCCTGATGCTCCTGCACAATCAAAAGAAGTATGCAAATACAGGTGTCCTTAGGTCTTTTTCTGGTTTTTGTTTGCCTAGTAGTGGTTTGTATATAATTTTGTAGGTTAGTTGTTTGTACAGTCTACTTGTTTTGCTTTCTTGTTCTGTTCCTGTTGTTTCCTTTTTGTAGGTTAGTTGTTTGTATAGTGTTGCTTCTGTTTTGTGTTGTTTTGGTTGAGTTTTGTTTTGGTAAGTCAAGATGATGCACTTCATCACCTAAGAAAATAACTAAATTGTTAGGATTCAAGTGATGAGATCAGATTTAGATATAGATTGTAATTCATTCTGATAAATACTCATGATCAGGTTTTATGATGTCTTTTCATCAGGTGCCTTTTCTTGTCCAAAGTGAATCAAACACAATGAAACACCTAACAGCCTTGGGCTTGTTGAAGATATGAGTATAGGTGTTAAGTGAAAAATCTAAAGGGACTCCCTTGCTACCAATACAATCTCCAACCTAAAGCTGCAAGTGACTACCCCTTGTATAAATGAGCTGACATGATGATATCAAATATAAGTATATAAATGGAAAATCAGAAAACAAATAAAATTAGGCCATCTAAGTAACTCTACCGGGGCTATGGACGCCTGCTGGCAGTGGGGCTCTACTTAGGGAGATTGTATAGATAACCTTGCCGGGGTTATGGACACCTGCTGGCAGCAAGGCTCTATCCAGGTTGGCTATGAGGGATGATCTCCAACTATGTAGTTTAACACCAGTTACTTATGTTTTCAACTTACTTTCAAGATGAGGATAATTAATCATATGCACACACATGATCCTTTGTTAGCACTGTTACCTTGATGAAACTTTATCATTCAAATATCATGATGATTTTACTTAGAAAGAATTAGAATACTATAGATGAATATGATCATATCACTTGAATTATTTGAATTTTGTTGTTTTCTTTGGTGGCAAGTTGTTGTGTGGTTACACAACACGCCCCATTTTAACTTATCAAAACAGGGACCCAACTTTTGGCTTGGCTTGTGTTGTCTGCTTTCTGGCGGTTTGGTAAAAATAGGTCAGGTGCATCATCATCATGAAGGTCAGGATGAGGTTGGTCATCATCATGAGGTCAGTTTGTCAAAGTTCATATTTTGTTTCTATGACCTCATGGTTAGAAAGAGCTTGAAATTACATGCAGGTTTGCCTTTTACATCACTTGAAAATTCATCCATATGAGGGAGTTATGCACAGTCAAAGTTTTGGTCAAACCTGATAATTGCTGTGTGAAGAACATCATCATCATATTTGAAAAGCCCCTGATAATATCCTGAGGTTGAAATATCCGGACGTCAACTTTAAGTCGTAGTAGGTTGTCCCCGTCAAAGCGGTCTTTTGTATCGTGAAAGGTCATCATCATGATCTTGGTCTATCACCCGATATAAAAAATCATGCAGTCCCGAAACATCCGGATGTCAATCTTAAGTGATAGTGTGTTTTACCCGTCGAATGACCTTGGGCACATCGCGAGCATCATGATATTCTAACATCACCTGATATTATAATATCATGCTGATGATCGTCATCACCCTACTTAGAAAATTCACCATCTGCAAAATTTGCATGCGCACGTCAAAGTCTTGGTGATCATCATCATTAGGATATTTTTCAAGGCAGGATCATATTTCGTAATATCCTCCTGATCTCCTTTTGCGTGATCATGATGATCACCTTATCTTTCAAAGGGGGAGGGTGATATTCCATTCCTAAGTCATGTTGACAAGATCATCATGATCTTGTTTCTCTACCCGACATTTCGCAATATCCTCCTGCCGAGAAGTATAACCTTTTGCAAATCTCCTGATGACGTCATCCCGACCTGATAAACGAAGAAGCAAATATCAGGATGACGTCACCATCACCTTTCTCCTTCGGCAGGATATTTTCCCAGGCATGATCCTGTTCGCCAATATGATGATGACGATGACGTCATGTTCGAAGATTAACAAAGGCCCCGGATATCCTGATGACGTCATCTGGACGTTCAGCAGGATCTTTTTTATTTTAAATCACCCAGTGCAGATATGATGATGATGATCATCATCATCCTAATCTTTCAAGCGGGTTACCTTGGCCGCAAAAAGGGGGTCATATTACATTCAATCATCCTGATCATCTTCCTTAGGTGACCAGATATCACATTTGTCCCCTGATCTTAACGAAGCATGACGGTGACGTCATCTTTTGCCTTTTAATGAAGCCCGAATATGACGATGACGTCACCATGATATTCCTTTCCTCGGCAGCAGGATCATATTCCGAATCCTCCTGTTTGTCTTCATCATGATGATGATGATGATGTCTTTCTTTCCCCAATATGCAGAAGCGAAACATCCTGATGTGCTTTTCATCAGAGCATTCAGAAAGGAGGAGCATCATATTACGTGATATCCTGCAGCTTCATAGAAGACATAGAGTTGGGCATCATCATGATTTTTGGCGTCGGTATAACTGTTGCCATCGGCCAAGTCTAATATTGTCACCCTGATCATATGTGGTCGCACAGCTGCGAATATGATGATGATGGCCCGAAACATGCAAACAGAGCATGCAAAGCCGGATTCGAAGGATGGTTAAAGGGCGGTTATTTCCTTGTGTATTTTGAGATCATCATGATCATATTTTGAACCCGATACACGTGGAAATGGGCGAGAACATGAAGCGATGGAAATTTGAAGACCCGATTGCTGATTTCCCAGTCAACGATGGTTGACCAGGGTGTTTTGAAGATGTTTATGCATTTAGTGCATAATTTTCCACTGATTTGGAGCATGATTGCTTGTAGCTGCACATTTTTGGGGGCTTGTTTAATAAAACATTTTACTTCCTGTTGTTTATCCGCATGATGATGAACTTAATGTTTGTCTGTTTACTTGCAGGAAGTCATGATGCTGCTGCTGAAGCTGAGCATTGAAGTCATGATGCTGTTAGAGCTGCTGCTGAAGCTGATAATTGCAAAGTTGCACATGGAGGCAACATGAACCAGAAATAAGGAGGCTATTGTCAAATATGTTGTTCGCCAGCTAGAGACAGAATCAAGTTAAAGATGCTGGAATATTCTGTGCCAGCTGTACATTTGCTAACTGGCGAAGCATGTGCTTTTCATTTGGACCGTTGATTGTTGTGAGAGGATCCTGATCCTTGGATCATTGTAACCATTTTCTAGCATTTGCTCTATATAAAGGCCAGAGCCTGAAACATTAAAAGGGATATATATAGGATATACATTAGAATACACAGACGCATCTGGCGCATTAAGGCTAATTACTGTAGAATCAATTAGGAGATCGGATTACTGAGACTAATGAGGATAGAATTGTTGAAATGTCAAGGTTCTTTCTTCAGATCACTGTAAATGTACCTGTTCTTGAGCATACTGAATGGATATGAAGTTCCAGATTACATCCTGATTGTAAATTTTACGTAATCTTTCTGTTGATTTCTGGATATGTACTGGTGAATGCTGTGTTCAACTGGAAGCGCTTTCATTTCATTACATGTTGTTATCAACTTTTCCTTTGAAGATTTGCACTAGATCATGCGGATTTGTGGAATGTCCTGGTGAAGTATGATTCTAGTTTCCTTCTTTTCATTGCATGTATGGGAGCTTGTATGTGGATCAGTGATCTAAGTCAAGTAATTTTGGGAATCTCATTCTTTAACCCTTTTTCTTCTTTTAATTTTATAAATTCATCACCATAACTGCAAATCATGATAAATAACAAGTAGAACAGAGAAATATGCTGAAATCCCCTAGGTAACTGAAAATCATTAGCATATTTGAGTTAAATGCATGTAGTATTGAAAATATCATGCAAAGAATCATAAATAATGGTAGAAATCATGCAAATATCAGCCTGTAGGCACATTATTTGACTAACTTCACAGTGCAGAGGTAGAATTATTGGAGATTTATGCAGAGCAGACATACAGATCAGGATATTTGGATGATGATGATGAACTTTGCAGAAACACGTAAGGCCCCTGAATGGAAAACAGCAACACACATCAACCACTGAGTAACGTCAGTAGATTAAGACCTAATCAACGGAGACTTGGGATCATGAATTCTCTGAATTCATCGTATCTTTCAAGATGAGTAAAGGTTGTTGTGTAACTTTTATTCTATGTTTGTGAATGATCAACATCATGACCAACATAAAATGGCGCTAGAAGGAGGGCCGGATAGAGAATTTCTGGATTTCATCAACAGAAGGAGGGCTGAACTGGAAAAGACACCACTGCTTTAGTCATCATTCATTTTATGCAGGCCCCTCACTTCTAACGCAACATAAATTGGTGCTAGAAGGAGGGCCCGACCGGAAGATCACGCTCATCATCAGTATTTTCAGGTTTGATGGCGTATAGGAGTAAGGTATCCTCAGATCACTCGTGAATTTCAGTAAATTTGGTAAATATTTGCTGTGACAAGATTGTATATGCACATTCTGTGTAAAGATTTCCAGATCTCACATAAATATTGCAGGCTTTACAGTAGATCTCTATGAATTCACTAATATCGGCTACAGATGTGTAAATTTGTTCAAGCTTTGAGAATTTGAGCTTTAGGCACTCGAGATCTTGTGTTACGGGTCAGGATATCCCAATATCCTGTCACATTTTGGATTTTCTGCAAATATTGCATAAATATTTCAGCATTTCAGTTAAATGTCTGCAAATATCTCTTACCTGAGATGTTTTGGTTGCACCTTTGCAAAGATCTAGCCCAAAGCATCAAATATTTGTTTGATTTTCTGGACTTTCAAGTTTTAGTCTGAGATATGATAGATCTCCTTAAAATTGCAAAATACTATAAAAAATTGAAGAATAGAGTGTCATTTTGATGGATGTATATAAAAATAATTGCCAAATTAACATTCCTTTATTTTAGGAAACTTTGAATAGGCAGCTTTACCCTCACAGTTTGTCTAACTTTGGTTTATGTACCTGTTGCAGGATACACCAGACTGCAGAACACAGTGAAATAAATTGCTTAACTTTCCTTACAAGGTTGGATTTATATTTGAAAGGACTAATATTCTTTCTGGATGTGTTCAGGGTTGAAATTTGCCAAGAAAATGAAGAAGTCTGCCAGGAAAATGAAGAAATTCTGGAGCAACAAGCAGATGCAGCACCAGAAGTTATTAATTGTCCAGACACTAAAGTAGATCATTCTGAAGATTTTGAATTATACTTGTCTAGAAATATACAGTGTAGTCAAATATTAGGTTTGCCCATTGATGATGTCTTGATTGAAAGCTGGTGCAGATTACATGATGAAGAGCATTCAGAGAGAGATTGTTACCCTTGCTTGGTCATGTTGAAAAAGATTCTAGAAAATATAATGACAAGTAAGGACCAGTCAGTATGCAGGTATGAATCTTGTGAAAATTTTAGAGAAGAAATCACTCATCAGGATAATATTTTTGATTCTGATCCTAATACTTTTGATAAAGAAGATGAAACGTCTTTCCTGGAGTCATTCTATGGTAAAGAGAAGTGTAAACAGATAGTAGAGCAATTTAAATGCACTCCTGATGATGAAGTTCCTATGATGGTAACTCAGGGAGTCATAGAAAAGAAAATAAATGCTGATTTATTACCTGACTTCTTTGAATTAAATGATCAAATGCAAGAATGTTGCAGGTTAAAGGAACCAGATCCTCTAATAGATAGAAAATGTGAATTATTTAATGAACAATTCCTGAAAGATGAAGATGTAGAAGACTTTGGAGTTGTTGTGCATAATCGGATGTCACTCCAAAAATATTTTGAAAATGAAACAGGGGAGTGTCCTCATCAAGTGAAAGTTGTTTCTCCTTTACAGTCAAATGATTTAGAAATGATAAATTTCTGTATATCAGGTTGTGATAATAAAGATACTTATTTAGATGCTGATGTGCAGGAAATTGAAGAAAATATTGAGAAGTTTCCTGAAATGGAGGATAAACTGAACATCCAGAATGAAGGGATAAGGCTGGATAAAGATGAAGAATTAATACATCAAAGGTCATACATCCTTCAATTTGAAGAGGGACCAGGCACTGAGCCAAGCAGTGAAAATATAATGACAAATGGAAGACCAACTGCCAATGAAGAAGCATGTCCAGCAAAGCCAGAAATACACCAGGTTGTATTTCTCCTTTCCACAGTAAATGATGTTGAATACTATTTTAATTATGTAAACTCAGAAGATAAGACATGCATATGGATTAATCATGAACATGATGAGCTTCCTCAGTTGCTGATCATCAAGAGTTGTTCTGTTGAATACAGTGAATTCAGAATATCAGAATATTCTTCAGAATATAAAGATAAATTTGCTAGGTTGAGAACCATAACTAATACCCTGATGCTCCTGCACAATCAAAAGAAGTATGCAAATACAGGTGTCCTTAGGTCTTTTTCTGGTTTTTGTTTGCCTAGTAGTGGTTTGTATATAATTTTGTAGGTTAGTTGTTTGTACAGTCTGCTTGTTTTGCTTTCTTGTTCTGTTCCTGTTGTTTCCTTTTTGTAGGTTAGTTGTTTGTATAGTGTTGCTTCTGTTTTGTGTTGTTTTGGTTGAGTTTTGTTTTGGTAAGTCAAGATGATGCACTTCATCACCTAAGAAAATAACTAAATTGTTAGGATTCAAGTGATGAGATCAGATTTAGATATAGATTGTAATTCATTCTGATAAATACTCATGATCAGGTTTTATGATGTCTTTTCATCAGGTGCCTTTTCTTGTCCAAAGTGAATCAAACACAATGAAACACCTAACAGCCTTGGGCTTGTTGAAGATATGAGTATAGGTGTTAAGTGAAAAATCTAAAGGGACTCCCTTGCTACCAATACAATCTCCAACCTAAAGCTGCAAGTGACTACCCCTTGTATAAATGAGCTGACATGATGATATCAAATATAAGTATATAAATGGAAAATCAGAAAACAAATAAAATTAGGCCATCTAAGTAACTCTACCAGGGCTATGGACGCCTGCTGGCAGTGGGGCTCTACTTAGGGAGATTGTATAGATAACCTTGCCGGGGTTATGGACACCTGCTGGCAGCAAGGCTCTATCCAGGTTGGCTATGAGGGATGATCTCCAACTATGTAGTTTAACACCAGTTACTTATGTTTTCAACTTACTTTCAAGATGAGGATAATTAATCATATGCACACACATGATCCTTTGTTAGCACTGTTACCTTGATGAAACTTTATCATTCAAAGATCATGATGATTTTACTTAGAAAGAATTAGAATACTATAGATGAATATGATCATATCACTTGAATTATTTGAATTTTGTTGTTTTCTTTGGTGGCAAGTTGTTGTGTGGTTACACAACACGCCCCATTTTAACTTATCAAAACAGGGACCCAACTTTTGGCTTGGCTTGTGTTGTCTGCTTTCTGGCGGTTTGGTAAAAATAGGTCAGGTGCATCATCATCATGAAGGTCAGGATGAGGTTGGTCATCATCATGAGGTCAGTTTGTCAAAGTTCATATTTTGTTTCTATGACCTCATGGTTAGAAAGAGCTTGAAATTCCATGCAGGTTTGCCTTTTACATCACTTGAAAATTTGTCCATATGAGGGAGTTATGCACAGTCAAAGTTTTGGTCAAACCTGATAATTGCTGTGTGAAGAACATCATCATCATATTTGAAAAGCCCCTGATAATATCCTGAGGTCAAAATATTCGGACGTCAACTTTAAGTCGTAGTAGGTTGTCCCCGTCGAAGCGGTCTTTTGTATCGCGAAAGGTCATCATCATGATCTTGGTCTATCACCCGATATAAAAAATCATGCAGTCCTGAAACATCCGGACGTCAATCTTAAGTGATAGTGTGTTTTACCCGTCGAATGACCTTGGGCACATCGCGAGCATCATGATATTCTAACATCACCCGATATTATAATATCATGCTGATGATCGTCATCACCCTACTTAGAAAATTCACCATCTGCAAAATTTGCATGCGCACGTCAAAGTCCTGGTGATCATCATCATCAGGATATTTTTCAAGGCAGGATCATATTTCGTAATATCCTCCTGATCTCCTTTTGCGTGATCATGATGATCACCTTATCTTTCAAAGGGGGAGGGTGATATTCCATTCCTAAGTCATGTTGACAAGATCATCATGATCTTGTTTCTCTACCCGACATTTCGCAATATCCTCCTGCCGAGAAGTATAACCTTTTGCAAATCTCCTGATGACGTCATCCCGACCTGATAAATGAAGAAGCAAATATCAGGATGACGTCACCATCACCTTTCTCCTTCGGCAGGATATTTTCCCAGGCATGATCCTATTCGCCAATATGATGATGACGATGATGTCATGTTCGAAGATTAACAAAGGCCCCGGATATCCTGATGACGTCATCTGGACGTTCAGCAGGATCTTTTTTATTTTAAATCACCCAGTGCGGATATGATGATGATCATCATCATCATCCTAATCTTTCGAGCGGGTTACCTTGGCCGCAAAAAGGGGGTCATATTACATTCAATCATCCTGATCATCTTCCTTAGGTGACCAGATATCACATTTGTCCCCTGATCTTAACGAAGCATGACGGTGACGTCATCTTTTGCCTTTTAATGAATCCCGAATATGACGATGACGTCACCATGATATTCCTTTCCTCGGCAGCAGGATCATATTCTGAATCCTCCTGTTTGTCTTCATCATGATGATGATGATGATGTCTTTCTTTCCCCAATATGCAGAAGCGAAACATCCTGATGTGCTTTTCATCAGAGCATTCGGAAAGGAGGAGCATAATATTACGTGATATCCTGCAGCTTGATAGAAGACATAGAGTTGGGCATCATCATGATTTTTGGCGTCGGTATAACTGTTGCCATCGGCCAAGTCTAATATTGTCACCTTGATCATATGTGGTCGCACCGCTGCGAATATGATGATGATGGCCCGAAACATGCAAACAGAGCATGCAAAGCCGAATTTGAAGGATCGTTAAAGGGCGGTTATTTCCTTGTGTATTTTGAGATCATCATGATCATATTTTGAACCTGATACACGTGGAAATGGGCGAGAACATGAAGCGATGGAAATTTGAAGACCCGATTGCTGATTTCCCAGTCAACGATGGTTGACCAGGGTGTTTTGAAGATGTTTATGCATTTAGTGCATAATTTTCCACTGATTTGGAGCCTGATTGCATGTAGCTGCACATTTGTGGGGGCTTGTTTAATAAAACGTTTTACTTCCTGTTGTTTATCCGCATGATGATGAACTTAATGTTTGTCTGTTTACTTGCAGGAAGTCATGATGCTGCTGCTGAAGCTGAGCATTGAAGTCATGATGCTGTTAGAGCTGCTGCTGAAGCTGATAATTGCAAAGTTGCACATGGAGGCAACATCAACCAGAAATAAGGAGGATATTGTCAAATATGCTGTTCGCCAGCTGGAGACAGAATCAAGTTAAAGATGCTGGAATATTCTGTGCCAGCTGTACATTTGCTAACTGGCGAAGCATGTGCTTTTCATCTGGACTGTTGATTGTTGTGAGAGGATCCTGATCCTTGGATCATTGTAACCATTTTCTGGCATTTGCTCTATATAAAGGCCAGAGCCTGAAACATTAAAAGGGATATATATAGGATATACATTAGAATACACAGACGCATTTGGCGCATTAAGGCTAATTACTGTAGAATCAATTAGGAGATCGGATTACTGAGACTAATGAGGATAGAATTGTTGAAATGTCAAGGTTCTTTCTTCAGATCACTGTAAATGTACCTATTCTTGAGCATACTGAATGGATATGAAGTTCCAGATTACATCCTGATTGTAAATTTTACGTAATCTTTCTGTTGATTTCTGGATATGTACTGGTGAATGCTGTGTTCAACTGGAAGCGCTTTCATTTCATTACATGTTGTTATCAACTTTTCCTTTGAAGATTTGCACTAGATCATGCGGATTTGTGGAATGTCCTGGTGAAGTATGATTCTAGTTTCCTTCTTTTCATTGCATGTATGGGAGCTTGTATGTGGATCAGTGATCTAAGTCAAGTAATTTTGGGAATCTCATTCTTTAACCCTTTTTCTTCTTTTAATTTCATAAATTCATCACCATAACTGCAAATCATGATAAATAACAAGCAGAACAGAGAAATATGCTGAAATCCCGTAGGTAACTGAAAATCATTAGCATATTTGAGTTAAATGCATGTAGTATTGAAAATATCATGCAAAGAATCATAAATAATGGTAGAAATCATGCAAATATCAGCCTGTAGGCACATTATTTGACTAACTTCACAGTGCAGAGGTAGAATTATTGGAGATTTATGTAGAGCAGACATATAGATCAGGATATTTGGATGATGATGATGAACTTTGCAGAAACATGTAAGGCCCCTGAATGGAAAACAGCAACACACATCAACCACTGAGTAACGTCAGTAGATTAAGACCTAATCAACGGAGACTTGGGATCATGAATTCTCTGAATTCATCATATCTTTCAAGATGAGTAAAGGTTGTTGTGTAACTTTTATTCTATGTTTGTGAATGATCAACATCATGACCAACAGTATCAAAGGTGTTTAGGGTAAATTTAGATTGTTTAGTTTGGTGTTTGAATCGTCCTTTCACCCTTAACATTCATGGACCTAGGGTTGAGTGGCAATGCACTATCATACCCTAGGTTACTGTGAGATGTAGGTAAACTTGGATTAGGATGTTTAATTATCAATTTTCCTTCTCTTATGCTCAATTGACCATTAAAACCCTACTTATGTGAAAATGACCGTAAACAGATGAATAACAAAAAATGCTCTTGCAGATGGATGTAAAATGATGAATCATAGAGTACCTATTTTCAGGGTTCTAAGGCGGAAAAGTTGGGGACACAGGAGTGCGTGCCCAAGTCCAAGGCCTATGTTTTTATCAAGATCTAGGAACTCAGTATGCAACTCTTTTGTACTATTCTGGAGATTTTCCCGTTACGAAACTTCAGGGACTAGGGAGCGGGTGCCCTAGTCTAGGGTGTCCTTTTTTCTTCTGTTCTGCACTTCTGACACTTTAAGATGCCTTCCTACAACTTCACTTTGTCCAACTCCTCAACCTTTAACCTGCAACCATGAAAACTTTGGGAGGCGGTTGTGGTGTTTAGAGGCTTGCCTCAGTCAAGCCCTTGAGGACACTTAAGTCTCTGAACACCATTGTCAATAGAGAGTGTGTGCCCTTGTGAGGCAGAGGCAAAATCCAAAGGAAATGATGATGAAAACACAATATAATTTCACCTTGTAGTGAAAATGTCATGGGAAGAAGATGCTCTTCATTCCATGAGGAAATTTATGCTCAAATCTACAAATAGAAACACATAAACCACACAAATCTACTCTTGTAACACAATGAAAGCATAAACATAACAAATGCCATCTAAATTGAAATCTAGTTTCTAAATGAATGGCTAAACATGCTTTTATTTGCAACTACAAGCACTCCTACCAAGATTTCATAAATTCAAACTTACCATGTCGGCCTAGGGACCAAATAATGGTAAAAGACTGACACTTCAAATTTGGGCCTAACCAAAAATAGGGTAGGACTAGGGCGTAGGCATCCAAGTCCTCCCCCTATTTTGGGCAAGGTTAAGCTCAAGGGGTCCCACTAGGCTCTATTTGCCATAAAATCCAGGGTTCATTCCATCAGGATGCCAAATTATGATGTAAGATGTCCTAAATGCACACTAAAGACTCAGGAGCTAAACCTTATGAGGGGAAAGCCCCCAAGGGAACAATTTTTGACATTACATTTATCCCCCACTTTAATGTATGTATAAATGCAAGGCCAATACATGCATTAAAGTACGGTCATAAACACAACAAACATGCCAAGCACAGAGAAGACACGCCAATAGCATAGAAGATAGTAACAGGCATGCGAAACATAGAGAATATAGTAACAGTCACGCAAAACATGAAGAAGATAGTAAATGCATGGAAGACACATTAATGCATAGAAGATAGGAATGATTCTTTTCTTTTCTTTTTCTCATATAAATGAAATGTAAATGCAAGTACTAGAAAGTAAACAAACCTCCTATAATGCAGGAAGCACTCATCATGCTAGTCTTTATACTGCATATATGGGGCAACACACACACCAAACAAAGCAAGCATGCCAAACAAACACACTTGAAGACATGGAGAAAACACGGCAGACAAGATATGGTGTGTTCCCTATTTCTAGGTTCATCACCATCTCAAGAACATTACAGGCACACACCGACGATTGGGCTTCACCACAACAATCACTGAAGACATGCTTAAGGGTTGACTTAGTCACAGAACTGTTCCCTGCATCCATAGAGGATTTTTTGAAAATGACATGATGATGCAATGTACTCCAAGAAATACACCATCCTTGCCTCCACAGAGGACTTACGATAAAAAGGATATATGTGATATCCTACCTCCACAAAGAGCTTACATGATTGATTGATTGCAAATAAACTCAGGATGTAGGAAGCGCTCATCGTGCTAGTCTTTAAACTGCATCTGAGGACAAGAACATAGCTAACATCTACAACAAACAATTTACCTTATATATGCCCACACCTTAAGGTGGTTGATATCAAGTATCGATATCAAGCACATTAAGGTAGGAAGAAAACACACAAGGGAAGACAAGCTTTCACAAAGCCCATGCCCCCCGGAGGTGACATGTACTTCATGATCACCAAATGTTCCCATAAACACATGTTTCCCTGCAAGAAACATGTTAGTGTCTACAACATCATGATAAACAACAACATCAATGCATATGATTAACCACACAAAGAGCCAGGTTATACAACCAATTCAGAGTTTGAGGATAATCGTGAGGCTATATCATGAAGCTCTTCGAATTGAGTACTACCAAGGCTAGATTCAAAGACAAACAAAGGTGCACAGAGCAACAGTATTGTTAACAATTGTAAATGAGATAGCATAGCATCAAAATCACTATGTAGAAAGCATGAGTGCTTCTACTAGGCAAGCATCAGATAATTTGTTACAACCCCATAATCATATTAGGAACTAAGTCCATTTTTTTATTGCTCTCGAAAGGGACACTAGGTCTGCATCAATGTAAATGTTTTTTCGTCATCTTCTTGCTAGATAGAAAAACTAGATGAAGGGAAACAATAAATCAGAGAGGAGAAACAAGTGTCTTAGGGATAGTCACGTAGGAGGGTGCCCTCAAGTCACCAACCGTAATGCTATATCTGTAAGACACAACACACAATGATGAAATCAGAGAGAGAGGCAATATAGAAGAATGATAATTTAAATAGAAGGTCACAACAGAGGCGGTCTCCTGGTATCTTAGACCTTATAGGAGAATCTGAGGTCATCCCAGGAGACCTAAACAACACATAACACACCACAGGGGAAGCACATCACAAGAGAATAAAAGAGTTAGATATACTTACCTATAGGAACCACCAAGCTAGTGGGTATCATCAAGTAAATCATTGTCATCTTCCCACTCCCTAATATTAGAGGAAAGTGGGACATAAGGTACCATAGCCAAATTTATGTTTTTCTCATCATGTTGTTCATTGTTAGGAGCATTTTTGTTTGGTTGAATGTTAGGATCAATATTTTCTTGTTGAGATGCAAGTTTTATAGCATAAGCTTGTCTTCTTTTTCTTCTTTCTCTTTCTTTTCTATTTTGTTTTCATTTACCACTTATCTCATGTAAGATAGGGCTTTTCTCTTTCATAGGTTCATGCAATTACGAAGATGAACCACCAGGATCAAATCTCATTTGTCGCGGTGGAATATTTTGTTGTTGAAAATGACCTCCCCATCCTTGTAAGGATTTCAAGGGAGGAACCTCAGCATAGGGACCTTGTCCTCTTGGTCTAAGATTCTCTTCACATGCAGGTTGTTTATCTTTTGTCATTTCCTGCATAGAAGGATCGAGCATTGGGTGTAAAAGTTTTGATTTGTAGTTTCTATAGCTCAAAAAGGTAAAATCTGTTTGTAGCTCAGGTTCTTTTTTAGTTTTATCCCAAAAGTAATCCAATATGTAATGCTTTTTCTCAACCAAAGGTTTATATTTATTGTGAGGGACTATAATCACACTTCCATCAAAAGGGAATTTTAGACAATGGTGTATTGTTGAAGGGATATCTTTCATGTCTTTTAACCAAGTGTGTCCTAATTTAATATGAAAGAGGTTATAAATAGGGACAACATCAAAAAATTGTTCGACATGTATTCCAGATAGTGTTACCAACAATGAAATCTTACCTAGAGGTCTGATAAAGGTTCTCGTATGTGTCTTGATCATCAAATTCGAAGGGTCATAAGAACCTTGCATTAATTTATGTGAAAATAGAAACTCTTCAGTGGCAACATTAGTCATCAAATTAGGATCAATAAGAGTTCCATCCACAAGATTTCCCATTATTTTGACAGTGATGTAAAGATGCCCTTGACAGTCTCCAATTGTTCTATCATGAGGTGTAAACACAATTTTAGGTTTAGTGGTCTTTCTTTTCATGTAAGGTCTAGGAGGGAACCTATTGTTGTTGTTGTGATTAGAGGCCATGTTTATATTTTCAAATCAATTCAAAATCATATTTAATTTTTTTTCCAATAAGTAAGTCAAAGACAAGTGCAAAACTATATGCACAAATGGCCTAAAATGCTTGCTTTTTTGTACTTTTTCGATGCAAATGAATGAGACAAAGGATGTTGTAAGGATTTTAGTCAAGGGAAGAAAATTATATGTCTGATATCAGTCCAAAATAGCAATAAGATCCTTGCCAACACACTCTTGATACAAATCTAAGATGTTGATAAGTCAAAATATAGTGAAATTATGTCAAAATATGTAATTTTTTCACCAAATCTTGATGCAAAACACCATGACAAAGGGTGTTGTGAGTAAAATGATTATGGAAAGCAAATTATATCAGTGATTACAGACACGTAATGTCAAAATATCCAATGAAACACACTTTTAGTGCCACTTAAGGTCAAACCCTAGTGAAAATATAGCAAAAATAGGCTATTTTTCAC
Source organism: Cunninghamia lanceolata (assembly GCA_027924645.1). Taxonomy (NCBI): domain Eukaryota; kingdom Viridiplantae; phylum Streptophyta; class Pinopsida; order Cupressales; family Cupressaceae; genus Cunninghamia; species Cunninghamia lanceolata. Next base: position 10,854,101 of record BSBN01000193.1, read on the forward strand.
AGTTTTTCAACTCCAAGACCTAGAAAATGGGGTGTTGTAATTAATTTTAGGAGATATAGAAAATAAAATCAATGACATCAGTCACCTCAATCCATAAAATTGATCACAACACACTTGGAGTGCAAACTAGGTCAAACCCTAGGGCAAAAATAGTCAAAATGTGTAGGTTTTCACCAAATTGTCAATGCAAGAAGCCAATCAAAAGGTGTTGTGAATATTTTTTTAGGAAGGTTAGAAAATAAATACTATAATAACAATCAATTAGTGCAAAAATATTCTTCACAACATGTCTATGGTGCAAATTTAGTGAAAATCGATGTTTCTCAAGCCCTAGTTTTTAGATCTTGAAACAAAATGCTATGTGAATGTTTCAAAGTGTGATTTATGATGAAAATGAAATACATTCAGATCTAAAAATGAATTCCAAGCCATAATATACAAAATACCAATGCAAATCTAATGACAACGCATGAAAATTGCTAGTTTTTTTGTTGAAATTTTCTATGCAAAAATGCAAATATTTTAAATTTAAATGCAAATTTACACCAAAATAAAAGACTACAACCAAATTCTAATTTGAATGATCCCATAAAATCAGTAGAAAAATCTGAAAGAATATTTTTCCTGCTAACCCTAGATTTTGGAATTACTAGGTTATATGAAAATTGTCAAAATTTCTACAAAACCCTAGCAAATTACTGATGCAAATGTAATGCAAATTATTGATATTTTGTATTTTCCTATAGTTTATATCAAATCTGATGAAAAAATCATAAATTAGGGAAAATGGGAAAGAATTTATGCAATTTAGTAACCTATATGAAAATGCAAGTTAGGTTTTTCAAATTTCTGCAAATTTTTCATTTTTTTTGTGGTTTTCTCAATGCAATAAGATGAAAAACTATATGAATGAATGACATAAATCCCAAATATGAAGACACACACTTAGAAAGTTGCATTTAAGTCCAAAAACTCAGGTTCACCAAAATGTTTAGGGTAAAATTTAGATTGTTTAGTTTGGTGTTTGAATCCTCCTTTCACCCTTCACATGCAAGGACCTAGGGTCAAGTGGCAATGCACTATCATACCCTAGGTCATTGTGAGATGTAGGGAAACTTGGATTAGGATGTTTATTTATCAATTTTCCTTCTTTTATGCTCAATTGACCATTAAAACTATAATTATGTGAAAACAATAGTAAATAGATGAATAACAGAAAATGCTCTTGTGGAGGGATGTAAAATGATGAATCAAAGAGTACCTATTTTTAGGGTTTTGAGGTAAAAAATTTGGGGACACAAGATCAGGCACCCAAGTCCAAGGCCTATGTTTTTGTCAGGATCTAGGAACTCAGCCTGCAACTCTTTCCTACTATTTTGGAGCTTTTCCCATTACGAAACTTCAAGGACTAGGGAGTAGACGCCCTAGACCAGGGTGTCCTTTTTTGTTATGTTCTGCACTTCTGACACTTTAAGATTCCTTCCTACAACTCCACTTTGTCTAGCTCCTCAACCTGGCACCTGCAACCATGAAAACTTTGGGAGGGGGTTGTGGTTTTTAGAGGCTTGCCTCAGTCAAGCCCTTGAGGACACTTAAGTCTCTGAACACCATTGTTAGATAGAAAGTGCATACCCTTGTGAGGAAGAGGCAAAATCCAAAGGAAATGATGATGAAAACACAATATAATGTCACCTTCTAGTGAAGATCTCATGGGAGGAAGATGCTCTTCATTCCGTGAGGAAATGGATGATCAAATTTGCAAACACAAACACATAAACCACACAAATCTGCTCTTGTAACACAATGAAAGCCTTGAATCACCTTGAGAATGCATAAACATAAAAATTACAATCTAAATTGAAATATAGTTTCTAAATGAATGCCTAAACATGCTTTTATATGCAACTATAAGCACTCTCACCAAGATTCCATAAATTCAAACTTACTGTGTTAGCCTAGGGACCAAATAACCGTAAAAAATAAACACTTCAAATTTGGGCCTGACCCAAAATAGGGTAGGACTAGGGCACAAGCGCCTAAGTCCTCCCTATATTTTAGGCAGGGTTAAGCTCAAGGGGTCCCCCTAGGCCCTATTTGCCATAAAACCCAGGGTTCATTCCATCGGGATGCCAAATTAGGATGTAAGATGTCCTAAATGCACAATAAATACCCAGGAGCTAAACCTTATGAGGGAAAAGACCCCAAGGTGACATTTTCCAATGTTACAAATGGTTTCATAGATACTATAGACAAAGCAGCCTATGCAGCCCCATCGAATGCCCAAAGAAACTAGTTGAAAGAAACAAGGATGAAGGATGCAAAATCCCTTAATTTGATTGAGGCAACCTTGAGAAAGGCTATTTTCTCCCACATTGCAGCAACAAACTACTCAAAAAAGGTATGGGAAAAACTCCAAAATAGTAAAAAGGGGACTTACAAGGTGAGATTGGTAAAGCTCTTGTTGCTAAGGATAAATTTTGAGACCTTGCAAATAAAGGACAATGAGTCTATTTTTTATTTCGAAACTAGGGTTTCTACCTTAATCAATAAACTTAGGATAAAAGATTAAATATTGGAAGACCAAAGGATTATTGAAATGATCCTTAGGAGTTTGCCCTCTAGGATTGATCCTTTATTAAATTGCCATAGAAGAGGCCATGGATCTCTCAAAAATGACCGTACATGAGTTGACGGGTTTACTACAAACCCATGAGCAGCAATTGAATAGATATGCTCCTTCCCCAAAGCAAGCCTTCAAGGCTCAGTCTAATGTAGGAGACAAGGGAAGAGGATGAAATGTTTAACAGTGGTAGAGGTCAATGAGGTAGAGGAAGAAGTGACTCTAGAAGAGGAGGTTCAAACAACCAAGAGAGGGCAAGTAACTCACAACTAGCCTTCCATGACAAGAAGAAGAAAAATAGTTCTAATTAGAGGTATGATAAAATAAATTTTTGATGTTATTACTATCACACATTTAGTCATTATGCTAGTGAGTGTAGGAAGAAAAAGCATGACCAAGGGAGTCAAAATACCAATGTAGAAAATGAGAACAAGGTTGAAAATGAAAAATAGTCAAATGTATTTATTGTTTGTAACCTTGTTGAATGGAGTAGTGATAAAGTATGATATTTAGATAGTGCTTGTAGTAACCACATGAGTGGTAACAAAAACTTCTTTGCCTCCATAGATAGTGGCATAAAAACTAAAATCAAAATCGAAAACAATGAGAAAGTTCCTATCATGGGAAAAGGTATAGTGAACATTCTGATGCAGAGGCATCCACACTATAATCTTACAATACAGCATGGACGTCTGCAGCCCATCATCATCATCATCATCACCATCATCATCATATTTTGCTTAACACTGTCAGCATCATCATATTTCACCTGCCGACCGATATCCTCCTGCAGACAAGCCTTCGCATTTTCGCATGTCAACAACATCACCTTATTCGATTAACGACAGCATCATCATGTTCGACCAGCGTGAACATCCTCCTGACGTCCACTGTTCACTTCAGCGACAACTTCCGTCTTCACTACCTTTAGCATCATGATATTCAACATCATGATAATCAACAGGATAAAGAACATCCGGTTCCTCCCATTTATCCTGATGATGACCAACCTTAACTTCTTACACCGTCCCTTTGATGCTGACGTCACTCGATATCCTGATGATGTATATCCTGATGACGATGACGTCACCCGCAGCTCCTCAATATCCTGCTGTTCTGAAATATCCTGATGACGTATATCCTGATGATGATGACGTCATATCCTGCTGTTGGCCAAACTTAGCTTTTTCGGCCCGCGATCAACCCGATCTTCAACCTGATGCCGATACGCTCCTCCTCGGCTCTCCTGATGATGATCACCCCGACGCACCTTCACTTCATGCAATCGAAAGCATCATGCTCTCCTCCACTTATCCGGATGACGATGCCCAACGCGACTGCAGGATATTTGCAGAAATATCCTGATGATGCCGTTTTCACGAACTTTTAGCCTTAGCAAAATTTCACTTCGCCGATCCTCCAGGGATGACCCGATCCACTCTCAGGGTGATCTTCCACACTTTATCAGCTCGACCTAGCACATGCCCATGCTAGGGTCTTCAACATCTCTCGACGGCGATCCTGCACACCTGCATGCGAACAAACAAACTAACACCTACCCTACTGTACATAACCATTCCACCGATCAGACGAATCAACTGGTGGAATGGATCAGTGAATCCATACAACCACCAAAACCAGCAAATCAATTACACAAAGGAGATCAAACAGAAAATGAAAACAACAGGATCTCTTATTTGATTTCAAAAGATGCTATTACAATATTCAGTCGCTCTCTCTCTCAGTAAAGCCTGATCGATGATCTCAAACCAATCGATCCTCCTGCTTAAATAGATTTTCCTGCGAGTACTACTGACCCGACTCCAAGCGGCTGGGAACTCTCCAGGCGGCTGGGAGATCCAACCGAACATACATCATGACAGCTGTTCTAACAAACTTCCTAAAAATAGCAAAAGCATGGTCAGCATGATCTTATCATGATCAGCATGACCTTATTACATGCATTTGGTCTTATCAGACCTTCTTGGAAACATAACAAGACCTAAAACAACTAACTGCCTCATGAAGGCCAGCTGTCAGGTAGGTGCTCCTGCACCACATTCAAACGAAGAATGGTGACAGGATGAAGATCTAAGATGTCCTTTATACCCTTGGCATAAGACATAACAGATACAAATGGTCCAAAATGATTAGAAATTCTTGATGGAGAATAGAGAGTTCATCATATTTGATAAAGGAGGAAGCAAGAGAGTGATTGTAGTAGTACAGATGATAAAAAAACATAATGTTTCCTCTTAGGATACATATTGAGTCTCTAATGTTATCTCTGCAACTATCTTTGGTGCAATTTCCAACACTATCTTTGGTGCTCAAAGCAGTGGGAAAACAATATACCTTTAGGACCATCATCAAACACCCATAAAGACTTTTGCATTTGAGTTATGAACACTTAAGTTTTTCTAGTTTGAGTTTATGTCCAAGCAGGTCATGATTAGAGAGCTACCAACCATTGTAGAGCTCGATGGGAAATTTGAAGCCCACATTTTAGGAAAGTAGGATAGGTATCCCTTTCAATCAAGGTATTCCAGAAGAGGAAAAGTACAATTGGAGTTGGTGCACTTAGATTAGTGTAAGCCCATGAAAACCCACACCTTGGCTGGAAATACTTATTTTATGAATTTCATAGATAATTATAGTAGAAAAATATGGGTTTATTTCTTGAAAAAAAAATAGAAGCCTTCAATAAATTCAATTGGTTTAAGGCCTCAGATGAAAAGAAAAGTGACCATTATATCAAATGTTGATAGTGTTGGATCTAGGGCATACAACTGAGAGGGGGGGTGAATCAGTTGTATAGAACTTGTTCTATTTCAAAAACTTTATTCTCTGTTGTTAGTTAGCAGCATATCAAATAATCATTCATGGAAGCACAATACATAAACACAAGAGTAGATAACCATCAACACATTGAACACCAAGATTTTGACGTGGAAAACCCGGTTAAGGGAAAAACCACGGGGTGATTAACCCAAGAATTATTCTCTGTTAGAAGAATAAGGAAAAATGAATGGCACATGCCAATAAGGGCTCACTGCCCGAGCACACTGCTCACAAAGAGGCCCACTGCCTACAAGGAGACACACTGTCTACAGAGTGATAAAAATCACAGTCTTGAACTGGAGAATGACATCTCTACCATGTCCGGATCAGTTCCAATTAAGCCCAACAATCTCTGCTCTGCCTTTCGCACCTTTCTTCGCTACACCATGCTCATCCACATACCACACCCTGAAATGAATTCACAAATCACTATTTATACAAGACATCGACTTAGGAACAAGCATCTAAGTCGGCAAACAACCATAGGAGTGTCCGCAAGATGAATAACACATCCGGTCGGCTAAACAGAGCAATAACTTCATCCGGAAGAATAACTTCAATTCCGGGCTCTACCATCAATGCGGACCAACAACACAACCTAAACATGATTCAAGAACCTTTACAAGTCTGTCTGAATGTCCGGATACATCCGCACTTCCTCTACTTACTGGGATCTCTTGTCTTCCTCATCTGGAACTTCAAGAACACAGTCTGTCGCCACTGTCATAATGCAAGAGGTACTTCCGGACCTCCAAATCATACACAAACCAGGATGACACATCACAAGGACATCTAAAACACTCCTTCCAATCCGCAGATTATGATAATACAATTCCGGACCTCACTGGACCTTTTTGTGATCCTCTGTCACCTCCGGATACTTGCCGGACCCGGTTCTATACCGGCAGCCATAACTCCTTCAGATCTTCATGCGGACCTCTGAAATCTTAACTGTAGCATCTCAAGACTCATATCTACTAACCCTTTAATCCGCATCCTCCGGTTCTCATCCTATACAGTATATTTACCTTCTTCTCATCACTGTTCTTCACTGTTCCTGACTGAGGCTAATTTTCTCAATATCCTCAGCACAAAGCTCATCAAATCCTTCTTGTCAATGCAGTATGAGTATGTTGACATCAATGACAACAATGGCTCACCTCATACTTGCAACAATCTCCCCCTTTGTCATTGATGGCAACATATGATGTGAAAAACCATCAAGACAAGAACTTCTCTTTTCTGTCACAGCTCCCCCTATCAACAACAACTCTTCACATGTCTTCCTTTGCTGCTCCCCCTTTGATCATCAACCACTTGTTTTTCACATGTCTTCTCTCCCCCTTTGACATCAATGGCAAAGGGCTCATACTTGCAACTCTCATGCATTAGAATAATACCAGCTGCTCCCCCTTAGTTGCAGCTCCCCATTAGTCCGGATCACAAGATATGACTGTGATAGCCACCGGACTGATGCACATCAGTGCATCTTAGCTCATCACCGGAGGGGCCATGACCCCTAACTTCTCGCGGAGATATTCAAAAGAGTCCTTGGGAAGAGGTTTTGTAAAGATATCTGCAATCTGATCCTTGGAGGGAACATACTCCAATCTGACTTCTTCCTTGTTTACTTGTTCTCTTAAAAAGTGAAATTTGATAGATATGTGCTTAGTCTTGGAATGCAATACCGGATTCTTGGAAATATTAATTGCACTTGAATTATCACAGAAAATTGTGATAGGCTCCTCATATTCAACTTTGATGTCTCTTAGCATCTGCTTCATCCATAAGATTTGAGTACAACTACCTGCTGCTGCAATGTATTCTGCTTCTGTTGTAGACAGAGATATTGCATCTTGTTTCTTGCTTAGCCAAGAAACCAATCTCTTCCCCAAAAAGAATGCTCCACCACTAGTGCTCTTCCGGTCATCCACATCTCCTGCCCAATCTGCATCTGTGTAAGCATGAAGAGAAAAATCCGGATCTCTAGGATACCATAGACCATACTCAACTGTCCCTTTCAAGTATCTAAAAATTCTTTTGATTGCCATAACATGAGATTCTCTAGGATCAGCCTGGAATCTTGCCACAAGACCAATAGCTTGCATTATATCTGGTCTAGTTTGAGTGAGATACAACAATCCACCAATCATTGATCTATACTTTGTCTGATCTGCCTTTGGAGAATCATCATCTTTGCTTAACTTACATCCGGTTGCCATAGGAGTGTTCATAGGCTTTGAGTCTTCCATACCAAATTTCTTTAACAATTCTTTCACATATTTGGTCTGAGAAATGAAGATCCCTTCTTTTGTTTGAGTAATTTGCAGACCCAAGAAGAAATTCATTTCACCAAGCATAGACATTTCAAACTCACTTTTCATCTGATTTGCAAAAGTTTTACACATACTATCTCTTCCTCCAAAAATGATATCATCCACAAACACTTCAACAATCAGAATGTTTTCATGATCAATTTTGAAATATAAGTTGCTGTCAGCAGTACCTTTGTTGAATCCAATCTGCACAAGATGCTTATCCAACCTTTCATACCATGCTCTTGGGGCTTGCTTTAATCCATACAAAGCTTTCTTCAACTTGCAGACCATATCATTATTATCAGACAATTGAAATCCATCCGGTTGTTCAATGTAGACTTCTTCTTCCAGATCACCATTTAGGAAGGCAGACTTGACATCCATCTGATATACCTTGAAATCTTTGAAGGCAGCAAATGCAAGAAGTAATCTGACTGCTTCAATTCTTGCTACCGGAGCAAAAGTCTCTTCAAAGTCAATTCCTTCTATTTGAGAGTAGCCTTTGCAGACCAATCTAGCTTTGTTTCTGATTACTTCACCAGCTTCATTTAGTTTGTTCCGGAAGACCCACTTGGTTCCAATTACATTCCTGTCTCTAGGTCTGGGAACAAGATCCCAAGTATGATTTTTCTCAATTTGCATCAGTTCATCTTCCATCGCTTTGGTCCAATTTTCATCATTGCAGGCTTCATTCATTGTTTTAGGTTCAATCTTTGAAATCAGACAACATTCATTCTGATCTTGAGCAATATTCCTTCTAGTTTGTACACCTTTGCTTCTGTCACCTATGATCTGATCTTCAGAGTGATTCAGTTTTACATACCTTGGAATTTTGGGAGTATCCAGTACTGCTGTTTCTTGATCAGGCTCATTCAAACCTAACTCTTCTTCCTGATTTACCGGATCAGGCTGACTCTGTTTCACCGGAGAGAATTGAGTTCCTTGAACACTATCTTGGTCATCTTCATCAAATTCATAAAATCTTGAAGGCTTCTCAATTCCTTCATCAACCTTTACATTGGTACTTTCTATCATTTTCCTCAATCTCTTATTGTAACACCGGTATGCTTTGCTTTGAGTGGAGTAGCCCAAGAAAATTCCTTCATCACTTCTAGCATCAAACTTTCCTAGATCTTCATCTCTTTTAATATAACACTTGCTACCAAATACCCTGAAATATTTCACAGTAGGAGTGATGCCAAACCAAAGTTCATAGGGGGTCTTACCGGTGTTGTTTCTGATTTGAACTCGATTGAGAGTGTAGACTGCAGTGCTGATAGCTTCTTTCCAAAACATTTGAGGAACATTTGCTTCCAACATCATTGTCCTAGCAGCTTCCTGGATGGTCTGATTCTTTCTCTCAACTACTCCATTCTGCTGTGGAGTCTTAGGAGCAGACAACTGTCTCCTTATACCCTGTTTCTCACAAAAGTCAATGAATTCACCAGATGTAAATTCACCACCTCTATCAGACCTTAGACACTTTAGTTTCAATCCGGTTTGATTCTCCACCATAGCTTTGAAGATTTTGAACTTCTCAAAAGCTTCTGATTTTTCTTTTAGAAAGGTAACCCACATCATCCGGGAATGATCATCAATTAACAACATGAAATATCTATCACCTTGCAGACTCTTGATTCTTGTCGGACCACATAGATCAGTATGTACTAATTCCAACAATCCGGTAGAAGACTGATCTTTGCTTTTAAAAGAGACTCTGCTTTGTTTGCCTAACTGACATTCTTTACACACACTGTTTGTAGGTTTTATCAACTTTGGAAGATCTCTCACAGCCTGAGTATTGCTTATTTTGATGATGTTATCAAAATTTACATGACACATTCTTCTATGCCATAACCAACTCTGATCAATTTGAACAAACAAACAACTTTTGTTTGAACCAACCAGATGAAAGATGTTACCTCTTGTCTGAGTACCGGATGCAATTTCAGTTCCGGAGCTTGTAAAGATTCTGCATTTTCCATTCTTGAACCGGAGATCATAGCCTTTGTCCACTAACTGACCAACACTAAGAAGATTGTGCTTCAATCCTTCAACATATAGTACATTACCTGTTTTGCTCTTACCATCAAAGGAAATAGTTCCCCTACCTCTGATTCTGCCAGCAGAATTGTCACCAAACTTTACCATTCCTCCTTCATATCTTTCCAAGTCTAAAAACTTATTCTTGTCACCAGTCATATGGTGAGAGCATCCACTGTCAATAACCCAATCATCCTTTTCTTCCACTTGAGCAGCCAAGGCTTTTTCAACAACTTTGTGATTGACAGATTCAGAGAGTAAGGAATCTTCTTCCTTGATGGCTATAAACACCCACTCATTTCCGGATTTGCTTCCTGGATCTGATTCATCATCTGTTACTCCTTCATTGTCATCTTCTTCATGAACATAATAGCAATTCTTTTGAAACCTTTGTCTGTGAGTATTAGATCTTGCAGATCTCTCCGGACATCTTGAGGCAAAATGACCAATCTTATTGCAGTTAAAACACTTAAAGGGTAGTTTTCCTTCATACTTACCGGATCCTCTTGGCAGTCTCTTTGCAATGAGGGCTTCAAGTTGAGCTGTTTCTGCTTCTTCTTCTTCCATGTCTCTTCTTGCTTGATCATACCATGACATTTTCCTTGATGAGTTTTCACCCGGATCAAATCTCTGTTTGCCTTTCACATAGGCACTGGCTTTGAAAGCAGATTCAGTCTTGGGAGGATCATCTCCAAACTCGGTCATTTCAAATGCAGCTAGTTTGCCAGCCAGTTGTTCTCTTGTGACTGTTGTGTGGGCTCTGAATTCATCAATGGCAGCAACTTTGATTTTGTAGGCAGCAGGAAGGGATCTTAGGATTTTGCAAACAATCTCATTTTCATCTAGAGTTCCACCAGCATTTCTGATTCCACATACCAACTCATTTACCCTTGGCATAAAGGTAGTAATGTTTTCATCATCTCTCATTTTCAATCTTTCAAATTTCCCTTTCAGACTTTGCAATCTTGCACTTTTGACAAACTCATCTCCTTCATACAGAAGTTCCAGTTTAGTTAGGATCTCATATGCAGTTGGTAGGTCAATGACATTCGAGAGATCTGAGTCATTCAATGCGCTTAGAAGAGCTTCCTTAGTCCGCAGATTGTTTTCAGCTTCTGTGGTTTCATCTGGAGTTGTCGGACCACCTTGTGGGGGTATATATGGTTTTGAAATCATAGCCAAGTATGCTTTTCCCATACATTCCAAATGACACTTCATGCGACCTTTCCAGAGAGTGAAGTTGGTTCCATCGAACTTCGGACTATCCTTCTTGTATGACGACATCCTGGATCACCTCAAGCGGTTAAGCTCCTATCAGAGGAACTTGGCTCTGATACCAATTGTTGGATCTAGGGCATACAACTGAGAGGGGGGGGGTGAATCAGTTGTATAGAACTTGTTCTATTTCAAACACTTTATTCTCTGTTGTTAGTTAGCAGCATATCAAATAATCATTCATGGAAGCACAATACATAAACACAAGAGTAGATAACCATCAACACATTGAACACCAAGATTTTGACGTGGAAAACCCGGTTAAGGGAAAAACCACGGGGTGATTAACCCAAGAATTATTCTCTGTTAGAAGAATAAGGAAAAATGAATGGCACATGCCAATAAGGGCTCACTGCCCGAGCACACTGCTCACAAAGAGGCCCACTGCCTACAAGGAGACACACTGTCTACAGAGTGATAAAAATCATAGTCTTGAACTGGAGAATGACATCTCTACCATGTCCGGATCAGTTCCAATTAAGCCCAACAATCTCTGCTCTGCCTTTCGCACCTTTCTTCGCTACACCATGCTCATCCACATACCACACCCTGAAATGAATTCACAAATCACTATTTATACAAGACATCGACTTAGGAACAAGCATCTAAGTCGGCAAACAACCATAGGAGTGTCCGCAAGATGAATAACACATCCGGTCGGCTAAACAGAGCAATAACTTCATCCGGAAGAATAACTTCAATTCCGGGCTCTACCATCAATGCGGACCAACAACACAACCTAAACATGATTCAAGAACCTTTACAAGTCTGTCTGAATGTCCGGATACATCCGCACTTCCTCTACTTACTGGGATCTCTTGTCTTCCTCATCCGGAACTTCAAGAACACAGTCTGTCGCCACTGTCATAATGCAAGAGGTACTTCCAGACCTCCAAATCATACACAAACCAGGATGACACATCACAAGGACATCTAAAACACTCCTTCCAATCCGCAGATTATGATAATACAATTCCGGACCTCACCGGACCTTTTTGTCATCCTCTGTCACCTCCGGATACTTGCCGGACCCGGTTCTATACCGGTAGCCATAACTCCTTCAGATCTTCATGCGGACCTCTGAAATCTTAACTGTAGCATCTCAAGACTCATATCTACTAACCCTTTAATCCGCATCCTCCGGTTCTCATCCTATACAGTATATTTACCTTCTTCTCATCACTGTTCTTCACTGTTCCTGACTGAGGCTAATTTTCTCAATATCCTCAGCACAAAGCTCATCAAATCCTTCTTGTCAATGCAGTATGAGTATGTTGACATCAATGACAACAATGGCTCACCTCATACTTGCAACAGATAGTATATCTCCAAGGAATTTTAGATTTTTTACAAGAATGAAGGCATAGAAAAATAGTTTACAACTAGGTATACTCCACAACAAAATGGAGTGGCTGAAAGGAAAAATAAAACCATTCAAGAAATGGAAGCTATAATGCTTAAAGAAAGATGAATGTCACACAATTTCTATGGTGAAGATGTAGCAACAATAGTTTACCAATTGAATAGGTCCCCTACAAATGTTGTTCATGATAGAATTCCATAAGAGTTGTGAAAACACAACAAATGGAGAGTAGAACACCTTAGAATCTTTAGATGTGTGGTATATGCATTTGTGCTAGAGGAGAAGAGGCATAAATTTGATGATAGAGCTGAAAAATGTATCTTCATGGGCTATAGTGAAGAGTCAAAAGCCTACAAATTGTATAATCCCATCACCAAAAAAGGTTGTGATTAGCAGGGATGTTGAGTTCAATGAGAATGAAGCATGGGATGAAATGGTGGATAGCACCATGGGCATTTAAATCACAATACCTCTTGAAGATGAAGAAGGTCCAAAGGAGAACAACTCTGAAGGAGATTTAGAGAGCAACATCTCAGGGAGAAACTACTATAGAGCTTTGGAAAGTAGCATCTCTAGAGGTGGATAGTAGTACAACAGCTTCGGAGATCTACAAGTCTCGAGATTAGCAACTCCAAAGTTCAGTAGAACAGAAACTATGGAGGTCACTAGTATAGTAGCTCTAGAGGTCATAATAGAAACAACTCCAAAGGTAATTTAGATCCTATACTTGTCTCATTGATGCTATGAAGGACAAGGAGCATGAGGGAGATTTATGATAGTACAAGGTATGCTAATTTTGATGAAAATCTAAATTTTGTACTATTCTCTTATAGTGATCCAATGGACTTTGTGGAAGATGTGAAAGAAGAGAAGTGGTGTAAGGGCATGGATGAAGAGTTGGATGCTATAAAGAGGAATGAAACATGGAAGTTAACTAATTTACCCAAGGGTAAACAAGTGATTAGACTTAACTGGATCTACAAGACCAAGTGTATTGATGAGGGTAAGATTGAAAGACATAAGGCAAGGCTAGATATTAAAGGATAAAAATAGTAGCCTAGAAGAGATTATGATGAGATGTATACACCAGTTGCAAGGCTGGAAATAGTGTGGGCATTCATAGTTATAGTAGTGCAACACAATTTGAAGGTGTATCAAATGGACATGAATTCAACCTTCTTGAATGGAGTGATGAAAGAAGAAGTGTATGCAAAGCAACAACTTGGCTATGAAGTCCCAGGGCAAGAAGACAAAGGCTATAGGCTACAAAAAGCCCTCTATGAGATAAAACAAGTACCTAGGGCATGGTACATTACAATAAACTCATATCTAGTGATAAATGGCTTCAGTAAAAGTAGTAGTGAGCCCACACTTTACATCAAAGTAGCACAGGGTTAGATTTTGATTGCTATTTTTTATGTAGATGATATGATTTTTACTAAAAATAGTGACCTCTTCATTGTTGATTTCAAAGATGTAATGAAGAATGAGTTTGAGATGATAGACTTAGATTTATTGAAGTATTTTCTTAGCATTGAGGTCCAAAAAATAGAGCGTGACATATTTGTTTTGCAAACTAATAATGGCAAAGAGATTATGATGAGATTTAAAATGGAGAAAAGAAAACATACCCCAATACTAATAGCTACAAGTCTGAAATTAAGCAAGGAGGACAACAACAAAGATGTAAACCCAATCGTCTACATAAGTATGGTTAGAAGTCTTATGTACTTGACAACTACTAGGTCTAATTTGATGTATGAATTAAGCTTGAATTATAGGTTCATGGAGAAACCTAAGCACACACACTAGAAAGAAGGAAAGAGGATCCTAAGATATGTGAATGGCACAACAAGTTATGGCATCTTATATAGTATATCCAATGAGTTTAAGTTGGTTGCTTTCATAGATTGTGATTGGGTAGGTAATATAGATGACTTGAAGAGCACATCAAGATATGTATTTCACATTGGTTTAGGAGAAATTACATGGGCATCAAAGAAGTATCCCATTGTGTCTGTCTCTATAATAGAATCTTAGTATATTGAAGCAAATGTAGAAACATGTCAGGTTATTTGGTCAAGAAGAATCCTTGCAGACTTGAAGGAGTAGAGAGAATATAGTACAACCATTCATTGTGATAACATTTCTTCAGTAGCCCTGACAAAGAATTTTGTCTTCCATGGATGAAGCAAGAACATTGAGATCCATTATCACTTCATAAGGGAGTTGGTAGAACGTGGTGACATTAAGCTTCAATATTGTAGATGTGAGCAGTAGAAAACTCGAAAGGTGTGCAATCAGAAAAGGAGACAGCTCTAGAGGTTCAACTCTAAAAAGAAAGTCTCATAAAATCATTGGAGGTCCTCTAGAGATGTAGAAAGCTACTTTAGAGGTGGTCTAGAAGGACATAAATAACTCTATAGTTATGAATGATAACAATGAAGGTTTAACTCCAGAGATCAGTTCTAGAAAGAAAATTGTCGAATGAATCAGTGACTTCAGATTAAGGGGGAGTGTTGGAATACATCTTTAGTCAATATAATTAATGCACTTGCCCCTACATAATATTTAAGTATCTCCTCAATCTTGCCTGTCCAATCATTGGCCAGAAGTAAATATGGTAGCTAAGTTTGAAATTAGTTTTGAGTGCCAATTTTTTACGGTATACAAACAAGACAAAAGTGGAAAAAGATATGATATTGTAAGTGAGAAAAATATAGAGATAAAACCCTACAATAGTACAAAATAGGAGAATTTCCAATAGTGGATAGGGAGAAGAAACAATAAGGGAATGTGTTGCAGTAGAAACATGAGAATAGAAAACAACTCCAAAGTTGTAGTCAGTTCTAGAGGGTTGTGTAAACAATGTAGCTTTAGGATAGTAGTCCAAAATAAATATGGAATATTTTGTGGTATAAAATAGAGCCTGTACTCTATGTTTTGTAATTTTTGTAAGTTGAGGAATAGATATAATATTGTTATGTCGTAAAATGTCCCCCTAGGACTTTTACTTCCTGAGTTTAGCTCTTAGGTCCCTTGTTTTTTGTCATGCATGTTAGAATTGAATCTCGAGACAAAATGGCCTCAAACCCATGTCAGGTGGGGCTTGAGGGACACCTCCAATCTTAGACATTGACCCAAAATAGGTCATGGGGCAAGGGTACTCATGCTCTTGTCCAGCAATTTTTTGGTGGGGTCCTAAAATCTAATGTCAGTAAAGTGACTGTTAAAGGCCTTCCTTGCCATCATCTTAAGTTTGAATTATGAAATTTGTAGTGAGAATGCATATATAAGCATGTTTAAGGTTTCATTTGTAAACTAGAAGATGACTAGAAGATGATTATGAGATTTTTGTTGAACTTGTCATTTTAGAGAATTCAAAGCATTCATTGTGGCATAGAAGATTTGTGTTGTTATTGTGTTTATGATTACATATTTTGCTTCATCTTCTCATGTTCTAAAAGACCTTCATCTACATGTAAGATATACCTCTGAGGTGATATCTATTTTTGTTTGAATCAATCATTTATCAATTTGGTTTTGCTTCTTTCCTACAAGGATATGCAATCTCTATCTAAAAATTGTGTTTGAAAGATTGAATACCATTCTAGGGCTTGACTGAGGGAAGCTCCTAAACACCACAACCCCCAACCCCTCTTCTTGTGATTGCAGGTGATAGGTATTAGATCATGAAGAGTGGAGTTTTAGAGGGGTGTTACAGAGCAAAGTATTCCAAGTCTGATAGACAGAAGTGGAAAAGAGCATTGTTGGGGCTTGGGCACTAGTCGCTTTACCCTCTAGGTTTCCAGAGCATGAAATATCCAAAATAAGGATAATCAGTGCTAGAAGGAGTTTGGAAACGCCCGAAGAAAATACTGCATTGGGCTTGGGCACGAGTCCCTTTGCCCCTAACTTTTTGGGATTATGAAGTTCAAATTTTGGTGTCTATCTGATCTTCATTTAGGATCTTTGAGTGTGAGCATTTGTCAAAATTTGTCTGTTTGTTTACAATTTTGCATAATTAGGGTTTTGAGCATAATTGGGGTTAAATTAACACATTAATCATGAATTTCTAAATTTCCTTATCATTAAAAGTGATAACCAAATTGTAGGTGAATCCTCTTCCATAAGTTGTGATTCAACTCAGTTAACTGTACTTGAATGTCTGTAGTGAAAGGAGGATCTCGCTAAACAATCCTATCAAACTCTCATCCCTCTTTTTCATACATAATATTTTGGTGAACCTGTGTTTTATTACATTTTGTACCTTGTTGAGTGTTGTACTTTAGATTTGCATTCATTCATTCCATTACCATCTTATTGCATTTGAAAATCTACAAAAACATTGAAAATTTTGAAAAAATCCCAAGTATCCTCGGCTTGCATTTTGACATAGTTTGCATTGTATTTCATCTAAATCATTTAAATCTCTTATATTTTCATCAGATCTGATATAATGTGCAGTAGTACATCATTTTATAATCATTGGCATTGCATTTTCATGCTTCATTTGTTCAAATTTGCTTGAAATTGTGCATTTTTCATATAACCAAGTCTTTGCGATAGCTCGGGTTTGTGGTTAAAATCTTGTTTAATATTTTACTACTCTTTTAAGCACTCTTTCAAATCTGATTTTGGACTGTATTGTTTCTGCATTGTATGTATTATCATCTTACTTTTTCATTTTAGAACATTTATATTGAAAAATTGAAAAAAATTAAGCATTTTAGGTTACAAATAAGCATAGTTTTGCATTTATTTCCTTGCATAGGTGTTGAAAATATTTTAAAATCTGATCTTGCATTCATTTGAACACATATATACATTGCCTATTTAAAATTTGCACATCATTTTGCACTTTTGCTTGAAAATTTGCATACTTTACATTACATGGTTCCTTATCATAAAAACAAGGTCATGGATGCATCTTGTTATTCATCTTTAGAAGCTTTGTTTACATACATCATAGATGTTATAAATTTTACAAATTCAATGATAAATACCATCAAGTCTTACAATAAATTGCACACATCTATGATGTTTATATTCCCATGTGTTCTTCATATGAAATTCTATGTTACATATCTAATTTCAAAAGTTTTACCACTCTCATGGGTATCTATCCTTTGATCTTGCAAAATCTCACTGATTTCATCTCTACAAATGACAACAAAGAAAGCACCGATCAAGATATCCTTCCTTCCCTCTCTTCATTTCATGATGACATAATGGACATCCTTTATTAGACATATGAGGCTGATATAGCCCTAGGTGATTCATCTAATAAAAATACTTCTGCCAACATAACCTCACTTGGTGAGGATATTTTGGTACAAGAAGAAGACATCATTGAAACATTCCTTAAGACCACCCTACCATCCCTTCCTGCTCTCCCTAGCTAGGATGAAGCATTAGATGATACAAATTCTCTATGTGAACAACTTCAACCTATTGACACTGAAAATTGATCAATGGATCTTCAAACACTCCTTGACTACATATTAAATAAAGAAATAGAGCACACACCCTTACTTGAACACTCACATACCTTGGAAATTTCCAATAATATGTATAACATAAAAGAACATGCTATTACTAAAAACCAAGGTATTTCAACATCCTACAAACTGGTCAAAATGGGCATTTTTTGGGTTCCTTCACTACATCACTCAACTAAAATTGGTGTCTTTCTATCTCCTAGATCATCCCATTTGATTGACATAGAAAATTGTGTCATTCTTGCTACACCATCATTAATAGATACCTTCCCATTGACAACTCCCACAATTGTACCTTGACAATCTCAAGAAAATATGGAATAAAAAAGAGATAAAGCCTTAAGTGTCAAGGTAAAGATTAAGATCAAGGATAATAGGTAAGTATTTCTAACCCTGGTGGTCACCTATGTCATAGCATTATTTGCTCATTTATGTGACCTCCCCTCTGTTGGAGTCTAGGACAACACTGAGAGGTGGGGGGGTGAATCAATGTTATATAAACTTTTAAACTTTTTGCAAACTTTATCTTACAAGACAAAGAGGGAGGAATACATCAATATATATGCACAAGACTGATAATAAAAGATACAAAAAAAAACTCATGAACAAATTATTAATATGCACACACACAGAGGAAATCAACAAGAGTCATGACACAAGTTTTTTACTGAGTGGAAAACCGTCCTGGGGTAGAAAAACCACTCAAAAATTGCCTCACTGGCTTATTCAAAATCTCATTGATTACATGAAGGTCACACTAACCAAAGAAGCTTCACTAGCTTTTTAGGATGCCTCACTAGCATACATTGTGCCTCACTAGAAAAATGCAATCACCATGATCAACATATAAAATTTTGTGTGCAAGAATTAATTGCCAATCAATCTTATTTGCACCATTATACAACATGTCTTCTCTGAATTTCCAATCATACTCAATCCAATCTGCACACCAATTTCATGAATCCTGGACATTCAAATTACCTGATACACAATACAATCTAAATGTCTTCCTCTGCATTTCATCTTTAATCAAAAATCAATTCACCTAATTCAGTTTATCTCTGCACAATTAATTTCATATTGCCTTCATACTTGATAAGATTTAATCTATATCACAAGTTGTATTCAATTGGCATATATGTTCACATCTCTAAATTTACCTACAATATCATTATATAAGAAAGAGAATTCCCTTTCATATTCATCTCATTCCTCATATTGAACTCAATTCCTCTGTTTTGCATAACCATTCATTTTCTTTATTTCTCTGATCCATTTTTCTCTTCTCATAAAATAAGAAACCTTACATTTTCATTATATATTACTAAATAAGATCATCATTGAATTGCTCCAATCTACCCTTATAAAAAATGAAGAGCCTTCACAAATTAATTCACCTCCAATAGGAAATATTTTTCATATTCCTCTGTAAAAATATTTTCACCTTCTCAAACAAAATCATCTTCATTTTTTTTATTTTCTCAATAAAATAAAATATCATTCTCCTATAATAGAAAACTTCTTCAAACAAATTTCTTCTAAAAAAAAAATAATATCAGAAAAATCTTCAATGAAATCAAACACCATTCATCTTCCTCTTGCCCTGCAATAAAAATATTCTTCAATTGATTTAATAAATCTGCCCCAAAAAAAAAATTTCTCTATTCATTTTAGAGCCCTTTCATATTCTCCTTTTAATGTTTTCAATATGACAAAAATCTTTTCACCACACATTATAACTCCTGAGATCATAATTGCCACAATGAAAGTTTGAACAAATTGAAAGACACTACATAAAATGCTTCAAAAACATCTTCAAATTATATGTAAATGGCTCCATAAAAAAATTATATTTTCAACATTTTTCATCTTCTTCTTCTCTGCAAATATGTTCATAAATAAAATCTCTTTCAATATTTTTTGTCTTCAATCAAAATTCTTTGCCAACCCCTTCAACTTCTATTTGCAAAAAATAATATCTTCATCGAATAATGCACCTGTCCTTAAAAAATAAAAACCCTCTTCTATACAGGCTTTCTTTCTATCTCTAAAAGAATAAGAAAAAATAAAAAGCATTAAAGCTGAATCTTTTCCCACAAGAAAATATATATAAAAAATCCACATTTGTCTCTTCAATTTCAATGAGGAAGACTTAGAGAATAGAAACAAAAAAAAACTTCTTAAAAGGCTCCAAAAAATCTGCCTTAAAATCTTCTTTCTTGAAAATCCTCCTTGACAATAGCTTTAAAAAAAATATTTTAAAAAGCTCTCATAAAGAGGCAGCCACAAAGTGGGAGATAAAGAAAACATTTTTAACTTTAAAAAATAACTTTTTATCTCCATTTGAATCATGAATTCTTTGAAAGCTTTTGTGGGGACTGGTTAGAAATATGAGATAAGACCCCTTCAAAAGGTTATCATTAGTGAAATCACCTCCACTAGCAGGTCAGGAACAAATTAGAGGAAAATTGTGTGATATCCATTGAAGACTCCTTGTGTAGACAATGAGAGCTATAATTTAGAGTTTTATTGTTTTGAACACTCTAAAACAATCATACACATGTAGTTCTCATAAGATGAATCAGATGATGACTGCGATATAAATCTCAGATGATGACTGCAATACAAACCTTAATGTCACCATGAGCAAACCTTAATGACACTGTCATATGCAATGATCCATAAAAACAACTTTGCACTAAGAAAGGCGCACTTGAAAAATCTTTAAACAATGAATATTACTGATTGCACTGATCACATTATGAGCCAATTCAACCAATTAAGTCCACTATAAACCAACATGAGCAACTAACATGATGAGGACATAAATACCTCCATGTTGAAGACATAAACTCCTTGAAGCCATGTCACCATATGAAATCAAGACAACATGCAGCATGGTATACACCATTAACTCTGATTAGCATGGCATTACAAGACATCAAAGGTCACAAAGAATATTATGAGCCCATAATCAACTCCAAGCATGAACATCAAGAACATCTATACCAATGCCAACACCCACATGAAGAACACCATAACACTATAATGACATGAATGAACAAGCCCTGCAAATTTGTCAATCATAAATGATACCTTCTATGCATCTACAAGACATCAACCTATGTCTGTCATCAATAACTCGTCAATATGTTCAACCATCAACTCAAACAAGTCTTCAAATCTGTTTTCTACTCTCTACTTTAGTGGACAACCTATGAACAATATGGCTACATGAAACACATCTTGTTAATCAACCTTGCATAACAAGACATATGCATTGGATTATTCCTGCATCATCATTCCTTTAAACACCACTACATAAGATCTAAAAAAATGAACCAACACAAACAAGAATGAACCAAGAAACATAAAAAAAAATATATGAAATCCATCAAGTATCCTAAAATGAGACCATGAGACTCATGAAGTAAACAACTCCTGAACTATGATCACGAAACCATGAGCAATCCCATGATGAAGACTTTGAAAATCCACTGATCCCAATGACATGAACAACTCCTATCAATACCAACACCTTTTTGACATCAATGGCAATCTACTTTCATCAATCTCCCCCTTTGTCATTGATGACAAAACTACCTAATACATTTTTCTTTCTCCCCATTTTTGACATTTGATGACAAAGGCTATTGTCTCCCCTGTGAAGAATAACTCATAAACAACATTAGCATGAGACTAGAAAATTATATTGATATCAACCAACTGCTCACTTATTTATTGGATCACACATATTATCTTTCATACCAACCAAGAATTAAAATACCACTTACCCAGATCTTTGATACTTCTAGCCTTGAAAATTTAAGGCACTGATCACATTTATAATTTGTTGTCCAAAACTTATTTTGAGAGCTATGTCCTTGTTCATCTGCATATTAAACAACTTTTCAACTTGATAGAAACAATTCATCAGGAAGCACACATTTAAAAACATACATCATGAAGCATAGGACCTGAGAAAAAACATCATAAGAGGCACACCAAACAAAGCATCAAACCACTATTATAAACTTCCCATAGATTGTACCATATTACTAGCATAGTACCACTTGTTGTCACAACACCAATGTGAAGATGAAGAAGAAAACTGACATCAAAGAGATCCTCTGATTACTTCCTTTAACAAGCTGAAAATCTAAGATACTTCTCTTATCAAATACAAACTCCTTATGACATCACTTGTGATTGCAGAACAAATTTTTATGCCAAACAATTCTTTCACAATCATCAACACTTTTTGACCTGAATGACAAACCTCCAAGATCTCCTAAAACATAAAGAATAAGGCATGATTATGAAGACATAAAATTGACTCTTTGATTTTGAAGAATCAAGCCTTTGAAAAGACACATATGAACTTGAAATTTATGCAAAAAATATCATAACCACTTCAATACCCATAAACACCAATATGAAGATTACAATTTCACAACTCATGATGACAAGATGACCATTGTTAAGGAGAACAATCAATCTGCAATAACCTGCAATGGATCTACTCTTGAATAGACTTCTTGACATGAAAGAGAATGAAGACCATCTAAAAAGAATGAAGGGTATCTTGATGAAAACCATCCTCCTGTTCCTACACATGACACCTTTTACAACACCATGTCAAATCTGATATCTACAAAACCACTATCAATACCTTTGCAAATCCAAATGTAGAAACAGATGTTATGAACTAAATTTTTCATTTTTAGCCACCTTAGCCAACACATGCTAATAACTAATAAGAGATTTTTGGAAACATCTTAAGCTCTTTACCATAACAACCAATACTTCTCAATATCAAGATCATTTTGAACTACAACAACATGACAACTCAATCTTTGTAAGTACCAACATGATATGACAAAGAGAACCAAATCACTTAACATCATCAAACTCTTTGTGGATTGAATCCTTGAACATCTTATCAATCATGAACAACTGATCACCTATATCACTATCACACACAAACATTATCAGAGATGAATCCAAAAAGATGATAATCAAAACAAGATCATCATAGGAAAACATCAAATGATCTCCTTCCTGAAACTTCTTGGGGATGATTGATAGGACATGGACAACTCCCCCTCACTTTCTCCCATATGTTATGCAACTAATGAGGTAACTTGTACAAAATGCACAAGCTTAGAATTTGTCTTCTCTTGACTTTGTTTCCGCTTCCAGACTTTTGCAGGCTCTTTCTTCTATTCAATTTTCTTCATCCAAACCTTTTCAACCTTTTTCTTTTTCCAACCATTCAAACATCCATACAATCTGCTATTATATAGTTTGTAACTAGGAGAACCACACTTGAAATACACAAGATTAGTATTCCTTCTACAATCAACTACTTTATGCCCAAAATAATTACACGTATAACAATAACCATTAAATGAATAATTATACCTATACATGTATGCTTGTCTTACAAAAGTAGTTCTTCTCCTTTGATTGTTCATTTTTCCAAACTCATCTTCAAAATTCAAATCTATTTTCTTTCTTGGAGGTTTTCTAACTTTTGAAGACTATCCCTTTTCATAACCAAGCCCAGTAGTGTCTCCATGTATTTTTTTTTTACCAAGAAACCCATGTAACTTGCTTGTGCTCTCTTCAAATTTCAAATTCTTTTCAAACTGATTCTTAACACCCTCAAGATCTTTTCTCAATGAAACTATTTCTCCTTCAAGTTTTTGACATTCAATTGATTTAGCTTCCAATTCAGATTTTGTGGCATCAACTATCCTCTTAACTTCCTCAACCTTTGTCTTCAAATTGATGATTAATTTATCTGATTCACTTATTTGATTTCTCAAATCTATAATCACATTTATAGCATCTTCAACGTCAGAAGCTATTCTTTTAAAATCTGAAATAACTTTGTCTTTGGAATCTTTTTCTTCTTGTAGTTGCACCTTTAGTCTCTGATTCTCCTTTTTGTATTACTTGATTTCACTCAAAGGACATATGAGCTCTCCTTCTATGTCAATTTCATAATCATCTTCAACAAACTCCTAATTATGATCTTTCTCTTCTAAATCTGATTGAGTCTCATCTCCTTTATGTGAATGACTTCCATCATTTCATTCTTTTCACATAACAAGATGTCCTCTTCTTTATCATTACCTTGATAAATTCTTATCAATTCTTTCCAGACATCCTGTGTTGTTTCACAATGCAAAACTTTACATGAAATAGATAATCCAAATAAAATAGCCTTCTTTGCAATATGATTACATTCAAAACCTTCTTTATCATTGGATGATTAAGCAGAAACAAAATAACCATTCTCAACAGACAACTAAACACCATACCCTAAAGATAATAGATAAATTTGCATTCTTATGAACCAAATAGAAAAATCTAAACCATCAAAGAGAGGGACTCCAAAAAACTCTTTCTCTATTTTAAGACCTGATTCAACTTGTGGAGCATCTTTATCAACTGATTGATCATCAACATCTAAATTTAACATAAATGGTGTCTTTTGTGTCTTTTGACCAAAATGAATCTTGACATTTCTCATGTTCTTATTTCTTTTACACTTACGCATTGAACTTGACACACAAGACCTACCCAAGCTGATTAGGCTTCTATAGGGAACCTATGCTCTGATACCACTTATTGGAGTCTAGGACAACACTGAGAGGGGGTGGTAAATCAATGTTGTATAAACTTTTAAACTTTTTGCAAACTTTATCTTACAAGACAAAGAGGGAGGAATACATCAATATATATGCACAAGACTAATAATAATAGATGCAAAAAAAACTTATAATCAAATTATTAATATGCACAAACATAGAGGAAATCAACAAGAATCATGACACAATATTTTTATTGAGTGGAAAACCCTCCTGGGGTAGAAAAACCACTCAAAAACTGTCTCACTGGCTTATTCAAAATCTCACTGATTACATGAAGATCTCATTGACCAATGAAGCTTCACTAGCTTTTTAGGATGCCTCACTGGCAAAATACAATCACCATGATCAACATATAAAATTTTGTGTGCAACAATTGATTGTCAGTCAATTTGATTCACACCATTATACAACATGTCTTCTCTAAATTTCTAATCATACTCAATCCAATCTGCACATCAATTTCATGATATCTGCACAATCAAATTACCTGATACATAATACAATCTAAATGTCTTCCTCTATATTTCATCTTCAATCAGATATGAATTCACTTGGTTCAGTTTATCTCTACACAATTAATTTCATATTGCCTTTATACTTGATAAGATTTAATCTGTATCATAAGATGTATTCAATTTGCATATATGTTCACATCTCTAAATTTACCTACAATATCATTATATAAGAAAGAGAATGCCCTTTCATATTCTTCTCAATCCTCATATTGAACTCAATTCCTCTATTTTGCATAACCATTCATTTTCTTTATTTCTCTGATCCATTTTTCTCTTCTCATAAAATAAGAAACCTTTCATTTTCATTATATATCACTAAATAAAATCATCATTGAATCGCTTCAATCCACCCTTGTCAAAAATGAAGAGCCTTCACAATTTAATTCACCTGCAATAGGAAAGTTTTTTCATAGTCCTCTGTAAAAATATTTTCACCTTCTCAAATAAAATCATCTTCATTTATTTTATTTTCTCAATAAAAGAAAATATCATTCTCCTGCAATAGAAAACTTCTTCAAACAAATGTCTTCTCAAAGAAAAAAAAGATCATAAAAATCTTCAGTAAAATCAAACACCATTCATCTTCCTCTTGCCCTGCAATAAAAATATTTTTCAATTGATTTAATAAATCTACCCCCAAAAAAAATATCTCTCTATTCATTTTAGAGCCCTTTCATATTCTCCTTTTAATGTTTTCAATGCAATGTAAAAATCTTTTTCGCACACATTATAACTCCTGAGATCATATTTGCCATAATGAAAGTTTGAACAAATTGAAAGAACCTGCATAAAATGGTTCAAAAACATCTTCAAATTATATTTAAATGGCTCCATAAAAAATATTATATTTTCTACATTTTTCATCTTCTTCTCTACAAATATTTTCATAGATAAAATCTCTTTCAATATTTTGTGTTTTCAATCAAAATTCTCTATCAATCCCTTCAACTTCAATCTACAAAAAATAATATCTTCATCCAATAATGTACCTGTCCTTAAAAAATAAAAACCCTCTTCTATACAATCTTTCTTTCCATCTCTAAAAGAATAAGAAATAAATAGCATTAATGCTGAATCTTTTCCCACAAGAAAATATATATAAAAAATCCACATTTGTCTCTTCAATTTCCATGAGGAAGATGTAGAGAATAGAAACAAAAAAAACTTCTTAAAAGACTCCAAAAAATCTGCCTTAAAACCTTCTTTCTTGAAAATCCTCCTTGAAAATAGCTTTAAAAATCTCTCATAAAGAGGACGCCACAAAGTGGGAGATAAAGAAAAAGTTTCTAACTTAAAAAAAAACTTTTTATCTCCATTCGAATAATGAATTATTTGAAGGCTTTTGTGGGGACCGGTTAGAAATATGAGATAAGACCCCTTCAAAAGGTTATCATTAGTGAAATTACCTCCACTAGTAGGTCAACAACAAATTAGAGTAAAAGTGCATGATATCCATTGAAGGCTCCTTGTGTAGACAATGAGAGCTATAACTTAGAGTTTTATTATTTTGAACACTCTAAAACAATCATACACATGTAGTTCTCATCGACCTAAATCAGATGATGACTAGAATATAAATCTCAGATGATGACTACAATACAAACCTTAACTTCACCATGAGCAAACCTTAATGACATTGTCATATGCAGTGATCCATAAAAACAACTTTGCATTGAGAAAGGGGCACTTGAAGAATCTTTCAACAATGAATATTACTAATTGCACTGATCACATTATGAGCCAATTCAACCAATTGAGTTCACTATAAACCAACATGAGAAACTAACATGATGATGACATAAATACCTCCATGTTGAAGACATAAATTCTGTCAAGCCATGTCACCATGAAATCAAGACAACATGCAACATGGTATACAGCATTAACTCTAATTAGCATGGTATCACAAGACATCAAAGATCACAAACAATATTATGAGCCCATAATCAACTCCAAGCATGAACATCAAGAACATCTATACCAATGCCAACACCATAACATCATAATGACATGAATGAACAAGCCTTGCAAATTTGTCAAATATAAACGCTACCTTCTATGCATCTGCAAGACATCAACCCATGTATTTCATCAACAACTCATCAATATGTTCAAACACCAACTCAAAAAAGTCTTCAAATCTATTTTCTACTCTATGCTTTAGTGGACAATCTGTGAACAATATGGCTACATGAAACACACCTTGTTAATGAACTTTGCATAACAAGACATATCCATTGGATTATTCCTTCATCATCATTCATTCAAACACCACTGCATAAGATCTACAAAAATGAACTAACACAAACAAGAATGAACCAAGAAACATAAACAAGATATGAACTCCATCAAGTATCTTGAAATGAGACCATGAGCATCATGAAGTAAACAAATCCTAAACTATGATCATGAAACCATGACCAATCCCATGAAGAAGACTTTGAACATCCACTGATCATGATGACATAAACAACTCCTGTCAATACCAACACCTTTTTGACATCAATGATAAGATACTTTCATCACCCTCTTGTGTTGTATGCCCCCATGATCTTTTATGTGTTGTCTATGTTGATAAATGAGAGGGGGGGTGAATCAGTTATCTTAATTATTTAACTTTATTTTCTTCTTTAACAATTAGTGCAGTATCAAAAAATTAAGCATACATGAACATGAGAGCATAAAGAGATCAACACACATAACACAAGGATTTTTACATGGAAAACCCTATTAAGGGAAAAACCATGGGGTGACTAACCCAAGATTGTATTCTCTATTAAAAAAATAGAAGTACAAAATGGCACTTGTCAATTAGGGCTCACTGCTTGAGCACACTGCTCACAAGAGGCTCACTACCTACAATAGTTTATAGAAAGAAACCAGGTACTTGAACTGATGAGAAGCATCCACATATGTTGAGGTTTAGTTCCGGTTAGGCTCAATATACTGATCTACTGCACTTCATTCTTACTCTGCTTTAGTACTGTTGTTCTGTCACATACCGGACCAGTAATATTATTACTTCCACACTGCTCTCTACTTTTCTTCACACTCCACAGCACACCACCTCATGCTTCTCATCGAAATCCATATAGTATATATATCCGCACTAAGGATTTCAACATCTTTCTAGTCAGCATCTGGAATACTCAATATTTTTCCAAACTCTAGTTTATCGGTTGAATCCTTGCTTACTAAGTGATGTGTATCAAAGAGATACTTATAGAAGTTATCAATCATGTCGGCCAGTCATGAATGATCCCTTAAGAAACTTGATTACCATCAATATCTCATCTAGATTAAGGTCTGATGTTATGTTGGTCAGTTCTTCCTCAGTCTACTCTGCCAAACAGGAACCCAACACTTAGGTGTTCATATCTTTTCACTCTTTCATCACCGGAGGCTCAATCTTTGGAATGTATTAGTCATGGTACTCCTTTTGACTTTCTCAATACTGCACTTTGCTTAGATACTTCCTCTAAGAGATCTGGACCTGATTGTTGAACGTTGCATGCTCTGTTCTTGCTCACCGAACCAAAATACTCTTCAATCTGACTTACGGTGTAGATATACCATGTCCTACGGATGTGTGGGAATGACTTTGTTGCCATCAATGAAAACACACATGAGGCCACACAGTGTCTCTTGCCAACAATCTCCCCCTTTGGCTTTGATGGCAACACTTAGTGAAAAATGACTAAGTGTCACACTACACTCCCCCTTGGCTAATGCTTTGTTCTAATGTACACTTTTCCAGAGCTCCCCCTTAGCTGGATTCCACTTTTTCACTATTCCTTACTCCCCTTTTGACATCAATGGAAAAGGGTGGAATCCACACACCAAAATTTGCAAAATTTAGCCTATACATAGCCGCATAAGTATATATACAAGTGATACTTACATATACTTAAGTATATCTGCAAAAGTTGTTTTCAACTGGACAAATTCTGTTGCCCAACTTTGCTTCATCCTGTCCAAAATTAAGATATGACCACTCAATAGAAATGCAAAAGCTTCTGCTCTTT
This sequence comes from Cunninghamia lanceolata, assembly GCA_027924645.1. NCBI lineage: Eukaryota > Viridiplantae > Streptophyta > Pinopsida > Cupressales > Cupressaceae > Cunninghamia > Cunninghamia lanceolata. The sequence continues at coordinate 10,883,264 of BSBN01000193.1, forward strand.
TTTAATCTACTAGATCACTGGTCCGGGCTATAGTCTGAGCATCAATTAGAGCCTCATGCATGGCTTCTAACTTAGGGATAATTATCCCTCTTAGATCACTCATTCTGCTTATTCTATTTTTCTTCTCCTTCTCAAGCCTCTTTATCTCATTCATAGTGGCAATAGCTTGGCATTCTTGATTCATTATGGATGAGGTGATAGGGTCAAAAATTTGAGATAAACTTAACAGTTTACTCTCTTGTTCTTCCACCTTCTTGGTAATATCTGCTATCACGGTGGGCCAGGATAGACAAAATTTGTATAGATCTCCACCATCTTTAAGAGCATTTTCTAAGCTCTTTATCCCAATATCCAAATTTATCCTATCATTTGTTACAAGTCCTTGTATCTTGGAGAATCTCTTATCCAAAAACTCTTTCCGGACTTTCTCTTCTTCTTCTTTCTCTAAATAATCAAAATGTGTGCTAACAGAGTTAACAAGAGATTTCAGATTACCAGATGAAGAGGCCGAAAGATCCTTCTAGAAGGATGGCATGATCTTCTCCAACACACTGGATGTAATCTCTATCAACTCATAGTCTTCCATGTGAGACTCTAGAAGTTTTTCTTTTGCCTTTGCTTGGGTAAAGGATACTATCTTCATTGTTTGAACTGGGGAGAGGGAATCAAAATCGAATGGTCCTTGAAACAGTTTCGATTCATCAATCTCCATCATTTCTTTGGTCAAGAAATCTTTAACTATTTCTATAGTGTCTCTTGCTGGAGATAGGGTCTTCTTTCCTTCTGCAGCCTCAGAGGTGTCAAAAAGATCTTATCTATTTGTTCTTCTTCTCTTCCCTCGACGTCTTCTTCTTGGCTAATTTTCTCATCTTTTCTTTCTTCTCTTTCAGTTCCGGAGTCAGCAGGGGGATCTAGAAGGGAGATGTTTACTTCTTTAGGAACTTCCTCTTCCAGAGTAGAGGAATCGAAGTCCTGAGTCCTCTCCTCACTTATGTCCTTTGGCTCTTCTGCATTTTTCATAGTAGATTCTTCTTTTGATGTACTCAGTCCTTCATCATCCATAGCAGAAGGTTCATCACCTAAGTCCTCTGTAATAGGAAGATTGAATCTTTTAAATGCATTCCAGAGGATACCTTCTGTTTCTTTTGCCACTCAGTCAGTCTCTCCAAGCATAAGCTAGTTCATTCTTTCTTTTCTCTGGAACTCATCCTTGCAATCCTTGAAGATCATATTCATTTGTTTTGTAGTGATGGAGGGGTAGAGCTGAATAGCTATCTGTTCCCAGATCTCTAGGTCCTTTGCCTTAGAATTATTCTTTCTCATTTCAAGTTCCTTTTCTAGGCTTTTGGGAATTAGAGATATGATTTCAATGAATGTTTTATTGTAGATGTTTAGATACCTAACTGTAGCATCTTGCATGATCTTCTAGTCAACTTCATTACATTCATCATAGAATCCTGTCATTGGTTTCAGATTTCCATCCACAGTGACTGCCTTGATGGCATTGTCAATGGAAAGAGTAGGCTTTTCAACAAATTCTCCTGCCTTCTCTTCTTCCTTGTTCTTGTTGGCAGATGATTCCATAGAAGTTTTCTTTTTCTTTTTCATTTTCTTGATCTCCTCATCTGATTCTATCTGTTCATCATCCTTTTGACTGGTGTAAGACCTTGTGGCCTTTGTCTTAGTTCTCTTCTCTCCCTTTGCAGATGTCCTGGCTTCCAATTTTGAGGCTTTTTGACTCTTATAGGTGGCTCGTGTAGAGCTTTTGGAGGATTTGGTCTGGGAGGGGGCTTGCACCAGAGCACTTTCTTTTTCTGTTTCATGCCTTTCTTTCTCTGCCCTTTCCATCTTCTCTTTGTTGGCATCAACTACCTCCTTAGATATTCCAAGTCTCTTAGTGACTTCTTCTACTTCTCTTCTTACTTTTCTTTTGATCTTAGGCTATCTTAGTTCAACATGAACTTTTACACTCAACTCTTGGAAGGTTCCAAACCTTTCTGCCTTAGGGTCCTTAGGCTGACTTAGTAGATGTTGGACATGCAGTTCCAGAATTTTCTCATCCACCTCATAGCCCATTGACATAATCCACACTATTCTCAATTCCATTGCCTCCATTAGGCATTGATCAGTGTCTACCATGAAGCACACTATATCTTTGTATTTTTCAACTAGAGATTGGGGGATTCTCTCACTAGCCTACATCATGCTTTGGAAGTTTTTGAAGTAACCCTACAGTGCTGTATTTTGTGCCTTGGCATCACCAAGCCCATACATATAATCCCTAATTTGGATGGCAACAGGTCTATCATTTTTCCATACCCAGCTACTAGTTTCAGGTAGCTCATTCATATAGTAGAAGAATAGGCAAAGTATCAAGCCACCATGCTTAAATGAATTCTTTTTATCCTTCTTTATTTTCTACAAATTCTCTAACAGTTGGTTCAAGAGAAGCTCATAAAGATCATAGTCAGCATTTTCTCTTAGCATCTGATAAGCAGTATAAATTGCAGTTCTAAGTACTGAATTTTCCCTGTTGGAGTGATATATCTTGTAGCCAATTATCATGGAGGCAAACTTGATATCCAGATCAGTGATATCTTCTATTGTCATTGCTCTCTTGTCAAATTTTGATCTGGTAGCCTTACTCACAGTTTGGTTTTTGACTGATTTGAGAATAGGTAACCCTCCGGATGAGTACAAACTGGTTACCACCCTAATAGCATCTTTTGTGATCTTAAATGGCCTTATCAACCACATGAACTTGTCATGCACTCTACTCAGAACATTCCGGACCCATTCATCTTCTGTAAAATAGGGGAAATCGATGCAATGTCTAAAATGCTTATCCCGAATGGCCTTGTATTGGGGTTTAAGTTCAAGTGATTCATCTAACAGTTCCTTGTGGTAGATATCCATCAGCTTGGATTCCTCAAATTCTTCAATGTTTGCATGTATGTAAATCCTAACATCTTCTACATGCAGAACCCCATGCGGAATGTAAGAGAATGCGCCTAGGGGATCAACTTCTAGAGATTTGTAGGGGTGTTTTTTGAATTTAGGGCACTGCCTATCAGTGATTTTGACAACATTCAGAGTAGCCATCTTTCAAAAGATTCAGTGAGAGATTTTCAAGAGCAAAAATACCTTTTTGCGCTTCTAGGGTTCACGATATGAGCCGAATAAGATTATTGGTTGAATCAACTTTTGTTGTTGATCTTTGAGAAGTTTTGAGGCAATTTTGTTGTAGAGCTCCTTCTTTCTTCTTCTCAAATGCAAATGTGTAAATGATGAACAAGAGAACCCTTATATTTCTGTGCAAACCCTAATTTCACATTGTAATAAATGCACAACTTAAGTTATTCCAGTTGCCTTGTTCTCCTTGTCCTGAGAGATCTTTCCAGATCACCGAGATGCACTTAGAGTTATTCTCGGTGAATATTGGCAATCTATCTACCTTTCTCCCATCATTCCATTTATCCGCAGATCAAAGATACCTCAAATTTGAGTCATACCGGATCTAACTGTGAAAATCCTACTCTTACCGGATGACTGTTAAACTAGATCAATTTTGGATGATTAACCTCTTCAAAACTTCTTGCAAATCTTTCAAATCTTTACCAAGGCTTATTTAGATGTTTTCTCTGAGAACCCTTTAATCCGTAACTTTCCATTTGCCAATTTCAGGCACCAATTAACTGGCTAGGGGAATTAGTTTTCCTTTTTGACTTCCCCTGAGCCAGAGCTCATCTATTTAGTTTTTGGAAGGAATATTAGCATGAGATTCTGGTACGGATCCATCCCCAACATTTTCTGTACTTCTTTTTACCCAAATCTTTGTCATCTCCCTTTTAACTTCATCCGCATTGACTTTTCTTTTTCCTTTGTCTTGGTTTTGATTATGATGCACTGAACCCCTTTTATCCTGATTCTTACTTCTGTAGAATTTGGCAATATGATCAGATCTATTGCAATTGTAACAAATAACATTTCTTTGCATATTTTGCTGATATCCTCTTGATCTGCATTGATTAGCCATATGTCCCACTCTATTTCATGCAAAGCATCTACCATTGAATGAATTTCTTATTTGCCTATTTCTGCATTCATGAGATTTGTGACCATAACTTTTACAGTTGAAACACTATCCGAAGAAGGATGAATTAGTCTGATTCTTTCTTCTTCTGCACTAATTTGCTTTGTGACCAAAGTTATTGCAATTGTGGCAGTATCCATTGAAAGATGGATATCTTTGGGCATTTGGTTGTCTTACCGGAGGTCTTCTAGGTCTGTTCCTTGAATTTCCTAATCCAGAGTTCTTCTAACTAGATCCATAGCTTTCACCTTTCTCATATCCCAAGCCATGCTTGTCATCTACCCTCTTTTGACTTTCAAGAAGAACTTCAAGTTGAGCAGAACTTATCTTGAATTTTTCTTTGTATTCATTTGTTGTTTGAAGATCCCTTTTAAGAGTATCTATCTGATTTTCATGTTATTCTTCATTATCTCTAGCTTCTTCAAGATCAAATTCCAGATGTTTGATTATTCTATCCATTTTGTGGCAGTCTTTTGACTTCTCCTTGAGAGATTGTCTTAGATTATCTTCCATTTTTCTTTTCTCTTCAATTTATTGGGTGAATTTCATAACCCCTGATTCCATTTCATGTCTTACCATAATGACTTCTTTTGATAGCTTTTCACATAACTTGTTCTTCTCATTCAGATCTTCATAACTATCACTGGCTTCACTTTGACTTATTAATTGTTGAAGAAGTTCCTTTCTTTTCTTCATTGAAATACTTAATTTTTCTTTGAGTTCATTTATGAAATCATCAGCTTGTTTGAGTCTTTCCCTTAGGTTATTGACTTTAGAGTGAGACTGCTCAAGATCATCTAGGGTAGACTAAAGTTGATCCCTCATACCGTACATATCCATTGAGATTCCTAGATCTTCCTCAAGCTATTAGGCTCTGTCTAGATGAATTTGGCTCTAATACCAATTATTGATAACTGAGCGGGGGCGGGGGGTGGGGGGTGAATTAGTTATCTTAATTATTTGACTTTCTTTTCTTCTTTAACAATTAGTCCAGTATCAAAACATTAAGCATACATGAACATGAGAGCAGAAAGAGATCAACACACATAACCATGGGGTGACTAACCCAAGATTGTATTCTCTATTAAAAGAATAGAAGTACAAAATGGCACTTGCCAATTAGGGCTCACTGCCTGAGCACACTACTCACAAGAGGCTCAATGCCTATAATAGTTTATAGAAATAAACTAGGTACTTGAACTGATGAGAAGCATCCACATATGCTGAGGTTCAGTTCCAATTAAGCTCAATATACTGATCTACCGCACTTCATTCTTACTCTACTTTAGTGTTGTTGTTCTATCACATACCAGACCAGTATTATTACTTCCACACTACTCTCTACTTTTCTTCGCACTCCACAACACACCACCTCATGCTTCTCATCAAAATCCATCTGGTATATATATCCGCACTAAGGATTTCAACATCTTTCTAGTTAGCATCCAGAATACTCAATATTTTTCCAAACTTTGGTTTGTTAGCTAAATCCTTGCTTACTAAGTGATGTGTATCAAAGAGATACTTATAGAAGTTATCAATCATGTTGGCCAGTCATGAATGATCCCTCAAGAAACTTGATCACCATTAATATCTCATCTGGATTAAGGTCTGATGCTCTGCCGGTTAGTTCTTCCTCAGTCTACTCTGCCAAACAGGAACCCAACACTTAGGTGTTCATATCTTTTCACTCTTTCATCACCGGAGGCTCAATCTCTAGAATGTATTAGTCATGGTACTCCTTTTGACTTCCTGAAGACTACACTTTGCTTAGATACTTCCTCTAAGAGATCCGGACCTGATTCTCGGACCTTGCTACATGCTTTGTTCTTGCTCACCAGACCAAAATACTCTTCAATATGACTTCCAATATAGATATACCATGTCCTGTGGATGTGTGGGAAGGACTTTGTTGCCATCAATGACAACAGACATGAGGCCACACAGTGTCTCTTTCCAACAGTCTAGGCCTCCTTGGATGACCCTTGATACTCTTGTAAGGTCACAAATACCATGAGATTGCCTCTATTGTGACCATTCTTCTATTTGTCTCATCATTCTTCAATCTTGTCTCTCCTCTATTTTTATTTTTGTGTGTTGTGTCTTAGGTGTATAGCATTGTAGTTGATGACATGGGGGCATCCCCCTACATTATTGTTCCGAAGATGCTTGTTCTCCTCTCTTATTTTATTATTTTCTTCTAGTGGTTTTACCTAGTCGATAGATGATGAAAATAGACATACACTAATATTGACCACATGTCCCTTCAACAAGCAAAGAAAAATTAGACCTAGTCCATATATGAAGATGGGGTTCATTTATATATCTGATGCTTGGCTAGTAGAATCACTCTATGTGATATTTGATTATGTCTTATCTTTACTAACAAATCATAACAATACATCTATTCCATGTACTTTGATTGTTTTGGGTGTCTTGCCTTGTTGTTACACTCAGTTCTAGGATGCCTATAGTATAAGCCCCATGTCTATACTTAGATGTGAACCCCTTTGTGTAGCCTTGGCTTCTTTGTTTTCATGCATAGATTTTATGTTTTTCTTAGATCAAGATGTGTTTGTGGGAACATTCGGTTATCATGAGCACATGCCACCTTTAGGGGCATGGGCTTTGTGAAAGATCTTGTTCCCTTGTGTTTTTCTTTCAACCTTAACGTGCTTGATATTGGTACACGATATTAAGCACCTTAAGGTGGGGGCATATATAAGGTAAGATGTTGTATCTTCAACATGAGTGCACATATTTTTTCTATATTGCACAATCAAGAAGCCCTCTACAAAGATAGGATATTGTGCATATCCTTTTATTCAAAAGCCCTTTGCAGAGATATGGATGGTTTATCTCTTGAGCTAGTGCACATCCTTTTTATTTCAAAATTCCTCCAAGTCGGTGAGGTTGGATGTAAGACTACCCTCCCTTAAGCGTGTCTTTGGTGGTTGTTGCAACATAAGCTCAACCATTAGGTGTTCCTATAGCATGTTTGAGATGGTGGGAACTTGGCAATAAGCTCCTTCCATTGCCTTGTTTGCCATATGTAAGACGTATATTATGTCTTTGGCATGATATATGGCGTTCATGTTTTCCATGTGCCTTTCATGTGTAGTTTCAAGGGTGTGGCAAAACATCCCTCCTACACTCGAGCTTTGTATGGTGTGTTTTCTACCAAGCATAGTCTCAAGGGTGTGGTGAAATGCCCCTCCTATGCTTTAGGTTTTGTATGGCATGCTTTCTCTTAAGTGTAGTCTCAAGGGTATGGTGAAATGCCCCTCCTCCACTTTGTGATTTATTTGGTGTGTCTTCTCCCACATATGTAGTCTCAAGGGTGTGGCAAAATGTCCCTCCTACATTTTGGGGTTGTGTGTTGCATTTTTACTTTCCATGTATCTGCATTCATATATATATGAAAATGAAAAAGAAATATCATTATATTCGTCATGTTATGCATGTCTTGAACATTGTATTCTCTGTGTCCTTCATGCCTGTTACTATCTTCTCTGTGTTTTCCATGCTTTTTACTATCTTCATTGTGTTTGGCATGTTTACGGAGTGTTTTCTCTAATGTCTACCTAAGACTAGGAACTATAAATAGTTCCTCAATCTTTATGTATGTATTAGCTTCATTTGCCTAGCATGTTTGTTGTGATTTGACCATACTTTAATGCATGTATGGGTCATAAGATCATACATACATTAAAGTGGGGGCTAAATGTTATGTCATAAAATGTCCGCTAGGACTTTTACCTCCTATGTTTAGCTCCTAGGTCCCTTGTTTTTCATCATGCATGTTAGAATTGAATCCTGAGACAAAATGGATTGAAACCCATGTCAAGTGGGGCTTGAGGGTTATCTATGAGCTTAGACCCTAACCCAAAATAGCTCCTAGGGAAAAGGTGCTTGTACCCTTGTCTTACCCTATTTGGCAGGGTCCCAAATTCTAATGTCTGTAAAGTGACTGTTAAAGGCCTTCCTTACGGACATATTAAGTTTGAATTACAAAATTTGTAGCGGGAATGCATATATAAGCATGTTTAGAGTTTCATTTGTAAACTAGAAGATGACTAGGAGATGATTATGAGATTTTCCCAATCTTATGATTTTAGAGCATTCAAAGCATTCATTGTGGCAAAGTAGACTTGTGTTGTTATTATGTTTGTTAATGAAAATTTGGCTTCATCTTCTCATGTTGTGAAAGATCTTCATCTACATGCAAGATATACCTCCAAGGTTACATCTATTTGTATTTGAATTAATCATTTATCAATTTGTTTTTACCTCTATCCTACAAGGATATGCACTCTCTATCTAACAATAGTGTTGGAAGGCTTGAATGCTATTCCAGGGCTTGACCAAGGCAAGCTCCTAAACACAACAAACCCAGAGCCCTCTTCTTGTGATTGTAGTTGACACATATCAGATCAAGAAGAGTGGAGTTGGAGAGGAGTGTTGTAGACCATAAAGATTTTGGATCTAATAGAAAGAAGTGAAAAAGAGTATTGTCGGGGCTTGGGCACTAGTCCCTTTTCCCTTCAAGTTTGTAGAGCTTGAAATCTCTAAAATAGGGATAATCAGTGGCAGAAGGAGTCTAGAAATCCCCAAAGTAAATACTACATTAGGCTTGTACGTGACTCACTTTGCCCCTAACATTTTAGGATTCCAAACTTCAAAATCTAGTGTGTATTTGATCTTCATTTACTCTATGTGTGCAAGCATTTATCAGAATTCATCTCTTTGTTTACAATTTTGCATAATTAGGTTTTTGAGCATAATCGGGCTTAAATTAACACATTAATCATTAATTTCCAAATTTCCCTATCATTGCAAGTGACAACTGACCTATAGGAAAATCCTCTTGTAGATGTTGTGATTCAAATTGAGTAACTATCCTTGAATGTGTGTAGTGAAAGGAGGATGTAGCTAAACAATCATATCAAACCCTCATCCCCATTGTTCATACATAACAAATATATATTTTTGTGTGTTTGTTTTAGATACTTGGGTTCCCTCTCTCTCTCCCTATTATGTTTTATGTTTTGTTTTCTCCTCCATCTAATCATAGTAGTGATTTAGGGCTGTCCCTTGCCAACATTTTGTAGTTGTTGCTACTCTTCCAAAGTTTGGCACAGTGAGCTTCTTTTCAAAGCTCTACAATATTATCTTCATAGTTTTATTTCTCTTCTATTTCGACAAGTTCTATCCTTTCCTTATCTATGTTTATTATTCTATTTTATCTTTCTTTTGTTTCCAAAAACTTGCCACCCAATTCAAAATCACCTATCAGAATTAAGTTATATGCCAATCAATATTAACTATGGTAGTTAGTATTAGAAATGGCAAGTGGAAAACATATCCCAAATGGATCTGTGATGGTTTGCATTAAATATTCTAAACTACTTAAGATTATGTATTTCCAACAATCCTCCTTAATCTTGAGCCTTTTATATATTCATTACCATTATGTAATTCTAGAGCTATCTTTTCTAGAGCTATTCTAAAAATTCTAGAGCTTTCATGTCCATAGTTGTTCTATCCTTGTAGTGTTATTATGTTTCCTTTTGGAGCTATCTATCATTCTAGAGCTGTCTTGTGTCCTTCTAGAGCCGTTTTGTCTAGAACTGTCCATCCTTTCAAAGTTGTCCTATGTTTTAGAGTTGTTCTATGTTCTTGGAATGGAAGTTCTAGAGCTCAAAATTTCAAAGTCTTTTTAACTTTCTAGAATTGATATTTCAGAGTTGAAACTTCTAGAATTGAACCTTCCAATGTTTTTTTGAATTTCTAGAACTCAAGATCCAAAGCTGAAACTTCTAGAGCTAAACCTTCCAATGTTTGTTTGACTTCCCAGAACTAAAGTTTCGAAGCCATACTTAATTTGATCCTCTGGAGATATTCTAAGGCTTTCTTTTTAGAGATAATGTTTTAGAGTTGTTTCCTTTCCAGAGTTGGGTCCTTCGAGAGTTGTCTTCCTAGAGTTAATTTTTGGAATTGTCTATTATGTCGAGTCTATCTCTCAAGCATTTAAAGCAAGATTTTAATAGTTCCTTAGTGAAAATATCAATGAGATGCTACACAAATCTACATAATTGTAGTTCAATCTCTCTATGCTCTACCAACTCCATTTTGAAATGGCGATGGATCTCAATGTGTTTGCTTCATCTATGGAAGAATTGATTCTTTGTTAGGACTAAAGAATAAATGTTGTCACAAAATATGGTTCTACCATCTTCTTGCTTCTTATTTAATTATTAAAGGTTTTTTCTCATCCAAATAGCTTGGCATGCTACTACATTTTCTGCTATATACTCAACTTAGACTATTGTGGAGAGAGAAACAATGGGCTTCTTCTTTGATGCCCATGAAATGGGTCCCAAACCCACATGGGACACATATCCAAATGTGCTTTTACTATCATTTGCACTCCCTACTCAATCACTGTCATTGTAACCAACCATCTCAAACTCATTGGAAGTGGTATACAAGACACCATATCTTTTGGTGCCATTAACATATCTTAGAATTCTCCTTGCTACATGCTAGTGTACTATGTGTCCTTAGGTCTCTCCATGAACCTATAAATTATGCTTACTATGTATAATAAATCAAGGATTATAGTTGTCAAATACATGAGGCTTCCAAGTATACTTTTGTGTAGGGTTGGGTTTACTTTATTGCTATTGTCCTCCTTGATCAATTTCAAATGTGTAGTTGTTTGTCTTTAGGTAGGCTTGTTGTTTAGCATTCTAAATCTATTCAAGAGTTATTTCATTGTTAGTTTGAAAAGTGAAAATGCCATGCTCTATTTGTTGGACCTCAATACCAAGAACATAGTTTAGTAGACCTAGATCTATCATCTCAAACACAATTTTCATTACCTCTTTTAAATCATCAATGACGAGTTCATTATTCTAACAAAAATTAAATTATCTACATACAAACCAACAACTAAAATATCACCATGAGCTACTTTGATGTAGTGTGTTGGCTCACTGCTACTCTTGCTACAACCATTTCTCAATAGATACTAATCAATTATATTGTACCATGATCGAGGTGCTTGCATAAGCCTATAGAGGGATTTTTAGAGTTTTTACACTTTTTCTTCTCTCCTTGGGATTGTATAGCAATGTAGCTGCTCTAGATACACCTCTTCTTTGAGTGCACCATTCAAGAAGGCCCACTTCATGTCCATTAGATATACCTTCCATTTGTACTGGGCTATAGTTGCTAAGACTACCCACACTATTTCTAGCCTTGGAACTAGTGCATATGTCTCATCATAGTCTCTTCTAGGTTGTTGTTTGTATCCCTTAACAACCAACCTTGCTTTATGTCTATTGATCTTCCATTAGCATTACTTTTGTTCTTTCGAACCACATAACTCCAATCACTTGTTTACCCTAATTATGTTGGAAATAATACTCCTACATGGATTAGCACAATTTTTCATAGATTATTTCATCTCCTTTGGTGTCCTCTTGATCTTTTTGTTTTTAGCTTACTTAAACATTGATTGACCTATACCCTATCGGGAAATGTCATGTTTTGAAGTGATAACTGATAGACTCTTGGAAGAAAATTTGGATTCCAAATGTTCTATACCCCCTAAATGTAGACCTTGAATGAAATCTAGGGCCTAGACTTGGGTACCCATGCCCTAGTTCATCCCTATTTTTGTAGGTTTTGAATTTTAGGGTTGTGTCAGCATGCCTCGTACACCTTGGTATCCTGATTTTAAGTTTTGGTTTTCATGTGATGTCAGCATATTATTTCAAGTATTTGCATTTCCAAGGTTAGGTATTTAAAGATAATTGAAAATCATTTTATCACATGCAATCCACATGCAATCTTACTATGCCAAAATTCTACTACTACTGCTATTGAAGATCTGCACTTTGTTGAATCTCTTTCAAGGTATTAAATTTGTCTATCATGGAAATATCTAGTGGAGATTAGGAATCAAGATCTTGAGTCTATGTTTCTCTTCCTAGGGTTTTGTCAAGCCATTTGTATGATCGGGAGAAGGGTTGAAGCCTCCAACTTGAGCTTGGAAGCCCTCTGCAAATACAACTACCTTGGCTTCTTGTTCTACAAGTCTTCATTGATATCATCTCCTTGAGGTGAATTTGTTGTTATTTCCTTGAGTGAAACATTGTGTAGATCTATCCTTGATGCTTGAGTCATTTAGGAGCTTACATTTTTGTATACACATTTGATCTACGAGCATACACATGCATACAAACTTTTATCTTTGGTTATTGTTGAGGCAGAAATACCAAAGATGGGGTTTGACTGAGGCAAACTCCTATATAGCCACAACCATCCTTCTCCTTCTTTTGTATGTGTATATCACATTTGAAAAGATTTGGCAAAAAGGAGCAGAAGAAGAATAGATATTATGGTTACAGTCATCGTGGAACTTTAATTTTCATCATCATAGAATCTTTAGGAGTACGAGGTGGGTGTGCTATTCTAATTATGCTTGAAATATGTGATCTGGAACCCTCGACGAAGGCTCTAGTATTAGGTGCAATAAGTTTGATAGTCAAAAAACTTTCCAGACTTCGAGGTAAGAGCCCTAGTCTAGTAGGGCTTCAATTTTTAGGTGCATGCTCTCTATAACCTCCAATTTACATTTTTGTAGTTTTTTTATCAATTTCTGTGTAAAAAAAGTTTGTTCGAGCATACTTTACAATTAGGGTTTGATTCTATAAGGTTGCCTAAAGCTTGTGAAAACCTAACTAAGGTGTCTATTTAGTAACAACAACATATAAGGGATTAGGAATTAGAAGATTTCTAGATCCTTCATAGTGAGCAATGTTGGTTCCTATCTCCTAATGTTGTGTAAGTGAAAGAGATACTTGATTTGGTTTATGTAAACTATCTTTCTCCCTATTTTTCCACATAACATTTTGGTGAATCCATGTTTAAAAGAATTTGCGTCCTTTCTAAATGAGATATGAAAGTGTTTTACGTCCTATAAATCAAATTTAGATTGCAAACCCTCTTTTATGAAAAGTACATGCATTAAATTTTGAATGATACCTTTATCTTTTAATTAAAAGAGTATAGAATTAAAACTTTGTTACTTGCATAAAGATATCTTGTTTTATTTTTGCAAAGTTTATGCTATCTTTCTTTACATTTAAGTCTTGGGTTAATTAGAACATGTTATAATGTTAGATTTCTTTTTAAAAGACTTTACTGTGTATGAAGAGCCATTTAGTTTTGATGAATTCAAAATGTTAGATGAAGCCCTTGAGGAATTTATCTCAATTAAATATTCCACTACGACTCCTAAACAATCATTCTTTCAAAGAATAATAAATGCAATCTACTTTCTTAAACCTCAAGAAGAACATGTGAAGCTAAAAATAGTGGTCAAACTATGTTTGGATGTGGCTCAGACACAATCTAAACTGGTGCTCACTATTCGAGGTCTTTTGCCTTCTTCTTGACGTCCTGATTACATCTATAACTATGCTAAACAAATAACATATCGAAGTCAACAAGATGGAATACAACAACCTAGTTATACCATGGTTTCTCACACATATAATACATGAAATAACAAAGTAAGAAGCAATCAAACATTCCTATATCTTTACCATCTTCTCAACCTATGCTTCCTCAACTACCTCATTTAACACACAAAGTTGGTCAAGATTATAACCTGTTGAACAACTTCAAGCTACACTTGCCATGATTTCTCTTTGGGAACTCATACAAACTTTGCCTACATACCATGGAATGCTCTAAGAAGCTTTACAAAATGTGATTGTACCACTCACTGTCAAGATGAATGATGTAGTAGCTATGTTAGACTATATGCATGTGAAAAAAACAAACATTCTGTTTCAACAACATGAGTTGCCTTCTTTTGAAGTTCAAAATCAATATGATCCTTTAATTATCTTCATTACAATAAATAAGAAATTGATTAATCAAGTTATGATTGATAATGGATCGACTCTTAATGTTTGTGGTATTGACTTACTACATAAGATCAAGATTGACATATCTTTAATTAAACTAGATAAAATAAGCATTTGTGGATTTGATAATGTTGGAAGACAATCTTTAGGCACTACAACTTTACCTATAAAAGTTGGGCCTATGACATTGCCTACCCTCATTCATGTCATGCTTAGTTCATTACCATGCAACAAGATTCATGGTAGACCTTGGATTCATGCCTTGGCAGTAGTTCCATCTACCCTTCATTGATCAATCAAGTTTATTTATGCAAATACACATCACACAATTGAAGCCAAAACTAAACTGACTAGTTGTTTGTAAATTGAATTACAAAAGAAAGGTGTTCATCATAAGATTCTAAATAACTTGAAAGTTGATCCATCAACTCCTCTTGCCACAGATAATGTTGTGCAAGATTCTAGAAACAATTGAATGCATTCCTTGGTGATGATTAGGGTTCATTAGACTTTACTTCTACCACTATAGGAGAATATAAGCTTTACAACCCTAATCCTAAAACATCAAATGTTTCATCGATTTCATCTAAGAACTCTATGAAGATACCTCAGGAACCTAAAATTTATTTAGTAATAAACACATACAAAACTCTTACTTACACTACAAACTCTGAGACCTATGAGGCTCCACCTTCTTCTATAGAGATGGCCTCTCTTTATGGTCGAGGATTTCAGATTCTTTATAAGAATTGTGACTATGTAGGTAATGGTTGCGATATTAATCAACAAGGAATTTGAGTACCTATAGAAGTTGCTTCGCATAATTACTTGAATGGCATTGGATATAATCCTTTTATGGAAACCAAAGCCCACAAACATCCTACTCTTAATGTGAACAGAATATCAACACTCAATTTGATATATCTTGAGATGATAGACACAAATTGTCCTCTAAGAGATATCCCTTTAGATACCTTTTCAATAGATGAAGCAATAATTGATTTCTTGGGAGCTTATGACAATTTTCCCCATTATAATCATAAGAGTAGATTGCCTTATTATTTAAATAATAATGCATAGTTTAGAAAGTCCACTTTCTTGGTAAATACTACTTTAAAACCTAATAAAGAATATGAAGAATCATCACAATCACCCAACCTCCTAGACCACAATACATTACTTAACAGAAAGACTTTCGATGTCTTCATGGAGAAAAATAACACTGAAAAGGTTATCCCAATAGGTAATTGTTTAAGTACAAAAGAAGAAGATATGACTAAGCTTTTACATGAATTTTTAGAGTTATTTGCTTGGAGTTATTCGGATATGGTCAACATTGATCCTAAGATTATAACACATAATATTGTATTACAACCTGATGCTAAGTTGTTTAAACAAAAGATCCAAAAAGAGAATTCTAAGGTAACATTATTAGTCAAAGTGGAGATAGAAAAGCTTTTACAAGCTGGTTTTATCTACCCTATATTGATTACCCACCTTGGATCTTGAATATTGTGACTGTTGCTACACCTAATAACCATAGTTGGATGTGCACTAACATTCAAGATTTAAATCTTGCTTCTTTGAAAGGCGATTTCCCTCTTCCAAGTATTGATATGATTGTTGATTCAATAGCTTGCCATGAATTACTTTCCTTCATAGATGGTTTTTTGGGTTATAATCAAATTTTCATCAACCTGGAAGATTATTATAAGATAACTTTCATAACACAGTAGGGAACATTCTACTAGGTAGTGATGCTATTTTGATTAAAGAATGCTAGAGCAACTTACCAATATGCTATGACTCTTATTTTTCATCATTACATGCATAACATCTGTAAAGGGTAAAATTGGGTTCATTTTAGTTTAGTGTTTGAATCCTCCTTTCACCAATTACATTCAAGGACCTTAAGATCGAGTGGCAAAGCACTATTAGGTCCTTGGTCACTTACAAATGTAGAGACTTTGGATTAGGGTGTTTGATTATGAATTTTTCTTCTCTCATGTCTAATTATCCATCAAAACCCTAATTATGCAAATACGACAGTAAACAGATGAATTACAGAAAATACTTCTATAGAAAGATGTACAATGACAAATCACAGTTCACCTATTTTCAGGGTTTCAAGGTGGAAAAGTTAGGGACTAAAGAGCAGGCACCCAAGTCCAAGGCCCTAGTTTTTGTTTGGATCTGGAAACAATGTCTATAACCTATATCTTTTGTTTTGGAGATTTTCCTGTTGCAGAACTTCAAGGACTAATGAGCAGGTGCCCTGGTCTAGGGAATTGTTTTCTTCTCTGATCTACAATTCTGACACTCCAAGATGCCCTCCTACAACTTCACTTTGTCTGCATCATCAACCTATAACCTGCAACCATGAAAACTTTGGGAGGGGGTTGTGGTGTTTAGGAGCTTGCCTCAGTCAAGCCTTGAAAGGACACTTAAGTCTTCCAAACACATTGGTCAGATAGAGAGTGTGTGACCTTCTGAGGTAGAGGCAAAATCTAAATGAAATAATGATCACAAACACAATAAATGTCACCTTGTAGTGAAGATCTCATGAGAGGAAGATACTCTTCATTCCGTGAGGAAATGGATGCTCAAATTTGCAAACACAAACACATAGACAACACAAATCTACTCTTGCAATACAATGAAAGCCTTGAATCACCTTGAGAATGCATAAAGTTTACCATCACCATCTAGTTTCTAAATGAATGCCTAAACATGCTTTTATATGCAACTACAAGAACTCTTGCCAAGATTTCATAAATTCAAACTTATCGTGTTGGCCTAGGGACCAAATAACGATCATAAACTGATACTTCAAATTTGGGCCTGACCCAAAATTGGGTAGGACTAAGGTGTAAGCACCCAAGTCCTCCTCCCCTATTTTAGGCAGGGTTAAGCTCAAGGGGTCCTCCTAGGCCCCATTTGTCATGTTACCTAGGGTTCATTTCATCAGGATGCCAAATTATGATGTAATATGTCCTAAATACATGCAAAAGACTTGGGAGCTAAACCTTATAAGGGAAAAGCCCCCAAGGGGAAATTTTCTGACGTTACAACATCTTAGAAGATTATGTCACTGAAATTCTTATGAACTCTATTCATCACCAGGATCACGTCACAATCCTTCATCAAATCTTTGAGTGAATACAAAAATACTACATGCACTTGAATCCACATAAATGTGTCTTTGGCATAGACATTGGAAAACTATTAGGATTTGTAGTTTTGCGTCATGGTACTAAAGTAGACACAAAAAAAAATTGTTGTGATTATTAAAATTCCATCACCTAAGAGTATATTTGAACTTCATAGTTTAGAAGGGAAGATACATGCCATTCACTGATTTGTCTCACAACTCACAGATAGGACTCACCCTTTTACTTAACTACTAAAGAAGGATTCAAAATTTTAGTGGAATTTTGATTGTTAGAAATCTTTTGAAGACTTAAAAAACTATTTATCTAATCCTTTTGTTTTATAGCCTACCACCACTGATAATCCTTTTCTTCTTTACACCACACAATCTAATAATGCTCTCACAACTTTACTAGCACAACATGATATTGAAGGCAAAGAACACATTGTATATTACATAATTCAAACTTTTCTCGATTTTGAAGTGCGATATACTGTTATCAAGAAGCAGTGCCTAGCTCTTATCTCTGAAATAGAAAATCTTAGGCATTATCTTTTAAATGTTGAAGTTCATGTCATGGTAAAATTTTATCTTTTGAAACATCCCTTTTCTAAAACAAATCATTTTTACCACCTAGCTAAATGGGTTATGTTTTTAACAAAATTTTATCTCAAATTTATTTCTCCAAAGGTGATAAAAGGACAAGATTTAACTAACCATTTAGCTAAAGCACCTTCACCTTTCTCTATCCAGAATTTGGAATCATTGCCTGATGATCAAATTCTAACTATAACATCAGGCAATAATTGGGAATTGTATTTTGATGTTTCACAATGTCGAACTGGCTCCGATGATGGTATCACACTAGTACCTCCGTCTGGTAAGTTGATTCCTATGTCTACCATCTGAACTTCTCATGTACAAACAATATTGTTGAGTAAGAAGCTCTCATTGTAGGACTTTGTGCCACTTTGGTTCTCAATATTAAAAACATCACTATCTCTTGTGATTCTATTGAAAAGCATAATACAACTAAGAGGGGGGCGAATCAGCTCTAACCAATACTTCAAACCCATTAACACATCAACCACTTAATAAATGTTATTGTATTTAACCATGAAAGTATGAAATCAGAAACTTAAACACATTCACACATGAGACGCATGAGACACCATATTTTTATGTAGAAAACCCAATAAGGGAAAAACCACGCTAAGTGTTAGCTCACAATATAAAATGTAATAACAATACCAAAAATCAAAGGCTCACTGCCTTAGGGATCACTACCTAGAATGCTCATTACAAGAAGAGGCTCACTGCTAATGGGGTGGCTCACTACCAAAATTGGTGAACTAAGATATTAGCATCTATACTATGCCAAGCTTCAGTTCCATTGAAGCACAATTGGTATCCTCTACTTTCCTCTGCATTTTACTTTGCAATTATCTTATCATTTTCACATCCTACACTAATTCATGAATTCATTACATGTTTTTTATACAATTCATCAACCATGGAATGATCATCAAGGTTGGTATTACAATCATCAACCTTTGGAACAATATCCAAGGTCAACAAAGATACATACATCAAGATAGGTCCAGACCTAAACAGATTTGAGAGAGAAAAGAATGAATGCAAATCATGCCAAGCCTTAGCTGGGACTCAATTGTAATCTTCCATGCAACAACACACTTTACAAACTTTGAAGCACAACCACAAGTAGTGAAAACAAACAAGTCGGCCAAGACTGAAGTTAACACTAAGACTTTTAGGAACATGCTTCATGCACGATCCAAATTATACTTTGCAGACCAATCAAAAGGTGGGAACATGATCTAGAGACTCCCAAAAGCACGTTACAATCACCAAGAACATTCCCACAACCTCTAAATACTTTATCCATAAGATTCTTCAAATCAAAGCACTTCAACATTATTGTCAACCATTGTCATAAAGGAAAAATCGCTTGTACAGCACCAAATCATGAACCATTAGAATTGAAGGCACATAACATCATCAGAAACTTTTATTTTTAGAACCACAAACTCTGAAACTTAAATGAGAGAAATGTAGATTAGAATACATTCTCCCTGTCACCATTAAATACATGCAAAAAAATAGTTTTTACTCTGGTGAACAGAACTCACTCAAATCTTCACACCAGAGGCTCAAACTTGAAACATAGCATCTAAAAACATCCCTTAACATTACTTCCAATCTATAGGAAAATGTATTCAATCTACAAGATATGCAGAGCAAAACATTGCACTACTCTGGTAGATAAAACAATTCTACACTTTGTACTAATTCCTCAAATACTTGTTCAGACTTATTCAAATGACCTTATTAGGTGTTGACATCAATGACAACACATATTGCTCATACTTGCAACAATTTTCCCCTTTGTCATTAATGGCAACGCATGATGTGAAATACCATCAAGACATATAATCTTTCTTTGCTTCTTTGCTTCCCCTCACTTGATGCTTTCTCTATCTGCAACTTTCTTCTTAGGTTTTTCACATGAACTTCTCTCCCCCTTTGACATCAATGGCAAAGGGTGCCAGGCCTTTTCTTTCTTTTTATTGCACAACTCCCCATATCATCAACACTGAAACACTTACTACTCTTAATTAGAAATGTGTATAAGCAACATTTACCAGCTGCCCCTAAGAGGTAGCTTACAAAACATCAATCCATATCAAAAGATGAAAATTTGGACACCACTAGACTGATGCATTCATTATGCATCTTAGTTTAGAGCAGGATGGTTAATAACCCCTAACTTCTCCCTAAGATACTCAAGAGTATCCTTAGGCAGAGGCTTAGTAAAAATATCTACAATCTGATCCTTTGTAGATATATGCTCCATCTTTACTTCATTCTCTATTACCTTTTCTCTCACAAAGTGATACCTTATTGATATGTGCTTTGTCCTTGAGTGCATCACTGGATTGTTTGAAATGTTTATAGCACTTGTATTCTCAAAAAAGATTGAAATTGGTTCTTCATACACAACCCTTATATCCTTCATTGTTTGCTTCATCCAAAGTACTTGAGTGTAACAACATGCTGCAGTAATATATTTTTCTTTTGTGGTAGACAAGGAAACTAATTCTTGCTTCTTACTTAGCCATGAAACTAATCTGTTACCCAAGAGGAAAGTACCTCCACTTGTACATTTTCTATCATCAGCATATCTAGCCCAATCTGCATTTGTATAAGCACTAAGAGTGAAATCAATATCTTTGTGATACCACAATCCATAATCTAAAATGCCTTTTAAATACCTCATGATCCTCTTGACCGCTATCACATGTGACTCTTTGTGATCTTCTTGAAATCTTGCCACAAGATAGACTGCATGCATTATGTCTAGTCTTGTATGGGTTAGATAAAGTAGTGCCCCAATCATAGACCTATACTTTTTCTGATCAGTTTTAGGTGATTCATCAATCCTTATCAGCTTGTAGCCAGTTAACATAGGAGTACATACTAGCTTAGAATCCTCCATTCCAAACTTCTTCAACAATTCTTTCACATACATGGACCAAGAAATGAAAATTCATTTTTCTGATTGAGTAATTTGTAGTCCTTTACTGAACCCTAATTACATCAAATACTTATCTAACCTTGCATACCAAGCTCTAGGAGCTTGCTTGAGTCCATACCAGACTTTCTTCAATCTGCATACCTGTCACCTTTGTCTGATGATTGAAATCCTTTCAGTTGTTCAATATAGACCTCTTCTTCTAGTTCTCCATTCAACAATGTAGACATTATATCCATCTGATACACCTTAAAATCTTTGTGAGATGTAAATGCTAAAAACATTCTTATTGCTTCAAACCTTGCCATAGGAGCAAAAGTCTCCTCAATGTCTTTTCCTTCAACTTGAGAATATCCTTTGCATACCAGTCTTGCTTTGTTTCTTACTACTCCAGTTTCATTCATCTTGTTTCTGAAAACCCATTTGGTCCCAGGGTGAGTGCAAGATCATGATGGGCCAAACACTACCCCTAAGTGGCAATGTAAATGTGAAAAATATACTTAAGTAACTTCATGTCAAAAATTGAATGAGTTATCTACACAGTCTAGGAATAAGCTAGTGATGAAATTTGTAATAAATTCAATGTAGTTTATGGGCTAGTATCTTTTTTTGAAAATTTTAAGAATACTTTGGTGAAAATTGGATATTTCAATAAAGCACTACTAAAATTTTCATAAAAAACGTAAAAAGTAGGTGTTATTCTGGCCAACCTAAGTATGAGAAAAAAATAATATTTTTTGTTCATAATTTGGATTTAAGTAAATGACACATGAGCGGATGTGATGTACAATTTTTTTTGAATTTTTTAATTAAATAAATAATTATTTATGAATTTTTTATTGTGACTTTTTAAAATATTAAAAATTAATTTTCCAGCCAACCTAACTTGGTCAAAAACATATGAAACTCAAAAAATTTAAATTTTAATGTATACCCAGTAAACCCTAGAATGTGATGCTTCTTTTGGATTTAAAGAAGGATTAATATGTTGGAAGTTATGGATGTTTTTCAATATGTATATCTATCAGGAAATCAAACATAGCATATGTAGAAAATTAATAATAATTACCTACTAAAATTATTATGAGGCATATATTATATTTTTAAAATGTTAATAGCTTCCTCTATAAACCCTTTTCATTTGATTATAATTAGTTACAAAAAAATTTGTTAGCTTCAAGGATGAAATTATGGAAAATTTTTGGATAACACTAAATGGGTGGTTTTGCAACTTTCTCTGGCAAGTTTTGGGACCCCCACTTGCCTAAATATGAGGTAATCCTAAGGCATTTTTGGAGGAAATCCATTTTTGAGCTAGAAATATTAACACCTTTTCCATAGAAATCTAAATATTGGTCTAAATGTTAGCACTTTTTCATCCAACAATTTTTTTCTCCATTGCCACTGTTTGTCCCATCATGATCTCGGACTTAGCCTCCAATCACATTTTTATTAGCAGGTCTAGGGACTAATTCCCAAGTTTGATTCTTCTCTATCTGCATCAGTTCTTCTTCCATGGCTTTTACCCAACTTTCATCTTTGCAAGATTCACATATAGTTTTAGGTTCAATCTATGAAAGCAAACAATAGTTCACCTATTCCATTGTAGCTTTTTTCCTTGTCAATACTCCTTTTCTTTTGTCACCAATAATTTGGTCTTCAAAATAATTAATCCTTACATACCTGGGAGTCTTAACAACACTTTCCAGAGCCTCTTCGTCTTCAACTTGACTATCCTTTTGTTCCACCTTGACTGTAACAATAGGTTCTTCTAATTCATATATGCTTAGATCTGATGTTATTTCCTTGTCTTCATCAACCTTCACATTAGCACTTTCAATGATCTTCTTTAATCTCTTATTATAGCACTAGTAAGCCTTACTCTTAGTAGGTTATCCAAGGAAAATTTCTTCATCACACCTAGCATCAAACTTGCCTAACTCTTCATCTCTTCTGATATAAAATTTCTTCCAAAAACTTTGAAATATTTCACTGTGGTAACTCTTCCATACCACAATTCATAAGGAGTTTTAGTACCATTACCTTTGACTTGGAATCTATTTCAAATGTAGACAACAGTGTGTATATCTTCTCTCCAATACACTTCTAGTAGGTTGGCCTCCATCATCATTAACCTAGTAGCCTCTTGAACTATCCTATTTTTTTATTTCAACAACTCCATTCTGCTCATGAGTCCTAGGAGTAGACAACTATCTCTTTATCCCATGTTCTTCATAGAATATATTGAATTCAATTGATGTAAACACACCTCCTCTATCAAAATTTAAGTAGTTGATGCTCAATTCTAATTCATTCTTAACCATTTCCTTGAAAACGTTGAACTTGTCTATGGCTTTTGACTTGTCTTTTAGAAAAGTAACCCAAGTCATTCTAGAATAAATATCAATAAGCAACATAAAGTACTTGTCTCCTTGCAAACTTGTTGTTCTTGTAGGACCACACAAATCTGTATGCACCAGCTCAACCAATCTAGTAGGAAATTGTTCTTTACTCTTGAAACTTGAAACTTGTCCTTGTCTATTTTCCCATTTGGCATTCCTTGCAAGCAATATTAGTGGGATTCACAATCCCAGGTAGATCTCTCACAACTTGTACAGAGCTTATCTTCACCATATTGTCAAAATTGATATGACACATCCTTCTATGCCACAACCAAATCTCACCTGTCTTTTCTAGCAAAGAACAATTATCAGTTCCCCTCAAGTGATAGATATTACCTCTGGTCTTCTTACCAGTTGCAATCATTGTTCTGTAGCATTCCATGATCTTGCATGCATTATCCTGGAATCTTAGATCATACCCTTTATCTCACATCTGACCAACACAAAAGATTATGTTTTAGACCTTTCACATACAAAACATCATCTATATTATGCTTTCCATCAAAAGAAATAGATCCTCTTCCACAAGTCTTACTAATTTCATTATCTCCAAACCTAACCAATCCACCATCATACTTTTCCAAACTTACAAACTTACTTAAATGTTACCAATCATGTGATGTGAGCATCCACTATTAATAATTCATTCATCCTTGTCTTTTTCAATCTGGATAGACAAAGCACTTTCTTCCACTGGTTTTCTTCCTTCACACAACTAGCAGCATTAGTAGACACAAGTTCTTCTCTAATAGCAATAAACAAGCATTCATTTACACTAGTACTATTATCATCAAAATCATCATTTATTACACCATCATCATCAAGATCTCTAACATAATAGCATTTATTGACAATTCTAGGTCTACTTTCAAACTTCTTACCTCTTTCAATTCTCTCTAGACATCTAGAGGCATAGTGACTAATTTTACTACAAGAAAACCATTTGAATGGTAATTTGCTTTTGAACTTACCAGAACCTCTTTGCATTCTGTCCATAACATTTGATTCAACCTCATTAAGATCATCATCAGATTCCATAGCATATTTATGAGCTCTTGAAATCTTTTCTAAAGTGTTGGCTTTGAAAGAGGTCTCAGTCTTTGGTAAAGCATCACCAAATTCCCTCATTTCAAAATCTATAAGTTTCCTAAGTAACTGATCCTTTCTAACCTTTTGTACACTCATAACCTCTTCAATTTCTATGATCCTATGACTATTGGATTTAGGCAATGACCTAAGAATCTTGATCACAACCTCATCCTCATTTTAATAGTTCCTCCAAGACCTTTGATTCCATTAACAATTTCATCAATTCTTTGCATGTAGATAGTTATGTTTTCAACTTCACTCATCTTCAGGGTTTCATACATTGCATTGAAGTTTTGTAATTTAGCACTCTTTACAAAATCATCTCCTTCATATAAACTTTTCAACTTATCCTAGATCTCTTGAGCAATCTCCAAATCCATAACTTTTACCAACTCATTGTTAGATAAGGTATTTAATAGAGCATCTCTTGCTTTTCCATTTATTTCATACTGTTTGACTTCATCTTCATCTGATGGACCATTTTTAGGAATAGTATACTTTTTCTCTGTTATCTTCCAAACACTATAGCCAAGAGAAATAAGATGACTAAAGTTCATCCATACCTTCCAAAGAGCATAGTTTGTTCCATCAAACTATGGTGATTCCTTCTTGTGTGCCATCCCTGATCCACCTCGAGTTGTTAGGCTATTAATCGAGGAACCCTTGCTCTAATACCAATTGTTGAAAAGTGCAATACAACTGAGACGGGGTGTGAATCAGTTGTAGCCAATATTTCAAAATCATTAACACATCAATCACTTAATAACTGTTATTGTATTTACCAATGAAAACATGAAATGAAAACCTTAAACACATTCACACATTCAACATGTGGGACACTAGATTTTTTACATGGAAAACCCAATAAGCGAAAAACCATGGTGAGTGTTAGTTCAAAATATAATATGTAATAACAATACCAAAAATTAGAGGCTCACTTCCGTAGGGTTCACTACCAATGGGGTGGCTCACTGTTGGTGGGTGGTTCACTGCCAATATTGGTGAAATGAGATAGTAGCATCTACACTATGCCAATCTTTAGTTCCATTGAAGCACAATAGGTATCCTCTGCTCTGCTCTGCCTTTTACTTTGTAATTATCTTATCATTTTTGCATCCTACACTAATTCATGACTTCATTATATGTTTTTATACAATTCATCAACATTGGAATGATCATCAAGGTCAGCATTACAATCCTGATGCAGAGGTATTGGTATTGTTTGGTCTTGTTCTCACAATAAGCCTAGACTTATAGGTTTCCTTCTAAGGTTTTTCCAAACCCTATGCAACACAAGCCTATACAAGGCTATTCAAGAGACTGACCTAGCCTAGGACCACACCCTGGTGTCCACCACATAGACTACTTAACTCTCTTTTGGGGAGTCTCTACTCAACCCAACCAACAAACACATACTTATCTTCTAGACCAACAACCAACTACCAATATCTCTACCAATAGGATCTCACACTACAACCAACAGAAATTTATCAAGTACATGACCAACACATGGTCTCTGACCCAAAAACTCATTTCTATACCTTCAAGGATAGTGGACAACAAACTACAGTATTACTGGACTATGACAGTGCCTAAAGAGACCTATTCCTTGTAGCCCTTGAGATTGGCTAATCCAAGGATAACTCTATAAACCTCCAAAGGATAATCTAGACTCTTTTCACATTTAAATACCCATTATGGACATACAACCATCCACCAAGTTGTAGGGCTATACTCTGTCCTATGCGTTTAATGACAGAGAACTCTTCTCTTTAGGGAATAGGCCTAATTTGGGGTCTTTACAAAGGAAGTGCATCAAATCCACTTGCTCAGGATTAGACAACCACCTGTACAGGTCTATTTTCATCTACAAACACCAAATGTATCATCCATTTGGTTGGTCTCTTGACTATTTCTTGAAACCACACCGATTTCCACCATTTGCATACTAACTAGTCACTATGTAGACTAGTTAGAATCATGCCAAGTGCCTTGGAGTGAGGAGTGCAGACCCTAAAAATAACAAAAACATGAAATGTACACTATCTCTCTCCATCCTACTGAAAATGGTTGATACTTTTCAGAGGACAGAGGAGAAATCCTTCATTTTGCCACAAAACCCTAGTTTTGAGGGTTTTCAGATTAGTTTGCACAAAATGAATTGGTTCTCACAACATAGAAGGTTTCAAGAGGCCTAACTACATTCAAATGAAAGGTAATTCGAAGCTCTAACACATTTCACAACTTTCAAATCCCTTGCAGTCCGTACAGTGCCATACTAAATGACTGTTTCTAGGAAAACGTAGAAAAAGATAGTTTTTGCACTCGAAAACTTCAATGTTTCATTATTCTTGGCATGTCATTACATTGTTTTGCCTATAGAAGTCTTGAGGAATGTTTCTCCTCCTCCTCCAACCATACAACTACTGTCCAAGGTAGTTAACCATTGGACATTACCTCCTTCACAAGAAACCACATGTTTCTTAAGAGTAATTACATTCAAATAGACCATATCAAGGTCTAGATTGGACAAATCGACCAAATGGACCAAGTCATTATTACAACCCATGAAAATGGCTTTCAAAGCCTTATGAAGAACAATATAACATAGCAACAAAACATGACATATCAACAAATGACTAGAATTGGAAGCTCCTGCACCTTACTCCCCCTGCAAGAAGAACTCAAGTCCCTTGAGTTGCCAATTGTTGAAGTGTCATTCCATGCTTCAAGATATCTTCCTCAGTCATCCAAGTGGCCTCTGAGTCAGGAAGATCCTTCCATTTCACCAAGTAGTCTTTGTAGACACCTCTCCTAGTCTTTTTGACAATTTTGGAATCTAGAATACATTCCAACTGTAAAGGTTTGCTTGAAGGCAAATCCTTGATCCAATCAGCATCTATATCCACCACATCTGATCCACTTTCACCATGTAATGGAGGTCTAAAAGGAAAAAGATCACAAACATTGAAAATTGGAGAGATACCAAGACCGGATGGTAACTCAAGCTCATATGCATTTGGACCAAATTTGTACACTATTTTGCATGGCCCAATCTTCTTCATCAAGAGTTTAGTTGGCTAATCTTTTGGCAATCTTTCTTTCCTTAGATATGCCATAACTAAATCTTCAACTTTGAATTGCACCTCTATTTTCTTCAAATCTGCCCTTTCTTTATACTTTGTGACTATTTTTTCCAATTGCAACTTGACTTGATCATGGACTATTTTCATGGAGGCAGCAAAATCTTCACCAAGTACACTCCTTTTATCCCATCCTTAGAGATCCTTCAGTTCAAGTGGCCCTCTTGGGTGAAAGCTATAAACTACCTCAAAAGGACTTTTACCAGTGCTCCTATTCTTTGAATCATTGTAGGCATATTCAGCCTGACTGATAACCAATTCCCATGCCTAACCATGTTGTTTTGTAAGGCATCTTAGGAGGTTTCAAAGTGATCTATTAACCACTTCAGTCTGACCATCAGTTTGTGGATGGTAGGCTGATGAAAAGGACAATTTTGTGCCCAACTTTTGCCACAAGGTCCTCCAGAAGTGACCCACAAACTTAGAATCTCTGTCTATTACAATTGACAATGGAAAACCATGTATTCTTACTACCTCTCTGAAAAATAGACCTGCAACATGAGATGCATCATTTGTGCATTTACATGGCACAAAATGAGCCATCTTGCTAAATCTATCAACAATAACAAACACATTATCCACCCCTCTGGCTGTCTTAGGTAACCCAAGTACAAAATCCATGCTTATACTTTCCCAGGGCCTATTGGGAATGGGAAGGGGCTGGTATATACTTGCATTTGAAGACACACCTTTTGCCCTTTGACAAATTGTACAACTAGCAACATACCTTCTCACATCAGATTGCACCTTTGGCCAAAAATAGAACCTTGTAACTTGTTCTAGTGTCTTGTCTAAGCCAAAATATCCTCCCAAAGAACCATTATGCTTCTCCTTAATGATATTGTCCCTCATGGAACACTTAGGGATACACAACAAATTGCCCTTAAACAAAAGACCTTCCTGCAATACAAAATCTGCATATTCTCCATGGAATGTGTTAGCTAAGTTTACACAAACATCATAAGCCTCTTTGAAATCTGAATCCTCTTTATACAACTCCTTGAAACAATCAATGCCCATGCTTTCTAACTAAATTTCATGAACAATAAGCAACCTCCTACTTAAAGCATCAACCACCTTGTTAGAAACACCTTTTTTGTGCTTAATTGTGAAGGTATAAACTTGTAACTGTTCCATCCATTTAACATGTCTATGGTTCAATTTTTCTCGATTGTTTAGAAAGCTTAAAGCATGATTATCAGTAAACACAATAAATTCTTTGGGCAATAAATAATGTCTCCATTTCTTAAGAGCTTGCACCATTGCATAGAGCTCTAGGTCATAGGTAGAGTACCTTTGCTTGGTTTCATTCAACTTCTCTGAGAAGAATGCCAAAGGATGTCCTTCTTGGCTGAGAACAACACCAATAGCTTGCTTACTTGCATCACACTCAACAACAAACACCTTATCAAAATCAGGAAGTACTAAGGTAGGTAACTTAGCCACCTTTGTTTTCAACAACTCAAAACTAACATCGGCTTCCTTTGTCCATTAGAATCTACATTTGACTCCACCCTTGATGGTGTTGAGGATGGGAGCACTAATGTGACTAAAACCTCTGATAAACTTCCTATAAAAAGTCGCCAATCCATGGAAACTTCTCACATCTCCCACTGTCTTAGGAGTAGGCCAACTGAGAATAGCATCAACCTCAAGGTATACAAGTTCAATTTTCATGAACTCACACTTGTCTAAGTTGATCATCAACTTGTGCTCATGTAGCTTCTCCAACACCTGACCAACATGCTTCACATGCTCTTCTTTTGTCCTACTGAAGATTAGTATGTCATCAAGATAAACAATAACAAATTTACCAATGAATTCAACTAATACCTCATTCATCAAGTGCATAAATGTACTTGGAGCATTGCTAAGACCAAATGGCATGACAAGCCATTCATAAAGACCCTCATTAGTCTTGAAGGTAGTCTTCCATTCATCTCCCTATCTGATCCAGATTTGATGATAACCAGACTTCAAATCTATCTTTGAGTATTAGCATGATCCTCCAAGATAATTCAAAAGATCTTCAATCCTTGGCATTGGGAACTTGTACCTTATGGTGATCTTGTTTATGGCCCTTGAGTCCATACATAGCCTCCATTTTCCATCCTTCTTAGGAGCAAGTACACTTGGGACTGCACAAGGACTTATACTCTTCCTAATCAGCCCTTTCTCCAAGAGATCTTGAATTTGCCTTGCCACCTCTTCATTTTGTTGTGGGGTCAGCTTAGAGGTAGCCTTGTTAGGCAATGTAGCACTAGGTATTAAGTCAATTTGATGACTTATGTCCCTTATGGGTGGTAAGGAGTTGGGAACTTCCTCTACCACAAGATCTTGGTACTTGTCTAGAAGTTGCTGCACTTCCAATGGAATCTCCTTCTGTTTTTGATCTTGCTGATCTGATCCACTCTTGGGCTTCATGACCAAGGCATACCCTTGGGTATCCTTCTCCTTCAAGAGGTTCAAAAACTAATTGCCATTCACCAACATGACACTACTGTCATTATTCTTCCCCCTGGTCTGCTCTAACATAGGATCCATCTTGAATGGTCTTCCATTCTTGGTAATGACATAGGTGTTCTTAACACCATCATGCTGTGCTTTGGCATCATATTTCCATGGGCGGCCAAGAAGCAGATGACATGCATCCATAGGGATGATTTCACATAGCACTTTGTCCTTGTAGTCACCGATTGCAAATTCAAC
Source organism: Cunninghamia lanceolata (assembly GCA_027924645.1). NCBI lineage: Eukaryota > Viridiplantae > Streptophyta > Pinopsida > Cupressales > Cupressaceae > Cunninghamia > Cunninghamia lanceolata. The sequence goes on from BSBN01000193.1 coordinate 10,913,348, forward strand.
CCAAGTTTGCTCTTCCACCATGAAACTTTGGTTCTTATTCAACCAAGAGATTTTGTGAGGACTGATATGAGGCAGCCTCTTCAACTTGCACTTCTTAACCATCTCAGTGGATACCACATTCTCAATAGATCCTGAATCTGCTATGATCTTACAAAGTTTCCCATAGGCTAGGCCTTGGGTTCTAAAAAGATCCTTTCTCTGAGGGGGCTCTTGTTTCAATGGCATCTTTAACATAGACCTCTTAATCATCATACTCTCTCCTTCTAGGATAGGTGCAACACTTCCCATTGGTGAATTCACACTCTCATAGTCATCATCCTTCACTAACTGATTTCTCCTTCCACTGTCATGAGAACTGTTGGCTTTCTCTAGGCATTTGTTCATTGTATGGCCAACTTGGTTGCAACCATAACACCTTCCAGTGAAGACTCCTAGTCCTCTACCTCCTCCACCATTTCTGCCCCTACCATTAGGTCTTCTCCAACCTCTAAAGCCTCCTCTATGCTCTGTATCAGTCTGTGATTCTTGCTGACTGTTATTTTCAGTTTTGTTGGACTGTCCACAGCTAAAACTACCTCTTCCTCTTTGGTTTCTGCCATCTCTTCATCTGGCACTTTGTTCACCCTTCCTTCTCAGCTTTTCCTTTGCTCTAGAGGCCAACAAGAAACACTCATCCACTATTCTAGGGATCACTAAACTAATCTCATCTTCCAGATTGTATTTCAGACCATTTAGGTACCTAGCCACCATCTCCTTTTCCTCTTCATTATGGTTGGATCTCATACTTAGTATGTGAAATTCTTCTATATAGGCAGTCACATCCATCTCTTTTTGTCTCAAATTATGGAATCTCCTAATGGTTTGGATCTCATAGTCAGGTGGCATGAACTTGCTTCTGAGCATAGCCACCATTCTACTCCATTTAGTGATGGTACTCTTCCCAATCTTCTCCCTCTCACTTTGCATGTAGTTCCACCATACAAGTGCATAACCTCTTAGCCTTGTCTCGACAAATTTAACCTTCTTGTTGTCATTGAACTCCTTGTAATCAAAGTAGTTACACATGGCTTCCATCCAATTGGTGAGAACATCACCATCCAATTTGCCATGAAATGTAGGCACATCCATCTTGGGATCACCACTGTCTCCATGAGCACCCTTAATTGCATTCAAGAAAGCTTTCTGATCTACAGACATGTCCTACCCTTGAGGACTCTCTTCTGCCTCTTCTTGATCATCTGTGTCAGAAGAACTTCCATCTTTTTTGGTCTTTCCCTTAGACCTTCTTTCTTCTTGCAATCTTGCCTCAACCATCTCTTCCACCAACTTCTTGATGGCTTCTTGACTCATTGTCTTGGGAGGCATTGTACTAGCCTCAGTCTCAATCTCCATGTCTGATAGACACTGCTCTAATCAGATATTGGCTCTGATACCAATATGATGCAGAGGTATTGGTATTGTTTGGTCTTGTTCTCACAATAAGCCTAGTCTTCTAGGTTTCCTTCTAAGGTTTTTCCAAACCCTATGCAACACAAGCCTATACAAGGCTATTCAAGAGACTAACCTAGCCTAGGACCACACCCTAGTGTCCACCACATAGACTACTCAACTCTCTTTTGGGGAGTCTCTACTCAACCCAACCAACAAACACACACTTATCTTCTAGACCAATAACCAACTACTAATATCCCTACCAATAGGATATCACACTACAACCAACACAAATTTATCAAGTACATGACCAACACATGGTCTCTGACCCAAAAACTCATTTCTGTACCTTCAAGGATAGTGGACAGCAAACTATAGTATGACTACACTATGACAGTGCCTAAAGAGACCTATTCCTTGTAGCCCTTGAGATCGGCTAATCCAAGGATAACTCTTCAAACCTCCAAAGGACAATCTAGACTCTTTGCACATTTAAATACCCATTATGGACATACAACCATCCACCAAGTTGTAGGGCCGTACTCTGTCCCAGGCATTCAATGACAGAGAACTCTTCTCTTTAGGGAATAGGCCTAATTTGGGGTCTTTACAAAGGAAGTGCATCAAATCCACTTGATCAGGATCAAAAAACCACACGCACAGGTTTGTTTTCATCTACAAACACCAAATGTATCATCCATTTGCTCGGTCTCTTGACTGTTTCTTGAAACCACACCAATTTCCACCATTTGCATACTAACTAGTCACTATGTAGACTAGTTAGAATCATGCGAAGTGCCTTGGAGTGAGGAGTGAAGACCCTACAAACAACAAAAACATGAAATGTACACTATCTCTCTCCATCCTACTAAAAATGGTTGATACTTTTCAAAGGACAGAAGAGAAATCCTTCATTTTGCCACAAAACCCTAGTTTTGAGGGTTTTCAGATTAGTTTGCAGAAAATGAATTGGTTCTCACAACACAAAAGGTTTCAAGAGGCCTAACAACATTCAAATGAAAGGTACTTCGAAGCTCTAACACATTTCACAACTTTTAGATGCCTTGCAGTCCATACAGTGCCATACTAAATGACCGTTTCTAGGAAAACACAGAAAAAGACAGTTTTTGCACTCGAAAACTTCAATCTTTCATTATTCTTGGCATGTCATTACATTGTTCTACCTATAGAAGGCTTGAGGAATGTTTCTCCTCCTCCTCCAACTATACAACTACTGTCCAAGGCAGTTAACCGTTGGACATTACCTCCTTCATAAGAAACCACATGTTTCTTAAGAGTAATTACATTCAAATAGACCATATCAAGGTCTAGATTGGACAAATTGACCAAATGGACCAAGTCCTTATTAAAACCCATGAAAATGGATTTCAAAGCCTTATGAAGAACAATATAACATAACAACAAAACCTGACATATCAACAAATGACTAGAAATGGAAGCTCATGCACCAAATCCTCAACCTTTGGAACAATATCCAATGTTGGAAAACATACATACATCTTGATAGGTCTGGACCTAAATAGAATTAAGAGAGAAAAGAATGAATGTGGATCACACCAAGCTTTAGCTAGGACTAAACTGAAATCTTCCATGCATCAACATGGTTTATAAACTTCAAAGCATAACAACAAGTAGTGAAAACAACCAAGTCAGCCAAGACTGGAGTTAACATTAAGACTTTTAGGAACACACTTCATCCACAATCCAAATTATACTTTGTGGACCAATCAAAAGGTGGGAACATGATCTAGAGACTCCCACAAACATGTAAACAAACTCTAAACACTTTATTCATAAGATTCTTCAAATTGGAGCACTTGAACATTACTGTCAGGCACTGTCATAAAGGAGAGATCACTTGCAAAGCATCAAATCATGAACCAATAGAATTAAAGGCACATAAAATCATCACAAACATAGTTTTAGAACTACAAACTATGAAACTTAAATGCAAAAAAATGTCGAACAGAATACATTCTCCCTATCACCATTAAATACACAGAATAATAGTTTTTTCTCTGGTGAACAGAACACACTCAAATCTTCACACTGGAGTCTCAAACTTGAAACATAGCATCTACAAACATCCCTTAACATTACTTCCAATCTATAGAAAAGATATTCAATCTACAAGATATGCGGAGAAAAACACTACACTACTCTAGTAGATAAAGCAATTCTGCATTTTTACTAATTCCTCAAATACTTGTTTAGACATATTCAAATGACATTCTTAGGTGTTGACATCAATAACAACACTTACTGCTCATACTTGTAACAGATTCATAATTAATTGTGTGACAAATCATAGGATCGTATCAAGCTAAACAACGTAAACTATCTGAATATCATGATCTTGCCTTATCATTATTAAAACAATTCACATCATTTTCAATTGACATTATTCCAATGAAAGAAAATCAACACATGGATGCAATGGAAAGCACAAATTCCCTTATATCTCCTATTAATTCACCTAATGAATATCATTTTATCATTCATAATCTCAAAACATTAGCAATAGATGAGGCCACACCTTCGGATATTGACCTCTATTGTAACACAAATTCTGGTGAATGGTACTCCCATATATTCCATTACTTACATGATGGTACCATTCCTAATTCAACATCTAAATATGCATGATTTCACCTAGGCAAATTCACGATGCGTTATATCATTCTATCTAATTAATGGTGTTCTTCTGGGATGTCTTAACAATATAGAGATCCTCATTGCTTTAGAAGAAGCTCACTCCAGTGCTTGTGGAGGGCACTTTCAAGGAAAATCATTGGTACAAATGCTATTACATATGGTGTACTATTGGTAATGCATGGAACAAGATTCCTTTGCACATGTCTTGAAATGGCTGCAATGTCAATAGAACAAACATCTAATCTAAGCATCTACCTAGGAACTTTGAGCCCAAGTTTCACCTTGGCCATTTTCTGTATGGGGCTTGGATCTAATTGGTAAAGGTTCTCCACCTTCTTCTCAAGGACATACTTTCATCATCACTACTACTGATTATTTTATGAAGTTGGTCAAATTTGTTCCACTACGATCCACAACAACTCAAGCACTCTATCATTTCATAAAAGATAATATCATCTCTTGATTTGGTATACCTTCCTCCTTAGTTTCTCATAATGATACACCATTTAAGAATAGGGATGTGAAGAAATTCCTTGAAAAATATCACATCCAACATTGCTTCTCTACACCTTATTATCCTTAATCAAATGGCCAACCAGAAGCTTCAAATAAGATTATTAGACAAATTCTATAGAAAACTATTAACAAACATAAAAAATATTGGCATACTCAACTCTCCTATGCATTATGGGTATACAAAACAAGTATTTGTATGGCTACAGGAACTACACCATATAATCTTGTCTATGGTTTTGATACAATAATGCCTTTAGAGCTAAAAATTCCTTCATTGTGAGTTTTCCTAAAGGACATTCTCAATGACGACATGGAATGAGAGAATAGATTACAAGAACTTGAGATGCTCGATGAACAATGTATCAATGCTCTCTAGCACCTTAAGGCCCATCAGAATAGTATCTAATGATTGTAGAATGGATGTGTCATACATCATCCATTCAATGTTGGAGACTTCGTAGTATATGAAAATCAATGTAATGTGAATGCACTCCCTGCTGAAAAAGGAAAATTCAACCCTAATTGGCTTGGACCATATGTTGTTACTCAAGCTTATGGATTAGGAGTGTATAAATTAGTTGATGAACAAGGTACGCCACTTGAAGAACCTATCAATGATATGCATCTAAGAAAATTATATTCTTAGGATTCTATGTTAAATATTATTTCATAAAGAAAATGTGTTAGTCTAGCTTCAATTTTGACAAAATAGAATATTTTATCTTAATTCCTTTGACATACAATCCTTTTTCAATTAATCATTGTTGCTTCTAGTTAAATCATGCTTTATTAAGATCGCATTTGCATTAATTAAAAATAGCATATTATTTACCCCCGTGTGCAAAATTCTTTAACCATTGTTTTATTTACTAACATTCTGCAAAGATTGGTTAGACTAAATCACAATGACATTAGATACATTTTCCACATGATCATCAAAACTATCACTTGTATTTCATAAATCACATATGATACATCAATAACATCATAGCATTCATAGGAATGTAATATATGTATATACAAGAGGTCAAACATATACATCAAAATTGACTATCCTGTACATCAAAATGCTATGTTGTAATACAATACATAAGATATATCACATAACTAAACCTCGGTCAACACACCCCTCAAGACCTAGTGCTGTGCATGTGACGAAGGGCTGCCCATGAATGGCCATAGACCATGAATGACTCCTAGAGACACTTTGGGACCGTAGACCCTAGAGCTCACCTCTAATCCCCATCACCTCATCCTACGACTCCATGCAAAACTAGTGGAACTAGTCTCTCTCTAATTACAATCTCTCTCTCTATTTAACAATGTTGTCCCTATTAGCTCTCACCCAATCCAACTTAGTATGTAAGATCTAAGTCATGAAAAGACCCATCTCAAACAAGGGTAGTGCTGTAGTTTGTTCTTGTTGTGACCGTAGCTCAGCCTCTATGTGCTCAGCTCTCTAGATCACCTGATCCCTCTCCTTGGTCACACAATCTATAGTGGCCTCCATAGCCACTCTATATCTCATAAATTTCATAAGCAACTCTACATGCCACCCTATAGAGTGTTGTGGTAAATACCTTATTTGCACTAGTTACTCAACCACATTAGTAGGAACTATATTTTCTATAACGTGATTAACAAATTCGTGCCATGCATTTGTACCAATTGTAAAAATAAAAATAAAGACATCATCATATACATAACATCATAAGTAATTATCAAAGAAGTATATCAATGTCTCACCTAGATCATCATCCCCCCAGGATGGATCCCAAACCACTGCTGGTATAACAAATTTTACAGTCATCTCTACAGCTAGGAGCATATGACTACTTATCTCCCCTCTATTGAAGTAACTTGATCTCATAACGCCAGTAGGGGCTAGATCATGAGATCTCAACCTGGGCCTCTCCTCAATCTCCTCATCATTGTCCACCTCCTACTGATCTCGCCGTGATCTACTATGAAGATGTACTTGGTTAGGATATTCTCCTCATAATTATCGTCATCCTCATCAAGATCATAATACCTAATGAAATCACTAACATCATCCTCTACTCCTGTGTCACTCTCATGAGCCACCCATGGTCATGGATTGTCTGTGGGGTGACCGATAAGGAAGATAGGAGTAGGCCATACTATTTCGCACCAGGTCAAGTATGCTCGGGTAGCACCGACATTGTCTACATATAATAGTGGCTCTACATCTGCAACACTATCATCATCACTCTCAACTACCTCAACTATCATAGAACATGGGATGGCATTTACCATGACTCTTCTATGAGTTGAGTATGCATATCTTAGACACATCCTAGGAACATCCTACTTGCATCTGAACTACCATGCTACTCTATCAAAATAAAATGAGGCAATGACGTGATCAAGGTTACTGATCATCAGTTGATCCCACTGCATCCTCTCCAACTAGCTACACTGCTCGATCTAAGGCCTTTGTTCATGATATGGTCTCTAGATAATATCAATGCATTGTAGTCTATCAAACACCACTCTCCAATTTAGTAAATCATCATGTCTCTAACACCTAATGAGTGGATATGTATGTGCACATGGGTGTCCATTTCCACTCAAAGAGAAATCTTATGGGCCACATGCACCTAATGTTCTCAAACATCCATACCTATAATAATGTGGACATCATTAAGCTCTATGCCTCATAATGGACATATCATCCCAAGTCATAGTAGAGGTGTGCAAGCATATTGTTACCCCATGCATAGACTGTCCTGTGCTTCTCCATTGACCTGATAATGTGTAGGAGGCCCCTGTGAAGGTGAGTGCCCTATCCATCCTGTGCAACTGCTAAGGTGATAGTCATGATCATGATGCGACGTACTAAGGGTATGCCTACATTGTATGAGTCTAGGACAACACTGAGAGGGGGGAGGTGAATCAGTTTTGTATTATTTCTACAATTTTCCAAAATTGACAATGAGGTTTATCAAAATTGAACTAATTAATTGAACAATTAATCAACAAATGATCAATCACATAAATCACATATGGTAAATGAAGCTATGGAAGACATCAAGACATGAGATTATGACACAAGAAAATTACAGAGTGGAGAATATTTATTTTTGCAGAGAAGAAAATTGAAAGGTTTTTTTAACGAAGACGAATAGGAAATATCATTTCATTGTGATTTCATTCTTGGAGGTCTAATATGTAGATTGAAGATATTTTTGTAGAGATGAAGAAGTTGAAGGGGTTTTTACAAAGAGGAGGAAAATTGAATTGGATTAATATTGATTTTTGATTATGCAAATAAAAGGGTATTTTGTTTGCAGGGGAAGGGCTTCATGAAGATAATTTTTTTTTAAATAAGAATTATATGCAAGTGATTGAATTTCTTTTGTAGAGAAAAGAATATGAAAGATTTTATGCATACTAAAATTGATATGTAGGACAGTGAATTTGAAGAGACCATTTTTACAGATGGAAGAATATTAAGGATTCAATTAATTGTAGAGAAAAGACAAAATATGAAAAGTCTTCTTGTATATAATGGTTATGCAGGTACATTGAAGTTATTGTTGAGTGGATTAGCATACAGGGTTGAATATATTTTAAATATCCTCTTGAAGAGAAAATTTAGATGAGAAGTTTTGTATGTGATTTGAGTTGATGATAAGTATGGTCATATGACAGACACATGTGAACGAAGAAGTGATTTGCATTGAAATAGAGAAACCCTCTGAGTTCTTGGTTTTAATTTGAGTATGTATTAGGGGATGGTGCTCCTTGAAGTTGGTGCTTCTAAATGTATTAGGGGTTGGTGCTCTTTGAAGTTGGTGCTTCTAAACATTGTAACCAGTGAGGTTTTTGCTTAAGCCAGTGAGGTAGTTTTGAGTGGTTTTTCTACCCTAGAAGGGTTTTCCACTCATGAAAAACATGTCTCATGTTTCATGTTGTCTTCATCTATATGTGTGTATATTAGTGCTTTGCTTATTGATTTTTGTTCACAGCCTTCATTATTAGTCATGTGCATATGAGCTCAACAAATCATTAATGTATTCCTCTCTATTTGTCCTGTAAGATAAAGTTTGCAAAAAGTTGTAAAAGATTTGAAAAATAATACAACACTAATTCACCCCCCCTCTCAGTGTTGTCCTGGACTCCTACACTTGGTATAAAAGCATTGGTTCCCTTTTGTAGCCTAATCAGCTTGGGTAGATCCTGTGTGTGGACTACCATGGGAAAGAAGAATAGAAATAAGGTCTTGAATAGAGAAAAGTACGATGCTGATCAAAAGATGGTAAAACAAGCCTTAGTTAAGCCTAGCAATGATATGTTAAAAAAGAATGATCCTGCAGTTGAGAATTTTGATAAAAAGGAAGAAATTATTATGAATGATGGAGAACAAGAATTAAATGAAAGAAATTTTTTTGCTGTTGAGATCAATGATGAAGAAATAGGCCTCTTTGTGGATGAAGTTGATTGTGAAGTTGATTTTGAAGGAGAGCTTCTATGTTCCCTTGATACAATCAAGCAACTTAGTAAAGAAAATAGGAGATTAAGAGAATAGCTTAAACAAGAGAAAGAATCCAAGGACAAAGTTGTTTTAGATCTTGAAGAGGCAAGAAATCTGGTTATGAATTTGAGAAATCAAATATGTGAATCAGATAAATTAATCATCAATTTGAAGATAGAGGTTGAGGAAGTTAAGAGGATAGTTGATGCAGCAAAATCTGAATTGGAAGCTAAATCAGTTGAATGTCAAAAACTTGAAGGAGAAATAGTCTCTTTAAGAAAAGATCTTGAGGATGTTAAGAAGCAGTTGGAAAAGAATTTGAAATTTGGAGAGAGCACAAGTAAGTTACATGAAATGTTGGGTAAACAAAAACTACATGGAGATACTACTGGACTTGGTTATGAAAAGAGTCAGTCCTCTAATTTTAGAGAGATTTCTAGAAGAAAAATTGATCAGCCTGTTGCTCTTGAAAGAAAAGTGAAGAATCAAAGAAGAAGAATTGCTCCTACAAGACAAGCATACATGTAGAGGTATAACTATTAATTTAATGGTTATTGTTATACTTGTAATCAATTTGGACACAAATCAGTTAATTGCAGGAGAAATCATTTTGCTTCAATCAGGAATTTTAATGTTGTTTGTTTCAAGTGTAATTCTCTTGGTCACAAAGCATATAGTTTTAGAAGGTTTGGAAGATTAGCTTTACCTGGTTTTATAGATTGAAAAAAAAACAAGGTTGAAAAGGTTTGGATAAAGAAATCTGAACAGAAGCAAGAACCTGAGAAAGTTTGGAGGCAAAACAAAAACAAAAGAAGATAAATTCTAAACTTGTGCATCTTGCACAAGTCACTTCATCAATTGCATAACAAATAGTATGAAGTAAGGGGGAGTTGTTCATGATCTATCAATTATCCCCAAGAAGTTTCAGGAAGGAGGTCATTTGATGTTTGTTTGTTCATTATGGTTTTGGATTCATGCCTGATAATATTCATATCAGTTTTGTGAAGTGAATTTCATAGCTTTGTTGATCTTCAGTGTATGTCAGTGATATAGGTGATCAGTGATTCATGATGTCATAATGCATACATGTTGTTGATAAGATGTTCAAAAGTTCTTTGTACAAAGAGTTTGATGATGTTGAGTGACTTGATCCTATTTGTATATTGTTCATATCATATTGATACTTACATGGTTGAGTTGTCATGATGCTTCAGTTAAGGTGTTTCTCAAGGAACTCTCATAAGATGTTTGCATATGTTGGCTAACGGGGTTGAAAATGGAAGAAATTAATTCATAGCATGTGTCTCTACATTTGGATTTGCAAAGGTATTCATAGTGGTTTTGAATATATCATATTTGACATGGTATTGTAAAAAGTGTCATGTGCAGGAATAGGAGGATGGTCTTCACTCTTTATCATGTCAAGATGTGTGTGTAGAAGTAAATTGGTTGCAGATTTTGGCAAGTCTTGGCAAGGTTTTCTCAAGAGTGGTCATCATGTCATCATGATGTGATATCTAGGAGTTAGTCAAAAATGCCATTATGTCTTGATCAGTGCTTTTCATCATGATATGATATGTAGGAGGTTGTCGTTTGGCTTTTTGAGTGGTCTTCATTCTTGGTTCATACAATCAATGATCTTGTTGCTTAGTGGTATCCTCTGCATTCTCTACAATTTGAGACAAATCAAGGGTATGTCAACTTTATTCAAAGCTCATGCATTTATGTTCAAGAGTTAAGTGTGTTCAAGATCATTTCATGTTAACATCTCTTAATGATCTCCTTAAAGCATTTATAGTGTCAAGTTTTTTCACAAGGCAGAAATGAGAGTTGATTGGTATCAACATACTTTACTAGTCTCTTGCTAATGATCTATATGATTTATTTTTCTCAGGGGGAGATAATAGTCTTTTTCATCAGATGTCAAAAAGGAGGAGAAAGAAAAATTGCATCATGAAGTTTTGCCATCAATGACAAAGGGGGAGATTGATGGTGATTGATTGTCATTGATGTAAAAAAGGTGTTGAGTTGATGATGATGCAGATATGGCCAGATGTGTTTAACATATGTTCATGATGTGTTCTCATACTCATTGTCTTGATGTTTGGTGTTTATCATTATAGTCATCTCAAGATGGATACTACTAGATATGATTATGTTTTATGACAGAACTTGTTTGATCTGCTTGATCACATACATCATTTGTTGATGCTCACATATTATTGACAGGTTGTGGCTTCAGAAGATGGTTATGATGGACATGGATTGTCTTTGTGTTGGTTCTCATCATGTTAATAAGAAGGTTTGATGCTCATACTTCATGTTAGGGGATTATGTTACAGTTCATCTTGTTGAGGTTTCATTATGATTGTCATGTTGATTGAGTTGCTTTGAAAAATACATCATCAGGGGTTGAGGAGTTGCTCATTATAGTCATCTCATCATGTTCATATTCATATTGTTCTGCTTATGTGATTTTGATTTAGGCTTAGTGTCTTAGTGTTTGGAGATGGAAACAAGAAAAGGAAAGGTCTACTCAAGGGAGTAACCACAACTTGTAATGTTTTTAACTTATTCATATTGATTGAAGGATCATTGCAAAATTCTAGAACATATATGCAAGCAATCAGGATATTGTCTTCAAGGATTAAAGAGCTATAGGTGTTTTGGAGTCAATGAAGTTCAATGTTCAATGACTAATCTTATTAACCAAGTGCATTGTTTTTAAGATTTAAATGTGCTAAGTGATATGGTTTTATTCTCCTCACAGCGTGTAATAAACAAGTTGCACTTTTCATATGTTTTAGTGTTGACATGCTATCGCAAGTCATAAAAACTTAAGTTATACTTTTAAGGGGTTTTCACCATGAGATAACCGGCCCCTCCTCTCTTTACCACCGGTGGAACAGGTTTCCTTAGATTATGTGCACGGGCATCAATTTCAAATCAATTGCTTCTTTTAAAAGAATTAAGAGCACAATTTATGCCTTGATTTTTGAGCTTGATGCATATGGTATTTGTTAAGCTTTGTTTTAAAGTTAGAATGTTTCTCATAAGCATTGAATGTTTGAAGGAGAGTATAATTTTGGGTGCTCACTTTATATGCCATTGGTTATTTTTTTGATTAAGTGAGTATTATATAATTCGAAGGGGAGGCTTATTTTTTGTGGGGAGCAAAAATCATTTGTAGACATTTACTTCTGAAAGGCATCGAATTATTTTTTTTGGAGAGTTTTTTTAATAAGGTATCAAGTATTATATTTGAAGAGGGGAGTCGAATAAGGTGATAAATGTTTTTTTTTATATTAGAAACTTATTTTTCTCCTAATTCGATGGCTTTTTAAATGTCATCTTTTATGACATCAAGTGGATTTTTTGAAATTTTTAAGGAATTTTTTTGAAGAAAGATTTTTTTTCTTTCTTGGATTATCTCATGGGGAGAAAAGCAAAAGAGGATCTAAATATTTTATTTATGCAGAGTAAAGAAAATTTGCAGATTGGAGAATATTTATTTTAGCAGAGAAGAAAATTGAAAGGTTTTTTTAATGAAGAGGAATATAAAATATCATTTCATTGTGATTTGATTCTTGGAGGTCTAATATGTAGATTGAAGATATTTTTGCAGAGATGAAGAAGTTGAAGGGGTTTTTACAAAGAGGAGGAAATTTGAATTGGGTTAATATTGATTTTTGATTATGCAAATAAAAGGGTATTTTGTTTGTAGGGGAAAGGCTTCATGAAGATAATTTTTTTTGAAAGAAGAATTATATGCGAGTGATTGAATTTCTTTTGCAGAGAAAAGAATATAAAAGGTTTTATGTACACTGAAATTGATATGTAGGACAATGAATTTGAAGAGACCATTTTTGTAGATGCAAGAATATTAAGGATTGAAATAATTGTGGAGAAAAGACAAAATATGAAAAGTCATCTTGTATATAATGGTTATGCAAGTACATTGAAGTTGTTGAGTGGATTAGCATACATGGTTGAATATATTTTGAATATCCTCTTGAAGAGAAAATTCTAATGATAAGTTTTGTATGTGATTTGAGTTGATGAGAAGTATGGTTATATGAAAGACACATGTGAAAGAACAAGTGATTTGTATTGAAACAGAGAAACCCTCTGAGTTCTTGGTTTTAATTTGAGTATGTATCAAGGGTTGGTGCTCTTTGAAGTTGGTGCTTCTAAACATTGTATCTAGTGAGGTTTTTGCTTAAGCCAGTGAGGCAGTTTTGAGTGGTTTTTCTACCCCAGAAGGGTTTTCCACTCGTGAAAAGCATGTGTCATGTTTGATGTTGTCTCCATCTATATGTGTGTATATTAGTGCTTTGCTTATTAAGTTTTGTTCACATCCTTCATTATTAATCTTGTGCATATGAGCTCAACAAATCATTAATGTATTCCTCTCTATTTGTCCTATAAGATAAAGTTTGCAAAAAGTTGTAAAAGATTTGAAAACTAATACAACATTGATTCACCCCCCCTCTCAGTGTTGTTCTGGACTCCTACATGCGTGACCCTACTCTAACCACCAAAGTGGGATATGTCGACATCTTGATGGAGTGACAACATGACCTAGGCAATACAAAAGACTCTCTCAAGCGTACTCCTCTGAATGGTGATCCACAGTATGCATTGTCTCTCCTCAAACTGGCACTCACAGTATATGGTACATGTCCTCAAAAGTCATAGTCATCTCCCTTGTAGGCAAATGGAATGTAGAAGTATCTACATCCCATCTTCTATCAATCCATCAACATACTAAAGTGGAATCTTATCGTGAGTATGATGAACACCCATGATAGGCTCACTACCTACAAGAAGCCCTAATCCTCATTAGAGATAGTACTAATGTAGCTCTGTAACAGTGTCATGAGACAACCACTTGTGTGCTTCCATGTCTCGAGGACATCCTATGCATCAAACATTCAAAGTTTAATTAGTTTACATCATCAAATGATCAATCAACATCTAATATATTTTTCTATGCCCTATCCATGGGGCCCATGTACTCTCCTAACTTGGGTGCCCTAGGAAGAACTGGGTGCCCCAAGAGGACCTAGGAACCCAAAGAGGACTTGGGCACCTTGGCTAGACTTGGGTGCCCTGGTTAGGAGCCCTTGTCCAAATTGGTCTATATGGCATGAAAAATGATAAAATTCAAAATATTAGGAAAGAAAGATGATAGAAGTTTAGAGCCCTACCTCTAGCTCGATCTGCCTATCTAGAACTCAGGAATGGAGCACCTCTAGTCTCAGAAGCTAGTATAGGCATCGAGTCAGCATAGTAATTCTCTCTCCTTCTCTTCTCTACAACAAGAAAACAAGACTAAATAGTGAAAAAGTGAAAATCCCTTTATTTATAGTAAATGGATGAGAATTCCTATCACTATCTAGGTGCAAAACTCTATAGCTTTATTCATATGCCTCTATCTTGAGCTATCAAACTTGGTTTTTCAGACTGTCTATTGTGTTAGATTCCTGGTTTTTCCCTTGAGCTAACCTAATTCTTTGTGCCTAGGTGTTGTTTGCAAAAATGACCGTCATGAAGCATTCTTCATCACTTTTCCTTGAAATCTATGTGTGAAGATTACAACCTTGTTTCTCCTTTTCAAACTAAGTGATAAAGGGGTTAAATCGTAAAACACACAATAACATAAATTGCACATAGAAAATAGAATGATATTTTATTAATATGGGCAAAACATTACATTGCAAAAGCTCAAATAGAATCAGAGGATGAATCCCCTAAAGACTACAACACATTACAGCTCCCTCTCTCAAGACTCTAGAATCTTCAGCCTTTTGTAACCCCAAATCAACTAGCATTTCTATTTTCCCACCTTTTCTTGACTCTACACCTACCCCCTTAACTCTACTACTCGAAGGGTTCCAAAAAATGGTCATATATATACATATATATATATATATATATATACATATATATATATATACATACATATATATATACATACATATATATATATACATACATATATATATACATACATATATATATATACATATATATATATATATATATATATATATATATATATATATATATATATATATATATATATCCCTTTTTGGCGGCCACCAGCTTAATTTTGAAATTTGTATCTCCCTCCAAAAATAGGTCAACTTTGTAGGGCCATAACTTTCAATCCGACTGTTGGATCGTCAATTATAATACCTTTTCAGAAAGCTCTCGAAAATATGGTTGTGCAGAAGTAGTAGCTAAAGGTAGACTACTTCGGTTTCCCATCAAATTTTGAGCCCATCTAGAGCCTCTAAATGCCTCAAATTTGACTTTGAATATTTCAATAGGATTTTTGGAATTTGAAATTTTAATATCTCACAAATGACAAATGATATTGAAGTGATTTCTTCACCATTAGCTTCAATTCACCATTTTGGAGGTTTGTGTAAGATTTGTTATCCAACCATGCACAAATGCAAACTTACTAAAAATAGTAACCCTACCAAATTTAGCCCTTATTGAAAAGAAACAACATTTTTTTGGGTTGATACAAGATTGATCTTACACCCTGGATGCTCCTACATCACTAAGAAAGAAGAAACAAGTGGGGACATATATCTCCCTCAATTTCCTCTCTAATCATGTCTCATCACTCAATCCCCTTATTATTTATGGCTGATCTATTTGTTTGTTGTTTGTATGATGATTTGATTTAGATTATATAACAAGTGTTCCTTTGTAGCATGCGGTCCCTAACTTTGTGATCTTGTAGGATTATAGACTAGGGGCTTCTTCCTCTCACATGACAACACTTCAACTTCCTCTACAGTATCCTTTTGGGTATCCTTTTCATGATTCATGTATTTACTTTCATTTAGTTGCATATGCACATAGTGTCATATGGCCACTAAAGTGGGGGCTATTTAAATGTTATGTTAGAAATTGTACTCCTACATGGATTAGTAGAATTTTGCACAGTTTATCTCCTCTCCTTTGGTGTACTCTTTCCCTTTTTTGTCTATGGCTTACCTCAACCCTGATTGATCTATACTCTATCGAGGAAATGTTGTATTTTGAAAAGATAAGTGGTAGAACCTAAGAAAAAACTTTGGATTCTAGATGTTTCAGACCCCCTAAAGGTAGACCTCGAGTGAAATATAGGGTCTGGACTTGGCTGCCTATGCCCTAGTCCAGCCCTATTTTTTTAGGTTTTGAATTTTGGCATGGTGTCAGCTTACCCCATGCACCTCGGGATCCTAATTTCAAATTATTATTTTTATGTGATGTTGGCATATTATTTCAATTATTTATATTTCTAAGGTTATCTATTTAAAGAGAATTGAAAATCATTTTATTACACACAATCAACATGTAAACTTACTATGCTAAAATTCTACTACTACTGCTATTGAAGATCTACACTTTATTAAAGCTCTTTTAAAATATTTATATTTGCTATCATGGAGATATCCGGTGGAGAGTAGGAATCAAGATCTTGAGTCTATCTTTGTAACACCCAGTTCTTATTTCTCCTTAAAAACTAAGTTTTAACCAAAGGTAATAATTTTTTTTTTGAAAGATTAAAACAAAAAAGTAATTTGTTTTCTAATTACTATAAACAAGTAATTCATCCATTGACTAACAATAGTCATACAAAAGAATATAATCATCTACAACATTAAACAATATGTTGTCAAAAGTTACTTAGAACAATTCCAAAATAGGGACTTACCAATGTCACTGCATCTCGATTGTCGACCATCCAAATTCAAGTCTCAGAAATCCTCAAGAATAAAGAAGAGAAAGTATCTTCAAGGAGCTTAACCTCCAACCACAGACCATCGGTCTCCCACACTCCTTCCTAACCGGAAGTGGCCCTACCCTACTCAAGAGGATAGACTTAGGATAACCAATGGTGTTTGCCATCTGAGTTCTGGTGTTGTGAACTACATGACTTGTTATCATGCAATCCCCTAGATACCCTCTAGTCAAACATGACCACTCCACAAGCTACACCATCCAGTCACAGTGAACATTCAATGCACTTGAGGATCATGCATTACATTGGCCAAAGGATTTGAATATAATTCACATTGTATCATGCATGAAATAAGTTCACCCACCCCACTCGACTTGAATTAATCGCAATCCTACAGTTACCCATTTATAAGTTCTATATAACAACCTTGATAACCTCATGGTGTTTGAAATTCATCATGCATTAACGCATGGCATTGAGGTTTACTCTCTCTCTCTCTACAAGCTCATGGAAACCTCTCCATCTTCATGATAAAACAACAGTTTCTGAGTATATTGATCATTCGGATAACACTACACATTGTTACAATGATCTCTAAGTTAGTCTATTGTTTAAATTATCCACTCATGAGTGGACACTAAACCCAACTTTGTTGTTTTCAGAAGAAAATTACTATAAACCAATTTATAGAACATAAATATTCGAAGTCCCTAAGTTTAAAATTAAACATTCTAAGGAATCTTCTTCGACTGTAGCTTCTTCGACATAGCTTCATCTTTGTCTACCTAAGAAATTTATAAACCCTATCTTGTTGTTTCTATAGCAAGAAGATTGGTTTCAAGTCTAGGTTAAATACTTGACAAAAGACTCATTACATTGTTCTAAAACTTCATTACATAAACTTGTATGTCTACACAGACCAAAAAGGTGAGCCTATCCCATCTCTTGGAAACACAACAGTTAATTACTTTAATAGAAAAGAGTTGCCTATAAAGACAAAAGGGACTAAAACTAATATTCTTTGCAACAAGGTTTGTAATTCCTCTATGGTAGACCAACCTTTTAAACTCAGAAAAAGAGGACTTTGAAGTCTTGCAAGTTTCATCTTATCCTTCTCATTCAAGATATTCTTCTATCGTTGGTTGTTACTAACAAATCTTTTACTCTAAACTAGATGACTTTTAAAGCTTGTTAGAATCAAACAATGGTATTCGACTGTCCACAAGAGTAATCATTCTACGTCGACAAGGGTTTGACACCGTGAACTGTGTTAACTATGAACTTCTTTCGACCAAAAACTTAATCTGAATTGCACTCTACACCAAACAAAAACCACCTAAAGTTGAATCAACGACTTCACAAAAATCTTGACCTTCGCATGGCAAAGCAATAAGCTATGAGATTCACTACTGTGGTGCGGTGCAGTGTAGTGAAGAAGACATAAACATTGCACCGTTTGAAGATGTTCAAAACTCACAGCTATAGTTGACAACAATTAACACCTTGCGCCTTTAAGTAAACTAAGTTATTTCTAAATGTAAGAAAGACATTACTTATAACAACACAATAGAAAACTAAGACTACGTAGCGAAGAGAGGAAGAGAACCTGAAGATGGTCTCTAGAGTTCGCTTACAATCTGGTCCTCGACACTTTCTATTCTCTGAGTCGTTCCCCTTGAAGCTCCTTTCTTAGACTTGTTTTGCTTCTCCTTCGTGTTCTCTATATACAAAACTAACTCTAACTACTCTATATCTCCCCTATGACTACGAAGGAATAACTGTCTCCTCCACTCCCCGACCATGCCTATCGATAAGGGTATCTTATACGGCATGCAAAACATTTTCCCACCTTATGCGCCCTCAACCAGAAATTGGTTTGGCCACTTCACACAAATCATGATCATTCTCCAAGATGGAGCTCCATGTAGGCAAGGTGGCGGTTGGCAGTTTTAACCACTGTCTTACTACTCATATCTGCTATGAGTATAAATCAAGGCAAAGGTTTAGAATTCAAAGCTATACCGAAAAACAACAAGAGGACTAAAGCTTGAAGGTAAAATGACTATACAAATTAAAAGACATCATAGAAAGAAATTAAATGTGTCCCTCTTCGAGCTTCTACCCGATTACCAACATCACTCAAGAATAAAGGAATTATCCGAAAACGACACTTAAATTATAACTAACAAAATATTACATATTCCAATACCTTAATGACCAAGGGTACTACACACCATGGTCTCTAGATTTTAAAACATTATTTAAACCCTTTAGTATTCGACAATAGCCCAATAAAGAATAATTCAACATCTGTCGAATTTCACAAGGAGGTGTTTACGACATACGCTCGAAGCGCTTTACGACGATAACGACAAATTGAGTGCAAATGCCAAAACAAGATTTGGGATCAACTTATGCACAATTTTGAATTTTACGCTGAACCAAAAATAAGATAAGACTTACAATTCGACCACAAGTATATACATATAAACATATGAATAATATATCTGTCGTTCATGTTTGACGACACGATTTAGAGTATTACGACACTGATGTTGATTTCCCATACTCTAAACGATGACTTACGAAAGGAGAAAGACCTATTCTAATAGACGTCGATATCTTGACTAAAATTGACTTAGCCTGAATTCAAAGCATCTAGGTTTGTCTACCTGACATGCGTTTTCAGTGGCAAACACCCATGGGTTATTCCAGAATCTATTCTCTCTTTCTAAAAGATACTTCCTCTTCTTCTTTCTTCCTGGTGAACATGTTCCATCTATTCCTGTCATTAACAGTCTCACATATAATTTTGTGGTCAAAGCACCAATATTCTACTCAAAACACATTTATATCAAATCATTTCATTTTCATATCGAAAAGACATTCTAATTCATAACATCATATTGATCATAATCAAATAGATTCCATAATTTCATAAAATTAACCTTCTCTATTTATCTCATCAGTTCCTATGATGTTAAAAACATATCCACATAACTATACTATTTAAGAAAAAGTAAATAGTAATATTGAATCCAAAAAGGGGATGTAACAATCTTTCTCTTCCTAGGATTTTTTCAAGCCCTTTGTATGATTGGGAGAAAAGTTGAAGCCTAAAACATGAGCTTGGATGTCCTCTGTGAATACAATTGCCTTGCCCCCTTCTTCTAGAAGTATTAATTGCTATCATCTCCTCAATGTTAAGTTGTTGTTTCCTTTAGTGAAACATTGTTTAGATTTATCCTTGATGATTGAGGCATTGAGGATCTTACATTTTTGTATACACATTTTATCTATGAGCACACACATCTATAGACTTTTATCATTGGCTATTTTTGAGGTAGAATTACCAAAGATAGGGTTTGACTAAGGCAAACTCCTATATAGCCACAACCATCCTTCTCCTTCTTTTATATGTGTAGATTGCATTTGAAAAGATCCAATGAAAAGGAGAAGAAGAAGAACAAGCATTAGGGATACAATCACCATAGAACTTTCAATATCATCATTGTGAAATCTTTGGGACTATGGGGTGGGTACCCTAGTTTAAATAATCTTGAAATATGGGATCTAGAACCCTCAACGGAGGCTCTAGTATCAAGTCTAGAAAGTCTAATAGTTGAAACACAATCTTTAAAACTTTTATTTTGAAATGAGAAAGCAAAAAAGCCATCTCCTAGTTCCATAATTTCTTCCATCTGAGGCTATTTTTGAGTTACCCATTCTATTAACTCATATACATAGAAATGGTGGCATAGAACCTTACCTATTAATGTTGTTTCCCATAGAATCTCTATTCTCTTATTGGTAGCTTGTTCTTGCAGATAGATACTTATCTCTTGTTGTTCCTTTCTCCTGATTACTTCCTTGAATTTCTATTTTGGCCTATATTGCCACCTCCCTTCTTCCTAGGGTCCTTTGGGATCCCTCATTCCTTACGAGCAAGTTTCTAACCTTATTTTCCAATCATGCTCCTCTTTTGGTGTCTTGTTCTTCTCTAGTTATGAAATGATTTCCACCTCTTACCTCCATAGTTGTGATGCAATTTGTTACTCTTGTCTAAGTCTCTAGATGCTTTGAACTCTTCTTGTTGTGGTTTAAGGGAGATTCTTTCCCTCCAAAATTTACTCCTCCCCTTCCTTTGGTTCCATTATTTTTCAGTATAATTTGATCCCTTAACTACGGTGGGAAATATTTAATCGAGAGATTTCTTAGAAGAGAAACTAGCTCTGGGGTTGCTATGTTTTCTCCGTACAAACCAACTTCTGCTCCTAGAGCTATTACTTGAATCTCTGTACTAATGTCTAGTTTTAAAATAATGCTCTACCCTTACTTTGTTCTAAAATATTCCATTAAACTTCATCTCCTCATTCCATCCCTACCTAATTGAGAATTTTCTCTACATGTCTTGGCCTTGCAATGCAAGTCCCTAAAATTTCTCTGCATGCCTCAATGCTGCCATGATGGATTTCATATTGATACCAAGAAAAGATATGATAATTTAAGGATACTTAGTCATTCGACATAAATGTTTATCTTTACTAAACATATACTTGACACCTAGCATTTGAGGAGCCCAATTCTCTAGGAAACTAGCACATAGTGCTAGAGTGTTGTCAGTTTAGCCCTAAAATATATTATTTGAATTTTGGCCTAGCTGGCTTATGTGATGCACCTTTCAGCTTCAACTCAATTGGGCCCTCAAAAAGTACATGAGATTCATATATAAAAAACCCTCTCTCCCTCATTTGAACACACATGATACATGATATAAGATTATCTCTAACAAACTCTCTTTCTCTCTCTCTCTACATGCTCTCTATTTGTGAAGACTATTGTTGTATGTACTAAGCCTTATAGGTATCTGAGGAATCTTCATCATCCATTAAACTCCTTGTGGATATCTATGTTGCAACATCACTCCAACAAGGGTTTCACACTCATGGTAACTCTATTTCATTGTATTTGTTTATTGCAATCTTGATTAGATCATTTTCCTTAGTTCATCACGAACATGCACTTTTTAAAAATGTTGTAGGAATTGATTTACTGACTTCTCAATAGAGGAAATAAAGTGGTCTAGTAGCAAGAAAAACTAATCTAGTATGGTGTCCTTCAATGACCATGGGAATAGTTTAGAAAACACTTGATCTTAAAAAATGAAATTACTTTAGAGCATAGTGTGTTGGCAATATGTGTTGTCATTGATGTTAGCATGGCATGTGTCAATCTGAGGTCAAAATTGTATAGAGTTGAGTAGTTGGAGAAGTTGATAGTCATGGGAGATTTGAGAAAGATTGCTTGACTAAGTTAAAGATTTACGATCATCTTGCTTAAGGCAAACTAGTTCAGAAGACTTAGCAAATGAAGAGAGAATTGGCTAAGTGTGGTGCGCTAATCAGTCTTATGTCTAAGCCTAATGTAGAGGTGTATACTCATGTCCTAACATGTTTTTTGCATCCCTATATTTATATTTCATTAGTTTGAAGTACTGAAGCCAAAGACAAGTTACAAAATTTTGATCAAGGCATTCACAATGTATATCTTAAGGCAAAGGTACAGTATTTTGGTCCGCATTTCTCTACATTGGAAGATCTAGTCCTACAGTTCAAAATATAACATGAGCTTGATATTAAATTTTTATATTCAAGATTTCATGTCACTACACCTTCAGCAAAAAAAATTATAACTGACAGAGTTCTAATTATTACTCAAACAAAGCAAAGCAAGGATGAAAACCTATTGGAATGCTCAGCGTTCCTTTGGAAGTAAATGGATGATCATGTGGTTTTGATAATAGGCTATATTAAAGTATTGGAATGCTCAAGGATGTACAAGGTATGCTATATTAAAGTATCAAGTGTTCTGATAGTCTGTAAGGTATGTATTCAAGTAATAGAAGTAATACAGATAGTCTCAGATGTAGAAGTATTCTCTAGAACACGTGTTTGAGTATTTGTAGAAGCTAAAGAAGGCATAGATCATCTATAAGTATCTTTTGAGATTCTACATACTTCATAATATCTTAGGTCTAATCCACATGTAAATATCTCTTATTTCCTATGCCACATAAAGTAGTTAATTCAGTGAATGAAGAAGTGTACATGGTTGGTCTCCAGATCATAGTATTCCCAAGACAAAGTTCTATTTTTCTATGTAAATGATAAATAAGAATATGTGGATATGGGAACATGCATATAATGGTGTGTAAGTTTAATTCTAATAGTTTCATAGGTTTTGGTGTTCTCCAATACAATATTCTAAGTTGGGATGTCTAACAGTATGTCAAAATGCTCTGGTTTCATTAGTTTAGTTTTCTTCTTGTTTTGCAGATGTATAGAATGATCTGATACTTCAATATAAAGGTATATGGATGATGTTAAGAATATACATTGTTGAAAAGTTAGTTCTCATGATGTTTTTGTTAGGAACCCATGTTTAGCCCTTCTCTTTACTTTGTTGGTATATTGTTGTTGGACGCATATGCTTTGTAAGTTGTCCCGTGAGTCTATTGTATTATCCCACATTCATGGGGAGTAATAGTTGTTTAGATTAGACTTAGTATATAAGTACATGTTGAGGTCAATGAAGGCATCCATGAATTTATTGTATTGAACTTGCTCAAAGGAGGTTGCCTCCTCGAAGTGGCCTGTGATCAAAAAATTCCTTCTGTGTTTCTACTATTTCTATTATTTCATGCATTTTTCATTATATTGTTGTAGGAGGTTCCACTTATCTGGTATTAGAGCGCTTTCTTGGCCTCACTAGGTGGAATTTTTGTGGAAATTTTTTTCGTAGTGGCCTCTAGGCACTGTGATTATTGCAGTAGTTCTTTTTTCTTTGCATCAGTATTGTTCATTTTAATTGCAAGTTCAGATCAGGGAATAAATCCTATTCGTTTAACTGTGGGAAGTGCCTGGGAATAGCCCTAAAACTCATTGTGAGGAGTACCTAAGGAACCCTGAAGTAGCTGGCTCATTGAGAGGACCTGCCAGTGAAAAGGGCAATGACCCCTACCTGATTGACTAGTTCCCATATGTGAGTTAAACCAAGAGTTGTCATTTATGGCAAAGCGGTTATCAGTTTTACCTAAGCTGTGGAGTGAGGGGTACTGCCCCAATACGCAAGCCGTTAGACAACATTGGTAGTTGAGTGAATCCCCCGAACCTTTAGGAAGTTGAACATACCTAGGGTCCATATCTATTGCCATCTGCTAAATTGTAGATTGCATCTATCCAAAGCCATTGCAGATCATTTCCAAAAAAAAGAAAGTAAAAAAAATTATGTTTTTTCACCATGTCTTCCTTGCTTTAGCTTCGTTTCCTCTAAAATTTCACTAGAACCCTTGAAATTTCATTCTGCATATTTACTTCTGTGAGGACCCTATCCCAAATTCCACTTATTGAAGCCAAAAAACCCACATTTGTCAATTTTTAGGGTTTGTCATAACTTCTTCGATTCTCACCCAATCACCTTCAAATTTTGCCACAGTGTTCATTTCCTATTTCTGTTCCTTTGTCCCTCTTGGACAAATTTTCCCATTCTTTCATCCCACTTCTGAAATCCCCATTTCCTACTTCCCTGTCCCTCAGAAAGTGTCCAAAACCTAGTCAAACCTCAATTACCCATCAGAGTTTTTACCAAATCCAAATTCTCCTTTACTAAAAAAGTTTCTATTTTTATTTTTCTACCCATTCTAAAAAAAAAAAACTCTTCGTTATGGTTGTCACCCAGGCAGGACCACACCCTAGTGTCCACCACATAGACTACTCAACTCTCTTTTGGGGAGTCTCTACTCAACCCAACCAACAAACACACACTTATCTTCTAGACCAATAACCAAATACTAATATCCCTACCAATAGGATATCACACTACAACCAACACAAATTTATCAAGTACATGACCAACACATGGTCTCTGACCCAAAAACTCATTTCTGTACCTTCAAGGATAGTGGACAGCAAACTACAGTATGACTACACTATGACAGTGCCTAAAGAGACCTATTCCTTGTAGCCCTTGAGATCGGCTAATCCAAGGATAACTCTTCAAACCTCCAAAGGACAATCTAGACTCTTTGCACATTTAAATACCCATTATGGACATACAACCATCCACCAAGTTGTAGGGCCGTACTCTGTCCCAGGCGTTCAATGACAGAGAACTCTTCTCTTTAGGGAATAGGCCTAATTTGGGGTCTTTACAAAGGAAGTGCATCAAATCCACTTGCTCAGGATCAAAAAACCACACGCATAGGTTTGTTTTCATCTACAAACACCAAATGTATCATCCATTTGCTCGGTCTCTTGACTGTTTCTTGAAACCACACCAATTTCCACCATTTGCATACTAACTAGTCACTATGTAGACTAGTTAGAATCATGCCAAGTGCCTTGGAGTGAGGAGTGCAGACCCTACAAACAACAAAAACATGAAATGTACACTATCTCTCTCCATCCTACTAAAAATGGTTGATACTTTTCAAAGGACAGAGGAGAAATCCTTCATTTTGCCACAAAACCCTAGTTTTGAGGGTTTTCAGATTAGTTTGCAGAAAATGAATTGGTTCTCACAACACAAAAGGTTTCAAGAGGCCTAACAACATTCAAATGAAAGGTACTTCAAAGCTCTAACACATTTCACAACTTTTAGATCCCTTGCAGTCCATACAGTGCCATACTAAATGACCGTTTCTAGGAAAACGCAGAAAAAGACAGTTTTTGCACTCGAAAACTTCAATCTTTCATTATTCTTGGCATGTCATTACATTGTTCTGCCTATAGAAGGCTTGAGGAATGTTTCTCCTCCTCCTCCAACTATACAACTACTGTCCAAGGTAGTTAACCGTTGGACATTACCTCCTTCATAAGAAACCACATGTTTCTTAAGAGTAATTACATTCAAATAGACCATATCAAGGTCTAGATTGGACAAATTGACCAAATGGACCAAGTCCTTATTAAAACCCATGAAAATGGATTTCAAAGCCTTATGAAGAACAATATAACATAACAACAAAACCTGACATATCAACAAATGACTAGAAATGGAAGCTCATGCACCAAATCCTCAACCTTTGGAACAATATCCAATGTTGGAAAACATACATACATCTTGATAGGTCTGGACCTAAATAGAATTAAGAGAGAAAAGAATGAATGTGGATCATGCCAAGCCTTAGCTAGGACTAAACTGAAATCTTCCATGCATCAACATGGTTTATAAACTTCAAAGCATAACAACAAGTAGTGAAAACAACCAAGTCAGCCAAGACTGGAGTTAACATTAAGACTTTTAGGAACACACTTCATCCACAATCCAAATTATACTTTGTGGACCAATCAAAAGGTGGGAACATGATCTAGAGACTCCCACAAACATGTAAACAAACTCTAAACACTTTATTCATAAGATTCTTCAAATTGGAGCACATGAACATTACTGTCAGGCACTGTCATAAAGGAGAGATCACTTGCAAAGCATCAAATCATGAACCAATAGAATTAAAGGCACATAAAATCATCACAAACATAATTTTAGAACTACAAACTATGAAACTTAAATGCAAAAAAATGTCGAACAGAATACATTCTCCCTATCACCATTAAATACACAGAATAATAGTTTTTTCTCTGGTGAACAGAACACACTCAAATCTTCACACTAGAGTCTCAAACTTGAAACATAGCATCTACAAACATCCCTTAACATTACTTCCAATCTATAGAAAAGATATTCAATCTACAAGATATGCGGAGAAAAACACTACACTACTCTAGTAGATAAAGCAATTCTGCATTTTTACTAATTCCTCAAATACTTGTTTAGACATATTCAAATGACATTCTTAGGTGTTGACATCAATAACAACACTTACTGCTCATACTTGTAATAGATTCATAATTAATTGTGTGACAAATCATAGGATCGTATCAAGCTAAACAACGTAAACTATCTGAATATCATGATCTTGCCTTATCATTATTAAAACAATTCACATCATTTTCAATTGACATTATTCCAATGAAAGAAAATCAACACATGGATGTAATGGAAAGCACAAATTCCCTTATATCTCCTATTAATTCACCTAATGAATATCATTTTATCATTCATAATCTCAAAACATTAGCAATAGATGAGGCCACACCTTCAGATATTGACCTCTATTGTAACACAAATTCTGGTGAATGGTACTCCCATATATTCCATTACTTACATGATGGTACCATTCCTAATTCAACATCTAAAAATGCATGATTTCACCTAGGCAAATTCACGATGCGTTATATCATTCTATCTAATTAATGGTGTTCTTCTGGGATGTCTTAACAATATAGAGATCCTCATTGCTTTAGAAGAAGCTCACTCCAGTGCTTGTGGAGGGCACTTTCAAGGAAAATCATTGGTACAAATGCTATTACATATGGTGTACTATTGGTAATGCATGGAACAAGATTCCTTTGCACATGTCTTGAAATGGCTGCAATGTCAATAGAACAAACATCTAATCTAAGCATCTACCTAAGAACTTTGAGCCCAAGTTTCACCTTGGCCATTTTCTGTATGGGGGTTGGATCTAATTGGTAAAGGTTCTCCACCTTCTTCTCAAGGACATACTTTCATCATCACTGCTACTGATTATTTTATGAAGTTGGTCAAATTTGTTCCACTACGATCCACAGCAACTCAAGCACTCTATCATTTCATAAAAGATAATATCATCTCTTGATTTGGTATACCTTCCTCCTTAGTTTCTCATAATGATACACCATTTAAGAATAGGGATGTGAAGAAATTCCTTGAAAAATATCACATCCAACATTGCTTCTCTACACCTTATTATCCTTAATCAAATGGCCAACCAGAAGCTTCAAATAAGATTATTAGACAAATTCTATAGAAAACTATTAACAACCATAAAAAATATTGGCATACTCAACTCTCCTATGCATTATGGGTATACAAAACAAGTATTTGTATGGCTACAGGAACTACACCATATAATCTTGTCTATGGTTTTGATACAATAATGCCTTTAGAGCTAAAAATTCCTTCATTGTGAGTTTTCCTAAAGGACATTCTCAATGACGACATGGAATGAGAGAATAGATTACAAGAACTTGAGATGCTCGATGAACAATGTATCAATGCTCTCTAGCACCTTAAGGCCCATCAGAATAGTATCTAATGATTGTAGAATGGATGTGTCATACATCATCCATTCAATGTTGGAGACTTCGTAGTATATGAAAATCAATGTAATGTGAATGCACTCCCTGCTGAAAAAGGAAAATTCAACCCTAATTGGCTTGGACCATATGTTGTTACTCAAGCTTATGGATTAGGAGTGTATAAATTAGCTGATGAACAAGGTATGCCACTTGAAGAACCTATTAATGATATGCATCTAAGAAAATTATATTCTTAGGATTCTATGTTAAATATTATTTCATAAAGAAAATGTGTTAGTCTAGCTTCAATTTTGACAAAATAGAATATTTTATCTTAATTCCTTTGACATACAATCCTTTTTCAATTAATCATTGTTGCTTCTAGTTAAATCATGCTTTATTAAGATCGCATTTGCATTAATTAAAAATAGCATATTATTTACCCCCGTGTGCAAAATTCTTTAATCATTGTTTTATTTACTAACATTCTGCAAAGATTGGTTAGACTAAATCACAATGACATTAGATACATTTTCCACATGATCATCAAAACTATCACTTGTATTTCATAAATCACATATGATACATCAATAACATCATAGCATTCATAGGAATGTAATATATGTATATACAAGAGGTCAAACATATACATCAAAATTGACTATCTTGTACATCAAAATGCTATGTTGTAATACAATACATAAGATATATCACATAACTAAACCTCGGTCAACACACCCCTCAAGACCTAGTGCTGTGCATGTGACGAAGGGCTGCCCATGAATGGCCATAGACCATGAATGACTCCTAGAGACACTTTGGGACCGTAGACCCTAGAGCTCACCTATAATCCCCATCACCTCATCCTACGACTCCATGCAAAACTAGAGGAACTAGTCTCTCTCTAATTGCAATCTCTCTCTATTTAACAATGTTGTCCCTATTAGCTCTCACCCAATCCAACTTAGTATGTAAGATCTAAGTCATGAAAAGACCCATCTCGAACAAGGGTAGTGCTGTAGTTTGTTCTTGTTGTGCCCGTAGCTCAGCCTCTATGTGCTCAGCTCTCTAGATCACCTGATCCCTCTCCTTGGTCACACAATCTATAGTGGCCTCCATAGCCACTCTATATCTCATAAATTTCATAAGCAACTCTACATGCCACCCTACAGAGTGTTGTGGTAAGTACCTTATTTGCACTAGTTACTCAACCACATTAGTAGGAACTATATTTTCTATAACGTGATTAACAAATTCGTGCCATGCATTTGTACCAATTGTAAAAATAAAAATAAAGACATCATCATATACATAACATCATAAGTAATTATCAAAGAAGTATATCAATGTCTCACCTAGATCATCATCCCCCCAGGATGGATCCCAAACCACTGCTGGTATAACAAATTTTACAGTCATCTCTACAGCTAGGAGCATATGACTACTTATCTCCCCTCTATTGAAGTAACTTGATCTCATAACGCCAGTAGGGGCTAGATCATGAGATCTCAACCTGGGCCTCTCCTCAATCTCCTCATCATTGTCCACCTCCTACTGATCTCGCCGTGATCTACTATGAAGATGTACTTTGTTAGGATATTCTCCTCATAATTATCGTCATCCTCATCAAGATCATAATACCTAATGAAATCACTAACATCATCCTCTACTCCTGTGTCACTCTCATGAGCCACCCATGGTCATGGATTGTCTGTGGGGTGACCGATAAGGAAGATAGGAGTAGGCCATACTATTTCGCACCAGGTCAAGTATGCTCAGGTAGCACCGACATTGTCTACATATAATAGTGGCTCTACATCTGCAACACTATCATCATCACTCTCAACTACCTCAACTATCATAGAACATGGGATGGCATTTACCATGACTCTTCTATGAGTTGAGTATGCATATCTTAGACACATCCTAGGAACATCCTACTTGCATCTGAACTACCATGCTACTCTATCAAAATAAAATGAGGCAATGACGTGATCAAGGTTACTGATCATCAGTTGATCCCACTGCATCCTCTCCAACTAGCTACACTGCTCGATCTAAGGCCTTTGTTCATGATATGGTCTCTAGATAATATCAATGCATTATAGTCTATCAAACACCACTCTCCAATTTAGTAAATCATCATGTCTCTAACACCTAATGAGTGGATATGTATGTGCACATGGGTGTCCATTTCCACTCAAAGAGAAATCTTATGGGCCACATGCACCTAATGTTCTCAAACATCCATACCTATAATAATGTGGACATCACTAAGCTCTATGCCTCATAATGGACATATCATCCCAAGTCATAGTAGAGGTGTGCAAGCATATTGTTACCCCATGCATAGACCGTCCTGTGCTCCTCCATCGACCTGATAATGTGTAGGAGGCCCCTGTGAAGGTGAGTGCCCTATCCATCCTATGCAACTGCTAAGGTGATAGTCATGATCATGATGCGACGTACTAAGGGTATGCCTACATTGTATGAGTCTAGGACAACACTGAGAGGGGGGAGGTGAATCAGTTTTGTATTATTTCTACAATTTTCCAAAATTGACAATGAGGTTTATCAAAATTGAACTAATTACTTGAACAATTAATCAACAAATGATCAATCACATAAATCACATATGGTAAATGAAGCTATGGAAGACATCAAGACATGAGATTATGACACAAGAAAATTATAGAGTGGAGAATATTTATTTTTGTAGAGAAGAAAATTGAAAGGTTTTTTTAACGAAGACGAATATGAAATATCATTTCATTGTGATTTCATTCTTGGAGGTCTAATATGTAGATTGAAGATATTTTTGTAGAGATGAAGAAGTTGAAGGGGTTTTTACAAAGAGGAGGAAAATTGAATTGGATTAATATTGATTTTTGATTATGCAAATAAAAGGGTATTTTGTTTGCAGGGGAAGGGCTTCATGAAGATAATTTTTTTTTAAATAAGAATTATATGCAAGTGATTGAATTTCTTTTGTAGAGAAAAGAATATGAAAGATTTTATGCATACTAAAATTGATATGTAGGACAGTGAATTTGAAGAGACCATTTTTACAGATGGAAGAATATTAAGGATTCAATTAATTGTAGAGAAAAGACAAAATATGAAAAGTCTTCTTGTATATAATGGTTATGCAGGTACATTGAAGTTATTGTTGAGTGGATTAGCATACAGGGTTGAATATATTTTAAATATCCTCTTGAAGAGAAAATTTAGATGAGAAGTTTTGTATGTGATTTGAGTTGATGATAAGTATGGTCATATGACAGACACATGTGAACGAAGAAGTGATTTGCATTGAAATAGAGAAACCCTCTGAGTTCTTGGTTTTAATTTGAGTATGTATTAGGGGATGGTGCTCCTTGAAGTTGGTGCTTCTAAATGTATTAGGGGTTGGTGCTCTTTGAAGTTGGTGCTTCTAAACATTGTAACCAGTGAGGTTTTTGCTTAAGCCAGTGAGGTAGTTTTGAGTGGTTTTTCTACCCTAGAAGGGTTTTCCACTCATAAAAAACATGTCTCATGTTTCATGTTGTCTTCATCTATATGTGTGTATATTAGTGCTTTGCTTATTGATTTTTGTTCACAGCCTTCATTATTAGTCATGTGCATATGAGCTCAACAAATCATTAATGTATTCCTCTCTATTTGTCCTGTAAGATAAAGTTTGCAAAAAGTTGTAAAAGATTTGAAAAATAATACAACACTAATTCACCCCCCCTCTCAGTGTTGTCCTGGACTCCTACACTTGGTATAAAAGCATTGGTTCCCTTTTGTAGCCTAATCAGCTTGGGTAGATCCTGTGTGTGGACTACCATGGGAAAGAAGAATAGAAATAAGGTCTTGAATAGAGAAAAGTACGATGCTGATCAAAAGATGGTAAAACAAGCCTTAGTTAAGCCTAGCAATGATATGTTAAAAAAGAATGATCCTGCAGTTGAGAATTTTGATAAAAAGGAAGAAATTATTATGAATGATGGAGAACAAGAATTAAATGAAAGAAATTTTTTTGCTGTTGAGATCAATGATGAAGAAATAGGCCTCTTTGTGGATGAAGTTGATTGTGAAGTTGATTTTGAAGGAGAGCTTCTATGTTCCCTTGATACAATCAAGCAACTTAGTAAAGAAAATAGGAGATTAAGAGAATAGCTTAAACAAGAGAAAGAATCCAAGGACAAAGTTGTTTTAGATCTTGAAGAGGCAAGAAATTTGGTTATGAATTTGAGAAATCAAATATGTGAATCAGATAAATTAATCATCAATTTGAAGATAGAGGTTGAGGAAGTTAAGAGGATAGTTGATGCAGCAAAATCTGAATTGGAAGCTAAATCAGTTGAATGTCAAAAACTTGAAGGAGAAATAGTCTCTTTAAGAAAAGATCTTGAGGATGTTAAGAAGCAGTTGGAAAAGAATTTGAAATTTGGAGAGAGCACAAGTAAGTTACATGAAATGTTGGGTAAACAAAAACTACATGGAGATACTACTGGACTTGGTTATGAAAAGAGTCAGTCCTCTAATTTTAGAGAGATTTCTAGAAGAAAAATTGATCAGCCTGTTGCTCTTGAAAGAAAAGTGAAGAATCAAAGAAGAAGAATTGCTCCTACAAGACAAGCATACATGTAGAGGTATAACTATTAATTTAATGGTTATTGTTATACTTGTAATCAATTTGGACACAAATCAGTTAATTGCAGGAGAAATCATTTTGCTTCAATCAGGAATTTTAATGTTGTTTGTTTCAAGTGTAATTCTCTTGGTCACAAAGCATATAGTTTTAGAAGGTTTGGAAGATTAGCTTTACCTGGTTTTATAGATTGAAAAAAAAACAAGGTTGAAAAGGTTTGGATAAAGAAATCTGAACAGAAGCAAGAACCTGAGAAAGTTTGGAGGCAAAACAAAAACAAAAGAAGATAAATTCTAAACTTGTGCATCTTGCACAAGTCACTTCATCAATTGCATAACAAATAGTATGAAGTAAGGGGGAGTTGTTCATGATCTATCAATTATCCCCAAGAAGTTTCAGGAAGGAGGTCATTTGATGTTTGTTTGTTCATTATGGTTTTGGATTCATGCTTGATAATATTCATATCAGTTTTGTGAAGTGAATTTCATAGCTTTGTTGATCTTCAGTGTATGTTAGTGATATAGGTGATCAGTGATTCATGATGTCATAATGCATACATGTTGTTGATAAGATGTTCAAAAGTTCTTTGTACAAAGAGTTTGATGATGTTGAGTGACTTGATCCTATTTGTATATTGTTCATATCATATTGATACTTACATGGTTGAGTTGTCATGATGCTTCAATTAAGGTGTTTCTCAAGGAACTCTCATAAGATGTTTGCATATGTTGGCTAACGGGGTTGAAAATGGAAGAAATTAATTCATAGCATGTGTCTCTACATTTGGATTTGCAAAGGTATTCATAGTGGTTTTGAATATATCATATTTGACATGGTATTGTAAAAAGTGTCATGTGCAGGAATAGGAGGATGGTCTTCACTCTTTATCATGTCAAGATGTGTGTGTAGAAGTAAATTGGTTGCAGATTTTGGCAAGTCTTGGCAAGGTTTTCTCAAGAGTGGTCATCATGTCATCATGATGTGATATCTAGGAGTTAGTCAAAAATGCCATTATGTCTTGATCAGTGCTTTTCATCATGATATGATATGTAGGAGGTTGTCGTTTGGCTTTTTGAGTGGTCTTCATTCTTGGTTCATACAATCAATGATCTTGTTGCTTAGTGGTATCCTCTGCATTCTCTACAATTTGAGACAAATCAGGGGTATGTCAACTTTATTCAAAGCTCATGCATTTATGTTCAAGAGTTAAGTGTGTTCAAGATCATTTCATGTTAACATCTCTTAATGATCTCCTTAAAGCATTTATAGTGTCAAGTTTTTTCACAAGGCAGAAATGAGAGTTGATTGGTATCAACATACTTTACTAGTCTCTTGCTAATGATCTATATGATTTATTTTTCTCAGGGGGAGATAATAGTCTTTTTCATCAGATGTCAAAAAGGAGGAGAAAGAAAAATTGCATCATGAAGTTTTGCCATCAATGACAAAGGGGGAGATTGATGGTGATTGATTGTCATTGATGTAAAAAAGGTGTTGAGTTGATGATGATGCAGATATGGCCAGATGTGTTTAACATATGTTCAGGATGTGTTCTCATACTCATTGTCTTGATGTTTGGTGTTTATCATTATAGTCATCTCAAGATGGATACTACTAGATATGATTATGTTTTATGACAGAACTTGTTTGATCTGCTTGATCACATACATCATTTGTTGATGCTCACATATTATTGACAGGTTGTGGCTTCAGAAGATGGTTATGATGGACATGGATTGTCTTTGTGTTGGTTCTCATCATGTTAATAAGAAGGTTTGATGCTCATACTTCATGTTAGGGGATTATGTTACAGTTCATCTTGTTGAGGTTTCATTATGATTGTCATGTTGATTGAGTTGCTTTGAAAAATACATCATCAGGGGTTGAGGAGTTGCTCATTATAGTCATCTCATCATGTTCATATTCATATTGTTCTGCTTATGTGATTTTGATTTAGGCTTAGTGTCTTAGTGTTTGGAGATGGAAACAAGAAAAGGAAAGGTCTACTCAAGGGAGTAACCACAACTTGTAATGTTTTTAACTTATTCATATTGATTGAAGGATCATTGCAAAATTCTAGAACATATATGCAAGCAATCAGGATATTGTCTTCAAGGATTAAAGAGCTATATGTGTTTTGGAGTCAATGAAGTTCAATGTTCAATGACTAATCTTATTAACCAAGTGCATTGTTTTTAAGATTTAAATGTGCTAAGTGATATGGTTTTATTCTCCTCACAGCCTGTAATAAACAAGTTGCACTTTTCATATGTTTTAGTGTTGACATGCTATCGCAAGTCATAAAAACTTAAGTTATATTTTTAAGGGGTTTTCACCATGAGATAACCGGCCCCTCCTCTCTTTACCACCGGTGGAACAGGTTTCCTTAGATTATGTGCACGGGCATCAATTTCAAATCAATTGCTTCTTTTAAAAGAATTAAGAGCACAATTTATGCCTTGATTTTTGAGCTTGATGCATATGGTATTTGTTAAGCTTTGTTTTAAAGTTAGAATGTTTCTCATAAGCATTGAATGTTTGAAGGAGAGTATAATTTTGGGTGCTCACTTTATATGCCATTGGTTATTTTTTTGATTAAGTGAGTATTATATAATTCGAAGGGGAGGCTTATTTTTTGTGGGGAGCAAAAATCATTTGTAGACATTTACTTCTGAAAGGCATCGAATTATTTTTTTTGGAGAGTTTTTTTAATAAGGTATCAAGTATTATATTTGAAGAGGGGAGTCGAATAAGGTGATAAATGTTTTTTTTTATATTAGAAACTTATTTTTCTCCTAATTCGATGGCTTTTTAAATGTCATCTTTTATGACATCAAGTGGATTTTTTGAAATTTTTAAGGAATTTTTTTGAAGAAAGATTTTTTTTCTTTCTTGGATTATCTCATGGGGAGAAAAGCAAAAGAGGATCTAAATATTTTATTTATGCAGAGTAAAGAAAATTTGCAGATTGGAGAATATTTATTTTAGCAGAGAAGAAAATTGAAAGGTTTTTTTAATGAAGAGGAATATAAAATATCATTTCATTGTGATTTGATTCTTGGAGGTCTAATATGTAGATTGAAGATATTTTTGCAGAGATGAAGAAGTTGAAGGGGTTTTTACAAAGAGGAGGAAATTTGAATTGGGTTAATATTGATTTTTGATTATGCAAATAAAAGGGTATTTTGTTTGTAGGGGAAAGGCTTCATGAAGATAATTTTTTTTGAAAGAAGAATTATATGCGAGTGATTGAATTTCTTTTGCAGAGAAAAGAATATAAAAGGTTTTATGTACACTGAAATTGATATGTAGGACAATGAATTTGAAGAGACCATTTTTGTAGATGCAAGAATATTAAGGATTGAAATAATTGTGGAGAAAAGACAAAATATGAAAAGTCATCTTGTATATAATGGTTATGCAAGTACATTGAAGTTGTTGAGTGGATTAGCATACATGGTTGAATATATTTTGAATATCCTCTTGAAGAGAAAATTCTAATGATAAGTTTTGTATGTGATTTGAGTTGATGAGAAGTATGGTTATATGAAAGACACATGTGAAAGAACAAGTGATTTGTATTGAAACAGAGAAACCCTCTGAGTTCTTGGTTTTAATTTGAGTATGTATCAAGGGTTGGTGCTCTTTGAAGTTGGTGCTTCTAAACATTGTATCTAGTGAGGTTTTTGCTTAAGCCAGTGAGGCAGTTTTGAGTGGTTTTTCTACCCCAGAAGGGTTTTCCACTCGTGAAAAGCATGTGTCATGTTTGATGTTGTCTCCATCTATATGTGTGTATATTAGTGCTTTGCTTATTAAGTTTTGTTCACATCCTTCATTATTAATCTTGTGCATATGAGCTCAACAAATCATTAATGTATTCCTCTCTATTTGTCCTATAAGATAAAGTTTGCAAAAAGTTGTAAAAGATTTGAAAACTAATACAACATTGATTCACCCCCCCTCTCAGTGTTGTTCTGGACTCCTACATGCGTGACCCTACTCTAACCACCAAAGTGGGATATGTCGACATCTTGATGGAGTGACAACATGACCTAGGCAATACAAAAGACTCTCTCAAGCGTACTCCTCTGAATGGTGATCCACAGTATGCATTGTCTCTCCTCAAACTGGCACTCACAGTATATGGTACATGTCCTCAAAAGTCATAGTCATCTCCCTTGTAGGCAAATGGAATGTAGAAGTATCTACATCCCATCTTCTATCAATCCATCAACATACTAAAGTGGAATCTTATCGTGAGTATGATGAACACCCATGATAGGCTCACTACCTACAAGAAGCCCTAATCCTCATTAGAGATAGTACTAATGTAGCTCTGTAACAGTGTCATGAGACAACCACTTGTGTGCTTCCATGTCTCGAGGACATCCTATGCATCAAACATTCAAAGTTTAATTAGTTTACATCATCAAATGATCAATCAACATCTAATATATTTTTCTATGCCCTATCCATGGGGCCCATGTACTCTCCTAACTTGGGTGCCCTAGGAAGAACTGGGTGCCCCAAGAGGACCTAGGAACCCAAAGAGGACTTGGGCACCTTGGCTAGACTTGGGTGCCCTGGTTAGGAGCCCTTGTCCAAATTGGTCTATATGGCATGAAAAATGATAAAATTCAAAATATTAGGAAAGAAAGATGATAGAAGTTTAGAGCCCTACCTCTAGCTCGATCTGCCTATCTAGAACTCAGGAATGGAGCACCTCTAGTCTCAGAAGCTAGTATAGGCATCGAGTCAGCATAGTAATTCTCTCTCCTTCTCTTCTCTACAACAAGAAAACAAGACTAAATAGTGAAAAAGTGAAAATCCCTTTATTTATAGTAAATGGATGAGAATTCCTATCACTATCTAGGTGCAAAACTCTATAGCTTTATTCATATGCCTCTATCTTGAGCTATCAAACTTGGTTTTTCAGACTGTCTATTGTGTTAGATTCCTGGTTTTTCCCTTGAGCTAACCTAATTCTTTGTGCCTAGGTGTTGTTTGCAAAAATGACCGTCATGAAGCATTCTTCATCACTTTTCCTTGAAATCTATGTGTGAAGATTACAACCTTGTTTCTCCTTTTCAAACTAAGTGATAAAGGGGTTAAATCGTAAAACACACAATAACATAAATTGCACATAGAAAATAGAATGATATTTTATTAATATGGGCAAAACATTACATTGCAAAAGCTCAAATAGAATCAGAGGATGAATCCCCTAAAGACTACAACACATTACAGCTCCCTCTCTCAAGACTCTAGAATCTTCAGCCTTTTGTAACCCCAAATCAACTAGCATTTCTATTTTCCCACCTTTTCTTGACTCTACACCTACCCCCTTAACTCTACTACTCGAAGGGTTCCAAAAAATGGTCATATATATACATATATATATATATATATACATATATATATATATATACATACATATATATATACATACATATATATATATACATACATATATATATACATACATATATATATATATACATATATATATATATATATATATATATATATATATATATATATATATATATATATATATATATATATATATATATATATATATATATATATCCCTTTTTGGCGGCCACCAGCTTAATTTTGAAATTTGTATCTCCCTCCAAAAATAGGTCAACTTTGTAGGGCCATAACTTTCAATCCGACTGTTGGATCGTCAATTATAATACCTTTTCAGAAAGCTCTCGAAAATATGGTTGTGCAGAAGTAGTAGCTAAAGGTAGACTACTTCGGTTTCCCATCAAATTTTGAGCCCATCTAGAGCCTCTAAATGCCTCAAATTTGACTTTGAATATTTCAATAGGATTTTTGGAATTTGAAATTTTAATATCTCACAAATGACAAATGATATTGAAGTGATTTCTTCACCATTAGCTTCAATTCACCATTTTGGAGGTTTGTGTAAGATTTGTTATCCAACCATGCACAAATGCAAACTTACTAAAAATAGTAACCCTACCAAATTTAGCCCTTATTGAAAAGAAACAACATTTTTTTGGGTTGATACAAGATTGATCTTACACCCTGGATGCTCCTACATCACTAAGAAAGAAGAAACAAGTGGGGACATATATCTCCCTCAATTTCCTCTCTAATCATGTCTCATCACTCAATCCCCTTATTATTTATGGCTGATCTATTTGTTTGTTGTTTGTATGATGATTTGATTTAGATTATATAACAAGTGTTCCTTTGTAGCATGCGGTCCCTAACTTTGTGATCTTGTAGGATTATAGACTAGGGGCTTCTTCCTCTCACATGACAACACTTCAACTTCCTCTACAGTATCCTTTTGGGTATCCTTTTCATGATTCATGTATTTACTTTCATTTAGTTGCATATGCACATAGTGTCATATGGCCACTAAAGTGGGGGCTATTTAAATGTTATGTTAGAAATTGTACTCCTACATGGATTAGTAGAATTTTGCACAGTTTATCTCCTCTCCTTTGGTGTACTCTTTCCCTTTTTTGTCTATGGCTTACCTCAACCCTGATTGATCTATACTCTATCGAGGAAATGTTGTATTTTGAAAAGATAAGTGGTAGAACCTAAGAAAAAACTTTGGATTCTAGATGTTTCAGACCCCCTAAAGGTAGACCTCGAGTGAAATATAGGGTCTGGACTTGGCTGCCTATGCCCTAGTCCAGCCCTATTTTTTTAGGTTTTGAATTTTGGCATGGTGTCAGCTTACCCCATGCACCTCGGGATCCTAATTTCAAATTATTATTTTTATGTGATGTCGGCATATTATTTCAATTATTTATATTTCTAAGGTTATGTATTTAAAGAGAATTGAAAATTATTTTATTACACACAATCAACATGTAAACTTACTATGCTAAAATTCTACTACTACTGCTATTGAAGATCTACACTTTATTAAAGCTCTTTTAAAATATTTATATTTGCTATCATGGAGATATCCGGTGGAGAGTAGGAATCAAGATCTTGAGTCTATCTTTGTAACACCCAGTTCTTATTTCTCCTTAAAAACTAAGTTTTAACCAAAGGTAATAATTTTTTTTTTGAAAGATTAAAACAAAAAAGTAATTTGTTTTCTAATTACTATAAACAAGTAATTCATCCATTGACTAACAATAGTCATACAAAAGAATATAATCATCTACAACATTAAACAATATGTTGTCAAAAGTTACTTAGAACAATTCCAAAATAGGGACTTACCAATGTCACTGCATCTCGATTGTCGACCATCCAAATTCAAGTCTCAGAAATCCTCAAGAATAAAGAAGAGAAAGTATCTTCAAGGAGCTTAACCTCCAACCACAGACCATCGGTCTCCCACACTCCTTCCTAACCGGAAGTGGCCCTACCCTACTCAAGAGGATAGACTTAGGATAACCAATGGTGTTTGCCATCTGAGTTCTGGTGTTGTGAACTACATCACTTGTTATCATGCAATCCCCTAGATACCCTCTAGTCAAACATGACCACTCCACAAGCTACATCATCCAGTCACAGTGAACATTCAATGCACTTGAGGATCATGCATTACATTGGCCAAAGGATTTGAATGTAATTCACATTGTATCATGCATGAAATAAGTTCACCCACCCCACTCGACTTGAATTAATCGCAATCCTACAGTTACCCATTTATAAGTTCTATATAACAACCTTGATAACCTCATGGTGTTTGAAATTCATCATGCATTAACACATGGCATTGAGGTTTACTCTCTCTCTCTCTACAAGCTCATGGAAACCTCTCCATCTTTATGATAAAACAACGGTTTCTGAGTATATTGATCATTCGGATAACACTACACATTGTTACAATGATCTCTAAGTTAGTCTATTGTTTAAATTATCCACTCATGAGTGGACACTAAACCCAACTTTGTTGTTTTCAGAAGAAAATTACTATAAACCAATTTATAGAACATAAATATTCGAAGTCCCTAAGTTTAAAATTAAACATTCTAAGGAATCTTCTTCGACTGTCGATTCTTCGACATAGCTTCATCTTTGTCTACCTAAGAAATTTATAAACCCTATCTTGTTGTTTCTATAGCAAGAAGATTGTTTTCAAGTCTAGGTTAAATACTTGACAAAAGACTCATTACATTGTTCTAAAACTTCATTACATAAACTTGTATGTCTACACAGACCAAAAAGGTGAGCCTATCCCATCTCTTGGAAACACAACAGTTAATTACTTTAATAGAAAAGAGTTTCCTATAAAGACAAAAGGGACTAAAACTAATATTCTTTGCAACAAGGTTTGTAATTCCTCTATGGTAGACCAACCTTTTAAACTCAGAAAAAGAGGACTTTGAAGTCTTGCAAGTTTCATCTTATCCTTCTCATTCAAGATATTCTTCTATCGTTGGTTGTTACTAACAAATCTTTTACTCTAAACTAGATGACTTTTAAAGCTTGTTAGAATCAAACAATGGTATTTGACTGTCCACAAGAGTAATCATTCTACGTCGGCAAGGGTTTGACACCGTGAACTGTGTTAACTATGAACTTCTTTCGACCAAAAACTTAATCTGAATTGCACTCTACACCAAACAAAAACCACCTAAAGTTGAATCAACAACTTCACAAAAATCTTGACCTTCGCATGGCAAAGCAATAAGCTATGAGATTCACTACTATGGTGCAGTGCAGTGTAGTAAAGAACACATAAACATTGCACCGTTTGAAGATGTTCAAAACTCACAGCTATAGTTGACAACAATTAACACCTTGCGCCTTTAAGTAAACTAAGTTATTTCTAAATGTAAGAAAGACATTACTTATAACAACACAATAGAAAACTAAGACTACGTAGTGAAGAGAGGAAGAGAACCTGAAGATGGTCTCTAGAGTTCGCTTACAATCTGGTCCTCGACACTTGCTATT
The DNA here is from genome assembly GCA_027924645.1 of Cunninghamia lanceolata. Classification (NCBI taxonomy): domain Eukaryota; kingdom Viridiplantae; phylum Streptophyta; class Pinopsida; order Cupressales; family Cupressaceae; genus Cunninghamia; species Cunninghamia lanceolata. The sequence goes on from BSBN01000193.1 coordinate 10,954,939, forward strand.
CTCTGAGTCGTTCCCCTTGAAGCTCCTTTCTTAGACTTGTTTTGCTTCTCCTTCGTGTTCTCTATATACAAAACTAACTCTAACTACTCTATATCTCCCCTATGACTACGAAGGAATAACTGTCTCCTCCACTCCCCGACCATGCCTATCGATAAGGGTATCTTATCCGGCATGCAAAACATTTTCCCACCTTATGCGCCCTCAACCAGAAATTGGTTTGGCCACTTCACACAAATCATGATCATTCTCCAAGATGGAGCTCCACGTAGGCAAGGTGGCGGTTGGCAGTTTTAACCACTGTCTTACTACTCATATCTGCTATGAGTATAAATCAAGGCAAAGGTTTAGAATTCAAAGCTATACCGAAAAATAACAAGAGGTCTAAAGCTTGAAGGTAAAATGACTATACAAATTAAAAGACATCATAGAAAGAAATTAAATGTGTCCCTCTTCGAGCTTCTACCCGATTACCAACATCACTCAAGAATAAAGGAATTATCTGAAAATGACACTTAAATTATAACTAACAAAATATTACATATTCCAATACCTTAATGACCAAGGGTACTACACACCATGGTCTCTAGATTTTAAAACATTATTTAAACCCTTTAGTATTCGACAATAGCCCAATAAAGAATAATTCAACATCTGTCGAATTTCACAAGGAGGTGTTTACGACATACGCTCGAAGCACTTTACGACGATAACGACAAATTGAGTGCAAATGCCAAAACAAGATTTGGGATCGACTTATGCACAATTTTGAATTTTACGCTGAACCAAAAACAAGATAAGACTTACAATTCAACCACAAGTATATACATATAAACATATGAATAATATATCTGTCGTTCATGTTTGACGACATGATTTAGAGTATTACGACACTGATGTTGATTTCCCATACTCTAAACGATGACTTACGAAAGGAGAAAGACCTATTCTAATAGACGTCGATATCTTGACTAAAATTGACTTAGCCTGAATTCAAAGCATCTAGGTTTGTCTACCTGACATGCGTTTTCAGTGGCAAACACCCATGGGTTATTCTAGAATCTATTCTCTCTTTCTAAAAGATACTTCCTCTTCTTCTTTCTTCCTGGTGAACATGTTCCATCTATTCCTGTCATTAACAGTCTCACATATAATTTTGTGGTCAAAGCACCAATATTCTACTCAAAACACATTTATATCAAATCATTTCATTTTCATATCGAAAAGACATTCTAATTCATAACATCATATTGATCATAATCAAATAGATTCCATAATTTCATAAAATTAACCTTCTCTATTTATCTCATCAGTTCCTATGATGTTAAAAACATATCCACATAACTATACTATTTAAGAAAAAGTAAATAGTAATATTGAATCCAAAAAGGGGATGTAACAATCTTTCTCTTCCTAGGATTTTTTCAAGCCCTTTGTATGATTGGGAGAAAAGTTGAAGCCTAAAACATGAGCTTGGATGTCCTCTGTGAATACAATTGCCTTGCCCCCTTCTTCTAGAAGTATTAATTGCTATCATCTCCTCAATGTTAAGTTGTTGTTTCCTTTAGTGAAACATTGTTTAGATTTATCCTTGATGATTGAGGCATTGAGGATCTTACATTTTTGTATACACATTTTATCTATGAGCACACACATCTACAGATTTTTATCATTGGCTATTTTTGAGGTAGAATTACCAAAGATAGGGTTTGACTAAGGCAAACTCCTATATAGCCACAACCATCCTTCTCCTTCTTTTATATGTGTAGATTGCATTTGAAAAGATCCAATGAAAAGGAGAAGAAGAAGAACAAGCATTAGGGATACAATCACCATAGAACTTTCAATATCATCATTGTGAAATCTTTGGGACTATGGGGTGGGTACCCTAGTTTAAATAATCTTGAAATATGGGATCTAGAACCCTCAACAGAGGCTCTAGTATCAAGTCTATAAAGTCTAATAGTTGAAACACAATCTTTGAAACTTTTATTTTGAAATGAGAAAGCAAAAAAGCCATCTCCTAGTTCCATAATTTCTTCCATCTGAGGCTATTTTTGAGTTACCCATTCTATTAACTCATATACATAGAAATGGTGGCATAGAACCTTACCTATTAATGTTGTTTCCCATAGAATCTCTATTCTCTTATTGGTAGCTTGTTCTTGCAGATAGATACTTATCTCTTGTTGTTCCTTTCTCCTGATTACTTCCTTGAATTTCTATTTTGGCCTATATTGCCACCTCCCTTCTTCCCAGGGTCCTTTGGGATCCCTCATTCCGTACGAGCAAGTTTCTAACCTTATTTTCCAATCATGCTCCTCTTTTGGTGTCTTGTTCTTCTCTAGTTATGAAATGATTTCCACCTCTTACCTCCATAGTTGTGATGCAATTTGTTACTCTTGTCTAAGTCTCTAGATGCTTTGAACTCTTCTTGTTGTGGTTTAAGGGAGATTCTTTCCCTCCAAAATTTACTCCTCCCCTTCCTTTGGTTCCATTCTTTTTCAGTATAATTTGATCCCTTAACTACGGTGGGAAATCTTTAATCGAGAGATTTCTTAGAAGAGAAACTAGCTCTGGGGTTGCTATGTTTTCTCCGTACAAACCAACTTCTGCTCCTAGAGCTATTACTTGAATCTCTGTACTAATGTCTAGTTTTAAAATAATGCTATGCCCTTACTTTGTTCTAAAATATTCCATTAAACTTCATCTCCTCATTCCATCCCTACCTAATTGAGAATTTTCTCTACATGTCTTGGCCTTGCAATGCAAGTCCCTAAAATTTCTCTGCATGCCTCAATGCTGCCATGATGGATTTCATATTGATACCAAGAAAAGATATGATAATTTAAGGATACTTAGTCATTCGACATAAATGTTTATCTTTACTAAACATATACTTGACACCTGGCATTTGAGGAGCCCAATTCTCTAGGAAACTAGCACATAGTGCTAGAGTGTTGTCAGTTTAGCCCTAAAATATATTATTTGAATTTTGGCCTAGCTGGCTTATGTGATGCACCTTTCAGCTTCAACTCAATTGGGCCCTCAAAAAGTACATGAGATTCATATATAAACAACCCTCTCTCCCTCATTTGAACACACATGATACATGATATAAGATTCTCTCTAACAAACTCTCTTTCTCTCTCTCTCTCTACATGCTCTCTATTTGTGAAGACTATTGTTGTATGTACTAACCCTTATAGGTATCTGAGGAATCTTCATCATCCATTAAACTCCTTGTGGATATCTATGTTGCAACATCACTCCAACAAGGGTTTCACACTCATGGTAACTCTATTTCATTGTATTTGTTTATTGCAATCTTGATTAGATCATTTTCCTTAGTTCATCACGAACATGCACTTTTTAAAAATGTTGTAGGAATTGATTTACTGACTTCTCAATAGAGGAAATAAAGTGGTCTAGTAGCAAGAAAAACTAATCTAGTATGGTGTCCTTCAATGACCATGGGAATAGTTTAGAAAACACTTGATCTTAAAAAATGAAATTACTTTAGAGCATAGTGTGTTGGCAATATGTGTTGTCATTGATGTTAGCATGGCATGTGTCAATCTGAGGTCAAAATTGTATAGAGTTGAGTAGTTGGAGAAGTTGATAGTCATGGAAGATTTGAGAAAGATTGCTTGACTAAGTTAAAGATTTACGATCATCTTGCTTAAGGCAAACTAGTTCAGAAGACTTAGCAAATGAAGAGAGAATTGGCTAAGTGTGGTGCGCTAATCAGTCTTATGTCTAAGCCTAATGTAGAGGTGTATACTCATGTCCTAACATGTTTTTTGCATCCCTATATTTATATTTCATTAGTTTGAAGTACTGAAGCCAAAGACAAGTTACAAAATTTTGATCAAGGCATTCACAATGTATATCTTAAGGCAAAGGTACAGTATTTTGGTCCGCATTTCTCTACATTGGAAGATCTAGTCCTACAGTTCAAAATATAACATGAACTTGATATTAAATTTTTATATTCAAGATTTCATGTCACTACACCTTCAGCAAAAAAAATTATAACTGACAGAATTCCAATTATTACTCAAACAAAGCAAAGCAAGGATGAAAACCTATTGGAATGCTTAGCGTTCCTTTGGAAGTAAATGGATGATCATGTGGTTTTGATAATAGGCTATATTAAAGTATTGGAATGCTCAAGGATGTACAAGGTATGCTATATTAAAGTATCAAGTGTTCTGATAGTCTATAAGGTATGTATTCAAGTAATAGAAGTAATACAGATAGTCTCAGATGTAGAAGTATTCTCTAGAACACGTGTTTGAGTATTTGTAGAAGCTAAAGAAGGCATAGATCATCTATAAGTATCTTTTGAGATTCTACATACTTCATAATATCTTAGGTCTAATCCACATGTAAATATCTCTTATTTCCTATGCCACATAAAGTAGTTAATTCAGTGAATGAAGAAGTGTACATGGTTGGTCTCCAGATCATAGTATTCCCAAGACAAAGTTCTATTTTTCTATGTAAATGATAAATAAGAATATGTGGATATGGGAACATGCATATAATGGTGTGTAAGTTTAATTCTAATAGTTTCATAGGTTTTGGTGGTCTCCAATACAATATTCTAAGTTGGGATGTCTAACAGTATGTCAAAATGCTCTGGTTTCATTAGTTTAGTTTTCTTCTTGTTTTGCAGATGTATAGAATGATCTAATACTTCAATATAAAGGTATATGGATGATGTTAAGAATATACATTGTTGAAAAGTTAGTTCTCATGATGTTTTTGTTAGGAACCCATGTTTAGCCCTTCTCTTTACTTTGTTGGTATATTGTTGTTGGACGCATATGCTTTGTAAGTTGTCCCGTGAGTCTATTGTATTATCCCACATTCATGGGGAGTAATAGTTGTGTAGATTAGACTTAGTATATAAGTACGTGTTGAGGCCAATGAAGGCATCCATGAATTTATTGTATTGAACTTGCTCAAAGGAGGTTGCCTCCTCGAAGTGGCCTGCGATCAAAAAATTCCTTCTGTGTTTCTACTATTTCTATTATTTCATGCATTTTTCATTATATTGTTGTAGGAGGTTCCACTTATCTGGTATTAGAGCGCTTTCTTGGCCTCACTAGGTGGAATTTTTGTGGAAATTTTTTTCGTAGTGGCCTCTAGGCACTGTGATTATTGCAGTAGTTCTTTTCTCTTTGCACCAGTATTGTTCATTTCAATTGCAAGTTTAGATCAGGGAATAAATCCTATTCGTTTAACTGTGGGAAGTGCCTGGGAATAGCCCTAAAACTCATTGTGAGGAGTACCTAAGGAACCCTGAAGTAGCTGGCTCATTGAGAGGACCTGCCAGTGAAAAGGGCAATGACCCCTACCTGATTGACTAGTTCCCATATGTGAGTTAAACCAAGAGTTGTCATTTATGGCAAAGCGGTTATCAGTTTTACCTAAGCCGTGGAGTGAGGGGTACTGCCCCAATACGCAAGCCGTTAGACAACATTGGTAGTCGAGTGAATCCCCTGAACCTTTAGGAAGTTGAACATACCTAGGGTCCATATCTATTGCCATCTGCTAAATTGTAGATTGCATCTATCCAAAGCCATTGCAGATCATTTCCAAAAAAAAGAAAGTAAAAAAAATTATGTTTTTTCGCCATGTCTTCCTTGCTTTAGCTTCGTTTCCTCTAAAATTTCACTAGAACCCTTGAAATTTCATTCTGCATATTTACTTCTGTGAGGACCCTATCCCAAATTCCACTTATTGAAGCCAAAAAACCCACATTTGTCAATTTTTAGGGTTTGTCATAACTTCTTCGATTCTCACCCAATCGCCTTCAAATTTTGCCACAGTGTTCATTTCCTATTTCTGTTCCTTTGTCCCTCTTGGACAAATTTTCCCATTCTTTCATCCCACTTCTGAAATCCCCATTTCCTACTTCCCTGTCCCTCAGAAAGTGTCCAAAACCTAGTCAAACCTCAATTACCCATCAGAGTTTTTACCAAATCCAAATTCTCCTTTACTAAAAAAGTTTCTATTTTTATTTTTCTACCCATTCTAAAAAAAAAAAACTCTTCGTTATGGTTGTCACCCAGGCAGGAGCAAAAAATATGGAGGATGAACTTGTAGCCCTCAAGACCAAACTCCAAGATCTAGATGAAAAAATTCTTAGCCTCAATCTTCAACATTCATCCATGAACAATAGACGACAACCAAAGTCTTCTTTAGACACTAGGTTCTCTTCTTCCAACAATTTTTGTGGGCCGAAGCATGATTTTCCTTGCTTCAATGGTGATGATTTGACTGGATGGATATACTGGGCAGAACAATATTTCATTCTACATAATACTTTTGATGTCAACAAAGTCCCATTTGCATCCTTTCATTTGGAACATGAAACCATTCAATGGTTCCATTGGTACATTAAGGCTCATGAAGAGCCAAAATGGACAAATTTTTGCAAACTCATTTTGCAATGATTTGGCCCTAGTGCTTTTGATGACTTCATAGGAGCACTCACTAAAATTTGCCAAACTAGCACTATGAGAGAATATCAGACAGAATTTTAGAAACTGGCCAATCACACAGAGGGATTGTCTGATGAATTCTTCAAGAGTTGTTTTGTTAATAGTCTGAAGGATGTAATCAGATCTGAGGTTAAAATGTTCCATCCTAGCACAATGATGGAAGCCCTAGAGTTGGCTAAGTTGGCAGAGGACAAGATCACAGCTCAACAACGTTCCAAATCCACTTTTGTTCCATTCAGAAATATGGTTTCCCAAAGACCTCCAATCATGCCATCTCCTAGAACAACTCCTATCAAGCATTTGTTTGAAGCAGAGATGAGGGCATGTAGAGAAAAAGGGCTTTGTTATAATTGTGATGAGAAATTCACTCATGGACATAGATGTGTTGAGCAAAAGCTCTATCTCTTGGATGTGGATTCTCCAGCTGCAATTGAAGTTTATGAAGATGCTCAAGATACAGTAGATGATCAGGTTGACATGTAGTAGCCACTTGTTGACCCTCCTTCTTAGGAAGACCACCCAGAGATCTCTCTCCATGCTTTAGCAGGAGTCACCACCCTACAAACCATGTGGGTCAAGGGTTACTTCAAGAAGCTCCCTCTTACAATACTCATTAATTCTAGTAGCACTCATAACTTCATTGACCCTCGGATCACCAAACAGGCTGATTGTTTGGTCCATCCTTGCTCCAGCTTTGAAGTCATGATTGCCAATGGTGGCACATTACCTTGCAAAGGGAAGTGTCGCAATGTGCATATCTCTATTGGAGATTATAACCTACACTCTGACATGTTTGCCTTGCCCTTAGGCAGATGCGCTGTGGTTTTGGGTTCTCAATGGTTACATACTCTTGGACCCATCTTATGGGGATTTGCTGAACTTTGGATGCAGTTTTCAGAGAATGGGCAAAAACACACATTGAAGGGCTTACAACTAGGGTCTCTCAGCATCATCAGTTCACATCGCATGGAAAAGCTCCTTAAGAAGAATTCACATGGAGTCATCGCTTAGCTCCATTCCATTCAGATGCAACCATCCGCGGTCTCCTCTACTCCTTTGGATCTACAACAAATTTTGGATAGATATGCATGTGTCTTTGGTAAACCAGTGGGATTGCCACCTTCACGACCAAAGGACCATCGTATTCAACTCCTTCCTGGAAGCATTCCTCCTAGCATCAAGTCCTACCTCTACCCATTTCACCAAAAGATAGAGATTGAGATGCTCATTCGGGACTTACTGAAGCAAGGTATTATTTGCCCTAGTACCAATTCCTTTCCTTCACCAGTTTTTCTTGTCCAAAAAAAAAGATGGGTCATGGCGCCTCTGCATTGACTTCTGAGTACTTAATCACATCACAATCAAGGATAAGTTTCCAATTCCTATTGTTGATGAGCTTCTTGATGAGCTTCATGGCACACATTTTTTCTCCAAGTTAGATCTTCATTCTGGGTATCACCAAATTCAGGTTCATGAGTATGATATCCCTAAAATGGCTTTCCACATGCATGATGGCCACTATGAGTTTTTGGTCATGCCCTTTGGCCTCACTAATGCTACTTCCACATTCTAGGCATTGATGAATAAAATATTCTGGCCCTACTAGCAAAAATTCATTCTGGTCTTCTTTGATGATATCCTCATCTATAGTAAAACATGGGTTGAGCATCTCCAACATCTGGATCTTGTACTGCAACTTCTCTCTAATCATCATCTCTGTACAAAACAGTCTAAATGTATTTTTGGGCAGGAGGAAGTGGAGTATCTCGAGCATATTGTTTCAGCCCAAGGGGTTCGAGTGGATCCTACCAAAATAGATGCCATGAAAAATTGGCCGCATCCTCAGACACTTAAGAGCCTCCATGGTTTTTTGGGACTGACTAGCTACTACTGCAAGTTTGTCAAGGATTACGAGAAGATTGTAGATTCATTAATAACTCTATTGAAAAAGGATGCTTTTACATGGATCCATGCTACTGAGTGTGCATTTGAAAAACTAAAATAAGCTATCTGTAATACACCTATTCTAGCTATACTAGATTTTTCCAAGACCTTCACTATTGAGAGTGATGCTTGCGACAATGGACTTGGTGTTGTTCTCCTTCAAGATGAACAGCCCTTTGCATTCACCAGCAAAGCCCTTTTAGGTAAGAATTTAGTACTCTTTACATATGAGAAGGAAATGATGGCTATTTTGCATGCAGTACAGAAGTGGCAGCCATACCTATTAGGGAATCATTTCTGCATCAAGACTGATCACCACAGTCTGAAATATTTCTTGGAACAATGGGTCTCCTCCCCAGCACAACAAAAATGGGTTAGCAAACTCATGGGTTATGACTATGAGATCACTTACAACAAGGGTAAGGACAATATTGTTGTGGATGCTCTTTCTCGCACATTTTATGACCAAGCTTCTTTTTCAACTATTTCTATGCCTGTTCCAAATTGGTTGGAATCTGTCTAGCAGGGCTATGTCAATTACTCTTCATTATGTCAAATCATCCAACAGTTGGCTAATAACCCTTCTGTTGTACTACATTACTCTTGGGATGGTGCTTCTCTGAGATACAAGGGTTGTCTGGTGCTTCCCAGAGCACAGATCTTCAACAGGCTGTCTTCTATGAACTCCATGCTTCTCCATCGGCAGGGCACTCTGGGTTCCTCAAAACATATGAGCGAGCATGGTGTAACTTCTTTTGGAAGGGAATGAAAAGGGCAATTCAATAGATGGTGGTTGAATGTGATACCTACCAATGCAACAAGGATGAAATGACACTCCTTCCTAGATTGCTCAAACCCTTGCTCATCCCTACATGGATTTGGACAGATATTTCTATGGATTGCATTAAGGGGCTCCCTAAATCTAGAGGGAAGACAATGATCTTGGTTGTGGTTGATCACCTCTCTAAATATAGTTATTTTTGTGCCCTCAACCATCCCTATACCACCTCCTTAGTCACACAAATTTTCATGGACCGGATCTTCCGTCTTCATGGAATCCCTTCTTCCATTGTCTCAGATCATGATGCAACTTTCACCAGTCATTTTTGGACAGAATTATTTCGCCACACTGGCACCAAACTGAACATGATTTCAGGCTATCACCCACAAACAAATGGTCAAACTAAAGTTATCAACAAATGTTTGGAAACTTATCTTCATTGTTTCACCTTAGAACAATAGCATCAGTGGGCAAAGTGGCTCCCTCTCGTTGAATGGTGGTACAATACCTCCTACCACACTACATCTAAAATGACTCCATATGAAATAGTCTATGGTCAGGCACCACCAGTGCTCCTTCCATACAACCCCAGGAGTTCACCAGTTCAGGTAGTTGACACAGTTTTCTGAACCCGAGATCAGATTCTTTGCATTTTGTAGGATAATCTTGACATGGAAAGAAATCAAATGAAACAACGAGCTGACCAGCACCATTCTGAGTGCACTTTTCAAGAAGGTGATATGGTTTTTCTTTGTCTATAGCCATACAAGCAATCCTCCCTAAAACTCAAAGGGTGTCATAAGCTGGTTCTAAAGTTCTGTGGGCCATATAAGGTTCTTCAGAAGATTGGGTTAGTTGCTTATAAATTTGAGCTTCCTCCTTCTTCCCGCATTCATCCAATATTTCATGTCTCTTGTCTAAAGAAAGTTCTTGGCACCAACATCAGAACACAAACTATTTTACCAGAACTAGATAATGAAGGATCCATCATTTTGGAGCTGGAGGCAATCCTTGATAGGCACACTCATCAACTTTCCTCTTGAGCCATCACAAAGGTATTAATTTAGTGGCATGGAATGCAACTAGAGGATTCTACATGGGAACCACTCCTTCAGATTCAACAACAATTTCCACATCTTAAGCTTTAAGGACAAAGCTTTTCTAAGAGGGAGGGGATGTTAGGAACTCATGTTTAGTCCTTCTCTTTACTTTGTTAGTATATTGTTGTTGGATGCATATGCTTTGTAAGTCGTCCCGTGAGTATATTGTATTATCCCACATTCATGGGGAGTAATAGTTGTTTAGATTAGACATAGTATATAAGTATGTTCTGAGGCCAATGAAGGCATCCACAAATTTATTGTATTGAGGTTGCTCAAAGGAGGTTGCCCCCTCGAAGTGGCCTGCAATCAATAAATTCTTTCTGTGTTTCTGTTATTTCTATTATTTCATGCATTTTTCATTATATTGTTGCAGGAGGTTCCGCTGAGTTTTTGGCTTCTCCTTGGTAATGTAAAGATAAATAATTAGTAGTGTTTGTACAGTTTGAGCCAATAGTCTGATTTCAATCATGTGCATTAGATCCTGAACAACTGTTTTAACATTACAAAGTGTGTAACATGATGTTCCTTGAAGTCTATTATGAGATGTTGTGGTTCGCAACTTGTTTTCCTGACATATTATATAAGTTGAAGCTGACCCTTGAAGTGTTACATGTTTCATTTAAAGGTTTTTATGGTGCCGACCTGATCAATGTTTTGAAGTGTTGCAGAGAGTATTTATAGGAGATCAAAGTCATTTGTGAAGTTAATATGTGTGTATGAATGTGAAAGAGTAGAATGAGAAGTATTAAGTGTGCAAAATCAATATGATGAAGTAATTGTACAAAAAAGAGGATTGTAATATCAACATGAAAGATGTGCTTCTTCCATAGTAGTTCATAGTTTTGTTTATCATTGTAATTCTTTGTAGCAGTGAGCTTTCTACAAGGAGTAGTAGCTTCGTTGGGTTGTAGCCCTAAAATATATCAACATGGAGTTATATCTTCCTTGCATTGTATCCCTAAAATAATGTTTTAAACTTTTATATAGGAGTGAGCATTATATTGTGACTTAACACTGACCATGGTTTTTCCTAGTTTTGGATTTTCCACATAAAAATCTTGGTGTCATTGTGTTGATGAATATGTTGCATGTTTTACTTTCTATTCTCTAAGTAAATTAATCTAATCTCGAAATAAAGTATTAATTTTTTATATATGTTGATTCACCCCCCTCTCAACATCACTATGTGTTCAACATAGTGAAGGTAGACACATGTGTTTGTAGGTTTCCTTTACTAGAATGCTTCTCAAATTGGCACACCTTAAAGCCAATAAGGAATTGTGTTGTGAGAATGTTAAGATATAGGGGACCGTGGTGATAATATTGTAGAATTATTATTTGTGTTGAAGTCACTAAGAGCATGGAAAGCCACTATACTATAGAGTCCCCACATTTTACAATAGATAACTTATAAAGGGTCTTTGGTAGGTAGAGAGGTGTAAGTAGCAGTAGAAACATTAGGTCTTATGAAGGTCAATGTCATGTGTTGTGAAGGTAAGGGTTGTGAAGTTCCAAGTTTACTACTAGGAAAACTAAACTATAAAGGTAAAGAAGGGAAAACAAACCCATATTGGTTAATGGGGTTCCACACTATTCTAGAAGAAATAGGGTTTTCTTGACCATGTTGTGTAGCACTATTGACAATATGTCAAGATGTACACATGTGAGCACTAGCATTAGGTGTCATAGTAGAGAGGTATTGTCCTATGATATTAGAGCGAGAGTCTTGAGTGCCCTCATGACAAGATGACAATGGTGGAACACAACTATGGATGAGGTGAGCAATACCACAGAGGAAATCAAGATCATATGGGTGATTTTCTAACATGGCACAAAGGGCATCAACAGGGGGGTTATCAACATTATACATTCTCTCACTAGTTAATAACACATGGCAGACTACAATGTGTTGATCTAACACATGCACCTAGGTATAAGTAGTGTTCAATGTGGCCTCACGATTGGAATCCACGTTTGTGTCATGATAAATTATAAATGAAGAAGTTGAAAAAGTTCAAATAGAAGGTTATATAATCAAAATTAAAGATTAATATGAATATTATATTGACATAAATATTACAATTTTTGTTATAATATTTGCATAGACTTAAAAAACATAAAATTGTTTAACATTAAATAAATATTATTTATTTAATAACCAAATTTGGAGGAAGAATTTAGCCACTCAAAATTTAATTAAACAAGTTAATTTGTTTCACCTTAATTTTAGTTTGTTTATTTTACTGAAAATAGTATTTCCACAGACTCCATCCATAAAAATTCAAATTTTGAACCAATATAAGTGATTTTCTAAATAATTTTTATTTAAATTTTACCATATAAAAAAATTAAAATTTGTTCAACATGAAAAATAATGATCTGTTTTGATTGGTTTACTCTAAATAGATTAATCACTAGATTAAAAAAAACTCATTACAATAGTACTAAAAAGACTTAAGATGTTATCTAATTAACAACTTATCTACCCTAAATTATAGATATATTTAATCATTCCCATAAATAAGAATATGTAACGAAGTTATTTAAAATTGTATTTATATAACTTGAAATTCTTTATTTTACCATAGAAATTTAAGGATCTCACGTCCATAATCAAAATTCATTGCACAACCAGAATTTGAAGATTGCAAGAAATTTCATGTCATGTTTAAGAACATTCCATTACATAAGCAGAACTAATTTCTTGGTGTATTTTTCAACTATTTCTTCTTTGTTTTTGCGCTTCATAATCTGGGTCATCAGTGGGCAGTTCATACTTACAGACCGGGCAAGAGTTTGACGTTGCCAGCCATTGAAATATGCATCCGTCATGGTATTCATGATTGCAAGGCATTTTCACACTTTTCTCGTCAGCCAACAGCATAGCTTGACATATACAACATAAGAAGTCTCTATTCTGATCTATTGTTTGTCTTTCTAAGTTCTCCATTGCACTCCTAGCTGCTGGAGGAGGGCCTCTAATGTCATCATCTACACCAAGGTCTCTAATGTCATCATCTTCACTATCATTTGAGTAGTCAGAAAAAAATTCAGTTCCTTCAACATAGTGGCCATAAGAAAACCGAGTATAAAATGATACATCAGATGACATGAGCTTAATACAACGCCATCTTAACTCTGCTCTATTTAATTCAACATCTTCTAATAGTTGTTCCCAATTTAGTCCATGGCCAACAATTTGGATTATTGAATCCTCATATATTTCAGTTTCCCAAAACAGTACTCTTACCGGAAGAGTATAAGATTGCCTACTTTCAAGTTCCACCCTCCCATTCTCAAGTGAGTTTGAAACCGTAACGGGGTATTGATCGAAAAAACAATCGACACGAATTTGAATATAGTTATGATACAAACTAATTTCCTTGACAATTCCGTGGCCATGGTGACGGTAAGGGAAATCGCTGTGGGACATTTGTGAAGGGTTGGGAGCCCGTAATGCAATACACATTTTTATTACTTCAATAAAATTATCCCTGTACTTTTTCTCATTCTCTTCCCCTCCAAAAAAGGAAGGGCAGTCACAATCACCTGAGGCAGTCACCTGTGTGTCACATCTAATGCACCTGAAAGCCATATTATAGTGAAGCACGAAAGAAAACGTTAGGTCTTTTGGATACACACGACTCAAGAACATTTAGAAAAAGATAATGCGAGTTTTTACTTATAGATGGTCAACCCGTGCACCGTTTCAAACAACTCGCCTTTCATTTTCTTGTTATGATTGCGAGCTTAGTTTCTAAGTAGGGTGAGTTTCTAAAGGATACGTATAATTAGATCGTGTAATTAATGGAAACGAAAAACCAGAAAAAAAGCACTTAACTACACCAAGCAGTCCTAAACGCAACTCACTCTTTGCAACGGAGACTACATCCTGCATGCGCATAAGAACAACACATAAGACACCATTTGAATAGCTACATAAATGGCACAATACTATTGAAAAGTTATTTCTTCCTTTCTACATGTAGGGACTTGTGCCTCCCTGTTCTCTCTCTTCACCTTATCTCTACTTTCATCTTCAATCCTCTCTCTCTTCCTTTTCTCTCCAGCAAACATGTCACTCAGATAGAGATTCTTGGCTTTATTTATGACCTATATCGTCCACCTCTTCCTTGTCACGACCTACTTTTATCCCTCTTGTCTAATTTGTGATCTATCTGAGTTTGATTAGATTTTTAGTTTTAGAGTCATCAAGTTATACTACGCAAATAATAATTACTTTTGCTAATCACCATCTACTCGTATACATTTCATTATTCAAATATAGCAAAACATATCTTATTAATTGATCAAAATAATGAGAAGAAAAATTATATAATGTAAAAACGTCAATAATAATAAATAAATGATTCTTTTGGGGACAATTTAGAGTTTTAAATAAATAAATTTAAAATAAAAAAGGGTACACTTATAGAGAAAAAGAAATAAATGAGGATCCCCACTTTCCAAGTCAATCTTCAAACAAACCTTTAATATTGAAATGGGGATTTCCACATGAATTAATGGTAATTTGGAAAAGTGGAAAAGAAACATTTTTGGGGAAAACTTGACTCCAAAGAGTTAAATTTTCCACCATGTGCTTGGAAAATATTGTTCTAATGAGGAAAGGATTTCTCTATAAATAGGAGGGATTGATTAAAGGAGAGACACACTTGGAAGAGTTTTTGGTAGGATAGTTGGAGCATTTTGTGAGTTAATCCTTCATTTCTCCTTTAGAAAAGTATGACATAAGATCTTTATTTTTATGAATTTATAAAATTTAGTTTAAATTTCTGTATGTTGTTTGCATTATTTAACTACTCTAGATTTATGTAAAAGAGGTTTCATTCTCTTAAACTTAAATTTCATTGTTTTATAAGTTGGGAGGTTGCTACCGTAAGTCATGCAATCTAGCATTTTGCCTACCAATTTCATTTGCTTGAAAAATTCTTAATCCTTTTCATCAATCCATTTTTTGTGAAATCTTGCAATCGTTGCATTCCACGAGAGGACGTCTCTTTGAGGGATTCCATCAACCAGTTAACGTGCCTTGCCTGTGCTTCCTCATTCTACATATACGTCTATCAGATTATTTTCTATTATAATTCCACTTCAGTTTTGCTTTCATGGGTGTCCGTACCCTATTCAAAAGTGCCCAATTCAGCATAGGCAGGGAGGACACTAGTAAAGGTCATGAAATTTGACCTTACACCTGTCGTTCGCATCCACTTGAAGGTTTCTAAAGCCATTTCAACAAATCCATTTTGTGCATATTTTGCAATCATTATATTCTGTTGGATGACATCTCTTTGAGGGGTCCTGCCAAACAATCCACGTGCCTTGTCTTTGGTTACACCTTTCGCATACATGTCTATAAGAAACAGGCCCAATAAACACCAAAAGATAGGGCAAAACATAACAGCAAAGAACATAGCAAACGCAGGGCAAAACAGAGTTCGATAACTCAAAAATATATTCATCTAACTTTCAATACATTACATCTAAAATGTTGTGTCTAGTAGCTATTCAGATGCTATATCTAATAGCAATCTGAATGCTGTATCCAACAACCATCCAGAGGCTCTATCCAATAGCTCTCTCCAATCACATATATATAGCTATAGAACCTTTGAAGCCTGGAAGCTTCTAGCTTTCTAGATAATTCTAAAACCTGGAATGTTCTTTTCTAGAACATATTTTAGAATATTCTTTTCTAGAATAGCTTCAGGAATGTTCTAGCTTGTGGAAGGCTCTAGAAACATTCTATCATTTTCTAGACAATCTTAATCCTTAACATCCCCCCTTAAGATTGGCTAGAATAATACAGAAAAAATACAAATGAGAGGGGAACATTATATTACTATCCCCCCTTAATGATCACCTCTAGCATACCAAGCATTCTTCGATCATAATCCTCTTTCATGGCTTGCTCCCATTCTTTCTTTCCTCTAACTTGCTCATATGAGATTGAAACTTTAAGCCTTCAACACTCATTATCTTTTGTCTAGCTGAAAAGTCATTTTCTCCATCATCACTACCAACAATACCTCTAGCTTGTTCCAACTTGTATTTCCAGCAATAGCCCTGCAAACAAAAATCACTCTAGCAATATATCAGCCCTGCAAACAAATTACTCCAGCAATATCTCAGCCTTGCAAACAAATCATTCTAGCAATATCTCTGCCCTGTAAACAAATCACTCCAGCAATACACTTCTAACTGAACCTCTAGCTGAACTGGAAAATATTCCAGCTGAACCTCTTGATGGTTCTCTAGCTGAACCTGGAAAACATTCTAGCTAAACCAGGAAAACATTCTAGCTGAACCTGGTTGAAACTCTAGCTGAACTTGGGCTGATCATCTAACTGAATCTTTTTTTTTTTTCCAAACAATCCCCTCAACGTTACTTAATGGGATTCGAACCCATAACCTGGCTCTGATACCATGTAAGAAACAGGCCCAATAAACACCAAAAGACAGGGCAAAACATAACAGCAAAGAACATAGCAAACGCAGGGCAAAACAAAGTTCGATAACTCAAAAATATATTCATCTAACTTTCAATACATTACATCTAAAATGTTGTGTCTAGCAGCTATTCAGATGCTATATCTAATAGCAATCGGAATGCTGTATCCAACAACCATCCAGAGGCTCTATCCAATAGCTCTCTCCAATCACATATATATAGCTATAGAACCTTTGAAGCCTAGAAGCTTCTAGCTTTCTAGATAATTATAAAACCTAGAATGTTCTTTTCTAGAACATATTTTAGAATATTCTTTTCTAGAACAGCTTCAGGAATGTTCTAGCTTGTGGAAGGCTCTAGAAACATTCTATCATTTTCTAGACAATCTTAATCCTTAACAATGTCTACCAGTGCATTTCTAAATATAACATCTGACAAAAATCCCCTTAATTGTATGCTTTGATGGACAACCATACCCTGTTCCTGAGAGCTGCTGGCAAAGGTTGTGAAATTTGGCTTTATGCTTGCCAATTGCATTTGCTTGAAAGTTTCAAAAGCCTTTTCAACAGATCCATTTTGTGCATAACCTGCAATCTTTTCTTTGAGGCATTCTGTGAAACAGTTCACAATTACTTTATAAAATTTTATTTTCATACATGTCTGCAAAACATATCAAACTATAATGTCCGACAAAAGTCCACTTCCAATTATGCTTATATGGATGTCTATACCATGTGCCAAAGCTCCCATTTTGACACGAGCAGTGGGGGCACTATCAAAGGTTGTGGAATTTGGCTTTAGGCCTGCCAATTACATTTGATTGAAAGTTTCTAAAGCCTTTTCAACAATTTTTTTTTTTTTTAAATTCTAAAATCATTGCATTCCATGAGATGGCATCTCTTTGAGGCACTCTGTCAAACCAATCATGTACTTGGTCTAGGATTTCCACCTGTTGTATACATGTCAAATCTAACTATAATTTTTGGCAAAAAAATTCCCCTACCTTTATTGTCTCCTTACCTTGTTACAAAGCTTCAATTTATGAACAGAAGTGAGGATGCTGGCAAGGTTGAGGAGTTGGTCTTTAGAACTGCCTGTTGCATTTTCTTCAAATTTTCTAAGGCATTTTAGGCTAGTATGCTGAATAGATTTTTATATGAATTTAAATCTTTAAACTAATACATGCTTTTCATTCAACGTATAAAGAACCCAGACATGATCACTATTGTTGGCATTGTTATATGATTAAATGATAAATCTGTACGTGGTAGTTTGGTCTAATTGAAATTGTAAATATTTCAATTTATATCTCTTTATCCGTACTTTTTAAGCATATCTAGATACGATTCAAAGCCACTTTTGATTTAAATTAAATGTTGACCCTTAAGCTATCCAAACTGTAATGAGAAGTAAAGTGAAATGGCAGATTTGGATCTTTGGTTGTCATCTCCATAACATATGACTGTAGCTATTGTTCTAATCTAGGTAATTGCAGTGACTAGAACTCTGCATTTCTATACATCAAATCTTCAGAAAATCTCTTGAGCACACGTTAACATAAATGAATAGCCTATACAATGAAATTGCCTTGTGAAAATATTTTGGGACTCTCAATGAAATGGGAAAATCGATCACCTTACTTGACACAAAAGTCTTGGGAGGGTTGAATAAATAGATGCCATTATTTATGAAAATATATTTTGTAGTCAAAACATATATAGATTTATTAATATATAATTAATTATGTAAAATTAAAACATTAATTCTTAATATTTATAAACTAACTTAAATAATGTATTTAAATCTTACGTTCATGGGCACAAGTGCTACTTTATGTATAGTTTTGGGACTTCAATATTATGCAAACAAATTTAATGTTCAAAAAGAAAGCACAAAGTTCGGAAAATGCAAACATGCATTGAGTTAAATGAGTATCTTATTCTCTATCCACACAAAATGAATCTCAAAATCTATACAAAACCATGGTTATATGCTTATGTATTCTTCCTTGCCCATGCTTTGAGGGAAACCATTTCAAAAAGTGGGAACTTGTTTTGAACCTAATTATATTATTGATTTCCAATATCTATGGTTGTGTCCCTTGATGCACAATTCTTTGGAATCCTTACATTTGATACCTAATCATAATAAATTCATGGTCCTATTTTTACATTTCACCCACATTAACACAAGGTAGATTCTTAGGTGAAGACACCAATTTGGTGTATGAAATCCTCATTTGAGGAACCCTTAAAAGGATTATTTTTTCATTTACTTAATGTATTATACAAATTTATCTGTCTTTCGGTATCGATTCTTTCATCAAGCTTGCAATTTATTCCTTAATTTCGTAGTGCATTTAAAATTACATTGCAATTCTTATTTGATTAGTTTTAGTTTAACAACCCATCTTTACTTTTATCTCAGTTCAATAATTATTACCATATTGGATAATGAAAATAACTTACCTTTAAGTTTTACCACTACTATGATGGTATCCATTAGCTGTCTCAAAACACTTAATAATTTTCTTTAAGATCATTTTTGTTAATGATAGTTGATTTTTGAGTTACGTTTGAAAAAGTAGATTTTAAATACATCTAATCTAGGTAGTGATACTTAGGCAATTAAATTGGATGATGTAAAACAAATTTATTTTTCAAAATAAAAGATAAACTCCTTATTGAACAACTTTAATCTATGGAGCAATTTCAAAAAGAAAAAAAATCATATGTAAATCAATCATAAAATGAATCATGATTTCATAAGTATAAATACCTTGGGCTAAGACCTTGCCACATGTTATAAGATTAATATAAGAATCATACTTGGAAATAAATCATGATTGTATAAGTACGTGCCAAACCTTAAGGGGTACTAGGAGGTACAAATTGAAAACTTGGTGATTTAGAACTTCATTTATCTTAAACAAGTTATCAAAGATTCATCCAATATAACTTATGGAAAGAAGTAAATCTTGTTTGAGTAATAAGGTTAACAATTAGAAAATTTTAAGTAGAGAAAGTTATTTAGATTCAAAGATCATAAATTCTTATCCATTTTCAAATATAAGCACAGTGAAATGATTAGGCAAGGAATTGATTTTTGTACTATACTATTGAACAATATTTATTTACAACAATTTAGTTATCAATACTTCCTTATATTGTACTAGACTACATCGTTGTGTACATTATTGATTAATTATCTTTCAAGTCTTATGCTTTTTGAATTGATTAATTTAAACAAAAGTATTATTAGGAATTCATAGATCATAAATATATTAAGGGTAGATTATTCAAGTAGTATAATTGTCTTGTTATTCATACGTAGTTAAATCATAAAATGATATATCCAATAATGATGTTAGAATATTATTGTTATAATGTACTTACTAGTGTAATTTTATTAACAATTGAGGTTAATTAATTTTATTAAAGTATAAACCCAATTATTGCATTAAATAAGTAAACCACTTGTTGTGATATCTATCTTATTTTACAACTTTTATTAAGTCCTTATTGATTTTCATTTAAAAGCAAGTTTGTAATTATTAGGTGAGAAATTATCAATTCATTCTTTTAGAACAAAGTCCATTTTATGTATAACAAAATAAGTTATCCATATTTCCTTTTTGATAGAATATTTTTCTAGTTATGCTACAATTATGAATTGATGAAATCTATTAAGTATCTTCTCTAGTCCTATTCATTATGTATAAGAAAAATGATCAAGCATATTTACTATACTTTACTTGCATTATGTTTATTAGTGATTATGCAAGTTTTTATTTTCTACTAGATAGCTAAACTTTGTAAATAAATGTCCAAACATAAAATAAATCACAGTGTTCAGTTTTTATAGTACCTCTGTGTCTTGTTTACGGGTAATACTATTACGTTGAACCAAGTACTTCGCACCCAACATAGCTACAAAAATGACGTCTGGGCACCATCCCTCTAAATTGTCAGGGAGTAATAAGGGACATGTTGAAGTGAAATCCATAGGAAGGGAAAATCTCCTTGGATATCTCATTAAAAACATTAACTAAAGGATGAGTCTATTGAAAAAATTGTATGATAATTGCCATGTGAATTTATAAGCATTTAGGGTAAAATGCTCCTTTACAATACCTTTCAAACTATCAATAGAAAATAGGACTTGTCGACAACATAAGTCTAATTCGAAGATGGATTGAAAAATTGTCAACCAGTCCAAACAAGAAACCCTAACTTGTTGTTATATGGAGCCTAATTAGACTTAAAGGTTAAATTTTTCCTACTTTTATTGGCACAGTTTCCCCCAAATCCTATAACAAGGGAGTGCAAGGGGGTAGAACACCTCCTGTCAAGCCCGGGGGGGCTTATTCCCTCGGTGCTGGCCTAGGGGTAGAGCCCAGGATGGGGGTCTAGGGGCAATGCCCCCAGCGGGGGCTGGTGGGGGTAGCGCCGTTGAAGAAAAAATTGCCTATTATTTTATAAGGGCATTGGGAGTTATTTTTTCTATTGGCCAACATAAAAAAAAACCTATTTTGTAAATGACATAAGTCTTGATAAAAATTGCTAAGAGTTAGGGTTTTTGGATATTGTATTGTAGCATTTGTAGCAGTATTGAGTTGCAAGGATTGTTGGTTGTAATTGGTTTGATTTACTGGATAATAATATTGGACCCTCTATTGGTGGATGTAGCCCGAGTCTAGGTGAACCACATTAAAAATTATCTCTCACTATTATATTTTTGTGTATTTTTCATTCCCCTATTTAATCTTTATTTGCATTTAATTCATATCTTCTGTATGCAATCCCTAACAAGTGATATCAGAATGGGTTGTGCTTAATTATTGTCTGCGGTTAAGTGAGAGCAATGGCGGATGAGGGTAAATTGAAGGTAGACAAATTCAATGGGCATAACTCTTAGTTATGGAAGATGCAGATGGAGGATTATCTCTATCAGAAGGATTTATGGAGGCCATTGGAAGAAATAGCCAAGAAACTAGCAACAATGACTGATGAAGATTGGGAACTTCTGAATAGAAAGGCACTAGGAACCATTCAATTGTGCCTAGTATCATCTGTGACATTCAATATAATAGAAGCAAAGACAACAAATGAACTGATGAAATCTTTGGCTAAATTGTATGAAAAACCCTTAGCCTCAAATAAGGTATTTCTCATGAAGCATTTGTTTAATCTAAAAATGATTGAAGGTACATCTATGACAGATCATTTAAATGAGTTTAATATGATTAGTAGTCAATTAAATTCTGTAAAAGTGAAATTTGATGAAGAGGTGAGGGCTGTCTTGGTTTTATGTTCTTTGCCAAAAAGCTAGAATAGATTGGTAATGGTTGTAAGTGACTTTGTCTCTAGTTCAAATACTTTGAAATTTGATAATGTTGTTGGCATTATCATTAGCAAGGAAATTCAATGGAAAATCTTAGGAGGGTCCACATCAGGTAGTGTTTTGAATGCAGAAAGTAGTGGCAAATCAAAGGAGAGAGGAAAAGGTTCTGAAGGTCATGGGAATTCACAAGGAAAATCAAAGGACAAGAGGTCTATTGAAATAAGGGTAGACAACTGAGAGGGGGCTGAATCAGTTGTCTCAAAACTTTAACACTTCCTACAATTAATCTTCTTTACCACTTATTAACAGATTAATGATGTAACCATGAAAGCATAAATCAACAACACATGAACAGAAAGATAATCAACACACATAACACCAAGAATTTTACGTGGAAACCTAGTTAAGGGAAAACCATGGTGGCGGTTAACCCACAAAGATTTATACTATGTTAAAAGTATTACAAATGGGGAAGGCACATGCCTTTGTGCTCACTGCTGAAAGAGGCTCACTGCCTATAGGAAGTTCACTGCCTACAAGAAATGATTACAAGAGGATTATAGAATGTTTGAACTAATGAATAGCATCTACCAATGCAAAAGTTCAATTCAAGTTAAGCACAAAATATTGATCTTACACACTTCATCCTTACTCTACCCTGTTTCACTCTTCTGTCATAATCCAAGCTTAGATCTTCACCTTTGTACTTCTTTCTTCCTTTTCACACTTACTCCATCATCACATTATACTCACACACACAAAATACTCAAATCCATTAGCTATATATATCCACATCAAAAAATTCAATCAACTATAGTCGACTTCAAGAAAACATAGAACATTTATGAGGAACTTTGCTCTGTCGACTGATTCCATGCACAAACAACAATGCGGACCAAAAAATTGTGTTCTCAAATCATCTATCATGTTGACCAATACCACGGATTATCACAAACTACTTGACCAACAAATTTTCTTCATCCGAACCAAGACCAAGTACTATGTCCAAGCCTGTTCTTCTTCTTAATGTACTGACTAACTGGAACTCGATACTCAGATGCTTATAACTTTTGAATCCTTCATCACCAGAGGCTAAATTTTTAGATTTACATAATCCTGACAATCCTTATCACTCCCTTAGATCCACAACACATTTTGATTTACAACCAGGGAGATCCGGACCAAGATACTAGACCCTATCAGATGCTTTGTATTTCACTACCCAGACATAGACAAATCTTCATTCTGACTTCCGATAAGATCCATTGGTGTAATGCAGATGTGTAAGATGGATTTAGTTGCCATCAATGATAACACTTGACATGCCTAGTAGTGTCTCTTGCCAATAATCTCCCCCTTTGGCATTGATGGCAACACTTAGTGAAAAATTGCTAAGTGTTAGACAAACTCTCCCTTACAATGTGCACTTAAGATTGTCATTATTCTCCCTTTGAAGAATCTCTCATTTTTCACTGCTTTCCACTCCCCCTTTGACATCAATGGCAAAGGGTGGAATCTGCATACCAAAATTTAACAAAATTTCTATGTACATGTATAAATACGGACAACTCTTATGACTTATTTACATAAGTTTGAACACATCACCAAAAACATTCTTCAACAATGCCAACTCATTATCCCAACTCTTCTTCATGCTGTTCAAAACTAAGATGTGATGACTAAATAGGAATGCTTGTGATTCTGCATTCCGCAAGCCAGTGGGATCACTTGTCTTAGCAACAGCTTGGGCTTCTATCAAGATATTAAACATTGCTTCGAACCTTCGAGAAATCAGCTCCTGGAGCTCATCCAGTCTGTCGAGAACTTTTGCCTTTTCCTTCTCCAAATCACTCAATTCATTTTGCTGACTCACTAGCTAGAATTCTTCAGATAATACTGACTTAGTTAAAGGATTATATGACTGAGAAATATTAGATAGTTTGTACTCTATGTCCTTAGTCTTTTTCTTAATATCTTCAACAGCTTTAGATCTATCTAGACAAAACTTATAGATCTTTGCACCTTCAGATAGAGCATTTTGAATACTTTTTACACTTGTATCCAGCACAATTCTATCTATGCCAATCATCCCTTTCAGATCATCAAATCTCTTATTATTAAATTCATTTTGAACTATGACTTCTGTAGTCTTTTCAAGAGAGTCAAAATGACTATTTACAGAATTTATCAAACTTCTTAACTGACTGGAGGGGGATATAGATAGGTCCTTTTGAAATGTTGGCATGATTTTCTCCAAAATTCTTGATGCCAGAACAAGCAACTCACTATCTTCTATATGTGATTTCAGGATATCTTCTCTAGCCTTCACTTGTGCAAGAGAGGCCCACTTTATCATTTGCATAGGTGAGAGACTATTCAAATTAATTGGACCTTGCAACTCTTTTGCAACTAGCTTATCCTTCTCCAAAATTTCTTTCACTATTTAAGATATTTTAGTTCTCTGCTATTTAGGGCTTGCATCTTCTCTCTTTCTCTTATCAATTTTTTTCTCTTTCTCTACTTCAGCCTTTTCTGCATCATTATCAGGGACATTCTCCTTTTCATTTACACCAATAGAGTCTTCTGCACTCTTTTCTAGAGGACATTGAGTACCCTCAGCAGTAACCTTTCCATCATTAGATTGATTCAGAGGAGGAGTATCAACATTATCTTCCTTTACCACCTCTTTATCTCCTTGGTCTAATATTTCCATTTTCAAAATAGAGGAGTCATCTTTTTTAGTTTGTTGCTCATTGCTCTTCAATTCTTCAACATCTAGAATGGAAGAATCAATCCCATCATTAGTCTCTTCTTCAATAATGGGAAGATTATGCATTTTCAATGCTCTTAGAAGAATCTCTTGAGTATCTTCGACTATCTTATCCATCTCACCAAGAATGAGTTTATTTATTCTTTTCTTGCTCTTGAATTCATCTTTTACTTCTTTGAATATCATGCTCATTTGATCTAGAGAGATTTGAGGGCACAATTTGATTAGCACATGCTCCCTAAGATCAATGTCTTTAACCTTTGCATTTTCTTTTCTCAATTCTAGAATATCCGCAAGGCTTTTTGGGATTTCAGAGGTTATTTCAATTGAGGCCTTGTTGTAGATATTTAGATATTTAACTATTGCTTCCTCCAAAACGATCTTATCAACATCACTATAGTCATCGTAGAATTTAGTCATTGGCTTTAAATTCCCATCTACAGTGACTGATTTGATGATGTCTTGCATAGAAATAGTAGGCTTCTCAGCATATGTTTCAGTCTTTTGCCTCTTGCTAGCCCTTGTGCTTTCGGAGGGCTTCAGCTTAGATACTTTGGCTTCTTTTGTACCTAAGGCCTTTAACTCTTTGACTTCAATATCAGAATCAGTTTCTTCCTCATGCTCCTTCTCCATACTCACATATGACCTTTTACCCTTTACTTTTATCATTTTCTTTTCCTTCCTAGTATTGTTTACTTAGGATTTCTCTGCAATGGGAGAGAGTGATCCACTAGAGGTTGAACTAGTACTCCTATTAGTTATGGATGTTGGAGAAGGCTCTACTAGAACACTTCCCTATTTCTGGTCCTACTTCTACTTCTCATCTCTCTCTCTCTACTTTCCCTATTTTGCCTTACATCTTCCTTGGTGATGCCAAGTTTCTCAGCCAACTGTTCTACTTCCTTTCTCATGGTCCTTTTGATTTTAGGACCTTTGAACTCCATATGCAACTTTTGAGAAATCTCTTCATGAGTTCCAAATCTATCCTTAGTCGGATCCCTAGGCTGGCTCAATAAATGTTGTGCATATAAATTCAATACATTTCCATCCACTTCATACCCCATGGGCATGATCCACACAATTCTAGGCTCAATTGCTTCCATCTAACATTGATCAATAGTAACGATAAAGCAAATGGTGTCCTTATACTTTTCAACCACTACCCTAGGTATTCTCTCCTTAGCCTGCATTCTACTCTGGAATTTTTTAAAGAATCCCCATAGTGCAAAATTTTGTGCATCAAGATTTCCCAAGCTACTCAAATGACTTTTGATTTGTTCTTCTATTGGTTGATTATTGGACCAGTATACATTCTTGTTTCCAAGAAGCTCACTTAAGAAATAAAAGAAGAGACACATACTTAATGTACCAAATTTGAATGGTTGCTTTTTTGTCTTTCTTTATCTTTCTTAGATTTTCCATCAACTAGTTCGGCAATAATTCATAGAGGTCATAGTCTACATCTTCTTTCACCATCTAGTATGCAGTGTTGATTGTTGTTCTGGACACAGAATTCTCTCTGCTAGAATAGTATATTTTATAGACTATGACCATTGATGCGAATCTAACTCCATGATCTTCTATATCATTGATCGTCATGGCTCTCTTGTCAAATTTTGATTTGGTTGCCTCTGTGACTACTTGATTTTTCATAGCCTTCAGCTGAGGCAGAGTACTGGTGGAATTCAATCATGTAACTAGCCTTATAGAATCTTTTGTGATTTTCAATGGATGATTTAGCCATAAGAATTCATCATGAATGTGGCTCAAAATATACCAGACCCATTCATCCTCCATAAAACTTGGAAACTAAACGACCTGTAGGAATTTCTTGTCTTTCAAGGCTTTGAACTCTGGATTGACCTCAAGATCATCTCCTTTTAGGTGATTCAAGAATAGATCAGTGAACTTATAGTTACTATGCTCATCCAGAGATGTGTGAATGTGATGCAGAGCGGTTGTACATAGTGGAAACACAGGCACAATGTTTCTTTTGTCTGTCAATATCGGCAAGAGATCTCAAATGTCTCATTGAACCTCTTGCACTCTTTCCTTGTCAGCCTGACTTACCTTATCGGCCTCACTATCTTTTGTCTCTCTGATGGTTTCCTTCCCACCAAAACCTTCCTATGCATTAGCCAAACCTTATCCCATCAGCCTCTTTATGAAAAGTCACTCCGAAGCTTCCTCTCCCATCGATGTGCTTTCCATCGGTATCACCCTGCCTTTGCTATGACTCCTGAAACCTTTCCTGATGGGTTCCCCTCACACCGATGGCTTCAGCTTGTATATACAACTTCTGACCTTCTATCGCCGGTAATCCATTGCATCTTCACCCGCTCTGACCGTTACAGCTGGTCATCATTTGCATCTCACGAAATGTACATTAAAAATGTACATTTCAATATACAATCTTTGGTGTGCATTTGTTGACTTACTGCGCCGGTTCTCCTCACCTACAATTACTGGTCAATCCTTGTATCGGCAGGCAGACATCCTTCTAATATACATTCTGGTTACCACCTCAATAGGTTATCTTTTGTATCCATATGAAATGTATGTTTCATTGTATCTTCACAACATATAATCATGATATGTGATTGCAGTATACACACAACAGGCACTCACATACAATAGTGATATACTCACAAACTATCTGCGACATACATTAGACGTATACACAAGAAATGTATCTCAGACTATTTTGACATACACAGGAATTGTCTACCCGATATACTTTGGTGATATACAAAGGCGATGGTCCTTTACATGCAAGTGCAAGATATACACGGAATATGCTCAGGTACATTAGCGATATACACACTGTTTGTATATTCAACTAACAATCATAAGTTTAACCCGAATGGACTCTTGCACATACATTTCATCATAGAGTATACACAGGGTGATACTTAGATGCGACAGTGATATACACAGGAAATGTACCTTCATACATTTGTGATATATACAAGAATTGTATATTTAGCGAACAACACAAACTTGACCTAAACAGACTTTTATACATACCATTCTTCACAACAAATACATAGGATGATGCTCCCATGCAAATGCGATATATTCACAGACTGTCTCCACATACAATTGATGCAAACACATCACATGTACATTTGAGTTTCCCACCAATAGCTTCTTCTGGAACAGATTCTGTAATTTCTATTATGCCATGTCCATTGAATAAAAGAAGAACAAACAGAAAACTAATATACACAATCCATTCCATTGATTTCATAGAAATCCACCAGTGGAATGGATTTAATCATGCATCACAGCAATAAAAAAACTAAGTTGAATTCAAAACAATGCTATATAGATAATTTACAAAGCAAATTGATATACAGAGAGTTCACACAGAATTTAGAATTTGTGAAACACAATTGGCAGAATTTCTATTCTTTTCATTACAAAATTTCAGAATGTAAGAAAAAACTACATTCCTCGACCACCTTCTCTATTTTGTTACCGACTCCACCTCTTGTCCTCTATTTTCAGGATTTTGATTAAACCAAGATTATAGTCATAAACCCTAACTAATCCCACGACACTTGTTTTTCATAAGAGAGCAAAACACCTAATGATAGGACACCTTGGTCTAATCCTCCACATAACCCAACATGTCTAAAATGTCAAATTTGATGTTTACAAACATGAAATGCCAACACAAAATGCTACATTTGACAATGACATACAAATGCTACATGATAACATGAAATGTCAAAAACATATTAAAGCCTTATTCTTCTCCCTCTTGTGCATATTTATCTTGTTAAAGGGGTACTCCTGCACCATACTCCCCACCTTCAAAAGAACTCATGTCTCATGAGTTAAGTCTTTGACTGAATCCACCTTTATCTCCTTCTGTCTCATGTCTGCTCCATGATCTCTGGACTACAACCTACTACCATGGAACCAAATACTCATGCCTAGTACTGTAGGCTCTTCTCGTACTTTGCTGGTCATTCTTTCTGACCATCATCTCTGTC
Organism: Cunninghamia lanceolata; assembly: GCA_027924645.1. Classification (NCBI taxonomy): domain Eukaryota; kingdom Viridiplantae; phylum Streptophyta; class Pinopsida; order Cupressales; family Cupressaceae; genus Cunninghamia; species Cunninghamia lanceolata. The sequence continues at coordinate 10,983,862 of BSBN01000193.1, forward strand.
TGAACATGGACAGTGGAAACCTTATTTACTACTATGGCAGAATGGGTTTGCTTTTCAACTCTTAGAGGACAAACAATAGTCCCTACTATGACTGCATCCTTCTCTTGCCAATCAGCCTATGGCTGTGTACAAACCTGCTTCTTAACTTTCTGCTGATCCACCTGATCACTGTCAGTCATAACTAAAATCTTCTTCAAACTTTGATCTCCTCTCCTAGATATATCCTCAACTTCCTTTGAATCTGCTATAGGCATCTGCACAAAGTCCTTACCTACCAAAATAATCTTGCCTGTCTTCTTTGCTTTAGTCTCCTCCTGCAATGGTATTAGCATAAAATTTCTCCCATCCTTCATGATGGTGTAAGTGTTAGCATACCCATCATACAATGCTCTCCTATCAAATTGCCATGGCCTACCCAATAGTAGGTGACAACATTCCATGGGCAATATGTCACACAAAACTCTATCCTGATACTCTCCAATCTGAAAATCAACATATGCCTATTCATAGACCAAAAGTGATTGACTATCACTTACCCAAGATGATTTGTAAGGGTTTTGATGTGGAATCCTTTCCAGTTTCAACTTATCCACCATTTCCTAAGATACCATATTATCTGTTGAACCAGAATCTATTACTACCTTGCATATTTTACCTTTGCTTTTACAATTGGTCCTGAAAAGTGCACCCCTTTGTATCATCTCCTTGGATGTCTTCAAGAGTGTTCTCCTAAGCATCAATGATTCTCCCTTCTCAGGATATCCATAACCATTAGGAGCATGCATACTTTGATAAGTGTTTGAGCTTGTCACACTTTGGCAGTCAAACTCTTGGATCAGATTTGTCCTTCTTTCTCCCATTGAACTTGTTGCTTTTTCTAGGCATCTACTAGCTACATGGCCTTCTTGATTGCAATTGTAACATCTGAGAGGTCCTCTGCCCCTAAAGTTTCCTTTTTGACTATAACTTCCCCTTTGAGTTTGACTGTTGTCTCCTTTCCTATTCTCTTGATTAGATTCGCCTTGGTGTCCAAATTCATTTCCTCTCCCTCTTAAAGGACTTCTTCCCCCTCTTTGTTGTCTTCCTCTTCCTCTGTTCTGTAGTTCTCCTCTTCTTTTCAATTTCTCTTCTACTCTCAGTGCCACCTGGAAACACTTGTCGACAGTTTCTGGTGTCAATATGGTAATCTCATCTTGTATACTATACTTCAGGACATTCATATACCTGGCAACTCTTCCTTTCTCATCCTCAGCATTCCCACACCTTAGAGACAATTTATGAAATTCCTCTCTATAGGTGGATACATCCATATCCTTCTGCCTGAGGTTCTGTATTTTTGTGTATATCTGCACTTCATAATCTGCTGGTAAGAACTGAGCCTTGATCCTCTCTACCATCTGACTCCAAGATGAGATCATGCTCTTGCCACTCTTCACCCTTTCTCCCTAGGTGTAGTTCCACCACGCGAGTGTAGCAGCTTTCAATTTTGTTTTTACAAACTTGACTCTTCTATTCTCCGGTACCTCCTTGTACTCGAAGTAGTTATTCAAAGCCTCGATCCATTTGATGACTTATTCTGCATCCATCTTTCTGGTGAACATTGGAATCTCCATTCTTGATTCAGACGACTCCTTACCAAGTGATTTTATGGCCTCCCAAAATTGTTTTTAATCTGTAGATATATCTATCTATCCTGAGGTTGTTTCCTCTTCCCCATCTTCTTCTTCTCCATCAGACTCCTCGTCTGGTTTCTTGCCTTTTCCTATGGTTTTCAACTCAGCCTGGAGTGCTTTCTTGACTCTAGTTTTTATCATATCCTCCATCTCCTTCAATTTCTTGGCCACTTCAGTGGTCATCCCCTTTGGAGGCATTTCGCTAGCCCCTTCTTCTCTTTCTCTATCAGACATAAACATTCACAGATAGTACCCAAATGCCAATACAGCTGTAGCTCCTCAATTTACCTGCCGCCCAAATCATTTGCTAAGCTCTGATACCAATATGATGCAAAGAAGTTGCACATAGCAGAAACATAGGCACAATGTTTCTTTTCTCTATCAATATCAGCAAGAGATCTCAAATGTCTCACCAAACCTCTTGCACTCTTTCCTTATTAGCCTGACTTACCTTGTTGGCCTCACTATCTTTTGTCTCTTTGATGGTTTCCTTCCCACTGAAACCTTCCCATGCATCAACCAAACCTTATCCCATCGGCCTCTTTATGAAATGTCACTCTGAAGCTTCTTCTCCCACTGATATTCTTTCCATCGACATCATCTTGCCTTCGTTGTGACTCCTGAAACCTTTCCCGATGGGTTCCCCTCACACTGATGGCTTCGGCTTGTATATACAACTCCTGACCTTCTATCACCGATAATCCATTGTATCTTCACCCGCTCTGACCATTATAGCCGGTCATCATTTGCATCTCACAAAATGTACATTAACAATGTACATTCCAATATACAATCTTCGGCATGCATTTGTTGACTTACTGCACCGGTTCTCCTCACCTACTATTACCGGTCAATCCTTCTATCTGTAGGTGGACATCCTTCTAACATACATTCTAGTTACCACCTCAACAGGTTATCTTTTGTATCCATATGAAATGTATGTTTCATTGTATCTTCACAACATACAATCATGATATGTGATTGCAATATACACACAACGGACACTCACATACAATAGCTATATACTCACAAACTCTCTATGACATACATTAGACATATAAATAAGAAATGTATCTCTTCAGACCATTTTGACATATACAGGAATTGCCTGCCTGATATTCTTTGGCGATATACATAGGTGACAAACCTTTACATGCAAGTGTAGGATATACACAAAATATGCTCAGGGACATTAGTGATATACACACTATTTGTATATTCAACTAACAATCATAAGTTTAACCCGAATGGACTCTTACACATACATTTCATCACAAGGTATACACAGGGTGATACTCAGATGTGACAGTGATTTACACAAGAAATGTACCTTCATACATTTGCGATATATACAGGAATTGTATATTCAGCGAACGACACAAACTTGACCTAAACAAACTTTTATACATACCATTCTTCACAGCAAATACACAAGATGATGCTCGGATGCAAATGTGATATATTCACAGACTGTCTCCGCATACAATTGATGCAAACACATCCCATGTACATTTGAGTTTCCCACCAATAGCTTCTTCTACAATGGATTCCTCAATTTCTATTCTACCATGTCAATCAAATAAAGGGAAAACAAATAGAAAACTAATATACACAATCCATTCCACTGATTTCACAAAAATCCACCAGTGGAATGGATTTAATCATGCATCACGGCAACAGAAAAACTAAGTTGAATTCAAAACAATTATATATAGATAATTTACAGAGCAAATCAATATACAGAGAGTTCACATAGAATTTAGAATTTGTGAAACACAATTGGCAGAATTTCTATTCTTTTCATTCCAAAATTTTAGAAGGTAAAAAAAAACTACATTCCTCGACCACCTTCTCTATTTTGTTACCGACTCCACCTCTCCTCCTCTATTTTTTAGGATTTTGATTAAACCAAGATTATAGTCATAAACCCTAACTAATCCCATGACACATGTTTTGCATAAGATAGCAAAACACCTAATGATAGGACACCTTGGTCTAATCCTCCACATAACCCAACATGTCTAAAATGTCAAATTTGATGTTTACAAACATGAAATGCCAACACAAAATGCTACATTTGATAATGACATACAAATTCTACATGATAACATGAAATGTCCAAAACATATTAAAGCCTTATTCTTCTCCCTCTTGTGCATATTTATCTTGTTAAAGGGGTGCTCCTGCACTAAAATGTATGCCCTAATGTCTTCTGTGTGAAGAACCATACAGAACAAAAAAATGGTCCCATCAGATCAACTTTAGTGCACTTGAAGGAATGTTTCTTGAATTTAGGCCTAAGTTGCTCAGTGATGTTCACAACAGGAGGAGTAGCCATTCCAAACGATTACAAGTTCTAAGCTTCTCACAAAAATACCTTCTTTCATGGAATTAGGGTCTGTTGTTGAATTCATCGGTCGCACTCCAAATCTCTAGAATTTCAGCTTAGATGCTCTTCTCCTTGTTCTCTTCGAATGCAAAGTGATTCAAATGCTTCAATGAATGACTTTTTATCCTGCACAAAACCTAATTTTTCATTGTAATAAATTCTTGTCCCTAATACATCTGGTTACACTGTTTTTGCATGCAATCAATCTTCAATTGCTCCGTAATCAATCACATTTGCTTCTTTTCTTCTAGAATTTGCTTCAACAGATCTGTAATAGGCTTCTTTATCTTTATTTATCATGCCAAATTTAGGCACCCCCTTACTGGTTGGGGGAATTTGATTTTCAAAGCAGCTCCCCCTAAGCCAGAGCTCCTAATTCAATTCATGGAGGAGTTGCTAGCACCGGATTTTAGTGCGGACCCATCACCATTGTTCATCATAATTTTCCTCACCCATGTCTTGTTCCTTTCATTCTAGATCTCATTTACATCAATTTTGCCCTTGCCTTTGTTTTGTATCTACTCATCTGGTTTTCTGTTTACTGAACCTCTTCTTTCATTATTCCTACTTCTGCAGAATCTTACAATATGACTGGATCAGTTATAATTATAGCACACAACATTTCTTTGCCCATTTGATTGATTTCCTCTTGATCTACACTGATTAGCTATATGTCTAAATCTATTGCATGCAAAGCATTTTCCATTGAAGGAATTTCCATTTCCTATATTGTTAGTGTTATTCATTATCATACTTTTGCATTCATTGGATCTATGACCATACCTCTTACACTTGAAGCATTGACTGTAGATGGATGGACCACTTTGATTTACTCTACTTCTACATGGAATGGCTTTATGACCAAATTTATTGCAATTGAAGCAATTTCCATTGAAAGATGGATACCTTTAAGCATTAGGCTACCTTACTAGAGGTCTTCTAGATCTATTTCTTTGATTCCTCGATTCAGAATTTCTTTGAGCAGATCTAGATCTTTCACCTTTTTCATATCCCAAACCATGCTTAACATCTGCCTTCTTCTGACTATCAAGAATTGCCTCAAGTTTGGCTAAGCTTATTTTAAACTTCTCTTTTTATTCATTTGCAGCTTCTAAGTTATGTTTGAGAATAACAATTTGCCTTTCGAGTTCTTCATTCTCCCTAGATTCTTGTAGATCTGACTCTAAATGGCCAATTATTCTATCCAATCTACAACATTCTTCTATTCTTTCTTTCAAACTCTGATTCAAGTTTTCTTCATTTTTCTTCCTTTCCTCATTTTCCTTGGTTAATCTCATCACTCTAGATTCCATCCCATATTCTAGAACAAAAGCTTATTTTGTCATCTTCTCACATTCCCTTGTCTTCTCTTTTAAAGCCTCATCCATGTTAGTGTCTTCATTCAGATTTGCTAACCTTTGAAGTAGCTCCCTTCCCTTTTCATTGGATTTGCTTAGTTGCCCTTTTAAGGTTTCAATGAAATCCTCAACAACTTTAAGGTTCTCTTTTAGTTCTTGGATTTCTGCTCTAGACTAGTCAAGATCTTCTAAAGCCGCTTGAAGTTGTTCATTCATGCCATCAGAATACCTGGATGAACTCATGGCAACAATTTCCCAGATCTTCCTCAAGATGTCAAAGTTCTTCTAAGGAACTAGGCTCTGATACCAATTGTTGAAATAAGGGCATACAACTGAGAGGGGGGCGTGAATCAGTTGTCTCAAAACTTTAACACTTACTGCAATTAATCTTCTTTACCACTTATTAACAGGTTAATGTTGTAACCATGAAAGCATAAATCAACAACACAAGAATAGAAAGATAATCAACACACATAACACCAAGATTTTTACGTGGAAACTCGGTTAAGGGAAAACCATGGTGGGGGTTAACCCACAAAGATTTATACTTTGTTACAAGTATTACAAATGGGGAAGGAACATACCTTCGGGCTCACTGCTCAAAGATGCCCACTGCCTACAAGAGGCTCATTGCCTACAATAAATAATTACAAGAAGATTACAGAATGTTTGAACTGATGAATAGCATCTACCACTGCAAAATTTTAGTTCCGATTAAGCACAGAATACTGATCTTACACACTTCATCCATACTCTACCCTATTTCACTCTTCTATCATAATTTGAGCTTAGATCTTCACCTTCGCACTTCTTTCTGCCTTTTCGCACTTACTCCATCATCACATTATGCTCACACACACAAAATACTCAAATCCATCAGCTATATATCCAAATCAAGAAATTCAATCAACTATAGTTTGCTTCAAGAAAACTTAGAACATTTATTAGGAATGTTGCTCTATTAGTTGAATCCATGCACAAACAAGAACACTGACCAAAAACTTGTGTTCTCAAATCATCAATCATGTCGGCCAATAACACTGATTATCACAAACTGCTTGACCAATAATTTTTCTTCATTCAGACCAAGATCAAATACTAGGTTGTCTTGTTCTTCTTTTGACTGTACTGACTAACTGGAACCTAATATTTAGATGCTTATAACTTTTGAATCCTTCATCACTGGAGGCTAAATTTCTAGATTTAGATAATTCTTACAATCCTTATCACTCTCTCAGATCCATAACACACTATGATTTACCACCAGAGGGATCTGGACCAAGATATTGGACCCTATCACATGCTCTATTTCTGACTACCCGGACTTAGACAAATCTTCACTCTGACTTCTAGTAAGATCCATTGATTTAATGCAGATGTCTAAGATGGATTTAGTTTCCATCAATGATAACACCTAACATGTGTAGCAATGTCTCTTGCCAACAAGGTCCCAATCCAGAGGACAGAAACATTGCTGGTATTATGGGAAACTAGGTCATTTGAAGAAAGATTGCTAGTGTCGGAAGAATAAAGAAGGAGACAAATGGGAAGGCAATAAGGAGGCAAATGTGATAAGTAATAAATCTAGAGATGATGCTTTGATTCTTTCCCTAGATAATGCTAATGATTCATGGGTTTTAGATTTAGGGGCCTCATTTCATGCTACACCCCATAGAAGTTATTTTCTTCATTATGCCTAAGGGGATTTTGGGCTAGTTTATTTGGGAGAAAATGAACCCTGTCAGATTATTGGAAAGGGAAGAATTAAGATTAAGCTTTAGAATGGGAATCATTGGTTACTACAAGAGGTAAGGCATGTTCCAAGGCTAAGTAGGAATTCAATTTCAGCAGGACAACTAGATGATGAAGGTCGCACAATTACTTTTAATGATAAAAATTGGAAGGTTTCAAGAGGTGCTTTAATAGTAGAAAAAGGTGTGAAAGTAGGCACCTTATATCTTTGTACAAGTCATACTATTACTTCTACTTTAGTTTTTATAGAGAAAAAACAAACATGTTTAAGAATAGTTGCTACAGGTTCATACGAAGAGACTGAAACAGTTGCTACAAGTTCTGAGACAACACTATGGCATAATAGACTTCGGCATATGAGTGAAAAAGTTTGAAGATACTTCATTCTAAGAAAGTTTTATTTGGAATGAAATGTATTAATATGGATTTGTGTGAAAGTTGTGTGTATGGAAAACAAAAGAGAGTTAGTTTTCTCAAGGATGGGAAGCAAAAGAAAGATGAAAAGTTGGAGATTGTGCATATAGATGTATGGGGACTGGCTTAGGTATCCTCTCTCAGTGGCTCTCAGTATTATTTTACATTCATAGGTGATACAACTAGGAAGTTTTAGATTTATTTCCTTAGGCATAAATCTGATGTATTTGAAACATTTAAGAAATGGAGAAGCTTGGTTGAGAATGAGATGGGTAAAAGATTAAAATGTCTTAGATCTAATAATAGTGGTGAGTATTTCAGCAAATAATTGGAGGATTGTTTTTCCTTTAATGGAATTCATAGGAAGAAAATGGTTCCAGAGATTCCACAAGAAAATGGAGTGGCTGAGTGCATCAATAGGACAATAATGGAGTGTGCATGGAGCATGAGATTGCATGATGGGCTGCCTTTAAACATGTGGGCAGAGGCTATCAATACTGTTATATATTTAATTAATAGAGGTCCTTTAGTTCCTTTGGGTTGTGGTATTCTAGAGGAAGCATGGAAAAGTAAGAAGGTGAGTTATTCTTTTCTCAAAATCTTTGGATATGAAACATTTGCACATGTAGATTTTGAAAATAGATCCAAGATGGATGCAAAATCAAAAAAGTGTATCTTTGTTGGATATAGCATTGATGAATCTGGTTATAGGCTTTGGGATGTTAAAAATCTAAAAATTGTGAGAAGCATGGATGTTGTATTCAATGAGAAGGTATTGTACAAAAATCAGTTGCAGCAACATGAGAAGAAAGAAAAATATTATGTGGTGCTAGATCATACTATAGATAATGATTTCCTAGTGGCTCCTCATGCTCCACAATAGAAACAAGAAATACCACAAACTCCATTGAATGTTAGACGGTCAACAAGGCTAAGTAGAACTCCTGAAAGGTTTTCTCCCTCTTTGTATTATATTTTGTTAATAGATGCTAGTGAACTAGAAGGATATGATGAAGCTATGGAGGTGGATACAAAGGTTCAGTGGGAGCTTGCAATGAAAGAAGAAATGGACTCCTTACTAAAAAATCAGACTTAGGAATTATGTAAGTTGCCTGTAGAAAAAAAAGGCTTTACCAAACAAATGGGTTTATAGGCTAAAAGAGGAAGATGGAGGTAAAAAAAAATTTAAAGTCAAGTTAGTTGTAAAAGGATTTGTATAGAAAAAAGGTATTGATTTTGATAAGATTTTTTATCCGGTTGTTAAGGTGACTTCTATTTGTATTGTTTAAAGTATTGTGGTTGCTGAAGATTTACATTTGGAACAACTAAATATAAAAATTGCCTTTCTCCATGGTGATATAAAGGAGGAGATATATATGGAACAACCACAGGGATTTGAGGTCAAAGGTAAGGAGAAATTAGTGTGTAAATTGAAGAAGAGTTTATATGGCTTGAAATAAACACCTCGGTAATGGTATTTGAAATTTGATAGTTTTATGGCTAAGCAAGACTATAGCTAGTGTAAGTTAGACCATTGTGTTTATTTTAAGAGGTTAGATAATGACAACTACATTATTTTTATGTTTATATGTTGATGGGATGCTTGTAGCAAGGTCTAACATGGATCACATAGGAGAGTTAAAACAACAGTTAGCACAATCATTTGCTATGAAGGATTTGGGGGTAGAAAAACAAATACTTGGTATGAAAATTTGTAGAGATAGGAAGAACATAAAATTGACTCTATCTTAGGTTCATTATGTTGAAAAGGTGTTGCACAAATTCTATATAAGGAATGCAAAAGCTGTCAACACAACTTTGCCTAGTCATTTGAAATTGACTAAGGAGATGTGTCCTAAGACACAAGAGGAGGAGGAAAAAATGTGCAAGGTACCATATGCTTCAAGTGTAGGAAGTTTAATGTATGCCATGGTATGCATGAGACTGGATATTGCACATGCTATAGGAATCATAAGTAGGTATATGGGTAATCGTATATTAGAGCATTGGAATGCGGTAAAATAGATTCTCAGATATTTGAGAGATACACCAATAAACATTTATGTTTAGGGGCTCTAATACTGATTGAGCAGGCTATGTGGACTCAAATTTGGTAGGGGATATTGATACCAGGAAGAGTACTATAGGTTATGTCTTTATTGTAGGTGGGATAGCGGTGAGTTGGATCTCCAGGTTGCAAAAGGTGGTTTCTTTATCCACCATGGAGGAAGAGTATGTATCAACAACAAAGGAAAAAAAGGAAATAATATGGTTGCAATCTTTCATGGAAGAACTAGGCAAACAATAGGCTAATAGTTGTTTGTTTACAAACAGTCAGAGTGCCATACATCTTGCAAAGAATTTTACCTTGCATTCAAAGACCAAACACATACAGTTAAGGTATCAATTAATCCATTCGGTGTTGGATGATGGATAATTATGGATGGAAAAGATACATACAGATGAAAATCTAGTGGATATGTTTATGAAGGCAGTGACAAGGGAGAAGCTGGTCTCCTCTTTAGCTTTAGTTGGTCTTCAAGACTAAAAATAATAAAATCAGAATAGCAGTGTCTAGGGTGTTTATTTCCAATGGGAGCTACAAGTTCAGTGGTGTTATGATCAGTCTCAAAGTGGGAGATGATATAGTGTGGAGTCTAATCAGTCTCCAAGTGGGAGATTGTTATTATATGGGGCCTAATAAGAATCTGAGGTTAAATTTTCCCCACTTTTATTGGCATAGTTTCCACCAAAATCATTTAATGTGGGAGTACAAGGGGGTAGAGTCCCTCTTATGGGGTTTGGGTGGCTTATCTCCCTAGTGGGGGCTCGGGGATGGAGCCCACGGTGGGGGTTTGGGGGCAATGCCCCCAGCCGGGGGCTCAGAGGTAGTTCCCCTAAAGAAAAAATTGGCTATTATTTTATAAAGGCTTTGGGAGTTATTTTTTCTATTGGCTGACATAAAAAAAACCCTATTTTGTAACTGACATGAGTCTTGATAAAAATGGCTAAGGGTTAGGGTTTCTAGATATTGTATTGTAGCACTTGCAGTAGTATTGAGTTGCAAGGACTATTGGTTGTACTCAGTTTGATTTACTGGATAATAATATTGGACCCTTTGTTGGTGGATGTAGCTCAAGTTTGGTTAAACCACATTAAAAATTCTCTCTCATTGTTATTATTTCTATGTATTTTTCATTCCTCCATTTAATCTTAATTTGCATTTAATTCATATCTTCTGCATGCAATCCCTAACATAACTGTCATATGCTCTCACCTCACCTTTGTGGATCTTGGTGATCATAAAGCACTAGGGAACCTCAAATGGACTCAGTCACCAAATACCCAAATTATTTTATGCTAATGAACTAGATTCCTTGAGTCGACACCTAGTAGGGATTCCTCAACACTAGGCACGAGATCCACCCCTTTTAGGTTGTCATTATAGTGGATTTAATTCTATACATGTTTCACCTGAGTGGGTGGCAGCTGACAAAGAACTCTCTGAGGTAGGGAATCACCCTAGAAAGGGTTGCATACACACTCACAATTGCATCAAACATAGTGCAATACTGCACTACATATTCACATACCATAGCATTAGTCACATCTGAAGGAGGGGGCTTTGATGCCATGGATACAAGGTATGTAGGTAGTCTGGATGACAAAGGATGCCCACAGTACTTAGATCCCCTGGATATAGGGTGTTCTTTTATAGTTTTTGTGTAGTGATTTTTGAGTCGTGTTGACATGAGATTGTCTAGTTAGTTTTGTGCAGATAATAAGGATATAGTCACTGAAGAAAAAGCAAGTTGTCGAAAAGGAATACAGAGTGTAGTGAAGAACCTACAACATGTGTTTCTCAGTTTCTCTTATATGTTACCTAGTTAAATGTACTATCTCTCATCACTAGATCAAAAATTTTAATTCCTCAGTATTTTTGAATTGAGAGTTTAGTAATATTTTCTTAAGGATGAGTTGGGTCCTTACATTCCTTGTTGGAAATCAAGGTGCCTGAACCATTGCAAATTCTTAGCATTAGTATTTAATTATTGATTTATTATTTGCCTATATTGTAATTATTTATGTACATTTTATTTTGTCATTTTATGTGCAGTGGCATGATGAGTTGTCTCCCGTGAGGAAGGTGACTAGGATGGGTATGTCATCATAGGAAATATAGGTGCCCCATTTGAGGTGGTATTAACTTTCCATGTGTCAGAATATTGATCAACGTGTAAGAGTTTATGACTATAATGAAATCTATGAAATGTAAGAGTTAAAAATAGAAGATTGTATCATAGATATGAAGTGTGTCATAAGGCACCTCTCCATGTTTGAATAAGACATATTTAGGCATCCAAGTTTGACTATGACAAGTTGTAAGAAAATGGTTTATTAATATTCAGTCATGATGGATTCTCTTATAGCTATAAGTGTTGTCATATATGACAGATTTTATGATGGTGTAAGAGCATTTGTCATGCCTATTTTAGGTAAATTTTGGGCACACATGTTTGGAGAGTTGTAAGAGATGTAAGAGAATATTTCGCAAGTGTCATTTCTTGCAAAAGAGGTGTTGGAATATGTGCCATGTGGATTTGGATGCCCACCTTTTGTATCTTTATCTAGAATCTTCCTTCATGTTTGATATTGTCTATAAATAAGGTGGTTGTTGTAGTAGTTTATATGGTTCATTTGTAGGTACTATTATGCTATTGGAATTATTCTAAAATATCAATGGTGGTGAACTCTTATAAGAGCTTGGCTCTGGAAGTGTATTGTAACCTTCATTATAAATGAATTAATAAATTGGGTTTTACTTTGGAGTTTGATATTTTTCACCTGAAAGGGTTTTTCCCATGTATATCTTGTGTTTTCAATTTTTTTACTTGTATTTGATGTCATTTTATCTTCTCCATATGTTCTATCTCACTACTATAGCTAATCAAACATAAAAATTTGTATAACTCTCCCCATTAGATTGGTGTAGGAAGTGTATTTTGTGTACCTTTCTTCCTTTCATACCTTTCATATCCAATGCACCCATCTATTTGTTCTCCTACATGTGGCTTATACCTTACAATACTCCCTCTCATTATCTTGTCCCTTCTTTTTCAACATCTTCACACTTTTCTCCACATGCAATCTCTCTCTCTCTCTCTCTCTCTCTCTCTCTCTCTCTCTCTCTCTCTCTCACACACACACACACACACACACACACACACACACACACACACACTACCCATTTAGTCCTATGCATGGCTTCTTCCCTCTCTAGCTTTCTCATGACCTCTCTCTCTTACTACCACCTCTATTCAACTCATTGGGGGTTATGTTCCTACCTATATATAATTGATCTCCTCATGGTCAATCTATACTCTATCTTCCCCTCATGCATAAAGACCAATAGCTACAAAATTTTCCCATGCTTTATTCTTTCTTGGCACCTCAACCGTTGCCTCCCTAAAAAATATTGCATCACCATTTTCTCTCCTTTCAATACAAGTCATCCTTGAATCTGACCCAAATCTCTAGGCATTTAAACTCACCTACCTACTATCCTCCAATGAGCACTAGAGTGCCTCACCGTTGATGTTAGACATGCCTTCACTCTACCTCTAAATCCTTTTGGGATCTCACATGATTATTCATTTAATACACGAGGTGGCCATTAATGTTGACACATGTATAACAACCCCTCAATGGATCCTTCTATCTTATTTACACTAAACATCCACCTACACATTATCTTTTTGGCCATAAATGTGGTCACCTATGATACATGTGTGGCTCTATCCTATCAATACATCACTGACAAATCATCCTATGAATTTAATGCCATCTACCTTGCTGCCAAAATCTACCCATAAAACCTTCAATATTTTTCATTCCCAATGGCCTCCTCTATGTTGTCACAACCTCCTTTACTACAAAATCACTCATGCAAGCATTTTTTCATCCAATCATGGCCACCCAATTGACCCTTCAAACTTATTTATTGTCAATCATATTCCTTATGACCCTTCTTTCATGATCCTTCAGTTACACAATTACCTTCTTGTAGTCTTTTAGGAATTCTCTAAACATCATTATACACCTCTATGACCTATAACTAGCTTGACAACATTAGTCCACATCTCGATGTAGCCAATAAACATTTCTCCATAAGAACACTCACATAGTGTTCCTTTGTTGTGCATGCAAGTGTAACACCATCACTCATCTTCATGACTCCTAGTCATCTAAAACATCACCCTAAATGTTTCCCTCAATTCTTAGTAACCTCCCTATTACTACTAGTGCAATTACTCTAATGTCATATTCATTTGTCTACAAGTGCCTAATCACTCCATGGGAAAACTTCTATATTTTGTGATAAAACTTTCTTCTAGTGTAGCTCCATTTTTTTTTAAGTGAGTCGATACTCACTCTCCATTTATTATGAGTCCTCAAACATGTGGTTTCAAGTTGCTACCTCCTTCATTTGAAGTACATTTTACACTATGATGGGTCCTTCACTAATAGATATAATTTAAAACCTGTAGTGGCTTCAAGTACATGATCAACGTCAAATGACTACTTCCACACCTATGGCTTATTCCAACTCAAATGTTCAGAGATGATCCAACAACATGATGACAAGATCTTAGGTAAATTATTTTGAAAACCCTCAAAGACTATTATATTTATTCATGTTATTCATTAACATTAGGTTTCATACAATAATTTCATGATCTTTTCTTAGCATTTTTACAACACTTTCATGTGGACATGTGATTGAAAATCACTATCAATGACTTTACTACATGTACACTGAGAGACAAGGAACCTATCAATGTTCATTCCATTTAATTTCACTTCGTGTGGCAAACTAAAAAATTGCATTGATGATGATAAGTTACAAATCACCTTCAATCACATTACAAAATGCACACAAAGAAATAAGGATCCTATCAATGATATGTCATTTAATTTCAATATTTGTGTTTTAAACTAGAAAACTACATTGATGATGATGAGTTACAAATCATGTTTCTTGAGGGATTACATCTAATCGTCAAGAATAATTTGTACTTCAGTAGATTTCCATATTTAAAAGAAATGTGAAAACAACTAAAAAATATTTAGGTTACACTTTAGTATTGGAATATAAATTATCATCTCAACCTTCCTTCCATTGAATGTTTCAAAATCCAAATAAAATTTCAAAGAGAAATCAAGGAAGTTTAATAAGCCTCATGAATTCATGTATGGTGTTCTTAAAAGCTTATTAAGTGCTAACTTCAACAATCTCCTTCATGTTCATCCATTCAACCATAATAAACTACTTCCTTGAACATATAATGACCAATAATTTTATAATCTTCCATTGTGTTAAGTATCACCATACCTAGTCGTACATAGGTCTTAAGAATAAGATACAAGATGTCATTGATAAAATCATGTGATCAAGGTCAAAGGAATTAATAGAAATTAAAATCTACTAGTTGCAATACCAATGATTAATTGCAAATGTACACATATTCCTTTTAAAACCACTAAAATAATGTTGAGGATCATTATATTGATGACAATTATAAAAAGGATAAAAATTGGAATATATGTCAAATGATAGCACTTTTATAGTAGTCATTGTTACATATTCCATCCCACCTCCTACTATTCCCTTGATTGCATTATCTAAAGAGAAAATCATTAAAAATAGTGTTGCATATAATTTTTGTACTTTATACACCTTGAAAACAAAATCATGATAGCCTTTTATAAGACTTTGGCTATGGTAGGTGCTTAGAAACCTTTATGGGAATTCTTATATAAGACTATACCAACATTATATTGATGAAATATATACACATAAATGTGAAAAATAATAGTAAGTAGTTTTTAAAATATCATTATATTATATTTCTCACTCAAAAGTAGGGTATACTGGGAGTATGGGAAATGTTTATAGTATTCTAGAATCTCATGTTCTAAGTTGTACCATACATTTCAAATTTACTCTATGACTAATTTAATGAGCCAAGTAGGCAATAGTAGTATTATGAATAGATGACCTATATTACTACATATTTAGAATATGGTTATAATTAAACATTTTGGCTGAAGTGATACTATAATTGTATGCATTTTCAGCTTACTGTACTCTTAGGGTTGCATGGTAGTTGGAAGTCATGAGTAGATAGAGGGTATCTAGAATTTGTATGGTTTGCTACGTGTAATTGTGATTGTACTTATTATACACTTTTATTTTTAGATTAGTTATGGTATTCATGTAGATGTCACTATCTACCACCCTCATTGAAGTCTTAGGCCACTCCCAAAAGGGAGATGTGTGGGGGACCACCTAGAAGATGTTTGGAGGTAAAGTGCTTGGATAATTCTCTTCCTCCTTACAATTGTTACAAATACCATATGATTGCACTCAAAATCATGATTAAGATCATTGGTCTTACATTATTGTATAAATTGAAATTTAATATGGATAATTCTCTCTTATATACACCATTTGCAGACAATAGTCCTATTTCTGAATGATATTTTAATGTATCTACTCCAAACATGAAAATGTCACCCATTGGAAATTATTAAATGTGAATCATATTTACTGTCAACATGAAAATATTTATTGGTTAGATATTATATTCTAAATGCATTAAAATAATATGTCAATTAATGGAGAGAATCATACTTAATTCATTTATTTCTTATTTTCTCAAATTAGTA
Organism: Cunninghamia lanceolata; assembly: GCA_027924645.1. NCBI lineage: Eukaryota > Viridiplantae > Streptophyta > Pinopsida > Cupressales > Cupressaceae > Cunninghamia > Cunninghamia lanceolata. Next base: position 11,000,178 of record BSBN01000193.1, read on the forward strand.
TTTTTTTCCCTTATTTTTAGTGAGAGGGATCATTACACTATCCCCCTGTAATTTTAGAAAATGTGGGTTAAACAAATTTTTTTTGGCACAAGCTATACCCATTAAGTGAACACATTCTAAAATAGTATACTAAAACAATGATTAGGTCTTGTTATGCCTTGCATACACACCCCAATCTTTACTTAGGAAATTTGGGGAACCCCTTTTTATTTTTGACCTTTGCTTCTTTGTTCCTTATATTTATTGATTGTTCATATGATTTTACCCCTTTTGGAATCTTTTCCTTTTCTTCTATTTTGATTTTGGACATTTTCCTTAGAGTATTTGGTCTTTTTTTTTCTCTTGATGTTGGTGTTTCTCAAAAACCCAAGATCTCATATCTAAAATTTGTTCTAAATGTAGGATTTGTTGTTTGTCATTCTATCAAGACATCAAACATCAAAAGAACTTTGGAACTAGGTTCCAATGCTTCATTTCCTTCTGGATCCCTGAATTCATGTTTACATTATTTTTCTTCTTTGTTGAATTTTAGACTTTTGGGTTTCCCAAGAACATTGGAACCCTAGAACCAAATCCTAAAGTTTGAGTTCCACTCAGATTCCTACTCCCTCAACTAACCAAATTTATTACACATGAATTTAAATTAAATACCTAGGTATTTAATGAATTTTGATCAATTTTAGTTGCATTTTGCATTTGAAGATCATATTTCTTGAGCAATTTAAGCCCTAGCTGGCTTGTGCATTCAACCATATCAAGTTTGCAATTAGTTTTGGGATTTTGCATAAGGACTAGGCCATTCCCAAAATGGAGATGAGTTGGGGACCACCTAGTCGATATTTGGAGGTAAAGTGCTTGGATAATGCTCCCCCTCCTTGTAATTGTTATAAATATCATATGATTACACTCAAAATCATGATTAAGATCATTGGTCTTACTATATTGTGTAAATTGAAATTTAATATGGATAATACTCTCTTATATACACTATTTGTGGATGATAGTCCTATTTCAAAATGATATTTTAATGTATCTATTCAAAACATGAAAATGTCTCCCATTGGAAATTACTAAATGTGAAGCATCTTTACTATCAGCATGAAAATATTTATTTGTTAGATATTATATTTTTTGCATTAAAACAATATGTCAATTTATGTAGAGAATCATATTTCATTCATTTTTTTCTTATTTTCTTAGTTTAATATTTTTTCCTTACTCTTAGTGAGAAGGATCATTACACTACCCCCTTGTAATTTTGGAAATTCTTGGTTAAACAATTTTTTTTTGCACAAGTTATACCCATTAAGTGAACACATTATCAAATTGTATACCCAAACAATGATTGTGTATTGTTCTGTCTTGCATACACACCACACTATTTACTTAAGAAATTGGGGGAACCACTTTTTATTTTGAACTTTTGTTCTTTGTTCCTTATATTTATTGAATATTCATATGTTTTTACCCTTTTGGAATCTTTGCCTTTGTTTCTGTTTTGATTTTGGACATTTTCCTTATGGTTTTTGGCCTTTTTCTCTTGATGTTTGAGTTTCTCAAAATCCTAAGAGCCTGGATCCAGAATTCATTCTGAACCTAGGCTTTTTGGTTTTTCATTCTATCAAGACTTTGAAAAACAACATAACTTTTGAACTTGGTTCCAATGTTTTGGTTCTTTTTCGATCCATGATCCCAAGTTTCCTTTATTTTTCTTCTTTGTCATATTTAAGACTTTTGGGTTTCCTAGGAACTTTGAAACCTTGAAACCAAATCCTAAAGTCTGAGTTCCACTCAGATTCCTACTTCTTCCACTGACCAAATTTATTACACATGAATTCAGATTAAATACATAGGTATTTAATCAATTTCGATCAATTTTATTTGCACTTTTCATTTGAAGATCATATTTCTCTACCAATTTAAGCCCTACCTGCCTTGTGCATTCAACCATATCAAATTTACAATTAGTTTTGGGATTTTGTGATGGCACACTCCCTTAAAGAACGCACAAATCCCAGTTCAACCACCAAGTGAGAATCAAGTCTTAGCCTAATAAAAACACTTCTATAGATCTTCTGACATTAAAAATGATAGGAAATACAAATATTTCATTCACAAAATGTAATACAATGATGGGAGGTTTCCAATTCTTCTACACAGTCCCAGATCATCATATAAAGAAAAGAAGAAAGAGATTTATAGTAGAAAGGACAATGGTAAGCAATCGAATTCAAAAGTTATATTATTGTCAAAAACAAACATTACATCTCTACCATTCGGCCTATATAGATCGGCCTTTCTACATGTAGAAATATCGACCCAATCTATTTCTTGTCTATTAGTCTCTCCTCAAAACCATCGACCTCCATGCTTGTACTTTTTCTATCTCTCTCTTGTTCCTCCTTAACTCAATCGGCCTCTCTGGCAATTTCAACCTCCTCATTATCTAGACTACGGCCTCTCCTTCAACATCTATTGCTCATAGCCTTCAACAACCTCCTTCCTCATGATCACACCTCTCTATCTTCTTTATATTACCCACCTTGAATGATCGGCCTTTTCCTTGCTTTAGACCGTCAACCTTCAATTCGGCTTCACTCGGCTTCCTCCTCTTCTACTTCTGGCTGCTCTCCTCATATATAGCTTCATCGACCTCTCTCCCTGTATCTACAAATAGCACCATGTTAATCCCATCTATAGCAAATAAATAAAATATTTATGACTATTGTTGCTAGGAAGAAGCCTCTCATGACCTGCAAAAAGCAAAAACAACAACAATAGCCGCTGCCATATTGAAATTGTCGCCATCACCAAGAAAATGGATCCTCCAGAGTTAATGTGATCACCACATGTAGAGGAAGAAAACATTCCACTTAGAAGTAGGACCTCCATCTCTTGTAGCAATTTAATGAAGTTTTTTTAATGCTATTTCTAAATCAGTCGATCCACAAAGTAAGAAGGAAAATCACATGAATCCTTTAATTGCTTCGCTAACTAGGTCCACCTTTCATCTGCATGATTTGAGGCTTTTGTCTTTAAATCTGATGTTAATTTCCAGGCATGACCTCCTCAGAATTAGCAACAAATTTAAATGCCAAAGAAACAATCAATTGAGAGAGTTTATCCAGGCAAGGTTCTGTCACTCGGGTGACGGGAGGTTCCATGCACTCACAAAATTTCAGAATAAGATTCTAGCTTTATTTCTAAACAAAAACTAGCACATCAAAAATTTAAAATAACCAAACATTGATCAAGGCAAGATGCCCCTGTATCAGACTCCCCCACTGAATAAAATTCATGAGCTCCTTCTCATAAACTCTATAACCTCTTCTTCCATTTCTTCCAATTTGTCTCATGCTTGCTATTATTCTTCCTAATTTTCTTCATCTGTAATTGCTTGTTGACCACATTCTTATCATAGATTCATCTGTTGATTTCTTTATCCATTACAAATTGTGATGATTCTGTCTCATCAATTTCAAACAAAACTTCATCCTCTTCTTTTGATTCTTTCACTACTATCTCAAAGATACCTTTACCATTTTCTTTTTCTTCTATAATCTTTTTCACCAAGCTTGCACTATCTTCTTCAGACTACTCCTTCGAGTTGAACATTGTCTCTAATCTCATTTACTCTTTTGCAAATTTTCAGGTTTCTTCTCCTCTGCATTCTCATTGAAATCACAAACTAGATTTTCTCCATCCTCAGACTTTAACTTACATTGATTACCTTCTTTCTTCAGATCCATTAGCCTACCAAAGTGTGAACTTTTTAAATTCTAACTTTACTCCATTCCAGGTTCTTTTTCCTTGTCATCATGTCTTGTAAACACCATAGACTTAGGAAAATAACAATTTTCCAATGTATTCAACCATCCTAAAATCTCTTGCAAGTACTCATATATATTTCTTTCCTCTAAATACTCTACCTTCCCTAAATCTGCATTCATCATTTTATGTGTTCTCCTATCCTCCCTCCTATCATAAAGCACAACATCATTCTCTCTTCTCCTCATGCCTGCACAAGAAATGAATACATTATAGAAAACATATTTTTCTTCATCCACATATTCCATGCTTTCATAAAGCTCGTGCTATCTTCTAGACATTCCCTCTCTTTCAACATATCACATAAACTTGGACTCCATCTCACCCATACTCAACCGTTCAACATCACCTATCCTTGCACTCTTCTTGATACCAATAATATCATCTATTATGGACCATGTTTTCTTATCCTTTTTTCTATCATCAGCAAAATCATTCTTCCCTATCAACCCATACATGTTATAATGTAATATTCTTATATGGATTTTCTATCCCATATGGCATACCATGAACAAAATGAAAAACAATACATTTTACCTCTCCTTGTAGTTTTGTTACCATTTACCACCTTGCATTCTTGGTTATTTCAGCAAAATTCTTCACTTCACTCCTTGTATTTTCATCAGAACTTCCTTTAACTGCTGTCCCCTTATAGGAATCCATATCTCCAATTCATAAAGCTTCAACCTTTGCATCCTCAGCTTCATGGTCTATTGTCTTTTCTTCAAATTCTGCATTGTCCTTCTTTTCTTTCCTCGCTATTACCTTAGTTTCTTCTTCCTTCTTCATGCCTTTTTCTACCTTTTCCTTTTGGGTTCCATTCTCCCTCTTTATTTCATTTCCTTCTCTTATCATTTTCCTTTCACTCACAGTTAGCCACATCTTATCCTCATACTCATAAATTTTACTCAAAGACTTAAATTCATCAAAATCAAATTAGCTACTTCCTACCTTGCACATACCCTGTTGCTTTTTCTTAGGCTCTTCAATATGATCTGGGGCATTATTCTCCTTTCCATTTTCTTCTCTGGGCTTTATCACGTGTTCTTCTTCATCTACACATATCTTCTTCTCTTGCCTTGGTTTCTTCTTCCTTTCAACTTCTTCTACTATTGTCTTGTGCTTTTCTACCCATTCTGGATTCTTCTTCTTCTTGAATTAATGTCTTGTTGCCCCTACACTTGGCTTATCTTCTTGTCTTTCCTTAGTCTCTATTATCTCTTCCATTCTTGATGCCATTTTGTTGTCACACAGGTTAGCACAAACCACTCTTTCTCTTTGTTACACATCTACAACTAACTTCTTTTTCCAATATGGTATTATATACCCATGATTCACTATTTTATTCTTCTCTTCTGTAACTTGGAGGTTTACATTTCTATTTTCTCTTGCACAAAAAACATCATTACCAAAACTTACTTTTACCTCCTCATGGCTTTGGTTTCCTAGTCTTCTTACATCCTTGGTGTCTTGTCTTGCTACCCCTTTCTCTTCATAGGCTTTCTTCTTTTCTTGATCAACCCTCTTTCCACCTTCAGGTATTGCTGCTACAAACTATCTTTTATTATTTATGGCTGTAATCTAGCTTCTTTTTCTCTTATCTTCAGCTCCATTGATGGGCTCTGATCTTGCTCTTTCTTTTATTCCCTCCAAAGGCTTGTCCTTAGTCTTCTTCACACCTGTATTCAGAACTTCAAACAATTCATCAGAAAATAAATCAAGAGACCAAGATGTCTCCTCCTATGTCTCCTTCCTGGACACTTTCTTTTCTTCTTTTTCTTGTGCTCCTTGTTGGACCTCCTCTTTTCTCTTTTTCTTACTTTTATCCAAGTCCCTCATAATGAGAACTTCCTTCTTCTCTCTCTGTCTACTTTCTGCAGTCACAACCTTATGAGGAAAATAGATCCTTTCCAAGATCTCCATTCTTATTGAGATCTCTTCTAATCCCTCTTGATACTTTCTAGTTTCTACTTCATCCCAATATCTATCCCAAAATGGGATTATTATGGGTCTCTTTACACAAATGCCGATCCTTTCTCACTTCTACAAATCTGCAACTTTGCTCAAGCTTCAAGTTCAAACTGCCTCTCCTTCGGCGATCTGTTTAAACAACACTTTCTACAACTACCCTCAACCCAACAAGACCTAGAAGATGTATCTCTCAAAACCCCCTCTACCCACTCTCTTTTGTTGGAGGAAGTTATACACCTTCTACCCATTTTATCCCTACTGGAGGATATAAGTTACAAGCCCTTTTTCATGCCTACAACAACAAATAACTCTTTCTCAACTTTATCACACCTCATTCTTCAGCATTGTTTTTACCATGCTAGTGATCTTCTATCTCTGTAGCATTCATAGGACTGCAACACTCATACACAATACCCATCAAAAGTAAGAACATATACAGTGCTCATTGCCCAGTTCTTTTGGGACTCTAGGTCTCTTCGTCACAATTATCAAAAACATCAACACACATAACTCTCCACTTCTCTTCCTGACCTTTAACTGAGCTCTGATACCAATCTAATGGCATACGCCCTAAAAAAATGCACAAATATCAGTTCAACCACCAAGTGAGAATCAAGTCTCAAACTAATAAAAAGACTTCAACAAATCTTCTGACATTAAAAATAACAGGAAATACAAATATTTGATTCACAAAATGTAATACAATGACGGGAGGTTTTCAATTCTTCTACACAGTTCCAGATCATCATATAAAGATAGGAAGAAAGAGATTCATAGTAGAAAGCACAATTATCAGCGATCGAATTTAGAAGTTATATTGTTGGAAAAAACAAACATTACATCTCTACCATTCGGCCTATATAGATCGGCCTTGCTACATGCAGAACTACAACCCAATCTATTTCCTATCTATCAGTTTCTAGTTAGAACCATCGAACTCCATGCTTGTACTCTTTATATCTCTTTCCTATTCCTCCTTAACTCAATCAGCCTCTCTGGCAATTTCAACCTCCTCATTATCTGGACTGCGGCCTCTCCTTCAACATTCATTGCTCACAGCCTTTAGTGACCTCCTTCCTCATGATCACACCTCTCTATCTTCTTTATATTACCCACCTTGAATGATCAACGTTTTCCTTGATTCAGACTGTCAGCCTTCTATTTGGATTCTCACTCATCCTTCCCCTCTTCTTCTTCTGGCCGCTCTCCTCATATATAGCTTTATCGACCTCTCTCCCTCTATCTATGAATAGCACTATGTTAATCCCATCTGCAGTAAATAAATAAAAGATTTATGACTATCACTACCAGGAAGAAACCTCCCACGACCTGTAGAGAGCAAAAACAACATCAATAGCCACTGTCATATTGAAACTGTCGCCATCAGAAAGAAAATGGAGCCTCCAGAGTTAATGTGATCACAACATGTAGAAGAAGAAAACGTTCTGCTCAAAAGCAGGACCTCCATCTCTTGCAACAATTTAATGAAGTTTTTTTAATGCTATTTCTAAATCAGTCAATCCACAATGTAAGAAGGAAAATCACATGAATCCTTTAATTGCTTCGTGAACTAGGTCCACTACCTTTCATTTGCATGATTTGAGGCTTTTATCTTTAAATCTAATGTTAACTTCCAGCCATGACCTCCTCAAAATTAGCAACAAATTTAAATGCCAAAGAAATAGTTAGCTAAGAGTGTTTAGCCAAGCAAGGTTCTGTCACTCAGGTGATAGGAGGTTCCACACACTCATAGAATTACAGAATAAGATTCTATCTTTATTTCTAAACAAAAACCAACACATCAGAAATTTAAAGTAACCAAAAATTGATCAAGGCAAGATGCCCCTGCATGATTTTGCATAAGGATTGGTGCCTTGGGTGTGTTGTCCATTCTAAAACCTCCTTATTTATTTTTTTTCAGTCAATCTTAAATTTTTAGGTTGTTTATGTTTTTTGGTTTTGTTATTTTTTAATTATATTGTTGGTTTCCCCTTCTCCTTTCCTATTTTATTCAAGTTATTTTTTTGTTATAAAATTTAAATACCCAACAATGTCAAAGGAATCCAGTCATTCCTTAGGTAGGTGAACTTCTTGAGGAGATTTGTTACAAATTTTGTAGAAACCACTGAACCAATCTCTAGGATGCTAAAGAAAGGAGAAGCTATCACATTGAGTGAAGAACAAATCAAATATTTATGAGGGTTAAATAGGGTATAAAGTAAGGCCCTATTCTAAAATCACAATATTGTTATAAACCATTTCAGTTGTTTTCCTCTATCTCATTTCATACTATAGTTGTTATTTTGTTACAAGAAAGTGATGAAGGTTATGAACAACCTATTGCCTTCTTTAGCAAATCTCTCCAAGATGTAGAATTGAAATATGACCTAATAGAGAAAAAAGCTTATGCATTAGTAAAGGTTGTCAAGAATTTTAGATCATACTTAGTAGGTGCTACTATTATTGCATATGTTCCTATAGCTGATGTCAAGAACATTTCCACCCAACAAGAAGTGACTAGGAGGAGATGTAGATGGAATAATAGGATCAAGGATTTTAACATCGATATTAAGATCATTAAGCTAGTAAGGGGACAAGGACTAGCTAAAATGATGGATAAAGCAAATTTAGAGGCTAATCAGGTATGTAATTTTGAAGTTGACCTAGCTATTCCTAATTGTGACATGAAGGAATCTGAATAGTATAGGATGTTGTTTATTACTTACAACAAATGTCTTGTCCTGAAGATATGACTAATAATCAAAAGATGACACCGAAGTTATGGGCCATAAAGTATGTGATTATTAAGAATGAGCTTTGCTGGAGGAATTTAGAAGGCATTTTATTTAAATGTGTAAATGGGCAGCAAGCAATACAGATCCTAGAAGAGATGCACCAAGGTGTATGTGGACACCATTACATGGATAATACAATAACCCATAGGGTTTAAGGGCTAGATATTGGTGGCCCCTAGGTTTCAAAGATGCTCAGAAGTTGGTCAGTTGTGATGCTTGCGAAAATTTTTAGGAAACCTAATTTTTTTTGGATATCTACCTCTCAAACTAATAATAGTTGAGGCTTCTTTTCAACAATGGGGAATTGAATTCATAGGATAGATCAACAAAAAGTCAAGTGGAGGACATAGTTGGATCCTAGTTGCCACTGATTACTTCACTTAATGGGTTGAATCCATTCCATCCAAAATGACAACAAGCAAAGTTGTGATGGATTTTCTGATGAAGAATGTTTTGACAAGGTTTGGAGTGCCTAAAAAGATAATATTAGACAATGCGATGTGTTTTAGGTCAGATGAATTCATGCTCAAGGAAATGGATAGGCTAAATCTAGCAATAAGAGCTTGATGAATATTGTTAAGAGGATGATTGAAAAGAAAAAAAGGGCTTGCTATTAGAAGATAAGTCTTGATTGATGGGCAAATAGGGTAATAGTATAAAGGGTTGATGGGTAGTCCCCATTTCATTTAGTATATGGCCTGGAAGCAAGAATGACAAACAACAATTTATTGCAAGTATACAAGTTTATCCAGAAGTATGATGAAGATACATTAGATGTAATACAGAATAGAATAAATTAGGTGACACAACTAGATGAGACTAAAAGGTTGGCACAACAGAAGAATGTCAAAATACAAGTACAAGTGAAGCATTTGTATGATAAAAGGGTTGTTGAAAAGAAGTTTCAAATAGAAGATATGGATCTACTATGGAATCCAAGGGCTTAGGAGAACGAAAATATGGTAAATTTGATGCCCTCTAGTTAGGACCATACTTTGTTAGCAACACACATGGAGAGGACTCCTATTTTCTGCAAAATCTAACTAGAAAACTTCTTGAACTACCTACACATGGATAGTTCCTAAAGGCATAATTTTCATAAGGTATGTTCTATTCTATGGACATTGTATTTTATGTAAATAGTCTTTGCCTACTTTGGTTTTGTTTTGGCTTTGTTTTTTTTCTTTGTGGTCTACCTCTCTATAGTTTTATGTTGTCTCACTTTGTCCTAGTCAAACAAATGTACCCAATTAGAGCCACTTTTAGGGCTTGTATTTTCCTTCTTTCTGTGCCTAGGGTTTAGTTTACTTAGTCTTGTAAAATCATATAGAAAACCTTAAAATCCTTAATTCTTCCACTATGGTCCATTTATTTATTAAGTATTTCCAATTTCTCATTGACTGCTTGTTGCTTGTTGCCAACCCTTTAAGTTGCAATCTTATGTCTAGGGCGCCATGTTTTTACCGGCCCCTTAGTTCTCATGTTATCGCCTAGACCCACGCACTAATTTTTCTCACCATACACTAACTTATTTTCTTGTGCCCTTTATTCATTTGGCCCCACAAAGATTAGAATATATGAGTTTAAGCTCACGGAAAAAATTAGAAGTTCATGCATGGCTTTGTCTTGATTCATTTCTGCCAACCCGCGAAATATTTTTTACTATGGAAAAGCATGCTTACGAAACCTCAAAAAAGGTGACATGTGGTAGGTTTTTGGTCAAGTAATGCAGTGGGGCCCATTGGTATGTGAAGAGAACTTGTGTCTCAAATTACTACTTGAACCTCTTAGTTGAACCTATGTTTTGAACCTCTTTGTTGAACCTTTCTAGAGTTCATTTAGTAGGTTCAATGAATTTTAGTTCAATTGTTCCTTGGTTCATTGGTCTGAGGATATGCGATGTCGGCATCGCTGTGACGAAGTACTATCGGCAGAACCGTGTTGAAGACCATTGGCATCGGTGAGACAAGGGCCGTCGGAATAAGCATCGAAGGTTCGTCCGATGCTGAGTGTCACCCCGATGGAAGCATTCAACCGTCGGCGTCGGCAAGACAAGGCCTATCGGCCAAACTTTGTGGAGTTACTCCGACAGGAGTAGTCACTCCGACGAAGGTTACGGTCGTCGGCAAGATAAGGCCTATCGGCCAAACTTTGTGGAGTTACTCCGACAGGAGTAGTCACTCCGACGAAGGTTACGGTCGTCGGCAAGACAAGGCCTATCGGCCAAACTCTGTAGAGTTACTCCGACAGGAGTAGTCACTCCGATGGTGTATGTCTATCGGCAAGAGAATACCCGTCGGCTAAAGGTGTTGGGCCGATGTACTACGGTGGAAGTCTTATTGGTATCGGTGAGACAAACCTCTGTCGGAGTGAGGGCTAGATCTTTTGCCGATGGAGAATGTTATACCGATGGTAACCTTGGTGGTCGGGGAGACAATGCTCATCGGTGGGAGGTGAAGTCTGAGGGCCGATGGGAGTTGTTATGCCGATGGACTTGGAGGCTTGGTATTGTCGGCAACAAAATTGCTGACAATACTCTTTCGCCTGTTGGCGGTTATAAACTGCAAAGTCCTTTGCGACTTGGTACATGTGGGACTAAACGCCTCACTGAAATGTGAACCGTTGCGACGGTTAGATGGCAGCGACGTATGAGGAATTTGTTCTATCAGTTAGAGCAGAAGTTAGTAACGACTTTTTTGTTCTTGCAGATTGGAAATAGAATGATATGTCTATAGGTGTCGTTGGAATTATTATGAAGAGACTTGAATAAAGGTTCGTTCTGTAAATGTACAGGGGTGTGAACTGTGTATGATGTCGAGAATCAAACACCAGAGCAAGAAGCTGAGTTCTTTATTGTAACTGTATATCTTACTGTAATAAAGATTGTTTTCTTGTGGTGGTGGGTTTTTTACCCGTAAGGGTTTTCCCACGTAATTCTGTGTGTCTGTGGTCTAAATATTGTCTATTTTGGTTTCTCTTGTGTATTCATCTGTGTTATTGTAATTTAAAAAGTGACTGGTCTACACTGTCCCCTGGGAATTAACATTAGGGAAGCTGTTTTCCGCACCTGTGCTTTCCTTACAGTATGTCCCACTAAGTCCACATGGCATATTTCAAGGCTTTCTGCCATTCTACTGAGTCATTTGGGGAGGACCCATATGTGGATTGTAAAAGCCCAGAAGGAAGACATTTGGCAAAGACTCTAAAGGTGCATTATCAAAGTGACCTATTGGATGCCACGTGTCATGATATTATGGCCTTTCCATCATTCTTCAAGCCTTCATTTGTAGTTAAATATTATGACTGTCAAAGCGTGGGAGACCACCAAGTGGGTTAAGGTAATTATTTCTTTCAATTGCAAGCCTTTTGTTGAGTTGTAAATGTTGTCAATCAAAATACGCACCCAAATGCTAATCTATCAACTTAGCTACCTGTTGACACATGGGAACACTCCTAGGCCTATGGGTTGCCTAAAACTTGGAGTGAACCTCCAGAGTGAGATGCTTCTCTTAATAACTTCACCTAATCTAAAAGGGATTTCTGAGAAAAGGGTAGAAGGTTGACTAAAAATGAAACTTGAAACTTTAATAGATGATATTTTTGTAGAACTTTACTTATTTTGATGCATTTACTCACAATCAATTTCTTAAGACCTTTACCTTTACAATCTTACTTGAAACATGCAACACATAAATGATTTGTATGAAGGTTTTGAAATTAAACTCAATATACAACCTACATTACATGAGACTTCCGCACACAAATTCACACATTGAGACATAACAAAGGATCTGATTTGTATGACCACAGTGAAACATCAAATAAATACTACAAATATGAGACAAAATATAAGATAGGAATTCTCTACTGCTTTATTAAAACTAAAGGAATATAAAATTCTAGTACAAAAGTGTTTACAAAACTCTCTATAGGTGAACAAGAGATAAAGAAACAATATTCTAAACTGAGAAAAAACTAAGTTTTTCTCCTACTTATGCCTCCAAAACTCTTCCAAGGAAAAAGTTGGAAAAACTCTCAAAATAGCCATCCTTTTTTTCATTTTTGAGATCTAAAGAAAAGCCTTAAAATCAGTAACATAACTACCTCTAAACTGAGTAGAAAAGCTGCCAAAATGCTCTCCAATGTGGTCCCACCAAAATCTCCTTCAAATTAGGCTTTACCTTATCAATAAAAGCTCTAATTTGCCAAGTTTTTCTCTATTTCGCCCAAAAGAAAGCAAATCTAAAAAAGAAAGATTTGGTCTATATTCACTCTACTTTAACTGCATTCAATTCGCAATTATTTAAAAGAAATTTATAAAACATTGCTTTAAGTAATGCTTTACAATGATTTGTAGTTTTATCTCCTGATTTGTCTTGATTAGACTTTTTGCAAAAAGACAAGGCTTTAATGAATCTTCACCAAGTATAATACATTCCATTTGGGCATTTGATTTTTTATAAAAATCATTAAAAATTATTTCAAGGCATATTGAGAGGTTTTTTAAAAAGGAAAACCTCCTAAGGTATGTCCTCCATTCGGTCTGCAAAAATTCCTAAGGCAATATGGCATATTGTCTTACCTTTCAAATGTGACTAAAATGCCTCTAAGGCATAAAGCCTAAGCATTATATATGTAGTGGGGACATAATACCATGAGGGGTATTAGCTAAGGCATTTGATTTAATTCAAATGTGACAAAAATATCCACATCGACTAGGGAAAAATGGAACCTTAAACACAAAACCAACAAATCCTATCTTTTCGGCCTCATTTGCATTTGACCTTTTTGATGAAAAGAGGATCTACCTCTAGCTGCCATCAGGGCTAGGGTTTGGAACTGAAAACCTTCATCTCTCATAGTTTCAGAGGATTTCCATGCAATTTTCTATAGGAAAATGAAAGGTAAGTTATTCTTTGTTACAAAACTAAACTCATTTCTCTATTTGCAGCATTATTGGGCTTTCTTGGCCACAGCAACAATCTTCCCTGATACATTTAATTTTGTTTTATTCACTGATAAATCCCCATTCTACATATGAGGCCACACTAGAATCATTTCTAAAGCTTTTCTGTTAGGGTTTCGAAGGTGTCTTTCTACAATAGGAACTCTGATAAGATTATATCATTTAATCTCCTTATTTTTTTGTGAAAACAAGCTCAATTTGAGCTCTTGAAACTGTAAAAGAAGGAACCCTCAATTGTTTCCATGCTTCTCCATTTCTCTAAAGTTCTTTCATATTCCATAATCATGGCTAGCTATCTTTTGAGTTTTCTTTTGCGCTTAGACAATATTACAGGTCATGGCTTAGTCGTGCTCTCACATATTTGAATGCTTTTTTACAAGAGCATTTTAACTATAATATCTACTAGAGATTCTATTTTGGTGCGAGATAGATTCACACGTGACAATTGCATAGCTTAAAGTCACTAAATATCATTTTTTAAATCAATTTTGGATTTAACCTACAAGTTTAGCACTTGCTATGCATGCCTTATCTATGCCTCACCCCTCACATGTGTGCACATTTGCCAATTGTCTTGAGCTATGTCTAGATGCTCGCCATCACTTATAGACTCAGAAGAAAAATCTGCCAAGACCCTAGGACAAGGATAACTAATTAGCTGAGATAAGGCACGTAAGCCCTTGCAAGTTTGACTACCTCTATTTCACTTAGCAAGTTTCTTGATGTACTCAATGAAACCTTTCCAATGTTATGAATAGAATAAAACTGAGACAGTTTGCAAACTAAAGTTGGATAAATTGCAATGTCCCTTGCTTCTAGAAATGTTACAAATATTTTATCCATGGGATTTGTATACCCTACTCCAAAGCTCCAATTTTGGCACTTATATTGTATTGTATCTTTTATGACACCAGCTTGACTATCATGTGACTGATAATATGTTTTTTAATGGTTGTTTATATATTTGGGAGTAATCGTACACCTCATTCACATCAAAAGGTGGTAACTTTTTGTTCTATTTATATTCTATAACTGCTACTACATGATGCCTCTCTAGATGTCATTACTAACAATCACATGGAAATTGTATTGAAGCATTATAACTATCTTTCTATGCATTTATATCTGTGCTTCCGCATTCTTGTATATAGGGTTGTCACCTTCTATGGCATTACACGTGGACTATCCTATATGCATATTTACTATAATGGTGTCTTCTTCCCACTCATTCTTTCTTCACCATGGCTATCTTCTCCATTCGAAAGGTGATTAGTTACTTGTTCTTTCATGTCTCTGAAATGGAGATCTTATATATTCTAGATTAAAGCCTTCACCCTCTGATCAACATTGATGACTGTAACATAATGCATATGTTATCTTCTTTATCATCATGGCACTTTTATTTCTCTGCTCAATTTGGTATTTCTATACATGACTGTCTTATGGTTGTCTTGTCTTTGCGATGACATGACCTTCTCATTTGCAATTGTAGCAGCCTATATATATAGATGAAAACTATACATACTATTCTCCTATAGATATAGATGAACATTTATGCTTATCCTATGACATTTTATGCCCATATCATTATGTGTACATTTGATATGTCCTACATTTGTTCACTGTTACAGTGGCTCATTCCTGAGCATGGCATCATCTATACTACTCATCAGTTGGATCATTCATACATTCACATGGATGAAGCAATATGATTTATGGGATCAATGTTATTCAAGGACAATTTCACTATTACCTTTTGCATACCTACATGTGTTATCTCTTCACCAATAAGCATTATTTACCATGATCTCTTGTAGCTTCTTGATAGATGCACTTTTGGTCTTTTATGGTTGTTATGTTGACACTAAATATTCTTTGATTAGTACAAGATTGTTGTCCTGAGCATGTGAGCACTTACATTAGTGAAGGATGCATTCTATCATTACCTTCATTTGAATTATTTCCTTCTCTAAAAGGCTTTACTCAGTTCCATAGATTATTGATCTATCTTGAATGAGTTCACTGGTCACATATGGTTCTCATTTCATCATTTGAACTAATAATCATAGATGGGCAATGAGATTGAAGTTCATGCAGTCATTTGATGTAACAAGTTCCTTCAGCTAAATATGTTCTATTTGAGCACTATGAATATGAATTCCTTGTTTTAACCCCCTCTTGAAGTTAAGGGGGCAGAATGCTTGGCCCAACCCTTGTGGAAACCCACTTTACACCATATGCTATGATGTCTTTAGATCAGCAACATGATTTCACCTATACCTACACAAGAAAGAAACATGTTAGTTTAAAAAATAGTGAAGCTCAATGCTGTTTCATCTTCCAGGCTCTCTTGCATATGGATGATTCGATTATCTAATATAGTAAATCATAGGCAATGTATCATGTTTCTATTGATAGGCATATAGGAAACCATATCCAAAGCTCTAACAATCCCTTTTGTCATGATATAGGTTTATTCAGAGATCATGGACAAGGAGGAGCCAACTGTAATGAAGATCAACTCAAGATTCCAAATAGGCAATGATGGATATGTTCTTTTCCTTTCTTATTTTTAGATGCATAGTGTATTTCCTATGTTTGTACTAGTTTAGCTATTACCACATCTTGTGTAGGGCATTTGATCTCTCTTTCTTTCTTTCAATGCAATACTTATTTAGTTTGCGTATATCTCATTTGTCAAATGAATGAAACATTGTAATATGAAACAACTCATATCACTCATGAAATCTCTACAAAGCTTTGAATGATAAATTGAATTTCTCTCTTCTATTATGACAATGACATCATACAATTGAACCTTTTCTTTTCAAGCACTTTAAACTATGCAAAAGCCAACATAGTAGAAAATATTAAGAACCTTTCATCTTAAAATGAAACAAATATTTAAGCTCTACCAATTTCAGTTGTAGGTGAAAATTTGGTAATAGTAAAGATAGTCCAGGTGGACGTATTTTATTTGTCCAAGATCTTCTATGTATGTCTAAAAATATTTTCAAATAATGTGGACCAATCTACGCCATCAAATCAAGTCTTTTTCTAAAAGATTAATAGCCCACATTCAAACTAAGGAAAATGGTACTTTCAATGCTTCAACTCACATGAGCTAGCAGTAATGGTGGAAATGATGGTTTTTATAAAAGCATTAAATGCAAGATCCTAAATAAAGGCAATAATCTAGGCATTTCAAAATTTCACCTAAGTATTTTGAGCATCTAGAGTGAAGAATTCCCCATATTCAAAGGCTTCTCTATGTCAAATAGGACTTTCAGAACTTCAATCTAGTAAGTTCTACTATGCCCTTCAAATTGTCTCAATTATCTATTGATTAGCTTGTTGTTCTCTTAACTATTGTTCTTTAGAGTTTTATTTTAAGTTTGGGCATCTCTATGTGTCTCCAATTATCTTAGATCTACACTAGTTGTCACCTAAATTTTCAAATAACCCTAAAATTCTACAGAAGAGCCCTTGTCTCTTCAAATACACCAACAAAATGAGTTCGCATAAAGACCAAGCTTCTTCATCTTCACAAATTCAAGTTCTACATGAGAACCTTCTTGTACAGCTCCCTAGTTCATCTACTCAAAGAATTAAGGTCAGGGCCCCAATGCCACTGAGGGTTTAGTGTACTTAATTCATGAATATTAGGAAGCCAAAATTCATGTGGTAGGATGGCAATTATTTTTCCATTGGTATGTAAAGAGGAATGTATCTTCCCCTTTTTCAAATGTATGGGGGTATGACTTAGGCAAGTTGATAGTCCATAATGTTTTCTTAGATACTGACCTATTGAAATCCATAGCTACCAATTATAATGAGACTGTCCAGGCAGTGAGGAAGGCAAGTGGTATAAATATGGTACAAATTAGTATGACATCAATTTCTAAGATCTTTAGGCCTAACCTAGATGCTACTATGTCCATTGACTCTAATCACTTCAAAAAGAAGTATCAACAAGACAAAAGTAGCTACAATACAGTATGATTACCCCAAAATAGGATGAAGAATCTTAGGGGCGAAAGTATCAAAATCCCATCCAATGAAATGGAGCGTATTTATAGTTTTGAAGTCTATTTTTCAAAGACCTATTATGCACTATGCCAAGTCATAGGGGTTAATAAAATGGAGAGAATGCATATCCTTCTTATGTATATGACTACATATATTCAACATGTATGGATAAATGATGAATTTGACTATACAACTAACCTTGCAAATGTCATACACAAGGGATTGGTTGATATAAAAGAAAGGAAGCCTATGGTAACATTTTGGTTTTATTGCCTATTGTGCCATATGCTCTTATCCTAAGGTAAAAAGGAGTTGTGTCCTGCTTTGCAAATATGTGATAATGATGGAAAAGAGCATCTAGTTCTAGTCCAATATTGGACTCATGTCTGGCCTATAGGCATTACAAGGAGGCCAGTTATGGTACATTTAAAAATCATTTTGTTGGCCACATATTGTCATTCTTATAGGGGCCAATAGCCAGGACACCCAAGGAAACATTGGATTTCTCGAGACCTATAGAGAGAACACCAAAGCTAGGCATCCAACATATAATTTGGGTGACTTCATTCTTTACTTTGACTATACAGTCCTAAGAATATATGGACACCTAGTAGGACCACATGTCCTACCTAGATTTGTGCCCACGATGATTAGTTTCTTGGAGATTGTCTATCAACTTGCTAAGTTCGATAAGGCACACCTAATCAATTAGAGGAAGGGCTCTCTCTTTCCCTATTTGATAGTTTTCTCTAATTTCATGACAAACAAAGAACATCTTCCTAAAAAGTTATATGATAAATTTAGAACATTTGGGATGGCCCAAGTACCAGCAAGAATTTAGACCCTAAGGGTTTCATCAATAAACTCAGAAGAAACATCAAGAGATCTCAATATAATCATCAATCTTACTATTCTGAGGATGTTATAAAAAATTTTCTATGATGAGGGAGAAATAAATGAAACAAGGGTGAAAAAGATAGCCTTTAAAAAAATTGAAGATGCTAAGAAGAATAATGATGGCTCCTACAAAGGAGGATATGCATAGGTTGTAGACCCAATTCTAAGGATTCAAACCTTCTTGGCAAACATTGATAAAATAATTGGGGAAGCCCCTCCAATTGAAGATAGGGCATGAGGTAAGGCTCCAATCTTGGAAGAGAGGCCTTCTTATCAGCCTCCAAATGTCGGTACATGCAAGTATTGTTTTAGAAGAAAACCCAGGTGTGTGGAAATAAGAGAGCAAGCTCAACAATCCTCCTCACACACACAACTATCCCCATCTCCTCCACCAGTGCAACAAACATGCTCATCTCTAGAAAAAGTTGTAGATCTTGATTCTCCCCCTAGGGAGCCATCTCCAAAGAGAAGACAAGAAAATAAATCTCCTCTTGTTGATTATCTAGTTGCCCTTGAAGAAGGTGATGATTATGAAATAAAAGGGAATGCGGTGATTAGAACAATTCCTTCCCCATAGAGGAATGAAGATGTACAAACACCCCTAAACATAGTAAGTAAGAGCATTATTGATGGAAGGGATAATATAGATGATGTAAGGAAATTTTGATGTAGAAATTTTATGAATGATGAATAGTTTGTCAAAACTCAGGAGTTTACTAATTTCGTCTAGAAAAGCAAAATTGATGAGTTTTCCAAGAGACTTGAGGAAGAAAATGCCAAGTATCCACAAGACACATAGGAACAAGTCGTACAAAGGATATTATTATAGATGAAAGTTGACACCCATGATATTGCTCTCAAGGACAACAGGTGCACTGTTAGAGAGTGGAATTTTGTTGCTCCCTAAGTGGGATATTTCCTTTACCATTTTCCTAGATACTATTACAAGAAAAGACTAAGAGGTCTTTTCCTTAGAAGATGAATTTGTTACTGCATTATCTTGTATAGGCTTTAATCCTACGTGGGAAACACTAGCAATTTGGGTTTTTGGCCCCTAATACCCATAAACCACTAGTTGCTGAGCCTGATCAATCTTTGAGGGGAAGTTTGTTTGTCAAAAGGGTATATGATAGCCCTATAGTTGAGGCTAAATAAATAGTAGTGGATGTTGCTAGGTTTGGTAGGGCAACAATAGAGGCACTATAGAGTAAGTATGATAAACTACTGCATGATCATATGGAGGTATTAAATGAATATAATAAGATGAAGGTATTGGAAGCCCAATGGAAACAACAACAACAACAAGGAACTTCTCCTCCCCCTTCAACAACATTAGTAATAAGAAATGTAGGAACTATGGTTGCTAGCTCTTCATTAGCTCCACTAGTAAAGTCTAGACTTGAGAAGGAGAATGAAGAACTAAAAGAATAGATAAATGCATTTGAGGAAATTGTTATGAATTTTAAAGAGGATAAATAGAAAAACTACCATCATGTCATTTCAAATGTGTTGGGACAACTGATCAACAAGATTTTGAAATGGTTGGAATAGCTCCAGAAGGACTACTACCAATTAGTGATGGTAGTTATGAGAATTATACAGGATAAGGAGAAATCTACACTCGTACTGAATAAATGGATCCCAAGAATCAATTCACTACCAGGAATGTGCAAGGGATCAACTCATGGACAAAATGCACCAACTGAAAAGAAACCAACATATAAAATAGTCAAAGTAGAAAGGGAATTCTAAGGGTTTGTGAATCAACATGGGGGAAGAGAAAAGGAAAGAATTTGGGAATTCAATGATAATAAGATAGGAATAATGCCTAATATTAAGAAGTAAAATGGAGAGGTTAAACCTTACAGGATATGGATAACTCAATTTGAAGACATCATTCCAACTGTTTCCTTGCTCAAACAAATAAGATATGACTGATTTGGATCTCCTCAAGAGAAACATAGATAAGATATGGAGTGAAAATCAACTCATAAGGGATTTTCTAAAAGAAGATAAATCTATTTTGACAAAATACAATAATAAATATATACCAAATGTAGAAGAGATCCTTGTATTTAAGTGGCGTTAAGAAAAGTAATATAGTGCCTAGAATGACAACTATAATAATTTGTTAGAATAATATACATTCTACTAATGTGGTGGTATATATTCTTATATTTTTTATCCAAAGCAGGTAATCTTTTGGCTCCTCTTCGTATTCAACATCAATGTGGATCTTTTGTGGCTCCAATAGGTATTTTTTCTTCTAGTAGACTTGTCCTTTTATCAGACTAATATTCATTCTACTGATGTTGTGGTATATATTCTTTTATTTTTTATTCAAAGTGGGTAAACTTTTGACTCCTCTACCTATTTAGAATCAACATGGATCTTTTGTAACTCCAATAAGTATTTTTTCTTCTAGGTGACTTGTCCTTTTGTTAGAATAATATTCATTCTACTTACTTGGTGGTATATATTCTTTTATTTTTTATTCAAAGTGGGTAATCTTTTGGCTTCTCTGCCTACTCAACATCAACATGGATCTTCTGTGGCTCCAATAGGTATTTTTTCTTCTAGTAGACTTGTCCTTTTGTCTTTATTTGTATAAGTGATGTTTCATTAGTTTTTGGAACTAAAGCAAGTTTGGTAAAGAAGCAACAAAGTGTGTTACAATTGCTCTCCATGAGCAACTTTTGGAGGCAACAAATATTTACAACTACACATGCAACAACTTTTGTCCATGGTGGAATATTCTCTCAATAGGCAGTTGTACTTATATTTTCTTATGGATGCTTGTCAAATGAAAATATAACTCTTGTTGTAAGGCTTGAAGCTTTTTTTCTCCCTTGTTTCTATAAAAGGGAATTTAGGACCTTTGGGAAACGATCTTGGAGAAATTTTGTATTGCAGAGCATAGTAATATCTAATGAGTATTTCTAATTTAGGTTATGTCTGAGAATATAATTTGATGTATGTGTCAACCTTGTATGATAGTACCAATTTAAGTCTGAATATACTACCAAGTTCCAAGCTATATTGTCTCCTACATTGTATTCCTCATCTCATTTATGAATAGAATCTGATCAAATATATTTTTTTAATCTTCATAGTCTTTCTTGTGTATGACTATTCTTCTTACAGCTTTTGCTCAAAAAGTGAATTTAATGATTTAAGAGAATATTTAATGTTATGAGTTTTTGCAAGGATTTGTAAGCATAATTGGTTTTGAGTTTGTTGAAGTGTGATAGTGTAATACATTGTTGCAGTGCTTCAAAAATTAGAAAAATATTGTTTTGTGGGGTTTCATTTACATCTGTCTTCACTTTGTAGCCTATGTTAAGGCACCAATCTCTCTGATTTTGTGTCTGGTACAACTCCTTGGTTGTTCAAATTAAAAATCATAATGAGTTTCCCATTTCCTGCAATGATTAGTTTTCTTAATGTTATTTCGGTGTTCTAATGTAAATGATTGTATAGAAACCTAAGGATCTAGCCAATTGCATTAGCATATTCTATAATTCTTTGGCATATTTAGAGAGAACCAATCTGATTGCAACATTATTTTGAGATAAATGGTAATGAGATCTTAAGAAAATACTATAAAGGATTATCCTCCTAGGCTTTGTAGAGCCTAAAGTGTATAAGAGAAGTTCAATCCAACTTTTTCTATTCATTGGCCAATCCCTCAAGCCAAATTGATCATTAGAATTGGCTATTCTTTAGATTTGTCTTTGAGATCTATTTTGAAATTAAAAAGAACCAACAAATAGGACCAGTGAACAAGCATAAAGAGCTCACAAAGTCTATGGTACCTCTACACTTGAATTCTAAGCTCTCTCTTCATTACAATTTGTTTTAAATATTCTGGTAATGTCCAAAAATAACTAACTTTAAACCATATTATTTTTACTATAATATAACTTAGATATAAATACATTATAATAATAATTCCATTTATTTATATAATCAATAATTTAATATAATAATTATTACTATTAATATATTATTAGTTATATTATTCTATTGATATTTAAATTAAGAATTTTGTAATTAATATATACAATAAATAAAAATTAAATATTAATATGAATATTATAGAATATAATATATTAATATTTATATTAGTATGATATTTCAATATTTAATATTTATACACAAATATACATTGATATTTCATTTTACTATTTTTTTGTTATAGAAACTGTGGTGAGGGACCAAGGACCCATCCAATAATAGGGCTTAGCCCTTACTATTTGAATTTAGTCTTAAAAACATGCATACATATTTATATGTCCTAGGTGAGGGCAAATTACAAGGCCCTCTCCCCATTAACTCTCTTAAAAACTAAAGTAAGATTTTTAACATACTATCCTAAACTAGCATAGAGACTATTACATTTCATCCTTGCCTGTAAGATCAACTAGATATGTCTCCTCATCGTATGCACACTTGAAATCTGCATGGCCTTTTTCTTCCACTTGGACTCCTAGCTTCTTAGCCATCTATTCCACCATCTTCCTCATCTCAAATAGGTTTATCATTTTTTACTAGTCATATAATGTTATATAGAGATGAGAAAATGGTGGGTATATGACTAAGAGAATCTTATCCCTAATCATAGGCTACAAGTTTCCAATGAAACTCATTGCACATCTAAATCAATTAAGGTACATAAAATTTGTAAGAATAGAGATTCATTATAGAAAATGAAGTCAATAACTTTCTCCTAACAACCTTGCTTATTGTGCACTAGGTCTATGAATGTGACATGGGGCCGAATATTCACCTAAATATGTTGTAGGAATTGATTTTCTAACTGCTCAAAAGAGGAAATAAGGTGGTCTAGTAGAAAGAAAAACTAGTATAGCATGGTGTCCTTCAATGACCATGGGAATAGTATAGAAAATACTTGATCTTAAAAAATGAAATTACTTTAGAGCAAAGTGAAGGTAGACACATGTTTTTAGGCTACCTAAGTTACTAGAATACTTCTCAAATAGGGACACCTTAAAACCAATAGGGAGTTGTGTTGTGAGAATGTTAAGACATAGGGGACAGTGTTGATAATATGGCAAAATGAGCAGTTGTGTTGAAGTCATGTTGAGAGCATGGAAAGTGATTAAACTAGAGAGTCCCCACATTTTACAATATCTAATTTATAAAAGGGTCTTTGGTATGTAAAGAGTTTAAAGTAGCAATAGAAACATTGGGGATTTTGAAGGGAAATATCTTGTTCTGTGAAGGTAAGGGTTGTGAAGTTCCAGGGTTACCACTAGAAAAAGTAAACTATAAATGTAAAGAAGGGGAAGCAAACCCATATTTTATAATGGGGTTCCACACTATTCAAGAAGAACTAGAGTTTTCTTGACAATGTTGTATAGCACTACTAACCATATGTGAAGATGTATACATGTGAGCACTAGTGTATGGCATCATAATAGAAATTTATTGTCTTATGATATTAGAATGGGAGTCCTGAGTGCCCTCATGACAAGCTGACAATGGTGGAACACCACTATGGATTATGTGAGCAATACCAAAGAGGATATCAAGGTCATATGGATGATTTGCTAACATGGTACAAAGGAGATCAATGAGAGGGGTAACAACATTAGACATGCTCTTACTAGTTAATAACACTCAGTATACTACCAAGTGTTGATCTAACTCATGCACCTAGGGGTGAGAAGTAGTGTTTAATGTGGCCTCATGATTGAAATTCACTTATGTTTCATGGTAATTTATAAATGGAGAAGTTGAGAAAGTTCAAATAGAAGGTAGAGTTGTTTTAGTAGATTCATAGGAAAAATTTGTGAATTTTGGTGTTGATCTGATAAGGTGGTAGAAGTTTGAGATTGAGCCATTATGATGTTATGCATGTACTTCTAACAATGTTATTCAAATAAATGGATTGGGTTGTGAATCTCATAAAATGAATGAGGCATCATAACACATAATCTAAGATGATGAGAAGAATGTTATATTGTTGTTTAAATATTTTAATATTTTAAGAGTCCCAAGTTCACTAAAATATAATGGATGAAATTCAATTTGGTGAAGAAAAGTGTACTTATCTTTACTAAATGATCTCAATGACACTACACTAAGAACAACTAGCTAATTTAGGATGAATCTAATCTCCTACTATATTAGTAGAATATAAGATTTCAACTTTTTAGACCTAATGTGTTTCACCCTTGAGAAAAGCTAAGTTTCTAACAAGTCAGAACACTATGCAAGATAAAGGATACTAAATTTTTGGAATTTATAGCTATAGATTTGACAAGATAGAATTGCAACTGTAAATACAAGTTCAAGAATAACTTGTCAAAATATTTGGAAGCTATCTTCCTAGGATACCAACATGTTGCACATATGTCTTTGAATCATCATATAGTTTGTGTAACATGAAAAAGTAAGATTTCATTCTTTCTCCTTAAGAACTACTCCCTACCGAACACATGAACAAAAAATAGAGCACTTAGAATATATATAAGTGATAATAGAAACTAAAATGAATAGATTTTATCCATTTATCCAAAAAATATAATGAAATGACAAGATAGAGAAGAAATCATTAAAAACCTCATGCTATTGGATGTCTTCTCAATGAGAAATATGTGGGATACAAGAAATATAAAATGGTTGTGGTTATGTTGGGAGATTTGATTCAGACCAATCCCTTATGTTGGTCTTTTTACCTCCATGGATAGGCAATGTATGCAACAATATAAATTTCTATTAAAAAGGTAAGAAACTATAGCAAACCCTAGAAACTTACATCAAATGCACCACCAAATAGATCAAAAGATATGATAAAATAAATCTTACCAAACACGCTTAAAAATGTGGTTGCTCACATAATTGCATAACTCCATGATAGTTTCTCCAGGAGATGGTAAATGATAAATGAAATTTATTTTATAAGGTTTGGGTAGAAGTGGTTCAGATGGTTGAACGGTAAAAGGTGGTTAGGGTAAATGTAGGTATTTTATGGGTTTGATTTTAGTTACGATGAACAGGTTATTGAACGAATTTTGGATTACGTTTAGGTTAAATAATAAATTAAGTTTATTAATCTTAATTTATTATTTATGATATTTATGGGATATGGTAAAAGTGGAAGATTTTAAATAATAAATTAATTTTAATTTATTATTTATGGGATATGGTAAAAAGTGAAAAGATTTAATTAATTAAACTTTAGGGAATTAAGGGTGGATTAAAGATAAATGGAAATTTAATTAATTAATTAAAATTAATTAAATTTCATGTGAAGGGAGGACTTAGGAAATTGATCATAGGATAATTTTTCATGTCTACATTTTGCCCCTCTTTGAAACGATGTTGCGAAGCAATGTTGTTTCAAAGAAGATTAAAACATGGGTTGGAATGGATTTTGAGTAGGCTGAGGCTCACATGGGGCTCATAAAAATGAAGGATTGGTAGATAATGCCCCCTCAAGAGGCTATGTGGGGATGAAGGAGATGGATAGGCTCTTGAAAAAGGAAATGAAGGAAAAGAGGTGGAGTTATGCAGAATAAACTTTGAGCAACCTGATGTTTGATATAGCACCTAACATTATGAACCATGGTTCTAAGGTGATGATGTGTCTTGTACCACAGCATAATACAACCTTGTCTAATGTATGAGGAAGTAAACTTAGAGCATTAAAGTCCTAATGCACAAAAGGTATGATATGACCTTAGATGCAAAGGATAATGTAAAAAGCTATTCCAACATACACAAGATATGAATATTCGTCGGAATGATACAAATGTGATATAAATGCAAGATTAAATGATGACACACACAAACAAGCAAGAAAGCATGCACATATGATTCAAAAACAAACAAGGTATTGCCTCTGTCAAGCTAAAAACTAATGATCAATTAGATTGATTGATGGTGATAATAATTAATGATTGAATGATAGTGTTGTTGATGTGGGAATGATTTATCCCAAGAACAATGTGAGGATTGTGTTTTTGATATGGGAACGATATATCCCAAGAACAACACTAGGATTGTGTTGTTGATATCCGAATGATATATCCCGAGAACATCACTAGGATTGTGTTGTTGATATGGGAACGATATATCCCATTGATGACGATGATGATGATTGATCAGGTTCGTAACAAGGCTAGGAACAAGACCATTTATGTGATTGGATAAATTGGCTTGATTGATTGACTTGATTGGTATGGATTAAGGATGACTTGCATTTGGATCAGTGTTATTTGGAATGATTTGATTGATTGCATTGATGGATTGAGGTGAATGATTTGAATTAGTTGGATGAACTTGATTGAAGTGATTTGAAGAATTGATGGTGATTGGATTGGATGTGGATTGATTTTTTGATAGGTTGTTGGAAAATATTTTGATTTTTTTCGGATTTTTAAATGTTTTGATTTTTTTGGATGTTTGACAATATTTTTGGGATGTTTTAGCATTGGATTGCACATGGATAGCCATTGAATAGATACCAATGACAAGGAAAAAACCAAACCAAAAGGCAAAGAATATGATAGGATGGACACAAGCGATAATATATGGGATAGATAAAAGGATTTGGCGATAAGATAAAACTAGGATTGAAAAGAGTAATAATGGAATAAATGTAGGATTGGATAAAAGGGATGCACTATATGATGGATAAAAGGATGGACAATAGGATGAAGGTAGGAGCATGGAAGGATACAAGGAGTGGCGATAGGATAATGGTATGGAGTCTAAGTAAATTCAAGGAGTGGAAATAGAAGGATAATGGTAGGGATAGATGGATTGAGGAAGCCTAGGATGTGATCTACAAGGACTATGTCACATAGGAATAACCTGCCCCCACTCTAGATATTATGCTTTAGAATTTGGTGAGGTGATGCATATTAGGATGCATGACGGGGATAATGCTTGGAAGAGTGGATGGATGGAGGATATTCTTAGAAATGTATGGATGAAATTTGGGGTATGGCAAGAGGTGTCAAAAGCATTTTTCAACATTTTGTCCCTACTCTTATCAAGATCAAAAAGGAGGAAGGGAAAAATGGATGGCACAATAAGGAAGGTATGACATATATGATGGGTAAGGATGGAAATATAGGATGGAAAATGATAGGATAAGATATGAGATGGGATAGATAAGACAACATGCCCCCAAGTGTAAATCACATAGATAATCACCTACACATGATCCCTGTTTGCCAGGTTTTCATCATGGTACTTATCCAAGGTGCCTGTTTACCAGGTTTTCACCATTGGATGAAGGATTTATCTTTACTATTTTGAATTTTTTTTTGACTTTGGTAGGGGATAGGATGGAATAGATAGAGACTTAAGATTTTGTTCACATAACAAGGTGGTGGTTCCATTAGAGATGGAATGCATCGTACATGGATCATGGCAAATATCATTATGCTCAGAGATGTTGGTAGGTTATTGCATGAAAGAGATATGGCTTAAGTGGATAGTGGATTTTGATGTGGAATATAAAAGGTTCATGCAAGGATGGATAGGGAATAGTTGATTATAATGTGGATGATGATGGAAGGATAGTGGAGTAGGATGGAGATAAAGAGAGAGATATGAAGGACTTATGCAAAAGCATGGACTATAGGGACATGATGAAAGAAATAAGTAGGATAGTAGATGGAAGATGGGGCGATGGAGGTATGTGGGAATGTTGTGGAGTGGAAGGGAACCAAGACCAACGGTTGCACACACCGAATTGGATTTTAAAGCATTTTATTGGAAGAGGGATTTGGGAGTAACAAAGACGTTATTTGAGGGGATTGCCTATTCAGGTCTTTAGGAACCTAAATGGACCTATGAATTTTAGGATTTTGTGATAGGGAGCAGGATGTTTGGGAATTTAGGTGTGTGGATCCTCCATTTGAATTAGATACTTTTTTTTGGGGGACCCAAACCATTTTGGTTTTGAGATTATCTTTTTGAGATGTGGACTTGGGTAGCCTCTTTGAAGTTTGATTTTTCTTTGATTCTTCGTATTTGTGCCATATGGCATGAGAATTATTGGGATTTTTGGCTTTATGGGTGGAGGCATCCAAATTTTTCTTTTTGAATCCCATAGGGGTGTTTAGGATAGCTTCATGTTTATTCAATGTGTGCATTTGTTGATCATGATTAGGAATTGCAGGGAATTTATAGGAACACGATGTATGGATAGAGGGATTAATGTATTTTTGGCTAAAGTGATAAGGGGATGTGAGAATAGGAATATTAGGAGTTGGAAGGAGGGGAGGTAAAGTAGATGGAGGGATGTTAGGAGTTGGAAGAAGTGGAGGTAAAGTGGATGAAGGAAGATGAATGGTCACATGCTTTTTGGGTTTGTAGGATGATGGAGGAGGAATGGAAACATATGTTTTATGGGTGCGATGAGGTGCACCTAGTTTGGGATTAGATGGAGTAGATTTAGGAGGTGGAAATGTGGTACCAACAGATTGATATTGCTTACCTTGGGGTGTATATCCAAGGCCATATGAGCGTGGAGGGACTTTGACATGAATAGGCTCCAAAATACCTTGTTCATGAAGGCCTAAACCTTTACCTTGATAGTTCATGTTTTGGAGTATGTGGTGGATGATGGGAATAGGTGTGCTTTGGGAACTAGACTTGAGCTCATTATTGGATGGAGAAGTGGTAGACAATGGTTGTTTCTCTCCTAGTGAAGAACATTCATTTAGGAAGGTAGTAAGACTAATAGGACATGATGGTGAATTTGAAATGGGATCAATACGAGATTGTGAAGGAGTGATAGGATCTTGATTAACATCATGCTTAAGATCCAATGTATTTATTTGATCATATATGTGCTTGTGGGGACCAAGTATCTCATCAAAGGAAGTGGATGTTGTGGGATCATGGATTGAAGGAGAATGGATGGGACTAGTCGAAGTTTCTTGAGCATGGATAGTATTGGGACCGTGAGTGGAAGGAGTGACAAGCTCTTGATCATAGATAATATCTTGATTATAGAAAAGATATAGGTTATGAATAGGTTGAAAGGAAGAGCTTTTATCTTGATTTGGTAAGGAGCAAGGTCGATCATGCTTTAGAGTTGACTCTTGACATAAATCTTGAGTTTGGATAGGAGTGGAGGTCTCTTGGATAGGTTTAATGTATGGTGGGGAATGAATTGGGCTTATGGTAGGTGGATCTTCAAGAACATTTGAAGGTTCTTGGATAATTTGTGGACTACAAGATGGAATAGGAGAAATAGGCATGACATTTAAAGGTTCTTGGATAGGGATTTGATGGCATGGGGGTAGTGGTTTATTCCTTGCTAGTACCCAATGGATCACATCCTTCATTCATATATGAGTGGATGCACAATATAATGGATGGATAATAAGGGTGGAAGGTGTAGGATTAGAATGTAATGGAGGGATAAGGGGATTAGGTGTGATAGGAGTGGGATTAGGATTAGGTGGATGAACAAGAGGATTGGATATAATAGGATTGGGATTTGGGTTAGGTGGAGGGATGATAGGATTGGTTGTGATAGGATCAAGACTTGGATTGTGCTTAGGTTGATGGATCATAGGATTGGGCTTAGGAAGAGTTGATAGTTTAGACTTTAAGTGTGGGGATTGGCTTAATGGAATAGGATTTGGAAGGTTGGAAGGATTATATGATGGAGGGTTCATAGGGATGGATGGATGAGGAGGACTAGTTGATGGATTGGTATATGATTCCAAACTTGAGATGGTATTCCCCTTTCCAAGAGTATCATTAAGAAGACTTACGAATTTATGCTCATGCTATGGAGGATTTTTAGATGGATATTGAGGAATATTCATGAGATTGGTTGATGTGGAGGGACTAGGTTGGCATGAGAGGGTAATGGATTTTGATGTGGATTATGAAAGGTACATGCAAGGAATGATAGGGGATAGGAGAGTATGATGTGGACAATGATGGAAGGATAGTGGATGAGGATGGAGTTAAAGAGATAGATATGGCTTATGCAAAAGCATGGACCATAGGATTATGATGGAAGAAATAAGTAGGATAGTAGATGGGAGATGGGGAGATGCAGGTATATGGGAATGTTGTGGAATGGAAGGGAACCACAACCAACAGTTGCACACACTAAAATGGATTTTGAAGCTTAGAAGGGGGATTTGGGAGTAATGGAGATGTTATCTGAGGGGATTGCCTATTCAGGTTCACCATTGTATGCAGCAATATAAATTTCTATTAAAAAGGTAAGAAACTATTGTAAACCCTAGAAACTTACATCAAATGCACCACCAAATAGATCAAAAGATATGATAATATAAATGTTACCAAACACACTTAAAAATGTGGTTGCTCAGATAATTGCATAACTCCACAATAGTTTCTCTAGGGGGTGGTAAATGATAAATGAAATTTATTTTATAAGGTTTGGGTAGAAGTGGTTTGGATGGTTGAACAGTAAAAGGTGGTTAGGGTAAAGGTAGGTATTTTATGGGTTTGATTTTAGTTACAGTGAACAGGTTATTGAACAAATTTTGGATTACGTTTAGGTTAAATAATAAATTAAGTTTATTAATCTTAATTTATTATTTATGATATTTATGGGATATGGTAAAAGTGGAAGATTTTAAATAATAAATTAATTTTAATTTATTATTTTTGGGATATGGTAAAAAGTGAAAAGATTTAATTAATTAATTAAAATTAATTAAGTTTCATGTGAAGGGAGGACTTAGGAAATTGATCATAGGACAATTTTTCATGTCTACAAGCAATATGATAAAGAAGTAGAAAAACCAATCTGTGCTCACAATCATATGTTTTATCTAATAAAATGAAAAACAATCACAAAAGTAATATTATGAATTCTTATTTTATGGAATACATAATCCATGGAAACTGTAGACACCTAAAATTGACCATACCTTGTCGATACATCACTGGGGACACTTTGTAACAAATTTTGCCCTAGTAATCCTTCCATCAGCTAGTTAGTTAAGTAAACCATATTTATTTAACTAATCCCATTTTAATCTCTCTAGCCAATTAATTAAATAAATTATATTTGTTGGTGTATAAAATTCATATGAGTTATACCTAACTTAATCATAGTTAGTGTTTTTCCTCACATGTGGAAAGACTAAGTCCTCTTGTTGAGTCATTAGTCGATGTGTCAATCCATCTTTGACACATCGCTAGTATTTTGGAGGGAGGTTAAACCTTGATCTATTCTCTTGGTTCCTATTTCGCCACCTTTCCTATTCTCATGGAGACTTGTTCTTCAACCTTCACCTATTTATACTCGTTCATTTGTAAACTAATTTAGTTCATTTTCAATACATTGCATTTGTGTTTGATACTTTTTCTATGATCTTGGACTTCTTCTCACATAGGGTATTGTTGTGATGCTCACAACACACCCCATTTTACCTCTTAGAAAAATGAGGATCCCAGTTGTGGCTGTGGCTTTTTTTGCTTAAGTGTGGGCTTGCATGGTGGTAAAGGGAAAAGAGGTGAAGGTTACAAACCATGTTGAAAATTGAAAAAATTGGCATTAAGTACTAGAGTAGAATAGAGGTGAATTCTATGTCAAAAATGAGTAAGGGTTACTTTTTGAACTATTTCAAAATTCCCAATATTCTGCAAGATATGAGTGTTGTGGGTAAAATGCATTATAGGAATGTTTTGTATGTTGCATGTACAAGGTCGTTTGTATGTAGAGTGTTTGTATTAATCACATGGAGTGGTCGGGTTTATGAATCATGGTACTTGTATGCATGTTGTTAGTGTTTTATTCTTTGCATACAAGTCAGACCTGATGTGATTCAGAAGTAGAGTGGATAATTGGTTAAGTCTTCATTGTATCTTGAGTTGAATGATTGACAAAAATAAAGATACAAGGCAATATACAATGTGATATACATATTGTGGACCCAAGGAGAGTATGAAATTTGGTTTTATCAAGGTATGTTTTGTTGTTTGTATATTGCATGTTTCAGGTTTTCACCTTTCGATATAGATATAGCACGGATGTCAAAATCTAATTAAATTGGATGTAAGTGATGCATCGTACCTTAATGTATATTGAAAAGATGCATTCACTTTATATACATGTGTGGATCTGAAGGGTTATACAATATTGTTAAGAAAGATGAGGAGTCCGGGATGATTATACAAAAGAGTTTGCATGTATGGAGGCTTGTATCTAAGAGTAGATACAAGTATTTTTGTTTTGTTGAGATACAAGTGGGAAGGTAAAGTGGGTCCCACAGATTGTATCTTGAGGTTGTATATTGTACCAATAGACAGATATACAAGAGCATATACAAACCGATATGAAAGAAAAGATGCAAGGAGCTGTGATATAAGATAGATTTCAAAAGAAATTAAATAAAGGTAAGGCTTTGTATGTTTGGGTGATTACATGCTGACTATATAAAATCTTGATATAAAAAGAAATGAAAGACATCGTCGGAAAGCTAAAAGGTAAAAAGGGTTTGTATGGTTTGTTTGTATGTGCACTTGTATCTATTTTACATACATTACGATATACAATCAAAAGATAAACCGCAGATATAAAGGAAAAGGGATAACATTGTTTATAACTCATTGCATATAGGCTTGTTTATTGAAAAGATACAAATGGACATACAAGAAATAGTATACAAGGAAAGATACAAGAAAATGCAATGTATGCAGAAAGTAAACTAACAGATAGTAGGTTTAAAATAAAATGTTGAAATAAGAAGCTAAAGCCATAGGTGCATTAATTGTTGTAATTAATGCCGATCTAACACTGAAAATGGTAAAATTTAATGGGTTAGGGTAAATTAAAAGCTATTTTTCTTTCAGATTTGCATTGTCAAAATTAAAATTGTAGAAAGAGTAGTTGTTGTAGAAATTGAATGAAAATTCATCACGGGACATTATTCTAGAAGTGGGAACAAAGTGGAAAATGGTGAAGTGAGTAAATGTTTTAAGATTGAGCTATCAAAAGATACATGTATTTATCTTAAATGTTGTTACAGTTTAGTTAATTAAAATGCAAAGTGAATTTCAGCAATTTCATTTTAAAAATGTAAACAAGTATTAAGTTACTGTGTTTGGTTGTTAATTAGCTGGTTTGAGTTAAACAATGTGAAAGTCAAAACTAGAAAAGACAAACGGGCAGTTAGGGTAAATGTAAAAAAAAGAAAATTCATAGTAAAACCCTAGGTATGAAGTTAAAACGGTAAATTAAAAAATGCATTTTTTATAGGATGGCCCCAAAATAGAAAAAGGTGGATACAGGGGGTGAAGAAAAGATAAAAAGGGAAAGAAATCCTCATAAAGAAACTGAGAAGGAGGAATTGCCAATATATAGAGGGTACCCTTCATTGCTCGGCACAAGCGGAGTGGGGACAGACACTAACATAGGGAGTTATGACGTGAATGATGTTTTGCAGAAGATCACAGCAACCAATGCTACACCTGACATGAGGTGTATATGGGAGAGTGGATTATATAGAGCTGCAGGTTTCCCATTAGCTATGAAGCTAAGGACCTATGTTTGGATTGCATATACTTATCTAACCCAGTTACCAGAAAAATATTGTTCCATGCTAGGCTCATTGCAGACTTATCTATAGATGGGATTGCAAGAACATTTGGTCTAGAAATACATGAGAAAATGGTAGGTATTGATATTGATGAGTACAATGAAGATTTTATTGATAATGAGAAGGATTGTAGAAGCAAGATCTTCTATAGTTGGTATAGAGCAAAAAATAAGCCCAAGGCTATGACAAGAGTACATAAGAATCTGCAAAGAATATACTTTAAGGAAGAGATATATTTGATAATTACAGTGTTAAGAAGACTGGTAGGATTGAGGGATGGCACTAAGTGTGGGCCTTGGATGTTCACTGTTATACAATTCATGAGGGAAGAAAGGAAGGAGCAAGGACAAATTCACTAGGCTAAATCTATTAGCATAGCCATATGGAGGCAGGCAATGTGAAGAAAACAAAAATTGATGCCTTTCTATTTGTCCTCGTATGTATTATATTCATGTGTACCAATGGTTTAGCCATACATACATGGGATTGACAGAGTTGGAAACCTGGGAAATGGCCCAGATCAGAGGATTGTATATGAACTTTATACTAATTTATAGGAGGAGAATGCATTAAGAAAGTATGCTTTAGTGAATGATGTATTTTATACATACATGGTCAGAATTTTAAGAGAAGAGCTAGATAAGAGATTGTCTAAAGATGCAGACAATACAATTGGTTTGCACAGTTCACAGTACATTCAATTCCATAACTTTACTTATATCAGAACTGAGGGCTTTGAAGGAAAACCTTTCATGCTACCTAGGTATCCTTCCAACAAGTTGATTGTTCTAGAGTTCTCAAGACATAACTTGAATGCCTTCAAAATGTACAAAAAGAAGTATAGCAGGGGAAATCTTAAGCTCCCTTGGTCAATTGGTAGATATACTTGTTCTAGCGAAGAAGTAGTTGGTTACTCAGAGAGGGAGTTAAGGTTTTATGGGTTTGAGGGATTTGAGTTAGCAAGAAGATTTGATCCTTTTCACAGGATCCAAAATACCATTGATTCTAAATTTAAACATCAAGTACACATTAAGGATTTCTAGTCAGATTGTGAAAATGACAGAGAAGTGAGGAAGAAAGTTCACAAAAGACTGACAGTAGATCAAATGAGGTCCATGGGAGACATTTATGTCCCCCCAGAAGTTGAAGATGATGGTAAATTGTTACATCATAGTTATGAAAGTGCTAGGCTTTCTCCCATTGGAGAGCCTAATTGGTAGCAACCATGGATTACATCTTTTGACACATTGTCCACACCTATTATTTTATTCTCCAAGACATGGTTGAATGATAGAATTGAGGAGCTTAAGGATAAAGGAATTGAGCTTACCTATCCAAAGAAAGGAAAAAAGAGAGTGAGAGAGCATCGAGATGATCTCCAGTGCTTTTATGAAAAGAAAAGAAAGATTGTAGAAGCAAAGATTATGGAAAAAGACAAAAATGCTACATTAATGGATCCTTATGCAATAGGGGTGACAATAGCAGTATCATCAGGCACATTTTTAGAGGCAAAGTCATTGAGTCATGATACTAGTACAGGGAAAGCATAGGCTGCTAAAGAGTTAACAGGGTAGAAGGTTATGAAGGCAATACCTATAGACATATCTAAAGGGGAAACTTCAAAACAAAGTGAAGTTATAGGAGCACAGTAGGTAGGTTATAAATTGAGTGGCATAGCTAGTGCATCTACTTCACTAGAGAAAAGAAAAGTATATGCTAAGGTGAAAACAAAATTGGCTGAAGAAATGTTGTATGGGTCAAAAATGCATGAAGCCAAACAAGCTACTAAGACTATCAACATTGAAGATGACAATAGTGGAAGTGAAGTTAGAGAAATGGATTTAGGAAAAGAAGTTGGCATGGAAGAAGAAGAATCCAGCGAATATTTAAGTGAAGAAGAAGAACAAGACACTCAAGCTGATATGGAAGTTGAACAAGGTCCAGTGTCTGAACAAGAAAAGGTACAAGAGGAATCAGGGGCAGTAGATCCATTTGGTACATTGGTATCTCTAGAAATAATAAGGGATGTGCAAGATGTAGCACACCAAATTGAAGAATCTAAAAAAGAGGATGCACTTGAGGAAGCAGTAAAGGAAATACCTACTCAAACTAAAGAAGAAACATGAGCTGGTACTTCTGGTGTAGATGTATTAAATATTTTGAATATGTATGGAGAACAAAGTGAAGGAAGAAAAGAATGTAGAAAGCAAAGAGGAACAGGGAAAAGAGACAAAATAATCTGATAAGATAGTAGGTTCACCTTCACATGTAGAGCAAGTTGACATGCCTGAAAAGGTACAAAAGGAAGGTGAAACTTGAAAGCCAAGAGAATATAGAGAATATTGAGGGAGATAAATCTGAAAAGCAAATAGAAGATAAAGACATGACAAATGAGGACCAAGAAAATAAAGTGGAAGACCAAGAAAACAACTCATCAAGAAAAGAAGGTCCAGAGGAAGAGGATGGAGATGGAGGAGATATAGAAATTGAAGAAGAAGATAATGGGGGTGAATCTAAACAACAAAATGATCCAATGGTGTAGGAACCAACCCCTCCACAGCAACAAGAACCTCCATAGCAACAAGAACAACCACAGAAACAAGAACAACCATAGCAAAAACAAGAACAACAGCAACAAGAAGAATAAGGAGAAGTAGAAAAGGCTCAAAAAGAGGTAATCAATGAAGAAAAGGCTACCAAAAGCGCAAAAGAGGCTCTAGCCTAGTTGGGTGCATAAATAAGGAGAGAAAAGGTGGAGGTATAGTTAGTACCTATAGACATCAAAAATCTATTAGGTGATGCAATGCCAAGAAAAGAAAAGAGGAAGACTAGAACCATGTCAGCAATACAAAGGGGTCCAGATGGATGTAGAACACTGAACTTGGCCATACCACAGAAAGAGAAAGCCAAAGGAGAAATAATAGTAGATGACTATAAAATACTTAATTTTGACCTAGGATACACAACAAGGGAGCAATACATAAGTGAGTGGGAAGATATGCACCAAGTTATAGCAGTAACACACAATATTTGAAAGGACACATTGTCCAGTTAAAACAATTCATTAGGGGGATATTTGATCCCAATACTACAATAACAGAGTTGCCTAGTGAAATAGCAGCGTTGTCAAAAGATGAAGTGAAAGATATTGGAAATAAGAGGCTTAAGGCCAATATTTTTGAATAGTAGTTCAGGGAATTCATGCAATAAGGAGAAGAGGTGATCAAACAAGTAGTGACAGGATGGGAATTGGTTGCAATAGAAAAGAATAAATGTAGTTTAATTATATATAATGGTTAGTTTAGAAAAGAAGAGTGCAAGTTTGAATTAGAACAGCTGGAAGAAATTGAAGAGAGAGTAGATGAATTAATAAATAAAGGAATCATTATGCCTTTGATGGCAAATCAAGTGCCACAGGCAAGATTGGAGTTAAGATTTGAAGATGACAATCTCAAAAGGTGCATCGTAGCTGCTCAGAGTTTAGAGGAGAAAGGAGATAGCATGACCAAGTTGCATAAAAGGATAGTTGAAAGGCTCCTGGATCATGAGTGTATGGATGTACTAGCATATGAACTCCAAAGGGGATTAAAAGAATTCCAGGCCATCTTTGCACCATGTATGGAGAATCCAGAGGCATATTTAAGTAAACAAATGATTGATTCAATAATGGAGGCAAGTGCCAATATGAAGAAATATAAGAAGAAGAGTGAAGGTTTAGGTAAAGAAGAAAAGAAACTGAAAGAAGGGGTTGCAATGCAAGAATATGTATGGACAAGGAGTCCAGGGGGAAGTCGCACCTTCATAGAAGGTGTAATACATAATTTCAAGGCATATCTGAAGGAGTAGGAAAGTGTAACAAGGGAGCAAACAATACTAATAAAAGAGTCAATTGAAAGGTATTTATGGGCAAGGTCAACAACAAAATAAAGGATCAAAGGAGGGGAATCCTATTTTGAAAAGATTCCAATGGCATCCTTTGAGGCAAAAAAGATGCCATAAAGATATTTTGAGAAATGGTTAGAAACAAATGTACACCCTTGATCAACAAAGTATGAGTATTGACCGTAGATTAGGTTTTGTAGCCATAGTACTATGAAGCTTCAAATTCTATATAAGAAGCTCTGCTACTTGTATATTACTTACACGTGGATTTTATAATTGTAGCTTGAACTTGTAATTTGTTTGAACATTTGAATAGAGAAGTATTTCTTTAGTTTAGAGGAGGAGGTCACCTGTGTCTACAATAAGGAATGTCCATAATGTCTAGTTTCCTTATTGTATCTCTAAAAATGTCTGTAAGTTCTT
The DNA here is from genome assembly GCA_027924645.1 of Cunninghamia lanceolata. Taxonomy (NCBI): domain Eukaryota; kingdom Viridiplantae; phylum Streptophyta; class Pinopsida; order Cupressales; family Cupressaceae; genus Cunninghamia; species Cunninghamia lanceolata. The sequence continues at coordinate 11,038,553 of BSBN01000193.1, forward strand.
TGGCAATTTGATTAATGAAATAAAAGGGTCATTCATACATTGTAAATTTTATATGATTGTGTGCTTTAAATACAAGTAAACTTGGAATTTTGCATCTACTACAGAGTGTTTTCTAACTCTTACTGGTATTTTAAGGTATTATCTTTTGAAAGCTTGCAATCTTTGATGTGTGTTTGTGAAAATACTCAAGACTTTTCATTTGAAGATTTAGTGTTGATTTGATTAATTTGTTGTATCTCTTTAAGACGTGAGTAATAGAACATTTAGATCCTATAGGAAATGATTCTTAACATGATTTTCTCTAACTTTTCCCCAAACATTTGAAATAATTAGCTTAAATGCAGAAATCTTAAGGAAATTGTCTTACATTTGAAAGAAGCAGGAAGAATTTGATTTAATATCTCAGAATTTTCATATTAATTTGAAAGGCAAAGCTTGTTTCACTATAAATCATACAAGGATTTGTGATACAGTATTAAGTTCATGCAAAGGAAAGAATAATTTGTCTATGTTTGTAACAATTTGCATGATTTTTGTCCAGTACATTATAGATTATCTTAAATCAAGTAAGGCCCCTTGAATATTACAGTTTCACATCAACCTGTTGAATTGTCCACAAGGTCAAGACCTGACCATATAGAAACTTGGGATTAAGGACTCTTAAGTGATTTCTTCATATCTTTCAAGACAGTTTAGGTTCATTTTGTGAATTTTAACTTTTGTTATGAATGTGTAAAAACAATCATCAACATTTTTTGGTGCTATAAGGAGGGCCTAATTGGAGTTAAGGTAGGATTTAAGCAAAGCTAGCTCATAACAGTGGTAAGGTGACCAGGTCTAGATCTAGTTTAGAATATATCTTTGTGCAATTACCTAATAGAAGGCAAAGTAAAGTTCCTTTGATTTGGAATCCTAGAATATCACACATGGTAGGTTCATATGGAACACCTCCTAGATCACCTTTTAACATCCATAACATAGGCAGTCCTGACAGTTCTTCATTTAGAATTTTAAATCTTGGTTCAAGTCATCCTAGAGGTCCTAGTCCACCTAGAAATCTAGGTATTCCTAGAGGTCCAAGCCCACCACGTGGCCCTGCAATGGCTTATTTCAATGTCAAGTCTCCTATAACATTCAATGATTATCATGAGATGCCAAAAAATCCTGAAAAGATATGTCCTAAATATCAATTGCATCGGGATCCAGAGGATCACATTAGGATATATAAGGAGGCATGCTTTAGAGCCAAGTTAGAATATGAGGATGTTGTGTGTAGATTGTTTCCTTGCACCTTTAATGAGAAGGCTTCTAACTGGTATGTTAACTTGCCTAATGGTTATATTTCTTCTTGGGCACTTATGGAAGAGACATTTTTGTCTAGGTTTAGGGGACCAGTTGGCCCTTCCACATTATATCATAAATTGGCTGCAATTAAGAGAGGTGAAGAAGAGATTATTGATAACTTTAATGATAGGTTTCAAAAGGCTTATTCCCAGTTAGTGGCTCCTTACATAGTAACTATAGATGCGTTATTAGCCATGTTATTATGTCACTCTTGATCCACTAACTGATATGTTTGTCAAAAGAAAAGTTGATATAGATACTATATCCAAAGCTTATAAGGAAGCAGCCTCAGTAAACCAGAAAAAGAGGTAAACAACTTATAATCCGTTTCTTAATGGAGGAAATTCTAGGATGGAAAGTCAAGAACAACCTTGGAATAGAGTTCCTATGCATAATACTCCATTATTGAACCCAATTCCTACATACACACCTATGTATAATCCTTCGCCAATCCAGACTATAGTTGCCTATATTGGTAATAGTACCAATAACAATCAGAGTAATGGTCAATTGTTCTTCCAACCTCCTTAGGATATATTTGTGGCAAAGGCACAAGAGGATAGGGAAGAGCTCAAAGAAATTATAGCACACCTGAGAAGATTGACTACTGAAATGACACAACTAAGAAATGAAAATTTCTATGGTAGAAGTAATCAAGGATACAGTCAGAACCATAACCAGAATCATAACCAGGGTCAAGGTTAAAACCAAAATCAGAATTATAATCAAAGTCAAAATCACAATCAGTGACAATAAATACAAAACAAAGGACCTACTATAGATAACAAGACCCAGGGTAATAACAATAGAAATTAGAATCAACCAAGGCCACCTAAGACATGGAACACAGGGCTAAATAATGGCACTCTATCTTCTCCATTTGAGAGTTTGGATAATCAGGAAACAAAACAAATAGCTAGAATTCAAATGGTGAATGTGGCATTAAAAAACTGGTGTAGGATCCACAATACCAGTGCGCATGCTGAATTACATTGCCCTCAATTTCATCTAGCGGCTAGTATTTTTAATGTGGATGTACAAGCTCCCACCTCTACGTTTTTAATTCCCAAAGGTAATGAAATTGATTCAATGATGGTGTGTTTATGATTTATTCAACTTAACCATGTAGTTTTGGTTCACCAATTTCAAGGATTTGATGTACTTGCTTTAGAACAGGCCTAAACCCTTGTAGCCCTACCTAGAGGGTTTTTTCCACTTATTTTTCTCAATTTTAGTCCACATGAAAATATAGGGGCTTTTTTGGATACCCATTTCCATGTTATTTAACATATATCAGAATAAAGATAGGTTGTTTCAAAACATTTGTCTTAAAAATTGAAAGTTCAGTCTGCACCAAGGGCTAATTAGGCCACCTCAAAGAAGTAACTTATAGTAATAATGAATTGATTCCTCTCAAACCACTTGGGACCTCTGAGGTATGTCCAATTTGACTCAACTTGGTCAACCACACCCTCAAGATGTACTTCTATCTATGAAATTTTATGACTGTCTTCTTTAGAGGCCTAATACATGGGTCTTATAAGGCCAAGGTGTAGTCAAACTTGCCTAAAACTTTATCTCCTAGGTTACAAAGGGTTGTAACATCTGAAGCTATCCTAATGCAGTCCATTCCACTCATTTGGAAGAGTTTTGGGCAGTGGAATGGATCTAATTTACATTATTGGCCTCTTAGAAACCCTAGTTCAGGGTTTAGGACAGTTTTTAGGAAAAACCAAATATCTTTCTCAAATTTTGATGAAATCACTTCCAATCAAAGGAAAATGGAAGGTGACTCACCCCTTTATCAATTCTAGGAACTTTAAGCTTATGTTCATACCATATACTCTCAAGGTATGGGCGGGAGCAGTGAGAAAATAGGAAAAAAATTTGAATGATAATTTTCAGGAAAATCCACTTTTCTCCCTTATTTCTTTATGGATCAGGGTCCATCCACCTAAAAAGTGAAGATGATTTGATCCTTTATTGAATCCAAATAATATTATTCTCTAATCAGGTCATACAAGGGCTTGGTATGGTTGGAAACAGAGTATTTTGCAGAAAAAATAGAGAAACCAGCTTTTTTTATAAAACTTCTTACACAAATAAAAACAAAAATTCTTCTACCTTTCCTCCATTTGGAAAAGGCTTTAAATATCAATATTCTTCTATCTCCCATTGGTGGTGACTATTTTTAAATGGACATGACCAATGGGAGGCTTTTACATCACGATTCTGTTAAGTAATTTGCATAATTTACAATTGTTTACAAGTAGGTTTAGGCTTGTTTAACCAAGACTAGTACTTTATGACTCTAGACTTAGGAAATTTTATTCTTTTGGGACCTTATTACATAAATGAGGACTTATGACTCTCTTTATGACCTTCTATTTCTCTATTCACCAAGCCAAAATAGGCCTAGGTGCTCCTGTACCATGCAACCAGGTTGAGAAGAATTCATCATCCTGATGAAAAGAGTTCTTGGATTGTAGTTCCATGTTGTTTGATGTCTTCCTCAGTCATCCATGTTGCATCTTCACTTGGTAGTCCTTTTCATTTGACTAGATAGTCATTATATACCTTTTGTCTTTTCCTTTTTGCTTCTCTTGTGTCTAGGATGCACTCTAACTTCATAGGTTGACTAGGTGGGAGATCTTTTACCTTCAAGCTCTCTATTTTATTAGACTTAGGAAACTTTGTTTTGTCAGACCATGACTGCCCCTTCCTTCCTTTTTCTCTTAGTGGACATATGACTATCCCAACCACAAGTGTATCTTGTTCTTCTAACTCACCTCGTTGCTTCACAAACAACTTATCCTTTGCTTTCTCTTGGATTGTCCTTACCATCATCTTATCTTCTTTTCTTTGCAAGATCAAGCTTCTTTTTGTGCTTACTACCTTCATATTATCTTCCGTTTTCCCATATACTATCCTCACATTTGCAACCTTTGTTATGGTTGTTAGTTGGTCATTCTTGATTTCATCAATTTTCACATACTCCTTTCTACCCATCATGATTACCTTTGCTACCCTTACCTGCTCCTTGACTTCCTCTTTCAATAGGAGTAAAGTAAATGAGTCTCCTTCATGTTTAATTTGATATGTATTAGCACATCCATCATACACAACATGTTTGTCAAACTGCCAGGGCCTTCCAAGCAACAAATAGCATCATTGCATTGGAAGAATATCACAAAGCACCCTATCCTTGTACTTTCCAATCTAGAATTCAACTAAGGCTGCTCATTAACTAGGAGTGACTGATCATCATTTAACCATAACACTTTATATGGCGTTTGATGTGGAACTCTTGTCAAATTCAACTTATCCACCATTTCTTTTGATAGTATATTATTAGTGGAGCCTGAGTCAATTACTAACTTGTATACTTTGCCTTTGCTCTTGTAGGTGGTCTTGAAAAGACTTCTCCTTTAAAATGGTTCCTTCTCCTTGGAGGCCTTCAAAATTTGTTTTTGCAAGATCAAAACTTCACCAACTTCTAGTCCACAATCATGATTTGAAGAAATTACACTTCCCTCTTCATCTTCTTGTACAATTTGTACTCTTTTATTAGCAACCTTTGATGTAGAACCTTGTCTTTTAGGACACTTCCATGCTAGATGTCCAAAATATTGACCATTGTAGCATCTCCCTGAAAAAGTGTTTCCACTTCTACTCCCACCAAATCTACCTCTCGAACCTCTCCATCCACCTCTATAATCAGATTGGTCTTGACCCTTATTTGCTTCTTCTTGACTCTCATTTACTTGTTTTGTATTAGGAAATGATCCTCTGGCCCTAGAAGTACTACCTCTACCTCTTTGGTTTTGTTCTTGCCTTCTTTTTATCCTTTCTTCTTCCCTACATGCCATTTGAAAACATTCCTCTATTGTTCTAGGAGGTGTTAGGCTGATTTCATCTCTTATGTTCAATCTTAGACCACTCAAGTATCTAGCCACTTTTTCCACTTCATCCTCATGGTTACCTATTATAATGTATAGTTTATGGAACTCTTCAGTGTAGCACATCACATCTAAGTCTCTTTGTTTCAAATTTTGCAATTTCATGAAGGTTTGTACGGCATAGTTTGCTAGTAGAAATTATGACTTCACCTTAGCCACCATCTTGTCCCAAGAATTGATCTTAGTCTTTCCCTTCTTGACCCTCTCATCTTGAACAAAGTTCCACCATGTAAGTTCTGGCCCTTTCAACTTAGATTTGGCATATTTCAACTTTTTGTTGTCCTCTATCTCTTCAAATTCAAAGAAGTTGTCTAGGGCATCAATCCATTTCAAGACTTCCTCACTATCCATCTTTCCATTATACATAGGTACTTCAACCTTCATCTTTGGAGTGTTGCCACCTTTTACTGCATTTAGCATCTTGATCATCATCTTTTCTTCCAGGTCCAAGTCATCATCCTCATCATGGACTCCCATTGGAGGGCTATCTTCTTCATCCTCATTGTCACTTTGGTCATCATTGACCATTCCTCTTCTTTGGTTCTTTTCCAAGGCTGCTATCCTAGCTAAGGTGGCTTCTTGACTATCCTTGTAGAGCCTATCCTTCTAGAGTATCTGCACCTTTAACCTTCTTATCTCTTCAGCCATTGCACTAGCTTTTGAAGGCATCTTGTCTAGACTAGTCCTTCTTCACAATTTGACTTTTCACTTCCCAAATCAGAACCCAATGCTCTGATACCAATTTGATACAATTAGGGTGTGGTTGTGATGTATTCAACATAACTATGTAGGTTTGGTTCACCAATTTCAAGGTTTTCATGTACATGCTTTAGAAATAGGCCTAAAGCCTTGTAGCCCTACCTAGATGGTTTTTTCCACTTATTTTTCTCAATTTTAGCCCACCTAAAAATATAAGGGCTCTTTTGGATACCCATTCCCATGTTATTTAACATATATCAGAATGAAGATAGTTTGTTTCAAAATGTTTGTCTTTAAAATTAAAAGTTCAGTCTGTAGCAAGGTCTAATTAGGCCTAATTAGGCCACCTCAAAGAAGGAACTTATACTAATAATGAACTTCTACCTCCCAAACCACTTGGGACCTCTGAGGCATGTCAAATTTGACTCAAGTTGGTCAACCACACCCTCAAAATGTACTTCTATGTATGAAATTTTATGATTGTCTTCTTTAGAGGCCTAATGCATGGGTCTTATTAGGCCAAGGTGTAGTCAAACTTGCCTAAAAATTTATCTCCTTGGTTGTAAAGGGTTGTAACATTTGAATCTATCCTAATGCAGTCCATTCCACTAGTTTGGAAGAGTTTTGGGTAGTGGAATGGATCTAATTTACATTATTGGCCTCTTAGAAACCCTAGTTTAGGCTTTAGGATAGTTTTTAGGAAAAACCAAAAAATATTTCACAAATTTTGATGAAATCACTTCCAATTAATGGAAAATGGAAGGTGACTCACCCCTTTATCAATTCCAAGTAGTTTCAGCTTATGTTCATACCGTACAGCCTCAAGGTATGGTCGGGAGCAGTGAGAAAATAGGAAATTGTTTTTGAATGACAATTTTCAGGAAAATCTACTTTTCTCCCTTATTTCTTTATGGATCGGGCTCCTTCCACCTAAAATGTGAAGATGATTTGATCCTTTATTGAATCCAAATAATATTCTCCTCTAATCAGGTCGTACAAGGGCTTGGTATGGTTGGAAACAGAGTATTTGGAAAAAAAATAGAGAAATCAATTTTTTTTTCTTCTACCTTTCCTCCATTTGGAAAAGGCTTTAAATATCAATATGCTTCTTTCTCCTATTAGTGGTGACTATTTTTAAATTAACATGAGTGATGGGAGGCTTTTACATGATGATTTTGTTAAGTAATTTGCATAATTTATAATTGTTTACAAGTAGGTTTATGCTTGTTTAACCAAGAGTAGTACTTTATGACTCTAGACTTCAAAAATTTTATTCTTTTGGGACCTTATTACATAAATGAGGACTTATGACTCTCTTTATGACCTTCTTTTTCTCTATTCACCAACCCAAAATAGGTCTATGTGCTCCTGCACCAAAAATAGTGCCCCTAGGATTTGAGACTGCTTTAGTCTTAGAGACTCTTACCTTTGCAACTAGGGAGGAAGAGGATTAGTTGTTAGAAGATGAGACTTACTTTTGTGAGAACTTATACCCTGAATCAACCTTAGTATTAAATGCGTTACAGTTTCCCTTTGAAACTAAAAATGAGGTGTTATATGAAATAGAGGAGGTACAGGCTTTTCAACAATCTAACAAAAATCATACCTACAATTTGAGAAGTAATACTAGGCCTGGAGGTCCTTTCACTACTTCCACTCCTCAAAACAATTTCAATACTCCTCCATATCAGCACTCTAGTAATAACCCTACTATACTAAAGGCTAATCATCCTATGAATTGTGGGACAATAGCATCAAAAGTTCAAATAGGGAAAACATGGACAGTGGAAACAATGAGGTTAATGAGTTACTTGTCTAAAGAGATAAAAATAATCAAGGTTAGTATACCTTTATGTGAAATGTTGAAAAGTTCAGGGGTCAGAAATGCTTTCATAAAGTCCTTGGATACATCTGTGACAAGCAAGGTCTCTGCTGATATGAATGTTCCTAGTAAAGATCCATAGTCCAAAGAAAAAATTAAGAAAATTGAATAGCCTTCCAACACTAACGTGGTCATGTATGCAGATAAGAGGGAAGCCCCTCCTTTCTTGTGAACTATTAGGATGTTAGGAAAGAACATACATAATTGCATGGTAGATTCTAGTGCATTAGCCAATGTAATGCCTTTAGGGCTGACTCCTACCAAATCTGCCAAGGTTGTTACACAATTAGACAAAATTGAGGTTAATGTGATAGGAAAATTAATGCATATTCAAATGCAATTAGCTTCTAATCCTAGGGTGAGTCAGTTTATTGACATTCAGGTAGTGGATTGTTGGCAAGAGACACTATATGGATTCATGGTTGTTGTCATTGATGGCAACAAAGATCATCCCACATATCCGCAAGTCATGGTGTGTCTCTACCGGAAGTCAGAATAAAGATTGTTGTGGTCCGGTGAACAAGAACAGAGCATGTGGCAAGGTCCGACAGATTGGTCCGGATCTCTCAGAGGAAGTGTCTTGGTGCAGTGCGGATTTGGGGAAGTCAAGAGGACTACCTTGAGTGGTATATTCCAAGGATTTAGCCTCCGGTGATGGACAAGGAAAAAGATATGAATAGTTGAGTACCGGATTCCTGAGAGACAGTGAAAACAGAGGATGAACTGATTGACAGAGTATCAGACTACTTTCCGGATGTATTACTGTTGATGATAAAGGTTGTGAAGGCATGAATCATGTTTAGCCGACATGATTAATGATATCTACAAGTATATGCTTGATCCGCATTGCTTGGTGAGCAAGGACTCAGCTGACAGAACAGAGTTTGTAAGAAACTAGACTGTTCCAGATGCCGACTAGAAAGGTGATGAAATTACTTGTGTGGATATATATAGAGGATGGATTTAGTTGTGAAGTGCGTGACGATGTCAAGAATATATGCGAAGAAGAGTAGAATAGAGCAGAAGTACCAAGACAGATCCGGTATGTGAAAGGATAGCAGAATAAAGAACAGAGAAAAGATGAAGTGCAGCAGATCAGTGTACTGAGCCTAACCAGAACTGAACTCCAGCATATGCAGATGCTTCCAATCAGTTCAAGACTGTGATTCTTATCACTTTGTAGATAGTGTGTCTTCTTGTAGGCAGTGGGCCTCTTGTGAGCAGTGTGCTCGGGCAGTGAGCCCTAATTGGCAAGTGCCATTTTGTAATTTCCTATTCTTCTAATAGAGAATAATTTTGGGTTAATCACCCCATGGTTTTCTCCCTTAACAGGGTTTCCACGTCAAAAATACTGTGTCATGTGTTTCTTATTTCATGGTAATGTTTTTGTGTTTGATTCAATGCTGCATTAATTAATAAGAAAGTTTAAAAGGAAATAATTAGGATAACTGATTCACCCCCCCCCTCTCAGTTATCAACAATTGGTATCAGAGCTAAGTTCCTCCTAATAGAGCCTAACAGCTTGAGGAAGATCTGGGAGTTCAAATGGATGCATATGGTTTAAGGGAGCAACTCAAGACTGCCCTTGAGGATCTTGAACAGTCAAATTCTGAAGTCAATGAATTAAAGGAAAGACTCAAACAGGCTGATGAATTCATGAGAGAATTAAAAGACAAATTAAGTCTCTCTATGAAAAAGAGAAAGGAGCTGCTCCAACAGTTGGCAAGACAAAGTGAAGAAAGCAATACAAATGAAGAATTGACTGAGCAAACCAAGTTATGTGAAAAGTTATCAAAAGAAGTCATTATGTTAAGACATGAAATGGAATCAGGAACTATAAAGTTTACTCAAGAGATTGAAGAAAAAAGAAAGGCTGAAGACAATCTAAAACAATCTCTTAAAGAAAAATCAGAAGAATGCCACCAGATGGACAGGATTATCAGACATCTTGAATCTGATCTTGAAGATGCCAAAGATAATGAAGAAAAACTTGAGGATCAAATTGCCTCTCTCAAAAGAGACCTTCAAACAGCAAATGAATATAAAGAGAAATTCAAGATAAGTTCTGCTCAACTTGAAGTTCTTCTTGGAAGTCAAAAAGGGACAGATGACAAGTATGGTTTGGGATATGAGAAAGGAGAAAGCTCCGGATCCGGTCAAAAGAATTTTGCATCAGAAAATCCAAGAAACAGGCCTAGAAGACCTCCAGTAAGACAGCCCAATGCTCAAAGATATTCATCTTTCAATGGATATTGCCACAGCTGCAACCACTTTGGTCACAAAGCTAATCAGTGCAGAAAGAGAATGAATCAGATTAATTCATCCTTCTCCGGACAGTGCTTCAACTGCAAAAGGTATGGACACAAATCCCATGAATGCAGAAATATGCAAGTAAACAAATCATTCAAAGGTAGATGCTTTACATGCAATAGAGTAGGTCATATGGCTAATCAATGCAGATCAAGAGGATATCAGTCAATTATGCAAAGAAATGTTATTTGCCAAATCTGTAATAGGTCCGGTCATAATGCTAAAGTCTGCAGAAGCAAGAATCAGGACAAAAGAGGTCCGGTGTATAATCAGAATCAAGACAAGGGTAAACAAAAGATGAATGCGGATGAAGTTAGGAATCAGATGAGCAAGATTTGGGTGAAGAAAAGTTCAGAGAATGTAGAGGTTGGATCCGCACCAGACTCTAGTGCTGATATTTCTTCCAGAAATTAAAAAGTTAGCTCTGGCTTAGGGGGAGACTCAAAGAAAATCCTGTTCCCCCAGCCAATCAAGTGGTGCCTGATGTGGCACAAGATGCAGAGTAAAAAGTTTAAAGATATAAGTCTTGAGACAATCCAAATAAGATTTCAGAGGTCCGCATGGAGTTATAAAGAAGCTGTGATCGATCAAGTAAGACCTGTTCCGGGAGATGCTCCAGTATGACAGAGGATTACAAAAAGGTCCGGAGAGATCCGGAAGTGCACTATCTTATTCTGCGGATTGGACAGAGTGTTTGGGATGTTCTTTCAATGTGTCACCTCGATTTATTCATGATCCGGATGATGTTCACAGATCAGGACTGATCCGGGATACTCCAAGCTATCCGGACAAGGCAAACTGGAATAATATAGGTGAAGCATTTATTGCAAACAGATATTAGGGTTTGCGGAGCAATATAAGGAATTTCTCAAAGATCATTTGCTCATTCTACACTCAAGAAGAAGCGAAAAGTGGAGCTCTGCAACAAGATTCATCAAGCACACCAAAGATCTCCTGCCGAAGTCATTGCATAAAGAAATCAATCCCACCACTCCGTGCAAACCGAAGGCGCATAAGGTATTCTCTGTTTTTCATTATCTCACTGCAAATCTTTGAAGAATGGCTACTCCAAATATAGTTAAGATTTCTGATAGACCTCGCCCCACATTCAAGAAACATCCTTACAAATCATTGGAGGTAGATCCACTAGGAGCCTTCTCTAGTGTTCCTCATGGTGTATTGCATACGGAAGATATTAGGGTTTACATCCATGCAAATCTTGAAGACTTTGGAGAATCAAAGCTGATGGATATCTATCACAAACAATTGATAGATGACTCCTTTGAGATCAAACCTCAGTACAAAGCCATTCGGGACAAACACTTTGCACAGTGCATTCATTTCCCCTATTTTGAAGAAGATGAATGGGTCCGGTATGTACTAAGTAGAGTACATGACAACTTCCTATGGTTGAACCAGCCCTTCAAGATCACCAAAGATGCAATTAGGGCTGTAACCGGTCTGCACTCATCCGGTGGTTTACCTATTCTCAAGTCTGTCAAAAATCAGACAGTTAGTGATGCAACCGGATCCAAGTTTGACAAGAGAGCTATGACAGTTGATGACATCACTGAACCGGATGTCAAATTTGCAGCTATGATAATTGGTTACAAAATCTATCATTCCAGTAGGGAAAATTCAGTACCGGGAACTACAATCTACACAGCTTATCAAATGTTAAAGGAGAATGCAGACTATGACTTGTGTGAGCTTCTTGTGAACCAACTCTTTGAAAATCTACAGAAGATCAAGAAGGACAAGAAAAACTCCTTCAAGTATGGCAATCTGATCCTTTGTCTCTTCTTTTACTACATGAATGAGCTTCCCGGATCCAGTGGATGGATATGGCAGAATGACAGACCAGTTGCCATCCAAATCAGAGACTATTTGCATGGACTTGGGGATGCTAAAGCAAGAAATACAGCTCTATGGGGATACTTCAAGAACTTCCAAAGCATGATGCATGCAAGAGAAAGAATACCCCAATCCCTTGTTGAAAAGTACAAAGACACAGTATGCTTCATGGTTGAAACAGATCAGTGTCTAATGGAGGCAGTGGAGCCAAGGACTGTTTGGATCATGCCCATGGGGTATGAAGTGGATGAACAGATAGTAGAGCTACATGTTCAACACATGCTAAGCTAGCCCAAAGATCCTAAGGCAGAAAGGTTTGGAACCTTTGAGGAACTGAGTGTAAAGATACATGTAGAACTCAGGGAACCAGAGATAAAGAGGAAGGTAAGAAAAGAAGTTGAGCATATTGCTCAAGGCCTAGGCATCTCAAAAGAGGCACTTGATGCCAACCGAGAAAAGAGGAGGAAGGCTGAGGAAGAAGAGAAAAGTAAAGAAAGTGTTCCGGTTGAAACTCCCACCCGGACTAGATCATCAAAAAGATCTGCACCTCCCACAACCAAAAGTTCAAAACTGGAAGTCCAGGCATCCGGTAAAAGATCCAAGACAAAAGCCACAAGGGCTTATGAAAGCCAAAAGGATGAAGAGGAAACAGAGTCAGATGAGGGAGTAAAAGAAATAAAGAATTAGAAGAAGAAAGGATCCGGTAAACCCTCCACAGGCCAAGACAAGGATGAAATGGCAGAGGTATCTGTTGAAAAGCCCACTCTGTCTCTAGAGAGTGTAATCAAGTCAGTCACGGTGGATGGAAACCTTCAACCAATGACTGAATTTTATGATGACTACAGTGAGGCTGACCAAAAGATTCTGCAGGAAGCCACAGTCAAATATCTGAACATATACAATAAGGCTTTCATTGAGATCATATCTCTTATTCCTAAAAGCCTAGAAAAGGAATTAGAAATAAGAAAGAATAATGCTCATGCAAAAGATCTTGAGATCCGGGAGCAGATAGCTATTCAGCTATATCCTCAAATTGATCCCAAGACAATGAACATAATCTTCAAAGACTGCAAAGATGAGTTCAGAAGTAAAGCTAGGATGAATCAACTCATGCTTGGTGAGACTAACAAAGTGGCCCAAGAGACAGAAGAGATCCTCTGGAAGGCCTTCAAAAGGTTCAATCTTCCTGTTGTAGAGGACTTAGGTGCAGAAATAGCTGCGGAGTTGGAATCATCTGTTCCGAAAGAAGTGGGCCCTGAACAGACAAACATCTCTCCTCCGGTTTCCCCTACAGTCTCCGGATCCAAAGAAGAAGAGAAATTACAGGAGAAGGAAGCAGGGGTGGAAGATAAAGAGGTTGACAGTTCCAAGACTATAGAAGAAAAGAAACATCTGTCTCCAGCAAGAGACACTGCACAAACTGTTCAACAATTTTTGAGCAAAGCCACTATAGAAATTGATGAACCAGACCTGCTAAAAGGACCATTAGATTTTGACTCTTTGTCACCGGTGCAAACAATGAAAATAGCCTCATTTGCAAATGAGAAAGTCAAAGAGAAGCTGCTGAAATCTCACATGGAAGACTGTGAGCTTATGGAGGTAGCATCTGGAGTGCTAGAAAAGATCATGCCATCCTTTCAAAAGGATCCCACAGCCTCCTCTTCCGGTAATCTCAAAACCTTAGTCAGCAGTGTTAGTACATATTTTGAATCTCTAGAAAAATCTGCTGAAGAAAAGGTCTGGAAGGAATTTTTGGATAAAAGATTTTCAGAAGTATTAGAATTAATCTCTAAAGATAGGAAGATTGTGAGTATTGGAATAAAGAGCTTAGAGAATGCTCTTAAGGATGGCGGTGACATTTACAAATTTTGTATATCCTGGTCAAAGGCAATAGCAGCAATTGATAAGAAAATAAAAGAGGAACAGGACAAGCTACAAAGCTTATCTCAAAGTTTTGATCCTCTCTCTTCCTCCATAATAAATCAAGAATGTCAGACTATTGCAGTCTTGAATGAAATAAAGAATCTTGAGAAGGAAAGGAAGAACATCACTAACCGGATGGGAGAACTTAGAAGGATTATAATCCCTAAGTTGGAAACTATGCATGAGGCCATCAGTGATGCTCAGACCACCGCCCAAACAAATGATCCGACAGATCTCAAGAGGGCAGAAGCTTTTGCATTTTTGTTGAGTGGTCACATTTCAATTTTGGATAGAATGAAGCAAAGTTGGGCTACAGAAATGATCCAATTGCAGACATCCTTTGCAGACATTCTTCAGTATATGTGAGTATGTAAATATGCGGCTATGTATAGAAAACTTTTGAAAATTTTGATGTGCGGACCCTACCCTTTGCCATTGATGTCAAAGGGGAAGTGAGGAGCAGTGAAAAATGAGGAATCCAAGTAAGGGGGAGTCCCAGAAATTGTATATAAAGACAGAGCATCAGCAAAGCGGGAGCATAGTGTAAACACTTAGTCATTTTTCACTAAGTGTTGCCATCAATGCCAAAGGGGAAGATTGTTGGCAAGAGACACTATATGGATTCATGGTTGTTGTCATTGATGGCAACAAAGATCATCCCACATATCCGCAAGTCATGGTGTGTCTCTTCCGGAAGTCAGAATAAAGATTGTTGTGGTCCGGTGAACAAGAACAGAGCATGTGGCAAGGTCCGACAGATTGGTCCGGATCTCTCAGAGGAAGTGTCTTGGTGCAGTGCGGATTTGGGGAAGTCAAGAGGACTACCTTGAGTGGTATATTCCAAGGATTTAGCCTCCGGTGATGGACAAGGAAAAAGATATGAATAGTTGAGTACCGGATTCCTGAGAGATAGTGAAAACAGAGGATGAACTGACTGACAGAGTATCAGACTACTTTCCGGATGTGTTACTGTTGATGATAAAGGTTGTGAAGGCATGAATCATGTTTAGCCGACATGATTAATGATATCTACAAGTATATGCTTGATCCGCATTGCTTGGTGAGCAAGGATTCAGCCGACAGAACAGAGTTTGTAAGAAACTAGACTGTTCCGGATGCCGACTAGAAAGGTGATGAAATTACTTGTGCGGATATATATAGAGGATGGATTTAGTTGTGAAGGGTGTGATTGTGTCAAGAATATATACGAAGAAGAGCAGAATAGAGCAGAAGTACCAAGACAGATCTGGTATGTGAAAGGATAGCAGAATAAAGAACAGAGAAAAGATGAAGTGCAGCAGATCAGTGTACTGAGCCTAACCGGAACTGAACTCCAGCATATGCAGATGCTTCCAATCAGTTCAAGACTGTGATTCTTATCACTTTGTAGACAGTGTGTCTTCTTGTAGGCAGTGGGCCTCTTGTGAGCAGTGTGCTCGGGCAGTGAGCCCTAATTGGCAAGTGTCATTTTGTAATTTCCTATTCTTCTAACAGAGAATAATTTTGGGTTAATCACCCCGTGGTTTTCTCCCTTAACAGGGTTTCCACGTCAAAAATACTATGTCATGTGTTTCTTATTTCATGGTAATGTTTTTGTGTTTGATTCAATGCTGCATTAATTAATAAGAAAGTTCAAAAGGAAATAATTAGGATAACTGATTCACCCCCCCTCTTAGTTATCAACAGTGGATATACCTATGAATTACGGGATGTTGTTAAGTAGGGACTGGTGCAAAACATTAAACGGGTATATGGCCACTGATTTCTCACACATGTGTTTACCTTGGAGAGGTGTTCCAAATCAGATCAGGATAGAAGTTGAACCCAAAATGAAACACATGATTACATAATACAATAGGACTAATGAGATATTATATGCTTCTGTTGAACCTGGTGTTTATAGAGTCACTAATAAGGGAGTGCAAATTGAAGAAATCTTGATGTTGAATTTTAAAGAAAAACCTGTCAGTAAAGAAACAATAGTGTTCATTGAGTCTGATTGTAATTCTTCTGATGAGGAAGACAATGCAGTAAATAGTTTTGGTCAGATCATTAGGTAGGAAATAGAAAGATGCATTGAACAAAAAATTCTAGTTTAGTGCAAGTTGTACAAAAGCATGTGCAGAGTTCATAGTAAGCCTCATTCTGAAGAGAATTGCGGAATGTGCAGAGACATTATAGAATATCAATACATAAAGTGCATAAAAGGGATGGAACTGCAAGAAGGAAAGGTTAATCCTAAGAAACCAAAGGTATACTTTCATGATAACATGGATGTATTAATTCCAGATCTAGAGAAAAAATAAAGGACAAGAGTGTCTGTCATTCTGATTTACAAATTGAGAATATAAATGTGCAAGTAGGTCAAATTGAATCACCCATGAAGAAACAAGATATTACCGCATAGGTAACAGAAAAGGTGAGACATGCCAAAATAAAAGGTCAAAGGAATAAAAAAGGCATGTGGACACTGAAATGTGATGGGTCTAAGTCCAAGCAAGGTGTAGGCACAAGTGTTGAACTTAGAAATCCTAATGGTAAGTCATTTCTAGCAGCATATAGGCTACAATTTCCTTGTACTAATAATGTAGTAGAATATGAAGCTTTAATTTATGGACTTGTTATGGCTATCAAGAAAAAGTTGAAAATGATCAGAGTATTTTTAGACTCTGAGTTAGTGGTCAGACAAGTGAGAAAGTTATATGGATGCAATTATAAGAAGATGGTATGTTATAGGCATAGAGTGTGGGATTTAATAGATTCATTTGATGCCTTTAACATAGAACATATCCCTAGGTAATTGAATCATAGACTAGATGCATTAGTAGTTGCTGCTAGCACTTTGGAGCCCTTAACATTGTCAAGTCTAAAATAATTTGTTGTTGAATTAGTGAATGTCCCGAGCATACCAGATAATGTTACTCATTTTTAGGTATTTGAAGGGGATCAGCAAATTGTGGATTTTCTCACCTGTAATGAAGTGTTTGAAGTTCAAATCATTGATGAACAAGAAAGGCCAGATGTGTCTTGGGATGAAGAAGACGTAATAAACTTGAAAAGTAATTTCTTACCTAAGGGGCTAATTGAGTTGGAAAAGATTTTTGATTTTGATGGGGTAGTTAGACAAAAAGATTTACCCAAAAATGAAGGGGGTAAATGTGATCCCTATAACTTTGGAACATAGCAAAGTCCACAGAATGTACTGATTGGAAGGGCTTGCTCTGAGAAGTTAAGAAAATAAATTGTAGATGTTTTGAAGGAATACAAATATATAATAGCATGGACATATGAAGATTTGAAGACATATGATATGTCCATCATAACTCATGTAATACCCTTGAAACCACAAGTTAAACCATTTAGATTGAAACAAAGGCCTGTGAATGCTATTTTGGAACCTTTAATCTTTGAGGAAGTGAAAAAATTGTTTTCTGCTAGGATAATCTTCTCGTTAAGATATTCAACCTGGGTAGCTAATTTGGTACCCGTGAGAAAGAAAAGTGGAGACATTAGATTATGTGTTTACTTTAGAAATTTAAACAAAGCTTCTGAAAAGGATAATTATCCCTTGCCTCCAATAGATGAAGTACTGCAAGCAATAAATGGGGCTAAGATGATGTCTTTCCTAGATGGATTTTCTGAATATAACCAGGTCTTAGTTGATAAAAAAGATAGGTTGAAGACTACTTTTACTTGCAAGTGGGGTAATTATGCATATAGGAGAATGCCTTTTGGTTTGATCAATGAAGGTGCCACTTTTCAGGGAGCTATGGACATTGTGTTTCGTGGATTATCAGGTAAATGCATTGTTATTTATATGGATGATTTAATTGTGTACTCTAAAGATGCATCCACTCATGCAGAAGATTTGAGAAGGGTACTTAAAAGATGTGAAAGGTACAGGATTTCTCTTAACCCAAAGAAATGTTCATTCAGTGTAACTAAAGGAAAATTGTTAGGACATGTCATTTCTGAAAATGGGATATCCATTGATCCTAATGGAGTAGAAGGAATAAGAAAATTGTAATTACCTAATAGTAAGAAGGAATTAAAATCTTTTTTGGTAAGATTAACTTTGTCAGGAAGTTTATTATAGGGTTTGCAGAGATTATGTAATCATTAAACACAATGCTCAAGAAAGATGCAAAGATAGAATGGACACCAGTAGCTAAGGCCACATTCAAAGATATTAAGGAGGCCATTTCTAATGCTCTTATGTTAGCAAGTCCAAATTATACCAAACCATTTTACATATATTCTTTTGCATCTACACATTCAGTTGCAGCTACCTTGACGCAAAAGGGAGAAGATAATGAAGAAAAGCCCATAGCTTTCATGAATGCACCTCTGAAAGATGCATAACTAAAGTATCTAGACATAGAAAGACAAGCATTTGCATTAGTAAGGGCAGTTAAAAAGTTTAGACATTACATCCTGCGAAGTCAAGGCCATAGTACCAGATGCAGCAGTAAAAGTGTTGCTAATGCAGAATGAGCCTGGAGAGAAAAGGGTGAAATGGATTACAATATTGCAAGAGTTTGATATGGAGATCATTCAAATGAAGCTAGTTCAAGGACAAGCATTAGTACAAACCATAGAAAACACAGACCCAAATTTGGTAAAGCAGTAGTATGTATTAAACTCTAATGATGCATCAGGCTAGTATGATGATTTGAATACATTCATGATATCAGGTAAATATCCAAGTAAGATGAAGTCTTCTCAAAGGAGAGCTTTAAAGATTAAAGCATAGAGATACATGGTACAAGGAGGTCTTCTATTCAAGAAGAACCATGAAGGTATATATTTAAGATGTTTAAACAGAATTGAAGCAGATAAGGTATTGTCAGAGTTGCATGATAAGTATGGAACTACTCATGGTTCTCATTTAGCTACTATGCATAGGATATTAAGAGTGGGATATTATTGGCCAACAATGTTTAAAGATACAGAGAGTCATATTCGAAGTTGTCACACTTGTCAAACTACAGCAGACAAGGGAAGGAATTAGGCTAATCTATTACAGCTAGTCATTGAGTCTAGGCCATTTGCACAGTGGAGCTTAGATTTCATTGGAGTTATAAATCATCCATCATCTGCAGGACATAAGTTTATATTGACAGTGACTGACTATTGTACAAGGTGGACTGAAGCCACATGTTACAAGTTTTCTACTACTGAGCTAGTTATTAAATTTCTTGAAGAAAACATCATAACAAGGTTTAGAGCTCCATATTCGCTGGTATGTGATAATGGCCCTGCATTTTCTTCTTTGAAATTTTCTAAATGGGCATTTGAATATGGGATAATCCTAAAATTTTCTTCAAATTATTATCCTCCAGGGAATGGTTTAGCTGAGTCCACAAATAAGATTTTATTGGATATAATCAAGAAACTAATTGTAGAAAATCCTAGAGAGTGGAATACATTGTTAAAGTATGTGTTGTGGGTAGATAGGACTAAAGTTAAGTCAGCCTTAGGCAATGCACCTTATCACCTAGTTTATGGGACTGATCCCATACTCCTAGTGAATTTAAGAATGCCTATCTAGAAGTTTGATAATGAATATTTAGGATTTGATGATCACAGAGAAGCCAAGATAATCCAAATGTTACAATTGGATGAGAAGAGAGATCAAGCCATTGAAAAATTTGTTAAACATCAAGTAGTGGTGAAAAGATGGTTTGACAAAAGAGAAAGAGTCAAAAAATTCAAAATATTAGACTTAGTGTTGTGTTGGGATAAAGCACATGAAAAGAAAGGAAATCATGGAAAGTTTGACAAATTATGGTTAGGTCCATTACAGGTCGCAGAGATAATAGGAGATAATACGTTTAGGCTTAAGACATTGACTGGAGAAGATGTAACATTACTTGTTAATGGCCAACATTCGAAACATTACTTTCAGGCTTGAGGTGAAGGTGGTTGTTATGTTATGTAACATAGTGTGAATAATGTACAGTAGTTTTGTTGGGTTTTGTTTTGTTTTGTTGCTGTGTTAGTTTGTGTGTTGTATTTCCTTGGTAGGGATGTTTGTTTTGTTTTTGAAATATACAAGAGTAGATTAACAACCACTGAAAAAATAGAAAATTTAGAACATTCAAGATAATTATTTGAAACTTATGCATAACTTGTTGTGACTATCATGAATGTAGAAAATGGTTTGGCTGGTGAAATTTTGTATTCAATAATTGTGGGTTGAGTATTCAAGGGAAGTTTCTCACAATGTCACACCTAAAATCCTTAGGTTTGTTGAACATACCAGTATAGGTGTGAGGTGAAAAACTAGAGGTCACCCTTGCTACCATTACAATTCTCAACTTAATTTTAGCAAGTGACCACACCTTGCATTATGAATTTACAATGGTAATATCTTATAAAGTCTTTATCTTACACAAAATATAAAAAATATATAATAATAAGTAAATAAATAAAATAGATTTTACTAAAAATCTAGATTAAGCCATCTAAGTAACTCTACCGGGGCTATAGACGTTTGCTAGCAGTGGGGCTCTACTTAGGAGAATTGTAACGATAACCTTGTTGGGGCTATAGACACCTGTTGGTAGCAAGGCTCTATCTGGTTGGCTATGAGGGAATGACATCAACTATGTAGTTTAATATTAGTCACTAGTTTATTCAACTTATTTTCAAGATGAGGATTATTAATCACATGCACCAACTTAAACTCAATTGGGAGATTGATGCACCTTATTGAATACATTAGGTCTCAAGTTAAATAATGATCTGCAGAAAAGAAAGTTGGAAGTTATGAATTTATTTCATTTAGTTTTATTTAATGGTTTTAATTTAATTGTTTTGTTTGGTTTCTAGTTGTTGTGATGCTCACAACACGCACCATTTTACCTCTTAGCAAAATGAGGACCCCTACTATGGCTGTGGCTTTTTTTGCTTGTGTATGGGCCTACTTGGTGGTAAAGGGAAAAGAGGTGAAGGTTACAAACCATGTTGAAAATTGCAAAAATTGGCATTAAGTACCAGAGTAGAATAGAGGTGAATTCTGTGTCAAAAATGAATAAGGGTTGCTTTTTGAACTATTTCAAAATTTCTAATATTCTGCAAGATATGCATTTTTTTGGTAAAATGCATTATACGAAGGTTTTGTATGTTGCATGTACAAGGTCATTTGTATGTAGAGTCTTTTTATTAATCACATGGAGTGGTCAAGTTTATGAATTGTGGTACTTGTATGCATGTTATTAGTGTTTTATTCTTTGCATACAAGTCGGACCCAATGTGATTCGGAAGTAAAGTGGATAATTGGTTAAGTCCGCATTGTATCTTGAGTTGTATGATTGTTGAAAAGAAAGATACAGGGCAATAAAAAATGCGATATACATATCGTGGACCCGAGGAGAGTATGAAATTTGGTTTTATCAAGGTATGTTTCGTTGTTTGTATGTTGCACATTTCAAGTTTGCACCTTTTGGTATACATACAGCGTGGATGTCAAAAGGTAATTGAATCGGATGTAAGTGATGCATCGTACCTTAATGTATATTGAAAAGATGCATTCACTTTATATACATGTGTGGATCTGAAGGGTTATGTAATACTGTTAAGAAAGATGAGGAGTCCGGGATGATTATACAAAAGAGTTTGCATGTATGGAGGCTTGTATCTAAGAGTAGATACAAGTATTTTTGTTTTGTTGAGATACAAGTGGGAAGGTAAAGTGGGTCCCACAGGTTGTATCTTGAGGTTGTATATTGTACCAACAGATGGATATACAAGAGCATATACAAACCAATATACAAGCAAAGATGCAAGGAGCTGCGATACAAGACGGATTTGAAAAGAAATTAAATAAAGGTAAGGCTTTGTATGTTTGGGTGATTGTATGTTGACTATATACAATCCCGATATACAAAGAAATGAAAGACATCGTCAGAAAGCTAAAAGGTAAAAAGGGTTTGTATGGTTTGTTTGTATGTGCGCTTGTATCTATTTTACATACATTACGATATACAAACAAAAGATACAAGAACAGATATAAAGGAAAAGGGATAACATTGTTTATAACTCGTTGCATATAGGTTTGTATATTGAAAAGATGCAAATGGACATACAAGAAATAATATACAAGGAAAGATACAAGAAAATGCGATGTATGCAGAAAGTAAATTAATGGATAGAAGGTTTAAAATAAAATGCTGAAATAAGAAGCCGAGGCCGTAGGTGCATTAATTGTTGTAATTAATGCCAATCTAACACTAAAAATGGTAAAATTTAATGGGTTAGGGTAAATTAAAAGATATTTTTCTTTCAGATTTGCATTGTCAAAATTAAAATTGCAGAAAGAGGAGTTGTTGCAGAAATTGAACAAAAATTCATCACAGGACAAAATTCTAGAAGTGGGAATAGAGTGGAAAACGGTAAAGTGAGTCAATCTTGTAAGGTTGATCTATCAAAAGATATAGGTATTTATCTTAAATGCCATTACAATTTAGTTAATTAAAATGCAAAGTGAATTTCAGTAATTTCATTTTAAAAATGTAAGCAAGCATTAAATTACTATGTTTGGTTGTTAATTAGCTGGTTTGGGTTAAACAATGTGAAAGTCAAAACTAGAAAAGACAAATGGGGGGTTAGGGTAAATGTAAAAAATAAAAAATTCATAGTAAAACCCTAGGTAAGAAGGTAAAACCACAAATTAAAAAATGTATTTTTTACAGGATGGCCCCAAAATAGAAAAAGATTGATACAGGGGGTGAAGAAAAGATAAAAAAGGTAAGAAAACCTCATAAAGAAACTGAGAAGGAGGAGTTGCCAATATACAGAGGGTACCCTTCGTTTCTCGGCATAAGCGAAGTGGGGACGGGCACTAACATAGGGAGTTATGATGCAAATGATGTTTTGCAGAAGATCACAACAATCGATG
Source organism: Cunninghamia lanceolata (assembly GCA_027924645.1). Taxonomy (NCBI): domain Eukaryota; kingdom Viridiplantae; phylum Streptophyta; class Pinopsida; order Cupressales; family Cupressaceae; genus Cunninghamia; species Cunninghamia lanceolata. Next base: position 11,061,426 of record BSBN01000193.1, read on the forward strand.
CTACACCTGACATGAGGTGTATATGGGAGAGTAGATTATACAAAGCTGTAGGTTTCCCATTAGCTATGGAAGCTAAGGACCTATGTCGAGATTGCATATACTTATATGACCCAGTTACTAGAAAAATAATTTTCGATGATAGGCTCGTTGCAGACTTATCTATAGAGGGGATTGTAAGAACTTTTGGTCTAGAAATACATGAGAAAATGGTAGATATTGATATTGACCAGTAGAATGAAGATTTCATTGATAATAAGAAGGATTGTAGAAGAAAGATCTTCTACAGTTGGTATAGTGCAGTAAAATAAATCCAAGGTTGTGGCAAGAGTACATAAGAATATACAAAGAATATACTTTAAGGAAGAGCTATATTTGATGATTATAATGTTAAGCATACTGGTAGGATTGAGGTATGGCACTAAGTGTGAACCTTGGATGTTCACTGTTATACAATTCATGAGGGAAGAAAAGAAGGAGCAAGGACAAATTCATTGGGCTAAAGCTATTAGCATAGGCATATGGAGGGAGGCAATGTCAAGAAAACAAAAACTAATGCCTTTCTATTTGTCCTCGTATGTATTATATTCATGTGCAACAATGGTTCAACCATACATACATTGGATTGACAGAGTTGGAACCCTAGGAAATGGCCCAGATCAGAAGCTTGCATATGAACATTATCTTGATTTACAAGAGGAGAATGCATTGAGAAATTATGCTTTAGTGAATGACATATTTTATCCATACATGGTCAAAATTTTAAGAGAAGAGACGGATTAGAGATTGTCTAAAGATGTAGAGGACACAATTGGTTTGCACAATTCATGGTACATTCAATTCCAGAAATTTACTTATATCATAACTGAGGGCTTTGAAGGAAAACCTTTCATGTTGCCTAGGTATCCTTCCAACAAGTTGATTGTTCTAGAGTTCTCAAGACAAAACTTAAATGCCTTCAGAATGTACAAAAAGAAGTATAGCAGGGGAAATCTTAAGCTCCCTTGGTCAATTGGTAGATATACTTGTTCTAGCAAAGAAATGGTTGGTTACTCAGAGAGGGAGTTAAGGTTTTATAGGTTTGAGGAATTTGAGTTAGAAAGAAGATTTGATCCTTTTCACAGGATCCAAAATACCATTGATTCTAAATTTAAACATCAAGTACACATTGAGGATTTCTGGTCAGATTGTTAAAATGAGAGAGAGGTGAGGAAGAGAGCTCAGAAAAAGACTGATAGTAAATCAAACGAGGTCCATGGGAGACATTTATGTCCCCCTAGAAGTTGAAGATGATGGCAAATTGTTACATTATAGTTATGAAAGTGTCAGGCTTGCTCCCATCGGAGAGCCTGATTGGTCGCAACCATGGATTACATCTTTGGACACATTGTCCACACTTGTTATTTTATTCTCCAAGACATGGTTGAAGGACATAATTAAGGAGCTTAAGGCTAAAGGAATTGAGCTTACCTATCCAAAGAAAGGCAAAAAGAGAGTGAGAGAGCATCAAGATGATCTCTAGTGCTTTTATGAGAAGAAAACAAAAGAAAGGTTGTAAAAGCAAAGATTGTGGAGACAGACATGTTGGTTTTGCTTCTGAATCAGCATTAGGGTTTGCCAATTCTAATGCACAGGCAAATTCAGCCAACTGAATACAGGAGGTTGTGTGAGCTCCTCCCCTTCACTTTTGGTTCTGCTGCACCAAGGGGGGTGTCCCTATTTGATAAAAGTATAACCTTGACTAGCTCAATGACAGAAAGATTTAACTTGATAGCAACAGGCAGAATACTCTCATGTATGGACCAAGATTTGTGTAACAAATCACAAGGTTGGCAACATTCTTGGACATGATGTCTGGTTGGGTATGAGAGCATACAGGGATCCTAATCCTACTCCTACAACTAACAGGTGGAAGGATGAAATGGTTTGATTTGATGCTTGGATGCAAACCTGGACCTGGTGTATAACCTCAACACAGAGCTGGATTGGTGCCTATCGAGGGCTTGGAGTCAATAGACATACACCTGTGAATGATCAGCATGAATAGCTAAAACTAGATTTCAGGGGGATATACATGATATCTGTTGATAACTGAGAGGGGGGGGTGAATCAGTTATCCTAATTATTTCCTTTTTGAACTTTCTTATTAATTAATGTAGCATTGAATCAAACACAAAAACATTACCATGAAATAAGAAACACATGACACAGTATTTTTGACGTGGAAACCCTGTTAAGGGAGAAAACCACGGGGTGATTAACCCAAAATTATTCTCTGTTAGAAGAATAGGAAGTTACAAAATGGCACTTGCCAATTAGGGCTCACTGCCCGAGCACACTGCTCACAAGAGGCCCACTGCCTACAAGAAGACACACTGTCTACAAAGTGATAAGAATCACAGTCTTGAACTGATTGGAAGCATCTGCATATGCTGGAGTTTAGTTCCGGTTAGGCTCAGTACACTGATCTGCTGCACTTCATCTTTTCTCTATTCTTTATTCTGCTATCCTTTCACATATCGGATCTGTCTTGGTACTTCTGCTCTATTGTGCTCTTCTTCGTATATATTCTTGACACAATCACACCCTTCACAACTAAATCCATCCTCTATATATATCCGCACAAGTAATTTCATCACCTTTCTAGTCGGCATCCGGAACAGTCTAGTTTCTTACAAACTCTGTTCTGTCGGCTGAATCCTTGCTCACCAAGCAATGCGGATCAAGCATATACTTGTAGATATCATTAATCATGTCAGCCAAACATGATTCCTGCCTTCACAACCTTTATCATCAACAGTAACACATCCGGAAAGTAGTCTGATACTCTGTCAGTCAGTTCATCCTCTGTTTTCACTGTCTCTCAGGAATCCGGTACTCAACTATTCATATCTTTTTCCTTGTCCATCACCGGAGGCTAAATCCTTGGAATATACCACTCAAGGTAGTCCTCTTGACTTCCCCAAATCCGCACTGCACCAAGACACTTCCTCTGAGAGATCCGGACCAATCTGTCGGACCTTGCCACATGCTCTATTCTTGTTCACCGGACCACAATAATCTTTATTCTGACTTCCGGTAGAGACACATCATGACTTGCGGATATGTGGGATGACCTTTGTTGCCATCAATGACAACAACCATGAATCCATATAGTGTCTCTTGCCAACAATCTCCCCCTTTGGCATTGATGGCAACACTTAGTGAAAAATGACTAAGTGTTTACACTATGCTCCCCCTTTGCTGATGCTCTGTCTTTATATACAATTTCTAAAACTCCCCCTTAATTGGATTCCTCATTTTTCACTGCTCCTTACTCCCCCTTTGACATCAATGGCAAAGGGTAGGGTCCGTACATCAAAATTTTCAAAAATTTTCTATACATAGCCGTATATTTACATACTCACATATACTGAAGAATGTCTGCAAAGGATGTCTGCAATTGGATCATTTCTGTAGCCCAACTTTGCTTCATTCTATCCAAAATTGAAATGTGACCACTCAACAAAAATGCAAAAGCTTCTGCCCACTTGAGATCTGTCGGATCATTTGTTTGGGCGGTGGTCTGAGCATCACTGATGGCGTCATGCATAGTTTCCAACTTAGGGATTATAATCCTTCTAAGTTCTCCCATCCGGTTAGTGATATTCTTCCTTTCCTTCTCAAGACTCTTTATTTCATTCAAGACTGCAATAGTCTGACATTCTTGATTTATTATGGAGGAAGAGAGAGGATCAAAACTTTGAGATAAGCTTTGTAGCTTGTCCTGTTCCTCTTTTATTTTCTTATCAATTGCTGCTGTTGCCTTTGACCAGGATATACAAAATTTGTAAATGTCACCGCCATCCTTAAGAGCATTCTCTAAGCTCTTTATTCCAATACTCACAATCTTCCTATCTTTAGAGATTAATTCTAATATTTCTGAAAATCTTTTATCCAAAAATTCCTTCCGAACCTTTTCTTCAGCAAATTTTTCTAGAGATTCAAAATGTGTACTAACACTGCTGACTAAGGTTTTGAGATTACCGGAAGAGGAGGCTGTAGGATCCTTTTGAAAGGATGGCATGATCTTTTCTAGCACTCCAGATGCTACCTCCATAAGCTCACAGTCTTCCATGTGAGATTTCAGCAGCTTCTCTTTGACTTTCTCATTTGCAAATGAGGCTATTTTCATTGTTTGCACCGGTGACAAAGAGTCAAAATCTAATGGTCCTTTTAGCAGGTCCGGTTCATCAATTTCTATAGTGGCTTTGCTCAAAAATTGTTGAACAGTTTGTGCAGTGTCTCTTGCCGGAGACAGATGTTTCTTTTCTTCTGCAGTCTTGGAACTGTCAACCTCTTTATCTTCCACCCCTGCTTCCTTCTCCTGTAATTTCTCTTCTTCTTTGGATCCAGAGACTGTAGGGGAAACCGGAGGAGAGATGTTTGTCTGTTCAGGGCCCACTTCTTCCAGAACAGATGATTCCAAATCCGCAGCTGTTTCTACACCTAAGTCCTCTACAACAGGAAGATTGAACCTTTTGAAGGCCTTCCGGAGGATCTCTTCTGTCTCTTGGGCCACTTTGTCAGTTTCACCAAGCATGAGTTGATTCATCCTGGCTTTACTTCTGAACTCATCTTTGCAGTTTTTGAAGATTATGTTCATTGTCTTGGGATCAATTTGAGGATATAGCTGAATAGCTATCTGTTCCCGGATCTCAAGATCTTTTGCATGAGCATTATTCTTTCTTATTTCTAATTCCTTTTCTAGGATTTTAGGAATAAGAGATATGATCTCAATGAAAGCCTTATTGTATATGTTCAGATATTTGACTGTGGCTTCCTGCAGAATCTTTTGGTCAGCCTCACTGTAGTCATCATAAAATTCAGTCATTGGTTGAAGGTTTCCATCCACTGTGACCGACTTGATTATACTCTCTAGAGACAGAGTGGGCTTTTCAACAGATACCTCTGCCATTTCCTCCTTGTCTTGGCCTGTGGAGGGTTTACCGGATCCTTTCTTCTTCTGCTTCTTTATTTCTTTTACTCCCTCATCTGACTCTGTTTCCTCTTCATCCTTTTGGCTTTCATAAGCCCTTGTGGCTTTTGTCTTGGATCTTTTACCGGATGCCTGGACTTCCAGCTTTGAACTTTTGGTTGTGGGAGGTGCAGATCTTTTTGATGATCTGGTCCGGGTGGGAGTTTCAACCGGAACACTTTCTTTACTTTTCTCTTCTTCCTCAGCCTTTCTCCTCTTTTCCCAGCTGGCATCTAGTGCCTCTTTTGAGATGCCTAGGCCTTGAGCAATATGCTCAACTTTTTTTCTTACCTTCCTCTTTATCTCCGGTTCCCTGAGTTCTACATGTATCTTTACACTCAGTTCCTCAAAGGTTCCAAACCTTTCTGCCTTAGGATCTTTGGGCTGGCTTAGCATGTGTTGAACATGCAGCTCTACTATCTGTTCATCCACTTCATACCCCATGGGCATGATCCAAACAGTCCTTGGCTCCACTACCTCCATTAGACACTGATTTGTTTCAACCATGAAGCATACTGTGTCTTTGTACTTTTCAACAAGGGATTAGGGTATTCTTTCTCTTGCATGCATCATGCTTTGGAAGTTCTTGAAGTATCCCCATAGAGCTGTATTTCTTGCTTTAGCATCCCCAAGTCCATGCAAATAGTCTCTGATTTGGATGGCAACCGGTCTGTCATTCTGCCCTATCCATCCACTGGATCCGGGAAGCTCATTCATGTAGTAAAAGAAGAGACAAAGGATCAGATTGCCATACTTGAAGGAGTTTTTCTTGTCCTTCTTGATCTTCTGCAGATTTTCAAAGAGTTGGTTCACAAGAAGCTCACACAAGTCATAGTCTGCATTCTCCTTTAACATTTGATAAGCTGTGTAGATTGCAGTTCCTGGTACTAAATTTTCCCTACTGGAATGATAGATTTTGTAACCAATTATCATAGCTGCAAATTTGACATCCGGTTCAGTGATGTCATCAACTGTCATAGCTCTCTTGTCAAACTTGGATCCGGTTGCATCACTAACTGTCTGATTTTTGACAGACTTGAGAACAGGTAAACCACCGGATGAGTGCAGACCGGTTACAGCCCTAATTGCATCTTTGGTGATCTTGAAGGGCTGGTTCAACCATAGGAAGTTGTCATGTACTCTACTTAGTACATACCGGACCCATTCATCTTCTTCAAAACAGGGGAAATGAATGCACTGTGCAAAGTGTTTGTCCCGGATGGCTTTGTACTGAGGTTTGATCTCAAAGGAGTCATCTATCAATTGTTTGTGATAGATATCCATCAGCTTTGATTCTCCAAAGTCTTCAAGATTCGCATGGATGTAAACCCTAATATCTTCCGTATGCAATACACCATGAGGAACACTAGAGAAGGCTCCTAGTGGATCTACCTCCAATGATTTGTAAGGATGTTTCTTGAATGTGGGGCGAGGTCTATCAGAGATCTTAACTATATTTGGAGTAGCCATTCTTCAAAGATTTGCAGTGAGATAATGAAAAACGGAGAATACCTTATGCGCCTTCGGTTTGCACGGAGTGGCGGGATTGATTTCTTTATGCAATGACTTCGGCAGGAGATCTTTGGTGTGCTTGATGAATCTTGTTGCAGAGCTCCACTTTTCGCTTCTTCTTGAGTGCAGAATGAGCAAATGATCTTTGAGAAATCCCTTATATTGCTCCGCAAACCCTAATGTCTGTTTGCAATAAATGCTTCACCTATATTATTCTGGTTTGCCTTGTCCGGATAGCTTGGAGTATCCCGAATCAGTCCTAATCTGTGAACATCATCTGGATCTTTCAATCATGAATAAATCGAGGTGACACATTGAAAGAACATCCCAACCACTCTGTCCAATCCGCAGAATAAGATAGTGCACTTCCAGATTTCTCCGGACCTTTTTGTAATCCTCTGTCATACCGGAGCATCTCCCGGAACAGGTCTTACTTGATCGATCACAGCTTCTTTATAACTCCATGCGGACCTCTGAAATCTTATTTGGATCGTCTCAAGACTTATATCTTTAAACTTTTTACTCCGCATCTTGTGCCACATCAGGCATCACTTGATTGGCTGGGGGAACAGGATTTTCTTTGAGTCTCCCCCTAAGCCAGAGCTAACTTTTTAATTTCTGGAAGAAATATCAGCACCAGAGTCTGGTGCGGATCCAACCTCTACATTCTCTGAACTTTTCTTCACCCAAATCTTGCTCATCTGATTCCTAACTTCATCCGCATTCATCTTTTGTTTACCCTTGTCTTGATTCTGATTATACACCGGACCTCTTTTGTCCTGATTCTTGCTTCTACAGACTTTAGCATTATGACCAGACCTATTACAGATTTGGCAAATAACATTTCTTTGCATAATTGACTGATATCCTCTTGATCTGCATTGATTAGCCATATGACCTACTCTATTGCATGTAAAGCATCTACCTTTGAATGATTTGTTTACTTGCATATTTCTGCATTCATGGGATTTGTGTCCATACCTTTTGCAGTTGAAGCACTGTCCGGAGAAGGATGAATTAATCTGATTCATTCTCTTTCTGCACTGATTAGCTTTGTGACCAAAGTGGTTGCAGCTGTGGCAGTATCCATTGAAAGATGAATATCTTTGAGCATTGGGCTGTCTTACCGGAGGTCTTCTAGGCCTGTTTCTTGGATTTTCTGATGCAAAATTCTTTTGACCGGATCCGGAGCTTTCTCCTTTCTCATATCCCAAACCATACTTGTCATCTGTCCCTTTTTGACTTCCAAGAAGAACTTCAAGTTGAGTAGAACTTATCTTGAATTTCTCTTTATATTCATTTGCTGTTTGAAGGTCTCTTTTGAGAGAGGCAATTTGATCCTCAAGTTTTTCTTCATTATCTTTGGCATCTTCAAGATCAGATTCAAGATGTCTGATAATCCTGTCCATCTGGTGGCATTCTTCTGATTTTTCTTTAAGAGATTGTTTTAGATTGTCTTCAGCCTTTCTTTTTTCTTCAATCTCTTGAGTAAACTTTATAGTTCCTGATTCCATTTCATGTCTTAACATAATGACTTCTTTTGATAACTTTTCACATAACTTGGTTTGCTTAGTCAATTCTTCATTTGTATTGCTTTCTTCACTTTGTCTTGCCAACTGTTGGAGCAGCTCCTTTCTCTTTTTCATAGAGAGACTTAATTTGTCTTTTAATTCTCTCATGAATTCATCAGCCTGTTTGAGTCTTTCCTTTAGTTCATTGACTTCAGAATTTGACTGTTCAAGATCCTCAAGAGCAGTCTTGAGTTGCTCCCTTAAACCATATGCATCCATTTGAACTCCCAGATCTTCCTCAAGCTGTTAGGCTCTATTAGGAGGAACTTAGCTCTGATACCAATTGTTGATAACTGAGAGGGGGGGGGATGAGTCAGTTATCCTAATTATTTCCTTTTTGAACTTTCTTATTAATTAATGTAGCATTGAATCAAACACAAAAACATTACCATGAAATAAGAAACACATGACACAGTATTTTTGACGTGGAAACCCTGTTAAGGGAGAAAACCACGGGGTGATTAACCCAAAATTATTCTCTGTTAGAAGAATAGGAAGTTACAAAATGGCACTTGCCAATTAGGGTTCACTGCCCGAGCACACTGCTCACAAGAGGCCCACTGCCTACAAGAAGACACACTGTCTACAAAGTGATAAGAATCACAGTCTTGAACTGATTGGAAGCATCTGCATATGCTGGAGTTTAGTTCCGGTTAGGCTCAGTACACTGATCTGCTGCACTTCATCTTTTCTCTGTTCTTTATTCTGCTATCCTTTCACATACCGGATCTGTCTTGGTACTTCTGCTCTATTCTGCTCTTCTTCGTATATATTCTTGACACAATCACACCCTTCACAACTAAATCCATCCTCTATATATATCCGCACAAGTAATTTCATCACCTTTCTAGTCAGCATCCGGAACAGTCTAGTTTCTTACAAACTCTGTTCTGTCGGCTGAATCCTTGCTCACCAAGCAATGCGGATCAAGCATATACTTGTAGATATCATTAATCATGTCAGCCAAACATGATTCCTGCCTTCACAACCTTTATCATCAACAATAACACATCTGGAAAGTAGTCTGATACTCTGTCAGTCAGTTCATCCTCTGTTTTCATTGTCTCTCAGGAATCCGATACTCAACTATTCATATCTTTTTCCTTGTCCATCACCAGAGGCTAAATCCTTGGAATATACCACTCAAGGTAGTCCTCTTGACTTCCCCAAATCCGCACTGTACCAAGACACTTCCTCTGAGAGATCCGGACCAATCTGTCGGACCTTGCCACATGCTCTGTTCTTGTTCACCGGACCACAATAATCTTTATTCTGACTTCCGGTAGAGACACATCATGACTTGCGGATATGTGGGATGACCTTTGTTGCCATCAATGACAACAACCATGAATCCATATAGTGTCTCTTGCCAACAATATCTGCCCTACAGATATCTCCCAATATAGAGTGTTAAGCTGTCGATACTTATGGCATCCCTATTGCAGTATACCCTTCCCAATATTCAATCTGAAAATAGTTTAATCTACCCCTTGAGTAGAAGTTAAAAGATTAAACATTCAACACAGGAATTCTATGTTCTAGAATCTCAGACATTCCTTGAATACCTGGACTCAGAAGAAAGATACATGCAAAATTGGGGACAGAATCAGTATAACACATGCAAACATAGCATTATTCATATAAGATTGACCATGAAATCAGTGGATTCATGCAAAATCGTACAACAGGAGATACATAAACTCACAAGTTTTGCTGCACAGAGCAACCAAAACTAGTTGTATCTTATTACAGAGCCAAAATGTCCAGTTTTCAACAACCACAAAATGGTAACACAGTCTGCCTATATTGGCCAGAAAGTGTACCCTACAGCAATTAATTACATGATTTACAAAAATACGCCAAATACAGATCACACAGGAAGAATGGCGCTCAGAAGTAATTGCTGCCGTAGACAAGGGAGGCCTCGAGCCCTGTGCTACCATCTGGAAGTCTTCACGCCAAATATCAGGTACATGACTGTTCAACAACTTGCCCATGCCCCTGCTACAGTCACCATTGATGGCTCAACCACCCGCGGCCGCTTGAAAACTGTCGCAGCACTTCAAAAAGGAATTCCCGCCAAAATGCGCATCACCGCAGGTTTAGAATAATACAGGGAGATTAGTCCCACATGCGTGGTGAGGAGATCACTTCATTAGTTTAAAAGCATGGCCGCGAGCATAATAGGTGTTGAGCACTTTTGCCACGCTTGACACACGCCTTTCTCTCCAAAAGCCCATCGCCAAAACTAACACCATCGGCCCACTCTAAAAAACTCCTACCTTGCTCAATAGCCTGGCTGATATAACTTGCTTCGCATTCCCATCGGCCAGAGATGCATCATCGGGCCAACCATCCAAACCTTCACCGATCTACCAAGTTACACTAACAACACCCTCACTTCCTATCTCCGTCGGTGAAACCAACTCTATCGGTACAACAAGAATTACCCTCGCCGACATAGCCGATCACCCCGATACACAATCCTTCGGTGAGACACACACCGATGACACCCCATCAGCCACACCTCCCATCGTCAACATAACCCAAAACACTTCGACCGACAACACAACTCTCACCGATGACCACTCCAAATCCTCATCAGCCTGACACTACCCCATCGGCGGACCCTCCAACTGCTAGCCCGATATGCAATCTTACTCCGATGGCATTCCCCATTGGGCAAACTCCTTACATCGGTGGCCCAAAAATTTGCTTCGCCGATAGCCAAACACACGCCGATGGACATCCATCAGCCAGACCAAAACAATCAGAGCACTCAATAAATCTTTCGCTGATGAAGCAAATCACTCCGATAAGACCAAAAACATAAAGCCTTGAACCATTGAACCCCGAACCAAAAGGGTTCAACACTAGGGTTCAACGCGATGGTTCAAACATCAAAAATAATACTCCATCTACAAAACACTCCGGCCAAGACCAAAAAACTCAAAGCATCGAACTATTGAACCTTGAACCGTTGAGAAAAGGGTTCAAGCAGGAGGTTCAACGATACAATATTTACGCAAGGCAAATGCATAATATGACCTGTTAGAAGAAAAATGAACCTCGAACTGCTAAACCATTGAACTTAGAGAAAAAGGGTTCAAGTTCAAACCAAAATGTCGAAGACACAAAAATGAACTCATGCCGATGGAGAAAACATGAAGATCACCTCCTCGAGAACTAAGATAATGCGGATGCTGTAAAACACTGAAGGGGTGCCAAAACTTAGAACCTTTTGGATATTTTGGGATGGTGCCTGCATGAAAATTGCTAAATTAACTGACAGTGAATTCAGGCACCAACAGTGGCTCTGATTGGGGATGTGTAGGTGCAAGACTACAACAAGAACCCCAGATCTCTGGGATACAGACCAGTGCCCTATCCATTGGGCAATAGAGTCATGAAGTTACCATGATCTGCATCACCAATCAAACTTGATGGCCAAAGGCCACCAAGAAAAGGAAAACCAATATTTCCCCTTGTCAAACACCTTGTTCTCATCTGCATGCACTAGGTCAAGCCTGAGAGTACTGCCATGATCTGACCACAAACAAACCTGGTCATCTACACATTCAACCTTCTGATTTATTTTGTCACTGTCAACCTTATGCAAACAACCCTCAGCATCAGGCAACAAATGGATGCAGAATGTATCAAGCAATGCATACTCAAATGGAATATAACACATGTTATCATTTGTATCAGCATTATGCATTGCAAAATGATCTCCTAGCTGGACTAAAAACTGAAAACACTCAAAGTCCACCATGCAGCTAGGAAGATCAAAGCTCTCTTTATACGCTAGCCTCTCAAAAGAAAAGCTTTCAAATTCACAATTGTGCACATCATGCACACAACCAATAGCAGCACCAAACTGGAAAAGATCAGGCTCTGGCATCTTTTTACAATCTGGCACATCTCTACAATCACTTACCTAATGTATGTTGTTTCCACTTTCATCAGGATGAGAAACGGAATCCAAACCAAAAACAATGTCTAGATCCTCACCATACTTAGATTGATCCTCATCACCATATGTGTCAAAGATGGGTGATCCAGGTACATAAGCTTGATCATAATATGCCATTTGTTCATGGGCAGTAGAGCACACATCTTCATCACCAATGGATTCCCTTTGTGGAGGAGTATCAGCCTGTGTGTCATAAGCAAAATAGCCATCAAACAAAGAACAATCATGCTCTGCACTAGCACTTGTTTCAATCTCTGACTGCTCTTCACGATCCCCATGTGTTTGAAAGGAAGGCAATGGGTCACACATAGGACTATTTTTCTGTTTGCTTATACCTTCTCTGTCTTGAGTACAATACTCACAATTGTCTCCACAGGTCCATTCCAAAAGTTGCTCATTACTGTCCACAACCTCATTGTTGTTTTCATGGCTAGCTGCCTCATCATTGCAATGGGAGTCTTCATTAGTTCCTTCATTGGCATCCTCAACTGGTGAACAATCCAGTTGAGTTGTATTGTTAGCATTATGTTTAAATACAGCAGTCTCAACCTCTATGCTTTTATTTTCATTTTTATCTGCACATGATGCCTTAATTATTCGGTCATTAGCAGCTTCACAACCATTTCTCACGCCAAGGCCTGGAGATAGGGATTTCAGCAGGTGCACATTTCTGATTTTTTCTATTTTTTCTATGAACTTGTATGCCATCTGCATACTTGTCACCTTGAAATCCCTCAGTAATGCACTAGAGCCCTCCTCAAAAGCCTCAAAGAATATGCCAACACAGGCTGAAATATCAGGTCTGAAGACTTCTGGGATCTGTGAAAGGGCTACTGCAAACCTATGACTGAAATCAACACATGGCTCTTCATCTTGTTATCTGATTCTCATCAATTCTGCAACAAGATCAGCCAGTTCTTTTGCAAATTCTTCCTTGAAACAGTCAGCAAGCTCATCCCAACAGGCAAAGGATCCTTTTGAAAAGCTCAAATACCAGTCCTTTGGTTTTGCATCAAAGGACCTAACAAAAAACCTCATCCACATATCCTCATCTCTGAATGAATGTTTTCCCATGAACTCATGAAAATTTTGGATATGTGCATTCCCATCACATACATTGTGACCACTAAATCTAGGCATTTGACGGTATATCCTAGCAGGCATAGTTTCTACTTTATAGTCAACCCATGACAAATCTAATTGGTCATACAAAGGATCAAAAGGACTGAGAAGAGGTTTAGCCTTCTGACTAGCAGACACAACAGGGTTACTGCTTTTTAACTGGGCTTGCTCAGCCTCTAAGAATATCAACCTATTTCTTATCTCTTCTATTCTTTTATCCAACATTTCACCACTAAGTATGGGATAATTCATACTTGGATTCATGAAATTTTTATTTTCAGACATCCTTTGTCTGCCTAAGACCTATAGCCTCCCCTGGCATCTAACTTATGCAGCAAAATAGCAAATATAAAGGGGAAGGAACAAGGTACCTTTTCTCATACAGATGTAGAAATATGAAAAACACATTTTCTGTCACAACATACATCAACTTTTCATGTGCACTTGAATCTTTTACAGAGTCGCCACCTCTCCAGAGAGGACAAAATTTACAGCAGCTGAAAGCTCAACACATATTTTTCTGAGTTCATACCACCAGCAGAGCATCATCATTCACATGAAAGACTCCCCAGCGGAGTCGCCATTTTTATTGGTTTTGCTTCTGAATCAGCATTAGGGTTTGCCAGTTCTAATGCAAAGGCAGATTCAGCCAACTGAATACAAGAGGTTGCGTGAGCTCCTCCCCTTCACTTCTGGTTCTACCACACCAAGGGGGGTGTCCCTATTTGATAAAAGTATAACCTTGACTAGCTCAATGACAGAAGGATTTAACTTGACAGCAACAGGCAGAATAATCTCATGTATGGACCAAGATTTGTGTAACAAATCACAAGGTTGGCAACATTCTTGGACATGATGTCTGGTTGGGTATGAGAGCATGCAGGGATCCTAATCCTACTCCTACAACTAATAGGTGGAAGGATGAAATGGTTTGATTTGATGCTTGGATGCAAACCTGGACCTAGTGTATAACCTCAACACATAGCTGGATTGGTGCCTATCCAGGGCTTGGAGTCAGTAGACATACACCTGTGAATGATCAGCATGAATAGCTAAAACTAGATTTCAGGGGGATATACATGATATCTGCCCTACAGATATCTCCCAATATAGAGTGTTAAGCTATCGATACTTATGGCAACCCTATTGCAGTATACCCTTCCCAATATTCAATCTGAAAATAGTTTAATCTACCCCTTGAGTAGAAGTTAAAAGATTAAACATTCAACATAGGAATTCTATGTTCTAGAATCTTAGACATTCCTTGAATACCTGGACTCAGAAGAAAGATACATGCAAAACTGGAGACAGAATCAACATAACACATGCAAACATAGCATTATTCATATAAGATTGACCATGAAATCAGTGGATTCATGCAAAATCGTACAACAGGAGATACATAAACTCACAAGTTTTGCTGCACAGAGCAACCAAAACCAGTTGTATCTTATTACAGAGCCAAAATGTCCAGTTTTCAACAACCACAAAATGGTAACACAGTCTACCTATATTGGCTAGAAAGTGTACCCTATAGTAATTAATTACATGATTGACAAAAATACACCAAATACAGATCACATAGGAAGAATGGCACTCAGAAGTAATTGCTGCAGCAGACAAGGGAGGCCTCGAGCCCTGCGCTACCATCTAGAAGCCTTCATGCCAAAAATTAGGTACATGACTATTCAACAACTCACCCATGCCCCTGCTACAGTCACCATTGATGGCTCAACCACCCGCGGCTACTTGAAAACTGTTGCAGCACTTCAAAAAGGAATTCCCACCAAAACGCGCATCACCGCAGGTTTAGAATAATATAGGGAGATTAGTCCCACATGCATGGTGAGGAGATCACTTCATTAGTTTAAAAGCATGGCCGTGAGCATAATAGGTGTTGAGCACTTTTTCCACGCTCGACACACGCCTTTCTCTCCAAAAGCCCATCACCAAAACTAACACCATCGGCCCGCTCCAAAAAACTCCTACCAAGCTTAATAGCCTGGCCGATATAACTTGCTTCGCATTCCCATCGGCCAGAGATGCATCATCGGGCCAACCATCCAAACCTTCATCGATCTACCAAGTTACACCGACAACACACTCGCTTCCTATCTCCGTCGGTGAAACCAACTCTATCGGCACAACAAGAATTGCCCCTCGCTGACACAGCCGATCACCCCAATACACAATCCTTCGACGAGACACACGCCGATGACATCCCATCGGCCACACCTCCCATCGTCGACACAACCCAAAACACTTTGGCTGACAATACAACTCTCGCCGATGACCACTCCAAATCCTCATCGGCCTGATACTACCCCATCGGCGGACCCTCCAACTACTAGCCCAATATGCAATCTTACTCCGATGGCATTCCCCTTCGGGCAAACTCCTTACATCGGCGGCCCAAAAATTTGCTTCGCCGATAGCCAAACACACGCCGATGAACATCCATCGGCCAGACCAAAACAATCGGAGCACTCAAGAAATCTTTCGCCGATGAAGCCAATCACTCCGATAAGACCAAAAACATAAAGCCTTGAACTGTTGAACCTCGAACCAAAAGGGTTCAACATGAGGGTTCAACGTGATGGTTCAAACATCAAAAATAATACTCCAACTCAAAGCTTTGAACTATTGAACCTTGAACCGTTGAGAAAAGGGTTCAAGCGGGAGGTTCAATGATACAATATTTGTGCAAGGCAAATGCATAATATGACCTGTTAGAAGAAAAATGAACCTCGAACCGCTGAACCATTGAACTTAGAGAAAAAGGGTTCAAGTTCAAACCGAAATGTCAAAGACACAAAAATGAACTCATGCCGATGGAGAAAACACGAAGATCACCTCCTCGAGAACTAAGATAATGCGGATGCTGCAAAACACTGAAGGGTTGCCAAAACTTAGAAAGTTTTGGATATTTTGGGATGGTGCCTACATGAAAATTGCTAAATTAACTGACAGTGAATTCAGGCACCAACAAGACAAAAATTCTACATTAATGGATTCTTATGCAATGGGGGTGATAATAACAATATCATTAGGCACATTTGTAGAGGCAAAGTCATTGAGTCATGATACCAGTATAGAGAAAGCATGGGCTGCTAAAGAGTTAACAGGGCAGAAGGTTATGAAGGCAATACCAATAGAAATATCTAAAGGGGAAACTTCAAAACAAAGTGAAGTTATAGGAGCACAATAGGTAGGTGCTAAATTGAGTGACATACCTGGTGCATCTACCTTAGTAGAGAAAAGACAAGTATATGCTAAGGTGAAAACATAATTGCCTGAAGAAATGCTCCATGGGTCAAAAATGCATGAAGCCAAACAAGCTGCTGAGACTGTCAACATTGAAGATGACAATAGTGGAAGTGAAGTTAGAGAAATAGATTCAGGAAAAGAAGTTGGCATGGAAGAAGAAGAATCTAGTGAATATTTAAGTGAAGAAGAAGAACAAGACACTCAAGATGATATGGAAGTTGAACAAGGTCTAGTGTCTAAACAAAAAAATGTACAATAGGAATCAGGGGAAGTAGATCCATTTGGTACATTGGTATCCCCAAAAATAATAAGGGATGTGTAAGATGTAGCACACCAAATTGAAGAATCTAAAAAAGAGAATGCACTTGAGGAAGTAGTAAAGGAAATACCTGCTCAAACTAAAGAAGAAATAGGAGCTAGTACTTCTGGTGTAGATGTATTAAATATTCTGAATACGTATGGAGAACAAAGTGAAGAAGAAAGGAATGTAGAAAGAAAAGAGGAACAAGGAAAAGAGACAAAAGAATCTGATAAGATAGTAGGTTAGCCTTCACATGAAGAGCAAGTTGACATGCCTGAAAAGGTACAAAAGGAAGGTGAAATAGCAAAGGAAACAACAAATAAACCTAAAAGCCAAGAGAATATAGAGAATATTGAGGGAGATAAATCTAAAAAGCAAACAGAGGATAAATACATGACAAATGAGGAACACAAAAATAAAGAGGAAGACCAAGAAAATAACTCATCAAGAAAAGAAGGTCCAGAGGAAGAGGATGAAGGTGGAGGAGATACCAAAATTGAAGAAGAAGATAATGAGGGTGAATCTAAACAACAAAATGATCCAATGGTGTAGGAACCAGCCCCTCCACATCAACAAGAATCTCCACAGCAATAAGAACTTCCACAGCAACAAGAATAAACATAGCAACAAGAACAACCACAACAACAACAACAACAACAACAACAAGGAGAAGTAGAAAAGCCTCAAGAAGAGGTAATCAATGAAGAAAAGGCTATTGAAAGAACAAAAGAGGCTCTAGCTTGGTTGGGTACAGAAATAAGGAAAGAAAAGGTGGAGGTATAGTTAGTACCTATAGACATCAAAAGTCTATTAGGTGATGCAATGCCAAGGAAAGAAAAGAGGAAGGCCAGAACCATGTCAGCAATACAAAGGGGTCTGGATGGATCCAGAACACTAAACTTGGCCATACCACAGAAAGAGAAAGCTAAAGAAGAAATAAAGTAGATGACTATAAAATACTTAATTTTGACCTAGGACACACAATAAGGGAGCAACACATAAGTGAGTGGGAAGATATGCACCAAGTTACAACAGAGATGTTAAAGAGAGATAAGGATAAACATGAATATCTGAAAGGACACATTGTCTAGTTACAAAAATTCATTAGGGGGATATTTGATCGCAATACTACAATACCTAAGTTGCCCAATGAAATAGCAGTGTTGTCAAAATATGAAGTGAAAGATATGGAAAATAAGAGGCTTAAGGACAATATTTTTGAAGAGTAGTTTAGGGCATTCATGCAAGAAGGAGAAGAGGTGATCAAACAAGAAGTGACAAGATGGGAATTAGCTGCAATAGAAAAGAATAAATGCAGTATACTTATATATAATGGTTAGTTTAGAAAAGAAGAGTGCAAGTTTGAATTAGAATAGCTGGAAGAAATTGAAGAGAGAGTAGATGAATTAATAAATGAAGGCGTCATTACACCTTTGATGGCAAATCAAGTGCCATAGGAAAGATTGGAGTTAAGATTTGAAGACGATAATCTCAGAAGGTGCATCTTAGCTACTCAAGAAGCAGAGAACATGACCAGGTTGCATAAAAGGATAGTTGAAAGGCTCTTGGAACATGAGTGTATGGATGTACCAGCATATGAACACCAAATGGCATTAAAAGAATTCCAAGCCATCTTTGCACCATGTATGGAGAATCCAGAGGCATATTTAAGTAAAAAAATGATTGATTCAATAATGGAGGCAAGTGCCAAGATGAAGAAATATAAGAAGAAGAGTGAAGGTTCAGGTAAAGAAGAAAAGAAAGTGAAAGAAGGGGTCGCAATGCAAGAATATGTATGGACAAGGAGTCCAAGGGGAAGTCGCACCTTCATAGAAGGTGTAATACATAATTTCAAGACATATATGAAGGAGTAGGAAAGTGTAACAAGGGAGAAAACAATATTAATAAAAGAGTCAATTGAAAGGTATCTGTGAGCAAGGTCAACAACAAAATAAAAGGTCAAAGCAGGGGAATACTATTTTGAAAAGATTCCAATGGCATCCTTTGAGGCAGATAAGATACCATAAAGATATTTTGAGAAATGGTTAGGAACAAATGTACACCCTTGATCAAGAAAGTATGAGTATTGACTGTGGAATGGGTTTTGTAGCCATAGTAGTATGAAGCTTCAAATTCTATAAAAGAAGCTCTGCTACTTGTATATTACTTACATAGGGATTTTAGAATTGTAGCTTGCACTTGTAATTTGTTTGAACATTTGAATAGAGAAGTATTTCTTTAGTTTAGAGGAGGAGGTCACATGTGTCTACACTAAGGAATGCGCAGAATGTCTGGTTTCCTTACTGTATCTATAAAAATGTCTATAAGTTCTTTAGCAATTTGATTAATGAAACAAAAGGGTCATTCATACAATGTAAATTTTATATGATTGTTTGCTTTAAATACAAGTAAACTTGGAATTTTGTGTCTGCTATAGAGTGTTTTCTAACTCTTACTGGTATTTTGAAGTATTATTCTTTGAAATCTTGTAATCTTTGATGTGTGTTTGTGAAAATACTCAGGACTTTGCATTTGAAGATTTAGTGTTGATTTGATTAATTTGTTGTATCTCTTAAAGATGTGAGTAACAAAACATTTAGATCCTATAGGAAATGATTCTTAACATGATTTTCTCTAACTTTTCCCCAACATTTGAAATAATTAGCTTAAACGTAGAAATATTAAGGAAATTGTCTTACATTTGAAAGAAGCTAGAAGAATTTGTGTTAATATCTCACAATTTTCATATTAATTTGAAAGGAAAAGCTTGTTTCACTCTAAACCATATAAGGCTTTGTGATACAATATTATGTTCATGCAAAGGAAGGAATAATTTGTCTATGTTTGTAACAATTTGCATGATTTGAGTCTAGTACATTACAAATTGTCTTAAATCAAGTAAGGCCCCTTGAATATTATAGTTTCATATCAACCTGTTGAATTGTCCACAAGGTCAAGACCTGATCATATAGAAACTTGGGATTAAGAACACTTAAGTGATTTCTTCATATCTTTCAAGATAGTTTAGTTTCTTTTTTTGAATTTTAACTTTTGTTATGAATGTGTAAAAACAATCATCAACAGGTATCAGAGCGAGTGGAATAGCATCAAATCGTGAATCTATGCAACATCTCTTGCATGCTAGGCTCAATCTAGCCTTCTATCACTGCATATCAAGAAGGTAAAATTTTGTTTCAAAGCACATTTGAAACAAGTTTTTTTATAGGTCATAATCGTCATTGGGAGAGCTCATCGACTCTCACCCTAGTGAGGTCGAATCATAGCCAAGAAAGCCTCACTAAAGGCATATTTTCTATGGTATTTGTGCCTCACATAGAGGCCATTTTTTATTTGCTAGCGTGCCTCACATGGAGGCCAAACCCTATGCACATCATGCCTCATTGAAGGAGGCCAAAATCGCCCCTATAGCTGCATTGATCAGCGCCTCCAAGAGGCCCGACCCTCTCATCCAACTCGCCGCCCCATTCTATGGCATTCAATGCCACATCGTCACCCTTTTTGTGGCTTTTTTGCCACATTTCCTCAGTCGATGACGTCCTCTCAATGCACATGCCAAAAGGGGGACCATAGGCTGAATTTCTAGGTAGGAAGGCAGAGAGAAATTAGCTTTAAAAAGCCAAGTGGGCCATGGGATTTGAAAGTGCCTTGGGAGGCACATGCAAAGCGACAACCATCAATTTCAAAGAGAGCATTTAGCAACACTATTCATTGTATTTTTTGTCACTTTGGCTGACCTAAGAAACTAGGAGGGCGACATAAGCAAAGAGGCAAAATAGAAAGGGGGGGCACAAAAATTTTAATAATAAGTCCCTAGTCATATGGTTTTTTAGCCCTTGGTCACTCTCTACCACAGGGGACTTATCTCTTTCCCTATCAAGTTTTTTTTCTCCATATATTAGTTTACTCAAAATTTTATTTTCAGGCACATTGAAATTTTTTTTAAGGTGTATTTTTTTACATATGTAAAAAGTGTAACGTCTATAACTTTTGCATACAATCTAGTAATGGAGTCGTTCAAAAGGCAAAAGTGCCCAATTTTTTGACTTCTATCATTATAGCTACTAATTGCACTATCATTATAAAGTGCCAAATTAAGTTAGGTTTAGGGTTCTTAAAATACTTCATCTCAAATTGCACGCTTGTTGGGAGAGAAACAAAAAGGGAAAACATTGTTGTATGATGTCATGCACTACTTATAAAGTGCCACTTTAAGGGGGTAGATAAGTAAGAAGAGTGCACACAATTACTTCTTCTATCACTAAAGCACCACCTTAATTCCTAAAACTAAGTTTAAAACTAAATCCATTCATCAACTCTAATAGGGATGAAAAGAGGAAAAATACAACAAATGGAGACAGACAAATAAACACATGCAACAAAGCATTTTTCATATAAACATGACATGAAACTAAACATATGTGCAAGGTGCACTCAAATGCAACTCATAAACTCCAAAAGAGATAGAACAACAAGGAAATCCTTTGATCTTCGTTATTTTTTCCAAAAAAAGCCCAAGTCTTCAACAACCAAAAAAATGAGTAACACAGTTTGCTATATAGAAAGAACAGGTACTTAGCCATTAAGTATAGGGTCAACTCAAAATTGCCACCAGATACATCGCACCATGAGAATGGCACCCAAAACATTCAATGTAGTAGGCAGAAAAGGAAGGAAGAGCAGGTGAATTTGGGAAATGTGTCACCGCCTAGAGATTTTCCTCTTTAAAAATGCTAGTTGATCCGTCCATTCGACCCATACCTCTTTTAATTCTGCCATTAATGGCCAACATACCCATGACCTTTGGAAACTGCATACTTTGTAATTTTCCTACTTGAAATGATGCAGTGAACATGCAGAAAAACACTCTTGCACTGAAGATTTGAAGCAGGCCGTCGATTTCCTCCCTATCGCCAAGATCAATGGCCTCAAATCACCTTGAAAAGTCCACAAGCAATAAGCTCATGCCATGTAGGCACCCCTTTTCCATCGTTGACTTTTCCCTCTTCCATTTTTCCATTTTTCCATTTTTGCCTTATTTTGCCTTTCCGCCCACAACACATTCAAATTTTTGTATATGCAAAAGCATATACATAAAACCACAACACAAGGTGCGGACCTCACCACTACTTAACCTGATTTGAACATATTGAGATCCACCACTTGTATATACCCGTTGTATATGTGAATATACAACGACAACATGCAAACCTTTACATATAAGCATGGAATATTCTAGGAATCTATGACAAAATCTTCAATGTACATCCACTTTTCATGCCCCGAAATGCACATACAAGCCCGATATGCATACAACCAATTTTTGCACTTTTTGAAGCCGATTGAACATATTTTTCGGGCCCACCAATGTACATTCGTTCTTACACATTCAAATGTACATACAAATAGTAATGCATATACAAAGATACATGCATGTAATTTAGGAGGCTGAGGGACTTAGAAATTTTTTGGGTTTTTATGAAAGGGCCTACAGATGAATGTTTGAAACCTGAATTTTATGCAGGCACTAACATTGGCTCTGTCTAGGGATGCATGCCTCTTGCAGGCATGGCAAGAACCGTAGATCTCTGGGATGCAGACCAGTCCCTTATCCATTGGGCTACAGAGGCAAACACTACATCAACCTGCATCACAAATCACATTTTTTAAAATTTACTTAGTGGCCCAGGACAACCAAAGATGAAAAACCATAATCTCCTTATGCCAAATGCCTGATTTTGATCTGAATAACCCCAAACACAACTAAAAATACCAACATAATTTGCCCACATGTTGATCTTATCAATTACATACTTCAGCATTTTTGAAAGCTTGCCTTTGTTAGTACTGCCTCTGTCACAATCAGACATATAACCATACATACTGCAATATATTTCAGCATTAGGTAACATATGTATGTTATATTCCTCAAATAGTATATCATATTGCACTTGGCATTCTTCACTGTCTACCTGGCTATTGCACATTACTAGGCACTCATCCAACTAATTCATATACTCAAAACACTCATAATACATGAGACCTTCAATATCACCTATATCACTTATTGACAGTGATAACAAATCTTGATCCATACACCCACTATAGCACACATCTGGAACAACTGATGTTGAACATTCATTATCCACAGTTTACATATCCATATTATCTTCACAAGAGCTAAAGATCTCTGTCTTTGGTTCATATGTCCCTTCTTCACAAACTGATGCAACACCCAAGTCAACTATCTCCTCATACTCATCATCATCTTCAAAAATAGGGTTAATCTTGCACCAATGAAGGTCATGACTCACAAAGTGCAATGCATTTAAATGCTCATCATAGAGGGGATTCAATCTCATTGCAAAAGGTCTTTGTTTCTTCTTCATGACAATCAACCTCTTCTTCAGCATTACCAAATCTAGAGTCATAAGAAGAACAAACCTGATCCATGAATTGATCATGGGTATCATATTTATCATCTGATTGCCCCACATACAAGATTTCTGCTACTTCAAAGCACTCTGAAGCTGCACTATCCATATCACTTTCCAGCCCACTAATGCTTCATGATGAAACTGGAATTGACTCTTGATCCACATGATCACAACAATGCACAACCAAATCATCTAAACATAAAGGCTCTTTGCTGAGGACTGGCATGTAAATATTACTTGAAAAATTATCACAATCAACTTCATTTGCTGGGAAAATCAAGGCATCCTCCTCTATGGCAGAGTCATCATTAACTTGGAATGATGCATAAACAAGGAGGACAGGGCAGCAAAAATTTGCAAAGAAATAGCCCTTTTGAATTCCATACTTCTAATTGTTTTCAATGTCTATTGCAAACTGATGTGCCTGATGCAATGTGGTGGGCTCCTTATCTCTCAATCTGTAACTCATTTTCTTATCAAATGCTCCCAGATAGACCACTAGGCACAATGCATCATTAGGTCTCATGCATTTTGGAATTCTTTTCAATGCCTTCATAAATCTGAGGTTAAAAGCTGGAATTAACTCATCTTTTTCAATATGGATATACATGAAATCACTGATAACTGCATATTTAGATATTCTTTCACCATATTGTTCTAGAAATGCAGATTTAAATTCTTGCCAAGAGCTAATAGAGTATGCTGGAAGATAGGAGAACCAATCTCTTACATCTTCATTGAGAGATTGAACAAATAATCTCATAACTGCAACTTCATGGTCAACCTCAAAGTCATCTATTACATTTCTAAACTATTGCAAGTGTCTCTCAGCTGATTCATCCTTTGCACCACTGAATTTGGGCAAATACTTTCTGATTTTAGATGGAAAAGTATTTGGATAACCACAAATGCCATTGAAATTTATGGGCTTATATCTATCAATGCTGAAACTCCTTTTATTACATGGTTGGGATTGGTCACTATACATTATTGCATTTGACATCTCACAAGGGTGCATGGGCTGATAATACATCTTATATGCCTTTGCAACCCTCTTCTCCACTCAGATTTTCAATCAATGACCTTAGGCCTTTACAATATAAACTGTTGTTTCAAATTTCCTAAAGTCTTCCAAATGAGTCTTTTCAACAATATTGCATAGTTCTCTTGAAAACATAAACTATATGCTCAACAAATACCAAAGAATGCAAGTTTATCACCAATATTTGCCTTTTAACTAGTGCTATTTCACCAAATAGGGAATCTTTTAGAACTTATACAAATACCTAGATATGTTGCAGCAGCTGCAAATTCCTTTCCCTGACTGAAAGTATGAAAATCTAACACATCTTTGTATTCTCTTTTAGGTTCTTTTTGTGCAGAGTCGCCACCTCCTTGGTAGAGGAATGAGCTTCAAATAACATGAAGATGAAAATTCATTTCTTTCTTCCTGGGTTCTCCAACAGCAGAGCCACATATACAACTTTTGAAGTTTGTTGCAACAGGGCACTTCCAGGTCTGATTCTTCAATCTTTTAAATCACATTCCCCAGTAGAGTCACCATTTTGTTGGTTCTCCAATGAAATATGGGAGGTTGTGTGAGCTACCTCCCCTTCACTTCTGGTTCTGCCGCACTAAGGGGAGTATCCCTATAGCTAAAGATTTAACTTTAACTCACCTAATGATAGAAAGATTTAGCTTTACAATGACAGGAAAAATACTCTGATGTATGGACCAAGATTTGGATGATAGATTACAAGGTTGGCAACTTTCTTAGACATATCTGATTGGTTGAGGATTAGAGTATGCAGGGGTCCTATTTCTACTCCTACAACTAACAGGTTGGAAATATGAAAGGATTTATTTTGATATTTTTGATGCAAGACAGGGGGTTTTGGATCATAACTACTACACAAAGGGCAGACCAGTGCCTATCTCAGGGCAAGGAGTCAACTAGATGTATACAAGAGAATGATTTGCACTGGCATTCAAGTTTCAAGGGGTTAGGACTGGTACTTGCCTTACAAACACCACCCAAGACTGAGTATTTAACTGCCTCTACTTACAAATATCCTGGCTGACATACATTCTTCTTCATACTTAACCTAAAATAGTTTAATCCACTCCTTGAATGGAAGTTAGAGATCAAGCATGCAACACAACAAATCTGTATCCTAGAATCTTAGTAACCCTTAGCAACTAGATTCAAAAGAAGGGATGCATACAACAAATGGAGACAGACAACTAAACACATGCAACAAAGTATTTTTCATATAAACATGACATGAAACTGAACATATGTGTAAGGTACACTCAAATGCAACTCATAAACTCCAAAAGAGATAGGATAGCAAGGAAATGCTCTGATCTTCGTTATTTTTTCCAAAAAATGCCCCAAGTCTTCAACAACTGAAAAAATGAGTAACACAATTCGCTATATAGCAAGAATGTGTGCTCAACCATTAAGTACAGGGTCAACTCAAAATTGCCACCAGATACATTGCACCATGAGAATGGTACCCAAAACATTCAATGCAGTAGGTAGAAAAGGAAGGAAGAGCAGGTGAATTCAGGAAATGTGCTGCCGCCTAGAGATTTTCCTATTTAAAAATGGTAGTTGATCCATCCATTCGACCCATACCTCTATAAATTCTGCCATTAATGGCCAACCTACCCGCGACCTCTGGAAACTACGTGCTTTGTAATTTTTCCAATTGAAATGATGCAGTGAACACACAGAAAAACACTCCTGCACTGAAGATTTGAAGTAGGCCGTCGATTTCCTCCCTATCGCCAAGATCAATGGCCTCAAATCGCCTTGAAAAGTCCACAACCAATAAGATCATGCCACGTAAGTGCCCCTTTTCCATAGCTGACTTTTCCCTCTTCCATTTTGCCATTTTTGCCTTATTTTGCCTTTTTGCCCGCAACACATTCAAATTTTTGTATATGCAAAAGCATATACATACAACCACAACACATACAAGGCGCGGATCCCACCATTGCTTAACCTGATTTGAACATATTGAGATCTGCCACTTGTATATACCCATTGTATATGCAAATATACAACAACAACATGCAAACCTTTACATACAAGCATGGAATATTCTTAGAATCTACAACAGAATCTTCAATGTACATCCACTTTTCATGCCCGGAAATGCACATACAAGACCGATATGCATACAAAGATGCATACAACCAATTTTTGCACTTTTTGAAGCCGATTGAACATATTTTTCAGGCCCGCCAATGTACATTCACGCTTGCACATTCAAATGTACATACAAACAGCAATGCATATACAAAGATACATGCATGTGATTCAGGAGGCTGAGGGACTTAGAAATTTTTTGGGTTTTTATGAAAGGGCCTGCAGATGAATATTTGAAACCCAAATTTTATGCAGGCACTAACAGGGTCTACATTGGCATCATCATCATTTGGAGAGGCTGTCTAAATTCCTCTCTTTGTTTTCTCTCTTTAGGAGGAAATTTTTTTCCCATAGGGTTTTCTTTCTTTCTCCATTTTATGAGAGATGTTTTGTAAATGAGTACCTAAAATGGTGCATAGCTGGGACTCATATTTCATAAACTCACATAAGCTATGCTTAAGGGGGGGTGTTGTTGTATAAACTCATACAAGTTATACCTAACTTTATCATATTTAGTGGTTTTCCTCACATGTGGAAAGATTAAGTCCTCTTATTGAGTCATTAGTCGATGTGTCAATCCATCTTCGACACATCACTGCTATTTTGGAGGGAGGTTAAACCTTGAGCTATTCTCTTGGTTCTTATTTCGCCACCTTTCCT
Organism: Cunninghamia lanceolata; assembly: GCA_027924645.1. Classification (NCBI taxonomy): domain Eukaryota; kingdom Viridiplantae; phylum Streptophyta; class Pinopsida; order Cupressales; family Cupressaceae; genus Cunninghamia; species Cunninghamia lanceolata. The sequence goes on from BSBN01000193.1 coordinate 11,088,461, forward strand.
ATTCTCATAGAGACTTGTTCCTCAAGCTTCACCTATTTATACTAGTTCAGTTGTAAACCAATTTAGTTCATTTTCAATACATTGCATTCGTGTTTGATTTCTACTCCATGATCTTAGACTTCCAGTCACAAAATATTTGTTTAATTAATTCTCATTTTTCCCTCATCCAAATTAATTAAATAAATTAAAGATTTATTTAATTAATGTATTCGTCATCATCCATTTCCAGAAATGAAATAATTTTATTATTTAATTCTACATTCATCTCTATCTTCACATGGCTAGGAGCTTCTAATCCTTGTAAGGTGGAAGACCATCTGACTTTATTTCCTCTCATTGAATCCTCATGTGACATTTCTCACATGACTACAACTCCTTGTGTCACTTAATCCTAGCCATCCATTCGTATCACTCACCTCATATAAATTAAGCCTCAGCCAAACAATTTGGACATCCTATTGTGCCTTGCACACACACTCCATTTTGCCAAATGGAAAGCCCCTTTTTTTCTTTGGCTTAAAGTCTCAACCTTTTTGCCTTATGATGATGAGAAGGTGAATTTGTGCTTAGAATGTAGGATTTGCTTCAAATTTTGAGTATTTTGTATGTTTGGAGTCATTTGATGTCTTTGATGATTGATTTGGAAGTGTCTTGAGTGGTCTTGTGCTAAAAAAAACCATTTGTTGCTTTCTGCACTGAAATTGGGTGCTACTGCATTTTGCTCCAAAATCCTATGTCACTGGATATTGCCCTTGAAATTGCTTTTGTAGGATGTGTCATGTTGAAATTCCTAGTTTCTAGGTCTTAGAATTGCAAAAATCATGCCTAACTCTACAAGATTTCACTAAGGGGTTCATATACTTTGATTCTATCACATGGTCCTGAAGCCCTAATTTGGCTAAGTCTAAAACTATGAAAACCCTAAAAAATGGCTAAGTCTGAAATCTGGTGGAACATCAAAATTTTAGAATCTGCATATGATATCCTATGGATCTGGAACCTATCTCAAACATCCTGGAACCTATCTAAACATATATTTAAATATATTTTTAAATATAATTTCACCTTGGCCAATTCAAAATCTAGCACTAAAAATGAACTCAACTGCAAAAAGTGCTAAAAACAGCCTCTACCGACCTTAGCGCTAAAAATAGTCTCTATAGACCTTTGCGCTACAAATAGCCTCTACCGACCTTTGCATTAAAAACCCACTTCACAGACTTGCGCTGAAATGGCCTTCCACTGACTTAAGTCACGCAGGTCAGTTAGTGCTAAAACCCGCGTTAGTCAGTTGCATTGAAAATCCCCACCGACTAAGCTTTTTATGTTTTGTGCTAAAAATTGGCCTTACCGACTTGTGCTACAATCCACCCCGACCGACCTTATGAGATGCTATTAGTCGGTCCGAGCCCAAACTCGTGCAAGTCAGTGGTACCCAAAAGTAGCGCAAAAGCATTTTATGCTAAAAATGAACCTCTCTGACCTATGCTAGAATTGCATTGCACTGACTTCTAGTTGGTAGATCCCAAATCCCTGCTAGGTCGGTCAACCCCAAAATCAGTGCTTTTTAGTATTTTGCCCTAAAATTGAGTTTTTCAAGGAGAAAATTGGGTTTTCTTAATGGATTTGAATTGCATATCTATTTTTCATATCATGATGAACATTTTACCAAGTTTGTGTGGATTTTTGGCACGTTTTATGATAATTAATGTCACTGCACATGAAAAGTCTATGACCCCCAAAAATCTCCCTTTTTGTAGAAAAGTCTAAAAAAACATGAAATTAAAGTTTGTAAATTGACTCTAATGACTGTAAAAACTTTCCTAATCATCATATTGGCCAAATGGGTACTCAAAAATGGTGAAAAATGTAGAAAATCATGTGAAAATCACTAGATTTAAGAGGTTGTTTACGAGAAAGTGGCATTGACAATGGGTTGTTTTTGATTGATCCATGACTGCAAATGGACATATTTTGATCCAAATTGATGTAAAATGACTTGTTTATGACATAGAGGAGCCAACTGGAGCCATCTTGGAAGGATGAACATACAGAGGTACCCTGCTGATCCAGAGATGTGGAATCGACATTCTTTCAACCAAATTGCTGCTGCACATGCAAAAGGAAGTCAGCATAATGTCCAAGATGATAAAGATGAGTTTCAGGAGCTGAAAGACATAGAAGATCATGCCAAATCACTATTGTTCCTGCAGATCCAGTCCAATGTCTAAGTGATCCAATCCGGGGGTCATAACTCCTAGCTATTCTGTCAGAATTTAAACTTCTTGGATTCATTGGAAAGTTAAACTAGTTATCTAGTTTGAGCTACCCGGCTGCTAAGGTTTAAGGTCATGCAACCAAGAAGTTTCAAAGCCCCATTCTGCTCTGAAGGCCTCCAAAAATGGAATTTACTACGATGTAGAAAATATCAAAAATTATATTTTTGATATTTTCCCAAAAATACCACTCAAATGACCATGGGCTGGATCACCAAGACATGCATACAACTATTCCAGCAGTCCAATCATCAAGAATCAGTCCAACAAGCATCTCATTGGATATATCTTCACTAATAATGTGCCACATACTCCTCTTGGTCCATTCAGCACTTGGAATCCCGTGAATCCACATCAGCTCGAGTTTTCAAGCATCATGTGACTCTATTTTAGCTTTATTAGGTCTTGAAAATTGACTTGTCATCATGTACAACCAAATGGGTATCCATTTTGTCAAGATTCAATGTATTGACAAGTTGTATTTTATCTTTTTCCTACAAGACAAAGACAAATTCAGGATTGTAACTACCCATTGACCAAATTAAATGCCATGTAATCTGGACTGTTGGTGTTGAGTTAATCTCCACTGTCCATTGAAAAACTCGATATGGTGCCTTGTCTATAAAAGGGCCATCATTTTCTCTTATTTGTAAGTATGATTAGATACTGAATTGTTGAGACTGCCAAATTGTGATCAATACAAAGCAAGTTTTGCAAGTTGCTAGGAATTTGTGTTCTTGTGTGGTCCTCTTTGGTTTTCATGGTTCATATCAATCTAAATTTAATTAGTTGTACTTTTGCAATGATGGGTAAATATTAAGATATCTGATGAATGCTTTGGTCCATACTATTAGTGCTTGTTGATGGTAAGTTTCTATGTATAATTAGCTTGGGCCATGTCATTGAATATAGTTCAGTTGCATTCCACTAGTTAAGCTGCGCCATTGTCCGCGTGTTTAATGAGTGAATGCAATTTGAAAATCATAATAATCCTTTGAAGATTGCATCATTTCTTACAACATTGTGGGTTTTCTATCCTGGTGAAACAGGGAATGGTTTATTGAAAGTATTTGTCTATTTGTAGCATTTTACCTCATTGTGACTGTCACTTAGGATCTCTTATCCCTTCTCCTCTCCTTTTTCTTTTGCATTTTATTTGCATCAAGTTGTTAGATTTAGGTTTCATAGCAGCAAATAAATCTCAAATCTATTAAAATTTTAGACTTCATAGTCTTAACCACCTAGGGTTTCTGCACTTGCATTGCTGCCATCTTTTCATAAACCCTACATTTCATATAAGACCCTTTGTTGGCACATCTAGACATACCACTAAGTCATTATAAGAAAGCTAAGACCTAGCTGTATTATCCTTGGAGTAGTCTTACCTAGGGTAGGATACTTTTCAAGAGAGGTGTGAAACTAGCAATCACACCTGCGTTGTTGCATGCTAAAATACACATCAACACATCCACATTTCATACATCATTATGCTATTGAAATCACTCTAGGTCTTATCATTTATCATCCTCATACTATCATTATGCTATAGATTTAAGCAATCAACATCTCATCTAATCTATCGTCCATTAAAGAGAACAATGCTAGTAGAGTTGGGTGCATCTACTCCATTCTATCACATGTAGAGGACCTAGTTTGAAGGTAAAGGTATTTGGGTTATTTGTCATTATCTTCTTATTTCTTTTGGATCAATTTTCTATGTACATTTTTTGCACGTCTTGTTGGTGTAACCCTACTTGTTGCATGTTTATGCACTTGAATTTGTGATATCTAACTCTTCTGTGGCAAGATTTGTCATTGAACTTTTTCAAATCATCTCATATGCTAGATGTAACCTCACAGTTGCATCCAAGGGACCGAAAAAACCCTAGTAAGCATATAAAATTCCTCTATTTTCATCACAGGAAAATTTTTGAATTTTTTTTAAGCTAACGTCTATTCACAATCAGTACTGTAGGGATCGGTATGAATCTGTATGGTTCTGTAGCATAGTGGTAGCCTCTATCTATGGGTTTTCTCCATTTGATTCATCTTTTCTATCTTGGGTTTAAAATATTATTTGCAGGTTTCAGAATATTATCATAAATCTTTTTCTAATATGTAATAATTTGCATATGACCGCATGTTTTATTTTTATTTTTATCCATCAGTTTTGGAAGGCTTTATTGCCTACAAGATTCATTGAATATTTGGTGTCTACACTAGAGTATTTGCTTTACCTGGCGCTCCTTTGCATTACTTCCTCACCCTTTGTTTCATCTGATGTATCAAGCTATTGTCTCATCTATCTTTGTTGAAACTCCTGGTTTGCATCATATTTTTTGCCCCCATTGACCACCATTTCCATTGATCATCATCCCATCGAGCAATAGACTTTTCATATTTAATATTTGGATTGCATCCATAGTTTTTATTTATTTATACCCATTGTAATCCTCTTGTCCTTAGTGCTTGGAATTTTTTTCTCCATTTTAGGAAAAGCCATCATTTAAATTTGCATTTGCTACTGCAGTTTGGAAGTTTGAGCCATTTTTTCTATCTAGATTTTTAATACTCCATTGTTATACTTCATCATACAATTGTGGATTCTAATTTGATAATGGTTTAGTCTTTGGCATCACACTACTAGCATAAATCGTCATGAATTATGGGCGTAAATTTGACAGTTGACCTTGCCTATCAAGCAATTTTTATATGACACTTATCTATTCAATGGTGCCCGTCAAAGACTATGACATGTTTTAGTATAGGTAATTATATATATATATATATATATATATATATATATATATATATATATAATGACAATTTGTCCAAAATTTCTCATTTCATATGATTCAATCTTTTTAAAATTTTGGTAAAAATGTCTAAATACAGCTATACAACTGTCAAATTTAATCCCTTAGTCTCACAATCTTTACAAATCACATGCTTAATACTTTAATCTTTGGTTTAAGTCTTTGCTTGACCGTGGTGTTTCTAAAATGATCCACTTAATGCTTTCATATGGATAGCTTTTGATATCTTTTTTAAAAGTAGCTTACCTTTTTTTATTAATGTAGTTTATAGTTGGGTTTACATCTTTTTAATTTTACTTTATTTCATTGTTTATTTACTCTAGATTTAATCTAGTTTTTAATATTAGTTTAGACTCTAATATAGTTTTAATTTTAACATAATTTAGATATTAATATAGTTTTTAGATATTAATTTAGTTTTCTAATTTAGATTTTTGTTTAGATTTTAGTTGAGATTTTAATTTAATGTTAATTTTAATTTAGTTGTTAATTACATTTTAATTTAATATTAATATTAGCTGTTAATATTTAGTGTCTAATTTTGTTTTTAATTTAGAAATATAGTTTTGGTTTAGTTTTCTCTTTAGCATAGTTTTTAATTTAGATATTAATTTATTTTTTAATTTAGTTTAATATTACTTTAAGTTTTAATTGTGATATAGTTTTAGTTTAATTTTCTATTTTTAATATAGTTAAATTTTAACATAGTTTACATTTTTTCCGTTAATTGTTTTTAGCTTAGCTAGTTCATTTTTTCCATCATATAGTTATTTTGTGCGTTCTAATAGTCATTATAGTCATTTTTGGTTTGATTGCAGATATATTGATTTGTCGAAGACTATTTTTGTCAAACTCTTCACAAGTGGGTTGCAAGTTTTGCTTGTTAAAGACATCATTTAAAACATTGTGTTTGATTTGTCTTTTGGACTTGATTTTGGTATAAGGAGTGTGCCTCATCATCAAATGTGAAGTCAAATTTGCAAGTGCACTCAACACAAATTTAGCATTTTCTATTACACAAAAAAACCTATTTTTAATACATCACATTTGGATTTGGGTTTAAAACAAACTTGTCTTTGAATTGCTTGGTGCATTTGAGTATGATTTAGGGTGTGTATGCTCTTCTCATGCACTTCATGTGATCTTGATAATAAAAAACATCCTTTAATCCATTCATTTTCACACACACATTTCAATTTCTAAGTGATGCAATGGGACTCCCAAATGCATTTCAAAACTCAAAACCTTTCAAGCTCTCAACATAATGAAAACACAACTCACACAAATAAAACTCAAATTCAAGCTTCATTTTATTGATATCAAATCTCATAATAGATTACATCAAATATCAAATTACATATATATACAACATAAAAAAAAGCAATGGCCTTCATGGCCTCTTCTCTTAATCTGCAGTAAACTCTTTTTCCACACTTCTCTCTGATTCTCCATGCATCTAATTCTATCTATTTTCTACTGCAACTTTCTCATTTGTGGCATTATTTGCTGCTACAAACTCCAACAAAGAACTCCATATGTGCCACTCTTTCCCACCCCAAAAAGCTACAAAATTCTCCTCTTCAATGTTGCACCAAATACATATAGACCACCTCCATTCCTCTCAGCATCTTCTATTTTTAATCCCTTTCATTATGCTATTCCATGGCCTCCATATCTTGCTATCTTTTCATATTCCCAGCCTCCCGAAAGAGGCATTGAAATTCTCTTAGCTTCCTTTTCATTTTGTCTTATACCAACAAATAAAATAAATGAGTATCTTAAAGCCCAAGAGTGGGAATCTTCATTCCCACCATGTTTTTTCTACCAGTCTGCATATTTTTAAAGGTTTTATGTTGCCTTATGCAAGTTCAGCACCTCATAGAGGCTATTAAGATTATGGACTATTTGGAGCCTCACTTTGCTTCCTTCCTCCTGCCATTTGTCGTTCTATCTGACAACTTTGAAAAAATAATAGATGCCATACTAATTTAGGTGCTTTCCCCTCATTCTCACACCTCATCAATTGAGGCTCTAGTAACAATTTTAATTTATGATAGGTACATCTATTTTAAAATTGAAGATTCCCTTTGAAAATTGTTGCTTGCTCTATCATTCTTCCAACTTAGTATTTGTTTCCTTTAATCTGATTCTTATGGGCATTGAATGCATCAAGGATTAAATAAAATAATAATTTATATTCCCATAAAAATACATCATTGAGCAACATTTGATATTTTTCTAAAAATTTACTCTTTGTGACTTCGTCATTTTACACCGAGAAGCTGAAAATCAACTTTTTGCATAACTTTCACCTAGAATCTCATTTTTTGTACAAAACATTTTTAGGATGTGTGTAATGGCATACTCAAGTTCTCCACCAAGCCATTTTTCTCCAGACTTCATAAAACTTGAGAAATTAAATTTCCTGCAAATTACCAGCTGTGAATAGAAAAATTGAATTTCTCTCAAACGATGATGAATTTAAGTGTGAAACATTTTTCACATTAGGAGAAATACCATCTCAAATCTTTCCCTAAAATTAATTTTGCCTAACTCTTAAAAATCTTAAAAATTAATTATTTTAGTAGCTGACATGGAGAAAATTTCTGATTTTAAATTCTCCAAATCCATGAGGAATTTAGTCATGAAAACTTTACCACATTGTGTGAAATTCATCAAATGACATATATTCCAAAGTATTTCAGCCCATCTCTTATATATTTCTAGAAATAATTATTTTTGTAAAACTGCCCTACAGAGCCTTAAAATGACAATTTGGTGAAAATTTGAATCTCGCAATTTTGACCAAATTTTTAGGTTTCTGCTGCTAAGATGCATAAAAAAACAACACAAACGGAAACGCACACCAAAATTAAAATAAAACAAAATACATTTTTGGGCAATACAGGATCACCTATGCACTCGGATACTCCTGCATCACTAAGGATCAATCAACATTGCGAGTATGAGTCATGTGTGTGTATGCTCTCTCCTCAAACTGCAAGGTGATCTTGAAGATCAAAAGAACTCACTCAATTTTGTTTTTTCACCCTTCCTAGGAGGTTTTCTAGGAGACGCACCACTCCAAGGGATGACCTCAACTCTAGCATTCTAGTGGAGTATAAAAAGTGAGGAGTGAATCAATAGAAACACCTCTTGGAAGTTGGAATCTTGTCATTCGGGATAAGCCCACAAGAACTTATACCTTGGGGAAGTGAAGGTGAAGGGTGGGTTATGCCTTTCTCTTAGATGTGTGGCATTATTTCATTTTCATATCACAGAATTATACCCCCTGTAACTTGTGTCTATTGGGGACATCCTTAGACAACTTGTGTATCCTAGAGTAAGACCTATTGGGCATACCCACTTGATTAATATTAGGCTTCTTGATGTGTCTTCAAGTATCTTAATCAACTCAAACAATCAATTTTGAAAAGTGAAACTTGACATTGTGTCTTGCGTGTTTGTTTTGTAAATCTATGCATGTACATGCGAAACATTGTGTTTGTCAATTTGCCAATTTTTAATTTGCCCAAGTCAAGCTTTCAAAACCATTCCCAACATTTACACCATCATAGATTCCATAGTCCAACATCTTGAGAGAATATTTATAACATTTTAACTTAAGGTTGACCTTGTTGAGATCCATATCCATAACCATATTGCTTCCATCCTTGTCATCTACCTTATCTTCCATCCACATCAAACTTGTCTTAGACTTTCAATTGACATTTTATCCCTTGATCAAGACCATCATAATTTCAATCATTTAATCAAATCTTAGTCAATCATAGATGATTTTTTCTTAAGACCATAAGTCCATCTTAAGTATTTGGAATCTATCCTCGTCTTTGGTCTTACTTTTAATTGTAGTCCTAGTTATCATTATCCTTTTGGTCCAAATCATCAACATCCTTGTAATCTAATCATCTATTCATCCACATCATCCTTATCCTTGTTGGCATCCAATCATTCATTTCCAATCCAAGATCTCCAACACATTAACCTTTTGTTACATCATTAAGATCTCTCATCTTATGCCACCCATAACTAGATTGCAAGAAAAGAAAAACATGGATTTCCCTATTGATAACCAACCATCTTCATCTCCATCCACAAGTGTCTATGATGATCAAGTCAAATCTTCACTCGCTTTCATGGAATCTCATCATATGGAACCTTTTCCACATCATAATCCCAAGAACACACATGAGCATGAGCAAAATGTTGACCAAGATGAGCTTTCACCTTGATTTGTCAATTTTATGAGTAGCCTCCCATGTAAAGACTTAGTCATGAAACTCCTTGTGGATCAAGGGGTAGAGGTTCTTTCACCATCCAATACATCAAAGCTTAAAGATCCCATTACTCTCAGTCCTTCATCACAACCCATCATGGAACATCCTTAGAGCAATCCCATAAGTAGTGTGTGTTGAATGTACAAGACAACTGAGAGGGGGGGTGAATCAGTTGTATCTCAAATTTCAAACCCCCACAAACATTCAGATCTGCATTAATCTTAAACCTTGTTATGATGATTAAGCATGAAAAGAAAATAACATGAACTGAATCATGACAACACCAAATACAAGACAACACCAGATTTTACACTGAAAGCACAAAAATGGAAAAACCATGATGAGGGTTAGCTCACAATATAAAGTAGTAGCAATATTGAATTACAAAAGGCTCACTTCCCAGAAGAAAAGGCTCACTACCCAAAAGAAAGAAATAGAAGAGAAGAAGGATCACTACCAAGGATCAATTGATACAATTGCATCTAACAAATTCATGGGTTTAGTTCCAATGAAGTTCAATATTCACCACTACATAAACATCAACTTCACAGCAACCCTGAAAGATAGTAGACACCTTTTGCTCACTACATCCAGTAGCCTAACACATTAAAGCTTGCACTACCCTTGATCAAATTTACATCACTCATCATATTACTTTTGCATGTCCTTGTTCATGAATCATTGACACTTATTTATACCATCATCAACCTTGAAATCATCCTCCAAGGTCTAAAAAACTACTTCACACATAACATTCAAATTAGGTTTGGACGTAAACATTCCCACGATGCAATGAAATGAAGGAAAACTACTTCATGAATTAGCTCAGACCTAAATTCATCCAAGAATGCTACACAATACTCACACAATCACCAAAGAGACTCCACAATCAGTGCATACATCCAAGGTCATCCAAATGGTGTAAACATAAGAAATTCTTGATCACATGATTCCACTATCATAACAACAACTTGCAGATCAAACACAACTTTAACACAATCTAGAAACATCCACAAAAATTTTGAAGTCACCTGAAAACCAACAAATTTAACCACAACAACGTTCACCTGAAGAAAGTTCACAATTTTCTTACAAACAACACTGTTGAACTCTGCTACACAAGAAATCACTTTCTCGAGCATCAAATCAAAAATCTTCTGGAATGAAGATAGATAAGGACCTTATAAACACATATCTAGAAATGCAACACTTAGAACCTCTAATTGGAGAGACACAGAGACAAATGCTTTCTCCCAGACACACTACAGACACTATCAAACACTATTCTCAAACTAGTAAATATAACTTTCATTGCACAATGATCCAGAGCACCAAATTCTAGATTTAGCATCTTCAAACATTTCTCAACAACATATCCAAACCACACACTCAGATCTCCAAAAAAAAAATGCAAGGAAAACACTTGAATAGCATTCTGTAAGATAGAAGACTTCTTCAACACACTTTTTCCAATATGAATAAAATTTTCTCAAAAGCACTTGGAAACCCAACAACAGGAACAGATTCCTAACAACTTCATCACTTATTTAAGGCAATCAAATCATCTTTAACACAATAGCTCAATCAAACAATAACAGTAATGGAAAAAGACATAGTTGACACTAATGACAACACAAGCATGTTGACATCAATGGCAACACTGATTAACACATACTTGCAACAATGTCCCCCTCTTTTATTGATGGCAACACATGATGTGAAAAAAAAACCATCAAGACACAATTTTGTACCAACTTATTTTCTTTCTTACTCTCCCCCTTTCTTTTACACATCTTACTCTCTTTCTCTGATCACTGATAATTTTATTTTTCACATTCCTCTCTTTCTCTACCCCTTTGTTTTTCACATGAAATCTCTCCCCCTTGACATCAATAGAAAAGGATGAAACAACTTTTTCTATCTCTCTCCCTCTTTATAATATTGCACATACTTGCATTGTTCACTACTCCTCTAAACATATTTTTATTTTACTATTATGAATACTCCCCCTCATTGTAATAATCATCATGACCACTACCTTCTCCCCCTGAGAGGTAGCCTCCAACATCAGTCCATAAAAGGATGAATCTTGAAGCATATTGGACTAATACATCTCCTTGTGCATCTAGTTTAGGGAAGGAGGGGACATAACCCCTAACTTCTCTTAGAGATACTCAAATGTATCCTTAGGAAGAGCCTTAGTGAATATGTCAACAAATTGATCCTTTGTAGGCATATACTCAAGCTTCACTTCATTCTCTTTAACCTTCTCTCTCAGAAAGTGATACCTAATTGAAATATGCAAGCTGTCCTTGAAAGCATCACTGAATTCTTTGAAATGTTAATAGCACTTGTGTTATCACAAAAAATAGATATAGGCTCATCATAGACAACTTTGATATCCTTCAAGGTTTGTCTCATCCATAAAAATTGTGTGCAACATGATGCTGCAACAATATACTCTGCCTCTTAAGTAGATAAAGACACTGAATCTTGTTTCTTACTTAACCAAGACACCAATCTGCATCAAAGAAAGAATGCACCACAACTTGTACTTTTCCTATCATCTACACAATCAGCCTAATTTGCATCTATATAACCATTCAGAGTAAAGTCGATATCTTTTAGATACCATAAGGCATGATCCAAAGTGCCTTTTAAATATCTGAATATTCTCTTCAATGCCATAAAATGTGTCTCTCTAGAATCTACTTGAAATCTAGCCACAAGATATATTGCATGCATAATGTCTGGTCTAGTAGCAGTCAGATACAATAGTCCTCCAATCATTGATCTATACTTGCTCTAGTCAGCCTTAGGAGAGTCATCATTCTTGCTCAACTTACAACCAATAACTATATGAGTACAAATTGGTTTAGAGCCTTCCATTCCAAACTTGTTTAACAACTCTTTTACATACCTTGACTGAGAAATGAAAATACCTTTATCTGTCTGATTGATTTGTAGCCCAAGGAAGAAGTTTATTTCACCACACATTGACATTACAAAGTCTTTCTTCATCTCATCTACAAAACTCTTACACATATCTTCATTTCCACAAAAAATATATCATCTACATAAACTTCTACAATCAAGATTTGATCTTCACTTACTTTGATGTACAAATTGCTATCTACATAGCCTTTATTGAATCCTTGTTGTAGTAAGAACTTTTCCAACCTTACATACCAGACTTTCGGAGCTTGCTTCAATCCATATAGTGCATTTTCAACCTGCAGGCCATATTAGGTTGATTTGATAACTAAAATCCATCCGATTGTTCTATGTATACTTCCTCTTCTAACTCACCATTCAGGAAAGCATACTTCACAGCCATTTGATACACTTTGACATCCTTATGTGTTGCAAAAGCTAGGAATAGCCTAATGACCTCCATTCTTTCTACCGGAGCATAAGTTACTTCATAGTCTATTCCTTCCAGTTGTGAGTATCCTTTACATACAAGTCTTGCCATGTTCCTTACTACTTCTCTATTCTCATCCAATTTGTTCTGAAATACCCACTTAGTTCCGATCACATTCTTGTTCTATAGTCTTGGGACAATTTCCCAAGTTTTATTCTTCTCAATCTGCATCAGTTCTTCTTCCATAACCTTGATCTAATACTCATCATTACATGCCTCAATCACTATTTTATGTTCAAATTTAGAGAATAAACATAGATTTACCTATTCTTCAGCAACTCTCCTTGTCAATACACCTTTTCTCTTATCACCAATGATCGAATCTTCAATGTGATGCCTTTGCACATAATTGGGCGTTTTAGGGACTCTTTCTAGAGCTCCTTGTTCTTCAACTTGTACTTCTCTTTTTAGAGCTTCTTGTTCTTCAAGTTGTGATTCTCTTTTTGGAGCTCCTTGTACTTCAACCTATATTTCTTTTTCTTTGGTTTCTTCTTTTTCTCTGGTAGAAGACTTATTTTATTCATATCCATTAACCTCTAGAATCTTTTGTATATCTTCATTAACCTTAACATTAGCACTTTCAACAATATTTCTTAGACTCTTTTTATAGCACTGGTAAGCTTTGCTTTGTTAGAATTATCTAAGGAAAATACCTTCATCACACCTTGCATCGAACTGATGTAATTCTTCATCTCTTCTAGTATAACATTTACTTCCAAAAACTTTGAAATATTTAATAGTAGGAATCATTCCATACCATAGATCATAGGAAGTCTTTGTGTCATTTTCTCTTACTTGTACTCTATTTTGTATGTAGACATTAGTACGAATTCCTTCTCTCTAGTATACATTTTGTAGCTTTGCTTCTTTTATCATTGTCCTTATAGCTTCTTGAATAGTCCTATTCTTTCTTTCAACCACTCCATTCTGCTAAGGAGTCCTAAGAGTAGATAATTGTCTCTTTATCTCATGATCTTCACAAAACATGTTAAACTCATTTGAAGTAAATTATCCATCTCTACTAGACCACAAACATTTGATCTTCATATCCAATTCATTCTCAACCATTTCATTAAAGGCAATTTAAACTTATCTAGGGCTTCTAATTTTTCCTTAAGAAAAGTGACCCAAGTCATTCTAGCACAATCATCAATAAATAGCATGAACTACCTGTCACCTTGAAAACTCCTTACTTTGGTAGGACCACAAATATTTGTATGTATCAATTCCAATAGTCTGGTAGATGACTGATCCTTGGCTTCGAAGCTTCTTCTTGTTTTCTTTCCAAATTGACATTCCCTAAAGACAACATTGAAGGGCTTTATAATCTTTGGCAGATCTCTCACAGCTTGAACTGAGCTTATCCTTACCAGGCTATCAAAATTGATGTGACACAATATCCTATTCCATAGCCAACTCTCATTGATCTGAGTCATAAAGCAATATCCATCAGCACCTTTGAGATGTTAAACATTTCCACCGGTCCTCTTTCTAGTAGCAATCACTTTTCCAGAGCTTTTCCTTATCTCATAGCCATCATCCTAAAATATAATATTACATAACCATTTCTACACACCTATCCACCACTCAAGATATTATGTTTTAATACTTTGACATAAAGGACATCATCAGTGTTGTGCTTTCCACCAAAACTGATTGAACATTTTCCACAGATCTTAGCACCTACATCATCACCAAACCTAACAACTCCACCATCATATTTTTCAAGTTTAATAAACTTACTTTTATCACTGGTTATAAGATTTGATCATCCACTATCAATGATCCAGTCATCCTTTTCACTCCAAGCATGAAAAATAAATATTATAGTGCCTTTAGGGTTAGTACTTGCTTCCGTACCCTTTTCCTTTGAACACAACTTCCAGAGTTAGAAGAAACAATTTCATCTCTTAGAGATATGAATAAGAATTCATTATCATTATCATCCTCATAATCAGATTCATCATCAGATATACTTGCATCTTCTCTAACATAGTAACTTTTCTTAATCATCTTACCTCTACTTTACCTAGTCTTAATTCTCAAAGCTTTATCTGGACATCTTGAAGCATAATGACCTATTTTTGCACAACTAAAACATTTAAAAGGTCACTTACCACTAAACTTTCCAGTTCCCTTTTTCATCCTTCTCACAAAGTTAGATTCCACTTCATAAAAGTCTTTTGGATCAGATCCCATAGTCTTCTCTGATTTGCCAGCCTTAAAAGCACTCTCATACATTGGAGTTCCACTAGTTGTCCCAAACTCTCTTATTTCAAAAGAAGTTAAGGTGCCAAGCAACTAATATTTGGTAAATTGATTCAAAATTTGTAATTCTTCAAGAATAGAAACCTTATGACTGTAAGATTTACAAAGAGTTTTGAGTACCTTCAATATTACTTCTTTGTCATCTATATTTCCATGAAGTCCTTTGATGCCTTTGATAACTCCATCCATCTTCTGCAAGTAGCTTGTAATGTTTTCATTTTCAAACATTCACATGGTCTCAAACATGAGCTTCAAGTTCTGCATTTTATCTTGTTCAACCTTATCATCTCCTTCATAAACACTTTTCAACTTTTTCCAAATCTCATTAGTAGTTTTCAAATGCACAACTTTCACCAATTTAGAAATAGTAAGGCCACTTAAGAGAGCATGTCTTGCCTTGCCATCAATTTCATGAGCTTTGATCTTAGAAACACTACTTATACCATTCTTAGGTATAGTGTAATCAGACTCAATAGTTTTCTAGATCTCATATCCAAGAGAAATTAGAAAACCTTCCATCCTTACCTTCCATAGTGCAAAATCAAATCCATCGAATAGGGGGACATCCTTCTTGTGCACCATCCCAGATCTACCTCAAGCTGTTAAGCTCTAATCAAAGGAACCCAGCTCTGATACAAATTGTTGATTGTAGAAGATAACTAAGAGTGGGGCTGAATCCGTTATATCTCAAATTTTGAACCCTCACAAACACTCAGATCTGAATTCATCTTAAACCTTGTTATGATGATTAAGCATGAAAAGAAAATAATAGAAACTAAATCATGACAACAACAAACACAAGACAACACCAAATTTTACATGGAAAAACTAAGAAGGGAAATACCATGGTGAGGATTAGCTCACAATATAAAGTAGTAGCAATACCAAATTACAAAAGGCTCACTACCCAGAAGAAACAGCTCATTGCCAAGGGCTCATTGCCCAAAAGAAAGAAATAGAAGAGAAGAAGGGTCACTGCCAAGGATGAACTGATATAATTACATCTAACAAATGCATGGGTTCAGTTCCAATGAATCTCAATATTCACCACTACACAAACATCAACTTCGCAGCAACCCTAAAAGATAGTAGACACCTACTGCTCAATGCATCCAGTAGCCTAACACATGAAAACTCTCACTACCCTTGATCAAATTTACATAAAATCATCATATTCCTTTCACATGTCCTTGCTTATGAATCCTTGACACATATTTATACAATCATGAACCTTGAAATCATCCTCCAAGGTCAATAATAGTACTTCACACATAACATTCAAATTAGGTCTAGACCTAAACATTCCCATAACACAAAGGAATGAAGGAAAAACACTTAATGACTTAGCTAAGACGTAAATTCATCCAAGAATACTACACAACACTTACACGATCACCATAGTTACTCTGTAATCAACCCATACATCCAAGATCAGGCAAACAGTGTAAACATAAGAAATTCTTGATCACATGCTTCCACGATCATAACAAAAATGTTTGGATCACAAACAAAGCTTTAACACAATCTATGAACATCCATGAACATCTTGAAGTCACCTGAAAACCAACAAATTCAACCACAACAACTTTTACCTGAAGAAAGTTTACAATCTACTTACAAACAACACTGTCAAACTTTGCTACACAAGAAATCACTTTTCAGAACATCAAATCAAAAATCTTATAGAATGAAGATAGACAAGGACCCTATAAACACATGTCTAGAACCACAACACCTGAAACTGATGCAATAGAGGGAGGTCAAACATTCAACAAACTCCATTAGATGTGAACCAAACAATAGTTAAGGCACCAAGTCCTAAACTTCACAACTTTCACCTTTCAACTAGGCCTAGTCTAGTAGGATAGCAGACCCTATTTTTGGCCTTTTTCTCACAAACTTTCCAAAAGTACCTTAGAAACTAACTAGAGATTTAAATACCCATTATCAAGATACATAATCTATTTCAAACTCAACATTGACTCTTTTGGACTATATGCCTCAAAATGGCCTTTTAGGTTGTCTTGAAAGGGTTAATTAGGCCTAAATTACAAAGGAGCATTCCTTTAAACACTTACAAACCCCCTAGAATTGGTGGTACTGCATTCTTCATGTGTACAAACCTTCAAAAACCTAATTTGTTTCAAGAGAAACATTCACCTACATACCAAACCACAAAACCCTTGATTTGGGCAAAATTAAGGAGAGTTTATTGAAAAAGATGGTTCCTGACACTTTCTCCATACACCACTACTTCAGAGACCTTGGAATACACCTGTACATGCTCACAAAACCATCAAACAAATAGTTCCATTGATATTTTGTCAAAACCCCTCTCTAGTTCCTCATTTCCACATGGAAAATACTACAAACAACTTAAGGGCATCAACCTAAAACAATACGAACTGATCTTCTCTACCTTGTAGACCAAGAGAACACTTAAACTACCATTTGGAGAGTCATTCCACTAAGTTATAGATCATGACATAGGGTGGAATAACTTTGAACACCGTTTAACTCCAATCAAACCCTTACTCTGCCCTTACACAGGCTGTCTTAGAAATTTGATGAAATCTCCCTCTAAACCCAATGTAAATATTTCAAACTTGATTCAAAAGAAAGTTAATATGTGCCTCTAACACATCAAGCGAGTTTCAAGTCATGACAATACCGAATAGGATAGTGGTACGATCTGAAACAAAGAATTTGCAAAGAAAACACATTGTCACAGCAAAAAGCAGAGTTTATTTGAATTGATTTTCCTCCTTTCAAATCTCCAAGCACATTACAATGAGTTTCCTTACATATTTAAACTTGTCACATCAACATACAATGAATCCAATTGATTTTTGAACCTTTTAATCGTTGAACTTCCCTAATTTGTTATTTTTTGCCACTTTTTACATTAACAACGTTAGAATATTTGGCACACAATGACTCTAATGACCTAAAAAATATGATGAATGGCCTCAACATGGCCTTATTACATCAAAATGATCTTTTTAGACCTTATTAAATGTCAAAAGACTCAAAACACCCCTACACCTAGCCTAAAACCAACACATGCCCTTATTGGCCAAACATGAAATGGGTGCACCTGCACCATACAACCCCTCTGAAAAAGACTCATGTCACATGAGTAAAGATTTGTCTTTGTTTTCCCATATGATTTTTGATCTACAAATCATCTTCTTCTTTCTGACAATGAGATCTTGGACTACACCTTGCATCCGTGACTTTGCTTGCACAAGAACATGTCCCTCTCTTTGCAATCAAACCTGATGATGGTCTCTGAACTGTTCCTTAAGCATAACATGTTAACATTCCTATATTCAAGCCTTCCAAGCAACCCCTATCACAATTTCCTTGAACTACCTTCCTCTTTAGGGCAAGTGCATGCTATTATCTGCCACTAAACTCTTGTTCACCCTGTCCTTTTAGGACTGTCATCTAATTTACTGTCTTATCAGCATTATTTGCCAATGTACCTATAGATCCACCTTGCTCCTTAGCCTTGATCTCAACCAAGGGACACAACACTATTCCTACCATGATGTTTACATTCCAATCTACTATCAACTCACTTTTGACACTTGATTCAATCTTCACACCTGCTGCTATAGCACTCTTGTCCTCTCTCTCATCCTTTACAAGTTCTCTCTTTCTACACATGATTACCTTGGCTTCCTTACCCTTACCTTTCTCATCTTCCACAAGAGGAGTCAATGTAAATGTCTACCCATCCATATTTATGGTATATGTGTTTGCCTTTCCATCATAAAGTGTATAACTATCATACTACCAGGGCCTTTGAAGAAGTAAATGACAATAGTCCATAGGTAGAATGTCACAAATTACTTTGTCCTTGTAATCACCAATTTGAAACTCAACAATAGCTTGTTCATTAACTAAAAGAGATTTCTTATCACTCAACCAAGACACCTTATATGGCAACTCATGAGGAAACTTTTGCAAATTCAACTTACTAACCATTTCACTTGAGACCATGTTTTCAATAGACCCTGAGTCAATTACAACTTTGCATACCTTATTCTTGCACTTACATTTGGTTTTGAAAAGAGTCTTTCTATGTATTGGCTCCTTCTCCTTTGATACCTTAAGTATGGTCTTCCTCATGATCAATGATTCCCCTGTTTCAGGAGCAGCAACTACATGTGGAGAATTCACAGTTTCACCATCATCTTCTTGGACCAATTGTACTCTCTTTTCACTTCTTCTCTCACCCCCACTTTCAGTAGCACCAAACTTTTTAGGGCACATGTAGGATGGATGACCAAATACATTAAAATTATAACACCTACCTCCTCCAAATCTGCCTCTTGTGCCTCTCCATCCACCTTTGAAATCATATTGCTCTTGACCTTTGTTCACCTCTTCTTGACTCTTAGTGACTTGTTTTGAATTAGGAAAGGATCATCTGCCCCTATATGTATTACCTTTGCCTCTAACTACTTTGTCTTTCCTTATTTTCATTTTCTCGTCAATTCTAACTGTCATTTGATAACATTCCTCTACATTTTTGCAATTAGACAAAACCAATTCATCTTGTATGTTCAATCTTAAACCACCCAAATATCTAGAAACTTTTTCAGCCTTATTCTTATCATGACCAGACCTCATTCTTAATTTATAAAATTCCTCAGTATATGATTTCACATCCATTTCTTTTTGTCTTAAACTTTGAAGCTTTTTAAATATTTGAACTTCATAGTCTTTGGGTAAGAACTTACCTTTATTTTTTTCCACCATCTTGTCCCATGAAAAAATCTTTGACTTTCCTTGCTTCCTCATCTCTGACTGAAGATAATCCCACCATACCAAAGCATGACTTGTCAGTTTGGTCTTTGTAATCTTCACCCTTTGCTCCTCAGGAACATCATCACCCTCAAAATGGTTATCCAGAGCTGCAATCCAATCAAGCAACTCTTCATCATTGAAACTTCATCCATACTTTTACACATCTATTTTCACCTTCTTGTCATCTTTTACTGCCTTCAATAATTTGGCCATTCTTTGATCCTCAGGGTCTAACTCTTCTTCCACATCTTCATACTCTCCTTCCTCTTCTTCCTTGGACTCACTTTCTTCCACATCCCTTCTCCTGTTTGTTTCCAGAGCTACAATTCTTTCCTCCAACTCTCTCAATTCTTTGGCATGCCTATCCCTCAACTCTTTCAACTCTCTATAATTACCACTATTCTTTGGAGGCATCCTTGCAACTTTGCCTTTTCACCTTCCACTTATCAATCCTTCAACCTGCAACCAATTTCAACATTTTCCCAAACAAATAAGAACCTAAGCTCTGATACCACTTTGATGCAATAGAGGGAGGTCAAACATTCAAAAAACTCCATTAGATGTGAACCAAACAATAGTTAAGGCACCAAGTCCTAAACTTCACAACTTTCACCTTTCAACTAAGCCTAGTCTAGTAGGACAACATACCCTATTTTTGGGCTTTTTCTCACAAACTTTCCAAAATGCATCAAAAAACAACTAGAGATTTAAATACCCATTATCAAGATACATAACATATTTAAAACTCAACATTGACTCTTTTGGACTATATACCTCAAAAATGGCCTTCTAGGCTATCTTTAAAGGGCTAATTAGGCCTAAATTACAAAGGAGCATGCCTCTAAAAACTTACCAACCTCCTAGACTTGATGGGGAAGCATTCTTCATGTGCCCAAACCTTCAAAAACCTAATTTTTTTAGGAGAAACACTCACCTACATACCAAACCACAAAACCCTTGATTTGGGCAAAATTAAGGAGGGTTTATTGAAAAAGATGGTTCCTGACACTTTCTCCATAGACCAGTGCTTTAGACACCTTGGAATACACCTGCACATGCTCACAAAATCATCAAACAAATAGTTCCATTGATATTTTGTCAAAACCCCTCTCTAGTTCCTCATTTCCACATGGAAAATACTAGAAACAACTCAAGGGTATCACCCTAAAAACCCACAAACTGATCTTCTCTACCTTGTAGACTAAGAGAACACTTAAACTACCATTTGAAGATTCATTCCACTAATCTATAGATCATGACAAGGGGTGGAATAACTTTGAACATTGTTTAACAACAATCAAACCCTTACTATGCCCTTACACAATCTGTCTTAGAAATTTGATGAAATCTCCCTCTAAAACCAATGAAAATATTTCAAAATTGATTCAAAAGAAAGCTAATCCAAGCCTCTAACACATCAAATGAGTTTCAAGTCATGACAATACCATACAGGATAGTGGTGCGGTCTGAAACAGAGAATATACAAAGAAAACACATTGTGACAGCATAAAGTAGAGTTTATTTTAATTGATTTTCCTCTTTTCAAATATCCAAGCACATTACAATGAGTTTCCTTACATATTTAAACTTGTCACATCAAGATATAGTGAATCCAACTAATTTTTGAACCTTCTAACTGTTGAACTTCCCTAATTTGTTATTTTTTGCCACTTTTTACATTAACTTTGGAATATTTGGCACACAATGACTCTAATGACCTCAAAAATATGATGAATGTCCTTAAAATGTCCTTATTACATCAAAATGGTATTTTTGGACCTTATTAAATGCTAAAATACTCAAAACACTCCCACACCTAGCCTAAAACCAACACATGCCCTTATTGGCCAAACATAAAATGGGTGCACCTACACTAGAAACCTCTCCGTGGAGAGATGTAGAGCAAAATACTTTCTCCCAGACACACTACAAACAATGTCAAACATTATTCTCAAGCTGGTGAACATAACTTTCACTATACAATGATCCAGAGCACCAAATTCTAGATTTATCATCTTCAAACACTTCTCAACAAAATATCCAAATCACACACTCATATATCCAACACAAAAGAAATGTGGAGCAAAAAATTGAACAACATTCTGTAAGCCAGAAGAATTCTTCAACACACTGTTTCTAGTACAACTCAAATTTTTTCAGAAGCACTTGGAAACCCAACAACAAGAACACATTCCTAACAACTTCATCACTTCTTCAAGGAAATCACATCCCCTTTAACATAACAACTCAATCAAATAATAATGACAAAAGTAGAAGACACAATTGACACTAATGACAAAACAAGCATGTTGACATCAATGACAACACTGATTAGCACATACTTGCAATAGTGTGACCTTTCCTCCACCTATTAATTATCCTAATTCTACTTACTCTTTTCAACTAGGTCGACCCACATCACTCATCCTATAAATTTCCAATCCACCTAGACTATTACCAACTTCATTTCAACCCATTTCTATTTCTCAACAAATATTGCCAAGTCCATCTCAACAACTCTCTTACCACATACCATTATGTCATCCAAAAAACACCTATTCACATGTGTATTCATATGATTCATCCCAACCTAATAAATCTTCAATTAACCCATCCCACACATACAATCCACTTAATCCTTTAAACACTCAACCCATGGTCTCATATCCACAACATACTTATCATTACACCACATCCAATGCTTTGATGTCACATGTCACTACACAACCCTTGTCACATGGACCTATCCATTCCACTTCATCATCACCAAACCCACCTCCTTTGGATCATAATGTGCAAGAGATGGTAGAAAATTCCCTTCCAAAATGTCAAATTGGATCACAATGTAAATCTTTCAAGTTTGAAGACTTTTCTCCTTGTCCATTGGATCATTCCATCATGACAACTCCTTTTCTTCTGAATTTTGAGGTCCCAAAATAAAAGGACACCCTAGGGATCATGTCAGGCAATTCTTCATGGCTTGTCAAGTTGTTTTCCATTATGACATTTACATATTGAAACTTTTTCAACTAAGTTTGGTGGGACAAGATTTAGATTGGTTTCATCATCTTACCCCCGGTATCATCACAACTTTTTCTGACTTATCTGAAAAGTTTATTTCTCACATCTCCTATAATATTGAAAATAAACTCAAAATGTTAGACCTTTGTAATGCCAAAAAACATAATGCAGAAAGATTTGCTTCTTACCTACAAAGGTGGAGAAGGCTTGTTAGTTGAATCCCATGGTAGATACTTGAAAAACAATTGGTTAACATCTTTATCAAAAAACTTAATAAAAAAATGGCCTTTCATCTCCAAATCCATTGTCTTGCCACATTTAAAGAGATTGTTGAGAAATGGATCACCATTGGAAAAGCCCTTATATCTAAAGCTCTAATCAAACCTCAAACCAAAGACAATATCCCTACAAATGATAAATTCAAATCTTCAGCTAGGAACAAACATGTGGTTAGTGATGTAGTTACTGATGTGAAACATGTCCCAACCAGTCAAACTTCTCAATATCATGCACTAAAAGTCCTCTCATCTAGTACTATTATCCTCCCTAAGTGGCAATTTAGAACACCTTGAAATTCATGAAGACAATTTACTAATTTAGGAGAGCCTATTGAGTCATTCTTTCAAAAGGTTGTGCAAGCCAACATGGTCACATTCCCTTATACAAGACCCTATACTGAGAGTGAGTCCTAACCTGCATGGTATAATGAACATGAATATTGCACAATTATCATCGTGTCCATCATCACCTTATTGATTGAGGAATGTTGGAGATCAATACTAACCCTAAATCTTCCAATGCACAATTGGGGTTTTATAAGGATCCTTCACCAAAACATCAAACTGAGTCTAATTCCATCAATCCCAATCAATCTCAAGATAATCATACCAACAATGTTTGTTATAACAAAGTTCCTCTTGATTATGACAATGTCATAGGAAGAGTTGAGTATGATCCTTTACAAGTTTCTACCTTCACCACTAGTGCCTCATCTCCTAGATGCATTGTCACCACTCGTCATGGAACCATTACCATCCCACAAACTCCATCTTCCACATGCCAAGTATTGGAATGCAATACCACTGAGAAGGGGGGGAATCAGTGGTATAGAAAACTTGATTTATCAATTCTTTAAACACTCACAAGAAACCAATATTTTAAGATTACAGAGCAATGAAAAGATCATGAAAACAAATCATAACAAACAAAACACCATGACACAAGTTTTAAGTGGAAAAACATAATAAGGGAAAAACCATTGTCCAACCTCCCAAAAGAATTTTATTAATGTCTCACTTACAAAAAGAATCTCACTGATTACAGTCTCACTGACACAAGAAATATCACTCATTAACCTTGCTTAGGAGCGCCAACTCCACAAATAATCTCAAGTGTAAAAACAAAGAATTATAAAAATCTGAGTACTAAACTATTTGCAGAGACCTCAAATCACATACAAGACACCTTCATAGACCAACTTCTCTACAATTTTTATCTACTCCACTCACACATTAGGTTCTCCTTTCAAAAATGATTCTTCTCCTATAGATGGTTCATAAAAATTTCATCACAAACCCTAAATTATAAAAATGATTTTCAATCTATGTGTTTACATTCAGAAGCCTTCAAAAACAACTCCAAATCTCTACAAATTATATCACTCTGCTCTTCTCAAAATTAGCATATCACATCAATAAGCCCCTCACTATCCAACCTGACTTTTTTGGATACATCTACAAAAACAATCATCAGAAAAAATACATTCATCAATCTCCAACATTTAACATCTCTATTGATACTACCCTAGTTTGTAACTGACAACTCCACTAGTGTAAGTAGTTACTAAAACTAACACAACTTATTTACATAGTATACAGTCAGATCCCCATCAAAGTGCAAAAACAAAAGGAGTTTATTGCTTTTTGAAAATCATTTAAACATGCATCATAGATATAATTATTCATGCCATCAGAAGACTAAATAACCATCATTGATAAAAGACTCTAGCTGATTTGGAAAACATGCCTGGGATAGGCTAGTCTCAACTAAGTTGAGGGGCCGATTACTTAATGACCTTGACCCCCTCAAGTGATCACTTAAGTGATCAGTGACTAAGTATAATAAGTCACCTCAAAATTAAAACAAAAGTAACCAATCATAACAAAGGTTTATAACTTGTCAACTATGTCTTAGGTGATAATTAAGGGTTTGGTTTTAGGATTTTTAATCATCTCACAAAACCTTGATTTTGCATCATACAATCCCTGACTTAAAATACCACTAAATCAGGACCATTTCTAATGACCTCTGTAGTTGAAAATAAATAGAGATAGATACAAACTTTTTGAAGTTGAAACCAGTATACATTTTTTTAAGAGAGCTTAGGGTTTTAGGAGGTCCTAGAAATTGATCTGCACATAATTTCAAACACCAACAACTTGCAAACTTCCACAAGACAAGATGAAGTAGAGGACAATCCTGATGAGGTCATGAGGTCACTTGACATAAGAGGTCTTCTAATCTTCACTTGACACAAGAGATCTTTTTCCATTCACAAACAAACTAGCCAGGTGAAACAAGTCAATACTCATCATTGATATCAATAACAAACTAATGCCAACAAACTCCATGTTTGTCAAATTGATGTCAACATAAACAATCTTTACAACAATCACACTGTGTAATCACCCCCTTGCTAATATTGTCATATGTGGTGAATGACCATGAGATACTTGATGTACTAAAACATATTGAAAATCATGATACCCCTATTGATGAAATCACATCACTGAATAATATTGTTGTCATAAAATCACTACTTTGAGATTTGAGATCTCTAATGTCTGATATAGTGAAATCACTATCACCAAATCATTTTCATATCACCAAATCATTGTCACTACCATCTGAGTCACCACCATCTAATGTCTGATAATCAATGTCACTCTGTCACTATCTTGTTGATCCTGACCCTATTGATCCTAACCCTGATGTAATATAAATACCATCTGATGGCTGATACAATGAATCACTATCTTGATAATCAAAAAGAAAATATGTGATCCTAATGTCAGTGCCTTAATAACTCTTGATCCTAATGTGCTACAAATAGCATCTCATGGCTAATACAATGAATCAATGTTATGATAACCACAATGAAAAGATGTATCCAAGGAATTTACTCCCCCTTTGACATCAGTGAGAAAGGATGGGGACCTCTAAGCATGGGAAATACAAAAAACATTGTCATAACCTTGATGACTGTCAGAACAACCATATTGTCTAGCACTTTCCACAACATATAGTTTGATCCTAATCAAGACTTATGTAAAAATAATACAACACAGTCACACAACAATACCTTATATTTGCTATACATACCTGTTGGTACTCACTCCCCCTAAGACTTGTGTCTGAGACAAAGTGATTGATCATTCTCAAAGAAACAAAGCATTCCATAAGAGATACTAACATTGTTCTAGTTTCAGAGATAAGGAAGAAAGGACATAACATCCCCTTGAAACTATACTAGAACTCTAATCTAGTGAAGAGAGGACAAAGATAGAACACTTAATCTCTCTTGTAGATGCTCAAACACATCCTTGGCCAAAGGCTTAGTGAAAATATCTACCACTTGGACTGCAGTAGCAACATATTCTAAGGCAACTTCATTTTCAAGTACTTCCTCTCTCAAGAAGTGATATTTTATGGAAATATGCTTAATTCTTGAGTGCATGATAGGATTTTTGGAGATGTTTCTAGCACTAGTATCATCACACAAGATGGAAATAGGTTGAGGCACTTCTACCTTAATGTCTTTGAGAGTTTGAACCATCCAAAGTACCTGAGAACAACATGAGGTAGCAAAAATGTATTCTACCTCTGTAGTTGACAAAGTGATGCAAGAGAATCCCTAGTTCAAGAGCAATCTTAGATTGAACAAAAACATTTGCATTTTAGTTTGATTGTAGTTTAGTTTGTTTCCTTTTATTTTCTAGTTTAGTTCAGGTAGTTCAGTCAGAAGTAGCCTCAGTGTTTTTGTCTGCATTCTACCACAGTCGCATTTCAGATCTTATGGAGCTGGACTTAGCATCTAGACATGTTCATCTATATCATATCCAGAATTTAGACCATTTGATTTAAGTACTAGAAAGATATCTCTATCATAAGATTGACTATTTTCTTAGAATAGAGCATCCTAATAGTCTTAGACAATCAGCTAAAGGAGAAGAATTGTGGAGCATTTCCCAACTTATGGATCCTAATGACACATATTTAATTATCTATGGTTCATGGCTGACCTTCCCTAAGATCCGTACATCATTCCATTCATTTGTGGAGAAATTCTTCATGATTAGGTCTGACCTATCCATGTACACACGTTACAGCTCTTCACTAGAGTTTGTGATCTCCCTTGACTGACATGGAGGAATCTTATGTTTTAGAGATGATATATATTGATATTATAGATGCCTAGGAAGGTAGTTCATGACATAGAGATAATTGATAGTTTATATTCAGTGTGAAGGGACTTCAAAACTATATCTCGTGCATATTCTAATATTATGTAATCAGGCTTGTGAGCTGAATTGAAAGCCCGCATGTTACTGGCCCATTGGTATTTGAATTCTTTAACTACTAAATGACTAAATCTGCATTTTCTTCATATCATTGAGTTGTTTCGATTATGTTTACTCTTGCTGCATGGTCTAGATAGTTCATTCTGTTAACCCTCCTACCGTGACTGCACCAAGTGGTATCAGAGAAAAAGTTTGAGTCTTTGGGAATGAATTTAGTGAAATTGGCAATGAAATTCCATAAGATCATTCTATGGATAGATCGCTGAATTGAGGCAGGTTACTTGTGTCGCAACCGATCACCAATTGTGAGGTAGTTGTCACCTTGTAGCCTAATCGCTGAACTTGAGGAAGTTTACACTTGATCTTAGGAAGATGTCGGTGAGGAGAGTCCCTACTATTGGAACAATGGCTGGTAGGATGGATGAGATGATGGAAATGATGAAAATAATGAAAATTCATTTAGATGTTGTTGGGGAAGATAGACAAAGAGGATTGACACCAAGATCTAATGTTGAAAGTGATGATGAAGAGGAATTTCAATCTATTGAGCAAATTGGCAAAACTCTAGGAGATGAAGAAGAAGAAGAATTAGATCAAGTGAAGATGTTGTAAGCTATTTCAAAGATTGGAAAGAGACCTAGAGTTGATGTACCCAATTACACTAGCAATTTGAACCCTGAAGAGTTGATTGACTGGAAAAATGACCTAGAAGAATACTTTGAATATGAAGAAGTTGAAGATCTAGAGAAGGTGAAATTTGCAAAGACAAAGATGAAAGGACATGCTGCTATATGGTGGAAGGAAGTTTAGTTGGATAGGAATAGAAGAGGAAATGAAAAGATTACAAAATTGTATAGAATGGTGAAAATTTTGAAGAATCAATTTATACCTACTGACTATGAGTTGGAACTATTGAAGAGATTGCAGAACCTAAGACAAAAGGAGAAACCTGTGAAGGAGTATACTCAAGAATTTCAGAATATGATCATAAGAACAAGACGTAGTGAAGCAAGCAAGGAGAATGTGGCTAGATATATCAATGGACTAAGATTGAACATTCAAGAAGAACTAAGCTTGGTAAGGATGACATGTTTGGAGGAAGCATATCATTTTTCCCTGAAAGTTGAAGAGAAGTTGAATAAGAGGCATGATCAGAGACAGAAAGGTAGAGGAGGTAAATTTTAGAGAGGTAGAACATTTTCTAGAAGAGAAAAATCATATGTAGAGTAGAATAGACAAGAGAACACATTCAAGAAAGAGGAAAGAGATAACAATGCCTACCAGAACAATGACAAGAATTTTCATTAGAGAGGTAACTATAATTCATACCAGAATGAAGGATATAGAACAGAAGGAAGAGGACCTGATAGGAGAAAATTTAGAGGAACCTATTTCAAGTTTGGAGGTGAAGGACATAGAGCATTTGAATGTAATCAAGGGAGTACAATTAAGATGACATAGAATAGTGGAAGAGCAGCCTATGTTGAAGAAGAACCTGTTGGATCACCGAGTTCAGGTGGTAAACCTAAGAAAGGAGAATCACTTGTGATGAGGAGATCACTATTTCAAGTAGAAACAAATGAGGAACCACCACAGAGGAAGAGTTTGTATAGAACCAGATGAAATCTGGAGGTAAATGTTGCAAAGTTGTAATTGATAGTGGTAGTTTTGACAATCTAGTTTAAGAGGAGATGGTGACCAAGATGAAGTTGGAAAGACTGAAACACCCTAAGCCCTATCAGATAATCATAAGGTACTAGTGAGTGAACAATGTTTGGTAACATTTTATATTGGATCATATGATGATGAAGTATTGTGTGATATTATGCCTATGGATGTTTGTCATATGTTGTTGGATAGACCTTGGCAGTATGATAGAAAATATATACATGATGGGAGGAAGAATACATACACTATAACATCAAATGGAAAGAGAATTACTTTGATTCCTTTGAAAGATGATCCTAAAAGTGAAGTATGTGGAAATGCTAGAATCCATTTGGTAGATGGAAGAAATTTTTTGGATGGTTTCAAACATGTGAATATGTGTTATGCCTTGATTCCTGCGAAGCCTAAAACATTAAAGGAGACTGAAGAATCACAACTGGAGGAGATAAAGGAGTTACTAACTGAGTATGAAGACATATCAGACAGTTTACCTAAAGGATTACCACCAATCAGGAGTACCAGTCATCACATGGATCTTATATTAGGAGCTAGTTTACCTAACAAAGCAGCACATATAATGACACTAACAGAGAATGAAGAATTGAATAGGCAAATATATGAGTTGTTGAGAAAAGGTTTGATCAAAGAAAGTTTGAGTCCTTATGCAGTACCTGCAATATTAGCACCAAAGAAAGATGGAGAATGGAGAATGTGTACTGACTCTAGAGGAATCAATAAGATCATAGTTAAGTATAGATTTCCCTTACCTAGGATGGATGATATTATGGATTGTTTGAGTGGAGCAAGATATTTCACAAAGATAGATTTGAAGAGTGGATACCATCAGATCAAAATCAGAGAAGGTGATGAATGAAAGACTGCATTTAAGACAAATGAAGGATTGTATGAGTGGTTAGTGATGCCTTTTGGATTGACAAATGCACCTATTACTTTTGTCAGATTGATGAATGAAGCTGTGATGAAACTCTTGGGTAACTTTGTTATTGTATACTTGGATGACATTCTAATTTTTAGTAAGACAAAAGAGGAACATTTGCAGCACCTAAGACAAGTATTGCAGAGATTGAGAGAAGAGAAATTGCTAATAAACATCAAGAAATGTAGTTTCATGTAGGAAGAATTGGTATAGTTGGGATTTGTGATTTTTGTAGAAGGACTGAAGATGGACCCTGGGAAACTAAGAGCAATTGTTAAATGGCCTACATTAGAGAGCATTGGAGAAGTCGGATCATTTCATGGTTTAGCTAGTTTCTATCTGAAGTTCATCAGAAATTTTAGTTAAGTTTATAACCCTATGACAAAAACAATGAGAGGTGATAGAAACAATTTCAAGTGGACTTCAAGAGCAACTAAAAGTTTTGAATTATTGAAGCAGAAGGTGACAGAGCAACCTATTTTGGCATTATCAGATTTTAATAAGGTATTTCAAGTTGATTGTGATGCAAGTGGGAATGCAATTGGAGCAGTATTGAGTCAAGAAGGTAGACCTGTAGCATATTTTAGTAAGAAGTTGAATGATGCAAGGAGAAGATATTTAGTTTATGATCAAGAGTTCTATGTCATAATTCAATCCTTGAAGAAGTGGAGACATTACTTGTTGCCCAAGGAGTTTGTGTTGTATACAGATCATCAAGCTTTGTAGTATTTAAATAGTCAAGGTAAGTTAAATCAGAGACACATGAGATGGGTAGAGTTCATACAAAGTTATACTTTTGTGTTAAAGCATAGGAGTGGAAAATCAAACAAAGTTGTAGATACATTGAGTAGAAGAAGAAACTTGTTGATAGAGATGAGAGTTGAAATGATAGGATTTTATGAATTGAAGAACATGTATGAGGAAGACACTGATTTTGTAGAACCTTGGAAAGCATGTAAGGAACCTATTGTGATAGATAGGTGTAAGTGGTTGGATTATTTCATTCAAGAATATATGTTGCTCAGAGGAAATCAGTTATGCATACCTAGAAGTTCAATGAGAGATAATTTAATCAAGGAGAAACACAGTGGATGATTAGTAGGACATTTTGGCATTGATAAGACAGTGGCTTTGGTGAGTGAAAACTACTTTTTGCCTAAGATACATAAGGATGTTAGGAAATTGTGTTAGAGTTTGTCAGATTGCAAAAGGGAGTAGTCAGAACACTAGATTGTATAAACCTTTGACAATATAGGAGAGACCTTGGGAAGACATAAGTATGGATTTTGTAATGGGATTGCCTAAGACATGGAGAGGACATGATTCAATATTTGTACTGGTGGATATACTTTCAAATATGGCACATTTCATACCTTGTAAGAAGAGAATTGATGCAGTACATGTAGCTGACCTATTTTTCAAAGAGATTATGAGATTACATGGCCTACCTAAGAGCATAATTTTAGACAGAGACACTAGATTTATTGGATACTTTTGGAAGACACTTTGGATGAAGATGTAGACAAATTTGAAATTTAATTTAGCTTTTCATCCTTAGACTGATGGACAAATAGAGGTAGTGAATAGGAGTTTGGGAAACGTGTTGAGATGTTTGGTTGGAGAGAAGACTGGAAGTTGGGATTTGATTCTTTCACAAGTAGAGTTTGCATACAATAATTTAGTGAACAGGAGTACCAAAACAACAAATTTTGAGGTTGTTACTAGAGAAAACCCTAGAGGAGTGATAGAATTAAGCATGATCAGTTTGGAAGAAAAGAGAAGTGCAAAACAAGAAAAATTTACAAATAACATGAAGGTAATGCATGACCAGGTTAAGAAGCATTTGGATGAAACAAACAACAAATATAAGGAACAAGTAGATGAGAAGAGAAGACATAACGAATTTGCAGTAGGAGATGAAGTGATGGTATACCTGAGAAAAGAAAGATTTCCAGTTGGGACATATAACAAGTTGAAGATGAAAAAGTTTGGACCTTGTAGGATACTCAGAAAGTTTGATTCAAGAAATGCATATGAAGTGGAGCTACCAGAGACATTGGGTATTTCACCTATTTTCAACATTGTAGACCTATATCAATATCATGAAGTAGAGTTCAATAACAGCATGGAAGAAGACTTGAAGAAACAATTACCACAACAAGCATCAGAGTAGATTGAAGACATTTTGGATATTAGAGTTGGGCACAACAACAGAGGAAGACAATAGAAAGAATACCTTGTGAAGTGGAAAGGAAGACTAGAAGAGGATTCATCATCGATTTCTCAGGCTGAGGTGGACCGTCTTGGTTTTTCTCTAGCCCCAGCAAAGTGAGGGACTCACTTTTTCAATAACTCTGTATGTCTGATCTAGGAGCATCCTTGGTTCAAGAGCAATCTTGCATCAACCATAAACATTTCCATTTTAGTTTGGTTGTAGTTCAGTTTATTTCCTTTCATTCTCTAGTTCAGTTCAGGTAGTTTAGTTAGAAGCAGTCTCAGTATTTTGGTTCACATTCTTTCGTAGTTGCATTTCGGATCTTGTGGATCTAGACTTAACATCTAGACATGTTCATCTACATCATATCTAGAATTCAAAGCATTTCAAATAAGTACCAGAAAGATATCGCTATCAGAAGATCGATTGTTTTCTCATAACAGAGCATCCTGATAGTCTTAGACAATCAACTAAAGGAGAAGACCTACGGAGTATTTCCTGACTTATGGAGCTTAATGACACATCATTCAATAATCTATGGTTCGTGGTCAACCTTCCCTAAGATCTATACTTCATTCCATTCATTTGCGGAGGATTTCTTCATGATTAGGTCTGACCTATCCATGTACATACGTTACAGCTCTTCATTGGAGTTTGTGATCTCCCTTGGCCGATGCCGAGGAATCTTATGTTCCGAAGATGATATATATTGATATAATAGATGTCTAGGAAGGTAGTTCATGACATAGAGATAAGTGATAGTTTAGATTTGGTGCGAAGGGACTTCAAAGCTATATCTTGTGCATATTCTGATATTTTGTAATCAGGCCTGTGATCCGAATTGAAATCCTGCATGTTGCCAACCCATTTGTATTTGAATTCTATGACATACTAAATGACTAAATCTACATTTGCTTCATATCTTTGAGTTGTTTCTGTTGTGTTTACTCTTACTGCACAGTCTGGATAGTTCATTATGTGTACCCTCCTACCATGACTGCACCACAAAGACAATGACTCCTACTTCTTTCTATGCCATGAGACTAGTTTTCCACCCAAGAAGAAGGCTCCACCAGTAGTACTCTTCCTGTCATCAATGCATCCTACCCAATCAGCATTAGTATAGGCAAGTAAAGTGAAATTATCATGTCTAGGATACCATAAACCATAGTCTAATGTACCTTTGAGGTATCTAAAGATTCTCTTAACTACATTCACATGTGACTCTTTAGGAAAGGATTGAAATCTTGCCACCAAACACACTGACTGCATGATGTCAGGCCTAGAGGTTGTTTAGTACAAAAGAATACCAATCATAGACCTATACATAGTTTAACCCGCATCAAGTGAATCATCAAGTTTACTCAGCATGCAACTAGTTACCATAGGGGTACTGACTGGTCTACACTCATCCATTTGAAACCTTTTAAGCATCTCCTTGGCATATTTAGTTTGAGAGATGAAAATACCCTTGTCAAGTTGTGAAACTAGCAATCCAAGAAAGAAGGACAACTCTCCAAGTATGGACATTTCAAATTTTGATTTCATGATGTTACGAAAAGCTTGATGGGTGATCCCACAATAATGGGTTACACTTTTTGGCCAAACTAATTATTCATTTTCTGACACCTATAGCCGCTAAACCGTTAGGAATTTGAAGATGATGTGAACTAATAATTTGTGAGATTTTGTTTGTAGATTCTAAATATATATTTTTTAAAAACATTGGAGTTAAATTGTAAAATTATTTGTGTCTCCTTTGATAACTAGTTTTTAATAGTAAACAACATTTTTTAAAGTGATGTGTATTTTGTACCACATATTCTTTTTCTACAAAGGATAAAATTATGATTCTTTTGAATTTAAATTGGTAAAACCGATATATAGGGCATGCATTTGGTTTCATAATATTTTGTGGAATATTTTTTTTAATTAAGTTTTAAAGTCAAACCAATTATAATTTAGACATAGGCGTATTACGTAAAACATAACTTTTTCTATATGTATCGAAATTCAATTTTTCTTTTTTTGTTGAAATAAGGACATCAATACCTAGGGTATAGATATTTTTCAAAAAAAAATTCACTAATTTACTAATTTTCCATGTGTGTAGAATAGAGAACTTGATGTTTGGTGAAAAACCTACATTCACAAGAAATTAAAAAATAAATATAATAATCAATTTTAATATATTTAAAATTTTACTTTTTTGGAAGCTTATAATAAGGAGTACATACTTACAAAACATAAATTTTAAATGAATTCATTTGATCCCCAAAAAGGTAAATCAAAAGTGGTTTTTTATCAGCATTTTGATGGGTGTAGAGGAGACTCCATTATATGTATGGTTTAAAACTAGCAGGGTTCCATCCAAGGAGGTTTGAATCTAAGGGGGTTTGATCAAACCCTCTTCAATTAAAATCCTTTAAATGGAACCTTTAAAGGTTTAAATCATTATATTTTCTAAAAATATGTGATTTCAGCAAAAAATAGGATGTCCCAGAAAGTGTAACCCATTATTGTGGAAGCACCCTGACACATATCATCATGATTACTACCAAATATAATATCATCTACATAGATTAAAATACTTATAATTTCCTCACCTTTTGTCTTGAAATACAAACTATTGCCTACTCCACCTTTATTGAACCATTATTCTTGCAAATACTTGTCTAACCTAGAGTACCATGCTCTAGGGTCCTGTTTCAAACCATACAATGCCTTTTTTAATCTATAGACATAATAATGTCCTCCTTCAGATTCAAAACCATCAGGATGCTCCATATAGACCTCCTCTTCATGGTTCCCATTTAGAAAATATGATTTCACATCCATTTGGTACACTTTGAATTTTTTTGCTCTAATGCAAAAAACAAACAAATGTTTGCTTGGTCACTTGATTTAGCAAGTCTCCTTCTAGTTTGTACACCTACTTTTTTGTCTCCAATAATCTGCTCTTAAGGATGATTTCTTTGAAGATTTTTTGAAGGAGTTTTTGCTATAGTTTCCATGGGTTCTTTAGGAGTCAACTCTTCCTTTGGAGCTTCTATATCTTCCTCTGATTTAGTATCATTTTCAAAATCTTCTACTTGTTGTTTGATAGGCTGCAACTATTCATCAACCTTAACATATGTGCTCTCAACAATCTTCTTGAGTCTCTTATTGAAACATTTGTATACCTTTCTATGAGTGGAATATTTAAGGAATATTCCTTCATCTAACCTAGCTTCAAAGCTACCCAAACCTTCTTCATCATTCTTGATATATCACTTGCTACCAAAGATTTTTATGTACCTAATAGTGGTTGGCTGACCATACCAGAGCTCATAAGGTGTTTTGATGGAATGTACTCCCAACTGAACTCTGCTAAGTTTGTATACAACTACAAAGACTACCTCTTTCCAGTAAATATTAGGCAAATTGGCTTGATTAAGAATTTTTCTTTCCATCTCCTTGACTATCTTGTTCTTTCTCTCTACCACACCATTTTGTTGAGGTGTCCCAAAGGCTGAATACTATCTTTTAATGCTATGATCTTCACAACAATCTTCAAACTCTATTGAGGTATATTCATCATGCTTGTATGACCTCAAACACTTGATCTATAGGTCTGATTTATTTTCAACCATCTTTCTTAAAATCTTAAACCTTTCAAAGGCCTTTGATTTATGTTTCAAAAATGTCACCCAAGTCATCCTTGAGTGGTCATTTATGAATATCATGAAGTATCTTTCCCTATTCAAAGACTTTATCCATGTAAGACCACACAAGTTTGTATGTACCAACTATAATGGCCTTGTAGAGGCATGTTCTTTGGATTTAAAACTAATTTTAGTTTGTTTTCCAAACTGACATTCTTTACATGTGCTATTGACAGGCTTGGTGATTTGTGGCATGTCTTACATTCTAATTTTTGCTTACCTTGATCAAATTGTCAAAATTTAAGTGCCCAAGTCTCTTATCCCATAACCAACTTTCTTCCACATATCCCATAAGGTAGATTTGTTGATGTTTATCTTTGTTTTTAGTCCCTTTAAGAATATATATGTTGCCTCTTATTCTCATCCCTGCTGCCACTATTTCCTAATTTTCTTTTAATTTCACAGCCCTGAGCATCAAATAGGATGTTTATCCATTGTCACAAATCTGACTTACATTGAGGAGGTTGTGTTTTAGGTCTTCTACATAGTAGACATCATGCAAAGGTGTAGCATCATCTAAAGATATAGTTCCCTTGCCTTTGATTTGAATGCAAGAATTATTCCCAAACTTAACTAATCCGCCTATATAGTAATCAAGTTTAGTGAATTTGCTCTTATCACCAGTCTTGTGATTAGAGAAACCACTATCTATGACACATAAATCCTTCTTTTTGGAATGTAGGGAAGTTTGTACTAACATGGATTCTTCAATTTTCTTGTCACTTACTCTTGGCTTCCAAACTGATTTTGATTTGTCTGTGTTCTTATCAACTCTAGTAGGTGTCATATTCTCTTTGGAATGAACATTATCATTCTTTTGTTGCCTTTCAACATTAGGTCTACAATATTTAAAGTTATATGACCAAAGATGTTGCAATTATATCACCTTTGACTATTCAAGACATCAAATGGATTTCTACTAACAAAGTTTGTTCTCCTTTTCAAAACAACCCTACAATCACTAGCTTTATGGCCATATTGATTACAATAAAAGAAATAACCATCAAGGTATAGATTGTACCTAATTAAGTGTTTCTTCTTGCAACAAATGGTCTCATGAACTTTTTATTTTTGACTATCATAAAGCCATCT
Organism: Cunninghamia lanceolata; assembly: GCA_027924645.1. Taxonomy (NCBI): domain Eukaryota; kingdom Viridiplantae; phylum Streptophyta; class Pinopsida; order Cupressales; family Cupressaceae; genus Cunninghamia; species Cunninghamia lanceolata. Next base: position 11,125,578 of record BSBN01000193.1, read on the forward strand.
GCATCAGCACCTTTGATTAGATTAGTGTCACCATATTTTGAAGGAGTTTGAGAGCATTGTTTAGCTTCTTGCATTTGACCATCACAAGCCTTTGAACTCTAACCTATCTCATATCCAAGACCAGATTTATCATTATAACTCTTTTACTTTTTCAAGAGGTCTTCCAACTTGTTGGTACCATCAAACTTCTGTAATTTCTTTCTTAAGGACATGACTTCTACTTCCAACCTTTGGCAATCCTTTACCTTCACTTCTAACTCCATTTTGGTCAATTCTTTAACTCGTTTCCTTTCCTCAAGCTATACTTTTAGGTTTGTAATCAGTTAATTAGTATCCTTTAAGGTCTGATCTCTTTGTATAGAAGCCTCCTTTATCAGTCTTTTAATCTCTCCTAGAGCACAAACTAGTTCACCCGCAATATCAATCTCTTCTACATCATTTTCCTCATTCGTATCAGGTTCATTTACACCTTTTTCTCTCTGATTTTCACTTTTACTAACAACAACCATAAATAGGGTTTCTTCTTCTTCTTCTTCAATAGAGTCTTTAGAGTTGCTATCAGACACATCAACATCTTTGATAAAGAGATTTTTCTTCTAGGGTTAAATTGCTTCTTTTTCCCTTGTCTCCTACCATCTTCTTCAGCATTTTCAAGATCATTATAAGGACACTTAGAAGTGTCCTATTTTACCACAGATAAAGCACTTGAAAGGAAGTTTTCCCTTGTACTTTCCTAACCCTTTCTTCAATTTTCAAACAAAGTTAGATTCTTTCACATCCAACTCCTCTGAATCAGAATCTTCCTCATTGGCCCATTTTTTAGATTTAAAGATAGCCTCTTTACTTATAAACTCATCTTTCCAAATCGTCATTTTGTAGGCTAAAAAAGTGTATTCAAGTCTTTTGCCTCTTCAATTGCAGACACTTTAGAATCATAGCTAGAAGGCAATTATCTCAAGATCTTTTTGACAACTATTGAATCTTTCACCTCCTCTCCAAGACTCCTAATGGCAATAATTGTCTCATGTATCCTTAGAACATAATCAGCAATATTCTCTTCTTAATTCATTTTTAATCCTTCAAATTTTGTTGTAAAGGTTTGCAACTTGGTTTCTTAGATTTTGACATCACCTTGATAAATACTAACCAACTTGTCCCAAACTTCCTTTGAAGATTTAAAATGCATAACCTTAACTAGGATTTCATTTGTCAAACCACAACAAATGGCATTCTTGGTCGTGGCATTGCACTCATAGGATCTTTTTTCATTAGCAATGGAAGGTGGTTGAGAAGGTGCAGTATACCCTTTCTCTACTGCTGCCCACACATCATATCCTGATAAGGATAAGTAAGACTCCATCCTAAAACTCTAAAAAGCAAAACTAGTGCCATCAAAGAGAGGTTCTTTAGAAGTAGAAGAACCTTCCTCACTAGCCATAATATGTATTCCACTACCAAGATCAACCTAAGTTTGTTAAACTTCTACAAGGAACTTGTTTCTCTGATACAAATTGTTGGAATACAATACCACTGAGAGGGGGGTGAATTAGTGGTATATAAAACTTGATTTATCAATTCTTTAAACACTCACAAAAAAACCAATATTTCAAGATAACAGAGCAATAAAAAGATCATAAAAAAAAATCATAGCACACAACACACCATGACACAAGTTTTAAGTGGAAAATCCTAATAGGGGAAAAACCACTGTCCAACCTCCCAAAAGGATTTATTAATGTTTCGCTGAAAAAATCAATCTCATTGATTATAGTCTCACTGACACAAAAAATATCACTGATTAACCTTGCTTAGGAACACCAACTCCACAAATCATCTCAAGTGCAAAAATAAAGTAGTACAAAAATATTAATGTCTCGCTGAAAAAATCAATCTCATTGATTATAGTCTCACTGACACAAAAAATATCACTGATTAACCTTGCTTAGGAACACCAACTCCACAAATCATCTCAAGTGCAAAAATAAAGTAGTACAAAAATTAGAATACTACTCTGTTTGCAGACACCTCAAATCACATACAAGACACCTTCATAGACCAACTTCTCTGGAACTTTTATCTACTCCACTCACACATCAGGTTCTCCTTTCAACAACGATTCTTCTCCTATAGATGGTTCATAAAAATTTCATCACAAACCGTGCAATGTAAAAGTAATTTTCAATCTATGTGTTTACATTCACAAGCCTTCAAAAACAACTCCAAATCACTACAGATCATATCACTCTGCTCTTCTCAAAATGAGCATACCACACCAATAAGCCCCTCAGTATCCAGCCTAAGTTTTTGGATACATTTGCAAAAACCATCATAAAAAAAATACATTCATCAATCTCCGACATTTAACATCTCTACTAATGCTTCATCGGGTTCAAAACCCCACTTCTACCCTAGTTTGTAACTGACAACTCCACCGAAATATGTAGTAGTTACTAAAACTAACACAGCAACTTCTTTACACAGTATACGGTTAGATCCCCGTCAAAGTACAAACACAAAAGGAGTCCGTTGCTTTTTTAAAATCATTTAAACCTGCACCGTAGATATCCTTGTTCACGCCATCAGAAGACTGAGTAACTGTCATTGATCAAAGAAGTTCCCGCTGATTCACAAAAACATGCTCGAGACATGGCGGTCTCGACTAAGTCGAGGGGCCGGTTACCTGGTGACCCTGACCACCTCAAGTGATCACTTAAGTGATCGGTGACCAGGTATAATAAGTCACCTCAAAATTAAAACAAAAGTAACTCATCATAACAAAGGTTTATAATTTGTAAACTAGGTCTTAGGTGACAATCAGGGTTTTGGTTTTAGGACTTTTAATCATCTCACAAAACCCTGAATTTGCATCATACAATCCCCGACTTGAAATACCACTAAATCAGGGCCATTTCTAATGACCTCTCTAGAAGAGAATAAATAGAGATAGATACATACTTTTTGAATTTGAAACTAGTATATATTTTGTTTAAGAAAGCTTAGGGTTTTAGGAGGTCCTAGAAATTTATCTGCACATAATTTCAAACACAACCACCTTGCCAACTTCCACAAGACAAGATGAAGCAGAGGACAATCTTGATGAGGTCATGAGGGCACTTGACACAAGTGATATTTTTCTCTTCACAAACAAACTAGCCAGGTGAAACAAGTCAATACTCATCATTGACATGAATGAAAAACTAATGCCAACACCAAGTTCCTTCATCTTCCTCATCCATTCATTCATCCCATTATAATATCCTTGATCACCATGGGAAGACTCCTACATAAATATTCATCTTAGATCTCCTTAAGATCTCCCCCATCTACAAAGCCATATTAGACTGTGTCCTCCAAGACTCTCAAGTCCCACACGATATTGATACTAATCAATTCCAAGCCCTTGTGAGTAACCTTTCATCCACCTATTACCTCACTTTTACTAAACATGATATGCCACCTACTGATCCATTTCATAATGATACTCTTCATATAGAGGTATTGATTTCCAAAACAAAAGTCCAACGTATCCTTTTGGATAATGGATCTCGCTTGAACCTATGTATCTTGAAGCTAATAAAATATTTGGGATATTCACAAGATGACTTGGAATGATATTCTTATACTATCAAAGTATATGATAACATTGAGAGAGAATGCAAAGGCACCATATATCTTCCTATACAAGTTGGACCTATCATTTTACACACTAGATATATCGTGCCCTTGATCTTGAGCTTCCATATAACATCTTACTCGGTCATTCTTGGATCCATGCTATGCAAGCTGTACCTTCTACTTATCGCCAGTGTATCAAATTTCCACATAATAGTGTTGAAATTAATATCCAAGAAGATCCTAGACCCTTTGCATATTTTAGAGCCTTGGGGGTTTCTAATCCTAAAGATAACATTTGTCCTCAAAATGATGTTTCCAAATCTTCTACATCTTATGTTCATCCTGATGATCTTGCTTCTACTTCGTCATCTAAATATTCTCAAGCTACCAAAGTCAAGGTTATAGATAAAGGTTGTGGACAATATGAGTTACATAATTTTTTCCATGTTAAACCGCTCCATGATACCTCTTATGGTCTAGCATATATGTCCTCTAGTGTGGAAGCTAAAGATCGTCATATTCCCTCTACAAGTCTTGATGAACCCTCTAATGTCATTGAAAGTACCGTTGATGGAACCTTCAATGCCTCTACTATAGATCTTGACATTTCATCCTTATTCCATGACAATGCCATCTTTACAATTGAGCCTCCATTGCCATATCCTGCTTCCACTTCATTAGACCAACAAAAATCCAATTTCTCACATTCCTTGTCATAATGGTGGAGAATGTAATGAACTTCTTAACATTGTGTCTATCAAATCAAAGAATCTTAATACTCATAAAGCACTGGACTTTAAAGAAAGAAATCCTAGGGTATCCAAAGTGAAAGAAAAATCCATTTTACCCCTCACATCTAAAGAGCATTTCCTTCAAGAAAAACAAATCCTTTTGAAAATCAAATCAAATCCAAAGAAGCTTTTTAAAAGTGAGATTGTTGGTCCCCCATCACTTGCACTCCATAACACTTTCACTACCTTCCATAATCCCATACACCTTACTCCATCCATAATCGATGAGGCTACAATGGTTCCCACTTACGTTTCCTAAACACAAAGGAGACTAATCTAGCACTTAAGGAGGTACATGATGGTATCCTTGGTGTTCATCATAGTGGCATTGTCCTTACAAAGAAACTTCCACATGTCAACCATCACCATGATCATTGTCCATTTGTTCTGGAGTCCATAAATCCACATGATATCCTACCTTTCCTTGTTTAGCTTGTTGTAATATCCCAACATATATTTTAAAAAAAGATGAAAAAAAGAAAAAAAGTATTAAAGAGAAATAATTCATCCTATGGTGAAAACCACTTTTGTGGCCCCATGGATAAGTACCATGGTCAAAACCTGCTCGCAGATACCATGTGTAGTTGTCCACTTCCATTATCCTCTAGGTCACTTGTCCCATGCTTCCCCATCATTCTATTTCCATCTAACTTGTATTAGTCTCCCATCCCATATCATATATACCATCCTTGTATATTTGTCAGAGTCTTCCCTGCCTACATATCATATATATTTCATCCATTGCATCCTCTCACCCTGTTTACACTTGGGGTCAATAGATTGTGTTCTATTTGGACATAGGATTCCTTGTGAACTCTTGATTGTCGTTGGTATGACAAAGTTCCTCCTCTTTGGGCTTCATACACTTGCCTGTTACATGACACGTGTCTTACACCCATGCCCTTAAACATTTTCCATGCCATTCCCACATTTTATTCGAGCCATCCCATAATAAATCCATCACCCCCTACTATCCCAAAACATTTAAAATTTTTTTAAAAAATCAAAATATTTCCAAAAACCACAAATAAATCAAATATTTTCAAAAAATCTAAAAACTGAAATATTCCCAAAATACAAAGCAGTCAAATATTTCCAAAAAACAGACCAAAAAAAAATTCCCAAACATACCCAAAAAAAACAAATATCCAACAAAAACTCAAGCAATAATCCAAATGCAACTTATCAATAATCCATACCAATCAATTCAATCAATCTAGCCAAATCATCCAATCACATACTTTGATCTTAATCCTAGCCTTGTAAACCCAATTTTTCATGCCCAAAATCATACATGGACATGAAAATTGAACCAACAAATTTCTTTCTCTTAAACAAACATTAACTCACTCACTCGCACTACGTATGAGTTCTTGAAAAGAGTGCACATGACATTACACATGTAATGAACCATTCAAAACACCACATAAAATGGGAAGGGGGAGTCAAAAGAGTAATGCAACAAATTAGGATATGACGCCGCATCTTGCAACATCAGAGGGAGATCCTCCCTTGAGGAATAAAAGCTCTCCTCTACCCCTAGGTGAAGGCAGAAGGAAATCTTGCCCTCCCAAGTGAGACCTAAATGCCAAATCTAAAAAGATATCCTATAAAGCTGATTATTTAAACATGAGGTGATAAAACAATCAAATGTGTAACCTCTTCGTCAACAAAGGACTAAAAAAAGGGCAACTACAGGTAGCTAAGTATGCCATTGAACTATTCATGATAATATAAAACTTAAGACAAAAGGGAAGATTAGATCAAGATTATTGTTTCCAAAGGTTCGAGATAGAGGTTACAACATTTAAATTTCAAACCAAAAGGCTCCAAAAGATCCATTCAGTAAAAAAAAATATTTGATTAAACTAACTCAATTGTGTGCATACAGAAAATAATTGAATCAATTGTCTACCAAAATAACCTTTTTGATAACAAAACATAATATCTCCAAACATTATTCATGCTGCTACAATAATTAATTTAACCCAATATAAATTATGCTACAAAGTTTCCAAATAGGGGTATCCAATGGGAATTTTATCTATTCTTTAGAAAAGAAACACAATTATAAGTTGATCTAAGCTACAACCCATATCTCATTTAGAGAAAACCCCCAATTTAAATAATCTCCCAGACAAATTAATTTAACTCCAACTATATGACTCTCTCAAGTAGATTAATTTTCCTTAAAACCAATTAATTAAACCAAATCCTTCTTAGAGCTCCTACTTCACTGGGGCATAACCTCAATCCCCAAAATAAAGTTATAAAAGTACTAATCCCCTTCATAGCCCACATATTTCATTTGCAGATTTGAAGGGAAGGTGAAGGAAGAGGTCAAGTTTTGGTAAGTGACCAAGATCACTATGAATTCTATTGGTTCTCTCTACTAGTCCTTACAAGTCTATTTTCTCTCATTTATCTCTTCTAAAAGTATTCATCTTTCCGAGCTTCTCTATTTAATTTGTTTGAATGCTTACCAATAGCCTTCTACCAATACTAATCGTTTATTTACAAGCTCTAACATTTAATATTTTTTTACATTATGTTTATCTTGCTAACAAGTGTTTTCCTTTATCTAAAATCCAACTCATTTGTTTGTGTTCTATTTTCTAAATCTAAGAACCTACATGATGGGAATAGACATACCATATTTATTTTCTTGAAACAAGATCATTTTGCCCAAGTACACGTATAAGTGCATGTTTGTGAGATATGTGAGACAAAAGTAAATACAGAAGAATAATTACGTATAAGAAATACCATATTCATTTATTTTCCTGCTTAAAAGATAAATGCATAAGCTAAATATGTCTTGATGGATACAAAGAAAATAATACAAAATGCTTTATTATTATCTCTTTTTTTTCTCATAAATATTTTCTCATGCGAAGGCTAAATATGTCTTGCTGGATATATAGAAACAAATACAAAATGCTTTTTTATTATCTCTCTTTTTTTCTCATATATAACTGCTCAAATAAAATATAGATTAAAAGTATTTAGCATTTTTAAAGAAGGATCGCGGTTATAAATACACACAGAGGAGGTCTCTGTTTGAGTTTCGGTCATGAATAAAAATGTAGTAGTTTTAACTGCCGAAACCGGCAAAGGGAGGTAGAAAACCTGTGGCACCCCTGTGGGTACCATGGTCCTGCTAAGGGCCCGCAGCACCTCTTAAACAATTTGTATATTTTTACAACATATATATTAAACATTATAGTGCGTAAATATATATAACCTTTTTTGTGAAATAATTTAGGGCACAAAACAGAATTGCTGATGTATATATATGCACACTACAATATTTATATACAAAAGGAAGTTACACACATTTATGTGTGTAAAAATAGATTTTATATATATGTCCAAATTTGAAATAGAACATACATAGGTTAATATTTTCACTATATTACTTTTCTTAATGGAAAAAATACAAACACATCTCTAATCATGTATATAATTGTATTTGATGATAACATGAAACACAGAGGTATTTTCTTATTTTATTTTCATGCTAACACTTATTTCATTTGCTTAAATATGTTTAAACATTTTCCTTTCAACATATTAGGTGAGAGGGTAAAAGAAATACTTATCATATTTATATCATTTTCCTTTCTTAAAGATGTATTCAAATGCACTAGGATATATTCCACTTTTAAAACTCAAATACATAAATGAAAATGTGCATTGCATCAACAATACCATTCTAATAAGAGATCCTCTACAACTCATAACCCACCTATTTTACAAAATATTAAACTCAATTGACCAAGTTTAGTAATGCTACACCCAAGCTCTTGAATACAACACAAAACCCCTTTCAAACATTACATTCATCAAGAATGAAGATTCAAACTCCACATTATGAGGCTTTTCACTACATTGCCTTCTCTATACTTCACAATACCTGTAAAAATAAAACAAGATCTCCTTCCAAGCCAAAGGAGTGCTCACCTCCCTACCTTAGGCTTGCTTACAAGACACCCTCAAGAAACCCAGAAATAATACAACACATAGGAATAATTCAAACATTGAACCACAAATCCAAACCAAATTCAATACAAGGAAGATTTACAAGCCTTGCGACTATGTCAATATCTATTAAGGGGAAGTAGAGGAAGACACTTCTCTTCCTACCCCAATACTTGGTTTGTTCTCAACTAAGGTGAGAACCCAACCCATTACAACCCTTCTCCTCAAAACTCTACACGACGTCCATACTAACTATAAACAACCAAAAAAAACTCTAAACAACAATAAACCCATTAGTAATACACCCATAAATATGCAACCATAAAGAAAATGGATCATACATAAAGAGGAGCCTGGGAGCTTACCTCTCCAAGCCTCAAAAAGATTGGTGAAGAGTTGGTGGAGCTCTCTTCCAAGCCCTATTTCCAAGATCTCCATCGAAGCTCAAGTACATAACCTCCTACTACCTCCTCTCCCAAAACAAGTCCCAAAATTAAAAAGATCAAAATGCCCTTTCTTCTCCCCAAAGAGGGAGATATAAATGATTCAAAATTCAAAGCACTTGAATGGGGAGGTGATACTTTTCACCTTCCCATTCACTCTCATGAGCACACCATCCCATAATTTTTCTCACACATGTCTAAGGCATTAGGGAAGGGGTGTACTTGGGCTCTCTTCCCATCAAATTCTTATAATGTGTGCTCACACATGTGAGAGCTTTGGGAGTCACCCAAGTCAATCAGTGAACCTAGGGTAGTGGGATTGGGATGGTTATAAGTCTCCATCCCTCTTCCCAAAACCCTAATTCGTCATCCTTCTTCAAAGGCCCTTTTGAGGGGTCATATCATGGTTAAGATCCAAGATTTTAGGCCCAAAAGGTACCTATACCATAGGTACTTTCCCTAGGACCCTAAAACCCATAAAAAAGCCAAGGAACAACTCAATTAACACCCATTAAAAAGCTTAATAATTTCAAATCCGAAAATGAACACATGGATGATAAATCATCATCTAAATCACCCCTAAACCAACTTATGACACTAAAAAAATTAAAATACTAAAGATAAAATTCATTTCCTCGTCCACAAAAGAATCAACAAAACCCTAGTCCACCTTAGGGACTAGGTTTGATTTCACAGGGTAAATCACATAGGGTTTCCTAACAAGCCTCTGTATTTCCATTAGCCATGGAATTTTACCTGCACACTCATTTGCACCCATTAATATGCTCAAACAAATAGCTGAAGAAACTTGAAATGTGATCAATATAGCATTCATAGTTCAAATCTTAACTCAATTTCAATATCACAATGCATATCTCTAATAACATTCAATTTTCATATTATCTTTACGAGACATCGTGTATCCATCATTCTTATCAACTTAACATAGATATTCCCTTTTATCTAATACCACTAGGTAATTGAATCATTTCTAAACATGATCAAATAACATTAATTCAATTCCAAGCATAATATAAGAATAAAATAAAGTATAACATGGTCAACTCCTAGTAATATCATCATCCTCATATGCAAATTACTCAATTACCCTAATCTAACATCATTGTTTAATAAGTCTAAAACAAAGGTTATAATTCTATACACAATTGTCCAAGGCCTAGGTGCATCAAAATAATAATCGGTCCAAAAGAACACATAATGTAGACACACTAGGGTGGGACTCACAATCAAATCAAATCAATCAATCAATCATCAATAACATCAATGGGATATATAATTCCCACATCCTTGTGTTAATTTAGGGATATATTGTTCCCTGTAATGACAATACTATACTAATCAATCACCATCAATTAATCATTGGTTTATAGCTTGATATGGGTAATGCTTTGTTTGTTTTTATATCATTTGTTCATGGTTGCTTGTTTGCTTTCTTGTGTGTGTTATCATATTATTTTGCATTTGTATCAAATCCATATCTTTCTAGCTAGTATTCATATCTTGTGTATGTTGGAATAGCTTTTTGCATTATCCTTTGTATCTAAGGTTATATCATACCATTTATGTATTAGGACTTTAATTCTCTAAGTTTTCATCCCCATACATTTAGACAAGGTTGTATTACGCTGGGTGCACAAGACACATCCTCACCCTCGTCCTTATACATTGGTGAATAATGTCTAGTGCTATATCAAAGAATATGGTTGCTCACTTAAGTTTAGCATAACATATCATTCACCTCTTTCATCCATCTCTTATCATGTATCATTCATATCTTTGTCCATCCTTTATCATTTTATTTCATTTCGAGAGCATACCCATGTTCTTTCAACCCATCTATCCTCTTGAGGGGGCATCATCCTATCCTTACATCATCATCCTATCTCTACATCCATTCCTCCTTGTCACTCCTCCAAGTGGATGGGGAATCCTTTCGCTTGTTAAGTTGTAAAATGTTCCCCTAGGACTTTTCCCTCCTAAGTTTAACTCCTAGGTCCCCTTAGTTTAATCATGCATGTGTAAAACTCATCCGGGAGAAAAATCCCCTAAAACCCATGACAAATGGGGATTAGGTGACACTTCAATGCTTAATCTAGACCCAAAATAGGCCTCGAGACTTGGGTGCCCACACCCTAGTCTAGTCATATTTTTTCGGGACCCAAATTTAAATTGTTGGCAAAGTGACCATTAAAAGATTTCCCTTTGTTGACCTTTTCAATTTGAATTAAGAATGTTAGCAGGAATGCATATATAAACATGTTTAGGACTTCATTTAATTGGATATTGATAATGCAAATTTGTGATATTGAGCTAAATATATTCAAGGCTTTCATTGTGTTACAGAGCAGTATTGTGTTGTGTTTGTACTTGTTTGTTGTAGATTTATCTTCATCAATCCATCTACTCATGGTGTGAAAGATCTTCATCTCCCAGTGAGAGTTTCACCTTCAAGGTGACATCTACTTTATGTTTCAATCAATCAATCTTATCATTTTCTTTTGCCACTGTCCACCAAGGACACGCACTCTAACTAACAACAGTGTTGGAAATGTTGAATGCCATTCTGGGGCTTGACCAAGGCAAACTCCTAAACACCACAACCCCCAACCCCTCTCTTATGATTGCAGGTTACAGGTGTGGAAACTTGTGGAGAAGAGTTGAAGGGGATCAAAGTAGAGGATAAAGATTCAGGATCTAAAGAAAAAAATAAAGAATATTCCTTTTTGGCCAAGGGTGCCCTTACCTATGTCCTCCTGATTACTGTTGTCAGAAACTTTGAAGCAGGTTGGAGACTACATCACCTTATAGTTTTAGATCTACAAAAAAGTTGCCTTTTGGGCTAGGGTACCTAGATCAATGTCCCCTAAGTTTCCTCTTTCTAGAATTTGAGTCTTGGTATGTTTCTAATCTACATTTAGTACTTTCTTATGCAATCATTTGTCATGTTTTATTTGTTTGCTTATGATTTCATATAATTAGGGTTTAAGGATTCGAATTAGGGTTTATGAAATTATCAATAAATTCCAATTTTCCTTATCATGTTCCAATTGACACTAAACCTATAGCTGAGCCTTCTAACAAAATTTGTGACTTAACTCGGTTTATGTCCTTCAATGTTATATGTGAAAGGCGGGTTTGATTGAATCTATCTAAAACACCACCTCAACCTCATTATTCCCACTTTTCCTACAAAACATTTTGGTGAACCCATGTTTTTGCTAAAATTACATCTTTCTAATTGTTGTAATCAAATTTGGATTCATACATTTCATTTTCATCTTCATACATTTGAAAATCTAGCATAAATTTGAAAAAATTGAAACCAATATTATTTTTTGCTTACATTAAGGCATAGTTTGCATTATTTTCCTTGCATATCATTGAAAACATTTATTTCTTTGATATTTACATCAGATCTAAGATACATTACAGCATTGCATCTCTTATTTTCTAATGTTTTGCTTGAAATTTTGAATTTTTCATATAACCTAGTAATTTCAAAAGCTAGGGTTTGTAATTAAAATCTTGTTTCAATTTTTATTACTCATTTTAATGTTATTTCAAATCTAATATTTGACTTTAGTGTTTCATCATTGTGTGTTTTTGTATTTAGATTTCAAATTTTGCATTTACACATTGTGTATTTCAATAAAAACAAGCATATTTATTCATCTTGCCTTAATTTTGACTTTGCATTGAGAATTGTAGCATGTTGGAATAATTTTTAAATCTGATCTGATTTATTGTACACATTAAATCAGATTAGATCTCATTCATAAATCATTGGGCATAATTTTATAACATCTTTTGTGCATTTACATTGAAAAAGGTGAAAAAAATTAGCATTTTAGGTGCAAAAACAAGCATAGATTGGTGTTGTGTCATTGTGTTCATCCTAAATATATTGAATTTCAGATATTCCATTCATATTCAAGTATACATTCATTAGCTATTTGAAAATTTTGCATAATTTCATATCATTGTGTGAAAATTTGTATAATTACACAATGTGTATTTCAACATAAGAAAATAAGCCTCATTTTCACATTTTTGCAATAAATCAAAAAATTACCAATACCACCTTTTGTGCAGCACTTTAACATTAAATCCACTTCATTTGTAGTGACACTAGTGTGTTTTTGGTCTTTGCAAAAAAGCTTGAAAAACCTGATTTTCTCAAACTAGTGTTGTGGTGTACAAAAACCTCTCATATTATTTATATTTGATAAATGAAAAGATCTTATTGTGCATTACTATTCCAAGACATTTTTTTATAGCATATTCATCTCATTGCTCTTTGGTATCTTTATGTGCATATATCAAAGAATTTGAAAATTTCTACAAATTACTTAATATGAATCCTCATGTTATCAATTATATACAAGATATTGTCATGCCCACATTTCCCATGTGGTCACGACACGCATCACCTGTGTCATGTCCACATTTGTCATGTGGTCATGACATGAAATTAAAAAAATTCCACGCTTCCCTTAAAACCCCCTTGCACGCGTAAGCGTGCTCAATGGCGTTACGCTTAAGGTGTAAACAAAACAGTTGAATGCGGGTTAATGCGTTCGCATGCGCATACCAATCGCAATGAAGGCCAATTAGGGGGTCATCGTGATGTGGTTAATGTCGCCAATAGGTTAGGATCAACGATCGTAACCCTAAGTAAACCTATGAGAATGAAGGGATTCTGACGTAAGTCAAAATCAATAACCAAAAGTCAAATGCATGAGAGGATGATAAAATACAGAATTCAAATGACGATACTTAGCAAAAAACAATATTGTATTCTCTAACAAGATTAAACTTCACTAACCTAGCTAAACCCTAGATTCTAGAAAAATCTGGTAGCATAACGCCTCACGGGCATGAATAGGGTTTATTGTACTAAAACTAATTTGATTAAGAGGTTTACTGATTTGGATTAATAAATTTCTTAAATCTCACTAGTTGCATTGGTAATATAGTTGATTAAGTTAATTGAACATTTTTCAACAAAGTCTGATCATTTGTTCTCCTTCATGTTTTCTACAATTTTATATGTTTTTCAACAAAGAACAATTTTTTTTCTGTCACGTTCTCGATAATTTTATATGTTTTTCAATAAAGTTCCAACAATTTGTTCTCCATCATGTTCTTGATCAATCAGAGTTATCTCTGCATTAATTACATTATTCCTAATTTCTTGGTAGATCAGATCTCAGAAAACAGGATTTACTAACTCCCTTTAAATAGGTTTACTGGGTTTCCAATCGGGTTTAAAACAATGTTTAAACTAATTTTGTTAATTAAATTGCTCCATCATGATTAAAGGAATATTAAATTTTAATTAATACTCTTAGCCCTGAATTTCTCCAACAATAAAATAATATTTTCTTTATGAGTGAAAACCCTAACCCTTTTTTCTCATTTTCTCCTCTTTGTTTTCACTTTTATCTTTCTTTCTCTTTTTCTCTTTTTCTCATTTTCTCATTTTCTCATTTTTTTGTTTTCTTCTATTTTTTGGTTACAAGTTTTATGGCCACATATGAAATGCATATGATGGCATATATATATATATATATATATATATATATATATATATATATATATATATATATATATATATATATATATATATATATATATATATATATATATATATATATATATATATATATATATATATATATATATATATTCTTATTGTGCTTATGAGCTAGGTTTTCTTTTATAAAAACATATGTATTTATATTTCTTTGTGTTTTCATTTGTGAAAATGTTAAAAACCCAAACATATTTTTTTGTTTTGTTTTGTTGTAGAGTCTGCAATCAAGGGACTGTGGGGAAGGGGTCGGGTGGTGGCGGCATGTTGAGGAGACCGCAGAGGGTGAAGATCCGATGGAGGGCACAGTGAAGGTGATTGGTGCTGGGACAGCGGTGGTAGAAGGAAGCCACGGCGCAGACGGGAGGGCGGAGGTCACGAGAGGTTTGGCGCGGACTGTGCAGAGGGGGCCACGGGAGAATAGAGGCATCAGGGAGTGTGGGGAGGTGGACGGAGCCCCCACCCACATCCCATATAATGGGGTGTGGGTGGGGGCTCCGCCCCCCTCCCCACACCCAACATCAAAGGCACGATGGTGGGGGGGTTCGAACCCCCCCACCATTTACATTAAAACAAACCTCTGTAAAAAAATGTGACTGTCAAAAAAATAGTCTCTGCAATTTTCTCAACATGTTATATTATTTTAAATTTTATTTAATATATATATATACGTATATGTATATACACAGTCCTCTTAAAATTCTTTTTTTCTTTCTTATTTAAATGCTCAGTTCCCCTTCAAAATACAGTTTATTATATATAATGAAGTCTAATTTTTTGTTTAACAGAATAAATAGAAGCAATTTATATTTAAATACATATATGAAAATATACTATAAAATTCAAATGTGAACTTTCCTCCATACTCACACAAATGTTCTAATTTATCAAATAAGCAAAGATATGTATATTCTTTTTTTTAATATTAAATTTATCTATAAGGCAAGGAATTTTTTTTTAAAAAGAAAAACAAAATATTTTCTTTGCAAAATTAATATTCACATTTTCTTGTAAGGGAAGAAACAATTACAATTTAATAAATTTTTCCAAAACTTAACATCATCTAAATTTTCTCTTTTTCACAACAACAATATACAATTTTTATATTTGTCACAATAACAACTAAGCCTCAACATTGCTAATTGAAATATTTGAAATTTACATACAAGAAATAGCTTTTAAATGCAAATTTTCTTCCTTCATCTTTACTTGGATGGTAAAAATTAAATCAACAAATTATAACTTTCAATACAATGAAAATGGCTTACACAGAACTTAAGAAAATATAATTTTACAACAAGAGAGAGGACAAGTCCTCCTCTTTGAAAATCAATAAAGATGAAACTCCTAAATAGGCCAAGCTCTTTCTCAAGAGCTTAAAGAGTAAAGGAAAATAAAATATTAACTCCAAGAACAAGGAGTTTCTCCAACTTCACACTTAGCTCCAATGACCTACATATCACAACAAGGGGAAAGAAAAACCACACATCTTTCTCTCCTCCCTACCATAGACCCGCAAGAGGGTCACCCTCGAGCTAGGGAGGTCATCCAAACACTTAGGGAAATCATTCCACAACACAACAAGGCATACCAACACCCAAACACAATTTTACACCCATGGATAATCACAACACAAGAACTCAACCAAGGTGAGTTCAGAGGGGTAGGGGAGTGGACACACTCAACTCAAGAGTGCAACTCCTACAAAACATCCCAATACAATTTCTTCTTATGGCCTCAAGCCAGCACATTTAACACAATTTCTAAAAGTTTCCATATTTTGGCTCTCAAGCCATGTCTCATATTGCTCAAAATCACATATATTGCCCTCAAGGCTTGCAACACCACAAAAACAAGGTAATGACCCCGAGGAGGATCACTCCTCCCCTACCCCACACTTGTTGAGCATCTTCTCCCAAGTGGGAGAGGCTCTTACAATACCCTACAAAATTTCCCCACAATAACAATAAAACTCAAGAAAATAAATCACACATATGCATCATGCAAGCAAATAAACATACAAAGGGAAGGCCTTAGCCTTGAAGCCAACCTTTAAAAGCCCAATTATGGAAGAAGGTTGATGTAGAGCTTCTCCAAATCCTCCTCCAAAATAAGCCACAAAACTCTCTCTATCTTTTTCCCCCAAAGTAAAATTCAAACAATTAAAATTTCTCAAAAATTCAACAACCCCCAACCCTTCTCCCAAGTGGGATTAAAATAAGCTCAACCCATGAGCTTAGAGGAATGGGGAGGTGACACTTGTCACCTCCTCCCTCTTCCTCCCCACTACAAATAAGACCCATGGGATGGGTGTTGACACATGTCACTCACCCATCCCCAAGTCTCCCTCACCCCTTACCGCTTATCCTCTCTCAAACATGTGGGAGAGAAAAGTGGATCTTAAGAGGGAATGGGTGACACATGTGTCCCCTTCATTTCCTCTCAAGAGGGACCACACAACTCCTAGGGTACCCTCACCAATTGTGAGAGAGACTTGGAGTCAAGTCCTCCTCAATTGGTGGGACTTGAAGTCATCTCCAACCTTGGGAAGTGAAAAGGGATGGGGTTGAGTGTTGGTACCACTCATCCTCTCCCTCCCATGCCTCCAATTTCGTCACTTAACTTTAGGGTGAAGTTAAGGTTACCATATGGAGGTTTACCAAGGGTTACCCGAGTCAAAAAGGTCCCTAGACCCAAGGGGTACAACCCAGGGTCAAGTTTAGCCTAGTTAGTGCACCTAGGGTCAAGTTAAAGCACATGAAAAGGGTCTCCAAATTTAAAATTTTAAAAAAATAAAATTCCAAGACAAAATTCTTACAACACCAATTATAATTCAAATTAAAAGAGGGGTAGACTTAGCCCGATTAACAATATGCAAATCAACATTACAGAATTTCATCATACACAGAATTGATCTTGGTTCCTCGTGGAACTAGATCGGCTTCACAGGGGATAACAACATCATGTGTGGGATGATCTCCAATATCTGTGGCTTGTTAGAAATACCCGCGCACTCAATTGCAAAGTTAATTTCCACATATATATATATATAGCCAAAGTAAACTAAAAACATACACTCACATAAAATATTACAAGTTCACTTAAGCATAAAGGAAGTCATATTACAATCAGATTCTAAATTCTACATTTCAAACATCCATTCCTAAGAATAAATCACAAAATAATTTTCTATCTAACATCACCCAATTAGTTTTCCCATAACATCATAATATAAAGCATCTATCTAACATCACCCAATTAGTTTTCCCATGACATCATACTATAAAGCATCTATCTAACATCACCCAATTAGTTTTCCCATAACATCATAATATAAAGCATCTATCTAACATCACCCAATTAGTTTTCCCATAACATCATAATATAAAGCATCTATCTAACATCACCCAATTAGTTTTCCCATAACATCATAAAGTCTAATAGTTCGGGAATTTAGGATCAACAGTCCCACAAGTCTAAATGTATAAGCAATAGTAAAGTAAATAGTCAAATGTACGGGAATGAAAAAGGTAGGCCTCACAGCTATATATCATAAGGATATATTTAAATGCTCTTCATTTGAAATCCTTGATTATGTATATGATTTTGACAACTTCGTAGCTCTCATGAATATATACCCTTCGGCATTAGAAGATATAACTGAGTACATTTCCATGAATACTCTTGAGAAAGATGAGTGTGAAAGTTCTTCTCTTAATTCTTTGGAACTAATATCTCGAATATATGATGATGATGGTGATTCCATGAGTTATCCCATTCCTCCTCTAGTTGAATGTTCAAACACCTTGGACATCCCTAAGGAAGTGAGGACCTTGGATCTTCCTCCTTTGAATGAATGTTCAAGAACCTAAGATATCTCTAAGGATGTGAAGACTATGGGTAGCTCTCCTTTGATTGCAAGTTCTATTCCATTGGACATCACTAAAGATCAAACAATCAATAATCAAAATCAAATCAATGTGAATTCAATTACCTTTAATAGGTTTCTTCCACCCACTAAGGGGTTATTAGAAATATGTAGTAATATTCCAAAGATGATTGTGTGAGGGGCACTTAATGCACCTTCTTGCTTAAAACTGGTGATTACAATTCAAGGTGATCGAAAACAACCTCAACCCCCAGATTAATTTCTAAACTATACCAAACAAATCACTCAAAAGAATCAAGGTGTTCAAAATGTGTCGCAACAACCACATTACAATGTGATTGCTCATGCATACAACACCCATAATAACAAGAAAAGAAAGAAAGTACCATAGGTGCCTATCTCTCTTCCATCTTCTCAACTGATGCTCCCTCCACCACCTTGTCTTACTCATAAAGGTGGTCAATATTATGATATTTTTGAGTAGCTTCATGCTACTCCTGCTAAGATCTCTTTTCCAGAACTCATACAAACATCACCTACATATCATGGAATGCTCCAAGAAGCTTTACAAAAGGTGATTATTCCACCTACTATTAAGATGAATGATGTAGTAGCTCTATTAGATTGTGATCATGTGACAATAATAGATATTCTATTTCAACCACATGCATTACCATCAATTGAATTACACAACCAATATGATCCTCTTATAATCTTTGTCACAATAAATAAATAGTTGAAAAAGTGAGTTATGATTGGCAATGCAAAATATTTGTGGCGTAGACATACTATGCATAATCAAGATCAACACTTCTTTAATCAAACTAGATAGGATTAGCATCTATGGCTTTGATAATGTTAATAGACAATCCCTGGTTGCTATAACTTTACCTGTAATGATGGGACCCATGACATTATCTACCCTTTTTCATGTCATGCACAAATTGACTTAATATAATATGATACTTGGTAGACCATGGAATCATACCATGGGGGCAGTTCCATCTACCCTTCATCAATCAATAAAGTTTATTTATGAAAATGAGCTCCACATCGTTGAAGCTCAACCTAACCCAAACAATTGTTTACATATTGAAACACGAAAGCAAGTTAACAATCATACAAGTCTAAACAAATTACAAGTTGATTAATCAATACCTCTTGTTGTAGATAATGTTGTGGAAGATTCTAAACCATTGAATGCACTTTTTGGTGATGATTGGGATTCATTAGATTTTACTCCTTCTATGGGGGAATATAAACTTAATAACTCTAACACATCAAAAGTTGTAACGGTCTCATCCAAGCAATCTTTGGAAACATCTATGAGATCCAAAGCCTCCTTAGTTGAAAACAAATATAATACTCTTATACTATAGATTATGAGACCTACGAGGCCTCACCATCTTCTAAAGAGATGGACTCTCTCTATGGTCATGGATTTCAAATCTTGTACAAAAATTGTGACTACATAGGCAATGGTTTTCGTGTAAATCAACAAGGAATCAGAGTACCTTTACAAGTTGCTAGAATTAACTACACGGTCGGTATTGGATACCAATCTTTCAAGCCCACCAAAGCCTACCATCATCCTAAACTTATTGTCAATACAATATCAACAAGACCAAAACTACATGCAAGATATCTTGAGCTGATAAACAAGGATTGTCCACCAGGAAATATCCTATTAAATCAGGTAAGTATTTCTCCCTCCTTAAGCCATACTCGTTTTAGCACCTATTCGCGTTTCTCTCATGGGTGGCCACCTCCTAGATATATATGTTGTTAGAATTGTACTATGTTCCCTTGTGATGTGTTATGTGCTTTTTAGGCCTCCTAGGATGACCCATGAGAGCAACTCGAAGCCGCCTCCTAGATATATATATTGTTAGAATTGTACTATGTTCCCCTGTGATGTGTTATGTGTTGTTTAGGCCTCCTAGGATGACCCTTGATACTCTTGTAAGGTCAAGGATATAAGGAGATCTCCTCTGTTGTGATCATTCTTCTATTTGTTTCATCATTCTTGTATCTTGTATCTCCTTTATTTTCTTGTTGTGTGTCATACCTTAGGGGCATGGAGTTGCAGAGGGTATTTTCAAGGCATCCTCCTACATGGTGTTCCTAAGGAACTTGATCTCCTCTCTCATTTTTATTGTTTACCTTCTTTAGTGATTCTATCTAATTGGCGGATGATGAAAACAAACAAATATTGATACAGACCATATGTCCCTTCAGCGAGAAAGCAAAAATGGACCTAGTCCATAAATGAAGATGGGGTTGATCTATATATATCCGATACTTGACTAGTACAATCACTTCGTGTGATGTATCATCTTATGGCATTTCTTGTAACTAATATTTTACAATCCACTCAATCTACTCTTGCCCACTTTGAATCATATCTCACCTTGTTTCTACACTCAGTTACAAGGTACCTGCAGTATAGCCCATTGGTTATACTCAGCTCCAAACCCATAAGTATAGCTTTTGTCCTTGTTATGATTATTTTTCATGATGTGATATGGTTGTTATCTTAGAGTAAGATTTTCTAACCATCTTGTTGTTTATCTACGCATATCTTATCAATGTGTTTGTGGGAAATTTTTGTGATCGTAAGCACATGTCACCTTGGGGGCATGGGTTTTGTGAGAGATCTTGTTCCCCTGTATGTTTTCTCTCTACCTTAATATGCTTGATATTAGTAAGCGACATCAACCACCTTAAGGTGGGGCCATAAATAATGATATATGTCTAATGATTTTGGTACTAACAAAGCATGTTTGAAATCCCTCTCCACAAGGCGGAATGTTGTATCTCTAGCATGAGTGCACATCCTTATATCAATTGCAATCAAAAAGCCCTCTCCATGAGGTAGGATAATGTATCTCTTGAGCTAGTGCATATCATTTTATACAAAACCCTTCTACAGAACGTGATATGGTGTATCTCTTAAGCTAGTGCATATCCTTTTATACAAAATCCTCATCGAGAGGTGGGGTTGGATCTTGAGTTATCCTCCCTTAAGTGTGTCTTTGGAAATTATTGTGGCATAAGCCCAATTGTCAAGTGTGTTTGTAGCATGTTTTAGATGGCGGTACTTAGCAATAAGATCCTTCCATCAACTGTGTTTGCCATGTTTAAGACGTATAGTATATCTATGCCATGCTATACAGTATTGGTATTTTTCGTGTGTCTTCTATTTGTTTTCCCCCATGTGTGGTCTAAAGTTGTGTGGCAATGAGTCTCTCCCCACACTCAAGTTTTTTTGGTGTGTCTTCCCCTTGTGTAGTATCAAGGGTGTGGCGATGAGTCCCCCCTACACTTTGGGTTTTGTATAGCATATTTATTGCATAGTCTAAAGTTGTGTGTGTTGGACTACACTAGACAACTGAGAAGGGGGGGTGAATCAGTTATCCTCAAACTTTTAACCAATTATAATCATCAACTTATCAATTACTTATATTCATATATAACCATGAAAGCATAAAATGAAAAGCTCAACGTAAAAGTAGAATCAACACAGGAGACACTAGATTTTTATGTGGAAAACCCTAAAAGAGAAAAACCACGGTGGGTGTTAGCCCACAAAAATATATAAGTTATATCAATACCAAAAAATAGAGGCTCACTGCCCAAATTGCTTACTACAAAGAAAAGCTCATTGCCTATGGGTGGCTCACTGCCAAAAGAAGGCTCACTGCCAAAAGGAGGTTCACTACCAAAAGGTTGAACTGAGATAACAACATCTACTCCATGCCAAGGTTCAGTTCCATTGAAGAACAAACACCTCTGCTCTACTCTACTATCTTACTTCACTTCTATCTATGCATCTTCGCACTTGGATACATTTGCATGACTCAATTACAAGTATTTATACACTTCGTCAACCTTGGAATGATCATCAAGGTTCGCATTACAATCATGAACCGTTGGAACAATCTCCAAGGTCAGTAAACATACATTACATCATAATAGGTCTAGACCTAAATAGATTTACAAAGAAAATAAATGAATGCATATCACGTTAGGCCTTAGTAGGGACTCAAACATAATCTTCCATGCTACAACATGCTAACACAATCTTCAATGCATCTTCGCAAATGATGAATTCAACCAGGTCGGCCAAGATTGATGTTAACACAAGTATTCTCAAGAACATGCTTCATGCACAATCTGAATTACACCTTGCAGACCAATCTGAATGTAAGAGCATGATTAGGAGACATCCACAAGCACATTTTAATCACCAAGAACAACCGCATGATCTCTAATCACTCTATCAATAAGATTCTTCAAATCAAAGTACAAGAACAACATTGTTAGACATTGTCATGAGTAAAAGATAGCTTGCAAACCACCAAATCATGAACCATTGCCTTTGAAGGAACTTAACATCATCACTAACTTAATTCTAGAACCACATACCAAAATACTTCAATGTGGAGGAATGTGGAGCAAAACACTTTCTCCTTGTCACCACCAAACATATAGAAAAAGTTGTTTTCACTCTGGTGAACATAACTCACTCAATTCTTCATACCGGAGACTAAAAATTAGAATATAACATCTTCAGACATGCTTTTAAATAACTTCCAATCCACGGGAAAAGATATTTAATTTACAGGAAATGCAAAGCATTCTTCTAGACTATTCTTCTGCATGTAATGAACTATTTCTACTGCAACACATTGTTATCACTGGAGGGGCTAATTTTCTCAATATCCTCAACAAAGTAAGAGCACAGTTAACACCAATGACAACACAAATATGTTGAGATGAATGACAACACCAATTATGCACATACTTGCAACAATCTCCCCCTTTGTCATTGATGGCAACATATGATGTGAAAAACTAAAAAGACCGCCAAGACAAGATTTTCCGCCTTTCTCTTTACACATTTGCATTCTTTATCCCTGAGTTTTTCACATGATTTCTCTCCCCCTTTGACATCTTGATGGCAAAGGGCACATACTTGCATTCTGTTGCTTCTCTAATCTACTTACTTTATCAAAGCCATCTAGCTACTCCCCTAGAGAAGTAGCCTTTAGAACATCAATCCAGATCAAAGAATGATACTTTGAGCTCCACTGGATTTATGCATTCATATGCATCTTAGTTCAAGGCAGGAGGTGTAATGACCCCTAACTTTTCTTTGAGATACTCAAAGGTATCTTTAGGTAGAGGCTTAGTAAAAATGTTTGCAATATGATGCTTTGTGGACACATATTCCAACTTTGGTTCATTCTCTGTCACCTTCTCTCTCAAAAAGTGATACCTTATTGATATGTGCTTTATTCTTGAGTGCATCACTGGATTTTGGGTGCTGCCACAATAATGGGTTACACTTTCTGGGACATCCTGATTTTTAGTGAAATCACATATTTCTAGAAAATATAATGATTTAAGCCTTGAAAGGTTCCATTTAAAGGATTTTAATTGAAGAGGGTTTGATCAAACCCCCTTAGATTCAAACCCCCTTGGATAGAACCCCACTAGTTTTAAATCATACTTATAATGGAGTCTCCTCTACACCTATCAAAATGTTGATAAAATAGCACTTTTGATTTACCTTTTGGGGGCTCAAATGAATTCATTTAAAATTTATGTTTTGTAAGTATGTAGACCTTATTATAAACTTATGAAAAAGTACAATTTTAAATATATTTAATTTGATTATTATATTTATTTTTTATTTCTTGTGAATGTAGGTTTTTCACCAAAGATCAAGTTCTTTGTTCTAGACACATGGAAAATTAGTAAATTAGTGAAAAAAAATTATGAAAAATATCTATGCCCTAGGTATTGATGGACTTGTTTCAACAAAAAAATAGTTGAATTTTGATACATACAGAAAAAGTTATGTTTTAGGGAATATGCCTATGTCTAAATTATAATTGGTTTGAATTCAAAACCTAATTAAAAAAAATTCAACGAAACATTATGAAACCAAATGCATGCCCTATATACCAGTGTTATCAATCTAAATTCAAAAGAATCAAAATTTTATCCTTTTTAAAAAAAAAATAAATTGCTACAGAATACACATCACTTTAAAAAAATGTTGTTTACTATTAAAAACTAGTTATCAAAGGAGATGCAGAAAACTTTACAATTTAACTCCAATTTTTCTAAAAAAATACATTTAGAATCTACAAACAAAATCTCACAAATCACTAGTTCGCATCATTTTCAAATTCCTAATGGTTTAGTGGATATAGGTGTTAGAAAGTTAAGATTTAGTTCAAAATGTTGATTTTAATGTCAAGTTTGGCCAAAAAGTGTAACCCAGTATTGTGGGATGACCCTTCTTTGAGATGTTTATGGCACTTATAGTGTCCCAAAAGACTTCTATTGGATCTTCATACACAAATCTTATATCCTTCAAAGTCTGCTTCATCCATAATACTTGAGTACAACAACATGCTGCTATAATATACTCTGCTTCTGCAGTTGACAAAGATATTGAATCTTATTTCTTGCTCAGCCATGAGACCAATATATTACTCGAGAAGAAGGCACCTCCACTTGTACTCTTTCTATCATCAATATCTACGGCCCAATCTACATCTGTATAAGCACTGAGAGTGAAATCATTTCTCTTTGGATACCATAAGCCATAATCTGGAGTACCTTTAAAATACCTCAAGATTCTCTTAACTACCATCACATGTGATTCTCTTGGATCAACTTGAAACCTTGCAACAAGACAAACTATATGCATAATATCAGGTCTAGTTTGAGTTAGATAAAGCAATCCTCCAATCATGGATCTATATTTTTTTGATTATCCTTAGGTGATTCATTAGTTTTGCTCAACTTGCAACTAGTCACCATGGGAGTACATACCGGTTTAGAGTCTTCCATCCCAAACTTCTTCAACAACTCTTTCATATACTTAGATTGAGATAGGAGGATTCCTTTATCTGATTGATTAATTTGCAGACCCAAAAAGAAATTCATTTCACCAAACATGGATATTTCAAATTCACTTTTCATCTCACCAGCAAACTTTATGCACATACCTTCATTTCCTCCAAAGATAATGTCATCAACAAAGACCTCAACAATCAAGATCTAATCATCATTGATTTTGAAATATAGATTGCTATCTGCAGTACCTTTACTAAATCCCAATTGTAATAAATACCTATCTAACCTTGTATACTAGGCTCTAGGAGCTTGTTTGAGTCCATATAATGCTTTCTTCAACTCGCATACCATATCACCTTGATTTGACAATTGAAATCCCTCTGGCTGCTCAATGTATACTTCCTCTTCTAACTCACCATTGAGGAAGGCAGATTTCACATCCATCTGATATACCTTAAAATCTTTGTGAGCTGCAAATGCCAGAAACATTCCTATTGCTTCAATCGGAGCTATTGGAGAAAAAGTTTCTTCAAAATCTATCCCTTTAATTTGAGAATATCCTTTGCATACAAGTCTTTCTTTATTCCTTACAACTCCATTTTCATTCAACTTGTTCCTAAAGACCCATTTAATTCCAATAACATTTTTGTTAGCAGGTCTAGGAACTAATTCCCAAGTTTCATTCTTCTCTATCTACAGTAGTTCTTCCTCCATTGCCTTTACCCAATTTTCATCATTGCATGCTTCATTCACAGTCTTTTGTTCAATCTTTGAAAGCAAATAGTAATTGACTTGTTCCTCTATAGATCTTCTCCTTGTTAACACACCTTTATTTTTGTCACCTATAATCTGATCTTCAGAATGATTGATCTTCACATACCTAGGAATCTTGACAACATTTTTCAGAGACTCTTCTTCATCTTGACCATCTTCTTTCTCATCTTTTTCTTCATTCCTTACAGGTTCATCTAGTTCATAGTAATTCATTTTTGATATCTTTTCCTTGTGTTCATCTACCTTCACATTTGCACTTTCAACAATATTTTTGAGCCTTTAGTTGTAGCACTGACAGGCCTTACTCTTGGTAGAGTATCCAAGAAAGATTCCTTCATCACACCTTGCATCAAACTTTCCTAGATCTTTATCTCTCCTGACATAGCATTTGCTTCCAAAGATTTTGAAATACTTTACTGAAGGAATTATTCCATACCATAATTCATAAGGAGTTTGAGTACCACTACCTTTGACTTGAACTTTGTTTTGGATGTAAACAGTAGTATGAATAGCCTCTTTCCAAAAAAATTCTGGTAGATCTACTTCCTTCATCATTGTCCTAGCAACCTCTTGAACTATCCTATTTTTCCTTTCCATAACTCCATTTTGCTAAGGAGTCCTAGGTGCAAACAACTGTCTTTTATCCCATGCTCTTCATCAAAAATGTTGAATTCATTTGATGTAAATTCACCTCCTTTGTCAGATCTTAAGCATTTGATTTTCAATTCTATTTCATTCTCAATCATTGCCTTGAAATATTTGAACTTCTCTAGGGCTTCTGATTTGTCTCTTAGAAAAGTAAACCAAGTCATTCTAGAATAATTATCAATAAGCAACATAAAGTACCTATCACCTTGTAGACTTCTCACCCTTGTAGGACCACAGAGATCTATATGCACTAGATCCACCAAACTAGTAGAAAATGGCTCTTTGTTCTTGAAACTTGTTCTTGTCTGCTTCCCTAACTGACACTCCTTGCAGATTGTGTTGGATGGTTTCACAAGTTTTGGTAAATCTCTCACAATCTGACCTGAAATTATCTTTACCAGATTATCAAAGTTTATATGACACATCCTTCTATGCCACAACCAACTTTCATCTACTTGAGCCAATAAACAATAATCATTACTTCCTCTTAATTGATAGATGTTACCTTTTGTTTTCTTACCCATAGCAATCACAGTTATAGAGCTTTCCATGATCTTGCACCCATTTTCTTTGAATCTTAAATCATATCCTTTGTCACACATCGGACCAACACTCAAAAGATTATGCTTCAAACCTTTACATATAGAACATTGTCAGTATTATGCTTTCCATAAAATGAAATAGATCCTTTTCCACAAATCTTACTAGCTGCATTATCTCCAAACCTAACTAGTCCTCCATCATACTTTTCCAAACTTATAAACTTACTTTTGTCATCGGTCATGTGATGTGAGCATCCACTATCAATAATCCATTCATCCTTATCCTTCTCGACCTAAACAACCAAAGCACTTTCTTCTACTAGTTTTTCTTCCTTCAAACAACTAGTAGAATTAGTAGACATAGGATCTTCTTTAATAGCAATAACATGAATTCATTTGCATTGGTACTAGCATCATCAAATTCATCATCAGTCACTCCTTCATCTTCAAAATCTCTAATATAGTAACATTTCTTTGGAACTCTAGGCCTTCTCTCATACTTCTTCTTATGTCTTTCAATTGTTTCAGGACACCTGGAAGTATAATGTCCTACTTTACCACAAGACAAACACTTGAAAGGTATTTTACCTCTGAACTTACCAAAACCTCTTTGCAGCATGTCAACAAAGTTAGCTTCAATTTCATCAAAGTCATCATCCACTTTATATTTCTCAGCTCTAGAAATCTTTTCTAAAGTACTAGATTTAAAAGTTGATTCAACTTTTCGCAGGGCATCACCAAATTCTCTCATCTCAATGGCTATAAGCTTTCCAAGTAACTGATCTTTGTCAATAGTGTTCATAGTCATAAATTCTTCAATAGTAGCTACCTTGTGACTATAGGACTTTGGTAGTGATCTAAGAATTTTCATCACAACTTCCTTATCACTAAGAGTTCCTCCCATACCTTTTATTTTAGTGACAAGTTCATCAACTCTTTGCATAAAGGTTGTTATATTTTCATCTTCATTCATCTTCAAACCCTCATATTTCACTTTCAGCCTTTGCAGCTTAGCTTCTCTTACAAAATCATCTCCTTCATACAGATTTTTCAGCTTCTCCCATACCTCATTTACAAATTGAAGGTCCATAACTTTTGTCAACACTGAGTCACTTAAGGAACTTAATAGAGCATCCTTTCCTTTGACATCCAATTCATATTCTTTGATATCATCCTCAGTTGTCAAGCCACCTTCAGGCATGACAAATTGTGATTGTGTAGCTAGCCATACTTTATAACCAAGACAGAGGAGATGCTTTTCATTCACACCTTCCAAAGAGCATAATTTGTACCATCAAAATGTAGAGCTTTCTTCTTATAAGACATCCTGGATCTTCCTCAAGGTGTTAGGCCTTCTTTAGAGGAATGTGGCTCTGATACTAATTGGTGGACTACACAAGACAACTGAGAGAGGGGGGGTGAATCAATTGTCCTAAAACTTTTAACCAATTATAATCATCAACTTATCAATTACTTATATCCAGATATAACCATGAGAGCATAAAATGAGAAGATCAATGCAAAATCACAATTAACATAGGAGACACCATATTTTACATGGAAAACCCTAAAAGGGAAAAACCACAGTGGGTGTTAGCCCACAGAAATATATAAGTTATATCAATACTGAAAAATAGAGGCTCACTTCCTACAGGGCTCACTACCCAAATTGCTTATTGTAATGAATGGCTCACTACCTATGAGTGGCTCATTGCCAAAGGAAGTCTTACTACCAAAAAGAGGCTCACTACCAAAAGGTTGAACTGAGATAACAATATCTAGTCCATGCCAAGGTTCAGTTCCATTGAAGCATAAACACCTTTGCTATACTCTGCTACCTTACTTCACTTCTATCTATGCATCTTCGCACTTGGATACATTTTCACAACTCAATTACAAGTATTTATACACTTCATCAACCTTGGAATGATCATCAAGATTGGCACTACAATCATCAACCATTGTAACAATCTCCAAGGTCGGCAAACATACGCTACATCATAATAGGTCTAGACCTAAACATATTTACAAAAAAAATAAATGAATGCAGATCATGCCATGCCTTAGCAGGGACTCAAACATAATCTTCCATGCTACAACACACTAACACAATCTTTGATGCATCTTCGTAGATGATGAATTCAACCAAGTCGGCCAAGATTGATGTTAACGTGAGTATTCTCAAGAACACGCTTCATGCATGATCTAAATTACACCTTGCAGACCAATCCAAATGTAGGAGCATGATCAGGAGACATCCACAAGCACATTGTACTCACCAAGAACAACTGCAGAATCTCTAATCACTCTATCAATAAGATTCTTCAAACCAGAGTACATGAACAACACGGTCAGCCACTGTCATGAGTAAAATATAGCTTGTGGACCGAAAAATCATGAACCATTGCATTTTAAGCTACTCAACATTATCACTAACTTAATTCCAGAACTGTAGACCAAAATACTTCAATGTGGAGGAATGTAGAGCAAAACACTTTCTCCCTTTCACCACCAAACATACATAAAAAGTTGTTTTCACTTTGGTGAACATAAGTCAATTCTTCATAATGGAGGCTAAAACTTGGATTATAACTGTTGGCAAGAGACACTATATGGATTCATGATTGTTGTCATTGATGGCAACAAAGTTCATCCCACACATCTGCAGTACATGGTATGTCTCTACCGGAAGTCAGAGTGAAGAATGTTGTGGTCCAGTAAATAAGAACAGAGCACGTGGCAAGGTCTGACAGACAGGTCTGGATCTCTCAGAGGAAGTATCTTGGTGAAGTACGGATTTGGGGAAGTCAAGAGGACTACCTTGAGTGATAGATTCTAAGGTTTTAGCCTCCGATGATAGATGAGGTAAAAGATATGAATACTTGAGTACCAGGTTCCTGAGTGACAGTGTGAACAGAGGAAGAACTGACTGACAGAACATCAGACTATTTTTTTTATGTGTTTCTGATGGTGGTAAAGGTTATGAAGACATGAATTATGTTTGTCCAACATGATTAATGATTTCTACAAGTATATGCTTGATCCGCATTACTTGATGTGCAAGGATTCAGCCGACAGAACAGAGTTTGTGAAAAGATTGACTGTTCTGGGTGCCAACTAGAAAGATAATGAAATCACTTATGTGGATATATATAGGATGGATTTAGTTGTGAGAGGAAAAGAGGTGACATGTGATGTGCGAATAAAAGTAGAGCAGAGTAGAAATAGTAAGGAAGGTCTGGTATGTGAAAGGAAAGCAACATAAGAGAAGAGGAAAGATGAAGTGCAGCAGATCAATGTACTGAGCCTAATCAGAACTGAACTCCAGCATATGTGGATGCTACCAATCAGTTCAAGTATTGTATAACACCCTTTTGTAGACAGTGTGTCTCTTTGTAGGTAGTGTGCCTCCTTGTGAGCAGTGTGCTCAGGCAGTGAGCCCTAATTGGCAAGTGCCATTTTGTATTTCCTTATTCTTCTAATAGAGAATAATCTTTGGGTTAATCACCCCATGGTTTTCTCCGTTAACAGGGTTTCCACATCAAAAATACTATGTCATGTGTATTTGCATTTCATGATTATGTTTGTTCATTTGGATTAATATTACATTGATTGCTAGTAAAGTTTAGAAAGTAGAAATAATTAGGATAATTGATTCACCCCCCTTCTCAGTTATCAACAATTGGTATCAGAGCTAAGTTCCTCCTAACAGAGCCTAACAGCTTGAGGAAGATCTGGGAATTCAAATGGATGCATATGGTTTAAGGGAGCAACACAAGATTGCCCTTGATGATCTTGAACAATCAAACTCTGAAGTCAATGATTTAAAGGAAAGACTCAAACAGGCTGATGATTTCATGAGAGAACTAAAAGACAAATTAAGTCTCTCTATGAAAAAGAGAAAGGAGCTGCTTCAGTAATTGGCAAGACAAGGTGAAGCAAATAATGCAAATAAAGAGCTGAAGGAAAAAACCAAGTTGTGTGAAAAGTTATTAAAAGAAATCATTATGGTAAGACATGAAATGGAATCAGGAGTCATGAAGTTTACCCAAGAAGTTGAAGAGAAAAGAAAAACTGAAGATAATCTAAGACAATCTCTCAAGGAGAAAATAGAAGATTGCCACCAGATGGATAGAATTATCAGACATCTTGAATCTGATCTTGAAGATGCTAAAGATAATGAAGAAAAACTTGAGGATCAAATTGTCTCTCTCAAAAGGGATCTTCAAATAGCAAATGAGTATAAAGAGAAATTCAAGATAAGTTTTGCTCAACTTGAAGTTCTTCTTGGAAGTCAAAAGAGGGCAGATGACAAGTATGGTTTGGGATATGAGAAAGGAGAAATCTCTGGATCTAGTTAGAAGACTTTTAGATCAGAAAAACCAAGGAATAGATTTAGAAGACCTCTGGTAAGGCAGCCTAATGCTCAAAGATATCCTTCCTTTAATGGATACTACCACAACTGCAATACTTTTGGTCATAAAGCTAATCAGTGTAGAAAGAGAATGAATCAGACAAATTCATCCTTTACCGGACAATGTTTTAACTGCAAAAGGTATGGTCACAAATCTCATGAATGCAGAAATATGCAAATGAACAAATCATTCAATGGTAGATGCTTTACATGCAATAGAATAGGTCATATGGCTAATCAATGCAGATCAAGAGGATATCAATCAAATATGCAAAGAAATGTTGTTTGCCAAATCTGCAATAGATCCGGTCATATTACAAAATTTTGTAGAAGCAAGAATTAGGAGAAAAGAGGTCTGGTATATCATAATCAGAATCAAGATAAGGGTAAACAAAAAGTGAATGCAGATGAAGTTAGGAATGATATGAATAGGATTTTAGTGAAGAAAAGTTTAGAGAATGTAGAGGTTGGATCCGCACTAGACTCTGGTGCTGATATTCCTTCTAGAAATTAAAAGGTGAGCTCTGGCTCAGGGGGAGACACAAAGAAAACCTTGTTCCCCCAGCCAGTTAAGTGGTGCCTGAAATTGGCACATGAGAAGCTGCGAATCAAAGGGTTTCTAGAGAAACATCTAAAGAAGGTCTCGTAAAAATTTGAGTGATCTATAAAAAGATTTGAAGAGTCTTTCGGTGAAACAGGTGTTTTCACAAGACTGGTTTGGGAAAACAAAGCAACTGGAATTACTTAGTTCGAGCATTTATTGCAAACTAACATTAGGGTTTGCAGAGCAATATAAGGGTTTTCTTATTAATCAATTGTTCATTCTACATTCAAGAAGAAGAGAGAAAAGGAGCGCTGCAACTACTTCTCCCAAAGATCAAGATGATTCTTCCTATAGCTCAATCCAGATTGCATCGTGTGTGCCCTAAACTGCGTAAAAGGTATTTCTCATTCTTTATAACCTTCAATAAGATTCTATGATGATGGCTACTCCAAATATAGTAAAGATCTCTAATAGACCTCACCCCACATTTAAAAAACATCCATACAAATCCTTGGAGGTAGATCCCCTAGGAGCTTTTTCCAGTGTTCCACATGGCGTTTTACACACCGAAGATATTAGGGTTTACATACACACAAATATTGAAAAGTTTGGGGAATTCAAACTAAGAGATATCTACCACAAACAACTGTTAGATGATTCATTTGAGCTCAAACCCCAATACAAGGGCCTCTAGAATAAGCACTTTGCACAATACATACATTTCCCCTGTTTTACTGAGGATGAATGGGTCAGGTACATTTTGAGCAGAATACATGATAACTTCATGTGGTTAAATAGACCATTCAAAATCACAAAAGATACCATCAGGGCAGTTACCAGATTGCACTCATCCGGTGGGATTCCTGTTCTTAAATCTGTGAAGAATCAAACTGTGAGTGAGGCTATCGGATCCAAGTTTGACAAAATAGCAATGACAGTAGATGACATCTCTAATCCGGATGTCAAGTATGCCTCCATGATCATTAGATACAAAATATATCATTCTAGCAGGGAAAATTTAGTACCTGGAACTGCCATCTACACCGCATATGAAATGCTAAGAAAGGATGCAGACTACGATCTTTGTCAGCTTCTCTTGAACCAACTCTTGGAGAATCTGTAGAAAATAAAGAAAGATATAAAGAATTCATTGAAGTATGGTGGACTAATACTATGTCTATTCTTCTACTTTATGAATGAGCTTCCCAGATCTAGTGGCTGGGTGTGGGAGAACGATAGACTAGTGGCTATCCAAATCAGAGATTATTTGCATGGACTTGGTGACAAGAAAGCAAAAAATACAGCTCTGTGGGGATACTTCAAGAATTTCCAAAACATGATGCAAGCAAGGGAAAGGATTCCCCAGTCTCTTGTTGAAAAATACAAAGACACAATTTGTTTTATGGTAGAGACTAATTAGTGCCTAATGGAGGCAATAGAACTAAGAACTGCATGGATCATGCCCATGGGGTATGAAGTTGATGAACAAATTGTGGAGCTGCATGTTCAACACATGCTAAGTCAGCCTAAGGATCCAAAGGTAGAAAGGTTTGGAACCTTTGAGGAGCTGAGTATAAAAATTCATGTTGAACTCAGAGAACTAGAGATCAAGAGGAAGGTGAGAAAAGAAGTAGAAAATATTGCCCAAGGCCTTGGCATCTCAAAGGAGGCAATTGATGCCCACAAGAAAAGGATGGAAAGGGCTTAGGAAGAGAAGAAAGAGGCAGAAAAGAAAAGCAAGGAAAGTGCTCTGGTAGAAACCTCAACCTGGACTAGATCATCAAAGAGATCTGCACCTGTCATAGCCAAAAGCTGAAGAACATCAAAACTGGAAGTCCAGGCATCCAGCAAAAGAGAGAAAAGATCAAAGACAAAAGCCACAAGGGCTTATGCAAGTCAAAGAGATGAAGAGGAAACCAAATTAGATGAGGGGGTAAAGGAAATAAAGAAGCAGAAGAAGAAAGGATCCAGTAAACCCTCCACAGGCCAAGACAAGGAAGAAATGGCAGAGAAATTTGTTGAAAAGCCCACCCTGTCTCTAGAAAGTGTAATCAAATCAGTCACTGTGGATGGAAAACTTCAACCAATGGCCGAATTCTATGATGATTACAATGAGACTAACCAAAAGATCCTGCAGGAAGCTACAATCAGGTATCTAAACATATACAATAAGGCTTTCCTTTAAATTATATCTCTAATTCCTAAGAGCCTAGAAAAGGAGTTAGAAATGAGAAAGAACAATGCCATGGAAAAAAACATTGAGATCCGGGAACAGATAGCTATTCAGCTATATCCTGCAATCCATCCCAAAACAATGAATATGATATTCAAAGATTGCAAGGATGAATTCAGGAGCAAAGCAAGGATGAATCAACTCATGTTTGGTGAAACCGACAAGGTGGCAAAAGAGACTGAAGAGATCCTCTAAAATGCTCTTAAAATGTTCAACATTCCCATCACAGAGGACTTAGGTAAAGACAAGGGCTCAGAATCCCCTATTCCGGAAGAGGTGGCTCATGAACAAACAACTATCTCTCCTCTGGTTTCCCCTACAGCCTCCGGATCTAAAGGAGATGACAGTATACTGGAGAAAGAAGCAGAAGAAGTTGACAGTACCAAGGTTGCAAAGGGAGAGAAGACCTCAACAGAAAAGACCACAACTGCTAGTGGTACGAATAGAGAAAGAGAGAAAGCTCCAAGGGATAGCTCTAAGAATGCAGAAGAGAAGAAACATCTGTCTCCGGCAAGAGACACTGCACAAACTGTCCAAGAATTCCTGAGCAAAGAAACAATGGAGATTGATGAATCAGAGCTTCTACAATGTCCATTCAATTTTGATTCTCTTTCTCTGGTACAGATAATGAAGATTGCTTCATTTGCTAATGCCAAGGTTAAAGAAAAACTCCTAGAGTCTCACATGGAAGACTGTGAGTTGATAGAAGCTGCCTCCAGAGTGCTTGAAAAGATTATGCCATCATTTCAGAAAGATCCCACAGCCTCCTCTTCCGGTAATCTCAAAACTCTAGTCAGTAGTGTTAGCACACATTTTGATTCACTAGAGAAGTCAATAGAAGATAAGGTCTAGAAGGAATTTCTTGCAAAAAGATTATCAGAGGTACAAGGATTGATAAGTAATGATAGGAGAAATATGAGTATAGGTATAAAGAGCTTAGAAAATGCTCTTATAAATGGCAGAAAAATATACAAATTTTGTATTTCATGGTCTAAAGCAACAATAGAGATTGAGAAGAAAATAAAAGAGCAAGAGGATAAATGATGCAGAGTGAAACGCAACGGAAGCTAACTAACAGGAAGGAGGAGCCAAATATACAAACAGCATGATAAAAATCCCTATCGGCTCAGCATCATCATCATGTTTCCTAAAAACACCAACAGCATCATCATATTTCAGACGATCACAATTATCCTCCTGCCGACTACTGTTCACCTCCTCCGCCTGTCGCCTATCATCATCATCATGATACTCAACGGGCGCAAACATCCTCCTGTTGCACTGTTCATCGGGCGCCAAACACTAGCGGCATCATCATGATATGCGACACCACCTTCGTCAGCAGGATATCAAATATCCGGTTGCTCCAAATATCCTGATGACGACCACTTCAGCACCTTCCCTTCGATGCTCAGCTAGCCGACGACACAAGCAACAGCATCATGATATGATTTATCCGGTTCCCTCGAAACCTCCTGATGATGTTAACACAACTTTCTGCCTACGCCGATACCTAACCACTTAGCGACAACAGGATCAACATGCATAGGGGGATATCTCAATATCCTGATGACGATGACATCATATGCGGATGACGATGACGTCACACAATATCCTGATGACCTCTTCAACACTTAGCCAAAAAACCAAACTTTCACTCCCGCATCTGTTAGCGATATGCGGATGATGGGCACTCACAGAAGATGATCCTGACGGCGATATATACACTGAGTATATATCTGACTTACAACATCCTGATGTACTTGCAACATGTAAACTTCAACAGTTTCATAACCCGATCTTCACCTTATGCTGATGTACTCTTCTTCGGCAACTCCTGACGATGATCATCCCGACGAACTCGCACTTCATGCACTCAACTGCATCATGCTCATCTTCACTTATCCGGATGACGATGTCCAAAGTGACTGCAGGATATTGGCAGAAATATCCTGATGATGCCGTTTTAACGAACTTTCAACCTTAGCGGATTTTCACTGTTCTGATCCGCCGAACCTCCTGGGATGACTCGATCCACTTCCAGGGTGATCTTCCAAACTCTTTCAGCTCAACCTAGCACATGAGGATGCTAGGCTTCTCAACACCTCTCGACCGCGATCCTGCACACCTGCATGCGAACAAACAGAAAACACAAACTACCTCCTAACCTACTGTACACAGCCATTCCACCGATTCGACGAATCAACCGGTGGAATGGATCAGCGAATCCATATAACCACCAAAACAGCAAATCGATCACAATGGAGGGCAAACAGGAAATGAACACAAACAGGATCTCTATTGATTTCCAAAAGATGCAATTACAATGCTCAATCTCTCTCTGCAATCTGACTTCTCAATGCGATACAATACTATGATCGATGATATCTCTATCTGTATGCAATATCAACTGATCCCCATGCTTAAATAGATTTTCCTACGAGTACTACTGACCCGACTCCAAGCGGCTGGGAACTCTCCAGGCGGCTGGGAGATCCAACCGGACCCTACAGCATGACAGCTGTTCTAACAAACTTAACTAAAAATAGTAAAAGCCTGGTCAGCATGATCTTATCATGATCAGCGTGACCTTATTACATGCATTTGGTCTTATTAGACCTTCTTGAAAACATAAACAAGACCTAAAACTACTAACTGCCTCAAGGAGGCCAGCTGTCAGGTAGGTGCTTCTGCACCAATAAACTACTAAGTTTGTCTCAAAGTTTTGATCCTCTCTCTTCCTCCATAGTCAATCAAGAGTGCCAAACTATTGCAATCACAAATGCAATAAAGAATTTTGAGAAGGAAAAGAAGAACATAATTAGCCGGATGGGTGAACTCAGAAGAATCATTATCCCTAAGTTAGAGGCCATGCATGAGGCCATAAGTGATTCTCAGACTATCGCCCAAACCAATGATCCGACAGATCTTAAGAGGGCAGAAGATTTTGTGTTTTTGTTGAGTGGTCACATTTCAATTTTGGATAGAATGAAGCAAAGTTGGGCTATAGAACTCATCCAATTGAAGACATCCTTTGCAGACATTCTTCAGTTTATGTGAGTATGTAATATGCGGCTAAGTATAGTAAAATTTTTGAAAATTTTAGTGTGTGGACCCTACCCTTTGCCATTGATGTCAAAGGGGGAGTGAGGAGCAGTGAAAAATGAGGAATCCAACTAAGGGGGAGCTCTGGAAAATGTATATAATAACAGAGCATCAGCCAAGGAGGAGCATAGTGTAAACACTTAGTCATTTTTCACTAAGTGTTGCCATCAATGCCAAAGGGGGAGATTGTTGGCAAGAGACACTATATGGATTCATGATTGTTGTCATTGATGGCAACAAAGTTCATCCCACACATCCACAGGACATGGTATGAATCTACCGGAAGTCAAAGTGAAGAATGTTGTGCTCCGGTAAACAGGAACAGAGCATGTGGCGAGGTTCGACAGACAGGTCCGGATCTCTTAGAGGAAGTATCTTGGTGAAGTGCAGATTTGGGGAAGTCAAGAGGACTACCTTGAGTGATAGATTCCAAGGTTTTAGCCTCCAGTGATAGATGAGGTAAAACATATGAATACTTAAGTACCACGTTCCTAAGTGACAGTGTGAATAGAGGAAGAACTGACTGACTATACATCAGACTATTTTTCAGATGTGTTTCTGATGGTGGTAAAGGTTATGAAGACATGAATTATGTTTGGTCAACATGATTAATGATTTCTACAAGTATATGCTTGATCTGCATTACTTGATGTGCAAGGATTCAGCCGACAGAACAAAGTTTGTGAAAAGATTGACTATTCCGGGTGCCGACTAGAAAGATAATGAAATCACTTATGCAGATATTTATAGGATGGATTTAGTTGTGAGAGGAAAAGCGGTGACATGTGATGTGTGAATAAAAGTAGAGCAGAGCAGAAACAGTAAGGAAGGTCCAGTATGTGAAAGGAAAGAAACATAAGAGAAGAGGAAAGATGAAGTGCAGTAGATCAGTGTACTGAGCTTAACCGGAACTAAACTCCAACATATGTGGATGCTACCAATCAGTTCAAGTATTGTATAACACCCTTTTGTAGACAGTGTGTCTCTTTGTAGGCAGTGTGCCTCCTTGTGAGC
This sequence comes from Cunninghamia lanceolata, assembly GCA_027924645.1. Taxonomy (NCBI): domain Eukaryota; kingdom Viridiplantae; phylum Streptophyta; class Pinopsida; order Cupressales; family Cupressaceae; genus Cunninghamia; species Cunninghamia lanceolata. Next base: position 11,164,061 of record BSBN01000193.1, read on the forward strand.
AGTGTGCTCGTGCAGTGAGCCCTAATTGGCAAGTGCCATTTTGTATTTCCTTATTCTTCTAATAGAGAATAATCTTTGGGTTAATCACCCCGTGGTTTTCTCCCTTAATAGGGTTTCCACGTCAAAAATACTATGTCATGTGTATTTGCATTTTATGATTATGTTTGTTCATTTGGATTAATATTACATTGATTGCTAGTAAAGTTTAGAAAGCAGAAATAATTAGGATAACTGATTCAGCCCCCCTCTCAGTTATCAACAATAACATCTTCAAATAGGCTTCTAAATAACTTCCAATCTGCAGGCAAAGATATTTATTCTACAAGAAATGTGGAGCATTCTTCTTGATTGTTCTTCTACATGTAATGCACTGTTTCTACTGCAACACATTGTTATCACCAGAGGGGCTAATTTTCTCAATATCCTCAACAATGTAAGAGCACAGTTGACACCAATGACAACACAGATATGTTGACATCAATGACAACACTGATTAGGCACATACTTGCAACACTGTGGTGATGAGTCCCTCCCTACGCTTTGTGTTTTGCATGTTTTTGTGTGGTCTAAATTTGTGTGGCAAAGAGTCCCTTCTCATGTTGTGTGTTTGTTTACTTTAATTAGCATTATATATATATATATATATATATATATATATATATATATATGTATGTATATATATATATATATATATGTATGTATATATATATATATATATATATATGTAATTTCTTAATCACGTCTTCTATTCATGTATTCATCATGTTTTGCATGACTTTTCTCATGTCTTCATCATGTTTTTCATGTCTTCAATAATGTCTTCTCTATGACTTGCATGCTTCCCACTATCTTCATTATGTCTTGCATGTCTCCAATGTATCTTCTAGTGCTTACTTGAGATTGGAGGCTAGAAATAGTTCCTCAATTTTTGTGTATGCCTTAGCTTCATGTGCTTGATGTGTTTGATGTGTTTTCAACTATACTTTAATGCATGTATGGGTCATAGGATCATACATCCATCTCCACATGGCATGGAAGATCTTCATCTCCCCATGAGAGCATCACGTCCTAGGTGACATCTACTTTGTGTTTCAATCAATCAATCAATCTTATCATTTACTTTTGCCTCTGTCCACAAAGGAAACACACTCTATCTAACAACAGTGCTGGAAGGCTTGAATACCATTCCAGGGCTTGATCGAGGCAAGCTCCTAAGCACCACAACCCCCAACCACTCTCTTATCATTGTAGGTTATAGGTGTGAAATCTTGCAGCGAGGAGTTTGGTGCAGGGCACCTAGCAAAGTTCTTGGGGTCTAGTCTATTAAGTCAATTTTACATATTTTCCTAGTTATGTTAGTATGTTCTAGAGTCAAATTTTGATGTAATGGTCTCATTAATAAGAGACATAGTGGATTTTAGTTTTAAAATATTTTAATAAATCCCACTAAGGGCATGACCATGTAGTGGTGGCCTTAGAAAAGGAAAATTTCTAATTATAGGTCTGCAGATTTTTCCTAGATTTTAGGACAGCCTTTTGTTTTCTTTATGGAAGGCTTTATTACCTTCTTCTTTTGGCTTTCCACGATGGAGAGAGGAGAAAATTGTGGATTTTAATGTAATATGCATATGATATCTTGGAGTCATTGAATTAGCTTGTGTGGGAAAAGTTTTCATAAAGAAATAAGACAAAAAGATATAATTTTCTGCAATTTTTTCGTGGTTTTCTTAGTTTTTTAGCATTAGTACGGACATGTATGGCCTTTTCATGGAGGGAATGGAATGAAATATGGAAGAGGGCTATGTCAACTCTAATTTGCATTTGGTTTGGTAGATTAATATTATTGTTTAAGAATCTTATTGAATTTTTATGATTTTTGGTCCAAAAACCTAGTTTTTTTGGATTTCTTAAGAAATCGATGGCTTGGGACCCATTTCCACCCACACTCTAATCCAATAATGGATGGAATGGAACTATTTTTTTAATTTTTCTCTGAATTTTGTGCTGCAGATGCAGCAAACTGGTGGAGGAGTCCTGTTAGAGCAAAAATAGCCTAATATCATCATGTATTAGGCATCTTGAGCATTGGTAGAATAGTGGGTTGAAGAGTATTGGATGTGGGTTGACCCAAGAGCCCTGAAAAAATTTTATATAGATCATTTTCAACATGTTTTCTATCTTGGAACAGGTTTTAGAAAATTAGAATAAGTTTCATGGTCATTTGCTATGTGGAGGAGGCCTAATTGGACCTAGTATAATTAGAACAATTATTTTTTTAAGAATATGTCACAAAACAACCATGTTTGCATGTTTGATATGTTATGAAAATCCATAATGGGTATCCAAAAATCTATTTTTTTATTGGGTTTACCTTGAATCGTTCAAGTTCTTCTCTAAAAACCTTATTGATATGGCTACTAGCTAGTGGGTCAGCTTGTGAAGAAACCATAGGAATAGTCAAGAATTGAGCATTTTGAATGGGTTGTAAGGTGTCTTCAAGGTAATTTAATGCTATTCAAGGTGGGTAGGAAGCTTGACACTCTACATTTACATTCTAACCTCAAAATTGGCACTTTTAGCCTATCCTAAGACCATGAATTTGTCAATATGTTGTCCTAGTTTGTATGGTCAGTCAAACCACATTTTGGAATTTGTTGTGTGAGTATGTACCTCCTTTGCATCAATTGGTATCAGAGCCCAAGGCAAATCCTATTTGGGAGGAAAGAAGGAAATTGAAGTGTGAAGGAAGAATAGTGCAAGATGCCTCCAAGGGCCAATCCAGTCCTCACTAGAGAAGTGAGAATAATGAAGGAATCTCAATAAGGAGTCCTAGCTAGACTTGTAGCCATTGAAGAAAACCTGAGAAGAGGTGTAGTCATTGAGTAAGATAGTGACCAAGAGAATGAAGGTGAGAATGCAAGCCCTCAAGAGGGATCCAATGTGGAAGAGATGGATCCAGATGATAGAAGGTTTATGAAGATACTGCAGACTATTAAAGGAGAGGGCACTGATGTCAAAATGGAATTACCCATTTATGAAGGAAAAATGAACACTGAGGAAGTATTAGATTGGATTGATGCCTTGGATAACTACTTTGAGTACAAGGAGATGCCAGAGGTGTAGAAGGTCAAATTGGCCAAGAGCAAGTTGAAGGGGCCAGCATTGACATGATGGAACTATGTTCAATCAGAAAGATTGAGGTAGGGAAAAACAAATATCAGTTGATGGGACCAGATGGTGTCCAAAGTAAAGAGTCAATTTCTTACTAAGGATTAGGCAATCTAAACTTTTAGAAAGTTGTAGAATTTAAAACAAAAAGACATGGATGTTATAGCCTATACTCAAGAATTCCACAAGTTGACCATGAGGACAGGACATACTAAAGATGAAGTTGAAAAGATTGCTAGGTACATCAATGGGCTTAGGCTCAATATTCAAGATGAAATTAGTCTAGCCACCCCTAGAAATGTGGAAGAATGCTTCGAATTAGTAGTGAGGGCAGAAGAAAAGATCAAAAGGAGACAAGAGCAGTAGACTAGGGGCAGAGGAAGAAGTTTCAGAGGAAGAGGGAACTTTGGTGCAAGAGGACAACTCTAGAAACATCAAGGAGAATCTATTAGGAACTCGTGTTTAGCCCTTCTCTTTACTTTGTTACTATATTGATGTTGGATGCATATGCTTTGTAAGTCGTCCTGTGGGTATATTGTATTATTCCACATTCATGGGGAGTAATAGTTGTTTAGATTAGACTTAGTATATAAGTACATGTTGAGGCCAATGAAGGCATCCATGAATTTATTGTATTGAGCTTGCTCAAAGGAGGTTGCCCCCTCGAAGTGGCCTACGATCAATAGATTCCTTCTGTGTTCTACTATTTCTGTTATTTTGTGTATTTTTTTCATTATATTGTTGTAGGAGGTTCCTCTCATCTAGTATCAGAGTGCTTTCTTGGGCTCGCTGGGTGGAATTTTTGCCAAAAAAATTTTACAGTGGCCTCTAGGCACTGTGATTATTGCAGTAGTCCTTTTTTCTTTGTATCTGTATTGTTCATTTCAATTACAGGTTCAAATCAGGGAATAATCCCTATCCGCTTAACTGTGGGAAGTGCCTAGGCATAGCCCTAAAACTCATTCTGAGGAGTACAACAGGAACCCTAAAGTAGCTGGCACATTGAGAGCACCTACCAGCGAAAAGGGCAATGGCCCCTACCTGATTGACTAGTTCTCATCCATGAGGTAAACTAAGAGCTATCATTTGTGGCAAAGTAGTTATTAGTTTTACTTAAGCTGTGGAGTGAGGGGTACAACCCCAATATGTAAGTCCTTAGACAACATTGGTAGCTGAGTGAATCCCCTAAATCTTTAGGAAGCCAAACTTACCTGAGGTCCATATCTATTGCGAGCTGATAAATCGTAGATTGCATCTGTCTAGAGCTATTACAGATCTTGTTGTAGAACGTTTCCAGAAAAAAAAATGTTTTTTCACCATATCTTCCTTGCTTTAGCTTCGTTTCCTCTAAAAATTCACTGGAACCCTTGAAATTCCATTTTGCATATTTCCTTCATCGAGGACCCTATCCCAAATTCCACTTATCGAAGCTAGAAATCCCACATTTGTCTATTTTTAGGGTTTGCCATAACTTCTTCAATTCTCACCCAATCACCTTCAAATTTTGCCACAGTGTTCATTTCCTATTTCTTCTCCTTTGTCCCTCTTGGACAAATTTTCCCATTCTTTCACCTACTTCTGAAATCCCCATTTTCTACTTCCCTGTGCCTTAGAAAGTGTCCAAAACCTAGTCAAACCCCAATTACCCATCAGAGTTTTTCCCAAATCCAAATTTTCCTTTACTAAAAAAATTTTTGTTTCTATTTTTCTACCCATTCCCAAAAAAAAAAACTCCTGCTTATGGTTGTCACCCATACAGGAGAAAAAAACATGGAGGATGAACTTGCAACCCTCAAGACCAAACCTCAGGATCTGGATGAAAAAATTCTCATCCTCAATCTTAAGCATTCAGTCATGAACAATAGATGGCAACCAGAGTCTTCTGCAGACACTGGGTTCTCTTCTTCTAACAATTTTCATGGGCTGAAGCTTGATTTTCCTCGCTTCAATGGTGATGATATGACTGGATGGATATATCGAGCAGAATAATATTTTAGTCTGCATAATACTTTTGATGTCAACAAAGTCCCACTTGCATCCTTTCATTTGGAACATGAAGCCCTTCAATGGTTCTATTGGTACATCAAGGCTCATGAAGAGCCAAAATGGATAGATTTTTCCAAACTCATTTTGCAACGATTTGGCCCTAATGCTTTTGATGACTTCACAAGAGCACTCATTAAACTTTGCCAAACTGGTACTATGAGAGAATATCAGATAGAATTTGAGAAACTAGCCAATCACATAGAGGGATTGTCAGATGAATTCTTCAGGAGTTGTTTTGTCAGTGGTTTGAAGGATGCAATCCGATCTGAGGTTAAAATGTTATATCCAAGTACAATGATGGAAGCCCTAAGTTTGGCTAAGTTGGCGGAGGACAAGATCATAGCTCAATAACACTCTAAATCAACTTTTGTTCCATTCAAAAATATGGTTTCCCAAATACCTCCAATCACACCAGCTCCTAGAACAACTCCTATCAAGCATTTGTCTGAAGCAGAGATGAGGGCAGGTAGAGAAAAAGGGTTTTGTTATAATTATGATGAGAAATTCACTCTGGGACATAGATGTGTTGAGCAAAAACTCTATCTCTTGGATGTGGATTCTCCACTTGCAACTTAAGTTTATGGAGATGCTTAGGATACAGTAGATGATCAAGTTGACATTTAGCAACCGCATGTTGACCCTCCTTCTCAGGAAGACCACCCAGAGATCTCTCTCCATGCTTTAGTAGGAGTCACCACCCCACAAACCATGTGGGTCAAGGGTTACTTCAAGAAGCTCCCTCTTACAATTCTCATTAATTCTGGTAGCACTCATAACTTTATTGACCCTCGGATCACCAAACAAGATGATTGTTTTGTCCATCCTTGCTCAAGCTTTGAAGTCATGATTTCCAATGGGGGCACATTATCTTGCAAAGGGAAGTGTCACAATGTGTGTATCTCTATTGGAGATTATAACCTATGCTTCAACATGTTTGCCTTGCCCTTACATGGATGTGATGTAGTTTTGGGCACTCAATGGTTATGTACACTTGGACCCATCTTATGGGATTTTGCTAAACTTTGGATGTAGTTTTCAGACAATGGGCAAAAACACACATTGAAGGGGGGCTTACAACCAGGGTCTCTCAGCATCATCAGTTCACATCGCATGGAAAATCTCCTTAAGAAGAATTCTCATGGTGTCATCGCTCAGCTCCATTCCATTCAGATGCAACCATCCGTGGTCTCCACCACTCCTTCAGATCTACAACAAATTTTGGATAGATATGCATGTGTCTTTGCTGAACCAGTGGGATTGCCACCTTCATGCCCAGAGGACCATCATATTTAGTTCCTTCCTGGAAGCATTCCTCCCAACATCAGACCCTACCACTACCCATTTCACCAAAAGACAATCATTGAGATGCTCATTTGGGACTTACTAAAGAAAGGTATTATTCGCCCTAGTACAAGTTCCTTTTCTTCACTAGTTCTTCTTGTCTAGAAAAAAGATGGGTCATGGTGCCTCCACATTGACTTCTAAGTACTTAATCACATCACAATCAAGGATAAGTTTCTGATTCCTATTGTTAATGAGCTTCTTAATGAGCTTGATGGCACTCATTTTTTCTCCAAGTTGGATCTTCGTTCTAGGTATCACCAAATTTAGGTTCATGAGGTTGATATCCCTAAAATAGCTTTCTGCATGCATGATGACCACTATGAGTTTTTGGTCATGCCCTTTGGCCTCACTAATGCTCCTTCCACATTCCAGGCATTGATGAATAAAATATTCTAGCCCTACTTGCGGAAATTCATTCTAGTCTTCTTTGATGATATCCTCATCTATAGTAAAACATGGGTTGAGGATCTCTAGCATCTAGATCTTGTACTGCAACTTCTCTCTGATCATCATCTTTATGCAAAATAGTCTAAATGTGTTTTTGGGTAGGAGGAAGTGGAGTATCTCAGGCATATTGTTTCATCCCAAGGGGTCTGAGTGGATCCTACCAAAATAGATGCCATGAAAAATTGGTCATATCCTCAAACACTCAAGAGCCTCTGTAGTTTTTTGGGACTGACTGGCTACTACCACAAGTTTGTCAAGGATTACGGCAAGATTGCGACTCCATTAACAACTCTATTGAAAATGGATGCTTTTACATGAACACATGCTCCTGAGTGTGCATTTGAAAAATTGAAACAAGCTATGTTTACTACAACTGTTCTAGCTATGCTAGATTTTTCCAAGACCTTCACTATTGAGAGTGATGCTTGCGGTAATGGACTTGGTGTTATTCTCCTTCAAGATGAACATCACATTACATTCACTAGCAAAGCCCTTTCAGGTAATAATTTAGTACTCTCTACATATGAGAATGAAATGATGGTTATTTTGCATGCAGTACAGAAGTGGTAGCCATACCTATTAGGGAATCATTTCTGCATCAAGACTGATCACCAGAGTCTGAAATATTTCCTAGAACAATGGGTATCCTCCCTAGCACAATAGAAATGGGTTAGAAAACTTATGGGTTATGACTATGAGATCACTTACAAGAAGGGTAAGGACAATATTGTGGCGGATGCTCTTTCTCACATATTTGATGACCAAGCTTCTCTTTCAGCTATTTCTATGCTTGTTCCAAATTGGTTGGAATCTGTCCCACAGGGCTATGTCAATGACTCTTCATTGTCTCAAATCATCCAACAGTTGGCCAATAACCCTTATGTTATACCGCATTACTCTTGGGATGGTGCTTCTCTGAGATACAAGGGTCATATGGTGCTTCCCCAGAGCACAGATCTTCAACAGGATGTCTTCTATGAACTCCATGCTTCTCCATCGGTAGGGCACTCTAGGTTCCTCAAAACTTATGAGCAGGCACAATGTAACTTATTTTGGAAGGGAATGAAAAGGGCAATTCAATAGATGGTGGATGAATGTGATTCCTACTAGTGCAACAAGGGTGAAATGACACTCCTTCTTAGATTGTTTGAACCCTTGCCCATCCCTACACGGATTTGGATAGATATTTCTATGGATTTCATTGAGGGGCTCCCTAAATCTAGAGGGAAGACAATGATATTGGTTGTGGTTGATCACCTCTCCAAATATAGTCATTTTTGTGCCCTCAGCCATCCCTATATTACCTCCTTAGTTTCACAGATTTTCATGGACCAGATCTTTTGTCTTCATGGAATCCCTTCTTCCATTGTCTCAGATCATGATGCAACTTTCACCAGTCATTTTTGGACATAAATATTTCACCACACTGGCACCAAACTCAAGATGAGTTCAGGGTATCAGCCACAAATAGATGGTCAGACTGAAGTTATCAACAAATATTTGGAAACTTATCTTCGTTGTTTCACCTTAGACCAATAGCATCAATGGGCAGTGGCTCTCTCTTGCTGAATGGTGGTATAATACCTCCTATCACACTGCATCTAAAATGAGTCCATATGAAGTAGTCTATGGTTAGGCACCACCAGTGCTCCTTCCATACACCCCCAGTAGTTCACTAGTTTAAGCAGTTGACATGGTTCTTTGAACCTGAGATCAAATTCTTTGTATTTTGCAAGACAATCTTTACATGGCAAGAAATTGAATGAAACAACAAGCTGATCAGCACCATTCTAAGCGCACTTTTCAAGTAGGTGATATGGTTTTTCTTCATCTACAGCCATACAAGCAATCCTCCCTAACACTCAAAGCGTGTCATAAGCTGGTTCCAAAGTTCTATAGGCCATATAAGGTTCTCCAGAAGATTGGGTTAGTTGCTTATACATTGGAGCTTCCTCCTTCTTCCTGTGTTCATCCAGTATTTCATGTCTCTTGTCTAAAGAATGTTCTTGGCACCAACATCAGAGTAAAAACTATTTTACCAGAACTGGATAACGAAGGATCCATCATTTTGGAGCTGGAGGCAATCCTCGATAGGTGAACTCATTAGCTTCGCTCTCGATCCATCACAGAGGTATTAATTTAGTGGCATGGAATGCAACCAGAGGATGCTACATGGGAACCACTCCTTCAGATTTAGCAATAATTTCCACATCTTAAGCTTTGAGGACAAAGCTTTTCTAAGAGGGAGGGGATGTTAGGAACCTATGTTTAGCCCTTCTCTTTACTTTATTAGTATATTTCTATTGGATGCATATGCTTTGTAAGTCGTCCTGTGAGTATATTGTATTATGCCACATTCATCGGGAGTAATAGTTGTTTAGATTAGACTTAGTATATAAGTACGTGTTGAGGCCAATGAAGGCATCCATGAATTTATTGTATTGAGCTTTCTCAAAGGAGGTTGCCCCCTTGAAGTGGCCTGCGATCAATAAATTCCTTCTATGTTCTACTATATCTATTATTTCATGCATTTTTTTCATTATATTGTTGTAGGAGGTTCCTCTCAGAATCAAGTGGAAGCAATAAAAAGAACCAAGGAACAAGAGGTGAATCAAGTCAAAGAGTTAACTTTAGAGGAAGAAGATCCAACAGTAGAGGAAGGTTTGGTGGCCAAGGCAGAGGATCAACCAATTTCTCAGGCAAATGTTACAACTGTCATTAGTTTGGACACCCTACATTTAAATGTCTAGAGAAGAAAGAATCAAGTTCTCAAGGAGGTGAATGAAGGACTTAAATAGCACATGAAGAAGACAGTGAAAGTTTCTATTCACCATTGCAACCTGCTGCTCCTGAGAGGGGTGATGCATTAATGTTCAAGAGGACACTCCTCAAGGTGCTAGTAGCCAAGGAGCCTTCACAGAGGAAGTCATTGTGTAGAACAACATGCAAATCACATGGCAAAGTGTGCAAGGTCGTTATTGACTTAGGATCCACTGATAATCTAGTTTCTTTGGAAATGGTAGAGAAGCTGCATTTAAAGAAGATTCGTCACTCCACACATTACAAGATGTCATGGTTGAATAAGGGGCAACAAGTATTAGTAAATGAATAGGCATGGGTGGAGTTCAACATTGGTGGTTACAAGGATAAGATCCTTTGTGACATCATCCCCATGGATGTTTGTCACATATTGCTAGGAAGACCATGGAAACATGATAGAAAGAGCAAACATGATGGTTAGAAGAACACTTATGTGATAGAAAAGGATGGGGTCTCATTTGAATTAACACCTCTTCCTGAAGAAGAGTCTGATAACAGATTGCATCTAGCATCATGATGGTAGGAGAGAAAGAGTTTTTACAAACAATGAAAGAGGAAGGACAAGGATTTGCAGTAGTGATCAGACTCAAGACTAAGTCTGATGTAGTAGCAAATAAGGTAGTAGAGATACCTAGTGAAGTTCAGTATCTATTGGACAAGTATAAGGACATAGTGGTAGATGAGCTTCCAAGTTCATTGCCTCCCATGAGAGACACCAACCATCATATAGACCTAATACATGGGGCCAATTTGCCTAATAAGGCTGCATACAAGCTTACTCCACAGCACAAGTTCAAGAATTGTTGGATAAAGGGCTCATTAGAGAGAGCTTAAGTCCTTGTGTTGTTCCTACAATCTTAGCACCCAAGAAAGGTGGAGAGTGGAGGATGTGTACTGACTCAAGGGCTATAAACAAGATCACCATCAGATATAGATTCCCAATCACCATAATGGAGGACCTCATGGATTGCTTAGGAGGTGCATGCTACTTCTCCAAGATTGATCTCAAGAGTGGATATCAACAAATCAGGATAAGGGAAGGAGATGAATGGAAGACTACCTTCAAAACCAATGAGGGACTCTATGAATGGATGGTAATGCCTTTTGGACTCTCATATGCTCCTAGTACATTCATGAGGTTAATGAATGAGGTCCTGAAACCTTTTATTGGGAAGTTTGTAGTTGTCTATCTAGATGATATTCTTGTGTTTAGCAAAACAAAAGAGGAACACTTACAGCACCTTGACATGGTTTTATAGAGGTTGAATGAGGAGAAGCTAATGATAAACCTCAAGAAGTGTGAGTTTATGAAAGAAGAGCTAGTTTACTTGGGTTTTGTCATCTCTAAAGGCACATTGAAGATGGATCCATCCAAAGTTGAAGCTATTCTTAGCTGGCCAACTCCAAGATCAGTCGGAGAGGTAATAATTTTTCATGGTTTGGCTACATTTTATAGGAAGTTTATCAAAAATTTCAGTCATATTTGTTCTCCTATTCTTGAAACCATTAAGGGAGATAAGAAAAGGAAGTTTCAATGGACTGAAGAGGCAAAAACAAGATTTGAATACCTAAAGAAGAGAGTGGCACAATAGCCCATACTCACTTTACCTGACTTTGACAAAGTCTGGTTGAGGAGCACCTCGAGAATCTAAAAGATTCCTTATATTTTATGTTTTGTCCAAATGTTATATTGTAATGTTTTTGAGCCCTATTAGGAGACTGTATACATGTCATTAAGTTGTCATTAAAGGATTGTAACCGAACAAGTATTTGTAACTATTTGGCAGTGATGGTTCGCCTTCCATCTTGTAACTACCTATGTGATGTATGGGAGTCCTTAAATAGTGAGTCTGTATGTGAGATGAGTAGACAGAGAGGAAAAAGAATTGATTGTATGTACATTTTTTATTAGAAGAAATAAATAAGTTTCATGTTTTGGTGTAATCGCAGGGATGTAGATTAGGGTCATTCCACTGGTGGATTTCTACGAAATAAGTGGAATGACCTCCTTGTTATTAGTTATTTTCTGTGTGCTGTTCAGTTATAGAGGTTGATGAGATATGTTATCGGGAGTATAGAGTAAAGTCTGGCCAAAGATGCAAGTGTTACCAATGGTTGACCCATCAATTGAACCAGTTCAACGGTTCAATGGGTTCATGGGTTCAACGGATTCATAAAGATCATTCAGTTCATTTGGTTTGCCAGTTCAACAAAGTGAAAATGGTTCAAAAGTTCAATGAACTTGGAGGTTCAAGGAGTATAAATGGTTCAACCACTATAGTGGTTCAATATTGTAATCTCTTTTGTATGTTTCCACTGCACGCTCTGCATCAGATTGGTATCAGAGCTAGCAAAAGCTCTGGGAGGAGATGTTATGTATTTGATTTCTGAGATGAAGAGTTGAAACAATATGTTTGTTTGGTGACTATTTGAAGATAGAGATTGTGGAAAGACTTTTGAAGGTTGACAGTAGAGTTGCAAGACTGTTGCAGATGCTCATGCCATCTAGTTGCTAGAAGGAATAAGGATTCCTGTGTGTGGGCAGATGAGGATGAGGTCTATCAAGACCATTCACCAACATAGATTAAGCTGGAGAAGGGTGCAGAGTGAAGCCACTGAGGAGAGAGTGGTAGATGCATCACCAGGATCTGCTGTTGGACGTGAGGAATGGGTCTGTGAAGCAACATGTAAGATGGACAGTTGATGGAGCATTGTGTTGTAGTCATGGAGGTTTTGTTCAGTCTAAGAGTACTCCACTGATGGGAGTAGAAGGAGCTTGAAGATGCTCTGGAGTTGATGGTAGTTTGATTTTGTTGGTTGGTTGGTCACTAGCCCAGTGATGTGAAGATTGGAAGCTTGAAGCTGAAGGATGAAAGATGAAGCTAGAAGAGATGCAGAAAAAGGTAGTTTTTTTATTTTGTAGGTACATTTCCAAGGGACTTGGAAATTTTGTTGGTTGGTTGTATGGTACAAGAGCACCTCAAGAATCTGAAAGATTCCTTATATTTTATGTTTTGTCCAAATGTTATATTGTAATGTTTCTGAGCCCTATTGGGAGACTGTATACATCTCATTAAGTTGTCATTAAAGGATTGTAACCGAACAAGTATTTGTAACTGTTCGGCAGTGATGGTTCATCTTCCATCTTGTAACTACCTATGTGATGTATGGGAGTCTTTAAATAGTGAGTCTGTATGTGAGACGAGAAGACAGAGAGGAAAAAGAATTGATTATATGTATATTTTTGAGTAGAAGAAATAAATAAGTTTTGTGTTTTGGTGTAATCGCAGGGATGTAGATTGGGGTCATTTCACTGGTGGATTTCTACGAAATCAGTGGAATGACCTCCGTGTTATTAGTCTATTCTCTGTTCTTATAGGATTAGTTGTTTTCTGTGTTGTTCGGTTATAGAGGTTGATGAGATATGTTATAGGGAGTATAGAGTAAAGTCTGGCCGAAGATGCAAGTGTTTTCGATGGTTGAACCATCGGTTGAACTAGTTCAACAATTCTACAGGTTCACAGGTTCAATGGATTCATAAAGATCATTTGGTTCATTTGGTTCGCCAGTTCAACAAAGTGAAAATAGTTCAAAAGTTCAATGAACTTGGAGGTTCAAGGAGTATAAATGGTTCAACCACTACAGTGGTTCAATATTTTAATCTCTTTTGTATGTTTCCATTGTACGCTCTATGTCAAAGTCTTTACATTAGAATGTGATGCTAGTGGAGCAGCCATAGGTACAGTCCTGAGTCAAGAAGGCAGACCAGTAACTTTCTTTAGTGAAAAGCTCAATGAGGCCAAGAGGAGGTACTCATCATATGATTTGGAACTTTATGCATTGGTACAGTCTTTAAGATAGTGGAGACATTACCTCTTACCCAAAAAGTTTGTAGTCTACATAGACAATCATGCACTGTGTTTCTTGAACAGCCAAGACAAGTCAAGTCATAGGCACATCAAGTGGGTGGAATGTTTATAGAGTTATACTTTCATAATCAAGCATAAGAAGGGCCAAGCAAACAAGGTAGCTAATGCACTGAGTAGAAGATCAATCCTAGTGCATGAAATATAACTTTAGAGTGTTAGTTTGGAAGCACTAAAGGACATGTATGTTGCTGATATAGATTTCAAGGATGCCTACTCCATTTTCCACCAATTCCAAGGTACTTTTCATTAAATTTTTTTTTATTTTCTACTATAAGAAGGATTTCTATTCAAGGGAGCTCAGTTATGCATCCCTAGATGCCCTATGAGTACAAATCTTATAAGGGAGAAGTACTGTGGAAGTCTTGGAGGACACTTTGGCATAGAAAAAACACTTGATCAAGTAAGAAGGTTTTATTTTTGACCTAAGATGCATACTAATATCCAAAAATTTGTTGAATCTTGTGGAATTTGCCAAAGAGCCAAGGGCTCTAGTTCTAATACAGTCTTATATCAGCCTCTTCCAATTCCTAGTAGACCTTGGGAACATCTTAGTATGGATTTTGTTCTAGGCCTACCTAAGACACAGAGAGGAGTAGACAGTGTTTTTGTAGTTGTGGACAGATTTAGCAAGGTGGCACATTTCATTCCATACAAATGCACTAGTGATGCATCAAATATTGCTAGTTTGTTCTTCAAGGAGATTGTTAGAATTCATGGGCTTCCCCTCACCATTGTCTCAAATAGAGATTCCAAGTTTATAGGTCATTTTTGGAGGACCTTATGGAAGAAACTAGGCACAAATCTAACTTTCAGCTCTGCCTATCATCCACAAATAGATGGGCAGACTAAAGTAATGAATAGATCATTGGGGAATCTACTTAGATGTCTTACAAAGGAACATGGACAGCAATGGGATCTTGTCATCCCACAAGCAGAGTATGCTTACAATGACTCCATTAACAGGAGCATAGGTAAGAGCACTTTTGAAGTAGTATACAGATTGAATCCAAGAGGTATCTTTGAGTTAAGAGATTTAAGAGGAGTAGAGAAGAGAAGTGCTAAAGGAGAGGAGTTTGATATGGCCATGAAAGACATTCATGGTCAAGTTAGAGAACAACTCAAGAAGAGTGTTGAAAACTACAAGAAGCATGCAGATTTGAAGAGGACAAATGTCTAGCTAAAAGTGGGAGATTTGTTACTTACACATCTTAGAAAAGAGAGGTTACCTAAGGAAAAATTAACTAAGTTGTTGATGAAGAATATTGGGCCATAAAAGGTGGTCCACAAGTTTGGTGAAAATGCATATGAGATAGAACTCCCTCCTGGAGTTGCTATCTCACCAATTTTTAACATTGCTGATTTATATCCTTTTAAGGAATCTTTGGATGCAGGTATAGGTGTTCATGAAGGTGATGATGCTGATTGGATTAAGGATCTTCCTCCTACTGCACTAGTCAAACTTGAAGCAATTCTAGACAACAAGGAGGTCAAGAGAACAAGACATAAAGTTTACAATGAATATTTGGTGAAGTGGCAAGGTCTTCCTCATGAATATGCCAATTAGATGACAGCTGAGGATATTGAAAAGCATGGCACTACTGTGACTGATCTGATTTCAGGAGATGCCTAAAATCCTTTCTCTTGGGGTGAATGGTGCAAGGCAGCTAGAAAGGTTCTTGGGGTCTAGTCTATTAAGTCAATTTTACATATTTTCCTAGTTATGTTAGTATGTTCTAGAGTCAAATTTTGATGTAATGGTCTCATTAATAAGAGACATAGTGGATTTTGGTTTTAAAATAATGTAATAAACCCCACTAAGGGCATGACCATGTAGTGATGGCCTTAGAAAAGGAAAATTTCTAATTATAGGTCTGCAGATTTTTCCTAGATTTTAGGACAGCCTTTTGTTTTCTTTATGGAAGACTTTATTACCTTCTATTTTTGGCTTTCCATGATGGAGAGAGGGGAAAATCATGGATTTTAATGTAATATACATATAATAGCTTGGAGTCAAAAATTAGCTTGTGTGGGAAAAGTTTTCATCAAGAAATAAGAGAAAAAGATACAATTTTCTGCAATTTTTTTATGGTTTTCTTAGTTTTTCAACATTAGTACGGACATGTACAACCTTTTCATGGAGGGAATGGAATTAAATATGGAAGAGGGCTGTGTCAACTCTAATTTGCATTTGTTTTGGTAGATTAATATTATTTTTTAAGAATCTTAGTGCATCTTTTCTAATTTTTCGTCCAAAAACCTAGTTTTTTTTAATTTCTTAAGAAATTGTTGGCTTGGCAACCATTTCCATCCACACTCTAACCCAATAATGGATGTAATGGAGCTATTTTTTTCTCTTTCTCTGATTTCTGTGCTGCAGATGTAGGAAATTGGTGGAGGAGTCCTATTAGAGCAAAAACAACCTAATATCATCATGTATTAGGCATCTTGAGCATTGGTAGAATAGTGGATTGAAGAGTATTGGATGTGGGTTGACCCAAGAGCACTAAAAATAGTTTATATAGATCATTTTCAACATGTTTTCTATCTTAGAATAGGTTTTATTAAATTAGAATAAGTTTCATGGTCATTTGCTATGTGGAGGAGGCCTAATTAGACCTAGAACAATTAGAACAGTCATTTTTTTAAGCATATGTCACAAAACAACCATGTTTTCATGTTTGATATGTTATGTAAATCCATAATGGGTATCCAAAAATCTATTTTTTTATTGGGTTTACCTTGAATCCTTCAAGTTTTGCTCTAAAAACCTTATTGATAGGGCTACTAGCTAGTGGGTCAGCTTGTGCATAAACCATAGGAATAGTCAAGAATTTAGTATTTTGAATGGGTTGTAAGGTGTCTTCAAGGTAATTTAATGTTGTCCAAGGTGGGTAGGAATCTTGACACTCTAGATTTGTATTCTAACCTCGAAATTGGTACTTTTAGTCTATCCCAAGACCATGAATTTGTCAATATGTTGTCCTAGTTTGTATGGTCAGTCAAACCACATTTTGGAAGTTGTTGTGTGAGTATGTACCTCCTCTACATCAGAGTTGAAAGAGATTAGAGAAAAGGATAAAGATTCAGGATCTGAAAAAAATAATGAAGAATATCCCTTCTTGGACAAGGGTGCTTGCACCTATGTCCTCCAGATTACTGTTGTCAGAAACTCTGAAGCAGGTTGTAGGCTACATCCCCTTACAGTTCTAGATCTATAGAAAAAGTTGCTTATTGGACTAGGGTGCCTGCACCAGTGTCCCTAAATTTTCTACTTTCTAGAATCTAAGTCTCGGTACATTTCTAATATGCATTTAGTGCCTTCCTGTGTGATCATTTGTCATGTTTCATCTATTTTCTTACAATTTCATATAATTAGAGTTTAAGGCTTAATCAGATTAGGGTTTAACAAATTATCAACTAATTCTAATTTTCCTTATCATTCCAAGGGACACCAAAGTTGTAGCTAAGTCCTCTTGCAAAAGTTCTGAATTAACTCAATTTATGTCCTTCAATGCTATATGTGAAAGGTGGGTTTGATTGAATCTATCTAAAACACCACCTCAATCTCATTAATCCCACTTTTCCTACACAATATTCCTCTATCCATACCTTATCTTCTTTGAAATGATGTTACTTCTCTTAGTCACAACACCATCTCAAAGAGGGGCAAAATGTAGACACCTAAAATTAACCATGCCTTGTCGATACATCACTTGGGAAACTTTGTAACACATTTTGCCCTAGTAATCTTTCCATCACCTAATTAGTTAAATAAATCATATTTATTTAACTAATCCCATTTTAATTTCTCTATCCAATTAATTAAATAAATTATATTTATTTAATTAATCCCCACTTTTCTCTCATCCAAATTAGTTAAATAAATTAAGGATTTATTTAATTAATGTATTTCACATCATCCCTTTCCAATTATTTAATTCCATATTCATCTCTATCTTCACATGGCTAGAAGGTTCTAATCCTTGTAAGGTGGAGACCATCTGACTTTATTTCCTCTCATTGAATCCTCATGTGACACTTGTCACATGACTACAACTCCTTGTGTCACTTAAACCTAGCCATCCATCACTAATCTAATCCTAGCCATCCATTCCTATCACTCACCTCCTATAAATCAAGCCTCACCCAAGACATTTGGACATCCACATTTCATACATCATTATTCTATTGAAATAACTCTAGTTCTTCTCATCTATCATCTTCATATTGTCATTATGCTACAAATTTGAGCAATCAACATCTCATCTAATCTATCATCCATCAAACAAAACAAAGCTAGTAGATTTGGAAGCATCTAATCTATTCTATCATGTGTGGAGGACTTGGTTCAAAGGTAAAGGTATTTGGGTTTGTTGTCATTATCTTCTTATTGCCTTTGGACCAATTTTCTATCTACAAAAACTTATGTATGGTAGAAGTGATAGGAAATGACAAACGCACAAAGTGTCTTCTACATGAAAGAAGGTTTTCCACTAAGAGAATAAAAAAGAGAGAAAAAAGGAAATCAATCACCTCAAAGAAGAAAGGGATGAGTGCTCCACAATCAAAGACAAGACCCAAGAAAAATCCCAACCAAAGATAGAAGATCCAAAAATCCATGAAGATATCAAATGCTTGAAAATAATTAATATGAAGCTCGGATAATCACAACAACACCATTTTTTTCTACAAAATACCGAGGAAGATTTCAAAGATTTCTATAAAATGCCAAGAGTGTGAGAGAATGAGATAGAGAGTGCAAGATGTTTATAAGACCCTCCTAGAGGATTCAAAATGTAAGGGTTGGAGAAAATAAAAAGAAAGATAGGTAAAAAATAAGAATTTTCTTCCAACTCCACCTACTTCTCTACTAGCTCAAAAAGAATTTATTTCACTAAGTTTAGTCAAGGACCACTTGATCACTCTTACTACTCCGACACACAAAACATTTCTGCAAGATAGTCAATCAAAACTCCCTTTCTATGGATATCATCGAGTGCTTGGCCATTCCAATAATGAATGTCAAACATTGAATGAAAAAATCAATACCTTCATAACATGTGTGCTTACACTTTCCCTTCTATTATAGTACCTCCTTTTCCTTCAATGAATAAGTGATAGAGAAAATCACCCTAGTTCATTTTGCATAATAAACATTTTTTTCTCTACATCATGGTTAAGTCTCCTTTGTTATGGCATCAATCCACCTCTATAATCACATTGTGATAGATTCCAACATTTTACAAAAGCAAAATGATAGTTGTCCTCGCCTATGTTCTGGGGTGCAGTGAAAAACTTGTTCCTTCTTGTGGACACTCTTTCTCTCTCTAACCCCTCTCCCTTACCTTAAAATCAATATCATACATTTCTTTACGCAATTATTTAATGGGGGCATATGTATTATCACATGTACATCAATACATGTACCTTACTTCATTTGCACTCCCTAAGGTGTATCTTATTAATTCACACCCTAAGGATTTGTTTATTTTTAAGCTCCCTAAAGTGTTCACCTCCTAGGATGTTGATATTTGATGCACTCCCTGAGGTGTTAACAACAAATGGTCACATAACATAACACAACTTGCTAGCCTGTGATCCTTGTAATCTATGAACCACCCAATATAACTCAACTTGCTAGTCTGTGTGCTTCATACAACCTTTTTACACATGGTCACCTAGCATAAAGCAACTTGTTAGCTCATGATCCATGAGCATGATTTGATCTACATCACCCCTAGTGAAAGAACAAGATAGCACCCGAGTCATCTACTCTTCCTCGCTCGTATTGATTGTTCCCTTGTCTATTTGTATACAATCAATCAACTCATTACATTATTCTATATCCTCTTTAGAATTTCTCTATTTTAATTTTTCTTTTATATTTTTGGGACAACTCGTGGTATTGAGACAACCTTTCATACCAAGGTCTCTTTATCTTATGGACTAAAAATCTATCTTTTGTCTACTTATTTGTTTTGTTATTAAATGATTCATGTTTTCCATGAATGCTTTTTGTTTTCAATGAATGATTCATGTTTGCCATGTATGCTTTGTGTTTTCCATAGATGCTTTATGTTTTCCATGTGTGCTTTTCTATGACTAATTCTATGTGTCTTATGTATGTTTAACCTCTTTATCTAAGAATTGTAAAATTATAGAACCCTAAGCTTTGGGCATTTTGCATCTCTCAACATAAAGACATTCTACAACTTCAACATTCTGATGAAGAAGTTTGGCTTCTCCATACTTTATTGTTTGTATAAATGTAAGTTGATACCCTCACTAAAGTGGGGGCTAAATGTAGTGCCGTAAATATTGCCACTTACGCATTCAAACTAGGTTTAACACTCTATTTAGAATTAATGTTCTTATATTGATAAAAAGGTGGCAAACCACCTATAAATATATTTGATGCAGAGGCATCCACACTAAAAACCCATAAGCATCATCATATTTTTAAACCCGTCAGCATCATCATATTTTCTTTGCCATCTGATATCCTCCTGCAGATAAACCTTCGACCTTTCGCCTATCAGCAGCATCATCATATTCGGTGCACACCATTATCCTCCTGATGATCGCTATTCACCTTGCCGCCAAACTCTATCTACAGCATCATGATGTTCGGCATCATCTGCACCTTTTATCTACAAGATATAAAATATCAGGTTCCTCCCATATATCCTAATGACAACAACCTCATGCACCTCTCCTCTGATGCTTACGTCACCCTGATATTCGACCTGCTTACACAACCAGCATCAGGATATAAATTATTAGGTCATATTGAAACATCCTGATGATGGTAACCAACTTTATGCACACGACGAATATTCCATCGAATATTCCTTCCGCGATCCACTGATCTCCTTGATGTCCTCCGCCTATGCCAAAACACTTATCATCGGCAGGATAAACTTTTATCGGGTGATATTTGGAATGTCCTGATGACGATGACGTCACATGAACTGTTACTCTCTCCAATATCCTTGCTTATCGGCCAAACATAACATTGTCAGCCCACGATGGAAATGTCAACCTGATCTACTAACTCACGCCGATATGCTCTTCGTCGTCAACACGTTGCTATTGTCACCCGATGCACATTCACCTTATGTGATATACTGCATCATATTCATAAATATGCAGCTAATGCCTGATGTAACTATAGGATATACACAGAAATATCCTGATGATGCAGATGCGATGAATACACTGACCTTAGTAGATTTTCACCATTCTGATCTGCTGAACTTCTTGGGGTGACCCGATCCACTTCCTGGATGATCTTCCAGACTCTAACAACCTGCACAACCTAGCACATACCCATGCTAGGGTTCTTCAACATCTCGTGACTGTGATCCTGCAAACATGCATGTGAACAAATAGAAACACAAAACTAAAACCTAAAATACTGTACATGACCCTTCCTCTGATTCACAGAATCAACTGGAGGAATGGGACGAAGAACCCATTTGGCCAATCAAAACAATGATTCAATTGCATAGTGTGATCAAATGATTTAAAACACCAATAGAATCTTGATTAGCTTTCAAAAGATGCGATTACAGTACTCTATTTTCCAACAGCACATTGTAACTTCTCAGTATGTCTCTCTATATCTCTCCATCTCTAAAATGACCTGATCTGGGGGTATTTATCTACTCTCAGTAGTACTATTTTTTGCCTCTAAGCAGCTGGGAGACCCAACCGAACTAACAAACTAAACAGCTGTCCAAACAAACTATCTAAAAATAGTAAAAGCATTGGTCAATTCAGACCTTATTATATTCATTGGTCTTATAAGACCTTCTTGGAAACATCAACAAGATTTAAAACTAACTAACTACCTCGTGGAGGCCACTGTGGGTTAGGTGCACCTGCACCATACTCCCCAACAAAAAATGAACTCATGTCCCATGAGTTAGGTTGTGGAAGAATTCCACCTTTATTCTTTGCCATCTCAGTGTTTTGACCTGTTCCAGCTTTATCCTCTGTTGTCTCTTGGTTGCTCCAAGATTTAGGAACTGTAACTTTTTGTCTGGCAAGTAAACCCTCATGCCTGTCAGTGTAGGCCCTCCTCACACATACCCTGTGTTTGCTAGTTTGTCTTACCAGCACCTTTGTCTA
Source organism: Cunninghamia lanceolata (assembly GCA_027924645.1). Taxonomy (NCBI): domain Eukaryota; kingdom Viridiplantae; phylum Streptophyta; class Pinopsida; order Cupressales; family Cupressaceae; genus Cunninghamia; species Cunninghamia lanceolata. The sequence continues at coordinate 11,185,948 of BSBN01000193.1, forward strand.
ACTACCTGGTTGAAGAACCTAAGGAATTGCCTCTTGAACTTTTACAATGTGCAAATCTGTCTTCCTTTCAACTTTTATAGGACAAACAATAGTCCCAACTACAATCACATCCTTATCTTGCCAATCAATCTTTGGCTACTCATAAACCTGTTGTTTGATCTATGGCTGACCTCTGTCAATCAAAACTATTGTCCTTAACAACTTCTTTCCCTGCAGTATCCTCAACTACCATTATGCCTGCTGCTGTAGGCATCTGCACAAATTCCTTCTTTCCCACTAAAATGATTTTTGTTGCCTTCTATGCTGCAGCTTCTTCCTGTAATGGCATCAACATAATAGTTTTCCCATCCTTCTTGATGGTGTAGGTATTTGCATACCCATCATACAGTACCCTCCTATCAAATTGCCATAGCCTACCCAAGAGTAGGTGACAACGTTCCATGGGCAAGATGTCACACAAAACTCTATCATGATATGCTCCAATCTAAAAATCAACATATGCCTGTTCATATACAAAAAGTGATTGACTATCACTCACCCAAGATGCCTTGTAAGGGTGTTGGTGTGGAATCCTTTCCAAATTTAGTTTATCCACCATTTCCTGAGATACCATGTTGTATGTTGAACCAGTATCAATGACAACCTTACATACTTTACCTTTGCTTTTGCATGTGGTCTTGAAAAGAGCTTTTCTTTGCACCATATCCTTTGATGTCTTCAAGACTGTCCTTCTTAACATCAAGGCTTCTCCCTCCTTAGGATATCCATAATTGTCAGGAGCTCTATCTCCTTGATAAGTGTTTGAACTTTGCACACTTTCCTCTACTTTCTCTTCTTGCACAAGTTGTACTCTCTTGTCATTCATTCTATCATTTCTAGATGATGAACCTTGTCTTTCTGGACATTTAAAAAATGGATGACCAAACTCACCATAGGTGTAACACTTTCTTGAAAATGTAGTAGAACCTCTACCACTTCCAAATCTGCCTCTAGTACCTTTCCATCCACCTTTGAAATCAGACTATCCCTATCCTTTCCCAGTGTCTTCTTGACCCTCATTGGTTTGCCTTGTTGTAGGGGCTGATCCTCTTCCCCTCATATTGCTGCCTCTTCCTCTCATGGATTTATCTTGTCTTCTATTCATCTTTTCTTCAATCCTAATTGCCATTTGATAACAATCCTCCACATTCTTAGGGTTAGCTAAAACTAACTCATCTTGTATGTTCAATCTCAAACCAGCTAAGTACCTAGCCACCTTTTCTACCTCATTCTCATGATGACCAGATCTCATACTCAACTTATAAAACACCTCAGTATATGCCTTCACATCCATTTCCTTTTGCCTTAAAATTTGTAGCTTCTTAAACATTTGAATTTCATAATCCTTGGGTAAGAATTTACCTTTGATCCTTGCAACCATTTTATCCCATGAAGTGATCTTTGACTTTCCTTGTTTCCTTCTCTCAGATTGTACATAATCCCAACATACCAAAGCATGACCTCCTAACTTGGTCTTTGCAATCTTTACCTTCTGATCTTCAGAAACATCCTCACATTCAAAGTGATTATCAAGTGCAGCAATCCAATCTAGTAACTCATCTTCATTCAAACTTCCATTATACTTGGAAACATCAACCTTTACCTTAGGTTTATCACTCTGCACTTCCTTTAACAGTTTTGCAAATCTCTAGTCTTCAGCATTCAGTTCTTCATCTACCTCTTCAAATTCTTCATCAGCATCTTCCTCTTCTTCTGATTCACTGTCTTCCACTTCCCTCTTTTTGTTCTTCTCCAAGGCTACTGATGCAGAGGCATCCACACTATACCCTTCGCTGATAGCATGAATGTCTGCAGACCAACCTCATCATCATCATCTTCGCCATCATCATCATCATATTTCGGCTTTACTCTGTCAGCATCATGTTTCCGAAAACTAACAGCATCATCATATTGCACCTGCCGACCGATATCCTCCTGCAGACAAGCCTTCGCACTTTCGCCTGTCAACAGCATCACCTTACTCGATTATCGGCAGCATCATCATGTTCGACCAGCGCGAACATCCTCCTGACGTCCACTGTTCACCTCACCGACAATTTCTGTCTTCACTACCTTCAACATCATCATGATGTTCAACAGGCGCAAACATCCTCCGGTTGCACTGTTCATCGGGCGCCAAGCACTAGCGGCCTCATCATGATATTTAACATCACCTTCGTCAGCAGGATATTCAACATCCGGTTGCTCCAAATATCCTGATGACGACCTTCAACGCCTTCCCTTCGATGCTCCGATAGCTGACGACACAAGCTTCAGCATCATGATATTCAACAGGATAACGAACATCCGGTTCTTCCCATTTATCCTGATGATGACAAACCTTAACTCCTCGCACCGTTCACTCGATGCTGACGTCACCCGATATCCTGATGACGTAGATCCTGATGACGATGACGTCACCCGCAGTTTCACAATATCCTGCTGCTCCGAAATGTCCTGATGACGTATATCATGATGATGATGACGTCATATCCTGCTGTTTGCCAAACTTAGTTTTTCTTCGGCCCGCGATCAACCCGATCTTCAGCCTGATGCCGATGCGCTCCTCCTCGGCCCTCCTGATGATGATCACCCCGACGAACATGCACTTCATGCACTCAACTGCATCATGTTCATCTTCACTTATCCGGATGATGATGTCCGAACTGTCTGCAGGATATTTACAGAAATATCCTAATGATGCTGTCTTTACCGAACTTCTTCACTTAGCGAAAACTCACTTCGCCGATCCACCAGGGATGACCCGATCCACCTCAGGGTGATCTTCCAACTCAGTCAGCTTATCAACTCGACCTAGCACATGAGGATGCTAGGGTCTTCAACATCTCTTGACCACGATCCTGCACACCTGCATGCAAACGGAAAACAATCTAACATCTAGCCTACTGTACATTGCCATTCCACCGATCAGATGAGTCAACCGGTGGAATGGATCAGGAAATCCATACAACCACTCAAACCAGCAATTCAATCAAGTAATGGAATGCAACCAGAGCAAGAACACAAAACAGGATCACTTTATTGATTTCAAAGATGCAATACAATATGATCAATCTCTCTCTCAGTCTCACTCAAGCTCGATCGATGATATCTGTCTGTCTCTCTCTCCAATATCAAACGATCTCATGCTTATAAAGATTTCCCTACGAGTACTACTGACCCGACTCCAAGCGGCTGGGAACTCTCCAAGCGGCTGGGAGATCCCACCGAACATACATCATGACAGCTGTTATAACTAACTAGCTAAAAATAGCAAAAGCCTGGTCAGCATGATCTTATCATGATCAGCATGACCTTATTACATGCAATTGGTCTAACAGACCTTCTTGGAAACACAAACAGGACCTAAACTACTAACTGCCTTATCAAGACAGCTGTCAGGTAGGTGCTCCTGCACCATACTCCCCAAAAGAAAAGAACTCATGTCCCATGAGTTTAGCATGTGGAAGTCCTCCACCTTGACACTTTGCTTTGTCAATCTTCTGACCTGCTCCAGCTTTATCTGCTGCTGTCTCTTGGCTTCTCCAAGTCTTCTGAACTGTAACTTGCTTTCTGGCAAGTGAATCATCATGCCTGTTGATGTAGGCCTTTCTCTCACACACCCTGTGTTTGTCAGGTTGTCTGACCAGAACCTCTGGCTGAACTGCCTCTGTGGTGTTCAACTGTATCTTCCTGTCAATCTTCATAGGACAAGCAATAGTCCCAACTATGACAACATCCTTGTCAATCTTCTCAACTGATGGCTGTTTGCACCCCTGTTGCTGAACCTGCTGCTGACCTCTGTCAGTCACAACTGAAACTGTCTTCAGCTTGTTGTCTTTAACAACTCCTTTCTCTGCAGTGTCCTGAACTGCCTTTGTGCCTGCTCCTCTAGGCATCTGCACAAACTCCTTCTTTCCCATCAAAATGATTTGAGCTGCCTTCTGTACTGCAGCTTTTGCCTGCAATGGCATCAACTTGATAATCTTCCCATCCTTCTTGATGGTGTAGGTATTAGCATACCCATCATACAGTACCCTTCTGTCAAATTGCCATGGTCTACCTAACAGTAGGTGACAACATTCCATAGGCAATATGTCACACAAAATTCTATCCTAATATGGTCCAATCTGGAAATCCACATATGCCTGTTCAGAGACAAAAAGTGATTGCCTATCACTCACCCAAGATGCCTTGTAAGGGTGTGAATGTGGAATCCTTTCCAGCTTTAGTTTATCCACCATCTCCTGAGATACCATGTTGTCTGTTGAACCAGTATCAATGACAACTTTACATACCTTACCTTTGCTCTTACATGTGGTCTTGAAAAGAGCTCTTCTTTGCATCATATCCTTTGATGCCTGCAAACTTGTTTTCCTTAACATCAGAGATTCTCCACTCTCTGGATAGCCAAAATTCTCAGGACCTCTGTTTGAACTCTGTGCACTTTCTTCTTCTTTCTCTTCTTGTACCAGTTGTACTCTCTTGTCACTTGTTCTATCATTTCTAGATGATGAACCTTTGTTTTCTGGACATTTGAAAGATGGATGACCAAACTCACCACAGGTGTAACACTTTCCTGAAAATGTAGTAGAACCTCTACCACCTCCAAATCTTCCTCTATTACCTTTCCATCCACCTCTGAAATCAGACTGTCCTTGTCCTTTACCAGTGTCTTCTTGACCCTCATTTGTTTGCTTTTGTGCAGGGGTTGTTCCTCTTCCCCTGTTGTTTCCTCTTCCTCTCATGGACTTATCATGTCCTCTATTCAGCTTTTCTTCAATCCTGATTGCCATTTGATAACAATCTTCCACATTCTTAGGGTTAGCTAACACTAACTCATCCTGTATGTTAAACCTCAACCCTGCCAAGTACCTAGCCACCTTTTCTACCTCATTCTCATGATGACCAGATCTCATACTTAACAGATAAAATTCCTCAGTATATGATTTCACATCCCTGTCTTTCTGCTTTAAAAATTGCAGCTTCTTAAACATCTGGATTTCATAATCCCTTGGCAAGAATTTACCCTTTATCCTTGCTACCATCTTATCCCAAGAAGTGATCTTAGACTTCCCTTGTTTCCTTCTCTCAGATTGTATATAATCCCACCATACCAAAGCATGACCTCCTAACTTGGTCTTTGCAATCTTTACCTTCTGATCCTCAGCAACATCTTCACATTCAAAGTGATTATCCAGTGCAGCAATCCAATCCAACAACTCATCTTCATTCAAGCTTCCAGTATACTTGGAAACATCAACCTTTACCTTAGGTTTTTCACTCTGTACTGCCTTTAGCAGTTTTGCCAGTCTCTGGTCTTCAGCATCCAGATCTTCAGCTACCTCTTCATACTCTTCAACAGTATCTGCCTCTTCTTCAGACTCACTGTCTTCTACCTCCCTCTTTTTGTTCTTTTCCAGGGCTGTCAGCCTGGCTTGAAGTGCTTCAGCAAGCTCCTTCATCTTCCTCATCTCTCTAGCATGTTTCTCCTTCAGTTCCTGCAGTTCCCTTGCAGTACCACTACCTTTAGGAGGCATTTTGTCAACCTCTCAATCACAACACACAACACACTCAACTCTACTTCTTCCCTTTCAGTGACAGAATCAACACACAACAGCCCAGACCTTTTGCTGGGCTCTGATACCACTATGATGCAGAGGCATCCACACTATACCCTTCGCTGATAGCATGAATGTCTGCAGACCAACCTCACCATCATCATCTTCGCCATCATCATCATCATATTTCGGCTTTACTCTGTCAGCATCATGTTTCCGAAAACTAACAGCATCATCATATTGCACCTGCCGACCGATATCCTCCTGCAGACAAGCCTTCGCACTTTCGCCTGTCAACAGCATCACCTTACTCGATTATCGGCAGCATCATCATGTTCAACCAGCGCGAACATCCTCCTGACGTCCACTGTTCACCTCACCGATAATTTCCGTCTTCACTACCTTCAACATCATCATGATGTTCAACAGGTGCAAACATCCTCCGGTTGCACTGTTCATCGGGCGCCAAGCACTAGCGGCCTCATCATGATATTTAACATCACCTTCGTCAGCAGGATATTCAACATCCGGTTGCTCCAAATATCCTGATGACGACCTTCAACGCCTTCCCTTCGATGCTCCGATAGCCGACGACACAAGCTTCAGCATCATGATATTCAACAGGATAACGAACATCCGGTTCTTCCCATTTATCCTGATGATGACAAACCTTAACTCCTCGCACCGTTCACTCGATGCTGACGTCACCCGATATCCTGATGACGTAGATCCTGATGACGATGACGTCACCCGCAGTTTCACAATATCCTGCTGCTCCGAAATGTCCTGATGACGTATATCATGATGATGATGACGTCATATCCTGCTGTTTGCCAAACTTAGTTTTTCTTCGGCCCGCGATCAACCCGATCTTCAGCCTGATGCCGATGCGCTCCTCCTCGGCCCTCCTGATGATGATCACCCCGACGAACATGCACTTCATGCACTCAACTGCATCATGTTCATCTTCACTTATCCGGATGATGATGTCCGAACTGTCTGCAGGATATTTGCAGAAATATCCTGATGATGCTGTCTTTACCGAACTTCTTCACTTAGCGAAAACTCACTTCGCCGATCCACCAGGGATGACCCGATCCACCTCAGGGTGATCTTCCAACTCAGTCAGCTTATCAACTCGACCTAGCACATGAGGATGCTAGGGTCTTCAACATCTCTTGACCACGATCCTGCACACCTGCATGCAAACGGAAAACAATCTAACATCTAGCCTACTGTACATTGCCATTCCACCGATCAGATGAGTCAACCGGTGGAATGGATCAGGAAATCCATACAACCACTCAAACCAGCAATTCAATCAAGTAATAGAATGCAACCAGAGCAAGAACACAAAACAGGATCACTTTATTGATTTCAAAGATGCAATACAATATGATCAATCTCTCTCTCAGTCTCACTCAAGCTCGATCGATGATATCTGTCTGTCTCTCTCTCCAATATCAAACGATCTCATGCTTATAAAGATTTCCCTACGAGTACTACTGACCCGACTCCAAGCGGCTGGGAACTCTCCAAGCGGCTGGGAGATCCCACCGAACATACATCATGACAGCTGTTATAACTAACTAGCTAAAAATAGCAAAAGCCTGGTCAGCATGATCTTATCATGATCAGCATGACCTTATTACATGCAATTGGTCTAACAGACCTTCTTGGAAACACAAACAGGACCTAAACTACTAACTGCCTTATCAAGACAGCTGTCAGGTAGGTGCTCCTGCACCAGCTACAAGCCCAGCTTGAAGTGCTTCAGCAAGCTCCTTCATCTTCCTCATCTCTCTGGCATGCTTTTCCTTCATTTCCTGTAACTCCCTTGCAGTACCATTACCTTTCGGAGGCATTTTCTCAACCTCTCACTTCTCTACCTCTGTCTTCTTAGTGACAGAATCAACACACAAATAGCCCAGACCTTTTGCTGAGCTCTGATACCACTATGATGCAGAGGCATCCACACTAAAAACCCGTTAGCATGATCATATTTTCTCTGTCGTCCGATATTCTCCTGTAGATAAACCTTTGACCTTTCACCTATCAGTAGCATCATCATATTCGGTGAACACCATTATCCTCATGACAATCACTATTCACCTTGCCACCAAACTCTATCTACAGCATCATGATGTTCGGCATCATCTGCACCTTTTATTGGTAGGATATAAAATATCGGGTTCCACCCATATATCCTGATGACGACAACCTCATGCACCTCTCCTTTAATGCTTACGTCACCCTGATATTCAACCCGCTTACACAACCAGCATCAGGATATAACTTATCAGGTCATATTGAAACATCTTGATGACGGTAACCAACTTTATGCACATGATGAATATTCCGCCGAATATTCCTTCCGCGATCCACTGATCTCCCCGATGTCCTCCACCTATACCAAAACACTTATCATCAGCAGGATAAACTTTTATCGGGTGATATTTGGAATGTCCTGATGACGATGACGTCACATGAACTATTACTCTCTCTAATATCCTTGCTTATCATCCAAACATAAGATTTTTAGCCCACGATGAAAATGTCAACCTGATCTACTAACTCACGCCGATATGCTCTTCATTGGCAACACCTTGCTATTGTCACCTGATGCACATTCACCTTATGTGATATACTGCACCATATTCACAAATATGTAGCTGATGCCTGATGTAACTACAGGATATACACAAAAATATCCTGATGATGCAGATGTGATGAATACACTGACCTTAGCAGATTTTCACCATTCTGATCCATCGAACTTCCTGGGGTGACCCGATTCACTTCCTGGATGATCTTTCAAACTCTAACAACCTGCGTGACCTAGCACATACCCATGCTAGGGTTCTTCAACATCTCTAGATTGCGATCCTGCAAACATGCATGCGAACAAACAGAAACACAAAACTAAAACCTAAACTATTGTACATGACCCTTCCTCCGATTCATAGAATCAACCGGAGGAATGGGACGAAGAACCCATTCGGCCAATCAAAACAATGATTCAATTGCACAGTGAGATCAAATGATTTAAAACACCAACAGAATCTTGATTAGCTTTCAAAAGATGTGATTACAGTACTTTGTTTTCCAACAACACAATGTAACTTCTCAGTATGTCTCTCTATGTCTCTCTATCTCTAAAATGACCCGATCTGGAGGTATTTATCTACTCTCAGTAGTACTATTTTTTGCCTCCAAGCGGTTGGGAGACCCAACCGAACTAACAAACTAAACAGCTGTCCAAACAAACTATCTACAAATAGTAAAAGCATTGGTCAATTCAGACCTTATTTCATGCATTGGTCTTATAAGACCTTCTTAGAAACATCAACAAGATTTAAAACTAACTAACTGCCTCGTGGAGGCCACTGTGGGTTAGGTGCACCTACACCAATATTATTCCAAATATAATGATTTGATGTGGGGAATCACATCCATCTTGTGAATGATTTGTTCTAGATCTAACAAAGCCCAAAAAATATACATGTTGGGCCCTATAATGGCCTTAACCTATTAACATTAAGAAAACTAAAACATTAGAAAGAGTTTTTAAAGAACATAAATGACCAAGGCAAAAAAAGACTATGAACCATCCCCCGAGAATATCATTCAAGTGGGGGAAGGAGAGAATGACCCCTTGTTACTAGTCATCTCTCTCCCTTACCATGGTTGATTGTAACATGCCTTGTGATCTTGTTGGCTCCAAAACACTCCTCCCAGTCGTGGCCAGCACATACAAGATCTTAGGATCATTTTTTATTATCTAGAGGGGTTATTATATCATCATTTTCTATTAATTTGGGAAGGTGAGGTGCCCAGTCCAAGGCATGCATCTTGAGAAACTAAATTGAAATAAAGACATCCTTGCACCTTGTTGGCATTTGTTTAGAGAAATTGTGACTATGTCCATGGAGGGCCCTACCTAGACTACCTATGCAACTGTATCCCAATCCCTTTTGCATTACTTTGTACATACACTTGGTAGCTGATGGATTTATCAGAGTGCTTATTGGGAAGATGCCTCCCACCATAGCCTCTCCCTTTTCTAAGTTGTATCCCTACAACATTTGTCTCCACTGCTCCAAATTATAAAGATAGTAAAAAATTAGACTAGTGGCTATCACATGGACATAGTGTCCATCTTGGACAATATCCATAATGTTAGAGAGAAGCATGGAAATTAGGTCTGACTAGTGCAGAATTTTGTCATTTGATCCTTGTAACCATTTCTGGCCATAAATGTTCCTTACAGAAAATTGCACCATCATGCAGTTAGTGTCAAAGGCCTGGTTCAGATCAGTTATATTGACTCTACCTCTAATCTTCATCTCCCATGGCATTACTAGAAATAGGAAGCGTTGATTTATGCATTCATTTTCCATGAATGAACTTGCAAGAAAAAGGCAAAGAAATAAAGAAGAGAGAGGTGCACAGATGAATGACTAAGTGCAAAAAAGTAGAATGGAGGCTATGTTGATAGGTTAAGTATTAATATGTGTGATGGCTTGTAATATTTCTCTTCCACCTTTGTTGCCCTATCAACCCTGGGTTGGTGTCACTGAAATTAAATTCTGAGTATTTCTATGAAGGATGTGGATCCTTTCTAGATTTAACACATATCACCATTTATATATCCCTTCTACATATGTCCCATCCTCATTTATGCCTTGTCCTTCTTTAGGCAATGTGACTATTAGAAATCTTGCCATGATCTTAGCTATAATTCGAGTGATAGATTAGATTACTTCTTGATTGAGCTTACTCATTCGTAGTTATGAGGAATCAGATTTCATTCATGCTAGTTGCAAATGGAAGATTTGGTGTGCAGTGCCAACCTAGGGGTTAGTGAAAATACTACCCATTAATTACATACAACCCACTCTCTCTATACTTGCTCTAAGTGCTTGCCATTAATCTCAACATCCTCTACCATGTTTGGAGATTTTAGACATTTATAATCACTATTCATTGATAAGGATATTGGCATACTATTTTGAACAACTAGGATGTCCTTTCTATACCTTCATAGCTTTGATGGACCCCAACTTAGCTGTTAAAAAGAAATTCCTTTTGTCGTGCATCTGAGACCTAACCCCTATCCCCCTTGAACCAAAATAATGAAATTCATAGAATCTTCTTCCCAATCTCATCTCTTGAGAAATAGAATTTGCAAAATTAAGTTTAAGGACTTGCTGGTAAAGCTTGATCTTTGATCCATTCCCTACATAAGCTCAATTGTTCTTTATCCCTTGTTTTTCAACATCTATCAATGTCACTAGGTCAGAGGGAACTTTTTACTGACATGGATTGTATATCATTACCTCCTAAGGTTGATCAACTACTATATTTTCCAGCCCATCCACCACTCTATTTCCTTTCCTATAGCAATGTGAAATCTAGAAGTAGGGCCTAAATTTGACAATTGACCCTATCTGTCAAGAAATTTTTTAATGACTATTATCAATTCAAAGGTGCTCTTAAAATACTATGGCATAGCTTAGTATAAGTAAAATTATATATAAATCAAATATATATATCATCATAATCCTATATAAATTTTGACAATCTCTTCAAAATGTCTCCTTCCATGTGATATAATGTCTTTAAATTTTTAATTGTATTTTATGGAAAAAATGCCTAAATACAGCTATAAATCCATCAAATTTAGGCCCTTTCTAGAAGCTATCTAATTCTTTCATGAGAACTAATGCTTGCCTGAGGATGTATTCCAACCATTAACTTTCCATTCTCTTTGATTTGATCACCCTTATGACATTTAGAGAATCCCCTTCTATCCATAAATTTGTGAATTCATATTTTAATACTAACTAGAGTCCATGCAGGAGTGCCCATGCCTCCACTTCATTATTTGTTCCTTGTTGGATTTTGGAGCCAATACCAACACTCCCTACTAAAAGGGAAATGAAGTAGTTGTTGAACACACCTAGATACTGAGAGGGGGGTGAATCAGTATTCTAACTAATCACAAACCCTTAGGAGAAAACTAAAACTTAATCTTTGTAGCACTAACAAAAACATAAAAGATCAACACAATGCACAACACCACATAACACTAGATATACGTGGAAAACCCCAAAGATGAAAAACCACGGTGAGAAAAGCTGCTAGGAGCTACTGTACTAATCCAACCTCACAAATGAATCAAAGTTACAACTTTGTTTTAGGGCTATAACCCAAGGAAGCTACTACTCCCTGTAAAAAGGTTTTAGGGTCACTCCCAAGGAAGCTACAACTCCCTACAAACTTTGTTTTAGGGATTTAATTGAGGGAAAAACTACTAGCTAAACTAAGAACAAACTTAGACAAGATTATAGCATGACAATCCTCCTACTATCTGAATCTGACAATGAAGCTCAATCCTTTTGATGATTGCAATTCTGCTTTGACAACTTCAACAACTTCTTCAAATGTCTTCTCTTCAGCTTACTAACTCAATTCTTTCAAACTTCAAGAAGTTTTTGCCTTTGGCTCACTACTCCAGTAATCAATTAGGCACACTCTTCACTTCACTTGTGTCTTAAAAATATCTTCAAGATGGAATCAGATAGAATCTATTCCTTTTGCTCTCTCTTTTAGTTGCACATCATAATGCATACACATCCAAATTTGGCTTCTTACACTCATACTCTGCAATCATGCCTGACCTAGATCAACTAGGTTTACAATATATACACAATATTACATTGATTACTTTATCTGTCAACCAATGATAACAAGAAAATTACAATTACAAGTTGGCCAAAAATGAAACAACATGAAATGTGTAGAGGAAAAGCCCTAGAATGAACTACACACAACACCAAGAAGAGGAACATGCCTTGTAGATTCCAACACATGCTTCACCTGATCCTAACATCCTTCACCTAGTCCTAACATCCTTCATAGCATCAATATTATCTACACACTTCTCTCATTTGAAATGGGTTGGCTTTAAGCAAGAAAATGTGAAGCAGGTAGCATATCGACCATTACAACTTTGTGGTACACATGAAAGATTAAACATTACTTGCAATTCTCCTAGATGAGTTGGAATGACCCATACAACATATCCAAACACTCCTTAAACTTCACACAACAAGGACTTTGTGGTGTACACCTTCAACATACCCTAGTCAGTCAAGCAAAAGCATAACCCAACAACACCATCATTCTGGACCACAACCTATTCTAGAGAAACTTGAAAAGACCTTGCAAAGAAATAAGAAACATCACAAGATTTTTAGGATCAATCTTCACCAGCCAATTCAACACTTCATACAATAACAATTTGGCATAATCCAACAAATACAAAAACTATCCACCGGACAACACAATCCTGTACTCTGTCACTTACAACTTTCTTTGTGAAGGGACATATGATACAAAACTTTGGATATAGCACCTTTATGAAATATTGAACTTAACTTCCAAGCCACATGATCATATGTACAAATGTACAGGAATGCATAGCATTCTCCTAAATGGTCTTCAAGGCAACTTCCTACAGCAGAGACCTTCACCAACATCTAGAGACTAGAGCCTCCTTGTAGGAACACATACTTCCTTAGGAGGTATAAGAGAGCATAAAACATACTATAGACTATCAGCAACATCTCCCCAACAACAACATTGCTTCTAGTCCTCATTTTAATGCTTCTAATTCCCATCTGAATCTATCATCTTGATATCATTTCCTTTAAGAACAAACATACTCAATACTACATTAGACAAGGCATGACATCTAGCCATGAACATTAACAACATGCCATGAATATCAACAACATCATTGTTACCACACTATCATAGTATACACTCAACAACCATCAAAGACAATACAAACTGAGTTTTGACATCAATGACAACCACACCAATGACAACCTTAGGTAACATATGTGCAACAATCTTCCCATTTGGAATTCATGGTAACACACACCTGCTCATTCTCTACCTTTTACATCAAGAACAAAGGGCAAATCTTTCTCCCCCTTAGGGTGCAAACTCCTGCCCTAAGGTGTACATCTTTTTAACCTTATCCCCCTTTGATGTACATACACTTCTTCTTGAAGCAATTAACAAGCTCCCCTTATCAGAAACAACCACTACCTTCTACCCCTGAGAGGTAGCTACCATCTGTCTAGAAAAATGATATAGCATGAATTACTCCCCCAAGAAAAATGTAACAACCATGCATCTAGCAAGAATGAGGGGAAATTACCCCTAACTTCTCTTGGAGATAATCAAAAGTATCCTTATCAAGAGCCTTTATGAAAATATCTACAATTTGATCCTTTGTTGAAACATATTCCAACTTCACTTCTTTATCTATAACCTTCTCTCTCAAAAAGTGATACCTGATTGATATATGCTTGGTTCTAGATTGCATCACTAAATTCTTAGAAATATTGATAGCACTTGTATTATCACACAAAATAGGAATAGGCTCATCATTCTATATCTTAATATCCTTCAATGTTTGCTTCATGCATAACACTTGTGTACAACAAGATGATTCTACAATATACTCTACCTCTAGATAGTTGATAAAGATACTAAAACTTATTTCTTACTATGCCATGAAACCAATCTACTTCTTAAAAATAAAGCACTACCACTTGTATTTCTTCTATCATCAACACAACCAACCTAATCAACATTAGTATAAGCACTTAAAGATAATTTTTCATCCTTATTATACCACAAACCATAATCTAGAGTTCCCTTCAAATATCAGAATATTCTTTTTACTACCTTCTCATGAGTTTGCATAGAATTAGCTTGATATCTAGCAACCAAACATATTGCATGCATAATATCAAGTCTAGAAGTAGTCAAGTACAATAATCCTCCAATCATAGACCTATAAAGTCTTTGATCAACCTCAGGTGACTCATCAACCTTTCTCAAGTGACAACTAGTAAACATAGGAGTACTTACTAGTTTCGAATCTTTCACGTCTAATTTCTTCAACATCTCTCTAACATACTTAGCTTGAGAAATATAGATACCATCATCTAGTTGAGCAATTTGAAGCCCAAGGAAGAAAGACAACTCACCAATCATAGACATCTCAAAATCTTTCTGCATCTCTTCTGCAAACCTCTTACACATATTATCATCTCCTCTAAAGATGATGTCATCAACATATACAACAACTATCAAAATTTTGTCTTCCTCTACCATGATGTAAAGATTACTATATGCAAAACATTTATTGAAACCTTGTTGAAGTAAGTACTTATCCAACTGAGCATACCAAGCTCCAGGAGCTTGCTTTAGTCCATACAAATCTTTCTTAAGTCTGCACACCATGTCCAAAACTTTTCATAGCTAGAAATTGTTGGTGATGATTGTTAGTCATAACAACATGCATAAAAGTTTACACAACAAACCTTTATTATCTTGAAAAGTATGATCAATTTGAAATGAATTGATGACTCCAAGTCTCTATGGATCAGGTCTTGATCATTTGACATTACTCAAAGGTTGATGTGATATGTTGCTTCTCATTCAAAGGTCTTACACTTCTCTATTATAGTGAATTGATGTTTGCACATCTGTTCTGCACTTGATTCCTATAAATCTCTTCACAAACAAAGTTAAACTTGCTATGCCCTATAGATAATGATGATATTTGATAAGTTTGATCAATTCTTTTGATCATTAACTGTAACTTGATTATTCTCACTCTTGCACTATGAATCTTCTCAAATAATGTGTTTATTAGTTGATATTTGCATGATTTAGGTTGTTATTTATGGTTCTTTGCATGATATTTTTAGTATTGCATGCTTTAAGATCAAAATATGCTAATGATGTTAGATTCTCTTCAGGATATCTGCATATTTGTGTATTTTGCTTATGATTATCAGAGTATTTGCAATTGTGGAGGTGATTGTAATGAAATTAAAGAAAATTGAAAGAATGCTTTCTAAATTTAATGAACTTTCAGCTACTGATTCACATACATTCAAGATACTTTCATAAAGAGAAAAAATCAAACCATGATTTCACCAGGATGTTCCATGGCTAGGTATGGTTGATGCTAACTTCAGAGGAACAAGGAATGAAAACAACACATGTAGACTGATAAGCACTCCAAGGGATGTAGCTAATTAATGCATATATCTAGAATTAATCCACTGATTACTCAAGATTTATGATTATTTGTAATCAAAACAACTTCTCTTTCATTAGGTATGCAAAAGACATATACATTCACAATGATCTTTGAAATTAGTCCTAAGAACTTCAGCAATCTAACTTCAATTAAGTTTCTAATAATCATACCATGTGCACTCCATCTCCTTTTATAGAATAAGGAGAGGAGGTAGTTACAAAATGATCAATGATCAAGATTTGTCAATTTAAATCCACGGTCAATATCTTCTCTCTGACTAGGTCAACACTGGTAGGCATGGCACAAGTTTCTAGCTAGCAACCATCTGGTAGAACTTGATCCTTTTGTTGTTTGGATATGCATATGACTCTATCATAATGCATCTTTGCTTACTCTTTGTCTTCTTCTTCTTCTTCTTCATCTTATTTTCCTTCTTCTTCATTCACATCCTCTTCCTCATCTTCATCTTCATCAGCAATAGGGTCATGCCTTATATGTATGCTGATCACTGCTCTGATGGATTCATACAGTTCCACTATTCTTTCTACTTCACCTCCATCTTGAATTTTGGCCTTTGCTGCAGTATGCTTATAAGAATGAAATTGTGCCTAAAGAGCATTCCATTTCTTCTTCCTTCTATTTAACTTCTCATTGTATATTTCTACCTTCATTTTCATTCTCATGGCCTTATTTATCACATCCTATATTAGGTGATGAAGAGGGTATTCTATTGATTTTTTGAAATTGTTGTGGAAGGCTTGGACAACAAAATCAGTATCCCAATTTTCTATTTTTCCTTCTACTTTGTCCTCTAGAGCTTCCAGGGTATCCATTTCTTCTACCTTGAGATCATGTAGTTTGACCCTTATATCTTTGAGCTTCTACTGCATCTCCTCAAGATATCGCATTCAAATCTAGTATCTTCATACCAAATGCCTAGCAACTGTGAAGTATTATTATCCAGTATTTTGTTATCCATAAGTATTTTCATGTCTATCCTCCTCATTTCACCCAAGGCATCTAGATGTTTTTCTAACTTGAAGGACCTTCTCCCCACTTCATTTTGCAACTTATCTACTTTACTCCTCAGATCACCAAGAGAGTTCCAATTTTCTAGGGAGGTTTTAACTACATTCTCTCCTTCAAAAGCAAAAGGGACAAACCAATTATCCACTAACTGAGCCTTATGTTTCACGAGATCCAATCCTATCATCTCATCTTCTGATATGATAGTCAATGGGGTAGCTGGGCTGAGTGGTGTATACTTAGGGTCAATTAACCATTTAATGAATGAATGGAATTGAGCAATGTGCTCTTTATGCTTCTTGTTCTTATCTTTTTCTCTTTTCACCCTCTAGGTAAAGGAATCAATAATATCTTTACCTTCTTGACCGTCCTGATCTTCATTAGCAAAACCTAAATCAATGCTTGTTATTTGAAACTCATCAAGGCCTATTTTTCCCTTTACCTTATCAGCCATTGGTAAGGCTACCTGGGCTATCCTCCTACCTATTGTAGGATCTATTTTTATTGCAGATGTGGGCCTAGCCTTTATTCTAGGTTTCAACATGCTTGCAGTAAACAATGTAGAAACATCAAACTTAGGTACGTCATCCATCTGCTGTAGATTTATCTCTTGTTGTAGCCAATATGGAACATCACCCCTAGGCCCTTGCTGATTAGTTTGTTCATTTTTAGCATACTAAGACTCTGTGTTATGCTCTACCCTTGGTGGTGAACTCTATTTTCTTGGTTCTTTCACATGCACATTCTCATGAGGGGGATCTTTCTGAGGCATCTCCTATTGAGGGATTTCCTATTGAGGGGGAGGTTCTTCTGGTGTTTTTACATTCTAATCATCTACCTCCTCTTGCAATTTACCCTCATGCGGTTCTTGAATATTTTGATCTTGCATATTTTGTAGCACTTGGCCACATTTTCTGGTCCCTTTGGTTGACCATCATCTTGGCACATATTTTGTTCTTCAACCTTCAATGTATTTACTTCTCTAGAGCCTTGTACATCTTCCTTTTCTTTTTCTTTTATTGCTCTTTCAGGTGTTGGTTTTGGGTTATCACCCTAATCTATAATTTTACTGGGCACCTCTTCATTCTATTGATTACCTTTATCAAACATCTCCTAATCACCTTCCCTCTGGACATTAGTTTCTATCTTCTCTTGTTCTGGAGGCACATTGCTTTGCCTTTCATCCTGATCAGGCACATTCTTATCAGCCTCTTCATGTACACTACTTTCTACTTTCTTAAGTTCTAGAGCTAGATCATTATCTCTATTCTGATCTTCATAACCTTGGTAAGCCATGTCTATTACTGCCGAGCTAGTGACCTGATCAACCAAATTGGTCAATCCTATCTATTGGGCTACATCCTCTGCATCATCTTCTTCAATTTATTCTATCTCAACCTGCTCATGATAAGTTCCCTTTTGAACCATAGGAGTCCCATGAGGAGTCATCTTTGTATGAGCCACTAGGGTCTCCATCCTTTGACTAGCAACATCCCTAACTATCTCATCATCTAACAAATATACAACATCATCGAGTGGAAGAGGTGGCTCTTTCCTTGCCTTATGTCTCTCTTCTCTCTACTCTTCCACCTCAGTTTTAAATTGGATGATATCTAGGATAGGAACCTCATGTTGCAGGTTTTTCATAAAACATGGACCACCTGTACCCCTTAATATAATAGGATCAACATTCACAATTCCTATCATTGCATTTTTTTGTTTCTTTTGGGGTGTTGTCTGCTACACCTTCTTCCTCTTTTTTGTTATCAATAGATCATCATCTCGGGGCTCTT
Organism: Cunninghamia lanceolata; assembly: GCA_027924645.1. Lineage (NCBI taxonomy): Eukaryota > Viridiplantae > Streptophyta > Pinopsida > Cupressales > Cupressaceae > Cunninghamia > Cunninghamia lanceolata. The sequence goes on from BSBN01000193.1 coordinate 11,204,502, forward strand.
CATCTAATGGTTCCTCTTCCAAGGGTTCGTCCTCCAAGGGTTCCTCCTCCTCTATAATCACTAGAGCAGGCTTTGTGACCTTTTTCTTTTGTCTGGTAGGGGTTTGAGATGATACAGCTGCAGATGTGGATGCCACATCTCCCTTTGGTTGGAGTCTCGTAATTATTACTCCCTGTTGCATAGGAGTTGCCTTCTTGTTTCTACCCTGCTACTTTTCTTCTACAACTAGCTGCCTCTCTCCATTGGATTTCCTCTTCTAAATGAGGAAGTCATCATATTCTTCTTCAAATAGCTCTTGTCTTTTCTTCTTGTTATCTATAGTAAGGGCTACACCCTTTGTCTTCAACTTAGTGATTTTAGCACTTACCTAGCTCTAGGTCAATTGAATAACCTTCTGCATAATTTGATCAAATGAAGTCACCTTAGGCTGAGTCAAATCAAGAGCTGATATAGTTTCATTATACACTTTCTTGTCATCATACTCATTGGACATGAACTTTCCATCATCCTTGTGCAACTAGACAGGCACTACAATGCAATCAAAGGTGCAAATTTGGTTGAGAGTGAGCCTCGAGTAAGTCCTTCTCTGGACTTCTACTTCATCATCATAATCAGTACAATAATCTTGAAGGTGCCTTTGATGTATTTGTTTTCTCATTAGTTTTTGCATCTTGCCATATGGCTCATATGACCTAGCTATTGAAAATGGCTGCAAGTGCATTACCCTTAATCCTCCGATGGCATAAATACCAGCCAATGAAGACTAGAAACAACACGGCTGGGATCTTTCCCTTTCCTAGGTGAGCCTCTACTGAGGTCGATATCTGTCTAACAAATTCCATTAGAATGACCCTATCATTGGGGTATCTAGGCAACATGAGAGGTTGCCCTTCAAATCCTTCTCTTCTCCTGTATGAAAAGGTAGGGAACTAGATAAACCTAGCCTCATATTTGTAGATAATAGCTTGGGCTTCCATACTTAACCTTTTTGTTCTATCCTCCTCCATGGTTCTGATCAAATGCATAGAAAAGGAGTCATTTACTAACTTATAATTTTGGAGGGATTCCCTCCTACTAACCTGTGGGTAGTGTTCCCATATGTTTACATCACCAGGATTATTTTCGACCCTTCCTACTATTTGTAACCCTTTAAATGTACCTCTAAAGGCATAGGCATATATGATATAAGAAGTCATATGGAACATGCACATATTTCCACCCAACCTTCTCATTCCTTCATCCAAGCTGTCACTGATGATCTTAGCCCAGAGAGGCTTGTCATTTGAATATTCCACCATCTAGATAATTCCATAAATCCAGTTTTCAAACTTTCTAGCATGTTGTCTCCCAATCATTCGGCTTAGCATGACCATCATGTATTGATATTCCTCAACAAAATCAAATTTAAACAAGCATTTTGGCATCTTAGCAGATGCTTTATATGTATTACTCTTAGATCTCCATTGGTACATGACCCTCCTGGGCTCTTTCTCATTACCACGATACTCTTTTTCTAGCCTGATTAGGCTCAATCTGACCACATCAAATCCTATAGGCAAATTAAATGCAGCGGTGATGCCTTTTATTGAGAAATCTACATACACCCTACCACGCTTCTCCACTCTTCTGGTTTTTGAATTTTAGTTCCTTACACATTCCACCTCTAGATTAGTAGCTTCCATAGCATATAGAAATCCCCCAGTGTGCCACATCTCTGTGGAGTATATTATTCGCAATATAGGGTTTCCACTTCCATTATCTAACCTTATCATCCATGCATCTAGGCCTGTATTCCCTTGATGTGTATCATTTATCATCTTGTATCTAAATCCTACCCCTTTGGGCTGTAGGAACATGGGTTTTAAGAACTCTGTATCAGACCTGTTGCTTTTGATAGCCATTAAATCTTGTGATACAGACATGCATTTCTTACCCTACCAAGTTTTGTATCGAACACGGTTCAAGGATCACATGTATTCCATAGTAGTAATTCTATTATTCTAACTCATTTTATGCATCACCATACTGATTAACCTAGTGAAAACCATTTTTACCTTGTGATTTATCACAAACAACAAAGAGAGGGTTTCAATTTTACTTATCTGATAATCGCTTTCCTCTTTTACTATATGACTGATAATGTGATGAATGTGATTACACTGTATTGGCCATTCCATTTCATCGAGATGCGTGTCCCATTCCATTTGTAGGTGACTGTGATGCTTTGACTCTCAGAGCTCTATAATTTTAGTTTAAACATATGGTAAATGTGAATAAACCCCAAAATTTACCTTTTAACTAATTAATGCGACGAATTAGGGCATGTTTAGTACTTTTGTTTAAGTCCATTGATCGACGCATGAATTTCGTGGATACTTGAAAAATGGCAAGTTTATATTTGAAACTGGAAGGCGTGACCTACGGTTGGGTTCACATTTAATGCAAAGGGTGATCTCTGTGAAGATTAGGGATATTTGAAAATATGACCCTCCACTAAACATATGAGGGTGATATGGCTTAAGTATGATGAACCTTTTAATCTACAAGAAAGATTTGGTCACATTATGCATTTCCTAACAAATCAGGGAGGTACCACTTGGCATTGTTAGATTGGCTGCTAATAGACTAGGTATCTTAGGTCATCTAAGTTGATATGAGGGATATTGAATATATCCAAATATTTTAGCACTAACGAATATCACCCTCATTTGAGAATATAAGGATGATGTCATCACTTTATGGACCTTTGTAATTACTCGAGGGGAATGATGTCATCATCATATTTGTTAAGCTTGGGGATATTTCAAAATATGACCTTCTCAGGTTGGAGCATGATGACATAATCAGGATATCATGTCTTCTTTGTTATTAGGTTATGCTAATGTCATCATCATATTGAGGAATATGACTAATATTTGGAAATGTGACCCTATGAGGGTCGAGTGTATTGATTACGTCATTATCACGGTGATCTATTCTATTCATCAAAACTGGATGATGTTAGCGTCATGTTTGCAAAAGGTGATATTCGCAAAAAGGTGATATTTTGTAAGATGATGGATATTTGGAAATATGACCTTCCTCAAATATGCATGTGGGTTTCGACGGGCATATACCTTATCACACTTAAGTTTGACGTTTGCCTATCAGGAATATGAAGGCATCGGGTGATCTTCCTATGTCTAGGTCATCTAAGTAAATATGACTAACATTCATAAATGTGACCCTATGGTAAATATCTGGGTTGACCAAACTTTGACTCAGCATAACTTTCTATCCTTGGCGAATATTAGGGTGATGTAAAAGGTAATTTTAAATAGAATTTCACACTATTTAAGACTATGGAGTTTATGACATTAAATTCTAACTTTGACAACTAACCCTCTTTTGTGATGCACATGCATGTGCAAGGGTGTTATACTCAACTTGACCTTTTGCCAAATCACCCAAAGCAAGAAAACAAGCACAAGCAGGAGCAATAACGTTGGGTCCCTATTTTGCTATGGCAAAATGGGGCATGGTGTGTAACTACACAACAACTTGTCACCAAAGAAAACAACCAAATTCCAATGATTCAAGTGATGAGGTCACATTAAAAAATAGTATTCTAACTCTCTCTAAGTATAAGTATCATGACCTTTCTAAATGATGTCAGGTTCATCTATACAACAATGCTGACAAGGGATCAAGTGTGTGCAAATGATTAATAATCCTCATCTTGAAGGTAAGTTGAAAACACCAATAACTAGTGTTAAGCTACATATTTTCAGTTCATCCCTCATAACCAATCAGGATAGAGCCTTGTTGCCAGCAGGCATCCATAGTCCTGACAAGGTTATCTTTATAATCCTCCTAAGTAGAGCCCCACTGCCAGCAAACACCTATAGCCCCGGTAGAGTTACTTAGATGGCCTAATTTTCTTATTTGGATTTTCAATATTCATCTCTTTTCTTTATATATGCAAATTCATAAGATATCATCATGTAAGCTCAATATGCAAGGTGTGGTCACTTTCTTCTTTAGGTTGGGGATTTTAATGATAGCAAGGGTGACCCTATGGATTTTTCACTTAACACCTATATTGATGCATTCAACAAACCCGAGGCTATTAGGTGATTCATCATGAAAATCTCCTTGATCAAGAAAAGGAATCACTGATGAAAAGGATATCATAGACTTAATCAGAGATACGTCTCAAAATGAGTCACAACCTATGTAGAAATTTGTTCTCATTATTTGAATCCTAACAATTTTGTTGGTTTGTGAAGGTGATAAGATGCACCATCTTGACTAACCAAAATAGAGACTTAACAACAAAAAGAAACAAGTAAGCACACAAAGCAAAACTATACAAACAACTATACAACATGTATAGTATGATACAAATGACTTACATGACCCTGTTTTAGGCTTGGAAGTAATGTTTGAAGAATTACCCATTAATTGATAATGGGACATCCTCGCCGGTTAGGGTCTTAAGTCTAGAGGTACTATCTCCTAGGATCTCTGAGATTTGAAAAGGACCTATCCAAAGTTTGTCAAATTTTCCATGGTCACCTTTCTTCTCATGTGCTTTATCCCATGCCAGGACTAAATCTAAAATCCTAAAAGCTTTAACTCTGGCTCTTTTATCAAACCAGTGTTTAACAACAACCTGATGTTTGGTAGATTTATCAATTGCCCTATCTCTTTTCTCTTCTAAATGCATGAACTAAAGTAATCTGACTTCTTGCTTGTTATCTATTCCTAGATATTCTTGTGCAAATTGTAGAGTGGGGATCTTTAAATTGATAGGCAGGATAGGATCTACCTCATACACCAATTGGTAGGGTGAGTTTCCTAAAGTAACCTTCATCCTAGTTTTGTCTACCCGCAAAGCATACTTCAATAGGGTGTTCCAATCCCTAGGGTTTTTCTCTATTAGTTTCTTTATGATGTTCAACAAGTTTTTATTGGTTGACTCTGCTAAGCCATTGCCTTGAGGATAATAATTAGAAGAAAATTTCAAAATAATCACATGATCAAAAGCCCAACTTGATAACTTTAATGATGCAAAGGTAGGTCCATTATCACATACCAAAGCATAAGGAACTTCGTACCTAGTCACTATGTTGCTTTCCAGAAATTTGATTACATTTTCTGCATTGCACGTCTTACTGCTAACTACTTCAGTCCATCTAGTGCAATAATCAGTGATGGTCAAGACATACCTATGCCTTGAAGATGTGGAGGATTGATGGGTCCTATGAAATCCATGCCGCATTGAGAAAATGGATGAATTTCTATCACTAGCTACAAGGGTTGTGTAGCATATTTCTCTTGGTTAGCAATAACCTGACAAGTATGGTAAAATTTAATATGTTCTGTACTATCCTTAAAGATAGTAGGCTAATATTATCCTACCCTTAGGATGGCATGTGCAGTGGCTAAGTGGGATCCATTTGTAGTTCTAAACTTATCATGTAACTCAGCTAAAACCTTGTTGGCTTCTTGTCTATCTAGACATCTAAGATATATTCCTTCATAGTTCCTTTTGAAAAGAACTCTTTTTATCATATACTTCTGGGATCTAATTTTCAGGGCTCTCCTTTGTGAAGCTTGTAGTTTTGATGGACATCTTCCAGTAATTAGGACATGCCTGCTATCTGAATACCATTCTTTATCTTCTTTGGAATTAACTACATATTGTTGACTCATAAGGTTAGGGTTAGTTTTACAAATCATCTAACTTAAAGCTTGTCCCCTTACTAACTTCATGGGTGTTATATCCATGTCATATTCTTGGAGTACTATTATCCATTTGGCTCTCTTTTCTCCTGGCTCACTTTGCATTAGGAGCATCTTCACCGCTGCATCTAGTACTACAGCAATTATCCAAAGATGATGGGTTCTAACAAGGCATTGACAGGTCTCTACTTTTGTCTAAAAGGTTTAGCATCTGGCTTAAAAGGTATAGTGTGGGTGATGGTTGAGGTATCATAAGTCTTCAGCTTATCATAAGTCTAGGTGATAACATGGATATAATCTTTAAGTGCTTGAGTTATCCCTGTGATTTATTCTTCTGTACAAACTTTTCCAATCAAGACATTCCTTACTTCCTCATTTTGTCCTATATTGATTGGTGAATATTCTCCTCCGTCAATCTTTGGGAGATCTTTTTGTTTTAGTATATTGTGTAGATCAAATACTCTTTCTAACTATATCATACCTTTGGGGATCTTGTTACTAGGTAGATCCATGATCTCATCTTCTTCCTAGATATGATCTTCTACATTCCTTTCATCTATGATTAGAGCATCAAATATATCCCTATTTGATATGAAGTCTAAAATGTGTTGATCATCATCAAATACTTGGAGATTGGTGACATTATCTGGTATGGAAGGCACTGATACTAATTCAACTAAGAATCTTTTCAAACCAAAAATGGACAATGGCTCCAGAGTATTTACAGCTTGCGCCAAGGCATATGCCCTATGATTCTACTCTCTAGGTACATGGGTGATGTTGAATGCATCAAAGTCTTCTATCAAATCCCACACCCTATGTCTGTAATTTGACAATTTCTTGTAATTGCAAGAGTATATATTCCTTACTTGTCTTACTAGTAATTTTGAGTCTCCATAGACATGTATAATCTTCACTCTTTTCTTCAAAGAAAACAACAACCCATGAATCAAAGCTTCATACTTTGTCACATTATTGGCACATGGGAACTATAATCTATATGCTGCTAGGTAGGATCTTCCCACTGGATCAATAAGGTCTATCCCTACTCTAGGTCCTTGCTTTGATTTTGATCCATCAGACCTGAGGATCCATGGTTTATCTTCAATTAAAGGCTTATCGAGGCCTTCTCTTTTCTTTTTGGCTCTGGCAGTTGCACCACCTGATATCCACTTTAATATTTGTGACTCATTCTTTTTCACTTTTATTTTCTCTAATTGATGTGAAGTTGATACTTCCTTACTTTCTTTACATATAAGACCATGAATATCAGCATCTTTTTGTACTTTGACATCTTTCTTTTCATCATTAAGAATGTTTTTGCTATCCAATAACTAATCCTTTGAATAAAGCATCTTCTGCTTCATCAATATGTGCAAGCACAATGAGCAAGTAGTCTCTGAATGTGGTACTTCATGCAACCTACACCATCCTTCAATCAAAGCATTATGTGGAGGAGTATTCTACAACATCATCCTCTGAATCTGTTTTGATAAAAATTCCTCAAAATTGGTTAAGTTGCTTCCTTTATCTTGATCAGACACTTCATAATCAGACTCAATCAAACAATCAGTCCCTGGGGTGATGTTACTTTTATTTCTAGCAATATCTTCAATGTTCATCAGGATCTCTTCTAAATTGTGGGTGTAACTTTCATCCTACTATGTATCTTCTTCTATTGTTGTACATGACAAGCAAGAATCAATATCATTATAACTATCTACATGACTTACCTCAAGTGATGATAATCCTTCCTCACTACATGCTTGTTCCAGCTCCATCACATCTAGGCAAGCATCACATGTTTTTTTCAGAAGGTGCCTCATCATGTAACCTGCACCATCCCTCAATTAGGATGTCTTCATTAGATATGTTCAACATTTGACAACATTGCATTTCTCTTGATAAGTGCAATTCAAAATTTCTGAAATGGTGTACTTCATCACTATCACCAGAACTATGATTAGACTCTATAATCACCTCGTCATCTTGATGATCATCTTTATGTACATGAATATCATACATAAGAATTTCCTCTATCTTAATTGTTTGGGGTCTAATGGTGTAAACTCCTAGTTCAACATCCACATACATTATCTCATTTGTGTTATTATACTTAGTGATCATGTGTTTCATTTTGAGGTTTAGCATCTATCCTAATTTGATTGGGGATCCCTTTCCAAGGTAGCCACATGTGGCTGAAATCTATGGACATATATCCATTAAGTGTTTTCGACCAATCCCTACTAAGCAACATTCCATATATATCAGGGATATCTACCACCTAGATATCAATGTAATATTGAATCCTGGGATCTTATGCTAGTTGCATATGAATGTGAGTTAACTCTCCCACAACACTCACTTCATTCTTGTCTAATTATGTCACCTTCTTGAGTGACTTAGCAAGGTGTAATCCTAAGGCATTACAAATGGACAATGGCATTACATTAGTAGATACACTTGAATCCACTAAACAATTATGTAGGGTCTTACCAAACATCCTTAAAGAAAGGAGAAATGGAGGTGACTCAGTCTTATCCCTATAAAGGGTCATGTGTGAAGTTTCAGCAGCTTGAACAGTAACTAGGAACTTGTGCTTGACATTATTGTCTTTAGCTGCATGATCCTTACTCAAAATCTGACTTGGATTAGGGGATGACTATCTTCTTTTGGTGTAGGGTCATCTAAGGATCTCATGAAAACTTTCTTAATAGCTAGAGTTTTGAGTAGTTCTGATAATGATAAGCTAATCATGACTCTTCTCATCTCTTCTACTAAATAGTTGACCAACTTATCAGACTTAGGTTGTTGATTACTATATTTTGACACTACATTTTGTGGTGTGAAGTACTAGGCATTAACCTTAGGGAGACCAGGGTTATTGCTTACCTTTGGATAAGGAGGAGTATTGAAATTGTTAGGAGGCAAAGATGTGGTCAAAGGACTATAAGGTCTGCTTGAATTATTTCTAAGGTTGTAATTGTGTCTACTCTGATACTGCTACTGGTAAGCATGAATTTCTTCATGTTCCACTACCGGTTCATTCTCATCTTCAAAAGGTAAGACATAATTCATTTCAAAGGCCAAGGTAGACTCCTCACATGCTAAAGTGTAATTCTCATCTGCTAATGGTACATGGTGGTGAGGTTGATTGACAAAGCTTTCTAACACAAGAGCTGAATCATATGCACAAGGGACAATTTCATTTCCTTCTATGATAGGAGGATTTCCAGTGGTGTTAGACACTTCAACTTGAAAAATACTGGCTACTATCCTAAACTGAGGAGAATCTAATTCAGCATGTGCATTGGTGTTATATATCCTAGACCAGTTTGTAAGAGCTGCCTCCACCAAGTTCACCCTAGTGGTTTGCTTAGGTTCACTAAGAGGCTGGTTGTCTAAGGGTGATGGAAATGATCCATTATTTGGCCTTGTATTCCACACTCTAGGCTGCCTAGGTGCATTATTGTTGCCACTATTATTGTTATTGTTATTGTTATAGCTCCTCTCATTGTTGTATCCTCTATCAAGATATCCAGATCTGTCACTATTATATCCTTTATTTTGATTTGACTAGGAATAGAAATTCTGACCCTTCAAGTGTGTGATTTTAGTTGTTAGCTTTCTTAATGGTGTAGATATCTCTTTGATTTCTTCTTTTTCCTCCTGAGTTTTAGCTACTACATTTTCTATTTGAGGTGTGAAAAAGGAAGCACCGTTGTTATTATTATTATGTCCCACATCCTGAGATGACTATGCATGTCTTGGATATTACACTATCTGCCCATTTCCATTTGGAGGTGGAATGATGCTAGGGGAAGGTACTTGTAATGGACCTGGTATTGTGGCTAGAGGCATCATGACTCCATTGGTTTGCTACTGAGTAGGGTATGAATGATATGTTGGATGTGTAGAATAGGTAGGAAAACCAATGTTAGGAGTTGGAGCAGGAACAAGTTGCTGATTAACTTTTATTACTTCTGTTGGTTATTTTCCCAGACTGGATGATTGTTCCCAGTTATCCCTACAAAGTAGCCATCATTGATCAATAGGATTCCTGGGCCAGGGGCCAATAGTACAGGAGATAGACTCTATAAATATCTCCTCTTCTTCTTTAGGCTCTACAGAACCAAGGGGGTATTCCCTATTCAACATCCATGAAATGTGACTATGAACTGACTGAGATGTTGATACAAAGCAGATAAATCCTCCTTCATGTAGACCAAAATTGTGGAATAAGTACAAAGGGGCTAGCTTTGGGCCTATGCTCAGTTGTGAATCAGAGGATTTTGGTCCTAAACTACTTCTAAAGTTCTAAAGGTTTGTATTTGAAGTTTGAGTTTGATTTTATGTTTGGATGCAAAACTGAGACTTTGGGTTGCAACCTAAATACAAGAATAGATTGGTGCCTATCTAGGGCTCGGAGTCAATAGACATACACATGTGAATGATCAGCATAAACATATACCAAAAACTAGATTTCAAGGGGGTTTGTTTAGCACCTACCTTATAGATACTTCCCAAGACCAAGGATTCAGTTATCTCTGCTTATAAACATCCTTACTGCAGTACATTCCTCCCAACACTTGACCTGAAACATATAATCTACTCCTTGAGTAGAAGTAAGAAATAAAGCATTCAATACAGTAACCTATATTCTAAAACCATAAACACCCCTTAGATGTCTAAATTCAGAAGAAGAACACACTCAATTTGGAGACGGATAACAAAACACATGCAATATAGCATTACTCATTTAAATCAACATGAAATCAGTAAATTCATGCATGAGACATAGACTATGAGACTCATAAACTCACAAGACATCCAGAATAGGGCCACCAATGAAGTTGTATCTTATTACAACACAAAAATTTCATCCAATTTTCAACAACCAAAATATGAGTGACATAGTTTGCCTTTTATAGGAAAACTATGTACTCAGTCAACATTACAATGGTCAACTCAAAAATTGCCAGGTAGAATGCATCGTGAGAAATGGCGCTCAAATTAGTCAATGCTCCAGAGGGACAAAGAGGAAGGAATAGGTAAGTTTGGGATCTGCACTGCCACCTAAAGATCTTCTTTCACAAACTCGGTAGTTCATCTGTCATTTCATCCATCGATGCCTCTGCATTTTGCCATTAATGACTCAGCTACCCATGGGATGCAACAACAAACACATTTGAAGTTTTCCCACTCAAAACTGTTGCACACGCATAGGAAAAATTTCACATAGAAGGTTCAAAACACGGCCGTTGATCACGACTCCATCGCTGAGATCTAACGGCCCCAAAAACATGCAGAAAAGCCAAGAGCCAATGATTATGTGCCACGTAGGCACTCCATGTTCCTATCACTGACTCTTCACCTTCTCCATTTTGTCATTTCACCCTTGTATATGCAAGAATGGATGCATATACAATTGCCACTGTTCCCCTTTCAAAATCCCTCATATATGCAAAATGCATATACATGCAACAACTTAATATACAAAGCAGACCCCAAACTGTTATACAACACACACATACATACAAGCCACGGACTTTAAATCATTATGCATCAAAATGAACCTCCTTTTTAAGTCCAAAGTGTATCCTTTTCAATGCACATCGACTTGTATATCTGCATATACAAGTGCTTTATACAACCTACAGACCCCAAATTTCATTAAATGCATTTCATTCCTCCATCATGTCCAGGTCTTGTATATATGCACTTGTACATTTCCCTGCATATCGCATCATACCAACATGATATACATATGACGGACCTCTGCCATTTATCCATCAGATTTGAAAAAATTTCAAATCTGGGCTTTGTATATCCATGGGCCCCACCCCTTTGTATATCGGCCCCTTCATATGCATACAATTGCCTTTAAAACAAGGCAGATCCCAAACTAGTCATGAAGCAAATTGAAATCAATTTCGGGTTCAGCCTTGTATCTTTGGAATGCATGTTTGATTGTATCTAACCATTGTAGGTCTGAACATACAAACCAAATATACTTGCAGACCCGATATACAAGCAGCGAGCATTCCAGGGATCTGCGATGTATATTCCATCCTTGTATATTTTTCCTTGTAAGCCCGATATGCATTTGGAAATGCATACAATTGCAGAATATACCTAGGAATCTAAGATAGATTCCTCCTTTGCATATGCAACCCGATATGCATCTAAAATGCATATAACTGAATTCCTTATCATTTTTTAGAGGCTGACTGAGATTTCATAAGCCTGCCAACATACAATTCACCTTTGCATATATAGAACTTAGCATTTTTCTCAAGGTGATAGGAAAAAGTATTGAAACATTATGTGGGGGCTGGTCAACCTTCAAACACTAAAGCATGAGGATGAGACTTAATAACCAGGAACCCACCATAGAAGGCCAACATCAGAATAGACAAAACAATGCAAGATCCCATGACTCAAAAAATTTAGGGTTTGAATGAGAAAACCTGCAAATGTTCAAGCTTAAAACCCTAAACATAAATGATTACCAACACAGGCTCTGATTGGGGACGTGTAGGTGCAAGACTGCAGCGAGGACTAGACTACTCTGGGGTAGACCAGACAAAATGCAAAACTCAAAACATGACCAATTATAAAAGGCATGTACAAAATACTTACACCTAATTTACAGTGTACACATAAGGTACTCATTTATGAGAAAAAAGCTTTAAGGAATTTACTGTGCACAGGCAATTCCAGCAGTTCACCATTGAGGGCCTGGAGAAAATAAGAATCATTTTCATGGATATTGCCAATTTGATATGGGCCAATCCATAGGGGCTCAAATTTACCGTGCTTACCCCTATCTCTTACATTCCACATAAGGACCAAGTCACCTATCTGAAACCTTCTCTCTGTAGCCCCTCTATCAAATAGATATTTCACTTTTGTTGTTGTTTATTGATGTTTGTTTTGTGTGCATCTCTTCCGATTTCATCTAATGCAACCAGCTGATTTATTCTTTTGGTCATTGGGTCCTCAATCTCTTCATCATTTTCTTGTATGAATTTGTACACTGGCAAGAGATTGTTCACAGGCAACTTAGCTATTGCACCATATACTAATTCAAAAGTCGACCTTCCAATTGCTCTTTTCACTGTCACCCTGTCAGCCATAATGCCAACTTTAGCTTGGAATCCCAAGTCTTCTTGTTTTTATCTATCAGCCTTTTGATGATTTTCATGAGACTTTTATTTCTTGACTTTGCTTGACCATTTCCTTATGGATGGTATGGTGATGTATGAGACAAATCAATTCCATAGTTATTGCAAAACTCAATAAATTCACCAGACCTGAAGCACATAGCATTGTCTGTGACCAATTTGGCTGGTACTCCAAATTTGATAATAATATTTTCTAGAATAAAATCCATCACCACTTTTCTTGTAGCCTTTTTAGTTGGAATGGCTTCAATCCATTTAGTGAAGTAGTCAGTAGCCACTAAAATCCAACTATGTCCTCCACTTGATTTTTTTGAGATTTCCCCTATAAAATCAATCCCCATTGCTGAAATGGAGCTTCTACAATTATAGTCTTAAGTGGCAATGCACCTTCATATTTCAGCTTTCCTGAGAACCTTTGGCAAGACTCACATTTTCTTACCATTCTGTGTGCATTTGAGAAGAGAGTTGGCCACCAATAGCCTGCTCTAAGAATTTTGTGGGCTGTTGTATGGGCAGCATAGTGTCCACCACACACTCCATTGTGCATGTCACTTAGAATATCCTTAGCCTAATCTTTATTCACACATCTGAGTAATACACCATCAATATTTTTCTAATATAGCTCTCCTTAAACAATGATGTATTTAATAGCATGTAGCTTCAAGGTCCTCTTCTGATCATCACTGAGATGAGAAGGACAATTCAGCTTCTGCAAATAATGTACTATGTCCTTATAACATTCAGATTCTAACATATTTACAACTTCATTACAAACTACATTCACTTGGCTTGCCTCTAGATTTGACTGTGTCATCAATTTTGCCAAACCTTGTCCTCTTACCAATTTTGTGATCTGTATTTCAATGTTGAACTCTCGCAATTTATTTATCCATCTACATCTTCTTCTAGTTACCTCTTGCTGAGTGAAAATATCCTTAACTGCTGCATGGGGCACATATGTAATTATCTGAGAACCTACCAAATATGGCCTGAAGCTTTTGATTTCTCTAACCATCGCATATGCTTGCTTCTCCATGATGTCATATTTCAATTCAGCAGCTTGCAATGACCTGCTAAAGAAAGTTATAGGTTGTTCATAACCTTTTGCATTTTTCTACAATAAACATGCAGCAATAGTATGGAAAGAAGCAAATGAGAACAACTGAAATGGCTTAGAAAAATCTAGAGATTTTAGCACAAGAGACATCTTTATGGCCTTTTTGATGTTCTGAAATGACTTAGTTGCTTCATCTTCCCACTTGATAATCTCACCCTTCTTCAGCATTTTAGAAATGTTCCTTGTAGTCTCTGCAAAGTTAGGAACAAATCTTCTAACAAAATTGATTTGTCCAAAGAAGGATTGAACACCTTTCACTATTCTAGGGATCTAAATTTTGTCAATTGCAGCCACCCTTTCAGGATCAATCCTGACTCCATCCTTGGAAACAATGTGACCAAGCAATTTTCCTTCCACTACCCCAAAAGTACATTTCTTTGGGTTGAGTGAGATGTCATATTCCAATGCTCTAATAAAAATTTGTTCTAAGTGCATGCAATGTTTCTCTTCCTTCTCTGAATAAGCTATCAAATCATCCTGATATACAGCTAGGATCGAATCAATTAATCCTACAAAAGCAACATCCATAGCCCTTTGAAATGTGGCACCTGCATTTGTTAATCCAAACGGCATTCTTACATATACATAGGTTCCCCATGGAGTAGTGAAGGAAGTCTTGAATTGTTCATATTCTTTTACTTTCACTTGATTGTACCCTGAAAATCTATCCATCATAGAATAAAAGTTCATAGCTAGTCACCTTCTGCAACATGGCTTCCATGTTTGGCAATGGATAATTGTCCTTTAAAGAAGATACATTCAGATTTCTAAAGTCCACACAAAGCCTTATGTCACCATTCTTCTTTCTAACTAGAACAAGGTTGGACACCCAAGTTGAGTGTCTGATGGGCATAATCATTCTAACATCCCTAAGCTTCATAATCTCTTCCTACATTTTTGGAGCTAAAGTTGGGTTTATAGGTCTTTGTTTCTGTCTAAATGGTTTAGCTCTAGGCTTCAAAGGGATTTCATGCTGGAATAAATCCTCTCTATAAGCTTTTAAGTCTTCATATGACCAAGCAAAAACATGCTTATATCTTCTCAGTAGTGCAATCAACATACTCCTGATATGTGGCTTAAGCCATTTGCCAATATATACCTTTTTGGGGGCATGAGATGTCCCCAAATTTATCTCCTCCAAGTCATTCTTGTTTGTTAGGGACACCTTTGTAACAAAATGGTCCCTATTGTCAAATGCTCTCTCTAAAGCAACCAGCCCTCTATGGATTTTATTTGTCTTGAGCTGAATTACCTCCTTCCCTAAGAGAGTTTCTTTCCCATCCACAACTTCTATAAAATTTTGAAAATCCACTTCCTGGTTCTCATATTCATCAATGCAATGTAGAAACCTCAGTAAATCTTTATCATCATCAAACACTTGCTAGCTACATACATTATCTAGTACTACAGGTCTAAGTTTAACCTCACCATTTGTAACATCTGACAGAGTAATATCATCTGGCCTTATGGCTACATTAGCTAGAAAATCTGCCCTGACATTTTTTGATCTCTCAATCTAGTTTATTGAAAAAGCATCAAACAATTCAATTGTATCCCAAACAGCATGCTCATACTATTTTAACCTCTTATTCTTTGATGCATACTTATCTCTAACTTGGGAAACAACTAACTCTGAATCCCCAAATACTTTGAGCATCTTGATCCCATGCTTCAAAGCAACATTCAATCCTAATAACAAAGCTTCATACTCTGTAATATTATTTGTACAAGAAAACCTCAGCAAGAAAGAGAATTTTAGAAGCTTACCAGCTGGAGACAGAAATACAACTCCAGCTCTAGAGCCTTCCTTTGCACAAGCTCCATCAAAATACATGATCCAGAGACCCTGTTGGTCAAGCTCCTGAATGCACATTTCTCTCCCTTTACCCTCTTCATCATCTGAGACAACCTTGAAACTATCACAATCAGTATTCACAAAACATATATGCTTTGCTGGTTCTTGATCCTCAACTGTGTCTAGTGACCTTTCTTCTCTAATCAATTTGTCATCCCTACCATTCATCAGGATCATGGCATATGATAGATCTAATTGCATACTTCCACCAATCAACGCTTCCCATCTTCTTGACAACAACATGCCATATTGTGGCTTGATATCAACAACTGTTATGTTCATTTTGTAGGTTTTTTCTGGATATGCTGCCAGTCTAAAGTCCACATCTTTCATAATTCTAATGACAGGTACCTCTCTAGCATCCATGGCATAGCATTTCCCACATGCCTTATCTATCTTACCCAGCTTGCTGCATAATGGCCAAAGGCATGATATTCGTTGATGCTTCTGAGTCAAGCATACAATTCTTAATCAGTTTTCCATTTATGACAAGGGAGACATAAAATGGCTCAACCTGTGAGGGGCATTTTGTCATGGTCATCCCCAAATAAACTTTAGGGACCTCATCCTCATCAATACACATAACTTGTTTCCTACCCTGAGTCTCAATATTCTGATTAGCTTGACAGGGTATTCCTGAAATCAGGGACAATGTTTTATTCCTAAACTCTTCAACTTTCATCAACTCCATCAATGGAATGAAGACCTTTACTTGGGACAAGACCTAAGTTATGTCAAATGGAGCATAATTTTGTATAACAGTTGTAGTCTGATCTACAGTTTTATTTTTATCTTCGTATGATCCAACTTTAATTTTTGTAGCTCCCTGACTGTCATCTTTGATCTGAAAATTTTTGTTTTGATCCTCAACCTAGGGAATTCTATTTTCTGGTCCTTGAGAATCATGACCTATTTTTTTCTTAAAATTTTTCTTATTATTGCTCCATTGCTTCTTTTGTGGTTCAGTCCCTTTATGACTGTGCACTGGTTGGTTCACAAAAGTATTCTTTGGTTGGTGTGAGTTACTTACCTCAGCTTTACCCCTGAGATTGTAATTGCTTTTGACTTGGGGAACTACGGCAGCTGTGAAGGTTCTAATCTCTTCATCAGATGGTCTCCTCAAATTATTCAAAACATTGTGTGAGTCCTAAGCATAAGCATAATTATCTTCGTCATGTTCATCATAGGGAAACTACTGGCAGACCTGAATCTCATTATTTGTGCATGCATCGACATCATGAGAAGGATACTCCCTATTTGTAGATAGCATATTGACATTGTCATCTTTCATGTGATGTGACTCATTGCACTCATCACAGGCCACGACATTGTTATATAGAGATTAAGCAATCATACATTGTGACTGTGAGTGAGGCATATGACAAATTATGCACCATGGGGTGTCATCAACAATATTAATAGCCTTCTTCAAAGGATCAGGTGTTTCCTTAACACTTTGAGTCCTTTGACTTGGGTTACTGTTTGGGAGAATGGGTTTACCATTATGCCAATTGGTATTATATGGCATATCATGTAATGATGGTCTTCTTTCTTGCCTTTAGTAATCTTGCCTGTCAGGACCTACCCCTTTTTCATTTTTAGCCATTCTATAACTTAGGTCCTTGACAATAGTTGTCAATTTATCTAATTTATCCTCAGAAGTAGATGCATTGCCTTGAACACTTTGAGATTTAGTATTTGGATTTTGCAAAAGTTTTACATCATCTCTTCTGTTTATCTTACCAGATGCTTTTCTATTATTTTCAATATTTGTTGCTATTTTGAAAGCATCTCTGAGGCTATGAGGACCCTTATCTCTTAATCCATAAGCTATTTTAGCATCAAAAGAATTTATGTATAACACTATGCACATAGGTTCATTAGGCCTCAGGTGATATGGCAATTTGTTCAACACCTTAGTGAATCTAGGATTGAAATCAGCAACCTATTCATTTGATCCTTTGGTAATGCCAGTGAATTCATTAATGAAGAAACTTGGGTCAGTTTTGTCACCATATTGTTCTTTGAAAATTCTTCTGAAGTCATCCCATGATGAAATACTCCTGTCAGGTAGACCCTTGTACCATTCTCTAGCCTCATCAACTAAGGATTGCATAAATAATTTCATGAAAACATCCTCATGCTCAACCTCAAAGTTGTCCATGATATTCTGAAAAGGTTTTAAGTGCTCTTCTCCTGACACAGTATTATTTCCTAAAAATTTAGGCACTTGCGGCCTCACATGTTTGTCAATAGGATTGGGGTAACCAAGAATGCCATCAAAAACAAGCTGTCTGAATCTGTCCAGCTGCATTGGCTGTCTACCAAATTGATTAACATGGGCATTTCTGTTTGCATTCTGATTTCTTACATTATTTAATGGTATTCTAGCATTATTTGCATTTTATGTTTGATCATTATGCTGATCCTGGACTTCATTTCTTTGTTGATTTCTCTGCATATTTACATTTTCAAGGGTAGGAATTGAATCATTCTGAGCAACTCTCAAAGCTTGCACTTTCTATCTCATGTCATCTCTAATTTGTACTCCTTGCAAATACTCTAATTATGCCCTCAGGCTCTTGATTTCTTCAGCTAATTCCTCCTCTCTGGGCAGAGAAGAAGATGGTTTCATTATATTTTGATCATCATTATCATCTCTTGGGGATTCAACTTCTTTAAATCTATCAGGGGAATCATGGAAAGGGCATTCTTGAAACACCTCTAATCTCATTCTCAATCCACCACCCTATTGTCTTTCATATACGTTCTAGATTTCAGCCTCAGTGTTTGAAAAATAAGGTATTGTCCACTCTAAAGATCCTGGATTGTCCTGAATATTATCATTACTTCTGGGAGAACCTTCTTGACTGGCTTGAGTAGTCCCTTTTTTTTAGTACATTATTTTTCTGGGTAATTCTTCAGACAAATAATTACACAGGGATCTTCTCCCTTGCATACAAAATTTTACTTTACTAGTTGGGAGATTGGTTTGGAGTCGCCACCTATAACTAGGAATTAATTTATTTTAAAATTAGGGTTCTTTCACAAAGCTCCCCAGTAGAGTTGCCAAAATCTGTTGGTTATTTTCCCAGACTGGATGCTTGTTCCCAGTTATCCCTACAAAGTAGCCATCATTGATCAACAGGATTCCCAGGCTAGGGGCCAATAGTACAAGAGATAGACTCTATAAATATCTCCTCTTCTTCTTTAGGCTCTGCAAAACCAAGGGGGGTATTCCCTATTCAACATCCATGAAATGTGACTATGAACTGACTGAGATGCTGATACAAAGCAGATAAATCCTCCTTCATGTAGACCAAAACTGTGGAATAAGTACAAAGGGGCTAGCTTTGGACCTATGTTCAATTGTGAATCAAAGGATTTTGGCCCTAAACTACTTCTAAAGTCCTAAAGGTTTGTATTTGAAGTTTGAGTTTGATTTTATGTTTGGATGCAAAACTGAGACTTTGGGTTGCAACCTAAATACAAGACTATATTGGTGCCTATCCAGGGCTCAGAGTCAATAGACATACACATGTGAATGATCAGCATAAACATATACCAAAGACTAGATTTCAAGGGGGTTTGTTTAGCACTTGCCTTACAGATACTTCCCAAGACTGAGAATTCAGCTATCTCTGCTTATAAACATCATTACTACAGTACATTCCTCCCAACACTTGATCTGAAACATATAATCTACTCCTTGAGCAGAAGTAAGAAATCAAGCATTCAATATAGTAACCTATATTCTAAAACCATAAACACCCCTTAGATGTCTAAATTCAGAAGAAGAACACACTCAATTTGGAGACAGATAATAGAACACATGCAATATAGCATTACTCATTTAAATCAACATGCAATCAGTAAATTCATGCATGAGACATACAACATGAGACTCATAAACTCACAAGACATCCAGAATAGGGCCACCAATGAAGTTGTATCTTATTATAGCACCAAAATTTCATCCAGTTTTCAACAACCAAAATATGAGTGACACAGTTTGCCTTTTATAGGAAAATTGTGTACTCAGTCAAAATTACAACAGTCAACTCAAAAATTTCTAGGTACAATACATCGTGAGAAATGGCGATCAAATCAGTCAATGCAGCAGAGGGACAAAGAGGAAGGAATAAGTAAGTTCAGGATCTGCACCACCTCCTAAAGATCTTCTTTCACAACCTCGGTAGTTCATCTATCATTTCATCCATTGATGCCTCTACATTCTACCATTAATGACTCAGCTACCCACGGGATGCAGCAATGAACACATTTGAAATTTTCCTGCTCAAAACTGCTGCACATGCATAGGAAAAATTTCACATAGAAGGTTCAAAACACGGTCGTTTATCACGACTACATCGCTGAGATCTAACGGCCCCAAAAACATGCAGAAAATCTAAGAGCCAATGATTATGTGCCATGTAGGCACTCCATGTTCCTATCACTGACCTATCGCTGACTTTTTGCCTTCTACATTTTGCCATTTCGCCCTTGTATATGCAAGAATGGATGCATATACAATTGCCACTATTCCCCTTTCAAAATCCCTCGTATATGCAAAATGCATATACATGCAACAGCTTAATATACAAAGTGGACCCCAAACTATTATAGAGCAAATTAAAATTTTCAATCAGGTCCAGCATGTATCCTTCTCTTTTGTATGTCCACGTTATACAACACACACATACATACAAGCTATGAACTTTAAATCATTATGCATCAGAATAAACCTCCTTTTGAAGTCTGACTTGTATCCTTTTCAATGCACGTCGACTTATATATCGGCATATACAAGTGCTTTATACAACTCGCAGACCTAAAATTTCATTAAACACATTTCATTCCTCCATCGCATTCGGGTCTTGTATATATGCGCTTGTACATTTCCATGCATATCGCATCATACCAATGTGATATACATACGATGGACCTCTGCTGTTTCTCCATCAGATTTGAAAAACATTCAAATCCAGGCTTTGTATATCTGTGGGCCCCACCCCTTTGTATATCGGCCCCTTCATATGCATACAATTGCCTTTTAAACAAGGCGGATCCCAAACTGTTCATGAAGCAAATTGAAATCAATTTCAGGTTCAGCCTTGCATCTTTGGAATGCATGTTCAATTGTATCTAACCATTGTAGGTCTGAACATACAAACCAAATATACTTGTAGACTCGATATACAAGCAGTAAATATTCTAGGGATCTACAATGTATATTCCATCCTTGTATATTTTTCCTTGTAAGCCTGATATGCATTTGGAAATGCATACAACTGTAGAATATACCTAGGAATCTGAGATAGATTACCCCTTTGCATATGCAACCCGATATGCATCTAAAATGCATATAACTCAATTCCTTATCATTTTTTGGAGGCCAACTGAGATTTCATAAGCCTACCAACATACAATTCACCTTTGCATATATAGAACTTAGCATTTTTCTCAAGGTGACAGGAAAAAGCAGGGAAACATTGTGTGGGGCCTAGTCAACCTTTGAACACTAAAGCATGAGGATGAGACTTAATAACTAGGAACCCACCACAGAAGGCCAACATCAGAATAGACAAAAAAATGCAAGATCCCATGACTCAAAAAATTTAGGGTTTGAATGAGAAAACCTGCAAACGTTCAAGCTTAAAACCCTAAACATAAATGATTACCAACAACTTCAACAAAAGCTCCTATCAAAGTTGTGACATTAGGATGTGTCCTCCTTATGAACATAGAAGTCAAGGGATCTAAGGCTGAGTAATATATATATTTCTAGCCACTTCATCTGCTATGGTGTATGGAGCTACCAGTTTTGAAAGCATCTTTTGGAATCGGGCATTAAAGTTTGAAATAGGTTCTCCTTCAAATCTCTTAATTGTGGCAAAGAGATGGTAATTCATTGAAGGATCTATAGGTATCTTGAATCTATCTTTGAAGGCTTTCTCTAAGGCATCCCATGAGCCAATAGAAGTTGAAGCTAGACTAATATACTAGTTATATGCTTCCTCTCCCAAGGAATATGAAACAAAAGACATACAACATCTTGATGTTTAATCCTTCCTCTATAACAAACTTCTTTGAATGTCTAGATATGATCACCCGCATCCTGATATTTATGATATCTGGGGCAGATCTTGTCAGGGTTCTTAGGTAAAGGATTGGTGCAGGGCACCTAAGAGCATTTTGATGCATTTGGAGAAGTTATGTTTTTTTTGTAATAAGGCTTTTAGCCATTGTTGTTTGGTCCATTTTGTATGGTCAAGAGGTTTGGGGTGACTATATAAACCTCAAATCCCTCTTAGTCCATTTGGACCCTAGTTATGCCACTTAGGCCTAGTAGGTCTAATGTTGGTTTTTTGTTTGTTTTTGAGTGTAATTGGAAATTTTTGTGTTTTGGCATGTTTTAGAGGGAATGGTGGTTGGTTAGGTTCCATTGGACAAGTTGAACCAATCGACCTCTTTGTGTTATTGCAAAATGTCATAGTGACCAATGTTGTCAATGTTGTCAAGTGACACATTTGGTCAGTTGCAACCCATTTTTGGAAGTTGCATCTATTTGGATAGTTGAAAACCAACTTAGGTCGAGTCATATTGCTATCCTCTCACCCCAGAATGGAGGAAGAGATTTTGTATGCAATTTTGGGCACAAAAATCAAGATTTTGACTATTTTTCTGAAGAAAACATGTTGCTGTACGGACTGTATGGATTTTCCAGGGTGCAAATGTACTTTTTCAGAAAGATCTTTGAGTCAGGGTTCTAATGCAACTGGTTTGATCTCCAACTTCCCAAAACTCTTCAACCTATACCTTGACTAGTAAGGCTACTAGCCCTCCAAACTAGGTTTTCTCAACAAAACTTGACAAAATCCCATATGACCAGGAAAGCAAATGATGGTTTTAGATACACTCTATGGAACCCTATCAAACTCCCAAGTCTCTTGTTCCAACTCTACTCTAGCAATCCAGAACACTCATTTGGTCTTCTAGGCCTAATTGATCAATTTAGGCTAGGTTACAAAGCAAGTGCTCCAAATTAGATGCATAGGTTAAGGGCAGGAATTTGGAATGCTTCTACCATGTCCCTACAACACAAATCCATCATTTATTTGCTCACCCTAATAGGATTTTATCATCTACAACCTCAAATAGCATGAAATTGGCCAAATACAATGAAATACTTGACCTAGGGCATCACCTTAAAAATAGAAGACTGCATTTCCTGACAAAAATATTTTGGAATCTTATAGTACATATCCCTAACCTACATTTCACCAGTTTTTGTGAATTTTCACCAGTGGGAATGCATTCTACGGCCGGATTTCTATGGCTGCCCTAGAAAACAGGGTTTCTAGACCTGTTTTGAAAGAAAAATCAATAACTTTTGATCCCGACCACTTCAGGGCCTCAAACCAATTGCATTAGAACCCTGAATCCAAGATCTTTAAGAAAAAGTACATTTGCACCCTAGAAAATCCATACGGTCCATACAGTAACATGTTTTCTTCAGAAAAATAGTCAAAATCTTGATTTTTGTGCCCAAAATTGCATACAAAATCTCTTCCTCCGTTTTGGGGTGAGAGGACAGCAATATGACTTGACCTAAGTTGGTTTTCAACTATCCAAATAGATGCAACTTCCAAAAACGGGTTGCAACTGACCAAATGTGTCATTTGACAACATTGACAACATTGGTCACTATGACATTTTGCAATAACACAAAGAGGTCAATTGGTTCAACTTGTCCAATGGAACCTAACCAACCACCATTCCCTCTAAAACATGCCAAAACACAAAAATTTCCAATTACACTCATAAACAAACAAAAAACCAACATTAGACCTACTAGGCCTAAGTGACATAACTAGGGTCCAAATGGACTAAGAAGGATTTGAGGTTTATATAGTCACCCCAAACCTCTTGACCATACAAAATGGACCAAACAACAATGGCTAAAAGCCTTATTACAAAAAAAACATAACTTCTCAAAATGCATCAAAATGCTCTTAGGTACCCTGCATCAGGTGGTATCAAAGCCATCAAAGAGATGGGAGATAGAGAAGAAGAGGAGGAAGTCCCTTCAAGAGTGACTAATGCCGAATTGGCAAAGATAGTGAGAGAGCAAGAAGCCAAGAACAAAAGGATGGAGGCTGAGATAGAAAAGTTGAAGAAAGACAAAGACAAGAAGAAGAAGCCAGAGGTCATCTTGGATTCAGATGAAGAGGATCAAGATGAGGAAGATGAAGTGCCAATGGAAGAGCCACAAGGAGGCATGTCAGAGAGACAATTCCTAGATGCACTTGGAAAGTTGAGTAGGAAGGACACTAAGGCAGACTTACCTATGTTTCCTGGTAAGATGAATCTAGAGGAGTGCCTTGATTGGATTGAGGCAATGGAGAACTATTTTGAATGTGAAGAAGTGGCAGAAAATCAGAAAGTGAAGATTGCCAAATCAAGAATGAAAGGGCCAGCCTTGAGTTGGTGGAATTTTATTCAAAATGAGAGGATAGAAGATGATAGGAATCCTATCTCTACATGGAGGAAGATGGTACTTGAAATCAAGAAGCAATTTGTCCCCGAGGATTATGAAGTCAACTTGAACAAGAAGTTGCACAACTTGAGACAGAAGGACATGGGCGTGAGCACCTATACAGAGGAGTTTCACAAGATGACATTGAAAGCCAAGATGCCTGAGAATGAAAAATAGAAGCTTGCAAGGTATCTCAATGGCCTCAAGTTCTCCATTCAAAATAAATTAACTCTCTTTAACCCGAAGACAGTCCATAAGTACTTTCAAATGGCACTGAGGATATAGGATAAGTAGAGAAGAAAAGGGGATTTTGGTAGTAGCAGTAGAGGCAGAGGAAATCAGAACTTTAGGGGCAGGGGCAGATTCCAAAACAGAGATAATTTCTCTAGACTCCAAGGTGGCGGATCCCAAGAAGGCAGCCAAGGGCAGGCTAATAAAAATAGTGCTGATAAGGGTCAGTTTAGGGGTAGAGGAAATGGCAGAGGAAGAAGTGGGGGCAGAGGTCCCAATGTGTTTACTGGAAGGTGTTTCTCTTGCAATCAGATTGGACATCAGTCCTTTAGGTGCCCGGAGAAGATGGGAAACACTGCTACAAATCAGAAAGAAAGAAGAGTACAACTCCTTCAAGAAGAGGACTGTCAAAGCACCACAAGTTACCAAACATCCTCTTCGAAGTCTGCAGCACCTGAGAGTGGAGAATGCATCATGTTTAATAGATCACTCATCATGCCAGCCACCAAGGAGCAGCCCCAAAGGAACAACTTGTTCAGAACCACTTGCAAGGTGAAAGGAAAAGTGTGCAAGGTAATAGTTGATTCAGGTTCTTCTGAAAATTTGGCTTCTAATGAAATGGTGACTAAGTTAGGATTAGAAAGAATGCCTCATCCTAACCCCTATAGAGTTTTTTGGATAACCAAGGAACAACAAATTGTAGTAAAAGAGCAATGTTGGGTTGAATTCAAGATAGGTGAATATCATGATAAGGTTCTTTGTGAGATAGTGGATATGGATGCATGCCACCTTCTTCTTGGAAGGCCTTGGCAACATGACACAAGTGCCCAACATGATGGTAAGAATAATGTGATTCATTTGTCTAAGAATGGTGAATAGTTTACAATGACTCCTTTGATGATTGCAAAGAGAAAGCCGTTTCTAGTTCAGTTATGTTGGTACGTGAAAAAGAGTTTTTGGTTAACCTCAAGGAAGAGAAAGTGCCATGTTTTGTAGTAGTCATCAAGCCCAAGGATGTGAATCCCAAGAAGGTCAAAGTGTAGCAACCTCTTAGGAGGATTGGACCAAAGGAAGTGGAAGAACTATTGGAGAGGTTTCAAGATGTGATAGCTGATGAAGGCAAGGATGCCCTTCCACCAAAGAGGGAGATTAGTCATTGCATTGATCTCATCCCTAGATCCACCCTACCAAACCAAGTAGCATACAAGTTGACCCCAGAGCAAAATGCTAAAGTGGAAAGACAAATCCAAGACTTATTGGATAGAGTACATATCAGGAGGAGTATTAGCCCATGTGCAGTACCTGCAATACTTGCACCCAAGAAGGAAGGAACATGGAGACTATGCACTAATTCCAGGGCCATCAACAAGATTACTATCAGGTATAGATTTCCAATGCCTAGAATGGAAGATTTAATGGATTTCTTGGGTAGGGCTAAGTATTTTACCAAGATAGATCTAAAAAGTGGTTATCACCAAATCAGGATAAGGGAGGGGGATGAGTGGAAAACCACCTTCAAAACCAATGAAGGACTATTTGAATGGGTTGTCATGCCTTTTGGCTTGTCAAATGCACCAAGCACCTTCATGAGATTGATGAATGAAGTGCTAAAACCTTTCCTTAACAAGTTTATTGTTGTATATTTGGATGATATACTGATTTTTAGTGACAACAAGGAAGATCACATAAGACATATCCATCAAATGCTCAGGAGGCTTCAAGAGGAGAAGTTGAGAATCAATCTTGACAAATGTGTCTTCCTACAAGAAGAGTTGATATTTTTGGGGTTTTTCATCTCCAAGGGCAGCCTAAAAATGGATCCAAGTAAGGTTGCAGCCATTCTTAATTGGCCAACACCTACAACAGCCTCGGAGGTAAGGTGTTTCTATGGTTTGTGTAGTTTTTATAGAAAGTTCATTAGAGGGTTTAGTGGCATTTGTGCTCCACTTATTGACACCATAAAAGGGGGCAAGAAATGTGTGTTTGTATGGACAAATGAGGCCACTCAAGCCTTTGAACTGTTAAAGAAAAAAATTTCAAAAAAACCAGTCCTAGTGCTACCTAATTTTGACAAGGTCTTTGTGGTAGAGTGTGATGCAAGTAAGAGGGCTGTTGGGGGAGTCTTAAGTCAAGATGGGAGGCCTGTAGCATTCTTTAGTGAGAAGTTAAATGAGGCAAAACAAAACTACTCCACCTATGATCTAGAGTTATATGCCATGGTTCAGTCATTGAGGAAATGGAGAGACTACTTATTGCCAAAGGAATTTATAGTTTTTACTGATAACCATGCATTAAGCTTCTTGAACAGGCAACAAAAGTTGAATCACAGATATGTCAAGTGGATGGAGTACATCCAAGCATACACCTTCTCCATAAAACATAAGAAAGGAGTGGCCAATAAGGTAGCCGATGCCTTAAGTAGGAGGAATCTTGTTGTGCAGACCATACAGTTGGAAAGTACAGGTATTCAAGCCATCAAAGATCAGTATGCAGCAGATGAGGACTTCAAAGAACCATACCACTCTTGCAAGGCCATGACAGGAAGGTATAATACTAATTTTTCTGATTTTTTGTTCCAAGATGGCTATCTTTTCAAGGGTAGCATGTTGTGTATCCCAAGAGGGTCTGTTAGAGAGAATATAATAAAGGAAAAGCACTGTGGCAGCATGTCAGGCCACTTTGGTATTGATAAGACCCTAGAATTGGTTAGGAGGTACTATTTTTGGCCAAAATTGCCAACCGATGTAAGGAAGTTTGTTGAAACTTGTCAAATTTGCCAAAGAGAAAAGGGGCATACATCAAATGCAGGTTTATACACTCCTCTACCTATTCCTTCAAAGCCTTGGGATTCCATAAGCATGGACTTTGTACTTGGTTTGCCTAGGACAAAGAATGGGTATGACAGCATTTTTGTGGTTGTAGATAGGTTCTCAAAAATGGTTCACTTCATCCCATGTAAAACCACACATGATGCCTCAGACATAGCAGGTCTTTTCTTCAAAGAAATAGTCAGGTTACATGGTTTACCTTTGTCCATAATCTCAGATAGAGACCCCAAGTTCATAGGACACTTCTGGAGGACACTGTGGAAGAGACTAGGTACAAACTTGTCATTATCATCTGCCTATCGTCCTCAGTCTGATGGACAAACAGATGTGATTAATAGGTCACTTGGCAACCTTCTAAGATGCCTAACAAAGGAGCAGGGTGCTAGTTGGGATTCAATTTTGGCTCAGGTAGAGTTCTCATACAATGACACTGTTAATAGAAGCACCGGCCTGTCTCCTTTCCAAATTGTTTATGGCAATCACCCAAGGGCTATTTTGCAACTTAGGGAGGTTAAAGGACTGGAAAACAGTAGTGCCTTGGCTGAAGACTTCATTCAAGTCATGAAGGATGTCCATGAACAAGTACAACAGAAATTGCTATCCACTTCACAGAAGTACAAACAGTTTGCTGATAGGAAAAGAAGGGATTTGCAGTTCAAGGAAGGTGATTTGGTAATGGTCCATCTGAAGAAGGAGAGGCTCCCTATAGGTAAACATACCAAGCTACTCATGAAGAAGATTGGGCCTTGTGAAGTGATCAAGAAATGTGGAGAAAATGCATATAAAATCAGACTTTCAGATGGCATTGCTCTGTCTCCAATTTTTAATGTTTCAGACCTTTATCCCTATAAAGGATCTGATTCTCAGACTGCTATTGAAGAAGATCAAACTGATCAGACACTCCAGGAACTCATTCCTTCATCTCCAAATCAGATTGAGTGCATTTTGGACAAGAGGATTGCAAAACAAACTAGAAGGCACACCTATCATGACTATTTGGTGAAGTGGCTAAACAAACCTCAAGAGGATGCCACTTAGATGAGCAAGGCAGATATTGAGAAGGCAGGTTTCACATTTGACAACATTCCAACTCACGAGACTTGAGTTCTCTTTGACATTGGGTATATGGTGCAGGGCACCTAAGAGCATTTTGATGCATTTTGAGAATTTATGTTTTTTTTGTAATAAGGCTTTTAGCCATTGTTGTTTGGTCCATTTTGTATGGTCAAGAGGTTTGGGGTGACTATATAAACCTTAAATCCTTCTTAGTCCATTTGGACCCTAGTTATGCCACTTAGGCCTAGTAGGTCTAATGTTGGTTTTTTGTTTGTTTTTGACTGTAACTAGAAATTTTTGTGTTTTGGAATGTTTTAGAGGGAATGGTGGTTGGTTAGGTTCCATTGGACAAGTTGAACCAATCAACCTCTTTGTGTTATTGCAAAATGTCTTAGTGACCAATGTTGTCAATGTTGTCAAATGACACATTTGGTCAGTTGCAACCCATTTTTGGAAGTTGCATCTATTTGGACAGTTGAAAACCAACTTAGGTCAAGTCATATTGCTGTTCTCTCACCCCAGAATGGAGGAAGAGATTTTGTATGCAATTTTGGGCACAAAAATCAAGAGTTTGACTATTTTTCAGAAGAAAACATGTTGTTGTATGGACTGTATGGAATTTTCCAGGGTGCAAATGTACTTTTTCTGAAAGATCTTGGAGTCAAGGTTCTAATGCAACTAGTTTGAGGTCCTGAAGTGGTTGGGATCAAAAGTTATTGATTTTTCCTTCAAAATAGATCTAGAAACCTTATTTTCTAAGGCAGCCATAGAAATCCGGCCCTAGAATGCATTCCCACTAGTGAAAATTCACAAAAACTGGTGAAATGTAGGCTAGGGATATGTACTATAAGATTCCAAAATATTTTTGTCAGGAAATGCAGTCTTCTATTTTTAAGGTGATGCCCTAGGTCAAGTATTTCATTGTATTTGGCCAATTTCATACTATTTGAGGTTGTAGATGATAGAATCTTGTTAGGGTGAGCAAATAAATGATGGATTTGTGTTGTAGGGACATGGTAGAAGCATTCCAAATTCCTACCCCTAACCTATGCATCCAATTTTGAGCACTTGCTTTGTAACCTAGCCTAAATTGATCAATTAGGCCTAGAAGACCAAATGAGTGTTCTGGATTGCTGGAGTAGAGTTGGAACAGGAGACTTGGGATTTTGATAGGGTTCCATAGAGTGTATCTAAAACCATCATTTTCTTGCCTAGTCATATGGGATTTTGTCAAGTTTTGTTGAGAAAACCTAGTTTGGAGGGCTAGTAGCCTTACTAGTCAAGGTATAGGTTGAAGAGTTTTGGGAAGTTGGAGATCAAACCAACTGCATAGAAGGTGTTTGTTGATCTATCCTAAGGTGTTGGAGAAGCCTAGAAGGTGGAGCCATCACTAGGATACCAAATCCTTCATACACCCTTGAATGTGCCTTTGGTTGCTTGGTTGAAGCCTGTTTGAAGTGGGTGAGTGGGCAAAGGACAGTAGAGGAAACTCTTGTGTGTTGCTTCCCTTGTGCCACTCTGCATCAAGGATGGTAGGTAGTGAAAGTCAAAGGTGAGTCTGCAGCAGAGAACAACATTGTTACTGGTGCTTAATGTACTAGAGGTGTAATAGGTGATCCTGTAGGTGTTTAAAGTGTAGTAGGGGATATTAGAGGTGTTAGAGTATGTCCTAGTGAAGATACCAATGCACCTGAGTTAGAAATATGATGAACATCTATGGTTCTAGGTCTAAGTCCTCGAATAGGTAATTCTTCCAAGAGTCCACTAGATTTGGACCTGGTATTAGGCCGGTGAACTAGGATTCTAACAATTTATGATAGATTATGGAAATTTGATTGAATCTTTGCAAAGATCACAAGGAATAACCTTGCAGGATGGATATTTATGACCAAAACCCTAGAACAACTAGATATTTGTGCAATATTTGCATGAAACTTGCAAATATGACCAAATACAGAACCTCTGAACTTAGATATCAGAATATTTACCTACACAATTGAGCCACTGCTAGAAATTTGCATAACACTCAAATGATGAATCAACTTTCAAAAATTTCAACAACCTGACTATAAAGTCTACAATATTTAAGCTTGATTCTAAGATATTTATGATAAACAAACTCAGAACAACATGAGATAGGCAAATCTTTGCACAGACACTCAAAGCATAGGCAATTCAGGTGAAAATTTGTGAGCATTACCTTCTACTAACGCAATAATTATGTGTATCTGACCAATTCACTTAATGAGATGGAAAGAAAGGCCCTCCTTCTAGCACCAATTTATGTTGGTGATGATTGTTAGTCATAACAACATGCATAAAAGTTTACACAACAAACCTTTATTATCTTGAAAAGTACGATCAATTTGGAATGAACTAATGACTCCAAGTCTCCGTGGATCAGGTCTTGATCATCTAACATTACTCAAAGGTTGATGTGATATTCTATTTCTCATTCAAGGGTCTTACACTTCTTTGTTACAATGAACTAATGTCTGCACATCTATTCTGCACTTGATTCCTGTAAATCTCTTCACAAACAAAGTTAAACTTGCTATGCCCTATAGATAATGATGATCTTTGATAAGTTTGATCAATTCTTCTGATCATTAACTGTAAGTTGATTATTCTCACTTTTGCACTATGAATTTGCTCAAATAATGTGTTTATTAGTTAATATTTGCATGATTTATGTTGTTATTTATGGTTCTTTGCATGATATTTTTAGTATTGCATGCTTTAAGCTCAAAATATTCTACTGATGTTTGATTCTCTTCAGGATATCTACATATTTGTGTCTTTTTCTTATGAATATCAGTGTATTTGCAATTGTGGAGGTAATTGTAATGAAATTAAAGAAAATTGAAAGAATGCTTTCTAAATTTAATGAACCTTTAGTTACTAATTCACATACATTCCAAATACTTTCATGAAGAGAAGAAATCAAACCATAATTTCACCAGGATGTTCCATAGCTAGATATGGTTGATGCTGACTTCAGAGGAACAAGGAATGAAAACAACACATGCAGACGGATAAGAACTCCAAGGGACGCAGCTAATCAATGCACATATCTAGAATTCATCAACTGATTACTCAAGATTTATGATTATTTGTAATCAAAATAGCTTCTCTTTCATTAGGTATGTAAAAGAAATGTACATTCACAATGAGCTTTGAAATTAGTCCTAAGAACTTTAGCAATCTAACTTCAATTAAGTTTCTAATAATCATACCAAGTGCACTTCATCTCCTTTTATAGAATAAGGAGAGGAGGTAATTACAAAATGATCAAGGATCAAGATTTGTCAATTTAAATGCATGGTAAATATCTCCTCTTTGACTTGGTCAACACTGGTAGGCGCGACACAAGTTGTCAGCTGGCAACCATCTGGTAGAACTCAATCCTTTTCTTGTCTGGTTATGCATATCACTCTATCATCATGCATCTCTTCTTACTCTTTGTCCTCTTCTTCTTCATCTTCATCTTCATCTCCTTCTTCTTCATTCACATCCTCTTCCTCATCTTCATCTTCATCACTATCATCTTCATCAGCCCTAGGTTCATGCCTTATATGTATGCTAATCACTGCCCTAATGAATTCATACAGTTGCACTATTCTTTCTACTTCACCTCCATCTTGAATTTTGGCCTTTGCTGCAGCATGCTTGTGAGAATGAAACTGTGCCTGAAGAGCATTTCATTTCTTCTTCCTGCTGTTTAATGTCTCATTGTATGTTTCTACCCTAGCTTTCATTCTCATGGCCTTATTTATCACATCCTCTGTTAGGTGATGAAGAGGGTCTCCTTCTGCTTGTTTGAAATTATTGTGGAAGGCTTGTACGGTAAAATTAGTATCCTGGTTTTCTATTTTTCCTTCTACTTTGTCCTCCAGAGCTTCCATGGTATCCATTTCTTCTGCCATGAGATTGTGTAGTTTGACACTTATATCTCTGAGCTTTCTACTGCATCTCCTCAAGATATAACATTTGAATTTGGTATCTTCATACCAAATGCCTAGCAACTGTGAAGTATTATTATCCAATATTTTGTTATCCATAAGTATTTTCAAGCCTATCCTCCTCATTTCACCCAAGGCATCCATATGTTTTTCTAACTTGAAGGACCTTCTCCCCACTTCATTTTGTAGCTTATCTACTTTACTCCTCAGATCACCAAGAGAGTTCCAATTTGAGAGGGAGGTTTTAACTACATTCTCTGCTTCAAAAGCAATAGAGACAAACCAATTATCCACCAACTGATCCTTATGTTTCATGAGATCCAATCTTGTCATCTCATCTTGAGATATGATAGTCAGTGGGGTAACTGGGCTAAGTGGTGTATGCTTAGGGTCAATTAACCCTTTAATGAATGAATATAATTGAGCAATGTGCTCTTTACGTTTCTTGTTCTTATCCTTTTCTCTTTTCACCCTTTGGGTTAAGGAATCAATAATATCTTTACCTTCTTGACCCTCGTGATCTTCATTAGCAAAACCTAAATCAATGCTTGTTATTTGAAACTCATCAAGGCCTATGTTTTCATTTTCCTTATTGGTCATTGGTAAGGCTACCTAGGCTATCCTCCTACCTGTTGTAGGATCTCTTTTTATTGCAGATGTGGACCTAGCCTTTCTTCTAGGCTTCAGCATGGTTGTAGTAAACAATGTGGAACATCAAACTCAGGTACCTCATCTATCTGCTACAGATTTATCTCTTATTGCAGCCAGTATGAAACATCACCCCTGGGCCCCTGCTGAACAGTTTGCTCATTTTGAGCATCCTGAGACTCTGTGTTATGCTCTACCCTTGGTGGTGAACTCTCTTTTATTGGTTCTTTCTCATGCACATTCTCATGAGGGGACTCTTTCTGAGGTATCTCTTGTTGAGGGATTTCCTATTGAGGGGGAAGTTCTTGTGGTGTTTGTACATTCTGATCATGTACCTCCCTTTGCAATTTACCCTCATGTGGTTCATGAATATTTTGATCTTGTGTATTTTGTGGCACTTGTTCTTCATGAGAAGATTGTACATTTTGATATTGGGGATCACCTTGATCACCCTTGGCTACATTTTTTGGTCTCTTTGGCTGACCATCATATTAGGACATATTATGTTCTTCACCCTTTGATGTATTTACTTCTCCAGAGCCTTGTACATCTTCCTTTCTTTTTCTTTTATTTCTCTTTCAGGTGTTAGTGCTAGGTTATCACCCTGATCTATATTTTTACTAGGCACCTCTTCATTCTGTTGATCACCTTTATTAGGCATCTCTTAATCACCTTCCTTCAGAACATTAGTTTCTATCTTCTCTTGTTCTGGAGGCACATTGCTTTACCTTTCATCTTGATCAGGCACATTCTTATCAGCCTCTTCATGTACACTACTTTCTACTTTCATAGGTTGTAGAGGTGGACCATTATCTTTGTTCTGATCTTCATGAAATTGGTAAGCCAAGTCTATTATTGTTGGGCTAGTGACCTGATCTACCAAATTGGTCAATCATATTTGTTGGCCTACATCCTCTAGGTCATCTTCTTCAATTTACTCTATCTCAACCTACTCCTGATGAGTTCTATTTTGAACCATAGGAGTCCCATGAGGAGTCATCATTGTATTAGCCACTAGGGTCTCCATCCTTTGACTAACAACATCCCTAACTATCTCATCATCTAACAAATATACAGTATCACTGAGTGGAAGAGGTGGCTCTTTCCTTGCCTTATGTCTCTCTTCTCTCTACTCTTTTGCCTTCTCAATTTTAAATTGCATAATATCTACGATAGGAACCTCATGTTGTAGGTCCATAAAACATGGATCATCTGCACCCCTCAATATAATAGGATCAACATTCACATTTCCTCTCATTGCAATTTTCTATTTCTTTTGGGGTGGTGTCTGCTGTACCTTCTTCCTCTTTTTTGTTATCAACAAATCATCATCTTGAGCCTCTTCATCTAATGGTTCATCTTCCAAGGGTTCATCCTCCAAGGGTTCCTCCTCCTCTATAATCATCAGAGTAGGCTTTGTGACCTTTTTCTTTTGTCTGGCAGGGGTATGAGATGATGCAGCTACATATGTGGATGCCACATCTCCCTTTGGATGGAGTCTTCTAATTATTACTTCTTGTTGCATAGGAGTTGCCTTCTTGCTTCTACCCTACTACTTTTCTTCTACAGTTGGCTGCCTCTCTCCTTTAGATTTCCTTTTCTTAATGAGGAAGTCATCATATTCTACTTCAGATAGTTCTTATCTTTGGGCTACACCCTTCTTCTTCAACTTAGTGATTTCAGCACTCACCCAGCTCTAGGTCAATTGAATAACCTTCTACATAATTTGATCAAATGAAGTCACTTCAAGCTGAGTCAAATCAGGAGTTGATATAGTTTCATTATACCCTTTCTTGTCCTCATATTCACTAGACATGATCTTTCTATCATCCTTATGCAACTAGATAGGCACTGGAATGCAATTAAAGGTGCAAATTTGGTTGAGAGTGAGCCTCTGGTAAGTCCTTCTCTAGACTTCTACTTTATCATCACAATCAGTCCAATAATCCTCAAGGTGCCTTTGATGTATTTATTTTCCCATTAGTTTCTTCATTCTACCATATTGGTCATATGACCTAGCTATTGAAAATGGCTGCAAGTGCAATAGCTTTAATCCTCCGATGGCATCCTTGATACTTTGTTTATCAAGGCATAATTACTAGCCAATGAAGACTAGAAAAAATACAGGTGGGATCTTTCCCTTTTCCAGGTGAACCTCTACTGAGTTTGATATGTGTCTACCAAATTCCATTAGAATGACCTTGTCATTGGGGTATCTAGCCAACATGAGAGGTTGCCCTTCAAATCCTTCTATTCTCATGTATGAAAAGGTAGGGAATTGGATAAACCAAGCCCCATATTTGTAGATAACAACTTGGGCTTCCATACTTAACCTTTTTGTTATATCCTCCTCCATGGTTCTGACCAAATGCATAGAAAAGGAGTCATTCACTAACTTATAATTTTGGAGGGATTCCCTCCTGCCCAACTGTGGGTAGTGTTCTGATATGTTTACATCACCAGGGTTGTTTCCAACTCTTCCTACTATTTGTAAACCATTAAATGTACCTCTAAAGTCATAGGCATATATGACATAAGAAGTCATATGGAACATGCACATTTTGCCACCCAACCTTCTCATTCCTTCATCCAAGCTATCACTGATGATCTTAGCCCAGAGAGGCTTGTCATCTAAATATTCCACCATCTGGATAATTCCGTACATCCAGTTTTCAAAGTTTCTAGCATGTTGTATCCCAGTCATTTTTCTTAGCATGACCATCATATATTGATATTCCTTAGCAAAATCAAATTTAAACAAGTATTTTGGTAGTTTAGTAGATGCCTTATATGTATTACTCTTAGACCTATATTGGTACATGACCCTCCTGGCCTCTTTCTCATTACCACGATACTCTTTTTCCAACCTGCTTAGGCTCAATCTAACCACATCAGATCCTATAGGTAAATTAAATGTAGCGATGATTCCTTTTATTGAGAAATCTACATATACCCTACCATGGTTCTCCACTCTTCTGGTTTCTTTATTGTAGTTCCTTGCACATTTAACCATTAGCTCAGTAGCTTCCATAGAATATAGAAATCCCCCACCATGCCACATCCCTATGGAGTATATTCTTTGCAATATAAGGTTTCCACTTCCATTATCTAACCTTCTCGTCCATGTATCCAGGTCTGTATTCCCCTGATGTGTACCATTTATCATCCCATATCTAAATCCTACCCCTTCAGGCTATAGGAACATGTGTTTTAATAACTCTGTATGAGACCTATTGCTTCTAATAGCAATTAAATCCTGTGATACAAACATGCATTTCTTACCCTAATAAGTTTGTATGGAGCAGGGTTTAAGGATCACATGTATTCCATAGTAGTAATTCTATTATTCTAACTCATTTCATGCATCACCATGTTGATTAACCTAGTGAAAACCATTTTTACCTTGTGATTTATCGTAAACAACAAAGAGAGGGTTTCAATTTTACTTACCTGATAATCACTTTCCTCTTTTACTATATGACTGATAACGGGATGAATGTGAATATGCTATATTGGCCATTCCATTCTGTCAAGATGCGGGTCCCGTTCCGTTTGTAGGTGACTGTGATGCTTTGACTCTTAGAGCTCTGTAATTTTAGTTTAAACATATGGTAAATGTGAATAAACCCCAAATTTTACCTTTTAACTGATCAATATTACAAATTAGGGCACGTTTAGTACTTTTGTTTAGTTTTATTGATCAATGCATGACATTCATGGATACTTGTCAAATGGTAGGTTTATATTTGAAATTAGAGAGCACGACCTACCGTTGGGTTTACATTTAATATGGAGATCTCTACAAAGATCAAGGATACTTGAAAATATGACCCTCCATTGAACATATGAGGGTGATATAGCTTAAGTATGATCAATCTTTTAATCTATAAGAAAGATTTGGTCACATTATGCATTTGCTAACAAATCAGGGAGGTGTTGTTTGTTGCCATTGCACCAAAAGATCGACCTATTAATGCCCGATACAACCACTTGACTTAACAAGCACGGCAGGTAGTTAAGCCCTTGTCACAAACCACCACAGCGCAATGTGGAACAAGGAGACCAAGGGCCACACCTTGCAACAATTCCCCTAGTGCAAGTGTGGGGTTTGAACCCGTGACCTCAGCTCTGATCCCAACTATTAGTTGTCGTTGCACCAAAAGATCGATCTATTAATGCCCGATACAACCACTTGACTTAACAAGCATGGGAGGCGGTTAAGCCCTTGTCACAAATCACTGTAGTGCAGCGCTGGACAAGGAGACCAAGGGCCACACCTTGCAATAGGTGCAACGTGGCATCGTTGGATTAGTCATTAATAGACTAGGTATCCCGGGTGATCTAAGTTGATATGAGGGATATTGAAGATATCTAGATATTTTAACACTAAGGAATATCACACTCATTCAAGAATATAAGGATGACATCATCACTTTATGGACCTTTGCAATTACTCAAGGAGAATGGCATCATCATCATATTTGTTAAGGTCGGGGATTTTTTGGAATATGACCTTCTTGGGTTGGAGCATGATGACATCATCAGGATATCATGTCTTCTTTGTTATCAAGTTATGGTGATGTCATTGTCATATTAAGGAATATGACAGATATTTGGAAATGTGACCCTAAGAGGCTAAGGTGTATTGATTACATCATTATTAGGGTAATATATTCTATTCATCAGAACTAGATGACATCAGGGTCATGTTTGTGAAAGGTGATATTTGCAAAAAGGTGATATTTTGTAAGATGACCAATATTTGGAAATATGACCTTCCTCAAATATGCATGCAAGTTTCGACGGGCATATACCTTATCGCACTTAAGTTTGACATTTGTCTATTAGGAATATGAAGAAATTGAATGATCTTCCTATGTCAGGGTCATCTAAGAAAATATGACTAACTTTCAGAAATGTGACCCTATGGTAAATATCTAGGTTGACCAAACTTTGGCTCAGCATAACTTTCTATCCTTGGTGAATATTAGGGTGATGTAAAATGCAATTCTGCATAGAATTTCACACTCTTTAAGACTATGGGGTTTATGACATTAAATTCTAACTTTGACAATTTCCCCTTTTGTGATACACATGCATGTGCAATGGTGATATACTCAACATGACCTTTTGCCAAACTGCCCAAAGCAAGAAAACAAGCACAAGCAGGAGAAAAAAAGTTGGGCCCCTATTTTTCTATGGTAAAATGGGGCGTGTTGTGTAACCACACAACAGAAACCATCTAGTTTCTCTATGTAGACTTCTTCCACTAAATCAACATTCAAGAAGGCTAACTTGACATCCATCTGATAGACCTTTAAGTTCTTGTGAACAACAAAGGCAAGAAACATCTTCATTACCTCCATTTTGGCTATTGAAGCAAAAGCCTCCTCAAAATCAATGCCTTCAACTTGTGAATAACCTTTACACACCAATCTTTCTTTATTCCTCACAACTTCACCATCTTCATTTAGCTTGTTCTCAAACACCCACTTTGTTCCTATAATATTATTATCAACTACTCTGTGAACTAATTCCCATGTCTCATTATTTTCTATCTGATTCAATTCTTCTTCTATTGCCTTTAGCCATCCTTCATCTTTGCTAGTATTAGTAAAGTTTCTGGGCTCTACTTTTGATAGGTGGCACAAATTCACTTGCTCACTTGCTTTTACAAGATTTCTTCTAGTTTGCACACCTTCATTCATGTCCCCAATGATCTAATTTGTTGAATGATTCCTTGGGACATACTTTGTTGGAGTCTTAGGGGTCTTTTCTAATCCTTGTTCCTTCTCTCCTTTCTCTTCTTCTTCTTCTTCTTCTTCTTCAACGTAGGGAGGTATATTAGATCCATAAACCTCTAGTTCTTTTGATATTTGACACAAATCTTCATCTACTTTAACATTTGTGCCTTCAATCATCTTTTCCAATATCTTGTTGTAGCATCTATAGGCCTTGCTTCTTGTTGAGTAACCAAGAAAAATCCCTTCATTGCACCTTGAATCAAAGTTTCCAAGGTCTTCTTTAGCTCTCCTAATGCAGCATTTGTTTCCAAAGATCCTAAAGTATCTAATAGTGGGAGGTCTTCCATACCATGCATAGCTCGTAAGGGGTCATAGTACTATTGACCCTCAATTGTACTCTATTAGGAAGGTAGATAGTAGTGTGAACTACTTACTTCCAATACATATCAGGCAGATCCACATATTTCAACATTACTTGAGCCATCTCTTGCACAATCATGTTCTTCCTTTCCACTACCACATTCTGCTAAGTGATCCTAGGAGAAGACATATGTCTTCTAATACCATGATCTTCACAAAAAAATTCAAATTCATTTCAAGTAAATTCACTTCCTCTATCAAATCTTAAGAATTTGATCTTAGCATTCATTTCATTCTCAACTTTTTCTTTAAACATCTTAAAATTAGCAAAGTCTTCTTATTTTTCTCTTAAAAAAATAATCTAGGTCATTCGAGAGTAATCATCAATAAGTAACATGCTCATAAGGGCGTGGTTCGGTAGTTAAGTCACTCGGTTGTAGTGGCGGCCACCAGAGTTCAAACCCCTACTGGGTCAACGAGCTCGCAGGATTTACACCTTCACTGGGCCAACGAGCTCATGGGTTTGAAGTGTTCTTTCTAGGGGATGAGGTCCCCCAAGTTGTGGCCTCACCGGTTCATTGCTCCGGGCAAAAGCATTCACATGGAGCCGGAGGGCGTGTCGCACTAGCATCGCTGGTCACGTTAAAACGTTTACTAGGCGCATTTTTAAAAAATCATCAATAAGTAACATGAATTACATTTCACCTTGTTGACTCTTTGTCATTGTAGGTCTGCATAGGTTAGCATGAATCAGTGTAATGGTATTAAAGAAGAGCACTCCTTACTCTTAAAATTCATCCTTTTCTACTTTCCCATTTGACAATCCTTACATAATGTGTTTTCAAGCTTGGTTATCTTAGGCATATCTCTTACTACATGAGTAGTGTTGATCTTTACCATATTGTCAAAGTTGATGTGTCCCATCCTTGGGTGCCACAACCAACACACACTTGATTGAGCTTATAATAAATAGGTTCTTCCATTTGCCTCCTTTAGATGATTAACATTTCCATATGTCCTTGTACCTTCTACAACTAGTTTTTTGAATCATGCCTTCCTAATATCACAACCTTCGGCATGAAATATGAGACTGTATCCTTTGCTGCACATCTAACTAACACTGAGGAGATTATGCTTCAACCCTTTGACATAGAGGATTTCCTCAGTCTTGTTCTTTCCATCAATGGTTATAGCATCATTTCCATAAATTTATACTGACTCATCACCATCAAACTTAATAGCTCCACCATTCCACTTCTCAAGGCTGATTAACTTCTCCTTGCCACTAGTCATGTGATTAGAGCAACCATTGTCAATAACCTAAGCATTTGCTTCTTCTTCTTTTGCATGAAAAGAAGTCCACACAATCATTGGTTTTTCATTATCTTTATCATCCTACAAGATATATCAGACTTCTTACATTTTCCAATATCACTCTCTCACCAACTTTCAAGGCCATGAAAAGAGTTTCATCATTTGAATCATCATGATCCTCATCTTCTAAAGAATAGTTGTTCTCTATGGAATAAAGACTTCTTTTGGACATCTCTCTTTTGTTTCTATCTGTTGATTATTTAAAAGGACATTTAGAGGAAAAATGACCAATTCTCCCATAATTGAAGCATTTCAAAGGTAACTTACCTCTATATTTTCTAGTGCTCTTCTTCAATCTTCTCACAAATTTCACTTCTAACTCGTCAAGGTCACCATCTTGATCAGTTGTTTCATATTTTTCCGTCTTACTGACTTTGAATGTTGCTTCCTTCTATGGAGCACCTTTGTCAAATTCTCTCATTTCAAAGGCTATGAGAGTACCAAACATTTGATCTATTATATAGTGATCCAAGTTCTGAGACTCCTCAATTGAAAATACCTTATGATTGTAAGATTTAGGGAGAAATATCAAAACCTTCTTCACAATCTCATATTCTTTCACTTCTCCACCATGACCTCTGATGCCATTAACTAATTCATCCACTTGGTGCATATAACTAGCAATGTCGTCTTCCTCTGCCATCCTCAGAGTCTCAAATTTAATCTTGAAGGTTTGTATCTTGTCTTTCTTTACTTTACTATCTCCTTCATAAATGCTGCTAAGTTTGTTCCAGACATCTTGAATACAACTATAATTCATTATCTTCAATTTCTAAATAATCTAGCTCACTCATGATAACATTATTTTCCTTGACATTGTTGTCATACAATCTAATCTCAACTGGATCTATAGGAGTAGTAGAAGGAGCAGTGTAACCATCCTTGACAGATTGCCAAACACCAAACCCTAGAGAGGATAGATAGCCTTCCGTCCTTAGCTTCCAAAAGGTGTAATTTGATCCATCAAACTTAGGTTCCTTGTAAGACCCATCATGTGCCTTCATGGACCCTCCTCAAACAGTTAAGCTC
This sequence comes from Cunninghamia lanceolata, assembly GCA_027924645.1. Taxonomy (NCBI): domain Eukaryota; kingdom Viridiplantae; phylum Streptophyta; class Pinopsida; order Cupressales; family Cupressaceae; genus Cunninghamia; species Cunninghamia lanceolata. The sequence continues at coordinate 11,246,159 of BSBN01000193.1, forward strand.
CTTCTAAGGAAATTGGCTTTAATACCAATTGTTGAACACACCCGAATACTGAGAGGGGGTGAATCAATATTCAAACAAATCACAAATCCTCTAGAGAAAAATAAAACTTAATCTTTTCTATCATTAATAGAAACATTAAAGATTAACACAATACACAACACCACATAACACCAGATATATGTGGAAAATTACAAAAGGGAAAACCATGGCGAGAAAAGGTACTAGGACCTATTGTACTAATCCAACCACACAAATGAATCATAGTTACAACTTTGTTTTAGGGCTACAACCTAAGGAAGCTACTACTCCCTGTAAAAAGGTTTTAGGGTCACTCCCAAGAAAGCTACAACCCCCTACACACTTTGCTTTAGGACTTCAACCCAAGGAAGCAACTACTCCTTGAACTGAGAACAAACTCAGAAAAGATTACAGCATGACAGTCCTCCTAATATCTGAATCTGACAATGAAGCTCAATCCTTTTGACAACTTCTTCAAATGTCTTCTCTTTAGCTTATCAACTCACTGCTTTCAACCTTCAAGAAGTTTTTCCTTTGTCTCATTGCCTCTAGAAATTAGTTAGGCACACTCTTCACTTCTCTTTTATCTCAAAAATATCTTTAGGATGAATCCAAATAGGATCTATTACTTTTTCTCTTTCTCTTTTAGTCACACATCATAATGTATTACACATCCGCATTTGGCTTTTTACACTTATACTTTGCAATCACACCTCAACTAGATCAACTAGGTTTATAATATATACATTATATTACATTGATTACTTTTCCTATTGGCCAATGACAACAAGAATATTATAATTACAAGTTAGCCAAAGATGAAACAACATGAAACATGTAGAGGGTAAGCCCTAGAGTGAACTACACACAACACTAGGAAGAGGAACACACATTTAACCTAGTCCTAAACATCCTTCACAATATTAGTCTTCAAGGATTAACATCTACATGTTTCATTCATTTGAAATAGGTCGACCTTAAGAAAGAAAAAGTGAAGTAGGTAGCATATCAGACATTAAAACTTGGCGGTAGACATAAAAGATTATACATTACTATTAGTTCTCCCAGATGATATAGCATGACCCATACAACATCTCTAAATACTCCTTGAGCTCCACACAATAAAGACTTTGTGGAGCACACCTTCAACATGCCTCAGTCATTGAGGAAAAAGCATAGCCCAACAATACCATCATTCTGAACCATAGACTATTTTGAAGAAACCTAAAAACACCTTGCAAAGAAACATCAAACATCACAAGATCATCAAGCTCAATCTTCACCAGCTAATTCACCACTTCATACCACAACGAGTTGGCACAAGCCAATAGACAATGAAACTATCCACTGGACAATACAATCATGCACTCTATCACTTACAACTTTCTCTATGGAGGGATATATGATTAGAAAATTTAGGTATAGAACTTTCATGACACACTAAACTTAAATTTTGAACCACATGATCATATGTGCAAATGCATAGGAATGCAAAGCATTCTCCCAAATAGTTTTTTTTGTCACGAAGGATTGCACCTTGAATACTAAGCCTTTACAAGCTTGGCAATCTTGTGCAACATGGGAACATTCTTAGACTGTGTGTTTGTCTATTTTGAGAATGGACCACTGAAAGAGCTGGCTCCCTTTAAATGTCGCTTTGGATCTATATCTTGATGAAGAAAAGACATAGAGGAATGTTGTATAAACTGAAACTAAACTGAAAAATCTATCCTAAAGGGGGTGATGCACCAATTTTTTAACTTAAATTTGCAATATGATTCACAATTACCCTTTAAGAAATTTGTTAATACAACTCAAACTAATAAATTTCACCACAAAAGTGTTTAATAGAAAAGCTTGAAAGAACTTGCATAATCTATGACCTGTAATGAAATTTGTATATTGCATAAATGTATTCAATAAAAATGAGATAGAAGAATTTAAAGGTTTCAAAATAAAACATAAAAAATCCTTTATTAAATCACTCAAGATGAAATAAAATAACTGAATCCAAATAGATGAACCATTGATTGTATTGAAAATAGAAGAAATCTCTTCAAAGTAACCATGAACTGCTAAAAAAATGAACTACTGATACTGAAAATTGCAAAAATGGCTCAGTTACAAGACAATCTCCTTTTTGCAATATGCAAAGGTAAAAAAAGAAAGAACTAGGAAAAAAAAGCATAATCTTTTTTTTCATATAATACAAAACTGTCCCAAAAAAAATGAATGGGAAGTCAACTCTAGCTCAACTCAACTCGAAAATATGTATGAATGAGTTTGAAAAAGTAACTCCATGTTGATGGGTGAGCACAACTGAAAATCCTAAAATTTAGGCCCCAAAACTCCTCCAAGATGAGAAAAAATAGCTCAGAACTCAAAGTCTCAAAGTCCTTGACCAAGAAACTGCCAAAAATAGTCATGTCAAAAATAGAACTCAAAATATCTCTCCCTACATGACCCTGCACTTTAGTTTGACTCCTCTCCTATTTTTGTGTACCTTGAAAGACTTATGATCAACTCCAGAATGGTATTTTTGGGAAAACATCGAAAATATAATTTTTTTTTCTACATCTTAGTAAATTGCATTTTTGGAGGCCTTCAGAGAGGAATCAGGGAAAACCACCTTGAGGTAGCATTAGCATTAGCCTTAACAACCTAGAACTCAAACTAGATAATTGGTTTATCTTTCTAATGAGTCCAAAAACTTTGAATTCTGATAAAGTTGCGAAGAGTTATGACCCTACCAATTTTTTTTGGATATATGGTCTTTAGGTACCTATATCTACATAGTATACAAACATGTTAGATAAAATGTAGAGGTTGAAGCCTCTCTCTTGACTATTTTGATATGATATTCTCTTCCTTCCTACTTCATTTGAAGTCACTTGTTTTTTGAAAGCATTAGAAAACAACTCTTACAGCCCAACCTAACTGGATTGCCAAGCACAATTTGGTAATATTTTTGGTGACCTCTTAGGGGTGTTTGATTGCTAAAAAAATATGATCAGTAGCCTTGCATATCCATTGGGCATATGAGTCCTTTCTTAGTTTGAAACACTTTAAAAACTACCTATAGCTCCACTGCCAGAGATCAAACAACAAAACAAAAATGAAAGCAAACTACCATGGCTCTTAATAGGGCCAGCTGACTATGCAACAACACTTCATGGAAAAAATAAATAGAACTAAAAAGATGTGCCAACAACACTTATTTAACTAAAAACTATACTACTATGATACATTAACAAGATCTTAAGAAACATTGTTTTAGCTGAATCCCATTCACAAGAATAGGTAACACCTCTCCATTCATCTTTGAAAGTTGAAAAGCATTATTTTGTTTGTATTCAATAATCACATAAGGGCCATCCCACATGGCATCAAACTTGGTATGCTTACTAGGTTTACTTTTAAGTTCATCCCACTTGAAAACAAGATCACCCTCCTTGAACACTCTCAGAACTACTTTTCTATCAAAAGTCCTTTTTCATCTAGGCCTGATGAATCTCTAGATTTATCAATGCTTCTTTCCTTGTCTCCTCTAGTTCCATCAGTTGTGCAAGCCTAATTTTCATGGTCTCTTCATCTAACATTTCCAACTCTTTAATCAAGTTCAGTGTTGGTAATTCAACTAAAATTAGAATCTTGGCCTCTTTACCGTAAGTAAGAACAAATGGTGAGTTACCTATAGCTCTTTTGGGAGTAATCCTCTCAGCCCATAGGGATAGCTTCAACAAGTCATGCCGAGTCCTTTGATTATACTGAATTGTCTTTCTAATAATTTGGATAAAATTCTTATTAGTTGATTCATCTTGTCCATTACCCTCAGGGTAATTGGAGACACCTAAAAATGTCTCGACCATTAAACCGACTCCTGACATCCCTGAACATATCAATCTCCCTTTATTCAATTAATTAAATTCTTTTTTAATTAATTATCCCTTCATCACCCAATTTCCTACCATTTTATCCCCAAAATTGATTTAATTTCATTAATTTAATAGTCTAAAACCTTAGCCAATTGATTTAATAAATATGCAATATTTATTATTTCAATTTCCCTCTCCTAATTAAATCTAATTAATTAGCTAAACCATGTTTAACTAATTAATTCAGCCTATTAATGAACCTATCCTTACCCTAGACAATTAAATAGCTATTATTTAATTGCCTACTCTACCCCACCTCATCCTAGCCCTAGGGTTAATTAAATAAAACCTATATTTTATTAATCCTAAACCCCTCATTTGGGTGGTCAAACCTAGTTTAACACCCTTCCCGACATCCTCTAAATAAAAAATTGAAATAAATCCATATAAGACAATTTTTTATTTTAAAACATCCCACATCACAATTAATTCCCCTTACATCCCCATACCTCATTTATCTCCACTTATACCCAAATAATTTTTTAATTCATTTTACATTCCCCATATGAATTTTTAATTCAAAAATAATCCTTCACCCCCATACTCATTTAATAACCCCTTTTCCCAAAATGAATAAAAGATTTACTTTTATTCATAGCCCTCCATTCTTCCAAGATTGAATCTAGGCCCTCCACATCACTTTCATCCTCCACCATTGATCTTCTAAATCAATCTCCACTCTTGGATCAAAATCCCTCCAAAATCTCTATAAATACATCTCTCAACCCATTTTGGGATCAAGTCTTAAGTAATGTTACCATGTCCAAATGTCCACTTGAGCTAGAATTGTGAGTTGCATAATTAGAGTAGAATTTCACATTTGAATTCTTAATCTAAGGAATATCATGTCTTAGGAGCTCTTAGGTGCAAGCTTTCTCTTCCCTTGATGAGATTGGGTCTTCATGTGAGGTATAACTTTGTGTTTTATGCATTTTGTTAGTATTTTCAACTTCACTTGTTTTCCTAATCTACATTGGCATGCCCGGTGGGACCCACAAGGTCTGAATCTAATCATTTTTGTTGAGTGTTGGTGCTCTAGACATGTTTTTACAGGTGCAGTGCTATCTTTCTTGCACAGTGGCACTATCTCTGGTTCCTTTTAGTGCTATTTTGCGCAGCAAATTTTCTTGCTTGGGACTCACTCATGTGTCCCTTTCACCCATCTTCATCCTACTATATTTTCTGCCTAATTACTTTCTATTTTACAAGAATATTGGAAGATACAAGGGGAGGTTATGCCAAATTTTTCATAAAGTTTAAATATGCATTTTGGCTTCTCTTTTGTCCTATTTTTCATTCACCAAGACTAACAATGCTAACGGGACCTCGTATGTGTGCATCCTAACACTCTCTTTTTTTTGGTTAGGAGATCTCCTTTTTGCAGGATGGACGTGTTCAGACACGTATTGGTGCTATCTATACCTAGAATAATGCTATCTTAAAGCTGTGACCAGACCCTCTGACAGCACACAGTGGTACCATATTATACCTCTATTAGTGCTATTTATTATTTTGATGCCATCAACATATCTTTGTAGCGCTATTTTATGTTCTAGCACCTTCTATAAATCATTGTAGCGCCATATTATGTTTTGGCACCTTCTATATTAGGTTTTAGCGCTATCTTATGGATTAGCGCTATCTGTATATGGTGTTAGTTTTCCAGTCTATTTTCTGGTAGTGTCGCCATTTGCTGTCCGTAGTGGCACCATTTGACCTCTGTAATAGCGCTATTTTCTGAGACTAACGTTTGTTCTCTGTGTAGGGACTAACAGCTTGTGTGCAGGTCCTTACTATCATTTTGAGGATACTAACAAGTTTTTATGTAGGGTTCCTTCATCTTTGTTTAAAACACTTCAACTTGGAAACTTAAAATGAACCCTTGCATGTTAGCTTAGACACAAATTTTGATTTGGTGCAATAAAATTGAACAAACAAACAAATATGTGTGTGTGTGTGTGTGCGCCAAACATTTAAATTTGGTGTCCTAAAATTCACAAATTGTGTGCCAACAACAATCAAAACACTTCAATTTTGTGCTTTAAAAAGAACCACAAATTGCATCAATCAAATCATTGGATGTAAAAAGAACAACAATTTGCATTCTTCATGCATATAATCAAGAAGATCAATCTAATTTGTGTGAAGTGTTTTCGTGGTTTATGTTTATAGTGTGAGAGGTGTATGCTCTTCCCTTGCACCATTTGGTGACCTTGGGAATCAAAAGCTTCTCACAACACTTGCATTAATCACCCCCAACTTAATCTAAAGAACTAAAATGAACCATGTTTAGTGTGATGCAAGTACAAGGAATACGTATGCTCTCCCCTCGCATCTTTGTATGAACTTGGGGATCAAAAGTATTTTTGTGGTTGTATTGCTTTTGTTAATCCTTAGAGGGCCTACCACCCCACTTCGAAAGGTGGGAATGACCCAAGCAGCAACAAGATAAAGCCAAGCTCTTCCAAGATGCTATATAAAATAAGGTGTTTGGGATGAAAGTCACAAGCAACAGGTGTTGTTGTGTTATACCGATAGCCAACCTCCCCCAAAACTCTCCAAGGCGTAACCCTTGAAGGCTAGGAGACTCCATAATGGAGAGTAGTGTTGCCACACGTATAACCACCTGAACGGATGCCCCTATTACGAACCATTGTTTAGCAAGCCAAAATCCTTCTATTTGTTGACGCAGAAGGGAGACCTTTGAAGCAACCCTAATTCATGCAGTTCTTAGCCGAGGTAGCAAGGATAATCTAAAGGTTTGGTGAGGGACAAGCCTTATAAGAAACCTAGATCTTGGTATGCATGAGAAGTGTGTGCAATTGTAAGGAGAAGCTGGTGCTACCAAGATCCTAGAGCTACCCACTTTGAATAGGCGCAACTAAGGGATTCAACAAATACTGTCATATCTTCGCCTTAGGTTGTGTAAAGTGTTTGTTTAACAAAATCACACGTCATTTTACAAACAAAAATCTTGGTTATTGTGTGTTCATGTGTTTAATTGTGTGTTAATATGCTTAAATTGATTTCAAACACCTGCTAAGAGACATTGAAAATCATTTGATCAAATTCTAAACAAAGAAAAATCCAAAATTACCATCAAAATCTGTCTTTCTCAGGACCCGACCAACACTGCCTAGTTTTAGTGCCATCTCTGTCTGATTATGGCACCATTTCACCTATGGATTGGCGCTATTTTCAAATTGACTTGCCTAAAAATAAGACCCATTTAGTTGTGATCTTCACTGTCTGCTTTTTGCCATAATCCATATCCACCTTCCAAAAAACTGACAATAGTCCATCCATTTTCTCCTTAAAATTTTTCCAAATCATACCTTCATTTTAACCTTCGAGGATCAATCACTATCATTGTTGGACCCTTTTCTATTTCAAAACTACCTCAGTCCATATCTATCCATCCCCATTAATATTTTGCATATCTCCTTGGACCAAAACAAATCATTTCAAAAATCCAAAACGAGACACCCATCAACAAAATCATCAATCAAAAACCATCATCCTTTTGAGCTAAAGTTAGATCTAGATCTCATCAATCACATCATATCTTGCTTGGAGAGTCAATAGTCTACCTTCCAAGTGAAATAGTCATCCTTCTTTGTGTAAGGTCATTAGTCTACCCCAAACAAAGAAAAACATCCATTTGTGTGACACACATCTAGATCTTATCTAAGCTCAATTTGTTGACCATCAAAACTTCTTGAAAAACATCATCCTAATCTCCCATATCAAACATAAAAATCAAACATCAAAATCTTTATCAAACAAACATCATCCATCATCCACATTTGGTCCAAATTTGTGCAAAAGTCAAAAACCCTTCATTCTTATCACCCATAGGTTCACACCTTTGTTTTCATCAAACCTTCATCTTACTACACTCACCCTCTCCATCCATCCTTAGGTCCAACACAAATCAATCTGATTCTCTAAGGTCTTCATTCCCCATATCACTCCACTTCTAGAAATCCAACCCATACACGTGCATGCCCATAACAAGATCACAACACAAAAAGAATCTAGAAATGGCAAGATCCAGACAATATGATGACATGGGAATGCCCAACACCAAGAGCAGCAAAATACCCATCAATCAAACATTCAACCCACCTACATACTCTTACATCCTCGCATATAATCCCAACAAAAATCCTTTTCATTTCTTACAACAATCACACCCACCACCACCACCACCAACACAAAATGTTCCCACCATATCCCAAGATGATCTAGATGTCTTGAGATTTATGCAAGGCACCGATAACATGGACCTACTTGATAAAATCCTAAGGTCGGACCTGAATAGATATCTTGATCATCTTCTCAAAATTGCTGCTCAACTACCCCCCATCGTGACATCATCACAACCATCCACCTCTACAATTGTTCCTACCACATCAAATACCCAAGCATCTACATCAAACACCCAACACATCATCTCTCAAACATCACCACCTACTGTATCTACCACCTCCACAAGCTCTACCGCTGCTGCATCTACAATCCCCACAAGTGTCACCATCCCTACCTTCTCCCAACCTGTCATCACCTCCACTACCACAACTACTATAAACCCTTCCATCCCACAAATCACCCTAGGCATACAAGGGAACACCACACATGCAAGTACCTCCATGAGTGTGCCTCCACCCAATCCTCAAACCATCACCTACCTAAGACAGTTATTCTCACAGACACCTTACAATACCACCAACCCCTCCAACGTCCACTCATCTAACGTAAACCCTTCCAATGTCACCTATCCACATAACCCCATAACTTCATTAACACAACATCAAACCAATCCCAAAATTCCACCACATATTCTTCAACAACTCTATGTATATCAACAACATCAAGCACACATCAACCAAAACACCAACCCACAGCACCAAAACATCGGCCAAACAAATATCCAACATCAAATCCCACCCCACCTCCAACATCTCACCAATCAACAAGCCTACACACCCCAACCACCACAACCATAGGATCTCACAACCATTGTACAATCCTTGATCCAAAAGGTAGATGACATGCAAACTAGGGGCAAGCGTAAACACTATTCCTTTGAGGATATTTGCCCCTATCCATTTGATCACACATTGTACATGCCCCCTTTCCCCAAGAACTTTGAAACACCAAAATTTGACAAATATAAGGGAAAGGGAGACCCTAGGGACCACCTTCGGTAATTCTACATCACTTTCTTAGAAGTCTCAAATAATGATACCTATCTAATGAGATAATTTCCAAGAAGCCTCGGCGGTCAAGCCACTGAATGGTTCGTACACCTTCCCCCAGGAATCGGGACTTTCCCTGAGCTTGCAGAAAAATTTGTAAACCACTTCTCCTACAACTTAGAGCATGAGATGTCTATGACAGACCTTTGCAATGCCAAACAAAAGAATGGAGAAGCCTTCGCTTCTTTATTGCAAAGGTGGAGAAGCTTAGCAAGCAAACTCCCATGGCCAATTCCAGAAAAACATATCGTCACCATGTTTGTGACCAACCTCAACTAGGAATTAAGGTTTCATCTACAAATCCTTCATGCATCTACCTTTGAGGAAGTCATCGACAAAGGTACCACTATTGAACAAGCCCTCATTGCCAAGGGCTCCATCAAACTGTATGACTACAAATCCAACAACAACAACAAGAAGAAGAAACCTCATAACAACACCCCCAATACAAACAACAATGCCAACATGCAATCAAATGACAAGCCACGCTATTTGGGGAAGAACAAGAACAATTTGAACGATGGCATAACAGATGTGAAAGCCGTCCAACACATACAAAATCAAACACCTACACATACATATGCAACCAATGTCAATAACCCAAGGGGACAAACTAAACCACGCAAACCTTGAAGGCAATTTACACCCTTAGGGGAACCCATCGAGGACATCCTCAATAGATGTCTCAAGAAAGGTTTGATCACACTTCCACCTATTAGACCCCATCAAGAGAATGAGCTCAAGGCTGCATGGTACAATGAAAATGATTATTGTGAATACCACCGCATTGTGGGTCATAAGATGGAAGACTGCATGCAACTAAAGCATTGCATCCAAGACCTTATAGATCAAAATCTAGTCAGTCTTGATCAAACTACCCAACCATCGCCAAATGCCAATCTTGGAGCTTACAAGGATCCACTTCCTAACCATAACAAAGCATCCTCATCCAATCAAGCATACAATGTTACCCCACCTCCTGCAAACTATGAATCTATTGTAGGGCAGATAGAGCCATCATTTAACCATGTTAACACAGTCACCATTCAAACACAAGCACCTGATTGCGCTATCACAACCCGCCGTGGCCGTGTATCTATCCGCACAGCCCCTACCACCGAATAAACACCCGCATCCACATCAAACACCGTCCCCCCTCACCCAAACACACGCCCATCACCTACCAATTAGTATAACCTCCTAGAGCATCTAGGAAAGACCCTTGCACAAATATCCATACTTGAGTTGCTCCGCACATCCCCCCCTCACAAAGACGTCCTTGACAAACCCCTCTTGGAAACTCAAGTTCCTGCCAACTTGAATGTGACCCAATTCCAAGCCATGGTAGGACATATCACCGTACCACACCATCTCACATTCTCAGAAAAGGACCTTTCTGCCTCTGAACACCTACACAACAATGCCCTACACATCGAAGTCCGTATCCACAAACACACCATTAAAAGAGTCTTAATAGATGGTGGCTCCGGACTAAACATATGCACTCTTAAACTATTAAAGCACTTGGGATACTCTGATGTGGTTGTAGACAACAATGAGTGCATCACAATCAAAGGCTATGATGACATCGAATGGCTATCAGAAGGCACCATCAAGCTCCCTATTCAAGTGGGATAGAAAATACTCAAAACAAAATGTTAGGTTCTTGATCTTGACCTCCCCTACAACATTCTTCTTGGCAGACCATGGATTCATGCCATGCAAGCCGTCCCATCCACATTCCATCAATGCCTCAAATTTCCTCACAACAGTACAGAAGTCACTGTCTATGCCGACCCTCGCCCCTTCCAATACTGCAGTTTCTTGGAAGGTCATAACCACACTTTCTGCCCATACAAAAAGCTACCACTAAAGACAATCCAACAGCATCCACCTCATATATCGATCCCGCAAATATTGCCACCACTTCATACCAAGCACCTCCACTACCCAAGGTCAAGATGAAGCTTAGTGACATGGGATGTGGGGAATACGACCTGCATGGTACTTTTTGTGTGGGCACATTACCCAATCCTAAAACATTCGGCATCCCAAAGACATAAGCAGCCAACACAGTCATCATCAAGTGCAAACTCTCACCCATCTTTGAGAAGAAACATCTTCTAGATCAGGATGTGCTCGACGATATCTCATCTTGGCTATATAAGGATGAAGAAATAGAACAAGAAGCTCCCACCATACCAACATAAATCTATGGAAAAGGGTCTGAAATTGTCAAGAGCATGGGTTACAAAGGACAAGGCGGTATAGGCCTTCATGAACAGGGAATCATGGAACCGCTACAAGCAACAAGAAACCCCTATACCCAAGGGTTAGGATATGGTCAAAGACAACATATCCTTGCTACCGGTGAATGTATCTTAGCTGAGGTTGCTACAGTCTCTCCTGAAGTTGGCAACGTCAATGAAATAGACCATCAAGACTCCTTTAGTGACTTTGCTGACTTCTTTGACTCATCCATATGCACCATCCACACAATCACCACCCTAGCATTGTCCTCCAATGACTTATCACTGGTATACTGAGAACTTATAGATTGGGACCAACGAGGACTTCTTGTCTTCTACATTGCACCTAACAATGAGGCCATTGCTGAAATGATGGGAGTTAGAGACCACTTCCCCTTGGGAGATCACAGAGTAGGATACATCATGGAACTTGATCCGCATGCCTATTTCGGGGAGACAACCCCTGCTTCTAGTCATAAAAACATAAAAATAAAAAATGGATCTGATGGTGAAAACTGTTCTACGGTAGTATCATATCCCAAAAAAGTAAAAACAAAAGAGGTATCTCCTGGTGAAAACCTCCACGAGGTGCTAGGAGATGGAAGTATGGGTCTTCCCGAGATAGACAAGGTTTATCTAGACAGATCACCTTTCCTAGTTGAGCCAGCCCAAGAGATGAATCTTGGGATAGAAGAAGAACCAAAGATCACTTTTAGGGCAGAATCTCTTAGCACATAGGAACAGGAAAACTTCCTAGCATTCTTCACATGTTGAAATCATAATTTTGCATGGACCTACGCAGACATGCCAGGGCTAGATCCCACCTTGGTCATTCATCATCTTGCAGTATGCCCTAATGTGAAGCCAGTAAAGCAGAAACTCAGAAAAATGAATCCTCAGGTGGCCCTCCTTGTCAAAGTAGAGCTAAAGAAACTACTGGATGTTGGGTTCATTTGCCCAATTGATTATCTTGAATGGGTTTCAAACCTAGTACCAGTAGCCAAACCGGATGGCCAAATCCACTGTTGCACCGACTTCAAAGACCTCAACAAAGCCTACCCAAAGGATGACTTCCCACTACCAAACATCGACATGATAGTGGATCTCATGGTAGGACATGAGATGTTATCCCTCATGAATGGCTTTTTAGGATATAACCAAATCAAAATTGCAGAAGAGGATCAGCATAAGACAACCTTCATATGCCCATGGGGGATGTACTGCTGGGTCGTAATGTCATTTGGCCTGAAAAATGCTAGAGCTACATATCAAAGAGCTATGACCGTCATCTTCCATGACCTCTTCCACCACATCATGGAAGACTATGTGGACGACTTACTAGGGAAATCGAAGACAAGAGAGGAACACCTAGATGTCTTGGCCAAGATCTTCGACCGGTTAGAGTAATACAATGTTCACCTAAATCCAAAGAAGTGTGTCTTCGGGGTCACCTCGGGCAAACTGTTGGGATACATAGTCTCCAGAAGGGGAATCGAGGTAGATCCCGCAACAGTCAAGGCCATCACCAAAATACCTCCTCCAAAAACATTGAAACAACTGAGAAGTCTGCAAGGAAAACTCTAGTCTATCTGTCAGTTCATTGCCAAACTTGCTGATAAATGCTAACCATCCTAGCATCTACTCTGAAAAGACATAGATTTAATTTAGAACACTCAGTGTCAGGATGCCTTTGATCAACTAAAAAATTATCTAGCTAATCCCCCCATTCTAACTCCACCAAGGCAAGGAGAACCCCTCTTGTTATACATCTCTGCAATAGAGATAGCTATCGGAGCCTTACTAGCACATCACAATGAGCATGGAAAGGAAAGACCCATCTACTACATCAGCCACACCTTGATCTCATATGAGCTCAACTATATGCAAATTGAACGAGCATGTCTAGCCCTTGTCTTTACGTCACAAAAGTTAAGACACTATATGCTCAATCACAAGACCAAGCTCATCGCCAAGATCGACCCACTGAAGTATCTACTAAACAGAGCTGCTCTTACTAGGAGAATGGCAAAATGGGTCATGATTCTCATAGAATTTGACATCGAATACACTGAGAGAAAATCCATCAAAGGATAGGTCATAGTTGATCAGTTGGCTGAAGCACCCATTCCTACAGAACATCCTACACTGGCAGAATTCCCTGATGAAGCTATCTTGACAATCACACCAACCATAGACACATGGAAGATGTATTTCAATGGATCATACACACACAAAGGTGTTGTGATGTTCACAACACACCCCATTTTACTCCTTAGAAAAATGAGGACCCCTGATGTGGCTATTGCTTCTGCTTTTGTGTGTGTTGTTTTGCTTGGTGGTAAAGGGAAAAAGAGGGTTAAAATTGCAAACTTTGATAGAAATACAGAAAAAATGCATTTTCAGTACTAGTGCATGATATGGTTGGATTCCTTGTAAAAAATGAGTTAGGGTTGCTTTTTGAACCACCTTAAAATTCACTATATTTTGCAAGTTATGATCATTTTGGTAAAATGTACAAGGGAAGGGTTTGTTGTTTGCATATACAAAGTCCTTTGTATGTGCAAAGTCATTTTTTACTTAGTCACTTTTTGCTTTCAGGTTCATATACAAAGTCAGTTGTATATCCTTTCATACATACAAGGTGGACCCGAAAAAACTTAGGTCAAAATAAATTATTGTTTTAAATCTACTTTGTATCTTTCGTTTGTATGTTTGGCAGGTCAAAACATATAGGGTAATATATACAAACACTTTATACATGGCGCAGAATCCAAATCTTATGAGAACAGTGTTAAATCGTTGTACATTTCAAGTTTGTATATTTGTGCATACATTTGGACCATACAACGCCAATATGCAAATCGCGGACCCAAAGGGTTGTTTAAATAAAGTTAGTTGCTTGTATGTTTCGAAATATACAAATGCATAGGATACAAGTGTTCTATATACATATTAAAACAAATTAAGTAATTATACATTCGGTGCTTGTATATTTGGACATACAAAGTAAAATATACAAAGGTGACATACAAGCCACGGAATTGAAAAGAAATTGGAATCCGATGAATGCATTGTATCGCATCCGGCTTGTATATCAAAGATACATTGGGAAATATACATTACTTTATACATTGCCTGGAACTAACATTTTTATGAAAGAAGGTTAATTTAATCTTATATAGAAGGCCGACATACATTGAACTTATACAAGAGCCGAAATCCAAATAAAATAGAATCGGATTAATGCAGTGTATAAAGCCTGAATGTATATCGTAAGATACAAGACCTGATATACATTACAGACATACAACGCGGACTTCAAGGAGTTATCAAACAATATTAATTTGTTGTATAAGTTCTAGCTTGTATATTTCGAAACATACATTTCACCTTATACATACAAGCCGGATTCGAAATGGGGTCCAAAATAGGAAATTCCTTGTATATCAGAAAATACATACAAATGAATCATCCAATGGCAGACATGAGGTGGGTTTTAAATATGGAAACGTTATTGTATATCTGTGGGCTTGTATGTTTGAGTAGCATATAATGCAATTATACATTGGGCGGACCCGATGGACTTATTAAAAAAGAGAAAATCCTTGTATATGTTCCGTCTTGCATATTGGCGCACACAAGAATAATATACATGCAAGCGCAGATTTGAAAAGTTTTAAAGCAGAGTTAATTCAATGTATATCAGGCTTGTATATTCTTATATACAAGCCGATATACATTGCGCGTATACAAAGCAGAATCGAAGAGAAAATCAAAACTGATTTAATCCTTGTATCAAACCCAAATGTATATCAGAGGATACAAGGGTTATTGTTGCAAGTATCAGGATAACCAGTGTTGTCATTGATGTCAACATACTCATATTACATCAATGAGAAGGATTGAATGAGCTGTGTGCTGAGGATATTGAGGAAATTAGTCTCAATCAGGAACATTGAAGAACAGTGATGACAGTAAGGTAAAAGTCCAAGATAAGATGAAGATCAGAGGATGCAGTTTAAAGGGTTTGTAGATATGAGTCTTGAGATGATCCAGTCAAGTTTTTAGAGGTCTACATAACGATCTGAAGAAGTTATGATTGCTCTAGTAGAACCAGTTCCAACAGATGTTCAGTGGTGACAGAGTGTCACAGTTTGGTCCGGTGAGGTCTAGAATTGCATTATCTCAGTCTGTGGATTAGAGGGAGTGTTGAAGAAGTCCGTGTGAAGTGACAACTAGATTTGTTAATGGTTTGGAGGTCCAGAAGCACCATTTTCATTGTGACAGTGATGACAAACTATGTTCTTGATGTTCTGGATGAAGAAGAGAAGAATTCCAGAAAGCTAATAAAGTGCGGATGTTGTTGGTGACTCAGGAAAGGTTTTGGTGATCCCTGGATCGTGTACAATTCTTATTGGTGGTCCGCATTGAAGTTAGAGTTTGGATTTGATGTAAAGACCATCGGTTGTTGGTGTTCTTCCTGAGACAGGCCAACCGGATGTATTACACATCTTCCGAATGATCTAAAAGTGTTTACCGACTTAGATGATTGTTCCTAAGTTGATGCCTTGTATAAATAAAGGATTGTGAAGTCATTCCAAAGTGTGAAGTGTGTGGATGAGTGTGGAATAGCGAAGAAGAAGAGCGAAAGGCAGAGCAAGAGTTTTTTGGGCTTAAATGGAACTGATTCAGGCATGGTAAAAATGTCAATCTCTAGTTCAAGTTTGTGATACTTGTTACTTTGTAGACAGTGTGTCTCTTGTAGGCAGTGTGCCTCTTGTGAGCAGTGTGCTCAGGCAGTGAGCCCTAATTGGCATGTGCCATCTATTTTTCTTATTCTTCTAATAGAGAATAATCCATGGGTTAATCACCCTGTGGTTTTTCCCTTAACTGGGTTTTCCACGTCAAAATATTGGTGTCTCATGTGTTGATGTGTATCTACTCTGGTGTTTGTGCTTTATGCTTTCATGAATGATTAATTGCTATTCTATTGAATAAGAAAGTGGATTTAAGTGTTTGAATTGGAAGCAAGTTTAGGATAACTGATTCACCCTCCCCTCTCAGTTATCAACAATTGGTATCAGAGCCAAGTTCCTCTAAAAAGAGCTTAACTGCTTGAGGAGATCCAGGATGTCATCATACAAGAAGGATAGTCCAAAGTTTGATGAAACCAACTTCTCCCCTTGGAAAGGTCGCATGAAATGTCACTTGGAGTGTATGGGAAAGGCATACTTGTCCATAGTCACAAAAGCATATGTACCTCCACAGGGTGTTCCAACAACTCTAAATGAAATCACAAATGCTGAAAACAATCTGTGGACAAAAGAGGCTCTTCTAAGCGCTTTAACTGACTCAAATCTCTCAAATGTTATTGACCTACCAACTGCTTATGAGATCTGGGTTAAACTGGAACTTCTGCATGAAGGAGATGAGTATGTTAAGTGTGCAAGGTTGTAGAGTCTTAAAGGAAAATTTGAAAGACTGAAGATGAGAGATGATGAAAATATTACTACCTTTATGCCTAGAGTAAATGAGCTGATGTGTGGAATTAGGAATGCTGGTGGAGTCTTGGATGAAAATGAGATTGTTGGCAAAGTTCTCAGATCCCTTCCTGCTGCCTACAAAATCAAGGTTGCTGCCATTGATGAATTCAGAGCCCATAAAAACTGTCACAAGAGACCAATTGGTTGGCAAACTGGCTGCATTTGAAATGACCGAGTTTGGAGATGATCCCCCCAAGACTGAATTTGCATTCAAAGCCAATGCCTCTGTGAAAGGTAAACAAAGATTTGATCTGGGAGAAAACTCTTCAAGGAAACTATCATGGTATGATCAAGCAAGAAAGGACATGGAAGTGGAAGAAGCAGAAACAACTCAACTTGAAGCCCTCATTGCAAAGAGACTACTAAGAGGATCCGGTAAGTATGAAGGAAAATTACCCTTCAAGTGCTTCAACTGCAATAAGACTGGTCATTTTGCCTCAAGATGTCTGGATAGATTTACTAGGTCAAATTCTAACAGACAAAGATTCCAAAAGAATTGTTATTATGTTCATGAAGAAGATGATAATGAAGGAGTAACAGATGATGAATCAGATATAGGAAACAAATCTGGAAATGAATGGGTGTTTATTGCCATCAAGGAAGAAGATCTAATATCCTCTGAATCTGTCAATCATAAGGTTGTAGAAAGAGCTTTGGCTACCCAAGTTGAGGAAAAGGATGATTGGGTTATTGACAGTGGATGCTCTCACCATATGACAGGTGACAAGAACAAGTTCTTAGATTTGGAAAGGTATGAAGGAGGAATGGTAAAGTTTGGTGATACTTCTACTAGTAGAATCAGAGGTAGGGGAACTATTTCTTTTGATGGAAAGAACAAAACCGGTAATGTACTATATGTTGAAGGATTGAAGCACAATCTTCTCAGTGTTGGACAGTTGGTGGACAAAGATTATGATCTCCGGTTCAAGAATGGAAGATGTAGGATCTTTGAAAGCTCTGGAATTGAGATTGCATCCGGTACTCAAACAAAAGGTAATATCTTCCATCTAGTTGGTACTAATAAAAGTTGTCTGTTTGTTTAAGTTGATCAGAGTTGGTTATGGCATAGAAGGATGTGTCATGTAAATTTTGATAACATCATCAAGATAAGCAATACTCAAGTTGTAAGAGATCTTCCAAAATTGGTAAAAACTACAAATAGTTTGTGTAAAGAATGTCAGCTAGGTAAACAGAGTAGAGTCTCATTCAAAAGCAAGGATCAGTCCTCTACCAAATTATTGGAATTAGTTCATACTGATCTATGTGGTCTGACAAGAGTCAAGAGTATGCAAGGTGATAGATACTTTATGTTACTAATTGATGATCACTCCTAGATGATGTGGGTTACCTTTCTAAAAGAGAAATCAGTAGCTTTTCAGAAGTTCAAAATCTTCAAGGCTATGGTAGAGAATCGAAACAGATTAAAACTGAAATGTCTGAGGTCTGATAGAGGTGGTGAATTCACATTCGGTGAATTCATAGATTTTTGTGAGAAGCATGGTATAAAGAGATAGTTGTCTACTCCTAGGACTCCACAACAGAATGGAGTAGTAGAGAGAAAGAACCGAACCATCCAGGAAGCATCCAGGACAATGATGATGGAAGCAAATGTTCCCCAGATGTTTTGGAGAGAAGCTGTCAGCATTGCAGTCTATACTCTCAACCGGGTTCAAATCAGAAGCAATACCGGTATGACTCCTTATGAACTTTAGTTTGGCATCACTCCTACTGTGAGATATTTTAGAGTATTTGGTAGCAAATGTTACATTAAAAGAGATGAAGATCTAGGAAAGTTTGATGCTAGAAGTGATGAAGGAATTTTCTTGGATTACTCCACTCAAAGCAAAGCATACCGGTGTTACAATAAGAGACTGAGAAAGATGATAGAAAGTACAAATACGAAGGTTGATGAAGGAATTGAGAAGCCCTCAAGGTTTTATGAATATGATGAAGATGATTAGAATGGTACTCTGGTTCAAGGAGCTCAAGCCTCTTCTGAAAATCAGATTCAGACTGATCCGGTAAATCAAGAAGAAGAGATAGGTCTGAATGAACCTGATCAAGAAACAGAAGTACAAGAAACTCCCAAAGTTCTAAGATATGTAAGACTGAACCACTCTAAAGATCAGATCATAGGTGACAAAAGAAAATGTGTGCAAACTAGAAGGACAATTGCTCAAAATTTAGATGAATACTGTTTGATTTCAAAGATTGAACCTAAGACAATAAATGAAGCCTGCAAGGATGAAAACAGGACCAAAGCAATGGAGGAAGAATTGATGCAAATTGAGAAAAATCACACTTGGGATCTTGTTCCCTAGACCTAGAAACAAGAATGTGATTAGAACCAAATAGGTCTTCCAGAACAAACTAAATGAAGTTAGTGAGGTAATCAGAAACAAAGCTAGATTGGTCTGCAAAGGCTACTCTCAAATAGAAGGAATTGATTTTGAAGAAACATTTGCTCCGGTGGCAAGAATTGAAGCAGTCAGATTTTTTCTTGCATTTGCTACCTTCAAAGACTTGAAGGTATATCAGATGGATGTCAAGTCTGCCTTCCTAAATGGTGAATTTAGAAGAAGAAGTATACATTGAGCAACCAGATGGATTTCAATTGTCTGATCATGGTGATATGGTCTGCAAATTGAAGAAAGGACTGTATGGATTGAAGCAAGCCCCAAGAGCTTGGTATGAAAGATTGGATAAGCATCTTGTGCAGATTGGTTTCAACAAAGGTACTGCTGATAGTAACTTATATTTTAAAATTGATCATGAAAACATCTTGATTGTTGAAGTATTTGTTGATGATATCATCTTTGGAGGAAAAAATAGCATGTGTAAAACTTTTGCAAATTAAATGAAAAGTGAGTTTGAGATGTCTATGCTTGGTGAAATGAATTTCTTCTTGGGTCTGCAAATTACTCAAACAAAGAAAGGGATCTTCATTTCTCAAACCAAATATGTGAAAGAATTGTTGAGGAAATTTGGGATGGAAGATTTAAAGCTAATGAATACTCCCATGGCAACCGGATGCAAGTTGAGCAAAGATGATGACTCTCCTAAGGCAGATCAGACAAAGTACAGATCAATGATTGGTGGATTGTTGTATCTCACTCAAACTAGACCAGATATTATGCAAGCTATTTGTCTTGTTGCTAGATTCTAGGCTGATCCCAAAGAATCTCATGTCATGGCAATCAAGAGAATCTTTAGATATCTAAAAGGGATAGTGGAGTATGGTTTGTGGTATCCTAGAGATCATGATTTCTCTCTTCATGGATTCACACATGCAGATTGGGTAGGAGATGTGGATGACCGGAAGAGTACCAGTGGTGGAGCATTCTTCTTGGGAAAAAGATTGGTTTCTTGGCTAAGCAAGAAACAAGATGCAATATCTCTATCTATAACTGAAGCAGAATACATTGCAGCAGCAGGTAGTTGCACTCAAGTTTTATGGATGAAGCAGATCCTAAGAGATATTAAAGTAGAGTATGAGGAGCCTATCACAATTTTCTGTGATAATTCAAGTGCAATAAATATTTCTAAGAATCTGGTGTTGCAATCTAAGACTAAGCATATATCTATCAAGTTTCACTTTCTGAGAGAGCAAGTGAACAAGGATGAAGTTAGACTGGAGTTTGTGCCCTCTAAGGATCAGATTGCAGATATCTTTACTAAGCCTCTTCCCAAGGACTCTTTTGAGTTTCTCAAGGAGAAGTTAGGGGTTATTGCCCCTCTGGTGATGAATTATGATGCACTGTGGTGCAGGAGCACCTACCTGACAGCTGGCCTCCATGAGGCAGTTAGTTAGTTTAAGTCTGGTTAATGTTTCCAAGAAGGTCTTATAAGACCAATGCATGTAATAAGGTCATGTTGACCATGCTTTACTATTTTTAGCTAGTTTGTTAGGATAGCTGTTATGCTGTAGGTCCGGTTGGATCTCCCAGCTGCCTGGAGAGATTTCCCAGCCGCTTGGAGTCGGGTCAGTAGTACTCGCAGGAGATCCTATTTATGCATGAGGATCGGTTGGTTTTAGATCATCGAGCTAGATTGAGCTGAGGAGTTAGATTGCAGAGAGGGACTGAGTATTGTACTTGCATCTTTTGAAATCAATAAAGATCCTGTTTGTGTTCATTTACTGTTTGATCCCCATTGTGAAATTGATTTGCTGTTTTGGTGGTTTCATGGATTCGCTGATCCATTCCACCAATTGATTCGTTGAATCGGTGGAATGGCCATGTACAGTAGGTTAGGGGTTAGGTTGCATTTTCTGTCTGTTTGCATGCAAGTGTGCAGGATTGCGATCGAAAGGTGTTGAGAACCCTAGCATGGGTATGTGCTAGGTCGTGCTGGTAGTTAGAGTCTGGAAGATCACCCTGAAAGCAGATCAGGTCATCCCAGGAGGTTCGGTGGATCAAATTTTGCTAAGGTTGGAAAATCCAACACAACGGCATCATCAGGATATTTCGGTGTATATCCTGCAGTTACTTAGGGCGTCATCCGAGTAAGTGGAGGTGAGCATGATGCTGTCGATTGCATGAAGTGAATGTGTTTTGGGGTGATCATCATCAGGTGTTTCTGAGGAGGAGTGTATCGGCATAAGGTAGAAGATCAGGTTGATAAAACCATCGCGGGCCGATAAGGTTAAGTTTGGCCATCAGCAGGATATCGAGCAGCAGGATATTGAGGGAACTGCATGTGACGTCATCGTCATCAGGATAATCGTCATCAGGATATCGGGGTGACGTAAGCATCGAAGGAAAGGTGCATGAGGTTGTCGTCATCAGGATATATGGGAGGAACCGGATGTTCTATATCCTGCTGATGAACATGATGTTGAACATCATGATGATGAAGATAGAGGTTGGCGGTAAGATGAACAGTGAACATCAGGAGGATGTTTGCGCTTGCCAAATATGATGATGCTGCCGATAGCTGAATATGATGATGCTGCTGACAGGCGAAAGGTCGAAGGTTTGTCTGCAGGAGGATATCGGTCGGCGAGAGGAAATATGATGATGCTGACAGTGTTAGCAAGAAATATGATGATGATGATGAAGGGTTGCGGACATCCATGCTGTATGTCAAGGTTATAGTGTGGATGCCTCTGCATCATAGTGGTATCAGAGCTCAGCAAAAGGTCTGGGCTGTTGTGTGTTGATTCTATCACCGAAAGGGCAGAGGTAGAATTGATTCTGTCACCGAAAGGACAGAGGTAGAGGAGTGAGAGGTTGACAAAATGCCTCCGAAAGGTAGTGGTACTGCAAGGGAATTGTAGGAGATGAAGGAAAAACATGCCAAAGAGATGAGGAAGATGAAGGAGCTTGCTGAAGCACTTCAAGCCAGGCTTGTAGCCCTGGAAAAGAACAAAAAGAGGGAAGTGGAAGACAGTGAGTCTGAAGAAGATGAAGATACTGTTGAAGAGTATGAAGAGGTAGCTGAAGATCTGGATGCTGAAGACCAGAGATTTGCAAAACTGTTAAAGGCAGTGCAGAGTGATAAACCTAAGGTAAAGGTTGATGTTTCCAAGTATAATGGAAGTTTGAATGAAGAAGAGTTACTGGATTGGATTGCTGCACTTGATAATCACTTTGAATGTGAAGATGTTGCTGAGGATCAGAAGGTAAAGATTGCAAAGACCAAGTTAGGAGGTCATGCTTTGGTATGGTGGGATTATGTACAATCCGAGAGAAGGAAACAAGGGAAGTCAAAGATCACTTCATGGGATAAGATGGTAGCAAGGATAAAAGGTAAATTCTTGCCTAAGGATTATGAAATTCAGATGTTTAAGAAGCTGCAATTTTTAAGGCAGAAGGAAATGGATGTGAAGGCATATACTGAGGAGTTTTATAAGTTGAGTATGAGATCTGGTCATCATGAGAATGAGGTAGAAAAGGTGGCTAGGTACTTGGCTGGTTTGAGATTGAACATACAGGATGAGTTAGTTTTAGCTAACCCTAAGAGTGTGGAGGATTGTTACCAAATGGCAATCAGGATTGAAGAAAAGATGAATAGAGGACAAGATAAGTCTATGAGAGGAAGAGGCAGCAATATGAGGGGAAGAGGAGCAGCCCCTACACAAAGGCAAACCAATGAGGGTCAAGAAGACACTGGTAAAGGACAGGGACAGTCTGATTTCAGAGGTGGATGGAAAGGTAATAGAGGTAGATTTGGAGGTGGTAGAGGTTCTACTACATTTTCAGGAAAATGTTACACCTGTGGTGAGTTTGGTCATCCATTTTTCAAATGTCCAGAAAGCAAGGGTTCATCATCCAGAAATGATAGAACAAATGACAAGAGAGTACAACTTGTGCAAGAAGAGAAAGTAGAGCAAAGTGTGCAGAGTTCAAACACTTATCAAGGAGATAGAGTTCCTGACAATTATGCATATCCTGAGGAGGGAGAAGCATTGATGCTAAGGAGAATTAGTTTACAGGCATCAAAGGATATGATGTAAAGAAGAGCTCTTTTCAAGACCACATGCAAGAGAAAAGGTAAAGTATGTAAGGTTGTCATTGATACTGGTTCAACAGACAACACGGTATCTCAGGAAATGGTGGATAAACTGAATTTGGAAAGGATTCCACACCATCACCCTTACAAGGCATCTTGGGTGAGTGATAGTCAATCACTTTTTGTCTATGAACAGGCATATGTGGATTTTCAGATTGGAGCATATCATGATAGAGTTTTGTGTGACATTTTGCCCATGGAATGTTGTCACCTACTGTTGGGTAGACCATGGCAATTTGATAGAAGGGTACTGTATGATGGGTATGCTAATACCTACACCATCAAGAAAGATGGGAAGACTATTATGTTGATGCCATTGCAGGAAGATGCTGCAGTACAAGGGGCAGCCAAAATCATTTTAATGGGAAAGAAGGAATTTGTGCAGATGCCTATAGGAGCAGGCATAAAGGCAGTTGAGGACACTGCAGGGAAAGGAGTTGTTAAGGACAACAGGCTGAAGAAAGTTACAGTTGTGACTGACAGAGGTCAGCAGCAGGTGTAGAAACAGGTTTGCAAACAGCAACCAGTTGAGAGGAATGACAAGGATGTTGTCATAGTTGGGACTATTGTTTGTCCTATAAAGGTTGAAAGAAAGATAGAGTTGAACATTGCAGCAGTTCAAGAGGCAGTTCAGACAGAGGTTCTGGTCAGACAACCTGACAAACACAAGGTATGTGAGAGAAGGGCCTACATTAACAGGCATGAGGATTTACTTGCAACAAGGCAAGTTACAGTTCAGAAGTCTTGGAGCAGCCAAGAGTCAGCAGAGGACAAAGCTGGAACAGGTCAGAACACTGACATGGCAAAGTGCAAAGGTGGAGGACTTCCACAAACTAAACTCATGGGACATGAGTTCTTTTCTGTTGGGGAGTATGGTGCAGGAGCACCTACCTGACAGCTGGCCTCCATGAGGCAGTTAGTTAGTTTAAGTCTGGTTAATGTTTCCAAGAAGGTCTTATAAGACCAATGCATGTAATAAGGTCATGTTGACCATACTTTACTATTTTTAGCTAGTTTGTTAGGACAGCTGTTATGCTGTAGGTCTGGTTGGATCTCCCAGCCGCTTGGAGAGATTTCCCAGCCGCTTGGAGTCGGGTCAGTAGTAGTCATAGGAGATCCTATTTATGCATGAGGATCGGTTGGTTTTAGATCATCGAGCTAGATTGAGCTGAGGAGTTAGATTGCAGAGAGGGACTGAGTATTGTACTTGCATCTTTTGAAATCAATAAGGATCCTGTTTGTGTTCATTTACTGTTTGATCCCCATTGTGAAATCGATTTGCTGTTTTGGTGGTTTCATGGATTCGCTGATCCATTCCACCGGTTGATTCGTCGAATCGGTGGAATGGCCATGTACAGTAGGTTAGGGGTTAGGTTGCATTTTCTGTTTGTTTGCATGCAGGTGTGCAGGATCACGATCGAAAGGTGTTGAGAACCCTAGCATGGGTATGTGCTAGGTCGTGCTGGTAGTTAGAGTCTGGAAGATCACCCTGAAAGCAGATCGGGTCATCCCAAGAGGTTCGGTGGATCAAATTTCGCTAAGGTTGGAAAATCCAACACAACGGCATCATCAAGATATTTCGGTGTATATCCTGCAGTTACTTCAGGCGTCATCCAAGTAAGTGGAGGTGAGCATGATGCTGTCAATTGCATGAAGTGAATGTGTTTTGGGGTGATCATCATCAGGTGTTGCCAAGGAGGAGTGTATCGGCATAAGGTAGAAGATCAGGTTGATAAAACCATCGTGGGCCGATAAGGTTAAGTTTGGCCATCAGCAGGATATCGAGCAGCAGGATATTGAGGGAACTGCATGTGACGTCATCGTCATCAAGATATCGGGGTGACGTAAGCATCAAAGGAAAGGTGCATGAGGTTGTCGTCATCAGGATATATGGGAGGAACTGGATGTTCTATATCCTGCTGATGAACATGATGTTGAACATCATGATGATGAAGATAGAGGTTGGCGGTAAGATGAACAGTGAACATCAGGAGGATGTTTGTGCTTGCCGAATATGATGATGCTGCTGACAGGCGAAAGGTTGAAGGTTTGTCTGCAGGAGGATATCGGTCGGCGAGAGGAAATATGATGATGCTGACAGTGTTAGCAAGAAATATGATGATGATGATGAAGGGTTGCGGACATCCATGCTGTATGTCAAGGTTATAGTGTGGATGCCTCTGCATCATAGTGGTATCAGAGCTCAACAAAAGGTCTAGGCTGTTGTGTGTTGATTCTGTCACCGAAAGGGCAGAGGTAGAATTGATTCTGTCACCGAAAGGACAGAGGTAGAGGAGTGAGAGGTTGACAAGGTTGCGGACATCCATGCTGTATGTCAAGGTTATAGTGTGGATGCCTCTGCATCACACTGATGTGCATCAGTCTGGTGGATATCACAGTCATATCTTGTGATCCAGATTGGTGATGGGGAGCTACTACTCAAGGGGAGCAGTTGGTATGATTTTGATGTGTTAAAGTTGCAAGTATGAGCCCTTTGCCATTGATGTCAAAGGGGGAGAAAAGACATGTGAAAAACAAGTGGTTGATGATCAAAGGGGGAACAGTAAAGAAAGAGAAGACATGTGAAGAGTTGCTACTGATAGGGGGAGCTATGACAGAAAGGAGAAGTTCTTGTCTTGATGGT
Source organism: Cunninghamia lanceolata (assembly GCA_027924645.1). Classification (NCBI taxonomy): domain Eukaryota; kingdom Viridiplantae; phylum Streptophyta; class Pinopsida; order Cupressales; family Cupressaceae; genus Cunninghamia; species Cunninghamia lanceolata. The sequence goes on from BSBN01000193.1 coordinate 11,272,322, forward strand.
TTTTCACATCATATGTTGCCATCAATGACAAAGGGGGAGATTGTTGCAAGTATGAGGATAACCAGTGTTGTCATTGATGTCAACATACTCATATTGCATTAATGAGAAGGATTGAATGAGCTGTGTGCTGAGGATATTGAGGAAATTAGTCTCAATCAGGAACAGTGAAGAATAGTGATGACAATAAGGTAAAAGTCCAAGATAAGATGAAGATCAGAGGATACGGTTTAAAGGGTTTGTAGATATGAGTCTTGAGATGATCCAGTCAAGTTTTTAGAGGTCCGCATAATGATCTGAAGAAGTTATGATTGCTCTAGTAGAACTGGTTCCGGCAGATGTTCAGTGGTGACAGAGTGTCACAGTTTGGTCCGGTGAGCTCCGGAATTGCATTATCTTAGTCTACGGATTGGAGGGAGTGTTGAAGAAGTCCATGTGAAGTGACAACTAGATTTGTTAATGGTTTGGAGGTCTAGAAGCACCATTTTCATTGTGACATTGATGACAGACTATGTTCTTGATGTTCTAGATGAAGAAGAGAAGAATTCCAGGAAGCTGATAAAGTGCAGATGTTGTTGGTGACTCAAGAAAGGTTTTGGTGATCCTTGGATAGTGTACAATTCTTATTGGCAGTCTGCATTGAAGTTAGAGTTTGGATTTGATGTAAAGACCACCGGTTGTTGGTGTTCTTCCTAAGACAGGCTGACTAGATGTATTACACATCTTCCGAATGATCTAAAAGTGTTTGCTGACTTAGATGATTGTTCCTAAGTCGATGCCTTGTATAAATAAAGGATTGTGAAGTCATTCCAAAGTGCGAAGTGTGTGGATGAGTGTGAAATAGCAAAGAAGAAGAGCAAAAGGCAGAGCAGGAGTTTTTTGGGCTTAAATGGAATTGATTCAGGCATGGTACAGATGTCAATCTCTAGTTCAAGTTTGTGATACTTGTTACTTTTTAGACAGTGTGTCTCTTGTAGGCAGTGTACCTCTTGTGAGCAGTGTGCTCAGGCAGTGAGCCCTAATTGGCATGTGCCATCTATTTTTCTTATTCTTCTAACAGAGAATAATCCTTGGGTTAATCACCTCATAGTTTTTCCTTTAATCAGGTTTTCCACGTCAAAATCTTGGTGTCTCATGTGTTGATGTGTATTTTCTCTGGTGTTTGTGCTTTATGCTTTCATGAATGATTAATTGTTGTGCTATTGAATAACAAAGTGGATTTAAGTGTTTGAATTGGAAGCAAGTTTAGGATAACTAATTCACCCCCCCTCTTAGTTATCAACAATGTACATGCAGCAGACACAAAAATTTATTGGGCGTAGTTAAATCCTTGCATATTTTGTGCTTTGTATATTAAGGATATATAGGGACCTTATACAATGTGGACCCGAAGTGATTGTTAAACAATGTTAAATCATTGTATAGTTCCGGCTTGTATATTTCAACATACAAAACTGATATGCAATAGTTTATACAAGCTGGAACCCAAACAAGTCTAAGATATGATTAAATGCTTGTATCACATCTGAATTGAATATCTAGAAAATACATGCATTTATACATTGGGTGGAATTGAAAAGGTTATAAGTTAGAGTTAAGTGCTTGTATATTTTGCATTTGTATGTCGCGATATACAAACCAATATGCCTTGCAATATGTAGGCCACGGAATTGAAATGATTGAAATCTGATTGAACCAATGTATCACATCCACAATGTATATTGAAATATACATTGCTTAGCATACAACAAAATATACATTGCAGAACTCAGAGGCAAATTAAAAGTGGTTAATTCGTTGTATCGCGTCCGGCTTGTATAGCGGATTATACATGGATTTAAATAGAGAAATAGGCGGGAAAAGATGGAGCGATAGGAATTTTAAGGCCAATTTTGGGGCCCGAATACATATTTTTTGGTCGACAATCGTTGACCCGACTAATTTTAGCGTTGTATATGCATTTTTGGACATGATTTTCATAGATTCAGGGCCTGATTGATGCATTCACACAGTCACAACTAGATTTGGCAGATATTTCAATTCCTGCTATTTATTAAGTGAAATGATACTTATTGCTTATCTTTTTTACAGGTTTGCAGTTGAAGAGGGAGCTGAAACTTAACAGCGGTGACATCACGGAGGAGGAAATCAGATCTCAGGAGTAGAGGAAGATAAGGATGAAGGGCAAGGATGTCAAGGGTCTTCATTGATGAGGACAAAATGTAGCTGAAGACATTACTGTAGCAGACAAACAAAAGTTAATATTGAGCTGCTAGGGTTTCCAAAAGGGCATATTTCACCCAGATTTGATGTATGCTCAGAGATATTTTGGGAGACTTGTTCTCCAGCATTTATTGTTGTAACCAGATGTTTCAACCAGGGTTTAAACTAGGGTTTTGGGCTGTATTGAGGACAATCAAAGTCTATATATTGTGCCTTGATACACTGTAAAACTTTACATAAGGATTTTAGGCACACAGGGATTTTTTTAGAATAGAGGGACCTTTTAGTTTAGAAGTAGAAGAAGGAGGTCACCTGTGTCTGCAATAAGGAATGCATGGAACATCTAGCTTCCTTACTGTATCTGTAAAGCTTGTAAGTTTTCTGTAGTTTGATCATTGCAGCTAAGAGTCATTCAAACATTGAAAATCTTATATGACTGTCTGTTTCTAATACAATTGAATCTGGGATTCTGCATCTATCTTCTGAGTGTTTTCTTGCTCTTCATTGTGTTTGAAACATTTTCTCTTAGAGCTTGCAATCTTAGGTGAATGTTTGTGAAAATGTTCAGAATATACATTAAGGTTTTGTCTGTAGATTTGATCAAGTTACTGTATGATTTATAAAGTGCATAACAAAACAATTAGATCCTTCGACTAGAGTGAATGAAGTGTAGACTAGATCTTTCTAATTTTTCCCAACCCATCTGAAAATACTTAGCTTAAAACATAGAAATTTGAAGGAAATTTGTCTCATATTTGAAAAGAGCACGCATAACAGAGTTTGAAAGTAGACAGTTTTCATAAATATTTAAGAGGAGAAAGTTGCAATAATCTGAGAAGACTATTTAAAGTTTTACAGCACAAGTATAAGTTTATGCTAAAGGAATGAACAACATATTGACATTTATTAATCTTTTGCATAGTTTGAGTCCAGTAAACCAACAAGAAACCCTAAATCACGTAAGGCCCCTTGAACATTACAGCTTCACATTGACCAACTGAATTTGCCCAACAGGTCAAGACTTGACCATATTAAACTTGGGATTAAGTGAATCTTAATTGATTCCTTCATATCTTTCAAGTCAATTTTGGTTCATTTTATGTGAATTTTAACTAATTGTTATGCTTGCATCAAAACAATCATCAACAGTTTTCTGGAGCTAGAAGGAGGGCCTGATTGGATTTACAGTTAATGTTCTGGGTTTTAATGCTTTATTCTGAGATATGTTAGATCTCATAAAATTTCAAAAGCCTGAAAGGTTGAAAACAAGGTCCCATTTTCAATGGACTCATATGGAGACAATTTTCAAGTTAACATTCCTTTATTTTAGGAAACTTTAAATAGACAGCTTTATCATCAGAATTTATCTATCTATGGTTTATTTGGAAGGTGTAGGATACATAGGTCCACAGAGCATGGTGAAATTAGTTTTCTGGCTTTTCTTACAAGGTTAGATTTATAGTTAAAAGGACTAATCTCTCTCTCAGATGTGTATAAGGCTGAAAATTGGCAGGAAAATGAGGAGATTATGGAGCAGTAGGGGGATGCAATATCAGTAGTCATTAAATGTTTAGAGAATGCAAAGGTTGAACCAATGCTAGAAATAAAGGATAGTAAGATCTCTTTGCTAAAATCATGTGATGGTAAGAAAAATAATCTACTTTCTTGTCAAGGTCCAAGTGTGATTAAGGTTAGTGAAAGGTATAAATATCCTAAAAAATATAGGGAGTAAATCGTAGCTCATGTTCATTTTCTAGATGATAAGCAAAGAGGATTTAATGAAGAGGAAAAGAAAAGTGAGGTTCATCTTGATACATTTGATAAATATATGGAATTACTAAGGAAAACTTGTCAAGAGGAAATCTCTGGATCTGACCTGAAAAGTTTTAACGAAAATGATTTGGCAAAGAAATGTAAACAAGCATTGGCAGAATTAAATTGCACTAAAATTAATGAGCTTCCTATGATAGCAACTAATGAAGTCATAGAAAAGAAAGTAAATCCTAATGTCATAACTGACTTCTTTAAATTAAATTATCAAATTCAAGATTGTTGTAGGGCAATGGAGTCAAACTCCACACTAGATGATAAATGTGAGTCATCTGAGGAACAATCCTTGAAAATTGAAAATATAGAAGATTTTGAGGTTCCTGTGCATAATCAGACATCACCCCAACATTATTTTGAAAATGAAACAGGGGAGTATTCTTATCAATCTAGAGATATTGTTCCACCTTTACTCTCAAGTGATTTAGAAATGATTAATTTCTCTATATCAAGTTATGATGATGAATATACTTGCTTAAGTGCTGATGTGCAGGGAACTGATGAGAACATTGAGAGGTTTGCTGGATTTGAGGATAACTGAACATCCAGAATGAAGGAACAAAGCTGGATAAAGATGAAGAAATGATACATCTAGAGTCATTTATCTTTCAATTTGAAGAAAGACCTGACATGGAGCTAGGCCATGAAAGTATAAGGTTAAATGGAGAGCCAGCTGTCAATAAACAAGCATGTCCAGCAGAGCTAAAAATACATCAGGTTGTCTCTTTCCTTTCCTCGGTGAATAATGTCAAATACTATTTTGATTATGGCAATTTAAGAGATAGGACATGCATATGGATTAGTCATGAGCATAATGGGCTGCCTCAATTGGTGATAATTAGAGATCATCCTATTAAACACAGTGAGGTAGAATAAAAGAGCATTTTTCATAAATCAAAGATAAATTTGCTAAGTTAAGAACCATAACCAGTGCCCTGTTACTCCTACACAATCTAAAGGAATATGCAAATAGGGGTGTTTTTGGGTCTTTCCCTGGGTTTTGTTTGCCTTGTGGGGGGGTTTGTATATAGTTTGGTAGAGTAGTTGTTTTGTTTCTTTTTTTTTGTTTCTTGTCTTGTTTTCTATTGTTTCCTTTTGTAGGTTAGTTGTTGTATAGTTTTGTTTTTCTTCTTTTTGTTTTGTTGTTCTGTTTTTGTTTTGTTGTTTGTACAGTCTGTTTTGTTTGTTTGGTTTGTTGTTGTCTCCTCAGCAGGGATCTTTGTTTTTCCTTTAGAGTATCAAGGAGCAAACTAACAACCATTCAAAATAGTATAAAATTTAGAATATTCAGGTTAATTATTTGCAATTTATGCATAACTTGTTGTGACTGTCATGAATGTAGAGTTGTTTACCTTCTAAAATTTTGTATTCAATAAATGTGATTGAGAATTCAAGAGAGGTTTCTCACGATGACACACCTAAAATCCTTGGGTTTGTTGAACCTACCAGTGTAGATATTAGGTGAAAAATCCAAGGTCACCCTTGCTACCATTACAATTCTCAGCTTAATTTCATCAAGTGCTCATACCTTGCATCATGAAGTTACAACTACAATATCCTGTGAAATCTCTTTCAAAAAATTAGAAAATATAAAATATAAAAATATAATAAAGCAGATTATACTAAAAATCTAGATTAAGCCATCTAAGTAACTCTACCGGGGCTATGGATGCTCATTGGCAGTGGGGCTCTACTTAGGAGAATTGTAACGATAACCTTGCCGGGGCTATAGATGCTCGCTGGTAGCAAGGCTCTATCCGGTCAGCTATAAGGGAATATCCTCAACTATGTAGGCTAATGTTAGTCACTAGTTTGTTCAACTGATCTTCAAGATGAGGATAATTAATCACATGCACACACTTAAACTGAAAATAAAAATTCATGCACCCTTATTGAATACCTTAGGTCTCAAGTTGAATAATAATTTGTAGGAAGGATAGTTGGAAGTTATGGATTTATTTCATTTAGTTTTCTTAAATTCTTTGAATTTAATTGTTTTGTTTGGTTGCTAGTTGTTGTGATGTTCACAACACGCCCCATTTTACTCCTTAGCAAAATGAGGACCCCTGCTGTGGCTGTTGCTTCTACTTTTGTGTGTGTTGTTTTGCTTGGTGGTAAAGGGAAAAAGAGGGTTAAAATTGCAAACTTTGATAGAAATAGAGAAAAAATGTATTTTCAGTACCAGTGCATGATATGGTTGGAATCCTTGTAAAAAATGAGCTAGGGTTGCTTTTTGAACCACCTTAAAATTCTCTATATTTTGCAAGTTATGATCATTTTGGTAAAATGTACAAGGGAAGGGTTTGCTGTTTGCATATACAAAGTCCTTTGTATGTGCAAAGTTATTTTGTACTTAGTCACTTTTTGCTTTTGGGTTCATATACAAAGTCAGTTGTATATCCTTTCATACATACAAGGTGGACCCAAAAAAACTTAGGTCAAAATAAATTAATGTTTTAAATCCGCTTTGTATCTTTCGTTTGTATGTTCGGCAGGTCAAAACATATAGGGTAATATATACAAACACTTTATACATGGTGCGGAATCCAAATCTTATGAGAATAGTGTTAAATCATTGTACATTTTGGGTTTGTTTATTTGTGCATACATTTGGACCATACAACGCCAATATGCAAATCGCGGACCCAAAAGATTGTTTAAATAAAGTTAGTTGCTTGTATGTTTCGAAATATACAAATGTATAGGATACAAGTGTTCTATATACATATTAAAACAAATTAAGTCGTTATACATTTGGTGCTTGTATATTTGGACATACAAAGTAAAATATACAAAGGTGACATACAAGCCACAGAATTGAAAAGAAATTGGAATCCGATGAATGCATTGTATCGCATCCGACTTGTATATCAAAGATACATTGGGAAATATACATTACTTTATACATTGCCTGGAACTAACATTTTTATGAAACATGGTTAATTTAATCTTATATACAAGGCTGACATACATTGAACTTATACAAGAGCCGGAATCCAAATAAAATAGAATCTAATTAATGGAGTGTATAAAGCCCGAATGTATATCGTAAGATACAAGACCCGATATACATTGCAGACATACAATGCGGACTTCAAGGAGTTATCAAACAATATTAATTCATTGTATAAGTTCTGGCTTGTATATTTTGAAACATACATTTCACCTTATACATACAAGTCAGATTTGAAATGGGGTCCAAAATAGAAAATTCCTTGTATATCAGAAAATACATACAAACGAAATATACAATGGTGGACATGAGTTGGGTTTTAAATATGGAAAATTTGTTGTATATCTATGGGCTTGTATGTTTGAGTAACATACAATGTAATTATACATTGGGTGGACCCGATGGACTTATTAAAAAAGAGAAAATCCTTATATATGTTCCGGCTTGCATATTGGTGCACACAAGAATAATATACATGCAAGCGCGGATTTGAAAAGTTTTAAAGCAGAGTTAATTCAATGTATATCAGGCTTGTATATTCTTATATACAAGCTGATATACATTGCGCTTATACAAAGCAGAATCGAAGAGAAAATCAAAACCGATCTAATCCTTGTATCAAACCCAAATGTATATCGGAGGATACAAGGGTTATGTACATGCGGTGGACCCAAAAATTTATTGGGCGTAGTTAAATCCTTGCATATTTTGTGCTTTGTATATTAAGGATATACATGGACCTTATACAATGCGGACCCGAAGTGATTGTTAAACAATGTTAAATCGTTGTATAGTTTCGGCTTGTATATTTCGACATACAAAGCCGATATGCAATAGTTTATACAAGCCGGAACCCAAACAAGTCTAAGATATGATTAAATGCTTGTATCATGTCCGAATTAAATATCTAGAAAATACATGCATTTATACATTGGGTGGAATTGAAAAGGTTATAAATTGGAGTTAAGTGCTTGTATATTGTGCATTTGTATGTCACGATATACAAACCAATATGCCTTGCGATATGTAGGCCGTTGAATTGAAAAGATTGAAATCTGATTAAACCAATGTATATTGAAATATACATTACTTAGCATACAATGAAATATACATTACGGAACTTAGAGGCAAATTAAAATTAGTTAATTCATTGTATCGCGTCTGGCTTGTATAGTGGATTATACATGGATTTAAATAGAGAAATAGGCGGGAAAAGATGGAGCGATAGGAATTTTGAGGCCGATTTTGGGGCCCGAATGCATATTTTTTGGTCAACGATAGTTGACCCGACTGATTTTAGCGTTGTATATGCATTTTTGGACGTGATTTTCACAGATTCAAGGCCCGATTGATGCATTCACACAGTCACTACTAGAATTGGCAATTATTTCAGTTCCTGCTGTTTATTAAGTGAAATGATACTTATTGCTTATCTTTTTTGTAGGTTTGCAGTTGAAGAGGGCGCTGAAACTTAATGGCGGTGACATCACGGAGGAGGAAATCAGATCTCAGGAGTAGAGGAAGATAAGGATGAAGGGCAAGGAAGTCAAGGGTCTTCATTGATGAGGACAAAATGTAGCTGAAGACATTACTGTAGCAGACAAACAGAAATTACTATTGAGCTGCTAAGGTTTCCAGAAGGGCATATTTCACCTAGATTTAATGTATGCTCAGAGATATTTTGGGAGACTTGTTCTCCAGCATTTATTGTTGTAACCAGAGGTTTCAACCAGGGTTTAAACTAGAGTTTTGGGTTGTATTGAGGACAATCAAAGTCTATATATTGTGCCTTGATACACTGTAAAACTTTACACAGGGTTATTAGGCACACATGGATTTTTTTAGAATAGAGGGACCTTTTAGTTTAGAAGTAGAAGAAGGAGGTCGCCTGTGTCTACAATAAGGAATGCGTGGAACATCTAGGTTCCTTACTGTATCTGTAAAGCTTGTAAGTTTTTTGTAGTTTGATCATTGAAGCTAAGAGTCATTCGGACATTGTAAATCTTATATGACTCTCTGTTTCTAATACAATTGAATCTAGGATTCTGCATCTATCTTCTGAGTGTTTTCTTGCTCTTCATTGTGTTTGAAACATTTTATCTTAGAGCTTGCAATCTTAGGTGTATGTTTGTGAAAATGCTTAGAATATACATTTAAGGTTTTGTTTGTGGATTGGATCAAGTTACTATATGATTTATAAAGTGCATAACAGAACAATTAGATCCTTGGAATAGAGTGAATGAAGTATAGACTAGATCTTTCTAACTTTTCCCAACCCATCTCAAAATACTTAGCTTAAAACGTAGAAATTTGAAGAAAATTTGTCTCATATTTGAAAAGAGCATGCATAACAGAGTTTGAAAGTAGACAATTTTCATAAATATTTAAGAGGAGAAAGCTGCAATAATCCGAGAAGACTATTTAAAGTTTTATAGCACAAGTATAAGTTTATGCTAAAGGAATGAACACCATATTGACATTTATTAATTTTTTGCATAGTTTGTGTCCAGTAAACCAACAAGAAACTGTAAATCATGTAAGGCCCCTTGAACATTACAGCTTCACATTGACCAATTGAATTTGCCCAACAGGTCAAGACCTGACCATATTAAACTTGGGATTAAGTGAATCTTAACTGATTCCTTCATATCTTTCAAGTCAGTTTTGGTTCATTTTATGTGAATTTTAACTAATTGTTATGATTGCATCAAAACAATCATCAACAAAAGGCTCGGGGGCAGGTGTCTTTTTTGTTACCCCTCAGGGCGACACCATCCCTAAATATTTCAAGATCACATTTCCATGTACCAATAACATGGTAGAATATGAGGCCCTCATCACAGGTCTTCGCATGGCAATAAAATGGAAAATTGAGAACCTGACTGTGTATGGAGATTCTCAACTAGTCATCAGGTAGGTAAATAATGAGTACAAGACCAAAGATGATAAGCTCCTACCCTACAAAAAGATGGTCAATGACTTTAAAGACTACTTCAATGACATCCACTTTGAGCAAATCCTAAGGTTCAACAACAAAGCTGCAGATGCCATGGCCACCATCAGATCTTTGGTCGACATGAAGAAAGATAGCAAGAAATGTGAGTTCCTGATAGAAGAACTCTCTATCTCGGCATACGACATTCCTCAATCAGAACTAGTGTGCGAAGTCATTGGTCCCCTATCCCCGTGGTATCAGAAAACATACCTATACCTCCACGATAATATCATCCCACCTAACCAATCTACCTCACAGCGAAAATCCTTCATCCGTCGAGCGTCTCGTTTCATACTTATAGGCGACACCCTGTTCAAAAGGAGTCTTGATGGCATGCTTCTATGATGTTTAGACTTTAGGGAAGCTGACGTAGCCTTGGAAGAGGTACATGTAGGCATTTGTGGGGCACATTCAAGTGGGCCCGCTCTTTCTAAAAAGAGCCTCAGGACTGGATATTACTGGCCAACCATGGACTGAGATGCCTACTGATTCATCAAAAAATGCCTCCCATGTCAATAGCATGGTGATCTCATCCATGCACCAGCACAAGAGTTGCAACCCATCACAACGCCATGGCCTTTCTCATAGTAGGGACTTGACCTCATAGGGAAAATACATCCCCCATCCTCCAATGGCCATAATTCATAATCACCGCTACCGACTACTTCGCCAAGTGGGTGGAAGCAATACCACTCACCTTCACCACTGGCACCCAAATTTCCAAGTTTATCCTCCATTACGTCATCTACCGCTATGGTATCGCTCACTCCATCGTCACAGACAATGGAAAGCCATTCAAGAACCAAGAAGTTTGCACCTTGTGCGAAAAGTTTGACATCAAACACCATTTCTCCACACCATATTACCCTCAAGGAAATGGTCAAGCAGAGGCTTCTAATAAAACCATCCTCTGCATTCTCAAGAAGATAGTCAATGGAGCTTGCCATGACTGGCACCTCCAACTCAACCCTACCCTATGGGCCTACTATACAAGCATCCGCACCCCCACTGGAGCCACTCCATTTTCACTAGTATTCAGATCTGAAGCCATTTTACCTATTGAGGTTGAGCTCCCATCCCTACGAGTATCCCTGCAAAACATAATCTCTGATGAGTAATGCAGACTCGCAAGGTTGTATCAACTAGAACTACTGGATGAGAAATTCCTAAATGCATTGAACCACCTGTAGGCATACCAAAACTGCCTCAGAAGAAGCTACAACAAGAGGATTAGAACCCAAAAATTTGATGTAGGTGACCTTGTCCTTATGGAAAATCAGAAGAACCTGCAAGAGCATCCTAAGCAAGGAAAGTTTGAACTCAATTGGTTAGGACCTTATGTTGTCATAGCTGACTATGGATTAGGAGCATATCAGCTTGCAACACCCGAGGGGTAGCCTCTGGATGAGCTGATGAACATCCTACATCTAAAGAAATTTTATGCATAACCCATCAGATACCCCAAGTCAAAAAAAAAAAAATTAAGAAAAACCCGAGTGCAATAAAAAACTTCCAATGGTGAAAATCACTTCGGTGACACCTTGGATAAGTACCATGGTGAAAACCTATTTCAGGTGCCATGCGTAGTGGTCGGTTCTACCATCTAATAAGTTCTCTTTCCATCACAACACTCCATATCCCACACATCCCATGGCTTGGAATTCTGAAGTGTCAAGTCCCATCACCCAACCCACACTATCCCATCCCAAGCCTAACTCATGAAATGAGGATCCTTGTAAGTCCCCCTTTGTATAGCTCAAAATCAAAAAATCCAAAAACAACACAAAATAAAAAAATCCAAAAAACCAACACAAAATCAGAAAATCCAAAAACAATAGAAAAACACAGAAAATCCAAAAAAATCACCCCATACATCGATCTAGCTACAAATCACAATCATCAAAACATACATCAAATCCCACCATCACACCCATCCCAAACGATTCCCACATCATCAAGTCATGCCAGAACTACATATTCATTTCACCCGCATCTTGAAAGTACCTTGATCCTGTGGATACAGGGTATGTAGGCAATCTAGAATACGAAGGATGTTTCTAGTACTTAGGTACATAAGATGCACCCATCCAACCCATTTGGATGGTCCCCATTCACTGAGCTTTCTAGATCTAATAAATGATACACACGTTACGTATACACTTGAAACATGGTCCCTAGTGAAAAAATCATCAATCAACATACCAACTATAATCTTACACATAGCCTGACTATTCCTTTGCCCACCTTTTAAAGTTTGCATCATCAAATCCAACTGATCTACGTCCTAGGATATATCTTTCCCACAATGGACAAAAATCTGTCATCCAATCAACATGTCTCTTGGCAAGAGTACACAAAGGCTATTTGTATCTTTTCGTTGGTCTTTTTGATTATTGATTTTTATCTTTTTGTCTCACTCTAAGTCATCTCCAAAGCTGCCTTGATCTCATTATATCATGGTAAGTAGCGAATGACACCTAGAGTAGACATGGTCAATTGTTTCTGTATGCTATGCTTGTGGGTTGATTTCATTACTCCAGGAATAGTATTCATATTTTGAAGCCTGGGTCGGTTCTAGCATGATGTGTCCCATTTGCATATATAGGCATCAAAACCTTATATGTATTATTCACACTCATCGCTATGAATCCACTTTATTGTTTATGGGTCTAGTCCATGCAATCGTGGGATATACATCATCACCTAGGTCATTTCATACCTTTGTGAACTGTATCCTACATTGATATAATAAACTAAGAAATGCTCTCAATTAATCTTATGCAACTACTGTACTAGCTCAAAATCATCATCCTAATCAACTATACCATCTTGGCCTAGATTTGATAATCACTTTACCCCCCCTAATCCCATTCCCCCACCGTATCTCCACTCAACACATCCTGAACTAAAGTAAACTTCCCCTTAATGACGTGGTGTCATATGACCAAAACAAACCTCTCATCTCCCCACCCCCCCATCCTCTAGATGCTCCCAATCCTATCCATACCCCATCCATACACCCCTATCCTCTCCCCACCTGATCCCCTTTCCCACAGCCTCACCACTCAGGTCAAACAAAGAACATCATGTGTATCAGAACTTAACCATCTCACCTATCACCTAGTCTGCATCTCGCCTACCACCTACGCTACATCCCACCTATCACTTAAAGTTGCATATCATTAGGTTCATTTTAAAATCATTTTAACTTGTATATCATTAGACTTGCATATCATTAGGTTCATTTTAATCCTTTTAACTTGCATATCATTAGGTTCATTTTCAAAATCATTTAAAGTTCCATATCATTAGGTTCATTTTAATCCTTTTAAGTTGCATATCATTTAGGAAACTGGTAAATTGTACATCATTTCAGTAGGTTCATCTTAGAATCACTTAGTTACGCATTATACATCATCTAACATTACAAACCATATCATACTCATAGGTGCATTTTAAATTAGTAATGTCACATTTGCATTCCATATATCATCTCATAAATAGTTAGTTACCATACATCATCTCAATCATAATCATTTAAACATTCAACTGCATATCCATATTTCATACATAAACATGTGTTTATTAAGCTAAACGTTGTGCATCCATAATAAATCTTTATTAATCTGAACATTTATTTGCATTATACATCATATACTTCATAAGTCACAACCCATGCATATATATATACATAAGTAAACCATCACTGCAACCATCATAGGTACATCCATAACATCAAAAACATAATTGCAGAAACACAACACATCCATAGCATATAATCCATAATAACATACTGCATAACATCATAGAACATCATCATAATAGACAAACATATAAGCCATAAAAAATCTCCATCACATCATATATCATCACAAAAAAATGTACATCGCTCATATATCCATCAAAAAATAAAATGTCCTGATACAACGCCTCCAAGGGCTAACATGATAAAAACTATCACAAAGAGAATCCTCTATCTGATCAGGTGGGGGATCTGGACCCTATTTGTGGTTGTATCCCTATCTGTGGCTGTGGCCTTGCCTGTGGCAGCAGCTGTGGCTATGACTGTACCTGCACCTATGGAACCTGCTGGGGCACATGCAAGGGAGGCGGCATCATCTGCTGAACTGATTGAACTGATCTAGATCTATGTGACCTAGCTACCCATGATCCACTGACCTAACTATAACTCAGTGCATGTAACTCTACAGGCATTGCCGCATGATATAAGGCCTGATAATAGTCTATCTATCCTCTAGCCCCCAATAGTTGTGCCTGTGCCTGCGACAACTATGCCTACATCATTGTCAACACAGGGGCCATACCAACACCTGAAGCCTGCAAGCTACCCACCGTAGCCTCTGCCTACTATGCCCTGGAAAGCATTGCATCCCGCTCCCCTGTCAAAGTGACAATCTCACCATGAGCCTAGGCTAACTATGCCTGCAACGTAGGCACTTGTCCATCTGACCCATCCAATAATGCTAAGGCCCCCCACAACTGAACCAACTCAGCCTCTCGGCTCTCCAATGCCTCCTGCAGGCTGGCCACCTATGCTCATAGGGTCTCCATCTCCTCCTCGTCACCCTGAGGCTGCAAACAAGGTGTGAGTCTCTCAGCCTCTACCACTCTAGCTATCCTTGAAGGGCTTGCCTCCCCCTGCTGCTGCTACACTACCTGTGGTGGGGGTAGATCCCCCTATCTCTACCAACCACCCTCTCCTCCCCATCCCCTCCAACCTTCATGAGGTCATCTCCAATGATCTCCTCCCCCTCCTCCAGGAAGTCATCCCCATCTGAGTCATCACCACCACTGTCATCTGAATCTCATCATCATCCCCTGAGCCTGATGCCTCCTCCGCAGGTACTGCCTTCACAAGATCTGTAAACTGGGTCGGCCGCCACATCTGCCACCATATATTGTATGCAGGGGTAGTGCCTGCATCCCTCACTGTGCTCCTCCAATCCCACTATACTAGCTGTAGAGATGCAAAATCATCCTGAGCAACCTGTGGCTATATGGCTACAAGCCAAAAGGGTGCATCTCGATGGGTATGAGCAAAAATGGCCATCTGCTGTGGCATATCCTACCTTAATCCAAATTGCCGCATCACCTGTGATGGTAAGTTCATATCTATCGTGCGGTCTCCTCGACCCGTCAGGTATCGCTGCTGAAATGTAAAAGGCAGGTGGATATCATTATCCAGCCATGGCTCCACCCTGATGTAAGGTTGCCAGGTCACCTGAATAACACCATCTAACATTTGCCTCCAATAACAAACCTACCCAGTGTAAGTATACTCTACATCTCGATATAAAAACACAAATGCCTCCAAAGGATGGTGATAGTACCCACATGTCAGCTATGTAACTATGATGTGCTCCCAAATCCACACATGCAGCAGAGTCACCCCAGCTGACAACGTTGAATCATGGAGATAAGCAATTGTGTGCATCCAGTGATATAACTGCCCCAGCATCGCTAGCCCCCAGGTATACACAGTCCCATCTTTGACCATACCCTCGATCATTTCACCCCAGCCAATGGGGAAACCCCTACCTCGCCTATCTGGCATCACCACACCACCAATCAACGCACACATGAATAAGGCAAAGGGATCAGCACCCACGGCCAGTGTCCCCTCATATCTCATCTCTCTCCCGTCCGCTGATAGAATAATGTGATCCTGACCAAACACTCTGATCAAGGTACTCTGCCCCCTCCTCATGCCATATCTAACCCGCTGGCCTCGAATATGTAGCTTAAGGATGTGATAAACATCCTCAAGTGTGATCATGATCTCACCAGTCGACAGCAAGAATGAACAAGTCTCTGAGCGGTACCGCTCCACAACCGTTGTCATCAGAGCTCGATGAGCTCATAGCACCGGCATCGATGCCACTGTCAGAAGCCCCTAGCCAGTCTAGCCCACATAACATCATCAAAATGGTTGAACAATACCATCACAGATGGCATGCATCGCTCCCTCGAGCACACTGTTAGGACAGTAAAAATTTAAAATTTTTACTATCCTCTCTCTCCACCATATTTGAATAAACCCTAAAAAATATCCCACAAAACCATAGTAAAAATCTGATGTATATCACAGGATGTCTATAGATGGGCAGTGCTAAAATACTTAAAAGTCAAATCTATCAGCAAGATGTCTTATTGCTTACGCCGATACATGAAGAATCATTTGAAAATAACCATCGGTGTGAAAATAGAGATCGGAAAGAGATTTATAGAAGTCACCGATGGAATAAGTAATACCGATGACCTTTCATCGACAAGAGAACCAGGTAGTCATATCGATCGGTATGACTGATAAGCATCAGGGGATCCTTCAAAAGCTACCCCGACGGTATATATCATACCGATGAAGTATTTCGGCAAGAGTATCACCGAACATCCTACGGGGGCAATGAAACTAATAGTCATCGGCAAGAAAGGAATTATCGGGATGAGAAACAAATGAGTTTCCGATACACAATGTCTTGGCGAAAAGAAAGTTGTCGGTGGGACTCACAGTGATACAAATATCTATCGGGATGACTCAACATATCGGGACAAAGGAATTAGGTCTTGCTGACTCACAAGTCACGGCGATCAAAAGGTGTCGGTGACACTTTAATAGACTCTATCCGATGACGAATATGAAATGACCATCGGGGAGACGATTTGGATTGGGTTACCTTTTAAAAGCTATCCTGATAGTATATCTCATTCCAATGATAAAAAGTTCTAGTTATAGCAGCAAGACATTAACAGAGTCATTCCGATCCGAAGTAAAGATGACTATAGGTGAGACGACAAAGCTCGGGGAAACATAAATATGTTATCCCGATAGTATTGATCACCCCGATAAACAAATTACTATCGGTAAGACTCTTACCGATAGTGATATCGGTAAGACTCATTATATCGAAGGAAAATCTAAATCACACGGCAATGAAACAGGTCCTACCGATGGTCACGCCGATTGATTGTTCGTGCCATAAAAGCATTAAGGTCACCCAGACATTTTAAAAATCACGCTGATAAGAGGAGTTATGGCGATGTGACACTTCACAGTGATGAACATTGAATTGATCGGACAATTAAATACAAACGGCTACGAAATTTTTACGATCATTATAATTGCAAGGTCGTTTGAGAAGAGAATACAGAGGAACTCTTAAAGCAAAAGCAGAGGGTTTCAATTATAGCCACCGAACAACAGGTACATACATACAAACCACTGTATAAGCCTGTGTTTAAATTTTCTGCCAAAGCTTTAAATATGGAAACTCTGGGAAAGGGAAAAGGAAGAAAGTCACAAGGGGAAACCAGTAAGTCTAAAAAATAGAAAACTGAACAAACCCCTGAGGAAAAAGTAAAAGACAGAAAACTCAATCAGGACTTAATTGACCAATTGCCTGGGTCAACTCCCAAGGCCAGAAGATCTACTCAACTCAGGGCAGAGGTTGAAAACTTAGAAGATAAACATAAGCGCCTGGGAGATATTTGGACCCCAATCAGGGGATATGAGCTTTTTTAGATTTCATTATAATAGAAGGTTTAGGAATGCTCTTGTGTCAAACCCATGGCACTTGAATTTAGGAAAACTGGTTGTGCCTAACGTATTCCTGAATGTGGAACTCCTCCAACTGCTTGCCAAACATTACAATTCAAGCTTGAAAGCCCTCTGCAACCCACAGGGAGAACCAATTGTGCATTTGTCAAAAAATGCTATTTGTGAGGTGTTTGATCTAGATGATTTATGCACTGTTCCTATTATTTACGAAGATCTGGAGAAAGAATATTGGAGAATGGATACAACTTACAATGGATGGAGGTTGCCCATTCATAGGCCCAGGGTTGAAGGAGAAGTGATGCCCTTAACTAAAAATGATGGTCCTCCCTTTCATGCAGCCATATTTGAACCATATATACAGCATACCTATTATTCTGTGGGCCAAGTCCTTGGTTCAGAGGTCCCCGAGTTCATGACCATCCGTCTAATGGTCATAGCCTCTGACATTCAGTGTCATAATGTGAGGCAGTTTGATTATGCTTCATATATTGCTAATAGAATGGATTCTGGCCTATCTGCAATAAGAAATAGTGCCCCAGCGTGCTCTTTTGAGCATTACTCAATACTTATGCACATGGTGTTGTATTTCGGCCAGGAAGTAGGGTTATGTCCAAATGAGCTTAAAGTTGCTACTTCAGATAAGAAAGAGGAAAAGATACCCATACAAATGTGGACTAGAATATGGGATAGTAGGTATGCCCACTCTAGCTATGCCCAATTTGAAGAACACTTTGTAAAGGTACTGTACAGGTATTTTAACCACCCCTGTGAATATTCAATTTCTACTGAAATAAAAAGATTCCTCAGGCCAAAGGATTTTGGTGGCCCCCCTACTATCACCCATAACTGGGGAGACTGGTATTGCTTTGAGGATGCTACTATGATCAGAGTTTATGGTTTTGAGGATGCTCCATTCATATTGCCGAAGATTGTCCCTGACAGGCTTGCATACTTAGAAATAATCAGGCAAATGCATTGCTCAAATGTGATGTATCTGAGTTCACATGATAAACAATCATTTATGCCTAGCACTTTATGTTTTGGAGATTTTACTGTGGTTTCAAAAGAAGGTTATAGTCTCATTTTTGATAAATTAATGCACTATATTATGAGGAGTGCTGAGGTCAGGAAAGGGTTTGACCCTGAAGGTTTTATTGACTCTGCATGTAGGAAACAAAACCTTAGTGGATACAAGCACATACATTATCCACATGATGATGTTATTAGAAACTTAGAAGAGGCTGAAGTTGAATTGGTGATAGAAAAATATAACAGGGATTTAGATGAAAAGAAAAAGCAACTAGCAGAGGTTGAAGTTGTATCCTCTGAGGATGAGGAAATAGCAGATCAAGAATAGCCACAGGACAAAACAGTAGAAATGTCCAAAAAGAAAATGTTACAATATCAGCCTCCTGTTGTGATACATGATGAGGAGGGGGACTGCTGATGAGGATCCACGCCAAACGGCTTATGATTCTTTCATCTCTGATGATAAATTTATTCAGTCAAAAGAATTTAAGTCATTCTTGTACAAATACAAAGGGAAAGAGATCAGAGAGTCAGTAGATAGTGTTTCTGATGATAATGAAACACAATTGTTAGATATGCTGAAGGAAACAGTAGATAAAGAAATGCAGGACATGACACCTAGCAGGAGTAGGCAGTTGCTTAAGGATGCAGGGGTTATGATTTTCCCTGGCCTGGATTTAAATTCTGCTTTGGTTTTTGATAGTTTTCTAAATAGTTCAAATGATAAGTATAAACTTACTCTAGGAGTTAATGAGGTATATATGGGAACGAGATATAATAATGATGAAAATTCCTTAATGATATGGGCATTATATCCTCCCCATAAGAAGACAGCTATCATAGACACTGAAAAAACTTTTGGCAATGTCAGGACCTTGAAAGTAGGGGAAACTGATCCTCTAATTACTGCAGACATTGGTATCAATGTTGCTAAATTGAACAAGGCACAAGCTCAAATGTTGATCAAGGAGAGAGATGCATACAAATTGAGCTGTGAAAGATTGACAAAAGAAAATGATTACTTGAAGGATGTTGTTAAAAGTACTTTTGGCCAGTCCACAAAGAGAATAACCCAGGGTGAAAGTTCACAAGACACTCAAGCATTATCCCCTGACCAGGCAACACAAATTCAGATAGATGCATTTGTTATAGTGTCACAGAGCAGGTATGCAAACATGGTACGATGGTTAAACTTGTTTTGGGATAACTACTTAGGGAATCACAAAGCAGTTAAGGAACATGAAAGACTTGAACGGAGGATACAAGAAAAATTGATTGAGATACAAAACAAAAGTGCTACTAATAGTACAGATATCTCTGATGCAGAAGCATTGCTCAAACAACACCAAAATTACTATGACAAACTTAAAGTTGATGCTAAAGAAGGTACTGATGCTTCAAACGCAGGAGTGCCCATATTATTTAAAGACAACGGAGAGGTAAAGAGCAAAGAAGAATGGATTGTTGATTGTCAAGTTATATTACACAAGGCCACAGGAGCTCCGAAAGACAAAACCTCTACATCTAGAGAAGTTTGCAAACACTTGGAAAGTATGGTCACACTTGATATAATTACCAGAAGTGTTGTTGATCTTGCTAATTCTCATCGTGATCAAGAGTATTTAGATCACTTGGCTAAAGTTTATTTATGGCTGAATAGAGCCTAATCATGATTATGTAATAGTTGTTAATGTTTGTTAAGTTCCCGAAAGACTTAGTGAAGAGTTATGTCTCTTCATAGAAACATCTATATAGGTTCAAACAATTGGTGTTGAAATGGCATCAGCAGTAGAATATGTCCATATACATAATATACAATGTTTCAAAATGACTATATTGCACGTTTTATTTGAAGAAGAAGTTTGAAGTTCTCTGATTCAGTGGTTTTACTTTGGTATCAGTTGTTTGTTAAAATTATTCAATTGTGTGGCTGTCTCCATTGCTGCATTTCCTTGTTATTTAGATTAATGTATCAAGTATATATTTAATCTGTGAATACACATTTGCTGTATCTATGTGATTAAATAGGTTGGTATCCATTCAAGGAATTAAACCCTTCTGATTTAGTTACAGTAACCTGGAAGTATTAAGTTTGGATTACTAAGTAGGGCCATATAATTAAGATTGCCATTCTGTCTCCAAGACAATATTATCTGTTAATCTTGCTCATTCATTTCATTTGGTTCCTTCAAGTAAGGATTAAAATACCTTCTGGTGAATTATAAGATATCTGATTATATTGGTTGGATTATCAAGAAGAGTTTGTCAGTCATTTCCTTGCACGTTTATACAAGTTATAAACTAAAACTGTGCCAAACAATTAGAATTATTACCATTAGGAAACCACTAGTCCTGGTCCTTCAAATTGACTCTGTTACCCAACAAGGCACTAGTCTTGTTTAACTCATTATTTAAATTCTTTTACCTTGATATTGCTTATACAATTCCTACCAATCACTTATTAGACATTACAAATAGAATCATTTAGCAAGCTTTTCATATATCCTACATCATATGCCATTGTAGATAGATTTAATTAATCCACACATTCACATCCAGTCTACTTTAATTTTCCAAGGTTCACCCGCCTAGGTGTAGCAGGACCTAAAGCGTAGGAAATCATCAAACCTTGAAGGTTGATTTCGTCAAGTTAGTTCAAAAACGTTGCAAATCTAAATATAGAGCTTGGCATCCTCTTAGGATTGGCAACCTGCATTTTTGAGACCTAACAAATTGGTGACTCTGCTGGGGACTTAGTAAAAGACCTTAGAAATTAATCCTTTCTTCCATAGAGTCATTTCAAAAAATTAAATCTGGTAACTCTGCTGGTGACAAGAACCCTACAGATAAATATAAACTTTTCCTATTTAATAAATAGGTGGTGACTCTAGTTACAATTATAACAAAGAATTCAACACCAAATGGATGGTATGAGATCCAAGATGGAAGGTAAAAAATTACAGTCCTCTCCACCACTTAGAAACATTTCCAAAAGAAATGGAAATTCAAATTATTTTCACCAAGATAATAATCTGGATATCCAAGAGAATGATTCAGAACAAAATATCTCAATTCACAACAAATTCTCACCTTTGCATGATTCAAACGAGAACCTCAATGGAGCAACTGATGATATTTTGGCAAGGTACAGACCCACTCCTCAAGAACAACGTGATTATGATGCAAAGGTCATGAGGGATATTGATCGAAACCAAGCTAAACATGATTTCAAGATGTCATTACATCAGGGACAAGAGATAGGATATGGATTTTCAAATCAGGGAATGAATGATAATCCAGAACATCAGGAAATAAATAACAATTCAGAGAATTTAAAAGACATGAGTGAAGATCAACAGGAAATACTCATGCTCCGAAAGGAACTTAAAAGGTACAAGATACAAGAAGAGAGAGAGTTGTTGCAACAAGAAATTCAATAGAGGAAAAGTAAAGCCAAAACAGCCCCCCCAAAATATGTACCTCCACATAGAGGAAACATTTCAAGAAATACACAGCAAAATACAGGTGGTGTTCAAAACTCACATACATCCGGAAGTCATTAGAATACTATTCCCCAAAACCCTAGACCTCCTCCTATACGTAATGCATCTCAACATATGGCAAATAATTACCCACCCCCTGGTCAACAATATTATAGACCACAAAACAATTACACAAATCCCCACATGAACCAACATCAACAGTATGCATATCATCAGCCACCAGGTGGATATAATTACTATCCCAATCAACCAACTTTGAACTTCCCACCTCAAAACCTTGCAAATATATGTAGTCAATTTGACTTAACTAGATATCAGTTGTATCCATATCCTATGGATAGTACTTGGAGAAATATGGTTCCCAAGTTTACTAGAAACAATGCAATATCTGCGGAAGATCATATTAGAAGTTTTAATGCTTTTGTACAGGATATTGGTATGGATTGGGAAGACATTAGAATGAGGTTATTCATGATGTCCCTCATTGAAGATGCCAGAGATTGGTTTAACAGCTTGCCTGATGCCTCAATCAATTCAATAGCTGATTTCCATAACCAGTTTAAGGACCAGTATGGCAACCAATATGCTCTTGATTTTACATTACATGAATTAATAAGTATACAAAAGTATCAAAATGAGTCAGTATTTGATTTCAACTTGAAGTTTTCCAAGTTACATAATAAGGTACCACATGGAGCCAAGTTATCTGACCCGGTAGCACTGAGTATCTATATGAAAGCATTTGACCCCAAAACAGGGTACGAGCTTAGAAACAGGGGTCCTGCAACTTTGGCCGAGGCATAGAAAGTGGCCCTAACTATTGAAAACAATAGTGTTGTGATGTTCACAACACGCCCCATTTTGCTCCTTAGCAAAACGAGGACCCCTGCTGGTGTCTTGCTTTTTGCTTCTGCTTGTGTTTTTTCTGCTTTCTGGCAGTCTGGTAAAAATGAAGGTCAGGTGCATCATCATCATGATATTGCAAAGGGTAGGTCATCATCATGAGGTCTGTTTGTCAAAGTTCTTATTTTGTTTCTGTGACCTCATATTTTGAAAGAGCTTGAAATTTTATGCAGGTTTGCCTTTTACTTCACTTGAAAATTCGACCGTATGTGAAAGTTATGCACGGTCAAAGTCTTGGTCAAACCTGATATTCGCAGGAGCATCATCATTTTATTTTTTATTCTAAGTCATGTTGACAGGATCATCATGATCTTCGCATTATCCGGCATCATGATATCTGTTAGGAAGGTCATATTTTACAAACTCGGTTTTGCTGTATAAACATCATCATCATGATATTTGAACCCCCCCCCGATAATATCCTGAGGTTCAAATATCATGATGACATCGGCTTTGGGTCAAGGTAGGTTCCCCCCGTCGAGCGGCCTTTTTATCGCGAGCATCATCATGATATCCTTGCATCACCTGATCTTAAAATATCATGCTGATGGTATAGGATCACCCTGACTTAACAAAATCACCTTCGGCATATTTACATGCGCACGTTCAAAACCTATTGGAGGGTCATCATCATGATATTTGCTGGCATTCGAAATATGATGATGACGACGACTTCATATCCTCCTGGTCTCCCTTTCGCAAGGTCGTCATCATGATATTTGCTGAACTTCGAAATATGATGATGACGGCTTCGTGATCATCATCCTGATCTTTCACAGAACATTCTCTGAAATTCGCTAAGTAATGAAGACATCATCATGATAATTTCGAAGGAGGATCATCATCTTTATATCCTCCTGATATCCGTTTGCCGAAACATCATGATGATCAGCCTATCTATTAAGAAGGGTTCGATATTGCATTTCTTAAACAGCATCATCATATTTTACAATCACCCTAGCGCGAATATGATGATGACGTCATCATCATCATTTTTATCCTGTCCTGTTAACAACATCATCATCATGATCTTGTTTGTGCGCCCGATATTTCGCCAAGTCCTCCTGCCGAAAATGCAACCTTTTTGAGAACATCCTGATGATCATCATCATCATATTTTTATCCTGATCATGCTCATGATCATCATATTTTCCTTTCGGCAGGATTTTTCTCAAACATGATCCGGTTGGCGAAATATCATGATGACGTCATGTTTCAAGTTTAGCGAGGGCTCCGGATATCATGATGACGTCATCCCGATCTTTTAACGAAGAGGTAAATATCCTGATCATCATCATCATCATTTTCTTTCTTTCAGCAGGATATTTTCTAAGACCCGATCCGTCTCCCGAATATGATGATGATGTCTTCTTCTGTGTTCGACAAAGCAAATATCCTCCTGATGGTCATCATCATCATTTTTCCTTCGGGCAGGATATATTTTCCAAGCACGATCCGGTTCCCGATTATCATGATGATGACGTCCTTTTCCCAGTTCGACATACGCCCCAAATATGATGATGATCTTCATCATGCTGATTTTCTCGAGAGGGTTACCTTGGCCGCGAAAGGACCATATTCACTTCATCATCCTGATCATGCTCCTTAGGTGACCCGATATCAAATATCCCCCTGATCTTAACCGAATATCATGATGACGTCATCCTTAGCATCTCAATGAAGCCCGAATATCATGATGACGTCACCATCATCTTCCTCTCCTCGACAGCATGATTATAGTCGCATCCTCCTATTCTCCTTCAAATATGATGATGATGTTGTTGTTCGTTTCTCCATATGCAGAAGTCAAATATCATGATGACGTTCATCTGAACCTTCAGGAGGGAAAGCATCATATTTTCCGAAATATCATGATGATGAGGTATATCGACTAACCTGTTGTTTTTTGACGCACCGACTGCGAATATCATGCCGATGGGCGGGAAATGAAGCGGTGGAGTTCTTAAGTGTTTTTTTTTGGCGCCTCTGACATTTTTTCAGTCAGCGATGGTTGACCCATCAATTTTGAGCAGCTTGGGCGCATTTTTTACGCGTTTTGAGCGGATTTTGGATCTGATTTCGGTGATCTTGCGCAGTCACTTGGATTTAAACGCTTATTCTAGTTTCCTGCTGTTTTTTGTGATAAATGTGAAACTTATTGCTGGTCTTGTCTTGCAGGCTTGCAGTTGAGGAAGCAGCTGGAAAGTCAATACAGTGACCTCATGGAGGCAGAAGATCAGATCTCAGGAGCAAGAAGATAGAGATGAAATGCAAAAGTCAAAGCCATTCAAGTGAAGAGGAAGGTCGCAGCTGAAGATATTATTGCAAAAGACAGACAGAAGTTATTGCCCAGCTGCTGGAACTTCTCAGAAGGGGCAAAATTTCGCCCAGATTTGACCACAGCTCTGAGATATTTTTGAGAACTGATTCACCTGCATTTATTGCTGTAACTAGAGGTTTGAACCAGGGGTTCAGTTAGGTTTTTGCTGTAGTGAGGACAATCAGGATGTTATATATTGTGCCTCTCTACACTGTAATACTTTACAACAGGGGCTACACAACAGAGATTCTAGGAAAATACAGCAAGTTAGCTTAGCATAGTTTAGAAGTAGAAGAAGGAGGTCGCCTGTTTGTCTGCAGTAAGGTGCGCGTGGAATGTCTGGCTGCCTTACTGTATCTGTAAAGCTTGTAAGTTCTCTGTAGTATGATCAATGAAACTAAGAGTCATTCTTACATTGTAAATCATGTATGGCTATTCGTTTCTAATGCAATAGAATCTGGAGTTCTGCATCTATCTTCTGAGTGTTCTCCTGCTCTTCTTTGTGTTTTGAAATATCTTCTTTGAGAGCTTGCAATTTTAAATGTATGTTTGTGAAAATGCTCAGGACTTACATTTAAGGTTTTTACTGTGGATTTGATCAGATTACTGTGGTATTTACATAGTGGATAACAGAAACAATTAGATCCTTCTGTAGATTAGATGAAGTGTAGATTAGATCTCTCTAACTTTTCCCAACCCATCTGAAATATTTAGCTGAACACGCAGAAATCTAAAGGAAATTGTCTCAAATCTGAAGAAGCATGCAAAACAGAGTCTAAGTAGACAGTTTTCATAAGTACATGAAGAAGGAAGCTGCATAAAATCCAAGAAAACCCTCTGAAACTTACAGCCCAGTATCACTCTTATGCAAAGGAATGAAGAGCATTGACATCTCTCATGACCTTTTTGCACATTCTTAGGCCAGTAAACCACAAAACAAACCTAAACTACGTAAGGCCCCTTGAACATTACAGCTTCACATTGACCAACTGAACTTGACCAACCGAACCATTGTAGACTTGGGATTAGTTGAATCACCAAATGATTCTTTCTTGTCTTTCAAGTATAGTTACAGTTCATGTCATGTGAATTTTGACTTATTGTTATGATTGCATCAAAACAGTCATCAACAGTTTTCTGGCGCTAGAAGGAGGGCCCGCCTGAGTTAGGTTTCATTTCAAACTGGCTAACGACAGTAACAGAGTGACTAGGTCTAGGTCCAGTTCAGGAGATATATTTGTGCAACTACCTGATACAAGGCGAAGTAAAAGCCCTTTAATCTGGAATCCAAAAATATCGCAAGCAGGAAGTTCATCTGGAACACCTCCTGGGTCACCTTTTAACATTCGTAATATTGTAAGTCCCGATAGATCACTGTTCAGATCTTTAAATCTTGGTTCAGGCACTTCTGGAGGTCTCAATCCTCCTCTAAATCCTAATCCACCAATCAATCCAGGTATTTCTGCAAGTTCAGGTCAAGCTCAAACACCTGCAATGGCTTATTTCGATGTCAATTCTCCCATATTCTTCAATGATTATCATGACATGCCAAAAAATCCAGAAAAGATATGTCCCAAATACCAGTTGCATCAAGACCCAGAAGATCATATTAGAATATTTAAGGAAGCATGTTTTAGGGCTATGTTAGAGCACGAGGATGTTGTGTGTAGGTTGTTTCCTTACACCTTTAATGAGCAGGCCTCTAGCTGGTATGTAAACTTACCCAATAGTTACATTTCTTCCTGGGCACTTATGGAAGAAGCATTTCTGTCAAGATTTAGAGGACCCATTGACCCTTGTGCTTTGTATCATAAGTTGGCTGCTATAAAACGAGGTGAGGGAGAGTTAATTGATAATTTCAATGACAGATTCCAAAAGGCCTATTCTAGGCTAGCAGCCCCTTATACCATAGCTGATGCTCCCTTGTTGGCTATGTACTATGCTGCTTTGGATCCTTTAACTGCCATGTTTGTCAAAAGGAAACCTGACATAGATTCAGTATCCAAAGCCTATAAAGAGGCAGCCTCAGTGAACCAAGAAATGAGACATACAGCCTACAGTCCATTTGGAGGAAATTTTGGGGTGCAGAATCAGGCACACCCATGGAATGGAGTCCCTGTGCAGCATGCTCCACTAATCAATCCGGTTCCTTCTTACACACCTGTGTATAATCCTACTCCAATCCAGGCTATAACTCCTTACACGGCTAGTACTTCCAATAACAGTCAAAATAATGGTCAGCCTTTCTTCCAACTTCCTAGGGATGTAACTGTGGCAAAAGCACAAGATGATAGGGAAGACATCAAAGAAATTACTGCACATCTGAAGAGATTAACAACCGAAGTGACACAGCTAAGAAATGAGAATCTCTATGGCAGAAGCAACCAAAACTACAATCCACCTCAAGGTCACAACCAAGGCCAAAATCAGAATTATAGTCTCAACCAGAACCAGCAGTACAATCAGAACCAAAACTACAATCAGCATCAAGGCCCCAGTCAGGGGCAACCAATGCAAAATAGGGGGCCAGTGATAGATAATAGGACCTGGGGCAATAATAACAAGAACCAGAATCAACCTAGGCCACCCAAGACATGGAACACTGGGCCCAACAACGGTACTCTGGCTTCTCCTTTCGAGAATACGGATAATCATGGTGCAAAACAAATAACTAACATACAAATGGCCAATACAGCACCCAAAAATTGGTGCAGATTTCACAATACTAATGCCCATGCTGAGCATGACTGTCCACAGTTCCACTTGGCAGCTAGTATCTTCAACGTAGATGTACAGCCTCCTACCTCAGAATTTCTCATTCCTAAGGGTAATGAGGTAGTACCCTCAGAATATGACACAGCATTAGTCTTAGAAACGTTTACCTTTGCAACTGCAGAAGAGAGGGAGGATGAATTGCTAGAGGATGAACCATACTACTGTGAAAGTCTTTATCCCGAATCAGCCTTTGTGTTAAATGCTTTTCAGTTTCCTTTTGAATCTGAAAACGAGATATTAAATGAAACAGAGGAGGTGCAGGCCTTTCAACAGACAAATAAAAGCCACACCTACAATTTGAGGAACAACCCTAGGCCGGGAGGACCTTTCACCACTTCCACTCCTCCGAATAACATCAATACACCCCCAGATCAGAATGCTAGCAACAATCCTGCCATACTTAAAGCTAGTCAGCACACAAATAACGGAACAGCAGTGCAAAAGGATCAAACAAGTAAGACAGAAGCAGTAGAGACAACAAGACTAATGAATTACTTGTCAGAGGAAATAAAGAAAATGAAGGTCAGCATACCTCTAAATGAATTATTGAAGACCCCAGGGATCAGAAATGCTTTTTTAAAATCCCTGGATACATCCATAACAAACATGGTGTCTGCTGATATAACTGTTCCTAGTAGTAATTCACCACCTAAGGAGAAAGGTAAGAAAGTTGAGCAGCCTTCCAACACCAATGTAGTAATACATGCGGATAAGAGGGATACTCAACCTTTCTTGTTAACTGTTAGGTTGTGTGGGAAGAATATACACAATTGCATGGTAGATTCTGGTGCTTCAGCCAACGTAATGCCCTTAGGAATATGTAAAACTCTCGGGCTGACTCCCACCAAATCTGCCAAGGTTGTCACACAATTAGATAAGACCGAGGTTAGTGTGATAGGAGAACTCATGAACATACAGGTGCAGTTAGCTTCAGACCCTAGGGTGAGCCAAATCATTGACATCCAAGTAGTGGATATACCCGCAAATTATGGAATGTTGCTGAGTAGGGATTGGTCCAAGACATTAAACGGATATATGGCTACTGACTTTTCACACATGTGGTTACCATGGAGAGGCATCCCAAACCAGATCAGAATAAAGGCAGAGCCCAGAATGAAACATATGATAACAGAGTATAATCGAACTAATGAAATCTTATATGCTGCTGTTGAGCCAGGTGTCTATAGAGTTACCAACAATGGGACGCAGATTGAGGAGGTTATGATGTTGAACAGTAGAAAGAAGTGTGTCAGCAATAGAACAACACTATTCATTGAGTCTGACGGAAATTCTTTAGATGAGGAAAACAACGCAATAGACAAA
Source organism: Cunninghamia lanceolata (assembly GCA_027924645.1). Classification (NCBI taxonomy): domain Eukaryota; kingdom Viridiplantae; phylum Streptophyta; class Pinopsida; order Cupressales; family Cupressaceae; genus Cunninghamia; species Cunninghamia lanceolata. Next base: position 11,301,746 of record BSBN01000193.1, read on the forward strand.
TTTGGTCATGACATTAGACAAGAGATGGAAGAGTGCGTTACATACAATTTCCCAGTCCAATATGTGTATAAGGCTGAAAGTTGGCAAGGAAGTGAGGAGATTATTGAGCGACAGAAGGATGCAGCAGCGGCGGTCATTAAATGTGCAGAGGATACAAAGATGGAACCAATGCTAGGAATAAAGGATAATAAGATCTCTCTCCAGGAATCATGTGATGATTGTTGCAGGTTAATAGAAGCAGACTCCACACTGGACGATAACTGTGAGTCATCTGATGAACAATTCTTGAAAGAAGAGGATACAGAGGATCATGTTGCTGCTGTACACAATCAGACATCACCCTCATGCCATGTTGAAAGTAAAACAGGGGAGTATTCCTATCAATCAAAAGATGTCATCCCACCTTTACTCTCAAGTGATTTAGAAATAATTAATTTCTGTATGTCATATTATGATGATGAAGATACTTACTTAAGTGCTGATGTGCAGGAAACTAATGAGAACATTGAGAGGTTTGCTAAATTTGAGGATAAACTGAACATCCAGAATGAAGGAACAAAGCTGGATGAAGATGAAGAAATGATACATCTAGAGTCATTCATCTTTCAACTTGAAGAAGGACTAGACATAGAGCTGGGCAATGAAAATGCAGAGCTGGATGAAGAGCCAGCTACTAATAAACAAGTGTGTTCCACAGAGATAAAGGCACATCAGGTTGTCTCTTTCCTTTCCTTAGTAAACAATGATAAATGCTATTTTGATTATGGGAATTCAAGAGATAAGACATGCATATGGATTAATCATAAACCTGATGAGCAGCCTCAGTTACTAGTTAAGAGCTATTCTGATAAACACAATGAATCTAGAATATCAGATTTTTTTTCAGAATTCAAAGATAAATCTGCTAGGATGAGAACCATCACCAGTACCCTGTTACTCCTGCACAACCTAAAGAAATATGCAAGTAGGGGTGTTCTTGGGTCTTTTTTTTCCTGGGTTTCAGTTTGCCTTGGAGAGGCTGGTATATAGTCTGATGGGGTAGTTGTTAGTTGTTCTTCTTTTTGTGGTCTTCTTTTGCTGTTTTTTCCTTTTGGTTGGTTGTTTGTATAGCTTGTTTTTTTTGCTTTTTTGTTTCTGTCTGTTTGTACAGTTTTGTACAGTTTTTTCTTTTGCTGTGTTGTTTGTACAGCCTGTTTGCTTGGTCTGTTTGTTGTCTCCTCAGCAGGGATCTTTATTTTACTGTAGAGTATTAGGGAGCAGAACTAGCAACCATTCAAAACAGTATATAATTTAGGATATTCAGGTTAACCATTTGCAATTTACGCGTAACCTGTCACTGTCATGAATGTAGAGAGTTGTTCATCTTCTGAAGTTTTGTATTCAATAAATGTGATTGAGAATTCGAAGCAAGTTTCTCACGATGACACACCTAAAATCCTTGGGTTTGTTGAACCTACCAGTGTAGATATTAGGTGAAAAATTAGAGGTCACCCTTGCTACCATTACAATTCTCAGCTTAATTTCAGCAAGTGTCCACTCCTTGCATCATCATGAAGTTACAATTACTATATCTTGTGAAATCTTTCCAAATTAGAAAACACAAAAATAAATGAATAAATGAATAAAGCGGATTATACTGAAAATCCAGATTAAGCCATCTAAGTAACTCTACCGGGGCTATGGACGCTCGCTGGCAGTGGGGCTCTACTTAGGAGAATTGTAACGATAACCTTGCCGGGGCTATAGACGCTCGCTGGCAGCAAGGCTCTATCCGGTCGGCTATGAGGGAATATCCTCACCTACGTAGGCTAATGTCAGTCACTGGTTTGTTCAACCGATCTTCAAGATGAGGATAATTAATCACATGCACACAACTAAACTGAAAATGGAAATTCATGCATCTTTATTGAACACTTTGAGTCTCAAGCTGAATAGTAATTTGCAGGAAAAGATAGTTGGAAGTTATGAGTTCATTACATCTAGTTTCCTTGAACACTCTGAATTTAATTGTTTTGTTTTGGTTGCTAGTTGTTGTGATGTTCACAACACGCCCCATTTTGCTCCTTAGCAAAACGAGGACCCCTGCTGGTGTCTTGCTTTTTGCTTCTGCTTGTGTTTTTTCTGCTTTCTGGCAGTCTGGTAAAAATGAAGGTCAGGTGCATCATCATCATGATATTGCAAAGGGTAGGTCATCATCATGAGGTCTGTTTGTCAAAGTTCTTATTTTGTTTCTGTGACCTCATATTTTGAAAGAGCTTGAAATTTTATGCAGGTTTGCCTTTTACTTCACTTGAAAATTCGACCGTATGTGAAAGTTATGCACGGTCAAAGTCTTGGTCAAACCTGATATTCGCAGGAGCATCATCATTTTATTTTTTATTCTAAGTCATGTTGACAGGATCATCATGATCTTCGCATTATCCGGCATCATGATATCTGTTAGGAAGGTCATATTTTACAAACTCGGTTTTGCTGTATAAACATCATCATCATGATATTTGAACCCCCCCCGATAATATCCTGAGGTTCAAATATCATGATGACATCGGCTTTGGGTCAAGGTAGGTTCCCCCCGTCGAGCGGCCTTTTTATCGCGAGCATCATCATGATATCCTTGCATCGCCTGATCTTAAAATATCATGCTGATGGTATAGGATCACCCTGACTTAACAAAATCACCTTCGGCATATTTACATGCGCACGTTCAAAACCTATTGGAGGGTCATCATCATGATATTTGCTGGCATTCGAAATATGATGATGACGACGACTTCATATCCTCCTGGTCTCCCTTTCGCAAGGTCGTCATCATGATATTTGCTGAACTTCGAAATATGATGATGACGGCTTCGTGATCATCATCCTGATCTTTCACAGAACATTCTCTGAAATTCGCTAAGTAATGAAGACATCATCATGATAATTTCGAAGGAGGATCATCATCTTTATATCCTCCTGATATCCGTTTGCCGAAACATCATGATGATCAGCCTATCTATTAAGAAGGGTTCGATATTGCATTTCTTAAACAGCATCATCATATTTTACAATCACCCTAGCGCGAATATGATGATGACGTCATCATCATCATTTTTATCCTGTCCTGTTAACAACATCATCATCATGATCTTGTTTGTGCGCCCGATATTTCGCCAAGTCCTCCTGCCGAAAATGCAACCTTTTTGAGAACATCCTGATGATCATCATCATCATATTTTTATCCTGATCATGCTCATGATCATCATATTTTCCTTTCGGCAGGATTTTTCTCAAACATGATCCGGTTGGCGAAATATCATGATGACGTCATGTTTCAAGTTTAGCGAGGGCTCCGGATATCATGATGACGTCATCCCGATCTTTTAACGAAGAGGTAAATATCCTGATCATCATCATCATCATTTTCTTTCTTTCAGCAGGATATTTTCTAAGACCCGATCCGTCTCCCGAATATGATGATGATGTCTTCTTCTGTGTTCGACAAAGCAAATATCCTCCTGATGGTCATCATCATCATTTTTCCTTCGGGCAGGATATATTTTCCAAGCACGATCCGGTTCCCGATTATCATGATGATGACGTCCTTTTCCCAGTTCGACATACGCCCCAAATATGATGATGATCTTCATCATGCTGATTTTCTCGAGAGGGTTACCTTGGCCGCGAAAGGACCATATTCACTTCATCATCCTGATCATGCTCCTTAGGTGACCCGATATCAAATATCCCCCTGATCTTAACCGAATATCATGATGACGTCATCCTTAGCATCTCAATGAAGCCCGAATATCATGATGACGTCACCATCATCTTCCTCTCCTCGACAGCATGATTATAGTCGCATCCTCCTATTCTCCTTCAAATATGATGATGATGTTGTTGTTCGTTTCTCCATATGCAGAAGTCAAATATCATGATGACGTTCATCTGAACCTTCAGGAGGGAAAGCATCATATTTTCCGAAATATCATGATGATGAGGTATATCGACTAACCTGTTGTTTTTTGACGCACCGACTGCGAATATCATGCCGATGGGCGGGAAATGAAGCGGTGGAGTTCTTAAGTGTTTTTTTTTGGCGCCTCTGACATTTTTTCAGTCAGCGATGGTTGACCCATCAATTTTGAGCAGCTTGGGCGCATTTTTTACGCGTTTTGAGCGGATTTTGGATCTGATTTCGGTGATCTTGCGCAGTCACTTGGATTTAAACGCTTATTCTAGTTTCCTGCTGTTTTTTGTGATAAATGTGAAACTTATTGCTGGTCTTGTCTTGCAGGCTTGCAGTTGAGGAAGCAGCTGGAAAGTCAATACAGTGACCTCATGGAGGCAGAAGATCAGATCTCAGGAGCAAGAAGATAGAGATGAAATGCAAAAGTCAAAGCCATTCAAGTGAAGAGGAAGGTCGCAGCTGAAGATATTATTGCAAAAGACAGACAGAAGTTATTGCCCAGCTGCTGGAACTTCTCAGAAGGGGCAAAATTTCGCCCAGATTTGACCACAGCTCTGAGATATTTTTGAGAACTGATTCACCTGCATTTATTGCTGTAACTAGAGGTTTGAACCAGGGGTTCAGTTAGGTTTTTGCTGTAGTGAGGACAATCAGGATGTTATATATTGTGCCTCTCTACACTGTAATACTTTACAACAGGGGCTACACAACAGAGATTCTAGGAAAATACAGCAAGTTAGCTTAGCATAGTTTAGAAGTAGAAGAAGGAGGTCGCCTGTTTGTCTGCAGTAAGGTGCGCGTGGAATGTCTGGCTGCCTTACTGTATCTGTAAAGCTTGTAAGTTCTCTGTAGTATGATCAATGAAACTAAGAGTCATTCTTACATTGTAAATCATGTATGGCTATTCGTTTCTAATGCAATAGAATCTGGAGTTCTGCATCTATCTTCTGAGTGTTCTCCTGCTCTTCTTTGTGTTTTGAAATATCTTCTTTGAGAGCTTGCAATTTTAAATGTATGTTTGTGAAAATGCTCAGGACTTACATTTAAGGTTTTTACTGTGGATTTGATCAGATTACTGTGGTATTTACATAGTGGATAACAGAAACAATTAGATCCTTCTGTAGATTAGATGAAGTGTAGATTAGATCTCTCTAACTTTTCCCAACCCATCTGAAATATTTAGCTGAACACGCAGAAATCTAAAGGAAATTGTCTCAAATCTGAAGAAGCATGCAAAACAGAGTCTAAGTAGACAGTTTTCATAAGTACATGAAGAAGGAAGCTGCATAAAATCCAAGAAAACCCTCTGAAACTTACAGCCCAGTATCACTCTTATGCAAAGGAATGAAGAGCATTGACATCTCTCATGACCTTTTTGCACATTCTTAGGCCAGTAAACCACAAAACAAACCTAAACTACGTAAGGCCCCTTGAACATTACAGCTTCACATTGACCAACTGAACTTGACCAACCGAACCATTGTAGACTTGGGATTAGTTGAATCACCAAATGATTCTTTCTTGTCTTTCAAGTATAGTTACAGTTCATGTCATGTGAATTTTGACTTATTGTTATGATTGCATCAAAACAGTCATCAACAAATAGGAGGGCTGCAGGAATGGTCAGTAAAAGAGATAATTATAGAAATCCTTAGAATCCAAGTGTTCAACAGACTAAACCAGAGGGTCAGCATAGGCCTGAAAGACCTAGGTTGCATGATATGCCCTATAATACAAATTGGAAGGATGGAAGACCCATCGATAACAATAGAAAGCAACCATATGGAAAGGATACTCCTGAACCCCTGAAAAGGAACATGGCACATATGGAAGAAAATAAACCTTGGTGTTTTGTGTGTAATTAACCACATTTGCCTGAATACTGTGAGGTAGCTAAATCAATACAGCAAGAGGAAATGCTATATAGTTATAATAGAGATAATCACACCATAAATATGATGCAAGATACACCATGGGTGGTCACAGAAGATTACTCCTCTTCAGAAGAAGAAGGATATGAGTATGATGTAGAGAACCAAAGGCATCATATCAACATGGGAGAACAAGAAGTATTCTCAGACCAGGACAATAATTGTGAGCAACCTATTTGTTATAACAACCAGCCATATGGTCAATGGAGAAAGCCTACTGAGGATGAAAGAGAAGCTCTCACAGTGGCTGCAGTGGCTCAAGCTTGAAACACTTACAATTTAAGGAATAGAGAAACAAATGTTGGGCAAGGAACTCCTAGGAGTGTATTTATAAAAGACCAGAATAACAAAGGGAATAATACACAATCCAAAGAACTGGAAAAGGGGGATAAAAGTAAAATGAAAGAAAAGCAAGAAAAAGAGAACACAAAAATAGAAAAGAATGACCAGACCATGGCCCATTCTTTTGACATTGCTCATGCAGTGTCTCAGGTGAAGATATCAGTCCCACTCCTAGAGATGATGAAAATAGATAAATATAGGAGTACAGTTGTCAAGATGATTTCTGATACACCAAATCCAAAACATAAAGGGTTTGAAAAAACAACAAATAATGTGAATCAAGAAAATTTCAAGATGCCTGAGGTATACCTTGGTGACACACTTACAAAAAATCCCTCACAGGTAGATCCATTCTATACTACACTATTAATCAAGAATAGGATAGTCAGGAATTGTATGATTGATTCAGGTGTCGCCATGAATATCATGCCTATAGAAGTTATGAAAGAATTGGGAATGTGGGTTGATACTACATACAGTCAGTGTTATGCAATGGATAATAGATCTATTCCAGTAGTTGATATTATGAAGGATGTAGAGATAAAACTTGCCTCACACCCTGAAGCAACTTATAACATTGACATTACTGTGGTTGACATCCCACCGTATTATGGAATGTTTCTATCAAGGCAATGGGCTGCAATGGCAGGAGCCAATGTTCAGTTAGATTTATCATATGCCACCATACCAGTGGGTGGCAAGGAAATCAAACTATGCAGAGAGCCAAGGTATGACAATATTATAGAAAGAATGGACCGGCATCAGATAAATTTCTTTTGTGACACAGATTTAGGAGTTTTCAAAGTTGGAGAAACTACACCAGAATTGCATAACACTGATCCACTACACACTGAATCTATGAAAGAAGAAAATGATCTATGGAAAATGTATTTCGATGGTGCATGCAGCAAAATAGGAAATGAGGCTGGAGTAATTTTCATTTCACCAGGAGGTAAAACTTTCAAATACTCTTTCCTATTGACATTTGAATGCACAAATAATGTAGCTGAGTATGAAGCCCTGCTCATTGGCCTAAACATATCTATTAAACACAAAATAAGAAAGTTAGCTGTCTGTGGTGACTCTGAATTGGTTATATCCCAAGTAAGAGAAAAATATTTATCAAAAAATAAAAGATTAAGACAGTACAGATATGCAATTTGGGATGATATTGAATTGTTTGATGCCTTCTCAATCAACTGGGTTGATAGGTCTAAAAACATTATGGCAGACTTTTTGGCAAACATCGCATTAAAGAGAGATGATGTCAAATTAGGAGGGATCACAGAAGTTGAATTTAAAACTAGACCTACCATCCCTGATAATATACAGAACTGGCAAGTGTTTGATAGCGATGTTGATATAATCAATTTCTTACATTGTGCTGACTATTATGAAAATCAAGAAATTGATTTCAATGCATTTGTAGAGGAACATGATGGGAAGGAAACCCTTTTTGGCCAAGAGGTGGTTCAGTTGAAAACAAATAAGATACCCAAGGGACTTATTGCATTAGAAAAGGCATTTGATGGCCACGACAGATATAAAAAGAAAGACACACCAGTGATACCTAGTAACCTTGAAGAAATCAATTTAGGGACACAAAAAACCCCAAGGAATGTGTATATTGGAAGAATTCTTGACCCAAAAATCAGAAGCAAACTTATCAACCTACTTAGGAAGTACAGGCATGTGTTTGCTTGGTCATATGATGATTTAAAGGCATATAGAGAGGATCTATTTCAACATGAGATACCACTGAAGCCAGATGCTAAACCATTCAGATAGAAACAGAGGCCGATTAATCCTACATTAGCCCCTAAAATGCTAGAGGAACTTACAAAGTTAAGGGATGGAGCTATAATCAAGCCTATTAGACATTCTTCCTAGGTTTCAAATTTAGTACCTATTAGGAAAAAGAATGGTGACATTAGACTGTTTGTGGATTTCAGAAACTTGAATAAATCTTCCCTCAAAGATAATTATCCTCTTCCCAATATGGAGGCAATATTGCAGAAAGTCACTGGGTGTGAATTGCTATCAATGATGGATGGTTTCTCAGGTTACAATCAGGTAAAAGTTAAGGAGTCAGAACAATTTAAGACTGCATTCACCACTCCGTGGGGAACATATGTATATTTGAGAATGCCATTCGGATTAACTAATGCTAGAGCAACATTCTAAAGAGCAATGGATGTGGCTTTTGCTGAATTGATCAATAGGACTATGATAGTGTATCAAGATGACTTGACAGCATATTCAAAAAGGGCTGAAGATCATTGCACACACTTGGAACAAATATTTATCAAAGCCCTAGAATATGGGATATCATTGAACCCTAAAAAATGCCAGTTTGCAGTGACAGAAGGAAAATTGCTTGGCCATATAGTCTCGAAGGAAGGAGTTAAAATAGATCTTGAAAGGGTAAAAGCAATTGATCAAGTCCCTATTCCAAAAAATGTGAAATCTATACAATCATTTTTTGGTCAGATAAATTTTGTCAGAAGATTTATACCAAATTTTGTAGAAATTGTTTGTCCTATATAAAAAATGCTAAAGAAGAATTCATAAATGAAGTGGACAACAGAAACATTAGAAGCATTTGGCAATATTAAGAGGGCAATCAAGCAAGCCCGAGTTTTAGTATCCCCTGACTTCAATAAACCATTCCAATTGTTTTCATTTGCTTCCTATCATACAGTTGCAGCAGTGTTATTACAGAAAAACAATGATGGATATGAACAGTGTATCTCTTTCTTCAGCAAGTCCCTTCAAAATGCAGAGTTAAAGTATGATATTATTGAAAAACAGGCATATGCGTTAGTAAAAGCAATCAAAACTTTTAGACCATATTTGGTGGGGGCTAAAACCACAGCATATGTTCCTAATGCTGCAGTAAAGGATGTATTGGTCCAAACTGAAGTCACCAGTAGGAGATGTAGGTGGATCAATAGGATTCAGGAATTCAATATTGAAATCCAAATCACTAAATTAGTGAGAGTACAAGGTCTTGCCAAATTGATGGTTGAAAGTAATCTTGAAGCCTCTCAGCTATGTAATGTTGATGCAAGTACCAGTATTGAACACAATCCATGGTATACTGATATAGTATATTATCTAAAACATATGAAGTGTCCTGAAGGGTATGATGATAACAAAAGGAGGACACTCAAACTACAAGCTTCAAAATATTTACTCATCAGTGGGGATCTTTATTGGAAAAATAGAGATGGGGTTCTACTATTATGCTTGGATGAATATCAGTCAAAACATATTATGAAGGAGTTGCATGAAGGCATGTGCGGAGGTCATTTCTTAGCAAAAACTACAGCCCACAAAATCCTGAGGGCAGGATACTATTGGCCTAAAGTCTTTAATGATTCATACCATTACACTAGAAAGTGTGAAGCATGCCAAAAGTTCTTAGGCAAGTTAAAATATTAGGGAGCACTACCCTTAAAACCTATCCAGGTTGAGGCTCCATTTTATCAGTGGGGTATTAATTTTATAGGTGAAATCTTAGAGAAATCAAGTGGGGGGCATAAATGGATTTTAGTGGCTACTGACTACTTTACAAAATGGGTAGAAGTGATCCCAACTAAACAGGCAACAAGTAAAGTGGTGATTAACTTTCTAATGGAGAATATTATATGCAGATTTGGTACTCCAGTAAGATTGATTACAGATAATGGGATGTGTTTTAGATCTGATGAATTCAAAGGATTTTGCAGTACTCATGGTATCACTGTTTCTTATGCTGCTCCATACCATCCACAGGCCAATGGACAAGCAGAATCAAGTAACAAGAGCCTCTTGAAAATCATAAAAAGAATGTTGGATAGAAATAAGAAGGCTTGGGATTCAAAATTAAGAATGGTAGTATGGGCTGATAGGATTACTGTAAAAAGAGAAATTGGGAGATCTCCTTATGAATTGGTGTATGGAACACAAGCAAGATTACCATTAGAAAATCTTATACCAGTATAAAAATTCATTCTCCAGGAAGACTTGAATATTCCTGAACCAATGGAGGAAAGATTGGAACAACTGGCAGAGCTTGATGAAACAAGAAGAATAGCTCAGAGGTAGAATATTAAATTACAATCACAAGTAAAATATCTCTTTGACAAGAAGGCCAAAGACAGAAAATTTGAAATAAATGATCTGGTACTGATGTGGAATACAAGGTGCCAAGACAAAGGAAAACATGGAAAATTTGAAGCCTTGTGGTTGGGTCCTTTTGTTATCATTGGCAAGGGAGGTGATGACTCTTACTACGTACAGAATATGTCAGGAGAGGAACAGGAATTGCCTGTACATGGGCAATACTTGAAGCAGTTCTTTTCATAAACATGTACAAAGAGAATTGAGCATTGCCAGTGGATGGACAACCCTTAAATAATTCTCAAAATATTGTATTCCATGCACAGTAGTCTAGGAATCATTCCCGTTCCCCATCATTTGTTACCTTCCTTTTCCTATCTTCATAAAAACATCACCCCAAAATAAATAAAATATGTGGTCTACTTCCCCAGGAGATCTGGATCCTTGTTATACTCACAGGGAGTATACATCCCAGACAGAGCCATTGTTAGGACAGTAAAAATTTAAAATTTTTACTATCCTCTCTCTCCACCATATTTGGATAAACCCTAAAAAAATATCCCACAAAACCATAGTAAAAATCTGATGTATATCATAGGATGTCTATAGATGGGCAGTGCTAAAATACTTAAAAGTCAAATCTATCAGCAAGATGTCTTATTGCTTACACCGATACATGAAGAATCATTTGCAAATAACCATCGGTGTGAAAATAGAGATCGGAAAGAGATTTATAGAAGTCACCGATGGAATAAGTAATACCGATGACCTTTCATCGGCAAGAGAACTAGGTAGTCATACCGATCGGTATGACTGATAAGCATCAGGGGATCCTTCAAAAGCTACCCCGATGGTATATATCATACCGATGAAGTATTTCGGCAAGAGTATCACCAAACATCCTGCGGGGGCAATGAAACAAATAGTCATCGGCAAGAAAGGAATTATTAGGATGAGAAACAAATGAGTTTCCAATACACAATGTCTTGGTGAAAAGAAAGTTGTCGGTGGGACTCACAGTGATACAAATATCTATCGGGATGACTCAACATATTGGGACAAAGGAATTAGGTCTTGCCAACTCACAAGTCACGGTGATCAAAAGGTGTCAGTGAGACTTTAATAGACTCTATCTGATGACGAATATGAAATGACCATCGGGGAGATGATTTGGATCGGGTTACCTTTTAAAAGCTATCCCGATAGTATATCTCATTCCGATGATAAAAAGTTCTAGTTACAGCAGCAAGACATTAACAGAGTCATTCCGATCCGAAGTAAAGATGACTATCAGTGAGACGACAAAGCTCAGGGAAACATAAATATGTTATCCCGATAGTATTGATCACCCCGATAAACAAATTACTATCGGTGAGACTCTTACCGATAGTGATATCAGTAAGACCCATTATATCGGAGGAAAATCTAAATCACACGGCGATGAAACAGGTCCTGCCGATGGTCACGCCGATTGATTGTTCGCGCCATAAAAGCATTAAAGTCACCCAGACATTTTAAAAATCACGCCGATAAGAGGAGTTATGGCGATGTGACACTTCACAGTGATGAACATTGAATTGATCAGACAATTAAATACAAATGGCTACGAAATTTTTACGATCATTATAATTGCAAGGTCGTTTGAGAAGAGAATACAGAGGAACTCTTAAAGCAAAAGTAGAGGATTTCGATTACAGCCACCGAATGACAGGTACATACATACAAACCACTGTATAAGCCTGTGTTTAAATTTTCTGCCAAAGCTTTAAATATGGAAACTCCGGGAAAGGGAAAAGGAAGAAAGTCACAAGGGGAAAACAGTAAGTCTAAAAAATAGAAAACTGAACAAACCCCTGAGGAAAAAGTAAAAGACAGAAAACTCAATCAGAACTTAATTGACCAATTGCCTGGGTCAACTCCCAAGGCCAGAAGATCTACTCAACTCAAGGCAGAGGTTGAAAAATTAGAAGATAAACATAAGCGCCTGGGAGATATTTGGACCCCAATCAGGGGATATGAGCTTTTTAGATTTCATTATAATAGAAGGTTTAGGAATGCTGCTGTGTCAAACCCATGGCACTTGAATTTAGGAAAACTGGTTGTGCCTAACGTATTCCTGAATGTGGAACTCCTCCAACTGCTTGCCAAACATTACAATTCAAGCCTGAAAGCCCTCTGCAACCCACAGGGAGAACCAATTGTGCATTTGTCAAAAAATGCTATTTGTGAGGTGTTTGATCTAGATGATTTATGCACTGTTCCTATTATTTACGAAGATCTGGAGAAAGAATATTGGAGAATGGATACAACTTACAATGGATGGAGGTTGCCCATTCATAGGCCCAAGGTTGAAGGAGAAGTGATGCCCTTAACTAAAAATGATGGTCCTCCCTTTCATGTAGCCATATTTGAACCATATATACAGCATACCTATTATTCTGTGGGCCAAGTCCTTGGTTCAGAGGTCCCCGAGTTCATGACCATCCCTCTAATGGTCATAGCCTCTGATATTCAGTGTCATAATGCGAGGCAGTTTGATTATGCTTCATATATTGCTAATAGAATGGATTCTGGCCTATCTGCAATAAGAAACAGTGCCCCAGCGTGCTCTTTTGAGCATTACTCAATACTTATGCACATGGTGTTGTATTTCGGCCAAGAAATAGGGTTATGGCCAAATGAGCTTAAAGTTGCTACTTCAGATAAGAAAGGGGAAAAGATACCCATATAAATGTGGACCAGAATATGGGATAGTAGGTATGCCCACTCCAACTATGCCCAATTTGAAGAACACTTTGTAAAGGTACTGTATAGGTATTTTAACCACCCCTGTGAATATTCAATTTCTACTGAGATAAAAAGATTCCTCAGGCCAAAGGATTTTGGTGGCCCCCCTATTGTCACCCATAACTGGGGAGACTGGTATTGCTTTGAGGATGCTACTATGATCAGAGTTTATGTTTTTGAGGATGCTCCATTCATATTGCCCAAGACTGTCCCTGACAGGCTTGCATACTTAGAAATAATCAGGCAAATGCATTACTCAAATGTGATGCATTTGAGTTCACATGATAAACAATCATTTATGCCCAGCACTTTATGTTTTGGAGATTTTACTGTGGTTTCAAAAGAATGTTACAGTCTCATTTTTGATAAATTAATGCACTATATTATGAGGAGTGCTGAGGTCAGGAAAGGGTTTGACCCTGAAGGTTTTATTGACTCTGCACGTAGGAAACAAAACCTTAGTGGATACAAGCACATACATTATCCACATGTCGATGTTATTAGAAAATTAGAAGAGGCTGAAGTTGAATTGGTGATAGAAAAATATAACAGGGATTTAGATGAAAAGAAAAAGCAACTAGCAGAGGTTGAAGTTGTATCCTCTGAGGATGAGGAAATAGCAGATCAAGAATATCCACAGGACAAAATAGCATAAATGTCCAAAAGGAAAATGTTACAATATCAGCCTCCTGTTGTGATACATGATGAGGAGGGGGACTGCTGATGAGGATCCATGCCAAACGGCTTATGATTCTTTCATCTCTGATGATAAATTTATTCAGTCAAAAGAATTTAAGTCATTCTTGTACAAATACAAAGGGAAAGAGATCAGAGAGTTAGTAGATAGTGTTTCTGATGATAATGAAACACAATTGTTAGATATGCTGAAGGAAACAGTAGATAAAGAAATGCAGGACATGACAGCTAGTAGGGGTAGGCAGTTGCTTAATGATGCAAGGGTTATGATTTTCCCTGGCCTGGATTTAAATTCTGCTTTGGTTTTTGACAGTTTTCTAAACAGTTCAAATGATAGTTATAAACTTACTCCAGAAGGAGTTAATGAGGTATATATGGGAACGAGATATAATAATGATGAAAATTCCTTAATGATATGGGCGTTATATCCTCCCCATAAGAAGATAGCTATCATAGACACTGAAATTTTTTTTGTCCATGTCATGACCTTGAAAGCAGGGGAAACTGATCCTCTGATTACTGCAGACATTGGTATCAATGTTGCTAAATTGGACAAGGCACAAGCTCAAATGTTGATCAAGGAGAGAGATGGATACAAATTGAGCTGTGAAAGATTGACAAAAGAAAATGATTACTTGAAGGATGCTGTTAAAAGTAGTTTTGGCCAGTTCACAAAGAGAATAACCCAGGGCAAAAGTTCACAAGACACTCAAGCATTATCCCCTGACCAGGCAACACAAATTCAGATAGATGCATTTGTTACAGTGTTGCAGAGTAGGTATGCATACATGGTATGGTGGTTAAACTTGTTTTGGGATAACTACTCAGGGAATCACAAAGAAGTTAAGGAACATGAAAGACTTGAACGAAGGATACAAGAAAAATTGATTGAGATACAAAACAAAAGTGCTACTAATAGTACAGATATCTCTGATGCAGAAGCATTGCTCAAACAACACCAAAATTACTATGACAAACTTAAAGCTGATGCTAAAGAAGGTACTGATGCTTCAAATGCAGGAGTGCCCAGATTATTTGAAGACAATGGAGAGGTAAAGAGCAAAGAAGAATGGATTTTTGATTGTCAAGTTATATTACACAAGGCCACAGGAGCTCCGAAAGACAAAACCTCTACATCTAGAGAAGTTTGCAAACACTTGGAAAGTATGGTCACACTTGATATAATTACCAGAAGTGCTGTTGATCTTGCTGATTCTCATCATGATCAAGAGTATTTAGATCACTTGGCTAAAGTTTATTTATGGCTGAATAGAGCCTAATCATGATTATGTAATAGTTGTTAATGTTTGTTAAGTTCCCGAAAGACTTATTGAAGAGTTATGTCTCTTCATAGAAACATCTATATAGGTTCAAACAATTGGTGCTGAAATGGCATCAGCAATAGAATATATCCATATACATAATATACAATGTTTCAAAATGACTATATTGCACATTTTATTTGAAGAAGAAGTTTGAAGTTCTCTAATTCAGTGGTTTTACTTTAGTATCAGTTGTTTGTTAAAATTATTCAATTGTGTGGCTGTCTCCATTGCTGCATTTCCTTGTTATTCAGATTAATGTATCAAGTATATATTTAATTTGTCAATACACTTTTGCTGTATTTGTGTGATTAAATAGGTTGGTATCCATTTAAGGAATTAAACCCTTCTGATTTAGTTACAGTAGCCTGGAAGTATTAAGTTTGGATTACTAAGTAGGGCCATATAATTAATATTGACATTCTATCTCCAAGACAATATTATCTGTTAATCTTGCTCATTCATTTCATTTGGTTCCTTCAAGTAAGGATTAAAATACCTTCTGGTGAATTATAAGATATCTGATTATATTGGTTGGATTATCAAGAAGAGTTTGTCAGTCATTTCCTTGCACGTTTATACAAGTTATAAACTAAAACTGTGCCAAACAATTAGAATTATTACCATTAGGAAACCACTAGTCCTGGTCCTTCAAATTGACTCTGTTACCCAACAAGGCACTAGTCTTGTTTAACTCATTATTTAAATTCTTTTAACTTGATATTGCTTATACAATTCCTACCAATCGCTTATTAGACATTACAAACAGAATCATTTAGCAAGCTTTTCATATATCCTACATCATATGCCATTGTAGATAGATTTAATTAATCCACACATTCACATCCAATCTACTTTAATTTTCCAAGGTTCACCCACCTAGGTGTAGCAGGACCTAAAGCATAGGAAATCATCAAACCTTGAAGGTTGATTTTGTGAAGTTAGTTCAAAAACGTTGCAAATCTAAATATAGAGCTTGGCATCCTCTTAGGATTGGCAACCTGCATTTTTGAGACCTAACACACACTATAAATCGACGTGTATCCTACATCCACAACTTTTTGATCAGATATCAACCTATCCTTTTCTGAACCAACCCCTTTCTTCTAATGTCTAAAAAACCCAGAATCATTTGGCGCCAAATTAGACAAAGCTTTGCATCATTTCCAATATGGCGCTACTACTTCCTCTCAATAGTGCTATTATAGAAAATAGTGCTACTGCACAAACTACTTTGTGCTAATTCCAAACATGGCACTACTGCGCACTATACATAGCGCCATTTTACCAAATGGCGTTGCTCTGTAATTTAGCGCTAATCTAGTGAATAGAGCTAATTCCATCAACAATGCTAATATCCTATATTGCGCTAAACCCATATATGGTGCTAGAATTCAAAATTACGCTACTACCCTAAATGGCGCTATTCCATAAAATAGCGCTATTCCAGAAAATAGTGCTACTCTAGCACCAATTTGACGCTAAACTGCTAAAAATCCCATTCTTCTAAAAATGGTGCTACTTCAAAAGATAGCACTAAAATACCATGGAAATGGTGACAAACCACCCTAATCCTACCCTGGCGGATAGCGCCAATCTAGAGGATGGCGCTAATCCACCTAACTTTTGGCGCTACACGCTCTAACCCTATTTCCTGAACCCTAAAAAAGTGACATAAATGAAAAAATAAAAAAGTCAGGGTTAGACCCTACCTGGGGTCCAGCCTCTGGTGCCTGGCCAAATGATCAGAATTGCTCTGAGATGTGTCGAAGTCAACGGAACTGGGGGTTGTGCTCTGCCATCTCTCCTTCACTCCTTCTTCTCTAAAGTCAAAATGTACAAATGTGGCACTCTAAGGGCCCACTTTTCCTAATATAGTGGGCCATGTCATCCTTCCACCCCCTCTTTTTTCCTCCAGGGTGTAGATCTCAGCCTTTTTTCTCCATTTTTTCTTCCAGCCATCTTCTTTTTCTATCTCCTATCCAACTTTCACTCCCGTTGCATCCTTTCGAGAACTCACCCCAAAAATTATTTATTTTCTCGCCAACCTCTCGAGGGGGCATCCTTTACCCATCTCATTCCTTCCTGGCAGCTGGGGCATATTTTTCTTTGACCTGACGCCACTTCCCTCCTAGGTCGTGACGCCACATCCAAGAGGGGCAAATGTAGACACCTAAAAATGTCTCGACCATTAAATTGACTCCCGACATCCCTAAACACATCAATCTCCCTTCTATTTAATTAATTAAATTCTTATTTAATTAATTATCTCTTCATCACCCAATTTTCTACCATTTTATCCCCAAAATTGAATTAATTTCATTAATTCAATAGTCTAAAACCTTAGCCAATTGATTTAATAAATATGTAATATTTATTATTTCAAATTCCCTCTCCTCATTAAATCTAATTAATTAGCTAAACCATGTTTAACTAATTAATTCAGCCTATTAATGAACCTATCCCTACCCTAGACAATTAAATAGCTATTATTTAATTGCCTACCCTAGCCTACCTCATCCTAGCCCTAGGGTTAATTAAATAAAACTTATATTTAATTAATCCTAAACCCCTCATTTGGGTTGTCAAACCTAGTTTAACACCCTTCCTGACATCCTCCAAATAAAAAATTGAAATAAATCCACATAAGTCAATTTTTTATTTTAAAACATCCCACATCACAATTAATTCCCCTTACATCCCCATACGTCATTTATCTCCACTTACCCCCAAATGAATTTTTAATTCATTTTACATTCCCCATACGAATCTTTAATTCAAAAATAATCCTTCACCCCCATACTCATTTAATAACCCCTTTTCCCAAAATGAATAAAAGATTTACTTTTATTCATAGCCCTCCATTCTTCCAAGATTGAATCTAGGCCCTCCACATCACTTTCATCCTCCACCATTAATCTTCCAAATCAATCTCCACTCTTGGATCAAAATCCCTCCAAAATCTCTATAAATATAACATCTCTCAACCCATTTTGGGATCCAAGTCTTAAGTAATGTTACCATGTCCAAATGTCCACTTGAGCTAGAATTGTGAGTTGCATAATTAGAGTAGCATTTCACATTTGAATTCTTAATCTAGGGAATATCATGTCTTAGGAGCTCTTGGGTGCAAGCTTTCTCTTCCCTTGATGAGACTAGGTATTCATGTGAGGTATAACTTTGTGTTTTATGCATTTTGTTAGTATTTTCAACCTCACTTGTTTTCCTAATCTACAGTAATAATTGGATGAAGTATTCAGATAAAGGTTATTTTTAACAGACCAATCAAATATTCTCAAGCTAAGAAATGTCAATGCATTATCAAAAATAATGGAATCTGGAGCACCAAACCTTGCAGCTAGGTCCTGATAGAAGTTGAGAACAGAAGTTTCATTGGCCTCCTTCAATGCTATGGCTTTAGACTACTTTGTACAATATCAGTTGCAGTCAAGATCCATTTGTGACCTGTACTTGAAGGTGGGTTAATAGGCCCAATAAAATCAAGACCCCGCTTATCAAAAGGTTGTTCTGCCTGAATTAGATGTAAAGGTAAGGCTACAAGCCTTTGTTTTCCTGCAAATAAAGAACATTTAGTGCATTTTCTGACCCAAGCATATGCATCTTTAAATATATTAGGCTAGAAATATCCATCTCTCATAATCTCAAGAAGGTCCATCATGAAATTCTTCTAAAATTTTATCTATCTAATTTGGCTCAATACACCTTAACAAAACTCCATGAAATTCCCTCCTATATAATGCTCCATCTATGACAGCATAAGGAATGGCCTACAATTTAAAATGTCTCTTCTTTTCATTGACCAAACCTTCAAGATAGTCACCAGTGTTAAGATAATGTATCATTTGTTGAATCCAGTTTGTAGAAGCTAGAACAAGAGCTTGTTCCTTATTGTTGAGCACTAGGATAGCTTGCTTCTTAGTTTCTTTGTTGTCTTATACTTTTCCACCTAGCTATTCACATATGCCTTTGCCTCTAGCCAACTTAGTCACCTTGATATTAACATCATACTCCATTACCTTGGTTATCCAACCTACTTATTTATCATTTATATCCTTAGTGAACAAGAAATATTTAATAGTAGGGTGACCAACCAGAAACTAAATTTTGTTGTTAGAAAGCATATGCCTAAATTTTTTCAAGCTTCTGACCAAAACTAGAACATGTTTCTCAACAAAAGAGTTTTTTACCTCATAATCTTGAAGAACTTGACTAAAAAATCTAATGGGCTGCTCTAGTCCTTTATTTTGCTTACACGACATGGATGAAATAGTATCAACACTCCCAAATGCATAAAGGACAAAATCCTTATCAAAATTTGGGTTTATGAGTGTTGGAGCTGCTACAATGGCCTCCTTTATCTCCTCAAAACTCCTCTTTCCCTCTTTAGTCCAGTTGAAACTGATATTCTTTCTAAGCATAGAAATTAAAGGCTTCAAAAGAGATGCAATGTTAGGAATAAATCTCCTTACAAAATTTATCCTACCTAGAAATCTTTGCAAGCCTTTCTTGTGGGCTGGTAATGGTAATGCTAGAATAGAAGTAATTCTTTCAGGATCTATTGAAATACCATGCTTAGAAAAAATGTGTCCAAGAAGTTTGCCCTCATGGATAGAAAAAATATGCTTTTTTGGGTTAAGTGAAACCTCATATTCTCTACATCTCTCAAAAATTAGTCTCAAATGATAAATATGATCATCACCACTCTTCGAAAAAATAATAATGTCATCTAGATAAACTAGTACAAACTTATTCCTCAAACCATGGAAAGCCATGTCCATAGCTCTTTGAAAAGTAGCTCCTACATTTGATAGTCCAAAAGACATCTTTCTATATGCCATGGTTCCCCACTTTATTGTGAATATAGTTTTGAATTGATCCTTTTCTTTCACCAAGACTTGGTTATAACCTGAAAACCCATCTAACAAAGAGAATCTATCAGATCCAGATATAACCTAAAAAATTTGTTCCAAAGATGGCAGTGGGTAATGATCCTTAAGAGAAGCTCTATTAAGATCCCCAAAATCAACACAAAGTCTGATATCTTCATTTTTCTTTCTCATAGGGACAATATTAGACGCCCCTGAAGTATGCTTGATTAGGAAAATGATATTACTTTCAATGAGTTTGCCTAATTCATCTTTCATAAGATGCTCCAACTTTGGATTTAGAGGTCTTTGTTTCTATCTTACTAGTTTTGTCTTGGGCTCCAGCTCTATAGTATGTTGAGCTAATTCAGGATCAAAACCCTTCAAATCATGGTACTCCTAAGCAAACCCGTCAAAAAACTCCTAATAAAGTAAAACAAATGCATGTTTTTCCTCTAAAGTACATACCTTGCCAAGCTTTAACAGCTTACCTTTGAAAATCTCAATCTGTTCATAATGATCCTGTTTGATGGATAAACCAGCTTTCTCTTTTATGACTTGATCATCTAAATTGAAGATTGACTCAAGAGTTACCAAACCTTTTGGCAACTTGTTGGTCTTAAGTTGAAGAATTTGATCTTCATACTGTTGAGACAACTTTTGCTGATTAGAAGCTAAAAATTTAGCTTCTTCAATCATGAAATTGATAATCTATTCATCACTATTGAATACATGCCAATAAATGTTATTATATGGCATAGCAGGTCTAACAACAACTTTCATATAGTGTTGAACAGTAACTTTTTTTATTTTAGCTAGAATATCAAACTCAGCTCCCATGGCAGCAAGTTTATCAACTTATTTATTTTGTGTTCTTGGTATGGACAGCAAATTAAATGCATCGAATTCTTCAATCATGTCCCATACTCTATGTTTATATAGTTTTAACAAGTCATTTTTAGTGGAATGAATATTCCTTACTTGATTGACCACTAATTCGCTATCTCCAAACAATTGAAGACACTTACCATTTCACTTTCTAGCCCATTCCAGGCCATGAACAAGGGCCTCATACTCAGCAGTGTTATTTGAACAGATGAAAGAAAAATGAAAAGATAAAAAATACCTTTCACCACTTGGAGAAACTAGCATAGTACCTCCTCGTGCACCAACTTTATTTCATTGATCCATCAAAGTACAAACTCCATAGCTCATTGGACTACTGCTTTTCCTACACTTTTGCATCTTTAATCAAATTTCGGATAGCAATACCTTGTTCTTGAATCATGTAAATGCCTAAGTCCACATGTTCTATATGCTCAAATGCATTAACTTCGTGATTTTTAGCTGCCCATTCATCTAAAAATAGGTCTGGAATACCTTCAACAAGGGTGTTAGGATATTGGATAGCAAGCTGATCTTGCTAATCCTACTCATGAAATGTGAAATTGGAATTAACAGGATTTGGAACATATAGCTCAATGTGATCTTTTGCCAGCAACTTAGATTTTATTGTGACTTTTGTACCATACCTTGTTCTAAAGAATAAATGTTACTAATTAGAAGACAAATATCCTCTTAACTTGGCTGTAAAATCTCTAGAAAGACATAATGCAAAGTGAGCAAGAAGATCTATTATATACACTTCTTATGGACATGTAAAATTTGGTCAAGCATGTAATGTAAGATTTAAATCTCTGATCACTCCCACTGTATTGATGGTTGATCCATCTAATTGAACAACTCCTTTTGAGAGTGGTTCATAATTTAAACCTAGCTGGTTAACAATCTTTTTAGGCATCACTAAATTACTAGCCCCAGAATCAATCATACAATTGTGAATAAGATGATTTCCTATAATCAAAATGACATATAAAGGAGGTTGCTTGATTTCATGGTTTGGCTGTAACTTATTCACGGGTTTTTCCTTTGGCTGATCAGTTACAATATTCACCTTTGGCTAATCCTTACTTGGCTCATTTGACACAGTGAGATTTGTTAATGCATTTTGTAATAAATCTCTTTGGCCAAGAAGAGCTAAAGAGTCCCACATTGAAACACTAATATTAGAGTTCTTCATGTGATCTAAAATATTAAAAGAAGGTGGATTTACCTTCTACTATACTTTTGGAACAATAGCCTCTCCTTGAACTTGTGGTTGTGTTTGAATTTTCTACTAATCCTTACCTGGTACAACTTGTTGTCTTGGGAAAATATGAACATGCTGTGTTGAAATATGTCTAATACCTGGCAACTGACTTGAAGAAGCTTGATTTTGCATTATATTAGGCTATTGTCCCAAATCTATAGCCCTTTTCTTGGATCTTGCATTTGTTTCTACATGGTTATAAGATTGATTTTGAACTTGTCTTTGAGGCTGATTGACACCACAAAACTCTTCTCCCAACTAATTCATCAAATCTGCCTCATTTTGACTATCCTCATTACTCATTTGATTGCTGATCAACAACATGATTCTGCACCATAAGTACCTGATTTAGCACTCCATTTGGACGAGATGATTGACTATTAGGTTGGATATGGAAAGCACCACTTGTGGTCCTGAACCAAATTATTTTGCATGGGAACCATCTCCCTTGATGAACTTACAATATTGGGGTTATATGGCTAAAAAGGCCTTGGATTGTAATTCCTCCTGTGAGGCTAGGGGTTAGTTTGATTTGAAGGCCTATTTTCTTGGTATGGAGGTTGGTAAGGTCTAGTATTTTGGTCTTGCTACTAGTTTATATTAACCAACTCATTGCTTAAATTCTGTAATAACCCTTTTATCTCCTAAAGTTCCTGGGAAGGGGCTGAAACATTATTATTTTGAGTTGTAGTTGTGTAACCCAAAGCTGGTATAGAAGGTACAACAGCTAAAGGTGGGATCAGTAATGGAATTAATGGGTGTATTTTGGGAAAGATAGGCATTAAAAGCCTTGGAGCTATTTTTCCTACTTGAATCAGGCTATTTTCAGCTCTAATTGGAATTGCATAAGCAACTGGTAATGAAGTTACATTAATTGATTGGATCATAACAACAATGTGACTATTTAATGCTTTAAGAAAATACAAAAAAGCATGTTTGGCTATAGGCCTTACCGGTGTAGGGATTTTATCCCATGTCCTTTAAAATTTGAAATAAAAATAAGCCATATGGTCCTGGGGAGCTCTCTTTATTGTACTTAGTTGCTCCATCAGAGACAAGTTATCTGACTTGTCTTCAAATTGTTTGTTCAAAGCACTCCCAACAAGTCCCATGCCATAATAGAACCCACAATTAAACCTCTAAACCATTGAAGAGCCTTCCCTTTTAGAGATGCTACCAGCAATCTCATTGTGACATTTTCTTGCGTTATGTGATGTACTACACATAACGTGGCTACATCCTTTATATGCTCCATTGAGGTGGTCTGATCCTCACCTGTAAAGAATGGTAGACCTCTCAAAGCTACTATAGGAATGTCATCATGTGCTATAAGCAATAGGCTACCAGTATTAAATGTAACAAATGGATAATGTCTGGCCATTGGTGGAGGTTGAGGTGTCTGTAGAGTCTGAATCTGAAGGTCTATCACCAAATTACCTTGACTAAACTTTGCAGTCCTTGGAGTAGTAGATTTGGTCCTTAGTGTTGGACTAGGCACCCTTGTTGTTGTTCTACCTCTTCTCCTTGTAGGTGAAAGCAGTAAATAATCAAAAGAAGAACAACTTCCTCTTGTCTACACTCTTCTCATGTGCTAAATTCACTAAATCTACTACAAAATCAGAGATTAGAGTCACCAGGTATAATTTCTCACCTCAAAAGGCTAAAAATACTACTGCATATACCTAGACAACAGTGAAAATCTTTAAATTCTTGATTGAACAAGTTTTAATGTCCCACCGAGTGTGCCAAAAAATGTTGTCACAATGGATTGCACCCTGAATGCTAAGCCTTTACAAACTTGGCAATCCTATGGAACATGGGAATATTCTCAGATTGTGGGTTTGTCTGTTTCAAGAATGGACCTCTGAAAGAGCTGACTCCCTTTAAATGCCCTTTGGATTTGTATCTTGATGAAGAAAAGAGATAGAGGAATGCTGTATAAACTAAAATTGAATTGAAAAATCTATCCTAAAGTGGGTGATGCACCAATTTTTTAACTTAAATTTGCAATATGATTCACAATTACCCTTCAACAAATTTGTTCATACAACTCAAACAAATAAATTTCACCACAAAAGTGTTTCATAGAAAAGCCTAAAAGAACTTGGAGAATCTATGACTTGTAATGAAATTTGTACTTTATATACTTGCATTCAATAAAAATGAGACAGAAGAATTTAAAGGTTTCAAAATAAAACACAGAAAATCTTTTATCAAATCACTCAAGATGAAACAAGACACTTGAATCCAAATAGATGAACCCCTTATTGTATTGAAAATAGAAGGAATCTCTACAAAGTAACAATGAACTACTGCTACTGAAAACTATAAAAATGGCTAAGTTACAAGACAATTTCCTCTCTGCAATATGCAAAGGCAAATAAAGCAAGAACTAGGGGAAAAAAGCACAAGATTTTTTTTCATATAATACAAAACTGTCCCAAAATAAAAGAATGGGAAGTCAACTCTCGCTCAACTGAACTCAAAAATATGCATGAATGTGTTTGAAAAAGTAATTCTAAGTTGATGGGCAAGCACAAGTGAAAAGCCTAAAATTTAGGCCCTAAAACTCCTTGAAGATGAGAAAAAATAGCTCAGAACTCCAAGTCTCAAAGACCTTGACCAAGAAACTACCAAAAATAGTCATGTCAGAAATAGAACTCTAAATATCTTTCCTTGCATGACCCTACAATTTAGTTTGACTCCTCTCCTATTTTTGTGTACCTTGAATGACCTGTAATCAAGTCCAACATGGTATTTTTGGGAAAATATCAAAAAATATATATATTTCTAATATTTTCTACATATTAGTAAATTGCATTTTCGGAGGCCTTCAAAGTGGAATTAGGGAAAACCACCCTGAGATAGCATTGATGTTAGCCTTAACAACCCACAACTCTAACGAGATAATTGGTTTATCTTTCTAATGAGTCCAAACACTTTGAATTCTGATAAAGTAGCGAGGAGTTATGACCCTGCCAAGTTTTTTTTTGATAAATGTTCTTTAGGTAACTATATCTACACAGTAAAAAAACATGTTAGATAGAATGTAGAGGCTGAAGCCTCTCTCTTGACTATTTTGATCTGATAGTTTCTTCCTTCCTACTTCATTTGAAGTCACTTGCTTTTTGAAAGCATTAGAAAATAACTCTTACATCCCAACCTAATTGGACTGCCAAGCACAATTTGGTGGCAGTCTTCAAGGCAACTCCCTGTAGCAAAAACCTTCACCAACATCTGGAGACCAGATCATCCTTACAACAATGCATACTTCCTTAGGAGTAATAGGAGAGAGCATAAAACATACTACAAACTATCAACATCTCCCCAATAACAACATTTCTTCTTGTCCTCACTTTGATGCTTCTAATTCCCATATTAATATATCATCTTGATATCATTTCTATTCACAACAAACATACTCAATACTACATTAAACAAGGCATGACATCCAACCATGAACATTAGCAACATGACTTGAACATCAGAAACATCACTGTTATCACACTATCATAGTATACCATCAACAAGCATCAAAGATAGCCTAAACTGAGTGGTGACATCAATGACAACCACATTGAAGAGATAACCTTAGGTAACATATGTGAAACTATAGTAGGTGGTCAATACTCACCTCTTCTTCTCCACATATAACATTATTGAAGCTTGTCCCTATGGACAATTTCTGTAATCTAACCTTAGTGAGAATTCTACTTTGCAAAGCTAGCAATGTGAAACCTCTTTCCTTAGGTAGTGTTGCATCATTCCAATAGAGGTGTGTTGGCTAGTTGGATTTCATATTTTGACTTTATTTGAACCACATGTAACCTTTTTTAACCATGTATATACCAAACTTATCTTCTGCCCAAATTATTTCATCCTCTTCTCATGATAGAAAAAAAGTCCTTGATTCTAGGATTCATTGAAGCATACACTTTTGATCAAGGGAAAAGTCATAGTTCTCAAAACTTTTCTATATTTCTTTATGTGGGAAAGCATTTGGGTCTGAAGAATAGTATTATTTCACATTATATTCCAAATGTTGTTCTAGAAATCTCCTTGCATCCTTCAATTCTTCTCTTGAGGAGATTTTTGGCCATTCATTCCATGAGTCCTCCCAGAAGTTACCCTTTGCTCCATTATGAATTGTTCATGGGAGGGTAGGTAATAGGACCTCCCTACTTCTTATAATAACATTCCATATAGACGAGCTATGTAGAGGATTTTTAATAGTGAAAATTTACTCCCTCTCATTATTATCTTGGTATTTTGAATGCATCAACCTGGCCCATTTGGAATGTGGTCTCTTGTACATGTTCCATACCATCTTAGCTCTTAGAAGTTAGTTTCTTAGATTCTAATTTATAATACCTACCCCCCATGTGTTTTGGCTTACAAATCATCTCCCATGATAACAAATTGATTTTATTTTTATCAGTTGCTCCTTGCCATAAGAATTTTCTACATATTTTTTTTTTATATCTCAAATTATAATTTTGGAGTTTGGAGGGTGGAAATCATGTATGTTGGAATAGCTTTCAGCACTTCTTTGATCAACATTAATCTTCTTTCCAAGGTCATCTATCTTCCTTTCCATGTCCCTGTTCTATTTTTAAAATTTGCCAGCACCTCCTGCCAAAAATCATTCTATGCCTACCATTGAAAAGTGCAGTCTTGAGATACTTACTTGGAAGGATTTCCACTTTAAAGTTGAAGAGCTTGGATATATCTGCTTGAAAGGCAATGTCCGAGTTGAATAAGAAAATCTTGGATTTCCTAGCATTCACAAGTTGTCATGATACCTTGCATTAATTATCATTGTGCCTTTGATTTTTTGAGATTCCATCTAGTTGCTTGACCAAATAGTATGGTGTCATCTGAAAAGAGTGCACGAGCGAAGTTATCCTTCATATTCCTCAATTGAATTCCTATCCACTCTTTTCTATGGTTGGCCTCTCTGATTGATAATGTCAAAGCCCCTGTCATTCGAATGAATAAATAGGGGGAGAGGAAATCGTCTTGTCTTAAGCCTCTAGTAGGTTTAAATCATCTTTTCTCCAGCCCATTAATTATGAATGAAAATATAATGCATATAATGTTGCAAATATGTGCCTGATGTGTTGTCATTGATGTCAACATATCTTTCTATCAGAAACAATGAAGATAGTGCAGAGGAGTGATTAATATTTCCAGTAAGGTGAAGATCATAGTATACATATTAAAGGGCTTGTATAGGGTTGTCTATTGCTGCTCCAGTTGAGATTTGAGAGGTCCGCATGAAGATCTGGTGAAGTTATGACCCTCTGAACAAAACATGTTTCTGTAGTTGTTCTGTAATGGCAAAGTGGCAAGAAGTTGGTCTGGATTGGTTCGGTATGAGCATATTATAATCTACAGATCTAGAGGCATGTCTGGGATGTTGGTGTGTTCCCTCAACTCAAGTGGTTTGTGGTTTGGAGGTCTGGAAGCAATCTTTTTAGTATGATAGTCATGACAGTGTGTGTTCTTGAGGTTCAGTGTGAAGATGTAAGTGATTTTGGTGATGCAAAGTGGTGTGACTATTAATGTTGACTTAATTGTTCTTGTGGTGGTCTCTTGATCTTGTGGCTATTGTATTGGTGGTCCGCATTGACAAAGGAGCTTGTGATTGAAGTTTTCCTCTTGGTTGCTATTGTTCATCCCAGTCTTGGCTGACCGGATGTTCCTAGCATGTTATGGATGATCTAAAGATCATTTTATGAAGCATGGCATGTTAATAACGGAAGACTCAAGTCTTAGCTATGATTGGCCAATAGTGTAAAGATCCACATTAATTTTGGCTGACCTTGTTGATCATTCAAAGATGGATGAAGTGTATAAATACTTGTTGAAGAGTTGTTAAACTTTTTCCTTGAGAAAAAATAGATCAAATTTGAATAAAGGATCAGAAGCAAAGTAGATAAGAAAAGGAGTGAGAGCAGTATATAGTGTGAAGTTGGTAAAGAAGAATTTGGGGCAAAGTAGAAGTTTTTGAGCATTCACTGAAACTAAACCAAGCATGAAGTAGATGCTATTTCTCAGTTAATTCATTATGTTATAAATAAATTCTATAGGCAGTGAGCCTCCCTTTTGAGTAGTGAGCTCTGGGCAGTGCGCCCGAAGGCATGTGCCTTCTATTTTTCTAAAGTACATTTTGTTAGACTTAGGGCACACAACTGAGAGGGGGGTGAATTAGTTGTACAAAAATTTCTCCCAATTACACACTTAAATCCTCTTAGTGATTAGTCGTATATTAATCATGAAACATAATGCACTTAAATCAAAAGTAGAAACACATCAGCACATAAGATACCAAGATTTTGACATGGAAAACCTGGTTAAGGGAAAAAACACAGGGTGATTAACCCAAGATTGTATTCTCTATTAGAAGAATAGAAAGAACAAAATGGCACATGCTAATTAGGGCTCACTGCCTAAGCACACTGCTTACAAGAGGCTCACTACCTATAAGAGACACATTGTCTACAAAAGAATAAGTATCACATAATTGAACTAGAAAATAGCATCTTCATCATGCTTGAATCAGTTCCACTGAAGCTCAATACTTCTGCTCTAGCTTTCACTCTCCTCCTTGCTACCACTCTCTTCTCTCCACATGGACAACTTTGAAATGACTTTGGAATCCCTTATATATACAAGACATCAACCAAGGAAAGATCATTTAAGTCAGCAAACATCCACAAGAACATCCGCATGATGTGTAACTCATCTGGTCGGCCAATCACAGAAAGAACACCATCATCCGGAAGTTATTCTTCAATTGTGAGCTCAAACTCCAATGTGAACCACCAACACAAACTGGACACAATCCAAAGACCACCACAAGATTTCTTGAATTACCAAGAACATCCACACTTCATCTACTTACTGAAATCCTTCCCTCCATCTGGAACCTCAAGAACATAGTCTATCATCACTATCACAAAAGAATAGATGCTTGTGGATCTTCAAACTATGAACCAATCAAGTTAACATTCCACAAAGATGTCCTCAACACTCCCTCAAATCCATAGAATAGGACAATGCATTTCTAGATCTCACCGAACCTTTCTATAACACTCTATCACCTCTGAACACCCACCAGAACCAGTTTTACTTGAAAGACCACAACTTCTTCATATCTTCATGCAGATCTCTGAAATCTCTACTGGGCCACCTTGAGACACATATCTACAAACCCTTTAAACCGCATCCTCTGATCCTCATCCTATCTTGGACTTTTACCTTATTGTCATCATTGTTCTTCATTGTTCCTGATTGAGACTAATTTTCTCAATATCCTCAGCACACAGCTCATCCAATCCTTATCATTAATGAAACATGAGTATGTTGACATCAATAACAACACCGGTTAGGCCCATACTTGCAACACATTTCACAAGGTACAAATATTTGTGGGTTAACCCCCACCGTGGTTTTTCGCTTAACCGGGTTTCCACGTCAAAATCTTGATGTCAAGTGAGTTGATTATGTTTCTTCTTTTATGTTGTTGATCTATGCTTTATTGTTTACATCACTAATCTAGTAGCAAGTTAATAAAGGAGGTTAAAGGTAGAAAAAGCTTATATTGTGTGACAACTGATTCACCCCCCTCTTAGTTGTCTAGTCTAATTCCAACAATTGGTATCAGAGCCAGATCCTTTTATAAAATCCTGACTACTTGAGGAGATCCAGGATGTTGACCTACAAGAAGGATAGTTCAAGATTTGATGGAACAAATTATTCTATTTGGAAGAATTGCATGGAGTGCCATTTACAATGGATGGGCAATGCCTATGGGGTGATAACTAGTGTTGAGTATAAACCTCTGGAGAAAGGTCCTTCAACACGAGATCAAGTCAAAGATGTTGAAAACAACCTTCAAGCTAAAGAAGCCTTGTTGAGTGCCCTGACTGATTCAGAAATGACAAATACCTTTGGTCTAAAAAATGCTTATGAAATCTAGAAAAAGTTGGAATATCTATATGAAGGTGATAAATATGTCAAATGTGCCAAGCTGCAAAGTTTGAGAGGAAAATTTGAAACTATGAGGATGAGCAAAGATGAAAACATCACAATCTACATGCAAAAGATAAAGGAACTTGTGTGTGGTATCACGTGTGCTGGTGGAACTTTGGAAGAATCAGAGATAGTATCAAAAGTACTTAGATCCTTACCTGATTCATACAAACACAAGGTAGCTACTATAGAGGAGATCTGGACTATCTCAGATGTTACAAGAGATCATCTGGTTTACAAAATTTTAGCATTTGAATTAAGTGTGTTTGGTGATTCTCTTCCCAAGTCTGAATTTGCATTTAAGTCTAGTGTATATGGAAAACAAAGATATGATCTGGGTGAAAGCTCTTCTACAAGATCAAATAGATTACTGAAGACAAGGAAGGATCTTGAAGATATTGAACTTGAAACTACTGATCTTGAAGCTCTTCTTGCCAAAAGATTGCCAAGAGGATTTGGTAAGTATGAAGGAAAATTGCCACTTAAATGTTTTTCTTGTAATAAGATTGGTCATTTTGCCTCAAGATGTCTGGGGAGGTTTTCAAAACCAAACCCTAACAGATATTGAAATTAGAACAAATGTTACTATGTCCATGAAACTAGAGAAGGAGTCACAGATGATGAATCTAATCGTGGAGGTTCCCTTGAAAATGATTGGGTGTTCATTACCATCAAAGAAGAAGATCGGGTGTCTACTGAATCTGCTAGCTATGCAAATATGGAAAGTGCCTTGGCTACGCAAGTTATTGAGAAAGATGAATGGGTGATTGATAGTGGATGTTCTCATGATATGACTAGAGACAAGAGTAAGTTTGTGAGTTTTGAAAATTATGAAGGTGGGCTCGTGAAATTTGGAGACAACTCAGCTAGTAGAATCCGTGGTAGAGGATCCATCTCTTTTGATGGTAAGAATAGCACCAATGATGTTCTGCATGTGGAAGGACTGAAACATAATCTTCTCAGTGTTGGACAATTGGTTGATAAAGGTTATGACCTTCAATTCAAAGATGAAAAGTGCAGAATCTTGGAGAGTTTCAGAACTAAAATTGCATCCAGTACTCAAACTAGAGGTAACATTTTTCATTTAAATAGCTCTAGCAAAAGCTATTTGATTGCTTAAATATATCAAAGTTGGTTATGGAATAGGAGGATGTGTCATGTGAATTTTGATGTTATTGTAAAAATAAGTACCAATCAGGCTGTGAGAGATCTTCCAAAACTTGTGAAGCCTAATAGCATATGTAGAAAATGTCAATTGGGGAAACAGAGCAAAATTTCATTCAAAAGTAAGGAACAATTTTCAAATGGACAATTGCGACTAGTACATACTACTCTCTGTGATCTTGCTAGAATTAGGAGTGTGCAAGGAGATAGATATTTAATGTTGCTGATAGATGACTACTCTAGGATGATGTGGGTAACCTTCCTAAAAGAAAAAATTAAGGTGTTCAAAGTGATGGTGGAAAATGAAGTTGGTAAAAAATTGAAATGTCTGAGATCTGACAGAGGTGGAGAATTTACTTCCCATGAGTTTGATGCTCTCTATGAAAAGCATGGCATAAAAAGACAGTTATCTGCTCCTAGGACTCCCCAAAAAAATGGATTTGTTGAAAGAAAGAACCAAATCATTCAAGAAGCTGCCATAACCATGATGATGGAAACAAATGTTCCTCAAGTTTATTGGAGAGAAGTTGTAAGTACTACTATCTACACTCTTAACTGGGTGTAGATCAAAGGCAATTCTAGTAAGACCTCTTGTGAACTATGGTTTGGTCATCATCCTACTGTGAGATATTTCAAAGTTTTTGGTAGTAAATGCTATATCAAAAGAGATCAAGA
Organism: Cunninghamia lanceolata; assembly: GCA_027924645.1. Taxonomy (NCBI): domain Eukaryota; kingdom Viridiplantae; phylum Streptophyta; class Pinopsida; order Cupressales; family Cupressaceae; genus Cunninghamia; species Cunninghamia lanceolata. The sequence goes on from BSBN01000193.1 coordinate 11,333,788, forward strand.
TTTAGGCAAATTTGATACAAGAAGTGATGAGGGAATATTTTTGGGATACTCTTCTCAAAGCAAGGCTTACCGGTACTTTAACAAGAGGTTGAAAAAGATTATTGAAAGTGCTACTGTTAGAGTTGATGAGAGCAAGGAAGAATATTCTAGGATCTTTGGATATGATTCAGATGATCAAAATGAAAGTCAAAGTCAAGGAAGGTTAGTTCAAACTCTGACTCAGATACAGATTGATCTGAAAACTCTAGAGACTCTAGGAATTAGTACAGATGTTAAGGAACAAGCTTAAGAAATAGAAGCCCAAGCAATTCCCAAAACCCCCAGGTATGTAAGAATGAATCATCCTGAAGATCAAATCATAGGGGATAGAAATAAAGGTGTCTAAACTAGGAAAAGTGTTGCTAAAGATCAAGAAGAGATTTGTTTGATTTCAAGGATTGAACCTAAATCAGTTGGTGAAGCCTAAACTGATGAAAATTGGGTAAAAGCAATGGAAGAAGAATTAATGCAAATTGAAAAGAACCACACTTGGGATCTTGTTCCTAGACCAGAGGACAAAAATGTAATTGGAACCAAATGGGTCTTCTAGAATAAACTAAATGAAGATGGTGAAGTTCTAAGAAACAAAGCAAGGTTGGTATGCAAAGGCTATTCTCAAGTAGAAGGAATTGATTTTGAAGAAACTTTTTCTCCGGTGGCAACAATAGAGGTAGTTGAATTGTTTCTTGCATTTGCTACTTTTAAATATTTTAAAGTGTATCAGATGGATGTCAAATCAGCATTCCTAAATGGAGATTTGGAGGAAGAAGTCTACTTTGAGCAATCGAAAGGATTTTAGTTGTCTGATTAGGGTGACATGGTTTATAGACTGAGAAAAGCCTTGTATGGGCTCAAGAAAGCTCCAAGAGCCTCGTATGCAAGATTGGACAAATATTTTTTAAAGATAGGTTTTAGTAAAGGTACTACTGATAGTAATTGTTAAGGGAAAATTGGATTCAAATGAATAATCAATAATATCATATATCAAGATACCCAAAACTTAATGAAATGGTGAACAAAAGAGATTCAATCAAAACAATGAACAACACAAAGAAAAACTCCTTTAATTCGTAGCTTTAATTGATCGCCTATCACAAATGATCTTGTCTATGAATATGTCTCTCAGAAGGTGCACTTCCTTGCTATGATTCTAAGATTGTCAAATGGGAACAACTATGATAGTTTCGCCATGAAGATGAGCTTCACAACAATGATAGTAGTGGGTAGTAATGAGTTTGATCACAAGTAATGAAGGAATTGGTGCCAAAGGCACGCTGAAATTCCTATAGAGTAACGATACTTAAAGCTTGGATGAATGAAATAGAAGAATGAGGTTCAATTTATAGAGCTGGAAAAGAGAAGATCAACAGTATAGAAAGAATGAGAAGATTAATGGTTGAGAAACTTTGAGGAATGTGTGCAAATAAGAAGAAGACATGTGTCTTGCTATATTTTCCATGTGAGGAATTAATAAAATAGAAGAATGAGTTAACTGAAGAGATAAATCAATTAAAAGAATAGATCAATCAGTTAAGAAAATAGAACTAGAGAATAGAAATTGCATGAGGATAAGAAGATATTTTAGCTCAATTAATATTTAAAATATTCAATTGCATGTACACAAAGATTGAATTGTATTTAGAGATAACTCAATTTAGAAGAAAAAGACAACTTAAATAAATTATTTATTTATTTAAAGTTAGAGAAGATATTATTGGAAGAAACAATTAAATAATTGGTATTATTTAATTTAAAATGATTTTGGAAGAATTAATAAAATATTTGATTATATTTTATTTTTAGAGATTGAGAGGATTTAAATAAATTTGATTTGATTTATTTAAATTTGGAAGAATGATTTTGATTTAATTAAATAATTAAGAATTATTTAATTGTTTGGAAGAATTTAATTAAATAAAGGAATTTATTTAATTTTGACTTTAGAAGAGATAATTAAATATTTTGATATTTAATTAATTTAGAGGAATGTGAATCAAATAAATAAATTTGTTTATTTATTTATTGATAGAAGAATTAGAAGGGAATAAATATTAAGAATATTTATTTAGACCAAGTCGTGTCATTTTTAGGCATATACATTTTGCCCCTCTTTGATGCAATGCAGTTTACGACGTTGCTTCAAAGAATAGATAGTCTGATAATGATGCATGCCCCAGTTTGCCCTTGGTACAGGTTATGATGACAAGATGCCCCATTGGGAGATTGGAGGGGAAGAAGGCAGAAGGTGTGAGACGGACAATCTCATGATGAAGAAAGGGAAAAATAGGTTAGGTTTGAAGAAAATAGGATGCGTTTCTAAGAAATGGGAAGAAAACTGGAAGAAATGGGTGTAGGAAGTAGTCATAGTCACCACCTAGCTAGATTAGGGTTTGCATGCTATATATAGGAGCTGGGTCCACAAGATAATTCATTTGCACACTTGTCTTTGTTTGATTTACTTCTGAGAGCTTAGGAGAGCATAGAGCATAGAGCAGTCAGCACGAGGATGGACATTCCATGTGAGGAGCATCAGTTTGAGCACGTCTAACGATTCGACCAACCAACAGAGGCAAGACCCCTGGTATGTATCTCAAAAAATTTCCCCTAGGGTCAAGTTTGATAGCAATAAATGCTAGGAGAAAAACTAGGTAGACAAATGTGCTGGACTGCAGTTTGGCACATATGACATATGAAACTGCACATTTGCCAAACGATGACGCATATAGGATATAAAATAGTGCATATACTCACGCTACGCATGCATGAGTTTAGGCAGCGCATGCATAATTCTATAGCACATTTACAGTATGAAGTGGCACTTTTGATTAGGCGGTGCTTTTATGGTATAGGATGGTGCATGCATGGATTCTTGCGGTGCACTTGGCAGAAGTGGTGCATTTGTAAAAAAATGGCGCATGTGTTAAGAAATGGCGCATGTACCACTTCTTATGGCACATATGATATAGATATGTAGTTTACTTAACAAAATTGACTTGATTGGTGTCTTGTTTGACGTGTTAATCGATAAGCTATCTCTGAGATTACAGGAATCTAGTCAAGAGATGTAGTGTGTTGTTTTGATCAATCTGATATGTTAAGTTAGTTGATATGTTTCTATAGATATGTTGAGTATGGTACTTACAGCTTTAGGTTGACACCTTGCTTTGCGTACTTGCAGGAGGATATACAAGATACGCTTTAGTTGAGGGAGCAGTTCCCCATGCCTATGTTGTAGATACATATGCTTACTGAGATGGACAGGGAGGTGCTCGGTGCGATAGGACTGGACTATGTTTGCTTTATGCCAGAGGTTCGAGCTAACTATGAGTTGCTGACTGTAGCAATGGAGAGGTTCCATAGTGATGATGGGACCTTCCACTTCCCTACTGGCGAGATGACTATTACTTTGGAGGACGTGTATAAGATCCTCCACTTACCTATTCAAGGAGACCTTGTGGAGTATGATCCACAGAGGGATGCACAACTTGTTCAGTGCAGGTGAGTATTTAATGACCCCGATCTGGTCAGACAGATCATCTCCTAATAGGATATTCATGACTATTATGACTACTTCGCAGGTATAGTAGTAGGACTGATCGGAGGCGTTGTATTCCCTGATAGGATATCACACAAATTCCCCATTGGATGGGGTAGGATCATGGAGTGGATGGTTATAGAGAGCACCTGGTATGCTTGGGGTGTCTGTGTTCTAGTGCACCTATACCATGACATGCATTAGGTGGTATACCATAGGGGTGCGAGTCTATATGCAAGTATGTCATTGCTACATTTTTGGCTATGGGAGCACATAGCAATCACGAGACTGATTTGTGTGTTCAACAGGTAGAGAGGAGAGCCATACAGTTACAGTTATGCATGAGTGATTTCCTAGCATAGGCTAGGGAAGCTCGAGTACTAGAAGCATGCCCTAGATGGAGTAGACGGGGTTGTCTGGCAACCATAACTAGATTATGAGCCTTGGGAGGATGAGGTGGATGAGTTACCCTACTACTATCAGACACGGTGGTTGATAGGATAGACACGGTTTATCTTGGAGAGGTAGATTGTCAGTTGAGTACGAAGATAGTTTGGGAGGAGGTAGGGCATACCACAAGGGTAGGCTCGATTTGCGCAAACTCATGCTGAGAGGTTCAGATGGGGGCCGATGGCATCTTATGAGGAGGCACTGGCAGAGTTTCGGCAGATGCCTTACGTCACCTAGGATATGAGGAGGGAGATTGCAGATGCTGGGATGACCCAGATTTTTGAGGATTGGTTTTCTGCCCACCCATTTTTGAGATACTCAAGGCTTGGAGAGCTGGTGCCTCGTATAGATGAGGTGGATTCAGATGATGAGGGTCAGGTTGGCTGAAGAGGGAGTAGTAAGAGAGGTGTACGGGGAGGAGACAGAGATGGTGGAGAGGGAGGAGGTGGTTGAGATGATGGAGGAAGACCTAGACAAAGGAGGAGAGCTGGGGAGGGACCTTCCCACACTCAGTAGGCAGTGCCACCACAGTTCGCACAACAGGCTCCACAGGTATAGATGCCACCACCTTAGCAAGTGGCATAGCAACAAGGACCCCAACCATAGGGGTAGGGATAGGCACAGGTAGCCCAGGGTCCAGTACAGTCAGATGTTCAAGAGAGGGCTATAGCTACACTGAGAGGACATGTTAGGCAACTGCGGGCACATCTTAGGACTGCTAAGGCCTGGCAAGAGATAGACGAAGAGGTTATCATGGGGCTCACTAGAGAGAGAGATATGGCAAAGGAACATATACGAGTTATCTAAGTAGAGTGGGATACCGCAGTGGCAGCCCTTGGGACAGATGCAACGAGCAATTTTTTGGTTGGGTAGGTGCACCAGGCATAGGCACAGCTAGTGCAGGCACAAACATGGTGAGCTTGCCAGAGTGCAGGCTTAGACACAATATTATCGAGGTTTATACCATGGTGCCATGCTAGTTAGTCAGAGGGCTTCAAGCTACATGAGCCAGTCTATGGCTTCTCAGAGAGCAGGTGGATCAAGGTCAGGAGCCTTCGTGATGGACCCACAACAGTCTGGGGCTAACAGAGGAGGGGACCCAGGAGACACTGCCAGTAGCAGTGGTTCATAGTAGCAGGGATAATAGACACTTGCATAGATTTTGGCTCCTACGTACACTTTTTGATGGCTCAGACAGCTAGATATACCTATGTACCACTTTTGTATTTTGAGACATGTATCACCATCCTTGGGATGTATTTATTGTATACAACACTGATTCAGAAACAGACCACTTGATTTTGTACATTTGGACACATTTTTATGATATTTATATGATGATGTAGCTATTTGATGCTCTCTATATGCAGTTTGCTCATTCTATGTTATGCATGCATTTCTATTGTATGATGTGATGGATGTGTTTATCTAATGCAGACTTAGATGTTTACTTGATGCTATGTGATATTATCTAATACAGATTTTCATATGATGCTATGTGATGCTATATGACCTAATGTAGATTTGGATGTTTTTACTTGATATGCCTCTAATAAGTAAAATACGAATGGTATCTATATGATTATGCAATTTATGTGATGCACTTATCTATGTTTTTTATTTTTTCTATTAACACTATATGATGATTGCAAAAATGTATATGGATGACCTAATGCACTTTATTATGTATGCAACTGATTTAATCATGTAGATGACTACCTCATGTGATATGATATGCAACTATATGCTATGTTTTTGTGATGTCCAAATGTACTCTATCAACACATATATGACAAAATGATAGATAGAAAATTTGATTGAAAGAATGACTCTATAGAAAGATTCATAAGCTTTGACTTTGTATTGTTACTCTACATTGTTTGGATCTTTTATTGGATGGGATATGGATGTAAAATGGATGTATGATGGATGCTTTGCTTTTGACATCTTGATGGTGCAAGTATTTTGAAGTGCTTATTTCATCATTGGGCGATTTTTTGGTGCTTTTTCTAAATGTTGTAAGTTAATACAAGAATCTAGATATAATTGAACTAAGATGATCTGAGTACTACTTACATGGATTTTGATTTAGCAAGTTAATACAAGCATCGAGGTATAATTGAACCAAGATGACCTAAGTATTTCTTGCATATCAACAGACAAGGATTGCCCCCTTTCATGTTAGACCTTTGATGTCCTCGATGATCTTTTTCCAATCATGTCATTAGACAAGGCATCACATTACTAAAGTTTAATCCACAAACAACAAACAAAGAAAATAATAATTCCCCCATCATAGCATCTCTAGCTTTGGCATCCTCAAGTAGCATAGGAAGATATGATAAAAGAAATCAAGATGCTGTAACTTTGTTGGCCTCATTCTCAACCTACCAAATTTTAAACTTTTGCATCAAAGTTATTATGTTGAGTCATCCCTAGTCACTAATTCTCTTTGAGTGTTAAGTTGCTTTCCAATTTAAAGGAGGAATTTTTCACCTATTTCAGTTGAAATGTTAGAAGAGGTTCTATGAAGCAAAATCAGAAAAACAATTAAATCTAAAGATTTCAAGCAACTAAGAGAAAATCCCCTTACAAGAGTGTTGTTATGTCAATTTTGCCAAATATGGCAAAGTTTCAGAGCCATATACTTCACGGTTTGCGAGATCTTAAAAGTTTAATTTTTCCACATGTGGATTATGAAGACAATTAAAATGGAAATTCTATTGAAATCCAAGAGGAATGCTTTTGTTCATGCCCTTGTATTACCTTCATGAATAACTAGCCAAAAGTTCATAAAAATCTGATGCTCCAGTCAAAAATTATGCACTTCTCACCATTTCTCACACTTGCAAGTTAACATAAGTTAGGGTACACTTTTACTTTTGGCTAAATAAGCACATTTACTTTTAGTTTTGGTGAAGTTGTCTGCAACTTTCAAAAAAAAAATGAAGAAGGGAAGTCACCTTTAGTATTGACTAACTTAATGGAAAGTACAAGTTGTAATTTTCATTAACTACTTGTGCAAATTTGTAAGTTGAGAAAAGTTAGTTAAAGGGTTGGGATTGTGAAAAATTATAACTTATAACTTGGAAGTTATGAGTTGAGGTTATGAAAAAGGAAAATTCACAACTCAAAAGTTAGTTTGCGAACTACACCTCCAACTCTTGATAGATTGGATGGTATTGAGGTATGCGAACAACTTGTGAAATGTAAGCCATGCATGAAGTATCCAGAAAAGTAGACTTTGAAGTTGATTATGGGAAGTTAAATATGGTATGAATGGCTTATTACAGGCACAATGAATTTTGTGATCAAATCGTTCGAGCAAATGCACTTGGCCGACACATATTGGATTTGTTTAACCAATTTTTGAAATTGTCAAAAAAAATGTGTTTACAGATTTAAAACCAGACTTCTTGCCACCTTTACTGACATCCTATCAGCCTATGTTGAAATGGGAGATTTGGAGTAGTGATAATCATCAAAGCATAATAGAACAAGGGTTTCTGTCGAATGATATCATTAGAAATTCTCTAATAGACATGTATGCAAACTGTGACAAGGTGCTATGAAATACCTTAAAGAAATGCGGTCTCATGGCATGCAATGATTGCAGGATACATACAAAATGGACTTGTTGAAAAGGATTTAAAAACTTTAAAGTAAATGCTGCTGGCAGGTGCAAAACCAAAATTCCATAACCTTCACTAGCACCCTCCTTGTTTACAGCCCACGTCAAGGTACGACATCCACCAAAAGCATAACAGAATGGGAGTTTTGTTAGCTATTATAGTTATAAGTGCACTAGTAGACATGTCTGTGAAATATGGAAGATTAGACATGGTGAAAGAGTTAGTTGACAAACTACCTCGAAGATTTGTCATCTCATGAACCGCTATGATATTTTGTTGAAAAGGTCTTATAAATTTTCAAGGCAAAACTAGTGTCCTCATGAAAAGGCAGCTTCTGGAAGAAAGCATGGACCTCTATCAAAGCATAATCAAAAGAGTATTGTTAGATATTATACATGTAATGCTTTGGTAGACATAGCACCTAAATGTTTGACAACTCATTTCAAAGAGATGTCACCTCATGGAATGCAACTATGCAATTGGCTGGTATAAAGCCGAGCTCCACTAGCTTTGCCAACATCCTTACTCTTGGCCCACGCCTAAATGGGATTTTTTGAAAATGTTATGGGCATCCATTAAAGTATAACCAAATACTGAGAAGAGGTGAATGTAACAATTACAATTTTATATGAAGTATGCATGCAAAATAAGATATGAAAGAAACAGTTTTGTAGAAAAGGCCGTAGAAACTTGTAAGTAAATGCAAGCAGCAGGTGTAAAGACCAAAATTATCAACCTTTACCAGAATAATTTTTGCCTGCACCAATGTAAGGATATAGGCATCCATCAAAGTATGATTGAATGTGAAATTTTGATAAATGTTACAGTTGCAAGTTATGTCGTGGCTAGGTACGAAAAACATGGAAGCCCACAAGCATGTTAACTGATTGATGGAATGCCTTAAAGAGAGATCATTTTCAAGTTTAAAGAATTTGTTTTTGACTATGCAATGGAATCTTTGGAACAAAGGGGTTGTTCTGTTTAACTCTTTCAGCTTCTTTGACATTTCTTATCCCATCCTTATGCAACGAAACATCAAATTCTTGCCCCAGCCCTTCAGCTTTTTAGATGAGGTTTTTCTTTGTTTCCCTATACATGGTTTCTTTGGGTGAAGGAGGTCACAAACCTTTTTTACAAGCATTTGGTGTAGATCAATTTGATGAGGGAGACCCAACAGAGAGGAAGTATAAGAGTTCATTCTTCAATTGGTGGACTTTTGGTATACGCACTGGCTCACTTTCAGCTTTTTCTGTGCTTGTGTACATTAAAGAAAATGTTGGGTGGGGTATGGGTTTTGGCATTCCAACTATAGCCATGGGAATAGAATTCTCTATTTTCATGGGTGGGACAAGATTGTACCTACATAAACTGCCTTCTACCAGTCTGGTAACTCGAATTGCTCAAGTTTTTGTTGCAGCAATTTGCAAGTGGAATGTTTCTATGACTATTCCTTCTCATGGAGAACAAAAGTTATATGTTACTCAAGAACTTTGTAAAGGTGAAACAAGAAATCTTATGCCCACAAACCAATTTAGGCTTCTTGACAAAGCAACAATCACAATTGGTTCAGACTATGAACATAAAACAAATATTGATTGCAGGCTATGCACTGTCACACAGGTTGAAGAGGTGAAACTTGTTTTAAGGTTGCTACCCATTTGGGTGGCTTGTTTGATGTATGGGATAGTTTTTTGACAATCTTCACATTTTTCACAAAATAGGGTGCTACAATGAATAGGCGGATCAGTGGAAATATTGAAATTCCAACAGCAACATTGCAAATCCTCATTACCCTGACTATTCTTGTGTTGGTGCCCATTTATGATCAAATCTTTGTTCCATTTGCCAGAAGTATAACTGGAAACGAGCGTGATATAACATTACTTCAGAGAATAGGTGTTGGCTTATTCTTTTCTGTTATGTCCATGATTGTTGTAGCATTGATAGAAATGAAAAGGCTCCAAGCGGCAAAGGAATATAGATTGATAGACGTGCCCCATGCAACAATTCCTCTGAGCATTTTTTTTTGTATGTTTCCACAATATATTCTATTTGGCATATCTAACACATTTACAGTGGTAGGCTTGCAAGAATACTTTTATGATCAAATGCCTAACTCAATGAGAAGCTTAGGAATTGCTCTTTATTTGAGTGTATTGGGATTTGGTAGTTTCTTGAGTAGTATTCTTATTTCTCTTATTGAGAAAGTGAGTAGCATAGGGAATAAACAAAATTGGTTTGTAGACAACCTAAACAAAGCACATTTGGACTACTTCTACTAGCTTCTAGCTACATTGAGTGCACTATTTCTATGCATCTATCTTGCTTTTTCCCAGTTGCTATATTTACAAGAAAGTAGAGAGCAATGATGAAGAGATATCCTGAACATCATTTCATTATCAGGCTTTACAAGTAGAAGGTCATCGATAACAATTGGTAAATGGAAATGGACATTCAATGTCTAAGAATGGGCTTCTACAAGTTATTGTTAATGGTCCACAAGCATCACTATAGTTAAATGTTTCTCAAAGATGATTTCAAGTATGTGCAAACACAAGAGTCTATTATTCAAGCATGTAGAGGAGTCATCAACATTCAGTCAAGTTTTTGATCACCAAAATGAAGCAAGTGGAGATGGAAAGGACTCAACGAAATGCACAAGTTGAAAGTCACAAGTTCTAATTACCTTTTTGTAAAAGTGACTTGTGTCACTTGTTGTAACTAAAAGTTAGAAAATGAACCTTATTTCTGGAAAAGTGATGAAAAATATAACCAAAAATAAGGTTTATTATTCTATTGTTTTTCAAAAAGGTAGTTATGAGGTAGTTACTTGAAGTGATTAGGAAGTAGTTACAAGTTGGTTATTAGGTAGTTATGATTAAAAGTCTATATATACTGGACTTCACATTGTAAAAAGGTGGGGGACTCTTTTGAGAGAACTCTGAAAAAGGGGAAACTCTGGAGAAATTTTCAGAGATATTTTGAAAAGCTTTTATGTTTACACTATGTACAAAAAGGATTTTGGAATTGTATAATTTCAAATATAATGAAAAATGTAGTTTAGTTTGTGTTCTCTAAAGGCATTCTTATGTTATCATTACTAATTTCTCGTATGTTGAATTGGTAATCCCTTTTATGCACATGTGTAATACATTGATTATCTATGTGATTGATGTAATGAAACACACCCATCTCCTAGTATCTTGTTTTGGATGTGCTTGTATGACCTATCTCTTCTTATGTTGAGGTTTATTGTACTCCTTTCATAATCATTGCACATTTCAACCTATTTGGTAATAACCCCTTTTGTAATCGTTATTAGTTGTGGAATCTCAATTGGTTTTCGTATGTCTACTATTGGGGTTTTTGTTATTCATCTTTTCCTAGTTTTGTGTTTTCTCCTTTATGTAATTCCAGGTTAAAAGTACACAAAAATACCAAAAACCCAATCATACGAGGGAGCTGCCCCTCTCAAATGTAGAGGAAAGCTGGTAATTCAATAATAGCTTCTCCAACTGTTGGAACAATTTAGTCACCGCTCTAAGGGCAACGGGTCAATTTCAAAGGTTATTTCTCGGTGACAAATCTATTTACCAATAGATTTTTGGTGACTCTGCTGGGAATACGAGTTGATGAGTTGGTGCCTTTTTATTCTTCAGGAATATACAAGTATCTCCTTAGAAAAGAAGATTGGTGACTCTATCTGAAAGAAGAATCCTAAAAGATGGTTTGGTATCGAAGAACCCAGATGCATAACTTGCAGTTTCCTGAATCAGATAGTGACAGTGATGATGAAGATTATCCTTTTTCTACATCCTCTACTTAGCAAAATCAAGTTCTTGATGATCCTAAGAAAGTAGAGTTTTTGAAGAGTTTCTATGGTGGCTTGCAACTTGCTACTAATCAGGTTCATCCTTCTTTGCTTCAAACATTGCAGAAGATTGAAGAAAAAGATGGGAAGGAGACTCATTTTCTTGTTCATGATCATAAGCCTCTATCAAAGGAGATTCATGCACCACAATGTAAAATAGATTATGCTGAGATTTATCATTTGCACAATGAGGACAACAATGAAGAGGCGAAAGTGTTTCATGCAAATGAACCTATATTTAATGCAACATCTTCTGATCAAAGAGTTGAAAGCGGCTCATCGGAACATGCACGTACTAGAGAAGAAGAAGTTATTACATTTCCTCATAATAGGACATCTCCACTGAAGCAAGAAGAAAAAGAAGTGATAGAAATGATAAAAGAAGATTGTATGGAAACGTGCAATGATGAAGAAGAAATCTGTCAAGACAATGACACGTTCTCAATTTCTTTGAAGAATGTCACTCCTCTTGTGACAACTTGCTCTGGTTCCACAGCTACAACCTCTAAGAAAGATTTCTGTGACATGGTTAATGATCAAGGGAGTCAAGAAGAAATTTTGGACCAAAGTGTGAACAAAGAACATGAAGATGAGTCACAAAGTGTTTTCCTAACATGCATGCAACCTAAACAAGAGGAGAATGATAATGAAATAGCATTGCAAGAAATCTCTCATAATGTTTCCATCACAGATCAGTGTCTAAATGCTCCTAATGATGATTTTCTTTGTGAAGAAGGTGTCATCCTTTCTCCTTTATCATTTATTGAAGAATAGTACTCAGCGATTAAAACTAAAGTTACTAATCAAGATAAAGTATTGAGTACTACCATTCCAAATGTGCAACAAGATCATGATGATATTGGGTGTGAATCTGTACAAAGGGAGAACATGGTTGAAACTAGAAGTGTTCAAAAGATTGATGGGGAGTTACGTGTTATTTCTACTTCATCAACTGTAGGAGAGAATTTTCAGGAGGATAAAGTGCATAACATAGATTCATTAATTTCTCTACCTCATGTGCAACCCTCTAATAAAGTAGACCTTGAGTTAGTAATGCTAAAGAAAGAGGAATTTTCCTTTGTAGACAATGATTTGATGATAAAGGAGGACATTACTCATAAGAAGGATCAGTCACAGAATATCAAGTTTTCTTCGCTTATTGGTTCACATGAAGGATGCCCAGTTCATTATTCAATTTTCTTTGATTTAAGCTATCAAAAAGATCTTGAGATAGAGAAGGTTGGTATGCTTGATGTGACGCTAGAAGATATGATCAAAACTACATAGGGCAATACCAATGTGATTCTAAAGGACTCAGAAACTTATGACGAGAAATGTTTGTTGTGTTTGTTATTCAAGGAGTCCTCATTTTTCATGCAGCCTATTTTTCTCGTCACTTTGGAATAGTTACTGAGTTCACAGGCAGCTCATCCATGCTCATCTCTTTTCCATATAGGTGCATACTTTTCTCAGCCTGTCAATGGGTTCACTTGATCTTTCCCAGGCAGTTTGAGGTAGGAGTCACCTACCATGTACATAGGTTAACTAGGTGTTTTTGTTGTGTTTGTCTTGTTTCAGTTTCTGTTGGTTCTTGTCATTTGCCTCGTCTTTGTGTGTCCTTGTCTCCTTGTTTCTAGTTGTACATCATGTTATCTCCTGACTCTACCAACCCAATGGATAAGGCACTGGTCATTTCTAGAGATTCTAGGTTCATTTGGCATCCACAAGGTCCTTGTCCCTAGTTAGAGCCAGTTGTTGGCCTCATTCTCAACCTGCCAAATTTTAAACTTTTGCGTCAAAGTTACTATGTTGAGTCATCCCTAGTCACTAATTCTCTTTGAGTGTTAAGTTGCTTTCCAATTTAAAGGATGAATTTTTCACCTGTTTCAGTTGAAGTGTTAGAAGAGGTTCTATGCGGCAAAATTAGAAAAATAATTAAATCTAAAGATTTCAAGAAGCTAAGAGAAAATCCTATTACAAGAGTGTTTTTATGTCCATTTTTCCAAATGTGGCAAAGTTTCAGAGCCATATGCTTCACAGTTTGTGAGATTTTGAAAGTTTAATTTTTCCATGCGTGGATTGCGGAAATAATTAAAATGGAAATTCTGTTGAAATCCAAGAGGAATGCTTTTGTCCATAGCCTTGTATTAACTTCATGAACAATTGGCCAAAACTTCATAAAAATCCGATGCTCCAGTCGAAAGTTATGCACTTCTCACCATTTCTCACACTTGCAAGTTAACATAAGTTGGGGTGCACTTTTACTTTTGGCTAAATAATCACATCTACTTTAAGTTTTGGCAAAGTTGTCTGCAACTTTCAAAAAAAATGAAGAAGGGGAGTCACCTTTAGTATTGACTAACTTAATGGAAAGTACAAGTTGTAATTTTCATTAACTACTTGTGAAAATTTGTAAGTTGAGAAAAGTTAGTTAAAGGGTTGGGGTTGTGAAAAATTATAACTTATAACTTGGAAGTTATGAGTTGAGGTTATGAAAAAGGAAAATTCACAACTCAAAACTTAGTTTGTGAACTACAACTCCAACTCTCAATAGATTGGATGGTATTGAGGTAGTTATTATAACTACCTATGAAATGTAAGTCATCCATGAAGTATCCAGAAAAGTAGACTTTAAAGTTGATTATGGGCAATTAAATATGGTATGAATGGATTAACACGGGTACAATGAATTGTGTGATCAAATCCTTCGAGCAAATGCACTTGGCCGGCACGTATTGGATTTGTTTAACCAGTTTTTGAAATTGTCAAAGAAAATGTGTTTACAAATTTAAAAGCATACTTCTTGCCACCTTTATTGACATCCTATCAACCTATGTTGAAATGTGAGCTTTGGAGCAGTGATAATCATCAAAGCATAATAGAACAAGGTTTCTGTCGAATGATATCATTAGAAATTCTTTGACGGACATGTATGCAAATTGTGACAAGGTGCTATGAAATACCTTAAAGAAATGCGCTCTCATGGCATGCAATGATTGCAGGATGCATACAAAATGGACTTGTTGAGAAGGCTTTAAAAACTTTAGAGTAAATGCAGCTGGTAGGTGCAAAACTAAAATTCCATAACCTTCGCCAGCACCCTCCTTGTTTACAACCCACATCAAGGTATGACATCCACCAAAAGCATAACGGAATGGGAGTTTTGTTAGCTATTACAGTTATAAGTGCACTAGTAGACATGTCTGTGAAATATGGAAGCTTAGACATGGTGAAAGAGTTAGTTGACAAACTACCTCGAAGATTTGTCATCTCATGAACCACTATGATATTTTGTTGAAAAGGTCTTATAAAATTTCAAGGCAAAATCAGTGTCCTCATGAAAAGGCATCTTCTGTAAGAAAGCATGGACCTCTATCAAAGCATAATCAAAAGAGTATTGTTAGATATTATACATGTAATGCTCTGGTAGACATAGCACCTAAATGTTTGACAGCTCATCTCAAAGAGATGTCACCTCATGGAATGCAACTATGCAATTGGCTGGTATAAAGATGAGCTCCACTACCTTTTCCAACATCCTTACTCTTGGCCCGCGCCTAAATGGGAGTTTTTGAAAATGTTATGGGTATCCATTAAAGTATAACTAAATACTGAGAAGAGGTGAATACAGTGATTGTAATTTTGTATGGAGTATGCATGCAAAATAAGATATGAAATAAACGGTTTTGTAGAAAAGGCCACAGAAACTTGTAAGTAAATGCAAGTGGTAGGTGTAAAGACCAAAATTTTCAACCTTTACTAGAATACTTTTTGCCTGCACCAATGTAAGGATATAGGCATCCATCAAAGTATGATTGAATGTGAAATTTTGATAAATGTTACAGTTGCAAGTTCCGTCGTGGCTAGGTAGGCAAAACGTGGAAGCCCACAAGCACGTTAACTATTTGATGGAATGCCTCAAAGAGAGATCATTTGCAAGTTTAAAGCATTTTTTTTTACTATGCGATGGAATCTTTGGAACAAAGGGGTTGTTCTGTTTAACTCTTTCAGCTTCTTTGACATTTCTTAGCCCGTCCTCATGCAACGAAACATCAAATTCTTGCCCCAGCCCTTCAGCTTTTTAGATGAGGTTTTTCTTTGTTTCCCTATACATAGTTGCTTTGGGTGAAGGAGGTCACAAACCTTGTTTACAAGAATTTGGTGTAGATCAATTTGATGAGGGAGACACAATAGAGAGGAAGTATAAGAGTTCATTCTTCAATTGGTGGACTTTTGGTATACGCACTGGCTCACTTTTAGCTTTTTCTATGCTTGTGTACATTAAAGAAAATGTTGGGTGGGGTCTAGGTTTTGGCATTCCAACTATAGCCATGGGAATATCATTCTTTATTTTCATGGGTGGGACAAGATTGTACTAGCATAAACTGCCTTCTACCAGTCTGGAAACTCGAAGTGCTCAAGTTTTTGCTGCAGTAATTCACAAGTGGAATGTCTCTATGACTATTCCTTCTCATGGAGAACAAAAATTATATGTTACTCAAGAACTTTGTAAAGGTGAAACAAGAAAGCTTATTCCCACAAACCAATTTAGGCTTCTTGACAAAGCAACAGTCACAATTGGTTTAGACTATGAACATAAAACAAATATTGATTGGAGGCTATGCACTATCACACAGGTTGAAGAGGTGAAACTTGTTTTAAGATTTCTACCCATTTGGGTGGCTTGTTTGATGTATGAGATAGTTTTTTGACAATCTTCAACATTTTTCACATAACAAGGTGCTACAATGAATAGGCATATGAGTGGAAATATTGAAATTCCTACAGCAACATTGCAAATCCTCATTACCCTAACTATTGTTGTGTTGGTTCCCATTTATGATCAAATCTTTGTTCCACTTGCCAGAAGTATACCTAGAAATGAGTGTGGTATAACATTGCTTCAAAGAATAGATGTTGGCTTATTCTTTTCTGTTATGTCCATGGTTGTTGTAGCATTGATAGAAATGAAAAGGCTCCAAGCGACAAAGGAATATAGATTGATAGACATGCCCCATGCAACAATTCCTCTGAGCATTTTTTTTGGATGTTTCCACAATATATTCTATTTGGCATATCTAACACGTTTACAGTGGTAGGCTTGCAATAATACTTTTATGATCAGATGCCTGACTCAATGAGAAGATTAGGAATTGCTCTTTATTTGAGTGTATTGGGAGTTGGCAGTTTCTTGAGCAGTATTCTTATTTCTCTTATTGAGAAAGTGAGTAGCATAGGGAATAAACAAAACTGGTTTATAGACAACCTAAACAAAGCACATTTGGACTACTTCTACTGGCTTCTAGCTGCATTAAGTGCACTATTTCTATGCATCTATCTTGCTTTTTCCCAGTTGCTATATTTACAACAATGTAGAGAGCAATGATGAAGACATATCCTGATCATCATTTCATTATCAGGCTTTACGAGTAGAAGGTCATCGATAATAGATGGTAAATCGAAATGGACATTCAATGTCTAAGAATGGGCATCCATGAGTTATTGTTAATGGTCCACAAGAATCAGTATAGTTAAATGTTTCTCAAAGATGATTTCAAGTATGTGCAAACACAAGAGTCTATTATGCAAACATGTAGAGGAGTCATCAACATTCAGTCAAGTTTTTGATTTCCAAAATGAAGCAGGTGGAGATTGAAAGGACTCAGCAAAATGTACAACTTGAAAGTCACAAGTTCTAATTACCTTTTTGTAAAAGTGACTTATGTCACTTGTTGTAACTAAAAGTTAGAAAATGAACCTTATTTTTGGAAAAGTGATGAAAAATATAACCAAAAATAAGGTTTATTATTCTATTGTTTTTCAAAAAGGTAGTTATGAGGTAGTTACTTGAAGTGGTTAGGAAGTAGTTACAAGTTGGTTATTAGGTGATTATGATAAAAAGTCTATATATACTGGACTGCACATTGTAAAAAGGGGGGTGACTCTTTTGAGAGAACTCTGAAAAAGGGGAAACTCTGGAGAAATTTTCATAGATATTTTAAAAAGCTTTTATGTTTACACTATGTACAAAAAGGATTTTGGAATTGTATAAATTCAAAGATAATGAAAAATGCAGTTTAGTTTGTGTGCTCTAAACACATTCTTATGTTATCATTACTAATTTCTCATATGTTGAATTGGTAATCCCTTTTATGCACATGTGTAATACATTGATTATCTATGTGATTGATGTAATGAAACACACCCATCTCCTAGTATCTTGTTTTAGATGTGCTTGTATGACCTATCTCTTCTTATGTTGAGGTTTATTGTACTCCTTTCATCATCATTGCATGTTTCAACCTATTTGGTAATAACCCCTTTTGTAATCGTTATTAGTTGTGGAATCTCAATTGGTTTTCGTATGTCTACTATTGGGGTTTCAGTTATTCATGTTTTCCTAGTTTTTTGTTTTCTCCTTTATGTACTTTCAAGTTAAAAGTACACAAAAATACCAAAAACCAAATCATACAAGGGAGCTGCCCCTCTCAAACACAGAGGAAAGCTAATAATTCAATAACAGCTTGTCCAACTATTGGGACAATTTAGTCACCGCTTTAAGGGTAATGGGTCAATTTCAAAGGTTATTTCACGGTGACAAATCTGTTTACCAACAAACTTAACCATGATCACAACCACAAAACATTTTTGCATTTAGATGTGTTTGTTTCTTGCCATAATTTAGGTAAAAATAATTTAGAGTGCTTTAGGTATTTTCTTGCTTTGCTTTGGATAGGTTGAGATCTTGCATCAAAATTTCTACTTGAAAAGCAAGTTTTGTTTGCACTTGCTTGCCTTTGAGAGAGGTTCCACAATCCTCATTGGTGAGACGGACCCTAAGGGACTGACCTAGTGCCTCAGGGGCTCATTGCTAAATGGCCTTGCCTACGTGAAAATGTAGTGGTAACGTAGTTTAGGGTAAACCCTAACGGACCTAAGACCTAGGTGATAGAAATTGGTGTGAACTCAGATAGATAAAATGACTAGACACAGGATGGATGGGATAGTGGAGCCTTAGGGGCGCATTTGAGAAATGGCCTTGCCTACGTGACAACATAGAGGCAACATAGTTCATGGACTTGGACCATGGATATTGACAAGAGACACTATGTTAGGCTGACACTATAAATAGGATATGGGATAAAACCTTGGTTGACAAGGCAACAAAGAGATAGAGTATCAAGCCATGATAGGTTATCGTTAGGTTTTTATTATGGAACATATATGGATCGAATGGGATAGGAGGAAGAATGGACACAAGGTGATTGATTGGTTTCCCAAAGATGGAGGAAGCGGTTTATCACAAGTAATGCATGTTTACCAGGTTTTCACCACTTACCTTTTATTTGTATGAAAACTAGAAAGTAAACAAGATGCATGTTTGCTAGGTTTTCATCATGATACCTATCCAAGGTGCTTGTTTGCTAGGTTTTCACCAAAGGACAATTTTTTTTTGTTTTTTTCTAATTTTTTTTAATTTTTTTTGTATTTTTTTGATTTTTTTTTTGTATTTTATGCCCCCCTTACATTGGGGTTTTCTTAGGTATAGAACCTGTGAAGATGCATGTTGTTGATTGGGTCATCGAACAGCTCACCCTTTAATGTTGCTAACTAATATGCCCCTGATCCATAAGTAGCTATGATCACATAAGGCCCAAGCCAATTGGGTTCGAACTTGCCTTTCTTTTCCCTATCCTGTTGATTGCGAGGATTCTCCTTAAGTACTAGATCTCCAACCTTAAAGACTCTTTGGCAAACTCTGTGGTTATAGATTTGTGACATCATTTGTTGATATGCTTTGAGATGATCAAAGGCTTTTTGTCTCCTTTCCTCTATCAACTCTAGTTCTTGCAATCTAGAGACTCTATATTCTTCATCTAGTATGAGACCTTTTAATGACACCCTGAGAGATGGTAACTCGACCTCAATGGGGAGGATAGCTTTTGAGCCATAGACAAGGGTGTAAGGGGTGGAACCTGTGGGAGTGTGTATACTAGTTTTGTAGGCCCACAGAGTGGGATTGAGTTGGATATGCTAATTATGGCCAACATCATTGACTGTCTTCTTGAGGAGTTTCAAGATGGTCTTGTTGGATGCTTCAGCTTGACCGTTGCCTTGGGGGTAATAGGGTGTGGAGAAATGGTGTTGGATTTTGAATCAGTCACAAAGTTCTTGGACATCCTAGGTTTTGAAGGGTCTTCCATTATCCGTGATAATGGATGAGGGAATTATGTATCTATAGATGAGGTAATTCAGGATGAATGAGGAGATTTGTTTACCTGTGACGATGGTGACGGGGACGGCTTTAATCCATTTGGTAAAGTATTC
Source organism: Cunninghamia lanceolata (assembly GCA_027924645.1). NCBI lineage: Eukaryota > Viridiplantae > Streptophyta > Pinopsida > Cupressales > Cupressaceae > Cunninghamia > Cunninghamia lanceolata. The sequence goes on from BSBN01000193.1 coordinate 11,353,643, forward strand.
AGTGGAAATTATTATTAATTTGTGGCCATTGGATGAGGGTGGATGGATCTTTCCCACAAGATCAAGTCCCCATTGGAAAAAGGGCCAAGGTGTCATTAAAGGTCTCAACTCTTGAGCTGGTGCATGTATTAGGTTCCCGTGTATCTGGCACTGCTTGCACTTCTTCACAAACTGATATGAATATGTTTCCATGTTCAGCCTGTAATAACCCAAACACATGAGTTTCTTAGCTAAGGAAGGACTGCTAGAGTGTGTTCTACAGATCCCTTCTTGTATGTCTTGTAAGGTGGTTTGGGATTCTTCTCATTCTAAACAACAGAGTAAAGTGCCATCTAGAACATGTCAGTATAGGGTGTCAGCAATAATGGTATAATGAGAGGTTTGGCATATAAGGGTTCATCATTGGTTTGAAGATAAGTCAGGTGGGAGGGTGTTGTCCTTGAGGTAAGTGTAAACCTTACCATACCAAGGTGAATCAGATCCAACTAATAGGCATATGGAATGGGTCTTAGGAAGATCATAAGTTGCTTGTTGAATTGATTCCACTAAGAACTCGTACCATGACTCATTCTCTGGTATTTCGAGAAGAGAGGCAATGGTTGCCATGGCATCTACTACTTTGTTCTCAATGTGAGGCATCTACTCAAAAGAGATGATCAAAAAGTATTCCTTAAAGTTCTTGACCATCCGTTTGTATGGGACAAGATTTTCATCTTTGGTTTGGTAATCATCATTGACCTAATTTATTACTAGTTGAGAATCACAATAGACATGTAGCTCTTTGATTTTCCACTATGTTGTTGTCTTGAGGCTAATGATCAGGGCTTCATATTCTACTATGTTGTTTGTGCATGGAAATAATAGGCAGTAAGACTTTGGTATGGTGTCACCATGAGGAGTTACAAACAAGATTCCTGCCCCCAATCCATGGTTTGTGTAGGACCCATCAAAGTAAAGTTTCCAAGAATGTGTTGATATATTGAATAAGGATTCATCTGGAAACTCAAATTGGATTGGTATGGTGTTATGTAATGGTGCATCTGCTAGCTGATTAGCAATGACTTGTCCCTTGATAGCCTTTCTGTCTACATACTCAATGTCGTATTCACTTAGGAGCATTACCCATTTGGCTAGGTGACATGTTAGAGCTGCTTTGCTTAGTACGTACTTCAGTGGATCTATTTTTGCAATAAGTTTGACTGGATGTGCAAGCATATATTGTCAGAGTTTTTGGGAAGTAAAAACTACCACAAGACATGATCTTTCTATCTGAGAGTATTGCAACTCATAGCCCACCAATATGCGACTAATATAGTAGATGACTCTTTCTTTATTTTCATAATCTTGTTGTGTTAGAAGAGCCCCAAGAGCTGTAGGTGTAGTAGATATGTAATGTATCAATGACTTCCCTTGGATAGGAGGCATGAGAATAGGTGGATTAATAAGATACTCTTTTAGTTTGTCGAATACCTCTTTGCATTTTTCATTCCACCTAAATGGAATGTTCTTGTGTAGGAGATGACTGAATGGTTGACACTTGTCTACCAGTTGTGATATGAATCTACGGATTGCTTGTAGCTTGCCCTGTAGAGATCCGAGTTGAGTAAGATTCTTGGGTGGTGGTATGTCCATAATAGCCTTGACTTTGGTGGGGTCCACCTCTATTCCATTTTTTGATACAATAAAACCTAGGAGCTTGCCTAAGGTGACTTCAAACACACATTTCTCTGGGTTCAACCTGACTTTGAATTGCTCTAATCTCTGAAAGACTTTCTCTAACACATCCAGGTGTGATTCTCTTGTGAGTGACTTTGTGAGGATATCATTGACATAGTCTTCCATTGTGACATGCAGCATATCATGGAATATAGTGGTCATAGCACGTTGATATGTGGCTCCTGCATTCTTTAGCCCAAATGGCATGACATTCCAGCAAAAAGTACCCCATGGATAGGTAAAAGTTGTCTTATGATGGTCTTTTAGTGCTATCCTAATTTGATTATATCTTGAGAAGCCATCCATGAGGGATAGCATGGTATGCCCTGCTATTAAGTCAACTATGATATCTATATTTGGCAACGGAAAATCTTCCTTACGGCAAGCTTTGTTTAGATCTGTAAAATCATTGTATAGTCTGACTCGGCTGTTAGGTTTGGACACTGGTACTATGTTGGAGACCCATTCTAGATAATCTATAGCTCTGATGAACCATACATCCAGTAATTTCTTGAGTTCTTCTTTTACAAGCAGTACTATGTGTGGGTGCATCTTTCTAAGCTTCTATTTCACTGGTTTCACTCCTGGATCTAATGGAAGATGATGTAGAATCAAATCTAGATCTAACCCTGGCATATCTGTGTATGACCAAGAAAAATTGACTTGCTTTCTCTTGAAGAATGGTACAAACTTAGTCTTCTCTGGTGGGGTTAGAGACTTAGCAAAGTGAATGATCTTAGGTTGTTCATCTATTCCAATGTTAACAGTATCTATGGATTCACAACAATCTAAGACTTCTCCTGGTGCATGTCATTGGGGAGAGTATCAAGCCTTCCATCATCAGGTGCCATAGTTGGGTTTTCACCTTCGGATGCATCCTTTCTTTTTATTGTTTTGGGATCTGACACTACCGCAGAGTGGTTTTCACTGTCAGATCTAGTTTTTATTTTGATATTTTTGCAACTATAAGGCTTGACACCCTCTCTGAAATAAGCTATGGTATTAAGTTCAATAGCAAAACTAGCTTTATGTTCCCCTTTGGGTAGGTGGTCCCTAAGTTCCATATAGTTAATATAGGCATCGTCGTTTTGGAACATATCTAGTTGCGGGGTTCCTCGTAGATCCCAGTAAATAAGCTCAGGATGCACAAGGTGGAGGGAGTCAGAGGATAGATCTGATTCATTGATAATTTGAATGGATATACTAGGAGTATTGGTAGGGGGAGTGTTCAGAATGGTACTTTCCTCCAAATTGTTTATTACGATAGAACTCGAACCTTCCTCAAAAGTTGTATTCCCAGGGATAGGCAAATCAAACTCTAATGGTCTATTCGGTAGCATTTGTCCCTCACTGTAGGGGCTATAAGTTTGAATGGTATCAACCTCTTTGTCATCATAAGAATGTTCTGTTAGCTCATCCTACTCATATTCATTAGAATCTATGTCACTGTCCTCTTGAAGTGTATGGATCATTTCTACTAGACAAGCATTTGCTTTAGCTTTACCCTTATCCTTATAGCCTAGGCCTTTTGTATTTCTAGCCAACGAGGATGAAGAAGGTTGAATGGGTTCTATGATTCCTTCTTTTCTTAGGCTGATGGGGCCTTGTCCTTCGTAACCCATTCTATGTAGGATAGATTCACCTCGCCCATAGATTTTTGTTGGGAGCCTAGGTGGTTCCTATTGTGTGCTCTCTTCTTCTTCAGTATAAAGCCATTTTAGGATATCTCTTTCCTCTATTTCATCTGATAGGGTCCCCCATTTTACAAAGGAAGCTGTGAGAGGTATAGAAGGAGCAGATGGCTTTGGAAAATGCTTGGGTCGCTGTTGTGTGGTTACACAACACGCCCCATTTTAACTTATCAAAACAGGGACCCAACTTTTGGCTTGGCTTGTGTTGTCTGCTTTCTGGCGGTTTGGTAAAAAAAGGTCAGGTGCATCATCATCATGATATTCGATGAGGTTGGTCATCATCATGAGGTTAGTTTGTCAAAGTTCATATTTTGTTTCTATGACCTCATAGTTAGAAAGAGCTTGAAATTCCATGCAGGTTTGCCTTTTACATCACCTAAAAATTCGTCCATATGAGGGAGTTATGCACAGTCAAAGTTTTGGTCAAACCTGATATTCGCATGAAGAGGGTCATATTTTATAAACTCAGTTTTGCTGTATGAAGAACATCATCATCATATTTGAAACACCCCCTGATAATATCCTGAGGTCGAAATATCCAGATGTCAACTTTAAGTCATAGTAAGTTTTCCCCGTCGAGCGGTCTTTTGTATCGCGAAAGGTCATCATCATGATCTTGGTCTATCACCGGATAAAAATCATGCAGTCCCAATATCCAGACGTCAATCTTAGGTGATAATGTGTTTTACCCATCAAATGACCTTGGGCACATCGTGAGCATCATGATATTATAATATCACCCTACTTAGAAAATCCACCATCTGCATAATTTGCATGCGCACGTCAAAGTCCTGGTGATCATCATCATCCTGATCTTTCAAGGCAGGATCATATTTCATATCCTCCTGATCTCCTTTTGCACAATCACGATGATCACCCTATCTTTCAAAGGGAGGGTGATATTCCATTCCTAAGTCATGTTGTCAAGATCATCATGATCTTGTTTGTCTACCCGATATTTCGTAATGTCCTCCTGCTAAGAAATATAACCTTTTGCAAATATCCTGATGACGTCATCCTAACCTGATAAACAAAGAAGCAAATATCAAGATGACATCACCATCACATTTCTCCTTCGGCAGGATATTTTCCAAGGCATGATCCGGTTCGCCAATATGACGATGACGTCATGTTCTAAGATTAACAAAGGCCCCGGATATCCTGATGACGTCATCTGGACATTCAGCAGGATCATATTTTAAATCACCTAGGGCGGATATGATGATGATGATCATCATCATCCTGATCTTTCGAGAGGGTTACCTTGGCCGCAAAGGGGTCATATTACATACACCACCCGATCATCTTCCTTAGGTGACCCGATATTACATTTATCCCCTGATCTTAACGAAGCATGATGGTGACGTCATCTTTTGCATTTTAATGAAGCCCGAATATGACGATGACGTCACCATCATATTCCTTTCCTCAGCAGCAGGATCATATTCCAAATCCTCCTATTTTCCTTCGACATGATGATGACGATGATGTCTTTCTTTCCCCAATATGCAGAAGTGAAACATCCTGATGTGCCTTTCATCAGAGCATTCGGAAGGGAGGAGCATCATATTTCATGATATCCTGCAGCTAGATGGAAGACATAGAGTTGAGCATGTCTTCCCGATGGAAGACATCATCATGATTTTTGGCGTCGGTATAACTGTTGCCATCGGCCAAGTCTAATTTTGTCACACCGATGTGAATATGATGATGACCCGAAACATACAAACAGAGCATGCAAAGCCGGATTTGAAATAATTTGTTAAAAGCGGTTATTTCCTTGTATATTTTGAGATCATCATGATCATATTTGGAGCCCGATATACAAGAAAATGGGCGGGAAAATGAAGTGATGGAAATTTGAAGACCCGATTGCTGATTTCCAGTCAACGATGGTTGACCCGAGTGTTTTGATGCTGTTTATGCATTTAGTGCATAATTTTCCACTGATTTGAAGCTCGATTGCCTGTAGCTGCACATTTTGGAGGCTTGTTTAATAAAACGTTTTACTTCCTGTTGTTTATCCACATGATGATGAACTTAATGTTTGTCTGTTTACTTGCAGGAAGTCATGATGCTGTTAGAGCTACTGCTGAAGCTGAGCGTTGTATGGTTGCACATGGAGGCAACATGAACCAGAAATGAGGAGGATATTGTCAAATATGCTGTTCGCCAGCTGGAGATCGAATCAAATCAAAGATGCTGGAATATTCTATGCCAGCTATACATTTGCCAACTGGCGAAGCATGTGCTTGTCATCTGGACCATTGATTATTATGAGAGGATCCTGATCCTTGGATGATTGTAACTGTTTTCTGGCATTTGCTCTATATAAAGGCCAGAGCCTGATACATTGAGATAGAGATGAATACACAGACGCATTTGGCGCATTAAGGCCAATTACTGTAGAATCAATTAGGAGATCAGATTACTGAGACTAATGAAGACTGAATTGTTGAAATGTCAAGGTTCTTTCTTCAGATCACTGTAAATGTACCTGTTCTTGAGCATACTGAATGGATATGAAGTTTCAGATTACATCCTGATTGTAAATTTTACGTAATCTTCTTGTTGATTTCTGGATATGTACTGGTGAATGCTGTGTTCAACTGGAAGCGCTTTCATTTCATTACATGTTGTTGTCAACTTTTCCTTTGAAGATTTGCACTAGATCATGCAGATTTGTGGAATGTCCTGGTGAAGTATGATTTCTAGTTTCCTTCTTTTCATTGCATGTATGGGAGCTTGTATGTGGATCAGTGATCTAAGTCAAGTAGTTTTGGGAATCTCATTCTTTAACCCTTTTCCTTTTTTGAATTTCATAAATTCATCACCATAACTGCAAATCATGATAAATAACAAGTAGAACAGAGAAATATGCTGAAATCCCGTAGGTAACTGAAAATTATTAGCATATTTGAGTTAAATGCATGCAGTATTGAAAATATCATGCAAAGAATTGCAAATAATGGTAGAAATCATGCAAATATCAGCCTGTAGGCACATTATTTGACTAAATTCACAGTGCAGAGGTAGAATTGTTGTAGATTTATGCAGGGCAGACATATAGAGCAGGATATTTGGAGGAATAATGATGAACTTTGAAGAAATACGTAAGGCCCCTGAATGGAAAACAGCAACACACATCAACCACTGAGTAACGTCAGTAGATTAAGACCTAATCAACGGAGACTTGGGATCATGAATTCTCTGAATTCATCGTATCTTTCAAGATGATAAAGGTTGTTGTGTAACTTTTATTCTATGTTTGTGAATGACTAACATCATCACCAACATAAATTGGCGCTAGAAGGAGGGCTTGATAATAGATGCTCCTATTCAATTGAAGTGATATCCCCTGCTTCTGTTTAGCAGCTTGCTTTAAATCTTGCAAACATATATGCAGGCCCCTCGCTTCTAACGCAACATAAATTGGCGCTAGAAGGAGGGCTGAACAAAGAATTTTTGGATTTCTGCAAATATTGCATAAATATTTCAGCATTTCAGTTGAATGTCTGCAAATATCTCTCATCTGAGATGTTTTGGTTGTACCTTTGCAAAGATCTAGCTTGAAACATCAAAGATTTGTTGGATTTTCTGGACTTTCAAGTTTTAGTCTGAGATATGATAGATCTCCTTAAAATTTCAAAATACTAAAAAATTGAAAAATATAGTCTCATTTTGATGGATGTATATGAAGGCAATTGTCAAATTAACATTCCTTTATTTCAGGAAACTTTGAATAGGCAGCTTTACCCTCACAGTTTGTCTAACTTTGGTTTATCTACCTGTTGCAGGATACACCAGACTGTGGAACACAGTGAAATAAATTGTTTAACTTTCCTTACAAGGTTGGATTTATACTTGAAAGGACTAATATTCTTCCTGGATGTGTTCAGGGCCGAAATCTGGAAAGAAAATGAAGAAATCTGGCAGGAAAATGAAGAAATTTTCCAGGAAAATGAAGAAATTCTGGAGCAACAAGCAGATGCAGTACCAGAAGTCATTAATTGTCCAGACACTGAAGTGGACCGATCTGAAGATTTTGAATTATACTTGTCTAGAAATATACAGTGTAGTCAAATATTAGGTTTGCCCATTGATGATGTCTTGATTGAAAGCTGGTGCAGATTACATGATGAAGAGCATTCAGAGAGAGATTGTTACCCTTGCTTGGTCATGTTGAAAAAGATTCTAGAAAATACAATAGCTGAGTCGGTTCCAGAAGGTAAAGAAGAGGAAACATCTTTCCTGGATTCATTTTATGGTGAGATTGATAGGAGTTCTCTACTTCCTAATACAAGTAAGGACCAGTCAGTATGCAGGTATGAATCTTGTGAAGATTTTAGAGAAGAAATCACTCATCAGGATAATATTTTTGATTCTGATCCTAATACTTTTGATAAAGAAGATGAAACATCTTTCCTGAAGTCATTCTATGGTAAAGAGAAATGTAAACAGATAGTAGAGCAGTTTAAATACACTACTGCTGATGATAAAGTTCCTATGATAGTAACTCAGGGAGTCATAGAGAAGAAAATAAATGCTGATTTATTACCTGACTTCTTTGAATTAAATGATCAAATGCAAGAATGTTGCAGGTTAATGGAACCAGATCCTCTAATAGATAGAAAATGTGAATTATTTAATGAACAATTCCTGAAAGATGAAGATGTAGAAGACTTTGGAGTTGTTGTGCATAATCAGATGTCACTCCAGAAATATTTTGAAAATGAAACAGGGGAGTGTCCTTATCAAGTGAAAGTTGTTTCTCTTTTACAGTCACATGATTTAGAAATGATAAATTTCTGTATATCAGGTTATGATGATAAAGATACTTATTTAGATGCTGATGTGCAGGAAATTGAAGAAAATACTGAGAAGTTTCCTGAACTGGAGGATAAACTGAACATCCAGAATGAAGGGATAAGGCTGGATAAAGATGAAGAATTAATACATCAAGAGTCATACATCCTTCAATTTGAAGAGAGACCAGGCACTGAGCCAAGCAGTGAAAATATAGAATTAAATGGAGGACCAGCTGCCAATGAAGAAGCATGTCCAGCAAAGCCAGAAATACACCAGGTTGTATTTCTCCTTTCCACAGTAAATGATGTTGAATACTATTTTGATTATGGAAATTCAGAAGATAAGACATGCATATGGATTAATCATGAACATGATGGGCTTCCTTAGTTGCTGATCATCAAGAGTTATTCTGTTGAATACAGTGAATTCAGAATATCAGAATATTTTTCAGAATATAAAGATAAATTTGCTAGGTTGAGAACCATAACTGATACCCTAAGGCTCCTGCACAATCAAAAGAAGTATGCAAATACAGGTGTCCTTAGGTCTTTTTCTGGTTCTTGTTTGCCGAGTAGTAGTTTGTGTTTCCTTTTGTAGGTTAGTTGTTTGTACAGTCTGCTTCTTTTGCTTTCTTGTTCTGTTTCTGTTGTTTCCTTTTTGTAGGTTAGTTGTTTGTATAGTGTTTCTTCTGTTTTGTGTTGTTTTGGTTGAGTTTTGTTTTGGTAAGTCAAGATGATGCACTTCATCACCTAAGAAAATAACTAAATTGTTAGGATTCAAGTGATGAGATCAGATTTAGATATAGATTGTAATTCATTTTGATAAATATTCATGATCAGGTTTTATAATATCTTTTCATCAGGTGCCTTTTCTTGTCCAAAGTGAATCAAACACAATGAAACACCTAATAGCCTTGGGCTTGTTGAAGATATGAGTATAGGTGTTAAGTGAAAAATCTAAAGGGACTCCCTTGCTACCAATACAATCTCCAACCTAAAGCTGCAAGTGACCATACCTTGTACAAATGAGCTAACATGGTGATATCAGATATATAAATAAAAAATATATAAACAATAAACTTAGGCCATCTAAGTAACTCTATCGGGGCTATAGATGCCTGCTGGCAGTGGGGCTCTACTTAGGGAGATTGTATAGATAACCTTGCCGGGGCTATGGACGCTTGCTGGCAGCAAGGCTCTATCCAGGTTGGCTATGAGGGATGATCTCCAACTATGTAGTTTAACACCAGTTACTTATATTTTCAACTTGCTTTCAAGATGAGGATAATTAATCATATGCACACACATGATCCTTTGTTAGCACTGTTACCTTGATGAAACTTTATCATTCAAAGATCATGATGATTTTACTTAGAAAGAATTAGAATACTATAGATGAATATGATCATATCACTTGAATCATTTGAATTTTGTTGTTTTCTTTGGTGGCAAGTTGTTGTGTGGTTACACAACACGCCCCATTTTAACTTATCAAAATAGGGACCCAACTTTTGGCTTGGCTTGTGTTGTCTGCTTTCTGGCGGTTTGGTAAAAATAGGTCAGGTGCATCATCATCATGATATTCGATGAGGTTGGTCATCATCATGAGGTTAGTTTGTCAAAGTTCATATTTTGTTTCTATGACCTCATAGTTAGAAAGTGCTTGAAATTCCATGCAGGTTTGCCTTTTACATCACCTGAAAATTCGTCCATATGAGGGAGTTATGCACAGTCAAAGTTTTGGTCAAACCTGATATTCGCATGAAGAGGGTCATATTTTATAAACTCAGTTTTGCTGTATGAAGAACATCATCATCATATTTGAAATGCCCCCCGATAATATCCTGAGGTCAAAATATCTGGACGTCAACTTTAAGTCATCGTAAGTTTTCCCTGTCGAGCGGTCTTTTGTATCGCGAAAGGTCATCATCATGATCTTGGTCTATCACCCGATAAAAATCATGCAGTCCCAATATCCGGACGTCAATCTTAGGTGATAATGTGTTTTACCTGTCAAATGACCTTGGGCACATCGTGAGCATCATGATATTATAATATCACCCTACTTAGAAAATCCACCATCTGCATAATTTGCATGCACACGTCAAAGTCCTGGTGATCATCATCATCCTGATCTTTCAAGGCAAGATCATATTTCATATCCTCCTAATCTCCTTTTGCACAATCACGATGATCACCCTATCTTTCAAAGGGAGGGTGATATTCCATTCCTAAGTCATGTTGTCAAGATCATCATGATCTTCTTTGTCTACCCAATATTTCGTAATGTCCTCCTGCCGAGAAATATAACCTTTTGCAAATATCTTGATGACGTCATCCCGACCTGATAAACGAAGAAGCAAATATCAGGATGACATCACCATCACATTTCTCCTTCGGCAGGATATTTTCCAAGGCATGATCCTGTTCGCCAATATGACGATGACGTCATGTTCTAAGATTAACAAAGGCCCTGGATATCCTGATGACGTCATCTGGACATTCAGCAGGATCATATTTTAAATCACCTAGGACGGATATGATGATGATGATCATCATCATCCTGATCATTCGAGAGGGTTACCTTGGCCACAAAGGGGTCATATTACATACACCACCCGATCATCTTCCTTAGGTGACCCGATATTACATTTATCCCCTGATCTTAACGAAGCATGACGGTGACGTCATCTTTTGCATTTTAATGAAGCCCGAATATGACGATGACGTCACCATCATATTCCTTTCCTCAGCAGCAGGATCATATTCCAAATCCTCCTATTTTCCTTCGACATGATGATGACAATGATGTCTTTCTTTCCCCAATATGCAGAAGCGAAACATCCTGATGTGCTTTTCATCAGAGCATTCGGAAGGGAGGAGCATCATATTTCATGATATCCTGCAGCTAGATGGAAGACATAGAGTTGAGCATGTCTTCCCGATGGAAGACATCATCATGATTTTTGGCGTCGGTATAACTGTTGCCATCAGCCAAGTCTAATTTTGTCACACCGATGCGAATATGATGATGACCCGAAACATACAAACAGAGCATGCAAAGCCGGATTTGAAATAATTTGTTAAAAGCGGTTATTTCCTTGTATATTTTGAGATCATCATGATCATATTTGGAGCCCGATATACAAGAAAATGGGCGGGAAAATGAAGCGATGGAAATTTGAAGACCCGATTGCTGATTTCCAGTCAACGATGGTTGACCTGAGTGTTTTGATGCTGTTTATGCATTTAGTGCATAATTTTCCACTGATTTGAAGCTCGATTGCCTGTAGCTACACATTTTGGAGGCTTGTTTAATAAAACGTTTTACTTCCTGTTGTTTATCCACATGATGATGAACTTAATGTTTGTCTGTTTACTTGCAGGAAGTCATGATGCTGTTAGAGCTGCTGCTGAAGTTGAGCGTTGTATGGTTGCACATGGAGGCAACATGAACCAGAAATGAGGAGGATATTGTCAAATATGTTGTTCGCCAGCTGGAGACTGAATCAAATCAAAGATGCTGGAATATTCTATGCCAGCTGTACATTTGCCAACTGGTAAAGCATGTGCTTGTCATCTGGACCATTGATTATTATGAGAGGATCCTGATCCTTGGATGATTGTAACTATTTTCTGGCATTTGCTCTATATAAAGGCCAGAGCCTGATACATTGAGATAGAGATGAATACACAGACGCATCTGGCGCATTAAGGCCAATTACTGTAGAATCAATTAGGAGATCGGATTACTGAGACTAATGAAGACTGAATTGTTGAAATGTCAAGGTTCTTTCTTCAGATCACTGTAAATGTACCTGTTCTTGAGCATACTGAATGGATATGAAGTTTCAGATTACATCCTGATTGTAAATTTTACGTAATCTTCTTGTTGATTTCTGGATATGTACTGGTGAATGCTGTGTTCAACTGGAAGTGCTTTCATTTCATTACATGTTGTTGTCAACTTTTCCTTTGAAGATTTGCACTAGATCATGCAGATTTGTGGAATGTCCTGGTGAAGTATGATTTCTAGTTTCCTTCTTTTCATTGCATGTATGGGAGCTTGTATGTGGATCAGTGATCTAAGTCAATTAGTTTTGGGAATCTCATTCTTTAACCCTTTTCCTTTTTTTAATTTCATAAATTCATCACCATAACTACAAATCATGATAAATAACAAGCAGAACAGAGAAATATGCTGAAATCCCATAGGTAACTGAAAATTATTAGCATATTTGAGTTAAATGCATGCAGTATTGAAAATATCATGCAAAGAATTGCAAATAATGGTAGAAATCATGCAAATATCAGCCTGTAGGCACATTATTTGACTAAATTCACAGTGCAGAGGTAGAATTGTTGGAGATTTATGCAGGGCAGACATATAGAGCACGATATTTGGAGGAATAATGATGAACTTTGTAGAAATACGTAAGGCCCCTGTATGGAAAACAGCAACACACATCAACCACTGAGTAACGTCAGTAGATTAAGACCTAATCAACGGAGACTTGGGATCATGAATTCTCTGAATTCATCGTATCTTTCAAGATGAGTAAAGGTTGTTGTGTAACTTTTATTCTATGTTTGTGAATGACTAACATCATCACCAACAGTCGCCCAAAGGATCTAGGAGATAAAGGCATTTTGGCTAGATTGAGGTTGTTCTCTATGGAGTATTCCCCTACTCCTTTTTCTTTGATGGTAATCTTTTTCTCTTTGGTCTTTGATGAGGAAGCTTCAGAGGTAGGATCACGCCATGGGGTAGGGGACATCGATGCTCTATTGTTTGGTATGATGCAATCAGGTTTTGAAAGGACAGAGTTGCAATGCTGAAAGGGGTCAGGGTCACCTTGAATGGTTACTTGCTTGCTGTTATGAGAAAATTTTATGCATTGGTGATAGGTAGAAGGGACAACTTTCATGGCATGAATCCATGGTCTACCTAGGAGAATATTATAGGCAAGCTCCCTATCTAGGACTTGGCACACAACATCTTTTATCACCGGTCCCACTTATATGGGTAATACCACTGTTCCTTTTATAGTTCTCTCCTCTTCATCATAGGCTTTGATAGTTATCTTCTTTCTTTTATCAAATGTGTTTTCAGAGAACCCCAATGTAAGGACTAGCTTCAATGTGCAAATATTTAAACCAGCTCCCCCATCAATGAGAACCCTCTTGATGCTGTTCTTATGGATGAAGGCGACAATATGTATAGGGGTGTTATGAGGTTGAGACACTGAGAGGTCATCTTGTTCAGTAAATGATATGGTATTAGAGGAAGTCAGATTACCTACCATGGCCTAAAACTTCTCTTGGGCCAAGTTAGTGGGTATAGTGGTTTCCGCTAAGGCTTTATCAAGAATCTCCTTGTGGGAAGGAGATAGACACAACAAATCTAAGATAGAAATGTGGGTAGGAGTCTTTCGTAGTTGGTCTATGACACTATACTAATGGAAGTTGGACTGAGAAGGTGATTGATGCAGAGGCATCCACACTAAAACCTTAACATATAGCATGGATGTCTGCAACCCATCATCATCATCATCATCATCATCATCATATTTCTTGCTAACACTGTCAGCATCATCATATTTACTGTCGCCGACCGATATCCTCCTGATGACAAGCCTTCGCACTTTTGCCTGCTAGCAGCATCATCATGTTCGACAGCATCATCATGTTCGGCAAGCGTGAACATCCTCCTGACATCCACTGTTCATCTCACCGACAACTTCGACCTTCACTATCTTCAGCATCATGATGTTCAACATCATGTTAATCAGCAGGATAAGGAACATCTGGTTCCTCCCATTTATCCTGATGATGACAAACCTTAACTCCACGCACCGTCCCCTCGATGCTTACGTCACCTGATATCCTGATGACGTATATCCTGATGATGATGATGTCACCTGCAGCTCCTCAATATCCTGCTGCTCTGAAATATCCTGATGACGTATATCCTGATGATGATGACGTCATATCCTGCTATTGGCCAAACTTAACTTTTTCGGGACGCGATCAACCTGATCTTCTACCTTATGCCGATACGCTCCTCCTCGGCAACTCCTGATGATGATCACCCCGATGCTCATTCACTTCATGCATTCGACTGCATCATGCTCATCCCCACTTATCCGGATGACGATGCCCGAAGCGACTGCAGGATATTCACCAAAATATCCTGATGATGTCGTTTTGACAAACTTCCAGCCTTAGCGGATTTTCACCGTTCTGATCCGCTGAACCTCCTGGGATGACTCGATCCACTTCCAGGGTGATCTTCCAAACTCTATCAGCTTGGTCTAGTACATGCCCATGCTAGGGTCTTCAACACCTTTCAACCGCGATCCTGCACACCTGCATGCGAACAAACAAACTAAATCCTACCCTACTGTACATAACCATTCCACCGATCAGACGAATCAACCAGTGGAATGGATCAGTGAATCCATGAAACCACCAAACCAGCAAATCGATCAAATAATGGAATTCAACAGAGGATGAACAATAACAGGATCTCTTTATTGATTTCAACAGATGCTATTACAATACTCTGTCTCTCTCTCACAAAGTCTGATCGATCATATCTATACAATACCAACCGATCCTCATGCTTAAATAGATTTTCCTACGAGTACTACTGACCCGACTCCAAGCGGCTGGGAAATCTCTCCAGGTGACTGGGAGATCCAACCGGTCCTACAGCATGACAGCTGTCTAACAAACTAACTAAAAATAGTAAAACATGATCAGCATGACCTTGGTACAGTCAGCATGACCTTATTACATGCATTTGGTCTTATCAGACCTTCTTGAAAACATAAACAAGACTCAAACTAACTAACTGCCTCATGAAGGCCAGCTGTCAGGTAGGTGCTCCTGCACCATACTCCCCAACAGAAAAGAACTCATGTCCCATGAGTTTGGATTGTGGAAGTCCTCCACCTGTACACTTTGTCATGTCAGTGTTCTGACCTGGTCTAGCTTTATCCTCTGCTGGCTCTTGGCTGCTCCAAGACTTCTAAACTGTAACTTGCTTTCTGGCAAGTAAATCCGCATGCCTGTCAATGTAGGCCTTTCTCTCACATACCCTGTGTTTGTCAGGTTGTCTTACCAAAACCTCTGTCTGAACTGCTTCTTGAACTTCTGCAATGTTCAATTCTATCTTCCTTTCAATCTTTATAGGACAAACAATAGTCCCAACTATGACAACATCCTTGTCATTCTTCTGAACTGGTTGCTGTGTGCAAACCTGTTTCTGCACCTGCTGCTGACCTCTGTCAGTCAAAACTAAAACTTTCTTCAATCTGTTGTCCTGAACAACTTCTTTCCCTACAGTGTCCTCATCTGCCTTTATGCCTGCTCCTATAGGCACCTGTACAAACTCCTTCTTTCCCATTAAAATGATTTTGGCTGCCCCCTGTGTTGCAGCATCTACCTGTAATGGCATCAACTTCATAGTCTTCCCATCTTTCTTGATGATGTAGGTATTAGCATACCCATCATACAGTACCCTTCTATCAAATTGCCATGGTCTACCCAACAGTAGGTGACAACATTCCATGGGCAAAATATCACACAAAACCCTATCATGATATGCTCCAATCTGAAAATCAACATATGCCTGTTCAGAGACAAAAAGTGATTGACTATCACTCACCCAAGATGCCTTGTAAGGGTGCTGATGTGGAATCCTTTCCAAATTCAGTTTATCCACCATTTCCTAAGATACCATGTTGTCTGTTGAACCAGTATCAATGACAACCTTACATACCTTACCTTTGCTCTTACATATGGTCTTGAAAAGAGCTCTTCTTTGCATCAGATCCTTTGATGCCTGCAAACTAATTCTCCTTAGCATCAATGATTCTCCCTCCTCAGGATATGCATAATAGTCAGGCTCCTTATCCTTTTGATAAGTGTTTGAACTCTGCACACTTTGCTCTACTTTCTCTTCCTGTACCAGTTGTACTCTCTTGTCATTTGTTCTATCATTTCTGGATGATGAACCCTTGTTTTCTGGACATTTGAAAGATGGATGACCAAACTCACCACAGGTGTAACACTTGCCTGAAAATGGAGTAGAACCTCTACCACCTCCAAATCTTCCTCTATTACCTTTCCATCCACCTCTGAAATCAGACTGTCCCTGTCCTTTACCAGTGTCTTCTTGACCCTCATTGGTTTGCTTTTGTGTAGGGGCTGCTCCTCTTCCCCTCATATTGTTTCCTCTTCCTCTCATGGACTTATCATGTCCTCTATTCATCTTTTCTTCAATCCTGATTGCCATTTGGTAACAATCCTCCACATTCTTAGGGTTAGCTAAAACTAACTCATCCTGTATGTTCAATCTCAAACCAGCCAAGTACCTAGCCACCTTTTCTACCTCATTCTCATGATGACCAGATCTCATACTCAACTTATAAAACTCCTCAGTATATGCCTTCACATCCCTTTCCTTCTGCCTTAAAAATTGCAGCTTCTTAAACATCTGAATTTCATAATCCCTTGGCAAGAATTTACCCTTGATCCTTGCTACCATCTTATCCCATGAAGTGATCTTTGACTTCCCTTGTTTCCTTCTCTCAGATTGTACATAATCCCACCATACCAAAGCATGACCTCCTAACTTGGTCTTTGCAATCTTTACCTTCTGATCCTCAGCAACATCTTCACATTCAAAGTGATTATCAAGTGCAGCAATCCAATCCAGCAACTCATCTTCATTCAAACTTCCATTATATTTGGAAACATCAACCTTTACCTTAGGTTTATCACTCTACACTGCCTTTAACAATTTTGCAAGTCTCTGGTCTTCAGCATCCAGATCTTCAGCTACCTCTTCATACTCTTCAACAGCATCTTCATCTTCTTCAGACTCACTGTCTGCCACTTCCCTCTTTTTGTTCTTTTCCAGGGCTACAAGCCTGGCTTGAAGTGCTTCAGCAAGCTCCTTCATCTTCCTCATCTCTCTGGCATGTTTTTCCTTCATCTCCTGCAATTCCCTTGCAGTACTACTACCTTTTGGAGGCATTTTGTCAACCTCTCAATCCACACACAACACACAATCAACTCTACCTCTGCCCTTTCGGTGACAGAATCAACACACAACAGCCCAGACCTTTTGCTGAGCTCTGATACCACTATGATGCAGAGGCATCCACACTAAAACCTTAACATATAGCATGGATGTCTGCAACCCATCATCATCATCATCATCATAATATTTCTTGCTAACACTGTCAGCATCATCATATTTACTATCGCCGACCGATATCCTCCTGATGACAAGCCTTCGCACTTTCGCCTGCTAGCAGCATCATCATGTTCGACAGCATCATCATGTTCGGCAAGCGCGAACATCCTCCTGACGTCCACTGTTCATCTCACCAACAACTTCGACCTTCACTATCTTCAGCATCATGATGTTCAACATCATGTTAATCAGCAGGATAAGGAACATCCGGTTCCTCCCATTTATCCTGATGATGACAACCTTAACTCCACGCACCGTCCCCTCGATGCTTACATCACCCGATATCCTGATGACGTATATCCTGATGATGATGATGTCACCTGCAGCTCCTCAATATCCTGCTGCTCCAAAATATCCTGATGACGTATATCTTGATGATGATGACGTCATATCCTGCTGTTGGCCAAACTTAACTTTTTCGGCCCGCGATCAACCTGATCTTCTACCTTATGCCGATACGCTCCGCCTCGGCAACTCCTGATGATGATCACCCCGACGCTCATTCACTTCATGCATTCGACTGCATCATGCTCATCCCCACTTATCCGGATGACGATGCCCGAAGCGACTGCAGGATATTCACCAAAATATCCTGATGATGCTGTTTTGACAAACTTCCAGCCTTAGCGGATTTTCACCGTTCTGATCCACCGAACCTCCTGGGATGACTCGATCCACTTCCAGGGTGATCTTCCAAACTCTATCAGCTTGGCCTAGCACATGCCCATGCTAGGGTCTTCAACACCTTTCAACCGCGATCCTGCACACCTGCATGCGAACAAACAAACTAAATCCTACCCTACTGTACATAACCATTCCACCGATCAGACGAATCAACCGGTGGAATGGATCAGTGAATCCATGAAACCACCAAACCAGCAAATCGATCAAATAATGGAATTCAACAGAGGATGAACAATAACAGGATCTCTTTATTGATTTCAACAGATGCTATTACAATACTCTGTCTCTCTCTCGCAAAGTCTGATCGATCATATCTATACAATACCAACCGATCCTCATGCTTAAATAGATTTTCCTGCGAGTACTACTGACCCGACTCCAAGCGGCTGGGAAATCTCTCCAGGCGGCTGGGAGATCCAACCGGTCCTACAGCATGACAGCTATCTAACAAACTAACTAAAAATAGTAAAACATGATCAGCATGACCTTGGTACAGTCAGCATGACCTTATTACATGCATTTGGTCTTATCAGACCTTCTTGAAAACATAAACAAGACTCAAACTAACTAACTGCCTCATGAAGGCCAGCTGTCAGGTAGGTGCTCCTGCACCAGTGATGACCTTGGAGGGACAGTATTTAACGTGACTTTACCACTATGGGTAATGATACTGCAATCATTTTAGTTAGGCTTTGATTGGTGGTTGGGCATGACCACATTGATTTGTGGTATGTGCTCTGCTATGCAATTGATGGTATAGTCGAATGGCACACTTGCGTAGTTGGCATTACTATTCCCATTATTCTAATTTTGCCTGTTGCAGTTGTTGTTGTTGTTGTATGGCCTATCATGATTGAGAAGTGGATCCTTGTAAGCCACATGTGTCTCATTAGAGGTATGTTGTTGAGTTCCTCCTTGATTTTGATCAAATACATCTTGAATAACATGTTTGAGATAGATACAATTGTTGGTTGTATGTCCTCTTCCTCTATGATACTGACAATAGTCAGTGTCTTTCCAATAGTGAGGTTTGATTTGAGGTTTGTAATCACTTGTTGGTAGTAGAGAGATTTCATTGTTGGCCAATAGCTTCCTTAATGCAGATTCTTGGGACTCACCCAGCAGTGTGAGCTTTCACCTTAGATTTAAGTTGAACCATGGTCTTGGCTCCCGAGAGAATATTTTGTTGGGTGTAACATTTCTTGCCTCTCCTTTGAGGGTGAATATTGGCTGTTGTTTGGGAGCCACCACCTTGGCATCAACTACTCCATCATTGACGACATTTTTGTTTTTAGTCCAAAACTTTGATTTGTTAGTTGTGTAGTTGGAGGTGGGTGTGTCCTTGTATAACTTGATTTGCCCCTTGGCAATCATAGCTTTCTCGGTGAACAATCCCATCTCAATGACCTTTGAAAATGAGGTAGGGCATTGGATTTGTATTTGATAGCTAAGATCAGAGTTGAGGTTATGGACGAACATCTCCATTAATTACTTCTCTGGTACATCATATGAACATTTACTTGCTAGTTATCTCCACCTTTGTAGGAAGGAGGTGAATGATTCACCACTCTTTTGCTTGGTGTTGCATAGGTCAAGCATGGAGACTTCATGTTCAATATTGTAAGAGAAGTGTGTGATGAATTTGTTGACTAACTCATCAAAAGTTTTGATGCCCGGTGGGAGTCATGAGAACCACTCCATGGCTTGCCTACCTAGAGATCTAGGGAATAGTCTCATTAAGTAAGTCTCATTCTGAGCTACTTCCATGCATGCTACATTGAATTCCCTAATGTGGTCTCTAGGGTCCCCTTTCCCTTCGTACTTGTCAAGTTTAGGACCTTCAAATCGATAGGGAAATGGTGTCATGTCCAAACTTTTATCAAAGGGGTACGGTGCAATATCTTCCAAGGAGTAGGTTTTGGTGTTTGTACCCATTTTTTATATTGTCATTTGTTGCTTTAGACCCTCAATTTGTTTCCTCATTTCCTCCATAGGAGTGTTTGGATCTATGGCTTTCTTTCCTTTGCCTTCCCCATTGTGGTGTTCATGATTATCCTCTACGGTTTGTTGGATTTTACTTAGATCGAAATCGGTGGGGAGCTTAATTCCTAGATTTGCGAGATGATAAAAATACTTGTGAGGGTCGTCATGGAGCACTTTCTCTAGCAAGCATTGTAATTTCTAATTTTGGAGGGTTCCTTAATACTCTTCGTGAGAGATTTCTTAGTCACTATCATGAGGGGTGATGATGTGGTTAGATGATCCGGCCATTTGAAGTTACTTTTTGCATTGAGATCTAGTAAGAACCATGCAAGTTGACGTGGGATGAGGTGGGATGAAACTAGAGATTTTGGCAAGGTGCTGATGGAGACTGTTGAGAATAGGATACTTATGACAAGATTTGGACAAGGGATTCTTTCGATCAATGATTCCAAGTAAGACGGCCGATACAAGATGATAGTCACTAGTAAGGGTACTCAATACATGTCTTACTGTGTATGTACTAGTTGTGCACCAAGACCACTAGTGAAGTTTTGTGACCTACTAGGGTTACTTGAATCCAAAGTGATATGAAAAAGGGGCCTATGCTAATCTAATATGGGATACTTTGACTTTGGACTAGGAAGACCTAATAGAAGGTGAATGGGATGACCAACGAAAGAGAGACTTTGATATGAAATGGATGGAAAAATGACTGCAAGGTAAGATCTAATCTCAAAACCTAGAACTAGACTGAAATGGGTATCCAAAAATGACAAAAATTTCCCTCAAAGATTGTGCAAGTGCTCACTGTCACGTATGTACCGGAACAGATGCGCTGTAGAAAATGGTAAATGCACAGGAAGTCGACACATAAGTACCACACTGGTAAAAATCAAATGCACTATGATAGGTAGTTAAAGAACTGCCAATCAGTACATATGCACCGTAGGTCAGCACAAATGCATAGCAACAGAGGACGGATGCACCGTTCTAGTTTTTCTTAGTATTTTTGCAATTTTTTGGAAATTTTCTAATGTTATTGGTACTTTGGTTGCAAGAAGATCTTTTTGATCTGATTTTATGAAATTATGGCAAGACTACACAGCAAACACAAAGAATATTTTTATGGTTTTTTTATTTTTTTGTTATTTTTCTTGAAGGATAGTATAAAACCAAATTCTCACTATCTCTAGTGAAGCATCTTCGGGAGGTGATAATTGCCCTTACCCACACTAGATTTTAGGGGTTTTTGGTCTACTAAAACAAAGAATGAGTAATAAAGGCAACCATTTGAGTGGTTATACATGTGGCAGCACTACTCTCCATTATGGAGTTTCCCAGCCTGTAAGGGTTGCACTTTGGAGGGTTTTAGGGAAGGTTGGTTGTCGGTATAATACAACTGCACTCATTGTTTGAAGTTTTCACCCCAAACACAATTTATTTATAGTGGCTTGGAAGGGCTTGGTGTATAGCCTGTTACCACTTAGGGTCATTCCTACTTGGATGAACGGTATCGAAGAGTAGGCCCCTCTAAAGGAAAAACACATAAGAAAATGATATGTCTGGCATTTTGTTCACCCAAGATAGGGGAGAGCATAGGCCTGGTATCATTCCCAAAACATAGAATAGAGTGGTTCTTTTCCCCTAGTTAAAATGAGAAAAATAGATGAGCTATCTACTTGGGCAACCACAGAATTTTGTTAACTTTGAAGTGATAACAAGATAGCAATGGTCCAGTTTTACCAAGATAGCAATGATGAGTTCAATTTTATCCTAGATAGCATGAATTGTTAACTTTGAAGTGATGGTTGAGATAGCAATGGTTCAGTTTTACCCAGATAGCAATGATGAGTTTAATTTATCTAAGTAACACGAATTTATTAACTTTGAAGTGATGGTCGACATAACAATGGTTCAAATTTACCCAGATAGCAATGATGAGTTCAATTTTATCTAGATAGCAATGAGTTGTTAACTTTGAAAAGATAGCAATATAGCAATGATTCAATGATATGCAAGATAGCAATGATTCAATTACCACTTTCCTAGTTAAAAACTATGTGAGATTTGCATGAGCATCCATTTACTTTCCCATTAGAAATCAAAGGGTGAGTTAACAAGTGCAACTATATGAATCTAAACCAATACCTAGCCTACAAAATAGATCAAGAGAGTTCCTGCAAAAAGATGTCATCTTTAGTGAAAACTTCAAGAAAACCCTAAAAATCACTGTCTAAAACAGATGCGCAGCTTCATAGACTGAATGTGCAGAAATAGAGAACATAAGCACCTCAGTACATATACGCTAGACAGAGGTCAAAAGTGTAGGAAAATAGTGTATATGCACTGATCTAATATATGCACCATATCAGAGGGTAAATGCACTATGAAAGAGACTGTATATGCGCCACAAGAATGTATGCGCTGGAACAAACAATATATGTCTTAGATCAGAGACTATATGCACCGTAGGAATGTATGCGCCGTAACAGACAGTATATGCATGTTAGAATGTGTCAAATGTGCTGTTTCCTCCTGTGTACGACTTTCTAAAACACAAAAACTTCATTTTTGGGTTAAATTTGGGGCTAGGCCCCATGGTGGGCACCAAAAATGTTAAGGGAAAATTGGATTCAAATGAATAATCAATAATATTACATATCAAGATACCTAAAACTCAATGAAAAGGTGAGAAAAAAAGATTCAATCAAAACAATGAACAATATAAAGGAAACCTCCTTTAATTCATAGCTTCCATTGATTGCCTATCACAAATGATCTTATCTATGAATATGGCTCTCAGAAGGTGCACTTCCTTGCTATGATTCCAAGATTGTCAAATGGGAATGACTATGATAGTTTCACCATGAAGATGAGCTTCACAATGATGATAGTAGTCCGTAGTAATGAGTTTGATCACAAGCAATGAAGGAATTGGTACCAAAGGCGCACTGAAATTCCTGCAGAGTAATGATACTTAAAGCTTGGATGAATGAAATGGAAGAATGAGTTTCAATTTATAGAGCTGGGAAAGAGAAGATCAACAGTATAGAAAGAATGAGAAGATCAACAGTTGAGAAACCTTAAGGAACGTGCACGAATAAGAAGAAGACACGTGTCTTGCTATATTTTGCATGGGAGGAATTAATAAAATAGAAGAATGAGTTAACTGAAGAGATAAATTAATTAAAATAATAGATCAATTAGTTAAGAGAATAGAACTAGGGAATAGAAATTGCATGAGGATGAGAAGATATTTTAGCTCAATTAATATTTAAAATATTCAATTGCATGTGCACAAAGATTGAATTATATTAGAGATAACTCAATTTAGAAAGAAAAGACAACTTAAATAAATAATTGATTTATTTAAAGTTAGAGAAGATGTTATTGGAAGAAACAATTAAATAATTGGTATTATTTAATTTAAAATGATTTTGGAAGAATTAATAAAATATTTGATTATATTTTATTTTTAGAGATTGAGAGGATATAAATAAATTTGATTTGATTTATTTAAATTTGGAAGAATGATTTTGATTTAATTAAATAATTAAGAATTATTTAATTGTTTGGAAGAATTTAATTAAATAAAGGAATTTATTTAATTTTGACTTTAGAAGAGATAATTAAATATTTTGATATTTAATTAATTTAGAGGAATGTGAATCAAATAAATAAATTTGTTTATTTATTTATTGATAGAAGAATTAGAAGGGAATAAATATTAAGAATATTTATTTAGACCAAGTCGTGTCATTTTTAGGCGTATACATTAATCTTTACTTCAAGATAAATCATGAGGACATCCTAATTGTTGAGGTCTTTGTTGATGATATCATTTTTGGTGGAAATGAATGTATGTGCAAAGCATTTGCTGACCAAATGAAAAGTGAATTTGAAATGTCAATGTTTGGAGAGATGAATTTCTTCCTAGGTCTACAAATTGTTCAGTCAAACAAAGGTATCTTTATATCTCAGTCCAAGTATGTGAAAGAATTGTTGAAGAAGTTTGGAATGGAAGATTTAAAGCCAGTAGGTACACCTATGGTAACCAGATGCAAGTTAAGTAAAGATGATGATTCACCCAAGACAAATCAGAAAAGGTATAAATCAATGATTGGAGGATTGCTCTATATGACCTAGACCAGACTTGACATCATGAACACCATTGGACTTGTTGCTAGATTTCAATCTAATCCAAAAGAATCCCACGTTGTGGTAGTCAAAAGAATTTTTAGATATCTCAAGGGGACAATTGATTATGGGTTGTGGTATCCAAAAGATAATGACTTTACTCTTCATTCATAAATAGATGTTGATTGGGCAAGAGATGTGGATGATAGAAAAAGTACTAGTGGTGGTGCCTTTTTCTTGGGAAGAAGATTGGTCTCTTGGATGAGGAAAAAGCAAGAGGCAATATCTCTATCTACTACAGAAGCAGAATATATATAGCAACAAGAAATAATTGTACTCAGGTTTTATGGATGAAGCAAATGTTGAAGGACATTAGAGTTGTGTTTGAGGAGCCAGTCACAATCTTTTGTGATAATTCTAGTGCAATAAGTATATCAAAGGACCCAGTGTTGTATTAAAAAACAAAGCATATATCTATCAAGTTTCATTTCTTGAGAGAGAAGGTAAATGAGAATGAGGTCAAGTTGGAGTTTGTGTCATCCAAAGATCAAATTGTAGATCTTCACTAAGCCTCTTCCCAAGGATACCTTTGAATATATTAAAGAGAAGTTAGGGGTTATTACCACTCCAAATCAGAACTAAGATGCACTAAGTTGCATCTATCCGATGGAATTCTCAGTCATATCTTGAGATCCAGATTGATGTTGAGAAAATACTACTCTAAGGAGTAGTTAATATGCAAACATTGAAGATCAGTCTGAAATAAAAAGGGGAAGAGATGATTACAAATATGCGCCCTTTGCCATTAATGTCAAAGGAGGAGAGAAGTCATGTGAAAAACTTTGAAGCAAGTAGTTGCTAGTGAAAGGAGGAGCAGTGAAGAAAGTGGTTGCAAGTGTGATAGGAGAAAGGGGGATAAGTTCTTATCTTGATGGTTGAATCAGTTTTTCACATCATATGTTGCCATCAATGACAAAGGGGGAGATTATTGCAAATATGTGCCTGATGTGTTGTCATTGATGTCAACATATATTTCTGTCAGAAACAATGAAGACAGTGCAGAGGAGTGATTAGCATTTCTAGTAAGGTGATGATCAGAGTATGTGGACTAAAGGGCTTGTATAGGGTTGTCTATTATTTCTCCAGTTGAGATTTGAGAGGTCCACATGAAGATCTGGCAAAGTTATGACCCTCTAAACAAAACAGGTTTCTACAATTGTTCTGTAGTGATAGAGTGGTAAGAAGTTGGTTCAAATTGGTCTGGTATGAGCATATTGTGATGTGTGGATCTAGAGACATGTCTAGGATGTTGGTGTGTTCCCTCAACTCAAGTGGTTCGTGGTTTGCAAGTCTAGAAGCAATCTTTTTAGTATGACAGTCATGACAGTATGTGTTCTTGAGGTTCAGTGTGAAGATGCAAGTGATTTTGGTGATGTAAAGTGGTGTGACTATTCTTGTTGACTAAATTGTGCTTGTGGTGGTCTCTTGATCATGTGGCTATTGTGTTGGTGGTCTGCATTGACAAAGGAGCTTGTGATTGAAG
Source organism: Cunninghamia lanceolata (assembly GCA_027924645.1). Lineage (NCBI taxonomy): Eukaryota > Viridiplantae > Streptophyta > Pinopsida > Cupressales > Cupressaceae > Cunninghamia > Cunninghamia lanceolata. Next base: position 11,379,473 of record BSBN01000193.1, read on the forward strand.
TTTTCCTCTTGGTTACTATTGTTCTTCCCAGTCTTGGCTGACTAGATGTTCCTAGCATGTTGTGGATGATCTAAAGATCATTTTATGAAGCATGGCATGTTAATAAAGGAAGAATCAAGTCTTAGCGATGATTGGCTGACAATGTAAAGATCCACATTAAGTTTGGCTGACCTTGTTGATCATTCAAAGATGGATGAAGTGTATAAATACTTGTTGAAGAGTTGTTAAACTTTATCCTTTAGCAAAAACAGATCAAATTTGAATAAAGGAATAGAAGCAGAGTAGAGAAGAAAATGAGCAAGAGCAGTATAGAGTGTGAAGTTGGTAAAGAAGAATTCAGGGCAGAGTAGAATTTTGAGCATTCACTGAAACTAAACTAGGCATCAAGTAGATGTTATTTATGAGTTAATTCATTTTGTTCTAAATAAATTCTATAGGTAGTGAGCCTCCCTTTTGAGAAATGAGCTCTAGGTAGTGTGCCCGAAGGCATGTGCCTTCTATTTTTCTAAAGTACTTTTAATAGGGTACAAATCTTTGTGGGTTAACCCCCACCTTGGTTTTTCCCTTAACCAGGTTTCCACGTCAAAATCCCTATGTCAAGTGAGTTGATTATGTTTCTACTCTTATGTTGTTGATCTATGCTTTACTGGGTACATCACTAATCTGGTAAGAAGTTAATAAAGGAGGTTAAAAGAAGAAAAAGTTTATATTGTGTGACAACTGAATCACCCCCCCTCTTAGTTGTCTGGTCTAATTCCAACATATAATGCATGCTAAAATCTATTTCCTCCATTATTTTGAGAAACCTAATTTCTCCAATACATGTAAAAGGAAGTCCCAATTTACCATGTCATATGCTTTTACCATGTCATATGCTTTAGCCATGTCTAGCTTTCTAACTATTAGTGAACAGATTTTGTCAACACTTGTTTAATAAAGACTCACCTAGTTGGCAGTAACAAAATCCACTAATAGTTGGTTAATTTTTAGAAATTGCCCTCTAAATGTTTTAGAAGCTACAACTTGCTTCCTAAGATGATAATTTATATTTACTGGCATAATTTTAACCTAAAAGCGAGGAAAGGAATTCTTCCATAATTATAAAATAAAACTGATCCACAACACTTAATGTATTACAAGAAAAAAAAATAACTTAGAAGAATTGAAATGAATAGTTCTCCTCCTAGATGCACAAATGGAAGAATAATAATAACTAGGGCATAATGAAGGAATCACCATATATAGTATCAAGTTTTGACATAAGAAAGAAGATACTTCTAATGATAATTCAATAATCAAAGAAGAAGGTTATCAACATTTTACATAGAGCAACATAGGTATCATATTTTAATCACACCACATATCCAATATACAAAGAATAAATGGCTCATATAAAGAGAAACAATGGAATCACTGTCAACTTTCCTTCTATACTGATGAAATCAAATGGAACAAAATATTGTCTTCTCTTAAAAATGACACCACATATATTGCATAAAATATTCCACTTACTCCTTCAAATTCAAAATGCAATGTCCAGTGTTCTAGTAATGAAAAGGAAATTTCACCCAAAAGATCCCCACGCTCTTTTACTCATACATTATATAGTAAAAGAGTGGGAATTGACTTTTCTCATATAATTGCCTTATAAAAATAACAAAATAAAATAAAGTTTTGATACCCTAAACGAGACATAATATTGAATAATAACATAAGTCTTAACATAACAAAGTATAAAAATTCAAAGAAACTATTATGAAGACACTTATTTATCTTCCTCATCCAATGTCTCAGATCCAATTGGTTCTTTTGTAACATTTTTTCCTACTTCATCCCCTATTTTATAAGAAGTGTCCAGCTTGTCTTGAAGGACTTTGAATTTGTTTAGAATTGAGATCACACTCTTAGCATTATGGATGCTATTGATGATTAGTCTTGTTCTACACATCTGTAGTATGCCACTAGCTTCTTCATATTTCCTCTACATTTCCAAAACATCTTTCTTGAAACTCATCAAGTAGCTACATTGTTCAACCTTTCAATAGAATTCACAGCTGAATCTTCTTTGATATTCAATTCTTCAGTCAACGGAACTTTAAAATCCTATTTGCTAATAGTCACATCCAATAGATTGGAATTAGTCTCATCAAAGAGATCAACACCTAAAGAGACACAAGCACTCATGATGTTGAGCAGAAAGGACCTATTACTTTAGGAAACTCTCTTCAAACCATTCAAGCATTTCTTCACCATGCTTAATTTCCAGTCCGCAACAACTAGCCATTTAACAAATTCATTTTCTTCACATTTATCAATAACTTTTTCTACAACCAAAACACTAGAATCCACCTTGACCATGGCCATTAGCCCTTTTTTGGCTACATTTAGCACAACTTCTTCTTTCTTGATTATTTTCAAGTCATTCAAAATTTTAGTTTGCTTATTAGAAATTTTGGTATACAAAAGGAAGGCATCATGAGTGAAAAGAAGCCCATCAACTACTAACTTCTCTACCTATTCCTCTACTGCCTTTCCCAAAAAATTATATTTATTTGTGTGGTCAAAAACTTTAGTGATCACAACTTTCAAAATGCCAGTAGTAGCATCTATGGGCTAGGAAGTAGTCTCAACAATAGATTTGATATATGAAGTTAAAATATTTACTTGATCCTCCAACACTTCATTATGCTTTTATGTTTCCTCTAGCTAAGTGGCCAAAATATCCATAGAAAGCTTGGCATTATGGATATCTCCTTGAACAAAAGGTGATGCCAAATCCACTGTACTAACATGAAATTGATCTACAAACACATCTTTCATCTTCTTATCCACCATGGGCTCAAGAATCTCTACATATTGATGCCTAGAGATAGGGTCCACCATAAGCCTGAACATCCTTTTGACCTTCTTAGTGATAGACTCTAATTTCAACAACCTGGCCACTGCATCAATCTTTGTATCAATTATCTAGGAATATCTTATTTTATTTCCAACTTTTGTTCTAAGCCAAGCAGTGGTAACAATCATTGAACAATCCCCTAAAGGAGTATGAGTATCTTTATTTTTCTTGGGAGTATTATCTATTCCATGTTGCTATTAAGGGGATGGAGGGGTTTGAAATAGTCCATCTTGAGAATTGGGAGGAGGGGTTGCATCCTACTTAGAAGGGGATGTTGTCCCTCCATCCTCTTCACCTTGCAATTCTTGTCTTTGTCCTAGCATTTTGTTAGCCTGGGGATTCAGGCACTTTTAAGATTTCTGCTTCTTTTTGGGGGTCTTTTCACCAAAATCCTTTGAACTTTTTTTCGAGATCCTTATACCTCACTCTAATCTATAGCTGGAGATTGAAAAATGGTGGCTTGAATAATAGCAGGGGTACTAGGATCATAGGTACATATAGAGACTTTTTGTTGTTCTATGAATTGTTCCTTGTGAGAAGGAGAACCTGTACCACCACTATACACCTTATAATTCAACAATAGTTGGCTTCTATGTAATACAAAGTAAAACCTAGCCATAATGTCATTTCATCTATACTTCAATCAAGATCAGACAAGGGTTTGGTATTTTCAACAAGAAAGGTAGGGTCAACCAAATCAATATAATCATCTACCAAGTCAGGATGCTTTTGCCCAAGATGATAAATTCTCATATGATTCAAGGTTAGCCTTGACCAATCTCTCCTTCTTACCTCAAACTCATCAACACAATCAACCCAAGAATCCTCTAAGTGAGGCTTGTATTCTCCTAACATGGGAAAATACATGTTTTTATTCACAAAATATTTATTGTCAAAAAATCTTCTAGAGATGAAAGATGGAAAATGAAACTAGGCTAGGTGCCTGTCCACATTTTTAGTAATCTCTAGCTTTTGGATGTGTAATGGGTTAATCTTAGCAAAAATGGACAACCCTTCTTAGAATCATAATATCTTTTGCCAGCTAATTATGCCTATCTGTATACTTCCAAAAATATCAAATAATCAGATGCATATGGGAGGGAACTCAAAGCCACCATACCTTGAAAGGAAGCAAGGCATGCATAAATGCTTCCTACACTGATCTACTGAGGAAATATTTAAGAAAAATTTTACTTTTACACTTACAAATTAAGATGCACATTAATAGAAAGATAATAACAACTTCCAAATGCAAACACAAAACTTAGAACACAAGATATACGTGGGGAAAATCCTTACAGGTAAAAAACCCCACAATCCAAAGTTGCCCAATATATTATTCAGGAATCAAGAAGATTACAATATACTTGTAGAGCAAGCTTTTATAGGAGTATATCCAACTAGAGATCTAGGAGGTAACTCAACATCTACAAGATTCTTATACACAACCTCCATCTCCAACTCCTGATATATAGGAAATACAATACAATGAACCATTACCAGTAATTCCAAAACCATGAGCCAAAACCACCCAAAAATGTTACCTAAATTATCTCCAATCAAAGATTCCTTGTGATGTACCAAAACACACACCAACACATGTAACTCTCCCCTTTACAATTCTTTTATGTGTCCAACACATTTTTACATTTCCCAAACATAAGAGGTCCAACTTTTGAAGGTCATCACTTTTGATCCAGGTGTCAGATTGATGAATTGTTTAATGTGTAAAAAATCTCGTGAAGAGATCTATCACTCTATAACCCACTTTGTTAGTTATGGAAATTTTTAGAGTGTTTATGGACCTCTAAGTACCTCAAAATTGAGTTCAAATCTTTTTTGACAATTTTCAAAAAATAGAAACTTTAATATCTTGCAATCTAGGTATGATCTTGAGTTGAAACTCACCTGAGATGTTAACTTAGCTATTCCACACCTTCTGGGAAAATTTCTAGTCAATCCAAGGTCAAATGTGAAGTTATTAAAAATAGCAAGTCCGACCATTTTTATCCCTTTTGGAAACATTGAAAGTTCTAGATCATTCTTCAAGATAAAGGGTATTCGAAAAGACCAAAACTGGGAAGAATAGTAACCTTTTGAAGTTGCAAGGTTGGGACACTTTTTTTAACAGTCTCCCAATTGTTGAACACCTTGCAAGAGGAAAAGGATTATCAACACCATGATTTAATTGCTAAGGGCCAAGAGGCCCATAGACTCTGAACATCATCTAAACTTCTCTATGCTCACAGGGTTTGTTAAGGAATCTGTAACTTTCATCAATGTATCAACTATCTCCAAGTTTACCTTCCCATCCTTTACCATGCCATGAACAAAATGGTACTAGACATCAACATGCTTAGTCCTCGCGTGGAAAGTAGGATTCTTCACCAAACATATGGCACTCTAATTGTCACAACAAATAGTAATCTTTCCTACATCAAACCCAAGATTAGAACGCAATCTCTTAAGAAAAATGGCTTCTTTACAAGCATGAGTTGTTTCCATGTACTTAGCTTCAGTAGTGGACAAACCAACCATAGGTTGCTACTTACTCATCCAACTAATAGCACCACCAAACATAGTTAACACATAAGCACTAGTGGATCTCTTGCTGTCAATGTCACCTGCCCAATCTAAATCCACAAATCCATGAATACAAAGTGAATTCTGAGGTCCTATAGGATAACCATGATATCATAAGAAATGCCTAGAAGTACCCCACAAATATCTAAACACTCTCTTCACTGTATCCCAATGTACCCATCCACGATTAGCCATAAATCAACTAAGGACTCCCACTACTTGAGTAATGTGTAGTCTTGTATAGACCATCACATACATCAAACTGCCAACCACATAGCATAAGCAACTCTACTCATATCCTCTATCTCGAAAGGAGACTTTGGACAATCTACAACAGATAACCTTGTCTCCATTCTAACAGGAATAGTCAAAGGTCTACAATCCACCATGCTGAACCTCTCCAACATAGTGTTAACATACTTACTCTAGCCTACCAAAAAATTTTGTTTGCTTTGTCTCTTTTGATCTCCATCCCCAAAATGTACAGAGCTACCCCTAGATTTTTCATCTCAAACTATGCTGACAACTAAGACTTCAAATTAGAAATCAAACTTTTACCATTGTCAGTGAGTAACGTATCATCAACATATAATGCAATAATGAGAATGTGATCATTATCAAACTTTAATAAACACAATGATTTGATTTCAATATCTTAAATCTAATACTCAACACAAAGGCATCAAACTTCTGGTACCACATCATAGGAGACTATTTTAAACCATACAAAGACTTTTTAACTTGCAAAATAGATTTTCTTTACCTTTCACCATGTAGTGCTCTGGCTGTGACATACATATTTCCTCCTCAAAGTCACCATGAAGGAATGTTGTCTTCAAATCCATTTGTTCAACTTCTAGATCGTATGTTGTTGCAAGAGATAACAGGAACCAAATAGATGTCAACTTTGCAACAAGAGAGAAAATCTCACCATAGTCAATTCCCTACACCTAAGGATACCCCTTCACAACCAATCTAGCCTTATATTTCTCAACACTGCCATCTACACTAAATTTCTTTCTGAACACCCATCTGCATCGAACAAGTTTTTGTCCTTTAGGAAAAGGTACCAAGTTCCTGTTCAAAGTAAGGAATACTGAGAGGGGGGTGAATCAGTATTCTACAAAACCACTTGTTAACTTGTTTATTAATCCAATTTCTAAAATTAATAACATGAAAATAGAACAAGCATAAGAACAACAACCATAAAGACATAACACATAGACATAAGAATTTTTACGTGGAAAACCCAAAGAGGGAAAAACCACGGTGATTGTTAGCTCACAATAAATTATGATAGCTCAATACCAAATTACAAGAAGGCTCACTGTCCAAGGCTCACTACCCTATGAAGAAGTGCTCACTACACAAAGACTCATTTCTAAGAATAAAGAAGAAGGATTGGCTCACTGCCAGAAGATGAACTACTGTAAATGCATCTACCACATGTTGGATCATAGTTCCATTGAAGGTTCAATAAACAGATTCAAATGACTTCATTTATTCTACCTTGCTTGTCAACTTAACTACATATACTCTATTTTCTATGCTTGTTCAACTTTCTTTACTTTGTACTTTGCTCATAATCCTTCACACTTTGAATTTGTACAGCACACACACTTCTATATTGCAATCCATTGATATCCAAAACAAGATTCATTTCATGATCAAGTCGCCAAGCCAGACATGAAGCATGTATGCAATGTATTCTACCTTGTCAGCTTGATCATGTGTACAAATAGTAATGCAGATCCAAAAAATCATTGTATAATCTTCATAGAAGTCAGTACCACACATATAACCACTTAGATTTATTATTCAAGCAATATACCTTCTTTGCATAGAAATCTAACTGCATGTCAGCTTGTCTCTTGAGAACATTCTTGACCTAAACAACTGTTACACCAAAATTCTTACTACGGACCAAATGAGACTCAAAGAATCACATCAACCATTCCCCATACCTCACAAATCATAACTTACCAACTGTAGCTCATGATGTCCTTATGTGGTGAAATGTGGAACTCAGAACTGACTCTTCTACCTTGGTGAAGTACTAGCGAACCAACTGCCAAAACTTGGAGTTTTGTAGACAATATTCTTGATCACTTTAGACTTTGTAACTCATTAATTGTATGATTTTGACACCTATCCATACTACCTCAAAACCGCATACTAATACAATCACTTGCAGAGAAATGCGGACCAAAATACTCATGCACTCTGCACTGTTCCTAACTTAACTGTGTTCACCTAGACTTAAGCCAATCACAACTTGTCTTCTGGAAGTCTTCAAGACTTGTAATCTTGATCATAGTATCTCCCAACAATCCTAAATAACACATCTAAAACCACATACTTTGACCATCAATTGTGGAGGAATACCGCTTGAGTCTCTACTACTAACTCCGTGTTATCAGTACTTAGCCATTCTGCCTTAGTCTTTTGTGTCTGGATCATAACCTTGTATGCAGGCTATTCTAAGTTGAGTTCCTAGTCATCCTTAGCTCCATCATGCTCTATTTTCCTTGTTTCCATCAATGAAAATATTACCCAATCAACAGTCTCTCTTGACTATGTTGCCAACAATCTCCCCCTTTGGCATTGATGGCAACACTTAGTGAAAAATGTGTATCTGCTCCCCCTTATTCTTTAATACTTCTCCCCCTAAGGTGTTTGCCCATTTTTCACTGGTCTTCTTCTTCCCCTTTGACATCAATGGCAAAGGTGTATGTATAAGAGTCAAAATTGGACCAAAACTACAAAAATCTTCATACTCTGCCACATAAGTACATATACAAACTTTAGTTGTTGGTGAAAGAATATCCTTATACACAATTTTTAATTGTCTAATCTCTTTATCCTATTGATTCTTTTCTCTTTCCAAAATTTGGATGTGACCATTTATCAAAAAGACTAATTTTTTCTGCCATTTGCACATTTGAGGGTGTGTCAATTTGTGAAGCTACATCTGCTTCAACTGTAAGATTTTTCATAATCTCAATTTTTAGACTTAATACCCTTCTCAACAAACACATTTTGTTTTTAATTTCTTCCTATCTTATGAGCAAACTACTTATGTTGTTCTAAATGTTTTCAACTTGTGTTTCTATGCCGCTGATTGAGTCAACTGTAGGATCAAAGGTCTCAGAAATATTTGTGAGTTGAACCTCCATGCTTTTCACTTTCTCATCCATTTCCTTAGTAGTTTCAGGCCAAGATAGACAAAATTTATATATTCATAGGCTTCCTTGATTGCATTTATCATATTCTTGATGCTGGTCTCTAATACAATTTTGCATTGTCTAACTTGGTTTTTGATACTGCTAGTCTTTTATCTTCATATTCCTTTTTAACCTTAATAACAATAGACTTTTCAAAGGGTTCAAAATGAGTACTTATAGAATTTATAATACCTTTGAGATGAGAAGTTGATGATGCTGATATATTCTTCTGGTATGTGGGGATTAACTTCTCTAGAATGCTTGATGTCTCATTAATGAGTTCATTGTCCTGTAAATATGTTCTTAGCATTTCTTCATGAGCCTTAGCTTGCACTATTGATACTATTTTGAATTTTTCCATAGGAGACATGGAAGCCATATTTATTGGTCCTTGTAGAGTCTTGGGTGATTCTAGAATCTATAAACTTTGCCATTTTTCCAAAAACTTTCTAGCATAGTCAATTGAAATTTGGTCTACAGTAGTGTCTCTTGCCACATATTCATCACTAAGTGTAACTTTCCTTCTTTTCTTTCCTTCTATTGGATTGTCTTTCTCTACTCCTGTATTGGATGAGTTGCTTGTTCTTTTCTTGGGAATGGATACATGTTCTTCCTTTTTATCTTTCTTATCTTTTCTTTCTAAAGTGTTTGACTTCCATTTCGCCAGAGCATTTAAGGCTCTTAACTCTTCAACTTTGGTTTTTTCCTTGCTTGTTTGTTCATCAAATATTTTCTCTGAGTGCTCATATTCCATAGACAATTCTTTGAATGTTCCAAACCTATCTTGTTCGAAATCTTGATGTAGGAGCATCCAATGGTGTAATGGCAATCTTACATCACCCAAAAATAAGTTAATTTAAAATCATTACAGATGTCTTCATTTCTTTCCATAATTAGTTTTTTTGGGTCCATAATCTCCTAAATAATGATGTAGGACTTTCAATTTTTTCCAAACTGATAAAAATAGCAAACTATTAGTTTTGGAAAATTTACCTGTCATTTTAGGAAAGTTTGCATTTGGGCATAGATTGAAACAAAAAATTACAAAAAGTTACATAATGGAAATATAAGACCTTTGGTGAAGGAATCAGGCAAAGATCATTCGTGAGCTAAAAGATGTTAAAGTTTTTATTTTCTAAAAAGCCCATGAAAATTTCTGGAATGAGGTATGAGGCACTAAAACATCCCATAACATCCCAAAACGTTGACAGAAATCCATTTATACATTTACGGTGTGATAGTTCATATCGTCATATTTCTAGCGCTTAAAACAGTTGATCAATTAGACCCCCGGATCAAAAGTTATGCTTCCTGGAAGTTGACCTACTTTTGGAGGGAGTTATAAATTTTGAAATTTACTTGGAGGCTACCAAAAAGTGCTATTTATGGCTATTTTGGGAACACTGGGCAGTAGTAGAGTTAAGGGGGCAAGTCTGGAGTCAAGAATAGGTGAGAAAATAGAAACTCTAGCTGATTTGGGGTTAATAAAGGAAGATGATTCTAGAGTCTTGTGATAGGAAGCTGTAATGTGTTGCAACCTATGGAGGGTTGATTCCTCTGATTGTATTTGAGCTTCTGTAATGTAATAAGTTGTCCAAATCAATAAAAGAAAGTTCTATTTTCTATGTGCAATTTTTTTTGTTGTGTGTTTTATGATTTACCCCCCTTCATCAAGTGGTATCAGAGTAAGGGTTCCTGCGTGTGTAGATAGATCGCTGACTATGAGGCAGTTTGTACCAAGACCTGAGGTTGTTGGTTTGCTATGGAGATCAAGATGCCTCCATGAACAAATCATATTGGGATGAATGCTTTGATGGAAGAGGGTTCTAGAGCCCTACAAAGGCAAATCGATGCATTGCAAGAGGAGCTACGAAGAGGGTTTGAGCTGAGAACAAGAAGATAAAGTGAAGATGAAGCTAAAGAAGAGCTATCTGAAGAAGAACAAGAAGCTGTAGGAGATCTTGCAGAAGTTAGGTTGCTGAGGGACATTTCTAATATTGGACAGAGGCCTAAGATTGAAGTTTCTACATGTTCTAGAGATTTGAATCTAGAACAGCTTATTGATTAGATCAATGACACGGGGGAGTATTTTGAGCATGAAGATGTGGAGGACCCATATTGGGTCAAGTTTGCAAAAACAAATTTGAAGGGCCATGCCAGTATTTGGTGGAAGGAGGTCCAATTAGAGATGAATAGAAGAGGAAAAGGAAAGATCACTAGATGGGATCAGATGGTGGAGAAACTGAAGAAGCAGTTCATTCCTGTGGACTATGAGATGGAGTTGTTGAAGAAGCTGCAAGGACTGAAGGAAGGTAACAAGTCTGTTAAGGAGTATACAAAAGAGTTTTATAAAATTACTATCAGGATAGGCCATGCAGAACCCAACAAGGAGAAGGTATCTTGTTACATTAATGGGTTGAGGCTAAGTATTCAAGAGGAGCTGAGCCTATTTAGAATGACCACCATAGAAGATGTGTACTAGTTTTCCCCAAAGGTGGAAGAGAAGCTGAATAAAAGATTCGATAGCAAGTAAAGGGGAAGAGGTCAAGGCATAAGGACTGGTGGAAGACCCTATGGAGGCTATAATGAAGATCAAAAGAAAAGTGAAGAAGCTAGAACTAGTCAAAATCAGAGAGGGGATAATGCCTACCACCCTCGTGACCAGAACAATGTTGAGCAAAGAGGAAGAGGCAGACCTGGGCAAGGCCCTGGAAGAGGAGGTTTTGGAGGAACCTGTTTCCAATGTGGAGAAGAAGGGCATCAAGCATATGAGTGTCCGCAACATCAAGGAAGGACAAATAAAAGACCTGAAGGTAATGCACGAGTTGCACATGTAGATGAAGATGTGCAATCTAAGCATTCAGAAGATGCTGAAAGGGGAGAAACCCTAGTTGTCAAAAGAACTTTGCTAAATGAGGAGAAAGAACCTAATCAAAGGAAGAGTTTATTTTGCACAAGGTGCAAATGTGAAGGTAAGTGTTGTGATATTATTATTGACTGTGGAAGTACTGATAATCTTGTTTCAGAGGAGATGGTTGACAAGTTGAAGTTGACAAGAAGAAAGCATCCACATCCATATCAGATTGCATGGTTGTAGAAGGACCACAGAGCTTTGGTCAATGAGAAGTGTTTAGTGAAGTTTAAGATTGGGGACTACCATGATGAGGTGTTGTCTGATATCATATCGATGGATGCATGTCATATGTTGTTGGGGAGGCTGTGGCAGTATGATAGGAGTGATGTCCATGATGGCCGTGCAAACACATATTCCCTAACAAAGAATGGAGTTCGTCATAAGTTAAAGCCCTTGAAGGAGGTGGAAGAAAAGGTATGTAGTACTACTAGAATTTGCTTGGTAGATGGTAGGAAATTTTGGGAGGGTATGAAGCATGAGCATCATTGTTTTGCATTGATTCCTAAGATTAGTCAAGAGAAATGTGAAGATGTACCAGTAGAAGTCTCAGATATGTTAGAAGAATTTTAGGATATTATTTCTGATAATGTACCAGAAGGTTTACCATCGATGAGGAGGCTAAGTCACCGAATGGATTTGATACTAGGAGCTAGTTTACCAAATAAGGCAGCCCACAAAATGACTCTTGCAAAGAGTGAAGAGTTGAACAGGCAAGTTCAAGAGTTGTTAAGGAAGGGACTAATAAGGGAGAGCCTAAGTCCATGTACAGTACCTGTAGTACTAGCACCAAAGAAAGATAGAGAATGGAGAATGTGTATAGATTCTCGAGCCATCAATAAGATCATGATCAAGTACAAATTCCCATTGCCTAGAATGGATGACATAATGGACTATTTGAGTGGAGCCAAGTACTTCATGAAGATTGACCTAAAGAGTGGGTATCACCAAATCCATATCAAAGAAGGAGACGAGTGGAAGACAACCTTCAAAACCAAAGAAGGTTTGTATGAGTGGTTAGTCATGCCATTTGGGCTAACCAATGGACCAAGCACATTCATGTGGCTCATGAATGAGTTATTGAAAGATTTTTGGGAAGTTTTGTTATTGTCTATTTGGATGATATTTTGATTTTCAGTAAGACTTGGGATGAGCATCTGATGCATATCAGAAGAGTTTTAGAGAAGCTAAGAGAAGAGAAGTTGTTGATTAATTTGAAGAAATGTAGCTTTGCAAAGAAAGAGTTTGTATACTTGGGATTTGTTGTCTCAGAGGAAGGTCTTAAGATGGACCCAGAGAAGATGAGGGCTATCATTGAATGGCCTACACTAAGGAGTGCTTCTGAGGTAAGATCTTTTCATGGTTTGCCAAGTTTTTATAGGAAGTTTATCAAGAATTTTAGTAGCATTTTGTTTAGAGGAAGCCAGTTGTGCATTCCAAGGAGTTCCATGAGAGATAATCTAATTAAGGAGAAGCATAGTGGAGGATTGGCTGGACAGTTTGGTTGAGATAAGGCCATTGCTATTGTTGGTGAAAATTATTATTGGCTGCAGTTGCAAGAGGATGTGAGGAAATTTGTGCATAGTTGCAGAGTGTGTTAGATGGCAAAAGGAACAAGTTAGAATATAGGACTATATTAGCCATTGCCTGTACCAGAGAAGCCATGGGATGATATCAGTATGGATTTGGTTCTTTGTTTAGCAAGGACATAGAGAGGATATGATTCCATTTTTGTGGTGGTGGATAGATTCTCAAAGATGGCACATTTTATTCCTTGCAAGAAGACTAATGATGTTGTTCATATTGCTGAGTTATTTTTTACCGAGGTGGTGAGATTACATGGTCTACCAAAGAGCATCGTTTTAGATCGAGATACCAAGTTTGTTGGTTATTTATGGAGGACATTATGGAACAAGTTGAAGATAGATTTGAATTTTATTTATGTACACCATTCATAGATTGATGGCCAGACGGAAGTGGTGAATAGGAGTTTGGGTAACTTTCTACGATGCTTAGTAGGAGATAAGCCCAAGGGATGGGATTTTATTTTACCATAGGTAGAATTTGCTTACAACAATTCTGTCAATAGGAGTACTGGTAAATCACCATTCTATATTGTATATGGCAAAAGCCCAAAAAATTCTTTTGAGTTAAGGAAGCTGAACAAAGGAGAAAAGACAAGTCTTGAAGCTGAATACTTTGTAGAACATCTGAAGAATTTGCATGAAGAGGTGAGAAAGCACATTAATAAGATGAATATTCAGTACAAGGCTAAGGTAGATTAGAAGAGGAGGTATAAGGAGTTCCAAGTAGGAGATGAAGTCATGTTTCACTTGAGAAAAGAAAGGTTCCCAATTGGAACATACAATAAGCTGAAAATGAAGAAATTTGGACTGTGTAGAATCCTGAAGAAGCATGATTCAGGAAATGCATATGAGGTAGAGCTGCTGAGTGGGATTAATATTTACCCTATGTTCAACATTGTTGATTTAACATAATATAATGAGGGTGGCACAGAGGATGGAACAATAGAAGAACAGTGAAGTATTCTGGCATCTACTTCAATGGAGGAGATATAAGAGTTCTTGGATAGTTGTGTGGGAAGAAGTACTCAAAATAGGCAATATGAAGAATATCTGGTGAAATGGAAAGGAAGGCATGTTGAAGATTCTTCTTGGTTGTCTAAGGTAGCGGTTGACCATTTGGGTTTTCCTCATACAAACACCTAAGACGTGATAGGGTCACTTCTCAAATTACCATGGATGTATGATGCAAGAACATCCAGTGGTATAAGGGCAATCTTACATCACCCAAAAATAAGTTAATTCAAAATTATTATAGAAGTTTTCATTTCTTTCCATAATTTGTGTTTTTGGTTCCATAATCTCCTAAATAATGATGTAAGACTTTCAGTTTTTTCCAAACTGCTAGTTTTGGAAAGTTTACCTACCATTTTAGGAAAGTTTACATTTGGGTACGGATTGAAGTGAAAACTTAGAAAAAGTTACATAATGGAAATATAAGACCTTTGGTGAAGGAATCAGGCAAAGATCATTTGTGAGCTGAAAGATATTAAAGTTTTTGTTTTCTAAAAAGCCCCTAAAATTTTCTAGAATGAGATATGAGGCACTAAAATATCCCATAACATCCTAAAAAGTTGATAGAAATCCATTTATGCATTTCTGGTGTGATAGTTCACATCGCGATCTTTTCGACACTTAAAACGGTTCATCATTCGAAGCCCTGGATCAAAAGTTATGCTTCCCAGAAGTTGACCTACTTTTGGAGGGAGTTGCAAATTTTGAAATTTACCTGGGGGCCACCAAAAAGTGCTATTTATGGCTATTTTGGGGACGCTGGGCAGTAGTAGAGTTAAAGGGGCAAGTGTGGAGTCAAGAATAGGTGGGAAAACAAAAACCCTAGCTGATTTAGGGTTACAGAAGTTAGATGATTCTAGAGTCTTGTGATAGGAAGCTGTAATGTGTTGCAACCTATGGAGGGTTGATTCCTCTAATTGTATTTGAGCTTCTATAATGTAATAAGTTGTCCAAATCAATAAAATAAAGTTCTATTTTCTATGTACAATTTTTTTTGTTGCGTGTTTTATGATTTACCTCCCTTCATTAGATCTTTTGGTTTCTTCAATAGTTCATCAGCTAATTTACTCAGGATATCTTTTGCAACTTCATATCCTAATGGAGGGACCCTTGCAGTTCTTGGTTACACAACTTCCATGAAGCATTTGTCTTTATTCACCATGAATACAATGTAATTTTCATATTTCAACACTACCTTTTCAGGTATCTAGACCCTAGATAACATTCTATTTTGAAAGTTTATGAAGTATTCTCATAAAATTTCATTTTGTTTGTCTGCATTTCCCAAACTTTGTAGGTGATTTTTTATTTGAGTTTCTACTGGTGTATGATCAAGCCAGATAATGTTTCCCAAGTTGGGTAGATCTCTCAGGAAGTAGAAGAGTAAATAGGTAATCTAAGTTCCATATTGAAGGGATAATTTGTCTATTTTGTTCTTTTCAGGTTCTCCATTAATTCACTCTAGAGGAATTCACATAGACTATATTCTATATTATTTTTGACCATATCATAAGCTGAGTATATAGCTGATGCAAACACAAAATTTTTCTGAGTGAGAAAAGTATATTTTGTATCCAATAATCATTGATGCAAATGTGATGGACGGATCCTTGATATCATTTAATGTGAGAGTTTTCTTATCAAATTTGGTCCCTGTTAGTTACATTACTAAATTGTTCTTTATTTTCTTTTCACCTGGAATCCTTCTGGAGGAACTCATACCAGTTACATCTTTGATAGCTTCTTTGGTTATCATACATGGTTGATCGAGCCCCAAAAACTCATCATGAATCCTATTGAGAATGAACCTAACCCATGTATCATTTGGGATCGCAGGAAAATCCAACCAAGTGTCCAATTTATTTTCTCCCAAAAGTTTATATTCATTGTTCAACTCAACATCAATAGTATTTAGTTCTTCCAAGTATAATTTGCCAAGATTCAGGTGATTGTATTCCTCTAGGTTGGTATGAATGTATACCCTAATATCTTCGATATGCATCTTTCCATGATGAGTAATTGAGAATGCTCCTACAAAATCATTTTCTAGTGGTTTGAAGAAATGTTTCTTTAACTTGGGGTGAGGCTTTTTTGAAATCTTGATTAATTGGGGAGTAAACATTTTCCAAAATATTTTAGACTGCATAGAAGGGTTTTCAAGCTGTAAATACCTTTTTCCACCGAATTAGAGTTTCCTTCACCTGAGGTCAATTTGACTTGAATCATTTAGGAAAACTCTAAGTTGCTTGGAGTTTTGCTTCAATTTGTCTTAGAAACTTCATAGTTTGAATGCAAAGTGATTAATCTTTTACAAATCCAACCCTTTTAACCCCTTGAAGCCTTAACTTATTCATCATAAATGTGGTCTTTCAAAAAGTTACAATCAAACACTTTTGTGACAACCATAGTCAATCCAAATTGCTCTGCAATACTCTGCATTAGATCTTTCTCTACTGGAATTTCTTTTAGGGGATTTGAACTATATAAAGTACTTCACAACATTCCTTAGTGCTAGATTCTAACATTAACTTTCTGGCTGGGGTTTTTTGGATTTTCAACATAGCTCCCACTGAGCCAAAGCTCCCAATCTACTTCCTAGAAGAGGTATCTACACTAGTGTGGATCCATCCTTGACCTCAATCACATCTTTCTTAATCCAGATCTTGCCTATTTCTTTCTTAGTTTCAACTGGATCAACTATTTTGTTTTCCCTTATCTTTCCTCTACTCTGTTTAACTTTCTTCAGCATAGTAGTTTCTTTCCACATTCTTGCTTCTGTATAATCTTGCAACATGTCCAAACTTGTTGCAATTGTAGCATACCACCTTCCTTTGTCCTTGATTCCTTCTATTGATTGGATTTGATCTGCATTGATTAGCCATATGTCCAAATCTATTACATGCAAAACATCTTCCATTGAATGATTGAGTATTCCTTGAATTGTGAAAGCCATTTCTTAACAGACTTCTACATTCATTTGATCTATGAGAAATTTTCTCGCAATTGAAACATTGACTAGAGAATGATGGAACATTTTGATTTAGTCTACTCCTTCACTAAGTAGCTTTATGACCAAACTTATTGCAATTAAAACAATAGCCATTGAAAGTTGGGTAACTTTGAGCATTTGGCTGTATGACCGGAGGTCTTTTGGGTCTTCTTCTTTGACTCCCAAATTGGTTCCCTTTATTTTTCTTCATCTAAAAGTTTTCTTGTCCTGATTTTAAAATTTCACTTTTGTCAAATCATAAGCATTGCTTGTCATCTAAACTCTTTTGACTAGCAATCATCTCATTGAGTTTTGCAGAACTTATCTTGAACTTTTTTTCATAGCTCTTGGATTTTTCCAAATCTATTTTCAAGCTCACTTCTTTTTCTAGTTTGACACATTCTTCTATCTTGCTTTTTACCATCAAATTTAGATCTTCTACTTTAGCTCTTCCGATAACTTCCACTTTCAAATCATCCAGGGTCTCATTTGTTGATATCAATTGTTCACTAACATCTCTGTATTTTTCTTTGAATCTCTTGACTTGTTCTTTCAACTTTAGAATGCATTCATCAGCTTCTTGAATGTTATTCTTTAGATCCCTGATTTCTACTTCAGATTTTTCTAGATCAATAAGAGCTGCTTCCAATTCAACATTGTTTGAGAATTTTTGAAATCTCTTGGTTGTCATGACTAAATTCTCCTAGATCTTCCTCAAATTGTTAGGCTTTTTCCAAGGAACCTTGCTCTGATACCAATTGTTGGAAGAATGGAATACTGAGAGAGGGGGTGAATCAGTATTCCACAAAACCACTTGTTAACTTGTTTATTAATCCAATTTCCAAAATTACTAACATGAAAGCAGAACAATCATAAGAACAACCATAAAGACATAACACATAGACAGAAAGATTTTTACGTGGAAAACTCAAAGAGGGAAAAACCACAGTGAGTGTTAGCTCACAATAAGTTATGATAGCTCAATACTAAATTATAAGAAGGCTCACTGCCTTAGGGCTCACTACCCTATGAAGAAGTGCTCATTGCACCAAGGCTCACTACCAAGAATAAAGAAGAATGATTGTCTCACTACTAGAAGATGAACTGTTGTAAATGCATCTACCACATTTTCAATCACAGTTCCATTGAAGGTTCAATATACAAATTCAAAGGACTTCATTTATTCTACCCTGCATCTCAACTTAACTACATATACACTATTTTCTGTCCTTGTTCAACTTTTTTTGCTCTGCACTCTTCTCATAATCCTCCACACTTCAAATTCGCACAACACACACACTTCTACATTGTAATCCATCAAGTATTTATATCTGCAAAAAGATTCATTTCATAATCAGGTGGGCAAGCTAGATGTGAAGTGTGTATGCAATGTATTCTACCTTGTTGGCTTGATCATGTCTACAAATACTAATGTGGATCCAAAAAATCATTGTATAATTTTCATACAAGTCTATACCACACATATAACTTCTTAGATTTATTCTTCAAGGAATATACCTTCTCCGCATAAGAATCTAACTATCTATTGGCTTCTCTTAAGAACATGCTTTACCTAATCAACTGTTACACCAAAATTCTTACTACAGACCAAATGAGACTCAAAGAATCACATCAACCATTCCTCATACCTAATAGATCATAACTTACCAACCGGAGGTCATGATGTCCTTATGTGGTGAAATGCAAAACTCAAAACTGACTCTTCATCCTTAGTGAAGTATAGGCAAACCAACTATCGAAACATGAAGTTTTGTAGACAATCTTCTGGATCACTTTAGACTCTATAACTCATCAATTGTATGCTTCTAACACCTATCCATACTACATCAAAACTGCATACTAATACAATCACTTGTGGAGAAATGCAGACCAAAATACTCATGCACTCTACACTATTCTTGACTTAACTGTGTTCAACTAGACTTAAGCCAATCACAACTTATCTTTCAGATGTATTTAGGACTTGTAATCTTAACCATAGTATCTCCCAACAATCCTGAATAATATACCTAAACTGCATACCCTGACCATCAACTGTGAAGGAATACCAGTGGAGTCTCTGCTACTAACTCTGTGTTATCAGTGCTTAGCCATTCTGCCTTAGTCTTTTGTGTCCAGATCAGAACCTTGTATGCAGGATGTTCCAATTTGAGTTCCCAATCATCCTTTACTCCATTATGCTCTATTTGTCTTGTTTCCATCAATGACAACATTACCCAATCAGCAGTGTCTCTTGACTATGTTGCCAACAATCTCCTCCTTTCGCATTGATGGCAACACTTAGTGAAAAATGTGTATGTATACCCCTTACTCTTTCATTCTTCTCCCCCTAAGGTGTTTTCCCATTTTTCACTAGTCTTCTTCTCCCCCTTTGACATCAATAGCAAAGGTGTATGTACAAGAGTCAAAATTAGACCAAAACTACAAAAATCTTCATACTCTGCCGCATTTGTACAATTACAAACTTCAACACAATTAGTTGTTGGTAAAACAATATCCTTATACACAATCTTTAATTTTGTCATCACTTTATCCCATCGATTCTTTACTCTTTCCACAATTTGGATGTGACCATTTATCAAAAAGACTGACTTTTCTGCTATTTGCACATTTGAGGGTGTGTTAGTTTGTGAAGCTGCCTTTGCTTTAGCTGCAAGATTTTTCATGATCTCAATTTTTAAAATTAATACCCTTCTCAGCAAACACATTTTTTTTTAATTTCTTCCTTTCTATTGAGAAAACTACTTATGTTGTTCTGAATGTTTTCAACTTATGTTTCTATGCCACTGATTGAGTCAACTGCAGGATCAAAGGTCTCAGAAATATTTGTGAGTTGAAGCTCCATGCTTTTTACTTTCTCATCCATTTCCTTAGTAGTTTCAGGCCAAGATAGCCAAAAATTATATATTTCATAGGCTTCCTTAATTGCATTTATCATATTCTTGATGCCGCTCTCTAACAATATTTTGTCACTGTCTAACTTGGTTTTTGAAACTGCTAGTCTTTTGTCTTCATATTCCTTTTTAACCTTAATATCAACAGACTTTTCAAAGGATTCAAAATGAGTACTTACAAAATTTATAAGACCTTTGAGATGAGGAGTTGATGATGTTGATATATCCTTTTGGTATGGAGGGATCAACTTCTCCAGAATGCTTTATGTCTTATTATTGAGTTCATTGTCCTTTAAATATGTTCTTAGCATTTCCTCCTGAACCTTAGCTTGCACTATTGATACTTTTTTGAATTTTCTCCACATGAGACATAGAAGCCAGATTTATTAGTCCTTGTAGAGTCTTGGGTGATTTTGGAATCTATACACTTTGTTGTTTTTCCAAAAACTTTCTAGCATAGTCAATTGAAATTTCATCTGCAACAATGTCTCTTGCTGCATATTCATCACTAAGTGTAACTTTCCTTCAGTTCTTTCCTTCTATTGGATTGTCTTTCTCTACTTCTGTACTGGATGAGATGCTTTTTCTTTTCTTGGGGATGGATAGATGTTCTTCCTTTTTAGCTTTCTTATCTTTTCTTTTTGGAGTGTTTAACTTTCATTTCACTAGAGCATTTAAGGATCTTGACTCTTTAGCTTTGGTGTTTTCCTTGCTTATTTGTTCATAAAAATTTTCTCTGAGTGGTAATATTCCATAGACAATTATTTAAATCTTCCAAACCTATCTTGTTTAAGATCTTTTAGTTTCTTCAGTAGTTCATCAGGTAATTAAGTCAGGATATCTTTTGCAACTTCATATCCTAATGGAGGGACCCATGCAATTCTTGGTTCCACAGCTTCCATGAAGCATTTATCTTTATTCACCATGAATACAATGTCATTTTCATATTTTATCACTACCTTTTTAGGTATCTGGACCCTACATAACATTTTATTTTGAAATTTTATGAAGTATTCCCTTAAAATTTCATTTTGTTTGTCTGCATTTCCTGAACATTGTAGGTGATTTCTTATTTGAGTTGCTACTGGTGTATGATCAAGCCTGGCAATGCTTCCCAAGCCGGGTTGCTCTCTCAGGAAGTAGAAGAGTAAACAGGTAATCAAAGTTTCATATTTGAAGAGATAATTTATCTCTTTTGTTCTTTTCAGGTTCTCCATTAACTTACTCCAGAGCAATTCACATAGATTATAATCTATATTATTTTTTACCATATCATAAGCTAAGTATATAGTTGATGTATTATTTTTTACCATATCAGTGAGAAAAGTATATTTTGTATCCAATAATCATTAATACAAATCTGATAGTCGGATCCTTGATATCATTTAATGTGAGATCTTTCTTATCAAAATTGGCCCCTGTTAGTTACATTACTAAATTATTCTTTATTTTCTTTTCACCTGGAATTGTTCTTGAAGAACTCATACCAGTTACAACTTTGATAGCTTGTTTGGTTATCATACACTTCATCGAGCCACAAAAACTCATCATGAATCCTGCTGAGAATCAACCTAACCCATGTCTCATTTGGGATCACAGGAAAATCCAACCAAGTGTCTAATTTATTTTCTCCCAGAAGTTTATATTCATTGTTCAACTCAACATCAATAGTAGTCAGTTCATCCAAGTATAATTTTCCAAGATTCAAGTGATTGTATTCCTCTAGGTTGGTATGAATGTATGCCCTAATATCTTCCATATGCATAATTCCATGAGGAGTAATTGAGAATGCTCCTACAGAATCATTTCTGGTGGTTTGAAGAAATGTTTCTTGAACTTGGGGTGAGGCTTTTCCAAAATCTCAACTAATTGGGGAGTAAACATTTTCCAAAATATTTTAGACTACATAGAAGGGTTTTCAAGTTGTAAATACCCTTTCTACCAAATTAGAGTTTCCTTCACCTAAGGTCAATTTGAGTTGAATCATTTTGGAAAACTCTAAGTTGCTTGGAGTTCTACTTCAATTTGTCATAGACAATTGATAGTTTGAATGTAAAGTGATTAATCTTTTACAAATCCAAGCCTTTTAACCCCTTGAAGGCTTAAATTATTCATCATAAATGTGATCTTTCAAAAAGTTGTCAAATACTTTTCTGACAACCATTGTCAATACAAATTGCTCCACAATACTCTGCATTAGATCTTTCTCTATGAGAATTTCTTTCAAGGGATTTGAATGATATAAAGTGCTTCAAAACATTCCTTAGTGCTAGATTCTAGTACTAACTTTTTGATTGGGGGTTTTGGATTTTCAACATAGCTCCCCCTGACCTAGAGCTCCCAATCTACTTCCTAGAGGAAGTATCTACACCAGTGCAAATCCATCCTTGACCTCAATCACATCTTTCTTAATCCAGATCTTGCCTATTTCTTTCTTAGTTTCAAGTAGATCAACTATTTCTTTTCCCTTATAATTCCTCTGCTTTGTTTTCTTTTCTTCAGCATAGTAGTTTCTTTTCACATTCTTGCTTCTACATAATATTGCAACATGTCCAAAATTTTTGCAATTGTAGCATACCACATTCATTTGTCCTTGATTCCTTCTATTGATTGGATTTGATCTGCATTGATTAGCCATATGTCCAAATCTATTGCATGCAAAACATGTTCCATTGAATGACGAAGTATTCTTTGAATTGTGAAAGCCATTTCTTACCAGACTTCTGTTGGCAAGAGACACATTGTAGCTTCATGACTGTTGTCATTGATGGCAACAAAGCTCATCCCACCCATCCGCAGGACATGGTGTGCTTATACTGGAAGTCAGATTGAAGAGTGTTATGGTCTGGTGACCAAGAACAGAGTATGCAGCAAGGTCCAACAATCAGGTCCGGATCTCTCAGAGGGAGTATCTATGTAAAGTACAGACTTGCAGAAGTCAAGAGGAGTACCTTGACTGATAGATTCTAGGGATTGAGTTTCTGGTAATGAAAGAGTAAAGAGATATGAGCACCTAAGTATTAGGTTCCTGTTTAGCATAGTAAACTGAGGAAGAACTGATTAGCAGAGCATCAGACCTTAATCCGGATGAGATATTAATGGTGATCAAGCTTACTAAGGTATCATTCATGATTGACCGAGATGATTGATGACTTCTATGAGCATCTCTTTGATTCGCATCACTTGATAAGCAAGGATTCAGCCGACAGACCAGGAGTTTGAGAAAATAGTAAGTATTCTAGATGTTGACTAGAAAGTGGATGAAATCCTTGGTGTGGATATATATACCAGATTGATTTTGGTATGGAGGGGTGTTGAGTGTGTTGTGGTGTGCGAAGAAAAGTAGAAGTGCAGTGTGGAAGCAGTAAGGCAGGTCCAGTATGTGACAGGACAATAGCACCAAAGAAGAGAAAGAATGAAGTGCATTAGATCAGTATACTGAGCCTAACAAGAACTAAACTCTAGCATATGTGGATGCTTCTCATCAGTTCAAGTATCTTGTTACTCTCTTTATTAATTATAGATAGTGAGTCTCTTGTAGGCAGTGAACCTCTTGTGAGTAGTGTGCTTGGGCAGTGAGCCCTAACTGGCAAGTGCCATTTTTCTATTCTTCTAACAGAGAATACATTCTTGGGTTAGTCACCCCATGGTTTTTCCCTTAATAGGGTTTTCCACGTCAAAATCATTGTGTTATGTATTTTGACTTTGTTTCTTCTTTCATGATTATGGATGCTTATTTGCTTTGATTCTACACTAGTTGTTAAAGAAGAATAGAAAGTTAAATTAATTAAGATAACAGATTCACCCCCCCTCTTAGTTATCAACAATTGGTATAAGAGCTAAGTTCCTCCAAATAGAGCCTAACAGCTTGAGGAAGATCTGGGAATTCAAATGGATGTGTATGGTATGAGGGAACAACTTCAGTCTGCCCTAGATGATCTTGAGCAATCTAACCCTGAAGTCAATGAATTGAAGGAAAGACTCAAACAGGCTGATGATTTCATAAATGAACTAAAAGGGAAACTGAGTATATCTATGAAAAAGAGAAAGGATCTAGTTCAGCAATTGGCAAGTCAAGGCGAAGCCAATAATGCAAATGAAGATCTGAAGGAGAAAACTAAGTTATGTGAAAAGTTATCAAAAGAGGTCATTATGGTAAGACATGAAATGGAATCAGGAGTTATGAAATTCACCGAAGAAATTGAAGAGAGAAGAAAAACTGAAGATGATCAAAGATAATCTCTTAAGGATAAATCAGAAGACTGCCACAAAATGGATAGAATAATCAAGCATCTAAAATCTAATCTTAAAGAAGCTAGAGATAATGAAGAACAACTTGAGAATTAGATTGACACTCTTAAAAGGGATCTTCAAATAGCAAATGAATACAAAGAGAAATTCAAGATAAACTCTGCTCAACTTGAAGTTCTTCTTCAAAGCCAAAAGAGGGTGGATGACAAGCAAGGCTTGGGGTATGAAAAAGGTGAAAGCTCCAGATCTGGTCAGAAGAACTCTCGACCAAAAAATCCAAGAAATAGGCCTAGAAGACCTCCAATAAGGCAACCAAATGTTCAAAGATATCCTTCCTTCAATGGATACTACCACAATTGCAATAACTTTGGTCATAAAGAAAATCTGTGCAGAAGAAGAATGAATCAGACTAATTCATCCTTCTCCGGACAGTGCTTTAATTGCAAAAGTGTTGGCAAGAGATACTGTGTGGCTTCATTGGTGTTGTCATTGATGGAAACAAAGATCACTCCACACATCCGCAGGACATGGTGTATCTTTAACGGAAGTCAGATTGAAGAATACTTTGGTCCGATAAGCAAGAATAGAGCAAGCAGTAAGGTACGATAGTCAGGTCCAGATCTCTTAGAGGAAGTATCGGTGTAAAGTGTGGACTTGGGGAAGTCAAGAGGAATACCTTGACTAATTGATTCTAGGGATTGAGCCTCTGGTGATGAAAGACAGAAGAGATATGAGCATCTAAGTATTGGGGTCCGGTTTGGCAGAGTAGATAGAGGAAGAACTGATTGACAGAGCATCAAAATTATTCCAGATGAGATATTGATGATGATCAAGGTTCTTAAGGTATCATCCATGTTTGGCTGACATGTTAGATGCCTTCTATAAGTATCTCCTTGATTCACATCACTTGGTAAGCAAGGATTTTGCCGACAGACTAGAGTTTGGAAAAACATTGACTATTCTGGATGCCGACTAGAAAGAGGATGAAATCCTTTCTGCGGATATATATATATATATATATATATATACTAGATGGATTTAGATGAAAATGAATTGTGGTGTATTGTGTGGTGTGAAAAAAAGTAGAAGAGCAGTGTGAAGGCAGTAAGACAGGTCCAGAATGTAACAAGACATCAGCACCTAAGAGAGTAAGAATGAAGTACAACAGATCAGTATATTGGGCTTAACCGGAACTGAACCTCAACATATGTGGATGCTTCTCATTAGTTCAAGTATCTAATTTCCTTGTATAAACTATTGTAGGCAGTGAGCCTCTTGTGAGCAGTGTGCTCGGGCAGTGAGCCCTGATTGGCAAGTGTCATTTTGTACTATCTTATTCTTCTAACAAAGAATACAATCTTGGGTTAATCACCCCATGGTTTTTTTCCCTAATAGGGTTTTCCACGTCAAAATCATTGTGTCATGTGTATTGATGTTATTTCCATTTCATGGTTATGTTTGCTTATTTAATTTAATGCTGCACTAATTGATAAGGAAATTCAAAAAGCTAAAATAATTAAGATAACTGATTCACCCTCCCCCTCTTAGTTATCAACAATTGGTATCAGAGCCAAGTTCCTCTAAAAAGAGCCTAATAGCTTGAGGAAGATTTGGGAACTCAAATGGATGTGTATGGTATGAGGGAACAACTTCAGTCTGCCCTAGATGATCTTGAGAAATCAAACTTTGAAGTCAATGAATTGAAGGAAAGACTCAAACAGGATGATGATTTCATAAATGAACTAAAAGGGAAACTGGGTATCTCTATGAAAAAAAGAAAAGATCTACTTCAAAAATTGGCAAGTCAAAGTGAAGACAATGGTACAAATGAAGATCTGAAGGAGAAAACCAAGTTATGTGAAAAGTTATCAAAAGAGGTCATTATGGTAAGACATGAAATGGAATCAGGAGTTATGAAATTCACCAAGAAATTGAAGAGAAAAGAAAAACTGAAGATGATCTAAGAGAATCTCTCAAGGAGAAGTCAAAAGACTACCACAAAATGGATAGAATAATCAGGCATCTAGAATCTGAACTTGAAGAAGCTAGAGCTAATGAAGAACAACTTGAGAATCAGATTGACACTATTAAAAGGGATCTTCAAACAACAAATGAATACAAAGAAAAATTCAAGATAAACTCTACTCAACTTGAAGTTCTTCAAAGCCAAAAGAGGGTGGATGACAAGCAAGGCTTGGGGTATGAAAAAGGTGAAAGATCTGGATCTGGTCAAAAGAACTCAAGATCAGAACATCCAAGAAACAGGCCTAGAAAACCTTTGATAAGACAACCAAATGCTCAAAGATATCCATCTTTCAATGGATACTGTCACAACTGCAACAACTTTGGTCACAAAGTAAATCAATGCAGAAAAAGAATGAATCAGACTAATACGTCCTTCTCCAGACAATGCTTCAATTGCAAAAGGTATGGTCACAAATCCCATGAGTGTAGAAACATACAAATAAACAATTCATTCAATGGTAGATGCTTTGCATGCAATAGAATGGGACATATGGCTAATCAGTGTAGATCAAGAGGATATCAGTCAAATATGCAAAGAAATGTTGTCTGCTACAGTTGCAATAGATCTGGTCATATTGCCAAATTTTGTAGAAGTAAGAATCAAGACAAAAGGGGTCTAGAACAGTATAATCATAGCCAACAAAAAGGAAAGAGAAAAGTAAACGTGGATGAAATTCAAAGGGAGATGAATAAGATCTAGGTGAAGAGAAGCACAGAGAATGTTGGGGATGGATCTGTGCCAGAATCTGGTGTTGATAATCCTTCCAAAAATTGAATAGATGAGCTCTGGCTCAGGGGGAGTCACTAAGAAAAATAAATCCCCCAGCTAGTCAATTGGTGCCTGAAATTGGCACATGGGAAGTTGTAGAATAAAAGGATTCTCATAGAAACATCTAAAGAAATCTTGGTAAAGATATGGAAGATCCACAAGAAGATCTGAAGAGTCTAATCTTCCAAGATTGATCTGGTTTAACAGTCATCCAGTAAAACATGATTATCATAGTTAAATCCGGTATGATTCAAATTCGAGGCATCTTGTTCTGTGGATAGATCAAGTGTTTGGCGAAAGTAAGATAGTTTATTATTAATCACCAAGGATAACTCTAAGTATATCTCAGTGATCTAGAAAAAGATCTTTCTCAAAATAAGAAGAACCAGGCAACTAAAATAACTTGAGTTGTGCATTTATTTTAATATGAAATTAGGGTTTTCACAGAAATAAAAAGGCTCATTCATCTGTCATTTGCACATTTGCATTCAAGAAGAGAAAAGGAGCTCTGCAAAAAATTATCTCAAATTCTCAAAAGATCAACCGTTGAAGTCGATTCATCCAGTAAATTAATTCGGCTCATTCAGCGAACCCTAGAAGCATAAAAGGTATTTTCTGTTGTTGAAAATCTCTTTGTAAATCTTTTGAAGATGACTACTCCAAATGTTGTAAAGATTTCTGATAGGCCTCGACCCAAATTTAAGAAACATCCTTACAAATCTCTAGAAGTGAATCCCTTAGGGGCTTTTTCTAGTATTTTGCATGGGGTTTTACATGTAGAAAACATTAGGGTTTACATTCATGCAAACATTGAAGATTTTGGTGAATCCAAGCTAATGGACATCTACCACAAGGAACTAATAGATGAATCTTTTGAACTAAAACCTCAGTATAAGGCCATCTGAGATAAACATTTCGGTCAGTACATCCATTTCCCCTGTCTTGAAGAAGATGAGTGGGTCTGGTATGTGTTGAGCAGAGTGCATGATAACTTCTTATGGTTGAATAAACCATTCAAGATCACCAAGGATGCAATTAGGGCAGTAACCGGTTTACACTCTTTCAGAGGGTTACCTATTCTCAAATCTATCAAAAACCAAACTATGACTGAGGCCACCGAAACAAAATTTTTTAAAAGAGCAATGACCATAGAAGATATCATTGATCCGGATATCAAATTTGCATCTATGATAATTGGCTATAAGATATATCACTCCAGCAAGGAGAATTCAGTATCTAGAACTGCTATGTACATTACTTATGAAATGTTGAGAAAGAATGCAGATTATGATCTCTATGAACTCCTTCTAAGCCAACTAATGGAAAACTTACAAAAGATCAAGAAGGACAAAAAGAACTCTTTTAAGTATGGTGGACTGATATTATGTTTGTTTTTCTACTTTATGAATGAGCTACCTGGATCCAGTGGTTGGGTATGGCAGAATGACAGACCTATTGTAATTCAAATAAGAGATTACTTGCATAGACTTGGGGATGCTAAGGCCAGAAATACAGCTCTGTGGAGTTACTTCAAGAACTTTCAAAATATGATGCAAACCAAAGAAAAAATTCCCCAATCCTTGGTTGAGAAGTACAAAGATATAGTGTGTTTCATGGTTGACACTGATCAATGCCTAATGGAGGCAATGGAGCCAAGGATAGTTTGGATCATGCCAATGGGGTATGAAGTAGATGAGAAAATTATAGAGCTGCATATCCAACATCTGCTAAGCCAGCCCAAAGACCCTAAGGCAGAAAGATTTGGAACCTTCCAAGAGCTGAGTGTAAAAGTTCATGTGAAACTTAGATAGCCTGAAATCAAGAGGAAAGTGAGAAGGGAAGTTGAAGAAGTTGCCAAGAGGCAGGAATCTCAAAAGAGGAACTTGATGCCCATAGAGAAAAGATGGAAAGAGTAGAAAAAGAAAAGGGAGAAGTACAAAAAGAAAGTGCTCTGGTAAAAGCCCCCTCCTGGACCAGATCTTCTAAGAGCTCTGAGCTCAAAGGAACCTAAACCAGAAGCAAAATCATCCCATAAAAAAGAGAAAAGAACTAAAACAAAGGCCACAAGGTCTTACATCAATCAGAAGGATGATGAAGAGACAGAATCAGATGAGGAAGTAAATAAAATGAAAAAGAAAAGGAAAACATCCAGTGAACCCTCTACTGAAGAAGTAACAGAAGAATTTGTTGAAAGGCCCACTCTGTCCTTAGATGATGTAGTTAAAGCAGTTACTATGGATGGGAACCTGCAACCAATAATAGAATTCTATGATGCATATAATGATGCAGATAGAAAGATCTTGGAGGAAGCCACAGTTAAGTACTTGAACATATACAATAAGGCTTTCATTGAAATCATATCTCTCATTCCCAAAAGCCTAGAGAAGGAATTATAGATAAGAAAGAATAATGCTAGGGCAAAGGATCTTGAGATCTGGGAATAGATAGCCATTCAGCTCTTTCCTTCAATCACTCTAAAGAAAATGAATATGATCTTCAAAGATTGCAAGGATGAGTTCTAGAGCAAAGATAGAATGAATTAGCTTATGTTTGGCAAAACTGACAAAATAGGAAAAGAGACAAAAGAGATTCTCCATAATGCATACAAAAGATTCAACATTCCCATTGTTGAGGACTTAGATGATGAAACCTTTGCCATGGATGACAAAGAAGAATCCATTAAGATATTAGCAGAAGAGGCAAAGGAGACTAGTGAAGAAAAAGCTAAGGACATAGAATCCTCTATTCTGGAAGAGGAAGTCGAAGGAAAAGTAAATCTAGTTTCTCTAGTAGTCTCCCGATCTAAAGGAGATGAAAGAATAGAGGAGAAAGAAGAAGAAGTGAAGGGAAGAGAAGTAGAACAAGCTGAGAAGATCACCAGTGATAGTATAGAAGGAAAGAAAACTCTGTCTCTGACAAGAGACACTACAGAAACTCTCAAGGATTTCTTGACTAAAGAAATGATGGAGATTGATGAACCAGAGTTACTTCAAGGACCATTTGACTTTGATTCTCTCTCCCTAATTCAAACAATGAAGATATCATCCTTTGCCCAAGCAAAGGCTAAAGAGAAACTTTTAAAGTCTCACATGGAAGACTGTGATCTACTAGAAATTGCATTTGGTGCACTCAAAAAGATCATACCATCCTTTCAGAAGGATTCTTCAGCTTCTTCATCTGGTAATCTCAAGTCTCTTGTTAGTTCTGTCGGCACTCATTTTGAGTCTTTAGAGAAATTAGCTGAGGTAAAGGTCTAGAAAGAGTTTTTGCATAAGAGATTCTCTGAGTTACAAGGCCTTATAACCAATGATAGGAAAAATATGAATATTGGGATAAAGAGCTTAGAAAATGCTCTTAAGGATGGAGGAGAAGTATATAAATTTTGTATATCCTAGAGTAAAGTAACAAAGGATATTGAGAAGAAAGTGAAAGAACAAGAGGATAAATTGTCAAGCCTCTCTCAGAATTTTGATCCTCTCATTGTATCCATAATAAACCAGGAATGTCAAACTATTGTAATCATGAATGAGACTAAGAAGCTTGAGAAGGAGAGGAAGAACATATTAAGTAGAATGGGTGAACTTAGAGGGATGATTATCCCTAAATTAGAGGCCATACATGAGGCCCTAACTGATGCCCAGACCATAGCCTGAACCAGTGATCCAACAGATCTTAAGAGGGCAAAAGCTTTTGAATTCCTATTGAGTGGTCACATCTCAATTTTGGACAGGATGAACTAGAGTTAGGAAATAGAATTTACCCAGTTGAAGACATCTTTTGCTGATATACTTCAATATATGTAAGTGTATCATGTATTTATACTTATGCGGCTAAGTATAGTTGATTTTTTTTGGATTGTTGGTGTGCAGATTCTACTCTTTGTCATTGATGTCAAAGGGGGAGTGAGGAGCAGTGAAAAATGTGGAATCCACCTAAGGGGGAGCTCCAGAAAAATGTACATTAGAACAGAGCATCAGCCAAGGGGGAGTGCAGTGTGACACTTAGTCATTTTTCACTAAGTGTTGCCATCAATGCCAAACGGGGAGATTGATGGCAAGAGACACTGTGTGGCTTCATTGGTGTTGTCATTGATGGTAACAAAGATCACTCCACACATTCGCAGGACATGGTGTATCTTTACCGGAAGTCAGATTGAAGAATACTTTGGTCTAGTAAGCAAGAACAGAGCAAGCAGTAAGGTCCGACAGTCAGGTCTGGATCTCTTAGAGGAAGTATCTTTGTAAAGTACGGATTGGGGAAGTCAAGAGGAATACCTTGACTAATTGATTCCAGGGATTGAGCCTTCGGTGATGAAAGACTGAAGAGATATGAGCATCTAAGTATTAGGGTCTGGTTTGGCAGAGTAGACAGAGGAAGAACTGACCGACAGAGCATTAGAATTATTCTAGATGAGATATTGATGATGATCAAGGTTCTTAAGGTATCATCCATGTTTGGCTGACATGTTAGATGACTTCTATAAGTATCTCCTTGATTTGCATCACTTGGTAAGCAAGGATTCTACCGACAAACTAGAGTTTGGGAAAACATTGACTATTCTGGATGCCGACTAGAAAGAGGATGAAATCCTTTCTGTGGAAATATATATATATATATATATATATATATATATATATATATATATATATATATATATACCAGATGGATTTAGATGAAAATGAATTGTGGTGTATTGTGTGGTGTGAAGAAAAGTAGAAGAGTAGTGTGAAGGTAGTAAGACAAGTCCAGAATACATAATAGGACAACACCACCTAAGAGAGTAAGAATGAACTGCAACAGATCAGTATATTGGGCTTAATCGGAACTAAACCTCAGCATATGTGGATGCTTCTCATCAGTTCAAGTATCTAGTTTCCTTGTATAAACTATTATAGGCAGTGAGCCTCTTATGAGTAGTGTGCTTGAGGAGTGAGCCCTAATTAGCAAGTGCCATTTTGTACTATCTTATTCTTCTAACAGAGAATACAATCTTGGGTTAATCACCCCATGGTTTTTTCCCCTAACAGGGTTTTCCACGTCAAAATCATTGTGTCATGTGTATTGATGTTATTTCCATTTCATGGTTATGTTTGCTTATTTAATTTAATGCTGCACTAATTGATAAGGAAATTCAAAAAGCTGAAATAATTAAGATAATTGATTCACCCCCCCTCTCAGTTATCAACAAAAAGGTATGGTCACAAAACTCATGAATGCAAAAATATGCAAATGAACAATTCCTTCAATGGTAGATGTTTTGCATGCAATAGAATGGGACATATGGCTAATCAGTGTAGGTCAAGAGGATATCAGTCAAATATGCAAAGAAATGTTGTTTGTTACAATTGCAATAGATCCGGTCATATTGCCAAATTCTGCAGAAGTAAGAATCAGGACAAAAAGGGTCCAGTGCATCATAATCAAAACCAAGACAAAGGAAAAGGAAAAGTGAGTGCGGGTGAAATTCAAAGAGAGATGAACAAGATATGGGTAAAGAGAAGTACAGAAAATGATGGGGATGGATCTGCACCAGAATCTGGTGCTGATATTCCTTCTGAAAACTAAATAGAAGAGCTCTGGCTCAAGGGGAGTAACAAAAGAAAAACATTTTCCCCTAGCCATTCAATAGGTGCCTGAAAGTGGCACATGAAAGGTTGCAGACTAAAAGGCCTCTGAGAGAAACATCTAAATAATCCTTTGGGAAGATATGGAAGATCTAAAATGAATTTGAAGAGGTTAATCATCTAAGATTAATTTGGTTTAATAGTCATCTGGTAAGAACAGGTTTTTCATAGTTAGATTTGGTATGATTCAAATTTGAGGTATCTTGATCTATGGATAGATCAAATGTTTGGAGAAAGGAAGATAGATTGTCATCAATCACCAAGAATAACTCTAAATGTATCTCAGTGATCCAGAAAAGATCCTTCTTAGAACAAGGAGAACAAGGCAACTGGAATAACTGAAGTTGTGCATTTAATGCAATATGGAATTAGGGTTTGCTCAAAGATAAAGGGTTTATTTGCTCAACACTTGTACATTTGCACTCAAGAAGAAGAGAAAAAGAGCTTTGCAAACAAATTATCTCAAGCCTCTCAAAGATCAACCACATAAGACAATTCTTCCAGCAATCCAATCCAGCTCATTCCATGAAACCTAAAAGCGTAAAAAGGTATTCTTCGCTCTTGATCAATCTCTCTCTAAATCTTTAAGATGGCTACTCTGAATGTTGTAGAGATTTCTGATAAGCCTCGCCCCAAATTTAAGAAAGATCGCTACAAATCTCTAGAAGTGGATCCCTTAGGGGCATTTTCCATTATTCTGCATGGGGTTTTGCATGTTGAAGACGTTAGGGCATATGTTCATGCAAACATTGAAGATTTTGGGGAATCCAAGCTGATAGATACCTATCACAATCAATTAATAGATGACTCATTGAACTCAAACCATAGTATAAGGCTATCTAGGACAAACATTTTGCACAATGCATTCATTTCCCCTATTTTATAGAAGATGAATGGGTCCGGTGTGTTCTAAGTACAATGCATGATAACTTTATATGGTTGACAAGGCCATTCAAGATAACCAAGGATGCCATTAGGGTAGTTACCAGATTGCACTCATCTGGTGGGATACCTGCTCTCAAATCTGTCAAGAATCAGACATTGAGTGAGGCAACTAGATCAAAATTTGACAAGAGAGAAATGACAATTGAAGATATAACTGATCCGGATATCAAATTTGCATCCATGATAATTGATTACAAGATATATCACTCCAGCAGAGAAAATTTAGTACCCGGAACTGTAATTTATATAGCTTATTAGATGCTAAAAGAAAATGCTGACTATGATCTTTGTGAACTTCTTCTAAGCTAACTGTTGGAGAACCTACAAAAGATCAAAAAGGACAAGAACTCATTCAAGTATGGTGGGCTGATATTATGTTTATTCTTCTACTTCATGAATGAGCTTATCGGATCCAGTGGTTGGGTATGGAAGAATGATAAACTTGTAGCCATTCAAATCAGAGATTATATACATGGGCTTGGTGATGCCAAGGCACAAAATATAGCACTCTGGGGCTATTTCAAGAACTTTTAGAGTATGATGCAAGAAAGAGAGAGAATTCCCCAATCTCTAGTTGAAAAGTATAAGGATACAGTATGCTTTATGGTAGAAATTGATCAATGCTTAATGGAGGTAGTAGAACTAAAGACAGTCTGGATCATGCCAATGGGGTATGAAGTAGATGAGAAAATTCTAGAGCTACATGTTCAACACATGCTTAGTCAACCCAAGGATCCTAAGGCAGAAAGGTTTGGAACCTTTGAATAGCTAAGTGTGAAGATCCATGTGGAGCTTAGACAACTGGAGATGAAGAGAAAAGTGAGAAAAGAAGTAGAGAATGTTGCCAAAAGGTATGGCATATCAAAAGAGGCACTTGATGCAAATAGAGAGAAGATGGAAAGGGCAGAGAAAGAAAAGGAAGAAGTAGAAAAGGAGAGTACTCCGGTAGAAGCCCCCTCCTAAACTAGATCCTCTAAGAGCTCTGCACCTGCCACTTCTAAGAGCTCAAAGGCATCAAAACCGGAAGCAAAATCATTTGGTAAAGGAGAAAAGAGAACTAAGACAAAGGCTACAAGATCATACACAAACCTCAAAGATGATGAAGAGACAGAATTTGATGAAGAGATCAAGAAGATGATAAAGAAGAAGAAAGTATCCAGAGAATCCTCTACCGGTCTAGACAAGGAAGAAGAAAAGACAGATAAAAGTGTTGAGAAGCCTACTCTTGATGATATCATCAAGGCAATTACTATGGATGGAAACTTGAAAACATTAACAAAATTCTATGATGAATGTAGTGAAGTTGACCATAAGATCTTGCAAGATGCCATAGTCAAATATCTGAATATCCACAACAATGCTTTCATCGAAATCATATCTCTAATTCCTAAAAGCCTTGAGAAGAAACTTGAAATCAGAAAGAATAATGCTAAAGCAAAGGATATGGAGATCTGTGAATAGATAACCATTCAACTCTATCCTTCCATCACTCCTAAGCAAAAGAATATTATCTTCAAAGGTTGCATGGATGAGTTCTAGAGCAAAGCTTATGCTTGGAGAAACTGACAAGGTGGCAAAAGAAATAGAAGATATCCTCCATAATGCATACAAAAGATTCAATATTCCTATTATAGAGGA
This sequence comes from Cunninghamia lanceolata, assembly GCA_027924645.1. NCBI lineage: Eukaryota > Viridiplantae > Streptophyta > Pinopsida > Cupressales > Cupressaceae > Cunninghamia > Cunninghamia lanceolata. The sequence continues at coordinate 11,414,843 of BSBN01000193.1, forward strand.
CTTAGGTTATGATCCCTCTGCCATGGATGACAAAGAAGAATCTATTGAGACAATGGCAGAAGAGGCAAAGGAGACAAGTGAAGAGAAAGATAAAGACTTAGATTCCTCTTCTCCAGAAGAGGAAGTTCATGAAGAAGAAGATACTTCTCTTCTGGATCCTCCTGCATACTCCAGAATTGAAGGAGAAGAAAGAAAAGAAGAGAGCATCAGTCAAGAAGAACAAGTAAAGGGAAGTGAAGAAGGTCAAATAGAAAAGACCACAATTGACAGCGCTAAGGCTACAGAAGGGGAGAAAACTCTGTCGCTAGCAAGAGACACAGCAGAAGTAATTAAATATTTCTTGACCAAAGAGATGATGGAATTTGATGAACCGGAACTACTTCAAGGTCCATTCAATTTTGACTCCCTCTCCCCGGTTCAAACCATGAAGCTAGCATCCTTTACTCAAGCAAAGGCAAAAGAAAAACTCCTGAAATCTTACATAGAAGACTGTGAGCTCATAGAAGCTACATCCGGTATATTGGAGAAGCTCATGCCATCCTTCCAAAAGGATTCTTCAGCCTCCACATCTGGTAATCTAAAGTCTCTTGTAAATTCTATTCATACACATTTTGATTCCTTAGAGAAGTCAGCAGAAGAAAAGGTCCGGAAGGAGTTTTTGGGAAAAAGATTCTCTAAAGTGTAGGGTCTAATAACAAATGATAGGAGCGTTATGGATATTGGAATAAATAGCTTCGAAAATGCTCTTAAAGATGGTAGAGATATCTATAAATTTTGTTTATCCTAGCCTAAAGTGACCAAGGATATTGAGAAGAAAGTAAAAGAGCAAGAGGATAAACTGTTAAGTTTATCTCAAAGTTTTGATCCTCTCTCCTCCTCCATAGTAAATCAAAAGTGTAAGACTATTGCAGTTATAGATGAAATAAAGAAGCTTGAGAAGGAGAAGAAAAATAGAATAAATAGGTTGAGTGAACTTAGAGGGATCATTATCCCTAAGTTAGAAGCCATGCATGAGGCCCTAACTGATGCTCAGGCCACAGCCTGGACCAATGATCCAACAGATCTTAAGAAGGCAGAACCGTTTGCATTCCTGTTGAGTGGTCACATCTCAATTTTGGACAGGATGAAGTAGAGTTGGGCTACAGAAGTTATATAGTTGAAAAATACTTTTGTAGACATACTTAACTACATGTAAGTACAACTTTTATATACAATTATGCGGATATGTATAGATTGTTTTTCTTGAAAATTTTGGTGTACGGACCCTACCCTTTTCCATTGATGTCAAAGGGGGAGTGAGGAGCAATGAAAAATGTGGAATCCAGCTAAGGGGGAGCTTTGGTAAAGTGCACATTAGAACAGAACATCAGCTAAGGGGGAGTGTAGTGTGACACGTAGTCATTTTTCACTAAGTGTTGCCATCAATGCCAAAGGGGGAGATTGTTGGCAAGAGACACATTGTAGCTCCATGAGTGTTGTCATTGATGGCAACAAAGCTCATCCCACCCATCCGTAGGACATGGTGTGCTTATACTACAAGTCAGATTGAAGAGTGTTATGGTCCGGTGACCAAGAATAGAGTATGCAACAAGGTCCGACAATTAGGTCCGGATCTCTTAGAGGGAGTATCTATGTAAAGTGTGGAATTGGGGAAGTCAATAGGAGTACCTTGACTGATAGATTCTAGGGATTGAGTCTCCCATAATAAAAGAGTAAAGAGATATGAGCACCTAAGTATTGGGTTCCTGTTTAGCAGAGTAAACTGAGGAAGAACTGATCGACAAAGCATCAGACCTTAATCCGGATGAGATATTGATGGTGATCAAGCTTACTAAGGTACCATTCATGATTGACCGACATGACTGATGACTTCTATGAGCATCTCTTTGATTCGCATCACTTGATAAGCAAGGATTCAGCTAACAGACCAAGAATTTGGGAAAATAGTAAGTATTTTGGATGTTGACTAGAAAATGGATGAAATCCTTGGTGCAGATATATATACCCAATTGATTTTAGTATGGAGGGGTGTTGAGTGTGTTGTGGTGTGTGAAGAAAAGAACAAGTGCAGTGTGGAAGCAGTAAGGCAGGTCCAGTATGTGACAGGACAACAACACAAAAGAAGAGAAAGAATGAAGTGCAGTAGATCAGTCTATTGAGCCTAATCAGAACTAAACTCTAGCATATGTGGATGCTTCTCATCAGTTCAAGTATCTTGTTACTCTCTTTATTACTTGTAGATAGTGAGTCTCTTGTAGGTAGTGAGCCTCCTGTGAGTAGTGTGCTCAGGCAGTGAGCCCTAACTGGCAAGTGCCATTTTTCTATTCTTCTAACAGAGAATACATTCTTGGGTTAGTCACCCCGTGGTTTTTCCCTTAACAGGGTTTTCCACGTCAAAATCATTGTGTTATGTATTTTGACTTTGTTTCTACTTTCATGATTATGGATGCTTATTTGCTTTGATGCTACACTAGTTGCTAAAGAAGAACAGAAAGTTCAATTAATTAAGATAATTCATTCACCCCCCCTCTTAGTTATCAACAACTTCTGCATTCATTTGATTTATGGCCAATTTTCTTGCAATTGAAACATTGACTAGAGAATGATGGAACATTTTGATTTAGTCTACTCCTCCACTAAGTAGTTTTATGACCAAACTTATTGAAATTAAAACAATTGCCATTGAAAGATGGGTACCTTTGAGAATTTGGCTATATGACCGGAGGTCTTTTGGGTCTTCTTCTTTGATTCCTGAATTGGTTCCCTTTCTTTTACTTCATCTAAAAATTTTCTTATCCTAATTTAGAAATTTCTCCTTTCTCAAATCCTAAGCCTTGCTTGTCATCTAAACTCTTTTGACTAGCAATCATCTCATCAAGTTTTGCAAAACTTATTTTAAACTTTTCTTCATAGCTCTTGGTTTTTTCCAAATCTATTTTCAAGCTCACAACTGCTTTTTCCAGTTTGACACATTCTTCTCTCTTGCTTTTTACCATTAGATTTAGATCTTCTTCTACTTTAGCTCTTCCAATAACTTCCTTTTTCAAATCATCCAGGGTCTCATTTGCTGATATCAATTGGTCACTAACATCTCTGTATTTTTTTTTGAACCTCTTGACTTGTTCTTTTAGCTTTAGAATGGAATCATCAGTTTCTTGAATGTTATCTTTTAGATCCCTAATTTCTGCTTTAGATTTTTCAAGATCAATAAGAGTTTCTTCCAATTCAATAATGTTTGAGATGTTTCCAAATCTTCCTGGCTGCCATGAGTGAATTCTCCTAGATCTTCCCCAAGTTGTTAGGCTTCTTCCAAGGAACCTTGCTCTAATACCAATTGTTGAAAGTAAGGAATACTGAGAGAGGGGGTGAATCAATATTCCACAAAACCACTTGTTAACATGTTTATTAATCCAATTTACAAAATTAATAACATGAAAGCAGAACAAGCATAAGAACAACAACCATAAAGACATAACACAGACACTAGGATTTTTACATGTAAAACCCAAAGAGGGAAAAACCATGATGAGTGTTAGCTCACAATAAATTATGATAGCTCAATAGTGAATTACAAGAAGGCTCATTTCCTTAGGGCTCACTGTACAAAGGCGCACTGCCAAGAATAAAGAAGAATGATAGGCTCACTACCAGAAGATGAATTGTTGTAAATGCATCTACCATATGTTGGATCATAGTTCCATTGAAGGTTCAATATACAAATTCAAAGCACTTCATTTATTCTACCCTGCATCTCAACTTAACTACATATACTCTATTTTATATCCTTGTTCAACTTTTTTTGCTCTGCACTCTACTCATAATCCTTCACACTTAAAATTTGCACAACACACACACTTCTACATCACAATCCATTGAGTATTTATATCTACAACAAGATTCATTTCATAATTAGGTTGGCAAGCCAAATGTGAAGTGTGTATGCAATGTGTTCTACCTTTTCAACTTGATCATGTGTACAAACAGTAATGATGCAGAGGCATCCACACTAAAAACCTGTTAGCATCATCATATTTTCTCTGCCATCTGATATCCTCCTGCAGATAAACCTTCGACCTTTCGCCTATCAGCAGCATCATCATATTCGGCAAACACCATTATCCTCCTAACGATCACTATTCACCTTGCCACCAAACTCTATCTGCAGCATCATGATGTTGGGTATCATCTACACCTTTTATCGACAAGATATAAAATATCGGGTTCTTCCCATATATCCTGATGACGACAACCTCATGCACCTCTCCTCTGATGCTTACATCACCCCGATATTTGACCCGCTTACACAACCAGCATCAAGATATAACTTATTGGGTCATATTGAAACATCCTGATGACGGTACCCAACTTTATGCACATGACGAATATTCTGCTGAATATTCCTTCTGTGATCCACTGATCTCCCCGACGTCCTTCGCCTATGCCAAAACACTTATCATCGGTAGGATAAACTTTTATCAAGTGATATTTGGAATGTCCTGATGATGATGACTTCACATGAACTGTTACTCTCTCCAATATCCTTGCTTATCGGCCAAACATAACATTGTCAGCCCATGATGGAAATGTCAACCCGATCTACTAACTCATGCCGATATGCTCTTCGTCGGCAACACCTTCCTATTGTCACCTGATGCACGTTCACCTTATGTGATATACTACATCATTTCACAAATATGCAACTGATGCCTGATGTAACTACAGGATATACACAGAAATATCTTGATGATGCAGGTGCGATGAATACACTGACCTTAGCAGATTTTCACCGTTCTGATCTGCCGAACTTCCTGGGGTGACCCGATCTGCTTCCTAGATGATCTTCCAAACTCTAACAACTTGCGCGACCTAGCACATACCTATGCTAGGGTTCTTCAACATCTCTCAACTGCAATCCTGCAAACATGCATGCGAACAAACAGAAACACAAAACTAAAACCTAAACTACTGTACATGACCCTTCCTCTGATTCACAGAATCAACTGGAGGAATGGGACAAAGAACCCATTCAGCCAATCAAAACAACGATTCAATTGCACAGTGAGATCAAATGATTTAAAACACCAACAAAATCTTGATTAGCTTTCAAAAGATGCGATTACAGTACTTTGTTTTCCAATAGCACAATGTAACTTCTCAGTATGTCTCTCTATGTCTCTCTATTTCTAAAATGACCTAATCTGGGGGTATTTATCTACTCTCAGTAGTACTATTTTTTGCCTCCAAGCAGCTGGGAGACCCAACCAAACTAACAAACTAAATAGCTATCCAAACAAACTATCTAAAAATAGTAAAAGCATTGGTCAATTTATACCTTATTACATGCATTGGTCTTATAAGACCTTCTTGGAAACATCAACAAGATTTAAAACTAACTAACTGCCTCATGGAGGCCACTGTGTTAGGTGCACCTGCACCATACTCCCCAATAGAAAAAGAACTCATGTCCCATGAGTTAGATTGTGGAAGAATTCCACCTTTACTCTTTGCCATCTTAGTGTTTTGACCTGTTCTAGCTTTATCCTCTGATGTCTCTTGGTTGCTCCAAGATTTAGGAACTGTAACTTGCTATCTAGCAAGTAAACCCTCATGCCTGTCAATGTAGGCTCTATTCATGCATACCCTGTGTTTGCCAGTTTGTCTTACCAGCACCTTTGTTTGACTACCTGGTTGAAGAACCTGAGGAATTGCCTCTTGAATGTCTATAATGTGCAAATCTGTCTTCCTTTCAACTTTTATAGGACAAACAATAGTCCCAACTATAATCACATCCTTATCTTGCCAATCAATCTTCGTCTGCTCATAAACCTATTGTTTGATCTATGTTTGACCTCTGTTAGTCAAAACTAAATCTCTCTTCAAACTGTTGTCCTTAACAACTTCTTTCCCTACAGTATCCTCAACTGCCTTTATGCCTGCTGCTGTAGGCATCTGCACAAATTCCTTCTTTCCCACTAAAATGATTTTTGCTGCCTTCTGTGCTGCAGCTTCTTCCTATATTGGCATCAACATAATAGTTTTCCCATTTTTCTTGATGGTGTAGGTTTATGCATACCCATCATACAATACCCTCCTATCAAATTGCCATGGCCTAGCCAATAGTAGGTGACAACATTCCATGGGCAAGATGTCACACAAAACTCTATCATGATATGCTCCAATCTGAAAATCAACATATGACTGTTCATATACAAAAAGTGATTGACTATCACTCACCCAAGATGCGTTGTAAGGGTGTTGGTGTGGAATCCTTTCCAAATTTAGTTTATCCACCATTTCCTGAGATACCATGTTGTCTATTGAACCAGTATCAATGACCACCTTACATACTGTACCTTTGCTCTTGCATGTGGTCTTGAAAAGAGCTTTTCTTTGCACCATATCCTTTGATGTCTTCAAGACTGTCCTTCTTAACATCAGTGCTTCTCCCTCCTCAGGATATCCATAATTGTCAGGAGCTCTATCTCCTTGATAAGTGTTTGAACGTTGCACACTTTCCTCTACTTTCTCTTCTTGCACAAGTTGTACTCTCTTGTCATTCATTTTATCATCTTCTAGATGATGAACGTTTGCTTTCTGGACATTTAAAAAATGGATGACCAAACTCACCACAGGTGTAACACTTTCCTGAAAATGTAGTAGAACCTCTACCACTTCCAAATCTGCCTCTAGTACCTTTCCATCCACCTCTGAAATCAGACTGTCCCTATCCTTTCCCAGTGTCTTCTTGACCCTCATTGGTTTGCCTTGTTGTAGGTGTTGATCCTCTTCCCCTCATATTGCCGCCTCTTCCTCTCATGGATTTATCTTGTCTTCTATTCATCTTTTCTTCAATCCTGATTGCCATTTGATAACAATCCTCCACATTCTTAAGGTTAGCTAAAACTAACTCATCCTGTATGTTCAATCTCAAACCAACTAAGTACCTAGCCACCTTTTCTACCTCATTCTCATGATGACCAGATCTCATACTCAATTTATAAAACTCCTTAGTATATGCCTTCACATCCATTTCCTTTTGCTTTAAAAATTGCAGCTTCTTAAACATTTGAATTTCATAAGCCTTGGGTAAGAATTTACCTTTGATCCTTGCTACCATTTTATCCCATGAAGTGATCTTTGACTTTCCTTGTTTCCTTCTCTCGGATTGTACATAATCCCACCATACCAAAGCATGACCTCATAACTTGGTCTTTGCAATCTTTACCTTCTGATCTTCAGCAACATCCTCATATTCAAAGTGATTATCAAGTGCAGCAATCCAATCTAGTAACTCATCTTCATTCAAACTTCCATTATACTTGGAAACATCAACCTTTACCTTAGGTTTATCACTATGCACTACCTTTAACAGTTTTGCAAATCTCTGGTCTTCAGCATTCAGTTCTTCATCTACCTCTTCAAATTCTTCATTAGCATCTTCCTCTTCTTCTGATTCACTGTCTTCCACTTCTCTCTTCTTGTTCTTCTCCAAGGCTACAAGCCTAGCTTACAGTGCTTCAACAAGCTCCTTCATCTTCCTCATCTCTCTTGCATGCTTTTCCTTCATTTCCTGCAACTCCCTTGCAGTACCATTACCTTTCGGAGGCATTTTGTCAACCTCTCACTCCTCTACCTCTGTCTGCTCAGTGACAGAATCAACACACAAATAGCCCTGACCTTTTTCTGAGCTCTGATACCACTATGATGTAGAGGCATCCACACTAAAAACCCGTCAGCATCATCATGTTTTTAAACCAATCAGCATCATCATATTTTCTCTGCTATCCGATATCCTCCTGCAGATAAACCTTTGACCTTTCGCCTATCAGCAGCATCATCATATTCGGTGAACACAATTATCCTCCTGATGATCACTATTCACCTTGCTGCCAAACTCTATCTGCAGCATCATGATGTTCAATATCATCTACACCTTTTATCGGTAGGATATAAAATATCAGGTTCCTCCCATATATCCTGATGACGACAACCTCATGCACCTCTCCTCTAATGCTTACATCACCCTGATATTCGACCCGCTTACACAACCAGCATCAAGATATAACTTATCGGGTCATAGTGAAATATCCTGATGACGGTACCCAACTTTATGCACATGACAAATATTCCACCAAATATTCCTTCCACGATCCACTAATCTCCCCGATGTCCTCCGCATATGCCAAAACACTTATCGTCGGCAGGATAAACTTTTATCGAGTGATATTTGGAATGTCCTGATGATGATGACATCACATGAACTGTTACTCTATCCAATATCCTTGATTATCAGCCAAACATAACATTGTTGGCCCACAATGGAAATGTCAACCTGATCTACTAACTCACACTGATATGCTCTTTGTCGGCAACACCTTCCTATTGTCACCTGATGCACATTCACCTTATGTGATATACTGCATCATATTCACAAATATGTAGCTGATGCCTAATGTAACTATAGGATATACACAGAAATATCCTGATGATGCAGGTGCGACGAATACACTGACCTTAGCAGATTTTCACCGTTCTGATCCGCTAAACTTCCTGGGGTGACCCGATCCACTTCCTGGACAATCTTCCAGACTCTAACAACCTGCGCGACCTAGCACATACCCATGCTAGGGTTCTTCAACATCTCTCGACTGTGATCCTGCAAACATGCATGCGAACAAATAGAAACACAAAACTAAAACCTAAACTACTGTACATGACCCATCCTCTGATTCACAGAATCAATCGGAGGAATGGGACAAAGAACTCATTTGGCCAATCAAAACAATGATTTAACTGCATAGTGAGATCAAATGATTTAAAACACTAATAGAATCTTGATTAGCTTTCAAAAGATGCGATTACAGTACTCTATTTTCCAACAGCACAATGTAACTTCTCAGTATGTCTCTCTATGTCTCTCTATATCTAAAATGACCCGATCTGGGGGTATTTATCTACTCTCAGTAGTATTGTTTTTTGCCTCCAAGTGGCTGGGAGACCCAACTGAACTAACAAACTAAACAGCTGTCCAAACAAACTATCTAAAAATAGTAAAAGTATTGGTCAATTCAGACCTTATTACATGCATTGGTCTTATAAGACCTTCTTGGAAACATCAACAAGATTTGAAACTAACTAACTGGCTCATGGAGGCCACTGTGGGTTAGGTGCACCTGTACCAAGTAATGCAGATCCAAAAAATCATTGTATAATCTTAATACAAGTCTACACCACACATATAACCACTTAGATTTATTATTCAAGAAATATACCTTCTTCGCATAAGAATCTAACTACTTGTCAGCTTGTCTCTTCAAAAAATGCTTTACCTAATCAACTGTTACACCAAAATTCTTACTATGGACCAAATGAGACTCAAAGAATCACATCAACCATTCCTCATACCCAACAGATCATAACTTACCAACCACAGGTCATGATCTCCTTATGTGGTGAAATGCGGAACTCAAAATTGACTCTTCTTCCTTGGTGAAGTACTAGAAAACCAATTGTCAAAACATGAAGTTTTGTAGACAATCTTTTGGATCACTTCAGACTTTGTAACTCATCAATTGTATGCTTCTAATACCTATCCATACTACCTCAAAATTGCATACTAATATAGTCAATTGTGGAGAAATATGGACCAAACTACTCATGCACTCTGCACTATTCCTGACTTTACTATGTTCACCTGGACTTAAGCCAATCACAACTTGTCTTCCGGAAGTCTTCAGGACTTGTAATCTTCAACATAATATCTCCCAACAATATTGAATAACATATCTAAACTGCATACCTTGACCATCAACTACGGAGGAATACCACTTGAGTGTCTTCTACTAACTCTATGTTATCAGTAATTAGCCATTCTACCTTAGTCTTTTGTGTATGGATCAGTTCCTTGTATGCAAGCTATTCTAAGTTGAGTTCACAATTTTCCTTGGATCCAACATGCTCTATTTGCCTTGTTGCCATCAACAACAACATTACCCAATCAAAAGTGTCTCTTGACTATGTTTCCAATAGTCCCAATTATTATTATTTTCCAAAGAAGCCATCTCCTCTTCCATGGCCTCCTTCCATGAACCTACATCTTTCATACTCAGCCTCATTCACAGTTCTAAGCTCATCAGTGTTAGAAATCAAAGCAAAAATACAAATGGAATCATGTAATGAATAACCAAACCTATCAGGTTGCTCCCTTATCCACGCGGACCTCCTGAAAGATTGAGATTTAGGTTCTTCATCTTCGTCTGATCTTTTAGAGCTACTAAAGCTCTCCTCATTATCAAGTCCAATAGATGTTTTGGTTCAACTTTATTAGGGGTTGAAGGAAGCTGAACCACATCATCTTTCTTCTCTTCTTTCTCTAGATGTAACACAATAGAAGAAGGATTGAGCTCTCTGAAGATCACACTTCTACTATACATAACTCTCTTAGCCAATGCATCCCAAAGCTTATACCCTTTCACATCAATGCCATAACTGATGAAGATACACTTCATAGCCTTGTTCTCCAACTTAAAACTCTTATCCTTAAGTACATGTGCATATGTCTCACAACCAAATACTCAAATGTGTCTTAATGAAGGATTTTTACCAGACCATACCTTCATAGGTGTCTTATCAATGGGCGCTAATGTAGGAGACTTGTTAACCAAGTAACTAGCAGTAGCAACAAATTTAACCTAGAACATTTGTTCAAGACTAGCTCCACTTAGCATACTTCTTGCCCTCTCCATCAACATTCTATTTATCCTCTTTACAACTCCATTCTGCTGAGGGGTATATGTAGTTGTCTTTTGCCTCTCAATCACCTATTTTTAACAAAACTTTTTGAAATTTGCTGAAAAAAACTCACCACCATTGTCAGTCCTCAAACACTTAATCTTTCTATCCTTCTGATTCTCTACAAGAGCTTTGAACTCTTTGATTCTATTAAAGGCTTTAGATTTAATTTTAAGGAAATACACCCATGTCCTTCTACTATAGTCATCAATGAATGAAACAAAGTAAACAGATTTTGAAATTCAAGGAACATTAATAGGACCAAACACATTAGAATGAATCAAGTCCAACACTTCAGAAGATTTGTGAGAACTAGAATAAAACTAAACATGGTTTTGTTTTCCATAAATGCAATGTTTGCAAAAATTGAACTCAAGATTACAATCATTCATATCCTCAACAAGATTTTTATTTTTTAGGGTCCTCAAGCCATTTCCACCAATGTGACCAAGCCTTTGGTGCCATAACATTGTCTTCTTAGATAAAAGTTTCATCTCCATAGAATGAGCACCCTTAGGTACCCAAAAAGCACTACAATCATAAGTAGATGCAATAGTCCTCTTTGTTGTTGGTTCCAATGGTGAGGATGAAGACTATGAATCTCTCTTCTTTGAAATAGAGGCATTATTGCACTAAAGCTGAAACAAAGTGCCAATCTGAACACCCTTAGCCAACACCATAGATCCTCTAGTCATCTTGCATCTTCCATTCAAGAATACAACCTACACACCAACATTATTCAACTTACTTATAGAAAGAAGGTTCCATGTTAAACCAGGGATATGCGGAACACCATTGATTCCCTCCACTCATCCTTTAGCGAATCGAATCAAGACTCTTCTATGACCAACAATCTTTAGGTGAGAATCATCATCCAAGTACACCATTCCACCATTGTATTCTTCATACTTTGAAAACCAACCCTAATATGAGGTCATGTGAAAAGATGAACCAGAGTCAATAAGCCACACATCCTCAAATGCATGCATTTCCAAGGTAATGACAAACGCTTCTCCTTCATCCTGAGAGGACTTGTTAGAATCTAAATCATAATTCTTCTTCTTTTTATTTTTCTCCACTTTGCACTCCTTGCGGAAGTGACCAAGTTTCCCATAGTTCCAATAAAAGGCCTTAGACTTTTTGGGAGACTTAGATCTCCCACGAGATTTGGATCTTACTTTTTCTTCCTTCTTATCATTTTTCTTTCCCTTCTCTTTATATCTACCATGAACTACAAGAGCCTCCTTAAACAATTCAGAAGACTTTCTCCACATCTCTTTAGACAATAATGAAGAAATCACTTCATCCATCTTGAAGGTGGTAGTGGTACTCCCAATGGCCATAACAAGGTGGTCCCATGAATTTGGTAAGGAACACAGTAATGTCATACATCAATCCTTCTCCTCCATCTTCACACCAACATAAGTCAATTGGGAAATAACCATATTGAATATATTAAGGTGATCAGTAATAGATCCTCCATCTTCCATCATCAAAGAATATAATTTCTTTCGCAGGAATAACTTATTCACTAGGGACTTAGCCTGATAAACATCTCTAAGATTCTTTCAAAGATCCTTTGTAGTCTTCTCATGGATATTTAGGAGCACTGAATCAGCCAAATAGAGACTTATCAAACCCTTAGATTTTCAATCTTTGAGATCCAAGTCTCCTAGAGACATTACTATTGGTTTTGTACCAGATATGGCATCCCATAAATCCTGATCTACAAGCATGTCCTCCATTTTGTGTTTCCACAACTTGAAATTATTGCCATTAGACTTCTCTATCTCAAACCTCTCAGATCTGCTCGCCATCTCTTACCTATAACAAAGATTTCAAATTCATCTTCACAAGCTCCCACTTAAATGAAGATCAGCTCAAAAACCCCTCTACCCAACAACTAGAACCAAAGGTGATCAGGCTCTGATACCAACTGAATGGAAGCAAGGTATGCAAAAATGCTTCATACACTAATCTACTGATGAAAAATTTATGCAAATTTTTACTTTTATAGTTACAGATTAAGATACACATTAATAGAAAGATAATAACTTCCAAATGCAAACACAAAACTCACAACACAAGATATACATGGGGAAAACCCTTACAGGTAAAAAACCCCACACTCCAAAGCTGCCCAATATATTATTCATGAATCAAAGGAAATTACAATATACTTGCAGAGTAAGATTTTACAAGATTATATCCAACTAGAGATCTAGGAGGTAACTCAACATCTATAAGATTCTTACACACAACCTCCATCTCAAGCTCTTGGTATATAGGAGATATAATATAGTAAACCATTACCGGTAATTACAAAACCATGAGCCAAAACCACCCAAAAGTGGCACCCAAATTATCTCCAATCAAAGATGCCTTGTGATGTGCCAAAACACACAGCAACATGTGTAAATCTCCCCTTTATAGCTCTTTTATTTGTCCAACACATTTTTACATTTCCCAAAAACAAGAGGTCCAACTTTTGGAGGTCATAACTTTTGATCCAGGTGTCAGATTGACAAATCATTTGATGTGTCAAAAATCTCATGAAGAGATCTATCACCATGTAACCCATTTCATTGGTTACAAGAATTTTCAAAATTTTTATGGACCTCTGAGTGCCTCAAAATTAAGTTTAAAACTTTTTTTATAGTTTTCAAAATACAGAAACTTTAATATCTCGTGATCCAGGTATGATCTTGAGTCAAAACTCACCTGAGATGTTTACCTAGTTGTTCCACAACTTCTAGGAAAATTTCAAGTCAATCCAAGGTGAAATTGAAAGTTACTAAAAATAGAAAGTCCTACCATTTTAGCCCTTTTGGAAACTTTGAAAGTTCTAGATCATTCTTCAAGATAAAGGGTATTCGAAAATACCAAAACTAGGAAGAATAGTAACCTTTTGGAGTTGTAAGGTTGAGACACTTTCCTTAACAATCCTAATGTATGTGAACTTATCAAATTGGATGAAGTAACTTACAAGCCCCATTACCCCATTAGCTTCTTCAGTTGAAATTCTAACTTCAAGGTTTTCCAAAAAAAAAATTAACCATCAACATTAGAAAGGAATCATTCACCCTTCTATAGACATTATTACCATTATCCTCTTGCAACTGAGGGAAATAATCATAAACCTATTTATCCTGAGTCATGAGACCCACAATGTCTAATCATGGCCAAACCTATTGGGTTGTTGCTAACAAATAATTCAAATAATAGTACATGTGGAAATTCTTTCTCTGGTGGAAGTTGACGAATTGGTCATGCAGATGATCACTTATGATTTGGCACCAATCAATGTACTATTTGTTAGAAATGAAGGTACAAACCACACAATGCAAATTTTATTCAAACCTTGTTAATATCCTCTAAATAATGTAAAATAAATGGAGATTGCAACAAAAATAAAACCCACTACATAGAAATAAGATGCATTAAGAACTGAACACATAACACAATATGTAATGTGGAGAAAACCCTTTTAGATAAAAAAACTCCACCAAGAAAAGATGCTTCAAGTTGTATTATCTTCAAATGTGAAATTACGATACATACACTTCCTCCTCTTCTTCACTCTTCAATCTAACAGTGCCTGTCACTCTCAACTCTACTAAAAATATAGTACAAATATCCTTATAAAGGGGGGTTGCATTCTAGGGCAAGAAAATTGACATAATATTAACTATTAGATCTATGACCTAATGACCCCCCATAATAGATGAATTAGCGTTAGGTACCTGATATAAACATGTGGCTAAAACTAGATCATTGCTAGTGAAACCTTTCACCCCTTATGGGTGATTTAAAAACAATAACAAGAATAATAAATTACATAGGATTTACAAGATTGATGGCATCTTAATCCTAACACTATTTTCCATTGTAAATGACAAGGATTAACTTACATATCCAATCAGAAAAATCATTGCATTCTCACTGCCCATCACTCTAAGTAGTAAGGTGATGATATCTGAAATATCATCTTTAAATAGGTCTTTGACTAGATTTTTAGGTAGTTGGGAGCCACTCTTCTTTTCCTTCATTAACCAGGAGGTGGCTATAGAGTCTTTGCACATTGTCTTCCCATCTATATAGAAATTCCACCCACTTTCCTGTGATACCTTGGCATATTCCTCATGCACTAGTAGGCTTAAACAATCATTGATGGTGTTAGCATTTATCTACAAAATCATCTTGCCACTTACTATTATGATTTCATAGGTCTCAACATGATAGTCCAGAGTGCAATCCATAACTATGTCAGTGCATTTGAATGGTGGGGGAAAACATCCTATGTGTGCCATCCCACCATCCATGGTCTTTTGAGAAATTGGTGTTCTTGGGTTGGCATTCATTCTAGCCCAAAATTACTTGAGTTCGACATGCTCCAAGTCTATGTCTTTCACTCTTGCCAACTTATTTTCAATGATGAAAGATATGTCCAGCCCTTTTTATTTACACTTCATTTTAATGGACCTGAGTAACCAGTGAGTGATGCCATTGACTATGGTAATGACTAGGGGTTTTAGGTTAGCAAAACAAGAGCTATGGTTAATAGTTAGAAGAGATAGGGTTTCACAAGTCATGAATGATAGAGATGACCAAAATGCACACCACCCACAACTAGCCTAATAGTAAATTTTTAATTTGAAAGGAGAGGCGGATAGTGTATGTACCTCAAATGTGATGCTTACGGGGAGGAGATGACTGGGAAAACAACGGTTTGGCTCCCTAAATCGTGTTCACAATAGCATTGTGAAAAATGTGTAAAGAGAAGCCTACTTTATAAGGTAAATGAAATGGGGTAGGGTTAAAAGACAATAAATGATCTTTTACAATAAATGTTGCATTGACTTGTTACCCAAATATTTTATTAAGAATTCGCTTCCTTTTATTAGTAATTTTGGCTATCACAAAACTTTGCTATTGGTGAACTTTCTATTTGGCAAACTGAGCCTTCGACTATTGTGTTCACTTGGTGAGAAAAAGTGAACTTCACAAACCTCATGTATTCCCGATTGTATGTTTTTATCACTTTGTCGATGATTTCAAGATTTCACGAACCACACGATTATCTGATAAGCTCCACAAAGCTTGGAAATAATAATGATTGGTGAAATATAGTTTTCACAAACTTTTGAGCAAGGTTGTGACTATACGACACTTCTTTTATTGGTGGGTGTGACTCAACCTGTATACTACCATTGGTTTATCGAGAAATCAAGGAATCAACAAAATTCACAACTCGGTAACTAATGATGGATAAAGACTTGTAGGTTTAAAGTTTGTGAGAGGTAAAGAAAGCTAATAGATAGAAAAAGTGATGAACAATTGATAAGATGCTTTCTAATGAAAATTTATTAGGAAAGTTAGAAGTTAGTGAATTTAAAGTTTTACCCATAGAGTTCACAAGTCTCAGGATTTTCACAACAAAGTTCACCGATATAGAAATTTTTTGATAACACATAAAATGAGTCAAGTTTGAGAAATCTCAAAATGCCAACAACAAAGGAGTGTTAGAAAATAAAGGCCCCAAAACATTGAGTTCACGAAAAAGAGAATTTGCTAATAAAAGAAGGGAAAGAAGACTTGGACTTGAGAACACAATACAAGGATGAGGGAAAAAGACTATGATGAACCAAAAATTACATTGTATAAGGCAAGATCAAAATTGTGGGAAACAACTGGCTTTGACTAGGGAGAAAGACTAAAAGGATGCAAATAACTAAAAAATTTTGGTTGGTCAGTGCCTTATTCATTGAGATTTAGAGTCATACCCAAACACACCAAAAATGAAGGAAGAATAAAAACAAAACAATGAAAACTAATAGAAACTATGGTACAAGGTAGGATGAAGTCATCAATTATAAAGCCTCAAATCTTTCCCATTATAGGCAAGATGTAGTTCTGTACCATCTAAGTATGCCAACAAAAAGACATTATCTCTAATAATTTCTCTGATTCTAAAAGTTCATTTCCAAATGAATCAAATTTTCCATGCACCTCTTTATTTTCTTTTCTTTTGTCCCAAAGTAATACTACGTCTCCAACCACAAATTCCCTCTATCTATCTTTCCTGTTGAAAATTCTTTTCACTTTCCTCTAATGTTCTACTATCTGGTCTACCACTTCTTCCCTTTGTTCTTCAATTTTAGAGAGGTACATTTTTCTCTTTTCCAAGCCATCTCTAAAATATTCATTCTCAATAGCATTCTATAAATTCAAGGGTAAGAGTTCTAGTGGGATGGGTAAAGTACTACCAACATGATATACAAAATTGAAAGGGGACATACCAGTTGCTCTTTTTCAAGTAGTCATGTCTATCCACAATGCATCATAAAGTTTCTCATACCAATTCTTTTGATTATCATCTACTAGTTTATGAACAATGGTAATCAATTTTTGGCTACCGGATTATTCTTTTCTGTTGCCCTCGAGATAATAATTAGAAGCATGTTAAAGACTAATCCCATGATTATAACAAGAAAGGGACATCTGTGAGGAAGAAAAGTTTGAAGCATTGTCTACATCACAACCTTCTTGGGTACACCAAACCTAACTATAATATTTTCTTTTAGGAAATTACACACTATCTCAAAGATAGTATGTCAGATCGGAATAGCCTCTACCCATTTGGCAAAATAGTCTGTGGTAGTCAGAATATGTGTGTGGCATGTAGTAGAATTTGAGTTAATTAGTCCTATAAAATCTAGACCCCAGTGCTGAAAAGGTTCATCAATAACCACAGGTCTATAAGGGAGAGCAACTAATTGAGGTGTAGTATCAAACCTTATGCACTTCTCATATTTGGAAACCCAATTATGGGCATCTTTAAACATACCTGGTCACTAAAAGCATTACCTTAAAATTTTGAAAGTTGTTACCAATGTTGAAAAGTGCCCTCCACATGCCTCATTATGGAAAGACTCTAGAAGTTTCCTTTGCTACTCTTTTCCCACACACCTAAAAAATGTGCCATCAATTCCCCTCTTTTATAAGGTATTATCCCATACTACATATTTCATAGCCTTAAGCTTCAAATTTCTCTTCACTTTGGCTGAGAGTTGAGATGGACATTCTCCATAAGTCAAAAAGAAAACAATATCAGAGAACCATTCATCAATACCATGAACGAATAAGGTGAGAGGAATGTGATTAGCCTCCTCCGATGTATTTTTTGCTATTAATTTACAAATTCCCTTACCTCTAACTACTTTTATTAGTTCTATAGCATCATATTTCTAGACTTTAGTCACCCAAGATCCTATCTTATTACAACCTATTTCTTGTTGTGTTAGGATGGATTTGACTACAGAGATTGGGAAAAAAAACATGAGAGTAGAGGATATAGAACCTAAATTGTTTGACTACTTTCACCACTGCATAGTCATGCTTCTCCATTGGAGAGTAGTTCATCTCATTCTTCTTTAATGGTGTGCTCATGAAGGCAATGGTGATTCTATACCTTTTCCATTCTTCTAGAGCAGGATAACTAATAAGGTATGTTCTAATGCATAATAGTAAATGATAAAATCTTTGTCAAAATCTAGATTTATCAATGTTGGAGCATTGGAAATAGCTTCTTTAATTTCCCTAAGTTCTTCCTTACCTTCATTGTTCCATTTAAAAATAGGCTTATCTTTTATCATCTCTGCAATGTGACTAGTTAGTTCTGTGAAATTAGGAACAAAACTCCTCAAGAAATTTACCTAATCAAAGAAAGATCTAGTGTGGATTTTGCTGGTATGAAGGATTAACTATTGAATAGACCTAATGCTTATCTTGCTTCCTTCTTTTGAGATGATATGTCCCAGGAGTTTACCTTTAGTGACATCAAAGATAGACTTATTGGGATTGAGAGATATGTCATGATTTCTACATCTTTGCAAAACAACTTCCAAATGATCAATATGTTGGAAACAAGGTGGATAACTAAGAGGGGAGGGTGAATCAGTTATCTTAATTGTTTAACTTCCTTTTCCTCTTTCTCAATTAGTGCAGTATCAAAACATATAAGCATACATGAACATGAGAGAAGAAAAGAAATCAACACACATAACACAAGGATTTTTACGTGGAAAACCTTGTTAAGGGAAAAACCACGGGGTGACTAACCCAAGATTGTATTCTATGTTAAAAGAATAGAAGTACAAACTGGCACTTGCCAATTAGGGCTCACTGCCTGAGCACACTGCTCACAAGAGGCTCACTACCTACAAGAGACTCACTGTCTACAAGGTATATAGAAAGTAACCAGGTGTTTGAACTAATTAGAGGCATCCACATATGCTGAGGTTCAGTTCTGATTAGGCTCAATAAACTAATCTACTGCACTTCATTCTTCCTCTTCTTTAGTGTTGTTGTTCTATCACATACCAGACTTGTATTACTACTTTCAAATTTATCTCTATCTTTCTTTGCACATTATCACACACACATTTCATACCAAAATCCATTTGGTATATATATCCACACCAAGGATTTCAACATCTTTCTAGTCGGCAACCATAATACTCAAGATATTTACTAAACACTGATCTGTCGGCTAGATCCATGATCAATATGTGATGCGTATCAAAAACATAGACATAGGGGTCATCAATCGTGTCAGCCAACCATGTATGATTCCTCAAATAGCTTAACCATCATCAATTTCTCATCCGGATTAAGGTCTGATGCTCTGTCGGTCAGTTCTTCCTTAGTCTACTCTACCTGTCAGGAACCCAACACTTAGGTGCTCATATCTTTTCACTCTTTCATCATTGGAGGTTCAATCTTTGGAATGTGGCCATTATGGTATTCCTCTTGACTTCCCCAAGTCCATACTTTGTTGAGATACATCCTCTGAAAGATCTGGACCTGATTGTTGGACCTTGCTACATGCTCTATTCTTGTTCACCAGACCAAAACATCCTTTAATCTGACTTCTGGTATAGACATACTATGTTCTGTGGATGTGTGGGATAGACTTTCTTTCCATCAATGACAACAATCATGAAGCCACACAGTGTCTCTTGCCAACAATCTCCCACTTTGGCATTGATGGCAACACTTAGTGAAAAATGACTAAGTGTTGTGACAAACTCCCCCTTGGCTGATGCTCTATCTTATATACACTGTTAATGGAGCTCCCCCTTAGTTGGATTCCACATTTTTCACTATCCTCACTCCCCCTTTGACATCAATGGAAAAGGTTGAAATCTGCACACCAAAACTTTCAGAAATCAATCTATATATTGCCGCATAAGTATATATATACATGTACTTACATATACTTCAGTATATCTGGAAAGGTGGTCTTCAACTAGACAAATTATGTTGCCCAACTATGTTTCATCCTATCTAAAATTAAGATGTGACCACTTAACAAAAATGCAAAACATTCTGCCCTCTTTAAGTTTGTCGGATCACTGGTCCAGGCTGTGGTCTGAGCATCAGTTAGGGCCTCATGCATGGCCTCTAACTTAGGGATAATTATCCCTCTAAGTTCACTCATTCTACTTATTCTATTCTTCTTCTCCTTCTCAAGCCTCTTTATCTCATTTATAGTGACAATACTCTAGCACTCTTGATTCATTATGGATGAGCTTAGAGGATTAAAATTTTGAGATAAACTTGACAGTTTACCCTCTTGTTCTTCCACCTTCTTTACAATGTCTGTTGTCAATGTGGACCAAGATAAATAAAATTTGTATAATTCTCCACCATCTTTAAGAGTATTTTATAAGCTCTTTATCCCAATATCTGGATTTCTCCTATCATTTACTATGAGTCCCTACACTTCAGAGAATCTCTTTCCCAAAAACTCATTCTGGACTTTCTCTTCTACTGATTTCTCCAAGGAATCAAAATGTGTGCTAACAGAATTAACAAGAGATTTCAGATTACCGGATGAAGAGGCCGAAAGATCCTTTTGGAAGGATGGCATGATTTTCTCTAGCACAGCAGATGCAATCTCTATTAGCTCACAGTCTTCCATGTGAGACTTTAGAAGATTTTCGTTTACTTTAGCTTGAGCAAAAGATGCTACCTTCATTTTCTAGACTGAAGAGAAGGAGTCAAAATTGAGTGGTACTTGGAATAGTTCCGGTTCATCGATCTCCATCAATTCCTTGGTCAAGAAATTATTCACTGCTTCTACAGTGTCTCTTGCCAGAGACTTCTTTCCTTTTGTAGCCTTAGAGTAATCATCAGAGATCTTCATTTGTTCTTCTTCTCTTCCCTTTTTCTCCTCTTCTTGACTCGCTTTCTCCTATTTTCTTTCTTCTCCTTCAGTTCTGAAGTCTGCAGGGGGATCCGGAAGAGAGATATTTTCTTCTTCATGGACTTCCTCTTGCGGAATAGAGGAATCCAATTCTTAGTCCTCTCCTCACCTATCTCCTTTAACTCTTTTGT
The DNA here is from genome assembly GCA_027924645.1 of Cunninghamia lanceolata. NCBI lineage: Eukaryota > Viridiplantae > Streptophyta > Pinopsida > Cupressales > Cupressaceae > Cunninghamia > Cunninghamia lanceolata. The sequence goes on from BSBN01000193.1 coordinate 11,436,035, forward strand.
AATTTTCTCAGCAGAATCTTCCTTTGATGTACTTAATCCTTCGACAACCATGGCAAAAGGTTCATCACTTATGTCCTCTATAATAGGAAGATTGAATCTTTTAAATGCATTCCAGAGTATGTCTTTAGTCTCCTTTTCCACCTAATGTATCTCTCCAAGCATAAGTTTGTTCATTCTGGCTTTGCTCCGGAACTCATCCTTGCAGTCCTTGAAGATCATGTTCATTTATTTTGGAGTAATGGAAGGATAGAGCTGAATAGTTATCAGTTCCTAGATCTCCAAATCCTTTTCTTTGGCATTGTCTTTTCTGAGTTCAAGTACCTTCTCTAAACTTTTGGGGATTAGAGAGATGATTTCAATGAATGCTTTATTATATATGTTTAAGTACTTAATTGTAGCTTCTTCCAAGATTCTCTTGTCTGTGTCACTATACTCATCATAGAATTCTATCATTGGTTGCAGATTCCCATCCACGGTGACTGCCTTGATGACATCATCAATAGAAAGGGTAGGCCTTTCAACAAATTCTTCTGCTTCTTTGTTTTTGCTGGCAGAGGATTCCACGGATGTTTTCTTTTTCTTCTTCATTTTCTTAACCTCCTCATCTGTCTCTGTCTCTTCATCATCCTTTTGACTTATGTAGGATCTTGTAGCCTTGGTCTTTGATCTCTTTTCTCCTTTTCCGAATGTCTTTGCTTCCGGTTTGGAGGATTTTGAGCTCTTAGAGGTGGTAGGTGCAGAACTCTTTGAGGATCTAGTCCAGGAGGGGGCTTGCACTGGATCACTTTCTTTTTTTGCATCTTGTCTCTCTTTCTCTGCTCTTTCTAATTTCTCTCTATTTGCATTGACTGCCTCTTTTGAAATGCCATATATTTTGGCAACTTCCTCTACTTCTTTCTCACTTTTCTTTTCATCTCCGATTGTCTTAGCTCAGCATGAATTTTCACACTCAATTCTTGAAAGGTGCCAAACCTTTCTACCTCATGGTCCTTAAGCTAACTTAATAGGTATTGGACATGTAGTTCCAAGATTTTCTCATCCACCTCATAGCCCATTGGCATAATCCAGACTATTCTGGACTCTACTGCCTCCATTAGGCATTGATCAGTGTCTACCATAAAACATACTATATCTTTATATTTTTCAACTATTGTCTGAGGAATTCTTTCTTTGGCCTACATCATACCTTGGAAATTATTGAAATATCCCCAAAGAGCTATCCTTTGAGCCTTGGCATCACCAAGCCCATACATATAATCTCTGATTTGTATGGCAACTGGTCTATCATTTTGCCATATCCAGCCACTTGTTTCGGGTAGCTCATTCATATAGTAAAAGAAGAGACATAGTATTAAGCCACCATACTTGAATGAGTTCTTCTTATCCTTCTTTATTTTCTACAAATTTTCTAACAGTTGGCTCAAAAGAAGCTCACATAGATCATAGTCTACATTTTTCCTTAGCATTTCATATGCAGTATATATAGCAGTTCCAGATACTGAATTCTCCCTGCTGGAGTGATAGATTTTGTAACCAATTATTATAGAGGCAAATTTGATATCTGGATCTATGATGTCTTCTATTGTCATTGCTCTCTTGTCAAAATTTGATTTGGTAGCCTCACTATTTGGTTCTTGACTGATTTGAGAGAAGGCAACCCACTAGATGAGTGCAAATTGGTTACTGCCCTAATGGCATCTTTTATTATCTTGAATGGCCTCATCAACGACATGAAGTTGTCATGTATTCTGCTAAGAACATAATAGACCCATTCATCTTCTGCAAAATAGGTAAAGTGGATGCAATGTCCAAAATGCTTATCCCAGATGGCCTTGTATTGAGGTTTAAGTTCAAATGTTTCATCTATTAATTGTTTGTGATAGATATCCATTAATTTGGATTCTCCAAATTCCTCAATATTGACGCGTATGTATACCCTAACATCTTCTACATGCAGAACCCCATGCGGAATGCTAGAGAAGGCGCCTAAGGGGTCAACTTCTAGGGATTTGTAAGGATGTTTCTTGAACTTAGGGCGTGGCCTATTAGTGATCTTAACAACATTTGGAGTAGCCATCTTGCAAAAGATTCAGAGAGAGATATTCAAGAATGGAAATACCTTTTTACGCTTCTAGGGTTCACGATATGAGCCAGAAAAGATCGTTAGTTGAGTTGGATTCTACGGTTGATCTTTGAGTGAGTTGAAGCAATCTTATTTGTAGAGCTCTTTCTTTCTTCTTCTCAAATGCAAATGTACAAATGATGAATAAAATAACCCTTATATTTTTGTGCAAACCCTAATTTCATATTGCAATAAATGCACACCTTAAGTCATTTCGGTTCCCTTGTTCTGACCTTGTTCTAAGAGAGATCCTTCCGAATCACTAAGATGCACTTAGAATTATTCTTGGTGATAATTGACAATGTATCTCCCTTTCTCCAATCATTCCATTTATCCGCAAATCAAGATATTTCAATTTTGAATCATACCAGATCTAACTGTGAGAATCCTACTTTTACTGGATGACTATCAAACCAGATTAATCTTGGATGATTAACCTCTTCAAACTCCTTGTGGATCTTTCATATTTTTACCAAGGGTTATTTAGATATTTCTTTGAGAGCCCTTTAATCCGCAACTTTCCATGTGCCAATTTTAGGCACCAATTGACTGGTTGGGGGAATTTACTTTCCTTTGAGACTCCCCCTAAGCTAGAGCTCATCTATTTAGTTTTCAGAAGGAATATCAACCCTGGATTTTGGTGTGGATCCACCCCCAACATTTTCTATACTTCTCTTCACCCAAATCTTGTTCATCTCCCTTTGAACCTCATCTACATTCACTTTTCCTTTTCCTTTGTCTTGATTTTGATTATGATGCACCGGACCCTTTTTATCCTGATTCTTACTTTTGCAAAATTTGGTAGTGTGACCAGATCTATTGTAGTTGTAGCAAATAATATTTCTTTTCATATTTGACTGATATCCTCTTGATCTACATTGATTAGCCATATGTCCCATTCTATTGCATGCAAAGCATCTACCATTGAATGAATTGTTTATTTGCATATTTTTACATTCATGAGATTTGTGACCATACCTTTTGTAGTTAAAACACTGTTTGAAAAAGGATGAATTAGTCTAATTCATTCTTCTTCTACACTAATTTTCTTTATGACTAAAGTTATTGCAATTGTAGTAGTATCCATTGAAGGATGGATATCTTTGAGCATTTGGTTGCCTTACTGGAGGTCTTCTAGGCATGTTCCTTGGATTTCCTGACCAAGAGTTCTTCTGACTAGATCTAGAGCTTTCACCTTTCTCATACCCCAAACCATGCTTGTCATCAACCCTCATTTGGCTTTCAAGAAGAACTTCAAGTTGAGCAGAGCTTTTCTTGAATTTCTCTTTGTATTCATTTGTTGTTTGAAGATCCCTTTTAAGATTGTCTATCTAATTCTCAAGTTGTTCTTCATTATCTCTTGCTTCTTCAAGATTAGATTCTAGATGCCTGATTATTCTATCCATTTTGTGGCAGTCTTCTGACTTCTCCTTAAGAGATTGTTTTAGATTATCTTCAATTTTTCTTTTCTCTTCAATTTCTTCGGTGAATTTCATAACCCCTGATTCCATTTCATCTCTTACCATAATGACCTCTTTTGATAGCTTCTCACATAACTTGTTTTTCTCATTCAGATCTTCATTAGTATCATTGGCTTCACTTTAAATTGCTAATTGTTGAAGTAGTTCCTTTCTCTTTTTCACAGAGATACTCAATTTTTTTTTGAGTTCATTTATGAAATCATCAGCTTGTTTGAGTCTTTCCCTTAGGTTATTGACTTCAGAGTGAGATTGCTCAAGATCATCTAGGGCAGACTGAAGTTGTTCCCTCATACCATACATATCCATTGAGATTCCTAGATCCTCCTCAAGATCTTAGGCTCTGTTTGGAGGAACTTAGCTCTGATACCAATTGTTGGAAACAAGGTGGATAACTGAGCGGGGGGGTGAATCATTTATCTTGATTGTTTAACTTCCTTTTCCTCTTTATCAATTAGTACAGTATCAAAACATATAAGCATACATGAACATGAGAGAAGAAAAGAAATCAACACACATAAAACAAGGATTTTTACATGGAAAACCCTGTTAGGGGAAAAACCATAGGGTGACTAACCCAAGATTGTATTCTCTATTAAAAGAATAGAAGTACAAAATGGCACTTGCCAATTAGGGCTCACTACCCGAGCACACTGCTCACAAGAGGCTCACTGCCTACAAGAGACTCACTATCTACAAGGTATATAGAAAGTAACCAGGTGTTTGAACTGATTAGAGGCATCCACATATGTTGAGGTTTAGTTTTGATTAGGCTCAATAAATAGATCTACTACACTTCATTCTTCCTCTGCTTTAGTGTTGTTCTGTCACATACCAGACTTGTATTTCTACTTTCACATTTATCTCTAGCTTTCTTCGTACATTATCACACACACATTTCATACTGAAATCCATTTGGTATATTTATGCGCACCAAGGATTTCAACATCTTTCTGGTCGGCAATCAGAATACTCAAGATATTTACTAAACACTGATTTGTTGGCTAGATCCATGCTTAATATGTGATCTGTATCAAAAACATAGACATAGGGGTCATCAATCATGTCAACCAACCATGTATGATTCCTCAAATAGCTTAACCATCATCAATTTCTCATCCGGATTAAGGTCTGATGCTCTACCTGTCAGGAACCCAACACTTAGGTGCTCATATATTTTCACTCTTTCATCATCGGAGGCTCGATCTCTGGAATGTGGCTATCATGGTATTCCTCTTGACTTCCCCAAGTCTGTACTTTGCTGGGATACATCCTCTAAGAGATTTGGACTTGATTGTCAAACCTTGCTACATGCTATGTTCTTATTCCCCAGACCAAAACATTCTTCAATCTGACTTCCGGTATAGACATACTATATTCTGCGGATGTGTGGGATAGACTTTGTTTCCATCAATGACAACAATCATGAAGCCACACAGTGTCTCCTGCCAACACAATATTGTTAGATCTCTTTCTAGAGAAAATAGTCAAATCATGAAGATAAATAAAAATAATTTTATCCTTTAAGTCTCCAAAGGATAAATCAATATCCCTCTGTAATGTTACACCATTGTTTATAAGGACAAAAGGCATGTTGTTGTAGGCTGAAGTCCCTCTCGGAGTAGTGAAAGTTGTCTTATGTTGATCCTCCGGGGCCACACTTATCTGATTATAGCTTGAGAAGCCCTCTAACATAGACATCATCTCCAAGCCTGAAGCAGTTTACAATATACGATCTATTACTAGAAAGGGATAATTGTCTTTCATTGAAGCCCAGTTCATGTTCCTGAAGTCTACACAAATCCTTTTTCCCCATTTTTCTTTCTAACAGGAACTATGTTAACTACCCAAGTGGAATGATGTATAGGGTATATGATTTTTTCCTTTAACATTTTATTGATCACATAAAAAATGGCATCTACAATTTTAAGATTATAAGATCATTGTTTCTGCCTAAAAGGAGCCATACCTAGCTTCAGGGGAATGTGGTATTGTAATCTCTCATCCATGAATTTCTTGAGATCTACATAACACCAAGAAAAAAATCCCTATATCTGGTCAACAAGGAAATTAGGCATTCCCTTTCTTGAGCTTTGCATCAATTGCCAATACATACTAATCAGGGCTCTTCATTTGTCCTAATGTTTACATGATCATACTTAGCAAAATTTTTAATGAGAATTTGAATCTTCTGCTTGATATACTATCATCCTTTTCAAAGAGGTCTTCTAAGGATACTGAACCTTTGGGAAGTTTATTCACTTTCATCTATATCACCTCTTCATCTATTTTGCTAGTCTAATTAATAGTACCTTCATTCACCTCACTGCTTTCTAAAAGACTTCCTTCAAAGACCAAATTCACAAAGGCATCATCCTTTACCAAAAGGGAAACAATCTTTTTGTCATTATCAAAGACCTTCTGGTGATTTACATTGTTAGGTACACTGTGTCTATTGAAATCAGGGTAGGGAAGAAGTAGGGAGATAGAAACTACCAGGGAATCTGCCCTTGTCTTTAGCTCTCTAGGGATAGATTCAATAGAAAATGTATCAAAATAATCCAAACTATGCCAAACTATGTCTCTATAGTGTTTTAACCTCCCATTCTTCATAGACAAAATATTTCTTGTTTAACAATAAGCTTTACATCACCTACAACTCTCAACTACTTAATCCCTTTCTCCTTTACCATTTCTAACCCCAAAAGAAATACTTCATATTCCACAATATTGTAAGTATTCTCAAAATAGAGTTTAAAAGAAAAGGGGAATTTGTAATCATCAAGAGATATCAACACTATGCATGCACCTAACCCAAATGATGAGCAAATGCTATCAAACTCCAAAGTCCACAATTCATTCGACAGGTTTGGCCCAATCAATTCAAGATCCCCTCCTTGAAGTAGAAGGGATGATATAAGATCCTAGACCAGTTTCTACATATAAGATCTTTGACTTAGGGTCTCCAGACTTCAAGACAGTAAATTTGGCTTTGGGTTTAGGATCTAACTGAACTTTCTTATCTTCTATGGGTATCAAGGCATGCAATGAATCAATTTGAATTGCACCCCCAAGGTCTCTAAAAAATCCTACTATGCTTAACAGAATATCATAACTAGTAGGGATATCTACCAATAGTATAGTAAACTTAATTCTCTTTTTGGGGTAGGCTTCTAGGTCTACTTGGTCATCTTTGATCTGCCCAATCATGGGAACTTGTGTGGAATCTGTTGAGTAGCATTTCCCATGGGATGAGGTAAGCGATAAATTGAGGGCTTTTGGCTACATGAGCGGGCATGACATTATAAGAGGCTCTAGAATCTATGACACAGTTTCTCAATTTATAGCCAATAATGAAAGGGGAAATATAAAAAGGATTTGTTTTCTCAAAAGGGTTCCATGGCTTAGACTTTTTAGGACTAGGGGTCTATTCTATAGGAATTATTTTCCCTTTCACTCTATTCTTTGAGAAGTGAGCATTTACATGGGTTGAGGAAGAGGAAGATTCTTGTTTTGCATACCTCACTAACCTATCTAACTCAGTAGGGTTCAACCTAAGATACTTCACCTATGAGATTTGAATCTTGGTATTTTTACAAGACTCTACTATATCAAAAATAGGTGATATAGATTCTTCAAAATATGGAGAAGAGAGTACCTTAGAGGTGACTATCTTGGGAGTGCCCCCACCTATTTTATTTGGTCCTCCTTTAGCATTCATGGGTAATATGACCCTTGGAGGAGAATTTTCATTACCCAATTGGTTTTTGTGCTCATCATCTTTTTTGTGACATTACTGTCCTCTAGTAAAGACAGTATAGTTTGAATTTTCCAATTCAATATATAAGTCCTCACTTCCATTTGAATTAGACTCATACTCTAGGAAATTTATGCTAGCATCACTAGGCTTCATTATGTCATTTTCCTCCATGATAGGTTCATCAATGTGTTCATTCATAGACAAATTTGTATAAACATTTTCATTTCAAGACAAGAGCTCCCTTCATGATTAGTAGTGAGGTGAAAGCTACATACCATATGCTTGCTTTTACCACTGGTCAAAGGACCTTCTAGGGCTAGCATTTGTGTTGGAGTAGTCAACATTAGAGGTCTATTATTATTGTTCAGCATCCCATAATCTCTCCTTGGAGCATCATGATAAAAGGGTTGTTGTGGTCCTCTGGCCATCTACCTTTTTAAAGAAACTATATCATTTATAGGCATTGTACTATGATTGGTAGAAGTATTTTCTTGGCCTTTGCTTGTCTGTAACTCCTTTAATTTTATGGCTATTAGGAGATTGTCTTCAATAGAAATAGGAAGCTTTCTTGGGCTCCCTGTAAATCTGCTATGCCTTCCCTTTTAAAACTATAACTCACATTTCGTGGTAACGTATTAAAGAAGAAACATTTCAAGATGTTGTTACTAGGTCTCATATTGAAATATATCATGTTCACAATTCTATTGAACTTAGGCACAAACTCTCACACGTACTCATGCATATCTTTCTTTAAAGAAGTTAGTTGGACCAATAAAGTGTGTTCATTCTCAACAATTTTAAATCTATTTTCAAATTTTGTTCTCATAGTGGCCCAATTATTGATGGGCCCAGGGGCCAGGTGGTAAAACCACTTTGTAGCAACATTAGACAAAATTTCAATAAAAAGCCTGAGAGAGACATCTTCATGTTGGACACCCATGATGGAGCATATAGAAAAGAAAGCATTAATGTGTTTCTCTAGTGTGGCTTTACCATCTCCTATGAATTTTGGAAAAATCCTTCCATAACCTCGGGGTAAATCATGCAATTGAACATCAAGTGCTAACAAACCAATAGAAGCACCCCAAGGAATGGGTGGTTGTTATTTCTGATGAGCCATGTTAGGTTGTAGATATATTACCATAGGTAATTTAGTACCATATAGGACCACTTCTTGGCACACAAAAGATGAGGTACGGAAAATAGGAGATGATGCTCTGCTAGAAGATCTAACTTTGTGGTTTATTTGAAAGGTGGTAAAATAAGTAGACTCTAATAAATCAAAGTAAGATTCAACAATACCATTTTTCCTATCTCCTCTCACATACCTTTTAGGAGACAATTTTTATAATACAATTATACTTCATGAATCAATAGAACCATGACGTCTTGATAATCACTGATTGTTTTGAGGATTATTTTGTTGGTTGTTCTAATGGTTGTTTCTCTTATTATTTGGGACTTTGTAGATCTGGAAGGGTCTTTCTCTCCTTGGTACTGCAACAATTCTTTCCATAATATAGTGTTCTTTTTCCATGCCAAAGTCCCTAGCCTATCTCCTAAGTTCTTCACCAAATTCTTCAATGTCTAGAGTTTGGTTGACCTGATAGAACTGTTGATTTGTCCTTTTTTTATTGGGTTGGAGTATTGGTCCAACTCCATGTAGAGAACCATAGGTATTATGTTTTTTATGTTCCAACAAGAAGTTTTTAGAAATTAAGGAAGGGGTTTCTCATGTACACTATGACTCGAGAAATTTAAATATCCTCTTAAACCATCCTTTTAATTTTTCAATATATATTATTTGAATATCTTTTCATGGTTAAAACAATAATATTATAACATTAGACTCAAACAATATATATATATATATATATATATATATATATATATATATATATATATATATATATATATATATATATATATATATAGGATGAGAGGAAAACCAATCATTTTAAATTGCAAAGATCTTACTATCTGATTGCCTTAGTAGAGTGGCAAAAAATTTGTTAGTGAATAGATTTTGTCACTTGTTTAATAAAGACTCACCCAGTTGGCAGTAAAAAACTCCACTAAAAGTTGATCAATTTTCATAAATTACCCTCTTAATGTTTTAGAAGGTACAATTCCCTTGGTAAGATGATAATTTATCTTTATTGGTATGCTTTTAACCTGAAAGTGAGGAAAGGAATTTTTCCATAATTATACAATAAAACTAAACCACAACACTTAACATATTGTAGGAAAGATAATAGCTCAGAAGAATTGAAATGCATAGTTCTCCTCCTAGATGTACAAATGGAAGAATAATAATAATTAGGGTGTAATGACTGAATCACCCTATACAGTATCAAGTTATGACATAAGAAAGAAGATACTTCTAATGATAATTCAATAATCAAAGAAGTGGGTTATCAACATTTTACACAAAGCAATATAGATATCATATTTTAATCACACCATGCATCCAACATATGAAGAATAAATGGCTCATACAAAGAGAGACAATGGACTCACTATCAACTTTCCTCATATATTGATGAAATCAAATAGAACAAAATACTATGTTCTCTTAAAAAATGACACCACATATACTGCCTAAAATATTCCCCTTACTCCTTCAAATTCAAAATGCAATGACCAATGATATAGTCATGAAAAGGAAATTTGACCCAAAATATCCCCACCTTCTCTTGCTCATCCATTATATAGTAAAAGAGTGGGAACCAACCTTTCCTATATTACTGCCTTATACAACTAACAAAATTAAATAAAGTTTTGAAACCTCAAACGAGCCATAATCTCGAATAATAACATAAGCCTTAACATAAAAAGTATAAAAATTAAAATAAATAGTTATGAAGACACTTCTTTGTCTTCCTCATCCAATGTCTCAAATCTAATTGGTTCATTTGTACCCGTTTTTCCTACTTCATCCCTTGTTTTCTAAGAAGCATCCATCTTGGCTTGAAGGACATTGAATTGGTTTAGAATTGAGATGATACCCTTAGCATTAGGGATGCTAGTGATCATAAGTCTTGTTCTCCACATTTGTAACATGTCGTTGGCTTCTTCATATTTCCTCTGCATTTCCAAAACATCTTTCTTGAAACTCATCAAGTAGGCAGCTACATTGTTCAAAATTTCCATAGAATTCATAGTTGAATCTTTTTTTATCATTAATTCTTTAGTCAATAGGTCTTTAAAAGAATGTTTGATAACAACCACATCCAATAGATTGGAATCAGTCTCTTCAAAGAGATCAACACATAAATAGACACAAGCAGTCATGAGGTCAAGAAGATAGGTGTTGCAAGTATGTGTTAACCGGTGTTGTCATTGATGTCAACATGTTTGTGTTGTCATTGGTGTCAACTATGCTCTTGGTTTGTTGTTTAATTCTGTCACTTTGTACTATTATGTATAAGTGTTGAATATGATGAGAATGTGTTCCTGATATTGAGTTTCCAAGTGCTTTTGAGATAATTTGATTTATATTGAAGATAGAGTTATGAAGAAGTGTTCTAGCTTAACAAGTTATTGTTTGAGCTTTTACTCCACATTTATTCTATGTTGGAGATCAGAGTATGAGATTTGGATATGTTTTAGAGAAGTTCTTGAAGATGTTGAATCTAAAATTTGATGGTTCAGATCGTTGTGTACAAAATGTTCTATTCACTAGTTTGAAGATTATGTCTAGCAGTGTTTACAGTGTGACAGGGAGAAAGTATTTTGTTCCACATTTCCCTGCAGTTTGGTTTTCAGTCTTGTGGTTCTCAACTTATGCTTATAAGGTCCTTACCTATCTCCATTCCAAAGGATTGGTGATTTGGTGCTTCAGAAAGAAAATTGTTAATTAGCAGTGTTTGACAGTGTTTGTTGTGAGCATTCTATGAACTATTTTCAAGTGATATTTGTTGTCTTCAAGTGAGATCTGTTGCGGATGGGTTTGTTGACTCCCAAGTGACCTTTTGTTGATTGTGGATGTCTCCAAAACTATTGTGAAGGTGAGTACTTGATCCACAAGCAATGATTGACCTTGTGGAAGCGTGTGGTTAAGTATTCTTGGTGTGTTCACAAGTTAGGCTGATTTGATTGTTAATATTCCTTGTGGATGTGGATCGTGGATTAAGGAAGCATGTTGAAGCATGTGAAGGTGTATTTGGTTACAAGATAAGTTATAAAGTGTTCCTCCATTTGATTACCTAGCAAAATTATTTAGATCTAGACATAATTTTATTTTTGTAAGCCTGCCAACCTTGGTGACTGTTCCAATGATTTTAGATTATAATGCCAACCTTGATGTACATTCCAAGGTTGATGATCTATATAAATATATGTAATAAATTTGTGATTGAGTGTCTAGTGTGCAAATATGTGAAGATAAGATGAAAAGGAGAGTAGAGAAAAGGAGATATATTGTGCTTCAATGGACTTGAACTCATGCATGTTGTAAATGCTACTATATAAGTTCATGGCAGTGAGCTACCCCTTGCAGTGAGCCACCCATGGCAATGAGCCACCTTTTGGTAGTGAGCTATCTTTTGGACAATGAGTCCTTCTAGGCAGTGAGCCCTAAGGTAGTGAGCCTTTTGTTATTCAGTATTGTTCATTCATTATATTGTGAGCTAACACTCACTGTGGTTTTCCTTGTTTAGGGTTTTACACATAAAAATCTGGTGTTCATGTGTGAATGTGTTTATGTATTCATGCTACTATTCATGTTTATTCTTTATAACAAAATAAGGAGTTAGAATAAGTGATTGAATTTGATTTTGTTTAAAGAAATTAAGGATTTGATAGAACTGATTCACTCCCTCTTAGTAGTCTTGTGCCTTTCAACAATTAGTATCAGATCCTATTTCCTTGGAAGAAGTTTAATAGGTTAATGAAGATCTTGGAGATTGAACACATGGTTGGTAGAAGGTATCCTACCCCTCCTAAAGAAATTGATCCAACTGAAGGTATAGAAGAAGAATGTATTGAAGATCAACTCAGAGTGGCTCTAGAAGATCTTTAAAAGATTGAAATAGAAAACAAAGATCTAAAAGATAATGTCAAGGAAGCAAATGAGTGCAACAAAAAATTGAGGGAGCAAGTCAAGAGTTTCAAAGAAAAGCATAAGGAGGTTAATGAACAATTAAGATCAGCTTTAATGAAAACTTGAATGCTATGAAAGAAGAAACTGTAGAAAGAAAAAAAATAGAAGAAGATCTAAATCAACAGGTGAAAGGGAAATCAAAAGAATGTGCTAAGCTTGAAAAGGAAGTTGAGAACCTGAAATTTGATCTACAGAAAGAAAATAGTTATGAAGAAAAACTCAAGATAAGTTCTACAAAACTTGACAAAATAGTTGCCAATCAGAAGAATCCTGATGACAAAGAAGGCTTGGGATTTGAGAAAGGAGAAAGATCTGGAACCAGTCAAGAGAAGAATGTTGAGCTCAAGAAGGACAATGGAAAACCATTTCAAAATCAAAGGAACAGATCTAAAAGACCACTAGTTAGGCAACCAAATGCTCAAAGGTACCCATCTTTCAATGGTTATTTTAATACATGCAATAAGTTTGGTCATAAGGCTATTGAATGCAAGAGCAAAGTGAATCAAATTACTCCATCATTTTTTGGTTAGTGTTTTACTTGCAATAAAGTAGGTCACAAGGCCAATGATTGTAGAAGTCATATATGGAGTAGTTATAACAATAGAAGAAATGCTTAGATCTTTAAAGGTATCTACTTTATATGTAAAAGGTCTAGTCACAAAGCTAATGAATGTAGAAGTTAGATAAGGAACAACTATAATGGAAGGATTGCTCAATCATTCAAAGGGAATTATTTTGAATGTAATAGATTTAAGCACAAAGCTAACCAATGCAGGTCAAGAATGAATGGAAGAAACAATGGTCAAAATAAATGTTGTATGCTTCAACTGCAACAAATATAGACATTTTGCAAGGTTTTGCATAAGTAAGAATATGAAGAAGGATAATCAGACAAAGTTGAACAAACTAGTGGAAAAGGTTGATTTGGTAGAAATCAAGAAGGAGATGAACCAAATGTGGGTGAAGAAGGAAGTACAAGAATTCAAGGATTGATCCACACCATCTTCTGGTGCAACTACTTCCTCTGGGAAGTAAAATGGGAGCTCTAGCTCATGGGGAGATTGAGTGAAAATTCTCAATCCCCTAGCCATGAAAGTTGTTTTGATATCCAACATGGAGATACAAGTTAGAGAACATCTTGACAAATCTATTGAAGAAGATTCTAGTAGAAAAGAACCTAATGTGGTAAATTGCAGAGCAATCTTTGTCAATTATGAGCTATAGAGAAAGGGTTCGACAACTTTTTAAGATGAGCATTTATGATGATTAGGTCTTGATCAAAAGAAGATATAAGGGATCCATTTGAAAGAAAAATCACTTTGTATTAAAACTTTCAATTGACTAAAGAGATATGAGAAAGAAAGCTAAAGCAAATCCAAGCATTCGACGAAGAAACCCTAGAAAAAGTAAAAGGTATGTGTAAGGAGTTTGCAAATGAGATGCAAAATGAGTTTGATATGTCTATGTGTGGTGAGATGAACTTCTTCCTTGGTTTACAAATCAATCAAACTGACAAAGGTATATTTATTTCTCAACCCAAGTATGTTAAGAAGTTGTTGAAAAAGTTTGGAATGGAAGACTCTAAATCAATATGTACTCCTATGGTTATTAGATGTAAGTTGAGAAAAAATGGTGAATCTCCCAAGGTTGATCAAAGCAACTACATATTAGTGATTGGAGGACTACTTTATCTAACTGCTACCAAACTAGATATCATGCATACAGTCTATCTCGTGGCCATATTTCAATCAGATCCTAGAGAATCACATGTTGTGGTAGTAAAGAGGATTCAGGCCCTTAAAGGGCACTTTGGATCATGGCTTATGGTATACTAAGAACAATGATTTTTTTTTAAACTTGCCTATACAGATGCAGATTGGGCTGGATGTGTTGATGAAAGAAAAAACACAAGTGGAGGTGCATTCTTCCTTAGGGATAGGGTAGTGTCCTGACATAGCAAGAAATAAGAATTAGTGTCGTTGTCTACTGCAGAGGCTGAATATATTGCTACAGAAACATGTTGTACTCAGGTGTTGTGGATGAAAGAGACATTGAAAGACATTAAAGTTGAATATGATGAGCCAATTCCTATTCTTTGTGATAACACAAGTGCCATAAATATTGTGAATAATCTAGTGATGCATACAAAGACAAAGAACATTTCAATTAAGTATCATTTTTTGAGGGAGAAAGTTGCAGAGAATGAAGTAAAGCTTGAGTATGTGCCTTCAAAAGATCAAGTTGCTGATATATTCACTAAGGCTCTTCTAAAAGACACATTTGAGTATCTCCAAGAGAAATGAGGGGTTGTTACCCCTCCTTCCTTGAAATAGATGCATACGGAGATGCATCGGTCTAATGTGCCTCAAAATACATTTTCTCTTTTAGATTGATGTTGGAAACTACCTCTAAGGGGGAGCAGGTAGTGCTTTGAGATGAATGTTGTAGATAGGAGTAAAGATTCATTCAAATTTAGTATGTATCCAGAGCAGTAGTAAGCAATGCAAGTATGTGTAGTTGAAAGAAGTGTGTTGCCCTTTGGCATTGATGTCAAAGGGGGAGAGAGATCATGTGAAAAAATTAGGGAGAGAAAGAGTTTATATGTATAAAGAGAAAGGGGGAGAATGTTTAGAATCTTGTCTTGATGGTTTCACATCATATGTTGCCATCAATGACAAAGGGGGAGATTGTTACAAGTATGTGCTAAATGGTGTTGTCATTGATGTCAACATGTCTGTGTTGCCATTTGTGTCAACTATGCTCATGGTTTGTTGTTTAAGTTTTTTACTTTATACTATTGTGTAAATGTGTTGAATATGATCAGAATGTGTTCCTAATATTGAGTTTCCAAGCGCTTTTGAGAAAATTTGATTTATACTGAAGACAGTTGTAAAGCATTATTCTGGCTTAACATGATATTGTTTGAGTTTTTACTCCACATTTCTTTTATGTTGGAGACTGGTGTATGAGATTTGGTAATGTTTTAGATAAGTTATTAAATATGTTAAATCCATAATTTGGTGGTTTGGATCGTTGTGTAGAAAAAGTTCTATTCACTAGTTTGAAGACTATGTCTGGCAATGTTTACAGTGTGTCAGGGAGAAAGTATTTTGCTCTGCATTTCTCTGCAATTTGGTTTTAGGTCTTGTGGTTCTTGAATTATGCCTATAAGGTCCTTATCTATCTTCATTCTAGAAGATTGGTGACTTGGTGCTCTAGAAAGCAAATTGTTGATTAGCAAAGTTTGATGGTGTTTGTTGTGAGCAATCTGTGAACTGTTTTCAAGTGATATTTACTGTCTTCAAGTGAGATCTATTGCAGATGGATTTTTTGGCTCCCTAGTGATCTTATGTTGTTTTTGGATGTCTCTAGAATTGTTGTGAAGGTGAGTGCTTGATCTGCAAGCACAAATTGAGCTCATGGAAGCATGTGGCTAAGTATTCTTGGTGTGTGCACAAGTTAGGCTGATTTGATTGTTAATATTCCTTGTGGATGTGGATTATGGATTGAGGAACCATACTAAAGCATGTGAAGGTGTATTTGGGTCTAAGATAAGTCATAAATTGTTCCTCCTTTATCCAATCACCTAGAAAAATTGTTTAGGTCCATACCTAATTTCATTTTTGTAAGCCTGCCGACCTTTGAGAGTGTTCCAAGGATTGTAGATTGTAATGCTAACCTTGATGTACATTCCAATGTTGATGATGTGTATACATATATGTAATGAATTCATTATTGAGTATGAAGTGTGTGAAGATGCAAAGATAAGGTGAAAAGGAGAGAAGAGCAATTAGATATATTGTGCTTCAATGGAACTGAACTCAGGCATTTTGTAGATGCTACTATATAAGTTCATGGCAGTGAGCCACCCCTGGCAGTGAGCCACCTTTTGGTAGTAAGCCATATTTTGGACAGTGAGTCCTAGGTAGTGAGCCCTAAGGCAGTGAACCTTTTGCTATTTGGTATTGTTCCTTCATTATATTGTGAGCTAACACTCACCGTGGTTTTTGCCTTTTTAAGGTTTTTCACGTAAAAATATGGTGTTCATGTGTGAATGTGTTTATGTCTTGATTCTCATATTCAATTTTATTCTTCATAATAGAATAAGGAGTTAAAAAAGTGAAAGTGAATTTGATTTTGTTTAAAGAAATTAAGGATTTGATATAACTGATTCACCCCTCCTCTCAGTTGTCTTGTGCCTTTCAACAATAGGACTTGTTACTTTTAGAAAGGCTCTTCAAATTAGTCAAGCATTGCTTCACCAAGCTTAATTTCCAATCCACAACAGTTAGCCATTTAAGTGATTCATTTTCTTCACATTTATCAATATCTTTCTGTACAACCAAAACACTAGAATTTAGCTTGACCATGGCTATTAGCCCATTTTTTGCTACATTTAGCATGGCTTCTTCTTTGATTATTTTGAAGACATTCAAAATTTTAGTTTTCTTAATAGAAATTTTGGTATACAAAAGGAAGGCATTATGAATGAAAAGGAGCCCATGAACTATTAAATTCTCTACCCACTCCTCTATTGCCTTTCCCAAAAATTTGTATTTATTTATTTCATCAAAAACATCAAAACTCACACCTTTGGGGATGTCAGTAGTAGTGTCTATTGACTTGGAAGTAGTGTCAACAATAGATTTGATATATGAAGTTAAAATATTTACCTGATCCTCCAACACTTCATTCTCATTTTCTCTTTCCCCTACCCAGGTGGCCAAAATCTCCACAAAAAGCTTGGAATTATAGATATCTCCTTGAATAGAAGGTGGCCCCAAATCCATTGTACTAACATGAAAGTCATCTACAAACACATATTTTATCTCCTTATCCACCATGGGCTTAACAATCTCTACATATTGATGCCTGGAGATAGGGTCTACCATAAGCCTGCACATCCTTTTAGTGTTCTTAGGGGTAGACTCTAATATCAATATCCTAGCCACAACATCAAACTCTATATCAATTATCTATGAATATCTTCTTTTATTTCCAACCTCTATTCTAATCCAAGCAAGGGTAGAAATCACTAAACAATCCCTAGAAGCAGTAAGAGAAACATTATCTATCATGGGAGTATTATCTACTCCATGTTTCTGTTGAGGAGAGGGAGGGATTTGAAACACTCCATCCTAAGAACTAGCAGGAGGATTTGCATCTTGTTTTGAAGGGGTTGTTGGCCCTCCATCCTCTTCATTGCACAATTCTTTTCTTTGTCCTAGCATTTTGTTAGCCTGGGGATTCAAGCACTTTTTAGTTTTATGCTTCTTTTTTGTGGGTCTTCTCACTAGAATCCTTTGAACTTGTTTTCTTTTGAGATCCTTCTACCTCACGCTGATCTATAGCTAGAGATTGCAAAATGGTACCTTGAATAGTAGAAAGGGTACTAGGATCAGAGGTACCTGTAGAGACTTGTTGTTGTTGGATGACTTGCTCCTTATGAGAAGGAGAAAATGCACCACACTATCCACCTTAGCATTCGACCATTGTAGGCTATGTAATATAAAATAACACCTAGTCTTAATATCTATCATTTCATCTATACTCTAATCAACATCAGATAGGGGTTTGGTATTTTCAATAGCAAAGGCAGGGTCAACCAAATCATTGTCATCATCTACCAAGTTGGGAAGCTTCTAGCCAAGCTGATAAATTCTCATCTAGTCCAACATTACTAACCTTGACCAATCTCTCCTTCTTACCTCAAACTCATCAATGCAATCAGCCTGGAAATCCTCTAAGTGAGGCATGTGTTCTCTTAACATGGGAAAATAGAGGTTTTCTCCACAAAATCTTTACTGTCAAAGAGGATTCTAGACATGAAAGATGGAAAATGAAACTAGGCTAGGAGTCTGTCCACATTTTTAGTATTATCTAGCTTTGTGCTTGTGTAATGAGTTAATTTAGTGGAAATGGATGACCCTTCTTCTTAGAATCATAGTATCTTTTGCCAGCTAAGTATGTGTAGACACCTAAAATTGGCTCAGGTTGAATTAAGTAAATATTTTGATATTTATATTAATTCTTATTTTCTTATGTCAATTAAATTAATATTATAAGTTTATTTGATTGGTTCATTATCCTACAATTAAATAAAATCATTTTATTTAATTAAAATCCCTAAATTCTTCTAATGTCTCAAGTCCTAAATCCACCTCACAAAATCTACTTCATCAATCCACCTCATCAATCCACCTCATCTCTTCCACCTCACCATGTTGCACATATAATTAAATATTCTTAATATTTAATTAGCTAATATCCTCTATTATCCAAAATTGAATTCTTAATTCAATTGTCCCCCTCTATTATCCAAAATTGAATTCTTAATTCAATTGTCCCCCACTATTCTCCAAAATTGAATTCTTAAATCAATTGTCCCCCACTATTCTCCAAAATTGAATTCTTAATTCAATTGTTCCCCATTATCCTTCACTATTGAATTCTTAATTCAATTGTTCCCCACTATCCTCCACTATTGAATTCTTAATTCAATTGTCATAACTCACTATCCTCCTCTATTGAATTCTTAAATCAATTGTCATAACCCACTCTTCTCAAAAAAGAATTTTTAATTCATCCATTATGAATTAAAGATTCACAAAAAATGAGAGCCATTGATCTCATCTTTTGATTCTCACCCTCCATTCCCTTTTCAAAAAATCTATAAATGAGACCATTCTCTAAGCAATTAAAAAATTGGATCTTGCACAATCACTATACCCAAATTACTCTCATTCTCTTCTTCATTCCATTTTCAAGTGTCCTCCATTATCATGTGTTTAAAATTCACATTCAACACAAATAGGTATCAAAGCCATTCTTCTTTTGTCATCTTCAACAAGCAAGCAAGCAAGGAAAGCTTCTGAGGGCTTCACAATCAGGATCAAAGAAAGATAGGCAAACAATGGAAAAGGATAGGTAAAGGAGTTTGTAAGTATATTTACTTGTGTTGGTTTTAAATCTTCTTTTCTTTCAACTTCCATTGATGTTTGGGTTTTTGTTTTCATTAATTTGACTAAGCTATTTTCCCATTTACATTTTGGCGCCCACCGTGATCTAACCCCATTCTTGTTTGTGAGTGTTTGTTGTTGAAAGTTTCATTGCAGGATTCAGGTGTTTCAAAATGCATTTAGACATTGACTTTCACAAATGACATCCTACGCATAACTGAGCTCACCGTTGAGTCCAGAAGGCCTCGAAGGTAAAAAGTCCCATATCATTCTCTAGGGTTGTTACTTGTAAATTTTTGAATTTTTTTTACTTTTCCACCTATTTTTTGCAAACAAAAAAATTTTTTAAAAAAAATTTTGAAAAAAAAAAAGGGCAATGGGTTGCATTTATTTTTTGTATTTAGTTTAACATTTTCATTTTACAAAAAAAAAAAACAAATTGAAAAACAAAAAATTTACATTAGATTTTATTTATTTATTTCTGTTTAACATTTTCATTTAAAAATTAAAAAAAATCAAAAAATCAAAAATTAAAAACAAACTAAAAAATAAAAAATAAAAAATAAAAATAAAGATAAAAAAATAAAACCTAAAAAAAAAATAAAAATAAAAAACACCTGCAGGGGCCGAAGCCCTTGCCTCCCCTCGCAGCCCCTATGTACCCCCCCCCCCCCCCCAACAGCCTCCCTTCAACCCACACTCCCCCCGTCCCCCCACCTGCCACCCCCCATCCCCCATCCACCATCGCCACCCATCCTCCATCCCCCCTACCTCCCCACGACCCCTTGCCTACCCTCTTCCCCTCCCCACCACTCGCCCTTCTCCCTGCACTCCCCCACCTCCCTACCCTATGACCGTCTCCCCCACATAGACCCCCGCGGCCCTTTTCCGTCTACCTCTCCCTATGCACCCTTCCCGCGGCCCCATCCCAACCCCATCTCCCACCCCCAATCCTCTGCCACCAGGCCCTCGGCCCCCTTGTGTTCCCTCCTCCCTGCCTCCCACTCACCACCACCGTAGCTCCTCCATGCCGCCCTCCCTGCCCACTCCCTGTATCCCCTCCCTCAAACCCCCAATCCCCACCAAGCTCCTCTGCGCCCACCGCCGCCACCAACACTTCTGCCCTCCGCTCTGCCACTCCAGCCACCACCACTCCCCTTCGCCCAGCCACCACTCTTGCACACACACACTCAAAATAAAATAAAATAAAATAAAAAATTTAAAAATTTAAAAATTTAAAAAAATACAAAAAAAGGGGGCATTATTTTTTTTTCTTTTTTGGATTTTTCACCTAGCAAAATAGGCTATTTTTTTTGAAACTCACACAACTTTTGCATACGAAGTCAAAAACTTGCAAATGAATACTCATCAGAAAGAGGACTCAGTAAACTTTGCAATTGTGATAAAATTCTCAAGTGACCGTACCATATCACAACATATGTTTTGTCTCCGCATACATTCTTTCTTACGGTGCTTTTAACCAATGTTACGACGCATATGTGTTACTGCACTTCTGTTGACTATTTCTGCGCATTTAGTCATTGAAGCGGTGCTTCTGTAGTAGGTAGTGATCTTAAAGTTTTTAGAAGATTTTGCTAACGTCAACATCTTTACAAGGGTACTCTTGATCTGTTTTACAGGTTAGGCTACTGGTTTAGATTCATCTAGTTGCATTTACTAAACTCACACTTCAATTTTTAAAAGATAGTAAAACAAATGCTCATACAAATTCCACATAGCCTTTAACTAGGAACAGAGTAATTGAACCATTGCTATATCTACATATTGCTATCTTCTGTATTTAGATCATTGTTATCTTACAAACAGGAATGAACATTGCTATCTTTTTAAACACTTCAAAGTTAACAACTTGAGCTATCGTGGATTAAAATTGAACTCATCATTGCTATCTGGGTTAAAACTGAACCACTACTATCTCGATTGACCAACACTTCAAAGTTAACAACTCATGCTATCATGGATAAAATTGAACTCACCATTGCTATCTTGGTTAAAATTGGACCACTGCTATCTTGCTACTCACTTCAAAGTTCTGTGCTTGCCCAAGTAGATAGATCATCTAGTTTTTTTCATTTTAACTAGAGTTAAGGAACCACTGTATACTGTGTTTTTGGGAATGATACCAGGACTATGCTCTCCCCTATCTTGGGTGACGAAAACACCAGAAGTATCATTTTCTCATGTGTTTTTCCTTTAGAGGGGCCTGCTCTTGGATACCACTTATCCAAGTAGGAATGACCCTAAGTGGTAATAGGCTAGAAGCCAAGCCCTTCCAAGCCACTATAAATAAATTGTGTTTGGAGTGAAAGCTTCAAACAATGAGTGAAGTTATGTTACACTGACAACCAACCTCCCCCAAAACCCTCCAAGGCGCAACCCTTGCAAGTTGGGAGACTCCATAATGGAGAGTAGTGCTATCGCATGTGTAACCACTCAAACGGTTGCCCTCATTAAACACCTTTCGTTCTAGTGGCCAAAAACCCTTTTATCCATTTCGAGCCTAGGATTTTGTACTTGTTCTTTCTTTTTAGTCCAAATAGAGTAAAAAAAAATCACAAAAAAATAAAAAAAACCATAAAAACTCTTTGTGTTTGCTGTGTTTTCTTGCCATAGAAATTTAGAAAATCATATCAGAAGAACATTCTTGCAACCAAAAAACCAAAAAAAAACACCAAACAAACCACCAAACAAAAAGAAAAAGAAAAAATAGTCTAAGCGGTGCAATCCGTCTTCAAGAGAAAGATTTCACTAGTCTGAGGTACCCATTTCAATTTAGTCTCAAGATCAAAGATCAGGTTCCACCTTGCAATCAGTTTTCATCCAAACAGTCTTTCTCTCGCCAAATCATCCCATCCACCTTCTATCAGGTTTTCTAGTCCCAAAATCAAAGTATCCCATATCAGGTTAGCGTAGGTCCTTTTGTATCATTGTGAATTAAAGTAAACCTAGTAGGTCACAGAACATTACTAGTGGTTCGTTGCACGACTAGTCCCTGCACAGTAAGACAGGTATCAAGTACCCTTACTAGTGGCTACCGTCTTGTATCTACCGCCTTACTTGACATCATTGAGCGAGAAGGTCCTTTATCCAAGCCATATCCTAGGTATCCCATTCTTAGCAGTCTCCGTCAGCATCTGGCCAAAATCTCTTGTCCCATTCCACCTCATCCCACATCACCTTGCATGGTTCTTACTCGATCTCAATACAAAAAACAACTTGAAATGGCTGGCTCATCCAACTACATCTTCACACCTCACGATAGTGATGAGGAAATCTCTGACAGAGATTATCAGGACACCATCCAAAGTAGGAAATTCCAATGCTTAGTAGAGAAAGTGCTCCATAACAACTCCCAAAAATATTTCCATCACCTTGCTAGTCTTGGAACTAAACTCCCCACAGATTTTGATATAAGCTCAATCTTGGAAAACATAGAGGATGATCGTGAAAGGGGAAAGAAAACCCTAGACCCAAACACAAATGATAAATAAAAGAAAACCATAGACCAAAGTACTCCTATGGAAGAAATAAGGAAAGAAATAGAGAATCTCAAGCACCAAATGTCAAATCGCCAGATGGGTACAAACACCAAAACCTACTCCTTGGCAGATATTGCACCGTACCCCTTTGATAAAAGTTTAATCATGAAACCATTTCCTTATCGATTTGAAGTTCCTAAATTCGACAAATACAAAGGAAAAGGAGACCTTAAAGACCATATCAAGGAATTCAATGCAGCATGCTTAGAAGCAGCTCACAATGAGACTTACTTAATGAAGTTATTCCCTAGATCACTAGGCGGTCAAGCTACAGAGTGGTTCTCACAGCTTCCACCAGGCATCAAAACTTTTGATGAACTAGTCAACAAATTCATCACGCACTTCTCTTATAATATCGAACATGAAGTATCTATGCTAGATCTATGCAACACCAAACAAAAGAGTCGTGAGTCATTCGCCACCTTCCTACAACGATGGAGACAAGTAGCATGTAAGTGTTCTTATAATATACCTGAGAAGAAGCTATTGGAAATGTTTGTCCATAACCTTAATAACGATCTTAGCTATCAAATACAAATACAATGCCCTACATCATTCTCAAAAGTCATTGAAATGGGATTGTTCATTGAAAAAGCTATGATCGCCAAGGGGCAAATCAAGTTATACAAAGACACACCTACCTCCAATTATACGATGGACAAATCAAAGTTTTGGAACAAGAATAGGAATGTTGTCAACAATGGGGTAGTAGATGCCAAGGTGGCAACTCCCAAGCAACAACCCATATTCACTCTCAAAGGAGAAGCAAACAATGTTGCACCTAACAAACCATTCTCTCGAGAACCAAGACCATGGTTCAGTTCAACTCCAAGGTGAAAGTTCACACCGCTAGGTGAATCCCAAGAATCTGCATTAAGGAAGTTATTATCTAACAATGAAATCTCTCTACCACCAACAAGTGATTATGAACCTATAATCAAATCTTCCTATTGAAAGGATATGAACTATTGTGAATATCATAGAGGAAGGGGGCACACAACCAACAATTGTATCCATCTCAAAAATGTTATCCAAGATGTGCTTGATCAAAATCAAGGAGGAACCCAACATCATACCTCCAATGAATCACATGTGGCTTATAGGGATCCACTTCTTAATCACGACAGGCCGTATAACAATAATAACAACAACCACAACAACAACAACAACAGTAACAACAACAACAATCGTAATAGGCCAAATCAGAATAGTGGGAATAGCAATGCCAACTATGCAAGTGTGCCATTTGACTATACCATCAATTGCCTATCCGAGCATGTCCCGCAAATCAATGTCATCACACCCAACCAACAATCAAAACCTAACAGACCTGGTTGTAGTATCATTACCTTTAGTGGTAAAGTCACGCTCAATACCACCCCTCCAAGGTTGTTGCCGCCTCAATCCAACTTCCGTTAGTATAACATCATAGACCAGTTACAGAAAACTCCAGCCCACATTTCAATCTTGGAGTTGTTGCATCTATCTCCTTCCCATAAGGAGATCCTCGAGAAAGCCTTAGTGGAAACCACTATCCCCACTAACCTGGCCCAAGAGAAGTTTCAAACCATGATAGGAAATCTGATTTCCGCAAGATCCATTTCATTTACCAAGCAAGATAACCTTTCTATGTCTCAACCACATAACACCCCTCTACATATTGTTGCCTTCATACACAAACACCACATCAAGAGGGTTCTCATTGATGGGGGAGCCAGTTTAAATATTTGCATGTTAAAGCTGGTCCTTGCATTGGGGTTCTCCGAAAGGGTAGTTGATCCAAGGAAGAAAATTACTATAAAAGCATATGATGAGGAAGAGAGAACTACAAAGGGAACAGTAGTCCTACCCATACAAGTGGGGCCAGTAATAAAAGATGTTGTGTACCAAGTCCTTGATAGGGAGCTTACTTATAATATTCTTCTAGGGAGACCATGGATTCATGCCATGAAGGCTGTCCCCTCAACCTATCATCAATGCATAAAGTTCCCGTACAATGGCAAGTAAATCACAATTCAGGGCGACCCTAACCCCTATCAACATTGCAACTCTTTCCTTGCAAAACCTGAATGCATCATCCCGAATAACAGAGCATATATATCCCCTATCCCAAAGCATGACCATACTGATGAAGCCTCCTCCTCAAGACCCAAAGAGCAGAAAGTTACCATAAAAGAAACTGGAGTGGGGGAGTACTCAATTGAGCACAGTCTCAATCTTGCCAAATTGCCTTTGTCTCCTAGATCTTTTGGCCAACCCAAGCATTTTCCAAAGCCATCTGCTCCTCCTGTAGCTCCCGCAACTCCCTTTGTAAAATGGGGGACCTTATTCGATGAAACAGAGGAGAGAGACATCCTGTAATGGCTCTATACTGAAGAAGAAAACACACCCCAAGATCTACCTAGACTACCAACAGAACTCTATGGGCAGGGTGAGACTATTCTACACAGAATGGGGTATGAAGGACAAGGCCTCATCAGCCTCAGAAAAGAAGGAATCATTGAACCTATACGACCTTCTTCATCCTCATTGGCTAGAAACACAAGTGGCCTAGGATATAAAGGCAAGGGTAAAGCTAAGGAAAATGCCTGTCTTGTAGAAATGATCCAAACACTCCAAGAAGATAGTGATATAGATTCAAATGAGAATGAGTGGGATGAGCTAACAAAACATTCCTATGACAGCAAGGAGGTCGACACCATTCAAACTTTTAGCCCCTATCGTGAGGGACAAATGCTTTCGAACAAACCACTAGAGTCTGATTCGCCCATCCCTGAGATCATGGCTTTCGAGGAAAGTTTAAATTCCATTGCAATAAACAACTTGGAAGAAAGTACCTTCCCGACCACAATCCCCACCAATGCTCCCAACATTTCCATTCATACCATCAATGAATCAGGTCTATCATCCGATTCCTTCCCCCTCGTGCACCCTAAGCTTATTGATTGGGATATGTGAGGAACTCCTCAACTAGATATGTTCCAAAATGACGATGCTTACATTGATTATATGGAACTTAGGGACTACTTACCCTGAGGAGATCATAAAGATGATTTTTCTATTGAATTGAATACTGTGGCTTACTTTGGGGAGGGTGCCAAGCCTTCCAGTCACAAAAATATCAAGGTCAAAACTGGATCTGACAGTGAAAACTGCCTTGTGGCAGTATCAGATCCCAAAACAATAAAAAGAAAGGATGCATCCGAAGGTGAAAACCCAACTATGGCACCTGACGATGGAAAGCTTGACACTCTCCTTAGTGATATGTACCAGGAAAGGTCATAGATTGTTGTGGAACCTACAGAGCCAGTCAACATTGGTACAGAGGAATAGCCTAAGATCATTCATTTTGCTAAATCTCCTACTCCACTAGAAAAGACCAGGTTTGTACCATTCTTCAAGAAAAAGAGGGACAGCTTCGCTTGGTCATATGTAGACATGCCAGGTCTAGACCCAAACTTGATTCTACACCATCTTCCATTAGACCCAGGAGTAAAACCAGTAAAGTAGAAGTTGAGAAGGATGCATCCTCACATAGCACTTTTGGTCAAAGAAGAACTTAAGAAATTGCTGGATGTAGGGTTCATTAGGGCTATAGATTACCCAGAATGGATATCCAACATTGTGCCAGTGTCCAAACCAAACGGCTGAGTCAGATTATGTAATGATTTTTGAGACCTAAATAAAGCATGCCGCAAGGATGATTTTCCATTGCCAAACATCGATATCATAGTCAACCTACCTGTAGGACATACTATGCTATCTCTCATGGATGGATTCTCAGGGTATAATCAAATCAAAATAGCACCAGAGGACCAACACAAGATAGCTTTTACTTGCCCATGGGGTACCTTTTGCTGGAACGTCATGCCATTTGGGTTGAAAAACACAGGTGCCACATATCAAAGAGCTATGACTACTATATTTCATGACATGATGCATGTAACAATGGAGGACTATGTCGACGATATCCTAGCAAAATCTCTCACAAGGGATTCACACCTGGATGTAATAGAAAAAGTCTTTCAAAGATTGGACCAATTCCAAGTCAAGATGAACCCAAAGAAATGTGTGTTTGAGGTAACTTCAGGCAAACTGCTAGGCTTCATAATGTCGGCAAATGGAATAGAGGTGGACCTTGTGAAGGTCAAAGCTATAATGGACATGCCACCACCCAAGACTCTAACTCAATTGAGATTGCTACAAGGCAAGCTGTAAGCAATCCACAGATTCATATCTCTGCTGACAGATAAGTGCCAACCATTCAGCCATCTCCTGCACAAGAATATTCCATTCAGGTGGGATGAGTGGTGTGAAGAAGCATTCAACAAGCTAAAAGAATACCTTATGAATCCACCCATTCTTATGCCTCTGATCCAAGGGAAACCATTAATTCTCTACATATCTACTACACCTACTGCTCTGGGGGCACTTCTAGCATAACATGATTATGAGAACAAAGAAGGAGTCATCTACTACATCAGCTGAACCTTGGTGGGCTATGAGTTACAATACTCACAAGTAGAAAGATCATGTCTTGCGGTAGTTTTTGCTTCACAAAAACTCTGACATTACATGCTTGTACATCCAGTTAAACTCATTGCCAAAATAGACCCACTGAAGTATCTCCTGAGCAAAGCAGCTCTCACAGGTTGCCTAGCAAAATGGGTAATGCTTCTCAGTGAATACGACATCGAATATGTAGACAGAAAAGCCATCAAGGGACAAATCATAGCTGATCAACTAGCAGAGGCACCATTGCAAGACACCATGCCAATGTAGTTTGATTTCCCAAATGAATCCCTATTCAATGTGTCAACATCTTCCTAGAAACTATACTTCGATGGATCTTACACACACCATGGATCAGAGGCAAGCATCCTATTCATAACTCCTCAAGACGACACAATCTTGAAGTCTTACCAGTTG
Source organism: Cunninghamia lanceolata (assembly GCA_027924645.1). NCBI lineage: Eukaryota > Viridiplantae > Streptophyta > Pinopsida > Cupressales > Cupressaceae > Cunninghamia > Cunninghamia lanceolata. The sequence goes on from BSBN01000193.1 coordinate 11,463,947, forward strand.
TTATTTCCATGCACAAACAACATAGCGGAATATGAAGCCTTAGTAATTGGTCTCAAAATGGCAAATGAATGGAAAATCCAAGAACTGCATGTCTACGGTGATTCTCAGCTTATAATCAATCAGGTCAATGATGAGTACCAAACCAAAGATGAAAAGCTCATCCCATACAAAAGGATGGTCGATGACTTCAAAGAACACTTTGGTACCATCTCCTTCGAACAAATACCTATGATTGAGAATAAAGTAGTAGATGCAATGGCCACCATTGCCTCCCTTCTAGAAATACCTAAAAATGAGTCATGATACGACTTCTTAGTGGAAACTATCTGGCAACCAGCTTATGATCTTCTTGAGAACCATACCATATGCCTTCTCATTGGATCTGATTCACCTTGTTATGGTAAGACCTACACTTACCTCAAGGACAACATTCTCCCACTTGACCTCTCTTCTAACCAGAGATGAACTTTTATACGACAAACCTCTCGCTACACCATCATAGCTGATACCCTATACCAACGTGGTCTCGATGGTACTTTGCTCCGTTGTTTAGAACAAGAAGAATCCATAACCGCCTTGCAAGACGTACACGAAGGGATTTGTGAAACACACTCTAGCAGTCCATCCTTAGCCAAGAAACTCATGCGCTTGGGTTATTACTAGCCAAACATGGAAATGGATTCATATCAGTTTGTAAAAAAGTGTAGGCAGTACCAAATACATGGGAACCTAATACATGCACCAGCTCAAGAATTAAGACCTTTAACGACACCTTGGCCCTTTTGCCAATGGGGACTTGACCTTGTGGGAAAGATCCATCCGCCCTCATCCAACGGCCATAAATTCATCATAACTGCCACAGAGTATTTTACAAAGTGGATTGAAGCCATTCCCCTCACCACCATTACAGGTAAGCAAATCTTTTCATTCATCCTAAATTACCTCATTTGTAGATACGAAATTCCTTCATCTATTATCACGGATAATGGAAGACCATTCAAAAATTAGGATGTCCAAGAACTCTGTGAACGATTCAAGATCCAACACCGCTTCTCTACACCATACTACCCCCAAGGCAACGGTCAAGCTGAAGCATCCAACAAGACCATCTTGAAACTCCTCAAGAAGACTATCAACAATACTGTTCGTGATTGGCATATCCAACTCAATCCCGCTCTGTGGGCCTACAGAACCAGTATACGCACTCCCATAGGTGCTACACCATACGCCCTTGTCTATGGCTCAGAAGCTATCCTCCCCATTGAGGTCGAACTACCATCTCTAAGGGTGTCATTGAAAGGTCTCATATTAGATGAAGAATACAAAGTCTCCAGGTTGCAAGAACTAGAGCTACTAGAAGAAAGGCAATAGAAAGCCTTTGACCATCTCAAAGCATATCAACAGATGATGTCAAGAAGCTATAACCACAAAGTTCGCCCAAGAATCTTTAAGATTGGGGATCTTGTCCTCAGAGAAAATCCTCGCAATCAACAAGACAGAGAAAAGAAAGGCAAGTTTGAACCTAACTGGCTTGGGCCCTATGTGATTGTAGCTGCTTACAGATCGGGGGCATATCAATTGGCAACATCCAAGGGTGAGTTGTTCGATGATCCAATCAACAGCATGCATCTTCACCAGTTTTATACCTAGGAGAACCCCAATGTAAGGGAGGCACAAAATACAAAAAAATCAAAAAATTAGAAAAAAGTACAAAAAATATCAAAAAAATTAGAAAAGAACAAAAAAAAATCATCCTGTGGTGAAAACCTGGCAAACAGGCACCTCGGATAGGTATCATGATGAAAACCTGGCAAGCAAGCATCATGTATACTTTCTAGCTTCCGTGCCAATAAAAGCAAGTGGTGAAAACCTAGTAAATAGGCATTACTTGTGATAAACAGCCTTCTCCATCTTCGGGAAACCAATCACCTTGAGTCCATTCTTCCTTGTGTCCCATTCGACCCATATCTTGATGGTGTTAGGTTGTCATTGATGTCAAAAGTGTTTAGGAGATGGTTAATGAGGTATTCATCATGATGTCTTCATATGTTTGAGGATTACATCAGGGTGATACAAATGACTTACAGTGGCAGTGGCTTGGTCAGTTGATCTTAATATTCAATGGCATAGTCTTTAGTTGTGAGTTGATCATCATACAAACAAATGTTGAAATGTTCATGGGGGTTGAAATGTTTGTAGTTTCATTGTATGAAGTTCAAGATCATATGTTTCATGATAAAGGATGTTGGAGAGTCTGAACTTTATCTTGTTCAGGATGTTGGTGTTTAGCACTTTGATTTCATGCAGTGAAGACATACTATTTTAAAGACATGTATTGCCATGATGGTCTTCATTGAAAAGGTGTTCAACGTATTTGATATCTTGATGACATAGATGTTGAAAAGTTTTTCTTACAAGCTTCTCATGTGCAGGGATATCAGGTTATATGGTCCTTCATGAAAAGACACTTGCTTATTCATGCTCAAAAGACAAGTGTGAACCTAAACACTAAGGCAAAACTCTAAATTATAACCTATACTAAAATCCAAGTTATCTATCATATCTTATTGCACTTTATGTTTCAAAGTTTTGTTAACCTTCTAATACAGGTCACCTCACTTAAGGGAACCTGTAGAAGGGGTACACCATCGTTGTAATGACTGGCCCTCCTCCCTTCTTACCAGTGGCATGAGCTCTCCATATAAAGTGAGTTTTGGTTTTAAAACTTTATCACCTTTTAAAAAAGGCTCGAGCGGGAAAAGGTTTTTCAAATAGCATGTCATTGAGTAGTCAATGGAGCCCGTGGTGTGAATCAAGTCTAAGTTTTTTTTTAAACCAAAAACAAAACATTCTAAATGCTATCTAGCTCGATCCATGTTTGAAAAGTAATTTGCATTGAAATTTAATGGGAGGTAAGGTTTATTTTTGTGGTGTTGATTAGCATGAGAAGTTTGGGTTAAAGAAAACCCTGATTAAATTCAATTTGGAGACCATGTTTTAAAAACACATCATTCAATGTTTCCTTTTAAGAAGAGCACAATTTATGGAAAGAATTTGAAGTATTTATTTTAGAAGAAGAAGGAAATTTATCTAAGTCTTTTGTGACTTTAGTTTGAAATTAGAACCCCTTTATTATTTTCTAATTTCATATGGAGTTATATGAAAAGGCAGGAAATGATTAAGAAGAAGATTTTTTTTAATGAAGGAGTTTTTTCAAGGAATGTTTTTTGGAGTTTTTTTTCATGAAGAATATCTTGAGACATTGGCTAGAATTTTTTTAAGAAGTTCTTTGTAGAGAGAATGGGATTTATTGAAGATGATAAGTGCAAAATGATCCTCTTTATAAAGAAATTTTATGCAGGAGCAAAATGATTTTTTTGAAGATTTTATTATTGTAGAATTTGAGGAGTTTTTGAAGACATTTTTTTCTTACAGGAATATCAAGAGATGGATTTTTTGCAGGAACAAAATGTTTTTATTAATTATTTTGTGAGCAGGGCATTGGATAAAGTTTTTATTTTTGAAGAGGAGTTTCTTGCAGATTAAAAGAGAACGTGAAAGGTTTTGGGGATTAGATATATGTTCTTTTATTTTTGCAGGTGACAATATAAGATGCATTGTTTTTTAAAAAGAGAAGATGAAAGGACAAAATGATCTTGAGTGAAAATGACTATGCAGAATGTGCAGAATGTGAAAGGTGAAAAGACATCCAATTTACATATAATAGTTTTTCAGGTGCATTGATTGGATGACTTGTGAGACAGAGATGAAACATACAGAGAAATGCAGTGTTGTTGAGTGTATCCGGATGTAGGATTGATTTTGAACAGAATGGACATTTGACAGACACATGAGAGAAGAAATGTTTTGTATTGAAATAGAGAAACCCTCTGAATTCTTGTTTTCAGTTTGTTTTGTATTAGGGGTTGGTGCTCCTTGAAGCTGGTGCTTCTAAACAGTATGCCAGTGAGGCTTGTAGGTCAGTGAGACCTCTCAATTGTCAGTGAGACACGTATTGTAGCCAGTGAGGCATGTTTTATCAGTTAAGCCAGTGAGGCAGTTTTGGAGTGGTTTTTCTACCCCTGGAGGGTTTTCCACTCGTGCAATTCTTGTGTCTTGATTCATATTGATCATCTCTCTATGATTGTATGTTTTACTCATGAGTTTTGTTTGTGTTTGACAAAGTTATGTGCATATGTGTTTGACAATTCAATGATAACTTTCTCACCTTTATACTCTGCAAGTTAAAGTTTGAAAAAGATTTGAAAATTCACACAACACTGATTCACCCCCCTCTCAGTGTTGTCCTTGACTCCTACAATTGGTATCAGAGCCTAGGTTCCCTTTTTGAAGTCTAATAGGCTCGGGTAGATCCTGTGTGTGGAGTAAAATGGGTAAGAAGAATAGAAATAAGGTCTTGAATAAAAAAAAGATTGATGATGATCAAAAACAAGTCTCAGTTAAGATTAGCAAAAAGAATGATCCCGCAATTGAGAATTGTGATAAAAAGGAAGACTTCAACATGAATGTAAAAAGACAAGAGCTTGAAGAAAATTTTGTTGTTGAGATTGATAATGAAGATGATTATGAGATTGATATGGAAGGTGAGCTCATTTGTGCCCTTGATGAGATAAAAAAGATCAAAATGGAAAACAAAAGGTTAATGTTGCAACTTCAAGAGGAAAAGGAATCCAAGACAAAAATTCTTTCAAATCTTCAAGATGCAAAAAAATAGATAAAAGATTTGAAGGCTCAAATTGCAGAAGTTGAGAAAATAAAAGAAGATGTTAATAATCAGCTAAAGGTGAAAGAAGTTGATTGTGAAAAGTATGAATCTGAAATAGTCTCTTTAAGAAAGGAGTTAGAAAAGGCTTCTTCTAAGTTGCACAAAAATCTATTGTTTGAAAAGAGTACTGAAGGAGAGTGTTCCAAAGTTAGAAATCCTCCTGCTACTCCTAAGGAAGACAAGAAGATAGAAAAAGATAAAGCTCCTGATGGTGCAAGAGAAAGAACAAACAAACCTCCACCTGTTAGGCAATACCATACAATAAGGTATAATTATTCTCGGTTTTATGGATATTGTTATTCTTGTCATATCTATGGTCATAGAGCTAGAGATTGTAAGACTTATGCCAGAAATAATGTTGAGTGGCATAAGAACAAGAGTCTTTCTAGAATGACAAATAAGAGTTCTAATATAATATGTTACAATTGTAACCAAGTTGGTCACATAGAAAGAGACTATTGGATGCATGGAAGATATGATTATGGAAGTACTTTTGGCATGTCAAAGAGATATGATTCCTTTACTTCTCTAATTGGTTATAATGTCACATGCTTTAAGTGTCATAATCTTGGGCATAAGGCACAGTTTTGCAGGAATAGATTGATGACATCTAGAGCTGACACCTTGAGCAAAGAAAAGAAAAGGTTTATACAGGTTTGGAGAAGAAAACAAATTCAGGGCAAGAAGGATCCTAAACTTGTGCATCTTGCACAAGTTACATCATTAGTTGGATAACTAAGAGTATGATGTGAGGGGGATTTGTTCTTGTTCTATCTTTTATCCCCAAGAAGTTACAGGAGGAGATCAGTTGATCTTGTTTTGTTTGTCATGCTTGCCTGAAATGTTTGAAATGAAGTTTCTAATGTTTTTGAGTTTTTAGTGTATGTTAGGTGTTCATGATTAATGACATGTTTAGTGGACCATATAAAGTGTTCTAAAGGTCTCTACACAAAGAGTTTGATGATGTTGTGACATTGATCCTATTTGTATTTTGTTTGATACTTACATGATTAAGTTGTCATGTTGTTTCAGTAAAGGTGTTCTCAAGGAACTCTCATCAGATGTGGTTTTGTATCATAATTGACAAGTGTCTTGTGTAGAATAGGAGGTTAGTTTAGATGGTCTTCATTCTTTGCCATGATAGAAAAGGTGTCAGAATAGTTTGGTTGTAGGATGATAATTTGATGATTATATCTATTACTTTGTTGAGTTATGACATGTCTCTTGGAGCTTTCAGGCGGTTTGAAGATAATGTCAAAAGAAGATGATAAACTAGATATATTAAGGAGTTTCTGATGTTTCATTGATGATCTTCCTCTCTAATTTGTTTTAGACAGTGTTCTTCAAGCTATGACATTGATGGTGATATCTTGTATTTCTTTAGAGGAAGTTAAAGGTATGTCTTGAATTAGCAGTAGCAGAAGATAATGTTCAGCAAGGTTGGTCATATGTTGGTTTTATAATTGTTATCATCATAATTCATTTCTTGTTGTAAGGTTAAGAAATTTACGCCTTCAATGTGTTCATAATTAAATATGATCATGCTATAACATCTTTAAGTGGATTTTTTCTCAGGGGGAGTTAATCAGAGGATTGAGTTGTCTCTATCATGGGAGATTTGAAAAGATCTTATCAAAAGTGGTCATCATGTCATTTTGAGTTGGGAACTGTGTGTTAAGGAATCTTCATGATTTTTTCTTGCAATATGGTTCATCAAGTGTATTGATGTGTTTATAAAGTTGGTATTTGGTTACAGAGATATGTTTTCTTCATCCTCATATTTGTATTGTGTCAAGAAGTAATGGTTATTCTTGTCAGGACAATTGCCAGTGACATTTATGAATAATGATTTGTTTTTGGTATTCAACAAAGGGGGAGAAAATAGTTTTTGAGTCTTTGTCATCAGATGTCAAAAAGGGGGAGAAAGAAAAATTGCATTAGGTGGTTTTGCCATCAATGACAAAGGGGGAGATTGATGGTGTTAGGTTGTCATTGATGTCAAAAGTGTTCAGGAGATGGTTAATGAGGTATTCATCATGATGTCTTCATATGTTTGAGGATTACATCAGGGTGATACAGATGACTTATAGTGGCAGTGGCTTGGTCAGTTGATCTCAATATTCAATGGCATAGTCTTCAGTTGTGAGTTGATCATCATACAAATAAATGTTGAAATGTTTATGGGGGTTGAAATGTTTGTAGTTTCATTGTATGAAGTTTAAGATCATATGTTTCATGATAAAGGATGTTGGAGAGTTCAAACTTTATCTTGTTCAGGATGTTGGTGTTTAGCACTTTGATTTCATGCAGTGAAGACATACTATTTTAAAGACATGTATTGTCATGATGGTCTTCATTGAAAAGGTGTTCAATGTATTTGATATCTTGATGACATAGATGTTGAAAAGTTTTTCTTACAGGCTTCTCATGTGCAGAGATACCGGGTTATATGGTCCTTCATGAAAAGACACTTGCTTATTCATGCTCAAAAGACAAGTGTGAACCTAAACACTAAGGCAAAACTCTAAATTATAACCTATACTAAAATCCAAGTTATCTATCATATCTTATTGCACTTTATGTTTCAAAGTTTTGTTGACCTTCTAATACAGGTCACCTCACTGAAGGGAACCTGCAAAAGGGGTACACAGTTGTTGTAATGATTGGCCCTCCTCCCTTCTTACCAGTGGCACGAGCTCTCCATATAAAATGAGTTTTGGTTTTAAAAATTTATCACCTTTTAAAGAAGGCTCGAGCGAGAAAAGTTTTTTCAAATAGCATGTCATTGAGTAGTCAATGGAGCCCGCGGTGTGAATCAAGTCTAAGTTTTTTTTAAAACCAAAAACAAAACATTCTAAATGCTATCTAGCCTGATCCATGTTTGAAAAGTAATTTGCATCGAATTTAATGGGAGGTAAAGTTTATTTTTGTGGTGTTGATTAGCATGAGAAGTTTGGGTTAAAGAAAAGCCCAATTAAATTCAATTTGGAGACCATGTTTTAAAAACACATCATTCAATGTTTCCTTTTAAGAAGAGCACAATTTACGAAAAGAATTTGAAGTATTTATTTTAGAAGAAGAAGGAAATTTATCTAAGTCTTTTGTGACTTTAGTTTGAAATTAGAAACCCTTTATTATTTTCTAATTTCAGATGGAGTTATATGAAAAGGCAGGAAATGATTAAGAAGAAGATTTTTTTTAATGAAGGAGTTTTTTCAAGGAATGTTTTTGGGAGTTTTTTTTCATGAAGAATATCTAGAGACATTGGCTAGATTTTTTTTAAGAAGTTCTTTGCAGAGAGAATGGGATTTATTGAAGATGATAAGTGCAAAATGATCCTCTTTATAAAGAAATTTTATGCAGGAGCAAAATGATTTTTTTGAAGATTGTTTTATTGTAGAATTTGAGGAGTTTTTGAAGACATTTTTTTCTTACAGGAATATCAAGAGATGGATTTTTGCAGGAACAAAATGTTTTTATTAATTATTTTGTGAGCAAGGCATTGGATAAAGTTTTTATTTTTGAAGAGGAGTTTCTTGCAGATTAAAAGAGAACGTGAAAGGTTTTGGGGATTAGATATATGTTCTTTTATTTTTACAGGTGACAATATAAGATGCATTGTTTCTTAAAAAGAGAAGACGAAAGGACAAAATGATCTTGAGTGAAAATGACTGTGCAGAATGTACAGAATGTGAAAGGTGAAAAGACATCCAATTTACATATAATAGTTTTTCAGGTGCATTGATTGGATGACTTGTGAGACAGAGATGAAACATACAGAGAAATGCAGTGTTGTTGAGTGTATCCAGATGTAGGATTGATTTTGAACAGAATGGACATTTGACAGACACATGAGAGAAGAAATGTTTTGTATTGAAATAGAGAAACCCTCTGAATTCTTGTTTTCAGTTTGTTCTATATTAGGGGTTGGTGCTCCTTGAAGCTGGTGCTTCTAAATAGTATGCCAGTGAGGCTTGTAGGTCAGTGAGACCTCTCAATTGTCAGTGAGACACGTATTGTAGCTAGTGAGGCATGTTTTATTAGTTAAGCCAGTGAGGCAGTTCTGGAGTGGTTTTTCTACCCCTGGAGGGTTTTCCACTCGTGCAATTCTTGTGTCTTGATTCATATTGATCATCTCTCTATGATTGTATGTTTTACTCATGAGTTTTGTTTATGTGTTTGACAATTCAATGATAACTTTCTCACCTTTATACTCTGCAAGTTAAAGTTTGAAAAAGATTTGAAAATTCACACAACACTGATTCACCCCCCCTCTTAGTGTTGTCCTTGACTCCTACATATCTGTCCCATAATAAAATCCTGACAGTTACCTATCGTGGCTTGATACTCTATCTCTTTGTTGGCCTTGTCAACCAAAGTTTTGTCCCATACCGCATCTATTGCGCATGCCTAAGCATAGTGTCTCTCATTGGTTTTCCATGGTCCAAGTCCATGAACTACGTTACCTCTGCGTCGTCACATAGGCAAGGGCATATTCCTATGTGCTCCCGAGGCTCACACGGTCCCATCCATCCCATTTCTTGTCATCTTTCTTGTTGTCTTTCTTCTAGTCCATCCATGGTCCATTAGGGTTTACCCTAAACTACGTTGCCTCTGCATCGTCACGTAGGCAAGGCCATTTAGCAATGAGCCCCTGAGGCACTAGGTCAGTCCCTTAGGGTCCGTCTAACCAATAAGGATTGTGTAATCTTCTCACTAGATAAACAAGAGCAGCAAAGCAAGCTACCAAAAAAACAAAAATCTTGATGCAAAACATCAACCTATCCAAGACAAAACAAGAGTACCATATCAAAACACTCAAGCTAATTCTATCTCAAATTATGGCAAGAAACAAACACATCTAAATGCAAGAATGTTTTGTGTTGGTTAGATTAACTTACAGTCTTGATTTATGTTATCATGCCTTTCTATGCTACTTGAGGATGCCAAAAGCTAGAGATGCTATGATGGGGGCATGATTATTTTCTTTGTTTGCTGCTTGTGGATCAAACTTTAGTAATGTGATGACTTTTGTCTAACCACATGATTAGCAAAAGATCATCGAGGACTCTGAGGTCTAAACATGAAAAGGGGCAATCCTTGTCTGTTGAAAAATGCAAGAAGTACTTAGGTCATCTAGATTCAATTTTGACTAGATGCTTTTATTAACTTGCTATATCAAAATCCATGTAAGTAATACTTAAGTCATCTCAGTTTAATTATACCTAGATGCTTTTATTTTCTTACAACATAATATAGCCCAATGATGAAAGAGCTTCAAAATACTTGCTATATCAAGGTGACAAATATCCATATCCATATCCATACCATATCCAACTACCGTTCATATACCATTTCCATATCTATATCATATCCAATTGCACCTCATATCCATATCCATATCCATATCCATACCATATCCAATTGCAAGTCAATCCTTATTCCATGGCAATCAAGTCAAATCAATCTTGACAAATGATCCAATCACAATCAATGGTCTTGATCCTTGTCCAATCGTAAACCAACTCAATCAATTAATCAATCAATTGTCTTATACAGGATGTTGCATTTGTCAAAAGCAGGCCAACACATGCATCTTACATGACATGCTTCATTTCCTGAAACCAGACACTATCCTTTGTGTTCCTCTAGGGATCCATCATTCCCCGCCATGACAACATGCCTGCCGTGTTGGTCTAGGGATATACTGTTCCCCGCCATGACAACACTATCATATCAAATGTCTTAGACAGGATGCTATATTGTTGAAAACAGACCTGGAGTCTTATACGACATATCTCATTCTTGAAACCAGACATCATCGATCCATATCGTGGGTTTACCGCTTGACAGGGGCAATACCTTGTTTGTTCTTAAATCCTTTGTGCATGCTTGCTTACTTGTTTGTGTGTTATCATATTTTTATCTTGCATTCCATATCATTCATCCCTTTCTTTTGCATCCAACCATTTCATCTCATGTCAACATATCTTATCGTGAGATTGTCCATCTCACGCCTGCCGCCCTCTCCCCGTCCAATCTCCCGAGGGGGCATCCTATCATCATAACCTGTACCAGGGCCAAACTAGGGCATGTATCATTATCAAACTATTCTTATTCTTTGAAACAATGTGATAAAACATATTGCTTCAAAGAGGGGCAAAATGTAGACACCTAAAATTGGCTCAGGTTGAATTAAGTAAATATTTTGATATTTATCTTAATTCTTATTTTCTTCTGTCAATTAAATAAATATTATAAGTTTATTTGATTGGTTCATTATCCTACAATTAAATAAAATCATTTTATTTAATTAAAATCCCTAAATTCTTCTAATGTCTCAAGTCCTAAATCCACCTCACAAAATCCACTTCATCAATCCACCTCATCTCTTCCACCTCACCATGTTGCACATATAATTAAATATTCTTAATATTTAATTAGCTAATATCCTCTATTATCCAAAATTGAATTCTTAATTCAATTGTCCCCCACTATTCTCCAAAATTGAATTCTTAATTCAATTGTCCCCCACTATTCTCCAAAATTGAATTCTTAATTCAAATGTTCCCCACTATCCTCCACTATTGAATTCTTAATTCAATTGTTCCCCACTATCCTCCACTATTGAATTCTTAATTCAATTGTCATAACTCACTATCCTCCACTATTGAATTCTTAATTCAATTGTCATAACCCACTCTTCTCAAAAAAGAATTTTTAATTCATCCATTATGAATTAAAGATTCACAAAAAATGAGAGCCATTGATCTCATCTTTTGATCCTCACCCTCCATTCCCTTTTCAGAAAATCTATAAATGAGACCATTCTCTAAGCAATTAAAAAACTGGATCTTGCACAATCACTATACCCAAATTTCTCTCATTCTCTTCTTCATTCCATTTTCAAGTGTCCTCCATTATCATGTGTTTGAAATTCACATTCAACACAAACAGGTATCAAAGCCATTCTTCCTTTGTCATCTTCAACAAGCAAGCAAGCAAAGAAAGCTTCTGAGGGCTTCACAATTAGGATGAAAGAAAGATAGGCAAACAATGGAAAAGGATAGGTAAAGGAGTTTGTAAGTATATTTACTTGTGTTGGTTTTAAATCTTCTTTGCTTTCAACTTCCATTGATGTTTGGGTTTTTGTTTTCATTAATTTGACTGACCTATTTTCCCATTTACACTATGCATGTCTGCATACTTCCAAAAATATCAAATAATCAGATGCATATATAGGTACTTTCAAGAGAGGGAACTCAAAGTCACTTGTCATAATGTATGTGAACTTATCAAATTGAATGAAGTAAAATTTTAAAACCACATTACCCACTTGGTTGCTTCAGTTGAAATTCTAACTTCAGGGTTTTCCAAAATTTTCTTAACCATCAACATTAGAAAGGCATCATTCAAACCCTTCTGTATATATTATTACCATTCTCCTCATCCAATTGATTGAAATAATCATAAACTTGTGTATCTTGAGTAATGGGACCAAGAATGTCTAATCTCAGCCAAACTAGTTGGGTTGTGGCTAACAAATAAATTAACTAAGAGCACATGTGCAATTTCTTGCTCTAGTGGAAGTTGACTAATTGGTCATGTAGATGATCACATATGATTTGGGACTAGTCAATGTACTGCTTCTGAGTGTAAATGTCAAGGATGAACTGACACATCTAATTGGCAAAGTCATTGCATTCTTCACTACCCATCACTCTATGTAGTACGGTGTTGATATTTGAAATATCATCTTTAAAAATCCCTCTGAGTAGATTTTTATGAAGTTGTGAGCCACCCATGTTTTCCTTCTTTAACTAGATGGTGGCTATGGATTCTTTGCACATTTTATTCTCATCTATATAGAAATTCCACATGGTTTCCTATGATACCTTGGCATATTGGTCATGCACTGATAGGCCTAACCTATAATTGATAGTGTTAACATTTATCTACAAAATCAACTTACCACTTACTATTTGATTTCCCAGGTCTTAGTATGATAGTTATAAATGCAATCCATAACTAAGTCGGCACATTTGACTACTAGGAGAAAACCAGCTATGTGTGCCAGACCACTATCTAGGATCTTTTGAGAAATTAACATTCTTGGGTTGGCATTCATTCTAGCCCAAAATTCCTTGAGGTCAACATGCCCCAAATCCATATCTTTCACTCCCACTAACTCATTTTCAATGATGAAAGAGATATCTAGTGCTTGGTATTTATACTTCATTTAATAGACCCGAGTAACCAATGACAAACATCAGTGACTATGTTAATGACCAGGGGTTTTAGGTTAGGAAAATAGTAGCTATGGTTAATAGTTAGAAGAGACGAGGTTTCACAAGTCATGAACGGTAGGTAGAACCACAATGCACAAACCCCACATATAGCCTAACAATAAATTTCTAATTTAAAAAGAGAGGTGAATAGTGCACTTACCTCGAATGCAACACTTATGGTAAGGAGATGATTGGGTAGATAGTAGTTTGGTTCCCAAAATCATGTTCTCAATAGCATTGTGAAAAATGTGTAAAGAGAAGCCTACTTTATAACGTAAAAAATGGGGTAGGGTTAAAAGACATTAAATACTCTTTTACAATAAATGTTGTATTGACTTGTTACCCAAATATTTTATTAAGAATTCACTTCCCTTTATTGGCAATTTTGTCCATCGTAGAACTTTGATGTCAATGAACTTTCTATTTGGTGAATTGATCCTTCGACTATTGTGTTCACTTGGTTAGCAAAAAGGAAACGTTACGAACCTCATAAAGTCTCTATTGTATCTGTTTATCACTTTTTCAGCATTTTCAAGATTTTGTGAACCACGTGATTATTTGATAAGCTCAACAAAACTTGGAAATAACAATGATCAATGAAATATAATTTCCACAAACTTTTGAGAAAGGCTATGACTATATGCCACTTGTTTTACTAGTGGTGTGACTTTACATGAACTAAATACTACGATAGGGTTGTCAGGAAATTAGGGAGTCAAGAAATTTCACAACTTGGGAAATAAAGTTTGATAAAGATTTATGGGTTTAAATTTCATAAAAGGTAAAGAAACCTGATATACAGAAAAAGTAGTGAACAAGTGATAAGGTGCTATCTAATGAAAATTTGTTAGGAAAGTTAGAAGTTACCAAATTTAAAGTTTTGCTGATAGAGTTCTTGGACTCGGGATTTTCCTGACAAAGTTCATTGATATAGAAATTTTTTGATAATATGGAAAATGAGTCAAGTTTGAGAAATCTAAAAAATGCAAACAATAAGGAGTGTTATAAAAGAAAGGCCCTAAAACCTTGAGTTCATGAAAAAGAGAATCTGCTGATAAAATGAGGGAAAGAAGACTTGGACTTGAGAACATAATACAAGGATGAGGGAAAAGGACTAAGATGGACCAAAAATTACATTGTATAAGGCAAGATCAAATTTACAGGAAATAATAACCATGCAAGGGTCTCTACTATCCTTAATAGAATGAAGAATTTCATGGGTGATGATCACCCCTTCTGTCATGTCCTTTCCTTGGACAAATCCACCCTATTCCTCAGTAATTATATTTGGAAGAATGCTCACCAACCTAATTGCTGCCGGCTTGAAGAAAATTTTATATACATAGTTGCAATGGGAGATTGGTTTGAATTCATCAAATGAAATAGGTATTTTAACCTTGGGATAAGCATGATGTTAGTGTTTTTTATTTCTTTGAGAACATTGGTAAATTTTTTGGATTCTTCAACTGCCATAAAGACATCTCTTCCCACTATTTCCCAACAGTTTTGGAGGATGTCACCTCATCATCAGTGTAGTCCTAGAGCTTTAACTCTAGGCATAGAAAAATGACAACCTCGACTTCCTCTAGAGTAAAATATTTCATGGTCTCTTTGTTCTTCTCATCTAATACCAATTTGGGTATATTGAATTTGTATTCTTTCCATTGGGGCTATGTATTTTCCTTTGTCAGTAATGATTTGAAGAATTCCATCACCTCCTCTCTAATATTAGCCATATTATTTGTCATTGTTTCATTAGTCTTCCTTATATTTCATATGGAGTTAGAGGTTCATCTTATTTTTGTAGATAGATGGAAACACATTGTATTTCTATCCCCCTCTCTTAACAATGTTTATCTAAATTTATGTCAATAGAAAGGCTCTTCTCTCAACAATATCTCTTCAAGTTTCTCTTCTAGTGCTTTCATAGTTTCATACCTTTCTCCATTCATGACTAATTAAATGATTTTAGCCACGTTGTTGTTGATCTCCTATAGGAGCCTGTACTTTTCTTGAAGTGGTGTTGATTTTATTATGTGATTTTTAGTTTTAAAAATTTTAATTTACAAGCTAACTAAAACCTTATCGATCATTTCACAAATGGTGTAGCTTACCACCATTCCTAAATGAACGGTATAAAATTTGGATCCCTAAGCCACATGTCCTAAAATTTGAATTGATTGTTCCTAGGTCCCTCTTCCTTACCTATCTTTAGGCAAACTGGAAAGTAGTCAAACCTTGTAAAAGCCAAGATTTTTGTTTAGCATTCCCACTTATCTTGTAAACATTGGCTTGAGATGAGGAATCTATCTAACGTTTCCTCTATCTTCATAAAATCTTACCTTTTGTTTTTCCATGTTTATTTTCCATTCTTGGGACAACAATCTATAAGATTCTTGTTCTCAATGAAATTTTTGAAGTCCATTTGAGTTCTCGATGTGTGTGTGATACCGCCATTTTTTCGCACTCTTCCATTAATGCATTGAAACCTCCACCTATTATAATCTTTTCATTCTTGATTAGATTTAGGAGTTCATTGAGGTGATTCTAGATAGTCTATTTTTGAGTAATGCCCATGGGTCCATAGATACCTAGAATCAACAAATCCCTTGATTCTAGAAGTTTAGGGAACTTACCTAGCATCTGGTTCTCTCTTGTCCGTATAATCTCTAGTTGTGGAAGACATCTTTTCTATAAATAAGATATATGGCTCTCTAGATGCCCCACTTGCTGGAGAAGTTGAGATCTCCCAACTTTCCTATTAGTTGAATATATTTTCCCCTTGTTTAGTTGAGAGTTTTGTTTCTTGTAGAAATACTACATCTACTTTAGCCTCATCAATTTGGAATTTCATGAGACTTCTTTTCTTAGAGGCATTAATGACTATAACATTCAATGCAAGGACCCCCATTTCTCTCAAGGAGAGATCTTCACTCTCCTCTTCCTTAGTGCCTTACCATTGGTTGTCTGAATGCTAGTACCAATCTCTAGTTGTGTCTCATTTTTTCTCTATTTGGTTCTCTTCCTTGAAAAGGTAGATGAGTTTTCCCCTATTTTAACTCCATGACTATCTATGAGATGCCTATGTTCCTCTCATCATCTTCCTCTCCATTCTCTTGTAGAACTTCTTAAGCGATTTCATCACAGATATAATTCGTTACTTTTAAAAAATTACATCCTCCAGTATGTCTCCATATTATCTTTGGCTACTTCTTGATCATCTACCACACCTTCTAAAGGGTTATTCACTTCCTAGGACATTAACCTCCCATCTTCCTCTTCTTGTATACCTTTAAAATTCCCTTTGTCTCCATCTTCTATGATCTTGTATCCCTCTGGTCCCTCATCCTCTCTATCCCTTATATGAATGAGCTCTCTGATCTCCTTAATTTATCTACTTCCCACTCATCTTTATCCCCCTCTTGGTGGAGAGAAGACCACTTAGTGATTGATGAGATTTTCCCCTTCCTTTGAGTTCTCTATGAGCATGCCATCTTCCCGCTGATCTACTCCTATTTCTTCCATTCCAAACTCAAGATGTTTAATGATGCCATCTTTTGTATTTCCTACCTCCAAAGGTAATTCTAGTTCATTTTGTTCCCTTCTTGTCCTTCCTGATCCCTCATCATGATATTCACCCTCTCCCAAGAAGTCTTCTCCTTCATAGAAAATATCCTTAACCCATAAGCCTTCTAGGGTTTCCATTTGTATCCTTTTAGGAAGCTTCTCTTTCATTTCTATTAGAATGGACATTCTTACCATGGATAGGAAGCAATGATTTTTATTGGTCTCAACTTCTTGGCATATTCCTAAGGTATCCCCTATTGTTCTCAAGATTTCTAGGGCCCTATATTCCATCAGAAGGTTTAGAATTTCTACCCAAAAAGGTAGAAAGGATATTGTTCCTTGTTCATATCAAAAATTGGTTTCCATGGCTAGTATTATATAGTGGCTCCTCCATACTTCCACATGTTGTTCTAAACTATTTTATCTGTGAAACTTTATTCTAAATTGAGAAAGCAAAATATCAATCTCCTAGTTCCACCATTTCTTCCATCTAAGGCTAGCATTGAGTTACCCATTCCTTTAACTCATATACTGAGAAATGGTGGGATAGTACCTTACCTATTAATTTTATTTCATGTAGAACCTCCATTCTCTTATTGATAGATTATTCTTGTAGATGGACACTTATCTCTTGTTATTCCTTTCTCTTGATTCCCTACTTGAAGTTTTATTTTGGCCTATATTGTCACCTCCATTCTCCTCCTACATCCTTTGGGCTCCCTCATTCCCTACAAGCAAGTTTTTGACCTGATTTGCATCTCCTACTCCTCTTTTGGTGCCTTGTTCTTCTTTGGTTATGAAATGATTTCCACCTCTTACCTCCATAGTTGTGATGCAGTTTGTCACTCTTGTCCAAGTCTCAAGATGCCTTGAACTCTTCATCTTGTGGTTTTAGGGAGACCCTTTCCCTCCAAAATTTACTCCTCCCCTTCCTTGATTCAATTCTTTCTCAATATAATCTAATCCCTTACCTATGGTAGGAAATATTCAATCGAGAGATTTCTAAGAAGAGACATTAGCTCTTGGATTACTATGTTTTCTCCCTACAAACTAGCTTTTGCTCCTAGAACTATTGCTTGTGTCTCCATACCAATGTCTAGTTTTAAAACAATGCTCTATCTTCCATTCATTTGAAAATCTCCCATTAAAATTCATCTCCTCGTTCCATCCTTGCCTATTAGAGAATTTTCTCTCCATGTCCTAGCCCTGTCGTGCTAGTCCCTAAAATTTTTCTCCATGCCTCAGCCCCACGATGATGGATTTAATATTGATACCAAGCAAATATATGATAATTTATGGATACTTGGTCATTTATCATAAATGTTTATCTCTAGTTAATATAAACTACTTTTCTAAGAAATAAGGATAAGTCCTTCAGCACTTAGCATTTGAGGAGCCCAAGTCATTAGGACACTAGCACCTAGTGCTAGAGAGTTGTTAGTTTATCCCTAAAATATATTATTTGAATGCTAGCCTAGTTAACTTATGTGATGCACCTTTTGGCCTCAACTCAATTAGGCCCTTGAAAAGTACTTGTGGTTCATATATAAACAACCATCTCTCCTTCATTCGAACACACATGATACATGATACAATATTCTTGTTAGACTTAGGGCATACAACTGAGAGGGGGGGTGAATCAGTTGTGCAAAAATTTCTCCAAATTACACACTTAAATCTTCTTGGTGATTAGCAATATATTAAACATGAAATATAATGCATTCAAATCAAAGAAAAAACTCATCAACACATAAGACACCAAGATTTTGACGTGGAAAACTCAGTTAAGGGAAAAACCACGAGGTGATTAACTCAAGATTGTATTCTCTGTTAGAAGAATAGAAAGAACAAAATGACACATGCCAATTAGGGCTCACTACCCAAGCACACTGCTCACAAGAGGCTCACTGCCTACAAGAGACACAATGTCTACAAAGAAATAAGTATCACCTTCATGAACTAGAGAATAGCATCTTCACCATGCTTGAATTAGTTCCATTTAAGCCCAATACTTCTGCTCTACCTTTCGCACTCCTCCTTGCTACCACACACTCAACACCATAAGACACCCTTTGAAATGACTTCACAATCCCTTATTTATACATGACATTGACTTAGGAACAATCATCTAAGTCAGCAAACACCTACAAGAACATCTGCAAGATGTGTAATACATCCGGTCGGCCAATCTCAAGAAGAACACCAACATCCAGTGGTTATTCTTCAAATACAAACTTTAATTTCAATACGGACCACCAACATGAACTGGAAATGATCCACATATCACCAAAAGCTTTCCTGAATCACCAAGAACATTTGCACTTCATCTACTTACTGGAATCCTTCTCTCCTTCATCTGAAACCTCAAGAACACAGTCTGTCATCACTGTCACAAAGGAATAGGTTCTTCCAGACCTACAAACCATGAACCAATCTACTTGACACTTCACAAGGATGTCCTCAACACTTCCTCAAATCCACAGAATGGGATAATGCATTGCCAGACCTCACCGGACCTATCTGTGTCACTCTGTCACCTCTGAACACCTGTCAGAGCCAATTCTACTTGAGCAGCCATAACTTCTTTAGATCTTCATGCAGACCTTTGAAAACTTGATTGGATCATATCAAGATTCATATCTATAAGCCCTTTGAACTGTAACCTTTGATCCTCAACCTATCTTGGACTTTTACCTTGTTGTCATCACTGTTCTTCACTGTTCCTGATTGAGACTAATTTTCTCAATATCCTCAGCGTACAACTCATCCAATCTTTCTCATTAATGCAACAGGAGTATGTTGACATCAATAACAACATCAGTTAAGCCCATACTTGCAACAATCTCCCCCTTTGTCATTGATGGCAACATATGATGTGAAAAACTATCAAGACAAGAACTGGTCATAACTGTCACAACTCCCCCTATTAGTAACAACCATTCACATGTCTTCTCGTCCTTTACTACTCCCCCTTTGATCATCACCCACTTGTTTTTCACATATCTTCTCTCCTCCTTTGACATCAATGGCAAAGGGCTCATACTTATAGCTCCAATACTATAGAATCATAACTACTGCTCCCCTTGAGTAGCAGCTCCCATAAATCTAGATAACAAGATATGACTGTGATATCCACCAGACTGATGCACCTCAGTGCACCTTAGTTCATCATCAGAGGGGCAATAACCCCTAACTTCTCCCTGAGATACTCAAAAGAGTCCTTAGGTAGAGGTTTAGTAAAGATATTTGCAATCTGATCCTTCGAGGGCACAAACTCCAATCTAACGTCATCCTTGTTCACTTGCTCTCTCAAAAAGTGAAACTTGATAGATATATGCTTAGTCTTAGAATGCAACATTGGATTCTTAGAAATATTTATTGCACTTGAATTATCACAGAAGATTGTGATAGCCTCCTCATACTCTACTTTAATATCTCTTAGCATCTGCTTCATCCACAAAACTTGAGTGCAACTACTTACTGCTGCAATGTATTCTGCTTCAGTTGTAGACAGAGATATTGCCCCTTGTTTCTTGCTTAGCCAAGAAACCAATCTCTTTCCCAAAAAGAATTCTCCACCACTGGTACTCTTCCGGTCATCCACATCTCCTACCCAATCTGTATATGCATGAAGAGAGAAATCATGATCTCTAGGATACCACAAACCATACTCAACTGTTCCTTTTAGATACCTAAAAATCCTTTTGATTGCCATGACATGAGATTTTCTAAGATCAGCCTGGAATCTCACAACAAGACCAATAGCCTGCATTATATCTGGTCTAGTTTGAGTGAGATACAACAATCCTCCAGTCATTGATTTGTACTTTGTCTAGTCTACCTTAGGAGAGTCATCATCTTTGCTCAACTTACATCCGATTGCCATGGGAGTATTTGTTAGCTTTGAATCTTCCATTCCAAATTTCCTCAACAATTCTTTCACATATTTGGTCTAAGAAATAAAGATTCCTTTCTTTGTTTGAGTAATTTGCAGACCCAAGAAGAAATTCATTTCACCAAGCATTGACATCTCAAACTCACTTTTCATTTGATTTGCAAAAGTTTTACACATATTATCTCTTCCTCTAAAGATGATATCATCAACAAATACTTCAACAATCATGATGTTTTCATGATCAATTTTGAAATATAAGTTACTATCAGCAGTACCTTTGTTGAAACCAATCTTCAAAAGATGTTTGTCCAATCTTTCATACCAGGCTCTTAGGGCTTGCTTTAGTCCATACAGTGCCTTCTTCAACTTATAGACCATATCACCATGCTCAGATAATTGAATTCCATCCGGTTGTTCAATGTACACTTCTTCTTCTAAATCACCATTCAAGAAAGCAGACTTGACATCCATCTGATACACCTTGAAATCCTTAAAGGCAGCAAATGCAAGAAATAATCTGACTACTTCAATTCTTGCCACTGGAGCAAAAGTTTCTTCAAAATCAATTCCTTCTATTTGAGAGTAGCCCTTGCAGACCAATCTAGCTTTATTTCTGATTACTTCACCAACTTCATTTAGTTTGTTCCGGAAGACCCATTTGGTTCCAATCACATTCTTGTTTCTAGGCCTGGGAACAAGATCCCAAGTGTGATTTTTCTCAATTTGTATCAACTCTTCCTCCATTGCTTTGGTCCAATTTTCATCATTGTAGACTTCATTTATTGTCTTAGGTTCAATCTTTGAAATCAGACAATATTCATCTGAATTTTGAGCAATTTTCCTTCTAGTTTGCACACATTTGCTTTTGTCACCTATGATCTGATCATTAGAGTGGTTCAGTCTTACATACCTTGGAACTTTGGGAGTTTCTTGCACTTCTACTTCTTGATCAGGCTCATTCAGACCTATCGCTTCTTCTTGATTTACCGGATCAGTTAGAATTTGACTTTCAGAAGAGGATTGAACTCCTTGAACCAGAACACCATTCTGATCATCTTCATCATATTCATAAAACCTTGAGGGTTTCTCTATTCCCTCATCAACCTTTGCATTTGTACTTTCTATCATCTTTCTTAGTCTCTTGTTATAACATCAGTATGCTTTGCTTTGAGTAGAGTAACCCAAGAATATTCCTTCATCACTTCTAGCATCAAACTTGCCTAGATCTTCATCTCTTTTGATGTAACATTTGCTACCAATGACTCTGAAATATCTTACAGTAGACGTAATGCCAAACCAGAGTTCATAAGGGGTCTTACCGGTACTACTTCTGATTTTAACTCAATTGAGAGTATAGACTACAGTGCTGACAACTTCTCTCCAATAGATCTGAGGAATATTTGCTTCCATCATCATGGTCCTAGATGCTTCCTGGATGGTCCGGTTCTTTCTCTCCACTACTCCATTCTGCTGTGGAGTCCTAGGAGCAGACAACTGTCTCTTAATTCCATGTTTCTCACAGAACTCTATGAACTCACCAGATGTGAATTCTCCACCTCTATCAAACCTCAGACATTTCAACTTTAATCCTGTTTCATTCTCTACCATAGCCTTGAATATTTTGAATTTCTCAAGAGCTTCTGATTTCTCCTTTAGAAAGGTTACCCACATCATCCTAGAATAGTCATCAATTAGCAGCATGAAGTATCTATCACCTTGAATACTCCTGGTTCTTGCCGGACCACAAAGATTAGTGTGAACTAAGTCCAATAATCTAGTAGAAGAAAGTTCCTTGCTTTTGAATGTGACTCTGCTCAGCTTACCCAACTGACATTCCTTGCACAAGCTGTTAGTAGGTTTCACTAATTTTGGAAGATCTCTTACAGCCTGAGTATTGCTTATCTTGATGATATTATCAAAATTCACATGACACATCCTTCTATGCCATAACCAACTCTAATCAACTTGAACAAATAAGAAGCTTTTACTAGTACTGACTAAATGGAAGATAGTACCTTTAGTTTGAGTACCAGATGCAATCTCTATTCTGAAACTTTCAAAGATTTTGCATTTTCCATCCTTGAATAGGAGATCATAGCCTTTGTCCACCAACTGTCCAACACTGAGAAGATTGTACTTCAAACCTTCAACATATAGTACATTACCAGTTTTGTTTCTTCCATCAAAAGAAATAGTTCCTCTTCCTCTTATTCTACCAGCGAGAATTGTCATCAAACTTTACCACTCCTCCTTCATACCTCTCCAAATCTACAAACTTATTTTTGTCACCTGTCATATGGTGAGAGCATCCACTGTCAATGACCCAATCATCCTTCTCTTCAATTTGGGCAGCCAGAGCTCTTTCCACAGTCTTAAGATTGAC
Organism: Cunninghamia lanceolata; assembly: GCA_027924645.1. Classification (NCBI taxonomy): domain Eukaryota; kingdom Viridiplantae; phylum Streptophyta; class Pinopsida; order Cupressales; family Cupressaceae; genus Cunninghamia; species Cunninghamia lanceolata. Next base: position 11,486,866 of record BSBN01000193.1, read on the forward strand.
AGATACGGAGGACATTGGTTCTTCTTCCTTGATGGCAATAAACACCCATTCATTTCCTGATTTGTTTCCAGTCTCTGATTCATCATCTGTTACTCCTTCATTATCATCTTCTTCATGAACATAGTAACAATTCTTTTGGAACCTTGATCTGTTAGGATTTGGCTTTGAAAATCTTTCTAGACATTTTGAGGCAAAATGACCAATCTTATTGCAGTTAAAACACTTAAAAGGTAATTTTCCTTCATACTTACTGGATCCTCTTGGCAGTCTCTTTGCAATGAGGGCTTCAAGTTGAGCAGTTTCTACTTCTTCTTCTTCCAGGTCTTTTTTTGCTTTGTCATACCATGATAGTTTCCTTGATGAGTTCTCTCCCGAATCAAATCTTTGTTTACCTTTCATAGAGGCACTGGATTTGAATGTAGATTCAGTCTTGGGGAGATCATCTCCAAACTCGGTCGTTTCAAATGCAGCCAATTTGCCAGCCAATTGGTCTCTTGTGACAGTTGTATGGGCTCTGAATTCATCAATGGCAGCAACCTTGATTTTGTAAGAGGTAGGAGGGGATTTGAGAATTTTGTCAACAATCTCATTTTCATCCAAGACTCCACCAGCATTTCTAATTCCACAAACCAGCTCAATCACTCTTGGCATAAAAGTGGTAATATTTTCATCATCTCTCATCTTTAGTTTTTCAAATTTCCCTTTTAGACTCCGTAACCCTGTACATTTAACATACTGGTCTCCTTCATGCAAAAGTTCCAGTTTATTCCAAATCTCAAAAGTAGTTGGTAGGTCAATAACATTTGAGAGCTCTGAGTCAAATAATGCGCTTAGAAGAGCCTCTTTGGTCCACAGATTGTTTTCAACATCTGTGATTTTATTTAGGGTTGTCGGACCACCCTGTGGAGGTACATACACTTTTGTAACCATGGACTAGTATGCCATTCCCATACACTGCAAGTGACATTTCATGTGACCTTTCCAAAGAGCAAAGTTGGTTCCATCAAACTTCAGACTATCCTTCTTGTAAGACAACATCCTAGATCTACTCAAGCGGTTAAGCTCCTTTTAGAGGAACTTGGCTCTGATACCAATTGTTAGACTTAGGGCACACAACTGAGAGGGGGGTGGATCAGTTGTGCAAAACTTTCTCCAAATTACACACTTAAATCTTCTTGGTGATTAACAGTATATTAAACATGAAACATAATGCATTCAAATCAAAAGCAAAAACTCATCAACACATAAGACACCAAGATTTTAACGTGGAAAACCCAGTTAAGGGAAAAACCACAGGGTGATTAACCTAAGATTGTATTCTCTATTAGAAGAATAGAAAGAACAAAATGGCACATGCCAATTAGGGCTCACTGCCTGAGCACACTACTCACAAGAGGCTCATTTCCTACAAGAGACACACTGTCTACAAAGAAATAAGTATCACCTTCATGAACTGGAGAATAGCATCTTCACCATGCTTGAATCGGTTCCATTTAAGCCCAATACTTTTGCTCTGCCTTTCACACTCCTCCTTGCCACCACACACTCAACACCACAAGACATCCTTTGAAATTACTTCACAATCCCTTATTTATACACGACATCAACTTAGGAACAATCATCTAAGTCGGCAAACACCTACAAGAACATCTGCAAGACATGTAATACATCCGGTCGGCCAGTCTCATGAAGAACACCGACATCTAGTGGTTATTCTTCAAATACGAACTTTAACTTCAATGTGGACCACCAACATGAACTGGAAATGATCCATAGATCACCACAAGCTTTCCTAAATCACCAAGAACATCCACACTTCATCTGCTTACTAGAATCCTTCTCTCTTTCATCTGGAACGTCAAGGACACAGTCTATCATCACTGTCACAAAGGAATAGGTTCTTTCGGACCTTCAAACCATGAACCAATCTACTTGACGCTTCACAAGGACGTCCTCAACACTTCCTCAAATCCATAGAATGGGATAATGCATTACCGGACCTCACCAGACCTATATTTGTCACTCTGTCACCTCTGAACACCTGCCGGAGCTGGTTCTACTTGAGCGGCCATAACTTCTTCAGATCTTCATGCAGACCTCTAAAAACTTCACTGGATCATCTCAAGACTCATATCTAGAAACCCTTTGAACCGTAACCTTTGATCCTCAACCTATCTTGGACTTTTACCTTGTTGTCATCATTGTTCTTCACTATTCTTGATTGAGACTAATTTTCTCAATATCCTCTGCACACAGCTCATCCAATCTTTCTCATTAATGCAACATGAGTATGTTGACATCAATGACAACATCGGTTAAGCCCATACTTGCAACAACTCTCTCTCTCTCTCTCTCTCTCTCTCTCTCTCTCTCTCTCTCTCTCTCTTTCTCTCTCTACAAGCTCTCTATTTGTGAAGACTATTATTGTATGTAGTAACCCTTGTAGGTATCTGAGGAAACTTCTTCCTCCATAAAACTCCTTCTAGATATCCATGTTGTGAAATCACTCCAACAAGGGCTTCACACTCATGGTAACTCTATTTCATGTTATTTGTTTATTGCAATCTTTTATAATTGATTTTCCTTAGTTCATCACGAACATGCACTATTTAAAAATGTTGTAGGAATTAATTTACTAACTTCTCAAAAGAGGAAATAGAGAGGTCTAGTAGAAAGAAAAAATAGTCTTGCATGGTGTCCTTCAGTGACCATGAGAATAGTTTAGCAAATACATGATCTTAAAAAATGAAATTACTTTAGAGCATAGTGAAGGTACATACATGTGTTTGTGGCTTACCTTTACTAGAATACTTCTCAAATCACGACACCTTAAAGCCAATAAGGAGTTGTGTTGTGAGAATGTTAAGATATAGGGGACTGTGGTAATAATATAGTACAATGAGAAGTTGTGTTGAAGTCATTGAGAGCATGGAAAGCTATTGAACTTGAGAGTCCCCACATTTTACAATAGATAACTTATAAAAGGGTCTTTGGTATGCAAAGAGGTGAAAGTAGCAGTAGAAGCATTGGGGCTTGTGAAGGGCAATGTCATGTACTGTGAAGGTAAGGGTTGTGAAGTTCCAAGGTTACCTCCAGGAAAAGTAAACTATAAAGGTAAACAAGGGCAAACAAACCAATATTGGTTAATGGGGTTCCACACTATTCTAGAAGAAATAGGGTTTTCGTTACCATGTTGTGAACCACTACTGACAATATATGAAGATGTATACATGTGAGCACTGGCATTAGGTATCATAATAGAAAGGTATTCTCCTATGATATTAGAGTAGGAGTCTTGAGTGTACTCATGAAGAGCTCACAATGGTGGAAAACAACTATGGATGATGTGAGCAATGCCATAAAGGAAATCAAGATCGTATGGGTGATTTTCTAACATGGCACAAAGGGCATCAATGAGAGGGGTGGTGGTACCTGTTGGGTTTTCTTCTGAATCAGCATTAGGGTTTGCCACTTCTAATGCACAGGCAGATTCAGCCAACTAAATACAGGAGGTTGCGTGAGCTGCCTCCCCTTCACTTCTGGTTCTGCCGCACCAAGGGGGGATCCCTATAACTCAAGATGTAACCTTGACTAGCTCAAAGATAGAAAGATCTAACTTGATAACAACAAGCAGAATACTCTCATGTATGGACCAAGATCTGTATGATAGATCACAAGGCTGGCAACATTCTTGGACATGATGTCTGGTTGGGTATGAGAGCATGCAGGGGGTTCCTAATCCTACTCCTACAACTAACAGGTGGAAGTATGAAATGTTTTAGTTTGAATTTTGGATGCAAAGCTGGACATGGTTGTAACACAAACACAAAGCAAGATTGGTGCCTATCCAGGGCCTGGAGTCGGTAGACATACACCTGTGAATGATCAGCATGAATAGCTAAAACTGGATTTTAGGGGGATACACATGATATCTGCCTTACAGATATCTCCCAATAAAGAGTGTCAAGTTATCTCTACTTATGGCATCCCTACTACAGTATACCCTTCCCAATGTTCAACCTGAAAACAGTTTAATCTACCCCTTGAGCAGAAGTTAAAAGATCAGACATTCAACATAGGAATTCTATGCTCTAGAATCTAAACATTACCCAAATATCCAGATTCAGAAGAAGAATACATGCAATACTGGAGACAGAATTAACACCACACATGCTAAGATAGCATTACTCATATAAGATCAACCATGAAATCAGTGGATTCATGCCAAATCGTACAATAGGAGATACATAAACTCACAAGTTTAAGCTGTACAGAGCAACCAGATCAGCTGGTTTTGGATTACAGAGCCAAAAATCCTCAACTTTCAACAACCACAAATGAGTAACACTTCCTGCTTATAACGGCCAGGTAGTGTACCATAGCAATTAATTACAGGGTTGACCAAAAATCCCGCCAGATACACAGTATCAGGAAAATGGTGCTCAAACACAAATGCAGCAGGTAGGGGAGGAGACAGGAAGATATCTCGAGCCCTGCGCCACTGTCCGCTGATGTACACCTTCAATCAGGTACCAGATCCGCCCATACCTCTGCAACCTTCGCCATTAATGGCGCACCAACCCGCGGCCTCGGGAAAACGTCAATTCTGCATCGCAACCATTTCCCGCCGAGATTCATCATCATGATATTTCGAATATGCAGGATATCAATTATCCCACATGCACCCCGCAGCAACCTCTTTAACACTTTATATACTAGGTCATGAGCATATATGATGTCGGTGCTTTTGCTCCTGACGACACTAGTATAAGACTTCATCATCATCATCCTTCAGCAGCATGATATCCTGTTGCTTGAAATATCACCCTGATGTCAGCATCATATCGCAATATAACCTGCATGATAATTGCCTTCATCCGCACAACCTGATCCATCGGAAGAACAACCTCCTGCTGAGCCTATACCAAAAGTCTGGCCGATGAACATCCTGATGACGTCATCGTCATATCCTGCTGACGTCATCATCATATCCGCCCACTGCGCACCTCCTCATATCCGGATGACGTCATCATCATATTTGCAAATATCGGGGGATCTCCACAAGATGATCAGTGTTAGAAATATGACCCCCCCCGGACCTTGATGACGTCATCATCATATTGACATCAGGATGATATTCGGAAGATAACCGGATATTTGGAAATATCATCCTGATGCACAAATATCAGGTTGCACTGTAGCTCCACTATAAGATCGGGCCGATAGATGAATATGATGATGCTTGAAAAGATCACCCCCACTAGATAATGCATGAAGCCGGCAGGCGGATATCTCCTTGATATCAGCATCATCATGACGCTGGAACAAACATACACCTGGGTGATACGAAAATATCACCCTCTCCTTCGGAAAAATCATGATGCAGATAGGCAGAGAAATAGATATCACCCTGACATAAGAATGACGTCAGCATCATCAGGATGACAAAACAATGAACATGAAGTGATACAACATCATCAGGATGATATTGACTAAGATCATCTTGACATTCGAAATATGATGACCCCAGTGAATATCGGGTCACACTTAGAACTCTTCAACAACATCATCAGGATGATCATAACCAAGATCACCCGATGATAAAAATATCACCCCGGCGAAATATCATGAAGGCAGAAAATATGATGACCCCCGCAAGCAACACGGTGATAACTAGAAATATGATGATGATGATGACGACCCTTAAGAAAGAACAAGTCAGGTCGAACAACTCAAAGAATAACCCCTTCAGAATATTGGGGCAACATCATCATCATGTTTGGGCAAGGTGATAATTGGAAGATCACCGGATACTTGAAAAATCACCCCCGCAAGCAAATCAGGGCACACTGTAGCTCATCAGCAGGATCAGGATGATATCCAAACATCACCCGATAATAAAATATGATGATGACGATGAGAAACCGGTCGACGGAGAACATGATGATGCCGACCACCATCGAAGAAAATATGATGATGATGACCTCCTCCTCAGGAAAATATGATGATGCAGCTGAACAATGCTGAGGAGGTCCAACACTTAGAACATTTTTTGGATATTTAGGGAAAGTGCCTGCATGAAAATTGCTCAAAAATTGTCAGTCAATTCAGGCACTAACAGTACCTATGGGGGTGTAGGGTTTTAAGTTCATAAAATGGCAAGTCTTTACCTTTGAAATATTTTAATCCTAAGTTGCTAAGCCTCATATGCTTTATCTTCTAAATCCCTGTTGACCACCTGTAGTAGGTTCTCAGTCCCGTAAGTAATGACTTGAAGCCTTTATATTCGTTAGGTGACTGGCCCTTGTCCTAGGTTTACCCCTTATGACCCATGAAAAATTAAATTTAAGCCCTAAGTCTTCACATAGGTTAGAAGGTGCACTATGAATGTATTTCATAGTGTTGTAGTGCATCAAATATGATGTCATCATCCTAATGCATGGCTGCAACAGGGTGACACCTATCAAGAATTGAGGCTTATAGCATCTTTTTTGAAGAATCTTACCCCATGCAATCATGTGCTGCCAAGTGTCAGTCTAAGAAGTAATCTATCAAAAAACTCAAATCTAAGAGTTGCACATAATCATAAGGGAATTTTGCCAAGAGAGAATAGTTGTTGTACAGTTACAAGATGGTGATACGTGGCCTCATCTTATTGAAGAAGTGATAGGAAAATGAAAGGTGGATGTGTGGGGGCTTTATCACGCACGTGTAGGGTAAGTAAGTGGTGGGCCATTTCTAGCTGTGACATCATGAAATGGTACCACGTGTCCTAATCAGAGAAAAGGTGATGTGGTTAGCAAAGGAGGTACGTCTGACTTGGCTAGTCCCTATTGGCCATAGAATTTTCAACTAGGATGACCCAAATTTTCAAATCTGATGGGTAAATCATGGTCGTGGATCTCACAAGGATAAACTCAAATCAATGACGTAGATTTAATTTTTTGTGAAGAATGTTGAAGGCACCCTGTGACATGAATGAGAGATTAAGGCTAAGGCTACCTTCATTAATGCCTCAGAACCTATGCTATGACTCTTGAAAAGCATCAGAGTTAGTGCTTTTTTCATCATTTCTTCAAGCATGAAAAGAGTTCAGACACGCAGAAAATTCTTAGGTGACCAAAGAAAGAGTTTCAAACTTCTACAGGCATGGAAAAACTAGTAAGTTCACTCTGTCTAGCTATGCCTAATATATTTTAAGTTGACTGCTTGATTGAAAGGGTAAAGAATTGTTAAGATAAGAAGCCCTATTTTATTACATAATTTGAAAAAATGAGTCAAGGCAGTCAGGCCTCTACTTCTAAATGTAGTGTAGATGAGGATCTTATGATTTAGCTCCCAAGCTCTATTAGACATGCCTTGAATTTGCTAGGTCCCAGCGGGCCAGATGTTAAGTTCCTTGATTTTTGCTATAACTATAGGGATGTCTGATTACCTATTCCTAGTTGTGTTTTATTTGAGCATTGACATCGTAGAATGGATTATAAGGCCATAGTCTATAATGCTTGGTACTTTGATTTGGCGAAGCTAATTTTCCATAATGTATTTCCTAATCTAGACCTAGTGAGGGAAATCATATAGAGGTATGATCCTAAAAAAAGGACAGTCTTGGTAGGGAATAACACAAAAATGATCAAGTTCACAAAGGGGTATATTGCCACTATGTTCAACTTAAACCCTGTAGCCAGTAAGCCAGTTGACTTAGGTGCATTGAAGAAAAAGTAACAGACTGTCAAGTATGCATATAGAGATTTCAACTTGGCCAAACACATGCTGAAAGGAGTTGATGGCAAGTGGGTGAAGATATCAAACAAGAAGGAGGAGCCCTTTCATTGTTCCTTATTCATGCATTATTTTGTGAAGACCTACCATAGTCTGTGCTAGGTGCTTGGGAGGGATTATTCAGATAGAATGCCCATCTCTCTGATGATGATGGTAGTAAATGATCAAGATCAAGAGAGTAAGGAGATGTATGATTACGCTACCTATATTCCAGATAAAATGCACAAACAAATGATGATAGTCAAGAGCAAGTTATTTACTATGGATGCCCATGTTGAATTCACATGGTATTCTTTATTGTACCAAATGATTTTGTTTGCCTTGTCAGGTATGTGGCATTAGAATTTACATGTCAAAATAGCAGATGCACAAGGAAATATATTGGTAGTACAAATATGGACATGCATGATGGACATGCATTGTGTGGGCTCTGATTATATAGTCTTTGAGGAGTCTTTTGTGACAAGGGTTCTTGGTTTTTTGGAGCCTGAGGGAGAAAGGTTGCGTGCAGATATTTTAGATTTTTCAAGGCCTTTGGATAGGACCCCTGATTTAGGGATTGATCATAAGGTGGGTGATTGGTTTTACCATGAGCACACCACCTGCATCAAGATCTATGGTTGTGAGGCCCCTCCCCACATTCTGCCTAAGTATGTACCTAAGAGAATTGCATTCTTGGAAATTATTAGGCAACTGAATGAATCAGATAAAGAGCATCTGAGGAAGCATAAGAAAGGTTCATTTTTTCCCACCTCACTAGATTTAGTGACCTTTTGACAACTAACAAAGGTTGGTTGGATCAAATTAATTCAGTGCTACAGTGTTACGAGATGTATTTTGACTAGTTGAGGATTTTTGACCCTGAAGACTTTATTGACAGGGTGAGGGTCAACAAGCAAAGACCAAGATACATATATCAAGTTGACTTTGATAAAGACAGTGTCAGGATTTGTTTCACAATGAATGACATCCACAACTTGAGGATCAAGTGGGACACAATAATGGCAGGAGAAAGGATGAGAAAAAACCTGAATGTTGCATACCGAGGGGCCTTTGCAGAAGTGTAGTACCCTATAAAAGGTTTTCAAAAGATGTTTGATAATGTAGACCAATTGATTGCTAGTGTTTCTGTAGGTGAAGAAAGGACCTCCTATCAGCCTAGCAGCTCAAAAGGGAGATATGTTGTGAAAAGGGAATCACATGACCCTTCTCTTGCCAAAAGAGCAAATATAATTGATCTAGAGGCTAAGGAAGAGATTGAGGTAGTAGATTTAGAGGGAGAGGTAGAGGAACACATGAAAGAAGCTACTCATTAGGTGAATTCACCTAACAAAATAAGGCCTTACTCTTTCCCTAAAAATAGGACAATGAGGACGATGACAAACTAGACTCTGGACACAAAGGACATAAGGGTGATAGCTTGTAACAAATTCTTGGAATATGATAAATTCATCAATACTCCTAAATTCAAGAGTTATGTGCTCAAGGTGAGGAGTGAGGAGTTTTAAAATAAAAGTGAGGATGCCAAGAGTAGGGCTGACCCCCCTAAACATGAGGCCATCACTCAAAGAGTGTTGAAAGAAGTCAATTAGGCCATCAGTAAGATGACTCCAGAGGAGGGGAGGTCATTGATTGCTAAGAGTAATACCTTACTCCTCCCTCATTGGACTCTATTAGATGAAATTGCATTTGACACCATAACCAAAGAAGACTCAGATATAATAGATGAGCAAGTTGAGAAGGCTCTCTCTGGTGTAGCCTTCAATCCTAGGTTTGAGACACTAATAATATGGGATTTGGCCCCAAGTAATAATAAGCCAACGATTATAATGGTGGAGTTAATGGGAGATGTGATAATCAATAGGGTATCTGACACTCCTGCTCCCCAAGCTACAAGTTTGAATGTGCAAACTACACAATTCACTGAAGGAGTGACTAATAAGCTGCAGAAGGACCATGATTAGCTACTGGTACAATATGCACAAGCTATTACAGAGCTCAATAAGTGTAAAGAGCATCTATCAATAGGGGCTAGTACTTCCACTCCTCCACCTATGATGCCAACAGCAGATTCATTTTCAGCTAACACAGAGCTCTAGATGGGAGAAATAAGGGAATTAAAGGAGGAAGTGAAGAGACTAAAAGACAAAAAGAAAAATTCATTCAAGGAGATGGTCACCAATTTGATCAACCATAGAGTGACCAAGGTTTGGGTAAAGGTGGATGAGACAAAGAAGTCTTATTTAGATTTAAGGGCCATGTTTAATACGCATGAGAAGGACAAGGAAAGCCTCAAGACAATATAGAGTGTGTGGCTGCCATGGACTGGTGAGTTGAGAGACTTGAAGAGGTGTGCAAGGTTTGATGCACAAGTGCCACCTGAGATGAAACTGACCCTTGATATGCTGAAAATTCTTGAATGGGTTGTAGGTTTCTAGTTAAAGCTAGATAAAGTATTGGGTGAGAAGTGAGAATTTTTTGAAAAGATAAACATGAAAATAATGCCTAGTATATTTGAGGCTGATGGGAAGGTCAAAGATATTGACAAGTGGAAAGATAACTTCATTGACAATGCTGGCCAACTAATATCTACCTGCTGCACCGATAGAGACCCCAAGCTTGAAAGGAAGCTAGGTGTGTGGAAATCACTTCCTAAACTAATCTAATGAGGAGAGATGAGTGCAAATCCTTTTCAATCTTTACAATTATAGTGTTATCAACCAAACAACAAATATATTGTAGTAAACACATACACAAGAATGTAAGACAAAAGAAGAGAGAGAGAGAGAAGATATACATGGGGAAAACCCTTACAGGTGAGAAACACTACACTCCAAAACACAGCTCAAATGTATTCCAATAAACAATCAAGGTTACAATACAGTTACAGAACCAATGCTCTTATAGGTGTCTTTGACACTCATATCTAGTAGCATAACAGTACTTGTCAATCACATAACACATATCCTCCCCAAAGCACCTGTTTATATAGAAAATATAAGGTAAAAATGGCTCTATCTTGGGATGGGTGTCCAACATGGCCTCATGGCCCAAAACCCATGCCTATGGACACTTGTCTAACATTGTACAATGTTCATGACACTTGTCATGTCACCCCATCCCAAAGAGGTTGCCTATTCCCAATTTAGGTAATGACAGATACTCTTATGACTCTTACGACTGTCATAAAATCTGTCCTAGCTGTCATATCTTATAATTGTAAGAGAATCTATCATACATAGGTTATAAATAGCATATTCTCTTACAACCTATCATAACCCTCCTTGGGGTACCTAGAGATGCCTTTTTTCCAAGATGCTTCTTGACACATGTCTTCACCTATCATAGAATCTTCCATTTACGACTCTTACGCATCATAGAACTATCATAGGAGTCTGTCATGACCATTTCAGTCAATATTCCCTTACACACTATCCAAGATGCCAACAAATAGAAAAATATTCCTACCACTAAGTTGGATGCCTATCTCCTCATGTGAGGACAAAAATTACATGTGGTCATCTTCCATGTAGGATGACACATCACTGTACCAAGTCCCACAAGATGACAACATAGGATTTGCATCCTAATTACACAATAGGCAATAAATAAATAAATACAATAAAATAATACAAGGAATTTACCAAGGTTGAGACACCTTAATTCCCAACATTCTCCCACTTGCAGAACACTTTGTAAGAGCCAATGGAAATAACAAGATTTAACTACTATAGGCCGAGAGGCCTATAGACTCTGAACACCATCTAAACTTCTTTGTGCCCACTGGTTTAACCAATGCATTTGAAACATTCTTCAAAGTGTCTACCTTCTCTAAATTCACCTTCCCATCCTCTACCATGTCTTGCATGAAGTGAAACTGTACATCAATATACTTTGTTCTGGCAAGGAAAGTTGGATTCTTTGCTAGGCAAATCACACTCTGACTATCACAACAAATAGTAATCTGTCCTGCATCAACACCAATATCTGAACACAATCTCTCAAGCCAAATGGATTCCTCACAAGCATGAGTTGTTTTCATATAATCAGCTTTTGTCATGGACAAGGCAATCATAGTTTGTCGCTTACTCATCCAACTAATAGCACCACCAAACATAGTGAGCACATAAGTACTGGTGGATCTCTTGCTGTCAATGTCACCCACCCAATAAGAATCCACAAATCTATGAATACAAACTAAATGTGGAGGTCCTGTAACATTACCATGATAACATATGGAATACTCGTAAGTACCCCTCAAATATTTGAACACTCTCTTAACTGCTTCGCAATGTACCCGTCCAGGGTTAGCCATAAATTGACTAAGGACTCCCACTACTTGGGCAATGTATGGGCTTGTACAGACCATAGCATACATTAAACTACCAACAACACTAGCATAAGGTACTCTGCTCATGTCTTCCACCTCACTAGGAGTTATTGGACAATCATTAACAGACAACTTTGTCCCCAAAGAAACATGAACACACAATGGTCTACAATCTACCATGCTAAACCTATCCAACACAGTCTTCACATACTTACTCTAGCTTAACCAAAGTTTTTTGTTAGCTCTGTCTCTTCTGATTTCCATTCCCAGAATGTACCTAGCTACCCCTAGATTTTTCATCTCAAACTATGCTGACAACTAAGACTTTAAATCAAAAATCATATTCTTACCATTCCCAATTAATAGCATATCATCAACAAACAATGCAATAATGAGAATGTGATCATTGTTAAACTTGTAATACACACAATGATCTAATTTTGATCTCAAATATCCAATCGACAACACAAAGGCATCAAACTTCAAGTACCACATCCTAGGAGACTACTTCAAACCATACAAAGACTTTTTCACATTGCAAACCAAATTGTCTTTACCTTTCTCTATGTAATACTCTAGCTGTGACATGTAAATCTCTTCCTCCAAATCACCATGAAGCAAAGTTGTCTTCACATCCATCTGCTCCACCTCTAAGTCATAAGTTGTTGCAAGAGATAATAGGAACCGAATAGATGCTAGCTTTGTAATGGGAGAGAAAATTTCACCATAATCAATTCTCTCCACTTGTGAGTACCCCTTCACAAGAAGTCTAGCCTTGTACTTTTCAACACTACCATCTGCACCAAATTTCTTCTTGAACACCAATTTACATCCAACAGGTTTCTGTCCTTCAGGCAAAGGCACCAAGTCCCAAGTTTTATTCTTCTCCAAAGAAGCCATCTCATCTTCCATGGCCTCCTTCTAGGAACCTGCATCCTTCATCCCCATAGCCTCTCTCATAGTTCTAGGCTCATCAGTGTTAGTAAGCAAAGCAAAAGCACAACTAGAATCAAGCAATGAATAACCAAACCTATCAGGTTGCTTCCTTGTTCGTGTAGACCTCCTCAAAGACTAAGGTTGAGGTTTGACTTCTTCTTCTGAGCTTTCAGAGCTGGTAGAGCTCTCCTCATCATCAGGTCTCATAGGGTCTATTGGTTCAGTCTTCTCAAGGGTAGAAGGAAAATGAACCACATCCTCTTTCTTTTTTATCTTTTTTTGTTGTAAAATAATGGAAGAAGGTGTTAGCTCTCTGAAGATAACACTTCTACTATACAACACTTTTTCAGCCACAAGATCCCAAAGCTTGTATCTTTTCACACCAACACCATAGCTAATGAAAATACACTTAACAACCTTGTTCTCTAATTTAGACCATTTCTCCCTAAACACATGTGCATATGCCTCACAACCCAAAACATGAAGACGTCTAACTAAAGGATTCTTACCAGACCACACCTCCATAGGTGTCTTACCAACAAGAGATGATGTAGGAGACCTATTTACCAAGTAGAAAGCAATGGCTATAGCTTCAGCCCAAAAATTTTATTCAAGTCTTGCTCCACTAAGCATACTCCTAGCCTTCTCCATTACTGTCTTGTTCATCCTCTCTGCCACTCCATTTTTCTGCGGGGTGTATGGAGTTGTCTTATGTCTTTCAATCCCTTGCTCTTTATAGAACTTATCAAACTCTACCAAACAAAACTCACCATCGTTATCAGTTCTCAAAAACTTAATCTTTTTACTAGTCTGATTCTCAACAAAATCTTTAAACCCTTTAAACCGACTAAAGACTTTAGTCTTGCTTCTCAGAAAATAAACCCATGTCCTTCTACTATAATCATCTATGAAAGATATAAAATATACAAATTTGGAGATCAAAGGAATATTAATAGGACCAAACACATCGGAATGAATAAGATCCAATACACTAGAAGACTTATGAGAACTAGAGTAAAACTAAACACAGTTTTGCTTTCCATATACACAATGTTTGCAAAAGTCAAACTTGAGATTACAATCATTTAACCTGTCAATGAGGTTTTTATTTTTTAGGGTTCTATGACCCTTCTCACCAAAGTGGCCATATCTCAAATGCCATAACATAGTCTTTTCAGTAGGAATCTTAACTTCCAAAGCATGAGCACCCTTAGGTACATAAGATGCACTACCATCAGAATTTGGTACAATAGATTTCTTCACTTCTTGTTCAGATGGTGGGGATGAAGTGACTGTAGCTCTTTTCTTTGAGTCAGAAGAACTATTGCACTATGAAGTGCATGCCTCTAGCTGAAACAGAGTACCTCTTTGAGTACCCTTCGTAAGCACCATAGATCCTCTAGTCATCTTGCATCCATCCTTAAAAAAGACAACCTGCACACCTACATCATTCAACATACTTACAGAAAGCATGTTCCGTGCCAAGCCTGGTATGTACATAACCCCAGTGATCCCCTTCATTCATCCATCAAGGAATTAGATTGAGACTCTTCCACAAACAATAATCTTCAGATGAGAATCATCACCTAGTTACACTCTTCCACCATCAAACTCTTCATACTTCGTGAACTAGCTTCGACACGAGGTCATGTGGAATGATGCACTAGAATCAATCAACCATACATCATTTGATGGATGGGTGGCCATGACTATGATGAAGGCATCACCATCATCTTGTGACTTGTCAGAATTTGAATCTAGGACATGCTTCTTCTTCTATTTCTTTTCCTCTTTGCATTCCTTTTAGAAATGCCCAGTTTTTCCATAGTTCCAACAGAGAGCCTTGGACTTTCCAGGAGATTTGGATCTCCCACAGGATTTGGATCTACCCTTCTCGGCTTTCTTGTCCTTCTTTTTCCCTTTCTCCTTGGGTCTTCCACGAACCACAAGGGCCTCTTTGGCTGCCTCAGAAGACTTTCTCCACATCTCTTCAAATAAAAGTGAAGATAACACATCATCCATTTTGAATGTGGATGTGGTGCTCCCAATAGCCATAACAAGATGATCCGACAAGTCTGACAAGGAACAAAGCAAGGTCATACAATGATCCTCCTCCTCCATCTTTACACCAATAGATGTCAATTGTGTAACTAACATATTGAAAGCATTCAAGTGATTTGCAACTGACCATGCATCCTCCATCCTCAGAGAATACAACTTCTTTATCAGAAAAGTCTTGTTCACTAGGGACTTGGCCTGATAAACATCACCCAACTTCTTCCAAAGGTCTTTCGTGGTCTTCTCCTCATGGACATTAAACAGGATAAAATCAGCTAGACTGATTCTTATGAGACCCTTAGCCTTCCGATCTTTGAGATCCTAATCAACTTATGCCATAGTGGTTAGTTTTACACTGAATACAGTTTCCCATAGGTCACGATCAACAAACATGTCTTCAATCTTAAGTTTCCATAACTCAAAATTTGTGCCATTGAATTTCTCCACTTCTAATCTTCTGGATGTGCTTTCCATCTCTTTCGTGCAAAAAGATTATAGAATAGTCTGCACAAAGCTCCCACTCAACATAAGATTAGCTAAAAAAACCCCTACCCAACAACTAGGACCAAAGGTGATCAAGCTCTTATACCAACTGAAAGGAAGCTAGGTGTGCGGAAATTGCTTCCTACACTAATCTAATATGGAGAGATGAGTGCGAATTCTTTTCAATCTTTGCAATTATAGTGTTATTAACCCAATAGAGATATTGCAGCAAACACATACATAAGAATGTAAGATAGAAGAAGAGAGAGAGACAAGATATACATAGGGAAAACCCTTACGGGTGAAAAACCCAATCAAGGTTACAATACAGTTACAGAGCCAATGCTCTTACAGGAGTCTTTGACACTCATATTTGGAGACAATCTGGTAGCATAACAGTACCTGTCAATCACATAATACATCTCTCCAAAGCACCTATTTATATAGAAAATATAGGAAAAAAAGGCTCTATCTAGGGATGGGCATCCAACATGGCCTCGTGGCCCAAAACCCATGCCTATGGACACTTGTCCAACACTGTAGGATGCTCATGACACTTGTCAAGTCACCCCATCCCAAAGAGGTCACCTATTCCCAATTTGGGTAATGATAGATACTCTTATGACTCTTACTATTGTCACAGAATCTGTCATAGCTGTCATATCTTACAACTGTAAGAGAATCTATCATACACAACCTATAAATAGCATATTCTCTTACAACATATCATAACCCTCCTTGGTGCACCAAAAGCTGCCTTTTTTCCAAGATGCTTCTTGACACATGTCTTCATGTGTCATAGAGTCTTCCATTTATGACTCTTATGCATCATAGAACTGTCATAGGAATCTGTCATGACTGTTTCGGTCAATATTCCCTTACACACTATTCAAGATGCTGACACATGGAAAAACATTCCTACCACTAAGTGGGATGCCTATCTCCCCATGTGATGACAAAAATTACATGTGGTCATCTTCCATGTAGGAGACACATCACCGTGCCAAGTCCCAAAAGATGACAACATAGGATTTACATCCTAATTACACAATAGGTAATAAATAAATAAATATAATGAAATAATACAAGGAATTTACCAAGGTTGAGACACCTTAATTCCAAATAAAGCTAAAGATTTTGAGTTCAACTTTGGATGAGCTACATGTATTAGAAATAAATTTTGAGTTGTTCTATAAGGAAGCAAAGATTTTGATGGATGCATAGTACATAGGATAGAATGACAAGATTTCAAAGGTGATCTCATTCTAGTGGCTGTTAGAGAAATCATATGCTGAGTAGGCGGAGAAGTATGGATAAGTGTACCTGAAGTGAATGAGAAACTACCTCTTCCCTACATTCATGTAGGTGGGCTCCTCCAATCATTTATGTTCCATGTGATATATTATTTTTTATCTTTTCGCTGGGCTCAATGTAATAAATGCCTCAATGCCCTTGAGCAACACTTTGTGATGCAATTTCACCTAATTAGAAAAATGTAATGAATGATTGCCATCGGGTTCTGTGTCTATAAAGAACTGGTTTCCCCACTTTGTAAGGTTGTTGGAAGTTTTGGGATTTTGAAGATTGAAAGTAATACAAAATTTTGGTTGGTTACTCTCTCTTTGGGGTGTTGTGAGTTCAATTTTAATGTATATGTGTGTTTTCATAAGCTATTTATCAATTTTAGATTAATTTATATGAGTAATGCTATATGCATGTACTTCTATTAAGTATCTCCAATTATTATTTGCATCTTTCTTTAGAATGAAGTAACTAAGGGTTTTTTAAATTATGGGATGCATATTTGCTACATTGCATGTTTAACTTCTTGCTTTTGTTTAAGGAATAGAATTAAAATGCTTTAAGTCAAATATGGAGAAACATGTGTGATAACAGGGATTTTTGTAAGTAGAGTGAATAAGAATACATAATCTTGGGAGTTCACTATAAGGCGAGAACTAAAAATCCCTCTAAAAACTTGTATATTTGCTTAGTTTGTGGAAAGTCATTTGCATATTTTAAGTTGGACTCCATACCCTGGATAGGCACCGGCCAGAGGCTTGCATTAAGTTTATGAATCAAACCCTAATCTGGAAACCAAATACATAAAATCAAATCCACTCACAACCTTAAACTGTAGGATATTAAGGGTACAATTTTAGGTTTCAAATCCTTTGATTCACAAGTGAAGTAACATCTAAAGCTAGCCCCTTCGTGTTTGTTTTATAGTTTTGGTCTACAATATAGAGGATTTATCTGCTTTGTGTTAATACCAACTTATAGCTAAGATTAAACATATGGATATTAAGTAAGGGACCCCCCTAAGTCTTGTAGAGCCTGAAGTGTAGAGGAGACATAGAGTCTGTCTCGTATTCATTGGCCACTAACTCAAGGACCCTATGGATAGAAGATGGTAACTTTTTAGGGAAACTTAGACAATCAGCTAGAAAAAACCTAACATATTGGTGACTCCGTTGGGGAGTTGAAAAGGACCTTGGAGCTTAAGTTTAAATCCCAATAAGGGATGGTGACTCTAAACAAAATCTCCTAGATGATAAAATAGAAGTTGTATGTAGGGGACAAGATCCCTACAAAATCTTTTGTTCCGAGAATTACCAAGAAAAATGTATAGAAGAAAAGGAACTGTTAAACCTAGTCATGAAGGTTCACCAATTCCTAGGAATAATGATGATCCCCAAGATAATATTAGGTCTTCTGGACAACAAAATCACTATTCATCCGCAGAAGCTAATATTAAAGAGATTTATGAAAAACAACAAAATGATGGGTTGAGGTTTGGATCTAATGTATTTCAAGAACATCTTTTTTTAGATCCCCCTAATAGATTTGAAGATACAAAATCTCCAAGAGACACTGATAACCCCATGAGACCATCCTCTTCCATCCCAAGAGAAGATGAGTTAGCAGAAGAGATTAAGAACCTCAGATTAAAACTTGACTATTTACAAGCCCTAAAAATAAGAGATGATATGAAACAAACGGTGGAAGCTCTAAGAGTTGCCCACCAAAATTCAGTCCCCACTCTCAATAATGAAAATGTGTTAAGAAACCAGTAGGCAAATGAAGTTCAAAATCAACAAGATGACCTAAACATCCTTAGGAATAATCAAGGGCTTAATTAGCATGTGAGTCAGAATCCACAAAATAATCAAAGACAAAATGTGAATAACAATTGGGTACCATAGAATCATGTGAGAAATCAAAATTTTAATGCCAATGCAAAGAGGAATGCAAATGCCAACCAATTTGGTAGAAGAGCCATGCCATTGGATAGATTTAGATAGTTAGATTTCACTGGCATTCCTGGATACCCAAACCCTATTGATAAGCATATCAAGGCTAAATTACCAAAATTTTCAGGAAACAATGTTGTGTCAGGAGAAGATCACTTGAAGGCTTTCCTCAATGTTATGGATAATTTTGAGGTAGAAGATGAGGATGTTTTCATGAAGTTGTTTATGCAGTCCTTGATTGATGAGGCCAGAGAGTGGTATAAAGGTTTTCCTGATCAAAGTGTTACATCATGGGATGATTACAAAAGGATATTTAGGGAACAATATCAAAATAAGATTGACCCCAGTTTCATTATCAATGAGTTTACAAGTATTACTAAAGGGTCAAATGAGCAAGTCTCTAATTTAAATGCTAGGTTTACAAGAGTTTTATATAAACTACCACCTCATATGAGACCAAATGAACCAATGCATATGGTTTTCTACACAAATGGCTTTGATGCAAAGAAAAAATATGAACTAAGGGACAAGGGTCTAGCCAGCCTCAGAGATGCTTTCAAAATTGCAACTAATATAGAGAATAATAGGAAGGCATTAGATAAAGGAAATAGAAGGGATGATGTGAGAATCTTGCAAAAACCAAACAAGAAAATTCAAAATGTTCACAATAATAGCTCCACATCTAAACATAAGTTGGATAAATTGACAACTGCTTTCAAAGATTTGAGTTATAAACTTACCAAGAATGAAAAAGGACTCAGTCGAAAGAATCAAATTTATCAGAGGCAAGAAAAGAGACCTTAGTTGCATAATATGCCATGCAACACAAATTGGCACAATGGTAAGCCCATTCCTAATAACAAAACTGATCAGAGATCTCAGAATATCAAGGAAACTCTTGATCGCCTGAAGAAGACTGTTAATATTGTGGAGGATACTCCATGGTGAATAATATACCAAATGCCTCATTAACAGTCACAATGTATGATTGCCCAATCCTTTTATAATGATGTACTAACACTTGTGATGAGTGTAATGAACCTCATTGTATTGAAAATGATAGAGTTAACATACTTTTTGTAAGTGGAGATTATTCTTCCTCTGATGAGGTGGATATGGAAACAAATGTGAATGAAGAAAGGTGATATAAAGGTACAATTTGTCAGCAAGTTTTCTCTGATGAAGAAAATGAAGATCATCAAGTTTATACCCAAGACTCACACAATCCTTTGGTTAATTTAAAAGGGCCTTCTGATGAAGAGATTAGAGCTCTTACAGCTGTTACGGTAACTCAGGTTAAGAGCAACTATAACCTCAGAAATAAAGCTCAAGCAAGTGACTCAGGCCAGCCTAGAGGTATCTTTGTGAAACAACCTCAATATAAACAAAGAGATTTTGAATCATAGAAAAGCAAAGCTAATAATAGAAAGAAGGATTCAAAAGAAAAATTAGGTCAAAATACTAAAAATTCAGAGGCTAAGGTTTCTTAAAATGAAGAGAAGACTAAAGGTTAACATGTCATAGATGACAATCAAAAGACCACAAAAGCTAAAGTTGGACAGAGCCATGAAAAGAGTAAGAATGTGGGTCAAGCTACAACTATTATAAAAAATTATGCCCCATTTGACATAACCCAAGCTTTGTCATAGATGAAGGTCTCGGTTCTACTAATGGAAATGATGAAAATTTAGGAATATAGAAATAAGGCATTGGCAATAATTTCAGGAGTATCTTGTCAGACAGATAATACTGCTAAAGATCAGAATAATATTCAAGAAATGCGTGTTGATGAAAAAGAAATTCCTAAAGTCTACCTAGGAACAATAGTAACAAAATGCCCTTCTTAGGTAGAACCATTCTATGTATCCCTCATTGTTAATGGGAAAGTGATTAAGAATTGCATGCTTGATTCAGGTGCTTCAACAAACATCATGCCTTTAGCTGTTATGCAACAAGTTGGTTTGAATATAGATAAGGCATGTGGGAATTGTTATGCTATGGATGGTAGGGAAGTGTTGTAGCCTATCTAGAAAAAACCTATACAATGAATGTGACAGTAGTTGATATCAAGCCACAATATGGTATGTTATTGTCTAGGAGGTGGGCAACATTGATTGGAGGAAGCATGCAACTAGATTTGTCAGATGCTATGATTCCCATGAATGGTAAGAATGTCAAGATGGTCAAAGACAAAAGAGTACCAGATATAGTAGAAGATCAAGAACTAGAGGATTAGATTTTCTTTATGGATACTGACCATGAGAATTTTAAGGTTGTCATGTGATCAAGATGAAAAGAGGAAGGAATCTATTGCTGAAGAGATAGAAAAGCATAAAGACCAAAATATCTTGTGGACCATGTACTTTGGTGGTGCATGCTCAAAAGAGGGTTCTGGTGTAGGAGTGATGTTTCTATCCCCTACTTGTAAGATCCTTAAATTCTCCTTTCTGTTAAAATTTTCTTGCACAAATAATATTGCAGAATATGAAGCCTTGTTGCTAGGATTGAATGTTGCTCTTAAACATGGCATTAAAATGTTAAGGGTGTTTGGAGATTTAGAATTAATAATTTCCCAAGTAAGAGATAAGTATGCTTCAAAGAATAAAAGGTTGAAACAATATAAAAATGTTGTTTGGTATACTATTGAATTGTTTGATGCATTCTCAATAAATTGGATAGAAAGGTCAAAGAAAGTTATGGTAGATTTCCTAGCTAATGTAGCCATTAGGACAGATGATGTCCCCTTGTCTAATATTACAAATGTTGATATTAAAGACAGACCAGTAGTGTCAGACAATATATGTAGTTGCCAGGTCTTTGAGGATGATAGAGACTTGATAAAGGTTTTGCATTGTGTTGATGCATAAAATTGCACAGGTTCCAACACCAACATGGGAAGTTTCAAGAATGTGGGACTTGCTACTTGAAACAACCACCAAATTTTAGAGAAGATGGCTCTTCCTAATTCAATGGGGTTTTGGGAAAAGAGGAAAGGAATAAACAGGATTACATATATAATAAGTAAAATCCTAACTCTATGGCGATGCGCCTAAATGAAATGTATTTCCTTAACTAGCACAGTGAACCAATTCTTAAGATTGAGCTATATTAAAGAGCAAATATTGCATGATCAATATAGACAAATTGTAAATGAATTAAAAGATCAAAGGCTAAACTCATAAGATTTATGCAAAGACACAGATAATATCACCAATGACACAAAAAAGAGCTTCTTTCATTAACAGTTCAGCAAATACAAAAGGCACAAAAACATGCACAGGTATATCAGCTTTCTTATCAAAAATAGATAGACTAAGGAAAAATGATACAATCTGGTCACAACAAGATCTCTGAAACTTTCTAATTAATCCTTCTGAATTACAATATCTCTTGCATATATAGCCAAGAAATTTGGCTCAAAATCACCTGTAACTATTTTGAATCTTCAATGGCCTCAATAGAACTAGAATTAACTAGGACTTGATCTGACACTGAGATTTCTCTGAATCTACAACTGTCTTTCCCTACGCGCTCATTGGTCAAGTGATAAAATATGTGACATACTAACTGTAGTTTGGTTGAGACACATGGCAGCACCCGTAGGCTCTAAAAGCTTCAAAAATATACCACGCGACAACACACACTTAACACTTCACATTTTTCCTTCGAAACAAGGCACATAAAATAGCACCACTTGTTGCCATCCATAAGACTTTGATACGTGATAAGTGGCATCACCTGCTGCTACTTACAATTTTTATCCTTATGCCCCGAGCACGTATGAATATAAGATTTGTCTCTATCCATAACATCTTCTATTTAATATGTGGCAACACCTAAGAAACCAACCTAGGACACACGGCACCTTCTGCCACTGTGAGAGACTCTCCCTCCTTCTACTAATGACACTTGTCACTTTCGGCGTAACTCTTAGAAAATGTGACTATTATTATAAGGGACCCACTATTGATAACTGAGAGGGGGGCAGTGAATCAGTTATCTTAATTATTTCAGCTTTCTGAACTTCCTTATCAATTAGTGTAGTATTAAATTAAATAAGCAAACATAACCATGAAATAGAAATAACATCATTACACATGACACAATGATTTTGACGTGGAAAACCCTGTTAGGGGAAAAACCACGGCGGGATTAACCCAAGATTGTATTCTCTATTAGAAGAATAGAAAGAACAAATGGCACATGCCAATTAGGGCTTACTACCCGAGCACACTGCTCACAAGAGGCTCACTACCTACAATAGTTTATACAAGGAATATAGATACTTGAACTGATGAGAAGCATTCTCAAATGTTGAGGTTCAGTTCTGGTTAAGCTTAATAGACTGATCTGCTACACTTCATTCTCACTCTCTTAGGTGCTGCTGTCCTATTACATTCCAGACCTGTCTTATTGCCTTCACACTGCTCTTCTACTTTTCTTCACACTTGTTGATGCACCTCAACAACCTTCACATCCAAATATATCTGGTATATACATCCGCACAAAGGATTTCATCCTCTTTCTAGTTGGCACCCGAAATAGTCAATATTTTCCCAAACTTTGATTAGTCGGCTAAATATTTGAATACCAAGTAATGTGGATCAAAGAGATGCTTATAGAAGTCATCAATCATGTCGGCCAGTTATGAATGATACCTCAGGAATCTTGATCACTGTCAATATTTGATCCAGATTTAGCTCTGGTGCTCTACTAGTTAGTTCTTCCTCTGTCTATTTTGCCAAACAGAAACCTAACACTCAAGTGCTTATGTCTCTTCACTCTTTCATCACCCGAGGTTCAATCCTTGGAATCTACCAGTCAATGTACTCCTATTGACTTCCCCAAATCTGTACTTAACTGAGATACTTCCTTTGAGAGATCCAGACTTGACTGTTGGACCCTACTGCATGCTCTATTCTTGCTTACCAGACCACAACACTTCTTTAATCTAACTTTCGGTATAGGCACACCATGTTCTGTAGATTGGTGGGATGAACTTTGTTTCCATCAATGACAACACTCATGAAGCCATATAGTGTCTCTTTCCAATAATCTTCCCCTTTGGCATTGATGGCAACACTTAGTGAAAAATGACTAAGTGTCACACTATACTCCCCCTTGGCTGATGCTCTGTTCTTATGTACATTTTCTGGAGCTCCCCCTTAGCTGGATTCCTCATTTTTCACTTGTCCTCACTCCCCCTTTGACATCAATGGAAAAGGGTGGGGTCCACACACCAAAATTTTAAAAAAAATACAATCTATACTTAGCCGTATAAAACATATATACATGTTTTACCTACATATACTAAAATATATCTGCAAAATTGGTCTTTAGCTATACCACTTCTGTCGCCCAACTCATCTTCATCCTATCCAAAATTGAGATGTGACCACTCAACAAGAATGCAAAAGCTTCTGCCCTTTTTAGATATGTCAGATCACTGGTCTGGTCTATAGTCTGAGCATCACTTAGGGCCTCATGCATGACCTCTAACTTAGGGATAATGATCCCTCTAAGTTCACTCAACCTACCTATTCTATTTTTCTTCTCCTTCTCAAGTTTCTTAATTTCATTCAAGACTACAATAGTCTGACATTCTTGATTGATTATGGGAGATGAGAGAGGATCAAAACTTTGAGACAAACTTAGTAGTTTATCTTCTTGCTCTTTTACTATCTTATCAACATCTTTGGTCACTTTGGGCCAGGATAAACAAAATTTATAAATATTTCTGCCATCTTTGAGAGTATTTTCTAAACTCTTTATCCCAATATCCATAATTCTCCCGTCATTTGAGATTAGACCCTTTGCTTCAGAGAATCTCTTATCCAAAAATTCTTTCCTGACTTTCTCTTCTGCTGCTTTCTCTACAGAATTAAAATGTGTATTAACAAATTTTACGAGAGACTTTAGATTACCGGATGTGGAGGCTATAGGATCCTTTTGGAAGGATGCCATGATCTTTTCTAATGCACTGGATGCAGTTTCTATGAGCTCATAGTCTTCCATGTGGGACTTTAGTATTTTTTCTTTTGCCTTTGCTTGAGTGAAGGAAGCTAGTTTCATGGTTTGGACCGGAGAGAGGGAATCAAAATTGAATGGACCTTGAAGTAGTTCTAGTTCATCAAAATCCATCATCTCTTTAGTCAAGAACTCTTTGACTACTTCTGCTGTGTCTCTTGCTGAAGATAGAATTTTCTCCCCTTCTGCAGCCTTACCACTATCATCTTTTTTTTCTTTTGCTTCTTTATTGATCTTCTCTTGTACTCTTTCTTTTTCTTTGGATCTGGAGTCTATAGGGGAAACCGGAGGAGAGATGTTTGCTTGATCATGGACCTCCTCTTTCAGAGCAGAGGAATCTAAGTCCTTACCTTTTTCTTCACCTGTCTCCTTTACCTCTTCTGCCACTATCTTAGTAGATTCTTCTTCACCACCTGTAGTAGAGGGATCATCTCCTAAGTCCTCTACAATAGGAATGTTGAATCTTTTGTATGCATTTCGGAGGATCTCTTCTATCTCTTTTGCTGATTCATTCTAGCTTTGCTCTAGAACTCATCCTTACAATCTTTGAAGATCATATTCTTCTACTTAGGAGTGATTGAAGGATATAGCTGAATAGCTATTTGTTCTCGGATCTCAAGATCCTTTGCCATAGCATTATTCTTTCTTATTTCTAATTCCTTTTCTAGGCTTTTAGGAATACAAGATATGATTTCAATAAAATCCTTGTTGTAGATATTTAGATACCTAACTATGGCTTCTTGCAAGATTTTTTGGTCAGCTTCATTGTAATCATCATAGAATTCAACCATTGGTTGATGGTTCCCATCCACATTAACTGATTTTATGATGTCATCAATGCACAGAGTAGGTTTCTCAACAAATTCTTCTGTTACTTCTTCAACAGAAGGTTCACCAGATGTTTTCCTTTTCTTCTTCATTTTCTTTACTTCCTCATCTGATTCTGTCTCTTCTTCATCCTTTTGGCTTGTGTAAGATCTTGTTTCCCTTTTCTTGGTTCTCTTCTCACCTTTTCTGGATGATTTTGCTTCCATTTTTGATGCCTTAGAACTCTTTGCAGTGGTAGGTGTAGAGGTCTTAGAGGATCTGGTCCGACAGGGGACTTCAACAGGAGCACCTTATTTCTCTGCTTTTTCTTTTTCTTTCTCTGCCCTTTCTATCTTTTCTCTATTTCCATCAAGAGCCTCTTTTGAAATTCCATGCCTCTTGGAAAACTCTTCTACTTCCCTCCTCACTTTTCTTTTTATTTTTGGTTGTCTTTGTAAGGGTAAAACATGGATCAATCAAATTGAATTTTATAAGACCCAAACATCAACAGAATAGAAGATAACAAGAAAGATTGAAAGAAAATAGCAATGAATAACACAAAGCAAACCTTCCCTGAAATCAATGCTTCTGTTGTTTGCCTATTACAACTGTCCTTTTGCAGATGAAGTAAGCCCTCAGAGAGTGCACTCCTTTAAGCTATGTTCGAGGAAGTCGATGGTAAATGGCTATTGTGATATGCAATGAAGATGAGCTCCAAAGCAAGTATGTGATCTCAAGCTAGTGAATGGTAAAAGGGTGCCAAAGGCGCGCTGGTGAATTTCTGCAGAATAACAATATGAATAGCCTGGATGAATAGAATGGAGGGATGAAGCTTCTTTTATAGACTTGGAAGAATGGAAATCAACGGTTGAGAGGAGATATGAAGATCAATGGCTGAGGATGGTTGAGGAATGTGCAACCAGTAGAAATGTGACAAGTGTCCCAGCTCCATCATGAAAGAGGGGATGTGACAAAATTAATTGGAGAGTTAACTCCATTGACTAAACAGTTAATAGACTTGATTGATCAGTTAGAAGAGTGGATTATGGGATTGACTGAATTGATTGACCAGTGAACTGGGTTGATTGAGAAGTCAATAGAATAGATTGACCAGTGAACTCAAATGACTAATTAGTTAACAGATTTGATTGATTAGTTAACTAACTTCTGATTTTGAGAAGAAATAGGCCATGTGGGTGAGAGAAAAATAGGTAATTAAATATTAAATATATTTAATTACATGTGCAATCTGATGAGGTGGACAAGGTGAGGTGGAAAAGGTGAGGTGGAAAGGTGAGATGGATTTTTGAATTTAGAACTTAGGATAGAGGAATTTAGATTAATTAAATAATTTATGATTATTTAATTATGTAGGACATTTAGAAGAATTTTAATTAAATAAATTGAATTTATTTAATTATGGAACAATGAATCGATTAAATAATTTGGAAATATTTATTTAATTGATAGAAGAAGGGGATAAATATTTAGAATATTTATTTAGGATGATTTGTGTCATTTTTAGACATATACATTTTGCCCCTCTTTGATGCAATGCTGTTTACAATGTTGTTTCAAAGAAGTCAATAGTCTGACAGTGATACATGCCCCAGTTTGCCCCTGGTACAGGTTTAATGACGATAGGATGCCCCCTCGGGAGATTGGACGGGAAAAGGGTGAAAGAATCAAAGACGGACAATCTCCCAAAGACGAAGGGGTTAGGATAGGTAAGAGGAAAAAGGATGCGTTTCAGAGAAACAGGAAGAAAATAGGAGGAAAAATAGATGCGGGAAGTAGTCACAGTCATCACCTAGCCAAAATTAGGGTTTGGAGGCTATAAATAGGAGCTGGGTCCACAAGAATAGTCATTTGTACACTTGTTTGATCTGGATTGGATAGAGAGAGCTTAGAGAAAACTTGAAGCAGCATGGTAGCTAGAGTAGCAGACATTCCACATGAGGAGCATTGATTCGAGCAAGTCTGTCGATTCAGGTGGCCAGCAGAGGCAAGACCCCCAATATGTGCTTCAAAAAATTTCTCCTAGGGTTGATTTAGGGTGTCATAAATGCATGTAGAAAATAGGTCAAACATATGTGCCGAAATGCAGAACGGCGCATATGCTGCGCGAAGTGGCGCTTTTGTCATTTAGTAGCGCATATGCCGATTTCGGCGGCACATACGTGAAAACAGTGCATATGTGCATTATAGCTATGCTTTTGTAGTTAGGCTGCACATGTGTATTTAGGCAGCGCATATGTATTGAAGTGGCGCATATGTTTAATGTAGTGGCGCATACGTAAAAGCCGCGCATATGCCTAATGTAGTAGCGCTTCTATAATATGGTGGCGCATATGCCAAATGTTGCGGCGCATGTGCTGAACCTGTGCATATGGGCATTGTAGCGGCGCATCTGTGCTTTAAGCGGTGCATATATCAAAAAATGGCACTTTGACCACCTGTAGTGGCGCATGTGCCTTAGATAGCCAATGTTCTTAGCCAAATTGATTCGATTAGCATCCTATTTGACGTGGGAATCAATGAGCTATCTCTAAGATTGCAGGAATCTAGTCAAGAGATGTAGTGTGTTGTTTTGATCAATTTGAAATGCTAAGTTTAGTTGATATAGTTCAGTAGGTATGTTGAGTATGATACATGCCGTTTGAGACTGACGCGTTGCCTTGCTTGCTTGTAGGAGGACATTTGAGACACACTGCAGTCAAGGGAGACATTTCCCATGCCCCTATTGCAGAGGTATATGCTGACAGAGACTGACAGAGTGGCGCCTGGTGCCATGGGTTTGGACTATGTTTGCTTCATGCCCGAGGTGCAGGTGAACCGAGGATTGCTGACAGCTGCTATGGAGAGATTCCATAGTGAGGACGGGACCTTCCACTTTCCTACTGGAGAGATGACTGTGACATTAGAGGACATCTATTGGATATTGCACTTACCTGTGGTGGGTGAGTTAGTAGAGTACGACGCACAGTAGGATGCGAGACTCACTGAGTGCAGGTGAGTGTTCGATGATCCCGAGCTGGTTGGGTAGGTTGTCCCATGGCACGATATATATGATTGCTATGACTACTTCCTGGGGATTGTGGCTGGATTGATCAGGGGCATTGTATGCCCCGATAGGAGTTCGCATGGGTTCCCCATTGGTTGGGGTAGGATCATGGAGCGGATGCTGACCGAGGGCACCTGATACGCATGGGCAGTCTGCGTACTGGCCCATTTGTAACACGACATGCATCAGGTGGTGTACCACCGCAGCACGAGTCTATCAGCTGGGGTATTATTACTACAATTTTGGCTATGGGAGCACATAGCGGTGACTAGGCCAATATGTGTCTTCACGAGGCAGCGAGGAGAGCCATACAGTTATGGCTATGCAAGAGTGATTTCCCAGCACAGGTTGGGGAAGTTAGAGTATTGGAGGCACACCTTGGATGGAGTAGATGTGGTCGTCTGGTAACCATATCTGGATTGTGAGCCCTGGGACAACGAGGAAGACGAGCTACCGTATTGCTTTCAGACTAGGTGGCTGATAGGCCGTACACAAAATATACTGGAGAGGCAGATGGTGGGCCGAGTGTTGAGACAGTTTGGCAGGAGGCAGGGTATGCCACAGGGACAGGTGTTATTCGTGCTAACACATGCAAAGAGGGTCCGATGGGGACCGATGGCTTCGTATGAGGAGGCCTTGGCAGAGTTCAAGCAGACTCCCTATGTGGTGTGGGATATGCAGAAAGAGATAGCAGATGCAGGGGTTACATAGGATTATGAGGATTGGATGACTGCACATCCTTTTCTGAGATACTCAGGGCCTGGCATGCTGGTGCCTCGTATTGATGAGGTGGACTCAGAGGAGGAGGGACAGGTTGGCCCGGGTCGGAGGGGAGTTAGAGGAGGATGGGGATGAGGAGGACGGGGTGGTAGAGCTGGAGAGAGGCCGAGACAGCAGAGGAGGGTAGGTCAAGAGGAGTAGACAGTGCCAGGACAGGTGGCATAGCAGCAGATACCTCAGCAGGCGCAGACGCTGCCACCCCAGCAGGTACCACAGTAGTAGGTGCCCCAGCCACAGGGGTCAGGATAGCCAGAGGCAGCACAGGGGCCAGTACAGGCAGAGGTGCATGAGAGGGCCATAGCCAGCCTAAGGGGATAGGTACAAGAGCTACAGGCATAGCTGAGGAGGGCTGATGGTAGGCAAGAGATGGATGTAGCAATTATCGTTGGGTTGACTCGTGAGAGAGATATGGCAGATGCACAGGTACGTATTATCCATGTAGAGTGGGACACTGCTATGGCCGCCATGGGGATAGATGCAGTGAGTTCTTTTTTGGTTGGGCAGGTGTAGCAGGCACAGGCACGGGTAGGCCAGTTGCAGACACAGTTGGCACAGGTATAGGTAGAGCTTCCCAGAGCACAGTCACAGGCTCAGTACTATCGAGGTTTATACCATAGTGTCGTGGCATTGAGTCAGAGGGCAGAGAGCTTTAGGAGTCAGTCTGGGGCTCCTCATAGAGCAGGTCCATCATAGTCAGGAGCTTCCGTGATGGGTTCCCAGCAATCAGGAGCTGGCAATGGTGGCCCACAGTAGCAAGGATAGACTCGGACCAGATTTTATACATTTTGGGACATGTATCACCATCCATTTGGATGTATATTGTATATGACAATTTGATTCAGAGAGAGAGATGGTGATATTGTACATTTGGACCTCTTATATGATAGTATATATGATGATGCAGCTTTGTATCTATTGCATATGTTATGAGATGATGATTTACTTCTATTGTATGATGTGATGTATGTGTAGAGTTAGATGGTCTATCCGATGCTATATGAGATGCTCTTTGATATGATGCTATATGATGTCCATATGATTTAATGCTTTGAATGTATGCATATGTAACAAGATTTTTATGTGATGATGCAGCTTTGTGTGTGATGCTATGGGATGGTTATATGATCAAATGTTTCAAATGAATGCAAATGTAATATGATTTCTATGTGATGATGCAGCATTGTATATGATACACGTAGCTATGCTTTTGATTTTTTGTGTTTTAAGATATGATGTGATGCTGATGTATTGATGACCTAATGTATTGGGTGATGTATTCCACTGACTTAATCATGTTCATGACTAGCCCTACATATGATATGCTCCTATATGCTTTGTTTTTGTGATGTCCAAATGTACTCTATCGACACAAGAATGACATGATGGATAGAAGAATGGTTGTGATAGAATGACTTAGAAACTTCATTTGATATTATTACTCTGCATAGTTTGGGTAATGAGGATTGTATGGGATATGGATGCATGGATGTGTATATGGATATAGGATGGATGTTTTACTTTTAGAGTGCTTTATTTCATCATTGGGCATTTTGTTTTTGGTATATTTTCTGAGATGTTGTAAGTGAATACAAACATCTAAGTATAATTGAACTGAGATGACCTAAGTACCACTTACATGGATTTTGGTTTAGCAAATTAATACAAGCATCTAGTCAAACTTGAATCTAGATGACCTGAGTACCTCTTACGTTTCAACAAACAAGGATTCCCCCCATTCATGTTATACCTTTGATATCCTCGATGATCTTTTGTCGATCATGTCCTTAGACAAGGGTTCACATTACTGAAGTTTAATCCACAAGCAGCAACCAAAGATAATAATTATGCCCCCATCATAGCATCTCTAGCTTTTTGGCATCCTTGAGTAGCATAGAAGGACATGATAACAAAAATCAAGACTCTGTAATTTAACCCTAGTTCCAATCCACAAAACATTCTTGGCATTAGATGTGTGTATTTCTTGTTGTAGGTGGAATAAAATCATTTAGAAGACCTTGGGTATTTGCTTTGCGTTGGATAGGTTAAGATGCTCACAGTCAAGATTTCTGCTAGAGGTGCGGGTTCTGCTTGCATTTGTTTGCTTGGTGAGAAGATTGCACAATCCTTATTGGGGAGATGGACCCTAAGGGACTAACCTAGTGCCTCGGGGGTGCATTGCTAAAT
The DNA here is from genome assembly GCA_027924645.1 of Cunninghamia lanceolata. Classification (NCBI taxonomy): domain Eukaryota; kingdom Viridiplantae; phylum Streptophyta; class Pinopsida; order Cupressales; family Cupressaceae; genus Cunninghamia; species Cunninghamia lanceolata. The sequence continues at coordinate 11,518,571 of BSBN01000193.1, forward strand.
GGCCTTGCCTACGTGACGACATAGAGGCAACGTAGTTCAGGGTAAACCCTAATGGACCATGGATGGACTAGAAGAAAGATGACAAGAATGAAGACAAGAAAGGGGGTGAATGGGGGAAAAGGAAGAAATGGAAGCCTCGGGGGCACATTAGAATAATGGCCTTGCCTACATGATGGCGCAGAGGCAACGTAGTTCATGGACTTGGACCATGGACACTGACAAGAGACCCTATGCTAGGCTCACATTGAGGAGACGGTATGGGACAAAACCTTGGTTGACAAGGGCACAAGGAGAGGATCAAGCCATGATAGGTAACTGTCAAGTGTTTATTGTGGGACAGATATGGGTCAAATGGGAAATGAGTGAAGGAGGAATGGACTCAAGGTGATTGGATTCTCAAAGATGGAGAAGGCGGTTTATCACAAGTAATGCCTGTTTACCAGGTTTTCATCGCTTGCTTTTATTTGCATGAGAAGCTAGAAAGTAAACATGACACTTGTTTACCAGGTTTTCATCATGATACCTATCCAAGGCGCCTGTTTGCCAGGTTTTCACCAAAGGATGATTTTTTTGTATGCTTTCTTTATTTTCTAATTTTTTTGTATTTTCTCTTTTCAACTTTTTTGATTTTTTGATTTTTTGATTTTATTGTGCCCCTTTGCATTGGGGTTCTCCTAGGTATAGAACCGACAAAGGTGCATACTATTGATTGGATCATCAAACAACTCACCCTCTGAAGTGGCCAACTGATATGCCCCCAATCCGTAAGCAGCTACAATCACATAGGGCCCAAGCCAGTTAGGTTCGAACTTACCCTTCTTTTCTCTTTCTTGTTGATTGTGAGGATTCTCTTTGAGAACTAGGTCCCCAACCTTAAAGCATCTTGGGTGAACCTTGTGGTTATAGCTTCTTGACATCATCTGTTGATATGCTTTGAGATGATCAAAGGCTTTCTAGTGCCTTTCTTCTAGCAACTCTAGTTCTTGTAACCTGGAGATTCTATATTCTTCATCTGATATGAGACCTTTCAACGACACCCTGAGAGATGGTAGTTCGACCTCAATGGGGAGGATGGCTTCTGAACCATAGACAAGGGCGTAGGTTGTAGCACCTGTGGGAGTGCGTATACTGGTTCTGTAGGCTCATAGAGCAGGATTGAGTTGGACATGCCAATCATGGCCAGCCTCATTGACAGTCTTCTTTAGGATTTTTAGAATGGTTTTATTTGATGCCTTAGCTTGGCCATTACCTTGGGGGTAGTATGGAGTGGAGAAATGATGTTGGATTTTGAAACGCTCACAGAGTTCCTGGACATCCTAATTTTTGAATGGTCTTCCATTATCCATTATGATGGATGAAGGAATGCCATATCTGCAGATAATGTAATTCAGAATGAAAGAGGAAATTTGCTTTCTTATGATGGTGGTTAGGGGAACAACTTCTATCCACTTTGTGAAATACTCAGTGGTGGTTATGATGAATTTGTGGCCATTGGAAGAGGGAGGATGAATCTTTCCCACAAGGTCAAGTCCCCACTGGCAAAAGGGCCAGGGTGTCGTTAAAGGTCTCAACTCTTGAGCAGGTGCGTGGATCAGGTTCCCGTGTATTTGGCACTATTTGTACTTTTTGACGAACTGATATGAATCCATTTCAATGTTTGGCCAATAATAACCTAAACGCATGAGTTTCTTGGCTAAGGAAGGACCATTGGAGTGTGTTCCGTAGATCCCTTTGTGTATGTCTTGCAAGGTAGTTATGGATTCTTTTTGTTCTAAACAACGGAGCAAAGTACCATCCAGACCATGTCGGTAATGGGTATCGGCTATGATGGTGTAACGAGAGGTTTGGCATATGAAAGTTTGCTTTTGGTTGGAAGAGAGGTCAGGTGGGAGAAGGTTATCCTTGAGGTAAGTGTAAGTCTTACCGTACCAAGGTGAATCAGATCTGACTAGAAGGCAGATGGAATGGGTCTTAAGGAGATCATAAGCCGGTTGCCAGATGGTTTCCACTAAGAACTTATATAGTGACTCATATTCAGGTATTTCTAGAAGAAAGGCTATGGTAGCCATTGCATCTGCTGCTTTGTTCTCTATCCTGGGTATTTGCTCAAAGGAGATGGTCCCAAAGTGTCCGTTGAAGTCATCGACCATCCGTTTGTATGGGATGAGCTTCTCATCTTTGGTTTGATACTCATCATTGACCTGATTGATGATAAGCTAAGAATCACCGTAGATATATAGTGCTTGGATTTTCCACTCAGTGGCCATCTTGAGACCAATGACCAAGGCTTCATATTCCACTATGTTGTTTGTACATGGAAATAACAACCAGTAGGACTTCGGAATTGTGTCACCTTGGGGGGTGATAAACAGGATACTCGCCCCCGATCCATGGTTGGTGTAAGACCCGTTGAAGTAGAGTTTCCAAGGAGATGTTGATAGAGTGAATAAAGACTCATCAGGAAACTCAAACTGCATTGGTGAGGTGTCTTGTAATGGTGCATCAGCTAGTTGGTCAGCAATGATTTGTCCCTTGATGGATTTTCTAGCCACATAGTCTATGTCATATTCACTGAGAAGCATAACCCACTTTGCTAGTCGACTTGTGAGAGCTGCTTTGCTGAGGAGATACTTTAATGGGTTGATTTTTGCAATGAGTTTGACAGGATGTGCCAGCATGTAATGTCAAAGTTTTTGTGAAGCAAAAACCACCGCAAGGCATGATCTTTCTACTTGTGAGTATTACAAATCATAGCCCACTAAGGTTCGACTGATGTAGTATATAGCTCTCTCCTTGTTCTCGTAGTCTTACTGTGCTAGAAGAGCTCCAAGAGTAGTGGGTGTAGCAGATATGTAGAGAATTAAAGGTTTTCCTTGGATCAAAGGCATGAGTATGGGTGGATTCATAAGATACTCCTTTAGCTTGTTGAATGCTTCTTCGCACCGCTCATCCCATTTAAATGGAATGTTCTTATGCAGGAGGTGGGTGAAAGGTTGGCACTTGTCTGCCAGCTGTGATATGAACCTGCGAATGGCCTACAGCTTGCCCTGTAGGGATCTCAATTGAGTTAGAGTCTTGGGCAGTGGCATGTCCATTATAGCTTTGACCTTGGCCGGGTCTACCTCTATTCCATTTGCCGACATGATGAAGCCTAGTAGTTTGCCTGAAGTTACCCCAAAAACACATTTCTTCGGGTTCAGTTTGACTTGGAATTGGTCCAATCTCTAAAAGACTTTTTCTAATATGTCCAGGTGTGAGTCCCTTGTGAGAGATTTTGCTAAGATATCGTCAACATAGTCTTCCATAGTTACATGCATCATGTCATGAAATATAGTAGTGATAGCTCTTTGATATGTGGCACCTGCATTTTTTAGCCCAAATGGCATGACATTCTAGCAAAAGGTACCCCATGGGCAAGTGAAAGCTATCTTGTGTTGGTCCTCTGGTGTGATTTTGATTTGATTATACCCTGAGAATCCGTCCATGAGTGATAGCATTGTATGTCCTCCAGTGAGGTCGACTATGATATCGATGTTTGGCAATGGAAAGTCATCCTTGTGGCATGCTTTGTTTAAGTCTCAAAAATCATTGCATAGTCAAACTCGGCCATCTAGTTTAGACACTGGCACAATATTGGATATCCATTCTGGGTAATCTATGGCTCTGATGAACCCCACATCTAACAATTTTTTGAGTTCTTCTTTGACCAAAAGTGCTATGTGAGGATGCATTCTTCTCAGCTTCTTCTTTACTGGTTTTACTCCCGGATCCAATGGCAAATGATGTAGAATCAAGTTTGGGTCTAAACCTGGCATGTCTGCATATGACCAAGCAAAGATACCTCTCTTTTTCTTAAAGAACGGTACAAACCTAGTTTTCTCTGGTGGTGTAAGAGATTTGGCAAAGTGGATAATCTTGGGCTACTCTTCTGTTCCAATATTCACGGGCTTTGTCAGCTCCACGACAATTTGTGACCTTTCCTGGTACATATCACTATGGAGAGTGTCAAGCATTCCATCATCAGGTGCCACAGTTGGGCTTTCACCTTCGGATGCATCCTTTCTTTTTACTGTTTTATGATCTGACACTGCCGCAAGGCAATTTTCACTGTCAGATCCATTTTTTATCTTGATATTTTTGTGACTGGAATGCTTGGTACCCTTCCTGAAGTAAGCCACGGTATTCAGCTTGATAGAAAAACTAGCTTTATGATCTCCCTTTGGCAAGTGGTCCCTAAGTTCCATATAATCAATGTAAGCATCATTGTTCTGGAACATATCTAATTGGGGGGTTCCTTGTAGATCCCAGTCAATAAGCTCAGGGTGTAAGGGGGGAAGGGAGTCAGATGAGAGACCTAATTCATTGATGGTGTGAATGGAAATGTTAGGAGCATTGGTGGGGGTAGTGTTCCGGGTGGTACTTTCCTCCAAGTTGTTTATTGCAATGGAATTTGAACTTTCCTCGAAAGCCATAATCTCAGGGAGGGGCAAATCAGACTCCAGTGGTCTGACCCGTTGCATTTGTCCCTCATGGTAGGGGCTAAGAGTTTGGATGGTGTCAACTTCTTTGTCATCGTAGGAGTGCTCTGTTAGCTCGTCCCACTCATACTCATTTGAATCATCTGAATCTGTGTCGCTATCCACTTGGAGTGTTTGGATTGTTTCTACAAGACAGGCATTTTCCTTGGCTTTACCCTTGCCTTTGTATCCTAGGCCACTTGTGTTTCTAGCCGATGAAGATGAAGAAGGTTGAATAGGTTCAGTGATTCCTTCTTTTCTGAGGCTGATGGGGCCTTGTCCTTTGTACCCCATTCTGTGCAGAATATTCTTACCTCGCCCATAGAGTTCTGTTGGAAGTCTAGGCGAGGCTTGGGGTGTGTTTTCTTCTTCAGTGTAAAGCCATTGCAGGAGATCTCATTCCTCCCGGTCCCCCATTTTACAAGGGGTGTTGTAGGAGTTTCGGGAGGAGCAGATGGCTTTGGAAAATGTCTTGGTTGGCCAAAAGATTTAGGAGATAAAGGAAATGTGGCAAGATTGAGACTGTGCTCAATTGAGTATTCTCCCACTCCGATTTCTTTTATGGTAACCTTCTGGGCTTTGGGTCTTGAGGAAGAAGCTTCAGTGGTATGATCCTGTTGTAGGGTAGGGGAAATGTAGGCTCTGTTGTTGGGTATGACACACTCAAGTTTGGCACAAAAAGAATTGCAGTGTTGGTAGGGGTCAGGGTCTCCATGAATGGTGACTTGCTTGCCATTGTGCGGGAATTTAATGCATTGATGATAGGTTGAGGGGACAGCCTTCATGGCGTGAATCCATGGTCTCCCTAGTAGGATATTATAAGCAAGCTCCTGATCAAGGACTTGGCACACCACATCTTTGATTACGGGTCCCACTTGAATGGGTAGGACAACCGTTCCCTTTGTGGTTCTTTCTTCCTCGTCATATGCTTTGATGGTAATTTTCCTCCTTGGATCAACTGCCTGTTCGGAGAGGCCCAGTGCAAGGACTAGTTTCAATGTGCAAATATTTAAACTGGCACCCCCATCAATGAGAACACTCTTGATGTGGTGCTTGTGTATGAATGTGACAATGTGCAGAGGGGTGTTGTGGGGTTGAGATACAGAAAGGTCATCTTGCTCAGTAAACGATATGGAATTGGAGGATGTTAGATTGCCTACCATGGTCTGGAACTTCTCTTGAGCCAAGTTAGTGGGGACAGTGGTTTCCACTATGGCTTTCTCAAGAATCTCCTTATGAGAAGGAGATAGACGCAATAGCTCCAATATGGAAATGTGAGCTAAAGTTTTCTGTAACTGGTTGATGACATTGTACTGATGGAAGGTCGATGGAGATGGTGATGACCTCAGAGGAATGGTATTGAGCATGACTTTACCACTGCGGGTAATTATACTACAACCAATTCAGTTAGGTCCTGGTTGTTGGCTGGGTGAGATGACATTGACCTATGGAATATGCTCAGAAATGTAGTTTATGGTGTAATCAAATGGAACGCTTGCATAGTTAGCATTACTCATCTCACTGTTCTAATTTGGCCGGTTGTGATTATTGTTGTTATCGTTACTATTGTTGCCGTTGTCGTTGTGGCCATGGTTGTTGTTGTTGTTGTGGTTGTTATATGGCTTATTATGATTCAGAAGTGGATCTCTGTAGGCCACATGAGTTTCATTGGAGGTATGCTGTTGTGTCCCTCCCTGATTCTGATCCAGTATATCTTGTATGACATTTTTGAGGTGGATACAGTTGTTAGTTGTATGCCCCCTTCCTCGATGATATTCACAATAGTCTGTGTCCTTCCAGTAGGGAGGTTTGACTATAGGCTCGTAATCACTTGTTGGTGGTAGAGAAATTTTGTTGTTAGCCAACAACTTCCTTAGTGCAGATTCTTGAGACTCACCCAATGGTGTGAATTTTCTCCTTGGATTTGAATTGAACCAAGGTCTAGGCTCCCGAGAGGGTGGTTTGTTGAGTTCACCATTGTTTGTTTCTCCCTTAAGAGTGAATATGGGTTGTTGTTTAGGGGCTGCTGCCTTGGTGTCAACTACCCCATCGTTGACCACATTCTTGTTCTTGGTCCAAAACTTGGATTTATCTGTTGTGTAATTGGAATTAGGCGTGTCCTTGTATAGCTTGATAGCTCCTTTAGTGATCATAGCCTTTTCAATGAATAAGCCCATTTCAATGACTTTTGAGAATGATGTAGGGCATTGTATGTGAATTTGATAGCTAAGATCAGTATTCAAATTGTGGACAAACATTTCCAATAGCTGCTTCTCAGGTATATCATAAGAACACTTACTAGCTAGCTGTCTCCATCATTGTAAGAAGGTGGCAAATGACTCACCACTCTTTTGTTTGGTGTTGCATAGATCTAGCATAGATACCTCATGTTCTATGTTGTAAGAGAAGTGCGTTATAAATTTATTGACAAGTTCATCAAAAGTTTTGATTCCTGGTGGGAGGCGCGAGAACCACTCCATAGCTTGACCACCTAAAGATCTTGGGAACAGTCTCATCAAGTAGGTCTCATTGTGAGCTACTTCTAAACATGCGGCATTGAATTCCCAGATATGATCTCTAGGGTCCCCCTTCCCTTTGTATTTGTCAAACTTTGGGACTCCAAACTGATAAGGGAAGGGTTTCATGACCAAACTTTTGTCAAAAGGATATGGAGCTATATCTTCCAAAGAGTAGTGCTTGGAACTTGTACTGGTCTTAAGGTTGGATATTTCTTGCTTTAGACTTTCGATTTGTTGTCTCACGTCCTCCATAGGAGCATTTTGATCTATGGGATTCTTTCCTCTATCATTTGCATGCGGGACTGTGTCATTCGTGTCTCTCTCATGATCATCACACCTCTGCTCATGATCATTGTCTACATTTTCCATGATGGAGCTTATGTCAAAGTCTACAGGGAGTTTGATTCCGAGACTAGCAAGATGATGGAAGTATTTATGGGGGTCTTCAAGGAGCACCTTCTCTACTAGGCGTTGGAATTTTCTATCTTTGATGTGCGCTACTAATTCTTCATGAGAAATTTCTTCATCATTGTCACGTGGTGGGACGAGGTGATTGGATGAGTCGGCCATTTCTATTTGCTTACTGTACTGGGATCGAGTAAGAACCATGCAAGGTGAGGTGGGATGAAGTGGACTAGGATTAGAAATTTTGGCAAGGTGCCGACTGAGACTATTGTGAATGGGATATCTAGGACAAGACTTGGACGAAGGATTTTCTCACTCAATGACTTCAAGTAAGACGGTTGACACAAGACGCTAGCCACTAGTAAGGGTAGTCGATACCAGTCTTACTGTGTAGGGCTTAGTCGTTCAACAAGACTACTAGCAAAGGTACTGTGACCTACTAGGCTTACGTGAATTCACTAATGAAATGAAGAAGGACCTATGCCGAACTGGTATGGGATAGATTGACTTTGGGACAAGAGGCACTTGGATAGAAAGTGAATGGGACGATGGATGAAAGAGAGAGATTTGGGTGAAATGGATGAAGACTGACAGTAAGGTTGAATACGATCTCAAAAAGTGAAACTAGGCTGAAATGGGTGCTTCAATCAGGTGAAAATATTTTCTCACAAATAGGACAAGTGCTCACTATCGTATATGTGCCGAAACAGATGCGTAGCAGGAATGAACAAATGCGACGTAAGTCACGGTATATGCGCAACTCTGGTGAAGTACAAATGCATAGCAATAGTATGTATATGCACAACAACAGCGTTTATGCATAGAAAGTTGATACGCATGCGCGGCAAGTCATTACAAATGCGCGGCAGAAAGGAGTATATGTGCAGCTCTATTTTTTGGCAAAATTTTTAGATTTTTTTGGTGTTTTGGGTATTTTTGGCTAGAAAAGGTCTTCCTGATCTGATTTTATGAATTAACAACAAGAAAACATAGCAAACACAAAGAATATTTTGTAGTTTTTCATTGTTTTTATAGTTTTCTGACTCTATTTTGGACTAAACTGAACAAAAGCAAGCACAAAAATCCTAGGTGAGAAATCGATTATAAGGGATTTGGGCCACTAGAACAAGAGGTATTTAATGCGGGCAACTGTTCAAGTGGTTACACATGTGGTGATACTACTCTCCATTATGAAGTCTCCCAGCCTCAAAGGGTTGTGCCTGAGAGGGTTTTGGGGGAGGTTGGCCATCGGTGTAACATAACAGCACTTGTTGCAGGAAGTTTTCACCTCAAGCACAATTTATTTTAAGTGGCTTGGTAGGGCTTGTCTTTAGCCTGTTACCACTCAGGGTCGTTCCCACTTAGACAAGCGTGCATCCAAGGGTAGGCCCCTCCTAAAGGTTAAACAAATAGAATGACAAGTCTGGCACTCTGATCACCCAGAAGAGGGGAAAGCATAAACCTATTGTCATTCGTCAAGCACAGAATACACTGATTTATCCAACCTAGTTAAAAGTGAAAAACTAAATGGGCTAATCTACTCAAGCACAGAACTTTGAAGTAATTTTAGCAAGATAGCACTGGTTCAGTTTTAACCCTAGAAAGCAATGGTGAGTTCAGTTTTAAATCCGCGTAGCATGAGATAGTTAACTTTGAAGTTTTGGTCTCACAATATAGCAATAGTTCATTTAAACCTCAAGATCAATGGTGAGTTTAGTTTTAATCTTAGATAGCAATAACTTGGAAGGTGTTGCAATGCAAGAAAGAAATAATCCAGTTACTTTCTCCCTAATTAGAGCTAGATGAGGATTTGAATGAACATCAATTTTACTATCCCTTAGAAAGTGAAATGTGAACTATTTAGATGCAACTACATGGAGCTAAACCCAAACCTATCCTGTAAAACAGCTCTAGCAAGCACCTGCAAAAAGGTTAGTGTTAGCAAATTCCCCTAGAAAAGTACTAAAACCTCAGTCTATTATAGAAGTGCAGCTTCAGTGATTAGATGCACAGAAATAATCAATAGAAGCGCAGCAACTATGAATGCACCGTAACATTACACGTATGCACTGTGAAAAAGAATAAATGTGCAGTAATAATGAATGCACCATAACAGTGTTCAAAAGTGCAACACAAATGTACAGATGTGCGATAATAATAGAAGCATCGTAACAGTGCGCAAAAGCGCAGTAAGAATACACAGAATTGCAGAAGGAATGGAAGTGCTACAGAAATGGGTATATGCGCCGTAGAAATGTTCAAATGCATCGAAATAACCTGTGCATGTCTGTGCGTGACTAGTACGGAACCTGCCTTCAAAAAAGCTCAGATTTTGATGAGATAAAGGGGCAAAGGCCCCATGGTGGGCACCAAAAATGTAAGGGTAAAACATGGATCAATCAAATTGAATTTTATAAGACCCAAACATCAACAAAATAGAAGATAACAAGAAAGATTGAAAGAAAATAGCAATGAATAACACAAAGTAAACCTTCCCTGAAATTGATGCTTCTGTTGTTTACCTATTACAACCGTCCTTTTGTAGATGAAGTAAGCCCTCAGAGAGTGCAGTCCTTTAAGCTATGTTTGAGGAAGTTGATGGTAAATGGCTGTTGTGATATGCAATGAAGATGAGCTCCAAAGCAAGTATGTGATCTCAAGCTAGTGAATGGTAAAAGGGTGCCAACGCTGGTGAATTTCTGCAGAGTAACAATATGAATAGCCTGGATGAATAGAATGGAGGGATGAAGCTTCTTTTATAGACTTGGAAGAATGGAAATCAATGGTTGAGAGGAGATATGAAGATCAATGGCTGAGGATGGTTGAGGAATGTGCAACCAGTAGAAATGTGACAAGTGTCCCAGCTCCATCATGAAAGAGGGGATGTGACAAAATTGATTGGAGAGTTAACTCCATTGACTGAACAGTTAATAGACTTGATTGATCAGTTAGAAGAGTGGATTATGGGATTGACTGAATTGATTGACCAGTGAACTGGGTTGATTAAGGAGTCAACAGAATAGATTGACCAGTGAACTCAAATGACTAATTAGTTAATAGATTTGATTGATTAGTTAACTAACTTCTGATTTTGAGAAGAAATAGGCCATGTGGGTGAGAGAAAAATGGGTAATTAAATATTAAATATATTTAATTACATGTGCAACCTGATGAGGTGGACAAGGTGAGGTGGAAAAGGTGAGGTGTAAAGGTGAAGTGGATTTTTGAATTTAGAACTTAGGATAGAGGAATTTGGATTAATTAAATAATTTATGATTATTTAATTATGTAGGACATTTAGAAGAATTTTAATTAAATAAATTGAATTTATTTAATTGTGGAACAGTGAATCGATTAAATAAATTGGAAATATTTATTTAATTGATAGAAGAAGGGGATAAATATTTAGAATATTTATTTAGGATGATTTGTGTCATTTTTAGACGTATACAGTCTTAGCTCCACATGGATCTTCACACTTAATTCTTCAAAGGTTCCAAACCTTTTTGCTTTAGGATCCTTGGATTGACTGAGCATGTGTTGAACATGTAGCTCAACAATTTTCTCATCTACTTCATACCCCATTGGCATGATCTAGACTATTCTTGGCTCTACTGCCTCCATTAGACATTGATCAGTTTCTACCATAAATCATACTGTATCTTTATACTTTTCAACTAAAGATTGGGGGATTCTCTCTCTTGCTTGCATCATGCTCTGGAAATTCTTGAAATAGCCCCAGAGTGCTATATTTTGTGCCTTGGAATCACCAAGCCCATGTATATAATCTCTAATTTGGATGGCTACTGGTCTATCATTCTACCATACCCAACCACTGGATCTGGGAAGCTCATTCATTAAGTAGAAGAATAAGCACAGTATCAGCCCACCATACTTGAAGGAGTTCTTCTTGTCCTTCTTGATCTTTTATAGGTTTTCCATTAATTGGCTCAGAAGGAGTTCACAAAGATCATAATCTACATTTTTCCTCAACATTTCATAAGCAGTGTAAATTGCAGTTCCGGGTACTGAATTTTCCTTGCTAGAGTGATATATCTTATAACCAATGATCATCGAGGCAAACTTGACATCCGGATTGGTAATGTCTTCTATTGTCATTGCTCTTTTGTCAAATTTTGATCCGGTAACTTCACTCAGTCTGATTCTTGATGGATTTGAGAATAGGAATCCCACCGGATGAGTGCAATCTGGTTACTGCCCTAATGGCATCCTTGGTTATCTTAAATGGCCTCATCAACCATATAAAGTTATCATGCATTCTACTTAGAACATACCAGACCCATTCATCTTCTGCAAAATAGGGGAAATGAATGCATTGTGCAAAGTGCTTGTCTCGGATGGCTTTATACTGAGTTTTGTGTTTAAATGAGTCATCTATCAAATGCTTGTGATAGATATCAACTAGCTTAGATTCCCCAAATTCTTCAATATTTGCATGAATATATGCCCTAATATCTTCTACATGTAGAACCCCATGTGGAATGCTTGAAAAGGCTCCAAGGGGATCAACTTCTAGGGATTTATATAGATGTTTCTTGAATTTAGGGCATGGCCTATCAGTGATCTTTACAACATTCAGTGTAGACATCTTCAAAAGATTTTGTAGAGAAATATTCAATAACGAAAAATACCTTTTACGCTTCTAGGGTTCCCTAAATGAGCCAAATTAATTTGCTCGGTGAATCGACTTCAATAGTTGATCTTTTGAGAGTCTGAGATAATTAGTTGTAGAGCTCCTTTTCTCTTCTTCTTGAATGCAAATGTGTAAATGACAAGCGAATGAACCTTTTTATTTATGGGAAAACCCTAATTTCATATTGCAATAAATGCACAACTCAAGTCATTCCAGTTTCCTGGTTCTTCTTGTTTTGAGAAAGATCTTTTTTCTAGATCACTGAGATATACTTGAAGTTATCCTTGGTGATTAATAACAAATTATCTTACTTTCCCCAAATACTTGATCTATCCACAGAACAAGATGCCTTGAATTTGAATCATACCGAATTTCACTATGATAATCTTGTTTTACCGGATGACTGTTAAATCGGATCAATCTTGGAAGATTAGACTCTTCAAATCTTCCTACAGATCTTCCATATCTTAACCAAGATTTCTTTAGATGTTTCTCTAAAATTCCTTTTATTCCACAACTTTCCATGTGCCAATTTCAGGCACCAGTTAACTGGCTAGGGGAAAATGTTTTTCCTTGTGTCTCCCCCTGAGCCAGAGCTCACTTTTTAATTTCTGGAAGGAATATCAACACCAGATTCTAGTGCGGATCCATCCCCTACATTTTCTGTACTTCTCTTCACCCAAATCTTATTCATCTCATTTTTAACTTCATCCACATTCACTTTTCCTTTTCATTTGTCTTGATTCTAATTAGGATGCACTGGACCCCTTTTGTCCTGATTGTTGCTTCTACAAAATTTGGCAATATGACCAGATCTATTGCAATTGTGGCAAACAACATTTCTTTGCATATTTGAATGATATCCTCTTGATATGCATTGATTAGCCATATGTCCCATTCTATTTCATGCAAAGTATCTACCATTGAATGAATTTTTCATTTGCATATTTCTGCATTCATGAGATTTGTGGCCATACCTTTTGCAGTTGAAACACTGTCCGAAGAAGGATGTATTAGTCTGATTTATTCTCTTTCTGCACTAATTAGCTTTATGACCAAAGTTATTATAGTTGTGGCAGTATCCATTGAAGGATGGATATCTTTGAGCATTAGGTTGCCTTACCAGAGGTCTTCTAGGCATGTTCCTTTGATTCTCTGATCCAAAATTCTTCTGACTGGATCTGGAGATTTCACCTTTCTCATATCCCAAACCATGCTTGTCATCTACCCTCTTTTGGCTTTCAAGATGAACTTCAAGTTGAGTAGAACTTATCTTGAATTTCTCTTTGTATTCATTTGCTGTTTGAAGATCCTTTTTAAGAATGTCAATTTGATCCTCAAGTTTTTCTTCATTATCTCTAGCATCTTCAAGATCAGATTCTAGATGCCTGATTATTATATCCATTTTGTGGCAGTCTTCTGACTTCTCCTTGAGAGATTGTCTTAGATCATCTTCTTTTCTCTTCAATTTCTTGGGTGAATTTCATAACTCCTGATTCCATTTCATGTCTTATCATAATGACCTCTTCTGATAACTTTTCACATAACTTGGTTTTCTCCTTTAGATCTTCATTTTTTACCATTGTCTTCACTTTGACTTGCCAATTGCTGAAATATATCTTTTATCTTTTTCATAGAGAAACTTAGTTTCCCTTTTAGTTTATTTATGAAATCATCAGCCTATTTGAGTCTTTCCTTCAATTCATTGACTTCAGAGTTTGATTGCTCAAGATCATCTAGGGCAAACTGAAGTTGATCCCTCATACCATACACATCCATTTGAGTTCCCAAATCTTCCTCTAGATATTAAGCTCTTTTGGAGGAACTTGGCTCTGATACCAATTGTTGATAACTGAGAAGGGGGGGTGAATTAGTTATCTTAATTAGTTGTTGTCTCTTCACTCTTTCATCACCAAAGGTTCAATCCCTGGAATCTACAGTCAATGTACTCCTATTGACTTCCCCAAATCCACACTTAACTAAGATACTTCCTTTGAGAGATCCAGGCCTGACTGTCGAACCCTGCTGCATGCTTTGTTCTTGATTACCGGACCACAACACTTCTTCAATCTGACTTCTGGTATAGGCACACCATGTTCTGCAGATGGGTGGGATGAACTTTGTTGCCATCAATGACAACACTCATGAAGCCATATAGTGTCTCTTGCCAACACCCACCATATACATTTCAATGCCTTTATAACCAAAATAGGCAACATGTGGCAGTGCCAACTTAAAACACCAATAATCACGTGGCACCCTTTGCCACTTCTTATATTTATCAATAGAGTCTCTTGAAGCTCCGTGAAGGAGACACTTGGTAGTCTCCGCTTGAACCTGAAACTTCTAGAAATAACTACTTGACGATCTCCACCGATATTAAGATGAACATATCTTATACTTCCACGACCAACACATGGTACACTCCACTGCTAGGATACTATAGTAACATGTCCCGAGCCTACCATATACACATTGATAGTTTTTTAAAACAAAAAGGAACCCATGGTAGCTTCTACTACTGTGACAGAAAGGACACTTAGTGAATTCTGCTAGCTTGTTTGGAACACAAGGAAACTACACCAAGGTATGTGGCGAATGACACGTGGCTCATTCCATGTTTAGGAAACAACTTTGCATAAAAGAAGAAAAGGACAGGCATTATCTTTGACACTTACATAACGCGAAGGCAACAAAAATAGTAGAAACTATAAAACTATAGGCTACGAAAACTATAGGCTACAACCAATAGAAAAATTAAAATGTAGAGTTGGGTTGTACAGTTCTTGGTGATAACATGGACCTCTGTGCCTACCTAGAGAGAGCTCTAGAATCATCAAAACTTGTAAATTGTATCTCCAAAAAGAAGAAAATCGCAACTTTTGTAACATAGTCTAATACATAGACCACTCAGAATCTAACAACCCTTGTTTACTTTACAAATCCTGAAATGTGAAATCCAAATTTATTGTCCTTATGAGAGAAGGAATGCAAAATCTGAATCACAGCATGCAATTGGAACTTGAGGCAAGCCATAGGAATAAGAACTGCCTCTACTTCACCCACATTAGAAGAATCATTTAGACCCTAAAAGATAGTCTGATCATTTTGCTTTATGAGTAGAAGAGCCTTAATTTCATCAATCATTAATACAATACTATTATCAGGAAAATGCGATGGAAACCCCAGCTAAACTAGTTCTTCAATGTGCCTCTTCATTTCCTTGATACCTTCTTTGACCACATCAAGTAATGCCTTACAATTTATTGCAGTAAAGTTATAGCTCAACACTTCATTCACCTTCTTGGCAGAAACCATTCTATCATTTACTCTTGTTGCAAATAAAGTTTCATCTGTTGTGTCATACAACTTCTACAATAGAAGTTCATAATCAACCACCCTCAAAGAAACAATAGATAAAGTTGGCTCAACCAAGGACTTGACTTTTTCACACAATTGCTGAGAATTTAGGAAGAAGGTAAGAGAAGGCTTAAGATTCACTCTCTCCTTCAATTCTCTTCCATGCAGATAGATACAATTCTTTTACTAGATTTAAGACTCCTACATTCTGTGGCCTCTGTGCTAACTCAATGGTTAGCTGCTTTGTCTTTTCTTGCTCAGCTTTGAATTGAGCTTGAGATGCACCACTTAGATTTTTCTCTTTTGTTAGATTTTGTTGCAACTGATTTGCTTCTTGAAGCTTGTCTTGATATTTCTTTTCTACGAGGGCCTTTTCCTACCTTGATGAAGCAACACTAGCCTTTTCTTGTGCTACCTCATTCTTTAAGGCAGCAACCTAAGCTTGTAATGCTTGATGTATCTACAGGGACACTATGGCTTGTAGATCTTTGTTCAAGGTGTCAATCTCTTTAACCTTGGCTTGTAGCTCCCAAGTTAAGTTACTGCTATTAGCCTTCTCTTGTGTCAAATCAGCTTCAAATTTTTGCAATCTCCTGGACATCTTCAAATAGTCAGTGGTAACTATTGAAACAGCTTCATTCTTTAACTCTACTCTATCCTGAAGCCTAAAATGAGTCAAGTCCATAGCCACTGCATTCATTGTATAATCCTGAGGCTACATCTATTCTACGGATTTGACCATATTTGGGGCTAGATGTGTAATAGTCAAGGATTGTTGGATAGGATCAAATAATGACCTCATGTGTGGGATAACAGGAATCCTATTCTCTGGGTAAATGCAAGAAGTTGTGTCCACTTAAGGTGGAAGTTTCGGAGTTAGAAAAAAATTTGAAATCGGGTTAACCAAAATGGGATCCCACTTTTTATGAAACGGGATCCCGTTTTGCTTCGAGATCCCAAGCCAAAAGCAGGATCCCATTTTCAAGAAACGGGATCCCGTTTTGAGTGTCATAAAAGGTTAATATTTTAACCTTTATGAAACGGGATCCCGTTTTAAAACGGGATCCCGTTTCATAAAGGTTAAAATATTAACCTTTTATGAAACGGGATCCCATTTTAAAACGGGATCCCGTTATTTTAAATTTGAATTTTAAGCTCAGGTTTTGCTTTGTAACCCGGTTTGGGAAATGCTTTGGGGACCCGAACCTGACCTCTGGACCAGGTTTGACCTGCAACTTGAAGGTCCTGTCAATGTCACAACAAAATAGTGACTTTGGGCATATATCTGAAGGTCTATTTTGCAGAATATTTTGACGAAATTAAAACCCATTATAGATGAAACAGTTTAGATTCCAAATATGTAATTTTTTTAAAATTGGATTAATTTTTCTATTTTTTAATCAATTTCTGATGAAATAGGTCCATAAACTTGAATTATTAGGGTTTTTTATTATTTTAATAACTTTTTATTAACATATTTTTTTGTAAAAAAAATTGTTGGAAAACGTACTTTAGACAATTCTTTTCAATTTAAAAAAAAAAAATTCAAAAAATGTTAAGTTTAGGTCATCTTATGCGTGACGTACATGATGATTTTTTAAAAGACCAAAAATAGCCAATAAAAAATTAATTAAAAAAAATATATTCAATAAAAAATTACAAAAAAATATGGAAAATGTGCTTCAGTGAGTTACAAATCTTTTCCCAAAAGGATTTTGAAAAATATAATTATTTAGGTCAAAATATGGATGACGTACACGTACATGGTATAGTAAAAAAAAAGTAACTTTTAAACAGTGGTTTTCAGAAACACCTATTCAAAATCACTTTCTATCATCTGGGTATTGAAAAAAATTACATATTTGGAAATTAGACTCCAAGTACTACATTTCATATTTAGTGACTTTTTCTAAGATTCCACCGTTAAGTGCTTCAAATTTTTAGGTCAAATGTGACAAATTCTAAAAATCAGGGAAAACACTTCCACTTTTTGGCCAATAAGTGGACACAACTTCTTGCACACACCCCTCTTTCTTTTTTTTCTTCTCCATTCTAGCCTCTATGGTTTTCTTTACTAAGTTAGCTTGGGCTTGAAATGTGGGGGGTGTAGCAATGTATCTTCTAGCAAATGGGTAGCCTTGAGGTAAACTGTAGGGAATGAAAGTCATTTTCTAGGTTAGGTCAAACTGGGACAATGCCTACTTGGGCATGGATGGGGAAAAGGGTGGAAGTGATGTAACTTGTGAAGTCATGGCTAAAGAACTAGTAGAAGGGGCTGCAGATTGCAATGGTACAGCAGAGGTGGCAGGAAATGTTAAAGCATGAGTCATTTGGGTAGCCACCACTAATTGAGAAGAAACAGAAGGAGAAGGAAGGGGAAGAGAAACACTTACTTGAGCTGCTACTGTGCTTGTTGGAACTTGTTGTGGTTGGGTTGCGACTACTTCTTATTCTGTATCTTCCTCTTGAAGTACTAATTTGTAGCTTTTTGAAGGCCTACCCTCTGTATCTTCTAGGTCTTCTTCTATATCAATCAAAGCTTGTTGTAAATGTGCCACTCCGAGACCCCCAGATGTCGAAGCCATTTGGGTCCCGTGAGGTGGTGATGAGACAATTTCTTTCTATTTCTCGAGGGTGCTTAGAGATAGAGGCCATGGAGCTCTAGGTGCTACAGATGATGCTTGCCCTATTTCTTGAATTATCTAGACCTCCTCTATTCTTTGCTCTATTTCTTGAGAACCTCCTGGAATATTTCTTATATCGAGCCTTGAAACTGGTGATGGATGCCAATCATCCCAATTTTACTCCCACTTCTTGTCAGTGTGAATATTTCCAAACATGTGAGTGAACTCAGAGATTTCTTGTCTATATTTCCAGTAAGACTTTATCTTCTCTACACTCCATTCCTTATTTTTCAAAGTTTTTCTCAGACTTGGGGTCATTTTAATTTTGGGGTCAAACTCTCTCTCTTTCACATAAAATGTTTCTAAGGCCTTGGGGCCCTCATATGGCAGGTCACTCAATTCAGCATAGAATGTAGGGTCATCTTGTTTTGGAGATCTCCTATTCTCCCAGAATGGGTGTCCCTCATGAATGAATTTAGTATAAACCTTATAACTAATAATCCAGGAAGCCAAGAAACTGTTTGGGTCATAATTCCATTTATCTTCAACAACTAAGAAACCATAAGCTACCAACTTCATTAACAAAAGGTTCTCAGTTTCTCTCTTCTCAATCCTTAACTTATCATCTCTAGCCTAGGGTACATCATACATCTTCTTCTTCTTCCTTTTGTGCCCAAAATTGTTATCAATGATAGAAATTTGTCGAGAAACTTCTAGAAATGTTACCCTATGAGTTAAAACCTTTGGGAGAAGAAAAGGATGTCCACCATAGCCATGGACTCTAAGAATAGTTGAATGAGCCCCAAAGAAATAGTCACAAGGTACTGGTGAATTAGCCAAAAAACCCCTGAGACTTGGTGTCAATCTACTTTCTACAGTTTCAGACCCTAAACGCTAAAAAATAGGAGCTACAAAATATTCTACAAACTCATAGGGATCCGAGGTGTCTGAAAGAATATGTGTCTAGGTAGACACAGGGATTGTCCTATTGCTACTAGACTCACGATCATACATATTTAAAGGGATTTGGAAGATGCTAAAATTTTGATACAATATTAGATGGAACAGGAATGCAAAGTACCTAAAAACTCAATTTTGAGAAAAATTAGCAAGTTGATCTGCCATGTCTTGAGAAATCTATTCTAAAAAATCTAGATGGTACTCTTGACACTTATCAACAGTCTTTAGTCTGAAAATCACTGCAAGTTACCGGTCGTGCACTGTTAAATCATCATATTGGCTAAAGATAAAAGACAACATGGATAGAGTGTCTTGGACGTTAGGAGTGAATTGTTGGTGGTCTGTGGGCAATGTTGGCAACTAAGTATTGTTCTTGTCCAAGTGCATCTCAATGTTTAAAAGTTTTACCTTACTATGAACATTTCCCGAGGTAGACTGTAACTTTTGAATTGTAGGAAATGTGGCTGACTTGTCATGTTGCAAAGCCAACATATCACGAATTACCTTCAGAGTTATTTTAACCACGAAGGACCTATGCTGAATAGTAAGAGTTGGAACATGAAACACTTCTGCACATAGGTCAACCAATTCTGGGTATGGGTGAACCGTGGGGACCAGAAACTATGCCAATTGTGATGTCTAGATTCTCATACTGAAAGTCTCTAATTTTCCCTTCCGTGCTCGGAGAAGGCATCTCTAATGAGCTCCCTCTCGCAAACTTTTTGTGCTCTTCTACATGTGACTGTCAAAGACACCATCTGTATAGTCCGTTACTTGAGAAGAATCCGCAGTCGCTCTAGTCTCTGGCACTCTCATTCTTGGATATTTTGCCCTTGGTTGAGCTGAGGCAGATGCATATGATTTGCTCCTCAACAATTTATTAGTTTGTTTGAAAATCCCTAGCCCCTCCTGCGGTGACTATGGCTCAAACATTCTTATGACTCTATTTTAACCTTAGAAACTCTTGGTGTGGAAAGTAGACCAGCAACTTGCAAACAAAGCTCGCTAGATAGAATTGTAGGCAAGGAAGGAAACTTTTGATGCAAATAATAACTAAAAGAAAACAAGATAGACACTAGCAAATGCAACACTAAAAGGGGGATCAGAACTTAGTTAATAAGGTGTAAGATAGAATTTATGACCCATCATGTCTTATTAATGTCATTAGTGTTTAAAATGATGGCTAATAAAGCATTCTAAATCTGCATGGGATGGTGCATTAGATCGGCATTGAAAGTGAAGATCTACTTAGAAATGATTAGGAACTTTCTTGGAATTTAAGGAACTACCAAACGGCTCTGATAAATACAATTGCTAATGAAAAGGACCTCTCTGCTATGGACATGTGTTCTCAGAACACTTATTAAAAGGGAAAAAGTGGGAAAAACAAGATAGAAAGCGGGAAAGGAATTCAAAAGACACCTAACTAAATATTGATACATGGCGAGTGTTTGAGACTCTGTGAAACTCTTCAAGAAAATCCCATTCACAGGAATCTCTTCAAGCTCACCTTCCATATTCTCTAGTTCAAATGCATTATGTTTCTTACAGGCATGAATCTTAAAAGGACATGTCCACAATGAATCAAACTTACTGTGTCGGCCTAGTTTTATAGCTCTTTCATCCCATTTTAGTACCAATGAACCAATTTCAAACTTTGGACTAGAGGATTTTCTATCAAACCAATTCTTCACAGTCTGTTGATGTTTTAACAATGACTTGTGTGCCTTTTCTCTTTTCTCCTAAACCTCCAGTAACTTAGTAAGTCAAACATGCATTGGACCATTTTCTTCAATTTCCAACTTTTTCAACAACTGTAAGGTAGGAATCTCTATACTCATTGGCATTACTACATGTTTACCATAGACTAACTAATATGGAGACATCCTAGTCACTTGCTTTGGTGTGATTCTATCAGTCCATAGTACTAAGTTAAGAAATTTATGCCAGTCTCTTTGATGATCATCTCCCATTCTTTTTGTGTCTAATTAGGTTCTTATTGGTAGACTTTGCCAAGCCATTGCCTTGTGGATAGTAATTAGAAGAAGTTTTTAGATATATTCCATTTCTTAGAGAAAATTCATACAATCTAGTTCCTAAGAATGCCTTAGCATTATCTGATATGATAGTGTGAGGAGGGCCAAACCGAGTAGTTATCCCTTCTAGAAACTCTAAGATTACCTTTTCGGTAGCTTCCTTGAGTGGCACTACTTCACTCCACCTTGTAAAGTAATCTGTTGCAGTGAGGATCTACTTGTATCCCATGTTTGACACTAGATTGATCATGCCAATAAAATCCAAACCCCATTGAGCAAAGGGTTCATCCACTATTATGGGATTTAGAGGCAATGCTACATTTCTTCTCTTCCTAGCATAGAACTAGCAAGCTTGACACTCTTTGACCATCTGCTAGCAATTTGCAAATAGTGTAGGTCAGAAATGGCCAACCTGTGTCACTTTAATTGTAGTATTTCTTACTAAAAAATGTCCCCTTGAGGTTCCATAATGAAACTCATGCAATATCCTTTGGGCTTCATCTTTCTCTACACATCTTAAAAGTATTCCATCAATATTCTTTCTAAATAAAATATGATCAATCAATACAAAATATACTCTTTGTTGCCTATACTATCTTTTCTTATCAGGGGTGAGTTCATTTGGGAAAGTACCAGTTCTCATGAACTATATTCTATCACTTACCCAAGAGTCTTGGTCAATTTCTTGGAGTCTCAATACTATTTCAATTTCTACTTCCTCAGGCATTGATTCTTTTATGTCTTGAGTTATTTATTGGCATAATCCCTTGCCTCTGACCAATTTGGTAGGCTTTACCTCTACATCATATTCTAAAATCTTAGTTATCCAATTAGCCCTCTTTTTAGTAATCTCACCCTCCATGATATATTCCCTTACACTAGGGTGGGCTACTAATATCAAGATCTTATTCCCTATTACCAAATGCCTGAATTTCTTAAGAGCTTTTACAATAGCATAAGTTTGTTTTTCAACAAAATTATACCTTGATTCATACTCCCTTAGTGTCCTGGAGAAGAATACAATTGGATGCTCTCCTTCTTCTTTGTCATCTTTCTGGGTTAGAACAACTGCCACACTGTGTTATCCTCCATATACATACATTATAAAGGGCTTAGTGAAATATGGATTTCTTAGTATAGATGCAGTGGAAATGGCTTTCTTGACTTCTTCAAAATCTCTCCCTTTAATAGTCATTTGAAGGCTAAATCTTTTTTCAGCAGCAGAGTAATGGGTCTAACTAGCCCTGCAAAATCAGATATGATGCGACTGATAAAATTATTTTTTCTCAAAAAGGACTAAACTACCTACTTGTTGACTGGAAAAGATAGATTCAATATGGCTGTGACTCACACTGGGTCTATGGAGATCCCATCTTTTGAAACAATGTGTCCTAGAAGTTTCCCTTAAGGTACAACAAAGATACACTTCTTAGGATTCAGGGAAATTCCAAACTCTTGACATTTCTAAAAAACAACTTCTAGGTGCTCAAAATGATCTTTGGCATCTTTGGTAAATATAGTTAGGTCATATAAATAGACCAGGATGATCTTATTTATAAGGTCTTCAAATGCTATATCCATGGCATGCTGAAAAGTAGCTCTAGCATTTGAAAGACCAAATGACATTTTGGCATATGCAAAAGTTCCCCATTTTGTAGTGAATGTTGTCTTATGTTGATCTTCATCAGCCAACCAAATCTGATTGTATCCTGAAAAACCATCAAGTAAGGAAAACCTTTCTGATCCAGCTATTGTTTGCAAGATTTGTTCTGTGGACGGTAGGGGGTAATGATCTTTTAATGATGCTTTATTCAGGTCTCTAAAATCTACACAGAGTCTTATGTCTCCATTCTTTTTCCTTACAGGTACTAAATTAGACACCCAAGTTGAATGTTTAATTGGAAAAATGATCTTAGATTCTAAAATCTTTTAAGTTCATCTACCATTAAGGGCTCAATTCTAGGATTCACTGATCTTTGTTTCTAGCGGACTGGTTTTGACCCTTCAACAAGTTCTATAGTGTGTTGAATGATGTCCCTCTTATAGCCATGAAGGTCTTCATAGGTCCAAGTAATCACTCTATCATACTTATTACACAAATAAATCAGCTTATCTTTTTCCTCTTGGGTAGTATCATTGCCTACCGTTAGCTTTCTTCCCTCATTGACCTGAATCTTAGAGTAATCATCTTTGTTTACCTTAAACTTTCTCTTATCTAGGCTTACATTATCAGGGTCAAATAGATTTCTAGTGTGATTAATCCTTTTGGGCGTTTATTAGACTTTAGTTGGATAATTTGATCACCATGAGCTTCTTCAATCTTGGACTGTAACTGATCAACAAACTCTCCTAACTACTGCAAAAATAAGAGTACCTGGAGATCATTATCAAAGACTTACCTGTTCTGGTCATTGTCTGGGATTACATGTCTCACTATCACTTTTATTGCCTCACTGTTAATGAGCAGGTCACTTGTTGGGTCAAATTGGGAACCAATATGTGACATTCTGTCTGCTTCAGTGTTTTTGGTTCTGGGGACAACTTTTATATTAAAAGCATCAAAACCATCTATTAGATCCCAAATTCTATGATGGTAAGACCTCATTCTTACATTCTTTGCCATGACTTTCTCTCTGATTTTTTTCACAACTAGTTCTGAATCTCCCTTGACTACCAAACTCTTAATTCCTTTCTTCTTTGCCAGCATAAGACCATGGACCAAAGATTCATATTCAACATCATTATTAGTCCAAGCAAACTGAAAATGTATGGCTCTAAGAATCTTCTTGCCCTTTGGGGAACTAAGACATACACCTGCTCCAGCACCATTTTTGCTCCTAGCCCCATCAAAATTTAAAGTCCAGATTTTTGAGTTTTTGTTAGGTTCTTCTTTTTTAGGTACTTCTTTTCTCATAACATTTGGTATTTCTTGGCCTACTTCAAAAATAACATATGTACCCAAACCAATAGAGTCATAATTTACATAAGGATCACTTTGCATCATGGTCATTAGATGACTATTTTCTTCTTCTTGTTGGGTCCTATTTAGTCCAATCACCTAATTCTTCAACAAAGACTCTCTCCTCCTTATTCATCATGGCATGGAATGCTTCAATCCTTGGGGCTGGTTCATCGGTGATATAATCTTTGGACAAGGGTTTAGACAATACCTTCATCTTTGTTCCATATTTGGTTCTCAAAATTATGTGTGACCAATCTAGTGACATGTATCCTCCTATTTTAGCTGTCAAATCTCTAGATAGGCATAAACCAAAGACAAAGGGTATATCATGGACTACTACATCATGTTTGATAGTTATGTTGGGGTAGGTATATATCTGCAATGGGAGTTGTTTAATCCTTTCTATGGTTTGGACAGATTTCCCATCTAATTGCATGACTCCTCTGGCAAGTGGCTCATATTTTATCTTTAAAGCATCTGCTATCTGTTTTGGCATGACTGTAGTACTCGCTCTAGAATCTATCATTGAGTTATGCAATAATTTCTTCCTCACTATTAAATTCAGATAGAATGGGTCTGGTTTAGACTTGCTTACCTTTGGTGTAGTATTCAACAAAACTACTATCTGCGAGGGTGGAGTGTCCTTATTTTGAGCCTTTCCTTTGTTTACAACTCCTTTTGTACTGGCAGGTTTAGGATTAACTTGAATCTGTAGTGCTTCTTGTAACATCATCTTTTGCTCTAGAATGGCCATCATATCCCATATTGATACATGAGCAGGAGTCTTCTTTAGCTATTCTACCACATTGATGGGTCCTAGTGTTTGTGCTTTTGGGTAGTAAGGATACCTTGCTCTTTCTAACATTTGGCCAGAGGCTACTTGATTTTGGACTGGTTGAGGCACTTCTTGCCTTGAAGCTAAATTATAATGAGTATGGAAAGGAAGAACTATGGCAGTCTCATTGTTGGTGACATCAGGCTGCTTCGTCATCCTTCTCTTTGATCTAGTATAATAATCAGATTATACTGTGGGTTTCTTGGAATTAGATGCTTCATTCAAGAACATTGAATCTTCATCTTCAATCCATGAGAATAAGGCATGTTCAGGGGCAATTTCTTCTTCTTGTTGAATAGACATTCCTTGCATTTGAGCCACCATTACTGCATTCTAGACATCGGGTGACTAGTATGGAGGAACATTAGACACCATAACTTGACCTTCTACCCTTCTTTGTTTCGCTATCTTTTGTTGTAAATTGCCTCTAGGACAATCTTTGGGCATATGGACATTATTGCAAGGAAAGCACCAAGCATTGGTATCCTCTGCTAAATTATTTTGCCTAGAGACTATTTCTCTATTTAGGTTATGAGGGACAACTTGGAAAGGTGTGGGAACAATGACCAGTTGATTTGAAGGTTGAGGATTATTTGGCCTTTGAGAACCTTGATAATGGTTTGCCTGATATGAGGGTTTGTTTCCTTGGTAACCCTAGTAAGGAGGCTTAGGGTAAGAGGTTTGTTGCCTTTTGATATTAATAATCTCATTTGAAAAGGTCCTAAGAATGTTCTTCATATCATCCATTTTAGATGGAGGGGCAGAGGATGTTGACATAGTAGGTTGTTGAGATGCTGGGAAGGTATACATAGACACTGGTGTAGCTGTAGGATTAGGGGTTTCCTGTGGAAAGGGAATAGAAATTTCTAGGAGCATGGGCATGGGAGTCCTTGGAGGTAATTTTCCAGCTTCTATTAGGTTATTCTCAGCCTTTACAACCAATTCACATGCTTATGGTACGGTCTGACCCCATAGGGACTGAATCATTATACATATGTCAGAATTGAAAGCTTTGAGATAGAATACAATAGCCATATCTAATGGTGGCCTAGCTGTAGTAGGGATCCTATCCTAGGTCTTTTGAAACCTAGTGTTAAAGTCTATTATAGTCTCTTGTGGTGCTCTCTTGATAGTGATTAACTACTACAGTAGGGAAGATTTGTCACCTTTTTCACTGAATCTTGCAAAGAAAGCATCACCAACCTGATCATAGGTAGATATTGTATCTGGGGTCAAAGATCTATACCAGTCTAGAGACTTCCCTTTGAGAGAAGCCCCCAATAGTCTAATAGCTACATTTTGTATAGTAATGACATGTATTGCACACACATCTGATACATCTTGAAGATGCTCCCCTGGTGTCTTGGAATCTTCTCCACTGAATTTGGGTAAAGCTTTCAAGACATTAGCTAGTATCAGATCCCAAGTATCTAGTGGTGTTGGTAGAATGAGTGGACTATTATTGTTTCAATTTGCATAGTTCCTTGGAGGTACTGGTGCTCCTATGTTTGCTCCTGATGCTATTGCAACTCAATTTACTCTTCTTCTTGGAGTAGTAACTAATCATGACAACAAAATCCTCAGATTAGCAGTAGATTGAGCTCTTGTCATCGGTCTATAGCTCTGACTCCTCGTCACTCTCTAGTTCCTACGATCTTGATTAGAATTTGAAGA
Organism: Cunninghamia lanceolata; assembly: GCA_027924645.1. NCBI lineage: Eukaryota > Viridiplantae > Streptophyta > Pinopsida > Cupressales > Cupressaceae > Cunninghamia > Cunninghamia lanceolata. The sequence goes on from BSBN01000193.1 coordinate 11,545,117, forward strand.
AAGGTCCCACTGGACGTGCCAAAAATTGTTGATGCATAAAATTGCACAGGTTCCAACACCAACATGGGAAGTTTCAAGAATGTGGGACTTGCTACTTGAAGCAACCTCTAGATTTTAGAGAAGCTGGCTCTTCCTAATTTAATGGGGTTTTGGGAAAAGACCAAAGGAATAAAAATGATTACAGATACAATAAGTAAAATTTTAACTCTATGGTGATGCACCCAAATGAAATGTATTTCCTTAACTAGCATAGTGAACCAATTCTTAAGATTCAACTATATTAAAGAGAAAATATTGCATGATCAATATAGATGGATTGTAAATGAATAAAAAGATCAAAGACTAAACTTAGAAGATTTAAGCAAAGACACAGATAATATCACCAATGGCAAAGAACAAAGCTTCTTTCATTAACAGTTCAACAAATACAAAAGGCACATCAACATGCATAGGTATATCAGCTTTCTTATCATAAATAGCTAGACTAAGGCAAAATGATACAATTTGGTCACAACAAGGTCTCTGAACTTTCTAATTAATCCTTCTGAATTACAATATCTCGTACATATATAGCCACAAAATTTGGGTCAAAATCACCTGTAACTGTTTTGAATCTTCAATGGCCTCAATAGAACTAGAATTAACTGGGACTTGATCTAACACTGAGATTTCTCTAAATCTACAACCTCTTTCCCTACATGCTCATTGGTCGAGCAATAAAATATGTGGCACACTAACTGCAGTTCAGTTGAGACACATGGCAGCACCCGCAGGCTCTAAAAGCTTCAAAAATATACCACGTGGCAACACGCGCTTAACACTTAACATTTTTCCTTCAAAACAAGGCACATAAAATGGTGCCACTTGTCGCCATCCACCAAACTTTGATATGTGATACGTGGCAGCACCCATTGCTACTTACAATTTTTACCTTTATGCCCCAAGCACCTATGAATATAACATTTGTTGCTATCCACAAAATCTTCTATTTAATATGTGGCAACACCCAAGAAACCAACTTAGGACACATGACACCTTCTGCCTCTATGAGAGGCTCTCCCTCCTACTTTAGAACCTCGTAGTAATGACACTTGTCACTTTCTGTGTAACTCTTAGAAACTTTAGCTATTATTATAAGGGTCTTAGAAACTTTAGCTATTATTATAAGGGACCCACCATATACATTTCAATGCCTTTACAACCAAAATAGGCAACATGTGGCAGTGCTCGCTTAAAGTAGCGATAATCTCATGGCACCCTCTACCAGTTCTTATATTTATCAATAGATTCTCTTGGAGCTCTGCGAAGGTGACACTTGGCAATCTCCACTTAAACCTGAGACTTTTAGAAATAACTACGTGATGATCTCAGCTGATATTAAGATGAACATATCTTATACTTCCATGACCAACATGTGGTGCACTCTGCTGCTAGGATACTATAGTAACATCCTGAGCCCACCATATTTACATTGATAGTTTTTTAAAACAAAAAGGAACCCATGGTAGCTTATGCTACTATGATAGAAAGGACACTTGGTGACTTCTACCAGCTTGTTTGAAACACAAAGAAACTACACCAAGGCCCGTGGCGAATGACATGTGGCTCATTCCATGTTCAGGAAACAACTTTGCATAAAAGAAGAAAAGGACAGACATTATCTTTGACACTTATATAATGCGGAGGCAACAAAAACAGTAGAAATTGTAAAACCATAGGCTGCAACCAATAGAAAAATTAAAATGTAGAGTTGGGCTCTACACATTGTATTAACAAATTTAGAAATAAGGAAATTGATTTCCAAAACATTATGGAAGTTATAGATGGGAAAAATACTCTCTTTGGAAAAGAAGTAATACAACTTAGCACCAATAAGATCCCAACAGGGTTAGTGGCTTTAGAAAGAGCATTTGATAATAGAGATTAGTTGACTGCAAAGATTGCTTCCCCCTCACATGGAGGATCTAGAGGAGATAAACATGGGTACATGAAATACTCCAAAGAAAGTCTACATAGGTAAACATTTGAAACCACATATTAGGGCAATGTTGCTAGCCTTACTGAGAAAATACAAACATGTCTTTGCCCGGTCATATGAAGACTTGAAAGCATATAGAGAGGACTTATTTCAACATGAAATTCCCCTTAAACCTAGAGCTAAACCATTTACACAGAGAAAGTGACCTATTAATCCCACTTTAGCTCCAAAAATACAAGAACTTATGAAGCTTAGGGATGTTGGAATCATTGAACCCATAAGACATTATACTTGGGTGTCAAATCTTGTCCTAGTAAGAAAGAAAAATGGAGATATAAGTGTGTGTGTAGACTTTAGAAATCCGAATGTGTCTTCTTTAAAGGATAATTACCCCTTGCCCAACATGGAAGCTATGTTACATAAGGTGACAGGGTGTGAACTCCTATCCATGATGGATGGATTTCAAGATACGATCAGGTGAAGGTAAGAGAATTAGAACAGTATATGACTACCTTCACAACTCCATGGGGAACTTATGTAAATGGCAAGATGCCATTTGGATTGACAAATGCAGGTGCTACTTTTCAAAGAGCAATGGATGTTGCTTTTACAGGGTTAATTGACTCCTTATTAGTTGTATACCAAGATGATTTGACTGCTTATTCAAATAAAGAAGAACAACATTGTATGCATCTAGAATAGATTTTCATTAGGGAACTAGAATATGGCATCTCCCTAAACCCTAAGAAGTGTGCATTTTGAGTGACTGAATGAAAACCCTTGGGGTACATAGTGTCTAAGGATGGAGTTAGGATTGATCTTGAAAGGGTTGCAACAATTGATAAAATCTAGATGCCTAAAATAGTTAAAGGCATCTAGTCATTCTTTGGGAAGATTAACTTTTTTGGAAGATTCATTCCTAATTTTGTAGAGATTACCAAAGCTATATCTAAAATGTTAAAGAAGGGTGAGTCTATAGCTTGGGGAAGTGAGGCAGTTCAATCATTTCAAAACATCAAAGAAGATATCAAGACTATCCATATTCTAAAGTCTCCTAATTTTACTAAACCCTTCCAATTCTTTTCATTTGCTTCATTCCATACAATAGTTGCATGCTTAATACAGAAAAATAATGATGGATTTGAACAACCAATTCCCTTTTCAGCAAGTCTTTGTAGGTAATAGAATTCAAATATGATATTATGGAGAAACATGACTATGCTTTAGTTAGGATAGTTATGAATTTTAGACCTTATCTGATTGGAGCTCAGATTGTGGCATATGTGCCACATGCAGTAGTTAAGGATATATTCACTCAGAAGGAAGTGACTGGAAGGCGATGTAGATGGATAAATAAATTCCAAGAGTTTAATATTGAGATTCATATTAACAAACTGGTAAGGGGACAAGGTTTGGCTAAATTAATGATAGAATCAAATCTGGAAGAATGCCAAGTAAATGTAGTTGAAGACCGAGCTTGTGAAATATACAAATCAAAATGGTATAAATACATTATGTATTATTTGCAAAATCTGAATTGTCATACTAATTTGGGTGACAACCAAAAAGGAACATTAAAATTACATGTCAAATATATTATCCTCCAAGGTGAATTGTATTGGAGGAACCATGATGGTGTGCTACACAAATGTGTAGATGAAAATCAAGCCATGAATATTTTAACTAATATACATGTAGGGATATGTGGCGAACACTATACAACTAGGACTACTGCCCATAAAATTCTCAGGGAAGGATACTGGTGGTCGAACCTTTTCTCTGATGCACATAAGATGGTGAGGAAATGTGATTCTTGCCAAAGATTTTCTGGAAAGCTTCAGTATGCAGGTGCATTACCTTTTAAGACTATAATGATAGAGGCTCCATTTTAGCAATGGGGAATAGACCTCATAGGAGAAATAGTAGAAAAGTCAAGTGGAGGACACAGTTGGATATTGGTTGCCATAGATTATTTCACCAAATGGATTGAGGCCATTCCAACCAAGAAAGCCACAAGTAAGGTTGTTCTTGACTTTATCTTTAAACATGTAATAATCAAATTTGGAGTACCACTGAAATTGGTCACAGATAATGCAATGTGCTTCAGGTCTGGTGAGTTTGTCGATTTATACAATAGTTATGGAATCACTTTATCTCATGCTTCACCATATCATCCTCAAGGAAATGGTCAAGCAGAATCTAGTAACAAAAGTCTCATGATGATAATCAAAAGAATCATTGAAAAGAATAAAAGAGCATGGGATTCAAAATTGAAGTTAGCACTATGGGCTAATAGGGTAACAGTAAAAAAGGTAGTGGGTAGGTCTCTGTTTGAATTAGTGTATGGTATAGAGGCCAAGTTAGTAGTGAATAATCTCCTACCAGTGTACAAGTTTATAAAATAAAGTGATGAAAATATGGAAGATTCAATGGCTAAGAGAGTTGGTTGCACTAGATGAAGTTAGGAGAGAAGCCTAGAAGACCAATATCAAGAAACAATAGAAGGTAAAGTATTTGTTTGACAAAAGGACTATAGAAAGGAAATTATAGATGAATGATTTGGTTCAGATTGTATGGAATGTTTGGAACCAGGACAAGGACAAACATGGAAAATTTGAACCGTTATGGATTAGCTCTTATTTGATAAGTAATGCTCACGGAGAGGATTCCTATTTTCTCCAAGGACTAGAGGGTGAATTTTAGGAGATGCCTGTGCATGGGCAATTCCTAAAACCTTAATTTTCATAAGTAAGTTCTCTATGCACATTGTAGATAGTGTATATTCTTGTACATTTTGTCCTTTTGGTCTTGTCTGGTCTGCTCCTAGAAGTCTAGTGGTTCTTACTACAACCTAAAATCTTACACATCCCCAGTCAGAGCTAATGGTGATACCTGTGGGGGTTTATGGTTTTAAGTTTGTAAAATAGCAAGTCTTTACCTTTGAAATCTTTTAAGCCTAAATTCTTAAGCCTCATACGCTTTATCTTCTAAATCCTTGTTGACCACCTGTAGTAGGTTCCCTATCCCTTAAGTTATGACTTGAAGCCACTATATTAATTAGGTGACTGGCCCCATGTCCTAGGTTTACCCCTTATGACCTGTGAAAAATTAGATTTAAGTCCTAAGTCTTTGTATAGGTTATAAGGTGCAATATGAATGTATTTCGTAGCATCACAATGCATCAAATATGACATCATCCTATTGTATGATTACAATAGGGATACACCTATCAAGAATCAAGGCTTACAACCTCTTTATTGAAGAATCTTACCCCGTCCAACTGTGTACTACCAAGTGCCAGTCTGAGAAGCAATTTGTAGGAAAACTCAAATCTAATGGTTATGCATAATCACAATGGAATATTTCCAAGGGAGAATATTCACTGCACATTCGCAAGATAGTGACACATCACCTCATCTTATTAGAGAAGTGAAAGACAAATGAAAGGTGGATGTGTGGGGGCTTTATTGCACCTACACAGGGTAAGTAATTAGTGGTTCATTTCTCATTGCGATGGCACGAAATGGTACCACATGTCCCGATCACACAAAAGGTGATGTGGTTAGTGGAGGAGGTATGTTTGACTTGGCTAGTCCTTATTAGCTAAAGACTTTTCAACTAGGATGACCCAAATTTTCAAATCTGGTGGGTAAATGACAGCAGTGGATCTCACAAGGAAAAAATTAGATCAAAAATGTAGATTTACATTATTGTGAAGAACGTTGAAGGCACCCTGTGACATGAATGGGAGATTAAGTTTGAGGCTACCTCCATTAATGCCTTAGAACCTATGCTACAAAGCTTGAAAAGGATGAGAGTTAGGGATTTTTGCATCATTTCTTCAAGGATGAATATAGTTCAGATGTTCAACAGATTCTTAGGTGAGGAAACAAAGAGTTTCAGGCTTTTGCATGCATAGAAAAACTAGTATGTTCACTCTATCTGACTGTGCCTGATATATTGTAAGTTGACTGTTTGATTGAAAGGGTAGGGAATTGTTAAGATAAGAAGCCCTAGTTTATTGTATCATTTGAAAAAATGAGTCAAGCTGGTCAAGCCTCTGCTTCTAAATGTAGTCAAGATGAGGATCTTGTTATCCAACTCCTAGGCTCTATAAGACATGCCTTGAATTTGCATGGTCCCAGTGGGCTAGATGATAAGTTCCTTGATTTCTGTTATAGCTGTAGGGATGCCTGATTGCCTATTCCTGGTTAGGTTTATTTGAGCATTAGTATCATAGAATGGATTATAAGGCCCCAGTCTATAATGCTTGGTGCTTTGATATGACCAAGATAATTTTCCCTAATGTATTTCCTAATCTAGACCTACTGAGGACCATAACATAGAGGTATGATCCTCAAACAAGGACAATCTTGGTAGGGAATGAAACAAAAATTATCAAGTTCACAAAGGGGTTCATTGCCACTATGTTCAACTTAAACCCTATAGCCAGTAAGCCAGTTGACTTAGGTGCATTGAAGAAAAAGTATCAAACTGTCAAGCACTCATATAGAGATTTCAACTTGGCCAAACACAGGCCAAAAGGAGTTGATGGCAAGTTGGTGAAGATATCAGATAAGGAGGAGGAGCCCTTTCAGTGTTCCTTATTCATGCATTATTTTGTGAAGACCTACCATAGTCTATGCCAGGTGCTTGGGAGGGATTCTTCAAATAGAATACCCATCTCTCTGATGATGATGGCAATAAATGTTTAGGATCAAGATACTAGGGAGCCGTATGATTACGGTACCTATATTGCAGATAAAATGCACAAACAAATGATGGTAGTCAAGAGCAAGTTATTTACTATGGATGCCCATGTTGAATTCACATGGTATTCTTTATTGTGCCATATGATTTTGTTTGCCTTGTTAGGTATCTGACATCATAATTTAAATGTTAAAATAGTAGATGCATGAGAAAATATATTGCCAGTACAAATATGGACATGCATGTTGGACATGCATTGTGTGGACTCTAATTATATAATCTTTGCGGAGTATTTTTGTGAGAAGGGTTCTTAGTTTTTTGGAGCCTGAGGGAGAAAGGCTACATGCAGATATTTTAGATTTTTTGAGGCCTTTGGATAGGACCCCAGATTTGGGAATTGATCATAATTGGGGTGATTGGTTTTACCATGAGCACACCACCTACATCAAGATCTATGGGTGTGAGGCCCCTCCCCACATTCCTATGTACCTAAGAGAATTGCATTCTTCAAAATTATTAGGTAGTTAAATGAATCAGCTAAAGAGTATCTGAGAAAGCATAAGAAAGGTTCATTTTTTCCCACCTCCCTTGGATTCATTAACTTTTTGACATCTGACAAAGGTGGGTTGGATCAAATTAATTCAGTTTCATCATAATTTAAATGTTAAAATAGCAGATGTATGAAGAAATATATTGCCAGTACAAATATGGACATGCATTGTGTGGACTCTAATTATATAATCTTTGAGGAGTATTTTGTGAGAAGGGTTCTTGATTGTTTGGAACCCGAGGGAGAAAGGCTACATGCAGATATTTAAGATTTTTTGAGGCCTTTGGATAGGACCCTAGATTTGGGGATTGATCATAATTGGGGTGATTGGTTTTACCATAAGTACACCACCTACATCATGATCTATGGGTGTGAGGCCCCTCCCCACATTATGCCTATGTACCTAAGAGAATTGCATTCTTTGAAATTATTAGGCAGCTGAATGAATCAAATAAAGAGCATTTGAGAAAGCATAAGAAAGGTTCATTTTTCCCCACCTCTCTTGGATTCAATAACTTTTTGACATCTAACAAAGGTGGGTTGGATCAGATTAATTCAATGTTGCAATGTTATAGGATGTATTTTGAGCAGCCAAGGATTTTTGACCTTCAAGGCTTTATTGATAGGGTGAGGTTCAACAAGAAAAGACCAAGATATATACATCAAATTGACTTTGATGAAGACACTATTAGGAATTGTTTCACAATGATTGATGTCCACAACTTGAGGATCAAGTGGGACACAATAATGGTAGGAGAAAGGATGAGGAAAAACCTAAATACTGCATACCGGGGTGCCTTTGTAGAAGTGTAGGACCCTATAAAAAGAATTCAAAAGATGTTTGATAATGTAGAGAAAATGATTTCTAGTGCTCCTACAGGTGAAGAAAGGCCATCCTATTAGCCTAGCAGCTCAAGAGGGGGATATGTTGTGAAAAGGGAATCACATAACCTTTCCACTACCAAGAGAGAAAAAATAATTGATCTAGAGGCTAAGGAAGAGATTGAGGTAGTAGATTTAGAGGGAGAGGTAGAGGAACAGATGTAAGAATTTGCTCATCAGGTGAATTCACCTCACAAAATAAGGCCTTACTCTTCCCCTAAAAATTGGTCAATGAGGACCATGACAAGCCAGACTGTGCACATAGAGGACATCAAGGTGATGGCTTGTAACAAATTCTTGGAAGATGATGAAATCAGGAGTTATGTGCTAAATGTGAGGAGTGTGGAGTTTCAGAATAAAATTAAGGATGCCAAGAGTGGGGCCAACCCCTCTGAATATGAGGCCATCACTCAAAGAGTGTTGACAGAAGTCAATCAGGCCATCATCAAGATGACTCTAGAGGAGGGGAGGTAAGAGTAATATCTTACTCCTCCCTCATTGGACTCTATCAGATACAATTGCATTTGACACCATAACTAGAGAAGACTCAAATGTAACATATGAGCAAGTTGAGAAGGATGTCTCTGGTGCAACCTTCAATCCTAGGTTTAAGACACTAGCAATATGGGCTTTGGCCCCAAGTAATAATAAGCCAAGGATTGGACTGGCAGAGTTAACACAAGATGTGATAATCAAGAGGGTATCTGACACCCCTACTCCCCAAGCTAGAAGTTTGAATGTGCAAATTGCACAATTCGTTAAAGTATTGACTAATAAGTTGTAGAAGGACTAGGATGAGTTGCTACTACAATACACACAAGCTATTGTAGAACTCAATAAGTGTAAAGAGCAGCTATCACTAGGGGCTGGTACTTCCACTCCTCAACCTATGATACCAACTAGAGAATCATTTCCAGATGACACAGAGTCCCTGTTGGTAGAAATAATAGAATTGAAGAAGGAAGTGAAGAGAATGAAAGATGAAAAGAAAAATTCATTCAAGGAGATCGTCACTAATTTGATCAACCATAGAGTGACCAAGGTTTTGGCAAAGGTGGATGAGACATGGAAGTCTTATTCAGATTCAAGGGCCACCTTTGATAACCATGAGAAGGACAAGGAAAGCCTCAAGACAATGCAGAGTACGATGCTGCCAAGGACTAGTGAATTGAGAGACCTGGAAAGGTGTGCAAGGTTTGATGCACAAGTGCCACCTGAGATGAAGCCAACCCTTGACATGATGGAAATTCTTGAAGGGGTTGTAGCTTTCTAGTTAAAGCTAGATAAAGCATTGGATGAGAAGAGACAATTTATTGAAAAAATAGATAAGAAAATAATGCCTAGTATATTGGAGGCCATTGGTTAGGTCAAAGATCTTTACAAGTGGAAAGTTGAATTTAGTGACAATGTTGGCCAGCTAATATCTACATGTTGCACTGATGGAGACCCCAAGCTGAAGATGCTGAGTTCAACTTTGGATAAGCTGCATGTATTAGAAATAAATTTTGAGTTGTTCTCTAAGGAAACAAAGGTTTTGATTGATATATGGTACACAAGACACAATGACAAGATTTCAAAGGTGATCTCATTCCAGTGGTCATCAAAGATATCATATACTGAGTGGGCAGAGAAGTATGGATAAGTGTAACTAAAGTGAATGAGCAACTACCTCTCCTCTGCATTCATGTATTCAGGGTCCTCCAATCATTTGTGTTCCATTTGATATATTATTTTCTATCTTTTCTCTAGACTCAATGTAATAAATGCTTCAATGCCCTTGCGCAACGCTTTGTAATGTAATTTCACCTAACCAACAAAATGTAATGAATGATTGGTGCTAGGTTATGTGTCTATAAAGAACCGGTTGCCTCACTTTCTAAGGTTGTTGGAAGTTTAGGGATTTTGAAGACTGAAAGTAATACAAAATTTTGGCTGGTTACTCTCTCTCTATGATGTTGTGAGTTCCATTTTAATGTATGTATGTGTTTTCATAAGCTATTTATTAGTTTTAGATTAAGTTATATGAGTAATATTGTTTGTATGTACTTCTATTAATTGTCTCCAATTGTTATTTGCATCTTTCTTTAGAATGAAGTAACTAAGGGTTTTCTAAATTCTGTGATGCATATCTTCTACATTGCATGTTTAACTTCTTGCTTATGTTTAAGGAACATAATTGAAATGATTTAAGTCAAATATGGAGAAACATGTGTGATAATAGGGATATTTTTAAGTAGAGTAAATAGGAATACCTAATCCTAGGAGTTCACTGCAAGGCAGGAATTAAAAATCCCTCTAAAAACTTGTATATTTGCTTAGTTTGTAGAAACTCATTTGCATATTTTAATTTGGACTCCATACCCTAGATAGGCACTAGCTAGATGCTTGCATTAAGTTTATGAATCAAATGCTAATCTGGCAACCAAATACATAAAATCAAATCAAATCAAAACCTTAAACTATAGGATATTAGTAGGATTTTAGGTTTCAAATCCTCTGATTCACAACTGAAGTAAGGTATGAACCTAGCCCCTTTGTGTTTATTTTATAGTTTTGGTCTACAGTATAGAGGATTTTTCTACTTTGTATCAATACCAAGTTATAGCCAAGATTCACCATATGGCTATTGAGTAAGGGACCCCCTAGGTCTTGCAGAGCCTGAATTGTAGAGGAGACATAGAATCTATCTCCTATTCGTTGGCCATTAACTTGAGGATCTTGTGGATAGAAGATGGTAACTTTTTAGGAAAACTTAGACAATCAGCTAGAAAAAAACCCAACAAGGGGTAGAAAAATTAGACATGCTTTCACTAGTTAATAACACGGGGTAGACTACCATGTGTTGATCTAACTCATGCACCTAGGTATGAGAAGTAGTGTTCAATGTGGCCTCATGATTGGAATCCACTTCTATTTCATGGTAATTTATAAATGAATAAGTTGAGAAAGTTCAAAGAGAAGGTAGAGCTATCTTAGTAGAGTCATGGGAAAAATTTCTGAAATTTGATCCTGATCTGATAGGGTGGTAGAATCTCATAAAGTGATTGGGTTGTGAATCTCATAAACTGAATTAGGCATCACAAAACATAATCTAAGATAATGAGAAGAATGCTATTATTTTTTTTGAATATTTAAATAGTTTGAGAGTTTGAGGTTCACTAAAATATAATGTATGAAATTTAATTTGGTGAAGAAAAGTGTACATATCATTATCAAATGATCTCAATGACACTACACTAAGAACAAATAGCTCATTTAGGATGAACCTAATCTCCTACTATATTAGTAGAAGAGAATATTTCAACTAGCTAGACCTAATGTACTTCACCCTTGAGAAAAGCTAAGTTTCTAACAAGTCAAAACACTATGTTATAGAATTTATAGCTATTAATTTGACAAGATAGAATTGAAAATGTAAATACAAGGTCAAGAGGAACTTGTCCAAAATTTTGTAGCTATCTTCCTATTGATGGTCCATTTAACACATGCATGTAAGACAAGCAAGGTGAGATTCAACTTGGCTCTCCTAAAAGGACAACTAATCCAAAAGAGATTAGAGATCCCCAAGGTCTTGAGAGTTAGGTCAAAACTATGTTGCACAAGCATAGGGTAAATATGGATAGTTTACAAGGGATCTTGGTTATTCAATTCAATTGTTCAAAATTAGTGTAAATTAATGTAATTATGATTGTTTTGAAATAAAGATAAAAAATTGCAAGGAAAATGAGAAGTAAATGACACAACACTTTGTATTTTAAACTTTATATCAACACATCCACCCAAGAAATTCATTAATTGCAATATTATAATCAGTTTTATAAAACCCAATCATTCATATTACAGTGCAACAGTCAATGGATTCCCAAACAAGTATGATTTGAATTATAAATTCTGACTACTGTATTCCACAAACAAATTAGAAATAGAATTCCAAATTTTAAAGCACAAATTTTAGAATTTCTTGAATAAATACAGAAGTAAAGAATAAGTGCAAAGCACTACATCAGAAACATGATGATAGATCCCATGAAATTTATAGCCATCCTGTATTGATTTCTTCAAACTTTAATAGAAGAAAAATAAATCCAACACAAGTACAAGAAATATGTTTCTAGAAAGAACTACCTTCTCTATTTTAAATGTTGTAAAAACTAGTAACTACTAAAAAAGCTTCAAAAATCTAAATGTGGACCAACAACCTAATTCTTAAACTTTCAGACCCTTGAACAAAATGAGTCCTTCCCTTTTATAGGCATCTCCAAAGAATAATTACAATAGTCTAGAACTACATGCAATACCTTTTTTCCTTGTTTTTATTACCAACTTCATGAAACTCAAAAAATACATTCAAAAATAGAATTGTTGTTGCATGCCAATTTCCAAGTTGACTTTTCAACTCAAAAATATAAAAAGAAAAAGAGAAAGATATCCTGGAGGACCCACTTTATAAAACAGTGAATCCCTTCTTACAAAAGTGGATACACAAGATTTACACACCAAAAATTAACTAAGTCCAAAAATGAACTTAGTGAGAACTAGATGCTCCTATAGAAGTTAGGATTTTCTTGTACTCAGCAAAATTTGACAGTAGTCAATCTACCCTTTCCACTTGCAGCTCATCTAACCATTCATACATGAATTCAAAAGTATTAAAGTGTTGAGAAACCTATTCACATCTCCTTTCCATGTTACTTATGTCTACCAAAGCTAGTTTGAAATGAGCTTTAATCTCCACAAATCTATCCAACACATTTTCATTGAGATTCAAAGTTTTTTACAAATCATCCATATTATTCTTGACGACATTCTTAACTTTATCCAATGGTTCTAGTCTATATTTGTCATGAGCATACATATTGGGACCCACAATAGCTTTGACAAAGTCTCAAAAATGGCAATATATTGAAAAATGTCTTGTCGTAATATCATTAATGCAGGATGGTGCATAGTCAACTATTGAATTTTATACTAAGTAAACTTTACACAGAAGTCAAGAAAATCAAGCTCGTCATCATGTAAAATGTCTGACTCAATTAGCTCCTCCTGAGTAAGCTTATTGATTTGCTTTAAATTTCTCAGAATTTGGTCTAGCTTGGACTACTCTTTCTTATGGTCTTCAATGAAAGAGTCTATCTCTTGATCTAATTTACATGTCTCTTCATAATAAGGAAAATATTTGTCAAAAATATTGAAGGCCGCTGCCAAAAATTTGGCCACCCATTTATCAATTACCAACAACTTTTCTTTCATAGCCTGTAAAGCATCTACTTCCTATTTTGTCATTAGAATTGGCACATTTGTTGATGTTGGCTACTTAGAAATGGGTGTGGAAAGACCTTTAGAAAATGTTTTCATCTGATTTAGCTACAGTTTCAAATTGTCTTTTCTTTGTTTATCTTTGTCCATTCTTGATTTCACAGTTGTATACGTAGAATCAAATGAAGTAATTTCTTCTACATGACTGTGCTTCCCCAAATTCACTTTCATGATCTAGTAATCCTTAACTTGCAACACCTGATCATCTTTATTATCTATAAGGGTAGTGATTTTTGTAATTCTTTCCCCTTTTGTCATTGGTCTAGATAACTGACAAAGTCCTAGGCTTCTTCCTAGGTTTTTCCTTTTCAATCTCTGCAATAATTTCATAAAAAATTAAAGGCTTGATGATAACCTATTACCTTTTAGCAAAGTTCAAATTGAGCCAAGATGGTACCGCTGGTGCCTATAGTGTGTTGGCACCCTCAAAATTTGCAAATTTGATGTGCCTATCTCCTCTCAATGTGTCGATAGAGGCTAGGTCAACATGCTGCTTAATCTACCCCAGAGCCCAACTTTGCCAATTAAAATCTTGCAAATCAGAGATCATCTTGCAAATCTGTATAGTAGGAAGTTTTTTGGCACATATGGTAACATGTCTATTTAGTTTTGCACTTCTAGGAGGAGTTTTACTAGGGTATTTAATTCCTTTTTGACTATGACCAGGCTAGATTTGGTGTTCTAGAAAGTTTCAAATCTTGCAATTTTGAGGACGACCCATTTCTTTCTTTGGTCCAAAACTTCTCCAGTTCTAGTTTCATCAAAATCAAAGACCATATGATGCACTATTTTAGTGCATTTTAGTTGCGGCAAAGGCATCCGACAGGCCAGTTTACAAAGGAGGTCTCGAAATTCTTTTAGCAATGCGAATTCTGAGGAAATGGGTTTGCTTTAAATAATAAAAAAATGTCCTTGCACAAATTTTCATAGTCCTTCAATCTCCCGTCTGCCTGCAGTGAAAATGCACTGTTTCCCCAAGGGAAAAATTAATTATTTTTCATTCTCCAAGCTTGAAAATTGCAAATTCTAAAATATTTATAGGAAGAGTGATATTTTAAGCGAGGAAATATTTCAACATGAACCTTGGTTTATAATTTTTATACATTATAAGGTTATGCAAAGGGAAATAAAGCTCATTTATAAGGATTTTGCACCATTGCACGGGTGCTTTGCCTGGACCTCCTCTGTCATGCGATGGTGTGATATGGACCTTTCTCAGTAGATTTTGGCCTACTATTTCTTTTGCTGTGAGTGTTGATGCCTTTCCTTCACCATGGAGGGTTTTCTAAGGTCCTTAGGCCATGTTTAGGCATGTGCTGTCACTGGAAGGAATGTTGATCACGTTTTTGGTCTTTAGGCAAACTTTTGGAGGCTCTATTTGGCCAAAACTTGCTGCTCCATGCTCCAAATCTATCCCTTGACAATTTGTAATGCTTGGGTAGAGATTTTAGATGTATTTGAGGCATGTTCTAATTGCTAGCAGCTGCAAAAACACCCCTACATCAGTGAAAACAACCCAGTGATGATGAAATTTTACATGGAGGCTGTAGAATTGTGTTCTCTATTATCTCAGAGGATGGATGCAAGTAGGAGTCTGAAGAGAAGACCACACAGTTCCATATCGTAGCCATGCACGGGGATGAGAGAGCCTTCAAGCAAGCCGTGCGATGGTGTGAAATGGTGGTGCCCAGCAATTGCAAAGTAAAAAGTAAAAGATCAAAAGGGGGAAAATAAATTACAAAGACGTATGGTTCTAAGTTTCATTTATTTTGTCTTTCTCCTCTTTTTATATAATTTTAATATTCCCAATGTTTATCAGCGGTAAATTGCAATATGTAATAGCTCACCTACCCGCCTTAAATATGGGACTCTTTGGTACCTCATTTGTGTTGTCTATAAAGGAGTGTTGGTAATTCATTGTAGTGGTTATTGGTGATTTGGGCATTTTTTGCTATTGAAAATATAGAGCAGTTTTGGAGGGTGGTCTAATTTTGAGTTGAGAGTCTATTTCCATATAATGTTGAATGTCTATTTTCTTTAAGCATTTATCAGTTTAGATTGAATTTATATGAGAAATGCTACTTGCATGTGTTTCTATTGATTGTCTCCTATGTTAGTCGTGTTGCAAATATGTGTCTCAATGGTATTGTCATTGGTATCAACTGTGCCTTATTTGTTCCCTGTTCAGGAGACTGGAATGTTGATGATATTGAGAAAATTAATGAAGACTCAAGGTTTGCAGACCTTATGGCTGCTCCAATCAAGAATTGAAAAGTCTGCATGAAGATTTGAAGAAGTTATGGTCATCTGATTAGAACTGGATCTTGCAGTATTCAGAAGAGACAGAGTGACAGTAAGTTGGTCTGGATTACTTCACAGTGAAATATTATGATCTACAGATCTAAAGGCATGTTTGGAAAGTTAGTGTGTATCATCAACTCCAGTTGTTTGTGGTTTGGAGGTCCACAAGCCATCCTTCTAGTTTAACAGTCATGACAGACAGTTTTCTTGAAGTTTCGGAGGAAGATACAAGTGATTCTAGTAATCTGGTTTAGAGTGGATGTTATTAGTGAGTTCAATGTGCTTGTGGAAGTCTCTGGATCATGTGGCTACTATGTTGGAGGTTCACATTGGAGTTTGAGCTTGTTATTGAAGATTTCCTCTTTGAAGTTGTTTTTCTTCCCAATCTTGGCCGACCGGATGTTCCTAGCATGTTGCGGATGATCTAAAGATCAATTTATGAAGCATGACATGTTACTAGAGGAAGATTCAAGTCTCAGCTATGATTGGCTGATAGTGTAAAGATTCGCATTAAGTTTAGCTGACCTTGTTGATCATTCCAAGATTGATGAACTGTATAAATACTTGTTGAAGAGTTGTTAAACATTATCCTTGAGCAAAATAGATTAAATTTGAATAAAGGATCAGAAGCAGAGTAGAGAAGAAAAGGATCAAGAGTAGTTTAGAGTGTGAAGTTAGTAAAGAATAATTTGGGGCAAAGCAGAAGTTTTTGAGGATTCTTTGAAATTGCACCAGGCATGAAGTAGATGCTATTTCTCAGTTAATTCTTTCTGTTCTAAATAAATTTTGTAGGCAGTGAGCCTCTCTTTTTGAGCAGTGAGCTATGGGCAGTATGCCTGAAGGCATGTGCCTTCTATTTTTCTAAAGTACTTTTAATAGGGTACAAATCTTTGTGGGTTAACCCCCACCGTGGTTTTTCCCTTAACCGAGTTTCCACATCAAAATCTTGTTGTCAAGTGTGTTGATTATGTTTATGCTCTTATGTTGTTGATCTATACTTTAATGTTTACATCATTAATCTGGTAGTAAGATAATGAATAAGGTTAAAAGAAGAAAAAGTTTATATTGTGTGACAACTGATTCACCCCCCCTCTCAATTCTCTGGTCTAATTCCAACAATTCACATTATTCTCTTGAACAAAGGTACTAAGGGTTTCTAAGTTTTTGAATACACATTGGCTATATTGCATATTTGGTTTTTTGTCTCTAATTAAGGGTTAGATTAAAATATTCTAAATCAGATATGGGGAAGGGTGTATGATAGCAGGGATATTAGTAAGAAGAATCAATAGAAATACCCATCCTTGGATAGTTTTCTATAATATAGGGAACATTTAATATCCTTTGAATCTGTATGTGTGTGATGCTTAAGGGAATAGATCTACATTTGTGAGAAGTTGACTCATAATCCTAGGATTGCCACCAGTCAATGTTGGGCTTATTTTCACAAAATACTCATAATCAGGCAATCACATATACTTTTAAGAACAAAATTTGAACCATCCTATTAGTTTTTAGGAGTAGGATTTTAGGTTTTAAAATCCTCTAGCCTATAGATGAAATAGGATCCAAAGCTAGCCCCTTTGCATTTATCTCATAGTTTTGGTTTGCAATAGAGAGGATTTATCTACTTTTGTGTCAATACCAAGTTACATTTAGGATTTACCACATAGGTATTGAGTAGGGATACCCTCTAGGTCTTACAGAGCTTGAAGTACAAAGGAAACAGAGAGTATGTCTCTTGTTCATTGGCCACTGACCTAAGAATCCCATGGATAGAAAATGGCTACTTTTTAGGGTAACTTAGACAATCAACTGGGAAAAAACTCCAATAGATTGGTGATTTTGCTGGGGAAATAGTGACAAATCTATGAGCAAAGAGTCAAAGAATTTGATGGGTCTGAACATTTGGTTTAGATATTGAAGTCTCAGACCTAGATAAGTTTTGTTGCAGCGTATGTGAAGAAGTTTCAAGTGACTCTGTTGTTGAGGAGAACCTAGAATGAAAGAATGCTTTAAAGAGATTTGTGTTGTTTGAAGCTTAGTGCTCTATGAAGAGAGGTGGTGACTCTGTTTCAAGAACCTGATAAAGGATATAGAAAGGTTCTAGATCTGCAAAATTTTAGCTAGGAAGAAAGGTTAGTGGCTACTACAAACTTCAAGGTAACCTCATAAATTTAAATAAAGTATTAAATTATGTTTGAAAGAAGTTTATGAGAATTTTTCAAGCCTTAAGATGATAAATGATTCCCTATTGTGTGTTAGAGCACGAAAAGAGGGAAAGGGTAGTGATAGTTTAGCATAACTCTGAGTTATTAATTGCAGCCTTGTATTGTAAGATGAAGTATGTGTTTTCCATGTTCCAAGATTTTTGCTCATTAAAAGATCTTAATGACAGCTATAATGAGTTATGTTTCTTGTAATTTTAAGATCTTGTTGTGAAGAGAGAGTTGGTGAAAACTCCAACACCATGATGCACCAATGTATGTATCCTTTCATGTCTCCAAGTATAACCATGATAGGTGATCAGCCCCATCCATATAATAAAAGAAATTTCAGCACTGAAAGGTACAGAGCTATAAATTTTGATAGCATTGGTGGTTTCTGAAATGTTATACCATCTAAAATAAGAAATAAGTTACCAAAGTATGATGGTATGAAGAATGAGTCTGCAGACAAACACTTGCAAGAATTCAATAATCTAATTGATGACTATGAGGTAGATCATGAGGCTATTTTTTCAGTCTTTGAAAGGAGATGCAAGAGATTGGTTCTCTTATTTACCAACATGCTCTATATATACTTGGGATGAGTTTAAGGCAAGCTTTCTAAGGTAGTTTGGTGAGAGAATTGATGTAAGATTAGCAATCACTAATTTTATGGGCATTCAGAAAGAAAAGGATGAGTTAGTCCTAGCATTTAACTTGAGATTTGTAAAAATATTAAAGGACATTCCTAAAGCTATTAAACCAAATGATGCACAAGCCTGGTTGTTTATTTAGGGGCTTTTGATAGAAAAATGAGCTACCAATTGAGAGATAAAAGTCTTATGACTTTGAATCAAGCTTATGAAACTGCCATGAATATTGAAAACAATTGGAAATACAGAATTTTCAAGGGCTACTTATCTATAGGTGTTTGTGACCCTAAAGCATTCTATGCTGATGAAAGGTGTAGGTCAGAAAACACCAGTGATTATTAGGACACTGGTATTTCTATTGCCACAGATAGTACACCACTACACCATTTAAGTAATGATTTAAATGCCTTGCCAAAGAAGTTAAAGTTAGTTAGGCTTGACCTAAAGAGATCAGAAATGATAGTGAGAAAAATGTCATGATTTCAATCTATAATGATGATGATTTTATTGTTCTATAAAAATCAAGCAAAGAAGTGTCACATGAATATGAAGAAAATGGAGCGAAAGTTGAAAATGTATGCCTCAGTAAAGAAAATGATGTATGTGACCAGTTCATTGGCTATGTATGTAATGATTATAGTCATCATATTCTAAATGCATGGTTTGATGAAGAAAAGGAGGTATGTGAAGTTGCCCCTTGTTGCAACTTTACTAGTAAAGAAATAGAGACATGTCCAAGTTTTCAATGTGGAGAATCAACCCAAGGGGATGAGGATGACAATAGCATGCAAGGTCTCAATGAATTAGGCTCTCTTTCATATGATCAGATTATACCCTATGGTTAAAATATGAATGATACGATGTCACCATTATTGGTTGATGATGTCTTAGGATTTGAAGGGTCTCCTGATTGTGCTATCTCAGAATATGTTGGCAAGGTAGAAATTTAAGACATTGTGGGAAATGCATATGGTCAGCCAGGTAATGGTGTGTGTACATCTGAAAATGAAATTTCAAGTTTTATGTGTGTAACTGATTTCAAGAGTTCTTTTCTTCACAAAGATAGTATTGGTACCCAAGGTATGGTTAACATGTATTTAGCCTTGGAATGATTTTGGAAAACACCATGATGAATCTTTGGATCAAGAAGTAATATCATTGCTAGATGACTATGATCCTAAGGGATTCACAAATCCATTGTATGATGAGGTAATTGAGAGGGACTAGGTAATATCTTGTTGCGATATGTGTGAAGGTGGATTTTGTATGTTTGCTAATCCACTATATGAGGAACCAACTATATTTTCACATGATTCAAGTATTTCATCAGTTTGAGAAGAAAATAACTATGCTGATAAAATTGTCATATTTGATATGTCATTTTTCAATGTTGAGTATTGTTGTGATGTTGATCCTAATAAAGATGACTACACTTCATGTGATCCCAAGCATAGTATTCATAAGGATGAATGAGCTCTTGAAATTGATCTAGAGCCTATGTTTGTACTTGTTCAAGAGGGGATATGTAAATCAGAATCAGAGACCTTTGGCCCATACAAGAATGATATTGATATGCATATCATGGATAATGTATGTTCAACATCAATTGGTTTAGATGTGTGTAGGGATGAGCATTGGGATAAGAGGTTGATGTCACTACTAGTTAGTGAAATGAAAGGTGTTGAAAGGTTCTCAGATAAAGCTATCTCAGAATATGATGAATATGGCATGTGTTTATCACATAATGGTGAAAACTTTCAATTTATGCCTAATTGTGAATTGTAGAATAGTAAAGAAGATATGGACAATGTTGAATGTAGTGTTATTCTAAAATTTCCAGTGGTAGTGGATATGCCTAGGCAAATTGCATAAGTATTTTCATGTGGAATTTGCTGAAGTTAGATGAAAATAGAGTATTTGAGAAAAGATAATACTGGTTTTTCATTTTTGGGGGCCCGGGGCCACCTAATCAAGTTTGAAGATATGATTTTGTTGCAAGATGGAACATTTGCATGGCAACACAATGGACAAGGCACCTGGTCTATGTCCTAAAGATCTAGGATCTCACCATGCCTATAGGAGGCATATGTCCTTGAGAAAGAGCCACTATCGGCACCCTCAAATTTTACAAATTTGAAGTGCCTATCTCCTCTCGATGTGTCGATAGAGGCCAGGTCGACATGCTGCTTAATCTACTCTGGAGCCCACCTTCGCCAATTAAAATCTTGCAACTCAAAGATTATCTTGCAAATCTATATGGTAGGACATTTTTTGGCACATACAGTAACATGCATGTTCAGTTTCACGCTTCTAGTTGGAGTTTTGATGGGGTATTTAATTCTTTTCTGACTACAACCAGGCTAGATTTGGTGTTCCAAAAAGTTTCAAATCTCAAAATTTTGAGGGCAACCCATTTCTCACTTTGGTCCAAAACTTCTCTAGTTCTAGTTTCATAAAAATTGGAGACAATGTGATGCATTATTTTAATGCATATCAGTTGTGGCGAAGGCATCTAGCAGGCCAGTTTACAAAGGTCCTGAAATTCTTTCAGCAATGTGAATTATGAGGAAATGGGTTTGCTTTAAATAATTAATAATGGCCTTGCACAAATTTTCATGACCCTTCGATTTCTCGTCTACCCGCAGTGAAAATGCACCATTTGCTGAGGGGGGAAATTAATTATTTTTCATTCTCCAAGGTTGAAAATTACAAATTCAGAAATATTTATGGGAAAAGTGATATTTTAAGTGAGGAAATATTTCAACATGAACCTTGGTTTATAATGTTTATACATTATAAGGTTATGCAAAGGGAAATAAAGCTCATTTATAAGGATTTCACACCATTGCACAAGTGCTTTGCCTGTACCTCCTCTGCCATGCGATGGTGCGATATGAGCCTTTCTCAGTAGATTTTAGCCTACTATTTCTTTTGGTATGAGTGTGAATGTCTTTACTTCACCATGGAGGGTTTTTTGAGGTCCTTAGGCCATGCTCATGCATGTGCTGTCACCATAAGGAATGTTGATCACGTTTTTGGTCTTTAGGAAAACTTTTGGAGGCTCTATTTGGCCCAAACTTGCTGCTCTATGCTCCAAATCCATCCCTCAAACATTTGTAATGCTTGGGCAGAGATTTTAGATGTAATTGAGGCATGTTTTGGTTGCTGACATCTGCAAAAAAGACCCTGCATCAACAAAAATGAGACAGTGATGATGAAATTTGACATGGAGGCTACAAAATTGTGTTCTCTATTATCTCAGATGATGGATGCAAGCAGGAGGAGTTTGAAAAGAAGACCACATAGTACCATATCATAGCCACACATGGGGATAAGAGAACCTTCAGGCAAGCCGTGTGATGGTGCGAAACGGTAGTGCCCGACAATTTCAAAGTAAAAAGTAAAAAATCAAAAAGGGAAAAATATATTAGAAAGATGTATGGTTCCAAGTTTCATTTATTTTGTCTTTCTCCTCTTTTTATATAATTTTAATAATCCTAATGTTTATCGGTAGTAGCTTGCACTATGTAATAGCTCATGTACCCACCTTAAATGTGGGAATCTTTGGCACCTCATTTGGGTTGTCTATAAAGGAGTACTGGTAATTCATTGAAAATATAGAGAAGTTTTGGAGGGTGGTCTAATTCTGAGTTGTGAGTCCATTCTCTTATAATGTTGAATGTCTATTTTATTTAAGCATTTTATCAGTTTAGATTGAATTTATATGAGAAATGCTACTTGCATGTGTTTATGTTGATTGTCTCCTATGTTATTTGCATTCTTCTCTTGAACAAAGATACTAAGGGTTTTTAAGTTCTTGAATACACATTGGCTATATTGCATGTTTGTTTTTTGTCTCTAATTAAGGGCTAGATTAAAAATACTCTAAATCAGATATGGGGAAGGGTGTTTGATAGCAGTGATATAAGTAAGAATCAACAAAAATACCCATCCTTGGATAGCTTTTTGTAAGATAGGGAACATTTAATATACTCTGAATCTATATTTGTGAGAAGTTGACTCCTAACTCTATGATTGGCATCAGTAAACGTTGGGCTTATTTTCACAAAATACCCACAATCAGACAATCACATATATTTTTAAGAACAAAATCTAAACCAGCTTGTTAGTTTTTAGGAGTAGGATTTTAGGTTTTCAAATCCTTTGGCCTATAGATGAAATAGGATCCAAAGCTAGCCCCTTTGCATTTATCTCACAATTTTGGTCTACAATAGAGAGGATTTATCTACTTTTGTGACAATAACAAGTTACAATTAGTATTTACCACATGGGTATTAAGTAGGGACACCCCCTAGGTCTTACAAAGCCTAAACTATAGAGGAGATAGAGAGCCTATCTCCTATTTGTTGGCCACTAACCTGAGGATCCTCTGGACAGAAGATGGCTACATTTTAGAGTAACTCAAACAATTAGTTGGGAAAAAACTCAAACATAGTGTCTGATTAGTTTGAACTTGCATTATTTGTTGTTGTTGCTACTACTAATTAGCATGCTTGTCTATCTTGGTCTCCTAGTTCTACTCTTCCTGTGGTTGTTCTTTGGAATTCTTTGATGACTCATCTTGCTCAGTAGAATCAACCTTATCTTCATTCCCTACAACATTAATTATCTCTTGTTGTTCTTTGGAAGTTATCATGTGCTCTTCTCCATGATCCTTTTCTTCTTCAAAAGGGACATTTTCAGATATACACTAAACTTTACCACTCTCTTCCTCTTTTCCCTATTATTTTTCATGTTCCCATAGGCAAATCTATCTACCTTAAACTAGATTTTCCACAGTAGTCTCCTTTTCAAGCAACACTTAATCTAGATTTTACTTTGTACTTGTTCTAGCTATTTTGTTCAGTTACAAGTATGTGCCTAATCGATGTTGTCATTGATCTCAATATATTCTTGTTTTTATTGGTGTCAACTGTATCTTATTCCATTACTTGTTTAGAAGACTTGCATGTTGAGGATATTGAGAAAATTAGCCTCTTCAGAAGAAACAAGTGAGCTACAGAGAAGTGCAATATAAATAGTGAGTTGTATGTTGAAGAATAGCCCGGTAAACTCCTCTGCATTTATTTTTGCTTGAGGATTGTGGTCTGTGGATTGGAAGTGAGTTAGAGGTGTGTCTAAAGATGCTACATTCTAGTTTTAAGCCCTCTACATGAAGGTCTGGGTGATTTGTGTTCACCATAGTGAAACCTACTTTTTTCTATAAGTTCATTTGTGGCAGGGAGAAAGTGTTATGCTCCGCATTCGTCCGCAACAAAGTATTTTTCTCTATGGTTCTAGAGGGAAGTCTGGGATGATGATAAGTACCTACAATTATAGTGGTTCATGTTTTGGTGGTCTGCAAGCTATCTTTCTTTTATGACAGTTTAAGACAGTAAAGTTCATGTGTTCCGGTGAGAAGATTCCTATGGATTAAATGGTTAAGATTTGTTCAGTTGCTCCTGATGATTATATTGTGTTTGTGGATATCTCTTAATCATGTTCCCATATTGATATTGGTCTGTGTTAAGGTCTTGAGATCATGTTTGAAGATTGTTCCCATATAGTGTAACGTGTAACCAGTTTTGGCTGACCTCGTTAATCCTAGTGATTGTGGAGATCTCTGGAAGATTATGGAAGTTTGTTGTGGCATGGAAGATTGTGCTTGAGTCCCAGCTAAGGCATGGCATGATCCACATTTCATTTTCTTTGTATAATGTGGTTAAAGGTCAGGACCTATTTCGTAAATGTTTGTGATGCCGACCTTGGAGATTGCTCCAATGGTTCATGATTGTAATGCTGACTTTGATGATCATTCCAAGGTTGTTGAAGTGTATAAATACTTGTAGTTGATTCATTGAAAAAGTGTCCTTGAGATAAAATGAGAATATATCAAGAAAGGTCCAAAAGGTAGAGCAGAGATAGAGGCAGAGGAAAGAAGAGGAAGAACTTAGTAGAGGAAGAGTAGAGCAGAGGAAGAGTAGAGAAGAGGAAGAGCGGAGTAGAGGAATTGTTATACTTCATTCACATTATAGAAATGTGTTGATCATGAAAGTAAGTCTGGCAGTAAGCCACCAGTAGGGTTTAACATCCCTCAGGGTTTAACAACCTTTATTGTAATATTGCTAGGTTTAGGGTTGAGGCAGTGAGCTTGCTAGACCTAGTTGTTCTTCATGGTAGTAAGCCAGTATGTTTAGGCCCGTGGAGTGACCAAGCCTGAACATCATAATTTCAAGATTGCAATATATATTGAGAGCTAATCCTCTCCATGGTTTTTCCCCACCTTGGGGTTTTCCACGTAAATCTGGTGTCTCTTGTGTTTGATATTGTTAAGTTTTTGATTTCATGCACTCATTGTTAAATAATAATAATTGTGGATAAGTGATGAATGTTTAATTGTAGAAAGTATTCAAGTTTTGGTGACAACTGATTCACCCCCCTCTCAATTGTTTGACGCTTATTGACATGTTCTAGGCTACTACTCAGATGTAGATGAAGGAAACACTATGGTGCCAAATGTCACTAGAGACACTTCAGTTTCAACTATTCATTCTCCTTCACCTAGGTGTTTCCCAATAGTAGCTCTAGGATGAATAACCTATGTAACTAGCCTGACCCCAATGTCAAATGTTATCCTTGTTGCTCCTTTATACATCATAGATGAAATTCATTAATTTTTTTCTTAACCAATTTGAATACATCTTTAGGAGAAGTTGCCTCAAAGAAACACCACTTTTTCTTTTCTTAGGAAGCTTCCCTTGCACTCTCTACCTTTTTCTAGCTGGTGATATGGAAGATGAAGCCTATCCTTTGACTTGCTTGCTTCCTTGTGGATTTGGTGGCACAAAATTTTGTAATGTTGGATTCAACCAAGACATGCTTCTCCCAATAACAAAAGTATTGAATTCCCTTCTTGTTTTGACCAATTAATAGGGTCCAACCCTTTGCTATCAATAGAATCCAACTGGTACATAGGGTCCAATACTACACCATCATCAGAAAACTCCTCATGTATGTCATTCCTTAGTCCAAATTTTCTCATCTGGAATGCAGCGAGTCTAGTGTACTAATTTTTCCTTACTTCAAAATCATCTTAGCAATTTACCCAAAAGTCTTCCAAAGAATGCCTATGTTTGAAATTCACATCTAAAATAATTGATTAGTTATTTCAATAGGTTTAAAGTCTTCCATAGGCTCATATACTTTCAAATTAAGAGCATTTAGCTCTTCATCTGTTGTCTTTGCTGCCACAATGGAAGGACATTCTTAAAAACCCAACAAAAAATGATACTTCACCCAAGACTTATGTTTCCTAGACAACATCAGATGAACTTCACTAATCTGGTGAGAGAATTCCATAAAGATAGTCTTGTCACTACAATTCTTTGGGAGCAAGAATGGTTCCTTCTTGAAGCCTACTATTATGATATATGTTGTCTTAGGGAATTGGATAAACCATTGTCCCCATGGATTGATGAGATCCATTACCTTCATAGACATCTGGCATCCAAGATCACTTGTCAATTGTAAAATAATTACATACAAAAATGTGTCATTAAATCCCTTGAACTACTTTTCTACTTATTTGAGTTCCAATTGGGGATCTAATATTCCTATATTTTTCTTTGTCGTAGAGCTTTTGCTCTGACTCCCATAGTTGTTAAACTAGAGAAATTTCTGACTCCTATAGCTAGCCAAACAATGTATGATGTCATGTAGAACTTCTTGATCTATAGTACTGATATCAGTTGTGCATGTATATTGTCTGAAATAATCTTAGTCAAGTCTAGCCTAATTTCTCCCTTGATAGTGTAAAAAATGAATTGAAACATCCATTTTTCCTAGGTTTTGGATTCCACTCTTCAAAAATCTCTTCTTAAAAAGCTAATTACATGAGAGACCTCTCCCTGAAAACATGCTCTTTTCAGTTTGGAGAGTACCTTGGAACAATATTTCTTCTTTTTAACCAACCAATCTTGGTTTAGATATCCTTTGTTCCCAATAACATCTTGATTGTAATATCTTGTTGCTTCGGCAATTGTCAATAAACTAGCTTGTTGATATACTAGAAAATCAAAGGCCATCCTATCATCTCAGGAGTAATATCTAGCAAGCGGTTCCCACTAGAATCAAAGCATTTCCTCTCCTCAGGGTTATAATGGTGGGTGAATGTAAGAATTTACTTAGGGCATTAGACTATTGGTGGACAACTTGCTATATTTCCTAACCCTCATTGACCAATTTTCTTGGCCCTTGGGATAAAATCATCCCCAAATGTGTCATGTTTAAACAACCCTAGGTCTATGTGACCTAATTTAGTATCTGTGATGTTCATAAGCTCATTCTTGAACTTAGAATCCTTAGGAACTTCTTGAAATTGATATCTCATTATTACACATAGTTCCTTCTTTTTCTATTTGGTCTATTTCTTTGATGATTGTAATGACCCAACTTCACCTACTTCTACTTCATCTTGCTCAATCTCCTCTATAGACCTATCACAATCAAAAAGTGTTTCCTCACTTTGATGGGTAGAGGTCTCTTCTTCAAACATGTATCTAACCTGTAGGGGTAAAAGGTATACATAAAAGGACTAAAAATTACCAAAAGAACACTTAATTCTAAACATTTGGAGGGTTTTTTATGCCTTGGTAGGTTTGTGGTCCAAATTTGGACCCCAAGCCCACTATCCAAATCAGTTCAAAAATAGCAAAGGAAATCAAGCTTTTAGGAAAAAAGCTATTTAAAGGGGTCAAAAAGCTGCCTCGGGCTCAAAATCCTAATGAGGATATATTTTTAAAGAGTTTTAGTGGTGGAGCGTGGGCTGGCAGGGGAAACTTGGCATTTGGAACTTTTGACATTTGGAACTTTTAACTTTTGGAATGAAAATGCTCATCAGACCTAGAGTTATGAAATGACTATTCTAATAGTTAGCGGGATGTGGGGCGAAAATGGGAATTGGCACTTCTAAAAAGTCAAGGCCATCGGGCCTTTTGGGGCTCGAGGTTCCAAAAGAACCTAAGAGTTTTGACAAATTTGTTTCCTCATGGAGAGTTGGAGAAAAGTTGATTTTTGTACTTTGAAGTTTCTCCAGCCACAAATATTTTTAGGGCCTGAAGCCCTGAAAGGACCTAAGTCTTGATATCTTTGTTGAACACCTAGAATACTGAGAGGGGGGGTGAATTAGTATTTTATAAAACCATT
Organism: Cunninghamia lanceolata; assembly: GCA_027924645.1. Classification (NCBI taxonomy): domain Eukaryota; kingdom Viridiplantae; phylum Streptophyta; class Pinopsida; order Cupressales; family Cupressaceae; genus Cunninghamia; species Cunninghamia lanceolata. Next base: position 11,572,918 of record BSBN01000193.1, read on the forward strand.
CACACATTAAACTTTTAATCCAATTCACAAATTCAATAATAGTAAATTAAATTGAGCACAACACATACAACCACAAAGCATAACATATGAACATGAGGATTTTTACATGGAAAATCCAACGAGGAAAGAACTACGGTGATGATTAGCTCACAATATATTATAACTGGTTAAGGTAATACAGAAATGCTCACCACAGGTGGACTCACTGCCCACTAATATAGAAGGAGAGAGAAGAAAGAAAGAAATGAAATGGCTCACTACCAATGATGAACTATTACAATTGCATCTACATATGCATGAACTACAGTTCCAATGAAGTACAGTTAATATCTTCTTCTGTTGATCTGAATTGCAACTCTACCCTGCTTTGTAATCACAGTGCCTTCTCTATTCTTTGTCAATTTGCCTCTAAAGGTACTTTTCGTATCACAAACAAACATTTTTCCTTTGTAAAACATTCACTTCCATGTCAACAAAGCATCGAAGACAAATCTTTATTTATATCTTCTTTATTGACAATATCGACTAGGTCGTCCCAAAAAGATGTAGCATGTGAAACATACCTTAAGCTTTTCCACTATGCTTTTGGGCCAAGATTTAAAATTGAAAATAGGTTGGGGTTGACCTAAAATAGCTCCTACCTAACTCTTACAAAACATGGTTACCTCCTTTTAAGTTCACTTTACACTTAACATCAATTAGGTTGGCCTTCTTGAGTGTAGCGTGTAGAACATCACTTAGTCGGTGTCAAAAACCAATGTAGACTGAACCAAAACATGAGACACACTTTCCTAGGTCATCATGACCTATAGAATCTCCTTATATAACACTTCAATCTTTGGAATGCTTCATACTAGGTACACTTTATCAGGTTGACTTCATGTGCAAAGTAACATAGGTGCACACTAACTATCAAAGAATAACACAACAATTGGACCTCCAAATTGCCTCAAACATGGAACAAGAAATCTTCAAACATTTGTAAACACATACCTAGATCCACAAAGAAAAATGTTTCCATGTAGTGAAATATGGAGTACTGGAACTTAGTCTTTGTCACAGTCAATCATTGTCTATCCATGCAGCAATACTCTAACAAACTTATTTGACACTTCGGAAGGCTTCAACCTCTAAAATTTTAGATTTAGGATCTCCAAACATAGGCCAATGCTACCTTAGAACCACAAAATAAAATATATCATACCAGAGATATGCGGACCAAAACAAACATGCACTCTATAACCATTAAGGTTGCACTTTGTTAAGCCAAACAACTTCAACATGTAGCCAACATTCCAGAAAGTTTAAGAAGATGAAATTTTGAATTTAAGTACCTCTAGTGGTCCTTGAAAACTAACCAATAGTGTCTCTAATGCTAATATCTCCAACAATCTTCCTCTGTTCTTCTGGAGTTTAAGGTGGAAAAATGAATTTTCCCCTTTATATCTTTTTCGATGAATTATGTTTTAAAGGCTTTCTGGGGCCCGAAGCCTCGAAAGGACCTATATTCTTAAAAAAAATTGGACCTATGGAGAGTAGGAAAAAGGATGGTTTTAGGACCTTTGAAAGGTTTAAGGATGATGTGCCAATCAGGACCTGAGGTCCCTATTGGACCCACTGCACTGAGTAAAATTTTAACAGTTTTATAAGAAGAAGGGCCTAAGACCCAAAAGGGAGCTTGATGAAAATTGAACAATTTTTTCAAAGTTATCGAATGAATCTGAATTGACTATTTAAAACTGGTCCAATTATTTGTCTAAACCCTACTACTAATCTAAAACCCTATGAAACACAAGAAATAGGGAAAGAAAGCATTAAACTAAAGAAAAAAAAGCCTTAATTTAAATCTAAACCTACACTAAGACAAAATAAGCAATGACAAGCAACAAAGAAAAAAATCAGAAACAATACAAACAAACACAAGGGAAACACAATCAAAGGAGAACAAAGAAAACCCTGCCCAATGAGTGGAAACTAGAAGAAGAGGGGCGGAGGATGTAAGGAATGTAGGAAGACCACCTAAGCCTCATCCACACATGCACAAACTACCTTAGTGGTCTTTGAATTATCAATCAACAACTCGTAGACAAATTAATGTTCTCAAAGTGGTTGTTAATTAGGTAAGAGAGAAAAAAACTAGAAAACATAAATGAGGGAGAAAAGGATTTAAAAGCCTTAAATACTCTCACACAGTATGAAGCCCCTACCTCCATTAATATAGTATTTGGGGTGGGGCACGAGACCAAAAATAGAATTTGGTCCTTGCGCAAGGAGGCCAAAGAGTCGGTTGGCTCCCACAATCTTGACGAGACTCAATGAGAGCAGGAGCTAGGAAAGAAACGTGAAAAAGGGGACCAAAAGGTCTAATGGGCCTCAAAATCCCTGAGGCCAAAAAGTTGATTGGGGCACGAGGTCTCGATTGGACTTACAACACAGAATCTTGGGAACCAAAATGTTCCTAGTAACCCACAAGCCCAGGAGTGAAAGAACTCCTAGGCCTCAACAAAGAAAGCCTAAAACATAAGTTTTTAAGGCAAAACATGAACTCTCATAGAAAACGAAGAGATGAATGATGATCCCAAGATTATCACAAGATGAACACATAAATGAAAATGACAAAATGACAAAAAAGGGGGTCCCAATCTATCAAAATGATGGGGGTGGTCAAGCAGGGCATAACAAATGGTGACTCAACTTGGAAAATGCTCTAAGAATTTTTCAATATAGAACCCTCAATTTCTCTAATGTTGTAAGTTTGAATCCATCAAGGATGAATACCAAAATGATAAACCCCATAAACAAAAAATTCTAGTAATGACAACAAAATGACACTTTAAACTTACAATTGTGTGTAGGTGATTCATTTCTTTCAACAAGCTTTGACCAGATCCAAAATCTTGTATCTCACCCCGTTAAGCTATTCCTTGATTATTACATTCTATGCATGATGCCTGTAAACATGTTTTCCTCATGGTACTTGTCCAAGGCACCATATATCATGGTTTTCACTAGAAATGATTTTTCTCTTTACTATTTTCTCTTATATATATATATTCCTTTTTCAGTTGACAACTAAGAAATTCGTGCTCATTTAAATATGATGGTGAATTGCCTGATAATCATACTCGTCAGGGAGTATTATTATAATATTCAATCTAAGTTTGTACATATAGGCATTCTATTGAACCCGACATTTTGGACCCATTCTATTCTGAACTGTCTCACTAGCTAAGTTGGTCATCTCCGAAAGGATTCATCTTCAAAACGATTTTCAATGTTCTCAGCAAAAACTAGATTGGGAAAATAGTGCTAATGAATAGTATGGTATGGATGGAAGGCAAGTAGTGAAAGATCTATGTAAGAGACCTAAATGTTCCTCTTTATGAGAGGTATTGATTTTCTTTTGACTGCATTGAATTATGGGTGTGGGATGGAATAAAATGGATGGTTTCGTGAGTGCCAACAAACAAGGTCCCAGGTTACTTCTTTAGGGACTGTCCTATTATTGGTAATTCTGAGTATTCTTCAAAATAAGGATTAGGAATATATTAGGAATTTTCTATCTTGAATAATACATCCTCCTTTTGATTCTTGGAACAATATCTAAGAAGGAATGGGATCATTACATGTTCTTAGACTATCTTGGCATAGGATGAAATTTTGAACTTATGATAGTCAACAGATTTGAGCAATAAAATTGATCAAACAAAATACTAGAAAAAATTTGTGGGGAGGGGAAAAGGGACTGATGGAAAGGTGAATGGAATGATGGTAAGAACAATTGAAAACTTTACTCCAATAAACCCAAACAAATATGGTTACCTCTGCTAATGTTTGTTCATTGATCTTCCATCTATTGCTAATCTATGTAAGCCTAAATGACATTGCTCTTGAATGTTGAAAAGGACTTCTGGATTGTCTTCTCTCAATTTCACCCTTGAAGTATAAAATGTGAAGCATGAAGGTGAATTTTTTTTTCACAATTTTGAGAATTACTAAAGATCCAATGTCATGTCATAAATGTGAATTTTGACAAATATGTTAACTTTTGATTTTTCTAGATAACATCTTAATTCTTAGCTATCATCAAATTTTTTAACAACTCCTTTTGGCCCATCTAGAGTACCTGAAAGTATGTTATAGTATGTGGATAAATAGCCTTTGATTTCAGAGACATAGTTGATCACAAATACGGGGTCCACCCTTGAGTGTCAAATATGTAAGAAATACTATGCTGTGGTAAAATGCCTTCTTCTCTCTAACTGATGAAAGCTGATTTTAAAATGTACCACCCTCTGATGAAACCTTGTGAAATACTGAGATGAATGTGAATCTCCTATTCTAAGGAATATAATAACCATGGCTTTCACTTGAAGAAGGTCATTACAAGATCTGGATCCAAACTAAATTTTTAATGTTAAAGCATGTATAAAATGTAATAAGCTCTTATGTTATCTCTTAATCTTCACCACAATCAAGTTATTTATAAAGGCTTTATGCTTCCAAGGTTCCTATTGTTAGATTCAAGACAGACAACTGAGAGGGGGGGGGGTGAATCAGTTGTCCCAAAAATTTCTTCCTTTTAATCACTTAAATCCTTCTTATAATTCAGCAGTATAATAATAGATTAATCATGAAAACATAATACAATAATTCAAGAGTAGAAACACATTAACACATATGACACCAAGATTTTAACGTGGAAAACCCGGTTAAGAGAAAAACCACGGGGTGACTAACCCAAGATTGTATTCTCTGTTAAAAGAATAAGAAGAACAAAATGGCACATGCCAATTAGGGTTCACTGCCTAAGCACACTGCTCACAAGAGGCCCACTGCCTATAGGAGACACACTGTCTACAAAATGATAAATATTACATACTTGAACTGAAGAATAGCATCTTCCTCATGCTTCTGTTAGTTCCATTTAAGCCCAATACTTCTGCTCTGCCTTTCACTCTACTCCTCTCTACCACACTCTCATCTCATAGATACTTTTGAAATGACTTCACAACTTCTTATTTATATAAGACATCGACTTAGGGATAATCATCTAAGTTGGCACACTTTACAGCACAAATACAACTTGACTAATTACAAAAGACTTCATGCGAATCAACACAATGTTGGCCACATAGATTTGGGACTTCAATCTTCTTTTAGGAACATGCCATGCTTCACAGAACATCTTCAAGATCATTCATAGGATGTGTAACTCATCCGGCTGGCTAGACTTAGGAAGAACATCATCATCTGAAAGTAATTCTTCAATTACGAGCTCAATCTTCAATGAGGACCACCAACATGAAATGGATACAATCCAAAGACCTCCACAAGCTTTCCTGAATCACCAAGAACATCCACACTACTTATGCTTGCTGAAATCATTCTCTCCTTCATCTAGAACCTTAAGAACACAGTTTGTCATCACTATCATAATGGAATAGATGCTTGTGGATCTCTAGACCATGAACCAATTGAGTTGTCAATTCACATTGACTTCCTAAGCACTCCACAAAATCCCCAAAACAAGATATTGCATTTCCAAATCTCACCGGACCTATCTGTGTCACTCTGTCACCTTTGAACATCTGTCAAAACTGGTTTTACTCAAGTGGCCATAACTTCTTCAGATCTTCATGCGGACCTCTCAAATCTTTACTGGATCATCTCAAGACACATATCTACAAACCCTTTGATGCACATCCTCAGATCTTCATCTTAGTTGGGATCCTTACCTTACTGTCTTTACTATTCTTCTCTATTCCTGATAGGACTAATTTTCTCAATATCCTCAACATACAACTCATCCAATCCTTATCATCAATGCAACAGGAGTATGTTGACATCAATGACAACATCGGTTCGGCCCATACTTGCAAGAATCTCCCCCTTTGTCATCGATGGCAACATATGATGTGAAAAACTATTTTAACCATTAAGATAAGAACTTCTCCTCATTGACATAACTCCACCTATCAACAATAACCATTGACATTTCTTCTCTTCCTTTACTGCTCCCCCTTTGATTAGCAACCACTTTTTGTTTTTTCACATGTCTTCTCTCCTCCTTTGACATCAATGGATAAGGGCAAATACTTGCATCACTTTAGAATCACACTAGCTGCTCCCCCTGAGTAGAAGATTCCCATCATCAATTTAGACCACAAGATATGATTGTGAGATCCACCAAACCGATGCACATCAGTGCACCTTAATTTAGAACTGGAGGGGTAATAACCCCTAACTTCTCCCTGAGATACTCAAAAGAGTCCTTAGGTAGAGGTTTAGTAAAAATATCTACAATCTGATCCTTGGAAGGCACAAACTCCAATCTGACTTCATTCTTGTTCACTTGTTCTCTAAAAAAGTGAAACTTGATGGATATATGTTTTGTCTTTGAATGCAACACCAATTTTTTTGATATATTTATTGCACTTGAATTGTCACAAAAGATTGTGATAGGTTCCTCATACTCCACTCTGATGTCTCTTAGCATTTGCTTCATCCACAATACTTGAGTGCAACTATTTGCTGCTACAATATATTTTTCTTCTACATTGGACAGAGATATTGCCTCTTATTTCTTGCTCAGCCAAGAAACCAATCTTTTCCCTTGAAAGAATGCTCCACCATTGGTACTCTTCTGGTCATCCACATCCCCTACCCAATCTGCATTAGTATATGCATGAAGTGAGAAATCATGATCTCTAGGATACCATAAACCATACTCAACTATCCCTTTTAGATATCTGAGAATCCTCTTGATTGCCATGACATGAGATTCTCTAGGATCAACTTGGAATCTAGCAATAAGACCAACAACATTCATAATGTTCGGTCTAGTTTGAGTAAGATACAATAGTCCTCCAATCATTGACTTGTACTTTTTTTTATCAGCCTTAGGAGAGTCATTATCTTTTCTCATATTGCATCTGGTTGCCATAGGAGTATTCATTGGTTTTGAGTCTTCCATCCCAAATTTCTTCAACAATTCTTTCACATATTTGGTCTATGAAATGAAGATTCCTTTCTTTGTTTGAATGATTTGCAGACCCAAAAAGAAATTCATTTCCCCAAACATGGACATCTCAAATTCACTTTTCACTTGATTTGTAAAAGTTTTACACATACTATCTCTTCCTCCAAAAATGATATCATCAACAAACACTTCAACAATTAAGATAGTTTCATGATCAATTTTGAAGTACAAGTTACTGTCAGTAGTATCTTTGTTGAAACCAATCTTCAAAAGATGCTTATCCAGTCTTTCATACCAAGCTCTTGGGGCTTGTTTGAGTCCAAACAATGCTTTCTTCAACTTGTAGACCATATCACCATGATCAAACAATTGGAATCCATCTGGTTACTCAATGTAAACTTCTTCTTCCAAGTCACCATTCAGGAAGGCAGACTTGACATCCATCTGATATACCTTGAAATCCTTGAAGGTAGCAAAGGCAAGAAATAATCTGACTACTTCAATTCTTGCCACTAGAGAAAAAGTTTCTTCAAAATCAACTCCTTCTACTTGGGAATAACCCTTGCAGACCAATCTGGCTTTGTTTCTGACTACTTCACCATTTTCATTTAGTTTATTCTAGAAGACCCATTTTGTTCCAATCACATTTTTGTTTCTAGGTCTGGGAACAAGATCCCAAGTGTGTTTTTTCTCAATTTTTATCAGCTCTTCCTTCATTGCTTTAGTTCAGCTTTCATCATTGCATGCTTCATTCATTGTCTTTGGTTCAATCTTTGAAATTAGACAATACTCTTCCGAGTCTTGAGCAATCTATCTTCTTGTTTGAACACCTTTTCTTTTATCACCTATGATCTGATCTTCAGAGTGATTCAGTCTTACATACCTGGGAATTTTGGGAATTTCTTGCACTATTGTTTCTTGAACAGGTTCATTCAAACTTATCTCTTCTTCCTGATTCTCTAGATTAGTTTGGATCTAAATTTCAGAAGGGGCTTGGACTTCTTGGACCAAAACATCATTTTGATCATCTTCATCATATTCATAAAACCTTAAGGGTTTTTCAATACCTTCATCAACCTTCACATTTGTACTTTCTATAATCTTTCGTAATCTTATGTTATAGCACAGGTATGCTTTTCTTTGAGTAGAATAGCCCAAGAATATTCCTTCATCACTTCTGGCATCAAATTTTCCAAGGTCTTCATCTCTTTTAATATAGCATTTGCTACCAAAGACTCTGAAATACTTCATAGTGGGAGTGATGCCAAACCAGAGTTCATAAGGGGTCTTTCCAGTATTGCTTCTGATTTGTACTCAATTAAGAGTATAGATTGCAGTGCTTACAACTTCTCTCCAGTAGATCTGAGGAACATTTGCTTCCATCATCATGGTTCCAGATGCTTCCTAGATGGTCCAGTTCTTTTTCTCCACTACTTAATTCTGCTGTGGAGTCCTTGGAGCAGACAACTATCTTTTTATCCTATGTTTCTCACAGAATTCTATGAACTCACCGAATATGAATTCTCCACCTCTATCAGACCTCAGACATTTTATGTTCAATCTATTTTCATTCTCTACCATAGCCTTGAATAATTTGAATTTCTCAAGAGCCTCAGATTTCTCTTTTAGAAAAGTCACCTACATTATTTGGGAGTGGTCATCAATTAATAACATGAAGTATCTATCACCTTGTAAACTTCTGATTCTTGCCATACCACATAGATCAGTATGTACCAAGTCCAACAGTCTGGTAGAAGACTATTCCTTACTTTTGAATGTGACTCTGCTTAGCATACCCAACTAACATTCTTTACACAAACTATTAGTAGGTTTCACCAAGCTTGGAAGATCTCTTACAACCTGAGTATTGCTTATCTTGATGATATTATCAAAATTCACATGACACATTCTCCTATGCCACAACCAACTCTAATCAATTTGAACAAATAAACAACTTTTACCAGTACCAACCAAGTTGAAGATATTACCTTTTGTTTGAGTACCAGATGCAATCTTACATTTTCCATTTTTAAATTAGAGATCATAGCCTTTATCCACCAACTGTCCAACACTGAGAAGATTGTGCTTCAGACCTTCAACATATAGTACACTACTATTTTTATTCTTTCCATCAAAATAAATGGTTCCTCTACCTCTGATCATGCCAGCAGAATTATCACCAAATTTTACCACTCCTCCTTCATATCTTTCCAAATCTATGAACTTATTTTTGTCACCTGTCATATGGTGGGAGCATCCACTATCAATGACCCAATCATCCTTTTCTTCAACTTGGGCAGCCAGAGCTCTTTCTACCATTTTATGATTGACAGATTCAGAGGACATCAGATCTTCTTCCTTGATGGAAATAAACACCCAGTCACTTCCAGATTTGTTTCATGTCTCTGATTCATGATCTATTACTCCATCATCATCATCTTCATGAACATAGTAACATTTCTTTTCGAATCTTGATCTGTTAGGATTTGGCCTTGAAAATATTTCTGGACACCTTGAGGCAAAATGACCAATCTTATTGCAGTTAAAACATTTAAAAGGCAATTTCCCTTCATACTTACTAGATCCTTTTGGTAGTCTTTTTGCAATAAGGGCTTCAAGTTGAGCACCTTTTGCTTCATTTTCTTCCATATCTTTTCTTGCTTTTTCATACCATGATAGTTTCTTTGAAGAGTTCTCTCCCTGATCAAACTTTTGTTTTCCTTTTATAGAGGCACTAGGTTTGAATGCAGATTCAGTCTTGGGGGGTGCATCTCCAAACTTGGCCAATTCAAATGTAGCTAATTTTCCAACCAATTGATCTCTTGTGATATTTGAAAAAGACCTAAATTCTTTAATGGCAACAACCTTGTATTTGTAAGAAGCAGGTAGGAATCTAAGAACTTTGGCAACAATCTCATCTTCATCCAGGATTCAACCACCACATCTAATGCCACAAACAAGCTCATTTACTCTTGGCATAAAAGTAGTGATATTTTCATCTTCCCTCATCTTCAGGTTTTTGAATTTTCCTTTCAAACTCTCTAGCTTGGCACATTTAACATACTTGTCTCCTTCATGCAGAAGTTCTAGTTTTTCCCAAATCTCATATGTATTTTTTAGATCTACAACATTTGTCAGCTCTGAATCAGATAAGGCACTTAGAAGAGCTTCTTTCACCTGAAGATTGTTTTCAGCATCTCTGATTTCATCTACGGTTTTTAGACCATTCCATGGAGGAAAATAATTCTTTGAAGTTATGATCCAATATTGCATTCACATACATTGCAAGTGGCATTCCATGCAGCTTTTCCAAAGAGTGAAATTGGTTTTGTCAAACCTCGGACTATCCTTCTTGTAGAAAGACATCCTAGATCTCCTCAAGTGCTTAAGCTCCTATGAGAGGAACTTATTTCTGATACCAATTGTTAGATTCAAGACAGACAACTAAGAAGGGGGAGTGAATTAGTTGTCCCAAAACTCTCTTCCTTTTAATCACTTAAATCCTTCTTATAATTCAATAGTATAATAATAGATTAATCATGAAAACATAATACAACAATTCAAGAGCAGAAACACATTAACACATATGTCACCAAGATTTTAATGTGGAAAATGTGGCTAAGGGAAAAACCACAGGGTGACTAACCCAAGATTGTATTCTCTATTAAAAGAATAATGAGAACAAAATGGCACATGCCAATTAGGGCTCACCGCTTGAGCACACTGCTCACAAGAGGACCACTGCCTACAGGAGACACACTATCTACAGAATGATAAATATTACATACTTGAACTAAAGAATAGCATCTTCATCATGCTTGAGTTAGTTCCATTTAAGCCCAATACTTCTGCTCTACCCTTAACTATACTCCTCTCTACCACACTCTCATCTCACAAGCACTTTTGAAATGACTTCACAACTTCTTATTTATACAGGACAACTTAGGGATAATCATCCAAGTTGGCACACTTTACATAGCAAATACAACTTGACTAATTACAAAAGACTTCATGTGGATCAACACACTATTAGCCACACAGATCTGGGACTTCAGTCTTCTTTTAGGAACATGCCATGCTTCATAGAACATCTTCAAGATCATCCGCAGGATGTGTAACTCATCCGGTCAGCCAGACTTAGGAAGAACATCATCATCCAAAAGTAATTCTTCAATTACAAGCTCAATCTTCAATGCGGACCACCACCATGAACTAGACACAATCCAAAGACCTCCATAAGCTTTCCTGAATCACCAAGAACATCCACACTACTTCTACTTACTAAAATCATTCTCTCCTTCATCCAGAACCTCAAGAGCACAGTCTATCATCACTGTCATATTGGAATAGATGCTTGCAGACCTCCAGACCACGAACCAATTGAGTTGTCAATTCACATTGACTTCCTAAGCACTCCACCAAATCCACAGAACAAGATATTGCATTTCTGGATCTCACCAGACCTATCTGTGTCACTTTGTCACCTCTGAACATCTGCCAGAACATCTACCAGAACCAGTTTTACTCAAGTGGCCATAACTTCTTCAGATCTTCATGTGGACCTCTCAAATCTTTACTGGATCATCTCAAGGAACATATCTATAAACCCTTTGATGTGCATCCTCTGATCTTCATCTTAGTTGGGATATTTACCTTACTATCTTTACTATTCTTCTCTGTTCCTAATAGGACTAATTTTCTCAATATCCTCAACATACAACTCATCCAATCCTTATCATCAATGCAACAGGAGTATGTTGACATCAATGACAACACCGGTTAGGACCATACTTAAAACACCTATGAAATAGAAGTAAATGAAAGTTTTAATGAGAAATTGTTGACTATATACTTAAAAATACTAACAGCAAGATCCTTGTCAAGTCACCCTAATATTACACTACACACAAACCTCCTCCTTAAGATGGGAAGGACTGATGAACAAGAGAACAAAATGAGGAAAGAAAGAAACACCAAAATAACCAATGAACACACACAAAATGAAAGGAAAGAAAATGACCAAGAATGAATAAGTAACAAAAAACTCCTATTCTACTATAATAAAAAATGATTGATAGCATTTTCAAGGACTAAAATAGTGTTTTAGAAACTGCCCATTGATAGGCAATGGGACATGTTCTCCAGTTAATGAACTAATCCTAAAAGTGTTTTCTCTAAGAAGCTCAGAGATCTGATAAGGGCCAAGCCACAATTTTAAAAATTTCTAATGGTCACCCTTGTTTTCTTTGGCTTTATCCCATAACAAAATGAAATTTGAAATTTTAAAAGCCTTGACTTTATCCCTCTTGTCAAAAAATTATTTGACCACTGCCTAATGCTTGACAAAGTGTTGTAGGGAAGTATCATGTTTTTATTCTAGGCCTAGCAAATTCATGATCCTAGCTTGTATTGTGTCCTCATCAATTGACAATTCTTTCATAAATTTGAGGACTAGGATCTGTCGATTTATCAGGAAGACCAGATTTAGTCCATACACAAGCTAGTATGGAGAAGTTCCTAGAGAGGCTTTGGTTTTGGTTCTATATACCCATAAGGTAAACTTGAGTTGGGCATGCCAATCTGTGGGGTTGTTTTCGAACAATTTTTTAATAACATTAGTAAAATTCTTATTTGTGGACTTTTCTACCCCATTACCTTCTAGGTAATAGTTATAAGAAAACTTCAAAACTACTTTATGTTCAAATGACCATTGCAATAATTGAGCTAATGAGAAAGTAAGGCCATTGTCACATACTAGAGCGAAGGGTATCCCAAACCTTGTAATGATGTTATCCTCAAGAAACTTGATAACTACCTCTATTGTGTAATTCTTACAAGCATGTCCCTCTATCTAATGGATACAATAATCCATCATAGTCAAAATGAATTTGTGGAGTACATATGAGTTTGGGTTAATCACGGCTACAAAATCTAAGGCCCATTGGGTGAATAGTCTTACCTTGTATACTGGCTAGCAAGGCATAGTAGGGTTCCTTTCTCTAGTGGCAACCATTTGACATATGTGATACATTCTGGTATGTTGATGTGGGTCTCTAAAGATATGTGGCTAGTAATAACCTAACCTAAGGATTTGATGTGTTGTTTAATCCCCTGAACCATGTCGGATGCCATATTTTCTGTGAAATTCTTGAAGGATCTGTCTTGCTTCTTGTTCAGGCAAACACCTTAAGTAGACTCCCTCAAAACTTCTTCAAAACAATGTTGTATTTTTAATCATGAAATGGGTACTTTTCATCCAAAGGTCTCTCCTCTATGTGGAATTCAAGTTGTTCAGGTACTTGTTGTTGAGGAGGAAATACATTATCTTTGTACAATTCCTCTTTTGTGATAGCATCAACTATGTACTTCTGACAAACTATTTGAGAAACAAATTCAGCCATGGTCTTGGATAGTTCTTGTCATGTTACTAGTTTCATTGGCTAAATCTCTAGATCAAATTCCTGTAAAATTGCCATCCATTTTTCCCTCCTTTCACCAAATCGCTTTAAATCAAAAGAGACTTCATAGCTTGATTAAGGACAATTACAAAGCTTTTTCTTCTAAGGATGTAATGCATGAATGTTTTAACCACTCTTACAAAAAATAAAACTTATTTCTCTAAATAGGGATATCAAACTTCAACATTTTTGAATGGGGAGCTCATGAAAATGATAGGCATTTCATCTCTAGATTCTTTCTTCTAAGTGAGGACTGTTGTACACAAATGTTCAGAAGTGAATGAATAAATATAGAATTGTTGTAAGTAGTCAGGGTTGATCAAAATAGTTGCCTCAATGATGGATTGTTTGATCTGAGTGAATGCTGATTTAGCTTATGTTCTCCATTCAATCTTTGCTTCCTTTTTCATCATGTTTTTCAATGGTTTCACTATCTCAACAAACCCTATTAAGAACTTTCTTACGAAATTTATCTTCCCAAAGAAAGATCTCATTTCCTTTTTGTTGCCTCACATGGGCAGTTTCAAAATAAACTCTACCCTCTCTAGGTCAATTGAAATTCCCTTCTTAGATATGATGTGCCTAAGTAACTTTCCTTTTGTGATGCAGGAATATCCCTGGTTCAAGAGAAGTCTTGCATCAACCAAAAATATTTGCATTTTAGTTTGTTTCTTTTCATTTTCTAGTTCAGTTTAGGCAGTTTAGACAGAAGCAGTTTCAACTTTTGATCCAGTATTCTACTATAATTACATTTCACATCTTGCAGATCTAGACTTAGTATCTTCATTTATTCATTTATACCATATCTAGAATTTATATCATTTGGATTAGTTACCGGAAAGATATCGCTATCAGAAGATCAACTATTTTCTTAGAGTAGAGCATTCTGACAGTCTCAGACAATCAGCTGAAGGAGAAGAGTTGTGGAGCATTCCTTGACTTGTGGAACCTAATGACACATCATTTAATGTTCTTTGGTTCATGGCCGACCTTCCTCAAAGATCTACACATTATTCCATTCATTTGAGGAAGTGTTCTATGCATTTAGGTTCAACCTATCTTTGTACACATGTTACAGCTTTTCATTGGAGTTTGTGACCTTCCTTGGCTGATGCAGAGGAATCTATTAATCCAGAAATGATATATATTGATGTAATAGATCCTTAGGAAAGAAGTTCTCATGATTTATAAGATCGATAGTTTGGATTCTTTGTGAAAGAGCTTCAAAGCTATATCTTATGCATGTTCTGATATTATGTAATCAGGACTTTGAGCCCTAATTGTAAGCCCGCATGTTGCCGGCCATATTGTATTTGAATTATATGATATACTAAATGACTAAATCTGCATTTTCTTTCTATCTTTGAGTTGTTTCTGTTGTGGTTACTCTTGCTACATGGTCTAGATAGTTTATTCTATGAACCCTCCTATAGTGACTACACCAAGTGGTATCAGAGCGAAGGTTCAAATCTTTGGGAGCAAATGAGTGAAGTTGGTGAGGAATTTTTGTAAGATCTTGTTGTGGACAGATCACCAAATTGAGGTAGGTTACTTGTGTTGCAACTAATCATTGATTGAGAGGCAGTTGTCACCTTGTAGCCCAATCACCAAACTTGAGGCACTTTACACTTGATCCTAGGAAGAATGCCACTGAGCAGAGTTGTTTCCATTGGAACAATGAATGGAAGAATGGATGAGATGATGGAGATGATGAAAACATTGCAAATTCAATTGGATGTGATTGAAGAAGATAGGTGAAGAGGTTTGACATAGAGACCTAATGTGGAAAGCAAAGAGAAAGAAGAATTTTAATTTGTTGAGCAAATTGGCGAAGCCCTAGGAGGTGATGAAGAAGAAGAATCAAATCAAGTAAAGATGTTGCGAGCTATTTCAAATATTGGAAAGAGACCTAGAGTTGATGTGTTGAACTATACTAGTAATTTGAAGCCTGAAGAATTGATTGACTGGATAAATGGCATGGAAGAATACTTTGAGTATGAAGAGATTGAAGATCTGGAGAAGGTGAAATTTACAAAGACAAAGTTGAAAGGACATGCTTCTATATGGAGGAAAGAAGTTCAGTTCAAAAGAAATAGAAGAGGAAAAGAAAAGATTACAATGTGGGACCGGATGGCGACAAAGTTGAAGAATCAATTTATACCTACTGACTATGAGTTGGAGCTATTGAAAAGATTGAAAAACCTGAAGCAAAAGGAGAAATCTGTGAAGGAGTTCACTGAATAATTTCATAGAATAATCATAAGGAGATGACATAGTGAAGCAAGCAAGGAGAAAGTGGCTAGATATATCAATGGATTGAGGTTGAACATTCAAGAAGAACTAAGCTTGGTAAGGATGACATCTTTAGAGGAAGCATATTAGTTTGCCCTAAAAGATGAAGAGAAGCTGAATAAGAGGCATGATCAGAGACAGAGGGGTAGAGGAGGTAAATTTAGAGAAGTAGAACATTTTTTGAAGTAGATAGATCATATCTGGAGTAGAACACGCTTGACAACACATTCAAGAAGGAGGACAGAGATAATAATGCTTACCAAAGAGATGACATAATTTTTTACTAGAGAGGAAACCCTAGTGCATACCAGAATGAAGGATACAGAAGTGAAGGAAGAGGATTTGATAAGAGAACATTCAGAGGTACTTGTTTCAAGTGTCAAGGTGAAGGACATAGAGCATTTGAGTGTAATCAGGGTAGTATAAGCAAGAGGACAGAAAATAGTGGAAGAGCAGCCTATGTGGAAGAAGAATCTATTGGATCACCTAGTTTAGTTGTAAAACCTGAGAAAGGAGAATCATTGGTGATGAGAAGAACACTATTTCAAGTAGAGACAAATGAAGAACCATCGCAGAGGAAAAGTTTGTTTAGAACAAGATGGAAATCAGGAGGTAAGTGTTGCAAATTTATAATTGATAATGGTAGTTTAGATAACCTAGTTTTAGAGGAGATGGTGACTAAGCTAAAGTTGGAAAGATTGAAACACCCTAAGCCCTATCAGATAGCATAGATTCAGGATGATCGTAAGGTACTAGTGAGTAAACAATGTTTGGTGAAATTTCATATTGGATCTTATCATGATGAAGTCTTGTGTGATATTATGCCTATGGATGTTTGTCTTATCCTGTTGGGTAGACCTTGGCAGTATGATAGAAAAGCGATACATGATGGGATAATGAATACATACACTATAACATCAAATGGAAAGAGAATTACTTTGATTCCTTTGGAGGATGATCCTAAGAGTGAAATATGTGGGAATGCTAGAATCTGTTTGGTAGATGGAAGAAAATTTCTAGATGGTTTGAGAAATGAGAATATATGTTATGCCTTGATTCCTAAGAAGCCTGAAGCATTGAAGGAGACTGAAGAATCACGACTGGAGGAGATAAGACAATTGCTGATAGAGTATGAAGACATCATATCAGATAATGTACCTGAAGGATTCCCACCTATAAGGAGTATTAGTCATCACATGCATCTTATACCAGGAGCAAGTTTGCCTAACAAAGAAACACATAGAATGACATTGACAGAGAATGAAGAACTGAACAGACAGATACAAGAATTATTGAGGAAAGGTTTGATCAGAGAGAGTTTGAGCCCTTGTTCAATACCTGAAGTGCTTGCACCTAAGAAGGATGGAGAATGGAGAATGTGTACTAACTCTAGAGCCATAAACAAGATCACAGTTAAGTATAGATCTCCTTTACCTAGGATGGATGATATTATGGATTGTTTGAGTGGAGCAAGATATTTCACAAAGATAGACTTGAAGAGTGGATACCATTAGATCAGAATCAGAGAAGGAGATGAATGGAAGACTACTTTTAAGACAAATGAAGAATTGTATGAGTGGTTAGTGATGCCTTTTGGATTGACAAATGTACCGAGTAATTTCATGAGGTTGATGAATGAGGTCTTGAAGAAATTCTTGGGTAAGTTTGTGATTGTATACTTGGATGATATTCTAGTTTTTAGTAAGACAAAAGAAGAACATTTGTGGCATATCAAACAAGTTTTATAGAGACTAAGAGAAGAGAAATTGTTGATAAACATCAAGAAGTGTAGTTTCATGAAGGAATAACTAGTATACTTGGGATTTGTGATTTATGTAGAAGGATTGAGGATGGACACTGAGAAAGTGAGAGCAATTGTTGAATGGCCTACACTGGAGAGCATTGGAGAAGTTAGATCATTTCATGGATTAGCTAGTTTCTACCAGAAGTTCATAAAAAATTTCAATTTAGTTTGTAACCCTATGATAGAGACAATGAGAGGTGATAGAAAATACTTTAAGTGGACATCAAGAGCAGACAAAAGTTTTGAATTGTTGAAGAAGAAAGTGACAGAGCAACCTATTTTGGAATTACCAATTTTCAATAAGGTATTTCAAGTTGATTGTGATGCAAGTGGAAATGCAATTGGAGCAGTGTTAAGTCAAGAAGGTAGACATGTAGCATATTTTAGTGAGAAGTTGAATGATGGAAGGAGAAGATATTTAGTTTATAATCAAGAGTTCTATGCCATAATTCAAGCCTTGAAGAAGTGGAGACATTACTTGTTGCCTAAGGAGTTTGTGTTGTATATAGATCATCAAGATTTGCATTATTTGAATAGTCAAGGTAAGTTGAATTAGAGACA
Organism: Cunninghamia lanceolata; assembly: GCA_027924645.1. Taxonomy (NCBI): domain Eukaryota; kingdom Viridiplantae; phylum Streptophyta; class Pinopsida; order Cupressales; family Cupressaceae; genus Cunninghamia; species Cunninghamia lanceolata. Next base: position 11,591,015 of record BSBN01000193.1, read on the forward strand.
TATGATATGGGTAAACTTCATACAGAGTTATACTTTTGTGTTGAAACATAGGAGTGGTAAGTCAAACAAAGTTGCTGATGCATTGAGTAGGAGAACAAATTTGTTGACAGAGATGAGAATTGAAGTGATAGGATTTGAAGAATTGAAGAACATGTATGAGGGAGACACTAATTTTGCAGAACCTTGGAAAGCATGTAAGGAACATGTTGTGATAGATAGAAGTAAGTGGTTGGACTATTTCATTCAAGAAGATATGTTGTTCAGAGGAAATTAGTTATGCATACCTAGAAGTTCAATGAGGGATAATTTGATCAAGGAGAAGCATAGTGGTGGATTAGCAGGACATTTTAGCATTGATAAGATAGTGGCTTTGGTGAGTGAAAACTAATTTTGGCCCCAGATACATAAGGATGTTAGGAAATTTGTGCAGAGTTGTAGAGTTTGTGAGGTTGCGAAAGGGAGTAGTCAGAATAGTGGATTGTATAAACCTTTGACAATACCGGAGAGATCTTGGGAAGACATAAGCATGGATTTTGTAATGGGATTGCCGAAGACATAGAGAGGACATAATTCAATATTTGTAGTGGTTGACCAATTTTCAAAGATGGTTCATTTCATACCTTATAAGAAGACAACTGATGCAGTGCATGTAGTTGACCTATTTTTCAAGGAGATTGTGAGATTGCATGGATTGCCTAAGAGTATAGTTTCATACAGAGATACAAAGTTTGTTGGATACCTTTGGAAGACACTTTGGAAGAAGATGAAGACAAATTTGAAGTTTAGTTCAACTTTTCATCCATAGACAGATGGAGAGACAGAGGTAGTGAATAGGTGTTTGGGAAACTTGTTGAGATGTTTGGTTGGAGAGAAGACAGGAAGTTGGAATTTGATTCTTTCAAAAGTAGAGTTTACATACAATAATTCAATAAATAGGAGTACTGGAAGAACACCTTTTGAGATTATTACCGAAATGAACCCTAGAGGAGTTGCAGAATTGAGAGATATCAGCATGGAAGAAAAGAGGAGTACAAAAGCAGAAGAATTTGTAGATCATATGAAGACAGTGCATAATTAGGTGAAGAAGCATTTGCAGGATATGAACAATAAGTATAAGGAAAATGCAGATGAGAAGAGATGACATAAGTAATTTGAAGTGGGAGATGCAGTGATGGTGTACTTGAGAAAATAAAGATTTCTAGTTGGGACATATAACAAGTTGAAGATGAAGAAGTTTGGACCTTGCAAGATACTCAAGAAATTTGATTTAGAAATTGCATATGAAGTGGAGTTACCAAAGACCTTGGGCATATCACCTATTTTCAAAATTGTAGACCTATATTAGTATCATGAAGTAGAGTTCAGTGATAGTATGGAAGAAGACTTGAAACAGTAGTTACCACAACAAGCACTTGAGAAGATTGAAGACATTTTGGATAGCAGAGTTAGACGCAGCACTAGAGGCAAGCAATACAAAGAATATCTTGTGAAGTGGAATGGCAGACTGGAGGAAGATTCATCTTGGATTTCTCAGGCTGAGATGGACCATCTTGTTTCTTCCCTAGCCCAATAAAAGTGAGGGACTCACTTATTCAATAACCCCAGATGTTTGATGCAGGAGCATCCCTGGTTCAAGAGAAATCTTACATCAACCAAAAACATTTGCATTTCAGTTTGTTTCTTTTCTTTTTCCAATTCAGTTCAGGCAGTTCAATAAGAAGTAGTTTTAGCTTTTGATTCGGTATTCTACCATAGTTAAATTTCACATCTTATAGATCTAGATTTAGCATATACATTCATTCATCTACACCATATCCAAAATTTAGAGCATTTGGATCAGTTACTAGAAATATATTGCTATCAGAAGATCAATTGTTTTCTTAGAGTAGAGCATTCTGATAGTCTCAGACAATCAGCTGAAGGAGAAGACTTGCAGAGCATTCCTTGACTTGCAAAACTTAATGACACATCATTCAATGTTATTTCATTCATGGGTGACCTTCCTTGAAGATCCGCATGTTATTCCATTCGTTTGAGGAAGTGTTCTATGCATTTTGGTCTGACCTATCTGTGTACACATGTTACAACTATTCATTGGAGTTTGTGACCTTCCTTGGCCAATGCAGAGGAATCTATTAATCCAGAAATGATATATATTGATGTAATAGATCCTTAGGAAAGAAGTTCTCATGATTTATAAGATTGATAGTTTGGATTCTTTGTGAAAGAGCTTCAAAGCTATATCTTGTGCATGTTCCAATATTTTGTAATTGGCCTTTGAGCTATAATTGTAAGCCTGCATGTTGCCAACTAGATTGTATTTGAATTCTATGATATACTAAATGACTGAATCTACATTTGCTTTCTATCTTTGAGTTGTTTCCATTATGTTTACTCTTGTTGCACAGTCTGGACAGTTCATTTTGTGAACCCTCCTACGATGACTGCACCATTTTGTGACTCCAAAAATGCACTTCTTGTGGTTTAGTGAGATGCCATATTGCCTACACCTTTCTAGTATCTTCCCCAAATCTATAGCATAATTATTCTTTTATTTGGAAAATATAGTAAGATCATCCATATAAATGATAATACACTTACCCACTAAGTTGATAAATGTTTTGTCCATTACTCACTGAAAGGTGACACCAGCATTTATCAAACCAAAAGGCATCCTCCTATATATGAATCTTCCCCACTTGGTTGTTAAGGTAGCATTCATCCTATCCTTATATGTTACTAGAACCTAGTTGTATCCAAAATACCCATCCAAGAAGGACATCATCTAAGATCCATTCATGATTTGCAACACTTCATCCAATGATGGAAGTGGATAATTATCTTTTTCAGATTCTTTGTTCAGATTTTGGAATTCGACATATAGTCTGATCTCCCCAATTTTCTTCCTAACAAGAACCATATTTTCCACCAACATGGAGTCCCTTAGTGGAAAGATGATTTTGGCAGCTGATAAATTTTTTACTTCTTTGAAAATCAGAGGTTCAATTAGAGCATTAATAGGCCTTTGTTTCTATCTCAAAGATTTTATGTTTGGCTTTAATGGCATTGTGTGAGTGATGATGGAAGTGTTGAATGTTTTTAGATCTTCATACACCCAAGCAATGAAATATCGGTAATCTTTTAATACATGAATGATATCTTCCCTCTCTCTATTACGACAAGTCTTACCTATGAAAACATTTATTTTAGCATTGAATTCATATATGCTATAAGTTTCATATTTACAACCTCCATAATCAGAAGGTACTTTCTTTTTGTCTCTTGGATCTGGGTCAAAGATCCTTTTTGATACAACCATACCTTTCAGTATGTTGTTGGTTTTCAAGTTAATTACTCTGTCATCTTCTTCGAAAGGGTCTCTATTAGATTCATGCATAATTTGGCCCTCGAAGAGTCCTGAGATGGTTAGGAATTCCAGGATATACTGGTCATCATGGAAGACCTAGAAATTCCTTACATTATTTGATATTGCTAGAGCTAGGACCAATCCCATATAAAATATTCTCAACCTTCAATGTGTCATAGGTTCAAGAGTGCTGGCAGCTACTGCAAGTGCATCTACAATGTGATTCTTTCTTTTTGGGATGAGCTTTATGTCAAAAGCCATAAAGTCTTCAATAAGGCTCCATATCTTGTTTCTGTAAGCTACAATCTTCTTGTCATCGTAGGCATACTAACTTTTTACCTATCTTACCACTAGTTCTAAATATCCCTAGACTTTGAGGCATTGAACTTTTTTCTAATGTACAAAATCCAAACCTTGAATCAAGGCTTCATATTCGGTCATATTGTTGGTACAATGGAACTGCAACTGATAAAATGCTAGAAATACCTTTCCTTTGGGGCTTACTAACACCACTCTTGACCTAACTCCTTGTTTGGAATGAGAGCCATCAAACCTTAGGGTCAACATCTAATCCTTAGATGATGTTTGTGCCTCATGGATAGACTATGTATTCTGAACCTACTGAATAGGTGTCTATTCAACTATTGGGGCAAGCAAGTTTGGTTTTTCTTCCCCTTGAATTGGTTCTCCTTCATTTAGATTTGATTATTCCTCACTTTCCTCCAAAGATTGGGTTTCTTCTACAAGGACTATCAAGTGTTATTTAGCCTAAGTGAGGTCTACCTAACTATGTTCCCAAGCAGTTTTCCTAGTTGTGTTTATCACTTGTGCATCTATGAAAACCTCACTAAGTTGTCCATCTACAAGTTCAATAACTATTTGCCCCATATATTGATCAATATGTATGCTAAACATCTATTCGGTACTATCTTCTATGATCAATAGTCTTGTATTGCATGTGGTACTTGCATCCATTGATGAGGGCTTTGGATGTTGTTTCTCATTGAGGTATTTCTTCACAATAGCAACACATACTGCACAAGTTAAATATCAATTATTACACTCATAGATTTGGCAATAGTTAAGGAGTAGCAAATCATTGATATTAATGTCATTTCCCAGCAAGGCTTGACTTGTTTCTAATTTTTGAGTGAATTGTTCGTATTTGGAATAAAAATCTAGACCTCTAGTTTTCCTATTCCCTATGGTGTCTTGGGAAAATATGAGGGTGGTCAAGATTTCATATACCCTGTAAACCCCTGGTTCAACTTCAATATAAACAACTTCATTATGATGATTATATTTTGTGATCATATGTTTTAACCTAGGTTCACTCTCAATTCTAATTTGGTTATGATTTCCCCTCCACGGTAGCCATAGATTGGAAAAATTAGTAGCAAAGTATCCATTCAAGCTTTTGGACGAATCCTTGCTTAATAACATTTCATAAGCTTCGGGGATGTGTACCACTTGGATGTCAATGCGCTGTTGAATCCTAGGATCAGACACTATCCTGATATACACATCTTTGAGTTTGCCTATTACATTTACATCTATCTTGTCCAATTGAATTAACTTTTGCTGAAAGGCATGAACTTCATAAGTTTCATTATAGGTTTCATTATCTTCTTTGAAGGGGAAGATGTAAGAGTCCAAAACCATAGTTGTGTTTATGTTGTTACTATTTTCTTGAATTATGTTGCAAGATGACTAGGAATCGACTTGTGCAATTCTGGCTATCTTTTCCATCTGAGGGTAGTCTAATTCTAAATGATCTATTTTATCATGCAGTCTACACCAATTGACCATATGGTTCAACTTAGCCATGTTCGCTGTGTTGGAAGTATTTGTGTTACCTTGGTTTCCATCATTTCACCCATTTCCTAGATTTCTTACTCCCCCATTATTAGGTCTCCTATTCCACTATCTATTGAATGGTCTCTAGTTGTAATTTTGATTGTAATTTTAGAAATTACTTTGAGGCTGAAAGTTGTTTTGATTTTGAGTTGGTGGAGGGTTCATCCTAAACTAGGTGATCTCATTTGTGACCTGGGAAAGAGTCTTTTTGAGATCTTCTATGTCAGATGTTAGATGCATGGTCTGATTGACAGCTAGTTAGTTTACCTAAGAATTAGCCTAAACATTATTTGGAGCCAACTGAGTGATAGCTAGTCTCTCAAAAAATGAGTTTCTAGTGTTAGTGGCAAGCATTTGATGATTGTTGTGGTTTAGATTAGGCCATGTTATCATAGGTGTCGTAAATGTTTGGTTCATATGTTGACACATAGCTAGAGGTATTGGATTTAGCAAAGGCATGTTGTTGACAAGAGCATTATTCATTGCAGGGAGCTGATTTGGTCCTCCTAAGTATCCCAATGAAGGTATAGAAACATTGATTCCCTTAGGAGAAGGATCAATCTCATGTCATCTCTTAATAGCTAGTTTGTATGTTTTATCGAGAGTATCTATGTCAAGTAGGATTTGAGTCCTTCTCAAGAACATACCAGTCAAGGGATAAATTTCTTTTAAATAAACCTGAATGGCTACATTTTCTACTACTATGTAGGGGGCGGCCAACCTTTTCTATAACCTCTTAAAAATGGTGTTAAACATTGTTAAAGGTCCATTCGGTTCTTTCTTACATGTGGCGAATTGATGGTAAAGGATAACTAGGTCTACATATGTTCAAAAATGATTAATAAAAGTTATTTCTAATTCTCACTAGGAAGAGATTGAGTTTGCAGGTTGACTAAGATACCATCTATAAGAAAAGTCTCCTAATGAGTAAGGGAATAGTCTACAAACCACATCTTAGTGATCTATTTAAAATTGAATTGAAGCATATTTAAATGCCTGGACATGTTCTTGTACAGTTTTGATTTCTCTATAGATGTTTTTTATGTAGAATATTTTTGGGTTTTTGGGTATTTCATGGATCCCACCAGGTATGGTCCCCAAAGATGAGTTTTTCGTAGCAAAGAAAGCCATTTGTTGAGGTGGGACAGGTGAATTACCAAGGTTAACTGCAGGTTGCTGATTTGATGGGGAGGAAAGGGGTTGATTATTGTTTCTTCCTCTCACACTTCTTTCTCTAGTGGGAAACCCTAATTTGAAGAAACCTCCTTTGTTAGGTGAAGATCTCAGGATTCTCCTAAACCTCTCAGGAGAAAAGGAGTTGTGATGCAGTACATGGAGGATTCACCCAAATCAAACCCAAAACTCTACCTTTTGCAAAATAACCACTAGAATCTTGAAATACACCTTATGTTCCTCCATTTCACTCATTTTTAAAAAATTTCACTGGTGGAATGATGCCCAAATCATTGTTTTTGTACTCAAGCCCTCAACTAGGGTTTCACAGACCTGTTTTCAAAACAATGACTATAACTTTTGTTTAACCCAATGAAAATTAATGAAACCAACTTAAAATGAAAGGTACTTCACTCCTCTTTCCCACAAACTTAGATGCTTGCCATTTTTAGGTCGTACAAAGGTCAGACTGAACGCGGGAGCAGTAGAAAACAACGAAAAATTTAGAAAAAAATAGGGTATTTTAAATATTATTTGCATTCAACTATCTTCCACCACCATTCCAAATGTCGATACATGCTTTTAAAGGTCTATTACACCTTCCCAACTGAGAAAAACTAATTTTTGAACTTCCCTTTTACAAAATAAGCTTTCGACTCCCTAATTTGCACTTTTCTTTTTTTTGCATTTTACATTGACAACATTGTCACATTTTGCAACATTTGCATTATTGAAACAATGATCCCTAAGTAACTCAAAGACATTATGGATGGACTATTATGGCCTTATTACATCAAAGTCAATATTCAAAACCCAAAGGACTAACTTGACTCCTATTGCCCAGATTGGCGTTGGTGCTCCTACACCATACAACTGGCCTAAAGAAAACTCATGTCCCATGAGGACTATACTTCCTTAGATCATGTTTGTTCACTTTGTTCTCTTGATCTCTAAATGCTCCTCCATCTGGTACTCCCTTCTACTAGGTTAGATATTGAAAATTTGCATCATGCTTTGCTCTCTTGCACTTGATGTCACCTAGACCTTGCTTCACCTTCACAAACCAATCTACTGAGGATCCTCTGACCTTTTTATCATCATGAATTGATGTTGTATCTTCTACACACTATTCACTATCAACCTTTCCTTTCACTATCTTCATCTCCACTCTTGGAACAAACTCAAACTCAACTCTTTGTCTTTGTTTGACACCTTGATATGGCTTCCTTGTTGCTAACTGATCAACTACATTTCTTCTAACCATCCTCTCATCAAAACTTGATGTCATACCTATCCTTACACCTGCAAATACACATTTATCCAATGCTCCATGCATTCTCTATTTCATCATCTCAGTTGTATGATTGAACTCATCCCATTATCTTTGCCAAATACCCATGTTTACTTCACCCTTTGTCTTTTCACTCTCCTTCAGGTTCTCTACTCTGGGAATAATCATGCAACCAGGTTTAAGAATCACTGTCATGGAAGAATCTAACTACCTATCTACTTCTCTTTCCGTTAAAGGACATAGCATTGTCTTAACCATGCCATTATCACATTTCTCCAACTCATCTGGAGTCTTCTCAAACAAAATTTCTTGGGCCTTCTCTTGGCCTATCACTGCCAACATCCTATCACTGCCAACATCTCATTCTTGATCTCTACCATCATTGAGACCCTCTTCACACTCTTTATCTTGACCTCTTCACCTCTTGACTGCCCACTATTTGCTTTTATCTTCAAGGGACAAGGCACTACCCCTATCACAATTTCTTCATGATTCACAAGCCCATCTTGGCTTTCTACTTTACTCACTTCATCATTTCTTCTATTCTCTGCCATTAGGGTCTTTGCCCCTTCTTCCACTGCCCTATCAAACTTGCACATCACTGTTTTGATAGTATATGACTGCCCTTGAACCTCCTTTGCTTTGAATGGACAAAACTCTATCCCTCTCTTGTCTTCATCATGTCTTTCAATCTTGTCTTACGTCTTCAAGGTCAATTCATTCTTGACCTTCTCTATATCAGACTTCATCACCAACTCTTCATCCTATTTACTCTTCAACATTGCATCCTTATTTACACCTACTATCTTAGCAACTTCTTCCTTTGAAATGGTTGCACCATCTTTGATTTTGTCTTCCTCATACCTTATGAATTATTTCTTTCTCTAATACTAATTGATGCAGTGTAAAGGGGGTTCACTCATTCAAAATTGCCATGCACTTGGCACAAATTAGTCTCAAAAATTGAAATCTTCACTTGAGGCAATCAATCTTCAACACTTTGGGCAATATGGGCCCAATCACTCATGGAAAACAACTCAATCCTTTAGACCAATCAATGGTCTATCCCTGCTATCCTTTCTTGTGCCTTATCATCCTCCTACAATGGTGTTAGAGTGAACTTGATTCAATCTTTCACAATAGCATAACTATTCTCCCTAACATCATATATGGTATGTTTGTCAAACTGCCATGGTCTTCCAAGTAACAAATGACAGTAACTCATTGGTAACACATCACACAATATCCTATCCTTGTATGGACCAATATGAAAATCAACATGAGATTATTCTTTAACCACTATTGACTGATCATTATTCAACCAAAATGCTACATATGGTGTTTCATGAGGTATCCTCTCTAAATTCAACTTATCAACCATTTCACTTGAAACCAAGTTATTAATTGAACTTGAATCTATCACCACTTTGCATACCTTATTTTTGCACTTGCATTTTATCCTGAATAGGCTTCTCCTTTGTGTCATCTCCTTCAGCTTAGCATACCTTTCTTGGAACTCTCTGATCTCTTTTTCTATATTATCTTCCGGATGCATCTTGTCTTTTCACCTTCCAACTGTAAATCTGTAACTTCTCACCTTCAAAAGATCTACTCCTTGTAGCTCTGATACTAATTGATGCAGTACATGGAGGATTCACCAAAATCTAACCTAAAACTCTACCTTTTGCAAAATAACCACTGGAATCTTGAAATACACCTTATGTCCCTCCATTTCACCCATTTTGAGAAAATTTCACTAGTGGAATGAGGCCCAAATCTTTGTTTTGTACTCAAGCCCTCAACTAGGGTTTCATAGACCTGTTTTCATAAAAATGACTATAACTTTTGTTTAACCCAATGAAAATTAATGAAACCTACTTCACTCTTCTCTCCCAAAAACTCAGATTCATGCCATTTTTAGGCTGTATAGGGCCGTACTAAATGCAGGAGTAGCAGAAAATAGTGAAAAATTTAGAAAAAATAGGGTATTTTCAATATTATTTCCATTCAACTATCTTCCACCACCATTTCAAATGTGGATACATGCTTTTAAAGGCCTATTACACCTTCCCAACAAAAAACAACTAATTTTTGAACTTCCCTTTTACAAAATGACCTTTCGACTCCCTAATTTGCACTTTTCTTTTTTTGCATTTTACATTGACAACATTGTCACATTTTGCAACATTTACATTATTGAAACCAATGACCCCTAAGTGACTCAAAGACATTATGGATGGCCTATTATGGCCTTATTAAATAAAAGTTAATATTCAAAACCCAAAGGACTAACTTGACTCCTATTGCCCAGATTGGCCTTGGTGCTCCTGCACCAAGTTGATATAATCCAGTTTGAAGTTTTAGTGAATAAATTCAAACCCTTCTTCTAGGGCTAGTTCTGTTGATGGTCTGTTTAACACATGCATGAAACACAAGCAAGGTGAAATTCAAATTGCCTCTCCTAAAAGGACAACTAATCCAAAAGAGAATCTGATATCCCCAAGGTCTCAGGAGTTGGGTCACAACTATGTTATGCAAGCATAGGGTAAATATGGATAGTTTACAAGGGATCTTGGTTATTCAATTTAATTGTTCAAACTAATTGTGAATTAATATACTTGTCATTGTTTTGAAATAAAGATCAAAAGAATGCAAGGAAAATGAGAAGTAAATGAGACAACACTTTGTATTTTAAACGTTATATCAACACATCCACCCAAGAAATTCATTAACTACAATACTAAAATCAATTTTATGAAACCCAACCATTGATATTACAGTGCAACAGTCAAAGGATTTCCAAATAAGTATGATTTGAATTACAAATTTTGATTACTATATTCCACATGAAAATTAGAAATAGAATTGAAAATTTAAAGCACAAATTTTAGAATTTTGTGAATAAATACGGAAATAAAGATTAAATTTAAAACACTACACCAAAAACATGATGATAGATCCCATGGAATTGACATCCATCTTGTATTAATTTCTTTGAACTTTGATACAAGGAAAATAAATCTAGCACAAGTACCAAAAATATGGATCTGTTTCCAAAAAGAACCACCTCCTCTATTCTAAAACACTGTAAAAATTACTACATGTTGAAAAAGCTTCAATAATCTAAGTGTGGACTAACAACCTAATTCTTCAACTCTCAGACCCTTGAACAAAATGCATCTTTCCCTTTTATAGACATCTCAAAGGAATAATTAAAATTGTCTTAAACTACATGCAATACCTTTTGTCCTTGTTTTTATCACCAACTTCATGCAACTCAAAAAGCACATTAAAAAATAGAATTATTTTCGCATGTCAATTTCCAAGTTGATTTTTCAACTCAAAAATATAAAAAGAAAAAAAAAAGATATCCCATAGGGCCCACTTTATAAAAATAGATAGTCCCTTTTTAGAAAAGTGGATTTACAAGATATAGACACCAAAAATGAAATTAGTGAGGACTGGACGCTCCTGTAGAAGTCTAATTTTTCCTGTACTCAGCAAAATTTGATAGCAGTCAATCTAACCTTTCCACTTCTATCCCATCTAACCATTCATACGTGAATTTTAAAGTCTTAAATCATTGAGCAACTTGTTCACATCTCCTTTCCATGTTACTTATGTCTACCAAGGTCAGCTTGAAATGAGATTTAGATGTCACAAATCTATCCAACACATTTTCATCAAGACCCAGAGTTTTCTACAAATTATATGTTTTCTTCATGAGGACTTCTTTCACTTTATCCAATGGTTCTAGTCTATATTTGTCATGAGAATACATATCGCAACCCACAACTACTTTGACAAAATTCTCAAAAATTGAAATATATTGAAAAATGTCTTGCCACAATGTCAGTAATGGAGGATGATACTCAGCTAGCTCCTTAATTTTATACTCACTAATATTTACATAGAAGTCAACCAAATTAGTCTCTTCATAATGTAAAATGTCTGATTCAATCAACTCCTCCTGAGTAAGCTTACCGATCTGCTCTAAAGTTCTCAAAATTTGCTCTAGCTTGGGCTCCTCTTTCTTATGATCTTCAATAAAAGAGTCTATCTCCTGATCTAGTTTATATGCCTCTTCATAATAAGGAAAATATTTGTCAAAAATATTGAAGGCCTCTTCTAGAAATTTGTTCACCCATTTGTCAATTATTGATGACTTTTCTTTCATAGCCTATAAATCATCTACTTCCTATTTTGTCATTAGAATTGGCACATCTATTGACGTTGGTTTCTCAAAATGGGTGTCAATAGACCTTTAACAAAAATTTTCATATGATTTACCTACAATTTTAAATTATCTTTGGTTTGTTTACCTTTTTGCATTCTTGATTTTAGAATTGTCTACACAAAATCAAATGAAACAATTTCTTCTACATAGGTCTGCTTCCCCAAATTCACTTTCATGATCTGGTAAACCTCAACTTGCAGCTCCCGATCCTCTTTATCAGCTATTGGGGTAGCGAGTTATGCAATTATTTCCACTTTGTCATTGGTATGGATAGCTAACAAATTCCTAGGCTTCTTCCTAGGATTTTCATTTTCAATCTCTACAATCATTTCTGAGAACTTTAAAGTCTTGATGATAACCTATTGCCTTTTAGCCAACTTCAAATTCAACCAAGATAGCATTGTTGGTGCTTGTAGTGTCTGATTGGGTTGATCTTGTATTATTTGTTGTTGTTTTTCTTGTTTGTGATCAGCAAGCTCATCTATCTTCGTCTCATGTTGTTGGTCTTCATATGGTTTTTCTTTAGAAGTCTTTGAAGACTCATCTTGATCAGTAGAATCAACCTTATCTTCTTTCCCTACAACTTTAATTATCTCTCATTATTCATCAGAAGTTAGCATGTGATCTTCTCTAAGAACATCCTCTTCTTCAAAAGGGACATTTTCAGATATACCATGAACTTTACCACTCTATTCCACTTTTTCCTCTTTTTTTCCTTCCTCTTCTTCTAGAGGACTCTGTCTAATTTTAGCTAGATATTCCATAGTAGGCTCCTTTTCAAGTAACACTTCATCTAGATTTTTCTTTTGTACTTGTTCTACCTATTTTATTTTAGACTATTGCTCAGGTGTAGACAAAGGAAACACTATTGTGCCAAATGTAGCTTGTGACACTTCAGTTTCAACTGTTTGTTCTCCTTCACTTGGGTGTTGTCCAATACCACCTCTAGGAGGAATAACTTGTGTAACTGGCCTAACTCAAGTGATGGATGTTATCCCTACTACTCCTTCTTTATACATCATAGATGATTCAAAAAAGATTTCCTTGACCATTTTAAATACATCTTCAAGAGAAGCAGCATCAATAGAAACACCACTTTTTGTTGTCTTAAGAGGCTTCCCTTGCACTTTTGCCTTTCTCTAGCTAGTGATCTAGAAGATGAAGCCTATTCTTTTCCTTGCTTCCTTACTTGTATATTTGGTGGCACAAAATTATGTAACATTATATTTAACCAAGACAAGCTTCTTTCAATAACAGAAGTTCTAAATTATCTGATGGAATTCTCTTCTTTTTCTGACAATTAATAGGGTCTAACCCTTTCTTATCAATAGAATCAAACTAGTACATAGGGTCCAATACTACATTTTCATTGGAAAACTCCTCTGCTATGTCATTCCTTAGTCCAAATTCTCTCATTTGGAAAGTGGGGGGTCTAGTGTACTACTTTTTCCTCACTTCAAAATCATCTTGGCAATTTACCCAAAAGTCTTCCAAAGAATGTCTGTGTTTGAAATCCATGTTTGGAAACAACTGATTAAGTTTTTCAATAGGGTTAAAGTCTTTCCTATGATCATATACTTTCATATTAAGAGCATTTAGCTCTTCAGTTGTTGTCTATGCTACCACACTAGAAAAACATTCATAAATACCCAACACAAAATGATACTACACCCTAGACTTATGTTTCCTAGACAACTTTAGATGAACTTCACTGATCTGGTGGGAGAATTCCTTCAAAATAATATTGTCACTATAGTTCCTTGGGAGAAAGAATGGTTCCCTCTTGGAGGTTGCTATTATGATATATGTTGTCTTAGGGAATTGGATAAACCATTGTCCCCATGGCTTGATGAGATGCATTTATTTTTCAAACATCTACCAATCAAGATCACTTATCAATTGTAAAATAATTGCATACAAAAATGTGTCATTAACTCTCTTGAAGTGCTTTTCTATGTCTTTGAGTTTGAATTGGAGATAATATTCCCAAATTTTTCTTTGTCTGGAACTTCTCCTCTAACTCACATAGTTGTTAAACTAGAGATATTTCCTACACTTGCAGCTAAGAAAACAATGTACGATGTCATGTAGAACTTCTTGATTTGTACTGCCGACATTAGTTGTGCATGTATAAATTGTCTAAAACAATGTTAGCCTAGTCCAACCTAGTTTCTCCCTTGATAGTGTAAAAAATGAATTGAATCATCCATATTTCATAGATTCTTGACTCCTCTATTTTGAAATCTCTACTTAACAAGGTAATTACTATTGTAAATATGTCCCTTATGATGTGTTGTCATTGATGTCAACATATCTCTTTTTTAGAGACAGTGAAGATAGTGTAGTTCAGTAAAGTAGATTGCTCCGCATTCCTAGTGAGATGAAGATTAGAGTCTACAGATTAAAGGGTTTTGTAGAGGATTGTTTGAAGTTGCTCCCGTTAAAATTTGAGAGGTCTGCATGGAGGATTGGTGAAGTTATGGCCATCTAAGTAGAACTAGGTTTTGCAGTTGTTCAAAGGTAACAAAGTGACAGGAATTTGGTCCGAATTGCTTTGCATTGGAATATTATGGTCTACGGTTCTAGAGGTATGTTTGGGATGTTGGTATGTATCCTCAACTCAAGTGGTTCATGGTTTGGAGGTCTGTAAGCAATCTTACTAGTGTGATAGTCATGACAGTTAGTGTTCTTAAGTTCCCGTATGAAGATGCAAGTGATTCTGGTGATTTGAGGTGATGCAGTTGTTCTTGTTGATTTCATTGTGCTTGTGGAGGTCTCTGGATCGTGTGCCTATTGTGTTGGTGATCCACATTGAGGATTGAGCTTGTATTTAAAGATTTGTCCTTGGGTATTGTTGTTCTTTCTAGTCTTGGCTGACCAAATGCTTCGTGTGTGTTGTGGATGATCTAAGAGAAGTTCTATGGAGCGTGTCATATTGGACAGTGTAGTGGTCTGCATGTAGCATTTTGTATTAAGTCAAGTCTTGTGATTGTAATTGCTTGTAATGCCTATCTTGGAGAATGTTTCACATAGATGATTGTAAGGCTGACTTTGATGTTCATTACAAAGTCGATGTCATGTATAAATAAGTGTAATGAAGTCATGTAAATGTGTCCATGTATGTGAAGATGCAGAGGTAGCGAAGAAGTGTTTGGGGGTAGAGCAAAGGTGTTGTGAGCTTCAATGGAATTGAACCTTGGCATGGAGAAGATGTTTCTCAGTTCAACCTTTCAGTGTTAACCATGTGAATATTTTTGTAGACAGTGAGTCTCTTGGAGTAGTGAGCTCTGGGTAGTGTGCCTGAAGGTAGGTGCCTTCTCATTTTTCTATTCTTTTAATAGAGAATAAATCTTTTGGGTTAACCCCCACCATGGTTTTTCCCTTAACCGAGTTTCCACGTAAAAATCCTGGTGTTATGTGTGTTGATTATATTTCTACTCATGTGTTGTTGATTCATGCTTTCACGGTTATATCATTAATTTGTTAATAAGTGGTAAAGAAGATTAAATGTAGCAAAAGATAAAGTTTTGTGACAACTAATTCACCCCGCCTTCTTAGTTCTTTGCCCTAATTTCAACAATTAGTATCAAAGCCAAGTTCCTCTAAAAGAAGATTAACCACTTGAGGAGATCTAGGATGTTGACATACAAGAAGAATAGTTTGAGATTTGATGGAACAAATTACTCTCTTTGGAAGAATCACATGGAGTGTTATTTACAATGCATGGGTGATCCTTATTAGTTGATAACTAAGAATGAGTATACTCCTCCAAAGAATGGTCCTACAACTCCAGATGAAATCAAAGAAGATGAATACAACATTCGAGCTAAAGAAGCATTGTTGAGTGCCCTGACTGATACAAAAATGACAAATGTCTTGGAATTGCAAACTGCTCATGAAATCTAGAAGAAGTTGGAAACTCTATATGAAGGTGATGCATATGTCAAATGTGCTAAGATACAAAGCCTAAAGGGTAGATACAAATTTTTGAGGATGAGTGAAGATGAAAACATCACTTCCTACATGCAGAAGGTGAATGAACTTGTGTGCAGTATTAGGTGCACTGGTGGAAAACTAGAAGAATCAAAGATTGTTGCCAAGGTGCTCAGATCCTTACCTACTTCATACAAGTATAGCTTTGTTTCTATTGAGGAGATCAGGACTATGACAGTGTTACAAGGGATCAGTTGGTTGGCAAGTTTTCAGCATTTGAAATGAGTGAGTTTTTTGATTCTCTTCCTAAATCAAAATCTGCATTTAAAGCCAGTGTTTTCAGAAAGCAAAGATTTGATCCAGGTGAAATCTCTTCAAGAAGACTAACCAGATATGAGAAGGCGAGGAAGAAACTTGAAGAAGATGAATCTGAGCTTGAAGAACTTGAAGCCCTTGTTGCCAAGAGATTACCAAGAGGATCTGGTAAGTATGAAGGAAAGTTGCCTTTCAAATGTTTTTGTTGCAATAAGATTGGTCATCTTGCTTCAAGATGTATGGAGAGGATTTCAAAGCCAAACACTAACAAACCTAGGGTTCAGAAGAAATGCTACTATGTCCAAGAAGCTACTAATGAAGGAGTCACAAATGATGAATCTAATATGGGAAGTACCTATAGAAATGAATAGGTGTTCATTGCTATCAAAGGAGAAGATCTGGGGCCTACTGAATCTGCTAGTTGTGTGAATGTGGAAAGTGCCTTAGCTGCTCAGGTTGAAGAAAAGGATGAATGGGTGATTTAAAGTGGATGTTGTCATCATATGACTGGTGATAAAAGTAAGTTTGTAAGTTTGGAAAGATATGAAGGTGGAATTGTGAAGTTTGGAGACAATTCAACTGGTAGAATCCGTGGCAGAGGATCCATCTCTCTTGATGGTAAGAATAACACTAATGATGTTTTGTATGTGGACGGGTTGAAGCATAATCTTCTCAGTGTTGGATAGTTGGTTGACAAAGGGTATGATCTCTGATTCAAGGATGGAAAATGTAGAATTTTGGGAAGCTCTGGAACTAAGATTGCATTTGGTACACAAACTAGAGGTAATATCTTTCATTTAAATGGTACTGGTAAAAGTTGTTTGATTTCTCAGATTGATCAGAGTTGCTTATGGCATAGGAGAATGTGTCGTGTAAACTTTGATAACATTGTCAAGATAAGTACTACTCAGGTTGTGAGAGATCTTCCAAAGCTTGTGAAACTTGCTAATAGCATGTGTAAGGAATGTCAGTTGGGCAAATAGATCAATGCTACATTCAAAAATAAAGAACAATTTTCAAGTGGATTTTTGGAACTTGTGCACACTGATTTGTGTGGTCCTGCCAGAGTTAGGAGTTTGCAAGGAGATAGATACTTTATGTTGTTGATTGATGATTACTCCTGGATGATATGGATCACTTTCTTGAGAGAGAAATCAAAGGCTCTTGATAGATTCAAGGTGTTCAAGGCTAGGGTTGAGAATGAGATTTGTGTGAAGATAAAGTGTTTGAGATCTGATAGAGCTGGAGAGTTTCCCCTTGATGAGTTTAATGCATTTTGTGAAAAACATCAAATAAGAAGATAGCTATCAGCTCCTAGGACTCCTCAATAGAATGGAGTGGTGGAAAGAAAGAATCAGACTATTCAAGAGGCTTCTAGAACCACGATAATGGAGGCAAATGTTCCATATGTCTCCTAGAGAGAAGCTGTGAGTACTACTATCTACACTCTTAATTAGGTGTAGATCAAAGATAATACTGGTAAAACACCTTATGAACTATGGTTTGGTAATGCTCCTACTATGAATTACTTCAGAGTTTTCGGTAGTAAATGCTATATCAAGAGAGATGAATATCTAGGCAATTTTGATGCAAGATGTGATGAAGGAATATTTCTGGGTTATTCTAACCAAAGCAAGGCATACTAGTGTGTGATTAGGAAGTCCAAAATGAGGTAAAAATATAAACCAAATGCATGCAAAACAAGAGATTATACCTTGATATGAAGACCCAATCTCATAAGGGTGAAGGAGCTTGCACCCAAATGCTCCAAGATATACCCTAGATACTCAAAGGAGATGTGAAATGCTCTCAAGCTTACAAATGCAACTCAAGAAATTACTTAGCTCAAGGGATATTTTGGCATGGTAACATTACTTAGAAACTAGATGATCAAATGGCTTGGAGAATGTTGTATTTATAGGCATTTTGGAGAGATTTTGATCCAATGATTGAAATTGATTTGAGAGATCAATGGTGGAGGATGAAGATGATGTGGAGGGCCTAGATTTCATCTTGGAAAATGGAGGGCTAGGAATAAAGATGAATTTTTAATCCATCTTGGGAAGAGGGGTTCATAATTGAAATGGAGTATAGTGGATTATTTGTGAATTAAAAATTCACATGGGGAAGGGTAAAATGAATTTAAAATTCCTTTGGGGAAGAGTGGAAATTAATGAGGTATGACATGTGTAAGGGGTGTAAGAGGCATTTAATGAGGATATGACAAATGTGTATTAAAAATTGATTTATGTAGCATGGAAATCAATATTATATTCATGGGATGTGGGGAGAAGTCTTAATGAGGGTTTGACCAAGCTAATTGGGGTGGTTAACCTAATTAATCTGGCTGGAATAAATTAGTAGATGGATTAGTGAGAAGTTAAGATTGATTAAATAAGGATTTATTTAATCAATCCTAAGGCTAGGATGATATAGGCTACGGTAGGCAATTAAATAATGAATATTTAATTACCTAGGGTAGGGATAGGTTAATTAATAGGTTGAATTAATTAGTTAAACCTAATTTAACTAATTAATTGGTTTTAGTGCCGATGATGGCATGGTTTGGTGGTTAAGTCGCTCAGTTGTAGTGGTGGCCACCAGAGTTCAAAACCCCGCTGGGCCAACGAGCTCGCAAGGCTTTACGCCTTCGCTGGGCCAATGAGCTCGCAGGTTTGAAGTGTTCTTCCTAGGGGATGAGGTCCCCCAGTTGTGGCCTCACCGGTTCATTGCTCCAAGCAAAAGCATTCGCATGGAGCCGGAGGGCGTGTCGCACCAGTGTCGCTGGTCACGTTAAAAAGTTTACCAGGCACATTTAAAAAAAAAAAATTAATTAGTTTTAGTGAGAAGGGGGAAATTAACCAAATAAATATTGCATATTTATTTAATTAATTGGCTAAAGTTGAACTATTGAATTAATAAAATTAATCCAATTGTTGGAGATAGAATGATGAAAAATTGGGTGATGGAGGGACAATTAATTAAATAAAAATTTAATTAATTATTTAGGAAGGAAAATAGGTATGTTTAGGGAGGTCGGGAGGTGATTCAATGATGAAGACCTTTTTAGGCATCTACATTTACCCCTCTTTGACATGGCATTAGGACCTAGCAGGGAGGTGACGTTAGGTCAAAGAAAAAAAATGCCCGAGCTGCCGGGAAGGAATGGAATGGGTGAGGGGTGCCCCCTTGAGAGGTCGATGAAAAATAAAAAAGTTTTTTCAGGTGAACTCTCGAAAGGACACGACGGGAGTGAAAGTTGGATAGAGGATGGAAAAAGAAGATGACAGGAAGAAAAATGGAGGAAAAATGTTATGATCTACACCTTGGAGGGAAAAAGTGCATGAAAGGATGACATGGCTTACTATATTTAGATTAGTGGTCCCTAAGGGTGCCACATTTGTACACATTAAGTTTTTGAGAAGAAGGAGCAAAGCAAAGATGGTAGACTACAATCCCAGGTTCCCGCGATACTGCCACATTTCTGAGCATTTCTGATCATATCGCCAGGCACCAGAGGTTGGACCCTAGGCAGGGCCTAACCCTAGCTTTGTCATTTTTTGATTTTATCACATTTTTTTTTCTTTGAGAATTTGGGATTGCTATTTTGGTGCTATCGTAAGATTGTGCGACGCTAAGGGGTAGTGGATTAGTGCAATCCTCTGGATTGGTGCTATCTACTAGGGTAGAGCAGGGATGGATTGGAACCATATGTTTATCATTTTGGCGCCATCCCCTATATTAGCGCAATGTTGTGTAGGGTTTAGGATTTGGCATTTTGGTGTTTTGGTGCCAAATAAGAGGCAGGGTAGCGCTATATTTTAGATTAGCACTATGTTGGGTAATGGTGCTATCTTGACGATTAGTGCTATGTGAAAGACTAGCTTGATACTTGATATCGGTGCTATCAGGAAGGGTGGCACCATTCGTCAGGTTGGCACCAAATGGAAGGGTAGCACCATTTGTTTGAATGATGTGAAAAGGGTTGCATAGTGGCACTATCTTTTGAATTTGTGCCATGGGAAAATTTGGTAGCACCATCATTAGAAATAGTGCAAAATGTGGTCTGTTGTGGCACCAAAATGTTTTTGGCTTTCAACAATAGAAGAAAGGGTGGATTTTGGAAAAAGATAGGTAGGTTTTTGACCAGAAAACTGTGGATGCAAGATACGAGGTCATTTATAGTGTCCTCGTGGGAGTGACGCATGCCAGTTGTGATGGTGTTATTTGATCACTTCGATGATGCCACCCGGGCTCGACAAGAGAGGTTAGGGCTTTTGACAGCTACATCAATGCTAGTGCTGCGAGCTCATAGAGCTCTGATTACAGCTATTGTAGAGCAGTATCGGCTAGAGACTTGTTCATTTTTGCTTCCTAGTGGCAAGATCACCATCACTCTTGAGGATGTTTAGCGCATCCTCAAGATACCGATTCATGGTTATTAGGTGACATATGACATGAGGAGGGGACGAAGGGTCTTAGTTAGAGTATTTGGCCATGATCACATGGTTTTATCAGTAGATAAGAGGGAGATGAGCTATGAGGGGACATTGGTGGCGAGTGCACATCACTTTGCTTTATTCCTATGTGCATTGGTCAGGGGCATAGTGATGCTAGATAGGAGAGACAGGGGATTTCTGGTTCGATGGAGAGAGTTCATTGAGGGGATGGTCTGACATGAGACAGTGTATGCTTGGGGACCGGCAATGTTGGTGCAGTTTTGTCATGAGATGCATATAGTTGTTTATCATTGTGATTCAACTCTATCAGCCAGAGTTACTTTGCTTCATGTATGGATTTGGGAGGATATTCTGATCACTCAGCTGAGATGTGGGTACTATCATCATTAGTTTGAGACCACTGTTTTCTTGTATCAAGATACCAAGTATACATACACCAGGTAGGTTTGATATTGGAGAGGTTTTGGATGACATCATTCGGGTTACCTGGCAACCATACATTAAAGTGGAGCTCTGGCCAGATGACAATGTTCACATGCCTTGCACATTCTACTAGTGTAACCTGATAGGTCAGGGGGACCATACTATCGATATGTATCTACCATCACGTGTTATGCAATAGTTTGGGCTACGACAGGATGTTCCACAGCCGATGGCAATTTTTGCACTAACCCGTCGAGATGCCCGTTATTGGCCTGCAGCCATATAGCCCCGAGTTACCTTATAGGATTTTGCGGTTTTGGAGCCGTTGATGTGGAATTGGAAGAGTGAGGTTAGAGATGCAAGCACTACTCCTACCTATGAGACATGGCGGCAAATGTGGTGTCCTACACAGTTCATAGACCCTACAGAGGAGGTAGTCCCCTCGGAGGAGGCGGCAACATCAGGGGATGAGGAGTCAGAGGAGGATGGAGATGAGGATTCTGATGGAGATGATTTCTTAGAGGAGGGAGAGGATATTATTGCAGACTATCTTGTGGAGGTTGGAGGGGATGGGGAGGAGAGGGAGATTGGGGGAGATGGGGAGCCGATCGATGTGTTGGCAGTAGCGGCAACTAGACATGTTGGGCTCAGGGGAGAGGGGCAGGTAGGTGGTAGCTTGCAGTTGCCCTAGCAATAGGTGTGACAATGGGTACCTATGTAGCAGGTACCTATTGAGTAGGTTTAGATCTGAGAGGTGTTGAGGTAGGGAGCACCTTGACAGCATGGGGGACAACTGAGGATAGGTAGAGATGTTTTGCCCCCACCAAAGGCATCACAGCAGCAGCAGGACAACAAGCTTCTGGTCTAGAGGTGGGTACTTCAGCAGTAGGTGGAGGTTTAGGGCCTCAAGGGTTTTCATCTCGTCAGCAGCCTCAGAGTTGCTAGCCTACAGGAGATTGAGACCCTATGGGGATAGGTTGCCAGCCTGCAAGAGACTTTACAGAGTCCTGATGTGGAGTTAATGCAGTTGTGACGCACAGTTGCACTATTAGACCATACAGATGGACATGTGGGTGCACTGTGGGCGCAGTTAGCCCAGGCACAGGGTGAGATAGCCATTTTGATAGGAGAGTGGGATGCTGCACTTTTGAGAGCTTAGCAGGTAGAGGATATGGTGGTTGGTTTATAGGATTCAGGTACCGGTATGGGCCCAATTTTAACACTAATGCAGACACAGTTGTCTTAGGTATAGGGACAACTAGTAGAGGCTAGAGGATGGGCAAATTATTATTAACATGCTTATCAAGCGGCAGTGCCTATAGAGTAGCATGTACCAAGCTATAGTTAGCTCAGTGGATCTAGGATGTCTAGGTCACACATATCTAGATCAGTTCAGTCTGTTCAGTAGCTGATGGGTCCCCCATCATAGGTGCCCCAGCAGGCTACATAGGTATAGGCTCAGTTGTAGCCATAGCCACATCCACCACCATGACCAGGATCCCCTACTAAGAAAGGGAGAGGCTCCACTATTCAAGGTTGACAGTTGTATCATTTCGGCCCTTGGAGGCATTGTATCATGACATATATTTTTTTTATGCATATTCATGAGTGATGTACATAATTGTGATGATGATATATGAGATGATGCTTTTTAATGGCCTATATGTTTGTTTATGATGATGCTTATGTTGATGGATGCATTATGCTTTATGGATTATGCATATTGTTATGATGTGTTGATTTTATGAGATGCTATGGATGTGTTTTGTTTATGCAATGTATTATGTTGATGTTATGGATGTACCTATTAATGTAATATGATGGATGTAATGATGGTTTAGTTATTTTGATATATGCATGTTTGTGATTTATGGACTATGATGTAGAATGGAAATAAATGTTTAGATTAATAAAGATTTATTATGGATGTAAAATGTAATGCAATGGAAATATATGTTTATCTTAATAAACACATGTTATGCATGGAAATATGAATATGCAACTAGATGGTTAGGACATGCAATTAAATGATTATAAAATGCACCTAGTGATTATGAAATGCAAACTAAATGATTATAAAATGCACCTAAGTGATTATGAAATGCAATGTAATGATTATGATATGCAAATTAAATGATTATGAGATGTAAACTAAATGAATATAAAATGCACCTAAGTGATTATGAAATGCAATGTAATGATTATAAAATGCACCTAAGTGATTATGAAATGCAATGTAATGATTATGATATGCAAATTAAATGATCTATGAGATGATTAAGTCCTGACACACATGATGTTCTTTGTTTAACACTGGGTGGTGGGGCTTAGGGATAGGGGAATAGGTGGGGAGAGGATAAGAATTAATGGATTGGGTACAGATATGATTGGGTGTGGCTAGATTGGGGAGGCTTGGGGTGGGAGATGAGGAAATTGTTAGGTCATAAGACACCACATCATTGAGGGGGGATTTACTTTGGCTTAGGATGTGTTAGGTGAGAACAAGTTGGAGGAGTGGGATTAGTTAGAGAATTTGGGAGAGGGGGGTTAATCTAGGGGATTACGAAACCTAGGCCCAGATAGTATAGTTGAATAAATTATTAGTAGGATGATTTGAGCTAGTAACAGTAGTTTCATAACATTAATTGAGAGCATTTCTTAGTTTAATATAGCAATGTAGGATGCCTTCCACAAAGGTATGAGATGACCTAAGTGTTCATGTGTATATCCCATGATTGCATGGACTAGATCCATAAACAATGGGTTGATGCCATGGATTTCCAAGGTAGTATAACCTTGCCTCACCAAGGAAGGGGACTCATAGCCATTGATACTCACAGTACATATAAGGTATTGCTTCCTGTATATGTAAATGAGGCACTGCATGCTAGGACTGACCTCGGCTTCAAGTCTGAATTTAATGAAAGCAACCCACAAGCACAACATACAAAAGCACTGACCATATCTACTCTAGGTGTTGTCCTCTACTAACCATGATATGATGAGATCAAGGTAGCTTTGGAATTGACCTAGAGCGAGACAAGGGGATAAAAATCAATAATCAAAAAGACCAACAAAAAGATACAAATAGCCATTGTGTACTCTTGCCAAGATTAGTGGTGATAGGATGACAGATTCTTGTCCATTGTAGGAACGATATATCCTAGGATGTGAATCAATTGGATGTTGTTGAATAATTTTTGGAAGATGGACAAAAGTATAGTTAGGCCATGTGTTGACTTATAGTTGGTATGTTGATTGGATGATTTTTGCGTTAGGGGCCATGTTACAAGCTATACCTAGCGTGTGTATCATTTGTTGGGTCCAATAAGCTCAGTGAATGGGGACCATCCAAATGGGTTGGATGGGTGCATCTTATGTACATGAGTACTAGATACTTCCTTCATATTCTAGATTGCCTACATACCCTGTGTCCACTGGATCAAGGTACTTTCAAGATGTGAGTGAGATGAATATGTAGTTCTGGCAAGACTTGATGATGTGGGAATGGTTTAGGATGGGTGTGATGCTGAGGATTGATGGATGTTGATGGTCGCGAGTTACAAAGACTATTGTTATGGATCGATGCATGGGGGTGATTTGAAGCGAATCATTAGAAATGATCTAGAAGATATCTATGATGAACTTGGTTGATGAGGTGGGAGTTGCTTGGGGGTGATAGGTTTCTTGATTTGGTTCCAGAAGGTGCTTATTCAGGTATTGTATGTTTCTCAGGTAGTTATATGATTGATTTTGTGATTTTCTGTTATTTTTGGATTTTTTGATTTTCTATTGTTTTTGGATTTTGTGATTTTCTATTGTTTTTGGATTTTTTAATTTTCTATTATTTTTGGATTTTGTGATTTTCTATTATTTTTGGATTTTGTGATTTTCTATTGTTTTTGGATTTTGTGATTTTTAGCTATACAAAGGGAAGCTTACAAGGATCCTTATATTGCGATGATAGCCTTGGGTGGAGAGATGTAGGGTGGGCAACTAATGTTTCTAGATTCCAAGGCATGGAAGGTGATTTTTGCATGGAGTGTTTGTGATGGAGAAAGGACTTATGAGATGGTGGAACCGGCCACTACACATGGCACTTGAGACAAGTTTTCACCATGGTACGAATCCAAGGAATCACCGAAGTGATTTTCACCATTGGAAGTCTTTATTGCACTTAGGTTTTTCTTGATTTTTTGATTTTTTTGGGGGTACTCGATGGGTTATGAATGGAATTTCTTCAGGTGTAGAATGTTCATAGGCTCATCTAGAGGCTACACCTTAGATGTTACAAGTTGGTATGCTCCTGATCCATAGCTGGCTATGATGATATAATGCCCTAGCCAATTGGGCTCAAATTTTCCTTTCTTAGGGTGCTCCTGCAAGTTTTTCTGGTTTTCCATAAGGACAAGGTCGCCTACTTCAAATTTTTAGTTCTTGATTTTCTTGTGATAGCTTCTTCTGAGGTGATTTTGATAGGCCTGTAGGTGGTTCAATGCATACAGACGTTTCTCATCCATTAATTCTAGCTCATCCAACCTTGTGACTCGGTATTCCTCATCATTGATTATATTTTGTAGAGATACTCTTAGGGATGGGAGCTCGACCTCAATAGGTAAAATGGCTTTGCATCCGAATATAAGGGAATATAGAGTGGCTCCTGTGGGGGTATGGATGCTTGTGCGATAGGCCCATAGGGTGGGATTGAGCTAGAGGTGCCAGTCATGGCCGGCTTCATTAACCGTCTTCTTTAGAATGTGGAGGATGGTTTTATTTGAAGCTTTTGCTTGACCATTTCCTTGAGCGTAATATGGAGTGGAGAAGTGATGTTGGATTTCAAATTTTTTAGACAAAGTGTGGACTTCCTAGTTCTTGAATGGTTTTCCATTGTTGGTGATGATGGAATGAGGGATACCATAACGACATATGATATAATGGAGGATGAACTTAGATATTTATGTTTCGGTGGTGAAGGTGAGTGGTATTGCTTCCACCCACTTGGTGAAGTATTGGTAGTTGTGATGATGAATTTATGGCCATTAGATGTGTTGATAACTGAGAGGGGGGTGAATCAGTTATCTTAATTATTTTAGCTTTCTAAACTTTCTTAATAATTAATGTAGCATCAATTCAAATAAGTAAACATAACCATGAAATGGAAATACACATGACACAATATTTTTGACGTGGAAACCCTATTAAGGGAGAAAACCATGGGGTGATTAACCCAAGATTGTATTCTCTATTAGAAGAATAGAAATAAAAAATGGCACTTGCCAATTAGGGCTCACTGCCCGAGCAGACTGCTCACAAGAGGCTCACTACCTACAAGAGACTCATTATCTACAAGTTGTAAGAAAAATAACAAGATCCTTGAACTGATGGGAAGAATCCACACATGCTGGAGTTTAGTTCCGGTTAGGCTCAGTATACTAATCTACTACACTTCATCCTTTCTCTTCTTTTATGCTACTGTCCTTTCACATACCGGACCTTCCTTACTGCTTTCCTTTTGCTTTCCTGCTGTTCTTCACACACACAACCCACAACAACAACCCTAACTCTCATTGAAATCCATTTATTATATATATCCACACAAAGGATTTTATCCTCTTTCTAGTCGGCATCCGGAATAGTCAGTATTTCCCAAACTTTAGTTTGTCAGCTGAATCCTCGCTTCCCAAGTGATGCAAATCAAAAAGATACTTATATAAGTCATCTAACATGTCGACCAATCATGAATGATACCTTAGGAACCTTGATCATTATCAATATCTTATCCGGAATAATGTGTGATGCTCTGCCAGTCAGTTCTTCCTCTGTCTGTTCTGCCAAACAGGACCCCAATACTTGAATGCTCATATCTCTTCACTCCTTTATTATCGGAGGCTCAATTCATGGAATCTATCAGTCAAGGTACTCCTCTTGACTTCTCTAAGTCCACACTTTCCAAAGATATTTCCTCTGAGAGATCCGGACCTGACTGTTGGACCTTGTCACAACACTCTGTTCTTGCTTACCGGACCACAACACTTTTCAATCTAACTTTTGGTATAGGCACACTATGTCCTGCAGATGTGTGGGATGAACTTTGTTACCATCAATGACAACAATCATGAAGCTCCAATGTGTCTCTTGCTAACAATCTCCCCCTTTGGCATTGATGGCAACACTTAGTGAAAAATGACTAAGTGTTATACTATACTCCCCCTTGGTTGATGCTCTCTTCTAATGTACACTTTTCTGGAGCTCCCCCTTAGCTAGATTCCACATTTTTCACTGTTCCTTACTCCCCCTTTGACATCAATGGCAAAGGGTAGGGTCTGTATATCAAAATTTCCAAAAATAATCTATACTTAGCTACATAGGTATATATACATGCTTATACTCACATATATTGAAGTATATCTACAAAAGATGTCTTCACTTGGGCAAATTCTATTGCCCAACTCAACTTCATCCTATCCAAAATTGAGATGTGACCACTCAACAAGAATGCAAAAGCTTCTACCCTCTTGAGATCTGTCGGATCACTAGTCCGGGCTGTGGTCTGAGCATCAGTTAGGGCTTCATGCATGGCCTCTAACTTAAGGATAATTATCCCTCTAAGTTCACCCATTCTGCTTAATATGTTCTTCCTTTCCTTCTCAAGCTTCTTAATTTCATTCATGATTGCAATAGTTTGACATTCCTGTCTTATTATGGATATAGTGAGAGGATCAAACTTCTGAGAAAGGTTTGATAGTTTATCCTCTTGTTCTTTTACTTTCTTCTCAATATCCTTTGTTGCTTTAGTCCAGGATATACAAAATTTATATACTTCTCCTCCATCCTTAAGAGCATTTTCTAAGTTCTTCATCCCAATGTCCATATTTCTCCTATCATTTGTTATAAGCCCTTGTAACTCCGAGAATCTCTTATCCAAAAACTCTTTCCAGAATTTCTCTTCTGCTGCTTTCTCTAAAGAATCAAAATGTGTACTAATAGAATTTATAAGAGACTTTAGATTACCAGATGTGGATGTTGTAGGATCCTTTTGGAAGGATGGCATGATCTTTTCTAGTATACTGGATGCAGTTTCTATGAGTTCACAGTCTTCCATGTGAGACTTTAGCATTTTTTCTTTTGCCTTTGCTTGAGTGAAGGATGCTAGTTTCATGGTTTGCACCAGAGAGAGGGAATCAAAATTGAATGGACCTTGAAGTAACTCTGGTTCATCAAATTCCATCATCTCTTTGGTCAAGAAATCCTTGACTGCTTCTACTATGTCTCTTGCTGGAGACAGAATTTTCTCTCCTTCTGCAGCCTTACCATTGTCATATGTAGCTTTTTCTGTCCTTGACTCTTCTTCTCTTCCCTTTCTTTGTTCTTCTTGACTGGATTTTTCTTTTATACTTTCTTCTCCTTTAGATTCAAGGATTACTAGAGAGTCTAGATTTACATCTCCTTGGTCTTCCTCTTCCAAAGCGGAGGAATCAAAGTCCTTACCTTTTTCTTCACCTGTCTCCTTTACCTCTTCTACTACTGTCTCAGTAGATTCTTCTTTGTTATCCATTTCTGAGGGATCATTACCTAAATCCTCTATAACAGGAATATTGAATCTTTTATAGGCATTCCGTAGGATTTCTTCTGTTTCTTTTACCACTTTATCAGTTTCTCCAAGCATGAGCTAATTTATTCTGGCCTTACTCCAAAACTCATCCTTGCAATCTTTGAAGATCATAGCCATTTGTTTTGGAGTAATTGAAGGATAGAGCTGAATAGCTATCTGTTCTCTAATCTCTAAGTCCTTAGCCTTGGCATTTTATTTTCTCATTTCAAGTTCCTTTTCTAAACTTTTAGGAATTAGAGAAATGATTTCAATAAATGCTTTATTATATACATTCAAATACTTAATTGTGGCTTCCTCCAGAATGTTTTTATCTGCATCATTGTATGCATCATATAATTCTGTTATTGGTTGCGGGTTTCCATACATTGTGACTGCTTTAACTACATCGTCTAAGGATAGAGTGGGTCTTTCAAAAAACTCTTCTACCTCTGCCTCCTTATCTTCACCAAATACTTTCTTCTTATTCTTCATCTTCTTTACCTCCTCATCTAACTCAGTCTCTTCTTCATTCTTTTGGCTTCTGTGAGACCTTGTTGCCTTTTTCTTGGTTCTCTTCTCTCCTTTTCTGAATGTCTGAGCTTCCAGTTTTGAAGCCTTTTGATCCTTGGAAGTGGTAGGTACAGATCTTTTGGTTGATCTGGTCTGGGAGGGGGCTTGCACCGGAGCACTTTCTTTTCCAGTTTCTTGCTTTTCTTTCTCCGTTCTTTTCATTTTCTCTCTATTGGCATTAAGTGCCTCTTTTGAGATTCCATGCCTCTTGGCCAATTCTTCTACCTCTTTTCTCACTTTTCTCTTCATCTCTGGTTGTCTGAGCTCCACATGGATCTTTACACTCAACTCTTCAAAGGTTCCAAATCTTTCTGCCTTGGGATCTTTGGGTTGACTAAGCATGTGTTGAACATGTAGCTCAACAATTTTCTCATCTACTTCATATCCCATGGGCATGATCCAAACTATCCTTGGTTCCACAGCCTCCATTAGGCACTGATCAGTTTCTACCATAAAGCAAACTGTATCCTTATACTTTTCAACTAGAAATTTTGGTATTCTCTCCCTTGCTTGCATCATACTCTAAAAGTTCTTGAAATAACCCCACAGAACTGTATTTCTTGCCTTAGCATTCCCAAGCCCATGCAGATAGTCTCTGATTTGAATGGCAACAAGTCTTTCATTTTGCCATACCCAACCACTAGATCCAGGCAGCTCATTCATAAAGTAGAAAAACAAACACAATATTAGTCCACCATACTTAAAAGAGTTCTTCTTGTCCTTCTTAATCTTTTGTAAGTTTTCCATTAGTTGGCTTAGAAGGAGTTCACAGAGATCATAATCTGCATTCTTTCTCAACATCTCATAAGTAGTATACATAGCAGTTCCAAGTACTGAATTCTCCCTGCTAGAGTGATATATCTTATAACCAATTATCATAGATGCAAACTTGATATCCGGATCAGAGATATCTTCTATGGTCATTACTCTCTTATCAAATTTTGATCCGATAGCTTCACTCACAATTTGGTTTTTGACAGATTTGAGAACTGGTATCCCTCTGGATGAGTGCAAGCTGGTTACTACCCTAATTGCATCCTTAGTGATCTTAAATGGTCTATTCAACCATAAGAAGTTATCATGTACTCTGCTCAACACATACCGGACCCATTCATCCTCCCCAAAATAGGGGAAATGAATGCACTGACCAAAATGTTTATCTCGGATGGCCTGGTACTATGGTTTGAGTTCAAAAGTATCATCTATTAAATGATTGTGATAGATATCTGCCAGCTTGGATTCCCCAAAATCTTCAATGTTCACATGAATGTAAACCCTAACATCTTCTACATGCAAAATACTGTGTGGAATACTGGAAAAAGCACCTGAGGGATCCACTTCTAGAGATTTGTATAGGTGCTTCTTAAATTTAGGGTGTGGCTTATCAGAAATCATCACCACATTTGGAGTAGCCATTTTCAAAAGATATACAGAGAGATATTCAGCAATGGAAAATACCTTTTACATTTCTAGGGTTTGTTGAATGAGCCAGATTAATTTGCTGGATGAATCGACTTCAATGATTAATCTTTGAGAATTTGAGACAATTTGTTGCAGAGCTCCTTTTCTTTTCTTCTTGAGTGTAAATGTGCAAATGACGAACGAATGAACTCTTTTATTTCTTGGAAAGCCCTAATTTCATACTATAATAAATGCACAACCTAAGTCATTCCGGTTGCCTTGTTCATCTTATTCTGAGACAGATCTTTTCCAGAACACTGAGATACACTTACAATTAATCTTGGAGAACAATGATAATCTATCTTCCTTTCCTTAATCATTTGATCTATCCATAGATCAAGATTCCATAGTTTGAATCATGTCAGATTTAACTGTGAAAAAACCTACTTCTCACCGGATGATTGATGAACCGGATTAGTCTTCAATGTATTCAAAACTTATTGTGGATCTTTCATCTCTTAACCAAACCTTATTTGAATGTCCCTTTGTGAACCCTTTAATCCATAACTCTCCTTGTGCCAGTTCTAGCACCAATTAACTGGCTGGGGGAAAATGTTTTTCTTTGTGTCTCCCCCTGAGCCAGAGCTCACCTTTTAATTTTCAAAAGGAATATCAGCACCAGATTTTGGTGCGGATCCATCCCCTACATTTTCTGTACTTCTTTTCACCCAAATCTTGTTCATCTCATTTTTGACATCATCTACATTCACTTTTCCTTTTCCCTTGTCTTGATTCTGATTATGATGTACTGGACCTCTTTTGTCCTGATTCTTGCTTCTACAGAATTTAGCAATATGACCGGATCTATTGCAACAACATTTCTTTGCATATTTGATTGATGTCCTCTTGATCTACATTGATTAGCCATATGACCCATTCTATTGCATGCAAAGCATCTACCATTGAATGAATTGTTCAATTGCATATTTCTGCATTCATGAGATTTGTGACCATACCTTTTGCAGTTAAAACACTGCCCGAAGAAGGATGTGTTAGTTTGATTCATTCTCCTTCTGCACTGATTAGCTTTGTGACCAAAGTTATTGCAGTTGTGGTAGTATCCATTGAAGGATGTATATCTTTGAGCATTAGGTTGCCTTACCGGAGGTCTTCTAGGCCTATTCCTTGAATTTTCTGATCCAAACATTTTTTGACCAGATCCGGAGCTTTCACCTTTCTCATATCCCAAACCACACTTGTCATCTACCCTCTTTTGGCTTTCAAGAAGAACTTCAAGTTGAGCAGAACTTATCTTGAATTTCTCTTTATATTCATTTGCTGTTTGAAGATCCCTTTTAAGAGAGATAATTTGATCCTCAAGTTTTTCTTCATTATCTTTAGCATCTTCAAGATCAGATTCAAGATGTCTGATTATTCTATCCATCTTGTGGCAGTCTTCTAATTTCTCCTTGAGAGATTGTCTTAGATCATCTTCAGTTTTTCTTTTCTCTTCAATTTCTTGAGTAAATTTCATAACTCCTAATTCCATTTCATGTGTTACCATAATGATCTCTTTTGATAACTTTTCACATAACTTGGTTTTCTCCTTCAGATCTCCATTTGTATCATTTGCTTCACTTTGACTTGCCAATTGCTGAAGTAGATCCTTTCTTTTTTTCATAGAGAGACATAGTTTCCCTTTTAGTTCATTTATGAAATCATCAACCTATTTGAGTCTTTCCTTCAATTCATTGACTTCAGAATTAGATTGCTCAAGTTCATCTAGGGCAGACTAAAGTTGCTCCCTCATACCATATACATCCATTTTAATTCCTAGATCTTCCTCAAGTTGTTAGGCTCTATTTGGAGGAACTTGGCTCTGATACCAATTGTTGATAACTGAGAGGGGGGTGAATCAGTTATCTTAATTATTTCAACTTTTTGAACTTTCTTAATAATTAATGCAGTATCAATTCAAATAAGCAAACATAACCATGAAATGGAAATACACATGACACAATACTTTTGACGTGGAAACCCTGTTAAGGGAAAAAACCACGGGGTGATTAACCCAAGATTGTATTCTCTGTTAGAAGAATAGAATTATAAAATGGCACTTGCCAATTAGGGCTCACTGCCTACAAGAGACTCACTGTCTACAAGTTGTAAGAAAAATAACAAGATCCTTGAACTGATGGGAAGCATCCACACATGCTAGAGTTCACTTCTGGTTAGGCTCAGTATACTGATCTACTGCACTTCATCCTTTCTCTTCTTTTATGCTACTGTCCTTTCACATACCAGACCTTCCTTACTGCTTTCCTTCTGCTCTCCTGCTATTCTTCGCACACATAACCCACAACAACAACCCCAAATCTCATCAAAATCCATTTAGTATATATATCTGCACAAAGGATTTTATCCTCTTTCTAGTCGACATCCGGAATAGTCAGTATTTCCCAAACTTTAGTCTGTCAGCTAAATCCTCACTTCCCAAGTGATGTGGATCAAAAAGATACTTATAGAAGTCATCTAACATGTTGGCCAATCATGAATGATACCTTAGGAACCTTGATCATCATCAATATCTTATCTAGAATAATGTTTGATGCTCTGCCGGTCAGTTCTTCCTCTCTCTGTTTTGCCAAATAGGACCCCAATACTTGAATGTTTATATCTCTTCACTCCTTCATCACCACAGGCTCAATTCCTGGAATCTATCAGTCAAGGTACTCCTCTTGACTTCCCCAAGTCTGCACTTTCCAAAGATACTTTCTCTGAGAGATCCAGACCTGACTATTGGACCTTATCACAACACTTTGTTCTTGCTTACTAGACCACAACACTCTTTAATCTGACTTCTGGTATAGGCACACTATGTCCTGCGGATGTGTGGGATGAACTTTGTTGCCATCAATGACAACAATCATGAAGCTCCAATGTGTCTCTTGCCAACAAGATGATGGTGATGGATTTTTCCTATGAGGTTGAGCCCCCACTATGACAAAGGCCATGGCGTCGTGATTGGTTACAATTCTTGTGTTGGTGCGTTAATGAGATCTCCATGCTATTGACATGGTAGGAATTTTTTAACAAATCAGTAGGCGTCTCGTTCCAGGTTGGCCAATAGTATCTAGTCCTCAGGATCTTTTTAGTGAGATCAGTTCCACTTGAATGTGCCCCACAGATGCCTTCATGTACCTCTTGCAAGGCCACTTTAGCTTCCCTAGAGTCTAAACATCATAAAAGCTTTCCATCAAGACTCCTTTTCTATAGGGTATCTCCTACAATGGTGAAGCGGGAGGCTCAGCAGATCAAAGTTTCTCATTGTGAGGAAGATAGGTTAGGACAGATGATGTTATCGTGGAGATATAGATAAGTTTCTTGATACCATAGGGATAAGGGATCAATGACTTCACACTAGCTCTGATTGGGGAACATCATATGTTGGAATAGGGAGCTCTTCTATTAGAAATTCACACTTCTTGCTATCTTTCTTCATGTCAACCAGGGATCCGATGGTGGCCATGGCATCTATAGCTTTGTTGTTTAGCCTTGGGATTTATTCAAAGTGGATGTCATCAAAATAGTCTTTAAAGTCATCGACCATGTTTTTATAAGGTAAGAGTTTATCATCCTTAGTCTTGTATTCATTGCTTACTTGCCATATGACTAGTTGGAAGTCTCCATACACTATCAGCTTCTCAATTCTCCATTTGATTTCCATTCAGAGACCTGTGATAAGAGCCTCATACTCTGACACATTGTTGGTACATGGAAATGTAATTTTGAATGACTTGGGAATGGTGTCACCTTGAGGGGTAACAAAGAAGATGCCTGCCCCCGAGCCTCTATGTGTATATGACCCATCAAAGTACATTTTCCATGTTTTCTGTTGCTAGTGTTATTGTCAAGATGGTTTTGTCAGGGAACTCTGCTAGTGTAGGATATTCTGCAAGAATGGGTGCTTCAACTAGTTGATCAGCAATAGCCTATCCTTTGATAGCCTTTCTCTCGATATATTCAATGTTAAATTCACTGAGGATCATGACCCATTTTGTCATTCTCCCAGTAAGAGCAGCTCTGTTTAGCAGATATTTTAGTGGATCGATCTTGGTGATGAACTTAGTTTTGTGATTGAGCATGTAGTGTCTTAATTTTTGTGAAGTAAAGACCAGGGCTAGACATGCTCATTCAATTGGTGTATAGTTTAGCTCATAGGATATCAAGGTGTGGTTGATGTAATATATGGCTCTTTCCTTCCCTTGCTCATCATGTTATGCTAATAAGGCTCCAATAGCTATTTCCATTACTGAGATGTATAACAGGAGGGGTTCTCCTTGCCTTGGTGGAGTCAGAACAAGGGGATTAGCTAGGTATTATTTTAGCTAGTCGAAGGCAGCTTGACACTGATTGTCCTAGACAAAAGCTATATTCTTTCTAAGTAGATGCTGGAAAGGTTGACATTTATCGGTAAGTTGAGAAATAAACCGACGAATGGAATGGAGTTTCCCTTGCAAACTTCGTAGATATTTTAGTGTTTTTAGAGGAGGCATTTTAGTGATGGCTTTGACTTTTGTGGGGTCTACCTTAATTCCCCTTATGGAGACTATGTATCCCAAAAGTTTTCTGGAGGTGACCCCAAAGACACATTTATTTGGATTCAAGTGAACATTGTATTGCTCTAGTCAGTTGAAGATCTTTGCTAATACATCTAGGTGTTCCTTCCTTGTCTTTGATTTTCCTTGCAAGTCATCCACATAGTCTTCCATGATGTGGTGGAAAGGATCGTGGAAGATGACAGTCATGGCTCATTGATACGTGGCTCTGACATTCTTCAGGCCAAAAGGCATTACCACCCAATAGTATGTCCCCCATGTACATATAAAGGTTGTCTTATGTTGGTCCTCTTCTGCGATCCTAATTTGATTATACCCTAAAAAACCATCCATTAGGGATAACATCTTGTGTCATGCCGTAAGATCCACTATCATGTCAATGTTTAGTAAAGGGAAGTCATCCTTCAAGCAGGCTTTGTTAAGGTCTCAGAAGTCAATGCAGGAATGGATTTAGCCATTAGGTTTGGCTACTAGTACTAGGTTGGAAACCCACTTGGGATAATCAATTGGTCAGATGAACTTGACATCCAGTAGTTTCTTCAATTCTACTTTGACCAGAAGTGCCACATGAGGGTTCATTTTTATTAGCTTTTGTTTCACTGGTTTTGCATCAGGTCGTATTGCAAGGTGATGGATGACCAAAGCAAGATTGAGCCCTAACATGTTTGCATAAGTCCACACAAAATTGTGATTTCTACATTTGAAGAAGGATAAGAAGCTTTTCTGCTCTATTACATTGAGAGATTCCACCCTGAAGGTGATTTTTGGCTCTTCTTTTGTCCCAAGATTCATCTCTTGAGGTGGCTCCACCAAGACAGATATATACCTTCTCTATCTCAGGAAGGCCCATGCTTCCATCTCCTAGCACCTCGTGGAGGTTTTTACTAGGAGATATATCCTTTATTTTTACCTTTTTGGGATCTAACACTACCACGGAGCGGTTTTCACCATCAGATCCATGTTTGATTTTTATATTTTTGTGACTGGAAGCAAGGGTTGTCTCCCTAAAATAGGCAGCCATATCAAGTTCCATAACATATTTGGCTTTATGATCTCCCAGGGGGAAGTGATCTCTAACCCCCATCATTTCGGTGATTGCTTCATCATTTGGTGCTATTTTGAAGACAAAAGGTCCTTGTTGGTCCTAGTCTATGAGGTCCAGGTATACAAGGGGTAAGTCATTGGATGAAGAGGTTAGTGTGGTGACTATGTATATGGTACATATGGATGATTCAAAGAATTCAACAAAGTCACTAAAGGAGTCTTGATGGCCCATTTTGTTGACATTATCGACTTCAAGGGAAACTGTAGTGACCTCGGCTAGGATACATTCGCTAGTAGTGATTATACGTTGTCGTTAACCATATCCTAACCTTTGAGTATAAGGATTTCTTGTTGCTTGGACTGGTTCTATGATCCCTTGTTTATGAAGACCAATACCACCTTGTCCTCTATAGCCCATGTTTTTCACAATCTTTGACCCTTTTCCATAGATTTCTATTGGTATGGTGGGACCTTCTTGCTCCATTTCTTCATCTTTATATAGCCATGATGATATGTCTTTGAGCACATCTTGATCAAGGAGGTGTTTCTTCTCAAAGGTAGGTGATGGTTTACATTTGATGACAACTGTATTGACTTCTTCTTCCTTTGGGACACAGAACATTTTAGGGTTGGGTAATGTGCTGACACAAAAGGTACCATGTAGGTCGTATTCCACACATCCCATGTCACTAAGCTTGATCTTGACCTCGGCTGGTGGAGGTGTTTGGGATGAAGTGGTGGCAATGTTGGCGGCGTCGATGTACAAAGTGGATGTTGTGGGGTTGGCTTTTGTGATAGCTTTATTATATGGATAGAAGGCCTGGTCATGGCCTTCCAAGAAACTGCAATATTGGAAGGGGCAGGGGTCGGCCATTGTGAGGGAATTTTAGACAGTGATGGAATGTAGAGGGGACCGCTTGTATGGCATGGATCCATGGTCGACTGAGAAGAATGTTGTAAGGGAGATTAAGATCAAGGACTTGACATTTTCTTTCCATTATCTTTTGTCCCACTTGAATAGGGAGCTTGATAGTACCCTCAGATAGTCTTTTAGTGTCATCATACCCTTTGATTGTTATGCATTCATTGGTCTCTACAACCACATCTGAGTATCCCAAGTGTTTTAGTAATTTAGGAGTGCACAAGTTTAGGCCGGAGCCACCATCTATTGAGACTCTCTTAATGATGTGCTTGTGGATGCGGACTTTGATGTACAAGGCATCATTATGTAAGTTCTCGGAAGCAGGAAGATCCTTTTCTGAGAAGGTGAGATAATGAGGTGAGGCAATATGGCTCATCATGGCTTGGAATTGATTCACATTCAGGTTGGCAGGAACTTGGGTTTCCAAGAGTGCCTTATCAAGGACTTCTTTATGGAGAGGTGATGTGCAAAGCAGCTCAAGTATGGAGATTTGCATAGGGGTCTTTCCTAGATGTTCTAGGATGTTGTATTTATTAGTACGCGATGGGTCCACAGCTAGATGATTGGGTAGGGAGTCTGACGTGGATGAGGGAATTTGATCAGTGGTAGGGGTTGTGCAGATGGATACGCAACCATGACCGGTTGTGACGACGCAATTAGGTGCTTGAGCCTGAATGGTGATTGTGTTGACATGGTTAGATAATGGTTCTATTCGCCCTACAATAGAGTCATAGGATGCAGGAGGTGGGGTGATGTTGTAGGCTTGATTAGGTGAGGAGGCCTTGTTATGATTGGGCAATGGATCATTGTAAGCTCCTAGGTTAGTGATGGTTGGGTGTTTTTCTCGAGATTGACTTTATTCTGATCTATGAGGTCTTGCACACAATTCTTTAATTTCATGTAATTAGTCGTCTTATGGCCCACAATGCGGTGGTAGTCATAATAATCATTTTCATTATACCATGCAGATTTTAGCTCTCTCTCTTGGTGGGGCTTAATAGGTGGGAGAGTTATCAAACCTTTCTTTAGACATCTATCGAGGATATCCTCAATTGGTTCCCCTAAAGGTGTGAATTGTCTTTGAGGTTTGTTTTGTTTAGATTGCCCCTTTGGGATATTTACATTGGCAGCATATGTACTTGAGGGTGTTTGATTTTGTACATGTTGGATGACCTTTATATCAGTGATGCCATCATTAATGGCATTTTTGTTCTTTCCCCAAAAGTGTGACTTTTCATTTGATTGCGTGTTGTTGTTTGTATTGGGGACGTTGATATTGACTTTGTTATTGTTGTTGTTGTTGTTGCTATAGGACTTGTTATCATATAATTTGATCGAGCCCTTGGCAATAAGGGCCCTTTCTATGGTAGTACCTTTGTCAATGACTTCTTCGAAGGTAGACACACAAAGGATTTGTAGATGGAACCCAATTTCCTGATTTAGGTTAGTCACAAACATGGTGACTAATTTCTTTTCAGGAATTGGCCAAGGGAGTTTGCTTGCTAAGCCTCTCCACCTCTACAAGAAGGAAGTAAAGGATTCTCTGCTCTTTTGTTTTGTATTGCAAAGGTCCGTCATATATATTTCATGTTCAAAATTATAGGAGAAATGATTGACAAATTTTTCTGCGAGCTTAGGGAAAGACCTAATGTTCAGGGGAAGATGTGTGAACCATTCAGCAGCTTAACCACTGAGGCTTCTTGGAAACAGTCTCATTACATATGTATCATTATTTGAGACTTCTAAGCAAGCAAGGTAGAACTCCCTAAGATGATCCCTAGGGTCTCCCTTTCCCTTGTACTTGTCAAATTTGGGCATTTCAAAGTTTTTGGGGAAAGGGGGCATGTATAGTGTTCGATCAAATGGATAGGGACAAATATCCTCAAAAGAATAATGTTTGTGCTTGCCCCCAGTTTGTATATTATCTACCTTTTGAATCAAGGCTTGTACAATGCTTGTTAGATCCATGGTTGGTGGTGGTTGTGGTGTGTAGGTTTGCTGATTGATGAGATGTTGGAGATTGCACGGGATTTGATGTTGGAGATTTTAGGGGATTGTGTTTTGATAATGTGGGGTGGTGTTTTGGTTGAGTTGTGTGAGATATTGTTGGTAAACATGGATTTGTTGGAGAATATGAGGAGGTATTTGAGGATTGGGATTATGTTGTGTTGATGATGGTACAGGATTTTGTAGATATGTGAGATTAGATGGGTTGAAATTGGATGGGTTGATGTTGGATGGATTGGCATGAGATGCATTGATGTTGGATGGGTTGGTCATGTTGTAAGGTGGTTGTGAAAAGAATTATCTCATGTAGGTTATGGTTTGAGGGTTGAGTGGAGGCACACCTATGGAAGCATTTGCATGTGTGGGGTTCCCTTAGATGCCCAAGGTGATTTGTAGAATGGAAGAGTTTATGTTAGTTATAGTAGTGGATGTGATGACGGGTTGGGAGGTGGTAGGATTGAAAACATTTGTGGGAATCCTAGATGTGGTAACATTAGAGTTTGTGGGGGTGGTAGATATGGTGAGAATTGAGGTTTGAGAGATGGTAGGTTGGGTGTTTGATGTAGATGGTTGAGAGGATGTGGTAGGATTGTTGTTAGAAGTGGATGGTTGGGACGATGTCATGTTGTGGGGTGGTTGGACACCAATTTTGAGGAGGTAGTCAAGATATATATTTGGATCCGACCTTAGGACTTTGTCAAGCATGTCCATGTTATCAGAGTCTTGTGTAAAGTTCAAGATATCTTGATCATCTTGGCTAATAGTGGTGATGTTTTGGATGGGTGGTTGTGGTTGCAAGAAATGGAAGAGATTTTCATTGGGATTATATGTCAGGATTTGAAGGACCGAAGGTATTTTGTATGTTTGGTCAATTGGTAGGTTGTTGTCGTTGGTGTTGGGCATCCCTATGCCCATATGTTGTCCAAAGTTTTCCATTGCTTGATTCTTATTATGTTGTGATCTAGTTATGGGCATGCAAGTGTATGGATTTGATTTTGAGGTGGATGAAAGGTGGATGGAGACCTAGAGAATTTGGATTGATTTGTTGGACCCAAAGAGGATGTGGTGATGCAATGGAGTAAAGGAAAATATGAAAGGATTATTTTAGTGTGATAAAGGATAGATTTTCACTTCTAAGAGACGAGTCTCAAAAAAGTGTCAATCTAAGGATGATAAGAGTGGATGATATTGATTTTTACAAAAAATTGGACCAAAATGGTAGATGATAGATGGAGTTTTCTTGAGGATGTTTTGACAGAAGGGATTTGGATGTTGATTTGGAGGGTCAAACCTTTAGATGAACTAGATGTTTGGTATGGGAGATTAGGACGTTGTTTTTTTGAAAAGGATTTGAAGGTCAACAAATGAGCTTAAGCAAGATCTAGTTTTGTGTTGCACAAATTGATGTTTCTCTTTGTTTGGGGTAGACTTATGACCTTACATAAAGAATGATCATTTCACTTGAAAGGTTGACTAATGATTCTTAAAGTGAGATATGATGTAAAGGATGAAATCTAGATCTAGCTTTAGCTCAAGGATTGATGAGGTTTGGATGTTGGTTGGTGGTTTTTTGATGGGTGTTTAGATTTAGAAGATTTTGGATATGTTTTTGATGGGAGAAGTAAAAAGACTTTGGGAATGATTTCTTGTAACAAGGATGTTTGTTTGGTCCAAAAGGTATGCAAAGATTAATGAGGATGAGCGGCCATGGAATTGAGTGGATTATGGTAGAGCAAGGGGTCTAATAATGATAACGATTAATTCTCTAAGGTCAAAATGAAGGTATGATTGGAAAATTTAGAAGAAAATGGGTGGGGTATTGACAGATTTTTGAGAAGGTGATTATGGATTATGGCCAGGCAGGTGCTAAAGATCGCAATGCAATTTTTTTTAGTTTCAGGTAGGTTAGTCTGTAAATAGTGCCAAACCACAAGTGAAATGGCACCAAAAATAGATAGAGATAGCACTGAAATAGGTCAGTGTTGGTTGAGGCTCTGAAAAAGATAGATTTTGATGACAACTTTGGATTCGTATGGGTATGAATTTGATCAAATGATTTTTGTTGCTTCTTTGCAAGTTTCTTGAAAGCACTTTAAGCATAATAACAAAGATTTTGTTTGTGAAAAGATGTGGGATTTTTAAACAAGCACTTTGTACAACCTAAGGTGAAGATAGGACGATATTTGTTGAATCCCCTAGCTATGCTTATTCAAAGTGGGTAGCTCCAAGATCTTTGTAGCATTGACTCCCCCTTACAGTGCACTCACTTCTCATGCATACGAAGATCTGGGTTTCCATGAAGGCTTGTCCCTCACCAAACCTTAGGATTGTCCCTACTACCTTAGCTAAGAACCACATGAATCAGGGTCACTTCAAACATTACCCTTCTGCATCAACAAATAGAAGGTTTTGGGCTCACTAAAACAAAGGTTCGTAGTAAGTTCATTCATTCAGGTGGCCATACATGTGGCAGCACTACTCTCCATTATGGAGTCTCGCAGCCTTCAAGGGTTACACCTTGGAGGGTTTTGGGGGAGGTTGGCTATCAGTATGACACAACAACACCTGTTGCTTGTGATTTTTGTCACAAACACATTATTTATATAGTAGCTCGAAAGAGCTTGGCTTTAGCTTGTTGCCGCTTGGGTCATTCCCACCTTTCAAAGTGGGGTGGTAGGCCCTCTAAAGGTTTAACAAAAGCAACACAAGCACAAAAATACTTTTGATCCCCAAGTTCATACAAGGATACGAGGGGAGAGCATGCATATGTTTTGTGCTTGGGGTACACTAAACAAGGTTCATTTTTTAGCTCTTGGATTATGTTGGGGGTGATTTGTGCAAGTGTTGTGAGAAGCTTTTGATTCCCAAGATGACCAATGGTGCGAGGGAAGAGTATACACTTTCACTACACAAACATTATCACAAAACACTTCATACAATTGATTTGTTTCTTGTTTAGATGAGTGAAAAATGTAGATTTGTTGTTCTTTTTAGACCAATGAGTTATGATGCACTTTTATTGTTCTTTTTAAGCCCAAAATTGAGATGTTTGTAGATTTGTTGGCAAGCACTTGTTAATTTTAGAGCACCAAATTCAAATGTTTTTCTATGCTAAGACACACAAAGATCCTTTTTATGAGCACCAATGGAGATCTTAGTTTGTTGTTTGTTTGATCAATTTTAGTGCACCAATTGAAATGTTGTTTACACTAACATGCAAGGGTTCCTTTTAAAGCACCAATGGAAATATTTGTTTGTCTAATAAAAAACCTTGCAAAAACTAGTTAGTGGTCTTAGAATGATGATCTTGGTCAGACGGTGGTGACCTATAAATAACAATAAATCCCTACACATAAACCAAGGTTAACCTATGAAAATAGCACTAAAATAGATACCAAATGGCACCACTTTCGACTACAATGGTGCTGCTGACAGAACCTAACAGCCCTAGAATATAGTGCTACCAATACATACAGATAGCGTTGAAATATGAGATAGTACTGAATACATAAAAGGTGCTATAGGGTGATACAAAAGGTGCTAGTACTTATGATTGCACTATTTTAGACTACTCATAGTGCCACAATAACAAATAGCACTAAAAAAGTTAATGATTGCGCTATTTTGCCAAGGTCAAACAGTCTGATTGTTAGCAGTAAATCGTGTTGTTATGGGTGTCAAAGGCGCTGATATGAGGTTGAACTTATCAGACCTGCAAAACAAAGTTTTCTTAACCGAGCATGGAGTTCATTCTATCTCAAAAGAGTAGTTTTAGGTCCGCTTTAGTGATTAGAAGTGTTATTAACCAAGAAGACAACCCTTTCAAAAGTAAAGCAAACCAAAAAAGAAAATATGACAATATGTTAGATGTTTCAAGAAAACTTTGGCATGGTCTCCCCCTTGTTTTAACCTAAACACCTACAAAACTGAGAGCAAATAACCTAGAAATTTGGTAGGAAGATATTAAAAAAAAAGGTGTAAGTAAGAGCCAACAAAAAATTGTCATGTTAAATAGTACTAAAACAGTCAGAACATAGCGCTAAAATTCATCACAAATGGTGCCACTGCACAAGTAGATAGCGCCACACCTATAAACACAGCTCAAAACAATAAAAACTCACAAGAAAATGATTAGATTGAGACCTTGCGGGTCCCACTGGGTGTGCCAATGTGATTAGGAAATCCAAATCGAGGTAAAAATATAAACCAAATGCATGCAAAACAAGAGATCATACCTTGATATGA
Source organism: Cunninghamia lanceolata (assembly GCA_027924645.1). Lineage (NCBI taxonomy): Eukaryota > Viridiplantae > Streptophyta > Pinopsida > Cupressales > Cupressaceae > Cunninghamia > Cunninghamia lanceolata. The sequence continues at coordinate 11,634,470 of BSBN01000193.1, forward strand.
AGACCCAATCTCATAAGGGTGAAGGAGCTTGCACCCAAATGCTCCAAGATATACCCTAGATACTCAAAGGAGATGTGAAATCCTCTCAAGCTTACAAATGCAACTCAAGAAATTACTTAGCTCAAGGGATATTTTGGCATGGTAACATTACTTAGAAACTAGATGATCAAATGGCTTGGAGGATGTTGTATTTATAGGCATTTTGGAGAGATTTTGATCCAATGGTTGAAATTGATTTGAGAGATCAATGGTGGAGGATGAAGATGATTTGGAGGGCCTAGATTTCATCTTAGAAAATGGAGGGTTAGGAATAAAGATGAATTTTTAATTCATCTTGGGAAGAGGGGTTCATAAATGAAGTGGAGTGTAGTGGATTATTTGTGAATTAAAAATTCACACAGGGAAGGGTAAAATGAATTTAAAATTCCTTTGGCGAAGAGTGGACATTAATGAGGTATGACATGTGTAAGGGGTGTAAGAGGCATTTAATGAGGATTATGACAAATGTGTATTAAAAATTGATTTATGTGGTATGGAAATCAATTTTGTATTCATGGGATGTGGGGAGAAGTGTTAATGAGGGTTTGACCAAGTTAATTGTAGTGGTTAACCTAATTAATCTAGCTGGAATAAACTAGTAGATGGATTAGTGAGAAGTTAAGATTGATTAAATAAGGATTTATTTAATCAATCCTAAGGCTAGGATGATATAGGCTATGGTAGGCAATTAAATAATGACTATTTAATTACCTAGCGTAGGGATAGGTTAATTAATAGGCTGAATTAATTAGTTAAACCTGATTTAACTAATTAATTAGTTTTAGTGAGAAGGGGGAAATTAACCAAATAAATATTGCATATTTATTTAATTAATTGGCTAAAGTTGAACTATTGAATTAATAAAATTAATCCAATTGTTGGAGATAGAATGATGAAAAATTGGGTGATGGAGGGACAATTAATTAAATAAAAATTTAATTAATTATTTAGGAAGGAAAATAGGTATTGTTGATGATTGTTTTGATGCAATCATAACAATAAGTTAAAATTCACATATAATGAACTGAAACTATACTTGAAAGATAAGAAGGAATCATTTGAGATTCAACTAATCCCAAGTCTACAATGGTTCGGTTGGTCAAGTTCAGTTGGTCAATGTGAAGCTGTAATGTTCAAGGGGCCTTACGTAGTTTAGGTTTGTTTGGTGGTTTACTGGACTAAGAATATGCAAAAAGGTCATGAGATATGTCAATACTTTTCATTCCTTTGCATAAAAGTGTTACTGTGCTACAAGTTTTAGATGGTTTTCTTGAATTTTTTGTAGCTTTCTTCTTTATCTATTTATGAAAACTGTCTGCTTATAGCTCTGTTATGCATGCTTCTTCAAATTTGAGACAATTTCCTTTAGATTTCTACGTTTTAGCTAAATATTTCAGATGGGTTGGGAAAAGTTAGAAAGATCTAATCTATACCTCATTTAATCTACCGAAGGATCTAATTGTTTCTGTTATGCACTATGTAAATACCACAGTAATTTGATCAAATCCACAGTGAAAACCTTAAATGCAAGTTCTGAGCATTTTCACAAACATACATTTAAAATTGCAAGCTCTCAAAGAAAATATTTCAAAACACAAAGAAGAGCAGGAGAACACTCAGAAGATAGATGCAGAACTCTAGATTCTATTGTATTAGAAACGAATAGTCATACATGATTTACAATGTAGGAATGACTCTTAGTTTCATTGATCATATTACAGAGAACTTACAAGCTTTACAGATACAGTAAGGTAGCCAGACATTCCACGCGCACCTTACTGCAGACGAACAGGTGACCTCCTTCTTCTACTTCTAAACTATGCTAAGCTAACTCACTGTGTGCTTCTAAAAGAAAAATCCCTGTTGTAGCCCCTGTTGTAAAGTATTTACAGTGTAGAGAGGCACAATATATAGACTTTCTGGTTGTCCTCACTACAGCAAAAAAACCTAACTGAACCCCTGGTTCAAACCCCTGGTTATAGCAATAAATACAGGTGAACCAGCTCTTCAAAATATCTCTGAGCAGTGTCAAATCTGGGCGAAATATTGCCCCTTCTGAGAAGTTCCGGCAGCTCGGCAATAACTTTCGTTTGTCGGTTGTAGTAATACCCTCAGCTGCAACTTTGTCCTTTAGTTGAATGGCCTTGACTTCTTCGCACTTCATCTTTATCTTCCTACTCCTGAGATCGGATTTCCTTCCTCCATGAGGTCACTGTGATCAAGTTCCAGCTGCTTCCTCAACTGCAAGCCTGCAAGACAAGACAAGCAATAAGTATTACATTTATCACATAAACAGCCGGAAATTAAAATAATCGTTTAAATCCAGGTGACTGTGCAAAATCATGGGAATCGGGTCCAAAATACTCTTAAAACGCGTTCAAAATGCATACAGACCGCTTAAAACCCATCGGGTTAACCATCGCTGACCGAAAAAATGCCACGGGCGCCAAAAAAATGCTTCAAAACTCCACCGCTATGTACTTTCCCGCCCATCAGCGTGACAATTTCACATACTGCCGATAGCAAGACTTAAAACTTTCGTCTACATGATATTTTGGAAATATGATGCTCTTCCTTCCGAAGGTCCAGATGACGTCATCAGGATGTTTCGCTTCTGTATATGGGGAAAAGAATGACAATCATCATCATCATCATGTCGAAGGAAAAAGGAGGATATGAAATATGATCCTGCTGCTGAGGAAAGGAATATGATGGTGATGTCATCGTCATATTCGGGCTTCATTAAAATGCAAATGATGATGTCATCGTCATATTCGGGCATCATTAAAATGCAAATGATGACGTCATCGTCATATTCGGTTAAGACCAGGGGATAAATGCAATATCGAGTCACCTAAGGAGCATGATCAGGTGATGAATGTAATATGACCCCTTTGCGGCCAAGGTAACCCTCTCGAAAGATCAGGATGATGATGATCATCAGGATATCCGGGGCTTTTGTCAAACTTAGAATATGACGTCATCATCATATTCACGAACTGAATCATGTTTTGGAAAATATCCTGCCGAAGGGAAATGTGATGATGATGATCATCAGGATATTTGCTTCTTCGTTTATCAGATCGGGATGAGGTCATCATGATATCCGGGGCCTTTGTTAAACTTAGAACATGATGTCATCATCATATTCGCGAACCGGATCATGTTTTGGAAAATATCCTGCCGAAGGGAAATGTGATGATGATGATCATCAGGATATTTGCAAAAGGTCATATTTCTCGGCAGGAGGACATTACGAAATATTGGGTAGACAAACAGGATCATGATGATCTTGACAACATGACAGGATAAAAAATATGATGACCTCCTTATCGAATATCATGATGACGTAATCATCATATTTTGTCGTTGGAGCATGAGGATGAGTTGAGGTCATCATCAGGTTAGCGCTAGGGTGATAATTAAAATATGATCATGCTGTTGAGGAATGGAATATCACCCTCCCTTAAAAGATAGGGTGATCATCATGATCATGCAGAAGGAGATCAGGAGGATATGATGATGTCATCATCATATTGGCGAATATCAGTAAATATGACCCTCCCTCGAAAGATCAGGATGATGATGATCATCAGGATGTTCGACATGCACATGCAAATATGCAGATGGTGGATTTTCTTAAGCAGGGTGATATTATAATATCAGCATGATATTATAATATCAGGTGATGTAAAAACATCATGATGCTCGTTGTTATGAAATATCGGGTTACACTCAAAACATGATGCTCAGGATGCGCACAAGGTCATTTGACGGGTAAAACACACTATCACCTAAGATTGACGTCCGGATATTTCGACTGCATGATTTTATCAAGTGATAGATCAAGATCATGATGACCTTGACAACATGACAGGATAAAAATATGATGATCACCTTGCGAATATCAGGTTTGACCAAAACTTTGACTGTGCATAACTTCCAGATATGGACGAATTTTCAAGTGATGTAAAAGGGAAACCTGCATGGAATTTCAAGCTCTTTCTAAATATGAGGTCACAGAAACAAAATATGAACTTTGACAAACTGACCTCATGATGATGACCTACCTCATCCTGACCTTCATTTTTACCAAACCGCCAGAAAGCAGACAAACACAAGCAGAAGCAAAAAGCAAAGCGACAGCAGGGGTCCTCGTTTTGCTAAGGGGCAAAATGGGGCGTGTTGTGAACATCACAACAACTAGCAACCAAAACAAAACAATTAAATTCAAAGTGTTTAAGAAAACTAGATGAAATGAACTCATAACTTCCGACTATCTTTCCTGCAAATTACTATTCAGCTTGAGACTTAAGGTATTCAATAAAGATGCATGAATTTCCATTTTCAGTTTAGTTGTGTGCACGTGATTAATTATCCTCATCTTGAAGATCGGTTGAACAAACCAGTGACTGACATTAGCCTACGTAGGTGAGGATATTCCCTCATAGCCGACCGGATAGAGCCTTGCTGCCAGCGAGCGTCCATAGCCCCGGCAAGGTTATTGTTACAATTCTCCTAAGTAGAGCCCCACTGCCAGCGAGCGTCTATAGCCTCGGTAGAGTTACTAAGATGGCTTAATCTGGATTTTCAGTATAATCCGCTTTATTTATTTATTTATTTATTTATTTTTTTGTTTTCTAATTTTGAAAGATTTCATAAGATATAGCAATTTGTAACTTCATGATGCAAGGAGTGGACACTTGCTGAAATTAAGCTGAGAATTGTAATGGTAGCAAGGGTAACCTCTGATTTTTCACCTAATATCTACACTGGTAAGTTCAACAAACCCAAGGATTTTAGGTGTGTCATCGTGAGAAACTTGCTTCGAATTCTCAATCACATTTATTGAATACAAAACTTCAGAAGATGAACAACTCTCTACATTCATGACGGTAACAAGTTATGTGTAAATTGTAAATGATTAACTTAAATACCCTAAATTTTATACTGTTTTGAATGGTTGCTAGTTTTGCTCCTTAATACCCTAAAGTAAAATAAAGATCCCTGCTGAGGAGACAACAAACAAACCAAACAAACAAGCTGTACAAACAACACAACAAAAGAAAAAACTGTACAAACAGAAAGAAACAAAAGCAAAAAAAAAAAAAACAAACAGAAGACAAACTATACAAACAGCCAACCCAAAAGAAAATAGCAAAAGAAGAACTGTACATTACCCACAGCATTTTACATTAAGAAAAAAGGACTGCCCCCCTTTTACTTCAAGCCTGGAAGTAGTGTTTCAAATGCTGGCCATTAACTGGTAATGGCATATCTTCTCCAGTCAAGGTCTTAAGTCTAAAGGTGTTATCTCCTATTATTTCTGAGACTTGTAATGGACCTAGCCATAATTTATCAAATTTTCCATGGCTTCCTTTCTTTTCATGGGCTTTGTCCCAGCACAACACTAAGTCTGATATTCTAAATGTTTTGACTCTTGCCCTTTTGTCAAACCACCTCTTAACAACCGCTTGGTGTTTGGCAAACTTCTCGAGGGCTTGACCTCTTTTCTCCTCTAGTTGTAACATTTGCACTATTCTGGCTTCCCTATGGTTATCAAAGCCTAGATATTCATTGGCAAACTTCCAGGTTGGTATTCTCAGATTAACCAGAAGTATGGGATCAGTCCCATAAACTAAGTGATAAGGTGTGCTACCTAAAGCTATTTTAAACTTGGTCCTCTCTACCCATAATGCATATCTTAACAGGGTATTCCACTCTCTAGGACTTTTGGCAATTAACCTCTTGATTATGTCTAATAAAATTTTGTTTGTTGATTCAGCCAGTCCATTACCTTGAGGGTAATAATTTGAAGAAAACCTTAGAATAATCCCATATTCAAATGCCCATTTAGAAAATTTTAAAGAAGAGAAAGCAGGGCCGTTATCACATACCAATGAATAGGGCGTTCCAAACCTGGTGATAATGTTTTCTTCAAGGAACTTGATAACTACCTCAGTTGTGGAAAATTTGCAGCAGGTGGCCTCAGTCCACCTTGTACAATAGTCTGTTACTGTCAATATGAATTTGTGTCCTGCAGAAGATGGGGGATTGATGACTCCGATAAAATCTAAGCCCCACTGTGCAAACGGTCTGGACTCAATCACAGGTTGCAGTGGATTGGCTGGATTTCTCCCTTTGTCTGCTGCAATCTGACAGGTGTGGCAACTTCTGATGTGACTCTTAGTATCTTTGAACATAGTGGGCCAGTAATAGCCCGCCCTTAGTATTTTGTGTGTTGTAGCTAAATGGGAATCATGGCCGGTTCCGTACTTATCATGTAGTTCTGTCAACACTCTATCAGCTTCAGTTCTGTTTATGCATCTCAGGTAAATTTCATCATGGTTTTTCCTGAATAGAAGACCTCCTTGCACCATATAATTCCGTGCCTTAATCTTCAAGGCTCTCCTCTAAGAAGCCTTCATCTTTCTTGGGTACTTTCCAGTTATCAGGAAGGTGCTTAAATCATCGTACCAGCCTGATGCGTCCTGGGAATTCAATACATATTGTTGTTTTATCATATTTGGATCCATGTTTGCTATTGTCTGCACCAGCGCCTGCCCTCTGACCAGCTTTGCGGGAATGATCTCCATGTCGAATTCTTGCAGTGTGGTGATCCATTTGGCTCTTTTTTCTCCAGGTTCGTTTTGCATCAGCAACATTTTTACTGCTGCGTCTGGTACTATGGCTTTGATCTGGCTGCGCAGAATATAGTGTCTAAATTTTTTCACAGACTTTACTAATGCGAATGCCTGTCTTTCGATATCTAGGTATCTCAGCTGTGCATCCTTCAGAGGCGCACTCATAAATGCTATGGGCCTCTCTCCATTATTTTCACCCTTCTGTGTCAAGGCAGCCGCGACAGAATGAGAAGATGCAAAGGAGTAGATGTAAAACGGGCTTGTGTAGTCTGGACGTGCCAATACAGGAGCATTAGAAATTTCCTCCTTGATATCTTCAAATGCGGCTTTGGCCACTGGTGTCCATTCCATCTGTGCATCTTTCTTCAACATGGCGTTCAACGGCTGCACGATCTCTGCAAAACCTGTTATAAACTTCCGAACAAAGTTAATTTTACCAAAAAATGATTTCAACTCTTTCCTACTGTTTGGTATTTGCAATTTTTTTATGGATTCTATTCTATCCGGATCAATTGAAATTCCATTTTCAGAAATGACATGGCCTAATAATTTTCCTTCAGTTACGCCAAATATACATTTCTTAGGATTAAGGGAAATCCCATACCTTTCACATCGCCTGAGTACTTTTCTGAGGTCCTCAGCGTGGGTGGATGCATCCTTGGAATACACAGTTAAATCATCCATATACACAACAATGCATTTACCTGATAATCCACGGAATGCAACATCCATGGCCCTCTGAAAAGTGGCACCTGCATTGATCAGATCAAAAGGCATTCTTCTATACGCATAATTTCCCCATTTGTAAGTGAAGGTGGTTTTTAGTCTATCTTCTCTATCAATTAAGACCTGATTATAACCTGAAAAACCATCTAAAAAAGACATCATCTTTGTGCCATTTACTGCTTGCAGCACTTCGTCTATTGGGGGCAAAGGATAATTATCCTTTTCAGATGCCTTGTTTAAATTTCTAAAGTCTACGCACAACCTGATGTCTCCGTTTTTCTTCCTCACTGGTACCAAGTTAGCTACCCAGACAGAATGTCGAATTGGGAAAATTATTCCAGCGGACAGTAATTTTTTAACTTCCTCAAAGATTAAAGGCTCTAGAATGACATTTACAGGCCTCTGTTTCTACCTAAATGGTTTGACTTCTTTCCTTAAAGGTATTACGTGAGTTATGATGGACTCATCAAATGTTTTCAAGTCTTCGTAAGTCCATGCTATGACATGTTTATATTCTTTCAGAACGTCCAGAACCTCTTTTCTAATTTTCTCAGAGCAAGCTTTCCCAATTAGTACACTTTGTGGATTTAGCTCAGTCCCTAAGTTATGTAAATCACACCTACCCCTTTCTGTTTTGGGTAAGTCTTTCTGTCTTATTACTCCGTTGAAGTCAAAGATGTGTTCCAATTCAATTACTCCTTTTGGTAAATAGTTGCTCTTTAAGTTGATCATATCTTCTTCGTCCCATGTTACTTCAGGCCTTTCTTGTTCATCAATGATTTGGGCCTCAAATGCCTCATTACAAGTCAGAAAATTAATAATTTGTTGATCCCCTCCAAATACCTGAAAGTGTGTAACGTTGTCTGGTACACTGGGCATGTTAACTAGCTCAACAGCAAATCATCTTAATCCTGACAGTGTCAATGGTTCTAATGTACTAGCAGCAACTGCTAACGCATCTGGCCTCTGGTTCAGCTCTCTAGGAATGTGCTCTATGTTAAAAGCATCAAACGAATCCATTAAACTCCATACTCTATGTCTGTAACTAATTATTTTCTTATAATTGCAGGCATATAGTTTCCTCACTTGTCTGACTACTAATTCAGAGTCTGAAAATACTCTGATGGTTTTTACCCCTTTCTTGATGGCCATGACAAGTCCTAAAATTAGGGCCTCATATTCGGCAATATTGTTAGTGCAGGAAAATTGTAATCTATATGCTACCAAATGTGATTTACCTTGAGGATCTATGAGTTCAATACCCGCACCTGCGCCCTGTTTTGATTTGGACCCATCACATTTTAACGTCCACATGCCATTTTTACTTTTCTGATCTTTTACCTTGGCATACTTTGTCCCTTTTATTGCCTGTGGGGTGTTGTCTTGTTTATTCATGGGTTTTTTTGTTTGGTTATCTTGCATATGTGTGTTTTTAGTTTGCAACTCAGGAAGATAACTACCCTTGTCCTCTATTCCTTTTCCTAAATCTGGAATCAAGGCATCTATATTATCCTGAACATATCTCAGTGTTGGATCAGGATTCTCATCTTTTTCTTGTGACTCTACCCTCCCTATGCACTTTTTGTATTCATATTCAATGATGTCTTTGCATATTTCACAATTCTCCTCAGAATGTTGCCTATCATGGACTCTACACCTATTTTTATATAACTTACATTGGACTGGGAGATTGTGTGTAATGCACTCTTCCACCTCTCGTCTAATGGCATGACCAAATTTGTCTATTGCATTGTTTTCTTCATCTGAAGAATTTCCGTCAGACTCAATGAATAGTGCCGTTCTATTGCTGACACACTTTTTTCTAATGTTTAACATCATAATCTCTTCAATCTGCATCCCATTGTTGGTAATTCTATAGACACCTGGTTCAACAGCAGCATATAATATTTCATTAGTTCGATTATACTCTGTTATCATATGTTTCATTCTGGGCTCTGCCTCTATTCTGATCTGGTTTGGGATGCCTCTCCACGGTAACCACATGTGTGAAAAGTCAGTAGCCATATATCTGTTTAATGTCTTGGACCAATCTCTACTTAGCAACATTCCATAATTTACGGGTATATCCACTACTTGAATGTCAATGATTTGGCTTACCCTAGGGTCTGAAGCTAATTGCACTTGAATGTTCATGAGTTCTCCTATCACGCTAACCTCGATCTTATCTAATTGCGTGACAACCTTGGCAAATTTGGTGGGAGTCAGCCCGAGAGTTTTACATATTCCTAAGGGCATTACGTTGGCTGAAGCACCAAAATCTACCATGCAATTGTGTATATTCTTCCCACACAACCTAACAGTTAACAAGAAAGGCTGAGTATCCCTCTTATCCGCATGTATTACCACATTTGTATTGGAAGGCTGCTCAACTTTCTTACCCTTCTCCTTAGGTGGTGATTCACTATTAGGAACAGTTATATCAGCAGACACCTTGTTTGTTATGGATGTATCCAGGGATTTTAAAAAAGCATTTCTGATCCCTGGGGTCTTCAATAATTCATTTAAAGGTATACTGACCTTAATTTTCTTTATTTCCTCTGATAAGTAATTCACTAATCTTGTTGTCTCTATTGCTTCTGTCTTACTTGTTTGATCCTTTTGCACTGTTGTTCCATTATTTGTGTGCTGACTAGCTTTAAGTATGGCAGGATTGTTGCTAGCATTCTGATTTGGGGGTGTATTGATGTTATTCGGAGGAGTGGAAGTGGTGAAAGGTCCTCCTGGCCTAGGGTTGTTCCTCAAATTGTAGGTGTGGCTTTTATTTGTCTGTTGAAAGGCCTGCACCTCTTCTGTTTCATTTAATATCTCATTTTTAGATTCAAAAGGAAACTGAAAAGCATTTAACACAAAGGCTGATTCAGGATAAAGACTTTCACAACAGTATGGTTCATCCTCTAGCAATTCATCCTCTTTCTCTCCTGTAGTTGCAAAGGTAAACGTTTCTAAGACTAATGTTGTGTCATATTCTGAGGGTACTACCTCATTACCCTTAGGAATGAGAAATTCAGAGGTAGGAGGCTGTACATCTATGTTGAAAATACTAGCTGCCAAGTGGAACTGTGGACAGTTGTGCTTTGGTATTGTGAAATCTACACCAATTTTTGGGTGTTGTACTAGCCATTTGTATGCTAGTCGTTTGTTTTGCACCATGATTATCTGTATTCTCAAAAGGAGAAGCCAGAGTACTGTTGTTGGGCCCAGTGTTCCATGTCTTGGGTGGCCTAGGTTGATTCTGATTTTTGTTATTATTGCCCCAGGTCCTATTATCTATCACTGGCCCCCTATTTTGCATTGGTTGCCCCTGACTGGGGCCTTGATGCTGATTGTAACTTTGGTTCTGATTGTACGGCTGATTTTGATTAAGACTATAATTCTAATTTTGGCCTTGGTTGTGATTTTGAGGTGGATTGTAGTTTTGGTTGCTTCTTCCATAGAGGTTCTCATTTCTTAGCTGTGTCACCTCGGTTGTTAATCTTTTCAAATGTGCAGTAATTTCTTTGATTTCTTCCCTATCCTCTTGTGCTTTTGCCACAGTTACATCCCTAGGAAGTTGGAAGAAAGGCTGACCATTATTTTGATTGTTATTGGAAGTACTAGCCGTGTAAGGAGTTATAGCTTGGATTGGAGTAGGATTATACACAGGTGTGTAAGAAGGAACCAGATTTACTAGTGGAGCGTGCTGCACAGGGACTCCATTCCATGGGTGTGCTTGATTCTGCACCCCAAAATTTCCTCCATTGACAAATGGACTATAAGTTGTATGCCTCATTTCTTGGTTCACTAAGGCTGCCTCTTTATAGGCTTTGGATATTGAATCTATCTCAGGTTTTCTTTTGACAAACATGGCGGTTAAAGGATCCAAGGCAGCATAGTACATAGCCAACAAGGGAGCATCATCTATGGTATAAGGGGCTACCAGCCTAGAATAGGCCTTTTGAAATCTGTCATTGAAATTATCAATTAGCTCTCCCTCACCTCGTTTTATAGCAGCCAATTTATGATACAAAGCGCAAGGGTCAATGGGTCCTCTAAATCTTGACAGAAATGCTTCTTCCATAAGTGCCCAGGAAGAAATGTAACCATTGGGTAAGTTTACGTACCAGCTAGAGGCCTGCTCATTAAAGGTGTAAGGAAACAATCTACACACAACATCCTTGTGCTCTAACATAGCCCTAAAACATGCTTCCTTAAATATTCTAATATAATCTTTTGGGTCCTGATGCAACTGGTATTTGGGACATATCTTTTCCAGATTTTTTGGCATCTCATGATAATCATTGAAGAGTATGGGAGAATTGACATCGAAATAAGCCATTGCAGGTGTTTGAGCTTGATTTGAACTTGCAGGAATACCTGGATTGATTGGTGGATTAGGGTTTACAGGAGGATTGAGACCTCCAGGAGTGCCTGAACCAAGATTTAAAGATCTGAACAGTGATCTGTCAGGACTTACAATACTACGGATGTTAAAAGGTGACCCAGGAGGTGTTCTAGATGAACTTCCCGCTTGCGATATCTTTGGATTCCAAATTAAAGGGTTTTTACTTCGCCTTGTATCAGGTAGTTGCACAAATATATCTCCTGAACTGGATCTAGACCTAGTCACTCTATTACTGTTGTTAGCCAGTTTGAAATGAAACCTAACTCAAGAAGGCCCTCCTTCTAGCGCTAGAAAACTGTTGATGATTGTTTTGATGCAATCATAACAATAAGTTAAAATTCACATATAATAAACTGAAACTATACTTGAAAGATAAGAAGGAATCATTTGAGATTCAACTAATCCCAAGTCTACAATGGTTCAGTTGGTCAAGTTCAGTTGGTCAATGTGAAGCTGTAATGTTCAAGGGGCCTTACGTAGTTTAGGTTTGTTTGGTGGTTTACTGGACTAAGAATATGCCAAAAGATCATGAGATATGTCAATACTTTTCATTCCTTTGCATAAAAGTGTTACTGTGCTACAAGTTTTAGATGGTTTTCTTGAATTTTTTGCAGCTTTCTTCTTTATCTATTTATGAAAACTGTCTGCTTATAGCTCTGTTATGCATGCTTCTTCAAATTTGAGACAATTTCCTTTAGATTTCTACGTTTTATCTAAATATTTCAGATGGGTTGGGAAAAGTTAGAAAGATCTAATCTATACCTCATTTAATCTACTGAAGGATCTAATTGTTTCTATTATGCACTATGTAAATACCACAGTAATTTGATCAAATCCACAGTGAAAACCTTAAATGCAAGTTCTGAGCATTTTCACAAACATACATTTAAAATTGCAAGCTCTCAAAGAAAATATTTCAAAACACAAAGAAGAGCAAGAGAACACTCAGAAGATAGATGCAGAACTCCAGATTCTATTGTATTAGAAACAAATAGTCATACATGATTCACAATGTAGGAATGACTCTTAGTTTCATTGATCATATTACAGAGAACTTACAAGCTTTACAGATACAGTAAGGCAGCCAGACATTCCACGCGCACCTTACTGCAGACGAACAGGTGACCTCCTTCTACTTCTAAACTATGCTAAGCTAACTCACTGTGTGCTTCTAAAAGAAAAATCCCTGTTGTAGCCCCTGTTGTAAAGTATTTACAGTGTAGAGAGGCACAATATATAGACTTTCTGGTTGTCCTCACTATAGCAAAAAAACCTAACTGAACCCCTGGTTCAAACCCCTGGTTACAGCAATAAATACAGGTGAACCAGCTCTTCAAAATATCTCTGAGCAGTGTAAAATCTGGGCGAAATATTGCCCCTTCTGAGAAGTTCCGGTAGCTCGGCAATAACTTTCATTTGTCGGCTGTAGTAATACCCTCAGCTGCAACTTTGTCCTTTAGTTGAATGGCCTTGACTTCTTTGCACTTCATCTTTATCTTCCTACTCCTGAGATCGGATTTCCTCCCTCCATGAGGTCACTGTGATCAAGTTCCAGCTGCTTCCTCAACTGCAAGCCTGCAAGACAAGACAAGCAATAAGTATTACATTTATCACATAAACAGCCAGAAATTAAAATAATCATTTAAATCTAGGTGACTGTGCAAAATCATGGGAATCGGGTCCAAAATACTCTTAAAACGCGTTCAAAACGCATACAGACCGCTCAAAACCCATCGGGTCAACCATCGCTGACCGAAAAAATGCCACGGGCGCCAAAAAAATGCTTCAAAACTCCACCGCTATGTACTTTCCCGCCCATCAGCGTGACAATTTCACATACTGCCGATAGCAAGACTTAAAACTTTCGTCTGCATGATATTTTGGAAATATGATGCTCTTCCTTCCGAAGGTCCAGATGACGTCATCAGGATGTTTCGCTTCTGTATATGGGGAAAAGAATGACAATCATCATCATCATCATGTCGAAGGAAAAAGGAGGATATGAAATATGATCCTGCTGCTGAGGAAAGGAATATGATGGTGATGTCATCATCATATTCGGGCTTCATTAAAATGCAAATGATGACATCATCGTCATATTCGGGCTTCGTTAAAATGCAAATGATGATGTCATCGTCATATTCGGTTAAGACCAGGGGATAAATGCAATATCGGGTCACCTAAGGAGCATGATCAGGTGATGAATGTAATATGACCCCTTTGCAGCCAAGGTAACCCTCTCGAAAGATCAGGATGATGATGATCATCAGGATATCCGGGGCTTTTGTCGAACTTAGAATATGACGTCATCATCATATTCGCGAACTGGATCATGTTTTGGAAAATATCCTGCCGAAGGGAAATGTGATGATGATGATCATCAGGATATTTGCTTCTTCCTTTATCAGATCAGGATGAGGTCATCATGATATCTGGGGCCTTTGTTAGACTTAGAACATGATGTCATCATCATATTCGCGAACCGGATCATGTTTTGGAAAATATCCTGCCGAAGGGAAATGTGATGATGATGATCATCAGGATATTTGCAAAAGGTCATATTTCTCGGCAGGAGGACATTACGAAATATTGGGTAGACAAACAGGATCATGATGATCTTGACAACATGATAGGATAAAAAATATGATGACCTCCTTATCGAATATCATGATGACGTAATCATCATATTTTGTCTTCGGAGCATGAGGATGAGTTGAGGTCATCATCAGGTTAGCGCTAGGGTGATATTTAAAATATGATCATGCTGTTGAGGAATGGAATATCACCCTCCCTTAAAAGATAGGGTGATCATCATGATCATGCAGAAGGAGATCAGGAGGATATGATGATGTCATCATCATATTGGCGAATATCAGTAAATATGACCCTCCCTCGAAAGATCAGGATGATGATGATCATCAGGATGTTCGACATGCGCATGCAAATATGCAGATGGTGGATTTTCTTAAGCAGGGTGATATTATAATATCAGCATGATATTATAATATCAGGTGATGTAAAAATATCATGATGCTCGTTGTTATGAAATATCGGGTTACACTCAAAACATGATGCTCATGATGCGCACAAGGTCATTTGACGGGTAAAACACACTATCACCTAAGATTGACATCCGGATATTTCGAGTGCATGATTTTATCAAGTGATAGATCAAGATCATGATGACCTTGACAACATGACAGGATAAAAATATGATGATCACCTTGCGAATATCAGGTTTGACCAAAACTTTGACTGTGCATAACTTCCACATATGGACGAATTTTCAAGTGATGTAAAAGGGAAACCTACATGGAATTTCAAGCTCTTTCTAAATATGAGGTCACAAAAACAAAATATGAAATTTGACAAACTAACCTCATGATGATGACCTACCTCATCCTGACCTTCATTTTTACCAAACCGCCAGAAAGCAGACAAACACAAGCAGAAGCAAAAAGCAAAGCGACAGCAGGGGTCCTCGTTTTGCTAAGGGGCAAAATGGGGCGTGTTGTGAACATCACAACAGGTATGTTTAGGGAGGTTGGGAGTCGATTTGATGATGAAGACCTTTTTAGGCATCTACACGGTGCTTTAATAAGAGATTGAAAATGATTGTTGAAAGTGCTAATGTCAAGGTTGGTGAAAGTAAGGAGAGACCTTCCAAGTCTTGTGGATATGAATTAGATGATCAAAATGAAAGTCCAAATAAAGGAAAGCAAGTTCAAACTCAAACTTAGATTCAAATTGCTCTAGAGAATCCAGTGACTCAAGAAGCTAGTGCTGTTAGTGTAGGTTTTTATTTTCCTTAGGGATATTTCTTTTTCCTACACATTATGCAGCTTGATTAGGTTTGTTTTATTTTGTTAATATGAGGACATGTGGTGAAATACATTAGCTACATGTGTAACTCTCTCCCACACATGGGTAGTTGAGTTACACATCATTTTTTGGCTTTTTGTGCCACCTCTCATAACCACTATTCTGTCCTTACCTAAGTCGGTTATGGGGTAGTTAGAGTTCTCACACTCTTTTGGCTTTATATGCCACTTCTTATAACTCCTTTTTTGTTTTCATTTAAGGAGGTTATGCCACATGTTTTGGCATTTACCAAGTAGGTAAAACTTCCCACTTTTTATGGGATATGGGAGTTAATGCATCTCTTAGATGTATATGCCCCATTTTTGCTATATATACAACACTCTCCTGTCACCTTCACTAGCTCGAATATCATTTTAGTGATAGCTCGGTGAGAGGATTGAGAGTCTTCTCAAAATTCTCTTTCTTTGTCTCTATTTTCTCTCATTTCAGATATCTCTTCATTCTGCTATTTTGATCTTTGATCATCTATCGAGTGGAGGCGCATATGATCTACGACTGACATCAGATCTTGGCTCAGTTCTCGCTTCTCGCAGAATCTAACATGGTATCAGAGCCATGTTGTCTGGTATAGCTCATTGTTTTTCTAATTCATTTGAGAGATTTGAGATTATTAGATAGCTAATATTTTTCTTGAAAACTAAGTATGCTCTTCTCCTGCATCCTTGAATGAACTAGAAAATCATAACAGTTTAAAGGAAAATAGGCATCTAGTTAATTTAGTTTACATATATGTGTTCCTATGAGACCTAGGTGATTGCAGCTTTGTGGTAATATTGGAGACATCTTTTAGTACTTCTAGAGTGTCCAGAAGGCTTGAGAAAGTCAAAAGTGGCTTTTAATTCACCAAAATAAGAGATTGGAGGACACAGTAACAAATTAGAGTTATTTTTTATGAAATTTTTACTGGAGTTGTTTTCATGTTTGCTTCAAAAAGATAGCTTTCACTCCTTTTCAAGAAAACAAATTTCTGGGTTTCATTCCCAACATCGAAAAACCATTTAGGTAGTCATTATATTTTGTAAAAGATTGATAAATTTTGCATAAATTAAGTCAGAAATAGGTGTGAGTCGTTCCTGACAGGCAACTTCAACATCTTTTTTCAAAATTACATAACTTTTGCCTCGGGTGTCAGTTTTTTGCAAATGAGTACTTGACAGAAAGCTAGAATTGAGAACTTTCGATCCACAAAGGTTTGAGTAAAAATTACTACATTTTTCAATCCAATATTGCAGGTTGAATCTACTACATTTTTTTTTATCTTCAATAAGTCATATCTTTCACTTTTGTAATCCATTTTTCAAAAACAAAAAAAAAGTGTTAGAAAGATATTGAAGAGTAAAAACAGCTACAAGGTTTTTTTTTTAGATTTTTATTTGAAAATTAACTTGTATCAAATACTGTAATTTTGACTATTAAGAGCCTTAAAAGCCTTGAAATCTAATAAAAGGCCTTGTAATTGCACTAATTCTAAAGTGAAAACCTTGTAATATTTGGGGGGGGGGGTGTGATTTTTAAGACTAGTGGTAGGGGGGTGTCTCGTATGTCTTCGTTTTTTGTACTTTTCCTTCTTTTTTGCAATCTTCTTTTTTGCTCTCATGGATGCATCTACAGTTCTAATTTTAACTCCATATAATTATTTTGAATGGAAATCTAAGATGGTAATATATCTAAAAAGACATGGATATCATCGTGTAACAATGGGACTTGAGGCATAACCTCAAGATACTATAGAAAAGATAAAATGGTTTAATAAATGTGATGAAGCCTTTGGTACTCTATGTATGTCAGTCTCTCCTAACATTCTTTTTCACATTGAATCTTGCACTACACCAAATGATGTGTGGACCACATTGGAAAAAGTCTTTGGTAAGCAGGATGAGTTAAGAGGTCATCAATTGGAGAATGAACTCATAGGGTTGAGTCCGAGCAATTTTGACACCATACAAGACTTCTTCACAAAGTTGAAAGCCATCATATTATAGTTGAAATAGTGTGGAATAGAAAAAGAAGACAAACAACTGATCTTAAGTATTCTTTCTAAGCTTGGTCTGAATTATTGTCTTTGTTTCTAACTTTTATGCCACAAAAAGTGCCCTAGGTATGAACTACAAAATGCCTTCTCTAGATGAGTTTACTGCAAAACTCACCTAAGAGCAGGATAAACTGGTTCACATGGGTACAATTAAACCCTTGAAGTCACATGCCTTGGTTGCAAATCAAGGCACAAAAGAATAGAAGGGGTCTGGCAAACAGGAAAAGAAACAAAAGAACAAAGGAGAGAAGGAGAAAGATCAGAAATCTATTGCTCCAAATGCAGCTAATTAGACCTCTTCATCAAAAGGTGAACAACCTAAGAAGGAGAAGGTCAAGTGTTCTTACTATAAAATACCTGGACATGATGAGCACACGTGTCTAAAGAAGTAGATTGATCACCTATCACATCTTCTTGAGAAGAACAACATCAAGGTGCTTGATTCTGTTAAACAAAGTTCATCAAAAGGATCTTCTAAGGACATAGAAAAGAGTAAGGGGAAAGGAAAGGGCAAGGCCCTAGTTGCAATTACTTCACAACCTGATACCTGGATCATTGAATCAGGTGCTTTGCACCACATGGCTTCTTCCCAGGATAAGTTTGCCTCCTTAGAGCCATGTACTATGCCTACCATACTTATGGGTGATGACACTCCTGTTGAAGTGCATGGGAGAGGGTCTGTTGGCATGGGCGAAGGAACATTTTAGGATGTTCTCTACATTCCATCTTTGTCAACTAATCTCTTATCTATTTATAAGATCACTCACACTGGCTCTAGCAAGCAGGTTGAGTTCACAGCAGATAATATAGTAATTAGTGAATTGCATGATGGGTCTACAGTTGTGGGAAAAGTAGATCATTAGTCTAGATAGTATCAATTTTCTCATTTTGTTCCTGACTCTCCTTTAACTATTTTACTCACTCATTTAGATGTGGTGAGTCATTTGTGGCATCAGTGGTTTGGCCACTTGAATTACCATTATTTGCAGCAAGTCAGTCAACAGGACATGGTTTTAGGGTTGCCTTCAATTTGATTTTCTGATGGAGTTTGCCAGGGATGCATTCTTAGTAAGCATCCCAAGGAGAAATATGACAAAGGCAAAGCTTGGAGGGCCACACAACTTCTAGAGTTGGTACATAGTGACTTGACTAAACCATTTCCAAATCCTTCTTTCAGCAGGGCTAGATATGTTCTGACATTCATTGATGATCTTTCTAGATATACTTGGGTATATTTTCTCAAACAGAAGTCTAAGGTCTTTGAGTCTTTTTTAGGAGTTCAAAGATTTTGCAAAGAAACAGTCTAGGAAGACCATCAAGATTCTGCATATAGATAATGGGGGGTAATATGTCAACCATAGGTTTGAGCAGTTTTGTGCCTCTAAGGGCATTGATCTTCAGCACATAGTTCCCTATAGTCCACAATAGAATGGTGTCACAGAATGCAAGAATAGGTCTTTGAAAGAGAGGGCTAATTGTATGATTCACTCCAGATCTATGGTACCTCAATATTGGGTAGAGGCCATCAACTGTGCGTGTTACATCCAAAACCGCGTTCCTCACAAAGCGGTAAAGGGAGTAACTCCTTTCCAAGCTTGGACTAGTCGGAAACCCATAGTTAAGCACTTTTGAGTGTTTGGTTCTCCTGCATGGGCCCACATTCTAGTAGAGAAATGCAAGGCTATTGATCCATAGAGCAAGCCTTGCATATTTGTTAGGTACCCAGACGGTGTCAAAGGTTACAAGCTTCTCCACCCTACAACTCATGAGCTGTTCATTGAGAGGAGTGTTTGTTTTGAGGACTCTTCTAGTTCTTATCCTACCACTTCTCCATCCACCATTACATTGGAGACATTGCATCGTGATGATAGTTCTTTAGGGGATCTTAATCCTCTTGATCCACATGAGGAGTCTTCTTCTTCCACTTTAGATGGTGACACTGATGATGAGGATCCACCCTCTTCTCTTAGTCATCATTTAGAGGTTGATGATTCTCCTCCAGATTCTCCTGCCACAGGGCCTCTTTGGGCTTGTTAGACTTTGCAGTCAGCAGGTGATTGGGTTGGTGATCCTTTAGATACAAGAAGAACAAGGTCATAATTTCAGTAGGCTCCACATCTCTTTATTGCTTCAGCTTTTGAAACACAAACTTTTTGGGAAGCTTCTGGTGTCCCTGAGTGGGATGCAGCAATGCAGGAAGAGATCAGTTCCTTGGAAAAGAATCATACATGGGATTTAGTCCCTCTTCTTAATGGAAGAAAACTTGTTCGATGTAAGTGGATCTATCAAACAAAATTTGCAGCAGATGGGTCAGTTAACAAGGATAAGGCTCGCTTGGTCACCAAAGGATTCTCCTAGGTGCCTGGGATTGACTACTCTAAGACTTTTGCACCAGTAGCCAAAATGAATTCCATCCAACTTGTACTTGCTATAGCTGCAACTCATCATTGGAAAATTCATTAGATGGACATGAAGAGTGCTTTTCTTCATGGTGACCTTTAGGAGGATATCTACATGGAGCAGCCATAGGGGTTTGTTTAGGATCCTTCATTGGTTTGTCAACTTCAGAAGTCTCTCTATGGCCTCAAATAGGCTCTCGAGCCTGGTATGCCAAGATGGACTCCTTCCTTCTGTCAGTTGGGTTCACTCGATGCCATTCTAATATGAACGTATATATTCTGTAGCAAGATGATACTCTAACATTTCTGGATCTCTACGTCGATGACTTGTTGATCATAGGGAGTCACTGATCCACCATCAAAGTAGTGAAAACTACACTTCATGATTAATTTTTGATGTCAGACTGAAATCTTTTGCACTACTTTTTAGGGATTGAGATCACTCAGTCTTCTTCAGGTATCTTCATGGCACAACCCAAGTATGCACTTGATATTCTCTCCAGATTTTGCATGGCTGACTATAAGCCTGCACCGACTCCATTTCTATCTGGGGTCAAACTTGAGGCTAAGTGCTCTTCACCCTTGGTTGATGGCACTTTATACGGATAGCTCTTTGGGAGTCTTATCTATTTGACTCACACAAGGCCTCACATTTCATATGCCATGGGCATGGTCTCTCAGTTTATACAGGATCCACATGAGTTGCATTGGAAAGCAGCTAAGTAGATTCTCCACTATGTTCAGGGAACTCACAACTATGGGATTCACTATGTAGTGGGCATGGAATTTGACTTGGTGGGATACACAAATTCAGATTGGGCAGGCAATTCTTAGGATCGCAAGTCTACTTCAGGGTATTGCTTCTCACTTGGTTTAGGTCCAGTTTGTTGGTTGAGCAAGAAGCAATCTACAATTGCTCTTTCATCTACAGAGGCTAAGTATCGAGGGGCAGTCAATGCCACCACTGAGGCCATTTAGCTTCAAAATATTCTCACTGAGCTTGGCATTTCATTCAGAAAGCCCACATTCATCTTTTGTGATAATCAGAGTGTAATACAGATCTCAAGGAATCCATTCCATCACTAGAGGACCAAACACATTGAGATACATATGCACTACATTCGAGAGCTGATTCATGCAAACATCATTAATCTCAAGTACATTCAGACATCAGAGTAGATTGCAGACATCTTCACCAAACCCTTCACTGAGAGCAAGTTCCTTCATCTGCGAGCTTTGCTAGGGGTGCGGCTAATGTCTATTTCTGGAGGGGCCTCTTAGTCCTTCGCTTCACTCTCTCTACTCTGGGGGGTGTTTTCTTTTCTCTCTTTTGGGGAGGAGTTTTTTCCCATTGATTTTTCTCCTTTTCTCCGTTTGTGAGAGATTTTTCTTTGTACATGGGTACCTCATCAGGCTTCATTTGCCAAGACCCATATCTATTCACCCACGTAAGCTACGCTTAAGGGGAGTGTTAGTGTAGGTTTTTTATTTTCCTTAGGGATATTTCTTTTTCCTACACATTGTTAAACTTGCTTAGGTTTATTTTATGTGGTTAATATGAGGACACGTGGCAAAATACATCAGCTACATGTGTAACTCTCTCCCACACATGGGTAGTTGAGTTACAAATCCCTTTTTAGCTTTTTTGTGCCACCTCTCATAACCACTATTCTGTCCTTACCTAAGTCAGTTATGGGGTAGTTAGAGTTCTCACACTCTTTTGGCTTTATATGCCACCTCTTATAACTCCTTTTTGTTTTCATGTAAGGAGGTTATGCCACATGTTTTGGCATTTACCAAGTAGGTAAAACCTCCCACCTTTTATGGGATATGGGAGTTAATGCACCTCTTGGATGTATATGCCCCATTTTTGCTATATATACAACACTCTCCTCTCACCTTCACTAGCTCAAATATTAGTTCAGTGATAGCTTGGTGAGAGTATTGAGAGTCTTCTCAAAATTCTCCTTCTTTGTCTCTATTTTTCTCTCATTTCAGATATCTCTTCATTCTACTATTTTGATCTTTGATCATCTGTCAAGTGGAGGCACATATGATCTATGACCGACATTCGATCTTGGCTTGGTTCTCGCTTCTCGCAAAATCTAACAAGTGCAAATGTTGAGGAACAAGTTCAAGAAAATACCAAAATGCCCAGGTATGTAAGCTGGAATCATTCTGAAGATTAGATCATAGGAGATAAAAATAAAGGTGTTCAAACTAGAAAAAAATTGCTGAAGAACAAGTGGAGTATTGTTTGATTTTAAAGATTGAACCAAAATTAGTGAATGAAGCTTGTAATGATGAAAGTTGGGTAAAAACAATGGACGAAGAATTAATGCAAATTGAAAAGAATCATACTTGGGATCTTGTTCCTAGACCTGAAAACAAAAATGTAATTGGAACTAAATGGGTCTTCTGGAACAAATTGAATGAAGATGGTGAAGTTGTGAGAAACAAAGAAAGATTGGTGTGCAAAGGATATTCTCAAGTAGAGGGAATTGATTTTGAAGAAACTTTTGCTCTGGTGGCAAGAATCGAAGCAGTCAGATTATTTCTTGCCTTTGTTGCTTACAAAGATTTCAAGGTTTACCAGATGGATGTCAAGTCAACATTCCTGAATGTAGAGTTGGAAGAAGTCGACATTGAGCAACCGAAAGGATTCTAGTTGTCTAATCAAGGAGATATGGTCTGCAGATTGAGGAAAGCATTGTATGGACTTAAACAAGCCCCAAGAGCCTGGTATGCAAGATTAGATAAGTATCTGTTAAAGTTAGGTTTTAGCAAAGGCACAACTCAGTAATCTTTATCTTAAAATTGCTCATGAACACATCTTGATTATTGAGGTATTTGTTGATGATTCATCTTTGGTGGAAATGAGAGCATGTGTAAAACATTTCTTGATTAGAGGCAAAGTGAATTTGAGATGTTCATGTTTGGGGAAATGAATTTCTTCTTAGGTCTGCAAATTACTTAGTCAGATAAGGGCATCTTCATAACTCAGTCTAAGTATGTGAAAGAGTTGTTGATAAAGTTTGAATTGGAGGATTCAAAACCAGTGAGTACTCCTATGATAACCAAATGCAATTTGAGTAAAGATGATGATTCCCCTAAGGAAGATCAAAAAAGGTATAGATCAATGATTAGAGGAATGCTTTATTTGACTCAAATTAGACCTAATATTATGAATATAGTTGGCCTTGTTGCTAGATTTCAAGCTGATCCTAGAGAATCTCATGTTGTAGAAGTAAAAAAATTTCAAATATCGAAAGGGGACATCTAATTATGGCTTATGTTATCCTAAGGATGATGATTTCACTCTTCATGCATATATAAATGCTAATTGGGCAGGAGATGTGGATGACAGGAAGAGTACTAGTGGTGGTCCATTTTTCTTGGGAAAGAGATTGGTTTCTTGGTTGAGTAAAAAGTAGGAGGCAATATCTCTGTCTATTGCAAAGGCAGAGTATATAGCAGTAGCAAGTAATTGTACTCAAGTTTTGTGGATGAAGCAAATGTTGAAGGATATCATAATTATGTTTGAAGAGCCTGTTACAATATTCTATGATAATTCAAGTGCAATAAACATCTCAAAGAATCCTGTGTTGTATTCAAAGACAAAGAACATATCCATCAAGTTTCACTTTTTGAGAGAGAAGGTAAAGGAGAATGAAGTCAAATTGGAGTTTGTTTCTTCAAAGGACTAGATTGCAGATATCTTCACTAAGCCTCTACCTAAGGACACTTTTGAGTATCTCAGAATGAAGCAAGGGGTTATTACCCCTCTTGCTCAGAACTAAGGTGCACTAGTGTCCATCAGTCTGGTGGAACTCATAGTAATATCGTGTGATCCAAATTGGTGTTAAGGGGATGCTACTGAGGGGGAGTAGTCAATATTTTAATTTTGGAGTTCAGTTTTATTTTATCTAAGAAATAAAAAGGGGGAGAGATGATTGAAAATTTGTGCCCTTTTCCATTGATGTCAAAGGGGGAGAGAAGTCATGTGAAAAACTTAGAAGTACGTAGTTGTTGGTGAAAGGGGGAGCAGTGAAGAAAGTGGTTGTAGGTGTGATAAGAGAAAGGGGGAGAAGTCCTTGTCTTGATGGTTGAATCAATTTTTCACATTAAATGTTGCCATCAATGTTAAAAGGGGGTATTGTTGCAAATATGTACCTATGATGTGTTGTCATTGATGTCAACATATCTCTTTGTTAGAGATAGTGAAGACAGTGCAGTTTAGTAAAGTAGATTGCTTCGCATTCCTAGTGAGACAAAGATCAGAGTCTTTGGATTAAAGGGTTTTGTAGAGGATTGTCTGAAGTTGCTTTAGTTAATATTTGAGAGGTCCACATGGAGGATTGTTGTAGTTATGGCCATCTGAGTAGAACTGGGTTTTGTAGTTGTTCAGATGTAATAGAGTGACAAGAATTTGGTCTGGATTGCTCTGCATTGGAATATTATGGTCTGCGGTTCCAGAGGTATATTTTGGATGTTGGTGTGTATCCTCAACTCAAGTGGTTCATGGTTTGGAGGTTTGCAAGCAATCATTCTAGTGTGACTATCATGACAGTTAGTGTTCTTAAGTTCCTGTATGAAGATGCTAGTGATTCTAGTGATTTGAGGTGGTGCGGTTGTTCTTGTTGATTTCATTTGCTTGTGGAGCTCTCTGGATGATGTGCCTATTGTGTTGGTGGTCCACATTGAGGATTGAGCTCGTAGTTGAAGATTTCTCCTTGGGTGTTGCTGTTCTTTCCAATCTTAGCCAACCGGATGCTTTGTGCGTGTTGTGGATGATCTAAGAGAAGTTCTATGAAGCGTGATATGTTGTTCGAGGAAGATTTGAGTCCCAACTATGTTTGGCTGATAGTGTAGTGGTCCGCATGTAGCATTTTGTATTAAGTCAAGTCTTGTGATTGTAATTACTTGTAATGCCTATCTTGGAGAATGTTTTAGATAGATGGTTGTAAGGCTGACTTTGATGTTCATTCCAAAGTCGATGTCATGTATAAATAAGTGTAATGAAGTTGTGTAAATGTGTCCACATGTGTGAAGATGCGGAGGTAGCAAAGAAGTGTTTGGGGGTAGAGCAGAGGTGTTGCAAGCTTTAATGGAATTGAACCTTGGCATGGAGAAGATGTTGTTTCTCAGTTCAACCTTTTAGTGTTAACCATGTGAATGTTTTTGTAGATAGCAAGTCTCTTGGGGCAGTGAGCTCTGGGTAGTGTGCCCGAAGGTAGGTGCCTTCCCATTTTTCTTTTATTTTAACAGAGAATAAATCTTGTGGGTTAATCCCCATTGTGGTTTTTCCCTTAACTAGGTTTGCATGTAAAAATCTTGGTGTTATGTGTGTTGATTATGTTTTTGCTCATGTGTTGTTGATTCATGCTTTCATGGTTATATCATTAATATTTTAATAAGTGGTAAAGAAGGTTAAATTCAGCCAAAGATAAAGTTTTGTGACAACTGATTCACCCCCCCACCCTCTTAGTTATCTGCCCTAATTTGAACAATTACATCAAAGACCTCTCCCTAAAAATATGATCTTGTTAGTTTGGAGGGTACCTTGGAAGAAAATTTATGCTTTTTTGCCAACAAATGTTGATTTAGATATCCTTTGTTCCCAGTAACATCTTGATTGTAGTATCTTGTTTCTTCAACAACTATCAATAAACTCACATGTGGATATACTCGCAAATCAAAACCATCCTAATCATCTCAGGAGTAATATCTAGAAAGAGGTTCCCACTAGAATCAAAACATTTCCTCTCCTGATGGTTGTAATGGTGGGTGAAAGTAAGAATCAACTCAGGGCATTGGACTATTGGTGGAAAGCTTTCTATATGTCCTAACTTTGATTGAGCAATTTTATTGGCCCTTGGGGTGACATCATCCCAAAATGTGTCATGTTTGAACACCCCTAGGCCTATGTGACGTAATTATGTATCTGTGATGT
Organism: Cunninghamia lanceolata; assembly: GCA_027924645.1. Lineage (NCBI taxonomy): Eukaryota > Viridiplantae > Streptophyta > Pinopsida > Cupressales > Cupressaceae > Cunninghamia > Cunninghamia lanceolata. Next base: position 11,660,547 of record BSBN01000193.1, read on the forward strand.
TCATAAGATCATTCTTGAACTTAGAATCCTTAGGAACTCCTTGAGGGTTAGTGCAAGAAGTTGGGTCCACTTTTTGGCCAAAAGGTGGAATTATTTTCCCTAATTTTTAGAATTTGTCAGATTTGACCTAAAACTTTGAAGCACTTAAAGATTGAATCTTAAAAATAAGTTAGTAATATAGAATGTAGTACTCGAAATCTAGTTTCCAAATATGTAATTTATTTTAATACCTAGATGATACAAATTGATTTTTAATAGGCATGTCTAAAAACCACTGTTTAAAAGTCACTTTTTTTTACCATACCATGCACATGTACGGCCAACATAATTTGACCTAAATAAAAGTATTTTTATGAATCCTTTTGGGGAAAAATGTGTAGTACAGTGAAGTTTGATGAGGATATTTTTTTATAAATTTTTTCCAAATATTTTTTTTATTAATTTTTTATTGGCCCTAATTGTTGTTTTTGAAAACCCCTTGTGTACAACCAACATAATTTGAGAAAAACTAATCATGAAATGAAAATATATTTTCATTGTGTAGAGAATGATGTCTAGATCGATAAAATATTTTTTTTTCAAAAACTTTAAAAATTAAAAGTTATTAAAAAAATACAAACACTTGTCATTTCAAGTTTTTGGACCAGTTTGCTCATAAATTAATTAATAAATAACAAAACAAGTCAAATAAAAAAAATTACATATTTGAAAACTACACATTGTCATTTGTAATGGGTTTTAATTTTGTAAAAAAAATTAGAAGAAAACGTCATCAACCATATTCGTAAAGTTGGTCTTTTTTCTTGATCTAAGCATGGACTTGTACTTGTAGGTCCAAGGCAAGGGGTTGCTTGCCATGCCTTTCCTAAGCCTAATCTTTTAGGAATGGGTACCTATTCTAAAATGGGTACTAGTTCCTTTTGTGTGGGAAAAAGAAGCACACATAGTTGTTTCAAATTCAAATTGCTATATAGAAATGAGTATCCATTCCTAAATGAGTACTTGTTTAGGCTTAGGCACCAATTTGTAAATGAGTACCCATTTAGGCTCGGGCACCCATTCCTAAACGGGTACCCATTTCTGTCAGGATTTTTTTTTCCCACGACTTCCCCTCTATGTGGACCCAACTTCTTGCACTTACCCTTGAAATTGATATTTCATTATTACAGATAGTTCCTTCTTTTTCTGTTTGGTTTGTTTCTATAATAGGTAAAATTTGGATAGCGTTTCATTAGATGGTTTGTTTGATGCCTATCCTCCTTTCACCAATTACATTCAAAGACCTTGGGTCAAGTGGCAATGCACTATCAGGCCCTTGATCACTATGAGATGTAGGAAAACTTTGATTTGTGCAATTTGATTACAAACTATGCTCAATTATGCTCAATTATAGCTCAAAACCCTAATTATGCAATTGTGGAAGAAAATGGACAAATTACTGAAAATCTTACAATAGAAAGATATGAAATAATAGATAAATGTGCACCTATTTTTGAAGTTTGGGAAGTGGAACAATTAGGGACTAATGAGTGGGTGGCCAAGTCCAATACCTAGGTTTTTGTCGGGATCTCGAAGCTTGATATGTAACCTGTTCAGGTTGTCATAGAATCTAGAGGACTAAAGAGCAGGCACCCAAGTCCAGGGTGCTATTTTCAACTTTGATCTATAAATCTGACACTCTATAATGTCCTTTGCAACTCCACTTTTCTTGTATCTTCAACCTATAACCTCCAATCACAGAAACTTTGGGAGGGGGTTGTGGTGTTTAGAGGCTTGCCTCAGTCAAGCCCCACAGAAACATTCAAGTCTTCTGAACACCGTTGTCAGAGAGAGAGTGCATGCCCTTGGGAGGGAGAGGCAAAAACTAAATGATAAATTCTTGAAAACACAAATGATATCACCTTGTAGTGAAGATCTCATGGAAGGAAGAAGCTCTTCATGCCATGAGGAGATGATTGCTCAAATATGCAAATACAAACACATAAACAACACAATTTCTTCTCTTGTTACACAATGAATGCCTTGAATGCCAAATGATAACAATTGCTTGCTAGTAATCATATAGTTTACAAATGAATGCCTAAACATGCTTTTATATGCAATTACAAACACTCACACCATGAATTTTGTAATTCAAACTTACCGTGTCGGCCTAAATAACAGTCACAAGCCAACACTCAAAATTTGGGACTGACCCAAAATATGGTAGGACTAGGGCACATGCACCCAAGTCCTCCCCCTATTTTGGTTAGGGTTAGTTTCAAGGGATCCCCCTAGGTCCCATTTGTCATGAAACTTAGGGATCATTTCATCGAGATGTCAAAATATGATGCTAGATGTCATGAATGCAGATAAAAGACCTAGGAGCTAAACCTTATGAGGGAAAATCCCCCAAGGGGACATTTTCTAATGTTACATAGTAAACATGCTAAGCATGGAGAAGACATGCTAGACACATTGAAGTGGGGGCTAAATGTAACATTAGAAAATGTCTTCAATGTGAGGCCAATAGATGCATTAAAGTATAGTCAATAAACATAGTAAACACGCTAAGCATGGAGAAGACATGCTAGACACATTGAAGACAATGACAGGTACACAAAACACAAAGAAGATAGTTATAGTCATACAAAACATGGAGAAGACAACATATGAATAGAAAATAGTTAATGCATAGAAGATAGGAATGATTTATTTATTTTTATTTTTTCTCATATATATGAAATGTAGATGCAAGTATAGGAAAGTAAACACACCTCCCATAATGCAGGAATCACTCATCGTGCTAGTCTTTAAACTTCATATATGGGGCAATAGACACACAATACATGCCAAACCTCCCAAAATACAGGAAGCACACATCACACTGGTCTTTAGATTGCATATGGGGCAACAGACATGCCAAACAAAACAAGCACACCAAACACACACACTTTGAAGATACGAAGAAAATATGGTAGACAAGCAATGGAGTGTTCCTATTTCTAGGCTCATCACTATCTTAGGAACATTACAAGCACACACCGATGATTGGGCTTTGCCACAACAATTGCCGAAGACATACTTAAGGGTTGAGTTAGTCATAGAACTGCTCCCCGCCTTCACAGAGGACTTTTGAAAATGATAGGATGATGCAATCTACTCTAAGAAATACACCATCCCCACCTCCGTAGAGGGCTTAAGATGATTGATTGATTGATTGATTGAAAACAAACTTAGAGTACAAGAGGGACTCATCACCACTAGTCTTTAAACTGCACTTGAGGACAAACACATTGCTAACATCTACAACAGACATCATACCTTATATATGCCCCCATGTTAAGGTGGTTGATATCATGCATCAATATTAAGGATGTTAAGGTAGGAAGAAAAAACACAAGGGAACACAGACTTTTGCAAAACCCATGCCCCCCGAAGGTCACATGTTCTTTACGATCGCCAATTGTTCCCACAAACACATCCCTGCAAGAAACATGTTAGTGTCTACATAATCATGATAAATAACAACATCAATGCATATGATTAATCACACAAAGAGCCAAGGTTATACTATGAATTCAGAGATTGAGGATAACCATGGGGCTATATCACAAAAATCTCCAAACTGAGTGTCATCAAGGCGAGATTCAAAGACAAACAAAGTGCACGGAGTAGCAGTATTGTTATAGTTTGTAAGTGAGTTAAAAGATCATAAAAATCACTACATAGAAAGAACCAAGTGCTTCCACTAGCCAAGCATTGGATAATATATTACAACCCCATCATCATATTAGGAACTAAGTCCAATTTTTTATTTCTCGCTAAAGGGACGCTAGGTCCATGTCAATATAATTATTTTTCATCATCCGCTCGCTAGATAGAAACATTAGAGGAAGGGAAACAATAAATAAGAGAGGAGAAACAAGTGTGTTAGGGGCAATCACATAAGAGGGTGCCCCTAATTCACCAACTGAAACACTATGTCTGTAAGACACAACACACAATAATGAAATCAGAGAGAGAGGAAATATAGAAGAATGATGATACATATAGAAGGTCACAATAGAGGCAACCTCCTAGTATCCCATACCTTACAAGAGAATCAAGGGTCATCCTAGGAGGACTATAGAACACATAACACATCACGGGGGAAGCATATCACGAGAGAGATAAAGGGTTAGAGATAATTACCTATAGGATCATCATGCTAAGTCTCATCATCAAGTAAATCATCTTCATCCTCCCACTCTTGAATTTTAGAGGAAAGTGGGACATAAGGTACTATAGCCCAAATGTTGTCTTCGTCTTTAGATTGTTCATTGTTAGGATCATCTTTGTTTGGTTCAATATTTGGATCAATATTTTTTGGTTGAGATGAAAGGTTTATGGCATAAGCTTGTCTTCTTCTCCTTCTTTCTCTTTCTTTTCTATTTCTTTTTCTTTTACCACTTATCTATTGTAAGATAGGGATTTGCTCTTTCATGTGGTTTTGCATTTTAGAAGAGGAAGCACTGAGATCAAATCTCATTTGTCTAGGTGGAATGCCTTGTTGTTGACAATTACCTCCCGATCCTTGTAAGGATGGTTGGGGAGGAACCTCAACATAGGGACCTTGTCCTTTCAGTCTAGGGTTCTCTTCAAATGTGGGTTGCTTGTCTTTTGTTGTTTCTTGCATAGACGGACTGGCCATTGGATGTAATAGTTTTGCTTTGTCATTTCTATAGTTCAAAAAGTTAAAGTCAGTTCGTGGCTCTGGTTTCTTTTTAGATTTGGCCTAAAAGTAATCTAGTGTAAAGTGTTGTGTAATTAAACTATTATACGTATTTTAATGAATAGCATGCACTTGTCCATTCAAAGGAAATTTGACACATTTATAAATTGTTGAGGAGATGACTGTCATAGCCTTTAACCATGGATGTCCAAGTTTTATTTGAAATAGATTAGAAATAGGGACAACATCAAACCATTTTTCTACATGTTTCTCAAATACTCTAACGAACAATGATATCTTCCCAAAAGTGTTTATAAAGGTTCCCTTATGTGTTTTAATCATCATGTCCGAAGGGTCATAAGATCCTTGCATTAATTGATGTGAAAAAAGGAACTCTTCCATGGAGACATTAGACATGCAATTAGGATCAATAAGGGTTCCATCCATAGGGTTTCCCATTATTTTCATAGTGATGTAAAGAGGTCCTTCAGTGTCTCTGATTGTTCTATCATGAGGTGTAAACACAATTTCAAGTTCAGGGACCTTTCTCTTCATGTAAGGCCTAGGAGGGAACCTATTGTTGTTGTTGTGATTATAAGCCATGTATTTTAAGTGTTCAAATCAATACAATATCAGATTTTATAATATTTTTAAAATTTATGCAAAAGACAAGTACAAAGTTATATGCAAAGATGACCTAAAATGCTTGTTTTTTTGTAATTTTTTTAATGCAAATATATGAAAGAAAAGGTGTTGTAAAGATTTTGATCAGGGGAAGAAAAATATGTCTATTTTTAGTCCAATGAAACAATAGAACCTTTTATAACACACTTTTGATGCAAATCTAGGATGATGATAAGTCAAAACCTAGTGAAAATGTCCTAAAATATGCAATTTTTCACAGTTTTTCAATACAAAGACCTAATAAAAGAGGTGTTGTAAGGAATTTTATGAGGTACAAAAAATAATATTAGTAATATCAGTCAGCTAGAATCATAAAATCTTTTACAACATGCTTGGAGTGCAAACTAGGTCAAACCCTAGAGCAAATATAGCAAGAATGTGCAATTTTTCACCAAATTTTCAATACAAGAGGCCAATAACAAGGTGTTGTAAAGAATTTTAGGATGGGAAAGATATAATAACCCTGATAATAGCAAATTAATGCAAAAATATTCTTTACAACATGCCTATAATGCGAATCTAGAGAGTCGATAAGGCCAAATCTAGTGAAAATCAAGGTTTTTCAAGCCCTAGGTTAGAGATCTTAATGCAAAATGCTATATGAATGTCTTGAAATATGATTTATGATAAAAACTAAATGTACTAAGATTTGAAAATGATTTCCAAGTCCTAGGATGCAAAATGCAAGTGCAAATCTAATGAAAAATCAATGAAAATGCTAGTTTTTTGAAAAAAAAATGTAAATTTTTGAGATCTAAATGCAAATTTACACTAAAACACAAAACTGCAGCGAAATGAAAATTTGAATGAGTGTATAAGATCAGTAGAAAAATTTGAAACAAAATTTTGCCTACAAACCCTAGATTTTGGAATTACTAGGTTATACAAAAATTTCACAATTTTCAACAAAACCCTAGCAATTTTATGATGAAAATGCAATGCAAGTGATTGGATTTTTATAATTTTCTTCAATTTAGCTAAGATCTAATGCAAAAATTAGAAATTTTATGAAATTGAAATTAATTGATGCAAAATAAAAGCCCTAGAATGTAATTTTTTTCCAATTTTTCTAATTTTTCAATTTTTTTGTTAGTTTTCCAAGGCAATAAGATGAATGACTATATGAATGAATGAAATCAATGCAAATTTGAAGAAAAACACAGAGAAAGGTGCAAACAAGTCCAACAACAAGGGTTCACCAAAATGTAATAGGTAAAAATTGGATAGTGTTTAGTTGATGGTTTGTTTGATGCCTATCCTCCTTTCACCAATTACATTCAAGGACCTTGGGTCAAGTGGCAATGCACTATTAGGCCCATGATCACTATGAGATGTAGGGAAACTTGGATTTGTGTGATTTGATTACCAACTATGCACAATTATGGTCAATTATGCCTCAAAACAATAATTATGCAATTGCAGAAGCAAACAGACAAATTACTAAAAATTCTGCAATACAAAGATGTGAAATGATAGATAAATATGCACCTATTTTTGAAGTTTAGGAAGAAGAACAGTTGGGGACTAATGAGTGGGTGTCCAAGTCCAATGCCTAGGTATTTGTTGGGATCTGGAAGCTTGATTTGTAACTTGCTCCTATTGTCACAGGGATTTTCCTGCCATGGAATCGAGAGGACTAAAGAGTGGGTGCCCATGTCTAGGGTGCCAATTTCAACTTTGATCTGCAAATCTGACACTCTGTAATATACTCTAACAACTCCACTTTTCCTATATCTTCAACCTATAACCTGTAATCATGGAAACTTTGGGAAGGGGTTGTGGTGCTTAGAGGCTTGCCTCAGTCAAGCCCCAGAGAGACATTCAAGTCTTCTGAACACCATTGTTAAAGAGAGAGCGTGTGCCCTTGGGAGGTAGAGGCAAAAATTGAATGATAAATGCTTGAAAATACAAATGAGATCACCTTGTAGTGAAGATCTCATGGAAGGAAGAAGCTCTTCATGCCACGAGGAGATGATTGCTCAAATCTACAAATGCAAACACATAAACAACATAACTTTTGCTCTTGCTACACAATGAATGCCTTGAATGCCAAAAAATCACAATTACTTGCTAGTAATCATCTAGTTTACAAATGAATGCCTAAACATGCTTTTATATGCAACTACAAACATTCCCACCAAGAATTTTGTAACACAAACTTACCATGTCAGCATAGGACCTAAATAATGGTCGCAAGCCGACACTCAAAATTTGGGACTGACCTAAAATAGGGTAGCACTAGAGTGCAGGTGCCCAAGTCCTCCCTCCCTATTTTCATCAGGTTTAGTTTCAAGAGATTCCCCTAGGTCCCATTTGTCATGAAACTTAGGGATCATTTCATCAGGATGTCAAAATATGATGCTAGATGTCCTGAACGCAGTTAAAAGACCTGAGAGCTAAACCTTATGAGGGAAAAGCCCCCAAGGGGACATTTTCTAACATTATAGTTTCTTTGATGATTATGGTGACCCAACTTCACTTTCCTCTTCTTCTTCTATCTCTTGCTCAATCTCCTATATGGGATTATAGGAATCAAAAATTGTTTCCTCACTTCAATGGGCATATGTCTCTTCTTTAGACATTTTTCTAACCTACAGGGCCAAAAGGGATACATAAAAAGACTATAAAATATGAAAAGAACACTTAATTATAAGCATTTGAAGGGCTTTTATGCCTTGGCAGGTTTGTAGGACTAAGTTGGAAATTTGGACCATGGTCTAAATTTGGACCCTAGGCCCGCCATCCTAATCAGGTTCAAAAAAATGGAGGAAATCAAGCTTTTAGGCTAAAAATTGTTTAAAGGGGTCAAAAAGCCACCTCAGGCTCAAAATTCCAATGAGGCTATATGTTTAAAGAGTTTTACTAGTGGGGCACAGTTCGGCAAGGGAAACTTAGCATTTGGAACTTTTGACCTTTGGAACTTTTAACTTTTGGACCAATTTTTTTTATTAGACCAGGAGTCTCGAAATGGCTCTTCTAAAAGTTAGCAGGATGCTTGGCAAAAATGGGATTTGGCACTTCTAAAATGTTAAGGCCATTGATCCTTTCAGGGCTTGAGGTACTAGAAGGACCTAAGCATTTTGATAGTTTCATTTCCTTGTGGGCAGTGGGAAGAAAGTTGGTTTTTTCAATTTGATGTTTTTGAGGGAAAAAAGGCCTTCAAGGCCCGAAGCCCCAAAAGGACCTAAGTCTTGTTATCTTCCTAAGTGCTTGTTGAGTGTGTGTCAGAAAAATGGATTTGCCCCTTTATAGATTTTTTGATGAATTAAGTTTGAAAGGCCTTTCGGGGCTTGAAGCTCTGAAAGGACTCGAGTTCTTAAGTGATTTTGGACCTATGAATAGTGGGACAAAGGATGGTTTTAAGACCTCAAAGGTTTAAGGATGATGCACCAATTGAGACCCAAGTTCTTGATTGGACCCACTGCACTGAGTGAAATTTTAATAGTTTCTATAAAAAATGGAGCGCGAGACCCAAAACTAGTCCAATTAGTTATCTAAACTATACTACTAACCTAAAACTCTATGAAATGCAAGAAATACAGAAAGAGAGCACTATACTAAAGCAACTAAAATCCCTAATTTAAATCTAAAACTACATTGAAACAAAACAAACAATGACAAGCAATAGAGAACAAAATGGAAAATAATACAAACACAAGGGGAAAACAATCAAAGGGGAACAAATAAACCCCTACTTAATGTGTAGAAACTAAAATAAGAGGGATATACGATGCAAAAATGTAGGAATACCACCTAATCCTCATCCCCATGTGCGCAAACTACCTCAGTGGTCCTCAAATTATCAATCAACAACTCGCATATGATTTAATGTTATTGAAGAGGTTGTTAATCAAGGAGAGAGAAAAATAGAAAGCATAAATGAGGGAGAAAAGGATTTAAAAGCCTTAAATATCCTCACATAGTATGAAGCCCCTGTCACCATTAATGTTGTAGTTGGGGCAGGGCATTGTGACAAAAATGGAATTTGGTCCATGTGTAAGGAGGCCAAAGGGTCGGTTAGGCCCCGCGATCCTGCTGGGACTCAACGGGTGTGGGAGCCTAGAATGAAACATGAAAAAGGGGGCCAAAAGGTCCAACATACCTCAGAAGCCCTGAGGCCAAAAAGTTAATTGGGGCTCGAGGTCCCGATTGGACTTACAATACAAAATCCTAGGAACCAAAATCATCCCGAGAACCCATGAGCCTATAAGCACAAAAATCATACACAACCTCCATGAGGATGCCTATGATGATTCAAATCCTTGTGATGTAGATGTAAGCATGAAATAAAGTCCTTTAAATAGTGAGCCTCTTGATGACGTGTCCTCTTTTCTTGTCTTTTGTTGTTTCCTCTTTGTCAATTTCTCTCTCTCCCCATTTGTGACACTTTTTGACACTTGTTGTGACAATTGTCAACTTGCTCTTTCTGAGATCCAACCTTGCTCCTAAGCCTTGTGAGTGTCTTGTAGGTGAGTTTTCACCTTTCCCCTTCATTTTTCATCTAGTGCACCTCCTAGAAGCCTTCTAGAGGTCTCCCTATCCATCTCCCACTTTTGATTTTCAGTTCTGCTCAACCAATCCAAATCTCCCCCTATTATTTCCAGATCTCCCCCAGGAGATCTTATAGATGCAAGTGGAGATTTGGATTCTTTCACATGACTAACCTATTTCTTGATACATAACCTCTCCTTTTCTTCTCTTCTTACATCTCCCAACTTGTTTTTCTGCATCTGGCCCTATCCAGCTTGGATCTCCCACAGACAACCTAGGGTCGCCCCCCGGCCAACCCATGGTCACCCCCCGGCCAACCCATGGTTACCCAGGGGTGATCCTACTAGAAAAAGGGGTGACCCTACCATTTTTTAAGCCATGGAAAAAATTGAGTTTCTCACTCATTTTTGCTTCGTTTTCACCCATCTTTGTGTTTGTATGGTTTTTGATCCCTAATATAGAGTTAACTATTTCATGCATCAACACATGCATAATTAACTCTATTTGATCTCAAATAAACTCTTCAATCAATCTCATGCATTCCCTCACCTCCATTTCCTCTCCAGTGATAAGTTATCATTGCTTCATCACTCTCTAATTAGCTGACTTCACTGGGTAATCAACCTTGTTAAATCCCCAATCATCTTTGTTAACTCATCAATCAAATGAGTTAAATCTTCAATCAATCCCTTCTTCTAGACCTATAAATACCCCCTCCCTCAAGAACAAAGGGAGGCAAATTCATTGTGCACACAACTCTTGCCAAATTTTGCTCTCCAACTTAGCATTAAAATGCTCTTACAGGACGAAGGTATGTTTTTTTTTATTTGTTCAACCAAGAAACTCTATGCTACTTCATTCTATGCCATTGTCCTCAATCCAAGATCTCATTGAGTTCATACAAGCTTCATCAAAGCTTCTTTTTTCTTCTTTGTGTAATTTTGTTGTCAAGAGGATCACCCATTGCCACAAAAGGATTCGAGGTTGCCAAATTACAAGGATTACTAAGGGTAGTGAAGTCAACCAATCTTCATTTCTTTCAGGTTCCTTCATTGTTTTTCATTCAATTCATAGTAATTAGAGAACCAAATTTGATCTTGGGAATAGTAAAACATTGCTTTTTCCTTGATAGTTAGATCTTGTATGTTAGATTAGCTGTTTTCATATTTCTAGATCTAGATTGTTAGAAGAAGCATTTTTCCTTTTCTTTAGATTAGATTACATCAAAATCATTGAAAACCCAAAAAACATAGGTTAATTTTGCATTAGAAAAGTCATATAGGATTGCATACATATTTCCCTTTCATAGATTAGAAGCACTTTTATTTCCAAAATAGTCTAAAAAATACCAAAAAAAGCATTTTGCATATCATTCAGCTTGCATGCATAAAGAAAACCTAGAAGAGGCAAAATTGCAAACCCTCAATTCTATCACGAGGTAATCACAGTTCAATGATCCAACCAAACCCTTGATTACATCGCAAGGTAAAAATAAAGTCAAAACATAAGTCAAACCCTATGTCAACTAAACCCTAGGTCAAAACCCTAGATTTGGTTAACATTAGCAATTACACAACTTCCTCTATCCTGATTCATGAACGTGTTTAGGAGTGAGAGAAGAGTGGGTAAGGTCTATCCATGATGAGATCAAGGAGATCCATCTAGGATGACAACAACAAACATTTGTTTTACCACAAGGAGACCCATTTGTCCTCTTATTATTAGAAGAAAATAGACAATTGCAACGATAAGGATAATTCCTTCGAGATACTGAAATACTAGAAGCAATCAACGAAAACAATCACTTACCCACATAGAGGTGGAATTTGAGGAATCCAAATAGAAGACGAGAAAGTAGTGACCCTTCGAGTCATAGGGTTATCTCAACTATAACAATAATTGAATGAAACATACAATGAAACACACAACAACAAGGGCCACAGAACTTGCCGACCCCTCTCCATGAAGTCCAACTCTCCAACGAGCCAGACCCCCACCATATCTCACCTCCTCTCGACTGGCTACTTCCATGTGAGTGAAAGTGATGTGGTAGATCACCCTGTGGCAAGGAGGGAAGGGTTCATGTGCATGTTGAAATCTAACCCGACAGCCCTAGGCAACTAGAGTCACGATTTTGAGTGTACATATTTTGGTGAACCTGACGTGAAGAATAATTTTTTTTTATTGTTTGTGTTCCTATTACTTGGGTCTTGTTATCACTATCACATATGTCGTCATCTTTACCATATATTTTGGTGAACATGACATGAAATTGCAAATCCTTCTAGGACAAGTGATCTTGTGTTCCCATTTCAAAACATTTTAAAAACACTTGAAAAATTCAAAATATTCTTTCACTACTCTTCATAGCCATTTAGACTTCCATCACTTACGCCATCATCCGTTTCATTTATTCTATGGTGTCTATGGAACCCTTGAATATGATGGAACCTAACTTAAACCAAGGGAACATTCCCTCAACAAAACTAGCAACTCCTTCCTTGGATAGGTATGTGCCACTGCATCCTAATGTACCAATCACCAATTGCTATGACTATGAAGACTCTGATTATGAACAAGATCAAAGAGAATCTAGACATTCTCTATCTTTTAATAACCCATCTTGGGAGAAGAACCTTTCCATACCCAATGCACCACATAAAGCTAGAAGGATAATGTTAGAGATACATCGACCTGAATAACCTTCCACAAGCACATCGAATACTCAACTTGATGAGGAGGTTAAGAGGTTGGAAAAATGTCTAGAAGAAACCAAAGATGTCCAAGAGGCATTAAGAATCACCTTACAAGAAGAAAAAAAATAAAACACTGCATGCAAGGAAGCACATCACCATGAAAATATTTGAAGAGAACATCCTAGAAATGAAGAAACACCTAGAGCTACCACCCCTGCAAAATCCTAGAAGTAGAGCAAGCTGCTCTAGAAAGAAGGCTTAAGTTTTATGAACAAGACCAGGAGGCATCTCAAAATCCCCCTACCTCAATTATTATTTGTAATACGCTAGTAATGACACTTGTCTGAATGGGAATCCTCCTATTCAAAACAATCCAACAAATCTGACAGTGGGTTATCAAAACCCACCCACAAGGTTATTACTAACAACCCCACAATCTCAAAGTGCCTTTATAGGAACATATCTTGAATATTTGAAAGAACCTTTAGACCAAAACATAAGAAGTGTGTAATTACCTTAGCCACTACTAGATCTCCATAATTTCAAAGGATAAGGAGATCCAAATTCACACATTAAAGCCTACACCATAGCCATAAGAGAACTCGTCCCTTGGGATAGGGTTGTTGAAAAAATCTTTCCAAAAACTCTTGAAGGCATTGCTTTGGATTGGTATTATCATCTTTCAGAAGCTTCAATCCATTCATTCATACAATTAATCAGAGAGTTTGTCATGGCATTCGACATGAACAAACTTGTTAAAATAGGGATCAGAGAATTCCTCACAATGAAACAAGAACCAAACCAATCTTTAGCACACTTTGTCACCTGATGGAGGCAAGTCCTCTATTCTTTGACCAGTGCTCTGAACATGGATCATCAAGAATTGTGTGATCTCTTTTTGTATGCCCTTAACAAAGACATGAGAGAAGATGTTTAGAAATTGCCAAATAAATCCTATGAAGAGGCATTGGAAAGTGCTCTAATAATTGACCAAGCCACCATCAATAGTGATAGAAAAACTTACGACACTTGTGGAAAACATAGAGCATTAAAGGAATAGAAAAGACTACAACTAATGTGCCTCAGGAGAAAGATATCAATATCATAAAAAATAATCCTAGTAATGACAAATGGCAACAAAAAGGAAATCAAGCATCAAACCAACCTTCATATGACCCCAATACTTATTGTTGGTTCCATGGAATGAGGGGTCATGAAACAAAGACTTGTTATGGGTACAATAAAGCTATCTCTAAACTCACACTGGACCAATAAAAGAACTTCCTTAAACTTCTCCAATCCCAGAGAAAGGAGAAGGAACCTCAAATCAAGAAAGGAAAGGCTAACCAAAACCATACCAATAGCATAGAACTAGACCAAGAAGTGTTCATGATCCATGAAGAGGAACAAATAGACCAAATAGAAAATGTCTTCTCACAAGTAATAAAATTGTTGAGAGCCTCTCCCTTGCATCGCAAGACATTCCTAGAATTATTGGAAGTAAGATGTTCCTCATAGGAGGAATCACCCCCTCTTACATTAAATGTTTCCAAACTACCCAAAAGTGAAGAAAGTAAGAAAAAGGATTCACCTCTATACATACAAATTCAAATCGAAGAGGTCATTGTAAAAAGAGAAGTGGTGGGTGAAGGATCGATAGTCAATCTTTTGCCAATGTCCTTTCCATCAAGGATGGGATACAACAAAATAGGAATCAAGCAACAAACTGCCACATTGAGAATCTATGACAGTCATGACATCTAAACTGCCACATTGAGAATCTACGACAGTCAACCTACCACTCAATCTGATGGGAAAAACTATCTCTACATATTTCTATGTTATCAACTGAGAAACCAATTACAACATGATCCTTGGGAAACCTTGGATTCATGCCATGAAAGCCATTGCCTCAACTTTATTCCAAGAAATGCATTTCCATCATCTGGGAAAGGTCATTGTAGTCAAAGAAAACCATGATCCTTTCAGTGTTTATAGAAAGGAACAGGAGGAAAAAGACAACAAGTTGAAAATGCAAGAGAAACAGAAAGAGGAAACTTAGGATATTCAAACAAATGTGAGTGCTCACAACATATCCTACCAAAGAATGGATGATCTTAGGGAATTCCCCTTTGACCCACATACCATTAAATCCCATGCAACGTTCGTCTTAGCAGCCATTCCGGGTATCAATGATTGAGATATCAAAAATCTCTTGGTGGGAACAATTGAGATCATCGAAGAAGGATACAAAAAGGAAGAAAAATGGACTTCCACTTATGAGTTTGGAGAATAATCTCACTCACATAACCATGAAATCTTGTTGACCCTACATTTTGATGGAGCTAGTTGCAAAATAGGGATAGGAATGGGGATAATCTTAACATCTTCGAAAGGAAAAATCCTCCCCTCTACCTTCAGACTAGATTTCTTTTGAACTAAAAACATTGCTGAGTACGAAGCCCTATCCCTAGGAATCATGCTAGCCATGAGAATGGAAGTCAAAAAATCTCTTCCTTCAGAGATTCTCAGTTGATAATCAACCAAGTTGCAGAAAATTACAAAACAAAGTCCAAACAATTGCGACCTTATAAAGAGACCATCAAGAAGTTAGTTCAATTCTTTGATTTCTTCTCCATCAAAGCCATACCTAGAGAGGAAAATTAGGTAGCAAACTCAATGGCCACATGAGCTGCATTATTTTCACCACATGCACAATTACAAAATTTAGAATATATTGTCTCAGTGAATGGAGAGAGATTATTAGATAGCAAAGAGTTACCAGATATCTTGAATTATGCCATGGATCAAGAAGAACAACCAACCTGAGAATACGCTGAGAATGACAAAGCCATCTTGGAATATCTGCATGCATATGATGGACTTCCAAGAGTTCACCATAAAAAAGGATACCTGCTCCTCCCTCATCCCAAGGATTATTTTGGAAATGAGAAAGAAATCCTTCAAATTGAGGTAAACTCAGATCTACCACCTGCCCCTTAGAAGTTTGAAGAATGACATCCATCCCTAATAGGAGATACAATCGACATCAATGTCAGAACACCTAAAAAACCTAGGATGTTAAAACTAGGAGGAGAGCTAAATGACAAAGAGCTAGAGGTGTACATAGAGTTCCTCATCAAATATTCTGATATATTCACATGGGCATATTCAGACATGCCAGGGTTAGATCCAAAGGTTGTGGTGCACAATTTAGCGACAAAACCAGATACAAAACCTGTAAAACAAAAACCAAGACCCATAAAACCACAAGTAGCTTAAATGGTGAAAGAAGAACTAAAAAAGCTGGATTGATTATTCAAATTCAGTGTCAAACATTGTCCCATTTCTTAAGAAAAATAGAAAAATTTGGATATATCTCGATTTTAGAGACATCAATCAAGCTTGCCCAAAAGATGACTTCCCCTTACCATCCATTCATCAAATTATTGATTCTATGGAAGATTACGGGGTTCTCTCTCTAATGGATGGATTTTTATGATATAACCAAATTAAGATCATAGAAGTTGACCAAAACAAAATGACATTTACAACCCCTTGGGGTACTTTCTGTTATATAGTCATACCCTTCGGTTTGACACATGAGCAACCTACCAATGGGCAATGACACACATCTTCCACTATTATATACACAAGATAGTTGAAACTTACGTTAATGACCTTCTAGCCAAGTTAGAACAAAGGGGATAATATGTGGAGGAACTTTGTAAAATCTTCAATACGCTTCGAGAATACAAAGTAAGGTTGAATCCTGAAAAGTGTGTTTTTGGAGTCATGATAGGAAAATTGTTGGGATTCATTGTCTCACAAAGAGGTATAGATGTTGACCCAGCCAAGGTCAAAGAAGTCTTAAATGCAACCCCACCAACAAGTGAGATGGTAGTAAGAGCTTTCTTAGGATAGTTGGGTGCAATCAGACAATTCATACTAGACATGACTTTCAAAATCCATCTAATCAATCAATTATTGAAAAAGAAAGTTGGCATTACCTGGACCGTGGACTGTCAGAATGCGTTTGAGCAAGTAAAGACGTTCTTGTTAACCCCACCCCTATTGATGCCACCAAAACATGACAAACCCTTCATCTTATACTTTAGAGCTACCAATATCTCTGTAGCATGATGCTAGCTCAAGAGGATGAGGGTGGAAGAGAAAGGGCCATCTACTTCATAAGTCAAACCTTGTTGGAATATGAGAAGAATTACACTCAGGCTAAAAAAGAATGCCTGGCAATAGTCTTCATGACCCAAAGGCTATGACACTACATGTTGAATCAAGAAACTAAAGTTATGATATGATCTAAACAATTAAGAACCTTTTTGAATCAACCCATGCTCTCAAGGAGAGCCGACTGATTCATAACCTTGTTGAGTAAATTCGAGCTAACCTACGTCAACCAAAAGGTAGTCAAAGGAAAAATAATAGTAGATCGGTTAGCAGATAATCTAGTTCCCCAAGAGGAACCTATGAACGAAGATTTCCTTGATGAAGAGATTTTTGCAATAGATCTCAAGAAATATGCCACCTCATATTGGTATAAAGACATTGTAAACTATCTTGCAAACAAGATTTACCCAAAAAACATGACCCCTTTGGGAATAAGATGATTATGTGTCCTCACTACAAGATATGTTTTAATAGATGATGTGCTCTATCGAAGGGCCCTATATAGAATGTTGCTCTAATGAGTTGACAAGGAAGAAGCACGCACAATATTAGAAGAGTGTCATAGTGGATTCTG
This sequence comes from Cunninghamia lanceolata, assembly GCA_027924645.1. Taxonomy (NCBI): domain Eukaryota; kingdom Viridiplantae; phylum Streptophyta; class Pinopsida; order Cupressales; family Cupressaceae; genus Cunninghamia; species Cunninghamia lanceolata. The sequence goes on from BSBN01000193.1 coordinate 11,677,873, forward strand.
TGGACACTTTGGCGGTCATGCCATAACAAGAAAAATACACAGAATGAGATGCTTCTAGTACTGTTTACAAGTGGATGTGATTAAGTTCATAAAGAGGTGTCCAAAATGTCAAGATTATGCTCATGCTCACCACACACCCACTAGAGGCTCCCCATGCAAGGGGGCATAATTTCAAAAAAAAGCAAGTCAAGGGAAGTTCCCTCCAACAAAACCCTTGGAACTTTGGCTTCTCCATCTATGAGTACCAGTAGTCATCCCATGAGATTTGTGAGAGTGAGGTGCTCTAATGTAAGCATGTGACTATGAGGGCCCCACCATGCTAGCATAATGTCATCCAATGTTAAGGTGAGCCATCTCTCAAAGTACCTGATTCTCAGCCTTAAGCATGTCAACATGGGTCTTCAACTCTGTAGTTATTTGGCACCCATGGTAGATAGGAGCAAAAAATGTCAGTGTGTCACCCCGCAGTAGGGGGCACACTAGGATCATCTAAAAGATGATCATGAGTCATCCTAGTGAAGGGAGAAGCTAACCCAACATTGACCTCATGAACGAAGTCCCTCCACTCTCTAACATTGCTTAAAATAGCAAAATTGAAAGAGGACCAAGTCAGTTCCACATGAAAAGAGAAAGGACAAAGCTAAATGAAGACAAATAGACAAAAACTTACTTGGATCACTAGACTACCAATCAGGATCAAACTGATGCATCACCTCATTTGAATGAGGAGGTCGAGAAACAACAAGAGGACCCTTGGAGATATCAGGAACATCATTTGAGTCATCAATGTCATCGAAATCCTCGAGAAGGGCCTTGTTTGACAAATCATTACTAACTAGAACATAGTAATCATCAGTGGACTCTGAATCAATAGTCACAATCAGAGATTAGGAAGGAATCCTTCTCCCTCCCCTCCATCCTCTAGAAATGCTAGTAATGAAGATGCCTGGAGTCAAAGGAGTCCAAATGACATTTCTCTGTCCAATCTCGTCCATCTCCTGAATAGTCATATAACAAGTAGACACTGGGGGCAAGTCCTTAGGGACATCCCTGCCAAAATACTGTAAGACACTATCAACCCAATGAGCCTCAACCAGACCATTATGGTCTCTGATCTTAGATACCTCATGAAAATAATCTTTGATCTCACCATCTCGAGCCCAAGCCCCATCCATGTCATGATAAGGATAAAAAATAATGTCCTCATCAGTAAGAGTAGCAATAGTGGGTAAAGAAGCATCAAAGTAACCAACATGCATCCACCTCATTACTCTCAGTAACTGTCTATCTAGAAGCGGAATGAGCTTCTAATAGGGCCTCATGTGCTCAAATATCCATGCCATAATCAAAAAAGAATGGCTAAACGCTAGAGCCCCTGTCCGTGAAATCTAATAGAAATCTCTATAAACCATAGCTAGGATGTTAGGTCCCCAAGCATAAACTATGCACTCCTCAATGTCATGAATGATGGGTGCCCAACACCACCTTAGATAAGCCAAGGCCTTGTCTCCTAATAGACTTGAAGCAATCAAACCAATCAAGAACCTCCTTAAGAGTGGGATACAAAGTCGTGGCATAGAGGTAAGATGAACTCCTGTCTAGACCCTAGGGTGATTAACACCCATAAAGACAGCCTAAGAAACCTTGTCCTCATAGGACTTGCTAACTGGAAGAGAAAAATGTTGTCCTCGCATTGGAACCCCATGTATGTGATACACATCATAGAAAATGATAGTCCACTCTCTAGACATCTATGGGAACCTGAAGGTGTTTCTGTCTAGATCCCATTATGTCAAGATGTCACAGCATATGTGAGATACAGGATGAATCACAGGTCATGAAAAACTCTAGCTAGGCATGCCCTCTTCAAAATAGCACTATCCTTAGTGCTCAATGAAGAAAATATCTCGGAGAGTCATCCCTGCTCTTGGCACGCATTCCATCGAATATGCATGTCCTACAAAATTATAAGAGAACTTTAGATTAGATCTCATAAACTCATAAAAATCCCTAATAATCATAAAACTACAAAAAACCTTACACAAAAAAAAGCATATAAACCTCCAAAATTGCAATAAATAGGTAAATATAGTGACCAAATCATGTCAGATCAGAGTGAAACAAGAATTAAACAACTTGAAATTTTAGTCAAATTTTGCCCAATAGTGTCACCCTCGGGTGACCCAAGTGTTTTTTAGGATCTCCCCTCAGAGACCCTATTGCTTTTTAGGATCTCCCCCAGGTGACCTTGTTGTCAAATAGGATCTCACCCAGGTGACCCTACTTGACAAAATGGGTGACCCTAGAGGTGGATCCCTCAACTTAAAACTACTCTAAAAACCTCATTTTTTGACCAATTTTGGAAAACAAAAGACCAATCTTGCTCTAAACGATGAGACAAACACAACGTAACAAATAAAATCATCAAAAGAAGACAATTTCAAGAGATTTTTTACAAAATTCAAACTAGGGTTTAGAGAAGAGTTTTTCACTGATTGCATACCCGATTCTCCGTGGTTGAAGAAGATGTGGCCATCTCTGTAATCTCCTTGACAATAGCTTTCTAATGACTGCTCACACAAATGATTCTATCACCATTTTGCTTTGATCTCATAATTTGACTTGCTTGATTTGGCCTTAGGTTAGTTTCATTTATGCATTTTAGTTTAGTTCTTTGCTTTTATGCATATGTTTCATGCTTTGTTTTGCATGCTCTCATCTCTATAGGTCCAAACTGACAAAGGTAAGCAACTAGTCAAACTCAAACAATCCATGGTAAGTTCATCATTTTAGTTTTCATTATTCATTTTGAAATATTCAAAGGTCAAACTAATACTAGTTATTGCAGGTACAAATTGCGGGAAAATCAACAACAGGTAAGGCCTAGTTCAGGAACAATACCTACCTTTCATGTAGATTACCATTCTTGAGGGGGCAAATATGTAAGCACAAAAATCACGCACAGCTTCCACGAGGACCCCTATGATGATTCAAATCCTTGTCATGTACATGTAAGTGTGAAATAAAGTCCTTTAAGCAGAGAGCCTCTTGATGATGTGTCCTCTTTTCTTATCTTGTGTTGTTTCCTCTTTGTCGATTTCTCTCTCTCCCTGCTTGCGATGCTTTTCGACACTTGTTGCGACACTTGTTGACTTGTGCTTTCTGAGATTTCAAATTTGTTCCTAAGCCTTGTGAGTGTCTTGTAGGTGAGTTTTCACCTTTCCCCTTTGTTTTTCATCTAGTGCACCTCCTAGAAGCCTTCTAGAGGTCTCTTGATCCATCTCCCACTTTTGGATTTTAGTTTCACTCAACCAATCCAAATCTCCCCCTATTATTTATAGATCTCCCTTGGGAGATCCTGTATATGCAAGTAGAGATTTAGATTCTTCCACATGACTGATCTGTTTCTTGATGCAGAACCCCTCCTTTTCTTCTCTTTTTGCATCTCCCAGCCTATTTTTCTACATCTGACCCTGTCTAGCCTAGATCTCTCTTGTGTGACCCAGGGTCGGCCCCAGGTGACCCATGGATGTCCAGGGGTGACCCTACTGGAAAAAGGGGTGACCTTGGCATTTTTGTAGCTGCAAGAAAACTCAAGTTTCTCACTCATTTTTGTTCCATTTTCACCTATTTTTCTTTCTATTTGCATGTTTTTTGATCCCTAATATAGAGGTAACTATTTCATGCACCCACACATGCATAATTAACTCTATTTGATAACAAATTAACTCTTCAGTCGATCTCATGCATTCCCTCACCTCCATTTCCTCTCCAATGATAAGCTATCATTGCGTCATCACTCTCTAATCAACTGAGTTCACTGGGTAATCAACCTTGTTAACTCCCCAATCATATTTTTTAACTCATCAATCAAATGAGTTAACTCTTCAATCAATCCCTTCTTCTAAACCTATAAATACCCCCTCCCTCAAGCACAAAGGGAGGCAAATTCATTGTGCACACAGCTCTTGCCAAATTTTGCTCTCTAACTTAGCATTCAAATGCTCTCACAAGATGAAGGTTCCTTTTGCTTTATCTGTTCAACCAAGAAACACTATGCTTCTTCATTCTATGCCATTGTGCCGAATCCAAGCTCTTATTGAGTTGGATTACGGACCATGCTTCTTTAGAAAATTAGGCTTGTTTATGACATCATGGTACCTATTATTTTATTCAACAAGTGTGTGCATTACTTTCATCTTGATCTCTAGTTGTGCTTATACATTCTACTACCTATCGTGAGGAACTTGAGACTCATTCAAAAATTAGACTCCCAAATTGGAAATTTTTTCAAGATGGATGAGAGTCCCTCAGATAAAAAAATAAGATTTACAAGAGTTTGTGCTATGATTAACATCTCTAATCCTATTATGCATAAGGCCATATTGATTTCTTCTCATAGTCCGTGGATGCAATATATCAATTTTGAAGGTGATAAAATCACTAGATGCAGTGTGAAGTCCACTTTTGGTTCCCATTCCATCAACCTCAAAAAGTGGGTTCTGAAAGAAGGTAGCCCAGACAATAATTTTGTATGGAAAAATCATGGGAATATTATGGTTTAATTTCAAACCCTTCCTTCTATGATATAGTGGTTGGAATTGCCCAAGTAGATCCTCCATGTGGTGAGGCTCCTATTATGGTGCCACATGACAAAATGTAGATCCCCAGTGACCTAGAAGAGCTTCATCTTCACAAGCATTCACTTGTGGTTGAGGATCACTTCACCGTGAACATAATATCAAATTCTAACTTTGAATAATATAGTAAGCGAAGGGGAAGGAAATAAGGAAGAAAAACTATGACTAGAAACCCATGATTCTATGGGAGAAGGTACACAATGGACCATGAAATCTCTCCTCACTAGGAGAAAACAAAAATATAAAAAATGAAGATATAGTGCATGCACCCTTGGTTGAACTTTTCTTACCTGAGTATAGATTGGTATGGGAAGTTTTCAACATGTAGCTTTCTTTTCCTTTGGTTCTCTTCAGCTTCTCTTTTGATTTTCCTAGAGAATGTCCACCATCTCAATTTTATTCTATTTTCTACTCCCCAATAATCGGGTCTAAAGTTTTTTATTATTTTGATTATGTGACTATACATGGGAGTGGCCCCTCACCCCACAACTTAAGGATTAAAAAAATCATCACCATGGGTGTAAAAAATATAGGACAAGGGCTAAAATGAGCCTAAAACATGGTAATGGAATGAAAACCAAAGAGAGTGAAAAAATAGCATGTAATTGTAGATGTATGCAATTTTTTATGTTACTGATGGCAAGTTCATTGTTTTAACAAATAAAATTTAAAGTATGTTAATAATTGAAGATAAGGTTCCCATAGATGTGCCATAAAGCATCACTATAATTCAATTGAAAGAAGATGATTCAATTGAAGGAGCTTTGATTGAATCCTCTTACTATTTTTATAAAAGGTGTCAAATAACTATTTTGGCACATCTAGCAACTCAAATTTACAATCTTATGACAACCTAATAATTTTAGTTATTTAAGAAGATTTGGAGTCAATTTGGTTTGATTGAACCAACTTAGATGCACATATTCTTTAATTTGTGATTTTCTTGCAACCTTATAATGTCAACAATTTAAAAAAACTAATTTTTTTAGGTTGTGATAATAGTTGAAATTTGAGAATTTATACACTTGAGTGCACATATTATCAAATATTTTATATTATAAAAACCTCATGATGTTATAATTTCACTTTAATTATTAACATTATCATGTTGGAAAAGATTAAAAATTTGATAATGTTCACTCAACTTGGCTCGAATGATGCACCTTCAATTGAATCTATAATCTAATAAAATTGTGTCATCTCTTGAATGACGCTCTTCCTTTAAGTTTTATTAACTTGAATAATTTATGCTCAAGTTCAATTTTATAGGAGAGAATGAAGGTTACAAAAATGATAATTGAGAGATATAGATTTTTGAAGATTCAATATGGTTCTTATATTTCATTGTGGAATGATAAATCGTTAACTAACACTCCTCTAGAAAATGTTGCTAATTTTAGGGGTTTCCCTATCTATCTTATAATTCAGTGGGGATCTAATGTCTAATATTATTAAGAACAAAAGTTTGAAAATTATGGGATGGTTCTAGCTCCTAGAAACCTTTAATTTCAATCCCTAAGGTTGATGAAAGGGTTCCCCTTAATATATCTATGTTATTACAATATTTTAGGCCTCATTGGAATGTTAAACATAGATCATTTCGATGGAATCTTTAATGTAGGAGTTATATAATCAAATATGGTTATAAGAAACTATTATTATCTAAAATTACTCAAAGATTTATTTTTTCTTGGTATAAAATTTAGAGAGATAAAGAGTTCCCTAAGGCTAATGTTTTTGTTTGGTTAGCTTGCAATTAGAAGATTTTGACTTGAGGCCAATATCAAATTTTTTTTAATGGTCTAGGGTTTTCTAATGTCTTTACTTTTAAAAATTAAATGTCCACTATAAATCAAAGCTGGTTATAAAAAACTATTATTATCTGAAAGTAATCGTAGATTTATTTTTCTTTGTTATAAATTTTAGAGAGCTAAAGGGATTTGTAAGGCTAATGTTTTTCTCTGGTTGGCTTGCAACTAGAAGATTTTGACTTGGGAAGAATTAAAAAAATATTGTATGGTCTAGGTTTTCTAATGTATATATTTTCATTTTCTTTTAGGGTCATGACACTAGACACATTAGATGCTTATCCTCTCTTCTATAATTGTAGGTTACATCACTCACCATAATTAATTAACTAACTAGTACATATATCTTAGATTCATCTCTCTAAAAAAAGATATTTTACAAAAGCCACTATTCATTATTTGGGTTGTATATAACATAAAGGAATATACGATGAGTTATTATTGCATGAGGAAGGTAACTTGGATGGACATGTCATCATAAAGGAATATAGGTATCCCATTGGTGGTGACATTAATTTTCCATGTGTCATAATCCTGAGCAATGTGTAAGAGGTTATGACATATATCAAAATCTATGACATGTAAGAGCTTAAAATAGAAGATTATATGATAGGTATGACATGCGTCATAAAGCATCTTTGCATGTTTGAATAAGGCATATTAGGCACCCAAGTTTGACTATGACAATTTGAAAATTTTTTTATTAATAGTCATTTATGACTGATTCTCTTATAGTTGTAAGTGTTTTTATATATGACACATTTTATGATAGTGTAAGAGCATCCGTCATACCTATTTTTGGTAAATTTGGGAAGCCCAAATTTGGAGGGTTGTAAGAGGTGTAAGGGAATATTGCACAAGTGTCATTTGTTGCAAAATAGGTTTTGGAATATGTGCAATGTGGATTTGTAATCCCGTCTCTTATATCTTCCTCTAGAAGCGTCCTTTATGGTTGATATTGTCTATAAATAAGGAGTTTGTAGGACTAGTTTGTATGGTTCATTTGAATGTACTATTATGCTATCAAAATACTCTAGAATATCAATAGTGGTGAACTTGTATAAGATCTTGTCTCTGGAAGTGTTTTGTAACCTTCACTGTTTATGAATTAATAACATTGGGTTATGCCTTGGAGTTTGAGGATTTTCCACTTGAAAGGGTTTTCCCCATGTATATCTTGTGTTGTCAGATTTTGTATTTGCATTTGATGTCACATTATCTTCTCTGTATTGTGTATCTCACTACTGTAGCTAATAAAAGATAAATTTTTTGATAAGTCTCCTCATTAGAGGGTAAATGCACAAAGATGAGTCCACTTAAGGTGGAAGTTTCAGACTTAGAAAAAAACCCAAAAATGAGTAAACCATAATGGGATCCCACTTTTTATGAAATAGGATCACGTTATGCTTTAGGATCCTGAGCCAAAAGCGAAATCCCATTTTGAAACGAGATCTCATTTTAAAACAGGATCCTGAATATTAACCTTTTATGAAACGGGATCCCATTTTTTAGAATTTAAATTTCTGACCCAATTTTTGCTATGGGTTTTGGGTCAGAAAAGGGGCTTGGGAACCCAACCCTTGGCTTTGGACTTGGTTTGACCTGTAAATTGAAGGTCTTGTCAATGTCACAACAAAATAGTAACTTTGGCCATATGTCTAAAGGCCTTTTTTGCAGAATTTTTTGATGAAATTAAAACCCATTATAGATGAGATAGTGTAGATTCCAAATATGTAAATTTTTTTATAGTTGGATTATTTTTTCTATTTTTCAATTAATTTATGATGAAACAGGTCCATAAACTTGAATTATTAGGGTTTTTTAATATTTTAATAACTTTTTATCAAAATTATTTTTTGTAAATTTTTTTTTATGAAAAATGTACTTTAGACAATTCTTTTCTATTTGAATTTTTTTTTTTAAATGATAAGTTTAGGTCATCTTATGCGTGACGCACGTGATGATTTTTTAAAACACCAAAAATGGCCAATACAAAATTAACAAAAAAAAAATATTCAGTAAAAAATTACAAAAAATATGGAAAACGTGCTTTAATGAGTTAAAAATCTTTTCCTAAAAGGATTTAGAAAAATATGATTATTTAGGTCAAAATATGGATGATGTACATGTGCATGGTATAGTAAAAAAAAGCGACTTTTAAATAGTGGTTTTTAGAAATGCCTATTAAAAATCAATTTGTATCATATGGGTATTAAAAAAAATTACATATTTGGAAAGTAGACTCTGAGTACTACATTTCATATTTACTGACTTTTTCCAAGATTCCACATTTAAGTGCTTCAAATTTTTAGGTCAAATGTGACAAATTCTGAAAATCAAGGAAAACACTTCCACTTTTTGGCCAAAAAGTGGACTCAACATCTTGCACACACCCTAGATTGGTCTAGGAAGTTTATTCTGCATACCTTTCTTCCTGTCATCCCTTTCATATCTAATGAACCCATTAGTGTGTTCTCCTATAGGTGGCTTTCACCTCACAATACTCCCTTTCATTATCTTGTGCCTTCTCTTTCAACCTTCTCACACACTTCTCCACATGCAACCACCTTCTCTCTCTACCCATTTAATCTTATGCATGGATTCTTCCCTCTCTAGCTTTCTCATGAAATCTCTCTCCTACTATTACCTCTACTCAAATCCTTGGAGATTTTGTTCCTATCTATCTCTACTTGACCTCCTCATGGTTTACCTATGCTCTATCTCTCCCTCATGCCCAAAGGCCAATATCTACAAGATTTTCCAATGTTTTCTTCTTTCTTGGCACCTCAACTATTGCCTCCCTAAAAATATTACATCACCCATTTATCTCCTTTTAGTACATGTCATCCTTGAATCTCATGCAAATCTCTAGTCATTTAAAATCACATACCTACTATCCTCACATGAGCACTAGACTGCCTCACAATTAATGTTAGACATGCCTTTACTCTACCTCTAAATCCTTTTGGCATCTTACATGATTATTCATTTAATACACTAGGTGCCCATTAATGTTGACACAAGTATAATAGCCCCTCAATAGATCCTTCTATCTCATTTACACCAAATATCCACCTACACATTATCCTTTTGGTTATAAATTTGCTAACCTTTGATACACGTGTGGCTCCATCCTATTGATACATCACCTACAACACATCCTATGCATTAAATGTCATCTAGCTTGTTGCCAAAATCTATCCAAAAAACCTTCAATATCATACATTTCCCATTGGCCTCCTCTCTATTATGAAAATCTCCTTTACCACCAAATCACTCATGCAAGCATTTTTCCATCCAAACATGGCCACCCAATTGACCGTTCAAACTTTTTTGTTGTCAATCATATTCCTCATGGCCCTTATTTTATGACCCTTTAGATACTCAATTATCTTCTTGTAGTATTTCAAGAATTGTCTAAACCCCATTGTACACCTCTATGACCTATAACTATCTCTTGACAACCTTTCTCCACATATCCATGTTGCTAATAAATAGTTCTCCATATGAACACTCACTTAGTGTTCCTTTGTTGCATGTACAAGTGTAACACCATCACTCCTCTTCATGAATCCTTGTCACCTAAAACATCACCCTCAATATTTCCCTCAAATATTAGTAACCTCCCTATTACTACTAGTGTACTTACTCTAAGATCACATTTTTTTTCTACAAGTGCCCAATCACTCCATGAGAAAAACTCTGTATTTTCTAAGAAAACTTTCTAGTGTATCTCCCTATTTTTGTGAGTGAGTCAATACTCATTCTCTATTTATTATGAGTCCTCAAACATGTGGTTTCATGTTTCCACCTCCTTCATTGCAAGTTCATTTTACACTATGATGAGTCCTTCACTAATAGATACAATTTAAAACATGTAGTTGCTTCAAGTGCATGATCACCTTCAAATGATCAATTCCACACCTCTAGCTTATGCCAACTCAAATGTTCAGAGATGACCTGACATCATGATGACAAGATCTTAGGTGAATTATTTTACAAACCCATAAAGACTGTGATATTTAGTGGTATTATTCATTAATATTGGGTTTCATACACTATTTTCATGATCTTTTGTTGGCATTCTTACAACTCTTTCATGTGAACACATGCTTGAAAATCATTGTGTATTACTTTACTACATGCACACTAAGAAACAAGGAACATATGATTGATCATTTCATTCAATTTCACTTTGCATGGGAAACTCAAAAATAACATTGATGATGCTAATTTATAAACCACCATCAATCACCTTACAACATGTGCACAAATAAATAAGAATCCTATCAATGATATGTCATTTAATTTTAATGTTTGTGTTTGAAAATAGAAAACTACATTGATGATGATTAACTTTACAAATAATGTTTCTTGAGGGATTACATCTAATCATCAACAATAATTTGCACTTAATTAGATTTACATATTACAAAGACATGTGCAAACATCTAAGAAATATTGAGGTTACACTTTAGTATGAAATATATTGAAATAAAGATCATCATCTAATTCTTCTTACAATTTAATGTTTCAAAATCCAAAGAAATTTTTAAAGAAAATTCTAGGAAGTTTACTAAGCTTCAGAGATCCATGAATCACGTTCTCCAAAGTGTATTAAGTTCTAAATTAATCAACCATGATGAGAATGCAATTCTACCATAATATATTATTTCCTTGACCATATAATGACCAATAATTTTATATGATTCCATTGTGCTAAATGTCACCATACTTAGTCATGCATAGGTCTTAAGAACAAGATACAAGATCTCATTAATAACATCATGATCAAGGTCAAAGTAATTAATAGAAATAAAAATCTTTTAGTTGCATCTACCAAAGGTTAATTGTAAATGTACACAAATTCCTTTGAAACCCATTAAAATAATGTTGAGGCATGTGATATTGATGACAATTACAAAAATGATAAAAATTGGAATATATATCAGATGATATCACTTTTATGCTGATCTAATAGGGTGGTAGAAGCTTGATATTGAGCCATTACGATGTTATGCATACTTCTAACAATGTTATGCAAATAAAGGAATTGGGTTGTGAATCTCATAAATTTAATTAGGAATCACAACACATAATCTAAGATGATGAGAAGAATGTTATATTATTGTTTAAATGTTTAAATATTTCAAGATTCCTAGGTTCACTAAAATATAACATGTATTAAATTAAATTTGGTGAAGAAAAGTGTCCTTATCTTTACCATATGATCTCAGTGACACTACACTAAGAACAATTAGCTCATTTAGGATACATTACATAATCTCCTACTATATTAGTAGCAAAGAATATTTCTACTAGTAGCTAGACTTAATGTGTTTCACCCTTGAGAAAAGATAAGTTTCTAACAAGTCAAAACATTATGCAAGCTAAAAGATACTAAATTTATAGGATTTCTATCTATATACTTGAGAAGATAGAATTGGAACTCTAAATACAAGTTCAAGAGGAACTTGTCACAAACTTTTGAAGCTATCTTCCTAGGATGCCAAAATGTTGCACATATGTCTTTGTATCATGCTATGGTTTGCATAACATAAAAAAGTAAGATTCCATTCTTTCTCCTTAAGATATGCTCCCTGCCTAGTCATGAATAAACAATAGATCACCACCAATATATATAAGTGATAATAGAAACTAAAATGAAGAGATTTTATCTATTTATCCAAAAGATATAATGAAATAAGAAAATAAAGAAGAAATTGATTAATAAAAACCTCATGCAGTTGGATGTCTTCTCCAAGAAAAATTTGTGAGATACAAAAAATATAAAATGGTTGGGGTTATATTGGGGGCTTGCCTTCAAGACAGTCCCTTGTGTTAGTCTTTCACCTACAATCCCTAAGGTTGATAAAAGGGCTCCCCTTAATCTATCTATGCTATTACAATATTTTACGCCTCATTGGAATGTTAAACATAGCTCATTTGGATGGAATCTTGAATTTAGTAGGAGTTATACAATCAAAGATGGTTATAAGAAACTATTGTCACCTAAAATTACTCATAGATTTATTTTTTCTTGGTATAACATTTAGAGAGATTAAGGGTTCCCTAGGGATAATGTTTTTTTTTGTTTAGCTTGCAATCAGAAGATTTTGACTTGGGGCCAATATAAAAAACATTTTTATAGTCTAGGCTTTTCTAATGTCTTTATTTTAAAAAATTAATTGTCCACTATGAATCAAAGATGGTTATAAATACTATTATTATCTAAAAGTACTCATAGATTTATTTTTATTTGGTATAAATTTTGGAGAGGTAAAGGGCTTCCTAAGGCTAATGTTTTTCTTCGGTTGGCTTGCAACTAGAATATTTTGACTTGGGAAGAATTTCAAAAATATATTGTATGGTCTAGTTTTTTCTAATGTATTTATTTTTATTTTGTTTCAGGGTCATGAGATTATATACATTAGATGTTTTTGCTCCCTACTATAATTGTAGGTTACATCTATCACCATAATTAATTAACTAGCTAGTATACATATCTTAGATTCATCTCACAAAAAGTCAAGAGGCCTCATGCTTGAGCTATTTTATTTATGTAAGAGTTTGTTTAGATTAATTTAGTATTTTATCTACATTATTTACTTTATTTTATTTTTGATACACTTGTTTTACTTTTGTCTATAATTTATAATTATACTTTTAGAAATGCCACTATTCATTATTTGGGTAGTAAATATATTCTTTTATCAGTAAATTGTTACCCTAGGGACAACTCTCATTGTATTGATATGAACAAAATACAATAAAAGAGTTTAACATTTAAGGCCCAACTAAATGCTTGATCTTACAAAGAAAATAGGAAAAACCTTGGAATTATTCTAACTTATGCCTAACATAAAAGATTTGACTTCACTCTTGGAACTTGCTTTCCCAATTTATCATGTGAGCAAAGAGTCATTGAAAAATATAGTTTTGAATTTTTTACTCACTTAATAGTAGTCCATTCATCCTTGGAAGTATCTATCTATTCCAAGGGAGCTTCAACTCTAGTGGTAACAAGTGTATTTACATTATGCTCACCACTAAGAACCAAAGTGGCCTTCATAGAACTTGTTGAAGTTTCAACACCAATAGAAGTCTTGTTGTCCACAACCGAACTATTTGCAACCATGGGTTCTAGTATATCATATTTTCTTTGAGAGGGCATCCCCCTATCCTCCATTACTAAATTTGTCTTGTTGGGAAAATCAGATTCAACCAAGGTATTAGCTTCAACACCCACCTGTGCCAGAGGAAGAATATATTGATGATGTAGTTTTGCCCCTTTCCACCAAGTAGCCTAGTTTCATGAGTTCACAAAAGTTTTTGAAGATAAAGGATTTGAGCATTCTTCTAATTTATGTCCTATTACATAGAAACGTCTCCACCTAAAAGAAACCCCTTCATAATATAACATTTGAGTCAACATCTTAGAACTGGTTCTAATTTATACCTCTCTAGGAAGGGGAATAGCCAAATCCATTTCCCCAAGGATTGGAGAAAATGTGAAGGAAGGGAGAATAGTGAATGTTGAATGATTATCTAAAGACCTCAATCATTAAATAAATTTTTTGATGGAGTTCCCAATGGATAGAAGACATGAGGAGCCCCCAAAATGTAGAGGCAAATTTGGCAGTCATACCCAAATTGGGGTGGCAGAGAAATTTTTAGTAAAAGGATTGAAATCAAGGAACCATGGATTTATTCCTAGATAAGATTTATTCCATATCCAAGGTCCTTTCTATAGAAATACTACTCTATTCTCTGGTAGTGCACAAGTAACATAAAAGAACCCTTTCGCACAAGGGCCTATACAGATTTCTCCCTCCAATAAGAGTTGTCAGTGCTTTGTAACATCCCAACTGGAATATTAGATATCCTTAAGCACATTTAAAATAAAACATCACTCTTCTCAACTCACTGACCTCCTTTTCTGCTTCTAATCTAGCCACTTCTTCCTAAAGGAAATCAATCTCTCTAATCACACCTTGACTTCTAGGGCTATCAGATGCTCTCTATATTTCTTCCCCTCTTCCCCTTTCAACTTCACCTATAATATTTGTAGACAACCAAAATTGACATAAGGTATTATTTACATTTTCATCACACTTGCATATTTCTTCTAGTTTCTATTATTAATTAAATAATTGAATAATATTAATTATTTAATTAAATCCAATTATTCCTCTTTCTTCTACAAATAATTAAATAATGACAATTATTTAGTTAAGCTAATTATTCCTCTAAAAATAAATTTTTCACCTTTTGCCATAAATAATTAAATAATAATAATTATTTAGTTAATCTAACTATTCTTCCAAAAAATAATTAAATTAAATTTAATTATTTATCCCTCTCTCATAATAATTAAATAATTTATATTTAATTATTGTCATCATATTTCATCATCATTAAATAATCTTAAAATTATTTAATTAGCTAAAATCTTCTTAAATTAAATAAATAAAACAAATTTATTTAATTTCCTTCATGTTTTTTCTTATAATAAATAATAAAATAATATTTATTCCTCCAACCATTTTTGGATGATAAACAATAATAATAATAATTTGTTCATTTACAGATTTGCCACCTAACTCTATATTCTTACGCACACATAAGTAACAAATGTAATAACAGTTGAATCAGTTACAATTATAATTTACAATGTTTCTCTGCTTATTTAACAAGGTGCAACTACCTTCTTATAATATCCAATGAATGAAAACTTAAATTGCTTTTGACCAGAAAGAAAAGAGAAAGGTGGTGCTTTTTACCAGAAAGTATTAAATGCAATATATCCCAACATCAACTAAATTCAAATGAAGTGCAAAGAGTCCAACAACAGTAACTTTAATGAAACAATAATGAATTACACCATATATTGTACATTCACGACCATAAACCATTCAATGGAAGATAAATACTTAAGAGTAGTGAGCAAGAATTAAAATATCCAACTACTCCAATGCAAAAAGATAACCAATCTACAATAGTATATTCAACATAGGAAGAATAAGAATTCAAATAACCATAACACAAAGTTTATGATCACCCAAACTCCACTGTATTGATTTCTATTCCATATATCAAAGGAATTAAATAGGAAAGTAACAAAATTTGATCTATCACCAAAAAAATGTTTGCCAAAAGATCCCTACATCGACAAGCTAACTAAATTTATAGCCATGTCACCCAATAACTATCCTAAAAACATAACGTCTCCTTGAGGACAACCAATTTACAAGAAGTCTTTAAATTAAACATAATTAAATAAAGAGCTCCCTAGAGCCAATAGTTTTCCTTTTTGTAAATATGAAATTACTAAAGCATGAGAAAAGTAAATAAATTAATTATTGCCACATCCTCCTCCTTAGTAGTTTCCTTTTGTGTCACTTCCTTTTCCTTCACATGTCCTTCATTACACAAGTTAGTTTGCACTACTTGAGTTGCCTGTGCACTTAACTTTTCCTTATAAGCTTGGTACTTGTTGATGATTGATGATAATGCCATGCCGCTTGGACTTCCAGTCATGTTGACTCAGAGTTTTCTCTTACTTATAATCCTATCAGCATGAGTCACCCTTTTATACATGTCATCTAGTCCATTCTTGAGTGTCCTAATGTAGGTGGATATTCTTGCAAGTTTTCCAATTGATTCCCATGTGATTATATCATAATTCACATTTCATCTGTCACCATTTTCTTGAAATTTCTCTTGATCTCCTTGACTTCAAGCAATTTATCATCATTATCACTAATGGCCTCTACTTCTAGGATGGAAAAATTACTTTTGATGTCCCTTAATTCTGAGTAGTAGAGGGCAAGAGTGCTTCTCATTTCTACTTCAGGTGCCCCTAGAATAGGCAAATTCCACTCAATTATATCAGCCCAAGCAGCAGAGTTCATTTCCTTAGGGTCATTCAACACTTCCACTACCACTAGAATATTGATGTCCATGCCAACCATATCTTGTATTTCTTTGGAGACCAAGGACAGGCCATTGCTATCATTTTTGATAGTTTAAAACTCAACTATCATGGCCTCCCTCTTGCTGAAAATAGAGTTAAATAGCTTAAAAGATTCCTCAACAAATATGAGGCCATCTAGAGTCACTTTCTCTGTCCACTGTTCTATGACACTATTTAAAGCTTGAGATCTTTTAATTTGTTGTAATAAATTAGGGTCAGGACCACTAATGCTTATGTCAGGCAAGGCATCTACTGATTAGGTTGTAATCTTCAAAATAGATTGAATAAAAGAGACAAGAAAATTACTTTTTCTCATAGTTTGGCATTCTCCTCTTCTTCCTTCTTGACCCATTTTGATAGATTACTGACTAAGAGTTTCACATGATAGATATCCCCCTCAATAGTTGAGGGTCCCATGTCCACTCTACCCATATTTAAATTTTCTTTAGTTACTTCAGCCTCATTTTTATTCTTAGGTCGGGTTAGTAATTTCAAGAATATGGTGCCCTGTGGTAGAATCGGCCACCATCCTTGACATCCTTCTATCCCGCTTAGGCTTAGGTGTTTCTTGTATGAGCTTGGCTACATTATCTATACTATTGTCCACCATAGGAGTGTACCATCTCTACTACTTTTCCTATCTAGGTAGGGGAGGAAGAGGGAGCATTAGTATTGCCAACCATTCTGACAACACAAGTGGAGAATTATGCTTCAGAGGATTACATAGGCTAGGTAAATTTGGAGTGCTCAGCAAAGATTCTAGCATATTTTCTTCTCCCAACTGAATACAAATTAATGAATCACTATCACTTACAAAATTATTCACAAGGGGCACATGGTCTTCTTGTGGTGGTGAAGCAACCAATCTGGTATTACTCATCACTGGTTGACTATCTTGTTCATAGGTTGTCTTTAGCTTGCTGACATCTTTGGGCTGCTCACCATCACCACCTGATTGTGATCCAACTCTATGGAGAGTTGGGTTCAAACTAGATGAATTTCTTGGGGTGTGAGTGGTTTGAGACTTATTCTATTCTTGAGATGAAGAGTCCTTTGGTGCTATAGAACTAGCTTGTTCTCTTAATTTTCCTTTCAACCATTTTTCTATTCTTTTCAACACATGGAAATAGTGGAACATAAAATTAGTGATTTCTCAATCTAACCATTTTATTGGAGGCAGAGGTTGTAGAGAGGCATCTTGATAACCTTCATCTAGAATATTTTAATTATCATCTACCATTTCAGGGATTTGCATTAGAAATTCAAAGGCATGGACCTAGTCAATAATCAACCTCATTCAACTTCTCCTCTGCACTTCCCTCTCATCTAAACAATCCTCCCAAAAATCTTTGAGTTGAGGCTTGTGCATATATGTACCACCACCATGCATGTTTCTCTTCACAAAATTTTTTTCGTCTAAAGCCACTCAAGTAGATAACCTATGAAAATTGAATTCTACATGTAGCTTCTCCACACTTTTTGCACTATCATTGCTCTTATAGGCATAAAAAGAAATAGACACAGGGAATGAATATCCCTTATTTTTAGTTGCATGGTATTTTGCATTTACCACTACAGTTTGATGACATACCTCCAAAAACACAAGGTATTCTTATGGATAACTAGGCACTTTCAATGGGACATTTTCATAACCCCCGATTCTCAAATATGAGAAGCGGTCGAATTGAATATAGAAACTTCAAAAATTCATAAATGAGGCAGCCACTTCTGGCAAAAATATCTTCTCTAATTAACCTTCAATTCTTTTTGTGAGTAACATGAAAAAGGCATCATTCACCCTGCAAAAATCCTTCATACCAACACTTTTCTGCAACTGTGGAAATGTTTGATACATAGGTGTGTTCGGGGTGGAAGCTCCTTGAGCTCTTAAACTAGGCTAGACAACCTCTTTGGTAGCCAACATATACACCAGATGAGAACACATATGGAAGATCACCTTTTGTGGGAAATTCACCAATTGTTCATGCATTGTCATAACCCCTATTTTTCAAATTAATATTACTATTTTATCGACTAATTATGGCTTATGTGCATGACAAGAGTACTCTCTCGATGGAGAGAGAGTATTATCAAGGAGAGGGTGTTTAGATGGCTAATGGCAGCCTGCAATGAAGTGAATCATTGCACACGCCGCGTAGATGATTTTTACATTAATATGTGTGAATGTGTGTCAAGATAATAGCATTTATTATTTCCATAAATTTTAAAAGTAGAAATAAATAAATAATGGTTGCAAATAAATTGAGTGTATGTGTAACATCAAAAAATGTCCCCTTGGGGGCTTTTCCCTCTTTAGGTTTAGCTCTCGGGTCTTTTTTGTGTATTTAGGACATTTCACATCATATTTCAACACCCTGATGAGAAAAACCCTAAGTGTCTTGACAAATAGGATCTAGGGGAACTATTTGAGAGAACCCCTACCCAAAATAAGGGGGATGACTTGGGCACCCATGCCCTAGTCCTACCCTATTTTGGGGTAGTCCAAATTTTTGGCTACCAGCTTGTGACCATTATTTGGGTCCTATGCCAACACGATAAGTTTGAATTTCAAAATTCTTGGCAGGAGTGTTTGTGGTTGCAAATAAAATCATGTTTAGTCATTCATTTGTAAACTAGAGAAGATTGCTAGCAAGATATGGTGTTCTAAAGGTGATTCAAGGATTTCATTGTGTTGCAAGAGCAGATATTTGTGGTCTATGTGTTTGTGTTTGTAGATTTGACCATCCATTTCCTCATGGAATGAAGAGATTCTTCCTTTCATGAGATCTTCACTACAAGGTGATATCATATTATGTTTTCAAACATTATTTCATTTGGATTTTTCCTCTACCTCCCTAGGTACGCACTCTCTATCTGAGAAAGGTGTTTGGAAGACTTAAGTGTCCTTCCGGGGCTTGACTAAGGCAAGCTCCTAAACACCACAACCCCCTCCCAAAGTTTTATGATTGCAAGTTATAGGTTGATGATGCAGACAAAGTGAAGTTGTAGGAGGGCATGTTGGAGTGTTAGAATTGTAGAACAATAGGAAAAAGGGCACCTAGGACTAGGGTGGTCGCTCATTAGTCCTCAAATTTTCATGACGGAAAAACCTTCAGTGCAATAGGAACAGGTTGCAGATCTTGTTTGCAGATCCTGACAAAACGCAAGGCACTAGACTTGGGCACCCACTCTTTTGTCCCCAACTTTTCCACCTCGGAACCCCGAAAATAGGTGCATAGTCATTTGTAATTTTACAGCTTTCTGTAGAGGCATTTTCTATTATTCATCTGTTTACTGTCGTTTTCACATAATTAGGGTTTTGATGGATAATTGAGCATAAGAAAAGGAAAATTGATAATCAAATACCCTAATCCAAGTTTCCCTACATTTATAAGTGACCAAGGACCTGATAGTGCTCTGCCACTTGATCTAAAGGTCCTTCAATGTGAAGGGTGAAAGGAGGATTTAAACACTAAACTAAACAAATCCAAATTTTATCCTAAACATTTCGGTGAACCCACATTTTTGGACTTAACTGCAACTTGTTGAGTGTTTTCCTTTAGATTTGGGTTGATTTCATTCATTCATATCTTATTACATTGAGAAAAAATTAAAAAAAAATGAAAAATTTGAAAAAATGGCATTTTAGGGTTACTAATTTGCATCAATTCACTCTAATTTTTCCTAATTTATGATTTTTGCACCAGATCTGATATAAAATATAGAAAAATACAAAATTCAATAATTTGCATTGTATTTTTATCATATAATTGCTAGGGTTTTGTAGAAATTTTGACATTTTTCATATAACCTAGTAATTCCAAAATCTAGGGTTAGTAGGAAAAATCTTCTTTCAGATTTTTCTACTGATTTTAGAGATTAATTCAAACTTTCATTTGGCTTTAGTATTGCATTTTAGTGTAAATTTGCATTTAGATTTCAAATATTTGCATTTTGCATAAGAAAATTTTAACAAAAAACTAGCAATTTTCATGCATTTTCATTAAATTTTCACTTGTATTTTGAATCTTAGATCTTCGAGTTTATTTTGGATCTAAATACACTTCATTTTCATCATAAATAATACTTCAAAACATTCATATAGCATTTTGTGTCAATATCTCAAACCTAGGGCTTGAAAAACTTCAATTTTCACTAGATTTGGCCTTATCGACTCTTAAAATTTGCACCATAGGCGTGTTGTGAAGAGTATGTTTGCATTAAATTTTTGTTATTAGGGTAATTATTTTCTACGCTTCCTAAAAATCTTCACAACACCCTTTTATTGGGCTCTTGTATTTAAAATTTGGTGAAAAACTACACATTTTTACTATTTTTGCCCTAGGGTTTGGCCTAGTTTGCACTCCAAGTGTGTTGTGACAAATTTTATGGACTGAGGTGACTGATATAATTTTTTTTATTTTCAGTACCTCCTAAAATTCATTACAACACTCCTTTTTCTAGGTCTTAGAATTGAAGAATTGTGAAAATTTGCCTATTTTTGCTATATTTTCACTAGGGTTCGACCTTAAGTGGCACTAGAAGTGTGTTGTGACATATATTTTGACATTAAGTGGATATAATTACTAATATAAATTTCTCTCCATCATCATTTCCCTCACAACACCCTTTGTCATGCTCTTTTGCATCAAGATTTCATGAAAAATCACATATTTTAGTGCATTTTCACTAGCCTTAACTTGTCGTCATTTGCATGAGTCTAATAACTCGCTGCCCTAAAAGAAATATACCTTCAAGAAGAAGCATAAGACACATGGGATCTAGTGCTCTTGAATAAATTGGTACATTGAACACATTCTTTACAAAAGGAGAGACACAAACATCACAAGATATTACAAGAACAATGGAAGAGCAAAGTTTTCATGACATTGATGATACTATTGAGGCAACAAGATATGTATTTGATAAGAAAATAGAAAATTTGGATAAAGAACTATCTAAATTTCAATCATTTATGGAAAATGAGAGAATAACTGAAGAAGTTGTCCCTACAGTTCATAATATAAGAGAATTGATAAAAGAAGGAAAAGATGGTGTTAATGCAATTCGTGGTCTAACACATATTGTACAAACCAATATCATGCTAGTGACCGAATGTGCACAAGTGATAAATAACACTTTATTACCATCTCATGCTTAAGTATCAACACCTATACTGACTATGGGAATATCCACTTGTATATCAACGATCTTAACAATTGATGCAAATGCTTGTAGTAATGCTACCACTAGAATTGGAGTATCTAATAGCGCTAATTACAAAGCTGTGGGATTTGATTATCAGAATTTGGTTTCTAAAGGCACCTCTTCTATGCATAATTGTTCTCAACCTCCCATCACATATAGTTATTCCCAACCATCTTCCACCTACCAGTATGTCCAACTACCATTGACCTATTCCCAGTCTCCACTTGTCACATCTCAATTTCAATCACCTCCTCACTTTGGTTCCAATTCCATGCAACAAACCACATCTCCAAATGATACCATCCTAAACGAACTTTTACAAGGCATGACTTCTTTACAACAAAAGGTAACAAATTTGACAAATTCTTTGCAACCTAATCTACCAACATATCATGCCCATAACCCCTTATTCTATGGAATCTTGAGAACCCCTATGCCTGAGAGGTTTGAGACTCCCCGCTTTGAAAAATATGGTGGAAAAGGTGATCTTAATATTCATGTGGCAACATTTATATCTATGTGTAGTGATTTCTATTTTGAAGAGGATTTGTTGGAAAAATATTTCCCATGTTCCCTCAAAGATATTGCTTTAGAATGGTTTTGCTCCTTGCCTCTGAATTCAATACACTCCTTGTAGTTGATTAATCAATTTTTACAACATTTTTAAGCAAATATCGGACCCCAAGTCACTCTTATTGACTTGGTTCAATACAAACAAGGTCTAAAAGAGAAGTTGACTGAGTTCATTAGTCGGTATCAAGGACTTTATGCACATATTCAATATCAGATGAAAGATGATGATGTTCAAAAGATACTTATTACAAATCTATAGCCTAACATTCATGATAAGATCCTCTTGATGAAGTATAACTCCTTTCAACATTTATGCATCGCCCTTCGTGATTATCAACTTTCATCTAGTCAGTATGAAAACTAAAACTCATTAGCTCAAGTTGGTCAATCCATGGGTGGATCATCACAAAACAACTTTAAAAGGAATAATAATAATAGGATTTTCATCAAGATCAATGGACAAAATATGAATGTGTCTGCTATTACTAATCCAAAGAAGACAACATATCAACCAAGAAAGTTCACTCTGATATCTAAGTCTTATCATTCTATCATGAACCACACTGTGAGTAATAACTTTTTTAAGCTTCCCCCAATTAATCCTGTTGCTCCTAGTAAACGAGGACCTCACTACGATGCTAACGCCTTTTGTCATTATCATCGAACGCAAGGACATGATACTAAATGATGTATGCATCTTAAACATGAAATACAAGACCTCATTGATTCAAATGTCATCTAGGTATCGGGTCTGAATGATAATGGAAACAAGTTGGTTGCTCCACTGAATCAGAACTTACAAATCTTCACTAATCCTTTCCCTAAGCATATTGAAACCAATATGTTGGAACAGGGTTTAGTGGAAGTAGACGAGGATGATTACTTGGACTATGATAATATCATGGGAATGATTGAAGTGGATAAGAAACAAGGGGACAATCCACCTTGTCCACAAAAAAATAGAATTTATGCTGAGGTTCCTCCCCTATTATCCTTATATGGATCGAGAGATAATAAAAATACATCAAAAAAGCAAGAAAAACAACTGATACAGACAAGTCAAATGGTACATGATGATTCCCATTACAGTGCTAGAAAGATTCAACAATGAAAACTCGACAAAAATTAGAAAAGTGTTAGACGATTGTCAGCATTGAGAAAAAATAGTGGTTCCCCTCCTCATAAGCAACAAAAATTTATATTTACACAAGGAATTACAAAACAAGCATCATATGATAATAAACAAGAATTTCATAAGAATCACTCAAACTTTGTTCTCAACATGATTGACTACCTCTCCAAGAGGTTCATGAGTTCCAAAATCCAAGATAAAGATCCCACCAGGTAAGTATCTCTAACCCTTTTTCTCTCTCGTTATGTGCTTCCCCCATGATGTGTTATGTGTTGTTTATGCCTCTTGGGATGACCCCTGATTCTCCCATAAGGACTGGGATACCAGGAGATTGCCTCTATTGTGACCATCTTCTATTTGTATCATCATTCTTCTATATTGCCTCTCTCTGATTTCATCATTGTGTGTTGTGCCTTACGGACATAGTGTTGTGGTTGGTGACCTGGGGGCACCCTCCTACATGACTGCCCCTAAGACACTTGTTTCTCCTCTCTTATTTGTTATTTCCCTTCCCTTAGTGTTTCTATCTAGTGGGTGGATGACGAAAAGCATTTATACTGATGCGGACCTAGTGTCCATTTTGAGAGTAATAAAAAAAATGGACTTAGTTCCTAATATGATGATGGGGTTGTATATTTTATCCGACGCTTGGCTAGTGGAAGCACTCATGCTTTCCGCATAGTGATTATGATGATGTTTATATCTCATTTACAAACCTTAACAATATTACTGCTCTATGTACATTTGTCTTTGATTCTAGTCTTGGTGGTACTCGATTTGGAGAGCTTCGCAATATAGCCCCATGGTTATCCTTGAACTTTGGATTCATCATATAACCTTTGCCCTTTTTGTGGTTAATGATATGCATCGATGTTGTTGTTTATCATAATTTTGTAGACACTAACATGTTTCTTGTAAGGATGTGCTTGTGGGGACATTTGGCGATCGTGAAGTACATGTCACCTTTGGGGGCATGGGCTTTGTGAGAGCTTGTGTTTCCTTGTGTGCTTTCTTCCTACTTTAACATTCCGAATATCGATACTTGATATCAACCACCTTAAGGTGGGGGCATATATAAGGTAGGCTGTCTATTCTAGATGCTAGTAAAGTGTGTTTGAACAATCTTTAAATCTATTGCATATACCTCCTTTTCACCATAAGGCATCTCTGTGATGCAGATGGGGTTGTATACTTTTGAGCTCATACCTCCTTTTCACTATAAGGCATCTCCATGATGCAGGTGGGGTTGTATACCATGCTTCCTTTTCACTGTAAGGTGTCTCCATAATGCAGGTGGGGTTGTATTTTAAAAAGTCCTCTGCGGAGATGGGGAGCGGTTATGTGACTAACTTATCCCTTAAGTGTGTTTTCGGTGATTGTTATGATGAAGCCCAATCATCAATGTGTGCCTGTAATGTGTCTAAGATGGTGTTGGACCTAGAAATAGGTACACTCCATCGCTTATCTGCCGTGTTTTCTCCATGTCTTCAAGTGTGTGTTTGGCGTGCTTTCTTTGTGTGGTGTGTTTGTTTCCCCATTTGTAGTTTAAAGACTTGCTCAATGAGTGCATCCTACATTTTAGGAGGTTTTGTGTGTCTTGTGTGTGTGTTGCCCCATATAAGTAGTCTAAAGAGCAGCGTGATGAGTGCTTCTTGCATTATTAGAGGTTTGTTTACTTTCTAGTACTTGCATCTGCATTTCATATATATGAGAAAAAGAAAAGAAAAGAATCATGCCTATCTTCCATGAACTAATGTGTCTTCTATGCATTTATTGTATTCTCCATGTTTTGAATGACTGTAACTGTCTTCTCCATGTTTTGCATGCTTGTTACTATTTTGTCTGTGATTGGTGTGTCTTCTCCGTGCTTGCTGTGTTTGTTGTGTTTGTGACTATACTTTAATGCATGTATTGGCCTTGTGTTTATACATACATTAAAGTGGGAGCTAATTGTAACATTAGAAAATTTGCCCTTAGGGGCTTTTCCCTCTTTAGGTTTAGCTCCTAGGTCTTTTGTGTGCATTTAGGATAGTTTACATCATATTTCAACACCCCGATGAGAAAACCCCTAAGTGTCTTGACAAATAGGACCTAGGGGGACTATTTGAGATAACCCCTATGCAAAATAGGGGGAGGACTTGGGAGCCCGTGCCCTAGTCCTACCCTATTTTGGGGCAGTCCCAATTTTTAGGTGTCGACTTTGTGACCATTATTTGGGTCCTATGCCGACACAGTAAGTTTGAATTTCAAAATTCTTGGCAGGAGTGTTTGTAGTTGCATATAAAAGCATGTTTAGGCATTCATTTGTAAACTAGAGAGGATTGCTAGCAAGATATGATGTTCTAAAGGTGATTCAAGGCTTTCATTATGTTGCAAGAGTAGATTTGTGTGGTCTATGTGTTTGTGTTTGTAGATTTGAGCATCCATTTCCTCATGGAATGAAAAGCTTCTTCCTCTTATGAGATCTTCACTACAAGGTGACACCATATTGTGTTTTCAATCATTATTTCATTTGGATTTTTCCTTTGCCTCCCTAGGCATGCACTCTCTATCTAACAAAGGTGTTTGGAAGACTTAAGTGTCCTGGGGCTTGACTGAGGCAAGCTCATTAACACCACAACCCCCTCCCAAAGTTTTATGATTACAGGTTATAGTTTGATGATGTAGACCAAGTGAAGTTGCAGGAGGACATGTTGAAGTGTCAAAATTATAAAATAGTAGGAAAAAGGGCACCCAGGACTAGGGCACCCACTCATTAGTCCTTGAAGTTTCATGATGGGAAAACCTTCAGTGCAGCAGGAATAGGTTGCAGATCTTGTTCATAGATCTCGACAAAAAGCAGGGCACTGGACTTGGGCACCCGCTCTTTTGTCCCTGACTTTTCCACCTCAGAATCTTGAAAATAAGTGCACAGTCATTTGTAATTTTATAGCTTTCTGTACAGGCATTTTCTATTATTCATCTATTTACTGTCATTTTCACATAATTAGGGTTTTGATGGATAATTGAGCATAAGAGAAGAAAAATTGATGATCAAATACCCTAATCCAAGTTTCCCTACATTTGTAAGTGACCAAGGACCTGATAGTGCTCTGCCACTCGATCCGAAGGTCCTTGAATGTGAAGGGGAAAAGGAGGATTTAAACACTAAACTAAACAAATCCAAATTTTATCCTAAACAGTATGAAAAAGATTTAATTCAAACAAATTATTTTAGATAATTTAAGTATTTTTTTATCAAAACTATTCTTTCTTTTAATCTATTTTAGGCCACAGAAGAGGTGGTAGTTTCATAAAGACATTTTCTTTGAGGGAATCTTAGATTTTAAGGAAAACTAATTTTAGAAAGTATCAAGGAAAGTGGGTAGTGAAAATTTATTGTCTTTGTCCATTTTATATTAGCATGCACTTTCAAGTTATGGAAGGCACACACTCTTTAAATGGGGGGAAATTTTCTTCCTGGTAAGGGGGGATCCATATCTTCTTCTTCTACTTCATGAATCATGGTGAACCTTTTTCAGGAAAACATTGGAAAGAGATATTGAATATGGCAATGAAGTGTCAGACCAACTATTTTGCTAAAGGAGAGAAGGTTGATGTAGAGATTATTTGTATTTTTTATTTTGAATCCTAGATCTATGTCTTCTATAACAAATTTGTAGAAAGAAATGTGCTCCTTACCCTCATTCACATACTCCTATTTTGAAGATGATTGCATCCACTATGAAGTGGTATGTTTCTCATTTTCATATATTACATTTCAAATGTTCATACATTGCAGATTCATTACACATTATTTGGGAATGCATAGAGATTTAGTGATGGTAGTAAATGTTTAGCCTTATGCTTGATTAGAAAATACTCAAGTAGTGTATAATGCTAATATATTTGAATGGGATACTATTTGAGATCATTTCTATCAAATAGTCTATGTGCCATGATCATGCTTCCACTTCTACTACATATTAGTATCTTAAGCTTTTTCAATGTATCCTGTGGTCATTGCAATTTAGGAGCCTTTCTTATGCCTCCACTTTTAGAATGGTATGGAAGTTCCATAAACCTTTATAATAAAACCATTTTGGTGCATACCCTACAGTTATTACATTCCATGAGACCTTAGTCCTAGAAGTATTATGTTCTCAGTCCTAGGCTGTGCTTCCACATTTTGGATAGACCTTAGTAAAGGTTGATGAATCAGGCTTTAAACCTGCCTAATTGCATTTTCTTTAGTTTATAAACCTTTTCAACCAAATTAATATGTGTATATCATGGAATTGTTGCTTTTCCTAGGAGCATTCTATCAATGGTGTGCATGCCTTCTCTTTACTTTCTATTTCTTGCAACAATATCTGATGAGAATCATACTCCTTTTGTTTGCTTAATGGATGTATTTATCCTCTCCCAAAGCTCTAGCATGGACATAGGACCATAGGATTTGTTGAAATTACTAATCTAGAGTGGGAATTTAATTCACCTACCCTGTCAGAGATCTCTGTAGATCTCATTCCTGCCACCATTGACTAAACTAGTTAATGCCATTTGCTAGCCCATCAAAAAATTGTAAATGTTGGTTAGTTTCTTTATTGTTGTAGGTGAGTTTGAATTTTCAGTTTGAGAAAAAAAAAATTGGGTAAAGAGATAAGTCAAAGGAAAGAATGAAAATGAATAACAACTAGTAAGAGAAGAAGAATATTGCGAGCAACAAAAGCACAACAAAAGAAAAATGTTTGTTGCAACAACAACAGGAAGAATACAACAGTGAGGGAATGTAGAGATTCAAGCTCCATACAGCTCCACACACACAACAGTTAGTTAGCAGAATGAACAGACCAGCTCAAAACAAAGAAGGACTTTAGTAATGTCTAGCAAGCTCTAGAGTGAGCAGTAGTTGTAGGAATAGAGGAATCAGAGTTGCAGCTCTGAGTTGTACTTGTTTTATGTAAAATGGTTTTTTAATTGATAAATATAATTCTTTGTTTGTGCATTTTTGTTTTTGTCCCTTCTTTGTTTGTTTTATTCTTCCTCCTTTGACTGGTATCTCAGCTATACCACTCCCAACATTTGGTATTAAAGCCAAGTTGTTTGGCAGATCTAGAGTTTTACTTTTCTGGGTACTAACAATCTCCCCTGATTTGGAAAAATGGCTAGAGGAGACAACAAGAGTTGGCAGTAGCCACCAATATTTGATGGGAAAAAATATGATGTTTGGGAAAAGAAGATGAAGACCATCTTGGTTGCAAATGATTTGTGGGATCTTGTGGTTAGTGGGTTCACAGATGTGACTGAGCCAAATGCCTTTGCAACCCTATCTAATGCCCAGAAGAACCACCTGAAGGAGACAAGAAGAAATGATGCAAAAGCCCTCAATTTGATTGAGGCAGCCTTGACAGAGGCTATTTTCTATAGAATAGCAATAGTTAACTATGCAAAAGAAGCATGGGAAATATTGCAAAATAGTTACAAGGGAACTGACAAGGTGAGATCAGTGAAAATCCAACTGCATAGGAGAGATTTTGAGACCCTGCAAATGAAGGATAGTGAGTCTATTTTAGATTTTCACACAAGGGTTTCCACCTTGGTTAATCAATTGAGGATAAATGGAGAAACCACGAATGACCAAAGGATTATAGAGAAAATCCTTAGAAGTTTACCCCTAGATTTGACCGAATAGTAATTACCATAGAAGAGACCAAAGACCTCTCAAAAATGGCACTTGATGAGTTGATGGGTTCTCTTCTTACCCATGAGCAACGGCTAAATTGATCCGCTCCTTCCCTAGAGAAAGCATTAAAAGCACAAGTAAATGTGAGAGGCAAGGGAAGAGGAAGAAATGGTAGAGGAAGAGGTCAAAGGGGCAAAGGTAGAAGCAACTCTAGAAAAGGAGGCTCTAATAGTTAAGAGGAGGCCAGCACCTCCCAAACAAACTTCCAAAACAAGAAGAATAGTAGCTGAAATCAAAGGTATGACAAGAGTAATGTGCAATGTTACTACTATCATAAGTATAGTCACTATACAAGTGAATGTAGGAAGAAACAACATGACCAGGGGAGTCAAAATGCCAATGTGGCGAATGCGAACAAGTCTGAAAATGAAAATTAGTCTAAGGTCTTTATTGTGTGCAACCTTACTGAGTAGAGCAGCCCTGAAGTATGGTATTTGGATAGCAGATGTAGCAACCACATGAGTGGTAATGCAAATTTATTTACCTCCATTGACAAGAGTGTTAGGTCTTAGATCATGATGGGGAACAGTCAAAAGGTTCCTGTCATAGGAAGAGGCATCATCATAGTCCTATCCAAGCAAGGTGAAAAAATCTAGATCCAAGATGTCTATTATGCCCCTAGCATAAAACTTAACCTATTGACCATTGGATAGATGGTCCAAAATGGTTATAGAATCCTGATGGAGAAAGGGGAGTGCATCATCTATGATTGGGATGGTAGCACAAAAGTCATTGTAGTAGTACAGATGATGAAAAATAGAATGTTCCCCCTTAGGTTACAGTCCTTAGCACTCTATGGAGCTACACCTGTCAAGTTCTAGATGGCTCTAGATAGCTTTGAAGTCAACCAGATGGTGTCTACAGTAGTGGCTCAACAGTCAACCTTCAAGACAATCATCCAAGACCCATCCAAGCTTTGGCATTTAAGGTATGGGCACTTGAGTTTTTCTAGTTTAAGTCTTTTATCCAAAAAAAGCATGGTTAGAGGGCTCCCAACTATTGTTGAGCCTGATAGGGAATGTGAAGCTTGCATTTTCAGAAAGCAACACAGGCAACCCTTTGAATCAGGGAATTCTAGGAGGGCATGAGTACCATTGGAGTTGGTGCATTCTAATTTGTGTGGCCCCATGAAGACTCCCACTCTAGGTGGGAATGTATATTTCATGACCTTCATTGATGATTACAGCAGAAAGACATGGGTTTATTTCTTGAAGAATAAATCTAAAGAATTTGAGAAGTTCAAAGAGTTTAAGGCCTTAGCTAAGAATTAAAGTGGCCATAATATCAAGGTCCTTAGAATAGACAGAGGGGGAGAATATGTCTCCAAGGAATTTTTGAATTTCTACAAGTGTGAAGGCATTCATAATTAGTTTACAACACGGTACACTCCACAACAAAATGGAGTTGCTGAGAGGAAAAACAAAACCATCACAGAGATGATAGCAAGCATGCTGAAAGCAAAGGGACTGTCAAATAATTATTGGGGTGAGACCAAATGTAATGCCCCGCCATGCAACCCTAGAGATAAGTCAAGTAACTCAATAAAAGGACAGAAGTATTTTTTTTGTAATAGAATTAACAAATTATAACATAGTCTGATACAACAAGTTAACTACATCTCTAGGGATAACATGACTATATTCATGAAATTAGGTAATAACCAACAACATACATAACTCATTCAAAACATGACTACATTACATGATCTAACTAACAGCTGTTGTTTGTTCTAAGTCCAAATGCACAAGATGGTTACACTCACGCACAAGTTGTAATGTCTATCCCAAAAAATCTTAGTGATTAACAAGAATGAAATCAATGAAATAATAGAAACAATTTACAAGATTAACTTAGTAAATATCATATTACATAACGGTGTATATCAATATTCATCGAATATGAATTGTAAGGTAAAACTATTCAATTAAATTGATACACATTTATACATAGTTACCAATACTACCAGATAGTCATCTATTCACCAACTAGAAAGGGGCCTCCTTAGCTCCAAAATCCTGCATGTTTATAGATCTCAACTGCACATCTAATAAAACATTAGTCCTTATTAATTACATAATTCAAATATTAATTACAGCAATGACAAGCCTAAGGCCCTAAGGGGCTGACCTAATGTCTCGGGAGCTCATAATGGCCTTGCCTACGTACGCGTAGTGTAGAGACTTCGTAGTTCGCTAACAACTAGTCTAAAAATCATAAAATTGATTGAGATACAATATCTCTTAAGGAATCTATTCCTCATATAATATTATTCTCTATAACTAAATGCTTAAATAGAATTACATTCTCATTACATGAACTTATGACAATCCTCAATACATAATATAGGAATACAACAATCATCCATAATGCAACACCCTCATCTTCCATTGTACACACAAGATCACAAGTTAGGTAATCCTCTGATCTACAAAGTAACCTATATGTTCTCAAAATAGTATTTTCAAACCATTGAAGATAGAATAACATCGAATCACATTTATTCATTCATGAAAGGATAGGTGATACTGATGTACTTTAGCAGTTCAATTCACAAGGATTTAATTAATTACACAAACCATATATTCACTTCCTAATCTCAACCCAACTTGTACAATTTAAACAACCTCATTGGCTAAGAGAAGATTACTTACTCTACAAAAGGCATACAAGACTAAATTGATTTATTAATTACACCAGTTTATTCACATATAGCTTCTTTACTCAAGTTGACTATTTACTTAAACATTCATCAATCTCCCTTTCTAAAATGCAATATGAACACATTATCTCCCATAATTATGTCTTCTCATCAAAATCAAAATCACACATCAATACCATCATTATAAACTTCTTCATGCCAAGGCATAATTATCATACCAATTACCTCTTAAGGAATTAATAAACTAATACAAACCTTATGCATTTAATTATAAATATTAGGTAAACTCATAATAAAATAAACAAGATAAATTCATTCTGAATATAAACAAGATACTTTCTTTTTTTATATTCATAATCTCTATAAACAAGATAAATTCATAAATTATCCTAAAATTCATAAATATAAAATAAATTCATATTCTTACTCTATATACCTTTTATTTACATGATAGAATAGTTATATTAGAAAGAATTTAGAATTATAAGATTAAGAAAGTTTTCTTATAAAAACTAAGAGAATCGTATAAGGATAAAGAAACCTTAATGGTTAAAGGAAAGAAATTTTATATAGACATGAATATTTGACATTTCAAAAGTAGCCTTGGAAAATCTAACTCTCAATTTAATCATAACTCCTAGATAGAGCGGGTGAAAAGTTTAAAAGATGAAAAATCATTTAAATATTATATTCTATTAGCAGCTAGAATTATTTTTAGCAAAAGTTGGCTTAAGGATCATGATTAAATCTAAAGGTAGAACCATATGTCCATATAGTTATAAGCAATGTGAATTTATTACATGAAGCAAGAAATACTAATAGAGATAATTCACTTTAAATAGTCAAGACACTTTCACCCCCACGCAACTAACACAACATTAAAGAACTGGTCTATTAATAAACAAACACATTTATAAAAGATAATGGCATCATATCACAAATATAATTACCACTATTATATGCATGTTTCTATTTGTTTCAAATCTATCGTTGCCTATCTAGATGCCAGAGAATCAATAAACTAAAATGACTAACCAAAAGCCTTAATAATTACATTTTGGAAGGATGGTATAATGGAATTTCTTCTGTAACATGAATGAAAATGTGAAAGCATAAAAAAAAGATGCATGAGCTGTTCGTCTAATAAAAATGTTATGATTGCAAGATACACCCAATGAATTTGGTGTAAAGGCATAAGAGAAAAAAACAATGATCTGTAGGTTTTATCTTCAAAGTCTTAAGATTGGAGGAAGGATCTGAGTGAAAGAAATACCAACTCATGTTGTTAAATATATGAAAGAGAATGTAGGAAACAGTCAAGTTTTCAAACTCATGGGCATGCTCTGCAATAGACAAAACATAACCAGGAGGCTAAGGGAAAAGAACCATTCTAGCACGTATGCTTGGGTGTGGAATGCTAGCAACTACTATTATTATGACAAAGCTAAAATGTATATTCTAAGTTTCTAACCTAAGGTATCACCATAGCATACCATGATTTCAAGGGAACTTTACCCTTCAGCGGCAAAAGACACTTATAGTACAAAGTTTTCTAAGAAAGTACCATGATGAACTGTTGAGATTCATCAACACGTCTTGAGCCCAATACGACCTCCCATTTCAATTTTAGAGTAAGCTTATGTGCAACCTGAACTCATAGTGAGTGGCTCCTCTAATGACAAATACACACTTCCCTTGTGTCTTACGATGGTTTGTTGCATGCCTCAATGCAGAGTCACTTGATAGACACCATCAATACTACGAGGCTTGACCCATGTAGAAGCTGGTCTTGATGTACTCACAGAGTAGGCTTGCCGTGCTCTAACAGACCACATGCTTGCAACCTCTATCTGAGCATAATTAAAGGGACCATAGTGAAAACTAGTGCTCATCTCATTCATACATGGATACTCCTTTGATGACCACACTTATTGATCAACTCAAATTTTAGGTATCTAAACCTTTTTGCCAAATGAAATTGTAAGGTTACGAAGACAAATAGTCTTCATTATGAGAAGCACCGTCTATGTAATAGGGCAAAAGAGAGGCAGCAACCTAAATTAATAGATTTATATCCAATAATGTAAAATATCTCTTAAGATCTATTCCTTCTAGTCTAATATCTAACCACTATCATATAAGTGTTGTGAGCCTTATATTTCATTTAAAACCCCCAATTCTCATATCCTGTGCTATCACAGTTATATAAAGCATAAAACTACGGATAGACTCATAAGTAAGGGTTCTATTTTTCAAAGCTAAAACTACGGCCAAATTAGTTTCCTGATATTCCTAACAACATAGGAAGCTACAACTAGAGAGTTATGTTGATAACTGAGAGGGGGGGGGTGAATCAGTTATCCTAATTATTTCTTTTATTGAACTTTCCTTTTAATTGATGCAGCATAAAATCAAACATAAAACATTAACCATAAAACAAGAAACACATGACACAGTATTTTTGACGTGGAAACCCTGTTAAGGGAGAAAACCACGGGGTGATTAACCCAAAATTATTCTCTGTTAGAAGAATAGGAAATTACAAAGATGGCACTTGCCAATTAGGGCTCACTGCCCGAGCACACTGCTCACAAGAGGCCCACTGCCTACAAGAAGACACACTGTCTACAAAGTGATGAGAATCACAGTCTTGAACTGATTGGAAGCATCTGTATATGCTGGAGTTCAGTTCCGGTTAGGCTCAGTACACTGATCTGCTGCACTTCATCTTTCCTCTGTTCTTTATTCTGCTATCTTTCACATACCGGATCCTTTTTGCTACCCCTGCTCTTTTTCTGGACTTATTCGCATATCTCTCCACAACAACAACACCTTCACAACTAAATCCATCCTCTATATATATCCGCACAAGTAATTTCATCACCTTTCTAGTCGGCATCCGGAACAGTCTAGTTTCTTATAAACTTTCATTCTGTCGGCTGAATCCTTCCTCACCAAGCAATGCGGATCAAGCATATACTTGTAGATATCATTAATCATGTCGGCCAAACATGATTCATGCCTTCACAACCTCTGTCATCAATAGTAACCCATCCGGAAAGCAGTCTGATACTCTGCCAGTCAGTTCTTCCTCTGTTTTCACTGTCTCTCAGGAATCCGGTACTCAACCATTCATATCTTTTTCCTCGTCCATCACCGGAGGCTAAATTCTTGGAATATACCACTCAAGGTAGTCCTCTTGACTTCCCCAAATCCGCACTGCACCAAGACACTTCTTCTGAGAGATCCGGACCAATCTGTCGGACCTTGCCACATGCTCTGTTCTTCTTCACCGGACCACAACATTCTTTATTCTGACTTCCGGTAGAGGCACATCATGACTTGCGGATATGTGGGATGACCTTTGTTGCCATCAATGACAACAACCATGAATCCATATAGTGTCTCTTGCCAACAATCTCCCCCTTTGGCATTGATGGCAACACTTAGTGAAAAATGACTAAGTGTTTTCACTATGCTCCCCCTTTGCTGATGCTCTGTCTTTATATACAATTTCCGGAACTCCCCCTTAGTTGGATTCCTCATTTTTCACTGCTCCTCACTCCCCCTTTGACATCAATGGCAAAGGGTAGGGTTCGCACACCAAAATTTTCAAAAATTTTCTCTGTATAGCCGCATATTTACATACTTACATGTATTGAAGAATGTCTGCAAAGGATGTCTGCAATTGGATCATTTCTGTAGCCCAACTTTGCTTCATTCTATCCAAAATTGAAATGTGACCACTTAGCAAAAATGCAAAAGCTTCTGCCCGCTTGAGATCTGTCGGATCTTTTGTTTGGGCGGTGGTCTGAGCATCACTGATGGCCTCATGCATTGTTTCCAACTTAGGGATTATAATCCTTCTAAGTTCTCCCATCCGGTTGGTGATGTTCTTCCTTTCCTTCTCAAGATTTTTTATTTCATTCAAGACTGCAATGGTCTGACATTCTTGATTTATTATAGAGGAAGAGAGAGGATCAAAACTTTGAGATAAGCTTTGTAGCTTATCCTGTTCCTCTTTTATTTTCTTGTCAAATGCTGCTGTTGCCTTTGACCAGGATATGCAAAATTTGTAGATGTCACCGCCATCCTTAAGAGCATTCTCTAAGCTCTTTATTCCAATGCTTACAATCTTCCTATCTTTAGAGATTAATTCTAATATCTCTGAAAATCTTTTATCCAAAAATTCCTTCCGGACCTTTTCTTCAGCTGATTTTTCTAAAGAATCAAAATGTGTATCAACACTGCTGACTAAGGTTTTTAGATTACCGGAAGAGGAGGCTGTCGGATCTATCTGGATTGATGGCATGATCTTCACAAGTACTCCGGAAGCAGCCTCTATCAACTCACAGTCTTCCATATGAGACTTCAGGAGCTTTTCATTTGCCTTGGCATTTGCAAATGAAGCTATCTTCATTGTTTGTACCGGAGAGAGAGAGTCAAAATCAAATGGGCCTTTTAGAAGCTCCGGTTCATCAATCTCTAAAGTTTCTTTACTCAAAAACTGTTGAACAGTTTGTGCAGTGTCTCTTGCTGGAGACAGATGTTTCTTTTCTTCTGCAGTCTTAGAACTGTCAACCTCTTTATCTTTCACCATTGCTTCCTTCTCCTGTAATTGCTCTTCTTCTTTGGATCCGGAGACTGTGGGGGAAACCGGAGGAGAGATGCTAGTTTGTTCATGAGCCACTTCTTCTGGAGCAGAGGGTCCCAAGTCCTCAGCTGTTTCTGTACCTAAATCCTCTACAACCGGAAGATTGAACCTTTTGAAGGCCTTCCGGAGGATCTCTTCTATTTCTTGGGCCACTTTGTCAGTCTCGCCAAGCATGAGTTGATTCATCCTGGCTTTGCTTCTGAACTCATCTTTGCAGTCCTTGAAGATAATGTTCATTGTCTTGGGATCAATTTGAGGATATAGCTGAATAGCTATCTGCTCCCGGATCTCAAGATCTTTAGCATGAGCATTATTCTTTCTTACTTCCATTTCCTTTTCTAGGCTTTTAGGAATAAGAGATATTATTTCAATGAAAGCCTTATTATATATGTTAAGATATTTTACTGTGGCCTCCTACAGAGTCTTTTGGTCGGCCTCACTGAAGTCATCATATGATTCAGTCATTGGTTGAAGGTTTCCATCCACCGTGACCGACTTGATTATGCTCTCTAGTGACAGAGTGGGCTTTTCAACAGTTACCTCTGCCATTTCATCCTTGTCTTGGCCTGTGGAGGGCTTACCGGATCCTTTCTTCTTCTGTTTCTTTACTTCTCTTACTCCCTCATCTAATTCTGTTTCCTCTTCATCCTTTTGGCTTCCATAAGCCCTTGTGGCTTTTGTCTTTGATCTCTTACCGGATGCCTGAACTTCCGGTTTTGAACTTTTGGTTGTGGAAGGTGCAGGTCTCTTTGATGATCTGGTCCGGGTGGGAGTTTCAACCGGAGCACTTTCTTTGCTTTTCTCTTCTTCCTCGGCCTTCCTCCTCTTTTCCCGGCTGGCATCAAGTGCCTCCTTTGAGATACCTAGGCCTTGAGCAATGTGCTCTACTTCTTTTCTTACCTTTCTTTTAATCTCAGGTTCCCTGAGTTCTACATGTATTTTTACACTCAGCTCCTCAAAGGTTCCAAACCTTTCTGCCTTAGGATCTTTGGGCTGACTTAGCATGTGTTGAACATGCAGCTCCACTATCTGTTCATCAACTTCATACCCCATGGGCATGATCCAGACAGTCCTTGGCTCCACTGCCTCCATTAGGCACTAATCAGTGTCAACCATAAAGCACACTGAGTCCTTGTATTTCTCAATGAGAGACTGGGGAATTCTCTCTCTTGCTTGCATCATGCTCTGAAAGTTTTTGAAGTATCCCCATAGAGCTGTATTTCTCGCTTTTGCATCCCCAAGTCCATGCAAATAGTCTCTTATCTGGACTGCAACAGGTTTGTCATTTTGCCATACTCATCCACTTGTTCCGGGTAGCTCATTCATGAAGTAGAAGAATAGACATACAATCAGAGTACCATACTTAAAGGAATTCTTCTTATCCTTCTTGATTTTCTGTATATTTTCCATTAATTGGCTTAGCAGTAGTTCGCAGAGATCATACTCTGCATTCTTTCTTAGCATCTCATAGGCAGTGTATACTGCAGTTCCGGATACAGAATTCTCCCTGCTGGAGTGGTAGATCTTGTATCCTATTATCATTGATGCATATTTGATATCCGGATCGGAGATGTCTTCAATGGTCATTGCCCTTTTGTCAAATTTTGATCCGGTGGCCTCAGTTACAATGTTGTTCTTGACAGATTTGAGGATAGGTACTCCTCCGGAAGAGTATAGGCCAG
This sequence comes from Cunninghamia lanceolata, assembly GCA_027924645.1. Classification (NCBI taxonomy): domain Eukaryota; kingdom Viridiplantae; phylum Streptophyta; class Pinopsida; order Cupressales; family Cupressaceae; genus Cunninghamia; species Cunninghamia lanceolata. Next base: position 11,715,930 of record BSBN01000193.1, read on the forward strand.
TTACTGCTCTAATTGCCTCTTTTGTGATCTTGCAGGGTCTATCTAGCCATAGAAAGTTGTCATGCATTCTGCTCAGTACATACCGGACCCATTCATCCTCTTCAAAACAGGGGAAATGAATAAATTGCTCAAATTGTTTCTTCTGAATATCCTTATACTCTGGTTTAAGCTCAAAAGCATTGTCAATCAGCTGCTTGTGATAGAGGTCTCTTAATTTGAATTCCCCAAATTCCTCAATGTTTGCATGTATGTAAACCCTAATGTCTTCGGTGTGTAAAACTCCGTGGGGAACACTAGAGAAGGCTCCTAGTGGGTCTACCTCCAATGATTTGTAGGGATGTTTCTTGAATGAGGGGCGAGGTCTATCAGAGATCTTAACTATGTTTGGAGTAGCCATTCTTCAAAGATTTGCAGTGAGGTAATGAAAAACGGAGAATACCTTATGCGCCTTCGGTTTGCACGGAGTGGTTGGATTGATTTCTTTATGCAATAGCTTCAGCAGGAGATCCTTGGTGCTTGATGAACCTTGTTGCAGAGCTCCACTTTTCGCTTCTTCTCGAGTGCAGAATGAGCAAATGACCTTTGAGAAATCCCTTAAATTGCTCCGCGAACCCTAATATCTGTCTGCAATAAATGCTTCACCTACATCATTCCGGTTTGCCTTGTCTGGATAGTTTGGAGTATCCCGGATTGGTTCTGATCTGAGAATATCATCCGGATCTTTCAATCATGAATAAATCGAGGTAACATATTACAAGAGCATCCCAAACACTCTGTCCAATCCGCAGAACAAGATAGTGCATTTCCGGATCTTTCCGGACCTTTTTGTAATCCTCTATCATACCGGAGCATCTCCCTGAACAGGTCTTATTTGATTGATCACAGCTTCTTCATAACTCCATGCGGACCTCTGAAAACTTGACTGAAGTATCTCAAGACTCATATCTACAAACCCTTTGATCCGCATCTTGTGCCACATCCGGCACCACTTGTTTGGCTGGGGGAACAAGATTTTCTTTGAGTCTCCCCCTGAGCCTGAGCTCACTTTTTAATTTCCGGAAGAAATATCAGCACCAGAGTCTGGTGCGGATCCAACCTCTACATTCTCTGAACTTTTCTTCACCCAGATCTTGCTCATCTGATTCCTAACCTCATCCGCATTCATCTTTTGTTTACCCTTGTCTTGATTCTGATTATACACCGGACCTCTTTTGTCCTGATTCTTGTTTCTGCAAACTTTAGCATTATGACCGGACCTATTGCAGATTTGGCAAATAACATTTCTTTGCATATTTGACTGATATCCTCTTGATCTGCATTGATTAGCCATATGACCTACTCTATTGCATGTGAAGCATCTACCTTTGAATGATTTGTTTACTTGTATACTTCTGCATTCATGGGATTTGTGTCCATACCTTTTGCAGTTGAAGCACTGTCCGGAGAAGGATGAATTAATCTGATTCATTCTCATTCTGCACTGATTAGCTTTGTGACCAAAGTGGTTGCAGCTGTGGCAGTATCCATTGAAGGATGGATATCTTTGAGCATTTGGCTGTCTTACCGGAGGTCTTCTAGGCCCGCTTCTTGGATTTTCTGATCCAAGATTCTTCTGACCGGATCCGGAGCTTTCTCCTTTCTCATATCCCAAACCATACTTGTCATCTATCCTCTTTTGACTTCCAAGAAGAACTTCAAGTTGAGCAGAACTTATCTTGAATTTCTCTTTATATTCATTTGCTGTTTGAAGGTCTCTTTTGAGAGAGGCAATTTGATCCTCAAGTTTTCCTTCATTATCTTTGGCATCTTCAAGATCAGATTCAAGATGTCTGATAATCCTGTCCATCTGGTGGCATTCTTCTGATTTTTCTTTAAGAGATTGTCTTAGATTGTCTTCAACCTTTCTTTTTTCTTCAATCTCTTGAGTAAACTTTATAGTTCCTGATTCCATTTCATGTCTTAACATAATGACTTCTTTTGATAACTTTTCACATAACTTGGTTTGCTCAGTCAATTCTTCATTTGTATTGCTTTCTTCACTTTGTCTTGCCAACTGTTGAAGCAGCTCCTTTCTCTTTTTCATAGAGAGACTTAATTTGTCTTTTAATTCTCTCATGAATTCATCAGCCTGTTTGAGTCTTTCCTTTAATTCACTGACTTCAGAATTCGACTGTTCAAGATCCTCAAGAGTAGTCTTGAGTTGCTCCCTTAAACCATATGCATCCATTTGAAATCCCAGATCTTCCTCAAGCTGTTAGGCTCTATTAGGAGGAACTTAGCTCTGATACCAATTGTTGATAACTGAGAGGGGGGGGTGAATCAGTTATCCTAATTATTTCTTTTATTGAACTTTCCTTTTAATTGATGCAGCATAAAATCAAACATAAAACATTAACCATAAAACAAGAAACACATGACACAGTATTTTTGACGTGGAAACCCTGTTAAGGGAGAAAACCACGGGGTGATTAACCCAAAATTATTCTCTGTTAGAAGAATAGGAAATTACAAAGATGGCACTTGCCAATTTGGGCTCACTGCCCGAGCACACTGCTCACAAGAGGCCCACTGCCTACAAGAAGACACACTGTCTACAAAGTGATGAGAATCACAGTCTTGAACTGATTGGAAGCATCTGTATATGCTGGAGTTCAGTTCCGGTTAGGCTCAGTACACTGATCTGCTGCACTTCATCTTTCCTTTGTTCTTTATTCTGCTATCTTTCACATACCGGATCCTTTTTGCTACCCCTGCTCTTTTTCTGGACTTATTCGCATATCTCTCCACAACAACAACACCTTCACAACTAAATCCATCCTCTATATATATCCGCACAAGTAATTTCATCACCTTTCTAGTCGGCATCCGGAACAGTCTAGTTTCTTATAAACTTTCATTCTGTCGGCTGAATCCTTCCTCACCAAGCAATGCGGATCAAGCATATACTTGTAGATATCATTAATCATGTCGGCCAAACATGATTCATGCCTTCACAACCTCTGTCATCAATAGTAACCCATCCGGAAAGCAGTCTGATACTCTGCCAGTCAGTTCTTCCTCTGTTTTCACTGTCTCTCAGGAATCCGATACTCAACCATTCATATCTTTTTCCTCGTCCATCACCGGAGGCTAAATTCTTGGAATATACCACTCAAGGTAGTCCTCTTGACTTCCCCAAATCCGCACTGCACCAAGACACTTCTTCTGAGAGATCTGGACCAATCTGTCGGACCTTGCCACATGCTCTGTTCTTCTTCACCGGACCACAACATTCTTTATTCTGACTTCCGGTAGAGGCACATCATGACTTGCGGATATGTGGGATGACCTTTGTTGCCATCAATGACAACAACCATGAATCCATATAGTGTCTCTTGCCAACAAGTTATATCTGAAATATGTTGAAACTAACCTCAATAATGCCAAGCAACCTTGGTTCCTCAGTAAATATCTATGTTACTTCATGTAAGGATGCCCAAATCCTTTGATGATGATCCTCTTTCCTCTTCTATATTTTCTGGTCAATTCTACTATTGGCTCTTTTATTTCTGTAATTTGAACGCCTTTGCCACTATCAATGGCAGTAGCTAAATTTGGTATTAGAGCTAGGTTTCAGCACTGGGATCTCTAGTTAAGGTTGTTGCCCATGTTTAGTTAACGTAATTCTTTTTTATGCATGTGATAGGAACTATTGTGTTGAATACATGTCCTAATCTAAACACTTAGCTTGTATTAGATAGATGATGATGTTATTAGATGATCATGTTATTGAGTTCCAGCATCGTGTGATACGTAGAAAAGTAGAGTGGAAAGAAAACTGGATAAGAGAAGGGGATAGCAAGTAATGTTATGATTCTGCAAAGGGAATCACATTGGTTATGGAAATAAATGTACTTATGGTAGTAATGAAATTGTGTATGTAAATGTAATCTTCTCCTGTAAACATGGAAAACCAGTAATTGTGCATTGGTTGAGTGTTGTGAATACCCCGTACATGCTTTGTGTGCCCATAGGATGGTGATACTAGGAACCCATCCATTGGGAATGTGTGTATTTTGGTGTGGGATTAACCATGCCATAACGCGTGTTTGTATGTTTGTTACCCGATTGAGGGCCAACCCTTGAGTGGTTGATATATATATATATATATATCAACCACTCAAGGGTTGGCCCTCAATCGGGTAACAAACATACAAACACGCGTTATGGCATGGTTAATCCCACACCAAAATACACACATTCCCAATGGATGGGTTCCTAGTATCACCATCCTATGGGCACACAAAGCATGTACGGGGTATTCACAACACTCAACCAATGCACAATTACTGGTTTTCCACGTTTACAGGAGAAGATATATATATATATACATATATATATATACATATATATATACATATATACATATATACATATACATATATACATATATATATATACATATAAGAGTAGCCAAAAGTAAGATTCATAGATTCTTTTCTTTTGGTTCTCTAGTCCCTCAATCTGTGAAGGGGTAGTAGCAGCCACAAAGTTCCTTGGGCGGAGTGTGCAGCGTATGCTTATGATGGCGCAGAGAGATCCCTCGCTCAACCGAACCTGAGGAAACGTACTCACTACTTCCCCTTATGATGGATCAGGGTACTTGATTCATATGTGTTAGCCTAATCCCCATAGTTTCTGAGCGTCTGGATGGTATTTCTTGGAGGATCATTTACCTTGTCTTCACAAAAGGTATGATATGCCACATGAGTTTTCAGTTGGGGGCTGGGGTCTAGGATCTGCATGGACAACCCAACTGGAACTATGTGATGACGAGTCATCACTTGGGCGCTAGGGTCTAGGACCTACGTGGATAACCCAAGTGAGACCATGTGCCCCATGTATATTTTGAGGTCTAGCATGTGGAGAGAGATTTGTTACCCATGCTGAGACAAATCCTGTATCTGCACATGTTCTGACATGATGCAATAGGTACGATGCCACACCCCACTGATGTTCTGACACAGTACTGGTGATGATGCCATGTTGCTGATGGTAGTGAGCTGGGCTCGAGGACATGATGCCACATGCTTAGACACGTGAAGGTGCACTATGAGATTGTGTTATAGCCTACTTTTGTGATGAGTGTAATGGGGCCTTGCACACTTGTAGAGGGATACTCATGTTTTCTTTCGACATTGTTGGGTCGGTTAGCATATGGGTAGGTCCTAGCCATGTATACCTCTCGCTATGACGAGTACCTGCGTGTGCCTTTTCCACTAGGTGTCGCTATGCGGGGTGTGTTCTGCGCATGCATACTTTCGTGGAGCCACAGACACACTATCATGCGGCATACAGCCAGTACGTTCCTTCTCTGGTTGGCGTATGACCATGCCGCACTGAGATGCGATGTGGGATGTGGCTGAGGTGCACGTTCCATGTAGGCAACCAAGGAGTGTGCGGGCCACTTGGTTAGTCCATGCCGCATGACGATGCGATGTAGGTTCTAGCCGAGGAGTACACTTTGAGCCATGTGGATGGTGTGCTCATTCTGCACCACATGAGGGCTACTGTTATAGCCTAACGTTGTTCCTTCCTTCCTCGTTTGGTGGCTAGTATCTAGTCACACAGTGTTGTACAGTGTAATTTTGAAGATTGTGGACTTTCTTTATGGTTATTGATGATTTTCTATTGATTGTGAAGGCCAACACCTTGTTTACATTTGATTATGATGGTTTAGCCACACCTTCTAATCTTATTTGCTTGTAGCCCTCATGGTTACATTTGATTTAGTGTTGAAATTGCATGCATTTCTTACTTTATTGTTGAAATTGAATTTTTATATAATCTTTCTTTATGACTTTAGTGGCTAAACTAGTTTATTCTTATTGTTTTCGATGTCGGCCATGTGACGTATTGTGATTCCTCCCCAAGGATGTATGAAGCAAACTTGGTGAGTGTATACGAGGAAGTAGACACAGGGAACCTTGAGGATGGGGCTATGTGAGGCTGTTATATAGCTAGGACCCACTACCCACCTATGTGTGATGACCATCTCTTGGAGGCTAACAACCTTATACAACAAGAGGGAGGTCATTATGGCTTGTTTGGATGGTCTCACCCTATGAGTCTGGCCTAACACCAACAAGTCACTGAGACTGAGGTATGGATTATGTGAGATGGATTTTGGCTCTTGGCTCATGGATTATGTATCATGGATTAGTATGTTGTTTCCGGTATCCAGATGGACCCTTATGTAGCCTTGTGATGTGAATCTCGGTAATGTTATTTTGTGTGTATGTGAAAAATATATGGTAAATTATGAAAATTGTACTTATGAAATGATAAATTGTGTTTGGATTTAGTATGGAACAATAATTATAGTGAAATATCTTCTTTATAAATGATGGATAATTATTGGAAAATGTGTGTTTTACATGTAAAAATATGTTGATATGATGCAATATGACCTATTGAGTGTTTAACAGTGAATTGGTAGAGGAGTTACAATGGTGGTGTATTTGAAATTGAATACTCTATATGTTTATGATATGAGAATTTCTACTAGTTAGGATTAAAAAAAAAAAAAACTTCTGCCCTTTTATTGCGTTAGTTGACTTATCTCTAGGGTTTCATGACAGAGCATTACATTATGTAGTGCCCCCTCATTTTTGGCTTGTGATAGCAGTAGTTTTGCATTACTCTTTGTCAGTCTAAGACAATTGTTAGTCTTTCATTGCATTTATACAGTTCTGAGACATTTGGATTAGTAGGTTATGGTATATGTTTATTTTGATCTTGATGGACTATGTTTGACTGATATAGTTTAGACATGTGTTATGAGTTTATGATGACATTATTACTACTTTAGTTATGATGAGTTGGACATGATTAGTAATGGATTAATGTTAGCATGTTTTATTAAATCTATGTTGGACGGTGTAGTATTACTCGCTTTGAGCACCCTACTATGCCATGATTCTCTGACTCTCTGGGTGTTGACATATATGTATTTGATCGTATACAACCAATTGTTTGGATGTAGGTTGCACATACTGACCCTCAACTCCACCTGATATAGTAGGTTTGAGCGGGCTCTTGCACCAATGGGTATCATTGATGGGAGATAACATGAGGTCTATTCCACTAGGTCGCTCCTTGTCTTCTATTGTGGTCTCGAATCGTGTTGTGACCCTTGGTCCTTGCCTTTTATGTTTGGTAATCTTGTGTTGTGGAGTATCGTCGAGTTGTGTTAATAATGCTCATGTGTAGTTTGACAATACTTTAATGATTTCTTATTAAAATAATAATGCTTCTATTATGTTTATTGGATAATATTTGGTTTAGCCTAGAACTTGGAATAACACCTTAGTAAAATTTTGTGATAGACTAAAATTAATTATCTGCTATCCAAGAGTATTTGTATCATAAGTTGTGGTTACAGGTAATTAGTATGTAGTTGGTTAAAGAATAATTTTTGGTAAGTAAATTCTCGGAGGAGTGGGATGCTAGGTAACAGATGCATGTCTATGTTATTTTCTAAGCTGAACCATTTTATATTGGGGAATTTTTGTTCTGGAGAGGAGGTTGGAAAAAGAATTGGATTACGGGAATATAGAAGAAATTGGAGGCTCCAGGTCAAAATTTTGTTCCAGGTATGTTCTGTATAATTCTTGTTTGAATGTTATTTGTGCTTGGTTAAATTATTTCTTTCCCTCGTGCCTTTGAATCAGTTAGTTGGGGCTGTTCTGTCTACATGTCATTTTCTTCTACCTCTATTTCTGTAGCTTGTAATTTCTATCTTCTTATTACGAACAACCTGTGTTTTGTGTGTGTAATCAGCTTTTCTTGTAGCTGGAGTTTAAATCTCTTTATAGTTTGAGTCATCATGTGCCTGTGTGTTCAGTGGTGGGTGCCCCTGACCGCACTCTTACCTTGGTAAATCACACCTTGTGGTTGTAATGTTTAACCTCTGTTGATCTGTTTTAAAGATTAATTTCTCTTCAGATTTATTCTGTGTCTTAACCTCCTCATATATTAGAACCCAATCCACTGTAGCCTCCTAGGGATCTCAAGCAAAAGAGAAATGGCCATTCTTTTTTTAAATCTATTACTGGTTTTTGAACCCTCTCATCCTTGGTTGTCCTCTATGCAATAGTTCGGCCTCACCCTACCTAAACCATCAGAATGGTGGCTTGCAACAAAGTCCTCTTGCATTGATTCCAAAATTGATTTTAATCAAATGCAATTTTAATTGTAATTTCTAGATCAGTCAATGTATTTGAGATTGCCATATGTGTTGCCCTGCTGGCATACATGGGTCAATTTCCCCTTGTAATCCTCCTCTATCTCTTTTTTGAAGTTCTTCATGATAGATTCCTCCCTACCATCTAGGCCGAGCATCGTTGAAGTATTTGGAGTTCTTTGATATCTTTTTAACACACTTCTCCTAGTCACTATTACCTCGAGCCTTGTAATGCTGTCTTATCATTGGTAGCTCTTTGCCTATTTGGACTCCCACGGCAGATTGAGGTTGAGATGCTGTGGTTCTTGTATCTAGCCAGTCGAATTGTGTTCTACCCTCTCTCATGTCATTAGAACTAAGCAAAAGAATGGCAAGCTATGCTTGGCTAATTTCTGAGAGTTATTTCACCTCTATCACTCTCTCTGGCCATTCATTTCCATTGATGGAGCTTCGTCTGTGCTACGTCTATCACCGTTACCATTCCTCTAAGATTTCAAGTTTTGCAGATGTAATGATTTTCTTCTTTCTAATCGTAGTAGCATGTGATTTCAATAAGTTATATTGGTTCTTTCACCGTCTTGGAAACTTCTATCAAGACCTATGTATGACTGTAGTAAAGATCACATTATGGGATTCATAGGTAGTAATAGTTAGTTGGCATATTTCTTAGTAATTTTGATGCCACCTTTTAAGGATGGGTTTAGTATTAAATATAGTATATACTTTAATATTGGTTGTATTGATATCACAGTTTTAGAATGTAATGGGACATTGTTGTGCATAGCGTAATAGATGTAGTGGTAATTTGTTTTGTAGAATGTTATGTTTATAGCAAATTAGGTATAGAGGTAGTTGCTGTCAAGGAATAGTAGATGGTAGCATGCCAATAGGATCTTTTATGAATAGGAAAAAAACAATACATTTATCCTTCCTTATAGTTGTCTATATTAGAAATTTTATGGGGTAGATTATAGATGGCAATCAATGAGAATAGGGAAATACATAGGTTTTGATTGAAATTATAGATGGTATAATGTTAGAAAAATATACATATATGTATATAGTGTTTTTTATTGAAATGATTTTTGGTGAGATGATTAGTTTGGAATCTATACGTATAGGAAATTATGTAGGATTATAATGTTTTGAGTTGAAATTTTAATATGTTAGATTGTTAATTTTGCTTATGCAAAATACATAAATTTGCTTTGGTGTTTGATTTGAAATTGTGCTGTTTAGATGTTAGTTGATAATTATATGTATAGTTGTTTATGTTAGAATGTTAAGTGGTAAGTGTTAGATAGTAAGTTATGTTTATAGGAAATTATGTAAGGTTATGATGTTTGATTTGTATTTGTAATATGTTGGATAGTAAGTTATAGAAAATTAAAATAGGGAAATGTATTTACTTATGGTTGTGGTTATTAGAAATTAGTAAATAGTAAGATGTTAGGAAAATATAAACAAGCTTATAGTGTTGTTCATTAGAAATTTGTAATAATTAGATGGTACATGAAAAGTTCATTTCATTATAGCAAGAATATTTATATATTTGTGGTTGTTCTTATTCGGATGTGAATTTAGTAGATCTTAGTTGGAAATTTTTGCTTATCATTATATTATGGTTTGTCTCTAGTAGGAGAGAATGGTTGTTAAGGAATTAGTTAGGAAATTTACTTCTGGTATTGTTGAGAAATTGTTATTCCGTAAACTAGAATTTCCCTTGAAGGAAGTTAAAATCTCATAGATAATTTCATATTTAAATTAGGAGTACATTGAATCTCTTATGCTTGATTATTCTCCTTGTCGTATCTATATGCTTGTATTAGATCATTGTGTTTATTTTGGGGGTGGAGTGTATGTGTATGATTTGGTTAATTATGAAGTGGGAATCTTGAGAGGTGTCATGACTACTTGGTGTCATAACTTGAAAATGTTGTCCTTGTTGGATAATGGTTACTTTATCGTTGGTTTTGTACCTAACTCTAGAGGTGTGGTGTCTTGGTCTTTGGTTCAGTTTGTGGCATGTCAATGTAATGGGTTAACTGGATTTTCGAGTCTTGTAATGAATGGGGAAATAGCCTTTTTGATATGGAACTTGGTATCTATTAATGTATCATGAAGGGTTGTGGGAAGTTAGATGCCTTATGGCCCTCACTCATGCATGTCATTTGTTTTAGATGTTGTATAAGATTAGCTAGTGTAGAAAGGAGAGTGGCTTCCATGATGGGGCCGGTGCCCAAAGTGGCTACCTAGATAACCCCACGGAAGTTGTAAACAAGTGATAACTTTAAAATGTATCTAGGTGGGTTGGGTAGTCTTCCACATAACAAGATAAGTATGTTTCCTCACCCATGCCTTGAGTTCTCTCAAAGGCTAAGGATGGGATGAGAAGGCCTAGTTGGAGAGGTTGACCTCCTTGTCCACATGAGAGGATGTGTCAAATATGTATGTGTCACCCTATGGGGCTGGTGCCAAAGGGTTGCCAGGATAACCATAGATGGGGGCCAGCTTCTAGTGAGAGATAGCCTGGATAACCCATGATCAAGACCATGCGATGACACTCTACTTGCTACAGCTTAGCTACTTCCCTCTTTATGCTTTCATTGTTACCTCTGGAGTGATGTCTTGTCTTGTGCAGTTTTGTTGATATGGTTGGTTGTGTCAAGTCTATGGTCATTTTGTTATTTTGGATGTTGTTACTTTGGCTTAGTGGAATCCTCGTTATTATCTCCTAGCTCGGAGGGGTGGACCTTAGGGTTCCACATGGTTGGGTGGCAGAGCTATCCATTGGTCTTCTCGGAGAATCGGTTCGAGTCCTTTGCAAAAGTGATCCAGTTCTAGAATTCCATAACACTTTCAATGATGTTGTATACTTTCATATGTATTCATGTGTAAACTGACATGTTCGGTCTTGTAATTCTGTAATGTGACCATGTAAACTAACTATCTTGCAAATGTAAAAGTTGTTCTTATTTGTAGTTGTACGATGTATACCACTTGTGTGGTTTAAACTCTATATTCACTAATGTAGTTATGTTTCCCTAGAGGGTTAGAAGTGCACTTTTATTTATGTAGTGTATTATGATATCTTTGGTTACTAATATTGCAATTTCTTGCTTTCAAAAAAATTATTTCTGTAATTTTGCACTTTTTAGTCTAGCACTCTAGGGTTGCACGATGGGGCATCACATTTGGTATCAGAGCCAGGTTTAAACACTGGGTACTTTGGTTACAATTGAGGTCATTATGTGACCTACTACTTAAACTATGTAGATTAACTTATATCCCTATTTTTTTCCCTTTCTGTGTGTTTTAAATTGTCTTTTGGTGTTGTAGGTAGATACCTAGAGGTAGGGGCCAAGGTCATGGCAGAGGTAGGGGTCGTGGGAGAGGTGGTGGTGGTACACCTCCTCCCAGCTCTCCTCATGAGAGTGCCCATGAAGGTAGGGGTCATAATATGGAGCGTTAGGGTCGGCCTAAGGGAGCCTAGCTAAGACAGTTACTTGAGGAGGCCCTTGCTCGTTTAGGTCCTAGAGAGGAGGTCGAGTAGCCTAGAGGGGGTCAAGAGGTAGACCAACTAGAACCTAGAGAGAGAGAGAGATCACCTAGGCAAAGAGAGTTGATAGCTGAGCAAGAGGCCACACTAGCTAACCATATGAGAGATCTTTTGAGGGCTCGCCCTCCCACCTTTGATGGAGCTGGTAGTGTTCTAGAGGTAGAGACTTGGTTATTGGATATAGGTAGGTGTTTTTCCATGCATCTGTATGGTAGCAACACCAAAGCTAGATGTACTATTTTGCATCTCTGAGGGTTTGCTTCGACTTGGTGGCGGTTAGAGGAGCAGAAGCTACATTTGGGCATTAGTACCATCTCTTGGGAATTGTTTTTAGAGAGGTTGAGAGCCCATTTCCTTTCTGATCATTGGAGGCAATGCTGTGCAGATGAGTTTCATGACCTGAGGCAGATGGCCATGCCAGTGCAACAGTACGAGCGTAGATTCTATGAGCTCAAATAGTATGCAGGTATTGGGGATGATGAGTCTATGTTGGTGCAACATTTTATCAAGGGCTTGAATGCCTGGATTACTGGAGGGGTTCATGTATTCAAACCTAAGTATATGGAGGTTACCATGGAGAAAGCCCAGTTAGTGGAGGAGAATTTGGCTATGGCACTCGGTGGGCATTCAGGTGTGCACATTAGTAGTGTGCCTTGTGTAAGTGTTGGTGGTTAGTCACAGGTAGCCAACCCTTCAAGAGACCATCATGCACCGCACAATAGCAAGCAACAGCAACAACAGTGTTCTCAATCACAACCAAAGAACACTCAACCTCAGTAGGGTAACAGATTTCAAAATAAGAAGAACCAGAGTTGGCAATGTGCTAGGCAAGATCATGTTGATCGACACGCTTAGAGGACTTAGTCTATAGTGAGCAAGGGTGGTTTCTAGCATTCTAGTGCTTTTCAGGGTGGTGGTGGTTTCGGTAGAGGTTCAAAATGTTTTTCTTGTGGACAAAAGGACCATAGAGCCAGGCAATGTCCACAAAGGAGCACTTTGGGTTTTGGTTTAGATAACGGTAGCTTCAGAGATGACCGTAGGTGACGCAAGGAGGTCTCATAGAGTGTTTGCAACAATTGAGCATCAAGGGACAGCTTTGGAGACCGTAGGTAGAGGTCAAGCAGCCTTCTTTGGTGATCGTGTGCGAGCTTTAGCATCAGGAGTAAACTCTCAGGGGCAGAGACATGGAGTAGGTCAGGGTCCAGTGGGACCCTAGTGATGAGACTTCTGCTACCTGGGAGGATGCTTCAAGGGTGAGAGAGTCATACGCTTACCTACTTGTAGACTTCCAGGAGTAAGCCTGACTCTACGGGGGGAGGATGTAGTGCCCCCTCATTTTTAGCTTGTGATAGTGGTAGTTTTGCATTGCTCTTTGTTAGTATGAGACAGTTGTTAGTCTTTCATTACATTTATACAGTTCTAAGACATTTGGATTAGTAGGTTATGGTATATGTTTATTTTGATCTTGATGGACTATGTTCAACTAATATAGTTTAGACATGTGTTATGAGTTTATGATGACATTATTACTACTTCAGTTATGATCAGTTGGACATGATTAGTAATGGATTAATGTTGGCATGTTTTATTAGATCTATTGATAACTAAATTCAAATGTAGTAGTTATAATCTTGTTCAAGAACAAGGACAGTGTAGTATTACTCGCTTCGAGCACCCTACTATGCCACGATTCTTTGACTCTGTGTGTGTTGACATATATGTATTTGATCGTATACAACCAATTGTTCAGATGCAGGCTGCAGGTACCAAGCCTTGACTCCACTTGATATAGTAGGTTTGAGCAGACTCTTGCACCAATGGGTATCAGTGATGGGAGATAACGCGAGGTCTATTCCACTAGGTCAGTCCTTCTCTTCTGTTGTGGTCTCGAGTTGTGTTGTGATGCTTGGTCCTTGCATTTTATGTTTGGTAATCTTGTGTTGTGGAGTATCGTCGAGTTGTGTTAATAATGCTCATGTGTAGTTGGATAATACTTTAATGATTTGTTATTAAAATAATAATGCTTCTATTATGTTTATTGGATAATATTTGGTTTGTTCTAGAACTTGGAATAACACTTTAGTAAAATTTTATGATAGACTAGAATTAATTATCTTCTATCCAAGAGTATTTGTGTCATAAGTTGTGGTTACAGGTAATTAGTATGTAGTTGGTTAAAGAATAATTTTTGGTAAGTGAATTAATGCCTTGAGTTGTCAATTTTGAAATTGTAAGATTTGGGATCTCTTTTTATAGAAAGATTTTAAATTCTCAGAGGAGTGGGATGCTGGGTAATGGATGCATGTTTGTTTATTTTCTAAGCTGAACCATTTTATATTGGGGAAGTTTTGTTTCAGAGAGGGTGTTGGAATAAGAATTGGATTACGGGAATACAGAAGAAATTGGAGGCTCCAGGTCAAACTTTTGTTCCCGATATGTTCTGTATAATTCTTGTTTGAATGTTATTTGTGCTTGGTTAAATTATTTCTTTCCATTGTTCCTTTGAATTAGTTAGTTGGGGTTGTTCTATTTGCATGTCATTCTCTTCTACCTCTATTTCTATAGCTTGTAATTTCTATCTGCTTATATCATGAACAACCTGTGTTTTGTGTGTGTAATCAGCTTTTCCTGTAGCTAGAGTTTAAATCTCTTTGTAGTTTGAGTCGTTATGTGCCTGTGTGTTCGGTGGTGGGTACCCCTAACCACACTCTCACGTTAGGAAATCACACCTTATGGTTGTAATGTTTAACCTTTGTTGATCTGTTTTCAAGATTCATTTCTCTTCAGATGTATTTTGTGTCTTAACCTCCTCATATATTAGAACCCAATCCATTGTAACCTCCTAGGGATATCAAGCAAAAGAGAAATGGCCATTCTTTTTTTAAATCTATTACTGGTTTTGGAACCCTCTCATCCTTAGTTGTCCTCTATGTCATAGTTTGGCCTCACCCTACATAAACCATCATAATGGTGGCTTGCAACAAAGTCCTCTTGCATTGAGTCCGAAATCTATTTTAATCAAATGCAATTTTAATTGTAATTTCTACCTCAGTCAATGTATTTGAGATTGTCGTATGTGTTGCCTTGCCGACATACGTGGGTTGATTTCCCCTCGTAATCCTCCTCTATCTCTCTTTTGAAGTTCTTAATGCTAGATTCCTCCCTGCCATCTAGGCCGAGTGCCGTTGAAGTATTTGGAGTTCTCTGATATCTTTTTAACACATTTTTGCTAGTCGTTGTTACCTCGAGCATTGTAATTCTATCTTATTGTTGTTAGCTCTTTGCCTAATTGGACTCCCATGATAGATCAAGGTTGAGATGCTGTGGTTGTTGTATCTAGCCAGTCGAATTGTGTTCTACCCTCTCTCATGTCATTAGAACTAAGCAAAAGAATGGCAAGTTGTGCTTGGCTAATTTCTGAGAGTTATTTCACCTCTATCACTCTCTCTGGCCATTCATTTCCATCGATGGAGCTTCCTCTGTGCTATGTCCATCACCATTCCCATTCCTCTAAGCTTTCAAGTTTTGTAGAGGTAATGATTTTCTTCTTTCCAATGGTAGTAGCGTGTGATTTCAGTAAGTTATATTGGTTCTTTCACCATCTTGGAAACTTCTATTAAGAATTGTGTATGACTATAGTAAAGATCACATTATGGGATTCATAGGTAGTAATAGTTAGTTGGCAGATTTCTTAGTAATTTCGCTGCCACGTTTTAAGGATGGGTTTAGTATTAAATATAGTATATACTTTGGTTTTTGTTGTATTGATATCGCAGTTTTAGAATGTAATCAGATATTGATGCACATAGCATAATATATGTAGTTGTAATTTGTTTTGTAGAATGTTATTCTTATAGCAAATTAGATATAGAGGTAGTTGCTGTTAAGGAATAGTAGATGGTAGCGTGTCAATAGGATCTTTTATGAATAGAAAAAAAACAATACATTTATCCTTTCTTATAGTTTTCTATATTAGAAATTTTATGGGGTAGATTATAGATGGCAATCCATGTGAATAGGGAAATACATAGGTTTTGATTGAAATTATAGATGGTATAATGTAAGAAAAATATACATATATGTATATAGTGTTTTGGATTGAAATGATTTTTGGTGAGATGATTAGTTTGTAATCTATACGTATAGGAAATTATGTAGGCTTATAATGTTTTGAGTTGAAATTTTAATATGTTAGATAGTTAATTCTGCTTATGGGAAATACATAAATTTGCTTTTGTGTTTGATTTGAAATTGTGTTGTTTAGATGTTAGTTCATAATTATACGTATAGTTGTTTATGTTAGAATGTTAAGTGGTAAATGTTATATAGTAAATTATGTTTATAGGAAATTATGTAAGGTTATGATGTTTGATTTGAATTTGTAATATGTTGGATAGTAAGTTATGTTTATGGAAATTATGTCTATATAAAAATAGTTGTTGTTTTAGCAATTGGTAATTATTAGAAAATTGAAATAGGGAAATGCATATACTTATAGTTGTGGTTATTAGAAATTAGTAAATAGTAAGATGTTAGGAAAATATAAACAAGCTTATAGTGTTGTTCATTAGAAAATCATAATAATTAGATGGTAGACGAAAATTTGTTTTTATTATAGCAAGAATATTTATATATTTGTGGTTGTTCTTATAAGGATGTGAATTTAGTAGATCTTAGTTGGAAAATTTTGCTTATTATTATATTATGATTTGTCTTTATTAGGAGAGAATGGTTGTTAAGGAATTAGTTAGTTAATTTACTTCTGGTATTGTTGAGAAATTGTTATTTCATAAACTAGAATTTTCCTTGAAGGAAGTTAAAATATCATAAATAATTTCATATTTAAATTAGGAGTACATTGAATCTCTTATGCTCGATTATTCTCCTTGTTGTATCTATATGCTTGTATTGGATCGTTGTGTTTATTTTGGGGGTGGAGTGTATGTGTATGATTTGGTTAATTGTGAAGTGGGAATCTTGAGAGATGTCATGACTACTTGGTTTCATAATGCAAAAGCATTGTCCTTGTTGGATAATGGTTACTTTATCATTGGTTTTGTACCTAACTCCAGAGGTGTGGTGTCTTGGTCTTTTGTTCAGTTTGTGGCATGTCAATGTAATGAGTTAACTAGATTTTTGAGTCTTGTAATGAATGGGGAAATAGCCTTTTTGATATGGAACTTGGTATTTGTTAATGTATCATGAAGGTTTGTGGGAAGTTAGATGCCTTATGGCCCTCACTCATGCATGTCATTTGTTTCAGATGTTGTATAAGATTAGCTAGTGTAGAAAGGAGAGTGGCTTCCATGGTGGGGTCGGTGCCTAAAGTGGTTGTTTGGATAACCCCATGGAAGTTGTAAATAGGTGATAACTTTAAAATGTATCTAGATGGGTCAGGTAGTCTTCCACATAAAAAGATAAGTATGTTGCCTCACCCATGCCTTGAATGTTCTCAAAGGCTAAGGATGGGATGAGAAGGCCTGGTTGGCAAGGTTGACCTCCTTGTCCACATGAGAGGATATGTCGTCTCCACATGTGTCACCCTATGGGGCCAGTGCCAAAGGGTCACTAGGATAACCATAGATGGGGGCCAGCTTCTAGTGAGAGATAGCCTGGATAACCCATGATCAAGACCATGCAATGACACTCTCCTCGCTGCAGCTTAGCTACTTCCCTCTTTATGCTTTCATTGTTACCTCTAGATTGATGTCTTGTCTTGTGTAGTTTTGTTGATATGGTCGGTTGTGTCAGGTTTGTGGTTGTTTTGTTAGTTTGGATGTTGTTACTTTGGCTTAGTGGAATCCTTGTTGTTATATCCTAGCTCGGAGGGGTGGACCTCAAGGTTCCACATGGTTAGGTGGCAGAGCAATCCATTGGTCTTCTTGGAGAATCAGTTTGAGTCCTTTGCAGAAGTGATCCAATTCTAGAATTGCATAACACTTTCATTGATGTTGTATACTTTCACATATATTCATGTGTAAATTGACACATTCGGTCTTGTAATTCTGTAATGTGACCATGTAAACTAACTATCTTGCAAATGTAAAAGTTGTTCTTATTTGTAGTTGTATGATGTAACCACTTGTGTGGTTTAAACTCTATATTCACTAATGCAATTGTGTTTTCCTAGAGGGTTAGAAGTGCACTTTTTTTTATGTAGTGTATTATGATATCTTTGGATACTAATATTGCAATTTCTTGCTTTCAAAAAAAAATTATTTCTGTAATTTTGCACTTTTTAGTCTAGCACTCTAGGGTTGCATGACGGGGCCTCACAACCCTGAAGTAAGGTATTTGGATAGCATATGTAAGAACCACATGAGTTGTAATGCAAATTTATTTGCCTCCATTGACAAGAGTGTCAGGTCTTAGATCATGATGGGGAACAGTCAAAAGGTTCCTATCATAGGAAGAGGCATCATCATAGTCCTATCTAAGGAAGGTGAAAAAATGTAGATCCAAGATGTCTATTATGCCCCTAGCATAAAACAAAACCTATTGGGCATTGGATAGATGGTCCAAAATGGTTATAGAATCCTGATGGAGAAAGGGGAGTGCATTATCTATGATCTCGATGGTAGCATGAAAGTCATTGTAGTAGTGCAGATGATGAAAAATAGAATGTTCCCCCTTAGGTTGCAGTGCTCAGTGCTCTGTGGAGCTACACATATCAAGTTCCAGATGGCTCCAGATAGCTCTGAACTCAACCAGATGGTGTCTACAGTAGTGGCTCAGAAGTCAGCCTTCAAGACAGTCATCCAAGACCCATCCAAGCTTTGGCATTTAAGGTATGGGCACTTGAGTTTTTCTAGTTTAAGTCTTTTGTCCAAAAAAGGCATGGTTAGAGGGCTCCCAACTATTGTTGAGCCTAATAGGAAATGTGAAGCCTACATTTTAGGAAAGCAACACAAGCAGCCCTTTCAATCAAGGCATTCTAGGAGGGCAGGAGCACCATTGGAGTTGGTGCATTCTAATTTGTGTGGACCCATGAAGACTCCCACTGTAGGTGGAAATGTATATTTCGTGACCTTCATTGATGATTATAGAAGAAAGGTATAGGTTTATTTCTTGAAGAATAAATCTAAAGCATTTGAGAAGTTCAAAGAGTTTAAGGCCTTAGCTGAGAAGCAAAGTGGCCATAATATCAAGGTCCTCAGAATGGACAGAGGGGGAGAATATGTCTCCAAGGAAATTTTGAATTTCTACAAGTATGAAGGCATTCATAATTAGTTTACAACACGGTACACTCCACAACAAAATGGAGTTGTTGAGAGGAAAAACAAAACCATCACAGGGATGATAGCAAGCATGCTAAAAGAAAAGGGACTATCAAATGATTATTGGGGTGAGGCAGTCACAACAACAACATACCTTATAAATAGAAGTCCCACAAAGGCTGTATGGGATAGAATTCAACAAGAAGCAGTGACAAATGACAAATGGAGTGTGGAGCACCTACAGATTTTTGCGTGCATGGAATATGCATTTGTGCCTAAAGAGAAGAGACATAAATTTGATGACAAAGGAGAAAAGTGCATCTTCATTGGGTACAGTGAAGAATCCAAAGGCTACAGGCTATACAACCCTATTACCAAGAATATTATAATCAATAGGGATGTTGAGTTCTTAGAAAACGAATCGTGGGATGGCACAGTTGACACCACCACATGTATCTCATAAATGATACCCATAGATGATGAAGAAGGTGGAAATGAAATAGGAACTTCCAGTAGTGAAGCAAATTTAGCACTGGAGCACTTTGGATCCAACTCTGGGGCTCTCCAGAGCCATTCTTAGAATAGTTTAGATTTAGTCAGTTCAAGACAACAGTAGCACAGTCAACTCTAGAGCACACTAGAGTCAAGTAGTAGTAACTCCAGAAGTAGTTCAGATCCTATGCTCACTTCTCTAATGCCTAGAAAGACAAGGAGCATGAGGGAGATTTATGAAGACACCAGGTATGATAATTTAGATGAAAGTTTGGACTTTGCTTTGTTCTCTTATGCTGATCCAATAGATTTTGAAGAGGCAGTGAAGGAGGAAAAATGGTGTAAGTCTATGGATGAAGAGTTGGATACAATAGAAAGGAATGAGACATGGGAGTTAATAACCTTACCCAAGGGTAAACAGGTTATTGGAGTCAAGTGGGTCTATAAGACCAAGAGTACTACTGAGGGAAAAATTGAGAGGCATAAAACAAGGCTAGTTGTTAAGGGATAGAAACAATAGCCTAGAAGAGACTATGATGAGACCTATGCACTAGTTGCAAGGTTGGAGACCATGCGAGAAGTCATAGGAATTGCAGCCCATCACAAGTGGAAGGTATATCAAATGTACGTGAAGTCAGCCGTCCTGAATGGAGTATTGAAAGAGGTGTATGTGAAACAACCACCTAGCTATGAATTCCTAGGGCATGAAGACAAGGTATACAAGATCCAAAAAGCTCTCTATGAGCTTAAGCAAGTACCTCAGGTATGGTACAGTAGGATAGATTCCTATCTACTAAGTAATGGCTTTAGCAAAAGTGGTAGTGAACCCACAATCTACATCAAAGAAGCCAATGGTGAAATTTTAATTGTTGTTTTGTATGTAGATGATCTAATTTTTACTTGTAATAGTTATCTCTTTATTTTTTATTTCAAAGAGGTGATGAAGAAAGAGTTTGAAATGACTTACCTTGGTTTGTTGAGATATTTTCTTGGCTTTGAGGTCCAACAAACTGAGCTTGACATATTTATTTTGCAAACTAACTATGCCAAACAAATTTTGAAAAGATTTAAGATGCAGAATAGTAAGCCTACTCCAACACCAACTGCCATAGGTCTAAAATTGAGCAAGGAGGACAACAACAATGAAATGAACCCAACCCTCTACAAGAGCATGGTTGGAAGTCTGATGTATTTGATTGCTACAAGGCCTGAGTTAATGTATGTAGTAAGCCTGATATCAAGGTTCATGGAGAAACCTAAGGACACACACTAACAAGAAGGAAAGAGGATCTTGAGGTATGTCAATGGCATGCAAGGCTATGGCATATTGTACACTGAATCAAGTGAGTTTGAGCTAGTTGGTTACACAAATAGTGATTGGACAGGAAGTATAGATGACAAAAAGAGCACATTAGGATATGTGTTCCACATAGGTTCAGGACCCATTTGATGGGCATCTAAGAAGCAACCCATTGTCTCTCTCTCCATAGTTGAAGAAAAATACATAGTAGACAATGCAACAACATGTCAGGCTATTTGGTTAAGAAGAATCCTTACAGATTTGAACGAACAACAAGAAGATGGTACAACCATATTTTGTGACAATGTTTCCTCTATAGCCTTGATGAATAATCCACTCTTTCATAGATGAAGCAAACACATAGAGATCCAGTATCATTTCATAAGGGAGATAGTGGAGAATGGAGAGATTAAACTACAGTTTTGTAGGTCTGAGAAGCAACTCTCAGACATTTTTACAAAGGCACTATCGAAGGAGAGCTTTGAATGCCTGAGAGACAACTTGGGCATTGTAGATAGCTCCAGATTTTAGCTCTAGAAAGAAATCTCTAGACAGCTTCAAATAGCAACAGACAGCTCCAGAGACACAGAATGAATGTGGTATGTGGCTCCAAATTAAGGGGGAGTGTTAAAATTATTAATCTAGAGAAGGAATTTAATTCACCTACCCCATCAGAGATCTCTTTAGATCTCATTCCTACTGCCACAGACCAAATTAGTTAATGCCATTTGTTGGCTTGTCAAAAAATTGTAAATGCTGGTCAGTTTCTTTATTGTTGTAGGTGAGTTTGAATTTTAAGTTTGAGTAGTAAAATTTTGGGTAAAGAGATAAGTCAAAAGGACAGAATGAGAATGAATAACAGTCAGTAAGAGAAGAAGAATATTGTGAGCAGCAGAAGCACAACAGAAGAAGAATGTTTGTTGTAGTAATAACATGAAGAATACAGTAGTGAGGGAGTGCAGAGATTTGAGCTCCAAATAGCTTCAGACATGCACAACAGTTAGTTAGTGGAATGAGTAGAGCAACTCTAAACAGAGGACTTCAATAATGTCCAACAAGCTCTAGAGTGAGCATTAGTTGTAGGAATAGAGGAATTAGAGCCGTAGCTCTGAGTTGTATTTGTTTTATGTAAAATAGTTTTTTAATTGATAAATAGAATTCTCTATTTGTGCATTTTTCTTTGCGTCCCCTCTCTATTTGTTTTATTCTTCCTCCTTTGAGTGGTATCTCAGCTATACCACTCCCAACATGATTATCACCTACCGATTACATTTAAGAAAGATTCTAATCCTTATCATCAAACCCACTTTGTGCTTATCTTTTAATCATTGTATTCTCTGCAAAAGTCTCATTATTAGGCTTACTATCAAAATAGTCTGTGTGCCTTGTATATGATGTCGCATCTTGCATGCATGTCTACCAAAGCATTTTTAACTATAATATTTGGCAATGAGCTTTCAGCTATGCTTCGATGGATGATCATAGCCTATTCCAAAGCTTCCTTCTTGGCACTTGCAAATGGGCATGCTGACTAAGGTTGTGGATTTTGGCTTTATGCCCCTACTGATCACATTTTATTGAAAGTTTTTGAAGCCTTCTCAAAAATCTTTTTAACTAGCAAACATTTTTTTCCATGGGTTTGCATCTCTTTTTGATGTTAATGCCTCGACTATGTTTTCTTTTCTTTGCATGCATGGCTCATGACTCTTGCAAATTACCAACTTTACACTGCAGTGGAAGAGAAATAATTATTTCCTCTTTTTCCAGATATTTAAGTAAAATGATTTGTAACTATTCCTAGAATTGGTCCTGTCGATTTGGTAATCATGTTAACCAGTGGCTTCCAACATATGGCCTATCAGCCTATACTACGTGTTCCAATTTTGACCAATGATAATTTAAGCTTTTTCCTGCCTTTCTAGAAATGAAACGATTGGAGCAATCTTCTAAGTTTAGAAAATTCCTCATTCTTTCAAGAAGTTGCTGCCTTAGTACTATTATCTGCAATATTTTAAGCCTTTGGTGTTTATGTTTAGTCATTAATCTTAGATTATCCTTGATGCTTCTAGTACATTAGATGATTTTGACAATCTTTATAATGTTTTAAGTCTGTGTTTAAACTAATGCCATTGGTCCTACTTGAATCCTTATATCTTTGAGTAAGCATAAGTTGAAGAAAATATATTTAGAAACCTTGCTAGGTAGAAATACAAACCAAAATTTTATATATGCTAGAAAAATAATATAGGGGGTTTGGGTAAAGATAATATGTAATTTTTGTGTATAGAATATATGGGGGAAAATGGAAGCGCAACCACACATTCTGACCCGTATCCAAAATTTATAGGTAATCAATGTCAAAGAACTTCAAAGGTTTTTAGGATTGGTTAATTATATTGCTGGATTCTATTGCAAGCTTGTAGAAGATCGTCTAGAGCTGAATAAGCTCTTAGGAAAGAATCCACTAGAATGGTCAGAAAAGCATGATGCCTTGATAAAAAGGATTAAGAAGAAGTGCTCTAAACTTCCACCATTAAGACTCCCTAGAAATGGTTTCACAATTGTTGAAACTGATACAAGTGAGTTTTCCTAGGCAGGCGTTCTGAAAGAAAAGACTGTCAGTGGCAGAGAAGAAATTGTAAGATATATCTCTGGTAGCTTCAAAAATAGTGAGATCAATTATCACAGTACTCACAAAGAAATTCTTGCAGTTATCAATACTTTAAAAGCCTTTTAAATGTTTATTGCTGACAAGAAGTTTCTAATTAGAAGCAATCTATAGAATTTAAAAAGATTCTTCAAAAAAGAATCAAAGGATAAAGTTGTCCAAGGAAGACTTCTCAAATGGGCTCAGTTTTTAAATACATTTGATTTTGAAATTGCACATCTTCCCGACTCCTCTAATCTTTTTGCAGATTTCTTATCTAGAGAAAGTAATGTTTTTGTCAAGATAGAACATGATGTTCTTGTTGAAGGACCACCTACAAAGTTCACTGGTCATGTAAATGTCATCAAGATTCGTGAACATCAGTGGTATGAAAAAAGTTTCATGGAGTGGAGTACTAATCCTTTTGCTATGCGAGATAGACATAATTATTTTATGGCTAATGATCTATTGCATGATAGATTTAGATGGTTGGTTGCCGCACAACAATTAAAGTTAGAAAATTTGTGGACAGCAAGGTCATTCTTTGAATTCTCATCTCAGTGTGAGAATCTTGATCCTGAAATCAAAAATGTTTTACAAAATTGGGCTGAAAGTGATGTTGTCCTCCCAATTAAATTCCTAAATCCATTTTTTGATAGAACTGATAGATGGCTAGACCATGAAGGAGGAAAAAATCCCATTCGAGACATGTTTCAAGGACCTCAGATCCCTCCTGATGGAATGGACTTTTCAGGGACTTCATCTTTTTCTGGATATGTATTCAAACTCATATTTGGATCTAAGACTGAAAATCTTATCAGTTGGCATATGGTATAGACATATGGCCCAACAAGTTTTGGTTCCAGATTCCAATACTGGACTACTCCAAATACTTTAAAACACCTGTATGAGAAACAAATGCCTATTTGGATTCATACCAAAACTTACAGAATGGACCAAGCTAACAATACATCTATCAACCATGGGATTTATGGACCACATAAACTCAAGGTCTTAAGTGTTATGTGGAAAGAAGATTTCCCACCTCCATCAATTGACCCAAGTCAACCTTCAAGCTCTCAGGCTCATGGCGGTCTACTTCCAGGATGTTCTCCTCATCCTACATGGGAATCCTACAATCACTAAAGATACAATGAAGAAAGAGGTAGAGAATATTCACCTCATCCTAAAAGGACTACCAGAACCATTGCTCCAGATTGTATGCATCTAACTGGCGAATTCTGTGAAGGATGTATTATGTATGCCAGACACATTTACAGTGACTCTGACCCAAGCACAAGCTAACAGATGTGGCTTGTCATCCATCAAAGATATCTATCTCTTCATGTCAAAAAATAGACATGGCCCACACCATAGTAAATGGGGAAAGGATACATGCCTAACAGTATGCACAGGTTATCCTTCCTATGATTAAAAAGATGATTTGTAAAAAGTAGATTCCCACTAGGTCATGTCTGTCCACCTTTATCTTGGTTCATGGATTATTTAGTCCCATCAGAGGAATCTTATCCTCAATGGGTAATCCTTCAGATAAGGGTTTGCACATGTCAACTTTGTAGGGTTAGACTTGAAAACCAGACTTAAGAGAATAGGTTAAAGATCTGCCTCTAAGATCTATATAAGGACACAAGGCTTCCTCATTCTTCACAGAAGTCTTGGTGAGTGAGTCTCTTTGTAAAGGTCTAAGTCTAGAGTCTTAGAAGAGTCTTAGAGAATTTTAGTCTGAGTCTTTAGGAAATCTTAAAGATCAGAGTAGTATGCTCTTTCTGCTTCTGTAGAAATCAAAAACTTAGAAGTCTTGAAAGCTTCAAGGTTTTGTTCTATCCACAACGAGCATTGTCTATGAGAATAGTATGATCTTAATATATTTCTGCAAGCCGATTGCTCTTTCTATTGTTGTGTTCCAATTCTGTTCTCATTTGCAACTGTCTCAAAATGTGGTATCAGAGTCAAGTTCAGTCATTTTGTGTTATGATTTCTAACTACTTTCTCTGAATACAGTCTTTGCATGACTATATTAGTTCAGTTGTTAGAAGTAAAATCTAGAAGTTGAATGTATTGCTCTATGTATTGCTCTTCATATTTCTCTTACCGTCAAATGTATTGCTCTTCGTATTGCTCTTACTGTCAATCTTTGTTGTAAGTCCTTGCTATAAGTCCCACTGTTAAGCAGTGATTAGGCATTTTAGGGTGATTAAGGCTGTAATCTGGTAATTCAAGCATGAATTTGAGCATAGATTGGAGCACATACAATAGTGGATCGAGCTTCTACATCTGGATTTGATGTACCACCTAAAGATCACACTAAGGATCACAGTGCAGAGATTAGTTTCACAAATTTCTTTCCTGATGCTAAACAGACATTTTCTTTACCTTAAGTTAGTAGTAATGCTTTAGATGATGTGTCTAGTAAAAGATTTGTAAATGAAGATTTTTGTGTACCTATGATAAAACCTTCTAAAATTTATAAAGATATACCTGATAGTCTGGTGTCCATGATAAATCAATCTAAAGGTCTTAAGAATTTCTTTGGTTATACTTCATGCTAGAGATGTCAAGTAGCCACCCTGCAACATGTAGTAACAGCTGGATCAGAGGGCAATCTGAAATTGTTTAATGATGCCCAAATTAAGAAATTCAGAGATCAAGCAAATGCCAATCCAAAGAACCCCCAGTTCATACATCTCTCCTATGTTAGAATTGGTATTACAGGTCATTATAGGAAGGGTCTTCCTATAATTATTTTTATGATGTTAAAAGATGAAAGGTTCTTTAAGTTATCCCATGCTTTATTAGGATGTGCCTGTGATTCAATGTCTGAAGGATCATTGTATATTGATTGTTTGGTAGATTTCCCAGTTAGCCTTAAAGATGGTAACCTTGATGATGTATAGACTTACTAGTTCAAAACAATGAATCTGTTTATGAAGAATAATTCTATAGACCATTCCCTTGTCTTTCTAGTCCATTATCACCTCTATAACAAAGTCATTCCATTAATGATGAACCCAAGGTGAGCCTAGGGAATAGGTCTGTCGACCATCTGGAAATCTACTTCTGAGCACATCCAACTAATAGCCCCAAAAATAGTCCAACATAAAGATATCCAACTTCCACAGGAATGGGCGTTAGACCTCTAGGATAAAGACTATTAGCCTCCACCAGAAAAAACTCCTCAGTTACATGGTGTAATTTTAGAAGAAATAGATGACCAAGCAGTTATTAGATTCTCCTCTAGGCGTACCCTGTCCACGAGAAAGAAACAAAAATTTAATCATAATAAGCCTGTGCCATCTGTGTATTCTAGATCACAGAGTGTTCATCTTCAACCTTCCAAAGGTTTTGAAAATTTGTTTAAAATTCCTTCTATTAAAAACCCTGTTCCATCTACTTCTAGTGCTAGTACCTCACATACACCTATATCAAATCCATGTCCACATGATCAGTATTCCTCCCTAGACAATGGATTCTTTAAATGTGAAAAATGTTCATTTATTTTCCATTCACTCACTAGTAAAATAAACATGATATCTAGCTGATCTGCTACTATTCTAGAATAGGATATCAAAGAAACCAGTGAAAAGGCCATTTATACGCCTTCTGGATCTTGTATAGTTCCCGAAACCATTGCACCCTTTAAGGATTTCATGTTGAAAGATATTTTCGGTCACTTCCAGGATGACTTCTGGCCACTACATGTCACCCCTATAGGAGAAGTCCAAGGGTCTAGTCAGAGTAAGCTTTTAAATTGGACAAACTTGTGCATAAGAAAAAGTCTTCTGTTGCTTCATGAGAAGAAGACTCAAGATGAAGTTTAAAGCCTTCACCAAGAGAAACATATGTTATCTCTTTAGGAAAATATGCACGCAGTTATTGCATCATTAGAACAGCTTGAAAATGATCTCTTTCAGCAACTGAAAGATGAAGTCCTTGAGCTTAAAGCCGCTTATACCCAATTCAAAACACATGCTGAAGCATGGTGGGTCACTCTACACAAAGTAGTAGAAACACATAGAGAAAAGATGCAACAAGTTAGAGAAGTAAATAAACTTGATAATGATGTGTTAAGTGCGTAGTTGTCAAACTGCAAAATATAGATGAAGCACACAGATGACAAGATAGATCTTGTCCAACAAGAAATTCAACATGTTAATACAAATCATATTTTGTTAAGAGATTCTATTGTTCAGGAATCCTCTGAGATTAAAACCCTGGTTACTACTGTACAAACTTAGTCTTAGAAAACAAAAGTATTGAATTTCCCATCCAGTGCCAAAGGATATTTGTAGGCCCAGTATGCAGGACCTAAGTTGTCTACCAATCCTAAGCAGCCTGTAATAGAAAAGGTCTTTGATCCCACAACTGGAAACCTCAGAGACACTACTGAGGAAGAGAAATCATCTTGCAAGTTCCAGATGGCAAGAGGAAGCGGAACCAATCCAAATGGCTCCCATCAGTTGACCCATTCAAGAACATCCAGTCCTACAAGTTAGATACTCCTCCTTTGGTTAACTTTGATAGCTTTGAGGATGTAGAAAACATGAGGGGAATTAATGCCATGTGCGCTTAGATCACTAACTACATGTCTACCAATGATGGAGCTGATGAAGCTCAAGTGATCAAGAAAGCCCTCAATTCTATGACTGGAGTGGCTAGAAATGTATGGGATAGGCTAGAAGATACTTTCCGAGAAAACCTGATAGCTCGTGGTACAAATCACGTGTGTGCTCAGTTAACCTATTTGTTTGTTGGAAAAATAGACACAAGAGAAAAACTTGCCTAAAACAAGTTCATCAAAGGCAAGTGTAAAGATTTAAAATATTTTAAGGAATATTGTGATGATCAATATAAGAATTTCTATCAGTCTGGCCGTGAGAAAAACTATGAGTTTATGTTCACTACTTTCCTCAAAAGTTTTGGCACTGCTCTGGGAGAATTCTATCATAAAAGGGTTCTTGAGAATTTAGTAAATGAGGGAATAGAAATGAAAGAACTCACCTATCCCCAACTGGTGTAGTTCCTGGTAGAAACTAATGAAGAAGTATGTCAAGCCTCACAGAAGAGAAAGGAAATAAAGAAAATCAAACCTTTGATTTCATCTTCTATATGTTACCGGCTCGTGCCTTCTAATCAGTATTCTAATAAGTGCAAAGAATGCAAGTCTTCTTCTAAAAAGAAATATTTTGATAAAGAGGATAAATATTATAAGAAGAAAAGAAAAAATAGTATAGTAAATATCCTAAAAAAAAGGGATATTTTAGAAAAAAGGATAAAAAGAGCTCTGGTAAAAAATGGGAACATACTTGTTACATCTGTAAAGGGAAACATTATGCTCACAAGTGCCCAGACAGGAACAAGAAAAAGAACAAAGGAAAGGTTCGTGCAGCTAGAGAAGCTGGACTTGACAACAATGATGAATATGAATTCATCAATGATTATCCTTTGGATTCAGATGATGTAATTCTTTCTGGAACATTAGAAAGATCTAAATCTGAAGAGGCTAAATATGTGTCTACCCCTGAGTAGGCAAATGTCAATCAAATCATTGCTCAAAAGGAAGAAGAGTCAAGCTCTTCTAATTTTGAAAACTCATTCTTCTGTCGGATGCTCAGAAGAAACACATGAGCTAAACTGGATAAGGTAATTGAAGAGATTATCTAGATTGAGAAAAGGCTCAATGAAATGAATATGGGCCAGGAAACCTGGAAAAAGCTAACTAGTAAACTAGAGCAGCTTAAATCAGAAAAGCATATCTTGTTAAAAGAAGAAGTACCAACTCCTAGACAAATGATAAGAAGAATGCCTATTCTTAATTATGCTCAGCAAGTCACTCCTACAGAGTTGACTGCACCAATTGCTCAGTGCAGTATGGCAGTAGCACCTTCAGACGGTAGTATGGCTAGGCGTCTATGGAGATGACAAAGAAAAACTTTTCTGGAAAAAGTAATTCAGCAAGCAAGAGCAGAAATAGAAGAGATTGATGATGAAGAAAATATCAATCTTGTTGAAGAAATGGAAAAATCTCCTAAATTGGACAGATACATCAATTAGTATAATTCATCTACTGGTGTCCAACTACCACAACAAACTTCTACTCGAGAAGAAAAACATTTCTGTGAGGAAAAGCCCTACAGTCCTTTGGAACTGCCTATGGAAGAACTAGTCCAGAGTCTGGTTCTCATTCCTAACATCGCTCCTTTTATTGAAGAAGGTTGTAGCAGCAGTCATCATTAGATGAGAACCCTCCAAAGAAATCTGAAGACTACAACATGTCCAGGTGTTATACTAACTATCCATCCTCCTGGAATTAAAATGTATCCATTAGCCTTCCTATGGGATACTAGAGCAGATATTAATGTTGCCCGATATAATTGTTTTCCTAAAGTTTTATGGATAGAAGGAACTACAAAAATTGTTTTTGGAAAAGGCAAATTTGAATCTAAGCTTATTTGCAGAGTTCCTATCCAATTGGGAATGGGATTTATGGATGAACTAACTTTTGTTCATTATGAGGTTGAAGGATATGATGGTGTGATTGGTAGCAAGTCAATGCAAAATTGGGAACCCATTATAATGGATTCTACATTCCAGATGCCTCGATTACATCAGGATCTCGCCTTCACCACTAAGACAAAAATCCCTAAGAAAAAGAAAAAGGAAAACATTGTGTGGTTAACAAAGCAACTAGAAGTTGTAGAAGAATCTTTGGAGCAGCTAAAGGCAAAATTTGCAAGTACAATCATGACGAAGGACTTGTAGAAATAGAAAAGGAACTTGACTTGTTCTCTACCTCTTAAAAGAGATGTCTCAGGTAATGAAATTATTCCCAAGGCAAAAGATAATTATTTTCTGATGAGCATGCATGAAACAAAGCTTTTCTGAAAAGAAATTAAAGAATTAATTTCTTTAGATATTATTCAATTCTCCAGCTCTCCATTTTGCTGTCATGCAATGTATGTTCCCAAATTTGATGAAAATGGAGTGGAACTAACTAAGACAAGGCTTGTGGTCAATTATAATCCTTTAAATGAATGTTTGGTTGATAATCAACATCCACTACCAAGAAAAGATCATATTTGGCAGGTAATACAAGGCAGCAATGTGTATTCCAAGTTTGATCTAACAAAGGGTTTCTGGCAGATAGGGTTAAAAACTGAGGATTTCTACAAAACAGTGTTCTTAGTACCTCAGGGACTATTTAAATGGAAAGTTCTTCCATTCGGCATCAAAACTACCCCTTCTATATTTCAACAAACTATGGATCACATTTTTAATAAATATTTTGAATTCATTCAACCATACATTGATGAAATTCTTGTATTTAGCTAGGATATGAAGCAACATTTGCTTCACCTTCAACAGTTTCTGTACATATGCCAGGAGCATGGTATCGCTATCAATCCTACCAAATCTCACTTTGCCCAGTGTGAGATTATTTTTATTGGCACACTTAACACATCGTTATTAAGTTTATTTTTTGCTCTAACTTGTTGCAGTTTTTCTCTATGTGTTTCTGTTGCCTTGTGTAGAGTGACCCACCACACTTCAAAATGTGTTTTGAATTGGGTATAAGTAGCTTTAAGCTCAAGGACTTCATCTTTTAGTTGTTGAAAGAGATCTTTTTCAAGCTGTTCTAATGATGCAATAACTCTGTGCATATTTTCCTGAAGAGATAACATATGTTTCTCTTGGCGAAGGCTTTGAACTTCATCTTGAGTCTTCTTCTCATGAAGCAACAAAAGACTTTTTCTTATGCACAAGTTTGTCCAATTGAAAAGCTTACTCTAACTGGACCCTTGGACTTCTCCTATAGGGGTGACATGTAGTGGCCAGAAGTTAGCCTGGAAGTGACTGGAAATATCTTTCAACATGAAATCCTTAAAGGGTGGAATGGTTCCGGGAACTATACAAGATCCAAAAGGCATAGAAATAGCCTTTTCACTAGTTTCTTTGATATCATGTTCTGGAATAGTAGCAGATCTTCCAGATATCATGTTTATTTTACTAGTGGGTGGATGGAAAATAAATGAACATTTTTCACATTTAAAGAATCCATTGTCTAGGACAGAATACTGATCATGTGGACATGGATTTGACACAGGTGCATGTGAGGTACTAGCACCACAAGTAGATGGAACAGGGTTTTTAACAGAAGGAATTTTAAACAAATTTTCAAAACCTTTGGAACGTTGAAGACGAACACTCTATGATCTGAAATACACAGATGGCACAAGGTTATTTTGATTAAATGTTTGTTCCTTTCTCGTGGACAAAGTACGCCCAGAGGAGAATCTAATAACCACTTGGTCATCTATTTCTTCTAAAGTTACACCACACAACTGAGGAGGTTTTTCTAGTGGAGGCTGACAGTCTTTATCCTAGAGGTCTAATGCCCATTCCTGTGGAAGTTAGATAGCTTTATGTCAGACTATTTTTGGGGCTGTTAGTTGGGTGTGCTCTAAAGTAGATTTCCAGATGGTCAATAGACCTTCTATTCCCTAGGCTCGCCTTGGGTTCATCATTAATGGAATGACTTTGTTATAGAGTCGATAATGGACTAGAAAGACAAGGGAATGGTCTATAGAATTATTCTTCATAAACAAATTCATTGTTCTGAACTGGTATGTTAGAACATCATCAAGGTTACCATCTTTAAGGCTAACCGAGAAATCTACCAGACAATCAATATACAATGATCCTTCAGACATTGAATCACAGGCACATCCTAATAAAGGATGGGATAACTTAAAGAACCTTGCATCTTTTAACATGATAAAAATAATTATAGGAAGACCCTTCCTATAATGACCTGTAATACCAATTCTAACATAGGAGAGATGTATGAACTGGGGGTTCTTTGGACTGGCATTTGCTTGATCTCTAAATTTCTTAATTTGGGCATCATTAAACAATTTCAGCTTGCCCTCCGATCCATCTATTACTATATGTTGCAGGGTGGCTACATGACATTTTTGCCATGAAATATAACCAAAGAAATTCTTAAGACCTTTAGATTGATTTATCATGGACACCAGACTATCAGGTATATATTTATAAATTTCAAAAGGTTTTATCTTAGGTACACGAAACTCTTCATTTACAAATCTATTACCAGACACATCATCTAAAGCATTACTACTAACTTTAGGTAAAGAAAATGTCTGTTCAGCATTAGGAAAGAAATTTGTGAAACTAACCTCTGCATTGTGATCCTTATGTGATCTTCAGGTGGTACATCAAATCCAGATGTAGAAGCTCAATCCATTATTGTATGCGCTCCAATCTACACTCAAATTTGTGCTCGAATTACCATATTACATCCTTAATCACCCTAAAATACCTAATCACGGCTTAACATCGGGACTCACAGCAAGGACTTACAACAAAGATTGATGGTAAGAGCAATACGAAGAGCAATACAGAGAGCAATACATTCAACTTTTGGATTTTACTTCTAACAACTGAACTAATATAGTTATGAAAAGACTATATTCAAAGAAAGTAGTTAGAAATCATAACACAAAATGATTGAACTTGGCTCTAATACCACATTTTGAGACAGCTACAAATGAGAACAGAATTGGAACACATACAACAATAGAAAGAGCAATCTGCTTGTGGAAATATATTAAGATCATACTATTCTCATATACAATGCTCACTGTGGATAGGATAAAATCTCATCCTTCATAACTGTATGTAAATATGTTTAGATATTTATTTTATCTTTTTCTTTATCCTCTAATGCATAGGTTGAAGGTTTGAAGTATATTGGTAACGTAGTGGGTAGCATCTTACCTCTTGTGTATTATAACACTATATTAACTTATAAACCTAGGTCTTAGAAGATATCAACTCTTAGTTATACGGGGATTGTGTAGTTGATATATATTTGTTATGAGATAGTATAGTGTAGAAAAATATGTTATAATCGAGTATAAGAATTCTATGATCATTATGCTTGTTCGAAAATTTCAATAGCATGGCATGTTTTGTCTCTTAGTGGTAGTATCTCTTTTAGCTCTCAGGGACCTAGTTAATGATTGTGAGATAATAATAAATTGTCAACTTAAATAGAAGTATACATAAATTTGGGTTTTGCTTGACAACGATCTTAAATACTACTCAATGGCTCTAGATGAAATAAAATAGGCTTATAAATTGGTTTAACAGATTGACCTAGAATCCTTCCTTCACTCTAAGGTTTCATAGATGTTGAACATATGGTATCAACTTGTTTTAGATACTTGAGAGTTCTATGTATGAATGAGTTGAATTGCTATTAACTTTTATTTGAAATAGATGACTATCATATTGCCAATTTAAGGCTTGTTTTCTAAAATGATGTAATTACCGTAATGGCCTTTTTGTTGATGGTATGATGTATAATTTTTTGCATCAATATGTCTTGGTTTTGTGAAAACATCGCTAGTTGTTGTACAAATTTGTTGTGAATGCATCTCCTATTCTTGCATTATGTATGCTGATATATTAAGAAGAGATCCGGACTCCTTCACACAAACCATCTTTAGTTTGCTAGACCCCTTGTGATGGGTCAGGCTTCCCAGTAGGGAAGCACAAGGAAGCTTTATACTTCATGGCAAGGTGTATATCACCATGATGATACTCTCTCTCTCCTTCTCAGTGGTCATCCGAAAAGATGCTATATATATATATATATATATATATATATATATATATATATATATATATATATATATATATATATATATTGTTGTTGTTGTTATGTTATTCTTGTATAAGCTTACATGGCTAAATTTTTGGTAAAGGCATGACCTTGTTTGAGATACTTGTCGATTCATTGATGTATGTAATCCCTTTTGAAAATAAGGATTAAAGTTATTTAATTATGTCTCTTTTTCCGCTCTATTTTGTAAATAATTAATCTATTTAATTATTTTGGGATTGAATTGCTTTTTTGGAGGTTATTTTTAGTAAGTGAGTTTTATGAACCTTACATGTGGTATCAGAGTGCTACCGAGTTCAACACTCAGACCTTGAGTTTTCTGCAATTAGGTTGCATTGAATAGAGAACCTTAGTTATGGGTTAATATTATTTTAAAAAGTTAGCGAGTTAAACCAAGAAGTTTAGACGTAGTTTGATTATTCAGAGACCTCTTCGTCTTAATCACGTTTTCATAGGACTTGCTAGTAAGAGCAATGGTGACTATTGAAGTAAGCTAAGATGGATAGTATTTGGTGATAACCCAGGAATGATGATGTGGCAACAAAAGTGAATTAATAAGAAGAACAGATATATTGAGAAGAGAGATCTCTCTAATAACGTAAATGAGTTGATAAGATACAAGGAAAGAAGAAAAGATGAAATTTTTGATAAGAGGAAAATCATTTGTGAAGTAAATAGAGTTGATAATAATGGATAAATGTTGGTTGAGCCTTCTCAAAAGTAGGAAACCTAAGATGGATGTAAAAAGCAAGAATGTTTATAGGAGTACTAGGCTTTGGGCAAGGTGATTGTTGAGAAACATCTTATTCTTTCAAGACCTTTCGAAAATGCAAGGTTCAGATGTCTTAAGAATCTTCATTGGTGACTCATGATAGAAGCTGATTAGAAATGATTGATGTGGTGAATCATGTATGCTTGAAAGTACTTATATGAGAATGGTACTTTTTCTTGTGCAATGATGCACTTCTCAAAATTGTTGCCTTAATTACACTTATATACTAAATGAAAAATGTTCACTATAGCTATACTAAGGTGATGGATGTGTATTTCATAATTATTATTGTCCTGGTGCAAGTGAGGCACTAGAGTAAGTTATTGAATCCTTTGTATGTATAAAGCATTTGAATAATGATTTCATTCATAATGTGTGTGTGAAATACACTTTTTATTGTTGGATTGAGTAATGATCACTAGTTTTATACTAATTCGATTTATGCATATTTCATATTTTGTATGAGCTATGCACTTGTGTGAGGGATGCACTATCATATTTATTTGGTTTGTATTTTATGCAATATGAAATAGATTACTCTTGTTGAATATGCTTTGTGTGATAAGCTTACCTTCTGGGACAAGATGCTCAATGTGGGCTCCTAGAGACAGTAATTTACTTTTTCTAAATTACCACTTTTCTTATTTAATACTTTAGCCAAAGTGAGATGTACCATTGAAATAGATGGAATAAAAAGCCTAGTTTTATATTATTTGTCTCTGCCATATCATGCATGCCAAATATATGTCATCCAAGTTAGGAGTGCATATAGGCATCAGGCATGCATCCAGAGTTTCCCTCCTACAATTTGTTTTAGGTTTCTAGGCACCTCATGCAGGGTCAAATATTCTTCAAGTTAGGAAGAATCCTGGGGAAGTGTTATGCTTCATGGTTGGGTGGAAAAAGCACCTTAACCATCATTTGAATATCTTTATGTAATTCAAAAAATACATTTTATCATGTATTGAACCTTGATGACAAGGTATGTAATTGAACTTCTCTCTTTATGAACTAAGGTTGCACTTGAGGAATTGTAAAGATTATACATTCTGGATATCTCTGTTAATAGAAAGTTTCTCATAGATAGAAATTTATTTTTCAATGTTAAATTATATTAGCATTATCGCTAGTCTTTCTAATTAGGTTGATGACCATTTGTAAGTTGAAAACTTGTTGTTTTTCTTATTTGAAGACCTAGTTGTATTATTTTTTTGTTGTTGAGACTTTTTCTTTTGTTAGTGATTTGATTTGCCAATGATGATAACAAGTAGTATGGGATGCTTGTTTTTCATCATAAAGGCAATTGTTCTAATGTCTCATGGGAGTAGGCATGTTGACAAGATGAAAATAATTGATTCCTTTCTATAAATATCTTGGAATATGAAAAAGATTTGATTATGCTATATAAGATTGTATGAAAGAAATGAATCTCCTTGCATGCTTTTACTTGTTTGAAAGTATAGAAATAAAGTTAATTTGATGAACAATGATATGCTAACAATGTGTGCAAGTGAATGAATGTTAGACAGAGGAAGTTTTGTTGTAATGAATGAAAACAGGTATTTGGAGCAACGACACATTGCCAGGTGGGCTGATTTTGACATTAAGGTAAAACATAATTAAAGAGGTATGAAATTTTATCTTCAGTTAAGTTGATCATAGGGACAATGATTATTTTAAGGAGGGCAGGATGTCATAACCCCAATTTTTTAGTAATGAATTTTTTAAATTAATATTACTATTTCATCAACTATTTATGACTTATGTGCGTGATAGGAATACTCTCTCGATGGAAAGAGATTATGATCAAGGAGATGGTGTTTAGCTGATTGATGGTGGCTTGCGATGAAGTGAATCATTACACACACCATGTAGATAATTTTTACATTAATATGTGTGAATGTGTGTGTCAAGATAATTGCATTTATTATTTGCATAAATTTTAAAAGTAGACATAAATAAATAAAGGTTGCAAATAAATTAAGTGTATGAAAAAGCTTTAATTCAAACAAATTATTTTAGATAATTTAAGTAATTTTTTATCAAAGATATTCTTTATTTTAATCTATTTTAGACCACAGAAGAGGTGGCAATTTCATAAAGACATTTTCTTTGAGGGAATCTTGAATTTTAAGGAAAACTAATTTTAGAAAGTATTAGAGAAAGTGGGTAGCAAAAATTTATTGTCTTTGTCCATTTTATATGAGCATGCACTTTTAGGTTACAGAACACACACACTCTTTAAATGGGGGGAAATTTTCTTCTTGGTAAGGGGGCGATCCTTATCTTCTTCTTCTACTTCATGAATCATGGGGACCCTTTTTGGGCAAAACATTGGAAAGAGATATTGAATATGGAAATGAAGCATCACACTGGCTATTTTGCTCAAGGAGAGAAGCTTGATATAGAGATTATTTTTATTTTTTATTTTCAAGCCTGGATCTATGTCTTCTACTACAAATTCGTAGAAAGCAATGTACTTCTTACAATCATTCACATACTCTATTTTTGAAGATGACTGCATCCACTATGAAGCAGTATGTTTCTCATTTTCATATATTAAATTTCACATGTTCATATATTGCAGATCCATTACACATTATTTGGGAATGCATAGAGATTTAGTGATGGTAGTAAATGTTAAGCCTTATGCTTGATTATAAAATACTCAAGTAGCATATAATGCTAATATATTTGAATGGGATACTATTTGAGATTATTTCTATCAAACAGTTTGTGTGCCATGATCATGCTTCCACTTCTACTGTATGTTAGTATCTTAAGCTCTTTCAATGTACCCTGTGGTCATTGGAATTTAGGAGCCTTTCTTGTGCCTCTACATTTAGAATGGTATGGAAGTTCCATAAACCTTTATAATAAATCCATTTTGGTGCATACCCTACAGGCATTACATTCCATGAGACCACAGTATTGGAAGTATTTTATTCTCAATCCTTGTCTATGCTTCCACATTTCGGATAGACCTTAGTAAAGGTTGAAGAATCAGGATTTAAACCTACCTAATTGCATTTTCTTTAGTTGATAAATTTTTTCAACAAAATCATTATGTGTATATACTGCAATTGTTGCTTTTTCAGGGAGCATTATGTCAACGGTGTGTGTGCCTTCTCTTTGTTTCTTGTTTCTCGTAACAATATCTAATGAGAATTGTACTTGTTTTGTTTTCTTAACAAATGTATTTACCCTCTTCCAAAGCTCTAGTTTGGGCATAGGACCATAGGATTATCACCTGCTGATTATATTTAAGAAAGATTCTAAGCCTTATCATCAAACCCACTTTGTGTTTATCTTGTAATCATTCCATTCTCTGCAAAAGTCTTATTATTAGGCTTACTATCAAAATAGTTTGTGTGCCTTGTATATGCTATCAATCTTGAATGCATGTCTACCAAAGCATTTTCAACTATAATATTTGGCAATCCACTTTTGGCTATGCTTCGATGGATGATCATACCCTATCTAAAGCTTCCTTCTTGGTGCTTGCAAAAGGGGATGCTGACTAAGGTTGTGGATTTTGGGTTTACGCCCCTGCTGATCGCATTTGCTTGAAAGTTTTCTAAGCCTTCTCAATAGTCTTTTTAACCAAAAACTTTGGTTTTCCATGGGTTTGCATCTCTTTTTAATGTTAAAGCTCGACTATGTTTTCTTTTCTTCGCATGCATGGCTTACAGCTCTTGCAAATTACCAACTTTACACTACAGTGGAAGAGAATTAATTATTTCCTCTTTTTCCACATCTTAAAGTAAAATGATTTGTAACTACTCCTAGAATTTGTCCTAACGATTTGGTAATCATGTTAACCGGTGGTGTCAGACATATGGCCCATTAGCCTATACTACGTGTTCCACTTTTGACCAATGCTAATTTAAGCTTTTTCCAACCTT
Source organism: Cunninghamia lanceolata (assembly GCA_027924645.1). Classification (NCBI taxonomy): domain Eukaryota; kingdom Viridiplantae; phylum Streptophyta; class Pinopsida; order Cupressales; family Cupressaceae; genus Cunninghamia; species Cunninghamia lanceolata. Next base: position 11,754,775 of record BSBN01000193.1, read on the forward strand.
TTTGTCAATGAAACCATTGGAGCAATCTTCTAAGTTTAGAAACTTCCTCATTCTTTCAAGAAGGTGTGGCCTTAGTACTGCTATCTACAATATTTTAAGCCTTTGGTGTTTATGTTTAGTCATTAATCTTAGATGATCCTTGATGCTTCTAGTACACTGGATGATTCTGACGATTTGTATAGTGTTTTAAGTCTGTGGTTAAACTAATCCCTTTGGTCTGACTTAAGTCCTTATATCTTTGAGTAAGCCTAGTTTTAAGAAAATATATTTAGAAACCTTGTTAGGTAGAAATACAAATCAAAATTGTATATAAGTAAGAAAAATAATATAGGGGGTTTGGGTAAAAGTTAATATGTAATTTTTGGGTATAGAATATATGATAGGTTCGGTAATACTTGTAATAGAATGCAAAAAGGATAAAATCTCATCCTTCATAACCATATCTAAATATGTTTAGATATTTCTTTTATCTTTTTCTTTATCCTCTAATGCATAGGTCAAAGGTTTGAAGTATATTGGTAACCTAGTAGGTAGCATCTTACCTCTAGTGTATTATAACACTATGTTAAATTATAAACCTAGGTTTTAGAAGATATCACCTCTTAGTTATATGGGAATTGTGTAGTTGATATATATTTGTTATGTGATAGTATAGCGTAGAAAAATATGTTATAATCTAGTATAAGAATTCTAAGATCATTATGCTTTTTCGAAAATTTGAATAGCATGGCATGTTTTGTCTCTTAGTGGTACTATCTCTTTTAGCTCTTAGGGACCTGGTTAATGATTATGCGATAATAGTAAATTGTCAACTTAAATAAAAGTATACATAAATTTGGGTTTTACTTGACAATGATCTTGAATACTGCTCAATGGCTCTAGATAAAATAAAATAGGCTTGTAAATTGGTTTAATGGATTGACTTAGAATCTTTCCTTCTCTCTAAGGTTTCATAGATGTTGAATATATGGTGTCAACTTGTTTTAGATACTTGAGAGTTCTATGTATGAATGATTTGAATTGCTATTTACTTAATGTTATAGGAAAGATGACTAGATTGTGGAAATAACATCTTAGTTGAAGTTATTAACTTTTATTTGAAATAGATGACTATCATATTACCGATTTAAGCCTTGTTTTCCAAAATGATGTAATTACCATAATGGCCTTTTTGTTGATGGTATGATGTATAATTTCTTGCATCAATATGTCTTGGTTTTGTGAAAACATTGCTAGCTGATGTACAACTTTGTTGTGAATGCATCTCCTATTCTTGCATTATGTATGTTGATATATTAAGAAGAGATCTAGATTCCTTCACACAAGCTGTCTTCAGTTTGCTAGACCCCTCGTGATGGGTCGGGCTTCCCAGTAGGGAAGCACAGGGAAGCTTTATGCTTCGTGGCAGGGTGGATATCACCATGATGATACTCTGTCTCTCTCCTTCTTGGTGCTCATGCAGAAAGATGCTATGTGTGTGTGTGTATATATATATGTGTGTGTGTGTGTGTGTTTATATATATATGTGTGTGTGTGTGTGTGTGTGTGTGTGTGTTATATAAACACACACACACACACACACACACACACACACACACACACACACACATATATATTGCTATTATGTTATTTTGTATAAGCCTACATGGCTAAATTTTTGGTAAAGGAATGACCTTGTTTGAGATACTTGTCGATTCATTTATGTATGTAATTCCTTTTGAAAATAATTATTAAAGTTATTTAATTATGTCTCTTTTTTGTGTTCTATTCCATAAATAATTAATCTATTTAATTATTTTGGGATTGAATTGCATTTTCAGAGGTTATTTTTAGTAAGTGAGTTTCATGGACCTTACATGCATGCATTCACTTCTTATCTTTGCCAATCTATATGTTGATCTTAGCAAATAAGAAAAATGAATCGACACATTCAGTACTCAAAGGAATCAAAGTCAGAGCTCCCAACCACATGGTGTAGCAAGGTGATCATATCATAAATTATGTTGATCTCAGCAAATAATAAAAATGAATCGACACATTCAGTACTCAAAGGAATCAAAGTTAGAGCTCCCAACCACATGGTGTAGCAAGGTGATCATATCAGAAATTTGTTCTTTCAAATGACATCTCTTCAAATTAGTGGGAAGTCTCAAATTTCCTTTCTTCTCAACCTCTAACCAAATTTTGGCAATGTAGCTCTGGCACCAATCCTTCTTCTCATTATAAAACCCCCAAGCAGAGGACACAAAAACATCAACATTTTCTTCATAATCATCCAATTTCAGAGAAAGAGCAATGGATTCTAAATCAATTCTAGCTACCATAGAGCCATCTTGGGCTCTTATTTCTTGTGAATCTGGGAAATAATTATTATCACAAGTGACAATCAATTCATTATAGCACACAACAAGTGGAAAACCCCCATCTTGGTCCAAACTATTGATTACAATTTTATTGGCTAGAGATGTTCTACCTTTGGGTTGCATCCTCCTCTAGAAATCTTCTAGGTCAATGTGACCTAGCTTGGTGCATTTCACAGTGGATAAACCCTTCTCAACCATAGGAGACCCTTGAAAATTATATTTCATTTTAACTAACTTGAAAATCCATCTAGTCAAAAACTTGGAAACATTAAAGGACATAGTAGAAGTCCACAATTCATTTACAAGGGAAACACTATATAGATTCATGAAAAAGATATGGTTCCTCAACCCAATGAATTATAGTTTTTCTACAGCAAGAGAAAGAAAATTGGAAGAGGAAAATCCAATCGAGCTAACCTCTAAACGAGAAATTCTACAAATTATTCATGTATGGTGGACTGGTAGCTCCACTCTGCAATATGTCTCACATGAAATAATGAAAAATTTCTTTGTAGGGTGACTAACTTATTCATGTTTCATATCACTTTCCATTAATTCTCTCATAAATTCCATTTATTGTTGGTGGCATATTTTTTTAGGGGAAAATTGGATATGTTAATGTTTTGATGTTTAAATCCTCCTCTCGACTATACATTCAAGGATCTAGGGTCAAGTGGCAAGCACTATCATACCCTAGATCACTTGTGAGATGTAGTGAAACTTGGATTAGGGAATTTAATTATCAATTTTCCTTCTATTATCAATTGACCATTAAAACCCAAATTATGCAAATATGACAACAAATTGATGAATAATGGAAAAAGCTCTTACAGACAGGAGTAAAATACCAAATCACAAAGCACCTATTTTTGGGGCTCTGAAGCAGAACAGTTGGGGACACTAGAGTGGGCACCCTAGTCTAAGGTACTAGTTTCTTCATGGAATCTGGACCTCCTTCTAACACTGATCAGCATTGTAACTTCTATTTCTAGAAATTTGTCTATAGAGGATACTAGAGAAAGCACCGAAGTCCTGGAAATGCTTCGGTGTCCTACTTCTATTCAGATCCTGAATCCTTGATGCCTATCAATCCTTCCTGCAAATTCACTTTTCCCAAATGTGACACCTGTAACCTGCAATCACAAGATTTGGTTTGGGGGTTATGGTGTTTAGAGGCCTGCCTCAGTCAAGCCCTGGAGGACACTTAAGTCTCTAAACACTATTGTCAAATAGATAGTGTGTACCCTTGTGAGGTAGGGAAAAAACCAAAGGAATCAATGATGAAAACACAATCTAATGTCACCTTGTAATGAAGATATCATGGGAGGAAGATGCTCTTCATTCCATGATGAAATGGATGCTCAAATATGTAAACAAACACATAAACCATAGAAGTCTACTCTTGCAACACAATGGAAGCCTTGAATCACCTTGAGAACACAATAGCTTGCTAGTAATCATTTAGTTGAAATCTAGTTTACAAATGAATGCCTAAACATGCTTTTATATGCAATTACAAGTACTCCCACCAATATTTCAAAAATCAAAACTTACCATGTCGGCAAAAGGACCAAATAACGGTCATAAAATGACACCCAGAAATTAGGGTTACCCTAAAATAGGGTAGGACTAGGGCGCGGGCACCCAAGTCCTCTCCCCTATTTTGGGTAGGGTACAACTCTAGGGGTCCACCTAGGTCCAATTTGCCATGAAACCTAGGCCTCATTCCATCGGGATGCCAAAATATGAACTAAGATGTCCTAAATGCATGCAAAAGACCCAAGAGCTAAACCTTATGAGGGAAAATCCCCTAAGGGGACATTTTTCAAGGTTACATTTAGCCCCCACTTTAATGTATGTATAAACACGAGGCCAATACATGCATTAAAGTAAGGTCACAAACAAAGAAAACACACCAAGCACAGAGAAGAGATGCCAATCACATAGGAGACAGTAACAGGCACACAAAACATGGAGAAGATAGTTACAGTCATGTAGAACACATAGAATACAATCAATGCATAGAAGACACATTAATGCATGGAAGACAAAAATGATATCTTTTCTTTTCTTTTTCTCATATACATGAAATGCAAATACAAGTACTAGAAAGTAAACAAACCTCCCATAATATAGGATGCACTACCTTAGGGTGTAAGTCTCTATATATATGGGGTAACACACACAGAAGACACTCAAGACCTCCCAAAATGCAGGAAGAACTACTTGAGGGTGCTGGTCTTTGCATATGGGGCAACAAACATGCCACACAAAACAAGCACGCCAAAACACACACACTTGAAGACATATAGAAAACATGACAGACAAGTGATGGAGTATACCTATTTCTAGGTCTAACACCATCTCAGGCACATTACAGGCACACACCAATGATTGGGTTTCACCACAGCAATCACCAAAAATACACGTAAGGGTTGAGTTAGTCACAGAACTACGCCCCACCTCTGCAAAGGACTTTCAAAAATGACAAGATGATGTAATCTACTCCAAGAAATACATCATCCTTGCCTCCGTAGAAGGATTAAGATAAAAAGGATATACCTGATATCCCACTTCCAGAAAGGACACATGATTGATTGATTGATTGCAAACAAACTCAAGATGCATGATGCACTACACTTGGGTGCAAGTCTTTGCATTTGAGGTCAAACACATTGCTAACATCTATAATAGACAACTTACCTTATATATCCCCCCACCTTAAGGTGGTTGATATCAAGCATCGATATCAAGCACATTAAGGTAGGAAGAAAACACAAAAGGGAACACTGACTTTCATAAAGCCCATGCCCCCCAGAGGTGACATGTACTTTATGATCACCAAATGTTCCCACAAACACATCCTTGCAAGAAAAATGTTAGTGTCTACAACATCATGATAAACAACAACACCAATGCATATGATTAACCACACAAAGAGCCAAGGTTATACCATGAATTCAGAGTTCGAGGATAACCATGGGGCTATATCACGAAGCTCTCTGAATCAAGTATTGCCAAGGCTAGATTTAAAGGCAAACAAAGGTGCATGGAGCAGTAGTATTGTTAAGGTTTGTAAATGTGACATAAACATCATCAAATTCACTACACAAAAAGCATGAGTGCTTCCACTAGCCATGCGTCAAATAAAATATACAACCCGATCATAATATTAGGAACTAAGTGAATTTTTTGATTGCTCTCGAAAGGGACACTAGGTCTGCATCAGTATAAATATTTGTCATCATCCGCCCGCTAGGTGGAAACACTAGAGGAAGGGAAACAATAAATAAGAGAGGAGAAACAAGTGTCTTAGGGATAGTCACGTAGGAGGGTACCCCTAGGTCACCAACCATGATGCTATGTTTGTAAGACACAACACTCAACAATGAAATTAGAGAGAGAGACAATATAGAAGAATGATGATACAAATAGAAGAAGGTCACAATAGAGGTGGTCTCCTAGTATCCCATACCTTACGGGAGAATCAGGGGTCATCCCAGGAGACCTAAACAACATCACATCAAGGGGGAAGTACATCACAAGAGAGACAAAGGGTTAGAAATACTTACCTGTTAGCACCATCGTTAAGAACATACACACTTAGGATATCTCTCATGCTATTTTAAATTTGTATTAACATTAAGTTTAGGATGACAAGAGGCTTTGGTGGGTTTCAAAGAGAAGTATCCTATACTGGTTGTGTAGTTAATTCCAACAACTTGTAAAGGTACTCTAATTCCTTGTTGATTTACATTGCAACCATTGTCGACATAGTCATTACTTTTGTACAAGATTTGAAATCCACAACCATATAGAGAGTCCATTTCTTTAGAAGAAGGTGAAGCTTCATAGGTATCATAATTTGTAGTATAAGTGAGGGTATTGTCTTTATTTTCAACCAAGGAAACTTTGTTTTTCTGAGATGTTTCAAAAGATTGTTTAGATGAGATCGATGCGACTTTTGATGTATCAGGTTTATTAAATTTATATTCCCTTGTACTGCAAGGGTTAAAATATAATGCACCCCAATTGTCACCAACAAGTTCATTCGATGGTTGAGAGTTTTGCACAACATTAGTCATTGATGGTTCACCTCGTAAATTGTTTAAGCTCCTATGATTGTAAACTAGTTTTTGCATTTCAATGTGTAAACAGTTATCTCGTTCAGGATTAGCATGAATAGTATGAAGTTTACCTTTGAATATAAATTTGATTGAACAATGTAGAGTGGAAGGGACTACCCCCAATGCATGAATCCAAGGTCTACTAAGAATCATGTTATAAGATAAAGAACTAGGTATGACATGAATCAGAGTAGGCACAACCACAAGTGCCACTTGTATAGGTAAAGTTATAGTACCTATAGATTATCGTCCAACATTGTCCTATATGGCTTTGAATGATGAAACTTATCCTCTGTTGTTGAGAACCACTCTGGCTATGAGTTGGAGTTGTCCAACTCAAATAAAATGGCTAATGTGTGCCAAAGAGGTAGGATAAAAAAAAAGGTTTTGCCTCTAAAATGAAACAACAAAAATCTTATTTGGGCTATGATACCATGTTACAAAATAGGAATAATAAGCAATTGTTGATCAGACAAATGGAGTGATAGATTATGAACAAGAAGTTGTAGATATAGGTGAGGAGGTTGAGTCAACCTAGGAGTCGAATTAAATACTCCACTCACCAAGTGGAAAATGTGTGTCAACACATGGCAAGTGAAGAGTTGTGTTAAACTCTCCAACTCAACACCTAGCCACCTAACGTGGCTTAAAGCCATGAGCTAATTATATTACTTTGAATAAGTAATATATAATAAAGTTAAGCACTAATAGGTTATACAGATTTGAGTCCTAGTTAACCCTAGATGTGGCCCACCTTCACTTCTTTCCACCGTGGAAGTGTTCGGTGCCGACCTATTTTGGTGTTGCACATTTGAGGTGCACACATTTCATTAAGGCCAACCCAATTGAGATTGTTTTAGGTCATGGATGGTATAAATGGAAGATTATGTTTGAGTGGAGAAAAATATAGAAGACGATGAAAATGTGAATCAAGGGTGGTAAATTGAGTGCAATCTTAAATGCTTATGACTTCCATATGCAGTGAGTAGAAGGTGTCTACATTTTAGTCCTTCTTGAAGTTGTTGGAGGTAGTGAGCTGAAGGTTATAACAATCCTCTTCGATCTTTCTTTCTTTTGGACAGTGAGTCCTTCTGATAGTGAGCCTTTCTTCTAGGTAGTGAGCCCTTAGTAGTCAACCTACTTGTATTTGGTGGTGCTATTCATATATATATGTGAGTTAATCCTGACCATGGTTTTTCCCTCCTTGGGTTTTCCACATAAATCTAGTGTTCTTATGTGTTTAAATGTATTTGCATTGATGTCTCATATGTTTACATTATGCTAATCCATAGTAAGAGTTTGAATATTGGAATAACATTGATGGTTTAATGTTTTTATGTACAACTTATTCACCCCCCTCTCATTTGTCATGTGCATAGTAACAATAGTTTATTAATTCTCCCCATAAGGCTTTGTTTATTTTTATCCTCCCTAAAGAATTCACCCCTACACTGTTGATGTTTGATGTTCTCCTTGAGGCGTTAACAAAAAGGGTCACCTAGAATAACACAACTTTCTAGCCTTTGATCCTTGTAATCTATGAACCACCCAACCTAACACAATGTGTTGTCTCATGTGCTTCATACAAACATGTTATACTCATGGTCACCTAGCATAAAGCAACTTTCTAGCTCGTGATCCATGATCATGTTTTTATCTACATGACCCCTTAAAAAAGAGCAAGCTTGTACTTGAGTCATGTACTCGTCCTTGTTCATATTGATTGCTACTCTATGTATTTATATGCATTCTCTCCTTGAAGAAATCAATAGTCTCATTACATTCTTTTATCTCATCTTTATAATTCCTCTATTTTTTGTTTTTGTTTTTTATATTTTGGGGATGACACATGGTATTGAAACAAAGTTTCATACTAAGGTCTCTTTATTTTTCTAACTCAAAATCTATATTTTGTTTACTTATGTGTTTTTCTTACCAACTTTTCTATTGAATGCTTTGTGTTTTCCATGAATGATTCATGTTTTCAATGAATACTTCTTTTTTTCCATATATGCTTGATGTTTTCCATGTATTCTTCATGATTTCTACGTATGATTCATGTATGCTTTTGTATGATTAATGCTATGTGTCTTGTGTATGTGTAACCTCTTTGTCTAAGCATTGTAGACTCATAGAATCCTAAGCTTTCAGGCTAGTGCATCTCTCAACTTATACAAATTCTATGGCTTCAACATTCTAATGAAGAAATTTGGCTTCTCCATACTTTAGTGTGCATATAAACATATGTTCATACCCTCACTAATGTGGGAGCTAAATGTATGTCATAAGTTATCACCACTTACAATTTTAGACTAGGTCTAGCTCTCCATTTAGCATGTATGTTTATCTCTACTTAATATATGGATACTTTACTACTTTTCTAAGAAATAAGGATAAGTCCTCTGACACCTAGCATTTCAAGAGCCCAAATCATCAGGACACTAGCACCTAGTGCTAGAGTCTTGTTAGTTTGGCCCTAAAATATATTATTTGAATGTTGGTCTAGTTGCCTTATGTGATGCACCTTGTTAGCCTCAACTAAATTGGGCCCTTGAAAAGTACTTCGGATTCATATAAACAACCTTCTCTCCATCATTTGAATATACATGATACATGATACGAGATTCACTCTAACAAGCTCTCTTTCTCACTCTCTACAAGATCTCTATTTGTGAAGACTATTTCTATATGTACTAACCCTTGTATGTATCTAAGGAAAATTCTTCCTCCATCAAACTCTTTGTGGATATCCATGTTGTGACATAAATCCAACAAGGGTTTCACACTCATGGTAACTATATTTAATGGTATTTATTTATTGCAATCTTTATCAATTGATTTTCTTATACTCATCATGAATACACACTCTTTATTATCATAATTATTGTTGTGGAGGTGGGAACACCAAAATGGGGTTTGACTAAGGCAAGCCACCATACAACACAACCATTTTCCCTCTTTTGTGTGTGCGAATCGCATTGAAGGTTCCTGACATGAAATAGCGATAGAATAACAAAAGGATAGGATAAGGATTGTTCGATGAAAGTTCAGATCAAACCCTCGAGACACTTGTGCCTAGCTCTAGTGTCTTGTCCTTTTTGCCCCTTGTTTCTAGCACTAGGTTCCCCTTGTCTTGCTTAGACCTAATTTGTTTTTTGTTTTTATATATTTGATTTGTAACACACATATGTTGTTCATTTAGTCAATTAGATCACTTGTAACCATAGATCTTACTATTCTCAAATTAAAATTTGCAATCACAATAGAATAAGAGAGCCTGGACGGCTTGGCTCTCCCTTGAGGACTATAGCCAAGCATTAAAGTCTTCATTAGTTTCTATTCCAATGTTTGATTGGGAAGATTTATTAGCTAGTTCTAAATTGATTAGATTTCTTTTCCCATCTTACATTTTGGTGAACCCAATGTATCTTATACTTGTACGACCTTATTTTTTATGTTTGATTAATTGATTAACTGATTAATTGATTAATTTATTAATTGATTAATTGATTGAACACTTCTATTACATATATTATTTGATCTCATGTGTTTAGTTTGGAAAATAAAACAATTAAATATCTTTCCCTTCTAGATTAAGGAACAAAAACAAAGAAAACAAAAATGTATACCTTCTAAAATGACATTAGCATGTTTGTCTTGTCTTCACCTTTTCCATGGATCATGGTTTATTACATTTTCAATTTTCAAGTTATTTCCAGATATGCCCTTTTCTTTTCTTACATCAATGTCAACTTTTACTCAAAAATTTGTTGATAATGATGTTCCATTCCAAGCATGTGATGGTGACTTATCTCTTCTTTCTCCTAAAATTCCTCCTACTTTTGAGGGTATTTTGATGAAAGAGGATGAAATCATTGATTTTTTAAAATTACTTTACATTCTCTTCATTTCGATGATATCTCCTCTAGAGATGAGGCATTAGTAGATATTAAATATACTACTTCTACTTCTACCACCTCTTCCATAGTGCATGAAGATTCCATGTCTCATCTTATTGATCTTCCTCCTTTGGTTGCATGTTCAAGCCCTTTGAACATCAATAAGGATGTGGAGACCTCCTTTCTTCTCAAGATAGCAATTATCGACACACATCAGTCAACAACATGTGCAACAACCTTTCTTGACATTTTATGTAATACCCATTAGGCTTATTAAGTTTGTAGATATCCTTTCTTGACTTTTAGTGTGAGGCCTACCTTTTTCACTTCTATTCATGAAACTATTTACAGTACTATTGCTATTACTTTTATGATTTGGGGACTGTTGATCCTGAATTCTTGATTATTAAATCTAATTGATTTTAAGAAAACAATTGTGCAATGATAGTTAGATGTTGCTTTTAAGTGAATGAGGAATGATAATATTAGAAATGGAACTTTAATGTGATTTCAGTATGTTTATATGGTAGAATGTTTAGGTATGCATGTATTTAAATTACTTCGGCTATGATATCTTTATGTGTTATTGACTTCGAGTTTGAGTGTGCAGGTATTGCTAACAAAACCAAAAATACAGGAGATCATTCCACACCCTATGTTGTATCCCTTGTGAGTCGGTCTAGTTCCACGAGGAACTAAGATCAACCTCATGTTTGGTGAATTGTTGTAATGTTGTAATGTTGTAATGTTGTAATGATGCATGAGGTCAAGGGAATTAGGTCTATCTTCTGATTTAATTATATTGTGATATGTGTTGTAAGAGAGGTTGTTTTGAATCTTGTTTTAACTTTATTTCTTTTAGACCCTATTCTTGCATTTTTACTTGACTCTGGGAGTCCTAACTAGGTTTAAATCAACCCTAGGTTATACCCCATGGGTCAAGGGACCTTTTTGACTAGGATAACCATGGGATAACCTCCATATGGTCACTTCAACTCCATGGTGAAGTTAAGTGACGAATTTGGGAGCATGAGGACAATGAGATGAGTGGAATCCACACTTACACCCACTTCCAAGTCATGGAAGGACTCCATGATCCATCAATAATGGAGTGCTTGTCTCTTTGTGCCTCTCTTTTGGTGGGAGACCCCATAAAAAGGGTGGTGTGTCATCCACTTTCCTTTTATTTCTATTTTTCTTATTATATTTTAATTCACCCATGTGTTGTAAAAAGGCTATAGTGGGGAACCTCTTGAGTGGGGTTAATTGTTTTAAGTCCACTAGGATAATGGAGAAGGAGTGGGTTTAGTTTTTTAATGCCACTTGGAATAAGGGATAAGGGAGAGGATTTGTTTTAAAGAGGAGAAGAGGGAGAGGGTAAGGGGGATGGATTATTGTGGAAAGAACGAGAACTTGGAGAAGGAGGCTAAGAGTGGAGCTCTTCATCAAAATACATTCCATAATTGGGCTAGAAAAGGTTAGTGAACAAGACTACTCACTTGTATGATCTATTGCTTGTTATGTATGTTTTGTTCTTGTTGATGAATGAGGATTGTAAATGTTTTCTATGTGTTTTTCGGTTATTTTGGGGTTTGTGTTCAGTGTTGAAAGAGCTCCTTCTAGTTGGAAGGCAATGTTCATCTTGTATGGGGAAGGGAAGGTGTGAACCTCCTTGGATGTCTTCTTATTTTAGTATATGGAAACCTTGAGGGCGTGTTGGTAATTTTGAGCCTAGAGGGCTATAAGGCTTTGAGAGCCTATTTGGGATATCCCTATGATCTATTTATTTAGATGGCTTGAGGCCATGAGAAAGAATAATTTTGTTGGCTTGAGGCCATGAGATAAGCTATGATATTTGTTTGAGAAGAATGACACCTTGGAGTAGAGAGAGTCTACTTCCCTACCCCCTTTGAACTCACCTCAGCTGAGTCTTTGTATTGTGTGTAAACCATGGGAGTTTGAAAGTTGTTTTCTATGATTGTTGTTATTCAATGTTGTGAAGTGTATTGTTCTATTCTACCCTGGGTATGTGGATGATCTCCCTAGCTTGGGTGTGACCCTCTTGCGGGTCTAAGGTAGGGAGGAGAGCTAGTTGGTTGTTGTTTTCTCCCTTGTTGTCATGCAGGTTTTCTGTTGGAGCATGTTAAGAGATTGGAGGAGTTTTGCCTTGTTAGAGAAAATGTTCTATCTTCCTATTTGTAATGAGAGCTTGGTCTCTTTAAATTTTCTTCCTATAATAGTTTCTTTTGAAGAGGAGAGATTGCTCCCTATGAAAGTTGTAGAAAAATTGTATTGGGAGAAGAAAGTAAATTCTTCCCTTAGAGTGTATGTGAGTTGTGGGATTCTTACAGTTGTTTGTTCTTGTTTACCAAGTTGTAAATTGTGAGACTTGTTGTTGTTTTGGATCAGTTGTTATAATATATCTCTTGTATTATTTAGTGAGATAGTTATTTTTACAGTATTATGGAAGATGTAAATCTACCTTTGAAAAACAAAATTAACACTTGATTTGAGTATGCAATGAAAAATATTCTAAATCAATTTACTTGTCTATTTACTTGAAGTGAAAGATTTATTAGTTCCTGTATTTACTATATCTCTTTAAATTTATTTGGATTAAAATGTATACTTGATAGATTAAAATGTAGTTAAACAAATTCAATTTTATAAACAAATATTAATTTGAAAATTTGAAATTAGCAAATAAACAGCAAAGAGAGTTCGCTATTTTCATATGATACACAGTCGAAATGTTTCAAGGAATGAGGTGGGGGTTTAAACCCCCACCGAAAAAAAAACTTTTACAATAAGAAGGGTGTGGGGAGGGACGGAGCCCCACCCACACCCCACGAAGTGGGGTGTGGGTGGGGCTCCGCCCCTCCCTACACCCCCGCCATGATCCAAACCTCCTGCAAGCCACAGGCCCTCCGTGGCCCCAACTCCCCTCTTCCTCCCTGCGCGGCCTAGACCCTCCGCCGCGGCCGAACCCCCAACCCTGCCACCTATGCCACATCTCCCCTCCACCTCTACAATCTCTGCCTCCACCCGCACCTTGTGGCTTCCCCACGCCCTCCTCTGCTAGTTATACTTCCCACAACCCGCCTATGACCTTCATTCAGTCCTACGCCTAGAGCCATGCCCCATGGTCACTACCGAAGCTCTACTCCACCTACAACGAACAATAAAAAACAAGTTTTTAGGGTTATTAAACCCCAGTCCTATGAGTTGGGTTTGCATAATAATAAGTATTAAAACAAGAGTGGAGCTTCAATTAGTATGGGCTAAAATGTTTTAATTAAATATATATATATATATATATATATATATACAGTTATATAAGATATTAGTTGTAATAATGTTGGGGTATCAATTAAGGAAAAAGAAAATTTATTTCATTAGAGGTATTTGTATGAATGATTATATATAGTTATATATACATATATAAGTATATGTATATATGTATATATACATATATAAGTATATATATACATATATATATATATATATATATATATATATATATATATATATATAATTGTAATAAAAGTATTAATTAATCATGTAATCATTGTGAAAGGGGGGAAATTCTAACAAATATATATTAAAAAAAAGGGGGAATATTTAAATATTTATATATTTAAATATTTATTTAAAGAATTAATGAGGCAATTTGTTCTGTAATAGGAACTGTGATCTCAAAGTTAAATTATTATCAAATGATAGACTATGAAATGAATCTAATTATTTGGAATGAATAGATAACTAAATAAATAACGATGGAAAGTAATAAAAGGAAAATGCAAGCCAAATTTGTAATGAATTGAGAAAACCAATAAAAGGTCAACAACCTACCAAGGGAATCCTAAACATTGCAAATTAGACCGACATAAACTTAGTGATAGATATCAACATACACACGTAAGAAGATTATTCTATTAGCAATAGTAACTTTGATGACTTAAAGATACGCAACCGAGCACACTTATGTGTGCAAGGGGAAAACCAGAGTAGTAAGGGAAAATTTTTGATAGTTCGTATCATGACCACATGTCGCATGTGGACATGACACGTGGGTTTACGTGTTGTGACTGTATGTGAAATATGGGCATGACATTTAGGTTTTACATTTAATTTCATAGTTGAGTTATTGGTCATTGTGGTTGTGTGCCATAATTCACTTGTAATTCTGAAAGTCTATATATTGATGCCCTAACTCTTCTTCTCTAAGGTAATTTGGGGCTTTTATATTTGGGTTGTTTTGTGATTAGCAGATCACCTTTGTTTGTCTATTTTCCTTCATCCAGTATTAGAGCCAGACAAAATTTTTTATTGTCTTGTGCAGGATTGATGTATAATAATGACATAAGCAAGAGCAACCATCAGAAAAGTTGTTGTAGTAAAATGAAGGGAAGTTTAAAGAACTAGACAAAGGTGGAAGATACAGTCACCTATTTGTCAAGTTGTGGTTGCTTGCAGTAAACTGTGGCCATTTGTAGGAATCAAGGAGGAGCTGACTCCATTCTAAGGAAGGCATTTAAAATTATAAGCAGAGATTTCTTCACGCAAGGAAAGTTCACTTCCAGTTTTTGAAGAGCATAGACTTGTGTTGTTTACTCTTAGAAAAACAAAACTTTATGTTTGAAGAGCTTAAAACTTTATCTTTAAAGTCACATGATAGAAAGTTTTTTTTAGAAGTTTTATGCCTTATCTTATAAAAGGCCACGTGAAAGTCTTCTTTTAAAGTGAGAGGGTAAAAGTCTTTTATTGAAGGAAAATAGGATCTACTTCTAAAAGTCTTTATTCCCTTTTTGCCTTTAGAAAGAGGTTTTAGATATTATAAGAAAAAACAAAAAGGTGCATAGAAAGTTTTTTAAAACAAATGATACATGTAATATAGGAATGAAATTTTCTTTAAAAGGATTTGAACTTTTAATATTTTGAAGTTTTTCTAATAAGGGGATTATTTGATATTAAGTGCACTATCAGTTGAAGCTGACACTATACACCAACACCATATAATATAAACATCATTTTTGGTGTGGGTCCTATTCAGTGAAGGGACAAGGAGAGTATCCATTTGCCGAGATCTCTTCAAGATTCTATGTTGAGCCATTGAGTCATTGTGCACATTTCTCTATGGAAAATATGGCAAGAAATGTTATGTCTAACATGCTAATTCTTGTGTTTGAAGGAGACAATTTTACATATTGGTGTACTAGGGTGAAAATGTCATGCCCACATTTCCCATGTGGTCACAACACGCATTTACGCATGTCATGTCCACATGCGTCATGTGGTCATGATACGAACTCTCAAAAATTTTCCTTTACTACCTTATAAACCCCCTCACACGCGTAAGCGTGCTCAGTGGCGTACACTTAAAGCATCAACAAACTGTTGATTGTGGAATAATAACCTCACGTGCGCATTCACTATGTTGGACTTACTAATTGCTTGATGACGTTCACTACATTTATGTCAGTTTTATTTTCAGTGTTTAGGATTTCCTTGGTAGGTGGTTGACCTATAATTGGTTTTCTCAGTTTATTTCAATATTGACTTGCATTTCTCCTTTTATTATATTCCATCGTTTATTTATATAATTATCTATTTTTTTCAATAAATTGTCTCATTTTCATAGTCTACCATTTGGTAATAATTTAACTCCGGAAACACATTTCCTTTTACAGATCAATCTATTATAAACATACATTTTGATGTTCTAAAATAATTGTAAAAATCTTCTTAACATTTTCAGATCCCTTTCTCAATTATATATATATATATATATATGATTTTATTTATAATTATAATTATATATATATCTATTCATAAATATAAGTAACCTGCACTTTTGTTAACAAATAATATATATATATATATATATATTATTGTTTATTTTATAAAGTTAGGTTAAGCTCCACTAAAGGTTGTAATGTTATTTATTAAGCCTCATATGGATGAGGTTGAACAACCCTAAAAATCTTATTGTTTGTAGTGGATTGTAGGTTAGGGTGGAGCGGCGGCAGAATTGGTGATGGCCGCAGGGGAGACCGAAGGAGGTGGGCGGATAAAGGGAGTCCACAGAGAACAACAGTAATGGTGGTTGCAGGCGGACTGTGAATGGAGGTGGAGGTGGTGGTGCCACAGTGGCATTGGCGAGCGGAGGTCGCGGTGGGGTTATGGGGTGTAGTGGCCACAGGGAGTGGCAAAGCAGAACGTGGGGTGAAACGGAGGCCGCATGGGGAAGTAGGCGGTGACGAGAGTAAGGGGGCCTGTGCACAGGCCGCGGTGGAGTATGTTGGGGGGGGTGTGGGGTGGGGCTCCGCCCCTCCCCACACCCTCTTTGCTTAAAGATTTCGGTGGGGGTTTAAACCCCCATCATTTTACTTGTTAATTTTCGGCTGTGTAAATATTATTAACTGCGATCTTCCTTTCCTCATTGCATTTGCTTATTTCATAAATTTTGAATAAAAATATATATATATATATATGCATATTTTTAGCATAAGAACATCACATTGCAATTTTCAGTTTATATATATATATATATACCTATATATATATGTATGTATATATTTTTATATGTCATAGGCACATAACAATATTCATAATTTCTTTAGCATCTCAACAAATACTTGAATAAAGCAGGAAATGAATATACATTTAAATCTATATTTTTCAATTAAAATTTTAATCTATCAAGTATTCATTTCATCTCAAATAAAATTAAAGATTATGGTTGAGAGTAAATACAGGTAACTAGTATATCTTCCACTTCAGTAACCAATAAACAGTCATGTAATTCGTTTTAGATTAACTTCTATCATATTCTTAAATCAAATTATAATTTGTTTTCAAAAGACAAATTTACATCTTATGAAATCTAGTAAATGTAACATCTCCACTAAACACAACAAGAGATAAATTTTAACAACTAGTCTAAATCAACCACTAATTTCACAACTTACAATTTTGATAAACAAGAATAAACAACTGTAAATTTCACAACTCACAACACTCTAAGGGAGGTATTACTTTCTTCTCCCAATACAATTTTTTTTACAACTTTCAGAGGGAGCAATCTCTCCTCTTTAAAAAGAACTTATCCAGGAAGAAACTCAAAGAACCAAACTCTCCTTTCCAGTAAGGAAGAGTTACACTTTTCCCAAACAATAAAACTTTCCCATTTCTCTTCCATAAGCTCCAAGAGAAACTTGCATGACAACAAGGAAGAAATACACCAACCAACTAGCTCTCCTCCCTACCATAGACCCGCAAGAGAGTCACCCCCGAGCTAGGGAGATCATCCACACACCTAGGGTATAATAGACCAAAAATACTTCACAACTTTAGAACAAAAAATACACAACACCCATGGTTTTACTCACTACACAAAAACTTAGCTGAGGTGAGTTTAAAGAGGGTAGGGAAGTAGACTCACTCAACTCCAAGGTGTCATTCTTCTCAACATTTTATCATAGCTTTTCTCATGGCCTCAAGCCAACAAAGTTAACTTTACTCATGGCCTCAAGCCAACCAAATAACCAAAATCCAAGGGATATCACAAATAGGCTCTCAAGCCTTAAAGCCCTCTTGGCTCAAAATTACCAACAACCCCTCAAGACTTCCATATACCAAGAACAAGAATGCACCCAAGGAGGTTCACACCTTCCCTTCCCCATACATGATGAGCATTGTCTTCCAACTGCAAGAAGCTCTTTCAGACACCCATCACAAACCTAAAATAACAGAAACAACACATAGACCACCTTTGCAAATCCACATTCATCAACAAGAATAGAATATACATGGGTGAGTAAACTGGCTCACTAACCTTTACAAGCCCTATTATGGATGTAGTTGGAGAAGAGCTCCACCCTTAGTCTCCTCCTCCAAGTTCTCCTTCTTTCCACAATAATCCAACCTTCCTTACCCTCTCTATCCTCTCTTCTTTAAAACAAATTCTTTCCATTTTCCCTTATTCCCAAGTGGCATTAAAAAACTAAACCCACTCCTTATCCATTATCCCTAGTTGACTTAAAACAATTAACCCCACTCAAGAGGTCCCCCACTATAGCCCTTTTCCAACACATGGAGGAATAAAAAAATAATAAGTAAAATAGAAATAAAAAGGGAGTGGATGACACACCACCCTTTTTATGGGGAACTCCCACCTAAAGAGAGGTACAAAGAGACAAAGCACTCTATTATTGGTGGTTCATGGAGTCATTCCATAACTTGGAAGTGGGCCCGAGTGTGGATTCCACTCATCCCATTATCCCCGTGCTCCCAAATTCGTCACTTAACTTCACTGTGAAGTTAAAGTGACCATATGGAGGTTATCCCAAGGTTATCCTAGTCAAAAGAGTCCCCAGACCTATGGGGTATAACCCAGGGTTATTTTTACCTAGTTAGGACTCCCAGAGTCATGTAAAAACACAAGAAGAGGGCCTAAAAGAAATAAACTTAAACAAGACTCATAACAACATTTCTTACAACACATATCACAATACAAGTAATTCAGAGGGTAGACCTAATTCCCTTGACCCCATGCAACATTACAACATTACAACATTACAACATTTCACCATACATGGAGTTGATCTTAGTTCCTCGTGGAACTAGATCAGCTCACAAGGGATACAACATAGGGTGTGGAATGATCTTCTGTATTTGTGGTTTCGTTAGCAATACCTACACACTCGATCTCGAAGTTAATAACACATAAAGATATCATAGCTGAAGCAATTTAAATACATGCATACCTAAACATTCAACCATATAAACATACTGAAATCACATTAAAGTTCCATTTCTAATATTATCCATTCATCATTCTCTTAAAAGCAACATCTAACTATCATTGCACAATTTTATTAAAATTCAATTAGGTTTAATAAACAAAATTCCAGGATCAATAGTCCTTCCACATAAAAGTAATAGCAATAGCACTGCAAATAGTCTCATGAATAGAAGTTAAAAAGGTAGGCCTCACATCCTCCCCCCCTAAGATTGTACTTCCTCCTAGAAGTCATCAAAGAGGTGAGGGTAAAGTGTCTTTAGTCTTATTGCATCTTCCCATGTTGCAGTGACCTCATCATACATATCCCACTGGACCCTAACCTGGTCCAACTCTCGACCTCAAAGTTCCAGCATCTGATGAGCCAATATGTGTATTGGCTCCAAAGCCAGCTGTCTGTCTGCCTCTACTTGAAGAGCACTCCAATGCAATATGTGAGATAAGTCAGAAATATATCAACGTAGAACTGGAACATGAAAGACATCGTGGATACAAGACAGGCTAGGTGGCAAGGCTAAACAATAGGCTACAGGTCCTATCCTCTCTAAAATCTCAAAAGGTCCTACAAACTGGGGTGCGAGCTTAGAGCCTTTTCTGTAACGGATTGGACTCTTATGCGGTCGCACTCTCAAGAATACCCTGTCACCCACTGAAAAGCTTCGATCCATTCTCCTCACATCGGTATACTTCTTCTATCTATCCTGAGCTTCCTGAAGTCTCCAGCTGATCAATGTGACCTACTGTTCCATATCCTGAATTATTTTGGGACCAATGGCAACTCAGTCCTCTAACCAATCCCAACTCAAAGGCATCCTGTAAGGTCTGCCGTATAAAGCCTGGTAAGGAGGCATCCCTAACGAGCTATGATGCCCATTATTGTAGGTGAACTCAACCAGATACAGGTACTCCTCCCATTTAGACTGATGATCCATAACATACATGTGAAGCATATCCTCTAACACCTGATTAACTCTTTCTGTCTGGCCATCAGTTTTAGGATGGTAAGCAAAACTGAAGTTGAGCTGTGTGCCCAACGCCTGATGTAAGGCTCTCTAAAATGATGATGTGAATATGGAGTCTCTATCAGATATGATGCGGTGAGGCACTCCATGCATTCTGACAATCTGATCTAGAAACACTCTCGCCACTAATGGTGCATTGTACGTTGTGCGTACTGGTGAGAAATACGCCACCTTGGTCAACTTGCCAACTGTCACCATGATGGCATCATGGCATCACGATGACATAGGTAGACCAATAATAAAGTCCATGGAAATGGTGTCCCACTTCCATTTAGGTATCTCGTGAGGGTACAAAAGTCCTGCTGGATACTAATGCTCGACCTTGACCATCTGACACTCAAGGCACCGAGCAACATACTCTACAATGTCGTGTCTCATCCTAGCCCAATGATATAACTGCTGCAAATCTGCATGCATCTTCTTCATTCCTGGATGAGCTGCATAGGGTGCTCTATGAGCCTCAGAGAGTATCACTGTACGTAGGTCACCCGCACAGGGTACATAGATGCGTTGCCTATGTCTAAGCAATCCATCCGACTCAAGGGAATATCCTATGAATTTACCCTTCAGGACCCCTGATTCTAGATTTCCTGTTGCACCTCAAGAAACCACTCATCCCTAGGCAGATGCTATAGAATATGCTCTCTCAAATCCACCTTCAAAGTTAGAGTCAGGATCTCGTGGTGCCTTTAACTCAAAGCGTCAGCGACCACATTCTCCTTTCCTTTGATGTAGTGGACATCAAAGTCATACTCACATATGAACTCCATCCAACGCCGCTGGCAGGCGTTCAAATTCGCTGAGTGAAATTATACTGTAAGCTATGATGATCTAAATGGAGCTTGAAACATCAACCTAAAAGAAAGTGTCTCCAACGAACAAGAGCATGAATAACAGCTGTGAGCTCTAAATCGTGAGTAGTGTAGTTTAGCTCATGTGTTTTAAGTTTTTGTGATTCATAAGCAATTGCTCTACCACCCTGCATAAGTACAGCTCCCAATCCCTCTAAAGATGCATCTGTGTAAACAACAAAATCTTTTGTCAGATCAGGAACAACTAATATGGGAGCGCTAGTAAGACGTTCCTTAAGGATCCCAAAGGCCTTCTCACACTACTCAGTCCAAGTGAATCCTTTCCCTTTTCATTGAAGGGAAGTGATAGGATGTGCTATCCTAGAGAAACCTTCAACAAACCTACGGTACTAACTGACTAGTCTCATAAAGCTCCTTACTTCTGTTACATTGGGGGGTACTGGCCAATCCTAAATTGCTCTGATCTTCGATGGATCTATGAAGATACCATCACCTGATAATATGTACCCCAAATACTGCACCTCTGACCTAAAAAAGGCACACTTCACCAGGTTGCCATAAAGCTGATGCTCACGTAAACACTGTAATACCTGACGCAAATGGTCCACATGTTCCCCCTTGGTCCATGAATAGATCAAAATGTCATCTAGAAAAATGATCACAAACTAATTTAGGTAAGTGCAGAACATCCCATTCATGAGACTAATGAACACTACAGGGGTGTTCGTCAAACCAAAAGGTACCACTGTAAATTCATAATGGCCATATCTGGTTCGGAAAGTAATTTTGTGAATATCTGCCTTAGTATTCATAATTGGTGATACTCAGATTTTAGATCAATTTTTGAAAACACTTTGGCTCCCTGCATTTGGTAAAAGAGATCATCAATCCTAGGCAAAGGATATCGGTTCCTCACCATCACTTTGTTCAATTATCTGTAGTCCATGTATAGCCGAAGAGATCCATCCTTCTTCTTTACAAAGATAACTAGTGTGCCCCATGGTGAAACACTAGGTCAGATGTATCCCTTCTCTAATAATTCTTATAACTGCAGTTTAAGCTCTGTAAGCTCATGGGTAGTCATTCTATAAGGTGCATGAGATACTGGTTCTGCCCCTGGTACCAAATCGATGTGGAAGTCAACTTCCCTGCATGGAGGCATACTCGGTAACTCTGGCGGAAAAACATCAGAAAATTCTCTCAGGATAGGGTGTTCATCTAAGGTAGTCTCAGGTTCATCCTCTGATCTATCACTGACTGTGATAGCAAACATTTGACAACCCTTTCGCATGCAGTGCTTAAGTTGCTAAGCAGATATCGTACGAGCAGTCGTGGGCTTCTGTATGCCCACTATCTCGACTGGTGTGCAATGATCATCTATGCAACTAATCATTCTCTGGTGGCAATCTAGCTTTGCTCTATGAGCCGCAAGCCAGTCCATACACAGAACTATGTCGTATGATCCTAATGGCATAACTCTAAGATCCCATGTTGTAATGAAAGATCCCACAGAAATCTCACAATTTCTAACAACAGTATCAACTGACATCCTGGCCCCAGAGGTGAACTCGACCTTCCATCTAATATCCTACCTAGAAGCCACCAGCCTGCAACATTCCACTAATGATGTAGACATAAAAGAGTTGGTAGCTCCAGAATCAAATAGGATAGAGATGGGAAAATCTCCAATCATACCTGCTATCTCTATGAATGAAGCCTAGAAATCAGCCTGACAGTTTTCAACCACTGCAAACATACAGTGGGATTTACCCTTATCACCCACAGTCTGCTCGGATCCTTCTGCATGATGCTATCCCCCTGCTGTAAAACCTTGTGGGCACTCTCTATCTAGGTGTCCAGCTTCACCACAAACATAACAAGGGCCCCTAACCTGTACCTGTACAGTCCGAGTCCTGCTCGACTGCTGCTGTCCTGTTCTACTAGTAGACCCCTGTGAGCCCCTATACGACTGCTGCGGACTCGCAGGTCTCACAGGTGGTCCCTGCTGTCTCATATCTCTACGCGGGCCCTGCTGTTGCCAACCTCTATTATTTCCCCCATGTGACCTCGGCTATGTTCTAGCTTTTTGTTGCTGTTGTGACTGCTATTGTTGTGGGGGCCTAGGAGGTAATGATGCTGAACTGAATCCTCCTCTAAGGGGTGGCTATGTTAGCCTACGAAAACTCTGTTGATACTACTGCTATCTCCGATCCTGGAACTGAGGGTGAGAACTCTGCCCCTGTCTTGAATCTCCTCAGCAATATAAGCCTTCTTGGCAGCATCACTCAAAGTCTGGGGATCTGCCATCCGAACAGGACTTGCTATACTATGGTTTAGTCCTCTGATAAACTTATGCACCAGGAGTTTCTCATCATGGAGGTACTCCACATATCTGGATAACTCTGTAAACCTACTCTCATACTGTGCCACTAAGAGTCCCCTCTGCTGTAGGTCATGGAACTCATCTATACGACGCTGTCTGTAATAGTTTGATAGGTATCGCACATTGAAACGCTCAATAAAGGTCTCCCATGAGAGGGTGTCTAAGGAAAGGTGATGCTTGCACTCCTCAGTGCGCCACCAGGTAGATATTGCATCTCGTAATAAGTGTACTACCACATGGGCCTTCGTATTGCCCGCGTATGGATGCAACGCGAAGCACTTGTCTAAACTGATAAGCCAGGCCTCTACCTCAACTCCCTCTGTGGTCCCAATGAAAGTAGGAGGGTTCAATCTCAATATGTCCCTGATGGAATCTCCTTTATCTCTGTGCCCCCTGATAGGCTCATCTGTATGATAATCATAAGGCCTGGGACCTAATTGCTCTACTCGTACTGTCTCGTCATGCCTGGCATGATGTGTGGGGCTCCTACTATGGGCCCTATCAGCCGAACCAACCTTCTCTGTATCAGGCAACTCGACATAAGGCTCCACACGTGGTACCCCCTACGGCTCTATGCGGGGCTCCACATGTGGCTTGACATGAGACTTAGCTCGTGGCTCCACGCATGGCTCCTCTCGCAGAACATTATGGGGCTCGACACGTGGCTCTACGCGCGGCTCAACTATACCCAATGGAAGCTTATCTAAGATATCTTGTAAGGCCTATAATATCTGTGGTCCCATATCTGGTGAGGCTGGTGGTGCTTGTGGTACCTAAGGAACTGGTTATGTCTATAGAACTGGCTGATCTAGTCCCACAGCTAAAGAATAAGTGTGCACCTCAGTGGGTGGTGTGCGGCGGGGCTATGCATGCCTAACTCGTCTAGGAGGCATCCTACAAAATGAGGTAACCACCAATTAGTTTGGTTGCAAAAGTGATAATGTGCCTAAACAAGCCCAGTGTTGAAAACAACTTGGGCTCTGATACCAAATGTCATGCCCACATTTCCCATGCGGTCACAACACGCATTCACGCGTGTCATGTCCACATGTGTCATGTGGTCATGATACGAACTCTCAAAAAAATTTCTTTACTACCCTATAAACCCCCTCACACGCATAAGTGTGCTCGATGGCGTACACTTAAAGTGTCAACAAACTGTTGATTGCAGAATAATAACCTCACGTGCGCATTCACTATGTTGGACTTACTAATTGCTTGATGACGTTCACTACATTTACGTCGGTTTTATTTTTAGCGTTTAGGATTTCCTTGGTAGGTGGTTGACCTATAATTGGTTTTCTCAGTTTATTTCAATATTGACTTGCATTTGTCCTTTTATTATATTCCATCGTTTATTTATATAATTATCTATTTTTTTTCAATAAATTGTCTCATTTTCATAGTCTACCATTTAGTAATAATTTAACTTTGGAAACACATTTCCTTTTACAGATAAATCTATTATAAACATACATTTTGATGTTCTAAAATAATTGTAAAAATCTTCTTAACATTTTCAAATCCCTTTCTCAATTATATATATATATATATATATATATATTTGTTATTGTTTATTTTATAAAGTTAGGGTAAGCTCCACTAAAGGATGTAATGTTATTTATTAAGCCTCATATGGATGAGGTTGAACAACCCTAAAAATCTTATTGTTTGTAGTGGATTACAGGTTAGGGTGGAGCGGTGGCAGAATTGGCGATCGCTGTAGGGGAGATCGAAGGAGGTGGGAGGATGAAGGGAGTCCGCAGAGAACGACGGTAATGGTGGTCGTAGGCGAACTGTGAATGGAGGTGGAGGTGGTGGTGCCACAGTGGTAGTGGCGAGTGGAGATCGCGGCGGGGTTGTGGGGTGTAGTGGCCGCAGGGAGCGGCAAAGCAGAACGCAAGGTGAAACGGAAGCTGTGCGGGGAAGTAGGCGGTGATGAGAGTAAGGGGGGCCTGTGCGCAGGCCGCAGTGGAGTATGTTGGGGGGGGTCTGGGGAGGGGCGGAGCCCCACCCACAACCCACTGGGTGGGGCTCCGTCCCTCCCCACACCCCACGAAGTGGGTTGTGGGTGGGGCTCCGCCCCTCCCCACACCCTCTTTGCTTAAAGATTTTGGTGGGGGTTTAAACCCAACCATTTTACTTGTTAATTTTCAGCTGTGTAAACATTGTTAACTGCGATCTTCCTTTCCTCATCGCATTTTCTTATTTCATAAATTTTGAGAATATATATATATATATATATATATATATATATATATATATATTTAGCATAAGATCATAATTTCAAATATATATTTGTATTTGAAATTATGATCTTATGCTAAATATATATATATATATATATATATATATATATATATATATATATATATATATATATTTATATATATATATT
Source organism: Cunninghamia lanceolata (assembly GCA_027924645.1). Classification (NCBI taxonomy): domain Eukaryota; kingdom Viridiplantae; phylum Streptophyta; class Pinopsida; order Cupressales; family Cupressaceae; genus Cunninghamia; species Cunninghamia lanceolata. The sequence continues at coordinate 11,780,582 of BSBN01000193.1, forward strand.
TATATCTATATATTTATATTTATATGTCATAGCCACATAACAATATTCATAATTTCTTTAGCATCTCAACAAATACTTGAATAAAGTAGGAAATGAATATACATTTAAATCTATATTTTTGAATTAAAATTTTAATTCATTTCATCTCAAATAAAATTAAAGATTATGGTTGAGAGTAAATACAGGTAACTAATATATCTTCCACTTTAGTAACCAATAAACAGTCATGTAATTCATTTTAGATTAACTTCTATCGTATTCTTAAATCAAATTATAATTTGTTTTCAAAAGACAAATTTACATCTTATATGTAACATCTCCACTAAACACAACAAGAGATAAATTTTAACAACTAGTATTAATCAACCACTAATTTCACATCTTACAATTTTGATTAACAATAATAATCAACTGTAAGATTTCACAACTCACAACACTCTAAGGGAGGTATTACTTTCTTCTCCCAATACAATTTTTTTTACAACTTTCAGAGGGAGCAATCTCTCCTCTTTAAAAAGAACTTATCCAGGAAGAAACTCAAAGAACCAAACTCTCTTTTGCACTAAGGAAGAGTTACACTTTTCCCAAACAATAAAACTTTCCCATTTCTCTTCCATAAGCTCCAAGAGAAACTTGCATGACAACAAGGAAGAAATACACCAACCAACTAGCTCTCCTCCCTACCATAGACCCGCAAGAGAGTCACCCCCGAGCTAGGGAGATCATCCACACACCTAGGGTATAATAGACCATAAATACTTCACAACTTTAGAACAAAAAATACACAACACCCATGGTTTTACTCACTACACAAAAACTTAGCTGAGGTGAGTTTAAAGAGGGTAGGGAAGTAGACTCACTCAACTCCAAGGTGTCATTCTTCTCAACATTTTATCACAGCTTTTCTCATGGCCTCAAGCCAACAAAGTTAACTTTACTCATGACCTCAAGCCAACCAAATAACCAAAATCCAAGGGATATCACAAATAGGCTCTCAAGCCTTAAAGCCCTCTTGGCTCAAAATTACCAACAACCCCTCAAGACTTCCATATACCAAGAACAAGAATGCACCCAAGGAGGTTCACACCTTCGCTTCCCCATACATGATGAGCATTGTCTTCCAACTGCAAGAAGCTCTTTCAGACACCCATCACAAACCTAAAATAACAGAAACAACACATAGACCACCTTTGCAAATCCACATTCATCAACAAGAATAGAATATACATGGGTGAGTAAACTGGCTCACTAACCTTTACAAGCCCTATTATGGATGTAGTTGGAGAAGAGCTCCACCCTTAGTATCCTCCTCCAAGTTCTCCTTTCCACAATAATCCAACCCCCCTTACCCTCTCCCTCCTCTCTTCTTTGAAACAAATTCTCTCCATTTTCCCTTATTCCCAAGTGGCATTAAAAAATAAACCCACTCCTTATCCATTATCCCTAGTGGACTTAAAACAATTAACCCCACTCAAAAGGTCCCCCACTATAGCCCTTTTCTAACACATGGAGGAATAAAAAAATAATAAGTAAAATATAAATAAAAAGGGAGTGGATGACACACAACCTTTTTATGGGGAACTCCCACCTAAAGAGAGGCACAAAGAGACAAAGCACTCCATTATTGGTGGATCATGGAGTCATTCCATAACTTGGAAGTGGTCCTGAGTGTTGATTCCACTCATCCCATTATCCCTATGCTCCCAAATTCGTCACTTAACTTCACTATGAAGTTAAAGTGACCATATGGAGGTTATCCCAAGGTTATCCTAGTCAAAAGGGTCCCCAGACCCATGGGGTATAACCCAGGGTTGATTTTTACCTAGTTAGGACTCCCAGAGTCAAGTAAAAACACAAGAAGAGGGTCTAAAAGAAATAAACTTAAACAAGACTCATAACAACATTTCTTACAACACATATCATAATATAAGTAATTCAGAGGGTAGACGTAATTCCCTTGACCCCATGCAACATTACAACATTACAACATTTCACCATACATGGAGTTGATCTTAGTTCCTCATGGAACTAGATTGGCTCACAATGGATACAACATAGTGTGTGGAATGATCTCCTATATTTGTGGTTTTGTTAGCAATACCTGCACACTCGATCTCGAAGTTAATAACACATAAAGATATCATAGCTGAAGCAATTTAAATACATGCATACCTAAACATTCTACCATATAAACATACTGAAATCACATTAAACTTCCATTTCTAATATTATCCATTCATCATTATGTTAAAAGCAACATCTAACTATCATTACACAATTTTGTTAAAATTCAATTAGGTTTAATAAACAAAATTCTAGGATCAATAGTCCTTCCACATAAAAGTAATAGCAATAGCACTGCAAATAATCTCATGAATAGAAGTGAAAAAGGTAGGCTTCACAGAAAACCCTCCTCAAATCTAAAGATTTGTGGGAAATTGTACACAAAGGGTATGTAGAGCTAGATACAACTACATTTAATACATTAAGTGATCAAGCAAATGTAAATAATGATAATGATGGCTCATTTCTTATTCAAGGTGAAATTAATTATGATATTTTTCCTAGGATAAGTGGTGCTAGTAATTCTAAGCAAGCATGACAAATACCTAATAATGTTTATGAAGGTGCAAAAACTGCAAAATTGAAGACAATGAGGAAAATTATTGAAAATGTAAAAATGTTCTATAGTGAAAGTGTGAATGATTTTCTAACAAAGATAGAAGGCCTAGTTAGTCAAATGAAAATTTTAGGAGAAGCTATGGATGAAAAGCATGTCATTGAAAGTTTTTTAAGGAGTTTAGTTCCTAAATTTGATGGTGTGGTTTCTACAATTGACGTTTCCAAAGATCTCACAACTATGCAAATAGATGAACTAAGTGGAATATTGTTAACTACTGAATAAAGAATGAAAAGCAATGAAGAAGGTCTAGAACATGCACTTTCCTCTAAAGAAAGCATAAGAGGTAAATGAAATGGATTCTTCAGGAATCAAAATAAAAATGAATACAAAGGTGAATCTAGCAATTCTAGAGGAAGAGGTAATAGTTTCAGAGGAAGAAGTAGCAACTTCAGAGGAATGGGAAGAGGAAGATGTAAAAATAATGGGGAAAATAAAAAGAATGTCCAATGCTTTCATTGCAACAAGTTTGGACACTATGCATCAGAATCTCAGAGTAAACAAGGTGAAGTAGAAAAGAGAAATGCTTACAATACTATTGAAGAGAAACAAAATTTGTTTATTTCTTGTTTCAATACAAATATTAATGAGAATAATGTATGGTACATTGATTCTAGATGCTCTTTACATATGACATCTAATAAAAAAATGTTTATCAAACTAGATGAAAACCATCAAAGTATAGTGTTATTAGGAGATAATCAATCTCACGAAACCAAAGCTAAGGGTACTATTGCAGTTGCAATAGAATATGGTGAGGTAAAACATATCAATAAAACATTATTGGTTCCAACACTCAAGAATAATTTGTTTTCCATTGGACAAATGTTAGAGAGAAGTTATCAAGTAACTTTTGATGAGAAAGAGTTCATAATAAGAGACAAGTAAAAAAGAAATGTAGTTGTTGCAACAAAAAAAAATATAATTGATAGGATGTTTCCTCTCCATTTCACCCATGGAAGCCAAGCATTAAGGTCTAGTGAAATGAATGAAAGTAGAATTTGGCATCAAAGATATGGCCACCTTAGCTTTAGTGGGTTAAATTTACTCAAGAGATTAAAAATGGTTGAGGGTCTACCTTTCATTGAAAATACAAAAGAAGTGTGTGAGGAATGTGTTGTTGGCAAACAACATAGAGTTAGCTTTCCAATCGGTAAATCCAGTAGAGCTAAGAAACATCTTGCAATAATCCATACAGATTTGTGTTGTTCTATGGAAACATTTTCTTTGAATAAATCAAAGTACTTTCTAACCTTCATTGATGATTACTCAAGAAAAACTTGGGTATATTTTTTGGTTGCAAAATTGGAAGTGTTTGACAAGTTTGTAGAATTCAAGAGGTTGGGTTAAACATAAAGTGGTAAATATATCAGAGTGATAAAGTCAGATAATGGAGGTGAGTACAAATCAAATCAATTTATAGATTTGTGTAGAAATAATTGAATCAAGAGAGAGTTTACTACTTCCTACACTCCACAACAAAATGGAGTTGCTAAAAAGAAAGAATAGAACCATTGTTGAAATGGCAAGAAGTATGATGAAAAAAAGAATTTAGATAAGATTTTTTGGAAGAAGCAGTATGCACAACAATATATCTTCTTAATAGGAGTCCTACAAAAGTAGTTAAGTGAATGACTCCTAAGAAAGCATGGTCTGAGATTAAGCTAAGTGTTGATCATTTGAGAGTATTTGGGTGTGTTTCTTATGCACACATACACAAGGAAAAAAGGTTTAAACTAGATGATAGAGGCCTAATATGTATTTTTATTGGGTATGGATTAGAAAATAAAGCATATAGATTGTATGACCCAATAGGAAAGAAGCTTGTTATAAGTAGAGATGTGATCTTTAATGAAACAACCGAATATACCAAGGAAAATGAAACAAAGGGAAACGAGATAGTGATTGATGAAGTTTAAAAAAAATGAAGAAGAAAATGAACTTGAGTCTTCTAGTATAGGAACAAGAAAGTATCAAAAATATCAAAGGAGGATAGAAAATAATCATCCATTAGCTCTTATGTTGGATTCAAATTTTAAGAAAATGAAAACAAGATCACTGTTGGAATTAGACTGCACATTGAGAGGGGGGTGAATCAGTTGTCACACAAAATAAACTTTTTCCACTTTTAACCTTCTTTATTATCTTCCTATCTGATTAATGATATAAACATTAAAGCATAGACCAATAACATATGAGTAGAAACATAATCAACACACTTGACACCAAGATTTTGATGTGGAAACTCGGTTAAGGGAAAAACCATGGTGGGGGTTAACCCACAAAGATTTGTACCCTGTTAAAAGTACTTTAGAAAAATAGAAGACACATGCCTTTGGGCACACTACCCAGAGCTCACTGCTGAAAAGAGAGGCTTACTGCCTACATAATTTATTTAGAATAGAAAGAATTAACTGATAAATTGCATCCACTTCATGCCTGGTTTATTTTCAATGAATTCTCACAAAAATTTTGCTTTGCCCAAAATTTCTTCTTTACTGACTTCACATTCTACACTGCTCTCACTCCTTTTCTTCTCCGCTATGCTTTTGATGCTCTATTCATATTTAATCTATTTTGCTCAAGGATATTTTTTGACAACTCTTCAACAAGTATTTATACACTTCATCAACCTTGGAATGATCAAAAAAGGTTGGCCAAACTTAACATAGATCTTTAATTGTCATCTAATCATAACTGAGACTTGAATCTTCCTCTACAAACATGCAACACTTCATAAACTAATCTTTAGATCATCCGCAACACGCTAGGAACATCCGGTCGGCCAAGACTGGGAAGAAGAACAACTTCAAAAGAGGAAATCTTCAATAACAAGCTTAAACTCCAATGCGGACCTCCAACATAGTTGCCACATGATCTAGAGACTTCCACAAGCACATTGAACTCACCAATAACATCCACTCTAAACCAAATTACCAGAATCATTTGTATCTTCCTCCAGAACCTCAAGAACACTGTTTGCCATGACTTCCAAACTAGAAGGATGGCTTGCGGACCTCCAAACCATGAACCACTGGAGTTGATGATACACACTGATTTCCCAAACATGCCTTCAAATCTGTAGATCATAATATTTCACTATGGAGCAATCCAGACCAACTTACTGACACTCTGTCTCTTCTAAATACTACAAGATCTAGTTCTATTTAGATGGTTGTAACTTCTTGAATTCTCCGTATGGACTTCTCAATTTTTGACTAGAGTAGCCTCTAACAATCCTCTATATAGTCATAGGGTCCATGAACCTTGAGTCTTCATTAATTTTCTCAACATCCTCAACATTCTAGTCTCCTGAACATGCAACAAAATAAGGCATAGTTGACACTAATGACAATAAGAATATGTTGACATCAATGACAACACCACTTAGGCACATATTTGCAACAATCTCCCCCCTTTTCATTGATGGCAACATATGTGAAAAATTGATTCAACCATCATAACAAGAAACTTCTCCCCTTGACTTCTAGAACCACTTCCTTCATTGCTCCCCCTGTCATCAACAATTAGTTTTTCACATGTCTTCTCTCCCCATTTGACATCAATGGCACAGGGCAAATATTTGCAATCTTTACTCCCCCTTTTTATTTCAGACTGATCTCCAATGTTTGCATACTGACTACTCCTTAGAGTAGTATTTTCTCAACATCAATCCAGACCTCAAGATATGACTTAGAATTCCACTAGACTAATGTACCTCAGTGCATCTTAGTTCTGATCCAGAGGGGTAATAACCCCTAACTTCTCTCTAAGATACTCAAAGTTATCCTTGGAAAGAGGCTTAGTGAAGATATTTGCAATCTGATCTTTGGATGGCACAAACTCCAATTTGACTTCATTCGCATTTACCTTCTCTCTTATGAAATGAAACCTAATAGATATATGCTTTATCTTTGAATGCAACACTAGATTCTTTGAGATTCTTATTGCACTAGAATTATAACAAAAGATTGTGACTGGCTCCTCAAACACAACTCAGATGTCCTTCAACATTTGCTTCATCCACAGAACCTGAGTATAATTATTTGTTGCTACTATATATTCTGCTTCTGTAGTAGATAGAGATATTCCCTCTTGTTTTTTTCTCATCCAAGAGACCAATCTTCTTCCTAAGAAAAATGCACCACCACTAGTACTTTTTATGTCATCCACATCTCCTACCCAATCAACATTTGTCTATGAATGAAGAGTGAAATCATTGTCCTTTGGATACCACAATCCATAATCAATTGTCCCTTTGAGATATCTAAATATTCTTTTGACTACCACAACGTGGGATTCTTTTGGATCAGATTGAAATCTAGCAACAATTCCAATGACATTCATGATGTTAGGTCTGGTCTGAGTCAAATAGAGCAACCCTCTAATCATTGATCTATACCTTTTCTGATTTACCTTGGGGGAATCATCATCTTTACTTAACTTGCATCCAGTTACCATAGGTGTACCTACTAGCTTTGAATCTTCCATTCCAAATTTCTTCAGCAATTTTGTCACATACTTGGACTGAGATATAAAGATACCTTTATTTGACTGAACAATTTGCAGACCTAGGAAGAAATTCATCTCTCCAAACATTGACATCTCAAATTCACTTTTCATCTGATCAGCAAAAGCTTTGCACATACATTCATTTCCACCAAAAATGATATCATCAATAAAGACCTCAACAATTAGGATGTCCTCATGATTAATCTTGAAGTAAAGATTACTATCAGCAGTACCTTTGCTAAAACCTATCTTAAGAAAATATTTATCTAATCTTGCATACTAGGCTCTTGGAGCTTGCTTGAGTCCGTACAAGGCTTTTCTTAGTCTACAAACCATGTCTCCTTGATCAGACAACTAAAATCCTTTCGGTTGCTCAACGTAGACTTCTTCCTCCAAATCTCCATTCAGGAATGCTGATTTGACATCCATCTGAGACACTTTAAAATCTTTGAAAGCAACAAATGCAAGAAATAATCTAACTACCTCTATTCTTGCTACTAGAGCAAAAGTTTTTTCAAAATCAATTCCTTCTACTTGAGAGTAGCCTTTGCATACCAACCTTTCTTTGTTTCTTATAACTTCACCATCTTCATTTAGTTTATTCTGGAAGACCCATTTGGTTCTAGTCATAATTTTGTCCTCAGGTCTAGGAACAAGATCCTAAGTGTGGTTCTTTTCAATTTGCATTAATTCTTCTTCCATTGCTTTTACCTAGTTTTTATCAGTGGAGGATTCACTTACTGATTTAGGTTCAATCCTTGAAATAAAAAAATCTCTTCTTAATCTTTAGTAACTCTTCTCCTAGTTCAAACACCTATATTTCTATCCCCTATGATTTGATCTTTAGGATGATTCATTCTTACATACCTGGGGGTTTTGGGAATTGCTTGATCTTCTGTTTCTTGAGCTTGTTCCTCAACGTCTATACTATTTTCTTGAGTTCCTGGAGTTTTTGGATCAATCTTAATCTGAGTTAGAGTTTGAACTAACCTTCCTTGACTTTGAATTTCATTTTGATCATCTGAATCATATCTGCAAGACCTACAATGTCCTTTCTTGCTCTCATCAAATCTAACATTAGCACTTCCAAAAATCTTTTTCAATCTCTTGTTGAAGCACCGGTAAGCATTAATTTGAGTAGAGTATCCCAAAAATATTCCCTCATCACTTCTTGTATCAAACTTGCCTAAATCCTCATCTCTTTTGATATAGCATTTACTACCAAAAACTCTGAAATATCTCACAGTAGGAGGATGACCAAACCATAGTTCATAAGGGGTCTTACCAGAATTACCTTTGATCTACACCCGATTAAGAGTATAGATAATAGTACTTACAGATTCTCTCCAATGAACTTGAGGAACATTTATTTCCATCATCATGGTCCTGGCAACTTCTTGAATGGTTTGATTCTTTCTTTCCACAACTCCATTTTGTTGGGGAGTCCTAGGAGCAGATAACTATCTTTTTATGCCATGCTTTTCACATAAAGCATCAAACTCACGGGAAGTAAATTCTCCATCTCTATCAGATCTTAGACATTTCAATTTTTCACCAACTTAAATTTCCACCATCACTTTGAACACTTTAAATTTGTCAAAAGCTTTTGATTTTTCTTTTAGGAAAGTTACCCACAACATCTTGGAGTAATCATCAATCAGCAACATGAAATACCTATCTCCTCGCCTGCTCCTAATTCTACTAGGACCATAGAGATCAGTATGTACTAGTTCTAGTCATCCATTTGAAACTTGTTCCTTACTTTCAAATGAAATTTTGCTCTGTTTACCCAATTGACATTCTCTACACATGCTATTTGGTTTCACAAGTTTTGGAAGATCTCTTACAGCCTGAGTGGTACTTATTTTGACAATGTTATCAAAATTTGCATGACACATCCTCCTATGCCATAACCAACTTTGCTCCATCTGAGCAATCAAAAAACTTTTGCTAGAGCTACTTAAATAAAAAATGTTACCTCTAGTTTGGGTACCGGATGCAATTTCAGTTCTAGAACTCTCCAAGATTCTGCACTTTCCATCCTTGAATCGAAGATCATAACCTTTATCAACTAGTTGTCCAACAATGAGAAGATTATGTTTTAGTCCTTGCACATATAGAACATCATTGGTGCTATTCCTACCATCAAAATAAATGGATCCTCTGCCATGGATTCTACCAGCTAAGTTATCTCCAAATTTCACAAGCCCTCCATAATTTTCAAAATTCACAAACTTACTCTTGTCTCTAGTCATATGATGAGAACATCCGCTATCAATCACCTATTCATCTTTCTCAATAACCTAAGCAACCAAGGCACTTTCTATATTTGCATAGCTAGCAGATTTAGTAGACACCGGATCTTCTTCTTTGATGGCAATGAACAACCAATCATTTTCAGAGGAACCTCCATGATCAGATTCATCATCTGTGACTCCTTCTTCCCCAGTTTCTTAGACATAGTAACATTTATTCTGATTCTTGTATCTATTAGGTTTTTGTTTTGAAAACTTCTCCAGACATCTTGAGGAAAAATGACCAATCTTATTACAAGAAAAATATTTGAGTGGTAATTTTCCTTCATACTTACCAGATCCTCTTGGAAATCTTTTGGCAAGAAGAGCTTCAAGATCTGTAGTTTCAATTTCAACATATTCAATATCCTTCCTTGTCTTCATGAATCTATTTGATCTTATAGAAGAGCTTTCACCTGGATCATATCTTTTTTTTCCATATACACTGGCCTTAAATATAGATTCATACTTGGGAAGAGAATCACCAAACTCACTTAATTCAAAAGCTGAAATTTTGCCAACCAGATTATCTCTTGTAACTTCTGAGACAATCTTGATCTCCTCTATAGTAGAAACCTTATGTTTGTATCAATCAGGTAAAGACCTGAGCATTTTGGATACAATCTCTGATTCTTCCAAAGTTCCATCAGCACACCTGATACCACACACAAGTTCATTTATATTTTGCATGTAGATTGTAATGTTTTCATCTTTCCTCATCCTCAAAGTTTCAAATTTTCCTCTCAGACTCTGCTCCTTGGCACATTTGACAAATTAATCACCTTCATACAGATTCTCTAACTTTTTCTAGATTTCATAAGTAGTTTTTTGACCAAAGACATTTGTCATTTCTGAATTAGTCAAGGCACTCAACATGACTTCTTTAGCTCAAAGGTTATTTTCAGCATCTTTGACTTGATCTGGAGTTGAAGGACCTTTTTCTGGAGGTTTATACTCAACACTAGTTATCGCCCAATAGGCATCACCCATGCATTGCAAATGGCACTCCATGCAAATCTTCCAGACAGAATAATTTGTTCCATCAAATCTCAGACTATCCTTCTTGTAGGTTGACATCCTGAATCTCCTCAAGTGATCAGGCTTTTATAAGAGGATCTGGCTCTAATACCAATTGTTGGAATTAGATCAGACAAATGAGAGGGGGGGTGAATCAGTTGTCACACAAAATAAACTTTTTCCACTTTTAACCTTCTTTACTATCTTACTATATGATTAATGATGTAAACATTAAAGCATAGATCAACAACATATGAGCAAAAACATAATCAAGACACTTGACACCAATATTTTGACATGGAAACCCGGTTAAGGGAAAAACCACGGTGGGGGTTAACCCACAAAGATTTTTACCTTGTTAAAAGTACTTTAGAAAAATAGAAGGCACATGCCTTTGGGCGCACTACCCAGAGCTCACTACTCAAAAGAGAGGCTCACTGCCTACAAAATTTATTTAGAATAGAAAGAATTAGCTTAGAAATAACATCTACTTCATGCCTAGTTTAGTTTCAATGAATGCTCACAAAACTTTTGCTTTGCCCCAAAATTCTTCTTTACTAACTTCACACTCTATACTGCTCTCACTCCTTTTCTTCTCTGCTCTGCTTCTGATCCTTTATTTGGATTTAATCTATTTTTCTCAAGGATGATTTTTGACAACTCCTCAACAAGTATTTATACACTTCATCAACCTTGGAATGATCAACAAGGTTGGCCAAACTTAATGTGGATCTTTACACTATCGAACAATCATAGCTAAGACTTGAATCTTCCTCTACTAACACGTAACACTTCATAAAATGATCTTTAGATCATCCGCAACATGCTAGGAACATCCAGTCGGCCAAGACTAAGAAGTACAACAACTTCAAAAGAGGAAATCTTCAATAACAAGCTCAAACTCCAATGCGGACCTCCAACATAGTAGCCACATGATATAGAGACTTCCACAAGTACATTGAACTCACCAATAACATCCACTCTAAACAAAATTACCAGAATCATTTGTATCTTCGTTTGGAACCTCAAGAACATTGTTTGCCATGACTATCAAACTAGAAGGATGGCTTGCGGACCTCCAAACCATGAACCACTGGAGTTGATGATACACATTGACTTCCCAAACATGCCTACAGATCCGTAGATCATAATATTTCACTATGGAGCAATCTGGAACAACTTATTGACACTTTGTCTCTTCTGAATATTGCAAGATCTGGTTCTATTCAGATGGTCATAACCTCTTCAAATCTTCATGCAGACTTCTCAATTTTTGACTAAAGAAGCCTCTGACAATCCTCTATATAGCCATAGGGTCCATGAACCTTGAGTCTTCATTAATTTTCTCAATATCCTCAACATTCCAGTCCACTGAACAGGCAACAAAATAAGGCATAGTTAACACTAATGACAACAAGAATATATTGACATCAATCACAACACCTCTTACACACATATTTGCAACAATCACAAGCAAAAGTGAATTATGATGTGATGACTCAAATCATGGAAACAAACATTTGAACAAGCTCAAGAAAAAGAAGAGTGGGTTGAAGCAATGAATAGTGAGATAGAAACAATTGAAAGGAATGACACATGGGCATTTGGTTCAGCTACCTCCTTGTAAGGAAATTGTTGGTACAAGATGGGTGTATAAAACTAAGTATAAATCTGATGGAAGCATTTATAAGCATAAGGCTAGATTGGAAGACAAAGGATACAATCAATAAGAAGGTATTGATTACGTTGAAACATTTACACCTATAGCATGAATGAATACTATCAGATTGGTTTTTGCTTTGGTATCTCAACAGAGTTGGATAGTTTATCAAATGGATGTAAAGAGTGCATTTTTTAATGGATATATTGATGAGGAAGTGTAAGTTTATCAACCTAGAGGTTTTGAATTACCTTCTAAAGAACATTATGTTTATAGATTAAAGAAGGCCTTGTATGATCTTAAGTAGGCACCAAGAGCATGCTATTCAAGGATAGGTCCTACAACAGAAAGGTTTCTTAAGAAGTCAATTAGATCCAAATCTTTGTATTAGGATCTTGGCTAAGGATATTTTTTCTTAGTTCTCTATGTTGATGATCTTATCTAAACTGGGAATAATTCATATTTATTTGAAGAGTTTAGAGCAGCTATGGTTGTTGAATTTTAGATGATAGATTTGGGACAGATGCACTATTTTCTTGGTATAGAAGTATGGAAAAACAAAGATGGAATATTCATGTCTTAGAAAAAATATGCTTCAGATATCCTACCAAAAATTTAGATAAATAGTTACCCCTAGAGGCGTACCTAGTGGCAGTATGGGATGAAATGGCATGAGCGTGTTAAGAAAAATAATTTTTAAAACATTAAAAAATAATAGCTGACAAATGCAACATTAATAATTAAAACATATATAAAACATAAATGTTTGAAAATGTCTGATATCAACCAAAAATAAAATCACTAATTACAAAGCCACAAGTAGAAAATAAAAATAAGAAGCGGCAAAATCAACAATCAATGAAAGTTACAGGTACGAATTTGATAGCCATAAGCAAAATATAAAAACAAGAAAGTAAAATCAAATATTAAAAATTTAAATTTATTGGTAAAATATTTTTAAAAATAAATCTATGCATTTCATTTTCCTTTCTGTAACCTAGGGTTTTATTAACTAATCCTTTGATTTTTAATATAGATTAAGACTTTATTATTTTAAAAATATATGTAAACAACTAACCCAAAGTTTGTATACATATAGTGCTGAAAATTTTAAAAGATAAAACCCTAATTTATAAAATATTATTTTAGGGCACTATATTAAACCCTATATTATTTACTTTGAGATGCTTTAAAAAAAATATCTAAGAGAAGTAACTTTGAAAAAAGTAGAAAACAAAAAATTATATTAGCATTAATCAAAACATATATACAATAGTAAAGCAATCAAAGATTATTTATGATAAATTTATGGCATTCACCCAAACCATATATACGCATAATAACCCAATCAAAATTTATAAAGTCATAAATTTATAAAATAAAATAAATATTACAATAATTTTAAATCCTAAATTTTAACTGCTAAAATAAGATTATTTTATATGTAATATAATGAAACCTAATAAAATATAATGTTATAAAATATTACTTTAGGACACTCTATTTTTATAAAACATGAGCCACCAAAAAGAAATCGATTAAAATTATTATGTAGAAAATAAAATAAAACTAGCATATCTATATTTAAAAAATATATCTAAAATATGCCGAGAGATATCCTTCTCGGGGTGCCTATTTTTTAATCAATTTACCACACATAGGTGGAATAGATGCCTAGAGAAGGATATCTCTTGGCGTATTTTAGATATATTTTTTAAATATAGATATGCTAGTTGCAAACCAGTTACAACACCCATTGAAGTTGGACTTAAGTTGTCTAACTTAGATGTGTTAGATCCAATGGACCCCACTATATACAGACAGTTCATTGGTAGATTGATCTACTTAACTACTACTCAAGTAGATATCACATGTAGTGAGCTTGGTGTCTAGGTTCATGTCAAAACCTAAGCAAGCACATTGGAGTGCAACTAAGAGGTTTCTTAGATATGTAAAAGAAACATTGAGTTATAGTCTTAGATTTCAACATTCATAGGATAGTAAGTCGATTGGCTATATAGATTCAAATTGGGCAGGTTCCATAGATGATTGAAAGTCTACTTCTGGTTATATTTTTAGTCTTGGTTCTCTAGTATTCTCTTGGAAGTCCAAGAAACAACGGACTGTATCACTTTCTATAGCAGAGGTAGAGTATAAAGCCAAAATATTTGCAGCATGCCAAACACTATGGTTGAGATGACTATTGGAGGATTTGTACCAGATACACAATGGACCTAGTTTGTTCTACTATGACAACAAGTGTGCTATACAAATGACTATGAATTTGGTGTCTCATAGCAGGACCAAACATATTGAGATTGAACATCGCTTCATCATAAAGTTGGTTCAATAGGGATTGGTTGAGATTGTGTACTACATTACAGAGGATCAGATAGTAGATATCATCATGAAGCCTCTAGGTCAAGAAAGGTTCAAGACACTTGGAGATCTACTTCAAGTTCTTCCTAATGGTCATTATGGGGAAGAATGTCAGCAATTATCAATACACAACAGTCAACAACATGTACAACAACCTTTCTTGACATTTTATGTAATGTCCATTAGGCTTATTAAGTTTGTAGCTATCCTTTCTTGACTTTTAGGTTTTGTATTTAGTTTTGTAGTTGAGTTATTGCTCATTGTTATTGTGTGCCATAACTCACTTTTAATTCTCAAAGTCTATATATTGATGTCCTACCTCTTCTTCTCTTAGGCAATTTGGGGCTTTTGTATTTGGCTTGTTTTGTGATCAGCAGATCACCTTTGTTTGTTTATTTTCCTTCATCTTCCTTTGGTTGCATATTCAATCTCATTAGACATCACTAAGGTTGTTTGTCAAAAACAAGTCAACACAATTATATTTTTTATTCCTAAAAACAACCTGCAAAACCTAAAATTGTTGTGCATCTTCGTTCTGATGTTCCACAACCATACTCTAACCCTGTGATCATTTTTTGAGGTGTTCTAAACCTACCTTGACCTCCTAATTACATTCTAAACCTTGTAAAACCAATTACTCAAAATAAGAAACTTGTTCAAAATGTGTCAGAACAACCTCATTATCATGCGCTCACTCACACATACAACACTCACAACAACTAAAATGTTAAACAAGAAAGATTCATTGTAACATATCTTTCACTTACTCAATATTTGCTTCCTCTAGATCCTCATCTTTTTCAATGTGCTAATAGAGAATATAATCTTGTTGAGTAGCTTCGTGCTACTCCGGCTAAGATCACACTCTCAGAATTAATACAAACCTCACCTACATACCATAGAATGCTCCAAGACGCTCTACAAAAGGTGATTGTCTCACTTTCTTTTAGAATCTATGACATAGAAGCCCTATTAAATTGTATGCATGAGACAATATTAGATATCATCTTTAAGAAAAATGAGTTGACTTCTCTCAAAGTTCAACAACAACATGATCCTCTCATTATTTTGGTCATCATTAATAGAACCAGAATAAAGCATTCTATGGTCAATAAAGGATTAGGTATTAATGTTTGTGGCATTGACCTATTAGATAATGTTTGTAGATAATCACTAGGTACAATCACACTACTATTTGAGTTAGGACCTGTGACTTTACCTATACTTATTCATGTCATTCCTCATGCTCTTTCATATAATCTTCTTTGTACACCATGGATTAATTCCATGGGGGTATCCCCATCTACTCTTCATCATACAATGAAGTTCATTTCTAAAAACAAACTTTACACAATCTAGGGTGACCCAAATCTACAAAGTTTCTTACAGGCCAAAATTAGATCTCAACCTCTTGTTTCAAAATCTCTCAATAATTTGATTACTTCTTCAAAATATGACTACTAACTATTCTCCACTTCTAACAATAGTTATTATCACAATAGTGCTTCTCCCTTAAATAAATATCTTTTTGATGATTGGGGTTCATTAGATTTTACACCCCTCTTTATTAGAGAATACAAAATCTCACCATCCAAATCTGACATCCTCAAGGTGGTTTCTGTATACACGCAATATACACCAAAACAAAGATTTCAAATAATATACAAAAACCTTGAATATATATCAAATGTGACCTCTGATTAAGCAAGGAAATCAATGATAAATGGATGAAATGAACACATGTTACCCATGATCTCCTATTGCACCAAAATGGTGGATTTTCTCAAAGTGATATGGATGTGGTTTCTAAACTCGTCAGTATGATGTTACTCAAATCATAGATGAAGTGAATTCCTCTCAATACATAAATTTATAGATTTTGGAGAAGCAGATCAATGACTAGGATTGAATGGTAGATCGACAGCTAGGATCGAATTGGTTAAGTGGTTATGAAATCAAAGGTAGAGAATAAAAGGTATTTTTAATTATTTTTGGCTAGTCTTGGGAGATAACTTTATGAAGTGGTTAGGGTGGAAAATAAAAGATTTATATATTTCTTTTATTGATTTATGAGGAAAAAGAAGGATTTTATTAATGAAAATTAATTAAATCATGTGCATGAGGGGACATGAATTATTAACACTAGGAAATGGATTAGGACTTAGTTAAACTGATTAGGATTAGAGATAAATGGAGATAACTATGATCACATGTCCTGATAATTGGGCCAATTAGGCAAATATTATAAATAAAGATGATCAGGGCCCGATAGCTGATTAGAATAATTAGAATGGTTAGGATAATTTAGGATGACTCAAGGATAATTAGAATGACTCAAGGCTAATTAGAATGGTTTAAGAATAAAGTGATCAATGTAAGGGATCTAGACTTGTTTTTAGATAAAGTGGTCAAATTTAGGTGTCTACAGCTTCAGTTTACTCTACATAATCTATTCCTTCTCTTAAGAAACCTAAACTCACAACTCAAACTTCTTCTACTTCAACAAATTCTCAAACACCATCATCACGTTATATCCCTGATAGTGTGCCTTCTACTACTAATGCATGTCCTGGTGATCATTAGGACTCTTTAGATTTTAACCATGACATATCAACATTAAATAAGGATCCACACCCTTGTAAAAGGATCTATCCTTCTTCTACTGCTTATTTTTCAACATGTGATTACACTTCTCATTTTGAAAAAGTTGGTAATGTGGCCTCTCCTCCTTTGTCTAATTTGGAGACATGTTATGATGTTGAATTCAAAATTCTTCCTAAACATGAATACAATGGAAATTGTTTAGGATGCATGGAACAAGTTAAGGTTGTTGGTGTGAACATGGTTATTACCTATCCAGTTTAACCTTTGTTCTGTGGATAATTTATATTATTCAACTATTTATTAGTTAAACAATACTCACACACATGTTCACATCTTAAATTGACTTAGGAAGCATTCTAGTTGTCTTCTAGATGTTTCTAGTTTGTCATCTTATCCTATAGTTGTCATCTTATCCTATAGTTGTCATATGTCATAGGATTAAGACACTTGTCAGATGACTACATCATCTTGTATCTCACCTTGGTCTTTATAACCAAGGCCTCATTGTACATTATGTAATCTAGTACATTGTTGTATCATGGCAATATAGCATTCTTTTTGCTTATCTCTCTTGTGTGGAAGGTTATTTGGTTTTGCAGATTTGATCCTGGTGGTTGATTGCTCGAACATGGTATCAGAGCTTTGATCCTGCAAGCCCCTTCTCATTTTTTTTAGAGATTTTGCTGTCAACTTTTTGCTGGTTCATCCTGGCTCAAAACAGAGTGCACCATTGAGTTCAGATCACCCAAATTAGTAAGGATCGATTGTCTGAAACTTGATTTTGGACATAGGTAATTTTTTGACTTTTTTGGGGTTTTATATACATTTTTGCAGAAATTTTTTGTCGAAAAGGAAAAAATTTTTTTAGCAGAGGGCCATTCTGCCCCCTATAGTTTATGGTTCATCTTTGCTGTGAAACAGTCAGATTCAAATTGTTTTTCTATTGTTTGAGGTGATTTGGCCTAGAGCTGGTATTGGCAAAGCATTTTATTTGCTTTTGTAATTCACCTTTTGTTTCTAGTTGATCTTTTCTTGCTTTGGCGTGTTAAGCTTGAGATATGGCTCCAACCTAGCTTGGACTTGTGGTCTGCTTTACAATATCAAAGTTATTTTGTGTTCTCTAAGTCTTGTTGGTAGACTTTGACGCAAGCTTGCAAGATATTGGTCACCATTCAGATCTCAGAGTTAGGGCTCAATTGGTGATCACGACCCTTTCTTTTGGGCATATCATCTTAGGCCCGATCGAACTCCATTTGATGAGGTCTAGTAGGCCTCTCACAATCACCACTTAGTCCCCAAAGATGGGCTAGTAAACTTCCACCACTTCAGGCTAAAGATCACAACAAAGATCGTGGAAAGTTTTGTTTAAGACTTGCAGGCATCTTTACATTGGACTATTAGTCCATTTTTTATTGAGATCGGCCTCCTCCGACCTCTAGGAAAAAGTCATGTCTGATCCAGTATCGTAGATTTGGTAGCAGAGGCCTGGGCATCGAAATTAGTTAGGTGGACATTTTGTGAGTTGTAGGCCATTTTTTTTCCACGAGTCATGAGTTTTCTTCTACACTAGATCATGTACAAAGTAACCAACTAGTGGTCTTTTTTTCTAGCATTTGATATGAGAATTTGTTTGGCCTTATGCTTCTATGATAAGCATCCTCTCAAATCAGCCTCCTCGACCTCCAGGTGGAAATCATCTCAGATCTGGTAATCAGATTGGGAGAATAATGAGTTGTTGTCTACAACCTCTTGTTTCTCGCAATCAGATCCTAACATTCATGACCACGTTTTGACTAATTCGGCCTTTATTTTCATTGTTTCTGCATACCAAAAAAGACCTATTTGTATTTCTTGGCCTGATTAGACATCATTTTTAGCCTCATCTTAATCTTAAGAGTAGTGTTAATTGTCCTCATCTATGGTTTCTAGTCTTTATCTGCTTGACATTTTGAAGGCTCACAATCTATAGTCAACATCCCTCTTTATCTTTGCTTTGGGTTGATGGCAGCTTTGACTGATTGGTTGCTTCTCTCCCTTTGATTGGTCATTGGATTTGGATTGTGTCCTTAGAGATCTGGCTACTTTCACTACAGCTCAGCCCAAGGGTACTACGATTCAAAGTAATCATCAGTATTTGTTTGCTGAAATTCCACTGTTCAGTCAACTCAGACATCTTGCTCTAATACTCTATCCACCCAGCCTCCAAGAACACCATTTCAGACAGCCTATCTAGAAGAACAGTCTGTCCCAGAATAGGACAGTTCATCCAGGTCAAGCTGTCCATTTTTTTTGTGTAGAGCTAAAGGAGGGGACATTTTATTTCCATCATATCTTGCAAACCAAGAGGCATATTCTCATGTTCTTACAATCATCGGAAGGTGGTTCAACAAATTTTAATGTGGTGTGGGTGACTTTTTCAGATTTTGTCATTTTTTGCCAGTTTTTTCAGCTTGAATGAATAATTTGTATTTTTCTTGCAACTGGCATAACTTTTGCATACGGCATCGAAATCTGGTGAATTGTTTTTTGAAATTGCTCAGAAAATCACAAGGAATCTAATTGTAACTTCTATTTTTTCCCTTGACAAGGTTTTTTTCTCAAAAATTGTAAAAATAACCATGTGTTATAAACAGTTGATTTAAGCTTGTCGATTGTACAAATTCTTTCATTATACTTTGCTGGGGGGTTACAATTACATTGTTAATACATTTTTTTGGGGGAAAGGCATGATTTAAGTGCACTTGTGTATTTGGTTCTTGGTGTTTTTTATGCTACACATGGAAGAAAGTGTGTCTATAAAACCACTCATTCCACATAATTACCATACATGGAAGTTAAAAATGAAACAACTACTGCAATCTAAAGGACTTTGGCAAATGCTAGAGGATAATCCACCTAGTTTCACTAAGGAGTTTGAAATATTTGCTTATAAGAACAAATTGGATGAAGCTAGGGGAATCATAGGATTGCATGTATCAGACAACTTGTTTCATATTGCAGAGTGTAAAACACCTAAGCAAATTTGGGATAAGCTTGCAGAATTATATGGTACTGTCAATGAATTCTAAATCTTGTAACTTGAGGTAGAATTGACATCACTCTCTCCAGATAGTTTTCCTACTATCCAAGATTTTCTAGAGAAATTCAAGATGATCTTGTCACAATTGATAGGATGTAGGCATGATAAAACTGAAAAAGAATGTATCTTCTTGATTTTGTCAAAGTTTAAGGGCCCATTTTAGGTGTTTTCATCTACCTTCTATTCTACTATGGATGCCTTTGGGAAAGACTTTAAGATATCTAGCTTTGAGCTATTTTGTGAGTGTCTTACTAGGGAGCAAACCAAGTTACTTCAAATGGATGCACCTCCTAGTTCTAAGAGTCAAGACTTGATGGCCTCATCTTCCAAGGGTAAAGGTAAGAATAAGAAGAAGCCCAAGACATAAACTCCTTCAGGTAGTGAGTCTCCCTTCAACCCAAAGCCTAAGAATGATCAGAAGCCCACTCCTCCACCTAATCCTTCCAAATCTGGTGAGTCTTCCTCTAAGACAAAGAAGAAGAAAGGTGGCACTTGTTCTTTTTGTAGCATAACAGGTCATGATGAGTCTCATTGTTTTAAGAGGTTAGAGGCTTTGGAGGAAGCTATGAAGAAGCACAAGATTTCTCTTCCCAAGCCCTACTCTACAGGTAAAGGACATGCTCTTTCTGCACATGGCTTGCTTGTATCTTCAGATAGCTAGATACTTGATTCAGGTGCTTCACATCATATGACCAATTCACTTGATCTACTTGTGACTCTTTCTAATACTAGCACTTCTCAGATTGTAGTGGGGAAGTCTTCACAAATTTTAGTCATGGGGATAGGCACCGATCAATTGCAAGATGGTTGCATTGAGGATGTTCTTTTTGTTCCTAAGATTTCTACTAATCTTCTCTCCATATATCAGATTTGTCATTCTGTGGATGGGAAGAAAGTTGAGTTTAATCCTCACAATGTGGTTATTAGAGAGCTACAGGACCCTGAGATAGTTATTGCTATAGGGAGAGTGGATCATGCATCTCGACTATACAGATTTGATGGATTTGAGTCTTCATTAGGATCATCTCTTATAGAACATGCTGATGCCTTGAGCAAGCTTTGCCATGAGAGGTTTGGACATTTGAATTATAGTTATCTTTAGTAGATGAGCACAAAGAAGTTAGTTGTTGGTCTACCTAAGATTTCTTATAGAGAGGGAATTTGTCCAGGATGTGTACTTGGCAAACATCATTAGGATCCCTTTCCTAAGGGTCAGGCTACTCGAGCTTCGGCACCCTTGGAGTTGGTTCATAGTGATCTCATGTCTTTCCCAACTCCTTCATTTTCAGGGGCCAAGTATGTGCTCACTTTCATTGATGATTTTTCATGATGCACATGGGTGTACTTTCTTAAGTACAAAAGTGATGTTTTTGACACATTCAAGACATACAAGGCATTTGTGGAGAAGCAGTTAGGTCTTTCTCTTTGATGGATACATATAGATAATGGGGGAGAATATGTGAACCAAGCTTTTCAGGATTTCAGCAGTGAGCATGGAATTTAGCATCAATTTTTAGTACCTTACACTCCTTAGTAGAATGGTGTGGCTGAGAGAAAGAATAGGACATTATAGGAGATGGAAAATTGCATGCTACAGTCTACGTCTATGGATCCTGCCTTTTGGGCTGAAATAGTCAATTGTTCCAACTATATTTTGAATTGTATGCCTCACAAGGCAGTGCAACATATGACTCCCGAGGAGGTTTGGTCCCATGTCAAGCCTAATGTATCCTTCTTCAGAGTATTTGGTAGTGAGGCTTGGGCATTCATTCCAAATGGTTGGTGTAAGGCTATGGAGAAGAAGAGTCAACCTTTGATTTTTGTTGGCTATTGTGAGGATGTGAAGGTTTACAGGTTGGTTGATCCTGTCACTCAGGATGTCTACTTTTGTAGAGATGTCCATTTTGATGAGTCCTTCACACAAGTTGATTCCTCCTCCATTAGTTCTTCCTCACTACATACCCTACCTTCTTCATTATCACTTGACGATGTTTTCCTTCTTTAGGATGATACTGATGAAGGTCCTACCCCACCACCTCCTCCAGCACCCATTTTGCCTCAATGGGCCCTCACTACTCTTGAGGAGGTTGGTCCTCTTATTGGTGATCCCACAAATACTCAACACACTTGTTCATAGACAATAAGTGTCAGTCTTTTGAGTCATACCATTTCCACAGATCCTCAAAAGTTTTTAGATGCCACAAGTATTCCAGAGTGGTATAGTGCAATGGTTGAGGAGTATTCTTCTTTAATGAAGAATCATACTTGGGATCTTGTTCCTCTTCCTAAGGGAAGAAAATTGGTTCAGTGCAATTGGGTATACTGCACCAAATATGTAGCTGATGGTTCTATAGACAAGTACAAGGTTCATCTTGTTGCTAAGAGGTTTTCTCAGGTTGAGGGTATTGACTACTCTGAGACCTTTGCTCCTGTCACCAAGATGGATTCCATTTATCTTGTACTTTCTCTTTCTACATCTCAAGATGGTCAGTGTATTAGATGGATGTGAAGAGTCCATTCTTGCATGGTGATCTCCATGAGGAGATCTACATGGAGTAGCCTCCAAGTTTTGTGCAAGACTCTTCACTTGTTTATAGGCTTCGTCGTACATTATATGGTCTCAAACAAGCCCCTAGGGCTTGGTATGAGAAGATGGATAGTTTCCTGCTTTCCTCTTGATTCACACGATGCCATTCTGACCCTACAGTTTATACTCAGAGACGTGGAGATGATATTTTTATCCTTGTACTTTATGGGGATGATTTGATTCTCACAGGCAGTTCTACATCCATAATCCAGAGTATTGAGCAAGCATTGATGGAGTGCTTTAATATGATAGATCTTGGTCTTCTGCACTACTTCCTTGGTCTTCAAGTTCGCCAGACTACTAAGGGGATCTTCATTTTTTAGCAGAAGTATGCTCTTGATTTGCTTCAGAGATTTGGCATGGCTGATTGTAAGCCTACCCCTACACCATTTCAGTTAGGTGTTGTATTGTCTACCAGTTGCACTACTCCCACAGTTGATGCTAGATTGTATTAGCAGTTGGTTGGCAGTCTTTTGTACTTGACACACAGTCATCCTAATATTTCCTTTACAGTTGGACTTGTCTCCTATTTCTCTTAGGAGCCACATGAGAGTCATTGGAAGGCATCCAAGCATATCTTGAGGTATATTCAGGGCACATCTCACTTTGGCATTTATTACACATCAAGAGCTTCTTCGATTACGGGCTTCACTGACTCAGATTGGGTTGGTGATGTTAATGATTGGAAGTCCACTTCTGGCTTTGTTTTTAGCCTTGGTTCTGGCTCGATTGCATGGTCTTACAAGAAGCAGACAACTATTGCATTATCATCGCCAGAGGCTGAGTATCGAGGTGCAGTTTTAGCTAGCCAGGAGGTTCTTTGGCTTCGATAGTTGACGACTGAGTTTGGATTTCCTCCAGATCATCCCACTACTCTTTGGTGTGATGATCAGAGTGCCATTCATATTTCTCGCAACCCTGTGGAGCATCAGCATACTAAGCACATCGAGATCCACATGCACTTCATCAGGCAGCTCATCCAGGATGGTGTTCTTAGCTTGGAGTACTTGCCTACTGAGGAGCAGGTTGCAGACATCTTCACTAAACCATTGGCATTGCCTCGTTATCTTCAGTTGCAATTGATGCTTGGGGTGAAGGCAGTTGTCCTTGGGGGGTCTTTCTTGAGTCCTCCTTCCTTCACTTTTTCATGC
This sequence comes from Cunninghamia lanceolata, assembly GCA_027924645.1. NCBI lineage: Eukaryota > Viridiplantae > Streptophyta > Pinopsida > Cupressales > Cupressaceae > Cunninghamia > Cunninghamia lanceolata. The sequence continues at coordinate 11,804,545 of BSBN01000193.1, forward strand.
TTTTTCTTTGCATGTTTTTCTCTCTTTTGGAGAGGAGTTTTTTCCCATGAGGTTTTCTCCTTTTCTTCGCTTGTGAGAGATTGTTTGTACATGGGTACCTAACATGGCCTTGTTACCTGGACCCATCTTTACATTTGTTTGTTCCTCCGTAAGTTGCACTTAAGGGGGGGTGTTGGTGTGAGCAGGGTTATTACCTATCCGGTTTTTAACCTTTGTCCTATAGATAATTTATATTATTTAACTATTTATTAGTTAAATAATACTCACACACATGTTCACATCTTAAGTTGACTTAGCAAGCATTCTAGTTGTCTTCTAGATGTTTCTAGTTTTTCTAGTTGTTGATAGTTGTTGTTGATAGTTATCATCTTATCCTATAGTTGTCATATGTCATACGATTAAGACACTTGTCACATGACTACATCATCTTGTATCTCACCTTGGTCTTTATAACCAAGGCATCATTGTAAATTATGTAATCCAGTACATTGTTGTATAATGGAAATATAGCATTCTTTTTGCTTGCCTCTCTTGTGTGGAAGGTTATTTGGTTTTATAGATTTGATCCTGGTGGTTGATTTCTCCAACAAAGGTTCTTGTGAAACTGACACTATACTTTTCTAAATAAGGTCTAGGGTTTTGGCCTTCTCCTCTATCTACATCTCTTCCACCATTGTCTGTGGTCTCTATGGCTTCTCCTTTTCAAAAATCAAACATCTATCCACAAAATAAAGGTTTTCTTCCAACTCCACTTGTTTCTTCTCTTCTACCTTCTTCTCTTCTAGCTCAAAAAGACTGTACTTTGCTAAGTTTACTCAAGGACTGCTTGTTCACTCTTCCTCATTTGACACACAAAACATTTCAACAAGACAGTCAATCAACACTCTCTTTCTATACATATCATCGAGTTCTTGGCCATTGCAATAATGAATATTAAACCTTGCATGAAAAAATTCAATACCTTTGTGACATGTGTGCTTACACATTCTCTTCTATTGTAGGACCACCTTTTCCTTCAAGGAATAAGTAACAGTGAGAATCGCCCTTGTCCATTTTACATAATAAACGTTATTTTCTCTACGTCATGATTAAGTCTCCTTTGTTATGGCATCAAACCACCTCTGTCATCACATTGTGACAGATTCCAACATTTTACAGAAGCAAAATGGTCATTGTCTTCACCTCTATTCTGGGGTGCAGTGAAAATGTGTTCCTTCTTGTGGACACTCTTTGTCTCTCTTACCCCTCAGTTACCTTAAAATTAATTTCATACATTGTTTTATGCAATTATTTTAAGGGGGGCATATGTTCTTCTCACATGATCATCAATACATGCACCTTGCTACATTTGCACTCCCTAAGGTGTAGCTTATTAATTTGCCCCCTGAGGATTTGTTTATTTTTATGCTCCCTAAAGCATTCACCTTCTGTGTTGTTGATATTTGATGCGCTCCCTAAGGCATTAACAACAAATGGTCACCTAATGTAACACAAATTGTTAGGTTATGATCCTTGTCATCTATGAACCACCTAGCATAACACAAACTACTGGCCCATGTGCTTCATACAACCTTGTTATGCTCATATTCACCTAGCATAAAGAAACTTGCTAGCCCATGATCCATGAGAATATTTTGATCTACATGACCCCTAGAGATAGAACAAGATAGTGCACGAGTCATGTACTCTTCCTCATTCCTATTGATTTCTCCCCTATCTATTTGTATGCATTCTCTCCTTGAAGAAATCAATAAACTCATTACCTTCTTCTATCTCATCTTTAGAAATTTTCTATTTTTAGTTTTCCTTTATATTTTGGGGACAATGCATGGTATTGAGGCAACCTTTCATACCAAGGTCTCTTTATCTTGCTAACTCAAAATCTATGTTTTGTCTACTTATGTGTTTTACTTACCAAATTTCTTATTGAATGCTTCATGTTTTCCATGAATACTTTGTGTTTTCAATGAATGCTTTTTGTTTTCCATGTATGCTCCGTGTATGGTTTCGTATGACTAATTCTATGTCATGTGTATGTTTAAGCTCTTTATCTAAGCATTGTCAACTTGTAGAATCCTAAGCTTTGGAGCTAGTACATCTCTCAACTTAGAGACATTCTACAACATTAACATTCTGATGAAGAAATTTGGCTTCTCCATAACTTATTGTGTGTATGAATAGCCTCCTTTTTGAAATTGACCAAATTTGAACTTTTCACTGTTTGTCAGTTACTTGCAAGTTTCACAACATTGAATCCATATGTTCTGATGGTCTATTTATGTCAATTGCCTTTGTTGTAAATACCTGATCAACTTATGATTGTTGTTCGAACTCAAGTGGTTGATTTTCATGTCATAAGTCCTTCACATCAGGTTGTCATGGATTATTGGTCTGATCACATTATTGTGAAGTCATTGCATAAATCTTAGATGACTTAGTGCATCAGTTTTCATCAACACCTAGAACTTAGTTAAGCAGTGATATCCATGGAAACAATTAAATGTCAAGTTCTACTTGAGTTGAAGTGAAACTATGTTACAGTGAATTTTCTAACTCTATTTCACTTAATGTGGCCAAGGTTCTAAGGTGATATCCTTCACTGATTGTGAAAATGTAAAGTTTCCTATTCCTACGCCAATTTGCAGAAAATATTAAATTTGAAGCTTTCTAAGAATGGGATGGAACAAGATTAGAGGGGGCTTCATCAGGTTATTTCTCATCATATGGCCAATTTTGGGTCAAATATATTAGTCTAATAAAGAATTATGCAGTTTTCCTCTTTCATGGAAATCACGAGTTGTATGCTAGTAAACCTTAGAATTGAATTATTATAGAAAAAAAAATATAAATTTCAAAGATTTACTGAGGAGCAAAAATAATCAAATATTTACTCTCATAAATAGTTTACAAATCATAAAATCACTAGAATCACTAGAAGGAAGAATTAATGGAAAGATCAGAAAGTTTAACTTTTCCTTAAAGTATGGAGATGTTTGGTAATTTTCAAAAGTTAAGAGAATTAATTAAAAGGTAAAAATACTTTTAATTGGCAAAGTTTACACTTTGTGAACTTAATATTTTGTCAGCAAAGTTTACACATTGTGAACTTAACATTTTCCTCCATGTCTGCTCCAATGTTTCAGGCCTTGAAATGATCGTTGGATGTGTATAAAATGGATTGTTGAATAGTTTTTAGAAAGTTTCAGGAAAATATGATTTGGAGTAAATATAGGTTCCACATCCTTCGCCAGCATCGTCTCAATCATATGCTAAATTTGGGAGCATGGAGGGATTCTTGTTAGATGTTGTAAATGCAAATACATTGGTAGACATGAATGAAAAATGTGGAAGTATAGACAAGTGACTGAGTTTTCGCCTCAAAATGTCTGTCTCATGGACTGCAATGATTGCAGGTGTATGCACAAATTTGGATTTGTTGAAAAGCTTTATAAACTTTCCAGCAAACGCAATTGGCAGGCGTAAAGCAATTGGCTAGCATCCTTCACAGTTGGCTACACTAATTTTTTTTTTCAGAATCATAAATTTCATTGCTATCCACTACTCATCTCAATCTCACAGAGTTATGAAGAGAGGGTCTGTTTAAAGAGGCACTACCCATACTGCTTATTACAATCAGTCACCCCCCCGAAGACTCCTATACATATCTTCAATTAGCTAGAACACTCTTTCACAGGGGCAAAGTGTCCACTCTTTCATTGTTCACAGCATGCAGCAACTATGATAGAATGCGAATTTTTATCAGATGTTCTAGTTGGAAATACTCGTCCAGACGTATGCAAGTGTGGCAACATGGCAGGATTTTCACAAAATGATTTTGTTTAAAGCAGTTTTAAAACCCTTCAAGCTAACGCAACTATACTGTGCTAGCATCCTTATCTGGCAGCGTCATAACGAGGGCCTCAAGCAGTTAATAAACGTCCGCTAGAGGTATTCCGAAAGAGTAATTTTTGTCAAATATTATAGTTACTCTGGCATACATAATGCAAAATATGGAAGCATAGACAAGGCACTCAGAAACTGTAATATAGTTATGCTCGATTGGAGTTGCAAAATTTTTGTGAAGTTCGTACCCTTGAAGATTTGCTTAAGGAAGCCGTTGAATATTTTTAGGGTTGAAATAGAAAGTATACCCCAAAATCTTGTTGCGCAGTATGGTCTTGCCCCTGGATTGTTTGGGATGTATAAAGAGCGCACAACTCTTCATGTTTTTGGATAGACGAACCTTCTGTAGTGATTACTGGCGATGCCAAGTGTGGCAAATTTCTTAACCTAAGGCTGCATGGTGGTAAAATAATTGCATTGTTCTACATAGGTTCCAACGAAGGTCAAAACATAGAAGAAAAGAACGTCTCTCTTTTCTAGTTGGGAAAGTTTCCTAACGTGGCTGTTAGAAACTTTTCAGTAGTTGCTATTTTATGTATATATTTCAGTTTTCTCCAAATAAAGTTGTGAAGACATTTTGCTGCAAATTTGTGTGCAAGCATATCAAATTTTCTTCTCTGCCTCTCTGTTTTACAATTATATATTTTTTCTGGTTTATTTGTTGTGTACTGGCATTTGTTTTTAGTTTATTATTTTCTAACATATGGTATTAGAGCCAAGTTCGAAATCACAATGAATGCTAACAGTACAAAAGCTGCAAATTCCTAAATTTAATGGGAAAATTTATGATTTTTGGAGTTTTCAGATGAAGATTTTGGTTAGTTCACAAGAGCTATGGGATCTTGTGTAGAATGGGTATTCAGAACCTGTAGATGCAGCAGCATTAGTAGCCCTCACAAAATGAAAGGGATTTACTGTAGGATAATTGAAAAAAAGATCAGAAAGCATTATTGTTCATAGTGTAAGGTTTTGATGAGACTCTCCTTCCAAGAGTTACAACCACGACAAAGGCCAAAGAAGTGTGGAATCTCCTTGCACAATCATTTCAAGGTACAAAAAAAGTACGAACACTCCTTGCACAATCATTTCAAGGTACGGAAAAAGTACGAACAGTTCACCTTCAAATGCTTAGAAAAGATTTTAAAATTTTACAAATGTTAGATTCAAAAAGTTTAGGAGATTTCTTTACTCATACAATGGGTATAGTTAATCAGATGAAATCAAATGGTAAGGTTGTGACTAATAAAAAAATTGTTGAATTTTTTTTTTAAGAAGTTTGTCTACAAAATATGATCCTGCAGTTATAGCTATTAAAGAATCAAAAGATCTAACATCTTTATCTATAGATGAGCTTATGGGTTCATTGTACACACATAAGCATAGAATAAATAAATCAACCAAGGAGCCACTTGAGAAATCTTTAAAGAACAAGGTATCCTTGAAAGAAAAAGAAACTACACCAGAATCATCTTCAGCACAAAGAGGAAGAGGTAGAAATTCAAGAGGAAGAGGAGGATGTTTTCAACAAAGAGGTAGAGATCAAAGAGGCAATAGATGTGATGAAGAAAATTGTAGTTACACTCAAGCAAGAGGTGGAGGGAGAGTAAATTTTTAGCAGAGAGGTAGAGGTTTTCAGAGGTATGCTAAATCATCTATTGAATGTTATTACTATCAAAAATATGGACATTTGTAGCTGAATGTAGGAAAAAGATTGCAGATGAACGTAAACAAGAAGCCCAATATGCAAATGAAGGTGAAGGGAAGGAAGGATATGTCTTCCTAACATGCAGCACAAAGGAGGAAGTAAATGATGACAAATGGTATGTTGACTATGGGTGCAGTAATCATATGATAGGACACAAAGAGATATTTTAGAATTTGGATGAGTCCATCAAATCTGAAGTCAAGATGAGAAATAATACAATTGCACCGGTCATGGGAAAAGGGAGGATATTAATCACAAGAAGACAAGGTGAGAAACAATATATTGGTGATGTATTTTATGTACTAGATTTAAAGCATAATTTGTTAAGTGTAGGTCAACTTGTGCAAAAAGGCCACACTATCAAATTTGAAAATGGTTCATGCATTATTGTTGATGGTAAAAACAAGATGATAACAAAAATACCCATGACTGCTAATAAGATATTTTCTCCTAGTATCAGAAACAATATGCATTTAAGTTTCAGAAACAATATGCATTTAAGTTTCAGTGCTCTTGTAAAAGACACAGTGGTTATGGCATCTCAGGTTTGGTCATTTAAATTTTGGTGGACTAAATCTTTTGCATAAAAAGAACATGGTAATAGGTTTACCATTTATCCAAAGACCAGATGAAGAATGTGAAGGTTGTATTGTTGGAAAGCACCATAGAGAACCCTTTCCAGTAAGGGATTCTTGGAGAGTTTTAGAGCCATTAGATTTCACTCAGATCTATGTGGACCAATTGAGGTTGCTTCATTATCTTGTATGAGATATTTTTTGACATTTATTGATGACTATAGTAGGAAACCTTGGGTGTATCCTTTGAAAAATAAATCTAATACTTTCAAGAAATTCAGAGAATTTAAAGAATTAGTTGAGAAGAAAAGTGGTTATTTTCTCAAAATTTGAAGGACTGATAGGGGTGGAGAGTATATTTCACATGATTTTCATAATTATTGTATTGAAAAGGACATAAAAAGGCAGCAAACAACAAGGTATACACCTCAGCAAAATGGTGTGGCTGAGAGAAAAAATAGAACAATTTTAGATATGGTAAGGAGTATGCTTAATGTTAAGAATTTACCTAAAGTTTTTTGGGTAGAAATAGTTTGTTGTGCAAGTTATATTTTGAATAGAAGAAGCATGGGGAGGATACAAACCCTGGGTAGATCATTTAAGAATTTTTGGTTCTATTGGTTATTCTCATGTTCCAGATGCACTTAGAAAGAAATTGGATGATAAGGCAGAAAAATGTATCTTTGTTGGATATAGTCAAGAATTCAAGGCATACAGGTTGTACAATCCAGAGATAAAAAAGTTGGTGATAAGTAGAGATGCAAAGTTTCTTGAAGATCAGGAGTGGTGTTTGAAACTGGAAGAGAAATACCAACAAGTTAACATTAAAGATGAAGCTGCAAATCAACAACAAAATTCAGTTGTTAACAGAGTAATCAGTAGTTGTAGCATTCGACAATCTGCACTAAGAAGAAGCTCTACTTCATTAGAAGACAGTCTTTCTCCACCAAGACATAGACATGTTTCATCAAGTAGTTTTTCATCATCCAACTCAGAATCTCTAAAAAAGTGGCATAAATCAAGGAGTTTGTCTAACATATATCAAGAAACAATAAAGGTAAATGAAGATATTTGTCATTTTGCTTTTTTTGCTGATAGTGATCCTGTTACATTTGAAGAAGTTATAAATGATGATAAATGGGTTAATGCTATGAATGAAGAAATTGCAGCCATAGAAAAGAATCAAACTTGGGAAATTACCAAGCATAAGAAGCCAATTGGAGTAAAGTGGGTGTATAAAGCAAAGTACAATGAGCAAGGCAAAGTGAATAAATACAAGGCCAAATTGGTAGTGAAGGGCTACAAACAAAAATTAGGCATTGATTATAATGAAGTTTTTGCACCTGTTGCTAGAATGGATACTATTCGCATGATTTTACCTCTTTCAGCACAATAGGGTTGGAAGTCTTTCATATGGATGTAAAATCAGCATTTTTGAATGGTGTAATGGAGGAAGAAATTTACATTGAGCAACCACCTAGTTTTGAGATTAAAGGTCAAAAAGGTAAAGTGCTCAAACTAAACAAAGCTTTGTATGGTTTAAAACAAGCACCTAGAGTTTGGTATGAAAGGGTTGAATCATATTTTTTTAAAAATAGTTTTAAAAAATGTCCTTATGAGCCCACCTTATTCATAAAACAAAATCAACAAGGAAATGTTATGATAGTATGCATTTATGTTGATGATTTTCTTTATACTAGGAATAATAAAAACATGCTTAGAGAATTTTCAGTTGCAATGAAGAGTGAATTTGAAATGACTGATCTTGGTTTGTTGCACTATTATCTTGGTCTTGAAGTAACACAAAATAGTGATGGGATTTTCATTTCATAAGAAAAATATGCAAATGATACTTTGAAAAGGTTCAAGATAGAAAATAGCAAACCAGTAATTACACCTATTGCCATGGGTGTGAAGTTGAGCAAAAATGATGAAAGCAAAAAGGTAGATTCTATTTTGTATAAAATTTTTGTTGGAAGTTTAATGTAATTAACTGAAGAAAGAGAAATCCTTTATTCATTCGATGATAATTGTAGATACACACCATAGTTAAATACTTGTGATGAAACTGAAACAAATGAAACTGAAATAGTTGCATAACTGACGTAACTATTAAATAGTTACTAAACAATGTAATATGCATAGTTTAACATTCCCCCCTTATTACATTGTTCCTGCAATAGTACCAAGGTACCCCCGTGAATGCCAAAAAACTCAACAAAGCTGATTACATAGTATGAATACATATTTTGTAGAAGATCTTCCCCCAAAGAACAAATCCTGAACCAAGCAAGGCTCCATCATGTTGTCTCGTCTACCCTCGGAAAGGCATAGCTTCGAGCTATGTTCTTGAGCTCTTTAGTCTCAAGCTCTCAAATCACAGTCTTGAATTATTTGACAATGGCCCCTAAGAGATACGACAGATCTCTGCCATGTTGTCTAGTGACCGCGAAAGGGTATAATTCAAGATCATATACTCTTTGAAGCTCGCTGGATAACAATCCATATTGAGCTCAACACCAAACCCCAAACCTGTCTCCAAAACAAAATCTTCACAAAACATACATTCTTCAAATATGTCAGCTCTGTTAGCAACAACAAAGAAAAACAAAACAACCAAAACCAAAAATGCTTTTCATGCAAAGCATCATCTCAAAGAGAGAAGGTAACTTGAGATGATGGTAAATCCTCTATCCTCCGATGCCACCTGCCTCCAATATGACCTAGCTCAAGGGCATATCCATAGAAATTAATAGTACCATTTGGTGGATCCTCATCCTCAATATCTAGTGGGTCCTTATCATCTTCAATGCAAGCAAAATTTCCTTCATTTTTGAGCTTTCCTTTAAGAACATCACTCACTCGATTTCTACAAGCCCAAGCTATGTGACCGTTTTTCTTACAATAAAAACATTTGATTCTCTCTGATCTCTTATAATTGCTTCTTGAAAATAATGCTTTCTCATGAGGATCATCTTCTAAATCCTTTGTTGTTCTCTTCTCTTCTGATAGAAGAGCAGAAATCATACCTTCTAGAGTTTGTGAAGATATTTGACTGAGAGTAAACACAACATTGTTGTATTTTGAAGGCAAGCTATTTAATAGGATGGCCCTAGCATCATCATCATCATCTACTGTAACCTTAACCTCTGCTAGCTATCTAATGAGAGACTGCAAGTTACTTATATGATTTGACATTGTGATTCCATCTTCCATCTTAAATCGAAATAATTGAAGTTTTAGAGAAAACTTTGCATTAACGGCTTTTGCTCCAAACAATTTATTTATATTATCGCAAATTTCAGCTGATGATTTATCCAAATCAATATGGTGCAATTCGGTGTCAGAAAGAGCAAGACCAATTATAGCCTTGGCTTTATCATCTCTACTACTCCAATCTAATAACTTATTTACATCTGTAGGTGCTTTTTCCTTTCCTCTTACTATTGCCCATAAATTTTTATTCATTAGTTGCATTTGAATTTTCATTCTCCAAGTATGAAAATTGGAACCAAAATACTTGTCTAATGGGATCTCCATTTTAGATAATACTCACAAGATTGACTTCTTACTCAGACTTAAATATATTTGCTTATAAAATTTGCACTTACATACACACTTCAATACATACCAATAATGGACATCCACTTTTCTTTGATTGCCAGGTTTTACAAACTATGTCTTCATCTTTCAAGTGCACAGCACCTTTGTTATGAATCATAGATGAACTTCCCACATGATTTCCATGAAAATCTTATGGATAAGAGTAACTGTGTGTCCACTTATGAGGTTGGAAATTGCTTGATGCATAACAGTTAGATATTCTAGTCTTCAACAAAATGTGATATGAAGAATAACAAAATCAGTGTGAGAATCTCAACTTCAAGAAGTTCCTCATAGATTTCTTCAATGATCTTTTATATTCTCCTCAACTCTCGTCATCAAATCACAACATAAAGCATGGAAGAAAAAAAACATGAAATGAACTAGTAAATCTTCTATTAATGCATTCAACTCATGGCCTCTACAGGGATCTTTGCCAGAGGCTACACTACTCATGCCTCCCTTTATTCTAACATGCAATTACAGGTTGCGCCATTGTAGGTTCTATTTCTTTGTCATATTTCACACCTCCTCACGTTAGTTTTCATTTGAATTCTGCAATGATTCAAGGAAAGATTACTGGCAATGTTGTGACTCCCCACGCACAGCAATGCACACCAATTCTTCTATAAACAACAACAAACACACATTTCATACTGGCAAACTCATATTGCTCTCTCACAGTACTGGATCACATATTGCTCTGATACCATATGAAGAAAGAGAAATCCTTTATTCATTCGATGATAATTGCAGATACACACCACAGTTAAATATTTGTGATGAAACTGAAATAGATAAAATTGAAATAGTTGCATAACTGACGTAACTATTAAATAGTTACTAAACAATGTAATATGCATAGTTAACCTAAACAATGCATGCTAACATTAACTGCAACAAGACTAGATATCATGTATGCAATAAGCTTAACAAGTAGGTTCATGGAGGATCCAAATGATAATCATCTACAAGTAGGTAAAAGAATACTAAGGTACGTGAAAGGGACTGCAAATCATGGAATTTGTTATGAAAAGAAACCTACAAATCATGGAATTTTTTATGAAAAGAAATGTGTTTTGAGGTTAACCGGTTATACAGATAGTGATTGGGCTAGAAATCAATATGATAGGAAAAGTACTTTTGGGTATGTTTTTAATCTTGGGTCAGGTGTAATCTTATGGTCTTCAAAGAAACAACCCATTATTGCATTGTTCTCAATAGAAGTAGAATATATCGTGGCCACTTCAGTAGGTTGTCAAGCAGTTTGGTTACGAAGGATGCTTGAAGCATTGATGCAGCCCCAAATTGAAGAAACAATTATATTTTGTGATAATCAATCAGCCATTGTACTTTCTAAAAACCCAGTCTTTCATGGAAGAAACAAGCACATAGACATCAAATTTTATTTCATCAGAGAGCTGGTTAAAAATAATGAAATCAAACTTTCTTATTGCAGGTCCAAAGATTAGGTTGCTGACATTTTGACAAAACCTCAGAAAGAAGAAGATTTCAATGGATTGAAGAATCTTTTAGGGATGAGAAGTTGTCCCACAAATTAGATTTTAGGGACGATGTTAAAATAAGAAAATCAGTTTTGTTATTGTCTGTTGGAAATGTTTCCCAACAATTTCTGCATTACTATTTTTCTAGTTGGGAAAGTTTCCTAACGTGGCTATTAGAAACTTTTCAGTAGTTACTATTTTATGTATATATTTCAGTTTTCTCCAAATAAAGTTGTGAAGACATTTTTCTACAAATTTGTGTGCAAGCATATCAAATTTTCTTCTCTACCTCTCTATTTTATAGTTATATATATTTTTTGGTTTATTTGCTGTGTACTGGCATTGGTTTTTAGTTTATTATTTTCTAACAGTGATGCTATTCTAACCTTGACAATGATGTGAAACTCTTTCTCCAATGCACATCATCCATGTTCTGGTGTTCATTATCTTATGGCTCTCATGAAATAAGTGAAAAGAATTACAACTTTATATTAGAGATCGAGATAGAAAGTTTGTGATAGATGCAGTTGTTGCAATTAGCAAATATTGTAAAGATTCCCAAACAATAAAAGTGGTAAATATTGTCCTATCTTTTGGCAAATATGCTAAAGACTCCCAAACAATAAAAGTGGTAAATATTTCTCCTATTTTTATTGGTCAAAATTAACTTTTGATATTGAAGTGGATGATGTTTAAAATAGCCAATTAGAAAAAGTTCTATATCTCTGTAGGGAAGGCATTCTCTGGCTAGTGAAAAACAAGTGAATATGTGAAAAAGAAGTTTCCAAGAATTAAGGTGGAACATATTTTTTGAGTTGGTTAGATGCTGACCGATGGTGACAAAGTTGATAGTGAGGCATTTGGTTTGACAGAAATAATTTTAACTTTCTAGACAATCCTACATTAGCATCCAAATTAATTGGAAAAGGTTTCTATTTCACTCATACGAAGCTTGGATTCAACAAATGTTCCAATAGCTCAACAATAATTATCTATTCCAATAGCTCAACAATAATTATTTGGATGGTTGGTGAGTATAGTTTTACTAGGACCCTGATTCCTAAGAGAGTGCCAACTCTTCTACAGTACTTGACTACATGCTTCCCAATAGAAGAGTTAGATGTTGGGAAAAATCAATCCCAACTGAAGTGGGTAAATATGAAACAAACAAAGACCAAGGAGACAACAAGGAGGCAGAATAATTTACTATTTCATTCATACACAAAAAATTACATTAAAAAATGTTTACATACAAAAATCAGAGCTATGGCTCTATATTTCCTTCATACAACAAACTGCCCAGATTTTGGCGTAACGGAGCTTTTTATGTGCTACTCTGAGTTGCTGCTGCAAATATTCTAGAGCACTGAAGCTCTGCACTCTACAATATCTTTTGCTACTACAAGTTCTTATTCTTCTTCTATTTGCTGACTTCTCCTTCTTCTTCTATTCTATTCTACTAAAATCATTCCCTCCAAAAATCATTCATCTATTTTGTCTTTGTTGCCTTTTCCAAAAACTGCCACTCAATTTCAAATTCAACCACTAGAATTAATTAGTTGCCAAAAACATTAACTGGGACAACATATGTTTGACACAACAAATGAGTGGGAATGATAAAAAATGGATCTCTTCTAATGCTGCATTAAATGCAGTTGGTTGGGGTCAAGATTACTATTTCCAACACTCCCCCTTAATCTTGAGCCTTTTTGTTTTCTATCACTACTCCAAATTTTTGGAGCAAATATCTGGAGCTCTGTCTTTCTAGAGAAAAAGTTTTGGAGCTATCCTGTCTACACCTGTTCTACATTTTAGAGCTGTCTTGCCTGGACCTGTTCAAATTTCTGGAGCATTTCTAAGTTTCCAGAACTTTAGTTCTAGAGCTTTCTGTCATGCCAAGCCTATCTCTTAGGCGTTCAAAGGAGTCTTTTGACAATGCCTTTTTGAAAATGTCAGCAAGCTACTACTCACATCTACAAAACTGAAGTTAAATCTCTCCATGCTCTGCAAATTCCCTTATGAAATGGTAGTGGATTTCAATATGCTTGCTTCATCCATGAAAAATGAGATTCTTTGTCAAGGCAATAGAAGACACATTGTCACAAGTATTCTTCTATGCCAAATAGCATGACATGCTACTACATTTGCTGTTATGTACTCTACTTAAGCTATGGAGAGAGAAACTATGGGCTGCTTCTTTGATGCCCATGATACTGCTCATGAACCCATGTGGAACACATATCTCGATGTTCTCTTATTGTCATCTAAATTTCCTACCCAATCACTGTCTCTATACCCAACTAGCTAAAACTCAATGGAGGTAGTATATGTATTGCCAAAGCCTTTGGTGCCATTGACATACCTTAGGATTCTCTTTCTTGCTTGCTAGTGTGTGTCTTTAGGTTGCTCCATGAACCTAGAAATTAGGCTAACTGCGTACATCAAATCAGGTCTTGTTGCTATCAAATATATGAGTCTTCCAACCATGCTCTTATAGAGGGTTGGGTTAACATCACTATTGTTGTCCTCTTTACTTAATTTAAGACCTGTAGCTGTTGGGGTTGGGGCTGGTTTGATGTCCAACATTCTAAACCTCTTCAAGATCCATTTGTCATAATTAGTTTGTGAAATAAAAATTCCATGCTCTATTTGTTAGACCTTTATGCCTAGGAAATATTTTAGCAAACCTAGGTCTGTCATCTCAAACTCATTTTTCATTGCCTCTTTAAATCAATAATGAAAAGATTACTATTCCCTGTGAAAATCAAATCATCTACATACAAAACAACAATAAGAATCTCACCACTATTAGGGTTAGCCGGTAGAAGATCAATTAAATGCAAATAAAGATTAAACAGAGAAATGGAAATACACAGAATTAATAACAGCGAGAGACAAGATTTAACGTGGTTTGCCCAAACTTGGGCTACATCCACCAAACAGAGAGTCCAATATTATTATCCAGTAAATCAAAACGATTACAATCAGCAAGGATACATGGCTAGTGTACAGTACTTTCCTGATCAGTCGCCACCTACCAACAATCTCCCACTTGGAGACTGATCAGGCTCCACACCAAACAATTGCCCACTTGGAGACTGATCTTGGACGACACCGCTGCGCATGCAGTTCCCACTAGAAATAAGCAACCCTGGACTCTACTGTTCTATTTTTGTTGTTGTCAGTCTAGAAGACCAACCGACGCTGAAGAGGAGCTCAGCTTCTCCCTTGTCACTGCCTTTGTAAACATATCCACTGGATTTTCATCTGTATGTATCTTTTCTAGCCTTAACTGTCCATTATCCAACACCGACCGAATGAAGTGATACCTCAACTGTATGTGTTTGGTCTTTGAATGCAAAGCATAATTCTTTGCAAGATGTATGGCACTCTGACTATCTATATACAAAGAACTGTTAGCTTGTTGTTTACCCAATTCTTCCATGAAAGAGTGTAGCCATATCATCTCCTTGCTTGCCTCTGTTGCAGCTACATATTTTGTCTCTGTGGTGGATAAAGCAACCACCTTTTGCAACCTGGAAATCCAACTCGCCGATGTTCCTCCTACAATAAAGACATAACCTATAGTACTCCTCCTGGTATCAATATCCCCTACCAAATCTGAGTCTACATAACTTGCTAAATCAGTATTAGAGCCCCCAAAACATAAGTGTTTATTAGATGTACCTCTAAAATATCTGAGAATCCATTTTACCGCATTCCAATGCTCAAATCCGGGATGACTCATATACCTGCTAATGACTCCTAAAGCATGTGTAATATCCGGTCTCGTGCATACAATGGCATACATTAAACTTCCTACAGTTGAAGCATATGGTACCTTGGACATTTTTTCTTCCTCCTCTTGTGTCTTTGGACACATCTCCTTAGTCAATTTCAAATGACTAGGCAAAGGTGTGCTGACAGCTTTTGCATTCTCCATATGGAATCTCTGCAACACCTTTTCAACACAAGCAGCCTGAGATAGAGTCAATTTTTTGTTCTTCCTATCTCTGCAAATTTTCATACCAAGGATTTGTTTTGCTGCCCCCAAATCCTTCATATCAAATGACTGTGCTAACTGATGTTTTAACTCTCTGATGTGATCCATGTTAGACCCAGCTACAAGCATGTCATCAACATATAAACATAAAATAATGTAGCTGTCATTATCCAACCTCTTAAAATAAACACAATGGTCAGAATTACACCTACTATAGCCTTGCTCAGCCATAAAACTATAAAATTTCAAATACCATTGCCGAGGTGCTTGTTTCAGGCCATACAAACTCTTCTTCAATCTGCACACTTGTTTCTCCTTACCTTTGACCTCAAATCCCTGTGGTTGTGCCATGTATATCTCCTCCTCTAAATCACCATGGAGAAAGGTAGTTTTCACATCTAGCTATTCCAAATGCAAATCTTCAGTAGCCACAATACTTAAAACAATACGAATAGAAGTCATCTTGACAACCAGAGGAAATATCTCATCAAAATCAATGCCCTATTTCTGTGCAAATCATTTTACGACTAACCTGGCCTTAAATCTTTTCTTACCTCCATCTTCCTCTTTCAACCTATAAACCCATTTGTTTGGTAAAACCTTTTTACCTGCAGGTAACTTACATAATTCCCAAGTCTGATTTTTCAGCAAGGAGTCCATTTCTTCTTTCATGGCAAGCTCCCACTGAACTTGTGTATTCACCTGCATACCTTCATCATACCCTTCTGGTTCACCAGCATCTGTTAACAAAATAGAATACAAAGAGGGAGAAAACCTTTCAGGAGGTCTACTTATCCTTGTTGACCGTCTAACATTCACTGGATTTTGTGGTATTTCTGGTTGCTGTTGCGGAGCATGAGGAGCCACTGGAACATCACTATTTGGAGTATCATCCAGTACCACATAATCCTTTTCTTGCTTCTTATGCTACTGCAACTGATCTTTGTACAACACCTTCTCATTGAATATAACATCCTTGCTTCTCACAATTTTCTGATTTTGAAAATCTCAAAGCCTATAACCAAATTCATCAATGCCATATCAAACGAAGGTACATTTTTTTGATTTCGCATCTAGCTTGGTTCTATTTTCAGAATCTATATGTGCAAATGCTTCATAGCCAAAGGTTTTTAGAAAAGAATAACTCACCTTCTTGCCAGTCCATGCTTCCTCTGGAATACTACAGCCCAAAGGAACTGAAGGACCTCTGTTAATTAAATATATAGCAGTGTTGATAGCCTCTACCCACATGTTTAAAGGCAGTTCAGCATGCAATCTCATGGTCCTTGCACGCTCCATTATTGTCCTATTCATGCGTTCAGCCACTCCATTTTCCTGTGGAGTCCCTGGAACTATTTTCTGCCTACGAATTCTATTAAAGGAACAATAATCTTCAAATTCTTTGCTGCAATACTCACCGCCATTATCATATCTGAGACATTTTAATCTTTTACCTGTCTCATTTTTAACCAAGATTCTCTATTTCTTAAATGTTTCAAATACGTCAGATTTCTGTCTAAAGAAATAAATCTAGACCTTCCTAGTTGTATCATCTATGAATGTAACATAATACCAAGAGCCACTGAAAGAAGATACCTGAGCTGGTCCCCATACATCTATATGCACAAGCTCCAACTTTTCATTTTTCTTTTGCTTCCCATCTCTGAGAAAACTAACTCTCTTTTGTTTTCCATACACACAACTTTCACAGAAATCCATATTAATACATTTTAGACCTAGTAAAACTTTCTTAGAATGAAGTACCTTCATACCTTTTTCACTCATATGCCCAAGTCTATTATGCCACAGTGTTGTTTTAGAACTTGCAGCAACTTTTCCAGTCTCTTCCTGCAAACCTGCAACAACTGTTCCTGAACCTGTTTGTTTTTCCTCTATAACATCTAAAGTAGAAGGAATAGTATGACCTGTACAAAGATATAAGGTGCCTACTTTCACACCTTTTGCTACTACTAAGGCACCTTTTGAAACCTTAAAATTTTTATCAGTAAATGTAACAGTGCAACCTTGATCAGTTAGTTGCCCTGCTGAAATTAAATTCCTACTGAGCCTTGGAACATGCCTCACCTCTTGTAGTAGCCAATGATTCCCATTCTGCAACTTAATCTTGATTATTCCCTTTCCAACAATCTGATAGGGTTCGTTATCTCCCAAATAAACTAGCCCAAAATCCCCTTGGACATAATCAAGAAAATAACTTCTATGGGGCGTAGCATGAAATGAGGCACCTGAATCTAAAACCCATGAATCATCAGCATTATCTAGGGAAAGAATCAAAGCGTCATCTTCAAATTTATTACTTACCACATTTGCTTCCTTATTGCCTTCTTGTTTGTCTCCTTCTTTATTTTTCTAAGACCATCAATCTTTCTTCAGATGACCTGGTTTTCCACAGTACCAGCAATCCTTCTATCCTCTAGTTTGGGATCTTTTGTCCTTTGATTTTCTTCGTGACTTCCCATGACCTCCAGAACCTTTTCCTCTCTCCTTTGATTTGCCCCTGCTTTTTACATTCAAAACACTACCTGATTTGGATCCACCTGAGCTTTTCTTACGAATTTCCTCACTCAGAATAACACCAACAACATCATCAAATTTTAGGGTATTTGAACCAGAAATAGAGCTACTAACCGCCATTACCAAACTATCCCAGCTCTCAGGCAATGAACATAATATCAAGAGAGCTCTAACTTCTTCATCAAATTTTACATTTATAGAAGTCAATTGACTATGATATTAAATTCATTTAAATGATCTGTCACAGATCCACCTTCAACCATTTTCAGATTAAACAAACACTTCATAAGAAATACCTTATTTGAGGCTGAGGGTTTTTCATACAATTTAGCCAAAGCTTTCATCACACCATCTGTTGTCTTCGCTTCCATTATATTGAATGCCACCGACGGTGCAAGGCACAACCGAATGGTTCCTAGTGCCTTTCTATCAAGAAGATTCCAATCCTCATCAGACATTGTTGCCAGTTTCTTGGCTACTCCTTCCAACAGCATCCATAAATTATTTTGATAGAGGTAGTCCTCCATCTGCATCTTCCATAACTGATAGTTCTGCCCATTGAATTTATCGACCTTCAATCTTCCCTTGTCCGCCATTGCTCCCACTCAACCGTGAGACTTTCCTACAGATGATAATCGAACACAACCCGCTCTGATACCACTTGTTAGGGTTAGCTGGTAGAAGATATCAATTAAATACAAATAAAGATTAAATAGAGAAATGGAAATACACAGAATTAATAACAACGAGAGACAAGATTTAACGTGGTTCACCCAAACTCGGGCTATATCCACCAAACAGAGAGTCCAATATTATTATCTAGTAAATCAAAATGATTACAATCAGCAATCCCTGCAACTCAATACTGCTACAAATGCTACAATACAATACCCAAACCCTAACCCTTGGCTGCTTTTTATCAAGCCTTTTTTTCGGTTACAAAAATTAGGGTTTTCTTATGTCGGTCATAAAAAATAGGATTTTTTTAAGTCGGCCCTAAAAAAAATTTCTTGGGAGCTGCTGCCCCCGAACCCCCGCTTCTTGGGGGCTGCCGCCCCCAAACCCCCGCTCGAGGCCCGGCCCGGACCGACTTGGCCCTGAACCCTGGCGAGGATACATGGCTAGTGTATAGTACTTTCTTGATCAATCGCCACCTACCAACAACCACTGGCTACTTTGATGTAGAGTGTGGGATCACTACCGCTTTTGCTAAATCCATTGCTCATTAGGTATGAATCAATTCTACTATACTGTGCCCATGGTGCTTGTATAAGCCAGTAGAGAGCTTTTCAGAGCCTATAAACTTTGTCTTCATCTCTCGGGACTTCATAGCTAGGTGGCTGCTCCACAGACACCTCTTCTTTTAGTACTCCATTCAAGAAGGTTGACTTTACATCCATTTGAAATACTTTCTATTTGTGTTGGATTGCAATTGATAGGACTGCCTGCATTGTTTCTAGCTTTGCAACTGGTGCATACATCTCATCATAGTCTCTTCCAAGTTGTTGTTTGTAACCTTTAACAACCAGCCTTACTTTATGCCACTCAACCTTACCATCAGCAATACATTTAGTCTTATAGGTCCCCACTTAACTCCAATGATTGATTTCCCTTTGGGTAAATCAATGGGTTCCCATGTCTTACTCCTCTCTATAGCATCTACCTCTTCATCCATGGCCTTACACCATTTTCCCTCTTTCACAGCTTCTTCAAAATACATTGGATCACTATAGGAAAACAATGCAAAACCAAGATTTTCATCATAATCAACATACCTTGTGCTGTCATAAGTGTCCCTCCCACTTCTTGTCCTTCATGGCATCAATGATGTAAGTGTAGGGTCTAAATTTTCAAAGCTTCTTGTCTATTGGACTGATGAAGAAGACTAAGCACTAGAATTTTCACCTCATTGCAAATTTCTAGAGAAACTGCTATGCTAAAATTTTTTGGAGCTCCTGCTCTATTGAAAATTTCCAAAGCTCCTACTTTCTGAATTATTTCCTTGCTATAGAGTTTCACCACTCCTAACTTTTGGAGCTTCTTCATCCTCAAAGGGTATTGTGATAGAAATACCCATGTTGTTGTCCACAATTCCATCCCATGATTCATTTTAAATGAATTCAACATCCCTATTGATCACCACTTTCTTGGTGATGGGATTATACAATCTATAGGCTTTGGACTCTTCAATATAGACTATGAAAATATATTTTTTCCTTTGTAATCAAAATTTTGCCTCTTCTCTTTTGGTACAAGTGCATATGCCACACACCCAAATATTCTCAAACCCTCAACACTCTATTTCTACTTTGTCCATGCTTCTTGTGGAATCCCATCACGAATGACTTTTGTGTGGCACCTATTCAAAATGTAGACTGTTGTTGCTACAGTTTCACCCTAATAATCACTTGTCAAATGTTTTGCCTTCAACATGCTTGTTGCCATCTCTGTGATGGTTTTGTTTTTCCTTTTAGCCACTCCATTTTGCTATGGAGTATCAGGTTGTGAACTATTTTTGAATGCCTTCATACTTGCAAAAATTCATTAAATTTTTCGAGATGTACTCTCCCCCTTTGTTTGTTCTGAGGACTTTGATATAGTGTTTTCTTTGCTTCTCAGCCAAGGACTTAAACTTTTTAAACTTGTCAAATGCTTATGATTTGTTCTGCAAAAAATACACTTAGGTTTTTCTATTATAGTCATCAATGAATGTCATAAAATAAACATTGCAACCTAGGGTTGGGGTCTTCGTGGGACCACACAAATCTGAATGCACTAGCTCTAACGATACTCTTTCTCTCCTAGAATACCCTAATTGAGAGGTTTGTCTATGTTGTTTACCTAGGATGCATGCTTCACACTTTCCATCGGGCTCTACAATTGCTGGTAGGCCCCTAACCATCTCTTTCCTAGCTCAAAGACTTAAACTAGAATAGATTAGATGCCCATACATCAAATTCCAAAGCTTGGATGGGTCTTGGATGATTGTTTTAAAGGTTGACTGCTGCAGGCCTATTGAATGTGCTGGGATCTACATTTTGAGGGGAAACATCTGGTTCTTTGTCATTTGAACCATTGCAATAACTTTCTTTCTTCCATCCTTGTCATAGATGATGCATTCCCCTTTCTCCATCAACACTCTATAACCATTTTAGACCATCTGTCCAATGCTCAATAGGTTGTATTTCATGCCTAGGGCATAAAAGATGTCATGGATTCATCTTTCTTCACCATGCTTGGTTTGTATAAAAACTATGTCTTTGCCCATGACAGGAACCTTCTCATTATTCCCATTTTAATTTTAGACTTGATGCTATTGTCTATAGAGGCAAATAATTTTTTGTTACCACTGATGTGGTTGCTACATGCATTCTTCAAATACGAAATTTTAATGCTGCCTTGTTCTGTAAGGTTACATGCAATGAACACTTGTGAGCTTTTTTCATTTTCAACCCTGTTCTCATTTGCCGCATTTGCACTTTGACTCCCCTGATCACATTGTTTCGTCCTACATTCACTTGCATAGTAACCATACATGTGACAGTAGCAACACTGCACATTGCTCTTGTCATACCTCTGATTTGAGCTATTGTTTTTCTTGTTTTGGAAGTCTTATTGGGAGGTGCTAGCCTCCTCTTGAATGGTTGAACCTCCTCTCCTGGAGTTGTTTCTACCTCTTCCCCTTTGACCTCTTCCTCTATCATTTCTTCCTCTTCCCCTGCCTCTCACATTTCCTTGGGCTTTGAAATCTTTTTCAAGAGAAGGAGTGGATCTGTGTAGATGTTCCTGATGGATTTGAAGAGAACCCATCAACTCATCAACTATCATTTTTGAGAGGTCTTTTATATCCTCTATGGCAATAACCATTGTGTAAAATATAGAGGGCAAACTTCAAAGGATTTTCTCAGTAATCCTTTGTTCTTCCATTGATTCTCCATTTATCCTCAACTAGTTAACCAAGGTGGAAACCCTTGTGTGAAAATCTGAAATGGACTCACTTTCCTTCATCTGCAAGGTCTCAAAATCTCTCCTCAGCAACTAGAGTTTTACTATTCTTACCTTGTCAGTACCCTTGTAACTATTTTGCAATATTTCCCATGCTTCTTGTGCATAACTAGCTACTATTATTCAGAAAAAAAAATAGCCACTATCAAGGTTGCCTCAATCAAACTGAGGGATTTTGCATAATTTTTCCTTGTCTCCTTCAACTGATTCTTTTGAGCATTGATCAATGTTGTATATGCATTTGGGTCAGTCACATCTATGAACCTTTTTGTCACTAACTCCCACAAATCATTTGCAACTAAAATAGTTTCATTTTCTTTGACCAGACATCATAATTTTTACCATCAATTATAGGTGGCTTCTACCAACTCTTATTATCTCCTCCTACCATTTTTCTAAATAGGGGAAAAGCCAATACCTAGAAAAAATCTAGGGCTTTCCTAAATACCCAATTAGCTAGCGTTCTAAAACTACATGCCCAGGAAACACTAAGGCTCTAATAGACACGACTCTGATACCCAACTTTTGGAAAAATGCAATCCTAACTGAAGTGGGCAAAGATAAAAACACACAAAGACCAAGGAGACAACAAGGAGGCAAAATAATTTAATGTTTCATTCATACACAAAAAATTACATTAAAAAATGTTTACATACAAAAATAAGAGCTATGGCTCTATATTTCCATCATACAAAAAACTACCCAGATTCTAGCGCAACGGAGCTTTTTGTGTGTTGCTCTGTGTTGCTACTACAAATATTTTAGAGCACTGGAGCTTTGCATTCTGTGCAATATCTTCTGCTGCTGCAGGTTCTTGTTCTTCTTCTGCCTACTGACTTCTCTTTCTTCTTCTATTCTATTTTGCTAAAAACATTCCCTCCAAAAAACATTCATCTATTTTCTCTTTGTTGCCTTTTCCAAAAATTACCACTCAATTTCAAATTCAACCACCATAATTAATTAGCTACTAGAAACATTAACTAGGACAACATATGTTTGAGACAACAAATGGGGTGAATGATCCAAAATGGATCTCTTCTGACACTGCATTAAATGACATTGGTTGGGGGTCAAGATTACTATAAATCCAACATTAGATTTTAAGTTATGAATACTTAGTTGCATTGCTAAGGTGGTTTTGCATTGTGAAGCTTCTTGTAAGAGAACATCATCATTGCTGGTGAACTATGTTCTTGATGTGGGTAGGTGTCAATTTACCAAAAAATATAAGCTGGTTATTACTAGAAAGTGTCGGCAGAATAGTGTTGAAGAGTGATGGGCTCTATTTTATTTCCCAAATCAAAGAAAGATTGGTAATAAAGATCAATCTATGGAGGAGTATAAGGACTTGAGTTCAATGACTGGAAATGAGCTCACTAAATTACACAAAGAAATTTAGCCTTTTTTTTACAAATTGAAAGCTCATGGGATCAACTCTTCAAGATTTAGAAGTCGAGCAAGAAATTAGAATGTTAAGGGGAAATGTTTTGGACATAGGATGGAAAGTTGCAATTATTGTCATTAGAGTTTTATCAACATCAAGCATCCTAATTTGAAGTTGAAATATAGTATGCTCCTCTCACTCAGCCATTATCACTAGTATCACCATTACATTGACATGAAACTCCTAGGAACAACAATGGGTTGAATCTTTAAAGTGATTACAATAAATGTGGTGAGATGAAGCCATTAGGTAGAGAGAACAATCAACTTTGTGTAGTGGATCAAGTTTTTCCAATGGGAAGGGGTGATGGTCACATGGCTTCTCTCTATGCACATCTTGTAGTACACTTTGACGGTCACTTACCTTTCAATTTCAAGCTAGACTATACCATTTATTATAAGTTTACAGTTATAATGTGAACTCATTTTAATGAGTTTAAATCTTCTATGCATGGGAAAGAACAAAATTTATTTATTATTTGTAAGAATCGGTTGTAAAGAATGGAAGGGATATAAATTTCATAATTTCCTACTATACATGATCTTTTTTTCCAAACCTCTCATTGCAAGAACTGGGTGAAGCCTTGAAATGACCTAAGTCTTTATATTTTCCTAAGTACTTGTTGGGTGTGTGGTAGAAAAATAGATTTTCCCCTTTATAGAGTTTTTGATGAATTAAGTTCGAAAGGTCTTTCGGGGCCTGAAGCCCTGAAAAGACATGAGTTCTTAAGTGATTTTGTACCTACGGAGAGCAGGACAAAGGATAGTTTTAGGATCTCTGAAAGGTTTAACGATGATGGGCCAATTAGGACTCGATGTCTTGATTGGACGCACTACACTAAGTGGAATTTTAATAGTTTCAACAAAAAAATGGGGCCTAAGAGCCAAAAGGGATCTTGATCAAAATAGAACAAGGTATTCAATGTTATCAAATGAATCTAAATTGATCATTTAAAGCTTGTCTAATTATTTATCTAAACCCTACTGCTAACCTAAAACCCTATAAAATGCAAGAAATGTGGAAAGAAATCACTAAACTAAAGCAAATAAAAGCCCTACTTTAAATCTAAACCTACACTAAAACAAAACAAACTACAACAAGCAACAGAGAACAAAATGGCAAACAATACAAACAAATACAAGGGTAAAATAATCAAAGGGGAACAAACAAAACCCTACTTAGTGCATGGAAACTGGAATAGAGGGGCAGAGGATGTGAAGAATGTAGGAAGACCACCTAACCCTCATCAACACATGCACAAACTAGCTCAATGGTCCTCAAATTATTAATCAACAACTCATAGATGGCTTAATGTTCTCAAAGAGGTTGTTAATCAGGCATGAGAGAAAAAAAATAGAAAACATAAATGAGGGAGAAAAGGCTTTAAAATCATTAAATACCCTCACATATTACGAAGCCCCTGTCACCATTAATGCACTAGTTGGGGTGGGGCATGGGGATGAAAATTGAATTTGGACCCTATGCAAGGAGGCCAAAGGGTCAGTCAAGCCCCAAAATCTCGGCATGACTCGACGAGAGTTGGAGCCTATAAAGAAACATAAGAAAGGGAACCAAAAGGTCTAACGGACCACGAAAGCCCCAAGGCCAAAAAGTCGATCGGGGCCCTTAGTCCTGATTAGACTTACAACATAGAATCCCAGGAGCCAAAATGGGCCTGGGAACCCGCGAGCCTGGGAGTGAAAGAACTCCCGAGCCTCAACAATGAAAGCCTATAAACATAAGTTTTTAAGGAAAAACATGAACTCCAATAGAAAACTAAGAGACGAAATATGATCCCAAGATCATCACAAGACCAACACTTGAACGAAAACAAAAAAAATGACAAAAGGGGGATCCCAATCCATCAAAAAGATGGGGAATGTTATGCAGGGCATAACACTTCCTAGGATTCCAACATGTTGCACATATGTCTTTGCATAATGCTATAGTTTGCATAACATGAAAAAGTAAGATTCAATTCTTTAGATCCTGAAGAACTACTCCCTACATACACATGACCAAACAATAGAGCACCAAGAATATATATAAGTTATAATAAAACTAAAATTAGGAGATTTTATCTATTTATCCAAAATATATAATTAAATAAAAAGATAAAGAAGAAATCAATAAAAACCTCACGCGAATGGGTGTCTTCTCCATGAAAAATTTGTGAGATACAAGAAATATAAATGGTTGGAGTTTTGTTGGGAGCTTGCCTTTAGGCGAATCCCTTATGTTAATCATTCAACCTCCATGGATAGACAATATGATAAAGAAGAAGAAAAACTAATGTGTGCTTCCAATCTTATGTTTATCTAAGATTGTGAACAATCACAAGAGTAATACTATGAATTCTTAAGCTATGGAATACATAAGCCATGTAAACTTATATGTATAGTAGAATAGAAAGGAATGACAAAGTCACAAAGTGTCTTCTACATGAAAGAACATTTTAAACTAAGAGAATAAAAAAAGAGAAAAAGGGAACTTAATAACCTCAAAGAAGAAAGAGATGAATGCTACACAATCAAAGAAAAGACCCAAGAAAAACCCCAGCCAAAGATCTAGCAGTTCCAAAAATCCATGAAGATATTGAATTCTTAAAAATAATTAACACAAAGATTGGATAATCACAACAACGTCATTGTTTTCTATAGAATACCAAAAAAGATTTCTAAGATTTCTATAAAATGCCAAGTGTGAGAGAATGCAATAGAGAGTACAAGAAGTTCATAATACTTTCCTAGAAGATTCCAAATATAAGGCTTGGAGGAAATAAAAAGAAAGATAGTTAAATAATAATTCATTGTAACATGATAGACACACTACAAAAAATCATACATTCAAAAGGTGGAGAAAAACACTCAAAATAGTCATTGGGTGATAGATAGTTGTGGGATGTCTAAGTGTCAAGCTCACATCTAGGTGATTTTGGTTCTTGGTGATTTAAAACACCTTAAGATAGCAATAGAAACAAAACACTTAAATAGAATTACATAAAAATAATTCCAAGGTACAAAACAAAAACATAAAATGAGAATTGTGGATGGAATTGGATGGTGAGAAAGCATGAGAGGAGTAAAGGAGATCTATAGACTAGCAAAAGAGTTTTTCAGGCTGAGGCAAATGGAGATCACAAAAAGGGATATGGGAACACTTCCATGGCAACTACTATTACCATCTGACTTAGAAGGCTTCCCTATGAACCCTTGTGAACTAGATAAATAATTAGAGAAAGATTTCTCATTCTTCACCCATGACCCTTGCAATAGTGGTAGACTTGATGCCTCCAATTGATCCGATGGTCTCAAAGCCAACACCCATGATCTTTAGTGAGTGCAAAATTTTTTCCAACCATTATCATGAATGTGGGGATTACTTAAGAAAATAATTTTTCAAGGCTAACCCTAATTCAAACAAGGGGCTCAAAGAGAACTATGTGATGTAGTAGGAAGCAGCATTCTCTAGTGCAATCACAGAGAAGACCTCACTCAATCTTGAGTCTCCCCCTCACTTCTCTTCTCTAGATTTTTTCATTGCACTCATCTTAGGAGACTCTGCAATCACATTGGATGCCAACCCTATGGACCTCCATATTTCAGATAATTGTATCAAGGAAATCTATGACAATTTGTGAACCAGATCCATTGTGTTTAGAAATATGGGGAAACCCTTGCTTGGTGCATAGAGATATGGTGCAACTTGGAGATTCATTTGGTAGATCTCGTGGATCATAATATTTTCTAGTAACCTTTCATTCTTCAGAAGATTGTAGGTTTGTTTTGGATCATGGACCATGCTTCTTTGGAAAATTAGGCTTTGTGTATGACACCATGGTCCCTATTATTTGATTCAGCCAACGTGTGTATTACTTTCATCTTGATCTGTAGTTGTGCTTATAAAATCTACTGCCTATTATGAAAACTTGAGACTCATGCAAAAAATGGTCTCACAAACTAGAAATTTTGTCAAGATGAATGAGAGTTTTACAAGTGTTTGTGCTATGATTAACATCTCTAATCCTATTACATAGAAGGCCATATTGATTTATTTTCATAGTTAATGGATGCAATATATCAATTTTGAAGGTCATAAAATCACTTGATGCAATGTGAAGTCCACTTTTTGTTCCCATTCCATCAACCTCAAAAAGTGGGTTTGGAAAGAAGGTAGCCTAGAGGATGATTTTGTATGGCAAAATCATGGGAATATTATGGTTCAATCCCAAACCCTTCCTTCTATGATATAGTGATTGGAATTTCCCAAGAAGATCCTCCATTTGGTGAGGCTCCTATTGTGGTGCCACATGACAAAATGTAGATCCCCAATGACCCAAAAGACCTTCAGCTTTGCAAGCATTCACTTCTGGTTTTGGATCACTTCACTGTGAGCATAGTATCAAATCCTAATTTTCAACAATCTAGTAAGCAAAAGGGAAGAAACTAAGGAAGAAAAACTATGACTAGAAACCCATGATTCTATGGGAGAAGGTACACAATGGACCATGGAAGCTTTCCTCACTAGGAGAAAAAAAACCATAAAAAATGAAGATATAGTGCTTGCACCCCTGGTTAAGTTTTTCTTGCCTAAGTATAGATTGGTATGGGAAGGTTTCAACACGTGGCTTCCTTTTCTATTGGTTCTCTCTAACTTTTCTTTTGATTTTCCTAGACAATGTCCACCCTCTTCAGTTTTATTCTATTTTATGCTCCCCAATAATCGGGTCAAAAGTTTTTTATTATTTTAATTATGAGACTATACATGGGAGTGGCCCCTCACCCCACAACTTACAGATCAAACAAAATCAGCACCGTGGGTCTATAAAGGCTGGGACAAGGGCTAAAAGTGAGCCTAAAACATTGTAAGGGAATGAAAACTAAAGTGAGTGAAAAAATAGAATGTAATTGTAGGCGGATGCAATTTTTTATGTTACAGATGGGAAGTTCATTGTTTTGACAAATAAAATTTACAATAAGTTGATTATTGAAGATAAGCTTCCCACACGTGTGCCAAATAAGTAGGATCAATTGAAGATTGTAGAAAACAAGATCATGGACTAAAGAACAAGCACACGAGTTTGCAATGAATCAACCAACTTTTATTACCAAATGAGATGAGTAAAAATAAGCAAGTGTAGGTACCCAAATCTTCATGAAAAGAGTATAGGACTCCTCTGCATGGAGATGTGGCAGCTAAGCTCCCATAAACATAGCGTGAGGTGTCAATGCAAGTCGACACCTCCAAAAAACAACCAACTACTTTGACATATTCACAGTAACAGGTGCCAAAAACACCTATGTATGATAAATACAAATGTATAGATGCCTAGGATTAAAGGCATACACTAATACCCCCCTTAAGCCTAGCTTAGACAAGTTTTATGAAAAATGGGTCCTGTCTATAAGCCTGGCGAGGTACCCATGAACAATATAAAAGAAAAATGTGTCCCCACCATGAAGCTTGATAAGGTAGTCAATTACAATGCAAACTCTCTAAAAAATGGAATAAGATAGAAAACCACGTAGGAAAAAACTATCCTCCAAAAAGAGAGAAAAAGGAAAGGACTAGAAAGCCCCTCCCCAAAGATGATGCTTTAAAGCTAATTCTGATGAAGAGATAAGGAACTCTTGGAGCATGAAACAGTTGTAGATTTTGCCCTTCCCTTAATTCTAATAGAATTTAGCAAACTAATTGAAATTGTAGTGTGCAAGGAATTTGGTTCAAAAAATGTACAATGTCTAAAAATGGATGTGCATCAATGGCACATACAAATGAGAAGAGAATCTGTACGATTCATGATGTGATTGTTACAACCCCCCATTACACTTTATATATCAGTGTGAGTATAATTTTTCCAAGTTCCTTTTATGTATTACACACATTCAATTATATGACACTTTTATGAGTGTATTAACTTGATATATATGCTTTTGGAATTTAATCAACCTGCTATATAGAACCAACTAAGTTGAGTCATGAATTAACACTAGGGTCTGAAGTTGCATTATGAGAGTCATCTTCACCTAATGTAAAGTGTGAAAAAATGAAGCTACAGTTGAAGTGACAAGCCTTCGCTACTGCTACAAGTTTTTGACATTGTGATTCTCTGATTAGGGCTATTGTGGGCATGAACTCAATTATTTTGTCGAAATAGGTGAGTTGATATATGGAGAAATGATTCCTTAATAGTTTAGAAATGAAAAAGACATTATGTACAAATCTATTTCCTAACTTTACAGTTCCCTTACCATAAGCATTATAATAGATATCATCCATCAATATTTTGAAGGTGTTGCATGGTTTGATTGTCACAAACACCTCTTTGTAAGATGACATGTGATCTATTGCACATAAACTAAGAATCCATTTGTTGACTTTTGATTTTGCAGGTGCCATGGAATTCTCCTTTTAGCCTCAAGTTATGAAGTAGTTTTCTTAATTTTGCAAATGAGACTCCTATTTGAACGTAGTTTTTAAGGTGGCACTTTATAAGTTTGAGTGTGTGATTACTCTTTCTTAATTCCTCCTTAAAGTGGCACATTATAAAGTTAGTGCATTGTGAACACTATTAATCCCTAAATGATTATTTGTTGTTCCCCCTTAATATGGTGCTAGTATAGAATGAGTGCTTTAGGTCACTAAAAAAATAGCATAAATAGGCACAATTTTATAAGTTCAATGTGATTTTAGGCTAGTTACTTCGGCGACGAAAAAACATCCACTTTTGCAAAAAAAACACTCAATTTTGAGTTGATTTGCAAATGTTTTTGATAAGTTCATCTAGAAACTAGGGTCCAGATCCCTTTAACAAAATAGCCCTAGCGGCATCAGGCCTTTAACATGCCAGAAATAGTAGATTGATAGCATGAAAACAACATAACAAAACCTAATGAAATGACAGAGAAAACATAAAATAGGAGAAAACAAGAAACTAAGGGCTGTCAGTTGCCCCAAACTTGGCTAGGAACTCCACCATCTCCTTGTAGTCACCTAAGATGTCAATGCCCACTTGTTTAACCTTGTCATCCAGATCCTTCACTGTGACGAAGATGGAAGCCACCCAATGTAAAGCTTTAGCCGTGAACTCTGCCATGACCTTCCATTTGTCTTGCACAGAGTCCATTCTTTTCTAAAGGTTTTGGATATCCTCTACATGTTTGACACACAAAGCACATTTCCCTTGACTGGCTTGATGAACAACCTCCCCCACATCTTTCTTACCAACGGTAGCCTTATTCATGCCTTCTAGACTTTTCAAGTTGCTTTCATTCATCAAGGAAAAGTGGCTAGTGCCCTTGACTTCATGCACAGATTCAGTAGGAGTCTCCTCTCTCTTCATCCACTATCTCTTCCACAAACTTAGAGTCCTCAGAAGCCTCCACCCCCAGAGAACTAACTAGTGGTTTCCCAGCAATAATGGCGAATGCTCAGAAGAGTAGTCTCCCCACCTTCATGTTGTGTGGTTACACAACACGCCCCATTTTGACTTGGCAAAACAGGGACCCAACTTTTTGGCTTAGCTTGTTTGCTCTCTGGCGGTCTGGTAAAAGTAAGTCGGGTGCATCATCATGTGGAGTCAGGATGAGGTAAGTCACCATTATGAGGTCAGTTTGTCAAATTTCATATTTCATTTCTGTGACGTCATAGTTTGAAAGAGTACTAAAATTCACGCAGGTTTGTCTTTTACATCATCCTGATATTCCTCAGGATGTGAGTTATGAACGGTCAAAGTTTTGGTCAAACCTGATAGTCATAGGAAAGGAAGATCATTTTTATAACTTGTCATCTTTTTGAAAGATCATCATCATATTTTGAAATATCCCCCCGACAATATCCTGTGGCTCAAATATCCAGACGTCAACTTTAAGTGATAATAAGTCCTTCCCGTCAAGCGGTCTTTTGTATCGCGAGCGTCATGTTTTCAAATGTAACCCGATATTTCTTAATAACCTCCTGACGCGAAATATGACCCTTAGCAAATATCCTGGTGACGTCATCCAAACCAGATAAATGAAGAAGCAAACATCCTAATGACATCATCATCACATTCACATTTCGACAGGATATTTTTCCAAACATGATCATGTTCGCCTAACATGACGATGACGTCATGATGCCTTTCCAATACAAAGAACGAATATCAGGATGATGTCATCCTGATATTCTGAAAAAGAGACATGTAAGTTTGTCTCGTCATCATCATATTTTTGAAACATCACCTGATTCACCGAAATATCCTCCTGATGTACTAAACATAAACAAAAGTGCTTTTGTCACCTGAATCTTGTCGCGATAACAATTTCAATATGAGGGAGGGGATGATATTCAAACTCAACCTGATATTTGCGAATATCATCCTACCCTCATGATATCTTGTCATATGGATATCCCCCCCCTCCCGTTGCCGCCATTATCATTTAATGCGTGCAGACATGGTAGGTAGTCCCCACTGACCCCGGAACCCAATGAAACACCTGGCAAGATCCTACATTTTCACACGAATAATCAAGGAATGTAATCTAACTTGTCAAAGTTGCCCTAAGTGTACCCTAAATGCGAGGTTAAAAGGTAATTCAGCTGCCATTTTCACATTTACCTTGTGATAAACTTGTTTTACAGAGCACCAGCTTCCATATCTGCATACCAGCTATCGTTGCGCGATTTGAACTCACAAACAGAAGGAAAGAGGTGATCATCAGCTGAATTAAGAATGTTGTTGCTAATCCACTGGTACAAAAGAGAAATTTGCATAACCAAGTAAGTAAATGAAACCCTCATCATGTCATTATTGTTCAGGTATGATAATGGAAGTTTTGGTCTATGCATGTATTGGTGAAGAAATGCAGTAGGCATAGTGATTTTAATTGCAATATGTATGCATGTATATACCTGTTGTGAGTTAGGATTGTTGTTAAGTGCAGGTACTCATGGCCGACAAATGGTACGTTAAGTGTCAAGAGGAATTCAGTAGGCCTATGTTCTCTTCTCAGAGGGGAGTCCTGTTCAAATACAAAGCAATTACAGATACCCATCAAGGGAGCACTAATCTGGAGGCCTAGTCAGCTAAATTGAATGATGGGCAGGATAAGAGTCCTGTGCTGGACGCAGTATTCGTGTCAGGAATGTGGAACACTACTGGTTTCCCGTATTCCATGGAATCTCTAGAGTTGGTTATAGAATGTGCCCAGAATTATAATCCTCAGACGAGGCAAGTGGTAAAACACAGGAGAATATATGCAGACCTCTCCATCAAGGGTCTCTCCCAGACATTCGGACTGCCATTGGGCAATAAGGTAAAAAGTGTGGACCTGAGAAAGGTAGAAAAGGAATATGAGGCCAACAAGAAATCGGCCAGAAAGAACATGTATCAATGGCGAGCAGAGAACAACACATATCCTGCAGCGGCCAAACTCCCAGTGCACCTGTTTAAATATGATTTCAGTGAGGAATACCAGTATATGATTACACTCCTGAGTTGAGTAACAGGCCAACCTGATACTGGTAGTTTTAGGGATTGGATGTATGGAGTTATAATGATGTGTATGTATTCAAACACCAAGCCACTGTGGGGCCAAATCATAAGTGATGCTCTGCATGAGCAGCTGATGAACCTAGGAGGTTCAAATTGTGAATTTTTCATGACATCCTATATTTTTTATTCTTGTTCTTATAGAGGCACTTTTGATGCCCTGGTTACAGATGGGAAGCTCACAGGCACAAATGCTGCATACATTTGGGACCATCATCCCCAGCTATAGAGAACCAACTACTTCAGGGACTACAAACTGGTCAATGATGCATTCTCTATGCATCTGGTAAGGACCATGGAAGAAGACAGAACAAAAAGATTGAGCATGGAGGCTCAAGAGGTAGTCTACAGGCATGGAGCTTGGTATATCTAGTTTGCAACCTTCTCTTACATAAGGGTTGAAGGTTTTGAGGAACATCCCCTCATGCTGCCGAGGTATCCTACCGATGCAGTGATATTAATGGAATTCATCAGGAAGGGCTCCGTGATGATGAAGATGTACAAGGACGCCAAGAAGCTACCACCAATTTTGTTCCCAGTCAGCATTGGCAACTATATGTGCCCAAATTCTGACAATATAAAGAAGGTGATGGTCACCCTAAATAAAATGAATCTGCAACCTTTTCCGATAACAAGACCATATGATCCTTACGGTAGGATATAGAAGATACTAGGAAAGCCTGTTCATCAGAGGCACCTAGAAGATTTTTGGGCTGACTGTGAAGATGAGGTAGAGGCCAGGAGAAGAAGGTATCAGAGGTTGACTCTGAACCAAATAAGAACTTTTGATTGTATCTCCCTTCCCCAACAATTGAAGAAGGATGATGGCAGGATAATGGCAGATGAGTATGAACAAAAGAAGATATACAATGATACCATCTCTACACCTGACCTTACCATGCAGGAAGATATATCTTTGGACACATTCATTGCCAGGACCATACAACTAACTCAAGCTTGGGTTGATGATCAGGTGGAGGCATTGAAAAAGAAAGGTGTTGTCATTACGGTGGACAACAAAAAGAAGGGCCAGGATATTCCTGGGGAGGTATATGATGACTTCCTGCTTGAGAAGAGAAAGACTAAGGGAGACAAGTTACCTCCACCACAACAACAGAGCAAAAGACCCCAAAGGGGCAAGAAAGTGGATACACAACCCAAAGGGGTTATAATTGACAGGGCAGTGTTTACAGCTGAAGAGGCGGCAGGATCAGGATCAGGATCAGGATCAGAGTCTGAATCCCCTCCAAAGAAAGAGAAGCCCAAGAAGAGTAAGACAGCTGAGGCTGGAATAATTGGGACCCTGGAAGTGGGTCAGTCCTCAAAGAAACCTAGAGAAGAGGATATCCTCATGGAGGAGGAGCCTGAAGAAGAAGAGGCTCCATTAATAATAAAAAGGAAGAGGAGAGCTCCATAGGTGCTGGTCTCTACCACACCTAAGAAACAAAGAACCTCCATGAGAGGTGGAATAAGTGAACCCTCGACACTATTACAAGGGCCAGGTAGTGAAGTGCCGAGGGAACTTCAACATAATGTTCCACTTCCTACCATAGTCAAGTTCAAAACTGAACTTGCGGAAGAACAAACGAAAGAAGCCTCTCAGACACAAGCGGAAGGACATGTCTCGCTTGATGAGACAATAAATCTGTCTAATGATGAGGTAGTGCAGGATGTGGCTGCACAGAAAATGGAAACACTTGCTGCTGATATAACTATGACTCCTCACAAGCCTCCACCAGTTCAAACTATGCTTGAGGAGATGAAACAAGCAGAAGAAGAGCAAGAAAAGAGCCCAGAGCAAGTGGCTCAAGAGATAGGGCTAGAAGCATTGATCATGGAGGTGACAAGTCCTGTAGTAGTGGATCTGACAGAGAAACAGGATGCAAGTCCTGAACAGCCAGTAGGATCACCTGACAAAGGCCACCCAACCAAAGAGATAGAGATGGCAGAATCAGAGGGCCATGCTCTTGAAATAGGCCAACAAGATTCATAGGACACATCAGAGGAACCTACTATAGTAGAGGTTCAGGAAGCAAGAGTTGCTAAAGAGAAAGAAGCACTAGAGGATCTAGCTGCCAAAATACAAGAAGTTGATAGTGTAGGCTCGGAAGAAATAATAGTTGCAGAACAACCGCCAGCACCCCAGGCAGGATCTCCAGTATCTGGTGAAGTGGATAAGCAACAAGGGGAAGAATTGGGAACAGATGAAGGAATGATAGAAGGTCATGATCATCATGATCAGCAAATAGATGTGCCGCAGGGTTCCCCACACCAAGAAGATGCCCCCCCAGAGAAGGAACTTCCTCAATAGGAGGAGGTGCCACAAGATCAACAGCAAAGAGAGCATCAAGAAGAAGAAAAAGAAAAATCACCATCTCCACAACATCTATTAATAGAAACGGGAGATATGGGTGAACATCATCATGATGCTGAAAAACATGATCAGGTACCTCCATGGTTAGCAAAAGAAGTAAATGTTGAAGATGAGTTTGAAATTCAAGAGTTCGACGTCTCCACCTTGTTCTCCGCCGATCTAATGAAACCCAAGAGGAAGGCCAGAATGACTTTAGCCATTAAAAGAGATCCAGCAATAGGGAGAAGGACCGCACAAATTGCCATACCTACGGTGGAGAAAGAAAAGGGTAAAATCACTATGGATGAATTTCAAATTAGCACAGTTGATTTGGGCTTTGCCAATGAGAACCAAGAAGGTCAGGAGGGCAAAGACATCATTGACTCTCTGATTCAAAAGGTGAAAAGAGAGAAGGAGAAAAATAAGCAACATAAAGAGTACATTGCTCAGTTGCATGCCTATATCAAAGGGCTAACCGATCCTAATGATACCACGACTGAACGTGCAGTCCCATTGACTGCCATTTCTCAGAAGGAGGTAAATAAATTGGATCTCATGAAGCATGAGGTGTCAGTAATAAGGAAATGGATGTCATCCGCATTGGATGATGCTGTGGAAATAATGAAGGCTTCTTTGAAGAGGTGGAGCATTTTGAGTGACTCCAAGACCAAAGTGGATAAATTGTAGATGCAGACCAGGAAGAGGTCTTACAAGCTGGAGAGAGTCCTAAGCCTGTTAGGAGAAATAAGGAATATAAATCCACAACAGCTTATCAGTAAGCAGGTGCTAAATAGTAATACCACGTTATTGATAGATATCTGGTATAAAGACACTCAGTTTGAGTGTGGAGTCCTCAAGAGGTGTAATAATAAGCTGAGAGATATCAGCATGAGGCTACGGGATTTAATGGCTGAAGAAGCGGTGATATTGGAAGCATTAGAGGGCAAGGTGGAAGGTAAAATAGAAAATCAAGATGAAGAGTCCGCCATTAAAGTTGCACACAGTAACTTCCAATTAGAAGCAGATGGTCCACCTGTCCCTTTGAAAGAAGAACTGATAGATAAAATAATGAGAATCAAGGTCCAGATGGAGAAATACAAAGAGACACTGCAGGACAGGAAAAATAAGCTTGATAACAGCAGAGACAAGTATGAAGCACATAAGCACGCCATTGTCAAAGCAAAGGCTCAAGATGGCGGAGGAATAGATCAAGTTGTGCATTCATATGAACAGGTCCGCAGTAGTATGCAACCCCATCTGCAGCAGCATCATCATCAGGATAGTGAAAGCTCAGGAAGCGACGCACATGATGATGACCCACATCAATCAGCTGAGGAGCATGATGAAAATACATCATGAAGGGGATAGTAGCATAAGTAGTATAGATAGTTGCCAGCTGGCAACTTGTGCCATTTTGTAAAGGTTGACGAAGTCAGATGAATCGTGACCGTAGATCTATATTGATAAATCAAGATCATAGATCTTTTTGTAACGGATTCCTCACCTTATTCTATAAAAGGTGGTGGAATGCATTATTGAAAACATTCAAAACTTAATTGAAATTTGTTTGCTGAAATATTCAGGGCTCATTTCAAAGTTATTGCATATGTACATGTCTTTTGCATACTTAATGAAAGAGAAGAGTATTTCAATTACAAATCTTCGTAAATCTTGAGTAATCTGTGTCTGAATTCTGGATATGTGCTTTGATTTGTTGCGTCCCTTGGAGTGCTCATCATCTTGCATGTATTGTTTTCATTCCTCATCCTCTGAAGTTTGCATCAACTGTATCTAGCTGTGGAATATCCTGGTGAACATATAGTTTGATTTCTTCTCCTCATAACAGTATCAAGTATGTATGTGGATCAATAGCTAAAGGTTCAACATTAAATAGAAGCATTTCTTCAATTTCTTTTAAATTTCAGAGCATTTCATCTCCATAATTGCAAATAATTGATAATCTTAAGCAAATAACACAAATATGCAAACATCTCGTAGATAATTGTAAATATTTAGCATATTTGAATACAAAGAATGTACAATTGAAAATATCATGCAAAGATTGAGGTATTTCCACATCTTCTCATCAAATAACTGCATAATATAACTTCTCTATAAAGAATTTCTACAGGAATGTCATGATGATGATAAAATTCCACGTAAGGCCCCAAAATGGAAACAGCAACTCACATTAACCTCTGAGTGACCTCAAACGATTAAGACCTAATCACCGGAGACTTGGGATCTGAATTCTTTGAATTCATAGTATCTTTCAAGATGAATAAAGGTTAATGTGTACTTTTATTCTATGTTTGTTTGTGACTAACATCATGACCAACACTTCACTACTACCCTTAGTTTCCAGAATGGTGTCTAATTCCACAATTTTCATAGTAGCATCCTCCATGGCAGCACCCTTCTCTTCCTTCTACTTTTTCATCAGAGTTCCCTCCATTTCCTCCACCCTGTCACTCTTGCAAAACTTCCTTCCTTGTACTAGAGTGACATGTTTTCATTTTGTATTTTTAGCTGAAACGAGGGTCTCAACAAGATTCCCTTCTAGCACACTGAGGTCACCCTTAATTATAGGAGTCCCTATGCAAGTTTTCACTTTGCCCTTACCCCTGGGTAAACTTCCCAATTGTGGGTCCTCCAGAGTCTTAACTTGAATAAGTTTAGGTAGACATAGGAAAGATGGAAATGATACAGCTTCAAAATAAGGCCTTGATGTATCAGAATGAGAGGGTGATTGGCATTCTTGGCCCTAAGCTCCCTAACAGGCTTAATGGAATTATCTATTGAAGAGAGTAAAAAGAAGGGAAAGCTAATCTCAACTTTATTCCTAAAATGATTTAAAAGAGCAAAGTGATAGTTATAGTATACCCGGAACCATCCTTCCAACGTGAAAAGCTTCATTATCATGAGATAGATTTCACCCCAAGGCTCCAGTAATTCCTCTCTCACGAACCCACCATGAAGCTTCACAGGAGCCTCGCCCTCGTAGAAGAGGAGATTGATGTGCTCTGGGTCGGACACATTATGTCTCCTCGAATGCTTTTTACCTTTCGTGGGTAAACCAGTGGCTTTCCCAATGACCTCCTTAGAAACTTGGAATCTAATATTTCCAGTTCTGACTTCCCTGGTTTCCTCATCCCAAGTCTCCGTAAACTATCTTGACAGATTTTCATCATGACCTGTCATCCCTTCAAGAAAAGGCACCACCTCACCCTCTTGGATTATATGCCAAACAATAGGGCCTTGAAATTAGGAAAGGGACTACTAAAATAGCAATTATGTCGAGTTTTAGTAATGATGATGGTGCAATTATTATTATTAAAAGCCTTAAGAACTCCACCTAGATACATCTCATCAAGGGGAGTATTTAGCTGCCACCTCGTGTGAAGATAGGTGATGCCAGCCACCATCTTAAACCAACCACGATGGATCATGAAATTAGCCATCACATCCATCCTCCATCTCCCAGCCACCTGGCCACTCATCATCCTTTTTGATTTGTGAAATCCTAACTCTGGATCTCTACTAATACCGAAGTCCTTATGCCTTTTAGCATGCTAACCAAGATTTCCCATCAATCTCTTAGTACTATCATCGATGCCATCCCCTATATCCCTGTGGACCCATTTTCCACAACTCCTATTGATAGGACCCGATTGACTCGACTGCAGCCCTGCCACCTCATCCTACATGAGATTCTTGACAATCCCACCAAAAATAATTTGAAAATTTCCACTGTTGGTCCCGCTTTCCCCAAAGTAAGGAACTCCCACCTGTCTCTCACCCTAGTGAGACCAGAGAACAATAACCATCACACACCACTTATATCTCCCATCTCTTTCCATCTTACTCGATCAAATTACGAATTTATTGTGACAAACTTGAGAGGCTTCTCCAGTACCACCATCCATCCTTACCGCTTCCAACATTAGCCAAGGCATCAGCCATGGCACTTCTTTCTCTATAGATATGAGAAATCTTATATTTCTCTAGACCATTAAGAAGGATCTCGATGTCCCCCATGATATCCTCAAGGTTCCACCCTATCTTAGAATCACGAAGGGTAGCATTCACAATTAGCTAGGAGTCTCCTTCAATATGCAGCCTTTTGATATTCATGGATATAGCTAACTTGATACCCCATAGCATAGCCATGGCTTCCGCTTCATTATTGCTTTTAATGCTAATCCCTCCAGTATAAGAAGCAACACACTCTCTAGTATCCATTCTTAAGATACCTCCAGCACTAGCAGCCCCTGGGTTCTCTTTAGCCACGCCATCAAATTTCAACTTAACCCAGCCTTGCTGCGGTGAAGTCCATTTGGTTCTAGCATGGGATAACTTTTTAGTCATGTCCACCTTGTATGAGTTCAGATTCTAGTTCTTTATCATGTTTAGTTTTTCTCTCCTCGGATGGCTATCCGCAGCTTTAAACTAACAAGAATTGATGTTTTTAGCCAATAGCTTGACAAAACATTGAAAGACCTCCAAAGGGGTTCTCCTATTTTCCCTGAAGATTCTATTATTACATTTCTTCCACAGACTCCAAACTAAATGGGGAGGTATTTGGTTCTAGATTTCTTTCAAGATTGGTAGATCCAGGTCATAGGGGTGATTTCATTCCCAAACCAACACTTCCATTTTAGCATTCAAGATGCAATTAACATTCAACTTTTGGCGAGTGAGTCCCCAGACCTCCCAAGAAAAACTGCAATGATGAAAGAGATGAGCTAAAGATTCCTCCTCAGATGGACAAAGTATACATCTGGTTGGCATAAGGAATCCTATCTTTTTTTGATTGTCCAGAGTTAGAACATTATTATGCATTAAAGTCCTCCAAAAGAAATTAATCTTTGGAATGAGTTTAGGAAACCAAATTTTACTCCAAACTCCTCCTTCTTCATGGTTTAATAGTAGATTATATGCACTTTTGACAATAAACAACCCTCTATTATCCTTATCCCAGACCATCTTGTCTCTCTTGGTAAAAAGTGATAGTCTGTAGTCTTCTAAATTTTTTTGAACTAAACCATCTTTACCCTCTCAATTTCATCCCGGGCATAATCTAAAATCTCTTTCTAGCTTTGAAGATCTCCATAGGTCCTTATGTAGTCATCCACTTTAGAACCAAACACCTCGCTAATCCTTCCCACTATCCTACCATAATCCAGCTCTATCCGGGGTTTATCCTTCAACCACCAGTCTTTCCAGAAGTTGACCTCCTTACCATCCCCAATCCTCCATCTCAAACCTTGTCAGATGAGGCCCCTAGTTTTAATAGTCCCATTCCAAATAACTGAGCCCTTGGGAAGGATTTCCTTCACTAAAAAACTTCTACCTTGGTCTCCATTGAGATATTTGGCTCTCATGATGCCCTCCCAATCAGTACTATTCTAGATAAGATTCCACCCTATCTTGGCTATTAACGCCTTGTTCATCAAATGAATTCTTCTAAGGCACAGACCCCCTTGTCTTCTAGGCTCAAATACTTTCTCCCAGCTCACAAGGGCAATTCTTTTTTTCTCTTCAACCATCGTCCAAAGAAACTTCTTCTAAATCTGTTCAATCTTATCAGCCACATTTTTAGGAATTTTGATGAGACTTAACACATAATTGGGCATCCCATGTAAAGAAGCTTTGAGAAGCTGAAACTTTCCAGCTTGTCTCAAGAGAGCACCCTTCCATCCCGTCAGTTTTCTCTGAATTCTTTCCACAAGTACCTTCCATAACTCCATAGAAAAGTTTTGTTAATGTTTAGAGGAAGGCCCAAATATGTAGCCAGGAGACATTCTCTTGGGCATCCCAAAATTCTAGTAATCTTTTGCTGAAGGTCTGGTAGAGCATTCAGGAAGTAGATATGACTTTTTTCAAAATTGACACTTTGACCTAAAACTGTCTCATATTTCTTTAAGAGTTCCTTCCACCTTCTAGCTTCCACCACCGAGGCTAACCCAAATAGTATAATGTCATCTACAAATTTTTGAAATACCAAATTTTGGGCTATTGAAGCAGGTTTTATTCCACGAAGAGTCCCCTGTGTTAACAAATTACAATCTTTCCTTCCCAAAATTTCAGCAATTAGGATAAACAAGTAAGGTGAAAGAGGGTCACCTTGCCTAATGCCTCTCCCAGAAGGGAAAAAATCTTTTCAGGATCCATTAACAAGCACAAAGAATCTAACTATA
Source organism: Cunninghamia lanceolata (assembly GCA_027924645.1). Taxonomy (NCBI): domain Eukaryota; kingdom Viridiplantae; phylum Streptophyta; class Pinopsida; order Cupressales; family Cupressaceae; genus Cunninghamia; species Cunninghamia lanceolata. The sequence goes on from BSBN01000193.1 coordinate 11,845,908, forward strand.
GATATACATTCTTTAATTATGTTAATGATTTTTTCATTAAATCCAAATTTTCTAAGAATTCTTAAAAGAAAGTCCCAGCTAACCTTGTCGTAGGCTTTTGAGATATCTAGTTTAAAAATCATACCTGGGGCGTTTCTTTTTTGAATAGAATCAATTATTTCATGGGTGGTGCTTACAGCATCCATAATCTACCTCCGTGGGATGAAGCCTTTGTAGGTAGGAGCGATGCGTTTATCTAGCAGGAGCTACAATCTAAAAACCAATAGTTTAGTGAAGACCTTATATATCATGTTACAGAGACTGATCAGTCTAAAATCTGCCATGGTCTAAACTTCGGTCTTCTTCGGGATAAAGGCTATTAAAGTGTTGTTCAACTACTGTAGGAGTCTCCCCTAAAGAAATCTTGCGTAGCCAGAAAGACATCAATACCAACAATCTCCCAAAAAAATTGAAGAAAAAAGCTAGGGGAAACCCATCAAGGCCCGAGGCTTTGTAAGCTCCCATGGAGAACACAGCCACTCTAACCTCCTCTAGGGCAATGGGTTTGGTCAACAAGTAGTTATCCTCCTTAGAGAGAATGTTAGGAATCACTTCCAAGAGAGGATTCATGTCCTCCTCCAGCGCACTTCATTGTTGTTCTGCCAGCAAGGTTTTAAAGTACTTCATCGCCATGTTGCCTATTTTGCAAATGTTATAGAACTTGCAATTTTGCATTTACCAAAAAAAATTCATCCTCAGCAAAAAAAATTCAAATTTTGGAAAATTAAATTTCCATGCAAATTTGATGGAGAGAAAAAAAAAGGAGAAAATTTAAGCCCCCTTGGGCTCTGCATGACCAAGGGCTAAAATACCATGTGACCAAAGGCTTAAATTTTTGAGATTGTGTCCCCTCCCCCTTGCTGACATCACCCCCCTTAGTTTCTTATGTCAGATGAATAGTGCTCCTATTCGCTATAAAAAACTTGATGGTGGTCGCTCCTTTTTTGCAATTGCAAATGTGGCCTACATAGGAGCGCCCTTATGAGGGCGAATAGGGGCAGTGTGGGGTTTACCGTGTGAGCGTGCTATGAACGCACCTCTGTGGCCAATCGAGGCCTTTAATAAAGCCTTGTGTGGGCATTTAGAGGTGTAGGCTATGGTGCCAAAGACGATCGTGAGTGCCGTGTGGAGATGCCGGTAAAGACACAAGGCATGGGGGCTCTGTTCTCTACTTGAGGATCTCAGGGATCCTCTAATATCTAATGCCACCTTGTTTTGCTAACAGTGAGCTCTTCAAAGCCACGTGAACAAAGAAGAAGGGCCATGGGTCGACCTTTGTGTAGACCCCGGTTAAAAACAAGAGGTAGAGCCTCCTCTCACAGACATTGAGCCTCCTGTGTGAAACTAGAAAAACATCCACACTTAAGAAACAATAACCAAAGAATAAACAATCCTCACAATATGAAGATCGACATGAATGGGGGCTTGAAGCACAACTAGAAAAATCTAGCTTGAAGATATTCGAGAAAGCTCTAATACCATGTAGAAAGCAAGATCATGGAATAAACAACAAGCACATGAGTTTGCAATGAATCGATCAGATTGTATTACAAAATGAGGCAAGTATAAATAAGTAAGTGTGGGTACTCGAATCTCCATGAATAGAGGATAGGACTCCTCTACATGGAGATGTGGTGAGTAATCTCCTACAAACATAGTGTGAGGTGTCAATGCAAGTCGACACTTTTCAAAAATGTCCAACTACATTGACATATTCAAAGTAACATGTGACAAAAACATCTAAGTATGATTAATACAAATTTGTATGTGCCTAGGATTAAAGGTATACGCCAACAAAGATTATTCAATTGAGGGAGGTTTGATTGAATCCTCTTACTATTTTTATAAAAGGAGTCAAACAAATTGTTTTTGGCACTTCTAGAAACTCAAATTTCCAATCTTATCACAACCTAATAATTTTAGTTATTTAAGAAGGTACTCAATTTGGTTTGATTGAACCAACTTAAATGCACATATTCTTAAATTTATAATTTTCTTGCAACCCTATAATGTCAACAATTCAAAAAATCTAAATTTTTAAGGTTGTGATAACAATAGAAATTTGAGAATTTATACACTTGAGTACACATATCATCAAATATTTTATATTATCAAAACCTCATTATGTTAAAATTTCACTTGAATTATTAACATTATCATGTTGGATAAGATTAAAAATTTGATAATGTGCACTCATCTTGCTTCAAATGATGGACCTTCAATTGAATCTATAATCTAATAAAATGGTGTCATATCTTCAATGGCACTCTTCCTTTAAGTTTTCTTAGCTTGAATAATTTATGCTCAAGTTCAATTTTGTAGGAGGCAATGAAGGTTAACAAAAGGATAATTGAGAGATAAAGATATTGGAAGATTCAAGATGGTTTTTATACATTGTGGAATGATAAATGGTTAACTAACACTCCTCTATAAATGTTGTTAATTTTAGGGGTTTCTCTATTTATCTTATAGTTCAGTGGGGATCTGAAGTCTGATATTATTTGGAAGAAACGTTTGAAACTTATGGGATGGTTCTAGATCCTAGAAACCTTTAACTACAATCCCTAAGGTTGATGAAAGGGTTCCCCTTAATATATCTATGTTATTACAATAATTTAGGCCTCATTGGAATGTTAAACATAGATCATTTGGATCGAATCTTTAATGTAGTAGGAGTTATAGAATCAAATATGGTTATAAGAAACTATTGTTTTCTAAAATTACTCATAGATTTATTTTTTCTTGGTATAAAATTTAGAGAGTTAAAGCATTCCCTAAGGGTAATGTTTTTGTTTGGTTAACTTGCAACAAATATTTTGACTTGAGGCTGATATCAAAAAATGTTTTTATGTTCTAGGGTTTTCTAATGCCTTTTTTTTATAAAATAAATGTCCACTATAAATCAAAGCTGGTTATAAAAAAATATTATTATCTAAAAGTACTCATCGATTTATTTTTCTTTGGTATAAATTTTAGAAACCTAAAGGGCTTCCTAAGGCTAATCGTTTTCTTTGCTTGGGTTGCAACTAGAAGATTTTGACTTGGGAAGAATTTCAAAAGAATATTGTATAGTCTAGGTTTTTCTAATGTATTTATTTTCATTTTCTTTCAGGGTCATGACATTAGATACATTAGATGTTTCTCCTCCCTACTATCATTGTAGGTTACATCTCTCATCATAATTAATTAACTAACTAGTATACATATCTTAGATTAATCTCTCTAAAAAAGAGAGATTTTACTTTTGTCTATAATTTTTAATTTTACTTTGAGAAAAGTCAATATTCATAAAAAAAATTATTGGTCCTACATTACCTCTGGAATGAACAAAATATTTGTAAATTATATTTCTACAGAAATTTAAAAATTAATATTTTAATAGTAAAGAGATTTAAAATTCCATAAATATACATATTATAAATATGTAATTTTTCTAAAGATAAACAATTAAAATTAAATTAAACTATAAAATATTTATTATTGTATTATAATATATTATTATGTAATGTAATAGAAACTTCTTAGTTAATAATACTTTTATATTTGGTATTCCAACAAAATATAGTACTTACCCAAAATAGTTATCAAATAGTTAATACAAATGTATATTTTATTTAAAATACATTAGAAAGCATTGTAATTTATACCTACATATAATGAATAATCCAAAATTTCAAAATTTAGTACCAAAAGTCAAAATTTTCTCCTGACGACATACTATGACAGTGATAAGATGTTAAATAATTAAAACATATCTACCCTTAATTATAGATATATTTAATCAATCCCATAAATAAGAATATGTAACGGAATTATTTCAAATTGTATATATATAATTTGAAATTTTCTATTTTACCATAGAAATTTAAAGATTTCATGTCCATAATCAAAATTCGTTGCACAACAAGAATGGTGGGAATTAATGTGTCACAACCTTGTTAGTTCCTTGTATTATTTCATTTTATTTATTTATTTATTTATTGCCTATTATTGTAATTAGGATACAAATCCTTATTGTCATCTTGTGGGATTTGGCATGGTGATGTGTCATCTTATGTAGAAGGTGACAACATGTAAATTTGTCCTGAAGATAGGCGTCCCACTTAGTGGTAGGAATAGTTTTCCATGTGTCGGCATCTTGGATTGTTAGTAAGGAAATTTTGACCAAAACAGTTATGACAGATTCCTATGACAGAATCTATTGCACGTAAGAGTTGAAAATGGAATGTTCTATGATAGGTGAAGACATGTGTCACAGGGCATCTTGGAAGAAGGCATCTTTGGGCACCCCAAGGAGGGTTATGACAAGTTGAAAGAGAATATGTTATTTTTAGTCTGTGTATGACAGATTCTCTTACAGCTATAAGATATGATAGTTATGACAAATTCTATGACAGTCGTAAGAGTATCTGTCATTGCCCAACTTGGAAATATGCGACTTCTTTGGGATGAGATGATATGACAAGTGTCCCCAAGCATGGGTTTTGGGCCATGAGGCCATGTTGGACGCCCATCTCAAGATAGGCTAATTTTTGCCTTGTCTCTTCTATATAAACAAGTGCTTTTGACAGGAGAGTATTAAGTGATTGACAAGTACTGTTATACTACCAGATTATCTCTAGATACGAGTGTCGAAAACTTCTACAAAAGCATTGGCTCTATAACTGTATTGTAAAACTCATTGTTTAGATAATACATTTGAGTTGTGATTTGGAGTGTGGGGTTTTTCACCCGTAAGAGTTTTTCCCACGTATATCTTGTCTCTCTCTCTCTTTTCTGTCTTCATTCTTGTGTTGTGTATTGCTGCAATATCTCTATTGTTGGGTTAATAACACTCTAATCATAAAGATTAAAGCGAATTTACACTCATCTCTCATCATTAGATTAGTGTAGGAAGCAATTTCTGTACACCTAACTTTCTTTCAAAGAATTTTAAGACTACAAGAAATTTCCAATCATGTTTAAGAACATTCCATTATATAAGAACAACAAATTTCTTCGTGTATATTTCAACTATTTCTTCTTTGTTTTTGCGCTTCATCAATTGGTAGTTCATACTTATAGAGCGGGCAAGAGTTTGATGTTGCCAGCCATTGAAATATACAACTTAAGAATAACCCCCACTATGACAGCTATGATGTTAAATAATTAACAACTTATCTACCCTCAATTACTGATATGTTTAATCAGTCCCATAAATAAAAATATGTAACGGAGTTATTTCAAATTATATATATATAATTTGAAATTTTCTATTTTACCATAAAAATTTAAGGATTTCAGGTCCCTAATCAAAATTCATTACACAACTAAAATTTTGAAGACTGCAAGAAATTTTCTGTCATGTTTAAGAACATTCCATTATATAAGAACAACAAATTTTTTGGTGTATTTTTCAACTATTTCTTCTTTGTTTTTGCACTTCATAATATGGGTCATCAGTGGGCAGTTCATACTTACAGACCGGGCAAGAGTTTGCCGTTGCCAGCCACTGAAATATACATCCCTCATGGTATTCATGATTGCAAGGCATTTTCACACTTTTTTCGCTAGCCAACAGAATATCTTGACATATACAACATAAGAAGTCTCTAGTCTGATCTATTGTTTGTCTTTCTAAGTTCTCCATTGCACTCCTAGCTGCTGGAGGGCCTCCATTGTAAACATCTACACCAAGGTCTCTAATGTCATCATCTTCACCATCATCTTCACTTGCAACATCTTCATCATTATCTGACTAGCCAGCAATATGAGTTCCACGAAAATGGTCGTCATAATAAAACCAATCATAATAATCATAATCAGATGACATTACGTTAATACAACGCCATCTTAACTCTGCTCTATTTAATTCAACATCTTCTAATAGTTGTTGCCAATTTTGTACATCGCCAACAATTTGGATTATTGAATCCCAATGTATTTTAGATTCCCAAAACAGTACTCTGACAGGAAGAGTATAAGATTGCCTACTTTCAATTTCGACTCTCCCATTCTCAAGTGAGTTTGAAACCGTAATGGGGTATTGAGAAAAAAAGCTATCAGCATAAAATTGAATATAGTTATCATAGAAACAAATTTCCTGGACAATTTGGTAATCAGGTAACGGGGTATGGAAAGGCAAATGGTCGTGCTGTATTTCTGAAGGGTTGCGAACCCCATATGCAATACACAATTTTATTACTTTAATAAAATTATCCCTGTACTTTTTCTCATTCTCTTCCCCTCCAAAAACGGAAGGGCAGTCACAATCACCGGAGGCAGTCACCTCTGTGTAACATTTAATGCAGCTGCACCTCATTTCATTCATATTGTAGTGAAGCACGAAAGTAAACGTCAGATCCTTTTGATACACACGACTCACGAACATATACAAAAAGATAATGCGATTTTTACTTATAGATGGCCAACCCGTGCACCGTTTCAAACAACTCACCTTTGATTTGCTTGTTATGATTGCAAGCTTAGTTTCTAAAGGATACGTATACGGATGTTATTAGATCGTGTAACTAATGGAAAGAAAAAGGCATTGCATTACTATATAAAAAAAAATGAAGGTTATCCCTTGCTTTCAAAACATTCTGGAATGTGGAAGTAGATGTAATTATCACTTTGTATGAGCTTTAGGTTTACCCAAGTTATATTATAATTGTAAATATGTGATGTACCAGCGATAATAAGAGGTGTGAAAAGATTAGGTTTACATGAATCAAATGTAGCTAGCTAATCAACCAAATCGGGTTATTTTCTAACTAGAAGTAGGATAGGTTCAGGAGGAATAAATTGTTTAGTATATCATAGGTACTTGGGTAGGATATCTCATAAGAGTACAAATGAGCATGGTTGTTTCCAATGGATGTAACTGTCAAGAGTTACAAGCATGCATGATGTGTAATTTGTTGTGTATTATATCTCTCTATTAGACTTGACTACATACTTCTAAAGTCACTCTTGTCTATACAACCACCTTTAATACACTTGTACAAAGAATTAGCAAATTTAAAGAAGGAAACCAAGGACAACAAACATGACACTATTGTATACAATCCTTCATATCATGCATCTGTATAGTTTGAGATTTTACAGATCTATAACCTATCTAGGATTCATAGCTTCTTGAGTTGAATTGTATATTGGTCAAGGAGATATAATAATTCATATCCAATCTATTACAAATACATGCATTGACTTTGCTTATTATGTGATAGTGCCATGCTTTATGACGGGGATGCCTTGGTACTATGCTCATGGAGACACCCTATGTATGATTCTTGGTAACCTAGAGTTAGTAGTATAGAACCAAAATGGGGTTCCCTCTTGTTGTAGATCATTGTGTACATAGCAACTAACAAACTAAGCCTTATGGACTACCACCTACTAGCAGTAACTACACCAAGTAGTCCTAAACACAACTCACTATTAGCAATGGAGACTAGCCCCTACATGCACATAAGAACAACACATAAGACACCATTTGAATAGCTAAATAAATGACACATTGTATTATTGAAAATCGTATTCTTCCTTTTTACATGTAGGGACCTCTCTCTCTCTCTCTCTCTCTCTCTCTCTCTCTCTCTCTCTCTCTCTCTCTCTCTCTCTCAGCACCTTATCTCTACTCTCACCTTCAATCATCTCTCTCTTCCTTTTCTCTCTTTACTCCATTACCTCAATGCTCCCACATAACGTCTTTAACATGTCACACACACGAAGATTCTTTCCCTTACCTAAGACCTATATCCTCTATCCCTACCTTGTTGGGAATCAAGGTGTTTCAACCATTGAAAATTTGTAGCATTGGTATATAATTATTTATTTATTATTTGCCTATATTGTAACTATTAATGCACATTCTATTTTGTTATTTTATGTGAAGTGGAATGATGAGTTATTTTCACATGAGGAAGGTGACTAGGATGAACATGTCATCATAAGGGAATATAGGCATCTCATTGGAGGTGGCATTAATTTTTAGTGTGTCATAATCTTGAGCAATGTGTAAGAGGTTAAGACATATGACAAAATCTATGTTGAAGGCACAAGACAACTGAGAGGGGGAGGTGAATGAGTTCTATAAAAAACATTAACTTCTTTTAAACAAAATCACATTAAGATTCACTTAGTTTAACCCTTTAATCTATTCAAGATTAAACATGAAATGCACAATCAAACCTTAAACAGATCAACACCATACACACATGAACACCAGATTTTCTACATGGAAAACCCTAAAAGGGAAAACCACAGTGAGTGTTAGCTCACAATATAATGTAGTAACAATACCAAATAACCAAAGAGGCTTACTACCAAAGGGCCCACTGCCCAAAAGAATGCTCACTACAAAAAGGCTCAATACCAAATGGTGGCTGACTGTTAGGAGATGACTGACTGCCAAGAGGGGTGGTTCACTACCAAGAGGGGTGGCTCACTACCATTAATTTATATAATAGCATCTACCACATGCCTAAGTTTAGTTCCAATGAAGCGCAATACATATCACCATAAATCCGTCAAAACACAAACACTTTCATCTTCTCACTCACACACTCTACACATGGATTCGTTACATTTATTTATACCAATCATCAACCTTGGAACATACATCAAGGTTGGCAATACAATCTACAACCTTTGGAATAGTCTCTGAGGTTGAGAAACATACATAATTTGAATTAGATCTCAACTGAAACATCCCGTAGCACAAAGTAATGAAGGCGAGCCACTTTACACCTTATCTTAGACCTAAATTTGTCCATGCATGATACGCAACACTTACATGATCATGAAAACATCTTAATCACTGCAATCATCCAAGCTCAGCCAAACAACACTAACACAGAAACTTCTTGATCAGACGGCTTCACGATCACATCCATAACTTGCGGACCTTATACAATGCTTTAATATATTTTCAAAACATCCACAAAGAACATAAATTCACCCAAGAATAGACAAATTTAGGTACAACAAATCTCACTTGAAGATAGCTCATAGACTACTCACAAACAATACTGTCAAGTTCTACTACTTAAGAAAACAGCTTTCTGGAGCACCAAATCACAAATCCTTTGGATAGAAGATAGATATAGACCTTATAAATACTTATCCTAAACCGCAAGACCTAAAACCAAACTACAGAGGATTGCAGAGAAAAATACTTTCTCCTAGTCACACTACAAACATTGTCAGACATAGTCTTCAAACTGGTGACCATAACTTTCACACTAAAATGTTTTGGAGCACCAAACACTAGATTTAACATCTACAAGTGCTTCTCTAAAATACATTGAAATCTCATCTTGTGGTCTTTAGTACTAAAGAAATGTGGAGAAAAAACTTAGACAATATCCAGTAAGCCAGAATACATCTTTACAACTCTGTCTTCAATATGAACTGAATTTTCTCAAAAGCATATGGAAACTCAATATCAAGAACATATTCTTATCATCTTCAGCACTTATACAATGCAATACAAAGCAACTAACTCATCACAATCATGTAAAAAAACAAGAGAACAGTTGACAGTAATGACAACACAAACATGTTAACATCAATGACAACATCGATTAGCACATACTTGTAACAACCTATGACATGTAAGAGATTTAAATAGATGATTATATGATAGGTATGACATGTCTGATAAAGAATCTTTGCATGTTTGAATAAGGCATATTCAAGCATCCAATTTTGACTATGACAAGTTGTAAAAACAATCATTAATAGTCAGTTATGGTTGATTATCTTATAGTTGTAAGTGTTTTTATATATGAAACATTTTATGATAGTGTAAGAGCATCAATCATACCTATTTTAGGTATATATGGGAAGCCCAAATTTGGAGGATTGTACGAGCTATAAGAGAATATTACACAAGTGTCATTTGTTGTAAAATAGGTTTTGGAATATGTGCAATTTGGATTTGTATGCCCACCTCTTATATCTTCCTCTAGAAGCTTCCTTCATGCTTGATATTGTCTATAAATAAGGTGCTTGTTGGAGTAGTTTGTAGGTTCATTTATAGGTACTATTAGGCTATTGAAATTTCTCTAGAATATGAAAAGTGGTGAACTCATATAAGAATCTGACTCTGGAAGTGTATCGTAACCTTCATTGTTTATGAATTAATACATTGGGTTGTGCCTTGGAGTTTGAGGTTTTTCCACATGAAAGGGTTTTCCCCACGTATATCTTATGTTGTGAGATTTTGTATTTGCATTTTGTCACATCTCATTCTAGACATTACTTGTAATTTAAACTATGGGATATTTTTAGTATGATTGTTTTACTATTGAGTGATTCCATGTGTGTGAAAGGTAAAATAGTTGATATTTAAAATGCATAAAAATTTGAATGTCAATTGATGACCAATTATCATTAAAATTATGGATGTATATCATGTCTTTCTTCGGCTATGATTATAAGGACTAACCTATTAATAGAAATCTAAGTGCGACAGAGTGCAAGAAGAATGTTTAAGATGAGAACATGGTGGAGGTAGAAATGTTCTAGCCACCAGGAAAGAGTTGGCATGATAGCTAAACCTGATGCATGCACACACTCACTTAGCTTCATGTCATATTGCATTTTTGAGTGGCTTTATTTATGCATCGTTATATGGTTAATAGTCGTGTTGAGTATTATATGGTTAATTCATGTGATTGATATTTAATCCTTCAATCAATATGTGAATTTTTTTGTTACAATATGTTCATTTGAATTGCATAAGTTAGCCATGTATTTATACATTCTTTTGATTAAGATTTAATAGAATTGTAAAAGTTGAATTCAATTATATATTACACACACATATGTATATGTACGTGTGTGTGTGTGTGTGTGTGTGTGTAATTTAAATTAATAAATATCTATATATTATACTCTTGCTTGAAATAATATTTTAGATAGACTTGAAATAAACATATTTATAGATACATATTTATAATTTAAAATTTATATAAAAAATAATATATAATTATATAAACATATAAGCATTATATTATTTCTTTTATTTATTTATTTTGGTAATTAATTTCTTTTCAAAAAAAGAAATAAGTTAAATTATTTTAATTTGTTAATTTATTTAATTATTGAATGTGCATGTCTATTTTATAGATTTAGAGAATCAATTATTAAATTTATTATATTTGTGAATTAGAAAATTATATTTTCTAATATTAGTTTTAAGTAGGATGTGCATGAACATGAATAAAGTTATTTTAATATTATTTTTCTTTTATTAAGAATATAATATTATATTTTTCTTTTCAGGTTTTCAAAAAAAGAAGAGTTATTAAAAGAAGAGAATTATTTATATTTTTTCATTTTTTTTTTCAGGTTATCAATTTTATTATGGAAAGGGAAGAAAAAGAAAATAGGTTTTTGAAGCTCGAGGATTTGAAAGTGTTTTTTTCATGAAGAATTGAAGGATTGTTGTGTTTTTTTAATTGATTAGTTCTTCTCCATTACTTTTACCAAATTTCTACAAGGATTGAGGTAGGATTCTTGTCATGAAAGTCTTTAGCAAAGACTTACCTTAGTTAATAATTGAATATAGGATTGTGTCAAGAAACTATGATTTATATGCTTCCTGTGCAAAAAAGAAAGATTTAGACAAAGTATAGTGTCATTGATTTTGAAGATTATAAAAGAATGTTTGTTGAATTAGACTTGTTGGGAATTCGTAAAAGTTAGTAGGAAGATTTGAAAGGTTATTTGATCTATAAATATGATTTTTAGAATATTTCAATATTAATTTCTTGTATAGGAGAAAATGTTTTTTTTTTTAAAGCATAATAGAAGACTTGGGAAGAGACTGAAAAGAAAAATAGTAACCTATTTTAGTTTAGACATATCTCTTAAACCGTGATATGGGTATTTCTAATTTCTAGATATATAGTATTAAATTATGGGATAAACTTTATCTCCAATTTTTATGATTTCATATTTTATAGTTTATGTTTAGTTATTAAAGCCAGTGGAGTATTTTTTTTTTAAACTGATAGACTTGTCATGAGAAAAATCAGTCTGTTGCGGCATCAATAACTTTAGTTTTATAAACTGGGTATTTTGAATCATATAAAAAATTACCCTTACCCAGTTTTGCAATTCTAAAATATATATTAATTAGTGACTATCTATCTCTACTGCCATTTTTAGGATGATGTTTATATATGATTATATTGTATTTATAAAATTATATTAAAGATAGTTATTATGAAAATATTTATTGGGTTATGTAGATCTCTGTATTATATTTCAAACGCATTTTAAAAATTAGGAAAATGATTTGTTTTGAGAAAGTTATTTATGTTTTAGTGAAAACTATATTTTATGCAATATAAATCTAAGTTGTTAGCTTGAAAGTCATGTTTGCTTTATATGTGATTTCTCAACATGGTTTTGTGACTTTTTAAGCATGTTGAAATTGGTATGTGGATATTGGTTATGAGGGTTTGAGCATGAGTTGAAAATTATAGTGTTTCAGGCCACATTTAAAGTCACATGTAGTGTTGATGTCCATGCTTAATTTTAGTGTCCTACCATTCTGTCTCCTATAGCAGCATCTTTATCACCTATAGGTTTCATTTAACTAACTTATATGTTTATGCCTTCACTTAAATGGTGTTCTTGTTTTAGAAACGTGAATATAAAATTGTTAGAAAAGATGATTCTCCTTTATTCATTATTACAAATTTAATCATAACTATATTATAAATATCATCTTCCTTACAGTAAGGCAAATCTAGATTTAATTGTTTTATTTTATTTTTGAGAAATTAAGAATGAATTATGGGATAAAGATTATAAATAGTTTTATATCGATCTATGTATATCTTGAATGACTAAATGCAACTCTTTGATATACATATTGCTAGAAATGTATTCTCATTGATTGAGCAAAAAAATGAAGTAGTAACTGTATCTGGCAAAAGTATGTGTTATAAGATCTAGACACATTATTCTTTTGACGTAATTAAGAATGGAATAATTTGAATTATCTTCAGTTCATGTCTTATTTATGTATCTTGAATAAACATCTGCGTAAGATTTTTCACTAGATTTAATTGAGCATTGAAAGTGAATTCATTTGGATTATGCAAAAGAAAAGAATTATTTTGTTCTAAAAGAAAGTACTTTATATTTTGTGTGTGATTGGGGTTACTTCCTAGGCTAGGATGCTGAATATGGAACAATAGAGATGGCTTTTCCTCATTTCAGGATTTGACCTTAAACTATGTTTATGCTTGACCAAGCTAGGAATTCATTGAAATAGATAAATATTTGTCTAGCAAAACTTTATATATATATATTTCTTCCACATCCTATTGTGAGACAATTTACATATCATTATTTAGATTTGCACATTAGATTTTAGGTTGCATTGGGTGTTCTCTCCTACTAGTTGTTTCTAGGTTGCTAGACATTTCGTGCAGGGCTAGGTTCCTTCATGTCATGAAGGGATCTAGTGAAGTGTAATTGCTTCATGGTTGGGTGGAAAAGTGCCTAAGCCATGTTCTCGTCTCTTGTCTTGCAGATGACCATGTGGCTCAGTGGCACCTGGAGAGTGTGATTGATTTATTATTCTTATATTATACTTGATTATTGTACCTTTTAAGTATCATTAGATGATTTATGGCAAGAAAGACAAATGGACATTGTATATTATTTATAGTGCTAACACCTAGATTAAGCACATGATTTGTAAAATTTAATGATATTATTGATTAATGTTTGTGAGAGCTATCTTTTTACTTGAGTTGATGTAAATAAGTGGATTATTTACTACAATAACTTTTGTTATGGAATGAGTACTTTACTTTTGGTATTAGAGCACGATTCCAACATTGGAAGCTCTGGGGTGTGTGTTGCTCGGTTGTTTGAGCATGTGTGGGTCCTTGTGTGTTAGCATGCAGTGATTAGAATGTAGCTTCTTTTTTATGTCTTCCTTGTATGTGTGTGGTGAGGAATACATTGTTTCAGGGTTAGATAGACCTTGGTGGTTGATGTGAAGTTGCTTGTGTGTGTTTTTCTTTTGGAAGGTTTCAATTTTTCACATGAACCCTTGTAGTGTTTGTGAGTGCTCGAGTGATCTTTGTAGGGTCATGTTCATGCTTGTGTGACCACTTTTGATAGTGGAGTTATGATAACCTTGTGTGAAAGAAAATACTATGTTCGTGAGTGTGATTGAACCTGGTTTACTATTTTAAGAGTTATGCATTAGTATGTGAAAGAGGATGTTTGATCATATGTTTTTCATATTTTAATAATTGCCTTTGCTTGGTGAATTGTAAATGCTTTCTTGAAACGCATATTGCATTTTCTTATTGAGTGCATATCCCTGCGTATGGATTCATTATGTGGTTATAAGAAAGTAGTATTGCATTGTATTGCTAGATAGATCATTTAGGGTAATGACTTATGTTCGTAGATTGCATTCTTCCATATGATTCATGTGGCAATTGGATTACATTATTTGAAGAGTTAAAAAAAAGGGGGTTGTGAAAAAGGTCATTTGCATAGTCCTTGTGATGTTGACATGTTAGAATCTTCTGAATTTGAGTGGTGATTTCTTCATTGTTTAGTGTGCATTTAGTAAGCTTGTAGTCATGTTGTGAGGAAACTTGGCCTCATGCAAATGTTGCATTACTGCATTATCCATATGCTTGGTGAATCCTTGTTTGGAGAGAAATGTTAATCCCTCTTTTGGGAAAGATTGTTGTGTTGAGATATCTTGGTTTGTTAACCTGATTTTGTCCTAGCGCAAACTTGGTTGCTAGATGTTTTCTAGAGTATGATTATGTGTGCATTTGCATGATTATTATGATTTCCATGAATGGGATGCAATCTTTGCTGCTAGGTAGCTCGAGTGATGTTCATGTGGTTAATTAGAAATGATCTTATGTTATAGATGTGTTTAGAGTCTTAGAAGAGTCATTTGTTTGGTGTGATTGAGTGTGTTCTCTTACTCACCTCTATTTCGGATCCAAGCATAGTGTAGCATCGTACTCCATCTCTAATGGCTAGAATTAGTCTCATAGCTCATGCAATGTGGAACTTTTAAATTTTCATATTTTATTCATTTGACTTTGGTAATTTCTCTAAACATTATAAGAACGAACATTACAATTTTATTCTTATTTATGAAAAAGTATAGCATCAAAATTTGATATTTACTTATATCTTGTGACCTTGATGGTCATGTTGAATTTACTGTTGAAATTGTGCGCATTTTATGCCTTATTGTTGGAATTGACTTTCTTCAGAATTTATTTATTTACTTACTATTGAAGGCTATGCTTGAATGTTTTATATTGTTGGTCATGTATCATGTCCCTGATTGGCCTCTGATGGGTTGTATAAGGGAGTAGGATGTGGGGAATATATTGTGTCATGGCGTTCGTGTTACTAAGAGTTTTAGTACTAGGTAGGTTGAATTCAATAATTGTGGTTAGATGCAATGAACATTGTTTGAAGTGTTGAGGAAGTTCTGAAAAGGATTTTTATGTCACAATTGATATATAAAATTTGTGGGTCTAATCCAACAACAACATGGGAAACTCTAAAAATGTGGGATTGCTTCTTAGAATAACCTCCAGATTTTAAGGAAGATGGTTCTTCCTTTTCAATGGGGTTTTAGGAAAGGGAAGAAGAAACAAGATTTCATATACCATGAAATAAAACCTAATCCTAAGGTGATGCACCAGATTTCAATCCAACCCAGTTGCACAATGATCAATCCCTATAAGGTTAACTATAAAAATTAAAGAGCCTCAACATGATCAATTACCTAGTTTAATAAATTAGATTTATCAAAGGTAAAGAAATATAAAATAAGAAGCAAGAACAAAAACACATTTGGCTCTGCACAAAAACATCATCTCTCTTTATTTAAGGAAGAACAAATTTACAAAGGCAAAATATATTGCACAAAGTAAAATAATACAAGCCTCATAAAAGATACACTATTGAGTAAAAAAAATGTATCTCTGCTACTTCTAAAAACCTTTGTGTGTAGAATTATGGTCCACTCTCTTGGAACTATCTTCTTTTGACTTGGATCCATCCTTTTATAACCCAGAAAGCCAAAGAAAAATATCTCTAACTACCTCTGAAAATCTCAACTGAAACGCATAAAATTTGGTAGATAACTGAAACTGGCTGTCAACTCCATGAGAACTGGCTCTTCCTATTTTGTCCTCCATGGCTGGAAAATACATTACTACAAATGCTTAACCTGTGGAATGAAAAACTTCCCACCCATTCTCCTTGTGGCTGCCATAAAAATGATTAGGTTGCATGAAAAGTTATTAAGGCTACATATCTCTTTTCCTTTCTTAAGCCCTAAGAGTCAAATGAGAGTCCTCTTACTAATAAAGCATTTCTTTATTCCTCTTTTTCTATAGATTTTTTTTCACATGATGCATAAGAGAGTCTTTTCATAAAATAATAAAGCTTTACTTTCCTCCCAATGGGACCCACCTATGATCTCATTTAAATAAATACTTTTATTTAAATCTTATATTCTTGTGGGTCTTCCAAATCTGAGATAAGACTCATTTATTTTAAAACTTATTTATCTTCCTTCCGGTCAAACCACATGGCATCCTGGCGCTCTTTTGAAGAATGAGTTTCATTTCTGCTTTGTAAATACCCATCATGTTGCGACTTGGCAGTCTCCCCTTGATTCCTTAGTTATTGCCCTGAGTCATTGATTTGTCTTAGATTAGATAGTCTCTATATTGCTGCACTTTTAACCCTAACTCTGTCATAGATTTGAAATGGCCACCATTCTTTTACCTAGGCCAATCCTTTTGAACATGGCTACCTTCTGAAACTATCTAGGATTTGCTTCTACATGGATTCTTCCACTCTATCGTCCACCTCATCTCGAATGCTACGCCTTTGATTTGGAGGTTGTGCCTTGTAATTCTGAGTCTATGTTCACTACGGCAATGCTTCCTTACTTCAAGTTGCACCTCTATTTCATCTAGTGCGCATCTATGACGCATCGACTCACTTTGATTCTGATGGTGGATTTCCTCTATGATGCATCATGCTTTATTTGAAAAGGATGCATTTACCTTCTAATGGCAATGCCCTATCTGATGAGGCCGCAGCTATTATATATGTTTCACCTTGATGCTTGGGATGCTTCATAAGGTTGTGCTATGTTTGGACAGGCCATTGCATCTTAATCTCTATTGACGAAATGATATATAGGCAGTGCCTATGTATGACTGAGCATCATTTGACAGGCAACACCACTACATTCTTGATAAATACCTCAATTTGCTGGTTGTGACTTCTTTCTAGTGAGATCGAGCCTTCATTTTACTATGCTAAAGTTTCTATGGTGTCATTTGGTATATTATATGGTTGTATCCTTTGCTAAAATGGAAGAACATCTAATAGATATGTGCCTTTATCTTTGAACGGCCACTGAACTTCATTTATAATGATTGTGCCTATGTCATATCAGCAATGCCTCTATAACATGCACCTACATTTATTGATGACTGAGCCTTCATCTGGTGGTGTCTTAGACTTCATAGATTTGGTGTGATGATTCTACTGGTAGCACTATCTATGTGTTGAATTGCATCTTTATTCAATAGGCTTGGCACCTTTGTTTGAGAAATGTCATACCTCCTTCTTAGACTGGGCTTCATTATGGCTCATGGTTGTGGCTTCCATAGGGACTACGTCTTCATTGTTGAGTGCCATCTCAATAATCTCTTTATATTTTTTTTTGTGTGCTCATCTTGATTGTGCCATCAATATATTAGTTGTGACTCACATTGTATACTTGCCTCGTGCTTTCTTGATTTGGTGGTGATGGGCTACTTAATCTACTATGAGTCTTGCATTTGCCACTTCTATTTATTGATGTGCCTCCATCTGGTAGGCAATTCTATGATGCATTTCCTTTATGCCAAGACTTATCTCCAATTGTGGTGTGAGCTTGTATGCTGGAACCATAGCTACACCTTACTTATATGGCTGTCCCTAAATCTTTATAAAGTTCTTTCATTGAATGTAGTATGTGCCTTACTTTACATTCCCCTAATGCATCTTTGTTTGAAACCTCCATTATTGATAAGTAAAGTCAACTTAACATGAAGTTGAATCTTAATCTTTATAATTTGGCACCATATTTATGTGACTTATGCCTTTCAATTTTGAATACTGGCACCTTCTTCTACTAAAACCCACGCATTTGATCTAATGTACACATTTCCTTTGTGGCCCTCCATACTCTTTATTCTATTTCACCTTTCATAGCTGGGGATTTTGAGTCTAAGAGATTGTATGAGTTTCTTTGAAACCTTTGGAGGCCACCTCTTACTTGATAGGCCGAGCTTGTGCTTGAACATTGGCTAAGTGAGACTTCATATTTGCAGCATAAGGTTTGTGCTTTATAATTGTTCCACTATTAATGGCTTCATTCGAGTACCACCAATTTTTCTATATGGATCACACATATTAGAATGGTATCCAACATAATTATGGAGGCTTCATCACTTAGATCGAGCATCCCTATTTTATATTGACTCACCTTTTACAAGAGGCCACATCCTAATCTTATTGAATAGATGTTTATTTTTTGGCTATGCCTTGATTCTTGCCTACACACCATCTCCATAACCTTAAGCCATCTTCTAATGGTTGCACCAACAAATCATACTTCTCATGCCTTTGGTTTTGTAATCTGGCTCTCTAACTTCTATGTGACATCTCTATACACTATGAAACTATCCTTCAAGTGTCAATACTAAATTTTCATAGAGGCTGAATGCCTCGATTTGTTATGTGCTTGTGCAATTTACAATGGCAATGGTCTCTTTGCAAATAGAAGCTCCTTAATTCTCCGCACTGTCATCTTATGCTGAGCCACTTCCTAAATAGTCATTGAACCACTAGGTCATTGAAGACTCCTTAAACCCTCACACTAATCAGTATGATACTAGAAAAGTTTTGATATGTTATGCAAATTTGCTCAACATTTTGCAAATTTGCACAACATATTGAAACTTTTCTAGTATCATACGGATTAGTGTGCGGGTTTAAGGAGTCTTCAATGACTTGGTGGTCCAATGACTATTCAGGAAGTGGCTCAGCATAGGATGACAATGCCCAACAAATAAGGAGCTTATTTTCACAAAGAGACCACTGCCATTGGAAATTGCGAAAGCATATAACAAATGGAGGCACTCAGCCTCTATGAAAATTCAGTATCAACACTCAAAGGATAGTTACACAGTGTATAGAGATGTCACATAGAAGTTAGAAAACCAGATTACAAAACCAAAGGCATGAGAAGTATGATTCATTGGCGCAACCATTAGAACATGGCTTAAAGTTATGGAGATGGTGTGCATACAAGAAACAAGGCATAGCCCAAAAACAAACAACATTGATCTAAGTCATGAAGCCTCCATAATTACATTGGATACCATTCTAATATGTGTGATCCATATATATAAAATGGTGGTACTCGAATGAAGCCATTAATAGTGGCACAACTATAAGGCACAAACCTTATGCTGCAAATATAAAGTCTCCCTCAGCCAACGTTCAAGAAAAAGCTCGGCCTATCAAGTAAGAGGTGGCCTCCAAACATTTTAGAGAAACTCATACAATCTCTGAGACTTGAAAGCCCAGCTATAAAAGGTGAAAGAGACTAAAGAGTATGGCAAGCCATAAAGGAAATGTGTGCATTAGATCAAAGGTGCAATTTTTAGTAGAAGAAGGCACCAGTATTTAAAACTAAAAGGCATAACTCTCATAAATATGGTTCTAGATTATAAAGATTAAGATTCAGCATCATGTTAAGTTGACTTTAGTTATCAATAATGGAGGTTTCAAACAAAGATGTATTAGGGGAATGTAAAGTAAGGCACATACTACAATCAATGAAAGTGCTTTATAAAGATTTAGGGGAAGCCATATAAGTAACGCGTAGCTATGGTTCAAGCATACAAGCTCACAACACAATTGAAGATAAGTCTCAGCTTAAAGGAAAGGCATCATAGCATTGCCTGCCAGATGGTGGCACATCAATAAATGGAATTGGCAAACGCAAGACTCCTAGCAGATTAAATAGCCCATCGCCACCATATCAAGAAAGCATGAGGCAGGTATACAATCTGAGTCACAACTAATATATTGATGGCATGATCAAGATGAGGACACAACAAAAAATATAAAGAGTTGCCTGTAGAGTATGTTGGCACTATCTTTAACATATTATGAACAATAATATCAATGACGTTAGTCTTCATAATCAGACATAGCTTATTGAGATGGTGCTCAACAACAAAGATGTAGTCCCTATGGAAACGACGGCCATGAGTCATAATGAAGCTCAGTCTAAGAAGGAGGTATGACATTGCTCAAACAAAGGCGACAAGCCTATTGAATAAAGATGCAATTCAACACATAGATAGTGCTACCAGTAGAAGCATCACACCATATCTATGAAGTCTAAGACACCATCAGATGAGGCTTAGCCATCAATAAATGTAGGTGCATCTTACAAAGGCATTGCTGATATCACACATGCATGGTCATTATAAATGAAGTTAAGTGGTTGTTTAAAGATAAAGGTGCTAATCTGTTAGATGTTCTGACATTTCAGCAAAGGATACAACCATATAATATACCAAATGACACCATAGAAAATTTTAAAAGATAAAACCCTAATTTATAAAATATTATTTTAGGGCAGTATATTAAACCCTATATTATTTACTTTGAGATGCTTTAAAAAACATATCTAAGAGAAGTAACTTTGAAAAAAGTGGAAAACAAAAAATTATATTAGTATTAGTCAAAACATATATACAATAGTAAAGCAATCAAATATTAATTACAATAAATTTATGGCATTCACTCAAAACATATATATGCATAGTAACCCAATCAAAATTTATAAAGTCATAAATTTATAAAATTAAATTAATATTACAATAATTTAAAACCCTAAATTTTAACTACTAAAATAATATTATTTTATATGTAATAAAATGAAACCTAATTAAATATAATGTTATAAAATATTGCTTTAGGACACTCTATTTTTATAAAACATGAGCCACTGAAAAAGAAATAAATTAAAACTAGCATATATATATTTAAAAAATATATCTAAAATATTATGAGAGATATCCTTCTCGGGGTGGCTATGTTTTAATCAATTTACTAGACATAGGTGCAATAGGCGCCTAGAGAAGGATATCTCTCAGCATATTTTAGATATATTTTTAAAATATAGACATACTAGTTGCAAACTAGTTGCAACACCCATTAAAGTTGGACTTAAGCTGTCTAACTTAGATTTGTCAGATCTAATGGACCCCACTATATACAAACAGTTGATTGGTAGATTGATCTACTTAACTACTACTCAAGCAGATATCACATGCAGTGAACTTGGTATCTAGGTTCATGTCAAAACCTAATCAAGCACATTGGAGTGTAGCTAAGAGGATTCTTAGATATGTAAAAGTAACTTTGACTTATGGTCTTAGATTTGAGCATTCATAGGATAGTAAGTTGATTGGCTATATACATTCAAATTGGGCAGGTTTCATAAATGATCAAAAGTCTACTTCTAGTTATACTTTTAGTCTTGGTTCTGTAGTATTCTCTTGGAAGTCCAAGAAACACCTTACTGTATCACTTTCTATAGCAGAGGTAGAGTATAAAGCCACAACATTTGCAGCATGCCAAACAGTGTGGTTGAGATGACTATTGGAGGATTTGTACTAGATACATAATGGACCTACTTTGCTCTACTATGACAACAAGTGTTCTATACAAATGACTATGAATTTGGTGTTTCATAGCATGACTAGACATATTGAGATTGGACATCACTTCATCAGAAAGCTGGGTCAACAGGGATTGCTTGAGATTGTGTACTACATTATAGAGGATTAGATAGCAGATATCATCATGAAGCCTCTAGCTCATGAAAGGTTCAAGAAACTTAGAGATCTACTTCAAGTTCTTCGTAATGGTCATTATGGGGAAGAATGTTAGCAATTATCAACACACTACAGTCAACAACATGTGCAACAACCCTTCTTGACATTTTATGTAATGTCCATTGGGCTTATTAAGTTTGTAGCTATCCTTTCTTGACTTTTGGGTTTTTCATTTAGTTTTGTAGTTGAGTTATTGGTCATTGTGGTTGTGTGCCATATCCACTTGTAATTCTGAAAGTCTATAAAATGATTTCCTACCTCTTCTTCTCTTAGGCAATTTTGGGCTTTTGTATTTGGCTTGTTTTGTGATCAGCAGATCGCCTTTGTTTGTCTATTTTCCTTCATCTTCCTCTGGTTGCATCTTCAATCTCTTTGGACATCACTAAGGTTGTTTGTCAAAAACAAGTCAACACAAATTGTAGTGCCCCTCCGTTTTCACTTTGGTTGTGTCAGGTATGTTTGGCATTTGGGTTATTTAGTTAAGATTTTTTGATTGATGCTTTGGTTAATCATGGCATTAAAATAATATTGTTAGTTATAAAGACATTTTTGATAATTAAATAAATATAAATGCCTTATGTAAATATAGTCTATGGAAAATATATTATTCTAGAAGTTAGTTAATAAATAAAAATAATTAATGTAAGTGCCAACTAGAGATAAATAAATATATAAAGGAGTAATATGTTATTATGTAACTACAAAAATAAATGTAATTCATTTATGTGTTGTCATAAAACCTATATTTAGCAAAGACTAAAATAAAATCAGACATGAGTGATTGGGGGGGGGGGGGGAATCTTCTAGAAGTGGAAGAGGAAAAGTCTTCTCTAGCTTTAAAAAGAAAAAAGATTAGGAAATCTTGGGAAGGGGCGCATTCTTTCTGGAAGGAGGAGAATAGAGGAAAGGGGAGAGAAAGAGGAAGGAGGCGTTGGTAAGGTAGAGGCTCTACAAGTTTGAAGTGAAAACATCAATATATTGGTATGTAACCTATTATTCTTATCATTAATATATTTTTAATATAGTTGAGATGCCAATACAGTGTTAGACTTAAAAAAAAAAAGATTCAAATGATCATAGAATTACTCTATCACATTATAACAAAGGTTTGAAGATAAACCAGTGCTTTTCCTTATAGCAAGCCAAGGGTAATTCAAGAGTTAAGTCATTATAAACATTTTGACCCTCGGGTTGCGAATGTTTTATTTTACAGTCAATGTGTTTTTTTTTATAACAGTATTTGTGGAAGTCATGTGACTCGATTATTGACAAATGAGTAATTTCTACATCGTTATTTATGTTTTGATCCTGCAACATTGCACTCACATATATGCTGGTCAATTTGTGTTCTGAATCTGGAATATAATCTTCTATATTGTTCAAATGAATCTTGCATATCTTTGATGTGAATACCTTCTACATGTATACGGGTTACCTGTTAGGGCATTGACTCATCCTCCTTAATCATTTATATGTGAAATCTCTTGTTGAAGACATTCAAATTAATAGCTTCTCATGATTGTACTCCATGAGACTAAATCTCTTTGAGGCATTCTATAAAATAGTTTGCATTCCTTGTCTTCAATTCACATTCCTTGTCTTCATTTTTACATTTTGCACACATTTCTAGGAGGGAGTTAAACTATCCAAACCTTTGTAAATCAAAAGGGTATGACTGCAATGCTTGTAATATGATTTCTTATTAATCTTTATTTTGTATTATACTTATGTTTCTAATCCTTTCCAAGGAATCCATTTTGTTCATGACCTTTAATCATTGCTAGGCTTTTTAGTAGTTTATAATTCCTTTTCAAAAATCTGTTAGGTGTATATTGCTAGCGTGACATTCCATGACACCAAATTAGCTATGTATTTTGTTAAACTGATTCTTGCTTTTGTTGCACATACATATATTGTATGCATGTTGAGTAAGATTGTTTTCACTTGATAAACAAATTTCATTTTTCGTTATGCTTGAAAATATTCTTGTATTGCTTTTCCCTAATATTCCATATGTTCTCATCAATCTAATGATTTTTCTTAATAGAGTAATTAATCCCATCTGTAATTGAAAGAATGGAATTATGCTTTCATATTAGAACCAAAAGGAATTTAGGATAATATAATCAAGGTAAAGCATTCAACTGATTTTAGTGGCACTGCAAGTTCTAAATTTATGGCATGAATTCCTTCTCACCATCCCTTAAATTATATCTATGGAAATCACATTAATATCCATCTCTCTATCTTTCTTAATTATATTTCATTCTGGCATATTGTTTAAGATAAGTAATGCATCTAGTTATAGGTTTAAGCCGTAAGTATTTATTCTGTTGGGATTGACATAGATAGTTTCTTTTATTTAAAAGCTTTTATGCCTTAAATGCATGGTGTCAATTCATAGCAGAAATTACACTGATTTGTTTCTAAGTTTTTTTTTAAAGCAGCTGGTCCTCATTATGGCTCATTGTTATGTGGCCTTAATACTTAAGTTAATACAAGATCACCTTTCGTAGTATTCATTTAAAAAGAACGATTATTTCCTAATAAACTCAACATTCGTTGTTTTTTTATCGGGTGTGTGTCATTGAGTTTAGACTCTTACTCTAATGCCTTTGAAAACCATTGTTCTACACGTTTTTGGTGGTACATGATTACTGATTATTACCTTGCAAATTACAACACTACATAACCATGATTAGCTTAGCATAGAAAATTGGTTATATCTGAATTCTTTATAACACCTTATTCATGCATTTGCATGCATGCCACAACTTTTTAGAGTACCACTTAGACTTCTTTAATTGTTCCTTATAATAGGAATTAAGTTATGCGTGATGTTTCTCTTTACTTAACGGTTAGTTACATAGAATCTTTTGTTGATTAGAGGGGGAAAAAAAAAAAAAAAACTCATTAGAATTGTATTACATTATCTTGTAAATATAGAAAGACGTGGGACTTTTACTTACTCTTCTAAATAGATATAGAATTTATATTACTATAGAAACTATATTGCTATCATGTTTAAAAAAAAATTATTAGAATATGAATCGATTTACTTTTTGAATCATATGTTATGTTTATTTATAAATTAAGAAAATCTCACCGTATCCTCTTAAAACATTTACACTAGAAGCTAAAAATTTTCTTTTAGGAACCTATATCCTTTGTGATTCTATTATATCATTTTATATAGTCTTTTTTATTTATTTTTTTATAAATATGAATTTTATCTTATTTAATTAAAGAAAGATATCATCTTGTTTTTAATTAATAGAAAGATTCCATCTTCAAGGAATATAAAATTTATTTATATTATCATGAAAATATATTAAAAGGAATTATTTTGATGGGAAGAATAACTTTAAATATATAATTAAAATAGTTTATTTTGTAGTAAGAATAGGATTTTTATTTGTATAGAAAGAATATTAGTTGACATTTGTAATAGTTTGGAAAAGTTATAGTTGTGGAAATTAATTGGTATGATTATTAGTCAAGTGCTCTCCTTATTAGCTTATTATGTATAGAAAACTAGTGGTAACCCCTCTCCTCATCCTTGTAAGAACTTGAGGAAACGTATCTAAAGGCATCTTGTTGTATTTTGACACTTTGAAAGAATAGGAAGGGTGTATGGTTTATAGGAATGTCTTAATTGTCTTAATGGAACATGATTAATTTTAACTTGAATTGCATAATTATGCTTTACATCTTATTTCTAGATGAGTTTCAATTTATGAATTCTTGGTTAAATTCTCTTGGATTTTAAATGACTATAGAATAAAGATGGATTCTATTCGTAGATAGGAAATCTATAGAAAATAGATTTTATTTTATTATTTTATTATGTTAGATAAATGATTCCATTATTTTCTTTAAAGTAACCAGAATGAGTGATTGCCTTGTTTCTAGGATTTTATCTAAATTAAAATAAATATATTTATATATATTGTCTTCCTTATAAGTCCCTGAGGGTATAAAGCTATTATTACATTTGTCAACCATAGTTTGAATTGTATAAAACCATTTTATAGTTGCAAGCTCAAGTTATGAACTATGAAGTCTCTACACTACACGTACATAGGCAAGGCGATGTTTGAGCCCCTGAGACAATAGGTCAGTCCTTAGGGCCTTATGCTTGTCATTGAGGTAATTGATATTTGAATTATGTAATTAATAAGGACTAATGTTTCATTAGATGTGCAGTTGAGATCTATAGTCATGCGGGATTCTAGAGCTAAGGAGGCACCTTCCCATTTGGTGAGTAGATGACTATTTGGTAGTATTGGTAACGGCATATAAATGTGTATAAATTTAATTGAAAAGTTGTACCTTACATTTCATATTCGATGAATATTGATATACACCGTTATGTAATATGAATTTACTAAGTTAAATCTTGTAAATTGTTTCTATTATTTCGTTGATTTCATTATTGTTAATCACTAAGATTTTCTAGGGTAGACATTACAAATTGTGCGTGTGTGTATCCATCTTGTGCAATCAGATTTAGAACAAACAATGGCTATTAGTTAGATCATGTTAGTAATTAGTAATGTAGTCATGATTTGAATGAGTTATGTATGTTGCTGGTTATTACTTAATTTCAATAATGGAGTCTTTTTATCCCTAGAAATGTTAGTTAACTTGTTGTATCAGACTATGTTATAATTGGTTAATTCTATTTTTTAAAAAAATTGCCTTTTTTCGTATTAGTTAACTTATCTCTAGGGTTGCATGGTGGGGCATTACATTTGGTATCAGACCCAGGTTGCAGCACTGGGATCTCTGGTTAATGTTGTCACCCATGTCTAGTCATAGTAATACTTCTTATGCATGTGGTAGGAACTCTTGCGTAGGATACCATGTTTTGATCTAAACATCCAGTTTGATGTATTGGATAGCTGATCATGATATGGACTTTCTGCATCATGTGAAATGTAGAAAAAGTAGAGTGAAAGGAAACTAGAAAAAGGAAGTGGATAACAAGGTTATGATATTACAAAAGGAATCACATTGGTTATGGAAATAAATGTACTTATAGAAGTAATGGTATTGTGTATGTAAATTTAATCTTCCCCTGTAAATGTGAGAAACCAGTAACTGTACATTGATTGAGTGTTGTGAATACCCCATACATACCTTGTGTGCCCATGGGATGGTGATACTGGGTACCCATCCATGGGGAATGTGTGTATTTTTGGTGTGGGATTAACCATACCATTTCGTGTGTTTGTATGTTTGTTACCCGATTGAGGGCCAATGCTTGTGTGGTTGAAAATATATATATAAAAGAGTAGCCAAAAGTTAGATTCATAGATTCTCCTCTTTTGGTTCTCTAGTCCTTCAGTCTGTGAAGGTGTAGTAGTAGCCACAAAGTTCCTTGGGCAGAGTGTGCAGTGTACATTTATGACGGCGCAGAGCATTCCCTCGCTTAATTGAACTTGAGGAAATGTACTCATTACTTCCCCTTATGATGGATCAAGGTACTTGATCCATATGTGTTAGCCTAATCCCCACAGTTTCTGATCATCTGGATGGTATTTCTCAGAGGATCATTTACCTTATCTTCATGAAAGGTATGATATGCAACATGAGTTGTCAATTGGGGGCCGGGGTCTAAGACCTGCATGGACAACCGAACTGGAACTATGAGATGACATGAGTCATCACTTGGGGGCCAGGGTCTAGGACCTGCATGGATAACCCAAGTGAGGCCATGTGCCCCATATATATTTTGAGGTCTAGCATGTGGAAGGAGATTTGTTACCCATGCTGAGATAGATCCCATATCTACACATGTTCTGACATGATGTAATAGGTATGATGCCACACCCCACTAATGTTCAAACACAGTGTTGGCGATGATGTCATGTTACTAATGGTAGCAATCTGGGCTTGAGGACACAATGCCACATGCATAGACATGTGAATGTGCACTATGAGATTGTGTTATAGCCTACTTGTGTGATGAGAGTAATGGGGCCTCGCACACTTGTAGAGGGATACTCATGTTTTCTTTCGATAGAGTTTGGGTAGGTTAGCATATGGGTATGTCCTAGCCATGTATACCTCTAGCTATGGCGAGTACCAGCATGTGCCTTTTCCACAAGGTGTCTCTATGCTAGTTGTGTTCTGTGTCTGCCTACTTCCATGGAGCCATAGACACATTGCCATGCAGTATATGGCCAGTACGTGCATTCTTCAGCTAGCGTATGACTATGCCACACTGAGACATAATGCAGGATGTGGCTGAGGTGTACATTCCATGAGGGCAGCCAAGGAGTGCATGGGCCACTTGGCTAGTCCATGCCGCGTGATGATGCAATGCAGGGTGTAGCTGAGGAGTACACTCTAAGCCATGTGGATGGTGTGCTCACTCTGCATGACATGAGGGCTACTGCTATAGCCTGATCTTGTTCCATCCTTCCTCGTTTGGTGGCTAGTATCTAGTCACACACTATTGTACAATTCTATTTCAAATATTGTTGACTTTCTTTATGGTTATTGATGATTTTCTATTGATTGTGAAGGTCAACACTTTGTTTATAGTTGATTTTGATTTTTTAGGCACACCTTGTGATCTTATTTGCTTGTAGCCCTCGTGGTTACATTGGATTTAGTGTTGAAATTGTATGCATTCTTGCTTTATTGTTGAAATTAAATTTTTATTTAATCTTTCTTTATGACTTTGATGGTTAAAGTAGTTTATCCTTATTGTTTTTTATGTCGGTCATGTGTCGTGTTGTGATTCCTCTCCAAGGATGTATGAGGTGGACTTGGTGAGTGTATACAATGAAGTAGATGCAAGGAACCTTGAGGATGAGGGTATGTGAGGCTGTTATACAGCTAGGACCCACTACCCACCTACATGTGATGACTATCTCTTAGAGACTAACCACCTTATACAACAAGAGTGAGGTCATTGTGGTCTTGTTTGGATGGACTCACCCTGTGTGTGTGGCCTACCACCAGCAAACCACTGAGTGTGAGGAATGGATTACTTGAGATGGATTTTGGCTCTTGGATTATGTATCATGGATTAGTATGTTGTTTTCTAGTGTCCAAATGGACCCTTGCGTAGACTTGTAATGTGATTCTTGGTGATGTGAATTTATGTGTATGTGAAGAATGTATGTTAAATCATGAATATAGTACCTATGACATGATAAATTGTGTTTCCATGATTCTAAAAGGTGTAAAAATCATGATCTTTTGTTGAATATGGTATGAAATTTAGTGTTGTAAAATAATTAAAGTGAAATGTTTTGTTTATAAATGATGGATATTTAATGGAAAATGTGTGTTTTATGTGTGTAAATATGTTGATATTTTGTGAAAAATGTAGCATTCTGACCTATTGATTGCTTAACAACAAATTCGAAGAAGAATTGCAATGGTGGTGTATTTGAAATTGAATACTTTATAAGTTTATGATGTGAGGATTTCTACTAGTTTGGATTAAAACAGTGCAATGTTCTCTTTGACCTGAAGAAACTGATGGGTGTTAATGCAATGTTCTCTTTGACCTGAAGAAACTGATGGGTGTTAATGCAATGTTCTCTTTGACCTGAAGAAACTGATGGGTGTTAATGCTAATCATTTTTTAAATCCAAGTTTTGATTGTGTTACTGTTGAGACATTGAAAACTAGAAGGGTAGATTATGTTTGAAATAGAGTATATAAGCTTATATTTTAGTGAGAAAAATCGTTCCCATAGGCAAACTAGTGTATATTATTTTCATGAAATGAATTAGCTATAATGTTTGTACTAACGTGTTATGTTTCCACCCTATTTTGTTTGTTCTAGGAGTAAGTCAAGTTTTAGGGGGGGAGAATGTAGTGCCCCTCCATTTTCACTTTGGTTGTGTCAGGTATGTTTGGCATTTGGGTTATTTAGTTTGGATTGTTTGATTGATGATTTGGTTAATCATGGCATTAAAATAATATTGTTAGTTAAATAGACATTTTTGATAATTAAATAAATATAAATGCCTTTATGTAAATATAGTCTATGGAAAATATATTATTCTAGAAGTTAGTTAATAAATAAAAATAATTATTGTAAGTTCCAACTAGAGATAAATACATATATGAAGGAGTAATATCTTATTATGTAACTATAAAAATAAATGTATTTCATTTATGTGTTGTCATAAAACCTATATTTAGTAAAGACAAATAAAATCAGACATGAGTGATTGGGAGGGGGGAATCTTCTAGAAGTGGAAGAGGAAAAGTCTTTTGTAGGTTTAAAAAAAAAATCAAGAAATCTTGTGAAGGGGGGCATTCTTTTTGGAAGGAGGAAAATAGAGGAAAAGGGAAAAAAAGAGGAAGGAGGCATTGGTAAGGCAGAGGCTCTACAAGTTTGAAGTGAAAAC
The DNA here is from genome assembly GCA_027924645.1 of Cunninghamia lanceolata. Taxonomy (NCBI): domain Eukaryota; kingdom Viridiplantae; phylum Streptophyta; class Pinopsida; order Cupressales; family Cupressaceae; genus Cunninghamia; species Cunninghamia lanceolata. The sequence goes on from BSBN01000193.1 coordinate 11,876,320, forward strand.
ATCAATATATTGGTATGTAACCTATTATTCTTATCAGAAATATATTTTTAATACAGTTGAGATGCCAATACAATGTTAGACTTAAAAAAAAGAGAGAGATTCAAATGATCATAGAATTACTCTGTCACATTATAACAAAGGTTTGAAGATAAACCAATGCTTTTCCTTATAGCAAGCCAAGGGTAATTCGAGAGTTAAGTCATTATAAACATTCTGAGCCTCGGGTTGGGAATGTTTTATTTTACAGTCAATGTGTTTTTTCTATAACAGTATTTGTGGAAGTCATGTGATTTGATTATAGACAGATGAGTAATTTCTACATCGTTATTTATGTTTTGATCCTGAAACTTTGCACTAGCATATATGCTACTCAATTTGTGTTTTGAATCTAGAATATAATCTTCTATATTGTTCGAATGAATCTTGCATGTCTCTGATGTGATTATCTTCTTCATGTATAGGGGTTACTTCTTAGGGCATTGACTCATCCTCCTTAATCATTTAGATGTGAAATCTCTTGTCGAAGACATTCAAATTAATAGCTTCTCATGATTGTACTTCATGAGACTAAATCTCTTTGAGGCATTCTATAAAATAGTTTGCATTCCTTGTCTTCAATTCGTGTTCCTTGTCTTCATTTTTACATTTTGCACACATTTCTAGGAGGGAGTTAAACTGCCCAAACCTTTGTAAATAAAAAGGGAATGACTGTGATGCTTGTAAGATGATTTTTTATTAATCTTTATTTTGTATTATACTTATGTTTCTAAGCCTTTCCAAGGAATCCATTTTGTTCATGACCTTTAATCATTGTTGGGATTTTTAGTAGATTATAATTCCTTTCCAAAAATCTGTTAGGTGTATATTGCCAGCATGCCGTTCCATGATAGCAAATTAGCTATGTCTTTTGTTAAAGTGATTCTTACTTTGGTTGCACATACATATCTTGTATGCATGTCAAGTAAGATTGTTTTCACTTGATAAAAAAATTTCCCTTTTCGTTATGCTTGAAAATATTCTTGTATTGCTATTCCCTAATATTCCATATTTTCTCATTAGTCTAATGATTTTTCTTAATAGAGTAATTAATCCCATCTGTAATTTAAAGAATGGAATTGTGCTTTCAAATCAGAACCAAAAGGAATTTAGGATAATGTAATCAAGGGAAAGCATTTAACTGAGATTAGACTCTATTTTAGTGGCACTACAAGTTCTAAATTTATGGCATGAATTCCTTCACACCATCCCTTAAATTATATCTATGGCAATCACATTAATATCCATCTCTCTATCTTTGTTAATTATATTTCATACTGGCGTATTGTTTAAGATAAGTAATGCATCTAGTGTTAGGTTTAAGCCGTAATTATTTATTCTATTGGGATTGACACAGTTAGTTTTTTTATTTAAAAGCTTTTATGCCTTAAAACCATGGTGTCAATCTATAGCGGAAATTACACTAATTTGTTTCGAAGTTTTTTTTTTAAGCAGCTAGTCCTCATTATGGCTCATTCTTATGTGGCCTTAATACTTAAGTTAATACAAGATCGCCTTTCGTAGTATTCATTTAGAACAAAAGATTATTTCCTAATAAACTCAACATTCATTATTTTTTTACTAGGTGTGTGTCATTGAATTTAAACTCATTCTCTAATGCCTTGGAAAACCGTTGTTCTACACGTTTTTGGTGGCACATGAATACTGATTATTACCTTGCAAATTACAACACTACATAACCATGATTAGCTTAGCATAGCAAATTGGTTATTTATGAATTCTCTATAACACCTTATTCATGCATTTGCATGCATGCCGCAACTTTTTAGGTTACCACTTAGACTTCTTTAATTATTCCTTTTAATAGGAATTAAGTTATGCGTGATGTTTCTCTTTACTTAATGGTTAGTTACATAGAATCTTTTATTGATTAGAGGGAAAAAAAAAAAAAAAACTCATTAGAATTGTATTACATTATCTTGTAAATATAGAAAGACTTGGGACTTTTACTTACTCTTCTAAATAGATATAGAATTTATATTCCTATAGAAACTATATTGTTATCATCGTTTAAAAAGAATATTAGAATATGAATCTATTTACTTTTTGAATCATATGTTATGTTTATTTATAAATTAAAAAAATCTCACCGTATCCTCTTAAAACATTTGAACTAGAAGCTAAAAATCTTCTTTTAGGAACCTAAATCCTTTGTGATTCTATTATATCATTTTATATAACCTTTTTGATTTTATTTTTTGTAAATATGAATTTTATCTTATTTAATTAAAGAAAAATATCATCTTGTTTTTAATTAATAGAAAGATTCTATCTTCAAGGAATATGAAATTTATTTATATTATCATGAAAATATATTAAAAGGAATTTTTTTATGGGAAGAATAATCTTATATATATAATTAAAATAGTTTATTTTGTAGTAAGAATAGGATTTTTCTTTGTATAGAAAGAATATTAGTTGACATTTGTAATAGTTTGGAAAAGTTATAGTTGTGGAAATTAATTGGTATCATTGTTAGTCAAGTGCTCTCCTTAATAGCTTATCGTGTAAAGAAAACTAGTGGTAACCCCTATCCTCATCCTTGTAAGAACTTGAGGAAACGTATCTAAAGGCATCTTGTTCTATTTTGACACTTTGAAAGAATAGGATGGGTGTATGGTTTACAGGAACGTGTTAATTGTCTTAATGGAACTTGATTAATTTTAACTTGAATTGCATAATTATGCTTTGCATCTTATTTCTAGATGAGTTTCAATTTATGAATTCTTGGTTAAATTCTCTTGGATTTTAAATAACTATAGAATAAAGATGGATTCTATTCGTAGATAGGAAATCTATAGAAAATAGATTTTATTTTATTATTTTATTATGTTAGATAAATGTTTCCATTGTATTGTTTAAAGTAACCAGAATGAGTGATTGCTTTGTTTCCAGGATTTTATCTAATATATATATATATATATATATATATATATATATATATATATATATATATATATATATATATATATATATATATATATATATATATATATATATATATATATATATATATATATATATATATATATATTGTCTTCCTTATACGTCCCCGAGGGTATAAAGCTATTATTACATTTCTCAACCATAGTTTGAATTGTTTAAAACCATTCTATAGTTGCAAGCTTAAGTCACAAACTATGAAGTCTTCGCACTACGCATATGTAGGCAAGGCCATGTTTGAGCCCCCAAAACATTAGGTCGGCCCTTAGGACCTTAGGCTTGTCATTGATATAATGGATACATGAATTTTGTCATTAATAAGGACTAATGTTTCATTAGATGTGCAGTTTAGATCTATAGTCATTCAGGATTCTAGAGCTAAGGAGGCACCTTCCCATTTGGTGAATAGATGACTATCTATTAATATTGGTAACCGTATATAAATGTGTATAAATTTAATTGAAAATTCGTACCTTACATTTCATATTTGATGAATATTGATATACACCATTATCTAATCTTAAATTTACTAAGTTAAATCTTGTAAATTGTTTCTATTATTTCGTTGATTTCATTATTGTTAATCACTAAGATTTTCTAAGGTAGACATTATGAATTGTGCGTGTGTGTATCCATCTTGTGCAATCAGATTTAGAACAAACAATGGTTGTTAGTTAGATCATGTTAGTAATTAGTAATGTAGTCATGATTTGAATGAGTTATGTATGTTGTTGGTTATTACTTAATTTCAATAATGTAGTCTTGTTATCCCTATAGATGTTAGTTAACTTGTTGTATCAGACTATGCTATAATTGGTTAATTCTATTTTAAAAAAATCTGCCTTTTTTTTATGTTAGTTGACTTATCTCTAGGGTTGCATGGTGGGGCATTACATTTGGTATTAGAGCCATGTTGCAGCACTGGGATGTCTAGTTAATGTTGTCACCCATGTCTAGTTATAGTAATACTTCTTATGCATGTGGTAGGAACTCTTGTGTAGGATACCATGCTTTAATCTAAACATCTAGTTTGATGTATTAGATAGCTGATCATGATATGGACTTTCAGCATCATGTGAAATGTAGAAAAAGTAGAGTGAAAGGAAACTGGAAAAAAGAAGTGGATAACAAGTAAGGTTATGATATTACGAAAGGAATCACATTGGTTATGAAAATAAATGTACTTATAGTAGTAATGCTATTGTGTATGTAAATGTAATCTTCCCTTTTAAATGTGAGAACACAGTAACTATGCATTGATTGAGTGTTGTGAATACCCTGTCATGCATTGTGTGCCCATGGGATGGTGATACTAGGTACCCATCCATGGGGAATGTGTTTATTTTTGGTGTGGGATTAACCATACCATTATGTGTGTTTGCATGTTTGTTACTCGATTGAGGGCCAACCCTTGTGTGGTTGAAAATATATATATAAAAGAGTAGCCAAAAGTTAGATTCATAGATTCTCCTCTTTTGGTTCTCTAGTCCCTCAGTCTATGAAGGGGCATTAGCAGCCACAAAGTTCCTTGGGTGGAGTGTGCAGCATACACTTATGATGGTGCAGAGCAGTCCCTTGCTCAACCAAACCTAAGGAAACATACTCACTACTTCCCCTTATGATGGATTAGGGTACTTGATCCATATGTGTTCCCCATAGTTTCTGAGCATCTGGATGGTATTTCTTAGAGGATCATTTACCTTGTCTTCACGAAAGGTATGGTATGCCACATGAGTTGTCAGTTGGGGGCCAGGGTCTAAGACCTACATGGACAACCCAACTAGAACTATGTGATGACATGAGTCATCACTTAGGGGCCGCGGTCTAGAACCTACATGGATAAACCAAGTAAGGCCATGTGCCCCATGTATATTTTGAGGTCTAGCATGTGGAGGGATATTTTTTACCCATGCTGAGATAGATCCCGTATCTACACATGTTCTGACATGATGCAATAGGTACGATGCCACACCCCACTGATGTTCCGACACAGTGTTGGTGATGATTCCATGTTACTCATAGTAGTGAGCTGAGCTTGAGGACATGATGCCACGTGCATAGACACGTGAAGGTGCACTATGAGATTATGTTATAGCTTACTTGTGTGATGAGCGTAATGGGGCCTCACACACTTGTAGAGGGATACTCATGTTTACTTTCGATCGAGTTTGGGTAGCTTAGCATATGGGTATGTCCTAGACATGTATACCTTTGGCTATGGTGAGTACCTATGTGTGCCTTTTCCATGAGGTGTCACTATGCGGGGTGTGTTCTGTGTGTGCCTACTTTGGGGAGACATAGACACACTATCGTGCGGTATACAGCCAGTACATGCCTTCTCCGACTGGCATATGACCATGCCGCACTGAGACACGATGCAGGATGTGGCCAGGGTGCACATTCCATGCAGACAGCCATGGAGTGCATGGCACAATTAGCTAGTCCATGCCACATGACGATGCGATGTAGGGTGTAGCTGAGGAGTACACTCTAAGCCATGTGGATAGCATGCTCACTCCGTACCACATGAGGGCTACTGCTATAGTCTGATGTTGTTCCCTCCTTCCTCGTTTGGTGGCTAGTATCTAGTCACACAGTGTTGTATAATGCTATTTGGAAGATTGTGGACTTTCTTTATGGTTATTGATTATTTTCTATTGATTATGAAGGCTGGCACTTTGTTTATAGTCAATTTTGATGGTTTAGCCACACCTTGCGATCTTATTTGCTTGTAGCCCTTGTGGTTACATTGGATTTAGTGTTGAAATTACACGCATTCTTGCTTTAGTGTTGAAATTGAATTTTTATTTAATCTTTCTTTATGACTTTGGTGGCTAAACTAGTTTATCCTTATTGTTTTTTATGTCGTCCATGTGTCATATTGTGATTCCTCTCCAAGGATGTATGAGGTAGACTTGGTGAGTGTATATGAGTAAGTAGACGCAGGGAACCTTGAGGATGGGGGTATGTGAGGCTTTTATATAGCTACGACCCACTACCCACCTATGTGTGATGACTATCTCTTAGAGGCTAGCCACCTTATACAACAAGAGAGAGGTTATTGTGGTCTTGTTTGGATGGACTCACCCTATGTGTGTGGCCTAACACCAACAAACCACTGAGTGTGAGGTATGGATTATTTGAGATGGATTTTGGCTCTTGGATTATGTATCATGGATTAGTATGTTGTTTTCTAGTGTCCAGATGGACCCTTGTGTAGCCTTGTAATGTGATTCCTGGTGATGTGAATTTCCGTGTATGTGAAGAATGTATGTTAAACCATGAATATAGTACCTATGAAATGTTAAATTATGTTTCCATGATTCTAAAAGGTGTAAAAATCATGATCTTTTGTTGAATATGGTATGAAATTTAGTGTTGTAAAATAATTAAAGTGAAATGTTTTGTTTATAAATGATGGATATTTAATGGAAAATGTGCATTTTATGTGTGTAAATATGTTGATATTTTGTGAAAATATAGCATTCTGACCTATTGATTGCTTAACAACAAATTGGAAGAAGAATTGCAAGGGTGGTATATTTGAAATTAAATACTTTATAAGTTTATGATGTGAGGATTTCTACTAGTTAGGATTAAAAGGGTGCAATGTTCTCTTTGACCTAAAGAAACTGATCAGTGTTAATGCTAACATGTAAGGATTTTGAGTAGTTTTTGTAGTATAGAATCATTTTTGAAATCCAAGTTTCGATTGTGTTACTGTTGAGACATTGAAAACTAGAAGGCTAGATTATGTTTGAAATAGAGTATATAAGCTTATATCTTAGTGAGATAAATCCTTCCCATATGCAAACTAGTGTATATTATTTAAATGAAATGAATGAGCTCTAATGTTTGTACTAACGTATTATGTTTCCACCCTATTTTATGACTTCTAGGAGTAAGTCAAGCTTTAGGGGGGAGAATGTAGTGCCCCTCCATTTTCACTTTGGTTGTGTCAGGTATGTTTGGCATTTGGGTTATTTAGTTTGGATTGTTTTATTTATGCTTTGGTTAATCATGGCATTAAAATAATATTGTTAGTTATAAAGACATTTTTGATAATTATATAAATATAAATGCATTTATGTAAATATATTCTATAAAAAATATATTATTCTAGAAGTTAGTTAATAAATAAAAATAATTAATGTAAGTGCCAACTAGAGATAAATAAATATATAAAGGAGTAATATGTTATTATGTAAGTATAAAAATAAATGTATTTCATTTATGTTTTGTCATAAAACCTATATTTAGCAAAGTCTAAAATAAAATCAAACATGAGTGATTGGGGGGGGGATCTTCTAGAAGTGGAAGAGGAAAAGTCTTTTGTAGGTTTAAAAAAAAAAGATCAAGAAATCTTGTGAAGGGGGGCATTCATTCTGGAAGGAGGAGAATAGAAGAAAGGGAAAAGAAAGAGGAAGGAGGCGTTTGTAAGGTAGAGGATCTACAAGTTTGAAGTGAAAACATCAATATATTAGTATGTAACCTATTATTCTTATCAGAAATATATTTTTAATATAGTTGAGATGCCAATACAATGTTCGACTTAAAAAAAAAATCAAATGATCATAGAACTACTCTGCCACATTATAACAAGGGTTTGAAGATAAACCAGTGCTTTTCCTTATAGCAAGCTAAGGTTAATTCGAGAGTTAAGTCATTATAAAAATTTTGAGCCTCGGGTTGGAAATGTTCTATTTTAGAGTCAATGTGTTTTTTTAATAAAAGTATTTGTGGAAGTCATGTGACTCGATTATAGACAAATGAGTAATTTCTACATCATTATTTATGTTTTAATCTTGAATCTTTGCACTAGCATATATGTTGCTCAATTTGTGTCCTGAATCTGGAATATAATCTTCTATATTGTTCAAATGAAACTTGCATGTCTCTAAATGTGAATACCTTCTGCATGTATATGGGTTACCTTTTAGGGCATTGACTCATCCTCCTTAATCATTTAGATGTGGCATCTCTTGTCGAAGACATTCAAATTAGTAGCTTCACATGATTGTACTCCATGAGACTAAATCTCTTTGAGGCATTCTATAAAATAGTTTGCATTCCTTGTCTTCAATTCACATTCCTTTTCTTCATTTTTACATTTTGCACACATTTCTAATAGGGAGTTAAACTATCCAAACCTTTGTAAATCAAAAGGGTATGACTGCGATGCTTGTAATATGATTTATTATTAATCTTTCTTTTGTATTATACTTATATTTCTAAGCCTTTCCAAGGAATCCATTTTGTTCATGACCTTTAATCATTGCTAAGATTTTTAGTAGATTATAATTGCTTTTCAAAAGTCTATTAGGTGTATATTGTCAGCGTGGTGTTCCATGACACCAAATTAGTTATGTCTTTTCTTAAACTAATTCTTACTTTGGTTGCACATACATATCTTGTATGCATACATCGAGTAAGATTGTTTTAACTTGATAAAAGAATTTTCTTTTTCGTTATGCTTGAAAATTTTCTTGTATTGATTTTCCCCAATATTCCATGTTTTCTCATCAATCTGATGATTTTGAGCACATTCTTCCTGTTGGTGGGTGATTGCCTTTTTATGTCTACAATAGCTAAATATGTGAAGTCATGCCAGTCTAATCTTAGAAGATTTTATATATGTTTGGCTTTCTACAGAGCAAGTTTCACTTATTTTCTAAAGAAGCACCCATAGAGCTTTGAGTACGGAGAATTTATGATAGAAAAATATTTCTTAAATGGTATGATGATAGGTGTCATGCAGAAGGGGTCCAAACTCCTTTGGGTTTTATCAAGCCCTAAATATTTGTTTTATCTATCTATCTTTTTTTTTCACATACTTCCTTATTCTCTCTCTCCCCTCATAGGTAGACTCTATCATCTATTTCTAGTTTATAAGAATGGTAAATATATGACTATAGTTTATATTTCTAAGTAGGAGTGATGCTTAGAGGAAAATGGTAACTTGTGTTCTTTTGCCATTTTATCTTATTCTTATAGGAATCTCTCAAGAATGTAATCAGCTAAGAAGGATCTCTAAGAGCCTCAGTGGATGCAGAAAGTAGATGATCAGCAAGATTACTCAACATATGTCTAATAGTTTTCATAATAGAAACCCACTTAATAATATCTACTACTCTTCTTTAGTAGGATTCAAATAGTTGTAAAGGGGATATCCCTCAAGTATTCTAATTCAAACACTAAAGCAAAGTTAATGTATTTTCTCATAGAAAATAGATTGTTACTATTTATTTATTTGTTTGTTTTTTCTTTACAAAAAAATCAGCAGTTCTCAGTAATATGTGTGCAAGTAAGTGAAACGAAGTAAATAGATTTCCTTCCTCATTTTTTGAGCACTTCACATACTGAAGGTATACATAAATAAGTTAAATCAAATAATGCATTGGTTTACAGTCCAATAAGCACAATGCTAGGTTCATTTTTACTATAGATTTATTTGCAAAAGAAATAAAATTTCACCAATTCTTTTTGCTAAGCAAGGAACTAAAATTCTTTTCATTTCTCTAATTCTATTCTAGAATATAGTATTTTATTTTGTTGATAATTCTTTTTGTTTTTTTGTGTCTTCTTGTAACAGTGTAGTACATAGATAACTTATTTTCACTTGAACCATTCATTTCCTCAAAGTAAATTATAGAAATACATTTATTACATAGCTTTACATTATTACAAACCTAGATTGAATCTTTTCACTCTCCATTTCAAGAAATTATATATATATATATATATATATATATATATATATATATATATATATATATATATATATATATATATATATATATATATATATATATATATAAGTTAGACTTGGCTATAGAATTTCCCTTCAGCAATCCATGGCTGTAACTGTAGACTTGTATTGGAAAGGAACAAAAGTATAGTCTTCTAGTAGTCAGTGAAGCTCACCACCCAGCCTAGGGTAGAAATTGACCACCCTCAACCTAGGGGAAAAAATGGAAGTTCCAGGTGCAACATACCACAAAGCCCTTAACCCTTAAAAAAAATTACAAACATATTCACACATCAAATTTCACACAAATGTCAGCACATTTACTGGGTATCCACATCACACAATGACAAGAAGGATTCAGGAAAGACCTTCACAAGGGGGTAGAAAAAATTAGCATCCTAAAAGAATATTTTTCCTTCATAGATAATATTTCCTTTTGTCAAGGGTAATCTTACCCATTGATTCTGCTATTGGGTACTCTTACCCATTGATTTAGAGCTCTTTCCAATTTATATATTGGGTACTCATACCCATTCAGAGAAGATATATATATTTAAGAATGTAAGGACTGGGTACTCTCACCCATTGATTTATCATCCATGATCCCTTCTCGTACCCCACAACAGACTTGCAATAGGCATGATCACTCTTTTTCAATACTTATAGCATAACATACAACACATAGGAAAAAGGAACATTCAACTAACAAGAATTTTAGAAAGTAATTAACATACCAAATGAATAAGAATCACAGTCTAACATATCCCATTTAAAGTTTAAGGTAAATTAAATATTGTTTCCAACTTGGAATTTTTTGCAGGTTGATTTAACTCCACAAAAAGCTCTTGGTCCTCCAGTTTGCTGCTGCAAGTTCTCCCCCTTTTTTTTCTATTCAGTCTAGTAAAAAAAACTAGAACTCCCCCTTTCTCCCTTTTACCTCCTTCCTTTTTACCTCAATTTATAGCTATCCATGTAGACAACATGTGTCCATCCTAATGGACAACATGTGTCCTGCTATGGGCATCATGTTGTCATATTGGGTGGGCAACAAGTGCCTTCGTATTAGCCAAATTCTCTGATTTAAAATGAATTCCCATCCACAAGTTTAATGCAATTTAAAAAGTGTTTTTTTGTTTTTCAATTTTTATTGCATTTCCTTGAGGGATCCACCTATGTCTATAATGATGTTTGATTTTTCTTCCAACAAGAGGCATAGTTTGGACTAAATAATAAGTTTAACAGGTTAATTTGAACTTCCCACCCCTCACAAACATCACACAACACTCTTCAAATATCTCCAACACATAATACATTACACAACACTTCTCAAATGACACTAACACATGACACTTTATATGCACAACACACAACCTAAGACAACTCCTTCATAAGTTACTTGACAAGACGTCTTTATATGACTCCCTTCCCAAAGGCACAAACATGACTAACAATAGGCCTATGGCTTCATATAGGCTAGGCCGGCTCACTGGAAAACATACAATGGAACTATGCATATTTTCCCTATTTCCACTGGCTTCCCTGCACACTCAATGTTACACTTCAGTATAATTAACAATAAATAGCCGAAACAAAATATAAAATTAACGATAGCTACATCATGTACAAGTATAAAAAATTCAATGTTAAATCACAGAAAGGAACACACATTTTCATTATTATTAACTCTAAACATCACAATTCTAATTGTAACTAGATGTATAATCCATACATGACATCATTCATAAAAGGGTAAGTAACCTCTGCCATGAAATTTGAGGATTACATATATACAACCATAACTCAAAGGAAACATAATACTTACATATATAGAGCAAGATCTAACAACATCACATAAGATCAAATAAAGCATGTAATAACCAAGTGCATATATAAATATAACATCTATGGGTCTACACCACAGTCAAATAACCAAGATAGCCAACCATATAACTTGCCTCGTCAGAAGTCTATAGTGAATCAAAATATACAAATAAGTCCTATCATAATGATGACACCAAAGAAGGGCCCTACATTTGCCCCCTAGGCTAGGGCTCCCTCTTGGAAGTCCTCAAAAAGGTGAGGATAGAGAGTCCTCATAATAGCAGTATCCTCCCAAGTGGCAGCAGTCTCATCATATCTATCCCACTAGACCTAGACCTAATCCAGCTCTTGACCTTGAAGGCCCAGGGTCTGACAAGCCAAAATATGAATGGGCTCCAATCTCAGTTGTCTTTCATCCTCTACCTGAAGAGCATTCCAATCAAAAACATCAGAAGGATCATGAATGTAGCGTCTCAAAATAGAAAAATGAAATACATCATGAATGTGTGATGGGCTAGGTGGCAAGGCTAAACGATAGGCTATAGGTCCTATCCACTCCAATATCTCAAAGGGTCCCACAAATTGACATACTATCTTAGATCCCTTTCTATAATGGATTGGACTCTTATGTGGTCGCACTCTCAAGAAGACTTTGTCACCCACTGAAAAAGACTGATCTATCCTCTTAGTGTCTGCATACATTTTCTGTCGATCCTGGGCCTCCTGTAACCTCTGATGTATCATTGATACATGTCACTCCATATCCTATAACAGCTCTAGCTCGATAGAAATTCTGTCCTCTAAGCGGTCCCAACTCAATGGAGTCCTGCACGGTCTGCCATACAATGCCTCATAAGGTGCCATACCCAATGAACTGTGAAAACTATTATTGTAGCCAAACTCTACTAGGTACAAGTACTCCTCCCACCTAGACTAATGATCCATGACGTGCATCCTCAACATATCCTCAAGCACATGATTAACCCTCTCTATCTGTCCATTTGTCTCAGGATGGTAAACTGTACTAAAATTGAGCTGGGTGCCCAACGCTCGGTGAAGTGCTATCCAAAAAGTAGAAGTCAACACTAGATCCCTATCTGATATGATCCTGCAAGGTACCCCGTTTAATCTAATAATATCATCCAAGAATACCCATGCTACTGATGTTGTTGTATAAGTGGTGCGAATGGGTCAAAAGTTGGCTACCTTAGTTAACTTATCAACTATTACCATGATAACATCATGACATCGGGCAGACATGGGTAAACCCACTATAAAATCCATGGAAATAGTATCCCACTTCCACTTTAGAATCTTATGGGGATATAATAATCCTGCGGAGTGCTGGTGCTCAGCCTTGACCCTCTGGCACGAAAGGCATCAAGCCACAAACTCTGTAATATCTTTGTGCATGTTAGGCCAATAATATAGCTGTCGAAGATCAGAATGCATCTTCCTAACTCCTAGGTGTGTTGTATATGGTGCCTTGTGAGCCTCTGACAGTATCACGCTCCATACATCCCCATTTTTAGGCAAATAGATACGTCTCCTGAATCGTAACAATCCATCTACCTCAAGAACAAAACCTAAATACTTGCCCTCAAGGACCCTCTATGACTGCATCAAACTTTGAATCTTTTAATACCAATCATCCTCTGGAAACTACTGAAGAATACGTGACCTCAAATCAGTACCCACTACAATGGCCATGATCTCATGATGTTTCTTACTCAAGGCATCTACAACTACATTCTCCTTTCCCCTGATATAGTGCACATTGAAATCAGACTCACACAAAAACTCCATATACCATCTCTATTGTGCATTTAGATTTGGCTGAGTGAATATAAACTGAAGACTACAGTGGTCAGAATGAAGCTCAAAGTGATGCCTAAGGAGGAAATGTCTCTATCTAGTGAGTGCATGTACTACAGCCACAATCTCTAAATCATGTGTAGGATAATTCTGCTCATGAGACTTGACTTTTCGTGACTCATACGAAATAACTCATCTCTCATGCATAAGTACTCACCTATACCATCCAATGAAGCATCTGTACACACCACAAAATATCAAGTCAGGTCTGGTACTACTAAAATGGGAGTACTGGTAAGACACTCCTTGAGGTTCTAAAATGCCCTCTCACACTGTTCTGACCACTCAAATCTCTTCCCTTTGCACTGAAGGGAAGTAATGGGGTGCGCGATCCTAGAGAAACCCTCCACAAATCTATGATAATATCCCTCCAAACCCACAAAGCTCCTGACCTCTATAATACTAGATGGTGACAGCCACTCTACAATCACCCTGATCTTTGATGGATCTACTGAGAGACCATTACTAGATATAATGTGCCCTAGATACTATACCTCAAATTGGAAGAATGCACACTTTGCCAGGTTGGCATAAAGTTGATGCCTCCTCAAACACTATAGTACCTACCTCAAATGATCCTCATGCTCCTCCTTTGGGCGGGAGTAAATCAATATGTCATAAAAAAATATCAATACAAAATGATCCAAAAAGGTACGGAATAGCCCATTCATCAAAATCATGAACACTGAAGGGGCATTCATCAATCCGAAAGGTACTACTATAAACTCATAGTGTCCATACCAAGTCCTGAATACAGTCTTATGAATGTTGGCCTCAACAATCCTCAGCTAGTGGTAACTGGATTTCAAATCTATTTTGGAGAAGACTCTAGCTCCCCTCATTTGGTAAAATAGATCATCAATCCTTGGGAAAGGGTAATGATTCTTGATCATTAACTTATTCAACTATCTGTAGTCAATGCATAGGTGAAGGGATTTGTCCTTCTTCTTGGTGAAAATAACTAGTGCACCCCAAGGTGAGATGCTAGGACGGATGTGGCCCTTCTCTAATAACTCATCCAACTGAATCTTGAGCTCACTGAGCTCCTGAGTGGTAATCCTATAAGGTGCCCATGAAACTAGCTGTTTCCCTGGAACCAAATCAATATGAAAGTCCACCTCACGGTGGGGTGGCATCCCTGTCAACTCTGATGGAAAAACATCTGCAAACTCCTTGAGAATAGGGTGGTCATCTAAGGATATCTCTACCAATACCTCTGATCTATAGCTAATGGTAATGGAAAACATCTGCCACCCCTTACGTATGCTCTACTTCAACTGCATACCAGATATCATACGAAGGGATACAGGTCTCTGTACTCTGGATAACACCACTAGCATGCCACAATCATCAATACAGTCAATGATCTTATGCCTACAATCTATCCTATCTTGGTGTGCATCAAGCCAGTGCATGCCCAAAACTATATCAAAGCATCCCAATGGGGTAATCCGAAGATTAACTAATGTAGTGAAGGTTCCAAAAGAAATCATACAATCTCTAACCATAGAGTCCACAACCACTCTAGTCCCTAATGCTAACTCAACCTCCCACCTATCATCTTGCCTACATGCCACTAGCTTGCAATGCTCCACAATAATGGGGGAAATAAAAGAATCAGATGCTCCAGAGTCAAATAAAATACTAATAGATACATCACCTATCATATATGAAGCCTCAATAATAGTGGCATGATGATCGGTCTGGCAGTTCTCGACTATAGCAAAAACCCTGTGGGTCCTCACCACATCACCCACTATCTGCTCTGAACTTGTTATGCAGGGTCCACCTGCTCCATACCCCCATGGGCACTCTCTAGCCAGGTGTCCAAACTCCCCACAAAAAAAATAGGCTCCCCTATAATATCCCTGTGTAGACTAAGCTCTGCCAACTTGAGATGGTCCACATCTGGGTATACTACTAGATCCTCCTCTGAAAGTTTGCTAACACCTAGATGGCCCTAACTGCTTCCCATGTGACCTCTGATCCCTAGGGGGTACCTAAGATTTCCAAGGCCTAGTCTGACTGCTTTAGGTACCCTGCTGTGGCCTAGGCCTCTATCTCTGTTGCTTCCACTGAGGTACCCTTGGAGGTCTTGAAGTAGACCAAAATAGCCCTTTAGAGGGGTGTGAAAATCAAGGAGTGGAGGAATTGTGTTGCCCCTGGTTACAGTTTCTAAACCACTCTTGTGCCTCCAAAGACCTCCCTTGTATCTCTTTAGCTATAAGGGCCTTATCCATAGCATTATTGAAATCCACTGGGTTGGCCATCTGAACAGATCCCACAATGCTAGGGTTCAAAGCCCTAATGAAATGGTGGACAAGAAGCTTCTCATCCTGAATATAGTCTACACATTGCTGGAGCTCTAAAAATCTATTCTCATACTGGGCAACTATGAGGCCCCTTTACTGTAAGTCATGAAACTCATCAATGCACCTCTATCTAAAGTGCTCTGAGATGTAGCACACTCTAAAGCGCTCCAAAAATGTCTTCCAAGTCAGGGAATCTATAGACAAATGACATTTCCCCTCGTCCTGTCGCCACCAAGTAGAAGTGGGTCCCCTTAACTGATGAATTATAAATCTAGCCCTTAGGTTGCTAGTGACAGGTTGCAACCTAAAACACCCCTCCAAGCCAAGTAACTAAGACTTCACCTCCACCATGTCAGTGGCTCCTGAAAAAGTAGGAGGTTGTAACCAAAGCAATTCCTAGATCCAATCTCCTATGCCTCAAGAACCTCCTGATGCTATGTCTGGTGTAGTTTGAGTCTGAGTGTGATGAGGTAAAGGAATGTGAGATGGCTCATCCTCCCATATGTGTGACCTACACGGGGGAATCCTACTCCGCTCACGGGACCCTGCTCTGCGCTCACTGCCCCTGGACTGATCCCCCTGTGGTCTCTCCATAGTCGGTGGCAATCTAGCATCGAGAACCCCCATTAGGCCTTGCAAGGCCTGAAGAATTTGGGGACCATAGTCCTATCCCCTAATTTGATCAATACTCTCAGAATGATGAGATTCTGTTGGTCTCTCTGGTGGTCGTTCTCCACCTGAAACTCTGGCAGGAGAATCAACTCTCCCCTCTCTATGTGACATCCTAGAGTCAAGGTGAGATTATGTTATATCAAGGTTCAACTTTTGTTCCCAGAGGTCCTAGAGTTGGGAATCGTGCTCTGATACCTATGTAATGACTACTAAGAAGAAATATCTAAACATTCACTATTAATAGTTAGGACAAGGTAAATATTAATAGTGAATGTTTAGATATTTCTTCTTAGTAGTCGTTACATATAAGCATGAAGAGAGAAATCATGATCCTTAGGATACCATAATCCATACTCAACTGTTCCCTTCAGATATCTGAGAATTCTTTTGATTGCCATGACATGAGACTCTCTAGGATCAGCTTGGAATCTGGCAACAAGACCAACAACATTCATAATATCAGGTCTAGTTTGAGTGAGGTAGAGCAGTCCTCCAATCATTGACCTATACTTTTTATGATCAATCTTAGGAGATTCATCATCTTTACTTAGCCTACATCTGGTTTCCATGGGAGTATTCATTGGCTTTGAATCTTCCATCCCAAATTTCTTCAAAAATTCTTTCACATATTTGGTCTGAGATATGAAGATTCCTTTCTTTGTTTGAGTGATTTGTAGACCCAAGAAGAAATTCATTTCCCCAAACATAGACATCTCAAATTCACTTTTCATTTGATTTGTAAAAGTCTTGCAGATACTATCTTTTCCTCCAAAAATGATATCATCAACAAATACTTGAATAATCAAGATATTTTCATGATCAACCTTGAAGTATAGATTACTATCAGCAATACCTTTATTGAAGCTGATCTTCAAAAGATGTTTGTCCAATCTTTCATACTAGGCTCCTGGGGCTTGTTTGAGACCATATCTCCATGATTAGACAATTGAAATCCATATAGTTGCTCAATGTATACCTCTTCTTCTAAATCACCATTTGGGAAAGTAGACTTGACATCTATTTGATACACCTTGAAATCTCTGAAGGCACCAAAAGCAAGAAATAATCTGATTGCTTCAATTCTTACCACCGGAGCAAAAGTTTCTTCAAAGTCAACTCCTTCTACTTGAGAATAACCCTTACAGACCAATCCGGCTTTGTTTCTTATTACTTCACCATCTTCGTTCAGTTTATTCTAGAAGACCCATTTAGTCCCAATCACATTTTTGTCCTTAGGTCTAGGAACAAGATCCCAAGTGTGATTCTTTTCAATCTACATCAATTCCTCCTTCATTGCGGTAACCCAACTTTCATTATTGCTTGCTTCACTTATTGTTTTTGGGTTCAATCTTTGAAATCAGACAATACTTCACTAAATCATGAGTAATTTTTCTTCTTGTTTGAACACCTTTGCTTCTATCTCCTATGATCTAGTCTTTAGAATGATTTAGTCTTACATACTTGTGGCTTTTAGGAAGCTCTTGGACTTCTAAATCTTGAATAGGTTCATGCAAACTTGTTTCTTCTTCTTGTATTACAGGATTCTTTGGGTCAGTTTGAATCTGAACTAGAGTTGAGACTTGTTCTCCTTGATCTAAGACATCCTTTTGATCATTTTCTTCTTACTCATAATACCTTGAGGGATTTTCCATGCCTTCATTAACCTTCACATTTGCACTTTCTACAATCTTTCTCAATCTCCTATTATAGCATCGGTATGCTTTGCTTTGAGTATAATATCCCAAGAATATTCCTTCATCACTTCTAGAATCAAACTTGCCAAGGTCTTCATCTCTTTTGATATAGCATTTACTACCAAAGACTTTGAAATATTTCACAGTAGGAGTGATACCAAACCAAATTTCATAAGGAGTCTTACTAGTATTGTCTCTGATTTGTACTCAATTAAGAGTATAGACAACAGTGCTTACATCTTCTCTCTAGTAGATCTAAGGGACATTTGCTTCCATCATCATGGTTCTAGATGCTTCCTGGATGGTCCGGTTCTTTCTCTCTACTACTCCATTCTATTCTGGAGTCCTTGGAGTAGATAACTGTCTCTTTATCCCATGTTCCTCACAGAATGATATGAACTCACTGGATGTGAATTCTTCACCTCTATTAGACCTGAGGCATTTTATGTTTATGGTAGTTTCATTTTCTACCATAGCCTTGAATATTTTAAATTTCTAAAGTGCTTCAGATTTCTCTTTCAAGAAAGTTACCCACATCATCCGGGAGTGGTCATTAATCAACAACATGAAATACCTATCTCCTTGTAGACTCCTAATTCTTGCCAGACCACAGAGATCAGTGTGTACTAAGTCTAACAATCTGGTTGAAGATTGTTCCTTACTTTGAATGTGACTCTGTTCTGCTTATCCAACTGACATTCTTTGCACAAACTATTAGTAGGTTTCACTAGTCTTGGAAGATCTCTTACAGCCTAAGTGTTGCTTATCTTGATGATATTATCAAAATTTACTTGACACATTCTCCTATGCCACAACCAACTCTGATCAATTTGAACAAATAAATAACTTTTGCTAGTACCAACCAAGTGGAAGATGTTACCTTTTATTTGTGTACTAGATGCAGTCCAAGTTCCAGAGATTTCAAATATCTTGCATTTTCCATTTTTGAATCGAAGATCATAGCCTTTGTCCAATAACTGTCCAACACTGAGAATATTATGCTTCAGACCTTCAACATACATAACATCACTGGTTTTGTTTTTTTCATCAAAGGAAATGGTTCCTCTGCCTCTAATTCTGCCAGCAGAATTATCTCCAAACTTTACAACTCCACCTTCATATCTTTCCAAGCTTAAGAACTTGTTGTCACCAGTCATATGGTGAGAGCATCCACTGTCAATAACTTATTCATCCTTTTCTTCAACCTGAGAAGCTAGAGCACTTTCTATAATCTTATGATTAGAAGATTCAATAGGCATTGGATCTTCTTCCTTGATGGTAATAAACACCTAGTCACTTCCATATTTGTTTCCTATCTCGGATTCATCATCTGTTACTCCTCCATCATCATCTTCTTGAAAATAGTAATACTTTTTTCTGAAACCTTGATCTATTAGGGTTTAGCCTTGAAAACCTTTTCGGACATCTTGAGGCAAAATGACCAATCTTATTGGAGGCAAAGCATTTAAAGGTAATTTTCCTTAATACTTGCAAGATCCTCTTGGCAGTCTTTTTGCAATGAGAGTTTCAAGTTGTTCAGCTTCTAATTCATCGTCTTCCAGATCTTTTCTTGCTTTCTCATACCAAGATGATTTTCTTGATGGGCTTTCCCTTGGATCATATCTCTATTTGCCTTTAGCATAGGCACTAGCTTTGAAAGAAGATTGAGTCTTGGAAAGTGCATCACCAAACTCAGCCAACTCAAATGCAGATATCTTACCAACCAATTGATCCCTTGTGATAGTTGTTAAAGATTTGATTTCCTCAATAGCAACGACCTTGTGTTTATATGTAGGAGGTAAAGATCTGAGAACTTTAGCAACAATTTCATCTTCATCTAGTACTCCACCAACACATCCGATGGCACATACGAGCTCATTTACTTTTCCCATATATAAAGTGATGTTCTCATCTTCACTCATCCTTATGTTTTCAAACTTTCCTTTCAAACTTTGCAGCTTGGCACACTTAACATACTTGTCTCCTTCATATAGATTTTCAAGCTTTGTCCAAATTTCATAAGCAGTCTTTCATCCCATAACATTTGTCATCTCTATATCAGACAATGTACACAGTAGGGCTTCTTTAGCTTGAAGATTATTTTCTAAATCTCTGACTTCATCTATAGTTGTTGACCCATTCCTTGGAGGAACATGTTTAGTTGAGGTTATGTTCCAATACTAATATCCCATGCATTGTAAGTGACATTCCATGAGGTTCTTCCAGGTAGTAAAATTTGTTCCATCAAACCTTGGACTGTCCTTGTAGGTCAACATATTGGATCTCCTCAAGTGGTCAAGCTTCTTCTAGAGGAACTTGGTTCTAATACCAATTATTGGTTTTAGGACAGACAACTAAGAGGGGGGGTGAATCAGTTGTCACAAAAAAAAATATATTCCTTATCTATTCCTTAATCACTTAGAACATATAAAAATTCAATCATAGAAGTATAATGCAACAATTAAAAAAAAAAAAAAACACATTCAACACATATAATACCTAGATTTTTAATGTGGAAGGGAAAAACCATGGGGTGACTAACCCAAGATTGTATTCTCTATTAAAAGAATAAGAAGAACAAAATGACACTCACCAATTAGGACCCACTACCTGAGCACACTGCTCACAAGAGGCCCACTGCCTACAGAAGACACACTATCTACAAAAGAATATATGTATTACATACTTAAACTAGAGATTAGCATCTTCACTATACCTAAATTAGTTGCATTTAAGCTCAACCCCTCTGCTCTACTTTTTGATCCTCTTCACTACTACCTTGTCATCACACCCACACTTTTGAATGACTTCGCAACTCTTATTTATACATGATATCAACTTTGGAATGATTATCAAAGTCAGCACAACATACACTTATTTTATTACAAAGCAATTACAAAAATACAACTTCACTTATTACAAAAACTTCTTACGCATCACTATACTATCAGCCACACATAACTGGGACTTTA
Source organism: Cunninghamia lanceolata (assembly GCA_027924645.1). Lineage (NCBI taxonomy): Eukaryota > Viridiplantae > Streptophyta > Pinopsida > Cupressales > Cupressaceae > Cunninghamia > Cunninghamia lanceolata. Next base: position 11,897,414 of record BSBN01000193.1, read on the forward strand.
ATCTTGTTAGAGGAACACACCATGCTTTGCAAGACATCTTCAAAGTCATCCACAACATGTGCAAAATAGCCGGTCGGCCAAGACTAGGAAGAACGATATTCCTAGAAGGTAAATCTTCAATTACGAGCTCAATCTTCAATGCAGACTGTCAATACAAACTGGACATAGTCTAGAGACCCCCACAAGCTTGCTTGAATCACCAAGAACATCCGCACCACTTCTGCTTACTATAATCAGTCGCATCTTCATCCAAAACCTCAAAAACACAACCGGTTATCACTGTCACATTAGAAGGATTGTTTGTGGACTTCCAAACCATGAACCAATTGAGTTGTCAATTCACATTACCTTCCCAAACATGCCACCAAATCCGCAGAACATGATATTGTATTTCTAGATCTTACTAGACCTATTTGTGTCACTTTGTCACTTCTGAATAGTTGCCAGAATTGGTTTTACTCTTATGGCCATAACTGCTTCACAATTTCATGCGAACCTCTCAAATATTGAGTGGATCACCTTTAGACACATCTACAAACCCTTTTATGAGCATTCTCTAATCTTCATCTAGTAGGGATCTTCACTTCATAGATCTTCATTGTCTTCACTGTTCTTCTCTATTTCTTATAGGGCTAATTTTCTCAATATCCTTAGCACACAACTCATCCAATCCTTGACATCAATGCAACAAGAGTAAGTTGACATCAATGACAACATCGGTTAGGCCCATACTTGCAACAACATCATGCTTTATTTGAAAAGGATGCATTTACCTTATAATGGCAATGCCCTATCTGATGAGGTCGTGGCTGTTATATATGTTTCACCTTAACGCTTGGGATGCTTCATAAGGTTGTGCTACGTTTGGATTGGCTGTTGCATCTTAATCTCTGCTAAGGAAATGATAAATAGATAGTGCCTATGTATGAATGAGCATCATTTTGCAGGCAACATAAATACATTCTTGATAAATACCTTAATTTTCTAGTTGTGACTTCTTTCTAGTGAGATCAAACCTTTGTTTTACTATGCTAAAGTTTCTATGGTGTTGTTTGGTATATTATATAGTTGTAGGCTTTGCTAAAATGGTGGAACATCTAACCGATCGGTGCCTTTATCTTTGAACAGCCACTGAACTTCATTTATAATGATTGTGCCTGTGTCATATCAGCAATGCCTCTGTAAGATGCACCTACATTTATTGATGGCTGAGCTTTCATCTGGTGGTGTCTTTGACTTCATAGATTTGGTGCAATGCTTCTACTAGTAGCACTATCTATGTGTTGAATTGCATCTTTATTTAATAGGATTGGCACCTTTGTTTGAGCAATGTCATACCTCCTTCTTAGACCAGGCTTCATTATGACTCATGGTGGTGGCTTCCATAGGGACTATGTCTTCATTACTAAGCACCATGTCAATAAGCTATGTCTGATTCTAAACACTAATGCCATTGATATTGTTGTTCATAATGTGTTAAAAATAGTGCCAACATACTCTACAGTCAGCTCTTTATATTTTTTGTTGTGTGCTCATCTTGATTGTGCCATCAATATATTAGCTATGACTCACATTGTATACCTACCTCATACTTTCTTGATTTGGTTGTGATGGGCTATATAATATGCTATGAGTCTTGCATTTGCCACTTCTATTTATTGATGTGCCTCCATCTGGCAGATGGTGCTATGATGCCTTTCCTTTATGCTAAGACTTATCTTCAATTATGGTGTGACCTTGTATACTGGAACCATAGCTACACCTTCCTTACATGGCTGCCCCTAAATCTTTATAAAGCACTTTCATTGAATGTAGTATGTGCCTTACTTTACATTCCTTTGATACATCTTTGTTTGAAACCTCCATTATTGATAAGTAAAGTCAACTTAGCATGAGTCTGAATCTTAATCTTAATAATCTAGCATGATATGTATGACACTTACACCTTTCAGTTTTGAATACTGGTGCCTTCTTCTACTAAAACCCATGCCTTCGATCTAATGCACACATTTGCTTTATGGCCCACCATACTCTTTATTCTCTTTCACCTTTGATAGCTGGGGCTTTTGAGTCTAAGAGATTGTATGAGTTTCACTAAAATCTTTGGAGGCCACCTCTTACTTGATAGGCCAAGCTTGTGCTTGAATGTTGGCTAATTGAGACTTCATATTTGCAGTATAAGGTTTGTGCCTTATAGTTGTGCCACTATTAATGGCTTCATTTGAGTACCACCATTTTATATATGGATCATACATATTAGAATGGTATCCAACGTAATTATGGAGGCTTCATCACTTAGATCAAGCATCCCTATTTTATATTGACCCACCTTTTACAAGAGGCCACACCCTAATCTTATTGAATAGATGTTTATTTTTTGGCTATGCCTTGATTCTCACATGCACACCATCTGCATAACTTTAAGCCATCTTCTAATGGTTGCTACAATGAATCATGCTTCTCATGTCTTTGGTTTTGTAATTTGTCTCTCTAACTTTTGTGTGACATCTCTATACACTGCGAAACTATGCTTCGAGTGTCAATACTAAATTTTTATAGAGGCTGAGTGCCTCCATTTGTTATATGCTTCTGTAATTTACAATGGCAATGGTCTCTTTACGAATAGAAGCTCCTTAATACTCATGCACCGTCATCTTATGCTGAGCCACTTCCTGAATAGTCATTGAAACACCAGGTCATTGAAGACTCCTTAAACCCACACATGAATTAGTATGATACTAGAAAAGTTTCGATATGTTATGCAAATTTGCTCAACATTTTTCAAATTTGCACAACATTTTGTAAATTTGCACAACATATCGAAACTTTTCTAGTATCATACTAATTAGTCTGCAAGTTTAGGAGTCTTCAATGACCTGGCGGTTCAATGACTATTAAGGAAGTGGCTCAATATAGGATGACGATGCCCAAGAATTAAGGAGCTTATATTCACAAAGAGACCACTACCATTGTAAATTGCACAAGCATATAACAAATGGAGATACTCGGCCTCTATGAAGATTCAGTATCGACACTCAAAGGATAGTTGCTTAGTGTATAGAGATGTCAAACATAAGTTAGACAAACAGATTATAAAACCAAAGGTATGAGAAGTATGATTCATTGGCGCAACCATTAGAACATGGCTTAAAGTTATGGAGATGGTGTGCACACGAGAAATAAGGCATAGCCAAAAAATAAACATCTATTCAATAAGATTAGCATGTGGCCTCTTCTAAAAGGTAGGTCAATATAAAATAGGGATGCTCAGTCTAAGTGATGAAGCCTCCATAATTACATTGGATACTATTCTAATATGTGTGATCCATATATATAAAATTGTTGTACTCGAATGAAGCCATTTATAGTGGCACAACTATAAGGCACAAACCTTATGCTGCAAATATAAAGTCTCGCTCAGCCAACGTTCAAGCACAAGCTTGACCTATCAAGTAAGAGGTGGCCTCCAAAGGTTTCAGCAAAACTCATACAGTCTTTGAGACTCGAAAGCCCCAGCTATCAAAGGTGAAAGAGACTAAAGAGTATGGTGGGCCATAAAGGAAATGTGTGCATTAGACCGAAGGTCTAAGTTTTAGTAGAAGGCACTAGTATTCAAAACTGAAAGGCATAAGTCATATACATATGGTTCTAGATTATAAAGATTAAGATTTAGCATCATGTTAAGTTGACTTTGCTTATCAATAATAGGGGTTTCAAACAAAGATGTATCAGTGGAATGTAAAGTAAGGGACATACTACAATCAATGAAAGTGCTTTATAAAGATTTAAGGGTGGCCATACAAGTAAGGTGTAGCTATGGTTTCAACATACAAGCTCACACCACAATTGAAGATAAGTCTCAGCATAAAGGAAAGGCATCATAGCACTGCCTGCCAGATGGAGGCACATCAATAAATGGAAGTGGAAAATGCAAGACTCCTAGCACATTAAATAGCCCATCACCACCAAATCAAGAAAGCACGAGGCAGGGATACAATGTGAGTCACAACTAATATATTGATGGCATGGTCAAGATGAGGACACAACAAAAAATATAAAGAGCTACATGTAGAGTATGTTGGCAGTATCCTTAACATATTATGAATAGCAATATGAATGGCGTTAGTCTTTAGAATCAGACATAGCTTATTGAGGTGGCACTCCGCAACGAAGATGCAATCCCTATGGAAGCCATGGCCACGAGTCATAATGAAGGTCAATCTAAGAAAGAGGTATGACATTGCTCAAACAAAGGTGACAAGCCTATTGAATAAAGATTCAATTCAACACATAGATAGTGCTACCAATAGAAGCATCACACCAAATCTATGAAGTCTAAGACACCATCAGATGAGGCTTAACCATTAATAAATTTAGGTGTAGCTAAAAAAGGCGTTGTCGATATTACACAGGCACAGTAATTATAAATGAAGTTGAGTGGCCATTTAAAGATAAAGGTACCGATCTGTTAGATGTTCTGCCATTTCAGCAAAGGATACAACCATATAATATGCCAAACAACACCATAGAAACTTCAGTGTAGCAAAATGAAGGATTGATCTCATTAGAAAGAAGTCGCAGTCAACAAATTAAGGTATTTATCAAGAATGTATTGGTGTTTCCTGTCAAATGATGCTTAGTCATACATATGCGTTATATATATATATATATATCATTTCATCTACAGAGATTAAGATGCAATGGCCAATCCAAAGATAGCATGACCTTATGAAGCATCCCAAGCATCAAGGTGAAATATATATAACACTCGCAGCCTTATCAGATAGGGTGTTGCCATTAGATGGTAAATGCATCATTTTCAAATAAAGCATGATGCATCATAGAGGAAAGCCACCATTAGAATCAAAGTGAGTCGATGCATCATAGAGCTGCACCAAATGAAATAGACATGTAGCTCGAAGTAAGGAAGTGCTCCCATAGTGAATAGAGACTCATAATTAGAAGGCACAACCTCCAAATCAAAGGCGTAGCATTCGAGATGAGGTGGATGATAGAGTGGAAGAAGCCATGTAGAAGCAAAGCCTGGACAATTTCAAAAGGCAACCACGTTCAAAAGGATCAGCCTAGGTAAAAGAATGGCGGCCATTTACAATCTACGATAGAGCTAGGATTAAAAGTGTAGTGATATAGCGACTGTCTGATCTAGGACAGATCAATGACTCAGCACAATAGATAAGGAATCAAGCAAAGGCTGCCAAGTGCCAACACAATGGATATTTGCAAAGCAGAAATGAAATTGATTCTTCAAAATAGTGCTAGGCTGCCATGTGGTTTGAGCGGAAGGAAGATAAATAAGTTTTAAAATAAATGAGTCTTATCTCAGATTTGGAAGGCCCACAGGAATATAAGATTTAAATAAAAGTCTTTATTTAAATGAGATCATAGGTGGGTCCCATTGGGAGGAAAGTAAAACTTTACTATTTTATTAAAAGACTCTCTTATGCATCCCGTGAAAAAAAAGCTATAGAAAAAGAGGAATAAAGAAATGCTTTATTAGTAAGAGGACTCTCTTCTTCCTTAAATAAAGAGAGATGGTATTTTTGTGTAGAGCCAAATTTGTTTTTGTTCTTGCTTCTTATTTTTTGTTTCTTTGCCTCTAATAAATTTGATTTGTTAAACTGGGTAATTGATCATGCTGATGCTCTTTAATTTTTCTAGTAAACCTTATAGGGTTTGATCATTGTGCAACTGGGTTGGTTTGAAACCTGGCACATCACCTTAGGATTAGGTTTTATTTCATTGTATATGTAATCTAGTTTCTTCTTCCCTTTTCCCAAAACCCCATTGAAAAGGAAGAGCCAGCTTCCTTAAAATTTGGAGGTTATTTTGAGAAGCAATCCCACATTTTCAAAGTTTCCCATGTTGTTGTTGGATTAGACCCACAAATTTATACATCAATAGTTTTTGGCCCACCTGGTGGGATTGGAATCAAAGACTTGGGTATTTGTTTTCACTGAATATTGGCCCTGTATTTTGTGGTTTTGATGGAAAATCACATAAATATCTGATCATAGGAGCATGAATCTTCCATCTGGTGACTCTACTGGTGAATCTTTCTCAAATCTTTGATCTTGTAGACCATGGCAGCCCCACACATTTATGTACATCTGAATATTCTTACAAAGGACCTACCTTTTGTGACTTAGAATTCAATTCCTCTTGTTCTTCAGCAGTAGGGTCAAGTTCCTGACACAACATGGAAGGCACTGCCTCATTTTCTTGGAGATGGATATGTTTGTCTTGCAGACCACATTCAATATGTGGCAAATTTATGTACCATTCATAGTGTCACATCTGAGAATCATGCCCTTCTATTGCTAGCATCTTCCCTCAAAGGCAAAGCAAAATAATGGTATAGAAGTTTGCAGCCTAGTTCAATCAATGCATGGGATCAATTAGGAGGACTCATCTACAATCAGTTCAAAGAGAGGACAAATATTAGTACCCTCACCCAAAATCTCATCATCATCAAGAGGCATTGTATGGAGCCCATACATGATTTCAATTCAAGATTTGATAAGGTATGGAAGAAATTCTCTATTGATATCAGACCATCTCCAGTGTTTGCATTTCTTTATTATTTAAAGGCTCTAGACCCTAAAATATCTATTATGATTTTAGCCTTAGGAGGTGATACTCTGCCCCAATCATATAATCTTTCTATTATAGCTGAAAATAACCTCATAGAGGCTGGTAAATTATCCCTTGTGCCTTTAAAACCATTAATGCCTCATGCAAATAACCTATCTTAGACTATTTCTTATAAAAAAGGCATATAGATTTTGATCCACCCACCCTCCCTGCTGATTTGTCAAATCATGAGGAGATGATGGAGGTAAAAGAACTTATAAAAACCCTCACCCATGAGTTGAATGAGTTAAAATGCCAAACCATATATAATGCTATTCCAATTTTCATGCCTCTAAGTCTGTATGAACACCAATATGAATATAGTTAGAAGATGCCCAATTATCTTGAGAATTATGCATTACAAGCCTCTGTAGCTGCAAATCAGTCCATAGAAGGTATAGACCAGGTTTTTTGCCATTTTGACACCAAAGAAGAATCAAGTCTCAAAGATCAAGATGTAGGCAAGAAGGTGAATCTTGTTTATTCAGTGTGTTCTTATGATCCTCAGCATCGTGTACCTAGGGTAAGGTATGACTCAGAGATTCTGTCAAGTTATGAAGAAGATTTAGATTGTGATGATGAAGTGACTATTCTAGAAGATGAAAACTACTTCAAGAGGGGCTTTGAAGTGAAAAGTACTAGGTCCGGAGTGATGCCGCATCTACACCTCATCTTGAAGAAAGAAGTTGCAAAGGAAATTGTAGAGTCTACAAAGAATGAGTGTCTTTATTTTAGTCATGACTTTTCACATCTAGAAGGAGATAGCATAGAGATGCATGAGCAACATGAGGGGCAACTAGATGAGGAAGATCCTATAATTGAACAAGTGCATGACTACATTACAAAGCCTATTGAAGGTGATCATGGCGAAAGTTTTGAAACAGAGCTAGATGCAAGAGCTGATTTGTTTTTTTTTTTTTTTGAAAATGGTTATACTCTTTTTCTTGATGAAGACCTGCAAATGCAAGAAAAGATTCATGATAATGAGGCCTTAAAGGATATGGCTAGAAGTGAAGAATTGCATAAAGAACTATCTCATATTCAATTCTTCTTTCAAGAGGGGATTCCAATCAGATTCAAGGTTGTTATGGGTAGCTTTGTCACTTGCCCATCTAGTTTTGATGTTATCTTGAGTCATGAACCTATTAAAGAGCATAAAAAATAGGTCACTAATGGAGTTATGTCAACACAAGCCTTCAAATGTAAACAAAGAAACAAGCTTCAATATTTGGTTTTCCCTTCCCACTCTCTGTTAAAGTATGAGAAGCATACAGATCATCCTAACCAGTATTTTTGTGCAAAAGATGAGCCTTTGGAAACAAGAAAAACAAAAAGGTATCATTTCTTGCTTTATTTCTTTATGCAGTTTGTCCGGTCCATTATTAGTTCATTGTGGATCCTCTGGAGTAGGATCATCCATACCGGGAGTTATTTTTCCACTCCTATGAATGGGCATGTGCCTATGCATCTCACATATCAGTAATTAGTTTTGGAAATTCAGAATAAGCTACATTAGTAGCATTAGTTTTCAGATTCAGTTGTTTTGTTTTCAATAAATCTCAGCTGTAATATAAAGATGCAAAGTCCTGTCTCAGTTCAGTGGTAAGATACAGTGCTTAGTTTCAATTGGTTTCAGGTAATGAAGGTGTTTGGTTCAATAATGTTTCAGTTTAGCTTCATTTATTTCTGGGGTAGTTTGCATCAGTCTTGGTTGTAAGTGTTGGTTACAGATATGTCTTCAAAAGATAGTTGTTTATGTGTCTGATAATTGACTCTATGCCCAATGATCAAGGCACTGATCTACCAAACCAAAAATTCTAGAGTTCGAGTAAGCAGGCTTACTTTCCCAACTAGTTAGCAAAATGTTGAGCAAATTTGCACAACATATCGAAACTTTTCTAGTATCATACTGATTAGTGTGTGGATTTAGGGAGTCTTCAATGACCTAGTGGTTCAATGACTATTCAGGAAGTGGCTCAGCATAAGATGATGGTGCCCAAGCATTAAGGAGCTTCCATTCACAAAGAGACCACTGCCATTGTAAAATACACAAGCATGTAACAAATGGAGGCACTTAGCCTCTATGAAGATTCAGTATAGACACTCGAAGGATAGTTGCACAGTGTATAGAGATGTCACACAAAAGTTAGACAGCCAAATTAAAAAACCAAAGGCATGAGAAGTATGATTCATTGGTGCAACCATTAGAGGATGGATTTAAGTTATGGAGATGGTGTGCACGTGAGAATCAAGGCATAGACAAAAAAAAAGCATCTATTCAATAAGATTAGGGTGTGGACTCTTGTAAAAGGTGGGTCAATATAAAATAGGGATGCTCAATCTAAGTGATGAAGCTTCCATAATAACATTTGATAACATTCTAATATGCGTGACCCATATATATAAAATGGTGGTACTTGAATAAAGACATTAATAGTGGCACAACTATAAGGCACAAACCTTATGATGCAAATATGAAGTCTCCCTCAGCCAATGTTCAAGCACAAGCTCAGTCTTTCAAGTAAGAGGTGGCCTCTAAAGGTTTCTACAAAACTCATATAGTCTCTGAGCCTCGAAAGCCCCAACTATCAAAGCTGAAAGAGAATAAAGAATATGGTTGGCCACAAAGGAAATGTGTGCATTAGATCAAAGGCGCAGGTATTAGTAGAAGAAGGCACCAATATTCAAAACTAAAAGGCATAAGCCTCATAAATATGGTGCCAAATTATAAATATTAAGATTCGGCCTCATGTTAAGTTGACTTTACTTATCAGTAATGCAGGTTTCAAACAACGATGTAGTAGGGGAATGTAAAGTAATGCACATACTACATTAAATGAAAGTGCTTTATAAAGATTTAGGGGCAGCCATTTAAGTAAGGTGTAGCTATGGCTCCAGCATACAATCTCACACCACAATTGAAGATAAGTCTCAGCATAAAGGAAAGGCATCATAACACTACCTGCCAGATGGATGCACATCAATAAATGGAAGTGGTAATTGCAAGACTCCTAGAAAATTAAATAGCCCATCATCACCAAATCAAGAAACAACAAGGCAGGTATACAATGTGAGTCACAGCTAATATATTGATGGCATGATCAAGATGAGGACACAACAAAAAATAAAAAGAGTCGCCTATAGAGTATGTTGGCACTATCCTTAACACATTATGAAAAGCAATATCGATGGCGTTAGTCTTTAGAATTAGACATAGCTTATTGAGATGGCACTCAGCAATGAAGACGCGGTCCCTGTGGAAGCCATGACCATGATCCATAATGAAGCTCGGTCTAAGAAGGAGGTATGACATTGCTCAAACAAAGCCGCCAAGCCTATTGAATAAAGATGCAATTCAACACATAGATAGTGCTACCAATAGAAGCATCGCACCAAATCTATGAAGTCTAACATACCATCAGATGAAAGCTCAACCATCAATAAATGTAGGTGCATCTTACAAAGGCACTACCAATATGACATAGGCATAGTCATTATAAATGAAGTTCAGTGGTCATACAAAGATAAAGATGCTAATTTGTTAGATGTTTTGCCATTTTAGCAAAGGATACAACCATATAATATACCAAACGACACCATAGAAACTTTAGCACAACAAAATGAATGCTCAATCTCACTAGAAAGAAGTCACAACCAGAAAATTAAGGTATTTATCAAGAATGTATTGGCATTGCCTATAAAATGATGCTAAATCATACATAGGTGTTATCTATATATCATTTCCTCCATAGAGATAAAGATGCAGTGGCTAGTCCAAACATAGCATGACCTTATGAAGCATCCCAAGCATCAAGGTGAAGCATGTATAACAACCATGGCCTCATCAGATAGCGTGTTTCTATTAGAAGGTAAATGGATCCTTATAAAATAAAGCATGATCCATCATAGAGGAAAGCTACCATCAGAATCAAAGTGAGTTGATGCATCTTAGAGGTACACCAGATGAAATAGAGGTGCAACTCGAAGTAAAGAAGTGCTACCATAATGAACAGAGACTCAAAATTACAAGGCATAGCCTCCAAATCAAAGGCATAGTATTCAAGATGAGGTGGATGATAGAGTGGAAGAATCCATGTAGAAGCAAAGCCTAGTGATGTAGAGGACTTAGAATAGGTTGAGAATTGCACCGTTTGACAAGACTTTTTTCTTGACATTCAAGAACCTAATTCCTGGATCAATATCCAAAAGTGGGAACAATAGTTAATTTCTTTGAAACCAGCATGCAAAGGTTTGTTTTACATACCATGGGACCCATCCAAACTATTGGTTAAGCTTTATCAAGTTTGGGTTTAGGACTTCCATCATAAACCTAATGGGATCCTTGTAGCCCTTGAAATAGGAACAATCAACAATAACTCCTTCTGTTGGCCTCCAAGGTTAGATCTTAGATAATCCTAAGATATGCTTTTGGATGCCCTACAACATACCAAAGACTCACTATGGGTTGTTTTGTAACATATGCCACTTCCAATAAGGTTGTCCTATTGCAAAGAGCCCCAATTAGCCCAAAATTACAAAGCAAGTACTCTTATATAGAATGGTAGAACTTTCTAAACTACTTGAACATGTCACGGTCATGGCAAAACCATAGAATCTAGGGTTTGTTTGCTTCTATAGTTGACTGTAGTTGAATTTAACACTGTTGTTCCCTTTGGCAAGCACCTAGCACATGGGTTTGCTAGGTTCTTTAGACAAACTCCATCAAATCCACTTCTCTACCAATGACCCTCACATAACACATTGAATTAGACTTAAAACAATCCATTCCACTAATCTAGAAGGGTTTACATAAGTGGAATGGGCAAAAATATACAAATTTATGTCAAAACCCTAAAGTAGGGTTTGTCTAGCAACTTACAAGAAAACGCCTATAACTTTGCAGTAGAAAAGTTTCAAGAGCCCAAACTAGATGCAAAAGGAAGATAAATCACTCTACTGACATGCCAACATCATGAATTTCTACAATCTATTTGTACAGGAATAGGGTGTAGCCTATAGCAACGGATTACACAACAAATTAGGCAGAAAACTAAATTTCTCTATTTAGTTTCTACTCCCAATCACTTGAAACTCTCTTCTACATTAAAATGCACCTCTACAAGATTTAAAGAGGCCTTCGTTCAATCCAAAGAATGTAGTTTGGGTAGGTTAGATTGGTGGGAGGGTGTGAAACTACCCTACAACCACTGAATAACCAATGTCTTTGTCATGTTCTGCTCCTAATGTTTGAGTTTTCAGAGTTTACAAATTTTCCAAACATCATTACACAAAAAATAATCCTTTCACAAGGCATTAGACCTATTGATACCTCCATACATGCCTTAGAAAGGCTTACAAACATGAATCTTTATGACTGCCTCAACTATGACAGCAACATGATGACTTTTGGACATGGTCCTTATTACAAACATGGGGATGGTCTTCCAAGACCTTATTACAAGATCTTGAACATCAAAACAAACATTAAAAAGATAAATGGAGATCTCCTTAGTGCTCATGCACCATACTCCTAGTGTGGGAAAGAACTCAAGTCTCTTAAGGAATCAGATCAGCAATTGTGACACCATGCTTCAAGATGTATTCTTCACTCATCCAAGTAGCATCTTCAATGGGTAAGCCACTCCATTTGACAAGGAACTGCTTGTAGGTATTCTTTCTAGTCCTTTTGATGACCTTGGTATCAAGAATGCATTCCAACTTCAATGGTTGGCTGGGAGGTAGATCTTTTTTCCAATCTTCATCTTCTTGGGTTGCATCAAGACCTGCAACATTATCACCCTTGTATGGAAACAAGTCAGCAACATTGACGATGGGAGAGATTGCCAAGCCTTGAGGAAGCTCAATCTCATTGGCATTGGACCCAAACTTGTGTACAATCCAACATGGACCTATCTTCTTCATGAGTAGTTTGTGTTGGCTACCCCATTGGAAGTCTCTCCTTCTTCAAATGTGCCATGACCAAATCCCCAACCTTGTAATGCACATCTCTCCTTCTCTCATTGGCTTTCTTCTTGTACTTCTCATCATTCCTTTGAAGAGTTTCTCTTAAATTATCATGGATGTCCTTCATGGCCAAGGCAAAGTTTTCACCTTGAGCACTCTTCCTCTCCAATCCATGGAGATCTCTCAATTCAAGAATACCTCTTGGGCGAACACCATAGACAATCTCAAATGGACTCCTTCCTGTGCTTCTATTGGTGGAGTCATTGTAAGCAAATTCATCTTGAGGGATGATCATATCCCATGCCTCTCCAAGCTGCTTTGTAAGACATCTAAGGAGATTTCCCAAAGACCTATTCACTACCTCAGTTTGGCCATCAGTCTGAGGGTGATAGGCTGAAGTGAATGACAACTGAGTGCCCAACTTCTTCCACAAAGTATGCCAAAAGTGGCCTACAAACTTTGGATCCCTGTCAGTCACAATGTTAAGAGGCAAACCATGGATTCTAATAATTTATTTGAAGAACAAACCAACAATGTGTGAAGCATCATTAGTGCATTTACATGGCAAGAAATGAGCCATCTTACTAAATCTATCCACCACAACAAAAATGCTATCATAGCATCTTTGAGTCCTAGGAAGACCCAAGACAAAATCCATGCTAATACTTTCCCATGGCCTATGAGGAATAGGAAGTGGCTGATATAGACCAACATTAGATGAAGTTCCCTTTGCTCTTTGACAAATACTACAACATTCAACAAATTTTCTAATATCTGATTGCATTTTAGGCCAAAAATAAAACCTTTTCACCTGATCCAATGTTTTGTCTAGCCCAAAGTGACCTCCTAGTCCACCATAATGTTTTTCCTTTATGATGTTCTCCCTCATGGAACACCTAGCAACACATAATTGGCTGCCCTTGAACAACAACCCCTGCTGTGACAAAAACTTAGAAAAATCAGAATGATATGAGTCTGAAAACTGTGAACAAACTTCATATACCTCCTTGAAATCTTCATCATCCTGGTACATATATTTGAGAGCATCAATCCCCACACTTTGCAACTGAATTTCTTGAACCATACACACCCTTCTACTCAATGCATCTGCCACTTTTTTGGCCTACCCCTTCTTGTGTTTGATGGAAAAGGTGTATGCTTGGAGTTGTTCAACCCATTTCATATGCCTATGATTGAGTTTCTCCTGTGAATTCAAAAAACTAAGTGCATGATTGTTAGTAGTGCCTCCATTTTTTCAAAGCTTGCACCATTGCATACAACTCCAAGTCATAAGTAGAATATTTTCTCTTAGCATCATTCAATTTTTCACTAAAGAAAGCAACTGGCCTGCCTTCTTGGCTTAAGACTATCCCTATAGCAATGTTACTACCATCACATTCCACCACAAACAACTTGTTAAATTTGGGAAAAACAAGAATGGGTTGTTGTGCTACTATTTGTTTCAGAATTTCAAAAGAATCATTGGCTGCCTTTGTCCAAGAAAACTTACATTTCTACCCCCCTTTGATGGTATCCAAAATAGGTGCACAAATATGACTAAAACCCCTTATAAACTTCCTATAAAATGTTTCCAAACCATGAAAACTTTTTACATTACCTGTTGTTTTAGGAGTTGGCCATGAAAAAATGGCCTCTACCTTTGCTGGATCCATCTTTAAATTGCCTTGGGATATGACAAAACCAAGATAGGTGAGTTCTTCCTTCATAAAGACACTCTTCTCCATGTTGATCATCAATTGTTCATCATGCAACTTCTTCAAAAGCTGATCCAAATGCTGCAAATGTTCTTCCTTAGTCCTGCTGAAAACAAGAATGTCATCAAGGTACACCACAACAAATTTGTCATTGAAATCCTTCAACACTTCATTCATGAGATGCATAAAAGTACTTGGGGCATTGGATAGACCAAATGGCATCACCAACCACTCATAAATACCCTCATTTGTTTTGAATTTTGTCTTCCATTCATCCCCTTGCTTTATCCTAATTTGATGATACCCACTCTTAAGATCAATCTTGGAAAAGTATCTAGCTCCTCCCAAACAGTCCATTAAATCCTCAATCCTTGGCATTGGAAACCTATAGCTTATAGTAATCTTGTTAATATCCCTAGAATCCATACACAACCTCCATTTACCATCCTTTTTAGGGGCTAGGACTATTGGGACATCACATGGGCTAAGGCTCTTTCTTACCAATCCCTTATCCATTAACTCTTGCACTTTCTTGGCAATCTCTTCATTTTGAGAAGGTGTCATCCTGTAGGCTACTTTGTTTGGAAAAGTAGACCTTGGTATGAAGTCAATTTGAAGGCTTATGTCCCTAATAGGTGGTAATTCATTAGGCATCTCCTCTACCATGATACCCTTATACTTCTCTAACAATTGCTGCACCTCCTTGGCGAGTTCTTCCTCACTAGGACCATGCAAATTAGGACTGTTTTTAGGCTTCAATATTAGGGCATACCCTTGGGTTCCTTCCTCCTTAAGGGTGTTTAGAAACTCTTTACCACTCACAATCATTACACTTGACCCCACACTCTTCTGTACATTCTCATCTGGCAATGGATCCATTCTATACTTCCTACCATTCTTGGTTATGATGAAGGAGTTAGTTTTACCATCATGTTGGGATTGAAAATCATATTGCCATGGACGTCCTAACAGCAAATGACAAGCATCCATGGGGATTATATCACACAAAATCTTGTCCTTGTACTCCCCTATCTCAAATTCTACCCAAGATTGTTCATCTACCAAAACTTGTTGCCCCTTATTCAACCATGACACTTTATAAGGACTAACATGAGGAAGTCTTTTCAATTTCAACTTGTCTACCATTTAAATAGAAACCAAATTTTTAGTTGAACCTAAATCAACAATTATCTTGCAAATCTTACCCTAGGCTTTGCATGTTGTCCTAAATAATGTCTTCCTTTGAGGGGGTTCTTGTGTTTCAGGCACCTTCAACATGGTTCTCCTCATCATCAAACTTTATCCTTCATGGACTGGGGCTACACTTCCAATTGGAGAGTTAACACTTTGGCAATATTCCACTTGGATCAATTGGTTCCATCTCTCTCCTCCATGAGAGCTTGAGGCTTGCTTTTCAAGACATTTGAAGGTTGTATGTCCCACTTGGTTGCAATTGTAGCACCTTCCTGTGAAGACATTAGGACCTCTCCCTGGTCCACCATATCTACCCCTTCCATTGGGTCTCCTTCCTCTAAAGCCTCCTCTAGAACCTAATTCTCCACTTTGTTCTTGGGAACTAGATTCCCCTTGACTTCTTTGAAACTGATTTCTGCCTCTAAAACTACCCCTACCTCTAAAATTTCTACCACCTCTTCCTCTATTTTGCTACTCACCTTTCCTCTTCAACTTCCATTCAGCTTTCAATGCCACTTGAAAGCATTTGTCCATCATTTTAGGGGTTAGTATATTGATTTCATATTGTATACTAAACTTCAAACCATTTAGATACCTTGCCACTTTACCTTTTTCATTCTCCATGTATCCACAACGAAGAGAGAACTTGTCAAACTCCTCGGTGTAGGTGGCCACATCCAAATCTCTTTGTTTGAGATTTTACATCTTCTTGTATATATTCACCTCATAGTCTAATGGAAGGAATTGGGACTTTATCCTCTCTAACATTCTACTCCATGAAGAGATCATGCTCTTCCCACTCTTCACCCTCTCACCTTGGGTGTAATTCCACCATGTGAGGGCAGCACCTTTGAGTTCAGTTTTTGCAAACTTCACCCTCTTGTTCTTAGGAACTTATTTGTATTTAAAGTAGTTATTTAGGGCCTCAATCCACTCCATAACTTCATCAGCATTCATCTTGCTACTAAACATTGGAATCTACATCCAAGCCTCTAAAGAATCTTTGCCAATTGCCTTGATGGCTTCAAGGAAATGGTTCTGATCTGCAGGTACCTTTGCCTCTTCTTGATCTTCTTCTTCCTCCTCTTTTTGTTCCTCTTCATCAAAAGCTTCATCTATCCTCTTCCCTATCCTCAGTGCCTTCAACTCAGCTTGGAGTGCTTCCTTGACTCCACTCTTAATCTTCTCTTCCATCTCCTTGAACTTCTTAACCACCTCAGTGGTCATGCCTTTTGGAGGCATGTTGCTAGCCTCTCCTTCACTCTGCTCTACTGACATATACCAGGTCTTACACAACCAAAAATAGAACCTTTTATGGCTTTGATACCACTATGATCTAGAGGATTTAGGATAGGTTAAGGATTCCACCATTTGACAAGACTTTCATCTTGACATTCAAGAACCTAATTCATGGATCAACATGCAAAAGTGGAAACAATAGTTAGTTTCTTTGAAACCAGCATGTAAAGGTTTGTTTGACATACCATGGGACCCATCCAGACCATTAGTTAAGGTTTAGCAAGTTTGGGTTTAGGACTTCCTTCACAAACCTAATGGGATCCTTATAGCCCTTAAAATAGGAACAGTTAGCAATAACTCCTTCTAGTGGCATCCAATCTTAGATCTTAGAAAATCCTAAGAGACCCTTTTCGATGCCCTACAACATACCAAAGACTCACTATGGGTTGTTTTGTAACATATGCCACTTCCAATAAGGTTGTTCTATTACAAAGAGCCCCAATTAGCCCAAAATTACAAAATGAGTACTCTTAAATGGAATGGCAGAACTTTTTGAACTACTTGAACATGTCAAGAACATGGCAAAACACAGAATCCAAGGTTTTTTTGCTTCTATAGTTGACTATAGTTGAATTTCACACTGTCGTTCCCTTTGGCAAGCACCTAACACATGGGTTTGCTAGGTTCTTTAGACAAACTCCATCAAATCTACTTCTCTGCCTATGAACCTCACATAACACATTGAAATAGACTTAAAAAAATCCATTCCACTGATCTAGAAGGGTTTACATCAGTGGAATGGGTAAAAATTTCTATTAAAACCCTAAAGTAGGGTTTATCTACCAACTTACAAGAAAACGCCTATAACTTTACAGAAGAAAAGTTTCAAGAGCCCAAACTAGATGCAAAAGGAAGCTAACTCACTCTACCAACATGCCAACATTGTGACTTTCTACAATCTGTCCGTATAGGAACAGGGTACGGCTTGTAGCAGCAGATTACACAGCAAATTAGGCAGAAAAATAAACTTCTCTATTTATTTTCTCCTCCCAATCACTTCAAACTCTCTTCTACATTGCAATGCATCTCTACAAGGTTTAAAGAGGCCTTCCTTCAATCCAAAGAAGGAAGTTTGGGTAGGCTAGATCGGTGGGAGGGTGTGAAACTACCTTGCAACCACTGAATAACCAATGTGTTTGTCATGTTCCTAATGTTTGAGTTTTTAGAGTTTACAAAGTTTCCAAACAACATTACAAAACAAATAAGACTTTGACAAGGCATTAGACCTCTTGACACCTCCCTACATGCCTTAGAAAGGCTTACAAACATGAATCTTTATGACTGCCTGAACTATGACAGCAACATGATGACTTTTGGACATGGTCCTTATTACAAACATGGGGATGGTCTTCCAAGACCTTATTACAACATCATGAACATCAAAACAAACATTAACAAGATAAATGGAGATCTCCTTAGTGCTCCTACATGACCTGGATAGTTTCAAAAGGTAGCCACATTCAAAAGGATCAGCCTAGGTAAAAGAATGGCGGCCATTTCAAATCTATGACAGAGTTAGTGATGCAGGGACTTCCGAAGGTCATAACTTTTGACTTGGACGTGGGTTTTTTACAAAATTTTACAGGTGGATGTGTTGTGAGGTGGCTAGTGGTTTCCCAACCGCCCTAGTGGGTTGGACCCCATCTTGGCACCTTTTCAGGGCCTAAAACTTTCATCTTGGTCCTCAAAATGACAATTTAGTGTTTTTTTCTAGATTTTTAAAAAGTTGCTTTTGTAATAACTTGAAACTCATGTTTCAAATTTAGAATATTAGTTGGCCTTTCATCCTACCTTAGTTTTAGGAAGCTTTTGGGAAAAAAGTGGATTCTCAAGATATGATTGTAAAATTACCTAAAATGGCAAAATCTGACAATTGTCGAAATCTACCAAAAAAGGTAATTTTTTTTTCTTGCATATAAGAGAGTTATGTCTCATTGTAGTAGCAGAGTTGATGAAAAGAAGTTTTTTTTATGTTCCAGCTTCCAAATCTTTGGCTCTTGTATGTTTAATGGCACAATTCTATTGAGTGTATGTTGTATGCTGCATCAGTTAGGGTTAAAAGTGCAGCAATATAGCGACTGTTCAATCTAGGATAGATCAATGACTTAGGGCAATAGCTAAGGAATCAAGTGGAGGATGCCAAGTGGCAACACAATAGGTACTTGTAAAGAAAAAATGAAACTCATTCTTCAAAAGAGCGTCAGACTGCCATGTGGTTTGAGTGGAAGGAAGATAAATAAGTTTTAAAATAAATGAGTCTTATCTTAGATTTGGAAGACCTGCGAGAATATAAGATTTAAATAAAACCCTTTAAATGAGATCATAGGTGGGTCCCATTGGGAGGAAAGTAAAACTTTATTATTTTATTGAAAGACTCTCTTGTGCATCATGTGAAAGAAAAGCTACAACAAAAGAGGAATAAAGCAATGCTTTATTAGTAAGAGGACTCTATTTGACTCTTAGGGCTCACAAAAGGAAAAGAGATATGCATCCTTAATTACCTTTCACGCAACCTATTCATTTTTATGGCAGCCACAAGGAGAATGGGTGAGAAGGTTTTCATGCCACAGGTTAAGCATTTGTAACAATGTATTTTCCAGCCATGGAGGGTAAAATAGAAAGAGCCAGTTCTCATGGAGTTGACAACTAGTTTTAGTTATCTACCGGATTTTGTGTGTTTTAGTTGAGAGTATTGAAGGTAGTTAGAGATATTTTTCTTTAGCTTTCTGGGTTATAAAATGATGGATCTAGGTCAGAATAAGATAGTTCGAAGAGAGTCGCATAGTTCTACACACAGTGGTTTTTAGTAGCAGCAGAGATACATTTTTTGCCTCAGAAGTGCATCTTTATGAGGGTTGTAATATTTTATTTGTGCATGATATTTTGCCTCTATAAATTTGTTCTTCCTTAAATAAAGTGAGATGGTGTTTTTCTACAGAGCCAAATGTGTTTTTATTCTTCCTTCTTATTTTTTGTTTCTTTGCCTCTGATAAATCTAAGTTATTAAATTGGGTAATTGATCATGATGTTGCTCTTTAATTTTTCTAGTTAACTAAATATAGGGTTTGATCATTGTGCAACTGGGTTGGTTTGAAATATGGCGCATCACCTTAGGATTAGGTTGTATTTCATTGTATCTGTAATCTTGTTTCTTCTTCCCTTTCCCAAAACTACATTGAAAAGGAAGAGCCAACTTCCTTAAAATCTAGAGGTTATTCTTAGAAGCAATCCCATGTTTTTAGAGTTTCCTATGTTGTTGGATTAGACCCAAAAAAATTATACATCAATAGTCACTATGGATCACTTAGTATGAGTTGAATTTTGTATGAAATTAAATGTTGTCTATGTGAATTGGAAATGTACAGAGCTCATTGGATTGAATCTTTCTTTTGGAGAGAGTTGTGTTGGTGTGTCCTTTGTTTGAAAGTTTCATAACTATGCTTATGTTTTGACATGGCATAGGGTGAGATGCAACATTAATTAGTGCATGAGAACGTAATGTATATATTATGGTATTATAATTGTCTTCTTACTTTTGAGTTTTCCAACCTTGGGAATTGGATTGCTTCTAGAGTTTCTCCTTAGTAGTTGGAGGTTTTCTAGCTTGATGTTGGAAGGGATACAATTCTTGTCTGATGAAGTTTTCTTTTGTATCCATTTTATGAATACTTGGTGTTAGGCCATGAGGAAGCTTTGTGTTTCCTAGTCAATCATGAACTCGTGATCATGTTGTGTTGTTGACCTCTAGGTCTAGCTTAATTAAGAGTTGAAGTGGTGTTACGAGTAGTCCTGCACCTTGTTGGTGAATTATGGCAGCTTTAGATGCACTCCTAGTGAGTAACAGTTTTCTAAGCCTTGCTTAATGGAAGTTCTTATGTTGTTAGAGGGTGTGGTTAAATTCTTCCCTCTAAGAACCTATTTGGTTGATTGTATTTTTGGTAGTATATAACTTGAGTGTTAGAAAAACCCTTTCTTTTAGGAGTGAAATGTGAGGAAGTATCTCATATGAGGATGATACCTATAACCTTTTTGAGTTAACTTTTCATGAACCTTGAGTTCTTTTATTGTGGGTAGTGCTTGAGGAAATAATGTTGAGAGAGTAATCTTTTGTAGATATCTTGAGAGGTTATCCTAGCATAGTTGTGGTCTTGAGTTTTGGTGGAATTGACTTGCTTGTAGTTGGTTGCACCTTTTTGGATAGAGTATTTTCTCATTGCAATCGAAGTTGGAGGATGTAGTGGAGTAGTCTCAAAGGATTTGTATGCATAATGGTTGGTTATGACCTAGTTGGTGAACCTTTGGAGATCATTTTATTGTTTTGAGACCTTCACCTAGTGTTGGTTTGGAGGACTAATATTTTGATATTATATTGTGTTACCATGAGATTGCATGTGCATTGCGATGTTGATTCATTCTTATATATGTCTATGATGAATTGATTTATGTGTCGTTTGGTGTGCATTAATGATGTGATTATTATCCTTATGCTAGAATGAATGTAATTGTGTGGTAGTTGTACCATGTGTTGGATTATTTACATTGTATTGGTAGTTGCACCATGTGTATTGATTGTATTGATTGATATATACTCGAATTCTTATTGATAGATGCAATGTTAAGTGTGAAATAGAGACATTGTTCTGTATAAGGATGAGTAGGACCAATATTCTCTAAATAGTGCCACATGGGAAAATTGTAAAGAGATAGACAGATCTTTTTCTTATTGGAGAATTTAGTAGAGATTCTTTTATTTTTGTATAGTAGAGATACTTTGTTCAATTTCATGATACTTTATTCATACTTTGATTGTTATAGTGAGATGTTATTATTATCTGAGTATATCTATAATAAGACATTGAGACAATGTGTCTTTGTAGTGGGGAATGATCTCATGTCTTATTTTAGACTTTATTTATAATTTAAATTATGGGACATTTTTACTATGATTATTTTACTATTGAGTGATTCCATGTACGTGAAAGGTAAAATAGTTGATATTTAAAATACATGAAAATTTGGAAGTCAATTGATGACCAATTATTTTTAAGATTATGGATGTACATCTTGTCTTGCTTTGGCTATGATTATAAGGACTAACCTATTAATGGAAATCTAAGTGCAATTGAGTGCAGGAAGAATTTCAAACACAAGAACATGTTTGAGGTAGAAATGTTCGAGCCGCCAAGAAAGAGTTGGCATGATAGATAAACCTGATGCATGCACACACTCACTTAGCTTCATGTCATATTACATTTTTTAGTGGCTTTATTTATACATCGTTATATGGTTACTAGTCATGTTGAGCATTATACAGTTAATGAATGTGATTGATGTTTAATGCTTAGATAAATATGTGAATTTCATTTCTATAGTATGTTCACTTGAATTGCATAATTTAGCTCTATATTTATACGTTCTTTTAAAACTTTGATTTAATATAATTGTATAAGTTAAATATATATATATATATGCTCTTGTATGAAATGATATTTGAGATAGAGTTAAAATAAACATATATTTATAGATACATATTTATAATTTAAAAATATATAAAAAACAATATATAATTATATAAACATATAAGCATTATATTATTTCTTTTATTTATTTATTTTGGTAATTAATTTCTTTTGAAAAAAGAAATACGTTAACTTATTTTAATTTGTTAATTTATTAAATTATTGAATATGCATGTCCATTCTAAAGATTTAGAGAATCAATTCATAAATTTATCATTATTGTGAATTAGAAAATTATATTTTCTAATATTAGTTTTAAGTAGGATGTGCATGAATATAAATAAAGCCATTTTAATATTATTTTTATTTTATTAAGAATATAATATTTTATTTTGCTTTTTAGGTTTTGAAAAAAATAGGAAGAGTTATTAAAAGAAGCGAATTAGCCCCTTTCATTCCTTTTTTTGGGGTTATCAGTTTTATTATGCAAAGGGAAGAAAAAGAAAATGGGTTATTGAAGCTTAGGGATTTGAAAGTATTTTTTTGGGTGAAGAATTGAAGGATTGTTGTACTTTTTGAATTGATTGGTTTATCTCCATTATTTTTACCAAATTTCTACAAGGATTGAGGTATGATTCTTGTCATGAAATTGTTTACCAAAGACTTACTTTGGTTAATAATTCAATATAGGATTGTGTGAAGAAACTGTGATTTATGTGCTTCTTGTGCAAAAAGAAAGATTTAGACAAATTATAGTGTCATTGATTTTAAAGATTATAAAAGATTTTTTGTTGAATTGGATTTGTTGGGAATTCATAAAAGTTAGTAGGTAGATTTGAAAGGTTATTTGATATGAATATTATTTTTAGAATATTTAAATTTTAGTTTCTTTTATAGGAGAAAAAAAATCATAATAGAAGACTTGGGAAGAAACTGAAAAGAAAAATAGTAACATATTTTAGTTTAGCCATATCTCTTAAACTATTATCTAGGTATTTCTAATTTATGGATATATAGTTTTAAATTATGGGATAAAATTTATCACCAATTTTTATGATTTCATCTTTTATAGTTTGTTTTTAGTTATTAAAACAAGTGAGTGTTTTTAATTTAAACTAATAAATATGTCATGAATAAAATCAGTGTGTTGCGGCATCCATAACTTTAGTTTTATGAACTAGGTTTCTCTAAACGTTTAATGGAAGGTGAAAAGATATGTATTTTGAGTCATATAAAAAAATCAACCTTACCCAATTTTTCAATTCTGAGATATGTATTAACTGGTGACTTTCTATCTCTGTTGCTATTTTTGGCATGATATTTATATGTGATTATATTGTATTTACAAAATTATATTAATAATAGTTATTATTAAAATATTTATTGGGTTCTTTAGATCTTTGTATTATCTTTCCAATACATTTTTAAAATTAGAAAAATGGTTTGTTTTGAGAAAGTTATTAATGTTTTAGTGAAAACTATATTTTATGCAATATAAATCTAAGTTGCTGGCATAAAACTCATGTTTGGTTTATGTGTGATCTCCCAACATGGTTTTGTGACTTTGTAAGCATGTTTAAATTGCTATGTGGATACTATTTATGAATGTGTGAGCACGAGTTGGAAATTATAGTGTTTCGGGCCACATTCAAAGTCACCTGTAGTGTTGATGTCCATGCTGAATTTTGTTGTCCTACCATTCTGTCTCATGTGGCAGCATCTTGATCACATGTAGGCTTAATTTAACTGACTTATATGTTTATACCTTCACTTAAATTGTGTTCTTGTTTGAAAAAAATGAATATAAAATTGCTAGAAAAGATGATTCTCCTTTATTCCTTATTACAAATTTAATCATAACGGTATTATAATTATGATCTTGCTTACGGTTAGGCAAATCTAAATTTAATTGTTTTATTTTATTTTCAAGAAATTAAGAATGAATTATGGGATAAAGATTATAGATAGTTTTATAGCGATCTATGTATATCTTGAACGATTAAATGTAGCTCTTTGATAGAAATTTTGCTAGAAATGTATTCTCATTGATCGAGCAAAGAAATGTAGTAACCGTGTCTAGGTAAAAGTATGTGTTATAAGATCTAGGAACAATATTCTTCTGAGGTAATTAAAATTGGAATGAGTTAAGTTATCTTTAGTTTATGTCTTATTTATGTATCTTCAATAAACATATGTGTAAGCTTTTTCGCTAGAATTAATTGAGCATTGAAAGTGAATTCATTTTGATTGTGCAAAAGAAAAGAATTATTTTGTTCTAAAAGAAAGTAGTTTATCTTTTGTGTGTGATTGGGGTTACTTCCTAGGCTAGGATGTCAAATGTGGAACAATAGAGATGGTTTTTCCTCTTTTTGGGATTTGACCTTGAACTATTTTTATGATTGACCAAGCTAGCAATGCATTGAATAGATAAATATTTGTCTAGCAAAATTATATATATATATATATATATATATATATATATATATATGCCACATCCTGTTGTGAAACAATTTGCATATCATTATTTAGATTTGTACATTAGACTTCAAGTTGCATAGGTGTTCCCTCCTGCCAATTGTTTCCAAGTTTCTAGACATTTTATGCAGGGCTAGGTTTCCTTCATGTCATGAAGGGATCCTGGGAAGTGTAATTGCTTCATGGTTGGGTGGAAAAGCTCTTGAGCCATATTACCTTCTCTCAGCTTGCAGATGATCATGTGGGTCAGTGGCGGCTGGAGAGTTTTATTTATTTATTATTCTTATATTGTTCTTGATTATTGTACCATGTAATTATCATTGCATGATTTGTGGCAAGAAATCCAAATGGACACTATATATTATTTATAGTGCTAACACCTAGATTGAGCACACAATTTGTAAGATTTATTGATATTATTGATTAATGTTTATGAGAGCTTTCTTTTTACTTAAGTAGATGTAAATAAGTGGATTATTTACTACAATAACTTTTGTTATGTAATGAGTACTTTACACATTTGATGTTATTTTATCTTCTCTATATTGTGTATCTCACTACTGTAGTTGATAGAAGATAAAATTTTTGATAAGACTCCTAATTATATTGGTGTAGGAAATTTATTCTACACACCTTTCTTTCTTTCATACCTTTCATATCTAATGAACCCATGTGTGTGTTTTCCTACATGTAGGTTGAACATCACAATACTCGCTCTCATTATCTTGTGCCTTCCCTTTCATCCTTCTCACATTATTCTCCACATGTAACTCACTTCTCTCTCTACCCATTTTGTATTATGCATGGATTCTTCCCTCTCTAGCTTGCTCATGAAATCTCTCCCCTACAAGCACCTCTACTAAAATCCTTGGGCGTTCTTTTCCTACCTATCTCTACTTGACCTCCTCATGGTCTACCTATGCTTGATCTCTCCCTCATGCCCAAAGGTGAATAGCTACAAGATTTTCCCATGTTTTCATCTTTATTGGCACCTCAACTATTGCCTCCCTAAAAATATTGCATCACCCTTTTTTCTCCTTTCAGTACATGTCATCCTTGAATTTCATGCAAATATCTAGTCATTTAAAATCACCTACCTAATATCCTCACATGAGAACTAGAGTACCTCAAAAGTAATGTTAGACATTCCTTCACTCTACCTCTAAATCCTATTGGGATCTCACATGATTATTCATTTGATACACTAGGTGTCCATTAATGTTGACACAAGTATAATAGCCCATCAATGGATCCTTCTAGCTCATTTAGACCAAACATCCACTTACACATTATCCTTTTGGCCATAGATTTTCTCACCCTTGATACATGTGTGCCTCCATCCTATTGATACATCACCTACAACACATCCTATGCTTTAACCACCATCTACCTTGTTACCAAAATCTACCCATAAAACCTTCAATATCATAGATTTCCCATTATCCTCCTCTATGTTATGACAATCTCCTTTACCACCAAATCACTCATGCAATCATTTTTCCATCAAAAAATGGCCACCCAATTGACCCTTCAAACTTTTTTGTTGTCAATCATATTCCTCATGACCCTTGTTTTATGACCCTTCAACTACTCAATCACGTTGTTGTAGTATATCAAGAATTGTCTCAACCCCATTGTACACCTTTATGACCTATAACTATCTCCACAATCTTTCTCCACATCTCCATGTTGCCAATAAACATTTCTCCATATGAACACTCACATAGTCTTCCTTTATTGCATGTGCAAGTGTAACACCATCACTCCACTTCATGACTCCTAGTTACCTACAACATCACCCTCAATATTTCCCTCAAATCTTAGTAACCTTCCTATAACTACTAGTGCACTTACTCTAATATCACATTTATTTTTCTATAAGTGCCCAATCGCTCCATGAGAAAAACATTGTATTTTGTGAGAAAACTTTCTAGTGTTCCTCCCTATTTTTGTAAGTGAGTCAAAACTCATTATCCATTTCTTATGAGTTCTCAAATATGTGGTTTCATGTTTCCACCTCCTTCATTACAAGTTAATTTTACACTATGATGTGTCCTTAACTAATAGATACAATTTAAAACCTATAGTTCCTTCAAATACATGATCACCTTCAAATGACCAGTTCCACACCTCTAGCTTGTCTCAACTCAAATGTTGAGAGATGACCTAATATCATGATGACATGATCTTACGTGAATTATTTTACAAACTGATAAATACTATGATATTTAGTGGTATTATTCATTAACATTTGGTTTCATACACTATTTTCATGATCTTTTGTTGGCATTCTTACAACTCTTTCATGTGAACATGTGCTTCAAAATCATTGTCTATGACTTTACTCCATGCAAACTAAGAAACAAGGAACATGTGAATGATCACTCCATTCAATTTCACTTTTTATGGAAAACTCAGAAATTACATTGATGATTCTAATTTACAAACCACCATCATTCACCTTACAACATGCACACAAAGAAATAAGGAACCTATCAATGATATGTCCCTTAATTTTAATCCTTGTTTTTCAAACTAGAAAATTACTTTGATGATGATAAGTTACAAATAATGTTTCTTGAGGGATTACATCTAAATTTATAGAATTTCTAGCTATAGACTTGAGAAGATAGAATTGGAACTCTAAATACAAGGTCAAGAGGAACTAGTCAAAAAAATTGAAGATATATTCCTAGGATTCCAAAATGATGCACATATGTATTTGTATCATGCTACAGTTTGCATCACATAAAAAAGTAAGATTCCATTCTTTCTCCTTAATATATTCTCCCTGCCTACACATGAATAAATAATAGAGCACCAACAATATGTATAAGTGATCATACAAACTAAAATGAAGAGATTTTATCTATTTATCCAAAAGATATAATGAAATAAGAAAATAGAGAAGAAATCAATAAAAACATCATGCAGTTGGATGTCTTCTCCATGAAAAATATGTGAGATACAAAAAATATAAAATGGTTGGGTTTGTGTTGGGAGCTTGCCTTCAGGATAATTACTTATGTTAGTCTTTCGACTATAATCCCTAAGGTTGATGAAAGGGTTCCCCTTAATCTATCTATGTTATTAGAATATTTTAGGCCTTATTGGAATGTTAAAAATAGATCATTTAGATAGAATCTTGAATGTAGTAGGAGTTGTACAATCAAATATGGCTATACGAAACTATTGTTATCTAAAATTACTCATAGATATATTTTTGGTTGGTATAAAATTTAGAGAGATAAAGGGTTCCCTAAGGCTAATGTTTTTATTTGGTTAGCTTGCAACTAGAAGATTTTGACTTG
This sequence comes from Cunninghamia lanceolata, assembly GCA_027924645.1. Classification (NCBI taxonomy): domain Eukaryota; kingdom Viridiplantae; phylum Streptophyta; class Pinopsida; order Cupressales; family Cupressaceae; genus Cunninghamia; species Cunninghamia lanceolata. Next base: position 11,925,482 of record BSBN01000193.1, read on the forward strand.
GGGCCAATATAAAAAACATTTTTATGGTATAGGGTATTTTAATGTCTTTATTTTTAAAAATTAAATGTCCACTATAAATCAAAGATGGTTATAAAAACTATTATTATCTAAAAGTAATCATAGATTTATTTTTCTTTGGTTTAAATTTTAGAGAGATAAGGGCTTCCTAAGGGTAATGTTTTTCTTTGGTTTGCTTGCAACTAGAAAATTTTAACTTGGGAAGAATTTCAAAAAAGTATTATGTGGTCTAGATTTTTCTAATGTGTTTATTTTCGTTTTCTTTTAGGGTCATGACATTAGATACATTAGATGTTTCTCCTCCCTAATATAATTGTAGGTTACTTCTCTCACCATAATTTATGATGTAGAGTGGGGAAACAAATAGGACATTGATACCATATTTCACAACAATGGGTTTCAAAAGCAAATTTTCTCAAATTCCAAGGCAAACTTCTCAGCCCATTCTCTTCACAAAGGCACACCTTTTGGTCTTCAAGTCAAAAAAGGTTACATACACTCTTCCTTCACTTCAAAAACTCTAACTCACTCAACCAACTCCCTCCACAATCCTTCATGCACCAATTAACGGTCACTTCCTTTCCGACTGTCTACAATGTGTAGCAATGGTACTTCTTGGTCACAATCCAACATTGATCTTAAGGACACAAAACACCCAACCCAACATTGGGACAACTTCAATAGGATTGAAACATCATGAACAAACCCCTCACAAACCCCAAGAACATAGGTTTCTCATTTTGTTTATAATTCCTTCACAAACTGATTACAATGCTTGTAGCCCTCCTAAACTGACTGTCAAGCTTTTACTCTTAGGGAATAAATTGAAACACAAAACTAATAACACTTTTGGATACCCTTTTAGATTTCGTAAAACATATCTCAAAATGGGTATAGGTCACTTTGGGCAGCAGGGCTCAAAATAGGACTGTCACTGTTCTAATTAGGCCTAATTTAGGCTTGGTCTCATGAGGGTTTATAGGTTCGTTTGGTTCCAAGCCCCAAATATCTTAACTACCACTTCAAACACTCCTAATGTGACCTACATATGCTTTCCCAACCAATTCTCATGCTTCTCTAATGGATTTTCATCAAACCCTACCCTCTAGGCTCATTACTTGCCCACAAAACACTGTTTGACAATCTACGACATCATTATATTTGCCCAAAACCTCATCTCTAATATTGTAGCTTGGAGATATTTTAGGTCACATATAAATCTTTCATTCTAATAGTTTGTAGGAGTTTTTAGGGTTAGAAATGGAAAAATACAATTTTGAGGGTATGTTATGACCCTAAAATAGGGTTTTAACCAGTTCTCAAAAAACTTACAATATCTTTCTCAAACTTTCATCAATTCACATGAAAACAACTCTAAAGGAAAGAAGATACAAATATCTTACTCGTACAGTCATTTAGAAATGGATTTTGGTCTGGACAGGGTCGTACAAGAGCCTCAAACAGAGAACATTCAAATTCTACAAGAAAACAGTCATTGTATTGATTCCCTTCATCTCCAAAACACACCACCACTTCATTTGACCATACAAAGATCTCTTTAAGCCTTTTACAACCATTTTCCTAACTCCCCTTTGAGATTCAATAGCCAAAAAACTTCTTACAGCCTAATGACCTTTCAACTTCCTAATTTTGTACTTTTTGATAACATGACAACTTTTGAACAAATCTACTCTAACTGACCTCTAAAGATTTACATCGACTCAAATTGACTAAAATTTAGAGAAAATGACCTTAGAAATTATTATTACACTTTGCAAAGATAGGATTCCCAATTTTGGCTCATAAAACTAACTAGAAACCAAGGTGCTCTTGCACCATACTCCCGAAGAAGAAAGAAATTCAAGCCCACTTGAATAAGGAATATCAACATGAGAAATATGTTTGAAAGTTTTTTGACTGATATCTTGAAATCGCTGCATTCCATCCACCTTGAAACAATTCAATATTTGCTTCATCTTCACCTTAGGTTTTCCAAACTTCTTGTTAAGGTACTTAGGTCTATCAAATGGAATAAGTTGCTTCCTATCTGCATCTCTAGATATCTGCACTTGGATAATGACAACATAAAAACCAAATTGATTAGTACCATTACCAGCAATGGGTTCTTTGCTCTTTCTTGGTGACCCATGCAACATGATAACATCTAATAGAAGCATCTTGGTTTGCAACTCTTCATCAGTAACTTGAGTATCAATACAAACTTTATCAACAACATCAACACCCTTCTCTACTTGTTCATTTTTCTCATTAGATTCAAACAACTCAAATGGTATGAAGACTCATCAATAACTATGTCTACCTTGTCCTTCTGAACATCTTCAATGCTTGATGTCAAAATAGTCATAGATGTACTAACCATCTCATTGCTCACCTCTTCCTCTTTCTAAGATTGCTTTTGGTCTTCCTCTAATGTTGTTGTCCTTGCTTTCCTACTTCTTTTATGAATAATCTTTTTGATGGGCCACTGTACCGTCCTCCTCAATGGTAAATGCCAACTAATTAACTGTTGCATCTCTAGAGAAAATCTTGTCTCCATTTCTTCCAAAGCATGAGCCAACTTTTGTACCTCCTGCTTAAGACTTTCTAGTTCTACCTTGTCATCTTTTTCCTTCTTTACACTTGTCTCTTTTCTCTTCTCTTCATTCTTGCGTGTTATCTCCTTACTCTGCAAACTTCATATTTAGGGTAAAAATATGATTGTTTAATGTCTTAGTTGTTATATGTTTGAATCCTCCTTTCACCCTTTACATTCAAGGACCTAGGGTCAAGTGGCAATGCACTATCATACCCTTGGTCACTTACAAATGTAGGGAAGCTCAGATTAGGGTGTTTAATTTCCAATTTTCCTTCTCATATGCTCAATTAACCATTAAAACCCTAATTTCACAAATACAAAAGTAAATTGATGAATTACAGAAAAAGATCTTGTAGAGGGAAGTAAAATGACAAATTATAGAATACCTATTTTCGGGGCTCCGAGGTGGAAATGTTGGGGACACAGGAGTGGGCGCCTAAGTCCAAGGCCCTAGTTTTTGTTTGGATCTAAGAACTCGGTCTGCAACTCTTTCCTGTTGTTTAAGAGATTTTCCTATCACGAAACTTGGACAACTAATGAGCAGGCGCCCAAGTCCAGGGGGCAAATTTTCCTTCTGTTATGTAATTCTGAAACTTCAAGATGTTAGGGTTAGCCGGCAGAAGATATCAATTAAATGCAAATAAAGATTAAACAGAGAAATGGAAATACACAGAATTAATAATAGCGAGAGACAAGATTTAACGTGGTTCACCCAAACTCGGGCTACATCCACCAAACAGAGAGTCCAATATTATTATCCAGTAAATCAAACCGATTACAATCAGCAATCCCTGCAACTCAATACCGCTGCAAATGCTACAATACAATACTCAAACCCTAACCCTTGGCCGCTTTTTATCAAGCCTTTTTGTCGGTTACAAAAATTAGGGTTTTCTTATGTTGGTCATAAAAAATAGGATTTTTTTAAGTCGGCCCTAGGATTTTTTAAGTCGGCCCTAAAAAAATTTCTCGGGGGCTACCGCCCCCGAATCCCCGTTTCTCGGGGGCTACCGCCCCTGAACCCCCGCTCGGGGCCCGGCCCGGCCCCGAACCCCGGCGAGGATACATGGCTAGTGTACAGTACTTTCCTGATCAGTCGCCACCTACCAACAATCTCCCACTTGGAGACTGATCAGGCTCCACACCAAAACAATCTCCCACTTGGAGACTGATCCTGGATGACACCACTGTGCATGCAGCTCCCACTGGAAATAAGCACCCTGGACTCTACTGTTCAATTTTTATTGTGTTCAGTCTAGAAGACCAATCGAAGCTGAAGAGGAGCTCAGCTTCTCCCTTGTCACTGCCTTTGTAAACATATCCGCTGGATTTTCATCTGTATGTATCTTTTCCAGCCTTAACTGTCCATTATCCAATACCGACCGAATAAAGTGATACCTCAGTTGTATGTGTTTGGTCTTTGAATGCAAGGCAGAATTCTTTGCAAGATGTATGGCACTCTGACTGTCTATATACAAAAAATTGTTAGCCTATTGTTTACCCAATTCTTCCATGAAAGATTGCAGCCATATCATCTCCTTGCTTGCCTCTGTTGCAGCTACATATTCTGCCTCGGTGGTGGATAAAGTAACCACCTTTTGCAACCTGGAAATCCAACTCACCGATGTTCCTCCTACAGTAAAGACATAACCTGTAGTACTCCGCCTGGTATCAATATCCCCTACCAAATCTGAGTCTACATAACCTGCTAAATCAGTATTAGAGCCCCCAAAACATAAGTGTTTATTAGATGTACCTCTCAAATATCTGAGAATCTATTTTACCGCATTCCAATGCTCAAATCTGGGATGACTCATATACCTGCTAACGACTCCGACAGCATGTACAATATCCGGTCTCGTGCATACCATGGCATACATTAAACTTCCTACAGCTGAAGCATAGGGTACCTTGGACATTTTTTCTTCCTCCTCTTGTGTCTTTGGACACATCTCCTTAGTCAATTTCAAATGACTAGGCAAAGGTGTGCTGACAACTTTTGCATTCTCCATATGGAATCTCTGCAACACCTTTTCAACATAAGCAGCCTGAGATAGAGTCAATTTTCTATTCTTCCTATCTCTGCAAATTTTCATACCAAGGATTTGTTTTGCTGCCCCCAAATCCTTCATATCAAATGACTGGGCTAACTGATGTTTTAACTCGCTGATGTGATCCATGTTAGACCCAGCTACAAGCATGTCATCAACATATAAACATAAAATAATGTAGCTGTCATTATCCAACCTCTTAAAATAAACACAATGGTCATAATGACACCTACTGTAGCCTTGCTCAGCTATAAAACTATCAAATTTCAAATACCATTGCCGAGGTGCTTGTTTCAGGCCATACAAGCTCTTCTTCAATCTGCACACTTGTTTCTCCTTAACTTTGACCTCAAATCCTTGTGGTTGTGCCATGTAGATCTCCTCCTCCAAATCACCATGGAGAAAGGCAGTTTTCACATCTAGCTGTTCCAAATGCAAATCTTCAGCAGCCACAATACTTAAAATAGTACGAATAGAAGTCATCTTGACAACCGGAGAAAATATCTCATCAAAATCAATGCCCTATTTCTGTGCAAATCCTTTTATAGCTAACCTGGCCTTAAATCGTTTCTTACCTCCATCTTCCTCTTTCAACCTATAAACCCATTTGTTTGGTAAAGCCTTTTTACCTGCAGGTAACTTACATAATTCCCAAGTCTGATTTTTCAGCAAGGAGTCCATTTCTTCTTGCATGGCAAGCTCCCATTGAACTTGTGTATTCACCTGCATAGCTTCATCATACCCTTCTGGTTCACCAGCATCTGTTAACAAAATAGAATACAAAGAGGGAGAAAACCTTTCAGGAGGTCTACTTATCCTTGTTGACCGTCTAACATTCACTAGAGTGTGTGGTATTTCTGGTTGCTGTTGCGGAGCATGAGGAGCCACTGGAACAACACTATTTGGAGTATCATCCAACACCACATAATCCTTTTCTTTCTTCTCATGCTGCTGCAACTGATCTTTGTACAACACCTTCTCATTGAATATAACATCCCTGCTTCTCACAATTTTCTAATTTTCAAAATCCCAAAGCCTATAACCAAATTCATCAATACCATATCCAACGAAGGTACATTTTTTTGATTTCGCATCCATCTTGGTTCTATTTTAAGAATCTATATGTGCAAATGCTTCACAGCCGAAGGTTTTTAGAAAAAAATAACTCACCTTCTTACCTATCCATGCTTCCTCTGGAATACTACAGCCCAAAGGAACTGAAGGACCTCTATTAATTAAATATATAGCAGTGTTGACAGCCTCTGCCCACATGTTTAAAGGCAGCCCAGCATGCAATCTCATGGTCCTTGCATGCTCCATTATTGTCCTATTCATGCGTTCAGCCACTCCATTTTCCTGTGGAGTGCCTGGAACCGTTTTCTGCCTACGAATTCTATTAAAGGAACAATAATTTTTAAATTCTTTTCTGCAATACTCACCGCCATTATCAGATCTGAGACATTTTAAACTTTTACCTGTCTCATTTTCAACCAAGCTTCTCCATTTCTTAAATGTTTCGAATACATCAGATTTCTGTCTAAGGAAATAAATCCAGACCTTCCTAGTTGCATCATCTATGAATGTAACATAATACCAAGAGCCACCGAAAGAAGATACTTGAGCTGGTCCCCATACATCTGTATGCACAAGCTCCAACTTTTCATTTTTCTTTTGCTTCCCATCTCTGAGAAAACTGACTCTCTTTTGTTTTCCATACACACAACTTTCAGAGAAATCCATATTAATACATTTCAGACCTAGTAAAACTTTCTTAGAATGAAGTACCTTCAGACCTTTTTCACTCATATGCCCAAGTCTGTTATGCCACAGTGTTGTTTCAAAACCTGCAGCAACTTTTCTAGTCTCTTCCTGCAAACCTGCAGCAACTGTTCCTAAACCTGTTTGTTTTTCCTCTATAACATCTAAAGTAGAAGGAACAGTATGACCTGTACAAAGATATAAGGTGCCTACTTTCACACCTTTTGCTACTACTAAGGCACCTTTTGAAACCTTCCAATATTTATCAGTAAATATAATAGTGCAACCTTGTTCAGTTAGCTACCCTGCTGAGATTAAATTCCTACTGAGCCTTGGAACATGCCTTACCTCTTGTAGTAGCCAATGATTCCCATTCTGCAACTTAATCTTGATTCTTCCCTTTCCAACAATCTGACAAGGTTCATTATCTCCCAAATAAACCAATACAAAATCCCCTTGGACATAATCAAGAAAATAACTTCTATGGGGCGTAGCATGAAATGAGGCCCCTGAATCTAAAACCCATGAATCATCAGCATTATCTAGGGAAAGAATCAAAGCGTCATCTTTAGATTTATTACTTACCACATTTGCTTCCTTATTACCTTCTTGTTTGTCTCCTTCTTTATTTTTTCGAGACCAGCAATCTTTCTTCAGATGACCTAGTTTTCCACAGTACTAGCAATCCTTCTGTTCTCTGGTTTGGGATCTTTTGTCCTTTGATTTTCCTCATGACTTCCCATGACCTCCATAACCTTTTCCTCTCTCCTTTGATCTGCCCCTGCTTTCTGCATTCAAAACACTACCTGATTTGGATCCACCTGAGCTTTTCTTACGAATTTCCTCACTCAGAATAACACCAACAACATCATCAAATTTTAGTGTATTTGAACCAGAAACAGAGTTACTAACTGCCATTACCAAACTATCCCAGCTTTCAGGCAATGAACATAATATCAAGAGAGCTCTAACTTCTTCATCATATTTTACATTTACAGAAGTCAATTGACTGACAATCATATTAAATTCATTTAAATGACCTATCACAGATCCACCTTCAACCATTTTCAAATTAAACAACTGCTTCATGAGAAATACCTTATTTGAGGCTGAGGGTTTTTCATACAATTTAGCCAAAGCTTTCATCAGACCATCTGTTATCTTCGCTTCTGTTATATTGAATGCCACCGATGGTGCCAAGCACAACCGAATGGTTCCCAATGCCTTTCTGTCAAGAAGATTCCAATCCTCATCAGACATTGTTGCCAGTTTCTTGGCTACTCCTTCCAACAGCCTCCATAAATCCTTTTGATAGAGGTAATCCTCCATCTGCATCTTCCATAACTGATAGTTCTGCCCATTGAATTTATCAACCTTCGTTTTACCCTCGTCCGCCATTGCTCCCACTCAATCGTGAGACTTTCCTGCAGACGATAATCGAACACAACCCGCTCTGATACCACTTGTTACGGTTAGCTGGCAGAAGATATCAATTAAATGCAAATAAAGATTAAACAGAGAAATAGAAATACACAGAATTAATAACAGCGAGAGACAAGATTTAACGTGGTTCACCCAAACTCAGGCTACATCCACCAAACAGAGAGTCCAATATTATTATCCAGTAAATCAAACTGATTACAATCAGCAATCCCTGCAACTCAATACCGCTGCAAATGCTACAATACAGTACTCAAACCCTAACCCTTGGCCACTTTTTATCAAGCCTTTTTTTCGGTTACAAAAATTAGGGTTTTCTTATGTCGGTCATAAAAAATAAGATTTTTTTAAGTCAACCCTAGGATTTTTTAAGTCGGCCCTAAAAAAAATTTCTCGGGGGCTACCATCCCCGAACCCTGGCGAGGATACATGGCTAGTGTACAGTACTTTCGTGATCAGTCACCACCTACCAACACAAGATGTCTTCCTGCAACTTCACTTTGTCGAGCTCCTCAACCTATAACCTGCAACCATGAAAACTTTGGCAAGGGATTGTGGTGTTTAGAGGCTTGCCTTAGTCAAGCCCTGGAACAGACTTAAGTCTCTGAACACCGTTGTCAGATAGAGAGTGCTTGCCCTTGTGAAGCAGAGGCAAAAACTAAAGGAAATGATGATGTAAACACAATGTAATGTCACCTTGTAGTGAAGATCTCATGAGAGGAAGATGCTCTTCATTCCATGAGAGAATAGATGCTCGAATCTGCAAACACAAACACATAAACCACACAAATCTACTCTTCCAACACAATGAAAGCCTTGAATCACAAGTTGATAGCTAGTTGAAATCTAATTACAATCTAGTTTCTAAATGAATGGCTAATCATTCTTTTATATGCGACTACAAGCATTCCTACCAAGATTTCGTAAGTTCAAACTTACTGTGTCAGCCTAGGGACCAAATAACGGTCATAAACTGACACTTCAAATTTGGACCTAACCCAAAATAGGGCAAGACTAGGGCACAGGCACCCAAATCCTCCCCCCTATTTTGGATAGGGTTAAGGTCAAGGGGTCCCCCTAGGCCGTAATTTCCATAAAACCTAGGGTTCATTCCATCGGGATGCCAAATTATGATGTAGGATGTCCTAAATGCATGCAAAAGACCCGAGAGCTAAACCTTATGAGGTAAAAGCCCCCAAGGGGACAATTTTTGACGTTACATTTAGCCCCCACTTTAATGTATGTATAAACACAATGCCCATACATGCATTAAAGTATGGTCACAAACATAGTAAACACGCCAAGCATGTAGAAGACACACCAATCACATAGAAGACAGTAACATGCATGCAAAACATGGAGAAGACAGTTACAGTCATGTAGAACACGGAGAAGATGGTAAATGCATAGAAGACATGCATGATTTCTTTTCTTTTCTTTTCCTTATATATATGAAATGTAGATGTAAGTAGTAGAAACTAAATAAACCTTCCATAATGTAGGATGTACTCATCTCATAGGTCTTTAAACTACATATATTGGGAAACACACATGTAAAACATCCCAAAATGTAGGATGTACTCATCACACGTCTTTAAATTGCATATGGAGTAAGAAACACATGACACAAATCAAGCATGCAAAACACACACACTTGAAGACATGGAGAAAACACAGTAGATAAGTGATGGAGTGTACCTATTTATAGGTCCAACACCATCTTAGGCACATTACAAGCACACACCGATGATTGTGCTTTTCCACAACAATCACTGAAACATGCTTAAGGGTTGAGTTAGTCATAGAACCACTCCCTACCTCCGCAAAGGTCTTTTGAAAATGACAGGGTGATGCAATCTGCTCTAAAAAATACACAATCCCCAACTTCGCAGAGGGCTTAAGATAAAAACGATATACGCGATAACCCACCTCTGCAGAGGGCTTACATGATTGATTGATTGATTGGTTGCAAACAAAGTTAGAGTGCAAGATGTACTCATCGGACAAGTCTTTAAACTGCACCTAAGGAAAAACACATTGCTAACATCTACAACAGACAACTTACCTTATATATGCCCCCACCTTAAGGTGGTTAATATCAGGTATCGCTATCAAGCACGTTAAGGTAGGAAGAAAACACACAAAGGAACACAAGCTTTTACAAAGCCCATGATCCCCAGAGGTGACAAGTACTTTATGATCTCCAAATGTTCCCACAAACACATCCCTGCAAGAAACATGTTACTGTCTACAACATCATGATAAACAACAACAATGCATATGATTAACCACACAAAGAGCCAAGGTTATACAATGAATTCAAAGTTCAAGGAATACCAAGGGGCTATATCATGAAGCTCTCTGAATAGAGTATCACCAAGGCTAGATTCAAAGACAAACAAAGGTACATAGAGAAACAGTATTGTTAAGGTTTGTAAATGAGATAGCACACCATCAAAATCACTAAGCAAAAATCATGAGTTCTTCTACTAGCCAAGCATCTGATAATTTATTACAACCCCATTGTCATATTAGGAACTAAGTCCATTTTTTTATTGCTCTTGAAAGGGACACTAGGTCCGCATCAGTGTAAATATTTTTCATCATCCACCCACTAGATAGAAACACTAGAGGAAGGGAAACAATAAATAAGAGAGGAGAAACAAATGTCTTAGGGACAGTCACATAGGAGGGTGCCCCCAAGTCATCAACCGCGACACTATGTCTATAAGACACAACACACAACAATAAAATCAAAGAGAGAAGCAATATAGAAGAATGATGATACAAATAGAAGAAGGTCATAATAGAGGTGGTCTCCTAGTATCCTAGACCTTATGGGAGAATCCAGGGTCATCCCAGGAGACCTAAACACCACATAACACATCACAGGGGAAACACATCATGAGAGAGATCAAGAGTTAGAGATACTTACCTATAGGGCCCCTGTCGGGCTAGCAGTTGTTTTTAAGCAAATCATCATCATCCTCCCACTCCATAATGTTAGAGGAAAGTGAAACATAAGGTACCATTGCCAAATTCATGTCTTGCTCATCATGTTGTTCATTTTTAGGATCATCTTTGTTTGGTTGAATCTTAGGATCAATGTTTTCTTGTTTAGAGGCAAGGTAAGCTCGTCACCATCGCTTCCTTGCTTTTGCGTGTTGATTTCTTTTTGCTTTGGGACTTAGTTTTATTAAGATAGGGCTTGGCTCTTTCATCAATTTTTGTGTTGTAGAGGAGGAAGCATCATGAGAGACTTGCTCTTCTATTGTAATTGTATGAGGCATGATGTCTTGTAAAAGTTGTTTGTTCTATTGTAGGGAAAGTGTCATTGATTTCAGCATTTTCCACTAACATACCCTCATGGGAAGAATGATTAGAAGCTAAGTTTATGTCATCATTACATGGAGTACATATTGAATGCATGGGAGAAGTGCTATCACCATCATCTTTTTCCTTGCTACTCATGGAGAATAACTCAGTTAAGCTTTCTAATATCATAGGATGTTCACTCATGAATGTTAAAAATTGGTCAAAATCAAGATATTTAAATGAATGTAAAGATACCATTTAAAAATGACATGAAGGTGCCATTTCAATGTAAGATCAAATTTTCAGAAGTTTTTCAAAATTGGTGCAAAAGACAAGTGTAAAACTATATATAAAAATGACCTTAAATGCTTGATTTTTTGTACTTTTTCCATGCAAATGAATGAAACAAAGGGAGTTGTAAGGATTTTGATCAATGGAAGTAAATTATATATCTTATATCAGTCTAAAATTGAAATAGGATCCTTCAAAACACAATCTTGATGCAAATCCAAGATAATGACAAGTCAAAATATAGTGAAAATATGTCAAAATTTGTAATTTTTTCACCAAACCTTGGTGCAAAAGAGCATGACAAAGGGTGTTGTGAGGAAAAATATGATGGAAATAAAATTATATCAGTAATAACAGCCACTTACTATCCAAATACCCAACACAACATGCTTTTAGTGCCACTTAGGTAAAACCCTAATGAAAATATAACAAAAATAGGTTATTTTTCACGGTTTTACAACTCCAAGACCTAGAAAAGGGGGTGTTGTAATGAATTTTAGGAGATTAAAAAAATAAAATAAAGGATATCAGTCACCTCAATCCATAAAATTTGTCACAGCATGCTTGGAGTGCAAACTAGGCCAAACCCTAGGGCAAAAATAACAAAAAATGTGTAGGTTTTCACCAAGTTTTCAATGCAAGAGGCCAATCAAATGTAAATGGTGTTGTGAATTTTTTTAGGAGGGAAATAAATTAATTACCCTAATAATAACCAATTAGTGCAAAAATACCCTTCACAATACACCTATGGTGCAAGTTTAGATAGTCGATAAGGCCAAATTTAGTGAAAATCGGTGTTTTTGAAGCCCTAGGTTTGAGATCTTGACACAAAATGCTATGTGAATTTTTTGAGGTCTTATTTATGATGAAAATAAAATAATCTCAGATCTGAAAGTGAATTTCAAGCTTTAATATGCAAAATGCTAATGCAAATCTAATGAAAATGCATGAAAATTGCTAGTTTTTTATTAAAATTTTCTATGCAAAAATGCAAATATTTTAAATATAAATGCGAATTTACACTAAAATAAAAGAATAAAGACAAATTATAATTTAAATGAGCCTCTAAAATCAGTAGAAAAATTTGAAAGAAGATTTTGTCTAATAACCCTAGATTTTGGAATTAGTAGGTTATATGAAAATTGTCAAAATTTCTACAAAACCCTAGCAATTAAATGATGAAAATCTAATGCAAATTATTGAATCTTTGTATTTTTCTATAGTTTATATTAGATATGATTCAAAAATCATGAATTAGGGAAAATTAGAAAGAATTGATGCTAATTAGTAAGCCTAACAATGCAATGTTTTTGAATTTTTCAAAATTTTCAAAAATTTTATAATTTTCTCAATGCAATAAAATGAATGACTATATGAATGAATGAAATCAATCCAAATCTGAAGACACACACTCATCAAGTTGCAATTAAGTCCAAAAACACGGGTTCACCAAAATTTTTAGGGTAAAAATAGGATTGTTTAATGTCTTAGTTGTTAGATGTTTGAATCCTCCTTTCACCCTTTACACCAAGGACCTACGGTCGAGTGGAAATGCACTATCATACCCTTGGTCACTTAAAAATGTAGGGAAGCTTGGATTAGGGTGTTTAATTTTCAATTTTCCTTCTCCTATTCTTAATTAACCATTAAAACCCTAATTCGTAAATATGACAATAAATTGATGAATTACAGAAAAAAATCTTGGAAAGGGAAGTAAAATGACATTATAGAATACCTATTTTCAGGGCTCTAAGGCAGAAAAGTTGGGGATACCAGAGCGGCTGTCAAGTCCAAGGGCCTAGTTTTTGTCCAGATCTAAGAACTCAGTCTGCAACTCTTTCCTATTGTTCCAGAGATTTTCTCATCACAGAACTTGGAGGACTAATGAGCAGGTGCCCAAGTCTAGGGGGTTGATTTTCCTTTTGTTCTGTAATCCTGACTCTTCAATATCTGATCCTGAAACTTCACTTTGTCCAAATCCTTAGCCTGTAACTTACAACCATGAAAACTTTGGGAGGGGTTCATGGTGTTTAGAGGCTTGCCTCAATCAAGCCCTGGAGGACACTTAAGTCTCCAAACACCATTGTCAGATAGAGAGTGAGTGCCCTTGTGAGGCAGAGGCAAAAACCAAAGGAAATGATGATGAAAACACAATGTAATGTCACCTTGTAGTGAATATCTCATGAGAGGAAGATGCTCTTCATTCCATGAGAGAATGGATGCTCAAATCTACATACACAAACACATAAACCACATAAATCTACTCTTGCAACACAATGAAAGCCTTGAATCACAAGTTGATAGCTAGTTGAAATCTAATTGAAATCTAGTTTCTAAATGAATGCCTAATCATGCTTTAATATGCGACTACAAGCATTCCCGCCAAGATTTCATAAATTCAAACTTACCATGTTTGCCTAGGGACCAAATAACGGTTATAAATCGACACTTCAAATTTGGGCTTGACCCAAAATAAGGTAGGACTAGGGCGCCAATGCCTAAGTCCTCCCCCCTATTTTGAGTAGGGTTAAGCTCAAGGGGTTCCCTTAGGCCCTATTTTCCATAAAACCTAGAGTTCTTTCCATCAGGATGCCAAATTATGATGTACGATATCCTAAATGCATGCAAAAGACTAGGAGCTAAACCTTATGAGGGAAAAGGCCCCAAGGGGACATTTCTTGACATTACACTTCCATACATTACTCTCTTCTAAAAATCCATTTTCCTTTCTCAAACAATTCCCTTTCACCTTGCTTCCTCTTTTCTTTGTGACACCTCACCTAGGTTTCCTCTCTTCTTCACTACCTAGTCTCTTGGCATCCAAGTTCTTTCTTCAACCTGCAAAAAGACAAAACACACAAACACACAACTTTTCTTTCTTAGAGTCTTCTAGCTCTAATACCAATTGATGTAGAGCAGGAGAACAAATAGGAAAATTGACACCATATTTCACAACAATGTGTTTCAAAAGCAAATTTTCTCAAATTCCAAGGCAAACTTCTCAGGCCATTCTCTTCACAAAGGCACACCTTTTGGTCTTCAAGTCAAACAAGGTCACATACACTCTTCCTTCACTTCAAAGACTCTAAATCACTGAACCAACTCCCTCCAAGATCCTTCATGCACTAATTAATGGTCACTTCCTTTTTTCCTATCTACAATGTGTAGCAATGGCACTTCTTGGTCAATCCAACATTGATCTTAAGGACACAAAACACCCAACCCAACATTGGGACAACCTCAATAGGATTGGAACATCATGAGCAAACCCCTCACAAATCCCAAGAACACAAGTTTCTCATTTTGTTTATAATTCCTTCACAAATTGATTATAATGCTTGTAGCCCTCCTAACCTAACTATTAGGCCTTTAGTCTTAGGGCACACACTAAAACCAAAAACTAATAACACTTTTGGATACCCTCTTGTCTTGCCTAAAACATATCTCAAAATGGGTATAGGTCACTTTGGGTGGCAGGGCTCAAAACATAACTGTCATTGTTGCAATTAGGCCTAATTTAGGCTTGGTCTCATGAGTGTTTATAGGTTCCTTTAGTTCCAAGCCCCAAATCTCTTCACTACCACATCAAACATTCCTAATCTGACCTACTTATTCTTTCCAAACCAACTCCCATGCTTCTCTAATGGCTTTTCATCAAACCCTACCCTCTAGGCATATTACTTGCTCACAGAACACTGTTTGACAGTCTAAGGCATCATTATATTTTCCCAAATCCTCATCTCTGATCCTATAGCTTGGACATATTTTAGAACACATATAATTCCTTCATTCTACCAGTTTGTAGGATTTTTTATGTGTTAGAAATGGAAAAATATAATTTTGAAGTTCTGCTATGACCCTAAAGCATGGTTTTAACCAGTGCTCAGAAAACTTACAATATCTTTCTCAAACTTCCATCAATTCACATGAAACCAAATCTATAGAAAAGAAGATTCAAATATATTACACATACAATCATTTAGAAATGGATTTATGCTTGTATAGGGCCGTACAAGAGCCTAAGACAGAGAAGAACATTTAAATTCTGCAAGAAAATAGTGATTGTATTGATTCCCTTCATCTCCAATACACACCACCACTTCATTCAACCATACAAAGGTCTCTTTATGCCTTTTACAACTATTTTCCTAACTGTTCTTTGAGATTCGATGACCAGAAAATTTCTTACAGCCTAATGACCTTTCAACTTCCTAATTTTGCACTTTTTGATAACATGACAACTTTTGAACAAATCTACTCTAACTGACCTCTAAAGACTTACATCAATTCAAATTGACTCAAATTTATAGAAAAATACCTTAGAAAGTCTTATTACACTTTGCAAAGATAAGATTTCCAATTTGGGCTCATAAAACTAATTAGAAACCAAGGTGCTCCTACACCAATTTACTAACTAACTAGCATACATATCTTAGATTCATCTCTAATAAAAGTCAAGAGACCTCATGATTGAACTAGTTTATTTACTTAAGAGTTGCTTTATATTAGTTTAGTGTTTTATCTTCATGGTTTACTTTATTTTATTTTTTATATAGTTGTTTTACTTTTGTCTATAATTTTTAATTTTTCTTTTAGAAAAGCCACTACTCATTATTTAGGTAGTAATTTATTTTTATCAATAAATTGTTGCCTTAGGGGCATCTCTCGGTGTATTAATATGAAAAAAATACAATAAAGAAGTTTAAAATTTAAGGCTCAACCAAATGCTTGAGCTTACAAAAAATTAGGCAAAACCCTGGAATTATTCTAACTTACGCCTAACATAAAAGATTTGATGTCACTCTTGGAACCTACTTTCCCAATTTATCAACTAAGTGAAGAGTCATCGAAAAATATAGTTTTAACTTTTTTCCTGATTAACAGTAGTCCATTCATCCTTGTAAGCATCTATCTCTTCTAATGGAAGTTCAACTCTAGTGGTCACAATTGTATTGACATTCTACTCAGCACTAAGAACCAAAGTGCCCATCGCATATTTGTTGAAGTTTCAACACCATTAAAAGTCTTGATGTCCACAACTAAACTATTTACAACCACGGGTTCCAGTATATCAAATTTTATTGTAGAGGACATCCCCCTATCCTTGACAACTGAATCTATCTTGTTGGGAAAATCAGATTCATCCAAGGCATTGGCTTCAACACTGACCTATGCCAGAGGAAGAATATACTAATGATGCAATTTCACCCCTTTGCACCAAGTAGCCTAGTTTCATGAGCTCACAAAATTTGTTGAAGATGAAGGCTTTGAAAATTCTTCAAGTTTGTGTCTTGTTATGTAGCAACATTTGCACACCTACAAGAAACCCCTTCAGAATCTAACATTTGAGTCCACATCTGATGCAACACACAACATACACTTAATAGAATTGTGCTATTAAACATATGAGAGACAAATATTTGGAAGCTGGAACATAAAAAAAACTTCTATTCATCAACTCTGCTACTACAATGAGAGAAAACTCTCTTATATCCAAGAAAACAAAAAGAATAAAAAAATTACCTTTTTTGGCAGATTTCGACAATTGTCAGATTTTGCCATTTTAGGTAATTTTACAATCATATCTTGAGAATCCAATTTTTTCCCAAATGCTTCCTAAAACTAAGGTAGGATGAAAGGCCAACTAATATTCTAGATTCGAAACATGAGTTTTGAGTTATTACAAAAGCAACTTTTTAAAAATCTAGAAAAAAACACTAAATTTCTATTTTGAGGGCCAAGATGAAAGTTTCAAGCCTTGAAAAGGTGCCAAGATGGGGTCCAACTTGCTAGGGGGGTTGAGAAACCACTGGCCACCTCATAAAGCATCCACCTACAAAATTTCATAGAAAACCCACATCCGAGTCAAAAGTTATGACCTTCGGAAGTCCCTGCATCGCATCTTAGAACTGATTCTAATTTTTACCTCTCTAGGAAGGGGAATAGTCAAATCCATTTCCACAAGGATTGGATAAAATGTGAAGTAAAAGAGAAGAGTGAATTCTGAACTATTATTTGAAGATCTCAGTCATGAAATAAATTTCCTAATGGAGTTGCACATGGAGCGTAGACATGTGGAACCCCAAAAATGTAGAGGCAAATTTGTCAATCATACCTAAATTGGGGTGGTAGAGAAAGTTTTAGTAAAAGGATTGAAATCAAGGAACCATGGCTTTATTCCCACATAAGATTTATTCCATATCCAAGGCCTATTCTATAGCAATACTACTCTATCCTCCAGTAGTGCACAAGTAACATAAAAGAACCCTTTCGCACAAGGGACTATACAGAGTTCTCCCTCCAATAAGGGTTGCTAGTGCTTTAAAATCATGTAACATCCCAACTAGAATATTATATATCCTTAAGCACATTTAGAATAAAAAATCACTCTTCTCAACTCACTAACCTCATTTTCTGCTTGTAATATAGCCACTTCTTCTTGAAGTAAATCAATCTATGTAATCACACCTTGACTTCTAGGGCTATTAGATGTTTATTGTATTTCATCCCCTCTTCACCTTTTGACTTCACCTATAATATTTGTAGACACCAAAATTTGACATAACGTATTATTTGCATTTTCATTACACTTGCATATTTCTTCTCGTTTCCATTATTAATTAAATAATTAAATAATATTAATTATTTAATTAAATATAATTATTCCTCTTTCTTCTACAAATAATTAAATAATGAAAAATTATTTAATTAATATAATTATTCCTCTAAAAATAATTATTTCTCCTTCTACCAAAATTAACTAAATTAAATTAAATTATTTATCAATCTTTCTTAATAATTAAAAAATATATATTTAATTATTTTCATCATATTTTATCATGATTTAATAATCTAAAAATGATTTAATTAGCCAACATCTTCTTAAATTAAATAAATAAATCAAATTTATTTAATTTCCTTCACATTTCTTCTTAAAATAAACAATAAAATATTATTTATTCCTCCAAGCATTTTTGGATGATAAATAGTAATAATTATTATTATTTAAATTCCTTATTCCAAGGGTTTTTGTCTCAATTCAATCTCAAACTTCAAAATTGAATTTGTGTTAACAAATCATATTCCTTGCTTGATCCCTTGATTTTTGGATCTAACTCCTTGATTAACTCATGGCTTGTTGTCTGATCAATTCTCAACTGTTGATCATAATTTAGTTTCTTTTGATCTCAACCCTCCATTATTTTCAAAGAAAAGTATATAAGCACATCTCCTCTAAGCTTTTCAAATCACTTTTTTATCTTAGCCTTGCGTTGTTTTGATTCTTGAATTCTCAAGCACTCAAGCACTCAATCATTGTAAAGCATTCAAGCTATCATAGTTATACATATCTAAGATCATTAGAATCATGAGGATCATGTTATATAAACAATAGAACTATTTGGTTTGATTGTTGATAGTTATATTTACACTTGTAGTTTTTATCTTGCTCTATTGTGTAGCTTAGATTCATGGATGTTGCTTTGTATTCCATTGGTTTCATTCATTTGTTGATTAATTTGCATTCCTAATGCTTACATTTTGGCATTTTGGCACCCCCCATGGATTAATATTCACTCTCTTTCTTGTTTCCATGTCATGACTCAGACCTGATAGTAGCAAGCTAGAGATCTAGATTTTGATTATTCTTCTTCCTGGCAATAGTTGGAATAGCCCTCACCTTACTAAAGCCATGCATTATTTCTTCCAATTTTATAGCAAAGAGCCATAGCGGGACACATCCTAAACATTTTTGGATGTCTTGATCTTAGATCTCTCGTGCAACTTCTAGGTTTTCAAGGCTTTCCTCAAGATGTCCAAGCATAAGCTACAATTTAAAGAACAAAGGATATTGTTTAAAACCTTCCTCAAGAAGTGATATCTCTTCTACAGTTTTTCCTAACTCTTTCTCCATTTTGTTGTGTATCCTAAATATTTGGTCGTGTAATTCTCTACTGAATGCTTATAACTTTCTAAGCTGCTTCTTGTTTACATACTGGCACCAAAAGGAATCTTTGGGCATATTTAGTTTAGATCTATTGTGTAGGTTTAATGCATTTGTATTGTGTGTAGGTATTTCTTTGTAAGAATAGGTTGCGGCAGGTCACTGCCAGTCTTCAACGCTAGCAGCCAAGGGTTTTTTCTTTAATGTTGATATTTCAAAATCTCTGATATTGCTACTTATATTTCAAAATCAGCACCTTCTACGTCATTTTGCTTCTAACGATATATAATAGTGTATGTTATAGGCACTTTTTTGGGTGATATACTAACACTTATCCTAGCAGAATAGATTGTGTGCTACAACATTTTCTTCTGTTATGATGCTTTTAGGTCATTTCTCTACACAAATACCATGATCCATGTTGTAGATACTACTCATCTTACTTCTGGTAAATTTCTACTATAGACTTTGTACATACCATGGATTCTCTTCTCAAACTTGTTGTTTTCTGAGAAGTGACTTCTTATTTTTTGAGGTCAAAAATCTCATTTTAAATCTCCTAATCAGAGATTGGGTCAACATATGTGATAAGCTCATGGGCCATCTTGGTTCTCACTGTCAACAGTTCACAGTCTCCATAGAAGTCATACATTTGCAGGCGTTGTGTTTTTGGGTGATCGCCATTTCTAATATTGCTTTGTAGATATTTAGTTTTTGTAGGCCGCATGCTCCATTCACTAATTGTGACTCCAAAAAAACCATGTTTGGTCACTTGTTGGTCATTTTCTGTAGTATTTGTCAGTCCTCCATCAATTAAGTTTTCTCAAAGGTCGTAGATCTCATGCAATAACCTACGGATTTATGCACTGATTTTTGTGGAAATTGTGGAGTAATAACTGATTTGGGTTTGATTTATTCCCTATGCGAGATCAGAGAAGTTCATAAATTATTTCTTCTAATCCTTTTTTTTTTTTTTGTTCTAGCCTCTTTTTGTTGTGTAGTTTTCATTTCTAACAATATTCTAATACTAATCGCCTTTATTATTTTTTCTAGTATTTTGTGTTGTACTTTGCTTGGTTCTATTTATTTGTGTGTAGGGAAAAACTATGCTTAAATCAATCTACATCAGAAAATATCTACTCACTAGAAGCTAAGGAGTAAACATAAGGTGCACTTATTCTAACCTTTATATCTTTAGTTAAATAGGTTGTTTGAATCACATTTGATTTTGGGATTTAAAGAACAAGCGTTTGGTGAAGAAGTTATTGACCATCCAAGAGTGGTGTGTATGCTCTCCTCTTGTATGCTTAGCACGATCCTAAGTATCAAAAACACCTTCTTACACCTTCCTCTTCACATCCTTTCATATTTGATTTTGGGTCTTTAAAAAGAACTAGTGTTTGAAGTTTTGATAAATGTTTGTGAACCATTCAAGATTGGTGTGTATGATCTCCTCTTGTGTGCCTACATGATCTAGAGGACCAAAAACACCTTCTTGCATTCATAACTTTACATTTTTATTGTTATTACACATTTCTTAAAGGTTCAAAAAAAATGCTTGTTTTGGTAAATAAACACGTATTTGATCTCCTCTTGCATGAATACACAATTTTGAGGATAAAAAAAATGTTTATTTTACCCTTTGTAACATCTTAGGAAGGCCTACCTAGAGAAGTGATCAATCTAGGGATGACCTTAACTCCAGTGTTCCGGCAGAGTATAAATAGTGGGGGGTGAATTTAAAGACACCTCACTTGGATCTAGTATATTGTCACTATAACTAAGTCCCCAAGAACATTATATCTTGGGGAAGTGATAAAGGAGGGAGGGTTACCCTCTCCTCTCAATTATTGTAAGAATATTCTTATCCATCTATGGATTTAGGCCTCAAGTACATTTCAGGTATATGGAGGATGCTTCCATTAGTGAGCTTGTTCTATTCTAGTTATGTCATCTAGCCTATCTACCCTCTTATCTCTAGGATTTTTGTTGTGTCTATTGCGTTTGTAAGATAAATTTGAAAAATGGAACTATAAGAAGTGTTTTTAAGTGTCTTTTTTTTATTGTTTGCTTTTAGCATCTATATTTCATTGCAAGAATAATAGTACAAACCAAGTTCTTTGTCAAAAACTAAGTTAGTCTCAATCAAAACCTTTTCAAAACTCATTTAAACTCTTTGTTCTAGGGTGAGTTTATGTTTGCTGGTTTTTATCAGTTTGTGACAGTCATTTTGCCAAAAATATCTTAAAACTAATCAGCTTTAACTGAAACAAAAAGTAACTAATCAACTTTAATCGGGTTAAAAGAAAAGCATTTTTCTGTATAAATCCACGGATCTGCAAAGTAAGGATTCTCAAAAGTTTTAGATAGTTGTTCTTATCTTTATCATATATCCAATCGTTGAACATATCAAGATCTTGGTAAATATCAAAATCATTTTGAACCTATACTTATCTATATCAAGAACATATTAAAGATAACACTAAATCACTCCATCGAGGTGCATATCAATTTTCTTAGACTCAAAAGTCTAGTACAGGTAAACATTATGATATCGTGATCAAAATATCATTGCATATTAGTATGCTTGGACTCAAAAGTCTACTACAAGTAAACACTATCATATTGTGATCAAAATATTATTATCATATCTTACATCATTGATGATCTAGGATATCTTTTCTTTCCTTGGTTTAGATTAAGCCTAAAGGTCTCAAATTTGATCTTTGAAAATATCCAAACTTAATATCAATTTAACAATAGTATATGCGTAAAACAAGAACACATTCTAAACAAGAAGAAATTGATCCTAGAAGAGTATCCATCAATGTCTCAGGAACCTCTTATGTTTCCAATGCAAATGCTACTTCTGAAGAATACGGTATGCCATCTATGCCATAACACTTGCCCTTGGAACAAGTCCTTGTGGAATACCTAGATGACATGCCTACTTCTAAGGAAATAGAAGATTGTGTAGTTGATCTGAGGGGCTCTAAACTCATTGAAATAGTGATGGGTAGACACCCTAATTACTATATGGAAATGTTGCTAAAACTAGGGGCTAGAATTCTCTCTCAAGAAGAATTAACACCCCTTGGGGATGGGGATCCCATCATTATCCAAATTACGTACACCACCATAGACCTATTAACCCGTACCTTTTCTAGAGGTATCCCAAGAATTGAATCCATGCCTATACCTCAACCTTCAAATTCCATATTTATCCCTAGTTTACCCACCATTCCTAACTTATCCTTGCCTATATCCCAACCTTCGAACTCCATGTTTACCCCAAATTCACCCACCATTCATAGTTTGGCCATGCCTCAAGAAACTCAGGTTACTATCTCAAACATCATTCAAACTACCTCGCATTTGATTTCAACACACTATGGTGCCCAAAATCCTTGATTTAATACCTCCACCAATATCCCTCAAACCCAAGTTCAAACCTCATTCTTTATTCCCCAAGGGCCAAATTTAATGTCTAATAATAATCCTTTAATCAAAATTTAATTTCTAATAGTAACCCTTTAAATTGACATTCAAATTCTAATCTTAATCCCCAAATTGATGAAGTAATGATAATGAAGCAAAAACTTCAAGAGTTACAAAAAAGAATGTTGGACCTTCAAATGGGAAGTACCAAGAAGAGTTATACTATAGGGGACATTTGTCCCTACCCATTTGATAGATCCCTTAATATGGATCTTTTCTCTAAGAACTCTGAAATCTCTAAATTTGATAAATATAAAGGTAAAGGTGATCCTAGAGAACATGTGAGAGAGTTCAATTTATATTACATGGAAGTATCCTATAATGACACTTATCTCATGCACCTATTCCCTAGAAGTATAGGGGGCCAAGAAATAGAGTGGTTTTCTCACTTTCCTCAATGGATCAAGAGATTTCAAGAATTGGCTAAGAAATTTATCCAACATTTCTCCTATATCATTGAACATGAAATATCAATGGTCGATTTGTAATATACCAAGCAAAAGAATGGTGAATCTTTTGCTTCATTTTTACAAAGGTGGAGGAATTTGGCAAGTAAAATTCCTTGGTCAATTCCTAAAAAATAATTGGTCAACATACTTACGCAAAACCTAAATCAAGAAGTGAGCTTCCTGTTTAATTTCAAGGTCATAATACCTTTTCTAAACTCATAGAGAGGATTATGACCATTGAAAGAGAATTGATAGAAAAAGTTATTGTCAAAATATATAAAGAAGATAAAGGAACATCCTTAAACAATAATAATAATGATCAATCTAAATTATGGATTAAAGTAGGAATGTTTTACATGATGAAGTTGTTGATGCAAGGGTTATTCAAACAACCCCATCTACATCAATCAACTCTCAGGGTAATGAATGTCCTCATAGATCACTCTATCCTTCAAAAAGAAAGTTCACACCCCTAGAGAAACTTATTGAGGTGGTCTTGCAGAAATTGGTCAAATCTTAATTAATTGATTTACCCGAACCTAGAAATGTTGAACCCCAAGTAAAACTGGCTTAGTACAATGATGATAAATTTTGTGAATTTCATAGGACCAAGGATCATAGAACATCTATTTTTATTAGGATCAAACACTGAAATCAAGACCTCATCGATTATGGTGATGTAATGGTTGAAAATAATTCTCATACCACTAATGTGGATTTAATTTTTTTTTAGCAATCCTATGCATAACCATGGAAAAGGACATGGAAATAACCAAGGTAGTTCTTCTAGAGATGCCAACTACACTAACGTAGGCTTTAATTATGCAATAGCCTATTTAAGACAAGCAAACATTCATGTTTCTACATTAGCCATAAAAAATCTAGCAATTGATTATATGTAACCACCTATAGAAGTAGGGTCACTATTCAAGGACCTTGTACTTAATCTAGACCAATATCCAATTATAACCTTGGAGGGCATTTGAACAAAACCCCAGCTCAAATCTCTATCCTTAAACTTCTAAAAATATCCACAACCCATCATGCCATCCTTGATAAAATTCTCCAAGAGTCAAGTGTATCATGTCCAACATAGATACCAATGAGTTTCAAGACATGGTCAGTAATATTGCCTCTAGAAATCGCTTTGTGTTTTCTAAAGAGGACCTTCCACCTCTTAGCTCCAAACATACGAGGCTTTGTACTTGGAGGTTCTTATTCATAAGCATACAATCAAAATAGTCATGATTGATGGGGGAGCTAGCTTAAACATTTGTACTCTAAGTTTGGTCAAAATGTTGGGGTATTTTGATGGAGTTATAGATCGCTTAAAGAAAATAACCATTAAGGGTTATGAGGATGCTAAGAGAGAGTCAAATGGAATAGTTGAATTGCCTATTCAAGTGGGCCATACATTAATAACAATTTTGTGTCATGTTTCAAACCTTGATCTACCCTATAACATCCTTCTTGTTTGCCCATGGATCCATGCCATGCAAGTCATCCCATCCACTTTCCACCAACACATAAAATTCCCCCATCATGTCAATGTAATTAGTATCTATGGAGATCCTCAACCCTTTCAATATTTTCAAAATTTAGCTGAAAAATACCAAGAGACTCATCATATTCCAATTACCCATGAAATCTCTCCATCACCATCTTATGTGGACCCATCCACATTAGCCTCATCATCATCTACTCCTTCCACTTTGAAACCATCACCACTTGAGATCAAGTTCCACATCTATGACAACCATTGTGGAGAATATAAAATGCAACAATCTTTTTATATATTTCAACTCCCTCTCACACCTAAGTCTTATGGCCAACCTAAGGAAAGTCTATTTAAGATTATTGCCAAGCAATGGTTCCCCAAGTTTCACCATTGGGGTAAGTTGGAGAAAGAAAACATTCAATATGATGTATCATCATGGATTTATAGAGAAAAAGAAGAAATCCAAGCTCCTAAAGTGAACCTTGAGAACTATCTAAAAGGTCTCCATATCATAAAGCACATGGGTTATAAAGGAGAAGGTGGTCTTGGATGTCAAAGTCAAGGTTTCATCGAGCCTATCTCTCTAGGTCAAAATGGTTATCATGGAGGTTTAGGGTATAGGTCACCTTTGAATGTTCCCCTAAAAACCACATACACTCTTGATGAAGTTGGTGAACCTTCCCTTTTGTCTAAAAACCTTAATGTAAACATTCAACAAGACTCTTCCTTTGGTCTAACAAATATTTTCCAAGACATGTCCATTTGCACCATAATGCCAATGCCATCAACTTGTCAAAGCAATGGTGTTGACCTCATATATCCTCAACTTATTTATTGGGACCAACAAGGACCACCGTCTTTAGACCTTTTTCAAAATGATCAAGCCATTACAAAATTTATGTGTCTTAGGGATGGAATTCCCTTAGGTGATCACAAAGTAGTTTTTTCCACAGAATTAGATGCGAAGGCTTATTTTGGGGAAGATGCTAAAAGTACAATCTATAATACAAAATGCTATGACAAGGAAGAAGCGAATATAGGACTTCCAAATATGGCTCAATATCTAGAATGCTCTCCTATCTTAGTGGAAGAAGCTCAAGCAGTTAATCTAGGTACCCAAGAAGATCCCAAGGTTACCTTCTTTGCAACATCTTTAACCCATCAAGAAACAAGAATTTATAGCTTTCTTTGAAGGAAGGAAGATCAATTTTGCATGGTCCTATTTTGATATGCTAGGTCTTGATCCTACCTTAGTGGTGCATCATTTAATAGTTATACCTAATGCTAACCCAACCAAACAAAAGCTTAGCAAGATGTGTCCCCAAATAATTTTATTGGTTAAGGTAGAAATTCAAAAACTATTGGAACATGGGATTCATTAGGACCATTGATTATCTTCAGTGGGTCTCTAACTTTTTTCTGGTCACTAAGCCTAATGGGGGCATCAAAGTTTGTACAAATTTTAGAGATTTGAACAAGGCATGTCCAAGGGATGATTTTCCCCTTCCTAATCTAGATATCATTGTGGACTTAACAACCGGCCATGAAATGCTCTCTTTAATGGATGGTTTTTCTAGTTATAATTAAATCAAAATAGTTGTTTAAGATCAACATAAGATTTCCTTCACATGTCCATGGGTAACTTATTGTTAGAATGTTATGCCCTTTGGCATTACAAATGTAGGGGACACATATCAAAGAGCTCTGACCACCACTTTTCATGATCTTTTTCATATTTTTATGGAGGATTATATTGATGACCTTTTGGGAAAGTCAATAACAAGGGAAGGCCATTTAAAGGTCTGATGCAGGAGCATCTAGGGTGTAAGAGCAATCTTGCATCAACCAAAAAAAAAAGTTGTTTCTTTTCAATAAGGGCTAAATTTGGCAGGGTTACTATTTTTAGTAAGTTTGCATTTGTGCACGGTTGGATACAAAATCTTACACAAACCTCTAGAATGGTTAATTGAAGATAAAGGTGAATAAATCACTTCAATATCAATTGTCATATATGAGATATTAAAATTTCAAATTCCAAAAATCCTATTAAAATATTCAAAGTCAAATTTGAGGCACTTAGAGGCTCCGGATGGGCCCGAAATTTGGTGGGAAACCCAAGTAGTCTACCTATCAATACTACTTCCTACTCCATCGTCTTTTTGAGAGCTTTCCGAAAAGGTATTATAATTGAAAATCCAACGGTCAGATCGAAAGTTATGGCCCCGCGAAGTTGACCTATTTTTGGAGGGACCAAAAAGGGCTATATATAATCATTTTGGGAACCCTTAGGGTAGTAGAGTTAAGGGGGGCTAGTGTAGAGTCAAGAATAGGAGGGAAAATAGAAACCCTGGCGGATTTGGGGTTATAAAAGGCTAAAGATTCTAGAGTCTTGTGGTTGGGAAAGCTGTAATGTGTTGCAGCCAGTAGAGGATTCATCCTCTAATTGTAATTGAGCTTCTGTAATGTAATGAGTTGGCCAGATCAATAAAAGAAAGTTCTATTTTCTATGTTCAATTTCTGTTGTTGTGTGTTTTGTGATTTACCCCCTTCATCAAGTGGTATAAGAGCAAGGGTTCCTGAGTGTGTAGACAGATCGCCGACTGCGAGGCAGTTTGCACCAGGATCTAAGGTTGTGGGTTTGCTGCGGAGATCAAGATGCCTCCACGAAGAAATCATGTTGGGAGGAATGCTTTGATGGAAGAGGGTTTTAGAGCCCTGCAAAGGCAAATCGACACATTGTAAGAGGAGCTGCGAAGAGGGTTTGATCCAAGAACAAGAGAAGAAAGCGAAGATGAAGCTGAAGAGGAGCTACCTGAGGAAGAACAAGAAGCTGGAGGAGATCCTGCAGAAGTTAGGTTGTTGAGGGCCATTTCAAAGATCAGAAAAAATTCCAGGATCGAAGTTTCTACATATTCTGGAGATTTGAATCCGGAACAACATATTGATTGGATCAATGACATGGAGGAGTATTTCGAGTATGAAGATGTGGAGGACCCAGATCGGGTTAAGTTTGCAAAAACAAAGTTGAAGGGTCACGCTAGTATTTGGTGGAAGGAGGTCCAATTAGAGAGGAACAGAAGAGGAAAAGGAAAGATCACCAGATGGGATCAGATGGTGGAGAAACTGAAGAAGCAGTTCATTCCTGTGGACTATGAGATGGAGTTGTTGAAGAAGCTACAAGGACTAAAGCAAGGTAACAAGTCTGTCAAGGAGTACACAGAAGAGTTTTATAAGATTACTATCAGGATAGGCCATGCAGAGCCCAACAAGGAGAAGGTAGCTCGTTACATTGATGGGTTGAGGCCGAGTATTCAAGAGGAGCTGAGCCTGGTTAGAATGACCACCATAGAAAATGCATACCATTTTTCCCTTAAGGTGGAAGAGAAGCTGAATAAAAGATTCGACAGCAAGCAAAGGGGAAGAGGTCAAGGAGGAAGGACTGGTGGAAGACCCTATGGGGGCCGAAATGAAGATACAAAGAAAAGTGAAGAAGTTGGCACCAGTCGAAATCAGAGAGGAGATAATACCTACCACCCTTGTGACCAGAACAATGGTGAGCAAAGAGGAAGAGGAAGAGGTAGACCTGGGCAAGGACCTGGAAGAGGAGGTTTTAGAGGAACTTGTTTCCAATGTGGAGAAGAAGGGCATTGAGCATACGAGTGTCCGCAACATCAAGGAAGGATGAATAGAAGACCTGAAGGTAATGCATGAGTTGCACATGTGGATGAAGATGCACAGTCTGAGCGCTCTGAAGATGCAAAAAGGGGAGAAACCCTAGTTGTCAGAAGAACTTTGTTGAATGAGGAGAAAGAACCCAATAAGAGGAAGAGTTTATTCCGCACAAGGTACAAATGTGAAGGTAAGTGTTGTGATATTATTATTGACAGTGGAAGCACTGATAATCTTGTTTCAGAGGAGATGGTTGACAAGTTGAAGTTGACAAGAAGAAAGCATCTGCATCGATACCGGATTGCATGGTTGCAAAAGGACCATAGAGCTTTGGTCAATGAACAGTGTTTAGTGAAATTCAAGATTGGTGACTACCATGATGAAGTGTTGTGTGACATCATACTGATCGATGCATGTCATATGTTATTGAGGAGGCCATGGCAGTATGATAGGAGCGTTGTCCATGATGGCCGCCCAAACACATACTCCCTAACAAAGGATGGAGTCTGTCATAAGTTGAAGCCCTTGAAGGAGGTGGAAGAAAAGGTATGTAGTACTGCCAGAATTTGCTTGGTAGATGGTAGAAAGTTTTTGGAGGGTATGAAGCATGAGTGTCATTGCTTTGCATTGATTCCTAAGATTAGTCAAGAGAAATGTGAAGATGTACCAGCCGAAGTCTCAGAAATGTTGGAAGAATTCCAAGATATTGTCTCTGATAATGTACCAGAAGGTTTACCACCAGTGAGGAAGATAAGTCATCGAATGGATTTGATACCAGGAGCTAGTTTGCCAAATAAGGCAGCCCACAGAATGACTTTAGCAGAGAGTGAAGAGTTGAACAGACAAGTTCATGAGCTGTTAAGGAAGGGACTGATAAGGGAGAGCCTAAGTCCATGTGTGGTACCTGCAATACTAGCACCAAAGAAAGATGGAGAGTGGAGGATGTGTACAGATTCCTGAGCCATCAACAAGATCACAATCAAGTATAGATTTCCATTGCCGAGAATGGATGACATAATGGATTGTTTGAGTGGAGCCAAGTACTTCACGAAGATTGATCTGAAGAGTGGGTATCACCAGATTCGAACCAGAGAAGGAGATGAATGGAAGACAGCCTTCAAGACAAAGGAGGGTTTGTATGAGTGGTAAGTCATGCCATTTGGGCTAACCAATGCACCGAGCACATTCATGCGGCTCATGAACGAGGTACTGAAGGAATTTTTGGGAAGTTTTGTTATTGTTTATTTAGATGACATTTTGATTTTCAGTAAGACCTGGGATGAGCATTTGATGCATATCAGAAGAGTTTTATAGAAGCTAAGGGAGGAGAAGTTGTTGATCAATCTGAAGAAATGTAGTTTCACAAAGAAGGAGTTGGTATACTTGGGATTTGTTGTCTCAAAGGAAGGTCTTAAGATGGACCCAAAAAAAGTAAGGGCTATCATTGAATGGCCTACGCCAAGGAGTGCAATGGAGGTAAGATCTTTTCATGGTTTGGCAAGTTTTTACAGAAAGTTTATTAGAAATTTCAGTAGCATTTGTGCACCCCTAACTGAGACAATGAGAGGGGATAGAAAAGAATTTAGATGGACTAAAGGAGCAGACAAGAGCTTTGATATATTGAAGCAGAAAGTCATAGAACAACCTGTGTTGGCACTTCCAGATTTCAATAAGGTATTCTAGGTAGATTGTGATGCTAGTGGTAGTGGTATAGGAGCTGTTCTAAGTCAAGAAGGTAAGCCCATTGCCTATTTTAGTGAGAAGCTTAATGATGCCAAGAAAAAGTATTCTGTTTATGATCAAGAGTTTTATGCAATAGTTTAGGCTTTGAAGAAATGGAGACATTATTTGCTGCCAAAGGAGTTTGTTTTATATACTGATCATCACGCTATGCAATATCTTAATAGTCAAGGAAAGTTAAACCAAAGACACTTAAAATGGGTTGAGTTTTTGCAGAGCTATACTTTTGTTTTGAAGCACAGGAGTGGGAAGTCCAACAGAGTTGCAGATGCCTTGAGCAGAAGGCAAAGTTTGTTGACAGAAATGAAGATAGAGGTTATTGGGTTTGATGAGCTCAAAAGTTTGTATCCTGAAGATCCAGATTTTGCAGAGGCCTGGAAAGCTTGTTTGGAACCTGTTACTTTGGACAGGACAAAATGGTTGGACTTCATAATCCAAGATGGCATGTTGTTTAGAGGAAGCCAGTTGTGCATTCCAAGGAGTTCCATGAGAGAGAACTTGATTAAGGAGAAGCATAGTGGAGGATTGGCTGGACACTTTGGTCGAGATAAGACCATTGCTATTGTTGGTGAAAATTATTATTGGCCACAGTTGCAGTAGGATGTGAGGAAATTTGTGCAGAGTTGCAGAGTATGTCAGATGGCAAAAGGAGCAAGTTAGAACATAGGTCTATATCAGCCATTACCTGTACCAGAGAAGCCATGGGATGATATCAGTATGGATTTTGTTCTTGGTTTACCAAGGACACAAAGAGGACATGATTCCATTTTTGTGGTGGTGGACAAATTCTCGAAGATGGCACATTTTATTCCTTGCAAGAAGACTAATGATGCTGTTCATGTTGCTGAATTATTTTTCAGAGAGGTGGTGAGACTACATGGTCTACCAAAGAGCATAGTTTCAGATGAAGATACCAAGTTTGTTGGTTATTTTTGGAGGACATTATGGAAGAAGTTGAAGATAGATTTGAAGTTCAGTTCTGCACATCATCCACAGACTGATGGACAGACCGAAGTGGTGAATGGGAGTTTGGGTAACCTGCTACGGTGCTTAGTAGGAGATAAGCCCAAGGGATGGGATTTGATTTTACCACAGGTAGAATTTGCTTACAACAATTCTGTCAATAGGAGTACTGGTAAATCACCATTCCAAGTTGTATATGGTAATAGCCTGAGAAATACTTCTGAGTTAAGGAAGTTAGACAAAGGAGAAAAGACAAGTGTTGAAGCTGAAGACTTTGCAGAACATCTGAAGAATTTGCATGAAGAGGTGAGAGCACACATTAATAAGATGAATATTCAGTACAAGGCTAAGGCAGATCAGAAGAGGAGGCATAAGGAGTTTCAGGAGGGTGATGAAGTCATGGTTCACTTGAGAAAAGAAAGATTTCTAGTTGGTACATATAATAAGCTAAAGATGAGGAAATTTGGACCATGTAGAATCCTGAAGAAGCACGATTCAGGAAATGCATTTGAGGTAGAGTTGCCTGATGACATGAATATTTCACTAGTGTTCAACATTTTAGATCTGACAGAGTATCATGATGATGGACTTGATAAAGGAACACAGTGGGACATTCCAGCATCTACTTCAGAGAAGGAGGAGATAGAGGGCATTCTGGGTAGTCGTGTGGGTAAGAGTACAAGAAACAGGCAGTATACAAAATACTTGGTGAAATGGAAAGGAAGGCCTATTGAAGATTCATCATGGTTATCTAAAACTAAGGTTAATCATTTTGGTTTCCCTCTAACACATGAGAAGTGACAGGGTCACTTTTCACATTATCCAGGGTGTCTGATGCAGGAGCATCTAGGGTGTAAGAGCAATCTTGCATCAACCAAAAAAAAAAGTTGTTTCTTTTCAATAAGGGCTAACTTTGGCAGGGTTACTATTTTTAGTAAGTTTACATTTGTGCACGGTTGGATACAAAATCTTACGTAGACCTCTAGAATGGTGAATTGAAGCTAATGGTGAAGAAATCACTTCAATATCAATTGTCATCTGTGAGATATTAAAATTTCAAATTCCAAAAATCCTATTAAAATATTCAAAGTCAAATTTGAGGCAATTAGAAGCTCTAGATGGGCCCAAAATTTGGTGGGAAACCTAAGTAGTCTACCTATTGGTACTACTTGCCGCTCCATCGTCTCTTCGAGAGCTTTCTAAAAAGGTATTATAATTGAAAATCCAATGGTCGAATCGAAAGTTATGGCCCTGCGAAGTTGACCTATTTTTGGAGGGAGATGCAAATTTTGAAATAAAGCTAGTGGTCGCCAAAAAGGGCTATATATAACCATTTTGGGAACCCTTAGGGTAGTAGAGTTAAGGGGGGCCAGTGTAGAGTCAAGAATAGGAGGGAAAATAGAAACCCTAGCGGATTTGGGGTTACAGAAGGCTGAAGATTCTAGAGTCTTGTGGTTGGGAAAGCTGTGATGTGTTGCAGCCAGTAGAGGATTCATCATCTGATTGTAATTAAGCTTATGTAATGTAATGAGTTGCCCAGATCAATAAAAGAAAGTTCTATTTTCTGTGTTCAATTTCTGTTGTTGTGTGTTTTGTGATTTACCCCCTTCATCAAGGTCCTAGAACAAATATTTGAAAAATTAGAAGCATATCAAGTCAAATTGAATCCTAAGAAGTGTGTCTTTGGGGTCACATCAAGAAAGCTGCTTGGATAAATTATATCACAAAGTGGAATTGAGGTAGATCTTTCTAAAGTCAAGGCCATTGTAGACATGAAACCCCAGTCTAACATAAAAAAATTAAGGATATTACAAGGTAAATTGTAGTCCATAAGATGGTTCATAGCTCAATTAGCAAATAAATTTCATCCTTTCACTCATTTGTTCCATAATAATGTGGCTTTCCAATGGGATGATAAATGTCAACAAGATTTCCAACAATTAAAGGAGTATCTTATGTAACCTCCAATTTAAATGCCACCTATCCAAGGTAGACCCTTGTTATTGTATATCTCTACCACCTCAATAGCTCTAGGGGCACTCCTTGCTCAACATGATGATCATGGAAAGGAAAGAGCTATATATTATGTCAACAGAACTTTTGTGGGCTATGAATTAAATTACACCTTCATAGAGAGAGCTTGCTTAGCAGTTGTTTTTGCTTTTCAGAAACTTCAGCATTACTATTGGTTAACAGATTTGTCTTGATCTAATAATAGTTTATTTTGACTCTATAACCCATTCTTTTAGAACAAATAAGTTAAACAACAATTGGGTAAATTATCATAAATAATTTCCCTCAGAATTAAGGTATAGCTCCCTTTTTAAGATCTTTAATGAATTTGAACTATTCTAACATCTGGATATACTTTTAACCAGAAAGCATTTAAAGGCAGATTAACATTCACACATCACTACGTTATGAATGCAATATCTTTCTTCTCTATGAAATGATTTAGTGACAGGATACACATATTCTATCTTTAACAATGATCATATATATATATATATATATATATATATATATATATATATATATATATATGTGATGAGTCTCTTAGCATAAGAATAATTACCACATTAGAACAAGACTTCACAGAGAAACCCAATTTCATGCACTCAAACACACATATTTAAGTCTGTAGCAACCATTCTTTCCTTTCATTCACAGATGAAAATTGAGGGAAACATCACACACATTATAAATAGGAAGTTCAGCAAAAATTTCCAAATTCCTTTTCGGACCTTCTATCTCCTTTTGTCTAACAAAACATGTATATATAGTTTGTAACTATAACTATTCTTTAAACTTAGAGTTAAACAAACTCTGACTCTTAGTGGGATTCAGTTTTTAAAACTAATTGAAAAGATAGAGCTTTCAAACATAGTTTCAAACTCAACAACTAAATAAAAATATTATATTAGTATGATCGCAACTAGGACAGCACGTTGGAATCTCCTGATTTGCTCTGTTCTGCTGAAGAGACACATTGTTTTTTCTATTCCTTGAATACAGCAACAAACTCCTGAATCACCGGGAAGTTAGGGATACCAATATGCTTAACTTGCGCCTTCCAAGCATCCTTTTCTTTTTGAATGTTAGCCACTTTTTCCACACATGTTCTGAAAGTTCATCAACGTAAAGATGAAGTAGAGATTCTACTTTCGATACTCAAGAGAAATCATTAATTATCAAATTTTTGTTTTCTTTAACAAAGTTCATCTTCTCTTTGAAAGATTGTATAATGATATCAACATATTTCTATGGCTTGCCATCATCCTTCAAATAGTTTACATCAATTCATTCTAAATCATGATGCATAGACTAATTAAACTTGGTTATCTCCTTAATTAGCTTTGTAAATTGTATTGGACCTTGTCTTGACACTGAGTTTCTCCATTCAATATTTTTTTGCATACATATAGCATATTGTCATTTAAGTTGGCTACATTCTTCTCTGATAAAAACTTCATCACACCATATTTTTGAACTTTAGTCATCTGATTAATTACACTCATCCATTTTGCTTCATATTTTTCCTATGATGTGTTCTGTAGCTTCAAATATTTGACAGTGGTCAGGGTTTCATCATATATATCCTTCAAATCATTAATATATTTGGTACCCTTTTGGATTATACCATCTATCTAGTCATCGAACACCTTTGTTACCATTTTATTTCTGTGTATTTGATCAAGCATTTTCTGATTAATCAGAGACTTAGGATCAAAGGCAAGGGGTAACTGAGTGATGGGCTAAGGACTTGGATTGTGAATGACATGAATGTACTCAGCCATCAAACGCAATGTCTATTTCAATTCCCTTTTATCTCTTTCATCTTTCCACGTTCGTCTTACTATCTTTTTAGTGGATGCTTCAAGGTGGTGTACATCTGTAGCTCATGATGCAATTCCCAGGTCTATTCTTTCCACTGTTAAATCTTGGGTTGTGGGATTTTGAACCTCATCATCTGTTACTAGCTGAGCTATCTCTGCACTCCAATTTCCTATATTGGGATCAACATCTACTCTGGAAGTGATCTTTAGCTTTTTAGATTTTGGAGTCTTCCCTAGACATTTGTTGACCATGTCTTCTAATGGTAAAGAAAATGGAATTATTTTCCTTTTATTATTAATTGAACTCTCCAACCACCGAGGAGTAGTGACTGGAATTTCTTTATCAAGAGTAGGCTATTCAGAAGGTGCATTTGGCAATATCATTAAATTGGTAGGATCCAAAGTAATATCCACCTATTGATTTGTATCAGTTCCTTCTATTATGGATTAATCAGTACCTTGATCACTCATTATTTCATTTGAATCTTCTTCAGTATTCAGGTCTACAATTATTATTTCTAAACATTCTTTCTTTTTCTTGATATTAGTCTTTGACCTGGTGGTGCGGGTAGGCAAACTTTTCACAAGGGTTTTCTTAGGCTTCTTGAAGGTAGAACCCTTTTTCACTTTTGACTTTGAAGTACCTACATCACAAATATTAATAAGATGATTAGAAGAGCTTACAAAAGGTTTTGATTCATTGATAGATGCACACTGTTGGAGATCTTCAATCTGAACTTTTCCTAGCCTCTGTTCTCTTAACCATTTTTTAGTTCTTCTTATCACAGGGAGGGTCTTAACTTCAATCCAATCTTCCTCATCTCTATTCTAATCAACTTCTGGAATAGGTAACTGCTTCACCTGTTCATACTGAGGATCAATCACATTTTTCCCATCATCTGTTACATCAGTAATATTCATCTTCAGATTAAGAGTAACTATTTTCCCTAGAGAAAATCTGCACCAAAGTCTTTTTCTGACTTCAAATTCAT
Source organism: Cunninghamia lanceolata (assembly GCA_027924645.1). Taxonomy (NCBI): domain Eukaryota; kingdom Viridiplantae; phylum Streptophyta; class Pinopsida; order Cupressales; family Cupressaceae; genus Cunninghamia; species Cunninghamia lanceolata. The sequence goes on from BSBN01000193.1 coordinate 11,961,538, forward strand.
CTGAGCAATCCTCCCAGTTGTCCTCTATTTGGGGAATGTGTGAAAATCCTCCTCCAAAGTCTAGATGCTCTTTAGCAAAACCTTTGTTGTCAAACTTAGGCATGGCCTTATAATACTGTAAATTAAACTTTTCTAGACCCGCCTACAGATGATAGTCAAACACAACTTGCTCTAATACCACTTGTTAGGGTTAGCTGGTAGAAGATATCAATTACATGAAAATAAAGATTAAACTGAGGAATGAAAATACACAAAAATAATAACAACGAGAGGCAAGTTTTAATGTGGTTCACCCAAACGTGGGATACATCCACCAAACAAAGAGTCCAATATTATTATCCAGTAAATCAAACTGATTACAACAAGCAATCCTTGCAACTCAATACCATTGCAAATTCTACAATACAATATCCCTCAAAACCCTAACCCTTAGCCGCTTTTATCAAGCCTTATGTTGGTTACAAAAATTAGAATTTCTTTTATGTCGGCTCATGACCAATCACCACCTAACTATTGTACAGTACTTGCATGACTAGTCACCACCTACCAACACACCAAAGTTATGTTGTGACACCAATATCATTACTAGCTATCAGGAGGCATTCCACATATACTTCGATGTCGCCTAGTCATCGCTATCACCCAATCGCTTTTCAGTCAAGTACCAACTGGGCCCCATAAAAGGCACTAGGGATCAGCATACTAGAGTGTTGAGGAGACCCTAAATGGAGTCTCACCAAAATATTGACTTACTTCGAAAAGCTTTTTGATGTGGTCCCACTGCCTTTTCAACATTAGAGTATTGGAGAGACCCATTTCAGGGTCCTACCGAAATGCCAAGTCTCACTGATATAGTTAACAATCCACTAACTATTCAGAATATTGAAGAGACAACTAAAAGAGTCTCTCTAAACTACTATTGTCACAAGGATAATTCATATCATCTTGTCCAAGAAACTCAAAGGCTCTCACTGATATTGCCAAGTCTTACCAATGCAGCAAATGCTCACAATGTTATCAGTTTGTCAGAATGACTACAGATGGACTCCCACTGAATAGATGACATAGGAACATAATACTAAAGCATAAAATGGATCAATCTAGCTATGAATAAGAACTATAAAACCAAACTAGGAAAAACAAGCTAGTAATTTGAGGCACCTTTTTCCAACATGTTCCCACTTGATGAAGAACTTACTGGCTTCTTCCACTACTCGTAGTTACTGAATGTCATAGGCCCCAAGGCCCATAGAACTAGCACACCATCTATACTTATCTATACTCATAGGTTTTGTCAATGCATCAGCAACATTTTCCAGAGTATCCACCTTTTCCAATTTAACCTTTCCATCCTCCACCATATCACAAACGAAATGATACTCAAATCTATATGCTTCATCCTGGCATGGAAAGTGGGATTTTTTGCCAAACAAATAGCACTCTGACTATCACAATAGATTATAAGCTAGCCTACATCAAAACCAATATAACAACACAAATGTCTAATCTAAATGGCTTCCTTAAAGGCATGAGTTGCTGCCCTATACTTAGTCTCTATCATGGACAAAGCGACTATAGCCTAGCACTTGCTAATCCAACTAACTGCACCACCAAACATCGTGAATACATATCCACTGGTGGATCTTCTACTGTCAGTGTCCCCTACCCAATTAGAATTCACATATCCATGAATGTTTACTAAACTTTTAGATCTTGTTGAGTTACCATGATAGTACAAGGCATACTCAGAAGCACCCTTTAAATATCTAAAAACTCTTTTCACAACATCCCAATGCTGCCTTCCTAGATTAGCCAAAAATTTACTCAATACTCTCACTACTTTAGCAATGTTTGGCCTAGTATAGACCATCGCATACATTAAACTTCCAACTCACTTACATAAAGTACTCTGGTCATGTCCTCCATCTCAGTAGGAGATTTTGGATAATCTTCAATAGATAGCTTCATTCCTTGCAACACTGGAACAACTAGCTGCTTGCAATCTGTCATATTGAATCTCTCTAGGATAGAATTAATGTCCTTGCTCTAGTTGAGCCAAAGTTTTCTATTTGCCCTATCCCTTTTGATCTCCATCCTAGAATATACCTTGTTGTGCCTAGATTTTTCATTTCAAACTATGCTGATAACTAAGATTTTAATTCAGAAATCAAAGACTTACTATTCCCAATGAATAACATATCATCCACATACAGAGCAATAATTAGAACATGATCATTTTTAGTTTTATAATACACACAATGATCTAATTTTGATATCACAAATCCCAACAACAACATAAAATGATCAAACGTTTGGTACCACATTCTAGGAGATTGTTTTAAACCATACAGAGATTTCTGTAACTTGCAAACCAGATGTTCTTTAGCTTTTTCAATGAAGTGCTCTGGATAGTACACCTAAATTTCTTCCTCAAAATCACCATGAAGAAATGTTGTTGTCACATCCATTTGCTCAATATCTAAGTCATATGCTACTGCAAGTGACAAAGAAGTCTAATAGATGTCAGCTTAGCTACAAGAGAGAAAATTTCTCCATAATCAATTCCCTCTACCTAGGAATAACCTTTCGCGACCAACCTAGCTTTATACTTTTTAACATTTCCATCCAAGTTGATTTCCTTTTTAAATACCCATTTACAGCCAACAAGCTTTCGACCTTCAAGCAAGGGAACCAAATCCCAGGTTTCATTCTTTTGCAATGATGCCATTTTTTCATTCATGGCTTTCAACTAGGAATCTGAATCAGGCATATTAATTACCTCTTTTATAGTCCTAGGCTCATCAGTGTTTGTAATCAAAGAATAAGCACAATTAGAATCCAACATAGAAAATCTAAACCTTTCAGGTTGTCACTTTTCATGTGTAGACCTCCTTAAAGGTTGAGGCTGAGGTTGTCATTCTTCTTTAGAAATTTTAGAGCTACTAGAGCTCTCCTCACTTTCAGGTACACTTATAATTTGTTGTTTTTCTTTTTTCTAGAGTAAGAGAAATTTCAACAACATCCTTCTTTTTGTCTTCTTTTACTTCCGGTTGTAGATCAACTGAAGAAGGTTTTAGCTCATGAAAGATTACACTTTTGTTGCACAACACCTTTTCAGTAATATGATTCCAAAGCTTGTATCCCTTGACACCAATGCCATATCCAATAAAGATACATTTTATAGCCTTGTTCTCCAATTTAGATCTTTTATCATTCGACACATATGCATATGCCTCACAGCCAAAGACACGATTATGTCTCAAAGAGGGCTTCTTACCAGATCATGCTTCCAAAGGTGTTTTGTCAACAAGTGTTGAAGAGGGAGATTGATTCACCAAGTAAAATGTTGTAGCCATAGCCTCAACCTAGAACTTCTGCTCCAGACCAGCGCTACTCAACATACTTCTCGTACTTTCCATCAGCATCATGTTCAACCTTTCAGCGACTCCATTATGCTCTAGAGTGTAAGGTGTAGTTTTGTGTCTTTTAACCCCATGGTCTTTGCAATACCTTCTAAAATCTGCAGAACAAAATTCATTGTCATTATCCCTCCTCAAGGATTTAGTTTTTCTACCAGTTTGATTTTCAACCAAGGTTTTATATTCCTTAAACCAATTGAACACTTTTCATTTAATTCTAAGAAAATACACAAATGTCCTTCTCAAATAATCATCAATAAAAGAAACATATTACTGAGAATTTGATAATGAAGGAACAATAACTAGACCAAAAATATTAGAGTGAACATAATCTAGTATGCCAAAATATTTATGAGGACTAGAATGAAAAGAAACATGGTGTTGCTTTCCAGAAATGCAATGTTTGCATAATTCAAACTCAAGGTTACAATCATCAAGCCCTTCTACCATGTTTTTGTTTTTTAAGGCTTTTAAATCTTTTTCCCTAATGTGGCTAAGTCTGTGATGCCACAACATGGTTTTCTCTGCTAGGAGTTTCACCTCCAAAGAGTTTGCACCTAGAGGAACGTTGTTCTCCTTCTCAGCAATGATAGCTTTTACTAATTTTTTAGAAGTGCTATTATAGTGAACAACATGTACATCCAACCTGAACAGATTGCCTATGTGTGCACCCTTGGCTAGCACCATTGAGCTTGTAGTCATTTTACATCCACCATTCACAAAGGAGACTTGTACACCATTGTCATTCAGCTTACTAATAGACAACAAATTTTGAGCCAGACTTGGTATGTGCATTACATCATTGATTCCTTTTATTATTCCATCAAGAAACTTAATTCTAACTCTTTCACAGCCAAACACTTCAAGATGAGAACCATCACCTAGATACACCCTTCCGCCTTTGTAATCTTCATACTTTGAAAACTATTCTCTATGAGATGTCATGTGAAAAGATACACCTGAATTGATCAGCCAGACATCATCTGATGCCTGAGTCACCAAAGCTGGAATGAAGGCATCTGCTTCACTTTGAGAAGATTCATCATCAAAAGACTTATTCTTCTTCTTCTTCTTCTTTTTCTCCTCTTTTTCAGTCTTTTTGGATATGTCCTTTCCGCCCACAATTCCAGCATTTCACCTTGGACTTTTTTCCAGGAGACTTCGATCTCCCTTCCAACTTGGATCTTGACTTCTTGTCTTTCTTTTTGCCTTTCTCCTTCATTCTACTCCAAACAGCAAGGGCCTCCTTGGCCATCTTAGAATATTTCCTTTGCAATTCCTCTAACAGTAGCAAAGCAACCACCTCTTCCATCTTGAAAGTGGTTGTTGTACTTCTAATAGCCATTACTAGGTGATCCCATGTGTCAGGAAATGAACACAATAGGAGCATGCAATGATCCTCATCTTCAATCTTTACACCCATAGACACTAACTGAGCAATGATCATATTAAAATTATTCAAGTGATCAGCAATAGACATTCCTTCTTCCATCTTCAAAGAGTATAGCTTCTTCCTCAGGAATAACTTATTTACCAGAGATTTCCCTTGATAAATGTTACCAACCTTCTTCCATAGAAGTTTCATTCTCTTCTCATCATGGACATTCAAGAGAATAGAATAAGACAAGCATAGTCTGATCATACCCTTGGCTTTCCTATCCATTGCATCCCAATTATCTTGTGATGTTTTTGTAGGTTTGGTTGAGGACACTACTACCCACAACTCACAATCAATGAGCGAATCTTCCATTTTGAGTTTCCACAACTCAAAATTGCCACCACTAAATTTCACAATTTCTATTTTTTTAGATGTGCTTGCCATTTCAAATCTGCAATCAAGACAAATTGACTTCTCTACAAAACTCCCACTCAACCAAATTAGCACAAAAAACCTAACTCATTCGCAAGGATAATTGGCTAGGCTCTGATACCTCTTGTAAGAAAAGTTAAGTGCGGAAATGCCTTCCTAATGCCAATTTGTAGAAGTGAAGTGTAGAAAAATGTTTAATTTCAAATGCAAAACATTTAAGACACACATATATAGAATATTAGAATAGACAATTTAAAACATACACAGAATGAATACCAGATTTATGTGGGAAAACCCTTACGGGAGAAAAACTCACACACCAAGCAAAACACTTTGTATTACAGTAAATAGAATTTACATACAAAGTTACAGTTTTCTATTTTTAGATGTCAATCTAGAGCGACATAACATTTCTCTAATCAACCTTGTCCTACTCATAAAATAGCTATCTTGGAATGTACTCTTACTCTTCACATTGATTTGAATGTTCCAATGATTCTTAAATCATACATTCTTCAGTAGCCATTACAACTTCCTACACCCATATGAACCATTCCATTACCATATATGTCACTTTTCATTTTGCATTCCATTCCTTTCAGAAAACTGGTTGATTTAGTTCCTGAAATGATTAACTGTTAAACTAGAATGTTACCTTCATCGCTTTTTTCAGAAAGACTCAAAACAAACTCTCTTTGAAGTCCTTAAGTCACCTTGATATGAGATAAAAACTTAGCTCAACACTCTGTTGTAATGTCGAAGAGACACAAATAGAGTCTTACCAAAATCGTGATGTTCGCCATATCAAAGGGACAACTTAATGAGTCCCACCAAAGTTATGTTGTCACGCTGATATCTTTACTAGCTACTAGGAGGCATTCCACATATACTTCGATGTCACCTAGTCATCGCTATCACCCAATCACTTTATAGTCAAGTACCAACTAGGCCCCACAAAATGCAACGAGGATCAGCATACAGGAGTGTCAAGGAGACCCTAAACGAGTCTCACTGAAATACAAAGTTACTTAGAAAATCTCTTCAATGTGGTCCCACTGGCTCGTTAGCATCAAAGTATCAGAGAGACCCATTTTAGGGTCCTACCAAAATGTTGAGTCTTGTTGATATAGTTAACAATCCACTAAGTATTCAAAATATGGAAGAGACGACTAAAACTCTCTCTCTGAACTACTATTATCACAATTATAATTCATATTAGCTTGTCAAAGAAACTCCTTGGAGGCTCTCACTGATATTGCCAAGTCTCACCGATGCAGCCAATGCTCACAATGTTATCAGTTTGTTGGAATGACTACAGATGGACTCCCACCAAATAGATGACATAGGAACATAACACCAAAGCATAAAAGGGATCGGTCCAGCTATGAATAAGAACTATAAATCTGAACTAGGAAAAACAAGCTAGTAATTTGAGGCACCTTTTTCCAACATATCTAATTGATTGATTTGTAAACCTAAGAAGAAATTCATCTCATGAAACATAGACATTTCAAATTCACTTTGCATATCACCAGCAAACTTCATGCACATACCTTCATTGCCTCTAAAGATAATGTCATCAACAAAGACTACAACAGTTAGGATTTGCTCATCATTGATTTTGAAAGATTACTATATGTAGTACCTTTACTAAACCCCAATTATAACAAATGCTTATCTAATCTTGCATACCAGGCTCTAGGAGCTTGTTTCAATCCATACAATGCTTTCTTCAATCTACACACCATGTCACCCTGATCTGATGATTGAAATCCTTCTAGTTGTTCAATGTAAACCTCTTCATCCAATTCTCCATTCAAGAATGTTGACTTGACATCCATCTAATATACCTTGAAATCCTTGTAGGCTGTAAATGCTAGAAACATTCTTACTACTTCAATCCTTTCCACAGGTGCAAAAGTTTCCTCAAAATCCATTCCTTCAACTTGAGAGTATCCCTTGGATACCAACCTTGCTTTGTTTGTTACCACTTCACCATTCTCATTCATTTTGTTCCTAAACACTCATTTGGTACCAATCACATTCTTGTCTACTGGTCTAGGGAAAAAATCCCAAATCTGATTCTTTTCTATTTTCATCAATTCTTCTTTCATAGCATTTACCCAATTTTCATCACTACATGCTTCATTTACATTTTTAGGTTCCACTTGAGAAATCAAACAATAATTAACCTATTCTTCAACAGATCCTCTTCTAGTCTGAACTCCTTTACTCTTATCTCCTATGATTTGATCTTCAGAGTGATTTAATTGCACATCCCTTGGTGTCTTGTTAATGATTTATGGAGCTTGTTCTTCTTCTTCCTTTGAGTTTTCTTCTTGCTACACTATTACTTTGCTTGAAGGGACATCTAGTTCATTAGATTCATATCAACTTGATTCCTTTTAGTTGTTTTCATCAACTTGGACATTTGTACTCTCAACATGATCTTCTTCAACTTGTTATTGTAGCACCAGTAGTCCTTGCTCTTGGTAGAGTATCCAAGGAAGATACATTAATCACATCTTGCATCAAACTTACCTAGCTCTTCATCTCTTTTGATATAACACTTACTATCAAAAACTTTGAAATATTTCATAGTAGGAACTTTACCATGCCACAATTCATAAGGAGTCTTAGAATTGTTACCTTTGACTTGGACTCTATTTAGGATGTATAGAGCAATATGAATTGCCCCTCTCCAATATACTTCTGGTAGGTCAGCCTCTTCATCATTGTTCTAACAGCCTCTTGAACTATCTCGTTCTTTCTTTCAACTACTCCATTTTGTTGTGGACTCCTAGGTACAAATAATTGTCTCTTTATCCCTTGTTCCTCACAGAAGAAGTTTAAATCATTTAATATAAACTCTCCACCTCTATCAAAACTTAAGCACTTGATCTTCAAATCTAGCTCATTCTCAACCATTGCCTTGAATGCTTTGAACTTTTCTAGGGATTCTTCTTTTTCTTTTAAGAAGGTACCCCAAGTCATTCTAGAATAATCATCAATTAACAACATGAAATCCCTGTCTCCTTTCAGACTTCTTATTCTAGTAGGTCGACATAGATTTGTATGCACTAATTCCAGTAGTCCATCAACAGATTGGTCTTTACTCTTGAAACTTGTTACAATGTATCAGCAGACTTCACAAGCTTGGGAAAATCTCTTACAGCATGAGTGGAACTTATCTTCACAACATTGTCAAAATTGATATAACACAACCTTCTATGCCACAACCAACTTTCATAATTCTAAGAAAACAAACAATATTCATTAGTCCCTTTCAAATGATAAATATTACCCCTTATCTTCTTACCAGTTGCAATCATTGTTCTGGAGCTTTCTAAGATCTTACATCCATTGTCCTTGAATCTAAGATCATAACCTTTACCACACATCTGACCAACACTCAAGAGATTGTGCTTTAATCCCTTCAAATAGAAGACATCATCAGTGTTATGCTTGCCATCAAAAGAAATAGATCCTTTTCCACAAATCTTACTAGTTGTATCATCACCAAACCTAACCAGTCCTCCATCATATCCTTCCAAACTTATGAACTTACTTTTGTCACCAGTCATGTGATGAGAGCATCCACTATCAATAACCCATTCATGTTTGTCTTGCATAACCTAAACAACCATGGTACTTTCCTCCACTAGTTTTTGTTCCTTCACACAACTAGCAGGATTAGTAGACATGGGTTCTTCTTTAATAGCAATGGACAAGCATTCATTTCTAGTAGTACTACCATTATCTGATTCATCATTTGTTACTCCATCATCAAAATCTTTAACATAATAACATTTTTTTGGAATCCTAGGTCTATTCTTAGACCTTTTTGGAACTCTCTCAAGACATCTAGAGGCATAATGACCAATTTTACCACAAGTAAAACATTTGAAAGGTAATTTGCCTTTGAACTTACCAGTGCCTCAGGGTAGACTACTCACAAAATTTGCGTCCATTTTTTCAAGCTCATAATCGAATTCCACCTTGTACTTATCAAGTTTGGAAGGCCTTTGTGAAGTGTTGGCCTTGAAAGTAGTCTCTATCTTAGGAAGTGAATCAATAAGTTCCCTCATCTCAAAAGATGTTAGCAACCCAAGCAACTAATCTTTTGTCATTGTTGTCACTATTATTATTTATTCAATTGCAACCACCTTATGACAATAGGATTTATGCAGTGATCTCAAAATTTTATTCACAATTTCAGGTTCTTCAATCTTACCTCACACAGTTTTGTTTCCACTTACAAGCTCATCAGTCTTTTGCATATAGGATGAAATGTTCTCATCTTCACTCATCTTCAAACCTTCATATTTCACCTTCAAGCTTTGCAACTTGGTACTTTACATAGATTCATCTCCTTCATACAAGTTCTTCAACTTCTCCCAGATTTCATTTGTAGTATCTAGCTCAATGATCTTTGACATGTTTGTGTCAGATAGGGCATTCAATAGGGCATCTTTAGATTTGATATTCAACTCATACTCCTTGATCTTATCTTCATTTTTAGGACAATCCTTTGGTACTTCATACTTTGATTGGGTTATTTTCCATATATCAAAACCTAAGCAAATGAGATGGGTTTCCATGCGGATATTCCAAATGGAATAATTTGTTCCATCAAACCATGGACTTTCCTTCTTGCTAGACATCCTGGATCTACCTCAAGCAGTTAAGCTTGCCTTCGAGGAACCTTGTTTTGATACCAATTGGTGAAATGAACTAGACAACTAAGAGGGGGTGAATTAGTTGTCTCAAATCTTTAACTAATTCTGTAACTTAAAACATTAAACACTTGTCCATTCCTTGTTATGATTAAATCATGAAAGTATAAACTTAGAAACATAAACATAATTGCAAGATCATACACAAGATACACCATATTTTTACATGGAAAACCTTTCTAAGGGAAAAACCACAGTTGATGTTAGTCCACAAGATATATAAGTTATAACAATACCAAAAATCAAAGGGTCACTGCCAATAGGGCTCACTACCTAGAAAAAGGCTCACTACTAAGGGGTGGCTCACTGCCAAGGGGTGGCTCACTACTAAGGGGTGGCTCATTGCCAAAGGTTTTGAACTTAGATAATAGCATCTACTCCATGCCTGGATTTAGTTCTATTGAAGCACAATGCTCTTCCTCTACTCTGCTCTGCCTTCTACATTTCTTCACTTAACGTTGTATTTTCACAGAAGGACATGTTTCCCATGGACAACTTACAAGTATATATATCATTCGTCAACCTTGGAATGTACATCAAGGTCATCATTATATTCACCAACTGTTGGAACAATCTCCAAGGTCGACATTACAAACATTTACAAAATAGGTCTTGACCTAATACAAAATTATGCTAAGGAAATGTAGTAAAGATGTATGCAATTCATGCCACACCTTAGCTGGGACTCAAACATGATCTTCCACGCCACGACACACTTCCACAATCTTCAATAGATCTCCACAATCACTAGAAGTAACCAAGTCAGTTATGATTGGTTACATGTTATGTTATCTAGGAATAATCTTCAATCATGATTTGAATTCTTTAACATAGACTAATGTAAAGGTAGGAACACAATCAGGAGGCATCCACAAGCACATTATAATCACCAGGAACAATTGCACAAAATCTAACCACTTTATCCATGAGATTCTTCACATCAGGGCACATGAACTTCACTATTTGCAACTATCATAAAATAAAGATAGCTTGAGAATAGCCAAATCATGAACTATTGTATTTGTAGGCACTTATCATCATCCCAAACTTCCCTCTAGAACTATAGAGTAAAATAATTCAATGTAGAGAAATGCAGAGTAAAATACTTTCTCCATGTCACCAGTGAGTAATCAGAAAAAGTGTGTTTTACTCTGGTGAATGTAAATCACTCAATTCTTCATGCTGGAGGCTTAAACTTAGGATTTAGCATCTTTAGTCATGCCTCTAAATAACTTCCAATCTATACACCAATATCTTCAATCTACAAGCAATGCAGAACATTCTTCTAGACTATTCTTCAATATGCAACTCACTATCTTCACTATGATTCATTGTTTCCTTTCTGATTCTTCTGGAGGGGCTAATTTTCTCAATATCCTCAACATATAAGGTTTATAATCAATCAAAAGATAAGGATATAGTTGAAACCAATGACAACCCAGATATGTTGACATCAATGACAACATTGATTAGGCACATACTTGCAACAAGAACTGCTCCTCACCTCTTAATGAGGACTTTTGAAAATGATGGGATGTGCACTCTCCACAAGAAATACACCATCCTCACCTCATGACAAGGGCTTAAATGAATGTAAAATTTTTCAAACAAATCTCTGAGTATAGGAGGGACTCATCACCACCAATCTTTAAGACTACACCTGAGAACAAGTACATTGCTAACATCTAGAACAGATAGCTTACCTTATATATATGCCCCCACCTTAAGGTGCTTGATATCAAGTATTGATATCAAGCACATTAAGGTAGGAAGAAAACACACAAGGGAACATGAGCTCTCATAAAGCCCATGCCTCTCAGAGGTGACATGTACTTTACAATCACTAAATGTTCCCACAAACACATCCCTACAAGAAAAGTTTTAGTGTCCATATAATCATGATAAACAAAAATATATATGATCATTCACACAAAGAGCTAAGGTTATACTATGAATTCAAAGACCAAGTATAACCGTGTGGCTATACCACAGAAATCTCAAAACCAAGTGTAACCAAGGCGAGATTCAAAGATAAACAAAGTGTGTAGAGAAATAGTATTTTTATGGCTTGTAAGAGTGATAAGACACAATCTAGAGCACACAGAGTGTTTCTACTAGAAAAGTATCATATAATATAGTACAACCCCATCGTCATATAGGAAATAAGTCCAATTTTTTATTTCTTCCTAAAGGGACACTACGTCTGCATCAGTATAAATGTTTTTTGTCATCCACCCGCTATATAGAAACACTAGAGGAAGGGAAAAAATAAACCAAGAGAGGAGAAACAAGTTTCTTAGGGAAAGTCATGTAGGAGGGTGCCCCAAGTCACCAACCACAATGCTATGTCTATAAGACACAACACACATCAGTAAAAATAAAGGAGAAGCAATATAGAAGAATGATGATACAAATAGAAGAAGGGTCACAACAGAGGTGGTCTCCTAGTATCCTAGACTTTACAAGAGAATCAAGGGTCATCTCAGGAGTCCTAAACAACACATAATATATTATGGGGGAAACACATCATGAGAGATAAAGGGTTAGAAATACTTACCTATAGGGATAACCAGGCTAGCGGTTGTCAATGAGTAAATCATAGTCATTATCATCTTCCCACTCCTGAATGCTAGAGGAAAGTGGGACATAAGGTACCATAGACCAACTCTTATTCTTTTCTTTAAGTTGTCCATTCTTAAAGTCTTCTTGGTTTGATTCAACGTTTGGTGAAATGTTTTCTTATTGAGATGCAAGGCATTGGGCATAAGCTTGTTGTCTCCTCCTCCTTTCTCTTGCTTGTCTATTTCATTTTGTCCTACCACTTATCTCCTGTAAGATACTTTTTTTCTCATCCATAGGTTTTTGTGTTTTAGATGAGCAAGCACCAGGATCAAATCTCATTTGTCTAGGTGTAACATTTATTGTTGACAACTATCTCCTGATCCTTGTAAGGATGACGAGGGAGGAACCTCAACATAGGGTCCTTTTACTTTTTGTTTAGGATTCTCTTCAAATGCAAGTTGTTCATCTTTTGTTGTATCTTGTATAGGAGGACCAGCCACTTGATGCAATAGTTTCATTTTGTAGTTTCTATATCTCAAGAAGTTAAAGTTTGTCCATGGCTCTGGTTCCCGCTCAGATCTTTCCCAAAAGCAATCTAGTGTAAAATGTTGTCTTCTAACCAAAGGTTTGTACTTACTGCAAGGATGGTAATCACTTCTCCATTAAAACAAAATTTTACATAGTTATGAATTATTGAAGGGACAGCTTTCATAGCCTTTAACCATGGATGTCATAGTTTGATGTGAAATAGATTAGAAATGGGGACAACATCAAACCATTGTTCTACAGATTTCTCAAATATAGTGACCAATAAAGATATCTTTCCAAAAGTATTTATAAAGGTTCCCTTATGTGTCTTAATCATCATATCCGAAGGGTCATAAAAGCCTTGCATTAATTGATGTGAAAAGAGGAAGTCTTCTATGGTGATATTAGTCATACAATTAGGATCAATAAGGGTTCTATACATAGGATTTCCCATTATTTTCATAGTGATATAGAGAGGTCCTTTAGTGTCTCCAATTGTTCTATCATGATGTCTAAACACAATTTCAACTTCAAGGACCTTTCTTTTCATGTAAGACCTAGGAGGGAACCTATTCTTATTGTTGCAATTAGAAGCCATGTGTATATGTATTCAAATCAATTTGAAATCAGATTTTAAAAGGTTTTCAAATTTGATGCAAATGACAAGTGCAAAACAATGTATGAAAATGACCTAAAATGCTTGATTTTTTCAACTTTTTTCAATGCAAATAAGTGAAAGAAAAGGTGTTGTAAGGAAATTAATCAGGGGTAGCAAATAATGTTAGGGTTAGATAGAAGAAGATATCAATTAAATGCAAATAAAGATTAAATAGAGGAATGAAAATACACAGAAATAATAATAATGAGAGACATGTTTTAACATGGTTCACCCAAAGTTGGGCTACATCCACCAACAGAGAGTCCAAAATTTTTAACATGGTTCACCCAAACTCAGGCTACATCCACCAACAGAGAGTCCAAAATTATTATCCAATAAATAAAACCAATTACAACCAACAATCCCTACAACTTAATACCACTACAAATGCTACAATACATCAATGGAAACCCTAACCCTTAGCCGCTTTTATCAAGCCTTATGTCGGTTACAAAATTGGGGTTTTTTTTATGTTGGCCAATAGAAAAATCACTCCCGATGCCTTTATAAAATAATAAAAAACCGTTTGAGGTTTCGGGGGCACTGCCCCTCGACCCCACCCTATATCAGAACAAGGAGAGCACTAGGGGTGCTTCCCCTAGACCCCGCAAGCGGTGATGCCTCTTGACCCCATCTTGGGGGCGCTACCCCCAAACCCCCGCAAGGGGTGTTGCCCCTTGACTCCACTAAATAATTTGGGGGGAAACCGCGTTGATAAAAGTGGGGTAAATTTAACCTCTAAGTCTGATTAGGATCCATATAAAATCAAATAATATGTCTAATATTAGTCCAATATATCAATAATATCCTTCACAACACACTTTTGATGCCAATCTAGGATGATGGCAAGTCAAAGCCTACTAAAATATGTAATTTTTCACCAAATCTCAATGCAAAAGAGTGTGACAAAAGGTGTTGTGAGAAAAATGATGATGAACAGAAAATTATAACAGTAATAAAAGACACCTAATGAAAAAAAATACATCACAACACACTTATAGTGCCAGTCAAGGTCAAACCCTAGTGAAAATATAGCAAAAATATGCATTTTTTCACAATTTTTCAATTCCAAGACCTAGCAAGAGGGGTATTGTAAGGAATTTTAGGAGGTACAAATGATTATAGTAGTAATATCAGTCACCTAAAGCCATAAAATTTGTTACAACACACTTGGAGTGCAAATCTAGGTCAAACCCTAGGGCAAATATAGCTAAAATATGTAATTTTTCACCAAATTTCCATTGTAAGAGCCCATAAAGAGGTGTTGTAAATAATTATACAAGGGGTAGTATATAATAACCCTGGTAATAACCAAATAGTGCAGAAAAATCCTTTACAACACACTTAGGATTGAAATCTAAAGAGATGATAAGGCTAAAATCTAGTTAAAAATCAAGGTTTTCAAACGCTAGGCATGAAATTTTGCAAGAAAATCACTATGATGCAACACTACAGTTATAAATCCATCCTAATGAGTGTTTTAAAATGGTAGTAAAATCTAAAATAATATTTTTACTACAAACCCTAGCTAATACAAAACTAGGTTATTGTAGTTAGGGTAAAATTGCAAATCAGGGCAAATGAATAAACAGCAATGATAAAAACCCTAGCAATGCACAATGAAGCACAAGACAACATGAAAATCAAAATAACAAATGTAAATGCAAACCGATCTCCACGCTATGCTTGATTTATCTCCATTGCTCTTCTCCACCTCGCATGAGCATGCAAGATTTTGAAGGATTATTGTTGGAGGAATGTTGGGTGCTCATTTCTGCAGCATAACATTAAGATGAAGATGACATGAGGATGATAGTTGAAGGATGCAAAGGCTCTAATGATATTTTGACAGAATAATGGTACTTGAAGCTCAATGCATTTTAGAAAATTTGGCAGAATAAGGGTACTTGAAGCTCAATGCATGCTAATGGCTTGTGAGGGGGTTGATTTATAGAAAAGGCTTGATTCAAATGAATGGTTGAGATTAAAAAGCTAATTGATTGATGTGGACGGCTAGGATTGATTCGGTTATCCCACTCTTCAAGGGAGTTGTAGTCATTTGACAAGTGTTCAGGAGAATAGGGCTCATGTGTGCTTGTGTACATAAAAAGTACTACATGTGAAAGATATTAAATAAAGTATGTAGTACCACTTATCTTTTTTAAATGAAAGAGGCACACATGTCGGCTCATAAGATAAATGATAAAATTAATTAAATAAATAAAATTTATTTAATTAATTGGAAAGTCGGCTTATGATGAGAACTTAATTCAAATAAAATATTTGAATTAGTTGGGATATGAGTTGGATATTAATTAAATAAATAAAATTTATTTAATTAATTGGCTAAATGAATAGGATGAGATAAGATATGATGTGGAAATTAATTAAATAAATAAAATTTATTTAATTAATTGGCTTAATGGATAAATGGGATTAAGAGTGGGATTTAGGACAAAATGCTACAAGCTGTCTAGGATAATGGTTTAACAAGGTGTTGCTAGACATGGACAAAGTTGGGACAAATTTGGGTGTCTACAGTTATATGAAAAAATGTACAATTTCAAGCAATTTTCCTCAATTTAATCATGAAAATGTAATCTAAATGAATGATGAATGGCAATTTTTTGTATTTAAAATCAAATATGATACTAATGACATAAATTTTATGAAATTAAATGCTAATTAATCCAAATTATTTGAAAATGCAAACTAAAAATGCTAATTTTTTTCAAAATTTTCAAAATTTTCAATTTTTTTTGTATTTTTTCAAATGCAATAAGATGAACAATGAAATGAATGAATGGAATGAATGTAAATTTGAAGCACAAAACTCAACAAGGTGCAAAATTAATCAAAAACATAGGTTCACCAAAACATTTAGGGTAAAAAGAAACAGATTTTGTTTGTTTAGGGTTTGTGTGTATCCTCCTTTCACCTTAGACATTCAAGGACTTTAGGTCAAGACGAAAATCTACTATTAGGCATGCAGTCACTTGGAATATTAGGGAAAATTAGAATTGTGTGATATAGTTGTTTTATTATGCCCAATTATGCTTAAAACCCTAATTATGGAAATTCAGAAGCAAACAAACAAATGATAGGAAATTCTCTCACATAGAGCTACTAAATGATAATAAAATGTGTACTAGTTCTTGAAGTTCAAAAAATGGAAAATTTAGGCACTAATAACTAGGTGCCTATTGGTCATGATGTTAGTCATAAACATGTATAGATTAAAAGTACACATCAACCTTTATTCATCTTGAAAGATACGATGAATTCAAAGAATTCATGATCCCAAGTCTCCAGTGATTAGGTCTTAATCATCTGACGTTACTCAGAGGTTCATGTGCGTTGCTATTTCCATTTTGGGGCCTTACGTTGAGTTCATCATCATGACACTATTTTTCTAAAGATTCTTCACAAAGAGGTCATTTTATGCAGTTGTTTGATCAAATGATACAGAAATACTTAAACCTTTGCATGATATCTATCAATTATACATGCTTTAGCTTCAAATATGCTAAATATTTTCAGTTATCTAGGAGATGTCTGCATATTTGCGTTATTTGCTTGAAATTATCAATTATTTGCAATTATGATGGTGAAATGCTCTAAAATTTAAATAAAATTGAAAGAAATGCTTCAAATTAATGTTGAACCTTTAGCTATTGAACCACATGTATATCAAATACAGTCATGAAGAGAAGAAAACCAAACCATATGTTCACCAGGATATTCCACAGCTAGATACAGTTAATGCTAACTTCAAAGGAATTGTATGAAAACAACATATACAAGTAGACATGCACTCCAAGGGACAGAGCAAATCACCACATATATCCAGAATTCACACACTAATTACTCAAGATTTACTATGAATTGTAATCAAAACAGTCTTCTCATTCATTAAGTATGCAAGGACATAAATGTATACAAAAGCTTTGAAATGAGCCCTGAATATTTTAGCACACGAATTTCAATTAAGTTTCGAATGTTTGAAATGAGGCATTCCAACACCTTTTTTAGAACAAGGTGAGGAATCCGTTACAAAAAGATCTACGATCTTGATTTATCTATGAATATCTATGGTTAGTATTTCCTTTGACTTTGTCAACTTTATCAAATGGCACAAGTTACCAGCTGGCAACTATCTGAAATACTTATTTTCACTAAGTATTAGATACCGATATTTACTTTATGATGCATCATCATCTACTTTATCTGACTCATGTGCTCCGTCATTAGGTGCATCACTATCTATCACTTCATCATCCTGATGATGCCGACCTTGTATATGAGGCTGCATGATGACCCTAACATTTTCATACAATTGCACTATTCTATCTATTTCTCCACCATCCTGTGTCTTTGCTTTGATAATGGCGTGTTTATGTGTCTGATATTTATTTATGATGCTATCTAGTTTATTTTTTTTGTTGTGCAGTGCCTCATTATAATATTCCATTTGTTGCAAGTATGAGGTTAATAAGTGTTGTCATTGATGTCAACATACTCATATTGCATTGACAAGAAGGATTGGATGAGCTGTGTGCTGAGGATATTGAGAAAATTAGTCTCAGTCACGAATAGTGAAGAACAGTGATGAGAAGAAGGCAAAAGTACTCATAAGTTGATGACCAAAGGTTGCAGATTAAAGGGTTTGTAGATATGAGTCTTGAGATGATCCAGTTAAGTTTTCAAAGGTCCGCATGTAGATTTGAAGAAGTTGTGATTGATCAAGTAGAACCGGTTCCGGGAAGTGCTCCGGAGTGATAGAGTGCTACAAAGAGGTCCGGTGAGATCCGGAAGTACATTATCCTATCTTGTGGATTGGATGGAGTGTTTGGGATATCCTTGTGATATGTCATCTCTATTTGTTCATGATGTGGAGGTCCGAAAGCACATGTTTCAGTACGACAATGGCGGTAGACTATGTTCTTGAAGTTCTGGATGAGGAAGAGAAGAGATTCTAGTGAACAGAGGAAGTGCGGATGTTCCTGGTCATTTAGGCTAGCTTGTGAAGGATCTTGGATCGTGTTGAGGTTGTGTTATTGATCTGCATTGGTGGTAGAGCCCAGAATTGAAGATATTCTTCTGGATGAAGTTCTTGTTCAGACTAGCCGACCAGATGAGTTGTTCATCTTACAAATATTCTTGTGGTGGCTGACTAGATGTGTTATTCATCTTGCGAATGTTCTTATGGTTGAGTACAGACTTAGATGCTTATTCCTAAGTCAATGTCTTATATAAATGAAGGTTTGTGAATCCATTTTGGAGTGTGGTGTGTGGCGGATGAGTGTGGTATAGCGAAAGAGCGAAAGGCAGAGTAGGTATGTTTTGAGCTTAAATGGAACTAATCCAGACATGGTGAAGATGTCATTCTCCAGTTCAAAGTTGTGATACTTATGATCTTGTAGATAGTGTGTCTCTTTTGTAGGCAGTGTGCCTCTTTGTGAGTAGTGTGCTTGGGTAGTGAGCCCTGACTAGCATGTGCCATTTGTTTTTCTTATTCTTCTAACAAAGAATAATCCTTGGGTTAATCACCCCGTGGTTTTTCCCTTAACTGAGTTTTCCACGTCAAAAATCTTGGTGTCTAATGTGTTGATGTTTATCTGCTTCGATGTTTATGCTTTCTACTTTCATGAATGGTTAATTGATATGCTGTCATCTAACAAAGAAGAATCAAATGTTTAAGTAAAAGCAAGTTTTTGTACAACTGATTTAGATCCCTCTCAGTTGTGAGCCCTAGATCTAACAATTGGTATCAGAGCCAAGTTCCTCTGAAAGAAGCTTAACTGCTTGAGGAGATCCAGGATGTCGTCATATAAGAAGGATATTCCAAAGTTCGATGGAACCAATTTCTCTCTCTGGAAAGGTCGCATGAGATGTCATTTGGAGTGCATGGGAAAAGCTTATCTGTCCATGATCACAAAGGCTTATGTACCTCCACAAGGTGGTCTGACAACACTGAATGAAATCACAGATGTTGAAAACAATTTGCGGACAAAAGAAGCTCTTCTAAGCGCATTGAATGATACAGATCTCTCAAATGTTATTAACCTACCAACTGCATATGAAATCTGGACTAAACTGGAACTTCTATATGAAGGAGATGAGTTTGTCAAGAGTGCAAGGTTGCAAAGTCTGAAAGGGAAATTTGAAAGATTGAAGATGAGAGATGATGAAAATATCACTACCTTTATGCCAAGAGTGAATGAGCTGGTGTGTGGAATCAGGAATGCTGGTGGAGTTCTAGATGAAAATGAAATTGTTTGCAAAATTCTCAGATCTCTTCCTGCTGCCTACAAAATCAAGGTTGTTGCCATTGATGAATTCAGAGCCCATACAACTGTCACAAGAGAGCAATTGGTTGGCAAACTGGCTGCATTTGAAATGACTAAGTTTGGAGATGATCCCCCCAAGACTGAATCTGCATTCAAAGCCAGTGCCTTTGTGAAAGGCAAACAAAGATTTGATCCTAGAGAGAACTCTTCAAGGAAGCTATCATGGTATGATCAAGCAAGGAAAGACATGGAAGAGGAAGAAGCAGAAATAGCTCAACTTGAAGCTCTCATTGCAAAGAGACTGCCAAGGGAATCCGATAAGTATGAAGGAAAACTACGCTTTAAATGCTTCAACTGCAATAAGATTGGTCATTTTGCTTCAAGATGTCTAGAAAGATCTACAAGATCAAATGCTAACAGACAAAGGTTCCAAAAGAACTGTTATTATGTTCATGAAGAAGATGATAATGAAGGAGTAACAGATGATGAATCAGAAAAGGGAAGCAAATCCAGAAATGAATGGGTGTTTATTGCCATCAAGGAAGAAGACTCAATATCCTCTGAATCTGTCAATCATAAGGTTGTTGAAAGAGCTTTGGCTACCCAAGTTGAAGAAAAGGATGATTGGGTTATTGACAGTGGATGTTCTCACCATATGACAAGTGACAAGAACAAGTTCTTAGATTTGGAAAGGTATAAAGGAGGAATGGTAAAGTTTGGTGATAATTCTGCTGGCAGAATCAGAGGTAGGGGAACTATTTCTTTTGATGGAAAGAGCAAAACCGGTAATGTACTATATGTTGAAGGATTGAAGCACAATCTTTTCAATGTTGGTCAGTTGGTGGATAAAGGCTATGATCTCCACTTCAAGAATGGAAGGTGCAGGATCTTTGGAAGCTCCAGAACTGAGATTGCATCCGGTACTCAAACAAAAGGTAATATCTTCCATCTAGTTGGTTCTAATAAAAGTTGTCTGTTTGCTCAAGTTGATCAGAGTTGGTTATGGCATAGAAGGATGTGTCATGTGAATTTTGATAACATCGTCAAGATAAGCAATACTCAAGCTGTAAGAGATCTTCCTAAATTGGTGAAACCTACAAATAGCTTGTGCAAAGAGTGTCAGCTAGGTAAACAGAGCAGAGTCTCTTTCAAAAGCAAAGATCAGTCCACTACCAGATTACTGGAATTAGTCCATACTGATCTATGTGGTCTGACAAGAATCAAGAGTATGCAAGGTGATAGATATTTCATGTTACTGATTGATGATCATTCCGAGATGATGTGGGTTACCTTCCTAAAAGAGAAATCAAAAGCCCTTGAGAAGTTCAAGATCTTCAAGGCTATGGTAGAGAATCAAACCGGATTGAAACTAAAATGTTTAAGGTCTGATAGAGGTGGTGAATTCACATCCAGTGAATTCATAGACTTTTGTGAAAAGCATGGCATAAGGAGACAATTGTCTGCTCCTAGGACTCCACAGCAGAATGGAGTAGTTGAGAGAAAGAACCAGACCATCTAGGAAGCAGCCAGGACAATGATGATGGAAGCAAATGTTTCTCAGGTGTTTTGGAGAGAAGCTGTCAGCACTACAATCTACACCCTTAATTGAGTTCAAATTAGAAGCAATACCAGTAAGAATCCTTATGAACTTTGGTTTGGCATAACTCCCACTATGAGATATTTTAGAGTATTTGGTAGCAAGTGTTACATCAAAAGAGATGAAGATTTAGGAAATTTTGATGCTAGAAGTGATGAAGGAATTTTCTTGGGTTACTCCACTCAAAGCAAAGCATACCGGTGTTACAATAATAGATTGAGAAAGATGATAGAAAGTACGAATGTGAAGGTTGATGAAGGAGTTGTGAAGCCCTCAAGATTCTATGAATGTGAAGAAGATGATTAGAATGATTCTCTGGTGCAAGGAGCTCCATCCTCCTCTGAAATTTAGATCTAGACTGATCCGGTAAATCAGAAAGAAGAAGCTTGTCTGAATGAGCCTGATCAAGAATTAGTAGTGCAAGAAACTCCCAAAGTTCCAAGGTATGTAACTCTAAATCATTCTGAAGATCAGATCATAGGTGACAAGAGTAAAGGGGTAGAAACAAGGAGAAGAATTACTCAAGACTCAAATGAATACTGTTTGATTTCAAAGATTGAACCTAAGACAGTTAATGAAGCTTGCAATGATGAAAACTGGACCAAAGCAATGGAGGAAGAATTGATGCGAATTGAGAAAAATCATACTTGGGATCTTGTTCCCAGACCTAGAAACAAGAATGTGATTGGAACCAAATGGGTCTTCCAGAACAAACTAAATGAAGTTGGTGAAGTAATCAGAAACAAAGCTAGATTGGTCTGCAAAGGTTACTCTCAAATAGAAGGAATTGATTTTGAAGAGACTTTTGCTCCGGTGGCAAGAATTGAAGCAGTCAGATTATTTCTTGCATTTGATGCCTTCAAAAACTTCAAGGTATATCAGATGGATGTCAAGTCTGCCTTCCTAAATGGTGACTTGGAAGAAGTATACATTGAACAACCAGATGGATTTAAATTATCTGATCATGATGATATGGTCTGCAAGTTGAAGAAAGCACTGTATGGTTTGAGGCAAGCCCCAAGAGCATGGTATGAAAGGTTGGATAAGCATCTTGTATAGATTGGCTTCAACAAAGGTACTACTGACAGTAACCTATACTTCTAAATAGATAAGGAAAACATCTTGATTATTGAAGTATTTGTTGATGATATTATCTTTGGAGGAAAGGACAGCATGTGTAAAACTTTTGCAAATCATATGAAAAGTGAGTTTGAAATGTCAATGCTTGGTGAAATGAATTTCTTCTTGGGTCTGCAAATTACTCAGACAAAGAAAGGCATCTTTATCTGTCAAACCAAATATGCAAAAGAATTATTGAGGAAATTCAGAATGGAAGATTCAAAGCCAATGAACACCTTTATGGCAACCAGATGTAAGTTAAGTAAAGATGATGACTCTCCTAAGATAGATCAGACCAAGTACAGATCAATGATTGGAGGACTATTGTATCTCACTCAGACTAGACCAGATATAATGCAGGCTGTTGGTCTTGTGGCAAGATTTCAGGCTGAGCCCAGAGAATCTCATGTCATGGCAATCAAAAGAATTTTTAGGTACTTGAAAGGAATAGCTAAGTATGGTCTATGGTATCCTAGAGATCAGGATTTCTCTCTTCATGCATACACAGATGCAGATTGGGCAGGAGATGTGGATGACCGGAAGAGTATAAGTGGAGGAGCATTCTTTTTGGGAAAAAGGTTGGTTTCTTGGCTTAGCAAGAAACAAGAGGCAATATCCTTGTCTACAACTGAAGCAGAATATATTGCAGCAACAAGTAGTTGTACTCAGATCTTATGGATGAAGCAGATGCTAAGAGATATGAAAGTAGAATATGAGGAGCCTATCACAATTTTCTGTGATAATTCAAGTGCAATAAATATTTCTAAAAATCCGGTGTTGCATTCTAAAACCAAGCACATATCTATCAAGTTTCACTTTCTGAGAGAGCAAGTGAACAAGGGTGAAGTCAGATTGGAGTATGTACCCTCAAAGGAACAGATTGCAGATATCTTTACTAAACCTCTTCCCAAAGACTCTTTTGAGTATCTCCGGGAGAAGCTAGGGGTCATGGCCCCTCTGGTGATGAAATAGGATGCACTGATGCGCATCAGTCTGGTGGATATCATAGTCATATCTTGTGATTTGGATTGATGATGGGGAGCTGCTACTAAGGGGGAGTAGCTGGTATGATTCTGATGTGATAAAGTTGCAAGTATGAGCCCTTTTCCATTGATGTCAAAGGGGGAGAGAAAACACGTGAAAAACAAGTGGTTGATGATCAAAGGGGGAGCAGTAAAGGAAGAGAAGACATATGAAGAGTTGTTGTTGATAGGGGGAGCTGTGACAGAAAGGAGAAGATCTTGTCTTGATGTTTTTTCACATCATATGTTGCCATCAATGACAAAGGGGGAGATTGTTGAAAGTATGAGGTTAATAAGTGTTGTCATTGATGTCAACATATTCATATTGCATTGACAAGAAGGATTGGATGAGCTGTGTGCTGAGGATATTGAGAAAATTAGTCTTAGTCAGGAACAGTGAAGAACAGTGATGAGAAGAAGGCAAAAGTACTCATAAGTTGATGACCAAAGGTTGCCAATTAAAGGGTTTGTAGATATGAGTCTTGAGATGATCCAGTTAAGTTTTCAGAGGTCCACATACAGATTTGAAGAAGTTGTGATTGATCAAGTAGAACCGGTTCCGGGAAGTGCTCCGGAGTGACAGAGTGCTACAAAGAGGTCCGGTGAGATCCAGAAGTGCATTATCCTATCTTGTGGATTGGATGGAGTGTTTGGGATGTCCTTGTGATATTTCATCTCTATTTGTTCATGATGTGGAGGTCTAAAAGCACATGTTTAAGTATGACAGTGGCGGTAGACTATGTTCTTGAAGTTTCGGATGAGGAAGAGAAGAGATTCTGGTGAACAGAGGAAGTGCGGATGTTCCTGGTCATTCAGGCTAGCTTGTGAAGGATCTTGGATCATGTTGAGGTTGTGTTATTGATCCACATTGGTGGTAGAGCCCAAAATTGAAGATATTCTTCTAGATGAAGTTCTTGTTAAGACTAGCTGACCGGATGAGTTTTTCATCTTACAAATATTCTTGTGGTGGTTAACCGGATGTGTTATTCATCTTGCGAATGTTCTTATGGTTGAGTGTCAACTTATATGCTTATTCCTAAGTCAATGTTTTGTATAAATGAAGGTTTGTGAATCCATTTTGGAGTGTGGTGTGTGGTGGATGAGTGTGGTATAGCGAAAGAGTGAAAGGAAGAGCAGGTATGTTTTGAGCTTAAATGGAACTGATCCAGACATGGTGAAGATGTCATTCTCCAGTTCAAAGTTGTGATACTTATGATCTTGTAGACAGTGTGTCTCTTTTGTAGGCAGTGTGCCTCTTTGTGAGAAGTGTGCTCAGGCAGTGAGCCCTGACTAGCATGTTCCATTTGTTTTTCTTATTCTTCTAACAGAGAATAATCCTTGGGTTAATCACCCCATGGTTTTTCCCTTAACTAGGTTTTCCACATCAAAAATCTTGGTGTCTGATGTGTTCATGTTTATCTACTCCAGTGTTTATGCTTTTTGTTTTCATGAATGGTTAATTGATATGCTGTCATCTAACAAAGAAGAATCAAATGTTTAAGTAGAAGCAAGTTTTTGTACAACTGATTCACCCCCCCTCTCAGTTGTGAGCCCTAGATCTAATACCATTTTCACCTTGGTCCTCACCAGTTTATCCATGATTTCTTCTGTCATTTGGCCTAATGGATCATCGGCAACAAATTGGAAGTTATTATGTAGAGCTTGGATTGCAAACTCTTCATCTTGATTATCTATCTTCCCTTCCACTTTTCCTTCTAGTGTTTCCAAAATCTCTGCTTCAAAGGACATCATATCATGTAATTTTGTGCTAATTTCTCTCAACTTATTGTTGCATCTTTTGAGCACATCACATTCAAATTGAATGTCTTTATACCATATATCTACGAACAATGCAGTGTTATTATTCATCATCTACTTTTTGATGAGCGATTGAGGATTTATCCTCCTTATTTCTCCCAGGACATCCAATACCTTTTCCAATTGGAAAGATCTTTTACCTGTCTCCATTTACAGCTTGTCTACTTTCTTCCTAGAGTCACTGAGAGTACTCCATCTCTTCAAAGAGACCTTTACCATTTCTTCTACTGTATCAAATGTGGAATACATCCACTTTCTCAATATGGATGATTCATGCTTCATGAGATCCAATTTATTTACCTCCTCTTGAGAAATAGCAGTCAATGGGACTGCATGATTAGTAGAATCATCTTCAGGATTAGTCAGCCTTCCTATATATGCATGCAACTGAGCAATGTGCTCTTTGTGTTGCTTATTTTTCTCCTTTTCTCTCTTAACTTTTTGAATCAAAGAATCTATAATGTCTTTACTTTCTTGACCCTCCTGGTCTTCATTTACAAACCCCAGGTCAACTGTATTAATCTGGAATTCTTCCAAAGTAATTTTACCCTTCTCTTTATCTACAGTGGGTATTGCTATTTATACAGTCCTTCTTCTAGTAGTCGGATCTCTTTTAATGGCTGAAGTCATTCTAGCCTTCCTCTTTGGTATTATTAGATTTTTAGAAAACAAGGTGGATACATCAAATTCTTGAATCTCAAAATCTACCTCTGTGTTTACTTCCTTTTCCAACCATCGAGGTACTTGATCATATTTCTCCACATCATCATGATGTTCACCTTGACCTCCTGTATCTATCAGCATATGTGATGGAGAAGGTGATTTCCTCATTTCTTCTTCATGATGCTCATCTTGAGGGTGATCCTACGCTACATCCTCCTACTGAGGAATTTCCTTTTCTAGAGGAGCATCATCCTGAGGTGGAGGATCTTGTGATGTGTCTATATGATGATCATGATGATCATGATCCTTCTCCATTATTACCTCATCCACTTTTGGCTTTTCCTCCTATTGAGGCACATTCATAGTGGTGGATATTGTGGAATCTTCCTTAGGTGCTGGTATTTGTTCTGAAACCACTATTTGTTCTGCACCTGCATTACTTACTTCTTGAACTTTAGAAGCAGGATCTTCTAAAACATCTTTCTCATTAGCCTTCTTTTCCTAAACCTCTACTATAATAGGTTTTGCTGATGTATCCTGTTGATGTTGTTGGCTTATTTCTAAAGCATGGCCCTTTGGTTCTGCCATCTTCACTTCTTCCATATGTCCTTTTTTATCAGGTGTACCTGCTGGATGTTTAGGACTTACATCCTGTCTATATGTTAAATCCACTACTGCAGGACTTGTCACCTGTGCAACTAATGTGTCCAACCCTATTTCTTGAGCTATCTTCTCTAGACTATTTTCTTTTTCAGCTTCCACTTGCTTCATCTCCTCCAATATTGTTTGAACTGATGGAGTCCCCTGAGGAGTCATGTGCGTACCTGTAGCAAGGGCTTCCATCTTCTATGAAGCTACTTCCTTCACTACCTCATCATTAGATAGATTAACTATTTCATCCAATGAGATAATGCCTCCCTTGACTATCTTGGAGGTCTCTTTTCTTTGCTCTTCTACAAGTTTAGTCTTGAACTTCACTATGGTAGGAAGTGGAATATTGTGTTGAAATTCCTTATGGAATACTTCACTACTTGCCCCTTTCAACAGTATAGGGGATTGCTTTATCTCCCCCCTCATAGAGGTTCTTGGTTTCTTAGGTGGGGTAGCTACCACCACCTGTGGGGCTTTTCTTTTCCTTTTGAACAGCAAAGGAGATTCCTCTTCCACATGCTCTTCTTCCATAAGGATATCCTCTTCTATTTGTTTTTGTGAGGACTGACCCTCTTCTTGGGTCTCAACAACTACTACCTCTATTGTCTGATCTTTCTTAGACTTTTGTTTTACCGGCCCATGGAGGTGATGCTAATCCTGATCCTGATGTTGTTACTTCCTCATCTGGAAACATTGCCCTTTCAATGATCACCCCTTTGGGTTCATTATCAACTTTCTTACCCCTAGGGGGTCTTTTACTTTGTTGTTGTTGTGGAGATAGCCTCTCTCCTTTAGACTTCCTTTTTTCAATTATAAAATCATCATATTCCTCATCAGGAATATCCTGTCTCTTCTTTTTGTTATCTACAGTAATAACAACACCCTTCTTCTTCAATGCCTCAATTTGTTCATCAACCCAAGCTTGGTTTAGGTGTAATGTCCTGGCAATGAAAGGATCTAAAGATATATCCTCTTTTATAGTCAGATCAGGTGTAGATATTGTATCATTATATAGTTTCTTTTCTTCATACTCATCTGCTATTATCCTGCCATCATCCTTTTTCAACTGTGAAGGAATGGAGATGCAATCAAAGGTTTTGATTTGATTCAATGTTAACCTTTGATATCTTCTTCTTCTGGCTTCTACTTCATCTTCACAATCCACCCAGAAGTCTTCCAGGTGCATCTTATGAATATGTTTCCCAATCATCTTCTGTACTCTCCCATAAGGATCATATGGCCTTACCAGTGGGAATGGCTGCAATTGCATTTTATTCAAAGTAACCATAACTTTCTTGATACTTTCTGAATCCATGCACATATACCAACCAATGGTTACTGGAAACAAAATTGGTAGTATTTTCTGAGCCTCCTTGTATGTTTTCAGTATTGTGGAGCTCTGCCTTATAAACTCCATTAATATCACTGCATCAGTGGGGTATCTTGGCAACATGAGGGGATGTCCTTCAAAGCCCTTAACTCTCATGTAAGAAAATGTTGCAAATTGAATGAACCAGGCTCCATGCCTGTAGATTATTTCTTGAACCTCCATGCTCAATCTTTTTGTCCTATCCTCCTCCATGGTTCTCACCAAATGCATTGAGAATGCATCATTTACCAATTTGTAATCTTGGAGGTAATTAACTCTTTGCAACTAGGGATGATGATCCCATATATGTACAACATTGATTGTACCTATAACCTTCCCATCTGTAACTAGTGCATCAAATGTACCTTTGTAGGCACAGGAGTAGACAATGTATGATGTCATGTAAAAAGAACAATTTGAACCTCCCAGGTTCATCATCTGCTCATGTAGAGCATCACTTATCAATTGGCCCCATAGTGGCTTGATGTATGCATATATGCACATCATGATGACACCGTACATCCAGTCCTTAAAACTACCAACATTAGGCTGGCCTGTCACCCTGCTAAGCAATGCAATCATATACTGATATTCTTCGTCAAAGTCATACTTATACAATTGCACAGGAAGTTTAGCAGCCGCAGGGTATGTGCTATTCTTGGCCCTCCACTAATACATATTCTTCCTTGCCTTCTTCTTGTTGTTTTCATACTCAACCTTAGATTTCTTCGGATCAACACTGTTAACCTTCCTGCCCAATGGCAGTCCAAATGTCTTGGAAAGACCCTTAATGGACAGATCTGCATATATTCTCCCATGCTTTACCACCTATCTTGTTTGTGGATTGTAGTTTCGTGCACACTCAATAACCAGCTCTGGAGACTCCATGGAGTACAGAAAACTGGCTGCATTCCACATCCCTGACACGAATACTGCATCCAGCAGGGTGCTTTTGTTCTTTTCATCATTTAGTTTAGCGGACCAGGCCTCCAAATTGGTACTTCCTTGATGCGTATCTGTTATGGTACCATACTTGAATAGGACCCCTTTAGGAGATGCGAACATGGGCCTTCTGAACTCAGCCTCACACTTACCTAACCTCTTGTCAGCCATGGATATCTGCAATTAACAAGATTTGCCTTATAATGGATATTCACAAGCATGCATATAACAATTTACCTCTACTAACATCATGCATACTATACTTATTCAACATTTACTTATCATGGGATGTATAAACTAGAACCTACAACATCATACCTGATTATGCAAAAGAAACAGGATGAGGGTTTCCATTACTTACCTGGTTATGCAGATCCCCTTTTGATTATACCAGTAGCTTTTTGGAAATGCTCTTAATTCTGGTGCTAATTCTGCACTTCTTGTTGCTGTAAACTCTGTTCGTCCAAGTATCGCCTGTATGAGGGTTTGGAAGCTAGCGCACTGTAAAAATGATTTTATCATAAGGTAAGTGTGAAATGACAATTGAATTTACCTTTTAACCTTGCAATTAGGGTGAAATTAGGGCAAACCCTGACGTATCAGATTTTAATCGTTGATTTCTCTCACGAAAACTCAGGATTTCGCTAGGTGTTTCATCAGGTTTTGTGGTCGGCGGGAACTACCTACCACCTATGCGTGCATTAAATGTCAATGGCAACAACGAGAACTGGGTGATATCCGTATGACAAGATATTTTTGAATACATGATACTATTTGGATATCAGGGTGATATTTTCAAATATGATCCAAGTGCAATATGATCATCCTCCTTGAGAGGAAAAACTATCTTGAAAAGATCAGGTAGTGAAAGCACCCTTAGGTCGTGCTTTATACATCAGGAGGATATTTCAATATATCAAGTGATATTACAAAAATGATGATGACCAGATAAAATATAATGTCTCCCTCGAAATATCGGGATGACGTCATCTAGATATTGGCTCATTATATCGCTATGGCATCATGATGTCATCGGCATATTATGCAAGAAGGATCATGTTTAGGAAATATGCCTTCAAGAGGTAAAAATGATGATTACGTCATCGTCATGTTTGTTTCTTTGTTTATCGAACTTGAATGACATCATCAGGATAATGGCTTAAGGGGATATTTCATGGCAGGAGGATTTTGAGAAATATTGGGTTACATTGATAAATATGACCCTCGCGAAATACATAAGGTTGTTGATGGGTAAAGGTCACTATCACCTAAAATGGACGTTCAGACATTTGGACCGCATGATTTATCGGGTGATAAATTAGATCGGGATGACCTTCGGTAATATGACTGATATTGAGAAATATGATCCTCCCCTCGTGAAATATCAAGTTTGACCAAGATTTTGACCATTCATAACTTTCACATCCTAACGAATATAAGGGTGATACAAACGGCAAACCTACATGAAATTTCATGTTCTTTCTAAATATGAGGTTACTGGAAGGAAATATGAATTTCGATAAATTGACCTCATCATGATGACTTACCCAGCCTCCCCATGCATGATGATCTGCATGACTTACTTTTACCAAACCGCCAGAAAGTACAAAACAAGCCCAGCAAAAGTTGGGTCCCTGTTTTACCAAGTCAAAATGGGGCATGTTGTGTAACCACACAACAGTGCCCAAGTCCAAGGTACCTGTTTCTTTGTGGAATCTTGATCTTCTTCCAACATTGCCCTACACTATAACTTCCATTTTCTAGAATTCAACTGCAGAGGACACAGGGACTAGCACCCAAGTCTAGGAAAAGCTTAAGAGTCCTGCTTCTTTTTAGATCCAAAAACCTTTTTTTCTGCTATTCCTTCTTGCAACTCAACATCTACAGAACTTGACACCTATAACCTGCAATCACAAGGTGTGTGGTAGGGGGTTTTGGTGTTTAGAGGCTTGCCTCAGTCAAGCCTTGGAGAGACATTCAAGTCTTCTAAAAACCATTGTCAGATAGAGAGTGGGAAATCCAATTGATAAATGATTGAAAACACAAATGATATCACCTTGTAGTGAAGATCTCACATAAGGAAGCTCTTCATGCCATGACGAGATGAATGTCAAATCTACAAATACAAACACAATAACAATGCTCTACTCTACAACACAATGAATAATGTGAATGCTCAAAGTCACAAATATGCTAAAGTCATCTAGTAATCAGTTAGTAATCATCTAGTAATAATCTAGTCATCATCTCGTTTATAAATGAATGCCTAAACATGCTTATATATGCAACTACAAACATTCCCACCAATAATTTCGTAATTCAAACTTATCATGTCAGCCTAGGACCCAAATAATGGTCATAAACTGACACTTAAAATTTTGGCCTGACCCAAAATAGGGCAGGACTAGGGTCTGGATGACCAAGTCCTCCCCCCATTTTAGGCAAGGATCATGTCAAGTGAATCTCCTGAGTCCTATTTTCCATGAAACATCAGGGTTTTCTGATCGGGAATCATCAAAATCATGCAAAATATCCTAAATGTATCAAAAGACCTAGGAGCTAGACCTTAAGAGGGAAGAACCCCCAAGGGGACATTTTTTGATGTAACACAACTTACTTGAAATGACATCAGCAATTTTCCCATCTATTTTAATAGTGTTGGGTAATTTTTCTTTTCTACCTAGAAGTTTCAAACATAAGTGCTTGATGGACTAATGTATCTTAGGGATATCCCTTATTTCCTGTAACAAAGGAACTTCAATATGTATCTTCCTAAGTTCCTTGATTAACTAAGAGTCATCATGACAAATCTAGATTTCCATAGATTTTGGAGGAGCCTATTTTAATCGTTCTGGGAATGGAACAGAGGGTTCCTGTAGAATTTCTTCTACTTTTTTCATTTTAGTCTTCTTATCATTTTTTTGTTCCATAGTGCTAGGTATAACTTCCTCATCATTAGTGACCTCCTCAATAGGAATGTTTACAGGAATGTTTCAAGATTGAAATTGGATGTCATTAATTTCTACAAAATTTAGGGTAGTTCTATTAGGATAAGAGTTATACACTTGATGTTACGATCTATTATTTTTGGGATTTGGAACTAGCTAAGAAGGCATCTGTGGTTGGTTTACCTAATCATTTGGATTTGAGTTTGGAGGTTGTGAGGGTCCATGAAGTAATGGTTGAGGTTGATTCCTAAATCACCTCATTCATTGGTTATATTGAGGTACCCACCATCATGGATATTACTGTTGATTTGGCCACTAGAGAACAAGCCAAGATTGATTCATCCCATCTAACTAAGACCATGCTAGTCCCCACTATGGTGGAATTTGCATTGAAGTGGATGGACCCCCTAAGATCCATTCCATGAGGATGTTCCCCAACTCAATGGGTCTCTTGGAGAATATTGGCTTGTAAACTAATTAAATCTATAGTTTGGTTGTTTTTGAACAATAAAATTTGATATTTCCTCCTCCTCTAGGGCCTTTTTCAATCTATTTTTGATTTCAGGAAGTAGACTACACTCACTTATGGAATGGTTTTTCTCAAAAATCTTACATAACTTAGCATGGTTCAAAGGACATTCCCTAAGCAGATGCTTTAATCTACAGTGAGGGCAATAGATAGCTAAGGGTTTAGTGTTCTTATTGGCTTACATACCATCCACAGTGGTATTGAAATGAGGTAAGATATCAATTTTTAAATTCACAAGTTCTTCCATTAATTCTAAGTGATATGTCCTAAATGCCCCCTAGGACTTCTACCTCAGTTTAGCTCATGGGTCCCTTGTTTTTTATCTTGCATGTTAAATTTGACTTCCGAGACAAAATGGCCTAAAAATTGTGTCAAATGGGGCTTGAGGGACATTCTTGAGCTTAAACCTATCCCAAAATAGGTCCTAGGGCTTGGGCACTCACGCCCTTGTCCTACTCTATTTTGGTGGGGTCCCAAATTTTAATGTCAGTAAAGTGACCGTTAGAGGCATTCCTTGCCGACATCTTAAGTTTGAATTACTAAATTTGTAGCAGGAATGCATATATAAGCATGTTTAGGGTTTCATTTGTAAACTAGATGGATAAGGTGAACTTGTGATGTTATGCTAAGGATATTCAAGGTGTTCATTGCACTACAGAGTAGTCTTGTGTTGTTATTGTGTTTATTTGTTGCAAATTTAGCTTCATCAATCCATCTCCTCATGGCATGAAAGAGATTCTTCCCTCCATGAGAGCTACACCTCCAAGGTGATATCTATTTGTGTTTGAATCAATCATTTATCAATTTTTTTTCACTTATGTCCTATAAGGATACACACTCTTTATCAAACAACAGTGTTTGAAGGTTTGAATACCATTCTGGGGCTTGACTTAGGCAAGATCCTAAATGCCACAATCCCCAACCCCTCTCCTTGTGATTGCAGGTAAGAGGTATCAAGTTTCCTAGAGTGGATTTGCAAAGGAGTGTGACAGAGGATAAAAATTCTGGATTTGATGAAAAGAAATTGAAAGGAGCACTGTCAAGCATTGGGTGCTAGTCCCTTTGCCCTCCAATTTTGTAGAGCTGAAAATCTTTGAAACATGGACCATTAGTAGCAGAAGAAGTTTAGAAGCCCCTAAATAAAATCCTACCTTGGGCTTGGGCACTCATCCCTTTACCCTCGACAATTTAGGATCTTGAACTCCAAAAACTAGTCAGTATCTAATCTCCATTTAGCATCTCTGTGTGTGAACATTTGTTGGGATTCATCTGTTTGTTTACGATTTTGCATAATTAGGGTTTTGAGCATAATTGGGTATTAAATCAAAACATTAATCAGTAAATTCTAAATTTTCCAATCATTACAAGTGACAACCAACCTATAAGTAAATCTTCTTGATTCAACTTGGTTAAATGTCCTTGAATGTGTGTAGTGAAAGGAGGATCTAGGCATATGATTCATCAAACCCTTTTCCCCACTTTTCCTACATAACATTTTGGTGAACCTATGTTTTTATTGAATTTTTGTACCTTATTGAGTATTGTACTTCAGGTTTACATTCATTTAATTCATCATTTTCATATTGCATTTCAAAATCTACAAAATAATTGAAAATTTTGAAAAAACTTGTCATCCTAGGCTTTCATAAATTCATCATCCTACAATCCTTCACATTGCATTTTCACAATAAAATTGCTAGGGTTTTTTTGAAATTTTGGATTTTTCTCATAACCTAGTGATTCCAAAACCTAGGGTTTGTAGTTAATTTTTTTTTCATATATTACTACTCATTTTGACACTCATTCAAATTTGATTTTTTTTTGTATTTTTGTATCCTTGTGTGTCTTTGCATTTTCATCTCAAATTTTGCATTTACACATAGTCAATTTCAACAAAAACTAGCATATTCAGTCATTTCTCCTTAAAATTGCACTTGCATTGAGCATTGTAGGGACTTTTACATCATTTCCAGATCTGATATGAGATATTTCACATCTTAAAACTGATCATAAACCATGCATACATCATTTTGCATATTTTCATGCCTAAATTTCACAATTAGGGTTTAAAATCCTTTCATTTTCACTAGATTTTGACTTATCCTTCATCTAGATTTTCATGATAGGTGTATTGTGAAAGATATTTCTGCATTATTGGACTTATAATAAGGATTTAATTATTTTCCCCTCTTCAATTCCATCACAACACTACATATTTTATGCATTTGCATTGAAAAAAGTGAACATTTTAGGTGTATAAACAAGCATACATTGATATTGTTTTATTGCATTCAATCTAAATACATAAAATCATCAATTGGGCCTTATTGTGTTTTATTTTTTTGTCCTATACATTGTGTTTGTTGTGGACTTTATGTGTCTTTTATCCCTTTCTCTCAAACAAGTGTTTCAGACTGAAATAGACATGCATCTAGGGTATGTTAAGTATCATAAAACTTTGCATGCTTTGTATTACTAGATCTTATTGGACATTGATGTTTCAAGACATTTCACTATGGCACCTTCAAGTCATTTATCTTTGGTATCTTTGCATGCATATATCAAAGATCTTGATTTTTATAGATTTTTAACCATCATCAGTGAGTATCCCACACTATTAGAAAGCTTAACCTAGTTCATGAGTAGTAATGAAAAAGATAATGGTGATGGCACTTCTTCTATACATCTGGGCTCTAATACATGTGATAATGACATAGAATTTCCCTATAATCACTCTCTCAAAAATTATTCCTCCTATGAGGACATATTGATACAAGAGGATGAAATCATTGACACATTCCTTAACACTACCCTACGTTCATTTCATTCCAATGTTGTCTCTTTGGAAAATGAAACATTGGTGGATATAGGGCTCCCTCTCAAGAAGGATCCTCCATGGGTAGATAATAACTATTCAACTAATGATCACATGGTACATGAGGTCCCTAAGCATAATCCATTAGATCTTCCACCTTTGATTGAATGTTCAAGTACCTTTGAAATATCTAAGGAAGTGAAAAACATGGATAACTTTACTTTGGTTACAAATTCAAATGATACAATCATCACCAACTTCTTTAATAAAAATGTACCTTCCCTTAGCCCTAATTCTCTCCATTCAAAAATGGAAGCATTGGTGGATAAGAAGAGGTCTCTCACATTAGATCCTTTAGGGATAGATGTTAAGCATAATCAAGAGGAAAACAATGTTAATTGAATATTCACTAATAGACTTATTCCACCCACTAAGGGGTTACTAGATAAGTGTAGTAATTTTCCTACCATGGTTGTGTGGGGTGCATCTAATGTAACTTATTGCTTAAAACTAGTGATAATGGTTCAAGGTTATCAAAAACCACCTCAATCCCTAAATTACATCTTAAACTATGCAAGACAAATCACTCAAAGAAGTCAAGGTGTTCATAATGTGTGACAACAACCACATCAAAATGTGATTTCTCACACATATAACACCCATAATAATAAGAAAAGTAAGAAAGCACCTCATGTGCCAGTCTCTCTTCCATGTTCTCAACCAATGCTCCCTCTACCACCTCATCTTACTCCGAAAAGTGGTCAAGCAAATGATCTTGTCAAGCAACTTCGTGCTACTCTGGATAAGATCTTTCTTTGGGATTTAATACAAGATTCACCTACATACATTGGAATGCTCCAACAAGCTTTACAAAAGGTGATTAGGCCACCTATTATTAAGCTAAATTATGTAGAAACTCTCTTAAATTATATGCATATGATAAAAATGGATATTCTATTTCAACAACATGAAATATTGTTCAGTAAAGATGAATATGACGCTCTTATAATATTTTCAATGATAGATAAAAAGCTGATAAAGCAACTTATGATTGATAATGGATCAACTCTTAATATTTGTAACATTGACCTACTACACAAAATCAAGACTGACACATCTTTAATCAAACCAGATATAATTAGCATTCATGGATTTGATAATGTTGGTAGAAAATTTGTGGGTACCATAACTTTCCCTATAAAGGTTGGACTCATGACATTATCTACCATTTTTCATGTCATGCCTAGTCCGCTTTCAGATAATATGATGCTTGGTAGACCGTGGATCCATTCCATGGGGGCAATTCTATCTACCCTTCATTGATCATTAAAATTCATATATCAAAATAGGCTCTACACTATGGAAGCTGATCTTGAACTAGATAATTGTTTACATATTGAAATGGAAAAACTAGTCAACAATCATAAAAGTCTAAACAACTTACGACTAGATTCATCAATGCCTATTTCCACAGATAATGTTGTGCAAGAATCTCCACCATCAAATGCACTTTTTGGTGATGATTGGGGATCATTACATTTTACTCCTTCTGGGCTGGGGGAACATAAACTTAATAACTCTGACACATCAAAAGTCACATCGATCTCATCCAAGCAATCTTTTGAAACACCTAAGAAACCTAAAGTCTCCTTGGTAGAAAATAAAGACAATACTCGTGCCTATACTACAGATTATGAGACATATGAGGCTTCACCTTCCTCTAAAGAAATGAATTCCCTCTATGGTTGTGGATTTTAGATTTTGTACAAAAATTGTAACTATGTACGTAATGGATGTGGTGTAAATCAACAAGGAATCAGAGTACCTTTAAAAGTTGTTAGAATTAATTATACAGTCGGTATTGGATATCGCTCTTTGAAGCCCAAAAAAGCCTCTCCTTGTCATAAACTCAATGTTAATACAATATCAACAAGACCAAAATGACATACGAGATATCCTGGGCTGATAGACAAGAATTGTCCACCAGGAAAGATCGCATTGAATCAGGGATGTGTTTCTTCTCCCTTTAGCCACATTCATTGTAGCAACTATTCTGGTTTCTCTCAAGAGTGGCCTCCTCCTAGATATATATGTTGTTAGCATTGTGTTGTGTTCCCTTGTGATGTATTATATGTTGTTTAGGCCTCCTAGGATGACCCTTGATACACTTGTAAGGTCATGAATACTAGGATACCACCACTATTATGATCATTCTTCTATTTGTATCATCATTCTTCTATCTTGCCTCCCCTCTATTTTATTGTTGTGTGTCATGTCTTAGGGGCATAATGTTGTGGTTGATGACCTAAAGACATCCTCCCATGTGATTGTTCCCAAGACACTTGTTATCCTCTCTCTTTTTATTATTTACCTTCTTCTAGTGATTATATCTAGTCAATGGATGATGAAAAAAAACACATACTAATATAGATTATGTGTCCCTTCAACAACCAAATAAAAAATGGACCTAGTCCATATATGACAATGGGGTTGATTTATATATCTGACACTTGGCTAGTAGAATCACTCTGTGTGATTATTTTATGTTGTCTTATCTTTTCTAACAAACCATAACAATACATCTATTGTGTGCACTTTATTTATCTTGAATCTCACCTTGGTTACACTCAGTTTTGAGACTTCTACAGTATAGCCCCACGGTTATACTTAGTTTCTAAATCCATAGTATAGCCTCGGCTCTTGATTGTTTGCATCATTTTTATCATGTGATGTGGTTATTATATTAGGAAAAGATTTCTAACTTCTCTTATTGCAGAAAATTGTGTGTTTGTGGGAACATTTGGTGATCATGAAGCACATGCAACCTTTGGGAGCATAGGCTTTGTAAGAGCTCTTGTTACCTTGTGTGTTTTCTCTCTACCTTAATGTTCTTGATATTGGTACACGATGTCAACTACATTATAGTGGGGGTATATAAAAGGTAAGTTATCTGATGATTTTGGTACTAATGAAGAATGTTTGTAAGTCCTCCATGGAGGCAAGATGTTGTATCTTTGCACAAGTGCACATCTTTTTCTATATTATAATCAACAAGCCCTCTACAAAGGTAGGATATTGTGCATATCCTTTTATTCAAAAGCCCTCTATGGAGGTGGGGATGGTGTATATCTTGAGCTAGTGTATATTTTATTTCTAAAGTCCTCTGAGTAGGTGGGGTTGGATATGAGACTATCCTCCCTTAAGTGTGTCTTTGGTAGTTTTTGTGGCATAAGCCCAACCGTCAAGTGTATTTGCAGTGTATTTGAGATGGTGGGAACTTAGAAATAAGCTCGTCCCATCACCTTTTTTTCCATGTTTAAGACGTATAGTATGTTTTTGGCATGCTATACGATGTTCATGTCTTCTGTGCATCTTCAATGTTGTTTCCCCCATGTGTAGTTTCAAGGGTGTGGTGAAATGCCCCTCCTACACCCAAGATTTGTATGGTA
Organism: Cunninghamia lanceolata; assembly: GCA_027924645.1. Lineage (NCBI taxonomy): Eukaryota > Viridiplantae > Streptophyta > Pinopsida > Cupressales > Cupressaceae > Cunninghamia > Cunninghamia lanceolata. The sequence continues at coordinate 12,000,463 of BSBN01000193.1, forward strand.
TGTTTTCTCCAAAGCATAGTCTCAAGGGTGTGGTGAAATGCACCTCCTATGCTTTGGGTTTTGTATAGTGTGTTTGTTCTCAAGTGTAGTCTCAAGGGTGTGGTGAAATGCCCTTCCTACACTTTGAGATTTCTATGGTGTGTCTTCTCCCCCATGTGTAGCCTCAAGGGTGTGGAAAAATACCTCTCCTACATTTTGGGTTTGCGTGTCACATTTTTACTTTCTATGTATCTTTATATAGGAAAATGAAAAAGACAAATCATTTTATTCATCGAGTCTTATGTGGCTTCCCTTGTGTATTCATCATTTATTGCATGTCTTCAATACTATCTTCTTTGTGTCTTGTGTGCTTCCTACTTCCTCTATTGTGTTTTGCATGTATACAATGTGTCTTCGAATGCTTACCTAAGGTTGGGGGCTAGAAATAGTCTCTCAATCTTGGTGTACGCATCTCCTTCATGTGCTTGTTGTGTTTCATGTGCTTTTGACCATACTTTGGTTGATTTTCAGGAACACTAAGAGGAGGGTGAATTAGTGTTCTATAAATCTTTTCTTGCACTTCTACTTTTAACCATTTCAAAAGAATAATTTAATAGAAACAAAATATATAACTAAATAGCATCCACAAAAGCATGACACATAACACAAAGATTTTACATGGAAAACCCAAAGAGGGAAAAACCATGGAGAGGATTAGCTCTCAAATATATATTGCAATCTTTACAAAAATAATGTTTAGACTTGGTCACTCCATGGGCCTAGAACATGCTAGCTCACAACCATGATGTACAACTAAGTTTCGCAGGCTCACTACCTCAACCCTAAACCTAGCAAGATTACAATAAGGGTTGTTAAACCTTGGGACCTATTAAACCCTAATAAAGGCTCACTGCCAGCTCACTACAATGACTCACTCCAACAATTTGTATATGAAAATGTGTACTACTTTAAGCATTTGCCTTTATGTCAAGTGCAGCCATTTAATACTAGAATTTAGAATCCCAATTCTTCATCACTGCTTATCCTCTAACTCTGCTCCTCTATTCACATGTTTGCATTGCTCACTTCTTTTCTTAACTTCACTCAACTTAATTTCATTGCCTTTATATATATTCGCATCATGATTTACTCCATAATTAGGTTGGCATCATAAAAGTGAAACATGTACATAAAATGATGTACCTTGTTGCTCAATCCAATGCACTATGTGTTATATGAACCCAAAACTTTACCCAAGTATATTCATATAGGTTGGCTCTAACCACTCAATCACTTAATTAGATCTTTCACATATTAACTCTACTCCACATCCAGATTTCCTTTACTAGTCAGCTTGTTCCTCAAGTGCATGGTTAACATGTTCATCTGTTGACTTACAACTTTTACTGAGGATCTCAAAACATCTTCCAAATCATATCAAGGACTCTTTACATATTCCCAATCTTACCCTTAGAACCACAAGCCATGATATCATCTTGTGGAGAAATGTGGACCATTAGAACATAGACTCTGTCTCTGTCAAACACTATGCTAGTACTTAGTAGCTTGTAGCTATCCTTCTAGTGAACCTCAGATCTCATAACTCTAGAATAAGACAATTCATATAAGTATTTACAACACCTCAAAACAACATAATGAGATAGTTATCTATAGAGGAATGTGGACCACTATACTGTGCCTTGTTCACTATTTTTTGTTGTACCTTTACTTACTCAGACTTGGATAATTTTTCAAGGTGGCCCGAAAGAGTTCAGGACTTATCCTTTGAATCATAACACTATTAGACAACTAAGAACATCATACCTAAACTGCATTACCAGATCAATATATGCGGAGGCATACTAGCTGACTTTTTGTCTTCTACTCTGCACACTTTCCATACTTTACCATTTTTTGTCAACTGGACCTGAAAACTAATATGTTCTTCTAGAGATATCTCTTCTTGTCATGGTGATAGGATCTTTGAGATTTGTTTCCATCAATGACAACATACATATCCATACTAGAGCAGTGACTCTTGCCAACAATCTCCCACTTTGGCATTGATGGCAACACTTAGTGAAAAATGATTGACTACTCCCCCTTACTATGTACATTATGCTTCCTTGCTCCCCCCTGAGATGATTATCCATTTTTCACTGATCTACTTCTCCCCCTTTGACATGAATGGAAAAGGGTGTGGTCCAGGATCCAAAAATTTCAAAATTTCAACAATTTATATAAACTACCACATATTTACAAGCACAATCCTCATCTTAATTTGTGTTTGAAGGTAAAATGTCACTATAGATAGTCTTTATTAGTACTATCTCTCCATTCCATCTATTTCTTGCACTTTATAGAATTTGGATGTGGCTATTTATTAAAAATACTAGTTTTTCTGCCTTCTGAGGATTTGATGGTGTGTCAATTTGTGCTTGAGATTTCATAGCCTCATCTGTCAAATTGGTCATGGAATCAATCTTTGGACTTATCAGTCCTTTCAGTTGGCACAACCTATCTTTGATCTCTCCCTTTTTCTTTATCAGAGTATTCAGATCATTATAGATATTTGCAACTTGTGTTTTATTGGTATTTATTGACTCAGCTACTGGATTATATGTCTCAGAGATATTCAACAGCTTTAGTTCCAAGTCTTTGATTTTATCTTCTAGTTCCTTTGTGATCTTTGGCTAGGATAAATAAAATTTGTAGATTTTGCCAGCTTCTTCAATGGCACTTTGTATGTTCTTAATTCCATTATCTAACAAAACTTTGTCTTGATCTATCATGTTGTGCAACTCAACCAATCTTCTATCATCAGTTTATTTCCTTACTTTTACTTCCATAGATTTTTCAAAAGATTTAAAATGTATACTTATAGAATTTAATAGCTTTTTGAGATGATCAATAGGGGATAATGAGATATCCCTTTGAAGTGATGGTAGCAACTTTTCCAAGACAGTGGATGCTTCATTTATCAGTTTGTTATCTTGACCATGTGATTACTCTTCATGTGCCTTGGCCTGAACCACGAATACTAGCTTGAGCTTTTGGAAAGGTGACAATGAGGTCATGTTGATTGGACCTTGAGAGAGTACAAATTCTTCTACAATTGTTGTCTTTTAGAGACATCCGCAATGTCTCTTGCCTTCTCTGATATTTCTCCTTGACTTTGATTCGGAGGGTCTATGCCCATATTTTTTTGCTGATCTATGTTTTTCTTTGGAGTGGGGCCCTTCTTCTCTTCCTTAATCTCTTTAGCTTTATCATATTGTATAGAAGGAAAATCAGTTTCAATATCACCTTGATTTGTCATATCCATTATATCAATGTTGTGGACTTGATCACTTTATTCAAGTTCTTGATTTTGGCTTATTTCCAGTAGAGATATGTCTTCATCATTTGCTTCTTTGTTATCATAGATAGTGGTAATATTGTTTTTCCTTAATGCTACTAGGCTGATTTCCTTTGTTTTCTTAACCACTTTGTTAATTTCTCCCAACATCAATGAGTTCATTCTTTTCTTGGTCCTAAAGGCATCTTTAATTTCTTTTGAGATTTTCCCTAGACATAATTGTATCAAGGAGTGCTCTCTCAACTCAACATATTTTGCCATAGATGTTTCTTTTCTTGTACTCATTACGTTACCAAGGCTGTGTGGTAGATCAATAATAATTTCAATTAGGGCCTTGTTATAGATGTTTAGATATTCTACAAAAGTAGTCTCAATGATTCTCTTGTCTGGATCATTGTATTCATCATACAACTGAGTAATGGGTTTTAGATTTCTATCAACTATTATGGCTTTGAGAACATCTTCAAGACTCATAGTAGTTTTCTCTATCTGAATCTCTTCTTGCTTTAATCCTTTCCTAGATCTATTCTTGTCAGAAGGCCCCTTTTTGCTAGTTTTTGAGGCTTTTGAGGCCTCAATCTTCATCTTCTTTACTATCTCATTTGATTTTGTTTCTTCTTCATCAACAATTATACTTGGATGCATTCTCTTTGATTTAGTCTTCACTCTCTTAGAGTTGGTGGAAGGATTTTCCAGATTTGCAGATAGTGTGGAACCGGAGAGAGTGGATGAGACTTCTGCAGAAGTGGAAGATCTAGTTTTTCTTTTTGCTTTCATTGGATGTTCTTTCAAAGCCCTAGTCAATTAACCTTTTCTCTTTTCTTCTACTTCCTTGATGTCTTGTGCCTTTCCCTTACCTTTCCCACTTCTTTAGTAAAGCCAACTTTTATGGCGATTTCTTCTACTATTTTCCTCATTTTCCTAGAGATTTCAAGTTTTTTGACTTCAACATGAATTTTGGCATGCAATTCATCATAAGTCCCAAATCTTTCTTCTTTGGGATCTCTAGGTTTGGTCAACATATATTCAGCATTGTTTTCCAGTATAGCTGCATCTACCTCATATCCCATAGGCATAACCCAGACTATTCTAGGCTCAACAACCTCCATCAAACATAGATCTTTTGTCACAATGAAACAAATTGTATCCTTGTATTTTTCAACAACAATTTTGGGAATTCTTTCTCTTCCTTACATTGATCTTTGAAAATTCTTGAAATAATCCCATAGTGCTGGATTCTATGCATCAATGGTGCCTATGCTACTCAACAAATTTCTAATTTGAACTGTGACAGGTTTATCACTGGTCCAAAATAGGTTCTTCATACCAGGCAACTCTTGTATAAAATAGAAAAATAGACACATGATCAGCATGCCAAATTTAAAAGGATATTTACCTTCTTTTATCTTCTTTAGATTTTCCATTACTTGCTGATGGAGCAATTCACAGAGGTCATAATCAACATTTTCCTTGATCATTTGATAGGCTATGTAAATGGCCATGCCCAACACAGAGTTCTCTCAGTTGGTGAAATAAACTTTGTATCCCAATACCATGGAGGTAAATCTAACGACATGATCCTCAATATCATTTATTGTCAAGGCTCTCTTATCAAACTTTTCTCTAGTAGCCATAATTATTGTATCATCCTTCATGGATTTCAATAGAGGTATTGATCTGGTATAACATAATCCAATGTTTGCCCTAATAGCATCTTTTGTAATCTTTAAAGGTCTCTCAAGCCACATGAACTCATCATGAATCCTACTTAAAACATACCAGACCCATTCATCTTCCATGAATATTGGGAAATTCAAATACTAAATAAATTTCTTTTCTTCCAATGCTAAATATTCATTCTTCAGTTCAAGATTCTCATTGCTCAAATATTTTGTGTAGAGATCAAAAAACCTGTTATCACCAAATTCTTCTAGAGCAACATGAGTATATGCCCTAACATCTTTTGTATACAAGACTCTATGGGGAATATTTGAAAATGCATCCAACTGATCGACTTCAATTGATTTAAATGGGTGCTTCTTAAACTTGGGCTGAGGGTGCTCAATGATATCTAGAATCTGTAGAGTTTCCATAGCAAAGATTCAACAGATTAAAAAAATGAGGCTTAATGAGAATACCTTGTTTTGTTGAGTTAGAGTTTCGTTTCTCTGAATGCTTCAAATGGATGGTCTCTACCTAAGTTAGATTTAATTTTTCTAAATTTTCAAGTGCAAAGTGATCTAAGATTAAACAAGTTCCCTTTTATTTTCCACATGTCATGACCTAGATGTCATTAAATGCTCATTTCCAAATAGCTATTAAAACCCCTTTTTGTAGAACACAATCAATTAGGATTGCTCCACATTATACCACACTGATCCTTTTTCTTCCAGTTTTTCTTCTAATAGGTGTGTCACATCAGGTTCCATGATACATCTTCATGCCAGATTCTGGCACCCAATTTCTGGCTGAGGGATTTGAATTTTCTACATTGTTCCTCCTGAGCCAAAGCTCTCAATTTACTTCTCAGAGAAAGTATCTGCACCAGATACTGGTGCAGATTGATCCTTGACTTCAATTACTCCTTTCTTGATCCATACCTTTTTCATTTCTTTATTGGTTTCAATGGGATCAATCTTCATCTTCTTTACTATCTCATTTGATTATGTTTCTTCTTCATCAACAATTATACTTGGATGTGTTCTCTTGGATTTAATCTTCACTCTCTTGGAGTTGGTGGAAGGATTTTCCACATTTGTAGATAGTGTGGAACTAGAGAGAGTGGATGAGGCTTTAGCAGAAGTGGAAGATCTAGTTTTTCTTTTTGCTTTTATTAGATGTTCTTTTGAAGCCCTAGTCAATTCACCTATTCTCTTTTCTTCTGCTTCCTTGATGTCTTGTGCCTTTCCCTTGCCTTTCCAACTTCTTCTTTAGTAAAACCAACTTTTATGGCAATTTCTTCTACTATTTTCCTCATTTTCCTAGAGATTTTAGGTTTTTTGACTTCAACATGAATTTTGGCATGCAATTCATCATAAGTCCCAAATCTTTCTTCTTTGGGATCTCTGGGTTTGCTCAACATATATTCAGCATTGTTTTCCAGTATAGTTCCATCTAACTCATATCCCATAGGCATAACCCAGACTCTTCTGGGCTCAACAACCTCCATCAAACACAAATCTTTTGTCATAATGAAACAAATTGTATCCTTGTATTTTTCAACAATAGTTTTGGGAATTCTTTCTCTTCCTTACATTGATCTTTGGAAATTCTTGAAATAACCCCATAGTTCTAGATTCTATGCATCAATGGTGCCTATGCTACTCAACAAATTTCTAATTTGAACTATGATAGGTTTATCATTGGTCCAAAATAGGTTCTTCATACCAGGCAACTCTTGCATAAAATAGAAAAATAGACACATGATCAGTGTGCCAAATTTAAAGGGGTATTTACCTTCTTTTATCTTCTTTAGATTTTCCATTACTTGCTGATGGAGCAATTCATGGAGGTCATAATCAACATTTTCCTTGATCATTTGATAGGCTATGTAAATGGCCATGCACAACACAGAGTTCTCTCGGTTGGTGAAATAAACTTTGTATCCCAATACCATGGAGGCAAATCTCATGGCATGATCCTCAATATCATCTATTCTCAAGGCTCTCTTATCAAACTTCGCTCTGGTAGCCATCATTACTGTATCATTTTTCATGGCTTTCAATAGAGTTACTGATCTGGTATTACATAATCCAATGTCTGCCCTAATAGTATCTTTTGTAATCTTGAAAGGTCTCTCAAGGCACATGAACTCATCATGAATCCTACTTAAAACATACCAGACCCATTCATCTTCCATGAATGTTGGGAAATTCAAATACTGAATAAATTTCTTTTCTTCCAATGCTAAATATTCATTCTTCAGTTCAAGATTCTCATTGGTCAAATATTTTGTGTAGAGATTAGAAAACCTGTTATCACCAAATTCTTCTAGGACAACATGAATATATGCTTGAACATCATCTGTATGTAAGACTCCGTGGGGAATATTTGAAAATTCCCAACTAATCAGCTTCAGTTAATTTAAATGGGTGCTTCTTAAACTTGGGTCGAGGGTGCTCAATGATATCTAAAATTTGTGGAGTTGCCATAGCAAAGATTCAACAGATTCACAAAATGAGGTTTAATGAGAATACCTTGTTTCACTGAGTTAGAGTTTCCTTTCTCTGAATGCTTCAAATTGATTGTCGCTACCTAAGTTGGCTTTAATTTGTTTGAATTTTCAAGTGTAAAGTGATCCAAGATTAAACAAGTTCCCTTTTATTTTCTGCATGTTGTGACCTAGATATCATTAAATGCTCATTTCCAAACAACTGTTAAAATGCTTTTCTGTAGAACACAGTCAATTAGGATTGCTCCACATTATACCACACTGATCCTTTTTCTTCCAATTTTTCTTCTAATAGGTGTCTCACATCAAGTTCCATGATACGTCTTCATGCTAGATTTTGGCACCCAATTTCTGGCTGAGGGATTTGAATTTTCTACACTGTTCCTCCTGAGCCAAAGCTCTCAATTTACTTCTCAGAGAAAGTATCTACACCAAATACTAGTGTGGATTGATCCTTGACTTCAATTACTCCTTTCTTGATCCATACCTTGTTCATTTCTTTATTGGTTTCAACGAGATCAACTTTCTCTTCCCCTTGTTTTTTTGCTCTCTTTTCCTTTCTTCAAAATAGTGATTTCTCTTCTCATTCCTGCTTCTGCAAAACCTTGCAACATGTCCAAATTTGTTGCAATTCAAGCACACCACCTTTTTTTGACCGTGATTCCTTTCATTGATTGAATTTGATTTGCATTGATTAGCCATATGTCCATATCTATTGCATTCAAAACACTTACCATTGAATGATTGGTTGTTCCTTGTATTTTGAAGGTTAGTTTTTACTGATCTTCTACATTCATTTGATCTGTGTCCCAATTTATAGCATGCATTACACCTAATAGAATTTTGACTCACTTTACTTCTGCATACAATAGCTTTATGACTAGTTCTATTGTAGGTGATGCATTTACCTTTGAATGACTGTTCATTGTTGAGACCTCTCCTGATCTGATTTCTACATTTATTTGCTCTATGACCAATTTTCTTGCAATTGAAACACTGGCCAAAGAATGATGTAATCTTTTGATTTATTTTTCTCTTACATTGAGTAGGCTTATGACCAAACTTATTACATAAATTACAATAACCATGAAAAGAGGGGTACCTTTGTGCATTTGGTTGTCTGACTGGAGGTCTTCTAGGTCTCCTTTTCTAATTTTTGAACTACTTTCCCTTGTTTTTTCTATACTTCAATGTTTGCTTGACTAGATTTTGAACTTTCCCCTTTTTCATATCCCAAACCTTTCTTATCATCAAGATGCTTTTGACATATTAGCATTTCTTCAAGCCTCGTAGAGCTTATCTTGAATTTTTTTTCAAAGCTCTTGGCCTTTTCTAGATCTACTTTTAGTCTTACAATTTCTCTTTCAAGTTTATCACAATCTTCTGATTTGTTTTTCACAATTGTATTTAAATCATCTTCTGCTTTTGACCTTTCTGAAACTTCTGCCTTCAAAGTATTTAGGCCTTTATTTTCTGATAACAATTGATCATTGACTTCTTTATATTTCTCTTTGAATTTCTTGACTTGTTCTTTTAGTTTTAAGATGCATTCATCAGCTTGTTGCAAGTTTTCTTTTAGATCCCTAACTTCTGCTTCAGAGTTTTCAAGATCCATAAGAGTTGTTTTTAGTTGATTTCCATATCTTCTTGTAGCCATGATTCTACTATCCCAGATCTTCCTCAATTTGTTAAGCTTCTTTCGAGGAACCTTGCTCTGATACCAATTGTTGATTGTCAAGAACACTAAGAGGGGGGGTGAATTAGTGTTCTATAAATCTTTTCTTGCATTTTTACTTTTAACCATTTCAAAAGAATAATCCAATAGAAACAGAATATATAACTAAATAGCATCCATAAAAGCATGACACATAACACCAAGATTTTACGTGGAAGACCCAAAGAGGGAAAAACAATAGAGAGTTTTAGCTCTCAAATATATATTACAATCTTTACAAAAATGATGTTTAGGCTTGGTCACTCCATGGGCCTAGAACATGATGTCTCACAGCCATGATGTACAACTAAGTTTAGCAGGCTCATTGCCTCAACCCTAAACCTAGAAATATTACAATAAGGGTTGTTAAACCCTGAGTGCTGTTAAACCCTGATGAAGGCTCACTGCTAGCTCATAGCAATAATTTGCTCCAACAATTTGTATATGAAACTGCGTACTACTTTAAGCATCTACCTTTATTCCAAGTGCAACCATTTAATACCAGAATTCTAAAACCCAAGTCTTCATCGCTACTTATCCTCTAACTCTACTCCTCTATTTGCATGTTTGCATTTCTCACTTCTTTTCTTAACTTCACTCAACCAAAATTCATTGCCTTTATATATATCTGCATCATGATTTACTGCATAATTAGGTCAGCATCCAAAAAGTGAAACATGTACATAAAAGGATTTACCTTATTGCTCAATCCAATGCACTATGTGTTATGCGGACCCAAAAATTTTCCCAAGTATATTTATATAGGTCAGCTCTAACCACTCAATCACTTAACTGGATCCTTCACATATTAAATCTTCTCCACATCTAGATTTTCTTCACCAGTCGGCTTATTCCTCAAGTGAATGCTTAATAGGTTCATCTACTGACTTACAATTTTTACTGAGGATCTCAAAACATCTTCCAAATCATATCAAGGACTCTTTACATATTCCCAATCTTACTCTTAGAACCACAAGCGATGATATCATCTTACAGAGAAATGCAAACCATCAGAACTTAGACTCTATCTCTATCAAACTTTGTCAAACACTATATCCATAATTAGTATCATGTAGCTATCCTTTTGGTGAGCTTTAGATCTCATAACTCTAGAATAAGATAATTCATATAAGTATTTACAACACCTCAAAATTGCATAATGAGATAAATATTTATGGAGGAATGTGGACCACTATGCTACACTCTATTCACTATTCCTGTTGTACCTTTACTTACCCAGACTTGGACAATTCTTCAAGGTAGCTTCCAGAAGAGATCAGGACTTATCTTGTGAATCATAACACTATCATACAATTGAGAACATCATACCTAAACTACATTATCATATTAATATTTACAGAGGCATACTAGCTAACTTTCTATCTTCTACTATGAATACTTTCCATACTTAGCCATTTTTTGGCAATTGGACCTGAAATCTAATATGTTCTTCTGGAGATATCTCTTCTTATCATGGTGATAGGATCTTTGATCTTTGTTGCCATCAATGACAATATATAGATCCATACTGGAGTAGTGTCTCTTGTGAACAACTTTAATGAATGTATGGGTCATAAGATCATACATACATGAAAGTGGGGGATAAATGTTATGTTGTAAAATGTCCCCCTAGGACTTTTACCTCCTATGTTTATCTCCTAGGTCCCTTGTTTTCTATCTTGCATGTTAAATTTCACTCCCGAGACAAACCCATGTCAAATGGGGCTTGAGGGATATTCTTGAGCTTAACCCTATCCCAAAATAAGTCCCAGGGCTTGGGTGCTCATACCCTTGTCCTGCCATATTTTGGCGAGGTCTCACATTTTTGTGTTGGTAAAGTGATCATTAGGGGGGTTCCTTTCCAACATCTTAGGTTTGAATTACAAAATGTGTAGTAAGAATGTATATATAAGCATGTTTAGGGTTTCAGTTGTAAACTAGATGGATAAGGTGAACTTGAGATCTTATGCTAAGGATATTCAAGGTGTTCATTGTGGTACAGAGTAGTCTTGTGTTGTTATTATGTTTTTTTGTTGTAGATTTGGCTTCATCAATCCATCTCCTCATGGCATGAAAAAGATTCTTCCCTCCATGAGAGCTACACCTTCAAGGTTATATCTATTTGTGTTTAAATCAACCATTTATCAATTTGTTTTCACCTTTGTCCTGCAAGGATACACACTCTTGATCAAACAACAATGTTGGAAGGCTTGAATTGCATTCTAGGGCTTGACTTAGGTAAGCTCCTAAAAACCACAACCCCTAACCCCTCTCCTTGTGCTTGTAGGTAACAGTTATCTAGATTTGTGGAATGAAGTTCCAGAGGAGTGTGATAAAGGATAAAGATTTTGGATTTGATGAAACAAAGTAGAAAGGAGCACTATAAGGGCTTGGGTGCTAGTTTTTTTTCCCTTTGGGTTCACAAAGCTGAAAATCTCTAGAATAGGGATCATCAGTAGCAGAAGGAGTTTGGAATCCCCTAAAGAAAATCCTGCCTTGGGCTTGGGTGCTGGTCCCTTTGCCCTCGATAGTTTAGGATCTCTAACTTCAAAAACTGGTAAGTATCTAATCTCCATTTAGCATCTCTGTGTGTGAGCATTTGTTGGGATTCAACTATTTGTTTACGATTTTGTATAATTAGAGTTTTGAGCATAATTGGGCATTAAATTAATATATTAATCAGTAAATTCCAAATTTCCCTATCATTACAAGTGACAACCAACCAGTAGGTGAATCTTCTTGATTTAACTTGGTTAAATGTCCTTGAATGTTTGTAGTGAAAGGAGGATCTAGGCATATCATTCATCAAACCCTCTTTTCCCACTTTTCCTACATAATAGTGAGACATCTTTGACAACACTTTTGTCCTTCTTCAATATTATGTTATGTTACTTGATTTTGTACGAGAATATTTTCTACTAACCTCCATAATTTCTACAAAACTTTGTTTATTAATATCTCCCTCTCCCATTAGGTTTAAGGCTTCTCTAATCTCATCATGAATTCCCCTTAGGAAAATGGTTTTACTCAGTTCTTCATCTAGATTAAATTACTCCATCTCCTATGGACAAATAATAATCTATCCACATAATCCTCCAAAGTTTCATCTTCCATCTATTTCATTTAGAAGGGCTCATCTTTTTGATCCCTAACTCTACAATAATATTAATATTTTTCAAGTAAGGTAGTTTCCATTTGATCCCATGTAGTGATAGAATCTGTTGTTAGGCACATGAACCATTAGAGAGCTGACTCCTTTAGAGTGGAAGGAAAAAGTTTTAATTTATGATTATCTGTGGTATAATCATATGATGCAGGAGTATCCTTGGGTCGAGAGTAATCTTGCATTAGCCAAAAACAATTGCATTTTGGTTTGTTTATTTTCACTTTCAAGTTCAGTATAGTCAATTCAGTCAGTAGCAGTTTCAATATTTTAGTCCGCATTCTACTACAATTTTGATTTAGACCTTGTGGAGCTAGACTTAGCATCTAGACACATTCATGCACATCATATCCAAATCACTTATCATTTGGATCAGGTATCGGTAAGATATTGCTATTAGAAGATCGACTATTTTCATAGAATAGAGAATCATGATAGTCTCATACAATCAGCTAAAGGAGAAGACTTGCAGAGCATTTCATGGCTTGTAGAGATAAATGACATATCATTCAATGTTGTTTGGATTGTGGCCAACCTTCCTTAAGATCTTCACATCATTCCATATATTTGCGGAGTTCTACTTGATTATGTCTGACCTATCCGTGTACACACATTACATATCTTCATTGGAGTTTGTGATCCTCTTTGGCCAATGCGGAGGGATCTTATGTTCTGGAGATGATATAAATTGATGTAATAGATTCTTATAAAATTAGTTGATCATGACTTCATAGTTGATAGTTTGAATTTCCTTCTAAGGAGCTTCAAAGCTATACCTTATGCATATTCTATAATTGTGAGATCAGGCCTATGAGCCCTAATTGTAAGCCAACATGTTTTTGACCAAGTTGTATTCAAATTCTATGATATACTCAATCATTGAATCTACATTTTCCTTATATCTTTGAGTCATTTCTATTGTATTTACTCTAGCTACATGGCCTGGACACTTCACTTTATGGGCCCTCCTAACTATGATTGAACCAAGTGGTATCAGAGCAAAAGTATTGTAGATAGGGAAAAAATTAGATTTAGTGTTGAAAACATCAAACTAACTAAACCCTATCAAGCACCATGAAGCACAACCTAGCTTGAAAATGCAAAACATAAACAAAATGCAAAGTAAACTTTAAACAAGCATTGATTGACCTCCATGGCTCTTCTCAATCTTGCATAGGCATGCAAATTTCAAAGGGTTGATCATGAGAGGATGTTGGTTGCTCACAATTTTGGTATCATAATGGTATGGAAGGACACAACATGATGAAAATGACTTGTGAAAGCCTTCCTTTATAGAAAAAGGTTAATTTGAATGGAAGGACAGGATTACAAGTTATGTTGGATGATATGGATGGTCTAGATTGATTAGGGTTGGATTAGGGTTTCCCACTCAAAGAAGTTGTAGCAATGCGACAAGTGTGTGATGGAGGATAAAGGGAATCTAACTCAAATATTTATTTGAATTAGTTTGTCATGTGAAGGCATATTAAGTGGAAGATGGAGACATGCGACATGTGTCGCAATGTGATGAGGGGTGAGGGAATAATTCAAATTTTTAATTTGAATTATGAGACATGTGAAGGGGTATTATTAACTAAACAAATGGGATTTATTTATTTAATTAGAATTTGATTAAGTTGGAATTGTGAGTGGGATGACCTAGGACCTAGGGAAAAACATTACATGGTCATGTTGACTAGGTGTGGACAAATTTTAGTGTTTACATTTTACCCCTCTTTGAGATGATGTTCGAGATGATGTGATTCATGTCGAGTAACATCATTTTAAAGAAGCTAAGGAAATGGATAGAGGAAAAGGATAGGGTGATGATTCCCCCTTGAGGGGATAGGGGGGTTGGACAAACACAGGTAGGCTCACGAAATGAAAAGGAATTGGTCAAGGAAGAAAGGGAAGAGAATGGCTAGAAGAAGTGAAGGATGCGTTATGCTGCAATAAAGTTGAGAAACCATGGTGTTTGATATAGCACTAGATGTTATGAACCAAGGTATAAGGACCAAGGTAACGATGTTTCTTGTGCCCTAGTGTAATACAACCTTGTCTAGATACAAGATATGAATATTAGCTGGGTTGGATTCAAATGTGAAAAAAATGCAAGATAAAATGATAACACACACAAGCAAGTAAGAAAGCATGCACAAATGATACAAAAACAAACAAGGTATTTCCCCTATCAAGCTAGAAACCTATGATTGATTAAGTGATTGATTGAAACTAGTGTTGTTAGTCATACGAGCAACACCAAAGTTTAATTGATGATTGATTGATTTGGTTACGTCAAGATAGGATCAAGACCATTGATGTAATTGGATATTTGTCATAATTGATTAGCTTGATTGGCATGGATTGATGATGACCTGCATTTTATTTATTGGATTGGAATGATTTGAAGAAGAATGATTGATGAAGTGATTGATTGAAGTGATTTGATTAGATTGATAAGGATTGATTTGAAGGATTTGATTTGATGGGATTGAGTGAGTGGAAGAATTGATTTGAATGTTGTGATTGGAAGAAGTTATTTATTTGAATTAGAGGAATTGATGATTTGATAATGATGATGAGTTGGATGGGATGTTCAAAATTTTTGGAATGAGGGATGACTAGGAGGATCTACTCCCTTTCTCTTCTTTTTGCAACTGGGTCTTTACCATAGAAGACTTGTGAATTGAAGGATGCTATGTGGATATAATGCAAGGTGATGTGGTCCAAGCTATGACAGAGGCTAATTATATTAGTCTTCAAAAATTCTAGCTCCAAGAGGGTCTCTCATCTACTAATGACCTTTCAAAGCACAAATTGGATTTATTGAGACCTTGAGATGTGAGAGAAATGGTATTTGAAAGTGAACCCATGAGTTTCAGAATTCACTTGTAAGGATGACTTAAACTAGCCTTAGAGTATTAAGCCCAAGTTGAAGGAATGATTGATGAAAGTGAACCCATGAATTTTAGAATTCACTTGTAAGGATAGACTTAAACTAGCCTTGGAGTATTAAGCCCAAGTTGTGATTGATGTGAAAAAGATGTCAAGGTCTCTTGGTCCACAGATTTGTACATGTGATACAGTCAAGCTTTGATAGTTTCTCCCTATGTTTCAACCTTAGGAAGACTATGTTTGGGAACCTTTATAGATGTCAAGGGTTGAATGGTAATGAAATGTTACGATGAAATGTGATCCAAAAGGAATGAAATGGAATATGTAGTGGATGAATGAAATTGAATGTGTGGTGGGTGAATAGAACCAATAAGTCTACAAGGTTTTGACATGGTTGCAATCAAATTCGATAGGGAGGGTAGATAATAATTTTTTTTCCTATGGTTATGGTGTTTTGTGATGGGGAATGATAGGATGTGATTGATCGGATTGGAATGAATGGTTAAGATGTGATTTGGATGTGATTGGGATGGATGTGATATGATTAGGAGAATGATGATGATGACTTGGGTATGTTTAGGATATTTGATAGTGATATGATGTGGAATGATAATATGAAATTGAGGAAGAAGGTGACAAGGGATGGTTAAGGCTTGAATTATGAGGATGTGGGTATGATTATGGTATGATATGGTATGATTAGGGATGATTAGGATGATGTGAATTAGATGAAAGAGGTGATTAGGATGAGTTGGAAATTGCTAGGGTATGATTAGGGGAATGACTAGGATGATGTTGGTTGGATGAAGATGTCGAAGTGCAATGATTAGGATTGATGGATAGGATGTGATTAGGATATGGTTAGTTGATGGAGACATAATGAATAGGATGTGGTGTGATTGGATGAGGATAACAATGTCTAATGATTAGGGATGGTGACTTGGATTGATAGAATATGATGATTAGGAATGATAAGATGTGGTTATGATATGATAAGGATTCAATTAATTGGATGAGGATGATGATGTGTAGTGATGAGATAAAGATGAGTTGGTTGAATTAGGAAGAAGTTGATTGGACTAGGATGATTAAGATGATGATTGGATGATGTGGTTAGGAGATACGATTAGGATAATGTGATTAGGAGAATGTGGAATGGTAGGATGAAATTGATTGGATATGAATGGGGTTGATGTGGAATGATTGGATTTGATTTGATGTTTTGGAAGAATAGAGTGGAATGGATGAATTGGATAGATTTTATTTCTCGGATTTTGGTTGGTATTTGATTCTTTTGTATTTTTGATGATATCTTGATGGTTTTGGGATTTTGAGATTATTTGGATGTTCTTTTTTGGGATTTTTGATTTTTTTTTTTTGTATTTAGAAAATATTGTGATTTTTTTGTATTTTGAAGATATTTTGATTTTTTTGTGTTTTTCATATATTTGTATTTTTTTTGTGTTGTTGAATGTTTTGATTTTTTTGTATTTTGAAGATATTTTGGTTTTTTTTGTGTGTTTTTTATTTTTGGAAATATTTGGAAATATTTTTATTTTTGGAAGTCTTTTCGCTAGATATGAATGACAAGGGGAAACCAAGTCTAGGTGCAAGGATACAAATGGGATTAGGTGAATGGATAAACAATTTAGCGAATGGATGAATGTATGCATGAAAGGGCAAGGATGTGATCTCAAAAGACTATGTCGCATAAGAATATCATGCCCCATTCGAGGTGGAACACTTACGATTTTTCATGACAAAGCTTAGGATGATGGGATGATGATAGGATTGTGAAGGATTGGCTTGGAGGAATAAGGTACATCAAAAGATACCCAAAACATTTCTCAACATTGTTGTCCCAATCTTTATCAAGATCAAAAGAGGAAGGGAGGATGAATGGATGCGATATGATAGGTATGGTAAGGTGGAAAATGATGGGAGGATGAGACAATGTTCTCCCAAGTGTAAGTGGCATAGAAGATCAACTTTTTTGATTTTTTGAATTAGATAGGGGGTTATGGACAAGAAGGACTGAGGTTTCTAGTGCCAAGAAGGTGATAGTCCCAAAGGTATGTTGCATTGACCATGTCAAATGTCATTATGCTCATCGATGTTGGTAAGTGATGGCATGAAAGTAAGATGGATTAGGTAGATAGTGGATTATGATGTGTATTATGTAGGGAACGAAAGTGGATTATGATGTGGATTATGTTGGATTTATGTAAGGATAGATGAAATTTTTATGCCAAAGCATGGACCATAGGGAGATGATAAGGTAAATATGTACGGTAATGGTTAAATTATGTGTGAAAAGGAATCATGACCAACAGTTGCACACACTGTGTTAAACATGAAATCTTTTGAGTGGATGGTGATGTAGGAAGCAATGGTGATGTTTTCTTAGGAGATGGATGCTGCAAGAATTTGGGTACCCACATGTACTTAGTATTTGTATGATTTTTTCTTTTCATGTGGGGTGGAGGAATTTGATATTTTTGAATGGAATGGATGGAAGAGGATGGTTGGGATTTTGTAGAAGTGGATGCCTCCTTTGAATTGATTGATTTTTGTTTAGGGACCCATACCATTTTGAATGGATTTTTATTTGAATTTTTGGATTCATTTCCTAAGGTATTAGAACCCTTAGGGTTTTTGGCTTTATGAAAGGAGGCATCCAAATGTTTATTTTTGAATCCCATGTGATGGATGGAATGAGTGGAAGCTTTATATTTACAAGATGTGTGCATTTTTTGGTCATGATTAGGGTATTGAGGTGATTTATGGATGATAGCAATATTAGGTGTTGGAAGTAGCAATGTCAAATTATATGGACAGAAATCAGGAGTTGAAAGAAGTGGAGGCAAAGTTGATGGTGGAAGGTGTATGGTCACATGATTTGGACATTTATAAGATGAGGGAGGTGGAATAGCCACATATGTCTTAGGGATATGATGGGATGTGTGATAGAAAGTTGTGGACTTAGGATGAGTGGATGAAGTACTAACATCTTTGGATTGTTGACCTTGGGGTGTGTAGCCAAGGCCATATGAACGTGGAGGGACTTTAACATTGATGAGATCCAAAATACCTTGTTCGTGAAGGCCTAAGCCTTTGCCATGGTAGTTCATGTTTTGGAACATGCGACGGATAATAGGGCTATGTGTGGTTTGGGAACTAGACATGAGTTCATTAGTGGATGAAGAAGGTGAAGTGGAAGATAATGGTTGTTGCATTCCTAAGGAAGAACACTTGTGAATTAAAGTGGATAGACCAAGTGGATATGACAGTGGATTTAAAATAGGAGCAATAGTGGATGTGGGAGAAGGATCATTAGGATATTTATTATGTTCATGCAGATCCAAGTTATTGGTTTGATCTTCTATGTTTATGTGTTCTTGGGAGGCACATGTCTCATCATGGGGAGTGGATGTTGTTGAATCATGGATTGGTTGAGTTTCTTGACTTTGTAGGAAGGCCATGAAATGGGGTGAATGCTTAAGTAGGTCAACAAGACTTTCATGAGATAGAGCATATAGGTCTTGGGTGTCTTGTTCATGAATGGGATCAATTTGCTCATGAAGATGGTCTTCATCATGTATAATGTCTTGATAATAGAAAAGGTATATGTTATACATAGGTCAAAGGAAAATGATTTGATCTTGAGTGGAATGAGGGTTAGATGTTTCTTCATGCTTAGGTTTATTCTCTTGACATACCTCTTGACTTGGAATGGAAGTGGATGTGGATGACTCTTCAATAGGTTTGACAGTTTCTAGATGGTCAATCACATAAGGGCATGATGGAGGTTGACTTGGACTCATGGGAGGGGATTCTTGAATTGGCTCAAGTTGTTGTGGATGACATGAATGAATTGAAGGACTTGGCATGATGTTTGGGGAATCTTTGGTAAGTTAAAGCATATGTGTTGGATGACATGGTGACAATTGATTCCTTGCTTGTAGCCCTTGGGTCACATCCTTAGTAGGTGGAGGGGTGGATTTGGGTAACTCCACAGGTTTACTCTTGTAATGTTTAGGTTTAGGACGTGGAAGATTAGATGATGATAATGTTAATGAAGGGTTTGATGGGTTGGAAGTGTAGGGACCATTGGCTTAGGACTAGGACATGGTGGCTTTATGATGGGCTTTTGATTGGATAGTGGCATGAGATACTTATAAGGTACATTACCTAGACTAGTGTTCCCCTTGTCAATGGTGGCATTAGGACCCAAAGCCATTTGACCTTGGTGCAAAGGTTAACTTATGCTCACATGTGTTTGTTGTGATATGGATGGATATGAATGTTGGTTCACATGGAAGGAAGTTGGATTGGATGATGTGGCATTGACTTGGCCTATGGATGGATTAGGTAGGTATGAAGATTGATGTGGAGTTTGAAGTTGTGTTTGTTTGGTTTGGGATTGGTGTGTGGCTAAGATGTGTTGGATTTGGGCTAGGAGTTGTTGTATGTGAGGTGATTGAATTTGTTTAAATGGTTGAAGGGTATCTTGTAAGTGTTGTATGGTTTGTTGGTCAAAAGGTTGGGGTATTTAGTGAAGTTTTTGAATGATGGAGTGGAGTTGGGGTACTAGGACTTTGTTCTCGAATGCCAGCATGGTGTCACACATGTGTCTAAGTCTTCACATGTCATCTTGTCCCTCAAGGTATGATGCATTATTTACAAGGATCTTATGATCATTAGAACTAGGAGGGGCCCCTCAAATTAAAAGTTTAGGTCTTGGGTTTGTTGAGCATGAGTAGGACTAGGGAGGGAGCCTCCTTGAATGATGATTTTGGGCTTTGGTTTTGTAATTGTTTGAATTAGAAGGGCAACCCCTTGGACAATGATTTTGGGCTTATGATTTTGATTGGGCTTGTTTATGATTAGGGCCATTTTGATGAGTGTCAATTAAGACTGTTGATGCATAATGATGTGAAATGAAGTGATCAGAGATTAGGAATGATTAGGGTATGGTTATGATATGATTAGAATGAAAGTTGGATGATAGAGATATGATTAGGATGTGAATGGGAATAATTAGGATTAGTAAAGATAGGATTAGGAAGCAATTGACTAGATTGGAATAATGATGACAATGATGTGATGATTGGATTTGACTAGGAATAAGGTGACAAGGAATGGTTAAGCTTTTAATTTTGATGATTTGGGTATGATTAGGGTATGATATGGAATGATTAGGGATGATTAGGAGGAAATTGATTAGAAATGTGAAATGATGATTAGGATAATGATTAGAATGAAGCTTGAATGATGAAGATATGATTGGACTATGATTAGGAATGATTAGGATTGAATTGATTGGATGATGTGTAATGATTAGCCATGATGTTGATTGGATAATGATTTGGATAGAATGATAATTATTTGATGATGTAGAATGACAAGTATATGATTAGACTTGATTTAGGATGAAATTGATTGGCTTAGGAGAGTGACTAGGATGAAGGTTGAATGATAAGGATATAGTATGAATGTGATCAAGGTATGATAACTTGGGATAAATGTGTGGAAAGAATGTCGAGGGTAATGATTACGAAAGTACACACACATCAATCATAACAGACACTTAGCAATCACATTGGTGGGTTTTGTTTTGGCGTCTTTTGATTAAGTTTTGAAAACACTTATAAAAAAGCACATCCCTAGATTGGAATGACGGTAAAGAGGGTTTTTAGCCACTAAACAAAGAGGTTCTAGTGAATATCTAGGGGACCGACACCTCACGAGCATCCAACAAGCCGCTTAAGGCTCTAACTAACCCTACTAGGAGTTTAATATATGCAAAGGTACACCTCCTTTCAAGCTAGCACTATATGGTGAGTGCTCATATTGGTTAGACTTCATAAGGTTTTTCTAACCCCAAAATTTCTCCTATTTGGAAAAATTAAATTAAAATTTTAGATAAGTTTAAAAAATATATATTTCATTAAAATGTGCACTTCTCACTAAAAGTTCAAAAGAAAAATTAAAAACATTGAAAAGCTAACCCAAGTTAATTTGTTTTCTTAAGTTGAGTTATATAAAATAAAAGTTTCTATTGTTTTTTTTTGTTTTTTTAAATTGAGTTATCTTTTTTTTTTGGGGTTTTTTAAGTTGATTTATGGAAATAAATGTTTCTAATTTTTTTTATTATTATGAATTGGATTTTTTTAAGTTGACTTATAGAAATAAAGATTTCTAAAATTTTGTGTTTTTATTTTGAATTGAATTCTTATCTCAATTTTTTAACACAAAATTACATGCAACTCTAAATCAATACTTCAAATTCTTTTAAAAATTTGTAGCTTACTAAGGTATATTTTTCTAGGTATATATAAAATCAAAACAATTGTGATAAATAATAAATAAATATTAAAAAACTTAGCAAGATTGGCTACATTTAAAAATAAATAAATTTGCAATTGATACTTCTGTATTTTTTATTTTTTGTGTGCAGCAATATTGACTAAAAATAAATATGTTTTAGATTCAAAAAATATAAAATATAAACTTTTACCCACCAAATTTTTGTATTATATTGGAGATGAAGATGAATTTTTTATTTTTTCAATTTTTGTATTATATATAATATCAAAACAGTTGCGACAAATAATAAATAAAAATTAAAAAGTTAAGGAAGATTGGCTTCATATAAAATAAATAAATTTGCAATTGATACTTCTTTAATTTTTATTTTTTTTGTGCAACAATATTGACTAAAAATAAATAATTTTTTTTTTGCCAAATTTGAGTCTTTTTTTGTTTTAGATTTAAAATATTTTAAAATAAAAACTTTAACTCACTAAATTTTAGTCTTTTTCTTGTTTTATATTCAAAAAATTTAAAATATAAACTTTTACCCGCCAATTTTTTTTATTGTATTAGAGATGAAGATGAATTTTTAATTTTTTCAAATTTTCTATTATATATAAAATCAAAAGAGTTGCGACAAATAATAAATAAAAATTAAAAAATTAAGCAAGATTGGCTACATATAAATTTTTTTTTTTGCATTGATACTTCTTTAATTTTTATTTTTTTTGTGTGCAACAATATTGGCTATAAATAAATAAATTAAAAAGTTGCATAATAAATGAACATAAATAAAATTTAAAAAGTCACAATTACTCTATCTTAATTTTTTTATTACGCTGAGAGGATAGCGAGTTCAAGATGAGAGCACTCATTTTTTTTGCGTAAATTTATAAAAAAAAAAATTAAAATACCAAAAAAGAAATAAAAAATAAAACTTAAGAAATAAAAAATTAAAAAGCACAAAACAAATTTGAAAAAATATAAACTAAAAAAGAAATTAAAAACTATTGAATGAGTAAAAGCTGAGAAAATCAAAGAATAAAAAAAGAAATTGGAAAAAATAAAAATAAAAAACCCAATTAGAAAAAATAAAAATAAAATAAAAAAAGAAGTTGGAAAAAATAAAAAAATAAAAAGAAAAAAGGAAATTGAAAACAGTTGGAAGGAGAAAAAGATGGAGAAAAACACCAAAAATATCAAACTAAAAAAGAAATTGGAAACAATTGGAATGAGAAAAAGATGGAGAAAATCACCAAAAATTTCTAACTTGCTATAAATATTTTTATTGTATTTAAATAATATTTAACTCATGTTTAACCCAACTTTTCTAATAAACTTGCAAGGTTTTTAAAATGTATTATTTTTTAGAGAGTAAAAGAAAGAATCTTTAACAAAAAGAAAGCATCTTTTGACAAAATAAAGAATTTTTTATTTTTTAAATTGATATAATATTTATTCATTAGGAGAGATCAATGAAAGGGATATAATCTCATGTTGGCTTTCACCTTATCATCAATTTAAAAAATAGGTCGGACAAAAGTCCTACTTGGGGTCGCAAGTGAGTTCTCCTTTTTGATGTGTCTTAAGAGTAGGCCCACTCTAAAGGCTAACAAAAGTGAGATAAGTTAACATGTTTTTGATCCCTAGGCTCGCACTAAGTCGCAAGGGAAGATCATACACATGTGAACTTACTCACACTCACACATGTTAATTAACCTTAGAATTTGAATGTGTGGGAAACAATTCAAGCACATGTTCATTTTAAGCCCAAATAAAAAATGTGAATAAATGTTATGCCCAACTTGGTGTGTGATGAAGACAAATGTTTGTTTTATGCCCAAATTGAAATGTGAGACAAGCAAGATTGATTAAGAATTATGAGATTATAATATGTACACCTAATGAATTTGCTATCCAAGATCCTGTGTTTGCTGATCTTGATGTTGTTCCAGCCTTGTGAGATCACCTATAAGCCACCAACACAAGAAAGAAGCAAGTAAACTAGCCAAGAGGACCATTATGCAAAAATAAGAAATCTAATAAAAACTTGTTGTATATGAATAGTGGAAGAAAAAATAATAGCATCAGCAGATTCTAGACAAAATTCTATGCAATTTTTAAAAAAATTTGCAAAAAAAGGATGAAAAATGCAAAAGTTATGTTTGTTTGAAGTTTGCATGCAAGTTTGACATTGACTACGAAAAAACCTTTCCAAAATGACACTTTCATGTGAAAATTTCTCTACCACTATGAAGTTCACCAAGTGCTCTTTTCGGCGAGTCCTTGTTTGTAAGTTTTTTCCTCCGTATGTGAAAGATATGTAAGTTTGAAAAAAAGGCCCTATTAGGGCACAAGGAGGAAAAATGCATAGTCCTGGTAGTTAACAGTGACCACTAACGATCAGGGTTGGACTGGTCACATGTAGTAGTTTGTCTGGGCAATCAACATTTTATGTTAGTGGCTAGATTAACCCCTGGTCATATGAATGACCAGGGGTAAAACCTAAAAAAAATAAGGAGGAAAATGAAAAGTAGGGAGTGTAGAAGCTCCTCTCTCCCTTGCCCCCGGTCATAGATGTGACTGGGGACTACTAACTAAAGAACCCTACGAAGGTAGACGAAATGTTAGCTATTTAGGTTAAGCCACTAGTGAGGATTTGGCAGTGGCCAAAGATTTTGAGTGTTTAGGATTTTTGGCGCCACTGAGGTTTAAATGTTAGAGATTTAGTTTTGAGTGACCAAAGGGAGGATAGCAGGTGGATAAATGGGTTTCCAAGGAGCTGACAGTTTTAAAGGGATAGCTAATGGTTTATGGTCTGGAAGAAGTTAGACATTTAGCAACCAAGGTTTGAATTTGTTTTAGTGATAGATTCGTAGATGGTGGGATGAAGATGGAATAATGACCAAACTGCTAACTAAAGGGGACACAGTGATCATGAATGGGATGGTTGATGGTTCACAGTCTATGGTCGGTGGTTGTGAAGATGACCACAATGTGAATAGATGTCTGTCGATAGTTGGACGAGTGCAATGAGGAGATCATAGGAGGGAGGTCGGTGCTAAGGGTGTCGATAGTGGTTCTGTCGCCACCAATGGTGGCATCACAGAGGTAACTGGGGTCAGCGACCTCTGTCTTGAGTAGAGAGCATGGGGATGGCTCAAACGGAAGGAAAAAGAAACACAGGAAGCAGAGGGTTTCCAAAAATGGTAGGAATTTTTGATAGTCGATCGATGTATAGAAAGTGGCCATGAGGGTTGGTATGGCAGTGACTAAGAATAGGAAATGGGCAAAGGTTTGGCTTTGATAGGGGGTGTCTACAGGTAATGGCAGTGATGAGGAAGTATGGAGGCCAAGTGGTGATAGCTCCAGACATGGGGGAGAGCTAAGGGGTTATGACAGGAGATTTGAGGGAGGCGGCGATAGAGACTAGAGGTGATGAAATATCCCTGTGGCGGTAGAATAGTTTGTAGAGGGTAGTAGAGTACCTAACCAGAGGCAAAGGGATTTCTAAGGGCAGAAGTTGACCAAAATAGCATGAATGAGGACTATAAGGAGGGTGTGAGAGGATGGTTAGGAGGCAACCAGAATCTCCCACAGCAGTCCATAGTTAGGGTTTGCAATGGCGGAGCGGGGAGACATAGACAATGACTACAAAGACGCTGACCATTAGGTTTTTTTCACAGTTGAAATCAAAGCCTCTGATGTAAACCTCCAACAGTATTAAAACCTGCAACAATATTAAAACATGCAATCCCAAAATCAAACATGAAAAACCAGATTTGTCGACCATCCCCCTGTGCAGAAGTTGTATGGTCTTGTACGGATCCATATGGTATGGCCCTACAAAAGGGGTAAAACTAAAAAAAATTCAAATTTTTTCTGATAGTGAATATGTCGATTTTCATTTCTCTGACCTCCTGGACTCAATGGTGAGGTCTGTTTGCACTCCAAAGGCCACCTACAGAAACAAATTTTTAGAAATCACCAAAAATGTCAGATTTTTCAAACATTTACGTCGGGTTCACCAATGTAGATAGGGAAAAAATCAAATTTAGTGTTGAAAACAACAAACTAACTAAACCCTACCAAGCACCATGAAGCACAACCTAGCTTGAAAATGCAAAACATAAACAAAATGTAAAGTAAACTTTAAACTAGCATTGATTGACCTCCATGGCTCTTCTCAATCTTGCATAGGCATGCAGATTTCAAAGGGTTGATCATGAGAGGATGTTGGTTGCTCACAATTTTGGTAGCATAATGGTATGCAAGGACACAACATGATGAAAATGACTTGTGAAATCCTTCCTTTATAGAAAAGGTCAAATTAATGGATGGATATGATTGCAAGTTATGTTGGATGATATGGATAGTCTAGATTAATTACAGATGGATTAGGGTTTCCCACTCCAAGAAGTTGTAGCAATGTGACAAGTGTGTGATGGAGGATAAAGGGAATCTATTTCAAATATTTATTTGAATTAGTTTGTCATGTGAAGGCATATTAAGTGGAAGATGGAGACATGCGACATGTGTTGCAATGTGATGAGAGGTGAGGGAATAATTCAAATTTTTAATTTGAATTATGAGACATGTGAAAGGGGTACTATTAACTAAACAAATGGAATTTATTTAGCTAATTGGAATGTGATTGTGAGTGTGATGACCTAGGACCTAGGGCAAAACATTACATGGTAATGTTGACTAGGTGTGGACAAATTTTAGTGTCTACAAGTACAAATCTTTGGTAATGAATTGAGCGAAGTTGGCAAAAGAATTCCATAGGATCTTGCCATGAACATATCATTGAATCCAAGGTAGGTTACTTGTGTTGTAACCGATTGCTGATTGCAAGGTAGTTGTTACCTTGTAGCCCAATTGTCAAATTTGAAGTAGTTACACTTGATCTGAGGAAGAAATGCCACTAAGGAGAATCCTTGTTGTTGGTACAATGGCTAGAATCATGGATGAGATGATGGGGATGATAAAAACCATGTGTGTTAGCTTGGATGCTATTGAATAAGATTAGAGAAGATGACTTACACCTCAACCTAAATTTGATAGTGATGATGATGATGAAGAATTTCAATCCGCTGATCAAAATGAAGTAACCCTAGGAGATGATGAAGAAGAAGAATCATATCAATTCAATATGTTAGAATCTATTTCAAAGATTAGGAAAATACCTAGAGTTGATGTACCAAACTATACTAGCAATTTGAATCCTAAAGAGTTGATTGTCTGGATAAATGACACGGAAGAATATTTTGAGTATGAAGAAATTGAAGATTAGGGGAAGGTGAAATTTGCAAAGGCAAAGTTGAAAGGACATGTTGCTATATGGTGAAAAGAAGTTTAGTTGGATAGAAATAGAACAAGAAAAGAAAAGATTACAATATAGGATAGAATGGTGAAAAAATTGAAGAATCAGTTTATACCTACTAACTATGAGTTGGAACTATTGAAGAGATTGCAAAACCTGTGACAAAAGGAGAAATCTGTGAAGGAGTACATTGAAGAATTTCATAAGATAATCATAAGGACAGGACATAGTGAAGAAAGTAAGGAGAAAGTGGCTAGATACATCAATGGAATTAGATTGAACATTCAAGAAGAACTGAGTTTGGTGAGGATGACAACATTAGAAGAAGCATATTAGTTTTCCCTGAAAGTTGAAGAAAAGTTGAACAAGGGACATGATCAGAGACATAGTGTTAGAGGAGGTAAATTTCAAAGAGGTAGAACATTTTCTGGAGGAGAAAGATCATTTTTGGAGTAGAACTGATAAGAAAACACATTCAAGAAGGAAGATAGAGATAGCAATGCATGCCAGAGAGATGAAAAAACTTTCTACCATAGAGGAAACCCTAGTCTATACCAGAGTGAAGGATATAGAGGAGAAGAAAGAGGACCTGATAGGAGAACATTTAGAGGAACCTATTTTAAGTGTGGAGGTGAAGGACATAGAATATTTGAATGTAATCGAGGGAATACAAGCAATAGAATAAAGAATAGTGGAAGAGAAGCCTATGTGGAGGAAGAACCTGTTGGATCACCTAGTTCAGTTGGTAAACCTGAGAAAGGAGAATCACATGTCCTGAGGATAGCACTATTTCAAGTAGAGACCAATGAGGAATGACCATAGAGGAAGAGTTTGTTTAGAACCACATGTCAATTAGGAGGTAAATGTTGTAAAATTTTGATTGATAGTGGTAGTTCAAATAACCTAGTTTTAGAGGAGATGGTGACTAAGCTGAAGTTCAAAAGATTGAAACACCCTAAACCATATCAAATAGCATGGGTTCAGGATGATCATAAGGTACTGGTGAGTGAACAATTTTTGGTGAAATTTCATATTGGATCTTATCATGATGAAGTATTGTGTGATATTATGGCTATGGATGTATGTCATATTTTATTGGGTAGACCATGGTAGTATGATAGAAAAGCTATACATGATGGAAGAAAGAATACATATACTATAACATCAAATGGAAAGAGAATTACTTTGATCCCTTTGCAAGATGATCCTAAGAGTGAAGTATGTGGGAATGGTAGAATATGGTTGGTAGATGGAAGAAAATTTCAAATGATTTAAGACATGAGAATATGTGTTATGCTTCGATTCCTAAGCAACCTGAAAACCTAAAGACTGAAGAATCACAATTGAAGGAGATAACTAAGTTGTTGAAAGAGAATGAAGATATCATATTAGATAATGTACCTCAAGGATTTCCACTAATCAAAAGTATTAGTCATCACATTGATCTTATACTTGGGGCTAGTTTACCTAACAAAGTAGCACACAGAATGACACTGGTAGAGAATGAAGAATTGAATAGACATATACATGAGTTGTTGAGGAAAGGTTTTATTAGAGAAAGTTTGAGCCCTTGTACAGTACCTGTAGTGTTAGCACAAAAGAAAGATAGAGAATGGAGAATGTGTATAGACTTTAGAACAATAAATAATATCACAGTTAAGTATAGATTCCCTTTACCTAGGATAGATGATATTGTAGATTGTTTGAGTGGAGAAAAATATTTCACAAAGATAGATTTGGAGAGTGGATACCATTGTAAGCAAGGAAAAATCTATCCTAAAATCCTAGAACAACAGAATAAAACCCTACTCAAGTAATGGAGACCTTAAACAACCTAGAAATGCAAATATGAAAGCATAAAACCCTAGAATGCCTAATGCATTTCCTCCATTACTACTAAGTTAAGCTATGGAGAATGTACTGAGACTTGCAGACCAGAAAATAAGGAATGAGAGCTCAAGAGTAGACAAATGCACAAGTCAAAGGCTTAAAGTGGTGAAATATCAATAGGAGAGGGTGGTTTTATAGAGGAAGAAATTGGAATGGAGGGTGGAGATTTAGAGTTGACTTTTAGAGGGAAATCAAGGGATAGGATGGGTTAGAGTTTCCTTGTCACTAGAGGACAAGGATGTATTTTTTATTGGGGAAAATATGAGGTTAGAGAAGTGATTATGTATTTAATTAAATAAATAATAGATACTTATTTAATTGTTTTGTGAAGGGTATGTGATGAGGGTGATTTAATAAAATAAGAGGGATACTTATTTAATTAAAAGGGTAATATTGGATAATTTAAATAAATAGAAATTTATTTAAATTAAATGGGACATGGTGATGAATGATTAAATAATATTTAAATTATTTAACCATAGAGGAAATAAAGAAGAAAGATCGCCTAGTTAACTAATTAGAATTTATTTAATTAAAAGACCAAGTGAAATGAATTAATTAAATAATTTGGAAATGATTTAATTAATAGAGGAATGCAAGGGGAAGGTGAATTATGTGCCAAAAATATAAGTTCACAAGCTTGGGATATTTTCAAGTGTCTACAACCATCATATCAAAATCAAAGAAGGAGATGAATGGAAGACTACTTTTAAGACAAATGAAGGATTGTATGAGTGGTTACTGATACCTTTTTGATTGATAAATGCACAAAGTACTTTCATGAGATTGATGAACGAAGTTTTGAATAAATTCTTGGGTAAGTTTGTTATTGTATATTTGGATGATATTCTAATTTTTAGTAAGAAAAAAGAAGAAAATATTGTGGCAACTAAGACAAGTATTGCAGAGACTAGAGAAGAGAAATTGCTGATAAACATCAAGAAGTGTAGTTTCATGGAGGAAGAGTTGTTATACATGGGATTTATGATTTCAGAGGAAGGTTTGAAGATGGATCATGAGAAAGTGAGAGCAATTGTTGAATGGCCTACACCTAAAAGAATTGGAGAACTCAGATTATTTTATGGATTGTCTAGTTTCTATCAAAAGTTCATTAGAAAATTTAGTTCAGTTTGTAACATTATGCTAGGGACAATGAGTGGCAACAGAAAAGATTTCAAGTGGACATCAGGAGTAGATAGAAGTTTTGAATTGTTGAAGTAGAAAGTGACAGAGCAACCCATGTTGGCATTACCAGATTTTGATAAAGTATTTCAAGTAGATTGTGATGCAAGTGGGAATGCAATTGGAGCAGTGTTAAGGTAAGAAGGTAGATATGCAGCATATTTCAGTGAAAAGTTGAATGATACAAGGAGAACATATTCAATTTATGATCAAGAGTTCTATGCCATAATTCAAGTTCTAAAGAAGTGGAGACATTATTTTTTTCCTAAGGAGTTTGTGTTGTATACAGATCTTCAAGCTTGTAGTATCTAAATAGTCAAGGGAAGTTGAATCAAAGACATATGAGATGGGTAGAGTTCATGTAGATTTATACTTTTTTGTTGAATCATAGGAGTGGAAAAGTAAATAAAGTTGCAGATACATTGATTAGGAGAAGGCACTTGTTGATAGAGATGAGAGTTGAAGTGTTGGGATTTGAGGAATTGAAGAACATGTACAAGGAAGATCTTGATTTTGTAGAACCTTTGAAAGCATGTAAGGAATCTGTTATGATAGATAGTAGTAAGTGGTTGGATTATTTCATTCAAGAAGGTATGTTGTTAAAAGGAAATAAGTGTTTAAGGTAAAAAGAAAAGGATTTTGTTTGTTTAGGGTCTGTGTGTATCCTCCTTTCACTTTAAACATCTAAGGACTTTAGGTCAAGTAGGAAATCTACTATCAGGCCTGTAGTCACTTGGAATATTAGGGAAAATTGGAATTGTGTGATTTAGTTGTTTGATTATGCCCAATTATGCTTAAAACCCTATTTATGCAAATTTGGAAGTAAACAGACAAATTACAGGAAATGCTCACACACATATATACTAAATGATAATAAAATGCGTACTAGTTTTTGGATTTTGGAAAACAAAAAATTTAGGGACTAATGAGTGGGTGCCCAAGTCCAAGGTATCAATTTCTTTGTGAAATCCTGATCTCCATCCAACACTGATCTGCACTATAACTTCCATTTTATGAATTTGACTACGGAGGACATAGGGACTAGCGCCTGCATCTAGGAAAAGCTCTAGAGTCCTGCAACTTTTTAGATCTTGAATCCTTTTTGTCTTCTATTCCTTCCTGCAACTCCACATCCATAGAACTTGAGACCTGTAGCCTCCAATCACAAGGGGTGTTGGAGGGGGTTGTGGTGTTTAGAGGCTTACCTCAGTCAAGCCATGGAGAGACATTCAAGTCTTCTAAACACCATTGTCAAAAAGAGAGTGTGAAATCTAATTGATAAATGATTGAAAACACAAATGATAGTACCTTGTAGTGAAGATCTCATGGAAGGAAGAATCTCTTCAGGCCATGAGGAGATGAATGCCAAATCTATAAACACAAACACAATAACAATGCTCTTCTCTGCAACACAATAAAAATTTTGAATGCTCAAAGTCACAAGTATGCTAAAGTCAACTAGTAATCAGCTCTAGTTTACAAATGATAACCTAATCATGCTTATATCTACAACTACAAACATTCCTACCAAGAATTTCATAATTGAAACTTACCGTGTCTGCATAGGACCTAAATAACGGTCATAAATCGACACTTTGAAATTAAGCCTGACCTAAAATAGGGCAGGACTAGGGCGTGGGCACCTAAGTCCCCTCCCTGACTATTTTAGGTAGGGATCATGTCAAGTACATCCCCTGAGTCCTATTTGCCATGAAACATTAGGGTTTTCTCATCGGGAGGTCAAATTATCATGCAAGATGTCCTAAATGCATCAACAAGACTTGGGAGCTAAACCTTAAGATGGAAAAGCCCCCAAAGGGAAATTTTTAGATGTGACATTTAGCCTCCAATTTAATGTATGTATTAAACACAAGGCCAATACATGCATTAAAGTGTGGTTGACAAACACAACAAACACGAGAAGAAAATAGGTATCAATATCAAGCACATTAAGGTAGGAAGAAAATAGACAAGGGGACACGAGAGCTTGCAAAGCCCATGCCCCCAGAGGTGACATATACTTTACAATCACCAAATGTTCCCACAAACACATCCCTATAAGAAAAGTGTTAGTGTCCATATAATCATGATAAATAACAATGCATAGAAAACTGAGAAATACAAGATTCAAGAGAGACAAAGTGCATGGAGCAACAATATTGTTATGTTTTGTAAGTGTGATAAGACACAATCTAGAGCACATGAAGTGTTTCTACTAGAAAAGTGTTAGATAATATATAACAAGCCCATCATCATATAGGAACTAAGTCCAATTTTTTATTTCTTTCTAAAGGGTCGGTAGGTCCGCATCAGTATAAATGTTTTTCATCATCCATCTGCTAGATAGAAACACTAGAGGAAGGGAAACAATAAATCAAGAGAGGAGAAACAAGTGTCTTAGGGACAGTCACATAGGAGGGTACCCCCAAGTCACCAACTGCAACGCTATGTCTGTAAGACACAACACACAACAATGAAAATATAGAAGAAGCAATATAGAAGAATGATGATACAAATAGAAGGGTCACAACAGAGGCAATCTCTTGGTATCCTAGACCTTACAAGAGAATCAAGGGTCATTCCAAGAGGCCTAAACAACTCATAACACATCATGAGGGAAAAACATCATGAGAGATAAAGGGTTAGAAATACTTGCCTATAGAGAGATTCATGCTAGAGGTTATCAATAATCAAATAATTCTCTTCCCAATCCTAAATGTTAGAAGAAAGAGGTAGATATGGTACTATAGCTCAACTTTTGTCGTTATTCTTTTGTTCATTCTTAAACTCTTCTTGGTTTGATTGAACATTAGGTGGAATATTCTCTTGTTGAAGTTCATTGGTACACTTATTTACTATCTTGTTAGAAGGTGGAAGAAGTGATTTATTTTGAGTGATCTCAACATCCATCCTTAAAGGATTTAATGTGAGAGACCTTTCATCATTTGTTAGTGCTACGTCTTTTGAAGAGAGAGAATAGGAATGAGGGGAAGCTAAGTTTTTGTAAGGAGAGGTAGTCAATGTTTTTAAATACTTAGTGATGTCCAAATGTCTTGAATATGCAATCAAAGGAGGGAGATTAATGGTCTTTTCTTCCTTAGTGATATCTAAGGTGTGTGAACAATCAACTAAAGGAAGAAGGTTGGTGGCATGATCCATAGAGGTTTCATGTACTAGGGTAGGATTTTTATTTTTGTTAAATGAATGTTCATTATCTATCCATGGAATTCTCTTGGTTAAAGGGAGCTCCTCATTCACTAATGCTTCATCTTGGCCAGAGTGAGCATTAGAATTAAGATTTGGTGGTATGATGTTAACATAAATGTCAATAAAATCATCCTCTTGCATCCAAGTGTCCTCATGAGGAGGAAAAACTTTGGAAGAGGGGTCATAAGGTAAACCTAAGTTATCATCACATGTTTTAGCAATAGGTGTCATAGTGGAATATCTAATAGACATAAATTCATCTAGTGCTTCGTCTAACATATTGAAGTCATCACTACTAAACAATGAACACAATGTTTCCAAAGATGAATAAAAAGGAGTATCCATGATGAATATATTTAGGAAATGAGGTCTTGAAATAGTAAAACTCACAACTTTTAGAATCAATCAAGTAAATAACAAGGTAAGATAACTGAGATGGTTTCACACCAAAGCACTTGTTTGAGGGAAACAGGTAGAAATACACATAGAGTCCACAAAAAACAAAGTGGATAGCAGGAATGAGTACAACACCACAAGGTCCAATTGATGATTTTAAAGGTTTTTGATCAAGAGTTGTGAACAAAGTGTATAAACACCTAGCGTTGAAATACACAAAGTGTGTTTTAACACGTACCAATTTTCACAAAAAAGCTATGAAATGAACCAAAATTTTGAGATTACCAATGAATGTAGGATTTAATATGAATTTAGGATATCTAAAATGAATGCAAGATCAGATTTTGAAATATTTCCAGCACTTATGCAAGAAACAAATGTAAAAGTATCTATGAAAATGATCTAAAATGCTTGATTTTTCCAACTTTTTTCAATGCAAATAAGTGAAAGAAAATGTGTTGTAAGGAAATTGATCAGGGGAAGAAAATAATATGTCTAATATCAGTCCAATACATCAATAATATCTTGTACAACACATTTCTGATGCCAGTCTAGGATGATGACAAGTCAAAACCTAGTGAAAATACACTAAAATATGCAATTTTTTCACCAAATCTAAATGCAAAAGAGTATGACAAAGGGTGTTGTGAGGAAAATTATGATGGATAGAAAATTATAATATTAATAACAGCCACCTAATGCCAAAAAATCTATCACAACACGCTTGTAGTGCCAGTCAGGGTCAAACCCTAGTGAAAATATAGCAAAAATATGCAATTTTCACAATTTTCCAATTCCAAGACCTGGCAAGAGGGGTGTTTTAAGGAATTTTAGGAGGTACAAAAGATTATAGCAATAATATTAGTCACCTAAAGCCATAAAACTTGTCACAACATGCTTGGAGTGCAAATCTAGGTCAAACCCTAGGGCAAATATAGCTAAAATATGTAATTTTTCACCAAATTTCCATTGTAAGAGCCCAATAAAAAGGTGTTGTAAAGAATTTTAGGAGGGGAAGTAGATAATAACCCTGATAATAGCCAATGAGTGTAGAAAAATACTTTACAATATGTTGGCAAATAATTTTAAACCCCAAAAAATTCATCCAGAAAATCCATTTCCCGCCATACACCAGAGATAATTTTCTATTTTCATTTTTCAAAATTAACACTCTTGTAATAAATCACCAATCATATTGACCCTAGAACCACAAAATTCCATATTATCTATACCATATGTCGATGACTTCATCCCTACCAACATATCGAGAAAAGAATCCTCGTTATATCCATATGACTTCTTCACTGGTCACTTCGACACCTCGAAAGGTGTTAAGAAGCTCTCAGGAAATCGGTGTGACACTTAAATGTGTCATACTGATAAAACAATAAAATTAAATACCCGCAAAAACTTGAATATGTGACACTAGGCACATATTTCAAACTAAAATTTCAAGTTTGAGTACATAGAGATATCAGAGTATCGAGATGAGTCTTTTAGGGTTCTCTTTGACATTCCAAACTGTAAGGGCCATATCGAGGAGACTACAAAATATCAACATGACATATCATTTGGCATGTCAGGGTGACTTAGAGTGTTATCCTGCCAAAAAGCTGCTAGAGATTTTAGAATGTCGAAGGGAGTGCATATTTAGTCTTTCTAAAAAAATGAACATGCCAATAATCAAGAAGGCATCAAGGAGAGGCACGTATATCAAAAAGATGGAGTTTCGACATGACCATCATTCGAGTGACGAGTCTATCCCCGATGAATAACCAAGCATAGTGTTGATTTTCATGTATAGCTGCAAATTACTTCTTTATTTTCTTAATTATTGCATTAGTTAAGAATATCATTATGAATAGATACACCTTTTACCGGCCTGGAGCTTGTTGCATCCTATAAAAGGTTACCAAGGCAATTTTGAGAAGGCAAATTTTTGAATAAGACAAGAAATATATGTATATGAGACAACACAATATTTATGAGTTCCACATGCATCAACCTATATTTTAAATATCATGAATTTTTGAATTAATACAAAGGATCAAATTTATTTGGTGAGTTATATATTGTGTTCAATTGTTATGTAGAATTTTATGCTTTCAGGTTACATTGTTGTCTCCATAATGGTCTCTTGAATTTGTTTAAATTGATACATCAAGGATGTTTTCAATTTATCAGTGCACAATTATGATTGCTGTGTGATTCAATTGATTAGTTTCATAAAGAAGTTGATTTAAATCCTACTAAATTGATCTATGTCCATTGGTTTCTATCTAAGAATTAAAATCCTTTGAACAAGTTAGTTTTAGTTGGCTTCCTTCCCACCTAAATTAAATCCTTTCTTCTGATCATAATAATTTAGGGGAATATCATTGGGATCCCATAAGAATAACATTATAGACTAACATCTCTACATAATCTATACAAGGTACATATTCATATAGGTGCCCAACAATTTGCATTCAAACCAATTTAGAAACCCATATACCATTAACTTTGACTCCATTACCCAATAGAATAGGCACTAGTCAACTTTGGAACATTTTTGTACAAATCCAACCCACACTCTTGATAATTCAAACACTTTCATTAGGAACTAGTAAGTAAGCTCTACATATACCTCACACCTATGTGCCATAGTGAGTAGATTGCCCAAATTAGAATCCATTTATACTTTCAAATCTACTTTATCATTCAGGTACACCCGCCTAGGCCTAGTAGAGCCTAAAGAGTAGAGGGTTTCCAATTGTATAAACCCTATTTTGTTAGCCAAAAATGTATTAAGAGATTGGCACCCTCTTATGGTTTAAGAACCTGCATTTTTGTGACCTAACACAAC
Organism: Cunninghamia lanceolata; assembly: GCA_027924645.1. Taxonomy (NCBI): domain Eukaryota; kingdom Viridiplantae; phylum Streptophyta; class Pinopsida; order Cupressales; family Cupressaceae; genus Cunninghamia; species Cunninghamia lanceolata. The sequence continues at coordinate 12,036,904 of BSBN01000193.1, forward strand.
ATGCCTAGGATGCAAATCTAGAGAGACAATAAGGCTAAAATCTAGTGAAAAATCAAGGTTTTCAGACCCTAGGCATGAAATTTTGCAAGAAAATTGCAATGATGCAACACTATAGTTATAAATCATTACTAATGAGTGTTTTAAGATGGTAGTAAAATCTGAAACAAAATTTTGACTACAAACCCTAGCTAATGTAAAACTAGGTTATATGAAAAAATGCACAATTTCAAGCAATTTTTTTATCAATTTGATCATGAAAATGCAATCAAAATGAATGATGAATGGAAAATTTCTATATTTAAAATCAGATCTAATGCTAGTGATAGAAATTTATTGAAATTAATTGCCAATTAATCCAAATTTTTTGAAAATGCAAGATAAAAATGCCAATTTTTTATTTTTTTTCAAAATTTTCATTTTTTTTTGTATTTTTCCAAATTCGATAAGATGAATCATGAAATGAATGAATGGAATAAATGTAATTATAAAGCACAACACTCAAAAAGGTGCAGAATTCATGAGAAAAAAGGTTCACCAAAATGTTTAAAGTAAAAAGAAAAGGATTTTTTTGTTTAGGGTTTGTGTGTATTGTCCTTTCACTTTAAACATTCAAGGAATTTAGGTCAAGTAGAAAGTCTACTATCAGGCTTGCAGCCACTTGGAATATCAAGGAAAATTGGAATTGTGTGATTTAGTTGTTTGATTATGCCTAACTATTCTTAAAACCTTAATTATACAAATTTAAAAGCAAACGAACAAATTATAAGAAATGCTCACACACAGAGATACTAAATGATAATCAAATGCATACCAGTTTTTGATGTTTGGAAAATAGAAAAGTTGGGGAGTGATGAGCAGGCCCTTGAGTCCAAGGTACCAATTTCTTTGTGGAATCTTGATCTCCTTCCAACATTGATTTGCACTATAACTTTCATTTTCAGGAATTCAATTGCGAAAGACATAGGGACTAGCACCCGAGTCCAGGAAAAGCTCCAGAGTCCTACTTCTATTTAGATCCAGAATCCTTTTTGTCTTCTATTCCTTCCTGCAACTCCATATCCATGGAACTCGACACCTGTAGCCTGCAATCATAAGGAGTGTGGGAGGGGGTTGTGGTGTTCAGAATCTTGCCTCAGTCAAGCCCTAGAGAGACATTCATGTTTTCCAAACACCATTGTCAGATAGAGAGTGTGAAATCCAATTGATAAATAATTGACAACACAAATGATATCACCTTGTAGTGAAGATCTCATACAAGGAAGAAGCTCTTCATGCCATGAGGAGATGAATGCCAAATCTACAAACACAAGCACAATAATAAAGCTCTACTTTGCAACACAATAAATATTTTGAATGCTAAAAGTCACAAGTATGCCAAAGTCATCTAGTAATCATCTCTAGTTTACAAATGATAACCTAATCATGCTTATATATGCAACTACAAACATTCCCACCAAGAATTTTGTAATTGAAACTTACCGTGTCAGCATAGGACTTAAATAATAGTCATAAACTGATACTTTAAAATTAGGGCTAACCTAAAATAGGGAAGGACTAGGGTGCGAGTGCCCAAGTCCCCCTTATTTTAGGTAGGGATCATATCAAGTGCATTCCCTGAGTCCTATTTGCCATGAAACATTAGTGTTTTCTTATCAGGAGGTCAAATTATCATGTAAGATGTCCTAAATGCATCAACAAGAGCTAGGAGCTAAACCTTAAGAGGGTAAAGCCCCCAAGGGGACATTTTCCAATGTAACAATAAGTTATACATACCTAGGAGTTCAATGGGAGACAATTTGATCAAGGAGAAACACAATGGTGGATTGGCAGGACATTTTAACATTGATAAGATAGTGGCCTTGGTGAGTGAAAATTACTTTTGGCCTTAGATACATAAGGATGTTGGAAATTTGTGCAGAGTTGTAGAATTTTTTAAGTTGCAAAAGGGAGTAGTTAGAATACTAGATTGTATAAACCTTTGAGAGTACTAGAGAGACCTTGGGAAGACATAAGTATGGATTGCATAATGGGATTGCTAAAGACATAGAGAGGACATGATTCTATATTTGTAGTGGTGGATAGATTCTCAAAGATGGCACATTTCATACCTTGTAAGAAGACAACTAATGCAGTACATGTGACTAACCTATTTTTCAATGAGATTGTGATTTTGCATGGATTACCTAAGAGCATAATTTCTGATAGAGATACAAGATTTCTAGGATACTTTTGGAAGACACTTTGGAAGAAGATGAAGACAAACTTGAAGGTCAGTTTAGCATTTCATACTATAATGTCAAAAAATATCCCCTTGGGGGATTTTCCCTCATAAGGTTTAGCTCTCAGGTCTTTCGCATGCATTTAGGACATTTTAGTTCATATTCTTGCATCCCGATGGAATGAGACCTAGGTTTCATGGCAAATTGGACCTAGGTGGACCCCTTGAGCTGTACCTTGCCCAAAATAAGGGGGGAGGACTTGGGCACCCGCACCCTAGTCCTACCCTATTTTGGGGTAGCACCAATTTCTAGGTGTCAATTTATGACCATTATTTGGTTCTTTTGCCGACATGGTAAAGTTTGATTTTTAAAATCTTGGCGGTAATACTTGTAGTTGCATATATAAGCATGCTTAGGCATTCATTTGTAAAATAGATGGTAATTGTGATGTTCAAGTGTTCTCAAGGTGATTCAAGGCTTTGAATTGTGTTGCAAGAGCAGACTTGTGTGTTGATAGTTGTATATTTGAGCATCAATCTCCTCATGGCATGACGAGCATCTTCCTCCATGAGAGATTCACTACAAGGTGACATATCATTGTGTTTTTATCATTGATTCCTTTGGTTTTTGCCTCTACCTCACAAGGGAACACACTCTTTATTTGACAATGATGTTCAGAGACTTAAGTGTCCTCTGGGGCTTGATTGAGGTAAGCCATTAAACACCACAACCCCCAAACCAAGTCTTGTGATTATAGGTTACAAGTGTCGCATCTAGAAAAAGTGGAGTTGTAGGAAGGCTTGGAAAGCATCAGGGATTTAGGATCTAAAGAAAATTCAGACACATGAGCACTTCCAAGACTTGGGTGCTTGCACTAGTGTCCTTCGCAAACAGATCTTAGGAAAGAGAAGTTACATGGCTGATCAGTGTTGGAAGGAGGTCCAGATTCCTTAAAGAATTAGGTACCTTGGACTTGGGCACCCACACCTTAGTCCCTGACTATTCTTCTTTAGAACTGTAAAAACAAGTATTGTATAATTTAGTGTTTTTACTCCTGTCTGCAAGAGCTTTTTCTGTAATTCATTAATTTGTTGTCTAATTTGCATAATTAGGGTTTAAATGGTCAATTAGACATAGGAGAAAGAAAAATTGATCATTAATTCCCTAATCCAAGTTTCCCTACATCTGCAAGTGACCTAAGGTATGATGGTGCTCACCACTCAACCCTAGATCCTTCAATGTTAGGGTGAAAGGAGGATTTTAACATCTAAACAACAAAAGATTAACAAAATCCAATTTTACCCTAAACATTTTGGTCAAACCATATTTTTGGACTTAAATTGCAACTTGGTGAGTGTTTTTCTTTAGATTTGGATTAATTTCATTCATTCATTTGGTCATTTATTTTATTGCATTGAGAAAAAATTTAAAAAAAATTGCTTTGTTTGGCTTACTAAATTATATCAATTCTTCCTAAATTTTCCTAATTCATGATTTTTATATCAGATCTGATATGAACTACAGAAAAATTAAAAAAATTAGAAATTTACCTTTCATTTTCATCATTTAATTGCTAGGGTTTTGTGGAAATTTTGACAATTTTTTATATCCTAGTATTTCCAAAATCTAGGGTTTGTACGCAAAATATTTTATCATATTTTTATACTGATTTTATAGGCTCATTAAAATTTGTATTTGAATTTATTCTTGCATTTTAGTGTGAATTTGCATTTAGATTTAAAATATTTGCATTTTTACATAGAAAATTTCAACAAAAACTAGCAATTTTGATGCATTTTCATTAAATTTGCAAGGGCATTTTGCATGTTAAGGCTTGAAAATTATTTTCATATCTGAGAGTAAGTCAATTTAATCATAAATCATACTTCAAATCATTCACATAGAATTTTTTCCCAAGATTTCAAACTTAGGGCTTCAAAAAACAACAATTTTCACTAAAATTGGCCTTATCAACTCTCTAAACTTGCACTATAGGTGTTTTGTGAAGGATAATTTTACATTAAATTTATATTAATATGGTAATAATTGGCTTCCCTTCATTAAAATATTCACAACACCCTTTTATCGGGCTCTTGTAGTGAAAATTTGGTGAAAAACTACACATTTTGGCTCTTTTGCCCCTAGGGTTTGACCTAGTTTGCACTCTAAGCATGTTGTTAAAAATGTTATGGATTGAGGTGATTGATATTATTGAGATTATTTTTTGTACCTCCTAAAATTCATTACTCCTTTGCTAGGCCTTGGAATTGAAAAACTGTGAAAACCTGCATATTTTGCTATATTTTCACTAGGTTTTACCTTAAGTAGCACCAAAAGCATGTTGTGTTGGGTATTTTGGCACCAAGTTTCTGTTATTACTGATATTATTTTCTATCCATCATCATCTTCCTCACAACACTCTTTGTCATGCTCTTTTGCAATTGAATTTTGATAAAAAAAAGTGCTTATTTTGACATTTTCACTATTATTTGACTTGGCATCATCTTAGATTTGCATCAAAAGTATGTTGTAAATGATATTATTGCTGTATTTGAATGAAATCATACATATTATTTGCTTCCCCTGATAAAAATCCTTACAACACCTTTTCTTTCATATATTTGTATTGAAAAAGTACAAAAAAAATCAAGCATTTTAGGTCATTTTGCATATAGTTTGCACTTATCTTTTGCATACTCTCAGAAAATTGTTAAATTCTGATTTTACATTTCATTATGGAATCTTCATGTTATTCATCTCTGAAATCTTTACATGAGTATATCCTAGATTTTGAAAATTTTACTAATTTCACTAATGAAAATCCTCATGTTCTAGAACACAGCTTATATCAATGGTATTGATGCTTCTATATGTTCTACATATGAGTTACAATTACTTTGTTATACACATGATTTTAGTAGTTTCACTTTACTCATAGAAGCATATCCTTTGATATTAGAAGATTTAACCAAATTCATCTCTAGGAATACTCATGAGAAAGACGAGAGTGAAAAGCCCTTTTCCACCACAGAGTATGATGATGATAGTGATGATGTACCTTCCTCTCATCCCATTGCTCTCGCTAGCCAAGATGTAGCATTAGTGTATGATAAAACGTCTATCACATTAAATCCTTTGGGGATGGATATTGGGTACAATCAAGAGGAAAACAATGTTAATTCAATAATCGTTAATGGAATTCATAGCAATATTCCTAAAATGATTGTCTGAGGGGCACTTAGTGCACCCTCTTGCTTAAAACTGATAATTACGGTTCAAGGTGTTCAAAATTTATTACAACAACCACACCATAATGTGGTTGATCACGCATATAACACTTGTAATAACAAGTAAAGTAAGCAGGCACCGCATGTACCTACCTCTCTTCTATGTTCTTAACCTATGCTCTCTCAACCACCTCGTCTTACTCATAAAAGTGGTCAAGAGTATGATCTTGTGAAATAGCTTCGCGCTACTCCGGCTAAGATCTCTCTTTGGGATTTAATATAAACATCACCTACATACCATGGAATGCTCCAAGAAGCATTACAAAAGGTGATTGTCCCACCTACTGCTAAGACTAATGATGTAGCAGCTATATTGGATAGTATGCATGTGAAAAAAATAGGTATTCTCTTTCAGCCACAGGAATTACCGTCGATTGAAGTTCAAAACCAATATGATCCACTTATGATCTCTGTCATAATAAATAGAATGTTGGTAAAACAAGTTATGATTGACAATGGATCAACACTTAATGTTTGTATCATTGACCTACTAGAAAATATCAAGGTTGACACTTCACAAATGACAGCAAATGGCATTAGCATTCATGTCTTTGATAATTTTGGATGACAATCCGTGGGCACTATAACTCTACCTAAACAAATAGGACATGTGCTTGTACCTACCCTAATTCATGTCATGCCTTGTCCTTTATCTTACAACATGATTCTTGGTAGACCTTGGATTCATGCATTGGGGGCAATTCCCTCCACCTTGTATTGTTCAATCAAATTTATATTAAAAGGTAAAATTCATACTATTCATGCCTATCCTGAACTAGATAACTACTTACACATTAAAAATTAAAAACTAGTTTACAATCATATGAGTTTAAATAGTTCACAAGCTGATTCATCAATAGATAATGTTATACAAGACTCTAGAACATCGAATGCACTCTTTGATGATGATTGGGGCCCATTAGATTTTAATCCTTGTAGTATGGGGGAATATATAATTAACAACCTTGACAAGTCAAAAGTGGCATCAATACCACCTAAGCAATCTTTTCAAGCACCTAAAAAACCTAAAATCCCCTTGGTTGAAAATAAAAACAATACTCTAACATATACTACAAATTATGATATCTACGAGGATTCACCTTCCTCTAAGGAACTAGATTCTCTATATGGTCATGGATTTCAAATTTTGTATAAACATAATGACTATGTAGGTAAGAGATGTGTAAATCAACAAGGAATTCAAGTACCTATGGAATCCACTTCAACACATTACTCAAGTGGCATTCTATATAATCCTTTTAAAGAAAAGAAAGCCTCTTGTCGTCCTAAACTTAATACAATATCAAAATGACATGAGAGGTATCCTAGATGTGTATGTTCTTAACAATGGTGCTACCAGGTAAGTATCTCTAACCCTTTATCTCTCTCATGATGTGCTTAACCCATGATGTCTTATATGTTGTTTAGGCATCCTGGGATGACCTCGGATTCTCTTGTAAGGTTGGGATACCAGGAGACCACCTCTATTGTGACCTTCTTCTATTTGTATCATCATTCTTCTATATTGCCTCTCTCTTATTTCATTGTTGTGTGTTGTGTCTTACAGACATAGCGTTGTGGTTGGTGACTTGGGGGTACCCTCCTATGTGATTGTCCCTAACACACTTGTTTTTTCCTCTCTTATTTATTGTTTCCCTTCCTCTAGTGTTTCCATCAAGTAGGCAAATGATGACAAACATTTATACTAATGCAAATCTAGTGTCCCTTCCAAGAGCAAATAAAAAATGGACTCAATTCCTAATATGACGATGGGGTTGTATATTTTATCTGACACTTGGCTAGTGGAAGCAATCGTGCTTTCCGCGTAGTGAATTTTATGATGTTTCTATCACATTTACAAACCTTAACAATACTACTGCTCTATGCACCTTTGTTTGGCTTTGAATCTGGCCTTGGTGGTACTCGATTCAGAGAGCTTCATGATATAGCCTCGTAGTTATCCTCAAACTCTGAATTTGTTGTATAACCTTGGCTCTTTATGTGATTAATCATATGCATTGATGTTTTTTATCATGATATTGTAGACACTAACATGTTTCTTGCAGGGATGTGTTTGTGGGAACATTTCACGATCGTAAAGTACATGTCACCTCTGGGGGACATGGGCTTTGCGAAAGTTAGTGTTCCCTTGTGTGTTTTCTTCCTACTTTAACATGCTTGATATCACTGCATGATATCAACCACGTTAAGGTGGGGGCATATATAAGGTAAACTATTTGTTGTAGATGTTAGCAATGTGCTTGTCCTCAGGTGTAGGCTAGTATGATGAGTACTTCCTACATCATGAGTTTGTTTGCAATCAATCAATCTATCTATTATGTATACCTCCTTTTCACCATAAGGTGTCTTCATGATGTAGGTGGGGTTGTATACTTTAAAGCCCATACCTCCTTTTCACTGTAAGGCATCTCTGTGATGTGGGTGGGGTTGCATTTTCAAAAGTCCTATGTGGAGGCGGGGAGTGGTTCTATGACTAACTCAACCCTTAAGCATGTTTTTGGTGATTGTTGTGGCAAAGACCAATCATCGGTGTGTGCTTGTAATGTGCCTGAGATGGTGATGTGCCTATAAATAGAGAACACACCATCGCTTGTCTATCATGTTTTCTACGTGTCGTCAAGTGTGTGTGTTTTGGCATGCTTGTTTTGTTTGGCATGTTTGTTGCTCAATATGTGGTATACATTTTGGGAGGTTTTGTGTGTCTTGTGTGTGTGTTGCCCCATATATATAGAGACCTGCGCCTTAGGGTAGTGCATCGTGTCTTATGGGAGGTTTATTTACTTTCCAGTACTTGCATTTGCATTTCATATATACAAGAAAAAGAAAAATAAAAGATATCATTTATGTCTTCCATGCATTAATATGTCTTCTATGCATTGACTGTATTCTTTGTGTTTTGCATGACTGTAACTGTCTTCTCTGTGTTTTATGTGCCTGTTACTATCTTCTATGTGATCGGTGTGTGTTCTCCTTGCTTGGCGTGTTTGTTGTGTTTGTGACCTTACTTTAATGAATGTATTGGCCTCATGTTTATACATACATTAAAGTGGGGGCTAAATGTAATGTTGGAAAATGTCCCCTTAGGGGCTTTCCCCTCATAAGGTTTAGCACTCGGGTCTTTTGCATGTATTTAGGACATTTTAGTTCATATTTTGGCATCTTGATGGAATGAGACCTAGGTTTCATGGAAAATTGGACCAAGGTGGGCCCCTTGAGCTGTACCCTTCCCAAAATAAGGGGGGAGGACTTGGACACCCGTTCCCTAGTCCTGCCCTATTTTGGGGTAGCCCAAATTTTTGAGTATCAGTTTATGACCATTATTTGGTTCTGTGTCTGACACGGTAAAGATTGATTTTTAAAATCTTGGCAGGAATGCTTTTAGTTGCATATATAAGCATGCTTAGGTATTCATTTGTAAACTAGATGGTAATTGTGATGTTCAAGTGTTCTCAAGGTGATTCAAGTCTTTCTATTGTGTTGCAAATGCAGACTTGTGTGTTTTGTGTGTTGATATTTTTAGATCTGAGCATTAATCTCCTCATGGCATGAAGAGCATCTTCCTCCATGAGAGATTCACTACAAGGTGACATATCATTGTATTTTTATCATTGATTCCTTTGGTTTTTGCCTCTGCCTCACAAGGGTACACACTCTTTGTCTGACAATGGTGTTCAGAGACTTAAGTGTTCTTTGGGGCTTGACTGAGGCAAGCCTCTAAACACTACAACCCCCAAACTAAGTCTTGTGATTGTAGGTTATAGGTGTCACATCTAGAAAAAGTGGAGTTGCAGGAAGGATTGACAGGCATCAGGGATTCAAGATATGAAGAAAAGTTGGACAGAAGAGCACTTCTAGGACTTGGGCACTCGTACCAATGTCCTCTGCAAATAGATCTCAAGAAATAGAAGTTATAGGGCTGATCAGTGTCGGAAGGAGGTCTAGATTTCTCTTAAAAGTAGGTACCATTGACTTGGGCGCCTACACCTTAGTCCCCGATTATTCCACTTTGGAACCCCGAAAACAAGTATTCTGTAATTCAGTATTTTACTCCTATTTGCAAGAGTTTTTCTGTAATTCATCAATTTTTGTCGTATTTGCATAATTAGGGTTGAAATGGTTAATTAGACATAGGAGAAGGAAAAATTGATGATTAATTCCCTAATCCAAGTTTCCCTACATCTACAAGTGACCTAGGGTATGATAGTGCTCGCCACATGTCCCTAGATCCTTCAATGTTAGGGTGAAAGGAGGATTTTAACATCTAAACTTGACAAAAGATTAACAAAATCTAGTTTTAGCCTAAACACATACACAGACAAATGAATAGATAGAGGTAATGAATACAAGTTTGGGAAATTTGTTGAGATGTTTGGTTGGAGAGAAGGTAGGAAATTGGCACTTGAGTCTATCACAAGTAGAGTTTGCATATAATAATTTAGAAAATAGGAGTACTAGAAGAACACCATTTGAGATTGTGATAGGAAGTAACCCTAGAGGAGTAGCAGAGCTGAGAGACATCAATATGGAAGAAAATAGAAGTGTTGAAGCAGAAGATTTTTTAGGACACATGGAGATAGTGCATAATCAGGTTAAGAAACATTTGGAAGAGATGAACAACATGTATAAGGAGAAATTAGATGAGAAGAGAAGACACAAATAATTTGTAGTGGGAGTTCAAGTAATGGTGTATTTGAGAAAAGAAATATTTCTAGGTGGGACATATAACAAGTTGAAGATGAAGAAGTTTGGACCATGTAGGATACTCAAGAAGTTTGATTCAAGAAATGCATATGAAGTGGAGTTATTGGAGACATTAGGTATATCACCTATTTTCAACATTGTAGACCTATACTAGTATCATAAAGTAGAGTTCAGTGACAAAATTAAAGAAGACTTGAAGAAGCAATTGCCAAAACAAGCACCAGACCAGATTGAAGACATCTTGGATAGTAGAGTTGGATGTAACACCAAAGGAAAGAAATACAAATAGTACATGGTAAAATGGAAAGGCAGCCCTATTGGAGTACTTGACAACACTAAGAGGGGGGGTGAATCAGTGTTGTACAAAACAAAACACTTTATTCACTTTTATTTTCAAACTTTAAAAATAGAAGTAAATATTGATTTAGGATTTATATGTCCAAGAGATTGTTCATTAAAGAACTTAACAAACAAGTATAATAGACAAATTAATCATGCAATAAATAATACCATAAGAAAAAAATTTCAAGAGTGGAAAACCCTCTTGGGGTAGAAAAACACTTAGTAAATGCCTCACTGGCTTATTCAAAAATAATGCCTCACTAACTTTTCTCACTACCTCACTGGCAACATAAGCCTCACTGGAAACACAAGCCTCACTAGCAACATAAGCCTCACTGGTTGGTTATTGTCGATAATGATTTCATCAATATGCAAAGCTGTGACACTCTACAATCTTTCGAAACATGGGGAAAAACTCAGGTTGTGGGTGACCTATAATGAGTTTGAACCTCTAGATTATGGGCTAGTTCACTTAAAATATTCTATTGGAATATATGATTTTTCTATTTTGGAAAAGGGTAAGAAGGAAACTATAAGGAAATGAAACTGTAAAATTTGGTGATGCACCTAATATGGATAGAAAATATGCAATATGGTTCACAATATAACTCATAAATCTGACTCACACAATCCGATCTTGGCACAAATATCACAAAAATGTGTTTCCAAGGAAGGCTTGGAAAGAGACCTATAATGAAGGAAAAGGATTTCTCACAACACAAAAAGGATTATTTTTACTAACACAACCTAAGACCTATAATATCACTATCCTTAATACTGCAAGTAAGAGTGAGACAATAATTTTAAAGGTTTTAATGATTAAACATAGTAAAACTTCATCAAATCACTTCATACAATTAGCATCAAATGGAAAGACAACTACTTGATTTCAAAGAACAAAGTAAAAATTGCATGAGAACAAAGAAATTGAACCTATAACATGTTGATCTCTATAAAACTATAAAAATTGAGCTACAAAACCTTCTTCTCTCTCAAAGTGTATAAGAGCAAAAAGGCAAGAAATAGCAAAAATAAGTTTTTCTTTACAATATATAGCTTTTCTCTATCTAAGAGGCATACAAAAAATGAACTGCTTAGCTACCCTTAAAAATAAGTCCTCCAAAGTGATCCATGAGAAAACTCAAAAATCTCAAAAAATAAGGGCTCAAACTGCCACACATCAAGTAAAAAGAGCTCCAATTTGGACCTCTCCATATGCTTGACCAAAATGTTGACCAAGAACCCTAAAAATACTCCTCAAATCATGCAAAAAACCCCTAGATGGCCTAGATAACTCAACTTATCAATTTGCATGATTTTTTTTCACAAAATTGATTGTGAGTAAATAATAAAGTAATTAAAATAATTATTGTATTATTGGTTACAACTTGTACTTTTTTTTTTGATTTTACAATTTGTGAAAAATAATAAAGTAATTTGAAGAATATTACTTTATTATTTATTTACATTTGATTTGTTTGTAAAATCATGCATGAGAAGAAAAAATAAATCTCCTTATCTCTCCATTTACACATGCCCAATTTGCATGATTTGAGCAAAAATAGGACTTTAGAGAAGATACAAAATCTGTTATAACTCCAATATTTGTATCATAAAGAAAATAAATATCTCACTCTACCTTATCACTCCATCTACAATGCAAAATGGCCTCACTTGCCATATATATTCATCATGCAAAGTATAACACTAAGTCACCTTATTACTCTGCCATATGCATCATTATGCCAAAAATATCTTATCCTCTTCATATCTCATTCATGCAAAATATATTCTTTTTGCCATATATATTTATCATGTTTGTGACTTTGTTACAAGAGCCATCATGCAAAGTATATACTCTTTGTCACTTTGTCTGCCACCTTGCAAACTCAAATTGTCTTCATATCTTCTACCCTTGACATTGAATGATAATTTCACAAGGCATACACTTGCAAGATAGAGGGAATCTTTGATTATATGAGTATCATTTTGACTATAATAGTCACTACCAAGGAAGTAAGAATTGTTTGGCCTTTTTTTTATAAAGTATAATACTCACCTTATGACCACCGACGACCATTTGATTTCAAACAATATGCAAGGTATATATTCTGTGTCAGCCACCTCTTATAATGATGCTAGGAAACTACATCATTGATGTTGTTGACCCCGGTTGACATATAGATATGGTAATAATATGGTTACAACGGTGAAAATTTCATTGAAGGAAAATAAGATTTGAAGAAAAAGGGCGAGTAAACCCTAAACATGAATTCATTTTCATTTCTTTATCACTGGCTAACACTTTGCAACTCCTTTGCATCAGCTAGGATTTCCTTGGTCTCTTTGGCTTCTTTCTTGCATTTATTTATCAAAGTTTATGCTTTCTTTGTCATTTCTGGCATAAAAAGAGGTTGCAAATAATAGTGAACATGACATTTTTGTATTTGACTGTCATTTACTTCATCATTCTTTGGTTTCTTTAGCATTAATGGTTGTGGCCACCTTTGTATTTTCCTTTTGTACCTTATCCTGACAATGCTTTTGTTTTGTGTTTGAAATCTCCTACAAAATATGAGAAAAATGGTAAAAGAATAGAAAATCTCCTTCAGGAGACCGCGACCATTACATGCTTTCTTCTTTGCATCTTTGGAGGTAACTTTTCTTCCTCTCCTTCTTGTAGATACTCAACTATCATTGCATATTTCAAAAAGAAACAAGGGTTTTAGTGTTTTCACATAGGTATTGTTAATTCTCTTCTCTTTGTGTATGGTCGTAACACTACATGTGGTTTTGTAGCATTTTACTTATCTTCTAATACAAAAACCTTGAGGGTCTCAAAATCTTGAAATGAGGGTTTTATTTTTTAAACCTGCATAGGAACTCCTTGTATCCTGCGTTCATGCCTACATTTTGTGACATATCTTCTACTTGACTGTATTCAACAAAAATAAGAAAGGTTTCTAGAACTATGACAAGGGTTTCATGGTATTTGGTTCTCCTATAACTCTTTTCTCTTTTCTCTTTTCTCTTACTACTCCTTCCATACTGTATGGAAGTATACAGAAACAAGGGTTTCAATTTAACACAGTAACTCTTGCTTACTCCATGACTATGCATTCTCTATAGACATAAAAAATGAAACCAAAAAGGTGACTTTTGTATGTGAGACAAGGGTTTCATCTTTTCAGATGGGTATTACATTTAAAGCATAAAAAATGATTTTCCTATCATAGCCATCTATGTATATGCATTAAATCACTTCTTTTTGGCTATAGGTACAAGATGGCACTAGGGCTTATGAGATATGAAGAGGGTTTCAAAATAGGAACTCTACAATGAAGATCTGCACCTATATATATATATATATATATATATATATATATATATATATATATATATATATATATATATATATATATATATATATATATATGGCTTTCATTATCATGGCTATGGCATATCTTCCTTCCATTTCCTTATGAAACAATCATGACTGAATGATATCTGGACTTTGTAATCTGCACTTGTCTCCCTCATTTGATGCATTACCTTTCATCTATGATTATCATAGATGCATCTCCCTTTTATAACTTCAATTATATTAAATGATACAAGCTCTGACATTTTTAATGTCTCTAAAGTATCAGATTATATAAGGATTTTGCACTTTTAAATATACTATCTTGTTTCTTTATCTCCATTTGGGTGAATAATTTGAAATCTGTAGCATACCTTTGCACTGTGGCTACATTTGTTATTTGTTCTTTGACATTTGAACACATGAGATAAATACACGCATACATCCAAAAGATTCATGTTCTTAAGACAGCTCCTGTACCATGTGTACTTCTTCTTTCCCTATTCATGGGACTGAGTTGGCATATGTTCTTTATCTGACGTAATCATTTGATCCTTACCTGCATGCTACTCCCTTGATGTCTGCTATAGGTTTGTTATTCATCCCTATTGTTTGAACAATCTTTTAATCAACAAAATTTACATTCCATTCACAATAGAAAGTGGTAAATATTTGTTCTCTTGTCCATTACTTAGGTTGAGCTTCTTGATTGCTAAGGTAGATGATATCTGAACATGGTTATTTGGGACATTCAACATTATATCATTTATGTCCCTTGATTATTTAATACATTACTTAATTTGATTTGAACACTGCAGTCCATGGTTGACTGTCCTTGATTATTTGATTGTCCTTTTACTGTGCACAGTGCTACCTCCTCTTTGGTAATTTGTCTTGATATGAACATTCATCCATGATTGTATCTTTATGATATTTAATGATAGTTGTCCTTCATGCTGCTCCGTTATATAGTTGTATTTGTAAGGTACATCTAGATAGCAAAATCACACTTCAATCACCACTAAAAGATGGAAAAGTACCTTCTATTGATCACTGTACTTATTGTACTTGCACATTGACATCTCTTGGATGGAGAGATTGCTCAGTTTAAAGCATGTGTATGATGAAGTGTCCTGTGGCATGGCTGCTTACTCTTACATGATTGTTTGTCTATCTGTATTTGCTTCTTTATGCACAAATAAAAGTAGCAGCTACTCTCATGTTCTTTCTGTACTTGGTTTATCTAATTTTATCATCTCTATCCCTGAACACATGATTCTTTAGACTAATATGTAAATGTTCATTATTTATATAACTCTCAATCCTTATGGGCTTATGAACCAACAATGAATTTGAGAGTTATGTTTCATTTTGAACATCTATGGCTAGGGATTAGCTTGACAATGTCTCTGTAAACTGATTCTTTTCTAATCACATTTCTACCCTTCATCTTATGTCCATACTTCTGTCATTCTTTAAGTCTAATTTTATGAACTATGATATGAACTATGATAGAAATAAGGTATCTTAATGATGATATGAACAAGAAAAGTACCTTTAATGGCTACATTTCTATTTTCTGCACTCTGTCAAGTTGACTCAGGCACTTTGAACTTATTTGATTTGTTCTAATCAACTACAATCAATGTTATAATGACACACTTTCTCTGTAAGTTGATAAAATGTTGCATGATGTACTTTAAATGACGCATCATGTCTTTTACTGATATTCCTTTTCAAAATTTATAAAAAGGAAATGTGCCAGGCTCAACCCTTGTGGGAGCCACATTTTCTCCACATGTTTATTTGTCTTCAAATCAGCAACCTTACTTTTCCTATACCTACATAGCGAGAAAACAAGTTAGCATGAAAAATATACCTGATGGTATTGATTGACGTTCTTTATGATATTTGACTTGTAGCACATGTCTAATTTGATCTTCCATATGAAATGCATGATGTGACAAGTTGATAAGTTTGCATGATAAAGCATATGATAACTTTATACATCTAGAGCTCTTACGTGACTTTCCTCAATTTTTTGTAGGTTCCACTGATGATAGGAGCTGATGCTAAAGACTCAAGATCAACATCAATGAAACACCCTTCAAAGACTAAAGATAATCATCAACAAAACAACCTTCTTGCTCATGTAATGATGGATGTTTAATTTTATCATGTGTTCTTTACTTCTTTTATCATCAGATGTATAGCTTGCATGGCTGCATTGCTTAGTCTAGTTACTCCCACAACTTGTGTGGGACACATTTGAACAATTCTTTCAAATATAATTAGTTAATCTATCTTATGCACTTGATGTATGTGTATTTCTTTTTCAATCAATGGATAGGATAAAGTAATAGATATTGAATGTATGTTCAAAACATGACATGAAATAACAGTTTAAACAAATATCTTTCTTTCTTCCTTTCAAATCTGATTAACTAAATAATCAATCTATTTTATAACTCCTAAAAGATAACACTATGTTAGATGAACTATATTTCTTAAATGATTAATACCTTGACAACCTGATTCTCTTGTCATGATGATTCAATAGTCTTGATTAGACTGATGGGTTATCATGTCAACTAAATTCCATCTCTACTCTGTCAAGACATCAACTATTCATTAAATGCATAACTTCAAACTTTTATTTTATTCCTTTTGAACAACTGTACTTAGGTCTAACTAAATTTAGTGTGAACAAAAATTAAGTAACATTTCTAGCGACCTCTCAGGGATGTTTGCCTACTAAACAACTTAGGACTAGTAGCCTTTGCAACTCCATTGGGCATAGAGTCCTTTATGCCCTGAACTTTGAAAAACAAATTGCAACTCAAAACTAACTAAAAATTGAAACTAAACTGACTTGCTTAAAACAATGCCAAAAACATGTGCAAAAGCACTTCTTAGAAACACAAAACAATAATTGAACTAAATGTGCAAAAGCACTTATTTTCATATGCATCTCTAATAGTATAACTTGAGGTGAATCCCATTAATTGGGATTAGCAACACCTCTCCATCTAACTTAGCAAGCTGGAATGCATTATGTTGTTTGCATCCTATTATTATGTATGGTCTATCCCACATTGCATCAAACTTTGTATGCTAACCAGGTCTTCTCTTTAACTCATTCCACTTGAAAACCAGATCTCCTTATTTACAAACTCTTGGGACTACTCTTTTATCAAATGTCCTCTTCATTTGGGCCTGGTGTATTTCCAATGTTTTCAAGGCCTCTTTTTTTATTTCTTCAAGTTTAATTAGTTGTACAAGCTTGATTTCCATTGGCTATTCTTCAAGTAACTCTAGTTCTTTTATGTAACTAAGAGTTGGCAACTCGACTATTATTGGTAACTTGGCTTCTTTTCCATATGTAAGCACATAGGGTGAATTACTTGTTGATTTTTTAGGTGTAATCCTATCAGCCCATAATGCTAATTTCAACTTATCATGCCAAGACCTCTAATTTTCATCAACTATTTTCTTTATGATTTTAATCAAATTTTTGTTAGTTGATTCAGCCTATCCATTACCTTGAGGGTAATAATTTGATGAAATATTCAGAAATATGTTATTTTTGACAGACCAATCAGATACTCTTAATCCAATAAATGCTAAAGCATTATCTGAAATAATAGAGTCAGGAGTTCGAAACCTAGACACTAGATCTTGATAAAAATTCAAGACTAATGTTTCATTAGCATCTTTCAAAGCAACTACTTCAGTCCACTTTGTGAAATAGTCAGTAGCAGTCAAAATCCACTTGTGTCCTTGGCTTGAAGGCAAATTAATAGAACCAATGAAGTCCAATCCCCACTTTCCAAATGGTTTCTCCTCTCGAATTGGATGCAAGGGCATGGCTACAAGTCTTTGTTTGCCTACAAAAACTAAACACATTAAACATTTCTTTACCCATTCATGAGCATCTTTAAACATGTCAGGCCAATAGTAACCAGCCCTCATAATTTTTAGAGTTGTTCTAGATGCAAAATGACCTCCAGAAGGTCCATTGTGATTTTTTTCTAGAATCTTTTGAGTCTAATTTGGATATACACACCTCAATAAAACATTGTTAAAGTCTCTTATATACAAAATCCCATCAATTACAGCATAGGGAATTGCCTGCAATATGTAATATCTTATTTTAGATCTATTGAGGCCTTGAGGACAATCACTAGTGTGTAGATAATGGATCATATCATGCACCCAACTTGTAGGGGAATCTGGGATAACATGTGCTTCACCATTCTGTAGCATTGTCTTAGGTTCTCCTTCAAGTTCCTTGCTGTATTTTTCATTTTTTGTAAGTTGTTCACACAGTTCATTGCCTCACACCATGTTGGTGACTTTAATTTGGATGTCATACTCCACAACCTTTGTTATCCACCCTGCTCTCTTATCACTTAAATCCTTACTAAGCAATAATTCTTTCACTATAGGATGGGAAACCATTAATTGAATTCTATTATTTGAAAGCATATGTTTAAACTTCTTTAGGCTCCTGATAACAACCAATACATGCTTTTCAACAAAAGAATATCTTAGCTCATAGTCATGTAGAACTTGGCTGAAAAATGCTACAAGTTGTTCCATTCCTTCATCATTTTGCTAACAAAGCATAGCTGATATAGTATCTACATTGCCAAAAGTATATAAAATGAAGTCTTTGTCAAAATTTGGATTTATCAAAGTTGGAGCAACAGTAAGTGCCTCCTTTATCTCTTCAAAGCTCTGCTTCCTTCTTTGGTCCAGCTGAAAGGAATATTCTTTTTCAGCATTACTGTCAGAGGTTGTAAAAGTGCTACTATGTTAGAAATAAACCTTCTTACAAAGTTAATTCTTCCTAGAAATCTCTGTAAGCCTTTCTTGTGTGCAGGAAGAGGTATTGCCAGTATTGCAATGATCCTTTCAGGATCAATTGATATTCCATCTTTAGACACTATGTGTCCTAACAATTTACCTTCATGAATAGGAAAAATACTCTTCTTTGGGTTAAGTGATACCCCAAATTCTCTACATCTTTCAAAAATCAGTCTTAAATGATGGAAATGATCTTTATCTTTTTTAGAAAAAATAGTCACATCATCTAAGTATACAAGCACAAATTTATTAATTAGACATTGAAAGGCCATGTCCATTGCTCTCTGAAATGTTGCTCCTGCATTTGATAAGCCAAATGACATCTTTCTGTATGCTAGTGTGCCCCATTTTGTGGTAAAAGTTGTCTTGTATTGATCTTCCTCCTTTACAAGAATTTGGTTATAACCTGAATAACCATCTAACAAAAAGAATCTTTCTGATCTAGAAACTACCTACAATATCTATTCAATATATGGTAAAGGATAATGATCCTTTAAAGATGCTCTATTTAAATCATGAAAATCAACACATAATCTGATTTCTCCATTCTTTTTTCTGACAGGAACCAAGTTAGAAACCCACGAAGTATGTTTGATAGGAAAAATGATATTACCTTCAATGAGATTATTGAGTTCAATCTTCATAAGCACTTCCAGCTTAGGATTTAGTGGCCTTTTCTTTTGTCTGATAGGTTTTGCCTTGGGTTCAAGCTCTATTGTATGTTGAGCCAACTCTGGGTTGAAACCTTTCAAATCTCCATATTCTCATGCGAATATATCACTAAACTCCTGACAAAGCTAGATGAATGCTTGTTGTTCTTCTTTTGTACATATCTTTCCAAGCTTGAGTAATTTCCCTTTGAAGATCTCAATAGGTTCATAGTGTTCCTATTTCACTGACAAGCTAGCCTTATCCTTTCTTACTTGATCATTAGTATTAAAGATTGATTCTATGGTCACTAAGCCCATAGGTAGCTTGTTTGATCTTAACTAAAGTATTTGATCATCATATTGCTGCATAAATTTCTACTAATTACCTGCAAAAAATTCAACCTCTTCCATTAAGAAATTCACAATATGTTCATCACTGACAAACACTTGCCAGCTGATAGTATTATCTAGGACTGATGGTCTAACAACAACCTTGACATACAAAGGAGAATGAATATTCTTCATTTCTATAGGAATATCATATTTAGCATCTATAGAAGCTAGTTTTTTAGCCTGTTTATTATCAGTTCTAGGTATAGATATCAGATTAAATGCATCAAATTCTTCTATCATGTCCCAGACTCTATGCTTATATAATTTTAGCAAGTCATTTTTATAGCAGCAAGGTTTCTGACTTGTTTAACAACTAATTCACTGTCTCCAAAAACCTTTAAACATTTGATTTTTCTTTTTCTTGCCCATTCTACTCCATGAACTAAAGCTTCATACTCAGCTGTGTTATTAGAATAGCTGAAAGCAAACCTGAAAGATGAATAGTATTTCTCATCTATGGGAGAAACTAAAACATCCCCTCCTCTAGCACCAATCTTACTTCTAGAACCATCAAAATAAAGTTCCCAAACATCTTTTTTAGCTTCAATAGCTTGATGTTTTTCTCCTTTAAGTAGATTTGGAATGACTATATTTTTCTCCTAGATCATATACACACCAAGGCCTATCTCATCCATCTACTCAAATGGATCTATTTGATGGTTCTTTGCTACCCACTAGTCTAAAACTAGATCGAGACTTCCCTCTAAAGGTGTACTTGGGTCTTGAACAGGAATCAGATCCTCTTGATCAAAAATGGAAAGGTTGGCATTTATTGAACTGGGTGTATAAGGTTCGAGGTGATCTTTGGATAATGGCTCAGATTTGATTGTAACCTTGGTTTCATATCTAGTTCTGAAGAACAAATGCATCCAATCAAAAGACAAATAACCTCCTAACCTTGCTGTAAAATCTATGGATAAGAAAATAGCAAAGGTAGGTGGCAGATCAATGACATAAATATCCTGATATATAACAGAGTTTGGGTAGGCATGCAAAGTAAGGCCTAAATTTTTGAACATTCCAACTATATTAACCTTAGTTCCATCCATTTGTAAAATACCCCTAACAATAGGTTCATATTTCAGGCCTAACTTATCAACTAGTTGTTTTGACACAACTAAGCTGCTGGCTTATGAGTCTATCATGCAATTATGTACTAAATAGTCACCTACAATTAGAGTGACATAGAATGGTGGAGATTTTCCTACTGGTTTAGGCTATTCTACTCTTTTTTCTATCTCATTTGTAAACATAACTTGAGGTTGATGTGATTTTTGTACTTCATTTGACAAAGACAACTGAGATAATGCATCTTGTAATAAATCATTTTGTCCTAGAATATGTAAAGCATCTAAAATAAACATGCTTACTATTTCCTTTTTCATATGATCCAAAATATTGAAAATAGGACCACTAACCTTTTATTATACTTTTGGGATATCCAACTCTAGTTGGTCTCTAGTTGGTTGTTTATTTGCCTCTAGTTGTCTTTTTTTTACAATTGACTGTCCTCTTGACAAAATATGCAGATCACTAGATGTAGAAGCTTGATTTTGTCCTTGCTAACTTGTAGAAACTATATTTTTACCTTTATTGGCTTGCTATTTTACATTTCCAGCTTGTTGTTTACAAGTATTAGCTTGCTATTTTGTAGTTCCAGCTTGTTGTTGCAACTCAACAACTCTCTTTTTTGATCTTGTGTTTTCTGCAATATTAGTAAAAGATTGTTTTTGACCTAGTAATTGATTTACACTACAAAATTCATTAGCCTACCAATTCATCAAAGCTACATCAGGATTAACATATTGAGCTTGAATATCTAGCTGGTTATTCACATCACTTGTTAAATTTTTAGCAGCAACATAGTTATTTTGTACCATTAAAGCTTGACCTACTATCCCATTCAGACAAGTGGCTTGGTTATGAGACTGATTACATAGGTAACACCATGCATAATCCTGAGCCATGTTATTCTATATAGGCACTATTTCTTTTGATGTACTAACAACATTTAGATTATATTGCTAATTTGGCCTATTGTTGTACTTTCTCCTTTGACCCTAATAATATCCCTGATAACTAGGTCTATTTGGTTGGTATGGGGCTTGGTAAGGATCGTTATTCTGGTTTGCTTGAATTTTTAGACTTACTAAATCATTGCTTACAGTCTACAATATTTTTACTATACTTTGTTGATTTTCTTTCAACTCTTGAAACTCAGAATGAATGGGATCTGCACTATTTTTGTATTTTCTTGATAACCAAAAGATGGTATTGGTGAAATATGTGGGATTGAAATTAGAATTAAAGGTTGTATATCTAGAAAAATTGGCATTGGTGGCCTAGGTGCTATTTTACCAGCCTGTATTAAATTGTTTTTTACTCTTATTGCGATATCAAAAGTAGTTGGTAAAGTTACCCCACACATAGATTTTATCATAATAGTAATATCAAAATTTAATGCCCTCAAATAATACAAAAAAGCATGTTCTGGTGAGGGTTTCACCGTTTCAGGAATTCTATTCCCTATTTTCTAAAATCTAAAATTAAAGTCTGACATTTGCTCTTGTTGAGATCTCTTAATAGTGGTCATTTGTTCAACTAATGATAAATGATCAGATTTATCCTGAGATTGCCTATTCAAAGTAGAACCTAAATCATCCCAAGATCTAATTGAATTGACTATTCAACCTCTAAACCACTGAAGAGCTTTACCTTTTAGTGATGCTGCCAATAACCTAATTGTTATGTTCTCCTCGGTAATGTGATGAACATAAAACAAAGAAGCCACATATCTGATATGCTCAATGGGTGTAGTCCCATCTTCTCCTCTGAACCTTGGTAAACTCTTCAATGCAGCCATTGGTATGTCATCATGCCTATTTAGATTCAAGGGGCTACCTCCATTAAATGTAACAAAAGGTTGATTTCAAGGTGGTGGTCGATTTCTTCCACTTCCTCCACCTCCTCCTCCACTGGAAGGCAGTATTCCTCCTACTCCACCTCCACTAGGTGGAATAGGCCCTCCACCTCCTCCTTCGATTAGAGACATTGGAGTAGATGGTATTTGAGCTATTACTTGGATTGAAACTACTTGAGGTATTTATTGTAACACAGGTTCTTCCTCTACAAGCTCTAAAAGAAGAAGTTCCTCTTAGCAAACATGAATCTGCTATCTTGGTCTTGCTGGTGGAGAACTATGAAAATCTGATGATGAACTTGCAAATAATAGATTCTGGTGAGAACCAAACTCTGCATGTGTACTTGGCAGATCTGAAACAACTATTGAATCTACTAATTTGATTACTTTATCTACTTTTTTTCTCCTCTTTGGTGGAGATAACTGGATGTACTTCTTCTTAGAATCTCTATTTGACCTTGTTTGATATTTTTTCATAAGCTGCAAGATCTGATCTATAAAACCAAAGTATTAGTCACCAAGTATTTGAAAATGAACCTCTAAAAGGCTAAAAATTCTACTATTCATACCAAAAGAATAGAAAAAATAAGTTCTATTGAACTAAGAATTAGTTCAAAGGTCCCACCAGGCATGCCAAAAAAATGTTGTCGATGAGGATTGCACCCTTATGCAAAGCTGTGACACTTTGCAATCCTTCAAAACATGGGGACAAACTTAGGTTGTTGGTGACCTATAATGAGTTTGAACCTCCAGATTATGGGTTGGTTCCCTTAAAATATTCTATTGGAATGTATGATTTTCTATTTTGGAAAAGGGTAAGAAGGAAACTATAAGGAAATGAAACTATAAAATTTAGTGATGCACCTAATATGGATAGAAAATATGCAATCTGGTTCACAATATAACTTAGAAATCTGATTCACACAATCCAATCTTGGCACAAATATCAGAAAAATGTGTTTCCAAGGAAGGCTTGAAAATAGACCTTTAATGAAGGAAAAAGATTTCTCATAGCACAAAAAGGATTATTTTCACTAACACAACCTAAGATCTATAATATCACTATGCGTAATACTGCAAGTAAAAGTGAGACAATAATTTTAAAGGTTTTAATGATTAAACATAGTAAAACTTCATCAAATAACTTCATACAATTAGCATCAAATGGAAAGGCAACTACTTGATTTCAAATAAGAAAGGAAAAATTGGATGAGAACAAAGAAATTGAACCTGTAACCTATTGATCTCTATAAAACTATAAAAATTGAGGTAAAAAACCTTCTTGTCTCTCAAAGTGTATAAGAGTAAAAATGCAAGAACTAGTAAAAACAAGTTTTTCTTTACAATATATATCTTTGCTCTATCTAAGAGGCATGCAAAAAATGAACTACAGCTAGCTACCTCTAAAAATAAGTCCTCCAAAGTGATCCACGAGTAAACTCAAAAATCCTTGAAAATAAGGGCTCAAATTGCCACAAATCGAGCAAAATAAGCTCTAATTTTGACCTCTCCAAATGTTTGACCAAAAAGTTGACCAAGAACCCTAAAAATACTCCTCAAATCATGCAAAAAACCCCTAGATGGCCTAGATAACTCAATTTATCAATTTGCATGATTTTTCTTTTGCAAAATTGATTATGAGTAAATAATAAAGTAATTATAATAATTACTCTATTATTGGTTACAACTTGTACTTTTTTTTTTTAATTTTACAATTTGTGAAAAATAATAAAGTAATTTGAAGAACATCACTTTATTATTTATTTACATTTGATTTGTTTTTAAAATCATGTATGAGAAGAAAAAATAAATCTCCTTATCTCTCCATTTACACATGCCTAATTTGCAAGATTTGAGCAAAAATAGGACTTTAGAGAAGATAAAAAAATCCCTTATAACTCCAATATTTGTATCAAAAAGAAAACAAATATATCACTTTGCCTTATCACTCCATCGACAATGCAAAAATGGCCTCACTTGCCATATATATTCATCATGCAAAGTATAACCCTAAGTCACCTTGTTACTCTAGCATATGCATCGTTATGCCAAAAATATCTTATCCTCTTCATATCTCCTTCATGCAAAATAAACTCTTTTTCATATATATTTATCATGTTTGCCACTTTTTCACAAGAGCCATCATGCAAAGTATATATACTCTTTGTCACTTTGTCTGCCACCTTGCAAACTCAAACTATCTTCATATCTTCTACCTTTGACTTTGAATGATAATTTCACAAGGCATAGACTTGCAAGATAGAGGGAATCTTCAATCATATGAGTATCCTTTTGACTATAATAGTCGATACCAACGAAGTAAGCATTGTTTGATTTTTTTTGTAAAGTATAACACTCACCTTATGACCATCGACCACCATTTTATTTCAAACAATATGCAAGGTATATATTATGTGTCAGCCACCTCTTATAATGATGCTAGGAAACTACATCATTGATGTTGTTAACCCCGGTTGACATTTGGATATGGTAATAATATGTTTACAATGTTCAAAATTTCAATGAAGGAAAAGAAGATTCGAAGAAAAAGGGTGAGTAAACACTAAACATGAAGTCATTTTCATTTCTTTGTCGTTGGCCGCTGCTTTGCAACTCCTTTGCATCAGCTAGGATTTCCTTGGTCTCTTTAGCTTCTTTCTTGCATTTCTGTGTCGAACTTTATGATTTCTTTGT
This sequence comes from Cunninghamia lanceolata, assembly GCA_027924645.1. Lineage (NCBI taxonomy): Eukaryota > Viridiplantae > Streptophyta > Pinopsida > Cupressales > Cupressaceae > Cunninghamia > Cunninghamia lanceolata. The sequence continues at coordinate 12,062,361 of BSBN01000193.1, forward strand.
CATTTCTACCATAAAAGAGGTTGCAAATAATGGTGAGGATGGCATTTTTGTATTTGAATATCATTTTCTTCATCATTCTCTAGTTTCTTTAGCATTAATGGTCATGGCCATCTCTATATTTTCCTTCTGTAGCATATCTTGACAATGCTTTTGTTTTGTGTTTGAAATCTCCTGCAAAATGTGAGAAAAATTGTAAAAGAATAGAAAATCTCCTTTCGGAGACCACGACCATTACATGCTTTCTTCGCTACATCTTTGGAGGTAACTTTTATTCCTCTGCTTGCTATAGATACTCAACTATCATTGCATATTTCAAAAAGAAACAAGGGTTTCAATATTTTCACATGGGTATTGTTAATTCTCTTCTCTTTGTGTATGGCCATAACACTACATGTGGTTCTGTAGCATTTTCCTTATCTTCTAATGCAAAAACCTTGAGGGTTTCAAAATCTTGAAATGAGGGTTTAATTTTTTAAACACGCACAAGAACTCTTTGTATCCCATGGCCATGCCTGCATTTTGTGACATATCTTCTTCTTGACTGTATTCAATAAAAATAAGAAAGGTTTCTAGAACTATGACAAGGGTTTCATGTTATTTGGTTCTCCTATAGCTCTTTTCTCTTTTCTTTTACTACTCCTTACATGTTATATGGAATTATAAAGAAACAAGGGTTTCAATTTAACACAGTAACTCTTGCTTACTCCATGACTATGCTTTCTCTGTAGACATAAAAATGAAACCAAAAAGATGACTTTTGTATGTGAGACAAGGGTTTCATCTTTTTAGATGGGTATTACATTTAAAGCATAAAAAATGATTTTCTTGTTACATCCATCTCTGTATATGCATTAAATCACTTCTTTTCAGCTATAGGTGCAAAATGACACTAGGGCTTATGAGCTATGAAGAGGGTTTCAAAACAAGAACTTTGTAATGAAGATTTGCACCTGTATATATATGGCTTTCATTAGCATGGCTATGGCATATCTTCCTTCCATTTCCTTGTGAAACAATCATGACTAAATGATATCTGGACTTTGTAATCTGCACTTGTCTCCTTCATTTGATGCATTACATTTCATATATGACTGTCATAGATGCATATCCCTTTTATAACTTCAACTGTATCAAATGATACAAGCTCTGGGATTTTCAATGTCTCTAAAGTATCAGATGATACAAGGCTTTGGCACTTTTAAATATACTATCTTGTTTCTTTATCTCCATTTGGGTGAATAATTTGAAATTTGTAGCATACCTTTGCACTGTGGTTGCATTTGTTAGTTGTTCTTTGACATTTGATCATATGAGATAAATACATGCATACATCTAAAAGATTCATGTTCTTAAGATAGCTCCTATAGAATATGTACTTCTTCTTGCCCTATTCATTGGACTTAGTTGGCATATGTTCTTTATCTGATGCAATCATTTGATCCGTACCTGCATGCTGCTCCCTTTATGTCTACTACAGGTTTGTTATTCATCCTTATTGTTTGAACAATCTTTTAATCAACAAAATTTACATTCCATTCATAATAGAAAGTGGTAAATATTTGTTCTTTTCTTCATTGCTTAGGCTGAACTTCTTGATTACTGAGGTAGATGATATTTAAACATGGTTATTTGGGACCTTCAGTACTGTATCATTGCTGTCATTTGATTTGAACACTGCAATCCATGGTTGACTGTCCATGATTATTTGATTATCCTTTTACTATGCACAGTGCTACCTCCTGTTTGGTAATTTGTCTTGATCTGAACCTTCATCCATGATTGTATCTTTATGATATTTAATGATAGTTGTCCTTCATGCTACTCCATTGTATAGTTGCTCTATTTGTAAGGTACACCTGGATAGTAAAATAACACTTCAATCACCACTAAAAGATGGAAAAGTACCTTCGATTGATCAATGTACTTATTGTACTTGCACATTGGCATCTCTTGGATGGAGAGATTGGTCAGTTTAAAGCATGTGTATGATGAAGTGTCATGTGGCATGGCAGCTTACTCTTAAATGACTGTCTGTCTATCTGTATCTACTTCTTTATGTGTAATGCCCCATCATGTAACCCTAGACATAAGTCAACTAAATCAATAAAAGTGGAGATTTGTTTTTAAATAGAAGTAATGATAACAAAATCTAACGTATTCTGAAAACAATAGTTACTAGTTAAACTAACATCTCTAGAGATAACATAACTACTTTATAGATATTAAGCAATATTCAATAAAATACATAACTCATTCAAATTATGTTTAATTACATGACTACATTACTAAATACTAATATGATCTAACTAACAACCATGGTTTGTTCTAAATCAAAATGTGCCAAATGAATACACATACACACCATTTGTAATGCCTACCCAAGAAAATAACAATAATAAACTCAACCAGATGATAGAATAACAATTTAAAAAAATTTATCTTAGTAATCCTCAAGTCAAAGATCAGAGTATATTCATCTTAATTAAAATGTAAAGTACAAACTTTATAATAAATTTGTACACCTTTACAAAAACTGCGAGTTTGTCATCTTTTCACCAAGTGGAAAGGTAGCTCCTTAGCTTCAGAATCCTGCCTGGCATATAAGTCTCAAATGGACATCTAAAGAAACATTATTTTTGTATGATTATTAATTACACAATATCAATTGCATAAAATGGAAATCCTAAGGCCCTAAGGGCCGACCTAATGTCTCAGGGGCTCATTCATGATGGCCTTGCCTATGTACGCATAGCATAGAGACTTCATAGTTCAGGACATTCAACTTACAATCATAAGATAGTACCAAAACAAATCTAAACCTCTAGGATGATATCGACACATTCACATTAAAATCCATACTTGAGGATAGAAGAATACTAAGGTTTACCTCCTCATTCTCATAAAACTTCATAAAACATCTATTTAAACTAGTATACAAGTTACTACTATGCTTAACTAATAATGCAAGAATAACATTAGATCTTCCTTTTAATGTAAAGAATACTTATTTCTCTAAGCTAATATAGTAACCAAACATATTATAATCTTTAAGATAGAAGTAAGAAAATATTAGAAAATATATATTTCTTTCTCTACAATCCTGGGTAATTAAATCTTGTCCTTATTTATTACTATTCTTAAATATATTAGCATGACTAAATAGTCTCAATGATGGTTTGATAATAAAAAGGAGACTACTTCTTGCTTAACGTCAATACCATAATGAACTTATTAATAAAACAAATGAAATGCATTACTAAATCATATATCTAATATATTTGATTCTCTATCTATAACATTAGTCTAAAAGATAAAGCCTTTTTATTTATTTATTTATTTTTCAATGAAAGGATTTCCATGAGAGAATAAAAAGCCAAATTCATTCATAATAGTTATCTACTCATTAAATTTAGACACGGTAGGTAAATTTAAGCCTAACATAACATGAATCCAAAAAAATCTCAAAGTAATAAAAGAGAACATAATCTAAAACATCATTTATCAATCCAATGGATTCATTCTAGATTTCACATAATTTCTCTTGAAAGTTTCCACATTAGAATGTCTCATATTTATTCTTAATAATAAATTAAGACTATTAAATATCCAAGAAAATTTTGATAACTAAAATAATATGTTTATGACCATAAGATTAGTGTATCATTACTAACACAAAGAGGATATTTAACTAACAAAAGTAATTTCAAACTCACTCATTATCTCCATAATAGAAACATTATAATCTTCCTAAACATTACACCAAATTAAACTATACACCATTATCCAAGAGACATTACTAACTACATAACAGTGAAAAACAAGCATCTTATATTTGAATACCATGATTCCATACTTTTCTAAACTAATTTTCTCTTCCAAGAATTATGCAATTATCTATTAGCAAACTATTGCATTCATCCAAAGTGTAAGATAATTTCACATATTTATATAAATAAAAAATTACATTCACATTCTTTCTATATCTATAATTGTCTTTAATTTTAATCACAAAATAATTTCAATGTTATAATTTCATAACTAAGACATAATTATTTCTATGTACAAAATATTTTCAAACTAAAACATAACTCACTCCCTTCTAATATCACCTTTCAAACCAAATTAAAATAAGAGAATACTTAATTCTAAGAACATTTATTCTCTAATCTATTTTCTAACTAAGAAAAGTAAACAAATATTCAAAACTTATTTCTAAACTAACTATTTTGTTTATTATATTAATTCTAATCCTAACTTAACTAACTCATAGAATATTCTTAACCACATCATACTAAAAAATGAAGATTTAACATATAAAAAAAAATACTTCTAAACAAAATTATCAAATTAAAATTATCTAATTAAATATGTATTTATTAATATTACTAAATAATTCAATACCAATTATTTCTAAATATAATAAGATTCTAAACAAATCATTAAAGATTTGGTTTCTAAAATAAGAAATATAAACTAATTTTTAAAACTAAAAAAAATGCTTATCATTTCTTTCCTTTTTATCATTTTGTTTAAAAATTAGAAAGTATACAAATGAAGATTTCTTTAAAAAAATACAATAAAGAAAACTTATATAATTATACTAGTTTAATTCTAAATGAGGAGATTTAAATCTATATTCTAGTTTTCTATTCTATACCCTTGCCATTGTAAAAACTATTTAAAAACTTGTCTAAATATTATATTCCTCTTACTGATTGTGTTTTAAGATCTAAGGAAAATAAAGATATCAAAATAAAAATAAAATTTTCTTTAAAAACTTTCCTATTCCTCTAACTAAGGTGTACGACTATTATGGAAGATCCCATTAAACTTAAAGAAATTAAAGAAACTTTCTAAAATTTTAATCATCACTTAAGAATTATGCCCATTAAAGGGTTTTCAAGAATAAAATTTATAATGAATTTTATCATATCAAGCATGCATGACTAAAAGAATAAAATCTAAAATCTATAATGAATTTTATCATATCAAGCATTGCATTACATACAAAATATATGACAATTTCAAACATAATAACTTCTAAGAGATGTTGATTATAATAATTACACACTTGTAATATATAGTCGATGCAATAAATACTTATACAGCCATGATATGCTATAGCATTACTATTACAAAATCATATACTTATATGGCTATGTAATGCCACAACAAAATTGGTGCAGGAGCACCCGCACATGATCAGGATATAGGTCCGCATGATGACATACATGATCAGGATGTAGGATAGTTATCATCATGCTGACGGGATAATCTATTTTTAGTATGTTTGACTTTATCATGTAATAAGGTCCACTGGACCGATGCTATGCAATAGTTCAACATAGGAGTATGTGTAGGCAGTTAGAGGCAGTTAGAGATCGGGATAAGGTTATCTGAGCTGTCCTCTCTCCCAGCCGCTTGGAAGCTCCCAGCCGCTGGGAAGTGATGTTAGTAGTACTCGAAGGATTTGTTATATATACCTTCGATCTGTAGGGTTTAGAGATATAGTTTTGATATTGATGTACTGGTGTTGAGTTGAGATTCAGGAGAGCAGTTCAGACATTGTGAAGCTGTATTCAGGACATTTGAATTTCAATTGAATAAGATCTCATCTTCGCATTATCTGGTTGTATCAGTTACATCTGTTTTGTTTTCCTTTTCCATTTTGCAAGTTAATGGGCACTTTCAACCCTTCCACCGGTTGATCCTGCAAATCGGTGGAATGGTCCTGTATCATAGCTTAGATTGCATTTGTGTTTTCTGTTTATGCATTGCATTGTTCAGGAGATCTGTTAGAAGCATGCTGTAAATCAGCCTAGCATCCTCATGTGCTAGGTCTAGAAGATAAGTTTGCTTAGATTTTGGTTTGAAGGTGATCCGACCTGGTCGTCACATGATCTTTGTGAAATTATGCGGTTGTGAGTGTTTTCATGCAGTGGAAGGATACACAGGAGTCTGCATGTGCGTTTCCAGTCGGAACGAGCCGCAACATCATCTGCGAATCCATCGCCATCAGGATCGGGTCATGAAGTTGTTGAAATTTGCAGGTTGCAGGTGCATCATGATGTTTTGAGTTGGATATATACTCAGTGTATATATCGCAGTCAGGATCATCTCTCGGGGAAGGTCATCATCCGCATATCGCTAACGGATGCGGGTGTGAAAGTTGAGTTTTTTTTTTGGCTAAGTGTTGAAGAGTTCATCAGGATGATGTGTGACGTCATCGTCATCAGGATATGACGTCATCATCATCAGGATATTCAGAAATCTCTCTATGCGAGTTTATCCTGTTGTCGCTAAGGGTTTAGACATCGGCGTAGGCAGGAAGTTGTATTAGCATCATCAGGAGGTTTCGAAGACAACCGGATAAGTTGAGTCATGATGCTGTTGCTTGTATCGTCGGGCAGTGGAGCATCGAAGGCAAGTTGTTGAAGTGCAACGTCATCAGGATATTTGGAGAACCGGATATTAGGATATCCTGCTGACGAAGGTGATATTGAATATCATGATGATGCCGCTTGTGTTTGGCACCCGATGAACAGTGCAACCGGAGGAGGTTCGCGCCCGTTGTTTATCATGATGATGATAGGCGACAATCGAGGGAGGTAAATAGTAGTCGACAGGAGGATATTTGCGATCATCTGAAATATGATGATGCTGTTGAAATGTGATGATGCTGTTGGTATTGTTAGGAAATATGATGATGCTGTTCAGCCGATAGAGAATTTTATCATGCTGTTTGTATTGTTGGCAGCTCCTTCCTGTTAGGTTGCCTCTGTTGCGTTCCACTCTGCATCATAGTGGTATCAGAGCAAAGGTTAGGATCTTTTGGAAAAGATAAGCAGGATGTCAGATGAAGAAGGAACATCTGAGTTTCCAACAAAGATGACCAACGCTGAGTTGGCAGTTCTGGTGAAGAAACAGATTGCAGAAAGCAGGGCCGTGAAGGCTCAGAATCAGGAGTTGAAAGATGAATTAGCAAAGTTGAGGAGCAGAGTAGGTTCTGGTAGAGAAGAGGATATCCCTAATTGGAGCGAGGAGGTCGTTCCTGTAGACCAGAGACTGCTGTTGAACGCCCTCAAGGCCATGGAGAGGAGAACCATGGATGTGAAGCTGGACTTGCCAGTGTTTACAGGTAAGATGGACCCTGATTCAGTAATGGAATGGATAGACTGTCTGAACAATTTCTTTGTGACAGAGGAGATACCAGAACAGCAGAGAGTGAAGATAGCACAGTCAAAGATGAAAGAAGCTGCCTTGACATGGTGGAACTTTGTTCAGGATGATAGAGTGCAGGAGGGAAAACGTAGAGTTGCCACATGGAAGAAGATGATTGAATTGGTAAAGGAGGCTTATATTCCTTTGGACTACAGTATCCAGCTACACAAGAGGAAACAGAACCTGAAGCAGAAGGAGCTAGATGTCAGCTCATATACAGAAGAGTTCATGAAACTCTGTATGAAGACCAAGGTGAAAGAAAGTGAAGAAGAAAAGGTAGCCAGATACCTTAATGGACTGAGGTTTAATATTCAGGAAGATCTGAGTCTGCATAACCCAGATACAGTGCAGAAAAGTTTTCAGTTGGCACTGAAGGTGGAAGAAAAGCTGAAGAGAAAGCAAGATCAGAACAACAGAGGAAGAGGAAGACAACAAAGAGGTGGAAGAAGTCCTTTCAGAGGCAGAGGACAAGGACAGGGATATCAAGGAGAGTCTAGTCAAGACAATAGCAAGGGCAACAATAGTCAGAGTCAGAGAGAGAATTTCAGTCAGCAAGGAAACTTCAGAGGTAGAAGACCTTACAGAGGAAGATCCCAGGGCAGAGGATCCATCAGGTGTTACAACTATAACAAAGAAGGCCATATAGCCAGCAGATGTCCAGACAAGACCACAAGCTCAGCAGGAGAAAGGAGGACAAATCTGGTCAATGAACCTGATAATCAAAGTAGGACAAGTTCTAATGATTTTCAGAGTGTGAATGGTCCTGAGAATTATGGATATCCAGAAAGTGGAGAGTCCCTGATGATGAGAAGAACAGTAACTACCATGAAGGTACCTGATAAAGAAGCCCCTCAGAGGAAGTCCCTTTTCCGAACCACTTGCAAAGCAGGAGGTAAGGCTTGTAAAGTTTTGATTGATTCTGGTTCTACTGAGAACTTTGTGTCTGAAGAAATGGTGGTGAAGCTGAAGCTTAGGAGATTGCCTCATCCATCTCCATATAAAGTCTCATGGCTTACTCAAGGTCAGCAGACGACTGTAGAAGAGCAGGCTTGGGTAGAGTTTCAGATTGGTGGATATAAAGATAAGTTGTTGTTTGATATCACCAAGATGGATGCTTGCAACCTTTTGTTTGGTAGACCATGGCAATATGATCTGAAGGCACAGCATGATGGTGTCAAAAACACCTATAAAATCACTAAAGATGGTAAAGATGTAACACTATTCCCATTGAAGGAGAAAGAGGAGAAGTCTAAAGGCAAAGAAGTGAAGGTCATGCTGATGGAAGGCAAACAGTTTATGAAAGAAGTAGCAGCAGAAGGTGCAGTTGCATATGCCCTGATCCCCTGTATGAGTGTGAATAAGGAACAACAGCAGGCAGGCAAGACAGAGAAGAAGCCAAGGTTGATAGACCCAGCTGTCCAAGAGTTATTGGATAAGTACAAAGGTGTTATCTCAGAGGGAATGCCAATATCCCTACCACCTATCAGAGATATCAGTCATTGCATAGACTTGATTCCAGGGTCTACACTTCCAAATAAAGCAGCTTATAAGCTTACCCCAGAACAGAATGCAGAAGTAGCCAGGCAGATTGAAGAATTGATGAATTCAGGTCTGATTGGGAAGAGTCTGAGTCCATGTGCAGTACCAGCTGTACTAGCACCTAAGAAGGAAGGCACTTGGAGGCTTTGCACAGATTCCAGAGCCATCAACAAGATCACAATCAGGTATAGGTTTCCAATCCCCAGAATTGAGGATTTACTTGATTGTTTGGGAAATGCCAAGTATTTTACTAAAATAGACTTGAAGAGTGGATACCATCAGATAAGGATTAGACCAGGTGATGAGTGGAAGACAGCATTCAAAACAAATGAAGGTTTGTATGAATGGAAGGTTATGCCTTTTGGTTTGTCTAATGCCCCTAGTACTTTCATGAGGCTGATGAATGAGGTTCTGAAGGAATTTATTGGTAAGTTTGTCATAGTCTATTTAGATGACATTCTGATTTTTAGTAACACCAGAGAAGAACATCTCAGGCATATAGAGCTGGTTCTCAAGAGGTTACATGAAGAGAAGCTGATGATAAACTTGGACAAGTGTTTGTTCATGAAACAGGAGATCACCTATTTAGGTTTTGTCATCTCACAAGGCAAGCTGCAGATGGATAAGGAGAAGGTGAGTGCCATTTTGAATTGGCCAACTCCACAGACCATGAATGAAGTCAGAAGTTTCCATGGGTTAGCAACCTTCTACAGAAAGTTCATCAGAGGGTTCAGTCATATTTGTGCACCCATGTCGGATACCATCAAAGGAGGACAAAAGTGCAGGTTTGTTTGGACTCAAGGAGCAGATGATTCCTTTGAGGCATTGAAGAGGAAGGTGGCACAGCAGCCAGTCCTTGCACTTCCAGATTTCAATAAGATCTTTCAGGTAGAGTGTGATGCCAGTCACATGGCCATTGGAGCAGTACTCAGTCAAGAGGGTAGACCAATTGCATTTTTCAGTGAAAAGCTCAATGATGCTAAGAAAAGGTATTCATCATATGATCTGGAAATGTATGCTCTAGTTCAGTCCCTAAAGAAATGGAGGCATTACCTGATGCCAAAGGAGTTCATAGTCTTCACAGATAATCAAGCTTTGAATTTCATCAACAGTCAGGAGAAGCTGAACCACAGACATATGAAGTGGGTAGAAACACTACAGGCTTTCACTTTTACCTTGAAGCATAAGAAAGGGGTTAAGAACAAAGTTGCAGATGCTTTGAGCAGGAGAGTTCTCACAGTAAATCAGATTCAGTTAGAGAGTGTTGGCATTGACTCACTCAAGACCATGTATGAGTCTGATGAAGATTTTGGAGAAATATATCAGGTCTGTACTTCTTTTGGGGAGAAATACCATGCTGAGTTCTCTGAATTCCTGATCCAAGATGGATTGTTGTTTAAGGGTGGACAGTTGTGCATCCCAAGGTGTTCTATGAGGTTGAATATAATCAAGGAGAAACATTGTGGAGCAATGGCTGGTCATTTTGGTATAGACAAGACTCTTGATCTGGTCAGGAGGCATTACTTCTGGCCTAAGTTGCAGTCAGATGTCAGGAAATTTGTAGAAACCTGTGTAATTTGTCAGAAGGCTAAAGGCAGGTCAACTAATGCAGGGTTATATCAGCCCTTACCCATTCCTTCCAGACCATGGGAAAGTATCAGTATGGATTTTGTTTTAGGTTTACCAAGGACCAGGAGAGGATTTGACAGTGTCTTTGTTGTAGTGGACAGGTTCAGTAAGATGGCACATTTCTTGCCATGCAAAACCACTGCAGATGCCTCATATATTGCAGATTTATTCTTCAGGGAAGTTGTCAGAATTCATGGGTTGCCTTTGAGCATAGTTTCAGACAGAGATGTGAAGTTTGTGGGTCATTTCTGGAGAACCCTATGGAGGAAGCTGGGAACCAATTTATCTTTTTCCTCTGCATATCATCCTCAAACGGATGGACAAACTGAGGTTGTGAACCGTTCCTTAGGGAATCTACTTAGATGCTTGACAAAACAGCATGGAGAGAAGTGGGACAATATTCTATCTCAAGCTGAGTTTTCATATAATGATACTGTCAACAGGAGCACAGGAAAATTGCCTTTTCAGGTAGTATATGGAATGCATCCCAGAGGTATTTTAGAGTTACGAGAACTACCTACAGCAGATCCTGTTAGTGCAGATGGAGAAGCTTTTGCTGAAGCAATCAAAGAAGTTCATGATCAGGTTAAGACCCAACTCCAGCAAACCACCTTAAAGTATAAGGAGTATGCTGACAAGAAGAAGAAGGATGTTCAATTTGCTGTTGGAGATTTGGTTTGGGTTCACTTGAAGAAAGACAGGCTCCCTAAGGGGAAGTATACTAAGCTCATGCAAAAGAAAGTTGGACCATGTCAGATTTTGCAAAAACATGGACAAAATGCTTATAAGATCCAACTACCACCTGATCTTGGTTTATCTCCTATCTTCAATGTATGTGACTTAACTCCCTACCAGACTAATCCAGATGCAGATCAGGATATTCTACTGGATACAGTTGCTGAAGACATTCCTCAACATGATCCTCCACAGATACAGCAGATTTTGGACACTAGAGTGGTCAAACAGACCAGGAACAAGAAGTACTTGGAGTACCTCATCTCTTGGAAGGGACAGCCGACTTCTGAAGCCGTATGGATGACTGCAGAACAGATACAGAAACATGGTGCCGACCTTGATACTCTCATCTCAAGTGGACTTGAGATTTCTTCTTTTGGGGAGTATGGTGCAGGAGCACCCGCACATGATCAGGATATAGGTCCGCATGATGACATACATGATCAGGATGTAGGATAGTTATCATCATGCTGACGGGATAATCTATTTTTAGTATGTTTGACTTTATCATGTAATAAGGTCCACTGGACCGATGCTATGCAATAGTTCAACATAGGAGTATGTGTAGGCAGTTAGAGGCAGTTAGAGATCGGGATAAGGTTATCTGAGCTGTCCTCTCTCCCAGCCGCTGGGAAGTGATGTTAGTAGTACTCGAAGGATTTGTTATATATACCTTCGATCTGTAGGGTTTAGAGATATAGTTTTGATATTGATGTACTGGTGTTGAGTTGAGATTCAGGAGAGCAGTTCAGACATTGTGAAGCTGTATTCAGGACATTTGAATTTCAATTGAATAAGATCTCATCTTCGCATTATCTGGTTGTATCAGTTACATCTGTTTTGTTTTCCTTTTCCATTTTGCAAGTTAATGGGCACTTTCAACCCTTCCACCGGTTGATCCTGCAAATCGGTGGAATGGTCCTGTATCATAGCTTAGATTGCATTTGTGTTTTCTGTTTATGCATTGCATTGTTCAGGAGATCTGTTAGAAGCATGCTGTAAATCAGCCTAGCATCCTCATGTGCTAGGTCTAGAAGATAAGTTTGCTTAGATTTTGGTTTGAAGGTGATCCGACCCGGTCGTCACATGATCTTTGTGAAATTATGCGGTTGTGAGTGTTTTCATGCAGTGGAAGGATACACAGGAGTCTGCATGTGCGTTTCCAGTCGGAACGAGCCGCAACATCATCTGCGAATCCATCGCCATCAGGATCGGGTCATGAAGTTGTTGAAATTTGCAGGTTGCAGGTGCATCATGATGTTTTGAGTTAGATATATACTCAGTGTATATATCGCAGTCAGGATCATCTCTCAGGGAAGGTCATCATCCGCATATCGCTAACGGATGCGGGTGTGAAAGTTGAGTTTTTTTTTGGCTAAGTGTTGAAGAGTTCATCAGGACGATGTGTGACGTCATCGTCATCAGGATATGACGTCATCGTCATCAGGATATTCAGAAATCTCTCTATGCGAGTTTATCCTGTTGTCGCTAAGGGTTTAGACATCGGCGTAGGCAGGAAGTTGTATTAGCATCATCAGGAGGTTTCGAAGACAACCGGATAAGTTGAGTCATGATGCTGTTGCTTGTATCGTCGGGCAGTGGAGCATCGAAGGCAAGTTGTTGAAGTGCAACGTCATCAGGATATTTGGAGAACCGGATATTAGGATATCCTGCTGACGAAGGTGATATTGAATATCATGATGATGCCGCTTGTGTTTGGCACCCGATGAACAGTGCAACCGGAGGAGGTTCGCGCCCGTTGTTTATCATGATGATGATAGGCGACAATCGAGGGAGGTAAATAGTAGTCGACAGGAGGATATTTGCGATCATCTAAAATATGATGATGCTGTTGAAATGTGATGATGCTGTTGGTATTGTTAGGAAATATGATGATGCTGTTCAGCCGATAGAGAATTTTATCATGCTGTTTGTATTGTTGGCAGCTCCTTCCTGTTAGGTTGCCTCTGTTGCGTTCCACTCTGCATCAAAAATGATTGTAAACATATACTTCTATGTCTATAAAATGCCACAACAAATCATTATACGACTGAGAAAGCCATAAAAATATAGTGAAAATTTAGTTACTAACATAGTCATAGTAATTACCAATACATCAAAATATTTATACAACCATGAACTAATACAAATACAGATCAAATGTCTATTCAGCCATGAGTAATACATATGCTGCAAAAAAAAAATTTATGCTAATTATCCATGCAATTCAAAGATCTATACGGCTTCAATGCTGTTGTCATTCAGATGGACGTCTATATATATATATATATATATATATATATATATATATATATATATATATATATATATATATATATATATATATATATATATATATATGGCGTCACTATATTATAATTACCGATTAATTAATTATAGTCAAGAATTATACATGGCTTCCATGGATGCCAAGAAAGCATTTCCAAATGAAATTACAATGATGTCTTCAAATTTGCAGATGCAAAGTTACTTTTAAACTTCTAAATATAAACTAACACTATTAAAGATAAAACCCCCAATTTACACAACTTAAATCCAATCTCAACACCTCTGGGAAACAAAAACTAAGAATTATATAGAATGGCTCCTCCTAAGATCATTGGAGCCCACTATTTATTTTTATTATTATTATTTTATTTCTTAGAGAGGATTAAATTTATAGATGAAGTAAAGAAATGATAACGCAATTTATACAGTTTATAGAGAAACTAAAATAAATCCAAATCTCACAAACATGCAAATTACTCAATACTTTGGCATTCCTCATTCCTTCAAGCAAAAGACAATCTACGAAATGATCAATAAACATACTTGTGATCAAATTTGTAAGGAGATAATTAATTCTTAGCAGCCCCAAATCTATAATTTTCTTCAAACCTGTATCATAAATCAATTCTCCAAAACTGAAAATAAAAATCTCCTATCTAGCTTCCCCATCCACAATTCTTCAAGATTTAAATAAATTAGTGAAGGTATTTAATTCCCATAACTTCACCTCAATCAAAATCCCCCTAAAAACAAAATAACACATACCCATAATAGCCAAAAGAGAATCTTCTTCTATCTAAAATCTCTAAAATAATAAATTGCTTTAACTCTTCCCTCAACCTCTTCCAAGATGGAAGAATAATAAATAAAATCTACCACTCCTCCAATAACTCCCACTAACTTAATTTATTTTAGTATTTTCTAAAAAAATACATTTTATGACAACACATAAATGCTACCTATTTTATTTGCCACTCAACACAACATTTAATAATAATAATATATTCATTTATTAACTTAACTACTAATATAATATATATACATATTCAATAAACTAAATTTACATAAAGACATTTATATTTATTTAATTATCAAAAATGTCTTTATGACTAATAATAATATTTAACACCATGATTAACCAAAGTATCAAATAAACAATCCAAACGAAATAACCAAATGCCAAACATAACTAACACATCCAAACTAAAAATGGAGGGCCACTATATCCTCACCCCCTAAAACTTGACTTACTCTGGAAGTCACAATTAGGATAGAAACATAATTCATGAGTTGTCGTTGTACCTCATCATTTAATCTATTTTCAGATGTCAATAAACTAGGGGCTGTGTCCTCGTCTGTTTACAACTAGGGATTCTACAGTTACCAATTTTCCTATCTAATCTTAACTGCTTCTACTAATTTGAAAAGATTAATCTATCTACTTACTAAATGAATTTAAGGAATTCTGAAAATAGGATAAAATAGGAAATTTACTCAAAGCAATCTTAAAATAGTAACATGCATCTGCCTATCAAAATCAGTAAATACTTTGCATAATAGAAAGCTGAAGTAATAAAACAATGGTACTACCCTCCTACCTCAGTGGTGAGAGTGGGCCCTTGCTCCATACCCTTGGGGCTAAAGGCTATAGTAGGGAATTAGCACAAAAGAAGATCACAACTAGATCCAATCGAATTCATTCACTCTGTATTCATGAAAATAATTGCTAACACAGAACTCAGATTACCGAGAATCAGAATAATTCAATAATTGCATATTTCTTCTGTTGTTTCTACAAGTATATAGAAAAAGAGTGATGACATATTACTTATCTTATCTATCAGTTTTTCTATGAGATGACATCCATCTCTTTATTACACTAGTTGTTTAACTATGAAAGAAAATCATGCAATAAAAGTAGACTTGAGTGGAATAGGAGTCCACTCAGAATCTAAGTTTGAGTCTTAATACATTTGGGCATCGAGGCCCTAAAAATAAGGGTATTGAATTAGTTCCATCTGTAACTCATGAAAAAACTTTGAAAAGATAAAACTTCAGTAGTTTAACTAAAGACGACATATCATCGCTTAGGTGATGATTTGAGTGAAATGAGGGGTATTATGATCACTGCTGAGAGTGACTAGTTGACAACTTATGCTAGAAATATGCCTTGCTCTTAGGAGGCACCATAGATAATTGTTCCTATCTGCAGCTCCAGAGATATGTTTGTAGCTCTGGAGATATGTCTGTAGCTTTGGAGATACTGTAGCTTTCTATGTTCAGCTCTGGAGATGCTCGAGACTCCTACAGAGGTCCAGAGAGGCATTCCTCATTTCTTCAAAACTTTAGGTGTCATGGTACTTTGGTATTGTCTCTAGAGATCATTGAAGACTATCTTTGGAGATGCACAAAATTACTGTTCTTGGCATCTACACCTGCTGAATAAAAAAGAGAGAAGTTTCTGCAGTTTTCCATCAATTCCATGCACATTAGTCACTCAATCAGAAATTATAATCTTAAGTAATCTATCTCAATTTATCATAAAATAGAACAATCTTGCTAGCTTATTTGGGTGTAGATTAGGAAAGATGGACTCAGGAACAAGAAAAAGAGAGGCAAAAAGATGTATTTCATGAGTGCAACTTGGCACTCATCATCCCCCCATACCTAAGGTTTGGCAGGTCCTCCTGCTAATCACATTCTGGATTTATTATGTCAAAGCAACTTGTCAGTCAGGCTATAATCCTATGCATAAGTGGTCCAGGTTGTGCAATTGATATTACTATTACCTCTGTATTCATCAACCTGTTTCATTCTGTCCTGCAATTTCTCATCTTCCATCTGTTCTACCCAGACAGGGAGTGGTTCAATTATTAGACGGGGCCTGAACCATCCACCTATCCATTCCTACTTATGGTTATCCATCATTTTGGATATCAGCTTTTCTTTTCTCATGAATAATCTTAAGTTTGCAGGGGTACCACCTCTCTCATTTTTTGCTCTGGGGTCAAAATATTCCATCTCTTCTTTGCTACAGCAAGTACTAGATTTGCTGAATTGATCATGAAAAGACCAAAATTAATGGAGCATTCTTGCAAAATTTTTAGGTATAATGGAAAAATTTTGTTCTTATTATCAGGATGATAGATAAGGGACCTAAATTTGATCCTAAAAGTACCAGAATTGGGACATTCCTTCCTGATGAAAAGATCTATTTTTAAATCCTTCTTGAGATGATCTTCCATCCTTTCATTCCAGATCTGATGATTCCTCACTAGGGACATAAATTCCTTAAGCTGACATTCCCCCATAAAATGATTAAGAATGAAAGTGATATCATTAACACAGAACCCATGTAAGTATAATTCACATAGGAAATTTTTGTCCTCATCATTGCTCCTGGTATATGCTATCATGAATCCTTCCATTGTTTCTGTTTCCTCAACCAAGTCAGATAGGACTAAAGAGAATTTCCTCTGCAGTACCCTTTCTTGTAAGAACATGGAGTAGCTAGCACTTGAAGGTCTGCAGGATAGAATTTTTGAAGAAAGGGAGGCCATTTTAATGATTTTGCCTTCCAAAGTTGCTATTCTATCTATTTTGGCAGTGACTACCCTTTGTAATTGCAACATAGGCTTGGAAGCCTCATACTCTCTACAACTCTTCTCCCAATGGAATAGGGCTTTGGGAATGTCAATGGGGATTGGACTCACATAGGCATCTGTTTGTATTTCCTACTCATTGGTTGCCCTTGGACCAACCAATTCTTGAATATATCCCTCCTGGTCATCTAGTCTATTATTGGCCCAAGTTAATTGTCTATCCTGGCTTTGTACTTTCTCAATCAATGTTTCCATTATTGTGTGGCTATTGTCTCTAGCCCTGGTGAGCTTAGAAACACTCTATGCTACCTCTTTCTCTTTTTCTTCCAATAATTTGGCTGCCTCAATTTTCTTTGCGTCCAACTCTGCCTTTTTCTCAATTCTCTAGGCCTCTAATTCTGCCTCTTTCTCCTAGATGATCTTGTCTTTGCTTTGGAGTTCTATTTGTAGATTTGTAATGAATTGTTTTTGCTCCATTTCTACCTCTCCTCTAACCTTCTTGAGGTCAGTAATAATCAAAATTTTCCCCCAGAGTAATCTCTTTAAGTTTTCAATTTCTTCCATCATCTACTATTCTTTTGAAATTTCCACATCCTCTTGATCAGAGGGATGAGAGAAGGTTTCTTCTTTTGATTCTGTTGCTACTTCTGTGGTTGTTGGCTGATCATCAGGGTTTTCCATGGCCATCTGCCCTACATTGTCAATTGTACCCATCTGCCCTGCTTCATCCTTTCCTTCAGACTACCTATCCTAAGGGTCCTCTTGGGGTTCCTCTGCTTCTGCTGGCACTGATTAAGGTCTAGCCTTATCCTCATATGTTCTAAGTCCTAGGTGTACCTCAACCAAGAGGCTAGTATGTTTCTCAGCCTATGAGAGTTGTCTCTGCCTTTTGCTTCTCTGTAGCGGAGGTGGGACAGGTGACTCTGGACCAAGTCTCTCTTCCTTAGAATTTGAGGAAATAGTAAAAGTTTGTATGTATTTTGTCTCTAGAACACATGATGGTTCTTAAATTGGTCTCACTGGAGCACATGATGGTTCTAAAATTGGACTTTCTGGAGCACATGTTGGTGCTGGGGAAACTTCTCTTTGTTTCCTCTTCCTGACCAGAGGGATCTCATCTAAATCATGAGATGGCTCTTCAGCCCACCAGGTTCCCTCTATTTTTTGTCCTAACCTTCCCTTTGTTAATTCCTTAGGGCAAGATTCCTTAGTTAGAGTCATCTTTCTCCTAACTGATCGAGTCATATATAGGGTTTGTTTAGGAGCATGTTCTTCAATTTCTTTGCCTTTCTTCTTTTTATTAGGAACAGGGGCTATAGATGAAGTTGCCTCTTGTGAGGCTTCTTTCCTCTGTGAATAGTTGTGGAGGAGGCTAAAGGCTCAATTTCCTCTTTTTGGTGGGTAGGAGAACTCTCACCTCCTGGCTGTGCCATCTCTAGTACTCTGTTCTAGGGATTCTGCTCAAGAAAGTGTTGTCATAATTCCTCCCCATTGGCCTGAGACAGGAAGTGGTGTTTAACTACTAGAAAGATGAGACCATGATATTTCATGGGACCTTTATTCTACTAATATTTCTTTGTTGTTGCCTTGATGGCAGAATACGGGAAATTGGGAATGTTTATGCTATACTCAGGGTGTCTATTTCCATGTCTTAGAAAAATCAGCATTTTCATGATTGGCCCTAAAACTAGAGAGAATTGACCATCACAAGTAAAGTATTTCATTAACTAGGTGGCAATAGATACCCAAGGGTTTTGAAGTGTGGACGTCAGAATTCCTTTGATTTCATTTTTATTTGAATGTAATTGAATAGAAGTTTCACCACGAACAGAGAAATTTTTAATCAAATCTGTGTATAAGGTTTTCAAGTGGTAAAACCTCTCACCTTGTTCGGGGATTCTAGAAATGTGGCTGATAGTGGCTAAGGAGAAATTTATTTGTACTCCTCTAATAGCTATCTGATTGTCCCTTAAATTTCTAAGGAATTCATCCACAACATCTTCCTGAAACCCTTCAAATTTTTCTAGGAAGTCTAACCATTCTGCAACTCTTAGAATGTTTGTTGCAGCTTCATCCTGCAGAAGACCCGCAACACTTTCTGACTCAGACTTCTTCTTGACCCCCATCGCTGAATTAGTTCCACCTTCTATGCTTAATTCCTCACCTCCATAATATGTAGTCTAACCTTTCCTCTTATCTCTATAGGCTCCGGAGGACTATTCAATTTTCTCTGTAGGCTCTGGAGGACTATTTAAGTTCCTCTGTTCTTCAAGGTACTTTAGAGGTTTCAATGAGGAATGTTATGTTTCTCAGCTTAGGCTTTTGCAGATTAGTTAGAGTGCTAAGGCAGTTATAAATACGACAGAATGTCAAGACACTCCAGAGGCAAGGTGGCGGTACAACATAGTTGGTGGCATGCATGAATTTTAGAAAGAAAATGATGGCAAGAGGATGTGTCATAGTGGCGACACCCAAAACAGAAAGACAAGACATTTACTATTAATGATTAATTAAAGATAGAATTTCTTGGATCAATTTTAATGATGAGGGTGATGTACATGGTAGAGATGCTATGTCATTGTTTGAGACTGCACGCATCATGGCACATGAGCAACTTTTGGTGGCTAGAGATGATGTCTAGTACTCCGTTGGCACGCAACCTACAATCATTGCATTGAGTGGTTCAAAAATCTACGTTCTTTGGGTCATGTCAGTGCCGACTTGTGAATACCCCTTTTAAATGATATTCATGCCAATTGAATTTTATTCTTTTGTGATAAAGTAGAGGATGAGTCATGATGACCTCATCATGTGATGTGTCTACTTTACCACCCAGAGAGGTGGGTCCCCTCCCTTATTATTTGAAACTGACTTTTTTATTGACAGAGTGCCGGAGGTGCTCCTAGTTGGGAAGCGCCGGAGGTGCTCCTTGTTGAGAAGCACTAGAGGTACTCCTGATTTGAGAAGCATCGGAGGTGCTTTTGGTTTGAGAAGCGCTAGAGGTGCTTTTGGTTTGAGAAGCATCAGAGGTGCATTTGACTAACTCCTAGTATCTGATCATCTCTAGAGCTCAATTGTTTTCAACTGTCCTGAAGAAGGGAACCGCCATTTACTGGTTTTCAACTCCCTTGGTCGAGAAAGATAGCCATTTGCTGGTTTTCCATCTTTCTCTATTTTTTTTTTCTTTTTTTTTAGAAGGCCACCATTTGCTAGTTTTCAACCTTCCTTTTTTTTCTTTTTTTTAGAAGGCCACCATTTGCTGGTTTTCAACCTTCCTTTTTTTTTAATCAATCAAACACTGGGACAGAGGAGGTATCTCTTGTATCAAAACTCAAATTACTGAGAAACTCTTCTTTAGTAGATGGTCTTTTATAGAGTCTAATTCGGTGACCATTTACTAGGAATGTGTCTGTGCTTCCATCAATGGGTTCCAATAATACTGTTCCATTTTTAAAAACTTCCTTTATTTGATAAGGTCCCATCCAATGAGTTTTCAATTTCCCTTTGAACTCCTTGAATTTATAATCATAGAGAAGAACCCAATCACCTTGTTGAAATGTCCTCCTTTTGATGTGTTAGTCATGTCATTGCTTCCTCTGATACTAAACCAGTTCTATTTACTGAATGGCCTCTATCCAAATTTCATCCAACTCATTGAGCTGAAGAATTCTGTTCTGTTGAGCTATAGACAATGGTAGACCAATATCCAATGCAGTTTTAAGTGTCTGGAGTTCAAATTCTATAGACAAAATAGGCTTTTTCCCATAAACTAATTCATATGGTGAGAACTTTTTTGTGGACTTCCAGGTGGTATTGTAAGCCCAAACTGCTTCAGGTAATCTACTAGCCCAATCTTTTCTATTTATTGCTACTGTCCTTGTAAGAATATTCTCAAGTTCCCTATTGGTTACTTCTACCTACCCATTCACTTGAGGATGGTAAGGTGAATATTTTTTGTGTTTGACTTGATACAAATCTGTGAATGCTTTGATTACCTGTGAAGTAAACTGAGGTCCTCTATTTGAAACTATTGATCTTGGGGCTCCAAACCTTAAGAAAATCTTATTGTAGAGGAAATTAGCAACTTTTTCTTCTCTTGCAAATTGTAATGCTTGAACCTCTGCCCATTTTGTAACATAGTCTGTGCATACTAGAATGTACTCCTTGCCTGATGATGGTGGGGAAATTGGTCCCACAAAGTCTAGACCCCACTGCTCAAATGGTTCCATCATGACTTGAGGATGCAGTAGCATCTCCTGAGTAAAGGTTGGCTATCCCATCCTTTGGCACTGGTCACAGTGCTACACATACTTCTTTGTATCTTTATGAAGAGAGGGCCAGTAGTAACCAGCTCTGAGGATCTTGTGGATTGTCCTGTGGCAGGAATAATGGCCACCAGAGGGTTCATAATGACATGCTCTCAACACATCAAAAATCTTATCAACTTTTAAACACCTGCGTAGAATGAAATTAGGACCACATTTAAATAGTAAACCATTCAACCATTTGTAAGATAAAATTTCTTTAACTAAACATTTTCTTTATTTTGAGGTAAAATGAGATGGATACAAGCCTATAGCTAAAAGATTAGCTATGTCATCAAACCAAGGTGCAGTAGATGATATAGAAAAAAGATGTTCATCTAGGAACTTGTCCTCCACCGGTTGGTTTTCTCCTCCTATATGCAATCTTGACAAAAAATCAGCAACCAAATTAAACTTTCCTGGATTATCAACTATGGTAATATCAAATTCCTGCAATAACAATAACCACCTAATGATCCTTACACCCACTACTAGTTTATTCATTAGGTACTTGATGGCTGCATGATCAGTGTGTACAAATATCTTATATCCAGTGATGTAATCCTTGAATTTGTTTATAGCATAGATGATTGCCAAGAATTCTTTTCAGTTGTGGTGTAATTTCTTTCTATAGAGGTACGGTTTTTACTGATGTAATAAAAGGCATGCATACTTTCTCCTTCCTCTTTTTATCGTAAAACTTCCCCAATGGACTCATTTGAAGCATCAATCTATATGTGGAATGGCAAAGTCCAACTTGGTCCTCATAAAATTGGTGTGACAGTAAGTTTCTCTTTCAAGGTTTCAAATGTTTATTGACATTCTTCTGTCCATAGAAATTATGTGTCTTTGTTAAGTAGGGTAAATAGGGGGGCTGCTATTCTACTGAAATTTTCTATGAATCTCCTATAATAGTCTGCATGACCCAGAAAACTTCTAACATCTGTTTGATTTTGAGCTAAAGGCAACTGTGTAATCACTTCTATCTTGTTTTGATCTACTTTGATCCCCTTTGCTGAAATGTGGTGTCCTAAAACAATTTATTTTCATGCCTAAGGGATAACTAATTTTTTTGATAGCATTTCAGTACTTTCTCAAGGTTTGTGAGAGCTTCTTCAAAATTATCTCCATACACAGTAATGTCATCCATATATACCTCCATGTATTCATTAGCTAGTTCAGCAAAAATAGCTAAAACAAGTCTCTGAAATGTAGCTAGGGCATTGCATAGTCCGAAGGGAAGAACTTTGTAAGAAAAGAGAAATACTTTCCCCCGGCAAGGTTGTCCAGAACTTGTTCAATGAATGGTAACGGAAAGTACTCCTTTTCTGTGGCCTTGTTGGGTTCTTTACAATCAATACACACACTTCATTTCCCATTCTTCTTAGGCACTATAACAAGGGGTGAGACCCATTGACTATCTGACATTGGATATATAAACCCTGCTTGAAGTAATTTTTCTATTTCAGTTTTGACAATGTCTTTTAAAGTAGGATTCAATCTTCTCTGGGGTTGTCTGACAAGTTTAATATCCTTATTGTATATATGATGGGTACAGATCTCAGGAGGTATGCCTTTCATATCTTGGTATTCCCAAGAAAAATATGTTGAATGGGAAATCCGAAGTTGGATGAGTTTTTCTTCTTGATTGGCTGTTAACTGAGTATTGATATTAAGTGTTTTCCTTGGTAGAATCATGACCTGTTTTATGATTTGATCCATAGATGTAGTTAATCTGTACATTGGAGTCATGGTATTGAAAGGACAAGAATGTGGAAGTAACATATGGAAAGTAGCTAAGTCTCTGTAAAATGTTTCCCCACAAGGAATGATGTTGGTGAGGGTACAATGAGAAGAAGTAAGAAGTTCTCTCTTAGAGTCTTGGGTGACTTCCATCACATCCTCATTGATTAGGATGTGAGTAGTGTCTTTTGTTGTATCATAGTATATTTCTTCTTCCATTTCTCCCAGATGTTCCTTGATGGTTACCATAGCCACTAAGGCACTATTGTCATTGTTCTCTAGCTCATCCACCCATACTCTTCCTGTATAATGCATTGATGGTTTAGCTGGAGGATACATAGATATTTTCTTCAGATCTATCCCATTAGAAATGACCATATCCCTAGTTTGAAAATCAATAGATGATGTTGCTGTTGTAGTGCCCCTCATTTTGGTTTTCTAATTTATTGTTAGTTAGATCCTCATGGTTAGACTTAATGGTATATTCTGATGATTTTATTTTGAGGACTGATGATGACATGTATTTATGCTTTCCTTGGAAACATTTCTGATGCTTGTGTTATAGTACAGAATGACTATGTTATGATTAATTATGTGTTGAATTAATGTTCATAAGAATATCTAACATTTGATTATTGCTATGATGATGATGTTGAATGAATCAATGTTTAATGCTTATGTCTTCTATGGATTTAATTGACAATGTAGATTATGTGTTATGTTTTGTTCGTGAAGGGATAGTGTAGTAATACTCTCGGAGACCACCCTGCTACACTGTGACTCCCTGTCACAGTGTGTTGTTTTGATGTTGATATATGTATATATGCTTGACATCTGATTTGTGTAGGTTGCAGGTACCAGGCATCGACTCCACCTGATTAAGCAGGTCTAAGCGTGCCTTGACCAATGGAAATTTTTGTGTAGAGATAACGAAAGGTCCCCATCTGAATTGTCACCATCCTTGTAAAAGGATATGTATCATGTCTAGAGTCCTATCATTTTTGTTGGGTTGGACGAGTCTATGTCTCTGTAGTATGATCTTGTGTGGATGTCGGTATTGTTTTGCCTATGGGATCTTATGCCTTTGGTGTGACCCTTGTTGGGAGTAATTGTTTGGCTTATAAGTGAAATGGTTATTCTTTTCTTTCCTTGTTGGCAAATTATTATGTTAATAAAATGATTAAGGGTAGTTAATTGGAGATATTAATGGTATAACAGATATCCTTGTGAATAAATAGATTCTCTTGAATGGATATTAATTATTTTTTGCTGGTCGTGAATAATAAAGAGATTGATTTTTGTTCTATTTTGGGGAAAATCTCCTGTAAATGGAGATCTACTGCATTTATGGTTAGAGTGTGGGAATTTCTGAGGAGAATCTACTTCTGTCGGGAGGTGTTTTAGAGGAGGCATGGCCTTTGGTTTAGGGGACTTTTTGGGAGGGGTTTTTAGAGAAAAAGTTTATGATTCTAGGGGGGAAGACAACACCAGGGAGAGATCAAAAAAATTTAATCACGGGTACGTGTTTGTTTCAGTTCTTTTTGATTTAATATCTTAGTTCTTGGTAATGCAGGAGGATATGGTTGTCTAGATTAGGAAACCAATTTGGTTCTATATGCAATATCATTGTATACCTTCTGAGAAGTCCACTGAATTGTCTGCATGTTAGTTCTGTTAACTTCTGCATCATTGAATCCTATTCGCTTTGAGGTGTGCATCTTCGCAACACCTACCTCAAATCTTGTGTTTTGATTTGTACCCTTATCAAACTGATCTTACTCATTTGCTTATTTGTTTTGTTTAAGATTTCTTAGACCTTCTCAATTAGGTCATTTGTACAGAACCGGCAATCGGTGCATTCCGATCTTCCATGTAAATGCAATCTGCCTTCTCTGTGAGAAGCGAGTGCCATTTTATAGCCTTCAATATTTACTGCAGTTGGTGATCTCATAAATCCTTCTATCTTTCTTCCTGACGCGCCTGCCCACTTCCAAATAGACGGTTGGAAGAAGAACGTAAGTGCTGCAGCATCATTTTAGGTTCTATCCAAGAGAAGGTAGCGTCACTGTAAAATCCTTAGTGTATCTGCTTTTGTGACCCTCAGCACTGAGACTACTGTCCTCCTGTCCTTCATAGGATTACTTGGTGTGTAATATCAAAACTTAGGATATCCCTACTACATTGCATGCCACGAACTTGGTGACCAGTGATATTATTCTGAGCAATGTGAACCATTGTCTTCCTGTGGCAGCAGCAACGTCTCTGTGAGAATAGTCGGTAAATCTAAACGAAGCAGTAATGTGAGAGCGACTGTGTTCATGCCGCCAACCCTTTCTTGAAGGTTTTTCCTTAAAATGTCTTTGCAACAAACCCTTGTGGCACTTGCAGTAGAGTTGCTCACCAGGGATTAGTTCTTTTGCTGATGGAGGTCTCTGGTTATACTGCTATAACCTGAAAGTTTCTTAGTTCTTTTTAGATTGAAATATTGTTGGCCTTTGTTTTGCACCTTATTTTATCAAACTCTCAAACCGTTGCAAGTGCACTTTTCTTTCACCTTATATCACTAAATTGGTCTCTTCCAGCCTCTGAAACACTTCTGCAAACACCTTAGCTAATTCTGGTAACTGCTTCAACCTTCTTCAAGATTGAAACCTCATCGGATCGCCTCATATGGGTTTTGGTGGTCCTAGTTTTGTATTTATTGCTCTCTTGTGTTAAAGCTTTAGAAACATGAATGCAAAATAGAAGGTTTCCTTAGATTAAAATAGCTCTACCATTATCTTCTAGTTGAAGTTCAGTTTTAGCTTATGCTATTGGTATTGTCTCTATATCTATTTTTTTGGTCGGTATTAGATAGTAGAGTTTAACAAAAAGTTTGCTACCTATTTCTTCCGTCATGTGATAGTTCCATCGCAACTGTCAGTGGGTCGAAGTTAGTGGATGGGGTCGTTTACCTCTCTGTCATTCCTTTCTATTTAAGCCCGACACCGCAGCTGCATGGATCTTCCTTCAGTTAGTTGACTTTCAGATTCGACTGAGGTAAAATAGTATGGTCCACATATGTTTGTAGTCTTGGTTGGCGATGTGCAACAGTCCTTAAGGAATAGTAATGCTGCCTTCTCGTGCGAGTTTGTCTAGGTATCAATCTAGTATCAGAAAGTGTAGTAGTATTACTACTTGTTTCCTTTTAGTTTGTACATTGGATCGATTAATATTGCTTTAGCCAATTTTTATATTGAAGTTAATAGGTGTTAGAACTCATTAGGTTTAGATTTAAATTGTTGTTCATAGGATAAAGTGTTAGGTTATGCATGTTACCTTTAGTTGAGTATAGTAATCCATTCATTCATCTTTTTCCTCCTTCCCCTCTTGTAACACTAAACCTTTAGTGTCTTAAGATTCTCTTAGGTTGCTCAAAATATAGTATTATTGGAAGTTAGTGTTGATGGAGCATAGCATGGTTAATCCTGTATTTTTGAGCTTGTGTATTATGGGAGTAGTTGAGTGTTAAAGACATTTGTTCCTTTTGCTTTATAGTTGATGAGTTTAATATCTAATCGCGGGCCAATGTTAGTATTCTTTTACAATAGTAAGAAATCTTCTATTTTGGGTTTGAGTTTAGTCGATTACTTGTATGTGTTGTTTAGTTTCTAGCTTTAATGTAGTAGTTACCATCATTTTTACTACTATTATAAGTCATATTATTAGGTCTATTATTATTATTATTATTTTTACTATTTCAAAACAAATGAGTATCAAATTTTATATCTCCATGATGTTGGTAGATTACTAACCTTAGAGGATTGTAATTTAATTGTAATCTTAAGTATTGAACTATTTATGCTTGAATTTAGGAATGTTTAAGTAGTTATGTAAGAATGCCATGTACTTATTGTTTTCCAATCTAATTCATAATCGAGATATTTGATTTTTGGCTAGGGAAATTGTACTAGGATATTGTATTTGGTTATGATTTTATCTTGTATGATATAGTCTATAAATAATGTAAGTCTTACTTGAGCAAGGAAATAAAGAAGAGATGTAAGCCACCAACTTGGTGATATCATCTCATCTTAGTTTTGTTAGTGTTTTTTTCATCTATTGTTGTTGGAAATTAACTATGTTTTGGGCTCTAGGAGCAAGTCTTGCGATCAAGAAATTTATTGACCTTGCTTCGAGGTAAGGGTTATTTATTAATTTTTAGATAGTGTTGTATTGTTGTTTGAATTTGTGAGTAATGTTGTATTGAGTCGGTCATGGACATTGTGAATTGTGCCATAAAGATATTTGATTTGCTTGCTGCAATCGTATAAATTTGATATCTATTACCTTGTCTTGGAATATAAGTACTTTTTCTATTTTGAATATCCTTAATAGTAATTGCTTTAAATTGTTGTTTTGTTTTTTTGATGGGTATAACTTGTGGAAATCGTGTCCATGGTCGCTTCAGAGGCATGTCGTCTAAGTAGTTATTCCAGAGGCATAGGTTCATGTGGACGTGATCTCTTATTGTCGTCATATCATTTAAGGCCGTGTTGTGATTTCTAAGTCTTCCTTGACCACATTGTTCTTATACATATGCTATGATGTTATGTGATAGAAGATGGATATAAAGACTTATTTGGTTACTCTGGGCCATTGTGATATGGATGGGGCATCGAGATGGGTGGTTTTGGGTTATTGTAATAGTAAGGTGATCTATGGTTATGTTGTATGAACGTTGTCCTTTGAGCAATTGGTAGTGTGGGAGAATGCTCTCTTAGTTCTTGAATGTTGATCTTATCTTTGTGTTTGAGTGAGATTTGCTAAGATGCAGCTAGGGGAGTGGCTTTCGATGGGGGTCGGAGCCCAAAGTGGAGTCCAGGACAACCCATACGAGAGTGCCTAAAAAGTGATAACCTAAATATTAAATCAAGGGGTCTTGGGTAGTTAGTGCACACTAAATAAGATAAGTGAATGCCTCACTCATGGCTCAAGTGCTAGGTTAGGCTTGAGATGAGATGGGAAGGCCTAGAATGGCAAAGTCAATGACCTTGTCCCCATGAAAGGTATGGTTGATTTCCACATAAGTTGCATGGGGGCTGGAAATTGGGAGAGGTTACCAGGACAACCCAGGATGGGGGCCAGGGCCTAGGAAGACTTGCCAGGACAACTCATGACAAGCTATGTGATGACACTTCTCCCTTCTGCAGACTGACATCCCCAAGTTGTATCCTTTTCTCTTGTTTGGTGATTGCCTCTGGATATGTTGTTAAGTTGCTTATGGTGTCGTTGTGATCTATGTTGTTGTAGCTGTAGGAAGTCCTCTGTTCTACTAGTTGTCCACCTGACTTTTCAGGTCATGGGATCTTTTCGTTATCTCCTAGCACAGGGGGTGTGCCTTAGGGTTCCACATGGTCAGGTGGATGTGCTCTTTCTGTTGGTCATCTTTCTGCTGTTCGTGTGCACAGAGAACTTATCTTGTGGAAGATCATTGATCTTGTCTCACTTGGGGAGACAGACAGTTATGTCCCATTTCAGCCTTGTATATCTATTGAAACTAGCTTTATTGTATTGATGTATATTCTTAAATGCAATAGTGTGATCATTGTATTGATGTATTTTATTGTAATAAAATTGTAATTCTTTTATTGTAATCATTTATGCTAAATCTTGATGTCATTATTTGATGTCTTATTGATAAAGTGGTTATGTGTTGACTCTCTTATGCTCTTGGTTTCAATTCGATTCATGAATGTTAATTTGGTTATGTTAGTTCTAGTGATGCAGTCCTGTGTACCCTAGAGAATAAGGATTAACTTGCATGGTTGGTTATATTGATTTCATTGTGTTATTAATGCTTTCAAAAATAAAATAAAATGTGTTGCCCTTTTAAATGCATAGTTAAGCTTTTCTCTAGGGTTTCGGGACGGGGCATTACATTTGTTATCAGAGTGAAGTTTTCAAACACTGGGTACTCTGGGTGTGTATAAGCTTATTATTCTTTCCTAGTTGTGTAGACTCTGTAAGGTGTGTGTTCTCTTTGTCATCTTCATCTTTCAAAGTGAGGTCATTTTGATTGCATAATGTAGGGGATGCCTAGAGGTCGAGGTCGAGGTTGAGGTCAGGGCAGAGGTAGGGGTCATGGGAGAGGTGGTGGCAGTACACCTCCTCCCAGTTCTCCTCATACGAGTGCCCATGAAGGCGGGGGTCAGAATTTGGAAGGTCAAGGGCAATCGGAGGGAGCTCAGTTGTGCTAGTTTCTCGAGGAGGTTCTTGCTCGTATGGGCCCTAGACATGAGGTGGATCAGTCAGGGGCTAGGGAAAGAGAGAGGTCACCTCAGAGGAGAGAAATGATAGCGGAGCAGGAGGTCACCCTAGCTACTCACATGAGAGACCTTCTTAGGGCACACCCTCCCACCTTCGACGGATCTAGTAGTGGCCTAGAGGCAGAGACCTGGTTATTAGATTTGGGTAGGTGTTTCACCATGCATCCATATGGTAGCAACACCAAGGCCAAATGTGCGATACTGCATCTTAGAGGTTTTGCTTCTACCTGGTGGCCTTTAGAGGAGCAGAAACTACACTTGGACATTAGTACTGTGCCTTGGGAGTTTTTCTTAGAGAGGTTCCAAGCTCTGTTCTTGTCTGATCATTGGAGGTAGCGACACACAGATGAGTTCCACGAGCTCAGGCAGATGGTCATGTCTGTTGAGCAGTATGAGCATAGATTCTACGAGCTCAAGTAGTATGCGAGTATTGGTGACGACAAGGCTATTTTAGTGCAGCACTTTATTAGGGGCTTAAATACCCAGATCAGTGGAGGGGTTCATGTCTTCAAACCCAGGTCAATGGAGGTAGCCATAGAGAAAGCCCGTCTAGTTGAGGAAAAATTGGCTATGGCCCTTGGTGGCCATACAGGTGTGCAGATTGGTAGCGCACCCCCGATAGGTGTTGAACCTCATGGTGGTCAGATAACCAGCTCTTCAAGAAACCATACTGCACACACCAAAGGTAGGCAGCAGCAGCAGCAGCAACGGCAACAATCTTTCCAATCAAAGTCAAAGCCTTAGCAAGGTGTCGGTGCTCAGTCGAGAAAAGACCATAATTGGCGACGGGCCAAGAGTTATCATCCCACTCAATCTCCAGCCAACAAAGATGTGTTCCAGTAGCCCAATGCTATCTCAGGTGGCGGAGGTTACGGTAGAGGTTCAGGATGCTTCTCTTGTGGCCAGCAGGGTCATATAGCTAGGCAATGTCCACAAAGAAGTGCGGCAAGATTTGGTTAGAGGTCGGTAGCTTCAGAGCCAACAATAGGTGATGCAGGGAGGTCTCATTGGGCTTTTGCAGCAATTGATCACCGCCAGTTAGAGCATCAGGGGACAATTTTGAAGACTACAGGTAGAGGTCGAGCAACTTTCTTTGGAGCACGCACACGTTCGTCAGCATCAGGGTTTGATCCTCGAGGTTAGGGGGCCTTGGAACAGTAGTGTCCCTCAGTTTGTTTGCAGGCTTCCCAAAGTAAGCCTGATCCTAGAGGGGGAGGATGTAGTGCCCCTCATTTTGGTTTTCTGATTTATTGTTAGTTAGATCCTCATGGTTAGACTTGATGGTATATTCTGATGATTTTATTTTGAGGACTGATGATGACATGTATTTATTCTTTCCTTGATGACATTTCTGATGCTTATGTTATAGTACAGAATGACTATGTTATGATTAATTATGTGTTGAATTAATGTTCATAAGAATATCTAACATTTGATTATTGCTATGATGATGATGTTGAATGAATCAATGTTTAATGCTTATGTCTTCTATGGATTTAATTGACAATGAAGATAATGTGTTATGTTTTGTTCGTGAAGGGACAGTGTAGTAATACTCTCAGAGAGCACCCTACTACACTGCGACTCCCTGTCACAGCATGTTGTTTTGATGTTGATATATGTATATATGCTTGACATCTGATTTGTGCAGGTTGCAGGTACCAGGCATCGACTCCACCTGATTAAGCAGGTCTGAGCATGCCTTGACCAATGGAAATCATTGTGTGGAGATAACGAAAGGTCCCCATCTAAATTGTCATCATCCTTGTAAAAGGATATGTATCATGTCTAGAGTCCTGTCATTTTGGTCGGGTTGGACGAGTCTATGTCTCTATAGTATGATCTTGTGTGGATGTCGGTATTGTTTTGCCTGTGGGATCTTATGCCTTTGGTGTGACCCTTGTTGGGAGTAATTGTTTGGCTTATAAGTGAAATGGTTATTCTTTTCTTTCCTTGTTGGCAAATTATTATGTTAATAAAATGATTAAGGGCGGTTAATTGGAGATATTAATGGTATAATGGATATCGTTGTGAATAAATAGATTCTCTTGAATGGATATTAATTATGTTTTGCTGGTTGTGAATAATAAAGAGATTGATTTTGGTTCTATTTTGGGGAAAATCTCCTGTAAATGGAGATCTACTGCATTTATGGTTAGAGTGTGGGAATTTTTGAGTAGAATCTATTTCTGTCGAGAGGTGTTTTAGAGGAGGCATGGCCTTTGGTTCAAGGGACTTTTCGGGAGGGGTTTTTAGAGAAAAAATTTATGATTCTAGGGGGGAAGACAACACTAGGGAGAGATCAAAAAAATTTAATCACAGGTACGTGTTTGTTTCAGTTCTTTTTGATTTAATATCTCGATTCTTGGTAATGCAGGAGGATATGGTTTTCTGGATGAGGAAACCAATTTGGTTCTATATGCAATATCATTGTATACCTTCTGAGAAGTCCACTGAATTGTCTGCATGTTAGTTCTGTTAACTTCTGCATCATTGAATCCTATTCCCTTTGAGGTGTGCCTCTTCGCAACACCTACCTCGGATCTTGTGTTTTGATTTGTACCCTTATCAAACTGGCCTTGCTCATTTGCTTATTTCTTTTGTTTAAGATTTCTTAGACCTTCTCAATGAGGTCATTTGTTCAGAACCGGCAATCGATGCATTCTGATCTTCCATGTAAATGCAATCTGCCTTCTCTATGAGAAGTGAGTGCCATTTTATGGCCTTCAATATTTACTGCAGTTGGTGATCTCATAAATCCTTCTATCTTTCTTCCTGATGCGCCTGCCCACTTCCAAATAGACAGTTGGAAGAAGAACATAAGTGCTGCAGCATCATTTTAGGTTCTATCCAAGAGAAGGTAGCGTCACTGTAAAATCCTTAGTCTATTTGCTTTTGCGACCCTCAGCACTAAGACTACTGTCCTCCTGTCATTCGTGGGATTACTTGGTGTGTAATATCAAAACTTAGGATATCCCTACTACATTGCATGCCACAAACTTGGTGACCAGTGATATTATTCTGAGCAATGTGAACCATTATCTTCCTATGGCAGTAGCAACGTCTCTGTGAGAATAGTCAGTAAATCTGAATGAAGCAGTAATGTGAGAGCAATTGTATTCATGCCGCCAACCCTTTCTTGAAGGTTTTTCCTTAAAATGTCTTTGCAACAAACCCTTGTGGCGCTTGTAGCAATGTTTCTCACCAGGGATTAGTTCTTTTGTTGACAGAGGTCTCTGGTTAGACTGCTATAACCTGAAAGTTTCTTATTTCTTTTTAGATTGAAATATTGTTGGCCTTTGTTTTGCACCTCATTTTATCAAACTCTCAAACCATCGCAAGTGCACTTTTCTTTCATCTTATATCACAAAATCGGTCTCTTCCAGCCTCAAATGCTTCTGCAAACACCTTAGCTAATTCTTGTAACTACTTCAACCTTCTTCAAGATTGAAACCTCATCGGATTGCCTCATATGGGTTTTTGTGGTCCTGGTTTTGTATTTATTGCTCTCCTGTGTTAAAGCTTTAGAAACATGAATGGGAAACAGAAGGTTTCCTTAGATGAAAATAGCTCTACCATTATCTTCTAGTCAAAGTTCAGTTTTAGCTTATGCTATTGGTATTGTCTCTATACGTATTTTTTTGGTCGGTATTAGATAGCGGAGTTTAACAAAAAGTTTGCTACCTATTTCTTCCATCATGTGATAGTTCCATCGCAACTCTCAGTGGGTTGAACTTAGTGGATGGGGTCGTTTAAGCTTGACACCGCAGCTGCGTGGATCTTCCTTCTGTTAGTTGACTTTCAGATTCGACTGAGGTAAAATAGTATGGTCGACATATGTTTGTAGTCTTGGTTGGCGGTATGCAGTGGTCCTTAAGGAATAGTAATGCTACCTTCTTGTGTGAGTATGTCTGGGTATCAATCTAGTATTAGAAAGTGCAGCAGTATTACTGCTTGTTTCCTTTTAGTTTGTACATTGGATTGATTAATATTGCTTTAGCCAATTTTTATATTGAAGTTAATAGGTGTTAGAACTCATTAGGTTTAGATTTAAATTGTTGTTCATAGGATATAGTGTTAGGTTATGCATGTTACCTTTAGTTGAGTACAATAATCCGTTCACTCATCTTTTTCCTCCTTCCCCTCTTATAACGCTAAACCTTTATTGTCTTAAGATTCTCTTAGGTTGCTCAAAATATAGTATTATTGGAAGTTAGTGTTGATGGAGCATAGCATGGTTAATCCTGTATTTTTGAGCTTGTGTATTATGGGAGTAGTTGAGTCTTAAAGACATTTGTTCCTTTTGCTTTATGGTTGATGAGTTTAATATCTAATCGCAGGCCAATGTTAGTATTCTTTTACAATAGTAAGAAATCTTCTATTTTGGGTTTGAGTTTAGTTGCTTACTTGTATGTGTTGTTTAGTTTCTAGCTTTAATGTAGTAGTTACCATCATTGTTACTACTATTATAAGTCATATTATTAGGTCTATTATTATTATTATTTTTACTATTTCAAGACAAATGAGTATCAAATTTTATATATCTATGATGTTGGTAGATTACTAACCTTAGAGGATTGTAATTTAATTGTAATCTTAAGTATTGAACTATTTATGCTTGAATTTAGGAATGTTTAAGTAGTTATGTAAGAATGCCATGTACTTATTGTTTTCCAATCTAATTCATAATCGAGATATTTGATTTTTGGCTATGGAAATTGTATTTGGTTATGATTTTATCTTGTATGATATAGTCTATAAATAATGTAAGTCTTACTTGAGCAAGGAAATAAAGAAGAGATGTAAGCCACCAACTTGGTGATATTATCTCATCTTAGTTTTGTTAGTGTTTTTTTCATCTATTGTTGTTGGAAATTGACTATGTTTTGGGCTCTAGGAGCAAGTCTTACGTTCAGGAAATTTATTGACCTTGCTTCAGGGTAAGGGTTATTTATTAATTTTTTGATAGTGTTGTATTGTTGTTTGAATTTGTGAGTAATGTTGTATTGAGTCAGTCATGGACATTGTGAATTGTGCCATAAAGATGTTTGATTTGCTTGCTGCAATCATATAAAGTTGATATCTATTACCTTGTCTTGGAATATAAGTACTTTTTCCATTTTGAATATCCTTAATAGTAATTGCTTTAAATTGTTGTTTTTTTTTTAATGGGTATAACTTGTGGAAATCGTGTCCATGGTCACTTCAGAGGCATGTTGTCTAAGTAGTTATTCCAGAGGCATAGGTTCATGTGGACGTGATCTCTTATTGTCATCATATCATTTAAGGCCGTGTTGTGATTTCTGAGTCTTCCTTGACCGCATTGTTCTCATACCTATGCTATGATGTTATGTGATAGAAGATGGATATTAAGACTTATTTGGATGCTTTGGGCCATTGTGATATGGATGGGGCATCGAGATGGGTGGTTTTGGGTTATTGTAATAGTAAGGTGATCTATGGTTATGTTGTATGAACGTTGTCCTTTGAGCAATTGGTAGTGCACGAGAATGCTCTCTTAGTTCTTGAATGTTGATCTTATCTTTGTGTTTGAGTGGGATTTGCTAAGATGTAGCTAGGGGAGTGGCTCTCGATGGGGGCTGGAGCCCAAAGTGGCATCCAGGACAACCCATACGAGAGTGCCTAAAAAGTGATAACCTAAATATTAAATCAAGGGGTCTTGGGTAGTTAGTGCACACTAATTAAGATAAGTGAATGCCTCACTCATGGCTCAAGTGCTAGGTTAGGCTTGAGATGAGATGGGAAGGCCTAGAATGGCAAAGTCAACGACCTTGTCCCCACGAAAGGTATGGTTGAATTCCACATAAGTTGCATGGGGGCTGGAAGTTGGGAGAGGTTACCAGGACAACCCAGGATGGGGGCCAGGGCCTAGGAAGACTTGCTAAGACAACTCATGACAAGCTATGTGATGACACTTCTCCCTTCTGCAGACTGACATCCCCAAGTTGTATCCTTTTCTCTTGTTTGGTGGTTGCCTCTAGATATGTTGTTAAGTTGCTTATGGTTTCATTGTGATCTATGTTGTTGTAGCCATAGGAAGTCCTCTGTTCTGCTAGTTGTCCACTTGACTTTTCAGGTCATGGGATCTTTTCGTTATCTCCTAGCACAAGGGGTGGGCCTTAGGGTTTCACATGGTCGGGTGGATGTGATCTTTCCATTGGTCATCTTTCTGCTATTCGTGTGCATGGAGAACTTATCTTGTGGAAGATCATTGATCTTGTCTCGCTTGGGGAGACAGACAGTTATGTCCCATTTCAGCCTTGTATATCTATTGAATCTGGCTTTATTGTATTGATGTATATTCTTAAATGCAATAGTGTGATCATTGTATTGATGCATTTTATTGTAAAAAATTTTTAATTCTTTTATTGTAATCATTTATGCTAAATCTTGATGTCGTTATATGATGTCTTATTGATAAAGGTGGTTATGTGTTGACTCTCTTATGCTCCTGGTTTCAATTCGATTCATGAATGTTAATTTGATTATGTTAGTTCTAGTGATGCAGTCCTGTTTACCCTAGAGAATAAGGATTAACTTGCACGGTTGGTTATATTGATTTCATTGTGTTATTAATGCTTTCAAAAAAAAAATGTGTTGCCCTTTTAAATGCATAGTTAAGCTTTTCTCTAGGGTTCCGAGATGGGGCATTATAGCTGTAGCCAGCCATGGTCTTCATAAGATCAGTGGATAAGCATTTCTTTGGTTTCTATGTTCTAATATAAGGAAGTCCACCAAAAATTTGCATGAATCTATCACAACTGGTACATCAATGATTACTCCTTTTGCAATAGCTACTAACTGGTCAGCAAGTTGAAGAATTGTAGTTGTGGATTAGATACCTGATAGAGCTAATTTATCCATTGTGTGAACTATCATCACATTAATTTCTTCTCCCAAATCAACCAGAATATTTGAAATTTCTACCCCTGAGATGAAAACAGTTATGACAGGATTTCCAAGGTCTCCATATTTTGGGAGGAGAATTTCTCCCATCAATAGATCTACTACTTTTCCTTCCACCTGTATTGTGGAGGGAAATTTTTTCTTCCTACCCTGTCCATGCCAAGTTGGATTCCACTGATTATTTCCCTAATTAGAAGGACCCCTGTAAGAGGGTTGGTTTGGATACTAATTGTAAGGAAAATTCCCAACTTGTTTTTGTCCCACATAGTTCAATTCCTCTTCTATTACAACATTCTTCTTACTCAATCTTTTCAAAGCTGGAAGTTGACTACATTAACTGGTAGGATGTTCCTTATCATAGATCTGACAAATCTCTGATTTGTCTAAAGGGTATTGTCTCAAGAGATGTTTGTTTCTACACCTAGGACAATAGATGGAGAGTGGTTTAGTTTCTCTATTTTGATGAGTTGTTCTAGTTTTTGCCTGAATCCCATCTAATGTGGTATATAATTGGACTAAAAAGTTTGTTTTAAGATTTGCAATCTCTTTCATTAACTGTCCTATTTCATTCCTCCCTTTAAAAGTTTTAGATGTCCCCATTAACTATCCTATTTCATTCTTCCCATTAACTATCCTTTAATAGTTCCTACAGATTTCTTCTATATCAAGTATTTCCATTTTGTTGATGTTCCCTTTTCCCATCAGATCTAGTGCCTATTTTGATTCTTTATCCAATCCTTTTACAAATAGGATTTTGGCCAAGGAGTGATATACTAGGTTACCATACCTTCTCAAGGCAAAATTAAACCTATCCACATAGTCCTCTAAGGACTCTTCGTCCCCTTGCCTAATTTTAAACAATTCTTCATTTTGATTACTAGATCTGCAGTAATCTTGGTATTTTTCCAAAAGCTATGTTTCCATCTGATCCCAAGAATGGATAGAATTCTGGGGTAAACCCATAAACCATCTCATTGCAGAATCTTTTAGAGTTGAAGGGAACAGTTTGAGTTTCTGGTTATCTGATCCATAATCATAAGTCTAGAAGACTACTTTGAATTCAAACAAGAACTGATCTAGATCCTTAGAAGAAAGTCCTCTAAAATTTGGCAAGTGTGCTGGTGAGATATTCTTCATAGGAGCATTGTCTCCAGCAGCCAAAACAATAGGATATGAGAAGGTTCTTGGAACCTGATTTTCCTCTTCCCTATGATTATCATTTTCCATGTTTAGTACTCATTCTTCTCCCTGAGGTTCTAGGAAATTAGGTTCTATTAAATGATCTTCCTAAAACTTTTGTTGTAATTCCTGGATATAATCGGCAAGTGGAATATTTGGAGGATCTAAAGGATTATTGTTCTGAGGTGCATCTTCCAAAGTAGGCTCTAGGTTTCTCTCCTCAACAAGATCTTGTACCAACCCACTGCTTTCCCCTATGGTTTCTTGTTGGGGTGTCTACTTTATATATCTTCCTTTCAAGTCTCTAGCTCTAACCATACAGATCTATCCCAAAAAAATGTTTTAACTTAGTTTCCTTAATTAACACAATACATCCCTGGCAATGGCACCAAAAATGGTGAGATGTTGTTGTACCTCATCATTTAATCTATTTTCAGATGTCAATAAACTAGGGGTTGTGTCCTCGCCTATTTACAACTAGGGATTCTACAGTTACTAGTTTTCCTATCTAATCTTAACTGCTTTTACTAATTTGAAAAGATTAATCTATCTACTTACTAAATGAATTCAAGGAATGCTAAAAATAGGATAAAATAGGAAATTTACTCAAAGCAATCTTAAAATAGTAACATGCATCTGCCTATCAAAATAAGTAAATACTTTGCATAATAGAAAACTGAAGTAATAAAATAATGGTACTACCCTCCTACCTCAGTGGTGAGAGTGGGCCCTTGCTCCACACCCTTGGGGCTGAAGGCTATAGTGGGGAATTAGCACAAAAGAAGATCACAACTAGATCCAATCTAATTCATTCACTTTGCATTCATAAAAATAATTGCTAATAGAGAACTAAGATTACCGAGAATTAGAATAATTCAATCATTGTATATTTCTTCTATTGTTTCTACAAGTATATATCAAAAGAGTGATGACATATCACTTATCTTATCTATCAGTTTTTCTATGAGATGATATCCATCTCTTTATTACACTAGTTGTTTAACTATGAAACAAAATCATGCAATAAAAGTAGACTTGAGTGGAACAGGAGTCCACTCAGAATCTAAGTTTGAGTCTTAATACATTTAGGCATCAAGGCCCTAAAAATAAGGGTATTAAATCAATTCCATCTATAACTCATGCAAAAACTTTGAAAAGATAAAACTTCAGTTGTTTAACTAAAGATGACCCGTCATCACTCAGGTGATGATTTGAGTGAAATTAGGGGTATTATGATCACTGCTAAGAGTGGCT
Source organism: Cunninghamia lanceolata (assembly GCA_027924645.1). NCBI lineage: Eukaryota > Viridiplantae > Streptophyta > Pinopsida > Cupressales > Cupressaceae > Cunninghamia > Cunninghamia lanceolata. Next base: position 12,101,091 of record BSBN01000193.1, read on the forward strand.
ATTTGGCAGCTTATGCTGGAAATATGCCCTACTCTCAGGAGGTGCTAGAGATAATTGTTCTTGTTTACAGCTCCAGAGATATGTCTGTAGCTCCGAAGATACTATAGCTTTCTCTATTCAGCTCTAGAGATGCTCCAGATTCCCACAGAGCTCCGAAGAGGCATTCCTCATTTCTTCAAAACTTTAGGTGTCATGGTACTTTGGTATTGTCTCCGGAGATCATTGAAGACTATCTTCAGAGATGCACAAAATTGTTGTTCCTGGCATCTACACCCGCTAAATCAAAAAGAGAGAAGTTTCTGCATTTTCCATCAATTCCATGTACATTAGTCACTCAATCAGAAGTTATAATCTTAAGTAATCTATCTCAATTTATCATAAAATAGAACGATCTTGCTAACTTAGTTGGGTACAGTCATTAGGAAAGATGGACTTAGGAAGGAGAAAAAGAGAGGCAAAAAGATGTATTTCATGAGTGTAACTTGGCACTCATCAATAACACATTAGTACCAACATCAAATATGATTCATCTCATAAAATAATATACACTAGTTTGCCTATGGAAAGAGGTTTATCTTATATACTCCATTTCACATGTCACAATTATCTAATTTTAATAAAGATAAACATTGTATATACATTGTATTATCTAATTTTAATAAAGATGAGTTTATCGATATTTATAATTTTATTATTTCTTATATATATATATATATATATATATATATTGTTTCATTTGAAAATTCGTTAATCCCGAAACCCAACTCCTACTAGATTTAATATGTATAGGTATACATATTAATTATCTAAGTATATACATATAATTGTCTTTTTATTTATATATATATATACTAAGATAATCATAATGAAATTTATATACAATACACACACACACACACACACACACACACACACACACACACACACACACACACACACACACACAAAGGGATTAAGTTTAAAATTTAAAGTCTAATTTAAAAGGATTTACCAAGTGTTAAGAATTTAACAATAAAAAGGAAAAATAAGGGGGTTTACAAGAATTTAAAATTTAAATTCACTTCCTCACAAACTCTCACAAATAAATTTAATAAGAAAAATTGCTTTCTAAAATTAGAAAACCCTAATTGTTAATAAGTGTTTAATATGAAAACCAAAATCTTCTCTCCTCTAATTAGCCCTAATCCCATTCACAAGACAAATTGCCCTAACCCCTATTTAATTATATTCTATAAGACTTCCTTTATACAATAAAAGGTAATGAATAATTCATATTTATATTAAGACGTTTAATATAATATGAATCTATCAATTTTATATTTATTTATTATCTAAGTGTAACAAACAATATTATATATCTATATCTAAATGTATATATTATATTGTTCCCATATAAAAGTACATATATCATACAACTTATATGGTAATCTCCTTTGTTTGAAAACTCAAAACGAAACCCTAACCTATACTTTCGTTTGTTTGGATGCAGTGTTAGGGCACGGAGGCAAATAGTGGCGGCGGCGATCCAAAGGAGGAGACAGTATGAGATGGCCGTAGGGAGAGTTTTAGGTGGTTTCACGGAGGTGAGGGAGGTGCTGTGGTTTTAGGGGAGCGGAAAGGTGGAGCGGAGGTAGTGAGGGATCGCGAAGGCGGTGATGCCAATGGTGGAAGGACGTGGCTGTGGCGGCATGGTCACGGGCTGAGAGGAGTGGCAGTCTGTGGGGGAGTCGTGGTTGAATGGCAGAGGGGGACAGAGAGGGATGCCAGTAGGGAGTGGTACGTAAGGCGGATGCGGGTAAGAAGGTAACCATGGCTGGGAGTTCACAGGGGCAGCGATGGTTGCCGCTACGGGTGGCGCACAGCGGTGGGCTTGGAGCGGGGGGTGAGGGGTGTTGGGGTATGGGGAGCTCCCCACACCCACAACACAGAGTAGGCCGTGGCGGTTAGGGAGATGGGAGTTGGGATGAGCACCGTCGCCCATCCCAAACCGTCTACAGAGTTTTTTTTTGTAACCAAAAAAAAAATAGTTCGCCCCCCCTGTTGGGTCTCGAAAATGCAGGTTGTGGATTCTAAGGGGATGCCAAGCCCTATTGTCAAATCTACAACGTTTTTGAGCTAATGACTGGAGTTTGACCTTAACGATCAGCTTCTCCCTACGCTTTAGGTCCTGCTACAACCTAGGCGGGTGACCCTTTAATTTTCAAAGCAGGTTGTATGATCAAATTGATGTTGGTTTGCTGCTAGTTTATCTGATTACACTGGCATACTTGTAAATCAGATGAAATAATGTAAGCTATTTCTAAGGAAAAGTAAATGATTTAATCTAAATTTTAACAGAAATAACAAATAACATGAAATGAATCTGCGACAGAGCAAAGATTTTAAATATAAAATAAATCAATAGTTTGATTGGTGCTTTGTCTGTTTGGGCAACGGAGTCAGGATGTCAGAAACAAATACTTGTATCAGGTAATAATTCAATCTGATTGGCACATACAATAGTTTGCAACTTGTACAAATGTGCAAAGGAGAAATTATTAATTCATTCTTAGTAATCCAAAGGACATAATTGAATTAAATGCAAACACTAAAAGGATTTTAATCTTTCTGGAAAGAACCAATTTAGATTTGCAAATTAACAAATTAGATCAACTATGGAGACAAATTAATAACCTAATCGATTAATTGTACTTAATAATCCACTCAATATTTTAAGATTACTATAATTGATGAGAAAGGATTTAATTCTCTAAGAAACCAATCTAATCAATTATACTAAGTTATCAACTGTAATCAGACAATTTAAACCTATCCTTGACACATTTAAATTGAATAATCAAAAAATGAATGATATGGAGATAATTAAATTGATTGAATAAAAATGACAAACAGATGATACCGTCACAACGTATATCGAATTCGAATCCTCCAATGTTGCCTCAGAACATATCATGCACCATAGCTTCTCTCAGAATGAAATTGCATATAAACTTGCATCAAATATCCAAAATGTTTCAATTTGTCTGTGTAAAGAATCTCTACTTCTAACTTAATTCTAACCCTATTCTCACTCTGTTCTAACTCTTTATTCCAGGTCATGGGATCTCTATTTAAAGAGATGTAACAAGCCTCAGACCCGTTACAACATTCATGACGGTTGATAATTGGTTGAACCAACCATAAGAAACGGTATATTTTATTACATAAATTAAATAACTTGACTTGAAAACTCAACAAATCCTCGAAGGCTGGAATATAATATATAATCTTCCCTGTTGAGAGCCACTTGATTTGCATTCAATACAACCCTAATCCTGCAAGGAAAACAAATTAATCGTCAGATAAATAATATATAAACATATAATTTAGATTGAGGTGAACCTTAGGACCTGTGGAGTGCGGTAACGTTTCCTTATTTCCGTTGTATATTTGCTCACATTTTTTAGGGTTGCTATCCTTCCCATAGAAATCCCATATGTCTTTTATTTATGTTGAATGCATTTGGCAAAAAATAAAATATTCGATATTAACTTTGATTATAGTATCACAATAAAATAATTATTTTATTTCTTTTTTAGCCATCAATTATTATTTTATCATTTGCTTGTATACATTTTTCATACTTGTAGTGAAAATAATTACCATTAATTAGGGTTTGACAATAACCATCATAAAAATAATAATTATTATTCCTATTTACCTTCCCTTAATTATTATTGTTCATTTGTATTAACCCGCATATCTTTTCACTTATGTTAGGCAAAATTAATTTACTTGAGTGAAAAGAATTAATGCTACTTGGTGAGAATTAATTTACCTATTAAATTAATTCCTTCATTACCTTAATTCCGGATGAACAATATCAAAATCTTTCCTTGCATCGGTTAAATCTTCCGAAAAATAATTCCTATGATTTGAAAATAATTTCCATTTTGATCTTTAAAATCTGTACTTGTTATATTCATTCGGACAAAAGAATTCCTCATTTTATTTTTACCTTTTGTGAAATCTAATTTACACTCAGCTAAATGTGCTTTTTTAATTGCCCAATTGTATTTAGGTTAAGCATCTATGTAAAATCTCATCATTTAAATTCAGTTTCTCAAGTTTGTGGCGAGTCTGAGATTAGTAACTATGTTTAAAACTAGCTCCAATGAGTAGGACAGTTGTTTCCTTTGTTGAGATTTCATTTTTTCAGCTTATGTAATCATAATTTTGTTGCTAACATATCAACAATTCAATAGGATAGAAATGGCATTCTTGAGTGAGAGTGAAAAATTATATTGTTGTTCAGTATCATGCTCACTTACTAAGAGCAATGACATGGCTCCACCGCAATCCATACAAATTACAAGTTTTATTGCCAGGCCTATCTTAAAAGTAGCTTGCTCCAAACAAACTTCCAAATGCATGTAAAATTTACCTGTAATTTTTATGTCTCCAAAACATGTTTCATCAGCCATCCCACCAAATGCCTTATTTACAAATCAAAGGGAACCACAGGTATGACCAACAGTAGCAACTGCTAATCTCATCATTAACCAAAGTGTTCCCACAGACGATTAGCAAACCTAAGATTGTTCCCATCAAACAACCAAGTTCTTAACCTTTTTATGTTTCTTGAAGAATTGGGAATGATATATATCAAAGACAAGAGTCAAGATGGACCCCTCAAGGTCCTGTATTTCTAAGACTATGAGACTAATCTTGTAAGTGGAACTCAAAGTACGATTGCTTCAAAGCAAAAGCCTGAAGCCTCCATAAACTCAACTATCCTTAATATCAACACCGAAGAAAGAAATATATTATGAGTTTCAGAAAAATAATCAGCATGGCATTTGTGAATCTGTAGTTGGCAACCAAGATGCATCTTATGACTATAGTCTTCAGAAGCATTGTATTCCATAGGAAGAAACTCTGCTCGTATCTACTCACTTGAGCACTGTGCTTGCTTATTTATTGGCCTTAGAGACAACTTTATTTTACTAAAACCTGTCGCTGGACTGTCTTCAATGGCTATATTTCTCAATGAAAACTTAGCTTTCTCCAAGGCTCCTCTTGTATTGTTGATTGAACATCTTCCTATAATGAAGAATAGCCTGCCGTATATTTTGAAGTGCTGCACAGCAATCAATAACAACATCTAATGCTTCCCTGGACATACTCCATTGTCCATTACAAATGACAATTTTTAAAAGCAAATATCGTGATAGCATTTGTATAAGTAATTTTTAGAAGGATCTACTTAAATAGAAAAAGGTTAACCACACAATACTCAATTCTATCCTAACAACACTAATCAAATTTACACTATATTGTTTTCACCAGTATACTTGTGCTATTGAAAATGGTAAAATCATTTAGGTTCGACTACTTTTCTGGCTTTTAGCTTGGGAATTTGAAAGTTTGCAATTCTTTTTGTAATCTCTTATCATTTTTGCATAATATTTTTGGGCATGTGTTCTAACTTGAGTTGAGTTACGAGTCCCTACATAGTTTGCAATTGTTTTAAAGTCTGTACTGAATATTTTCAGAGCGTAGTTAAACCTTTCATGCTTGTCTTTTGTCCAATAACGAATTTTAGAGACTCTCTTGTTTTCAACAGCTATTGGAATTTCTCTTTGCTTATTCTATTCTTTTAAAATCATGTCCTCTTGGTTGGGTTGAGAGAATTCATTAAGAAAGTATTGAAGGTTTTCAAAACCAGCGAAATCAGCGAGTGGGTAAGGAGCAGATTCCACATTCATAAAAGGACCTGCTGGAATGAAAAATTCAAAATCTCCTGCATATTGCTCCATAATCACCACAACCTGAACAAAAAATCAAATTGCTTGTGAGTTTGGAGGATCTTACTGTGTCTGCCAAGTCCCGTGTTCTCTGAACATCAAATCCTTCAAGTATCTCTGTGGTGAAAGCCGCAGATTTTATGCTCTCTGATGCATCTGTCAGGTTTGCATCGCCTTCAATCAGATAAATCAACCTTTGCAGTCCACACCTCATAAGCCTCAATTTTTTATCCTTTAGCGATTATCTTTTATTGAACCATTCAAATCATCTACTTTTTTCCTCTCAATTATGAAGTCTAACACATATTCTTGTCCTGTTTGTTTATGTCGAGCTATCCAAGTTGCATCTCCAATTGGTAAGTGCCTTATCTCAACCTGGATTTTGAACTGTGTATGCAAGCGGTCAGCAAATTTCTGTCTACTATGAGCCCCCCGACTATCACGTCCAAACTGTTCGCAGTCATCCAAGATGAGAACTACATCATACAAGTCAGAAAATCTGTCACTATTTTCAAAGGGGGGGTGTTTCTAAGACATTTGTGTTAACTCTATTGGGATTTTGATCTGAATCTTTTTGGTAGTGCTGGCTTGAAGTAGAAGATGTGCAAGCTCTTAAAGTTGAAGCAAATGGCTTGGTATTATGTCTCAAATTTGAAGTTTTTGTAGGTTCTATCCATAAACTTTTCCTTAATTCATCTTCCCCTACATCTGCCATGTTATTAGGTTCTGAGAAAGGATGAAGCTCCTTTCTGAAACTTTGCTTTGGTTGTAGAGATGAAGTTGCAGATTGCTCCTTATCAAAAAATTCAATTTCTACGAAAGGCCTGCTCCTGATCTCCCTTGAAGCAAATGACTTCATCTGTGCATGGCATGCATTATTTCGTGGCTTTGTACCTCCTAGCATTGTAGTATCCTCTTCCCAGTAATTGGACAATGATGATGTTCCATTACAAACTCCCTTTACACTAGAAGACACTTCTGTAACCCGCTGACTGCATATCTGAGGAGCTCCATCCTTGGGTAAACCTGACCTTTCCAGGCACTCCTTTCCTGTTACTTTTCCTTCTTCTGTTAGCATGTACTTTGCCGGACAACTTAACTTCACAACTAGTCCTTTTGATATCAATGTCTTCATCGAGCTCCACCCAGAATACCATTCTTTGGCTGGGTTCATATAAGGAGCCACAGTGAGTTTTGGGACTCATATTTCACTAAACATCCAAAGGTGGTCATTTTATATGCTTGATTGTGGAACCAAATTTGCATATGGATAATTTGTTATGATGCAAGTAGGGATATTGCGATTACTTAACGTTGTGTTTCATTCTCTGCAAATGATTCTCATTTCACATCTCTAAAAATCAACCTTGTATGTGATTCCATACTCACAAGTGTTGGTGATGGATTATTTGGTATCATAACATGTGGAGGATTTTCCTGATTTTCTATAGGCTCAAACTTTGAGGTCACCTCTATGTCATTTAGTAGTAGTGGAACCTACTTTCATACATTAAATACAACAAATGCCACCTTGGTCCATGATATAAGGATGATATCCACAAATCTCAACTTGGTGCCAAAAGAGACCTTTACTGTGGCTGATCCACTTATGCATTCTGTGAGGCTTTGCATTGTCCGACCATGGAAAATAGATGCCCACTACGAAAAAGGTGGTTAATTTCAGGGTATGTTGACGAAGGAAATCAAGGTGTGAATGACGCTTGTTGGCTTTACAACACGGTGACAACTGTGTGAATAGCTAAAAGGAGAAATTTGAATAGGATGGAGGAGAACCAATTGGTGTTTCAATTCAAATTATTATCCTAGGCAAGGTAACAGAGCTCACGGAGAGATTGATTTATGAATTGGATGGAAGAGTAGAGCTTGATGCTTGGAATGCTTTGTGGAATGTAACAAAAGTCTTAATGGAGAGCTCACAAAGAGGTATAATTGATATTGTAAATGATAGTAGGTTTTCAAGGTAGGATCATATCAAACAAGGAAACAAGTGTTTATGTTTTATAGAAAGAAATCAAAATGGTGAGCTCCTACTTGCTTATAGATTTGTTCTAGAGGATAGACAAGTATGCAAAAATTTCAAAGCAATGCGATTTAGCTTAACAATGCGTGTTCATTCCCATATGATTGGAAATTTGGAATAGGTGAATTGATTGTGAGTTGGCCTAATTGGGAGCACATCTGAGCAGCGTACCTTAACATTCAAGTAATCACCGATGGCATTTTAAAAAAAATTTGAAAGAATTTACTGGAAATTTTTAGTTCCAACATAGGCTCCGTCTGGGGATGTATGGCCCTTGTGGGCATAGCAAGATCCTAGATCTTTGGAGGAGCAGACCAGTGCCTACTCCATTAGGCGAACTATGAACTATGATGAATAGTGGAACTACTGTGCATGGAAAGAAGTATTTTTGAGAGTATTGACCAGAATTGTCCATGCACTGGCAATTCTTTTCCCTCTGGTTTTCTTCTAAAAGAAAAAGTGTTTCAAGAACTGTCCATATACCGGCAGTTCTTTTTCCTCACCTGACATGTTCTGTAAACGATAGGAATCCTCCCCTGTCACTGATGATAAAGGGCCCGATCCACAGAGCTTCAAACTTCCCATGTTTGCCCTTTTCTTGATTTCTAGCATTCCACATAAGCACTATGTCACCTACCTCAAATTTTCTGACTTTAGCCCTTTTATCATATAGGTATTTCATTTGCATTTGCATTTTTTTATTCTGTTGCATTGTTTGTTCTCTTATTTCATCTAATTCTATTAGTTGTTCTAACCTCTCTTCCATCGGTTCTGGGACATCCCAATCCTCTTGCAGGATAAACTTACATACTGGCAATAAGTTGTGTATTGGGAGTCTTGCATGAGTTCCATATACTAGCTCAAATGGTGATTTGCCAATTGCCTTCTTTACTGTAATCCGATCAGCCCATAGTGCTAATCTCAACTTGGAATCCCAGGCTTTCTTGTTATTATCCAACATTCTTTTTTTAATCTTTAGGATACTTTTATTGCTAGACTCAGCTTTCCCATTACCCTGAGGGTGGTATGGAGAAGAATATGAGATCATGATACCATAAGATTTGCAAAATTTTTTAAACTCATCAGATCTAAAGCACATTCCATTGTCAGTTATGAGCCTCGATGGTACCCCAAATCTAGTTATAATATTTTCCAATAGAAAATTCATCACAACCTTGCTAGTTGCTTATTTTGTAGGTATTGCTTCCACCCATTTCGTAAAATAGTCGGTGGCTACTAATATCCATTTATGGCCGCCACTTGATTTCTCCATAATCTCTCCTATAAAGTCGATTCCCCATTGGTGAAATGGGGCATCAACTTGCATAGGTCTCAAGGGTAATGCCCCTTGATATTTTAACTTCCCTGAGAATCTCTGACAGGCTTCACACTTCCTAGTAAAGCTATAGGCATCATTGAAGACCTTGGGCCAATAGTAGCCAGCCCTTAATATCTTGTGTGTTGTGGTTTTAGCTGAGAAATGGCCACCACACACTCCCTGATGCATCTCCTTTAAGGCATATTTAGCTTGTTCTTCATCTAAACAAAGCAATAAGATACCATCCTTGTTTTTCCAATAAAGATCTCCCTCTATAAGCACATATTTTGAAGCATGCAATTTTAGAGTTCTTTTCTTATTATCATCAAATCCTTCAGGGCATTTCATGTGTTTGAGGTAGTACACTATGTCAGTATACCAAGGAGTGTTCTCAATACTTGTTACCATGTCCTTTTCATTTTCAATATTACATACTTGGGCAGCCTCAAGGTTTGTTTCAGTCATTAATTTTACTAGACCTTGTCCCCTTACCAGTTTTGTGATTTGAATTTCTATATCAAATTCTTGAAGTCGGTTTATCCACCTACATCTCTTCCCAGTCACTTCATTTTGCATAAACACATCTTTCACTGCTGCATTTGGGACATAAGCTATCACCTTAGCCCCAACTAGGTAAGGTCTAAATGCCTTAACTGCTTTCACTAATGCATAGGCTTGTTTTTCAGTGATATCATAGTTAAGTTCTGCATGTTGGAGTGATTTACTGAAAAAGGAAATAGGCTGCTCATAACCCTCACTATTCTTTTGTAGCATTACTGTTGCTACTGTATGAAAAGACGCAAAGGAGAAGATCTAAAAAGGTTTACTAAAATCAGGAGATTTTAGCACTGGGGCTTCTTTAATTGCTCTTTTTATGGATGCAAAAGCTTCTATACATTCATCTGTCCAATTAACCTTTGCATTTTTCTTCAACATTCTAGATATAGGGTTAATTATTTCTGCAAAGTTTGGTATGAATCTTCTCACAAAGTTTATTTGTCCAAAGAATGATTGTATGGCCTTGACTGTCTTTGGGATAGGAACTTTATCTATCGCGTCTACTCTTTCCGGATCAATCCTAACTCCATCCTTGGATACTATGTGCCCAAGGAATTTCCCCTCTGTGACTGCAAATTTACATTTCTTAGGGTTCAAGGAAACACCATACTCTAGTGCTCTTATAAATATTCTCTCAAGATGATTCACATGATCCTCTGCCCTTTTTGAGTATGCAGTGAGGTCATCCTGATACACAGCCATGATCTCATTTATTAAACCTGCGAAAGCAACATCCATTGCCCTTTGGAATGTAGATCTAGTGTTTGTAAGGCCGAATGGCATCCTTACATATACGTATGTTCCCCACGGGGTTGTAAAAGTTGTTTTGTATTGTTCAGACTCTTTAACTTTAACCTGGTTATAACCAGAGAAACCATCCATCATGGATAACAATTCACAACCAGTAACCCTCTGTAACAAGATTTCCATATTAGGCAAGGGATAATTATCTTTAAGGGAGGATATGTTTAAGTTTCTAAAATCTACACAAAGTCTAATATCCCCATTCTTTTTCCTAACAGGCACTAAATTTGAAACCCAGGATGAATGCCTAATTGGTTTTATGATGCCAGCCTCCCTGAGTTTCATGAGTTCTTCATACATCTTTGGTTCTAACACAGGGTTGATAGGTCTTTGCTTTTGTCTATAAGGCTTAGCATCTGGCTTCAGAGGGATTTCGTGCTGGAATAAATCTTCCCTATAAGCTTTAAGATCATCATAGGACCAGGCGAATACATGTTTATATTTCCTCAATAATGTAATTAACATGTTTCTAATTGCAGGGGTTATCTTCTTTCCAATGTAGACTTTTTTAGGTGACAATTCAGTTCCTAAATTTATTTCTTCCACATCTTCCTCTTTTATTGTTACTTTTTTGGAAATGGATTGATCATTCGCATCAAAAACTCTCTCTAAAGCTACTAATCCCTTGGGAATCTTATTGGTTTTAAGTTGGACAATTTCCTTCCCAAATAAAGTCTCTTTACCATCAATCTCCTCAACAAAAACATTAAGATCAATCTCTTGATTCTCATATTGATCTATACAATGCAAAAATTTGAGTAAATCAACATCACTATCAAAAACTTGCCAGTTATATATGTTGTCTGGGATAGTTGGTCTAGTTTTGTACTCAACTTCTGAAATACCTGACAGTGTAATATCATCCCTTTTCAAAGCTATGTTTGCAAGGAAATCAGCCATTATATTTTTTGACCTATCTATCCAATTTATCGCAAAAGCATCAAACATTTCTATATCATCCAGAACTGCATTCTTGTATTGTTTTAATCTTTTGTTTTTTGAGGAATATTTGCCCTTGATTTGTGAAATTACCAACTCAGAGTCTCCATATACAGTTAACAGTTTGATCTTGTATTTTCTAGCAATGCTCAAGCCAATCAAGAGTGCTTCATATTCGGCTACATTATTGGTACATTCAAAGGCTAAGAAAAATGAGTATTTGAATGTCTTTCCTGATGGTGATATAAAAAGTATCCCAGCTCCATTCCCAGCCTTGCTGCATGCACCATCAAAATACATGGTCCATACACCATTCTCATCAAGTTGGGCTTCATGGTGAATTGGGTCAGTGTTGTTCAGTTCAAGATTGTTTTCTTCTATCCTGAATGTGCCAAGATCTATGTCACAAAAGTAGGTCATTTGGTTTGGATCAATCTTTTCTATAATATTTTCAAACCATGGTTCCCTATAAAGTTTAACTGCATGTGTTCCTAATGGGATAGTGGCATATGATAAGTCTAATTGCACATTTCCCCCTACCATAGCAGTCCATTGTCTTGACAATAACATTCCATAATAAGGTGGAATATCTACCATAGTGATATCAATTTTATAGGCAGCTTCAGGGTGAGATGCCAATTTTATTTCAACATCTTTCATGACTCCTACAACTGGCACAGATCTATTATCCATCGCATAACATTTGCCAAATGTAGTATCTACCCACATTCCAAGCTCTCTCATGACAGCCATAGGCATTATCTTCATTGCTGCTCCCGAATCAAGCATACAATTCCTAACCAATTTGTTTCGTATTAACAAAGTGATATAGAATGGATCTACTTGAGATGGATTTTTCATTAATGTATCACCTAAGTAAACTTCAGGGGTCTTGACAGGTTCTTGTTGGACATTATTTATTTTATGGCTAGGTTGTTCTAGTGTTTTGTCTAATACATCTGAGATCATCTTTACCACTGTATTCTTATATTTTTCTACCTTCATTATTTCTAGAAGTGGCATAGATATTTTCACTTGAGAAACAGCTTGGGCAATATCAAATGGGGGATTTATGTTTGGTTCTGACCTTTCAACTTTTGTTTGCCTTTTTTCCTCAGTTTGTGAGCTATCCTTTGTTTTGTTTTGTGGATTAACAGGAGCTTTTTTATGAGGTGTTTTCTCAATTTTGCTTTCATCATTTTTACCAGTGACTTGATTTTTGATAAACACACTTCTAGGGGTACCTTGTTCAACATTGATTGTTCTGTTTCTCAAGTTGTAACTACTCTTGGCTTGTGCTACCGCAGCCATTGTTAAAGATTTTCTCTCTTCCTCAGAAGGTTTTTGCCAATGACAATTATGTGTTGTATCAAGACCATATCCATAGTTCCCTAAATCTTCCTCATGGTCAGAAAATATTTCTTGTTTTCCCATGTTCACATTATACTTTTGAGTTCCCACATCATATTCGTATCCCGCCTCCTCATTGGATGAATAGTCTTCTTCAAAAGTGTGAGGTTTAGTACCCAACATGTTTATAGTATGATTTTCCCTTTCAGAGTTATAAGATACCTGATCTTTTTGTACTGATTGTGCTACCACGCAATAATCAGGAGAATGTGGCAAATTACAGGGCATACACCATGGGTTGTCTTCTACCATATGGGTTCCATTTTTCTTTAAAGGGTCCGGGGTATCTCTTCCATAGTTATGTCTTCTGTTATTATCCACCAGTTTTCCATCTTTCCAATTCGTATGATATGGCATATCATGAAGTCTTGGCCTTTCATTTCTATGTGAGTAATCTTGTTTGTTTGAAGGAGGATTAGGGTTTTGAGGGACTCTTATATTTTCTCTTTTTCCAATTATCCCAGCAGCCTTTTTATTATTTTCAATAGTGAGAGCTATTTTCTGTGCTTCTGCCAAAGTTCTAGGGCTTCTGTTCCTAAGTTCATAACCTATCTTTGGGTCGAATGCTTTCAAGTATATGCTAAGGGCTGCTCGGTTGTTCAGTTTGGATTCTTGTGGGATCTTGTTATATAACTTAGTGAATCTCAAATTAAAATCATACACTTGTTCATTTTGATATTTTTGAATAGTTATTAGTTCATGAAGAGCAAATTCAGGGGCACATTGATTTCCATATTGTTCAAGAAATTGATTGTGGAAATCTGTCAGGGAGTATATTGAAGCATCTGGTAAACTATTTACCCAATCTCTTGTTTCATCAATAAGGGATATCATAAATAATTTCAGTTTTATATCCTCATATTCAATGCCAATGTCTTGTATAAAAGCATTGAATCGTCTAATATGTTCCTCTGCTGTTAATTCACTATTTCCTGCAAACTTAGGTACAGTGTTCCTCCAACTATTATCCATGGGGTAAGGATATAGTTAATATCCAGTCAAGTCAAATTGTCTAGCCATACTCATAGGATTTGGAAGTGGCATGTTAGGGTATGGTGGATAACACTGGTATCCAAATGGAGGTTGTTGATACATATTGGGTTGGATATGATGCTGATGATACACATTTTGTTGTGGGGGAGGTCGTGGTTGTTGATTGTTAAGTCTTTGCCCTGGAGGTGGATGTTGTTGGTGAACATTCCTAGTATTTACAGGTGGAGGTCTATGTACTTGCCTATTTTGCTGATTAAGATTATTACATGTATTATGGGGTACCCTAATGTTTCCAACAGTGGTAGTATTCTGAGACATTCCATGCGGATTATTATTGTTTCTATGTGGGGGCACATACTTAGTCAAATTTCGTGCTTGAAGATCTAAAAGGGCCATTTGTCTATTGATTTCTTCGGCTCTTTGTATCATTTGTTGTCTATTTTTAAGTCTTTGTTCTTGATATTCTAAATGTATAGCAAGTTCCTAATCAATCATACAGTCATAGTCTACGATAGCTTGATGATTAGTATGTTCATGATTTCCCTCACCTTGATTTTCTATCTCATTAGTCCTTTGCGGCTGTGCTTCCTGATTACACATATCATTAGGGTTATTTGTTGGTGTCATAGGATTCTCAACTTCATCATGGAATGGGGAGGTATATATCGTATAATTTTGGCCCGGAGTACTTGTACTCTCATGTGGTTGTTTAAGTGTTTCCCTATCTTTATCAGTATTGCCTTTATTTTGGGGGGACCCATTTTTGTTTGTCCATTTCTACAGAGACCTCCTTCCATTCATGTTTGTAAAAATAATGTTTGTTTAAAATCTGTGATTAGAATGGAGTCGCCACCTACTTCTTTCAAGTAGGGAAATTAAAATTGTTTCTTCCCAGCGGAGTCTTTTAATAAAAACTTTAGATTTGACTCTATAACAAATGGCTTTAGATTTTCAGGCAAACCTCCCCAGTAGAGTCGCCAATTTGTTGGGTCTCGAAAATGCAGGTGGTGGATTCTAAGGGGATGCCAAGCCCTATTGTCAAATCTACAACATTTTTGAGCCAATGACTGGAGTTTGACCTTAACGATCAGCTTCTCCCTGCGCTTTAGGTCCTGCTACAACCTAGGCGGGTGAACCTTTGATTTTCAAAGCAGGTTGCATGATCAAATCGATGTTGGTTTGCTTCTAGTTTATCTAATTACACTGGCATACTTGTAAATCAGATGAAATAATGTAAGCTATTTCTAAGGAAAAGTAAATGATTTAATCTAAATTTTAACAAAAATAACAAATAACATGAAATGAATCTACGACACAACAAAGATTTTATATGTAAAATAAATCAATAGTTTGATTGGTGCTTTGTCTGTTTGGGCAACGGAGTCAGGATGTCAGAAACAAATACTTGTATCAAGTAATAATTCAATCCGATTGGCACATACAATAGTTTGCAACTTGTACAAACGTGCAAAGGAGAAATTATTAATTCATTCTTACTAATCCAAAGGACATAATTGAATTAAATGCAAACACTAAAAGGATTTTAATCTTTCTGGAAAGAACCAATTTAGATTTGCAAATTAACAAATTAGATCAACTATGGAGACAAATTAATAACCTAATCAATTAATCGTACTTAATAATCCACTCAATATTTTAAGATTACTATAATTGATGAGAAAGGATTTAATTCTCTAAGAAACCAATCTAATCAATTATACTGAGTTATCAACTGTAATAAGACAATTTAAACCTATCCTTGACACATTTAAATTGAATAATCAAAAAATGAATGATATGGAGATAATTAAATTGATTGAATAAAAATGACAAACAGATGATACTGTCACAACGTATATCAAATTTGAATCCTCCAATGCTGCCTCAGAACATATCATGCACCATAGCTTCTCTCAGAACGAAACTGCATATAAACTTGCATCAGATATCCAAAATGTTTCAATTTGTCTGTGTAAAGAATCTCTACTTCTAACTTAATTCTAACCCTATTCTCACTCTGTTCTAACTCTTTATTCTGGGTCCTGGGATCTCTATTTAAAGAGATGCAACAAGCCTCAGACCCGTTACAACATTCATGACGGTTGATAATTGGTTGAACCAACCATAAGAAACGGTATATTTTATTACATAAATTAAATAACTTGACTTGAAAACTCAACAAATCCTCGGAGGCTAGAATATAATATATAATCTTCCCTGTTGAGAGCCACTTGATTTGCATTCAATACAACCCTAATCCTACAAAGAAAACAAATTAATCGTCAGATAAATAATATATAAACATAAAATTTAGATTGAGGTGAACCTTAGGACCTGTGGAGTGCGGTAACGTTTCCTTATTTCCGTTGTATATTTGCTCGCATTTTTTAGGGTTGCTACCCTTCCCATAGAAATCCCGTATGTCTTTTATTTATGTTGAATGCATTTGGTAGAAAATAAAATATTCGATATTAACTTTGATTATAGTATCACAATAAAATAATTATTTTATTTCTTCTTTAGCCATCAATTATTATTTTATCATTTGCTTGTATACATTTTTCATACTTGTAGTGAAAATAATTACCCTTAATTAGGGTTTGACAATAACCATCATAAAAATAATAATTATTATTCCTATTTACCTTCCCTTAATTATTATTGTTCATTTGTATTAACCCGCATATCTTTTCACTTATGTTCGTCAAAATTAATTTACTTGAGTGAAAAGAATTAATGTTGATTGGTGAGAATTAATTTACCTATTAAATTAATTCCTTCATTACCTTAATTCCAGATGAACAATATAAAAATCTTTCCTTGCATCGGTTAAATCTTCCGAAAAATAATTCCTATGATTTGAAAATAATTTCCATTTTGATCTTTAAAATCTGTACTTGTTATATTCATTCGCACAAAACAATTCCTCATTTTATTTTTACCTTTTGTGAAATCTGCTTTACACTCAGCTAAATGTGCTTTTTTAATTGCCCAATTGTATTTAGGTTAAGCATCTATGTAAAATCTCATCATTTAAATTCAGTTTGTCAAGTTTGTGGCGAGTCTGAGATTAGTAACTATGTTTAAAACTAGCTCCAATGAGTAGGACAGTTGTTTCCTTTGTTGAGATTTCATTTTTTCAGCTTATGTAATCATAATTTTGTTGCTAACATATCAACAATTCAATAGGATAGAAACGACATTCTTGAGTGAGAGTGAAAAATTATATTGTTGTTCAGTATCATGCTCACTTACTAAGAGCAATGACATGGCTCCACTGCAATCCATACAAATTACAAGTTTTATTGCCAGGCCTGTCTTAAAAGCAGCTTGCTCCAAACAAACTTCCAAATGCATGTAAAATTTACCTGTAATTTTTATGTCTCCAAAACATGTTTCATCAGCCATCCCACCAAATGCCTTATTTATAAATCAAAGGGAACCACAGGTATGACCAACAGTAGCAACTGCTAATCTCATCATTAACCAAAGTGTTCCCACAGACGATTAGCAAACCTAAGATTGTTCCCATCAAACAACCAAGTTCTTAACCTTTTTATGTTTCTTGAAGAATTGGGAATGATATATATCAAAGACAAGAGTCAAGATGGACCCCTCAAGGTCCTATATTTCTGAGACTATGAGACTAATCTTGTAAGTGGAACTCAAAGTACAATTGCTTCAAAGCAAAACCTTGAAGCCTCCATAAAATCAACTATCCTTAATATCAACACCGAAGAAAGAAATATATTATGAGTTTCAGAAAAATAATCAGCATGGCATTTGTGAATCTGTAGTTGGCAACCAAGATGCATCTTATGACTATAGTCTTCAGAAGCATTGTATTCCATAGGAAGAAACTCTGCTCGTATCTACTCACTTGAGCACTGTGCTTGCTTATTTATTGGCCTTAGAGACAACTTTATTTTACTAAAACCTGTCGCTGGACTGTCTTCAATGGCTATATTTCGCAATGAAAACTTAGCTTTCTCCAAGGCTCCTCTTGTATTGTTGATTGAACATCTTCCTATAATGAAGAACAGCCTGCTGTATATTTTGAAGTGCTGCACAGTAATCAATAACAGCATCTAATGCTTCCCTGGACATACTCCATTGTCCATTGCAAATGACAATTTTTAAAAGCAAATATCGTGATAGCATTTGTATAAGTAATTTTTAGAAGGATCTACTTAAATAGAAAAAGGTTAACCACACAATACTCAATTCTATCCTAACAACACTAATCAAATTTACACTATATTGTTTTCACCAGTATACTTGTGCTATTGAAAATGGTAAAATCATTTAGGTTCGACTGCTTTTCTGGCTTTTAGCTTGGGAATTTGAAAGTTTGCCATTCTTTTTGTAATCTCTTATCATTTTTGCATAATATTTTTGGGCATGTGTTCTAACTTGAGTTGAGTTACGAGTCCCTACATAGTTTTCAATTGCTTTAAAGTCTGTACCGAATATTTTCAGAGCGTAGTTAAACCTTTCATGCTCGTCTTTTGTCCAATAACGACTTTCAGAGACTCTCTTGTTTTCAACAGCTATTGGAATTTCTCTTTGCTTATTCTGTTCTTTTAAAATCATGTCCTCTTGGTTGGGTTGAGAGAATTCATTATGAAAGTATTGAAGGTCTTCAAAACCAGTGAAATTAGCGAGTGGGTAAGGAGTAGATTCCACATTCATAAAAGGACCTGCTAGAATGAAAAATTCAAAATCTCCTACATATTGCTCCATAATCACCACAACCTGAACAAAAAATCAAATTGCTTGTGAGTTTGGAGGATCTTACTATGTCTGCCAAGTCCCGTGTTCTTTGAACATCAAATCCTTCAAGTATCTCTGTGGTGAAAGCCACAGATTTTATGCTCTCTGATGCATCTGTCAGGTTTGCATCGCCTTCAATCAGATAAATCAACCTTTGCAGTCCACACCTCATAAGCCTCAATTTTTTATCCTTTAGCGATTATCTTTTATTGAACCATTCAAATCATCTACTTTTTTCCTCTCAATTATGAAGTCTAACATATATTCTTGTCCTGTATGTTTATGTTGAGCTATCCAAGTTGCATCTCCAATTGGTAAGCACCTTATCTCAACCTGGATTTTGAACTGTGTATGCAAGCGATTAGCAACTTTCTGTCTACTGTGAGCCCCTCGACTATCACGTCCAAACTGTTCGCGGTCATGCAAGATGAGAACTACATCATACAAGTCAGAAAATCTGTCACTATTTTCAAATGGGGGGTGTTGCTAAGACATTTGTGTTAACTATATCGGGATTTTGATCTGAATCTTTTTGGTAGTGCTGGCTCGAAGTAGAAGATGTGCAAGCTCTTAAAGTTGAAGCAAATGGCTTTGTATTATGTCTCAAATTTGAAGTTTTTGTAGGTTCTATCTGTAAACTTTTCCTCAATTCATCTTCCCCTACATCTGCCATGTTATTAGGTTCTGAGCAAGGATGAAGCTCCTTTCTGAAACTTTGCTTTGGTTGTAGAGATGAAGTTGCAGATTGCTCCTTATCAACAAATTCAATTTCTATGGAAGGCTTTCTCCTGATCTCCCTTGAAGCAAATGACTTCATCTGTGCATGGCATGCATTATTTCGTGGCTTTGTACCTCCTAGCATTGTAGTATCCTCTTCCCAGTAATTGGACAATGATGATGTTCCATTACAAACTCCCTTTACACTAGAAGACACTTCTGTAACCCACTGACTGCATATCTGAGGAGCTCCATCCTTGGGTAAACCTGACCTTTCCAGGCACTCCTTTCCTGTTACTTTTCCTTCTTCTGTCAGCGTGTACTTTGCCAGACAACTTAACTTCACAACTAGTCCTTTTGATATCAATGTCTTCATCGAGCTCCACCTAGAATACCATTCTTTGGCTGGGTTCATATAAGGAGCCACAGTGAGTTTTGGGACTCATATTTCACTGAACATCCAAAGGTGGTCATTTTATATGCTTGATTGTGGAACCAAATTTGCATATGGATAATTTGTTATGATGCAAGTAGGGATATTGTGATTACTTAACGTTGTGTTTCATTCTCTGCAAATGATTCTCATTTCACATCTCTAAAAATCAACCTTGTATGTGATTCCATACTCACAAGTGTTGGTGATGGATTATTTGGTATCATAACATGTGGAGGATTTTCCTGATTTTCTATAGGCTCAAACTTTGAGGTCACCTCTATGTCATTTAGTAGTAGTGGAACCTACTTTCATACATTAAATACAACAAATGCCACCTTGGTCCATGATATAAGGATGATATCCACAAATCTCAACTTGGTGCCAAAAGAGACCTTTACTGTAGCTGATCCACTTATGCATTCTGTGAGGCTTTGCATTGTCTGACCATGGAAAATAGATGCCCACTACGAAAAAGGTTGTTAATTTCAGGGTATGTTGACGAAGGAAATCAAGGTGTGAATGATGCTTGTTGGCTTTACAACACGGTGACAACTGTGTGAATAGCTAAAAGGAGAAATTTGAATAGGATGGAGGAGAACCAATTGGTGTTTCAATTCAAATTATTATCCTAGGCAAGGTAACAGAGCTTACGGAGAGATTGATTTATGAATTGGATGGAAGAGTAGAGCTTGATGCTTGGAATGCTTTGCGGAATGTAACAAAAGTCTTAATGGAGAGCTCACAAAGAGGTATAATTGATATTGTAAATGATAGTAGGTTTTCAAGGTAGGATCATATCAAACAAGGAAACAAGTGTTTATGTTTTATAGAAAGAAATGAAAATGGTGAGCTCCTACTTGCTTATAGATTTGTTCTAGAGGATAGACAAGTATGCAAAAATTTCAAAGCAATGCGATTTAGCTTAACAATGCGTGTTCATTCCCATATGATTGGAAATTTGGAATAGGTGAATTGATTGTGAGTTGGCCTAATTGGGAGCACATCTGAGCAGCGTACCTTAACATTCAAGTAATCACCGATGGCATTTTAAAAATTTTTTGAAAGAATTTATTGGAAATTTTTAGTTCCAACACCCCCCCATTTTATTTTATTCTATTTTTTTTCTTTAATATATTTTTTTTAAAATGTAAAAAAAGAGTTTATTTACTCATATGAAATATATTTGTATAAATTCATTTAATTACCTGTTTGTATAATTATTTTCCAAAATGTAAATTTCTATATATATATATATTTCCCTTTTTTTTTATTTGTCTATAATTCAACGTCATAAATAATTGTAATATGAAAAAATGTAATATAAATGAATGTCTTATATATAGCCAATGTATAAAAAAAATGTATTATATATAGCCAATGTATAAAAAGAAAAACAGTCTGTTGAATAACACTGTGATATAATATAATTCCTTTGTGAATGCACATCTTACAAGATTTAAACAGCAAACTTATGCTATAGAATTTTCCCTTACTTTTTTTTTTTCTGTATGCATTTAATGGCAAGAACATTAAAAAACAATAATTAAACTTTCTTTTTGAATATGCAGCAACTAGTATGTTAAGAGTTATAAAGGAAAATGTCTACTGACTATATTCCAAAGCCCCCTTTTTTTTGTTTAATGTTCAAACAGAAAAATGCAAATTTTTTAAAAAAAATTCTAGGTAAGATCTGAACAACATTCTTCTAACAAATGCATATTTTCTTTTGATAACTATAATGACAAGAAATTATGAATATATGTTTTCACCAGCATTCCCCAACTTCACAATCCTCAAACAGAAAAATAACAGCAATAAATAGCCAATGATTACAGTTCTTTTCTTTCATTTACATCAAAATCTAATCAGTGACTTATTTCACAATGGTAGAAAGTTTTTATATTTATTTCCCATGCATTCTCTCTACACACGGCTAAATTTCATAAGTAGGGAAAACCACTATTCTAACCTCCAATAACAGAAAATTTACAATGAGTAAACATAACAGTTAACTACATGTCACTAACATAATAACTCCATACAAAATTACATTGCAACAAGGCTACAATGGTCAAGACTCCAACAGCCATTAATCACTTTCAATGCCACACAAAGAGGAGCTCTATTCGACTTCTCCTTCTTCACTAATGAACTTGCAACTGAGCAAAATAGCAAGGCACAAAAACCAACCACAAAGAAAGGAAAGCTCTCCTCCCTACCGTAGACCCGCAAGTGGGTCACCCCCGAGCTAGAGAGGTAGGGGATTTCACACAGGTATACCAAACCACAACAGAATTTCAAACACAACTAAACACAAAATAGATACACCCCATAGGATTAACACATTACATCAACTCATAAAAATGAGTTTGGTGAGGGTAGGGAATAGACCTCTCAACTTAAAGGGGCTCACAATGAAAATGAAGATCTCAACACATGGCCTCAAGCCAAAAATCCCTGAATCACCACAATCCACAAGAATTCTCACACCAATTTTGCTTGGCACTCTTGCCATATACATAACTCCTCCTCAGAGGATAATAGGCCCTCGAGGCATAAACACATAACACAAACTGTGGGAGAGCCCCCAAGGATTGTTCCTCTCCCCTACCCATACAAGTTGAGCATTTCCTCCACTGGAGGTGCTCTCACCATGTCAACCCAACCCAAAATCAAATACAAAAAGAAACATCACAATGCAAATAGATTTACAATCAAAATTCAAACATGGAAACATCATATAGCAAAGCAAGCAACAAGATAAGAGCCTACCTTCAAGGTCTTGGCAATGGAAGTGGAATTTTGATGAAGAGCTCCTAGCCTTCCCAAGCTTTCCAACCTTTCAGTTTTTCTCCCAAACTTCTCTAACTCCTCCAAACTTAGTAAGGAAAACAAATTTGCAAGAAGTCTCTAAAATGCAAGCCAAAAAGAATGGAATGGAAGAACCCCCACTCCTCTACAAGAGGAGCTATTAAAGGCCCTCTATTTGGCCTTCAGAGAATGAGGTGGTGACATTTGTCACCATCCCTTCCCTCCACCAAAGCCACTTGGAAAAGAGAGAAGGTAAGAGGATGACAAGTGTCCTCTCCCTTCACCTCCATCTCCACCTCATCCACTTGTGCTTCCACACAAGTGGGAGGGGGACAAATGGTGAGTTGGATTCCCACTCACCCTTCCACAAGATAATGGCCTTGAGTGGTGCTCCCACTCACTTGGGAGCTTGGGAGGACTCTTGGAGACCTCTCAAGTCCTCCTTGGGAATGTTTCCCCAAAACTAGGGATGGGAGAGGTGCTCTTCCCAAGGCAAGGCCCATCCCCATCTCCACTTTTCTCAAATTCGTCACTCTTACCCAACCATGGTTTAGGGTGACCTAGGGTGAGTCTAAACTAAGATTAGGTGGTCCAAGTTGACCCTAGGCTCATGGTTGACCACCTAGGGTAACTTTTGGGACCCTAGGGGTCAAGAAAGGGGTCAAAAATCCACATATAAATGGCCCAAAAAAAAAAATAAATAAAAGACAATGACATAAATCAAAATAAAAATATTACCACCCTTAATATTAATCAAAATAAGAAAGAGAGGGGGTACTAAGGTTTAAATAAAATAATTTAAACAAAGCACAATAAATCATCATGCAAATTTCACACGAGATCCTTATCCCTCTTGGGAACGGATCGTCTTAACCGGGAATAACAGGGTGTGAATCCTCTACCTCCAATTTTCCCGTGGCTAGGGAAAGTAAAACCTGCACATCTCGATAAAGTGTCAGTTCTGTCAAGAAATGATAGCCGAAGCAACTGGAGATTAAATTAATGCAAACAATACAACAATATCCATCAATACATAAATCCAATTTAACTGCATTTCCACCACATGTCAATTAATTCCAATCACCTAATCAACTAGAATCTCATAACAAAATAACATCTAATATAAATCCATATATCGAACTAAAGCATATCATCAATATGACTGAATCAAATCACATATATCAAATCAGTGAGATAAAACATCAAGTCTGCAATTATGAAACATAGTCACTACTGAATAGCACAATGATCAAAATATAGGAGGTAAAATAGTCAGCCTCACAATACTAATCCATGATACATAATCCATGAGCCAAGAGCCAAAATCCATCTCACATAATCCATACCTCACACTCAGTGACTTGTGGGTGTTAGGCCACACTCACAGGGTGAGACCATCCAAAAAAGCCATAATGACCTCTCTCTTGTTGTATAAGGTGGTTAGCCTCCAAGAGATAGTCATCACACATAGGTGGGTAGTGTGTTCTAGCTATATAACAATCTCACATACCCCCATCCTCAAGGTTCCCTATGTCTGCTTCCTCGTATACACTCACCAAGTCTGCCTCATACGTGCTTGGAGAGGAATCACAATACAAAACATGGCCGACATCGAAAACAATAAGGATAAACTAGTTTAGCCACCAAAGTCTTAAATAAGGATTTAATAAAAATTAAATTTCAACAATAAGGCAAGAAATATGTGCAATTTCAACACTAATCAAATGTAACCATGAGGCTACAAGAAAATAAAATCAGAAAGTGTGGCTAAACCATCACAATCAAATATAAACAAAGGGTCAGCCTTCACAATCAGTAGAAAATCATCAATAACCATAGAGAAAATCCATAATCTTCGAAATTGCACTATACAACACTGTGTGACTAGATACTAGCCACCAACTGAGGAAGGAGGGAACAATGTCATGCTATAACAATAGCCCTCATGTGGTGCAGAGTGAGCATGCCAACCACATGGCTGAAAGTGTACTCCTCGGCTACACCTTGCATCACGTCATCACGCGGCATGGACTAACCAAGTGGCCCACACATGCCTTGGCTGCCCACATGGAATGTGCACTTTGGCCACATCTTGAATTGCATCTCAGCATGGCATGGTCATACACCAGCTAGAGAAGGCACATACTAGTCGTATACCACACGACAGTGTGTCTGTGGCTCCATGGAAATAGGCATGTGCAAAAGACACTTTGCATAGTGACATCTCGTGGAAAAGGCGCACATGGGTACTTGATGTAGCCAAAGGTATACATGACTAGGACATACCCATATGCTAACTGACCCAAACACTCTTGAAAGTAAACATGAGTGTCCCTCTACAAGTGTGTGAGGCCCCATTACGCTCATCACACAAGTAGGCTATAACACAATCTCATAGTGCACCTTCACATGTCTAAGCATGTGGCATCGTGTCCTCGAGCCCAGCTTGCTACCATCAGCAACATGACATCATCACCAGCGCTGTGTCGAAACATTAGTGGGGTGTGGCATCGTACCTATTGTATCATGTCGAAACATGTGCAGATACGAGATCTATCTCAATATGGGTAACAAATTTCCCTCCACATGCTAGACCTCAAAACATACATGGGGCACATGGTCTCACTTGGGTTATCCATGCAGGTCCTCGACCCTAGCCCCCAAGTGACGACTCATGTCATCACATAGTTCCAGTTGGGTTGTCCATGTAGGTCCTAGACCCTAGCCCCCAACTAACAACTCATGTGGCATATCATAGCTTTTGTGAAGACAAGGTAAATGATCCTCTAAGGAAAACCATCTAAATACTTAGAAACTATGGGGATTAGGCTAACACATATGGATCAAGTACCTTGATCCATCATAAGGGGAAGTAGTGAGTGCGTTTCCTCTGGTTTAGTTGAGTGAGGGACTGCTCTGCACCGTCATAAGCATACGTTGCATGCTCTGTCCAAGGAACTTTGTGGCTTCTACTACCCCTTCACAAACTGAGGGATTAGAGAACCAAAAGAAGAGAATCTATGAATCTAACTTCTGGCTACTCTTTATATATATATATAGTCAACCACACAAGGGTTGGCCCTCAATCAGGTAAAAACGTACAAACACACATAATGGTATGGTTAATTCCACACCTAAAATACACATATTCCCCAAGGATGGGTACCCAATATCACCATCCCATGGGCACACAAAGCAAGTACGGGGTATTCACAACACTCAACCAATGCACAGCTACTGGATTCTGATGCAGCACACAACATACACTCAACAGAATTGTGCCATTAAACATGAGAGACAAAAATTTGGAAGCTGAAACATAACAAAATTTCTATTCATCAACTCTGCCGCTACAATGAGAGAAAACTCTCTTATATCTAAGAAAACAAAAAAAAACAAAAAATTACCTTTTTTGGCAGATTTCGACAATTGTCAGATTTTGCCATTTTAGGTAATTTTACAATCATATCTTGAGAATCCAGTTTTTTCCCAAAAAGCTCAAAAAGCTAAGGTAGGACAAAAAACCAACTAACATCCTAAATTTGAAACATGAGTTTCGAGTTATTAAAAAAAGCAACTTTTAGAAAACTAGAAAAAAACACTAATTTGCCATTTTGAGGGCCAAGATGAAAGTTTGAAGCCCTGAAAAAGTGCCAAGACGAGGTCCAACTGAATAGGGTGGGTTGGGAAACCATTGGCCACATCATAACGTAGCCACCTGTAACATTTCGTAGAAAACCCACATCCAAGTCAAAAGTTATGACCTCCGGAAGTCCCTGCATCATTCTCCTCTGGTTGAAAAGAACGCAGCTCCTGCAAGTGAGTGTCTTCAAACTGCTGCCATTTGACAGGATCTAACCTCTGCACTTCCCACTCTGTAATCCATGTGCTATCTGTTGGTGGCAATCCTTCCCACCGTACTAAATACTTGTTGTAACACCCGTGCTGAGTGGAGATAGTGTTCTTATCAAGAATCTGTGCAATCTTTTCCTTCTTCTTATGGGGAATGTGGTTGTGCCATGACACCTCTGGTTGACTATCTTCAGCATCATCCTCACCATGGAATGCATATAAATTAGAAATATTAAACATGGGAGAAATAGCGAGATCATCTGGTAAACTGACCTCATATGCATTATCATTGATCTTCTTTGTAATTCTGCAAGGACCAATTTTCTTGTACTTCAACTTGTGATATGTTCCAGTAGGAAACCGCTCTTTTCTCAAATATACCATCACTAAGTCACCTTCACTGAATGTCTGATGTCGCTGACTAGGATCCACTGAATTCTTATACCTCTCATTACTGTCCTGCAACTTCTGTCTCACTTCTTGCTGCAACTGTTGAAGGTGTTCTGCAAATGCTTCCCCATCATCACTGACCTGATCTTTCATTGGTAGCTGTACCAAATCTAGAACACCCTGGGGATTCCTGCCATACACAATCTAGAAAGGGGACTTTCCTGTTAATCTGTTAACAAAACTATTATAGGCAAATTTGGCCTGGGGTAATGCCAAATCCCATTGTTTTGGCTTTTCTCCAACAATACACCTCAGTAAATTTCCCAGACTCCAATTAACTACCTCTGTTTGCCCATCTGTTTGAGGATGATAGGCACTACTAATCTGTAACTTGGTCCCCATCTTCTTCCATAAAGTCCTCTAGAAATGACTGAGGAATTTGGTATCCCTGTCAGAGGTAATAGTCTTTGGAACACCATGTAGTCTAACAACTTCTGAAAAAAATAACTCTGCTACCCTCGTTGCATCATTAGTTTTCTTACAGGCAATAAAATGAACCATCTTGGAGAATCTATCAACAACTACAAAAATGGAATCATTACCTCATTGAGTATGTGGAAGTCCCAACACAAAGTCCATGCTCAAATCTATCCATGGTGCAGTTGGTACTGGTAAGGGCATATACAATCCTGTATTCTGCGAATGTCCCTTAGCCACTTGGCAGATTCTACACCTTGTTACATACTTAGTTATATCCCTTTTCATCTTTGACTAGTAATATTTATCTTCTATCAAGGCTATTGTCTTGTCCTTGCCAAAATGTCCAGCCAACCCACTACTATGAAATTCTCTGATAATGTTGTCTCTCATAGAGCCAGCTGGTATGCATAGTTGTTTTCCTTTAAATAGATACCCATCTTGCATAAAATATTCACCCCTAAAGTGATCCAAGTGACTAGATATTGGTGCCTTCAATTGTTCCACAATCTCCCAAAAATCATCATCAGAATCATACAAATTTTTGATGGCATCAAAACCAATCACCTCAGCTTCCATTGTGTTCAAAAGTGCACCACGCCTACTTAACGCATCTGCAACCTGATTTTGTTTTCCAGACTTATGCTTCAGCACAAAGTTGTAACCCTGCAAGAAAGAGACCCACTTGGTATGCCTACTATTCAACTTTTTCTATGTGTTCAAGTACCTCAGTGCAATATGATCTGTAAACAATACAAACTCCTGGGGAACTAGATAATGTCTCCAATGCCTCAATGCTTGAACAATTGCATAAAATTCCAAATCATAAGTAGAATAATTCTTTCTCACTGCATTCAGCTTTTCACTAAAGAAAGCTATAGGTTTGCTAGCTTGGCTAAGTACAACACCTATTCCCACATGGGAGGCATCACATTCTACTTCAAATACTTTATCAAAATTTGGCAATGCAAGTATAGGTGCTTTTGTTACCTTTTTCTTCAAGTACTTAAAGCTCTCCTCAGCATCCTTGGTCCATACAAACTCCCTCCCTTTGGTGCAATCTGTTATAGGAGCTACAATACTACTGAAATTGCGAATGAACTTTCGATAGAAAGTGGCCAAGCCATGAAAACTTTTTACCACTATGATGTTGCTTGGACTAGGCCATTCTAGGATTGCCCTGACCTTTTCTGGATCCATTCTGACACCATCTTTAGAAATGACAAAGCCTAAAAAAACCAAACTGTCCTGCATGAACCTACACTTTTTCAAATTGGCATAGAGCTTCTCCTTCCATAACACACCAAAGATGATCCTCAAGTGTTGTAGGTGCTCTTCTTTGCTGTTACTAAATACAAAAATATCATCAAAATAAACTACCACAAACTTACCAATGTAAGGGCGTAGTATAGTGTTCATCAATCTCATAAATGTGTTAGGTGCATTTGATAACCCGAATGGCATAACCATCCACTCATATAATCCATCTCCAGTCTTAAAGGCTGTCTTCCACTCATCCCCTTCTCGAATCTAGATTTGGTGGTAGCCACTTCGTAGGTCGATCTTGCTGAAATATTTAGCCCCTGCAAGGACATCCATCATGTCCTCCATACGAGGTATAGGAAATCGATACTTGATGGTAATCTTATTAATTGCTCTGCTATTAGTACACATCCTCCATGTTCCATCTTTTTTGGGGGTTAACAATGTAGGTACAGCACATGGGCTTATGCTCTCTCTCACCACACCTTTACTTAGGAGTTCTGTTACTTGCTTATTCATCTCTGCATGTTGTGTTGGATTCATCCTATAAGCTGCTTGGTTGGGTAGAGTTGCTCCTGGAATCAAATCAATATGATGCTGAATATCTCTCTTTGGCGGTAGACCATCTGGCAATTCATTAGGTAAAACATCAACAAATTCTTTCAATAGCTCGGCTACTTCTGGGGGAACTGAAATGTCTTCCTCTTCACCTTTTTTCACTACTAATGCATAGCAACACCCTGTCACCTTCATTTCTTTAACAAGATCTCTTTCAGACAACATGGTCTCACCTTTTCCTTCATCCTTGAGAGGCAATAAAATCACCTTAGCGCCATCTTTCCAAAAGGTGTATGTGTTTTTCTCTCCATCATGCATAACTTTTCTATCATACTGCCATGGCCTTCCCAATAACACATGACAGGCATCCATTGGGACAACATCACACCATATCTCATCCTAATAGATCTTCCCTATGCTAAACTTAATTAGGCATGTTTTATCAACAGTGACTTCATTTCCCTTTTTAAACCATGCAATGTGATACGGATGAGGATGCTTTTCACAGTGTAAATTCAATTTGTCTACCATTTCTTTAGAAACCATATTTTCACAACTACCTCCATCAACAATGACTTGACATACCTTGCCACCCGAAGTGCATCTGGTTCTGAAGATATTGGTTCAAAGCCATGAACCATCAGAGCTTTTGGCTTGTGTTTTCTCCTTCTCTGGAATCACCATTGCTCTTCTGATCATGAGACTTTCTCCCACATCTGGTGGAACCTCTAGTTCTATCCCTTCCACTTCATGCTGCATTTGAATCATGTTCACCCTAGGTTGTCCTCCTTGATTTCTTTCTTGCATGTTATAATTGGAGCATTCAAATGCTCTATGACCTTCTTCTCCACATCTGAAACAAGTGAAAGGCCTTCTCTAGTTTTCCCATCCTCTACCGCTACCATAACCTCTACCTCTTTGAAATGCCCTTCCTCATTCTTGATTTGGAGGATCTTGCCGAGTGTCTACTTGTTTTTCCAAACCATGGGATGACTCTCCCCTGCCATAATTTGAACCTCCTCGAAATGGGGTTGATGTACCCCTTCTTCCTCCTCTATTCCTCTGATGGTACTATCTATTTTGTTTCTCTTCAGCCTTTAGAGCCAATTGGTAAGCCTCTTCCATATTGTTGAGTCGATGCATCCTCAATTCATCTTGAATAGAAAATTTCAGGCCATTCACATATCTAGCAGCCATTTGTTCATCAGTTTCTTGATGCTCTATACATATAGACAGTGTATAAAACTCATTTGTATAATCTTGCACAGAAGAGAGGTTCTGCTTTAAATTTTGAAACCTACGAAAAAGGGTTTGTGCATAATCTATGGGCAAAAATTTTTCTCTCAACTTCTTCTCCATTTTATTCCATGTCCTGATCTTATCCTTACCTTTCCTTGTTCGTTCCTTTTGAAGATGATCCCACCAAATCATTGCATGACCCTTTAATTTGGTGCATGCAAATTTTACCTTCTTCTCCTCTGTCATGGATTTCCATTCAAAAAAATTTCTCATGCCATTCAACCAATCTATCAACTCCTCTGGTTTAAGACTACCTGCATAATCTGAAACATCTACCTTGATCCCTTCATTTTTTCCTTCTAAGGCCCTGAGCATCCTCTCTTCAAAACTCATGCCTTCTAATTCTTCTTCTTCATGTTCTGTATCTTGATTTGCACCTCCTTGACCTATCTCTTCAACAGATTCGTCTCCTCCTCTACCCAGTCTTTGGGTTTCCATCCGTGTTGTAAGTTCTGCTATTTGCCTTTGTAGATTTTGCATTTCTCTATGCATCTGGGCAAGACCGCCTCTTCCTCTTCCTCTCCCAGCCATCTTCCTGCCCTGATACCAAATGATGCAGCACACAACATACACTCAACAGAATTGTGCCATTAAACATGAGAGACAAAAATTTGGAAGCTGAAACATAACAAAATTTCTATTCATCAACTCTGCCGCTACAATGAGAGAAAACTCTCTTATATCTAAGAAAACAAAAAAAAATAAAAAAATTACCTTTTTTGGCAGATTTCGACAATTGTTAGATTTTGCCATTTTAGGTAATTTTACAATCATATCTTGAGAATCCAGTTTTTTCCCAAAAAGCTCAAAAAGCTAAGGTAGGACGAAAAACCAACTAACATCCTAAATTCGAAACATGAGTTTCGAGTTATTAAAAAAAGCAACTTTTAGAAAACTAGAAAAAAACACTAATTTGCCATTTTGAGGGCCAAGATGAAAGTTTGAAGCCCCGAAAAAGTACCAAGATGAGGTCCAACCGACTAGGGTAGGTTGGGAAACCACTGGCCACCTCATAACGCAGCCACCTGTAAAATTTTGTAGAAAACCCACATCCGAGTCAAAAGTTA
The DNA here is from genome assembly GCA_027924645.1 of Cunninghamia lanceolata. NCBI lineage: Eukaryota > Viridiplantae > Streptophyta > Pinopsida > Cupressales > Cupressaceae > Cunninghamia > Cunninghamia lanceolata. The sequence goes on from BSBN01000193.1 coordinate 12,132,583, forward strand.
TGACCTCCGGAAGTCCCTGCATCAGATTCTCACATTTACAAGGGAAGATTTACATTTACATACACAATTTTCATCACTACCATAAGTACATTTATTTCCATAACCAATGTGATTCCCTTGCAAAAACATAACATTATTTGCTATCCACTTCCCTATTCCAATTTCCTTTCACTCTACTTTTCTACATTTCACATGATACTGAAAGTCAACATCATGATCATCTATTCAATGCATCAAGTCGGGTGTTTAGATTGAAGCATGATATCCAACACAAGGGTTCCTACCACCTGCATAAAAAGTATTACTATAACTAAACATGGGCGATAACATTAACTAGAGATCCCAATGCTGAAACTTGGCTCTGACACCAAATGTAATGCTCCGTCATGCAACCCTAGAGATTTGTCAACTAAAGAAATAAAAGTGGAGATTTTTTTTAAAAATAGAAGTAATGATAACAAAATCTAACATATTCTGAAAATAATGGCTACTAGTTAAACAAACATCTCTAGGGATAACATAACTACATTATACAAATTATACAATATTCAACAACATACATAACTCATTCAAATTATGTTTAATTACATGACTACATTACTAAATACTAACATGATCTAACTAACAACCATGGTTTGTTCTAAATACAAATGTACCAAATGAATACACATATGCACCATTTGTAATGCCTACGCAAGAAAATAACAATAATAAACTCAACCAGATGATAGAATAACAATTTACAAAATTTATCTTAGTAAACCTCAAGTCAAAGATCAGAGTATATTCATTGTAATTAAAATGTAAAGTACAAATGTTACAATAAATTTGTACACCTTTACCAAAACTACCAATTTGCCATCTTTTTGCCAAGTGGAAAGGTACCTCCTTAGCTTCAGAATCTTGCATGGCATATAAGTCTCAACTGCACATCTAAAGAAACATTAGTTTCACATGATTATTAATTACATAATATCAATTTCATAAAATGGAAATCCTAAGGCCCTAAGTGCTGACCTAATGTCTCGGGGCCTCATTCATGATAGCCTTACCTATGTACGCATAGTGTAGAGACTTCGTAGTTTGGGACATTAAACTTACAATCACAAGATCATACCAAAACAAATCTAAACCTCTAAGATGATATCGACACATTCACGTTACAATCCATACTTGAGGATAGAAGAATACTAAGGTTTACCTTCTCATTCTCATAAAACTTCAAAAAACATCTTTTCAAACCAGTATACAAGTTACTACTATGCTTAACTAATAATGCAAGAATAACATTAGATCTTCCTTTCAATGTCAACAATACTTGTTTCTCCAAGATAATATAGTAACCAAACATAGTATAAGCTTTAAGGTACAAGTAAGAGAAGATTAGAAAATATATATTTCTTTCTCTACAATCCTGAGTAATTAAATCTCGTCACCTTATTTATTACTAGTCCTAAGTATATTAGCATGACTAAATAGTCTCAATGATGGTTTGATAATAAAAAGGAGACTACTTCTTGCCTAATGTCAATACCATAATGAACTTATTAATAAAACAAATGAAACGCATTACTAAATCATATATCTACTAGATTTGATTCTCTATCTATAACATTAGTCTAAAAGATAAAGTCTTTTGTTTTTATTTAATTTTTTTCAATGAAAGGATTTCCATGAGAGAATAAAGAGCTAAATTCATTCATAATAGTTATCTACTCATTGAATTTAGACACAGTGATTAAATTTAAGCCTAACATAACATGAATCGAAATAAATCTCAAAGTAATAAAAGAAAGCATAATCTAAAACATCATTTATGAATCCAATGGATTCATTCTGGATTTCACATAATTTCCCTTGAAAGTTTACACATTAGAACATCTCATATTTATACTTAATAATAACTTAAGACTATTAAATATCCAAGAAAATTTTGATAACTAAAATAATATGTTTATGACCATAAGATTAGTGTATCATTACTAACACAAAGGATATATCTAACTAACAAAAGAAACTTCAAACTCACTCATTAACTCCATAATAGAAACATTATACTCTTCCTAAACATTACACCAAACTAAACTATACACCATTATCCAAGAGACATTACTAACTACATATCAGTGAAAAGACAAGCATCTTATATTTGAATACCATGATTCCATACTTTTCTAAACTAATTTTCTCTTCCAAGTATTATGCAATTATCTATTAGCAAACTATTGCATTCATCCAAAGTGTAAGATAATTTCACATATTTATATAAATAAACAATTACATAAATAAATTCACATTGTTTCTATATCTATAATTGTCTTTAATTTTATTCACAAAATAATTTTGCAAATTTATAATTTCATAATTAAGACATAATTGTTTCTATGTACAAAATATTTTCAAACTAAAACATAACTCACTCCCTTCTAATATCACCTTTCACATCAAATTAAAACAAGATAATACTTAATTCTAAGAACATTTATTCTCTAATATATTTTCTAACTGAGAAAAGTAAACAAATATTCAATTCTTATTTCTAAACTAACTATTTAGTTTATTATATTAATTCTAATCCTAACTTAACTAACTTGATAGAGTATTCTTAACCACATCATACTAAAAAATGAAGATTTAACATATAAAAAAAATACTTCTAAACAAAATTATCAAATTAAAATTATCTAATTAAATAGGTATTTATTAATCTTACTAAATAATTCAATACCAATTATTTCTAAATATAATAAGATTCTAAACAAATCATTAAAGATTTAGTTTCTAAATAAGAAACATAAACCAATTTCTAAAACTAAAAAAAATGTTTATCATTTCTTTTCTTTTATCATTTTGTTTAAAAATTAGAAAGTATACAAATGAGGATTTCTTAAAAAAGATACAATAAACAAAACTTATATAATTATACTAGATTAATTATAAATGAGGAGATTTGAATCTATATTCTAGTTTTCTATTCTATACCCTTGCCATTGTAAAAACTATTTAAAAACATGTCTAAATATTATATTCCTCTTACCGATTATGTTTTAAGATCTAAGGAAAATAAAGATATCAAAATAAAAATAAAATTTTCTTTAAAAACTTTCTTATTCCTCTAACTAAGGTGTACGGCTATTATGGAAGATCCCATTAAACCTAAAAATTTAAAGAAACTTTCTAAAATTTTAATGATCACTTAAGAATTATGCCCATTAACAGGTTTTCAAGAATAAAATCTAAAATCTATAATGAATTTTATCATATCAAGCATGCATGAATAAAAGATACACTTAGACATTATATGACTGATATATATATACACTTAAAAGATTGAGATGAAATCATGGCTAGGATATATTTATACATTGCATTACCAAAAAAATATATGAGAATTTCAAACATAACTTCTAAGAGATGTTGATTATAATAATTACACACTTCTAATAAATAGTCAATGCAAAATAAATACTTATATGGCCATGATATTCTAAGCATTACTATTACGAAATCCAATACTTATATGGCTATGTAATGCCACAACAAAATGATTGCAAACATATACCTCTATGTCTATAAAATGCCAGAACAGATCATTATACGGCTATGAAAGCCATAAAAATACATAGTCATAATAATTACCAATACATCCAAATATTTATACAACCATGAACTAATACAAATGCAAATCAAATACTTATTCAGCCATGAGTAATACGTATGCTGCAGAAAATATTTTATGATAATTATCCATGCAATTCAAAGATCTATACGGCTTCAATGCTGTTGTCATTTAGAAGCACATCTAAGTGTGTGTGTGTATATATATATATAGTGTCACTATATTATAATTACCCATTAATTAATTATAGTTAAAAATTATGCATGGCTTCAATGGATGCCAAGCACGCATTTCCAAATGAAATTGTAATGATGTCTTCAAATTTGCAAATGCAAAGTTAGTTTTAAACTTCTAAATATAAACTGACACTATTAAAGATAAAACCCCTAATTTACACAACTTAAATCTAATCTCAACACCTCTGGGAAACAAAAACTAAGAATTATATAGAATGGCTCCTCCTGAGATCATTGGAGCTGACTATTTATTTTTATTTTTATTATTTTATTTCTTAGAGAGGATTAAATTGATAGATGTAGTAAAGAAATGATAACCCAATTTATATAGTTTATTGATAAACTACAATAAACCCAAGTCTCACAGACATGCAAATTACTCAATACTTTGGTATTCCCCATTCCTTCAAGCAAAAGACAATCTACGAAATGATCAATAAACATACATGTGATGAAATTTGTATGGAGATAATAATTCTAAGCAGCCCCAAATCTATAATTTTCTTCAAACCTATATCATAAATCAATTCTCCAAAACCCAGAACAAACATCTCCTCCCATTCAGCTTCCCCATCCACAATTCTTCCAAATTTAAATGACTATCCTCCAAGCATAATGCTGGAACAAGTGAAAACAATATCTTCTCTTCTCTCTCTTTTTTTTTTTTTGCATTTGACAATCCCCTAATAATATCTCCAAAGCCTCTTCTCAAACACATGCTTCAAAATAAATTAGTGAAGGTATTTAATTCCCATATCTTCACCTCACTCAAAATCCCCTTAAAAATAAAATATCAAATACCCATAATAGCCAAAAGAGAATCTTCTCCTATTTTAAATCTCTAAAATAATAAATTGCCTTAACTCTTCCATCACTCTCTTCCAAGATGGAAGAATAATAAATAAAATCTAACACTCCTCGAATAACTCCCACTAACTTAATTTATTTTAGTATTTGCTAAAAAAATAGATTTTATGACAACACATAAATGCTACCTATTTTACTTTCCAGTCAACACAACATTTAATAATAATAATATATTTATTTATTAACTTAACTACTAATACAATATATATACATATTCAATAAACTAAATTTAGATAAAGACATTTATATTTATTTAATTATCAAAAATGTCTTTATGACTAATAATATTATTTAATGCCATGATTAACCAAAGCATCAAATAAACAATCCAAACCAAATAACTAAATGCCAAACATACCTGACACATCCAAGGTGAAAATGGAGGGGTGCTACATTATGCACAAATAAAATTGGCAGCTACTTTCCTATTGTTTCTATACTTAGTTTATCTGATTTTATCATCTCTATCCCTGAACATTTACTGCATAATTGTTTACACTAATCTATAAATGTTCTTTATGTATATAACTCTCAATCCTTACGGGCTTATGAACCAACAATGAATTTGAGAGTTATGTTTCATTTTGAACATCTATAGATAGGGATTAGCTTGGTAATGTCTCTGTAAACTGATACTTTTCTGATCACATTTCTACCATTCATCTTATTTCCATACTTCTGTCATTCTTTTAAGTATGATTTTATGAACTGTTACATGAAATATGATAGAAATAAGGTATCTTAATGATGATATGAACAAGAAAAGTACCTTTAATGGATGGATTTCTATTTGCTGCACTTTGTGAAGTTGGCTTAGGCACTCTGAAAATATCTAATTTGTTCTAATCAACTGCAATCAATGTCATGATGACACACTTTCTCTGTAAGTTGATAAAATGATGCATCCTATCTTTTACTTATATTCCTTTCCAAAATGAATAAAAAGGAAACATGTTGGGCTCAACCCTTGTGGGAGCCACATTTTCTCCACATGTTTATTTGTCTTCAAATCGGCAACATTACTTTTCCTATACCTGCACAGTGATCAAACAATTTAGCATGAAAAAATATACCTGATGGTATTGATTGATCTTCTTTATGATATTTGACTTGTAGCACATGTCTGATTTGATCTTCCATATGAAATGCATGATGTGACAAGTTGATAAGTTTGCATGATAAAGCATATGATAACTTTAAACATCCAGAGCTCTTATGGGACTTTCCCCAATTTTTTGCAAGTTCCACTGATGATAGGAGCTGATGCTAAAGATTGAAGATCAACACCAACGAAACAACCTTCAAGGACTGAAGATCACCATCAACAAAACAACATTCTTGCTTAGGCAATGATGGATGTTTAATTTTATGATGTTTTCTTTACTTCTTTTATCATCAGATGTATAGCTTGCATGTGTACATTGCTTAGTCTAGTTACTCCCACGGCTTGTGTGGGACACATTTGAACACTTCTTTTAAACATAATCGGTTAATCTATCTTATGCACTTGATGTATGTGTATTTCTTTTTCAATCAATGCATAGGATAAAGTAACAAATATTGAATGTATGTTCAAAACATGACATGAAATAACAATTTAAACAAATATCTTTCTTTCTTCCATTCAAATCTGATTAACTGAATAAGCAATCTATTTTAGAACTCCCCAAAGATAACACTATGTTAGATCAACTATATTTCTTGACTGATTGATTCCTTGACAACCCGATTCTCTTGTCATGATGATTCATCAATCTTGATTAGACTGATGGGTTATCCTATCAACTGAATTCCATCTCTGCTCTGTCAAGACATCAACTATTCATTAAATTCATAGCTTCAAATTTTTCTTTTATTTCTTTTCAACAACTACACTTAGGTCTAACTAAATTTAGTGTGAACAAAAATTTAGTAACAATGATCACTTACAACTTCTCAAAGATCACATGAAAAATTTACAATATAGAGGGTTTCTCTATTTCTCTACAATTTAGGTCTTGATAGTCTCATTTATTTGAGACGCAAGAATACATAACCAAAATAGTGCACATCAACTCAGAAATATTTTGCATTACAACACACTGCTATTGTCTCAATGATAGTGTAAATACAATATCATCAACACCATATCAGTTGTTTACACTACATGTCTTTTTATACACTCATAGTCCTTTATTTCTTTCATCAAACAATTTGTAAGAGTAGGTAAACTATTTGAAGTATTTTCCAACTGAGTCTCTAACTATCAAGAGCGTGTGGTTGAATAGGCCCATATGGGATATGGGAAACCTTTCACAAAGTCCTTTATAAATAACCAAAGTTTAATCCAAGTGTTTCATATAGTTTTCAAACAATTTAATGTAACCATAGAGATAAAACATCTTTCAAAAGCTATAGTTAACAACACTTAACTACATCAGATGCAAGGTAAATAAATACTATCATAAATATTTCCAAACACATTTCATAAAACCCTAACATTATTTATGCAAGTGGGTAAAATATTTCTCAACCGAGTAAGTGATGCAGAGGCATCCATACTAAAACCTTAACATATAGCATGGATGTCTGCAACCCTTCATCATCATCATATTTCCCTTAACACTGTCAGCATCATCATATTTACTCTACTGACCGATATCCTCCTGCAGACAAGCCTTCGCTCTTTCGCATGTCAGCAGCATCATCATATCCGACTATCGGCAGCATCATCACATTCGGCAAGCGCAAACATCCTCCTGACGTTCACTGTTCACCTTACCGACAACCTCTACCTTTAGCATCATGATGTTCAACATCATGTTCATCAGCAGGATATAGAACATCCGGTTCCTCCCATATATCCTGATGATGATACCCAACTTCACGCACCTCTCCTTCGATGCTTACGTCACCCCGATATCCTGATGACGATTATCCTGATGACGATGACATCATATGCAACTCCTTCAATATCCTGCTGCTCTGATATCCTGATGACATATATCCTGATGACGATGACGTCATAAGCAACTCCTTCAATATCCTGCTGTCAGCCAAACTTAACCTTATCGGCCCATGAAGGAATTGTCAACCCGATCTTCTACCTTATGCCGATACGCTCCTCCTCGGCAACACCTGATGATGATCACCCCGACGCACATTCACTTTATGCAACCGATTGCATCATGCTCATCTCCCTTTACTTGGATGACGCCTGAAGTAACTGCAGGATATACGCAGAAATATCCTGATGATGCCATTGTGACAGATTTTCAACCTTAGCGAATTTCGATCTGCCGAACCTCCTGGGATGACCCGATCCACCTTCAGGGTGATCTTCCAAACTCTAACTATCAGCTCAACCTAGCACATACCCATGCTAGGGTTCTTAACACCTCTCGACTGCGATCCTGCACACCTACATGCGAACAAACACAAAATGCAAACTACATCCTAAACTACTGTACACAGCCATTCCACCGATCCGACGAATCAACCGGTGGAATGGATCAGCGAATCCATGAAACCACCAAAACAGTAAATCGATTAAACAATGGAATCCAACCAGAGGATGAACACAAACAGGATCTTTATTGATTCAAAAGATGCAAATACAATATTCAGTCTCGCTCTTCAATACAATGTCTGATCTCTGATCGATGATATCCAATACCAATCGATCCTCATGCATAAATAGGAATCCTCTCGAGTACTACCACTCGATTCCCAGTGGCTGGGAAACCTCTCCAGGCGGCTGGGAGATCCAACCGAACATACATCATGACAACTGTCCTAACAACCTAGCTAAAAATAGTAAAGCATGGTCAACATGACCTTATTACATGCATTGGTCTTACAAGACCTTCTTGAAAACATTAACAAGACTCAAAACAAACTAACTGCCTCATGGAGGCCAGCTGTTAGGTAGGTGCTCCTACACCATACTCCCCAACAGAAAAGAACTCATGTCCCATGAGTTTGGTTTGTGGAAGTCCTCCACCTTTACACTTTGCCTTGTCAATATTCTGACCTGCTCCAGCTTTAGCCTTTGCTGTCTCTTGGCTGCTCCAAGACTTCTGAACTGTGACTTGCTTTCTTGCAAGTGAATCCTCATGCCTGTCAATGTAGGCCCTTCTCTCACATACCCTATGTTTGTCAGATTGTCTGACCAGAACCTCTGTCTGAACTGCCTCTTGAACTTCTGTAATGTTCAACTCTGTCTTTCTTTCAACCTTTATAGGACAAACAATAGTCCCAACTATGACAACATCCTTGTCATTCCTCTCAACTAGTTGCTGTTTGCAAACCTGTTTCTGAACCTGTTGCTGACCTCTGTCAGTCAAAACTAAAACTTTCTTCAACTTGTTGTCCTTAACAACTCCTTGTCCTGTGGTATCCTCAACTGCCTTTATGCCTGCTCCTATAGGCTTCTGTACAAATTCCCTCTTTCCCACGAAAATGGTTTTTGCTGCCCTCTGTGCTACATCATCTTCCTGCAATGGCATCAACTTAATAGTCTTCCCATCTTTCTTGATGGTGTAGGTATTAGCATACCCATCATACAGTACCCTCCTATCAAATTGCCATGGTCTACCCAACAGTAGGTGACAACATTCCATGGGCAAAATGTCACACAAAACTCTATCCTGATATGCTCCAATCTGAAATTCAACATATGCCTGTTCATAGACAAAAAGTGATTGACTATCACTCACCCAAGATGCCTTGTAAGGGTGATGGTGTGGAATCCTTTCCAAATTCAGTTTATCCACCATTTCCTGAGATACCATGTTGTCTGTTGAACCAGTATCAATGACAACCTTACATACTTTACCTTTGCTCTTGCATGTGGTCTTGAAAAGAGCTCTTCTTTGCATCATATCCCTTGATGTCTGCAAACTAATTCTCCTTAGCATCAATGCTTCTCCCTCCTCAGGATATCCATAATTGTCAGGTTCTCTATCTTGATAATTGTTTGAACTTTGCACACTTTGCTCTACTTTCTCTTCTTGCACAAGTTGCACTCTCTTGTCATTCGTTCTATCATCTCTGGATGATGAACCTTTGCTTTCTGGACATTTGAAAAATGGATGACCAAACTCACCACAGGTGTAACACTTTCCTGAAAATGTAGTAGAACCTCTACCACCTCCAAATCTGCCTCTATTACCTTTCCATCCACCTCTGAAATCAGACTGTCCCTGTCCTTTACCAGTGTCTTCTTGACCCTCATTGGTTTGCCTTGTTGTAGGGGCTAATCCTCTTCCCCTCATATTGCTTCCTCTTCCTCTCATGGACTTATCTTGTCTCCTATTCATCTTTTCTTCAATCCTGATTGCCATTTGGTAACAATCCTCCACATTCTTTGGGTTAGCTAAAACTAACTCATCCTGTATGTTCAATCTCAAACCAGCCAAGTACCTAGCCACCTTTTCTACCTCATCCTCATGATGACCAGATCTCATACTCAACTTATAAAACTCCTCAGTATATGCCTTCACATCCATTTCCTTCTGCCTTAAAAATTGTAGCTTCTTAAACATCTGAATCTCATAATCCTTAGGCAAGAATTTACCTTTTATCCTTGCTACCATCTTATCCCATGAAGTGATCTTTGACTTCCCTTGTTTCCTTCTCTCAGATTGTACATAATCCCACCATACCAAAGCATGACCTCCTAACTTGGTCTTTGCAATCTTTACCTTCTGATCCTCAGCAACATCTTCACATTCAAAGTGATTATCAAGTGCAGCAATCCAATCCAGTAACTCATCTTCATTCAAACTTCCATTATACTTGGAAACATCAACCTTTACCTTAGGTTTATCACTCTGCACTGCCTTTAACAGTTTTGCAAATTTCTGGTCTTCAGCATCCAGATCTTCAGCTACCTCTTCATACTCTTCCACAGTATCTTCATCTTCTTCAGACTCACTGTCTTCCACTTCCCTCTTTTTGTTCTTTTCCAGGGCTACAAGCCTGGCTTGAAGTGCTTCAGCAAGCTCCTTCATCTTCCTCATCTCTCTGGCATGTTTTTCCTTCATCTCCTACAATTCCCTTGCAGTACTACTACCTTTCGGAGGCATTTTGTCAACCTCTCAATCAACACACAACACATAATCAACTCTACCTCTGCCCTTTCGGTGACAGAATCAACTCTACCTCTGCCCTTTCGGTGATAGAATCAACACACAACAGCCCAGACCTTTTGCTGATCTCTGATACCACTATCATGCAGAGGCATCCATACTAAAACCTTAACATACAGCATGGATGTCCGCAACCCTTCATCATCATCATATTTCCCTTAACACTGTCAACATCATCATATTTACTCTGCCGACCGATATCCTCCTGCAAACAAGCCTTCGCTCTTTCGCATGTCAGCAGCATCATCATATCCGACTATCGGCAGCATCATCACATTCGGCAAGCGCAAACATCCTCCTGACGTTCACTGTTCACCTTACCGACAACCTCTACCTTCAGCATCATGATGTTCAACATCATGTTCATCAGCAGGATATAGAACATCCGGTTCCTCCCATATATCCTGATGATGATACCCAACTTCACGCACCTCTCCTTCGATGCTTACGTCACCCCGATATCCTGATGACGATTATCCTGATGATGACGACATCATATGCAACTCCTTCAATATCCTGCTGCTCCGATATCCTGATGACGTATATCCTGATGACGATGATGTCATAAGCAACTCCTTCAATATCCTGCTGTCGGCCAAACTTAACCTTATCGGCCCGCGAAGGAATTGTCAACCCGATCTTCTACCTTATGCCGATACGCTCCTCCTCGGCAACACCTGATGATGATCACCCTGACGCACATTCACTTTATGCAACCGATTGCATCATGCTCATCTCCCTTTACTCGGATGACGCCTGAAGTAACTGCAGGATATACGCAGAAATATCCTGATGATGCCGTTGTGACGGATTTTCAACCTTAGCGAATTTCGATCCGCCGAACCTCCTGGGATGACCCGATCCACCTTCAGGGTGATCTTCCAAACTCTAACTATCAGCTCGACCTAGCACATACCCATGCTAGGGTTCTTAACACCTCTCGACTGCGATCCTGCACACCTGCATGCGAACAAACACAAAATGCAAACTACATCCTAAACTACTGTACACAGCCATTCCACCGATCCGACGAATCAACCGGTGGAATGGATCAGCGAATCCATGAAACCACCAAAACAGCAAATCGATTAAACAATGGAATCCAACCAGAGGATGAACACAAACAGGATCTTTATTGATTCAAAAGATGCAAATACAATATTCAGTCTCGCTCTTCAATACAATGTCTGATCTCTAATCGATGATATCCAATACCAACCGATCCTCATGCATAAATAGGAATCCTCTCGAGTACTACCACTCGATTCCCAGCGGCTGGGAAACCTCTCCAGGCGGCTGGGAGATCCAACCGAACATACATCATGACAACTGTCCTAACAACCTAGCTAAAAATAGTAAAGCATGGTCAACATGACCTTATTACATGCATTGGTCTTACAAGACCTTCTTGAAAACATTAACAAGACTCAAAACAAACTAACTACCTCATGGAGGCCAGCTGTTAGGTAGGTGCTCCTGCACCAGTAAGCCTCCATATGTTGTAGTTACAAACCCTAACCACAACCAAAGAATGAGTTTATCAACTACTTATCATTCTTTAACTCATAACTATTCCTCAATAAAAGGTAAGTGAAGTAAATGACACAACAAATCCCATCTTGAGTTCAAAGATCTCATAACCGAAACCAAATCTCAATGTCAAAACAATAGTCTACAGATTTTTACTACCATGACCATAGTGAATAAAACTTTTAAACAAAAACTCAACTGAAGAACTACATGCTAGAAAACACAATACATTCCCTTTTTCTTCATGGAGTCAAAACACATGAATATCTATGTGATAGGTAAAAATCAAGTTAATAAGATCAAGCATAGCCATGAAAACCTAACCCTACCATCATGAAAGAATCTAGTCTAGATGAAATCAAAAGCATGCAATTCAAGAATAATATCACCTAGATTGTGTGATTCCTTGTGTATGATGTGGATTGCTTCTTTAATAATGAACAATTATGAAGATCAAAGCTACCATGATGGATGGATAATAATGATAATAAGCTAGATGGATGCTAAAATGTTCAATATGCTCAACATGATAATGTAGATGCTATATGAATGTTGGATAGATGTAGTATTGAATGAGAGGGTGTTTATATAGAACTCAACCAAAATCAATCAACGGTGGAGATTTGGTGGCTATATGAATTGATAAGATTAAAGAATAGTCATAGGTGAATGTGAAGATGACAAGTGGAGGGAAGAGAGGGCTTACATGTGACCGTGTACATGAAAAAGTACTACATGTGAAAGATATTAAATAAAAATGTAGTACCACTTATCTTTTTAAATGAAAGAGGCACACATGTTGGCTCATGAAGATAAATGATAAGAAGACATAATTAAATAAATAAAATTTATTTAATTAATCGGAAAGTGGGTTTATGGATAGGATTTTAATTAAATAAATAAGATTTGTTTAATTAAAATTAGATAGAAGTAGATAATTAAATAATTAAAGATTGTTTAATTATAGCTTAGAAGAAATAGACAATGAATTAATTAAATAAATATATAAATTTATTTAATTAATAGAAGAAATAAGTTATAGGGATATTGCTCAAGTGTGTTAGACAAATGAAAATGATAACTAATGCAATGTTTGAATGTTAATGATAATTAGGTCAATTTTGGGTGTCTACATTTTGCCCCTCTTTGATACAATGTTCATTAGAGCGTTGTATCAAAGAAGATACGATGTTCGCTTGATAAACAAGGTTATGGCCCAGTGTAACTGGGAGGTGATGCCCCCTCGAGAAGTAAGTCAGACTGACTAGGAAGGGCTAGGTTGGCTCACGATAAGATGAAAGGCTAGAACGCAAGACTGACATGAAGAAAATGGGTGTTGGGAGGGCTAAAACAGGATGGTATAGAAGAATTGGGGTTTGGAAAGGGGCTATAAGTAGGTCCCTTAAGGGAAAATAGGCTCATTTGTGCTTGTTGTGAGTAGAAATCTAGAGCTGAGGAGTCTGAAAAAGTTTTGGAGTTATGAGAGCTTTTAGGATGGTAATTCAACTTAGAGATCATCATGCTGAGAGAGTGAGGACACATCGATGACCAAAGGGAGTAGGCACATTGGTATTTTTCTAAACTTTTGCTAAAAGTGTGAATTAAATAGGCTAAAGGCGTCATAAATGCACACATGTCACCAAAAGCGACTAGGTTAGGAGCTAGGCAGTTTAGGTCGCTTGCAGGTTATAAACTGTCACTTAGAGTAGTTAAGGTCACATATAGGCATGGCTTAGTCACATATATAGAAAGTGAGTGGCTTGTGGTTGGCTAGTGGAAATAGGTAGGTGAAATGTGCGCATGGATAGAAGATATCGCTTATGGAGGAAAAATGGAGGCATGTAGAATTATAGCTTGCATGTGATGGATAGGTAGATGCATGTGGCAAATAAGTCACTTATAGGCGAAGAGAATGCACATATAGATGTTTATCTCGCTTGTAGTCAACAATCGCATGCATATGGTAAGAAGGTCACATTTAAGCTAAGAGCATGCGCATATAGAAAAATAAATTGCTTATGATCAACAGATAGTTGCATGTAGAAAATTAAATCGCTTATAGCATGTATAGTTAAGTATAGCATGTAAAAGGCAATTTTGATAGCACAAAAACTGATACGGTTAGCGGAATAATGTAGGATGTACTACTACCGTTGTTATCATGAGAGCCACATCCTAGAGATTTGTGGTTAGTGAGATTACTGGATGTAGAGGAGTGGCTAGTGCTAGAGATCCTCAAGTTGGATCATGTATCGAGATTAGAGCCAATTTAGGCACATCGAGGATTGATGATGTTGATGGTAGAGCGATGGAGGAGCGAGCATAGTTCATTCTTGTTACCGATAGGAGAGGCCAAGATCACACTAGAGGATGTGTTCTAGATTTTGCATGTTCCTATTAATGGAGATAGGGTGGATTATGATCTTGATATGGGTCCAGCTACATTCAAATGATTGTTCAAGACACCAAAAATAGGAGCGGAGGGCTGAAAGATTCTAATGACAAGGATGGAGGAGCTATGTGACAGGTTATAGCAAGTAGTTGTGGCTACTATCAGATGGTTGGTTGGGGACAGATGAGATAGAGGATTCCTAGTAGGATGGGGGATAGTGATGGAGGGGATGTTCTCCTATGGGATGAGATATGCATGGATAGAGTGTGTGCTAGGACATCTCTATCATTATCTACATGACTGTGCCTATATGTTCAAGGTGAGTATGTTTGCTGGAGTCACAGTTTTGCATGTATGAGCCTATGAGCATATTCTAGTTACTAGGCCAGATGGATGGGTAGCTAGAGTAGTAGGAGATCCATATGCAAGGATGTATAGAGGAGCTTTGACATACTAGCAGTGCAGAGGACTAGTGTACTGGTGGAGGATATTAGATGAGGTGGATAGATTTATATGGAGGCCATGGATAGGATGTGAGAGATGGGATGAGGAGGACAGAGAGCTTGTCTATGCTAGGTAGGAGAGATATATCTTTGGATGAGGGATATATATTATAGAGTGCTATTTGTTCGAGAGGGTTTTGAGACAGTTCGAGTTGCCACAGGAAGTACCAGTTGGTGATGCCATTTTTTCAAGGACTTGACAGGGGGTGTTTGATTGGAGGCCAGAGGTAGTGGTTGACACATCTTTGGTGGAGAGAGAGGAGTTATAGCCAGTTGTATGGCAATGGGGACAGGGTCCTACAGATCTAGGCATGAGAGTAGATTATGATGCATACTAGGTGACAGTGAGACCCACTCGGCTAACGAGAGTTAGAGAGATAGGAGAGATAGGGATGGAGAGACCAATTAGGAGGAGGTGATGACAGGCTCCACCAGGATAGGCTGTAGTGCCAGTAGCTCTAGGGATACAGGTACAGGGATAGGCACAGGGGCAGCCTCAAATACTAGCACAACCTCAGGGTCAGATATTAGGAGGTGATGATGTTGGGATTCAGCAGCTACGGAGGAGGATTAGGGAGGCGAGGAGATGGAGGCAGCAGGCTCAGATGAGGTTGAGGAGAGTGGAGTTAGATAGGTATTAGGTAGTGATAGGATTACAGCATGATAGAGTATAGGCTCAGACATACCAGGCTTAGCTACAGGCTAGAGGACAGGCTGGGGATGGGCAAGATGATGGTGCACTTGCTAGAGTGATAGGGAAGAGAGACATAGTGAGGTAGCATAAGCAGATGATGAGAGTGGAGAGGGATACTTCCATTGAGTAGATGCAGGTGATGAGGGCTGAGAGGGATGTTTTGTTGATAGAGAGGGATACAGTTGTTCAGCAGTTATAGGTAATGATTGGCGAGCAAGATAGAGCAGTGGCTACATTGGGTACAGATGGAACTACAATGTATCTAGCCACACAACTGACATAGGTATAGGGAGACCTAAGGAGGGCACATGGGGAGGATAAGTATTATAGAGGCTTATACTATGGAGCCATACTAGCAGAGTAGAGGTCGCTCAGGTTCAAGAGCAGGTCAGGAGCTTCAGGTTCATAGAGGACAAGTGGATCTTGATGTGTAGCATCGGTGATGGGACAACAGAGAGATAGGGGGACAAGTACAGGACCCAGTGGTGGTGGTCAAGGCGAGGGAGTTGCTAGTAGTCACTAGGGCTACATTTTTTATGTATATTATGTTGTAACATGATGAGGCCTAGAGCTGATTGTACATACAGTTTTAATGTCTCATGGATAGCCCATGTTGTATTTGTAGATACTTGTATATTAACACATGTATATATATATATATATATATATATATATATATATATATATATATATATATATATGATGTCTTTGGTTCTACGTGATTATGGATGCACTTGTGGTATTATGATGGTTATACATGTTATATTTGTACTTTCATGGTGTATATGAATGTTTATGCAAATGAAATGAATGTGCAAATGGATAGATGGTAATGATATTATGCTGATGATAATGCAAGTATATAGATGGTAATGATATTGATATGTCTAACACACTTGTTTTGTAGGATAAAAGACATGGAAAAGAATGATGGAGGGAAAGATTGAGCTTGGTTGAGAACTACATAGGCATATGATGAAATAGATAGATGGAATGAATAAATGACATGGCATCTTTTTAAAGTAATTGCTCAAGAATTTAAAAGAAATACAATCCTTATGTTTGATATAGCATGTGAATGTTATGCACCAGGGTATAGAAGACCAAGGTGTCAAGATATCCAATGCAAAAACTAGCATACAACAATCCTATCTGAACGTATGAGGTCAAGATCTTGAGCCAACATACACAAGATATGAATAGCAACTAGAGTTCTGAGATGGACTTTGATGCTACAAGCAATGGTTTGAGTTTATCTCCACTACACATAGTGATACCTTGTTGTTTATACGTATGGAGTTAGTCTTAACATAGAATAGTCTCAAGTGCATAAGAGACTGTTTAGCTTCTTAGATGCTAGAGATATTGATATGTAAGATGCTAATCCCAACACGTACAAGATACCAATATGAATAGGAAGAGAACAAGATCATCCCATAGACACAATGTACGAAAGCAATATAACCATGCTCCAGTCCTTACTTCATCGCAACATACCAAGATATGATAGATCAAGGCAGACTTGATTAGGCATAGGAAAGGAACAAAAGATAAATCAAAAGATAAAACAAAAGATATTGTCATCATGTTCTCTTGAAAAGTTTAAGTGCTCTTGGATAGGTTTAAGTTGGTGCCTTGTTGAGAGGAAAGTTACATCTTGTTGAAGGCTAAAAATGTTGATAAAATTTTTATAGCAAGTGTTGTCTTAAGGCATATGGACAAATAGCTTCTGGCTTTTTCTTGATTGGTTAAAGTGCTTGAGCTTTCAATATATAGATAAGCTTCTTCTTGCTTGAGCTAATCAAAGGGAAGAAAATGGACGATGAAAGAAGATGAAGATGGGGTGGATCATCTGTGCTTGAGTATTGGATACTCCTTTGTATTCTAGACTACCTACATACGCTATGTCCATAGGATCAAAGCACATGATGATGATGATGAGACATGATGAATATGTAGTTCTAGGTTTATTGATGATATAAGTGATGAAAGATAGAAGAAAGGTATATAAAAAATTGGAGGATGATTAGAAGGATGAAAGATGGATGATGAAAAGAAGGCTATCGTCTTTGACTGAATCAGAGTGCTTCCTTCACATCTCAGATTGCCTACATACCCTATATCCATGGGATCAAGGCTTTAATGATAGAGCTAGTGATGTTCTTTCTTATTAGGCTGATGGTTGATGTCAAAAGATCAACTTTATTGCTTAGATTTTTATGATGTTTTGATTTTTTTTGGATGTTTTTGGAACATTTTGATTTTTTTTGTGTTTTTGAATGTTTTAGGATGATGCTTGTACTTCGATTCTAGTTGCAAATGTTTGCCATGTTTGAATTTGCATGGGTGTTGTGCTTGAAGTTGATTGTTTGATGTGTTTGAGCTAAGATGTTTGTTGTGTTATGAGCTATAGCTATAGGTATCCACTTCCAAATAAGGCTAAACAAGTGCCCCCAGTGTGGGATGAGATTTTATTATGGAGAAGTTGCAGCAAAAGTGGTTATAGGAACAAGGCGCTAAGGTGCCAAATGGTATAAGTACCTCATCAAACTCTAAACCATGAAAGCTAGCAAGGCAGAGGGGAGGATAGAAAATAGTGTGTTAAGGATGTATAAGGGATAATGGCTTACAAGGCGAGATGTGGATTATGATTTGGATTATATAGGATATATGGCGAAGTATGCTATGAAAAACTAGTATCGAAACAAAGCTAAGTGGATGATGGGAGCTAGTCACTACACATAGCACCTGTTTGCTAGGTTTTCACCATGGTACTTATCCAAGGTGCCTGTTTACCAGGTTTTCACTAGAGGATGGATTATTTATCTTGTACTATATATTTTTTTGATATCCAAAGTGCCACAAAGTGGTTTTCACTATTGGATGGATTTTTTTTAATAGGAATGACAATTACACATGGCACCTATTTTCTAGGTTTTCACCATGGTAATTGATAGGAAGGACTCAAGAGTCCAGTTCGATGAATGTTGGTAGTCCTGTTAGAGATGGATGTCATCACATGGACCATGTTGTTATGCTCAAGATGTTGATGGGGGATTGTGTGGAAGTGAGATGGATTAGGTAGATAGTGGATTATGATTATGGATTATGAAATGTTCATGCAAGGATAGATTGATGGGGGTAGTGTATTATGAAAGGATTATACAAAAGTATGAACCATAGTAAGGTGATTGGGGAGATATGTGGGATAATGGATGAAGGATGGAGAAATGGAGGTATATGGAAATGTTACAGAATGGAAGGGAATCATGACCAACAGTTGCACACACCATGATAAACATTGAAGCTTTTGATTGGAAGGTGGTGTAGGAAGCAATGGTAATGTTTGCATAGGGGATGGGTGATTGAGTGATTTAGGGACCCACATGGACTTAGTATTTTTATGATTTTTTCTTTGCTTGTGGGATTTAGGAAGTTGAAAATTTTGGATGTAATGACATTTTTGAATGGAAGGGGATTTTTGGATAGAAGGCGATTGTTGGGATTTTTGAGAGGTGGATGAGGATGCCTCATTTAGATGGCTTGCTTATTTGCTTAGGAACCCAAACCATTTTGGGCGTGGACTCTTCTTGTGGAGTTATGGGCTCAGATGGCTCTTTAGATGCACTGGGCTGTGATTCTTCGCTTTGATGCCCTAAGGCATGAGAATCTTTAGGATTCATGGTAGGATTTTTAGTTTTAGAGGTAGAGGCATCCAAATTTTTATTTTTGAATCACATGGATTTGATAGAAGCAAGGTTGGCAGAATGGGAGAAAGAGTTATGTTTCGATAATATGTGCAGTTGTTGGTCATGATTAGGAATATAAGGGTGCTTATGGATGAATTGATAATTAGGCATTGGTATTAATGGTGGTGAGGAAAATGGAGGGATATTAGGAGTTGGAGGGAGTGGAGGTAAATTGGATGGTGGAAGGTGGATGATCACATGCTTTTACACATTATAGGATGGTGGAAGTGGAATATATGGATGTAAAGTTGAAGGTGGAAGTTTAGGAGTTGGAAGAAGCGGAGGTATATTGGATGGTGGAAGATGTACAATGACATACTTGTGGGGTTTAGCATGGGGTTTTTGATAGGAAATGGTGGACTTAGGATGGATGGAAGAACTACCAACATCTTTAACTTTGGAAGGCATGTAATTGACACTAGGACTAGGAGTGTTTAGACAACAAGACTTGAGTTCATCACTAGATGGAGACGAAGGGGTGGCAAAAAACATGAAGATGGAGGATCCCAAAAAAAGGTTGGTGATATGAGAGGAAGAGTCGTGGATGGTATCCATAGTAGAAGTTTCTCCTACCAAGGAAGACCTAGCTTCCATATCAAAAATAGATGCAGATGAAGATTCTTGCAGTATGTACTCACCCGGGCCATGTTCAGTGTACCTGATTTGGAGATTGGAGGTGGCTTTTCTAGATGATGGCTTGAGTAGGGTGGATGGATCAACATATGAGGATGATGGATATGCTTAGGTGTTGATAGGAATGTGGTTTGGGATTTGATTTTTAGCTTGAAAAGCATGACAAAATTCAAACGGATTGGGATCAACATGAATAGTAATTTCAACACTATTATGTTGAAACTTGAGGCATTGATGGTATGTGGAAGGAACGGCCTTAAGAGCATGGATCCATGGATGACCAAGAATGTTTTTATAAGGAAGCTCAATATCAAGGACTTGATAGCAAGTGTCAGTAGTGACTAGCCCAACTTGAATAGGCAAGTGAATAATCCCTTCAGTATCTCTCTTGGGATCATCATATGCTTTGATAGTAATGACCTCATAAGTATCAACATCCTTCTCAAAATATCCCAATTGTTTTATTAATTTTAAAGAACATATGTTAAGACCAGCTCCACCATCCACTAAGATTCATTTGATATGGCATTGTTTAACAAACACTTCTATGTGAAGGGCTTCATTATGTGACGGGTTGATAGAAGGTTGAAGATCTTTATTAGGAAAGGTGAGATGGAAAGGGACTGCAATGCTAGCTACCATAGATTGAAATTGAGTGGTATTGATATCATTAGGCACCGAAGATTCTTGTAAGGCTTTATCAAGGATAGCTTTATGGGCAGGGGATATGCGAAGCAATTCAAGGATGGAAATATGCGCAGGTGTTTTGCTAAGGTGGTCAAGGATATTGTAACTAGAAGATGGTCGAGGAGGATAGACAGGTGCTCCTTGAATGGTAACACAACCTCTTTGGGTAGTCACAGCTTAGTCGAGTGCTTTTCCTTGGATGGTAATAGTAGAAATGAGAGTATGGTCAATGCGGCCAATAGTAGATGACTCATAGTTATATTGAATGGCATTCCCAGCATGGGGGTTAATTGGTTTATCATGAGATGGAAGTGGATTCTTGAAAGCATCTATATCATAATTCTATGTTGGTTTCTATGTAGGTTGTGTTGTTGGAGGTGTGATTTTGATTAAACCTTGATCAATGCAATCTTGAATGACATGCTTTAAGCACATACAACAATTTGTCTTATGTCCCTTGAATCTTTGATAATCGTAATACTCATTTTCTTTGTACAAAGGAGCTTTGAAGAGCATTCTACCATTGGGTGGTGCATCCGGTAAAATGATATCTCCTACTTAGAGAAGATTTCAAAAGATAACTTGCATAGGTTCTGCTAATGGTGTGAATTAGCATCGAGGATTTGAAGTTTGTATTTGTTGAGTTCATTGAAAAGGTTTAGTTGCTATAGATGTGGCTTGAATGTTAATATGAGCTTTCATTGCATGTATATTCTTTGCATCTACAACACCATCATTGACAACATTCTTGTTTTTGTTCCAAAAGCAAGATTTATCATTAGAGTTTTGAGGATTGTCTTTGTTATCTCTAAAAATCTTGATAGTGCCTTTAGCAATTAAAGCACGTTCAATGATGGTTCCTTTGGAAACACATTCATCAAAGGTACTACCACTTTGCAATTGTAGTTGGAATGAAAGCTCAGGATGATGATTTTGAACAAAGATATCAAGTTGTTGCTTCTCAGGTATTTCCTATGATAATTTGCTAGCCATATTACACCATTGTTGAGTAAATGAAGAGAATGCTTCACTGTTGTGTTGTTTATTATTTACAAGGTCATTCATGTTCACTTCATGTTCAATGTTAAATTCAAAATGTGATTAGAATTTACTTGCTAGTTCTGCAAAAGACTTCATACCTGGAGGTAAATGAGAGAACCAGTTAAGAGCTTGTCCTGCTAAGCTTTGGGGAAATAGTCTCAAAAGATATGTATCGTCTTGAGCAACATCGAGACATGCAACAAAGAATGCTCTAAGATGGTCGTCCATATTTCCTTTTCCTTTGTACTTGTCAAATTGTGGTATTTCAAAGTGTCGTGGAAAAGGTATCATATGAAGTGACTTGTCAAACAGATAAGTGCATATATCTTCCAAGGAAAATTATTTCTGGCCTTGGCCTACCGCTTTCTTAATCATTTGTTGAACACCTGCTGGAGACAATTGCTATTGTTGTAAAGGGGGTTGTTGGTTCAGAGTTGGAGTATAATATGATGTATATTTTGGTTTTTGATGCAGGATATATGAAGTTGTGACCATTTGTTGATGTTGTAAACTCACAATATATTGTTGGGAATTAAGGTGTCTCAACCTTGGTAATTCTCTGCATTTGTAATGTTTGTATTTATTATTCAATTGTCTATGTTGTAAATAATTAGAAATTCCACTTTGTCATATTGTGGGATGTGGCATGGTGATGTGTCAATCCTACATGGATTATGACAACTTGTAATTTTGTCCTCACGTGAGGAGATAGGCATCCCACTTAGTGGTAGGAATATTTTTCCATGTGTCGGCATCTTCTATGTTGTGTAAGGAATGTTTGACCGAAACAGTTATGATGGATTCCTATGATGAATCTATGACATGTAAGAGTCGAGAATAGAAGGTTGTAAGATAGGTAATGACATGTGTCATGAAGCATCTTTGAATGAGGCATATTTGGGTGTCCCAAAGTGGACTATGATGTGTTGTAAGAGAATATGCTATTTATAGCATGTGTATGACAGATTCTCTTACAACTGTAAGTTGTAACTGCTATGATAGATTCTATGACGGTCGTAAGTGTCGTAAGAGTATCTGTCATAGCCCATTTTGGAAATAGGTGACCTCTTTGGGATGGGAGCTATGGACAAGTGTCAGACACATTCTACAATGTTGGGTAAGTGTCCCTAGGTGTGGTTTTTGGTCCAAGATGCCATATTGGATGCCCATTCCAAGAAAGGTCCAAATTACCTTGTACATTCTATTTAAACAAGTGCTTGGAGATGGAATTTGTATCATAGGTTTATAGGTACTGTTATCCTATCAAATTGACTCTAGACATGAGTGTTGAAGACCATTGAAGCTTGCATTGCAAGTGTATTGTAAACATTCTTTCAAATTTGTCAATACATTGTGTAGGTTTCTGAGTGTGGGGTTTTTCACCCGATAAGGGTTTTCCCCACCGTAAATCTTTGTCTCTCTTCTTCTATCTACTTTCTGGTTCTTGTGTTTTTCTACAATATATCATGTTAATGGTTTAACATTGCTGTAATAGTTAGGATAAATTTGAATTTGCATAGCCCTCTCCTCATTAGATTAGTGTAGGGAGCATTTCCGCACACCTAGCTTCCTTTCAGTTGGTATCAAAGCTTGATCACCTTTGGTTCTAGTTGTTGGGAAGGGGTTTATTGAGCTAATCTTAGGTTGAGTGGGAGTCTATATAGAGCATTCTATATCTTATTGCAGCAAGGAGATGGCAAGCATATCAGGAAGGTTTGAAGTAGAGAAGTTCAATGGTAGTAATTTTGAGCTGTGGAAGCTCAAAATGGAAGACATGTTAGTTGATCGAGACCTTTGGGAAAGTGTGAATGGAACTAAACTAGCTACAATGACTCAAGATGAGTGGGATCTCAAGGATTAGAAGGCTAAGGGTCTCATAAGACTCAGTCTTGCTGATTCTATGTTGTTAAATGTCCATGAGGAGACTACTGCAAAACTCCTTTGGAAGAAGTTGGGGGATATGTATCAAGCCAAATCCCTAGTCAATAAACTTTTCCTGAGAAAGAAGTTGTATTCTCTTCAAATGGAGGATAGAGGATCCATGGCTTAGCATATGAATGCCTTTAATATGCTGGTTGCACAATTAGCATCTATTGGTGTAAAGATGGAGGAGGACGATAGGTGTATGACCCTGCTTTGTTCTCTGCCAAACTCATGGGATCATCTTGTCATAGCAATTGGAAGCACCACATCCACATTCAAAATGGAAGAGGTGGTTTCTTTGTTGTTATCTGAAGAGATGTGGAGAAAGTCTTCTGAGGTAGCCAAAGAAGCCCTTGTAGTTCATGGAAGACCCAAGGAGAAAGGGAAGAAGAAGGACAAGAAAGCTGAGAAGGGTAGATCCAAATCCCGTGGGGGATCTAAATCTCCTGGAATGTCCAAGGCTCTTTGTTGGAACTATGGCAAGACTGGGCATTTCTAAAAGGAATGCAAAGAGGAGAAGAAGAAAAAGAAGAAAGCTCCTGATTCAGATTCTGACAAATCACAAGATGACGGTGATGCTTTCATTGCAGCCCTAGCAACCCATGCATCTGATGATGTGTGGTTCATCAACTCTGGTGCATCATTCCACATGACCTCACATTGAGACTAGTTCACTAAGTATGAGGAGTTCGATGGTGGAAAGGTATATCTGGCTGACGACTCTCATCTGAAGATTGTTGGTCGTGGAAGAGTCTCTATCTGATTCCCTGATGGTTGAGTGAAGGGGATCTCTAGGGTTATGCACATCCCTAGCTTAGCATGGAACCTACTTTCTATAAGTGGTTTGAATGATGTAGGTGTACAGGTTGCCTTTTCAAAAGAAGGATGCAAGATGACTAGAGGATCTATGGTGCTTGCTAAGGGTACTCAGAGAGGTACTCTATTTCAGCTGGAAGCATGTATTGTACAATGCAATAGTTCTTCTAACTCAAGGAAAATGGCAACAGTCACTTCATCCCCACCATCTCAATGAGCAATGAAGAAATTTGTTGTTTCTAGTCTTGATGGTTGTAATCGTGTATTGGAAGTTAAACTTCCTATAGAAAAGACAATGTTATGGCATAAGAGATTTGGCCACATTGGTGAGGAGGGTCTGTGTACCCTAAAAAATAAAAACCTCATTGAGGGGTTAGATGATTGTAATCTTGAGTTTGATTTTTGTGAACATTGCATTTATGGAAAACAAAACCATGTTCAGTTTTACTTGAGTTCTCATAAGTCTTCTAGTGTGTTGGACCTTATTCATTCTAATGTGTTTGGTCCTGTTAATGTTCCTTTTGTTATCAAAATCTGTATACTTTGTATCTTTTATAGATGATTACAATAGAAGGACATGGATTTATTTTCTCAGCAGAAAATCTAAAGTCTATAGCAAGTTTAAGGAGTTTAAAGCTTTTTCTAAAAATCAAACTGGTGAAAAGATTAAATCTTTGAGAACTGATAACGGTGGTGAGTTCTATTCTATAGAATTTGATAAGTATTACAAGGAACTTGGGATTGAAAGACATAAGACAACTCCATACACACCACAGAAAAATGGAGTAATAGAGAGGATAAACAAGACACTAATGGAGAAGGCTAGGAGTATGCTTAGTGGAGCTGATCTAGAATAAACATTTTGGGCTGAAGGTGTTACCACTGCTTGCTATCTAGTGAACAGATCTCCTACATCAGCTCTTGTTGGAAAGGCACCCATGGAGGTGTGGTCTGGTAGAAAGCCTTCAGTATGGCATCTTCATGTTTTTGGTTGTGAGGCATATGCACATGTTTCTAGGGAGAAGCAGCCAAAGTTGGAGAACAAAGCTATTAAGTGTATCTTCATCAGCTATGGTGTTGGTGTGAAAGGATACAAGCTTTGGGACCCCGTGGCTAAAAAAGTGTTGTATAGCAGAAGTGTCATCTTTAAAGAGCTTACACCTTCTTCCACAACTAGAAGAAAAAGAAAAGAAAGAGGATGTTGTTCATTTTCCTCTCACCCCTGAGAAGACTGAATAGAAAGACAATGTTGGACCTGATGATGAGGAGAGCTCTAGCAGCTCTAAAAGCTCAGATGAAGAAGTTGAACCTCAACCTCAGCTCTTGAGGAGGTCTACACGGATAAGGAAGGAACCTGAAAGGTTTGGTTTTACATTGCTTGATTCTAGTTGTACTTATGCTTTGCTCACTAATAGTGATGAACCTAGAACTGTATCAGAGGCTTTGGATATGAAGGATGCAGGTTCCTGGAAGGGGGCCATGGAGGAAGAAATAGCTTCTTTGGAAAAGAATCAAACTTGGGACTTGGTGTCTTTGCCTCTTGGAGGGAAACTTGTTGGATGCAAATGGGTGTTCAAGAAGAAGATTGGTGCATATAGTAGTATTGAGAAGTATAAGGCCAAATTGGTTGCGAAGGGGTATTCACAAGTGGAGGGTATAGATAATGGTGAGATCTTCTCTCCTATTGCAAAGTTGACATCCATTCGATTCCTATTGTCTCTTGCAGCAGCTTATGACCTAGAGGTAGAACAAATGGATGTGAAGACAGCTTTCCTTCATGGTGACTTGGAGGAAGAAATCTACATGTCACAACCAGAGCATTACATGGTAAAAGGTAAAGAAAATTTGGTTTGCAAACTTAAGAAGTCTTTGTATGGTTTGAAGCAATCCCCTAGGAGATGGTACTTGAAGTTTGATGCCTTTGTGTTGTTAATTGGATTTGTGAGATTGAAATCGGATCACTGTGTTTATTATAAGTTTGATGGTGATCGTATTCTCATTGTTGCACTATATGTTGATATGTTTCTCATTGGGAAGGGTAAGAATATGATTTCTGATTTTAAATCTTAGTTGTCAGCTTAGTTTGAAATGATAGATTTAGGGGCAGCCAGGTACATTCTAGGAATGGAAATCAAAAGAGACAGAACAAACAGAAAACTTTGGTTAAGTCAGAGTAAGTATGTTAAGACCGTGTTGGACAGATTTAGCATGGGAGATTGTAGACCATTGTGTGTTCCCATTTTTTTTTCTATTAAGGATTGTCCAAAATCTCCTAGTGAGGTGGAGGACATGAGAAGAGTACCTTATGCTAGTGTTGTTGGTAGTTTGATGTATGCTATGGTCTGCACAAGACCAGACATTGCCCAAGCAGTGGGAGTCCTTAGTCGATTTATGGCTAATCCTGGATGGGTTCATTGGGATGCAGTTAAATGAGTGTTTAGATATTTGAGGGGTACTTCTGAGTATTCTATTTGCTATCATGGAAATGTTTTAGGACCATCATATGCTATTGATATTCATG
Source organism: Cunninghamia lanceolata (assembly GCA_027924645.1). NCBI lineage: Eukaryota > Viridiplantae > Streptophyta > Pinopsida > Cupressales > Cupressaceae > Cunninghamia > Cunninghamia lanceolata. The sequence goes on from BSBN01000193.1 coordinate 12,159,925, forward strand.
GATTTGTGGATTCAGATTGGGCAGGTGACATTAACAGCAGGAGATCCACTAGTGCTTATGTTTTTACACTATTTGGTGGTGCTATTAGCTGGATGAGTAAGTGACAAGCTTGTTGTGATGTTCACAACACGCCCCATTATGCTCCTTAGCAAAATGGGGACCCCTGCTAATGTTTTGCTTTTTGCTTCTGCTTGTGTTTTTCTGCTTTCTGGCGGTTTGGTAAAAATAAGTCAGGTGCATCATCATCATGATATTGGATGAGGTAGGTCATCATCATGAGGTCAGTTTTTCTAAGTTCATATTTTGTTTCTATGACCTCATATTTAGAAAGAGCTTGAAATTCCATGCAGGTTTGCCTTTTACATCACTCAAAAATTCGTCCATATGTGGAAGTTATGCGCAGTCAAAGTTTTGGTCAAACCTGATAATCGCAAGTGATCATCATATTTTTTTTATGTTGTCAAGGTCATCATGATCTTGATCTATCACCTGATAAAATCATGTAGTCGAAATATCCGGACGTCAATCTTAGGTGGTAGTGCCCTTTACCCGTCAAATGGCCTTATGCGCATCATGAGCATCATGATTTTAGGAGGGTCATATTTTATAAACTCGGTTTTGCTGTATGAAGAACGTCATCATCATATTTGAAACGCCCCCCCGATAATATCCTGAGGTTCAAATATCCGGACGTCAACTTTAAGTCATAGTAAGTTTTCCCCGTCGAGCGGTCTTTTGTATCGCGAGCATCATGCTGATATTTTAACATTACCTGATATTATAATATCATGCTGATATTATAAGATCACCCTGACTTAGAAAATCCACCATCGGCATATTTGCATGCGCATGTTAAAATCTTATCGGAGGGTCATCATCCTGATATTTGCTGAAGTTTGCTAAGATGATGATGACGTTTTCATATCCTCCTAATCTCCTTTTGCATGATCATATTTTAAATATCACCCTAGCGTTAACCTGATGATGACCTCAACTCATCTTCATGCTCCGAAAATGAAATATGATGATTACGTCATCATGATAATTCGATGAGGAGAATCATCATATTTTTTATCCTGTCATATTGTCAAGATCATCATGATCTTGTTTGTCTACCCGATATTTCGTAAAGTCCTCCTACCGAGAAAGAACGACCTTTTGCAATATCCTGATGATCATCATCATCACATTTCCTTTCGGCAGGATATTTTCCAAAACATGATCCAGTTAGCGAAACATCCTGATGACATCATGTTCTAAGTTTGACAAAGGCCCCGGATATCATGATGACGTCATCCCGATCTGATAAACGAAGAAGCAAATATCCTGATGATGATCATCATCACATTTCCTTTCAGCAGGATATTTTCTAAAACATGATCCGGTTCGCGAAATATGATGATGACGTCTTATTATAAGTTCGATAAAAGCCCCGAATATCCTGATGATCTTCATCATCCTGATCTTTCGAGAGGGTTACCTTGGCCACAAAGGGGTCATATTACAATCATCATCCTGATCATGCTCCTTAGGTGACCCGATATTACAATTATCCCCTGATCTTAACTGAACATGACGATGACGTCATCTTTTGCGTTTTAATGGAGCCCGAATATGATGATGACGTCACCATCATATTCCATTCCTCAACACCAGGATCATATTTCATATCCTCCTATTTTCCTTCGACATGAATATGATGATGATGTTATTCTTTTCCCCAATAGACAGAAGCGAAACATCCTGATGACGTCATCTGCACATTTGAAAGGGAGAGCATCATATTTCCAGAATATCATGCAGATGAAGTGAGCATCGGCCAAGCAGTGAATATCGGCCATACATTGTTTTTTGACACGCCGATGGGCGGGAAATGAAGCGGTGGAGTTTTAAACCATTTTTTGGCGCCCGTGGCATTTTTCGGTTAGCGATGGTTGACCCGATGGGTTTTGAGCGGTCTGAATGCGTTTTGGACGCGTTTTTAGAGTATTTTGGACCCGATTTCCATGATTTTGCACAGTCACCTGGATTTAAATGATTATTTTAATTTCCTGCTGTTTATGTGATAAATGAAATACTTATTGCTTGTCTTGTCTTGCAGGCTTGCAGTTGAGGAAGCAGCTGGAAAGTCAACACAGTGACTTCATGAAGGAAGGAAATCTGATCTCAGGAGCAGGAAGATAAAGATGAAGTGCGAAAAAGTCAAGGCCATTCAAGTGAAGAACAAGGTTGCAGCTGAGAGTATTACTACAACAGACAAACAGAAGTTATTGCTGAGCTGCCAGAACTTCTTGGAAGGGGCAATATTTCGCCCAGATTTGACACTGCTCAGAGATATTTTGAAGAACTGGTTCACCTGTATTTATTGCTGTAACCAGGGGTTTGAACTAGGGGTTCAGTTAGGTTTTTGCTGTAGTGAGGACAATCAGAATGTCTATATATTGTTCCTCTCTACACTGTAATACTTTACAACAGGGATTTTAGGAAAGCAACAGGGGCTACAGCAAGATTTTCTTTTAGAAATACACAGTGAGTTAGCTTAGCATAGTTTAGAAGTAGAAGAAGGAGGTTGCCTGTTTGTCTGCAGTAAGGTACGCGTGGAATGTCTGGCTACCTTACTGTATCTGTAAAGCTTGTAAGTTCTCTGTAGTATGATCAATGAAACTAAGAGTCATTCCTACATTATAAATCATGTATGACTATTCGTTTCTAATACAATAGAATCTGGAGTTCTGCATCTATCTTCTGAGTGTTCTCCTGCTCTTCTTTGTGTTTTGAAATATTTTCTTTGAGAGCTTGCAATTTTAAATGTATGTTTGTGAAAATGCTCAGAACTTACATTTAAGGTTTTTACTGTGGATTTGATCAAATTATTGTGGTATTTACATAGTGCATAACAGAAACAATTAGATCCTTCGGTAGATTAAATGAGGTATTGATTAGATCTTTCTAACTTTTCCCAACCCATCTGAAATATTTAGCTGAAAACGTAGAAATCTAAAGGAAATTGTCTCAAATTTGAAGAAGCATGCATAAAAAGAGCTATAAGTAGACAGTTTTCATAAATAGATAAAGAAGAAAGCTGCAAAAAATTCAAGAAAACCATCTAAAACTTGCAGCCCGGTATCACTTTTATGCAAAGGAATGAAAGTATTGACATATCTCATGACCTTTTTGCATATTCTTAGTCCAGTAAACCACCAAACAAACCTAAACTACGTAAGGCCCCTTGAACATTACAGCTTCACATTGACCAACTGAACTTGACCAACCGAACCATTGTAGACTTGGGATTAGTTGAATCTCAAATGATTCCTTCTTATCTTTCAAGTATAGTTTCAGTTCATTTCATGTGAATTTTAATTTATTGTTATGATTGTATCAAAACGATCATCAACAAACCTGTTGTTGCTCTGTCCATGATAGAAGCTGAGTATATGGAAGAAACTCATGCTTGTAAGGAATCCATTTGGCTTAAGAGATTTTGTTCCGATATTGGTGTTGATGCAGGTCAAATCACGATCAGTTGTGATAGTCAGAGTGCAATTTGCCTTGTAAAGAATCCAACTTTCCATGCTAGAACCAAGCACATTAATGTTCAGTTTCACTTCATGAGGGACATGGTTGAGGATGGAAAGGTAAATTTGGAGAAGGTAGATACTTTGAAGAATGTTGCATATGCATTGACAAAACCAGTGGGCACAGAGAAGTTTAGATGGTGTTTGGAGTCTATGGGCCTCTCGGCCTATAGCAGTTAAATCATGTTTTTCTATTGGCTCTTACAAGGTGTTCGACAAGTGGGAGAATGTTGGGAATTAAGGTGTCTCAACCTTGGTACTTCTCTACATTTGTAATGTTTGTATTTATTATTCAATTGCCTATGTTGTAAATAATTGGAAATACCACTTTGTCATATTGTGGGATGTGGCACGGTGATGTGTCAATCCTACATGGATTATGACAACTTGTTATATTGTCCTCACATGAGGAGATAGGCATCCCACTTAGTGGTAGTAATATTCTGCCATGTGTTGGCATTTTCTATGTTGTGTAAGGAATGTTTGCCTGAAATAGTTATGACAGATTCCTATGACGAATCTATGACATGTAAGAGTCGAGAATAGAAGGTTGTAAGATAGGTAATGACATGTGTCATGAAGCATCTTTGAATGAGGCATATTTGGATGCCCCAAAGTACAATATGATGTTTTGTAAGAGAATATTCTATTTATAGCATGTGTATGACAGATTCTCTTACAGCTGTAAGTTGTAACCACTATGACAGATTCTATGACGGTCGTAAGTGTCGTAAGAGCATCTGTCATAGCCCATTTTGGAAATAGGTGACCTCTTTGGGATGGGAGTTGTGGAAAAGTGTTAGACACATTCTACAATGTTGGCCAAGTGTCCCTAGGCATTGGTTTTGGTCCAACATGCCATATTGGACGCCCATTCCAAGAAAGGTCCAAATTGCCTTGTATGTTCTATTTAAACAGGTGCTTGGAGATGGAGTTTGTATCACAGGTTTACAGATACTATTATGCTACCAGATTGACTCCAAAAACAAGTGTCGAAGACCATTGAATCTTGCATTGCAAGTGTATTGTAAACATTCTTTCAGATTTGTTAATACGTTGTGCAGGTTTTTGAGTGTGGTGTTTTTCACCCGATAAGGATTTTCCCCACCATAAATCTTTGTCTTTCTTCTTCTGTCTACTTTCTGGTTCTTGTGTTTTGCTGCAATATCTCATGGTAATGGTTTAACATTGCTGTAATAGTTAGGATAAAGTTGAATTTGCATAGTCCTCTCCTCATTAGATTAGTGTAGGAAGCATTTCCGCACACCTAGCTTCCTTTCATATATGTCATAGGACTAGTATGTGACACATATGTGTTTGAACACTAATGTCCATGAGACACAAGCGGTGGTTGAGTATATGGCGGTGAATTAGGACCAAGGTTTTGCATCACATGGGAAGTATAAGATGGATTGGCATTGGTCAATGGCTGTGAGTTTAGAGTTGGGTTTATGACATGGTAAGTGATGGAAGCATTGGTAGAAGTGGAAGAAGGATGGATATTCAGATTTGTATCTTGGACAACATGAGGGTTGGTATATGTTGCATATTGGGTGATGATGGGCAATCCTTGAGTGGTATAAGATGGATTGATGGCTTGTGAAGGATTGTAAGAAGATGGTGGAATTGATGTAAGTTGGTCAGCATGAGAGACTGTGGGGCTAAGATTGTCTTGTGAAACAATAAGTGGGTCATTCATGTCAATGAGACTAACATTGGGGTTTTATGATGTGTTTGATGGATCCATTGAAATCGTGGAGATGATATTAGCAGTGGTAGAGATATGGGATGTGGTTTCTACATGTGATGCAATAGGGGTAGCAGATTGCAATTGTTGCAAGACATGGACAAGTTGTGTTGTTTGAATAGCTTGGGAAACTTGTGGAATATGAGATACAGGGATAGCTTGTGACATGATAGGAGTTTGCTCTTTGGCAACATGGATAGCTTGTGTTACTTGAGGTACAGATACAGTCATGGTAGGAGAAGGGGTATGTTGTGAAACATGGAAAGGTGGAATGTTCAGATTTTTTGAAAGGAAGGGGAGTACATTAGTTGGAGTGATCAAAGGTTCTAAAGTGTACTCTGAACATGGTGGGTCAAAGGAAGTAACAATTGGTAATGAAAGAGATGGGTTGGAAGATGGATTTTGCAACATGGTATGTGATGGTGTGGCTATGATAGATGGTCCCTTTGGAAAACCAGTGAGAGTGCTTGGATCATGCTCTCGAATAGAGGATATGTCAAAGTCTCTTGGTAATTTAGCTCCCATATGTGCTAGTTGCAAGAAGTAGCGGTTAGGATTGGATAAAACAAGTCTCTCGAATTGATCCCATACATGTCTATCTCTAAATTCTGATAAGTCTTCTTGGGATTGTTCTTCATAAGTCTCCAAAAATGTTTGAGGTTGCACTTGTTGTGAAGATGGTTCTTCAATGGTATATCCCTTGGGCACAAACATATGAGAAGGCAAGCTGAGTGTAAATTGAGTCATGTCTCTAAGGGGTGTTGATCTAGATTGTTGCATCTTGGCTTCCATCTTAGCTTGCAAGTTTGCTTCCATTTCAACTCTATATTGGCTCCTAGTTTGAGGCATGATTGTTGATCTTGAAATTTGGACTTTTTGGTTTGCTAAGGTTGAGACCCAAAGGTGATGGTTTGCTGGTTGGTTGATTGGTTGTTGGTTTTCTTTGTTGGTTTGTTGTTTTCTTTGTTGTTTTCTTTGTTGTTGGGTTGCTTGGTTAATTGTTGATGTTGTTTGGTTGTTGGTTGCTAATTGTTTGATGATTGGTTGACAAATTTCCCTAGAGGATAGCTCACACACTTAAAGGGAAGAAAGCTAGTTGATGTTGTTGTTTACTAATATTGCTAAGGCTAAAGCCAAAAGATGTTTTGTTGATGTTGGATTGATTGTTGGTTGTTTTGGTTTGCTGATTTGAGGTCTCAAAAAGATGGAAAGTCCACAATGTCTAATTATTTTCTATGCTTAAGATAGAAGACAAAGTCTAGGTGTTTGTAAATGCTTAGAAGCAGGTATGAAAGCTAGTGTTAAAGCTAAGTAAGCTGAAAATGTAGTTGGTTTGGCTAAATTGCTAGGTTTTGTTGATATTTAGCTAGAGGTGACAGATAATAGCTCAGATGCGACACAGAAAAAGCCAAAGGTGATTAATAATAGCTCAGAATTGATCTAGTTTTAGTGCAAGTAATAGGATATAGTATCAGCCAGGAGCAAGCTAGTTTTCTATAAGTGAGCAGTTTTGGTTCAAAAGTAATTTTTTGCGGATTAAAGGTGACTCAATTTGGGCCAAAGGCAAGCGACTGTTGTTCAAAAGCAACTAGATTTAAGCAAAAGTTAACTGACTATTGTTTAAAAGTGACTTGGTTGTATGTATATAGGTAGTTAAGGCTCAAAAGTGATTTGTGTCTATCAGGGAATATGTCTGAATTATGTTTTTGATAAGAAAATAGTGATTTCAGTCACTCACACTCACAACAATCATAAACTTGTACAATGTAGGCTAGGAAAGGACTATATTTGTTGAGTCCCTTGGACATGCTTATTCAAAGAAGATAGCTTCAGGATGTTGGTAGCACTGGATCCCCCTTACAATGCACACACTTCTCATGCATACCAAGATTTGGGTTTCCTAAGGCTTGTCCCCCTACCAAGCCTTAGGATTGTCCCTGTTATCTCTACTAAGAACCACGTGAATTAGGGAAGCTTCAAAGGTCCCACCTTTTGCGTCAACAAATAGAGGGTTTTTGGCTACTACACAAGATTACTAATAAGGGCATCCATTTAGGTGGCTATACGTGTGGTAGCACTACTCTCCATTATGAAGTCTCCCAGCCCTCAAGGGTTACACCTTGGAGGGTTTTGGGGGAGGTTGGTTGTCAATATAACACAACAACACCTATTGTTTGTGGCTTTCGATACAAACACTTTTCTTATATAGCAGTTTGGAAGGACTTGGATTTATCCCGTTACCACTTGGGTCATATCCCTTATCACACTGGGAAGGCAGGCCCTCTAAAGATAATAACAAGTTCTCATACACCCAAGATCCATTTGATAGGCAAGGGGAGAGGACACTTTTGTTATTAAATGTAGGCTACAAACATGTGCATTCAAGCAATCAAGAAAGATAAATCAAGCATGGAGCAAACAATGATTCATTTTAAGCACCAAGCCCAGATGTTGCTAAATTAGTGAAAAAATACAAGTCTTGGACTAATCGGAGCTGCAACATATATGTTAGTAGTTTGATAACCTCCTTTTCTTGGACAATCGATAAGATGATGCACAAATACCCAATTAGTAACCAAGAAAACCAAACTACAAAATGATACAGACAGAAAGCAACACAGTTACAAGAGGTGATCAACTATTAATCAGAAGCGACCTATATTCTACGGAAAGCAAACTATTACAGATCAGAGGTGATGGTAGTAAAACTAGATGTGAATTGATAAATCCCATAAGCGATGCAAAAAGGCAACAGGTGACTGCTTACAGATCATAAACGATTCAAATTTGTGACAAGACAGGACATAACAAAAACCCCTAATTTTGCAGAAAGTGATCCAGATAGCTAAAAGTGATCACTATCAAATTAAAAGCGATACAAATAAGGACATAAGCGAACACTGTTATCTTAGAAATGATGCAAAAAAGGTAATAAGTGACTACTGTTTGCTCAAAAGTGATCTAGAATATGTTGTAAGAGGCAGGTTTCAGCTTAAAAGTAATGCATATATTTAGACAGTGATTGGTTTTCACTCAAAAGTAGCTAAACCTTGCCCTAAGTGCTTGAAAAATCTAATCTTCATAAAAACAACTTCAAATAACAAAGTTAATCAAGGACGTGAGTTCCACCTAGAAAAATGCTGACAATTAAAGACTTTGGTGTGACTTTGAGGTCCAATAAAGAACCAATAACTGTCAAGCTCAATTTGCTGAAGCTCACTGTAGCTCATCTTTGTCAAATCCTAGAGATCCACAAACATCATGAATGAATATTGCAACACTTTGCATAGGAGCAAAACCCTAAGTCGAGAGCATCATGTTTCAAAGTTTAACTTTGCAAAATGAGCTTATAAAACAAACCTTTCATCGTATGTATCATTTGACTATTACTCCCGATGTGCCTTAAAGGGCCCAGTGACAAATAAACAAAAAAATATCAACATTTACCTTCTTCACAAGCCCAAAACCTATTGGCCAAGTCAAAGACTTAAGGAGCCTAAAAACATGCTTTGGTTTTTTAATTTTTGAATGAGATAAATCAAAACCCTTTAAACATATGGTAAATTTCACTTTAGATAAATCATAATCACATTTAAACAACCTTAATATCTTTTAACAATATGAAACTTCCTTAAGGTACAAGAGAGATATTAAGGAATGATCAATGAAATCATAACAAATATAACCCCATGTCTTGGTAAAATTGAATAACAATTGATTTTCCTCCAACCATATGAAGATTACCAAGAATGAAATCAATGATGCCACATGAAATAAAGAAAATATAACCTTTCTTTGTATCCCATTGAGATCAAGCTTTTAAAGTTAACTAAAACAAGAACCATTTCATATCAATGATAACCTTGATGACTAATGTTTGCATATTGGATCAAATGCCTTTTTCAACATTGAACTTTAGGTGAAATGAGACCATAATCTTGCACCGTCTATAATACCTGACCATATGAATCTCATCATGATATCATGGAACTTAACCATTCAAAAATCCTTATCAGTAAAAAAATTATGCAATCTTGAGCCCACTGTAATGCCAAGAACCACAATACCATCGCAATGAGAGAACCAATGCCATAGCACACCAACTTGCATTAAATGCTAAACATATTAACTATGTCATATGAATAACATCACGAATAGCATCTTGATGTCATATGAATAACATCACGAATACCAAGTCAACCAAATGCTTCCAAATGTACTATCACTAATAATAATAACCAAATACCTCTGCCAATTGTCATGATATAACTGTGATCAACTATCATTGTGCCACAAACCTGAGAGTTTGTGTATTTGTCATCAAGGACAATAACCTAAGAGGGAAACAAACTCCCCCTTTGTCCTTGATGTAAAAACATAACTCTCTCTCTCTCTCCCTTTTTGCATAAAAGACAAGGGAGAAAGAAGGGTGCCATTGCCTCAATGATAGATCAGGAACCATAATCCAACATGCTACAAAAAGAAAAGATAAGAAAAAATATGAAATATAAAGCATACCATTACTGGTTAATGTAGCACAAAGCATCCAAAATGTCCTAAAACATTACTATACTATCAATACCAAACAATGAACATGTATCATAGTAGGAGAAACAAATTACTTACAAGCACAACAGAATATGCCAACCATGTGAAACATCAGACCATCAAAGAGCAAAAACATAGATATGATTACTATCACAAAACTGGCAAAGCAAACATCACTGTATACCACTGTAATAGTCCATCAGCTGAAATAATCCAACAACAAGAACCAACTGAAAGCACTTGAGGTACTGAAAACACTAGAATGCGCCATAATCCTTATATATCAATGATCAAGAGGCATCAAGAGAACATCATCAAAGCACCAAGAGAACATCTCTATATTCCATTGTAGACCACTGTCACCTTGTTTCTTCAAAAAAAATAATGTTGCAAGCATTTTCTCCCCCTTGGATGGACCCCTAACTAAAACACCATCACTAACATATGTCCAAGCAACTGTTAACACACTGTGAAGAACAAGATTGTCATAAACCATAAAGAAAAATAAAACCACTATCAGTACATTAGAGAACAAGAAAATAAATCAAAGATTATGAGACCATGTAAGTTGTAGTACCCAAAGCACTATCAGAAAACATAAAAGACCCTTTTCCTCATCTTTGAAACATGATAAAAAACTTGTTGTACCACTTGTTCTATCATCAACCTTGTAATACCACTGTCTTGAAGCCATAACATTGACATCAAAAACATAGGACAGTATACCTAACATCTAGTCAAACCTTGTTAACCTGCTATCCTACTTCATCTGCAAACTACTATCATGGATATGATTGATCACACATGTTGTACTAGCATGAACACAATCATTTTCACATTTTCACAAATATTGACCTTGTAAATGACTACCTTGTGCAACAATGAGTGACAAATTATATGGTAACTATCATAGTTTTATTGTCATTCTACTTTATCACTACAAAATGAGACAACATATATGCTAAGCATTATATTTTAGCAAAAATTACCCTTTTGAAATCACCATAACATTGGCATACTATAATGAAGACATCTTATCAGTTCCCAAGATACATTGTCCTTCACTATCAGCAGATAACATTTTTTGTCAGCAACAGTAGTATTTTTTGCATACATTCTTCTAATACTACAAATCATTGTTCAAAAACATGATAGAAAGATGTATAAACCATGAATGGCATCATGACTCCATAATGTGACATTAGTGTATCATCACTGATATGAACACTAATACTGTTTTATTATGATGTAGTGGAAACCATTGTGACACCTCGTCTATTCTTCTACATTTTTATCTCATGACTGTCAGGGTACTTGCCACTACAACACTTTGTCAAGCATTTGGGCAATCACTGTTACCATTATTTTTATCAAACAACACTTAATGACCATTGAAACTAGATGACTACTATAGCACCTATTGAATCTGATGCAAAGAGATTTATGCAAATCATTGCTTCCAAGAACCTTCCCATAAATCATTGTACTATCAATACTTATCCAACATAAAGAAAATGTTTGTCAGACCTAAACAAACTATAAGTCCCCCTACTATTAATGAAAGTACTTATTACACTATTATCATATAACTCAGGGGATGAATGATTAACAATAAACAACTCCCCTAACTTTGTACCTCATACACAGAATATATAAATGTACTCAAAAGGCAAATAACTTATTGAACTACAAAGGAAGATCAATAAACCTAATGCAACTAACAACTATAGGGATAAAATATGATACTTGAAGTGCACCTTGAGAACACACATAAATGATTTAATGAAGAGAAATATGAGGAAGATTATCTAGTCTCTCCCTCAACTAACCAAGCATTTTCATGCATTTGTTTTCTTGCAAAATATAAATGTTTCCTTGAGTCCTTGAACCTACAGCAACAACTTCACCTATTTTCTTTCTAATCACACATCCAAGAGCATCAAAAAGAATATAAAAGCCTTGACCACAAATTTGAGTTACACTTAAAAGATTATGCTTGAGACCCTCTACATAGTATACATTATGCAAAGGTAAGTCATCATCCAAAGAAATAGTACCTTTCCCTATGACCTAAATACAATCATCATTTCCAAACCGCACTAATCCTCCATCACAATATTTAAATTTGATAAAGTTGCTTATATCACCTGTCATGTGGTGAGAGCACCCACTATCTAAAACCCACAAATTTTTTACCTTGGCATGTAAATTTGTTTGATCAAGCATACCTTCTACCTTTTCATCAACCTTCTTTGGACTCCAAATCAAATTTGTTTTAGCAGAATTAAAAGATGGTTTGGAAAGAATGTTTGATTTATTTTGTTGTACAACATTGTTGAACCTATAACTCTTTACTATATACCTAAAATTTCCACTCTGTTAATTTGAACTCCTTTTAGACATAAATGTTGTCATAAACAGGGTTTCTTCCTCTTCTTCAGGAGATTTCTCTGAGAAACTGTCTGTCACATCAGCAAACAAACTTTTCTTTTTAAAACCATGTTTCCCTTTAAAATTATAATATTTTTTCTTTCTCAGTTTTCTATTATTTTCTTCATCACTCTCATGTTCTTTATTAGGGCATTGAGCAGCATAATGCCCAAATCTTGCCACAATTAAAATACTTAAAGGGTAATTTCCCTTGATATCTATTTGATCCTCTTCTTAGTTTGCTTACTAAAATAGACTCGTCTTCATTCACTTTTTCAGACTTAGAATTTATTTCTTTATCCTTTTTAACAATTTTGAAAGCAGTTTCTTTGTTAGGATTATCATTGCTCTTTCTCATTTCATAGGAAGTAAAAATACCATGAAGAGCATCTATACTTAATGTCTTCATGTATCTTTCTTCAACAACAGAAGTCTTATAATCATATTTAGGAGACAAGGTTCTTAACACCTTTTTAATAATAGTTATCTCTTCTATTTTTTCTCCTAAACCTCTCATAATGTTTACAATTTCTTGGACTCTTTGAAGGTAATCAACTACCTTCTCTTCATTAGTCATTCTTAACCCTTCAAACTTGTTTCTCAGAGCTTGAAGTTTTTCTTCTTTTATATCCTCATCACCCTCATAGATGTTTGAAAACTTTTCCCATATGGACTTAGTTGTTTTGTATTCCATGACCTTGACTAAGACATCATTGGACAGACCACAGCAAATGGCATCTACAGCCTCTACATCACAATCATAATCTTTTTTCTCATTAGTAGTAGATGGTGTTCCTGAACAAAAATAACTAGTTTCAATTGCATTCCAGACATCCAAGCCTAAAGACTTTATGTGATGAATAATTCTATACTTCCAAAAAGCAAAATCGGTACCATCAAACAATGGTGCTCTAAATGTAGAAAGACCTTCCTGGGATGACATGGTATGTACTCCACCAAGAATCCCTTAGGTTGGTTAAATATTTTCGATAAGGGTCTAGCTCTGATACCACTTGTTGGAGTACTTGACAATACTGAGAGGGGGAGTGAATTAGTGTTGTAGAAAACAAAACACTTTATTCACTTTTATTTTCAAACTTTTAAAATAGAAGAAGATGTTGATTTAGGCTTTATCAATGCTAGAGATTGTGCATCAAAGAAATGAACAAACAAGTATAATGGATAAATGAATCATGCAACAAATGAGACCATAAGACAAATTTCAGGAGTGGAAAACCCTCTTGGGGTAGAAAAACCACTTAGTAAATGCCTCACTGGCTTATTCAAAAATCATGCCTCATTGGCTATAGGAAAATGTCTCACTGACTTTTATCACTACCTCACTGGAAACATAAGCCTCACTAGGAACACAAGCCTCACTGGAAACACAAGCCTCACTGACAACACAAGACTAAATGGCAACATAAGCCTCACTCGCAATGATCATATTGTCTCACTGAGATGATCACTTACAACTTCTCAAAGATCAAATGAAAAATGTACAATACAGAGGCTCTCTCTATTTCTCTACAATTCATATCTTGATAGTCTCATTTATTTGAGACTCAATAATACATAACCAAAATTGTGCACATTAGCTCAAAAATGTTTTTGCATTACACCACACTACTATTTTCTCAATGATAGTGTAAATATAATATCATCAACACCATATTAGTTGTTTACACTACATGCCTTTTTATACACTCAAAGTTCTTTGTTTCTTTCATCAAACAACTTGTAAGAGTGGGTAAACTGTTTGAAGTAGTTTCTAACTGAATCTATAATTGTCAAGAGCATGTGGTCAAACAAGGCCATATGGGTTATGGGAAACCTTTCACAAAGTCCTTTACAAATAACCAAAGTTTAATCCAAGTGTTTCATATAGTTTTCAAATAGTCTAATGTAACCATAGAGATAAAACATCTTTCCAAAGCTGCAGTTAACAACACTTAACTACATCATATGGAAGGTAAACAAATGCCATCATAACTATTTTTGAACACATTTCATAAAATGCAAACATCATTTATGCAAGTGGGTAAAAACTTTCTCAACCAGGTAAGCCTCCATATGTTGTAGTTACAAACCCTAACCACAACAAAAGAATGAGTTTATCAACTGCTTATCATTCTTTAACACATAATTGTTCCTCAATAAAAGGTAAGTGAGGTAAATGACACAACAAATCCCATCTCGAGGTCAAAGATCTCATAACCAAAACCAAAGCTCAATGTCAAAACAATACTCTATAGATTTAGACTCCCATGACCATAGTGAATAAATGCTTTAAACAAAAACTCAACTGAAGAACTACATGGTACAAAACACAATACATTTTGTCTTGCCTCACGGAGTTGAAACACATGAATATCTGTAAGACAGGCTTGAACAACAACTTCTTTCACTTATTTTAATTGCTTGGAAATCATTTAAGACAAACCATCAAAATGAACCTTCAACTGAAACAACAAAGGAATAATATCAGCTGGAAAAATACTGACAATTGAAGGCTTTGTTGTGACTTTGAGGTCTAAGAAAGAACCAATAACTGTCAAGCTCACTTTGTTGAAGCTCACTGTAGCTCAGCTTTGTCAAATCCTGGAGATCCACAAACATCATGACTAAATCATGCAACACTTTGCATAGGAGTGAAACCCTAAGTCTAGAGCATCATGTTTCAAATTTTGACTTTGCAAAATGAGCTTCCAAAACAAACCTTTCATCGTATGCATCTTTTGACTATTAGTCCCGATGTGGCCTAAAGGGTCCAGTGACAAATAAACAAAAAACATTAACATTTACCTTCTTTACAAGCCCAAAACTTGCTGGCCAGATCAAAGACTTAAGGAGCCAAAAAACATGCTTTGTTTTTTTTAATTTTTAAATAAGATAAATCAAAACCCTTTAAACATATGTTGCCTTTCACTCTAGAGAAATCATAATCACCTTTACACAACCTTAATATCTTTTAACAATATGAAACCTCCCTAAGATACAAGAGAGATATTAAGGAATGATCAATGAAATCATAACAAATATAACCCCATACCTTGGTAGCATTGAATAACAATCGATTTTCCTCCAACCATATGAAAATTACAAAGAATGAAATCAATGATGCCACATGAAATAAAGAAAATATAACCTTTCTTTGTATCCCTTTGAGATCAAGCTTTTGAAGTTAACTAAAACAAGAACCATTTCATATCAATGATAACCTCGATGACTAATGTTTGCATATTGGATCAAATGCCTTTTTCAACATTGAACTTTAGGTGAAATGAGACCATAATCTTGCACTGTCTATAATACTTGACCATATGAATCTCATCATGATATCATGGAACCCAACCATTTAAACATTTTTATTAGTAAAAAATTATATAATTTTGAGCCCACTGTAATGCCAAGAACTACAATACCACTACAATCAGAGAACCAATGCCATAGCACACCAACTTCCTCAAATGCCAAACATATTAACTATGTCATATGAATAACATCATGAATACCATCCTGATGTCATATGATAACATCATGAATACAAAGTCAACCAAATGCTGCCAAACACACTGTCACAAATAACAATAACCAAATACCTCTACCAGCTATTGTGATAGCCAACTATCATGATACAATTGTCATCAACTATCATTGTGCCACAAACCTAAGAGTTTGTGTATTTGTCAGCAAGGACAAAAACCTAAGAGGGCAACAAGCCCGGTAGAAGATTCATCTTAAATTTCTCAGGTTGAGGTGGACCATCTTGGTTTTACTCAAGCCCCATCACAACCCCAGATGCTTGACGTAGGAGCATCCCTAGTTCAAGATAATTCTTGCATCAACCAAAAACAATTGCATTTAAGTTTCTTTCTTTTCACTTTCTAATTCAGTATATTTGGTTTAGTCAGTAGCAGTTTCAATATTTTGGTTGACATTTTACCACAGTTTCATTTTAGACCTTGTGGAGATGAGATTATCATATAGACACATTCATGTAGATCATATCCAAATCTTAGATCATTTGGATTAGGTATCGGTAAGATATATCTATCAGAAGATCAACTGTTTTCTTAGAACAGAGCATCTTGGTAGTCTCAAACAAGCAGTTAAAGGAGAAGACTTGAGCATTTCATGACTTATGGATCTAAATGACACATCATTTAATGTTGTTTGGATTATGATTGACCTTCCTTGAGATCTACACATCATTCCATTCATTTGTGGAGGAGTTCTACTCAATTGGGTCTGACATATCCATGTACACACCTTACAACTCTTCATTAGACTTTGTGATCCTCCTTGGCCGATCATGAGTTCATAGTTAATAGTTTGAATTTATTGTGATAGAGCTTCAAATCTATATCTTGTGCATATTTTGTAACCATCAGATCATGCATGTGAGCCCTAATTGTAAGCCCACATGTTGCCAGCCAATTTATATTCAAATTCTATGATATACTGAATGACCGAATCTGCATTTTGTTTATATCTTTGAGTTGTTTCCATTGTGTTTACTCTAGCTACATGGCCTAGATAGTTCAATTTGTGGACCCTCCTAACCATAACTACACCATCATAGCTTTGGTAGAGGACCTTAAATTAAAACAAGAATTGGTCTGGGTCTTCTGAAAATTTTCCTGAAAAAGTTGGTAGGAATGTAGGCGATATGTTTTTCATGGGAGGTTCATTCCTTTTAGGAGTTATGGATATTGGATAAGAGAATGTTCTATTATTATCTGGTTCATCACCATCTCCATAGAGATTATCACCCATTGTAAAAAGTGTTTCAGAGAAAAGTGGAGATTCTCATGGTACAGGAGATCCTTGATTGATCAGATGGTCTGGCTATTCTTCTAAACTAGATTCCAGAGGTGTACTAACTATGGTTCCATAGGCCTACTCAGAAACTAATGGATCTAGAATGCACTTGTTTAAAAAGTCTTATGAACACCTTAACCTACAATGATTTGTACATTATTTCTCCAGCAATGATGCCAAAAATGATGATGTCATTGTAGTGGTTGTTAATTCATCATCATTTAATTATCAATCTAGAGGTGTCTGGAGTGGTCTATAACAAGACTCTTAGTGTGGGAGGTTTCAGAGTTGAATCTGAATTAGGTGTATGGATGGTCTTTCGATGTATTGTGTAAGGTCTAGTTTACCTAACTTGTTGAAATAAACATACATGTGGGAAATAGAAACTACATAATTACTTGGAAATAAACACACATGCTTCAAAGGAAACTATTCTGATTGCTTGGAAATAAACACACAAGATTTAAAGGAAACTATTCTGATTGCTTTGAAATAAACACACATTCTTTAAAGGAAACTATTTTAATTGTTGAAAATAAAAAACAAGGTAATTGCATCACTTGTCAAACTACAATAGTGAGATACTCTGAATACAACAATACTATTAGAATAACAAATCTCTCATTTTTTAGTGTTTTCAAAATTTAAAGGACAAAACATATAGGTGACAATTATCTAGATAATCATACAAAAGGGAAAACACAACATAAGATTAACATGCAGATATAACAATGATCAATAGAAAGACACAACATAATTGCATGGAAATGGGATATTGAGAGATTTCCTTGAAGTTGGGGAAGCGGGCCCTACTTTCCTAGCTGGAGATGATCCTCTTGAACTCAAACTATCTTCAGAAGAAATTTCCCATCATTTGTATTCAAACAAGTCCCAAAATAGGCATGGGTAGATGAGTGAAAAAAAGGAGTTTTCCTCTAGCTAAAAATATAATATGAGTAACAATTTGACTATGAAACTAGAACTAACTAAGAGAGACTAACTAGCTCCTATTTATATGCTTGAGGTTTATTGAAAGGAATAACTATTAGCAATCCCAACTGCAGTGAACTGGGATTAAAACTAGTTGTTTTAATTATTACACTAGCAATTCCTCTGCGAGTTACTTCAAACCAGAGATTTGTATCAACTTAGTCATTCGCAGATTGAATGATTTCTTGGAATGGTACAGCGCTAATGGGAAGTTACTTCAGTTGGCATAGATGTTGATTGATAGCTACTTCAATTGTCACTTAAACAAAGTGATGTGTAGACTTGGATCTTAACAAGTTAATTTATTGAGGTGTGGTTTATGTTTGTGTTGCTGGAAGTTTCTTAAGTAGCCCTAGTATTGACTTGTAATAGCCATCGACTCAAGGAGAGGATGACTCTCTTGGTGGTTAGTGGCATTTGGAGCTGTATGCAGTTTAATCTTTTTACAAGAAAGGGGGCTCTGGAGGGATCCAAAGACCATTGGGAGGCTCACCACTGTAATCCTTATGTAATCATACACAACTTATACCACAAATTCATAAGTATATACATTCAAAAATACAATTCAAGTAATTTAGCCAAGAGATTTCAACAAAATAAAATAAGGACTAAACATATATATAATCCAACCAAAAGACAAATATAATCATTACATATATATATGCCATAAAGTTATATCAGAGTCTTTTTAGCACAAAAAATATATAGAAATTGTTGAGTCATATATTTAACTCACCAATACTCTTGACAAATGACACAAAGAGATGCTTTGTCCCTATGCCAATGAGAATAAACAAATACAAAAATATCCTAGAAGTTTTTCAACTCAAAACAATGAGCACCACCCTTTTATAACACAAGGGGAGCTCCTACATTTCATCAAGATTCTGTCAAAATCTTATAGTAGTATTCAGTTGCACTAGAAAGTACTAATAAATTTCAAACCTCCCCATTAGTTTACGTTAACTATCTTTTGTTTTTACCTTTATTTATTGAGAATGAGCAGTTGAGTTGTGCCCATGACTCCTCAACATTCAATGCAGGGCTGTCAAACATCAAAGCTCTTAGGACCATTGAAAGATCCCTTAGCCACAAGAACCTGATGCAATCATGTTTCTATATTAAAGTATGGTGTTGAAGAAGTTAATGCTATTTAAACATTTAATTCTCTGATTCTGTTGACAAAATCTCAACTCTTCATCACCAACTGGATCACCCAAACGTGAAGCTCTGCAGTTGTCACAAATGTGCCTCTAATTGTTGTCAATTGTTTTGGAAAGAAAAAGAGAACATAATGATGCCTCTCAGCCTTACCATCTAATTTTTCTAATCAATAGGGGTTTTTTGAATTTCAACAATTCTATCTGCTCCATCCCAGCAATTGCATGCAATTGGAGCATTCAAGCAACCTAAACCCTCCCTCATTAGGATGACACTACTAACAAGTGAATTTGAGGGAGAAGTAAGGCCTGTTATTCCGTAGGATTATTTTTTTACTTGAACAATCCATTCCTTAGACAACACTCTCCTTGTTCTTAATTCAGAATGGATATATTTGTAAACATGAGAATAGAGGCATGCTTCTCTAGGAATTGGAGGACACAAGAGGCAAAACAAAAAGGGAAATACTCTGCATTATACCTTGGGTAGAAACTAATGTAAACAGATCATGTAAACAATTCCCTTTATAGATAAAAAGGGATGAAAGCTCTTAATCTAAGTACTTTCCACTTTTCAATAAGCACCATCAATCCATTTCTAGCACTTGCATGCTTTACACACTTGATCCTTATCTATGAATATCGAGAGATCACATCACAATTCTAGAATTAGCAAAGGGAGGCATGAAGTATTCATAGCTTGTACTAAAGACTACCTACAAACATATCTCACATAGATACTGAATGTCCAATTAGTTTATCAATGACCTAATTGAAATGAAAGATTAGTTGATGAGATCTACCAAGTGTCAAATCAAAAACCTATATGCTTGAACAAAAAATTACTACTTCATAGACCCTAGCTCCTACCAGAACATAGCTGATAACTTTAAATTTCATGAGGAAATTGTCATGCAATAGTCATTCAACCATTACTACCTGTATACTCAACTAGACTATCTGCAACAGACAAATTCAAAAATTGAATGTAGACCATCGATATAAGGCTTACCATAGTAAGAACAATAGCTCAAGATAATTTGGGAGATTTAAAAATCTTCTATATGAATTAAAAAGTCTTTGACCAATCAATTTCTTTCATAAGAGAAATCTTTCAATGTCGATCTTCAAAACTTAGCCACGTGTCACAATCTTGTGTTCTTGTGCTTCCCATCATGTCCCAAATTTCTGATAGTGCAAGCTCACACTAAACTGCTAATTGGAATGCACTATTGTTTAGGCTCTACATGTGATTGGTAGGTCCCATACACATGGAATCAAATCATAACAACATGACGTTAACTTAGATCTTTCGACATAACCTTCATGGTATAGTGTGACCAATCAAATACTACACAAATGGATTACTCTTAGCTTTAGCTTGACCAAGAGGCCCATTAGACATGTGGCACAATTCTATAGGTACATGCTTTAAAAAGTATAAGTCTCTAAAGATTGCAAGTGTGCACTAGACTACCAAGTGTCCTAATTAGAATTCACCACTCACACTATAGACTTAGGTATTAATATTTTCAAATATTCACAAGCACTTTCAACTGGTAGCTTAGGACAAAGGGGCTGGTAAAACATGATATACAGAGGCTCAATTTAAACGTTAAAAGATTAGCAACTAGGACAAAGGGGCAATGAAAAAACATAAAATCAAATCACACTATCAGAAGGAATAGTTTAGGGTTTTTGAGATTAGGAAAACACTTTTTAAAAGTGTTATGTATGAAAAACTTGAATGATGTAAGATAGCATGTATACTAGATCAAACCCTCTTCTGCATTAACATTCAAGGACAAAACCAAGCCAAGTCACTACAAAATGGAGGAGGACTTGGCTATATATTTTTTTCTCAAGAGTGCTATAGAAAGATTAGATTTAACTAAGCCTTTTTTATGAAACCCTAGGTTGAGTATGCATAAAACCCTAGTTATAAGATAATCAGCTTGTAACATATAGAAGAAGACTGAAACCCAAAATCCAAATACACAAAGATGATTAGAGATATCAGAACCCATGCCCCAGAAGCTGGAAAGTCAGAGACTATATTACATGGGTGCCTAAGTCTGGAAAGATAGAATCTTTGTAAACTCGAAACTAGAGAAATATCATAGAGTATCTTGATGCTAGATTTAGTGTTTGTTTTCTTACAAAGACTATTTTGAGGTTGCCTAAGTCTTTTGCAGAGGAATATTCATAAAATTCTTTTAGATGCTAAAACCCTTTCCCTTACACAACCTTCTCATACCTTCACTTCTTCATATTTTTGCACCTGTAATCTACACACAAGAAGAAAAGGGGTTTGGGGGTTATGGTGTTTAGGGATTTCCTCAGTCAAATCTCGAGATAGAATTCAAGATTCCCAATGCCATTGTTAGAGAGTGTGTGCCCTTGCAGGGTAGAGGCTAAACAAAATGATGATAAAATGATTAAAATAACAATGATATCGCCTTGGAGGTGAAGCCCTTAAAAGAATGAAGATCCTTCAACTCATAAGGAAATGGATGATGATTCCAAATCTACAACAACACACATAATACAAACACAAATCTTGTCTAGAAACACAATGACTTCTTTGAATGTTCTTTCCTTCAAGATCATAAGTTTGCTATATCCATCTTAACTCAAAATGAATTAAAAAACACACTTATATATTCTTTCCCACTAACATTGATGAATTAAACCAAAAGAGACCACACAGGGAAACCTTCTTAAATGTCCTATGTCGACATGCATTAAAATTTTCCCAAACCAATTAGGGAGGACTTGGGCATGGGCACCCAAGTCTTGAGGCACCTTTTTGATCTGGGGTAAGGTAAATCATGGGCCCCTAGTTCCTAATCTACATTTGTTTTGAGGGATTTCACATCAGGATGAAAATTTAGCATGTATAATGTTATCATGAGGACCAAGGAGCTAAAGTATGAGGTGAAAAGGCATGTGTCCAACTTTTACTCCATAACAAAAAGAGACCTTAAAACCATAGAAATTTGCAAGTCTTAATAGAGGGAATGTAATAGATTAGCCTAACTAATTAATAAAGACCAATTTATTTAATTAATTAGTGGTGAGGTGATATGAGCATGTTTCTATATATTTAATGAGGATAGTGTTGAAAGTGTTGAAATTGATAAATTAGTTTGGTGATAATATTGACATAGAGTTAGAAATATGATAGGATATAGGGTTAGATGTGATGGTAAGATGTGGTGAAATACAAGTGTCTAAATTTTGTATCTCTTTGAAATGACATTGTAATTGAAAGAAGTAACAAAAGTGTAAAAATAGTAGATATAGGTACATCGAGGGATGAGATTAGTGATAATATGCCCTAAGCATTGAGATTTTAATTTTAGAATTTGATAATTTCTCATAATTTAGATTGATTGATTTATTGAAGTTTATGGATTGGTTTAATTGATTTATGATCGGTGATTAGATTTGGGTGAATAAGATTAGTTTTAATATTTCAACACTTGGATGGATTTTTGATTCAAATGTTATCCTTGATTTTGGATGACTCGATAGGGGTTTCCCCTTGAGAGGATAGGTAGGTTTGAAGGAAATGAGTGTGCTCTCAAAAAATCTGAAAAAAATATTACAAAAGATGTTTAGGGATGAATGTAAAAGATAAACATGAATATTTTTTATGCTAATGATAGATTAAGGGATTAGTGACAATCAATACTATTGTTACATAGGAAAAGAGAGGCAAATCAATTATACACTACATGGATGAATAGTTCCTACACAAGATTAGAACACAAGCCAACCGAGAGTTTTACACCTGGCTATAATCCTAAAAGGAGAGTCAAATGGTCTAGGTATTGTTTCTTTTCTATTTTGATAGATGAGATTAATTTTAGAACAGCTAGATCTTAGGTTTTTACAACAAAATATGATGAAACAAAAGTAACTGATCTGTAAGAGCTAAAAACCTATAAATTGGGAGCTGAACAAAGTAGAGTAGAATTATTGAGGGCCACTTTTAGAAATATGGCCCAGATCGGGAGGACTAGGTCATCTAGGTGCTATTTTCCTAGGGTTTGGGGTTGTCTGTAAGTTCACAACACTTCCAATGCCTGCAACTTCATGTCATTGTCACTGATTTCCATTAGATCTTCTATCTTTGACTTGCACACATAAAAAGGGAAAAATGGTGGTGTTGTATAGGATCTTTCCTCAATCAAACCCCATGCAAGTGTTGCCACTTTCACAACAACAGAGATTAGATCAAGAGTTTATGCCCTAGGTAGGTAAGCAAATCTGAATAATGACAGACAAATGTAAACAAACATGAAGGAAAGATGTTATGAGGAACATAGAACCCTTTATGGGATAATGTCACTATCAAATCACCACAAGGATAGAATGAAGGAGGAAGGACCTTCCTTGAAGATCTACAACAAGGGTTAGTATAGAGAAATAATCTATAGAAATAGAGATCTTGTAGATAAGAGCTTGTTACAGAGAGTCATCATAATGAGGGTTATTAGATAGAATGTCATTTGGATTAAATAAATGAGAGAGACATGTTTATATATGCATCTCAATTACTTTTCAAGGGACCAATTTAGTTGAGACTGACAAGGTGAAGAACATAGTCATAAGGAGAACATTATGATATAAGTTATCAAGGCTAAATTTCTAGGACTTTAGCAATTGGGTGCCCTAGTCTTGGTAATTTAGGCTACCCAAATTTTAGGTGATAGAGGATTATGCTTTGTTTTTCATAGAAGTACTGGAAATTGCATAGTGTAAACAAAGATGAACATAGGAGCCACAACAATTGCTAAACCTCATAAAATTGTAAAGGGATATACAATTTTTGACAGTATGTATTTAGCCCCCACTTTAGTGAGGGTATGAACTTACACTCATACTCTTGCCAAAGTAAATAGAAGACATCATCTCTTTTCCAATCTGCTACACTAAGTTTAAGAGTTACACTAGCCCCCAAGCTTAGGATCCTATAATTCTATAAAACCTAGATAAAAGAGGTTACACATACACAAAGCACACAACATAGATCATAAAACACCAACAAAGTACATAGGGAGCATACATAAAGAATTCATAGAAATCCAAAGCATACACATGGAAAATGTGAAGAAAACACATGGAGAACATGAAGCATGCACATGGAAAACATTAAGTAGACATGGAATACATGGTGCATACATGGAAGATTCAAAGCATACAAAGTGTACATTGAAAACATGAACTATACGTAGAGTATATGTTCAGAATTAAGGTGTTTCCACCTTTATTATTTCTTAGTATAATTTTTTACTATTGTAATTATCTTTTTTTGTGCCATAATTTTCTTGTTTATCATGCTTTGTCATCTAGTAAATTTGACATGGTGAGTTATCAATTAGTGGGAGGTGACATGGAAGGTTACACGGATATATTTTTGTCCTCACATGATGATGTAGGCATACCACCTTGGGATAGGACATTTGTGACATGTGTTTTCCTATTGTAAGGTTTGTAAGTCCTTATGATAGATTCTTATTGAATATGAAAAATTCCTATGACATGTGATATATTCCTATGACAAACTATGATGCGTAAGAACCAGATTCTATGACAAGTTAGACAAGTGTTGTAAAGCATCTTTGCATAGAGAAAAGGACAAATTTCGGTTCCAAAGGAAGGATAAGGATAATTTGTAATACCTACATATTCTATATTTAGTCATTTATGACGATTCTTTTATGGTTGTTAGTCCTATAAGAATGACAAATTCTTCTTACAACTGTAAGAGGTTGCAAGGAATCTTTCCTTGATGTTGACATGTGTGTTTGCATGCAAGAGGCATTGGATATTGTTCCATGTGGCTTATTGGACACCCAAGCTATAGAAGGTTCTATTCTTGCTTCATATCTCTATAAAATAGGTTCTTTGAGTGGAGTTTTGTATAGTTCATTTGTAGGTACATAAATGCTACCAGAATTGCTCCAAAATTGACATCTTGGGAACTCCTTGAAGAGCTTGGTTCTGTAATTATATTGTAAACATTCTTTTTTTACTGACTAATACACTAGTTTGTGCTTTAGAGTGTGGGGTAAATTTCACCTAAAAGAGTTTTCCCCATGTATACCTTGTGTCTATTGCATTTGTACTTATTTTGGAATGTGTGTTAATCTCTTTGTTAATATATATCTAAACTATAACTAGATATATCTAGATAAAATTTGCATAACTATCCCTCGTTATATTAGTGTAGGAAGTTGTTTCCACTTACCTTTCTTCCTTTTAGTATAGATGAAGTATACATATAGCATAGAGTATACATGGAAAATAGGAGTATGCAATAATGAAGTGAGAAAGCACATGAAAAAAATGAAAAAGAAAACTGAGTCAACCAAAGTAAAGAAACCTTGGTTGAAAGGATGTATCGGTACTTTGTATCATCCCAAAAAGAAAACCAAAAATAGAATAATTTTAAAAATAAGATAGAAGAATATAATGAGCTGATCGATTGCACTAAAGAGAGAAAACAAACAAATAGATGAGGAGAAATCAAACAAAGAGTACTACATGGCTCTAGCACTATCTTTCCTTGTCACTAGTCACCATGAAAATCAAGACACCCTCATGGAGAATGGGCTAGTACATTGCATTGTGCTAGGTGGCCATGGATTTTAGGTCATATGAAGCACATAGGCTAGCAAGTTGCATTATTCTAGGTGGCTCATAGACTATGTGGATCAAAGACAAGCAAGTTGTATTATGCTAGGTGACCATATACTACCAATGCTTTTGGGAGCGTGAATAAACAATGCCATAGGGAGCATAGTGCCTTAGGGATCACAAAATAAGTAATGCCTCAGGGAGAGTAATGATAACCATGCCTCATGGGACACATCAATAAGCTAAAACTCAAGATAGATGAATGAACAAGGGTTCATGTGTGGATACACAAGTGAATATGGAATATATATGCCCCTTTAAAATGTTTGCATGTATAATATTGTTAGTTAATAGATTTGTCATCTAACTCTATATTCTTTCACCCAAACAAATGAAAAACATAATCAAAGTTGAGTCACTTGCAATGATAATTGTGAGTGCTCTCTACTTATTTTACAAGGTGCAGCTACCTTCAAGAGATATGCAAGGAATAAGAGTGCAAAGTATACTTTTAACCAGAAAGTAGAAAAGGTAACTATCATCTACCCATAGCTATGAGATAGACATGAAAATTGAATTCATATTGAGGTGAATACAAAATAAATAACACAAAGTATACTTATTCTACACCCATAGTAAGAAACAAGGAAAGAAAGAACGACTAGTTTTCCCAATAGATTAATTAATTTTGAATTCAAAGATTTAGAAATAATGATCCACACAATTTTATATAATGGAAACTGCATTTTAAAAATGATTACAGAGATATCAGAATATGCAATTTGAAGAAAACATAAATAAATACATAGATTTATAAATGTCTCCTTTTCTTCCTAAATACAAAAACTGCCCCCTCCTCTATTCATCCCTTCCTTATATAACGTTCCTAAAAACATAACTATTTGGAAAATGGTCTTTTAGAGTATCCATAATCAAGAAAGTAACTTCTCAAAATGGAAGCAGTTACATCATATCAAAATCATAATAATTATCGTTATTTACAAAAAGACTTCAAACCTACAAAACAAGTGGCATTAATTTACCCCCGGTTCTAAGTGTATTTCCATAAAAAGATAGTGCAGTTCATCTTGCTCCTCCTCTTCTTCTAGAACGTTGATAGTTCTACGATATTCACCATAACTAGTTTTCTCTTTCCAAACGACTATGTGCAGCTGAGAGATGATGTCAATCTTCTCCTCCTCAGGGCATTGCAAATTAGGTTGCAGAGTAGGCAAATGTTCATCATCCCAAATTTTGTTGTTGGTAGGAAGTCCCATTCTGAAGAGTAACTTGGTTGGCAAGAAAACTGAACTCAGAGAGCACCGCCACCTTTGTTTAATCACATCAGGGAGTAATGATGGCTTTTAAACTTGTTAATGTTGTGTCACCATCTTGATGAGCTCCATTACACTTGTCATTTAAGAGGTAATTAATGCCTCGTTGATTTTGTATCTTGAAAAATGAGTCTCAAGATTTGAGCTCATGTACCATAATGCTTGAAAAGACATTCTCATTGCATGCCATATGAACAATTTGATGGGCTAGTGATACTTTGAAAAATGGATAACCTAAGGATGTCGATTAGTCGAGGGTCGGAGCAGATTCTAAACTTTGAACATTAAAGAAGAGTTCATAAACTTTGAAAATTCCCATCAAATGAAAGAAGTCATGGCATGGGAGCCCTGTGGATTACATATTTATGAAAGTTTCTGAAGTTATCAGTCCTACCAATTGTATTAGGTTGAAAACCTTCTTAAATCTTTCTTTGACAAATTCCTTTCAGTGATTGCTGAAGGTCATGAGTCCACAAGTCTATCTGAGCATTGATGAAAAACTTAAATTTATCCTCCAAAATTATGTTTGAAACCCTTCGAGTCACCGAGTCACTACTTTTAAGAACCTTAGAACCATAAATCAAAAGTTCAAGAGTTATGAAAATCCCTAATATAGCAATGAAGCACTTTATTCCATACAGTTTTCAATGTTTTGAAAACATGACTTTGGTAGAACCGACTTCTGAAAGGAATCAGGAAGTCGTAGAAAATAAGAACTTTCTAACCGTTGAGTTGTGGGTTGTGGAGTTTAGGAAATTAGA
The DNA here is from genome assembly GCA_027924645.1 of Cunninghamia lanceolata. Taxonomy (NCBI): domain Eukaryota; kingdom Viridiplantae; phylum Streptophyta; class Pinopsida; order Cupressales; family Cupressaceae; genus Cunninghamia; species Cunninghamia lanceolata. The sequence goes on from BSBN01000193.1 coordinate 12,187,945, forward strand.
GACTTAGCAATAGAAAGGGAGAAAGCAAGTGGGTTGCATAGCATAGCATAAAGAATGTGAAATTTTAAAATTTTGCAATTGAAAGGATTTGCAAATTTAATTATTTGTCATGAGCTGGCAAAATCTAAAATTTTCAAGTTCAAAATTTGAGGCAACAACAGGCTCTGATTGGGGATGAGGATTGTGAAGAAAGAAGCAAGGGACCTAGAACTCAAGCATAGAATAGTGCAAAATCCATGGGGTAGCAGAGTCAATAGCATAGGGGACAAAGGAGCTAGAGCAAGCCAAAAATAGAAAAAGACAGGAAGAAGAAACAGTCACACTACTAGCACACCAAAACTTCTACTATATACATGGTCATAAAGACCTTACCTCAGATGGTTCTAGAATTATCATGTAAATCCATTAAAAGGATGAGAAAAATGAATGCCAGAGTTGAGAAGAAAAGTGTACCCATAAATCATTTGTAAGCTCAAAAACCATCTGTTGATCATAAGCATAAATCTAAAATTTGTATGGCAAAAGAACCTCCTGAGTGATATGTTGGGGCCAAATAACCACTTTGCATCGTAGACTTCTAGAATCTTTTTAACATGATCTCGTGCATAACCACTCAATTCTACAGTAGATGAACCAAGGTCCCATGCTTGAAAATAACTCTAACTACTCAAACCATCAAAAAGCCAATCATTAACCACATGATTTTTGTAAAATTGGGATTGAACATTGTTTCATTAGAGAAGAATAAGAATTTACATCATGAACAAAATTGTCATGTTGCTGAAAATCACTTTTCATTGGAACTATATTCTCCTCTTCTGTAAGATCAGATTCAACACTTTCATGATATACTTCATCAGGTTTGTCTATAGCCGGTAGATTAGACATGACATCCTCTTTTCCACACAAAAACTCATCCTTACTTGCATCGTGGCACCAATTGGGAATTTAGGCAACATGTGGCTCACATTCATGTATTAAATCACTTTCATGCTTACTTGTAACACCATTTTCCAATGCTTGTTTGAAATTTTTGATATCCAAATTTCCAAAATGAAAGGATTCAAAAGAAAAATCATTCCTAACCTCTTTTTGTAGTTGTATCTCAATGTCATCTTGCTCAAAAAATTTGAAGGCTTCATGTTCAACTTGCATGCACCCCAGAGAGTGGATATCTAACACCTCATCTTCATGTTGTGTAGACTTAGGTTGCTCAAAAGTGAATGATTCAATCTCATACATAGACAAAGATGGCCAAACAGTAGTATTCACATTGTCCTTTTTATAATTTGTATCATAGAAAAATGATCCATTTTCTTCACCACTTGAAGGGCTTTCAGACTTATTTTTATCTCCTTCAAAATCCAAATAATAGGCCTCAATTCTTCTGCCATCATGAGGTTTAATTTCCGCAGCGTTTACTTCATTCTTACCAAAGTATTTACAATCAAGAACAGAGAGATTGAAGCATTCAAGAGGAATCTGTGTATTATAGAAACTTGTAGGCTGAAAATTTTGTTTGTGCATAATAGCCTTCATCACAAATTCATGAATCAGATTACCTACACCTTGATTCATTTTTCATAGACCACTTAGTATTAAGTCATCTTCTATTTTTACAGCCTCTTGCTGAGCAACTTCTAGGTCATTCACTTTACTCTATCTCAAGTAAAAAAACATCATGATGCAATGCAGAAATAAAAGTACTAAGGTGAAGTTTCTTACTTGGTTAAATGGAGGTAGGAATTTTTTTGAGAAGCTTGTTGAGTCTGTCCACAAAATCTCTGATAGATTCACCATTTTGTTTTCAAAAATTGAAAAATTGATTCAGCAAAGCAGCTTCATCAATAGGTCTCTTATATCTTGCCAAGAACTTCTTCCTTAATGAATCCTAATTAGTTATGCACCTCTCCTCTAAATAGAAAAACCAATCTGCTACAGGTCCAATCAAAGATTCAACAAATAATCTTACATAAATATTTTCTTCACTCACCCCTAGAATACCACACGTGACTGTGAATGTTAGAATATGATTTTTAGCATCTTGATGGCTTTCTCCACTGAACTTTGGAAAGTACTTTCTCAATCCTTCAGGCAATGGTGAATATATAGGCAAAGAAAAAGGACCAAAGTGATTTCCCCAGGGCCGAGAAGAAATTAAGACCATAATGCAAATCTAGAGAGTAAATCAACAATAGGTCTTTTCTGGAACAACAAATTTCTGAGTACATTTATCAAACAGAGCCACCAACCTCCATCCTCGGGGAGGCACCTTCAAAAATCTAGGAATACCAATCTTTCCCTTTCGATCCCCAGTAGAGTCACCAAAAATCTGTTGGTTAATAGATTTGTCATCTAACTCTATATTCTCTTGCCCAAACAAATGACAAATGTAACCATAGTTGAGTCACTTGCAATGATAATTGTGAGTTCTCTCTGCTTATTTTACAAGGTGCATCTACCTTCAAGAGCTATGCAAGGAATAAGAGTGCAAAGTATGCTTTTAACCAGAATGTAGAAAAGGTAACTATCATCTACCCATAGCCATGAGATAGACGTGAAAATTGAATTCATATTGAGGTGAATGCAAAATGAATAACACAAAGTTTACTTATTCTACACCCACGGTAAGAAACAAGGAAAGAAAGAATGACTAGTCTTCACAATAGATTAATTAATTTTGAATTCAAAGATTCAAAATAATGATCCACATGATTTGATATAATGGAAACCGCATTTTAAAAACAATTACAGAGACATAGGAATATGCAATCTAAAGAAAACATAAATAAATACATAGATTTATATGTCTCATTTTCTTCCCAGATACAAAAACCACCCCCCTCCTCTGTTCATCCCTTCATTATATAACTTTCCTAAAAATATAACTATTCAAAAAATGGTCTTTTAGAGTAACCGTAATCAAGAAAGTAACTTCTAAAAATGGAAGCGGTTACATCATATCAAAATCATAATAATTATCATTATTTACAAAAAGACTTCAAACTTGCAAAACAAGTGGCATTAATTTACCCCTAGTTCTAAGTGTATTTCCATAAAAAGATGGTGCAGTTCAGCGCACTCCTCCTCTTCTTCTAGAACGTCGATAGTTTTGTGATATTCAACATAACTAGTTTTCTCTTTCCAAGTGACTGTGCACAGCTGAGAGATGATGTCAATCTACTCCTCCTCAGGCCATTATAAATCAGGTTGCAAAGTAGGCAAAGGTTCATCATCCCAAATTTCATTGTTGACAAGAAGTCCCATTCTGAAGAGTAACTTGGTTGGCAAGAAAATTGAACTCAGAGAGCACTGCCACCTTTGTTTAATCATGTCATGGAGTAATGATGGCTTCTAAACTTGTTAATGTCGTGCCACCATCTTGATGAGCTCCGTTAGACTTGTCATTTAAGAGGTAATTAATCCTTCGTTGATTTTGTATCTTGAAAAATGAGTCTCAAGCTTTGAGCTCAAGTACCATAATGTTTGAAAAGACATTCTCATTGCATGTCGTACGAACAATCTAATGGGTTGGTGATACTTTGAAAAATGGATAACCTAAGGATGTCTATTAGTTAGGGGTTGAAACAGATTCTAAAATTTGAGCATTAAAGAAGAGTTCAGAAACTTCAAAAATTCTCGTCAAATGAAAGAAGTCATGGCACTAGAACCTTGTGGATCGTATGTTTATGAAAGTTTCTGAACTTATCAGTCCTACCAACTGTATTGGGTTGAAAAACTTCTTAAAAATTTCTTTGAAAAATTCCTTTTGGTGATTGTTGAAGGTTATGAGTCTACTAATCTATCTAAGAATTGATAAAAAACATAAATTTATTGTCCAGAATTATATTTGAAACCCTCCGAGTCACCAAGGTGCTACTTTTAAGAACCTTAGAACTATAAATCAGAAGTTCAAGAATTATGAAAATACTTGATACGGTGACAAAGTACTTTATTCCATATAGTTTTCAACTTTTTGAAAACATGACTTTGGAAGAACCAACTTCCGAAAGGAATCAGGAAGTCGTAGAAAACAAGAACTTTCTAACTATTGAGTTGCAGGTTGTAGAGTTCAGGAAATTAGCAACTTAGCGATAACAAGGGAGAAAGCAAGTGGGTTGCATAGCATAGCATAAAGAATGTGAAATTTTAAAATTTTGCAAATGAAAGGATTTGCAAATTTAATTGTTTGTCATGAGCCGGCAAAATCTAAAATTTTCAAGTTCAAAATTTGAGGCAACAAATATGAAAAATTTTTAAGGTAAAGGAAAGGGGAAGGTGTGAAAAGAGGGGAGATCACTAAAAATAATGCCTACCCATTTAATAGGTTGTCTTTCTATCCCCCTAGAGTATGAGTGAGAAGGACCATGAAAGAGAGAATTATGCTCCTAGAAAGAAAGAAATGAGGTTGCATCACCATGAGTAGCAATGAGCTAGTAAGAAAGAGAGACAATTTCCATGTCAATGGTGAAGTGACTAATGAGGTCTACATCACAAGGAGAAGAAGAGAGATTTGCTAGGGTAGAGTGTGAAGGATGAGTGAGAATAACATTTATACCAGGGATACCATCAATAGAAAAAAAACTTCTTACCACTTAAAAGGGAGAAGTGTAGCATCACAATTAAGGTGACTTGAATAACCATAGAAAAGGGAATCATGTTTATATCAAAATTGGTTCCAATCTATCCCAATGTGATGACATAGGTGTACAATATCATAACAAAGGAGGCTCAATCATGATGATGTAGAGAGAAGAATGTTATTTGAAGAAAGAAGAGGTGCTACTGTGGAAAAGGGAGTTGGGAGCACATTTGTTATGTAGGTGTTTGTATTTTGTCATACAAGGCTCAACATTCACTAGTAGAATTACCAAGCACTTGATGATATGCATAGAAAGGAAAAGTTAATTCATTGTTTTGTGGAAAATTTTTCTTGTTGGAGGAAGAGAGATCAAGCGGTCTTTGAGTAGACTCAGAAAATACACTCTTGTTGAGATAGATTTGAAGAAGTGGTTGGATTAGGAAGAAATTGTTTCTCTTGTGGAGAAAGGTTTGATTTTTCAAGAGAAGGAGCCATGGGTATATTAGAAAATGGTGAAGGGGATGTAGACATAGAAGAAGGCCATAAAACTAAATCTACTTAGAAAATTATGGTGTCAGTTTCACAAGAACCTTAACTCCTTTCTCCATATGCCCTAAACCATTTCCATTGTATTCATGTTTAGAAAGAATTTTGAATCCAGGCCCATAATGTCTCTACAAATCAGATAAAGAAAGAGAGGTGGCATTATGAGCTTTGTTGAAAGGAGAAGCATGATCACATGTTAAAGGAGAAGCAGTTGTAGAATTTATATGAGGAAGGGGATTGATCCTTTTGTCAGAATGTGGATCCTAGTTGAGTGTTGAGATGTTAGGGTGAGGAGGATCAATATTAGATTTAATAGGCCCATGTGTGTTGAAATCTAAAGATACAAAATCATGACCAAGACATGCCTTAGAAGAAAGTATATCATAATGAATAGAATGTTGAGAATTTTTTGAAGTAAAATAAGTTTTAGTGATTGGTTTAGAAGAAAGAATACTATTTATAGAGTAAACCAAAGCCACTTACAAAATCCTAGGTTTAGATTGTGGGATTTTTTATTCTTGAATGAGGGAGGGTGTAAAAAATAGTGGATACAAATTGTCACCAAAAAATGTAATTGAAGGAGAACTATTCTAATCATCAATGTTGTTACCAACAAAGAATAGTGGGTCAGCTTTTGTTGAAGAGGGAATGAAATTTTTGAGAGATTTTCAAACATGAGCTTGATACTTGACTTACTTTTGTAAGAAACTTTCTAGATTTGGATCACCATCAACTATATAGAGTTTTTATTATAGATGAACTTCAATTTTCAATGAACAGTAGACAGGACTGCCCCCATGGCATTAATCAATGGTCTACCGAGAAGAAGATTATATGAGAGAATCGAGCATGACATGGATTCAAGAGAAGGCAAGCTCATAGCTCTAACATCAATTGGTAGTGTTATTGTCCCTAGTGACCATCTACTAACATTATCGAAGCCATTAATAGAAAGAGTATTGGGTTTCATGAGAGATGTATCACACCAATTTTATGCAAAAGGTTTATGCTAAAAATATTAAGAACTAATCCATTATCGTTTAGAATGCTTTATTCCATTTTTATTAATAATGAACAAAACCATGAGTGCATCATATTGATTTTTAATATCAATAGCATGTAACTCATGTTGATGAAAGATGATAACTGAACTTGTCACATGCATACAATCAAACAAAGCCGCTACATCATTCGATCTATCAAAAGGTGGACCAGTCACCTTTTGTAGAGCCTCCTAGAGCATCATATCATATGTAGGCAATTTTTATATTAATTCCTATAGTGAGATCTTTGTCAAACTAGTGTTAAGCATCATGACAAGATTATATTTCATTTTAGCATGTTGAGAAAGATGAGGTGGTGGAGGAAGAAAAGGTTGAGAAGGTGGAAGAGAAATAGGAATAATCGGTGTTTGTTTATTTTTTTATTTTTGTGAGTATTGTATCTATGAAAAACTATGTGGTAACTAGGTTCCTGTGACACATTTTGAACAAGTTCATTGTTTGGATGAAGATGCACAACAATCTTAGGTTTTGTAGGCTCTTTTTGGGAATCAAAAACATAAATTGTGTTGATTTGATTGTTTTAATCATGTATTCATGTGGAGTTCGATGTGATCTTTGATTCTTCCTTTATGGAATCTTTTTTTATACCATAGAGAACATTCAAATAAGAATTAGGTAAAGTGATGTTGAGAGACGTAACCATGATTGTATTTTGAGTGATATCTGATGGTATTGAACATGCAACCAAGGGGAAAGAGAAGAAGTCTTCACATCCTTTGTAATGACCAAGGATATTGAATGTGCAACTAAAAGGGGAAGAGAAGAGGTCTTCACATCCTTTTTGATATCCAAGGTAATTGAACATACCACAAAAGGAGGAAGAGAAGAGTTCTTCACATCCTTCATGATATCCAAGGGACTTGAACATGCAATCAAAGGAGGGAGAGAAGAGGTCTTCGCATCCTTCATGATATCTAGAGGACTTGATCATGCAACCAAAGCTGGAAGAGAGTAGGCCTTCACATCCATTGTGATATCAAAGGTACTTGAAAATGCAACCAAAGGAGGAAGATAAGATGCCTTCACATCCTTTACGATATCCAAGGGTCTTGAACATGCAACTAAAGGAGGAAGAGGTGAGGCCTTCACATCCTTAGTGATATCCAATAGGCTTGAATATGTGGTAAAGTGATGAAGAACAATAGGATGAATTATGGAATTATGATGGACAATAGTAGATGTTGTAGAATTATAGGTAGATGCGGATGGAATAACCCTTTGAAGGAAAGTGGATAGTGATGAAAGAATAGAAGAGGACATGTTTGCATTTACAGAGCTTTTTGTATGCTTTTGCTTTCAACTTTTAAAGGAAGATAGATGTATGAATGTTATTGCTTTCTAAATTAAACACATGTGACAAGTATGATATGATACATAAATTTGAATTCAGATTTAGCAACTAATAATCATAGCAAAGATATAAAACAATATTTGCAATCATGACTACTATGTGGAAGACTAGCGGGGTTTACCAAAAAGGTGAGGATTTTGGTAAAAGCAACATTGAATAAGTTTAAATTCAAAATGTGCAAAAAGGAAATGTTTAATAACTTCAATACTACTTAGATCTCATATATAAATTCAAAAAATTGCAAATTTATGAAGCATTGGACTCACCAAAATGTAATATTTTGGTAATCATAACAATAAAGATCTATAAGTGTGTTGCTTTCTAAATAAGATAAAAGAAGATATGGAACATAAATGTGTAATTAGATTTATCAACTAACTAAAAAAATCTATAGATTCGAGAAATGAGATTAGTAAGTGCAAGTGTAGTATATGTCAACTTCACCAAAATGTTATATAGGAAAAGAGAGCCTAATCAATTATACACTAACTAGATCAACCTTTTCTATACAACATTAGAACACAAGCCAACCAAGACTTGTACACTTGGATATAGTTCTCAAAGGAGATTCAAATGGTCTGGGGCTTGGTTCTTTTCTATTGTAATAGATAAGATTGATTTTAGAATAGCTAGATCTAGGGTTTTTACAATGAAATATGATGAAACAAAAGTAATTGACTTGCCGAGGCTAAGAACCTAGAAACTGGGAGCGAAATTGAGAAGAGCAAAGCTATCGAGGACCACTACTAGAAACATGACCCAAATCTAGAGGACTAGGGTGCTTAGGTTCTAGTGTCTTAGGGTTTATGGTAGTCTAAACATCTGGGGCACTTCCAACACTTGTAACTTATTGACAAGCAATACACAATGTTATTATTGAGAGAAGAAAAATATATATACATATGCAAGTGGTTTGAATAACCACTTAGTCATGCATACCCGACCAACCAACTATAACTATCAAAGATAGTTATAGATTTGTAATATTAATAATATAATATATATTATTAACATATTACAATGATGTAATATATAATAAATCTAACACTCCCCTTATTACATCATATGCCCATGAGATGAAAGCATGGAAGTCCAGAAAACTTCACTACTGAAAATGATTTTGTAAATATGTTAGCATGTTGCTCTTGAGTTGAATAGAACTAGAGCTAAATAAATTGTGTTGCTGAACATGTTCATGAATATAATGGCATTAGAACTTAATGTGCTTGGTACACTCATGAAAGACTGGATTGCGAACAAGCTTAAGCACACTCTGATTGTCACAGAACAAAATGGTAGGACCTAAATTAGGAACACCTATACCTATCAAAATGTGACATATCCATATCACATCATAGATAGCCCCCTTGTGACATGATATTCTACCTCTATAGAAGAGTTAGCAACAATGATCTACTTTTTTATCCCCCAAGAAATTGGACCAGATCCCAGAAAGAAAATGAAGCCTGAAGTAGACTTCATGTCATCTACTGAACCTGTATAGTCCATATCTGTCTATCCATATGATGAAAAATCTACATTCTTCTTGTACTCCAAGCCATATGACATTGTACCATAGATGTATCTCAAGACCCTCTTTGTTGCCTTCCAATGAACAACCTTAGGTTCATGCATGAACCTAGAAAGATAGATGACAGGATAGCTGATATTTAGCCTAGTATATGTCAGGTAGATAAGACTCCCAATCAATTGTCAGTAAAGCATAGCATTCACTTGATTAGATGGATCATGGCAGAAAATTTGCAAACTTGTCTCCATCGAAGTCGACATCAATTTGCAATCTTCCATGTGGAACCAAGAGTCGACATTAGTTTGAAATCTTCCATGTGGAACCTCTTGAGCAATGTCTTGGCATACTTCATCTAAGAAACATAGATTCAATTCTTCTATTGCCTTACATCAAGGCCAAGATAATAATGCAAGAGCCCTGTTGGTCATGATGTTAGTCATTCACAAACATAGAATAAAAGTTACACAACAACCTTTACTCATCTTGAAAGATACGATGAATTCAGAGAATTCATGATCCCAAGTCTCCGTTGATTAGGTCTTAATCTACTGATGTTACTCAGTGGTTGATGTGTGTTGCTGTTTTCCATTCAGGGGCCTTACGTATTTCTGCAAAGTTCATCCAAATATCCTGCTCTATATGTCTGCCCTACATAAATCTCTAATAATTCTACCTCTGCACTGTGAATTTAGTCAAATAATGTGCCTACAGGCTGATATTTGCATGATTTCTACCAGTATTTATGATTCTTTGCATGATATTTTCAATACTACATGCATTTAACTCAAATATGCTAATGATTTTCAGTTACCTACAGGATTTCAGCATATTTCTCTGTTTCTACTTATTATTTATCATGACTTGCAGTTATGGTGATGAATTTATGAAATTAAAAAAAAGAAAAGGGTTAAAGAATGAGATTCCCAAAACTACTTGACTGAGATCACTGATCCACCTACAAGCTCCCATACATGCAATGAAAAGAAGGAAACTAGAATCATACTTCACCAGGACATTCCACAAATCCGCATGATCCAGTGCAAATCTTCAAAGGAAAAGTTGATAACAACATGTAATGAATTGAAAGCGCTTCTAGTTGAACACAGCATTCACCAGTACATATCCAGAAATCAACATGAAGATTACGTAAAATTTACAATCAGGATGTAATCTGAAACTTCATATCCATTCAGTATGCTCAAGAACAGGTACATTTACAGTGATCTGAAGAAAGAACCTTGACATTTCAACAATTCTATCCTCATTAGTCTCAGTAATCCGATCTCCTAATTGATTCTACAGTAATTGGCCTTAATGTGCCAGATGTATCTATCTATTAATGTCTATCCTTCGACAAGCTCTGGCTCTTATATAGAGCAAAATGCCAGAAAACAGTTACAATGATCCAAGGATCAGGATCCTCTCATAATAATCAATGGTCCAGATGAAAAGCACATGCTTCGCCAGTTGGCAAATGTACAGCTGGCACATAATGTTCCAGCATCTTTGATTTGATTCGGTCTCCAGCTGGCAAACATCATATTTGACAATATCCTCCTCATTTCTGGTTCATGTTGCCTCCGTGTGCAACTTTGTAATTATCAGCTTCAGCATCTCCGGGACTTCCTGCAAGTAAACAGACAAACATTAAGTTCATCATCATGTGGATAAACAACAGGAATTTAAACATTTTATTAAACATGCCTCAAAATGTGCAGCTACAGGCAATCGGGCTTCAAATCAATGAAAATTATGCACTAAATGCATAAACAGCATCAAAACACCATCGGGTCAACCATCGTTGACTGGAAAATGCAATCGGGTCTTCAAATTTCCATCGCTTCATTTTCCCGCCCATTTTCTTGTATATCGGGCTCCAAATATGATCATGTATCTCAAAATATACAAGGAAATAACTACTTTTCAATTTATTTCAAATCCGGCTCTGTATATTTTGGCATGTGTATCGAGTTCACATCATATTCGCATCGGTGTGACCACATATGATCGGGGTGACAAAATTAGACTTGGCCGATGGTAAAACATACACCGACGCCAGAAATCATGATGACATCCACCCATCGGGAAGACAACAACTATCGGCGAGAAAAATCCAGACTTGGCCGATAGACAAACGTTGGGCCGATGGACAAACACATCGGGGAGACTACTTTAGTCGGCGGGAGAATAACGAACTTGGTTGACAGTAAAAGTCAGGCTGAAGAGCAACCATATCGGTGAGATCTCTAATATCGGAGTGAAAATATAAAGTTGGGCCGACAGTAAAAGCTAGGCCGATCAACTTTCATCGGTGAGACTACCTCAGTCGGCGAGACCAAATATAACACGGCCGATAGCACAAGCTACACCGATGGGGAAACTTAGGGCTTTCTACCTATCTGCAGGATATTGTGAATATGATGCTCCCCCCTTCTCAAATGTCCTGATGATGTCACCGTCATGTTTCGCTTCTGTATATTGGGGAAAAGAATGACATCATCATCATCATGTCAAAGGAAAATAGGAGGATATGAAATATGATCCTGCTGCTGAGGAATGGAATATGATGGTGACATCATCATCATATTCGGGCTTCATTAAAATGCAAAAGATGACGTCACCGGCATGTTTAGTTAAGATCAGGGGATAAATGTAATATCAGGTCACCTAAGGAAGATGATCAGGTGGTGAATGTAATATGACCCCTTTGCGGCCAAGGTAACCCTCTCAAAAGATTAGGATGATGATGATCATCAGGATATTCGGGGCTTTTGTTAAACTTAGAACATGACGTCATCGTCATATTCGCGAACCAGATCATGTTTTGGAAAATATCCTGCCGAAGGGAAATGTGATGATGATGTCATCCTGATATTTGCTTCTTCGTTTATCAGATTGGGATGACGTCATCAGGATATTAGCAAAAGGTCATATTTCTCGGCAGGAGGACATTACAAAATATCAGGTTACATTAGGAAGATGATCCTCCTCATCGAATATCATGATGACGTAACCATCATATTCTGCCTTCGGAGCATGAGGATGAGTTGAGGTCATCATCAGGTTAGCGCTAGGGTGATATTTAAAATATGATCATGCTAAGGAATGTATCACCCCCCCTCGAAAGATAGGGTGATCATCATGATCATGTAAAAGGAGATCAGGAGGATATGATGACATCATCTTCATATTAGCGAATATCAGCAAATATGACCCTCCCTTGAAAGATCAGGATGATGATCCTCCGATAGGACTTTGACATGCGCATGCAAATTATGTAGATGGTGGATTTTCTAAGCAGGGTGATATTATAATATCAGCATGATATTATAATATCAGGTGATGTAAAAATATCATGATGCTCGTTGTTATGAAATATGACCCTCCTAAAATCATGTTTGACCAGACCTTTGACCTGTCATAACTTCCACATATGGACGAATTTTCAAGTGATGTAAAAGGGAAACCTGCATGGAATTTCAAGCTCTTTCTAAATATGAGGTCATAGAAACAAAATATGAACTTTGACAAACTGACCTCATGATGATGACCTACCTCATCCTGACCTTCATGATGATGATGCACCTGACTCATTTTTACCAAACCGCCAGAAAACAGATAACACAAGCCAAGACAAAAGTTGGGTCCCTATTTTGATAATGCAAAATGGGCCGTGTTGTGTAACCACACAACAACTTGCCACCAAAGAAAGCAACAAAATTCAAATAATTCAAAAGGTGAGGATAAATTAAAACATGAATTTCCAACTCTTATTAAGCATGAGCATCCTAATCCTTTCTAACTGGTATCATGTTCATCAATGTAACAGTGAATTGATAAGGGATCAATTGTGTGCATGTGATTCATTTACTCATCTTGAAAGTGAGTTGAATAAGTCAGTGACTGGTGTTAAGCTACGTAGTTTGGTTCATCCCTCATAGCCAACCGGATAGAGCCTTGCTACCAGCAGGTGTCCATAGCCCCGGCAAGGTTATCGTTGCAATTCCCCTAAATAGAGCCCCACTGCCAGCAAGCGTCTATAGCTCCGGTAGAGTTACTTAGATGACTTAATCTAGATTTCAGAAAATCCATTTTATTATTTTATTTATTTTATATTTTAAATTTAATTCTTAAGATATAACAGTTGTAGCCTCATGATACAAGGAATGGTCACTTGTTGAAATTAAGTTGAGAATTGCAATGGTAGCAAGGGCAACCTTTAGATTTTTCACTTAACACCTACACTGATATGTTCAACAAACCCAAGGCTGTTAGGTGTGTCATTGTGAGGATCACCTTGACTCAAGAAAAGTAGTACTGATGAATATGATACCACAGACCTGATCAAGAATACCTATACTGATATGAGTTACAACCTATGTAAAAACTTATATCCAACTTTTGAATTCTAACAATTTATGTAGTGTTCTTAAGTAACAAGGTGCACCAGTTTTACCCAACCAAAGCAAAGACTCAACAACGCAAAGCAAAAAGCAACCTGTACAAACAGCTAACCTACAAAAGGAAACAAAAGAAATAGAACAAGAAAGCAAAACAAGCAAACTGTACAAACAACTAACCTACAAAATTATATACAAACCACAACTAGGCAAACAAAAACTAGAAAATGACCCAAATACACCTGTATTTGCATACTTCTTTTGATTTTGCAGGAGCATTAGGGTATTAGTTATGGTTCTCAACCTAGCAAATTTATCTTTATATTCTGAAAAATATTCTGATATTCTGAATTCACTGTATTCAACAGAATAACTCTCGATGATCAGCAACTGAGGCAGCTCATCATGTTCATGATTAATCCATGTGCATGTCTTATCTCCTGAATTTCCATAATCAAAATAATAATCAACATCATTTACTGTGGAAAGGAGAAATACAACCTGGTGTATTTCTGATTTTGTTGTTGGACATGCTTCTTCATTGGCAGTTGGTCTTCCATTTAATTCTATATTTTCATTGCTTGGCTCAGTGTCTGGTCTCTCTTCAAATTGAAGGATGTATGACTCTTGATGTATTAATTCTCCATCTTTACCCATATTTGTTCCTTTATTCTGGATGTTCAGTTTATCCTCCAGTTCAGGAAACCTCTCAATATTTTCTTCAATTTCCTACACATCAGCATCTAAATAAGTATCTTTATTATCACAACCTGAAATGCAAAAATTTATCATTTCTAAATCACTTGACTGTAAAGGAGAATTGGCATTCAACTGATAAGAAGACCTCCCTATTTCATTTTCAAAATATTTCTGGAGTAACGTCTGATTATGCACAACAACTCCAAAGTCTTCTACATCTTCATCTTTCAGGAATTGTTCATTAAATAATTCACATCTTCTATCTAGTAAAGGATCTGGTTCCATTAACCTGCAACATTCTTGCATTTGATCATTTAATTCAAAGAAGTCAGGTAATAAATCAGCATTTATTTTCTTCTCTATGACTCCCTGAGTTACTATCATAGGAACTTCATCATCAGCAGTGAATTTAAATTGCTCTACTATCTGTTTACACTTCTCTTTACCATAGAATGACTCCAGGAAAGATGTTTCATCTTCCTTATCAAAAGTATTAGGATCAGAATAAAAAATATTATCCTGATGAGTGGTTTCTTCTCTAAAATTTTCACAAGATTCATACCTGCATACTGACTGATCCTTACTTGTATTAGGAAGTAGAGAACTCCTATCAATCTCACCATAGAATGAATCCAGGAAAGATGTTTCCTCTTCATTACCTTCTATAACCGATTCAGCTATTGTATTTTCTAGAGTCTTTTTCAACATGGTCAAGCAAGGGTAGCAATCTCTCTCTGAATGCTCTTCATCATGTAATCTGCACCAGTTTTCAATCAAGACATCATCAATGGGTAAACCTAATAATTGACTACACTGTATATTTATGGACAAGTATAATTCAAAATCCTCAGAGCGGTCCACTTCAGTGTCTGGACAATTAATAACTTCTGGTGCTGCATCTGCTTGTTGCTCCAGAATTTCTTTATTTTCCTGCCAGACTTCTTCATTTTCTTGGCAAATTTCAGCCCTGAACACATCCGGGAAGAATATTAGTCTTTTCAAATATAAATCCAACCTTGTAAGGAAAGTTAAACAATTTATTTCACTGTGTTCCACAGTCTGGTGTATCCTGCAACAGGTAGATAAACCTAAGTTAGACAAACTGTGAGGGTAAAGCTGCCTATTCAAAGTTTCTTGAAATAAAGGAATGTTAATTTGACAATTGCCTTCATATACATCCATCAAAATGAGACTCTATTTTTCAATTTTTTAGTATTTTGAAATTTTAATGAGATCTATCATATCTCAAAATAAAACTTGAAAGTTCAGAAAATCAAACTAATCTTTGATGTTTCGAGCTAGATCTTTGCAAAGGTGCAACCAAAACATCTCAGATAAGAGATATTTGCAGACATTTAACTGAAATGCTGAAATATTTATGCAATATTTGTAGAAATCTAGAAATTCATGACTCAGGCCCTCCTTCTAGCGCTAATTTATGTTGCGTTAGGAGCGAGGGGCCTGCATAAAATGAATGATGACTGAAGCAATAGTGTCTTTTCCAGTTCGGCCCTCCTTCTAGCGCCAATTTATGTTGCGTTAGAAGCGAGGGGCTTGCAGATTAATTGCAAGACTTAGGGCAAGCTGCTATACTAAGGCAGGGGATATCACTTCAACTGAAAAGAATTTATTTGCTGAGAAACAGCTCATGCCCTCCTTCTAGCGCCAATTTATGTTGCGTTAGAAGCGAGGGGCCTGCATAAAATGAATGATGACTGAAGCAATAGTGTCTTTTCCAGTTCGGCCCTCCTTCTAGCGCCAATTTATGTTGGTCATGATGTTAGTCATTCACAAACATAGAATAAAAGTTACACAACAACCTTTACTCATCTTGAAAGATACGATGAATTCAGAGAATTCATGATCCCAAGTCTCCGTTGATTAGGTCTTAATCTACTGACGTTACTCAGTGGTTGATGTGTGTTGCTGTTTTCCATTCAGGGGCCTTACGTATTTCTGCAAAGTTCATCCAAATATCCTGCTCTATATGTCTGCCCTACATAAATCTCCAATAATTCTACCTCTGCACTGTGAATTTAGTCAAATAATGTGCCTACAGGCTGATATTTGCATGATTTCTACCAGTATTTATGATTCTTTGCATGATATTTTCAATACTACATGCATTTAACTCAAATATGCTAATGATTTTCAATTACCTATGGGATTTCAGCATATTGCTCTGTTTCTGCTTATTATTTATCATGACTTGCAGTTATTGTGATGAATTTATGAAATTAAAAAAAAGAAAAGGGTTAAAGAATGAGATTCCCAAAACTACTTGACTGAGATCACTGATCCACATACAAGCTCCCATACATGCAATGAAAAGAAGGAAACTAGAATCATACTTCACCAGGACATTCCACAAATCCGCATGATCCAGTGCAAATCTTCAAAGGAAAAGTTGATAACAACATGTAATGAATTGAAAGCGCTTCTAGTTGAACACAGCATTCACCAGTACATATCCAGAAATCAACATGAAGATTACGTAAAATTTACAATCAGGATGTAATCTGAAACTTCATATCCATTCAGTATGCTCAAGAACAGGTACATTTACAGTGATCTGAAGAAAGAACCTTGACATTTCAACAATTCTATCCTCATTAGTCTCAGTAATCCAATCTCCTAATTGATTCTACAGTAATTGGCCTTAATGTGCCAGATGTATCTATCTATTAATGTCTATCCTTCGACAAGCTCTGGCTCTTATATAGAGCAAAATGCCAGAAAATAGTTACAATGATCCAAGGATCAGGATCCTCTCATAATAATCAATGGTCCAGATGAAAAGCACATGCTTCGCCAGTTGGCAAATGTACAGCTGGCACAAAATGTTCCAGCATCTTTGATTTGATTCGGTCTCTAGCTGGCAAACAGCATATTTGACAATATCCTCCTCATTTCTGGTTCATGTTGCCTCCGTGTGCAACTTTGTAATTATCAGCTTCAGCATCTCCGGGACTTCCTGCAAGTAAACAGACAAACATTAAGTTCATCATCATGTGGATAAACAACAGGAATTTAAACATTTTATTAAACATGCCTCAAAATGTGTAGCTACAGGCAATCGGGCTTCAAATCAATGAAAATTATGCACTAAATGCATAAACAGCATCAAAACACCATCGGGTCAACCATCGTTGACTGGAAAATGCAATCGGGTCTTCAAATTTCCATCGCTTCATTTTCCCGCCCATTTTCTTGTATATCGGGCTCCAAATATGATCATGTATCTCAAAATATACAAGGAAATAACTACTTTTCAATTTATTTCAAATTCGGCTCTGTATATTTCGGCATGTGTATCGGGTTCACATCATATTCGCATCAGTGTGACCACATATGATCGGGGTGACAAAATTAGACTTGGCCGATGGTAAAACATACACAGACGCCAGAAATCATGATGACGTCCACCCATCGGGAAGACAACAACTATCGGCGAGAAAAATCCAGACTTGGCTGATAGACAAACGTTGGGCCGATGGACAAACACATTGGGGAGACTACTTCAGCCGGTGGGAGAGTAACGAACTTGGTTGACAGTAAAAGTCAGGCTGAAGAGCAACCATATCGGTGAGATCTCTAATATCGGAGTGAAAATATAAAGCTGGGCCGACAGTAAAAGCTAGGCCGATCAACTTTCATCGGTGAGACTACCTCAGTCGGCGAGACCAAATATAACACGGCCGATAGCACAAGCTACACCGATGGGGAAACTTAGGGCTTTCTACCTATCTGCAGGATATTGTGAATATGATGCTCCCCCCTTCTCGAATGTCCTGATGATGTCACCGTCATGTTTCGCTTCTGTATATTGGGGAAAAGAATGACATCATCATCATCATGTCGAAGGAAAATAGGAGGATATGAAATATGATCCTGCTGCTGAGGAATGGAATATGATGGTGACGTCATCGTCATATCCGGGCTTCATTAAAATGCAAAAGATGACGTCACCGGCATGTTTAGTTAAGATCAGGGGATAAATGTAATATCAGGTCACCTAAGGAAGATGATCAGGTGGTGAATGTAATATGACCCCTTTGCGGCCAAGGTAACCCTCTCGAAAGATCAGGATGATGATGATCATCAGGATATTCGGGGCTTTTGTTAAACTTAGAACATGACGTCATCGTCATATTCGCGAACCGGATCATGTTTTGGAAAATATCCTGCCGAAGGGAAATGTGATAATGATGTCATCCTGATATTTGCTTCTTCGTTTATCAGATTGGGATGATGTCATCAGGATATTAGCAAAAGGTCATATTTCTCGGCAGGAGGACATTACGAAATATCGGGTTACATTAGGAAGATGATCCTCCTCATCGAATAGCATGATGACGTAACCATCATATTCTGCCTTCGGAGCATGAGGATGAGTTGAGGTCATCATTAGGTTAGCGCTAGGGTGATATTTAAAATATGATCATGCTGAGGAATGTATCACCCCCCCTCGAAAGATAGGGTGATCATCATGATCATGCAAAAGGAGATCAGGAGGATATGATGACGTCATCATCATATTAGCGAATATCAGCAAATATGACCCTCCCTTAAAAGATCAGGATGATGATCCTTCGATAGGACTTTGACATGCGCATGCAAATTATGCAGATGGTGGATTTTCTAAGCAGGGTGATATTATAATATCAGCATGATATTATAATATCAGGTGATGTAAAAATATCATGATGCTCGTTGTTATGAAATATGACCCTCCTAAAATCATGTTTGACCAGACCTTTGACCTGTCATAACTTCCACATATGGACGAATTTTTGAGTGATGTAAAAGGGAAACCTGCATGGAATTTCAAGCTCTTTCTAAATATGAGGTCATAGAAACAAAATATGAACTTTGACAAACTGACCTCATGATGATGACCTACCTCATCCTGACCTTCATGATGATGATGCACCTGACTCATTTTTACCAAACCGCCAGAAAACAGACAACACAAGCCAAGACAAAAGTTGGGTCCCTGTTTTGATAATGCAAAATGGGGCGTGTTGTGTAACCACACAACAAGCCCAATCTTTGTCATGTCAAATGATCATTTGAGATCATTCTTTGTTGCATCAATCATCTATGGATAACTTCCCTTGATGACTAGATCATCAAAATAAACAATCAAAATAACAATCTTCCTCCCTTGATCCTTGAGGTAGAGATTGGGATCATATGGATTCCTAGTGAATCCACAACTAAGGAGATACTCATTGACCTTTATGTACCAGGCTCGAGGAACTTGTTTGAGACCATAGAGGGATTTGATGAGTATACATACTTTATGTTGCTGCCTAGGTGCAGTGTATCCCTCTAGTTGAGTCATGTAGACTTCTTCCATGAGGTCTCCATTAAGGAAGGTGCTCTTGACATCCATCTAGTGAACTTTCCACCCAAACTATGCTTCCATAGCCAATACCATATGGATAGTATTGATATTTGTTGTAGGGGTAAAAGTCTCTTCATAATCAATGCCTTCCTCTTATGCATAGCCCTTAGCCACAACTCTGGACTTATACTTGTCAATGCTGCTGTGTGCCTTATATTTTTATCCAAAAAACCTATTTGCAACCAATAGCCTTTTTCCCTAGTGGAAGATCAACAAGTTCCCATGTATTATCCCTCAGAAGTGCCTAATATTCAACATCCATAGCATCTTTCCAAGGTGGTGACTCAAGATCTTGCTGCACTATTCTAGGTTTTGAACTTTTCATAGTTGTACACATAAGGGCTATGTTCACTTCTTAACAAGACTTGTTGAGAGTCTTAGGCCCTTTAAAAGATGTGTCAATAATTGGATCATCTCTAGCATCCTTGATGGTGGCTTGATACCACTTAGGAAGCTTCTTGTGTACATGAGATAAAGATTGAGGTGATGATAGAGGGGGAAACTCATCCAATGGAAAGAAAACCTCATCAGGAGTCTCTTCATCAACTTCCTCATCTTCAAGATCAAGAATTCTAGGTGTTTGGGAACAAACACATGATGAAGAGGAAGAGGTGTTGTAACTAGAATCTTCAACAAAGTCAACATCCCTACTAATGTACACCTTCTTTTTGATTGCATCCATGAGCCTATATCCCTTAGAGTCTAAACTGTACACAAGAAAAATACACTTCATAGACTTGTCATCTGAATTTTATCTTTGAACATTGGGGACATTCATAAAGGCAATGCATCCAAACACTCCGAAATGAGAAATAGAGGGTTTCTTCCCATTCCAACCCTCTTCTGGTGTGAGATTATCTAGCACTTTGGTGTGTGCTCTATTCAACAAATACGTTGTTGTATGAACTGCTTTAGCCTAGAATGTAGAATCAAGACATGCATCCTTGAACATGCATCGCACCATTTCTACTATAGTATGATTTCATCTCTCTACCACACCATTTTTTTGAGGTGTATATGCAAGTGGTCAACTGTTATTGAATTCCATGTTTTTGAAAGTAGGCTACAAATTCCTTATGAATTCCCCTCCTCAATATGAGTGAAGGGCTCTTAGAATCTGACCTGATGACCATTCTGCAGGGGCTCTAACTCCTTGAATTTCTCAAAGGATTCATTTTTGTGATCCAAACAATAGACCTACATTCTTCTGGTGTTATCATCCACAAAGAGAAGGAAATATTGAGCATCCTGGTGGTTGGATGGCATAGGTCCACATAGATCAGTATACACTGATTTAAGGGGCTAGAGGCTCTATTTTTTGTAGTAGGAAAAGGAGCCTTATGTTGTTTCCCGACAAGATAATGTGTGCAAAAAACTTCTATTTTCTAAATTGGGGGACCACATTTCTTTTACTCAATGCTAGAAGCTAACCAAAACTAATGTGACCAAATCTCCTATGCCAAAGAGTTTTGGATAGATTAGTTTTTACTACAAGGGATTGATCTTCTTGTGAAACATCAATTAGTTGTAACATCTTTCCTACCCCTAAAGCATGAGCTACAATTTCTCCATTGTGAGGTTTGTCTTTGATAAGACAAAGTTTCTCACCATTGTGTTGATCGAAATCAACTTGAAAATTATGCTCAAAGTACGTTCTTAGTGAGCCGAGGAACATACAAAACCTTTGTAAGTTGACATTTATGAGATCTTAGTGGAAGGCAAATTTCACCAATTCCCTGAACTTCATAGGAGGTATAATCGCCCAATGAAACATGCCCATAGGATGTGGATGGTGTGAGACCATTGAACCATTCTTATTCCCCCATTATGTGTTTGGATGCACTAGAATTAACATACCAGACTAAACTACTTGATGTGGAGGTCTTTGTTTCTATAACATACAAGTATTCTTCATCATCTGAATCACCTGTTGAGGAAACATTTCCTTGTTTCTTATTTGGATTTTTTTGCCAATGAGGTGGATTTTTCTTGTCCCCTTTGAGGTGGTTTCTATGGCTTCTTGGGACTAGACTCACCATTGACATAGGAGTTATACCAACACTCTTTGAGTTCATGACCCTTTTTACTACAAATTTGACATTTCTTTTTCTTATGTGAAGAGTTTTCTTGATTTTGTTTAGATTGTCCTAATCAACTACTTTGATGGTCAGGTTGTTTTCCCTTTTGCTTTGTTGCTAGGGCTTGATTGTCTTTAGATTCCATCTCACCAAATATTACTTCTTCTTGTTGAAGCAAGTTGACAAGTTCTTCAAATGAGGGTGTTTTATGAGAAACATTTAAGCATGTGACAAACACTCTAAATGCGGAGGGTAATGCTCTTAGTATAATGGGTACTAGAGAATCATCTTTGACTTCCTTCCCTAACTCTTGTAAAGTGGTTCTTATTTTAGCAACTCTTCTAAAAAAGGCTTATAACTTCTCACCATTTTGTAGTTTGAGACAATGGAGTTGACACTAAAAGTGGAGGATTTGATTTTGTTTTGTAGCCTCATACACTATTTTGAGTGATCCCAAGCATCTTTTAAATAGGTGGCGGTATGAATGTGAGGTTGAACCTCATCAGTCACACCAAACAAAATGATCAATTTGGACTTTTGATTGGTCTTGTTAAATTTATTTTTATCTTCACCTTCTTGTTGAGGTCTTGTTGTTGTTCCAGAGACAATATCCCAAAGTTCTTGAAATTCTAACCACATTTGAACCTTGGTTTTCCAAGCGGCATAATTTTCACCTCAGGAGTCAAGAATCTGGGAAAATTATCTTAAGTGCACTAGGAGCCATTTCTATGCTTTTGATGTCCTTATATCTCTGATGTGACCATTATTTATCCCTGACGTTTTACAGGGTCGATGCCACAGACATCATTGTTGTAGTTATGTTACATGTTAGATGCTTTTGCTTTCTCCAAAATGCAAATTTTTCAATCTGATTGGATCTTCTTCTAAAGTCTTTGATTGAGTAATCATAGAGATTTTGCATATCAACCAGCACCAAATCAGATCAAATCTCCATGTTTTGGCTGAGAAAACTAAAAACAACACTTGTATGACCTCTTGTATGGTAGATTTTAGCAGACATTTTCCACACATCCATGAAGCTTATTTGAAATTCCTTCTAAAATCTTCAATTCAGAATATCAAATGTAGATTTTATAGTATGTATCTCCTTTGAATGAAAAAATTGCATCAAGAGGAATGTACGGACTGTTCGTACGGTGGTACAGACATGTGCTTTTCAATATTTTCCAAAAGAATTTAAAATTGTATTCATTTATTCTAAGTCTAAATTCAAATGAAATTTGTAGAGATTATTACCAACTATATTGCCACCTTTCAATGTTTAAATATTCAACAATAGATTGAACTCTGTATGACCTTTATAGCCTACTAGTACAAATTTCTCTGAGCTGCAAGATCTGTAGGCTGTAATAAAACTTTTTTCCATTCTTTCATGTAGTCTGACACTTTACAAACTTCCATAAGGCTTACAATGGCTCACCTCCAATTTTCTTTCAACCTTCCAATTTCACAAGCACAAAATCAATTTTCCTCTGATACCATATTGACGAGCAATGAGAAACCTTATTATTAAGAGTAGAAAAATATATATACATATGCATGTGGTTTGAATAACCACTTAGTCAGGCATACCCAACCAACCAACTATAACTTTCAAAGATAGTTATAGATTGGTAATGCTAATAATATAAGATATATTATTAAAATAGTACAATGATGTAATATATAATACATCTAACATAAATTTATCTCTCTATCACACGTTCCCATCAAATCTTCCATCTTCAACCTGTAAACATAAAAGAGGGAAAATGGTGTTGTTGTATAGGAGCTTGCCTCAGTCAAGCCCTTGTGTAAGTGTTCCCACTTCCACAACAATAGAGGTTAGATTAAGAGTGTGTGTCCTAGGTAGGCAAAGGCATATCTAAATATTAAAGATAAATGTAAATAAATATGAAGGAAAGATTTAACCATGAACATACAACCCTTGATGAGATGATTTCAGCATAAAATCACAAGGAGAGAATAAAGGAGGAAGGAGCTTCCTTGAAGATTTACAACAAGGGTTAGTACATAGTAATTATCTATAGAAATAGAGATCTTGTATATAAGAACTTGATAGAGATAATCATCATAAGAAGAGTTATTAGCTAGAATTTTATTAGGAGTAAATGAATGAGAGAGACTTGTTTATATACACATCTCAATTACTTTTTGAGGGTCCAATTGAGTTGAGGTTTACAAGGTGCATCAAATAAGTAATAAGGTTGACATTAAGATATAAGTTGTTAGGGCCAAATTACCATAACTCTAGCACCTAGGCACCCTAATCCTAATAATTTGGGGTATGCAAATGCTAGGTGATAGAGTATTATGCCTTGTTTATCATACAAGTACTAGAAATTACATAGTGTAAATAGAGATGAACATATGAGCCACAATAGATGATAAACCTAGTTAAATTATAAAGGGATATACAATTTCTAATAGTACAACTATTAGTTAAAGGATTGATTTTAAGGATAAAAATATTAGTGGAGGAATGGAGAGGAGTGATATTTAAATTAAATATGAGTGATGAATGTTAGTCATGCATAGATAAAGGTGTCAGATGCATGAATGATGATACATGACACATTACTAAATGGTTATTTTGTTTTTTTATTTTCTTTGGAATGGATATGATGGAGCGTGAATTACTTTGGATTTTGAGGTATATGATAAGAATCTTGCACAAGATGCCAACTATTTTGAGAAAGCTAAAGTTTGTTGTAGCATATGATAGGATGCACTATTATATGAAAAAACATGATTACATGATTTCTAGACATTGTGGGACTAACCCAAAAGAAGCTTTCAAAAGAAAACATGTGACATATGGCACTATGATATGAGTGACCAAGATGTCATTGTCATAACATGCCCCAAGGACTAACACATATGTAAAAAAAAGAAGAAAAAAAAAAGTACACAAGTAAATATGAGTCAAAATCAAATAAGATTGTGCCCATGGTCAAGCTAAAAACTAAAGATTGATGATGATGATATTGTTGTTGATTTTGGAACTATATATCCTAAGAATAATATAAGAATGGGGAACAATATATCCTAATGTTAATTTAATAAATTTGTAGATGTAAATATGGCTTGTAGCAAGGCTAGTAACAAAACCTATGGATTCTTTTGTATGTGTGTTAGATTTCTTTGCTAGATTTGTTTTGATTTTCCTTATTTTCTGCTATGTTTGGATTGTGTTGTTGGGAGGGTTATGTTGGATCATGGTATGGATTTGGACTTCTTGGATTTTGATAGATTGCTTTGGAGATCCTATTTTTATTTGGATTGCTTTTGGGTAGTCTTTAGCTTTTTCTACTAGATGTTATTATTGTCTCAATGCTATAACCAATGACAATAGAAAACTAAGTCTAGTGCCAAGGATTGTAGATAGTGGTTAGAATGGATGTGGGGTTTAGGATGGATGGTTAATAGATTTAGGATGGATGGATGATGGATGGAAGGATTAAGGATGTGATCTCCAAGGACTATGTCACATATGAAGAACATGCTCAATTCTATATCTTCCACTCATGACACTACATTGTAATACTTGTTGAAGAAGGTATAAACTTGTGTTATTTCATAAAATGTCTCCTAGTACTTTTACCTCCTATGTTTAGCATTAGGTCCCCTTAGTTTAATCATGTATGTGTAAATCTTATCCCAAAGCAAAATCCCCTGGAACCCATGACAAGTGGGGTTTAGGGGCCTATCTTAATAGTTAATCAAGACCACTAGTCGAGGCCTATTTTTCTAGGACCCAAATTTAAATTGTTGGCATTGTGACCATTAAAAGGTTTCCATTTATCGGCCTTATCAATTTAATTTACAAAAGTTTAGTGTGAATGCATATTTAAGTACATTAATAAATTCATTTTACACCTAGATGGATATTACAAACTTGTGATCTCATGCTAAGGATACTCAAGTATTTCATTGTGTTGTGTTTCTATGTGTTTTTTTCAAATTTGGATTCATCAATCCATTTCCTCATTATTTGAAGGCTCTTCATCTCTGTGACATCTCACACCTACTATGGTAATATCTATTTGTGTTTCAATCAATCTATTTCATCAATTTCTTTTTTCTTTGCTTTACAAAGGCACACATTCTCTCTAAAAATAGTGTTGGAAGGATTGAATGCTATTTTGGGGCTTGACCAGGGCAAGCTCCTAAACACCACAACCCCTAACCCCTCTCTTGTGATTGCAGGTTACAGGTGTTGAATATTGTGGAGAGGAGTTGTAGGAGATTAGAGAAGAGGATAAAGTATCAAGAGTTGAGGAAAATGGTAGAAAATATACCTAATTGGACATAGGCACCCATCCCAGTATCCTCCAATTTTGCATCTTCAGAAATCTCTGAAAAGGTTACAGTTAGAAGCATATTTTAGTTCCAAGCTCTTAGAAAAACTGCCACATTGGACACAAGTGCCCACCCTAGTATCTCTAAAGTTTTAGCTTTCCATAATTCAAATCCTAGTATGTTTCTAATCTATATTTAGTGCCTTCCTATGTGAGCATTTGTCAGGTTTCATCTATTTGTTTATGATTTTGCATAATTAGGGATTTAGGCCTAATTAGATTAGGGTTTTAACAAAATATCAATCTATTCTATCTTTCCAATCATCTCATAATGAAATCAGACCTATATTTTAGTCCCCTATCATCAGTAGTGACTTAGCTTAGTCTATGTCCTTGAATGTATGTGTGAAAGAAGAGTTTGATTGAATCTAATTAACCATACATTTTACATCTTTCTTTCAACCACACTTTCATACATAACATTTTGGTGAACCTATGTTTTTCTAAACATTGCATCTTTATGGGTGTTGAAAATAAGATTTGTATCCATACATATCATATTCATCATCCTACATTCAAAAATTTGGCATAAATTTGAAAAAATTAAGGATCATGGGCTTGCATTAAGGCATAGTTTGCATTATTTTCATCGCATCTCATATAAATCATTTAAATCTCTGATATTTACATTATATATGAGAAAAATTGCATTAATTCATCATTCTATAATCATTTACCTTGCATTTACATACTTTAGTTGCTAGGTTTGCTTGAAATTTTGCATTTTTCATATAACCTAGTAATTCCAAAAGCTAGGGTTTGTAATTAAAAATATTGTTTTTAGATCTTACTACTTATTTTTAACATTAATTCAAATATGTTTTTGACCTGTAGTGTTTTATCATTGTGTTTTTTTTCATCTACATTCAAATTTTGCATTTACACATTGTGTATTTCAACAAAAAGAGGCATATTCATTCATCTTTCTTTCAAAATTTCACTTGCATTGAGAATTATAGGATATTTGCATCACTTTAAAATCTGACCTAAGTTATTTTTCACATTAAATTTGATTAGACTTCATTAATTCATTATTTTACATACTTTGATGGCTTAATTTCACTATTAGGGTTTCAAAAATCCTTGCATTTTTACTACATTTTGGCTAGTCTTTCATCTAGCATTGGAAGATTGGTGTGTTGTGAAAAATTTTGATGAACTATTGGACTGATTAATGGGTTTAAATCTTCTTTCCATTATCATCCTCTTAGTTTCATTACACATTTGTGCATTTGCATTGAAAAAGTGAAAAAAATTGAACATTTTAGGTGCATAAACAAGCATAAATATTTTCAATTACACATTGTGTATGTCAACAAGCATATCTTTCTCATTTGGATTGTTTTCTTATTTTGTGCATTGAGTGTTGTATGTTTTTGCATGAGTTGTATTACCCACTTCCCTAATAAAAAGATCCCTCTAAGGAGAAGTCTTAGATTAGTAGGTTCTAGTGCTCCTGATAACAATGGTCTACTAAAATTGGGAAATCCATTGAACAATTATTTTACAAAAGGTGAAACACAAATGTTACAAAATATCATACCACTTACAATGGAAGAGGAAAAAATTCATGATTTTGAAGATCCTATTTATGTGATAACATATACATGTACCTAATGATCAAATAAAAAAACTTGAGAAGGAACCAGCTAATTTTCAAGCATATGTGGAAAAAGAAAGGATAGTTGAAGAGGTTGTACTTGTTGTTCATAGTCTAAGAGAGTTATTAAAAGAAGGACACGATGGTGTTAATAAACTACGTGGACTAGCCCATATAGTGCATAATAACATTATGACAATGACCGAATGTTCAAATACTATTAATAATATTCCATTACCAAATTATACACATGTATTGACACCTATACCGACTACTAGAATGGCTACTTTCACATCATCAATTCTCACTACAAATGTACAAGCTTGTAGTAATGCTACCAATGGTATTGGAGTATCTAATGGCATCAATTCACAAGATTATAAGGTTGTTGGATTCAATTATTAAAACTTACCACCTAGTTTGACTTCTTTTATGAGTACTCTATCTCAACCACCTCTCCATTTCACCTATTCTCAATAATCATTCACTTGCTCTCAACCTCCTTTCACTACCACTCACAACAATCACCTCAACATAGTTGAAAAGTGCAATACAATTGAGAGGGGGGATGAATCAGTTGTAACCAATATTTCAAAACCACTAACACATCAACCAATTAACATTTAATTTGTATCTTAACCATGAAAGCATGAAAGTAGAAACTTAAATACATTCACACATTTAATAGGAGACACCAAATTTTTATGTGGAAAACCCCATAGGGGAAAAACCACGGTGAGTGTTAGCTCACAATATAATATGTTATAAGAATATCAAAAATTAGAGGCTCACTGCCTTTGTACTCACTACCCAAAATGCTCACTACAAATGAAGAGGCTCACTGCCAATAGTGTGGCTCATTGTTGGTGGGTGGCTCATTGCCAAAATTGGTGAACTGAGATAGTAGCATCTACACTATGGCAATGTTCAGTTCCATCAAAGCACATTATATTTCCATCGTTCTGCTCTACTTTTACTTCACACTTTTGCACCTAGATAGTTCATTCATGATTTTATTTCAAGTATTTATATAATTCATCAACCTTCAAATGAACATCAAGGTCAGAATTGTAATCATCAACCATTGGAGCAATCTCCAAGGTCAGTATACATATATATTTAGCTAATACTCAATTAGGTTTGGACCTAAATAGGTTAGGGAAAAGAGAAATGAATGCAGACCATGCCAAGCCTTAGCTGGGACTCAAATGCAATCTTCCATGCAACAATACACCATCACAGACTCCAAAACATCATCATAGGTAGTGTAAACAACCAAGTCAGCTAAAACTAGTGTTAACACTAAGACCTTCAAGAACACGCTTCATGCATGATCCATATTACACTTTATGGACCAATCAAAAGGTAGGAACATGATCAAGAGACATCCACAAGCACATTATAATCACCAAGGATATCCACACAACCTCTAAACACTTCATCCATATGATTCTTCAAACCAAAACACTTAAACATTTCTATCGACCACTATCATAAGAAAAAGATCACTTGTGCATCACCAAATAATGAATTGTTTGAAATGAAGGTACATAACATCATTACAAACTTGATTCTAGAACTATGGATTGTAAGACTTCAATGCAGAGGAATGTGGAGCATAATACATTCTCCCTATCACTAGTAAATGTACATAAAAATAATTTTTACTCTGGTGAACATATCTTGCTCAAATCTTCACACCAGAGGCTCAGACTTGAAATATAGCATTTACAAATATCCCTTAACATTACTTCTAATCCATAGACAAAGATCTTAAATCTACAAAATATGTGGAGTGAAACACTACACTATTCTGAAAGATAAAGCAATTTTGTACTTGAACTAATTCCTCAAATAACTTCCTTGGATGTTGTCCTTAGGTGTTGACATCAATGAAAACACTTCACTAGTAGAAAAATAGAAATAAATGACTAAAAAAACTACCCAAAATTGGTCATGTGACCATCAATTTGGTCACGTGACCATTGGTAGTTTATTACCAGTCATTTATCTCATGACCAAAATTATGACTAAACAAATTTTAGTCATTAATTTAGTCATTAATTTGGTAGTATATTTAGTCATTAATTTGGTAGTATATTTAGTCATCAATTTGGTAGTATATTTAGTCATTTATTTAGTCATTGTAGTCATTTATTTGGTCATTGTAGTCATTTATTTAGTCATGGTAGTCATTTATTTTAGTAATGGTAGCCATTTATTTAGTCATTGTAGTCATTTATTTAGTCATGGTAGTCATTTATTTAGTCATTTATTTGGGTGAATCAATGATTCAAGTTACAAATCAAATCTTAATTAATCCTCACAAATTTATGCATATAAACTTCAAGTAACATAGATATTCAAATGTTGAGAGAAGCACCATGAAATGAAGACCAAAATGCTTGAACAAATATGATTAATCAATCTAAAAAAAATTACTTCATTAAGCCTCACTAGAAAATCAAATACATTCAATGTCTCACTGACATCTGCCTCAACAGCCTCACTGGCTAAACATAAATCTCACTAATTTTAGCCTCACTAGCAAGTCAAACCATATAAATGATATGCCTCACTGGATGTTTTACATCAAATAATTCTAGAAAATGAATGGCAACAGATTTGAACCCAGATTCATTTCATTTTGATTTGAAACTCAAAAACCTTTACTTTTGTACCTACAATCCAAGCCTACAAAACACTTTCTATTCAATCCACCTACAAAATAAGTGTCTCACTTATCAGATAAATATCTAGAAATAATTCTAGCAAATGAATGGTAACAGATTTGAACCCAGATTCATTTCTTTTGGATTTGAAACTCAAGAACCTTTGCTTTTGTACCTATAATCCAAGCCTACAAAACATTTTCAACATCTCAGTAGATGGTATATATGCAGCCATAGTGAAACCAATTCAGAATATCATGAAAAAGCAACAGTAGTTTGCCATATATCTACTGTTCACAAAATTTCTCAAAAAGTGTAATGGGACATATGTAATTGTCAATGGCTATTGCAAAGTAATCTACAATGGAGAAGTTATCCATATGCTAAGAAATTCTTAATGTATTTTAGTTTCAATCTTTGTAGGGGAAAGATTTTAATGTTGAGTAAGTACAATAGCACTGAACATTATCATAAATTTAATAAAAATCCACAAGGTAATAGTAGAAATCATAGCAAATGAAAATACAAGGCGACATTTGTTGGGAGAAGAAAGACAAAACATTTACTATTTGATGATTACACAAAAGATAAGAATGGAACAATTACAGAGAGCTCTCTTCGAATGGATTTTGCATTTCAAATTGTAAATTGCAATTCTCT
This sequence comes from Cunninghamia lanceolata, assembly GCA_027924645.1. Classification (NCBI taxonomy): domain Eukaryota; kingdom Viridiplantae; phylum Streptophyta; class Pinopsida; order Cupressales; family Cupressaceae; genus Cunninghamia; species Cunninghamia lanceolata. The sequence continues at coordinate 12,218,920 of BSBN01000193.1, forward strand.
TATGTATCTCAAGCTCCTTGCAAATTGGTGTTCAGTGCTAGAATAGAACATTCAAGTTCAAAATGCAAATTGTAGAAAAACCCTGAATGTCATACTGTAGTATAGGCAACATTGAGAGAGGGGTGAATCAATGTTGTAGATAAAAAATAATTTAATTGACTTCTTCTCAAAACTTGAAAAATAGAAAGTAATGATGCTGATGTAATGCAATAAATCAAATACTGTGCAATAAAGGATAGGATATTCAAGTATGAAGAAGAAATGTACCATGCATCAAATGACACCATAACACAAAGATTTTAGGAGTGGAAAACGCTCTTGGGGTAGAAAAACCACTCAGTAAATGCCTCATTGGCTTAATGATAAAAAATCACCAATTACAAAATGTCTCACTAACTTATATCACTTTCTCACTAGCTTATAATTTTCATTGCCTCACTAGCATAATTCATTCTCATGGATACAATGAAGAATTTGAAATCAACATAGAGGGTTGCTCTATTTCTTTTCAATACATATCTTGACCATCTCATTGATTTGAGATTCAAGAGATCATAACCATAACCATGCCATCAACTCAGTAATGCTTTTTTATTAACACCACTATTATCTCAATGATAATGTGAATACAATACCATCAACACAACACTGGGTGTTTACATCTTTTTCCTTTTATACTTTTTCACTGCCTTTTTTGTTTCTTTCATTAAACAATTTGTATAAATAACTGAAGTTGTTAAACTATTTGAAGCAGTCACCCTTGGATTAAATAACTATCAAGAGTGTGTGGTTGAACAGACCCATTTTGAGGAGATTAAGAATGAAATCCTTGTTATTAACAACCTTTCATAAAAAAAAACTTGTTCACTGTAAGAAGAAGATATTACAAGGATTTAAAAAAATTGATTATACTTAACAAAATATCATAGAGATTCAATAACCAAACCTTTAACATATTTTAAAGCATGGTCAAACACAAACACCTTCAAAACTATTTTCCAACCATAGTTTAAGAAACCTAATTCCATTTATGCAACCAGGTAAACCTTCACTTGTCATTGTTACAAACCCTAACCAAAACCTTCATGGTTCTCAACAAAGTTTAAGGAAGGCCATAAAATTGTTGTCATTCCTGACTCTTAACTACTCTTCAACAGAATAGGAAAGTGTAGTTTATATGAACAGAGAAACCCCATTTCAAAGTAAAAGACATCATAAAATAAACAATACAAAAACCCTTAACACCTTTATGTTATTAAGAGAAAGTAAGAATAAAGAGCCGTTAACCTCAACATTCACCCAAAAAGAAATATATCACATGTATGATGTTGGCTGATAGTTGTGCTTATGAACTGTGTAACTGTTGAGCTCCTTTAGTTGTTCTCAGCTCAACATAGTCAAATCACAATATTTACCTTAGACTTTTACTGATTCTCCCTCATGATTTCTTAGAATCTCCAAGATTTTTAAACTGTTGAAACCCTAAAAAAACATTATTTTGCAAAGTTTGACATTGTGAAATGATCAACAAAAACATCTTTTTAATCAATATACAAAGGTCACCGATAGTATGAGTTTTCCCTAAAATGGGTCGGTGACTATCAAGTTTAAATGCCATCTTTTACCCTGCTTATGCTACCCAAAACCTGTAGGTCAAGTTATGACTTAAGTGACTTTCACATTGGTTTCAACACAAATAAAGAGAATATCATTAAACCAAATGAAGCCCTTTAATAAATCAAATGGAACTATAATTTCTTGCATTTTTATCCCTTTCAAAAAAAGATCATGCTTGGTAATAAGAGCTTCAAGAAACCTTTGTTTGCACATTGTTGTGAGATCAAATGGAATCAATAATACTTTTTAAATCAAAGACCTTTTTCAAAATTGAACTTAGGTGAAATGAGATCAAAACCTTGTACCATCAAATGACACAAAATCTATCATATTACCAACACCTCAAACATGCCATACCACCTGTGTAGGTTTGACATCCATGACAACTGCCATTGGGGCTAACATGTGAAACCCTTCTACAGCCAGAATCAAAATGCTAGAGTATACATGTAAAATGAATTTGATGAAAAGGGTTTAGAAAATTTTGACAAATTTAAATGGTGATGTAAAGCCAAATTCACAACTTTTACCAACATCCTCTACTTCAACACCAGAATGGGATCTTTGGACCTGAATATGGATGTCCATCCAAGTGTAACGGAGGGAAATTAATGTGAGGGTTTGTACAAAATGGATCTGTTGAAAATATCTTACAAACTTTTAAGCAAATACAAAATGTGAAACCGCATACAAGGTGAGTGAACTGTTTGACATATTGAATAAAAAAAATGAACTTCAATAAACAAAAATTTCAAAATATCATGTGATAGGGGTAACAATAAAAGCATACCTTTCTCTTTTTCATCATCTGGGTCACCATGGCTTATCAACAAATTGAGAGATTAATCTCACCCACCTGCTGCACTATGATGAAATTTTAAGTGCCCCACTTTGCTGCAATCATTCATAGTAAAAAAGAGAAGCCAAGATTGATAAGAGTAAGAAAGTGAAAAGGAGATGAAACAAAATAGGTTAGGGATTTGAGAGAAGATTGCTCAACACCACTACGTTGTATGTAGCTAGAGAAAGTATGTCAGCACACGATACCTCTCTAGGGCACACTCCTTCCACTCAAGCTTTTGCATCCATTATCACCTTGAATCCATCCAATCCTATATTCCCCCCTATAGTTTTTTCAGTCAACAATCCTTCTTTTGCTTGATCAACTGCAAAGTCTCGCCATGGCCAAGAAACAAAATAGGTTAGGGTTTTGAGCCTTTCCAAGTTAGGGTTTACTTTTAGGGTTTCAACCAACACATGGGCGTGAAAATGAAATGGAGGTGGGTGCCAAAAGTGAAAGTGAAATGAAATATGTATAATTTTGGCACCCATATGGTTAAAATAGGTTAGCGATTATTAAATATATTATAATATTATATTATATTATATTATAAATATTATATTATATTATAATATTATATCATATTATATTATTATATTATAATATAATATTATATAATATATAATATATATTATATTATATAATATTATAATATTATATTAGTATATAATATAATGTAGAAGCTCAAAATAAGTCTTTGGGTGCTAAGTTGGCTTGGAAGCTTTTCTTTAAACCCTAGTTAAAATGGTGTAGAATTATGCACCATAAATATTTAGATTGTTTTTGTTCAGAAAGAATTTTTACAGTGGAGAATCCATCTAAGGGTTCTAATATGTGGAATTTTTTGGTGGCTTGTAGAGGGGTCATTCTTCCTCATCTTTCTTGGAAGATTTTTAATGGTTCTAAGGTTTGTTTTTGGGAGGAATCGTGGAATGATTTCCCTCCTCTATCTCATTGTCATGGTTTGGATTAGGCTAAAGAGTTTATTATTCAGAATTGGGGTAGAAAGGTGAGGGATTATTTCTTTTTGTAAGGGATGGTTCCTTTTCTTTAGCTGTGTAAAAATATTTCCATGGGTGTGATTTTCCTCAAGAACAGAAGGTTTTACTCTCTAATCAACTCCAAAAGAGGAGGATTTGTTACTCTAAAAAATAAGATGAATTGATTTGGACTTTTGCAAATAATGGTTCTTATTCTGTTCGAGATGGGTATAGATCATTGGTTTTCAAACAGGGAAATCAGATTTTGAACTAGCCTTATTCTCTTTGTTAGAATGTTGCTTGCCTTCCAAAAGCTGGTGCTTTTGCTTGGTTGGCCCTCAAGAAGAAAATTTTGACTAGTTAGAGATTATGTAAGCTTGGAATAGCAGAGCCTTTTAAATGTGTTTTTTGTGGCAAGTGTGATGAGGAACCTAATCATCTTTTTGTGCTATGTTCTTTTGCTTTAGATTGTTGGTATTGTTTGTTTTCAAAGCTTAATTGGTATGGTCCATTACCTAATTCTATTTTGGATTTTATTTGTAGTTGGCCAATTCTTTATAAAGGTTCCACCTTCTCTTCCATCTGGTTAGTTTCACCTTCTATTGTGATATGGAGTTTATGGTTGAAAGAAATCAGAGGATTTTTATAAGAGAATTTTAAAATATTGAAAGAATTTTATTAGTAATTGAGAAGACTATCTTAGAAGTTGTCATGAGTAGGAAGGGTGTTTCAAATTTAAGTTTTTCCTATTGGGATGATCAAATTTTGTAAGATTGGAAGCTCTTGAAACCTTTGCAAGATTTAGGGATTTCTCCAATTTTAAAAGTTGATAGAAGTACTATTAAATGGAAGCCTCCTAATCTAGGCTTTGTAAAACTTAACTTTGATGGTGCTTCACGTGGTGACCCAGGCCCTACTTCAATTGGGGGTGCATTAAGAAGTGCCTCAGGTGAATTACTATTGGCTTTTTCTAGTAAAATTCCAGAGACCACAAATAATCAAGCAGAAATTATGGCTTTGATTGAAGGTTTGAAGCTTGCAAAAAAGTTGAATATTGTTGATCTTTATAAAGAAGGGGACTCTTTGATAATTATAAATGCTTTAAAAAAAATGTTGCTTTAAATTGGAAGATTAATTATGCTCTACAAGAGGGGCGGGATATTATGCAAACTTTTGAAAAATTATTTATATCACATTGCTATAGAGAAGGAAACTATTTGGTAGATTCTTTAGCCAATTTAGCTTTTGATTTGGAGGAGGATCTTTTGATTTTGGATAGCAGAAACATTGGAGGTTTTCCCAATAGCCAAAGCATAGTGGGGAATGAATCGAACACATGTGTGGCTTTAATGCCACACTCTATTTTTTTCTAATCCTTTCTTTGTGTTATGCAGGTTATACGTGTGTATTAAGTGTATAATGATGATATCTACTTTGTGATCTCCTTCTGTAGCAAAGAAATCTACACTGAATCCTATCTCTTTGTACTTCCTATTAGTTTACGGTGCTTTCTCATAACGTGACATCACTTATGTGATTTGAAAATGATGTTGAACCTTTATTGCTTGATTCCTTCAAAATTATTTAACCATAGCCTTCCCCTATTTCATTCATTCATTGATAAAGAGTGCAAGATGGAGATTCAATTGAATCGCAGACTTCTCTTCCTTGTGCAGAAATGGGAGACGACCTTCTTTGGGAATGTGAATTCAGAAGGTTTAGCCTCTATTTTTGCAATTCAAAATCAAGATATTGAAGAAGCTATTTGTGAGGTGGTGGGGAAATACTTATTGGACTCCCATGTGAGATTTCTCTACCGATATCAAATTATGCCAATGTTTGCATCCAATGTGATGGACTTGGTTTAGGACTCTTCGCTGGTAAGGTAGTTAATTACCAAGTATGTTCACCATTTTCTGTAGTCGAAGGAATTGTTGATTGAAGCTTTTCAAAATTATGACTTGTTTAAGTCTGATGCTTTAATTAGGGGATTGTTCACTAAATGTAATATTCTCCATTCCCTTGCTCATAATTGTTCTTTCAGTGCTTTTGGCTCGACCATTCATCTTGAAAATGAGGATCTTCTGCACATCTCTCTCCATGCTCATAGGAATGAGTTGGGTGAGTCACTGGTGAATCAGGTGGAGGAGAAATTTCATGTTTTGTTATTCTTGGTTTAGTTCCACCCTCAGATTTCTCCTCCTCCTGGGTCACCAGTTGATCTGAATGTAGCCGAGGGTAATTTTCTATTGTAGGATTTGAACGATGTTGTTGATGGCTAAAGTTTTTACCTGGCTTTTGTGTTATTAACCCATTTATGTTATCACTTTTTGTAAGCGCATTAATGTAAGGGCCTGAATAGTCTAGTGGTGCATAGTCAAAGCTAATAATGGACTTCAAATTACTTTAGGATAGTTGGTATGCAGTTGGTAGGTTCTCCACTTCCTACTTTTTTGGTATGCGGAAGAGGGAGCTAGTTTTCTTTGTTTTAGTGGATTCAACTGGGTTGTGAATCCTTTTTGTATTAGTGTAGTTTCTCCCAATTTTGATAGTGTAAATCTTTCCTACCAGTATGCTCTCTGAACCAGGATTTTGTAACTTTTTATTAATAATTAATATCTATTATAGTGGTTTGCCACTTTTATTAATATATATATATAATATTATATAGTAATATATAATAATATAATATTATATAATATAAATATTATATTATATTATTATATAATATATATAATAATATTATATTATATTATATAATAATATAATAATATAGTATTATATAATATAAATATTATATTATATATAATATTATATAATATATATATATTTATATATAATATCATATTATATTATAATGTATTAAATTATATTGTATTGTAATATAATATATTACCATATTATAATACAACCCACTCCCTCAATTTGAAATATTTTTTTTAATTATCCACTTTAATATCATTTTGTCTAATTTTTATTTGTGTTATTAATTATTCAGTCATTTTTATTTGTGTGGCTAATTATTTAGTTGTGTTTTTTACAAGTGATGACCAAATCAATCATTTATTTAGTCATTTATTTGGTCATTTATTTAGTCATTTCAACCGATGACTAAATTAGTTATTTATTTAGTTATTTATAGCTATGTTGTAAAAAGTAGAATTTTGGTCATGTGACTATAAGTTTTAGACACCTAGTCATTTATTTGCCATATTTCTACTAGTGCTTACTACTCATACTTGCAACAATATCTCCCTTTGTCATTGATTTGGCAACACATGATGTGCAAAACCATCAAGACATACAATCTTGCTTTGCTTCTTTGCTCCCCCTTACTTGATGCTTTCTCTGACTGTAACTTTTCTTCTTAGTTTTTTCACATGAACTTCTCTCCCACATTGACATCAATGGAAAAGGGTGCTAGTCCTTTTCTTTCTCTTTACTGCACAACTCCCCCTATCATCAACATTGTAACACTTACTTCTCTTTATCAGGAACTCATATCAACAACTTATAGCTGCTCCCTCTGAGGGGTAGCCTTCAAAACATCAATCCAGATCAAAAGATTGAGAATTTGAACACAACTAGACTAATGCATTTCCTATGCAAATTTCTTACACATACTTTCATTTCCTCCAAAGATAATATCATTAACAAAGACTACAACAATTAGAATTTAATCATCATTAATTTTGAAATAGACATTACTATCTGTAGTACCTTTGTTGAAGTTTAATTACATCAAATACTTGTCCAACTTTGCATACCAAGCTCTAGGAGCTTGCTTGAGTCCATACATGGCCTTCTTCAATCTATACACCATGTTACCTTAGTTTGATGAGTGAAATCCTTTCGATTGTTCAATGTACACCTCTTCTTCTAGCTCTCCATTCAAGAATGCAGATTTCACATTCATCTGGTACACTTTGAAATCTTTGTGTGCTACAAATGCTAGGAACATTCTTATTGCTTCAATCCTTGCCACATGAGAAAAAGTCTCTTCAAAATCTATGGCTTCAACTTGAGAATATCCTTTGCATACCAGTCTTGCTTTGTTTCTTACCACTTCTCCATTTTCATTTATCTTGTTTCTGAACACCCATATGGTTCCAATCACATTCTTATAAATTTGATCTAGGGACTAATTCCCAAGTTTGATTCTTCTCTATCTTCTTTAGCTCTTCTTCCATGGATTTTACGCACCTTTCATCTTTGCAATCTTCACTTATAGTTTTAGGTTTAATTTGTAAAAGAAAATAGTAATTCACCTATTCCTCTGTAGCTCTTTTTCTTGTCAATACCCCTTTGCTTTTGTCACCAATGATTTGATATTTAGAATGATTAATCCTTACATACTTGGGAGTCTTAACAACACTTTCTGGAGCCTTTTCTTCTTCAACTTGACCATCCTTTTGTTCCACCAAGGTCTCTTTATTGACTATAGCAGTAGGTTCATCTGATTCATAGCCACTTAGATCTGATGTTATTTCCATGTCTTCATCAACCTTCACATTAGCACTCTCAATCATATTTCTCAATGTCTTATTGTAGCACCGGTAGGCCTTACTCTTAGTGGAGTATCAAAGGAAAATTCCATCATCACACCTAGGATCAAACTTGCCTAACTCTTCATCTCTTCTAATATAACATTTGCTTCCAAAAACTTTGAAGCATTTCACTATGGGAACTCTTCCATACCACAATTCATAAAGGAGTTTTAGTGCCATTACCTTTGACTTGAACTCTCTTTTGAATGTAGACAACAATATGTATATCTTCTCTCCAATACACTTCCAGTAGGTTGACCTCCTTCATCATTGACCTAGCAGCCTCTTAAACTATCATGTTCTTTCTTTCAACAACTCCATTCTATTAAGGAGTCCTATGAGCAAACAATTGTCTTTATCGCATGCTCTTCACAAAAATGTTGAATGCACTTGATGTAAACTCACCTCCTCTATCAAACCTTAAGCATTTGATCTTTAATTCTAACTCATTTTCAACCATTACCTTGAAATCTTTGAACTTGTCTAGGAATTATGATTTCTCTTTTAGAAAAGTGACCCATGTTATTCTAGAATAATCATCAATAAGCAACATAAAGTACCTATCTTCTTGCAGACTTCTTGTTCCTATAGGACCACATGGATCTATATACACAAGCTCCAGCAATCCAATAGAAAATTGTTCCTTACTCTTGAAATTTGTCCTTGTCTGTTTGCCCATTTGACATTCCTTGTAAATAGTATTAGTAGGCTTCACAAGCTTAGGCAGATCTCTCACAACTTGTACTGAACTTATCTTCACCAAGTTGTCAAAATTGGTATGACACATCATTCTATGCCACAACCAACTTTCATCTTTCTAAGCCAACAAATAACAATTATCAGTTCCCATCAAGAGATAAACATTACCTTTAGTCTTCTTAGTAGTTGCAATCACTATTCTGAAGCTTTCCATGATCTTGCATCTATTATCCTTGAATCTCAGATCATAGCCTTTGTCACACATCTGATCCACAATTAAAATATTATGCTTGAAACCCTTCACATATAGGACATCATCTATGTTATGTTTACCATCAAAAGAAATCATTCCTCTTTTACAAATCTTGTCAGCTACATTATCACCAAACCTAACCAGTCTCCCATCATACTTTTCCAAACTTACAAACTTACTTTTATCATCAGTCATGTGATGTGAACATCCACTATCAATAACCCATTCATCCTTATCTTTCTCAACCTAGACAGACAAAGCACTTTCTTCCACTGATCTTCTTCCCTCACATACCTAGTAGGATTAGTAGACATATGTTCTTATTTGATAGCAATAAACAAGCATTCATTTGCACTAGTACTATTATCATTAGACTCATCATCTGTTACATTGTCATCATCAAGATCTCTAACATAATAGCATTTCTTTACAACTCTAGGTCTACTTTCAAATTTCTTCTTACCTCTCTCAATTCTTTACAGACACCTGGAGGCATAGTGACCAATCTTACCACAAGAAAATAATTTGAATTGTAATTTGCCTTTGAATGTACCTGTACCTCTTTGCATTTTTTCCATAAAGTTGGATTCAACCTCATCAAGGTCATCATTTGACTCCAAAGCATACTTTTGGGCTCTTGAAATCTTTTCTGAAGTGTTGGCATTGAAAGCAATCTCAGTCTTTGGTAGAGCGTCACCAAACTCCCTCATCTCAAAAGTTGTAAGCTTCCCAAGCAATTGATCCTTTGAAATCTTTTTCATAGTCATAACTTCTTCAATTGCTACCACCTTGTAACTATAGGATTTAGGCAAAGACCTAATAATCATTAGCACATCCTCATCTTTGTCAATAGTTCATCGAAGACCTTTGATTCCATTGATAATTTCATCAACCTTTTGCATGTAGACTATTATGTTCTCATCATCACTCATTTTCAGGCCTTCATACTTCACCTTCAAATTTTGCAATTTTTCACTCTTCACAAAATCATCTCCTTCATACAATTTTTTTAACTTTTCCCAGATCTCATGAGCAATTTCCAAATCCATAACTTTCACCAACTTTTTGTTGGATAAAGCACTTAATAGAGCATTTCTAGCCTTTCCATTAAACTCATATTGTTTGACTACATCTTCATCTTCTGGTCCATTTTGAGGTATAGTATACTTTTTCTCTATCATTTTCCAAACATTATAACTAAGTGAAATGATATAACTTTTCATTCGTACCTTCCATAGTGCATAATTTGTTCCATCAAACTATAGTGACTCCTTATTTTCTACCATCTCAGATCTACCTTGAGTTGTTAGACTCTTTACAAAGCAACCCTCACTCTGATACCAATTGTTGAAAAGCACAATACAATTGAGAGGGGGGTGAATTAGTTGTAACCAATATTTCAAAACCATTAACACATCAACTAATTAACACTAAATTTATATCTTAACCATGAAAGAAGAAACTTAAACACATTCAATATAGGAGACACCAAATTTTTATGTGGAAAACCCCATAGGGGAAAAACCATGATGAGTGTTAGCTCACAATATAATATGTTATAACAATAGTGAAAATCAAAGGATCACTTCCTTAGGGCTCACTACCCAAAATACTCACTGCAAATGAAGAGGCTCATTGCCAATAGGGTGGCTCACTACTGGTGCATAGCTCACTACAAAAAATGGTGAACTAAGACAGTAGCATCTACACTATGCCAAGGTTCAGTTCCATTGAAGTGCATTAGCTTTCCTCTATTCTGCTCTGCTCTTACTTCACACTTATCTTCACATTTTCACACCTAGATACTTCATTCACAATTTTATTACAAGTATTTATATAATTCATCAACCTTGGAATGAACATCAAGGTTAGCATTACAATCATTAACCATTGGAACAATCTCAAAGGTCGACATACATACATATTTATCCAGTATTCAATTAGGTCTGGACCTAAATAGGTTAGGGTAAAAGAGAAATGAATGTCAACCATGCCAAGCCTTAGCTGGGACTCAAATGCAATCTTTTATGCAACAACATGTCATCACAAACTCCAAAACATAATCACAAGTAGTGAAAACAACAAGTTGGCTAAAACTAGTGTTAACACTAAGACCTTCAACAACACACTTCATGGATGATCTGGATTACACTTTGTGGACCAATCAAAAGGTAGGAACATGATCGAGAGACATCCATAAGAACATTATAATCACCAAGGACATATGCACAACCTCTAAATAATTTCTCCATATGATTCTTCAAACTGGAACATTTAAACATTACTGTCGACCACTATCAAAAGAAAAAGATTGCTTATGGATCACCAAATCATGAACCATTTGAACTGAAGGCACATAACATCATTATAAACTTAATTCCTGAACGAAGTAGAATACATTCTCCATGTCACCAGTAAATACACAGAAATACAATTTTTACTCTGGTGAATAGAACTCACTCAAATCTTCAAACCAAAGGCTGAAGCTTGAAATATAGCATCTATAGACATCCCTTAACATTACTTCTAGTCTATAGACAAAGATCTTCAATCTATAGAATATGCAAAGGAAAACACTACACTATTTTGAAAGATAAAGCAATTCTGTACTTGAAATAATTTCTCAAATAACTTCCTTGGATGTTGTCCTTAGGTGTTGACATCAATGACAACACTTACTAATCATACTTGCAATAAACATTTCATCACCATATCTTCTAATTCCTCTCAACAACAAACCACATCCACTAATGATGCTCTACTAAATCAATTTTTGTAAAAAATGACTTCTTTAAAACAAAAGTGACAAGCTTGAAAAATTCTTCTCAACCTAATATACCAACTTACCATGCTCGTAATCTTTTATCTTTTGCAATCCTATGAGCTTAGATGCCTAAAAAGTTTGTGACTCCTTGCTTTGAAAAGTATAGTGGTAAAGGTGATCCTAATACTCATATGGTAGCATTCATAGCTATGTGTAGTGATTTCTTCTTTGAAGAGGACTTGTTAGAAAAATGCTTTTTGCAGTCTTTCTAAGGTACAACTTTGGAATGGTTTTGCTCTTTGCCTCTAAATTCAATACATTCTTTCTCACAAATTGTTGATCAATTCTTACAACATTTCCAAGTGAACATTAGACCTCAAATCTCATTGATTGATTTAGTTCATTGCAAGCAAGCTCTAGAAGAGTAGTTAACTAAGTTCATTAGTCAATATCAAGCTCTCTACACACAAATTCAATACCAGATAAGTGATGAGGATGTTCAGAAGCTTTTTATTACAAATTTACAACCTAACATCTGGGAAAAGATCCTCTTGATGAAGCATATCTCTTTTTAACATTTATGTATAACTCTTCATGATTGTCAACTTTCATCTAGTCAGTATGAGAACCAAAACTCATCAGCTCAAGGTGATAAAGCTCAAGTCAAAACATCTCAAAATAATTTTAAGAGGAACATAAAGAGTTTTATTAAGGTAAATGGGCATAAGTCAAATAATTTTTCACAAGTGTCTATTTCAATAATCCAAAGATGATGTCATTTCAGTTTTGACAATAGCAAAGACAATTTACTCCAATATCTAATTCACTACATTCAATTATGAATCAGACAGTGAGCAACAATCTCTTGAAGCTTCCTCCTATCAAACCATTGGATAGTAATAGAATGCAAGTACCTCACTTTGATGGTAATGCTTTCTCCCATTATCATTGACTATGAGGACATGACATTGAATGATGTATGTGTCTTTAAGATGAAATTCAAGACCTCATCAACTCGAATGTAATATAAGTAACTAGTATAAATGACAATGTAAATATGTTAGTTGCTCCTCTAAATTAGAATCTATAGATCTTTACAAATCCCTTTCCTAAGCATCGCGAAAATAATATGGTAGAGTAAAATACAATAGAGAAAGAAGATGATTATCTTAACTATGATAAAATAATTGGTATGATAGAAGCATAGAGAGAAAATTGAAGATTCACCTTGTCCATTGGGAAAAGGTATTTATGTTGAGGTTCCTCTAGCATGATCCCTTCAAGGATCAAAAGACAACCAAAATTCACTGGACATGCAAATTGAGCAACTGTGAAAAGATATGATGACACAAGAAAAGGTGACCATAGTGGAAAATATTCCATTCCACCACAAAAGCTTGCTACATCAAAATAAGAAAGCAAAAGATAGGAAAATAACAAGATAGTTATCATCAGTAGGAAATAACAATGGTTCCCCTCCTCACAAGCAACAAAAGTTTTAAAATATATAGGGATTTGAGAAACAAGAAATGTGTGACCTTTCTAGAAATAAGGATCAGTTAGGTATGAACCACTCACACTTTCTACAAAACTTGATGGAGCACCTTTCTAATATGGTCACAAGTTTGAACTCCTCTTATATATATATAGATATATGTGTGTGTGTGTTGTGTTGTTCTGTGTTTCTTAGGTCTCTTTGGATGACCCTTGATACTCTTGTAAGGTCAAGGATACAAGTAGACCACCTTTGTTGTGACCATTTTTCTATTTGTATCATCATTCTTCTATTGTTCCTCTCCTCTATTTTATTGTTGTGTGTCATGCCTTAGGGGCATAACATTACAAAGGGTATTTTTGGGGAATCCTCCTATGTGGTGTTCCTAAGGCACTTGTTCTCCTCTCTCATTTTATTGTTTACCTTCTTCAGTGATTCTACCTAGTTGACAGATGACGAAAACAAATAAATACTAATATGAACCTCTTTAGTCTCTCGTTCTGGCTCATTTTTGTCCTCAAATAGCAAGACGTGTTTGAAATGATATGTTTAACTCTTTATAAACCAATGTATAATTATCATGCATTGTGATCATATGTTGATGATGATGCATATGGTTTTCTAAGAACATTGCAGATTCCTATCTGATTGGGACTAGTTCACTTCCTTGAGGAGGATCCCTGTCATATTCTGTGTGTGTGTAGTTATTCTTAAACTATGCTAGCTGCAATCTTGAACTGTGGATAGTCTAGTTCAGCATTTGCATTGGTGATGTTATTCCTACACCAATTTTTTAGTGAAGCTTCAGCTAAATTGACTCTTGTGGTCTATTTTGGTTTAGGAGGTACTTGATTGTCCAGAGGTGATGGCAATGTGCCATTATTAGGTGTGGAGTTCCAAACTCTAGGAGGTCTAGGAGCATAATTTATATCATTGTTATAAATCCTATAATTGTTGTATCCCTTATTTGGATATGTTCTATTTTGTTGATTTTGACCACTGTTTTGAGAATAAAAACTTTGATTTCTTATTTGATTTTATCTCAGTGGTTAATCTTTTTAATTGAGTAGTTATTTCTATCAAATCTTATTTCTCCTACACTTGGATTGTGTTTAATATGTTGTTTTGACTAGGTTGGACGAAGGAACTACCATTGTCATTCACCTTGACATCTATAGGGGCATGTCTAGGATGTGGTACTATTTGACCATGCCCTTGGGGAGGCATGATACTAAGGGGTAGAACTTGTAAAGGATTTGATATTGAAGTAGGAAGCATCAAGGCTCCATTGCTTTGCATTTTGGTTAGGGAAAGCAGGATATCCTAAGTTTGGTGGAGTACATTGTCCTACCTATTTCATTTATGTGTTAACTTTGGCTACCTTTGGAAAAGCATCAGACAGGTATGTGATTACAGGATGTGTTCTTCTTATGAAGATTATTGTTAATGGATCAAGAGAAAAATAATATACTAGCCTAGAAGCTTCATCACGGACATCATAAGCAGGTGTCAACTTAGAGTACATCTTCTAGAAACAAGAATTGAATTTTGAGATCAATTCTCCTTCACTTCTATTGATTGTGGAAAAGTGATGGTACCTGGTAGCTACATCAATAGGTATCTTGAACCTAGCTTTAAAAGTATCTTCTAGCATTTTCTAGGTACTATAGATGTTTGAGGTAGGCTCAAATACTAGTCATATGCTTCCTCTCCTAGAGAGTAAGGGAAAAATCTAGATACAACATCCTCATGTTGTGTCCTTGCTCTGAAGCAAGCCTCTTTAAATGTCTGGATATGATCATCTACATTTTCATATGGATGGTATTTGGAACAAATCTTGTCCAGATTATTGGGAAGGTCATTCTAAGTAGCAAAATTAAGAGGTGACTCAATGTTGAAAAAGGCCATTGGAACTTGTATTGGTGTTGCAAACACTAAAGGAATAGAAGTTCTAAGATGTGCACTAGCTGAGTGTGCTCTTGGTATTGTTATCAATAAAGTATGCACCCGAGTGCTAAGCTATCAACTTAGCTACCTATTGATACATGGGAACACTCCTAGGCCTATGCATTGCCTAAATCTTGGAGTGAACCTATAGAGAAGGTTGGTTCCTCTTGCTTGATCACCTAGATCTTGATCAATTGTACTTATTTTAAAGGAAAGAAGTATGAAGAAAACTAGAAATAACTTAAAATGCCTGAAAATGATTAACTAAAGATAACTAGGTGATGCACTAAATTCTTTTCTCAAACCTATAACTTGTTATTATGGACTTGCAATGGCTCCAAAAAGAACTTTTGCTGCACAATCTATGTCTTTTAACATCTTACCCATCAATATTTCATCAAAAGGGCACCTATTGATGTTGTTTTAGAAGGAAAATGAGATATTTCACAACCAAAATAGCCTTACAAGTTTTGTCACAATCTATAACCTACATCAGTATGTTTGAATTTGTTTACAAATGCTTGTTTTGATCATATTTTGAGGCTTTGAAATAAAACATAGAAAAATGAACGAATAAATCATATATAACTAGTCATATAAAAGGTAGAATGTTAACTAAATTTTATGTGAAAGAGGTGCTACACAAGTTTTGATCCAAAATGAGTTGTCTTCATTGCTTGAAAAAATATTACACTTGAGAAATTAGTCATATGCTTGACTAGTTTTTGAATTACAATGCTTGTTTTCATTTTGAAAAGAGCATGAGCTAGCTAAAAATCATTCAAAATAACAAGTAAAAACTAGTTTGAAACTAAGTTCAACTATTCATATATCCCTTCAACATATGAGAGAGAATCTAGGAGAGAATTTAAGAAAAGAAGAATGAATTAGGAAACCTAGTCCAATGAATAATCTGCATGTTTACAATTGGTGTCCAAGTTGATTTGGCCTTCAACTATTGTTGGGTCGGATGTAACTAACTTTAGGCCAAAAGACCCCTTCAAACTGGTCCTACTTGCTTCATTGATGAAGAAAAACCACCTT
The DNA here is from genome assembly GCA_027924645.1 of Cunninghamia lanceolata. NCBI lineage: Eukaryota > Viridiplantae > Streptophyta > Pinopsida > Cupressales > Cupressaceae > Cunninghamia > Cunninghamia lanceolata. The sequence goes on from BSBN01000193.1 coordinate 12,235,107, forward strand.
ATTTGACTTGTTCATGGACAGGGCCTTTAAAACTACCCCTAGATGCCTGGAAATAGTTGGAAAATGTCTCCAACTACTCCTATTTTTCCTCCACCTCATGGACAACACATCAACTAACTCCTAGATGCTCTCCACTTGTTGCTCATCTCACCACATGCTCCTAAATCTTCTCTCCATGATGCTCAACTACCTTGGGTCAAATGAAGTTGATTTTGGGCATTTAGAACCTTCAAAGGTGCTTCAAAATGTCTTCTAACCATCTCAAACTACCACTTGAATGCATCTATATTTATTAGTAGTCAAAATCAGGCCTTAGAACTAAGTTTTAGCCTTCAAAGATTATTGGGAAACTTCATCTTTGATCTCTACTCATTTCAGCCTAATTACATACCTCTACTAAAAAAGTTAGGACAATATCCTTGCATCTTGTTCTCTGCATCCCTAGATCAAACCTATTTTCTGTTAACACTCCTAGAAACACTTAACCATGATGTAAAAAATGGTTGACAATGCCTTTAGTAGCTTCTAATAGGCTCCTTCACAATATGATAAGTCACTTTCCAGGTGTGATAGAGATTGGTCTCTATTTTTACTATTATGCTCTTGACCATTCCTTGATATCTTAGACCTCTATTTGTACTTCCTTATTTAGGTCTTTATACTCTATTAAAATTGTCACTATTACTACTAAACTGTCTATGTTCATATATATCACTATCAAGTGATTAGCCTATGAACAGTTTGCATAATGGAACCCTTTCTTTTTCAATGCCTCACTATTCACCTTAGATCTTCTATTTTGTGTAAAACTCTATCCTTTGTATGCTTTGGCATTGTGGTACCTTAGGGTTGCTTGTTGTCTCTACTTTTAGCATTGAAACTTTCCTAACTATTTATGAACTGTAACTGTTGTTTGTAGGGTTCTATGATAGTCAAAATTTTGGAATAATTGTGCCCCTCATTTATGAAAATCATAAGGTGATAAGATCCCTTTCATACTAGTCTTTTTTGTTTCCATATGACTGTTATTGTAGTCATTACAGTAATTGTAAATGACTGCTCCTTTCATTTATAATAGTCACCCTTTCCTTGAATATATGTACTCACATCTAGACTGCTCTAAGACTACTGTGACATGCTATTGGGTTGTCTTCTCATGGCATGACTGAAACTAATCTTCTTTGTCTTGGTCCTGTTGTCTATCATAGCCTTGGATCTGATGCAGAGGCATCCACCCTATATCATTCGCATATAGCATGAATGTCTGCAGACCAACCTCATCATCATCATCTTCGCCATCATCATCATCATGTTTCCGAAAACCAACAGCATCATCATATTGCGGGCACTCGCAATCATCCTCCTGCCGACTACTATTCACCTCCTCCGCTTTCCTCCTAACATCATCATCATGATGTTCAGCGGGCGCACACATCCTCCGGTTGCACTGTTCATCGGGCGCCGAGACACTATCGTCATCATGATGACCTTCGACACTACCTTCGTCAGCAGGATATTCAACATCCGGTTGTCCCAAATATCCTGATGACGTTCCACTTCAACAACTTGCCTTCGACGCTCCGCTACCCGACGACACAAGCAACAGCATCATGATATAATTTATCCGGTTCTCTTCGAAACCTCCTGATGATGACGTTAACACAACTTCCTGCCATGGACTTCCGCCGATACCTTAACACTTGACGACAGCAGGATAAACTCACGCAGGGGGATATCTCAATATCCTGATGACGATGACGTCATATCCTGATGACGATGACGTCACCCGTTATCCTGATGACCTTCTCAACACTTAACCAAAAACACGAACTTTCTCTTCCGCATCTACTCGCGATATGCGGATGTTTGGCACTCCCAATATGATGATCCTGATGCCGATACACTCCTCGGCTCCTCCTGCTGATGATCACTCCGACGAACTCGCACTTCATGCAATTGACAACATCATGCTCTCCTTCACTTATCCGGATGACGATGTCTAACCCGTCTGCAGGATATTTGCAGAAATATCCTGATGATGCTGTCTTTACTGAACTTCTGCACTTAGCGAAATCTCTCTTCGCCGATCCTCCAGGGATGACCCGATCCAACTCAGGGTGATCTTCCAACTCAGTTAGCGTATCAACTCGACCTAGCACCTGAGGATGCTAGGGTCTTCAACATCTCTTGACCGCGATCCTGCACACCTGCATGCAAACAAACAAACTACTACCTAACCTACTATACATTACCATTCCACCGATCAGATGAGTCAACCGGTGGAATGGATCAGGAAATCCATGACAACCACTCAAACCAGCAGATCGATTACACAAAGGAGATCAAACAGAAACGAAACATGATCTTTATTGATTCAAAGATGCAATACAATATGATGTTCCTCACACAGAACACTCAACTTCTCTGCTTGATGCAACACTACACTGCCGATCGATGATCTCCAATCAACCGATCTCATGCTTATAAAGATTTCCCTATGAGTACTACCGACCCGACTCCAAGCGGCTGGGAACTCTCCAGGCGGCTGGGAGATCCCACCGAACATACATCATGACAGCTGTTATAACTAACTAGCTAAAAATAGCAAAAGCCCGGTCAGCATGATCTTATCCTGATCAGCTTGACCTTATTACATGCAACTGGTCTTAACAGACCTTCTTGGAAACATAAACAAGACCTAAACTACTAACTGCCTTATCATGACCAGCTGTCAGGTAGGTGCTCCTGCACCATACTCCCCAAAAGAAAAGAACTCATGTCCCATGAGTTTAGCATGTGGAAGTCCTCCACCTTTACACTTGGCTTTGTAAATCTTCTGACCTGTTCCAGCTTTAGCTGCTGCTGTCTCTTGGCTTCTCCAAGACTTCTGCACTGTAACTTGCTTTCTGGCAAGTAAATCCTCATGCCTGTCAATATAGGCCTTCCTCTCACATACCCTGTGTTTGTCAGGTTGTCTAACCAGAACCTCTGGCTGAATTGCTTCTTGAACTTCTGAAATGTTCAACTCTATCTTCCTGTCAATCTTTATAGGACAAGCAATGGTCCCAACTATGACAACATCCTTGTTATTCTTCTGAACTGGTGGCTGTTTGCACCCCTGTTTCTGAACCTACTGCTGACCTCTGTCAGTCACAACTGAAACTTTCTTCAGCTTGTTGTCTTTAACAACTCCTTTCCCTGCAGTGTCCTGAACTGCCTTCATGCCTGCTCCTCTAGGCATCTGCACAAACTCCTTCTTTCCCATTAAAATGATTTGAGCTGCCTTCTGTACTGCAGCTTTTGCCTGCAATGGCATCAACTTAATAATCTTCCCATCCTTCTTGATGGTGTAGGTATTAGCATACCCATCATACAGTACCCTTCGGTCAAATTGCCATGGTCTACCTAGCAGTAGGTGACAACATTCCATAGGCAATATATCACACAAGATTCTATCCTGATATGGTCCAATCTGGAAATCCACATATGCCTGTTCAGAGACAAAAAGTGATTGCCTATCACTCACCCAAGATGCCTTGTAAGGGTGTGGATGTGGAATCCTTTCCAGCTTCAGTTTATCCACCATTTCCTGAGATACCATGTTTTCTGTTGAACCAGTATCAATGACAACTTTACATACCTTACCTTTGCTCTTACATGTGGTTTTGAAAAGAGCTCTTCTTTGCATCATATCCTTTGATGCCTGCAAACTTGTTTTCCTTAACATTAGTGATTCTCCACTCTCTGGATAGCCAAAATTCTCAGGACCTCTGTTTGAACTCTGTGCACTTTCTTCTTTCTCTTCTTGCACAAGTTGTACTCTCTTGTCACTTGTTCTATCATTTCTGGATGATGAACCTTTGTTTTCTGGACATTTGAAAGATGGATGACCAAACTCTCCACAGGTGTAACACTTTCCTGAAAATGTAGTAGAACCTCTACCACCTCCAAATCTTCTTCTATTACCTTTCCATCCACCTCTGAAATCAGACTGTCCTTGTCCTTTACCAGTGTCTTCTTGACTCTCATTGGTTTGCTTTTGTGCAGGGGCTGCTCCTCTTCCCCTATTGTTTCCTCTTCCTCTCATGGACTTATCATGTCCTCTATTCAGCTTTTCTTCAATCCTGATTGCCATTTGATAACAATCCTCCACATTCTTAGGGTTAGCTAACACTAACTCATCCTGTATGTTAAACCTTAAACCAGCCAAGTACCTAGCCACCTTTTCTACCTCATTCTCATGATGACCAGATCTCATACTCAACAGATAAAATTCCTCAGTATATGCTTTCACATCCCTGTCTTTCTGCTTCAAAAATTGCAGCTTCTTAAACATCTGGATTTCATAATCCCTTGGCAAGAATTTACCCTTTATCCTTGCTACCATCTTATCCCAAGAAGTGATCTTAGACTTCCCTTGCTTCCTTCTCTCAGATTGTACATAATCCCACCATACTAAAGCATGACCTCCTAACTTGGTCTTTGCAATCTTAACCTTCTGATCCTCAGCCACATCTTCACATTCAAAGTGATTATCAAGTGCAGCAATCCAATCTAACAACTCATCTTCATTCAAGCTTCCAGTATACTTGGAAACATCAACCTTTACCTTAGGTTTTTCACTCTGTACTGCCTTTAGCAGTTTTGCCAATCTCTGGTCTTCAGCATCCAGATCTTCAGCTACCTCTTCATACTCTTCAACAGTATCTGCCTCTTCTTCAGACTCACTGTCTTCCATCTCCCTCTTTTTGTTCTTTTCCAGGGCTGTCAGCCTGGCTTGAAGTGCTTCAGCAAGCTCCTTCATCTTCCTCATCTCTCTAGCATGTTTCTCCTTCAGTTCCTGCAACTCTCTTGCAGTACCACTACCTTTAGGAGGCATTTTGTCAACCTCACAATCAACACACAACACACACACAATTCCACTCTACCTCTGCCCTTTCGGTGACAGAATCAACACACAACAGCCCAGACCTTTTGCTGAGCTCTGATACCACTATGATGCAGAGGCATCCACCCTATATCATTCGCATATAGCATGAATGTCTGCAGACCAACCTCATCATCATCATCTTCGCCATCATCATCATCATGTTTCCGAAAACCAACAGCATCATCATATTGCGGGCACTCGCAATCATCCTCCTGCCGACTACTATTCACCTCCTCCGCTTTCCTCCTAACATCATCATCATGATGTTCAGCGGGCGCACACATCCTCCGGTTGCACTGTTCATCGGGCGCCGAGACACTATCGTCATCATCATGACCTTCGACACTACCTTCGTCAGCAGGATATTCAACATCCGGTTGTCCCAAATATCCTGATGACGTTCCACTTCAACAACTTGCCTTCGACGCTCCGCTACCCGACGACACAAGCAACAGCATCATGATATAATTTATCCGGTTCTCTTCGAAACCTCCTGATGATGACGTTAACACAACTTCCTGCCACGGACTTCCGCCGATACCTTAACACTTGACGACAGCAGGATAAACTCACGCAGGGGGATATCTCAATATCCTGATGACGATGACGTCATATCCTGATGACGATGATGTCATATCCTGATGACGATGACGTCACCCGTTATCCTGATGACCTTCTCAACACTTAACCAAAAACACAAACTTTCTCTTCCGCATCTACTCGCGATATGCGGATGTTTGGCACTCCCAATATGATGATCCTGATGCCGATACACTCCTTGGCTCCTCCTGCTGATGATCACCCCGACGAACTCGCACTTCATGCAATCGACAACATCATGCTCTCCTTCACTTATCCGGATGACGATGTCTAACCCGTCTGCAGGATATTTGTAGAAATATCCTGATGATGCTGTCTTTACTGAACTTCTGCACTTAGCGAAATCTCTCTTTGCCGATCCTCCAGGGATGACCCGATCCAACTCAGGGTGATCTTCCAACTCAGTTAGCGTATCAACTCGACCTAGCACCTGAGGATGCTAGGGTCTTCAACATCTCTTGACTGCGATCCTGCACACCTGCATGCAAACAAACAAACTACTACCTAACCTACTATACATTACCATTCCACCGATCAGATGAGTCAACCGGTGGAATGGATCAGGAAATCCATGACAACCACTCAAACCAGCAGATCGATTACACAAAGGAGATCAAACAGAAACGAAACAGGATCTTTATTGATTCAAAGATGCAATACAATATGATGTTCCTCACACAGAACACTCAACTTCTCTGCTTGATGCAACACTACACTGCCGATCGATGATCTCCAATCAACCGATCTCATGCTTATAAAGATTTCCCTATGAGTACTACCGACCCGACTCCAAGCGGCTGGGAACTCTCCAGGCGGCTGGGAGATCCCACCGAACATACATCATGACAGCTGTTATAACTAACTAGCTAAAAATAGCAAAAGCCCGGTCAGCATGATCTTATCCTGATCAGCTTGACCTTATTACATGTAACTGGTCTTAACAGACCTTCTTGGAAACATAAACAAGACCTAAACTACTAACTGCCTTATCATGACCAGCTGTCAGGTAGGTGCTCCTGCACCAGGATCTCCATTATATCACTGTCCTTCTAACTTCAAACACTCCTTAGGTTTTCATGTCTGAGAAGCCTTGACTGCTCCATTAGTAGAGAACTACTCCTTTTATTTTCACTACACTTTGAATCTTCTCAAACTATGAAAGAGGCTTTAAGATAGGGTTTTGAACTTATGAAGTCTTCTTTCTATTGTGTGCAGACCCCTATCTTGTCATGACTATTTTCATGATGTCTGAGGTGCTCTTGAAGATCATGACAAAACTCAACATCACTTTCAAACTTGTTACCTCTGTCTAAAAACATATAAGTTTGTATCTTCAATATCTCTATATTGTTTTATCATTCTCCTTGTGTGGCTACATGACCTTTATTTATTTGTATGCAGGTGAGGGTGAAAAAGGGTACTATAAAGTATCATTGTATACCAATAGACTCTACTCACTATACTAGATCTCTCTATGATGTGCGTTAGGACTTTTCACCTGGCTAATAGGACTGCCTCTCATGGTAAAGTCTCTAAACACTTTTCAATCTCAATCCCTAAAACTAGTTTCCATTATTTGAAATATATCTCCCTATACTCTGTAATAGTGACCTTATAACACAGAGATAGCACACCTAACTATTGATAATCCAATGTATTAAGAAATTGAGGTATCCATGTAAAACCCATAGATTCCTGCATATCCTTTAAAGTCTCAAACACTACATAATACTCTTCTTGACAATAGTTATGGTGTGGAAGTAGACTTCATCCCTTTTTGGAAGTCTCTGTGTATGTCATCCTTTTACACATCTATTTGAAAAAGATAATAAATTTTAAAGAATGAAAACAATTACTAACAAACTTGTCATCCCCAAAACTGTCTTAACAGTACCTATGTGCCAACAACTTAACACCTTTGATTCATGTTGCTTGAAGACCTCTACAACCAAAACACAAGGACACATGCCCATGGATAATAGGATGGGAGTTCTATTAGGAGAAACGTACCCTCTTTTGATTGTCCTTATGATGTATTTTGTTCATTGTAATTTTTTCTACATGCTCTATTTTTGACTAATGACTGTCCATTCTCTTTATTATTTACTGTAGACTTCCTTGTTTGACTATTTTATCTCCTGCACCTTTATGTTTGTATGTGATAGTCATCTTGTATGATTGTCCTTTCACTCATGTAGACCTTTCAAAGCTTGTATAGACCTTGAATAATGAGTTAAATCTCTAAGACTTGCTAAGAAACTATCCCCATTTGCACAATGCTCCTCAAGGCATCAGTCTTCTACTTCTATAGACTTTGTTTTCATCTTAAACCTAATTGACGACAGTTGCAGGATCCCTCTTGTCTATGTTCATTCTTAGAGCATCCTAGAGAGGAAAACATTAAAATCTTTGATGAGTCTTCTTCATATGTTTCTTAACGCCTTGCTAGTGATTTAGGACAATAGCATCATTCTTTCTTGTCCTTATCTTTTGCGAGTCTTTATACAGTCATATCTTTTGAGTAAAATGAGCAAAATAAGATCAAAACCCCTATAGAAAATCTATCTCGTGACTTTGGTCAAGGCAATCTCTGAATACATCCCTTGTAGTAGGCTATGTCTGACTCCTCCTATAGCAGTCTTTCAAACAAACAAGGAGCTTCCATTCTTCATGATCATCTACAACAAAGCTAAGAAAACCCTAAAATAAATACCTCAACTAAGCTTTTGACTAACCCTAATCAGACTTAACTCACCCTAAAAGACCCGAGGCTGAACTAAAACCCATTCCATTTGACCCATGACTTGGTCAAAACATTTGAAAATGTTTTCCCTCCTGATTTGAACATGGTCTTTGGAAACTTTAAGGTATCTTTTATAGGTTTTGACCTCAACATTTACCCTTAATACAATGAGATCACTTTTATATCACCATGCAACCTTAAATTATTTTGACATAGACCAACAACACAACATTATCAAGGAAAGTGATCAAAGGACTTAATCTATCACCTTCCAAACAATTCATTAGACTCTTAAACCAGGACCTCAAACCTTAAAAACTACCAATGCATCTATTTTGAATATTTGAGTTAAGAGATATACAAATATACTAATAGGTATGACAGGAGGTAATTCTCTTAAAGGTCACTAGATCAAGATCTAGTGACAGACATATGAGCCAATTCTAAATTTCAGAAGGATCTTTGAAATTTGAAGCTAATCTTTGTGAAGGATGACTCAATTTTCCTTAGGGAAGGGATATTTGTAGTCAGATGACTAAAATTAGGGAATACTTTGACAGGATTTTCACAAAATGAGGTCAAGGATACAATTGCTTCCAACTACATAGCAGATCTTCCTAACAAGCTATAGCTTCAGGCCCTTCTTCTAACACCAATTTCTTTTGATATGATTATTAGTCTTATTAACACAAATAAAAGTTCAAAAAACAAGCCTTTATCATATTTAAAGATATGATAAATTTAGGAAGAATTTATGATCTCAAGTCTCCATTGGTTAGGTCTTAACCTCCTAACAGTCACTTAGAGGTTTGATGTGATAATGTTGTTAATCATTTTGGGGCCTTAGGTACTTGTCCTTGGAAATTCTATCTATATTTGCAAATACTTTCTTTGTTCCACATTTTGTACATGAATTCTCACTCAATTATGTTAAATCCTACCATATATAGCTAGGATATATAGATATTTATATGAATATGTTCTAACTTTGCACAATTCTTTCACAATTCATCAATATTTGAGATTATTCTTAAAGTTTGTTCTAACTTCAATTATTTCTTCTAAAACTATCTCAAATTTACTTATTCTTCCCTTCTACACTTAAATTCTTTCAAATATTGTTCCTATAAGCATATATTTCAATGTTTTGCATCATTATTTGTCAATCTTTGCATGATATTTCAAATTGACATGATTTTAACTCAAATATCCTAAGGATGTTCAATATTCAGCATATTTCTTTGTCTCTTCTTGTTATTTGTCTTTATTTACAGTTATGATGTGGTTATTTATGAAAATGAAGTAAAATAAGATTGAATGCATCTAAATTCTAACTTTAACTAAGTTTAATCACTAATCCACATGTATCTTTAACACTTTCATGCAAAAGAGATGAAAACCAAACCATGTTTTGCCAGGGCAATCCATGACTATACATGATAGTTAGAAATCTTCAAACAAAAAGAATGAAGACAACATGCACTTTGTGAATGCACCTCTATTGAGTGCAACAATTCACAATTACACATCTAGAAATCACTCATAGATTATGCAAGATATATGATAATTTGTAATCAAAGGTCTTCATATTCATTAAGTATGCAAAAAGAATACACATATACAGGTGATCTGAGGAAGAATAATGAGGAAACACAAAGTTACAAATGTACACTTAGTGTCTACAAAATCACCAATTCAATCTCCTTACAAAATAACAATGAATATCCTTTTATATAACAAGGATATGATTCAGTTACATTGATCCAATTGTTAGCATCCCATCAATATAATCAAGGGCTAGAAATAAAGACACATGATTGCTAGTTGGTAATCTTTGATAGAAGATAGCTAGAAAAAGGCATATTCATGACCTCCTCGGTATTCATGACCTCCTCATTTTGCATCTCCTTCAGATTCCTCTTCTGTGGATCCTCCCTATGTTATCCTACATACAATACCTTGGATGAGCTCATATGCTCTGAGGGCTTTATCTATCTCTCCTCTATTCTACACCTTGGCCTTCTTAGCTACATGCTCTTGGGCTTTTAATCGCTCCTTTAGATATATCCACCTATTTGTCCTACCATCTAGTTCTTCATTATATGCATCTATCTTAGAATTCATATGCATGGATTTATCAATAGTATCCTCTAAAACATGTTGAGCTATATCATTTTTTGCCAAGCTAAAGTTGTCTTTAAATGCATTGACTACAAACTCTTCATCTCAATTTTCAATTTTGCCTTCAACTTCACCTTCCAAAACCTCCAAAATGGCCGGATCCTCTACTAAAATCTCATGTTCCTTTATGTTGATGTCAACTTCTTTTGTATTGCATATTTTCAAAATGCTAACCTCAAATATTAGGTCTTCAAACTAGATATCCAGTTGTGGAAGTGTTTGAGGTGTCAAAATCCTCTTTGTCATGAAGGTATTAGTATCTGCTTTCCTCATATCCTTCAGTGTAGTCAAATCATAACTACTTTTAATCAATCTCTAGCCAACCTCTTTCTTCACTTTATATGCTTTATCCTTCAAATGGCTCAACATGTCCCAATTGGACAATAAGGTCTTTACAAATTTTCCTTATTTCAAGAACTTGGTGAACCAATTGTTCATCACATGTGCCTGATGCTTCAATACATCCAGTCCTATTATCTCCTACTAAGATATTAATACCAAAGGAGTAGTGGTTGTGATGGGAACATTAGTACATGACACCAATCCTTTTATAAAGTCCTGAAGTTAGGCAATTTTCCCTTTATAGTTTTTATTCTTGGCCTTTGCCTTTGTAATCCTAGTAGCTATTGCATCTATACTCTCTCTAAGTTCTTTTATGTCTTAATATGTAGTTGTGTGCCCTAGATCTATGGTGGTCACCTAGAATTCACTCATACTTATTTACCCTTTACTCTTATGAATTATAGGCATAGCTAATTGAGTTGTCATCTTCCCTATAGTAGGATCTCTTTTTATTGCAGAGGTTTCCCTCACTCTGTGCTTAGGTTTTGCAACCTCAAGAAAAAAGAATGATGAAATATCAAATTTTGAGGCATCAAGAACTAGAGGCCGACTTACCTCCTATCCTAACCAATGTGGTGCACTAGATATGGGCCCTTGCTAGCCTATCTACTCAATGTGAGCATCATGTACTTGTACATCTCTCTCTTTTGGAACCTCTGGATTCACATTCTATTATTGTTCCCCATCAGTGGGAACCTCCTTGTGCACTTGCTACTGATTCTAATTCTATGTAGCATCCTTGGTTGGCTCTTTAATTTCTTCATGCACTATCATCTAGATACCTATTGACCTATTTTCCTCTACCCAGAGTTAAATAGTTCACCATGCATTTTCCTTGAAAATATTTTAGAAATGACCCCTACAAGGATTAAATCCTTCAAATATTTATGCTATGCCTTGTCAAAATTTCCTAAAAACTTGCCTAAAGATTCCTTGCAAAAAACCTAGAAAAACCCAGAAATCTTTTGTCTTCAAACGTTTCCCATCGCAGATATTTCTCAGTTTCATGCTTAAGTATTTTGGATGCATTTTTGAATGTATATTTGGATATACATTCGCCATCGTATGTTTATATGTACAAGTGCAATATGCCATGTCAAAAGATGCAAAATAAAAGATGCAAGTCATACATACAAGAGTTAATGAACAGTGCAATGTATATCGACAAATATGCAAGGGTCAATGTGCAAAGTCAAATGTATATTGGCAATATGCAGGGCAAAGATACAAGGCCTACATACAAAAGAAATATATAATGACAAATATGCAAGGGATAATGTATGTTCACAACATACATTATCGATATACAAGTGCGACATACAAGGCCACATATACAAAGGTAAGATGCAATAGGTGGGGTCCGCTGAATATACAATGGCGTTTGTATCTTCTATACAAGTCACATTGTATATGCGAAGATGCAAATAAAAGATGCAAGTCAAATATACAAAGGGGGCAATGTACATTGCTGATGTACATCAATGCAACATGCAAGGCCAGCATACAAAAGGGCACATACAAAAGAGAATGTATATTGGCGCACATGCAAAGAACAAATATAGGGCCGATATACAAATGGCATATACAAAGAGCAAGATACAAAGAGATGGGCCCACTAGTTGCATATAAAAGTGTGATTGTACGTTAGCACATACAAAGAAGTGTGCATTCCTAATATGCATTAGCTGGACACAAACGGGTATGCAATATAGTTGATAAGGGCAAAGGTTCGATGGATGTATGTTTGCATTGTATATATGATATACAAAGCAAACATACAATGATGGTATACAAGCCAAACCCGATGGTATTTTTAGAATACTTCATAATGTTTGAGATCTACAGCTTGTATGTCAAGTGCATTGTATGTATGCCAATATAGAAAGGGAGTTAGATACAAGCTAGATTTCAAAATGATTCCAATCTACTTTATAAAAATTTGAAGTCTGTGGCTTGTATATTGAGTGCATTGTATATTGTGATATACAAAACAAAATATACAAAGGGAAAAAACATACAAGCCGGACCTATTACAAAGATACAAAATGGTTAATGATCTTTTGAGGTCCACACATTTGTATGTATATTTGTGATTGTATGTTTTCATATACAATCGGATATACAAAGGATTTTGCATATGTTGAAGTAGAGTGTTTGCAATGTATAAGCAACTCTACAGTTTCCTTTGTATATTTTGCATTGTATATTGCGATATACAAAGGTCAGATACAATGGTGATATGCAAGCCGGACCCAATAGTATTTTCAAATCATTCTATAAATACTCGAAGTTTGCGCCTTGTATGCAGGTGATTGTATGTATATACAATCTCAAAAACACATATACAAAGGCTGATATGCAAAGGAATTTCGGTGAGACAATATGCATCGGCGACTCAGTTCATAGTCATTCCGAACGTCGATAAACAGATGTAGTTTTTTAGTGATGCTTGTTAGACCAGTTCAGTGACTAATCAGACAGTGCCATGTGTCAGTAGTGATGCAAACGCTGATTCAAAAGATAAAGACCCGCGTTTGTATGCAAGCGCATGCATATTCAAATGCATATACAAAGGCATTTCAAGGCTGATTTAAATGCTGAATGCAGTGCAAATACAAAGGGTCTTTCAGATGTTGATTCAGGTGGTAGATGCAAAGTGATATACATAGGTAGTTGACCACAACTTTGACCACCTGTATCTTCCACGTCCTGGTGATTTTTGACATGATTCAAAAGGAAAAAGTACTTGTTTTTGCCTCCTCTTTCATTTGGCGAGCTTTTGAGGGACAGATTCTCACTTTCAGTTTTGGATCTAGATTTGCATGTTTTAGCTACGGGATGTTTCAACAAACTTTTTTGAGTAGAATGCAGATATTTTTTGCATTCATTGCTATAGGTAGAGGAAGCTGCTCGCATTCAATGCCCAAATATCTTCCACCATTTCAAGGGTGTAGATCGATGATGTAGTAGCTTGCATTGAAGATTCAAAATATCTTCCATCTACCCCTGTTCCAGATATTTTATGCCTTAACTCCTTGCAATTGGACGTCCCTTCAGAGATATTTTTCCTGGGGCAGCTCTTTGAGCAAACTTTTGTAACTGACCTAGGTCAGTTTGGAATGCTATATATACATTGTAATGAGATGTAAATAAGTTTAGAAATTTTTTAGCTTTCAGTCCTTTTGTTTCCAAATAGAGCTTTCTGCTACTGTAACTATGCCTTCCCATTAAATATATTCAAGTTATTTTACCTCTTTTACTGAGTTTTAGTTTAGTGTGAATCTGTATATGATTGTCTGTGAACATATTGTTCCTTTCAATCATCTTGTTTCTCACCTCTGCTAGGATCAATTGAATCTGTGTATGTCTACTTGTTGTATTTGGTTATGCTGTGCAATTTTTTAGTACTGTGAGGGTTCTTTTATTAAACTTGGTGAATCATCCTTTACTTTCAGTTTTCTGTTTCATCCTTCATTCAAAAGCATTCCTTCTCCCTTTTTCTATGAAAATTTAGTTGTTTTAGGTGATAACCAGTTAAGGAAGTCAGCTTTATCTGGAGGTCTGATCTCATTTCGCAAGGTCCCACACTTCAAGATCATTCCCATGTTACTCTAGATTGCTAAAGTTTTACAACTACAGCAAGGGTGCAAATCTGGGAGATAACAACTTTGGTGGGACCAGATTTAGACAACAATCAAATACTATCTTTTATTGTTGGTTTTGATGTGCAGCCAGTGATTTTCAGACCTGTAAGAGGTTAAAACCTACATATCTGGTGACGCATACTGAGGAAAGACAAGCAGATTAGTTTTGCTACTACATTTTATGAGAAAGGTTCAAACTCAGAGTTTGAGGTCATTTGATTACTTGCAGTTGTCACCACCTAGAAGACAAGGGAGAATTGTAGCAAGGACTCCAGTTTCTAAAAGGATACAATCAACTCCTCCAAGTTTCAGACCCGTAACACCTGTAGTCCCTATATCATCTCAAGCAAACCTACCTCCAGTTGTTCAAATGGCAGGGAATTGGCTGTTTGTGGCTTTTGATGGGGGCAACCCATTGAACTTGACAGTGCATGATGTTATACCTATGGAAACTTTGAAGAGTCTGCCCTATTTCATAGGGGAGAATCAAACTACCCCAATTGAGCACATTAGAGACGTAGCTTCTTTATGTGGAGTTCATCATGTTAGCCAAGAGAATGTAGCCATCTGACTATTGGCTGCCTCTTTCAAGGGAAAAGCATTACAATGGTTCAGGAGTTTACCAGTGCAAACCATTACAACCTGGGATGATCTAGGTGATAAGTTAAACAAGAAATTTCAAGATAAATCAGACAACTTGTCATTAGTTGAATAGATGACTATAATAAAGAGAGCTCCCTAGGAGCAAATGATGGATTTCAACTTTAGATTCTAGAAGACATGGGACAAAATTCATGTCACGGTAAGGCCTCCATCAGAATATGCATTCTTGTATTTTTTGAAAGCTTTAAATAGTGATATTTTGGTAATGATTCAGTCATTGGGAGGTACAAGCCTACCTGATGCATATGAAATAGCTATTAGAGTAGAGAATAACCTGATTCAAGCTAGATAAATAGCACCTAGACAACCAGTAACCATCTTTTCTGAGATTCAAGCTTCAATGCCATTGCCAATCCCATATTTTGCCCATTTACCTATTGTAGCAGCATTGCCAAATAATACCAATTCTGAAACTGTTGCTTCTAGCTCATCACAAGAGTTAAAAGATATTAAAAATAGCCAACATAAAATAGAGAACATCCTCCAAACTTTTGAGAATGAGTTAGTAAACATAAAAAAAATAGTAGTCCCAGAATAGACAGCCTTATCAGCAACCCAATCAAGGGCAAAATCAACCTTATCAAGGGCAAAACCAACCATATCAAGCTAACATGCCACCTTATCAAAGCAATTATCAGGGTACCAGGCAGAATGTGAACAAAGGCCTTTCCAACCTTACAATTTGGTACTCATTAATGCAGTTAGGGACCTTGTCCCTATTTAGAATAACCTTGCAGTTGAGTGTGAATGGTGTTTTCCATGCAATCAGCCACACAGTCAGGCAGCCTGTTCAAATGGAGTGATCAATCAAGCTCTAATGGTGCAAAATGTTACAGTCTCATAGCCAAACACACCTAATGTTGGGTCTGTATAGTAGCAAGAGCAACCTCAGAATGATTCTGCCTTCATAAATTGTCAAGAAGGTGAATTCTGTGGTGTAAACAGCGACAATACTCTAGTTGCAGCAAATACAAGAGCCAAGAAGAGGGGTTATGAGGTAGATCAAGCAGCAAATCAAGGAAAAGGACATGCTGATGCTTCTACATCCCATGTTCCCCACATTTTACAAATAAATACTTAAGAAACTCCAAGGGAAAAACCTCATTTGCAGGCTAATATTACTACCGTAACATATCAGAAGGTACATGTCACTCCACCTTTCAATATTGTTGAAAATATGAAGAAGATGAATGTGACAATGTCTATGTGGGATTCTCTAACCATCCCAGGCCAAAAGGACATGTTGCAATCTACCTTATCCGATTTAAAAGTGTCCAACGACACAACTGTTGACCCAACTAGAGTTGTTCTTATCAATTCACCTCAGGATAACAGGAAACAACCAAACAAAAGTGCTAAACCACTTCCATTTTATGTGTCTTTAATAATTGGAGACAAGTTGGTACATAACTGCATGGTAGATAGTGGTGCAAGTAGTTCTATGATGCCAAAATAGATTGCAGATTAATTAGGGTTGAAATACCAGCCCCTTGAGAAAGGTGTGCTCCAGTTGGATGGCACAGCTGTTAATACTGTAGGTGTGATGAAAGACCTAGGTCTCACTCTACACACTTACCCAAATGTTTCCATTTCCCAAGAGGTGTTCATCATAAATTTGCCTCCCTATTTTGCCATGTGTTTATCAAGAGAGTTCACAGCCAAAATAGGAGGGTATTTATCCTTGGACTAGTCCCATGTGTTTTTCAGGACCAGATATGGCACAAAGGTGACCCTAAAATCTAAATTACTTTCAAATCATCACATAGAGCCTTATGTTCCAAGTGATGTTAATGCAAATTGCATTATTTTTTATGATCTTGAGCTTGTAGCTACTCAAGAGCTACAAGATGAAAGTATACCAGAGATGTTAAAGGAGTGGGCCTTTGAAAATATTGTTGATGATCTTGAGGGACACATCCAAGAAACTGGTATGGGGGTTTACATACTGCATGAGCCTGAAACAACAATTCCAAATCTAGTAAAGGATACAAAACAACAGATAGAACATCAAAATGAGGTATGGAAAATGTATTTTGATAGCTCTAGGAACAAGAATGGATCTGGTGGTGGTGTAATGCTGGTGTCTCCACAAGGTGAAAGATATTATTTTACTTTCCGCTTTGCCTTTTCATGTACAAATAACACTGCTGAGTATGAGGGCTTGTTCCAAGGTTTGTAGTGGGAAAGAAAGAGGAAAATTGGCTATTTGTAGGTCTATGGTGATAGTGAACTCATTGTAAATCAGGTGAGAGGGCTGCATCTTACAAAAAATGATGTTTAAAATGCTACAAGCATAGGGTGTGGGATATGATTAAAGAGTTTGATTCTTTCAATCTGATCTCTATTCCAAGAAGTTAGAACTATCATGCAGATAGGTTAGCTACAATTGGGGCTCAGTTTGACATCCCCAGTGATATTCATAGAGAGAAGGTACAGTCTCATGTGAAAATAGTTGAGAGGCCCTCTATCCCTGACAATAATATTCATTGGTAGGTTTTTGAGAGTGATGAGTAGATCCTACGTTTCTCGTTAGAGGAGGATGAGTTTTCTATGATAAATCAGGATAAACTCAAACAACAATATGAGGATGGTCAAGTTATTCAATTAAGGATACACAAACTGCCCAAAGGATTGGTAACCTTGGAATCCATTTTTGGGACTAATGATCAGCTAAAGAAGAGTAAAAGCAACATGCAGGTCAAAGAGGAACATTATGAGGAGCTAGAAATTTTTAAGGGTAAGCTTCTTCAAATTGGTAAAATTTATTCACCTGAGCATAGGAGAGCTTTTATTGCACTCTATCAAGAGTTTGAGGATGTGTTTTCTTGGGATTATTCAAACCTAAAGGGATTTGACCCTCATATTGCCCAGCATACCATAGAGTTAGAACCAGGTACAAAACTTGTGAGGTAGAAGCAAAGACCTCTATATCCAAAGCTTGAGCTCATGATGATTAAAGATTTAATCAAGCATACTTCTTGGGTCTCCAACCTTGTCCTAGTAAGAAAAAAGAATGGAGAGATTAGGCTATGTGTCGACTTTAGAGACCTCAATAGAGCCTCCTTAAAAGACCACTACTCGCTGCCCTCAATGGAGCAAATTCTACAAGTAGTGGCTAGTTCAGAAAGATTCTCCTTGCTTGATAGATATTCTAGCTATAATCAAGTGTTAGTCAAGGAGGAAGATCAATTTAAAACTACTTTTACTACCAAATGGGGTACCATGGCCTACAAAAGAATGCCTTTTAGTCTCTCAAATGCTGGTTCTACTTTTCAGAGAGTTATGGATATGGCTTTTAAGGGTTTCCTATATAAACTAGTGCTGGTGTACCTTGATGACATCACAATTTTTTCTAAGAATGCATCTAAACATTTATCCCACTTGAGGTAGGTATTTGAGAGATGCAAAGAGTTTGGGATATCTCTCAATCCCAAGAAATGCATTTTCACTATTCATGAGCCCAAGCTGTTAGGGCACGTTTTGTCGAAGGAGGGCATTACAATTGATGTAGAAAGAGTAAGGGCTATTCTGGAGTTACCTTTACCCAGTCACAAGAAGGGACTACAAATTTGTATTAGCTGAATTAATTTTTTGTGAAGATTTATACCCAACATTGCAAATCTATTGAAGCCTTTGACGTCTATGTTGAAGAAGAGTATAGTTTTTGGCTAGACAAAAGAGGTCAAACTCAGCTTTGAGTCCATAAAAGAGGCATTATTAGTTTCACCAACCTTGGTAAATCCTGATTTCTCCAAATATTTTATCTTGTATGCTTATGGTGGTCTAGATACAATCTTTGTGATTTTGGTACAGTAGCAGAGTGACAACTTTGAATAGCCAATTGCTTTCTTTAGTCAGGGGCTAGAGGAGTATGAGCAGAGGTATAACTTCATTGAAAAACATGTCTTTATAGTGGTAAGGAGCCTCAAGAAGTTCAGGCATCTTATTTTTAATAATAAGATACATTTGATGGTCACTCACCCTAGCATGAAAGAGTTCCTGTTAGGTAAGGATGTAAATGAGAAAAGGGCTGGTTGGATCACCAAAGTCATGGAATATGACATGGATGTCAAGATAACCAAGCTTGTCAGAGGCAAAGGACTCAGTGAACAGCTCGCTACCAGTTCTAAAAAAGAAATAGAAAAAGAAGAGGAGGTACTTCTAACCATTGAAGATGCACCTTAGGATGACACAGCAGCAGTGGGCTTACAAGTTGGGTTAATAACATGACTCAATTTTTGCAAATTGGTAAATGTCCAGTAGGTTTAGATAGAACCAAGAGAAGGTATTTCAGACTGCAGTCCATTCCATATGTTTTAATAAATGGCATCCTTTTTAGAAAAGATTTTAATGGTGTATTGTTAAGATGCATTGATAATGATCAGACTGTCAAGGTGCTGCACGAGTTTCATGATGGAACAGCAGGGGGTCATTTTGCCCCAAAGACTACTACCTGGAAAATAATGAGAGCTAGATATTACTAGCCCAGCTTATTCAAGGATGCCCATGCATGGGCTAGAAAATGTGTAAAATGTGCCATTTCTGCAGGCAAAGAAAGGTTGCTAGCTTTACCTCTGTAGCCAATTCAAGTAGAACAACCCTTCATGAGATGGGGCATTGATTTTGTAGGTCCCATTAACCCACCATCAAGTATAGGCCACAGGTGGATACTTACATCTATAGACTATTTCACAAGGTGGACTAAAGCAGTGGCTCTGAAGGAATCCAATGAAAATATTGTTTTGAATTTTTACCAAGATTTGATATACAAATTTGGGGTGCTTGAGTCAATTATCTTAGACAATGCTTTAGCCTTTGTTGGATTAAAGATAACTAACTGGGCTATTAAGAATGAGATCTATTTGAATACTTTATCAAATTATTACCCACAGGGTAATGGTTTGGCTGAATCTACAAATAAGAGCCTTATAAGGATTGTTAAAAAATCAATGGAAGACAACTAAAGGACCTGGCACACTAATCTGAAGTATGCCTTATGGGCAGACAAAATAACTCCCAAAGGGTCTATTGGGAACTCCCCATATATGTTATTTTAGGGGAAAGAGGCAAGATTACCTATATCTATGGAGCTGCCAGCACTTGATATCTTGAATCTGTTGGAGATGTTTGAAGAAGAGGATCCCATGGCTGTTAGATATGCTTAGCTTATGGAGCTTGAAGAAATCAGAGAGAACACTATGAAAACTATGGATTATCATCAGCTTCAGACCAAACGAAATTTTGATTAGAAGGCCACTCCCAGAATCTTTAGGGAGGGTGATATGGTGCTCAAATGGGATGAGTTGAAAAGCAGACCAGGAAAGCACTCCAAGTTTGACAACATGTGGAGTGGCCCATTTCTCATTACTGAATGCAAGGAGCACAATGCATTTTAGTTATCAAATATGGATGGACAAAATTTGCCTATCCCAGTCAATGGGATACACCTAAAGAGGTGTTTCGAGGTATGAGTGCCTTGTAAATTAGTAGATTAGATTTCTTGCTTTCAATAAGTGCTACTACACAATAGTTTAGATCCCTTTTTGTTTTCCCTAAGTGTTGTCTATAACAGTTGGAGGGGTTGCCTTCAACATTTTTGTCTTGGTTTTGGTCTTCTAGATGTTCTTCACTGCTAATATGCTGAGTTGCTAAGGTCAGGATAATTTTTAGTCTCTGTATGACTCCATGCCCAGTGGATGCTTAAGGCCACCGATCTAATTGTTTAGTAGGCAAACATCCCATAGAATTCACCAAATTATTGACCAAATTGTTGAAAATCCTTTAGAAATGACCCCTACAAGGCTTAAATCCTTCAAATATTTATGCTATGCCTTCTCAAAATTTCCTAAAAACTTGCTTAAAGATTCCTTGCAAAAAACCTAGAAAAACCCAGAAATCTTTTATCTTCAAACGTTTCCCATTGTAGATATTTCTCAGTTTCATGCTTAAGTATTTTTTATGCATTTTTGAATGTATATTTGGATATACATTCGCCATTGTATGTTTATATGTACAAGTGCAATATACAATGTCAAAAGATGCAAAATAAAAGATGCAAGTCATACATACAATAGTGAATGAACAGTGCAATGTTTATCAGAAAATATGCAAGGGTCAATGTGCAAAGTCAAATGTATATTGGTAATATGCAGGGCAAAGATACAAGGCCTACATACAAAAGAAATATACAATGGCAAATATGCAAGGGAGAATGTATGTTCACAACATGCATTACCGATATACAAGTGTGACATACAAGGCCACATATACAAAGGTAAGATGTAATAGGTGGGGTTCGTTGAATATACAATGGCATTTGTATCTTCTATACAAGTCACATCGTATATGCGACGATGCAAATAAAAGATACAAGTCAAATATACAAAGGGGGCAATGTACATTGCCAATGTACATCAGTGCGACATGCAAGGCCGACATACAAGAGCACACATACAAAAGGGAATGTATATCGGCGCACATGCAAAGAACAAATACAGTGCCGATATACAAATGGCATATACAAAGAGCAAGATACAAAGAGATGGGCCCACTAGTTGCGTATACAAGTACGATTGTATGTTCATACATACAAAGAAGCATGCATTCCTAATATGCATTGGCCAGACCTAAACGGGTATGCAATATATTTGATAAGGGCAAAGGTTCGGTGGATGTATGTTTTTGCTTGTATGTTTGCATTGTATATGCGATATACAAGGAAAACATACAATGACGATATACAAGCCAAACCTGATGGTATTTTCAGAATGCTTCATAATGTTTGAGATCTGTAACTTGTATGTCATGTGTGTTGTATGTATGCCAATATACAAAGGAAGTTAGATACAAGCCAGATTTCAAAATGATTCCAATCTGCTTTATAAAAATTTGAAGTCCGCGTCTTGTATATTGAGTGCATTCTATATTGCGATATACAAAACAAAATATACAAAGGAAAAAAACATACAAGATAGACCTGTTGCAAAGATACAAAATGGTTAATAATCTTTTGAGGTGCACGTATTTGTAGGTATATTTGTGGAGTGTTTGTAATGTATAAGTGAGTCTACAGTTTCCTTTGTATATTTCACATTGTATATTGTGATATAAAAAGGTCAGATACAATGGTGATATGGAAGCCGGACCCGATAGCAATTTCAAATCATTCTATAAATACTTGAAGTCTGCGCCTTGTATGCAGGTGATTGTATGTATATACAATCTCAAAAACACATATACAAAGGCCGATATGCAAAGGGATTTTGGTGAGACAATATGCATCGGCAACTTAGTTCATAGTCATTCTGACCACTGATAAACAGATGTAGTTTTTTAGTGATGCTTCTCAGACCAGCTTAGCAACTAATCAAACAATGCCACGTGTCAGTGGCGATGCAAACGTTGATTCAAAAGATAAAGACCTGCGTTTGTATGCAGGTGCATGCATAATCAAATGCATATACAAAGGCATTTCAAGGCCAATTTAAATGTTAAATGCAACGTAGATACAAAGGGTCTTCCAGATGCCGATTTAGGTCACTGATGCAAAGTGATATACACAGGCAGTTGACCGCAACTTTGACCGCCTGTATCTTCCATGTCTTGGAGAATTTTGACATGATTCAAAAGGGAAAAGTACTTGTTTTTGCCTCCTCTTTCATTTGGCAGCCTTTTGAGGGACAGATTCTCACTTTCATTTTTGGATCTAGATTTGCATGTTTTGGCTAAGGGACATTTCAGCAATCTTTTTTTAACAGAATGCAAATATTTGTTGCATTCATTGCTGTAGGTAGAGGAAGCTACTCGCATTCAATGCCCAAATATCTTCCACTATTTTAGGGGTGCAGATTGATGATGCAGTAACTTGCATTGAAGATTCAAAATATCTTCCATTTGCCCCTATTCCAGATATTTTATGCCTTAACTCTTTGCAGTTGGACGTCCCTTCAGAGATATTTTTCCTACTGTAGCTCTTTGAGCAAATTTTTGTAATTGAACTAGGTCAATTTGGAATGCTATATATACATTGTAATGAGATGTAAATAAGGTTGGAAATTTTTTGGCTTTCAGTCCTTTTGTTTCCAAACAGAGCTTTCTTCTATTGTAACTATGCCTTCCCATTAAATATATGCAAGTTATTTTGCCTCTTTTAATGAGTTTTAGTTTAGTGTGAATTTGCAAATGATTTCCTGTGAACATATTGTTCCTTTCAATCGTCTTGTTTCTCACCTCTGCTAGGATCAGTTGAATCTGTGTATGTCTACTTGCTGTATTTGGTTATGCTATGCAATTTTTCAGTACTGTGAGGGTTCTTTTATTAAACTTGGTGAATCACCCTTTACTTTCAGTTTTCCATTTCATCCTTCATTCAAAAGCATTCCTTCTCCTTTTTCGTATGAAAATTCAATAGTTTTAGGTGATAACTAGTTAAGGAAGTCAGCCTTCTCCAAAAGTCTAATCTCATTTCACAAGGTCCCACACTTTGAGATCATTCCCATGTTAGTCTAGATTGCTAAAGTTTTACAACTGCAGCAAGGGTGCAAATTTGGGAGATAACAATACCCTTATCTTGTTTATTTATATCAACATGGACATCCTATTCTTGTGCATGTTGTGTATCTTGGATCTGAGGATTACCTATATCAAGCCTTTACTGGTCAGGATCTTGAATATCTTGATGTGTACTTTGATCACGACCTATTTCTAGTCTTTCCATCTCCTCTTAACCACTTTTGTCTTTTGGAGCTTCATGTCTAAATATTGACCCTTCTTCTTTGGTCTTAGGAATATTTGGTCCAGATATCAACTTTGGACTTTCTTCTCTAGATGTTAACACTAGTTGATCTTTATAACCTGCCTCAGTATGCCCTTCTTCCATTCCCTAGACATTTTATTTTGAAGGCTCTATATGGATATCCATGTCATCAACTATATAATTTCCAATCTGCACATTGTCCATGGTTTCATCCTTATCCTTTTCATCACCCCCATCATATGACAAGTCAATGAACTTTGGGCTAGTGACCATGCCCACTAACACATCTAGACCAATATTCTACAGTAATGTCTCTATATCTTCAGATTCATCTTCATCTCTAGTGGTGTTAGGTGCTTTTTGGGTGCCTTGAGGTGTTAGAGCTGTATGTCTAAGCAAATCTTCAGTTGGATTTGCCGCCAAGTCCTTTGTCACCTCATCATCTGTCAAGTCAATGGTTTTTTTCTAGTGATAAAGGTTGACCAAGCATCTTCTTCTTTTCTCCTTCCTTTGCTTCCTTGACTAATTTTTCTTTGAATTTGATTATGGTGGGGATGGGGAAATCATGCTGAAAGCCTTTTAGTATTGTCTCCACATCCTTAGGCACCATTGCTACTACAACTCTCTCTATTGTATGTTGTTTCCTAGAAAACATTTGTTCCATCTTTGTTAACTCCTCACTTTCCTAAAGTAGGACATTTGGTTGTTTTCTAGTGGATCCCCTAATGATAGGTATTTGTCCTCTCTTTTTCTTGGGGATATTTGTTCCTTTCAATATATCCTGACCTTTTCTTCTCAAGGGTTCCCCTTCATCACCTTCATCTATATCCTCATAGGTGTCTTCAGCCTCTTCAATTTTCCTGGTGGTTATGATGATTACTGGGACAGGGTTCTCCTTCTGAGGTGAAGGTTTGGTGGCCATTGTAATGCCCTTGGTGGTAAATTCTCTAGCTCCTTTTGAAGAATCTAGTTTTACCCACTTGGCATCCATGATCCGCCTCTTATGAATTAAGAAGTCATCAAACTTTGCATCTACCCGTTCCTATCTCTTTCTCTTTTTATCCACAATTAGTGCTACTCCTTTTAATTTTAGGGCATCTAATTTTTAATCTACACACTTCCTTGAGAGCTCCATGTCTCTAGCTGTGATGGGGTCAATTGATGTGACAACAGGTGGACTCCAATTAGGAGGGGAGATGGTTTATATATAAATCTTCTTATCTTCATATTCTTTACTCATCAACATACCATCATCAAACTTCAACTAAGAAGGAACATCAAAACGGTCTAGGGTCTAGATCTAATTCAAAATTAACCTCCGTTAGCTTCTTCTCCTAACTTCTACATCATCTAGATAGTCTATCCAATAGTGTTCCAAGTGCGCTTGGTGCAGTAACTTCTTGCTTATCCATTTCTCCATCCTATGATAAGGATCATAATACCTTGCCAATGAAAGTGGCTATAAATTCATCATGTACAACTCTACTTTTGATTACTTACCTATATATGTAGATGGACATACATACCATCTGATGAGTAGGGGAAACATAACATTACCCTTCTTGTTTCTTTTCACATATGCTTCATATGAAGGTATTATCTACTTTGTCTACTCTAGAAGAATTATTTTATCTATGGGCTATCTTGGCAACATGAGAGGTTGCCCACTAAATCACTCCATCTAGATGTACATGAAGGTCAGGAGCTGGATAAATTGAGTTCCATTTCTTGTGATTACTTCTTGTGCCTTACTGCTCAATCTTTTATCCCTGTCATTGTCCATTAACCCGACCAAATGCATAACAAACTAGTCATTTGCCCTTCTATAATTCTAGATGGAGGATTTCATCTCCAGATGGGGATACTGATCCCATACAATTTTGTCTCCTAGGTTTCTTGTAGCTCTACCTATTGTTTGTAGACTAGAAAATGTAGATTGGTTTGTACATGCATAGACATCATATGATGACATGTAGAATAGGTATGCTTTGCCTCCAAATTGTTTGATGCTCTCATCAAGGCTATCACTAATCAAGGATGCCCATTGTATCTTGGTATAAAAGGTCTTAACCAACCTGATGAGCCCATACATCCATGGTTCAAAATTGTCAGCATTAGGTTTTCCTATCATTTGGCTCAGTATCACCATCATATACTATATTTTAGACATGAATTCAAATTTGTAAAGATTCTGAGGCATCTTGGCCACTGCCTTAACCTTACTGTCTATTTCCCTCCATGATATCAACATAATTTTCCTGCAGTTAGTGTTTTTTCTCTTCTATTGGTTCTCTAGGCTCTCTACGTTAATCTTGAATAGATTACAACCTATAGGCAATTGGAATACATTTATTGTGCTGTGGATGGAGAATTCTACATATACTCTACCATCCTTTTCTACCTTTCTATTCTCTTTGTTATAATTCTTTATGCATGCAACTATCAACACCATGGCTTCTGCAGCATAAGGAAAATAGGTGCAACATTCCACATCCTAGAGTTATATATCTTTTATAGCATAGGGTGTCCATCCCCTCAAACCAATTTAGCAGTCCACTCATTCACATCTGAATTGCATTAGTGAGTATCCCCAACCTTTACGAATTCAAATCCAGATGCTCCAAGATTTGGGAACATGGGAGTCTTGAATTCTGACTCTCTTCTATTCTTCTTCTTGCATTGTTTCAAACATTTAAAGATGTGCATATCTTAACCTAAGTTTCAAACATCACTTCTACATTCTATTTCTTGAATATCCAGACATTTTCAGCTTTACCGGCCATAATTATGTGCATATGTAACTAACATTACCCTAAGCATCTTGTTTTACCTTGCACTCTATTGCCATAAACGATAAAAGTAGGGTTTTACCATTACATTTATGTTGTTGGAGCTTAAACCTAATTTAATTATCTGGATATACCCTTTCACTATGTAACTACCACTCACCATTGTTCATTTGTTGTTAACACCATTCTACTCAAGGTCAGGATCTCTGTAACAATCATTGTAATAATCGTTAGAGCTCTGTAATTTTCTTCTAAGTGCTTAGGTAAGTGTGAAAATGATCAAATTTACCCTTTTATGAATTCAAATCAGGGAATTAGGGAATAATGAATGTTGAATTTCATCAGTTAGGGACATTTGGTTAAGGGTCTAGGGAGATCATTACAAGTGGCAGCTTGTAATTTGAATTTTGAAAACCCAACAACTCCCTTTCATGACATTTATTGTGAGGTCAGGATAGGGACATATGTCTAGGGACTTAAGAAATGCACTTACTTTTTGTAATGTCTATATGCATGTCTAGATGACATCATTAAGTCTAATGGTCAACACTTACAAAGGGAAGATATTGAGATGTTAAGAACCAAAGGCATTTGCCATTGATCTTCGAATGTTGGGACATTAAAATGTCTAGTTTGAAAAATCAAATGTGTACCACGTGGTACCATTTGGTTGGTCCATGAGGGAGTAGCAATTTTTGTGTGGGTGAGATATGGATATATTTCAGAATATCCATATATTAGAACTTGTGAAATATCCCTAAGTCTTGAATTTCATGATGATATCACCCGTATAGAGTGATTCTTTAAACATGAGGAGAAGTGATGTCATTAGGATATTTGGTAAGGTCTGGACATTACTAAATTTCTAGATATTAAGATTTGTGAAATATCCTATGCCCTCAGTGTCCAGATGATGTCATCATTGTTTGATAAGCCTTTGGGATAAAATCTGATGATGTCATCCAGATGTTTATATTTAAACATTAGGACATAAAGATTTATATGTGAATGTCCATAACCAATATCTAGTTGAAAAGTCAATTGGGACACGTCATCGGGATATTAAAATGTTGGGATATTAAAACAAGTATGGATATTAAGGAATGTTTGGACATTAGTGAATGTGTGGATGTTAACATTGAATATCCATACTTATGAATATCCATGAATTATGAAAGTTTCGCTGCACAATGAATTAAATTTGACATGTGCATATTAGTGAATGTCAGGATACTAACTTTTACTTAGCCATTTTCTTTGGTCAATACATTAGCGAATGTCTAGATATTATCAAATGTTAGGATATTTGTGAATATCCACATGACTATTGACCAACCTTTGACTGTGTATAACTTCCTAGTTCTAAGGAATTTCAACATGCTTCAAAAGGAAAACCTACATAGATTTTCATACTCGTTTGTTTGGCAGGCTTCATGAGGGGAAATTAATACTTTAAAAATTTGGATCCAAGATTCAAAATCCAGATATGCCTAAGACAAGATCCTGACATACATTTGATACTGGTTTTACCATACCATCCAAAGCAAAGGGAAGAAAAACAAGCCAAGCAAAGAAAAAAAGGTTAGATCCCTACTTTTCTAGAGAATAATGGGGCATGTTGTGTAACCACACAACAACTTGCCACCAAAGAAAACCACCAAATTCTAATCAATTCAAGAGAGGAAGACAAATTAGGACATAAAATTCTAACTCTTATCAAACATAAGCATTATGACCTTTCTAAATGATATCATGTTCATTAACAAAACAATATGATGAGAAGGAATTCAGGTGTGTGCATTTGATTCATTTCCTTCTTCTTGAGAAAAGTTAAAAATAGAAGTAGTTATTGTTAGGCTACATGATTGGATTTAACCCTCTAATCCAAACCTATATAGAGCCTTGCTACCAATCGGATGTCTATAGCTATGGGAAGGTTATCTTTTCAATTTTCCTAAGTAGATCCCCACTGCCAATCAGGCCTCCATAGCCTTGGTAGAGTTACTTGGATGACCTAAAGAATTTATTTTCTTTGGATTTTCAATATTTTCTTTTATGTTTTTAGTATTCATAAGATATGATCTTGTAAGCTCATCTGCAAGGTTTGGGCACTTGCTTGTTTAGACTGAGAATTGCAATGGTAGCAAGGCCAAACCTTTATATTTTTCACATAACATAGACACTAGTACTTTCAACTAATCCAAGGCTATTAGGTGTATTCATGTAATGATCTCCTTGACAATAAGAGTTACTATTTATGAATATGATTTTAGAGATAGGATCAAAAACACTTAAGATGACAAGAATTGCAACCTATGTAAGAATTTGTTATCCCTTCTTGAATTCTAACAATTTATTAGTTTTTTGAACTAAAAAGGTGCTCCATATTGCCTAACAAAGACAAGAACTCAACAAGCAACCAAAAAAAAAACAAACAAAACAAGTTGTACAAGTAATATTTAAATATAATACATGGTTCTAACCTTTCCCTATTCAGGGTTGGGCAAATGCTTGAGGAATTGTCCATTGATAGGCAATGGGTCATCCTCACTAGTTAGGGTTTTAAGCCTGTAAATACTGTCACATAGTATTTCAGTAATTTGAAAGGGACCAGTCCATAGTTTGTCAAACTTACCATGGTCTCATTTCTTCTCATGGGCTTTGTCCCAAGATAAGACAAGGACTAATATTTTGAAGGTTTTAATTTTTGCTCTTCTATCAAACTATCTTTTGACAATAACCTAATGTTTTGAGAAATAATATATGGCCCTATCTCTTTTTTCTTCTAGATGCATGAGTTGTAATAATCTGACTTCTATTTTGTCATCTAGACCAAGGTATTCTTGTGAAAATTAGAGTGTGGGGATCTTTAAGTTTACTAGTAAGATTAGATCCACTCCATACACTATCTAATAATGGGAGTTGCCTAAGGCTACTTTTACTCTTGTTCTATCTACCCATAGTGCATATTTTAGTAGGGTATTCAATTCTCTATGGTTTTTGTCTACTAATTTCTTGATGATATTCAATAAATTCTTGTTAGTAGATTCAACTAATCCATTTCCTTGAGGATAGTAGTTAGAAGAAAACTTTAAGGTTATACCATACTCAAAGACCCAATTAGAGAATTTCAATGAAGTGAATGCAGGACCATTATCACATACTAGGAAAAAAGGAACTCAAAACCTTGTGATGATGTTATTTTCTAGGAACTTGATCACATATTCAGTGGTACATGTTTTGTTGCTGGTTGTTTCTATCCATCTGGTACAATAGTCAGTCACTGTTAGGACATACCTTTGTCAAACTAAGGAGGGTGTGTTGATTTCTCCTATGAAGTCCATTCCCCATTGTGCAAAGGGATGCATCTCTATCATTGGATGCAATGGTTGTGCAACATATCTTTCTTTATGTGTAGCTATTTGGAATGTATGACAATGCTTATTGTGTTTAGCAAAGTCTTTGAAAATTGTAGGCCAATAATATCCTACCCTAAGGATTTTCTATGTAGTGGCAAGGTAGGACCCCTATGTAGTTCCAAACCTATCATGAAACTCTTGTAAAACATATCAGTCTCTTATCTATCTAGGCATATGAGATATATCTCCTCATGGTTTCTTCTTAAAAGGATTCTTCCTTCAATCATGTAGTTCTAGGATTTCACCCTCAATGCTCTTCTTTGTGAAGACTTCATGTTTCTTGGAAGCTTTTCTAAGATCAGGGTATGCTTAATGTTTTAATACCAGACATCTAAACTACTAGAATTTAATGTATATTATTGACTGATAAAATCTAGATCAGTTTCTACAATCATTTGAGTTAAATCTTTTCCTCTGACTAGCTTCATATGGGTGATCTCTATGTCATACTCTTGCAAGATAATGATCCATTTGGTCCTCTTTTCACATGGTTCACTTTGCATCAGTAACATCTTCACTGCTGCATTAGGTACTATTGCAATTACCTTGCTCCTTAAGATATAATGTCTAAACTATTTGGTGGCTTTTACCAAGACAAGATCTTGTCTTTCCACATCTAGATATCTTAGTTCAGTATCTCTAAATGGAACACTCATTAAAGTTATTGGCTTCTCTTCCTTGTTCTCATATTTCTAGGTTAGCATAGATACACAAGTGTGAACAAAAGCAAAAGAATATATATAAAAGTATTTGGCATTATCAGGGCTACTAAGCACTAGAGCATTAGCTATTGCCTTCTTAATATCTTTAAAGTTTGCTTTCACCTCTAGAGTCCACTCAATTTTAGCATCCTTATTTAGCATAGCATTTAAGGGCCTCACTATTTCAGCAAATCCAATGATGAACCTTTTGACAAAGTTTATTTTTCCAAAGCATGACTTCAACTCTTTCTTACTATTAGGCAGCTAGAGTTTCATGATTGAACTTACCTGGTCTAGATCTATGGTGATCCCATCTTATGATACTAGGTGTCCTAATAATTTACCAGTGGTAACACCAAAAACACACTTCTTGGGATTTAAGGATATACCATACTTTTCACACCTCTCAAGCACTTTTCTCAGATCCACAACATGATTATCTATCTATTTTGAGAAAATTGTCAATTCAACCATGTAGATAACTATGCATTGGCCAACTAGACCTCTTAATGCAATGTCCATGACTCACTAGAAGGTTTCTCTAGCATTAATCAGAACAAAAGGCATACGCTTGTAGGCGAATATCACCCACTTAGTGGTGAATGCAGTCTTTAGTCTATCTATTTTATCTACAGTGACTTGGTTATATCCAAAGAATCCATCCAAGAAGGACATCATCTGAGCTCCATTATCCATCTATAGTACTTCATTCAATGAAAGGAAAGGATAATTATCTTTCTCTGATTCTTTATTTAGATTCCTAAAATCCACATATAAATAGATATCCTCATACTTCTTCCTCATAGGTACTAGATTTGCCACCCATGTAGAGTGTCTTATTTGAAAAAAATTCTAGCTACTAATAACTTATTAACTTTTTAAAATGTGATTGGCTCTAGCAAGGCATTTACTAGCCTTTTCTTTTGTCTGAATGGCTTGGATTTTGGTTTTAGTGGAATTGTATAAGTAATGATGAATGTATCATATGTCTGCAACTCATTATACGTCCAGGCTATTACATGCATATAATCTTTTAGAGCCTAAATTATCCCTTCATGTTAAGCTAGGGTGCATACTTTTCCTATCAGGACATTTCTAACATCAAGACCTTGACTTATGTTCATAGGTTGATATTCACCTCCATCTATTTTAGGTAGATCCTTTTACTGAGTGATCCAGATCAAACATCCTTTATAATTCTATCATTTTCCTGGGAATATTGTTGTTGGGAAATTTGATGGTCTCTTCATCATCCCATATTTGGTCACCCAGACTTTGCTCATCCATCACTTGAGCATCAAAGATATCTCTATTGGCAATAAAATCAAGGATATGTTGATTATCCTGAAAGACTTGAAAATTCAACAAATTGTCAGGCGCTAATGGCACTGACATTAATTTAACTAAGAACTTCTTGAGCCCTGAAACTATTAATGGCTCTAATGTGCTAGAGCATTTGTACAGTGATTTTGACTCCCTGGGTCATGTGTAATGTTGAAGGCATCAATTCCTTCAATTTGGTCCCAGACTCTATGTCTATAGTTTGACAATTTCTGATAGTTGCATGCATATTTCTTTTTTACTTGTTTGACAACCAATTCTAAGTCTCTAGACACATGCAAAAGCTTCACTTTCTTCTTCAAGGCAAAGAACAAGCCATGGATTAAGGCTTCATAATCAGCTACATTGTTTGTGTAGTGGAATTGGAGTCTGTATGCTACAAGGTATGAATTCCCCTGTGGATCTATCAAATCTACTCCTACTTTAGCACCTTGTTTTGAATTAGACCCATTGAATCTCAATATCCATGGTATTTCTATTAGAAGATCTTTATCTATACCTTCATTCTTTCTTTTGGAATGTGCAACACTTCTTGTAGATATCCACTTAATTCTCTGTATTTCATTCATTGTCATATCCGTATGTTTCTAAGGAATTGAAATATCTAGACATTGTTCCTTCTAATTCTTAATGTCTAGGATATCCTTTCCTTTGATGGACTCATTGTTCTTATGCTATATATCCTCAAATATCTCAATCTTTCCCTCTAGTTTTTCTGTATGTCTTTCCATATCCTGAATCAGGCATTTATGCTCATCATTAATCAACTTCTTAGCTAGCTTTGGCAATGACTACTTATTTTTCAAGAACATCCTCTCTTCCTTTTCAATTATGTCTAGACACAAAGCACAAGTGCTCTCTAAATGTGCATGTTCATGTAGTCTACACCATCCTTTCATAAGTACATATTTAGTAGATGTTCCTTGCAATTGGCATCTTTGTACAACACCGGCTAAATACCTTTCAAACTCTAGAAAAGGATCGACTTCATCTTCATCAGATGAATCCTGACTAGGCTCTATTATCAGATTTGTTCTAGGAATGATTTTGTCCTTCTCATCATCTTTATGTGCATGCATGCACATGAGAACTTCCCCTATCCTAACCCTTTGAGGCTTCAATATGTACACCCCTGGCTCAACCTCAAGATAGAAAACTTCATTGTTCTGATGATATTCTGTTATCATGTGTTTCATTCAAGGTTCTGCCTCTATCATGACTTGGTTGGGAATGCCTCGCCATGCAAACCACATGTGAGATAAATCAATGGCCATGTAGCCATTGAGGGTTTTTGACCAATCTCTACTCAAAAGCATGCCATATGTATCAAGGATATCCACTACTTGTATATCTATGTAATACTACACCCTAGGGTCAGATGTCAGTTGCATATGGATATGAGTCAGCTCTCCTACAACATTAACTTTAGATTTATCTAGTTGAGTAACTTTCTTGAAAGACTTGGTAGGAGAGAGTCCTAATGTATTACATATGGATAAGGGAATGACATTGGTGGATGCACCTAAATCTACAAGATAGTTATGTAATTTCTTTCCAAAAAACCTTAAGGTAAGGAGAAATGGAGGTGACTCAGACTTCTCTTTGTATAGTGTGACTCGAGATGCATCTATAGTATGCACTTGGGATTTATCTTTGGGTTTGAAGGGATTATCCCTAGGTGTGTGATCTTTAGTAGGGATTCTATTGGAATTATCATCTTTTACTATAGGTTCTTCCGATGATTTAAGGAAAGCCTCCTTTATAACAGAAGTTTTCATTAATTCAGACAAACATAGGTTGACCTTAATTTTCTTCATCTCATCAGATAAGTATGCAACTAATTTATCAGATTTAGTGAGTTGAGGAGTACCTTTTGTTGCATTTATAGATGATGTGAAGTTATTTAGATTTACCTAAGTTGGACATCCTAGGTTGTTGCTAGCCTTTTCATTTGGAAGAGTGTTGAAATTAGTTGGAGGAATTGAACTGGTCAGTGGACATTGAAAAAGGTTGTTATTACTCCTTAGGTTGCAATTGTGACCTCTTTGGTACAGTTCATAAGCATGGACCTCTTCAGTCTCTTGTTTTGGCTCATTTTCATCAACAAATGGGAATACATGTTTCAAATGCCATGGCTGACTCTTCACAAACCAATGGATAATTCTCATGCATTGTGTTCATTTGTTGATGATGATACATATGGCTTTCTAAGACCATTGTAGATTCATATCTCATTGGGACTAGTTCACTTCGTTGAGGAGGATCCCTTTCACATTCTATGTTCTACACTTCTTGAAATATGCTAGCTAAAATCTTGAACTATGGACAGTCCAATTCAGCATGTGCACTGGTGTTGTGAATCCTACACCAATTGTTTAGTGTAGCTTCAGATAAATAGACTCTTATGGTCTATTTTGGTTTAGGAGGTGTTATATTGTCTAGAGCTGATGGAAATGTGCCATCATTAGGTCTGGTGTTCTAGACTCTAGGAGGTATAGGAGCATAATTTCTGTCATTATTATAATTCTAATCATTGTTGTATCTGTTATCCAGATATGTTTTATTTATTTGATTTTGACCATTGTTTTGAGAATAAAAACTCTGATTTCATATTTGAGTTACCTTAGTGGTCAATATTTTTAATTGAGTAGTTATTTCTCTCAAATCTGCTTTCCCCTCCTCTTGGACATTGTTTACTACATTGTCCTAACTAGGTTGGAAGAAGGAACTACCATTGCCATTTGGCCTGACATCTGTAGGGACATGTCCAAGATGTGGTACTATTTGACCATTCCCTTGGGGAGGCATGATACTAAGGGGTGGAACTTGTAAGGGATTTGACATTGAAGCAGGAGGCATCAAGGCTCCATTGCTTTGCATTTGGTTAGGAAAAGTAGGATATCCTAAGTTTGGTGGAGGACATTGTCCAGCCTATTTCATTTCTTTGTTAACTTTGACTACCTCTGCAAATGCACCAGATATGGATGTGATTGTAGGATGTGTTCTTCTAATGAACATTGTTGTTAATAGATCAAGAGAAAAAAAATATACTAGCCTAGAAACTTCAATAGGGAAATCATAAGGAGGTGTCAACTTAGAGTACATCTTCTGGAAACGAGCATTGAAATTTGAGATCAATTCTCCTTCACTTCTCTTGATTGTGGTGAAGTGATGATACATGGTAGCCACATCAATACGTATCCTAAACCTATATTTAAAGGCATCTTCTAAAATTTTCTAGGTACTAGTAGACATTTGAGGTAGGCTCACATACCAGCCATATACTTCCTCTCCTAGAGAGTAAGGGAAAAGTCTACATACAACGTCCTCATGTTGTGTCCTTTCTTAGACCAACTGCCATAAAATAAGTTGTAGTGTAGACCACAAAGTTTCCTCAAACTCATAACCAATACTCCTTAGGAATCAAAAAACTTAAATTCAAAACTGTGGAACAAAATATTAGCATGCGGTGAAATGAAAAGTACCAAAACTTAGACTTTGTCACTGTCAAACACTGTCAATGCCTATAGTGATACTTAAGTACTCTTAACTACCTTACCAGAGGACTTCAAGCTTTGAAACTTTGGAATTAGAGACTTCAATCATGTGTTTACAACACTTAAAACTACGATAAGAAATATTCATTATAAGACAGATGTGGACCAAAATAAACAGGTGTTCTATTTCGTTTAAGACTATACTCTGTTGTGCTGAACTTATGCCACTTAAAACTGTACTTCCAGAAATCATTAGAAGATAAAAATTTGGAATTAGGAGCATCCAAAGATTACTAAAATCCTACCAAAACTACAAGATCTGATCTTCAAATATGGACCAATGCAGACCATAATATTGTATATATGTAGTCATCTCTAAAATCTACCAACACTTAGCCAAAATGCTTAAGTCTCTTTACCAGACCAAAACTCTTTGTACAAATGATTTCATGAGGATAATTGTAAGGAGATTACTATAACCTCACAATCCTTTTTCCATCCTTAGAACTTGTCTTCCATGTTACTGTCCATAGTTGTTTTTACTTTGTTGCCACATTCATCATACCTTCTTCAATCCTTGTTGCATCCTTGTTGAATTATGGTTGAGTCCTTATTAAATCCATGTTTTCCATCAATGAAAACACCATTTAAACATCATGCTTAGTCAACCCTAGTCATACTAGCAGTGTCTCTATCAATGATGTTTGCCAAGTTACCAACAATCTCCCCCTTTGGCATTGATGGCAACACATGATGTGAAAAACATCAAAGAATCAACATTATTTGTTTACAACAATTCTATCTCCCCCTTACTTTTTACACACTTCTCCCCCTAACTGCTTGTACACTTTCACATGCTTTGCTCTAAAGTGATTAACTTTGTCATGGCAGTTATTCTCTCCATTTATGTTTTTCACATGCTTTTCTCCCCCTTTGACATCAATGGAAAAGGTCTATGATACAAGAGTATGTACATATTTCATTTGCTTCCCTTAAGTAGTTGATTCTTATGTACACCAAAATTTCAAAACTATTTTTGTCAACCATATATACAAGAAATCAAAAACTTATTGAGTTTTGGGGAAAATTCCTTTTAGATTTTCTTTAGTTGTACAACATCTTCATCCCATCTTCCCTTAGCACGGCTTAAAATTTGTATGTGCCAATTAATTTGGGATACCAAATCTTCTTCTTTATCAAAAGTAATAGGGGCTTTAGTGATTTGACTTATTTTATCTACTTTTATTACAAGTGCTATTATAGATGCTATCTTAGAGCTGACAATTTCTCTAAGCTGACTCATTCTATTTTTGACAACTTCTTTTTTACTCTGTAATTTATTTATTGTAGAATATATGGTTTCAACTTTTGCCATCTGGTTTCCAATAGTATCCTTTAAAGGATCATAATTTTGGGAAATTTTGATCAACTATGCTTCTAAACCATCTATCTTATCTTACAAATCCTTAATTGTTGCATGCCAAGTTAGACAAAATTGATGCAAGTCACTATCATCTTTTATTGTTATCTCTACATATTGAATACTCTTATCTAGCAAGATTTTATCTTTAGATTACTTGTTATTAAGTTCTACTAATCTCTTGATGTCAATCTTGTCCCTTACCTTCCTATCAGTTGCTTGTATAAAGGACTCAAAATGAGAACTGACAGACTCCATGAGTTTCTTCATCTGCATTGGAGGAGTCAAAGAGGTGTCTCTCTTTACTCTAGGCATGATATTCCCAAAAGTTGTCACAGCTTCACCCATAAGCTCATTATCTTCCATGTGAGATTTCAAAATCCCTTCTTGGGTCGTGGCTTAAAAAAATGTTCCCAACTTCAATTTTTGCAATGGGGACATGGTAACCAAATTTAACTATCCTTGTAACAACTTAGGTGATGATTAAATCTATGTTTCTTTCTACTTTGCCAAAAATTCTCTAAGAGACTCTAATGAACTTTAATCAACAATTTTTTTTCTACCTTCATCTAGAGGCACTTGTGTAGTAGGAATTTCTGAAGGCTCTTCTCTTGCAAGAGCTTGTTGTTCTTCACTATTCTCCATAACAGAGGTGTCAACCACTTGTTCTGAAATCTCCTCTTTCTATTTTTCTTCTTCCTCTGCATTCCTTTCCTTAGTTGACTCTCTCATTTCCTCATTATTTCCCAAGTTTACCAGAGGAGGGATCATACCTTGATCCACTGAGATTGTAGAAGGTGATGGAGATGATACACTTTGTTCACCACCCACATCCAGGATTGCACTTGAAATGCCAACACAAAGATTCTACTCTTCTTCATCTATGACTACTATAGTTGGAATCTCAAGTTGTTTGAGCACATTCAAAAATTTCACTTCAATTTCTTTCTCCAACGTTTTAATGTCATTTTTTTCCCCAGCCATCATAGTATTGATTCTCCTTTTGGTTCTAAATTCTTTACTAAGCCTCTGATTAGTTTTGACTTTATCTTTCCCAGTGAGACTTGGATAAAAATTCTTCAAAATTGATTCCTTAATTTCTACATCTTTAGCCATAGCCTCATCTTTTCTAGCAGTTAGAATGCCAGCTAGGCTATCAAGTAAGTTAGTCACAACTTCAATTAATGCATTATTAAACATATCCAAGAACCCTACCATAGTGGTTACAATTATAGTCTCATCAACATTAGAGCTCTCGTCATAGAGGTCTACAATAGGCTTCAAATTTCCATGCACAACCACTACATTGATTGTGGCTTCTAGAGTCATAGTGGCTTCATATTCTTTAGTATCAATTTTTGTTCTTTTTGTCTATGTTTCTTCATTGGTAGGAAGAGATCCCTTTTTCTTCTAGATTATTTTCTCTTTTTCTTTACCACCACCTTCATGGATCACATAAATTCTATTGGTGGCCTTCCTTTTCACTCTTTTGTTCTTTTTTTCCATAGCAGGCTCTATTCTTTCAGAAGTTTCCTTCTCAACTTTAGGTGTAGGTAAGGGTCTAGAGGTCTCAGAAGTAGCTGTAGTAGAAGAGGAAGTCCTTGTTGACCTTCTTGTCCAAGGAGTAGGCCTTACTTGTTTAGTTTTCAATTCATGCTTCTCTAGAGCCTTTGGTACTTCAGAAGCTTGATGCTTAGCTCTAGCTTGCTCTATTTGTTCTTTTGTGAATCCTTCGATTTAAGCATATTCCTCCACCATTTTTCTTACTCTTCTTTGTGTTTGTAGAAGTGTTTGTTCCAAATGAATTTTGAAAGAATTTATTGAGAATAGGTGACTCAATCTTACTGGCATTCAAGCTTCACCTTTATCACTCTGCTAGTCTAGTTTCAGCGGGACTTGGAAACTAGTCCCCTTGATGTTCCAATGACCTCCACGATTTGGTATTAAGTGTTCTGATGTAGCTATGTTGAATAGACATTATGTGCTCAATGAGACTTGGGATGGCATCCCCTCAACAACTTGATGCTAGGCTATGTAATGTCTATGGGACCATATGACTTTGGAGGAACTCTGTCTTGAGTCTCCTTAATGGTCTGATAGCTCTTCTTGAGTTTAGCATTATGTATCTTGTCAGTAGGAGCTGATCACTTTGGAGGGAGTTCATGAATAGTCCCTTTGATATTGACGATGGACAGTCTGCAGCTTCATCAAAGAGACATCCATATATTAGTGGAAGACAATATATTGTCCCATCGATATGGCCAATACTTTGAACTACATTCTCCCTGGTGCCTTGGTGGGACCTGACCCATGCTAAGCTAGAGAACGGGGATTAGATGATTTTAGTGAAGGATGTTTGACATGGTAACTTGGAGTGTAATAACTATATCAATGAGACTTTGAGGATTCGATGAGATCTTGAATGAAGTCCCTTCGATAGTTCAATGTGTCTCTAATAGTTAATAGAACTGTGACGGTTTCCTACAAGAACTGTATCGGTTGTTTTCCTTGGTCGTGTGGAACATAGAATGAATATAGTAATGTGTTGAATGTTCTGAAGTATAGAAACATGTGACACAACTATTTAGTTCATTGCGAAAGTTTAAGCAGTTGTTCTTGAAATAATGTTGTAATGATATATTCCAAGTAGATGTGTTTTATGTAAACATAATGAAGAGACCTGAGACCATTTTCTCTTAAACTGTCAAGTGGAAGAGGTTTGTTGGAATCATTTCCTAAACCATTTAGGGTAGAGAGGAGTGAATAACAACACGATAGTAGAATTTTTGCAAAGCTAGCCAATGCTTTAGAAGAAGGGATTCTGAGGAGGAATATGGACAGCTCTCCCATCCATGATAATGTGGTGTATATGGAGGGAAAGGAACCAAAGAATTTTTGAGGAGAAAGAGAAAAATGTCGAGAAGGTGATAAGGAAGATAGAGAATGGGTTAATAGAGATTCTAAATGCTAAAGCTGGGGTTAGAGGAGGAAGAAAATTCACTTCTTGGGATGATCACATTATGAAGATTTGGTCAGGCTTGAAGATCCCATGTAGGATGGGAAAAGGAAAGAAGAAAAGGGAACAAACCAAATGGATGGCCCTCCTAGTGGAAGACTCAAACTCAACTTCGATGTGGTATCCAAGGGAAATCTAGGGCAGGCAGGATACAAATTCATTATCAGAGATGAGAAAGGTAAACTCTTATGGGCAACCTTAGGCTCTTTGGGGGTTGCTACAAACAACTATGTAGAATTAGAAGCACTTTCTTGAGGAGTAGCTAAGTGCAAGATCAAAGGTTGGAATAAAATAGACATAGAAGGGGACTCACAAATCATAATAAATGTGATTAAAAGGAAAAGAATGGAGAATTAACTTTTAGACAAGGGTGTAAGGAGAGTCTAGGAAATACTATAGGAATTAAATTTTTTGATCAATCACATTTTCAAAGAAGCAAATACGGTAGCTGACCACCTGGCAAACAAAGGGGTCATGAGCGGTGTAAGGGACATTTGCAGCTCAGATGCTGCAAACTGGGGTAGACTGGAAGTACTTAATGCAAACCTAGAAGGAATATAGATGAAAGGAGATCAATGAGGAGAGCATCTAATGGTAGTCAAGGGCAAACAAGAGTACCAGTAGCCCAAGGGAGCATTTTACGATAAGAAATTTGCTAGTGTATACACCTAAAAAGGACATGACTCTACATAAATAAATATTTTAAATATTTATTTCATCTTAATATTCCTCTATCAATAAATAAATAAATCAATTTATTTATCTGATTCATTTTCCTCCATTAATTGAATAAATTACATTTATTTAATTAATTTCATCTATATCAACTTTATTCTTCTAAATAATTAAATAATTTTAATTATTTAATTAAATCATTCATTCTTCCAAATTTAAACACATTGCAAATTTAGTTAAATTAAATCTTAATCCCCAAAAATAAAATATAATTAAATATTTTATTTATTCTTCCAAATCATGTCCAAGTAATTAAATAAATTTATTTATTTAATTACGCTTTCTTATCTTCTAAAAAAATCCTCAAAATCTTCTAAAAATAAATTTTTCTTGTCATGCAAAAGCAAAAGATGAGATAACTGATTTAAAGCTATCAACCAAACTCTTAAATTAGTAAAATATATTCTAATTTAAGAAATAAAAACTCATCCTCATCAAGAAAGCAGTTAACTCAATAAAGCATCTTTTTGAATGACACATGTCTTATTCGCGCATGTTCTCTCGAACATCATCTACCATTGATCTTCTTATTTCTTCTAAACCATTGATCTTCTCTCACACAATCCTATAAATACCCCTCGATCCTTCCATTTTACATCATCGAGCTTTCAAGTAAACTTATGCTGTAGAATCCATAGTGCGCCATTGGCACCTCCACTATCACATCTTTCATTAGCCATTTCATGTTGTGTTGAAGCTCACCTTTAACACTACAAGTATCCAAGCCATTTCTCATTTGCCATCTTGAGGAATTAAAGAAAGGATGCAAGCTTCTTGAGGGCTACATTCATCACTGAAGATCAAACTAGAATAGGTGAACAATGGAAATCGTGAGGTAACAAAGGTTGTAAGTATCACTCTTATTCTAAAAAGTTTTTGTTATTTGTACATTCCATTGATGTTTTTGGGTTTTTGTAATTCATTTTATCATCTCATTTTACCCATTACATTTATGGTGCCCACCATGGGGCATTTGACCCAAATCTAACAAAAAAACTGAGTTTCTAAGTGACAGGTTCCGTACACGCTTCAAACAGGTTTAGTTGACGCATCTGATCAATCTTGAGGCATATCTGAGCACTATTCCAGTGCATACAAACTTCCAGCACATACATCCTTTAAACCAGCACATATACAACCTATTCTAGCGCATGCAAAGTTCTGGCACATACATCCTCTAGCCAGCTCATATACAACCCATTTAGGCACCTGTATTATTCCGGCGCATACACCCTTAGACACGACGCTTACATCCTTTTTAACGATGCATCTGTAGAAATGGCACATTTGTCTCTTATTCCTATGCTTTTGACACCTATCTTAGCACATTTGTAATGTTGTGCTTATAGTCTCTATTTTTGCGCATACAGACTATGAAGTGGTGCATCTGTTCTTCATTGTAATTTTAGGATTTCGCATGATTTTTTGGGTTAACTCTAATGTTTGTCTTGCAGGATTAGGAGCTAGATAGTCATTTAGCTACACTAATTAACTCATCATAGATTAATTAGGGAAAAAAGTAAAAAAAAAAATGCACGCATGCAAATCTCACGTAGTCCTTAACTAGGAGGATAGTAACAAACATCACTGCTATCTTTGGATTATTGCTATCTTTTTTAGTTTAGAACATTACTATCTCACAAAAGGAATGAACCATTGCTATCTTTAACCACTTCAAAGTTAACAAACTGTGTGAGTGCCCAAGTAGTGTAACACATATAGTTTTTTTTTCTTTTAAATAGGATTGGATAAACCATTGTTTCTGTGTCTGTTGAATGACAATAGGCTTATGCTCTCCCCTTTATTGGGTGACCAGAACGCTAGACTTGTTATTCCTTGTGTATAACCTTTAGAGGGGCCTGCCCTTGGATGCTTGCTTGTCCAAGTGGGAATGACCCTGAGTGGAAACAAGCTAAAGCCAAGCCCTACCGATCCACTTTAAATAAATTGTTCTTGAGGTGAAAGCTTCCTGCAATGAGTGTCATTGTGTTACACCGACAACCAACCTCCCCCAAAACCCTTCAAGGCATAACCCTTAGAGGCTAGGAGACTCTATAATGGAGAGTAGTGTTGCCACACGTGTAACCACTCAAATGGTTGCCTTGACTACTTAGCCATTGTTTAGTATACCAAAATCCTCTATTTGTTGGTGCAAAAGGTGGAACCTTTAAAGCGGCCCCGATTCATG
Organism: Cunninghamia lanceolata; assembly: GCA_027924645.1. Classification (NCBI taxonomy): domain Eukaryota; kingdom Viridiplantae; phylum Streptophyta; class Pinopsida; order Cupressales; family Cupressaceae; genus Cunninghamia; species Cunninghamia lanceolata. The sequence continues at coordinate 12,278,071 of BSBN01000193.1, forward strand.
TGATTCATAGTAGAGGTAGCAAGGACAATCCTATCGTTCGGTGGGGGTATGAGCCTAAGGAAACCCATATCTAGTATGCATGAGAAGTGAGTGCTGTGGAGAGGAGCCGGTGCTACCAGATCCTGGAGCTACACACTTTGAATATGCACAGCTAGGGGACTCAACAAATACTATCCTTTCCAACCTAGGTTGTAATTGTTCTTGTGTCAAAAGGTACACAAAATACAAAAAAAATAAAAGGTAAAAATCATGAAAACTTATATGTGCTTGTTGTGTCTTTATCTGCCATAATTGAAAATCAAGATTTAAAAAGAGACCAAGTTTTCAACCAAAAATAGAAATTTTTTGAAAAATGTGCCAAAAACTCTACAAAATCAAAACTGAAAACCAGAACAGCGCATCTGCTATGACCTGTGATGCATGCTCTTAGACTTGCTTTGCATTTGATCACTGTTGCTGCGCATATAAAATTTGCTAGATCTCTGCATTTGCTTCGACCTGCGGTGCTTTTACCTCATGTTCCGGCACATTTACTACTACACATCCAATCTAGAGAGCTATTCCATACTTCCTAGGAGAAAAACTATCAACCTTTCAAAAACCCATTTCAAACTGGTCTCAATTTTTCCAAGATTTGGTTAGAGTCATGCAAGTCAACCATTTCGCTCTTCTTCCACACCATAGCTGCTTTTCCCATGCTCACATTATCCAAAACTCATCCAAAACTTATAAAAATTCTTCCAAAATCCAACAAGGTGATAACCAAACTATTCTTGATCACATCAAACCTCAAACAAACCTAGTGAGTCTCCACTATCAAGGATCAATCATCCTTTTCTCTTGGAACTCCACTAGTAGCTTGTGTAAAACTAGTCTACATCAAGTAAACAAATTTCTATCATCCTTACTTCGACTATGATTTGTACACCCAACTTGTTTGATACCAATTAGATCTAAGGATAACCTTGCTTAAATCTTGACACATTATAGAACCCCTTGTTCAAAATTTTCAAGCTCATTCCATCCCATCTCTAGTCACCTTGCATGGTCTTAATGAGCTCCCAAAAACAAAAATAGATTAAAATGGTTGAGAAAACTATTCTGACCTCTCACGACAGTGATGAGGAAATTTCTACGGAAGAGGTCCTCCAAACATAGAAAAATAGAAGGTTTCAATGCATAATGGATAAGGTACTTGCCCAAGACCCTACTAAATTATTTCTCCACTTAGCACAACAAGGAGCCAAGCTCCCTAAAGATTTTGACGTAGAAGCTCTAAAAGAACTTGGGGAAGAAAGAAACCTTGAGAGAAGCACACACGAGGAAATACCCACAGACAAAAGCAAAGCAACCATTGATTCCACAGATGCCTTAAGTTTAATGACCCAACAGATCCAAGCTTTACAACAACAATTCATAAACATGCAAACATGAGCACCAACTAAACACTATTCCCTAGAGGATATTTCACCATATCCTTTTGATAGAACCTTGATCATGATACCTTTCCTCTCTAAATTTGAGGTGCCAAAATTTGATAAATATCATGGAAAGGGTGATCTAAGGGACCACATTAGGGAGTTTAATGCTGCATGACTTGAAGTCATACACAATGATACTTACCTTATGTGGCTGTTTCCAAGAAGCTTAGGAGGACAAGTCATGGAGTGGTTTTCTAGACTACCACCCGGCATTAGGACCTTTAACGAACTTGTGGACAAATTTGTCAGACACTTCTCCTACAATATTGAGCATGATACCTCAATCTTAGACCTTTGTAAGACCAAGCAAAAAGGTGGAGAATCTTTCACCGCCTTCCTACAAAGATGGAGACAGTTGACAAGTAAGTGCCCACATCAAATGTCTGAAAAACAAATGCTCAAAATGTTTGTCCATAACATACAAACTGACCTAAGCTATCAGATACAAATCCAATGTCCTAATTCCTTTAGTAAGGTCATTGAGATGGGTCTAATCATCGAAAAAGGTTTAATCACAAAGGGTCAAATAAAGATTTATAAGGACACTCCTAGAACCAATACCAATGTAGATAAACCAAGATTCTAGACAAAGAACAAAAACATTGTGAATGATGCGGTGGTAGATGCTAAGAATGTGGTACCAAAACAACCAATCTTCAACTTATCAAATCCTCAAAACAACCCCGCACAAAAGAAACCAAAGAAACACTAAATCATGGTTTACAAGTTTTCAACCTAGGAGAAAGTTCAAACCTTTGGGAGAATCATTGGAAACTGCCCTATGGAAGTTAATCACAAGTAAGATCATAACACTTCCAACAATGTGGGAATATGAACCAAAAGTCAAACCTCCTTGGTGGAATGACAACAATTTCTGTGAATACCACCGAAATAGGGGGCACAAAACCAACAATTGCATTGCGCTCATGCACACCATCCAAGAATTGATCAAGAAAAACAAAGTGTCACTTGATGGACATACCTCTAATAATGATAACCGGGCATTCAAGGATCCTCTTCCCAACTATGAGCAAGGAGGATCTTCCAACCAAAACAACAGTGGAACTAACAATGCCAATTACACAAATGTGTCCTTTGACTATGTTGTTAACCACATCCCGAAAAGTGATTCACACATCAATGTGATCACTATAAACAAAGATTCAAATTGTAATGTTACCACCCACAGTAATAGAGTCACTCTTAGAGGAGCCCCCATCCATCCAGCTAATCAGTACAGTATCCTAGATCAACTTCATAAGACACTAGCACATATCTCTATTCTAGAACTTCTATGTCTGTCCCCGTCCCATAGGGCCATACTTGACAAAGCTCTTTCTGAAGCCTCCGTCCCAATGAACCTCACCGAAGAATAGTTTCAAACCATGGTAGGTCACATTACCTCACCTCACTCCCGATCATTCACTGAAAAGGATGCTAAGTCAATTACCCAACCTCATAACGCATCTCTTCATATCAAAGCCTTCATCCACAAACACAAGATAAAAAGGGTTCTAATCGATGGAGGAGCTGGTTTGAATATTTACACCTTGAAGCTAATCCTTGCATTGGGGTTTGCGAAGAAAGCTATAGATCCAAAAAAAATCACTATCAAAGCCTATGATGAGGAGGAGAGTGTTGCAAGTATGAGGTGAGCCAGTGTTGTCATTGATGTCAACATACTCATATTGCATTAACAAGAAGGATTTGATGAGCTGTGTGCTGAGGATATTGAGAAAATTAGTCTCAGTCAGGAACAGTGAAGAACAGTGATGAGAAGAAGGTAAATGTACCGTATAGGATGAGAACCGGAGGATGCGGATTAAAGGGTTAGTAGATATGAGTCTTGAGATGTTACAGTTAAGATTTCAGAGGTCCGCATGAAGATCTAAAGGAGTTGTGGCTGCCGGTATAGAACCGGGTCCGGCAAGTATCCGGAGGTGACAGAGGATCACAAAAAGGTCCGGTGAGGTCCGGAATTGTATTATCATAATCTGCGGATTGGAAGGAGTGTTTAGGATGTCCTTGTGATGTATCATCCTGATTTGTGTATGATTTGGAGGTCCGGAAGTACCTCTTGCATTATGACAGTGGCGACAGACTGTGTTCTTGAAGTTTCGGATGAGGAAGACAAGAGATCCCAGTAAGCAGAGGAAGTGCGGATGTATCCGGACAATTCAGACAGGCTTGTGAAGGTTCTTGGATCATGTTTAGGTTGTGTTGTTGGTCCGCACTGATGGTAGAGCCCGGAATTGAAGTTATTCTTCCGGATGAAGTTATTGCTCTGTTTAGCCGACCGGATGAGTTGTTCATCCTGCGAATGTTCTTGTGATGGCCGACCGGATGTGTTATTCATCTTGCGGATACTCCTATGGTTGTTTGCCGACTTAGATGTTTGTTCCTAAGTTGATGTCTTGTATAAATAACGGTTTGTGAGTTCATTTCAGTGTGGTGGTGTGAAGATGAGTATGATATAGCGAAGAAAGGTGCGAAAGGCAGAGCAGAGATTGTTGGGCTTAATTGGAACTGATCCGGACATGGTAGAGATGTCATTCTCCAGTTCAAGACTATGATTTTTATCACTTTGTAGACAGTGTGTCTCCTTGTAGGCAGTGGGCCTCTTTGTGAGCAGTGTGCTCGGGCAGTGAGCCCTTATTGGCATGTGCCATTCATTTTTCTTTATTCTTCTAACAGAGAATAATTCTTGGGTTAATCACCCCGTGGTTTTTCCCTTAACCGGGTTTTCCACATCAAAATCTTGGTGTTCAATGTGTTGATGCTTATCTGCTCTTGAGTTTATGTATTATGCTTCCATGGATGATTATTTGATATGCTGCTAACTAACAACAGTGAGTTAAGTGTTTGAATGAGAAGAAGTTTTATACAACTGATTCACCCCCCCCCCTCTCAGTTGTATGCCCTAGATCCAACAATTGGTATCAGAGCTAAGTTCCTCTGACAAGAGCTTAACCGCTTGAGGAGATCCAGGATGTCGTCTTACAAGAAGGATAGTCTGAAGTTCGATGGAACCAACTTTACTCTCTGGAAAGGTCGCATGAAGTGTCACTTGGAATGCATGGGAAAAGCATATCTGGGTATGATTTCAAAACCATATGTACCTCCACAAGGTGGTCCGACAACTCTGAATGAAATCACAGAAGCTGAAAACAATCTGCGGACCAAGGAAGCTCTTCTAAGTGCATTGAATGACTCAGATCTCTCGAATGTCATTGACCTACCCACTGCATATGAGATCCTAACTAAACTGGAACTTCTGTATGAAGGAGATGAGTTTGTCAAAAGTGCAAGGTTGCAAAGTCTGAAAGGGAAATTTGAAAGATTGAAAATGAGAGATGATGAAAACATTACTACCTTTATGCCAAGAGTAAATGAGCTGGTATGTGGAATCAGAAATGCTGGTGGAACTTTAGATGAAAATGAGATTGTCTGCAAAATCCTAAGATCCCTTCCTACTGCCTACAAAATCAAAGTTGCTGCCATTGATGAATTCAGAGCCCACACAACTGTCACAAGAGAAAAACTGGCTGGCAAACTAGCTGCATTTGAAATGACCGAGTTTGGAGATGATCCTCCCAAGACTGAATCTGCTTTCAAAGCCAGTGCCTATGTGAAAGGCAAACAGAGATTTGATCCGGGTGAAAACTCATCAAGGAAAATGTCATGGTATGATCAAGCAAGAAGAGACATGGAAGAAGAAGAAGCAGAAACAGCTCAACTTGAAGCCCTCATTGCAAAGAGACTGCCAAGAGGATCCGGTAAGTATGAAGGAAAACTACCCTTTAAGTGTTTCAACTACAATAAGATTGGTCATTTTGCCTCAAGATGTCCGGAGAGATCTGCAAGATCTAATACTCACAGACAAAGGTTTCAAAAGAATTGCAATTATGTTCATGAAGAAGATGACAATGAAGGAGTAACAGATGATGAATCAGAACCAGGAAACAAATCCGGAAATGAGTGGGTGTTTATAGCCATCAAGGAAGAAGATTCCATGCTCTCTGAATCTGTCAATCACAAAGTTGTTGAAAAAGCCTTAGCTGCTCAAGTGGAAGAAAAGGATGATTGGGTTATTGACAGTGGATGTTCTCACCATATGACTGGTGACAAGAATAAGTTCTTAGACTTGGAAAGATATGAAGGAGGAATGGTAAAGTTTGGTGACAATTCTGCTGGCAGAATCAGAGGTAGGGGAACTATTTCCTTTGATGGTAAGAGCAAAACAGGAAATGTACTGTATGTTGAAGGATTGAAGCACAATCTTCTCAGTGTTGGTCAGTTAGTGGACAAAGGCTATGATCTCCGGTTCAAGAATGGAAAATGCAGAATCTTTACAAGCTCCGGAACTGAAATTGCATCCGGTACTCAGACAAGAGGTAACATCTTTCATCTGGTTGGTTCAAATAAAAGTTGTTTGTTTGTTCAAATTGATCAGAGTTGGTTATGGCATAGAAGAATGTGTCATGTAAATTTTGATAACATCATCAAAATAAGCAATACTCAGGCTGTGAGAGATCTTCCAAAGTTGATAAAACCTACAAATAGTGTGTGCAAAGAATGTCAGTTAGGCAAACAAAGCAGAGTCTCTTTTAAATGCAAAGATCAGTCTTCTACCGGATTGTTGGAATTAGTACATACTGATCTATGTGGTCCGACAAGAATCAAGAGTCTGCAAGGTGATAGATATTTCATGTTGTTAATTGATGATCATTCCCAGATGATGTGGGTTACCTTTCTAAAAGAAAAATCAGAAGCTTTTGAGAAATTCAAAATCTTCAAAGCTATGGTGGAGAATCAAACCGGATTGAAACTAAAATGTCTAAGGTCTGATAGAGGTGGTGAATTTACATCTGGTGAATTCATTGATTTTTGTGAGAAACAGGGTATAAGGAGACAGTTGTCTGCTCCTAAGACTCCACAGCAGAATGGAGTAGTTGAGAGAAAGAACCGGACCATCCAGGAAGCTGCTAGGACAATGATGTTGGAAGCAAATGTTCCTCAAATGTTTTGGAAAGAAGCTATCAGCACTGCAGTCTACACTCTCAATCGAGTTCAAATCAGAAACAACACCGGTAAGACTCCCTATGAACTCTGGTTTGGCATCACTCCTACTGTGAAATATTTCAGAGTATTTGGTAGCAAGTGTTATATTAAAAGAGATGAAGATCTAGGAAAGTTTGATGCTAGAAGTGATGAAGGAATTTTCTTGGGCTACTCCACTCAAAGCAAAGCATACCGGTGTTACAATAAGAGATTGAGGAAGATGATAGAAAGCACCAATGTGAAGGTTGATGAAGGAATTGAGAAGCCTTCAAGATTTTATGAGTTTGATGAAGATGACCAAGACAGTGTTCAAGGACCTCAATCCTCTCCGGTGAGACAGAGTCAGCCTGATCCGGTAAATCAGGAAGAAGAGTTAGATTTGAATGAGGCTGATCAAGAAACAACAGTGCTGGATACTCCTAAAATTCCAAGGTATGTAAGACTGAATCACTCTGAAGATCAGATCATAGGTGACAGAAGCAAAGGTGTACAAACTAGAAGGAATATTGCTCAAGATCAGAATGAATGTTGTCTGATTTCAAAGATTGAACCTAAAACAATAAATGAAGCCTGCAATGATGAAAACTGGACCAAAGCAATGGAAGATGAACTGATGCAAATTGAGAAAAATCATACTTGGGATCTTGTTCCCAGACCTAGAGACAGAAATGTAATTGGAACCAAGTGGGTCTTCCGGAACAAACTAAATGAAGCTGGTGAAGTAATCAGAAACAAAGCTAGATTGGTCTGCAAAGGCTACTCTCAAATAGAAGGAATTGACTTTGAAGAGACTTTTGCTCCGGTAGCAAGAATTGAAGCAGTCAGATTACTTCTTGCATTTGCTGCCTTCAAAGACTTCAAGGTATATCAGATGGATGTCAAGTCTGCCTTCCTAAATGGTGATCTGGAAGAAGAAGTCTACATTGAACAACCGGATGGATTTCAATTGTCTGATAAGAATGATATGGTCTGCAAGTTGAAGAAAGCTTTGTATGGATTGAAGCAAGCCCCAAGAGCATGGTATGAAAGGTTGGATAAGCATCTTGTGCAGATTGGATTCAACAAAGGTACTGCTGACAGCAACTTATATTTCAAAATTGATCATGAAAACATTCTGATTGTTGAAGTGTTTGTGGATGATATCATTTTTGGAGGAAGAGATAGTATGTGTAAAACTTTTGCAAATCAGATGAAAAGTGAGTTTGAAATGTCTATGCTTGGTGAAATGAATTTCTTCTTGGGTCTGCAAATTACTCAAACAAAAGAAGGGATCTTCATTTCTCAGACCAAATATGTGAAAGAATTGTTAAAGAAATTTGGTATGGAAGACTCAAAGCCTATGAACACTCCTATGGCAACCGGATGTAAGTTAAGCAAAGATGATGATTCTCCAAAGGCAGATCAGACAAAGTATAGATCAATGATTGGTGGATTGTTGTATCTCACTCAAACTAGACCAGATATAATGCAAGCTGTTGGTCTTGTGGCAAGATTCCAGGCTGATCCTAGAGAATCTCATGTTATGGCAATCAAAAGAATCTTTAGATACTTGAAAGGAACAGTCGAGTATGGTCTATGGTATCCTAGAGATCCGGATTTCTCTCTTCATGCTTACACAGATGCAGATTGGTCAGGAGATGTGGATGACCGGAAGAGCACTAGTGGTGGAGCATTCTTTTTGGGGAAGAGATTGGTTTCTTGGCTAAGCAAGAAACAAGATGCAATATCTCTGTCTACAACTGAAGCAGAATACATTGCAGCAGCAGGTAGTTGTACTCAAATCTTATGGATGAAGCAGATGCTAAGAGACATCAAAGTTGAATATGAGGAGCCTATCACAATTTTCTGTGATAATTCAAGTGCAATTAATATTTCCAAGAATCCGGTATTGCATTCTAAGACTAAGCACATATCTATCAAATTTCACTTTTTGAGAGAACAAGTAAACAAGGAAGAAGTCAGATTGGAGTATGTTCCCTCCAAGGATCAGATTGCAGATATCTTTACAAAACCTCTTCCCAAGGACTCTTTTGAATATCTCTGGGAGAAGTTAGGGGTCATGGCCCCTCTGGTGATGAACTAAGATGCACTGATGTGCATCAGTCCGGTGGCTATCACAGTCATATCTTGTGATCCGGACTAATGGGGAGCTGCAACTAAGGGTGAGCAGCTGGTATGATTCTGATGCATGAGAATTGCAAGTATGAGCCCTTTGCCATTGATGTCAAAGGGGGAGAGAAGACATGTGAAAAACAAGTGGTTGATGATCAAAGGGGGAGCAGCAAAGGAAGACATGTGAAGAGTTGTTGTTGATAGGGGGAGCTGTGACAGAAAAGAGAAGTTCTTGTCTTGATGGTTTTTCACATCATATGTTGCCATCAATGACAAAGGGGGAGATTGTTGCAAGTATGAGGTGAGCCAGTGTTGTCATTGATGTCAACATACTCATATTGCATTAACAAGAAGGATTTGATGAGCTGTGTGCTGAGGATATTGAGAAAATTAGTCTCAGTCAGGAACAGTGAAGAACAGTGATGAGAAGAAGGTAAATGTACCGTATAGGATGAGAACCGGAGGATGCGGATTAAAGGGTTAGTAGATATGAGTCTTGAGATGTTACAGTTAAGATTTCAGAGGTCCGCATGAAGATCTGAAGGAGTTGTGGCTGCCGGTATAGAACCGGGTCCGGCAAGTACCCGGAGGTGACAGAGGATCACAAAAAGGTCCGGTGAGGTCCGGAATTGTATTATCATAATCTGCGGATTGGAAGGAGTGTTTAGGATGTCCTTGTGATGTATCATCCTGATTTGTGTATGATTTGGAGGTCCGGAAGTACCTCTTGCATTATGACAGTGGCGACAGACTGTGTTCTTGAAGTTCCGGATGAGGAAGACAAGAGATCCCAGTAAGCAGAGGAAGTGCGGATGTATCCGGACAATTCAGACAGGCTTGTGAAGGTTCTTGGATCATGTTTAGGTTGTGTTGTTGGTCCGCACTGATGGTAGAGCCCGGAATTGAAGTTATTCTTTCGGATGAAGTTATTGCTCTGTTTAGCCGACCGGATGAGTTGTTCATCCTGCGAATGTTCTTGTGATGGCCGACCGGATGTGTTATTCATCTTGCGGATACTCCTATGGTTGTTTGCCGACTTAGATGTTTGTTCCTAAGTTGATGTCTTGTATAAATAACGGTTTGTGAGTTCATTTCAGTGTGGTGGTGTGAAGATGAGTATGATATAGCGAAGAAAGGTGCGAAAGGCAGAGCAGAGATTGTTGGGCTTAATTGGAACTGATCCGGACATGGTAGAGATGTCATTCTCCAGTTCAAGACTGTGATTTTTATCACTTTGTAGACAGTGTGTCTCCTTGTAGGCAGTGGGCCTCTTTGTGAGCAGTGTGCTCGGGCAGTGAGCCCTTATTGGCATGTGCCATTCATTTTTCTTTATTCTTCTAACAGAGAATAATTCTTGGGTTAATCACCCCGTGGTTTTTCCCTTAACCAGGTTTTCCACGTCAAAATCTTGGTGTTCAATGTGTTGATGCTTATCTGCTCTTGAGTTTATGTATTATGCTTCCATGGATGATTATTTGATATGCTGCTAACTAACAACAGTGAGTTAAGTGTTTGAATGAGAAGAAGTTTTATACAACTGATTCACCCCCCCCTCTCAGTTGTATGCCCTAGATCCAATAGAGAGAACTTCCAAGGGAACTATTACTTTACCAATCCGAGTGGGATCTATAGTAAAAGATGTGGCTTGTCAAGTCCTCGATATGGAGCTAGAATATAACATTCTTCTTGGGAGACCATGGATACATGCTCTAAAAGTAGTGTCATTAACATACCACCAGTGTATCAAATTCCCCTATGAAGGTCAAGAGATCACCATCCAAGGTGACCCCAATCCATTTCAGTATTGCAACTCCATTCAATCTAAACCTAAAGTTGTGATTCCTAACAACCGTTCTTTTGCTTCATCATCATCTTGTGTTAACCCAGCTTCACTTGCTTCCACATCAAAAGCTTCCCAACCTAACCTCAGACTCAAAGATAAGGGCCTAGGTGAGTACACAATCTCCCAATCCCTCTATTTGGCACAACTCCCCCTATCTCCCAAATCATATGGAAGACCTACCCTGAGCAAATCTAAAGTAGACGAAACTACCAAAGGTTCGTTTATCAAATGGGGAAGCCTCGAAGATGAGAGCGATGAAAAGGATGTCCTACAATGGTTATATAAAGATGAAGGCAATTCATAAACACAATAGGACCATCACACCACCATACAAATTGAACAATATGGTCAAGGATTCCAAATGCTACAAACAATGGGGTATGAAGGACATGGTCCACTCGGTTCAAGAAAAGATGGTATCACTAAACCCATCCAACCTCATACTTTGACAGCCTGAGACACTATAGGGCTAGGCTACACTAACACATCTAGAACCAATAGAGCAAATAAGAATAAAGTCAAACAACCAGAAATATCTGCTAGTAATCTGGTTGATCAAATTCAGCAACTGCAACTGGGGAGCTAGATTGATTCCAATGAATATGAGTGGGATAGTCTCTCGGAGCTATCTTGTGATGAAAAAGATATTGATGTTGTCCATGAGTATGACCCAACTCATGCAAATGAGAGACAAGGTTCAAGGGCTAGACCACTAGAGTCTGACCCGTGTAATAACAATAGTGAAAGTCGTGAGGAAAGAATGATACCTCCCTTGATAGATCCCCTAATGGAGAGTACCGTCGCAGACTTTGTCCATGCTTATAATGACCTCCACAACACCTCTATCTTAACCATCAATACTATCGAACCAGACCAGCCTACTGACCCCTTACCATTGTTGCACCCCAAACTCATAGATTGGGACTTACAAGACACTACCCCTGAGCTCGATACCTTTCAGAATGATGAAGCCATCATGGACTATCTTGAGCTTAGAGATCATATACCCGCAGGGGACCACAAAGCTAGCTATGCCATAGAACTCAATGACAACACCTATTTTGGAGAGAGTACCAAGCCTTTTAGTCTCAAAAATGTCAAAATGAAAGAAAGATCTAATGGTGAAAACCACTCTGCGGCAGTGTTAGATCATGAAAAAAGTAAAAATATAGATGTATCCAATGTTGAAAACCTCTTTGAGGCACTGAAGGATGGAAGGCTTGACCCTCTACCCAATCTCACACATTAGGAGAGATCTTCAATCTTGATAGAACCAGCAGAGCTGATCAATGTCAACATAGGTGATAATCCTAGAATGATTCATATGGCACAGTCTCTAACTGCACAAGAAAAGCTAGCATTCACTGCATTCTTCAAAAGAAAACAAATCAATTTTGCATGGACATGTGCAAATATGCCAGGGCTAGATCCAAATCTCATAATGTATCACTTATCCTTAGCTCCAGGAGCTAAGCCAATAAAAAAAACCCAGAAAGATGCACCCACATGTGGCCCTCATGGTGAAAGAAGAGATGAAGAAACTACTAGATGTTGGATTCATTAGACCAATAGACTATCTTGAGTGGATTTCAAACATAGTACTATTTGTCAAACTAGATGGTAGATTTTGAATAAGTAATGACTTCAGAGACATGAACAAAGCTTGTCTGAAAGACGATTACCCCCTGCCAAACATTGACATTATTGTAGATCTCATAGTAGGGCACACCATGTTGTCACTAATGGATATTTTTTCTAGATACAAATAGATAAAGATTGCACTTGAAGACTAACACAAGACTACATTCACATGTCCTTGGGGCACCTATTGTTGGTGTATCATGCCATTTGGTTTGAAAAATGCTGGCGCAATATATCAGAGAGCTATGACCACAATCTTCCATGACATGATGCACACTATAATGGAAGATTATGTTGATGACATCCTAGCAAAATCACTCACAAGAGAAGGACACCTGGAAGTACTGGACAAAATCTTTAAAAGACTAGAATAGTTTAATGTGCACCTCAATCTAAAGAAGTACGTGTTTGGAGTTACCTCAGGTAAACTACTTGGATACATAGTGTCTGCCAATAAAATCAAAGTCGAGCCAACTAAAGTGAAAGCCATCATGGAAATGTCACCTCCTAAGAATCTCACTCAGCTAAGGTCCCTATAGGGAAAACTACAATCTATCAGAAGGTTTATTTCTCAATTGGCAGACAAGTGCCACCCATTTTCCCACCTCCTACATAAGAATGTCCATTTAAAATGGAATGATTCATGTGAGCAAGCATTTCAACAATTAAAAGAATATCTCATGAAACCACCTGTATTAATGCCACTAATTCAGGGTAAACCTCTACTACTGTATATCTCAGCCACATCAACAGCTCTAGGAGCTGTCCTTGCACAACAAAATTATGAAGGGAAAGAACAAGCAATCTACTATATCAGTCAAACACTTGTTGGATATGAACTGCAATACATGACAATTGAAAGAGCATGTCTCACTATGGTCTTTGACTCACAAAAATGGAGACATTACATGCTATCACATTTGGTCAAACTAGTAGCAAAAATTGATCCACTCAAGTACTTACTCAACAAGGCAGCCCTAACAGGTAGATTGTCCAAATGGGTTATTCTTCTCAGCGAATTTGACATTGAATATGTAGAAAGGAAAGCAATAAAAGGGCAAGTACTTGCAGATCAACTGGCAGATGTACCTCTAACAGTTGATAGCCCCATGAGTTTCAAATTTCTAGATGAATCTATCTTTCACATAACCACAACAACTTGGAAAATGTATTTTGATGGCTCATATACTCAGCATGGATTGGAAGCAGGTATCTTGTTGATCACCCCTAGTGGTGACACCATTCCTAAATCATACAGATTACTATTTCCTTGTACTAACAACGTGGCAGAATATGAGGCCTTAGTCATTGGCATCAAGCTAGAAGTTGAATGGAATATCCAAGAACTTCAGGTGTATGGTGACTCACAGCTGGTCATAAATCAAGTAAATGATGACTACCAGACAAAAGATGAGAAATTAATCCCTTACAAACAAATGGTAGATGACTTCAAAGAATACTTTGTCAAGATCTCTTTTGAGCAGATACCAAGGATTGAGAACAAAGTTGCAAACACCATGGCAATGATTGCATCTCTCCTCGATATTCCAAATAATCAATCACATTATGAGTTCTTGGTAGAGCTAGCATCTTGTCCTGCATATGACACCCCTGAATCCCATATCATTTGCCATATTGTTGGAACTGATTCCCCCCTCTATGGAAAAATATTTGTCTATCTTAAAGAGAATACCCTCCCACCTGATCTCTCTAGTAACCAAAAATAAACCTTCATCCATCAGGCATCCTAGTATGCCATTATCACCAATACCCTATATTGTAGAGGTCTCGATGGTACTCTCCTTAGATGTCTCAAAAGTGAGGAATATCAAACTACCCTGAATGAAGTGCACGATGGTATTTGCAGGACCCACTCTAGTGGCCCTACCCTAGCCAAGAAACTCATACACATGGGATACTACTGGCCAACCATAGAACAAGATTCCTATCATTTTGTAAATAAGTGCAAGAAGTGCCAAATCCATGGGAACCTAATACATGCACCAACATAGGAGTTGCAGCCATTAATGACTCCTTGTCCTTTCTGTTAGTGAGGACTCAACTTAGTGGGCAAGATTCACCCTCCTTCATCAAGCAGCCATAAATTCATAATCACCACCACTAAGTACTTTACAAAGTGGATTGAAGTTGTGCCATTAGCCAATATCATAGGCAAGCAGATTGCCTCCTTTATCTTGAACTATATCATTTGTCGCTATGGTATCCCTTTGTCCATTATCACAAATAATGGATGACCTTTCAAAAGTCAAGATGTTAGGGAACTATGTGACAAATTCCATATCCAGCACCACTTTTCTACCCCCTACTACCCCTAAGGCAATGGCTAGGTGGAGGCATCAAGTAAAACTATCTTAAAAATCCTAAAAAAGACTGTCAATGATGCCGGCCATGATTGGCATGTCTAATTAAATCCCACGCTATGGGCCTATCATACAAGCATCCACACATGTACAGGTGCAACACCATACTCCCTGGTCTATGGATCTGAAGCCATCTTTCCCATTGAAGTCGAGATCCCATCCTTACAAGTTTTATTAAAAGGCCTCATATTTGATGAAGAGTATAGAGTGTCCAGACTTTAAGAGTTAGAATTGCTCGAAGAGAGAAGGCAGCAAGCCTTTAATGACCTAAAATCTTATCAACAACGGATGTCCCAAAGCTATAACCACAGGGTAAAACCCTGAGTATTCCAAGTTGGTGATCTAGTCCTCAAAGAAAATCCCAGAAATCAGCAAGATTGAGAAAAGAAAGGCAAGTTTGAACTCAACTGGATGGGTCCCTATGTCATCATTGCAGCCTATACGTCAAGAGCATATCAATTGGCTACATCTGAAGGAAAACTGTTTGATGATCCTATCAATAGAATGCATCTTTGCAAGTTCTATACCTAAAAAACCCAATGCAAGGGAGTCCTTAAAAATTCAAAAAAATTGAAAAAGTGATAAAAAAACAAACAAAAAAATCAAAACAATAAAAAAATAACAAAAAAATCATCGTCTGGTGAAAACCTAGCAAACAAGCACCTGGGATAGGTACCATGATGAAAACTTGGCAAACAGGTGTCATGTGTACTTTTAGCTTTCATGCAAATAAAAGAAAGTGGTGAAAACCTAGTAAACAGGTGCTATCTGTGACTAACCACTTCCTCCATCTGTTGTGATTTCATGTCTCTTGTGTCCATCATATCATTCATCTTGAACCGGTCCTTTGAACTGTTGTCAAACTACATCACCTTTGAGCTATCACGTAGGCAAGGCCATTATCAATGAGTCCCTGAGGCTCCGCTCCACTCCACTCCTTTCCTCTCCATTCCTTTGAGTGTCATCTATCCTGCTGTCCGTTACCGTTTCTACATCTTTGACCATCACCTAGGTCTCAGGTCCATTAGGTCCACCACAAACTACGTTGCCTCTACATCATCACGTAGGCAAGGCCATTTAGTAATTAGCCCCTGAGGCACTAGGTCAGTCCCTTAGGGTCCGTCTCTATATGTCTATTAGTCATATCACCCATAATAAGTTTCTCCTTTGTCTAAAACTGGGGGCAACTCCTCGACCTGGTTGTGGATTCAGATTATTGAATGCCACATTTTCTAAAAAGAGGATACTGATAAGGATTGTGATACCTTTCACTAGACAAGTGCACACAGCAAAGCAAGCTTCCCAAAACAAAAATCTTGGCACAAAAACATCAACCTATCCAAAAAAAAGTAAAAACATATACCAAAACACTCAGATTAACTCTATATCAATTATGGCAAAAAGACACATCTAATGCAAGAATGTTTTGTGAGCAGGTTAACTTACAAGGTCTCAGATTTTTGTCATTATGTCTTCCTATGCTACTCAAGGATGACAAAAGATAGAGATACTATGATGGGGGCATAATCTTTTTCTTTGTCTGTTGTTTATGGATCAAACTTTAGTAATGTGATGACTTTTGTCTAACGACATGGTCAGCAAAAGGTCATCAAGGACTTCAGAGGTCTGAACATGAAAAAGGGCAATCCTTGTTTGTTGAAATACAAGAAGTACTTAGGTCATCTAGATTCAAGTTTGACTAGATTCTTGTATTAACTTGCTATCTCAAAATCCATGTAAGGAATACTCTGGTCATCTCAGTTTAATTATACCTAGATGCTTGTATTTTCTTACAACATTTCAAAAAGAGAAAAGAAATAAAAAGTGCCCAATGATGAAAGCAAAACACTTGAGCTCTAATGATGGCAAAGTATCTACAATCCATCCCATATCTATAAATCCATATCCACCATGCAATAAGAAAATCCTGTAGAGTATCAAATGAAAGCTTGCATTTCTTTCATTTCTTTTCTTCCGCCTATCTATATCATCTCGGTGTTGATTGAGTACATTTGGACATATCAAAAACATAGCATAAATAAACATATCATATCACATGAGATAGTCATTCACATGATTAAATCATTTGCATACATAATAAGTGCATTAGGTCATCCACATACATTTGCATCCGTATATCATCTCAAAAATAAAAAACATAGACAAATGCATATATAGCTACATAATCGTATCAATACCATTTACATTTGCATTTACATATCAAATCATCCTAATCCATCTAGTATACATCATATATACAAAGCATCATACAATAGATTGCATCCATAACATATAAACATAGAACAAGTGCATGTAGAACATCAATAACTGTATCATCATATAAACATAAAAACATGTCCAAATGTACAATATATCAAAATATCTGTCCATCTCTCATTGTCATATCATAAAATATATACAAAGTACAACAAGATAGTGATACATGTATTGGGGTAAAATAATACATAACAGGCTATCTAAGCCATCAAAAATGTGTACATCAAGCCAAAACTCTATACAAGTGTCAAACTTTGGCTAACCTTGCTGATGTGGAGCACTACTCCCTGCACTTCCCTCTCCTCTATCACCCCCTGACTATTGGGGGCCTCTCACTGATGCTATAGATCAAGATCCACCTACCCTTGGTGATGCCATAGAGTGACTCATGTAACTAGGCACACACTAGTCCATCGACACTGCCCCGTGATATAATCCTCTGTAGTGATAAATTTGAGCTTGCGCTCTGGCAAGCTCACCCTATACCTAGGCTAGCTGTGTTTGTGTCTGCTGCACCTATGCAACCAAAAAGCTTGAAGTACTATCTATACCCAGGGCTGCCACTACTGCATATCTCTCCACTCTGATCACCCGCACACTTACCAAGACTGACTCTCACTCTCTAGAGATCTCTGATATTCGTCCTACGTTTGCCTCTCTATAAGACTCCAGTGCTATCAAGTGGGCCCTCAACTGCCTAACCTGACCATGTAACGCAATAATGGCTTACTGCTGTAAGTCAAGATACAGAGCCTGCCCTCCCTATCCCTACCCCTACACCTGCTATTGTGCCACCTATTGTGGTGGTGACATCTGTCTCTGTTGTGCCACCTACTCTACTGGCACCTGCACCTACCCTACAACCTATAGCTGCATAATCTCCTGCTGACTCGAAGGTCCCTCCCTAGACCTCCTCCTTTGTCTCGGTCTACCTCCTCCTCCTCCATCTCCACCATCATCTCCCTGACCTCCTCTCCCCCACTCTGTCTCTTCCTCCTCCTGCTAGCTCCACCCTCGTCATCTGAATCCTCCTCGTCTATACGAGGAGCTAACTCTCCAGGTCTTGAATATCTAGGAAATGAATGAGCAACGAACCACTCCTCATAGTCTGGCATCATGCCCAAATCTATTATCTCCCTCCTCATAGGCCAAGCTGTGTAGGGGATCTAATGAAAGTTTTCCAAGGCCTCCTCATATGATGCCATAGGACCCCACATCAATCTCTCTGCATGGGTCCTCGTGAATCATGCCTGCCCCTGTGGCCTACCCTACACTCTGCCAAACTACCTATGTACTCTGCTAACAATCTGACACTGCTGCATCCTACCAATAAGCCACTAAGTCTAGAAATAGTATGGCAACTCATCAGCTTCATCCTCCCATACCTCGCATTCTAGGTATGGGCACTAGATAAATAGATCCACATTATCTAGCGCATGTCTCCAACACTCGAGTTTTCCTAGCTTGTGTTGGGAAATCATGCTTGCATATCCGTAGCTATAGGGCTCACCTCTCTGTCTATGAAAAAAACATATTGACCACGTGATAGCTATGTGCTCCCATAACCAAAACTACAAAAGAGACACACCTGCTGACAAGATAGCCCCTCTGTGGTACACAACCTAGTGCATATCCCTGTACAAGTGTGCTAGCACATACACACCCCATGCATATCAAGTCCCATGCAATTATGCTCTCTAGCACCCTCCCCCAGCCAATTAGGAACCTATGTGACCTCTAATCGAGGCATACTACGCCACCGATCAATCCCACCACTATCCCCAGGAAGTAGTCATAGCAGTCACGAATGTCCTACCGTGAAATCACCTGCTGAACCAGCTCTCGGTCATCAAAAACCTGTCTATACTCAGCTGATCCTACATCACACTGTGGATCATACTCTACCAACTCTCCCTGAATAGGGAGGTGCAAAATCTTGTAGACGTCCTCTAGAGTGATCATCATCTCCCTGGTCGGTAGATGGAATGTCCCATCCTTGCTGTGGAATCGCTCCACCACTGCAGTCAACAAACCATGGTTCACATGAACCATAGGTATGAAACAAATGTAATGCAGACCCATAGCACCAAAAGCCTCATGGTCCATCTCTATCAGCATATACCATTATAACAATGGAAAAGGGAATTGCTCTCGTGACATCAAGGTATCATGGATATCCTTCTGCAACCAAGCAAAGTATAGCGTCAAAGAAATCCATATCTAAGAAAACCTACTCAAAGCAATCAAACTATCCTATCATTGACTTAACATATCAAATTAATCAAAACAACATATCATCTCTTGACTAGATTCTCGGCAATCTCAGAGATCGCTTATCAATTGATGCATCGATCAAAATGCCAATTGGGTTAATTTTGTTAAGTCAACTGACTATCCTAGTGCAAATGTGCCAAGCCAGGTGGTAAATGCACTGATTCATATCATATGCGCCGCTTCACCATGAATGTACCAATCCTTGACATGTATGCATCATTTTGGCACATGGGCTACTTTTTGTGTCACATGTGTAGTTCCATAATGGATGTGCCAATTCCTAGCCTATATGCACACATCTATCATATGTGCCATAAGATATCTCAGATGTGCGATTTCATGGCATATTTGCCATTTTGGGAATCATATGCACTGAACTACAGTTCGGCGTATATATCCTAGCTATTTTTCCTAAGCATTTATGGGCCTAATAAATGAATTTTAGCAAGATTTGACAAACTACATACTGGTGGTCCTGCCTTGGGTGGCCGATCGAACCATCGAACTCGCTGAAAACGGTGCTCCTCACGCGGAATATCCATATCTCTGATGACTAGTCTAGCTCCTCTACTCTCCTAAGCTCTCAAAGACCAATCAACTAAGGACAAGTGTGCAAATGAATAAGACTTTTGGACCCAGCTCCTATATCTAGCAAGGAAACCCTAGCTGACTATGTGACAACTGTGACTACTTCCCATAACTGTTCCTCCAAACCATGTCCTGTTTTTCTCCATCCTAACCCACTTTTCACCTCCTTCATGAGATTGTCCATCTCACGCCCTCTACCGTCTTCTCGTCTAATCTCCCGAGGGGGTATCCTGTCATTAAACTTGTACCAGGGGCAAACTGGTGCATGTATCATTATCAAAATTCTTATTCTTTGAAACAACATGATAAAACACATTGCATCAAAGAGGGGCAAAATGTACACACCTAAAAATGACATGACTCTACATAAATAAATATTTTAAATATTTATTTCATCTTAATATTCCTCTATCAATAAATAAATAAATCAATTTATTTATCTGATTCATTTTCTTCCATTAATTGAATATATTACATTTATTTAATTAATTTCATCTATATCAACTTTATTCTTCTAAATAATTAAATAATTTTAATTATTTAATTAAATCATTCCTTCTTCCAAATTTAAATAAATAGCAAATTTATTTAAATTAAATCTTAATCCCCAAAAATAAAATATAATTAAATATTTTATTTATTCTTCTAAATCATGTGCAAGTAATTAAATAAATTTATTTATTTAATTACGCTTTCTTATCTTCTAAAAAAATCTTTAAAATCTTCTAAAAACAAATTCTTTTTGTCACGCAAAAGCAAAAGCTAAGTTAATTGATTTAAGGCTATCAACAAAACTCTTAAATTAGAAAAATGTATTCTAATTTAAGAAAAAAAATCATCCTCATCAAGAAAATAGTTAACTCAACAAAGCATCTTTTTGAATGCCACATGTCCTTCTTCTATTCGAGCACATTCTCTCAAACATCCTCTACCATTGATCTTCTTATTTCTTCTACACCATTGATCTTCTCTCACATAATCCTATAAATACCCCTCTATCCTTCCATTTCACATCATCAAGCTTTCAAGTAAACTTATGCTGTAGAATCCATAGCGCACCATTGGCACCCCCACTATCACATCTTTCATTAGCCATTTCATGTTGTGTTGAAGCTCACCTTCAACACTACAAGTATCCAAGCCATTTCTCATTTGCCATCTTGAGGAATTAAAGAAAGGAAGCAAACTTCCTGAGGGTTGCATTCATCACTGAAGATCAAACTGGAATAGGTGAACAATGGAAATCACGACATAACAAAGGTTGTAAGTATCACTTTTATTCTAAAAAGATTTTGTTATTTGCACATTCCATTGATGTTTTTGGGTTTTTGTAATTCATTTTATCATCCCATTTTACGCATTACAACCATATATGGAAAATCTAATCAAGATTTGCCAATCAGAATGGTCTCCAAGCACGGGTGCATAACTACAACAAGGTCTATAAAAGTAAGTATATTTAAAGAATATTAATGAAGAAACTCTCCAGATTGAAGAAATGTCGAAGATCATGGGAGTAGAGTGCAGTTGCCTAGATGAAGGGAAGGAAAAACATGTGGAGTGTCTATTTTGGTTGGGGGAGGAAGTAGCCTGAGAAGCTATCCTTCAAGTGATTGGTGGAGGCTTGTGGAGCGAAGGGCATGTGCATGACAACCATGTATATCAAATCTTCTTCTCCAATATCTCCCTAGTCATGGGTGGTTCACACTATGGAATTGTGTGGGGAGCTCAGATGGGTGCATAGGCAAACCATGCAGTGGTGATGGGAGGAATTGAGGCCGCAAGCCCAAATGAGACACAAGAGACTCTGAAGGTGGCTTATGCAAGAAAGGTAGGATCAAGGAAGGTTAGCACGATACTTTTTGCCTTCAAGGAAGGGATCAAGAATAGAAACTTGGAAAAATTCCACAAGCTCCTTCAAGAAAACAAGGGGGAATTCACGGATGGGCAAGTGGGAAGGCTACTAGAGGCTGCAAAGGGCATAATAATGATAATGCATGAACTAATGTAAGTAGGACTGATCATAGCCTTAGAATATAGAGCAAAGGCATATATAGCCTTAATATAGATATGTAATCATGGTAGACCCATAATTGGGCAGTAGCCATTAAATAAATTTTAGCTTTATTTTATATAGAAAGGGAAATGAACTATGTCTGATTTCTCAAGTGTGAATTTTTTTACCCGAAAGAGTTTTCCCCAAATAAATCTATGTGTTCATTTCTTTTGTTTTGTCTTTCATTCTTTGTGATTCTACTTATTTAATTTGTTTAATAATTGTTGCTAAAATTGGTTTATTCCTAAATTGCAATTACTTCCTTCTAAGGATTAATGTGGGAAATGAACTATGTCTGATTCTGCTTTGTAGCATAGTTGTGTGTGTTTTTGAAGTAGTTTAAAGATGCCTATGACACTACTATTCTTGGATGTTCATTCTAAGATGAATTGATTTCCTTACAACTAGTAGCAGAGCCTTCTTCCAGGATTTATTTCTTCCTAGTGTTTCTAGTAGTATGTATTCCTTCTGTGAAGATTTCTTAGTTTGGCAAGCTTGAAGAAATCTGAAGGAATCAGCTGATGATTGATCCTCTACAAAGAGTAAGTTTTTAGGTATTTTGTTTCAGTTTCAAGGGACAACATGCATCCTGAAGGATGGTGAAGATGGAGAAACTGGTGTTGGTCATATTGAAATGATGTGGTCTGAGGCTCCTAGTAGACAGTGGAATAATCTTGAGGCACGGGGTGATATTTTTTCTTTATAGTTGTGCTACAATGAAGTTTTCATATTGGTTGTCTATGTGAGAGGCTCCCTGGTGATATGAAGAAGCTTGGGTTGTTTTTCAGCTATGAAGTAATGTTCTTCTGCTAGGTATTTATTCCTAGATTTGAAAAACATTGTTTTTGTATACCCTGATTGCATATAAGCTATGAAGCTGATCATTGGATGATCTAAAAGCTTCTGCAATAGTCAAACTCTCTCAGATGAATGTGCATGTTGGTGGTTGTGGAGTTGGCCTACAAGTGGGCCTGAAGTTCTTGAATTGCTATTTTCTTTTAAGGATGTTTTGTACTTGCATGGCTTAGATTCATGTTTCTTGGATTTGAGGGGTTTTATAGTTTTTTTCCTAAAATCTATGGTTATGCATATTCATGATAATCCATTGTTCTAGTTTAATTGTTATGGTGTTTTTTGTTTCATACTTTTGTGTCATTCAAATGTGAAGAGGATATGGATGTGCATAGGTGTTTGGATATAACATTGTGGTTTTGTAGGTTTTACATAGTCATGAAAAACTTGTGGATTTGTGAAGTTACAATTAAGCTATCTTCTAGAGCCTGGCTTTTGGGGTGTTAATGGATGGATAGTTGTAGTTTTACATACATGCTCTATGCATGGTGTGAGGAGGTGAGATGCTTTCTCTACATAGGAGTATTGGTATGTGATATCTCACTCAACATTTCTATGGTAATGCTTCTAGTTTCCTAGATTATGGTGCTTGATTTATGGACATGTTTGGCAAACTAGATTTGTGTATAATCTAGTGTTTGATTCATGATTGTCTATAGGGTGTTATTCTCTTCAAAATATCAACTTTGTAGTTTCCAGTGTGATAGTGGGTTTGCATGTTATATTGATTGGATCTACGAGTTGTGTAATTTATGGATTAGCTACCCATTGGCTACAGTGGGATAACTCATAAGTGGATTGTCTATATCCACAAGGCTGATTCAATGTTGATGCAGACTTGTTAGCTAGCCTTGTCTATGGTCACTTATGCATTGGTACAGCTACTTTAGGATGAGTGAATGGATGTCATAGAATACCCTAAATAGTCGGTTATGGAGACCTATAACATGTGTATCATGGTGTCATGAATATCTTGGATACACATTTTTGTGTAAGTTTTTTGATAGTGATAGTGTACTACCTTGGTTTGGAGATCTTACTGCCACTTGGTTTTATTGTCACATGGACATGTTAATGTCTAGATTTGGAGGATTTTCAGATTAGGAGATGTTTCGTCATGATGCTTGGAAATATTAGTTGTCACCGTTTAGTGGGAGATTCAGTAATGACTATGAATTCATCATGTGGTGATGGATGATCTGTTTTAGTGTTGCAAATGTTACTAGGAGGAGCTCTTAGATCTTGTTACTGTAGAAGGGTTCTTTTGCATTCGTAAGGGTAGTATTTGAAGATGTGTAACATCTTAAAGCCATGGAGGACTAATGGAGTTTTTGGTTGAGTTATTGGTGGTGCTTGATAGGTGATGTTGGTTTAGAGTTTTTGGTTTGTTTTATGTCATGGTATATTCTTATTTTGGATTATAGTTTTGACATGATGCATTGTTCTTGAGACCATGATGTGTTCACTTGGAGCCAGGGATCCCCTAAGGGGAATAGTAATATCAAGATGCCATGTGTGACATAGTACCACAGTTTAGTGGAAGTTGTTGGCAATGATGTGTGTTCATCCTTTGATGGTGGATGATCTTCTGCAATGTTTAATGGTGTCATGGATGGACTCTTGGTTTTTTATTTCTAAGCAATGAGGGTTCATCGGCATTATTGGTTTCATTCTCAGAGGATGGTTATATTCATGTGGTTTGAATATATGTTTACGCCTTGGTATGTCATGAAGGACTTTTTTAGTCTTTGGTTAAGGTGTCGTGTTATGTTGTCTGAGATCATGATGTCATGGTTATGGTCTTGATTTGCAATTGGATTATTATTTTGATCTTGGATGGTTCTCTATGTTGTGGGTGCATAGGTCATGTGCTTACAACTTTGTGGTGGTGCAGCGATACATTTGGAGTTTAGCATGAGATGATTGTTTGTAGGTGATCATGGATACATGGAGAATAAGGTGAGGCTATATCTCTCTTAAGATGAGAGAAGTGTGTTGAGATGATTACTCTTGATGAGATTTTAGCAGAAAGTGTGAGGAGCCTTCACCTTAGATGGACATGAGTTTAACAAAAGATCTCTGAGGAGATTGCTCTTGGAGGAGTCTTGATGGCTTGTATATCTTGGAGGAGCAGTCTCATTCCCCACTCTTGGTCTACTTGGCAGTTTATTACTTGAGAGGTATTGTCCATTATTTCTCTCAGGTGTTTTATGCTTTCTTTCATAGACATGGATCTTCAACTGCAAATAGATGGTTCTTGAGGAATCATTGTATCTGATAGATAGCATTTTTATCTCCTTGAGATTGCATTTTTTCATTCATCAATAAGGATTGTTAGGAGATAGTTTATGGGCTGATTTCCTAAAATGGTAAATAGAGTAGTTTGATCTTCTTTGAAGAAGAATGCATCCATGCAATTTACATATGCTATGTTTGGTCTTTTGAGATTGAATATATTTGGGTGTTGTTTACCTATTCTCTTTGTGGTTTTGGTAGAGGAGATCCCACTTGACTTAGTTTGCATTTAGAGGTGTATGTAGGAGGTTTTTCTCTATGTATATGATGTGCATAATTTCTCTCTTTGTCTTAGTTATCTTCCTATATAGTTGGTTTCACATTACATTGGTTTGAGGTTTGGATAGAGCTAATGAGATAAATTGCTTGTGGTCATGTGTTTTAACTCATGTTTCTTTAGTAATGACATGGAGGTTCTATTAACTCTTTCCTTTATTGGGTGTGGAGAGCTTGGGAGAGTTTTGGACTGGTGGTGAGAATTGTTCTCGCATGTTATTTGTTTATAGGTTTTACATATCATTATGGATGGTTCCTTGTTACTATATGATGAATCTTTACACCTTCTATATGATGATATTGGAAGAATTGGTATGCCTTGATCTTTTTCAGATTTACATAACCAATGCAGTGGGAATTTTTTGGATGTGTTTGGTCCTCTTCGACTTGTTGACACATGGAGCTTGTATTTGTAGTTGATGGGTTGGTTATGTAGGTGGCATGAGTTTTCTAATGAGGATAACTTCCAAGTATTGGTGATTGGATGGATTAGCACTTGTTGTGTGTGATATTTTCAGTCATGTGGGTTTTGTTCAGTTGAATGGGAGTAGTCAGTTTACTGGTTGTTATTCTAGCTGATGTTCTATCTTGTTTTTTGGAGGAAAACTTCATAGTTGTGTTCAGGTTGGGGGCTTTGAAGCTAACAATGTTGATGCTTCTGTACAACTAGTGAGCATAGTGGAGTGGTGGCAGTATGTTGTAGCCTTTCCTATCAGTTGGTTTTATTGCAGATGTCTTGGTTTAGACTATTGTAGATACACCATGACTCATTCATTTTCTATGGAGGATGGCTGGAACTATTGCTTGAGATGGTGGATATCTTGGATGTTATAGTAGACATCTTGGCTGTGATGCAGTGACTTCAAACATTGGAAGAAGCCAATAATTTCTTCATCAAGTGGGAGAATGTTGAGAATAGGTGACTCAATCTTACTAGCATTCAAGCTTCACCTTCATGGTTTTTATAGTCTAGTTTTGGCAATTCTTGGAAACTAGTACCCTTGATATTCTGATGACATCCATGATTTGGCGTTAAGTTTTCCAATGCAGCTATGTCAAACAAACATTATGTGTTTGGTGGGATATTGGATGGCATCCCCTTGACAACCTAATGCTAGGCTATGTAATGTTGATGGGACCATATGACTTTGGAGAAACTATGTCTTGAGTCTCCTTGATGGTCCAATAGCTCTTCTTGAGTTTAGCAATGTGTGTCTTGTCAGCAGGAGATGATCACTTTGGAGGGAGTTCATGAATAGTACCTTCGATATTGATGATGGAAAATCTGTAGCTTCATTGAAGAGACATCCATATATTAGTGGAAGACAATATTTTGTCCCATTGATATGGCTAATACTTTGAATTGCATTCCCCCTACTGCCTTGGTCAGACCTGGCCTGTGCTAAGATAGAGAATGGGGATTGTATGATGTCAACAAAGGATGTTTGACATGGTGACTTGAAGTGTAATACCTATATCAATGAGCCTTTGAGAATTTGACGAGAGATTGAATAAAGTCCATTCGATAGTTCATTGTGTCTCTGACAATTAATCAAACTATGACTATTTCCTACAAGAACTATATCAGTTGGTTTTCTTGTTTGTTTGGAATATAGAATGAATATAGTAATGTGTTGAACATTCTGTAGTTTGGTAACATGTGAGATAACTATTTGGTTTGTTCTGGAAGTTGAAGCGATTGTTCTTCCTGAAATAATGTTGTAATATATATATAGAAATGACAAATGTGCAGAGAGAGATCAAATCAAACAGAGAGGTTATGGTGCTGGGTTATTCTCCAGATTGATCAAGATGTAAAGTTTCTATGAAAAGGCTTAGAGCCTACAATTGTATTGTAACTATGTTTTATGGTTGTTGAATAATACAATGGGTCTAAGTTTCTCGAGTGTGGGGTTTTTTACCTAAAAGAGTTTTCTCCACGTAAATATGAGTTTTAATTTCTTCTGTTCTATCTTTCATGCTTTGTGATTTTGCTTATTGAATTTGTTTAATAATTACTGCTGAAACTGGTTTATTCCTAAATCGCAATTACTTCCTTCTAAGGATTAATGTGGGAGATGAACTATGTCTGATTCTACTTTGTGGCATAGTTGTGCGTGTTTTTCAAGTAGTTTAAAGATGCCTATGACACTACTATTCTCACATGTTTGTTTTGAGATGAATTGATTTCTTTATAGACTTTTCTTCATATGTCCCAAACCTTTCCTCTATAGTCCCTAGGTTTACTTAGCATCAGATCTGCTAGACCTATCAAAATGTCCTTAGTAACCTCATATCCCATTGCTAGGATGCACACTATTCTCGGTTCCATTACCTCCATGAGGCACTCATCTTTAGTCACCATGAAGACAACATCATTTTTATATTTCTCTACTTTGCTACTAGGGATTCTAAACCTTGCTTGCATTTTATTCAGGATTACTTTAAAGTAGACCCATAGAGATGCACTTTGACACTAGCATCTCAAATCCTCTACAAGTGATCTCTGATTTGTAGTGCTACAGGGATATGATTCAACCAAACAACATTGTTTACACCTAGCATCTCCCTCAAAAAATAGAATAGAAAATAGATAACAAGAGTACCATACTTGAATGGGTCCTTAGTATCTTTGGTCCTCTTCAAATTGTCCATCAATTGTTACTAGAGAAACTCACACAAGTCATAGTCAATGTTTTTCTTCACCATCTCATATGCTGTATAAATGGCTATAGCTGAGACATAGTTCTCCTTGTTGGAGAAATACATCTTGTATCTAATGACCATAGAAGAAAACTTAACTATTAGATCCTCTATATCAATAAAAGTTAAAGCTCTCTTATCAAACTTTGCACCAGTTAACTTCATCACAATATCATTCTTCACCTTTTTAGTATAGGAACTGTTCTGGAGGAACACAAACCTGTAATTGCCTTAATGGCATATTTGGTTATCATGTAGGGCACATCCAACCACAAGAATCTATCATGGATTTTTCTTAAGACATACCTCACCCAAGCATCATCATAGTAGAAAATGAGAAAATTTATCCATGTTTCTAGTTTCTTTTCATGTAGGACACTAAATTAAACTTCTAGTTCAAAGTTATCATCTGTCAACACATTCAAATATACTTGCTTTAAATTTACATAGTTGTATTCTTCCATATTAGCATGAATGTAAACCCTAATATCCTTATTATGCATAACACCGTAGGGCATGCTAGAAAATGCACCTTCAAGGTCTGTTTCCATGGACTTGAACATATGCTTTTTGAATTTGGTTCTAGACCTATTAGTTACCTCAATAACTTGTGGATTAAACATTTTCATATCTCAATAGAAATATTTACAAGAGTGATGACTATAAATACCTTATTATTTGCTTCTGGCTAGGGTTTGATCATGCTATAAGCTTTGAGTTTGCCTTTGCTTTGCTACTCAAATCTCCTTGGTCACTTGAAAGTTTGAATGCAATGTGACTTTTCCTTTAAATGAATTTTCTCATAACCCCTTTTCACCAAAACCTAAGTCACCATAAATGCTTTGTTTCCAAAAAGCTATTAACACTTCCTCTACAACTCATAGTCAATATAAATTGCTCTGCAATCTTCTGTATTAGACTCTTTTCTACTATAATTGTATTCAAAAGATTAGAAATATTGTTCTTCAACTCATATCTTTGTGTTGAGTGTCGGCACCACTTCTCTAGTTGGGGAAACAAGATTTTTCTTTGAAGCTCCCCCTGAGTGAGCTTTCAATTCACTACATGTACCAGAGGCTAGCATAGACTCATTCTTGACTTCATTAACATCCTTCTTAATCCATATCTTGTTCATCTCCTTCTTGGTTTCTGCCAGATAAACCTTTTGTATTGGTTTCTTCTTTTCTACTAGATTATCCTTCTTCATGTTCTTGCCTCTACAGAACCTTGCAATAAGTCCAAGCCTATTGCAATCATAGCATAGAACATTGCTCTGATCATTGTTCCTTTCATTTATTCTGGATCTACATTAGTTAGTGTTATGTCCAAACCTATTACATGTAAATAAGTTTCCATTGAAAGATTGATCATTCCTTCCATTGTTATAGCCATTTCTAATATGAATTCTACATTCACTAGCTCCATGACCAACTCTCTTGCATGTAAAGCACTGACCAGAGAAAGATGAAACATTTTTATTTGTTCTGCTCCTACATTGAGTAGCCTTATGACAAAACTTATTGCATGAATAACAATAACCATTGAAATATGGTGTTACATCCCCAACTTACAAATAGGCCTATTCTTAACCTTGCATCATAATCAAGAGGATTAATCATATGTAACTAATTTGATATTATGGAAATGTCTAATTTAATCTTTCATTATGGGGTTAATGATTGATGATAGTTAGTTAGGAAATTGTTTGTTCATATGATTATTTAATTAATTTTAATTGTGAAATAAGATAATGATGCATTGATCATGGTTTTATGGTCCTAGGTGTGAACAAGAAAACACAACATTCTTCAAAGAACGAAGGAGAGTATCATCCTAGAGGAAGAGTTAGATGTCAGGAAAAGGGGTTAATTAGTCATCTGAGTATCAAACATTGTCTATTGAACTCTTGCTATTAAGGTGACTTATGTTCTCTCTCTCTCAACTGGTTAATTAGACTTTACTTGACATCTTTATGTTTGAGTTGTCAAAAGGCATTGGTCGCGAGGATGTCATGTTGACTTGTTGTCAATTTTGGCAGAGTTGCTAGGGACCCTTGGGTTCCATGTTCTTTTATTGCATTTTGTTTAGTGTCTATGTTTAATTGATTATTTATGTTTTGGGGAGAACAATGCTTCCTAGGGGGAGCAATGCTCAGCCCCATAGTCACATCATAAGTATGTAAACTTAATTGATGGAGTTGATATTACTAATACTTATGTATAACCCTAGACCCTTAGATAAGGGTTTGTAAGTATAATTATATAAATAATTAATTTGGTTCAATTTGCTTGTGAGATCAAATGTAATCAATAATCATTATATTTTTTTCTCTCATATTGTTATAAGTTGGTTAGGCACATAGCCTGTCATCACTCACGAAGAGTGGGAAGGAGGGTGGTAGCCAAGTAAACCCCATCTTCATGCCTACATTTTATGTAGGTGCATCTCGGGTGAATGGGCAATCCTAAACCACCTAAAAATATTTCATTCCCATTTTGGTTTGGTTTTAGTTTTGGTCATCATGGTTTTCAATGAGAAAATTGTCTCAGACTTGCTGGCTTAGAAGGCATCGAGCTGACAGGCTCATGTCAGCAAGACAACCTGTCAAGTCTCCTTGATAGCCTGATGACTATGCATCAAGGTGACTTCATGATATCGAACAGAGGTGTTAGGGAGTCTTTTCAATAGGTTGACAAAGTAATGATGACCGTATGGATTGTTGGAATTAAGTCAGACAATTGAGAGGGGGGGTGTATCAGTTGTCCACAATTTAACCTTTTCTAATTTTAATATTCTTTCTCAACTTACAAATAGATTAATGATGTAAACATTAAAGCATGAATCAACAACACATGAGCAAAAAAAACAAGAACACACATAACACTAGAATGTTTATGTGGAAACTCGGTTAAGGGAAAACCACAGTGGGGGTTAACCCACAAAATTCATACCTTGCTAAAAGTACTTAAAAGAAATGGGAAGGCACTTGTCTTTGGGCTCACTACCCAAAGCTCACTGCTCAAAGAGGCTCACTACCTATAGCAGGCCCACCGCCTACAAGATTTTAATACAAAAAGAATGAAATGAGATATAACATCATCTTCATGCCTGGTTCAGTCCCATTGAAAGGTCGCAATAATTTAGCTCTACCCCCAAAGACTTCTTCACTATCTCTTCATCCTTTACTGCTCTTGTTCTTCTGCTCCTCCTCTTCTTTGCTCTACCTCAGTACCTTTCTTAAGATTTAATTATTTTTACACACAAATCAATTTCCACAACTCATCTATAATTATTTATATGATTCATCAACCTTGGAATTAACATCAAGGTCAGCTTGACTTAATGTTGATCACTATATTATCAACCAAACATAGCTGAGACTTGAATCTTCCTCAAACAACATGCCACACTTCATAGAACTACACTTAGATCATCCGCAACATGCACAAAACATCCAGTTGGCCAAAATTGGAATGAACAACAATACTCAAGAAGAAATCTTCAACCACGAGCTCAATTCTTAATGTGGACCACCAACATAGTAGGCACACAATCTAGAGACCACCACAAGCACAATGAAATAATTAGGAACAATTGCACCACTTCATATCACTAGAATCACTTACATCTTCATACTATAATTCAAGAACACTGACTGCCATGACTGTCACACTAGAAAGGTTGCTTGTGGACCTCCAAACCATGAACCACTTGCATTGAGGATACACGTCAATATCCCAAACATGCTTCTAGAACTACAGACCATAATATTTTAGTGCGGAGCAATACCGACCAACTAACTGTCACTCTTTTTCCTCTGAACAACTGAAAAAACAATTCTACTTAGAATGCCATAACTTCACCTATACTTCCTGCGAACCTCTCAAATCTTGATTGGAGCAACTACAGACAATCCTCGACAAACCCTTTAATCCACAGACCTTGATCTTCATCTTACTAGGAATGCAGAGCAATCTACTTCACTAAATTGTATTGTCTTCACTATTTCTAATAGTGAGATATATGACTCACTTGTTCCTTCTAGAGAGGCTAATTTTCTCAATATCCTCAACATTCCAGTCTTCTAAATAGGCAATAGATTAGGATACAGTTGACACCAATGGCAACAAGAATATGTTCAAATCAATGACAACCCTAATTAGGCACATATTCGCAACATGGATGATGTGGCAGTAGGACCCGATGGTGACAAAGACTACATCTGGTGACACATGTTGGAAGTGATGGTGACTGATTGTCATTGATGCCAAAAGGTGTTGTGTTCTCAGGTTTGATGTCATATTGTTTATGCTTCATTCTTGTTCATCATGCTTTCAGGATATCACGGTGTTGGTGTTATGATGGTGTTGGGAAAGTAAAGAGTTGGGTTATATTGTTTCACTTATCTGATGCTCATGATGTTCTTCTTAATGATTGATGTTCATGGTATAATGTTAATTTACTTCACTTCAGGAGTTGCAGTGTTTTGGCAGAGTATGAAAAAGTTGCTTCTTGTCAGGATGAATACAAAGTTCAGGTTTCAATCAGGTTCATCATGCTTGTTATGTTAGTAAAGGTTTGATATCTATCTAACATATGATGTTAAAAGTTTTGTGACATTCAGATAGAGGATGATTGTTCTCTCATACTCAACATTGCATGATATAGTGTCAATGCTTCTACTTCATCTTGGTTTACCATTGACACTGGTCTCCTCCATATGGCTTAGTTCAAAAATTACAATGATCGGTGGAGCACCAAAAAGAAAAATTAAACATATAAGTGTTGAGCACCAATTTCATGTGTGATAGTCACATTTAAAAGTATGGTGGGCGTGAATTATTTTATATTTGAAGAGAGTTATTCTTTAATATATATATAAAAGAAGGCATTGTATGGTTTTAAAAAAGAAGAGCATCTACTTTTTTGATGAAAAGCCTTTCATTCTTTTTAAAAGAAAGAAATCTAATTAAGATCATCAAAACACATCAAATGTTTTAGAGTATTATGAAGCTCGAGGAAAAATCATTAAGATCTCCATTTTTTTCATGAAAAGGCCGATGGAAAAGCATTAAAAAGAAAGCCATTTTATGGCATAAGAAAACAACCCACTTTATGTGCTTATGTGCTAAGGAGGAAGCCCGAAAGTTTAGCCTTTTATGGCTTTTTCTTATTTTTTTAGAAACTTCTTTTTTAAACCACAATTTGGTCAGTTTTTTTGTCTAATTAAAGTTTCTTTTTCCATCAGATTTTTTAAGAAGTTTTTTTGGTATATTAAGGAATTTTTTACAAGGAATATTTTTTATGAGATTTTCTTCTTATCCCGATGCATATGAGGAAGCTTTAGTATTTATTTTGTTGTGAGAAGAATTTCAAAGAAGATGATCTTGCAGGATAACCAGTGATGCAAGGGAATATAAATTGCAAACAAATTTTTTTTGAAAAAGATTTTTTTTTTGTGAGAAGATGCAGAGGAAGATGAAAAGGCAGGAATACGAAGAGATGCTACAAGATTCTTTTTTTGGAGATTTTGTAAGGATCAAATGAAAGTTTTTTTTGAATGATTTCTTTTGGGGATGACTAATGGCTTAATGGATTTAAGTCCATTGAAGTTTTTGCAGAGACAAGAATGAGGGCAGATATAAAAGATGAATGGATTTCTTTTATGAAGAGAAAATAAATAGTGGAAATTATTCATGATTTCTTGTAGGAGAATAATGGAAATTGAAAGGTCTTTTGAAGATAAAATTGCACACAGAAGAATATCAAAGTTTATCATTTATTTTGAAAGAAATTTTTTGAAGGTTTTCTTTTGTAGAGAAGATGAATCTTTGAAAGGGACAAAATGTTTTTATTGATCATTTATTTTGTGAATAAGATTTTCTTCTTGCAGATGGATTGGTGTTTGGATTTCTTGATGTTTTTATTATTGCAAATGAAAGGGTTTTGATTTACAGAGAGAAGGTGAAATGTTTTTGTTTGCAGAGAAGATGAAAAGATATCCAATTTACATATAATAGTTTTTCAGGTGTATTGATTGAATGACATATAAGACAGAGATGAAACATACAGAGTAATGCAGTGTTGTTGAGTATATCCGGATGTAGGATTGATTTTGAATAGAATGGCCATTTGACAGACAAAGAAATGTTTTGTATTGAATAGAAACAGAGTATCCCTCTGATTTTTTTATTTCTTCTATTGGTGATTCAGTTTGCCAGTGGGCACAGTTTGCCAGTGAGGCACACAGTATGCCAGTGAGACTTGCAGGTCAGTTAGACCTCTCAATTGTTAGTGAGACATAATATTTAGCCAGTGAGGCTTTGTAAGAAGTTTTTAAAGCTAAGCCAGTGAGGCACTTCATGAGTGGTTTTTCTACCTCGAGAGGGTTTTCCACTCTAGAAATTTTTGTGTTATAATTTGTCTCTATGTGTGCATATTTGTGTTTTGTTGATAAGTTTTTGGTTCACATCTTTCACTATCAGTCTTGTGCATATGAACTCAATAGATCATTAATGTCTTTCTTTCTACTTGTCTTGTAAAGTTTGCAAAAAGTCAAGAATTTACACAACACTGATTCACCCCCCCTCTCAGTGTTGTCATTAACTCCTACGGGAAGATGGTTAAGCAATGGACAATTCAGATCCTTGTTGTGAATTGTGTGGCAATATCTAATGGGCCTTACATATGGAAAGAAAACCAAAGATCAAGGAGACTTTGGTATTTTGGAGTGATAGGTTTTATAGTCCCCTTGATGTCACAATGTGGTGGGACTTTCAGTGGGAGGTGTTATGGTGTCCTCCTGATAGAGCAATACATTTGGTAGTGGCGTACTAAACAGTCGACGGGATTTTAGAGTGACTGAGCTAATGGTCTCTTTGAACCAGCAAAAATTTGGCATGACAAGAATATCAGAGTGACAGGTTAGGGAGTCTCTTTGACTTCCTGAAGGTACTCAGTGATGGGGTTTGCCAGGCACATTTTGGCGAGACCATGCTTACTAGTATGACCTAATTTGTGTCTCTTCGACATTCCAAACAATTTTGTAGTGGGGACCACTATGTTTGACATAGCCTTTGTTGGTGAGACCATGCCACATCCGTATGACTCCAAATGCAGTCTCCTCAACATGGCATTATTTAACCTATCTATTTTTTGACTCGTCTTCCTTGGTGGGACCTGAGTTGAACCATGTAGAACACATTGTTTGGCCACGAATAAAGAAAAACTTGGTGCCAGTAAAGAATCATCTATTTGAAGCAAGGGTAGTTAAGTGCTACTGAATGTGAATTGTAATGGTTGAGAGTAATGCATAATGAATACATAAGAGAACATGAAAGAATGCATGCAAAACAATTACTAAAATCATTTGATGAGGATGCAACAAGTATCTGGAGGAACCATAAATGAATTAGTGAAACAGGAGTAGGAGAGAAGAAAGAGAAGAACAAGAGTAGTGGACAAACATGAAGGTGAAGCCACTCTAGGGCATAAGTAGAGAGAATACAGACCTAGGATGGACTGAAAGGAAAAAAGGATGGCTAGAGAGAAAGGGCATGACTAGGAAGAGAGATGATTGTTGATAATGAACACAAAGAGAAGAGAAAAAAACTTGACCTCTAAGAGATGGGATGGTAACTTGGCACTAAGAATACCCAAGGGAAGTTTGTGGAGAGGAGAAAACATTAAGCAAATGAGAGAAATGAAAGGCCAGGAAGGCCACTGTTTGTCTTTGTAATGAAGAACTGTTTGTAAAAGTTTCTTATTTCAATAAAATAAATAGAACTTTTGTATTTGCAATTTCTAAATTTGTGTAGTGAGTGTTGTTGTGAGTTCAGTGTGTGTGTTTACCTAGAAGAGGGGAGATTTCCCTCTTGCATCAGGTGGTATCAGAGCTTGAAGTTCCTGATAGTGTAGGATAGGCACCAAGACTATGGGTGAGCTTTGCGGAAAGCAAGAAGTGAAAGCATGAAGATCAGACATTAACTCTGCAAGAATCATGGTAGATGTTCTATAGCAATGATAAAGCTGGGTAGTGCAAAATCTCTTCCACTGAGAGGAAGTGGGTAGAAGAGAATGTGGTGATGCATCTTCTAGAATCCTATTGGTAGAAGATAGAAATGAAGAGATTGTTGCAAGGAGAACTTGTAATTGTAGAGGGACTTGTGAGTCTCTAAGAATGTTTTTTAAGAAGAAGAGAAGATGGCTCATGAGGAGGGCCATGAAAATTTAATTCTGGGAACAATATTGGGAAGAAAAGACAAATAGAAGGCTTTATGAAGAGTTGAAGAAAATAGAAGCAAGATTGGATGCCCTTGAAATTGGGTTGAAACTAAAAGATATAGATGAGAAAGAGGAGAATGTAGAAAGTTATAAAATGGGTGAAGTTGAATCCCATTTTTCTTTTCATGATAACATGTTTGTTTTGTGTAGAGGAAATGAAGAAGAGAATGTTTAGAAGATGGGCTATGAGAGTCCTAAGTTTGACAAAGAAGAAGGTGAAGTTGTGTTTACAGGTGAGAAATATACTGCAACAGTATGCCTTGAAGATGGCAGAAAGGGGGAGATCAAATGAGAGATGGAGATGGGTAAGAAAGATGATTATATTTATGATAAAAATTTGTTCACATGTTATGGTATGAATGGCTTAAGAAGAGAAGGTAATAGTATGAGAGGATCTAAGAGAGTTTGGGATAACGAAGAGTTGCCTAATGAGTGACATGGACCAAAAGAGGTCAAAGAAGTTCTCATAGTGGAGAACTTGAAGGAAAGGAGAAAAAAGGAAGTGCAACAAAGAGCACCTGAAGTAGAAAGTGATGAGGAAAGAAAAGTATCAAGAAGGGAGGCACTCAAGGAGACCACTTGGTCTCATGATTTATTTACTAATGATATTCTTAAGAATGTGAATGCAGGTGTGAGGAAGGTCACAAATGGGAAGATCTTGTTGAAGACAAGAGAAGGGGAAAGAAAAGCACCTGAGAAAGCAGTAGAAGTTAAGAACAAGAGGAGGTTAGTTACAAAAGAATGTCAAGAAGAGATTGTGGCAATGGTACATGATAGGTACCTATGATTGAAGATAACAAAGAGGCAATCTTTGTGTAAAAAGATCAAAAGGAAAGAGAAGATATTGCAATCGAGGTTGCAAATGATAAAAAGTTTTACAACCCTTTGATAGAAGGGGCGTGTAAGGAAGAAAATGTCAGGACAGCCTACACAAGTGGAAAAGATACTAAGTCACAGTTTGTAGTGATGACATCTAACTGGAGTGAGTTGTGTGAAGTAGAAGAAGGGTGTTCACAAGTTGAATTAGTGAACACAAATAGTCCCAAGTTTGATGATGAGATTGAGGAGAACAAGGATGAAATGTTGTTGATGGAAGAGATGAGATGGATCCAAAGTTATTTGGATGGTGAAGCTAAAAAGTTAATGGAGACAAAGAAATTGGTGGCACAAAAAGAACCATTGGGGATAGGTGATTTTCATAATTCTTTCTATGATTTGTTTGTAGGTAAGAAAGAAGTTGTAGCTATGATTGAAGTAGATAGAGGAGAAATAATTTATCCCTTGGAGGACAAGTTGATAAAGGTGGATGGTGATGGAAAAAGCATAGCAGTAGGAAGGCTTGAAGAAATCCTTGTGCAAAAGGATGAGGAAGAGAGGAGTGAAGTGGAAGAAGCATGCCTTGTTAGAGGCATGGAAAAAGAGAGCAGCCCAAAAGTTACAACAGTGTATGAGGAGCAAAGTGAAGTTATAAGTCTTATTGATGAGAGACAAGTTACAGTAGAGGTAAAGTTTGATTGTGGTAATTATGAAGAATGTGTTAATTTGCATTCATTTGAGTTTGAGAAAGTAGAAAGTATAGAGTTACGTTTTAGTTTTTAAAATTTTTGTGGAAAGGAAGTTATTTTGAATGCATGTGATGAGATGTGGGTATGTAGAATAAAGAGTGTAGTTTCAGATTTGTATGGAGATGTATATTTGCATGAGGAGAACATGGAGGATACTCCTGGTGATGTTTGAAGGAGGTGGATAGATAGTGGTGGGATTGATCCCACAAAGGAGATGGATTTTTGTAGACAATATAATAGGAGGAGGAGGACAGAATGTGGTGGGTTAATTCCCATGAAGGTGGAAGATGAAAGTAGAGTTTGGTGGAGGAGGTCAAATTATGGTGGAAAAGATCCCACAAATAGAGAGCATGAAGAAATGCACGTTGCATTTGTGAGCAAAGATAAGGTAAATTTGGTTACTAAGAATATTTTGTTTATAGATGCAATGATAGAAGATAAGAGTGTTGGCAAGAATAAGTGTGAAGTAGATGTTGTAGATGGCATGTGGTTGTGTGTAGAGATGGTTAAGGATGTTGCAGGATATTGGTGGTGGTGGATGGTTAAAGGTGGGTTTGAATCCATGAAGGAGGAGTGGATTGAGGAAAGAATTTTGTGGAGGAGGTTAGGCTACATTGGAAATGATTCCACGAAGGGAAAGATGAGGAAGAAGCGGTGTTGGTGGAAGGTGGTGTATGTTCCAGCACTATGCTGGAAAAGGTGAAAGAAGGATTGATTTTTAGCTCTTGGATAGTGATGGAGTTTGTTGAAGGTTGATTACAACTTGAAAGGGTAGTTTACTACTCAACTCCAAAATTTGTGAGCCCATGCTCACAAACTCTTTACCCAGGGTGTCTAATGTAGGAGCATCTCGGGCAAACAAGCAATCCTGCATCACCCAAAAACATTTCATTCCCATTTTGGTTTGGTTTCAGTTTTGGTCATGATGGATTTCAGTGAGAAAATTGTCTCAGACTTGTTGGCTTAGAAGTCACTGAGCTGATAGGCTCATGTTGGTAGGACAAAGTGTCAAGTCTCCTCGACAACCTGATGACTGGGCATTATGGTGACTTCATGATATCGAAGGGAGGTGTTAGGGAGTCTTTTCGATAGGCCGATAAAGTAATGATGACCATATGGATGATGTGGTAGTGGGACCCAATGGTGAAAAAGATGACATGTGGCAACACATGGTGGAAGATGGTTAAGCGATGGACAATTCACATCCTCATTGTGAATTGTGTGGCAATATCTGGTGGGCCCTGCATATGGCAAACAAATAGTAGATCGAGGAGACTTTAGTATTTTAGAGTGACAGGTTTTATAGTCCCCTCGATGTCATGATGTGGTGGGACTTTCGGTGGGAGGTGTTATGGTGTCCTCCCGATAGAGTGATACATTTGGTGATGGCATACTAAACAGTCGATGAGATTTTAGAGTGACTGAGCTAATGGTCTCTTTGAACTAGCAAAAATTAGGCGTGACAAAGAATATCAGAGTGACAAGTTAGGGAATCTCTTTGAATTCCTGAAGGTACTCAGTGATGGGGTCTTCCATGGACATTTCGGCAAGACCATGCTTATTGGTATGACCCGATTTTTGTCTCTTTGACATTCCGAACAATTTGGCAGTGGGGACCACTATGTTCGACATAGCCTTTGTTGGTGAGACCATGCCATATTGATATGACTAAAAATGAAGTCTCCTCAACATGGTGATATTTGACCTTACTATTTATTGATTCATCTTCCTTGGTGGGACCCAAGTTGAACCACGTAGAACGCATTGTTTGGCCACAAATAAAGAACAACCTAGCACTAGTAAAGAATCATCTATTTGAAGCAGGGGTAGTTAAGTGCTATTGAACTTGGACTGTAATGGCTTCTAGTAATGCATAATGAATACATAAGAGAACATGAAAGAATGCATGTAGAATAGTAATTGAAATTATTTGATGAGCATGCAGCCAATATCTGGAGGAACAATAAATGAGTTAGTGGAATAGGAGCAGGAGAGAAGAAAGAGAACAACTAGAGTAGTGGACAAATGAGAAGGTGAAGCCACTCTAGGGCATAAGAAGAGACAATACAGATCTAGGATGGACTCAAAGGAAAAAGGATGGATAGAGAGAGAAAGGGCATGGCCAGGAAGAGAGTCGATCACCAATAAGGAATAGAAAGAGAAGAGAAAAAAACTCAATCTAAGAGATGGGCTAGCAACTTGGGACTATGAATGCCCAAGGGAAGTCTATGGAGAGGAGTAGACATTATGCAGATGAGAGAGATGAAAGGCCATGAAGGCCACTGTTTGTCTTTGTAATGAAGAACTATTTGTAGAAGTTTCTTATTTCAATAAAATGAAAAAAACTTTTGTATTTGCAATTCCTAAATTTGTGTAGTGAGTTGTGAGTTTAGTGTGTGTGTTTACCTGCAGAGGGGATATTTCCCTCTTGCATCAATATTCTTTCCAACTGATTGGTTGATGGAAAGGTGGTGGGCCTAATCATAAAAAAGGATAATCTTATGCATGCATGCATGCAAGAAGGAATTGGTTATGACCGATTGGAGGTATAGAGAGTTGGGCCTTGTTTTTGTTTTCAAAAGTAAGTTGCCTGAGTTGAATGCATGGAGCTATCATATGACTCTTGAAAGAGATATACATAGTCTTTTCTTCATGCGGGGTTACAGTTTTTACAACAGTAGCTCATGATAGTCAAGCTAGGAATTGAGTAAAGCTTGATATATATTTGATACAATCAAGGAAAACATCAATTTTAGGTAGAAACTGAAGCTCTGTATTCTTAATCCAAAACCCTTACTTATTATTCTAAACTTTATTTTATGCATATGAAAGACAAAGTTGATGGTGTCGACATACATAGAAATGTGATGTTATACTATAGCTTTCAAGCCATAACTAACTCTTAATTGTTGTTGTGTATTTATGAATATGAGTAATTGTTCTTTTATCATTGTTATAGATGAAAGTATACTTTTGTGTATACGTTTAATCCTAAGCCACCGAAAGGATTATCATCTGCATAACACAATCTATAAGCTCAAAATGCGTCACTTGATAAAGAACTAATCTCTCCTTAAAACTTTTATGTGATATGTTATCCTATGATGATGGTGGTGATGAGTAAAAATCTTTCATCATTCAGTTGTGTTTGAACCCAATAGGTTAATTATTTTGTTGAATGGC
The DNA here is from genome assembly GCA_027924645.1 of Cunninghamia lanceolata. Taxonomy (NCBI): domain Eukaryota; kingdom Viridiplantae; phylum Streptophyta; class Pinopsida; order Cupressales; family Cupressaceae; genus Cunninghamia; species Cunninghamia lanceolata. Next base: position 12,318,942 of record BSBN01000193.1, read on the forward strand.
CTTTGAGATTGTACTGCTTATGATATATATTGAAATTCTTGGATGGTAGTTGTGAAGGCTCATACTCTATGTTTAAACTATAAAAGACCAAAAGGGTGATTGTATTTAAATGGATATGATAGCCAAGAGCCTTGAAATCATGCATTCGATGGCTAGAGATTGCTTACGATAGTAGGTAAGGTGCAAACCCTTATAGGATATTGACTGGTTTAGATTTGATAAATAACTCTCTCTTTGAAACCATTTTAATTACTAATGACACTATTCCCTTGAAGTGAAAGATGCAAAACAACGACTGCATCTAATGAGCCTTTGTGCATGTAATGTACTTGATTCCATAATGTTTCTCATGGGAATGAAAGGTCTCATATGGTCATGCTATTATCTTGGCCTCCTATGGGTTGAGTCATATCGATATAATATACTATGTAATAGTACATGCAAGCCTTCTTTTGGAATGGCTAAGTTTTCTTCTTTAAGAATTTTGGAGTCAAGAAGGTCTCTTGTAAAAATAACCTTGTCTCTATATATTTGGCTACATAACTGTACATGCATACCTTATTTCCAAAAGGTTGAGTTATTTCTTTATGATTCATATTCATGAAGGTCTTCCAAGAAAGAATTTTTGTTAAAAGGAATCAACTCTATGGGTCATTATAAGCATTACATTAGCATTATGAACTTAGTTTCAACCTTGAAAATAGGTAAACAAAGTAAACACGATCTAGCTAGGGTTAAGTGTTGAATACCTTGAATGTACTTGTTTATTTGTGAAATGCGGGTAGTGTGACATGGAGTCACAGATTCCCTGTAATAGTACTTGATTGTTAATAATAGTTATTATGATAACTATGATGCATCTTAGGTATTTAAAAGATATTTGGACTCCTTGTTAAAGAAGGAGGAACTGGATAAGAGATAAGTTGTATTGCCTTGTAGGCAACATTAAGTGCCTACTAGGTTTGTTGGAGGAATTGTTTCTTCTAGATAATTATATACTTATGAGAAAGAATACTATGATTAGCATAAAACTCTTTTATTTCAACAAAAAATGTAAGCCATCTCTTTTCGAATGACCATACATCACGAATGAGGTATAATATATTAAAACTCATGAGAATACTTGAGATATAGTCTTTTTAGTAAGACCATCTAATAGGACTATTATGATATAAGTCTAAAATGTCATGAATTTGAATGTGAACCTTGTGATAGGTCAACATGAAATTGTGAACTTGGGCAGGTCAAAATTTGGAAAACCTATTTTGACTATTGTCATTTTGGAAAGGTGAGAACAGGGTGACGTGGAGTCATAGGTTCCCTGTTGTAAAAGCAACATAACATAATTGAATGTACTCCCAAGATAGGAATCATTTATTGGGAAAACTTGTTTTGGCTATTGTCATTTTGAAAAGATGGACCAGAGTGATGACAAGTCATAGGTTCCCTGTTACAGAAGTAACGTAACATATTTGAACATACTCCTAGGATAGGAGATGATTTTCCTAGAAGTGGACTAAGAGTGAACTGAACTCATTTTTACTAGACCTAGATAGGTTGAACTAGGCATACTATAGGACATGACAACTTATAAGTCAAGTTGAGGTGGTGGATATACGACAATGTTCATTGCATAATGTTTATGTATGTAAATCTTTGGCCAAAGTAATTCATCCATCTCTACATGCATTGTTGGTCCATAGTATTCCAGATGGCATAATGTCTCCAGTAGTGTCATACATAGTTAGAGTGGATCTATAGTTGTGTGACAGTGAGGCATTATAAAGGACACAACACCAGATACTCAGATGGCTAACCTAACAGTTCCTAATATCTTACCTTTCTGTGAAGGGTAGGGCCACTTCCAATTAGGAAGTTGAGCAGGGACCACAGGTCCGTGGTTGGTGGAAAAGCACTAGGATGATGCTCTCCTTCCAACCATGAGACATGCTGAGGCTTATGGAGACAGATGTCATATGTTTTAAATATAATGTTTTTCATTTTATGACTTAATAGTCAATTATATTGTATAATTTGATATATGATACCTTGAGCATAACTTGTACATACATAGTGGAAGTCAGTCACTTGGTTATGTAAATGATTATTATAAATGTAAGCTTTGTTATATTCATTTTAGAATAACATGCTTAGTTGATGAAATGATAGTGAATCATTATTGTTTAATTTGAAATGGATAATCATGTTGTTATCTAATTTCTTAATTAGAATGAATGTTTATGTTTATTTCTAGGCATTATGGAATGAGATGTTACATATGCTATTTGTTATCAGGAATTGTGGCTAACAACATAATACCATTAATAAACCAATGAACATCAATAGAAATTGTGAATAACAAGATTGAACAAATAAATCACAAACCTCACAAACCTTGTTATCCTACGGCTTCCATTGTTTGCCTAGTCTCGATCGATCCTTTATGATGAAAGTTGCCCTCAGGAAGTGTACTTCCTTTCTTAGTTCTTCAAGATGGTGATGGAGAAATGCTTATGATACTTGATTTCTATTAAGAGAAGCTTCAAAGAAATGGTGATGATCTCAAACAAATGGATAGTAATAGGGGTGCCAAAGGCGCGCTAGTAATTCAACAGAGTAATTGTACTGAAAACGTGGATGATAGAAATGGATGAATAAGGTTCAATTTATAGACTCAGAAGAGAAGAGATCAATAGTTGAGAATGGTCGAGGAATGTGTACAAATAGAAAGAGGACAATTGTCCAAGCACCTTCATGCAATAGGGGAGTTAACTGAATAGATTGAATGGTTAACAAAATTGATTGAGAAGTTGACTGAATAGATTGAGGAGTTAACTCAATGGACTAATCAGTTAACTAGGTTGATTGGGAAGTTGACTAAATTGACTAATCAATTAGGTGCATTAATTGATTAGTGAACTCAAATGACTAATTAGTTAACATATTTGATTGATGAGTTAACTAATTTTGACTAGAGGATAAATATGACATGTGGGTGAGGGAATATTAGCTAATTAATTGTTTAAAATATTTAATGTGCAACATGGTGAGGTGGAAAGGTGAGGTGGATTGGTGAGGCAGATTTAAGGAATTAGGACTCAGGATAGAGGAATTTAGGATTAATTAAATAATTTAGGATTATTTAATTATGTGATACATTATAAGAATTTAGGGAATTTAATTAAATAAATTGATTTTTATTTAATTATGGGATAATGAACCAATAAAAAAAACTTAGAATATTTATTTAATTGATAGCAGAAAATAAGAATTAAGATAAATATTAGAATATTTACTTAATTTGACATGAGCCAATTTTAGGTGTATGTATTTTTCCCCTCTTTGATGCAATGTGTTTTATCATGTTGTTTCAAAGAAAAAGATTGTCTGGCAATGATGCATGCCCTAGTTTGCCCTTGGTAAAAGTTTGATGATAGGATACCCCTCAGGAGATTGGATGGGGAAGCCAAGGTGGACGGCATGAGATGGACAATCTCATGATGAAGAAGGTGAAAAATAGGTTAGAATAAAGAAATTGGTTGAAGAAAGAGCAGAGTGATATGTGATGCAAGATAGAATATTAACACATACACAAGCAAGTATGCACAAATGATACAAGAACAAACAACGTATTGCCCCTGTTTGACTGTAAACCAATGATTAATCAATAATGATATACGACAATGTTGTCATGGCGGGGAATGATAAATCCCTAGAGAAACCCAATAGGATAGTGTCTGGTTTCAGGAAATGAAACATGTCATGTAAGACACGTGTGTTGGTCTGATTTCGACAATGCAACATCCTATATAAGACAATTGATTGATTATAATTGATTGAGTTGGTTTATGACCAGACAAGGATCAAGACCACTGATTGTGATTGGATCATTTGACAAGATTGACTTGACTTGATCGGTATGGATTAAGGATAGACTTGTATTTGGATCATTGCTTGAACTGACAACTAGAACTATTGACGAGAGATATGATGACAGATAGAAAGTTGATTGATAGAAGAATAACTCACAAGCATTGTTTGTAAACAGTAATACTCTGCATAGAATCTTTGTTGCATGGGATATGAATACAGATATGAAATACAATTGGATATGGTATGGGTATGGATATGGAATGTAATTGGATATGTTATGGATATAGAATGCAAATGGATTTTGCCATCTTGATATTGCAAGTATTTTGAAGTGCTTATTGTATCATTGGGAAAAAAAAATTTTCAAATGTTGTAAGTTAATACAAGCATCTAGGTATAATTGAACCGAGATGACTTGAGTATTGCTTACATGGATTTTGATTTAGCAAGTTAATATAAGCATCGAGGTATAATTGAACCGAGATGACCTGAGTATTTCTTATGTTTCAACAAACAAGGATTATACCTATTTCATGTTAGACCCCAGATGTCCTTGATGATCATTGTGTTGATCATGTCCTTAGACAAGGCTTCACATTACTAAAGATAAACCCACAAGAAGAAAACAAAGAAAATGATTATACCCCCATCATAGCCTCTCTAGTTTTTGGCATCCTCGAGTAGCATAGAAAGACATAATAACAAAAATCAAGACTTTAAGATGCAATTAATTGAAAAAACACATTCTTCCATTAGATGTATCTTTCTTTCCATAATTTAGATAGAATCATGTGGATTGGTTTTCTTGTGTACTTACTTTGCTTTGGATAGGTTGATGTCTTGTGTCAAAACTTTTGTTTGAAAGTAGGATCTAATTTGCACTTGCTTGCCTTGTGAGGGATACCACAATCCTTATTGGTGAAAATGGACCCTAAGGGACTAACCTAGTGCCTTAGGGGAGCATTTGATAATGGCCTTGCCTATATGACAACGCAGAGGCAATGTAGTTTGGGGTGAACCCTAATGGACCTAAGATATGGATCGGATGAGACATGATATGGAACATATATGGATTAGATATGGAACAGATGATACTGATGAAAAGGAAACACCATGGATAGCTAGATGGATGGGTGATAGTGGATATGGATGGTTAGGTAGAAGGAAAGCAGGATGTAATCTCCAAGGACTACGTTGCATAGAAATAATGTACCCCATGTTAGGTAGAATGCTTAGGATATTTCATGGTGACGCTTATGATGATAGGAGGATGAAAGGATAACAAATGATGTGCATGGTTTGGAGGGGTAAGGTATGTCAAGAGACACCTAAAACATTTGTCAACATTGTGCCCTCAATCTTTATCAAGATCAGAAAATAGAGGAATGGAAGATTAGGATGGATGGATTTGACAGGATAGGTATGTAATGGATAGAGGGATATGATAGGAAATGGTATGGAAGGAAATTGATAGGAGAGGAGTGATATGTCGATGAGACAAGATGTCCCCAAGTGTTGGTGACATAGAATATCAACTTACACATGATGCCTATTTGCCAGGTTTTCATCATGGTACTTATCCAAGGTGCCTGTTTGCCAGGTTTTTACCATTGGATGAGGGGATTTTTCTTTACTTTTTTATTTTTTTATTTTTTAGATAGGAGAAGGTGGATGGATGTTGTTGCATGGACTATGTCAAGTGTTCTCATAGATGTTGGCAGGGGATTGCATGAAATTGATATGACGTAGGTAGACAATGGATTATGATGCAGAATATGGAGGGAAGGCTTATGCAAAAGCATGGACCATGGGAATAAGATGAGGAAGATATGTAGGATAATAGTGGAAGGAAGGGGAGATGAAGGTATATGAAAATGTTGTGGAATGGAAGGGAATCATGACCAACGGTTGCACATACCGTGATAAACATTAAAGCTGGTGATGGGAAAGTAGTTTATGAAGCAACGAAGACTTTTTCTTGTGGATAAATGACTTAGGCATGTAGGGATCCACATAGACTGAGTATTTTCCTGAATTTTGTTTGTCATGTGGGATGGAAGAATTTGAGACTTATGGATGCAATAGGAGAAAGTAGATGGTTGAGATTCTTGAGAGTTGAATGCCTCATGTACAACTTGAGGGCTTTTTGCTTAGGTACCCAAACCATTTTGCATTTAGATAGTACCTATGGAGGTATGAACTTGGGAGTATGCAACTTTTGTGCAGCTTCAAAGGTAATTCTTTATTGGATGCGAACCCACACCTTTTTTAGTTTGGCATATAGGTGTGTGGGTGCATGTAGCTCTAGAGAAGGATGTTTCTTTGACTCTTGGCTTTTGTATCCTAGGTCATGAGGACTCTTAGGATTTTTGATTTGATGGGTAGAGGTATCCAAATGTTTGTCATTGAAATCTTTTTAGATGGTGTAAATAGAGTTGGTGGAAGCTCTTTGCTTAGACAACATGTGCATCTACTGGTCATGATTTTGATTATTAGAGAACTCATAGACGAAAGGATAAGGTGTTGGAAGAAGTGGTGGTAAAATGCATGGAGGGATGTTAGGAGTTGGAAGTAGTAGAGGTAGATTGGATGGTGGAAGGTGTATGGTCACATGCTTTTGGGATGTGTATGATAAGGGAGGTGGGATGGCGACATATGTTGTGGGGATATGATGGTTTTTGTGATGGAAAGTGGGGAATTTAGGAGGCATGGATGAAATACCAACATCTTGAGTTTGTTCACCCTAGGGTACATATCCAAGGTCATATGAATGAGGAGGAACATTGACATGGACGGGCTCCAAAATACCTTGTTTGTGAAGGCCTAAGCCTTTACCTTGATAGTTCATATGTTGGAGCATGCGGTGGACAATAGGATTATGTATAGGTGGAATGCTAGACACAAGTTCCTTATTGGATGGAGAAGGTGAGATAGAGGATAATGGTTGTTGGTGTTCTAAGGAGGAACAATCATGAATGAAGGCAATAAGACCAAGGATATATGGTGGGAGAATTGCAACATGGTTTGTAATGGATGATGGAGGAGTATTCTTGGTTTGATCTTCTATGTTTGCTTGGGAGGCAAGTGTCTGATCAAGGGAAGTGGAAGTTGTTGGATCTTGGATAGGACTAGATGGGGTTATAAGCTCAGGACCATGGAATGCATAAAGTGGGATAAGAGGATTATAATGGTCTACTTGATCATAGATGGGATCTTGATCATAGATAGGATCCTGATCATAGATGGGATCTTGATCATAGATAGGATTAAGCATGATGGGATTAAGGTGTTCTTGTATAGGTTCTTCATCAATGACAATATCTTGATCACCGAAAAGATAGAGGCTATGGAGAGGTTGGAATTGGATCCCTTGCTCATGTATTGGATCAAGTTTCTCATGGATAGCTTCTTCATCAAAGATATTATATTGATCATGGGAAAGATATAGGTTATGAATGGTTTGAAATTGGATTTCTTGCTCATGTATGGGTTGGATAGGAGGGCTTTGATCTTGATTTAGACAAAGGGTTGATGTTTCCACATGTTCTAAAGTGTGCTCTTGACATAACGCTTGGTGTACTTGAGTTCAAGTGGAGGTAGAGTTCTCTTGGATAGGATATTGGTCAACAATATGAAAGTATGGAGGATCTTGAGTCTGGCGCTTGGTAGGAGGTTCTTCAATAAGGTCAAGGGGTTGAGGGTCACATAAAGGGGTTGGAGGATTTGTCATATTATTGGAAAAATCTTTGGTGAGGCCGAGGACTGGAGTTTGGGGACATGGTTGACTCTCTGCTAGTAGCCCTTAGATCACATCATTGGTAGGTGTATGGGTAGAGGAGTGAGGTAATGGATGAGTGGATTTGGCTCTCTCCAAATCTTTTCTTTTTCTGTATAAATTTGGAAAAATTATTTTCCATAAATCATTCGAGGATTCTTTGGTTGTCAGTTTAGAGCTTGGGGAACTCGATGGCGGTGTTGGCATAGGATTGGTGTGCTTTGGAATATGTGTCTTAGAAGATGGTGAAGGAGGACTAGTAGATAGAGTGGTATACAATTTCTAACTTGAGGTGGTGCTTGCCTTGTCATGAGCATCATTAAGACGGGAAAATAATGTATGATTTTGGGGTGAGGTATATCTAGTACTGGCTTGTTCAGCTTGCAAGATTTCCATTTCTTGTTGTAAGACTTGGAGCTCTTTATCAATTGCCATACAATCTTGGGGCAAGGGACCTAAGGTTATTTGCAATTGCAGGTATTGGAGTTTCTGAGCAAGTGCTTCTAATTGGTTTGTCATCTTACAAAAACTGACAGAAGGCTGAAAAAGCTTACTATTTTGGATGCGTAGCTTTAGATGTGCAGTTTTAGAAGGTAAATACATAGCAAGTTGAGGTGAATGCATGATTCTGGCAGAGGCTAAATGTGCAATTCTAGTCTCTTTGATGTTTTTGCAGTATTTTCCCTTGGCAAGTTTTTGAACTTTTTTTTTGGTTGAAAACTTAGTCTTTTTGCTTTTGATCTTCAATTATGACAGATAAAGACAGCAAACACAAAGAAGTTTTCATGATTTTGATCTTTAATTATTTTTTTGTAATTTTTTTGGACTCTTTTTGACACAAAAACAATTACAATCCTAGGCTTCAAAGGACAATATAAACTGAATTCTCACTATCTCTAGTGAGGCATCTTTGGGAGGTGATAATCGCCCTTCCCTGCACTAGCTTATAGGAGGTTTTTGGCTTCTAAAACAAAGATAAGTAGTAAGGGCAACCATTCGAGTGGTTATACATCCGGCAATGCTACTCTTTGTTATCAAGTCTCCTAGCCTTCAAGGGTTGCACCTTGGTAGGTTTTGGGGGAGGTTGGCTATCAGTATAACACAACTTCACTCATTGTTTGAAGATTTCACTCCAAACACAATTTATTTTGAGTGGCTTGGCAGGGCTTGGCTTTATCCTGTTACCACTTAGGGTCATTCCCACTTGGACAAGTGAGAATCCAAGGGTAGGCCCCTCTAAAGGTTATACAGGCCAAATGACAAGTCTGACATTTTGGTCACCCAATAAAGGGGAGAGCATAACCCTATTGTCACTCTAAAGACACAGTAAACATTGGTTTATCCAAACCTATATAAAATGAGAAAAACTATATGGGTGGATGCAAAAAGATGGGTGGCCAAAAAGTGGCCAAATTCTTAAAACTTTTTAAAAAGCCATAATGCGAGCACATTATAACGCACTAGTGTTATAGCGTGCTCGCGTTATGGCTTGGTGTTGCCGAGCCTTTGTCTCGGCAACACAAAACCATAACGCACTCACACTATAACGCGAGCGTGTTATAACGCGAGCATAACTCACTCGCGTTATAATGCGAGCGCGTTATTGTTTCCTTTACATTTTTTTCTTTTTTGCAAAAGTTTGCCCAATCTTTAAGGGTCGAGGGTTTAATGGTTGAAGGATTAGGGTTTAAGGCATACTATTGAGGGTAGAGGATTTGGGGTTGAAGGTTTAAGGGATGAGGGTTGAGGATTTAGGGATGAGGGTTAAGGGATTAGGGTTTAAGGTATAGTGTCGAGGGTAGAGGGTTTAGGGTTTAAGGTTTAAGAGTTGAGGGGTGAGGCTTTAGGGATAGGGTTTAGGGTTTAAGTTATAGTGTTGAGGGTTGAGGGTTTAGGGATAGGGTTTAGGATTTAAGTTTTAAGGGTTGAGGATTTAGGGATAGGGTTTAAGATTTAAGGTTAAATGAGAGACCTAGATGGCTAAGGATGGATGGAGAGGTAGACAAGGAGTGACTAAGAAACTTAGAGAGGGGAGAGGTAGAGGTGAGGGGGAGATAGAAGTGAGAGATAGAGAGGTGAGGGGAGAGATAGAATAAAATGAGAGAGGGAAGTTGACAACTTGAGGGAAAGATGGGTAAGGAGGAGGGAGATAGGTGGAGAGGAAGGGAAATATCTAGAGAGCCCTGAGAGATATACAAGTGAGAGACCTACAACCTAGGGAGAGAGGGGTGAGAGAGATAGAGGAGAGATGGGAGTGAGGTAGATAGGGGAGGAGAGGGGTGGATAAGGGTTGAGGGTTTAAGGGTTGAGGGTTTAAGGGTTGAGGTATTAAGGGTCTAAGTGTTGAGGGATTAGGGTTTAAGGTATAGTGTCAAGGGTTGAAGCCTAATCCCTCAACCCTTGACACTATACCTTAAACCCCAAGGTTGAGGGATTAGGGTTTTAAGGTATTGTGTCGAGGGTTGAGGGATTAGGGTTCAACCCTCGACACTATACCTTAGACTCTAATCCCTCAACCCTTAGACCCTTAATACCTCAACCCTTAAACCCTCAACCCTTAAAACCTAAACCCTTGACCTTTAAACCCTAAAACCTTAAACCCTTAACCCTTATCCACCCCTCCCCTCCCCTATCTGCCTCACCCCCATCTCTCCCCTATCTCTCTCACCCCTCTCTCCCTAGGTTGTAGGTCTCTCACTTGTATATCTCTTAGGGCTCTCTAGATATTTCCCTTGCTCTCCACCTGTCTCCCTCCTCCTTACCCATCTTTCCCTCAAGTTGTCAACTTCACTCTCTCATTTTATTCTATCTCTCCCCTCACCTCTCTATCTCTCAGTCATTCCTTGTCTGCCTCTTCATCTGTCCTTAGTCATCTAGGTGTCTCACTTAACCTAAACACTAAACCCTATCCCTAAGGCCTCAACCCTCAACCCTTAAACCTTAAATCCTAAACCCTATCTCTAAACCCTCTACCCTCAACACTATACCTTATACCCTAATCCCGTAACCCTCAACCCTAAAGCCTCAACCCTCAACCCTTAAACCTTCAACCATAAACCTTGTCTCTAAACCCTCTACACTCGACACTATGCCTTAAACCCTAATCCCTCAACTCTTAAACCCTTAATCCCTCAAACCTTAAACCCTTAGACCCTATATACCCTTTACACTTAACCTTGGACACTCAACCTTGAACATTATCCCTCAACCTTCAAACCTCTACCCTATACCCTATACCCTATACCCTAATCCCTCAACCCTCAATCCTCAACCCTAATCCCTCAACCCTCAACCCTAATTTTGATTTTCTCCCATTGATTCAACATCATTGTTATTTTCCCCATCAAAAACCAATTCATTCAGCAACTTGCTGTCCATTGGTTGACTTGAACTGCATATTCTGTTTGAAAAAGGGCATCTTTTATTTGTATCAATGTTGGTATTCATATGCTGAAGAGCATTGATATTTTTCACACACCCTATTCTTTGAAATATCTTAACCTTAAAATATGACTTGGCTATGTAATTGAACACAACAAAATCTCCAATCTCCAACCCATGATGATTCACAAAATTTTCCCAACCCTACCTAAATTCTAGTTTATTTATTGTATACCCTCAACCCTAATCCCTCATCCCTAAACCCTAAATGCTATCCCTATTCCTAAGCCCTCAACTCTCAACATTAAACCCTAATCCATCAACCCTAAACCCTCAACCCTCAACACTATCCCTAAACCCTCAACCCTAAACCCTATCCCTAAACCCTCAACCCTAAACCCTATCCCTAAACCCTAAATCTATGTTTCTTATTGTCCACCCCGCACTTAGGGGAGGTATATTGTTATGAAATAGGCAAATAATCTCCCATTGTTTATTGGCTCATGTTTTGTCTTGCTATAGATTGATCCATTAATATTTGTGCCTATCTCGCCTTCGATAGCACCTTTACAATATCTCACCTCTAGTTCCATTAGCTCATATTCTATATTTCACTTTATCTCTCCCCCTCACCTCTCTACCTCTCCCCTCTCTATGTCTCTCAGTCACTCCTTGTCTACCTCAACCCTAAACCCTCGACCCTCAACCCTATCCCTAAACCCTCAACCCTCGAACCTCAACCCTCAACATCAAAACCTAATCCCTCAACCCTTAACTCTGATCCCTCAACCCTCAACCCTATCCCTAAACCCTAAACCTTAAAGCCTCAAGCCTCAACCCTCAATGTCAAATCCTAATCCCTTAACCCTTCACTCTAATCCCTCAACCCTAAACCCTATCCCTAAACCCTCAACACTATACCTTAAACCCTAATCCCTCAACCCTCAACCCTAATCCGTCATCCCTCAACTCTAATCCCTCATCCCTAAATCCTAAATGCTATCCCTATTCCTAGACCCTCAACGGGCTCGATACTATACCTTAAACCCTAATCCCTTATCCCTAAACCCTCCAACCCTATCCCTAATCCTTATACCCTCGACACTCTACTTTAACCCTAATCCCTCGACCCTCAACCCTATCCCAAAACCCTTGATCCTCGAACCTCAATGTACTCAACCCTCAACGTCAAACCTTAATCCCTCAACCCTTAACTCTAATCCATCGACCCTTAACCCTTAAAACTTGAACCCTAAACCCTCAACCCTCAACCCTCAACCCTCAACTCTCAACATTAAATCCTAATCTGTCAACCCTAAACCCTAATCCATCAACCTTAAACCCTAATCCCTCAACCCTCAACACTATACCTTAAAACATAATCTGTCAACCCTAAACCCTAATCCCTCAACCCTAAATCCTAAACCCTATCCCTAAACCCAACAAAACTGCTTTGCCTTATGTTAGGTTGTTAAACCCATAATTTTTGACACTCTTCTCTTACAGATATTTGAGTTGCAAGAATATGCCAGAAAAATGGCTATGAAATTTTTTAATATTAGTAATGTTATATGGCATGTTTTTCTGGCCCATCTGGGGTTCATTATGCCAATAGGTGTACACACTATGAGAAAAGCTTTGCGTATGGTACATCCACGGTGAATAATTAACAGTTGAAATTAGAAGGATGATCATTATGAGAAAAGATTTGCATTGGGGTACATCTATGTTTCTTGTTGTCCACCCCGCACTTAGGGAAGGTATATTGTTATGAAATAGGCAAATAATCTCCCATTGTTTACTGGCTCTATCCACAAGAAATACTAAACTATACCTTAAACCCTAATCCCTCAACCCTAAACTTTCAACCCTAAATGCTATCCCTAATCCCTCTACCCTCAACACTCTACCTTAACCCTAATCCCTTGACCCTTAACCCTAAATGCTATCCCTAAAGCCTCAACCCTAAACCCTAATCCCTCAAGGTCCTAAACTCTAATCCCTTATCCCTAAACTCTAAATCCTATCCCTAAATGCTCAACCCTTAACCTTAAACCTTAATCACTCAATCCTTATCCACCCCTCTCCTCCCCTATCTGGCTCACTCCCATCTCTACCCTCCTCTACCCTCGACACTATGCATACATACATATAGGCATACATACATACATGATTAATAGCCTTGAACATAAAAAAAATTAAGTTGAACATAACACACTCGCATTATTTCAAACATGAAAAACAACACAAACTTTTGTGGAAAAGGAAAAATGCAAAGAAAACAATAACGTGAGTGTGTTATAACACGAGAGCGTTATAAAATGAGCGCGTTATAATGCGAGCGCGTTATAACACGAGCATGTTATAACGTGCTTGCGTTATGTCTTGCTTTGGGAATCCCAAGCCTTGGGCTTGGGAGTTTCTTTGGATTTCCAACCCAAAGGCTTGGAGTGCCTTTTTAACAGTAATAGACGTGTTTTTCCATATTCTTCAAGATTTCACATAATTTCATTCGTGCTAACCCTCAGAATTGCACGTGTTTCAAGGTCGAACAAATCAAACACCTGGGTAATGTTAGGCTTTCTCTCAGCTATCTGACGATGTAATTTTTTTTATATTTTAACAATGTTAAGCCTTTCATCTTTAATTTCTTTTGTTTGTGTGTCCATTTTTGGGCAAAAACCACTATTTGGTCTTTTTTCCATTGTAAATTAAGTATTCATTGAAATTTAAAAAAAAAAACATATTTAGAAACTAGACTCCATCCTACAAATATTAAAAAAAGAAAAAAATAATTTTCGATTAGTTTTCAAAATTTATAGGGGTAGCACGGCCAAAATTCTATTTTTTAGGATGTGTCCACTTTGAAAATTAGTAAAAAATCAAATATTCATCAAAAAATTATCAGAAAAATCAGGCATAAATTACATGCTATTAGCTAATTTCTCACTGAAGCAATTTTAAAAATACCAAGAAAAAGTTGACCTTTTGAGGGAGCCACAAAACATGCTATGTTATGTTTTTTTGACCAATTTCTGTGGCTCCCTCTTTTGAACCCCTTAATCTATGCCATTTTAAAAAAAAAATAGTAGTTTAGAAGGTAGACTCAGAGCACTACGAACATTGTTTTGGTTGCATCTCCAAATTTTGAGTGTAACTATGCTCAATTTCTTATCCAAGGCCAGTATTTCCTAATTTTTTAAAAAAAGTGGCCACTTAAGACCCTTTTTTGGCCCCCCATCTTCTTGCACTTACCCATATGCGTTATTCTACTTGGGCACACACATAGTTGTTAACTTTGAAGTGATTAGGAGATAGCAATTATTCTTTCCTTTGCAAGATAGAAATATTCTTAACATCAAAAGAGATAGCAATATTGAAAATATGGCAATGATTTCGTTACTACCCTCCGAGTTAAAAACTATGTGAGATTTGCATGCATATTTTTACTTTCCTAATTAGAGCTAGATTAAAATTGTATGTAAGTTGCATGAACAATGGTTTACTCCTTGCTAATTAGAACTAGATTAAAATTGTATACAAGTTGCATGAACAATGGTTTACTCCTTCCTAACTAGAACTAGATTAAAATTGTATGCAAGTTGCATGAACAATGGTTTACTCCATCCTAATTAGAACTAGATGAAAATTGTATGCAAGTTGCATGAACAATGGTTTACTCCTTCCTAATTATAACTAGATGGAAATTGTATGCAAGTTGCATGATAATGCCTAAATTAATCCTATTCAACACTTAGTGAAAAAATGATTGTCTTTAGTGGATGTTTTGCACCAAAACTAGATTAATATTCTCCTAATGTCCACCTTTAGTCCACAAAAACAAAAATTGAATCAAGAAGTTTGCAAATCAAATAGTTAGGTGAAAACACATAATATAGAAAATTGCATGAAAATATTATTTTGATAGCAAAATAGATATGAAAATTAGAATCTATATGAAATTTTATGCGGTTTTAAAAAAAATCATGAAAAATTGATTAAAAAATGTTGAAGTTATGGTCGTTTGAAGTTTCTAAACAGATGGGAGGTTTGACTGATTATACCTGATGAAATTGATCAAATAGGATAAAAATACCTTTACCACTACGAAGCTTGTCAAATCACCTTTCCAACGACTATAAATTTGTAAAAATCTGATGTACCTACAAAAAGTTATGCTAAAAAGAAAAAAAAAATGCCTATTTTGCCCACATTAACATTTGTTTTTTTAAAAAAAAAAAATTGACAAATAAAAGAAAGATTACTTTCTTAACATTAAACTTTAAAAAAAAAATTAAATTATAACATGAAAAGAAATAACCTAACCCTAAAAGTTTTTTTTTTTTTTTTAAAAAAATTATTATTGTTTTGATTTCTTTATAAAATGTTTTTGTTGTTTTATGTTTAATATGTCTAAAAAAAAGTTTGTATTTTTTTTTATTTTTTTGATGCTATGTGTGCAAGTGTAGTTGCAGGCGAGCGTAGGTGGTGGCTAAGAGACAAATCAGTGGAGGTGGAGCAGAGGGAGCGGCAAAGGGAGTGGCGGAGTGTGGTGGAGGGTAGTAGAGGGACGGCAGAGGGCGGCAGAGGGAGCGGTGGAGCGTGGTGGAGGGTGGCAGGAGTAGGGAATAGTGGGCAGTGGGAGGAGATGCAAGGGAGAAGGGAGTGGTAGGGGAGGGAGGGTAGGTGTTAGGGGATCGGGGGGTGGGTCAGGCAGGAGAAAGGGTAGAGGGGGGATCGGGGGTGGGAACAGGGGGATCAGGAGAGGGGAAAGGGGAGCAGGGGATTGGGGGAGGGGGGGTTAGGTGGCGCTGGGTGGTGCGGGAGGGGGGGATGGGGGGGTGGGAGGGGGAGGGAGAGGTTAGGGTTGTTGGGGAGGCCGTGGGGCCTGTGTGCAGGTGGTGCAGGAGCACCTACCTGACAGCTGGCCTTCATGAGGCAGTTGGTAGTTTTAGGTCTTGTTTATGTTTCCAAGAAGGTCTGTTAGACCAAATGCATGTAATAAGGTCATGCTGATCATGATAAAATCATGCTGACCAGGCTTTTGCTATTTTTAGTTAGTTGGTTATAACAGCTGTCATGATGTATGTTCGGTTGGATCTCCCAGCCGCTTGGAGAGTTCCCAGCCACTTGGAGTCGGGTCAGTAGTACTCGTAGGAAAATCTATTTAAGCTTGTGATCGGTTGATATTGCATGGACAGAGAGATATCATCGATCGGCAGTATAGTGTTGCATTAAGCAGAGGAGTTCGAGTGTGCTGTGTAAGAAGCAGTATATTGTATTGCATCTTTGAAATCAATAAAGATCCTGTTTCGTTTTCTGTTTGATCTCCTTGGTGTAATCGATCTGCTGGTTTGAGTGGTTTCATGAATTTCCTAATCCATTCCACCGGTTGACTCATCTGATCGGTGGAATGGTAATGTACAGTAGGTTAGTAGGTAGTTTGTTTGTTTGCATGCAGGTGTGCAGGATCGCGGTCGACAGATGCTGAGAAGCCTAGCATCCTCATGTGCTAGGTCAAGTTGAGAAGTTTGAGTTGGAAGATCACCCTGAGTTGGATCGGGTCATCCCTGGAGGATCGGCGAAGTGAAATTTCGCTAAGTGAAGAAGTTCGCTAAAATGGCATCATCAGGATATCTTGGTGAATATCCCGCAGTCAGTTCGGATACCGTCATCCGGATAAGTGAAGGTGAGCATGATGCAGTTGAGTGCATGAAGTGTGAGTTCGTCGGGGTGATCATCAGCAGGAGGAGCCGAGGAGGAGCGTATCGGCATCAGGATCATCTATCGGGAGTGCCAATCATCCGCGTATCGCGAGTAGATGCGAGAATGAAAGTTTGTTTTTTTTGACTAAGTGTTGAAGAGGTCATCAGGATATTGGGTGACGTCATCGTCATCAGGATATTGAGATATCCCTCTATGCGAGTTTATCCGGCCGTTGTTAAGTGCTTGGGTATCGGCAGAAGGTTGTATTAGCATCATCAGGAGGTTTCGAGAGGACCGGATAAAGCAGATCATGATGCTGTTGTTTGTATCATCGGCTAGCGGAGCATCGAAGGGAAGGTGCTGAAGGTGACCGTCATCAGGATATTTGGAGCGACCGGATATTTGGATATCCTGCTAACGAAGGTGGTGTCGCATATCCTGATGATGCCGATGGAGTTCGGCGCCCGATGAACAGTGCAACCGGAGGATGTTTGCGCCCGCTGAATATCATGATGATGATAGGCGACTGGCGGAGGAGGTGAACAGTAATCGGCAGGAGGATAAGTGTGATCATCCGAAATATGATGATGCTGTTGGTGGTTTTAGGAAACATGATGATGATGATGGCGAAGATGATGATGATGAGGTTGGTCTGCAGACATCCATGCTATATGCGAATGTTATAGTGTGGATGCCTCTGCATCATAGTGGTATCAGAGCTCAGCAAAACATCTGGGCTGTTGTGTGTTGATTCTGTCACCGAAAGGGCAGAGGTAGAGTTGATTGTGTTGTGTGTTGATTGAGAGGTTGACAAAATGCCTCCTAAAGGTACTGGTACTGCAAGGGAATTGCAGGAACTGAAGGAGAAACATGCTAGAGAGATGAGGAAGATGAAGGAGCTTGCTGAAGCACTTCAAGCCAGGCTGACAGCCCTGGAAAAGAACAAAAAGAGGGAGGTAGAAGACAGTGAGTCTGAAGAAGATGAAGATACTGTTGAAGAGTATGAAGAGGTAGCTGAAGATCTGGATGCTGAAGACCAGAGATTGGCAAAACTGTTAAAGGCAGTGCAGAGTGAAAAACCTAAGGTAAAGGTTGATGTTACCAAGTATACTGGAAGCTTGAATGAAGATGAGTTGTTAGATTGGATTGCTGCACTTGATAATCACTTTGAATGTGAAGATGTTGCTGAGGATCAGAAGGTAAAGATTGCAAAGACCAAGTTAGGAGGTCATGCTTTGGTATGGTGGGATTATGTACAATCCGAGAGAAGGAAACAAGGGAAGTCAAAGATCATTTCATGGGATAAGATGGTAGCAAGGATAAAGGGTAAATTCTTGCCAAGGGATTATGAAATCCAGATGTTTAAGAAACTGCAATTTTTAAAGCAGAAAGACAGGGATGTGAAAGCATATACTGAGGAATTTTATCTGTTGAGTATGAGATCTGGTCATCATGAGAATGAGGTAGAAAAGGTGGCTAGGTACTTGGCTGGTTTGAGGTTTAACATACAGGATGAGTTAGTTTTAGCTAACCCTAAGAATGTGGAGGATTGTTATCAAATGGCAATCAGGATTGAAGAAAAGATGAATAGAGGACATGAGAAGTCCATGAGAGGAAGAGGAAACAATAGGGGAAGAGGAGCAGCCCCTACACAAAAGCAAACAAATGAGGGTCAAGAAGACACTGGTAAAGGACAGGGACAGTCTGATTTCAGAGGTGGATGGAAAGGTAATAGAGGAAGATTTGGAGGTGGTAGAGGTTCTACTACATTTTCAGGAAAATGTTACACCTGTGGAGAGTTTGGTCATCCATCTTTCAAATGTCCAGAAAACAAAGGTTCGTCATCCAGAAATGATAGAACTAGTGACAAGAGAGTACAACTTGTACAAGAAGAGAAAGTAGAAGAAAGTGCACAGAGTTCAAACAGAGAGCCTGATAATTATGGATATCCAGAGAGTGGAGAATCACTGATGCTAAGGAGAATAAGTTTGCAGGCATCAAAGGATATGATGCAAAGAAGAGCTCTTTTCAAGACCACATGCAAGAGCAAAGGTAAGGTATGTAAAGTTGTCATTGATACTGGTTCAACAGACAACATGGTATCTCAGGAAATGGTGGATAAACTGAAGCTGGAAAGGATTCCACATCCACACCCTTACAAGACATCTTGGGTGAGTGATAGGCAATCACTTTTTGTCTCTGAACAGGCATATGTGGATTTTCAGATTGGACCATATCATGATAGAATTTTGTGTGATATATTGCCTATGGAATGTTGTCACCTACTGTTGGGTAGACCCTGGCAATTTGACAGAAGGGTACTGTATGATGGGTATGCTAATACCTATACCATCAAGAAGGATGGGAAGATTATTAAGTTGATGCCATTGCAGGCAAAAGCCGCAGTACAGAAGGCAGCCCAAATCATTTTAATGGGAAAGAAGGAGTATGTGCAGATGCCTAGAGGAACAGGCATAAAGGCAGTTGAGGACACTGCAGGAAAAGAAGTTGTTACAGACAACAAGCTGAAGAAAGTTTCAGTTGTGACTGACAGAGGTCAGCAGCAGGTGCAGAAACAGGTTTGTACACAGCAACCATCAGTTCAGAGGAATGACAAGGATGTTGTCATAGTTGGGACTATTGCTTGTCCTATAAAGATTGACAGGAAGATAGAGTGGAACATTTCAGAAGTTCCAGAGGCAGTTCAGACAGAGGTTCTGGTCAGACAACCTGACAAACACAGAGACAACCTGGGAAAGGCCTACATTGACAGGCATGAGGATTTACTTGCCAGAAAGCAAGTTACAGTTCAGAAGTCTTGGAGCAGCCAAGAGATAGTAGAGGCTAAAGCTGGGGCAGGTCAGACTATTGACAAAGCAAAGTGTAAAGGTGGAAGACTTCCACATGCTAAACTCATGGGACATGAGTTATTTTCTTTTGGGGAGTATGGTGCAGGAGCACCTACCTGACAGCTGGCCTTCATGAGGCAGTTGGTAGTTTTAGGTCTTGTTTATGTTTCCAAGAAGGTCTGTTAGACCAAATGCATGTAATAAGGTCATGCTGATCATGATAAGATCATGCTGACCAGGCTTTTGCTATTTTTAGTTAGTTGGTTATAACAGCTGTCATGATGTATGTTCGGTTGGATCTCCCAGCCGCTTGGAGAGTTCCCAGCCGCTTGGAGTCAGGTCAGTAGTACTCGTAGGAAAATCTATTTAAGCTTGTGATCGGTTGATATTGCATGGACAGAGAGATATCATCGATCGGCAGTATAGTGTTGCATTAAGCAGAGGAGTTCGAGTGTGCTGTGTAAGAAGCAGTATATTGTATTGCATCTTTGAAATCAATAAAGATCCTGTTTCGTTTTCTGTTTGATCTCCTTGGTGTAATCGATCTGCTGGTTTGAGTGGTTTCATGAATTTCCTAATCCATTCCACCGGTTGACTCATCTGATCGGTGGAATGGTAATGTACAGTAGGTTAGTAGGTAGTTTGTTTGTTTGCATGCAGGTGTGCAGGATCGCGGTCGACAGATGCTGAGAAGCCTAGCATCCTCATGTGCTAGGTCAAGTTGAGAAGTTTGAGTTGGAAGATCACCCTGAGTTGGATCGGGTCATCCCTGGAGGATCGGCGAAGTGAAATTTCGCTAAGTGAAGAAGTTCGCTAAAACGGCATCATCAGGATATCTTGGTGAATATCCCGCAGTCAGTTCGGATACCGTCATCCGGATAAGTGAAGGTGAGCATGATGCAGTTGAGTGCATGAAGTGTGAGTTCGTCGGGGTGATCATCAGCAGGAGGAGCCGAGGAGGAGCGTATTGGCATCAGGATCATCTATCGGGAGTGCCAATCATCCGCGTATCGCGAGTAGATGCGAGAATGAAAGTTTGTTTTTTTTGACTAAGTGTTGAAGAGGTCATCAGGATATTGGGTGACGTCATCGTCATCAGGATATGACGTCATCGTCATCAGGATATTGAGATATCCCTCTATGTGAGTTTATCCAGCCGTTGTTAAGTGCTTGGGTATCGGCAGAAGGTTGTATTAGCATCATCAGGAGGTTTCGAGAGGACCGGATAAAGCAGATCATGATGCTGTTGTTTGTATCGTCGGCTAGCGGAGCATCGAAGGGAAGGTGCTGAAGGTGACCGTCATCAGGATATTTGGAGCGACCGGATATTTGGATATCCTGCTGACGAAGGTGGTGTCGTATATCCTGATGATGCCGATGGAGTTCGGCGCCCGATGAACAGTGCAACCGGAGGATGTTTGCGCCCGCTGAATATCATGATGATGATAGGCGACTGGCGGAGGAGGTGAACAGTAATCGGCAGGAGGATAAGTGTGATCATCCGAAATATGATGATGCTGTTGGTGGTTTTAGGAAACATGATGATGATGATGGTGAAGATGATGATGATGAGGTTGGTCTGCAGACATCCATGCTATATGCGAATGTTATAGTGTGGATGCCTCTGCATCAGCAGGGGCTTCGACCCCTGCTAAAAGTTGTTTTTTTGTTATTTTTTTTAAAGTTTGTTTATTTTTTATTTTTTATTTATTTTTGTGTTTTTGATTTTTTTATTTTCTGTTGGTTTTGATTTTTTTTAAAATTTTGCTCAAAAACAAAAAAAAATGAAATGCAATCTAAAAAAATATTGTTGTGTATATTTTTTTTTTTTTGGGGTTTTTGTGTATAATTTTTTTTTTAAATTTTCTGTGTAATTTTTTTTTGTGTGTTGTTTTTGGTTTTTTTGGTTTTAATTTTGTTGTTTGCTGATTTTTAATTTTTTAATTTTATTATTATTTTTTTGCAAGAAAAATGCTGAAAAGTAAAAAAAAATTCAAAAAAATTGAAGTAATAAAAACTAGACAAATTATATGTTATTTCTTACCTCCTAGGCCTTCTGGACTCAACGGTGAGCTCGGTTTGTGCATAGGAGGTTGTTTGTGAAAGTCTGATGCAGAGCATCCAAAACTAAAACCCTAACATATAATTATCCATGTATGTTTATGCATTTCCAAATATGCACACAAACTTTAATTTATAAAGTCCCCTTTTTGTTTGCCATCGGCAAAACATCCTCCATCGGTTGGACAAAATATCCATGCCCTGATCACCTATGTTTCATCAATGAAGCACTTGCACTGTTTGTCGACCAGACCAACCATCATTGGTGAAACAAAACTGTTTACCGCTGAAGCCATTTCTCTCACCAATGGATACTCGACTTTTCACCTATCGGTGGGAGCTTCGCTATCGGTGAACACCTTAAACCTCCTGCCGATCTCCTTTGTCACTCCAATGTATCAGCCACATACATACAAATTCCAACCTGCCAAACTAGTACCCTTACCTCCTACTGTCGGTCACCTCTTGTATCCGCAGACCTAAAACCCTTCAAACATACATGTGGGTTACCACCTCAACCCGTCAACCCTTGTATCTTTCATTGTATCTTCACTGCATACAAACCAAAATATACATTCACCGAATATTCCTTCGGATATGCCCTCAATGTATGTTTGACTGACGTTGACTTCTTTGTATCTGCGGAATGTATGTTCGGACATACAACCAAATATACAATCACAAAATATGCAATCAACAAATATTCCTTAGAATATCCCTTCCGTGATCCGCTGACTATTGACTTTGTATCAACCCCATGTACATGACCAATGTACACTTATCACATGCAAACCAAACATACAATTGACGGATACATAGTAACTATCTTCACATGCAATTGGTGTATACACATGAACTGTCTTCGACATACAAAAGACATATACTCATAAATTGTATAACCTGATGTACATTTGTGATGTACATTCAACACATACAAACCTGCCAGATACAATTGATGAATACACACAAATTGAAACCGACATACAAAAGCGATATACACAAGAATTGTATATCCAATATGATTTTTAACTTTGCATCTTCATAACATGCATTCTGGACCTGTTTTCTCACCTGATGCACCAGTGATGGACAAATGCGACATACACATAACATGCGAATGCGATATACACATGGATTTTATATCTCGCATACAAAAGTGATATATACACAAATTGTATATTTTTTAGAACTTCATAGATTTTCACATTTTTGATCCGTCTTATACTTAGCAACTGCTCTGGTCTATCCCTTCGACTATTCTACAGACCTTTTCACTCTGCTAAACCTAGCACATACCCATGCTAGGGTTCTCAACACTTCTCAACCACGAACCTGTAAACATGCATGCGGACAAACAGAAAATGCAACTAAATCCTAAACTACTGTACATAGCCATTCCTCTGATTCACAAAATCAACTGGGGGAATGGATAATCAAATCCATCTAGCCACAAAATAGGAAATCAATTACACAGTGAATTCAAATGCAACAAGATATTCTTAATTGATAAATCAGAATTGCAACTACACATGTTTTCAACAGAATTCCAAATAACTACAATTGTTCCTTATCATCCTTTTCATAATCAATTTGCCCAGGGGTATTTATCTACCTACCCATGGTAGTACAGACTTGTCTCCAAGCGGCTGGGAGAGCTAACTACCTTCATCGATCCAATAAACTTAACTGTCCTAACAAACTACAGATTAGCAAATGATCTTGGAACTTACAACTTGATCCTAAATACAACTAACTAAACATGCAATGGTCCAAATTGACCTTATTACATTTAATGTCCATTTAGGACCTTATTGAAACCATAAAACTAAGCATAAAACAACTAAATGCCTCATGTAGGCCACTGTATGATAGGTGCTCCTACACCATACTCCCCAACAGAAAAAGAACTCATGTCCCATGAGTTAGGTTGTGGAAGAATTCCACATTTACTCTTTGCCATCTTAGTGTTATGACCTGTTCCAGCTTTATACTCTGCTGTCTCTTGGCTGCTCCAAGATTTCTGAACTGCAACTTGCTATTTTGAAAGTAAGCCCTCATGCCAGTCAATGTAGGCTCTGCTCACACATACCCTATGTTTGTCAGTTTGTTTTACCAACACCTTTGTCTGTATACCTAGTTGAATAACCTTAGGAATTACTTCTGGAACTTCTGCAATGTTCAAATCTATCTTCCTTTCAACTTTTATAGGACAAACAATAGTCCCTACTATGACATCATCCTTGTCATTCCACTCAACTTGTTGCTGTTTGTAAACCTATTTACGAACCTGCTGTTGATCTCTGTCAGTCAGAACTAGACCTTTCTTCAAATTTTTGTCCTTAACAACTTCTTTCCCTGCAGTATCCTCAACTACCTTTATGCCTGCTACTGTAGGCATCTTCACAAACTCCTTTCCCACTAAAATAATCTTACTAATCTGCTGTGCTTTAGCATCCCTCTACAATGGTATCAACACAATGGTTTTCCCATCTTTCTTGATGGTGTAGGTATTAGCATACCCATCATACAATACTCTCCTATCAAATTGCCATGGCCTACCCAATAGTAGGTGACAACATTCCATGGGCAATATGTCACACAAAACTCTATCTTGATAATCCCCAAATTTGAAAATCAACATATGCCTGTTCATATACCAAAAGTGATTGACTATCACTTACCCAAGATGCTTTGTAGGGATTTTGATGTGGAATCCTTTCAAATTTTAGTTTATCCACAATTTCTTGAGATACTATATTATCTGTAGAACTAGAATCAATCACAACCTTACATATTTTACCTTTGCTCTTGCATGTGGTCTTGAAAAGAGCTCTTCTTTGCATCACATCCTTTGATGTCTTCAAGATTGTCCTTCTTAACATCAATGCTTCTCCTTGTTCAAGCTAACCATAATTATCAAGAGCATTCACACTTTGTTGAGTGTTTGAGCTGCTTGCACTTTGTTGATCAGATTCTCAGATCAAATTTTCCCTCTTTTCTCCTCCTGAACTTGTTGCTTTTGTTGGACATTTGAAAGATGGATGCCGATATTCACCACAAGTGTAACACTTACCAGAAAATGTAGTAGACCCTCTACCACCTCCAAATCTGCCTCTGGTACCTTTCCATCCACCTCTGAAATCAGACTACTCTTGTCCTTTACCAGTGTCTTCCTGACCCTCATTGCCTTGTCTTGTTGTAGGAGCTGATCCTCTTCCTCTTACATTGTTGTCTCTTCCTCTCATGGACTTATCTTGTCTTCTATTCATCTTTTCTTTAATCTTGATTGCCATTTGATAACAATCCTCTACACTCCTTGGGTTAGCTAAAACTAACTCATCCTGTATGTTCAATCTCAAACCAGCCAAGTATCTAGCCACCTTTTCTATCTCATTCTCATGATGACCAGATCTCATACTCAACTTGTAAAGCACCTCAGTGTATGCCTTCACATCCAATTCCTTTTTCCTTAAAAGTTGCAGCTTCTTAAACATCTAAATTTCATAATCATGGGGTAAAAATTTACCTTTGATCCTTGCTACCATCTTGTCCCATGAAGTGATCTTTGACTTTCCTTGTTTCCTTCTCTCAAATTGTACATAATCCCACCATACCAAAGCATGACCTCCTAACTTGTTCTTTGCAATCTTTACCTTCTGATCCTCAGCAACATCTTCACATTCAAAGTGATTATCTAATGTAGCAATCTAATCAAGTAACTCATCTTCATCCAAACTTCCATTATACTTTGAAACATCAACCTTTCTCACTCTGCACTGCCTTTAACAGTTTTGCAAATCTCTGATCTTTAGCATTTAGCTCTTCATCTACCTCTTCAAATTCTTCAGCATCATCTTCTATCTCAGATTCACTATCTTCTACCTCTCTTTTCTTGTTCATTTCCAAGGCTGCAAGCCTTGCCTGAAATGCTTCAGCAAGCTCCTTCATCTTCCTCATCTCTTTGGCATGTTTTTCCTTCATTTCCTACAATTCTTTGGCAGTACCATTACCTTTCAGAGGCATCTTGTCAACCTCTGAATCCTCTACTTCTGCCTTCTCAGTGACAGAATCAACACACAACAACCCAGACCTTTTGCTGAGCTCTGATACCACTATGATGCAGAGCATCCAACACTAAAACCCTAACATACAATTATCCATGTATGTTTATGCATTTCCAAATATGCACACAAACTTTAATTTATAAAGCCCCCTTTTTGTTTGCCATCAGCAAAACATCCTCCATCAGCCGGACAAAATATCCATGCCCCGATCACCTATGTTTCACCGATGAAGCACTTGCACTGTTTGTCAGCCAGACCAACCATCATCGGTGAAACAAAACCATTTACCACCGAAGCCATTTCTCTCACTGATGGATACTTGACTTTTCGCCTATTGACGGGAGCTTCACTATCGGCGAACACCTTAAACCTCCTGCCAATCTCCTTTGTCACTCCGACGTATCAGCCACATACATACAAATTCCAACCTGCCAAACTGGTACCCTTACCTCCTACTGCCAGTCACCTCTTGTATCCAAAGACCTAAAACCCTTCAAACATACATGTGGGTTACCACCTTGACCCGTCAACCCTTGTATCTTTCATTGTATCTTCACCGCATACAAACCAAAATATACATTCACTGAATATTCCTCCGGATATGCCCTCAATGTATGTTTGACTGGCGTTGACTTCTTTGTATCTGTGGAATGTATGTTCAGACCTACAACCAAATATACAATCACAAAATATGCAATCAATGAATATTCCTTAGAATATCCCTTCTGCGATCCACTAACTATTGACTTTGTATCAACCCCATGTACATGACCGCTGTACACTTATCATATGCAAACCGAACATACAACCGATGGATACATAGTAACTATCTTCACATGCAATTGGTGTATACACACGAACTGTCTTCGATATACAAAAGACATATAATCATAAATTGTATAACCGATGTACATTTGCAATGTACATTCAACACATACAAACCCGCCAGATACAATTGATGGATACACACAAATTAAAACTGACATACAAAAGTGATATACACAGGAATTGTATATCTAATATGATTTTTAACTTTGCATCTTCATAACATGCATTCTCAACCTGTTTTCTCACCTGATGCACCAGTGATGGACAAATGTGACATACACATAACATGCGAATGCGATATACACATAGATTTTATATCTCACATACAAAAGCGATATATACACAAATTGTATATTTTTGAGAACTTCACAGATTTTCACAGTTTTGATCCATCTTATACTTAGTGACTGCTCTGGTCTATCCCTTCGACTATTCTACAGACCTTTTCACTCTACTAAACCTAGCACATACCCATGCTAGGGTTCTCAACACTTCTCAACCATGAACCTATAAACATGCATGAAAAATAGAAAATGCAAACTAAACCCTAAACTGCTGTACATAGCCATTCCTCCGATTCACAGAATCAACCAGGGGAATGGATAATCAAATCCATCTAGCCACAAAATAGGAAATCAATTACATAGTGAATTCAAATGCAACAGGATCTTCTTAATTGATAAATCAGAACTGCAACTACACAAATGTTTTCAATAGAATTCTAAATAATTACAACTATTCCTTATCATCCTTTTCATAATCGATCTGCCCAGGGGTATTTAGCTAACTACCCATGGTAGTACAGACTTGTCTCCAAGTGGCTGGGAGAGCTAACTACCTTCATCAATCCAATAAACTTAACTATCCTAACAAACTACAGATCAGGAAATGATCTTGGAACTTACAACTTGATCCTAAATACAACTAACTAAACATGCATTGGTCCAAACTGACCTTATTACATTTAATGTCCATTTAGGACCTTATTGAAAACATAAAAATAAGCATAAAACAACTAAATGCCTCATGTAGGCCACTGTAGGATAGGTGCTCCTACACCAAAGTCACTTGCAAAATGTATAACAAAACACACTTGAATCTGTGACAAAACAAACTTGACAAATGCTCACAAACACAACATGGGTCAGATCACGGTGGGCACTAGAATGTTATCAAGAATTGTGGTTAACAGCATAATACAATTAATAAACCAATGAACATCAATAGAAATTGTGAGTAACAAGATTGAACAAATAAATCACAAACCTTGTTATCCTATGGCTTCCATTGTTCGCCTAGTCTCGATTGATCTTTTATGATGAAAGTTGCCCTTAGGAACCATACTTCCTTGCTTCATTCTTTAAGATGGCGATGGAGAAATGGCTATGATACTTTATTGCTATGAAGAGGAGCTTCAAAGCAATGGTAATGATCTCAATCAAATGGATAGTAATGGGGGTGCCAAAGGCGTGCTAGTAATTCGACAGAGTAATTGTACTGAATGCTTGGATGATAGAAATGGAGGAATAAGTTTCAGTTTATAGACTCAGAAGAGAAGAGATCAATAGTTGAGAAGAAATGAGAAGATCCATGGTTGAGAATGGTTGAGGAATGTGCATGAATAGAAAGAGGACAAGTGTCCAAGCTCCTTCATGCAACAGAGGAGTTAACTAAATAGATTGAAGAGTTAACATAATTGATTGAGGAGTTAACTGGGTTGATTGGGGAGTTGACTGAATTGACTAACCAGTTAAGTGAATTGATTAATTAGTGAACTCAAATGACTAATTAGTTAACAGATTTGATTGATGAGTTAACTAATTTTGACTAGAGGATAAATAGGACATGTGGGTGTGGTGCAGGATCACCCCTACAAGACAGGATATAGGTTCATTGTCCGCATGACAGGACATTAGTCTATTTTTAGTATGTTTGACTTCATAATGTAATAAGGTCCATTGGACCAATGCATATGTATTAGATCAGCCTAGGAGAGTGTACATGCAGTTAGAGCTCGTGATCAGGTTGTCTGAGCTGTCTTCTCCCAGCCGTTTGGAAGCTCCCAGCCGCTGGGAATCGAGTTGGTAGTACTCGTAGGATATTGCTATAAATAAGTTAGATCAGTTAGGGTTTGACATAACACAGTTAGACAGAGAGTAGTAGAGAGTAGTAGTTATGTTATGTTGTACTGGTGATTGAGTGAAATCCAGAGATCAGTCCAGACATTGTGAAACATTGTTGTAGAAACAGGACATTTGTGTTTCATCTAAATAAGATCTCATCAATTGCATTATCTGGTTTATCAGCTGTTTATGTTTTGATTTCTGTTCTGATTACAAGTTGATGGATTCTTTCAACCCTTCCACCGGTTGATTCTGTGGATCGGTGGAATGGTCATGCATGTTAGTTTAGGTTGTATTTTAGTTTTCTGTTTATGCATTTCATTGTGTGGGAGATTGATTGGTAGCATGCTATAAATCAACCTAGCATCCTCATGTGCTAGGATTTAGGAAGATAAACTATTAAGTTTTGATCTGAAGGTGATCCGGCCCGATCATCATATTTTCTTTGTGAAGTTGTGCGGTTCTGTGAGTTTGCATGCAGCTGACGGATATACAGGGGTCTGCATGTGCTTTTCCAGACGGAGTGAATCGCATCGTCATCTGTGAGTATATCGCTATCTGGATCGGGTTATGAAGTTGACAAAGATTGTATGTTTCAAGTGCATCAGGATGATATAAGTCGGATATATACTCAGTGTGTATATCGTCGTCAGGATCATCTTTCGTGTGTATCCATCATCCACATGTCGCTATCGCATGCAAGAGTGAAAGTTCATTTTTTGGCTAAGGACCGGAGAGGTCATCATCAGGATATTGAAAAGATCACCGGATATTCATTATCATGTTGTGGAGGATATAAGTGTCTTATATCCTGTTGACATCATCATCAGGTGCATTGACATCATCATCGGGTGCAAGTGACGTCATCGTCATCAGGATATTGCGAATATCACCCTATGCAAGTTTATCCTACTGTCGCTAAGTGTTTTGGCATCGGCGTAAGTCATCGGCACAAAGTTTGATTAACATCATCAGGAGGTTTCAATATGACCGGATAAGTCATATCCTGATGCTGTTGTTTGAGTAGTCGGATATCGGGGTGACGTAAGCATCGAAGGAAAGGTGTTTGAAGTTGTCGTCATCAGGATATATCGGAGGAACCGGATATTTTATATCCTGCTGATGAAGGTGATGTTAAACATCATGATGATGAAGGTAGAGTTTGGCGGTAAGATGAACAGTGAACATCAGGAGGATGTTTGCGCTTGCCAAATGTGATGATGCTGCTGATAGTCGAGTATCATGATGCTGCTGACAGGCGAAAGGCGAAAGGCGAAAGGCGATAAGGGAGTGAACAGTAGTCAGCAGGAGGATATTTCATGCCTCTTTGAAATATGATGATGATGATAAGCCGATAGGATTTTAACATGCTGGTTGTGTTAATGACTCCTCCTTCCCATTTGTAAGCTCCCGTTGCGTTTTACCTCTGCATCAGGGTGAGGGAATATTAACTAATTAAATATTTAAAATATTTAATTACATGTGCAACATGGTGAGGTGGAAAAGGTGAGGTGGAAAGGTGAGGTGGATTGGTGAGGTGGATTTATGGAATTAGGACTTAGGATAGACGAATTTAGGATTATTTAATTATGTGAGACATTAGAAGAATTTAGGGAATTTAACTAAATAAATTGATTTTTATTTAATTATGGGATAATGAACCAATCAAATAAACTTAGAATATTTATTTAATTGATAGAAGAAAATAAGAATTAAGATAAATATTAGAATGTTTACTTAATTTGACATGAGCTAATTTTAGGTGTATACAGTATCAAAACAAACTAGGTTCAATACATGGACCTATGAGCTCACATCTTGATGATTACTTTTACCCAATATTAAGTATGCTAATGTTTGGATGTTCTATGTTACAATGGTAAGAACTAGAACAACACCCCAAAAGAAGCTAACAAAACATGGACGTTACCTACGTCAACAAAAGGTCTTGAGGGAACGAGCCTCAAAGATGAGAAAACTTGAACAGGCTGGCTACCTAGTAGGAGCATGGATAATTGATGAGGAAACCTTCACTAATGCCATGAAATGAATCAAGAAAGAGTTAAGGAAAGTAGAGAGGATGGCTATTCTAACTCTACTGATCCATCACTAGAACCCTCTGCACCTAAAGCACCAATTGTGGAAAATAATCCTAAGGATTATGATGCACCTAAGGAGATTGTGAAGGAGTACTTGTGTGTACCCACACATCCTAATAGTGAAATGATAAATATCAAGTTTGAGAAATGAACATGGGAAGCTATTCCATCTTGAAAATGACTTGCAGTGGCAATGTGTATACAAAATTTTATAATTTTGATGGATTATATGTAATCCAATGAAAATTATAACGCATTTGAAAATTTTTGACAATCTTTCCTTTCTTGTTAAAGATTACATTAATGAGAATAGATTTTTATTATGAATGGATTCAATGAATTGGAAAAACTAATCCATGATTAATCTGCAAACTTTAGGAAGAAGTAGATTGTAGTAAAGATTCATATAAGAACCAGGATGGGAGAAAGCCAGGATGAAGGGCAACCTTCAGGGCACTCCAAATCTAAATTAGACTAGATCCTAACTTTTCTGAAAGAAACAAGAATGAGGGTAGAAACTCTTGAACAGGAGGTCAGGGCCCGACAAGGACCTAGGAAGGATGCCTATGATGGGGGTGATGACAAGGAACTTCATAATGACACTACCTAGAGTGAGAATAGAGAGAATAACTCTTAGGCTATGAAAGAAGAGGATAGGAAGAACCATGTGGATTTGGAACTATCCCAAGACATGACGAAGGTCATTCCTACTAAATTTGATGGATTCGTAAGCAGAGATGTCGCGAAGGCATGGCTTACAAAGATGGAAGGGTATTTTGAAATCAAAAACTATAATGAGATCACTAAGGTAGTATGGGGAGCATACCAAATAGTAGGTGGAGCATCCACTTGGTGGATGAATAAGAAA
Source organism: Cunninghamia lanceolata (assembly GCA_027924645.1). Taxonomy (NCBI): domain Eukaryota; kingdom Viridiplantae; phylum Streptophyta; class Pinopsida; order Cupressales; family Cupressaceae; genus Cunninghamia; species Cunninghamia lanceolata. Next base: position 12,350,569 of record BSBN01000193.1, read on the forward strand.
ATGGAGTTAGGCTTGAGATCTACAAGTCTAACTTGGGATAGGTTATGATACATATGTGGTTTAGCCAGTTGTCACGGTACTATGGAGGTGATAGATACTAGGTACTATCCATTGTATCTTAGGGTTAGTCAGCTTTCACTAGTACTATACAGGTGATAGATGCCAGGAGATATCCCATACCAGGTTAGATTGACTATCACCAGTGGCATGGACGTGATAGATGTCAAGATCCATTGACTTGATGGTTTAGCAGGCTGTGGAAATCTTCTTAATAGCCATAGGTGATGCATGTTTCTATGCCTACTCTTTAACTAGTGTTGACAAAAAGTAGTATGGGATGCTTGCTTGTCATCACAGTTGATTGTGAATCTGTACGTTGTTACCCTAGTCCTTAGCCAGTGATGACAACAAGTAGTATGGGACGCTGGCTTGTCATCATAGTTGGCTACAAATTAGGAAACATAATGGAACCTATGGTGTACCATTAGGCATACCAACATTTATTTTCTAAGTTAGGAAGAGGGAGTCCATAGATTAGGAGAGATTAGATATGGAAAGGTACCCTTTTGTTAGATATTTTGATGATGTATTTTTGGATGAGTTACACATATTACCTCCTAAAAGAGATTTTGATTTTTCTATAGATATGATTCCAGGGTCAGAACCTATTTCTAAAACCCCTACAGAATGACCACTACAGAACTAATGGAGCTAAAAGTTCAATTACAGGAATTGTTGATAAAGGGTTGATAAGACCCAGTGTGTTACATGGGGAGCATTAGTCATTTTTTTGTGACAAACTTTTGAAACTTTGCATACCAGGCTATAAATTCCTTGCAGAGAAAAGGCAAGAGATATGAGTGGTCAAATAAGTGCCAAGAGGATTTTGACATACTGAAGAAAAAATTGACTTCAACACCAATTTTGAAAGTACTAGACCCAGAGGGTCAATTCATAGTCATTACCGATGCCTCAGGAGAAGGCTTAGGTGGTGTACTAGTCCAAGATGGACATGTCATCACATATGAAGCACATAAATTGAAAAACTATGAACAAAATTATGCCCCACATGATTTGGAACTTGCATCATTCATTCATGCACTTGAAATGTGGAGACACTATTTACGTTAGAAACCTTTTGAGCTGAAAATAGATCATCAGGGACTCAAATATCCATTCACTCAACCACATCTTAATGCTTGGAAAAGAAGATGGTCGGAATTCATCTTGGATTATGATTTTAAGATTAAATATATTCAAGGAAAAAAGAAAATCAAGTGGTAGATGCTTTAACTAGGAGAAGACACATCTCCTCCATGATCTCTATACATTCTAATTTTAGGAATTAGGTGTTACAAAAAACTAAGGGAGGTGATTTTTAGGAGAAAGTAAAACAAACCCTTGAAGAAAACCCCCAGAATCTAAGATATGAAGGATTTAACCTTGAACCAGATGGGTTATTAATGTTTAAAGGAAGGATGTATGTACCTAACTTAGCAGAGTTAAGGAATACATGGTACAGAAAGAGGTTCCTTCTGCACCATATTCTAGGCATCTTGCAGTAACAATGTTGCTTGCTGATGTGAAACCCTTAATATCTGGAAAAGAATGAAGAGGGATGCTACAAATTTTGTAGCTACATGTATGGAATGCTAGAGGGTGAAAGTGGAACACCATCACCTAGCATGACTCTTATACCCTCATGAAATTCATGAGTAGAAACAGCAAATTATAAGCATGGACTTTGTACAAGGGCTTCCTATGTCAAGGAACAAGTACAATTATATCTTGGTTGTGCTGGATAGACTCACCAAAGACACTCATTTTATACCTAGGAACATGACGGATGGGGCACTCGTCATAGCCTAAAAATTTGTTCAAGAGATTTTTAGATTGCATGCCATTCCTAAGAAAATCATCTCAGATAGGTGTGCACGAATGACATCAAGATGTTGGCAAACCTTATTCTCTTCACTTGGAACCCATTTGAATATAATCTCTGTTTATCATCCTAAAATGGATGGCCAAACTAAGAGGGTAAATGAAGTGCTAGAGGATCAGCAATACAAGTGGGATGATTATCTTCCTCTAGTGGAATTTGCCTATAATAACTCCTATCACTCAGCTGTTAGGATGGCTCCATTTGAGGTATTATATGGATAAAAGAGTAGAACCCCTATAAGCTGGGATAAGCTAGAACATAGGGTTAGCCTTGGTCTAGAAATGTTTCCATAGATGGATGAGTAAGTGCATCTGATTAAGAGAAGGCAAGCGAAAGACACTGATAGAAAAAAGAGTTATAAGGATGCTAAATGCATTGAAAGGCATTTCACAGTGGGAGAGAAAGTTCTCTTAAGGGTAAAACCTTAGAAGAGTTCCATTAATGTTGGAAAGATGTCCAAACTAGTCTTTGAAGATATTTAATCATCAGGGATGAGGATTTTTATGGGGGGAGATATGTTACATCCCCAACTTACAAATAGACCTAATCTTAACCTTGCATGATAATTAGGTGGATTAATCATAGTTAACTGATTTGATATTGTGGAAATATCTAATTTAATCATTGATTATGAGGTTAATGATTTATGATAGTTAGTTATGAAATTGTTTGTTCATATGAATATTTAATTAATTTGAATTGTGAAATAAGATGATGATGCTCTAATCATGGTTTTATCGTCTTGGGTGTGAACAAGAAAACATAGGGTCCTTCAAAGAAGGAAGGAGAGTATCATCCTAGAGGAAGAGTTAGATGTTAGGAAAAGGGGTTAATTAGTCATCTGAGTATCAGACTTTGTCCATTGAACTCTCACTATTAGGGTGAGTTACGTTCTCTCTCAATTGGTCAATTAGACTTTACTTGAAATCTTTATGTTTGAGTTGTCAAAAGGCATTGGTCACAAGGATGTCATGTTGAGTTGATGTTGATTTTGGCAGAGTTGGCGGGGACTCTTGGGTTCCATGCTCTTTTACCACATTTTATTTAGTGTCTATGTTTAATTGATTATTTATGTTTTGGGGAGAACAATGCTTCCTAAGGGGAGCAATTCTCAACCCCATAGTTGCATCATATGTATGTGAACATAATTGATGGAGTTCATATTACAAACTCTTATGTATAACCCTAAACCCTTAGATAAGGGTGTGTAAGTATAATTATATATATATTTCATTTGGTTAATTTTGCTTGTGAGATCAAATGTGATCAATAATCATATTATCTTTTTATCTCATATTGCTATAAATTGGTAGGGAACACAACCAATCATCACTCATGAAGAGTGGGAAAGAGGGTGGGGCCAAGAAGATCCCATCTTCATGCCTATATTTTTACCGATCGATCAATTGATGGAAAGGTGGCAAGCCTAATCATAAAAAATGGTAATCTTGATCATGCATGCATGCAAGAAGGAATTGGTTATGACCGATTGAAGGTATAGAGATTCAAGTCTTGTTTTTGTTTTGGAAAGTAAGTTGCTTTGGTTGCATGCATGAAGCTATCATATGACTGTCGAAAGAGATATAGATAGTTTTCTCTTCATGTGGGATTATAGTTTTTACAAAAGTAGCTCATGATAGATGAGTTGGGAATTGAGTAAACCCTGATATATATTCAATTCAATTCAGAAAAACATCAATTTGAGGTAGAAACTAAAGCTCTATCTTCTTCAACCAAAACCTTTACTTATTATTCTAAACTTTCTTTTATGCATATGAAAGACAAAGTCGACAGTGTTGACATACACATAAATGTGATGTTATCTTGTGGCTTTCAAGCTGTAATGAACTCTTAATTGTTGTTGTGTATTTATGAATGTGAATAATTGTTCTTTTATCATTCTTATAGATGAAAGTATACTTTTGTGTATATGTTTAATCCTTAGCCACTAGAGTGATTATCATATGTGTACGTAATCGATAAGCTCATGATGCACTGCTTGATAGAGAACTAATGTCTACTTAAAACTTTTATGTGATATATCATTGTATGATGATGGTGGTGTTGAGTAAAATGCTTTCATCGTTCACCTGTGTTTAAACCTGATAGCATTATTATTTTGTTGAATGACCTTCTAGCATGTACTGCTTATTATATATATTGAAATGCTTGGATGGTAGCCGTGAAGGTTCTAAGTCTTAGTTTAAACTATAAAGCCTAAAAGGGAAACTGCATTTAACTAGCTATGATAGCCGAAAGCCTTGAAATCATGCATTCAATGGCTAGAGCTTGCTTATGATAGCAGATAACATACGGTATTAACTAGTTTAGCTTTGATAAAGAACTCTCTCTTTGAAACCATTTTTATTAATAATAACACTATTCTCTCAAAGTGAAAGATGCAAAATATTGATTGCATGTAATGAGCCTTTGTGCATGTAATGTACTTGATTCTATAACATTTCTCATGGAAATGAAAGGTCTCATATGGTCATCCTATTATCTTTGACTCATATGGGTTGAGTCATATCAATATAATATACAATGTAATAGTACATGCAATCCTTCTTTTTGAATGGCTAAGTTTTCTTCTTTAAGAATTTTGGATTCAAGAAGGTCTCTTGTGAAAATAACCTTGTCTCTATATATTTGGCTGCACAATAGTACATGCATACTTATTTCCAAAAGGTTGAGTTACTTCTTTACGAGTCACATTCATGAAGGTCTTCCAAGAAAGGACTTTTGTTAAAAGGAATCGACTCTTTGAGTCATTATAAGCATTCCATTGATGTTATGAACTAATCTTTAACCTTGAAAATAAGTAAACAAAGTAAACACCAACCAGGTAGGGTTAGGTGTTGAATACCTTGAATGTACTTGTTTCTTTGTGAAATGTGGGATAGTGTGATGTGGAGTCACAGATTCCCTATAACAGTACTTGACTATTAATAATAGTTATTATGATAACTATGATGTATCTTAGGTATTTAAAGGATATTTTGAATCCTTGTTAAAGAAGGAGGAACTAGATAAGAGGTGCATTCTATTGCCTTGTAGGCAACATTAAGTGCCTATTGGGTTTGTTGGAGGAACTATTTCTCCTAGATAATTATATACTTATTAGAATGAATACTATGATTAGTATGAAACTCTTGTATTTCAATGTAAATGGAAGCCATCTCTTTTTGAATGATTATACTTCACGAATGAGGTATAAGATATTAAAACTCATAAGAATACTTGAGATAGAGTCTTTTTAGTAAGACCATCTAACTAGACTATTATGATATAAGTCTTAAATGTCATAAATTTGAATGTGAACCTTGTGATAGGTCAACATGAAATTGTGAACCTGGGAGGGTCATAAGTTGAAAAAATTGTTTTGGCTATTGTCATTTTGAAAAGGTGAGAACAGGGTGACGTGGAGTCATAGGTTCCCCATTGCAAAATCAACGTAACATAATTGAATGTACTCCCAAGATGGGAGTTGTTTGTTGGGAAAACATAATTTTTCTATTGTCATTTTGAAAAGATGGAACAGAGTGAAGAGGAGTCAAAGGTTCCCTATTGTCAAAGTAACATAACATATATTTGAATGTACTTCTAGAATAGAAGATGATTTTCATAGAAGTGGACTAAGAATGAACTGAACTCATTTTTACTAGACCTATGGAGGTCAAAATAAGCATAGTGTAGGACATGACAGCTTATAAGTCAAGTCAAGGTGGTGGACATACGATAACTTTCATTACATAATGTTTATGTATGTAAATCTTTGGCCAAAGTAATGCATCCATATCTGCATGCATTGTCAATCCATAGTGCTCTAGATGGTATAATGTCTCCAGTAGTGTCATACATAGTTAGAGTGGATCTATAGTTGTGTGACCGTGAGGCATTATGAAGGATACAACACTAGATACTCATATGGCTAACCTAATGGTTCCTAATATCTAACCTTTAGATGAAGGGTAGGGCCAATTCTAGTTAGGAAGTTGAGTGTGGGACACTAGGTCCATGGTTGGTGGAAAACCACTAGGATGATGCTATCCTTCCAAGCATGAGACAAGTTGAGGCTTATGAAGACAGATGTCATATGTTCTAGATATAGTGTTTTTCATTTCATGACTTGATAGTGAATTGTAATGTATAATTTGATATATGATGCCTTGAGCATAACTTGTACATACATAGTGAAAGTCATTCACTTGGTTATGCAAAAGATTATTAGAAATGTAAGATTTGTTATATTTTGTTTAGAATAACATGGTTAGTTGATGAAATGATAGTGAATCATTATTGTTTAATTTGAAATGGAAAATCATGTTGTTATCTAATCTCTTAATTAGCATTAATGTTTATGTTAATTTTTGGGTTTTATGGAATGTGATATTATAGATGGGTACTTCTGAGCATTTGGTTGCCTAACAGGGGGTCTTATAAGTCCATTTCTTTGATTCTAGATCTACTTGCCTTTGTCCTTCTTGTTCTCACCTTTCACTACTTGACCTTGATTTGGAACTTTCACCTTTCTCAAATCCCAAGCCTTCTTTGTCATTAGGGCTATTTTGACTAGCAATCATCTCATCAAGTTTTGTAAAATTTATCTTGAACTTTTCTTCATAGCTCTTTGCCTTCTCCAAACTTGACTTTAGGTTCACAACTTCTTTTTCAAGCTTTGTACATTCTTTAGATTTGCCTTATACCATTAGATTTAGATATTCTTTAACTTTTGCCTTTTCATCAACTTGCACTTTCAGATCACTCAAGGTTTCATTTTCTTATCTCAATTGTTCATTAATCTCCTTATGCTTTTATTAGAACTTCTTGACTTTTTCCTCAACTTCCTAATGCACTCATCTTCTTCCTTGACATTTTCCTTCAAATCCCAATTTTCCTCTTCAGTCCTTTTAAGGTCTTCAAGAGCAGCTTTGAGTTCTTCGTTATTGACAAACATGCACTCTTCTTCTATAATTCCAATTGGATGAATTTATTTTAGATGAGTAGGATACCTTCTAGCTGCCATGTGTTCAATCTCCAAGATCTTCATCAAGTTGTTAGACTTCTTCCAAGGAACCTTGCTCTGATACCAATTGTTGAACACCTGGAATATTGAGAGGGGGGGTGAATAAGTATTCTATTAAACCATTTATTCATTAAACCATTAATCCATTTTCCACATTCAATAATAGTAAAGAAAATCAACCATAGAAAGTACAACCACAAAGCATAGCACATGAACACTAGGATTTTTTATTTATAAAATCTAAAAAGGGAAAAACCATAGTGATGTTAGCTAACAATATATTATAGATAACAATACCGGTTACAAAGGGATCACTGCCCAAAAGGACTCACTATCCAAATAGAGAATGCTCACTGCCTTAGGACTTACTGCCCAAGGACACATTGTCCAAAGATAGAATAGAGAGAATATGTGGCTCACTACCAGGAATGAACTATTACAATTGCATCTACAAATGCATGGAATATAGTTCCAGTGAAGCTCAAAATACTATCTCAAAACTCTTCATCCTAAACTACTCTATCACACTGCTCTGTTCTGCATGAAATTTAGATCTCTCTTCTTAAGCACTTGTGGCACTTATTGGATCACAAGACTTCTTGCACATCACATATTCACACTCCTCTTCTACTCAAACACAAAAATGAATCTCATATATATATATATATATATATATATATATATATATATATATATATATATATATATATATATATATATATATATATATATATATATATATATATATATCCGCAACAAATACCATCTTCAAAATAGGTTGTCTTACAAGGATGAAATGTGTAGTTGGGCAATGTGTAGCTTGTCAGCCTCAATGCTTTCACCAAAAGACTTCGTAGACCAAACCAACACTTGGAATACATTCTTTTATGTTGGTACAAACTATAGAACTACTTAGTATATGATTCTAATTAATAGATTCTTCCGCACAAAGATTATAGTACCAGGCCAACTTCACAAACTGACTAGCACAGGCTCAAACCAACTGTCAGAACATAACTTGTAATAAGGACCACAAAGATTCCTCAAACATATAATCTAGACTCCTTAGGTTTCCCAAAACTGAACTTCAAAACCAAAGAACAAAATATTAGCATGCAGTGAAATGTAGAGTAACAGAACTTAGACTCTGTCACTATCAAACATCGTGAATGCCTGTGGCAATACTTAAGTACTCTTAACTACCTTACCAGAGGACTTCATGCTTTGAAACTTTAGAATTAGAGAATTCAATCATGTGTTTACAACAACTTAAATCATGAGAAGAGATATTCATTACCAGAAAAACCTGGACCAAAACAAATAGGTGTTTTGTTTTGTTTATACTCTATTGTGTCAAACTTATGCCACTTGAAACTGTACTTCTAGAAATCATTAGAAGATAAAAATTTGGAATTGGGGACATCTAAGGATTACTAACATCTTACTAGAACTACAAGATATAATCTTCAAATGTGAACCAATGTGGACCATAATACTGTAGCTATATAGTCATCTCTTAAATCTACCAACACTTAGCCAAAATGTTTAAGTCTCTTTACCGAAGTAGAACTCTTTGTACATATGACTTCATGAGGATAAGAATATCCTGTAAGAACATTACTATAACCTCACAACACTTTTTCTATCCTTAGAACTTTGATTTCATGTTACTATCCACAGTTGTTTTTACTATGTTGCCATAGTATTCATACCTTGTTCAATCCTTGTTGCATCCTTGTTGAATCCTTGTTGAATCCTTGTTGAATTCTTGTTGAATCCTTGTTGAATCCTTGTTGAATCCTTGTTGTCATAAATGAAAAAAAATTCTATAATGTTGGAAAATGTGCCCTTGGGGGCTTTCCTCTCTTTAGGTTTAGCTCCTGGGTCTTTAGTGTGCATTTAGGACATCTTACTTCATAATTTGTTGAATATATATCTTATCGACTCTCTAAATTAGCACCATATGTGTGTTGTGAAGAGTATTTTTGAATTAATTTTCTGTTATCAGGGTTATAATTTTCTTCCCTTCCTAAAAATCTTTAGAACACCCTTTTATTGGGCTCTTGTAGTGAAAATTTGGTGAAAAATTTCAACTTTTTGGGTATTTTCACTAGCCTTTGACTAGTCTTCATCCTAGGTTTGCATAAAAAGCATGTTGTAATGGATCTTATTACCGTATTGGGATAATATAAGACATATTATTTTCTTCCCCTAACCAAAATCCTTACAACACCCTTTTGTTTCATTCATTTGCATTGAAAAAGTACAAAAAATCAAGCATTTAGGTCACTTTTTGCATATAGTTTTGCACTTGTCTTTTGCATTCATTTCAAAATCTTTTAAAATTTGATTTTGCATTGATGTTACAAGACATGTAATTATGGAATCTTGATCTCATTGCTTTTTGGTATATTTACATGCATATATCAAAAACTTCAAGAGCTTCTACAAATTTCTTAATATGAATCCTCATGTGCTCACTTATTTACAAGCTTTGTATCACAAGGATATACTTAAAGGCCCTTCATTTGAAATCCTTGACTATGTATCTAATTTTGACAACTTCACCTCTCTCATGAATACATACCCTTGGGTAGTATAATATTTGATGAAACACATTAAGAATGATGAGAGTGAAAGTTCTCAAGTAATGCTTTGGATTTAATAGCTAAAATATTTGATGATGACATAGAAAATGATTCCTCCTATGAGGATATAATGGTACAAGAGGATGAAATCATTGACACATTCCTAAACATTACCCTACCCTCTTTGGAAAATGAAACATTAGTGGATAAAGGGCTCCCTCTCAAGAAGGATTCTTCATGGGTAGAGAAAGACTATTCACCTAACGATCATTTGGTGCATGAGACCTCTATGGATAATGTATTAGACATTCCACCTTTGATTAAAAAATCAAGAACCTTTGATGAGAAGACTATGGATAGTTCTAGTCCGACTATTGATACAGTACCTTCCTCTCATCCCATTTCTCTCCCTGGCCAAGATGTAGCATTAGTGGATGAGAAAAGGTCTCTCACATTAAATCCTTTAGGGATGGATGTTGGATGCAACCAAGAGGGAAAAAATATTAATTCAATATTGATTAATAAACTTTGTAGCAATATTCCTAAGATGATTGTCCCAGTGGCACCTAGTGTATCCTCTTGCTTAATGCTGGTGAATACTATTCAAGGTAGATATCTGGATCACATCTACAACTATGTAAAGCAAATTGATCAAAGAAATCAAGGTGTACAAAATGTGATTGCTCATACATATAACACCTGTAATAACAAGTAAAGTAAGAAAGCACTGCATGTGCCTATCTCTCTTCCATATTTTTAACCTATGCTCCCTCCACCACCTTGCCTTACTCATAAAAGTGGTCAAGAGTATGATCTTGTCACACAACTTTCTATTACTCCGGCTAAGATCTCTCTTTGGGATTTAATACAAACATCACCTACATACCATGGAATGCTCCAAGAAGCTTTAAAAAATGTGATTGTGCCACCTATTGCAAAGCCTAATGATTTAGCAGTCGTATTGGATAGTATGCATGTGACCAAAGTAGATATTCTCTTTCAACCACATGAATTACCACCAATCAAAGTTCAAAACCAATATGATCCTCTCGTTATCTTCGTTAGAATAAACAAATAATTGGTTTAGAGAGTTATGATTGATAATGGATCAACTCTTAATGTTTGTGGCATTGACCTATTACATAAGATTAAAGTTGATACATCTGCCATCAAGCCAGAAGCATTAAGTATCCATGGTTTTGGCAATGTGGGATGTGAGGCCTACCTTTTTCATTCCTGTTCCTTTGACTATTTACTTTATTGTTGCTGATACATTTAGACTTGTAGGACTATTGATCCTGTGTTCTTGAACTATTAGACTTTATGATGTTATGGGAAAACTAATTGTGTGATGTTAGATAGATGCTTTATATTATGGGAAAACTAATTAGGTGATGTTAGATAGATGCTTTGTATTATGAGAAAACAAATTGGGTGATCTTAGATAGATGCTTTATATTAAAGGAAAACTAATTGGGTGATGTTAGACAGAAATTGGTTTATAGTATGATGTTAAAGGAAAACTAATTGGGTGATGTTAGATAGATACTTTATATTAAGAGAAAACAAATTGGGTGATGTTAGATAAATGCTTTATATTAATGGAAAACTAATTGGGTGATGTTGGATAGAAAACTATTTTGAGATTCAATCTTGGGAATGGATGTATGAAATGTAGAAATTAGAACTTAATTGTAATGTGACTTTCTTTACGATTATGTGAACTTGTGATATTTTATGCAAGTGTATGTTTTAATTTGCTTCGGCTATTATATGTATATGTGGAAATTAACTTTGCAATTGAGTGCACAGGTATTTCTAACCAGCCACAGATACTAGAGATCATCCCACACTTGATGTTGTAATTCCTTGTGAAACTGATCTAGATTCCATGAGGAACTAAGATAAACCCTGTGCATGATGAAAATTCTATAATGTTGATTTGCATGTTATTAATAGGGTTAAGTCTACCCTCTTTTAATTTGAATTATAATTTGTGTTGTAAGAATTTTTGTCTTTGAATTTCATTTTTTAAATTTTAAATTTTTGGAGACCATTTTCATGTGTTTTAACTTGACCCTGGGTGCTCTAACTAGGCTAAACTTGACCCTGGGTTATACCCCATGGGTCTAGGGACCTTTTTGACTTGGGTAACCCTTGGTAAACCTCCAAATGGTCACCTTAACTTCACATTGAAGTTAAGTGACGAAATTAGAGGCATGGGAGGGAGAGGATGAGTGGTACCAACACTCAACACCATCCCTTTTCACTTCCCAAGGTTGGAGATGACTCCAAGACCCACCAATTGTGGAGGACTTGACTCCAAGTCTATCTCATAATTGGTGAGAGTACCCTTGGAGTTGTGTGGTCCCTCTTGAGAGGAAAGGAAGGGGACACATGCATCACCCATTCCCTCTTTAACTCCTCTTTTCTCTCCCACATGTTGGAGAGAGGACATGTGGTAAGGGGTGAGGGAGACTTGGGGATGGGTGAGTGACATGTGTCAACACCCATCCCTTGGGACATGCTTGTAGTGGGGAGGAAGAGTGTGGAGGTGACAAGTGTCACCTCCCCATTCCTCTAAGCTCATGGGTTGAGCTTATTTTAATCCCACTTGGGAGAAGGTGAGAGGTTGAATTTTTGGAAATTTTAATTGCTTGAATTTGAATTTGGGGAAAAGGATAAAGGGAGTTTGGTGGCTTATGTTGGAAGGGAATTTGGAGAAGCTCTACATCAACTTTCTTCCATAATAGAGATTTTAAAGGTTGGTTTTCAAGGCTAAGGCCTTCCCTTTGTATTTTAGTTTGCTTGCATGATGCATATGTGTGAGATGTATTTTCTTGAGGTGTATTTTGTTATTGTGGGGAAATTTTGGTAGGGTGTTGTAAGAGCCTCTCCCACTTGGGAGAAGATGCTCAACAAGTGTGGGGTAGGGGAGGAGTGATCCTCCTCAGGGTCATTACCTTGTTTTTTGTGGTGTTGCAAGCCTTGAGGGCAATATATATGTTTTTTAGCAATATGAGACATGGCTTGAGAGCCAAAATATGGAAACTTTGGAAATTCTATTAAATGTGTTGGCTTGAGGCCATAAGAGAAATTGTGTTGGGATATTTTGTAGGAGTGGCACTCTTGAGTTGAGTGTGTCCACTCCCCTACCCCTTTGAACTCCCCTTGGTTGAGTTCATGTGTTGTGATTATTTATGGGTGTAATATTGTGTTTTGGATGTTTGTGTGCCTTGTTGTGAAGTGGAATGATACCCTAGGTGTGTGGATGACCTCCCTAGCTCAGGGGTGACCCTCTTGTGGGTCTATGGTAGGGAGGAGAGCAAGATGTGTGGTTTTCTTCCCCCTTGCTGTGAAATGCAGGTTCAATTGAGCTAAGTGTGAATTGAAGAAACTCCTTGTCTTGCAGTTAATATTTTATTTTCCTTTACTCTTTAAGCTCTTGAGAAGAGCTTGGCCTATTTAGGTGTTTCATCTTTGTTTGTTGTCCAAGATAAGAACATGGTTCTCTCTCTCTCTTGTTGTAAAAACTTATATTTAACATAGTTGTGTGTATGCTAATTACTTTGTAAATTAAAGTTATAATTTGTTATTTAATTCTTATCCTTTAATAAGGATGAATTGAAGAAAATTTGTTTATAAGCTATTTCATTGTATGACATATTGAAATATCAATTTGTTAAGTTATGAAATTGTTGTGACAATAAAGAAAGTTTTAATTTGTTATTCTAAAAAGGAAGAAAATTGGTTGTAGTTATGTATTATAGGCATTTTAAATTACTTAATTATATTTGTTCCTCTCTTTAAAAATGTGTAAATTTTACTCATGCAATGAATATACTTGTTAGAAAAAATAAGTTCTCTTTACTTGTTAGAAAGAGAAAGTTTATATATATATATATATATACACACAGCACTCAAATTTTTATACGTATAAATATATGAATGCTTATATGTATATATATATATATATATATTAAATTCAATTTAATAAAAATAAAACAAAATAAAAATTTCACTACTGAGTATGGAACGGACTATGTTTTGCTTGCAGTCGCATTTTAGATTACTGAGATTACAATATAGAATATGGTGGGGGGGGGTTCAAACCTCCCGCATCATTGGTTATTGTGTGTTGGGTGTGGGGAGGGGGGTGGATCCCCCACCCACACCCCATTACATGGGATGTGGGTGGGGGCTTCATTCCCTCCCCACACTCCCCTCTGTTTATAACCCCTGCGGCCACTGTGACCTTCACCCTCTGCCACCGTGAGCCTCATAACCCCGCATAGGTCTCTCTCCCTGTGACCTCCTCTGCAGTCACCTCCAAACAGTCTCTGTCATGGCCTCCACCATGAGCCTTGCCCCCTGTGCGGTCTGCTCCACCTCTATCATGGCTCTTCTCCACCATTACCTCCGCCCACCCTTCTCATAGAGCTGCCCTCTTAGTGCCGCCACTGCCCTCCATAGACCTTGTCAACAAACCAATAGAAACACATAAAACTATTTAGGGTTCTACCAAATCAAAACAAGAAAAAATATTTAGGGGCCTGCCAATAATGAAACAAAAAAATATATAGGGCTCAGCATGTTTCAAATGGAAACAAGAAAATAAAAATATACATATATTTATAAAAAAGGAAACCTAACATATATATATATATGAAGTCATCTTATGCATTTCATAAGTGGCCATTATAACCTATATCAAAATGAGAAAATGAAAAAATGAGGAAATGAGAAAATGAGAAAAAAAGAGAAAGAAAGATAAAAGTGAAAACAAAGAGGAGAAAATCATAAAATAATATTTTCACTCTTAAAGAAAAATAATATTTTATTGTTGGAAGAATTTAGGGCTAAGAGTATTAATTAAAATTTAATACTCTTTTAATCATGTTGTGGCTTTTTAATTAACAAAACTAATTCAAACGTTGATTTAAACCTAGAATGGAAACCTAGTAAACCTCATCAAATGAAGTTAGTAAATCTTGATTTCTAAGATCTGATCTACCAAGAAATTAGGAATAATGTAAACAATGCAAAGATAACTCTGATTGATAGAAAATGTGAAGGGGAATAGATGATCAGACTTTCTTGAAAAATGTTTTAAATTTTAGAAAATGTGAAGGAGAACAAATTAATCTTAAGTTACAAAAAATGTGAAGGAGAACAAATGATCGGACTTTGTTGAAAAATGTTTCAAATTTTAGAAAATGTGAAGGAGAATAAATTAATCTTAAATTACATAAAACGTGAAGGAGAACAAATGATCAAACTTTGTTGAAAAATGTTCAATTTACTTAATCAATTGTATTCTAAAGCAACTAGTGTGATGTAAGAAATTTATTAATCCTAATCAGTAAACCTCTTGATCAAATTAGTTTTAGTACCATAAACCCTACTCATGCCTGTGAGGCATTATGCTACCGGATTGTATCAGAATTTAGGGTTTAGTTAGGTTAGTGAAGTTTAACCCTATTAGTGATGTTAACCGCATCGCAATGACCCCCTTGATGGCTTTCTTGCGATTGGTATGCACACATGTGCGTATTACCCCACTTTCAACTATATTGTTTACCCCTTAAGCTTATGCCACCAAGCACACTTGCGTGTGCGAGGGGATTTCTAGGGAAGCGTGGATTTTTTTTTTATATTTTGTGTCATGACCACATGACAAATGTGGACATGACACGTGTGATGCATGTTGTGACCACATAGGAAATGTGGGCATGACATGGGACAAAAATCCATGGGAACTATAACTTTACCTATATAATGGGACCTGTGATTGTGCCTACCCTGATTCATGTCATGGCTTGTTCTTTATCTTACAACATGATTCTTGGTAGACCTTGGATTCATGCATTAGGGGCAGTCCCTTCCACCCTGCATCGTTCAATCAAATTTATATTCAAAGGTTAACTTCATACTATTCATACCAATCCTAAACTAGATAACTATTTACATATTAAAAAGAAAAAACCAGTTTACAACCATATGAGCTTAAACAATTTTAGAGGTGATCCATCAATGACTAATTTTGTGCAAGACTCTCAACCATCAAATGCACTTGTTGGTGATGATTGGGGTTCATTAGATTTTAATCCTTGCGATGTAGGGGAATATAAACTTAATAACCTCAACACATCAAAAGTTGCATCGATCTCGTCTAGGCAATCTATTGAAGCACCTGAGAAAGACAAAGTCTCCTTGGTTGAAAATAAAGACAATACTCTCACTTATACTACAAATTATGATACCTACTAGGCTTCACCTTCTTCTAATGAACTAGACTCTCTGTATGTCCGTGGATTTCAAATTTTGTATAAACATAATGACTATGTAGGTAAGGGATGTGGTGTAAATCAACAAGGAATTAGAATACCTATAGAATCCACTTCAACACATTACTCAAGTGGCATTGGATATAATCCTTTTAAAGAAAAGAAAGACTCTTGTCATCCTAATCTTAATATAATATCAAAACAACATGAGAGATATCCTAGATATGTATGTTCTTAACGATGGTGCTACTAAGTAAGTATCTCTAACCCTTTATCTCTCTCATGATGTGCTTCCCCTGTGATGTGTTATGTGTTGTTTAGGCCTCCTGGGATGACCCCTAATTCTCCTGTAAGGTCCAGGATACCAGGAGACCACCTCTGTTGTGACCTTCTTCTATTTATATCACCATTCTTCTATATTGCCTCTCTCTTTGATTTCATTGTTGTGTGTTGTGTCTTGCAAACATAGCATTGTGGTTGGTGACTTGGGGGCACCCTCCTACGTCATTGTCCCTAAGACACTTGTTTCTCCTCTCTTATTTATTGTTTCCCTTAATCTAGTGTTTCTATCTAGTAGGCAGATAACAAAAAATATTTATACTGATGCAGACCTAGTGTCCCTTTCGAGAGCAATCAAAAAATGGACTTAGTTCCTACTATGATGATGGGGTTATAATAAATTATTTGATGCTTCGCTAGTAGAAGTACTTCATGCTTTCTGCATAGTGATTTTGATGGTATGCTATATCATTTACAAACCTTAAAAATATTGTTGCTCTGTGCACCTTTGTTTGTCTTTGAATCTAGCCTTGGTGGTACTCAATTTAGAGAGCTTCATAATATAGCCCCACAGTTATCCTCAAACTCCAAATTTGTTTCATAACCTTGGCTCTATGTGTGGTTAATCATGTATGCATTGATGTTGTTGTTTATCCTGATTTTGTAGATAGTAACATGTTTCTTACAGGGATGTGTTTGTGGGAGCATTTAGCGATCGTGAAGTACATGTCACCTCCGGGAGGCATGGGTTTTGAGAGAGCTTGTGTTCCCTTGTATGTTTTCTTCCTACCTTGATGTGCTTGATATCGATATCTGATATCAACCACCTTAAGGTGGGGGCATATATAAGGTAAGCTATCTATTGTAGATGCTAGCAATGTGTTTGTCCTTAGGTGTAGTTTAAAGACTTGCGTGATGAGTGCATCATGCATCCTAAGTTTTTTTGCAATCAATAAATCAATCATATAAGCCCTTTGTAGAGGTGGGATATTGTGTATAGCCTTTTTTATATTAAGCCCTCTACGGAGGTGGGGATGGTGTAATTTTTGGAGCAAATTGCATCATCCTGTCATTTTCAAACATCCTCTATGGAGGCAAGGAGTGGTTCTATGACTAACTCAACCCTTAAGCATGTCTTTGGTGATTTTTGTGGTGAAACCCAATCATCGATGTGTGCCTGTAATGTGCCTGAGATGGTGATAAGCCTAGAAATAGGAACACTCCGCTTGTCTGTCATGTTTTCAAAGTGTGTGTGTTTGGTGTGCTTGCTTTGTGTGGCATTTCTTGCCCCATATGCAATTTAAAGACCTGTGCGATGAGTGCATCCTATATTTTGGGAGGTTTTACATGTCTTGCATGTGTGTTGCCCCATATATGTAGTTTAAAGACCTACATGATGAGTGCATCCTACATTATGGGAGGTTTGTTTACTTTCTAGTACTTGCATCTACATTTCATATATATGAGAAAAAGAAAAGAAAATAAATCATTTCTATCTTCCATGCATTAATGTGTCTTCTATGCATTTACTGTATTCTCTGTGTTTTACATGACTGTAACTATCTTCTCCATATTTTTCGTGCCTGTTACTATCTTCTATGTGATTCGCAAGTCTTCTCTGTGCTTGGTGTGTTTGTTGTGTTTGTGACCATACTTTTGTTGGATCTAGGGCATACAATTGAGAAGGGGGGGGTGAATCAGTTGTATAAAAACTTGCTCTTACTTCTAACACTTGATTCTTCTTTGTTAGTTAATAGCATATCAATTAACCATCCATGAAAGCATAATGCACAAACACAAGAGCAGATAAACATCAACACATTGAACACCAAGATTTTGATGTGGAAAACCCGGTTAAGGGAAAAACCACGGGGTGATTAACCCAAGGATTATTCTCTGTTAGAAGAATAAGAAAAATGAATGGCACATGCCAATTAGGGCTCACTGCCAGAGCACACTACTCACAAAGAGGCACACTGCCTACAAGGAGACACACTGTCTACAAAATGATAAGAATCACAATCTTGAACTGAAGAATGACATCTCTACCATGTCTGGATCAATTCCATTTAAGCCCAAAAACCCTTGCTCTACCTTTCGCACTTCTTTTCGCTATACCACACTCATCCCCACAATCCACACTTCAAAATAAATTCTCAAACACTTATTTATAAAAGACATCGACTTACGAACAATCATCTAAGTCGGTAAACATCACAATAACATTCACAAGGCGTGTAGAACATCAGGTTGACATTCAGTCAGCCTGTTACAGGAAGAACACCAACAACTGGTAGCCATAACATCAAATCCAACTCTAACTTCAATGCGGACCACCAACACAAACTAGATATGATCCAATGATCATCATAACCTTCCCTGAATCATCAAAAACATCCGCACTTCATCAGCTTACCAAAATTCTTCTCTTCATCATCCGGTACTTCAAGAACACAGTCTGTCGCCACTGTCATAATGTAAAAGGTACTTCTAGACCTCAAAATTATACACAACTCAAGATGACACATCATAAGGACATCCCAAACACTCCTTCCAATCCGTAGGTTAGGATAATACAATTCTGAACCTCACCGGACCTTTCTGTGATCCTCTGTCACCTCTGAACACTTACCAGAACCTGTTCCACATAGACAGCCACAACTTCTTCAGATCTTCATGCGGACCTTTGAAATCTTAGCTAAAGCATCTCAAGACTCATATCTACAAACCCTTTAATCCATATCCTCTGGTTCTCAACCTATACAGTACATTTTCCTTCTTCTCATCACTGTTCTTCACTGTTCTGGATGGAGACTGATTTCCTCAATAACAACAGCACACAACTCATCTTCTTACTAATGCAATATGAGTAAGTTGACATCAATGACAACATTGGTTCACCTCATACTTGCAACAATGTCCCCCTTTGTCATTGATGGCAACATATGATGTGAAAAACCATCAAGACAAGAACTTCTCCTTTCTGTCACAGCTCCCCCTATCAACAACAACTTTTCACATGTATTCTCTTCCTTTACTGCTCCCCCTTTGATCATCAACCACTTATTTTTCACATGTCTTCTCTCCCCCTTTGACATCAATGGCAAAGGGTTCATACTTGCAATTCTAATACATCAGAATCATACCAGCTGCTCCCCCTTAGTAGCAGCTCCCCATCATCAATCTGGATCACAAGATATGACTGTGATATCCACCGGACTGATGCACATCAGTGCATCCTAGTTCATCACCGGAGGGGCCATGACCCCTAAATTCTCCCAGAGATATTCAAAAAAGTCCTTGGGAAGAGGTTTAGTAAAGATATCTACAATCTAATCCTTGGAGGGAACATACTCCAATCTGACTTCTTCCTTGTTCACTTGTTCTCTCAAAAAGTGAAACTTGATAGATATGTGCTTAGTCTTAGAATGCAATACCAGATTCTTAGAAATATTAATTGCACTTGAATTATCACAGAAAATTGTGATAGGCTTCTCATATTCAACTTTAATGTCTCTTTGTTGGCAAGAGACACTATATGGATTCATGGTTGTTGTCATTGATGGCAACAAAGGTCATCCCACATATCCGCAAGTCATGATATGTCTCTACCGGAAGTCAGATTGAAGATTGTTGTGGTCCGGTGAACAAGAACAGAGCATGTGGCAAGGTCCGACAGATTGGTCCGGTTCTCTCAGAGGAAGTGTCTTGGTGCAGTGCGGATCTGGGGAAGTCAAGAGGACTATCTTGAGTGGTATATTCCAAGGATTTAGCCTCCGGAGTTGGACAAGGAAAAAGATATGAATAGTTGAGTACCGGATTCCTGAGAGACAGTGAAAACAGAGGAAGAACTGACTGACAGAGTATCAGACTACTTTCCGGATGTGTTACAGATGATGATAAAGGTTGCGGAGGCATGAATCATGTTTGGCCGACATAATTGATGATATCTACAAGTATATACTTGATCCGCATTGCTTGGTGAGCAAGGATTCAGCCGACAGAACTAAGTTTGTAAGAAACTAGACTGTTCCGGACGCCGACTAGAAAGGTGATGAAATTACTTGTGCGGATATATATAGAGGATGGATTTAGTTGTAAAGTGTGTGTTGTGTGAAAAGGATATGCGAACAAGTCCAGAGTAGAGCAGAAGTAGCAAGAAGGATCCGGTATGTGAAAGGATAGCAGACTAAAGAACAGAGGAAAGATGAAGTGCAGCAGATCAGTATACTGAACCTAACCGGAACTGAACTCCAGCATATGCAGATGCTTCCAATCAGTTCAAGACTGTGATTCTTATCACTTTGTAAGACAGTGTGTCTTCTTGTAGGCAGTGAGCCTCTTGTGAGCAGTGTGCTCGGGCAGTGAGCCCTAATTGGCAAGTGCCATTTTTGTAATTTCCTATTCTTCTAACAGAGAATAATTCTTGGGTTAATCACCCCGTGGTTTTCTCCCTTAACAGGGTTTCCACGTCAAAAATACTGTGTCATGTGTTTCTTATTTCATGGTTAATGTTTTGTGTTTGATTTTATGCTGCTTCAATTAAGAGGAAAGTTCAATAAGGGAAATAATTAGGATAACTGATTCACCCCCCCCCTCTCAGTTATCAACAATTGGTATCAGAGCTAAGTTCCTCCTAATAGAGCCTAACAGCTTGAGGAAGATCTGGGATTTCAAATGGATGCATATGGTTTAAGGGAGCAACTCAAGACTGCCCTTGAGGATCTTGAACAGTCAAATTCTGAAGTCAGTGAATTAAAGGAAAGACTCAAACAAGCTGATGAATTCATGAGAGAATTAAAAGACAAATTAAGTCTCTCTATGAAAAAGAGAAAGGAGCTGCTTCAACAGTTGGCAAGACAAAGTGAAGAAAGCAATACAAGTGAGGAATTGACTGAGCAAACCAAGTTATGTGAAAAGTTATCAAAAGAAGTCATTATGTTAAGACATGAAATGGAATCAGGAACTATAAAGTTTACTCAAGAGATTGAAGAAAAAAGAAAGGCTGAAGACAATCTAAGACAATCTCTTAAAGAAAAATCAGAAGAATGCCACCAGATGGACAGGATTATCAGACACCTTGAATCTGATCTTGAAGATTCCAAAGATAATGAAGGAAAACTTGAGGATCAAATTGCCTCTCTCAAAAGAGACCTTCAAACAGCAAATGAATATAAAGAAAAATTCAAGATAAGTTCTGCTCAACTTGAAGTTCTTCTTGGAAGTCAAAAGAGGACAGATGACAAGTATGGCTTGGGATATGAGAAAGGAGAAAGCTCCGGATCCGGTCAGAAGAATCTTGGATCAGAAAATCCAAGGAGCAGGCCTAGAAGACCTCCGGTAAGACAGCCAAATGCTCAAAGATATCCATCCTTCAATGGATACTGCCACAGCTGCAACCACTTTGGTCACAAAGCTAATCAGTGCAGAATGAGAATGAATCAGATTAATTCATCCTTCTCCGGACAGTGCTTCAACTGCAAAAGGTATGGACACAAATCCCATGAATGCAGAATTATGCAAGTAAACAAATCATTCAAAGGTAGATGCTTTACATGCAATAGAATAGGTCATATGGCTAATCAATGCAGATCAAGGGGATATCAGTTAAATATGCAAAGAAATGTTATTTGCCAAATCTGCAATAGGTCCGGTCATAATGCTAAAGTCTGCAGAAACAAGAATCAGGACAAAAGAGGTCCGGTGTATAATCAGAATCAAGACAAGGGTAAACAAAAGATGAATGCGGATGAAGTTAGGAATCAGATGAGCAAGATTTGGGTGAAGAAAAGCTCAGAGAATGTAGAGGTTGGATCCGCACCAGATTCTGGTGCTGATATTTCTTCCGGAAATTAAAAAGTGAGCTCAGGCTCAGGGGGAGACTCAAAGAAGATTCTGTTCCCCCAGCCAAACAAGTTGTGCCGGATGTGGCACAAGATGCGGATTAAAGAGTTTGTAGATATAAGTCCTGAGATGCTTCAGTCAAGTTTTCAGAGGTCCGCATGGAGTTATGAAGAAGCTGTGTTCGACTAAGTTAGACCTGTTCAGGGAGGTGCTCCGGTATGATAAAGGATTACAAAAAGGTCCGGAGAGATCCGGAAGTGCACGATCTTGTCTTGCGGATTGGACAGAGTGTTTGGGATGTTCTTGTAATATGTTACCTAGATTTATTCATGATTTAAAGATCCGGATGATATTCAGTGATCAGGACTAATCCGGGATACTCCAAGCTGTCCAGACATGGTAAACCGGAATAATGCAGGTGAAGCATTTATTGCAGACAGATATTAGGGTTTGCGGAGCAATATAAGGGATTTCTCAAAAGTTATCTGCTCATTCTACACTTGAGAAGAAGCGAATAGTGGAGCTCTGCAACAAGGTTCATCAAGCACACCAAGGATCTCCTGCCGAAGCTATTGCATAAAGAAATCAATCCAACCACTCCGTGCAAACCGAAGGCGCATAAGGTATTCTTCGTTTTTCATTGCCTCACTGCAAATCTTTGAAGAATGGCTACTCCAAACATAGTTAAGATCTCTGATAGACCTCGCCCCTCATTCAAGAAACATCCCTACAAATCATTGGAGGTAGATCCACTAGGAGCCTTCTCTAGTGTTCCCCACGGAGTCTTACATACTGAAGATATTAGGGTTTACATACACGCAAACATTGAGGAATTTGGGGAATTCAAATTAAGAGACCTCTATCACAAGCAACTGATAGATAATGCTTTTGAGCTCAAACCAGAGTATAAGGGTATCCAGAAGAAACAGTTTGAGCAATTCATTCATTTCCCTAGCTTTGAAGAAGATGAATGGGTCCGGTATGTACTGAGCAGGATGCATGACAACTTCCTTTGGCTAGATAGACCCTGTAAGATCACAAAAGAAGCAATTAGAGCAGTAACTGGTCTATACTCTTCCGGGGGGGTACCTATCCTCAAATTTGTCAAGAACAACGTTGTAACTGAGGCCACCGGATCAAAATATGATAAGAGGGCAATGACCATTGAAGATATTTCGGATCCGGATATCAAATATGCATCAATGATAATAGGATACAAGATCTATCACTCCAGCAGGGAGAATTCTGTATCCGGAACTGCAATATACACAGCATATGAAATGCTAAGAAAGAATGCAGATTATGATCTTTGTGAACTACTACTAAGCCAATTGATGGAAAATGTACAGAAAATCAAGAAAGACAAGAAGAACTCCTTTAAGTATGGTACTCTCATTGTATGTCTATTCTTTTACTTCATGAATGAGCTACCCGGAACAAGTGGATGGGTATGGCAGAATGACAAACCTGTTGCAGTCCAGATAAGAGACTATTTGCATGGACTTGGGGATGCAAAAGCGAGAAATACAGCTCTATGGGGATACTTCAAAAACTTTCAGAGCATGATGCAAGCAAGAGAGAGAATTCCCCAGTCACTCATTGAGAAATACAAGGACTCAGTATGTTTTATGGTTGACACTGACCAGTGCCTAATGGAGGCAGTGGAGCCAAGGACTGTCTGGATCATGCCCATGGGGTATGAAGTTGATGAACAGATAGTAGAGCTGCATGTTCAACACATGCTAAGTCAGCCCAAAGATCCTAAGGCAGAAAGGTTTGGAACCTTTGAGGAGCTGAGCGTGAAATTACATGTAGAACTCAGGGAACCTGAGATTAAAAGAAAAGTGAGAAAAGAAGTAGAGCACATTGCTCAAGGCCTAGGCATCTCAAAGGAGGCACTTGATGCCAGCCGGGAAAAGAGGAGAAAGGCTGAGGAAGAAGAGAAAAGCAAAGAAAGTGCTCCGGTTGAAACCCCCACCCGGACCAGATCATCAAAGAGATCTGCACCTTCCACAACCAAAAGCTCAAAACCGGAAGTCCAGGCATCCGGTAAAAGATCCAAGACAAAAGCATCAAGGGCTTATGAAAGCCAAAAGGATGAAGAGGAGACAGAATCAGATGAAGGAGTAAGAGAAGTAAAGAAACAGAAAAAGAAAGGATCCGGTAAGCCCTCCACAGGCCAAGACAAGGAGGAAATGGCAGAGGTAACTGTTGAAAAGCCCACTCTGTCACTAGAGAGCATAATCAAGTCGGTCACGGTGGATGGAAACCTTCAACCAATGACTGAATCCTATGATGACTTCAGTGAGGCAGACCAAAAGACTCTGCAGGAAGCCACAGTTAAATATCTGAACACATACAATAAGGCTTTCATTGAGATCATATCTCTCATTCCTAAAAGCCTAGAGAAGGAAATGGAAGTAAGAAAAAATAATGCTCATGCCAAAGATCTTGAGATCCGGGAGCAGATAGCTATTCAGCTATATCCTCAAATTGATCCCAAGACAATGAACATGATCTTCAAGGACTGCAGAGATGAGTTCAGAAGTAAAGCCAGGATGAATCAGCTCATGCTTGGTGAGACTGACAAAGTGGCACAAGAGACAGAAGAGATCCTCCGGAAGGCCTTCAAAAGGTTCAATCTTCCTGTTGTAGAGGACTTAGGTGCAGAAACAGCTGCTGATTTGGAATCTTCTGTTCCGGAAGAAGTGAGCCATGAACAGACAAGTGAGGACTTGGGACCCTCTGCTCCAGAAGAAGTGGCCCATGAACAAGCAAGCATCTCTCCTCCGGTTTCCCCTACAGTCTCCGGATCCAAAGAAGAAGAGCAATTGCAGGAGAAGGAAGCAGTGGTGACAGACAAAGAGGTTGACAGTTCTAAGACTGCAGAAGAAAAGAAACATCTGTCTCTGGCAAGAGACACTGCACAAACTGTTCAACAATTTTTGAGCAAAGAAACTCTAGAGATTGATGAACCGGAGCTTCTAAAAGGTCCATTTGATTTTGACTCTCTCTCTCCGGTACAAACAATGAAGATAGCTTCATTTGCAAATGCCAAGGCAAATGAAAAGCTCCTGAAGTCTCATATGGAAGACTGTGAGTTGATAGAGGCTGCTTCCGGAGTACTTGTAAAGATCATGCCATCAATCCAAATAGATCCGACAGCCTCCACTTCCGGTAATCTAAAAACCTTAGTCAGCAGTATTGATACACATTTTAATTCTCTAGAAAAATCAGCTGAAGACAAGGTCCGGAAGGAATTTTTGGATAAGAGATTTTCTGAAATATTAGATTTAATCTCTAAGGATAGGAAGATTGTAAGCATTGGAATAAAGAGCTTAGAAAATGCTCTTAAGGATGGCGGTGACATCTACAAATTTTGTATATCTTGGTCAAAGGCAACAGCAGCAATTGACAAGAAAATAAAAGAGGAACAGGACAAGCTTCAAAGCTTATCTCAAAGTTTTGATCCTCTCTCTTCCTCTATAATAAATCAAGAATGTCAGACTATTGCAGTCTTGAATGAAATAAAGAATCTTGAGAAGGAGAGGAAGAACATTACCAACCGGATGGGAGAACTTAGAAGGATTATAGTCCCTAAGTTGGAAACTATGCATGAGGCCATCAGTGATGCCCAGACCACCGCCCATACAAAAGATCCGACAGATCTCAGGCGGGCAGAAGCTTTTGCATTTTTGTTGAGTGGTCACATTTCAATCTTGGACAGAATGAAGCTAAGTTGGGCTACTGAAATGGTTCAACTGCAGACATCCTTTGCAGACATTCTGCAGTATATGTGAGTATGTAAATATGCGGCTATATATAGAAAATTTTTGAAAATTTTGGTGTGCGGACCCTACCCTTTGCCATTGATGTCAAAGGGGGAGTGAGGAGCAGTGAAAAATGAGGAATCCAACTCAGGGGGAGTTCCGGAAATTGTATATAAAGACAGAGCATCGGCAGAGGGGGAGCATAGTGTAAACACTTAGTCATTTTTCACTAAGTGTTGCCATCAATGCCAAAGGGGGAGATTGTTGGCAAGAGACACTATATGGATTCATGGTTGTTGTCATTGATGGCAACAAAGGTCATCCCACATATCCGCAAGTCATGATATGTCTCTACCGGAAGTCAGATTGAAGATTGTTGTGGTCCGGTGAACAAGAACAGAGCATGTGGCAAGGTCCGACAGATTGGTCCGGTTCTCTCAGAGGAAGTGTCTTGGTGCAGTGCGGATCTGGGGAAGTCAAGAGGACTATCTTGAGTGGTATATTCCAAGGATTTAGCCTCCGGAGTTGGACAAGGAAAAAGATATGAATAGTTGAGTACCGGATTCCTGAGAGACAGTGAAAACAGAGGAAGAACTGACTGACAGAGTATCAGACTACTTTCCGGATGTGTTACAGATGATGATAAAGGTTGCGGAGGCATGAATCATGTTTGGCCGACATAATTGATGATATCTACAAGTATATACTTGATCCGCATTGCTTGGTGAGCAAGGATTCAGCTGACAGAACTAAGTTTGTAAGAAACTAGACTGTTCCGGACGCCGACTAGAAAGGTGATGAAATTACTTGTGCGGATATATATAGAGGATGGATTTAGTTGTAAAGTGTGTGTTGTGTGAAAAGGATATGCGAACAAGTCCAGAGTAGAGCAGAAGTAGCAAGAAGGATCCGGTATGTGAAAGGATAGCAGACTAAAGAACAGAGGAAAGATGAAGTGCAGCAGATCAGTATACTGAACCTAACCGGAACTGAACTCCAGCATATGCAGATGCTTCCAATCAGTTCAAGACTGTGATTCTTATCACTTTGTAAGACAGTGTGTCTTCTTGTAGGCAGTGAGCCTCTTGTGAGCAGTGTGCTCGGGCAGTGAGCCCTAATTGGCAAGTGCCATTTTTGTAATTTCCTATTCTTCTAACAGAGAATAATTCTTGGGTTAATCACCCCGTGGTTTTCTCCCTTAACAGGGTTTCCACGTCAAAAATACTGTGTCATGTGTTTCTTATTTCATGGTTAATGTTTTGTGTTTGATTTTATGCTGCTTCAATTAAGAGGAAAGTTCAATAAGGGAAATAATTAGGATAACTGATTCACCCCCCCCCTCTCAGTTATCAACACTCTTAGCATCTGCTTCATCCATAAGATTTGAGTGCAACTACCTACTACTGCAATGTATTCTGCTTCAGTTGTAGACAGAGATATTGCATCTTGTTTCTTGCTTAGCCAAGAAACCAATCTCTTCCCCAAAAAGTATGCTCCACCACTGGTGCTCGCTTCCGGTCATCCACATCTCCTGCCCAATCTACATCTATGTAAGCATGAAGAGAGAAATCTGGATCTCTAGGGTACCATAGACCATACTCAACTGTTCCTTTCAAGTACCTAAAAATTCTTTTGATTGCCATAACATGAGATTCTCTAGGATCTGCCTGGAATCTTGCCACAAGACCAACAGCCTGCATTATATCTGGTCTAGTCTGAGTGAGATACAACAATCCACCAATCATTGATCTATACTTTGTCTGATCTACCTTTGGAGAGTCATCATCTTTGCTCAACTTACATCCGGTTGCCATAGGAGTGTTCATTGGCTTTGAATCTTCCATACCAAATTTCCTCAACATTTCTTTCACATATTTGGTTTGAGAAATGAAGATTCCTTTCTTTGTTTGAGTAATTTGTAGACCCAAGAAGAAATTCATTTCACCAAGCATAGACATTTCAAACTCACTTTTCATCTGATTTGCAAAAGTTTTGCACATACTATCTCTTCCTCTAAAAATGATATCATCCACAAACACTTCAACAATCAAAATGTTTTCATGATCAATTTTGAAATATAAGTTACTATCAGTAGTACCTTTGTTGAATCCAATCTGCACAAGATGCTTATCTAGCCTTTCATACCATGCTCTTGGGGCTTGCTTCAATCCATACAATGCTTTCTTCAACTTGTAGACCATATCATCATTATCAGACAATTGAAATCCATCCGGTTGTTCAATGTAAACTTCTTCTTCCAGATCACCATTTAGGAAGGAAAACTTGACATCCATTTGATATACTTTGAAGTCTTTGAAGGTAGCAAATACAAGAAATAATCTAACTGCTTCAATTCTTGCCACAGGAGCAAAGGTCTCTTCAAAATCAATTCCTTCTATTTGAGAGTAGCCTTTGCAAACCAATCTAGCTTTGTTTCTAATTACTTCACGAGCTTCATTCAGTTTGTTCTAGAAGACCCATTTGGTTCTAATCACATTCCTGTCTCTAGGTCTAGGAACAAGATCCCAAGTATGATTTTTCTCAATTTGCATCAATTCTTCCTTCATTGCTTTGGTCCAGTTTTCATCATTGCAAGCCTCATTTACTGTCTTAGGTTCAATCTTTGAAATTAGATAGTATTCATTTGAATCTTGAGCAATTCTTCTTCTTGTTTGTACCCCTTTACTTTTGTCACCTATGATCTGATCTTTAGAGTGATTTAGAGTTACATACCTTGGAACTTTGGGAGTTTCTTGCACTACTAATTCTTGATCAGGCTCATTCAGACAAACTTATTCTTCCTGATTTATTGGATCAGTCTGGATCTGAATTTCAGAGGAGGAAGGAGCTCCTTGCACCAGAGGATCATTCTGATCATCTTCATCACATTCATAGAACTTTGAGGGATTCTCAATTCCTTCATCAACTTTTACATTAGTACTTTCTATCATCTTCCTCAGTCTCTTATTGTAACACCGGTATGCTTTGCTTTGAGTGGAGTAACCCAAGAAAATTTCTTCATCACTTCTAGCATCAAACTTTTCTAGATCTTCATCTCTTTTAATATAACACTTGCTGCCAAATACTCTGAAACATCTCATAGTAGGAGTGATGCCAAACCAAAGTTCATAGGGGGTCTTACCAGTATTATTTCTAATTTGAACTTGATTGAGAGTGTAGACTGTAGTGCTGATAGCTTCTTTCCAAAACATCTGAGGAACATTTGCTTCCAACATCATTGTCCTGGCAGCTTCCTGAATGGTCTAGTTTGTTCTCTCAACTACTCCATTCTGCTGTGGAGTCCTAGGAGCAGACAACTGTCTCCTTATACCCTGTTTCTCACAAAAGTCAATGAACTCACCAGATGTAAATTCACCACCTCTATTAGACCTTAGACACTTCAGTTTTAATCCGGTTTGATTCTCTACCATAGCTTTGAAGATTTTGAACTTCTCAAGGGCTTCTGATTTCTCTTTTAGGAAGGTAACCCACATCATCCAGGAATGGTCATCAATTAGCAACATGAAATATCTATCACCTTGCAGACTCTTGATTCTTGTCAGACCACAGAGATCAGTATGTACTAGTTCCAACAATCTGGTAGAGGACTGATCTTTGCTTTTGAAAGAGACTCTGCTCTGTTTACCTAGCTGACATTCTTTGCACAAACTATTTGTAGGTTTCACCAATTTTGGAAGATCTCTTACAACCTAAATATTGCTTATCTTGATGATGTTATCAAAATTTACATGACACATTCTTCTATGCCATAACCAACTCTGATCAACTTGAACAAATAGACAACTTTTATTTGAACCAACCAGATGAAAGATATTACCTTTTGTTTGAGCACCGGATGCAATTTTAGTTCCAGAGCTTGTAAAGATTCTGCATTTTCCCTTCTTGAATCGGAGATCATAGCCTTTGTCCACTAACTGACCAACACTGAGAAGATTGTGCTTCAATCCTTCAACATATAGTACATTACCTATTTTGCTCTTTCCATCAAAGGAAATAGTTCCCCTACCTCTGATTCTGCCAGCAGAATTGTCACCAAACTTTACCATTCCTCCTTCATACCTTTCCAAATCTAAGAACTTATTCTTGTCACCAGTCATATGGTAAGAGCATCCACTGTAAATAACCCAATCATCCTTTTCTTCTACTTGAGAAGCCAAAGCTCTTTCCACAACCTTGTGATTGACAGATTCAGAGGATATTGAATCTTCTTCCTTGATGGCAATAAACACCCATTCATTTCTAGATTTGCTTCCTAGTTCTAATTCATCATTTGTTACTCCTTCATTGTCATCTTCTTCATGAACATAATAGCAGTTCTTTTGAAACCTTTGTCTATCAGTATTAGACCTTGCAGATCTTTCCAGACATCTTGAAGCAAAGTGACCAATCTTATTGGAGTTGAAACACTTAAAGGGTAGTTTTCCTTCATACTTACCGGATCCTCTTGGCAGTCTCTTTGCAATGAGGGCTTCAAGTTGAGCTGTTTCTGCTTCCTCTTCTTCCATGTCTCTTCTTGCTTGATCATACCATGACATCTTCCTTGAAGAGTTTTCTCCATGATCAAATCTTTGTTTGCCTTTCACATAGGTATCGGCTTTGAAAGCAGATTCAGTCTTGGGTGGATCATCTCCAAACTCGGTCATTTCAAATGCAGCTAGTTTGCCAGCCAATTGTTCTCTTGTGACAGTTGTGTGGGCTCTGAATTCATCAATGGCAGCAACCTTGAATTTGTAGGCAGCAGGAAGGGATCTGAGAATTTTGCAAACAATCTCATTTTCATCTAGAGTTCCACCAGCATTTCTAATTCCACATACCAGCTCATTCACTCTTGGCATAAAGGTAGTGATGTTTTCATCTTCTCTCATCTTCAATCTTTCAAATTTCCCTTTCAGACTTTGCAACCTTGCACTTTTGACAAACTCATCTCCTTCATACAGAAGTTCCAGTTTAGTCAAGATCTCATATGCAGTTGGTAGGTCAATAACATTTGAGAGATCTGAGTCATTCAATGCACTTAGAAGAGCTTCCTTGGTCCGCAGATTGTTTTCAGCATCTATGATTTCATTCAGAGTTGTCAGACCACCCTGTGGAGGTACATATGGTTTTGAGACCATGGCCAAGTATGCTTTTCCCATACACTCCAAGTGACATTTCATGTGACCTTTCCAAAGAGTGAAGTTGGTTCCATCGAACTTCGGACTATCCTTCTTGTATGACGACATCCTGGATCTCCTCAAGCGGTTAAGCTCCTTTCAGAGGAACTTGGTTCTGATACCAATTGTTGGATCTAGGGCATACAACTGAGAGGGGGGGTGAATCAATTGTATAAAAACTTGCTCTTACTTCTAACACTTGATTCTTCTTTGTTAGTTAACAACATATCAATTAACCATCCATGAAAGCATAATGCACAAACACAAGAGCAGATAAACATCAACACATTGAACACCAATATTTTGATGTGGAAAACCTGGTTAAGGGAAAAACCACGGGGTGATTAACCCAAGGATTATTCTCTGTTAGAAGATTAAGAAAAATGAATGGCACATGCCAATTAGGGCTCACTGCCCGAGCACACTGCTCACAAAGAGGCACACTACCTACAAGGAGACACACTGTCTACAAAGTGATAAGAATCACAATCTTGAATTAGAGAATGACATCTGTACCATGTCCGGATCAGTTCCATTTAAGTCCAAAAACCCTTGCTCTGCCTTTCGCACTTCTCTTCGCTATACCACACTCATCCCCACAATCCACACTTCAAAATGAATTCTCAAACACTTATTTATACAAGACATCAACTTAGGAACAATCATCTACGTCGGCAAACATCACAATAACATTCGCAAGGCGTGTACAACATCCGGTCGACATCCGGTCGGCCTGTTACAGGAAGAACACCAACAACTGGTAGCCATAACATCAAATCCAACTCTAACTTCAATGCAGACCACCAACAAGAACTAGATATGATCCAATGATCATCATAACCTTCCCTAAATCATCAAAAACATCCGCACTTCATCAACTTACCGAAATTCTTCACTTCATCATCTGATACTTCAAGAACACAGTCTGTCGCCACTGTCATAATGCAAAAGGTACTTTCAGACCTCAAAATTATACAAAACTCGAGATGACACATCATAAGGAAATCCCAAACACTCCTTCTAATCCGCAGGTTAGGATAATACAATTCCAGACCTTTCTGTGATCCTATGTCACCTCTGAACACTTGCCAAAACCTGTTCCACACAGACAGCCACAACTTCTTTAGATCTTCATGTGGACCTCTGAAATCTTAGCTGAAGCATCTCAAGACTCATATCTACAAACCCTTTAATCCGCATCCTCTTGTTCTCAACCTATACAGTACATTTGCCTTCTTCTCATCACTATTCTTCACTATTCCGGATGGAGACTGATTTCCTCAATAACAACAGCACACAACTCATCTTCTTACTAATGCAATATGAGTAAGTTGACATCAATGACAACACTGGTTCACCTCATACTTGCAACAACTTTAATGCATGTATTGGCCTTGCATTTATACATACATTAAAGTGGCGGCTAAATGTAATGTTAGAAAATTGCCCCTTGTGGGCTTTTCCCTCTTTAGGTTTAGCTCCTAGGTCTTTAGTGTGCATTTAGGACATCTTACATCATAATTTGGCATCCCAATGGAATGAACCTTAGGTATCATGACAGTTGGGGCCTAGGGGGACCCCTTGAACTTAACCCTTCCCAAAATAGGTGGGGAGGACTTGGGCACCCGCGCCCTATTCTTGCCCTATTTTGGGTCAGGCCCAAATTTTAAGTGTCAATTTATGATCGTTATTTGGTCCCTAGGCCGACACAGTAAGTTTAAATTTATGAAAGATTGGTGGGAATGTTTGTAGTTGCATATAAAAGCATGTTTAGGCATTCATTTAGAAACTAGATGGCAATTGTGAACCTTATGTATTCTCAAGGTGATTCAAGGCTTTTATTGTGTTGCAAGAGTAGATTTGTGTTGATTTGGGCATCTATTTCCTCATGGAATGGAGAGCTTCTTCCTCTCATGAGATCTTCACTACAAGGTGATATTTATTGTGTTTGTGATCATTTATTCATTTGGATTTTACCTCTCCCTCAGAAGGGCACATACTCTCTATCTGACAAAGGTGTTTGGAATACTTAAGTGTCCTTCTGGGGCTTGACTGAGGCAAGCTCCTAAACACAACAACCCCCTCCCAAAGTTTTCATGGTTGCAGGTTACAGGTTGATGATGTAGACAAAGTAAAGTTGCAGGAGGGCATATGGGAGTGTTAGAATTGTAGAACAGAAGAAAAAACAGCACCCTAGACTAAGGTGCCCGCTCATTAGTCCTTGAAGTTCCACAATGGAAAAATCTATGGTACAACAAATACAGGTTGTAGAGTGAGTTTCCATATCTTGACAAAAAGTAGGGCCTTGGACTTGGTTGCTAGCTCCTTTGTCTCCAACTTTTCCGCCTCAGAACCCAGAAAATAGGTGCACAGTTATTTGTCATCTTACATCTTTCTGTAGAAGCATTTTTTGTTATTCATCTGTTTACTGCCACATTTGGATAATTAGGGTTTTGATGGATGATTGAGAATAAGAGAAGGGAAATTGATAATCAAACACCCTAATCCAAGATTCCCTACATTCGTAAGTGACCAAGTACCTGATAGTGCTCTGCTACTCGATTCGAAGGTCCTTGAATGTAATTGGTGAAAGGAGGATTCAAACACTAAACTAAACAATCCAAATTTTATCTATTACACATTCAAACATCATTCTTAGTCAACCTTAGTCATACCAGCAGTGTCTCCATCAATGATGTTTGTCAAGTTGCCAACATGCTTGATGCTTCAATACATCCAATCATGTTATCTCCTACTGAGATATTAATGTCAAAGGTATAGTGGTTGTGATGAGAACATTAGTAGGTGCCACCAATCCTTTTATAAAGGCATGAAGTTGGGCAATTTGCCCTTTATACTTCTTATTCTTGGCCTTTTCCTTTGTAATCCTGGCAACAATTGCATATGTACTCTCTCTAAGTTCATGTATATCTTGATCTGCAGTTGTGTGCCCTAGATCTATAATGGTCACCTGGAATTCACTGGCACTTATTTCCCCTTAACTATTATCACTTACAAGCACATCTAATTGAGTTGTCCTCTTCCCTGTAGTTGGATCTTTTTTATTATTGAGGTTTCCCTCACTCTATGCTTAGGTTTTACAACCTCAAGAGAAAATAATAATGAAATATCAAAATTTGAAGCATCCAAAACTAGAGGCTGACTTACCTCCTATCCTAACCAATGTGGTGCACTAGATATGGGCCCTTGCTGGCCTATCTACTCAGTGACAAAGTGTCATTGTACCTCATCATTTAATCTATTTTTAAATGTCAAAATCTAGGGGCTGTGTCCTCGGCTATCTACAGTTAGGGATTCTACAGTTACCAGTTTCCCTAGCTAATCCTAACAGCTTCTACTAATTTGAAAAGATTTATCTGTCTACTTGCTAAATGAATTTAAGGAATGCTAAAAATAGAATTAAACAGGAAGATTACTCAAAGCAATCTTAAAAAAAGTAACATGCATCTATCTATCAAAATTAGTAAATACTTTTCATATCAAAATCTGAAGTAATGAAACAGTGGTACTAGCCTTCTGCCTTGGTGGTGAGAGTGGGACTTGCTCTACACCCTTGGGGTTGAAGGCTATAGTAGGGAATTGACACAAAAGAAGACACAACTAAATCCAATCCAATTCCATTCACTTTGCATTCATGAAAAATATTGATATCACAGAACTGAGATTACCGAGAATCAGAATAATCAAATCATTGTATATCTTCTGATATTTCTATCAGTACATATGAAAATGAGTGATGACATATCACTTATCTTATCTATTAGTTCTTCTATGAGATGACATCCATCTCTTTATTATACTAACTATCTAACTATGGAAAATAATCATGCAACAAAAGTAGACTGAGTGGAACAGAAGTCCACTCAGAATTCTAAGTTTGAGTCTTAATACATTTGGGCAGCGAGGCCCTAAAAATATGGAGATTGATTAGTTCTATGCATAACTCATACAAAAACTTTAAAAAGGATAAAAACTCTAGTAGCTTAACTAACGATGACCCTTCACCACTCAGGTGATGATTTGAGTGAAATGAGGAATATTATGATCACTGCTAAGAGTGCCTAATTGGTAGCTTATGCTAGAAATATGCCCTACTCTCAGGAGGTACCAAAGATATCTATTCCTGTCTGCAGCTCCAGAGATATGTCTGTAGATCTAGAGATACTAGCGTGGCTTTCTTTGTTCAACTCCAGAGAGGCTTCCTCTTTCCTTCAAAACTTCTAGTGTCGTGGTATTCTGGTATTGTCTCTAGAGATCATTGAAGACTATCACCGGAGATGCACAAAATTGTTGTTCCTGGTAGCTACACCTGTTGATTCAAAAAAAGAAGTTTCTGCATTTTTCCATCAATTCCATGCACATTAGTCACTCAATCAAAAATTATGATCTTAAGTAATCTATCTCAATTAATCATTAACTAGAACAATCTTGCTATCTTATTTGGGTGCAGACATTAGGAAAGATGGACTCAGGAAGGAGAAAAAGAGAGGTAAAAAGATGAATTTCATGGGTGCAAATTGGCACTCATCATCCCCCCATACCTAAAGTTTGGTAGGTCCTCCTGCTTCTCACATTCTGGATTTATTCTGGTGAAGCAGCTTGTTAGTCAAACTATAATCCTGTGCATAGGTGGTCCAAGTTGTGTGGTTGGTATTACCATTGCCTCTGTATTGATCAACCTACTTCAACCAGTCCTGTAATTTCTCATCTTCTATCTGTTCAACCCAGACAAGCAGTGGTTCAATTATTAGAGGGGGCTTGAACCATCCATCTATCCATTCCTGCTTATGGTTATCCATTAGTTTGAATATCAACTTTGCTTTTCTCATAAATAATCTTAAGTTTACAGGGGTGACCACCTCTCTCATATTCTGTTTTGAGGTCAAAATATTCCATCTTTTCTTTGCTATGGCAAGTATTGGATTTGCTGAACTAATCATGAAAAGACCAAAATTGATGGAGCACTCTTGAAAACTTTTTAGGTATAATGGCAAAATTTTGTTCTTACTCTTAGGATGATAGATAAGGGATTTGAATTGGATCTTAAAAGCATTGGGATTGGGACATTCCTTCCTGATGAAGAGATCTGTTTCCATATCTTTCTTGAGATGATCTTACATCCTTTCATTCCAGATCTGATGATTCCTTATTAGGGACATAAATGCTTTAAGCTGGTATTCCCTGACAAAATGATTAAGAATGAAAGTTATATCATTAACACAGAACCCATGTAGGTATAATTCACATAGAAATTTTGTCCTCATCATTACTCCTTGTATATGCTATCATGAATCCTTCTATTGTCTCTGTATCCTCAACCAAGTCAGACAGGACTAAAGAGAATTTCCTTTGCAGTACTTTTTCTTGTAAGAACATAGAATAGCTAGCACTTGGAGGCCTACAGGATAGAATTTCTAAAGAAAGGGAGGCCATTTCAATGATTTTACCTTCTAGAGTTGCTATTTTTTTTTTTTGGCAGTGACTTCCCTTTATAATTGCAACACAGGCTTGGAAGCCTCATATTCTCTACACAATGGAACAAGGCTTTAGGAATGTCAATGGGGATTAGACCCACATATGCATCTGTTTGGATTTCCTGTTCATTAGTTGCCCTTGGGCCAGCCAATTCTTGAATATATTCCTCTTGGTCATCCAATTTGTTGTTGGCCCAAGTTATTTATCTATCCTGGCTATGTATTTTCTCAATCAATGCTGCCGTTATTGTGAGGCTATTGTGTCTAGCCATGGTGAGCTCAAAAACACTATGTGCTTCTTCTCTCTCTTTTTCTTCCAACAGTTTGGTTACCTCAATTTTCTGGGCCTCTAATTCTGCCTCTTTCTTAATTTTTTGGGCCTCTAATTCTACTTCTTTCTCCTGGATGATCTTTTTTGGCTTTGGAGTTCTATTTGTAGATTTTCAATAACATATTTTTGTTCCATTTCTAGCTCTATTCTAACCTTCTTGAGGTTAGTAATAATCAGATTTTCCCCCAGAGTAGTCTCTTTAGGTTTTCAATTTCTTCTGACATTTGATGTTCTTTTGATATTTCAATATCCTCTTGATCAGAGGGATGAGAGAAGGTTTCTGCTTCTGCTTTTGCTTCTGATGTTTGTTTATCATTAGGGTTTGCCATGGCCATCTGCCCTGTACTGCCAACTGTACCCATTTGCCATGTTTCATCTTCTTTTGTTGACTGTCTATCTTGAGGGTCCTCTTGGGGTTCCTCTTCTTCTGCTGGCACTAATGAAGGCCCAACCTTATTCTCATATTCCTCATATGTTCTAAAACCTAGGAGTACCTCAACTAGGAGGACAGTATCTTTCTTAGCCTGTGAGAGCTATCTTTTCATTCTACTTCTCTGTGGCAAAGGTGGGGCAGGTGCCTCTGGAGCAGGTCCCTCATCCTTAGAATCGGAGTAAATAGTAAGAGTTTGTCTATGTTCTATCTCCAAAGCACATGATGGTTCTGAAATTGGGCTTGACCCCAGATGAATAGATGGTGCTGGGGAAACTTCTCTTTGTTTTCTCTTCTTGACTAGAAGGATCTCATCTGAATAATGAGATGGTTCCTTAGCCCAGAATCTCTCTGCTCTCTATCTTGGCCTCTCCTCTGTTAATTCCTTCGGGAAAGATTCCTCAGTTAGAGTCATCTTTCTCCTAACTGATCAAGTCATATATAGGGTTTGTTTAGAAGTAGGCTTTGTAATTTCTTTGGCTTTCTTCTTTTTATCAGAAACATGGGCTATAAATGAAGTTGCCTCCTGTGAGGACTTCTTTCCTCTTTGAACAGCTATGGAGGAGGTTGAAGGCTCAGTTTCTTCTTCTTGATGAGTAGGAGAACTCTCACCTCCTGGCTGTGCCATCTCTAGTCCTCTGTCTTAGGAATTCTATTTAAGAAAGTTTTGCCATAATTCCTCCCCATTGGCCTAAGACAGGAAGTGGTGTTTGACTACTAGAGAAATGAGGCCATGATGTTTCATGGGACCCTTATTCTACTGATATTTTTCTATAGTTGCCCTGATGGCATAATACAAGAAATTGGGAATGTTTATGCTAAACTCAGGGTGTGCATTCCCATGCCTTAGAAAAATTAGCATTTTCATGGTTGGTCCTAAAACTAGAGAGAATTGACCATCACAAGTAAAATATTTCATCTGCCAGGTGGAAACAGATTACCAAGGGTTTAAAAGGGTGGACCTAAGAATTCTTTTTACTTCATTTTTATTTGAATGCAGTTGAATTGTAGGTTCACCTTGAATAGAGAAATTCTTAATTAAATTAGTGTATAAGGTTTTTAAGTGATAAAACCTCACCTTGTTCAGGAAGTCCAGAAATGTGGCTGATAGTGGCTGAGGAGAAATTGATTCAGACTCCTCTGATAGCTATCTAATTGCCCCTTAGATTTCTGAGGAATTCATCCACGACATCTTCCCAAAACCCTTCAAATTGCTCTAGAAAGTCTAGCCATCATGTAGTTCTTAGGATGTTTGCTGCAACTTCATCTTGCAGAAGACCGGTAGTACTCTCTAGTTCTGACTTCTTCTTTACCCCCATTGCTAAATTGATTCCACCTTCTGTGCTTAATTCCTCACTCTCCTTAATCTACAGTTTATCCTTTCCTCTTAACTTTGTAGGCTTTAGAGGACTATTTAATTTGCTCTGTTCTTTAGGGTACTTTGGAGGTTTGAATGAGGATTGTGATATTTCTCAGCTTAGGCTTATGGAAGATTTGTATATTAGTTAGAGTACCTAGGTAGTCATAAATACAATAGAGTGATGGGACACTCTGGAGGCAAGGTGGTAGTATAGCACAAATGGTAGCATGCATGAATTTGGAAAAGGAAATGATGGCAGGAGGATGTGTCATAGTGGCGGCACCCAAAAATAGAAAGACAAGATAGTTGCTATTAATGGTTAATTAAAGCTAGAATTACCTGGATCATTTTTATTGATGAGGGTGATATACACGGTAGAGATGTTGAGTCATTTTATGAGACTACATACGTCGTGGCATATAAACAGCTTTTGGTGGCTTGAGATGATGCCCACTACTCCATTGGTATGCAACTTGCAATCATTGTGCTAAGTGGTTCGAGAATCCACATTCTTTGGGTGATGTCAGTGCCATCTTTGTGAATACCCCTGCAAATGATATGCATTCTAATTTAATTTATTCTTGTGATAAAGTAGAGGATGAGTCATGATGACCTGATCATGTGATGTGTCCACTTACTGCCTGGAGAGGTGGGTCCCCTCCGTTATTATTGAAATTGACTTCTTTATTGACAAAGTGCCGGAGCTGCTCCTAGTTTGGAAAGCACCAGAGGTGCTCCTAGTTTCAGAAGCACCGGAGGTGCATTTGACTAACTCCCGGTACCTAACCACCTCCATAGCTTGATTGTTTCAACTATTCTAAAGAAGGGAACCACCATTTGCTAGTTTTCAACTCCCTTGGTCAAGAAAGACAACCATTTACTGGTTTTCCATCTTTCTCTTATTTATTTATTTTTTTTTTTAAGAAGGCTGCCATTTGCTAGTTTTCAACCTTCCTTTTTTTTTCTTTTTTCTTTCTTTTTTCTTTTTTTCAATCCAATACTGTGATAGAGGAGGTATCCCCTATATCAAAACACAAATCATTAAGAAACTCCTATTTAGTAGATTGTCTTCTATAGAGTCTGATTTGGTGACCATTTACTAGGAATGTGTCTATACTTCCATCAATAGGTTCCAATAATACTGTTTCATTTTCAAAAACATCCTTTATTTGATAAGGACCCATCTAGTGAGTTTGTAAGTTCCCTTTGAACTCTTTGAATTTACAATCATAAAGAAGAACCCAATCACCTTGTTGAAATGTCCTCCTTTTGATGTGTTGGTCATGCCATTGCTTTCTCTGATACTGAACCAGTTCTGTTTGTTGAATGGCCTCTGTCCGAATTTCATCCAACTCATTGAGCTAAAGAATTCTGTTTTGTTGAGCTATAGACAATGGTAGACCAATATCTAATACAATTTTAAGTGTCTGGAGTTCAAATTCTATAGACAAAATAGGTTTTTTCCCATGGTGAGAACTTTGTTGTGGACTTCCAAGTGGTATTGTAAGCCCAAACAACTTTAGGTAATCTGCTAGCCCAATCTTTTCTATTCATTACTACTATCCTTGTCAGAATATTTTCAAGTTCCCTATTAGTTACTTCTACCTGCCCATTCCCTTGAGGATGGTAAGGTGAAGATTTTCTGTGTTTGACTTGATATAAATCTATGAATGCTTTGATTACTTGTGAAGTAAACTGAGGTCCTCTATCTGAAACTATTGATCTTGGGGCTCCAAACCTTAAGAAAATCTTATTATAAAGGAAATCAGCAACTTTTTCTTCTCTTACAAATTGTAATGCTTGAACCTCAGCCCACTTAGTAACATAGTCTTTGCATACTAGAATGTACTCATTACTTGATGATGGTGGAGAAATTGGTCCCACAAAGTCTAGACCCCACTGCTCAAATGGTTCCATCATGACTTGAGGATGTAGTAACATCTCCTGGGTAAAGGTTGGTTGTCCCATCCTTTGGCATTGGTCATAGTGTTACACATACTTCTTTGTATCTTTATGAAGAGAGGGCCAGTAGTAACCAGCTCCAAGGATCTTGTGGATTGTCTGGTGGAAGGAGTAATGGCCACCAGATGGTTCATCATGACATGCTCTCAACACATCAAAAATCTCATCAACTTTTAGACACCTGCGTAGAATGAAATCAGGACCACGTTTAAATAGTAAACCATTCAACCATTTGTAAGATAAACTTTCTTTAACTAGACATTTTCTTTGTTTTGAGGTAAAATGGGATGGATACAAGCCTGTAGCTAAAAGATTAGCTATGTCAGCAAACCAAGGTGCAGTAGAGGAGATAGCAAAAAGATGTTCATCTAGGAACTTGTCCTCCACTGGTTGGTTTTCTCCTCCTGTATGCAATCTTGACAAAAAATCAGCAACCAAATTAAACTTTCTTGGATTATCAACTATGGTAATATCAAATTCCTGCAATAGCAATAACAACTTGATGATCCTTGCACCCACTACTGGTTTGTTCATTAGGTACTTGATGGCTGCATGATTAGTGTGTACAAATATCTTATAATTAGTGATATTATTCCTAAATTTGTTTATAGCATAGATGATTGCCAAGAATTCTTTTTCAGTTGTGGTGTAATTTCTTTCTATAGAGGTAAGGTTTTTGCTGATGTAATAAATGGCATGCATACTTTCTCCTTCCTCCTTTTGTCCTAAAACTACCCCAATTGACTCATTTGAACCATCAGTCTGTATGTGAAATGGCAAAGTCCAATTAGGTCCTCTCAAAATTGGTGTGACAGTAAGCTTTTCTTTCAAGGTTTCAAATACTGATTGACATTCTTCTATCCAAAGAAATTCTGTGTCTTTG
Organism: Cunninghamia lanceolata; assembly: GCA_027924645.1. NCBI lineage: Eukaryota > Viridiplantae > Streptophyta > Pinopsida > Cupressales > Cupressaceae > Cunninghamia > Cunninghamia lanceolata. Next base: position 12,391,940 of record BSBN01000193.1, read on the forward strand.
TTAAGCAGGATAAACAGGGGGGCAGCTATTCTGCTAAAATTTTCTATGAACCTCCTATAGTAGCCTGTATGACCCAAAAAACTTTTAATATCTATCTGATTTTAAGGTGAAGGCAACTATGTGAGCACTTCTATCTTGTTTTGATCCACTTCGATCTTTTTTGCTAAAATGTGGTGGCCTAAAACAATTCCTTCCTCCACCATCATGAAGCACTTTTCATGGCTAAGGAATAATTGATTTTTCTCATAGCATTTTAGTACTTTCTCAAAGTTTGTGAGAGCTTCTTCAAAATTATCCCCATACATAGTAAAGTCATCTATATAGACCTCCTTGCATTCATTAGCTAGTTCAGCAAAAATAGCTAAAACAAGTCTCTGAAATGTAGCTGGGGCATTGCATAGTCCAAAGGGAAGAACTTTGTAAGCAAAAGTCCCCCAAGAGCATGTGAAGGTGGTTTTGTCCTGGTATTCAGGTGCTACTTGAATTTGATTATACCCACTGAATCCATATAGAAAAGAAAAGTACTTTCTTCCAACAAGGTTGTCCAGTACTTGGTCAATGAATGGTAAGGGAAAGTAGTCCTTTTTTGTGGCCTTGTTTAGTTCTCTATAATCAATACACACCCTCCATTTCCCATTTTTTTAGGCACTATGACAAGGGGTGAGACCCATTGACTATCTGAGATTGGATATATAAACCCTGCTTGAAGTAATTTTTTTATTTTAGTTTTGACAATGTCCTTTAAAGCAGGATTCAATCTTCTCTGGGTTTGTCTGACAGGTTTAATATCCTCAGTATATATATGATGGGTACAGATCTTAGGAGGTATGCCTTTCATATCTTGGTATTCCCAAGAAAAAGATGCTGAGTGGGAAATTAGAAGTTGGATAAGTTTTTCTTCCTAATTTGCTATTAACTAAGTATTGATATTAAGTGTTTTCTATGGTAAAATCATAACCTGTTTTGTGATTTGATCCATAGATGTGGTTAATCCATACATTGGAGTCATGGTATTGAGAGGACAAGAATGTGGAAGCAACATATGGAAAGTGGCTAAGTCTCTGTAAAAAGTTTCCCCACAAGGAATGATGTTGGTGAGGGTACAATGAGAAGAAGTAAGAATTCCTCTCCTAGAATCTTGGGTGAGTTCCAATACATTTTTATTGATTAGGATGTGAGTGATGTCTTCTATTGTATCATAGTATATTTCTTCTTCTAACTCTCCCAGATGTTCCTTGTTGGTTACCATAGCTACTGAAGCACTGTTGTCATTGTTCTCTGGTTCATCCACCCATACTCTTCCTGTATAATGTATTGATGGTTTAACTGGAGGGTACAAAGATATTTTCTTCAAATCTATCCCATTAGAAATGACCATATGTCCAATTCGACAATCAATAGATGCTATTGTTGTAGCCATCCATGGTCTTCCTAAAATAAGTGGATAAGCATTTCTCTGGTTTATAGGTTCTAATATCAAAAAGTCCAACAGAAATTCCCATGAATCTATCACAACTGGTACATCAATGATTACTCCTTTTGGAACAGCTACTGACTGGTCAGCAAGTTGAAGAATTGTAGTTGTGGATTAGATACCTGATAGAGCTAATTTGCTCATTGTGTGAACTGTCAACACATTAATTGCTACTCCCAGGTCAACCAGAACATTTGAAATTTCTACCTTTGAGATGAAAACAGTTATGACAGGATTTCTAAGGTCTCCATATTTTGGGAGGAGTATTTCTCCCATCAATAGATCTACTACTTTTTCTTCCACCTGTATTGTGGAGGGAAAGTTTTTCTTCCTGCCCTGCATTTTGATACAATATTGTTTAATGAACTGATTTAGTTCTGGTACATCTCTGATTGCTTGGAGAAGAGGAATTTCAATGTTTAGTTGCTTGATTTCTTGTAAAAGTTCTGATTCCAGGTTGGTTTGGACTTGTTTTTGTAAGATCTTTTTCTAGGGAACATATTGTTTAAGCCATTCTGGGTATGGTGTGAGTTCTTCCATCTCCGGAGCATTTCTGGAGCTCTTGTCAGAATTGTGTTTAGGAATGTTCTCCAAAGTCGGTCTTTTAGGAGCAACTCCATTATCCAAAGATGATTCTTCTAGCACTTTTTCATTAGTAATCTCCTCTAGGAGTTGAGTGGATGAATTTTTAGGTTCCTCATCATTGGTTACTTCAACTATAGTTGGAGGAGATGGTCTTGGGAATGCTATCCCAGAATGCAGGTAGAGATTATTTGAATATATAGCATTAATTCCAGCTAGATTTTCTTGCTCTGTCATGTAAACAGTTGCTCCCTGTTTATTCTGTGGATTTGGTATAGGCTGAGTTGGAAAAGGTGGTTGGCTAACTGGTTCATTTTGTGCTTGACCTTGTGTGTTGGAGGGTCCAGTTAGTAAATCTTGTTGTTGAGGTTGGAAACGTCTAGGTTGTCCCTAGTATTGTTGATTATATGCCTACTGAGAACCCCATTGAGGTTGCATATTTTGTGATCCAAATTGTGGTGGCCACTGTTGATTTCCCCAAGGCTGATTTTGCCAATTTTGGTTTTGCCAATTTTAGTTTTGCTAATTTTGACTTGGCCAATCCTGTTGTCCCTAAGGAGGATTATTTTGAGGCCCATGCTAAGTTGGATTCCACTGATTATTTCCTCAATTAGAAGGACCCCTATAAGAAGGTTGGTTTGGATACTAATTAGAAGGGAAATTCCTAGTTTGTTTTTGTCCCACATAGTTCAATTCCTCTTCTATTACAACATTCTTCTTACTCAATCTTTTCAAGGCTGGAAGTTGACTACATTGACTAGTAGGATGTTCCCTATCACAAATCTGACAAATCTCTGATTTGTCTAAAGGGTATTCTCTCAACATATGTTTGTTTCTACACCTAGGACAATAGATGGAGAGTGGTTTAGTTGCTCTATTTTGATCAGTTGTTCTAGTTTTTTCTTGAATCCCATCTAATGTGGTATTTAATTGGACCAAAATGTCTATTTTTAGATTTGCAACCTCCTCCATTAACTGTCCTATTTCATTCTTCCCTTTAAAAGTTTTGGATGACCTCACTCCATTTTGGGTTCTAGAATAGTTCCTGCAGAGTTCTTCTATACCAGATATATCCATTTTGTTGATATTTCCTTTTCCCATTAGATCTAGTGGCTATTTTGATTCTTTATCTAATCCTTTTACAAATAGGGTTCTGGCCAAGGAGTGATCTATTGGGTTGCCATACCTTCATAAGGAGAAATTAAACCTATCCACATAGTCCTTTAAGGTTTCTTCCTCCCCCTGCCTAATTTTAAACAATTATTTATTTTTATTACTGGATCTACAGTAATCTTGGTATTTTTCCAAAAACTCTATTTCCATCTGATCCCAAGAATGGATAGAATTCTAGGGTAAACCCATAAACCATCTCATCGCAGAATCTTTTAGAGTTGAAGGGAATAGCTTGAGCTTTTGGTTATCTGATCCATAATCATAAGTTTGGCAGACTACTTTGAATTCAAACAAAAACTGATCTAGATCCTTAGAAGAAAGTCCTCTAAATTTTGGTAGGTGTGTTGGTGAGATATTCTTCATAGGAGCATTATCTCTAGCAGCCAAAACAATAGGATATGAGAAGGTTCTTAGAGCCTGATTTTCTTCTTCCTCATGATTATCATTTTCCATGTTTAGTACTGGTTCTTCTCCCTAAGGTTCTAAGAAATTAGGTTCTATCAAAGGATCTACCTGAAACTTTTGTTGTAATTCCTGGATATAATTGGCAAGTGGAAGATTTGGAGGATCTAAAGGATTATTGTTTTGAGGTGCAGCTTCCAATGTAGGCTCTAGGTTTCTATCTTCAACAAGTTCTTGTGCCACCCCACTACTTTCCCCTATGGCTTATTGTTGGGGTGTCTACTTTATATATCTTCCTCTCAAATCTATAGCTCTAACCATACAGATCTATCCTAAAAATTGTTTTTACTCAGTTTCCCTAATTAACACAATACATCCCTAGCAACGGCACCAAAAATGACAAGGTGTTGTTGTACCTCATCATTTAATATGTTTTCAGATGTCAAAATCCAGGGGATGTGTCCTTGACTATCTACAATTAGGGATTCTACAGTTACCAGTTTCCCTAGCTAATCCTAACAGCTTGTACTAATTTGAAAAGATTAATCTGTCTACTTGCTAAATGAATTTAAGGAATGCTGAAAATAGAATTAAACAGGAAGTTTACTCAAAGCAATCTTAAAAAAAGTAACATGCATCTATCTATCAAAATCAGTAAATATTTTTCATATCAAAATCTAAAGTAATAAAATAGTGGTACTAGCCTTTTGCCTTGGTGGTGAGAGTGGGCCCTTGCTCCACACCCTTGGGGCTGAAGGCTACAGTAGGGAATCAACACAAAAGAAGATCACAACTAAATCCAGTCCAATTCCATTCACTTTGCATTCATGAAAAATATTGATATCATAGAACTAAGATTACTGAGAATCAGAATAATTAAATCATTGTATATCTTCTGCTATTTCTATCAGTATATATGAAAATGAGTGATGACATATCACATATCTTATCTACCAGTTCTTCTATGAGATGACATCCATCTCTTTATTATACTAACTCTCTAACTATGGAAAATAATCATGCAACAACAGTAGACTTAGTGGAACAGAAGTCCACTCAGAATTCTAAGTTTGAGTCTTAATACATTTGGGCAGTGAGGCCCTGAAAAATATGGAGATTGATCAGTTCTATCAGTAACTCATGCAAAAACTTTAAAAAAGATAAAAACTCTAGCAGTTTAACTAAGGATGACCCTTCACCACTAAGTTAATGATTTGAGTGAAATGAGGGGTATTATGATCACCACTGAGAGTGCCTAATGACAACTTATGCTAGAAATATGCCCTGCTCTCAAGAGGTGCTGGAGATATCTGTCCCTGTCTACAGCTCCAGAGATATGTCTGTAGCTCTAGAGATACTAGTGTGGCTTTCTTTGTTCAACTCCAGAGAGGCTTCCTCTTTCCTTCAAAACTTCTAGTGTCATGGTATTGTCTCTAGAGATCATTGAAGACTATCTCCAAAGATGCACACAATTGTTGTTCCTGGCATCTACACCCGTTGATTCAAAAAGAGAGAAGTTTCTACATTTTTCCATCAATTCCATGCACATTAGTCACTCAATCAAAAATTATGATCTTAAGTAATCTATCTCAATTAATCATTAACTAAAATGATCTTGCTAGCTTATTTGGGTGCAGACATTAGGAAAGATGGACTCAGGAAGGAGAAAAAGAGAGGTAAAAAGATGAATTTCATGGGTACAACTTGGCACTCATCACTCAATGTGTGCATCATGTACTTCTACATATATTTCTTTTGGAACCTATGGATTCACATTATGTTGTTGTTCACCATCAGTGGGAACTTCCTCATGCACTTGTTGATTCTGATCATGTGCAACATCCTTGGTTTTCTCTTTAATTTCTTCATGCACTTTTATTTAGATACCCTTTTCTTGCTTATTAGTATCAACATGGACATCTTGATCTTGTGCATGTTGTGTATCTTAGATCTAAGGATTACCTATATCAAGCCTTTGGTGGTCAAGATCTTGAATATCTTGATGTGTACTTTGATCACCACCTATTTGTAGTCTTTCCATCTCCTCTTCACCACTTTTGTGTTATGGACCTTCATGTATGGATATTGGCTCTTTTTCTTTGTTCTTAGGACTCTTTGGTCCAAATATCAACTTTTGACTTTCTTGTATATATTTTAACACTAGTTGTTCTTTATCACTTGCCTTAGTATGTCCTTCTTCCATTTCCTAGACATTTTGTTCTAGAGGCTCTGCATGGATATCCATGTCATCAACTGTATCTTTTCTTGTCTACATATTGTCCATGGTTTCATCCTTATCCTGTTCATCACCCCCATCATATGATAAGTCAATGAACTTTGGGCTAGTGACCGTGCCTACTAACACATCAAGACCAATATTTTGCCCCACTATCTCTAGATCTTTAGATTCATCTTCATATTTGGTGCTCGTAGGTGCTTGTGGGGTGCCTTGAGGTGTTAGAGTTGTGTGCCTCAGCAAATCTTCAAGTGGATTGGTTGTCAAGTCCTTTGTCACCACATCATCTATCAAGTTAATGGTTTTGTCGAGTGACAGGGGTTGACCAACCATCTTCTTCTTTTCTCCTTCCATTGCTTCCTTGGCTAATTCTTCTTTCAATTTGATTATGGTTGGGATGGGGACATCATGTTGGAAGTGTTTTGGTATTGTCTCCACATCCATAGGCACCATTGATGTTGCTGATCTCTCTATTATATGTTGCTACCAAGCAAACATTTGTTCCATCTTTGCTAGCTCTTCACTTCCTAAAGTAGCACATTTGGTTGTTTTCTAGTGGATCCCCTCATGATAGGTATTTGTCCTCTCTTTTTGTTGGGGATATATTTTCCTTTCAATATATCCTAAACTTTTCTTCTCAAGGGTTCCCCTTCATCACCTTCATCTATATCCTCATAGGTGTCCTCAACCTCTTCAATTTATCTGCAGGTTATGGTGATTGTCGGGACAAGATTCTCCTTTTGAGGTGAAGATCTGGTGGCTATGGTGATGCCCTTGGTAGTAAATTATTTATCTCCTTCTGAAGAATCTAGTTTGATGCACATGGCCTCCATGATTTTCCTCATATGAATTAAGAAGTCATCAAACTCTGCATCTGGTAGTTCTTCTCTCTTTGTCTTTTTATCCAAATTCAGTGCTACTCCTTTTTATTTTAGGGCATCTAATTTATGATCTACCCACTTCCTTAAGAGCTCCATGACTCTGGCTATGATGAGGTCAATTGATGTGACCTCGGGCTAGCTCCAATCAAGAGGGGAGATGGTTTCTTTATAAATCTTCTTATCTTTGTATTCATTACTTATCAACATACCATCATTAGACTTCAACTGGGTAGGAACATCAAAACAGTCTAGGGTCTAGATTTGACTCAGAGTTAACATCTGATAGCTTCTTCTGCTAACTTATACATCATATGGATAGTCTTCCCAGTAGTCTTCCAAGTGCACTTGATGCACTAACTTCTTTCTTATCCATTTTTGTATCCTATAATAAGTATTATAGTACCTTGCCAATGAAAATGGATGTAAGTTCTACATGTAGGGCTTTCCTTTTGATTGCTTAGCTAAATCTACAGATAGACATACATACCATCTGACGAGCAAGGGAAACTTAACATTACCCTTCTTGTTTCTTTCCACATATGCTTCATATGAATGTATTATCTATCTAGTTAGCTCTAGCAGAATTATTTTATCTATGTGATAGCTTGGCAACATGAGAGGTTTCCCCATGAAGCCCTCCATCTGGATCTAGGTGAAGGTTAGGAACTAGATAAACTAAGTTCCATTTCTTGTGATCTTAGTGCTCAATCTTTTAGATCTATCATTGTCCATCAACCTGACCAAATGCATAACAAAACAATCATTTACCCTTCAATAATTCTAGATGGAGGATTTCCTCTCCAATTGGGGATAATGATCCCATACAGTTTTGTCTCCTAGGTTTCTTCCAACTCTACCTACTGTCTGTAGATCAAAAAATGTAGATTGGGCTACACATGCATAGACAACATATGATGAAATGTAGAATAGACATGCTTTGCATCCAAATTATTTCATTCTCTCATCAAGGCTATCACTAATCAAGGATGCCCATTGTATCTTGGTGTCAAAGGTCTCAACCAACCTTATGAGGCCATATATCCATGGCTCAAAATTGTCAACATTAGGTTTTCCTGTCATTTGGCTCAGAATCACCATCATATACTATATTTCAGGTGTGAAGTCAAATTTATAAAGATTCTGAGTCATCTTGGCTACTGCCTTAACCTTACTATCTACTACCATCTAAGATGTAAACATGATTTTCCTATCGTGAATTTCCATATATTAGCAAATATGATGACATATGTGAATATCCACATGACTGTTGACCAATCTTTGACTGCATATAACTTCCTGGTTTTGAGGAATTTCAACATGCTTCAAAAGGCAAACACGCTTAGATTTCCATTTTCTTTCATTTCGTAGTTTTTGTGGCATAAGCACAACTGTCAAATGTGTCTTCACATTATGTTTTAGATGGTGGTACTTAGTAATAAGCTCCTTCCATTTCTCATGTTTGCCATGTATAAGATGTATAGTATGTTTATGGCATGCTATACGATGCTCGTGTATTTCATGTGTCTTATATATGTTTCCCCCATGTGTGTTTTCAAGGGTGTAGTGATGTGCTCCTCCCACACTCAGGTTTTGTATGGTGTTTTTTCCCTAGGTGTAGTATCAAGGGTGTAGCGATGAGCTCCTCCTACATTTTGGGTTTTGTATGGCTTGTCTTCCCCTATTTGTGGTTTCAAGTGTGTAGTGATGAGCTCCTCTTACACTCAGGTTTTGTATGATGTGTTTTCCCCCTGTTGTAGTCAAGGGTGTAGTGATGAGCTCCTCCTACATTTTGGGGTTTTGTGTTGCAATTTTATTTCCATGCATACATATATTAAAATATTATGAAAAACTTATATCAATGTATTCATCATATTTTATGTTACTGCTATCATTTCTTCTCTATGTTTTGCATGTTTGTTACTATCTTCTTTGTGTTATACGTGCCTATTATTGTATTTTCCTTGTTTTGCATGTCTACAATGTGTTTTCTAGTGCTTACCTAAGATTGGCGGCTATAAATAGTTCCTCAACCTTTGTGTATGCCTTACCTTCAAGTGCCTAGTGTGTTTGATGTGTTTTTGACTATACTTTAATGCATGTATGGGTTGTAAGGTCATACATACATTAAAGTGGGGGTAAATGTTATGTCATAAAATTTCCCCTAGGACTTTTACCTCCTATGTTTAGCTCCTAGGTTCGCTTAGTTTAATCATGCATGTGTAAATCTTATCATGAAGCAAAATCCCCTAGAACCCATGACAAATGGAGCTTAAGGGTCTATCTTAATGCTTAATCAAAACCAAAAATAGGCCTCAGGACTTGGGTGCCCATGCCCTAGTCTAGACCTATTTTGTCAAGACCCAAATTTAAATTGTTAGTATTGTGACCATTTAAACGTTTCCCTTTATCTACCTTATCAATTTAATTTACAAAAGTTTAGCAGGAATACATATTTAAGTATATTAATGAATTAATTTTACACCTAGATGGATAATGTGAACTTGTGATATCATGCTAAGGATACTCAAGGATTTCATTATGTTATAGAGTAGTATTGTGTTGTGTTTGTATGTGTTTGCTGTAGATTTGGCTTCATCAATCCATCTCCTCATGATTTGAAGGCTCTTCATCTCCATGAGGTTTCACACCTACTAAGGTGATATCTATTTGTGTTTCAATCAATCTATTTCATCAACTACTTTTGCCTTTTCCCTATAAGGGCACACACTCTCTCTAACAACGGTGTTGGAAGGCTTGAATTCCATTCTAGTGCTTTACCAAGGCAAGCTCCTAAACATTACAGCCCCCAACCCCTCTCTTGTGATTGCAAGTTATACGTGTTGGACCTTGCAGAGAGGAGTTACATGAGATCAGACAAAAGGATAAAGATTATGTATCTAAAAAAACAATAGAAAATAAGGTTTGTTGAGTTTACAATTTAGTTCCTTCCTATGTGAGCATTTGTCAGGTTTTGTCTTTTTGTTTACAATTTTGCATAATTAGGGTTTTAACAAAATATCAATCTATTCTATCTTTCCAATCATCTCATAGTAATGTCAGACCTATAGCTGAGTCCTCTATCATCATTAGTGGCTTATCTCAGTCTATGTCCTTGAATGTATGTGTGGAAGAAGGGTTTGATTGAATCTATTTAAACATACAAATTACATCATTCTTTTGACCCCATTTTCATACATAACAACTTGCTACATAAGATTTCATAATATGTTTTAATTTTCACTCCAAAATATTAGACATATTAAGAAGTATCTAAAGCATGTTGGAAAATTGTGCCCCTATCCTAATCAAGGTTAAAAGAGTGATGGATGGATGGATGGATATGATGAAATTCCTAAGAAGATATGATGGAAGCGTATAGATAGTTGTCTATTGATTTCAAATTATGAAAGATATGAGTGGATGGAAGAAGCTTTCCCCCAAGTGTAAGAGTACATGTGGATTATAGATAATAATTTCACACATGATGCCTATGAGTGGATTTTCATCATTGTATTTTCCCAAAGCACCATAGGAAAAAAATTCACCATTGGATGATTTTTTTCATGATTTTGGGATAGAATTTTCAATGCTATTTTATTTTGGAGATCTTTTGAATTGTTGAGTTGTAGATTAGGATTTATAGATTTTGGATTCCTAAAAATTAAATTCTAGAGTTGAATTTCTAATTCTGGGGTCAAGAATTTGTTTCCACAATAAACCTAATAGTATCCCAATATTAATAACTACTTTGCACAGACCATGTTGTAAACTTTGTTGATTACTAGACTAGATTCTACCAAATGTAGTCATCTTAACTTACAAAAGCATAGAAAACAAGATTAATTTATTCTTTAAAACTAAAAAATTAAGTTTGGTTTTAAATAAAGTCCTGGACAAATAAACCTACATAAATAGGGTAAGCAAGATGAAAGATCAAAAGTAACAACTATACAAGATAGACATTAGCAAGTGAAAATGAATGGAATCAAGATAATAAAGATATAGAAGTAGATAGTTTAAAATATAGCCAAATATGCTACTGAACAACCAAATACATCAAAACATGAGACAAATACATTAAAATCTATAAAAAGATAGATAAAGAATAAATACACTAAAATATAGGGTGAATATGCTAAGGACTAAACAAATACACTAAACATTAAATAACTATGCCAAACCTAATTTTCACGTCTCATTTTTATGCACTATATAATTATTCTAGATTAGTGAATATTTACCATGATTGTTTTACTTTGAGTAAGTTCCATGTGTGTGAAGGTAATTAACATGAAGTCCTATTTGCATAAATTGGAAAGTTGATTTAAATATTAAATATTATCGATGCGATTATGATATTTTTCTTCGGCTATGTTTTTGGGAACTAACCTATTGACGTCAAGTTGAGTGTGAATGAATGCAAATACTTGTCGAAGACGAGAACATGGTTGAGGTAGACATGTTCTAGCCACTTGGCAAGAACTATTTGGGATGGTTAACCCTGATACACTCACACACTCATGTAGTCTCACATTGCATTATTTTGAATGGTTTACTATGCATTATTGAATAGATAATGAATGTGATTTATGTTTAATATTTTTAAAAATAATGAGTTTTAATTGACCTTTTCAAAAGCATGATTTAATTATAAATATTAAAGTTCTTTCAATTATATTTAAAATTATGAATTTTGTATTATTTTTAAATAATAAAATATATAAGTGTTTGTAGATATTATTGATTGGTTGAAAAACAATATTTAGAAAGCTAAAATAAAGAGAATTAAATAAATTACTATCATGCAAGTGATAGAAAGATAAATTAAGCTATTTTAATATAATTTAAATAGAAATTTGATGCTTTTAAAGTGCAAATCCCATGCAGACTAAAACATGAACTTTAGTTGAATCAAAGACAAAAAACTAAACTTTGTATGCCAAAAGAAAGGAGAAGGAGAATTTTTTTAAAAAAGAAAGAAAATGCATTTTCAAAGAGAGAAAAATAGTCAAGAAGAAGGATAGAAAAATGATGATAACTTTGCCATTTTAAAATAAAATTTAAAACCATAAACTATTCTGGAATTGTGGGGAAGAGCAAAACAAAACACAAAAATACTTTGAAGAGATTTGCATTATTTAGTGTTTTAGAAAAATAAGGGGACATGTTTTTATTTATGGGTAGCGACATGATAAGGAAAAGAGAAACGACAACAAGTATCCAACCTTTTTCTGTAGCCAAGTGTAACCAAGTACTTTTCTTGTTTTAAATTCCATTAATTTAAGATGGTATTTGACTAATTAAATAAATTGTTGTTCTTTATATTCCTGTCTTATACTAAGTAAATTGTCTTCCTTCTTGATCTAGTTGTAACCATTGAAAAAAATCATCAACCAAAGTTATGGTCATTGTGAGATTATTCTCTCGCAGACATAAATCTAATAAAAAGATATCTTTCTTGTTTTACTGTTAGAATTCAATATTTTGATTGAATCGACCTCTTCTTCTTCAAAACTTAGTGTCTTCCTATAAAAAAAACTATTAAATTGAGACAACAGAATACAAGTTCCTTTCAGTCTTGTATTGATGAACCAAAAAAGCTCCTGTCATAGTAGTTATATTCTATATTTTTCATCTATATTTAATGCTATTGAAAATCATACTTTTGCTGGAAATCAACTTCTTCTTATTGACCAAACTACGTGAAATAACTCTCTTAACATAAATGACAATATTAGATTCCTATAAACATAATCATCTACTTACATGCTATTCAAAAATCTATTTTTAAAAATTATCAATGAGTGATAGTAATTTGATTAAGAACTCTCTTCTTTATTTTTATTTTTGTTACAGTTCCTGTCGTTGTTGTGACAGGAAGACTGTTTTCTTGTTTCTTGACTTCATGTTACAGCAGTGACAATAAGGTTGTTAAATTATTAAGGAAAACTATTACTTTACGAATATTTGAATGAATAGAATATAAGTTAAAAACTATATTTTCCTTATATGTTACTATGATAAAGTAAAATCTGAGATGCAAATACCATTGTCTTATTAAAAAGAGAATTATCATACTTGATTGGAATATTTTAGAAAACTTAAATACATATTATGGAAACTGAAGAATATGAACTAAGAAATAAAACCAATTTAATAACCCTATAGATGCAATTGTATGATCAAATGATGAATTATAGGAGAACATTGATTATTTTATTTTACTATTTATTTACTTGTTCTTGAGGAAAGATAGTAATAATATTTGAAATAAGTATGCATGGATACTCATTGTTGAAGTGGAGTTTGCATATGTCATTATTGATTTTATTGCTTGAATCATGAAATGGTATTGGATATGAAGTAAAATCATTAGTTTTCTATAATCTATTAATAACATGGAAATACGAATTGAGAATATAATTAGATTTCAAAGTCTATATTTCTTTTAAAATATTTATGATGTTCTTTATTATTGCTTGTTCAAAAAGTGTGTTTTCTTTATTGATGCTTGGGAAAGGGATTAGAGGTGGTTATAGGTGATTTTGATTTATTTATTTATTTATTGACTTATTTATTTATTTATTGGGGAAGGAAAGTAGATTTTTATCTAAGAATGTGTTTGGGTTACTTTTGGACAAAAATGTCGAATGTGGATTATCAGAGATGGCTTCTCCTCTTTTTGGGAATTGACTGATTTCTATATTTTAAAGGTTTAGATCTAAATGAGTTGTCATTGAAAAAGATGAATATTATGTCTAGCAAAATTTATTGATGGATGATATATATCTTTGCCACATCCTGTTGTGAGACAGTATGCATTTCATTATTTAGAATTGCACATTAGACATTAGGTTGCATCGGGTGTTCCCTCCTGCCAGTTGTTTCCAGGTAGCTAGACATTTCATGTAGGACTGGGTTTCGTTCGTGTCATGAAGGGATATGGGGAAGTGTTATTGCTTCATGACTAGGTGGAAAAGTTCATGAGCCATGTTCCCGTCTCTTAGCTCATAAGAGAACTATTTGGGTTCATGGTGACTATAGAGTGTTTTGATTTATTTATACTTGTACATGATTATTGTAATTTGTATTTAGATGTATTATAGCATGAATTCTAATGGACTTTGTATATTAATTTATAGTCCTATCACCTAGATTGAGCATGGAATTTTTGTAAGATTTAATGACTTTTATTTATTCATATTTATGAGATTTATCTTTTACTTGTGAAGTTGTAATTAAGTGGATTAATTACATCATTTTACTTTTGCTATTTGTGATGTTATTTAAATGGATTATTTACTTTATTTACTTTTGTGATGGTTTGATTGCTTTACATTTGGTATTAGAGAATAGTTCTAGCATTGAGATCTCTGGGAGTGTGTTTTGGTCAGTCAGACTGCGCATGTGTGGGTCCTTGTATGTTGGCCTGTTGTGAATAGCATGTGCCTTCTTTTTATGAGGTTAGATAGACCCTGATGATTTTTCTTGAGTATGAATGAACTAAGTTCATTTTTTTTAGCGTTATGCATTAGTATGCAAAAGAGGATGTTGGATCATATGTTTGACTTATTTTTTCTATTGCCTTCTAGTGAATGCTTGCTTGAAAAGCATATTGCATTGTTTTATTGAGAGCATGATCATGAATATGAATTCATTATGTGGTTATAAGAAAGATAGTATTACATTTCCTCATTAAAGCTTTAAGGAGAGAAATGATAACTACTTCTTGAAGAATGGTGTGTTGTTATATCTTGGTTGTGAACCTAATTTTGTCCTAGCTTTTGTTCTTTTGGGAAGTTGCCTTCTAGTATGGGTCCCAAATATGATGAAACAGGGAAGTAGGTTTTCTTTTCAAAACCTACACACCGTTAATTGGTTTTACTCTTTGGCAAAAGTTAATAGTTAACGTTGAAATAGACGTGGGTACCATTGAAGTAGATGGATTGTATGCCTAGTTTTATGTAATTTTTTCTCTACCATATCTTGTTAATGTGATGTTGCATTCAAATTAGGGATGCATGTAGGTTAACAGGCACACACCAGATTCCACCCTACCATTTGTTTAAAGGTTGCTAGGCCTTTCAAGTAGGGTCAGATATTCTTCAGTTTTATTATGATTTTGTTGATCAGAATGCAATCTTTGTTGCTAGCTATCTTGAGTGATGTTGTGTGGAAATGATCTTATGATATAGATGTGTTTGGAATCTTAGAGGACTTGGTTGCTTGTGAGATTGAGTGTATTCTCTTAACTCACCCCAATTTGGATCCAGGTGCAGTGTAGCATCATACTCCCTCTCTAGTGGCTAGAATTAGTCACATAGTTCATGTAATGTGAAACTTTTGTATTTTGATATTTATTTATTTGACTTTGATAATTTATCTAAACATTGTAAAGACCAACATTGAAAATTTTATTCTTATGTATGAAAAAGTATAGCCATCAAAATTTGATATTTACTTATCTTGTGACCTTGATGGTCATGTTGGATTTACTTTTCAAATTGCTCGCATTTTATGCCTTATTGTTGAAATTGACTTTTTTCTTTCTTTTGAGATTGTTTATTTATTTATTATTGGTGGCTATGCTTGAATGCTTTAAATTGTTGGTCATGTATCATGTTATATTTTCTATCATGTCCATGACGAGCCTCTGATAGGTTGTGTAAGGGAGTAGGATGCGGATAATATATTATTTTGTAGCGAGTGTATTACTAAGAGCTTTGGTAGAATGACTTCACTAATTATTATTATTAGATGCATTAAACATTGTTGAAGTGTTGAGGAAGTTCTAAAATAGATTTTATTGTCTCTATAGATCACTTGAAGTAAGTTGAAATTTTGTATGAAGTTAAAGGTTTATAGGGTGAAAAGGCATTTTTGATAGAAGAATCAGAAAAAATTAATAAAGAATTGATGAATGTTAAAAGGAGTAATATAAAATATATGGAAAGAATAAAGGAGTTAGGAAAGGAAAAGTATGAAAAGTTTTGTAAAAATGACCTTTACGAAAAAGAATCAAGGTGAAAGTTCAAGAGAAAAAAAATGAAGAATTAGAAGAAGAAATGAAGTTGTTTGATAAGGTTAAAAAAAGGGGGGAATGAATATTTGCAAGAAAAGTTGAAGACCCTAGAAGGAGAAAATTCAAAATTGAAAGATCAAATGATGAGTTAAAACAATTGTTTGTAGCATGCCAAAAGGAAAAATCAACTGTCAATTTGTAAAGTCTCATGTGACATAGATGATTTGTGTTCTTTTGATCAATCACTTGGTAGTTTCTGAAGTTGCTTATTGCTGAAGAATGTAAGGATGAAAATGATGATGAATTTGCTATCATAGCTAGCTTTTTTTATGATAATGTTGATTTGAAAATCTTGAACAAAATTGGCTATATAGATGAAGGTTTGGGTAAGTATGGGCAAGGAATCAAAGAGTCCATTGAGTCAGTTGTGAGGACTAAGTATGAAGGTCTCAAGTTATCAAGGTAAAGGAAAAGAAAAGACAAATGTTTTTGCAAGTACTAAGAACTCATTTCAAGAAAAGGAGATTTTACATTGTTCCCATTGTGATAGAGAAGGACATAGAAAATAAATTGTTGGAATTTACGTCCTTGCAAAACTTGAGTTTTGAAAAAAAATCATAGTGAAAAGACATGTTGGAATAGAGAGTTGAAAAATGAATCTATGACAAGTTGTTTGAAAATGAGTTGTGGTTGGATACATGTATTTGATTGACAAAAGAAAAAGTAAAAGCATTGAACAACAGAAACAAAACAACAAAATATAGTGAATAGCCAAGTCTAGAGAATAGTAAAGAAATTGAAGAAGATGAATTGTTTTAGCATTGTACAAAAGCATGAGGAAGACAAGGAAGAGCTTTTCCAAAAATTTTGAATTATAGATCAGGTTGAAGATAAAGTTTGGTTGTAAGTAAGGAAAGTGGAAATGGATTACATTGATAGAAATGATATGAGTGGTATATAGTTTGAGAGGAACTGTTTGCACAATGATTAGATATGACCTAGTTGGTGCACCTTTGGAGTTTTGTCTTGTTGTTGGAGATCTTGACCAATGATTTATTGAAAGACTGAGCTTTTGATATTTTATTGTGTTACCATGAGGTTGTTTATGCATTATGAGGATTGATTCTAGTTTTTATGAGTCTATATTAATTGATTTATGCATCCTTGGTGTGCATTAAAGATGTGATTATTACTCTTGTGCTAGAATGAAGGTAATTGAGTGGTAGTTCTACCATGTGATGGATTACACATTGAATTGGTAGTTGTTCCATGTGAATTCACTAATTGATTATATACTTGGATTTACTTGATAGATGCAACGTTAAAAGTGAAATAAAGATATTGTTTTGTATAAAGTTGAGTATGACCAACAACTTGGTGTATGGTGCCACATGGGAGGATGTAAAAGGGCATTAATACACTTTGTTTAAATTGATGTTACCTTAATTTTACTTTGATTGATATAAGTGGTATACTTTTATTATTTTGTTGTGTAATAAGACATTGGGATGATGTCTCTTCCTATTGGGGAAGAATTACACGTCTCATTTTTATGGACTATATAATTATTCTAGATTAGTGAACATTTACCATGATTGTTTTACTTTGAGTAAGTTCCACATGTGTGAAGGTAATTAACATGAAATCCTATTTGCATAAATTAGAAAGTTGATTTAAATATTAAATATTATCAATGTGATTATGATGTTTTTCTTTAGCTATGTTTTGGGCAACTAATCTATTGACGTCGCGTTGAGTGTGAATGCAGGTATTCATTGAAGACAAGAACATGGTTGAGGTAGAGATGTTCTAGCCACTTTGTAAGAACTATTTCAGATGGTTAACCCTGATGCACTCACACACTCATGTAGTCTCATATTCCATTCTTTTGAATGGTTTACTATGCATTATTGAATTGATAATGTATGTGATTTATGTTTAATACTTAGAAAAATAATGAGTTTTAATTGTCCTTTTCGAATGCATGATTTAACTATAAATATTAAAGTTCTTTCAATCAAATTCAAAATGGTGAATTTTGTCTTATTTTTAAATAATAAAATATATAAGTGATTGTAGATATTATTGTTTGTTTGAAAAATAATATCTAATTTAGACTCAAAATAATTATGATTAATATATATATATATATATATATATATATATATATATATATTATTGTTATTATTATCATTATCATTATTATTATTATTGCATCTTGAGTTGATTTGGAGTGATTATGTTTATTTATGTAACAAGCCCTATGTTCACATTTTTCTTTTGCTCATCCTTGATGGATTCTGATAATCGTATATTTTTGTATTGGATTATTTGTCCTATCATTATTTTGTATTGGTACCTGCGAGGTGCAATCTCGGTACTGTTATGTTGTTGACATGATTATTGTTTATGTTGGATTTCATGCTTACATGATTAGATGTTGTTATTGTTACTTTTGTATGATTATGGATAAGAAAGGGATGATTTCATAACACTCATATCCGAGAGGCTTATGATATCATGACCCTCTTCTTGATGATTGATGTTGCTTCGGCTATATGATATATGTTATATGCACATGTACTTTGATGTGTGATTGGAGTGATGTAGGTACTGGGTATCGACTCCACCTAGATTCATAGGCGTGAGCATACTCTTATTCCTTGATGGTGGTTACTGGAGATAGTCACAGGCCCTGTTCCCTACCCTAGCCCACTATACCCTGTCAGTGCAATGTTCCCGTGTTGTTGTACTATGGTCTGGTTAACGGTAATGTGTGGATTACCTTACGGTCATATGTGGTTTACCAGTATGTCTAGTTGAGGAATTTTTCCATGGTTTCCATTAATCTTATAATATGACTATATATATTGGTGGTTGGTGTTATGATGTGGTTTCTTTGGCATCTTTGCATGGTTTCAAATGCGGTATTTTATAGTGTTTAATTTATTGGAGATTTGAATTGTTATATCCATGAGGTTTTAAATATGTTATTTTAAGTGATTTTTATTGCTCATTATGAGAGAATGATATATTTCATTTAATAATTTTAAATGATTTTATTAA
Organism: Cunninghamia lanceolata; assembly: GCA_027924645.1. Classification (NCBI taxonomy): domain Eukaryota; kingdom Viridiplantae; phylum Streptophyta; class Pinopsida; order Cupressales; family Cupressaceae; genus Cunninghamia; species Cunninghamia lanceolata. The sequence goes on from BSBN01000193.1 coordinate 12,410,776, forward strand.
TCCATTTTGTGAGCTCTTATAGTCTTATTTAAATCTATTTTGGGTAGCTTTGTATATTTTAATGTTGGATTTATTTAAAGTTCAATTTGGAAAGGTTTAGAAAAATAGAGAAGGCTATTTCCCTGATCCATTAGATGGATTTAATATGAGGAAAAAGTTGGTGAATGATAAATGCAGTGAGGAAATATCTTTTGAGGGTGGGTGAACAAATTGATTTTTTTTAGAAAGAATCTTGCATGCGGTGGAGATTTTGGATGAGATGCCTCCCAACAAGAGTTTGAGATTTATTTGTTTTGGGAGCAGCTCAATAGGGATGTATGCTAGCTATTCATTTTGGGGAATAGCCACCCCTTCTTCTACAGTCACAATTGCCAAATGAAGTGTTGCCTTTAAAGTAGGGACTTGGGCATTGTGAAGGAGAGATGAGAGGAGGGGAGGAAATTACTGTTTTGGGGGAGCCATAAGGAGTTGTCATTGCTGTTACAGTAGTTTAAAAAAATTTAGAAATCTCTAAATTACTTCTATGCTGCTTAGAATTTCTGGGAACAAAGGATTACTGTAGCTGCACCTGTGTTATTCAAGAGCATTTCTACTTGACCAACATTATCAGCAAATAAATAATCCTTCATATTGAGGTATTTGCCAATTATATTTCTTGAAATTTCTAGTTGGATGCTTATGTTTGAGTAGGAACTCATTGTGGAATGTTAGTTGATTACATTTTGGTTGGCAAAACTAGCTTTTAAATTCCTCTTTCCAACCATTCTTTTGCATTTGAAATTGGGCAAATAAACACAAAATTTCTTACCCAACACTTAATCTTCTTTCACAAACTCAAAACTAAACATAGAACTCAATTAGAATCACTAAAATATTAACTGGGTTGTCAAAATTGATTTTTGGGCACTTTTATTTTTCATGTTTTTGCCCAGCCTAGCAAAAAAAAACATTTTTTTTAAAACAACACTTTAACCACCTATCATAAGTGTATACCAAAGGTGGAATCCATGTAGAAATGCCCATATCTCAACTAGGTCATTTTCAAATTTGAATTCCGAACACTTTCATTTTTCATGTTTTTGCCCAGCCTGGCAAAAAAACTCATTTTTCAAAATATCACCTTATATCCCGTCATAACTTTAAAAAGAAAAGGTGGAATCCAACTGGAAATGTCAAAATTTGAACTAACTCAAGCTCAAATTTTAAATCTGGGAACTTTAAATTTTATGAAATTTTTATGCCCTCTCTTTCATTCCTATAAGCAATGACAAGAAACCTTGTTTTGTGCCACAGTCACATAGTAGTTTAATTCATTTAAAAGTGGTTTTAGTGGGATGTTTTAATGAGGTTAATATCGAATATAGGATTGGTTATCTTTTAATCAAGTTAATGATGAATGTTGAATGGTATTTGATCTATTTTATTAATGGATGTGATCAATTGTTTAAATGATTTATAACAATGTTTGCTTGGATATTTTAAATGGTTTTAATGATGGATTTTAGTAGTTTTTTCACTGTTTCATATTTGTTATGGATACCTCATTTGGTTAAACGAGATGAGCTTAAGTCTAGGTAATTAGAGTGGTCTTTTAGAGTGGCTCTCTACGGGCTCGGGGCCAGCAAGTGGCTACCAGGGGAACTAGTAGAAAGTTTATAGTAATAATTGATAACTAAGTAAAAATAATGGGGTAAAACACTAATAATATAATGAGTCCTCATGCATGGTTTGAGTGATTGTAAAGGCTAAAGATGCATACGAGAAGGCATATCCGTCCATGGGGCTTAGAGTTATCTGTCTACAGGGTGTTGATTTGGGCATGATTAAGTCTCCTCATCCATATGAGAGGTGTACTTGATTCCGTGTAGTTCCATCCGTTCAAGCATGCATGATGACACTCCATCCAATCTGCACTCTAATATCTAGTACCTTAGTAGTCATGAGTAGTACCCGACATTATTGGATGAGCATCTCTATGTTGTGACATTAGCTTTATGGATTGTATTCCATGTTTGCTCTATGTTTGATGTGAGTGTTGGCCATCTTGTATACCCTTGTTGTTGTTACTTCTGTTTGGGCCTTGTGACTACCTCCGAGCATGGTGGGGTGGTCTCTTATGAGTCCACATGGTTGGGAGGCATTACCACCACCATTGGGGACTAATGTACAGGTTATTGGAGCACCAGTTGGAGATGTTCTCTCTTATATTTATTTTATTAGGTATTGTATCTTATCCATGGCTATGTGATTGTACTTATGTATATTCTTTTATGTAATTTGTACTGTCTTGAGAGAGATGATGTAAATTATATTAATGAGAAGAAATGAGATGATGTTTTATATTTGGCTTACAGTTTTCTGGTGTTATTATTAGACCTGCTTGTACTATGATGATCATTATGGCTTTATGTTTAAAAGTGGTAAGGGGTATTAGGAACATTTGAATTGGTAGTTTAAAATGAATGTACTTTTAGCAATGTTTCAAAGGAGAGTGAATTAGTCCTCTCCTTTAGGTTGTACATTCAGCCATACTTGACCATGAATTTGGTCGATCTATTGAATCAACAATTGTATCATGTGTATGTTATCTATTTATATCAAAAAAATATTCTTGTCCTCTTTTGGCTCTTACCCTTCAGGGTTACATAGCAAGATGTTACAATTTAAAATAGATAAATAGTATTAATAATAGTATTATTATATTTAGAAAGCTAAAATAAAGAGAATTAATTAAATTACTATCATGCAAGTGACAGAAAGATAAATTAAATTATTTTAATCTAATTTAAATAGAAATTTGAGTCTTTTAGAGTGCAAAACTCATGCAAACTAAAAAATGAACTTTAGTTGAATATCAAAGACAAAAACCTAAACTTCAGAAGCCAAAACAAAGGAGAAGGATATTTTTTTAAAAAGGCATTTTTGAATAGAGAAAAACTAGTCAAGAATAGGGATAGAAAAATAGTGATAACTTTGCCATAAATTAGAATGAAATTAAAAACTATCAAATGTTCTGGAAAGATGGGGAAGAGAAAAAAAATCCTAGAAATACTTTGAAGAGATTCACATTATTTAGTAAGTGTTTTAGCAAAAGAAGGGGACGTGTTTTTATTTCTAAGTAGTGATAGGATAAGGAAAAGAGCAATGACAACAACAATTATCCAACCTTTTTTGCAGCCAAGTTTAACTAGGTACTTTTCTTGTTTTAAATTCCACTAATTTAAGATGGTATTTGACTAATTAAACCATAGTGAAATTGGCTTATGAGTCTTGTCTTGTTATTCTTTATACTCCTGGCTTATGCTAAGTAAATCATCTTCCTTCTTGATCTAGTTGTAACCATTGAAAACAATAGTCAACAAAAATTCTGGTAGTTATGAGATTATTCTTTTACAAACATAAATCTGATAAAAATATATCTTTCTTGTTTTGTTGTTAAAATTCAATATTTTTATAGAAGCTACCTCTTTTTCATATTCAAAACTAAGCATCTTACTGTTAAAAAATAACTCTTGAATTAAGATAATAGAATAAAAGTTCCTTTCAGTCTTGTATTGTTGAACCAAAAAAGTTCCTATCACAATAGTTATATTCTATATTTTTCATCTATATTTAATGCTGTTAAAAATTAGACTTTTGTTGGAAATTGATTTCTTCTTCCTCTTGACCAAACTAAGTGAAATAACTCTCTTAACGTAGATGACAATATTAAATTCATATAAAAATAATCATCTACTTACCTATTGTTCAAAAATCTATTTTTAAACATTATCAGTGACTGACAACAATCTAATTATGAACTCTATTCTTTATTTTTATTTCTATTATAGTTCCTGTCGTAGTTGTGATAGGAAGACTATTTTCTTGTTACTTGACTTCCTGTTACAACAATGATAGTAAGGTTGTTAAATTATTTAGGAAAACTATTACTTTACGAATATTTGAATGAATAGAATATAAGTTAAAATTATCTTTTCCTTATATGTTACTATGATAAAGTAAATTCTGAGATGTAAATACCATTGTCTTATTAAAAAGAGAATTGCCATACTTCACAGGAATATTTTAGAAAACTTAAATACATATTATGGAAACTAAATTAATATGAACTAGGAAATAAAACCGATTTAATAGCCTTATAGATGCAATTGTATGATTAAATGATGAATTATAGGAGAACATTGATTATTTTATTTTATTATTTATTTACTTTTTCTTGAGGAAAGATAGTAAGAATATTTGAAATAAGTATGCATGGATACTCATTGTTGAAGTGGAGTTGGCATACATCATTATTGATTTTATTGCTTGAATCATGAAACGGTATTGGATATGAAGTAAAATCATTGGTTTTCTATAATCTATTAAAACCATGGAAATATGAATTGAAAATATAATCATATTTCAAAGTCTATATTACTTTTAAATGATTTATGATGTTCTTCATTACTGCTTATTTGAAAAGTGTGTTTTCTTTTTTGATTCTTGGGAAAGGGATTAGAGGTGGTTATAGGTGATTTTGATTGATTGATTTATTTATTTGTTTATTGACTTATTTATTTATTTATCAGGGAAGGAAAGTAGATTTTTAACTAGGAATGCATTTGGGTTACGTTTGTGCTAGGATGTCAAATGTGGATTACCAGAGATGGTTTTTCCGCTTTTTAGGAATTAACCAATTACTATGTTTTAAAGGTTTTGATCTAAATGAGCTGTCATTGAAAAAGTTCAATATTATGTCTAGAAAACTTTATTGATGGATTGATATATATCTGTCACATCCTATTGTGATACAATCTGTATTTCATTATTTAGAATTGCACATTAGACATCAAGTTGCAATGAGTGTTCCCTCCTACCAGTTGTTTCCAGGTAGCTAGACATTTCGTGTAAGGCTCAGTTTCCTTCGTATCATGAAGGGATCCAGGGAAGTGTAATTGCTTCATGGTTGGGTGAAAAAGTGTCTGAGCCATGTTCCCATCTCTTGTTTCATGGGAGAACCATTTGGGTTCATGGCAACTAGAGAGTGTTTTTATTTATTTATACTTGTTGTACATGATTATTGTAATTTGTATTTGGATGTATTATGGCATGAATGCTAATGGACTTTGTATATTATTTTATAGTGCTATCACCTAGATTGAGCATGAGATTTTTGTAAGATTTAATGACTTTTATTGATTCATATTTATGAGATTTATTTTTTACTTGTGAAGTTGTAATTAAGAGGATTAATTACATCATTTTACTTTCATTATTTGTGATGTTGTAATTTAAATGGATTATTTACTTTATTTAGTTTTGTGATGGTTTGAGGGATTTACACTAATAAAATCATAGTTATATAGAAAATAAACTAAAACATAGAGAAAATACATTAAACATTAATTAAATATACTAAAAAAAAAAGAAAATATGCTAAGCCTACAAAAACATTGTTAGAAAACAAATAAGCTAATACACAAAGAAAATAAATTAAACATTAAGTGAGTACATTGAAAATTAATAAATTATGCCAAACCTATAAAAAACATAGATAACAAATAGGCCAAAACATAGAGTAAATATGTTGTTATCATGATAAAATGCCCTAGGAAATAGTTAAATATGTCAATCTAGAACTAATCACCAAACGGCATGGAAAAAATACAAAAAATAACTCAAGCTTACAAAATCCAAGATAAACTAGGGATGTGGAGTCCAACTAGGCATTTCAAATGTTCATATATACTATAGGCATTCCAAATGTTCATATATACTATCAATTTGAAGTAAAACAAGAGGGGATAAATGAAAATGAGAAAATTCCTATTCTAAACCCATGGATACCTAAAATTGAGATAAGAAGGTAAAAGAATAATAAATGTTCAAAGAAAAATAAATATTATACCTTCTTGTTCAATGTAAGTTCTCTTGGATGCAACTATTCATTTTTTGTGCAAGATCCCAAGTGATATGTACCTATATTGATGTTGATTGGGTGGAGGCTTGATGAACGTCCTTTGGCATTTCAGTAGCATGTGCCTACAAATGTTGGGTCCATGTGTTGATTGAGGGATAAGGGTTTATTTTATAAATGTATTGATGTATGGTTGAGATCTTATTGAAATAGACAGTTGAGATTGCTTAGGGTAAGCCTTTTGTATTCTAGGGAAAGCTAAGAGGATGAATGGTTGAGATTGATTATGGATGGAGGATTAACATGCAATACCTTCAAGAGAAATTTAGCTTATAGAGCAAGCTAAAAGATGGATTGCCAGGATTTTACTAGCTTGAATGATGGGATTAGATATAAAGTTATTTAATCTTTTGTGATGAGGTGGAATTTATTAATTTTTAATTGTATGTGGGTGGAGGGAAATTGATTTTGATTTCTTTATTAAGCAATAATGTTGGGATTAGACTAGGGAAATGGATTTATTTATTTTATGTAAGAGATGAAGGAAGACTTTAGACTAATAAATCAAATAAAAAAAGTATTTACTTAATTAGTGACATGGAGATGTAAGAAATTAGTTTAGTTAAATAAAAAAGATCTATTTATTTAATTTGATGATGCAAGAATGTGAGAGATTAGGCTAATTAATTAAGGAATACTAATTTATTTAATGAAATAGTGGTGAGATTATATAAGCATGTGGTTATATTTAACTAGTGTGGCATTGCTGAAAGTTTCAAACTTCATAAAATAGTGTGATGATAATTATTATGGAAGAGTTGTTTTTAATTTTCCATTTAATTAGATACCTTTTATTTTTTTTGATGAAAATGCCAAATTATCTATTAATCATAAGATAAAATAAAACACGCTCACAAAAAATAGGTTGGGTGGTATAAAGGCACACCCCTAAAGCTAGTCATATGGGCATAGCCCAGAATGTTCTAGATTGTCAATGGGTACACACCCATAATAACATAATAGAAATTATAAAAACATAATATTATGTAGATTTAAGCAGCCAAAGCAATACCCGCAGATGGGGGATCCCTGTCATCTAGGTTACCCCAAATTTATGTGGGGTCCGGGATGATATCTCATGGAGCCCAACCATCAACATTTTCTTAATTTTCATTGCTTGTATTTGGCTCCTAGTGCTGTGGTGAAATGGCCAAATTTAAGCGTGGAAAAACCTTAGTGTTATTTCAACTTGTGTTGGTTGGATTGGAAGTGCCAAGAGCAACCCAACCTGTATTGTCACCAATAGGCCAACCTGCATTATCATTTGTACCACTTATAGGATGACCTAATGTCTAGCCGCAATTACGTGGAGAGGACAAGTGTCTACGATAGTGAGGTGCATGACAAGGAGGAGGTTGAGAACATGGCCAAGAATCCCTAGTAGATCCACTCCTTTGCCTGTGGCCCTGGGAAGGTGAATGAGGTCTGACAGAGGAAGGAGAGTGAGGAACCCATGCCACTATGCAAGTTGCATTACCCCAGTGATCAAACAATTCATGTAAGTGAGAAACCTCAAGAGCCACCTTGTTTGCTTGAACTTGTATCTATAGAAGAACATTACAATAGATAATTGCTTTAATATAAAGAGAAATAGTTGTTCCAATGTGATTGTCTAAAAATATACAGGAATTATGATCCTTCCAAATTGTGAAAAGAATCTCCACCCTGAAAATATGACAAATCTAAGTAAATCTTGTAGGAAACCTAGGAGAACCACCTAGAAGTATTATCTACCATGATAAAGGCTCTAGTTTGAAAGGCCGAAAGAAATCATAAATCCATAGCCAAAATTGCTGGGCTCTGGTGCAATACCAGAAGAGATGCTGAAAAGTCTCAGCTTGTCCACAAAAAGGACAACGGGGATCCTGAACCCCAAGATGAAAAAACCTTGCTTTGACTGGCAAACCTTGAAATAAAAGGCACTATGTAAAATGTGCTAACTTTGGCTCAAGAATGGCCAACCAAATAGTGGAAAATCTATTATGCTAACTTGTATCTATCATTGGCAAATGGGGTGAGAGCCACCTGTATGCAAGCCTTGGCTTATAATGATGCATCAGTGTGTCTGGATACCATTTCCAGTCTTTCCACCAAGGCCTAATGGAGTGGATTCCCACTTTGTGAAACATTTTTGCTGGAATAACACTAACAATTCCATCATAGATAGCTTGATAATTCCTTTGAAAGCCAAATTTAACTTGAAGAGGTTCCCATGCCATAAGGCTCATGGTGGGTCTATGAAAAATACCCTGAAGAGTTTGGATACCTCTTTTATTCATTAGAATACACATGTTTTGACATAAAAATGATGTGTGTAAAGATATGGATGTGTATTTCTCATTATTTTTTGGTCATTTATTTAAACTATTTTTTAGAAAGCATTTTTTTTAGCTTTTGGCATTGACTTGAGTTGTAGTGAAATCTTTTTTAAAATTAGGTTTAATGAATATAATATGTAGTGCAATCAAATTAATTAATTTAGAGATACAATAGATCATGTCACTAAATTTAGAAAATTAGAAATTAAAACAAGTAGAATGATGAACTATGACTTAAGTTGTTATCATAATTTAACTAGATTAATTAATTGGGTCTATAAATGAATTAGATCAAATCTGCAAATTATAGATTTGAACCCTATATAAAAATTAACTTTGACTTGTGGATGTAAACTTGTTGACTCTAAACCTTGAATACTTACAAGTAGTGATTCACCTAGACCTACAAACCTATAGTAACAATGTAGAAAAATTGGAAATCACCTTATAGAGAGCTTGCTAAGAAAGAATCCTCTTCTTGTAACATGCCACTAAGATACCAAGTTAATAACATGATAGAAATAGTGGTAGATGGAATCTGATAAATGAAAGGATTACCCTAAATGAGAGGTAATAAGAATCTAAAAAATTGGAATGTGATCCTTGGAGTTGCCAATGTGATGTAGAAAACAATGCAAAAGACCTAGCATGCAACTAGGGTTTCAAAGTGTGTGGAGGTGGTGCAAACAATAAGGATTTGTGAAAATTGTGAAATTTGCATATGGATCCCTTTCTAAACTTGTAGTTATGGCTGATGGTACATACTGCTAAATTCAGATAATTTTATTGATGGAAGTAGATGATTTATAGATGCAAACTAGGTCAGGGGTGATATCTTCTTATACTTGGCCTAAACACATAATTTGTAAGGCATGGTATGGGAGTTGGCATAGAACGGCTAGGTGGGACTAAGTTGATTAGAGCTCATAATTTTTATTGAAGTTTGAAATATCTAGATTAAATATGTGAGTGAGAAAGTGAACAGGTTCATATGCATTGGTGGGGAAGTGAACGTGGGAGAGAAACAAATAATCTAAGAGTTCATAAGTGTTTTAGAATAATTTGATAAAAATTTAAATAATTATCTCGGATTTTAGATCAAAAGAGACAATTAAGTCAATCAAAATAATGCTTTAAATCAAATGCACATTATTTTCATGCAAAATAACATAAACTTTTATATATATATATATGCATTTTTATCCTTTACAAATTATAAACGAGTCTATAACACAAAAACTAGATAGATTGTTATTATGTCTCAACAAATTCTTATGAGTAAAATTGTCATTTAAAACATTATCCGGCAAGGCATAGCAATGTCTTACAAATACATTCTATCAAGTATCTATATAGCAATGTCAAAAATATATTTCACGATGTCATCAGTTTATCATAACAAGCATGAACAGCATTAATCTAAAATTTAGATAAGCGAGTAGTTGAACAAGCGTGTAAACGTAGTCTGCATTAAAATAAAATTTAGATAAGAGAGTACAATCTTTTGAGACATATAAATAGACGCAACTTTTGAGATGTGTATGATTAGATGTCTACATATTCGCAAATGCAAGAAAATTAGAGTATCGAAATAGATCAACGGTTTGATCTCTATGGTTTATGCAGCTGCTGTCATCACATGGATCAACCAGAACAGTATAAAATGGATTGTTCTGTGTGTGAGAGAGATGTGAGTGCCACTGGCGAATGCGGTTGTAACGAGTTATTCACATTGGAAAATGAAAATGAGAACAACTTCTACAAAAGACAGTTCCTCCATATTATCAGAAGCTGCATCAGATTTGACGTTCCTAATCCACCACAACAACCTTATTCTTATGATGTCCTTCACAGAGCTGCTCGTCAAGCTTTCATGAATGACCCACAAAGAATGATTCAATACATGGTATTTTTTAGTAATGGCGTTAGCATTGACATAAACAGCAATTGGTTTCAAAGATTTAATGCTGATGCTCAAACCTCGCATTCTTCTACTGACAACAATTGTGTTGGCGTTGAAAGTGGTTCTAGGGGTATACATGAATCAGATGAAGAGTTGAATCAGTATTCTAGAGAACCTTATTATTCTATTCCAGTTAGGATAAGATGGTGGGGGGTTGACACTAATATGTGGGGTGCAGAAATCGAAATATTAGGCGAGGGCTTGAGTTGGCAGCAAATACATGATGATATTGAAACTAATGCAGCTAGTATAGCATGGCATTTTTATGACTGGCACATTATAGAGTTTGGTTCTGGAGGAGATGTTGATTATATCCAAGAAATCCTTAATCTGATTGCCCAGATTGAGAGTACTGATGATTCTGTCAGAGGCCCTCCACCGGCATCTAGGAGCGCAGTAAAGTCTTTAACAACAAAAATAAAAATGGAGGATGGTACAGATGCATTTTGTTGTATATGTCAAGATAAGATTATGGTGGGCGAATCAACCACACAAATGCCATGTAAACATGAATTCCATAGAGAATGTATTGATAAATGGTTGGCATCCACAAATTGTTGTCCGCTCTGCAAAGATGAGTTGCCCGCAGAAGATCCAGAATATGAAGAGAGAAAGCGCCTCCGTGGTCCTTAATTTCATGGATTGGAATACAATTTTCAACCAATATACAATTATTATTGTGTTTTTTTTTTCAGGGATGTGTAGTATCTAGGAGCACTCTGAAGTCCAATATAAAGAGTTGACATGTTGTGTACTATGTTAAAGGTTGTTTAGCTATATTTTTTATTTGAGGTAGTACTCAATAAAAATAACTTGTAAGAGTTGTAGGAATGACAAATTAATTTAGAGTAGAAATCATTGCTTAATTTTAAAATATTTGATTTTTTCTTACTCAATGGTCTTTTATTTCACTGATCTAATCTCATTAGAATGGTCAATGGCAAAACGAAACCCTTGTATTGCCATTATACTTAGAATCAGTAGTAGGTTGACTTATTTAGGGAATGTTTTTTCAAACAATATTAGAAATGAGGAAATGTTATGTTTGTTTGTTTTGTTTTGTTTTGTTTTGTTAAGTTTGTTGAAATGATCTATATAATATTACAAAATGGTGAAATTTGTATATTTATGTTATTTTATTTAGTTTTGTGTTTATTTTTAAGGAAATGTTTATGTGTATGTGTTGGTTTCATTCTCCTAGTATTTTGTTCATCCATATACACATGTATTGTTATACATTTGGCTCCTACCCTAACTTTATAGACACATACTTGTACATTGATCTTATGAGCCTATTTATCACACTTATGTGTACAACTACTCTTATATAATCATTAGCCAATTCGATCTGATTGTTTTCTGACTTTGGAACATTTCTACAATCACAAGGGTGGCCCTATTGTTGCAAACATTTTCCCCTTCCATTCTAAAATTCAAATTTGAAATTTTGGCCAATTGGGCCCATTCACCTTCCTACCTTGTGCTAAATATTTCATACCCATTTCCAAAGGAAGAACTCATCTCCTCTTGATGGAATGGAAAACCTTCAAAGATATTTCTAAATATTACTAGCCTCACATATGTCAAAAAAGCCAAGGACATAGAAGCATTTCATGGGAGCAAATGAGTCAAATTACACAATGCATAGGGTTGAATCCACACTTCGAAAGGACTAGTCTATGACCATGATCTTTTCCTTTGATAAAGCACAAATCCAATATCCATTTTGAGGCATTTCATTGCCTGAGAAGCAACATATTTAAGGCACCTAATAAACTCCTAAATCTCTAGCAATGTCATTCAATGTATTGTCAACAAGCTAAGTACATAATTTATTATTGCATTACTTTCCTAAATTATTTGTTTAAAATCATCAATACCCAACTATATTTAGTTAATTAAAGTTAATTATGCTTGAATGATTGTGTTTACTTCATTAGCCTAGCTTAAGCTCTAAAGGAAATTTTATTTTCTTTAATATTTTGATGAACCAATTCAATCTATGGTTTTACATTAAATTAGGGTTCTTGAAGGTGTGATTTTTTTGAACTAAACTTCATTTGATATCCTCGTGTCCCATTTATATAGTTTCTTTTAGGGTTTATGCTTATATCAACTTTGGGGAAAATTTTAGTGGCAATTTGCCATCATATGGCAATTTTTTGACTTTTGGGGGGTTGAAATGACAATATTATTGGCTTTAGTAGAGTATGCTTTCACCTAGATTTGATTGTATTTTTCATGCCATAGCTTCAGATCACTCATGAAAATATTTTTTAAAATCCTAGAATAGCAATAGATCATGGTACTATTTATTACAGTTTGGTCTTGATCGCTGACATATTATACAAGCAACTTTTAATTAGGTTTCAATTGCCCACATTTTTACATAAATTATGATCATAAGGTTGTGCAATCTTCAATGAAATTATAGGGAATAGGGAAAAGGGAGCATGATTGCCAATAAAATTATAATCAATGATGGGAAAATGGTGGTGCATTTACAAATGATATTATAGCAAATTGAGGGAAAATATATAATATCACCATGCAATGATAGGTATATTTGAGAGAACATTTATTATAGCCATTGAATTATAGGTTCATGATTCTTATAAAGCATAACCCATCTCCTCAAATTATAGGTCTTTTAGGTTTAATGTGTTCAATCCCCCATTGAAAAATGTAGTATGACTATGTAGTATGGAGTGGCATTTATGAAAAACAATACTCCATTCACTCTTTTAGCATTCAATTTTCGATTCACCCATTTCATCCTACATTGTGAATTTGTAATTTCTAGTCCTATAGACTAACATTTGATTAATCCATTGTGAGCTACTAAAATGCTGGGGAATAGATAGGCTGCAACTCTACTTCATTCTTCCATTCTTAGTAAGTAACAAAAATGCCATATCTTTTTGTAAGAGTTTATAAAATAATCACAAAGACCATGGCCATGAGTTTGAAGAATATAGGCCAATATCTCTTTGCAACTTAGTTTATAAAATAATTACAAAGACCATGGCCATGAGATTGGCTACAATAATTCCAAGCTTCATCTCAGAAGAACAAGGAGGCTTTGTCCCTAAAAGAGAAACAACTGAAAGGGCTATAGTGACCCACAAATTAATTTACTCCATTCAAGCCAAAATGATCCCTTCAATGGTAGTCAAACTAGTCATGGTAAATGTGTATGACAAAGTTTATTTGGTCTTCCTATTAGATGCCATTTCTTTGTTTGGTTTCTCTAGTTAGTGGCGTAAATGGGTTTCATCTTGCATATCAGGCATGTCCTTCATGGTCTTGGTTAATGGGGAATAGATAGGGATTTTTGAGGCATCAAGATCTCTACATCAAGGGGACTCAATCTCCCCATACCTATTTATTATCATGGTTGAAGCCTTCACTTGGGCAATCAAAGAAGCCAATTTCATGAAATTGTGGAGAGGTATTCATATTGGAGGGGTGGAAGATCCCTTTATGCACGCATTCTTTGTAGATGATACTATGCTTTTCAAAATATCCATAGTAGATGAAGCTAGAGCCATACAAAATACTATCAGCTCATACTGTGAAGCATCAGGCTAGGTGATTAACCCATCCAATTCAAAGGTCTCCCTATTCCATAAAGAATTAGAGTTACAAAAATGTATTCTCAAAACTCTAAACTATAAAGTGGAATCACTACCAAGAAGCTACTTAGGAGTTCCATTGTTCCTAGGGTATGGACAAATTAAGTTTGTGGAACCAAACTCTTCAAATTATTTAGAACAAGATTAACTCATGGAAAGGGAAGTGGTTAACACTGGTAGGAAGATTAACCATGATAAAGGCAGTCTTAGCGGCCATACCAATATACTTGATTTCAGCCCTCAAAGCACTTAAAGGTGTAATTCAAAGTAGGAAAAATCCTTTAGAAAATTCTTATGAAAAGAGAGGTCAGACAAAAAAAGATACATCTTATGGCTTGGGAGAAAATCTACAAGAAAAAAATTATGGGCAAAGAAAACATCCTTAATCTAAGACTTCAAAGTCAAGCTTTGGGAGCCAAGTTGTTGTGGCATATGTACACAAAACTGAATATCTAGACTCTAGAGACAAGGAAAGAATCTATACAATGAAAGACCCACACAAAGGCTTTAGTATGTGGAATTTTATCACAAATAACAGAGACTTAATAGGATCACACTTCTTGTGGATTATCCATAACAGTAAGAAGGAAGATTTATGGGAGGATTCATGGAATGGGTGGAAAAAAATATCCACAAGGATTGATCTCACATAAGAAAAGGTCATCCTTAAACAACATTTGGGCATAAATGTTAGCAAATATTGGTCCCAAAACCAAGGATATTTTGATGCTAAGATTGAATGGAGGAGCCTTGAGAATTGCAACTTTTCAATAAGGGAGAAGAGAATCCTAAAAGACATTCGTTCGAGTAGGAAGATTTTCAAATGTAACATGAAAGATGATTTAGTGTGTATAGCTGATAATTCAAGTACTCAGTCAAATAGGGATATAGATGTTTTACAACTTCTTCAAAGTCAGATTGGCCCTATAAGATTTGTTGGAATGTGGCCATCTTAACAAAAATTGGGGCTTTCTCTTGGCTAGTTATCAATGATAGAATTCTAACTAGGGATAGACTCTAGAAACTTGGAATCAATCCTATTTTTAAGTGTGTGTTGAGTGGAGAGAAAGAGGATGTAAACCACCTACTTCTTCATTGTTCGTTTAGTATCAACTGTTGGAACTGGTGTATGGAAAAATTAAATTTAAGTGCTCCTCTCCCTAGATCCTTATAGGACATTTTCAAGAGTTGGCCAACATTGAACCAGAAATCTACCTTCGCGTGCTTATGGGAGGTTTGTCCTTCAATGATAATATGAGGGGATGGAATGAAAGGAATATCTGGATCTTTAAAAATGCCAAATGCTCAATAGATAAGGTTTTAGAAGAATTTTCATCATCCATTACAAAGATTGTGAATGTGAGAGTGAGTCCAACACATCAACTAATACAAACTTTACTTATTAGGATAGTCTAATCATTAAGAGATGGAACAATCTACAACTCTCGAATGCACACAATAAGATCCAGGCTGTCAATGATAATTTTGGGGGTACGGAAGGAAAGGAATTTTTGGATCTTTAAAAAGGCCAAGCGCTCAATAGACAAGGTTTTAGAAGAATTTTCCTCGGTCATTATAGAGATTGTGAATGTGAGAGTGAGGTCTAGCACATCAACTAATACAAAATTCACTAATTGGGATAGTCTAATCATTAAGAGATGGAACTAACTACAACTCCTTGATGCACACAATAAGATCCAAGTTGTTAAGTAAATCATAAGGGCTTCAATTAGATGGACACCCCCAATTTCTCCCTTTTTAAAATTAAACATTGATGGTGCATTTAGAGGCAATCTCGGTCCTTAAAGTATCAGCTGTATTATCAGAGACCTCGAGGGAATGTTGGTGGCAGAAGACGTGACAAAATTACTGGAAGGAACAAACAACCAAGAAGAAGCCTTGGAGTATATGGTCCCAGATTGGTTGTTTCAAATAATGTAAAAATATATATGGATTGAGGGAGATTCTCTGGTTATAATCAATGTATTTAAAAAGAGGATGGCTCTTAATTGATAGCTAGACTATATAGTCCAACAAACAGTCACCCTCCTTACGAATTTTAATAAGTTCCAGATCAGTCATTGCTATAGGGAAGCAAATCATGTAGCAGATCTTCTCACCAACATGGCAATAGACCAGGTAGCCACATGTATAGTTTCCTCACCAAAACAACTTAATGGGTCAGATCGAATGGAAGAATTAATTATGGCACACATGCCACTTCATAGCCTACGACCTTGTTAAAGAGCACACAAATTGGATTATTTTAACTCTCAATATTTCTGCCACCCAAAAGAGTGATATTAATATAGAAAGGACCCAAAATCTCACGTCAAGGGTGTCATTGGTAAAGATTTCATATGGAGTGTATTTATGGAAGGATCCGTTTGAACATGATTACCTCCATAGGATTGAAAAAGCCAATTGAAACAAAATCTATTCATTATCCTTCATCAAGTTTATATTAATGAGATCAAAGGACGTCACTATAAGTCCCTAGGTGGCTTCATCCACGTAGAATTAAACATAGCGGACCTATGTGTGCCAATAGTTAGATCATTTTTCATTGCAAATAACTCCATCAATGAGGCCTCCAACATTGTTTCCATGCTACACAAGGGAATTTACTCCATAACACCTCACCCTATACACATCATGATGTGATGACTTTACCTCTACCCACAAGGAACTAGCCTATTTAACCATCACTTGGTTCCTAAACCTCAAATTTACTTCACGCTTATAGTCTTCTCATTTCTGGCTTCAACAGTTGCTATATGTTCACAAAAATGGTGATATGGGTGATGAATCTACGTGTCCTCCTCCCTCCTCTGTTTAGGGAACACACAAATTTAGGCATGATGAACATAGTGTATATGAGGGAAACCTTTGAAATTGATTGTGACAATGTGGATTCTGTGATCCATTGTGTGTTGGGATACTTTCTCTTTCAACTTGTAGACAAGCAATTGAAGGGATCAGAGATTGCTTCGATGTTGATTTCAAATCTTTACCATATTTTGTAGGATTATGAATATGTGTAGGTGATCGACTTTGGTTTGGTGCACCCTTCTTTCTTCAATTCTAAACGTTGGAGAACAACTCTGGGTGAGTACGAATTCCAAGAAGGGATGACACCTATCGGTGACATCCTCGATAGGGAATTATTGCAGACTTCCCACCACGTGGTCTATGTATATAATGTCATACAAAGGTGGCTCTAGGTAGACTGTTACAACATAGTGACTAGGGCTTTGAATTCTCATTACTTCAAACTCCCGGAGCGGATGGCAGACTGGGTTAAGGAAGTATTCACTGTGGTGAGGTTCCTCTACCACCATGCCCTAGATCTTGCTCCCAGTCCCCCATGAACCCCAAGAACACTAGATTTGTATCTGCCCTTTGCCATGCCACCACCAAAAGATCATCAGAACTCCAACTAAGATTAAGGTAGTCTGGTCTAGTGCCATTGAAGCTGGTTTTTTTGTTTTTTTTGTTTTCTACTTTTGTCTGACGGCAGTTTCCTCCTTTATGTTATAAGATCTAGGATATGTGCCTAGTTTTTTTTGTTAATTCTACTCTCTTTTAATACAATATAGGTTCTCTTTCATCTTTCTTTATATATATCTATGATTAATCTCTATAATAATAGTTCTACTTTTCCTATGCACGTATGGTTTTGCATATTTGTCATGTGTTGATATTAATTTAAATATTTATTTACAGCTAGTTTTATATTTCTTTGTTACATAAACTATATTAATGGTTTCCACTATATTTCCTTCCAAATAAATATAGGTTGATGGTTTTGTCTCTGTCTCTCTTGCCTCCTTTCTATAGGAAGGTTTAAGGCACCTATATTTTAGTTAACCAGCACCATTGGATCAAACCAAATTAACAGTTTGTAGGGTTGTAGGGAGAAAATAATGATGCAAAGGTAAGGAGGTACTGTAATTGGTTAGAAAAGCTTGTGTGTAAATTGGGGGTGCACAGTCATTCTATTTTAAAGGTTCGTAGACTGGAATGTATTGCTAGGGTCCACCTATATAAATTTATTAAGATTCTTTAATAGTAAACAATATTTTTTTATTTATCCTGAGCCATTGAATCAAATGGCATTAATGGCTATCAGGGCTCGAAGTGAAAACCAAGCTTATCCAACTAGGATATAGCACCATTGTCTGGGAAAGGTGATGTACCATCCATCTTCCCTTCAATATTAGGTGTATAGGTCGTAGATATAGGTGTATGGGTCTTAGCTGTTGGGGCCTTTTTGTATAAATTTATTCACTTCCCATCATACTAAACAAACATCTTTTATTTATCTCAAGATCTATTAGATCAAACTTGTGATGTAGGAAAAACTACTCTTCAACTAAACATATCAATCAAGAGAGATTTTCACTAACATTACATTAGGGTTCTATTAACAAAATCTATGTCTATAGAACCACTTTATGTTTTGATTACAATGCTAGAAAATGAACAACCATAATTAGAATTTTGAGAAATGTACATAAATGAAATGAAAAAATGATATGGAAATTGGCACCAGGTGGACAACCTCACTGTCTAGGATGACATGTTGTGTGGATGTCCATGCATCATTCTATAATCTATATAACACTGAAATCCAGGGTTCTGTAATTGTACAACTTCACATGAGATTTAATGAGTTTCTTTTGATAATGTTCAAATGCAAGAATCAATACATGAAATTTGAAAGATAATGGAAATAGATAGAAATGAAATTGAAATGAGGGAAGTGACAAGAAAGAGAAAAGAATGTGCAAATGATGTAGGAGCATCCTTGGTTCAAGAGAAATCTTGCATCAACCAAAAACATTTGCATTTCAGTTTGCTTGTAGTTCACTTTGTTTCTTTTCATTTTCCAGTTCAGTTCAGGCAGTTCAGTTAGTAGTAGTTTCTGTATTTTGGTCTGCATTCTACCACAGTTGCATTTCACATCTTGCAGCGATGGACTTAACATCTAGATTCATTCATCTACATCATATCCATAATTTAGAGCATTTGGATTAAGTAGCGAAAAGAAGTTGCTATCAGAAGATTGATTGTTTTCTCATAGCAGAGCATTCTAACAGTCTCAGACAATCAACTAAAGGAGAAGACTTATAGAGCATTTCTTGACTGGTGGAGCTCAATGACACATCATTCAATGATCCTTGGTTCATGACTAACCTTCCCCAAGATCTGTACATCCTTCCTTTTAGTTGTGGAGGTGTTCTACATGCTTAGGTCTGACCTATCTGTGTACACACGTTACAACACATCATTGGAGTTTGTGACCTTCCCTAGCCGACACAGAGGAATATTTTGTTCTGGAGATGATATATATTGATGTAATAGATCCTTAGGAAAGTTGTTAGCATAGTTCTCATGATTTAGAAGATCGATAGTTTGGCTCCTTCATGAGGGGACTTAAAATCTATATCTTGCACATATTCTGATATTTTGTAATCAAGCCTTTGAGCCCTAATTGTAAGCTCGCATGTTGCCGGCCAATCTGTCTTTGAATTCTATTGTATACTGAATGACTAAATTTGTGTTTGTTACATATCTTTGAGTTTTTTCTGTTGTGTTTACTCTTGCTGCATGGCCTGGATAGTTCATTCTGTGAACCCTCCTACCGTGACTGCACCAAGTGGTATCAAAGTGAAAGTTTGAATCTTTGGGAATGAATTGAGCAAAGTTGGTGAGGGAATTCTATAAGATCTTTCTGTGGATAGATCATCAAATTGAGGCAGGTTAGTTGCATCGCAACTGACCACCAATCATGATGCAGTTGTCATCTTGTAGCCCGATCACCGAACTTGAGGCAGTTTGCACTTGATCCTACGAAGAATGCCACTGCGGAGAGTTGTTGCTATTGGAACAATGGCGGGTAGAATGGATGAGATGATGGAGATGATGAAAATGATGTGAATTTGATTGGATGTTGTTAAAGAAGATAGATGAAGAGGATTGATGTCGAGACCTAATGTTGAAAGTGATGATGAAGAAGAATTTCAATCTATTGAACAGATTCGTGAAACCCTCAAAGATAATGAGGAAGAATAATCAAACCAAGTAAAGATTTTGTGAGCTATTTAAAAGATTAGAAAGAGACCTAGAGTTGATGTGCCAAATTATGCTGGTAATTTGAACCCTGAAGAATTGATTTGACTGGATAAATGACATAAAAGAATACTTTGAGTATGAAGAAATTAAAGATCCGGAGAAGGTGAAATTTGCAAAGACAAAGTTGAAAGGACAAGCTACTATATGGTGGAAAGAAGTTTAGTTGGAAACAAATAGAAGAGGAAAAGAAAAGATTATGAAGTTGGATAGGATGGTGACAAAATTGAAGAGTCAATTCATACCTGCTGACTACAAGTTGGAGTTGTTGAAAAGATTGCAGAACCTGAGACAAAAGGAGAAATCTGTGAAGGAGTACACTGAAGAATTTCATTAGATGATTATAAGGACCAGACATAGTGAAGCAAGTAAGGAGAAAGTGGCTAGATACATCAATAGACCGAGGTTGAACATTCAAGAAGAACTAAGCGTGGTAAGGATGACATCTTTGGAAGAAGCATATCAGTTTGTCCTAAAAGTTGAAGAGAAGATGAATAAGAGACATGATCAAAGACAGAGAGGTAGAATATTTTTTGGAGGAGATAAATCACATTCAGAGTAGAACAAGCCTGATAGCACATTCAAGGAGGATAGAAGTAATAATGCTTACCGGAGAGATGACAGAATTTTTTTCCTAGTGCATATTGAAATGAAGGATACAAAAGAGAGGGAAGAGTATTTGATAAGAGAGCATTTAGAGGCACTTGTTTCAAGTATTAAGGAGAAGGACATAGAGCATTTGAATGTAATCAAGGTAGTACAAGTAAGAAGACAAAGAACAGTGGAAGAGCAGCCTTTGTGCAAGAAGAACGTGTTGGATCACCTAGTTCTGTTGGTAAGTTAGAGAAAGGAGAATCATTGGTGATGAGAAGAGCACTATTTCAAGTAGAAACAAATGAGGAACCGTTGTAGAGGAAAAGTTTGTTAAGGACTAGATGCAAATCAGTAGGTAAGTGTTGTAAAGTTGTGATTGATAGTGGTAGTTCAGAAAACCTAGTTTTACAGGAGATGGTGACTAAGTTGAAGTTGGAAAGATTGAAACACCCTAAGCCTTATCAGATAGCATGGAATCAGAATGATCATAAGGTACTAGTGAGTGAACAATGTTTGGTGAAATTTCATATTGGATCTTATCATAATGAACTCTTGTGTGATTTTATGCCTATGGATGTATGTCATATCTTGTTGGGTAGACCTTGGTAGTATGATAGAAAAGATATACATGATGGAAGAAAGAATACATACAATATAACAAAAAATGGAAAGAGAATTACTTTGATTCCTTTGGAGGATGATCCTAAGAGCGAAGTATGTGGGAATGCTAGAATCTGTTTGGTAGATGGGATGAAATTTCTGGATGGTTTGAGACATGAGAATATGTGTTATGCCTTAATTCCTAAGAAGCCTGAAACATCAAAGAAAGAGACTAAAGAATGACAACTGAAGGAGATAACAGAGTTGTTGACATAATATAAAGACATCATATCAGATAATATACCTGAAGGATTATCAGTCATCACATAAGGAGTATCAGTCACCACATGGATCTTATACCAAGAGCTAGTTTACCTAACAAAGCAGCACATAGAATGACACCGATAGAGAATGAATAATTGAATAGATAGATACAGGAGTTGCTGAGGAAAGGTTTGATCAGAGAAAGTTTGAGTCCTTGTGCAGTACCTATAGTATTAGCACCTAACAAAGATGAAGAATGGCAAATGTATACTGACTCGAGAGCAATCAGCAAGATCATAGTTAAGTATAGATTTCCTTTACCTAGAAAGGATGATATCATGGATTGTTTGAGTGGAGCAAGATATTTCACAAAGATAGACTTGAAGAGTGGATACCATCATATTAGAATCAGAGAACGAGATGAATAGAAGACTTCTTTTAAGACAAATGAAATATTGTATGAGTGGTTAGTGATGCCTTTTGGATTGACAAATGCACTGAGTACTTTCATGAGATTGATGAACGAAGTCTTGAAGAAATTCTTGGGTAAGTTTGTGATTGTATACTTAGATGATATTCTGATTTTCAATACGACAAAAGACGAACATTTGTGGCATATTAGACAAGTTTTACAAAGGTTGAGAGAAGAGAAATTGTTGATAAACATCAAGAAGTGTAGTTTCATGAAGGAAGAGTTAGTATATTTGGGATTTGTGATTTCTACGGAAGGATTGAAGATGGACCCTGAGAAAGTGAAAGTAATTGTTTAATGGCCTACACCGGAGAGCATTGGAGAGGTTAGATAATTTCATGGATTGGCTAGTTTCTACCGGAAGTTCATTAGAAATTTTAGTTCAATATGTAACCCTATGACAAAGACAATGAGAGGTGACATAAAAGACTTTAAGCGGACATCTGGAGTAGATGAGAGTTTTGAATTGTTGAAGTAGAAAGTGATAGAGAAACCTATGTTGGCATTACCAGATTTCAATAAGGTATTTCAAGTTGATTGTGATGCAAGTGGAAATGCAATTGGAGCAGTATTAAGTCAAAAAGGTAGACCTATAGCATATTTCAGTGAAAATTTGAATGATGCAAGGAGAAGATATTCAGTTTATGATCAAGAGTTCTATGCCATAATTCAAGCCTTGAAGAAGTGGTGACATTATTTGTTGCCTAAGGAATTTGTGTTGTATACAGATCATCAAGCTTTGCAGTATTTGAACAGTCAAGGTAAGATGAATTAGAGACATATGAGATGGGTAGAGTTCATGCAGAGTTACACTTTTGTGTTGAAGCATATGAGTAGAAAATCAAACAAAGTTGCTGATGCGTTGAGTCGGAGAAGAAACTTGTTGATAGAGATGAGAGTTGAAGTGTTGGGTTTTGATGAATTGAAGAACATGTATGAGGGAGACATTGATTTTGTAGAACCTTGGAAAGCCTATAGAGAACCTGTTGTGACAGATAGGAGTAAGTGGTTGGATTATTTCATTCAGGAAGAAATGTTGTTTAAAGGAAGTCAGTTATGCATACCTAGAAGTTCAATGAGAGACAATTTGATCAAGGAGAAACATAGTGGTGGATTGGCAAGACATTTTGGCATTGATAAGATAAGTGAAAACTACTTTTGGCCTCAGATACATAAGGATGTTATGATATTTGTGCAAAGTTGTAGAGTTTTTCAAGTTGCAAAAGGGAGTAGTCAGAATACTAGATTGTATAGGCCTTTAGCAATACCAGAGGGACCTTGGGAAGACATAAGTATGGATTTTGTGATGTGATTGCCTAAGACACAGAGAGGACATGATTCAATATTTGTAGTGGTTGACATATTTTTAAAGATGGCTCATTTCATACCTTGTAAGAAGACAACTGATATAGTGCATGTAGCAGACCTATTTTTCAAGGAGATTGTGAGATTACATGGATTACCTAAGAGTATAGTTTCAGACTGAGATACAAAGTTTGTTGGATACTTTTGGAAGACACTTTGGAAGAAGATGAAGATAGATTTGAAGTTCAATTTAGGTTTTCATCCATAGACTAATGGACAGACAGAGGTAGTGAATAGGAGTTTGGGAAACTTTTTGCGATGTTTGGTTGGAGAGAAGATAGGAAGTTGGGATTTGATTCTTTCACAAGTAGAGTTTGCATACAATAATTTAGTAAATAGGAGTACCGGAAGAATACCTTTTGATAATGTTACCAAAATAAATCCTAGAGGAGTTATAGAGTTGAGGGACATTGGTATGGAAGAAAAGAGAAGTGCAGAAGTAGAGGAATTTGTAGATCACATGAAGGTAGTGCATAATCAAGTGAAGAAGCATTTGGACAATATGAAAAGTAAGTATAAGGAGAAGGCAAATGAGAAGAGAAGACATAAGGAATTTGAAGTTTGATATGAAGTAATGGTATACTTGAGAAAAGAGAGATTTCCAGTTGGGACTTATAACAAGTTGCAGATGAGAAAGCTTGGACCTTGTAAGATACTCATAAAATTTGATTCAGGAAATGCATATGAAGTAGAGTTACCAGAGACATTGGGTATATCACCTATTTTCAACATTACATACCTTTATCAATATCATGAAGTAGAGATCAGTGACAGCATGGAAGAAGACTTGTAGAAACAGTTACCACAACAAGCACCAGAGCAAATTGAAGACATTTTGAATAGAAGAGTTGGACGCAACACAAGAGGAAGACAATACAAAGAATATCTTGTGAAATGGAAAGGTAGACTAGAAGAAGATTCAGCATGGATTTCTCAAGCTGAGGTGGACCGTCTTGGTTCTCCCCTAGCCCCAACAAAGTTAGGGACTCACTTTTTCAATAACCCTAGAAGTCTGATGCAGGAGCATCCCTCATTCAAGAGCAATCTTGCACCAACCAAAAATATTTACATTTCAGTTTGCTTGTAGTTCAGTTTATTTCTTTTTATTTTCCAGGTTAGTTTAGGCAATTCAGTTAGTAGCAGTTTCTATATTTTGGTCTGCATTTTACCGTAGTTGTATTTCACATCTTGCAGAACTAGACTTAACATCTAGATTCATTCGTCTACATCATATCTAGAATTCAAAGCTTTTGAATTAAGTACTAAAAAGATATCGCTATAAGAAGATCAACTATTTTCTCATAGTAGAGCATTCTGATAGTCTTAAACAATCAGTGAAAGGAGAAGACTTGCGGAGAATTTCTTGACTTGTGGAGCTTAATGACACAACATTCAATGATCCTTGGTTCATGGCCAACCTTCCTTGAGATATGCACATCATTCCTTTCAGTTGTGGAGGTGTTATATATGATTAGGTCTGACCTATCTATGTACACACATTACAATGCTTCATTGGATTCTGTGACCTTCTCTGACCGACGTGAAGGAATATTTTGTGCTAGAGATGATATATATTGATGTAATAGATCCCTAGGAAAGTAGTTAGCATAGTTCTCATTATTTAGAAGATTGATAGTTTGGCTCCTGCGCGAGGGGACTTCAAAGCTATATCTTGCACATATTCTAATATTTTTTAATCAGGTCTTTGAGCCCTAATTGTAAGTCCGCATGTTACCAGCCAATCAGTATTTGAATTCTATTCTATACTGAATGACTGAATCTATGTTTGTTACATATCTTTGAGTTGTTTCCATTGTGTTTACTCTTGCTACACGGCCTGGATAGTTCATTCTATGAACCCTCCTACCATGACTGCACCAGCAAATAATCATGTGTTTGCAATCTTCTTCATACAACTTATAACCTACATAACAAAGAAAATAGGGTTGGGCTATATAGAGGTTTTCCTCAGTCAAACCCTGGTTTTAGTGTTTCTACCTCAACGACAACAAGAGATTGATATGTTGATAAATATTTTGTGCTCTGAATTCTAAATATATCAATAATTTTGGTGAGCAGTGACAAAATGAGTTTTGATAAGAGAATATAAATGAAATATAATTAGTCTATGCAAGAAAGTAACATGCAATGATTAGTATAAGCATGAGCAAGATAATAGAGCAATGTAGAGTGTTGATTTTAGTAGAGGTTCACTATGAGAGAAAATAGATTCATAAATTTTCTAGAGCTTGACTATACAAGAAGATCTATCCTTTGAATGATAACTTAAAGGGGTTTTATAGAAAAGGAAGGAGAGCAAAAAGTTGTGAAAAGGATCATTTGGGTGTGAATAGACATGTAGGAAATATTAGAATGTCGCAAAAGCAAAAATGCACTTTCTAAAATGGTTAACGAACTAAAATCCACTATCAAGATGCCAGTGCTTCACATATAAGTCGATGTATACTAGTTTTTTTAATTCAAATTTATTTTCTAGAAGTTCTAGATCACTTGGGGTATTGCCAAGTTTAAGGAACATTTTGTTGTTTCTAGGTAGGATAAGCGAAAAGGGAACAACATAGAGATTGTGAGGTATCTATGCAGACTGAAGGCAAGATTAAGAGAGGGGATACTAAATTGAATGCCAAATAGAACATGAAATTATAGGCAAGTACAATTTACAATGCTACATATTACCCCCAATTTAGCAGGGGTATGGCTCTATGTGCATATGCATGCTAAACTATAGGAAACAAACTACTGAAAGTAAATAAGAATAAAAAGGATATCTAAAATTACTGACATTAAGTAAGAATAAAAAGGATATCTAAAATCATACTATAGAGGACACAAATCTCTTCAAGAAAAGGAACAAGCCCCCAGGATGAGAACCTACAAAAAAAACCTACAAAAATAATAGTGTTAGAGCATAAACCTACAAAACCACTATGTCATATAGCATCACAAGCATATACATAAACATAAATAAACTATACATACATAGAGGAGAGAAATACAAATAAAAAAAGAAAAATTTTGAGTCAGCAAAGTGAAGGAGACCTCAATGTGAAAGGTTGTCTCAATACCATGCATCGTCCTCGAAATGTAAGAAAAGTAAAGAAAAGCAAAAATATAGGTATTCTTAAGTGGAGATAGAGGAAATATAATGATTCAATCGATTGCTTCAAGGAGATAAGACATATAGGTAGGCATGGAAGCAATCAATATGAAAAAAGAAGAATACATGACTCTAACACTAGCTTGTTTTGTCCCTAAGGGTCATGTAAATAACAATACCCTAATGGATCATAGACTAAATAGCTGCATTATTCTAAGTGACCATGGGTGTATAAAGTTAGGTTATATGAATCACATCAACTAGGAATCTGCATTATGCTAGGTGATCATGAAATACCAATGCCTCAAGGAGCATATAAAAAACTATCTCAAGGAGTGTATTAATTACCAACACCACAGGGGGTGGAAGCTTTAGGGAGCATTGAATACAACACAATTGGGTTAAATGATAAGCTACACCTCAGGGGATGAATTGAAAAGCTACACCTCGAGGGGTGAATTGATAAAATGCACCTTAGGGGGTGTGAATAAACAAGGGTGCATGTATGGATGCACATGTGAGGAGAATATATGCTCCCCTTAAAATATTATAATGTATAATATGTGGATACTCAATGTAAAGAAAAGGAGAAAATAGAGGAGGGGAGATCCTTAGATAGAATGGACATCCCCGCAACTAGTCGTCACTACCTCATAATAAATGTGAGGACAACCATGAAAAAGAATATTGTGTTGTTACCAAAATAAAGTATGGTTGCATGTAATATTTTACCACCATGAATGACAATGAGAAAACAAATAAAGCTATAGGTGCCACATAGTGGGTAGAAACACAATAGTCTTGTGAGAAAATAGAAAAAGAACAATGAACTAGAGAGAGGATATGCTCAATATCACATGTCATGCAAAGAAGAGATAGATGCTTCATAAGAAAGAATAGTGAAAGCACCCATGTCAAGAAGTTGTTGAATTTTGTTTTGTAAGGTGTGGCATGCACTAGTGGAATGGCCAAGCACTCGATGATATGCATATAGAGGAAGTATTAGTTGAATATGTTTATGAAACTTCTTACATGTAGGAAGAGGAAGAGTGATCAAGTGAGCTTTGAGAAGCCTCAATAATATACATCATTGTTTTTATAGAAGATATGGAGTAGGAAGAAACCCTTTTCATTGTGGAGAAAAGTTTGATTCTTGAAAAGAAGAAGCCATAGAGACCTCAAACAATGGCATAGGGGATGTAAAGAGAGAGGAGAAGGCCAGAAACCTAAACCCATTGTAGAAGGTAATTGCAGTGTAGCTTCCACATGGACCTTATCTCCTTGTTCTATTTGCCCTAGACCATTTCCATTTTAGCCATGTTTAGAAAGAATTTTGTATTTGAGCTTGTAACTTATCTCCAAATTAAAAAGAAGAGGACAATCCACATCACTAGCATTTTTTAAATGAGATGTGTATGCACATGTTGGAGAAGTAATAGAAAAATTTACATGAGAAGAGGGATCAATTCTATAACCAAAATGCAGATCCTTGTTGAATGTGTGAATGTTAGAGTCATAAGATTCAACCTTATTTGCAGTAAGCCCATGGGGGTGAAGTCTAAGGAGACCCAATCATCACCAAGACATGAGGAAGGTCCCTCATCAAAAGAGAGGAATGATGGTGTTTGAGAGTTTTTTGTAAAAGGTATGAAGTTATGAAGAGAATGAAGAGCAAGCTTCCCTCGACCCAATTTATCCTATTGCCAGTATTGAAAGGGGTTAGGATCAATACTTGCATTATGTACCTTACAATTATGAAGAAATTTAATAGATTGATGAAGGCTAGACATGAATACACCCATGACATGAATCCATGGTCTACCTAGGAGAAGATTATATGAAATATTGTCCTGCATTACATAAAATTTAGCAAGCAATATAACAGGGCCTATAGTAATAGGCAATGTGATAGTGCTTGAATTTGGGTGAGCCACATTATCAAAACCTCTGATAGATAGATTCAAAGGAGAAATAGAAAAAGAATCAATTTCAAGATAATTAGGGAGTTCTAAATTTTACATGTTAAAAGAAAAACAACTATCAATAATGGTTCGCTTAATCCCAGTTGAGTTTATAGCTACAATAATCATAAGAGAATCATTCTTCTTCTAAAGTTGATTATAAGGGATTTCAAAAAAATGAAAATTGATATTAGGAGAATTATAATGAAGTCCTTCAAGAATAGCAGCCATGTCTATGGGATTTGTGGAAGATTGGGTAGATATCTTTTGGAAGGCCTACTAGAGGGCACTAAATACTTGTATTTATAATACAACGTATTTTGTGTTATTTGAGTATCCTTGCACATGTGTGACGATGACTCATGTACACATTCTTCTTAGAGGAATATTTAGGATTTAGCCACATCCTTATGAGGTTGGCACTTTGCACACACTTAAGTGATAGATGGCATATAGGAGTTACATGCAACTCCTCTTCTCACCTCTATTAATGAGGTGCTTCTCTCTCATTTTATTAATTTTCTTTTTTCTCTCAATCACGTGAACTGATTCTTTTGAAGAGCTCTCTCTCTCTCTCTCTCTCTCTCTCTCTCTCTCTCTCTCTCTCTCTCTCTCTCTCTCTGTGTGTGTGTGTGTGTGTGTGTGTGTGTGTGTGTGTGTGTGTGTGTGTGTGTGTGTGTGTAATTTTTAAGGCTTCTTGTTATCTACATATATTGGGGGGTTTTTCTTTACTTTCCTCCTTCAAAACCCTTATCTCCATTGTTGAATCTTGGTGGTGCTTGCTTCTGGTTCTTGTTCTTATTTGAATGGTAAATTACTTCAAACAATGCTTCAATACTTGATTAGTTCTTTCCTTGCTCTTTATTTTCAATTTCAATTAAATTAATATATAGTATAACATTATTAAATATAATAATATCATGTTTATATTATTACATTATTATAATCTTATTAAAATATTATATTATATTATTATTATATTATTATTATTACATTATTGTAAGATTTATACCCAAGAATGCAAGTGATTGAGAGAAAGAAGAATAGAAATCAAATATGAGCCAAATAAATTGTATTCAACTCAAGAGAATGCATAGAAATACAATAAAATGGGATGCTCATATGAGAGAAACAAGTGGGTATATATATGATATTCCACCCAATGTGGGATAAATGTAAAAATCCCGTAAGTAAACATAACCTATTGTGAAGAGAGCTAAAGTGGAGAACATACTAAGAAAGAGCTACATAAAAAGTAACCCTATTCACACTAACACCCCCCTTAAGTCCAACTGAAGGGAAAATGTAATGATGGGTCCTAGAAACAAGGCCTAATGAGGTACCCATGTACACAAGATCCCCTCAAATAGAAAAGGAAGGAGAAAACCTAGTGGGAAATAACTCCCCCCATGAGAGGATAAAGAAGGAAGGACTAAGAGAATCCCATAAGAGAAGCAATTGTGCCAATGGCAGATGCTCGAAATTGGAAGGAGAAGATGGTCCACACTCGTCGAATAATGTTTCTATCCTTGGGAATGGAAAAAAACCAAAGGTAAATGATGGATGTCTTCCCATTCCTGAAAGGAATATGAAGTAAGAAAGCTCAATAACTATGAAGTCTCTGAAACTATTTAGGTGTCGCCATGTTGATGCCAAAAGAAGCCACAATCTAATCAAGAGTCTCAAGCCTAACCAATGAAAGTGACAACCTAGAACCAAGTGGAAACTGAAATAGAACATGATCTAAAGATGAATATTTATCCTCTGAAGATAGGGATTCGTCCTCCAAATGTTTCTCAATGATCTCTAAGCCAACACCAAACTGTGACAAATACTGATATGGATCTCGTACCATAGAAGATTCAGGTACAATAACCATGGATGTATGGTGCTCACCATCAGTAAGACAATTGGACCAATGAGAATCTGGTACTTCTACAGAGGATGTCAACATGAATGATGACTTAGTCAGATATGTGGACTCATGAATATCTACATAAACTGACACTATAGAAGGAAATGTAGGCAAAGAAGGAATAAGATGGTCTGAATGTGTCCAAAAAACATCTGAATAAGAATCAAATCCATCAAAGAGATGATAAATGAAATCAATAGTGTCTCCCAAATATGCAATGTGGGACTCTACAAACAAGGATGAGATGTATGATAGGAATATATCCCAAGGAACTGCTTCTGGAAGACTGATATTAGCTTGCTACACTGAATCATTGTAAATCATGAAAGGAGCTACACTGGACTCAAATAGAGCAATATAGGTAATGCAAGAGGAGATGAGATCTTAATGCATGTCATCGGACTACATTGTTCATCCCCAAATGATGTGTCCACACAAGATGCCTTAGTATAAACAAGTGAAATTATATCTACTAATACTGAATTGCATGAAGTCTCTGAAGGAGGAGTATCAAGAACAAATCTCTATGTTATCTAGACATTCAAGTGTTTTTCATTCATCAAGCTTCATAGCTGTTTGAAAATCATATGGTAGAAAAACATGAAGTGGTTTTAAATAGTCTGCAATAAGATCTTCTAGAAATGGAGACTCGTCCAAGTCAACATACATCTCCCAAAGTTTGGTCCAATGAGTATGAGGAGAAGAAACCCATGTCAATGTACTCATTGTGTCAAAGTTGACATTTGAACCAAGAAATGATGCTACATAAATATTATTTTAATACCATACCAATCTTGTCTAAAATGATACAGGTTGAGGAACAAGTTCATAGAGATAGGGTAGGAGATTAAGCCATCTAAAATATTTCATCATACCATCTCGCCAATACTTATACTTACCTCTTTTTACTTTAATTATAGCTGGATGCTTTGTGATACCCATGATTACTCCTTAAATTTAGTCACACATAAGACTAGTTAAGAAACTGAATCCAACAAAAGCAAGAACACCAAGAGACTCCCTCTTTTTCTCTAAATCAAGAAGCTCCCCAAGCAAAATTATTTGGCACTTTATAAGTAGTGTGGTTACAATGAACCCTAGCAAGACAACACTAAGTGAACTTGACTTCAATATTTTTTTACAAATCCTCACAAAATGAGCATATACTAAAATTATAATTTTTGTATAAGACCAAGTGAAATTACTAGCACCACTATGAAGTAGACAAATAAATATGCACTTTCAAAAAAATAATCACCTCGATTCAAGGCCATATATGAAAGTTATACACTTTTGAAAGTCCCAAAACAGGAACTATGCAGAGTCACCTATGAGAATATTAGATTTTTGGAAACTTCGTGCACTAAAATCAGAAAATATCTACACCAGAACTTCGAGCACAAAAAAAAAAAAAGAAGCTTAGAAATCAGAGGTTGAGAGCTTGAGTTACAGCCACAGAAGTTGATCTGCAATTTCTAAAATGCTAATGAACTGGGGGTAGGATGAGGAATGCTTTTAACCATTAGATAAAGGCCAAACCCTATAGATCATTCTTTGGACCACTAGATAAAAGGTTGAACCCTATAGATCATGCTTCAGACCACTAGGTAAAAGGCCAAACCCGTGGAACACCCTTTGAATTGCTAGATAAAAGGATGAAACATGTGGATCACGCTTCAAACCACTAGACAAAGGGTTGAACCTTGTAGACCACACTTTAGACCACTGGACAAAGGGTTAAACCTTGCAAATCACACTTTAGACTACTAGAAAAAGGGTCGAACCGAGTAGATCACACTTCGGACCGTTGGACAAAGGGTCAAATCTTGTGGATCACGCTTTGAATTGCTGGACAAAGGGTCAAACTTTATAAATCATGCTTCAAACTATTGGATAAAGGGTTGAACCCAATAGATCATGCTTCGGACCCTAGGACAAAGGGCCAAACCCTATGGAGCACCCTTCAAACAACTATAACCCTAATGCTCATTTTAAACCCAAACTCTAATTATTTTAAATCCTAGCCTAATAATCATTTTAAAACCTAACCCTACTTATTCTATCTAAGTTAGCAATTTATATTACTAGTACTAATATAACAATATCAAAGTAATCTTAAAATTAAATGATTATGTGTTCCATAGATCTCATTTCTGAGTGCAAATATTTTATTAATGATATTTGTTTTTACTATAATATAACATAAATATAAATACATTGAATGAATTTGTATAATCAACAAATTTAATGGAAATATTATTATTAGATAAATTGAGGGTTAGGGTCGAGCTTCTGATATATAAAATAAAATAAAGATAACAACTTTAAACCCATTAGAGGGGAACATGTAAGACAATGAGTTGACTTTGAGGGAAACAATATGCACACAAGACCCAAAGAAGAATTGACAAGTCTTCAGAAATTGAGGCCTAGGAGAATCATGAAGGGACAAATATGCAACACAAATATAACCCCCTAAAAAAATTTCTATCAATCATTACTTCCTTTTGTCTAGGCCCTTCCTTTTACTCCTAGTAAGAAGTACATCCATGGTCCACTAAGTTCTACCATCAATAGCCTCTTGAACATCTGTCTAAAGTCTCTTTGCTTCAAATTTTAACCCTTTCTTCTTTGGTATGCTTGTGTTGGGTTTAGAGATGTCACTCATTGTTTAGGTGATGGAGCACTACTTTATAGGGGTCACTATTTCATCATGGTCTAAAAATTTAGGGAACTCATCCTCAAGATCCTCCATGAAAGGGAAGGTTCCCTCATCAACAGAGAAATCACCTGCTTACTAGGAAAGTTAGTTAAATCCACAATCTTCTTTATGAGGATTATGAGGAAGTGCTGACTGAACTGAAATTGTGATATCCACACTATTCATAGGATCCTGCCTTGAATCCAAAAACTTACTTTGATTATGCGAAATGAAATCTACATCCAGAGAACCCGACAAATGATTCTTAGTGAAGCATCATCTTGACATATTGTCAGTAGATATAGCAATCTTGCAAGAAACTAAAATTAGTGCCGAGGAGGGCAAAAAAAATTTAAAGTATTGTAGAAGATGGTCGGGTATCATCCTAAATGCCATGGGCACTACAGGAGGATTGGGAGTGCTTTGGTTGGCTAACTCAATGGATGTTGTCCTTGAGGATAGTCAATTTTATTGGACACAATGTCTGGTGAAAAGCAAGCAGGTTAATTGGGCCTTTCCAAAAGTATTTGGGCCTATCAAAACTATAGATAATGAAATGGTTCAGAGGTAGATTAAATCGAGAGCTGATGGGATGGGAAGTAATATGATGGTTCTAGGTATTTATTTTAATACCATCCTAGCCCTAAAGGAGAAGAGTGGTAGAATAATGAAGGAGAATAAAATAATGGTCGACTTTCGAGATTTCATTTTGTCTTTAGCGGTGATTGATTGTATCCCAAAGAACGGCTCATTCACATGGACCAACATAGGGTCGGGTTTCACTCTCACCATTGAGAATCTAGATAGATTCTTCATTGGCAGGGGATGGTTGAGCGAGGCTTTTAGATGTAGCTCCAGTATTCTTCCTGTTTTGATCTCCGACCACTTTCTGATGAAGCTAGAAATTAGTTGGAGTGAGCCGCTGGCTTAAGGATACTTTAAGTTTGAATCAATGTGGTGGTGGGATTTGAAGTTGATTGATCTTCTTGAAGAATGGTGGAAGGAGGAAAACATGTTGGAGGGGATGGTGAGCTTATGTTTCAATTGCAAATTGGCATATGTCAAAGACAAATTAAAGAAATGGAACAAAGAAACATTCAAAGACATCTTTATGGAGAAGGAGAAAGTTGAAATTGAGTTGGCAGAACTAAATGAGAAAGTAATTTGCTCAGGCATGACGGTGGTCGAATACCTAAAGGAAATCAATTTGAAAGCTAAGCATGCCGAATTGTTAGCCAGGGAAGAACTATATTGGTGGGATAAGGCTAAAGAATTATGGCTGAAGGAGGGAGACGCAAATATAATTTTTTTTCACAACTCTTCTAGGGTAAGGATGGAATGGAATCAAATAGATAACATCACTTGTCTGGATGGTAAGGTGGCATGTGATCATGTTGGAATTGAGGTGGAGGTTGTCCATTAGTTTGAGTCACTATTGGCTTCCAAGGTGTTGAGCACTAGTGAAGGTGATTGGCTAATTTTGAACTGTATACCACAACTTATTGGAGAAGCTAATAATAAGATGTTATGTGAGATGTTCTCTATGGATGAGATCTGATTGGCTATGTTTGGCCTCCACCCGGACAAAGCACCTAGTCCAAATGGGCTCGCAGCCAATTTTTTTCCAAAAGTGCTGGCATTTCATGGGTTCAGATCTGTTGAGATTGGTAGAGGATTTTCGTAAAAAGAAGAGATTCATTCAAGATCTAAACAATACTTCCATCACTCTAATCCCTACAAAGAATGAGTGTCAAACATTTGTTGATTTTTACCCGATATCATTATGTAACACAGTATATAAAATACTGGTGAAAGCGCCTACAAACAGGCTTAAGAAAGTAATAGGGAAGGTGATTTCTGAAGAATAGAACAACTTCAGCCCAGATAGGGAAATAATTGATAGCATAATTACCTTAGCTAAAATGCTTCACACAATCACTTCAGAGCGAATGAAAGGTATGTTAAATAAAATGGACGTTAGTAATGCTTATGATCGTGTACTTTGGATTTTCTTTCAGCTATCATGACCAAATTTGGCTTCTCAAAACTCTGGTTGGGGATGATAAAAATGTGTATATCTTTGCCTCACTATTCAATACCAGTGAATGGATCTGTGTGTTGTTTCTTCAATGCCAAAAACAGGTTGAGACAAGGGGGCCTGTTGTCACCTTTTCTATTTTTCATAATGGCGGAACTGATGGGTATGCATGTCTGGAGACATCGAGCGTCAGGTGACTAGAAAGGCATCACTATATCAGATGATTTGGAACCTGTGACACACTCCCAATTCATAAATGATACTATGTTTTTTTGGAGAATTTTCATTGAGGGAGGCCAAAGTAATAAAAGACGCTTTGAATTTATATGTAGGTGCGTCTAGACAACTTATAAACAATGAGAAATCTGAAATTTACTTCTTCAATGTTAATTTTAAATGTAGTTTTGACAGGTGTTCTAGTCTCGAGTGGTGATTACGAGGCTGGAAACACAGTTGGAATATTTTTCTCTATACCTAGAAAATTGATTTCTCGAGAGACTTCTAGATATTAGGGTTTAGAGTCTAATTAATCCTAGCCGTTGATTGAGATTAAATCATGGCCATTGGTTTTCAATGAGAGGATTATAAAAGAGGATCAATGGGCATTTGGAGAATATAGATCCGAGAAGTATTTGCAGCGATAGCAAATAACTAAATTTACAGCAATAGTAAATTGATTTGCAGTGAGAGCAAAGGGCGTAGTGATAGCGTTGGAGAGCAGTCGAATTGTCGGAGCAATTTCAGCAGGAACAATTGAGGGAAGGGAATTTACAGGAAAGAAATTTCCAGAGCTCTGCCAGTAAGAGGCAAGCAATTTTGTATCTCTTGATTTTCTGCAGTTGAATAGAATTCTTATCTGCTGACTGGTTTTCCCTTCGGGGTTTTTCCAGGGACAATTTGTCCAAAATATTGTGTTGATTTTATTTTTCTGTCTCTATGATTTTTCTGTGAAATTACAGCTGTGTTATTAATTAATATTTGTTGTAAGTTATTTTTTCGGCAGCCAAATAATCTACTTAAGATAGGAAATTAATAATCAGTAGCTGCAATAGATTTTTCACATGGTATCAGAGCAGATCTGAGGGCAAAACAGGCACAGGGAGAAAGGAAAAATAATAAATAAAATCTAGGGTTTATAAAACCCAGTTTGACCTCTTCAAATTATTATTATTTTCTTTTGAGATGGCCTCAGCAGGTTTAAGAGATTAGGATAGATTGGATGGAGCCTCAAATTTTGGTGTCTGGAAAGCCATAATTTCTTTATTGCTTGAAGAAAATGGTATCAAGGATTATGTGACCACTGTTGTACCTGTACCTACAGATGCAACACAGCTCTTAGCATATAAGAAGGAAGATGCCAAGGTGAGGAGGCTGATTCTTGAAGGTGTTAAGGATCATATTGTTCCGCATATTGCAGAGTTAGATACAGCAAAGACGATGTGGGATGCCATTATGAATCTGTACCAGAATGCTACCCTTAATCGGAAGCTGATTCTCAGAGAAAAGTTAAGGAATACCTAGATGAATAAGGGAGAAGACGTCACAAGTTACCTCACCAGACTTAGACTTGTTAAGGATGAATTGGTAGCTGTTGGAGACAAACCAAAGGATGATGAGTTAGTACGAATAGCCCTGAATGGGTTTACTAAGCAGTGGGATGTCTTTGTTCAAGTTATTAATGGACGAGACACCTTACCGAGTTGGGATCGACTATGGAGTGACTTCACTGAGGAGGAGCTTAGACTAAGTCTTGTTAATGGAACCAGCAGTAATAGTCAGAAAAGTGAGGTGGAACAGGAAAATGTTGCCCTAGCAGGAAAAGGGAAAGCGAAGAAGGGGTCTGGCAAAGGATCAAATCCAAAAAGTGAGAAGAAGAAGGACTTATCTAAGATCAAATGCTATGGCTATCACGAGTTTGGCCACTATGTCAGTGATTGCCCACAAAGGAAGAAAAATGTAGAGAAAGGTAAAAAGCAGACGACAGCTTCAGCAAGTGTAGATGAGCTTTCTAGCAGAATGGAGGATGAGTTTGCACTCATAGCTTGCCTAACTAGCTCAACCTCACAGGGTGTTTGGTATATAGACAGTGGGACATCATTTCATATTACAGGAGTTAGGGAGCACTTCTCTAGCTACAAGGAGGAGGACATCAGATTCCAGATTCAGATGGGGAACAAGTCCAAGTGTAATCCAGTTGGGAGAGGGACTGTTCTATTTCAGAGGGAGAATGGCAAGCCTATTTCCATTCATGATGTGTTGTATGTGCCAGGATTGGGTATGAATCTAATCTCCATATCTGTCCTTCAGGATAAAGGCTACAATGTACTCTTTAGAGGGGCGCATGTTTTAATCAAGCATAAGGATTGGAAATCACCCA
Source organism: Cunninghamia lanceolata (assembly GCA_027924645.1). Lineage (NCBI taxonomy): Eukaryota > Viridiplantae > Streptophyta > Pinopsida > Cupressales > Cupressaceae > Cunninghamia > Cunninghamia lanceolata. The sequence goes on from BSBN01000193.1 coordinate 12,448,191, forward strand.
TAGCTATTGGAGTTAGGAGCGGCCGACTTTATAGGTTGCAGTTTGATACTCCTAAGGCACTAGTGAGCAGTAGTAATCCTAGAGATCAAGGAGAGATATGGCATAGGAGGATGGGCCATATACATCATGGAGCACTTAAATTACTTCGTGAGACAGTGACAGGTGTTCCAGACGTGAGCATAGAGCATGATGATGTATGTAAGGGATGTGTATTAGGGAAGTTTGTGAAAGCAGCTTTTCCAAGGAGTGACACTAGATCTAAGGGGGTTCTTGATCTAGTACATTCGGATATATGTGGACCAATGTCAACGAAGTCTCTCAGAGGATATGAGTACTTTGTTACTTTTATTGATGATTTCTCTAGGAAGACCTAGATATACTTCTTGAAGACCAAGTATGAGGTTTTTAGTCACTTCCAGGAGTTCAAAGCTCTTGTGGAGAATTCGACAGGCAGGAAGGTAAAGGTTCTTCGGTCAGACAATGGAGGCGAGTACAAAGGGAAAGAGTTCCAGGAGTTCTGTACCAGGGAAGGAATCAAGAGAGAGTGGACCATTCCTTATAACCCGTAGCAGAATGGGGTTGTTGAGAGGAAGAATCGTTCTATATCGGAGGCAGCAAGGGCTATATTGTATGACCAAGATGTTGGATTTAAGGCATACAACTGAGAGGGGGGGGTGAATCAGTTGTACAAAACTTCTTGTTCTTTCAAACACTTGATTCTTCGTTGTTAGTTAACAGCATATCAATTAATCATCCATGAAAGCATAATACATAAACACAAGAGCAGATAAACATCAACACATTGAACACCAAGATTTTGACGTGGAAAACCCGGTTAAGGGAAAAACCACGGGGTGATTAACCCAAGGATTATTCTCTGTTAGAAGAATAAGAAAAAGAATGGCACTTGCCAATTAGGGCTCACTGCCCGAGCACACTGCTCACAAAGAGGCCCACTGCCTACAAGGAGACACATTGTCTACAAAGTGATAAAAATCACAATCTTGAACTAGAGAATGACATCTCTACCATGTTCGGATCAGTTCCATTTAAGCCCAAAAACCTCTGCTCTGCCTTTCGCACTTCTCTTCGTTATGTCACACTCATCCACACAATCCACACTTCGAAATGAACTCACAAACCGTTATTTATACAAGATATCGACTTAGGAACAAACATCTAAGTCGGCAAACAACCATAAGAGTATCCGCAAGATGAATAACACATCCGGTCGGCCACCACAAGAACATTCACAGGATGAACAACTCATCCGGTCGGCTAAACAGAGCAAGAACTTCATCCAGAAGAATAACTTCAATTCCGGGCTCTACTATCAATGCAGACCAACAACACAACCTCAACATGATCCAAGAACCTTCACAAGCCTCCCTGAATGACCGGATACATCCGCACTTCCTCTACTTACTGGAATCTCTTGTCTTCCTCATCCGGAACTTCAAGAACACAGACTGTCCCCACTGTCATAATGCAGGAGGTACTTTCGGACCTCCAAATCATACACAAATCAGGATGACACATCACAAGGACATCCCAAACACTCCTTCCAATCCGCAGATTAGGATAATACAATTCCGGACCTCACCGGACCTTTTTGTGATCCTCTGTCACCTCTGAATACTTGCCGGAACCGGTTCTACACCGACAGCCACAACTCCTTCAGATCTTCATGCGAACCTCTGAAATCTTAACTGAAGCATCTCAAGACTCATATCTACAAACCCTTTAATCCGCATCCTCCGGTTCTCAACCTATACAATACATTTGCCTTCTTCTCATCATTGTTCTTCACTGTTCCTGACTGAGGCTAATTTTCTCAATATCCTCAGCACACAGCTCATCAAATCCTTCTTGTCAATGCAATATGAGTATGTTGACATCAATGACAACACTGGCTCACCTCATACTTGCAACAATCTCCCCCTTTGTCATTGATGGCAACATATGATGTGAAAAACCATCAAGACAAGAACTTCTCCTTTCTGTCATAGCTCCCCCTATCAACAACAACTTTTCACATGTCTTCTCTTCCTTTACTACTCCCCCTTTGATCATCAACCACTTGTTTTTCACATGTCTTCTCTCCCCCTTTGACATCAATGGCAAAGGGCTCATACTTGCAATTCGAATACATCAGAATCATACCAGCTGCTCCCCCTTAGTTGCAGCTCCCCATCATCAATCCGGATCACAAGATATGACTGTGATATCCACCAGACTGATGCACATCAGTGCATCCTAGTTCATCACCGGAGGGGCCATGACCCCTAACTTCTCCCGGAGATATTCAAAAGAGTCCTTGGGAAGAGGTTTAGTAAAGATATCTGCAATCTGATCCTTTGAGGGAACATACTCCAATCTGACTTCTTCCTTGTTCACTTGTTCTCTCAAAAAGTGAAACTTGATAGATATGTGCTTAGTCTTAGAATGCAATACCGGATTCTTAGAAATATTAATTGCACTTGAATTATCACAGAAAATTGTGATAGGCTCCTCATATTCAACTTTAATGTCTCTTAGCATCTGCGTCATCCATAAGATTTGAGTGCAACTACCTGCTGCTGCAATGTATTCTGCTCAGTTGTAGACAGAGATATTGCATCTTGTTTCTTGCTTAGCCAAGAAACCAATCTCTTCCCCAAAAAGAATGCTCCACCACTAGTGCTCTTCCGGTCATCCACATCTCTTGCCCAATCTGCATCTGTGTAAGCATGAAGAGAGAAATTCAGATCTCTAGGGTACCATAGACCATACTCAACTGTTCCTTTCAAGTACCTAAAAATTCTTTTGATTGCCATAACATGAGATTCTATAGGATCAGCCTAGAATCTTGCCACAAGACCAACAACCTGCATTATATCTGGTCTAGTTTGAGTGAGATACAACAATCCACCAATCATTGATCTATACTTTGTCTGATCTACCTTTGGAGAATCATCATCTTTGCTTAACTTACATCCGGTTGCCATAGGAGTGTTCATTGGCTTTGAGTCTTCCATACCAAATTTCCTTAACAATTCTTTCACATATTTGGTCTGAGAAATGAAGATCCCTTCTTTTGTTTGAGTAATTTGCAGACCCAAGAAGAAATTCATTTCACCAAGCATAGACATTTCAAACTCACTTTTCATCTGATTTGCAAAAGTTTTGCACATACTATCTCTTCCTCTAAAAATGATATCATCCACAAACACTTCAACAATCAAAATGTTTTCATGATCAATTTTGAAATATAAGTTACTGTCAGCAGTACCTTTGTTGAATCCAATCTGCACAAGATGCTTATCCAACCTTTCATACCATGCTCTTGGGGCTTGCTTCAATCCATACAAAGCTTTCTTCAACTTGCAGACCATATCATCATTATCAGAAAATTGAAATCCATCCAGTTGTTCAATGTAGACTTCTTCTTCCAGATCACCATTTAGGAAGGCAGACTTGACATCCATCTGATATACCTTGAAGTCTTTGAAGGCAGCAAATGCAAGAAGTAATCTGACTGCTTCAATTCTTGCCACCGGAGCAAAAGTCTCTTCAAAGTCAATTCCTTCTATTTGAGAGTACCCTTTGCAGACCAATCTAGCTTTGTTTCTGATTACTTCACCAACTTCACTTAGTTTGTTCCGGAAGACCCACTTGGTTCCAATTACATTCCTGTCTCTAGGTCTGGGAACAAGATCCCAAGTATGATTTTTCTCAATTTGCATCAATTCATCTTCCATTGCTTTGGTCCAGTTTTCATCATTGCAGGCTTCATTTATTGTTTTAGGTTCAATCTTTGAAATCAGACAACATTCATCCTGATTTTGATCAACATTCCTTCTAGTTTGTACACCTTTGCTTCTGTCACCTATGATCTGATCTTTAGAGTGGTTCAGTCTTACATACCTTGGAATTTTGGGAGTATCCTGCACTGCTGCTTCTTGATCAGGCTCATTCAAACCTATCTCTTCTTCCTGATTTACCGGATCAGGCTGACTCTGTCTTACCGGAGAGGATTGAGTTCCTTGAACACTATCTTGGTCATCTTCATCAAACTCATAAAATCTTGAAGGCTTCTCAATTCCTTCATCAACTTTCACATTGGTGCTTTCTATCATCTTCCTCAATCTCTTATTGTAACACCGGTATGCTTTGCTTTGAGTGGAGTAACCCAAGAAAATTCCTTCATCACTTCTAGCATCAAACTTTCCTAGATCTTCATCTCTTTTAATATAACACTTGCTACCAAATACTCTGAAATATTTCACAGTAGGAGTGATGCCAAACCAGAGTTCATAGGGGGTCTTACCGGTGTTGTCTCTGATTTGAACTCGATTGAGAGTGTAGACTGCAGTGCTGATAGCTTCTTTCCAAAACATTTGAGGAACATTTGCTTCCAACATCATTGTCCTGGCAGCTTCCTGGATGGTCCGGTTCTTTCTCTCAACTACTCCATTCTGCTGTGGAGTCCTAGGAGCAGACAATTGTCTCCTTATACCCTGCTTCTCACAAAAGTCAATGAACTCACCAGATGTAAATTCACCACCTCTATCAGACCTTAGACACTTTAGTTTCAATCCGGTTTGATTCTCTACCATAGCTTTGAAGATTTTGAACTTCTCAAATGCTTCTGATTTTTCTTTTAGAAAGGTAACCCACATCATCTGGGAATGATCATCAATTAACAACATGAAATATCTATCACCTTGCAGACTCTTGATTCTTGTCGGACCACAGAGATCAGTATGTACTAATTCCAACAGTCCGGTAGAAGACTGATCTTTGCTTTTGAAAGAGACTCTGCTTTGTTTACCTAGCTGACATTCTTTGCACAAACTATTTGTAGGTTTCATCAATTTTGGAAGATCTCTTACAGCCTGGGTATTGCTTATCTTGATGATGTTATCAAAATTTACATGACACATTCTTCTATGCCATAACCAACTCTGATCAATTTGAACAAACAAACAACTTTTATTTGAACCAACCAGATGAAAGATATTACCTTTTGACTGAGTACCAGATGCAATTTTAGTTTCGGAGCTTGTAAAGATTCTGCATTTTCCATTCTTAAACCGAAGATCATAGCCTTTGTCTACTAACTGACCAACACTGAGAAGATTGTGCTTCAATCCTTCAACATATAGTACATTACCTATTTTGCTCTTTCCATCAAAGGAAATAGTTCCCCTGCCTCTGATTCTACCAGCAGAATTGTCACCAAACTTTACCATTCCTCCTTCATACCTTTCCAAATTCAAGAACTTATTCTTGTCACCAGTCATATGGTGAGAACATCCACTGTTAATAACCCAATCATCCTTTTCTTCCACTTGAGCAGCCAAAGCTTTTTCAACAACTTTGTGATTGACAGATTCAGAGAGTATTGAATCTTCTTCCTTGATGGCAATAAACACCCACTCATTTCCGGATTTGCTTCCTAGTTCTGATTCATCATCTGTTACTCCTTCATTGTCATCTTCTTCATGAACATAATAGCAATTCTTTTGAAACCTTTGTCTGTTAGTATTAGACCTTGCAGATCTTTCCGGACATCTTGAAGCAAAATGACCAATCTTATTGCAGTTGAAACACTTAAAGGGTAGTTTTCCTTCATACTTACCGGATCCTCTTGGTAGTCTCTTTGCAATGAGGGCTTCAAGTTGAGCTGTTTCTGCTTCTTCTTCTTCCATGTCTCTTCTTGCTTGATCATACCATGACATTTTCCTTGATGAGTTTTCTCCCGGATCAAATCTCTGTTTGCCTTTCACATAGGCACTGGCTTTGAAAGTAGATTCAGTCTTGGGAGGATCATCTCCAAACTCGGTCATTTCAAATGCAGCTAGTTTGCCAGCCAGTTGTTCTCTTGTGACAGTTGTGTGGGCTCTGAATTCATCAATGGCAGCAACCTTGATTTTGTAGGCAGCAGGAAGGGATCTTAGGATTTTGTAGACAATCTCATTTTCATCTAGAGTTCCACCAGCATTTCTAATTCCACATACCAGTGCATTCACTCTTGGCATAAAGGTAGTGATGTTTTCATCATCTCTCATCTTCAATCTTTCAAATTTCCCTTTCAGACTTTGCAACCTTGCACTTTTGACAAACTCATCTCCTTCATACAGAAGTTCCAGTTTAGTCAGGATCTCATATGCAGTTAGTAGGTCAATAACATTTGAGAGATCTGAATCATTCAATGCACTTAGTAGGGCTTCCTTGGTCCACAGATTATTTTCAGCATCTGTAATCTCATTCAGAGTTGTCGGACCACCTTGTGGAGGTACATATGGTTTTGAGACCATAGCCAAGTATGCTTTTCCCATACATTCCAAGTGACACTTCATGCGACCTTTCCAGAGAGTGAAGTTGGTTCCATCGAACTTCGGACTATCCTTCTTGTATGACGACATCCTGGATCTCCTCAAGCGGTTAAGCTCCTTTCAGAGGAACTTGGCTCTAATACCAATTGTTGGATTTAAGGCATACAACTGAGAGGGGGGGGTGAATCAGTTGTATAAAACTTCTTGTTCTTTCAAACACTTGATTCTTCGTTGTTAGTTAACAGCATATCAATTAATCATCCATGAAAGCATAATACATAAACACAAGAGCAGATAAACATCAACACATTGAACACCAAGATTTTGATGTGGAAAACCCGGTTAAGGGAAAAACCATGGGGTGATTAACCCAAGGATTATTCTCTATTAGAAGAATAAGAAAAAGAATGGCACTTGCCAATTAGGGCTCACTGCCCGAGCACACTGCTCACAAAGAGGCCCACTGCCTACAAGGAGACACATTGTCTACAAAGTGATAAAAATCACAATCTTGAACTGGAGAATGACATCTCTACCATGTCCGGATTAGTTCCATTTAAGCCCAAAAACCTCTGCTCTGCCTTTCGCACTTCTCTTCGTTATGTCACACTCATCCACACAATCCACACTTCGAAATGAACTCACAAACCGTTATTTATACAAGACATCAACTTAGGAACAAACATCTAAGTCGGCAAACAACCATAAGAGTATCCGCAAGATGAATAACACATCCGGTCGGCCACCACAAGAACATTCACAGGATGAACAACTCATCTGGTCGGCTAAACAGAGCAAGAACTTCATCCGGAAGAATAACTTCAATTCTGGGCTCTACTATCAATGCGGACCAACAACACAACCTCAACATGATCCAAGAACCTTCACAAGCCTGCCTGAATGACCGGATACATCCGCACTTCCTCTACTTACTGGAATCTCTTGTCTTCCTCATCCGGAACTTCAAGAACACAGACTGTCCCCACTGTCATAATGCAGGAGGTACTTCTGGACCTCCAAATCATACACAAATCAGGATGACACATCACAAGGACATCCCAAACACTCCTTCCAATCCGCAGATTAGGATAATACAATTCCGGACCTCACCGGACCTTTTTGTGATCCTCTGTCACCTCTGAATACTTGCCGGAACTGGTTCTACACCGACAGCCACAACTCCTTCAGATCTTCATGCGGACCTCTGAAATCTTAACTGAAGCATCTCAAGACTCATATCTACAAACCCTTTAATCCGCATCCTCCGGTTCTCAACCTATACAATACATTTGCCTTCTTCTCATCACTGTTCTTCACTGTTCCTGACTTAGGCTAATTTTCTCGATATCCTCAGCACACAGCTCATCAAATCCTTCTTGTCAATGCAATATGAGTATGTTGACATCAATGACAACACTGGCTCACCTCATACTTGCAACACAAGATATGCCACGTTACTTATGGGCAGAGGCATGCAGTACAGCAGTATACATACAGAACAGGGTTTCACATAAGGTATTGGGCAAGATGACACCAGAGGAGGCATTCTCGGGGAAGAAGCCAGATGTCAGTCACTTCAGGATATTTGGGAGTTTGGCGTTTTGTCACATTCCAGGGGCTACACATTCCAAGTTAGATCAGACTGCAGAGAGAGGGCACTTTGTGGGGTATAGCGAAACCTCAAAGGCATATCGGATATTTATCCAGGGACCAAGAGGATTATAGTCAGGCGTGATGTCAAATTCATGGAGGACAAGGCATATAGGAGGTCCAGAGTTTTGCCAGCAGATGATCAGAATGAGCAGCCAACAGAAGCTCCAAGGATTGTTCAACCAAAACAGGGGCAGTGAAGCACGAGTACAGTTACTAGTACAAGCATAGGCTCAGGTGCTGAGAGTTCGCAGAGTATGGAGCAACAGATACAACAAATCCAAGAGATGCATCAAGAAGATATGGAGTTTGATATTTCATCCTCTATAGTTGACAGGAGGAACCGTGAGGTTCAACAGACACATAGGGATACTTAGGAGTTTGTGGGAGCTCCTAGGACGAGTAGTAGACAGCAGAAACAACCAGCCAGGTATAATGACTATGTGGCATTGGTTAGTCAGTTGGTAGATAGTGAGCCTTCCAGCTATCAGGAGGCTACATAGCAACAAGTGTGGCAAGATGCGATGGTTGAGGAATATACCTCAATAATGCAGAACGATGTGTGGGAGGTTGTGCCTAGACCAACAGATAGGGCAGTGGTTGGATCACGATGGATCTATAAGATTAAGCATGGTGCAGATGGTAGCATTGAGAAATACAAGGTAAGGTTCGTGGCCAAGGGGTTCTCTCAAAAGGAGGGAATAGACTATGAGAAGACATTCGCTCCAGTGGCCACGTATACTTCTATATGAGCTGTAATCTCACTTGCAGCGCATATGGGATGGCAGATCCATCAAATGGATGTCAAGATGACATTTCTTAATGGTGAATTGGTAGAGAAGGTATACATAGAACAATCAGAGGGCTTTGTAGTACACAGCAGCAAAACCCACGTGTGCAGATTGAAGAAAGCTTTGTATGGACTCAAGCAGGCTACCAGAGCGTGGTATGAGTGCATTGATAAATACTTGCAGGGAATAGGCTTTGTGAAGAGTGAGGCGGATGCTAACCTTTACTACTTGATGGTTGGGGGTGAAGTTCTCATTCTTGTTCTATATGTGGACGACTTGTTTTTAACAGGTTCACTGGGGCTCATAGAGGAGTGCAAGAGGGACCTTGCAGCAAAGTTCGAGATGAAGGATTTGGGGCTTATGCACTACTTTCTAGGCATGGAAGTGTGGCAGACAGATGGAGAGATTTTCCTTGGACAAGGGAAATACTGCATTGAAATCTTGAAGAGGTTTAAGATGCAAGATTGCAAAGCCATGTCTACACCTATGATCATGAATTGGAAGAAGGTAGATGCATCCAAGGAAAAGGATGTAGACCCCACCTTATACAGGATGTTGATTGGATCTTTCATGTATTTGGTCAACACTAGGCCAGATATATCCTTTGCAGTAAACTCTCTTAGTCAGTTCATGGTTGAGCCAAAGAGAGTGCATTGGATAGTGGCAAAGCATGTATTGCGGTATTTACGTGGTACAATCAAGTATGGGATCAGATATGCTTGAGGTGATGGTATCAAGTTGATAGGCTATACTAATGCAGATTGGGCAGGTAGTGCGGTGGACAAGAAAAGCACTTCAGGGTGCTGCTTTAGTTTAGGATCAGGAGTTGTCTCTTGGTATAGCAGGAAGCAAAAGTCCGTGGCTCTAAGTTTTGCAGAAGCAGAATACATAGCAGCTAGCATGGCAACATGTGAGGCTATATGGCTTCGGAAGTTGCTGGTAGCCTTGTTTGGTCAGAGGGTTGAGACTACAGTGATACACTGTGACAATCAGAGTTGCATTAAATTATCTGAGAATCTAGTGTTTCATGATAGGTCTAAGCATATAGACATCAGGTATCATTTCATCAGGGATTGTGTACAGCGGAGGATTGTTCAGCTATAGTATATACCTACAGATCAGCAGGTAGCAGACATTTTGACAAATGCATTGGGGAAGGTGAAATTCATCTTCTTCAGAGAGAAGTTGGGTGTTATGCAGAACACCTTCCTCGCTAAGAGGGAGTGTTAATTTTAAATGTAGCTTGGACAGGTGTTCTAGTCTCAGGTGGTGATTACGAGGCTGGAAACACAACTGGAATATTTTTCTCTATACCTAGAAAATTGATTTCTCAAGAGACTTCTAGATATTAGGGTTTAGAGTCTAATTAATCCTAGCCGTTGATTGAGATTAAATCATGGCCATTGGTTTTCAATGAGAGGATTATAAAAGAGGATCAATGGACATTTGGAGAATATAGATCTGAGAAGTATTTGCAGCGATAGCAAATAACTAAATTTGCAGCAATAGCAAATTGATTTGCAGTGAGAGCAAAGGGCGCAGTGATAGCGTTGGAGAGCAGTGGAATTGCCAGAGCAATTTCAGTAGGAACAATTGAGGGAAGGGAATTTACAGGAAAGAAATTTCCAAAGCTCTACCAGTAAGAGGCAAGCAATTTTGTATCTCTTGATTTTCTGCAGTTGAATAGAATTCTTATCTGCTGACTGGTTTTCGCTTCGGGGTTTTTCCAAGGACAATTTGTCCAAAATATTGTGTTGATTTTATTTTTCTGTCTCCGTGATTTTTCTGTGAAATTGCAGCTATGTTATTAATTAATATTTGCTGTAAGTTATTTTTTCGGTAGCCAAATAATCTACTTAAGATAGGAAATTAATAATAAGTAGCTGCAATAGATTTTTCACATTCAATACAAAAGGATCAATACGAAGGAGGATTGCAAGACTCTTGGGTTTCACGATTACTGAGCTCCCTTCCAAGCACCTCGGTTCTCCGTCAGAGGCCTGGAAAAACAAGTGGCTCACTATGGCGGGCTGAACTGTCATGATCAAGGCTGTACTTTTGGCCATCCTTATTTACATAATGTCTTGCTTTAGGCTCACTCACAAGGCGTCGACAAACATTGGAAGCTTGATGAGAAGATTTTTATGGAAAGGGGCAAAGGATGACAAAAGGATTCCCTTGTTGAGTTGGGACATGGCTTGCTTGGCAAAAAGGGATGGTGAAGCGGGCTTACGAAAGGTGGATCTACAAAAAAAGGCATTAGGAGCAAATCTCTGCTAGAAATTGGATAGGGAACCTGATAGGCAATGGTTTAAAATCATCTAGAGGAAATATATGGATTGCCTTGAGCCAACTAGGATTCTTAGTATGGAAAATTTGTATGGTGGGTCACCAATCTGGAATTTCATTTAGGAGAGTCATCGACTAATTAGGGATCACTTGACATGGCAGATAGGTGATGGCAAAAGTGTGGATTTTTGGCATGACTTATGGGATGGCCATCTGCCCCTGGTTGATGCCTTGGGTTCTTGTGATTGGCTAGAGGATCTAATATGCAGACATGCCCAGTTTGTGGCTGAGTATGTTCAAGTGGTGAGTGGACTAAGTGGAGATGCGTTCAGTTGGAAGTCAGTTGACCTATTTGATATCCTTGAAGTGGTGAAAATACCTATGAGGGAATCACTTGTATCATGAAAAATAAACTTCTCATAGGTGCCAGATGAGATCATCTGGCGCGGCTTGAAATCAAGGGAATATTCGGTGACTGGAACGGGTATGAAATTCAAAGGGTGTGTCCTCGTAGGGAGACATGGCCAGTTTACATATGTTGAAATAATGGTATTCTCCATAAGGCTAGCACTTTTCTTTGGATGGCTCTACATCAGAGAATCTTGACTGGTGATAAATTAGCGACATATGGTATTCAGGGCCCGACAATGTGCATTCTGTGTAGAAAGGATGGTGAAAATGCCAATCATTTGCTACTTAATTGTCTATTTTCTTCAGTATGTTGGGATTGGCTCATGAATTTGCTGGAGTGGTCAACACTGAGACAGAATGATCTAATGGATTTTTTGTGGTGTTGGATGGCTTGGAAATGAAAAAACATTTGGGTTGACGCGTGGTTAGTGGCACCCTCAATGTTGGTATGGCATATTTGGAAAGAATGAAATTGTCACATTTTTAGTGATGTCTACTTGCCGGTTAATGATGTCATTAAAAAGATTGAGTAGGGCATTTTTGAAATCCTTATTACCAATAAATCAAAAAGTACATGTTTCTCCAAAAGGGACAACAATTTATAGAGGAGCTGGACTTCTCTGAGGCCTCCAGCTTTGTTATCGTCCAGTAAATCAAATAAACGGTCAGAGGCCAAGTGGGTCCCCCAAATTATAGGTCATTTCAAGATTAACTTCAATGGCTCCTCAAAGGGGAACCTGGGGATCTCGGGGGTAGGACGCATAATTCATGATAGTTCAGGGAAGTGTATTTGTGCATTGGTGAGAAAGATTGGGTTTATCTCTAACAATGACAATGAAATTGAAGCTCTGGCGTGTGGTCTCCAGCTATGTTTGGAAAAAAGGATCAAAGATGTGGAGATTGAATGAGACTCTCAGGTATGCATCAATGAGGTAGTGAAGAAAGTGATTCGGTGTAGGGGTTCACATTCTTCTACTTGCCATTATCTTGGCATAAATCAGATTCACAAAACTGAAACTCTCTCTTAATGAGGCATGACTTCATGGTTCCCAATATGCATATTGGACCCAAAACTCTTATTCATGCTTGTTTAGGCATCTAGTAAGATTAATACAACTGACTAAACACAAATTGATCACCCAAATGGATAACAACAATGCTCTAAAGACAAACAACTCAAAACTGCCTCTTAGCCTTATAACTCTTCCTCTAGGAGCGACCTATCATATCTTTTGATGCCCGAACCATATCAGAACTGTGAAAAAATTTTTAGACAACCATTTCCATGTTTTCAAACATATCTAAAAATCATCATGGACTCCTTTGGACCAAGCCCTCCAAAAATGGTTTGTTACTGTTCATGACTAGGCTTAAGGTAGGTGCAGCAAATAGGGTTTTTTGGCTATAACTTTCAAACCAGAACTGATATTCAAGAAAGAAAACTTGATTCAAATACCCATTTATCCCTTATTTAACATATCTCAAAATTAGGGTAGGTTATTGTGTATGGAATCCTTCAAAATTGGTCTGTCTTTCTGCCAACTAGGCCTAAAATCTAGAAATATCAATCACTAATTTAACCATAACTTTCACAAAACATTATAAAATTTGATGAAACCAACAGAAAAAGAAAGAAGACTCAGAGAATTATTAAAACCAATTGGTTGTACATCATTATTAGGCTGTACATGGTTGTACTAGCCTCGGGAATAGGAAAAAAATAGTCAAAATTAAAAAAAATTGAGTTTTCTTACATTATTTGATCTCCAAATGTCTTCCAACCACTCCACCACCATTACAACGATGGATTCAAGCTATTTATGTTTTTTTCAAACTTTTCCCATCATTTACAAACCAACTTTTCAACTACTACATGCCCTTGACCCTTCACATTCCATTTGTTGCATTTTTGCATTTTACAACATGACAATTTTACAAGATTTGACAACTTTTAACCATAATTGCAAAATGACCCAACCAAGAACTCCTAGGACCTAGAATAGACTTGTTGTGATGTAATCACACATCGCCCCAACATATTCATCATGGTCTGAAGGACCTTATTACATCATTAAATCATCAACCTTAAACCAAAATTCCAAAGTTGCCTCATGGAGGCTTGAACTTGACATGGTGCTCCTCCACCATACTCCCTGCCAAAAAGAAACTCAAGTCCCTTGAGTGAGGACATTCAAATGCATGAGACCCTGCAATAATCTTCTTCATCTTGAACTTTGGTTTATTTCTCCTCAAAATTTCAACAAGTATGAAGATTTATTTCTTATCCTTGTTCCCTTGAAACATGACTAGGTTCTCTTCCTTGCCTTTCATCTTTCCCATCAAATTCTCTACTCCGAATACCTCCGTCTAATCATGTTTACAAACCTCTGGAATGGTAGTGTAACTGTCCTTTATCCTCTCTTGAAAACAATGAACAAAGTATTGGCTCAACCACCATACTATCATACACCTTCAACTCATCTTCAGGCTTCATAAGGAACTCATTCTTCCACTCTATTGTGATAACATCCTCTTGTTTGGGAATGACTGCAATGTCCATATCTTCTTCTTTATTGTCCTTTTCTTGTTCACTACCTTTTTCCATCAAAGGTTCTTGTGCCTTCACATCCGGTTCTAATGTTTTCATTTGCCTTCTCTTTTTCATTAGCCTTTGAATAGGCCATACAACTTTCTTCTTTATTGTCAAATGCCAACTTAGCAACTGCTGCAACTTCAATTGGAACTCCCAATTTGTTCTTTCCATATCTTCTTCAATATATTGCAAAACTTGTTTCAATTCTCTTATTTCTTTCTCAACCTCTATTTGCCTCATCTTTTCCTCTTTCCTCTTCCTCTCTTTTTCTTCTTGCTTCTTCTTTTGTGAACTCTTGCCCAGTAAGTACCTCTTCAACAAATCCATTTGTCCTTCTTCAACCAAGTCCCTTTAACCTTGCTTTTCTTTGTCTTTGCCTCACCTAGGTCTCTTCATGTTTCCTCTACCTACTCTTTTGGCAACCAGGTTCTTTCTTCAACCTACACAAACACAAATACAAACCAAGCTCTCGCATGGCTAGACCTTCTGAGCTGTGATACTAATTAATGTAGTGCAGAGGTTCACATTCTTCTACATGCCATTATCTTGGCATAATTCAGATTCACAAAACAAAACTAATGAGGCATGACTTCATGGTTCCCAATATGCATATTGGACCCAAAACTCTTACTCATGCTTGTTTAGGCATCTAACAAGATTAAAAAAACTGACCAAACACAAATTGATCACCCAAATGGATAACAACAATGCTCTAAAGACAAACAACTCAAAACTACCTCTTAGCCTTGTAATCCTTCCTCTAGGAGTAGCCTATCATATCTTTTCATACCTAAATCATATCAGGATTGTGAAAATAGTTTTGGACACCCATTTTCAAGTTTTCAAGCATATCCAAAAATCAGCATGGACTCCTTTGGACCAAAATCTCCAAAAATGGACTATTACTAGTCATGACTAGGCTTAAGGTAGGTGCAGCAAATACGGTTTTTCGGCAATAAATTTCAAACCAGAACTGATATTCAACAAAGAAAACTTGATTCAAATACCTATTTGGCCCTTATTTAACATATCTAAAAATTAGGGTAGGTTACTTTATACAGAATCATTCAAAATTGGACCGTCTTTCTGCCAACTAGGCCTAAAATTTAGAAATGCCAATCACTAATTTAACCATAACTTTCACAAAACATGATAAAAATTGATGAAAGCAATAGAAAAAAAAATAAGACTCAGAGAATTATCAAATCCAATTGGTTTCATATCATTATCAGGCAGTACATGGCTGTACTATCCTCGGGAACAACAAAAAAATAGTTAAAATTCAGAAAAAATTAAGTTTTCTTACATTATTTGATCTCCAAATGTCTTCCAACCACTCCACCACCATTACAATGATGGATTCAATCTATTTATTATTTTTCAAACTTGTCCCATCATTGACCCTTCACATTCCATTTGTTGCATTTTTACATTTTACAACATGACAATTTTACAAGATTTGACAACTTTTAACCATAATTGTAAAATGACCCAACCAAGAACTCCTAGGACCTAAAATAGACTCAAACATATTCATCATGGTCTGAAAGACCTTATTACATCATTAAATCATCAACCTTTAACCCAAATTCCAAAGTTGCCTCATGGAGGCTTGAACTTGACATGGTGCTCCTGCACCAGAAAGAGTACCCAAATTGGAAATTTAAGCCATGGGTAATTAAAATTTGGGAATCTCTGGACAAGTTAGAAGGTTTTTCTCTAAAGCATGTGTATAGGGAAGCAAACACTATTGTAGACTAGTTGGTGAACTTGGGCGTTTTGTGTTGCGTGGAAACAGTTATGGACGAGTCTTCTCTTCCAAGGGAATTAATGACAGTATTTAAAAGGGATTGTGGTGAGGTGGCGAGTTAGTTTATACCTTTTGGAAGTCTGTAGAATCCTTAATCTGGCACCTTTACCCTCATGATCGGGTCGTCTTAGAAGCTAGAAGGATAACTTTTGAATCTTTTGTAGGTGCTGAGTTGTGCTAGGACCGGAAGGGCCAAGGAAATAAGTGATGAATAGACTGAGCACCTTTTCCAAAGAGTTGATGCTTTACCTGTGAAGGACTTCTCTTGGAGAGATCATTGGTGCTAGAGTTCGAGATGTCTATGTTGAGCATAGGTTGTTTGAAGTTGGCAGGCATAGTCATTAATGAGCCAAATAATGTGCCCATGAACCTGACTAGGGGATCACCCTGAGTTTTCTTAATCTAAATGAGGACAAGAAGAAAGGTAAACTCCACAAGACCTGGAATATGTATAAATTTGGTATGGAGGAGAAGTATTTAATAGAATACTTTTTGTAGGCCAACCCTGATCTGATCGTTCAAATGATATGGTTAGCCTCGATGGCTTTGCTAAAGGTGTTGGGTATTGATACCTTTGATTGTAACATCTCAGCCTCCTATGTAATCTTTCTAGTTTTCAAATAATATAGGGAGCTACCCCCATCCTGGCAGTGCTTATAAAAAAAATAATATATATTAATATTTAGATCAGTAAAATATTTCAGTATTGAATATTTATAACACAAATATATATATTATTATTTCATTTTACTTTAATATAGAATAAATATAAATATCTTATAATGATAATTCTACTAATTTCTATAATCACTAATTTAATATACATTCTATTAATAATATATAATTAATTATATTATTTCATTAATATTTAAAATATCAAATTTAGGCCAATAAGGGCATGGTTCGATAGTCAAGTCACATGGTTGTTGTGGTGGCGTCCAAGGTTCAAACCCACACTGGGCTAACAAGCTCAGAGGGCCAACGTGCTCGTAGGCTATGTGTGCCTTCGCTAGGCTGGTGTACCTTCATGGGATTGACCAAAGGGTGATAATGCCCATTGAGGACGGAGAACCCCAATTGTGCTCTCAGGTGATAATATATACAATGAATCAAAATTAAATACTCACATTAATATAAATATTATATTAATATAAATTACAATTTTAGTAATAATAATTTTTTGAAGTAATAATATATCCATAGACTTAAAAAATATATTATTTGTTTAAATTTAAACAAATATTATTTATTTAATAATGAGAATTTAGCCACTCAAAATTTAATTAAACAAGTTTATTTGGTAGTATTGCCAGCTCCTCAGTTCATTCCATTCCATACTTCCCTCCTGACTGTATTTTTTTCATTCCATTCCATACTTCCCTTCAGACCATATTTTTAGTGTGTTTGTTTTACTCAAAATAGTATTTCCACAACAAAGCTCAAAGTTTAAACCATTATTCAATATAAAAAATAATACTCAGTTTTGATTGGTTTACTTTAGATAAATTAATCACTAGAAAGGAAAAATAAAATAAAAAGTCTATAACCGATAAGCTAGATAGATTGTTATTATGTGTCAACAAATTCTTATGAGTAAAATTCTCATTTAAAACATTATCTAGCAAGGCATAGCAATTTCTTAGAGATATGCTCTATTAAGTATCGGCTCTACTTAAATGTCATCCACTTCCACAATTAGCGTTGAGTCAATGCAGACGTGGAAGTGGTCCCCGCTGGCTCCCCCTCTCATTCTCTTCCATTCCATCTACTAGTCTTAACTACTTAACATTAAACCCTTCACTAACCACAAAACAAAATAATAGGTTAACTTTCAAATATTCCCACTTTCAACTTCAACTTTTTCCATCTTTCTTATCACCTTCCTTGGGAGATCTCATAAGTAACTGATCTTTTGATTTATTTTTTCATTTGTAGCGCTGCATGTTATTCTCTTCATAGTTGTTCATCATTCATTTATAGCACTGCATGTATTGCTTTCATATTTCTTTCTATTCATATGTTGTATGGTCATTCCTCCACATTGAATTTCATCTCACTTCATGGTGGAAGGTTTTATTTCTTTTTGTTGTAGTGTGATGATGAAAGAAAATGTGAGATACATAGTGGGTTTATACCAAAACCATATACAATCTATAATGTTTTCTTTTGTTTGTCACAAGGAGTCACCCTTGTTGTACCTTGATTTACAACTGACATTACTGGTTTTAAAGTTAGAGAACTAACAATTTTTTTATTTCTGGGTTTATAAAGCATTTTTTCTTTCTATTCCTCTATTACAGAAGGAATTGATAACTGTATCTATGCTCGAATCCATGGAAAGAATGGCAGTGCTTCAGGGACACCCAAAGGAATGGACTATAGAAAATAAAAGACCCATCATGGCACTTTTTTTAATCTGTACCTAAGACATCTAAAAGCACCCTCTATGGCATAGCCTAAGAATGGCATACAAAATTATATTTTTTTGCTCTCTTTTATTATGTTTGACCTATCAAAGAATTCATATTAGTTTTCTCATTTTAGTTTTATCTCTAGGGGTTATTGTTTTCTTTTAAAAAATGATGCCATATAGGTCATGTAGCTGATCATGGGTATGCAGCTATTAAATTGACTACTAATATTACTACACCATTTAGGGTTCAACATTATTAATAATATTTGATGAGGAAAACTACAAACTTAATTTAGTCTAATTCTAAGGTTTTGGTATAATTTCAGATGCAACAAATTATGTCCCATGAGGTCCAACACCCACATGATGGTCCATTTTCCTATGAGGACCTTGTTTGGAATATATACCCTGATCAAACTAATTCAACCTTCCAAGTGGCTTGGGTTGAAAATGATAGAGTAAATGGTTTTATCGAAGGGGAATCCAAGAGGTAATCATATCCCATGCAATTTTATGTCAAGAAGAAGAAGTATACTCCTCTTAGTGATGCATCAAGAAGGATTGACTCATTTTTAGAGTACACTACGTAAGATCTTCATTTACTAATTTATATTGAAATACTAACATTAGTTAGTAAAAGCATCCCTCAAGGACTAATGTTATTTGTATTTTTCATTTTTGTGTAGAAATTGGTGCTCTTATGGCCCAAATGATTATCAAGACATAGATGGCACTTAATTCGATAAATCATTAGTCCCAAAGAGTGGCAAAGGAAATAGGCTTGGCTGAAAATGTAGAAGATGTGGAAGTCAGTGCCACTTTACAATTTGTAATATGCATCATAGGTCTGATCATTCACTATTGTCTTTTTACCAAGTTGATCATCTTGACAAGAACAAGAATGGATTTCTTTGTCATGGTCAAGAGGTTGAAGCTTTCAAAGGGAGTAGATCTTTATTTGCACTTCACATAAGAAAAGAATTACAAGATTGGGTAAATAATATGTTATTGTTAGGTTTATCTCCTAATCTAGTTCATATGAAACATAGTGAAATGGTCATGAACAAGTTAATCTTGTTCAAAGGACAAACAAAAAGAGATGACTTCTTGAATAAGAATGATATACAAAACATAGAGCATAAAATCAAACAAAAAACATATGTTCTACATACTAATGATGCACAATCTGTCAAACAATGGGTGGTTGCAAATCTAGAAAAATGGTTTGACTACCAAGAAATCAATGAAACTAGTGTTGATGGAAATGGAGATGGAGATGTGCCTTTTATTTTAGGAATTCAACTACCACAACAATTGGATAGGATGACAGAGTATGGGCATAATACCATGATAGCAATGGACTCAATATTTGGAACCAAGGCAATGAAGGTAAAACATTTAAGATTATTTTTCTTATCATATTTTCCTTCGTATATATATTTTATGATCTTAATCTTTGTACTCTAATTATTTTGTAGTTCCAACTATACACATTGCTTCCTTTTGATGCCCAACACATGGGGTTACCGGTTGTATGGATTATAATGTCTAGATCATGTACATCTGACTTAGCATATTGGATGCAAATTTTAATGCAAAGAGTTCTCTTCAAGAAAATCGAGTGAAAAATTAATGCATTTATGGTAGATGATGCTATAGCAGAAATTAATGCTATCAGGTGATTTTTATTTTTTTAAGTAATGTACATTGTTAATATTTACCTATATAATTAGGATGCTAATTATAGTTGTATTGTGGCCTTGTAAGGAGGTTTTTGGTTGTGACATATATCTCTGTAGCTGGCATGTTAGGAGGATATGGTTGAAGAACTTGATAGCCAAGGTGAAGGATGATTTTTCTAGAAGATAAATGTTTGATACGCTGGGATTCATCATGCATCACTCTCTAGATGAGGATATAGCTATTAAAGATGCTTGGTTATTTATGCATCATTTTTGAGACATGCATCAAAATTTTGTTGACTATTTTCAACAGCGATGGATCTATAGGGTGGGGATGTGGTCTAGATGTTGTCATACTCTTAAGCATACTTGTCAAGAAACAAATGGTTCAATTGAATCATATCACTCACATTTGAAGAAACAATTTTTAAAGACCATTCTACGTGCATCATATAGAAGAGTGGATTGGTTGGTTAACCAATTGACTGTGGATGTATACATATATTATTGGTGGATGCAAATCAGCAAAGAAAATGGTTTCTACAAAAACATTAATTTGGAAAAGGTTGAGAATGTGTCTTTGGTGCATGCCTTATAGATTCTTGATGATCACGTGATATTTGATGCCACCAATAGCCGTATTGCATGGGTTCAAAGTCAAAGAGATCACAAAATTTGTTACCAAGTGTATGGATCAATGCCAGGTTTGTCTATGTGTTAATGCAACTTTGCAACTTAGGGTTACACATGTAAGCATGCAGTCAAGGTGAACAAGATGAGAGAAAAAATTAGTCACACAAATAGAAATGATATTCCCCTAGTTGTTAATGACATTTCTAGTGTGATCACATGGGTTCATGGAGAGGACACTAGCATTGATATATCAAATGAATGTGTGAGTGTCTTTTTGTGTTTTTTTGCATACTTTTTTTACATTCTCTTTCAATATAGATGGTCATTATTCTCTTACTAATTATTTATATGCAAATCGATTAGGAAGTAGTAGATGACCAACCATCTACATTACATGCACTTGATGATGTTGATGAGGAGAACCAATATCACTCAAATGTAGTGTGGTTTCAAACACTCATTCTATGTCCATTACTTTTGTTTATATTCTACTAATATCTTTTATTGTTTAATATTTAGATTTTAGCACAAGAAGGTGGAGAAGGCAAAATAAATTCAATGAAGAGGGCACAAAAGTTGATTGAAGATTTTTTCTAAAGCATAGATGATGATGGAACAATATTCTTTTTTGAAAAGGGGTTAGAAGACTTGATAAATAGGGGTAGAGGCATGGCACTATCTAGTCAAATTGGACTACAACACCCCACTTTGCAACTATTCAAGTGTGTTGTGGATGGTCATGGAACTACACTTCATAGAGAGAGACTTGATTGAAATAATGAATATTAGGAGACATTCAACCATCTTTTAAGGTTTAGTTGTGTTTCCTACCCTTTCTTGTGCAATGAACAACAAGAATCATACTTGGCATGATAATTTGGATAGAGCAGCAACACGTGATAATGATAGGAGTGAAGCATCTTAATTTAGGGGCAAACACTATTGAGATTCTTTTAGATATACATTTATTGTCAAAGCTACTTTTGTTTTATTTAATGATTAGTCACTTTTTGAAATAATGACTCTTCATCTTGATATCTTGATATCCATATCTTTTTTTGTCTTTGACTATAAATTATAGGAGAATTCAAACTCTTTATTTTGTTAATAATTAAGCATGGAAGGATCTTAGGCTTGTTGCATTTTGAAAGCTTGTTACTTGTTTTCTTTTTTGAATTCTTGCAAGCAACTTCATTTAGTTTACTATTATTCTACTTATTATTAGATCTAAAAAATATTAGATTAGAGATTAGTAGTTTAGTTCTTGTAAATGAAAAGGAACAATTCGGTGCTTGTAATTGAACAAGTTTTCCAAATTTTCTTTCCTACACCTATGCATAAAAAGATGAATTGTTCTACCACATTAGTTAATGTCTACTATCATGCTTATGCCCACAACCTGGACTTTATTTGTATCCAATGATTAAGTATTGTTTATTTTTGTGTCATGGGACAAAATAAAAGGTTTTTTAATGAATTGTCCACATTTCTCATTAAATATCAATTTACAACAAAAAAGTGACTTGGTCTTTCAATACATACAATGTGTGAGGAATTATCAAATATATGTTTCATCCAAGTGTTATCATTACCCACAGATCATCCATCACATATCATTTCTAAATATGTTCTCTTATAGGACAACAGATCGTTTGACGAAGCATCTACCATACTGCATTTAGTAACATAAAGTATAATTATATACCTATGAAATTGGAAATATATGTGAGACTTGCAATGTGCAAGTATATGTGTGAAATTAGTAAATAGGGCACTAATAAGTGATGTGAAGTAGACTAAGTCGCATATATTTACAATAATTCTTGTTAATAAATTATACCCTTACTTTCTTACTACAATAGTAATGTCTTGTCAAAAAAAAATTTAACATGATAGGATCATAAATAGATTACTCCATGTTACTATGATCAAATGATTGAAGTCATTGATAACCATTATTGATTAATATTGCCTAACTTGTGCCAACCAACATTAAACTTTACCTTAATAGATTAACCATCTCCAAGATAACCATGATGGTTATATAAGTTCTCATCCATCTCCATGTAAATAACTACTAGTATATTTATATTTAAAAAAATATATCTAAAGTATGCCGAGGGATATCCCTTTTCCATAGTTTATTTTTTCCATCATTTTTATTTTTTAATTTTTTGATTTTTTTGTTTGATATTTTTGGTGATTTAAAAAGAAATTGCAAATAAGAAAATCATAAAAACTATGGAACCAAAAAAAACTAGAAAATAAAAATAAAAAATAAAAAATGGAAAAAATAAAAATAAAAACTAAAAAAGAAATTGGAAAAAATAAAAGATAAAAACCAAAAAAGAAATTGAAAATAAGAAAATCACAAAAACAATGGAACCAAGAAAATAAATTGGAAAAAAATAAAAAATAAAAAATAAAAACCAAAAAAGAAATTGTAAAAACAAAAAACAAAAAAAAATGGAAAAAAGTAAAAATTAAAAACCAAAAAAGAAATTGAAAATAAGAAAATCACAAAAACTATGGAATCAAAAAAGAAATTCGACAAAATAAAAAATAAAAACCAAATTTTTATTTTTTGTTTTGTTTTTAGATTGGAATCTTATTTATTTTAATTTTTAGATTGGAATCTTAAAAATTCACGTAGAATCTTGGAATCTTTGAGCTCTTCAAATCCACCCCTATTGTGAATGTACGAATGCCTCTCAGCATAATTACATTAACCACAAAAATTTTATAGGCTCTTTTGTTTAGCTAAGAACCAATTTTATTTTTCACATAATTATAAAATTATATGAAACATACATTTGTACAACTAAGTGTTAAGAGTGTTTAAGATTGTGTTACCTTTAAATGAAACACAAGAAACTATGGAGTTTTTTTGCATGGAGTAGCCTTTGTATACTTTTATAAATGGAGAAAAGGCTACCAAATGATTCAAGGTAACACGTAGAATCTAAATGTGTTCATTTGTTATGATAGCATTTAAATTCATTTTACAAGTCTCAATTTTTGTTGTCATTTTAAATTATTAAGTCTTGTGTGATGAATTGCTTACATGCCTCTTCTTCAACTTTGATAGCTACACTCTTCCTCTCCACTTGGTACACACTCTAGAACACTAATGCCTTTAGCAAGGAATGCTTCTCTCACAACCTTGTGGACCCTTGTATGAGGATATCTTTTTTTACTATCCACAAGACCTACAACCAAATAAAAGCTAGACAAATCAAGGGCTTGAAAATTTCTCTTCTTTGTTAGCTTCTCCATTGCCATCTCATTAGCCTCTTGCAATTTTGGTGTTGCCTCTCTTTCTTCCTCTTTCTCCATATCCATGAATGATATCTTCTCCCCTACCTTGATATCTACAAGGTTCTCCATGAGTAACACATAACCCATTTCTCTATCCATGGGATGCTCACATAATATATACACTTTCTCATTATATCTCAAGGCTATCTTTGCCTCAGACATGTTACTCCATTATCTCCTTCACTAAGACAACTCATCATGAGCATTAACCCTCCATTTTCCGCTCATAATTTTTGAACCTTGCTTGTATCTCCTTTATGTCATCTAACATCACTCCAAATTTTCTTCCAATGTGTACTACTATTAAAATATTTGTCATTCTTCCTCTTGGGTCATGTCTTGTCTATCTTTGTTCTATTCCCTATTATTGCAACTATCCTAGTTGTACTATCCTACATGATTACACACACATAGACTGTAGGTTTTTCTCAGAACCACTCACACTTTTACCTTTATCTAACAATACTAGATGAATTAGACTTTGTAGGTTCCACTACCATTATCCCCTTAGTGGATGATGTCTCTAAATACCTCTATCTGTAGCTTACACTTGTCTAAGGATACATGCAACACACTCACAAGCTCATTTCTAGTGTTGTAACTTTTTTGGTACTACTTGACAGTAATGTTAAGGTTGGAGACCAAAATGAAGAGTAGTCCCACCTAGTATCATAAAATAAATACACACAAATAATGTGGTAGAATGACTTTGGTCCATATTGTAGGAAGACTTGTAACTACACCAACAACCTACAATAGAAGACATCAACAATTGTAGTTATAATTATTTGAGATGTGTCCTCTTATTTAGCTCCCACACAAACTAATACTTGTAGGCTAACATAACCCAACAATCATACAAAGTGGAACCCAATTCACATGCACTCACATTGACATTCTATATATAACACTTCTAACAACAGTTAAATGGCTTTTTGTCATTACTATGGTTAGAAACATATACATACAAATAATAGTTTGCATACAATTTAGATAGACAAGGATTTAAGCTACCCCTATTTCTCCCACAAAATTGATCAACTCACAAATTCTCCCCCGATAGATTTACATAATCTCTCTACATACATGTAGCCCATACATCTCTCTTTCCAACCTCTTAACTTTTTGTTACTCTAAGTGAACTTCTACACTCATCTATCATAAGACCTCTTCTAAACTTCAACTTCTACTATTAAAGTAAGGAACTTTTTGTGATTTCAATTGCATGCAACTTAAAGCCCTCATTCTTTCTTTCTCTTGGTTGAATTGTGCTTGTTTTTACTTCCCTTATGCATGTCCTCTCCTACATTTGGCCTTTTGTATGTTTTAGCAACCTACTTATGGCTTCCTTTCCACATAGCTAGTTTTTTAACTTGTTATACATCTCCCACATGACTTCACACTCTCTTCTCTTAAGCATTCTCTCATAGCTAAACCCTTCAATCATTTGCATAAATCCTTCTTACATGTTGAAGAACATAGCCTCTCATAAAGTCTCACTTACCTTTCTAGAATCTTATTTTCTTGCCATTTATTATTCTGTCAATATCTAGTTCTTGAATATGCACCTAATCCTTTGGACACTAAAATACCTACGATTAGTAATTGTTTTTCCTCCTATAAATTTTGAAACCGCATTAATCTCTTCTTTGAATCCATGTCTACACATTAGATACTCAATAATGTGGTCAATGGTAGTTGAATGAAGTAGCCCAATAAATTCAATTACGATAAGGAGTCCAAATTGGTCCCTTTAGTAATAAGAATGTGCTCCTTTTTTAATCTATTATGTTCCATCAACCATGGCACCTACCAAGTTGTCCTAGTCATTAAATTCCAACCTTTATGAATGGAGGCATGAAAATTATTGCCAAAATGAGTCTCTTCAAGCTTTTTTTTTCCACTCATGACATTAAAATTGCCTCCCTTATACTATCACAACCTCTTGAGCTCTTTTGTAGCCCCATCATACACTCTAGTAATTAGAAACTAGCTTGTCAACCACCTACACACTCAGCAACGAATAACAAACTTTTTTAGCATCAATGGACTCCTACAACTTCCTTGACACTTCTTGTAATTTATATTAATTTGGTCTGGTCATCCCACAATAATGGGTTAGACTTTTTGGCGAAACTTAACATTGAAATCAATATTTTGAACTAAATCTTCACGTTCTGACACCTATAGCCGCTAAACCATTAGAAATTTGAAGATGATGTGAACTAGTGATTTGTGAGATATTGTTTGTAGATTCTAAATATATATTTTTTAAAAAAATTGGAGTTAAATTGTAAATTTTTTTTGCATCTCCTTTGATAACTGGTTTTAATAGTAAATAACATTTTTTAAAATTTATGTGTACTCCGTAACACAACTTTTTTTCTACAAAGGATAAAATTTTGATTCTTTTTAATTTAGATTGGTAACACCAATATATAGTGTATGCATTTGGTTTCATAATGTTTTGTTGAATATATATTTTTTAATTAATTTTTGAAGTCAAACCAATTATAATTTAGACATAGGCATATTCTGTAAAACATAACTTTTTTTGTATGTATCGAAATTTAATTTATTTTCTTTTATTGAAACAAAGACATCAATACCTAGTGCATAAATATTTTTTAGAATTTTTTAAAGTAATTTACTAATTTTCCATGTGTGTAGAATAGAGAACTTGATGTTTGGCGAAAAACATACATTCACAAGAAATAAAAAAATAAATATAATAATGAAATTAAATATATTTAAAATTATATTTTTTGGGAAGCCTATAATAAGGACTACATACTTACAAAGAATAAATTTTAAATGAATTCATTTGATCCCTCAAAAGATAAATCAAAATTAGTTTTTTTATCATCATTTTGATAGGTGTAAAGGAGACTCCATTATAGGTATGGTTTAAAACTAATGGGGTTCTATCCAAGGGGGTTTGAATCTAAGGGAGTTTGATCAAACCCTCTTCAATTAAAATCCTTTAAATGGAACTTTTTAAGGCTTAAATCATTATTTTTTAAAAAAATATGTGATTTTAGAAAAAATTGTGATGTCCCAGAAAGTGTAACCCATTATTGTGGCAGCACTATCTAACCCCATTAACAACCACCCATGCACTTAATTAGTGCCAAATCAAAACCCTTTCCTCATCCTAATGGGCTCCTAACTCCACCATGAAAATACTACCCAAAGTGAGCACATTTTATTTGCTCCAAGTGCACAACATCATGGCATTAAAAATCTCCTAGCTATTGCAAGTAACTCTGTTTCAATATCGTGGTTCTCCTTGTTGTTGTAAGTGAATTAGAAAAAACATTCTCTATTTTTGTAAGTCCCTTTGTTAGTGATTTTAAGTGGCCACATAGTTGTTGCAAGTACATTATGCACTATGACAACACATCCCTAGTGGCTACAAGTCAAGACAACAATGAATTATATCAAAGGTTGTAGTCAGTTGTGTTACATATTATTTGTTGTGTTAATGTGGTATTTAAGAAATTAACACTTTGAGTAGTAATTTATAGCTTGTGGCCTCTCCTACATTGCATATTTTATCACAAATATGAGAAAAAAAATATTTGAGATTGTTTGTATTATACATAGGAAGGATTAATATGTATATGAATTGAGGAGTATTTATTAGAATAAATTTATAATTTTCCTTTCATTTTTCAATAGGGTAGGGCATTTATGATCAACAAGACTTGATCTTGAATAGACTATTTATGAACCATTCAACTTCACCTATATATTAAAGACTATATAAACTATTATTTTAATTTTTAAACTGGGTCAATTAATGATTAAATATAAAACCGTGCCACATTGTTAACACTGTAAACTACAAGTCTAGTCAATAAGGTGGGTGTAAGCCAAGATCTAAAAGGACATGATGAGAATGCAAGTCATTCAAAGGAACAATTCAATTAAATGGAAAAGAACAGAGGTGATATTTAAAACAGATGATTTAAAGAACATTGAAGAACAAGACAGGTGCAAAAAAGAAAGGTACAAACTATTTTGTATCATTTTTATTGCACACATAAACAAGAGTGAGCTACTGTCAACTCTTTTTCAATACATTATATAGGGAAGGTGATATGTCCATATTTTGGAGGCAAATGCAGGAAGATAGAGGATTACGTTAGACCTCCCTGCGTCAATTTATTTAGATGAAATGCCACCAAGTTACATAGTTATTATAATGATCAGTATTTGAGCTGAACCCCAGAGTCATATACAGCGTCAACCTTCCAATTAAAAGGTATAAGTTTTGTAGCACACATCCATTCTCCTCCAGACAGCTGGAAACGAAGAGCGAGATTGCCCTTCGGAGGTGACATTACTATGTCCTACACACCCCCATAACTCCTCCGCATTGCTTTCCAATCATGTTTTCTCCTGCCAATACACCCTAACTTGTAAGCATTATATAAAATATATAGGAATTTCAAAGGAGAAATTGCATGATTTTATTTTGTATACCTTAGAAAGTTCAACACACACTACATCTCTTACACCTCCTTGGTGCAGCATCACTAAAGATAGATAATAGGGGCAATTGCTGCTTTTGATAATCTTGAACCAGATGTTGTAGCCTGGATAGTTGCAAGCCACTCTGACATATATGCAGTCACCATCAGCATTAGCTAGTAATACCTGAGAATATAGCTGCTAGTGTAATGTTAAACCTATAGTCTTACCGTTTGTACTCAATTTCAACAAGACCAAAAGCCCTAAGTAGCTCATATTTCCCCTTCCTGGCCATAGTCGCGAAAGCATGAGGACTTATAATGAAATCAGTTCTATCGCCTTCTCCATAATCTGTCACCACTAATGTTACTCCACTGGATGTGCAAAGGTCGCTATCTTTGCATCTGACCTATTTAAAACCGACACCATTCAGCATTCCAATCTATTGTACAAGGATGTTTATTTCAAATAAAATAGTAACGGTTTCACGATTTGATTAGTAATAACTACCTGATAGAAAGCGTCACATCCAGCCCCATTTCTGTACAACAGTCGACTTGCGGCAGCAACATTTCCAGCCTTGACGTCTCTCCCATAGTCACCATATCCACAAGTGCCACCTACATATTCATTTAGAGTTTCGTTAGCTTAGAATTAGATGATTTCTAATATTCCAAACTGAAGTTGACAATCTGATCTGATATAAAGTAATACCAACCTGGCATCCGATTCAAGAGAAGGAATTGCAGACTGGGAATCGCTGCAATAGTCCAAAATGCTTTGCCAAAAATCCTGTTCGGCCATATTTGTATTCCAAAGGGAAGGCTAATGCTTTTGCTTAGAATGGAAATACAGTAGATAGTTTTCACACTGGCCGTGGGAATGAACATTATACATTTTCTACACAACATGCCATTCAAATAATCTGGCCATCCATGTACCTCTCCTCCTCAGATTTCGAATAGTCTGGCTCTACTTAAATTTATCGAGTAGTAGAACGAGCGTGCAAACGTAGTCTGCATTAAAATAAAATTTAGATAATAAAATAAAATTTAGATAAGAGAATACGATCTTTCGAGACATATAAACAGACGCAACTTTTGAGATGTGTGTGATTAGATATCTACATATTCCGAAATGCAAGAAAAGTAGAGTATCGAAATTGATTAACGGTTTGATCTCTACGGTTTATGCAGCTGCTTTCATCACATGGATCAACCAGAACAGCATAAAATGGATTGTTGTGTGTGTGAGAGAGATGTGAGTGCCTCTGGCGAATGCGGTTGTAACGAGTTATTCACATTGGAAAATGAAAATGAGATCAACTTCTACAAAAGACAGTTCCTCCATATTATCAGAAGCTGCATCAGATTGGAGGTTCCTAATCCGCCACAACAACAGCCTCATTCTTATGGTGTCTTTCACAGTGCTGCTCGTCAAGCTTTCACGAATGACCCACAAAGAATGATTCACCATATGATATTTTTTAGTAATGGCGTTAGCATTGATATAAACAACAATTGGTTTGAAAGGTTTAATGCTGATGCTCAATCCTCGGATTCTTCCCCTGACAACAATAATTTTGGCGTTGAAAGTGGATCTATGGGCATACATGAATCAGATGAAGAGTTAAATCAGGATTCTAGAGAACCTTATTATTCTATTCCAGTTAGGATAAGGTGGTGGGGGACTGACACTTATATGTTGGGTGCAGTAATCGAAATAGTAGGTGAGGGCTTGAGTTGGCAGCAAATACTATATGATATTGAAACTAATGCAGCTAGTATATCATGGCATTTTTATGTCTGGCACTTTATAGAATTTGATACCCTAGAAAGGGTTCTATTTGATGAAATTCTTAATCAGCTTGACCAGCTTGAGAGCGCTAATGATTCTGTCAGAGGCCCTCCACCGGCATCTAGGAGTTCAGTAGAATGCTTAACAACAAAAATAAAAATGGATGATGGTACAGATGCATTTTGTTGTATATGTCAAGATAAGATTGTGGTGGGCGAATCAACCACACAAATGCCTTGTAAACATGAATTCCATAGAGAATGTATAGATAAATGGTTGGCATCCACAAATTGTTGTCCACTCTGCAAAGATGAGTTGCCCACAGATGATCCAGAATATGAAGAGAGAAAGCGCCTCCGCGGTCCTTAATTTCAAGGATTCGAATACATGTTTCAGCCAATATACAATTATTATTGTGTTTTTTGCAGGGATGTGAAGATTGTAAAGTGAACACTACGCTAGGGGCACTGTGAAGTCTCTATTGAGAGTCCAACAGTCAATGTACTGGTTCTTTAATAGGGATTCGAAAGGGATCCAACCTCTGAATTCATTTAGCTGTACCTTTTCCATTCTAGGTAGTACTCAAAATAAAATTAACTTGATGAATGTCAAGAGCAGTTGGAATGACATTATTTTAGAGCGGAAATGATCAGTTAATTTTAAAATATTTGATTTTTCTTATTCACCAGTATTTCACCGATCTAAGCTTATTAGATTGGCCAATCGCCAAACGAAACCCTTGTACTGCCATTATAGTCGAGAATCATTAGTAGGGAATGTTTTTCCAAACAATATTGAAGTTGAGGAAATGTATACTTTGGGTTGATTTTAATAATGTTTGTGGAAATGATTTATATAATCGTGTAATAGTGAAATTTGTATATTTATGTTATTTATATTTAATTTTGTGGTTATTTAAGGAAATGCTTTGATATGTTAAGTCTTTTATGTATCCATACACATGTATTTATGTACACTTGGCTGCTACCATATCTTTATGCACACATACTTGTACATTCACCTTATCTACCTATTTATCACACTTATGTGTACACCTATTCCTATATATTAATTAGCCACTTGGATCTAACTATTTGTTGATTTGGGGACATTTCTACAATCACAAGGGTGATGATGCAGAAACTTTTGGAGGTCATAACTTTTGACCCTAGAGTCTGTGGGTAGATGCACCTTGAGGAGTTGATTGAAATGCCAATAGAACTGGCAAGTTTAGTAGGTTGTCATTTTGACATTTGTTTGGGACTTTTTTCAACCATTTAGGGTCTCAAATTGAGGTCTTAATGATTTTGTAAGATTTTTCAAAGTTTTTTCTAATTATTTTTCAAACTTTACATACAATTAGATTAGAAAGTTGACAATTAGTCCTCTTTTAGTTATTTTCAAATAATTGGCAAGTTTCATGGCCATACGGATAAGGATGCGAAATTACCAAAAATGACAATTTTAGAATGTTGCTAAAAACTGTCAAAAAGGGTAATTTTCATTTTTGTATATTTTTATATTTCTTTTCAGTTGTAAGAGAATGGTATGGGATGAGAATAAAATTTTGAAAATATTTTTGTGTTTCTGAATTTGTTGGCAATAATAATGGTGATGAACATTATGCTGTGAAGTTTGGTTACATCATCTGGTATCAAAGCAAGAAGATGATTACAAGAGGAAGACAAAGAGTGGGTCTTGCCCAGATGCAAAGGGAAATGCAAAATTTACATAGGAAGCTAGAAGAATTTGCATGTATGATGGTTGATTAGAGGTTGAGACAAGGAAGAGATGATTTTGATGAAGAAATAGGTCAAGGAGATGAAGATCAACATGTAGAAGCTGAAGAGGATGTGCAATTAGAGTGCCTAACTTTTGAAGAGAGGATGCTCATAGCATTAGAAGGAAAAAATGAAGGGATTAAAATTGAAGTTTTAGAGTATGCATGCAATTTCAAACCAGATGAGTTGATAGATTGGTTGAATAACATCAGGAAATTCTTTGAATGGAAGACTATGATAGAGGAAAAGAAGGTGAAATTTGCATGCACCAAGTTAAAAGGTCATGCAATGATCTGGTGGGATCATCTGCAAAAGGAAAGAGCTAGAAAGGGAAGGACTCAAATCAAGACATGGAGTAAAATGGAGAGGCTGAGAGAGAAATTTTTCCTATAGACTATGCACAAAATCTTTTTCATAGATTTTGGAATTTGAAACAAAATTTATCTACTATGCTAGACTATACGAATGAATTTTACAAACTGTCCATCCACATGGAGCATCAAGAAACTTATGAACAAATCATTGCAAGGTATGTAAATGGTCTAATATTATCTATTCAAGATGAATTGAGCATGCATAGGGTTAACAGTATTGAAGAGGCATACCAATTATCTTTAAAGGTAGAAAAAAATAAAGTAGACAATATTTTCAAATGAATAGAGGAGAAAGGAGGGGGACATCATGTCCATTGCAATGTGGCTTGAATAATTATCAGGGAGAATCATCCCAAGGAATAGATAAATTAGAAGATATATGGCAAGATCCTCAAAGTCAACAATGAGGAAGAGGATTTCATAGGGGCAGAGGGTGGTAAAGGATGGGAAGTCCCATCAAAATCTTTCATTTGTTATAGGTGTGGTGAAGAGGGTCATAGGGCATTTGAATATCCAAACTATCACATGCAAGAAAGGAAACAAGGAGAACAGCCCAAGTTGAACTTGGTTCAAGCTGAGAATGAAGGAGAAGGGGCAAACTTAGAGGTTCCACTAGACGTGGGTGAGAATCTCATGATGAGAAGAGCAATGGTGATTCTAGAAAAAGAACCAGTTAAAGGTCTTGATGATTCTTCGCTTCAAACTAATATTATTTGATCCAAGTGCACCTCAGGAGTAGAGGTATGTCAAGTTTTTATTTATAGTGGCAGTTGTGGAAATATGTTTTCTAGAGAAATGCTAGATAAACTGAATCTGCACTATGAAAAACATCCCCATCCTTATCGTACTGCATGGTTTAAAAAAGGAAATGAAGTCACTATTGATAAGAGGTGTTTAATTCACTTTTCCATAGGAAAGACATATACAGATGAAATATGTTGTGTTGGCAATCCAATAAATGCATGCCATGTTTTGATAGGAAGGCCATGGCAATATGATATGAAGGTAATGCATGATGGAGAAAAGAATACATACACCTTTTGGAAAGGAGGTTCTAAATTGATTTTATTGCCTCTTAATGAAAGGATGGTTGAGAGTATGATTTCCACAAGAGAGCTTATCAAGGAAATGAAGGTGATAGTTCATTCAAGGAATGATGAATCTAGAGCAAGGTTTACCTGAGTTACCTTCAGATTTAACCATTTTGTCCAAGGACAAAATAAGTGACATAGAGAATAAAAGACATGAAGCTGGCATATTCGAAGAGTATGTCAAGACATTTATACATAAAGGAGAAGAAGTTATCAAGATTGCCATTGGCAATTAGAATGCCACTCTCACAAAGAAGAATACTTGTCCTAGTATTCTACAAAGGTACCAAACAAGAATAAAGAAAAACAAGGATGAGTGTAAAAGGATAATTGCTATGGAAGAACAGACGGATTTAATGGTTCAGGAAGGGATTTTGACCTTGAAGGAGGTATTTCAAATACCTTGATGGAGGATCAAGTTAAAGTTTGAAGAAGGTATACTCAGACCATGCATTATCAGCATACAAGAATTGGAGAAAACTGCTCAAGACTTGTTAAAGAAGCATGTAAAGATAGTGCAATGTCTGGTAAGATATCCATGCTCCAAGGCTCAAGTCTATGATGTGTCTATAGAAGTAAAAGAATTCAAGGATATCTTCCATTCATGCATTGATGACCCCATGAACAAATTGAATGAAGAAGGAATGCAATTAATAATTAAGCTGAGTGCAAAAATTAAGAAGTACTAGAAAAGAAGAGAGGATATGGAGAGCCAAGCACAAGTATTAAGGAGAAGTATGGAGATGTAGTAATATGTTTGGGATGCTTCTCAAAGGACAAGTCATGCTCCTATATCAATCCTGGATGAAAGATATGGGAAATATATGATGAAGAAAGGAGAGAAACTAGTTGATGACACTAGGTACAATGATTGAAATACTTATTCACTATATTTGTCATGGTGTATTCTATTATGATTTTATACTTATGGAGTGGTCAAAGATAAAAGTCAAACATAGAGGATACTTTAGTATTTCAAAATATTCTAAAAGGCATCTTTGCGCTTGAGGGAATATTCTTCTAAGATATTTTGGAGCAATAGCTGGCATCATTGGCCAATCTTTATGTACCATTGATGTTACATTTTCAATTTGGACCTTTGATTGTTTTGTAACTATAGCAGGGGATCTTAGTCTATATAAGGATCTTGGTTACACCTATTTTAGTACACACGACCTACATAGAAAACACACTAGAGTATTTTCAAGATAAGTGACTAGGGAGAGTGCTTTGAGTATAATTAGTTTGAGAAGAATTTACATGTGTATGTAGGAAGGATAATGTGGAACATCTTGTTTCCTTTCTATATCTGTAAAAATGTCTATAAGTTTTGATGGTTTTGTTGATATATTCAGAAGATTTGAAGTCATGAAATATTGTAAATTTGAAATGGCCAACATATACCAATAAATGCAAATATCAGTAAATACAAATATCAAATTTATGTGCCTATTCTAGAGTGTTATTTGATGGATGTGTTTTTGATATATTTCCTTTAAAGATTGTAATTTTGTATGTGAATTTGTGAAATGATCTAGACTAACATATGTGAATTTACTTTCTTATGAATTGTCCAGGAAAGTTAAAGCTTGTACACGTGAGTAACAGAGCATTTTATTTCGTTTGAATCATGTCTCTAACCTTAACCTTTTGTCTTTTATTACCAGTAGTTTAAATAATTAGCCAAAACATAGTCATCTAAAGGAAATTGTTAAAGATCATGGTAAATACATGCAAATGATAAATATTTTTAGTAGTTTTCATAACTTTGAGATACAGAGCGTGTTTCTTTAGAATTCATGCAAATATTAATAGAGAAGTTACAAATATTTGTAAAGGATCAACACTTTGAGGATAATTTGGAAATAATTGTAAAGATTGAGTGAAAATAGCCAGTAATAAACATTTAAATCATGTAGGCCCCTTGTTAAACAACTTCACATTGAACCTTGAGTAAATTTGACACAATCATGACCTAACTACCGAAGCCTTGGGATTGTGAATTATCATTTGATAATTCTCCATATCTTTCAAGATAGGTTAAGTTCATAATGAATTTATCTCATGTTGTTTGTGCATAACATCCATATCAACAATACTTAGTCAAGCAAGTAAACCCATATCCTTCTTTACTAAAAACTTTAATGACGTAAGGAAGAACTATTCAAGGTATGATGTAGAATTTTATGCAATTGTGCAAGCATTGAGACATTTGAGGCATTACCTAGTTCCCAAAGAGTTTGTTCCCAAAGAGTTTGTGTTGTTTATAGACCATATTACCCTGAAATACTTGAACACACAAAACAATGAATAGCAAGCATGCAAAATGAGTCTCTTTCCTACAAGGCTACAACTTTGTTCTCAAGCATAAGTCAAGATAATAGAACCAGGTTGCAGCTACTTTAAGTAGATGTGTTGTACTATTGATAACAATGTAAAATGAGGTGATTGGTATTGATGCCATCAAATATCTATATGAATTTGACAATTGTAACATACCATCTCATATTACTTGGAATTACTCACAAAATTTACTAAGAAAGTAAATTAACATGTTACCATGAATGAAATTATTTTTTATCATTTGCATATTTTCAATAAATAAATGCATATCTTTTCTAAATATTTTGAACCTTGCAAATACATTATATTCAAGGATAATATCATAGTGAAATCATTTAACTTTACATTTACAAATATTTTGCAATTACCAATATGAACAAGTTTACATAAGTTTGATAATCATAATTCAATCATAAAGTACACTGCATCTGGAATCTTGGTATCTATCTTAAAAGTCTTAGTGAGTCTTCTACTATAGAGGGAGAGCATCATCCAAGTGCTTTACCTCCAACGACAGACCGACGGTCCCCCACACACCTTCCTTCCTGTAAGTGGCCCTACCCTTCATGAAGAGTATAGAAATAATGAACCAATAGGTTGTCATATAATTCCTAGTATTGTGTCCTATGTAACTCAATCGACCATACAACTCTAAACAATCTTTTAGAGCTAAGTATGATCATTCTGACAGGTCATGCCATCTAGACACTATGAATTGACTAATGCATGTAGAGACAAATGCATCACTTTGGCCAAGTTTCTATATAAATAGATGTTTGTAATGATTGTACTTGTGTGTTCACACACTTCTAACTTGACTTGGAAACTACCTCATCCTATAGTTTGACTTACTTGACTAGTATCTCTAGACATGAATTGTCTTGACTAAATTCAATCTTGTCGATCTGATTTAGAATTCATCCTTAATTTAGGATAAATGGAATATAATGGATTAGGTGATTTTAACATTTCAAAGAGTCACACATTGCATACATGCAAATACCAGGATCTATGACTTCTTGTCACTCTACTCAATAACCCAAAGAGAAAACACTCATGTGCTATATATCAAGTTTTGACTTCTTCAAGAAATCATTTAAGTTTGTCAAGATACTTCTTAGAATTTCCTAAATTATATTGTCTGGATCTATGGTTTCTTGACTAATCAGTGTTGACCATAAAATACAATAGAGTAAATCAATGACCTAATTGACTTAAGAGTTTTTAAATCTTCTAAACCCTTCTGGGTTGATTCTAGGATTTTTTAATTCTCTAACCCAATACATTGATATAATAAATATCAATAAAAATATTAATACATTTATATTAATGGTCATGATACAAAAATGTGTCCAAAGGGCTCAAGAATATCAATACATACTAAAAGCCCACAGATGTATACAAAATTAAGAGCCATGAGCTAAACTCTCCTGAATAGGAGTAGGAGACCTTATAGGAGAATCTTGTGGTGCTCTCAAAGTCCCAGCCCCTGTAACCCCTATAGGTCATGTAGGAGGTGGTCCCATAGGTTACTGTTAAGGTGGCTACTGAGATGGATGCTGCTATGACATTGGTTAGTGGACCAAATGGTAGGACTTCCCTAATCTTTGAGATATAGACAAACCTGATCAGCTCCAGTGACTATAGCTATGAACCCTCTGCCCCTCAAGCACAT
Organism: Cunninghamia lanceolata; assembly: GCA_027924645.1. Lineage (NCBI taxonomy): Eukaryota > Viridiplantae > Streptophyta > Pinopsida > Cupressales > Cupressaceae > Cunninghamia > Cunninghamia lanceolata. Next base: position 12,485,638 of record BSBN01000193.1, read on the forward strand.
CTGTCTAATAAGCACTGTAATAATACTCAACATGGGCTCTCGCATCTATTAACTCCCTCTATACCTAGGTATAATCCAAACACATCTGAGTCATACTAGTACATGCAGTCACCCCCTGCATTTAGGTAACTTTCTACTGTAACCGAGCAACCTATGCCTTGACCCGTGCTGTAACCTAGCCTTGACACCCTGCCTTTGCACCCTCTCAACATCATTCTTTGTAGTCACCTATGCATGTAGAACCACATCACATCCATTGCCTCCCCTTGCAGCTCCTCCATCCACAAGTCCCTACAGCTGTTACACCTCTAAACAATCATTGTCTCACTCTATGCGCACTATTTCTAGCTCCCTCTGTAATGGCTAAACTTTCTCCTCCAATCTCGCCACCTAAGCCCTCAGAGTCTCCCTATCCTTCTCCTCATCTATCATCCTTTGTTGTATTTAGCATACAGAAGTAAAGGGAATTGAAGAAGATGCACCTGCACCTGAGGAACCCACAACACCCACTACCACTATTGCCAACACACCAATAGCTTCTCTATCTCCATCTCCTTTATCCCCCTAACCCCCATCCTCATCATCCTACTCTACCTCCTCCATAATATTCTCCTCCTCCTCCTCTACCTCGCCTGCACCCAATTCACCATCAAGCATTGTCAACCGTATAGGCCTCACCTGCACCCACCAAGCGTCATAACTTTCAGTCATCCTAGCATCTACCACCATCAAACCTGAATCCCAAACCACTGTTTGTAAACCTACAAAATCTAGAACTGCAAATTGTAAATCCATCTCTAGCAGCTATAAGAGTCAATCCACCCTCATCTAAGCAAAAATAGTTCTCACCTCAGAGGGGATGTAATGATCTATCTGTCCTGCCTCATACCAAACTATTGCAACACCTAAGAGGGGATGTAATGATCAATAATATGCTCTCTCCTCCCTATAGGGTACTAAGGCTATTAGGTATATGGCATCTATGTATCATCATTGATCCATTACTCATAGCCTATGTAAGACAACCACACCACCATTGTCACCTGATCCAACTACTGTCTCTAGTGTCGCATACTCCCCAACTGCTAATGTCAGAGAGTACCCCTATATGCCATCACCCATGACTGAAATAACCATCTCACATGAGGACACATAGGCCTTGTAATAGCTATATTCTCCCACACTCATACATGTAGCAGTGTAACCACACAACTAAGACCTGACCCATCCCTGTACACCACCATGTGTATCTCATGGTATAACTGGGCTAACAAGCATGGCCCCCATGCATACACTATGCTCTAAGTAACCATCTCCTTGATGTAGTCCCCCATCCATTGGAAACCCCCACAGGCATTGATCTAGCGTTAGAATCACTCCAATCAACCCACACAAATATAACACATTGTAACGTCAGAAATTGTCCTCCTACATGGTATGGTACAATTTCCCTTAGTTTAGCTCCTTTCTTTGGGTGGCCTCTCAACCTTTTTCTTTGTGACCTTCCCGAAACCCTGTTTGACTAAGTCTAGTTGCAAAAAGTTCACTTTTTAGGGTAACCTTTTGATGGAAAACAAAAAGGGAGTTTGAATTACAGGTCCCTAGAACCCCCAAAAAGTAGATCTAAGTGGAAATTGGGGGCTTGGACTTGGGCGTCCGCACCCTAGTTCTCCCCTATTTCCTACGATTTTGAATTTTGGTGGGATGTCGACTCCTGCCAAGTGCCTCGGGATTTCATTTTTAAATTCTCTGTTTTCACGCGATATCAAGACTTTATTTCAAAATTTGAATTTCCCCAAAGCTAGATATAAAAAGACATTTCAAAATCATTTTAATGGACATAATTCTTATGCAATCTTGATGCCAAGACTCTGCCAAAATTACCATTGAAGATCAGCAACTTGTTGAAGCTCTTGAAAGTATTCTATGTTTTCTATCATAGAGACAATGGATGGAGATTTGGAATCAAGATCTTGAGACTATCTTGCTCTTCCTAGGGTTTGTACACTCCTTGTATGATTGGGAGAAGGGTTGAAGCCTCTAATATTGAGCTTGGAGATCCTCCACAGACATTGCGGATTTGCTTTCTTGTTCACGCAAGTCTTCATTTGTTTTCATCTCCTAGAGGTGAAGTTGTATGTGTTTATTGATGCAAAGCAAGTTGTTGATTTTCCCTTCATTGAGACATCTAGGGTTTGATATTTCTGCATACACATTGTAGGGTTTGCATATACTTCTACAAATCTTTATCTCTAGCTATTGTTGAGGTAGAAATACCAAAGATGATGCTTGACTGAGGAAAGCTCCTATATAGCTGCAACATCTTTCTCCTTCTTTTGTAGTGGCAGATCATATTTTACAGGTTCCGGCTGAGAGAAGTTACAAAAAGGAGCATCTTGTGGGTACAATCGTCATAGACTTTTGAGTTTTCAGATTCTGACACTTGTGAGACTAAGGAGCGTTCACCCTAGTCCAACATGGGCAATTTCCAGGATCTGGGAACCATTTGCAAGTGTTAGATAGCCTATGCAGAAGATTTCCATTTTCAAGAACTTTTAGGACTAAGGAGCAGGCGTCCTAGTCTAGTCAGCCCTTAAAATCTAGGTGTACGGCCTCTGATACTCTTTCTCTACATTTCTATGGTAAATTTTTCCTATATTGTTATCAGTTTCTGTATATCTCTGATTTAAGGTATAATTAGGGTTTTACTTGGTTTACGAGAAAGATACTTAACAAAACCTTAGTTAGGCTCTTCAAATTAGATATCGTGAGCATAAAAGGGGTAGATAAGCAACTTATAGATTGACCTTACGTTCAATCCTTGTCCTGCCCAATTCTTAGTGGTGAAATGGTAGTACTTGACCTAGTTGAGACAAACTATCCAATTTTCCACTAAACATTTTCATGAACCCAAACTTTAAAGAATTTGCATCCTTTTAAACTTTAGACCTGAAATAATTTTCTATCCTAGAGCATATTTGGATTGAAAAATCTCTTTGGTGAAATTGCATGTATTGAATTGAGAATCATATTCTTTATCTTTTTCACTAAAAGAATTGGAAAACAAATTGTTAATCATTGTTTTATATGGTATTTCATTTTCATAGGCCATCATTGTGCATTTGAATCTTGGGTTAAAAAGAGCATGTTAAAATGTCAGATTATTTTTTGCAAGATTTTCATGCTTATGATGATCCATTTAGTCATGATGACTTTGATATCTTAGATGAAGCCCTTGAGGACTTTATCTCGATTGAACATTCCACTATGACCTCAAAGCCGTCATTATTTCAAAGATTTGTAAATGTGATTTATGTTTCTAAATCTAAAGAAGAGCTTGAAAAACCAAAAATTGTGGTCACTTTATGTTCAAATGTGGGCAACCATCTTCCAAACCTATGCTTACTATTAAAGGTTGTCCATCTTCTTCTCAACCTCTTGATCATATTTATGATTATGCTAAACAAATAATGAAACAAAATTTACAACAAACTAATCACGATGTGGTTGCTTGAGTGCATACAACACTCAGAATAATAGACAAAGTACACAACAATTGAGTATTTTGATATCTTTAACGGCTTCTCAACCTATGCTTCCTCAAGTACCTCATTTAACATATAAAGTTGGTAAAGACTATGATCTTGTAGAGTAGCTTTGCACTACTCCTGCAAAGGTATCTCTTTGGGAACTTATACAAACTTCACCTACTTACCATGGAATTCTACAAGAAGATTTACAAAAGGTAATTATTCCTCATGTTGTTAACCAAATGATGTTGCTACTCTATTACATTGTATGCATGCAACAAAAATAGATATCATGTTTTAACAACATGAACTGCCATCTCTCGAAGTTCAAAATTAGTTTAATCCTTTGATTATCTTTATCACAATAAACAAAACATTGGTTAAGAGAGTTATGATCGATAATGGATCAGCCCTTAACGTTTGTAGTATTGACATATTACATAAGGTTAAGGTTAATACATCTGCAATCAAATCAGAATCATTAAGTATCTGTGGTTTTTACAATGTTGGATGACAATCCATGGGCACTATAACTTTACCTTTACAAGTTGGACCTGTTATGGTGTCTACCCTGATTCATGTCATGCCTTGCTCTCTATCTTATAACATGATTCTTGGTAGACCTTGGATATATGCATTAGGAGTAGTTCCTTCTACTCTACATCGTTCAATCAAGTTTATATTCAAAGATAAGTTACACACTATTCATGCTGATCCTGAACCAGAAAGTTGCTTGCAAATGGAAGTTCATAAGCATGTTGTTTGTCCTAAGACTCTCAACAATCTGAAAATAGATTTATCAACTCCTTTTGCTACCAAAAAGTGATGCAAGAGTCTAAACAATTGAATGCATTTATTAGTGATGACTGGGGTTCATTGGATTTTTACATCTTCTTCTACAGGAGAATACAAACGTAAAAACCCCATCCTCAAAACATCAAACATCGCATCAATCACATCACATGCTTCAATTGATAAACATAAAGCTTCTTTGGTGACAAATAAGGATAATACCCTTACTTACACTATTCATTATGACACTTATGAAGCTCCACCTTCCTCTAAGGAAATGGTTTCTCTTTATGGTCGAGGATTCCGAATCCTTTATAAAGATTGTGATTATACAGGTAAAGGATGTGGTATAAATCAACAAGAAATCAAAGTCCCTATAGAATATTCTTTACGACATTGTTCTAGTGGCATTGGATACAATCCTTTCAAGGAATCCAAAGCCCGTAAACACCCTACTCTTAATGTGAATACTATATCAACACTTAGTTTGATATTTCCTGAGATGATTGACATCAATTGTCCTCTAGGACCACTTTCATTGGATGTATTCTCAAAAGATGAGGTGATAGTAGAATTCTTGGGTGCTTATGATAATATTCCTCGCTATCATCACAAATGTGGCCTACCTTATTATTTAAACAACAGTGCATACTTTGGAAAAACTACTGGAACAATAAATACTACTGTAGAACCTAATCGAGAATTTGAAGAACAATTACAATCCTATAATCCCTTAGACCATAGCACCCTCCTTAATGGAAAGACTATTGATGTTGTTATGGATATGGATGATACTGAAAAAGTTCTCCCTATTGGTGATTGTTTAAATGTGGAAGAAAAAGATGAAATGACTCAGTTATTACATGAATTCTCATAATTATTTGCTTGGAAGTATTCTGACATGCCTAGAATTGATCCTCATATTGTAATGCATAATATCATGTTGAAACCAGATGCTAAGCCATTTAAACAAAAGATTTGTAAGATGAATCCTAAGATAGCATTGCTTGTTAAAACTAAGATAGAAAAGATTCTACAAGATGGTTTCATCTGACCTATTGATTATTCACCTTGGATTTCGAATATTGTTGCCGTCGCTAAACCTGATGGTCATATAAGAATGTGCATGGATTTTTGAGATTTGAATTCAGCATCTCTGAAAGATGATTTTCTGCTTCCTAATATCGATATGATTGTCGATTCAATAGCTGGCCATGAATTTCTATCTTTCATGGATGGTTTTTCAGGATATAATCAAATTTTAATAAATCCTCAAGACCAATATAAGAAAACTTTTATAACACCTTGGGGTACATTTTGTTGGGTAGTCATGTCATTCGGACTTAAGAATGTGGGAGCTACTTATCAACGTGTAATGACTCTTATATTTCATGACTATATGCACAATATTTTAGAAGACTATGTCGATGACATCTTGTGAAGTCTATCCATCATAAGGATCACACTACAAATCTTTGACAAATATTTGAGCGCATAAGGAAATATAATATGCGATTGAATCCCTGTAAGTGTGTTTTCAGTGTATACAGTGGAAAGTTACTAGGATTTATTCTCTCAAATCGTGGTATTGAGATGGATATGAAAAGGATAGATGCAATTGTTAATATACCAACACCTAAGAACATATCTCAACTTCGTAGTTTGCAGGGAAAGTTACAGGCCATCCACCAATTTGTTTCACAACTCGCAGATAGGACTCACCCCTTTACGCAACTATTGAAGAAAGATTCTAATTTTGAATGGAATTCTGAATGTCAAAAAGCTTTCGATGACTTAAAAGATTATCTAGCTAATCCACCTATTTGACAACTCACTATCTTTTATAAACCATTCCTATTATATATCTCGGCATCTAACAATTCGCTAGCAGCTTTGTTAGCTCAACATAATGCTAAAGGCAAGGAATGTGTTGTCTATTACATCAGTCAAACTTTGCTCGATTATGAAGTGCGATACACTATTATAGAGAAACATTGCTTAGCTTTAGTGTTTGCAACTCAAAAACTTTGACATTATCTTTTAAATGTTGAAGTGCATGTGATGGTAAAATTTGACCTTCTGAAACATCTATTTGCAAAAATAGATTTATCGGGTCATCTCGTTAAATGGGTTATACTAATAGAACTTGGTCTCAAATTCATTTCCCAAAAGGCGATTAAAGGGCAAGCATTAGTAGATCAATTAGCTGAATCTCCTTCACCCTTCACTACACAACATTAGAGTGTATTTCCTAATGACAAAATCTTTACAATTTATGCGGATGAAAAATGGGAATTATACTTTGATGGATCAAAATGTCAAACTGGCTCTGGGGCTGGTGTTATATTGATACCCCACGTCAGTAAGTTGATTCCCCTATCTTACTGCTTAGAATTCTTATGGACAAATAATATAGCTGAATATGAAACTCTTATCACAAGACTTCATGTAGCCTTGGCTCTTAATATCAGAAACATTGCAATATACGACGATTCTCAATTAATTGTAAAACAGATAACGTGGTCATATCAAACTAAGCATGATAAGCTATCTCAGTACCATGAGTTGGCCTTATCTTTCTTAAAACAATTCACATCATATTCAATTAGCACTATTCCCAGGAAAGATAATCGACATGTGGATGCAATGGCAAGTGCAACTTCCCTTATATCTCCTGATGATTCTCTTGAGGAATTTACTTTTGTTGTTCATAATCTTAAAACACCGACAATCAAATGTCCTATAGTTGTAAATACAGAACTCTGTGGTAGTACATACATGAATGAATGGTTCTCCCTTATATATAATTGTTTGTGCGATGGAACTATTCCTAATTCAACATCTAAGAATGGCCGAATCCATTTACGCAAACTAGCAACACGATACATTATACTATCAAATGTCTTATATTGACGAAGTTACAATGGTGTTTTACTCTGATGTTTAAGTAATTCAGAGATTCTGATAGCTTTAGAAGAAGCTCACTCTGGTGCTTGTGGAGGGCATTTTGGAGGAAAATCATTGGTGTAAAAATTGTTACATATGGGCTATCATTGGTAGCATATGGAACAAGATTCCTTTTCTTACATCAAGAGATGCCCACAATGCTAACAACATAAACACCTAATCCATGCTCCTGCTCAAGAGTTTCATGTCCAGGTGTCACCATGGCCATTCTCTATTTGGAGCTTGGATCCAATTGGTAAAATTTCCCCACCCTCCTCATAAGGACATATGTTTATCATTACCGCCATTGATTATTTTACAAAATGGGTCAAAGCAGTCCCCTTACGATCTACGACTGCCGATGTAATTTGTCGATTTATACAAGACAACATTATTTCTTGATTTGGAATACCTTCCTCCCTCGTTTCAGACAATGGTATGCCATTTGAGAACAAGGATGTGAAAAAGTTCCTCGAAAAGTACCATACACAACATCGCTTCTTTACACCTTATTTTACTCAATCAAATGCCCAAACAAAAGCTTGAAATAAAGTTATTAGACAGATTTTACGGAAAACCATTAATAAACATCAAAAAGATTGGCATACTCAATTATGCTATGCATTATGGGCTTACAGAACAAGTATTCGAATGCCTACTAGTAATACACTGTATAATCTCATCTATGGCGCAGATGCAATAATGCCCTTGGAGTTAGAAATTCCTTCCCTAAGAATTTCCCTTAGAGACATCATGGATGATGACATGGAATATGAGAAAAGATTACAAGAACTTGAGATGCTTGATGAAAGGTGAATTAATGCTCTTGAGCACCTCAAGGCTTATCAAAAAGGTGTACAATGATCCTATAATGTGCAAGTCATACAACGTTCATTCAACGTTGGGGATTTAGTTCTCTATGAAAATCAATGTAATGTAAATGCACTGCCTGGTGAAAAACGTAAGTTCAGCCCTAATTGACTTGGACCGTACATAATTACTGAGACCTTTGGATCCAAAGCGTATAAGTTAGCTGATGAGCAAGGTATGCCGCTTAAAGAACCTATTAATGCAGCACACCTCAAAAGATTTTATGCTTAAAGATCTAATGTTAACTGTTTCTAAGATAATTTATTACATAGATTAGCTTCAATTTTGACAAGATGTCATTGTTTTGTCTTAATTCATTAAACATTACGTCTTTTGTTCAGTTGATCATTGTTGTATTTTGCTTAAGTATTCTTTACTTAGCTCACTTTTGTATTAAATGAATATAGCATTAAAATTTGGATTATGTTGAAAATGCTTGATCATTGTGCTTATTCCTATATGTTCTTTTAAGAATTGTTAGTATATCACAATAGCATTAATTCTAGCATTTTAATATCATCACTAGTAGTATTTTTTACAAAAATCACATGTGATAGATCAAAAACCATTACACATAGAGGAAAAGAAATAAACATCATATATATATATATCCTTAGTTTTAAATATACATCTGAGTCGACTATCCCTTAGGACAAAATGGGATGTCATAGTGCCTAAATACATATATCACATAGTTGAGCCTTGATCACCAGTACCCTCAGGCCCTCGTGGTGTGTGAGTGATAGAAGCCTAACCATGTGTGGTTACAAATCATGAATGACTCCTAGAGACACTTCATGATTGTAACCCTATGATTTTGTATCTCATCTCTATCATCTATTCATGTGCCTCCTGGTACATCCTCTGGTACTGGTCTCTCTCAGACTGAACCCTGTCTCTATCTGCTCTCACCTGATGAACCTCACACAATATGAACTTACTGACAACTGGCTCTCCCTCCAATGTAGGCACTGTTACAGTCTACTCTTGTTGCACCCTCAGCTCAGCCTCGATGCACTCAGCTCTTTGTCGAAACTCCTCTCTCTCATGTAGACTACTCTAGCATAGCCTCCATAACAGTCCTATACCAGATGAAAGGCATAAAAATCTCTGCATGTCACCCAATGGATGACCGTGGTGAATAACCTGCCTACACTCACTGCTCTGAGACATTTGTAGGTACTATGTCTACTATGACGTAACTCACAAAGACTCACCAAGCATCTATCCCAACTGCAAAATAGAGTATAAGATAGATATTAGAATCTCATATAAATATCACAAATAATAAACCATAAAAAAGATCAAAATAAATAAACCAAACCTAACCTGGATCTCCATCTCGCCAGGATGGATCTCAAATCACCGAAGGTGTGATGAGCTCTGCAGTCTGATCTATAGCTGGGGATACAGACCTACTACTCTCCCCGGCTCTCTGACTAGGTCTTGCATCACTTGTAGGAATAGGACCACAAGCTCTAGACTGCTATCTCAACTCAGTCTCCTCATTAGCGTCTGCCTCCTGCCGGCTCTGTCATTGTCTCGCTCTGAAGACGTAATGTGGTGGGACCTCCTCTAACTCATCCTCATCATCCTTCTCATCCTCATCGAGATCGTAGTATCTTGCAAACTCACTGACGTCATCCTCTACCCCTATGTCACTAGCGTGATCGCCCCAAGGTTGAGAATCACCTATAGTGTGACCAGGTGGAAAGATAGGAGCAGGACGCTCTATGTGCCACCAGGTCTGATATGTTCAGGTACAACTGACATCATCTATGTCTGACATTGGCTCTACATCCTCAGGACCTTCGTCATCACTAAGTGGCACGTCTGATGTTGTCGACTATCAGATGGTATTTACCCTGACTGCGCTTCGAGTTGTACGCACATAGCTCAAATGAACTGTGGGAAAATCCTATATCTGTCTGAACTGCCATGCCACCCTATCAAAATAGAAATAAGCCATGACATGATTGAGGTGGCTAGCCATCAGCCAATCCCTATGTATCCTTGCTAACTGTCTCTGCTGGCCAGGCCATCTGATGTAGCCACGATATGGTCTCTAGATAATGTGGCCAGGCTATAATCTATCAAAAACAACTCTCCAGTATAGCAGATTATCGTGCCTTCAACACCTGACTAGTGGATAGGCATAAACATAGGGATGGGTGGATGTTGCATCTATAGGATAACCCACTGGTCGTGTGCACCTGATGTGCTCAAAAGCCCATACTTGTAGTAATGCGTGCAGATCATCAGACTATGCATCTCATAATGGACATATCACCCAAAGTCATGGTAAAGGTGTGCAAGCATACTGTGACCCAATGCATACACTATCTAATGCTCCTCCATCTCCTGCACAATGGCTAATGCGACTGTGACTATCACAATCCTCTATAGTAAGGGAATGTCACCGCATCCCTACTCTAGAAGTCAGAGCTGAATGTGTCCTCGCTCTACCTAAGAAGTAGTGTGACCCAAGAAGTATAGCTGACTCTCACAGGTGTACCTCACTAAGGGATGTCCTACTATCCTCAGTGTCTCTCCTCGGATGGGAAGTCAAAGGATCCTGAATACATCCTCTAGCATAACGGTCATCTGGCCTGTAGGTAAGTGGAATGTGGATGTATCTGCATCCCATCTCTCCATCAGTGCCATCAACATACTGCAGTGGAATCTAATCATGGGCATGTCAAATGCCCACCATAGATCCACCATCTGTAGATGCTCTCTCTCTGCAGTGGACAATGAACTAGCACGCTCTCGTAGAAGTGCCATCAGGTGATTGCCTGTGTGCTCACATAACTCAAGGGCATCCTGCAGATCAAAGAGTAAGCAAAAACATCAAAAACTGAAAGCAACTATCAAAGACAGAAAAAGAGTGCATGTGCCTAGGGCCTATGTCCCCTATGGACCCGGGTGCTCCAGGAAGACTAGGGCTCCCTAGAGGGACACTGGCACCCATGTGGGACTAGGGTGCTCCAGAGAGACTCTAGCGCCCTAGGTGGACCCAGGCACCCCTCTCAGGGACCCCTATCCATTCCTCCCTCTTGGCACAATAAATTGTAAAAGTCAAAATAAAAGTAAATTGAAAGATGACAGAAGCATAGGATTAGGACCCTACCTTCAGCCTCGAAACATCTCTCTGCTACTCAGGCTCGAAGCATCTCCAGTTGTGGTGGCTGATACGGGATGCTAAAATATGAATTAAAATGTCCTAAATGCATGCTAAAGACCCGAGAGCTAAACCTTATGAGGGAAAAGCCCCCAAAGGGATATTTTCTGACATTATAGTAACATCAGAAATTGTCCTCATATATGGAATGGTACAATTTTCCTTGGTTTAGCTCCTCACTTTGGGTGACCTTTCAACCATTTTCTTTCTAGCCTTCCCAAAACTCTGATTGACTAAGTCTAGTAGAAAAATATTTACTTTTTGAGGTAACCTTTTGATGGAACCCAAAAAGGAAATTTGGATTATAGGTCTCTAGGACCCCCAAAAAGTAGATCTAACCAGAAAATGGGGGATTGGACTCAAGTGCCCGCACCCTAGTCCTCCCTTGTTTCCTAAGATTTTGAATTTTGGCGGGGTGTCAGCTCCCGCCGAATGCCTTGAGATTCTGTTTTCAAATTCTCAGTTTTCGTACGATATCGATACGTAATTTCAAATTTTGAATTTTTGTAAAGATAGATATAAAAAAGACATTTGAAACTCATTTTATCACACACAATTCTTATGCAAGCTTGATGCCAAAATTTTCATTGAAAATTAGCCACTTGTTGAAGTTCTTGAAAGTTATTTTGAATTTGATATCATGGAGACAACTGATGGAGATTAGGAATCAAGATCTTGAACTATCTTTCTCTTCCTAGGGTTTGTACACACTTTGCATGATTAGGAGAAGGGTTGGAGCCTCCAACATCAAGCTTGGAGATCCTCTGCAAACATTGCTGATTCACCTTCCTGTTCATGCAAATCTTCATTTGTTTTCATCTCCTTGAGGTGAAGTTGTATGTGTTTATTGATGCAAAGCAAGTTGTTGATCTTCCCTTGATTGAGACATCTAGGGTTTGATATGTCTTCATACACATTGTAGGGTTTGCATACACTTCTAAAAATCTTTATCTCTAGTTATTGTTGAGGTATAAATACCAAAGATGGGGCTTGACTGAGGCAAGCTCCTATATAGCCACAACATCTTTCTCCTTCTTTTGTAGGTGCAGACCATATTTTACAGGTTCCGACGGAGAGGAGCTATAGAAAGGAGGATCTTGCAGGTAGAATTGTTGCAAACTTTTGAGTTTTTAGATTTCAACATTTGCAAGACTAAGGAGCGGGCGCCCTAGTCCAACAAGCGGCAATTTTTGAGATCTGGGAGCCATTTGGGAGTGTTAGATAGCATGTCCACAAGATTTCTAGTTTCAGGAACTTTCGAGACTAAGGAGCGGGCACCGTAGTCCAGTCAACCCTCAAAATCTAGGTGCATAGTCTCTGATACTCTTTCTCTGCATTTATGTGGTCAATTTTGCCTATATTGTTATCAGTTTCTATATATCTCTGATTTAAGGGATAATTATGGTTTTACTTGGTTTATGAGCAAGATACTTAACAAAACCTTAGTTAGGTACTTCAAATCAAATACCACAAGCATAAAAGGGGTAGATAAGAAACTTATAGATTGACCTTACATTCAATCCTTGTCCTCCCCAATGCTTAGTGGTGAAATGGTAGTACTTGACCTAGTTGAGACAAACTATCCAATTTTCTACTAAACATACATAATCACTCAAACCTCCCTACAAAGTGGCATCCCATAGTAGCTCCAATTCATCATAGCTATACACCACTCGTCCTAGGGTAAATACCTGATCCAATGCTGCCAAACCCACCATTATATTATAAACAACCTACTCGCCAATAATAGGGATCCATTGAATCCTCTAGACATCCTCTAGGGTGATGGTCATCTCACTCATAGGAAGTAGAAAGGTGCATCTCTCGCTCCTCCAACACTCTAGAAATGCTATCATCATCGCTCTATGTACCCTCAACTAGGGCATATATCTGACATAACCTCAACCCAACTATTTGTAAGCAAAGTCGTTCCACTAGCGAAAGCCTCTCTCTACACCCCATCATTGGAGGTCACTACTCTTGGGACTGAATCTCTAACAGGTTCACTTGCATTCAAAAAACTACACAGATTAATACCTTTTCTAAAAAATAGCATCATGGTGCTAAACCATTAACTATTAGTACTCTTATGTCAAAAAAATGCACCCTTGGGGGCTTTTTCCTAAAGGTTTAGCTCCCAAATCTTTAGATTTGCATTTAGAGCATTTTGCATGTTAAATTAGACTCTTGATGAGAAAACCCATGGGTCTTGTGGCAATTAGGACCTAAGGGGCTACACTTCATTGAATCTTGAGTAAAGACAGGAGGTGGACAAGGGCGCTAGCACCCTAGTCCAGCCTTATTTTGGGTCTGCCCTAATTTGAAATGTCAGTTTTGTGACCACTATTTTGTCTCCAGGCCGACATCATAAGTTTCAAATATGAAATTCTTGGAGGGAATCTTAATAGTTGCATATATAAGCATGTTTAGGTTATCATTTGCAAACTAGAGGATGTTTGTGTTTCAAAAGCTATTGGCATACTTGTGATTATCATTGTGTTGCAAATCATAGCATTGTTATTGTGTTTGTTTGCAGGTTGGATTACATCTTCTCCTCATAGCATTGAAGAGCTTCTTCCTTCTATGAGAGCTTCATCACCAAGGTATCACTTATTGTGCTTTATCAATCATTATCATTTGGTTTTCGCCTCTGCCTCCCAAGGGCGCACACTCTCTCTGACAATGGTGTTTAGAAGACATGAAAGTCTCTCTGGGCCTTGACCAAGGCAAGCCTCTAAACACCACAGCCCCTCCCTCATTCCTTATGATTGCAGGTTACAGGTGTTGGATCTAGAGGAAGTGGAGTTGCAGATCAGGAAGGTAGACATTGAAGATTCTAGATCTAAAAAGAAGCAGACACTATTCAAATTTTTGGGACAAGGGTGCTATCAACCGTGTCCTCAAATTTCTGGTCACGGGAAACATAAGACATAGCAGAGATTAGTGCCAGAAGTAGATCAAGACTACAGAAAAAGTAGCACCTTGGACTAGGGTACCATCACCGTTGTCCCAGATTTTCTCATTTTCTAACTACGAAAAATAGTGAGTTAATGTTCTCTGAACTCTATCTATTTCTTGTAGCATTTGTCATAATTCATAGATTTGATTATTGTTTGCTTAAATTAGCATTTTAAGGACATAAAGGCATTAATTGGCAAACTTGTGTGATCACATCTAAATTTCCCAGTAGAAAACCAAGTGGCAATTCAAATCTGATAGTTAACTCTCCTCTTGATAGGTGAGGCACTCGGTTGAAAAGCCCTTGGAATGTTTTGTTGAAAGGAGGATTCAAACTAAACCAAACATTAAAACTCATCCTTTTTACCCCAAAACATTTGGTGAACCTGACGTTTGGAACTTTTTGGCACCTTGTTGAGTCTTGTTTGACAAATTTGCATTCATTCATTATATTGCATTTGAAAACTTACAAAAAAAATGATATATTTGGAAAAATTGAAAAAAACTACATTCTAGGGTTTGATTTTTGACATAATTTGCATTCATTCAATTGCATTTAATTAAATCTCTAATTTTTACATCAGATCTGAAATTCATCATCATTCAATTCATTATTCTCAATATTGCATTCAAAAAAATACAAAAAAATTGGCATATTAAGCTTGCATTTTTCTGAAATTTGAATTAATTGGCATCTAATTTAAATTAATTTCTATAATTTACATTAAATCTAATCCAAAATATAGAAATTCATCATTTACAATTCATTGGCATTTCATTTGCATGCTTGATTTGTCAAAATTTGCTTGAAATCTTGCATTTTTCATGAAAACCTAGTTTTGCATGAGCTAGGGTTGTAGCCAAAATCTTGTCTCAAATTTTACTACCTTGTCAAAAGACTCATTATATCTGATCTCTGATTGTAGTGTTGCATTATAGTGGCCTCCTTGTGAAATTTCATGTCTAGGGTTTGAAAACTTGCATTTTTCACTAGATTTGAGCCTACCGTCTTGCTAGATTTGTACCCCAAGCATGTTGTAAGGGATTTTATTTCACTAATTGGCTGTTATTAGCCTTATATTTTTCTTCCCCTTCTCAATTTCCTTACAACACCCTTTATTTTGAACCTTTGCATTCAAATTTTGGAGAAATCGGCATATTTTTGCTATCTCGGCACTAGGGTTTGGTCTAGAGAGGCAATATAGGCATGTTGTAATAGATTTTTGGCATTAGGTGTCTATTAGTACTATTATAATTTTCTTTCCATCATCATCTTCCTTACAACACCCATTTCCCTACTCTTTTGCATTGAGATTTGGTAAAAAACCGCATATTTTGGCCCATTTTTACTAGGTTTTAGCTTATTGACTTTCTAGTGTTGCTTCAATAGTGTGTTGTGAAAGATATTCTTGCATTAGTGAATTTTTATTAGGCATATTATTTTATGTCCCTCTTGAAAATCTTCACAACACCTCTTCTTTCATATGTTTGCATGAAGATTTGGTGAAAAATCACATATTTTTGCGTATTTTCACTAGGTTTTGGCTTATTGACTCTCTAGAGTTGCTTCAAAAGCATGTTGTGAAAGGTATTTTGCATTAGTTGACCATTTTTAGGCATATAATTTTCTTTCCATCTTCAAAATCTTCACAGCACCTCTTCGTTTAGTTGTTTGCATTGAGAAAAGTTGGAAAATCAAGCATTTTAGAGCATATTCGACATCACTTTTATATTTGCCTTTGAATAAGTTTTGGAAGATCTTGAAAATCTGATTTGACACTCATTTTCAACCTTACACATGTCACCTTCATGTCATTTTTTGATGGTATCTTTGCATGCATTTGTCAAAGATCTTGATTTTGACCAATTTTTAATCCTCATGAGTGAACATCCTATGATATTAGAAAGCTTAACTGAGTTCTTCTCCATGAGTGGCAATGAAAAAGATAATGGTGATAACACTTCTCCTATGCATTCAATATGTACTACATGTGATGATGACATAAACTTGTCCTCTGGTCATTCTTTCATAAATGATTCTTCCCATGAGGATATGCTAGCACAAAATGATGAAATCAATGACACTTTCCCTACAATAAGAGAGACCCAACTGTTACAAGACATCATGCCTCCTAAAACTACAATAGAAAAACAAATATTTCATAATTTTAAGGACCCTATTGATGTGATAACATATGTAACTAATGAGCAAATAGATAAACTTGATAAAGAGCTAGTTGAATTTCAAGCATTTGTGGAAAACGAATGGATAGCGAAAGAAGCTATACCTGTTATTCATAATATAAGAGAATTGATAAAAGAATGGAAAGATGGTGTTAATGTAATTTGAGATTTAGCACACATTATACAAAATAATCTTATGCCTCGATATGATCTAGACAATTACACATCTCTCATGAATACATACCCTCGGGTAGTAGAAGACTTAACATACCACATTGAGAATGATGAGTATGAAAATTCTCTTATTAGAGTGGAATCATTAGACAAAACTCATGATGATGATGACGATAGCTACCTAGAGTATGATGATATAATTGCAACTATAGAAGTGGATAAGGAAAATACTGAAGTATTATCTTGTCCACGAAGAAAAGATATTTACTCTGAGGTCCCTCCTCCATTATCCCTTCAGGGATCTGGAGATAATCAACATCTATCAAAAAGATAGATGGAATAACCTACAACTCTCCCCTCTAGCATTGGAGATTGGGAAGACGGTGACCCACCTGATGATGACTGCTAGCATGGACCTCTCTACAACTAAGTATCTCTAACCCTTTATCTCTTCATGTTGTGCTTTCCCTTGTGATGTGTTATGTGTTGTTAGGCCTCCTAGGATGACCCCTGATTCTCTTGTAATGTCAAGGATACTATGAGACCACCTCTATCATGACCTTCTATTTGTATCATCATTCTTCTATATCTCCTCTCCTCTGATTCCATCGTTGTGTGTTGTGTCTTATGGACATAGCGTTGTGGTTGGTGAATTGGGGGCATCCTCCTATGTGACTATCCCTAAGACACTTGTACTCCTCTCTAATTTATTGTTTACCTTCCTCTAGTGTTTCCATCCAGTGGGAAGATGACGAAAAACATATTATACTGATGCGGACCTAGTGTACCTTTCAAGAGCAATCAAAAAATGAACTTAGTTCCTATATGATGATTGGGTTGTAACAAATTATCCAACACATGGCTAGTGGAATCACTCCATGATTTCTCTATCTTGATGTTGATGTTGATGTTATCTTATCTTACTAACAACACTTCAACAATACTGCTGCTCCGCACACTTTGTTTATCATGAATATCGCCTTGTTTGGCTCTTTCATGTAGTTGATCATATGCATTGTTGTTTATCATAATTATTTGGACACTAACACTTTTCTTGCAGGGATGTGTTTGTGGGAACATTTTGGTGATTGTAAAGTACATGTCACCTCTAGGGGGCATGGGCCTTGCAAAAACTCATGTTCCCTTGTGTGTTTTTCTTCCTACCTTAACGTGCTTGATATCGGTACACGATATCAACCACCTTAAGGTGGGGGCATATATAAGGTAAGTTGTCTACTTTAGATCATATTAAAGCGTGTTTGAACAATCTAAAAGTCAATCAAAATCATTTAAGCCCTCTGTGGAGGTAGGATATAGAGCATATACTTTTATCTTAAGCCCTCATTGTGAGGCAGGGATGGTGTATTTCTCAGAGCAGATTGCATTATCTTGTCATTTTCAAAAGTCCCCATCGCGAGGCGGGGAGCGGTTCTGTGACTAACTCAACCCTTAAGCATGTTTTCAGCAATTGTTGTGGTGAATCCCAATTGTCAGTGTGTGCCTGTAATGTTCCTGAGATGGTGATGAGCCTAGCAATAGGAACACTCCATCGCTTGTCTATCATGTTTTCTCTGTGTCTTCAATGTGTGTGTGTATGGCGTGCTTGTTCTCAAAGTCCAAGACTGGTGGCGATGATCTCCTCTATACTTTGGTATTTTGTTTGGCATGTTTGTTCTCAAGGTGCAAGACTGGTGGTGAATAGTTCCTTTACACCTTGGGATTCTATTTGGCATGTCTATTCTCAAAAAGTGCAAGACCGGTGGTGAACAGCTCCTCTACACTTTTTGGGATTTGTTTGTTTACTTTCCCTATACTTGCATTTTGCATCTCAAATGGAAAAATAAAAAAGAAAATAATCATTGGATTCATTGTATTCTCTATGCTCTGCATGTCTTCAATGTTGTATTCTCCATGTTTTGTGTGACTGTAACTATCTTCTTCGTGTTTTGGATGCCTGTCATTTCTTCAATGTGTTTGGCATGTCTTCTCCATGCTTGGCATGTTTGCTGTGTTTGTGGACCTACTTTAATGCATGTATTGGCCTTGCGTTTAATGCATACATTAAAGTGGGGGCTAAATGTTATGTCAGAAAAATGCACCCTTGGGGGCATTTTCCTAAAGGTTTAGTTCCCAGGTCTTTAGCTTTGCAATTAGAGTAATTTTCATGTTAAATTAGATTCCTTATGAAAAAACCCATGGGTCTTGTGGCAATTAGGACCTAGGGGGCTGTACTTCATTGAATCTTGAGCAATGACAGGGGAGTGGACAAGAGCACTAGCACCCTAGTCCAACCCTATTTTGGGTCTGCCCTAATTTGAAATGCCTATTCTATGACTGTTATTTGGTCTCCAAGCTGACATGATAAGATTCAAATACAAAATTCTTGGCAGGAATCTTAATAGTTGCATATATAAGCATGTTTAGGTTATCATTTACAAACTAGAGGATGTTTGTGTTTCAAAAGCTATTGGCATACTTGTGATTATCATTATGTTGCAAAGCATAGCATTGTTATTGTGTTTGTTTGTAGGTTGGATTGCATCTCCTCATGACATTGAAGAGCTTCTTCCTTCTGTGAGAGCTTCATCATCAAGGTATCATTTATTGTGCTTTATCAATCATTATCATTTGGTTTTTACCTCTGCCTCCCAAGGGTACACGTTCTCTCTGACAACGGTGTTCGGAAGACTTGAATGTCTCTCTAGGGCTTGACCAAGGCAAGCCTCTAAACACCACAACCCCCTCCTGCATTCCTTGTGATTGCAGGTAATAGGTGTCGGATCTATAGTCGCCATGTGAGCCCACATTTCTTTGATCAACCCTATTTTCTGTCTTGAACCCATTTTTCACCAACTTTCCCTCCTTTTTGAGACTTCACCCAAAAAAACAATTTTTTCACCCAACCTCTCAAGGGGGAATCCCTCATCCATTTCCACTCCTTCCCGTCAGCTAGGGCAAAATTTTTTGACCTGACGCTATTCCCTACTCGGTCACAATACCACATCAAAGAGAGGAAAAATGTAGACACCTAAAAATGTCTCAACCCCACAAACCTCTTTCCTACATCAATTATACTATTAATTACCCCTTTCACCAATTAATTAAATAAAAATCAATTTATTTAATTAATTTATCCTAAGTCATCCCTACCCATTCACCCTTAGCCATTTATCCCAAATTCATCCCTAGTAATGGATTAATTTAGTTCATTTATTACTAAGCCTTACAACACCATTCATTGCAAATTAAAAAATATTCTAAATATTTATTTAGGTCATTACTCCATCCCCTAACCTAGATTAATTAAATAAAACATGCTTATTTATTTAATCTCCCCTAACCTATGACCTAAACCTAGCCTAATTGAATAAAAATAAATTATTTAATTAGCTACCCTAATCTACCTAGCCCCTAAACCTCAATTAATTAAATAAATCCTTATTTAACTAACTTTAACCTCTCATTAACCCACTCACTAATTTTCTACAGCTAGATTAATTAACTTAAACACTTAACTAATTTGGTTAAATCTTCATTAACACCTATTTGTACACCCTTTGAATAAAAAATTACTTTTTATTCAAAGGGGTCACATGACCCTTCCACCTCACCTTTCCTCTTTCATGTTAGAGCTCTTTTTGTATGCAAAGAGCTCACACATGTGTTTCCCAAATGAACATGTGTCACATGTCATCCTATTCATCCATAAAACTTAATTTTTTATTCCACCTTCTCCCAAGGAAATTAATTTTTTATTTCATCACAAGTCTTAATCCTCATTAATGCTAAGCCTTCCCAATGTGAATTTAAAATTACAAAATGATCATAACCCTTCATTTTTGTTGATGAATATCTAGCCCTCCATCTCATCCTCTCATCTCTACCATTAGATCTCAACTTTCAATCTCCACCCTTGATCCAAAATCATTCCAAAATGCCTATAAATACAAGCTCTCCCAATACATTTTCATATCTCATCAGACCTTGTAGTTGTATATGTTAGTGTATATATATATTCGTACACTTAGGCTTAATCCTACTTAGGTGTGGCTTTATACAATCTTCACACATGCCTCATTGAGGTGTCAAGGTTGTTGGGAGGTTAGGATGGGTGTCACCAAGCTGCCCACTAACTAGTCACTCACACTAGTTTTTAGGGAGGCAACTTGTCATCACTCATAGTTGATAAGTCATTTCCTCAACTAAAAACTTCCTCTCATCACCTATATGTACAAGCTTATTTGACTATCAATGTACTTTGATTTGATACTTGCATTCATCTTATTGGTCTTGGCTCAATTCTACATGGTATCATAGTAAACTAAGATCATTTGCTGGTTCATTTTGAAGGCATCATAGGTCATTTTGAAGGCATGTGTAGAAGGATTTTCTTTTGTTTTGTGGTAGGTCCATAGAGAGGTACTGAAGTTAACTAGGTTTTGGGAACTCTACCCAGACTGTGGGCACTCTATCCTTTGTGATGTCTTTGGAGTGTTTTCTATTTTTGTTGGAAGGGAACATTGCATGAGCCTATGTGGAAGGTGACCTCTGTGAGAGGCACATCTCTCAACCTTGGGCCTGAGACCTGAAGGGAAAGGTAGAATGGCTTCATTTGTTTGAAGATGGAGGCTTTCTCCCATCCACAATGGTTGTGACAGAGTTTTGAGGGAAGTCGAAGTCCCTTACACACC
This sequence comes from Cunninghamia lanceolata, assembly GCA_027924645.1. Classification (NCBI taxonomy): domain Eukaryota; kingdom Viridiplantae; phylum Streptophyta; class Pinopsida; order Cupressales; family Cupressaceae; genus Cunninghamia; species Cunninghamia lanceolata. The sequence goes on from BSBN01000193.1 coordinate 12,506,964, forward strand.
CTGACATAGCAGCAGGGTAGGTCATGCACCTAACTCATGCCCTCACACATCTCATCCTTGAGGGAAACCAATGGTGGTGGAATTTCATGCTTGATATGCCTCTATAGAAGAATTTATATGCATGTGTTTGAGGCTTAATAAGCCTTTGTAGTAGGCACCACAAACACCCCGTGTTTTCTCTCACACAGGGGCATGAGCCTCCCTCCACATGCACTTTTTCTCACACAGGGGGAAAACCTCCCTTAGGGCCTTCACAATGCCCCTCCATGCAAACATGGTGACCCCCAATGCATAGGTATACTGTGGGTTCTCTAAGCAGATAAGATCATCAATCTATTTTTCCCTAGAGCTTTTTAAGCATGGGATCAAGTAGCCACGACTTTCTGTGGAGGAATCCATTGAATCTATCCTGTGTAGAGCTTTGGGAAAGGCAGAGATAGCCTCCTTGGCCACCTTGCCTTCTCTTATTCACCCCATTCTAGCTATTTTTTTGCCTCTACTTTATTTCACCCTAATTGTTTTGGGCTTGGCAAATATTTTTCACTAATTAATTTTTTTTTGCAAAAGGCATTTAAAATTATGTCTTTTTAGTGTTAAAATTGGTAATTTTTCTTTTTTCTAAAACACACTAAGGAAATAAATGCAAATATTTGGGGGTGGCATTTAAAATTTTTGGTAAAATTGATTAAAGATTTACTAATTTGTAATAAATCCTTGTAGCTTTGCTAGACAAAGATGAAGGGTGTGGTCCAGTTTGGCAGGAGGTCAATATCCCTCACAAGTAAACCATTTTATTCTTCAATCTTTGCCGACTCCAATGAATGGTTGGATGACTAGAATAACTCTTCACCATAGCCATTTTTTTTCTTTTAGTACAAATGTATTAAAATAGGCCATTTACAAGAAATTGATTATATAATAACTTTTGCTTGGTAGCTCGAAATTGAACACCATTTTTTGCAATCATTAATTTTTTTTATTTCCCACTCATTGGACCTACTTGCATTGTAAAATGCACTAAGTTATAATGTTCCCAAAATGGGGCTCACTTAATCTGGGGAGTTTAACTCTTGTATTTTTTCTTGTCGAAAAAGAAGGGACACACTAATCTTAGAAATTACCACTTTCATGTATTATTTTGGGACCTTATACAGGCATTTTGTAGTCATTAAACTAACATAGAGTTCAAAAGGAGGTAAATTATCTAAGTCAACTAATGGGGATAACAAGTCATCCATTTGTCATTACCTTAGAAAATAGAAACTACAAGTCCTAGCACAATTGTATCCTCGTGCACTGACAATGGACTCACCTATTACCATATTTGTATGTGTAGTTAGGGTAAAATTGCAAATAGGATAAATGAAGAATCAACAATGATAAAACCCTAGCAATGCACAATGAAGCACAAGACAACATGAAAATCAAAATAACAAATGTAAATGCAAACCGATCTCCACATTATGCTTGATTTATCTCCATTGCTCTTCTCCACCTCGCATGAGCATGCAAGATTTTGAAGGATTATTGTTGGAGGAATGTTGGGTGCTCATTTCTGCAGCATAACATTGAGATGAAGATGCTAGAATGAATGATAGATGAAGGATGCAAAGGCTCTAATGATATTTTGACAGAATAATGGTACTTGAATCTCAATGCATCTTAGAAAATTTGGTAGAATAATGGTACTTGAAGCTCAATGCATTCTAATGGCTTGTGAGGGGGTTGATTTATAGAAAAGGCTTGGTTCAAATGGATGGTTGAGATTAAAAAGCTAATTGATTGATGTGGATGGCTAGGATTGATTCGGTTATCCCACTCTTCAAGGGAGTTGTAGTCATTTGACAAGTGGAGGGAGGATAGGGCTCATGTGTGTTTGTGTACATAAAAAGTACTACATATAAAAGATATTAAATAAAAGGCTGTAGTACCACTTATCTTTTTTAAATGAAAGAGGCACACATGTCGGCTAAATGATAAGATAAACTAATTAAATAAATAAAATTTATTTAATTAATTGGAAAGTGGGATTATGATATGATGTGGAAATTAATTAAATAAATAAAATTTATTTAATTAATTGGCTAAGTACGATAAGGATGGGATTGAATGGGATTTTAATTAAATAAATAAAATTTATTTAATTAATTGGCTTAATGGAATAAGTGGGGTTAAGAGTGGGATTTAGGACAAAATGCTACATGATGTCTAAGTGATGTTTTTGACAAGGTGTTGCTAGACATGAACAAATTTGGGACAAATTTGGGTGTCTACAGTATGGATTTATTCCTAAACCAAGCACATATTGGTAGAAAATTGTATGGGAAAATGAGAATAATCATGTCTTAGGATTAATTGGTTTAAGTGTTATGAACCACACTCAGTGGGTTCCTCTATCACACATTAACTGACTTAGAGCTCTTTGGACCAAACTATGGGAAATGTATGGAGACCCCAATGAACCTCCATTCCTAGATGATCTTGCTATAGACATACCTCTTTCCCTTGATGATGTTGATGATCTTTTGTATGATGATGATACTAAAGTGGAACTTGCATATTGGGAAAGTCTTGACTATACTGATGACATAGAGACATACCCACTTGCATCTCCTCTCTCTACACCTCTTGCATTGGTAGATATTCTACCACCACCTCTTACTGTTGTTTCATCATATTTTAGAGTCACTTATTAAAAAGATTCTAGCACTTCCTTGCAACAAGATATCAGTCTTCCTAGCATTACTAATTGGGACAGATATCTACCTAACATCACTTATCTATTTGTAGAGTCCTGCATTGCTGACATGGAAGCACATGTTGAGGACAACAATCTTCTCTTCAATGATAGTTTTGATGAAGTATCATCTCCATTATCCTCTTTGAATATTCATGGTCTATATTCATCTACACATGGTTCTAGATCGTCATATCTTCATCTATTGGGAATGCACCTGATTTGATTATAGTATCCTTTGGCATCGACATGGGGATACCTGAGAACTCTTTGAAGTCATTGACATGGCCATCATCATCCTTGGATCAGATTTAGCATGATTTAGGATCATCCATATATCTTCTCGCATGGGAAGATATCCTGCATCTTCAAGTGATTTCATTTATTCCCAAGGGAAGTAACATTGTTCAGCATTCTTGGATCTACATCTACATCCTTTGTTGACTATTCAACCTCAATACAACAAGATATGTATTCTAGGGGTCACATAGACCTTCTCATATTTTCTCTCCTATGGGGGGAATCATATATTGTACTCAGTGAAAGAAGTAGTACTTCTTCACTTGTATAATTTTCATGCATATTTTCTCTCTTTTGGAGGGTAGTTTTTTTCCCATAGGGTTTTCTACCTTTCTCCACTTTATGAGAGATTACTTTGTAAATGGGTACATCACTAGGCCTAGTAGCTGGGACCCATCCTTCTTGTACCCAACTAAGCCATGCTTAAGGGGGGGTTTAGTGTATATATATTTCATACACTTAGGCTTAAGCCTACTTAGGTGTGCCTTTATACAATCTTGACACATGGCTCATTGAGGTGTCAAGGTTGTTGGGCCGTTAGGATAGGTCCCACCAAGTTGGCCACTAACTAGCCACTCACACTAGTTTTTAGGGAGGTAACTCGCCACCACTCATAGTTGAGGAGTCATTTCCTCAACTAATAGCTTCCTCTCGTCATCTATATGTACAAGCTTATTTGACTATCAGTCTTCCTCAATTTTATACTTGCATTCATCTCATTGATCTTGGCTCAATTCTATAGTATGCACCCTAATAGATATGTAAGAAATTAAGATACATGCATAAAGCGCTTGAACTATTTAACAAATTTCCTTAATTGGTTACAAGGTTTGTAATACAAGGAAGCACATCATGGCACAAGAAGATCACATAGGCTTAGTGTATTTACTACGATGTTGCTTAAAGATTGGGAACCTAAAAATGTTGCACGACTCATGTTCTTCACTCAAAAATCTATGTAGAAGTTGGCAGTGTGGTAAGGACTGTTGGGTAGGAGATTAAATAAGAGTATAAGTAATTTTATTCATCTAGAAAGGAAGAGATTTCTATATCAGTTCCAACAAGACTAGCACTTAACATGTAAAGGATAGTGTTAACAAAATGCATTCGAAATAAGATGGTAAATACTTCTATTGCCAAGAAGAGTTACATTTTTATGCTAAGAATTATGTGCATATGGGAGATGTGAGAATCAACTGAAATATATGAATGGAAAAAACATGATTGAATTAGATAAGCTTAACTATACAATGGACATGACATGAAAAGAATAACAAAGGCTTGGAAGACAAATCTTGACTTGCCTTTGTTGAGGATCATCGATGCAGGTGCCTATAGATCATGAAAGAACATGGAGCTCTAAAGAAACCACTAACCTCCTGCAAGAGAAGAATGCCTACCCTCTAAACAATCTTGCAGAGATTTCTTGCTTTCTCTACCATTCTCTAGTGGAAGACACCTCCAAATAAGTTTTATAGCCTCCTCCTAAAATCATACGTTAAAAAATAAAATAGCAAATGCATTCAATTTTCTTCCATCTTCCTTCCAAAAATCTTTTTCCCAAAAAATCCATTAAAAGAATAAAATAGGAAAAGCAATTATTTTCCATTACCTCCACTTACAATTTTCTAATTTAAGATTTTTCAAGAGTAACTCCCAAGATTCCCTCTTAAATGCTAGAACTACCACTTCTTTCCTTGCCTAGATTAGAAACCACTTATTTAATGTGGAGTATAGAGAATCTTTTCAAAAAGGATTAAATTGGAAAAGTGAATATATTTCTAATTTTAAATTAGCACTCAAAATTTTGTTTGTGACTAATTATTTACTTAACCATTTTTTCTATTAAATTATCCAAAAATGTAATTGATTAATTTATTGTGACTCTTAGCAAACAATTAAAGGATTATTCTAATGCAATTAAAATGAATGGAATACAATTTATACTAAGTGGTGTGTACATAGGTTCCTTCAACACAACTCTTTGTCTTCCTGAGTGGGCCCACACATGCCCCCCACCCATCTTCTCCTCCCTCAGAATTTTAGTTCGTTGGTGGGAGGAACTTCTATTCACTAAATTAGCAGCCTCATCTATATAGTTATTGAATAAATCTCCCTAGAATTCCCCCAACGACATCAACTAAAGTGGGGGGGCTAGGGAACATTATCCCCCATCCTTTGTAGCTTTAGTTTGACCAATAGCAACTCAAATTATGATTTCCATTCATAGTAGTTATATGGAGTTATAGGAGAAATTTGAAACACATCCATGATGAAAAATGAACAACAACACAACAAGACACCATTTACTATGCAAGAGACCCCCCAATTTATGTTTTGGCACATTATACTTAGTGTGTTTACAATTTCCACAAAGGACCAAGATAGGGAAAGTTACAAAATTCTCTCAAAAGAGATGTACAGTGGAGATTACAAATTCCCAAATGAATTTAATATAGAAAATGAATCCTTCCAAAACAAATTTCACTTCTCCAAGTGTAAGGATGACCAAGTTATTAACCAAAATGTGATTATGTGATAAACTGAATAAAATTAACCTAAGGTTGAAACTATAAAAAGTGCATGGATGGACCAGATGAGCTCCTAAATACCTTTCCCATGCCGCAAGAATCATGAAAATTGGACATCTAGGCAAAACATTATGAGATTGGAGGCCAAAAATGGAAGATATGACTTCAAGCTGCAATAAATGATATCAAACAGAAAAATATAGAAAAATCACATATACCACTATGATGTACACAGAAGTAGCTTTCTGACAATATCTTGTTTGCAAAATTTTAACAGCATTTTCCCAAGTTATGGAAAAAAGAAAAAAATTCCCTACTAAGACTTACAGAGGAAAAAAAATAGTCTATATTGGCTTGTTGGTGGCTCGTTGGCAGTTGGAGAGCGGTACTGCTAGGCTAGGTGGCAATTGGGTGGTTGGATTGGGAGGTAGTTAGGTTTAGGTAGAGTGGAGATGGTCACATTGAATACACTGGTGGTGGTGAAGTAGAGCCACTAGTCGAGTAGGAGTACCTATGATGAGAGGCAACGCCTATGGTACACTACATACTATTGTAAAGCCCTACGGGGCTGCTGAAAAACCTAGGGCCTAGGATCCCTATGACCAGGGGCTCCCACCAATAAACTCTCACCCTACAATCTTCCTTTTAGGTATTACATGCTTTAAAACAATATTGATTGCCACGAAAAAACCTTAAAACCATTGGTCAAAGACTCTACTACCTAGGAAAGATATGATGACACACCAATAATCTATTGCTAATTAAATCCTTATTTGTGCATCTAGACGTGATGCAGAACAAGGAATATGCCAAATGAATATGCACAAAATATGTTTTCAACTAGTGGATAAAGAGAAAATCCATAGAATAAACCTTTTACCCACTAGGTCTATAGATGATGACCCAGGGACAGGTAGGAGATTGTGCAAATGATGATGTATGGTATGGATCTATATGATTGTAAGACTCCATACGAATCGTATAGAATTTTCTACAACAAAAATCCTTCAAATCCTCAAAAATGGAAAAAAATCAATCTACTCTAAAAATGGAAGTGTTATATGTCAAAAAAGCTCAGAACGAGCCATCCAGATGCAATGGTGTAGTCTATTTTTTGCACCAAAGTGCACCCAACAAAATATCAAGCCTAAATCACTCCCAAATTCAAGAAGGGGTTAGCATACTTGAACTCTGAAGAGTCATTGATGGACTCCAAGATCTCCAAGATTATTTATAGCACAAAAATAACCTTCCACAAGACTGAAAAAGAAAGAGGATAAATTGCTTGATTCTAGTTCAATATGGCATTGATATTGATATCGATATGAATTGATAATGTAAAATGATTACAAGTGAGTGTCTTATATAGGCATGAAATAGAGATAGGCCAAAGTCTAACTAGTAGACAAAAACCAACTAGATGACACAAATATTAAATGCATCTAGAGAACATGGATGAACATTATTGAATGTACTTAGACACCATAATAAATGCATGCAAATATTAAATGTACTAAGGAGAAAAAGAAAATGCTCCTAGTAAAAATTTTTAAATGCTGATAATGACTCCTAAGAAAGATTAAGTGAACTATTGTGAAGAGGACCTAGGAAATTACTAACTAGGTAATATCCATTTTTACACTAAAAATCATAAATGGGAGTGCCTTGGATAATGTGCTCTTTAATAATTTTATCTTGAATAGCATAGATAATATGATCTTGACTTGGTTGAGTGCATTTATGAACCTGCTTTGGATTTGATTTCTGGCATAGTTCCAGATGAACATAGAGATTTCTTGGATAGACTTGATAGACTTGGAGTGATTGACAACATGGTTGCATAATGGATGTAGACTTGATCTTGAGATAAGAGACAATTGGATAGGCTTAGTGGGCATTGAATCATTGAAAATATTGTTGTATAATGGATTTTTACTTGATCTTATGGTAAAGGACTCTTGAATAGGCTTGATAGGCATTGAATGACACAATGGTGTTTGATTAAAATACATGACACTAGGAGGCTCTTGTTCATGTTTAATAGGCTTAAGATTGATAAAATCTTCACATGATGGAACTTGATCATGGATGGGTATTGTATTTGTCTTTTGATTTCTTGGTGCTATTTGTTGGATGTACATAGTAACATATGACTCTTAGATAGGCCTGGAATAGGTGCATTGATTGGCTTGAGGCTTTCTAGTTTGATATTCTTCATTTGCTAATAGTCCTAGGAGGAAATCTAAAAATGATGAAATTTGGATGTATTATGTATGGATTGTTGATTAGTTTTTTGGATGGATGGATTGTTTGGTTGATGGGATGAGCTAGAGTGTAAGGATGAAGATGAGGGATCTACATAGGATGTGGAAGATATGGAGTGCTCACGAGTTTTGGTTTAGAAACATGGATTGGACATAAGGACCTTGCTCTAAGTTGGTGTTTCCCTTGTCAATACAATCATAAGGATAACCAATGGATAAGTGTTTTGGATTTCCATAATGCCTAGTGCTAGTTGGTTCTTGCTGCAAGGCTCTTTCATGGCAAGCTTGTGATCAATAATCTCATTATCAAAGCTATTGTTATCAAGATATTCATATTGATCTATGAAACTATCATCATCATCATTATAAAAGTGATTGTTTGCCTTAATTGGATAGAAGATTTGATCTAATAAATGCATAGGTGGAGAGCTTGCTTTGATAGTGATTTTGGATTTCACATTGGCTTCACTGTTGGTAGTAGGAATAGGGGTTTTATCTTGCATAATGAAATTATCAAACCAAGGGTCCATGGTGGAAATCATGAATGATAACAAGAAGTTTGGATGCAACTAGGATGTAGTTGGATTTAGTAGGCTTGGAATGAGACTTATGACTAGATAAATTGATTCCACATAAGATAGTTATGAAATTGTGACTTGAACAAAGAGACTTGGGAAGATTTTGCAATTTTTACAAAGAGGATTTAGTTGTGATCTAAGAAAAGTGGGATTTTTTGACATGAGTGTGTATAAGTTTAAGTTTTGGACTCAAGATTGGTTTAAGGACTTGTTTGTAGGATTGATTCAAGGATTTAAAAAAATAAAAAGCACATTGTTTTGAGGGATGGATGTAAATATGTTCACTGGTTTTGCACAAGACACATTAGACACATCAATAGCCTAGTTTAGTCAGGTGAGTGTATCATTTTTTGTGGGCCCACATGTATGTTATCTACTAAGATGTGGATTGCTAAGGAATGCTAGGTCATATACCACCTATGCACCCCTAACTATGCAAAATGAAGCCTTGCCCATAGTGAGATCTATCTCAACTAGCTCAAACATATGCTATGAGTAACTTCCCAAGCCTAACTAGTACCCAGTGCATCATGAAGAAATGGTCGAGAGGTTCCTAGTCTAGGATTAAACAAACGTCTAAGGATATCCTGATTATATACATGGTACATGAGGACTAAATCTTGAAGAAGTGTGTTATTTAAGGCATGTGATGAATCACTTTGTGAAGTCTTGTAGGATTGATGTGGGTCAAAAATGATAGCTCCACTAGTGGAGTACAAATTTAGTTCTCCCCCTTTTTATACCCCACCAGAGCACATATTTGAGGTCATAACCTAGGCTAATGAAATCCCTAGACATGCCTCATAAATGGAAAGAAATATAAGTACTTTTGATCTCCAAGATCACTTTTCTGCATGACAAGAGAGCATATATACTTAGACTCTTGCAATAACACAAATACAATAGAACTTAAAGAGTGCTTTTGATCTCCAAGATCACCTTTTGATGCAAGGAGAGAGCATACACACTCTAAAAGCTCCCAAACATGAAAAAAGAAAGTAAAATCCATTTATAAAATTAAATGTACCTAAATTAGTGAATAAATATTGTCTTTGGCATACGGTGCTACAAAAAAATGCATTAGTAGTTTCAAGATTTTTGATCTTTGACAAGAATTTATCTATAGGAAAGATGTGTTAGCATGAAATGAGAAATCCTACAAAAACTAGAAAAATATGTTAAGACATAGAAAAGTTAATGTCACCATGAAATTCCTTGTGATTTTATATGCAATTTAAAAAATCAGCAAATTTTGTTCATTTTGCAAAAATTTTACTTGTTTAATGTTTAGAGGGAAAGGTTGAGTTTAGAAGTTGTAACTCAAAATTAGGATAAAATCAGTAGAAGTTGTAACTTGTTTGTGTTACCTGATGTCCTAGTGGCGAGCTCCTAGGTACTTACCTTGGCCTTCCTTTATTTGTTAAAGATGTCCCTCCCTCATATTGGAATTCCATTCTGGAAAGATTCCAAAAGAAGTTTTCTAGGTGGAAAGCAAAGTTGTTGAGTCAAGCTGGAATAAATCAACTTTTAAAGGCTTCCCTTCAAGGAATTCCTATTTACTTCCTTTCCCTCTTGAAAATCCCTAAATATATTCTGAATAAGTTTGAAAGAATTCAAATAAAAATTTTCTTTGGACTGGGATGGTAGAGAAAAAAAGGATGGCCCTAGTTAGTTGGGATAAAGTTTGTAGACCTAAATTACAAGGAGGCCTTGGTATTAGAAAACATAATCTGATCAACAAAGCTCTCCTGGCTAAGATTGGGTGGAATTTTCTGAGTGGAGGCAAGGAATGGGGCAATATCATGAGGGCCAAGTACTTGTCTAATCTTAAATCTGATGACTTCCTACACATCATTGGAATCCGTAAGGGTTCAGTGATCTAGAACAATGTGCTAAAAAGCAAGACCTTATTGTTGTAGGGTATTAAATAGAAATTGGGTGGCGGAAGAACTATCAAGTTTTGGGAAGACAGTTGGCTTAAAGGCCTCCCTCTTTGTAAGACTCAAAATGTCCAAAGACCAGCTGATAGGGCTATTACTTTCTTTGGGAAATTGGCGATTGATTATCTTCTTCATAGTAATGGAGGCTAGAAACAACTGTCAGACTCTTGTCGAGAGAAGAATGACCTTAAATCGATTACTGAGGAGGTGCAACTCTCTCTCTAAGCTTGTAGGATTCTCATATTCCCCCAAAAGGACAAATTTCTATGGGCTAAGGATAAGATAGGAGTTTTTATAGTCAGATCTACTTACAATATGTTTATGGAGTCTAATGAGGACTCAAACTTTTGGAGAAGGGTCTGGAACCACAATCTTGGCCCCAAGATTAACCACTTCTGGTGGCTTGCAATACAAAACAAGATCTTAACTATGGACAACCTTCAAATAAGAGGATTCCAAATCCCTAACTATTGTGCTCTCTAAATGAAGGATGAAGAAGCAGTTTTCCACCTGTTGTTCCATTGTGAATTCTCCTGGGAAGTTTGGAGTTTAGCTATGCAAAATCTGGGAGTCTCTTGGAGCATGAATTTTGATCTCTTTGTTGTCATAAGGTGCTAGAGCCCACCCTTTACCCATCCTATTTGTAAAGAGATATAGGCTCAGGTTCCCCCATTTTGGCTTGGGTTCTTTGAAAGCAACGGAATAACAAGTTGTTCAGGGAAAAGACAAAATCATCTAAGGAGGTCTTTTGCATGTTTGCTAAACTTTTACAGGAAAATATCTCTAACAACACTCTGAAAGTTGTTGACTATCCCCCAAGTAAACATGAAACTAGTATCATAAGTTAGTGGAGTGTCCCAGCTCATATTTGTAAGATGGATGACTCTAAAAGGAAAGATCATTCTAGTACAAAGTGGTCTCCCCCTACTATTGGTTGGATGAAGCTCAATTTTGATGGAGCTTCTAAAGGGAATCCTGGTTTGGGTAGTGGAGGTGGAGTCCTGAGATCACCTAAGGGAGAGCTTGTTGGGGCCTATGCTAGTGTCTTGGAGAAAATTATAACAATGTTGCTAATGCTATGGCTCTTCTCTAGGGCCTTAAGGTGGCCCTTGATATTGGTATTAAAAACCTTCTTATTGAAGGGGACTCCAAACTTATTGTCGATGTTGTCAAGGAGAATACCAGGGTGGGCTGGCAAATTGATGATATCATTCATGATATTAAGAAACCTCTTCTTGGATTTGAGGTATTTGAGATTAAACATGTTTACAGGGAGGGCAACCAAGTGGCGGATGCCATGGCTAATATAGGGAGTAACCTCTTCCCTATAAGGTGTTGGAGGAGTCTCAAGAATCTGCCTCCTAATGTTAGAAATCACCTCCAAAGGGAGGCCCAACCTTATACTACTTAATGACTTTCCTAAAGTATTATCATTTTGAATATATTTCCATATATATTCTTATCTATGCTCTCATGATTGGTTTTAGTCATCGAAGGAGATATAAGGAGGATGATGTCATCATGGCCAAGATGACATATGTTCATCCCATAAGGATCAGAGACTTCCACATAAGCAAAAGACAAATCCACAAGACTCTGTGGTAGTTTCTTAGCTAGCGTATGGGGTCATTTCAAATCTCAACAGCTCTTCTCTCTATTGAAATCCCACACAAGCTTCATTATGACATTAATTATTATTCAAAATGTGAAGGTGATTCAAAGGACAAGCTTGGGGGTTTGAGTGACCTAAAGAGAGTTTAATTATGATAGCCATATCATTGTTTCTAGACAATTCAGAGAGGAGCTACATTTCTTCTGGGTGTTGAATCTTGTGTTGAGTGATTTTCACTTTTATATTGTGAAGAACACGACCATGGGTGGAGATAAGGTCTAAACTAAACCCTCTTCCTGCATAGAGTTTAAGGCAAATTCCCTATTGTGGAGTATATGTTATGAGGGAGGAATCACACCGTTCTTGGAATGCCTTAATGACTTCGACAAAAATCTTTCAGTCTAATTTACGATGTCATGGGACAAGGAATGTAAAGTCCTAGTTGGTGGTGTTTAGTTCAAAGTGACTAAAGATACTATTGCCAAAGCCATGAGATTATTTTGTGATGGAAAAAGGTTAAGGAAACAAACCAAAGTGTAGGACCTTGAAGGTATGAATAAATTCTTCAAAGAGGGGGAGTCTCCTATTCATATGCAGGGTTGCTTCAAAATGGAAAGCCTTGTCAACCCCTAGGATAGAGTTTTCTACCTCTTCATGAAGTATATCACCTTGGAGGGTAGGTTCAGGTGCTACTATCATTATCATTTTGCCTTAATCATTTTAGGCATAAGGTTCTTGTGAATTTTCCTTTTTATCTCTTATCTTCCTTAGAGTCTTCTATTAAGGTGGCTAAGAAGACCCATGGTGTTAACCCTGTTGTTGTTACTGTCCCTCTCCATCAAGGCCTGATCCTTTTCTTGTTCCATTTCCACCTGGACCTCTTCCCTGCTAAGCCTATAACTACTTGTCTTGTTGATGAAAGAATTGATAACAACTCAGATGATAACATCTCCTTGAGTGTTAAGAATGGTAGCCCCAGTAAAAACAAGGTTAGTAGCCCCACTATCAAAGATCTCCAAGGCCCTACTAGGCCCTCCCACAACCCTAAGGTTCAGGCTACTGATAATTTTGGTTCTCAATCCCACAAGAAAAAAGGCACCAAGACCTCTCTAGACTCCCAAAAAACTAACCCTATCTTGCAAGGCCCAACTGACTCAGCTACCCCTTTGGGGGGCGGTTGGGTCCCTAGGTCAATTCCAAAAGGTGGCCATTGAGGGTTTGTGTGGTTTAAAGAATAGCCCTTCACACTCAGGTGGAAAAAAGAGGAAAGGGAGTCTTGAGGAGCACCCTGTGGCTAGGAAGGTTAGTAAAAAGAAAGGCAAAAATCTGTTGGAGTTGAGAAACTGGCTGATCTAGTGATGGACAAGGGGAATATTGAACTTTAAGAGAAAGGAGTTGATGTTGCAGAGGATGATAAAGATGTTGAGATGAAGGGGAGCATTGTGAGGAGGCCAAGTATCTGAAGGTCAACCAGGTTGGCATGGGGAAAAATGCCCATCCTAAAAATGTTGATTTATTCCTCAGCCTTAGACCTAAAGGACGAGGTGGAAATTAAGGAGGTTAAGATGACACCTGAACAACCAGAAGAGTAGGAGGGTGCCAGTCACTTCAAGGAGTTAAATAACTCCTATTATGAAACTGATCAAGAGGAAATTAAGATCCTGGAAACCCCTGAGAAAGAACCTGCCAGTGTTAGAAACGGTCTTAATTGTAGCCACATTAATAAAGAGCTAGATGATGTTAAGAAGAGGATGTTTTATGTGGAGGACAAAGTGAAAGTGTTTTCTATTGTGTGTTCGAAGGTTATCCACCATGCTTCCACATCGCTAGCTATTTTGTAGGATTCTTAGAATGAACAGGATGACAAGGAAGGCAAGACAGCTGGAAAGGAGGAATTTCTAGGGAACTTATCAAGGATGATTGGAATGAGTTGCTTGAGTAGTTTTTTTTGTTTCTATTGTTGTTTTTGGTATTGGTACTCTTTTGATACTATTATGATAGTTAGCTATTAATCTGTTGTTTTTCATTATTCATGGTTGTATATCGAAAAATTTAGATTTATAAATGGAAATGATTGAACAATTGAAATGCATAACCTAAACCCAAATAATTCAATACCTCGAAGATCCAAGATGAGATCGATTGATTGATCGCTTTATTGTGTTGGTTGCTCGATTCTGTAGCATAACATTGATAAGGAGATAGATGATGGATGGTCGATGGTTGATAGATGCAAGCTAGATGGATTGAAAAAGGATAGATAATGGCTTGAGATGAAAATTCAGTAGAGTGAGGTTGTATGAAGAAGAATCATCCCTTCCCCTAATGGCTCAAGAGAGGCTTTCTTTATAGGAAAGGATTGATTCAAATGCATGGCTAGGATCAATTAGGGCTTTAGATGAAATGGATGGATAGGATTAAGTTAGGTTTCCTTGCACATTAAGAAATTGTAGTCAATTGACATGTGGCAAGGGAAGATAAGGCTTAGATGTGCTTGTGTAGATAAATACTAAAATTAGGTCCCATTAGTTGTGCATGTGAAGGATTTTAGGTAAAGTTGTATTACAACACATGATTGAATGGACAAGTGTTGGAATGTGGTGAAAGGTGAGGGCTTAATTAAAATAAAATATTTGAATTACTTGCGATATGAGTTGGAAATTAATTAAATAAATAAAATTTATCTAATTAATTAGGTAGATGAATAGGATGTGATGTGGAAATTATAAAAATAAAATTTATTTAATTAATTAGGATGAGGATAAGATAAATGGGATTATGCATGTGAAATTAATTAAATAAATAAAATTTATTTAATTAATTGGCTAAGTGGGATAAGTGGGGTTAAGAGTGGGATTTAGGACAAAATGCTACATGATGTCTAGGATAATGTTTTTGACAAGGTGTTGCTAGACATACACAAATTTGGGACAATTTTGGGTGTCTACATTTTGCCCCTCTTTGAGATGATGTTTGAGATGATAAGATTTACGTCAAGTAAGATCATTTCAAAGAAGCTAAGGTATGGATAGAGGATAAGGATAGGGTGATGGAAAGATATGATGATGATACCCCCTCAAGAGGATAGGCGGGTTGTAGAAACACGGGTATGCTCTTGAAAAGAAATGGCTTGGTTGTGAAAGAAGGATAAGCGGATAGATAGAAGAAATGGAGATGCGTTATGTTGCAATGGAAGGTGAGCAACCATGATGTTTGATATAGCACTAGATGTTATGCACCAAGGTATAAGGACCAGGGTGATGATGTGTCTTGTGCTCTAGTGTAATACAACCTTGTCTAGATACAAGATATGAATATTAGCTGGAATGATACCAATGTGATACAAATGCAAGATAAAAAATAACACACACAAGAAAGCAAGCAAGCATGCACAAATGATTCAAAAACAAACAAGGTATTGCCCCTGTCAAGCTGCAAACCAATGATTGATTGCTGATTGTTTTGATGATAGTTGAGAGTGTTGTCATTGTAGGGAAAGCTATATCCCTAGATCAACACAAGGTTGTTTGCTGAGTTGGTTGGCTGGTTGGTTGATTGATTTGGCTTACAACAAGGCTAGGATCAAGACCATGGATTGTGTTTGGATAACTTGACTTGATTAATTGACTTGATTGGTATAGCTTTATGATGACTTGCATTTGGATCATTGTTTGGAATGATTTGATTGAAGGAAATGGATAGATTTGATGGTTGGATTGAGCTACTTCTGATTTGCTGAAGTGATTGGATTTGTTTTGATGGTTGGCTTGATGTGCTTTATTTTTATTTCATTGTTTGCTATTGCCGGGTTGATTATTTTTATGATTGGATTGTTTTGAATGATGATAGTGATGGTGTGATAATTAGAGTGTCCACTCAATCTAAGCAGAAGCAAGTGTTCTCAATGCGCTCAAAGGATGTAAAACAAACAAGGTATTTCCCTTGTCAAGTCATAAACCAATGATTGATTGTTTGATTGATAATGATATTGTTGTCATTGCGGGGAAAGCTATATCCCTAGATCAACACAAGGATGTGGGAATGTTATATCCCATTGATGATGATTGATTGGGCTCATGACAAGATTAGGATCAAAACCTATTGATTTGATTGGATAATGCTCCTTGATTGATTAGCTTGCTTGATATGGAATAGTGTGACTTGGATTTAAGATCATTGCTTAGATTGATTTGATTAGAAAAAGTGATTGATTGAAATGGATGAATGATGTTATTGATAGGAAGAATTGATGATGATGATTTGATTTGAATGTTGATGGAGTGGATTGTTTTGGATGATATGATTGAATTTATCTTATTGCTTGGATTTTTTGTTGGATATTTATTTTTTTGAATCTTTTGAAATATTTTGATTTTTTTTGTGTGTTTTGGAATATTTGATTTTTTTTGTATTTTTGAATGTTTTGGAAAATGCCAATGGATTTACAATTTGGGTAGCCTTTGTGCTAGATAGCAATGACAAGGGAGAAAACCAAGTCTAAGTGCAAGGGATGGATAAGAGGAGAGGCTCATAGTAAATGGGATGAAAGGCTCATGATAAATGGGTGGATAAAGAGATAGGCCATAAAATGGAAAGCTCGTGATAGATGGATAGATATAAGGGATGTATGCCTCATGATAAATGAATAGGTAGGCTATAGTGGAAAGCTCATAATAAGGATATGCCATAGTGGATGGATCATAAGGGAGCTAGGATGTGATCTTCAAAGGCTATGTTGCATAGGAAGAATAACTTGCCCCATTCTAGGTGATAATGCTTAGGATTTTTACATGACAAAGTTCATGACTAAGGGATGACATGATAGATTGGTTTGAATGGGATGGATAAATGGTCAATGGATAGGACTTGGTTTGGAAAGAAGGTATGTCAAGAAATATCCAAACATGTTTCAACATTTTACCCCTATGTCTTCATCAAGATCAAAAGGAGGAAGGGTGGATGAATGGGTTCAATAAGATAGGTATATGGATGTAATGGCTATGGATAGTAGGCTAGGATAGTATGGTAGGATGGAATGGATAGTTTGGATGAGACAATGTGCCCCCAAGTATAAGTGACATAGAAGATCAACCTACACATGATGCCTGTTTGCCAGGTTTTCATCATGGTACTTATCCAAGGCCCCTGTTTACCAGGTTTTCACCATTGGACGAAAGGATTTCTCTTTACTTTTTTTAATTTCTTTTTCTTTTTTTTTCTTTTTTTTCTTTTTTCCTTTTAGATGGGTTGACAATTACACATGGCGCCTGTTTGCCAGGTTTTCACCATGGTAATGGATAGGAGGGACTCAAGTGGCTAGTGCTATGAGAGGTGATATTGTCCCATTAGAGATGGATGATGTCGCATGGACCATGTAATTATACTCATAGATGTTGATAAGGGATTGCATGGATGGGAGATGGATTAGGTAGATAATGGATTCTAATGTGGAATTATGAAAGGTTCATGCAAGGATAGATGGATGGGGATAGTGGACTATGATGTGGATTATATTGGCTTATGGAATGAAGATGGATGAAAAGTTTATGCCAAAGCATGGACCATAGGAAGGTGATTGGGGAGATATGTAGGATAATGGATGGAAGATGGGGAGATGTAGTTATGTGGAGGTGCTGCAGAGTGGAAGGGAGCCATGACCAACGACTGCACACACCGTGTTAAACATTGAAGCTTTTGATGAGATGGTGGTGTAGGAAGCAATGTAGATGTTTTCTTAGGAGATGGTTAATGAAGTGATTTAGGAACCCACATAGATTTAGTATTTTTAGTGCTTTTTCTTTTCTTGTGGGATTTTTGAAGGGAATGAAAGTTTTGGATGGAAATAGGCTCTTGGATGGATATAGGTAGTTGGGATTCTTGAGATGTGGATGAGGATGCTTCATTTGTTTTGCTAGTTGTTTGCTTAGGAACCCTAACCATTTTGCTTTTGGGCTTTGCTTTTGGAGGTATGGGTTTGGATAGCTTTGTGAATGTACTTTGCTTAGAAGATGGATGATTTAGAGACTTTTCACATTGATGCCCTAAGGCATGAGGGTCCTTAGGAGTTGTAGTTGGATTTTTGGCTTTATAGATAAAGGCATCCAAATTTTTATTTTGGAATCCCATGGGGTGGGTGGAGTGGATGGAATGATTGGAAGCTTTATGCTTAAATGATGTGTGCTTTTGTTGGTCATGATTAGGGATGTAAGGATACTTATGAATGATATGTATGTTAGGTGTTGGAAGCAATGGTGGAAAGGTGGATGGAGAGATATTTGGAGTTGGTAAAAGTGGAGGCAAAGTGGATGGTGGAAGGTGTACGGTCACATGCTTTTGGTATTTATAGGATGATGGAGGTGGAATGGCGACATATGTTTTGGGTAGATGATGGGGGGTGCGATGGAAAGTGGACTTAGGATGGATGGAGGGATTACCAACATCTTGGCCTTGTTTACCTTGGGGTGTGTTTCCAAGGTCATATGAGCATGGAGGAATCTTGACATGGTTTAACTCCAAAATACCTTGTTCATAAAGGCCTAGGCCTTTGCTTTTGTAGTTCATGTTTTGGAGGATGTGATTGACTATGGGACTAGATGTGTTTTGAACATTAGACTTGAGTTCATTATTGGATGGAGAAGGTGAAGTGGATAAAGGTCATTGTTGTCCTAAGGAAGAACACTCATGTATAAGGGTGGTAAGACTAATAGGACATGATAGTGGATTTGAAGTGGAATCGATGGTGGATGTGGAAGGATCATTAGGATCTTGATTAGTATTATGTTCACTAAGATCCAAGCTATTTGTTTGATCTTCTATGCTTATGTGTTCTTGAGAGGCACATGTCTCATTATGACAAGTGGATGTTTGCTCATTATGGATAGAGCTAGATGGAGGATGGATAAGAGCAATTTGGATATCTTTCTCATGGATGGCTATAAGATTATGGATACGATCAAGGTGCTCATAGATAGTTTCTTCACCATAGATATTATCTTGATCATAAAGAAGGTAAATGTTATGGATGGGTTGCATGAAAGTGTTTTGATCTTGAGTTGGACTAGGGCTTAATGTTTCCACATGCTTAGGATTAAACCTTTGACATACCTCTTGGGTTGCTTGAATGGAATTGGAAGGCTCTAGAGTAGACTTGATAGACTCTTGATGGTTATCAACATGAGGGCATGATGGCTCTTGACTTAGTCTTGTGGTTGGAGACTCTGGAATAGGCTTGATAGCTTGTAGGTCACATGATGGGCTTGAAGGGATAAGAATGTTAATTAAGGGCTCTTGGATAGGCTCAAGGATAGGTGGACCACATGATGGGATTATAGGATTGGACATGACCTTTGGAAGTTCTTTTGTAGGCTCATGAATGGGTGTTTGACATGGAGATAGTTTATTCCTAGCTAGTAGCCAATGGATCACATCCTTCGCAAGGGTATGAGTGGATGGGCAATATAATGGATGAGAAATAATAGTGGATGATGTTACAGGCTTAGGATTAGGTTGGGGGCTAATTGGATTGGATGGATTAGGATTAAAGGAGGGTGATACATGGGATTTGAATGATGTGGCATGATTTCCCATTATAGGTGGGTACACCTTGTAAACAATTGGGACAAATATTGGGCATTGATTTGTATTATGGCCTTTGGTCCTATGGTATGCACAATAATCATGTTCATCATATGGACTTTCTTCACATGGTTTGACTTCAAGAAGTTCAATGAGTTTTGCTTCAAGCATTCTTTGTAAAACTATCTTAGCCGCATCCTTTGGTGAAGGATTAGAATGACATGGTGATGAAGGTAATGGAGGGCTTGATGGTTTGGAAGATGGAGGGATCAATGGACTATGATTGGGATCACATGGTGGTGTTGGGATAGGACTAGTTGGTTCATGTGTTGGCATGTGATTGGATGGTGGGGGCCACTCTAGATTGGTATCTCCCTTGTCAAAGGTTATTAAGTCTTTTTGCATTAGGCTCGCATGGTTTATGTACAAAGGGCCACTTGGAGTTGCATGTGCTTCTTGTTGCAAAGGTGGACTTAGGCTCACTTGTGCTTGTTGGGGAGGCCATTGATAGTCTTGGTAGCTAGGTACAATGGTAGGATATTGTTGATGATTGTTTTGATGCAATCATAACAATAAGTTAAAATTCACATGAAATGAACTGAAACTATACTTGAAAGATAAGAAGGAATCATTTGAGATTCAACTAATCCCAAGTCTACAATGGTTTGGTTGGTCAAGTTCAGTTGGTCAATGTGAAGCTGTAATGTTCAAGGGGCCTTACGTAGTTTAGGTTTGTTTGGTGGTTTACTGGACTAAGAATATGCAAAAAGGTCATGAGATATGTCAATACTTTTCATTCCTTTGCATAAAAGTGATACTGTGCTGCAAGTTTTAGATGGTTTTCTTGAATTTTTTGCAGCTTTCTTCTTTATCTATTTATGAAAACTGTCTACTTATAGCTCTGTTATGCATGCTTCTTCAAATTTGAGACAATTTCCTTTAGATTTCTACGTTTTCAGCTAGATATTTCAGATGGGTTGGGAAAAGTTAGAAAGATCTAATCTATACCTCATTTAATCTACCAAAGGATCTAATTGTTTCTGTTATGCACTATGTAAATACCACAGTAATTTGATCAAATCCACAGTAAAAACCTTAAATGCAAGTTCTGAGCATTTTCACAAACATACATTTAAAATTGCAAGCTCTCAAAGAAAATATTTCAAAACACAAAGAAGAGCAGGAGAGCACTCAGAAGATAGATGCAGAACTCTAGATTCTATTGTATTAGAAACGAATAGTCATACATGATTTACAATGTAGGAATGACTCTTAGTTTCATTGATCATACTATAGAGAACTTACAAGCTTTACAGATACAATAAGGCAGCTAGACATTCCACGCGCACCTTACTGCAAACAAACAGGCGACCTCCTTCTTCTACCTCTAAACTATGCTAACTTACTGTATGTTCCTAAAAAAATCTTTGTGTAGCTCCTGTTGTTTTCCTAAAATCCTTGTTGTAAAGTATTACAGTGTAGAGAGGCACAATATATAGACATTCTGATTGTCCTCACTACAGCAAAAACCTAACTGAACCCCCTGGTTCAAACCCCTGGTTACAGCAATAAATACAGGTGAACCAGCTTCTTCAAAATATCTCTGAGCAGTGTCAAATCTGGGCGAAATATTGCCCCTTCTGAGAAGTTCCGGCAGCTGGGTAATAACTTCTGTTTGTCTATTGTAGTAATACCCTCAGCTGCAACTTTGTCCTTTATTTGAATGGCCTTGACTTCTTCGCACTTCATCTTTATCTTCCTACTCCTGAGATCAGATTTCCCTCCTCCATGAGGTCACTGTGTTGACTTTCCAGCTGCTTCCTCAACTGCAAGCCTGCAAGACAAGACAAACAATAAGTATTTCATTTATCACATAAACAGCAAGAAATTAAAATAATCGTTAAATCCAGGTGACTGTGCAAAATCGTGGAAATCAGATCCAGAATACTCTAAAAACGTGCTCAAAACGCATTCAGACCGCTCACAACCCATCGGGTCAACCATCGCTGACCGAAAAAATGCCACGGGCGCCAAAAAAATGGTTTAAAACTCCACCGCTTCATTTCCCGCCCATCGGCGTGTCAAAAAAAAAAAATGTATGGCCGATATTCGCTGTTTGGCCAACGTTCACTTCATCTGCATGATATTCTAGAAATATGATGCTCTCCCTTTCGAAGGTCCAGATGACGTCATCAGGATGTTTCGCTTCTGTATATTGGGGAAAAGAATGACATCATCATCATATTCATGTCGAAGGAAAATAGGAGGATATGAAATATGATCCCGCTGCTGAGGAAAGGAATATGATGGTGATGTCATCGTCATATTCAGGCTTCGTTAAAATGCAAATGATGGCGTCATCGTCATGTTTAGTTAAGATCAGGGGATAAATGCAAAATCGGGTCACCTAAGGAGCATGATCAGGATGATGAATGTAATATGACCCCTTTGCAGCCAAGGTAACCCTCTCGAAAGATCAGGATGATGATGATCATCAGGATATTCGGGGCCTTTATCGAACTTATAATAAGACGTCATCATCATATTTCGCGAACCGGATCATGTTTTGGAAAATATCCTGCCGAAAGGAAATGTGATGATGATGATCATCAGGATATTTGCTTCTTCGTTTATCAGATCGGGATGACATCATCATGATATTTCGCTAACCGGATCATGTTTTGGAAAATATCCTGCCGAAAGGAAATGTGATGATAATGATCATCAGGATATTTGCTTCTTCATTTATCAGATCGGGATGACGTCATCATGATATCCGGGGCCTTTGTTAAACTTAGAACATGACGTCATCATGATATTTCGCTAACCGGATCATGTTTTGGAAAATATCCTGCCGAAAGGAAATGTGATGATGATGATCATCAGGATATTTGCTAAAGGTCGTTCTTTCTCGGCAGGAGGACTTTACGAAATATCGGGTAGACAAACAAGATCATGATGATCTTGACAATATGACAGGATAAAAAAAATATGATGATCCTCCTCATCGAATTATCATGATGACGTAATCATCATATTTCATTTTCGGAGCATGAGGATGAGTTGAGGTCATCATCAGGTTAGCGCTAGGGTGATATTTAAAATATGATCATGCTGTTGAGGAATGGAATATCACCTTCCCTTAAAAGATAGGGTGATCATCATGATCATGCAAAAGGAGATCAGGAGGATATGAGGATGTCATCATCATCTTAGCGAATTTCAGCAAATATCAGGATGATGACCCTCCGATAGGATTTTAACATGCGCATGCAAATTATGCAGATGGTGGATTTTCTAAGTCAGGGTGATATTGTAATATCAGCATGATATTATAAAATCAGGTAATGTTAAAATATCATGATGCTCGCGATACAAAAGACCGCTCGACGGGGAAAACTTACTATGACTTAAGGTTGACGTCCGGATATTTGAACCTCAGGATATTATCGGGTGGGGCGTTTCAAATATGATGATGACGTTCTTCATTCCGCAAAACCGAGTTTATAAAATATGACCCTCCTAAAATCATGATGCTCACGATGCGCATAAGGCCATTTGACGGGTAAATGGCACTACCACCTAAGATTGACGTCCGGATATTGCGACTGCATGATTTTTATCAGGTGATAGACCAAGATCATGATGACCTTGACAACATGACTGAGGAGAAAAAATATGATGATCCTCCTGCGAATATCAGGTTTGACCAAAACTTTGACTGTGCATAACTTCCACATATGGACGAATTTTCAAGTGATGTAAAAGGCAAACCTGCATGGAATTTCAAGCTCTTTCTAAATATGAGGTCACAAAAACAAAATATGAACTTTGACAAACTAACCTCATGATGATGACCTACCTCATTCTGACCTTCATGATGACGATGCACTTGACTCATTTTTACCAAACTGCCAGAAAGCAGACAAACACAAGCAGAAGCAAAAAGCGAAACATCAGCAGGGGTCCCCATTTTGCTAAGGAGCATAATGGGGCGTGTTGTGAACATCACAATAGATATGTAGACAAAATATCTTGAGGTGGACCCAAGGTTGAGGGAATTTGATCTTGTTGCCAAGGTTGACTTGGGCTCACTTGATTTATATACAAAAGGCCATTGGGACTTAGATGTTGTTCTTGTAATATCACTTGATTGCTTTGTGGATGGGCTTGGTAGTGCATTGGAACAGTGGCATGAGGGATTGGATAAGCTTGAGGTGGATGTTTATAGGTTGATGTGGCATTGACTTGGTGGATAAGTGGATTAAGTTGATAGGAAGTGGATGGATATGACATGTGGCTAGATGGATTAGGTTGATAGGAAGTGGATGGATATGATAGGTGGCAAGATGGATTAGGTTGGGAGTGAATGGTTAAGGATTGTTGTGCTTGTTGGGCTTGACTAGTGGCTAAAAGGTGTTGGACTTGGGCTACAAAGTGTTGTAGTTGAGGTGATTGGCTTGCGTGGGGTTGAGCACTTTGGATGAAGAATTGTAATGTTTCAAGGGCATCTTGGTTTAGGGGTTGTGATCCTTGATAAAGATTTTGGAGGAATCTTTGGAATTTGGTATTTGGATCTTCTAGTGTAAACATGTTGTCACCCAAGTGTTTGTCTTAATTCCTTTTTACAAGTGCTTTTTTAGGGATTTGGATGATGATATGGATTGTTTCAATGATGTGGATGAAATTAAGTTGGATATGATGTGCGTTGACTAGGATGAATGTTTAGATTGATTTGTTTATGTGTTTGGGTGTTTAGAGCTTGATGTGGTGTTACATCCCTCCTTTTGGATTCGATTATGGTATTCAATTTCTTGCAAATTTCAGTAATATAATATGTTGTGGATGACATGGAAACTGATGATTTATTATACAAAGTTAGTTCTATGAAATTTTAGAATTTATTGATTATGATCAATGTGATATTGTAGATTAAATGTCCTTTTTGTTAAGTGAAGTGATGTTTTGGATATATTATGCTGTGATTTGAAACATAGGTGCTTTGACCACAAAATTGTATGTGAGATTGTCGTTGCAGGAACAGGTGGACCATGTTCGACAGGAAGAGAAAGTACCTCTGAGAGAGAGTATAGACTCTGGAAATTAACCTTGGGTGTTTGTTGCTGAGAACGCCAAACAGGTAGATAAACCTTGAAGCCATCAATTTAGTCTTGTTTTTTGACTGGGACAGTTTAAGACTAGAGGTCGACGTCTGAAGATAAGGTGTAACATCCTTTTCGTAAGTCGTCACATAGAATCTTGGAATCGACGATGTCATCGTAAGTCCACCAAAGCGAGTCGACTTTTATAGATGATTATTATTTCGTTTATAGATAATTAAATGAACCTTCTTGTGGTGATTCGTGAATCACATCTCGTAGTCGAAAGATGCGAGAAGTCTGCTTTGTGCGTCTAATGATGTAGGAAACTTGTTTGCATTACGCTTAATTCGTCGTGCTTGCCGTAAAATGCGTCAAACTTGTGTTGTGAATTTATTCTATCTAGAAATCGACGAATGTCGATTTTGAAGCCATAGCATGTAATAATTTGTTTTGGTCATTGTTGGGAATGAGTCTTTTCTTCTAGCTTTGACCACGAGATATTATTGATCTAACCTTGAGTTTCCTTACTAAGTCAGTCTTTGTCTCTTTTTCTTTTTTGACCAAAAAGATGCTCTAGACATTTCTTAAACTGCCACCTTGTCAAGCTTAACCCCTCAATTAAGCTTTTGTTGCTCTTGGAGAATTAGATGCCTTAATGATTGAGTGAGGGCAGATTTGTTATATCCACTTGCAGCCACGTCGCCATAGGAGCCTCCACCATTTTAATGGTCATGATAAGTGGGAAGTCGGGTATAAAGATAGTTATGTCGACCCTAGTGTTTAGGTTTGTGACGGCTGAGAATTCAATGTAAAGATTACTTTTTACCGTGGCGTGAGAGGGAGGTAGCTATATGGTTGTGAAAGAGTATAACTGTAAACTTAATGCTGATGATCTGTCATCATTGTGGGCACTGTGGTTGTTACGAAATGAAAGGCAACCGCAGACAGTGTGGAGTCTTTTCCTTCGCTGTGGAGGAGTATGCTGTGTGGGAGTTATGCTGGGGGAGAATTTAGAGGAACGGAGTTGGAATGCTGTTACTCCTTGATGGTGGGCGCAAGAAGTGAGTAGATAGGGGGAGTTAGAAATTAGAGGTGAGGATTATATGTGAGATATACTCTATCGACGGGGAGGATAGATAGTGGAAGTCGGTTGCTGTGTTGAAATAAGAAAAAAAATGGTAGAGATAAGGAGGGGGATCCTCTTAGTTGTGGTCAGGCAGGAGATAGGATTTGGTGAATGAGCAAGGCTCACATGATTTGGAGCAATTTCTCTTGTGTGGAGTGCTACACTTTGAGTGGGCTGTCGTTGTTTTAGAGGAAGGAAAAATGGTAGAGAGAGGGGAGTTGTGGTTGAAGACTATTGCTGGTAGAAAGGAGAAAAATGACAGAGAAGAGAAGGAATTCATTGGAAAGTTTAGTTTCATTGTGCACGACTAGCAGATAAGAGAGAGTTTCAAAAACCTAAGGAGGCACGACTAGCCAGAGGAGAACGTGGAACTTGCCAAAGCAATCTTCAACTCTAGGGCTGATGAGTCCACTAACTTGATTAGGAAATCAACATTATGCGGGTAGCTAATGATTTGATTTATTGTGCCAGGATGGTATACACCAAGAAAACCACAAGAAAATCCTTCGCGAGTAAGAAGCGTTATCTGCAAGTTAAGCAGAAATGGCTTGCGATGATCAAGACCATTGAGAAAACTAATGACGAAAATGACATTTGGCTTAATGATGTGGAAATCTTAGCCAATGCAATGTTACGACTTAAGAAAGTGAGGAGAGAACTCCTAGAGGGAGTAGCGATGGCAGCTCGAATCATGATCAACTGCTGCCCCAGGATAGTACCTGTTAGTGTACCTATTAGTATACCCATGATCACTAGGGATCCTCGTGTAGTACCTAGAGCTGATTTCATTGAGCTATCTTCTGATAGTGAGTCTGAGGGGTATACACCTTGTGATTATGTGTTGGACAATGAATCTAAAGGTTACACTCCACTAGATAATACTAAGTAAAAACTTGAGATATGACTATCTCTAATGATGTTGAAACAATTTTGCAAAATGAATAAAGACAAAATTTTTGTTTGAGAACAATTATGATTATGATCAATTGTTGTGTTCTTTTGATGATATTTAATATGATAAGCGTAAAACTGATTAGTATATGTTTAATCAGGTGAGAAACTAAACTATCATGGACCAATCAGAGTTCAACGAGGGGGAGGATCGGGAAGGTCATAATTCTCGGGGAAACTCCACTAACAAGTTGGATAGGATTCTAAACATGCTCACTGAAACCAAGGAAAGGTTGAACAAACTGGAAAAGAAAATGGATGAAACTGGCAACAAAGAGGGTGGAAACGAGAACTCACATTATACAAGCAAGAGTAAACATTGGGAAAATGGCACGTCAAGTGAAAATCCTGATGACAGTGAAGTCCAAAGAAAAACCAAGGATAAACTTGCATTAGAGTTATCTAAGGATATGAAGAAGGTTAACCCTCAAAAGTTTGATGGAACGAAAACTGGAGATGCAGCAGAAGCATGGTTAACAGAGATGGAGAAATATTTTGAGATCAGAAATTACTCTGAGGTCACTAAAGCTATGTGGGGAGCCTATCAGCTATCTGGGGAAGTATCCACTTGGTGGATGAATAAGAAAATGGAGCTAGAATTAAGTCCCTTAAAGGTGACATGGGATGCGTTCGTGGAACTATTCCAAAAATGGTGGTTACCTCAGTTATATTTTGATCAGAAGTTAACAGATTTCCAAAACCTCAGGCAAGGTGAACTATCTGTGGTTGAGTATGCAGAAAAATTCACTAAACTACTGAAATATGTCCCTCAATACCAAAAGGATGAAAGGTTCTGAATCAGAAAATTCATCATGGGACTCAATCCTCAGATTGGCGGTGAGGTGGAGGTGCATGGTCCAAGCCCAATGGATCAAGTTTATGAAAAGGCAATTAAACAGGAGTAGAAGATCAAATCTATCTCTACTTACCATGATAAGAAATGCAAGAAGTTTGATAAGAACTACAACGATTAGTCTTATAAAAGGAAAAATGAGAAGGGATACGGAAATAGGAGGTTTGATAAGGGAAATCAAAAGAATCAAGGGGGATTTGGTAATGAGCGAAGAGGTGAAGATTATAAGAGAAATGTAAATTTTAAGAAGAATGATGATTCTGTAAGTAGGCCATTTGAGTAGCGAGGACCTATAGGAGGATGCTTTTCTTGTGGAGGAGATCATTATGCCAACCATTGCCCTAACAAGAAGCAGAATGGGAAGCCTAGGAACATGGAACTTCCTTCACAACAGGAAGCATTTCAGCAAAGGATTCATGCCGCTCTTGACAATTGACAAGTGGAGTATCAGATCACCCCTATTGAGATGACAGGTACCTTATTTGGAGTTCCTGTTTCTATTCTATTTGATACTGGTGCAACAAAAAATTTTGCGTCACCTAGAGTCTTAAGTAAATTTTCTAGAAAAGCTGGTTTTATGTCAAAACCATGGACAGTAGAGTATGCAAATAACTCAAAGGCTCAGGTAGAGCAATGTTTGTTCGAAGCTAAGATTGATGTTTCTAACTTCACCACTGAGGCAAATTTATACGTAGCGCCTTTAGGGTCCTACGATGTCATCCTAGGAATGAATTGGTTGTGGAAACACTGAGCCAAGGTAGATTGTTTTCATAAAACCATTGAGTGTCTGGATGAGACGGGCAAAATAGTAAATCTCCAAGGAATACAAAGGGAAATAATGATTAGATCCATTTCTTCAAAACAACTAAAACGGGCTAGGCGAAAGGGATGTCAACTTTTTGTAGTCAAAATGGACCTAGTAGAGGAAACCTTGGAGAAACAAACATTTGAGGAAAGATATCCATATCTATGCAACTTCAGGGATGTATTTCCCAAGGAGTTACCAGGCTTGCCTCCGAAGAGAACATTTGACTTTGGCATAGATATTAAACCAGGATCGGAGCCAATCTCTAAAGCTCCGTATCATATGACTACCACTGAACTTATGGAATTAAAAGCTCAGTTGAAGGAGCTATTTTCTAAGAATCTAATTAGGCCAAGTGTATCACCATGGGGAGCCCTAGTTATCTTAGTCAAAAAGAAAGATGGAACTCTAAGGCTGTGTATAGATTATAGGATGCTTAACAAGGCGACAATAAAGAACAAGTATCCCTTGCCACGTATTGATGATCTATTTGACCAAATGCGTGGTGCATTAGTCTTTTCTAAGATAGATTTGAGATCTAGATACCATCAATTAAGGTTGAAAGATGAAGATATTCCCAAGATAGCATTTAGAACAAGGTATGGTCATTATGAGTTCACGGTGTTGCCATTTGGATTAACCAATGCACCTGCTGCTTTCATGAATCTCATGAATAGTGTTTTCAAAGATAGTCTTGATAAGTTTGTGCTAGTTTTCATTGATGATATTCTAATTTATTCCAAAAATGAAGAAGAGCATGCACGGCATCTTCAAATAGTCTTGCAACGATTAAGAGAACATAAATTGTATGCGAAACTCTCAAAGTGCACCTTCTTTCAGAAAGAAGTACAGTATTTGGGGCACATAATATCAACCGATGGGATATCGGTTAATCCAGCCAAAATTAAAGCTATTATGGAATGGCCTGAACCTACCAATGTGTCAGAGGTACGAAGTTTCATGGGATTGGCAGGGTATTACAGGAAATTTGTGTTGAATTTCTCAAGCATTGCTAGCCCAATCACCTCCTTGCAGAGAAAAGGAAAAAGGTTTGTTTGGATGGATGAATGTCAAAAGGCTTTTGACTTGTTAAAAGAAAAATTAACAACCGCTCCAATTATGAAGGTTCTTGATCCTGAGGGAGAGTTTGAGGTTATCACTGATGCCTAGGGGGAAGGATTGGGAGGTGTGCTTATGCAAGATGGCAGGGTAGTAGCCTATGAGTCAAGGAAGCTGAAAAACTATGCTTCTCATGACCTAGAGATGGTAGTAGTGGTTCACGCCCTTCAGATGTGGAGACATTATTTGTTGGGAAGGACCTTTATTCTAAAATCTGATCATCAAAGCCTTCGCTACATATTTACACAACCTAATCTCAATGCAAGGCAAAGGAGATGGTTGGAATTAATATCAAATTATGACTTTGAAATTTCTTATATCAAAGGCAAGGAAAATCGAGTAGTAGATGCCTTAAGCAAAAGAATGCACATAGCCTCTATAATCTCCATACATGCTAACTTTAAAGACTTAGTAATGCAAAACTTATCTAGAGATGAGTATTATGAACAAGTGAAACAGGCTCTGCACTTAAACCCTAAGGACCCAAGATATGACGGATTCAGTTTTGAATCCAATGGATTGATGAGATTCAAGGGAAGAATCTATGTTCCTAATTCAGTAGAACTTAGAAACCTTGTGTGGAAGGAAGTTCACTGTGCTCCTTACTCTAGACACCCTAGAGTAACAAAATTGTTAGCGGATGTCAAGCCGCTATATTTCTGGAAGGGAATGAAAAGCGATGCTGCAAAGTTTGTAGCTAGCTGTTTGGAGTGTCAGAGAGTTAAAGCGGAACACCAACATCCTGCTGGATTGTTATACCCTCATGATATTCTGGAATGGAAATGGCAAGTTGTTAGTATGGATTTTGTCCAAGGGTTACCAATGTCTAAGAATAGGCATGATGCAATATTGGTTGTTGTGGATAAACTAACCAAGGTCGCACATTTCATACCAGGAAATTTGACGGATGGAGCACATCTTTTGGCTTGAAAATTTGTGCAAAAAATTTTTAGATTGCATGGGGTACCTGAAAAGATTTTATCTGATAGAGATGCTCGGATAAATTCACGGTTTTGGCAAACCTTATTTTCTGCATTAGGGACTAAACTGAATGTAAGTACTACTTATCATCCTGAAACTGATGGATAAACAAAAAGAGTGAATCAGGTATTAGAAGACCTTTTGAGAATGTATTGCATGGATCAGCAATACAGATGGGAGGAATATCTACCTCTTGTCAAATTTGCCTATAACAACTCCTATCATTTTACCATTAAGATGGCACCATTTGAAGCATTATATGGAAGGAAATGCAGAACTCCTATAAGCTGGGATAAGCTAAAAGATAGGACAAGCATTGGACTTGAAGTGCTTGCTGATATGGAAGAAAAAGTAAAAATGATTAGGAAGAGGTTGGCAGAAGCCAATGACAGGCAAAAGAGTTATGCATATCGCAAACTAGTGCCTAGACACTTCTCTGTTGGCGAGAAAGTGCTTTTGCGAGTGAAACCCCAAAAGAGTTCAATAAAATTTTGTAAATCTTTGAAATTGGCTTCTCGTTATGTCGGACCTTTCAAAGTTCTTGAGATTATCAATCTATTTGCCTACAAAGTTGCTCTACCTCCAGCCTTGTCTAAGATGCATAATGTTTTTCATGTTTCGTATTTAAAGAAATATTTCATAGGTAATAACCACATCCTTAACTAGAATTCCTTACAGATGCAAGAACCCAGGGTGGTTGTGATCAAGCCACTCAAGGTGCTCGAAATGCGTAAACTTTGTTTACATAATCGAGAAGTTTTTCAATGTAAAATTCAGTGGGACCAATATGGCGAGGATAGCACCACTTGGGAAGACTATAAAGACATTTACCAAAGATTTCCTAAACTTTTCAAAGACATTAATGTTGCACTATAAAAAAAGTTTGCTTTAAGTTTAAATTTTGCTTGATAAACTTAATCATCGGGGACGATAATTTTTAAAGGGGAAGGATATGTTACATCCCTCCTTTTGGAATTGATTATGCTATTCACTTTTTTGCAAATTTCAGTAATATAATATGTTGTGGATGACATGCAAACTGATGATTTATTATACAAAGTTAGTTCTATGAAATTTTAGAATGTATTGATTATGATCAATGTGATATTGTAGATTAAATGTCCTTTTTGTTAAGTGAAATGATGTTTTGGATATATTATGCTGTGATTTGAAACATAGGTGCTTTGACCACAAAATTGTATGTGAGATTGTCGTTGCAGGAATAGGTGGACCATGTTCGATAGGAAGAGAAAGTACCTTTGAGAGAGAGTATAGACTCTAGAAATTAACCTTGGGTGTTTGTTACTGAGAACGCCAAACAGGTAGATAAACCTTGAAGCCATCAATTTAGTCTTGTTTTTCGACTGGGATAGTTTAAGACTAGAGGTTGACATCTGAAGATAAGGTGTAACATCCTTTTCGTAAGTCGTCACATAGAATCTTGGAATCGACGATGTCGTCATAAGTCCACCAAAGCGAGTCGACTTTTATAGACGATTATTATTTTGTTTATAGATAATTAAATGAACCTTCTTGTGGCGATTCGTGAATCATGTCTCGTAGTTGAAAGATGCCAAAAGTTGGCTTTATGCGTCTAACGATGTAGGAAACTTGTTTGCATTACGCTCAATCCGTCGTGATTGTCGTAAAACGCGTCGAACTTGTGTTGTGAATTTATTCTATCTGGAAATCGACAAATGTCAATTTTGAAGCCATAGCATGTAATAATTTGTTTTGGTCATTGTTGGGAATGAGTCTTTTCTTCTAGCTTTGACCACGAGATATTATCGATCTAACCTTGAGTTTCCTTACTAAGTCAGTCTTTGTCTCTTTTTCTTTTTCGACCAAAAAGATGCTCTAGACATTTCTTAAACTGCCACCTTGTCGAGCTTAACCCCTCAATTCAACTTTTGTTGCTTTTGGAGAATTAGATGCCTTAATGATTGAGTGAGGGCGGAGTTGTTATATCCACTTGCAGCCACGTCACCATAGGAGCCTCCACCTTTTTAATGGTCGTGATAAGTGGGAAGTCGGGTATAAAGATAGTTATGTCGACCCTAGTGTTTAGGTTTGTGACGGCCAAGAATTCAATGTAGAGATTCCTTTTTACTGTGGTGTGAGAGGGAGGTAGCTATACGGTTGTGAAAGAGTATAACCGTAAACTTAATGCTGATGCTTCGTCATCATTGTGGGTGCTGTGGTTGTTGCGAAACGAAAGGCAACCGCAGACAGCGTGGAGTCTTTTCCTTCACTGTGGAGGAGTATGCGGTGTGGGAGTTATGCCGGGGGAGAATTTAGAGGAATGGAGTTGGAATGCTGTGACTCCTTGATGGTGGGCGCGGGAAGTGAGTAGAGAGGGGGAGTTAGAAATTGGAAGCGAGGGTTATATGTGAGATATACTCTATCAACAGGGAGGATAGATAGTGGAAGTCGGTCACTGTGTTGAAATAAGAAAAAAAATGGCAGAGATAAGGAGGGGATCCTCTTAGTTGTGGTCGAGTAGGAGATAGGATTTGGTGAATGAGCAAGGCTCACATGATTTGGAGCAATTTCTCTTGTGTGGAGTGCTACACTTTGAGTGGGCTGTCATTGTTTTAGAGGAAGGAAAAACGGCAGTGAGAGGGGAGTTGTGGTTGAAGACTATCGCTGGTAGAAAGGAGAAAAATGGCAGAGAAGAGAGGGAATTCAATGGAAAGTTCAGTTTCATTGTGCACAACTGGTAGATAAGAGAGAGTTTCGAAAACCTGAGGAGGCACGACTAGCCAGAGGAGAACGTGGAACTTGCCACAACAATCTTCAACTCTGACGACAGGTTTATTTCCCATTTTCTCCTTTTTCTCAGTTTTGACCAGTGAGTGTGTCTCATCTATGCAAGGATAAATATGTTTACAATGAATAGAAAGTGATGACGACGTAATTCTATTGTGATTTCTGTGTGAGGTTTATCCATAAAATGGTATTATTGCTGTGTGTTGATATTCAAAAACTCAGAAATAGTTTCATTGCTGTATTTAGTTTTCGAGAACTCAGAAACTAGATCATTGTCTTTCATGATTGACATTGCATGATGATAGAACATAGTCCTCAATGTGCATACATCTAGGAATGATCACTGCATGATACAAATGTAAACTACAAACTTCAAACAGTCAGCAAAGACGTAAGTTAAAAGAAGTTCCTTTAAGACTATGATAACAATTTAAAACTGCCTTTGGTGCGTTTGAAACGATAGCTCCATAGCGAGAAAACACATTGCTCCACATGCATGTTGTGTAGGAGTTAAAACCACAGTTTTTAAGTATGTTTTGATGTAAAATTTAGTGTGTTTGACAGCCGGAGATGTAGTTGTAAACAGCTAGTGTCTTATCCGTCTTATATTTTTAATTAGAGGTCGACCCTGTGGTTGGTCATCTCTAATGTCATAAGAAAGATTCCAAACCCCTTTATTATCCTATTTATGACTCTTATCTCTATGAACCATGTGAAACTATTTGATTTGGAAAGGGGAGTAGGAAGTTAAAGTATTAGTATTGGTCGAAAACCATCATGTTTTTGTAATAAACAAATAGGGTGGGAAAAACCTGCATTTGAGTCTAGATTACGTTGCATGCGATGGTTCTAGTATTGTTTTATTTTGTAGACCTTATGAGTCTAAAACCCTCAAATTCTGGGATAATGGGAAGTTGTTTTAGATACTTGAATATGTTGTACAAACATGGGAACCGAGTAAACAAGTATGAAACCACTTAGGAGTGGGTGTTATTAAATGATGTTTTTACATGAATACGGGATTATGAAACCATAAACTTGGGATTAGAGTAAACATTGCGCCATGTGCTATTACAGGAGAAAATCCTAAAACCTTGAGGTCATCGAGGTCGACATTTGTTTAAACCTTACAAATAGGAAACTGTAGGATTTTGATCAGTTCAAGTCAAGTAGGGTGGGTGAACTAAGTTCATGTGTTCTTAGAACGCTATTTAAAAACAAATCCTTTGGCCAAGGTGGTGCACGATCCTCAAGTGCATCGAATGTTCACTATGACTGGATGGCATTTCTTATGGAGTGTCGTGCATGACTAGAGGGTATCTAGGGATCTACACGATAACAAGACACGTAAGTTACAACACCAAAGCTCAAATGGCAAACACCGATGGTTATCCTAAGTCTATCCACTTGAGTAGGGTAGGGCCACTTCCGGTTAGGAAGGAGTGCGGGAGATCGACGGTCTGTGGTTGGAGGTTAAGCTCCTTGAAGATACTTTCTCTTCCAAATACTGAGGATTGCCGAGTCTTGAATGTGATGGGTCGACAATCGAGATGCATGTTAATGGTATGTTTCCAATATATTATTTGTTTCAAGAAACTTGCAAATTGTTAGAAAACAAAATGTTTTATGTATATCATTTCTTTCAGTTTTATGAAAA
This sequence comes from Cunninghamia lanceolata, assembly GCA_027924645.1. Taxonomy (NCBI): domain Eukaryota; kingdom Viridiplantae; phylum Streptophyta; class Pinopsida; order Cupressales; family Cupressaceae; genus Cunninghamia; species Cunninghamia lanceolata. The sequence goes on from BSBN01000193.1 coordinate 12,541,864, forward strand.
TGAGATCATGTTTATGTTAAAGTGAAAAATGTTATATTTGGTTGAAGATAAGTTTCTTTTTGTATTTGATTACCTAGTAAAAAAAAAAAATTACCTTGGTGAAAACCTAGCTTTCCTTGTCAATTCAGATATGGATGTTACATGTGGCAATATTCAAACAAATGATTATGCATATACACACATGAATCACTCACACAAGACACATAAACAAGTTTTTGACTTTGAAAATGAAATGTGATGATTAAGCAAGCACACATGGAAGACACATCAACAAGCCTTAATGTCTAGTCAAGTGGGTATGGCCAATTAGGTGTTAGGCTAGATTGCACAAGGTTGACTATGGAATTGAAAGTGAAATCCTACCACACGGCCAGGAGAAAGGGGTAACCCACCCTTCACCTTCACTTCCCAAAGGTATAAACTTCTTTGGGGATTAGCCAAGAGTGACAAGATTTACAACTCCCAATGAGGGTGTCTTTCGATTCAGCCTCGAATGAGGTCGTCCCTTGGAGTGGTGTGTCTCCAAGCAGGCCTCCTAGATAGGGTTTACAAAAGCAAATCAAGTGAGCTATCACTTGATTCACACTCACACTTGTTAATTTCCCCTTAGAATATGAAATGTGTGGAAGACAATTCAAGCACTTATTCATTTTAGATCCAAATCCAAATGTGATGGAAAACACTTGTTCATTTTATGCCCACTTTCGATATGTGATAGCAAACAATGTTCATTTTAGGAGCTCAAAATTCAAATGTGTTTACAAACAAGTTGTTCAGAAAAGAAAAAGTTGTGTCAAGTGCACCTGGAAAGTTGTTGTCAAGTTTGTTGATGAGGTACACACCGTAAGCCACAATTTGGTCCACTAGATAAAGAAAGCAAAAGGTTTCAAACGATATGTCTTTGACAAGCAAAAACCTGCAACCCACTTGTGAGTAGTTTGATGAAAAGCATCTTCAACAAATGATATGGCTACAATCAAAAAGTTAGTGACAAGCAAAACGACTATAACGCAAAAAATTACTATGTTAGAAAAAAAAATGAACTAAGTTAAGCTGAAAATTTGACTAAAAAGTCAAAACTATATTAAAGTCTAACTATATTAAAATTAAACTAAAATGCTAATTATAACAAATTTAATTAATTTAGAGTAAAATTTAAAGTAAAAAATTAAAAGCTAAATTACAATTTAATATTAAGGTAAAACCTAATACTAAATGAAAATTAAAATTAAAATCTAATTTACAATTTAAAGCTAAATTAGAATTGAAATCTAAATAGTAAATTAAGTTAAAACTAAAATATAAATCTTAAAATTAATTCTAAATTAAAATTAAAATGTAAAGTTAATTAAAATTAAGATCTAAATTGAAATTAGAATGAAAATCTAAAATCCTTACGAAATTAGAGTTTAATACTCAGTAAAAGCTAAAATTAAAGCTAAAACTATATTAGAAATTAGTAAAAAAAATATACGTAAAACTAGTTTCTAAAATTAAATTAGAGACTACCTTAAAAGTTAAAAGCTAAAGTTTAAAAAAAAACTATATGAAACTACCATTAGATTAAAGACTATCAACTAAAAAAAATCAATTGTGATCTGATGGGGAGGTCGACTAAGGTGGGCAGTAACGATGAATGGTTTGTAACCTCCGCCCAAATTGCTATGACTATTAAAACTGCCTTGTGTGAAAAATGTTGTTGCTGGAGTCCGAGGAATATGCCGATAGTCACATTTGACGATTTAGAAAATTTTCCAGCGTGAAGTTTTCAACGTAGGCCGACTGCCGACTGTGATGCTTAAGTCACCAATGGTTGTTGCTTGATTTGGTCGGATCTAATGTGAAATTGGTTGTTGTTTTACCGATATAACTGCTGGTAATAAAGATTATCTGCCGAATAAAACTTCACGGTCACTGGTGAAGAGCTATGCAATGCCTGCTGACTGCTTGGAGGAATATCTGCCGATCGAAGACCTTTGTCGGATGATGCAAGATCTGCGAAGATGATCTGAAGACTGCAACAAATGTGGAATGCCAACCATGAAATGCCGACCATGAATTGTCAAACGACAAAATGTGGATTTGTGGTACAATCGTAGGTGGAAGAGGATCAAAGGACTGTTAACTAAGTAGTAAAATGTGATGTGAGCGACTAGGGGGAAGATCTGGGCGGAGAGCTTAGAGTGGCAACACATAGTAGAATGGGTGGTTTAGGAAAGCGTCAAATGAGATTTGGTTGAGGGTTTATATGGAGTACGGTGGATGGACCAAAAGAATGGTGGGGATATATAGATTGATAGTGACTGTGGATATATAGATCAATCATCATCAATCTTCATCAATGGGATATAGCATTCCCACATCTTTGTGTTGATCTAGGGATATAGCTTTCCCCGCAATGACAACACTATCGATCATTATCAATGAAACAATCAATCATTGGTTTATGACTTGACAAGGGCAATACCTTGTTCATTTTACATCCTTTAAGCATATTGAGAATGCTTGCTTATGCTTAGATTGAATCGACACTCTAATCATCACACCATCATTATCATCATTCAAAACAATCGAATCATCAAAACAATCAACCTAGCAATAGAAAACATCACAACCAAAGCACATCAAGCCAACCAACAAAACAAATCCTATCAATCATCAGCAGCAACACGAAAGCAAATCAACTCAATCACATCAAGCCAACTATCGAAATAAATCCAATCACTCCAACAAATCAAAAGTAGCTCAATCTGCCACATATCATCCCATCATCAACATTTCATCCCTCAATCCATAATTTGATCTTTCTACATCATCAATAAACAACTTCTTCCAATCCTTCATCATTTTATCATCAACATTTCATCAAATCAATCTTCATTCATCATTCCATCATCCTTAAAACATTTTAAAACAATGATCCAAATGCAAGTCAATCCTTAATCCATACCAATCAAGTTAATCAACCAAACCAAATTATCCAAACACAATCCATGGTCTTGATCCTAGCCTTGTTGTAAGCTAAATCAATCAATCAACCAGCCAACCAACTTAGCAAACAACCTTGTGTTGATCTAGGGATATAGCTCTCCCGGCAATGACAACACTCTCAACAATCATCAACAATTAGCAATTAATCATTGGTTTATAGCTTGACAGGGGCAATACCTTGTTTGTTTTTGTATCATTTGTGCATGCTTGCTTGCTTGCTTGTGTGTGCTATCATTTTATCTTGCATTTGTATCACATCCATATCAATCTAGCTAATATTCATATCTTGTGTATGTTGGAATAGCTTTTTGCACTATCCTTTGCATCTAAGGTCATATTATACCTTTTGTGCATTAGGACTTCAATGCTCTAAGTTTACTTCCTCATACGTTTGACAAGGTTGTATTATGCTGGGGCACGAGACACATCGTCACCCTGGTCCTTATACCTTGGTGCATAACGTCTAGTGCTATATCAAACATCATGGTTGCTCACTTTCTATTGTAGCATAACGCATCATCCATTTCTTCTATCTATCCCCTTATCTTTCTTTTGCAGCCAAGCCATTTCATTTCGAAAGCCTACCCGTGTTTGTGTATATTGAAAAATTTGGATTTATAAATAGAAATGATCAAACAATTGAAATGCATAACCTAAACCCAAATCATTCAATACCTCCAAGATGCAAGATGAACTCGATTGATTGATCAATTTGTTGTGTTGATTGCTCAATTCTGCAGCATAACGTTGATAGAGAGATAGGTGATGGTGATTGGTGGTTGATAGATGCAAGCTAGATGGATTGAAGAAGATAGATAATGGCTTGAGATGAAAATTCAGCAGAGTGAGGTTGCATGAAGAAGAATCCTCCCATCCTCTAATGGCTCAAGAGAGTCTTTCTTTATAGGAAAGGCTTGATTCAAATGGATGGCTAGGATCAATTAGGGCTTTAGATGAAATGGATGGATAGGATTAAGTTAGGTTTCCTTGCACATTAAGAAATTGTAGTCAATTGACATGTGGCAAAGGAAGATAAGGCTTAGGTGTGGTTGTGTAGATAAATACTAAAATTAGGTCCCATTAGTTGTGTATGTGAAAGATAAAAGTTGTAACACATGATTGAATGGACAAGTGTTGGAATGTGGTGAAAGGTGAGGGTTTAATTCAAATAAAATATTTGAATTAGTTGGGATATAGTTGGAAATTAATTAAATAAATAAAATTTATTTAATTAATTGGGTAGATGAATAGGATTGGATAAGATATGATGTGGAAATTAATTAAATAAATAAAATTTGTTTAGTTAATTGGGATGAGGATAGGATATGATTGGGATATGATGTGAAATTAATAAATAAAATTTATTTAATTAATTGGCTAAGCAGGATGAGGATGGGATTAAATGGGATTTTAATTAAATAAATAAAATTTATTTAATTAATTGGCTTAATGGATAAATGGGATTAAGAGTGCGTTTAGGACAAAATGCTACATGATGTCTAAGATAATGTTTTTGACAAGGTGTTGCTAGACATGGACAAAGTTGGGACAATTTTGAGTGTCTACATTTTGCCCCTCTTTGAGATGATGTTCGAGATGATGAGCTTTGTGTCGAGTAACATCATTTCAAAGAAGTTAAGGTATGGATAGAGGAAAATGATATGGAGATAGGATGATGATGCCCCCTCGAGAGGATAGGCAGGTTGGGCAAACACGGGTAGGCTCTCGAAAAGAAATGGTTTGGCTACAAAAGAAAGATAAGGGGATAGATAGAAGAAATGATGGTGCGTTATGCTGCAATGGAAAGTGAGCAACCATGATGTTTGATATAGCACTAGACATTATGCACCAAGGTATAAGGACCAGGGTGACGTTGTGTCTCATGCCCCAACATAATACAACCTTGTCTAATGTATGAGGAAGTAAACTTAGAGCATTAAAGTCTTAATGCACAAAAGGTATGATATGACCTTAGATGCAAAGGATAGTGCAAAAAGCTATTCCAACATACACAAGATATGAATATTAGCTGGAATGATACTGACATGATACAAATGCAAGATAAAATTATAACACACACAAGCAAGCAAGCAAGCATGCACAAATGATACAAAAACAAGGTATTGCCCCTGTCAAGCTGTAAACCAATGATTAATTGTTTGATTGTTTTGCTGATAATGATGATAGTTGAGAGTGTTGTCATTGCGGGGAAAGCTATATCCCTAGATCAACACAAGGTTGTTTGTTGAGTTGGTTGGCTAATTGGCTAATTGATTTGGCTTACAACAAGGCTAGGATCAAGACCATTGATTGCAACTGGATAACTTGGCTTGATTGATTAACTTGATTGGTATGGATTAAAGATTGACTTACACTTGGATCATTGCTTGGAATGGTTGGAAGATGATGAAATGTTGATTAGATTGATTTGATGAAGGATGGATGATTTGTGGTGGATTGAGCTGCTTTTGATTTGCTGAAGTGATTGGATTTGTTCTGATTGGAGTTTGATGTGATTGAGTTGATTTGTTTTGGTGTTGATGCTGATGATTGATAGGATTTATTTTGATGGTTGGATTAATGTGCTTTGAGTTGATTTTCTTTGGTGTTGATGCTGATGATTGACAGGATTTGTTTTGATGGTTGGCTTGATGTGCTTTGGTTGTGATGGTTGCTATTGCTGGGTTGATTGTTTTGATGATTGGATTGTTTTGAATGACAATAGTGATGGTGTGATGATTAGAGTGTCCACTCAATCTAAACATAAGCAAGTGTTCTCAGTGTGCTCAAAGGATGTAAAACAAACAAGGTATTTCCCTTGTCAAAGGTAATTAAGTCTTGTTGCATAGGATAACTTGGGCTTGTTTGATTTACGTACAAGGGGCCACTTGGATTTGGATATGCTTCTTGTTGCAAAGGTGGATTTGGGCTCACTTGTGCTTGTTGGGGAGGCCATTGATAGTCTAGAGGTGGACTCAAAGATGCGGGCATTTGATCTTGTTGGCGAGGTTGATTTGTGCTCACTTGATGTATATACAAAGGGCCATTTGGACTTGCATGTTGTTCATGTGATATAACTTGATTGCCTTGTGGATGGGCTTGGTAGTGCATTGGAATGTCGGCATGAGGGATTGGATAAGCTTGAGGTGGAGGTTGATAGGTTGGTGTGACATTGATATGATGTGTAGATAGATGAGCTTGGTATGAAGTTGAAGATGATGACATGTAAGGTTGATGTGGAATTTGTTGAGGTTGAGATGGTGTTTGGATTTGTTGCTGTGATATGATTTGTTGTTATTAGAATTGTTGAATTGGTTGGTGTTGTGATGTGATGTGTTGATGTGGATAAGGGATAACATTAGAAGAAATGGAATAAGTTGGTATCGAATTGGGTTGATGAGTGGATAGATATGATGGGATAGGTGCTAGATAGGATGGTCGTTGGACTTTGCAAGTAGCCATGAGGTGTTGTATTTCTACCAAGAGGTATTGTATGTGCGAGGATTGGTTTGTTTGACATATTTGAATCAGTTCTTGAATGTTTTGAAAGGTTTGTTGCTCTAAAAGTGATTGGCTTGCATGCATGTGGTGAAGTATATGAAGGAGCTTTTGGAGGTTCTCTAAGGTTGACATAATGTGACACAAGTGTTTAAGTCTTAAGTCCTTTTTGGCAAATGCTTGATTATGATTCGATGACGATGTGGATTTTTTGGATGAAAGTGATTGGATTTAGATGTTTTTGGAAGAATGTGTAGGATGACTTGTCTTTATGTGTTTTGGTGTTTAGAGCTTGATGTGGCAATATTCAAACAAATGATTATACATATACACACATAAATCACTCACACAAGACACATAAGCAAGTTGTTGACTTTGAAAATGAAATGTGATTATTAAGCAAGCACACACAGAAGACACATCACAAGTCTAATGTCTAGTCAAGTGGGTATGGCCAATTAGGTTTTAGGCTATGTTTAGACAAAGTTGACTAGAGACTTGAAAGTGAAATCCTGCCACACAGCCGAGAGAAAGGGGTAACCCACCCTTCACCTTCACTTCCCCAAAGGTATAAAGTTCTTTGGGGCTTAGCCAAGAGTGACAAGATTTACAACTCCCAATGAGGGTGTCTTTCGATTCATCCTTGATTGAGGTCATCCCTTGGAGTGGTGTGTCTCCAAGTAGGCCTCCTAAAAAGGGTATGACAAAAGCAAACCAAGTGAGTTGTCACTTGATTCACACTCGCACTTGTTAATTGACCCTTAGAAAATGAAATGTGTGGAAAATAGTTCAAGCACTTGTTCATTTTAATCCCAAATCCAAATTTGATTAAAGACAATAGTTCGTTTTAGCCCAATTTCAATGGTATGATTGCAAACAAGTTGTTCATTTTATGCCCAAAGTTCCAAATGTGTGATCAAGCAAGATTGGAAGATAAGAGATGAAATGATTGCACCTGGTTATTTTTTCTTTCCAAGTTGTTGTAGATGATGATGCCGATGCTACTCCAGCTCGTTAGATGCTCTTGAAAGTCACAAAAATTGAAAAAGACCAAGTAAACTTGCACAAGAAACTGTTTTGCAAAAAGATGAAGAATATGATAAAAACTGATGAAGATGATCTGATATAGAAAAATAGATTACATAGATAGAAATTTCAGGAGATTCTAAGCAATTTGAAAAAAGGTTTCGCCGAAAAATGATCAAAATTGCTTAAGTTATGCTCAAATGAAGTTTTCAATGAAGCTAAACTTTGACTGATAAAAAACCCTAAAAAATGGTACAGTCACCTGATAAAAGTGATACAGTTGCAAAATTTGTCCTCCCAGCTTTCCAACGAGTCCTCGTTTGTGCGATTTTGACTCTGTATGTGAAAGTTATGCAAATTTGAAAAAAATAGCCTCCTTTGGCATGTTGAAGGAAGAGGGTAACCTTAACAGTTTAGATTTGACCGCCAGCTATTTGTTCATTTTGGTCACATGTGTAGGTATACTTGGTTGTTTTCTCTAATGGTTTATGGTTGAGGATGCTCAGCAGAGCCCCTAGTCACTCATGTGACTAGGGCTCAAATAAAGTGAAAAATAAAAAATAAATGCAAGGTTTAGGCGCCACGGGCCTGGTCACCTTGGTGACCGCAGGCCAATGACCAAAACCAAATGGATTTTGAACACTACGGAGAGATGCCCTCAACGGAAGAACCAAAGCACCAATGGTGGAGTACTGTAGACTCCAAAGATGTCGATTACACTGCGGAGGTTGTTGATTGTAAAATGTGTTTGGTCGTTGCTAAAGCATTGACCGTTGATGCCTTAGAAACAAACTGCCAGATATGAGTGGAGATCACAGCAAACTGCAAAGAATGCCAAGTGTTTGGTTGATTATTGGATCACTTGAAAGATGTCAAAAATGACCTCTGCAAACAATAGAATATATCACCATGAGTGGAGCAAAGAGTTTGCTGTGGAAGCTTGTAGCTGGCGATAAGTATTGAATGCTGATTGTATTTGAACCATTTTATTTAATCACCAAGGAAATTTAAAAGAGCTGACGGTTTATGAGATAGCCGCTACCTGATGTGACTGTTTGAGACACAACCAACTTATATGTGTCAACCAAAATTTGGAAGTTACTGTCGACTTTGCAGATTAGACCACGGATTGTGAAGCACCTACGATAAACAGAGACTAAAAAGTGTATGCTGCCAATGACCTCCGAAGGACAAGTTGATTGTGAATTCAACAGTGGCTGCCGAAGAATAACATCGGCCTGATGTCAACTTACAAAATGTCACAGATTTGTTGAAGACTGCAGACCATGATTTGACTGCTGCAAACAATATATGATTGCTGGGTATGTTGTAGCATCCGCCCAAGTAAGGCACTGTCAATGTAAACTTTAAGCCAAAGCTAAAGATCTGCCAATGCTTAGAATGAAATAGTCACTGCAGATCTATGACTACTAAGAACTTGTTAAACACCAATGAAGACTTTGGACTTGTTACATTTCTTGCCGATGCATCAGACCAAACCATTGAAGAAACTTGATCCCCTGCTACTGTAGAATTTGTTGATCCTTTGACTGCCTGAGCTATTAAGGATCCCACCAAAATCTTTGTTGAAGACTTACTGCGACAAATGATATTGCCCACAGATATTGCAAAATGTCTTCAGAGTCTTGATTTTCAAGTATCTATCGAAGGCGGGATCTGAATGTTTGATGGTTGTGTGATGAAGTGTGAGGAAGTGGCAGAAAGGTGGCGACCTACAACCTCAATAGCCCCGAATTTGATGGTGGCAGTGGCGTGATGGATCAGGTGGCAAAAAAGTGCATAGAGGTGGTGACTGGCAGGCGACTAAGCCACAAACAGAGGTGACAGAGACCTAGAAACCGTGTTGAAGCTAGCTTCGAAGAATTTGACTAGTGAATATTATAAATGGTGAAGTTGAATTTCTTTTGGAGACCAGTATTACAGAGAGATCTATGACCTCACTCTTGGCGAGATCCTCCAAAACATGGAATGGTTTTTGACGCTTTTCAAGCAAGATCTGACTACCCACATTTGAAACCAATGACTTGTAGAGGAGATCTCTGGGCTTTTAAATGAACACCAAGTGATCCACAAATGTTCAATGTCAAAACATCTGCACCAAAAAAAATGCAAAATCCAAGCCAATAAACTGAGATCTGGATCAAAAGAACCATGATCAGGTGAACAAACCAAACAAAGATCAGGTTTGAGGGTTTCAATAATTGAATAGGAAGTCCACCAAAATCAATATTTGGATGGTCAAATTGGCCCAAAAAATAGGGCTAAATGGGTTGAGTGACCTATCGGCAGTGACTTTCTTGATTGCAACCATGACAAATGAGGTGGAGATTTGCCTTCAATAGTGGTGGATATCTACTAGCAGGCGACAATGAAGCCTTAGATAGAAATGATAATTTGAACAACAGAGGAAGGGCATATACAGAGATGGCAACTTGTTATCTCAATGGTGACCGAAATGGATTTCGAAAGATTGGCAGCCAGTATGCAAAGTCTAAAGATATAAGGCAGAGTAGAGGTTTTCTATGGCGTTGACAAAATGCAGAGATGGTTGTGATTGAAACTGAAGCATAAACTAGGCTACGATTAGGGTATAGAGTAGTGGAAATAATAGAGGGTTTGATTAATAGGTCAATTGAGGATTTTCAGCTTGCCAGTCAACAGGATCTAGGGTTTTTTTCACAGCCTATCAGCGAGAATAGCTTTCAACATGGTATCTACATCGAATAGTAGCAACCAAATAAATTTATACTTGAAAACACAGAGATTTTTCCTACAACCAAAGATAAATCAGTGAACACAGTTAAAGAAAAATCTATTTGCACAAGATACTTCATGCAGGTTATACGGATCCGTACGGACTGTATGGTACGACCTAAAAATTTCAATTTTTTTCAAAAATTCCAGTCACCCAAACCTATCAAGTTTACAGTCAAAAAACTCAGAAACAATGTCCTGATTGCGATGGTGATATTAGTTTCTGCCCAAGACACAACCTATAACAATTTATCCCCAAAATTTGCAAATCTTGACAAAACTAGGGTTAGAGAAATACAAATTTTTGTTACAAAAGCCTGTAAAAATGACAGATTGATGCTCCAAGAGATCTGATCTTCACAAAAACAACTCAAACAAGAGAGTTAATCAAGGACGTGGCTCCCACCGGGCATGCCAGAATGTATATTTAAAATTTTGGATTTATAAATGGAAATGATCAAACAATTGAAATGCATAACCTAAACCCAAATCATTCAATACCTCGAAGATGCAAGATGAGCTCGATTGATTGATTAATTTGTTGTGTTGATTGCTTGATTCCGCAGCATAACATTGATAGAGAGATAGGTGATGGTGATTGGTGGTTGATAGATGCAAGCTAGATGGATTGAAGAGGATAGATAATGGCTTGAGATGAAAATTTAGCAGAGTGAGGTTGCATGAAGAAGAATCCTACCATCCTCTAATGGCTCAAGAGAGGCTTTCTTTATAGGAAAGGCTTGATTCAAATGGATGGCTAGGATCAATTAGGGCTTTAGATGAAATGGATGGATAGGATTAAGTTAGGTTTCCTTGCACATTAAGAAATTGTAGTCAATTGACATGTGGCAAAGGAAGATAAGGCTTAGGTGTGGTTGTGTAGATAAATACTAAAATTAGGTCCCATTAGTTGTGTATGTGAAAGATAAAAGTTGTAACACATGATTGAATGGACAAGTGTTGGAATGTGGTGAAAGGTGAGGGTTTAATTCAAATAAAATATTTGAATTAGTTGGGATATAGTTGGAAATTAATTAAATAAATAAAATTTATTTAATTAATTGGGTAGATGAATAGGATGGGATAAGATATGATGTGGAAATTAATTAAATAAATAAAATTTATTTAATTAATTGGGATGAGGATAGGATATGATTGGGATATGATGTGGAATTAATAAATAAAATTTATTTAATTAATTGGCTAAGTAGGATGAGGATGGGATTAAATGGGATTTTAATTAAATAAATTAAATTTATTTATTTAATTGGCTTAATGGATAAATGGGATTAAGAGTAGGTTTAGGACAAAATGCTACATGATGTCTAAGATAATGTTTTTGACAAGGTGTTGCTAGACATGGACAAAGTTGGGACAATTTTGGATGTCTACAACGGCCACTGGCCTATGTTGCTTTTGTAACAGGGTTCTGCACACTCATTAGCAGATTACCAATATAAAAAAACAATAAACGTTAGCATCAAAAGTTGACCCAACATAGACCGTTATCATTAATGTTAACTCTAACCATAAACTCAACATAACCAAAAGAAACATGTTTAAAAGAAAGGGATAGTTATAAGAAACAAGAACTGTTGGTTAATAGAGTAGTTTAACTATTGGTCATAGAAAATGACCCAAGTTCTTTGGATCGGCTGTAACAAACCCTACAGGGACCAAATAAAATAAAAGGATATCAATATCAACCAATGGATTATAGCATTTGAAAAGTGAATAGACAATAAATCCTACAAAAAAAGCTCTTAACCAATGGATAAGAAGTTTGTACAAAGAATAATGAGTGACAGCAAACACTACAGGAGTATGGTACAATTGTAAGGTATAGTTGTACAACCATACAAGATGACGAATGAAAACTAAAAAAATTGCAAAAATTTTCATCAGCAAAATATCAAGTGCTTTATGTTGATCTTCACCTGTTGGCCACTTCGATCACAATAGTGATGTTAGTTTTAGCCCAAGAGTCCCCTTGAAAAATTGAACCCCATGATTTTTCCAAAAAATGCCAGGAAACTAGCAAAAATAGAATGAAAATAGTTGAAACAAAATGTTAAGAGAGATAGGGATCCCACTAGGTGTGCCAGAAATGTGGACAAAAAAATATGAAATATAAACAAGATTTAAACTAAAATACTGTATTTTTTACCTACAGCTCAAATTGGCAGAGCTGAAACAAATTATGTTCATTTTAAGGTGAAAGATTTCAATACATTTCTACTTTGCTTAAACCTTTGCACATATTGAAATTTAGGAAAAAAGAGTTCAATTGTTCTAAGTGCAATGTGTTTCATAAAGTAAAGCATTCAGTTTGCAATTCAGTGTTTTACAGCACGAAAGAGATTGCATGAGATAAAAGAATATTACTTTCATTCAATTCTGTAATGATTAATTCATTTCATAATGTTGCATACATTTTGCAAGAAAGATATACAGAATTGTACAAGATTGCAAAGAATGTTGTTTGCTATTCACTGGAAAGAAAAGAAAGACCAAGTGTCCCACACAAGCCATGGGAATACCTAAGCCAACACAACCTAGGAAATGCACTATACAACTGAAGATGGAAAGAGAAAATAAGCATATAATGAAAAACATATCCATCATTGCCTATTGTGTTTGGTGTTGGTCTTCATTGTAGCTGCTCCATCCTTGCTCCTAATTCTGAGTGGACCTACATTGTGATGAAAGAAGTTGTTAGAGCTCAGGATATGAATTCCACTATGTACTTCAACAAAGAATATAGTGCATTGCCTATGATGTAATGAATCAGATAATCAAATCATCTATATGCAAGAGAGTTTGAAAAAATGAAACATCATTGAGCTTCACTATTTTGTAAAACTAACATGTTTCTTTCCTGTGCAGGTATAGGTGAAATCATGTTGCTGATCAAAAGACATCATAACATGTGGTGCAAAATGGGCTCCCACAAGGGTTGATCCCAGCATGTTGCCCCTAAATATCAAGAGGGGATGAAATAATAATTCATATTCATAGTGCTCAAATAGAACATATTCAGCTGAAGGAGTGTCACATCAAATGAGTGCATGAACTTCAAAGCTCATTGCCCATCCATGATTATCAGTTCAAGTGATGAAATGAGAACAATACATGAGTAGTGAACTCATTCAAGACAGATCAATAATGTGTGGAACTGAGTAAAGGCATTATCAACAATACGCTATTATATTTTTCATTCACTGTCTATCTCTCATTATCATTTATATGCATTCAGAAGCAGTACTCTAATCTCATCATGCAACCTTTTAGAGGAGGAAATAATTCAAATAAAGGCCATGATAGAATGAAACCTTCTCTAATGTAAGTGCTCACATGAAAAGGACATCAATCTTTTGTTGATCAAAGAATATTCAATGCCAACATAAAAGGTGCCTTTTTAATGATATTTGTGCACAAGAGACAATACACAGATGACTCATTTAGGTCCTCATCAAAGAAACAAGTGGATAGCAATAGAACAGGTATTCATCACATTTGTTGTTAATGAAGTGAATAGTTGCTATTGAATGCATGAACAACCATAAAGGATCAAAATCAGCCATCATCATGACTGTCATATCAGTCATAAAGGTATATCAACAGCTAACATTGAGTCATAAAAGCTACAATGTAAAGTAAGTGTCATATTAGTTGTTTAGTATAGAAGGGGACAACTCATCCTTAAAACAAACAAGTAAGTGCCATAAATGCAATATTACAGTCATACAGTAATCATGAAGGAAGCTCATAATGCTATCAGTGAGAAGATACAATATAGGAATCAAGCAATGAGAAATATAGGTACAATGGTCATTCTGAAGGAACAGTGAGCTTGAGAGGTTATATAATTTTCCAAATGCATACATAGTTATAAGATACATAGAGCCTCAAGTAAAATGCACTATATCAATTTGCAAAGAAGAGAATAAAGTCTCAGTGTCCATGTATATCTACAGGAGATACTAAAGAAAGACAGCATATATTTTAGCTCATTCTATTTCATCACAAAGTCCAGAGGAAAATGAGGATGGAGTATATTGTCCACCACACATTCTTATTCATGTAGTAATCATTATGATGCTACAGAGACAAAGATTTAAGCACCAAGAACCTGAGGCCCTGTATAGTGGAAGATAAAGGTTTTTTTGCATTTTTAGAAATGGAAAGCTTTCAAGTTGTCTCAAGCATACAAAAAAAATGGAGAAAAACCTAGTTTGTTCTCTCAAAATCCATATCCTGGGAGTCTTCTTGACTCACAAATGATCAAACTCACACAGATTTACATTGAAAAAATCACAGATATAGAGAAATGTAATGGTGTTTGAGTTTGTTCCAGTGAAGAAAACTCTGAAATATAGTTGAAGCCACAGCCACAATAGTGAGAAAAGCCTCTTAAGTGAAAGAAATCATTGGTCTAGCATACAGAGCTTGCATTTGAAGTACAGAAAGGCATGTATTTTAATTATTTTGTCCAAATAAGCTCAAATCGAGCTTGTTCATGCCAGAAATAAGAAGAAATACAGAGTTAGAAATATGAGAAGCTTACCCACATTACCATGTAAAAAGATGCATTTGAGATCACAGAGGAAAAGATTCAGAAATATTTCCAATAGCAACCTCATACACAAAGTAGAAATCAACGAGAGAAACCATAGATAAAAATGCATCAGAAGGAGCCATGACTACGGCCATGAAAGCCAAGAATACTTTGAAAATGGAGAAACAATATCATATTTATGACTGAGAACAACTTACCTTTCATTTTCGTGTAGAAAATTGCATGGAAATCCTCTGAAATGGCAGGAAGATGGAGGATTTTGACCCAAACCCTAGCAATGGCGGCGGTGTGCAGAGCCAAATTCTCAAAAAAACCAAAGGTAAAATGAATGCAAAAACCTAGGAGCCCATTTGTTTAGTGTTTAGGGTTTCCTTTGTGCCCTATTTCAACTTTGGGCATTTTATCACATTAATTTAAAAATCAAAAGCCTCGACTAATACCCCATGGTATTATGTCCCTTTTACAAATTTCATTGCCTAGGCTTTATGCCTTAGGGTATTTTTGTCATATTTGAAAGGTAATCCAACATCAATAATGCCTTAGGAATATTTTGCAAACCCAATGGAGGACAGGCCCTAGGCCTTTTATTTTTTCAAAATATTCAATAATGCCTTCAAAACCATTTTATGATTTTTTTATAGAAAATCAAATGCCCATATAGTTATACTCGGTAGAATTGATCATGTGAGCCTTGTATTGTTTTTTGTAAAATCAAATCAAGCCAAATCAGGAAATAAACTACAAATATTGTAAAGTAATATTTAAAGCAATGTTTTTATAAATTGCTTTTACATAATTGTTATTAAAAGCAGTTAAAGCAGAGTGGATATAGGCTAGAATCTTCTTCTTTCTATTTGCTTTCTTATGGGTGAAATTGAAAAAATAACTGGGCAAAAGATGGAGCTTTTATTGCAGTTTATAATCAGGTAAAGCCTGATTTTTAGATGTTTTTAGTGGGACCACTTTGGAGAGAGCTTTGTCAGCTTTTACATTCAATTTGGACTAGTTTTGGTTGCTTTTTTGGAGGCTTTTCAGTGGAGCTCAAAAATAGATCAAGATGGCTATTTTGGAGAGATTTCTCAACTTTTTCCTAGGAGAGTTTTTTTGGAGTTATAAGTAGGAAGAAAATTTAGTTTTCTTCAGTTTAGAATATGGTTTCTTCCTCTCTTGTTCATTTGTAGAGAGCTTTATAAACATTTTATACTCAATTTCTACTCCTTTCAGTTTTAATAAAGCAACAGAGTTCTCCTTTTCATACTTTCTAATTCATTTTGCAATCAAAGATCTGGTGTTCAATTGTGATTCAACCTTTGAGTCCTTTTCCTATGTCTCATTGTTACAAGATTGAGTACGAAAGTCTCATGTGATGCAGGTTGTATGTTATGTTTAAACTGGTTAGTTGAGTTGAAGTTGTGATAAAACATCCATTTGTCCTTCATACAAACTTCTAACTATTCAAACTTTCATGCAAATCACTTATGAATTACATTAATTTCAGTGAAATTGTGAGGATTAAAGACTTTTGTGAAGTTGTTTGTGAGTGAAATTATCGAAATAGATTAGAGTTCTAGTGCATAACCTATTAGAGTTTAGAATTTCATTTTCAGTCAACCTTCTATCCTTTTTCCTCAAAAAGTCTTTTAGATTAGGTAATTTACCAAGGGAGCCATCCCTATCTAGAGATTCATTCTCACTATAGGTCACCCACAACCTGAGAGTGTTTCCATGTTCCAATAGGAGAGTTAAGTCCAACTTAGATAGGGTGTAATCCTGATTGACAACAAATACAAAACCTTATTTCATACTAGTTATCACCTCAGTTAGAGAAAGAAATTGAAATGCAAATGAATAAACACAAATATTACCCAACTTCATTTCTTATTTTACTAGCGTGATAGATGTCCTCAAATGATGAATGTGGTTGCTCAAATGAATAGCATTATGTTGTAGTTAAGATGATTCCTAAAAATAACTCTTGAAGGGCTAATTTGTTGACTTCTAGAAAGGTTGATCAATGGTTGAGATCTGATGCTAGATGGATGCTCCAAATCAAGTTGGTTGGGTAGTTGCAAGATGGAGGGAGTAGATAAGTTTGGATTTTTAAATGATTTTTGAGATTTTGGGAGATGGTTATAGAATGGGTGGATGAGAATAAAAGAGGTTTTTAATTTACATTATTCATTTTCAGGTAGTCATGGGAGAGATTTAATTAATTCAATTTATTAAATCATGTGGAAAATGGATTTAGGACTATGGAAAATGACTTTTGATTTATGGAAAATGAATTAGGATTTAGGGAAAATTAGGGATAATGAGGATACTGGTGGGATTCAACTTGAAACTGGGATAATTGAGATAATGCAATAAATCAAGATGATGGTGGGATAATTGGTCATGATTAGGGACTAAATGATTTATATTGGGGATAAATAACAATAGTTTATGGAATCAAGACCTAGGTGATTTTCAGGACAAATCAATCATGATTAGAGTAGTTTAGGGATCATTGGTCAAGAATAAGCCAATCAAGACCAAGTACATTTTTACGTGTCTACAATAGGCATACCTTCCTCTCAAGTGTATGATGAGAAGGGCCAAAAGGTTTCCCAAGAACAATTGTATTAGATTGAAGAATATATGGTCTCCAAAACTCCATAAGTACATGAGGTTGTAGATTTAGTGTTAAGATAAAGTGGAAATTTAGATCTAATTTCATCTTGATTAGATGGAAAAGTGCACCAACTAGAAGAAGGCATGCATAATATGTAGTTTTAAATGATCATAGAAGAACTATCTAGTAGCAAGTCTAAAATGAAAGAAGATTTATCGAACATGTAAGGAGAAATAGATAACATGAAGAAAACATTGTCATATATCGATGATTATATTAAGAATTGATCAATTAGTCTCATAGCCAAATGTTTGGTTCAATTATGGGGGACCATCAAGATAACCCAATCCTAATCAAGATTCTAGAACTTATTTTGGATCTTGTAACATGATACAAAAAGTGAAATGCATAAGTTTTATGGGAAGGATCTACTCACCTATAACAACCAAATGGGGAACCTTTTTGATGTACATCAAATCCAATGTGGACAAAAGGTGATAAAGGCATATTTATATTTAGAACTTAATAAATTTGATTGATATTAATGTATTTATCTTTAGAATGAGAAGAAGACCAATGTTCATTGGTTAGTTTTTACTAATGAATTATAGATACACTATCATTATAACATGGTAGAGAACTACTTTATCAAATCAACAAAATTATGCCAAACATGATCTATCAAGGATTATATTCAATGATTCCAAAATCTTTCATTATGAATGGAAATAACCACCAACAAAAATTTGAATGACTTATTTTTAAGTTAGCTCAAGGATCACATCCAACATGAGGTGTGCAAGTTTAATTTGTGTTGACAATAGAAATCAATCCTAAGGATTGAATTATTTATATTATAGAAATTAACCCTAGGGTGATGTAATAAGAAGGAAAATGGAATAATGTCATAGACAAAATATGCATTACTTTACGTAATTTTTAACATATTAGTAGGTATCATAGGATAGGTCTACTCATATATTCGTATGATATATTCTTCAAAAAATGTACAATATTTACTACAAGCATATATAAATAAATCACATATGCTTCATTAGCATCTATTATATTACTAGCCTACTATTCTTAGTTTGCTTTCTCTTTTCTACTCTTCTTTCCCCTTTCTTCCTATCTCTTCTATTCTATCTCTTCCTTTGTAGTGAGGCCAGTTGCTAATATAGCCTTCCATTAGTACGAGCACATGTCCTTCTATGTATCATTGTGTCTTCTGATCCTTTTAAGGGCCACCACATGATGCTAATTCCTACCACAATGGTCTTGTTAGCACCTTCAAATTAGGCAAATTTGAAGTGTCTATTTGCCTTCAAATTAGCGGCAGGGGCTAAGATTTGTTGGGAAATGAGGTGTCTCAACCTTGAATATTTCTCATAGCATTATTTTGTATTTAATATTTTCCCATAGTTAGTTATTATTTTTATTTAGCTCCAAAATAATGTAGGGGTGTTTGAATTCTTAATTGACACTTTTTCCACATGTCGGTGCCTTAAAAATTGAAATATTAGTTGTCAAAAGATACACACATGGTATCATGGAAGCACTATTTTTAGAGGTATTATGATAGATTCTATGACAACTATAAGGGTAAAAAATAGGGGATATCATTTTGGACGTGAGATCTTATTTTTAGACTAGAATCTTGGCTAAGAAGTTGCGCACATGGTTTTGTAAAACCACAGATGGTTTCTTGTATAGCCAAAAGTCTATAAATTGAAGGCTTGAGGAGTAGTTTGGTGTGTGAGTTTGTAGGTACTATTATGTTGCCGGAATGATGCCAGAATTCTTTGAGAGTTGTTTGCTAGTGATACTCATGTAATAAACTTTCTCTGCAAGTGTATGTAATCTTGTTGTTGGATTTGGAATACTTTGAGCAGGCTTTTGGAGTGTGGGGTTTTTCACCCAAAAGGGATTTCTCCACGTATATCTGGTGTTTTGTGTTTTATTGTTTATTTCATGCTTTGAATGTATTTATAGAATTTTTGTGACTATTAGATCAGATTTAAAGTTTTGTATAATATCTTTTCTAAAGATTGGCATAGGAAGTTGTTTTCGCTACTTTAACTTCCTTACAAGTGGTATCAGAGCCTGATCACCTTTGGTTTCAGTTGTGGGTTGTTGGGTTTTTTGTGCTAATCAAGGTTTGAGTGGGAGCTTGTGCAGATAATACTTTGTGATCTTGTTGTAGGCATTTTCCAGATGGCAAACACATATGGGAGAATGGAGATTGAAATTATTTTTGGTACAAACTTTGAAATGTGGAAGCTGAAGATGGAAGATCTGTTGATTGATTGGGATCTATGGGATGCAGTGGATGAAAATGTCTAGAGGCCTATGGATCTAGCTTTGGATGCAAAATATGATGTAATGGATAGAAAACCTAAAGGTCTCATTAGACTATGTCTTGCAATTCAATCCTAATAAATGTCCATAAAGAATCCACTTCAAAGAAGATTTGGAAGAAGTTGGGTGAGATATACCAAGCTAAATCTCCAGATTTTCTTGAGGACAAAGTTGTATGCCTTGAGAATGGAAGAAGGTGGATGGATTTCTAAGAATATGGAAGCATTCAATATGTTGGTGACTTAGTTGACCTTGGTTGGGGTTAAGATGGATGAAGAACAAAGGTGCCAAACTTTGTTGTGTTCATTGCCAAACTCATGGGATAGTCTAGTCATGGCCATTGGGAGCACTTAAGTCACTTTCAAGATGGAGGATGTTTTTGGGTCTCTACTCTTCAAAGAGATGAGAAGGAAGGTCTCTATGAATTCCAAAGAGGCTTTGAGTGTTCAAGGAAGACCAAAAGAACAAGACAAAGATGAGAAGTAGTGTTGTCATTCCAAGTCCAAGAATATGGGGAGATCAAATCCCGTGGTAAGTCCAAGGCAATATGTTGGAACTATGGCAAATTAAGACACTTCCAAAAGGAATGTCAGGAAGAGAAGAAAAAGAAGAAGAAGAAGAAGAAGAAGAAGAAGCAAGATTTTGATTCTGAGTTTGAAAAAGAAGATGGAGATGCCTTTATTGTAGCCTTGGCCACTCATGCAGGTGATAATGCATGGTTGATAGACTCAAGTGCATCTTTCCACATAACTCCTAACATAAACTGGTTTAGTAAGTATGAAAACAATGATATTGGTAAGGTGTATTTGGGTGATAATTCTTTTCTTGACATTGTTGGCCATGGTAGTATTCATGTGAAATTTTTTGATGGTAGATTTAGACGATTTGATGGTGTCTTGCATATCTCAGGACTAGCAAGAAATTTATTATTTGTTAGCAAACTAATAGATGCAAGTGTGTATGTATAGTTTTTTGAAGCAAGTGTGAAAATGATGAGAGGTGCTATGGTTATAGAAAGAGGAAGCAGATTAGGTACATTGTACCAGCTTGATGCATGCACGGTTGAGTGCAATAACACTTCTGATAAAATTAAGTTAGAAACTACTTCGCTAAAAAAGGAGATGGTTTCCTCTTCTATGGATTCTTGTGGCTTCTGGGTACCCAAAGGTGCTCTGTCTACTGAATCAAAGTTGCCTATAGAGAAGACCATGTTATGGCACCAAAGGTTTGGCCACATTGGAAAGAAGGCTTTAAAAGCCCTAAAAAATAAGAACCTTGTTGAGGGGTTGAATGATTGCAATCTAGAGTTTGATTTCTGTGAACATTGTATTTATGGAAAACAGAACCGTATTCCATTTTACTCATCTTCTCATAAGTCTTCATGTATCTTAGATCTAATCCATTCAGATGTATTTGGTCTCGTTGGTATTTCTTCTATTGGTAAATCATTTTATTATGTTACTTTCATTGATGATTTAAGTAGGAGAACATGGGTATATATTTTTAAGAGTAAATCTAAAGTTTTTAGTTGTTTTAAAGAGTTCAAGGCTATGGTAGAAACTCAAACTAGAAAGAAAATTAAATGTTTGAGGATTGACAATGGTGGTGAGTACTATTCTGTAGATTTTGATAGATTCTGTATAGATTGCGGGATTAAAAGACAAAAGGCAACTCCATATTCTCCACAATAGAATGGAGTTGCAGAAAGAATGAACAGAATGTTGATGGAGACGGTTAGGAGCATGTTGTGTGGAGCTTGTCTAGAACAAAAGTTTTAGGCTAAAGCTATTGCCACTGCTTGTTATTTGATCAATAGATCTCCTACATCCGTGCTTGTTGATAAAATGCCAATGGAGGCGTGGTCAAGGAAAAAGCCTTCACTTAGACATTTGAGAGTTTTTAGTTGTGAGGCATATGCACATGTACCTAAGGAGAAGAGAAAAAAGTTGGATTCTAAGGCTGTCAATTGTATCTTCATCTACTACAGCTATGGTGTGAAAGGATACAAGCTTTGGGACCCTGTTGCACATAAGGTAATTTATTCCAGAAGTGTTATTTTTAGAGACTAAATCTTCTCCTGTTACTTTTCAGACAAAATAGCATAAAGAAATTGAACAGAAAAAGGATGTGATTCAACTTCCTTCTACACATGAGAAAGTTGAATTGAGACCCCAAGATAGACCAGAAGTTAAGGAAATCTCATCAAGCTTTGAATCTTTAGAAGAGGAAGAAGAGGAGGAAGAAGTGGAAGAACCTCCACCTCAACTTGTTTGAAGGTCTACAAGGCATAGGCAACCACTGAAAGGTATGGGTATTCACCTGATGATTGGAAGTGTATATTTGCTTTGAGTACTAACATTGATGAACTAAGATCTATGTAAGAGGCTTTGGGTATGAATGATGCAAAGTCCTAGAAAATAGCCATGGATGAAGAAATGGTAGCCCTTGAAAGAAATGATACATGGGACTTAGTACCATGTTGCCTGAAGGACAGAAACCTATTGGATGTAAATGTGTGTTTAAGAAAAGATTGGTTCAGATGGAAATGTTGAAAAGTATAAGGCATGGTTAGTTGCAAAGGGATACTCTTAGGTTGAGGGTATTGATTACAATGAGACCTTTTCTCCTATTCCTAAAATGACATCCATTTAGTTTTTATTATCTATTGCAGCAGCTTATGACCTAGAGGTCAAACAAATGGTTGTGAAAACTACTTTTCTTCATGGTGATTTAGAGGAACAAATCTACATGACACGGCTAGAGGACTACGTGGTGAAAGGTAAAAGCAAGTTGGTTTGTAAGTTAAATAAATCTCTGTATAGCCTTAAACAATTTCCTAGGATGTGGTACCAGAAGTTCGATACTTGTGTGTTGAGTTTGGGATTTGTGTGGTCTAAATCTGATCACTGTGTATATTTTAAATCTGATGGTGATTGTTTCCTAGTAATTTCTTTATATATTGATGACATGTTTATTAGGAAAGGAAAAGGTTTGATTGCAGAATTGAAATCTCAGCTCTCTACAAAATTGAAAATGAAAGATCTTGGTACAAAAAAACACCTACTTTGGATGGAGATCAAAAGGGATCATGAGAACAAAAAGCTATGGCTTGGCCAGAGTAAGTATGTTTGTTTAGTTTTGCAAAGGTTTAACATGCAGGATTGTAAACCAGTTTGTGTTCTTGTTACATTAGGAACGAAGCTCTCTATTTCACAATGTCCTACATCCCTATCAGAGATGGAAGACATGAGCAGAGTGCCTTACTAGAGTGTGGTTTGAAGCTTAATGTATGCTATGGTTTGTATAAGACCAAACATTGCCCAAGTAGTGGGAGGTCTTTCTCATTTTATGTCTAATCCTAGAAGAGTGTATTGGGATGTAGTTAAGAGGGTCTTCAAATATTTCCAGGGTACAATAGACTACTCTATATGTTTTTATAGTATAGGAGATTAGCATTCCTTGAGTATTCATAGTTTTGTGGATTCAGACTGAGCAAGTGATGTTGATAGCAAAAGTTCCACTAGTGCATATGTATTTACTCTTAATGGTGGTACAATCAGTTGGATGAGCAAGTGATAGGTTGTGGTCACTTTGTCCACTACAGAGGAAGAGTATATGGAAGCTACTCATGCCTGTAAAGAATCCATTTGGCTGAAGTGTTTGTGTTCATATAATGAATTGAAATAGAGTACAGTTACAGTATATTGTGATAGGCAAAGTGCAATCTACCTTGTGAAGAACCTGACTTTTCATCCTAGGACCAAACACATTGATGTTCAGTATCACTTCATGAGAGATATGGTCGAGGATGGCAGGGTGAAGCTAGAAAAGGTAGAGATAGTGGTGAATGTTGCTAATGCATTAACTCATCTCGTGAGCACAACAAAGTTTAGGTGGTGTTCCAAGTCTATGGGCCTTTTGGCCCCTAGCAATTGATCCATGATGGTGTTATTACCCTAGCTCTTCCAAGGTATTTGATAAGTGGGAGAATGTTGGGAAATTATGTGTCTCAACCTTGCATATTTCCCGTAGCATTATTTTGTATTTAATATTTTCCCATAGTCAATTATTGTTTTTATTTAGCTCCAAAATATTGTAGGGGCATTTGAATTCTTAATTGACACTTTTGCCACATGTAGGTGCCATGAAAATTGAAATATTAGTTGTCAAAAGATGCCCACATGGTAGTATATCATGGAAGAACTATTTTTAGAGGTATTATGATAGATTCTATGACAACTTTAAGGGTCAAAAATAGGGGATATCATTTTGGACTTGAGAGCTTATTTTTAGACTAGAATCTTGGCTAAGAAGTTTTGCACATGGTTTTGTAAAACCACAGATGGTTTCTTGTATAGCTAGAAGTCTATAAATTGAAGGCTTGAGGAGTAGTTTGGTGTGTGAGTTTGCAGGTACTGTTATGCTACCGAAATGCTACTAAAATTCTTCTAGAGTTGTTTACTAGTGATACTCCTATAATAAACTTGCTCTACAAGTGTATGTAATCTTTTTTGTTGGATTTGGAATACATTGAGCAGGCTTTTGGAGTGTAGGGTTTTTCACCTGGAAGGGTTTTCCCCACATATATCTAGTGTTTTGTGTTTTATTGTTTATTTCATACTTTGAATGTGTTTCTAGAATTTCTGTGACTGTTAGATCAGATTTAAAGTTTTGCATAATATCTTTCCTCAAGATTGGCATAGGAAGTTGTTTTTGCTACATTAACTTCCTTAGAAGCTTGAGCCATGTCGCATCTACCTAAGACCCCAAATTTGACAATTAAAATTTTACATCCTGATCATCATCATGTAAATCTATTTGGTAGAAAGATTTTTAGGGCATATATTAGTAAGGTCATTCAGTTTCATGGTCCTTGGGTGAGGGCATATTTTTTAATGCGTTTGCGACTACCGATGGGGTAGAAAGGCATCTCGAAAAAGTGTGGAATTTCATGGTTCTGGTGACAAAACCATGTTTTAAATAATTGACTATGGTCTCCCACAAATTTTTGTGGCCTTTAGACATCCCATGTGCTAGTAGTGTCATTACACCATTTTGGTTGGCAGAAGAATTAAATTTTTCCAATGTTAATGTTTTGACTTTGCAAATTTTAAAACATTTTAATATTTTAATTATTGACAGGAAGTTAGAAAAGGGAGATATAAAATGTTAATATAAAGTTTTATTAAGTTATATTAAACATTAATATTCTCATTTTGCCAGTTCACTGAAGGCAAAAAGTGGGCTCTCTGAAATGGTGAAAGGCTAGTGAAAACATTTTAAATGTTTTTAATATTTGGCGAAGTTAAAAAGATCAGGGAAAAGCTTTATTTTATACTTTTATTCTCACTTCGCTATCCTACTAAAGGTAAAACTTGGCCTTGGCAAATGAGAAAGCTCCAACAAAGTGACATTTTAAATGTTTTTAATATTCACCAAAGTCAAATGTCTAGGAAAAAGGATTTAATATATGTTTTTATTTCCATTTTGTCATCCCGCGGAGACAAGGAATTAGCCTTGATGAAGGAAAAATCTCCAAAGAAATAACATTTTAAAATGTTTTATTTCTTTGCCAAAACCAAATTCTAAGAGAAAAGCTTTGGTGAAAGCTTTATTTTATGCTTTTGTGTGCATTTTTCCATCTTGCGGAAACAAAAAATTGGTTTGAAACGAAAGAGAAAACTCTGAAAAAATTGTTACAGACAATGCAGGGCATTCTATATTGGGTTTATAGCATGGATTTGGGGCTTTTTATAGGCTGGAGATTAGTTTTTTCATTCCCAGAACAATGCCCGTGACATTTTTGACAAACATAAGACATTTTTAGTGATGTTTGCAGCATTTTAAACTACCAAGAAGTGGAAAAAATGTGACAACAACTGTAAGAATGTGGCTCCATTATTTCTAATACCTCCAACAAGTTTTTAAATGCCTTGGCATATGTAGAAATGCTCAAGCAAAGGGGAAAATGCCCTCTGTATGTGGAAAAATGTCTTTCATATTTTGTTTGAAATTCTGGGGGTTAATATTGTATGGTAAAACATGTTTTCACTTTCCAGTGAAATGGGGAAATTGCTTGGGGGTAGAAATTTTACCTCCCAATCGAAATTACAATTGAGTGAGCCAATTTTACCAGTAGGGTAAAATTATGCCACAGGGTTTGCAAAGTGAAAACGAGGGAAAATAAATATTTCATTTTTAATGAAGGAAATCAAAGGATTCTATGGTATCTTTTTTGTTATGCCAAATTCAATTGTAGAATTAGAGGGCTCAAATGTGATAGATGTCATGCCTTAGTTTAATCTGGGCTGAGCTACTTCTCTATAAAGTGCAAATGTTACTTTATTTGTAGGGGTTGCAACTCTCCAGGTTTCTAGTATTGTAATTTTGTATAGGGCTGCTACCTAGGTTTTAGGAATTCTTAAAATTTTAGAGTTCGATGTTGTAATTTGTCTATTTGGTAGTGGCAAACAAATCAATTTGCAGCTTAGGACGAACCATGTCATACTATAATGTCTCTTGAATGTATGCATTATCTTTTCAATCAAAGTAATCAAGGATTATGATGGTTTTTGTTGCACATTTGCTAAAATAAATATTTGGTTGATAGCTCTTGTTCAAGGAGCAAGTTAATTTTTTCTTTCAATCAAATATTAGGGATAGTGTGTTATATTCAGGATCTCAAGGAATGCTACTTGTATATCCATAAGAGGCATCATTACTATAAGGAAATAATGGTTTAATGATCACTGATTTTGTGTGTATGGTGTTATTAGATAGGTTAGTTCATCTTGACTCTATTATGGATAAGGCTCTGATCTAGTATGCTTCTTTTGTGCAAACCCTAGAAGGAATCACCATTGAAAAATCTAAAGAATCTTTTCATTTCATGTGTATTTTATGTCTAGTTTTCTATATCTTCATGGAGATTAAAGATCACAAAGGTTATTCTTGGGAATGATTTAGTTGTAACTCCTTTATGTATTTGAGGTGAAGATATTTTTAATTTATCACTTCTTAGTGTTTTTCAAGGTGCAAAAGGGATCATGTCTGAACATAATTAAATGTATAACACCATCTACCCATTTATTATTTGAGAACCATCCACATGTTAGAGGTCTATAATGTGTTCTTTAGTGCAAGTTTTATCATATTTTCAGACCTTCTAATAGGAACACCCTCCTGAGTCCTGTGGAGCTTGAAGTATAGAAGGTTGTTGGTAGCCTTGTTTGTTGGCCTTTCTTGTCCTTGGTCTAATGATAGTACAAGATCTTTATCTCAAGCTATTGATCCCTTGGTTTAGTTATTGTGATTTTCCTTAGGATTAGGGGTGGCAAGAAAAATCACCAAAAGATTGGTAACTCTACTGGGGAGAGTCAAATGCATATCTATTTGGAAAGAGTCAAATAATTTGAAGACTGGAAAACCTAGTTTTTGAAGAAATTATTGCAGCATGTCTATTTATTTTATGAAAAATAATGGTGCTCTATTGGTGGAATGGACTCAGAAAAGAATTTGATCTTTGAGGAGCTTTCAGGTACTTGAAGATTTTGTCCTCTTTGAAGAGGTGGCAACTCTATGAATTAACTTGATAAATTTTTGAAGAATTGTTTTTGTTTATGCAAGTGTATTGCATAGATCTACAAAGTTTCCAGTCATAACAAGAAAATTGTGATGTCTACAGTAATTTCCAAGTATTTAGTCCTTCATTCTTGTTTCATCTTCCAAGTAGAATAAATTAGATGAGTAGAAGTTATTTGTGAAAATGGTTGTGTAGAATGTTATTCTCATGTTGAATGAAGGTCTATAATGGAGAAGTAAGGGTTTCATTGGAGAGACTTAAAGTTTGGTTAACATGTAGAACTATGATAAAGTAGTTGTGAGGGAAATAGGCTTTTGTTGAAAGCATATTTGAACATGGGTTGTTATTCTTTCCACCCCCTTGTACATTTAAATGTAACAATGCATAATGTGTAGCCTCACTTGTGTTATCAAAGAGGTATTGTTGTTGAAAGATATAGAGCCATAAATTTCAGCCATATATATAGTTTTCCAACTCATATACCACATGAAATATGAGGTAGAATACCAAAGTTCAGTGGTGAGAAGTTTGAATCAACAAGTAAGCATCTGCAAGATTTAATTGATGTAATAGGAGATTATGAGATAGATTTTGAGGATGTTGTCATGAAATTATTTGTTCAGTCCCTGAAAGGAGACACAAGAGATTGGTTTCATAGATCCGCCTACCCATTACATTTCTTCATGGAAAAATAGCCTTTATGGACCAGTTTGCTGAAAGGGTTGATGTAATCTTGTTGATTAATAACTTCATTCATATTGAAAAGGATGAAGAAGAGTTAGTTCTAGCATTTAACCTGAGGTTTGCAAAGATAATAATAGATATTCTAGAGGATATCAGGCCAAATGTTGCAATGTGTTTGGTTATATACTTAGGTGCATTCAATGAATAGATGAGTTACCAGTTGAGAAACAAAGATCCTACAACTATGTATCAAGCTTATGAGATTGCCATGGACATTGAAAATAGTTGGAATCATGGAGTATTCAAGGGCTATTTGTCTTCAAGTGTTTGTTGTCCTAAAGCACCCAATGTGGATGTGAGGTGTAGATCAGAAATTTAAAATGATTGTCAGAGCAATTACATCGCTGTTGTCCCAACTCATATAGAAGTCCATAATGCTGATCATATAGAGCCCCAAACAAATTGTCAAAAAGATGCATGCATTAGTGATCCTGCGGTCTTTGTTCAAGCTCTCTTTGATATAAGGAGACATGAGGGAGAATAAGGATATTCTTTATTTTCTAGAATCTTGGACACCTATATGGATATTCCTATTGGTTTCAAGCCTTGAGAGTCTATATGCACTGATTTATTTTATGAGATGTATGGGTTAGGTTTGAGGTTATCACCTCAATGGATGAATCCAAGTAATTTTTCTCAGGTTCTTGATTGGATAGACATTGTAGAGAATGCTAAGATTCATAATGATAAGAGTGGCAAACTTCAGACTGTTGATCACATTAGTCTTATTGATGGTATGAGTGTTAATGAAATGATGTATTCATCATTGAATGTGCAAGAACCATGTAATCTTGATCACAATATTACCAACGTTGAGAGCTTTGTCAGTAATGATCATGATATCATTAAGCCCATTCATATATATTCAACTCATGAAGTTGATCATGTTAATTGTTATTTAGCTGGTCACAGTGGCTTATATGTAGTAGATTTGGAAATTTTTATTCCAGATGAAGATAACATTAGCATGTAAGATGTTGATAACATGAGTTCACTCTTAGATGATCAGTTTATGCATTGTGATGAATATGTGAATGATATAATATCACCACTATTGGTTAATAGTATTATGGAACTTGAAGAGCCTTTTGACTATGTTGTCTCAGAATATGTTGATATGGCAGAAATTTTAGACTTGTGTGTGGAAATTAATTTCTTTTCCTTAGAAAAGGAATGTGTTGATGTGAATGATGATAAGGACACATGTCTTCCTATGGATGAAGAAGATTCCTACCTCAGTGAGTTTTATGGATTAGAGATGCTAACAGTTGATGGTATAATCAATGCTGAAAATATATTTGTATGCTCTTCTTATGACTATAATGATTTTGAATATAATGATGTTGATAAAGATTTGAATCTTCATGTTAAGGAGGCAAAAGTATTTATGACAAGAATGAACATAAGGCATAATCCCCCTTATGATGAGCCTCCAAATTTACCATAAATGAGAAATAATGATTCTTATTGGTGTAGAGATAATCTTATCTTTGTAGAGAACCCTGAAGATGCAAGATTTGAATAATTTGAGAAGGAAGACTCCCAAGAGTATGATAAGTGCAGGAGCAATGTTGAAGTTGCTCAACCCTATAAAGTTTATGGCTTCAACTTGAGGAGGGACCTTGTTATATCTAAGGTTGATCTTCCACTACTAGGAACTGGAGCATATAATAGAATTATTGATCTATCAAGATTAGAGGAACATAAATCAGTGTCAATTTAGATTGAGGGGATGCTTGTGAGTGAGTATTTTTTATATGAAGGACAAAATTCAAATGATCATTCAGTTGATACATTTCAATCTTTTGCCTTTGATCAATTTGATCCATCAGACATAAAACTAGAATATGACTTCAAGCCAATGAAATAGCATCTTGAGGAAGTCCAATAAGGCATTGCTTATGAATGCTTCAATTTTAACATGAATGTAAAAGATGAGGCTAATGTTTACAATGCTAGTTGTTTGGTAGAGTATGAACACTTTCAGTTTTCAATTCAGTTGTTAAGTATTTTGATGGAGCATGACAATAAGATGAAGAGTGAGGAATGTTACTTTCAATATGAATATGTGTCATGTGATGATATAAAAAATTAGTTTATGCCTTGTTATACAATGGAAAATGACAGAGGTTACATTAACTGTGGTATACTCAGAGGAATTGTAAGAGATGTTAGTGATAATGTTTATAATAAGATAAAATTCAATGGTATAAATAGATTGGGTTTGGGGTAGTCATCTAAGAGAAATGTATTTTATAGAGGAAGGTTTTGGTTCTTCATTTTTTGAGACCTAGGGCCACCAAATAATGTTTGAAAACTGTGAGTTAGATCTTTACAAGTTGGAGTAGTTTCCAGAGCTGCCTAATGGAGTAGGCACCTGGTCTACATCCCGAAGAAGTTTGGATTCTCACCATTCCTGAAAGGGGCATGCATCCCCGAACATTAGCTGTTGTTGGCATCTTCAAATTAGGTAAATTTGAAGTACCTATTTGCCTTCAAATTGGCAACAGGGGCTAAGCTTGAGCCATGTCGCATCTACTTGAGACCCCAACTTTGACAATTAAAATTTACATCCTGGTCATTGTAATGCAAATACATTTGGCAAAAAGGTTTTTGGGACACATGTTAGTAAGGTCATCTAGTTTCATGGTCATCAGGCAAGTTTTGACATATTTTTTAATGCATTTCTGACTGCCAGCAGGCTAGAAAGGCATCCTGGAAAAGTGTGCAATTTCATGGTTCTAGCAACAAACCCATGTTTTAAATAATTGATTATGGTCTCTTGCAAATCTTTGTGGCCTTTGGACATCTCATGTGTTCGTGGTGTCATTACAACATTTTGGTTAGTGAAGGAATTAAATTTTTCCAATGTTAATGTTTTGACTTTGCCAATTCTAAAACATTTTAATGTTTGAATTATTAACAGGAAGTTAGAAAAGGCAGATAAAACTCTAATATAAAGTTTTATTAAGTTGTATTAAGAATTAATTTTCTCATTTCACCAGTTCATGGAAGGAAAAAAGTGGGCTCTCCAAAATGGTAAAACACTAGAGAAAACATTTTAATTGTTTTTAATATTTGGCAAAGTTAAAAAATCAGGGAAAAGGTTTGTTAAAATTTTTATTTTATGTTTTTATTCTAACTTTGTTGTCATGCTGAAGGTATAAATTGGCCTCAGCAAAGGAGAAAGCTCCAGTGAAGTGACATTTTAAATGTTTTTAATATTAACCAAAGTCAAATGTCTGGGAAAAAGGCTTTATTATATGCTTTTATTTCCATTTCACCATCTCGTGGAGACAAGGAATTAGCCTCGGCGAAGGAAAAAGCTCTAGCAGAATAACATTTTAAAATGTTCTATTCTTTGCTAAAACCGAAGTCTAAGGGAAAAGCTTTGGTGAAAGCTTTATTTTATGCTTTTGTGTGCATTTCGACATCCCATCAAGACAAGAAATTGGTTCCAGCAAAAGAGAAAGCTCTGATGAAATGGTTGCAGACAATGGAGGGCATTCTATATCACGTTTTTTGGGTTTGTAGCATGGATTTGGGGCTTTTTATAGGTTGAAGATTAGTTTTCATTCCTAGAACAATGCCTGGGACATTTTTGACACCTAGAAGACATTTTCATCAATATTTGGAGCATTTTAAACTGCTCAGCAATGGAGAAAATGTGACAACAACTATAAAAACATGGATCCATTATTTCTAATGCCTCTAACAAGTTTTTAAATGCCTTTGCATATGTAGAAATGCTCAGGCAGAGGGAAAATGCCCCATGTACATGCAAAAATGCCTTTCATATTTTGTTTTAAATTTTGGGGTTAAAATTGTATGGTAAAACATGCTTTCACTTGCGAGTGAAATGGGGAAAGTCCCTGGAGGTAGAAATTTTACCTCCCAAGTGAAATTTCAATTGAGTAACCCAATTTTACCAACAGGGTAAAATTGTGCACGGAGTTTACAAAGTGAAGACAAGGAGGGAAAATGAATATTTCAGTTTTAATGAAGGAAATCAAAGGATGTTGTGGTATCTTTTTTGTTATGCCAAATTCAGTTGCACAATCAGAGGGCTCAAATGTGCTAGATGTCATGCCTCAATTTAATATGGGGCTCTGCTTCTCTATAAAGTTCAAATGTTGTTTCATTTGCAAGGGTTCCAACTCCTCATGTTTTTGTTATTGTAATTTTGTATAGGGATGCTACCTAGGTTTTGGGAGTTTTTAAAATTTTAGAGTTCAATGTTGTAATTTTTCTTTCTGGTAATGGCAAACAAATCAATTTGTAGCTTAGAATGAACTATGTCATATTATAATGTCTCTTGAATGTATGCATTATCTTTTCAGTCAAAGTAATAAAGGATTATGATAGTTTTTGTTGCACATTTGCTACAATAAAATTTTGGTTGATGGCTCTTGTTCAAGGAACAAATTTATTTTTGCTTTCAGTCAAATATTAGGGATAGTGTGTTATATTCAGGATCTCAAGGAATGTTACCTATATGTCTATAAGAGGCCTCATTTTTTAATGCAATAATGGTTTAATGGTCACTAATTTTGTGTTTATGTTGTTATCAGATAGGTTAGTTTATCTTGACTCTGTTATGGATAAGTCTCCAGTCTAGTATGCTTCTTCTACGTAAACCTTGGAAAGAATCACCATTGAAAAATCTAAAGAATATTTTTGTTTCATGTTTGTTTTATGTTTGGTTTTCTCTATCTTCATGGAGATTAAAGAACACAAAGGTTATGCTTGAGAATGATTTAGTTGTAACTCCTTTGTGTATTTAAGATGAAGATATTTTGAATTTATCAGTTCTCAATGTTGTTCAAGGTGCAAAAGGGATCATGCATGAATATAATTAAATGTATAACACCCTCTACCCATTTATTTGAGAACCATCCACATGTTAGAGGTCTGTAATGTGTTATTTAGTGTAATTTATATATGTTATTATATGGAGCCTAATCAAATTCAGAGGTTAAATTTCCCCACTTTTGTCAATGCATTTTCCCCCCCAAAAGGCATTGACAACTATTTTTCTATTGGCTGACATATATAAAACCCTAATTTTGTAATCAACGAAAGTCTTGATAAAAAGGGCTAAGGGTTAGGGTTTCCATGGATATTGTGTTGTAGCATTTTGCAACGGTATTGAGTTGCATGAGACTGCTGGTTGTAATTAGTTCTATTTTTCTAGATAATAATATTGGACTATTTGTTGGTGGATGTAGCTCAAGTTTGGGTGAACCATGTTAAAATTATCTCTTGTTGTTTTATTTTTGTGTATTTTTCATTCCTCTATTTAATCTTTATCTACATTTAATTGATGTCTTCTGCATGTTGTTTTGAACAAGTGGTATCAAAGGGTTGTGTTTGATTATTGTCTATAGGAAGTTCTCACGATTGAGTGGAAGTCTCATGGTTAAGTGGGAGCAATGGTTGACGAGGGTAAATTAAAGGTAGATAAATTCAATGGACAGAACTATCAGTTATGGAAGATGTAAATGGAGGATTATCTCTATCAGAAGGATTTATTGGGGCCATTGGAAGGAAAAACCAAGAAACTGACAAAAATGACTAATGGGGATTGGGAACTAGACAGAAAGGCACTGGGAAGCATTCGGTTGTGCCTAACACCATCGGTGGCATTCAATATCTCAAAAGAGAAGACAACTGAATTGATGGAGACATTAGTAAAGTTATGTGAAAAGCCTTCTGCTTCAAATAAGGTATTTTTTATGAAGAGTTCATTTAATATGAAAATGGTAGAAGGTGGATCAGTTACTGATCATTTAAATGAGTTTAACATAGTTACCAGTCAATTGACTTCTATAAATGTAAATTTTGATGAAGAAGTTAGAGCTCTCTTGATATTATGTTCTTTTCTTGAAAGTTAGAATAGTTTAGTAATGGCGGTTAATAACTCTATTTCTAGTTCAAATACACTAAAATTTGATGATGTTGTTGGTGTTATTTTTAGTGTGGAAATTCATAGGAAAAGCTCAGGTTGATCTACATCAGGCAGTGTTTTGAATGCAAAAAGTAGGGGCATATCAAAGGAGAGAGGAAAAGGTTCTGGAAGTCATGGGAAGTCATGAGGAAAATCAAAGGACAATAGGTCCCAATTTAGAGGACAAAAGGATTGTTGGTACTATGGGAAACCAGGTTATCTGAAGAAAGATTGTTGGTCTTGGAAGAATAAAAGAGACAAACAAGAAGTCAATAAGGAGGCAAATGTGGTAAGCAATAAATCTGAAGATGATGTTTTGATTCTTTCCCTAGATAATGTTGATGATTCATGGGTTTTAGATTTAGAGGCCTCATTTCATGCTACACCCATAGAAGTTATTTTCTTGATTATGTCCAAGGGGATTTTGGGTTGGTTTATTTGGGAGATAACGAACTGTGTCAGATTGTTGGAAAAGGAAGAATTAGGATTAAGTTATAGAATGGGAATAATTGGCTACTATAAGAGGTAAGGCACATTCCAAGGCTGAGTAGGAATTTAATTTCAACAGGGCAGCTAGGTGATGAAGGTTGCACAATTACTTTTAATGATAAAAAATGGAAGGCTACAAGAGGTGTCTTAATAGTAGCAAAAGATATGAAAGTAAGCACCATATATATTTGTATAGTTCATACTGCTCCTTCTACTTTAGTTGTTGTAGACAAAACTCAAACAAGTTTAGGAACAATTGTTGTGGGTTCACAGGAAGAGACTGAAACAGTTGTTGTGAGTTCTGAGACAATGTCGTGGCATAACAGACTTGTTTAGATGAGTGAAAAAGGTATGAAGGTACTTCATTCTAAGAAAGTTTTATGAGGTCTGAAATGTATTAATATGGATTTCTATGAAAGTTGTGTGTATGGAAAACAAAAGAGAGTTAGTTTTCTCAAGGATGGGAAGCAAAAGAAAGATGAAAATTTGGAGCTTGTGCATACAGATGTATGGGGACTAGCTCAAGTATCTTCTTTCGGTGGCTCTTAGCATTATGTTACAATCATAGATGATCCAACTAGGAAGGTTTGGATTTATTTCCATAGGCAAAAATCTGATGTATTTGAAACATTTAAGAAATGGAGAAGTTTGGTTGAGAATGAGATGGGTAAAAGATTAAAATGTCTCAGATTTGATAATGGTGGTGAGTATTGCAAAAAAGAATTTGACGATTATTATTCCTTTTATGGGATTTGTAGGCAGAAAATGGTTTCAAAGACTCCATAAGAAAATGGAGTGGTTGAGCGCATGAATATGACAATAATGGAGCATGCAAGGAGCATGAGATTGCATGTTGGGCTGCCTTTAAACATGTGGGTAGAGGCTGTCAATACCGTTGTATATTTAATTAATAGAGGTCCATCAGTTCCTTTGGGTTGTGGTATTCTAGAGGAAGCATGGATAAGTAAGAAGGTGAGTTATTATTTTCTCAAAACCTTCAGATGTGAAGCATTTGCACATGTAGATTATGAAAATAGAACCAAGATGGATGCAAAATCAAAAAGTGTATCTTCATTAGATATGACATTGATCAATTTGGTTATAGGCTTTGGGATTTTAAAAATCTAAAAATTGTGAGAAGTAGGGATGTTGTATTCAATGAGAAGGTGTTGTACAAAGATCAATTGCAGCAACATGAGAAGAAAGAAAAAGATTATGTGGTGTTGGATGATACTTCAGATAGCCATGTTCCAGTGGTTCCTCATGCTTCACAATAGAAACAACAAATACCACAAACTCCAATAAATGTTAGATGGTAAACAAGGATAAGTAGACCTCACGAACGGTTTTCTCCCTCTTTGTATTCTATTTTTTAATAGATGTTGGTGAGTTAGAAGGGTATGATGAGGCTATACAGGTGGATACAAAGGTTCAGTGGGAGCATGCAATGGAAGGAGAAATGGACTCCTTGCTGAAAAATTATACTTGGGAATTATGCAAGTTGTCTGCAGGTAAAAATGCTTTACCAAACAAATGGGTTTATAGGCTGAAAGAGGAAGATGGATGTAAGAACAGATTTAAAGCTAGGTTAGTTGTAAAAGGATTTGCACAAAAAAAGGGCATTGATTTTGATGAGAATTTTTCTCCAGTTGTTAAGATGACTTCTATTCATACTATTTTAAGTATTGTTGTTACTGAAGATTTGCATTCTGAACAGTTAGATGTGAAAACCACATTTGTCAATGGTGATATGGAGGAGGAGATATATATGGAACAACCACATGGATTTGAGGTCAAAGGTAAGGAGAAACTGGTGTGCAGATTGAAGAAAAGTTTATATGGCTTGAAAAAAGTACCTCGACAATGATACTTGAAATTTGATAGTTTTATAGATGAGCAAGGCTACAGCCAATGTAATTCTGACCATTGTGTTAATTTTAAGAGGTTGGATAATGAAAACTACATTATTTTATGTTTATATGTTGATGACATGCTTATAGTGGGGTCTAACATGGATGACATAAGTGAGTTAAAACAGTAGTTAGAAAAATCATTTGCTATGAAGGATTTGGGGGTAGCGAAACAAATCCTTGGTATGAGAATTTGTAGAGATAGGAAGAATAGAAAATTGACTCTATCTCAGGCTGATTATGTTGAAACATGTTGCAAAGATTCCATATGGAGAATGCAAAAGTTGTCAGTACACCTTTGCCTAGTCATTTAAAATTGAATAAGGAGATGTGTCCAAAGACACAAGAGGAAGATAAAATGTCCAAGGTACCATATGTTTTAGTTGTAGGAAATTTAATGTATGCCATGGTAAGTACGAGACTAGATATTACACATGTTGTAGGAGTTATAAGCAGGTATATGAGTAATCCCAAATTGAAGCATTGGAATGCAGTAAAATAGATTCTTAGGTATTTGAAGTACATCCAATAAACATTTATGTTTTGGGGGCTCTAATACTTATTTAATAGGTTATGTGGACTCAGATTTAGCAGGGGATATTGATACTAGGTGAAGTACTACATGTTATGTCTTTACTGTAGGTGGGACAGTGGTGAGATAGATCTCAAGGTTGTAAAAGGCAGTTGCTTTATCCACCATAGAGGTAGAGTATGTAGCTGCAACAGAGACAAGCAAGGAGATGATATGGCTACAAGTTTTCATGGAAGAATTAGGCAAACAATAGGGTAACACTTATATGTTTATGGATAGCCAGAGTGCCATACATCTTGCAAAGAATTATGCCTTGCATTCAAAGACCAAACACATACAACTGTGGTATCACTTCATCTGGTTGGTGTTGGAGGATGGATAGTTAACTCTGAAAATGATACATATAGATGATAATCTAGCATATATGTTTATGAAGGTGGTGACAAGGGATAAGCTGAGATCCTATTCAGCTTCAGTTGGTCTTAAAGATTGAAAACAATAAAATCAGAACAATAGGGTCCAAGGTGCTTATTTCTAGTGGAGCTACAGGGGAAATGGTGTTATGATCAATCTCCAACTAGGAGATGATATGGTGTGGAGTCTAACCAATCTCCAAGTGGGAGATTGTTTTTATATGGAGCCTAATCAGACTTAGAGGTTAAATTCCCCCACTTTTGTCAACACATTTTCCCCCCAAATCAATTAATGGGGGAATCGGAAGGGGGCAGAGCCCCTCTTGTAGGGCCCAGGGGGATGACCCCCCAATGGGGGCCTAGGGGCAGAGCCCACGGTGGGTGTCTAGGGGCAACACCCCCAGCCAGGGGCTCGGGGGCAACGCCCCTAAAGCAAAAATTGCCTATTGTTTTATAAAGCCATTGACAACTATTTTTCTATTGGCTAACATATATAAAACCCTATTTTTGTAATCAACGTAAGTCTTGATCTAAAAAGGGCTAAGGTTTAGGTTTTCCATGGATATTGTGTTGTAGCATTTTGTAGCGGTATTCAGTTGCATGAGATTGCTAGTTGTAATCAGTTCTATTTTGCTAGATAATAATATTGGACTCTTTGCTGGTGGATGTAGCTTGAGTTTTGGTGAACCATGTTAAAATTGTCTCTCACTATTTTATTTGTGTATTTTTCATTCCTTTGTTTAATCTTTATCTACATTTAATTGATATCTTCTGCATCCTATTCCTAACAATATCATATTTTCAAACCCTTTAATAGGAACACCCTCCTGAGTCCTGTGGAACTCGAAGTGCATAAGGCTATTTGTAGCCTTGTTCGTTGGCCTTTCTTGTCCTCAGTCTAATGATAGTACAAGATAATTATTTCAACCTATTGATCCCTTGTTTTAGGGACTGTGATTTTCCTTAGGATTGGGGGTGGCAAGAAAAATCATCAATAGGTCTTTCAGTGATTTTTAACCTATTCTATTTTTAGTTCCTAATCTACCAACATCCTCTTGAGGCCTAATCCATTATCTTATCCTCAAGATAATTTATTTTGATAAAATGAAGAGACTCTATTCTCAAAATCTCTCTCAAAAGTATAAGATCATGGAAACATAAGTCTATAGGATATTGGTATGTTCATATGTATTGTCCTAGGTTAACACCATATCTTGGGTTTGTTGGGCCCATACTAAAAGCTCATTATAGGATCTTTTTTTAGTAATAAAGGTAGTTAACTCTACTAGTGTGGGTATCACCTATTTGATTTCACAATGAAGCTTGGACAAAACTAACAAATAGATGTTTACTTTGTTGATAACTGAGAGGGGGGGTGAATTAGTTATCCTAAATATTTCTACTTTCTGAACTTTCTTAGTAATCAATGCAGCATTAATTCAAATAAGTAAACATAACTATGAAATGGAAATACACATGACACAATATTTTTGATGTGGAAACCCTGTTAAGGGAGAAAACCACGGGGTGGTTAACCCAAGATTGTATTCTCTGTTAGAAGAATGGAAATACAAAATAGCACTTGCCAATTAGGGCTCACTGCCCGAGCACACTGCTCACAAGAGGCACACTACCTACAAGAGACTCACTGTCTATAAAAAGAGTGTTATACAATGCTTGAACTGATTGGGAGCATCTACATATGCTAGAGTTCAGTTTCGGTTAGGCTTAGTACACTGATTTGTTGCACTTCATCTTTCCTCTTCTTTTATGTTGCTTTCCTTTTACATACCGGATCTTCCTTACTGCTTTCGCTTTGCTCTTCTGCTTTTATTTGCACATCACCAACAATCATGACACTTCTCACAACTAAATCCATCTTGTATATATATCCGCAAAAGTGATTTCATTACCTTTCAAGTCGGCATCCGAAATAGTCAATCTTTTCACAAACTCTGATTTGTCGGCTGAATCCTTGCACATCAAGTAATGCAGATCAAGCATATACTTGTAGAAGTCATCAATCACGTCAGCCAAACAAGACTTATGCCTTAAGAACCTTTTCTATCATCAGTAACACATCCGAAATAATGTCTGATGTTTTGCCAGTCAGTTCTTCCTCTGTTCATACTGTCACTCAAGAACCCGATACTCAATCATTCATATCTTTTTCCTCATCTATCACCGAAGGCTAAATCCTTGGAATCTATCACTCAAGGTAGTCCTCTTGACTTCCCCAAATCCGTACTTCACCAAGATACTTCCTCTGAGAGATCCGGACCTAACTGTCAGACCTCGCCACATGCTTTGTTCTTGTTTACCGGACCACAACATTCTTCACTCTGACTTCTGGTATAGACATACCATGTCCTGCAGATGTGTGGGATGAACTTTGTTGCCATCAATGACAACAATCATAATCCATATAGTGTCTCTTGCCAATAATCTCCTCCTTTGGCATTGATGGCAACACTTAGTGAAAAATGACTAAGTGTTTACACTATGCTCCCCCTTGGCTGATGCTCTATTTTTATATACATTTTCTAGAGCTCCCCCTTAGTTGGATTCCTCATTTTTCACTACTCCTCACTCCCCCTTTAACATCAATGGTAAAGGGTAGGGTCCGCATACCAAAATTTTCAAAAATTTAACTATACTTAGCCGCATAAGTATATACATATGGAATACTTACATATACTGAAGTATGTCTGCAAAAGTTGTTTTCAATTGAATGAATTCTATAGCCCAACTTTGCTTCATTCTGTCCAAAATTGATATATGACCGCTCAATAGAAATGCAAACGCATCTGCCCTTTTTAGATCTGTTGGATCATTTGTCTAGGCTATGATTTGAACTTCTTTTATGGCCTCATGCATGGCCTCTAACTTAGGGACAATTATCCCTCTGAGCTCACTCAATCTACTTATTCTATTTTTCTTTTCCTTCTCTAGCTTCTTGATTTCATTCAAGACTGCAATAGTCTGTCATTCTTGATTTATTATGGAGGATGAGAGAGGATCAAAATTCTTTGATAGATTTGTCAGTTTGTCCTCCTATTCTTTTACTTTCTTCTCAATGTCCAATGTTGCTTTGGACCATCATAAACAAAATTTGTATGTTTCTCCACCATCTTTAAGAGCATTTTCTAAGCTCTTTATCCCACTATTCATATTTCTCCTATCATTAATTATCAACCCTTGTACCTCTGATAATCTTTTTGCAAGAAATTCCTTCCAGACCTTATCTTCTGCTGACTTCTCTAGGGAATCAAAATGTGTGCTAACACTATTGACTAGAGTTTTGAGATTTCTAGGTGAGGAGGCTGTGGGATCCTTCTGAAATGATGGCATAATTTTTTCTAGCACTCCGGAAGCAGCTTCTATCAACTCATAGTCTTCCATGTGAGACTTTAGGAGTTTATCTTTAGCCTTTGCATTAGCAAATGAAGCTATCTTCATTGTCTGTACCGGAGAAAGAGAATCAAAATTAAATGATCCTTGTAGAAGCTCCATTTCATCAATCTCCATTGTTTCTTTGTTCAAGAATTCTTGGACAGTTTTTGCAGTGTCTCTTGCCGGAGACAAATTTTTCTTCTCTTCTGCATTCTTAGAGCTATCTCTTGGAGCTTTCTCTCCTTCTACATTCTTACCACTGGCAGTTGTGGTCTTTTTTGTTGAAGTCTTCTTTCCTTCTGCAACCTTGGTACTATCATCTTCTTTTTCCTTCACCTTTGTTTCTTTCTCCTATAACCTTTCTTCTCCTTTAGATCCAGAGACTGTAGGGGAAATTGAAGGAGAGATATTAGTCTGTTCATGGGCCACCTCTTCCAGAGCAGAGGATTCCAGATCCTTAGCTGTTTCTGTACCGGTATTCATAACCTCTTCTGTTATTTTCTCAGAAGACTCTTCTGCAACACTTGTGTTCGAGGGGTCAGTACCCAAGTCCTCTATAATAGCAAGATTAAATCTTTTGAAGGCTTTCCAAAGAATCTCTTCTGTGTCCTTGGCTACCTTGTCAGTCTCACCAAGCATAAGTTGATTCATCCTTGCTTTGCTCCTAAACTCATCCTTACAATCTTTGAATACCATATTCATTTGATGCAGAGTGATTGAAGGGTATAGCTAAATTGCTATCTGATCCTAGATTTCTAGATCTTTTGCTCGAGCATTGTTCTTCCTCATTTCAAGCCTTTTCTCTAAGCTTTTGGGAATTAGAGAGATAATTTCAATAAAAGCTTTATTGTAAGTGTTCAAAAACTTGACTATGGCTTCCTCCAGAATCCTTTTATCTGCTTCATTATATTCATCAGAGAATTCTATTAAGGGTTGCAGGTTCCCATCCACAGTGATTACTTTCACTACAACATCTAAGGATAGAGTGGGTTTTTCAACAAATTCCTCTTCCTTCTCTTCTTCTCCTTGACCGGTAGAGTGTTCACCAGATGATTTCTTCTTCTTCTTTAGTTTCTTTATCTCCTCATCTGATTCAGTTTCCTCATCATCCTTTAGGCTAACATAGGACCTTGTTGCCTTTTTCTTTGTTCTCTTTTCTCCTTTTCCGGATGTCTGGACTTCTAGTTTTGAGCTTTTGGTAGTAACAGGTGCTAATCCTTTTGATGATCTGGTCCAAGTGGAAGATTTTACCGAAACACTTTCCTCACTTTTCTTTTCTGCCTTTTTCTTCTCTTCCTCAGCCCTTTCCATCTTTTCCCTGTTGGCATCGAGTGCCTCCTTTGATATGCCAAAGCCTTTTGCAACATCTTCTACTTCCTTTCTTACCTTCCTTTTGATCTTTGGTTGTCTGAGTTCCACATGAACTTTTATACTTAGCTCTTCAAAGGTTCCAAACCTTTCTGCCTTTGGATCTTTTGGCTGACTTAGCATGTGTTGAACATGCAGCTCCACAATTTGTTCATCAACCTCATACCCCATAGGCATGATCCACACAGTTCTTGGTTCTACTGCCTCCTTTAGGCACTGATCAATCTCTACCATAAAACATACTGTGTCTTTGTATTTCTCTACAAGAGACTGGGGAATCCTTTCTCTTGCTTGCATCATGTTCTGAAAATTCTTGAAATATCCCCACAGGGCTGTATTTCTTGCTTTAGCATCCCCAAGCCCATGCAAATAGTCTCTGATTTGGATGGCAACCGATCTATCATTCTGCCAAACCCATCCATTAGATCCGGGAAGCTCATTCATGTAATAAAAGAATAGGCAGAGTATCAAGCCACAATACTTGAAGGAGTTCTTCTTATCCTTCTTAATCTTTTGCAGATTTTCCAAAAGTTGGCTTAGAAGAAGGTCACACAAATCATAGTCTGCATTTTCTTTTAGCATTTGATAGGCTATGTAAACTGTAGTTCCCGATACTAAATTTTCCCTACTAGAGTGATAAATCTTGTAACCAATTATCATGGATGCAAATTTGACATCCGGTTCAGTGATGTCTTCAATTGTCATAGCTCTCTTGTCAAATTTTGATCCGGTTGCATCACTTACTATCTGATTCTTAACAAACTTGAGAATAGGTATTCCACCGGATGAGTGCAGACCGGTTACTACCCTAATTGCATCTTTGGTGATCTTAAATGGTTTATTCAACCATAGGAAATTGTCATGTACTCTACTCAACACATACCGAACCCATTCATCTTCTTCAAAATAGGGCAAATGAATGCACTATGCAAAATGCTTATCCCAGATGGCTTTATACTGAGGTTTAATCTCAAAAGAATCATCTATCAACTGTTTGTGATAGATATCTACTAACTTTTGATTCCCCAAATTCTTCGATATTCGCATGTATGTAAACCCTAATGTCTTCTATATGCAATACGCCATGCGGAACACTGGAAAATGATCCTAGGGGATCTACTTCCAATGATTTGTATGGATGTTTCTTGAATTTGGGGTGAGGCCTATCAGAGATTTTTACAATATTTGGAGTACCTATCATTCAAGGATTTAGAGAGAGATATTTGATAACAGAGAATACCTTTTGCGCCTTTCAGTTTCATGGAGTTGACCGGATCGATTTCTGGATGAATTGAGTTCTACAAATGATCTTTGATGAACTTGAGGAATTTTGTTGCAGAGCTTCACTTTTCATTTCTTCTTAAATGCAGAATGAACAAGTGATTAATGAGAAAACCCCTATATTGCTCCACAAACCCTAATGTCAGGTTGCAATAAATACTCGACCTAAGTTATTCCGGTTTGCCTTATTTGGATGACTTGACGAACCGAATCAATCCTAATCTTTAAACATCTTGCAGATCTTCCAAATCTTAACCATAGTTTGTTTGGATGTTTCCCTTATGAACCCTTCAATCCGCAACTCTTCTTGTGCCAGTTCTCGCACCAATTGACTAGCTGGGGGAACAAGGTTTTCTTTGTGTCTCCCCCTGAGCCAGAGCTCACTTTTTAGTTTCCGGAAGGAATATCAGTACTAGAGTCTGGTGCGGATCCATCCTCTACATTCTCTA
Source organism: Cunninghamia lanceolata (assembly GCA_027924645.1). NCBI lineage: Eukaryota > Viridiplantae > Streptophyta > Pinopsida > Cupressales > Cupressaceae > Cunninghamia > Cunninghamia lanceolata. Next base: position 12,585,810 of record BSBN01000193.1, read on the forward strand.
TACTTTTCTTCACCCAAATCTTGTTCATCTCACTTTGAAATTCATCTACATTCACTTTTTGTTTTCCCTTATCTTGATTTTGATTATGATATACCGGACCTCTTTTGTCCTGATTTTTGCTTCTACAGAATTTTGCAATATGACTAGATCTATTGCAAATTTGGCAAACAACATTTCTTTGCATATTTGATTGATATCCTCTTGATCTACATTGAATAGCCATATGACCTATTCTATTGCATGCAAAGCATCTACCAATGAATGATTTGTTCATTTGCATATTTCTGCATTCATGAGATTTGTGACCATACCTCTTGCAGTTAAAACACTATCTGAAGAAGGATGAATTAGTCTGATTCATTCTCTTTCTGTACTAATTAGCTTTATGACCAAAGTTATTACAGTTGTGGCAGTATCCATTGAAGGATGGATATCTTTGAGCATTAGGCTATCTTACCGGAGGTCTTCTAGGCTTGTTCCTAGGATTTTCTAATCTAGAATTATTCTGACTGGATCTGGAGCCTTCTCCTTTCTCATATCCCAAACCACACTCGTCATCTACCCTCTTTTGACTTCCAAGAAGAACTTCAAGTTGAGCAGAACTTATCTTGAATTTCTCTTTATATTCATTTGTTGTTTGAAGATCCCTTTTGAGAGAGACAATTTGATCCTCAAGTTTTTCTTCATTATCTTTAGCATCTTCAAGATCAGATTCAAGATGTCTGATAATTCTATCCATCTTGTGGCAATCTTATGATTTCTCTTTGAGAGATTGTCTTAGATTATCTTCAGTTTTTCTTTTCTCTTCAACTTCTTGGGTAAATTTCATAACTCCTGATTCCATTTCATGTCTTACCATAATGATTTCTTTTGATAACTTTTCACATAACTTGGTTTTCTCCTTCAACTCTTCATTTGCATCATTTGCTTCACCTTGACTTGCCAATTGCTGAAGCAGCTCCTTTCTCTTTTTCATAGAGAGACTTAATTTGTCTTTTAGTTCTCTCATGAAATCATCAGCCTGTCTGAGTCATTCCTTTAATTCATTGACTTCAGAGTTTGACTGTTCAAGATCATCAAGGGCAGTCTTGAGTTGCTCCCTTAAACCATATGCATCCATTTGAATTCCTAGATCTTCCTCAAGTTGTTAGACTCTGTTAGGAGGAACTTGGCTCTGATACCAATTGTTTATAACTGAGAGGGGGGGTGAATCAGTTATCCTAAATATTTCTACTTTCTGAACTTTCTTAATAATCAATGCAACATTAATTCAAATAAGTAAACATAACTATGAAATGGAAATACACATGACACAATATTTTTGACATGGAAACCCTGGTAAGGGAGAAAACCATGGGGTGATTAACCCAAGATTGTATTCTCTATTAGAAGAATGGAAATACAAAATGGCACTTGCCAATTAAGGCTCACTTCCCAAGCACACTGCTCACAAGAGGCACATTGCCTACAAGAGACTCACTGTCTACAAAAAGAGTGTTATACAATGCTTGAACTGATTGGGAGCATCTACATATGCTAGAGTTTAGTTTCGATTAGGCTCAGTACACTGATCTTCTGCACTTCATCTTTCCTCTTCTTTTATGCTAGTTTCCTTTTACATACCGGATCTTCCTTACTGCTTTCACTCTGCTCTTCTGCTTTTATTCACACATCACCAACAATCACAACACTTCTCACAACTAAATCCATCTTATATATATATCCGCAAAAGTGATTTTATCACCTTTCAAGTCGGCATCCAGAATAGTCAATCTTTTCACAAACTCTGATCTGTCAGCTAAATCCTTGCACATCAAGTAATGCAGATCAAGAATATACTTGTAGAAGTCATCAATCACATTGGCCAAACAAGACTTATGCCTTAAGAACCTTTTCCATCATCAGTAACACATCCGGAATAATGTCTGATGTTCTACCAGTCAGTTCTTCCTCTGTTCATACTGTCACTCAGGAACCTGATACTCAAGTATTCATATCTTTTTCCTCATCTATCACTGGAGGCTAAATCCTTGGAATCTATCACTCAAGGTAGTCCTCTTGACTTCCCCAAATCCGTACTTCACCAAGATACTTCCTCTAAGAGATCTGGACCTAATTGTCAGACCTCGCCACATGCTCTATTCTTGTTTACTAGACCACAACATTCTTCACTCTAACTTCTGGTATAGACATACCATGTCCTACAGATGTGTGGGATGAACTTTGTTGCCAAAAATGACAACAATCATGAATCCATATAATGTCTCTTGCCAACATACTTCAACCTCCAATTCCTTGATTTATGCTATTGATTGCATCATTTGTTCACTTCATTGTTAATATGTTTTAATCAAATGATCTTGACCTCTTGATGTTGCAAGCCATCTAAATTAGTCATAAATTTGTAACTCCTTAATATGTATATGATTTTTGTTGTGATTCTCACAACATGCCCCATTTTACCTCTTAGCAAAATGAGGACCCCTATTGTGGCTGTGGCTTTTTGCTTGTGTGTGGGTCTGCTTGGTGGTAAAGGGAAAAGAGGTAAAGGTTACAAACTATGTTGAAAATTAAAAAAATTAGCATTAGGTGCCAAAGTGGAATAGAGGTGAATTATTTGTCAAAATGAATAAGGGTTGCTTTTTAAACCATTTCAAAATTCCCAATATTCTGCATGATATGCGTGTTTTTGGTAAAATGTATTATAGAAAGGTTTTGTATGTTGCATGTACAAGGTCATCTGTATGTGGAGTTGTATTAGTCACATGGAGTGGTCAGGTTTATTTATCGTGATACTTTGCATGCATTTGGTTAGGGTTTTATTCTTTGTATACAAGTTGGACCCGATGAGTTTCAGAAGTGGAGTGGATAATTGGCCAAGCTCGCATTGTATCTTGATTTGTATGTTTGTCGAAAGAAAAGATACAAGGCAATATACAACATGATATACATGTCGTGGACCCGAAGAGAATATTAAATTTTGTTTTATTAAGGTATGTTTCATTGTTTGTATGACTACATATTGCAAGTTTACACCTTTCGGTATAAATACAACTCAGATTTCAAAAGGTAATTAAATTGGATGTAATTGATGCATCGTACCTTAATGTATATTGAAAAGATGCATTCACTTTATATACATGAATGGATCTGAAGGGTTATACAATATGGTTAAGAAAAGATGAAGAGTCTGAGATGATTGTACAAAAGGGCTTGCATGTATAGAGGCTTGTATCTAAGAGTAGATATAGGTGTTTTTATTTCATCGAGATGTAAGTGGGAAGGTAAAGTGGGTCCCACAAGTTGTATCTCAAGGTTGTATATTGCACAAATAGACAGATATACAAGAGCATATACAAGCTGATATACAAGCAAAAATGCAAGGAACCGCAATACAAGACAGATTTCAAAAAGAAGTTAAATAAAGGTAAGGCTTTGTATGTTTAGGCAATTTGTATGTTAAGGATATACAATCCAGATATACAAAGAAAGGAAAGACATCGTCGAAGAGCTAAAAGGTAAAGAGGGTTTGTATGGGTCACAATTGTATAAACGCTTGTATCTATTTTACATACATTACGATATACAAACAAAAGATATAAGGGCAGATATAAAGAAAAAGGGGTAACGTTGTTTATAACCCATTAGATATAGGCTGTATATTAAAAAGGTACAAATGGACATACAAGAAATAATATACAAGGAGAGATACAAGAAAATGCAATGTATACAGAAAGTAAACTAACAGATAGAAGGTTTAAAATAAAACGTTGAAGTAGAAGGCCAAAGCCATAGGTGCATTAATTGCTGCAATCATTCATAAACTAACACTGAAAATGGTAAAATTTAACAGGTTAGGGTAAGTTAGAGGTTTTTTTTCCTTCAAATTTGCATTGTTAAAATTAAAATTGCAAAAAGAGGAATTGTTCTGGAAATTGAATGAAAATTCATCGCGAGACAGAATTACATAAATGGAAAAGATTGGAAAATGATAAAGTGAGTTAACATTTGTAAGGTTGAGCTGTCAAAGATACAGGTATTTATCTTGAATGCAGTTACAGTTTAGTTAATTAAAAATGCAAAATGATTTTCAATAATTTCATTTTAAAATGTAGGTAAATGTTAAATTACTATGTCTGATTGTTAATTAGCTAGTTTGGGTTAAATAATATGAAAATCAGAACTGGAAAAGACAAATGGGGGGTTAGGGTAAATGTAAAAAAATAGAAAATTCATAGTAAAATCCTAGGTAAGAGAGTAAAATGGCAAGTTAAAAAATGCATTTTTTATAGGATGGACCCAAAGTAGAAAAAGGTGGATACAGGGGGTGAGGAAAAGATTAAAAAGGAAAGAAAGCCTCGTAAAGAAACTAAGAAGGAAGAGTTGCCAATATACAGAGGGTACCCTTTGTTGCTTGGCACAAGTGGAGTAGGGACAGACACCAGCATAGGGAATTATGACGTGGATGATGTTTTGCAGAAGATCACAGCAGTCGATGCTACACCTGACATGATGTGTATATGGGAAAGTGGATTATGAAGAGCTATAGGTTTTTTGTTAGGTATGGAAGCTAAGGACCTATCTCTGGATTGCATACACTTATATGACCCAGTTACCAGAAGAATAATATACTAGGATAGGATCATTACAGACTTATCTATAGAGGGGATTGCAAGAACATTTGGTCTAGAGATACATGAAAAAATGGTAGATATTGATATCGACCAGTACAATGAGGATTTCAATGATAACGAGAGGGATTGTAGAAGCAACATCTTCTATAGTTGGTATAGTGTAGAGAATAAGCCCAAGGCTGTGGCAAGAGTACATAAGATTCTGCAAAGAATAGACTTCAAGGAAGAGATATATTTGATGATTACAATGTTAAGCAAACTGGTGGGATTGAGGGATGCCACTAAGTGTGAGCCTTTGATGTTCACTGTTATATAATTCATGAGGAAAGTAAAGAAGGAACAAGGACAAATTCACTGGGCTAAGGCTATTAGCATAGCCATATAGAAACAAGCAATGTTAAGAAAACAAAAGATAATGTCTTTCTATTTGTCCACGTATGTATTATATTCATGTGCAGCAATGGTTTAACCATATATACATGGGATTGATAGAGTTGGAACCCTAGGGAATGGCCCAGACCAAAATCTTGTATATGACCATTATCCTAATTTACAGGAGGATAATGCATTGAGAAAGTATGCTTTAGTGAATGATGTATTTTATACATACATGGTCAGAGTTTTAAGAGAAGATAAGGATAAGAGATTATCTGCAGATGCAGAGGATACAATTGGTTTGCACAATTCATGGTAGATTCAATTCCAGAACTTCACTTATATCAGAATTGAGGGCTTTGAAGGAAAACCTTTCATGTTGCCTAGGTATCCTTCTAACAAGTTGATTGTTTTAGAATTCTCAGGGCAGAATTTGCATGCCTTCAGAATGTATAAAAAGAAGTATAGCAGGGGGAATCTTAACCTCCCTTGGGCAATTGGTAGATATGCATGTTCCAACAAGGAAGTGGTTGGTTACTCAGAGAGGGAGTTAAGGTATTATGGGTCTAAGGAATTTGAGCTAGAAAAGAGGTTTGATCCTTTTCATAGGATCCAAAATACTATTGATTCTAAATTTAAACATCAAGTACACATTGAGGATTTTTGGTCAGATTGTGAGAATGATAGAGAGGTGAGAAAGAGAGCTCACAAAAGACTGAAAGTAGAGCAAATGAGGTCCATGGAAGACATTTATGTACCCCCAGAATTTAACGATGATGAAAAATTATTACACCATAGTTATGAAAGTGCCAAGCTTGCTTCTATTGGAGAGCCTAATTGGTCGCAACCATGGAATACATCTTTGGACATATTGTCTAAACTTATCATTTTGTTCTCCAAGACATGGTTGAAGGACATAATTGAGGAGCTTAAGGCTAAGGGAATTGAGCCTACATATCCAAAGAAAGGCAAAAAGAGAGTGAGGGAGCATCAAGATGATCTCCAGTGCTTCTATGAAAAGAAAAGGAAGATTGTAGAAGCAAAGATTGTTGAGAAAGACAAAAATGCTACATTGATGGATCCTTATGCAATAGGGGTGACAATAGCAGTATCATCAAGCACATTTGTAGAAGCAAAGCCATGGCATCATGATACCAGTACAGAGAAAGCACAGGTTGCTCAAGAGTTAACAGGGTAGAAGGTTATGAAGGCAATACCAGTAGACATACCCAAAGGGGAAACTTCAAAACCGAGTGAAGTTATAGGAGCACAACAAGTAGGTGCTATATCAAGTAACATACCTAGTGCATCTACCCCAGTAGAGAAAAGACAAGTATATGCTAAGGTTAAAACAAAATTGGCTGAAGAAACGCTCCATGGGTCAAAAATGTATGAAGCCAAACAAGCTACTAAGACTGTCAACGTTGAAGATGACAGCAATGGAAGTGAAGTCAAGGAAGTGGATTCAGGGATGGGAAGATAAATTGGCATGGAAGAAGAAGAATCCAGTGAATATTCAAGTGAAGAAGATGAACAAGACACTCAATCTTATATGGAAGTTGAACAAGGACCAGTGTCTGAGTGAGAAAATGTACAAGAAGAATTGGGGGCAGTAGATCCGTTTGGTACATTAGTACCTCCAGAAATAATATGAGATGTGCAAGATGTAGCACATCAAATAGAAGAATCTAAAAAAGAGGATACACCTGAGGAAGAAGTGAAAGAAACACCTTCTCAAACTAAAGAAGAAACAGGAGCTAGCACTTCTGGTGTAGAGGTGTTGAATATTCTGAATATGTATGGGGAACACAGCGAAGAGGAAAAGAATGTAGAAAGCAAAGATGAATAGGGAAAAGAGACAAAAGAATCTGATAAGATAGTAGGTTCACATTCACATGCAAAGCAAGTTGACATGCCTGAAAAGGTACAAAAGAAAGGTGAAACAGTAGAGGAAACAACAAATAAACTTAAAAGAAAAGAGAAAACAAAGAATATTGATGAAGATAAATTTAAATCTAAAAAGCAAATAGAGGATAAGGACATGACAAATATCAAACAAGAAAATAAAGAGGAAGATCAAGAAAAGGATTCATTGAGAAAAGAAGGTCCAGAAGAAGAAGATGAGGGTGGAGGAGATACAGAAATTGAAGGAGAGGATAATGAGGGTGAATATAAATAGCAAAATGATCCAATAATATAGGAACTAGCCCCTCAATAGCAACCTCCTCCACAGCAACAAGAACAAGGATAAGTAGAAAATCTTCAAGAAGAGGTAATCAATGAAGAGAAAGCTACTGAAAGAACAAAAGAGGCTCTGGCCTGATTGGGTGCAAAAATAAGGAGAGAAAAGGTGGAGGTAAAATTAGTACCCATAGACACCAAAAGTTTATTAGGTGATGCAATGCCAAGAAAAGAAAAGAGGAAGGCCAAAACCATGTCAATGATACAAAGGGGTCCAGACAGATCCAGAACACTAAATTTGGTCATACCACAAAAGGAGAAAGCTAATGGAGAAATAACAGTAGATGATTACCATATACTTAATTTTAACTTAAGACACACCACAAGGGAGCAACATATAAGTGAATGGGAAGATATGCACTAGATTATAGCAGAGATGTTAAAGAAATACAAGGATAAACATGAATATTTGAAAGGACACATTGTCCAGTTATAGCAATTCATTAGGGGGATATTTGATCCCAATAATACAATACCAGAGTTGCCCAGTGAAATAGAAGTATTGTCAAAAGATGAAGTGAAGGATAAGGAAAATAAGAGGTTTGAGAACAATATTTTTGAGGAGTGGTTTAGGACATTCATGCAAGAAGGAGAAGAGGTGATCAAACAAGTAGTGACAGGATGGGAATTGGCTGCAACAGAAAAGAATAAATGCGGTGTGCTTATATATAATTGTCAGTTTAGAAAAGAAGAACGCAAGTTTGAATTGGGACAACTGGAGGAAATTGAAGAAAGAGATGATGAATTAATAAATGAAGGAGTCATTACTCCTCAGATGGCAAATCAAGTACCATAGGCCAGTTTGGATTTAAGATTTGAAGATGATAGTCTCAGAAGATGCATCACAGTCACTCAGGGTTTAGAGGAGAAAGCAGACAGCATGATCAGGTTGCATAAGAGGATAATTGAAAAACTCATAGATCATGAATGTATTGATGTATCAGTATAAGGCCATCTTTGTGCCATGTTTGGAGAATCCAGAGGTGTATTTAAGTAAACAAATGATTGACTCAATAATGGAGGCGAGTGCCAAGATAAAGAAATATAAGAAGGTTGAAGGTTTAGGTAAAGAAGAGAAGAAATTGAAAGAAGAGGTCACAATGCAAGAATATATATGAACAAGAAGTCTAGGGGGAAATCGCACCTTCATAGAAGGTGTACTTAATAATTTCAAGATATATCTGAAGGAGTAGGAAAGTATAAAAAGGGGGAAAATAATATTAATGAAAGAGTCAATTGAAGGGTATCCGCGGGCAAGGTCAACAAGAAAGAAGAGGTCAAAGGGGGGGAATCCTATTTTCAAAAGATTCCAATGGCATCTTTTGAGGCAGAAAAGATACCACAAATATATTTTGAGAAATGTTCAGGAATGAATGTACACCCTTGATCAAGAAAGTATGAATACTAACCGTAGATTGGGTTTTGTAGCCGTAGCAGTATGAAGCTTCAAATTCTATATAAGAAGCTCTGGTACTTGTATATTATTTACACAGGGATTTTGAGTTGTAGCTTTCACTTGTAATTTGTTTGAACATTTGAATAGAGAAGTATTTCTTTAGTTTAGAAGAGGAGGTCACCTGTGTCTACACTAAGGAATGCACAGAATGTTTGATTTCCTTACTGTATCTATAAAAACATTTGTAAGTTCTTTGGCAATTTGATTAATGAAACAAAAGGTCACACATACATTGTAAATTCTATATGACTGTGTGCTTTAAATACAAGTAAACTTGGAATTCTGCATCGATTACAAAGTGTTTTCTGACTCTTACTAGTATTTCAAGTATTATCCTTTGAAGGCTTGGAATCTTTGATGTGTGTTCGTGAAAATACTCAGGACTATGCATTTGAAGATTTAGTATGTGGATTTGATTAATTTTCTATATCTCTTAAATACGTGAGTAACAGAACATTTAGATCCTATAGGAAATGATTCTCAACCTAATTTTCTCTAACTTTTCCCTAAACATTTGAAATAATTATCTTAAACGTGGAAATCTTAAGGAAATTATCTTTCATTTAAAAGAAGTATGAAGAATTATGTTAATATCTAACAATTTTCATATCAATTTGAAAGGTAGAGTTTGTTTCACTATAAATCATACAAGGCTTTGTGATACAGTAGTAAATTTATGCAAAAGAATGAATAATTTGTCTATGTTTGTAACAATTTGTATAATTTGAGTCCAGTAAGTCACAGATTATCTTAAATCAAGTAAGGTCCTTTGAATATTATAGTTTCACATCAACCTTTTGAATTGTCCACAAGGTCAAGACCTGAGCATACAGAAACTTGCGATTAAGAACTCTTAGGTGATTTCTTCATATCTTTGAAGATAGTTTAGGTTCATTTTTGTGAATTTTAACTTTTGTTATGAATGTGTAAAAACAATCATCAATAGTTTTTGGCATAGAAGGAGGGCCTGATTGGAGTTAAGGTTAGATTTAAGGAAAATTGGCTCATAATAGTTGTAGGGTGACTAGGTCTAGATCTAGCTCAGAAGATATCTTTGTACAATTACCTGATAGAAGGCAGAGTAAAGGTCCTTTGATTTGGAATCCTACAATATCACACATAGGAGGCTCATCTAGAATGCCTCATGGATCACCTTTTAACATCCATAACATAGTGAGTCCTGACAGTTCTTCATTTAGATCCTTGAATCTTGGTTCAAGTCCTCCTAGAGGTCCTAGTCTGCCTAGAAATCTAGGTACTCCCAGAGGTCCAAACCCACCACGTGGCCCTACAATGGCCTATTTTAATGTCAATTCTCCTATAACATTCAATGATTATCATGAGATGTCAAAAAATCCTGAAAAGATATGTCCTAAATATCAATTGCATCAGGATCCAGAGGATCACATTAGGATATTCAAGGAGGCATGCTTTAGAGCCAAGTTAGAATATGAGGATGTTGCGTGTAGATTGTTTCCTTACACCTTTAATGAGCAGGATTCTAACTGGTATGTTAACTTACCTAATGGTTATATTTCTTCTTGGGCACTTATGGAGAAGGCATTTTTGTCTAGGTTTAGGGGACCAATTGATCCCTCCACCTTATATCATAAATTGGCTGCAATTAAGAGAGGTGAAGGAGAGCTGATTCATAACTTTAATGATAGGTTTCAAAGGGATTATTCCTAGTTAGTGGCTCCTTACATAGTGAATGCAGATGCATTATTAGCCATGTATTATGTCACTCTTGATCCACTAACTGCTATGTTTGTCAAAAGTAAAGTTCATATAGATACTATATCCAAAGCTTATAAAGAAGTGGCCTCAATAAACTAGGAAATGAGACAAACAACCTATAATCCTTTTCTTAATGGAGGAAACCCTGGGATGCAAAGTCAAGCACAACCTTGGAATGGAGTTCCTAGGCATCATACTCCATTATTGAACCCAATTCCTGCATACACACCTGTCTATAATCCTTCCCTAATCTAGACTATAGTTCCCTATACTAGTAATAGTACCAATAACAATCAGAGTAATGGTCAGTCATTCTTCCAACCTCCTCAAGATACATTTGTGGCAAAGGCACAAGAGGATAGGAAAGAAATCAAAGAAATTACTGCACACCTGAGAAGATTGACCACTGAAATGACACAACTAAGAAATGAAAATTTCTATGGTAGAAATAATCAAGGATATAGTCAGAACCATAACCAGAAGTATAACTAGGGTTAGGGTTCAAACCAAAACTAGAATTATAATCAAAGTCAAAATCATAATCAAGGACAAGCAATACAAAATAGAGGACATGTTGCAGATAATAAGACCTGGGGTAATAACAATAGAAATCAGAATCAACCAAAGCCACCTAGGACATGAAACATAGGGCCAAATAATGGCACTCTAGCTTCTCCATTTGAGAGTTTGGATAATCAGGAAACAAAACAAACTATCAGAATTCAAATGGCCAATGTAGCATTAAAAAACTGGTGCAGGATTCATAATACAAGTGCACATGCTAAACTAGATTGCCCTCAGTTTCATCTGGTGGATAGTATTTTCAATGTGGATGTACAAGCTCCCACATCTGAATTTCTCATTCCCAAAGGTAATGAAATAGTGCCCTCAAGATTTGAGACTGCTTTAGTCTTAGAGACTTTCACCTTTGCAACTAGGGAGGAAGAGGATCAGTTGTTAGAAGATGAGCCTTACTTTTGTGAGAACTTATACCCTGAATCAGCCTTAGTATTGAATGCATTTCAGTTTCCCTTTGAAACTAAAAATGAAGTGTTATACGAAATAGAGGAGGTGCAGGCTTTTCAACAGTCCAACAAAAATCATACCTACAATTTGAGAAGTAATACTAGGCCTAGAGGTCATTTCACTACTTCCACTTCTCCCAACAATTTCAACACTCCTCTAGATTAGCATGCTAGTAATAACCCTGCTATACTGAAGGCTAATCATCATGTGAATGGTGGGACAGTAGCATCAAAAATTCCAATAGGAAAAATAGAGACAGTGGAAACAAGGGGGTTAGTGAGTTACTTGTCTGAAGAGATAAAAAAATCAAGGTCAGTATACCTTTATGTGAATTGTTGAAAAGTCCAGGGGTCAGAAATGCTTTCATAAAATCCTTGGATACATCTATGACAGGCAAGGTCTCTGCTGATATGAATGTTCCTAGTAAGGATCCACAGTCCAAAGACAAAAGTAAGAAAATTGAATAGCCTTCCAACACTAACGTTGTCATGTATGCATATAAGAGGGAAGCCCCTCCTTTCTTGTTAACCATTAGGATGTTGGGAAAGAACATACATAATTGCATGGTAGATATTGGTGCATCAGCCAATGTAATTCCTTTAGGGATATGCAAAACTTTAGGGCTGACTCCTACCAACTCTGCCAAGCTTGTTACACAATTAGACAAAATTGAGGTTAATGTGATAGGAGAATTAATGCATATTCAAATGCAGTTAGCCTATGATCTTAGGGTGAGTTGGTTTATTGACATTCAGATAGTGGATATACCTATGAATTATGGGATGTTGTTAAGTAGGGACTGGTCCAAAACATTAAACAGGTATATGGTCACTGATTTTTCACACATGTGGTTACCTTGGAGAGGTGTTCCAAATCAAATTAGGATAGAAGATGAACCTATAATGAAACACATGATTACCGAATACAACAGGACTAACGAGATATTATATGCTTCTATTGAACTAGGTGTTTATAGAGTCACTAATAATGAAGTGCAAATTGAAGAAATCTTGATGTTGAATTTTAAAGAAAAACCTATCAGTAAAGAAACGGTAGTGTTCATTGAGTCTAATGGCAATTCTTCTGATGAGGAAGACAATGCAGTAAATAGTTTTGGTCAGATCATTAGGCAGGAAATAGAAAGGTGCATTGAACAAAAAATTCAAGTTCAGTGCAAGTTGTACAAAAGCATGTGCAAAGTCCATAGTAAGCCTCATTCTAAAGAGAATTGTGGAATGTGCAGAGACATTATAGAATATCAATACATAAAGTGCACAAAAGGGATAGAACTGCAAGAAGGAAAGGTTAATCTTGAGAAACTAGAGCTATACTTTCATGATAACATGGATGTATTAATTCCAGATCTAGAGAAAGAAGCAAAAGACAAAAGTGTCTGTCATTCTGATTTACAAATTAAGAATATAAAAATGCAAGTAGGTCAAAATGAATCACCCATGAAGAAACAAGATATTATAGCATAGGTAACAGAAAGGGTGAGATATGCCAAAATAAAAGGTCAAAGGAATAAGGAAGGCATGTGGACACTGAAATGTGATAGGTCTAAGTCCAAACAAGGTGCAAGTGCTGGTGTTGAACTTATAGATCCTAATGGTAAGTCATTTTTAGCAGCATATAGGTTACAATTTCCTTGTACTAATAATGTAGTGGAATATGAAGCTTTAATTTATGGACTTGTTATGGCTATCAAGAAAAGGGTTAGAATGATCAGAGTATTTTCAAACTCTAAGTTAGTGGTCAGACAAGTGAGAAAATTATATGCATGTAATTATAAGAAGATGGTATGTTATAGGCATACGGTGTGGGATTTAATAGATTCATTTGATGCCTTTAACATAGAACATATCCCTAAGGAATTGAATCATAGACTAGATGCATTAGCAGTTGCTGCTAGCACTTTGGAGCCCTTAACATTGTCAGGTCTAAAATGATTTGCTATTGAATTAGTGAATGTCTCGAGCATACCAGATAATGTTACTCATTTTCAAGTACTTGAAGGGGATCAACAAATTGTGGATTTTCTCACCTGTAATGAAGTGTTTGAAGTTCAAATCATTGATGAACAACAAAGGCATGATGTGTCATGGAATGAAGAAGACATAATAAACTTGAAAAGTAATTTCTTACCTAAGGGGGTGATTGAGTTGGAAAAAATTTTCTACTTTGATGGGGTAGTCAAATAGAAAGATTTGCCCAAAACTGAAGGGGGTAAATGTGATCCCTATAACCTGGGAATAGAACAAAATCCACAGAATGTACTGATTGGAAAGACTTGCTCTGAGAAGTTAAGAAAAGAAATTGTGGATGTTTTAAAAGAATACAAACACATAATAGCATGGACATATGAAGATTTGAAGACATATGATACATCCATCATAACTCATGTAATACCCTTGAAACCTGAAGTTAAACCATTTAGATAGAAACAAAGGCCTATGAATGCCATTTTAGAGCCTTTAATCTTTGAGGAAGTGAAAACATTGTTGTCTGCCAAGATAATCTTCCTAGTAAGACATTTAACCTAGGTAGCTAATTTGGTACCCATGAGAAAGAAAAGTGGAGACATTAGATTATGTGTTGACTTTAGAAATTTGAACAAAGCTTCTGAAAAGGATAATTATCCCTTACCTCCAATAGATGAAGTACTATAATTAGTAAACAGAGCTAAGATGATGTCTTTCTTAGATGGATTTTCAGGATATAATCAGGTCTTGATTGATAAAGAAGATAGGTTGAAGACTACTTTTACTTGCAAGTGGGGTAATTATGCATATAGGAGAATGCCTTTTGGTTTGATCAATGTAGGTGCCACTTTTCAGTGAGCCATGGACATTGCGTTTCATGGATTATCAGGTAAATGCATTGTTATTTATATGGATGATTTAACTATGTACTCTAAAGATGCATCCACTCATGTAGAAGATTTGAGAAGGGTACTTAAAATATGTGAAAGGTACCTGATTTCTCTTAACCCAAAGAAATGTTCATTCGGTGTAACTGAGGGAAAATTGTTAGATGTCATTTCTAAAAATGGGATATCCATTGATCCCGACAGAGTAGAAGGAATAAGAAAATTGCAATTACCTAATATTTAAAATCTTTTTTTGGTAAGATTAACTTTGTCAAGAAGTTTATTATAAGGTTCACAAAGATTGTGCAATGATTAAACGTAATGCTCAAGAAAGATGCAAAGATAGAATGGACACCAGTAGCCAAGGCCACATTCAAAGATATTAAGGAGGCCATTTCTGATGCTCCTGTGTTAGCAAGTTCAAATTATACCAAGCCATTTTACATATATTATTTTGCATCCACACATTTAGTTGTAGTTGCCTTGACACAAAAGTGAGAAGATAATGAAGAAAAGCCCATAGATTTCATGAGTGCGCCTTTGAAAGATGCACAACTGAAGTATTTAAACACAGAAAGACAAGCATTTGCATTAGTAAGGGTAGTTAAAAAGCTTAGACATTACATCCTACGAAGTCAAGTCAAGGCCATAGTACCAGATGCAGCAGTAAAAATGTTGCTAATGTAGAATGAACCTAGAGAGAAAAGGGCCAAATGGATTACAATATTGCAAGAGTTTGATATGGAGATCATTCCAATGAAGCTAGTTCAAGGATAGGCATTAGTACAGACCATAGCAAACACAGATCCAAATTTGGTAAAGTAGCAGTATGTATTAAACTCTAATGATGCATTAGGTTGGTATGATGATTTGAATACATTTCTGATATCGGGTAAATATCCAAGTAAGATGAAGTCTTCTCAAAGGAGAGATTTAAAGATTAAAGCATAAAGATACATGGTACAAGGAGGTCTTCTATTTAAGAAGAACCATAAAGGTATATATTTAAGATGTTTAAATAGAATTGAAGCAGATAAGGTATTGTCAGAGTTGCATGATAAGTATGGAACTGCTCATGGTTCTCATTTAGCTACTACACATAAGATATTAAGAGTAGGATACTATTGGCCAACAATGTTTAAAGATACAGAGAGTCATATTAAAAGTTGTCACACCTATCAGACTATAGCAGACAAGGGAAGGAATCAAGCTAATCCATTATAGCCAGTCATTGAATCTAGGCCATTTACACAGTGGGGCTTGGATTTCATTAGAGTTATAAATCCTCCATCATCTACATGACATAAGTTTATATTGATAGTGATAGACTATTGTACAAGGTGGACTGAAGCCACATGTTGCAAGTTTTCTACTACTAAGGTAGTTATCAAATTTCTTGAAGAAAATATCATAACAAGGTTTGGAGCTCCATATTCACTGGTATGTGATAATGGCCCTACATTTTCTTCTCTAAAATTTTCTAAATGGGCATTTGAATATGGGATAGTTTTAAAATTTTCTTCAAATTATTATCCTCAGGGGAATGGTTTAGCTGAGTCTACAAACAAGATTTTATTGGATATAATCAAGAAACTAATTGAAAAAAATCCCATAGAGTGGAATACATTGTTAAAATATGTGTTGTGGGTAGACAGGACTAAGGTTAAGTCAGCCTTAGTCAATGCACCTTATCACCTAGTTTATGGGACTAATCCCATACTTCCAGTGAATTTAAGAATACCTATCAGAAAGTTTGCTAATGAATATTTAGGATTTGATGATCACAAAGAAGCCAGGATAGTCCAAATGTTACAATTGGACGAGAAGAGAGATCAAGCTATTGAAAAATTTGCTAAACATCAAGCAGTGGTCAAAAAATGGTTTGACAAAAGAGAAAGAGTCAAAACATTTAAAATATCAGACTTAGTGTTGTGCTGGGATAAAGCACATGAAAACAAAGGAAATCATGGAAAGTTTGACAAATTGTGGCTAGGTCCACTACAGGTCGCAGAGATAATAGGAGATAATACGTTTAGGCTTAAAACTTTGATTGGAGAAGATGTGCCATTACCTGTTAATGGCCAACATTTGAAACATTACTTTCAAGCTTGAGGTGATGGTGGTTGTCATGTTTTGTATCATAGTGTAAATAATGTACATTTGTTTTTGTTGGGTATTGTTTTGTTTTGTTGTTTTGTTGGTCTGTGTGTTGTGTTTCCTTGGCAGAGATGTTTATTTTGTTTTGAAGTATACAGGAGCATATTAACAACCACTAAAAACAATAGAAAATTTAGAACATTGAGGCTAATTATTTGAAACTTATGCATAAATTGTTGTGACTGTCATGAATGTAGAAAATGGTTTGGCTTGTGAAATTTTGTATTCAATAACTGTAGGTTGAGTATTCAAGGGAAGTTTCTCACAAGGACACACCTAAAATCCTTGGGTTTGTTGAACATACCAGTGTAGGTGTTAAGTGAAAAATCAGAGGTCACCTTACTACCATTACAATTCTCAACTTAATTTTAGCAAGTGATCACACCCTGCATCATGAAGTTACAATGGTAATATCTTATAAAGTCTCTATCTTACATATAAAAAAATATATAATAATAAGTAAATAAATAAAATGGATTTTACTAAAAATCCAGATTAAGCCATCTAAGTAACTCTACCTGGGCTATAGACGTTTGCTGGCAGTGCGACTCTACTTAGGAGAATTATAATGATAACCTTGTTGGGGCTATAGACACTTGCTGGTAGCAAGGCTCTATCCGGTTGGCTATGGGGGAATGACATCAACTATGTAGTTTAATATCAGTCACTAGTTTATTTAACTTATTTTCAAGATGAGGATTATTAATCACATGCACCCACTTAAACTCAATTGACAGATTCATGCACCTTATTGAATACATTAAGTCTCGAGTTAAATAATGATCTGCAGAAAACAAAGTTGGAAGTTATGAATTTATTTCATTTAGTTTTCTTTAATGGTTTTAATTTAATTGTTTTGTTTGGTTGTTAGTTGTTGTGATGCTCACAACACGCCCCATTTTACCTCTTAGCAAAATGAGGACCCCTACTGTGGTTGTGGCTTTTTGCTTGTGTGTGGGTCTACTTGGTGGTAAAGGGAAAAGAGGTAAAGGTTACAGACCATGTTGAAAATTGAAAAAATTAGCATTAGGTGCCAAAGTGGAATAGAGGTGAATTCTTTGTCAAAAATGAATAAGGGTTACTTTTTGAACCATTTTAAAATTCTCAATATTCTACAAGATATGCGTGTTTTTTGTAAAATGCATTATAGAAGGGTTTTGTATGTTGCATGTACAAGGTTGTTTGTATGTGGAGTCATTGTCTTAGTCACATGGAGTGGTCAGGTTTATTTATCATGATACTTTGTATGCATGTGGTTAGGGTTTTATTCTTTGTATACAAGTCGAACCCGATGAGTTTTGGAAGTGGAGTGGATAATTGGCCAAGTTTGCATTGTATCTTGAGTTGTATGTTTGTTGAAAGGAAAGATACAAGGCAATATACAACATGATAAACATGTTGCGGACCCAAAGAGAATATAAAATTTGGTTTTTTTAAGGTATGTTTCGTTGTTTGTATGACTGCATATTTCAGGCTTACACATTTCGGTATACATACAACGAGGATTTCAAAAGGTAATTAAATCAGATGTAAGTGATGCATCGTACCTTAATGTTTATTGAAAAAATGCATTCGCTTTATATGCATGTATGGATCCGAAGGGTTATGCAATGTGGTTAAGAAAAAATGAAGAGTCTGAGATGATTGTACAAAAGGGTTTGCATGTATGGAGGCTTGTATCTAAGAGTAGATACAGGTGTTGTTGTTTCATCGAGATACAAGTGGGAAGGTAAAGTGGGTCCCACAAGTTGTATCTCGAGGTTGTATATTGGACAAACAGACAGATATACAAGAGCATATATAAGCTATTATACAAGCAGAAATGCAAGGAACCATGATACAAGATGGATTTCAAAAAGAACTTAAATAAAGGTAAGGCTTTGTATGTTTGGACAATGTGTATGTTAAGGATATACAATCCCGATATACAAAGAAAGGAAAGACATTGTCAAAGAGCTAAAAGGTAAAGAGGGTTTGTATGGGTTGTATAAACGCTTGTATCTATTTTACATACATTACGATATACAAACAAAAAATACAAGGGCAGATATAAAGAAAAAGGGCTAACATTGTTTATAACCCGTTGGATATAGGCTTGTATATTGAAAAGATGCAAATGGGCATACAAGAAATTGTTAGAAATGAAAGCAACACTACTTCAATGGAAATCTTATTCAAGATAAATTTTACCAAACTTTAACTGTGTGTTATTAATGGAGATTGTAACAAAATATAAACCCACAATACATAAATATACCAGAAACAGAATGAAGCACATAACATAAGTGTTTAACGTGGAGAAAACCCTTTCAGGTAAAAAACTCCACCAAGAAAAGAGGCCAAGTTGTATTATCTTTACAAAAGGTGATTACAAATACATTCAATTCCTTTGTCCTTCAACCTTCACTCTGGCAGACTCTAGGTACATGTAAACTATTATATGCACCTCACCTACTATGCTATGGTTTTTATAGAATTTACACAACCTCAAGACATTAAATGACTTCTTACAAGCATAACACTTGTCAAGAGTCAACAATACAACCTTGGGCGTCCATGACCAAGAATAGGCTCTTACAGGGTCATAAATGTTGTCATGCATGCATCCTACACTTGGAAAAAAGTGCCCATGCAAGCTTGAATGCCTTGGGGCCAAAAATAGCCACTTACAATATCTTATGATGCGTCATATGCTATTATTAGTGTCATAGATTCTTATGACAACTTACAGTTGTCATAGAATCTCTTACACCTTAAAACATCTATGGCATGCGTCATAACACTAAAAATAGATTATTCCTCCACATGTGCACCCCACTTTGACCAATTACCATTTACCATAGTAAATGACATCCCGTAACTACCTCCAGTAACTCCAAGACATCCAATTCTGCTAGTGAAACTTGTACATCCCTTATGGGTAATTACAAATAATAAATGGAATAATACAATATTGGGATTTACAAGGTTAATGGAACCTTATCCCAACATTCTCCCACTTGACATTATACATTGTAAATCAACCTATAGGAAATCAAATGAAAAATAATCAAGCAATAGAAACAAGGCCCATGGCCTCTCTGCACCACACGAACTTCTCTGTGCTCACAGGCTTGGTCAATGAATCTGTAACATTCTTCTGAGTGTCTATCTTCTTTAACTCAATCTCTCCATTTACAATCAACTCTCGAACAAAGTGACACTGAACATCAACATGCTTAGTTCAAGCATGATACATGGGATTCTTAGCCAAACAGATAGCACTCTGGCTATCACAACCAATTTGAATGTTCCTGCAATCAAAACCAATACTTGTACATAGTCTCCTCAACCAAACTACCTCCTTAGAGACATGAGTAGTAGCCATATACTCTACTTCTGTAGTGGACAAAGCAACTCTGGGCTACCTCTTACTCATCCAACTCACTACACCTCCAAACAGAGTAAGCACATAGCCACTAGTGGACCTTCAACTGTCTAAGTCACCTACCCAATCTGCATCAATAAAACCCTATATCTCCAAAGATTTAGTAGCACTATCAGTACCAGAATAAACCAAACAATGATCAGGAGTACCTACAAGATATTTAAACACCTTCTTTGCATAGTTCAAATGCTGTCTACCAGGGTTAGACATAAATTTGCTCAAAACTCCCACTTCTTGGTCAATATCTGGTCTAGTGCAAATCATTGCATACATCAAACTCCTTATAGCACTAGAATATGGCACATTACACATATCCTCAAGTTCATCCTTAGTCTTTGGACATATATCTAATGAAAGCTTAGTACCAATGGGTAAAGGAACTCTAACTAGATTACAATCCTGCAAACTAAACCTCAACAAAAGAGTATTCACATGCTTACTTTGTGACAACCAAAGCTTTTTGTTAACTCTGTCCCACCTGATCTCAATTCCCAAAATATACCTTGCAGCACCAAGATCCTTCATCTCAAATGTACCTGAAAGTTGGGCTTTAAGCGCACTGACTATACCCTTAGTATTGCTGAAAAACATGTCATCAACATACAAAGCAATAACCAGTATAGAATCATCAACACAATGAATGTAAACACAACGATCCTCCTCACTTCTAACAAAACCCAATTTCAAAACAAATGAATAAAACTTTTGATATCACAATCTGGGGGACTATTTCAGACCATAAAGAGACCTCTTTAAGCTGCAAACCCAATGTTCTTTTCTTTTTACCTCAAAACCTGTAGGTTGTTGCATATAAATTTCTTCTTCAAGATCTCTATGCAAGAACGTAGTCTTAACATCCATTTTCTCAATCTCCCAATCATAAGCTACAGCAATGGATAAGAGAAATCTAATAGAAGTCAATTTAGCAACAGGAGAGAATATCTCACCAAAATTAACACCCTCTCTCTAGGAGTAGCCCTTAGCTACCAGTCTAGCCTTGTACTTCTCCAATGACCCATCTGCTCCAAATTTCATTTTGAAGACCCACTTACATCCTATGGCCTTTCTTCCTTTAGGTAATCAAACAAGATCCCAGGTGTTATTAGAGTCTAAAGCCATCATCTCCTACTACATGGCTAGCTACCAAGACTCACTATCATCTATAGAAATAGCTTCCCTGTAGGATCTAGGTTCATTGTTAGTACTCAATAAAGCATAGACACAATGGAAATCTGGTGGGCTATAACTGTCAACTAGATTCTGTTGTCTTGTGGATCTCCTCAAGGGTGGAGTAAGAGATTCTACTTGTTCTTTTGCATGATCATCTGCACTAACTTCTATAACAACAGATTCATCTTCATCAGAACTACTTGAATCTTCTTCTTCTTCTTCTTCATTCTGTTCTTCTTGAGGTGCATCTTGCTACTCTAAATCAAAGTGCACATTCTTTATGTTTTCATCTTTTTTCTTTTGTTTGCTCAGGTTCAAAAATAGCTCTAAGTTCCCTGAAAATAACATCTCTAGAAAAGATAATCTTGCAGGTTAGTGGATTCCAAAGCTTATAACCTTTGACATTATCACCATATCCAATGAATGTACATTTTTCATCCTTTAGATCCAACGTAGATCATTTTTCCTTTGGCACATGAACAAAAGCCTCACAGCCAAAAACCCTTAAATGTGAAACAGAAGGTTTCTTACCTATCCACACTTCATAAGGTGTCAAATCAAGAGCCTTACATGGAGATCTATTTATCAAGTAGAAAGCAGTACACACAACCTTTGCCTAAAATCATTTATCCTACTATGCATCACTAAGCATACTTCTAGCCCTTTCCATAATTGTTCGATTCATCCTTTCTGTAACACCATTTTGTTGTGGTGTATACAGAGTTATCTTTTGTCTGATTATACCTGCATGCTTGCAAAACTCATGAAATTCCTTAGAGAAATATTCCTCTCCATTTTCAAATCTTAATATTTTTATCTTTAAACCTGATTGGTTCTCTACTAAGACTTTGAATTCCTTAAACTTAGTGAAAAATTTAGATTTATGCTTCATAAAATAAATACATGTAAATCTGGATACATCATCAATGAAGGTTACAAAATAACGAGATTTTCCAATAGATTCATTATCCACAAGTCCAAACACATCCGTATGAATAATTTCTAATTTCTCTTTTGCTCTATTGCTTCCTGAAGGAAATGATTTTTTGTTTTGTTTACCAAACACACAATGCTCATAGAAATCAAAGTGCTCATCAGAATAAGAGAAACCATCCAACAAATTTTTATTCTTAATAGTTTTCAATACATTATTGCTTGTGTGGCCCAATCTATGGTGCCACAACATACATGTATTTTCAGTAGTGGCCTTAGATACATAGGAGGCATTACAAACTGTAGTAGCTTCAAGCTTAAACAAGTTCCTGAATCTCTTCCCTTTCTCTACCACCAAGTTTCCTCTCACCAATCTGTAGCCATGCTTGTCAAATGTCACATGCATTCCCAAATCATTCAACTTTGAAACTGAAATCAGATTTCTAGCTAATCCAGGAACATGCAAAACACCAGGGAAGGTTTTAATCCTCCCATCACTGAAACACAACAATACCTTTCCTTTCTCAACAATTGGATATGTAGAGTTGTCACCAAGGTAGATATTACCTCCATCATATTCTTCATATGAGGAGAACCATTCCTTATGCGGGGTCATATGAAACGAACATCCTGATTCAACCAACCAGTGATCATTAGAAACAAGATTACATGTAGAAAGTAAAACTTCTTCACCTACATTCAAGGACTTATCTGAAGCACTCTCCCACTATTTCTTGGGGTTTCTGCACTCCTTCTTCACATGTCCCCTTTTACCGCAGTTCCAACACTTAACTTTGTTCTTTTTACCAGGAGTCTTAGGCTAGCCCTTCGACTTATCCTTAGCCCCTTTCTGATCTCCCTTAGGTCCTCTTTCCTTAGACCTTCCCCTGACACTGAGAGCATCCCCTGAACTATCTGAACTCTTCTTCCTCAATTCTTGTGACAGTAGCACTGAAACAAGAGCATCCAACTTCAGATCCATGAGGTTAGCAGTGATAGCAAGGATAACATTCTCCCAAGACTCGGGTAAAAAACAAAGAAGTAAGATACATTTATCTTCCTCACTAACCTCAACATCTACTGAATCAAGCTGACTCACTAACAAATTAAAAGAATTTAAATGCTCTACAACTTATTCACCTTCTCGTATTTTCATCAAAAACAATTTTCTTTTTAAATAAAGTTTATTTACCATACTCTTGGCTTGATAGATCTCACCCAACCATTTCCACAACTTGTATGTAGTCTCTTCCTTTGTGACATTCAACAGGACAGAGTCTGAAAGACACAATCGGATGGTTCCCCATGCCTTCTTATCTAGTCTATCCCACTCATCTTGAGAGACATCGTCAGGTTTCTTCTCTTTTTGGACAGCCAACCATTGATTTCTTTCTTCCAACAAATCTTCCATTTTTAGCTTCCACAACTCATACCCCATTCCATTGAACTTCTCAATGTCCATTCGAGAGGTTGATGCAATGGTCGATGCAGCTATAATAACAACATAAGATCTACAAAACAAATGCAACCAAATCTCCCACTATAGCTACAGCGTCCACACTACCACCCAAGAGTCAAAGTTGGCTAGGCTCTGATACCAAATGTTAGAAATGAAAGCAACACTACTTCAATGGAAATCTGATTCAAGATAAATTTCAGCAAACTTTAATTGTGTGTTATTAATGGAGATTGTAACAAAACATAAACCCACAATACATAAATATACCAGAAGCAGAATGAAGCACATAACACAAGTGTTTAACATGGAGAAAACCCTTTTCCGATAAAAAAACTCCACCAAGAAAAGAGGCCAAGTTGTATTATCTTCACAAAAGGAGATTACAAATACATTCACTTCCTCTGTCCTTCAACCTTCACTCTGGTAAAACTTGGGTACATGTAAACTGTTATATGCACCTCATCTACTATGCTGTGGTTTTTATAGAATTTACACAACCTCAAGACATTAAATGACTTCTTACAAGCCCATAACACTTGTCAAGAGTCAACAATACAACCTTGGGCATCCATGGCCAAGAATAGGCTCTTACCGGGTCATAAATGTTGTCATACATGCATCCTACACTTGGGAAAAAGTGCCCATGCAAGCTTGAATGCCTTGGGGCTAAAAATAGCCACTTATAGCATCTTATGACGTGCCTTATGCTATTATTAGTGTCATAGATTCTTATGACAACTTACAGTTGTCATAGAATCTCTTACACCTTCTTACAACATCTATGACGTACATCATAACACTAAAAATAGATTATTCCTCCACATGTGAACCCCACTTTGACCAATTACCATTTACCATAATAAATGACATATCGTAACTACCGCCGGTAACACCAGGACTTACCGTGCAGTAACTCCATAATTATCGTGGACAGTAAATAATTTTTACGCCTGCTAGTGAAACTTGTACATCTCTTATGGGTAATTACAAATAATAAATGGAATAATACAATATTGGGATTTACAAGATTAATGGCACCTTATCCCAATAGAAATAATATACAAGGAGAGATACAGGAAAATGCGATGTATGCAGAAAGTAAACTAACGGAAAGAAGGTTTAAAATAAAAAAGTTGAAGTAGAAGGCCAAAGCCGTAGGTGCATTAATTGCTACAATCAATGCTGAACTAACACTGAAAATGGTAAAATTTAACAGGTTAGGGTAAATTAAAAGTTATTTTTCTTTCAAATTTGCATTGTTAAAATTAAAATTGCAGAAAGAGGAATTGTTGCAAAAATTGAACGAAAATTCATCGCGAGACGGAATTCCAGAAATGGAAAAGATCAGAAAACGGTAAAGTGAGTCAATGTTTGTAAGGTTGAGATATCAAAGATACAGGTATTTATCTTGAACACCATTACAGTTCAGTTAATTAAAAATTCAAAGTGATTTTCAATAATTTGATTTTAAAATGTAGGCAAACGTTAAATTGGCTGGTTTGGGTTAAATAATACAAAAGTCAACATTGGAAAAGACAAATGGGGGATTAGGGTAAATGTAAAAAAAAGGAAAATTCATAGTAAAACCCTAGGTAAGAGAGTAAAACAACAAGTTAAAAAATGCATTTTTATAGGATGGCCCCAAAGAAGAAAAAGGTGGATACAAGGGGTGAGGAAAAGATTAAAAAGGAAAGAAAGCCCCATATAGAAATTGAGAAGGAAGAGTTTCCAATATACAAAAGGTACCCTTGGCTACTCGGCACAAGTGGAGTAGGGACAGACACTAGCATAGGTAATTATGACACAGATGATGTTTTGCAGAAGATCACAGAGCTGTAGGTTTCCCGTTAGCTATGGAAGCTAAGGACCTATGTCTAGATTGCATACACTTATATGACCCAGTTACCAAAAGAATAATACACCAGGATAGGGTCATTGTAGACTTATCTATAGAGGGGATTGCAAGAACATTTAGTCTAGAGATACATGAAAAAATTGTAGATATTGATATTGACCAGTACAATGAGGATTTCAATGATAACAAGAGGGATTGTAGACACAAGATCTTCTACAGTTGGTATAGTGCAGAGAATAAGCCCAAGTCCGTGACAAGAGTACATAAGATTTTGCAAAGAATAGACTTCAAGGAAGAGATATATTTGATGATTACAATGTTAAGCAGACTGATGGGATTGAGGGATGCCACTAAGTGGTAGCCTTAGATGTTCATTGTTATACAATTCATGAGGGAAGTAAAGAAGGAACAAGGACAAATTCACTGGGCTAAGGCTATTAGCACAACCATATGGAAATAGGCAATGTTAAGAAAATAAAAGATGATGCCTTTCTATTTGTCCACGTATGTATTATATTCATGTGCAACAATGGTTCAACCATATATATATGGGATTGATAGAGTTAGAACCCTAGGGAATGGCCCACATCAAAAGCTTGTATATGACCATTATCCTGATTTATAGGAGGATAATGCATTGAGAAAGTATGCTTTAGTGAATGATGTATTTTATACATACATGGTCAGAGTTTTAAGAGAAGAGTAGGATACGAGATTGTCTGCAGATGCAAAGGATATAATTGGTTTGCACAGTTCATGGTACATTCAATTCCAGAACTTCACTTATATCAAAACTAAGGGCTTTGAAGGAAAACTTTTCATGCTACCTAGGTATCCTTCTAACAAGTTGATTGTTTTAGAGTTCTCAAGGCAGAATTTGAATGCCTTCAAAATGTATAAAAAGAAGTATAGCAGGGGGAATATTAAGCCCCCTTAGGCAATTGGTAGATATTCCTATTCCAATGAAGAAGTGGCTAGTTACTCAGAGAGGGAGTTAATGTATTATGGGTTTAAGGAATTTGAGTTAGCAAGGAGGTTTGATCCTTTTCACAAGATCCAAAATACTATTGATTCTAAATTTAAACATCAAGTACACATTGAGGATTTCTGGTCAAATTGTGAGAATGATAGAGAGGTGAGAAAGAGAGTTAACAAAAGACTCACAGTAGAGAAAATGAGGTCCATAGGAGACATTTATGTACCCCCAAAAGTTAAGGATGATGGCAAATTATTACACCATAGTTATGAAAGTGCCCAGCTTGCTCCTATTGGAAAGCCTAATTGGTCGCAACCATGGAATACATCTTTGGACATATTGTCCAAACCTGTCATTTTGTTCTCCAAGACATGGTTGAAGGACATAATTGAGGAGCTTAAGGCTAAGGGAATTAAGCCTACATATCCAAAGAAAGGCAAAAAGAGAGTGAGGGAGCATCAAGATGATCTCCAGTGCTTCTATGAAAAGAAAAGGAAGATTGTAGAAGCAAAGATTGTTGAGAAAGACAAAAATGCTACATTGATGGATCCTTATGCAATAGGGGTGACAATAGTGGTATCATCAGGCACATTTTTAGAAGCAAAGTCATGGAGTCATGATACTAGTACAGAGCAAGCATAGGTTGCTAAAGAGTTAACATGGCAGAAGGTTATGAAGGCAATACCAGTAGACATACCCAAAAGGGAAACATCAAAATAGAGTGAAGTTATAGGAGCATAGCAAGTAGGTGATATATTAAGCAACATACTTGGTGCATCTACCTTAGCAGAGAAAAGACAAGCATATGCTAAGGTTAAAACATAATTGGTTGAAGAAATGCTGCATGGGTCAAAAATGTATGAAGCCAAACAATCTACTGAGACTGTCAACATTGAAGATGACAGTAGTGGAAGTGAAGTCAAGGAAGTGGATTTAGGGACAAGAAGAGAAATTGGCATGGAAGAAGAAGAATCCAGTGAATATTCAAGTGAAGAAGAGGAACAAGATACTCAATCTTATATGGAAGTTGAACAAGGTCCAATGTTTGAGCAAGAAAATGAATAAGAAGAATTGGGGGTAGTAGATCTGTTTGGTACATTGGTACCTCCAGAAATAATATGAGATGTGCAAGATGTAGTACATCAAATAGAAGAATTTGAAAAAGAAGATACACCTAAGCAAGCAGTGAAAGAAACACTTGCTCAAACTAAAGAAGAAATAGGAACTGGCACTTTTGGTGTAGATGTGTTGAATATTTTGAATATGTATGGGGAACACAACGAAGAGGAAATGAAGGTAGCAAGCAAAGATGAACAGGGAAAAGAGACAAAAGAATCTAATAAGATAGTAGGTTCACCTTCATATGCAGAGCAAGTTGACATGCCTGAAAAGGTACAAAAGAAAGGTGAAATAGCAGAGGAAACAACAAATAAACCTAAAAACAAAGAGAACACAGAGAATATTGATGAAGATAAATTTAAATCTGAAAAGCAAATAGAGGATAAGGACATGACAAATATCAAACAAGAAAATAAAGAGGAAGATCAAGAAAAGGATTCATCGGGAAAAGAAGGCCCAAAAGAAGAAGATGAAGGTGGAGGAGATACAGAAATTGAAGGAGAGGATAATGAGGGTTAATCTAAATAGAAAAATGATCCAATAATACAGGAACTAGCCCCTCAACAGCAACCTCCTCCACAGTAACAAGAACAACAATAGTAGCAACAAGAACAAGGAGAAGTAGAAAAATCTCAAGAAGAGGTAATCAATGAAGAGAAAACTACTGAAAGCACAAAAGAGGCTCCGGCCTAGTTGGGTGCAAAAATAAGGAGAGAAAAGGTGGAGGTACAATTAGTACCCATAGACATCAAAAGTTTATTAGGCGATGCAACGTCAAGAAAAGAAAAGAGGAAGGCTAGAACCATGTCGGCAATACAAAGAGGTCCAGACGGATCTAGACAACTAAATTTTTCCATACCATAGAAGGAGAAAACTAAAGGAGAAATAACAATAGACGATTACAAGATACTTAATTTTGACTTAGGACACACAACAAGGGAGCAGCATATAAGTGAATGGGAAGATATGCACCAAGTTACAGTAGAGATGTTAAAGAAAGACAAGGATAAACATGAATATTTGAAAGGACACATTGTCCAGTTACAGCAATTCATTAGGGGGATATTTGATCCCAATACTACAATACCAGAGTTGCACAGTGAAATAGCAGTATTGTCAAAAGATCAAGTGAAGGATATCAAAAATAAGGGGTTTGAGGCCAATATTTTTGAGGAGTGGTTTAGGACATTCATGCAAGAAGGAGAAGAGATGATCAAACAAGCAGTGACAAGATGGGAATTGGCTATAACAGAAAAGAATAAATGTAGTGTGCTTATATATAATTGTCAGTTTAGAAAAGAAGAATGCAAGTTTGAATTGGGACAACTAGAGGAAATTGAAGAAAGAGAGGATGAATTAATAAATGAAGGAGTCATTACTCCTTAGATGGTAAATCAAATACCATAGGCCAGGTTGGAGTTAAGGTTCAAAGATGATAGTCTCAGAAGATGCATCGTAGTCACTCAGGGTTTAGAGGAGAAAGCAGACAACATGATCAGGTTGCATAAGAGGATAATTGAAAAACTCATAGATAATGAATGTATGGATGTACCAGCATATGAACTCCAAAGGGCATTAAAAGAATTCAAGGCCATCTTTGTACCATGCCTGGAGAATCCAGAGGCGTATTTAAGTAAACAAATGATTGATTCAATAATGGAGGCGAGTACCAAGATAAAGAAATATAAGAAGAAGGTTGAAGGTTCAAGTAAAGAAGAGAAGAAATTGAAAGAAGGGGTCACAATGCAAGAATATATATGAACAAGGAGTCCAGGGGGAAATTGCACCTTCATAGAAGGTGTAATAAATAATTTCAAGATATATCTGAAGGAGTAGGAAAGTATAAAAAGGGGGCAAACAATATTAATGAAAGAGTCAATTGAAGGGTATTTGCGGGCAAGGTCAACAAGAAAGAAGAGGTCAAAGGGGGGAATCCTATTTTCAAAAGATTCCAATGGCATCCTTTGAGGCATAAAATATACCACAGATATTTTGAGAAATGGTTAGGAATGAATGTACACCCTTGATCAAGAAAGTATGAATACTAACCGTAGATTGGGTTTTGTACTCGTAGCAGTATGAAGCTTCAAATTCTATATAAGAAGCTCTGCTACTTGTATATTATTTACACAGGGATTTTGAGTTGTAGCTTTCACTTGTAAGTTGTTTGAACATTTGAATAGAGAAGTATTTCTTTAGTTTAGAAGAGGAGGTTGCCTATGTCTAAACTAAGGAATGTGCAGAATGTTTGGCTCCCTTACTGTATCTGTAAAAACGTCTGTAAGTTCTTTGGCAATTTGATTAATGAAACAAAAGGTCATTCATACATTGTAAATTATATATGACTGTGTGCTTTAAATACAAGTAAACTTGGAATTATGCATCTATTACAGAGTGTTTTTTGACTCTTACTAGTATTTGAAGTATTATCCTTTGAAGGCTTGCAATCTTTGATGTGTGTTTGTGAAAATACTCAGGACTATGCATTTGAAGATTCAGTGTGTGGATTTGATTAATTTTCTATATCTCTTAAAGACGTGAGTAACAGAACATTTAGATCCTATAGGAAATGATTCTCAACCTAATTTTCTCTAACTTTTCCCCAAACATTTGAAATAATTAGCTTAAACATAGAAATCTTAAGGAAATTGTCTTTCATTTGAAAGAAGTATGAAGAATAATGTTAATATCTGACAATTTTCATATCAATTTGAAAGGCAAAGCTTGTTTCACTATAAATCATACAAGGCTTTGTGATACAGTAGTAAATTTATGCAAAAGAATGAATAATTTGTCTATGTTTGTAACAATTTGCATAATTTGAGTCCAGTAAGTCACATATTATCTTAAATCAAGTAAGGCCCTTTGAATATTACAATTTCACATCAACCTGCTGAATTGTCCACAAGGTCAAGACCTGACCATACAGAAACTTGGGATTAAGAACTCTTAGGTGATTTCTTCATATCTTTCAAGACAATTTAGGTTTAGTTTTGTGAATTTTAACTTTTGTTATGAATGTGTAAAAATAATCATCAACAATTTCATATTCCATTTAGTCTATATAGGTCTTTTGTTGTACTATAAGTTGTGTCAAATTGAAACAATACTAGTGTAGTGTAGAGATGTTATGGCAAGTTTCTTCTAACATCTTTATCTACCAGTCCAAATATTTGCAACTATTTCTCAATGTAGACACCCAAAATTGTCCCCAACTTTGTCCATGTCTTGCAACACCTAGTTAAAAACATCACTTAGACATCATGTATCATTTTGTCCTAAATTCCACTCTTAATCCCACTAATCTAGTAGCCAATTAATTAAATAAATTTTATTTAATTAATTAAAATCCCATCTTAATCCCATCCCTATCCCACTTAGCCAATTAATTAAATAAATTTTATTCAATTAATTAAATTCACATTCATAATCTCACTTTCCAATTAATTAAATAAATTTTATTTATTTAATTAATTTCCACATCATATCCCAATCCGATCCTAATCATCTTCCCAATTAATTAAATAAATTTTATTTATTTAATTAATATCCCTCACATATCCCAACTAATTCAAATAAAATATTTGAATTAGGGCCTCACCTCTCATCACATTCCAACACTTGTCCACCTCTCATTTGAATTATGTGTGGTACTACACCTTTCATTTAATATTTTTCACATGTAGTACTTTTTATGTACACAATCACACATGAGCCTTATCCTTCCCTCAACTTGTCATCTACACATTCACCTTTGATTGTCAATTCATCCCAACTGTTCACATAGCCACCAAATCTCTACCGTTGATTGATTTTGGTTGAGGTCTATATAAACACTCTCTCATTCCATACTACATTGATCCATCATTTTCATATAGCGTCTATATTATCATCCTAATCATATTGAGCATTTTAGCATCCATCTAGCATATTATCACTATCATTGATCCATCATGGCAGCTTTGATCTTCATAATTATTCATTATTGAGAAGCAATCCACATCACAAACAAGGAATCATATAATCTAGGTGCTCTTGTTCTTTAATTGCATGCTTTTGGTTTCACTTGGATTCGATTCTTTGATGGTGGTAGGATTAGGTTTTCATTTGCATGCTTAATCTTATTAACCTAATTTTTACCTATCACATTTTGGCGCACTCAATGGGACTCATGTCCTTGATTAACTTTGTTGTTTGAAGTTGTTTTTGTGAAGTTTAGATTTTTTGGAGCGCTTACGGCAATTTACAGTCACTTTTGATTGAAAACTAGTTGCCTTCAGTATCTCTGCATCGCTTCTGAGCAAAAACTAGTCACTTTTAGTTTTTCTGCATTGCTTTTGAGCCAACAATGGTTGCATTTGGCAGAATCTGAATTGCTTGTAACCCAAAACTGGTCGCTTTTCGCTGTATCGCTTGCTTTTGGTAAATTGGGGTTTTCTGCTAACATCTATTTTTGTAGGGTGTTTTTCTGAATTTTCATTGATCAATTAAGGGTTTTATTTGTGTTTTGTAGGATCCTAATCATCATACTATCATTTTCCAATCAATTTTGATTAGGGGTTTCATTTTAATTGAGCTAACACCTTTGATTTTGCAAGATCTCATCAATTTGTCATTCTAGGGTTTCTAATTGATCAATCTATGGTTGCAAGTTGTCTATTTGATCATATTTCATCCACTAGATTTGTCATTCTAGGGTTTGCAATCTTTAATCATCAATTTTTTTATAACCCTAACCCTAGTTTTGCAGAAACAGGGAATTTTTGCGCATCTGGCAGATTCAAGTCGCTTATGTGTAGTAACAGTTCACATTTGGGTTTTCTACATTGCTTTTGAGTAGTAATAGTTCACTTTCGGTAGAATTTGAGTCACTTTTGGGAAATAATTAATCGGCTCTGGTAACTGTGTGTCCCTTTTAGTTTTGTCATTCATAGTTGGGTTTTTTTGGTTACTAATCATCTATTTGTATAGCATCTTATCGTTTGTCCAAGAAAAGGAGGTTGTGAAACTACTAACATATCTGTTGCAGCTTTCATCAGTCTAAGACATTTCATTTTTATCACTAATTTAGGAAGATTTGGGCTTGGTGCTTAAAATGACTCATTGTTTGCTCCGTGCTTGTTTTATCTTTCTTGATTGCTTATTGTGCATGTGTGTAACCCAAATTTAATAGCAAAAGTATCATCTCCCCTTACCTATCATATGGATCTTGGGTACGAGAACTTATTATTATATTTAGAGGGCCTACCTTCCTAGTGTGAGAAGGGGTACAACCCAAGCGGTAACGGGCTAAAGCCAAGCTCTTCCAAGATGCTATATAAGAAAAGTGTTTGTGTCGAAAGCCACAAACAACGGGTGTTGTGTTACACCGATAAATTTTTACCCCAAAACCCCTTAGAGCGTAACCTCTTTGGGCTAGGAAGCCTCCATTAATAGAGCGAATAGTCACACGTGTAGCCGCCCGAACGGATGCCCTTACTATCAACCTTGTGTAGTAGCCAAAATCTCTCTATTTGTTGATGCAAAAGGCAGAGCCTTTGAAGCCACCCCAATTCTCATGATTCTTAGTAGAGATAGTAGGGACAATCCTAACGTTTGTGATCCTTGGGAAACCCAGAACGTGGTATGAATGAGAAGTGAGTTCTGTGAAGGGGAGCTAGTACTACCAAGATCCTGAAGCTATCTGCTTTGAATAGGCATGGCAAGGGGATTCAACAAATACAATCCTTTCCTTGCCTAGGTTGTACAAGCTTATGATTGTTGTGAGTGTGAGTGACTAAAATCATTATTTTCTTGTCAAAAACTCATCAAAACACACCATCTATCAAACACAAATCACCTTTGAACTGTAATTGTTCACTTTTGGCAAAACTGAATCACTTTTAAACAACAGCTACTCACTTCTAGAAAAAATAGCATCACTTTTAAATAGCAAGAGCTCACTTTTGAACCAAAAATGATCGCCTCTGGAAAAACCTAATCACTTTTGGTCAACACTATAGCCTATCACTTGCAACTATCCAGATCACTTCTAAGCTATTACCCATCACTTTTGGCCCTTTCTGAGTTGCTTTTGAGCTATTACCTATCACTTCTAGGTAAACATTAGCAATCCATATCAGTTTGGCCCAATCAGTTGCACTTTTAGACTTCTTACCTCTATCACTAGCTTTCAAATAGTCCTTTGATCATCTATAGTCACCTAAACATCATCTCTTATCTTGAGCATATCAAACCAATGGACTTTTTGAACTTTTCATCCTCTTCAAACCCCCAACCAGCAACCAATCATCAAAACAATCAACCCAGCAATAGCAAACATCATCCCTTTGGCTTTACTTAGCCCTAGCAACATCAACAAATAACATCATCAACCAACTTTTCCCTTGAGTTTGTGAGCTATCCTCTAGGGAAGTTTATCCTATCAAACAACTAACAAAGCAATCTAACAAAAATAACCAATAACCAAACAGCAAACCAACAACTCATTAGCAAACCAAGCAACTAGCAAACTAGCAAAACAAACAATTAGCAAACCATCATCTTTTGGATCTCAACCTTGACAAACTAGTCCAATATTCAACATCAACCATCATGCCTCAAACTAGGAGCCAATATAGAGATGAAATGGAAGCAAAATTGTGAGTTGAAATGGAAGCCAAAATGCAACAATCTCAATCAACTCCCCTCAAACATGTAACTCAATTCACAACCGGTATGCCTTCTTACATGTTTGTACCGAAAGGATACACCGCTAGACCATCATCTTCACAACAAGTGCAACCTCAACAATTTACAATGACATATGAAGAGCAATCCCAGGATGACTTATCCAAATTTTGAGACACACACATATGGGACCAAGTTGAGAATCTTATTTTATCTGATCCAGATCATCATTTCTTGCAATTAGCTTGTATGGGAGCCAAATTACCAAGTGACTTTGACATATCTGCCATTCGTAAACAAGATCCAAACACTCCCACTGTTGTTACAAAGGGACCATCCACTATAGCCACACCATTTCATGACATGTCCATGCAATCTCATCCACCTTCCAACCCATCTCCTTCATTGCCTATTACTACACCATCAAACCCACCATGCTCGGAGTACACTCTAGAACCTTTGATAACTCCAACCGAGGTACTTCCTTCCCTTTCACAAAATTTGAGCTTTCCACCTTTCCATGTTTCACAACATAGCCCTTCTCCTACCATGACCATATCCAGGCCTCAAGTATCACAAGCTGTCCATGTTTCACAAGTACAAACTCCACAAGTTTCACAAGCTATCCAAACACCACAAGCCAGACAAGTCTCACAGCCATTACAAGTTCCTACTCCTATTGCATCACATGTGGAAACCACACCCCAAACTAGTGTTCCTACCATTTCTAATATGGTCTCTATGATTTCCATGAACACATCCAACACACCATATAATCCCAATGTTAGTCTCATTGACATGAGTGACCCACCTATTGTATCACAAGCCAATCCTAGCACTGTTGTCTCTTATGTTGATCAACTTACATCCCTCACCCCGCCTCCATATAATCCTTCACAAAATGTCAATGCATCTTATGCAACCCAAGGATTACCCATTGTCACCCAACATATGACATATACCAATCCATCTCAAGGTACTCATGTTGTCCAAAACATAAACCCAAATGTCCATCCTTCTTCATCCACCAATCCTTCCATTGCTTACCATAATACAAATCCAACCTTCAATCCACAACCATTGACCAACATCAATCCATCCTCTAGTTCCCATGTGATGCAAAATATTGGAGTCAATCCATCGCAGTATACCCAACCACCACTTGTGTCTTAAGGATAGCAATCCTCCAATACATATGTGTTGCATACCAATCCTTTGACATATACTATGAGCACGTAACCTCAACAAATGGTCATACCCTCATACATTCCATAGCAGAAACAATATACACAATATTACATTCCACCTCCAAACCATCAACCCCCTTTGCAACAACAGCAACTATCTCAAGCGGATGTTGAACAAATGGTTAACAATGTAGTAGGACAAAACAAGAAGACATTTTCCTTGGGAGACATATGCCCTTATCCATTTGACAAGTCACTTCACATGACACCTTTATGCCACATTTTGAAATCCCACAATTTGACAAATACAAAGGGAAAGGTAATCTGGATGACCATCCTAGAGCATTCTATGTTGCATGTCTCAATGTTGCTCAGGATGACACATATCTCTTGAGACTATTCCCCCAAAGCTTAGCAGGACAAACTCTTGAATGGTTCTCTCACTTACCTCTGGGAATCAAGACTTTTGAGGAGTTAGCACACAAATTTTGATTCCATTTCTCTTTCAACATTGAACATGAGGTGAATATGAATGATCTTGTCAATAAAAAACAATGCAATGGTGAATCTTTCTCATCATTCACCTAATAATGGCGTAACATGGCTAGCAAATTATCATGGAAAATACCCAAGAAATAGTAACTTGACATCTTTGTCCAAAATCTTCATCCTGAGCTCTCATTCCAATTGCAATTGCAAAGTGCTAGCATCTTTGATGAACTTATCTCCAAAGGAACCACCATTGAGCGATCTTTAATTGCTAAGGGCACCATCAATATTTTTAGAGACAACAAGGACAATCCTCAATTTTCAAATGACAAATCCCACTTTTGGAACAAAAAAAAATGTCATTAATGACAGCATTGTGGATGTAAAGAACATACAAACAGTGAAAGGTCCCATTAACATTCAAGTCGCATCTACAGCTAATCCACCTTTTCAACAAAATTGACCAAGAGCAAATCCAACACCTCAACGATAATTTACTCCTTTAGGGGAACCCATGGAGGTAATCTTTCTCAAACTTCTCCAAGCGGGAGATATCACATTACCTAAAGCTCCACCCAACAGAGAACCTGTCTTCAAAGCTCCTTGGTACAAAGAGAACAAATATTGTGAATGCCATAGAGTCAAAGGACATAAAACAAATGGTTGCATGCGCTTAAAACATGTCATTCAAGATTGCATCGATCAAGGTCTAGCTAAAATCACACCACCAACATCACAACTAGCACATCAACCAACATTGAACTATGATCTAGATGCTTTCAAGAATCCACTTCCACTTCATGACAAGACAAGTAACCCTCATACTAGGAATGCTATCCATTACAACTATGATTTGCCCACAATTGGCTGCATCGACCAAGCTCACATTTCTACCATCACTATCAAAGCAAAGCATCCGATTGCACTGTAACTACTAGAAGAGGCCATGTTACCATTCATGGAACACCTATCAATCCTCCCTGATCGCCTTCTAGTTATAATATCCTTGATCACCTTGGTAAAATTCCTACACACATCTCTATCCTAGAGCTACTACGCATATCCCCCATTCATAAAGCTATCCTTGAAAAAGCATTGCAAGATTCTTCAGTGCCTAATGATATTGATACCACACAATTTCAATCTACGGTAGCCAGCATTCTAGCCCCTTGCCATCTCACCTTCTCCAATAAAGATCTTCAACCATCCATCAACCCATCACATAATGAAGCCCTCCACATAGAAGCATTTGTAAACCAATGCCGTATCAAATGAATACTAGTGGATGGTGGAGCTGGTCTTAATATATGCTCTCTAAAACTAATAAAACAATTGGGATATTCTGAGAAGAACATTGACACTTCCAAGTTGCCTATCCAAGTTGGTCCTGTCACTATTGACACCCATTGTCAAGTTCTTGATATTGACCTTCCCTATAACACCATCCTTGGCCGCCCATGGCTCCATGCCCTTAAAGCCACTCCTTCCACATAACATCAATGTCTCAAGTTCCCATATAATGGTGTTGAAGTTACTATCCTCGCCAATCTTATTCCATTTGAGTTTTTTCATGATTTTCAAGCTAAATATCAAAATCCTAACTGTATCCCCCTAACATCAAAGTGTATCCATCTTCATCCTATGTTGATCCATCTACCTTACTCGAGCCATCGTCTAGTAAATCCACTCGAACTCTCCATATCAAGTACACTAAACAAGGACTAGGTGAATATGCACTGCAAGAATCTTCATCCGTATCCGTTTCTGATATAGAAGTTGGACCTTCTTTGGTAGGAGAGACTTCCAATTCAGATACCATCAATGACTCCTCCCTTCATATCACAAACCTTTTTTAGGGAACCTCCATCTTCATGATCTCTACCACCCCTTCCTCTCCATCTAATGATCAACTCAAGTCTAGTTCTCAAAATACCTCTAGTCCCATTGTCAATCATGCTCCCACAAGCTAAAGATGTTGGTAATTCTTCAACTCATTCTAAGTCCACCATTTCCCATCAAAAACCACATCACATTCCCAAAACATATGTTTTCATCCCTCCTCTATCATACTCTAAAGGTCAAAAGCATGTGATTGTACACCTTCCACCATCAAATCTACCTCTGTTACTTCCAACTCCTAACATTTCATCATCCAATCTACCTATGTTACTTCCAATTCCTAACATTCCATTATCCTATAACTCATAAAAGCATGTGACCATACACCTTCCACCATTTGATTTACCTCCATTACTCCCAACACCTGATTATCCCCTATCCATAAGTACCCTTACAATCCTAATCATGACCAACAAATGCACACATTGTCTAAACATAAAGCTTCCACTCATTCTGCCAACCTTGCTTCCATCAAACCCATGGGATTCAACAATAAAAATTTGGATGCCTCTACCTCTAAAGCCAGAAATCCTACCAAGAATCCTAAAGATTCCCATGTCTTAGGGCACTAATGCAAAGCATCACAGCCAAGTACATCTAAAAAGCTATCTGAGCCCATAACTTCACAAGAAATGCCCATGGCCAAAATGGTTTGGGTTCCTAAGCAAACAAACAAGCAAGCCAAATGAGGCATCCTTATCCACCTCTCAAAAATCCCAACCATCCCCTTCCAACTAAACATCCCATTCTATCTAAAAATCTCACAAGCAAAGCGAAAATAATAAAAATCCTTAGTCTATGTGGGTACCTAATCACTCCATCACCCATCTCACAAACAAACATCATCATTGCTTCATACATCGCCTTCCCATCAAAAGCTTCAATGTTTATCACAGTTTGTGAAACCGTTGGTTATGATTCCCTTCCATTCTACAACATTCCCACATACCTCCATCTCCCCATTCTTTGTCTACTATCCTACATATCTTCCCCATCACCATCCTACGGTCCATGTTTTTGCATAATTCCTACATAAATCCACACCATAAGCCACTAGCCTACCCTACCATAATTCCACATCATAATCCACTATCCCCCATCCTTACACAAACCTTTCATCCTAATCCACTATCTACCTACTCCATCTATCTTTCATGAAGTCCCCTACCAATATCTATGAGCATAATGACATGGTCTATGTGATGACATCCCTCTCTATTTGGACACTATCACCTTTCATAGCACTAGACACTTGAGTCCCTCCTATCCATTACCATGGTGAAAACCTGGCAAACAGGCACCATGTGTAATTGTCATCCCATCTAAAAAAAATAGTAAAGAGAAATCCCTTTGTCCAACAGTGAAAACCTAGTAAACAGGCGCCTTGGATAAGTACCATGATGAAAACCTAGCAAACAGGTGTCATGTGTAGGTTGATCTTCTATGTCACTTACACCTGGGAGCACCTTGTCTCATCCACACTATCTATCCTATCATATCACTTTCTATCCTGTCCTACCATTACCATACCATCCTACCATCCTTAGCCATTACACCCATATACCTATCATATTGAATCCATTCATCTACCTTTCTTCCTTTTGATCTTGATGAAGATATGGGGGCAAAATGTTGAAATATGCTTGTGGTATCTCTTGATATACCTCCATCCTTTCTATACAATCCTATCATTATCCACTTATCACAAACCTTGTCATGTAAAATCCAATCCATCATGTCATCCTTTCGTCATAAGCTTTGTCATGCACAATCCTAAGTATTATACTTAGTATGGGGCATGTTACTCCTATGTGACATAGTCTTTGGAGATCACATCCTATCTTCATTATGATGCATATATCCCACCCATTATGGCCTATCCTTGTATCCATTAATTTATCATGAGCCTTCCATCCCATTTACTAATTGTCCATCCTTTTGTCTAATTCCATTTACATCCTTGCATCTAGACTTGGTCTTCCCTTGTCATTGGTATCTATCACAAAGGCTACTCAAATTGTAAATCCATTGACATTTCAAAAAAAATCTAAAAAAATCCAATATCCCAAATATTCAAAAACATAAAAAAATCAAATATCCAATCAAATCATCAAATCAAGCCAATCTATCAATCAATCAAAATCACATTAATCCAATCCATATCATCCCATCAATAATATCAAACTCAAATCAAATCAATCCATCAAATCACAAATCAAAAATATCATTCCAATTCCAATCAAAACATCAAAATCAAAGCACATGAATCCAATCATCAAATCAATCCAATAATCAAATCAAATCATCAAGTCAATATTCCAAGCAATGATCCAAATGCAAGTCAATCCTTAATCCATACCAATCAAGTCAATCAATCTTGCCAAATTATCCAATTGCAATCAATGGTCTTTATCCTAATCTTGAAGTAAACCAAATCAATTAATCAATCAATTAATCAAATATCCTTGTGTTGATCTAGGGATATAGTGTTCCCCACTATGACAACAATATCATCATCAC
The DNA here is from genome assembly GCA_027924645.1 of Cunninghamia lanceolata. Taxonomy (NCBI): domain Eukaryota; kingdom Viridiplantae; phylum Streptophyta; class Pinopsida; order Cupressales; family Cupressaceae; genus Cunninghamia; species Cunninghamia lanceolata. The sequence goes on from BSBN01000193.1 coordinate 12,626,008, forward strand.
AAAACAATCAATCATTGGCTTACACCTTGACAGGGGGAATACCTTGTTTCTTTTTGAATCATTTGTGCATGCTTGCTTACTTGCTTATGTGTGTTATCATTTTTATCTTGCATTTGTATCACATCAGTATCATTCCAGCTAATATTCATATCTTGTGTATGTTGGAATAGCTTTTTGCACTATCCTTTGCATATAAGGTCATATCATACCTTTTGTGCACTAGGACTTTAATGCTCTAAGTTTTCTTCCTCATACGTTAGATAAGGTTGTATTATGCTAGGGCACAAGACACATCGTCGCCTTAGTCCCTATACCTTGGTGCATAATGTCTAGTGCTATATCAAACACCATGGTTGCTCACTTTCATTGCAGCATAACGCATCATTCATTTCTTCTATCCCTTCTCTTATCTTTCTTTTTTGACCAATCCTTTTCATTTCGAGAGCCTACCTGTGTTTGTCCAACCCACATATCCTCTGGAGGGGGCATCATCATCCCATTTCATCCCCATCCATTTTCCCCTATCCATACCTTAGCTTCTTTGAAATGAGGTTACTCCACATAAACCTTATCATCTTGAACATCATCTAAAAGAGGGGCAAGATATAGACACCCAAAATTGTCCCCAGATTTGTCCATGTCTTGCAACACCTAGTTAAAAATATCACTTAGACATCATGTAGCATTTTGTCCTAAATCCCACTCTTAATCCCACTAATCCATTAGCCAATTAATTAAATAAATTTTATTTATTTAATTAAAATCCCATCTTAATTCCATCCTTATCCCACTTAGCCAATTAAATTAATAAATTTTATTTATTTAAATAAATTCACATTCATAATCCCACTTTCCAATTAATTAAATAAATTTTATTTATTTAATTAATTTCCACATCATATCCCAATCCTATCCTAATCATCTTCCCAATTAATTAAATAAATTTTATTTAATTAATTAATATCCCTCACATATCCCAACTAATTCAAATAAAATATTTGAATTAGGGCCTCACCTCTCATCACATTCCAACACTTGTCCACCTCTCATTTGAATTATGTGTGGTACTACACCTTTCATTTAATATTTTTCACATGTACTTTTTATGTACACAATCACACATGAGCCTTATCCTTCCCTCAACTTGTCATCTACACATTCACCTTTGATTGTCAATTCATCCCAACTGTTCACATAGCCACCAAATCTCTACCGTTGATTGATTTTGGTTAAGGACTATATAAACACCCTCTCATTCCATACTACATCGATCCATCATTTTCATATAGCATCTACATTATCATCCTGAGCATATTGAGCATTTTAGCATCCATCTAGCATATTATCACTATCATCCATCCATCATGGTAGCTTTTTTCTTCATAATTGTTCATTGTTGAGAAGCAATCCACATCACAAACAAGGAATCATACAATCAAGGTGATCTTGTTCTTGAATTGCATGCTTTTGGTTTCACTTGGATTCAATTCTTTGATGGTGGTAGGATTAGGTTTTCATTTGCATGTTTGATATTATTAACCTAATTTTTACCTATCACACTCATTTTTTTTTTTTGAGTATCTTAACTTTTATTTTTTATACTCTTAGATTATTTATCCATCAAGGTTTTTCTATGCTCCCAATTTCTTATCTAATTTAACAAATTTTGTATGGCCCCTTTCAGTTGAGTTGTTGTTGTTAATGAGTATACTTGTATCTATGGTTGATTTTGTTGTATAATTTGGAGCATCTTTTCTATGGATTCCTCTAGTGTAACATTCTTATGCATTACATCATGCTTCACACTAGTAGTAAATGCATCCTTTAACTCTATTTTCTAAATTGGTGATACTTGAATGAAATCAATCTAGAGTCCTATTAAAGTGTGCATAGTCTAAATTGGTCAAGTCTATGTTTTCATCAAGTTCATGCAAGATTCATCTATGAAACTTCACTAGTTGAGCTTACAGAAATCCATTTGTTGCTCCTTCTGAGTACTGTCATAAACCTCAAACCCTTCTATCAAATATTTATGCAAAAACATGTCAAATTTTGAGTTGTGTATGGTGTGTTAGTCTTCTTAATCATATTGTGTATGCTTAGGCAAGTACAATTTGTTAATCATTTTGGTGTATCACCTTATTGTCAAGCTTTGAGCTTAGTTTTAAATTAGTTTCTATCATGTTCTAGTTGCAACAGTAGGGTAGAATCAGTTTAGGTGTTACATTCTAGGGGAACTATCCCTCTCTGGAGTTTCACTCCAACTAGTAGGTCACCCACAACCTAGGAGTGTTTCCATTTTGTTAGGTGAAAGGAGAGTAACCACACCATTCTCCAAAGGGTGTATTTCATCTTGACAACAATAATCATGAATCATAAGTGCATGCATAAGTGTTACAAGGGTGTTGAAGTGGTACTATCATTAGTGAGTAGAAGAATATAATAATTATTTCATGAAGTGTGATCCTAAGATTTATTAAAGAAAATTAAGGTTTTCAATATCATATGTCATGTAAGGAGTGTAATCATTGTAAATCTCATGAACAAATGAAGTCCTCTAACATGGAAGGAAATGTGTTAGCAAGCTCTACGAATGATGGGAAATTAGGAACATGTTGAATCAATGTATCAACAGAACATGGGAAACTATCCTTTTTTCTAAAATAACATGAGATCATCTAGGATCAAGGGACATTTAACAAATTGTGAAAATAAGATTATGATCTTTGATACATATTCATGAATGTAGGCCAAATACATGTAAGGAAGCTAAGGTAGTAGAACAACTTCCTACACTAATCTTGAGGGGAGGGATATGCAGAACTTTTTAGATCTTTACAACAATTACAACAATAAATACAAATAGCAACCATACCACAACACAATAATTATGTGGGGAAAACCTCTAAGGACAAAAATTTTGAACACACTCAGAAACTGAGAAGTGGGTGAGTCAATATCCAAACAAACTTCAAATCCTCTAGAGCAGATTAAAACTTAAACATTACAGCATTAACATAAACATGAAAGATCAACACAGTGCACATCAACACATAACACCACATATATGTGGAAAACCCCAAAAGGGGAAAAACCATGGTGAGGATTAACTCACAATATATGAAGCTCACTACTATAAAAATTATAACTTTGTTTTAGGGCTACAACCCAAGGAAGCTACTACTCCTTGAAGACTTTATTTTAGGGCCACTCCCAAGGAAGCTACAACTACTTGTAGACTTTGTTTTAGAGCTACAATCCAAGGAAGTAACTACTCCTTGAATTGAGAATAAACTTAGAAATGATTACAATATGACAGTCCTTCTACTGCCTGAAAAATGACATTGAAGCTCACACCTTTGATGATTGCAATTCTACCTCTTCACTCCTCTTTTGATGATTGGATCAATTAGGCACACTCTTCACTTCACTCCTATCTAAAAATTTCCTTCAAGATGAATCAAGACAGCCCTTATTGCTTTTGCTCTTTCTCCTTCAGTCACACATCATAATGCATATCATATTTATATTATTCTCTTCATACACTCATATAGTCATCTTGACAATCATACCTCACCTAGATCAACTAGGTTTACAATATGTACATGACATTACATTGATTACATTACAAGTTGGCCAATACAACAATAATATTACAATTTACAAGTCTGTTAGAGATTACACAACATGAAACATGCATAGGGAAAGCCCTAACATGAACTACATGCTACTCCAGAAAGAGACACACACCTTGCAAATCCCAATACTTGCTTAACCTGGTCCTAAACATCCTTCAAAGCATTGCCCTTCAAAGAATGACATCTACACACTTCACAAATTTGAATTAGGTCACCCTTAAGCAAGAAAACATGAAGCTTGTAGCACATAGATCTTTACAATCTTGGCGGTACTCATGAATGATTAAACATTACTTATTCTTCTTCCAGATGAGTTGGCAAGACCTACACAACATCTCCAAACACTCCTTTAACTCTACATAGCAACAACTTTGTGGCCCACACGTCACCAACATACCTCAGTCGGCCTCAACAATAATAATTCTTAACATACTGACTTGATAACATGTCCAGTGTAGGAAACAAGAAAGATCTTCATGATTTTCAAACCTAAAATACTTTGAGACATGTAGAATGTCCTACACAAACTCATATAACTGATCTATATACTCTTCCACTAATGCAAGTACCCAAACATATATCCTAAGAACAATTAAACATCTGAAACCATCTATATCACTTCTGTCATTTGAAAATTGAACTTGCGGACCTCCAAAACACATGAAACTGCAATGTAGTGTGTATGGAACATCTTTGATCATGTTCACAAAACCACATGAGAAAACCTTCACTTGTGGAGGAATGTGGAGCATTCCAATTAGCCTTTATCATCACATTATGCTGCCAGAGCACAAACTAGAACTCTGTCACTTGTAACTTCCACTACAAAGGAGCAAATGATCTAAAAATTTAGATTTAGCACCTTTACAGCATACTAAACTTAACTTCTGAGCTGCATGACCATATATTAAAATGTAGAGGAATACGAAGAATTTTACCAACTGGTCTTTAAGGCAACTTCCTGCATCAGAAACCTTCACCAACATCCAGAGACCATAACCTTCTTATAGCAACACATACATAGAATCATCAAGAAAGAGCATACAACTGTTTAAGTAGGTGTGTTGTACACATTGCATAACAGTGATATTATTTTATTATGTAAAATAAATATTTAATTGTGGTACATCATGTGATACGTTTAGCCACATTGGATATTTATTTGGACAACACTTGTAATCGTTGTATTTAACATTGGGTTAATTACTTTATTTGTAATTATTTGATTAATTAGGAAAACTCAGTACCAATAATCAAATGTTGGGTCGATGGTTTTGTAGACACATGGTTTTGGGAAAAATGGTATTACAATACCACATGTTGTATTTATGTGAGCTTATGTCTATAAAAGCAAACCCAAGGGTAGTTGTAGGAGTGAGTTAGCCATTTGGCATGTTGGTTGGGTTGTAGCTTCTCTTGCAGGTTGACTGTGTGTGGGTTTGAAGCATGGCATGGGATGTATGGTTACATGCTTGTTCACATGGATTGTAGGTAGAGAGAGAGCTTGATATTTTAGAAGTTACCTTTGCATATGTACTTGTTGATTATTGCTAAATAATACATGAGAGATGCATGCTTTTGGAGGGTGGGTTTTTCCTTCTATGAGTGTTTTTCTAGGGTATATCTTGTATCACCATTGTTGGTATGATTGTCTATCTCTTTTGCATGTGGATTTATAGTTTATTGTCCATTGAATCTCTTATTGGGTTATGAGGAATTTGTCTCTATGGCTTCATATTTCCAACATTTGGTATCAAAGCTTGGTTGCCATGATTTGGGAGGAAAACCTTATTTTATAACCCTAGCTATGAGTGGATATTTTGTGTATAATGGAATCCATGGCTTTGCATGGAAGAAATGAAGGCATTTTCATGGTTACAAGGTTGTTTATAGACTTGGATTGTTGCAAATCTAGGGTTTGATGGAGATTTGACAAATGGGTTTTCAATTTGGGCTCTTTATATGGAGGGTTTTGGAGGTCATCTTTTGCAAGAATCCTCTTGGGAAAAAACAGACCCTACCATTGGATTCAGGAGTTGTCACAGGTGAAGAAAAACATATAATTCACCTGTGCTCAGAGATAGGAAAAATTTGCCCTATTTTTTCCCTAGAGAATCTTGTATAGAATCTTCAAAAAGATTCCATATAAAATCTATATGGTGCAATCATCACAGGTTGTCAGGAAATTATGTAGGCACAGTGCCTATGTCATCTTGGTACGTTGGGTTTTATTTTTTATTTTTTAAATATTTTTCCCTGAAAAGTTTTGTAGGTTAAAAACATTAAAAATTAAAAATTAAAAACAAAAAAATTTAATATGGGCCAATGCTAGGTATGGGGTTGACAAACCCCCGTACCAGGGGAGTCCCTTAGCTAACACCCCTAGCTGGGCAGCAGGGGTGTCAGCCCCTGTCAGCCCACGGTAGGGCCCTGCCAACAATCCGAGGCCGATGGGCTCAAAGCCCCCATCCTGATGCCAGTCCGGCAGCCCTGACTGGCCCGGCAGGGCGAACACCACTAGAGTCAGGTGGGGCGGGGCTCAGTAGTGCCCCCACTGATTTTTATTCAAAACTTTATTAAAAATTGTCAAACCAGTAAAATTAAACTTGTTTTAAAACACTTTTGGAATTCACTGCTCATGCTCGTCCAAGTACCACCGCCACTATCGGGCCACCAGTGGACCACCACAGTGCCACCGGAGGGCCGCTAGGGCCACCAGGGCCTGGTTGATAAGCCCAGGAGGGCATATTTTTTTCTAGAGGGCATAACTTTCACCTAACAGGTTAGATTTTTGACTTCTTATAGTTGACAGAAAGCTCTTTCTGTGTACTATGCAATGGTGATAGAGATTTTTCTTGATTTTTCCATTTTGACTAGTTTTTTGCTAGTTGGAAGCCAGATGTTGCTTTTGAGCTTTGACAAGGCATAACAGGTGCATACAAAGTTAGATTTTGTACTTCTTATAGCCGTTGAAAAGGTATTTCTAAGCACTATGTAGTGGAGTAGGTTTGAAGATGATATTCTAAGGTTTGTGTAGTTTATATTAGTTTGAGATACTTTTGGTTCCTTTGACTTTTGGTGATTTTGTGAGTTGATGGCAAGTCTAATCTAGGATGATTTGGTGTTTGAGTCATTGTAGACTTACATGTTTATCTCTGATTATCCTTGGTTGACAACAATTGAGTTTGCATGTTACATTGTGAGATCTATAGGTTGTGTAGTGTTGTAGGTTGTATATGCTTACAAGTTACATTTATTAATTGGATGTGGGTTGTCTATGCCCATAGATGTTTCAGTGTTGATGCAGATTCTAATTTGTGGCTTGGGTTAGTCACATGTTGCACTAGTTTTCTTATCATTATGAGATATAGAGAGAGATGGTATTAACTGATACAGTCATGATATGGGACCTATGTTTGTTGACTATATGGTACAATTGTGTGAGACTTGATGGGAGTTTAGTGAAGGTACACTAGGTGGTGACACTAGTGTCATGGATGTTCCTTGTTTGGTTGGGACTTTGGCATGACATGATTTTTATACAGGTGTAGTTTTGGTGGTGTTGGATTGATGTTTGGTTTACAAGTTTTGTTCATCTTTTTGGTTTTGGAGATTATGGTTTACTTGACCTTTTGAGAGCTATGCCGTTTACAGTGGATTCTTTGATTGTTTTTGGGCCATGGATATTCTTCATGTTTGAGATGGTTATCATAATGTCATGGATAGCTTGATTATGGGTTAAAGCGGGAGCTTTTGGCAATGATGGGTTTGATGCTTATGATGTTGCCATGTATAGATTGGTATCACACTTTAGTGGGAGCTTTGGTAGGATATGGTTGTCTTCATGTGATTTGGTGATGTTGACATCTTGGTACCATGGAGGACTCTTGGAGTCTTTGGATTAGGTGTTGGTTATAGTTTTTTAGTTTCGACAGGTGATCCTTTCTTATAGGATGGTTGGTATTGTGTCTTGGTTTGCTCTTGGTACTGGTTTAGAGTGTTAACATGACACAGGTTCTTTTGAGATAGGATGTGTGCATTAGTGCATGTGATCTTCCTTTGAGGAGCTGATTAGATCATGATGTCATGATATGTTCCTAGGTTATGTAGATGTGTAGTAAGAGCTTTGACTATGATCTTGATGGTTCTCTTTGTATTGGGTACATTGTTCATGTGCTTGGGAGATTCATGATGGTGCAGTTTTGCACTTGGCATTTAGCATGGATTGATCATGGAGGTACTCATGGATACTTGGAGACTTAGGTGAGGCTTGAGTTCTCTTGGGATTTGAGACATGTGTTGAGATGGTTACTCTTTGATGAGGATTTCAGTGGCAAGACCAATGAGCCCACACCTTGGTTGGACATGAGTTCAACATGGACATGTTGAGGAGATTGTTCTTGGAGAGAGTCTTTGAGGCTTGGTGCATCTTGGAGGAGAAATCTCATCACCACTCTTGGTCCACTTGGCAGTGAATGATTTGATAGGTATGCCCACTTGATTTTTAAATGCATTCTTCATTTGTGTCTTATCTTGTCATGCTTGAGTCTTGAGCTATGGATTATGGTTGTGAGGACTTATTTGAGGAGTAGATGCATGGACATGATTAGTTATCTCATTATGTTTGATCCTGAGTTGTTATGAGATCATTGTGTGGAATGGAGATGATTAGTGGATTTGGGCTTATTCCTATTTTGGGATGGTTAAGAGTTTGATCTACCTTTTGGTTTGAGAGGCTTACATCTTGTTATTGGATGTTGTGTATGCTTCTTATTTTGGGTTGTAAAGGAGATCATACTTTCACAACTATAGCACATTAGTGTGGATAGAAGGACATGGTTATGATTTTGCAAGTTCTCTCTTGATTGGTCTTATTCTTCTTCCTAGATATTTGTGTTCACATGACATTAGACTTAAGATGTGTATGGAGATTTTGAGTCTCTTTGACTTCTTTCTATTATGATGTGGAGGATTTGAGAGAGATATGGACTTGAGGAGATTTATGTTGCAACTATTTAGTTTGCAGATTTTGCATATCTGTGTGTATTCTTTGACACTATATGATATAGGATTCAGCCACATCTTCTATGTGCATGCTATTAGTGGATCTTTGGATGCCTTGATCTATTTTTAGATTTGACATTTACTCATGCAGTGGAAGTTCTGTAATGTATATGATTCCTTTGTTGGATGTTCTCATTATAGTGCAGTATGGAGTGTCTTGAGGTTTTTTATCACATGCTTTGTGTTGTTACCTTGGAAGACTTATTTATGCAGGATTGAGTATATACAGGGACTTTTTATCATTGCGATTTGAGTTGGATATGTTGATGGCATAAGTTCTACTTGTTATCTTTTGTAAACCTTGGTTCGGAGGTATGGTTAGTTCATCCATTAGCAACTAGTTGTAGTTTCTATTTCGGCTATGATTGATTCTTGTCAGCTACTCGAGCCTATTTGTTACCATTGGATTTGGTGATTATGTCTAGATATTAGTTGATATAGGTTTCTTGCTTCTATGTGACAGTTTAGCGTGGCATCTCTATGGAGGATCTTATTCTTCATGAGGCTAGATGGAGGATGGGGAGATTCTTATTTGAGATGGTGGACACCTTGATTATTGTTGTAGGTATCTTGGAGCACATGGAGCACATGGATGGTTATATGGTACATGTTGGGCACACATGATGGTTTCCCTTAATGTTTTGAGTTTACATGTTGATTCCTTATGCAATGTATACAACAAGTGGGAGAATGTTGGAGTAGGTGTGTTGTATACCTTGCATAACATTGATATTATTTTATTATGTAAAATAAATATTTAATTGTGGTGCATCATGTGATTTGTTTAGCCACATTGGATATTTATTTGGATGCCACTTGTAATCATTGTATGTAACATTAGGTTAATTACTTTATTTGTAATTATTTGATTAATTGGGAAAACTTAGTACCAATAGTGAAATGTGGGGTCAATGGTTTTGTAGACACATAGTTTTGGGAAAAATGGTATTACAATACCACATGTATTTGTGTGAGCTTATGTCTATAAAAGCAAACACGAGCATTTGTAGAAGTGAGTTAGCCATTTGTCTTCTTGGGTGGGTTATAGCTTCTCTTGCAAGTTGACCATGTGAGGGTTTGAAGCATGGCATGGGATGTATGGTTACATGCTTGTTCACATTGATTGCAGGTAGAGAGAGCTTTATATTTTAGAGGTTATCTCTGCATATGTATTTGCTAATTATTGTTGAATAATATATGAGAGATGTATGCTTTTGGAGGTTAGGTTTTTTTCTCTTTGAGGGTTTTCCCAGGGTATATCTTGTCTCACCATTGATGGTATGATTTCCTATCTCTTTTTCATGTGGATCTTTGGTTTATTGCCCATTGACTCTCTTATTGGGTTATGATGAATTTGTCTCTATGGCTACATATTTCCAACAACAACATGCTACAGGTCATCAGCAACATCTTCTCATCCTTAGTATAGCTTCTAATTCCCATCTTAATATATCATCATGAAATCATCTCTGCTGCCCACAAACATGCTCAATACAACTTTAGTTGACATTAATCAAGGCATGACATCCAACCATGAACATCAAAAACCAACTGTGATTATCAGCAACCAATCATGAACATCAACAACAAACCATAAACATCAGCAACCACTATTAGCACACCATCAACATAGTATATCATCATCATAAGCATCTAAGCATAGTGTTGACATCAAAGGCAACCACACAATCACAACAGTGACAAACTTAGATAACATATGTGTAATGCTCATGAGTATTGACATCAATGACAACACATATTGGCAACAATCTCCCCCTTTGTCATTGATGGCAACACACACACCTGCTCATTCCCCTCCTTACGTGCACTTCTCTCTCTCTCTCTCTCTCTCTCTCTCTCTCTCTCTCTCTCTCTCTCTCTCTCTCTCTCCCCCTCTCCTTGACATCAGGGACAAAGGGCAACAACTTCTCCTCCTTAAGGCACTAACCCTCCTTTTCAACCTTCTCCCCTTGTCAACAACAACCACTACCTACTCCCCCTAAGACATAGCCACCATTAGTCTAGAAAAAAGATATAGCCTGAATTACTCCCCTAGACAGATGCACCACTACGCATCTAGAAAGAAGAATGAGGGGCAATTACCCCTAATCCCTGTCGAAGATACTCAAAAGTGTTCTTTGCAATAGCCTTTGTGAAAATATCTACAATTTGATCCTTTGTTGGAACATATTCCAACTTCACTTCATTCTCTGCAACCTTCTCTCTCAAAAAGTGATACCTAATTGATATATGCTTGGTTCTAGAATGCATCACTAGATGCTTGGAAATATTGATAGCACTAGTATTATCACACAAAATAGGAATAGGCTCATCATACTATACCTTGATATCTTTCAGTGTTTGCTTCATCCACAAAACTTGTGTACAGCAGGATGTTGCTGCAATATACTCTGCCTATGCAATGGATAAAGATATTGAATCATGATTCTTACTATGCCATGAAACCAATCTACTTCCTAAAAAAAAATCACCACCACTTGTACTTTTTCTATCATCAAAACAACCAGCCCAATTAGCATCAATGTAAGCACTTAGTTCAAAGTCATTACCTCTTGGATAGCATAAGCCATAATCCAAAGTTCCCTTCAAGTATCTAAATATTCTTTTCACTACCTTCTCATGACTTTTCTTAGGATTAGCTTGATATCTAGAAACCACACATATTGCATGCATCATATCAAGTCTAGATAAGTCAAGTACAATAATCCTCCAATCATAGATCTATAGAAAGTCTGATCAACCTCTGGTGACTCATCATTCTTGTTCAAGTGACAACTAGTGACCATAGGACTACTTACTGATTTAGAATCTTCCATACCAAACTTCTTCAACATCTCTCTAACATACTTAGCCTGAGAAATAAAGATACCATCATCTAGCTAAGTAATTTGAACCCCAAGGAAGAAAGACATCTCACCAATCGTAGACATCTCAAAATCTTGTTGTATTTCTTCTGCAAACCTCTTACACATATCATCATCTCCACAAAAGAGAATGTTATCAACATGTATATTGCAACTATCAAAATCATGTCTCCTTATTCCTTACTGTAAAGAATACTATTTGTAGTACCTTTCTTAAATCCTTTCTGAAGTAAGTACTTATCCAATCTAGCATACCAATCTCTAAGAGCTTTCTTGAGTCCATACAAAGTTTTCTTGAGTCAATACAAATATTTCTTGAGTTTGCATACCATGTCTAGATCTTTTGATAACTGAAAACCATCTAGTTGCTCAATGTAGACCTCTTCCTCTAGATCACCATTCAAAAATACTAACTTGACATCCATCTGATAAACCTTGAAGTTCTTGTGAGTAGTAAGGGCAAGAAACAACCTGATTGCCTTCATCCTAGCTACTAGAGAAAAAGTATCCTCAAATTAAATATCTTCAACTTGTGAATAACCTTTACACACCAATCTTGCTTTGTTCCTCACAACTTCACCATCTTCATTAAGTTTGTTCTAAAACACCCACTTTGTTCTTATAACATTATTATTGGCCAGTCTGAGAACTAATTTCAATGTCTAATTCTTCTCTATCTGATTCAATTCTTATTCCATTGCCTTCATCCATCCATCATCTTTTCTACAATCAACAAAGGTTTTGGGCTCTACCTTTGATAATAAACACAAAATCACTTGCTCACTTGCCTTTGCAAAACATCTTCTTGTCTGTACACCTTCATTCTTATCTCCAATGATTTGATCTGTTGAATGGTTCCTCTGAACATACTTTGTTGGAGTCTTAGGGATCTTCTCTGGTTCTTGTCCCTTCTTTTCTTTCTCCTCTTCTTCTTCTTCAATGCAAAGAGGTATATCAGATCCGCGGTCCTTTAGCTCTTGTGAGATCTGATACAAGTCTTCATCTACCTTGACATTTGTGCTTTCAATCATCTTTCCCAACCTCTTGTTGTAGCATCTATAGGCCTTGCTTCTGGTTGAGTAACCAAGAAAGATCCATTCATCACATCTTGAATCAAACTTCCTGGGGTCTTCTTCATCTCTCTTGATGTCACATTTGCTACCAAAGATCTTGAAATATCTAATAGTGGGAGGTCTTCCATACCATAGCTCATAATGGATCTTAGTGCTATTGACCCTCAATTGTATTTTGTTGATCAAATAGACAACAGTGTGAACTACTTCCTTCCAGTATATATCAAGCAGATCTATATCTTTCATCGTTGCCCTTGACATCTCTTGCATAGTCCTATTCTTCCTCTCCACTACCCCATTCTATTGAGGGGTCCTAGGAGCAAACAGATGTGTCCTAATGCCATGATCTTCACAAAACTTTTCAAATTCCTTTGAAGTAAACTCACCTCCTCTATCATACCTTAAACATTTGATCATAGCATCCATTTCATTCTCAACTATTTCTTTGAAAATCTTAAACTTATCAAAGGCTTATGATTTTTCTCTTAAGAAAGTAACCCAATTCATTCTAGAGTAATCATCAATAAGCAACATAAAGTACCTTTCACCTTGTTAACTCTTTATTCTTGTAGGGCCACATAGGTCAGTATGAATCAGCTCTAGAAGCATTGTAGAAGAATATTCCTTGCTCTTGAAAATTGTCTTTGTTTGCTTTTCCATTTGACATTCCTTGCATACTATGTTTGTAAGCTTGATTATCTTGGGCATATCTCCCACCACATGAATAGAGTTGATCTTTACCATATTGTCAAAGTTGATGTGTCCCATTCATTTTTGCCACAACCAACACTCACTGGATTGAGCCAATAAACACATTTTTCCATCTACCTTGTTTAGATGATGGTTATCTCCATATGTCTTGATACCTTCTGCAACTAATTTTCCAGACCCTGCCTTGTTGATTTCAAAACCTTTGGGATGAAAGGTAAGGTTGTGTCCTTTACTACACATCTAACTTACACTAAGAAGATTGTACTTTATCCCTTTGACATAGAGGACATCCTTAGTCTTGTTCTTCCCATCAATGGTTATAGTACTCTTTCCACATATTGTTGCTAACTTATCACCACCAAACTTAATAGCTCCACCATTCCACTTCTTAAGGCTAATAAACTTCTTCTTGTCACTAGTCATTTGGTTAGAGCAACCACTATTAATTACCCAAGCCATGGCTTCTTCTTTTGCATGAAAGGTAGCCCATACTACCATTAATTTTTCATTATTTTGGTCATCTTGCAAGGTATTGGACATTTCACATTTTCCAATATCATCATTTTTGTCACCAACATTCAAGGCCATGAAAAGTGTTGCATCATTTGAATCATCATGATCCTCATCTTCTGAAGAATAGTTGTTCTGCATGGAATACATACTTCTTTTAGGCTTCTCTCTTTTGTTATTTTTCTTTGAATCTTTAAAAGGACATTTAGACGCAAAATGACTAATTTTCTCACAATTGAAACATTTGAAAAGTAACTTACTTCATATTTTCTTGTGCCCTTCTTCAATCTTCTTACAAAGTTTGTCTCTACTTCATCAAGGTCATCATCTTGATCAGTTGCTTCATCTTCTATCTTCTTACTTGCTTTGAATGTTGATTCCTTCTTTAGAGCACCTTTGTCAAATTCTCTCATCTCAAAGGTTGTGAGAGAGCCAAACTATTGATCTATTATATATTCATCCAAATCCTAAATTTCCTCAATAGAAGAAACCTTATGACTGTAGGATTCAAGGAGAGATATTAGAACCTTCTTCACAATCTCATATTCTTTCACTTCTCCACCAAGACCTCTGATGTTGTTAACTATTTCATCTACCCAGAGCATATAACTGCAATGTCTTCTTCTTCTGACATCCTTAGGGTCTCAAATTTGGTCTTGAAGATTTGCATCTTGGCCTGCTTCACTTTACTATCTCATGTTGCTAAGTGTATTCCAGACATCCTAAGCATATTTACAACCCATTACCTTCACAAGTTTTAAATTAGCTAGCCCATTCATGATAGCACTCTTTGCCTTGGCATTGTTCTCATACAACTTAATCTCCTCTGCATCTATAGGATCACTAGTAGTAGTGTAATCCTTCTTGACAGATTGCCAAATACCATACCCTAGAGAAGATAGATAGTTGTCCATCCTTAGTTTCTAGAAGGATTAATTTGTTCCATCAAACATAGGTTCCTTGTAAGATCCATTATGAGCCATCTTGGACCTTCATCAAGTGGTTAAGCTTCTTCTGAGTAACCTGGCTCTGATACCAATTGTTAAACACACTTGGATACTAAGAGGGGGGGTGAATCAGTATCCAAACAAACTTCAAATCCTTTAGAGCAGATTAAAACTTAAACATTATAGCATTAACATAAACATGAAAGATCAACACAATGCACATTAACACATAACACCAGATATATGTGGAAAACCCCAAAAGGAGAAAAACCATGGTGAAGATTAACTCACAATATATGAAACTCACTACTATAAAAAACTATAACTTTGTTTTAGGGCTACAACCCAAGGAAGCTACTACTCCCTGCTGACTTTGTTTTAGGGATACAACCCAAGGAATCTACTACTCCCTAAAGATTTTGTTTTAGGGTCACTCCTAATAAAGATACAACTCCCTGTAGATTTTGTTTTAGGGCTACAGCCCAAGGAAGTAACTACTCCCTGAACTGAGAATAAACTTAGAAATGATTACAATATGATAGTCCTTCTACTGCCTGAAAACTAACATTGAAGCTCACACCTTTGATGATTACAATTCTACCTCTTCACTCCTCTTTTGATGATTGGATCAATTAGGCACACTCTTCACTTCAATCTTCTCTAACAAATGTCTTCAAGATGAATCAAGACAACCCTTATTGCTTCTACTTTTTCTCCTTCAGTAGTACATCATAGTGCATATCATATTCATATTCTACTCTTCACATACTCATATACTCATCTTTGCAATAATACCTCACCTAGATCAACTAGGTTTACAATAAATACATGACATTACATTGATTACATTACAAGTCAGCCAATACAACAAGAATATTACAATTTACAAATTGGCCAAGGATTACACAACATGAAACATACATAGGGCAAGCCCTAACATGAACTACACGCTACTCCAGAAAGAGACACACACCTTGCAGATCCCAATACTTTCTTAACCCAATCCTAAACATCCTTCATAGCATCATTCTTTAAGGAATAAATTCGTACGCTTCACAAATTTGAATTAGGTCACCCTTAAGCAAGAAAATATGAAGCTTGTAGCTCATCGGTCTTTACAATCTTGGTGGTACTCATGAATGATTAAACATTACTTGTTCTTCTTCAAGATGAGTCGGCAAGACCTACACAACATCTCTAATCACTCCTTGAACTCTGCAGAGCAAAAACTTTATGGTGCCCATCACCAACATACCTTGGTTGGCCTCAGTAACAATAATTCTTCATATACTAACATGAAAAACTTGTGCGGTATAGGAAACAAGAAAAATCTTCATGCTTTTCAAACCTCAAACACTTTGAGACATGTAGAATGTCCTACACAAACTCATATAACTGATCTATATACTCTTCTAGTGATACAAGTACCCAAACATATATCCTAAGAACAATTAGACATTCAAAACCATCTGTATAACTTCTATCATTTGAAAATAGAACTTGCGGACCTCCAAAACACCTAAAATTACAATGGTGTATTAAACATCTTTGATCATGTTCACAAAACCACATGAGCAAACCTTCACTTGTAGAGGAATGTGGAGCATTCCAATCAACTTTCATCATCACATTATGCTGCTAGAGAAGAAGCCAGAACTCTGTCACTTGTAACTTCCACTGTGGAGGAGCAAATGATCTAAAACTTTGGGTTTAGCACCTTTACAACATACTAAACTTAACTTCTAAACCACATGACCATATCTTCAAATGCAAAGGAATGTAGAGCATTTTACCAACTAGTATTTAAGGAAACTTCCTACATCAGAAACCTTCACCAACTTCCATAGACCAGAACCTTCTTATAGCAACACATACTTCCTAAGGATCATTAGGAAAGAGCATACAACATGCTACAGGTCATCAGCAACATATTCTTATCCTCAGCATAGCTTCTAATTCCCATCTTAATATATCATTATGAAATCATCTCTGCTCACCACAAACATGGTCAATACAACTTTACTTGACATTAATCAAGGCATGACATCCAACCATGAACATCAGCAACCTACCATGAACATTAGCAACCAATCACATGAACATCAACAACCAACCATAAACATCAGCAACCACTGTTAGCACACCATCAACATAGTATATCATCATCATAAGCATCCAAGTATAGTGTTTATATCAAAGACAACCACACAACCACATCAGTGAAAAACTTAGGTAACATATGTGCAAATGTTCATTAATGTTGACATCAATGACAACACATATTGCCAAGAAAAAACCCCACACTCCAAAGCCGCTCAAAATATATTATTCAGGAATTAAGAAGATTACAATGTACTTGTAAATCAAGCTTTCATATGAGTATAATCAACTAGAGATTTGGACGCAAATCAATATCTATAAGACTCTTACACACACCCTCCATCTCAAGCTCCTAATATATAGGAGATACAATACAATAAACTACCAACAATAATTACAAAATCATGAGCCAAAATGACCCAAAAGTGGCTCCCAAATTATATCCAATCAAAGATACCTTGTGATGTTCCAAATAGCACACCAACATGTGTAACTCTGCCCTTTACAACTCTTTTAAGTGTCCAACACATTTTCACATTTCCCAAAATAAGAGGTCCAACTTTTGGAGGCCATAACTTTTGATCCGGGTGTCTGATTGACAAACTGTTTTATGTGTTAGAAATCTCGTGAAGAGATATATCAAGCTATAACCCACTTCAATATTTATGAAAACCTTTTGGGTATTTAGGGACCTCTAAGTACCTCAAATCTGAGTTCAAAACTTTTTCCAAGAGTTTCAAAAATGGAAACTTTAATAACTTGCAATCTAGGTATGATCTTGAGTAGAAACTCACCCAAGATGTTTACTTGGTAGTGTCACACCTTTTGGAAAATTTTTGGGTCCATCTAAGATCAAATCTAGAGTTACTAAAAATAGTAAGTCATACCATTTTTATCCCTTTTGAAAATTTTGGAAGTTCTAAATCATTCTTCAAGATAAATGGTATTCGAAAAGACCAAAACTAGGAAGAATAGTAACCTTTTGTAGTTGCAAGGTTGATACACTATTCCTAACATTATCCCACTTGTCAAACACCTTGCAAGAGAAAAGGAGTATCAACACCATGATTAAATTCTAGGGGTCAAGAGGCCCATAGACTCTGAACATCATCTGCACTTCTCTATGCTCACAGGCTTAGTTAATGAATCTACAACATTCATAAAAGTCTCTACCTTAACTAGCTTTACCCTGCCATCCTTGACCATATCTCTAATAAAATAATATTGTACATCAATGTGCTTGGTCCTGACATGAAATGTTGGGTTCCTAGATAGGAAGATCGCACTCTGACTGTCACAATAAACTGTCACTACACCTTGTTTTATTCTGATATCTAAATATTGTCTCTTAAGCCAAATGTCTTTTACAAGCATGAGTAGCTACCATGTGCTCATCTTCAATAATGTACAAAGAAACCACAGTCTGCCACTTATTCATCCAACTAATTGCACCACCAAATAAAGTAAATACATAAGCATTGGTGGATCATCTACTATCAACATCACTTGCCTAGTCTGAATCAGCATATCCATGAATATGAAGAGAATGCATGTCTCCTACCAAATTACCATGATAACATAATGATTACTTTGAGGTACACTACAAATATCTGAAGACTCTTTTAACTACATCCCAATGAACTCTACTAGGATTAGACACATATTTGGAAAGAACTCCCACTGCTTGGGCAATGTCTGGTCTAGTACAGACCATAACATACATCAAACTTCCGACTGCACTCTGGTAAGACACTCTACTCATGTCTTCTATCTCTGATGGGGATGTTGGACATTGTGAAGTAGATAACTTTGTTCCAAATGTAAAAGGAACACATAATGGTCTACAATCCTACATGTTAAACCTCTATAAAACTAAATTGACATACTTAGTCTTGCCAAGCCATAGTTTTCTATTCACTCTATCTCTTCTTATTTCCATCCCAAGAATGTGTTTAGCTGCACCAAGATCTTTCATTTCAAATTTAGATGCAAGTTGAGACTTGAGTTCTGAAATAATTCCTTTCACTTTACCAATAAATAACATATCATCAACATATAA
This sequence comes from Cunninghamia lanceolata, assembly GCA_027924645.1. Classification (NCBI taxonomy): domain Eukaryota; kingdom Viridiplantae; phylum Streptophyta; class Pinopsida; order Cupressales; family Cupressaceae; genus Cunninghamia; species Cunninghamia lanceolata. The sequence continues at coordinate 12,644,995 of BSBN01000193.1, forward strand.
TGCAATAAATAGGAAATGATCGCCATTAGAGTTATAATAAACATAGCAATCAAATTTAGAATGCTCAAATCCCAAACTCAACACATATGCATCAAATTTCTAGTAGCACATCCTAGGACTTTGTTTGAGGCCATACAAAGATTTCTTAAATTTACAAACTGGATTACTTTTACCTTTCACCATGTATTGCTCTGGATGTGTCATATAAGTATCCTCCTCCAAATCAACATGAAGGAATGTTGTTTTCACATCCATTCTCTCAACCTCTAGATCATAAGCAATAACAATAGAAAGAAAGAATCTAATGGATGTCATTTTTTCAATAGGAGAAAATATATGACCGTAATCAACACCCTCAACCTAATAGTAACCTTTTGCAACTAACTGTGCTTTATACTTCTCAATACCTCAATCTGAACCAATCTTTTTCATGAGCACATATTTGCAACCAATAAGTTTGCGTCCTTCAGGAAATGGTACCAGGTCCCATGTATTATTATTTTTCAAATCTGCCATTTCTTCATCCATAGCAATCTTCCAGGACTCTACATCATTAATACTTAATGCCTCATCTACAAATATAAGTTCACCTATGTTAATAGTCAAAGAAAAAATGCATCTCCAATCATCAAGTGAATACCTTTCGGGTAGTTGTCTATGCCTTTTAGACCTTCGAACAAGCTAAGTTGGAGGTTCTTCCTCCTCTTCTGAAGATTTGGATCTAGATAAGCTCTCATCAACTTCTTCTCTCTCTAGTGGCCTTGATTCAACTTTCTTAGGCATAGATGGAAGTTAAATCACATTTCTCTATTCACTTAGTTTTAGTTGCAACGTAATAGAAGAAGACTTAGTTTTTCTAAAAATAACGCTTCTACTATATATTACCTTCTGTGCAACAAGGTCCCAAAGCTTGTATCCTTTCACACCATAACTATACCTAATGAAGATACATTTCATAGCCTTATTCTCCAACTTTGTTCATTTCACCTTTGGCACATGTGCAGATGCCTCACAACCAAAAATTCTAAGATGTCTCAATGAAGGGTTGTGCTCTGACCATGCCTCCATAAGAGTTTTATCAACAATCATTGATGTAGGAGACTGTTAATCAGGTAGCAAGCAGTGGCAACAGCTTTAGCCCAACACCTTTATTCTAGACTAGCACCACTAAGCATACTCCTATCCTTCTCCATCAGTGTCCTACTTATTCTTTCTACAAATTCATTCTTCTATGGAGAATACAAAGTTGTCTTTTGTCTTTGGATGCCACAATCTTTACAAAATCTATCAAAATTATTAAAGCAAAATTCACCGCCATTGGCAATCCTCAAACATTTTATTTTCTTTCTATTCTACAACTCAACCATTGCTTTAAATTCTTTAAATTGACTAAAAATGTCAAATTTACTTTTTAGAAAATATACCCATATCCTTCTATTGTAATCATCAATAAATGAGACATAATATGTGGAATTTGCAATGGAAGGTGTAGACATCCAAAAATGTCCACTTGTCACAACGTCACATCAGTTAGGCATCTTCTAGAATCAATTGGCCTAGATCCCCATACCATAACCTAATCTACCATTTTCCTCTAATCAAATTAAATAAATATAACATTTATTTAATTTATCCCATCCCTCACATTACTAAATAAATAAATTTTATTTATTTATTTACCCCTCTTTCCTCTTGAATTTAAATAAAATAAATCTTTTATTTTATTTAAATTTATCACTTTATCCTTTTCCTCTTAAAATAAATAAATATTTTTTTTATTTATTTTATCCTCACATGCATCATAAATTAAATAATTTAATAATTTAATTATGATTTTCCCACCTTCCATTTCCAACTTGATTCGCCTTCTAATTATCTCTCCCAAATCACTCACCTACCTTCCATTTTTCTCTCCCAAGTTGCATAGCAACTTTCCAATTCAATTATCACTCATGGAATAGAAACTCTATCCTTCCATTCTCTCATTTTGTCTATAAATTCACCAATTTTCATGTCATTCGCATGGATGAACTTTGAAGCACCATCACTCTACCGAAATTCTACCTCATCCATCACCTACCTATCTTCTTCTCATCAATCTATCTACCCTCATCCATCAAATCTCTATCATCATTATGCTACAAACATGAAGCAATCCACAAAAACAAAACAAGGAATCATCCAATCTAGGTGAAATTGTTCTTATTTGCACATGTCTTCTTTATTTCATCTTTGGGTTTTTATTTCTTGAGTTTTGGGTTGAATCTGATCTCTCTATTATTTGATCTTAGTCAATTTCTACCCAACACAAAATGGTACTCCCGGTGGGACTGAATCATTAGTTTTTTGCAAGTTCTTTATTAAAAATTTGTGTTTTTCTAATCACCATTGTCAAGTTTTGCAGGAAATTTGTCACATGGAGTCTTTGGGGAAAAAATAGACAGTGTCATTGTGTCCGGGAGCTTGATTCCGTGTGTAGTGACTATAAATTTGTATATGTTTTGTCAATGTAAAATTTTTATGAAAATTTTGAAAAAAAATTTAGCCTTACTGTATGGATCCATATAGATCCATACAGCAAGGACCTGTCACTGGGTCTAATCTTTTTCCTTGTAGGTACTTGTCAAGTGTTGTGGGATCTCGGTTGCCTTTTTGCAGGTTGAATTTCATTGCTTGCATGTGTAAAGCCCTGTCGACAAAATCATCAATCTTAAGCCCTAATCGTTTGACCAAATCGTAAATCCTCCAGGTCAAAGTCTTCCAATGTTGTTCTTGTTGATAACTGAGAGGGGGGGTGAATCAGTTATCTTAATTATTTTAACTTTCTATTCTTCTTAATTAACTAGTGCAGTATCAAAATACATAAGCTTTAAATGAACATGAAAGCAGAAATAAACTCAGTACACATGACACAATATTTTTGACGTGGAAACCCTGTTAAGGGAAAAAACCATGGGTGATTAACCCAAGAATGTATTCTCTGTTAGAAGAATAGAAATACAAAAGATGGCACTTGCCAATTAGGGGTCACTACCCGAGCATGAGCACACTGCTCACAAGAGGCTCACTGCCTACAAGAGACTCACTGTCTACAAGTTATAAGAGAGTAACAAGATACTTGAGCTGATGAGAAGCATCCACATATGCTGGAGTTTAGTTCTAGTTAGGCTCTGTATACTGATCTACTGCACTTCATTCTTCCTCTTGTTTTGTGTTGCTGTCCTTTCACATACCAGACCCGCCTTACTACCTTCACACTATATTTCTGCTTTTATTCGCACATACCGACACACACACCACACCCTTATATCCAAATCCATCTAGTATATATATCTGCACAATGGATTTTATCCTCTTTCTAGTTGGCATCCGGAATAGTCAATATTTTCCCAAACTTCAGTCTGTCGGTTGAATCCTTGCTCACCAAGTGATGCGGATCAAGAAGATACTTATAGAAGTCATCTAACATGTCGGCCAATCATGGATGATGCCTTAAGAACCTTGATCACTATCAATATCTCATCTGGAATAGTTCTGATGCACTGTTTATTAGTTCTTCCCCTATCTACTCTGCCAAACCGGACCCCAAAACTTAGATGCCCATATCTCTTCACTCTCTTATCATCAGAGGCTCAATCCCTGGAATCTAACAATCAAGGTATTTCTCTTGACTTTCCCAAGTCTGCACTTTACAAAGATGCTTCCTCTAAAAGATCTGGACCTGACTGTTGGACCTTGCCACATGTTGTGTTCTTGCTTACCGGACCACAACATTCTTCAATCTGGCTTTCGGTATAGGTACACCATGTCCTGCAGATATGTGGGATGAACTTTGTTGCCATCAATGACAACAATCATGAAGCCAAAATGTGTCTCTTGCCAACAATCTCCCCCTTTGGCATTGATGGCAACACTTAGTGAAAAATGACTAAGTGTTATACTACACTCCCCCTTGGTTGATGTTCTATTCTAATATATATTTTACTGGAGCTCCCCCTTAGCTGGATTCCACATTTTTCACTATTCCTCACTCCCCCTTTGACATCAATGGCAAAGGGTAGGGTCCGTGCACCAAAAATTGCCCAAAAATTTATCTATACTTAGCCGCATTAGTACATAAACAGGTTATACTTACATATACTGTAGTATATCTGCAAAAGTTGTCTTCAACTAGACAAGTTCTATTGTCCAACTCTGCTTCATCCTGTCCAAAATTGAGATGTGACCACTCAACAGAATGCAAACGCGTCTGCCCTTTTTAGATCTGTCGGATCACTGGTCCAGGCTGTGATCTGAGATTCTTTTATGGCCTCATGCATGGCCTCTAACTTAGGGATAATTATCCCTCTAAGTTCACCCAGCCTACTTATTCTATTTTTCTTTTCCTTCTCAAGCTTCTTGATTTCATTCAAGACTGCAATAGTCTGACATTCTTGATTTATTATGGAAGAGGAGAGAGGATCAAAATTCTTAGAAAGTTTTGTCAATTTGTCCTCTTGTTCTTTCACTTTCTTTTCAATATCCAATGTTACTTTGGACCATGATAAACAAAATTTGTACATTTCCCCGCCATCCTTAAGAGCATTTTCTAAGCTCTTTATCCCAATATTCATATTCCTCCTATCATTAGTTATTAACCCTTGTACCTCTGATAATCTTTTTGCCAAAAATTCCTACCGGACCTTATCTTTTGCTGACTTCTCTAGGGAATCAAAATGTGTGCTAACACTTTTGACTAGAGATTTGAGATTACCAGATGAGGAGGTTGAGGGATCCTTCTAAAAAGATGGCATGATCTTTTCTAATACTCCAGATGCAACTTCTATTAGCTCACAGTCTTCCATGTGAGACTTCAGGATTTTTTCTTTTGCCTTTGCATTAGCAAATGAAGCTATCTTCATTGTTTGTACCAGGGAAAGAGAATCAAAATCAAATGGCCCTTGTAGAAGTTCCGGTACATCAATCTCCATTGTCTCTTTGTTTAAGAATTCTTTGACAGTTTCTGCAGTGTCTCTTGCCAGAGACAGATTCTTCTTCTCTTCTGCAGTCTTAGAGCTATCTCTTGGAGCTTTCTCTCCTTCTACACTCTTGCCGCTAATAGCTATGGTCTTCTCTATTGAAGTCTTCTTTCCTTCTACAACCTTAGTACTGTCATCTTCTTTTTCCTTCACTTTTTTTTCTTTATCCTCTATTCTTTCTTCTCCTTTAGATCCGGAGTCAGCAGGGGAAACTGAAGGAGTGATGTTTTCTTGTTCACGGGCCACCTCTTCCGGAGCAGAGGATTCCAAGTCCTTATCTTTTTCTTCACTAGTGTCCATTACTTCTTTTGTCATTGCCTCAGTAGATTCTTTTTCAACACTTGTAGCCGAGGGATCAACACCCAAGTCCTCTATAATAGGAATGTTGAATCTTTTGCATGCATTCTGGAGGATCTCTTCTGTCTCTTTTGCTATTTTGTCAGTTTCTCCGAGCACAAGTTGATTCATTCTTTCTTTTCTCCGGAACTCATCGTTGCAATCTTTGAATATCATATTCATTTGCTTTGAATCAATTGAAGGATATAGCTGAATGGCTATCTATTCTTGGATCTCAAGATCTTTTGCCATAGCATTATTCTTTCTTATTTCTAACTCTTTCTCTAGGCTTTTGGGAATAAGAGATATAATTTCAATAAAAGCCTTATTGTAGATATTCAGATACTTGACTGCTGCTCCATGCAAGATCTTTTGGTCAGCCTCATTATAATCATCATAGAATTCGGCCATTGGTTGAAGGTTTCCATCCACAGTAACTGATTTGATGACATCATCTAATGATAGAGTGGGCTTTTCAACAAACTCTTCTGCCCCTGCCTCCTTGGTTTCACTGGATACTTTCCTTTTCTTTTTCATCTTCTTGATTTCTTCATCAGATTCTATCTCTTCTTCATCTTTCTAGCTTGTATAAGACCTTGTAGCCTTTGTCTTAGTCCTTTTCTCTGCTTTACCAGATGATTTTGTTTCTGGTTTTGATGCCTTTGAGGTCTTAGCAGTTGTAGGTGCAAACCTCTTAGAGGATCTGGTCCAGGAGGGGGCTTCTACCGGATCACTTTCCTTTTCTTCTTCTTCCTTCTCTTTTTCTACCCTTTCCCTCGTTTCTCTGTTGGCATCAAGTGCCTCTTTTGAAATGCCAAAACTTTTGGCAATGCTCTCAACTTCTTTTCTCACTCTTCTCTTCATTTCCAGTTGTCGTAGCTCCAGATGGATCTTCACACTTAACTCTTCAAAGGTTCCAAACCTTTCTGCCTTAGGATCCTTTGGCTGACTTAGCATGTGTTGAACATGCAGCTCTACAATTTTCTGATCAACTTCATATCCCATTGGCATGATTCACACTACCCTTGGCTCCACTACCTCCATTAGGCACTAATCAGTTTCTACCATAAAGCAAATTGTCTCCTTATATTTTTCAACTAATGATTTGGGAATTCTTTCTCTAGCCTACATCATGTTTTGAAAGTTTTTGAAATAACCCCACAGTGCTATATTTTGTGCCTTAGCATTACCAAGTCCATACAAGTAATCCCTGATTTGAATGGCTATTGGTCTATCATTCTGCCACACCCAACCACTGGATCCAGGAAGCTCATTCATGAAGTAGAAGAACAAACACAGTATCAACCCACCATATTTAAAGGAATTCTTCTTGTCTTTCTTTATCTTCTGTAGATTCTCCAAGAGTTGGTTTAAAAGAAGCTCACAAAGATCATAGTCTACATTCTTCCTCAACATTTCTTAAGCAGTATATATAGTAGTTCCAGATACTGAATTCTCCCTGCTGGAGTGATATATCTTATATCTAATTATCATTGATGCAAACTTGATATCCGGATCTGTGATATCCTCAATTGTCATTGCTATTTTATCAAACTTTGATCCAGTAGCCTCACTTACAATTTGGTTTTTGATAGATTTGAGAGTGGGCATCTCACCAATTGAGTGCATTCCAGTTATTTCCTTAATGGCATCCTTAGTGATCTTGAATGGTCCATTTAACTACATGAAGTTATCATGCATCCTGCTCAAAACATACCGGACCCATTCATCTTCTGTAAAATAGGGGAAATGAATACATTGTGCAAAATACTTTTCCCGGATGGCTTTATACTGAGTTTTAATTTCAAATGAGTCATCTATCAAACGCTTGTGATAGATATTGACCAGTTTAGATTCCCCAAATTCTTCAATGTTTGCATGAATATATGCCCTAATATCTTCTACGTGCAAAACCCCATGTGGAATGCTAGAAAATGCCCCTAAGGGGTCCACTTCTAGAGATTTATAAGGATGTTTCTTAAATTTGGGTCGAGGCCTATCAGAAATCTTCACCACATTCAAAGTAGTCATCTTTCAAAGATTTGCAGAGAGATAGTCAAGAACGGAAAATACCTTTTGCGCTTCTAGGTTTCACGGAGTGAGCCAAATCAATTGCTGGAGGAATCGACTTCTGCAGATGATTTTTGATGGGTTTGAGGAAATTTGTTGTAGAGATCCTTTTCGCTTCTTCTTGAATGTAGAATGAACAAATGTTTAATAAGAAAAACCCTTATATTTCTCTGCAAACCCTAATACCAAGTTGCAATAAATGCTCAACTTAAGTCATTCTAGTTTGCCTTGTTTTCCTTATCCAGATGACTTGAAGAACCAAAACAATCTTGTTCCAAACATTTTGAGGATCTTCCATATCTTAACCATAGCTTGTTTAGATGTTTCTCTGAGAACCCTTTAATCTGCAACTCTCCTTGTGCCAATCCCAGCACCAATTAACTGGCTGGGGGAAAAGTGTTTTTCCTTGTGTCTCTCCCTGAGCCAAAGCTCACTTTTTAATTTCTGGAAGGATTATTAGCACCAGATTCTGGTGCGGATCCATCCCCTACATTTTCTGTACTTCTCTTCACCCAAATCTTGTTCATCTCACTTTGAACTTCATCCACATTCATTTTTCTTTTTCCCTTGTCTTGATTCTGATTATGAAGTACTAGACCTCTTTTGTCCTGATTCTTGTTTCTACATAATTTGGTAATGTGACCGGATCTATTGCAATTGTGGCAAACAACATTTCTTTGCATATTTGATTGATATCCTTTTGATCTGCATTGATTAGCCATATGACCCATTCTATTGCATGAAAAGCATCTACCATTGAATGAATTGTTCATTTACATATTTCTGTACTCATGAGATTTGTGACCATACCTCTTGCAGTTGAAACATTGTCCAGAGAAGGATGTATTAGTCTGATTCATTCTTTTTCTACACTGATTAGCTTTGTGACCAAAGTTATTGCAGTTGTGGCAGTATCCATTGAAGGATGGATATCTTTGAGCATTAGGTTGCCTTACTGGAGGTCTTCTAGGCCTATTTCTTAGATTTTCTGATCCAAACTTCTTCTGACTAGATCCGGAGCTTTCACCTTTCTCATATCCCAAGCCACACTTGTCATCTACCCTCTTTTGGCTTTCAAGAAGAACTTCAAGTTGAGAAGAACTTATCTTGAATTTGTCTTTGTATTCATCTGATGTTTGAAGATCCCTTTTAAGAGAGATAATTTGATCCTCAAGTTTTTCTTCATTATCTTTAGCATCTTCAAGATTAGATTCAAGATGTTTGATTATTCTATCCATCTTGTGGTAGTCTTCTGTTTTCTCTTTGAGAGATAGTCTTAGATCATCTTCTGCTTTTCTTTTTTCTTCAATTTCTTGAGTAAATTTTATGACTCCAGATTCCATTTCATGTCTTATCATAATGACTTCTTTTGATAACTTTTCACATAACTTGGTTTTCTCCTTTAGAACTTCATTTGTATCATTTGCTTCACCTTGACTTGCCAATTGCTGAAGTAGATCCTTTCTCTTTTTCATAGAGATACTCAGTTTCCCTTTTAGTTCATTTATGAAATCATCAGCCTATTTGAGTCTTTCCTTCAATTCATTGACTTCAGAGTTAGATTGTTCAAGATCATCTAGGGCAATCTGAAGTTGTTCCCTCATACCATACACATCCATTTGAATTCCCAGATCTTCCTCAAGCTATTAGGCTATGTTAGGAGGAACTTGGCTCTAATACCAATTGTTGATAATTGAGAGGGGGGTGGTGAATCAGTTATCTTAATTATTTTAACTTTCTATTCTTCTTAATCAACTAGTGCAATATCAAAATACATACGCTTTAAATGAACATGGAAGCATAAATAAACTCAGTACACATGACACAATATTTTTGATGTGGAAACCCTATTAAGGGAGAAAACCATAGGGTGATTAACCCAAGAATGTATTCTCTGTTAGAAGAATAGAAATACAAAAGATGGCACTTGCCAATTAGGGCTCACTGCCTGAGCACACTGCTCACAAGAGGCTCACTACCTACAAGAGACTCACTGTCTACAAGTTATAAGAGAGTAACAAGATACTTGAACTAATGAGAAGCATCCACATATGCTAGAGTTTAGTTCCGGTTAGTCTCTGTATACTAATCTACTGCACTTCATTCTTCCTCTTCTTTTGTGTTGTTGTCCTTTCACATACCAGACTTGCCTTACTACCTTCACACTATACTTCTGCTTTTATTTGCACATACCAACACACACACCACACCCTTATATCCAAATCCATCTAGTATATATATCCACACAACAGATTTCATCCTCTTTCTAGTCGGCATCCAGAATAGTCAATATTTTCCCAAACTTCAATCTGTCGGCTGAATCCTTGCTCACCAAGTGATGCGGATCAAGAAGATACTTATAGAAGTCATCTAACATGTCGGCCAATCATGGATGATGCCTTAAGAACCTTGATCACTATCAATATCTCATCCGGAATAGTTCTGATGCACTGTTTATTAGTTCTTCCCCTGTCTACTCTGCCAAACTGGACCCCAAAACTTAGATGCTCATATCTCTTCACTCTCTTATCACCAAAGGCTCAATCCTTGGAATCTAACATTCAAGGTATTCCTCTTGACTTTCCCAAGTCCACACTTTACAAAGATGCTTCCTCTAAGAGATCCAGACCTGACTGTCAGACCTTGCCACATGCTGTGTTCTTGCTTACCTAACCACAACATTCTTCAATCTGGCTTCTGGTATAGGCACACCATGTCCTGCAGATGTGTGGGATGAACTTTGTTACCATCAATGACAACAATCATGAAGCCAAAATGTGTCTCTTGCAAACAGTTCTTGTTATCACATTAGACCTCTATGCAAATCCTTAGAGTCGTAGCCTTTAGCTCCTGAATCTTAATTATGAGTTTTCAATGTTTAAATCTATGACTATCAATGTTAAAACCTTGATTTAAGTGTTAACTAGTGACCAAAATATCATCATATCCTCCCTTATATCCAATTACATATACATGCCTTTGATTGGCTCGTTACAGTCTCATCATTTCATGTTGACTATCCCCAATTTGCACTCTTGACCTAGTCGCTACCCCATTTGCCAACCATTGCCTGCAAAAATCCTAAGCTTACAACTTTTGGTCGGCTTTGTTATTCCATTTGTTTCCACTTGATCTTCTTTTGGTCACAAACTCATTTCAAATTGTCTCTATGGCATTTCAAACCATCATTAAGTTGACCACCTGTGTTTGCATATCCGTTGTCGACCTCAGATCTTAAGTCGACCACCGACCATCTGCTAAGGCCACCTAGCCGACACCTCCACTAGTAAACCTGTTGCCACCTAAACATTAAATCTGATGCCTGGTCATTGCTCAAACATCCTTATACACTTCATTTGCCTCTCCTTATATGTTGTCGACTACCTTCAAGCATCCTGTCACCTTCCAAGGAAACTTCATCGATATACCCGGTCATTCATCGCTCTCGTTGCCTTAGGTTGAAATCTCTTAGAGTCGTGAAGTCTTAAGTTGAATGGCATGAGTTTTAACCCTAAAGTCAGCATTCAAAAACTTTAAGGTTGGTAGTAAAGAACTAAAGGTCAGCATCCAAAAGCATGAGATATGTAGTCGCTATCTAAAATCTGCCATTTCTTTAGTCGACATCATAAAGTCTAAGGTAATAACCCTAACTCAAAGTCTCCAAACTCTAAGTTGAAGTCTCTAAAACCTAAGTCGAGGTCTTCAAAATCCTAGGTCGCGGTCTACTTAGTCATAGTCATGCATTAAAGGAATTTTTCCTTTTTGGGGGTTTCAATAATTATGACTAATGTGTAAGCTCTGAATGTTTTAAATCTGAATCTTGTTTTAAAAGGGGTGGTTGTTAATCCAAACTGGCAAACATGAAATTTCTTACACACAAAAATATATGATCAAAAAAAAAATTGCATAGCATCTAAGCCAAAAAGTCATAAAATTCAAACCAATCAAACTGTGTCAACCTGGTTCTTTTAACATGCTATAAGGGGGTACTTTTTGCTTTTGGCCATAACAGGAGTATACGGGGTTGAAATCACACAAATGAATACTCGTCGGAAAGGTAATTCCATGAAGTTCACAATAGAGAAAGTTTGATAAGGTAATCTTATCATTTTATCAGCTCTTTTTAAAGTCAAAGTTCAGCCACTTCTCAAGCTTCAATATATCATTTTTCTTGGAAACTAATGTTTTTATCTGTGTAGCTTGTCTTAACCACTTGTCAAAGAATGGAGAAAACAAACTACTAATCTATCTTCTTGCAGGTTTGAATAGTCAAAGACTAATCCTTTTATTACTAGAGTAGGCACATTTAGTTTTGGGCATTAAAATTAACACTGTCTACTTTGTGTCTGCTTTTCATTTTTCTCGTCTTGCTTGTCTAGTCTGATTGTAACCCAATTTGGCAATGAAAGTATCCTCTCCCCTTGCCTAACCAACAGATCTAGGGTGCACGAGAAATCATTGCAAACTCTAGAGGGCCTACCTTCACATTGTGAGAAGGGGTACAACCCAAGCGAAAATAGATCAAAGCCAGGCCATTTCAATCTGCTATATAAATAATGTGTTTGTGACGAAAGTCACAAATGACGGGTGTTATTCCGCTATACCGATGAATGTTTCCCCCAAAACCCTATAGAGCCTAACCTCTGTAGGCTGGGAAGCCTCCATTAATGGAGTGAATCACCGCATGTATAGCCACCCGAATGGAAACCCTAACTAAAAACCATGTTTAGCAACCAAAAACCCCTATCTATTGGTGTAGGAGGAAACTCTGATAGCCGTCCCACATTTTTGTGGCTTATGGCAGAGATAGCAAGGTACCTCAAGATCTACGTATCCTAGGACCTAGAACTTGGTGTGCCTAAGAAGAGAGTGCATTGTAAGGGGGACCACATGCCCCAAGTTCCTGGAGCTATACACCATGAGTAGGTGTGGCTGGGTAAAACCAAGTGGGAAACCAACAGATACTGTTCTTACTTAGCCTAGGTTGTACACATTGATCATTGTGTTTGGTGTGCATGCATTTTTATGTGAGATCTTGTGTTTGATATCGCCACATCATCCTCAATCCACTTGTCATAACACATTTCCCAATCATTACACTTCATCCAATCACATCATCCAAATCATCCTAGTCCTCCACTCAAACACATCCCAATCGACCCAAGTCATCTAACCACACCATTCTACACCATCCCATCTAGTTTGACCATATCATTGTTAGAAATGAAAGCAACACTACTTGAATGGAAATCTGATTCGAGATAAATTTTAGCAAACTTTAACTATGTGTTTGTTATCACCCAGTTTTGCACCCTTGCATAAGCTGTGAAACCTCTGCAAACTGGAATAACATGGGATCGATCTCTAAGTGTGGGACTTTGCTAAATGAGATCAAACCTCCGGAGAAGGCCGGCTTCCTTGCCTAGATATCACCTAAAACTACTAAATTTTGAGGGGAAAAGGGAGAGAGAAAGCTTGTGATGAAAGTAAATAAAAGCTTAAAAAACATGAAAGGGTGATACACCAGACAGATTTAAAGAAACTTCCACAAAACTGAAGGATGCACAAAACAATTAGAATATGGCAAGTAGGCATACACAGGTTAGATGACTTTAGCAGAGGTGAGAAGCAATATAATTAAGAGGAATACAACATTCACAAACAAACCATATGTAGATTCACACAAAACTAGAAATCAATAAAGAGGTAAAAATAACTTGCATATATTTGACAGAGAGGCAAGGTTACAGTATATGGAAACTCTGTTTGGAAACAGAAAGACCAGAATGCCAAAAAATTTCCAACCTTTAATTACAATATCAAATGCATATATATAGCATTCCCAAAAAATATCCTAAGGTGATTACAAAATTTGCTCAAAAGCTATCACAAAAAATATCTCCATCGATGACTGTCCAGCTACATTAGTTATGGTGTTGAAATTTGGAACTAGGGAAGATATGAGATATTTAGAGTCTTTATTGCAGTTTCTTACTCATCAATCTATAGTAGAAAAGATGAAAATATTTGGAAGAGGAAGGTGGAAAGATATTTCTGATCATCAATGCAAGCTGCTCCATCTTTGTGCAGCAATGAATGCCCCAAAAATATCTTCATCTTGTTCAAGAAGTCACTGAGATATACATTTCCAGATCTGAAAAATGAAAAGTGACAAAAGCTCCTGAAAAACCCTGCCAAATGAAAGAGGGGACCAAAATATGCAACTTTGCCTCTTACAGCAGGCTGAAATTTGCCAAAATGGAGGAGATACAGGCGATCAAACTTTCGGTCAACTGCCTGTATATATCACTTTTGTATCTCTGTGTATATCGCTGCATCTTGGTGCCTAAATCGACACTCAAAAATTAATTCTGCAGCTCCTTTGTATGTACATGGCACTTTGTATATCAGGCCCTGTTTGTCTCTTAAAAAATGCATTTGAAAATGACTTGTATATGCAAGAGCCTTTGTATATGCATCTGTCCCTGCCACGTGGCACTTCCTGATTCGCCATTGAGTTGGAACTGGGACTCCCACTGAGGAACTACATCTGGTATTGGCCATCGGAAAGACTTAAAAACAAGTCACCGATGCATCATGTCTGGCTGAAATCTCCCTTGCATATCGGCCTGTATATGCAAAATACAAGCTGCGGACCTGAAAACATCATTAGCTGCATTTCATTGTTTTGCCGGGTCTAGCTTGTATATTTCTTACTTGTGCATTCTTTGTATTTTCAAAATTGCATATACATACAAGCTCCCTTGTATATGCGGGTCCAATCTCATGCATCTCTTCCTCTAAATATGCAAACATACAAACCGTGGACCTCATGCTTGAACTTGTGAAAATTAACTTTTTGGGTGAGATCCAGGTTGTATGTACCTCATTGTACATTTGTTTGTATATCGCAATATACAAACTCACATATACATACAAATGGGGAATCCTATTGGAATATGCCTGCAATGTATCTTTTACCTTGTATATTCCTGCATGCATGCAAATATACAAACACCCCTTCATACAAGTCAGACCTGAAGCCTGAATGAGCCAGAATGAAGTTCATTTGAAATCTGGTTTGCATATTGCCAATGTATATTTCGCTTGTATATGCGCAATATACAAGCCACTATTCCTGATCCTTTGTATGTCGAAACATACAAGCCTCTTTGTATATGCGCGATATACAAACATATTTGTATGTTTGTCTTTTGTATATCGACTTGTATATTTGAATATACAAGTGGAATATACAAAAGACAAACATACAAATGGGAATATTTTATGGAATATTCCTAGAATGTATATTCCAATATACTTTCCTCCTCTTGCATACAATCTCATTTGAACCCGCTAGCCCCACCACTTGTATGTCCTGCCGGCACTGTAGAAAATGTACATTTGCACCTGCATATCGGCCGATGCATATTTCCTTGTATTTTTCCTTTGTATATTTTGCTTGTATGTGCAAACATACAAGCACAAATATACACTCTCTTTTGTATATGCATCAATATACATTCCACTGTAGCTTTGTATGTCCGTCGGCCTTGTATATTTAATCATTGTATATTTCACTTGTATATGCAAACATACAAGTGCAAATATACATTCTCTTTTGTATATTTCTACACTTGTATATCTGAATATACAAGCCCCTTTGTACAAGCAGACCCAATATACATTTAGCAAATATTCTGAGAATCTGCAGAAGATTCTCTAAATGTATACACATTTCCTTGGCCCGATATACATTCAGAAAATGTATAAAACTCAATTTTTTCTAAATTTTCTAAGGCCGATAGGGATTGTAAGCCTGCCAAAATATAAATTTGAATTGTATGTTGACCACTACTTTGACCATGGATAACTTCTTTATTTGGCCAAATTTCAGGGTGATGTAAAAAGCAAACCTGCCTATTTTTTCAAGCTCTTTCCAATGGTAAGGTTTTTAGGCAAGGTTCCCTGGGAAATTTGGCACTTTTGCTTTATAAGGACCTTTTCAAAGGGATTTTCAAGGAAAATACTAGGTTGACTATTTGACTCTGGTCTGAGGAAAAAAGGGTCAATAGTGTTATTAATAGAGATTGTAACAAAACATAAACCCACAATACATAAATATACCAGAAGCAGAATGAAGCACATAACACAAGTGTTTAACGTGGAGAAAACCCTTTCAAGTAAAAAACTCCACCAATAAAAGAGGCCAAGTTGTATTATCTTCACAAAAGGAGATTACAAATACATTCACTTCCTCTGTCCTTCAACCTTCACTCCGGCAGAACTTGGGTACCTGTAAACTGTTATATGCACCTCATCTACTATGCTATGGTTTTTAAAGAATTTACACAACCTCAAGACATTAAATGACTTCTTACAAGCCCATAACACTTGTCAAGAGTCAACAATACAACCTTGGGCGTCCATGGCCAAGAATAGGCTCTTACAGGGTCATAAATGTTGTCATACATGCATCCTACACTTGGGAAAAAGTACCCATGCAAGCTTGAATGCCTTAGGGCCAAAAATAGCCACTTACAACATCTTATGACATGTCATATGCTATTATTAGTGTCATAGATTCTTATGACAACTTACAGTTGTCATAGAATCTCTTACACCTTCTTACAACATCTATGACGTGCGTCATAACACTAAAAATAGATTATTCCTCCACATGTGCACCCCACTTTGACCAATTACCATTTACCATAATAAATGACATCTCGTAACTACCACCGGTAACTCCGGGACTTACCATGCAGTAACTCTGTAATTACCGTGGACAGTAAATAATTTTTTACTTCTGCTAGTGAAACTTGTACATCCCTTATGGGTAATTACAAATAATAAATGGAATAATACAATATTGGGATTTATAAGGTTAATGGCACCTTATCCCAACATTCTCCCACTTGACATTATACATTGTAGATCAACCCATAGGAAATTAAATGAAAAATAATCAGGCACTAGAAATAAGGCCCATGGCCTCTCTGCACCACATGAACTTTCCTATGCTCACAGGCTTAGTCAATGAATCTGCAACATTCTCCTGAGTGTCTATCTTCTTCAGTTCAATCTCTACATTTGCAATCAACTGTCGAACAAAGTGATACTAAATATCAACATGCTTAGTTCAAGCATGATACATAGGATTCTTAGCCAAACAAATAGCACTTTGGCTATCACAACCAATCTGAATGTTCCTGCAATCAAAAGCAATACTTGTACACAATCTCCTCAACCAAACTGCCTCCTTAGAGACATGAGTAGCAGCTATATACTCTACTGCTATAGTGGACAAAGAAACTGTGGACTGCCTCTTACTCATCCAACTCATTGCACCTCCAAACAGAGTAAATACATAGCCACTAGTGGAGCTTCGACTGTCTAAGTCACCTACCCAATCTGCATCAATAAAACCCTATATGTCCAAAGATTTATCAACACTATTAGTACCAAAATAAACCAAACAATGATCAGGAGTACCTGCAAGATATTTAAACACCATCTTCGCATAGTTCCAATGTTGTCTACTAGGGTTAGACATAAATCTGCTCAAAACTCCCACTACTTGGGCAATATCTGGTCTAGTGCAAACCATTGCATACATCAAACTCCCTACAACACTAGCATATGGTACATTAGACATATCCTCAAGATCATCCTCAGTCTTTGGACACATATCTAATGAAAGCTTACTACCAATGGGTAAAGGAACTCTAACTAGATTACAGTCCTGCAAACTAAACCTCTACAAAATAGTATTCACATACTTATTTTGTGACAACCAAAGCTTTCTGTTAACTTTGTCCCTCCTGATCTCCATTCCCAAAATATATCTTGCAGCACCAAGATCCTTCATCTTAGATGCACCTGAAAGTTGGGCTTTAAGCTCACTAACCATACCCTTAGTATTGTTGAAAAACATGTCATCAACATACAAAGCAATAACTAGTATAGAATCATCAACATAATGAATGTAAACACAATGATCCTCCTCGCTTCTAACAAAATCCAATTTCAAAACAAATGAATCAAACTTTTGATACCACATTCTAGGGGATTGTTTCAGACCATAAAGAGACCTCTTTAACCTGCAAACCCAATGTTCTTTTCCTTTTACCTCAAAACCTATAGGCTGTTGCATATAAATTTCTTCTTCAAGATCTCCATGCAAGAATGCAGTCTTAACATCCATTTTTTCAATCTCCCAATAATAAGCTATAGCAATGGACAAGAGAAATCTAATAGAAGTCAATTTAACAACATGGGAGAATATCTCACCAAAATCAACTCCCTCTCTCTAGGAGTAGCCCTTGGCTACCAGTCTAGCCTTGTACTTCTCCAATGACCCGTCTGCTCCAAATTTCTTTTTGAAGACCCACTTAAATCCTATGTCCTTTCTTCCTTTGGGCAAACGAACAAGATCCCAAGTGTTATTAGATTCTAAAGCCATCATCTCCTCCTGCATGGCTAGCTGCCAAGACTCACTATCATCTATAAAAATAGCTTCCCTATAGGATCTAGATTCATCGTTAGTACTCAATAAAGCATATACACAACAGAAATCTGGTGGGCTATACCTATCAACTAGATTATGTTGTCTTGTGGATCTCCTCAAGGGTGGAGTAAGAGATTCTACTTGTTCTTCTGCATGATCATCTGCACCAACTTCTTCTGTAACAACAGATTCATCTTCATCAGAACTACTCAAATCTTCTTCTTCTTCTTCTTCACCCCCCAATCCATCATTTTGTCCTTCTTGAGGTGCATCTTACTACTCTAAATCAAAGTGCACCTTCTTTACCTTTTCATCTTTTTCTTTTGGCTGCTTAGGTTCAGAAATAGCTCTAAGTTCCCTGAAAATAACATCTCTAGAAAAGATAATCTTGCAGGTTAGTGGATTCCAAAGCTTATAACCTTTGACATTATCACCATATCCAATGAATGTATATTTTTTAGCCTTTGGATCCAACTTAAATCACTTTTCCTTAGGCACATGAACAAAAGCCTCACAACCAAAAACCCTTAAATGTGAAACAAAAGGTTTCTTACCTGTCCACACTTCATAAGGTGTTGAATCAAGAGCCTTTTAAGGAGATCTGTTTATCAAGTAGCAAGCAATACACACAGCCTCTGCCTAAAAGCATTTATCCAACTATGCATCACTAAGCATACTTCTGGCCCTTTCCATAATTGTTTGGTTCATCTTTTCTGCAACACCATTTTGTTGTGGTGTATACGGAGTTGTCTTTTATCTGATTATACCCGCATGCTTACAAAACTCATCAAATTCCTTAGAGCAATATTCCCCTCCATTGTCAGATCTTAATATTTTTATCTTTAAACCTGACTGGTTCTCTACTAAGACTTTGAATTCCTTAAACTTAGTGAAAACTTTAGATTTATGCTTCATAAAATAAATCCATGTAAATCTGGATACATCATCAATGAAGGTTACAAAATAACGAGATTTTCCAATAGATTCATTATCCACAGGTCCAACCACATCCGTATGAATAATTTCTAATTTCTCTTTTGCTCTATTTCTACCTGAAGGAAATGATTTTCTATTTTGTTTACCAAACACACAATGCTCACAGAAATCAAAGTGCTCATCAGAATAAGAGAAACCATCCAACAAATTTTTATTCTTAATAGTTTTCAATACATTATTGCTTGTTTGGCTCAATTTATAGTGCCACAACCTACATGTATTTCCAGTAGTGGCCTTAGATACATAGGAGGCATTACAAACTGTAATGGCTTCAAGTTTAAACAAGTTCCCAAATCTCTTCCCTTTCGCTACCACCAAGTTCCCTCTCATCAATCTATAGCCATGCTTGTCAAATGTCACATGCATTCCCAAATCATTCAACTTCAAAACTAAAATTAGATTTCTAGCTAATCCATGAACATGCAAAACACTAGGGAGGGTTTTAATCCTCCTATCACTGAAACACAACAATACCTTTCCTTTCCCAACAATTAGATATGTAGAGTTGTCACCAAGGTAGATATTACCTCCATCATATTCTTCATAGGAGGAAAACCATTCCTTATGCAGGGTCATATGAAATGAGCATCCTAAGTCAACCAACCAATGATCATTAGAAACAAGATTACATGTAGAAAGTAAAACTTCTTCACCTACATTCAAGGACTTATCCAAAGCACTCTTCCAATGTTTCTTGGGGTTTCTGTACTCCTTCACATGTCCCCTTTTACCACAGTTCCAACACTTAACTCTGTTCTTTTTACCAGGAGTCTTAGACTGGCCCTTGGACTTGTCCTTAGCCCCTTTCTGATCTCCCTTAGGTCCTCTTTCCTTAGACCTTCCCCTGACATTGAGAGCATCCCCTGAACTATCTGAACTCTTCTTCCTTAATTCCTATGACAGTAGCACTAAAACAAGAGCATCCAATTTCGGATCCATGAGGTTAGTAGTGATAGTAAGGATAACATGCTCCCAAGACTCAGGTAAAGAACATAGAAGTAAGATACATTTATCTTCCTCACTAACCTCAACATCTATTGAATCAAGCTGACTCACTAACAAATTAAAAGAATTTAAATGCTCTGCAACTAATTTACCTTCTCGCATTTTCATGGAAAATAATTTTCTTTTTAAATAAAGTTTATTTACCATACTCTTGGATTGATAGATCTCACCCAACCATTTCCACAACTTGTATGCAGTCTCTTCCTTTACGGCATTCAACAGGACAGAGTCTGAAAGACACAACTAGATGGTTCCCCGTGCCTTCTTATCCAGTCTATCCCACTCATCTTGAGAGACATCATCAGGTTTCTTCTCTTTTTGGACAGCCAACCATTGGTTTCTTTCTTCCAAAAAATTTTCCATTTTCAACTTCCACAACTCATACCCCATTCTGTTGAACTTCTCAATGTCCATTCGAGAGGTTGATGCAATGGTCGATGCAACCATAATAACAACACAAGATCTGCAAAACAAATGCAACCAAATCTCGCACTACAACTACAGCTTCCACACTACCACCCAAGAGTCAAAGCTAGACAGGCTCTGATACCCAATGTTAGAAATGAAAGCAACACTACTTCAATGGAAATCTGATTCGAGATAAATTTCAGCAAACTTTAACTATGTTATTAATAGAGATTGTAACAAAACATAAACCCACAATACATAAATATACCAGAAGCAGAATGAAGCACATAACACAAGTGTTTAACATGGAGAAAACCCTTTCTGGTAAAAAACTCCACCGAGAAAAGAGGCCAAGTTGTATTATCTTCACAAAAGAAGATTACAAATACATTCACTTCCTCTGTCCTTCAAACTTCACTCCGGTAGAACCTGGGTACCTTTAAACTGTTAGATGCACCTCATCTACTATGCTACGGTTTTTATAGAATTTACACAACCTCAAGATATTAAATGACTTCTTACAAGCCCATAACACTTGTCAAGAGTCAACAATATAACCTTGGGGGTCCATGGCCAAGAATAGGCTATTACGGGGTCATAAATGTTGTCATACATGCATCCTACACTTGGGAAAAAGTGCCCATGCAAGCTTGAACACCTTGGGGCCAAAAATAGCCACTTACAACATCTTATGACACATCATATGCTATTATTAGTGTCATAGATTCTTATGACAACTTACAATTGTCATAGAATCTCTTACACCTTCTTACAACGTCTATGACGTGCATCATAACTCTAAAAATAGATTATTCCTCCACATGTGCACTCCACTTTGACCAATTACTATTTACCGTAGTAAATGACATCCTGTAACTACCACCAGTAACTTCGAGACTTACCGTACAGTAACTCTGTAATTACCGTGGACAGTAAATAATTTTTTACTTCTGCCAGTGAAACTTGTACATCCCTTATGTGTAATTACAAATAATAAATAGAATAATATAATATTGGGATTTACAAGGTTAATGGCACCTTATCTCAATAATCATATCATTGGACTTCTTGAGCCCTACATCCTTTTTGAGACTCTACATCAACTATCCAACATCGATCTAGTCAACCAACGTTGTTCTTTGGCTTTGGTCGTTATCTAGCATTTGATCATATCAGTATTATCAACCAACCTTGTCTACCCTTGAGTTCATGAGTCTATCTCCTAGGAGATAATCTTATCCAATCAACCAACTAATCAAACCAACCCAATTAATAGACGAAGCAAATCCAACCAACCAATGAAGAAAACCACATAATCCAAGAGTCTCAACTTTGTCGCATAAGTTCAATCCACATTCATCCTACACCATGCTGACATTAGAGGACCTAGCACAAGATATCATTCACATACTTCACAAAATGCCAAAACCTCCAGACCAACAAATCATTCAAAAGGTCCATGGCATGATCCCAAAACTTCAAGCAAGCTAATCACCTCACATGCAACACCTCATAGCACAAATCCAACACCTTGTAGTCATTTGCCAATCACAAAACCCACATCATCATCCCTTGTCCATTCAAAACCAACCAATTCCACCTCATTCCTATGTGGCATTCCCTTTCTTTTCACACCAATCTAATCCATCCATATATCATAACAATTCCACATCATCTTGTCTTATTCCTTATCAATCTAATCCATTTGCATTTCAAATCACTTCCACGTCACCTTATCCTACATCTTCCCATAAGAATGTCACATCTGTTGATAACTGAGAGGGGGGGTGAATCAGTTATCCTAATAATTTCTTCCTTCTAAACTTTCTTATTAATCAATGCAGCATTAAATCAAACAAACAAACATTACTATGAAATGAAAAACACATGACACGGTATTTTTGACGTGGAAACCCTGTTAAGGGAGAAAACCACGGGGTGATTAACCCAAATATTATTCTCTGTTAGAAGAATAAGGAATTACAAAATGGCACTTGCCAATTAGGGCTCACTGCTCGAGCACACTACTCACAAAGAGGCTCACTGCCTACAAGGAGACACACTATCTACAAAAGAATGTCATACAATACTTGAACTGGTTGGAAGCATCCACATATGCTGGAGTTCAGTTTTGGTTAGGCTCAGTACACTGATCTGCTGCACTTCATCTTTCCTCTTCTCTTTATTCTGCTTTCCTTTCACATACTGAGTCTTTCTTACTGCTTATCTCTACTCTGCTCTTTTTTTCATATCCAACTACACCTTTTTTTCCCACACTCTCACAACTTAATTCATCCTATATATATATATCCACACTAGTGATTTCATTATCTTTCTAGTCAGCACCCAGAACAGTCTATCTTCTCACAAACTCTGTTCTGTCGGCTGAATCCTTGCACATCAAGTAATGCAGATCAAGCATATACTTGTAGAAATCATTAATCATGTCGGCCAAACATAATTCATGTCTTCATAACCTTTACCACTGTCAAAAACACATCCGGAAAGCAATCTGATGTTCTGTCAGTCAGTTCTTCCTCTGTTCACACTGTCACTCAAGAATCCGGTACTCAACTGTTCATATCTTTTTCGTTGTCCATCACCGGAGGCTAAATCCTTGCAATCTATCACTCAAGGTAGTCCTCTTGACTTTCCCAAATCTGCACTTCACCAAGATACTTCCTTTGAGAGATCCGGACCTGTCTGTCAGACCTTGCCATATGCTCTGTTCTTGATTATCGGACCTCAACAATCTTCATTCTGACTTCCGGTAGAGACACACCATGTCCTGTGGATGTGTGGGATGAACTTTGTTGCCATCAATGACAACAATCATAAATCCATATAGTGTCTCTTGCCAACAATCTCCCCCTTTGGCATTCATGGCAACACTTAGCGAAAAATGACTAAGTGTTTACACTAAGCTCCCCCTTGGCTGATGCTCTATCTTTATATACATTTTCCAGAGCTCCCCCTTAGTTGGATTCCTCATTTTTCACTGCTCCTCACTCCCCTTTGACATCAATGGCAAAGGGTAGGGTCTGCACACCAAAATTTTCAAAAATTTTACTATACTTAGCCGCATAAACATATGGCATACTTACATATACTTAAGTATGTCTACAAAAGTTGTCTTCAACTGTACAACTTTTGTCGCCCAACTCTATTTCATCCTGTCCAAAATTGAGATATGCCCACTCAATAGGAATGCAAATGCATCTACCCTTTTTAGATCTGTCGGATCATTTGTCTGGGCTGTGATTTGAGCTTCTGTTATAGCCTCATGCATGGCCTCTAGCTTAGGGACAATTAACCCCCAGAGCTCACTCAACCTGCTTATTCTATTTTTCTTTTCCTTCTCCAATTTCTTGATTTCACTCAAGACTGCTATAGTCTAATATTCTTGATTTGTTATAGAGGAAGAAAGAGGATCAAAACTTTGAGACAAGCTTAGTAGTGTGTCCTCTTGCTCTTTTATTTTCTTCTCAATATCCACTGTTACCTTGGACCAGGAGATACAAAATTTGTATATTTCACCGCCATCCTTAAGAGCATTTTCTAAGCTATTTATTCCAATATTCATGTTTCTCCTATCATTAATGATCAAACCCTATACCTCAGAGAACCTTTTATCCAAAAACTCCTTCTGGACCTTTTCTTCAGCTGATTTTTCTAGAGAATCAAAATGTGTACTAACACTGCTGACTAAGGTTTTGAGATTACCGGAAGAGGAGGCTGTGGGATCTTTCTGGACCAATGGCATAATCTTTTCGAGCACTCCGGAAGCAGCTTCTATCAACTCACAGTCTTCCATATGAGACTTTAGGAGTTTTTCATTTGCCTTAGCATTTGCAAATGAAGCTATCTTCATTGTCTGTACCGGAGAGAGGGAATCAAAATTGAATGGACCTTGTAGAAGCTCCGGTTCATCAATCTCTATTGTTTCTTTGCTCAGAAATTTTTGGACAGTTTGTGCAGTGTCTCTTGCTGGAGACAGATGTTTCTTCTCTTCTGCAGTCTTGGAGCTGTCCTTTGGAGTTTTCTCTCCTTCTACATTCTTACCACTATCAGTTGTGGTTTTCTCTGTTGGAGTCTTCTCTTTTTCTGCAACCTTGGTACTATCAACTTCTTTTTCTTTCACTCCTACTTCTTTCTCCTATATAGTGTCTTCTCCTTTAGATCTGGAGATTGTAGGGGAAACCGAAGGAGAAATGTTGGTTTGTTCAGGGCCCATCTCTTCTGTTGCTTTCTCAGAAGTTTCTTCTGTAACACTTGTGGATGAGGGATCAGTACCCAATTCCTCTACAACAGGAAGATTAAACCTTTTGAAGGCCTTTCAGAGGATCTCTTCTGTATCCATGGCCACTTTGTTAGTCTCACCAAGCATGAGTTGATTCATCCTTGCTTTACTCCTGAACTCATCTTTGTAGTCTTTGAATATTATGTTCATTGTCTTGGGATCCATTTGAGGATATAGCTGAATAACTATCTGCTCCCAGATCTCAAGATCTTTTGCCAGGGCATTGTTCTTTCTTATTTCTAACTCCTTTTCTGGGCTTTTAGGAATTAGAGATATAATCTCAACGAAAGCCTTATTGTATATGTTCAAATACCTGATTGTGGCTTCCTGCAGGATCTTTTGGTCAGCCTCATTGTAGTCATCATAGAATTCAACCATTGGTTGAAGGTTTCCATCCACAGTGACTGATTTGATTACACTCTCTAGAGACAGGGTGGGTTTTTCAACAAATTCCTCTACCTTTTCTTCCTTGTCTTGGCCTATGGAGGGTTTTCTAGATCCTTTCTTCTTCTGCTTCTTTATTTCCTTTACCCCCTCATCTGATTCAGTTTCCTCTTCATCTTTCTTACTTGTATAAGCCCTTGTGGCTTTTATTTTAGATCTTTTCTCTCCTTTACCGGATGTCTAACCTTCCGGTTTTGATGTTTTTGAGCTTTTGGTTGTGACAAGTGTAGATCCTTTTGATAATCTGGTCTGGGTTGAGGTTTCCACCAGAGTACTTTTCTTGCTTTTCTTTTCTGCCTCTTTCTTCTCTTCCTCAGCCTTTCGCCTCTTTTCTCGCTTGGCATCAAGTGCCTCCTTTGGGATGCCTAGGCCTTGAGCAATATGTTCTACTTCTTTTCTCACCTTCCTTTTTATCTTAGGTTCTCTGAGTTCCACATGGATCTTCACACTCAGCTCCTCAAAGGTTCCAAACCTTTCTGCCTTTGGATCTTTGGGCTAACTAACAATGTGTTGAACATGTAGTTCCACAATCTATTCATCAACCTCATACCCCATGGGCATGATCCAGACTGTCCTTGGCTCTACTGCCTCCATTAGGTATTGATCGGTATCAACCATAAAGCAGACTGAGTCTTTGTATTTTTCAACAATAGACTAGGGAATTCTTTCTCTTGCTTGCATCATGCTCTGGAAGTTTTTTAAGTATCCCCACAAGGCTGTATTTCTTGCTTTGGCATCCCCAAGTCCATGTAAATAATCTCTGATCTGGACTGCTACAGGTTTGTCATTCTACCATACCCATCCACTTGATCCGGGCAGCTCATTCATGAAGTAGAAAAATATAAATAATATAAGTGTACCATACTTGAAAGAATTCTTTTTGTCCTTTTTGATCTTTTGTATATTTTCCATTAATTGGCTTAAAAGAAGTTCACAGAGATCATAATCTGCATTCTTCCTCAGCATCTCATAGGTAGTATATATTGCAGTTCCGGATACAGAATTCTCCCTACTGGAGTGATAAATCTTGTATCCTATTATCATAGATGCAAACTTGATATCCGGATCAGAAATATCTTCAATGGTCATTGCCCTCTTATCAAATTTTGATCCGGTGGCCTCAGTTACAATGTTATTTTTGACAGATTTGAGGATAGGTATCCCTCTGGAAGAGTATAGACTAGTTACTGCCCTAATTGCCTCTTTTGGGATCTTGCAGGGTCTATCCAGCCATAGGAAGTTGTCATGCATTCTACTCAATATGTACCGGACCCATTCATCTTCTTCAAAGCAGGGGAAATGAATGAATTGATCAAAATGTTTCTTCTGGATACCCTTATACTCTGGTTTAAGCTCAAAAGCATTGTCTATCAGTTGTTTGTGATAGAAATCTCTCAATTTGAATTCCCCAAATTCCTCAATACTTGCATGTATGTAAACCCTAATGTCTTCTATGTGTAAAACGCCATGTGGAACACTAGAGAATGCTCCTAAGGGATCTACCTCCAATGACTTGTATGGGTGTTTCTTAAATTTAGGTTGGGGCCTATCTGAGATCTTTACTATATTTGGAGTAGCCATTTTTCAAAAGATTTGTAGTGAGATATCGAAAATGGAAAATACCTTATGCACCTTCAGTTACACAGAGTGGTTGGATTGATTTCTGTATGTAATGACTTCTGCAAGTGATCTTCGGTGAACTTGATGAATCTTGTTGCAGAGCTCCACTTTTTGCTTCTTCTTGAGTGCAGAATGAACAAGTGATTTATGAGAAATCCCTTATATTGCTCCACAAACCCTAATATCTGATTGCAATAAATGCTCGACCTACATTATTCTGGTTTGCCTTATTTGAATGACTTGAAGAACTAGATCAGTCCTGATCTACGAACATCATGCAGATCTTCCAACCATGAACAAATCAAGATGACACATCACAAGGACATCCCAAACACTCTGTCTAATCCACAGAATAAGACAATGCACTTCCGGATCTCTCCGGACCTTTTTGTAATCCTCTGTCATTCTGGAGCATCTCCCGGAATAGGTTCTACTTGATCGATCACAACTTCTTCATATCTTCATGTGGACCTCTGAAATCTTAGCTGGATCATCTCAAGACTCATATCTACAAACCCTTTACTCCGCATCTTGTGCCAGATCCGGCACCACTTGATTGGCTAGGGGAACAGGGTTTTCTTTGTGTCTCCCCCTGAGCCAAAGCTCACCTTTTAATTTCTAGAAGGAATATCAGCACCAAAGTCTGGTGCGGATCTAACCTCTACATTCTCTGAACTTTTCTTTACCCAAATCTTGTTCATCTCATTCCTAACTTCATCTGCATTCATTTTTTGTTTACCCTTGTCTTGATTCTGATTATATACCAGACCTCTTTTGTCCTGATTCTTACTTCTGTAGACTTTTGCATTATGATCGGACCTATTACAGATTTGGTAGATAACATTTCTTTGCATATTTGACTGATGACCTCTTGATCTGCATTGATTAGCCATATGACCTACTCTATTGCATGCAAAGCATCTACCATTGAATGATTTGTTCATTTGCATATTTCTGCATTCATGAGACTTGTGTCCATACCTTTTGTAGTTAAAGCACTGTCCGGAGAAGGATGGATTAGTCTGATTCATTCTCTTTCTGCACTGATTAGCTTTGTGACCAAAGTGATTGCAGCTGTGGTAGTATCCATTGAAGGATGGATATCTTTGAGCATTGGGTTGTCTTACCAGAGGTCTTCTAGACTTATCCCTTGGATTTTCTGATCCAAAATTCTTCTGACCAGATCCGGAGCTTTCTCCTTTCTCATATCCCAAACCACACTTGTCATCTGCCCTCTTTTGACTTCCAAGAAGAACTTCAAGTTGAGCAGAACTTATCTTGAATTTCTCTTTATATTCATTTGTTGTTTGAAGATCCCTTTTGAGAGAGATAATTTGATCCTCAAGTTTTTCTTCATTATCTTTAGCATCTTTAAGATCAGATTCAAGATGTCTGATAATCCTATCCATCTGGTGGCAATCTTCTAATTTCTCTTTGAGAGATTGTCTTAGATTGTCTTCAGTTTTTCTTTTCTCTTCAATCTCTTGGGTACACTTTATAACTCCTGATTCCATTTCATGTCTTACCATAATGACTTCTTTTGATAACTTTTCACATAACTTGGTTTTCTCAGTCAGCTCTTCATTTGTATTACTTTCTTCACTTTATCTTGCCAATTGTTGGAGCAGCTCCTTTCTCTTTTTCATAGAGAGACTTAATTTGTCTTTTAGTTCTCTCATGAATTCATTAGCCTGTTTGAGTCTTTCCTTTAATTCATTGACTTCAGAGTTTGACTATTCAAGATCCTCAAGGGCAGTCTTGAGTTGCTCCCTTAAACCATATGCATCCATTTGAACTCCCAGATCTTCCTCAAGCTGTTAGGCTCTATTAGGAGGAACTTAGCTCTTATACAAATTGTTGATAACTAAGAGGGGGGGGTGAATCAGTTATCCTAATAATTTCTTCCTTCTGAACTTTCTTATTAATCAATGCAGCATTAAATCAAACAAACAAACATTACTATGAAATGAAAAACACATGACACAGTATTTTTGACGTGGAAACCCTGTTAAGGGAGAAAACTGTGGGGTGATTAACCCAAAGATTATTCTCTGTTAGAAGAATAAGGAATTACAAAATGGCACTTGCCAATTAGGGCTCACTGCCCAAGCACACTGCTCACAAAGAGGCTCACTGCCTACAAGGAGACACACTGTCTACAAAATAATGTCATACAATACTTGAACTAGTTGGAAGCATCGACATATGCTGGAGTTCAGTTCTGGTTAGGCTCAGTACACTGATCTGCTGCACTTCATCTTTCCTCTTCTCTTTATTCTGCTTTCCTTTCACATACCGAGTATTTCTTACTGCTTATCTCTACTCTGCTCTTTTTTGCATATCCAACTACACCTTTTTTTCCCACACTCTCACAACTAAATTCATCCTATATATATATATATATCCACACTAGTGATTTCATTATCTTTCTAGTCGGCACCCGGAACAGTCTATCTTCTCACAAACTCTGTTCTGTCAGCTGAATCCTTACACATCAAGTAATGCGGATCAAGCATATACTTGTAGAAATCATTAATCATGTCGGCCAAACATAATTCATGTCTTCATAACCTTTACCACTGTCAGAAACACATCTGGAAAGCAATCTGATGTTCTGTCAGTCAGTTCTTCCTCTGTTCACACTGTCACTCAGGAATCCGGTACTCAACTATTCATATCTTTTTCCTTGTCCATCACCAGAGGTTGAATCCTTGGAATCTATCACTCAAGGTAGTCCTCTTGACTTTCCCAAATCCGCACTTCACCAAGATACTTCCTTTGAGAGATCCAGACCTGTCTGTCAGACCTTGCCATATGCTCTGTTCTTGATTACCAGATCTCAACAATCTTCATTCTGACTTTCGGTAGAGACACACCATGTCCTACGGATGTGTGGGATGAACTTTGTTGCCATCAATGACAACAATCATAAATCCATATAGTGTCTCTTGCCAACAACATCACCTTATCCAACATCTTCCCATAACAATGCCACATCATCATACCCCACTTCTTCCAATACCAACTGCCAAGCCTATCAATGGTCTCCACAACAACACTATCAAGCACTATTGATAGACCTAAGTCCACCTTTTCTCCAAGACCTAATATCCTTCGATACTCATGATACCTTTGACAAGGGAGACACCAACCTATAGAAAGCATCTTATGAGCATCCTCCATCACCATCTGAGCACATGCCAACACATGAGTCAACTAGTCCTCTCCCAACACCTTCATGCATTCCCAATCCTAGTCCATTGATCCATCAACCTTCTAATCCATCAAGCCCTCCACTAAAGGATCCATTAGAGATGACCCTACAACAATTGGTCCAAGAAGATTTGATTGAGCTGCCACCGATAAGATCCTTTGAAGAAATCTACTTTAAACCCCATTGGTATAACGATGATGAATATTGTGCATATCATAGTTGTAAGGTCCATCTCATATCCACTTGTACACAATTTAAAAGATTGATCAATAACCTAGAAGATTGTGACAAGATTGGGTTAGATAAAACCAATCCATCTAATCCCCTTATACTTCCATCTAGCCCAAGTCCTAGCCCATCTAATCCCACTATCCATCTCATAAGACCTAATCCAATTAGCCTTCTATCTAATCCCAATCATGAGTCTTCAGCTCCCATCAACCCTCCACCTACAAAGGATGTGATTCAAGGACTACTAGCAAGGAATAAATAATCCCCATGTTAGGCATCCATCGATGAGCCTACCAAAGAACCTTTGAATGCTATGTCCACTTCTACAACCCCATCATGTGGTTCACAACCCCTTGAGCATATTAAAAATTTTCTTCCCATGAGTTCATTGCTATCTCATGTTGTTGATCAAGAACCTATCCAAGAGTCATCTCCTTCCATCGAAGTAACCCAAGAGGTATATCATGAGCATGATCCCAAGTATGTGGAAATATTAGTCCCTAATCCGAATCAAGATCAAATCCTTCCTATTCACCCCATCCATAACATTTACCTCTTCCATGATCAAGATGAACTTACCCATGAAGAAGCTATCCATGAGCACCTTGATCTTATTCATAATCCTATACCCATTCCTGAGCAAGATATCCAAATTACTCCTATCCATCCTCCATCTAACCCTAATGAGACAATGTCTGCTTCTCATAATGAGACATGTGCTTCCCAAGAACACATAAACATAGAAGATCAAATCAATACCTTGGATCATAATGAGCAAAAGCAAGGTCCTAATGATCCTCCATCACCTACTATCAACCCTATCACAACTCCACCATCATGTCCTATTGGTCTTACCACCTTTATCCATGAGTGTTCCTCCTTAGAACACCACCAACCATTATCCTCTATTTCACCTTCTCCATCCAATAAGGAGCTCATGTCTAGTGCTCCACCTACACCTAGTCCCATTGTCTATCATATGCTTCAACACATGAACTACCAAGGTAAAGGCTTAGGCCTTCTTGAACAAGGTGTTTTGGAGCCCATCCATGTCAAAGTCCCTCCACGCTCATTTGGCCTTGGATACACACCTCAGGGTCAACAATCTAATGATGTTGGTAATTTCTCCATCCATCATAAGTCCACCACTACCTATCACAAATCTCATCATACACCCAAGACATATTTTGTCATTCCGCCTCCCTCCTCTTACAAATGTCAAAAGCATGTGACCGTACACCTTCCACCATCTACTTGGCCTTTGCTTCTTCCAACTCCTAATATCCCTCCATTGAATCTACCTCCACTACTTCCAACACCTTATTTATCCATCCATAAGCCCTCTAAAAACCCCAATTGTGACCAACAAATGCACATATTGTCTAAACATGGAGCTTCCACCAACCCCACTTCCACCATACCCATGGGATTCCAAAGCAAAAATTTGAACACCTCTACCAAAGAATCAAAGAAAAATCCATTTCAAAAGCTGCATAAACCCACACACCTCAAAACAAAAATGAAAAAGGTGTGGGCCCCCAAGTAACAAGCAATTACCTCAAAAGCTGCACAAAAGCCGCATATATCCCAACCCATACCTCCACAAGCAAAGTCAAAAACTAAAATGGTATGGGTCCCTAACCAACAAGCCATCAAGTCAAATGAGGCATCCACCTCTCGCGAATCTCAACCATCTCCTTTCATCCATTCTATCCAAAAGTAGCAAAATCATCCATCCCACATGAAAAGCAAAAATCATAAAAATACTGAGTCTATGTGGGTCCCTAAATGCTTACATCATCCATCTCCTAAACAAACATCCCCATTGTTTCCTACTCCACCATCCCATCAAAATCTTCAATGTTTATCACGGTGTGTACAACCGTTGGTCATGGTTCCTTTCCATCCTGCAACACTTCCACATACCTCCATCTCCCCATCCTTCATCCATTATCCTACATATCTTACCCATCACTTCCCTATGGTCCATGCTTTTGCATAAGCCCTTCATCCATAAGCCCTACATAATTCACATCATAATCCATTATTTCCCTACATAATCCACTATTGCACCTTACATAATATGCTATCTACTTACTCCATCTACCTCTTTCATGTGAACCCCTACCAACATCAATGAGCACAATTGACATGGTCCATGCGATGACATCCATCTAGCGGGACTATCACTTTCATGGAACCAGACATTTCAGTCCCTCACATCCACATTCACCTTCTCCTATCAAAAAAATGAAAAAAAAAATAAAGAGATATCCCTTTGTCCAACAATGAAAACCTAGCAAACAAGCACCCTGGATAAGTACCATGATGAAAACTTGGAAAATAGGCATCATGGGTAAGTTGATCTTCTATGTCACCTATACTTGGGGGCACCTTGTCTCATCCTCCTATCATTTTCCCACCTATCATTTCCCATCCTATCATATCCTACCATACCATTTCCTACCATCCTTATCCATTACATTTATACACCTACCCTATTGAGTCCATTCATCCACCCTTCCTCTTTTGATCTTGATAAAGATTGGGGGAAAAATGTTGAAACATGCTTAGAAAAAACTCTTGATGTACCTTATCCCTTCCAATCCATCTTGTCATCCTATCATAATCCCATTGTCATCATCCCAATCCTATCACTATTCTATCGTCATGAGCCTTGTCATGAAAAATCCCAAGCATACTATCTAGAATGGGGCATGTTATTTCCTATGCGACATAGTCTTTGAGATCACATCCTAGCTCTTTTATGCATACATCCGATGTCGCCTCCTCTTATCCAATCTTTTATCATGAGTCTTCCTTTCCATCCCTTATCGCCCATCCTTCTATCCATTCATCCTAATCCATCCTATATCCTTTCTTGCACCTAGACATGGTTTCCTCCCTTGTCATTGGTATTTTGCATAAAGGCTGTACAAATTGTAAATCCAAAAAATTATCACAAATATCCAAAAAAATCCATAAAAATTAGAAAAAGCCTTAAAAAATCCAAAAAAATCATAAAAAGCCCTGATAAAATCCAAAAAAAAACATAAAATCCAACAAAAATCCAAACAATTATCAAGGTCAATCATCACAATCAATCAAATCATTCAATCACCAAATCCAATTCAATCAATCAAATCATCACTTCAAATCGAATCAAGTCAATCTATTAAACCATCAAATCAATTCTTCAAATTCAATCATCAAAATCAAATCATCAAATCAAGCCAAACTCTCAAACAATCAAAATCACATCAACATCATATATCAATCAATCAATCAGATCCAATCATCAACATCACATCATCAAAATCAAATCAAAGCAATCCATAACCCGACCAATCCCTCCATCTTCATCATCATCATCAATAAAAAACAAAGTCAAAACTACATATCATCTCTATCGTTATGTGCCTTGATCCTGTGGATACAGGATATGTAGGCAGTCTGGAGTATGAAGGAAGTGCCTAGATTCAGGCACAAACAATATTCCTCTTTCTCCATCTCTCATCTTCTTC
This sequence comes from Cunninghamia lanceolata, assembly GCA_027924645.1. Lineage (NCBI taxonomy): Eukaryota > Viridiplantae > Streptophyta > Pinopsida > Cupressales > Cupressaceae > Cunninghamia > Cunninghamia lanceolata. The sequence goes on from BSBN01000193.1 coordinate 12,678,671, forward strand.
TATCATCTATCTTCATCAATTCAACAATCTTTCAAAACAATTCTTCCAATCAATCTTCATCAATCAATTCTTCAATCACTTCTTCTTCCAATCTTCATCCAATAAACTCCAAATGCAAGTCATCATGTATCGATATCAATCAAGCTAATCAATCAAGTCAAATTATCCAATCGTAATCAGTGGTCTTGATCCTATTCTTGTTGTAAACCCAATCAATCATCAACAAATCATCCATCATCCTTGTGTTTCTCTAGGGATATATCATTCCCCGCCATGACAACACTATCCTTATCTATCTATCTATCTATCCTCATCATCAATCAACAATCAATCATCGGTTTACGGCTTGACAGGGGCAATATCTTATTTGTTTTTGAATCATTTGTGCATGCTTGCTTGCTTGCTTGTGTGTGTTATCTTTTTATCTTGCATTTGTATCATATCAGTATCTTCCCAGGTAATATTCATATCATGTACCTAGATAAGGTTGTATTATGCTGGGGCATGGGACACATCGTCACCTTGGTCCTTATACCCTGGTGAATAACGTTTCGTTCTATATCAAACATATGGTTGCTCACTTTCATTGCAGCATAGCATATCCTTCCTTTTCTTCTATCCATTTCCTCCTCTTTCTTCATTGACCAATCCAGTTCATTTCAAGAGCCTACTCATGTTTATCCAACCCGCCTATCCTCTCAAGGGGGCATCATCATTCCATTCTCATCCTATCCTTTTCTTCTATTCGCACCTTAGCTTCTTTGAAATGATGTTACTCAACACAAATCTCATTATCTCGAACATCATCTCAAAGAGGGGCAAAATGTAGACATCCAAAAATATCCACTTGTCGCAATGTCACATCAGTTAGGCATCTTCTAGCATCAATTGCCCTAGATCCCCATACCATAACCTAATCTAACATTTTCTTCTAATCAAATTAAATAAATATAACAGTTATTTAATTTATCCCATTGCTCACATTACTAAATAAATAAATTTACCCCTCTTTCCTCTTGAATTTAAATAAAATAAATCTTTTATTTTATTTAAATTTATCACTTTATCCTTTTCCTCTTAAAATAAATAAATAATTTTATTTATTTATTTTATCCTCACATGCATCATAAATTAAATAATTTAATTATTTAATTATGATTTTCCCACCTTCCATTTCCAATTTGATTCACCTTCTAATTATCTCTCCCAAATCACTCACCTACCTTCCATTTTTCTCTCCCAAGTTGCATAGCAACTTTCCAATTCAATTATCACTCATGAAATGGAAACTCTATCCTTCGATTCTCTCATTTTGTCTATAAATTCACCAATTTTCATGTCATTCACATAGATGAACTTTGAAGCATCGTCACTCTGCTGAAATTCCGCCTCATCCATCACCTACCTATCTTCTTCTCATCAATCTATCTACCCTCATCCATCAAATCTCTATCATTGTTATGCTGCAAACATGAAGCAATCCACAAAAACAAAACAAGGAATCATCCAATCCAAGTGAAATTGTTCTTATTTGCATGTCTTCTTTATTTCATCTTTGGGTTTTGATTTCTTGAGTTTTGGGTTGAATTTGATCTCTCTATTGTTTGATCTTAGTCAATTTCTACCCAACACAGAAGGAACATCTACAAGACCAAAGACATTAAAATGAATAAGATCCAAAACACCACAAGATTTATGAGAACTCGAGTAAAACTAAATGTGGTTTTGTTTACCATAAATACAATGGTCACAAAAATCAAAATCAAGATTACAATCAATAACCCTTCAACAAGGTTTTTATTTTTCAAGGTCCTTAGACCATTTTGTCCTACGTGGCCTAATCTATGGTGCCATAACATAGTCTTCTCTGTAGGAAATTTTGATTTAGAAGAAAGAGCACCCTTAGGTACTCAAAATCCATGACCTTCCACTAAAAATGAAACCCTCTCTTTTTCCAACGAAGTAGTCACATATTTACTTTTCACAGAAGTACTATTGCACTCAATAGTGCATGCATCAATATTATATAGTGTGCCAAGTCTAGCACCTCTAGTGATCACCATAGCACCTCTAAGTATGTTGCATCCTATATTAGAAAATACTACCTGCACACCTGCATCTATTAGTTTTCTCACAAATAATAAATCTCATGCTAATCTAGGGATATGCAACACACCATTAATCATGTTTGTTCTACCATTAGGAAATCTCATTTTAACTTTACCATGGCCAACAATATTTAAATGAGAATCATCACCCAAGTATACCTTACCTCCATCAAATTCTTCATATTAAAAAAACTAATCTCTATTACGGGTCATATGGAAAGATTCATCATTACCTATATGAGTGGCCAAAGTTGCAATGAACGCATCACCATCTTCCTTCTTGGACTCAAAATCAAAATCAAATTTCTCTTTTTCTTCTTCTTTTTCTCTTTACACTCTTTATAGAAGTGTCTAGGCTTATTGCAATTCTAGCAAATAACTTTGGACTTTCTAGGAGACTTGTATCTCCCCTTGGATTTGGATTTGTCATGCTTCTCACTCTTCTTGCCTTTCTCTTTAGGTCTTCCATGAACACTTAGGGCTTCTTTGGTACTGATGGATACCTTCCTCCTCATTTCTTCAGAAAGCAAAGAACCCACAACATTTTCAACTTTCAAGTTAATAGAAGTACTCCTAATTGCCATAACAAGAGAATCCAACGAATCAGGTAAAGACAAAGCAAGACCTGACATCTCTCCTCCTCATCCATTTCTACAACAACTGATGCCAATTGAGCCACGAACATAACAAATTCTTCTAGGTGGTCTGAAATTTGTCCACCCTCTTCCATTCTCAAGGAATATAATTTCTTCCTCAAGAAAATCTTGTTCACTAAAGATTTGTCTTGATAAATTTCATCAAGTTTCTTCCATAGTTTCTTTGTAGAGGGATTTTCATGGCCATTGATTAAATAGAGTTTGTCAGGAATAATCTAATTAAACCCTTGGCTTTATGGTCCATAACATCATATTCAGTAGCCAAAGTAGCATCTATGGGCCTTGAAACTTTCTCATCAATAGCATCCCACAGATCTTGATCAATTAATAGTCCTCCATCTTCAGCTTTCGCATCTCAAAATTGTTACCAAAAAAAATTTCTACCTCTATTCTCCTTGATGTGCTTTCCATCTAAAAATCCCTACAATAAAATCACAATGTATTTTCTACATAAGCTCCCACTCAAAACTAGGTTAGTTTAAAAAACCCAAGAACCCACAACTAAAAACAAAGGAGATCAAGCTATGATACCACTTGTAAGGAAGCTAAGGTAGTGGAATAACTTCCTACACTAATCTTGAGGGGAGGGATATGCAGAACTTTTTAGATCTTTACAACAATTACAGAAATAAAAACAAATAACAATCATACCACAACACAATAATTACATGGGGAAACCCTTTCTAGAGAAAAACCCCACACTCCAAAGCCGCTAAAAATATATTATTCAAGAATCAAGAAGATTATGATATACTTGCAAAGCAAGCCTTCATAGGAGTATAACCAACCAGAGATTTAGAGGCAACTTAACATCTATAAGACTCTTACACACAACCTCCATCTCAAGTTCATGATATATAGGAGATACAATACAATAAACCACCAACGATAATTACAAAACCATGAGCCAAAACCACGCAAAAGTGGCACCCAAATTATCTCCAATAAGAGATTCCTTGTGATGTGCCAAATCACACACCAACACATGTAACTCTCCCCTTTACAACTCTTTTAAGTTTCCAACACATTTTTACATTTCTCAAAATAGGAGGTCCAACTTTCAGAGGCCATAACTTTTGATCTGGGTGTCTGATTAATGAATTGTTCAATGCGTCAGAAATATTGTGAAGAGATCTATCAAGATATAACCCACTTCACTAGTTATGACAACTTTCAAGGCATTTATGGACCTCTGTGTGCCTCAAATCTGAGTTCAAAACTTTTTCTAGGAGTTTCAAAAATAGAAACTTTAATATCTTGCAATCCAGGTATGATCTTGAGTTGAAACTCACTTGAGATATTTACTTGGCAATTTTGCACCTTTTGGAAAATTTTTAGGTCGATCCGAGCTCAAATGTAGGGTTACTAAAAATAGTAAATCCTATCATTTTTAGCTCTTTTGAAAATTTTGAAAGTTCTAAACCATTCTTCAAGATAAAGGGTATTCGAAAAGACCAAAACTGGGAAGAATAGTAACCTTTTGTAGTTGCAAGGTTTAGACACCTTTCCTAACAAGACAAGGCCTAATTGCAATCCATGATTAGAAATTTAGTAATGAAAATCACATAAATGTAGGAGTCAAGGACAACACTGAGAGGGGGGGTGAATCAGTGTTGTGTGAATTTTCAAATCTTTTCAAACTTTAACTTGGAGAGCATAAGGAGAGAAAGTAATCATTGAATTGTCAAACACATATGCACATAACTTTGTCAAACACATATGCACATAACTGATAATGATAAACAAAACTCATGAGTAAAACATACAACCATAGAAAGATGACCAATATGAATCAAGACACAAGAATTACTGGAGTGGAAAACCCTCTCTGGGTAGAAAAACCACTCATGAAGTGCCTCATTGGCTTAACTTTGAAAACATCTTACAAAGCCTCACTGGCTGAATATTATGTCTCACTGACTATTGAGGTCTCACTGACCTACAAGCCTCACTGGCATACTGTTTAGAAGCACCAGCTTCAAGGAGCACCAACCCCTATTACAGAACAAACTGAAAAAGAATTCAGAGGGTTTCTCTGTTTCAATACAAAACATTTCTTCTTTCATGTGTCTGTCAAATGTCCATTCTGATAAAAAACAATCCTACATCCAGATACACTCAACAACAACCCCTATTATCTATGTTTCATCAATGTCTATTTATAAATTTGCATCAATGCATCTAAAAAGTCCTTTCACCTTTAAAACATATTTTTCATTATCCTCTTATCAAAACCTTTCATCTTCTCTGAAAGAAAATAGATCTCCATTCTGTATTCTTTTTAAACTGCAAAAAGAATTCATTATAAAGTATTTTGAATTTGCCCCTGTAATAAAATCTCTGTCCTCATTTTCATCTTCCATCAAAATGCCTTCATGCATGATCCTTCATATTCCTGCAAAAGAATCTCCAATATTGTCCCTTCAAAAATAAAATCATTTTGCCCGTGCAAATTCAATCTGCAAAAATAACTCAACCAATTTTTCAATCAAACTTCTCTGCAACATTATTGACAAGATCATTTCATATTCTCTATCATTTCAATCATTTCACCTTCTCTCTGTGAATCACAAAAACCATTTTGTATTATCCTCTTTTTAAAAAAAAAAACTTGATCTTCTATCTCTGCATCAAATTTCTTTCAAAATAACTGATCAACATTGATATTCTTATTTGAGCAATTTTATCTTCATCTGTAAAAAAAATGACTCTTCAAAAACTAATATCTTTCAAATTCTTCATAATCCTTGTGCAAAAATTCCTTGATCCAGTTTTTCTTTTCTCTCTATATATTCATCTACTGAATCTGCAAGAGACCAATCTATCTCTGAAAAAAAATTCATTAGGATCCTTACAAAAATCTTAATGTTCCACAAATATCTCTTTTAAACTTTTCTCAAGAAGAATTTTTAATCACTGCTCAAAAAAAAACAAAAAGCTTCCTTCTTTACCTTTTTAATACACGAGTTAAGATGATTAAAATAGAATGAATCTCATTAAAAATCTCACACAAAAACTTTTGAAAGGAAGATCTTAAAAAACACCAAAAAAAATTGCCTTTATATCGGGCTAAACTTAGCCTCAGAAAAATACTTTCCAAATGGTCACACACAGTGACATCCATTTGCACGTCAAAGTGCATACACATGAAGAGAGGGCTCAATTTGAATGCCGACCATTGATTTCACCATACCCGCTCAACCTTCATTCAAATACAACCTTTGATTAGTTTTTGGCGCCCATCCGCTTCACCCTGCCACCGATGGAGCCGGTCTCACTAGGAATAGGGGCCGGTTATGGAATGTGACAAACACCCTTTAGTTGTCACTTAAGTGACAATGACCATTTCAACTGGTCAATGGATAAATAAAACAAAAGTGAATGACATTCTATTCATAGATTATAAAGGGTAATTTAGAACTATAGACTTCTAGGTCTTTAATTGTTAGGTTTACCTAGGATTTAAATCATAAGACTTTTAGGATTTTAAAGTCTTCAAAATTCTATGATCAGAGATATAAAACCTAGCATAGACAGAAATGTGAACAAATGTAAAAAACTCATAGAAGAGTCAAGAACATATTTATACTATAGCAACTAAAGAACATTATGAGATAAAGACTTCTCGACACTTGATCTAGCTCATGACCCTTGATAAAATCCTAAGAAGACATTTTTGTTCACATGCCACTGTAAGAGTCTTGTCAACAGAAATTGTCAAGAGACATAAATGAACACTATATAAATACTTTGCAGGAGACAATGACATCACAACTGTCACAACTGAAACTAGGATCAAATGAAGACCATACTATCAAACTTTCATTATGAAGAACATGCCACTGAATATTATGTCATTTGCTACTGATCTGTATTGCTTCTTGCATTACTGACGCATGTCTATTTGTCATACCAAGATCAAGAAATCATCTCCAAGACACCATCACTGAATATTGTCATGACATGAAGTAACTGAACTCAACACCAAGTAACATGAACTCGAAGAACATAAGAAGACACATTGAAGGCCAACCTGATCAACCAAGTCCTGATGACATCAAACACACTGAGGACACCTTTTTGACATCAATGACAACCTGACTCCATCAATCTCCCCCTTTGTCATTGATGGCAAAACCACCTGATGCATATTTTTCTTTCTCCCCCTTTTTGACATCGGATGACAAAGACTATTATCTCCCCCTGAGAACAACTCCATTGAAAAGATGTTATATCTTGATAATTGCAATCACCCTGCAATATGAGAACTTTGAAAACATAAACTTTTGTTATCTTTGAACCACTTACCAAAATCTTTGAAGCCATATGACAATACCACTGTGAAGATGAAGACTGACACATTCCTTTCTGATAACATCACAAACTTTCAAAACAAACAGTTCTTCTTCAATCAACAACCTTTTTGACCTGAAATAACAAATCTCCAAGATCTTCCATGTATAAAAGATCACAAACAAATTACTACTCAGAAATATCATTGGTAAACACTGACAAGACTAACCAACATAACTCAACTCAACTCAACACTTATCCACTTCCTGAATTAGTCCTGAAGCAACATATCAACCTGAAGTATACCATCCATTTACTGACAGTCAACCTTCTGAACACTTTTGCAAAGAGAATCATAAACATACCAATACTCTTTGATAAACAATTTTGCAGGTAAAAAAAAAACATGTAGACCCCTCATCACACAGATGCCAAGATGACCATTTTTGATAAGACCTTTACTTGCCTCTGATTTGAAGAAAAACAAGATTCACCATTAAAGTCATAAGAGACGCTGGATTGTCATAACTTGAAGCTCATACCTAAAATCACCACACAATTTGAACAAACCTTTCTAAACCAAATTAATGAGAAAGACACTATCTTCAAATCACCTGAAAGCTCCAAGGTACATGTCATAAAACATAACTCAACAAAATAATAGATATAATCATCAAGCTGATTTCCTGATATGAACTATCATCCTGCATATTCTGACATCTTTTCTTGATAGACCATCTTGCTGTTCCTGCACATATTATACTGTCAAATCTGATATACAACACTCTGGCAAAAACTGATATATACATAATCAAATCTGAAACATACTGAAATCAACAAGAACTCTTGCCTCTTGACTTCATCATTCAAAACAAGATATTATTGCAACAACACTTTCCAAAACACTTTGGATTGCAATACCATGATAATTCAACCTTTGTAATCAACAACATGATCAAGAACAGTTTGTGCATTTTGAACTCCTGAAACATTTTTTTTTTTTTAAAACCTTGAAATCATAATAAGCCAATGAACACCTGTATCACTGACAACATTGTCATACACTGAAACTCAAACATCAGAAACATTATCAAGTAAGCATGATAAACAAAACAAGTTTATCACATAAACATCAACTGATCCTCCTGTAACTTCTTGGGGATAAAAAATAGAACAAGAGCAACTCCCCCTCACATTATACTATCTGTTATGCAACAGATGAAATGACTTGTGCAAGATGCACAAGCTTAGTATTTGACTTCTCTTGACTATATTTCTGCTTCCAAATCTTAACAGGCTCTTTCTTCCTCCAAACCTTTTCTGTCTTTTTCTTTTCCCAACCTTTCAAATTAGGTGGAGCTCTCCTGCAACTGTGTGCTTTATGACCAAGAGAGTTGCAATTATAACAAATTATGTTGTAATCAAAAACAATTGACTGATAATACCTTTGATCATTCATATTAAGCTTCCATGAAGGATCATACACTCTGTTCATTTTGCAGCTTCTTTGAATATGTCCAACATTATTGCACTTGTAACATACAAGGTTAGTATTCCTTTTGCACTCAACTGCTTTATGCCCAAAATGATTACAAGTATAACAGTAACCATTAAATGAATAGTTATACCTGTACATGTAAGCTTGTCTTATAGATGCAGGTTTTCTAAAATTTCTTCTTTGATTGTGCACAGATTCATCTCTCATTTTCTGTTCAGCTTCATTCTTCCTTTTTCCTTCTGTGGCAACATGACTTAAATCAATTTTCCTTCTAGGAGTCTCTCTAGCTTTGGAACATTCCCCTTCTTCAGTACTCTTTTCAAACAGTAGATTCTTGTGCAACTTAGAGGAAGCTTTTTCTAACTCCTTTCTTAAAGAGACTATTTCTGATTCTAGTTTTAGATTCTCAATCCTTCTAACTTCAAGATCAGATATTGAAAGATCTGCTATCCTCTTAGCTTCTTCAATTTCTGTCTTCAATCTAGCAATTAGTTTGTCAGAATCATCAATATACGTCTTTAAGGTTATAATTTGACATTTGGCCTCTTCAAGATCTGTAGATACAATTTCAAGTTTTGAGAGTACAATATCTTTAGATTCTCTTTCTTGCTGCAACTGCATCATTAATTTATTGTTCTCTTTCTTATAATTCTTGAGCTCACTCAAAGCATATATGAGCTCTCCTTCCAAATCAATCTCACAGTCTTGTTCATTATAATCCTGATCATCATCACTTGTAATGCTAGCTTCTTCTGAATTTGATTGAGATTGAACTTCAACTCCTTCATTTGAAAGTCTCTTTTCATTGCTACTTTCTTCACACACCAGAATGCCTCCTTCTTTATCATTATCTTGATAAATCCTTTTCAATCTCCTCCACATATCCTGAACTGTAACACAATCCATAACTTTACAAATAACATCATTAGACAGAGCAGATAATATAGCCTTCTTTGCAATATTATTATATTCAAGAACTTCTTTGTTATTTGCAGAATTACCATTTTCAACCGACATTAAAACATCATATCCTAAGGAGGATAAATATACTTGCATTCTAACATACCAAACTGAAAAATTTGAACCATCAAACTGAGGAACATCTGAAACCTTTTCTTCTAAGATAATATCAGACTTAACATGGAGAACATCTTTATTAACTGACTTTATATCAACATCAGGATTTGATAATGTCTTTTGTATCTTCTGATCAGAAAGAATCTTAACATTTCTCATGTTCTTATTTCTCCTGCACTTACCCATTTAACTCCACACACAGGACCTACCCAAGCTGATTAAGCTATAGAAGAGAAACTGGCTCTGATACCAATTGTAGGAGTCAAGGACAACACTGAGAGGGGGGGTGAATCAGTGTTGTGTGAATTTTCAAATCTTTTTCAAACTTTAACTTGGAGAGCATAAGGAGAGAAAGTAATCATTGAATTGTCAAACACATATGCACATAACTTTGTCAAACACATATGCACATAACTGATAATGATAAACAAAACTCATGAGTATAACATACAACCATAGAAAGATGACCAATATGAATCAAGACACAAGAATTACTGGAGTGGAAAACCCTCTCTGGGTAGAAAAACCACTCATGAAGTGCCTCACTGGCTTAACTTTGAAAATATCTTACAAAGCCTCACTGGCTGAATATTATGTCTCACTGACTATTGAGGTCTCACTGACCTACAAGCCTCACTGGCATACTGTTTAGAAGCACCAGCTTCAAGGAGCACCAACCCCTATTACAGAACAAACTTAAAAAGAATTCAGAGGGTTTCTCTATTTCAATACAAAACATTTCTTCTTTCATGTGTCTGTCAAATGTCCATTCTGATCAAAAACAATCCTACATCCGGATACACTCAACAACAACCCCTATTATCTATGTTTCATCAATGTCTATTTATAAATTTGCATCAATGCATCTGAAAAGTCCTTTCACCTTTAAAACATATTTTTCATTATCCTCTTATCAAAACCTTTCATCTTCTCTGAAAGAAAATAGATCTCCATTCTGTATTCTTTTTAAACTGCAAAAAGAATTCATTATAAAGTATTTTGAATTTGCCCCTGTAATAAAATCTCTGTCCTCATTTTCATCTTCCATCAAAATGCCTTCATGCATGATCCTTCATATTCCTGCAAAAGAATCTCCAATATTGTCCCTTCAAAAATAAAATCATTTTGCCCGTGCAAATTCAATCTGCAAAAATAACTCAACCAATTTTTCAATCAAACTTCTCTGCAACATTATTGACAAGATCATTTCATATTCTCTATCATTTCAATCATTTCACCTTCTCTCTGTGAATCACAAAAACCATTTTGTATTATCCTCTTTTTAAAAAAAAAAAACTTGATCTTCTATCTCTGCATCAAATTTCTTTCAAAATAACTGATCAACATTGATATTCTTATTTGAGCAATTTTATCTTCATCTGTAAAAAAAATGACTCTTCAAAAACTAATATCTTTCAAATTCTTCATAATCCTTGTGCAAAAATTCCTTGATCCAGTTTTTCTTTTCTCTCTATATATTCATCTACTGAATCTGCAAGAGACCAATCTATCTCTGAAAAAAAATTCATTAGGATCCTTACAAAAATCTTAATGTTCCACAAATATCTCTTTTAAACTTTTCTCAAGAAGAATTTTTAATCACTGCTAAAAAAAAAACAAAAAGCTTCCTTCTTTACCTTTTTAATACACGAGTTAAGATGATTAAAATAGAATGAATCTCATTAAAAATCTCACACAAAAACTTCTGAAAGGAAGATCTTAAAAAACACCAAAAAAAATTGCCTTTATATCGGGCTAAACTTAGCCTCAGAAAAATACTTTCCAAATGGTCACACACAGTGACATCCATTTGCACGTCAAAGTGCATACACATGAAGAGAGGGCTCAATTTGAATGCCGACCATTGATTTCACCATACCCGCTCAACCTTCATTCAAATACAACCTTTGATTAGTTTTTGGCGCCCATCCGCTTCACCCTGCCACCGATGGAGCCGGTCTCACTAGGAATAGGGGCCGGTTATGGAATGTGACAAACACCCTTTAGTTGTCACTTAAGTGACAATGACCATTTCAACCGGTCAATGGATAAATAAAACAAAAGTGAATGACATTCTATTCATAGATTATAAAGGGTAATTTAGAACTATAGACTTCTAGGTCTTTAATTCTTAGGTTTACCTAGGATTTAAATCATAAGACTTTTAGGATTTTAAAGTCTTCAAAATTCTATGATCAGAGATATAAAACCTAGCATAGACAGAAATGTGAACAAATGTAAAAAACTCATAGAAGAGTCAAGAACATATTTATACTATAGCAACTAAAGAACATTATGAGATAAAGACTTCTCGACACTTGATCTAGCTCATGACCCTTGATAAAATCCTAAGAAGACATTTTTGTTCACATGCCACTGTAAGAGTCTTGTCAACAGAAATTGTCAAGAGACATAAATGAACACTATATAAATACTTTGCAGGAGATAATGACATCACAACTGTCACAACTGAAACTAGGATCAAATGAAGACCATACTATCAAACTTTCATTATGAAGAACATGCCACTGAATATTATGTCATTTGCTACTGATCTGTATTGCTTCTTGCATTACTGACGCATGTCTATTTGTCATACCAAGATCAAGAAATCATCTCCAAGACACCATCACTGAATATTGTCATGACATGAAGTAACTGAACTCAACACCAAGTAACATGAACTCGAAGAACATAAGAAGACACATTGAAGGCCAACCTGATCAACCAAGTCCTGATGACATCAAACACACTGAGGACACCTTTTTGACATCAATGACAACCTAACTCCATCAATAAAGAGGGATCCACAATCAATGAAGGACTAAACCCAAGATAATGCACTAGATATGCGCAAGGAGAAACCAAATCTAGATAAATGCTGAGAAAAATCATAACAAACATATTTGAAAGTTATAAAAAAAGGTAAGTCTAATTGTAAAGGATAGGCATGGAAGGGGTGTCGAAGTTATAAGTTCACCAAAATTTAGGTAAAATAAAAAATCTCCACACTAATCTAGATGTCTATTTATAGGGGTGGTAAATCAATAAATATAATTAGACCCTAAATCAATTTAATGAGATGATGTCTACTTGATGTATTGAGACAAATAAATAGGAATGATAAATGAAGATCAAAGATATTAGAGGGTTTACATAGAAGGTGAATTGGTTTTGACTTTGATTGTTAAGATGCCACTACTAAATCTTGTGAACTAGAAACTAATATTGGATCTAGGATCAATGACCAAATTCAAGAAAAATATATGCTTTCAACAGTCTGGGACTAGATTGCACCCATGATCTAGCCAATGGGCACCATTCTATCATGGGTGGTGTGATTTTGTCCAATGTAGAATTAGTATTTCTTGCCTATAGAATTTATTGCCTTGATGTATAATTGTATTTGAAAAAAATATGGTTTTAATGCTTGCTATGAATATAGGGTTCAAGTATGAAATCTCCTTGATGAAACTCAAGCCTCTAGGTTGATTTGACATTATTGAAAAAAAATAAACGGGGGAAATAAATATTGATTATCTAATGTTTGATGCAAGTTAAGTCTAATACAAATTGTGTCTAATGTTAGTTGTGATTAATAATTAAGTTTTGAGTGATGCTTTGATATGAAGATTGAAAGCTAAGAAGTGATATATGTTGAATGTTGAATTAATGCATTTGATGCCAACTAAGACTAAAATGTGACTGATGTGTGTGAATGGATATGTGAATGCAACTTGTCACAAATCCATGATAGAAAGTGCCCTAGGATGATGTCCTTAAATACATAACCTTGGACACACAATTTGAAAATTTTGGTGTCCACGATGATAGGTGATAGTCATATCCCAAAACTTTTTATCTTAGAAAGAAATGATTTTAAAATTTGAATTTGGGGACTAAATCACCCCTAAAATTTAGTTTAGAGAACAAGGTCACAAGTGAATTCCATTTTAGAAAGGGAAATGCCCTATAAAATAGATTAATCATGTTTTAAAATGGAAGATTTTATATATCAAAATATTGGATTCAAGTTTAAGCTTAGTAACCATGCCAAAATTAAATGCTAAAATCATATATTAAAACACCATACAAATGACATGGAACTAAAGAAGATTAGGATGGGGTTTGCATGCACTTTTCTTCTCTAAAATCTCTGGAGGTCAGGAAGGAATGCTAAGCCACACGTTTCCATTTATCTCTTAAATTAGAGTTCAAGATATGGGCCAGTGCAAGTCTATTTGATTTCACCGATTAAATATTTACATCACGAAAGTCTATCCATACAGTTTTGTGGGTGAAATTGCACCAGATTTCAATTTTATTACCGAGATCAATTTAAAAACTCTATTTTGTGGATTGAATGTTTTCCACCTTTCAACTTGATCACCCTTCTAACTTATACTGAAATTCTGGAATGATTGCTCAATACCAACGACCTTCTGCCCCGGTAATCCAACATAAATTTGCAGCACTCAGCTCCTCTCATGGCCTCTGTGTTGGGCTTAAAATGTAGCAGCATGTGTTTTGCTCCTATACACTCTGCTGTAGTTGTTGATTCATCTTGTGGTCGTCTGCATTCCACAAGTCTACTAACGAAAACTGAATTGAAAACAAGTTTTGGTGGTTTTTTCATTCTGAGTGCTGCTGCTATCAAGAAGCACGGAAGTCATGATCCCCATAGGTCAATATGGACTCTGAGAGCAGCATCCGGGGAAGGTGGTATGGTTAAAACAGAAGAGCTTGATGAACCCATTTCTCTGGGGACAATGAAGCTCCCTCCCAATGTGGATTTGAAAAAGATGGAGACACTACTCTTCCAGGTAAGTAACTATGGGGTATAATCTGTGTGGAGAGAAAACTGTCATAGACTTATTAATTATAGGTTAGTTTATCATATTGTAGATTGGGCCCTATTTTGAAGACGCTTAGTGCCTTGTCTGTAAAGGATCCTGTCTGGCACAGTACTTCTTCTATAACACGACTTATTGCAAGTGTCGCCTGTCTCGTATGTTCTATATTCATGTATTTTATTTTTCCATTTCATGTCGATTTTGTCTGTTGTACATATTTTTGGTGTAGAACACTAATCCTTTTGAATTTTGCATACAATTGTTATCTGGTAAGTTCCAGAAAATCATTATTTATGCACTGTCCTGCTATTGTGAGGGATCGGCATAAAATTCCATTTGCCACACAAAAAAGTTGTATCTGAGTAAGCAATCTGATGAATGTCAGAGTGCCCATTTTGACTAGAACCTTGGTTGTCATTCTGAAAACCAGTCACTCCTAATCTAATATGCCTTTGAGTCCAAGCAAGGTCATTGTGTATACCTGCAATGGGTGTAGGCTGAATGAACAGAAGTAGTGAGATTTTTCTCTTTGGTTTAATCCCAGGATTTGTATAATTGCCTTGGCCAAATTGTATTGAGTAATCTCTTTGCCGATGTCCAATTGGGCAGGGAAAACCCTCTTTCCATGAATGCAGAGGTGAGACAATTGGGCTCCTACCATTCACGAGATTAGGGTGATTCCTCCTGTAATCAGATGTCATCCCAGGGTTATTATGATCAGCTTCCTATGGTAACTGGTGTGTACCCATTACTGAGGAATTTCTGAGGAGCTTTGAACTCGAGCTTGATAGGTGTGAGCTAGCATTTGTTCTACTGCCTCAACACAGAGAGGTCCAAATCAAAAGAAAATCCAGTAATGTGTAATGCATGTAACCAATCGAGTCAGTTGCTGTCCAAAAGATTTACATTTGTATGAGCAGAGAACCAATGTTCTATGTAATGCTCAAATTGACATCAAATTTTAGTGAAGTGATTTGGGAGGAAAAGAACACTTACATTTCGGTTGCATCCCTGTCATTTCGCTCTAGGCATCCAAGTTGCCTGCAGGAAAGTGGGTCCTTTTAAAAATTTATTCAATAAAACAAATTTATGGCCAATGGACAAAATTTGCAATTTTCATCATAGTTGAGTCTGCTGTTTTGATAACAGGGGAAGCTGGACAGGGAAGAAAAATATAGTTGAATGATCAAATGTTTAGTTGCTATCCTAAGACCCATTTAAGAAGGGGTATAAAACACAAATCTTGCCCTCATTTCTGCTATAATGATAATACATAAAAATGAGTATAAGAGGTCTTCAGGCTTAAACCATGGAAGCCAGGATCAGACTCAGCTTGGACATGGAAAGGCAAAGACGAGTCAAGTTCAGGCTTGATAAAATAGTCTGTGTAAGATTTGGCACTTCAAAATCTGCATAAGATATTCGAAATTTCACCCAAATATAATTCTTTTCATTCAACTGTAAATTTTCATTAGAAGATGGAAATAAAATTTCCCCGGAAATGCTTGAGAAGTGCTTCCTACGGTTGAAATCATGAATAAAAATGGACAGCTACAAGTTTACAATAATGACATTCTCCTACGAGCAGATATCTGAAATTGGATTCATCCACCTGAATCTAAGTTCGGTGAGATTAATATATCTTCTATACGATAGTATTGCCTGCTACAGCAATTAAATTCTTACTTAGCAGTTTTAGAAGTAAAATATGAGGGCTGGCTTACCCTTTCAAATTTTCAACATTTGTATAGGCCACAGAAGACATTACATTTGCATTGACAAATCAGTTGTGCAGTTCTCAAGGGTATTTTCACATCAGGATTTTTACATAGAGTTGGGATGGCCTCTACAAGATAGGAAGAGTCTTGCACAAATTACGAAGAGTCCTGCAGAGACATGGACAGAGTCTAACTCGGAACCTTTGCCCCAGGGTTGCAAAACTCATCTTGGACTTGAGGGTAAGAGTGGGTTCTGGTAACTATGCGGTCAGCATTTGATGGGTATAACAGTAATCAAGCAAATTTCCTACATATAGTTTTTCTAATAATAGTCATTGACTCATTTCTACTCCATTGCCATTTCTACCCTGCCGATTTCTGTGGTAAAGTTGCACTAATTTATTATCCCCAACCAAATAAGCAAAGAGGGTTGGTGAGTGCAAGCATGTTTATTTCAATCAAGCAGTAAATCTCATTTTTCTCTAAGTGATCATTACAAGATGTAAGATCTGAATATTTAAGTAGAGCTTTGCAGGGAGTTCTGTGATACAGTTTGTCAGATTGTTTGAATATCTAAATTCTCTTAGGATTTTCTACCTTTAGTGAATGTGTAACGGAAAATATGCAAAGTCAATCCAACTATGCAGAAGGAAATTATCAAGGAAAGAGTCCATTAAATCGTAAGCTTTATAGAGAAAAAAGAGTGTTGATTGATTTCCTGCATTTGCTGTGGTGGTTGCAGTGGGGAAACAGTCTTACTCAAGGTGCGAGTTTGCCACTACCTGCTCCACTTAAGGTCAGCTTTTTGCTCATCAATTTTGTTGCAATGGTATTTTTCATTTGATTGATTTGCAAATTAACAATTTAAGTAGTGAATTTCAACTTACATAATTCTTCATATCTGAACTCTCAGTAAATTGTATTACCTTCTTGAATATTAGTTTGAAACCCATATACATTTGTAACCTCTAGGTCTTTTTCATTACAAAATCAACACCCATGGATTGGCCCTACAAGAAAGAATCTTGTTTTCCTAGCATTTTTCATAAGACATCAAATTATTTATTGATAAGATCAGAGTATAAGAAGCATGCGTTTTCTAGTCACAACTTCATCAGATTAGACACACTTGACCTATTTGATAGGAAGTAGAAGCTAGAAAAAAACTTTGAACCAAAGAGTTAAGTACGAGCTGTAACTGACATTCAACTGTAAAATAAAATCAAGTTAGACAGACCAAGAAAGCTGTTACTTGCATTTGGATGAATACTTGTCTGGAACAGTGACATGAATTAGTAGTATATTTTACAGGTTGAGAAGGTGAAAGGAGGAGTCAGACTTGGGTTTATCAGAGTAAATGAAGGAAAGGTAGAAGATCTTGTGCATATCGACTGTCTGGTTTCCCCTGCAACAGAAGGTTCTAGTGCCATGTTTCGTGCTATACGAAATGGTAAGATGAAGAATGAAACACCACCTGGTGAATCAGCTATTATGCAGAGGCTATTGCCAGCTCTAAAGAAGTCAATTGACCTGGCAAGTTCTTGAGAGGGAAGTGGTATGCATGGTGCTGATAATCATCATCTTCGTATTTCGTTCCTAATAGGGGTGAATTTTTCCAAACTGTTGCTGTAGGGTCTTAATTTGATCTAACTCAGGGACAGATACACCATTCTATGCATGATCCTGAATGGATTGTTAAATGAAACTTATGTGGATATGAATGTATTTGGTGTGCTAATGTTCCACTTGATTTCAAGATATGTAAATGGAAGTCTAATGGTCACAATAAAGTGTTGTGTAATACTCTTTGTACGTTTGAACTCAATCAATAACTTGCGTATCAAGTCTTCTAGATAGAAAGAATTACTCTATACTTTTCCTCTATTGAAGACAATGAAATAGTAAATTTCTTGTTGCATGATAAAGTTATGTACCAGATCCAAGATGATAGACATAGCTAGAATCAAAATTGCAATCATCAATGTTGCCTGAATTTCGAGTCAGTGTATCCCACAAGCTGATCCAAGTGCACTGAAATGTCCCCTGTGTTGAATTGAAGACTGCCCTCGATATACCGATGTATGAATTTTTATTCCTTCTAGTGGACTTAATGAGGGATGTGTGTGACATATAATTCCAATAAATAATAAGGATTAGAGAAGACATGAGATAGAATATTTGGATCAGCCACTCTCGTGCATCAACTAATGTGCATAACACGTGGCAGATGGTGTGTATTTAGACTAAGAAGGGGTCGGATATGTCTCAACATTCAAGCATTTAAAATTGAACGAGGAAGTTCAATGCATACTTTGCTATGAACTATTGATTCTAGTCTTAGAGAAAGTGACATAATGATCAATAAAATAGTTAAATATATCCTAATTAAACATATTAAATTATTCTATTAAAATTAACTTAACATCTAGAATTAAAAGAGGTCGATCTAATCAATTCTATATATATATATAAAACAAATGTTTTTGATATAATAAGGTGGCAAAAACTAGGGGCCGAACCCTTACAAAACAACCTAGAAAAGAAGAAGTAAAGGCTCATGAACAAAAGGAGCCACTAACAGCAGCTACAATATTGATAGCCGATTAACAGAAAAAAGTAAGTAGTAGTAGTCTGACAGCAGAAAGAAACAGAAAGCAAAGAGACAAAGCTAGGTAGAAACATCCTCCCAGCCTTTGGACATGAATTCATAAATTTTATCAAATTCTTTAGTCTTCTCTTCATCTGCACCATGTGCAAGGGTATCCTGCTCTTGCAAAAGAGTCAAATTAACCATAGCCGAGCAGCAAAACATACTGCATATGAAGCGTCCAAGGGAAAGAAACCTCTGCTCAAGGGAATCCACTCGATTTCTTAGAACAGACACTTCATCTTCCTGATTGGCACCTTCCTCCTCAGCATCCTCCTCAACCTTCTCAACTGTCATCCCCTCCCCATCTTGAGTATGATCTCTAGGCATAGAACCCCCATCATCAGAGTCCTTAGCTTCTTTTTCCACCCTTTTAGTCTCCTCCGAGATCTCCTAAACTTCAATGCCTTCACCTTTAGACAGCTCACCCTCCTAAGTAGACTTATCTGAGACACTTTCAGAGTACTCTATCAATTTAGCCTGAGGGGCTGGTTTGCCAGCAATTATGCCAGATCTTCTAACACCCGATCTGTTACCCTCAGTCTTCTCTTTAGTCATTTTAGCTTTAGCCTTTTTCGGTGGTCCCTCACTGTCACTTTTTTTATTCTTATGGGCCCCCATGTCCTCTCTCGAATTAGTGATCTCCACAAAAGGCTCCACTTCCTTAAGTTTCTATTTCCTCGACTTCACACTACCTTTAGAAGTAGGAGTATAAAGGTCCTTCGTAGTAGTCTCTTCTAGAGATTCAGAAAAGGAAACCCCTTTCAGTTTCTGGGTGGTAGGGGTAGAAACACAGGGTTTCTTAGAAGTGGTAACGACAGTGGAAGGGTTTGTTGGAATTAGTTCGAACAACTGAGAGGGGGGGTGAATCAGTTGTCCCACAAATTTAATCTTTTCTACTTTTTAATCTTCTTTAACAACTTTCAATCAGATAAGCATTAAAGCATGAATCAAAAACACAAGAGCAGAAGTAAATTGAACACACATAACACTAGAATTTTTACGTGGAAACCCGGTTAAGGGAAAACCATGGTGGGGGTTAGCCCACAAGACTCATACCCTGTTAAAAGTACTTAGAAAAAGAGAAGGCGCATGCCTTCAGGCTCACTGCTTACAGAATTTTGATACAGGAAGAATTAACTGATAAATAGCATCTACTTCATGCCTGGTTCAGTTCCTTTGAAAGCTCACAAAACTTCTGTTCTGCTCCAAATACTTCTTCTCAAGTTGTTCATCTAAACATCTCTTATTCTTTAGCTTCTCCTCTCCTCTACTCTGCCTTTGATCCTTTCTTTGATTTTATTATTTTCGCACAAGGATGATTTTCTGCAACTCATCAAGTATTTATACACTTTATCAACCTTGGAATGAACATCAAGGTCGGCACTACAAACAACTGACTTAATGCGAATCACTAAACTATCAGCCAAACATAACTGGGACTCAAATCTTCCTTGATCAACATGCCACACTTCATAGAATTGCTTCTAGATCATCCGCAACATGCTTGAATCATCCGGTCGGCCAAGACTGGGAAGAATGGCAACATCAAGAAGGAAATCTTCTTTGACAAGTTCAAACTTCAATGCAGACCTCCACCATAGTAGTCACACGATCCAGAGACCTCCAAAAGCATATTGAATTCAACAAAAAATCCACACTTCTCGAAATCATCAGAATCACTTGCATCTTTCTCCGGAACCTCAAGAACACTATCTGTCATGGCTGTCACATTAGAAATATTGCTTGCGGAGCTCCAAACGATGAACCACTTGAATGGATGATACACACTGACTTCCCAAACATGCCTCGAGATCTGCAAATCATCATTTGACATATCCGGAACAATCCAGACCTCTTTTTTGTCATTTTGTCTCTTCTGAACACTGCAAAATTGGTTCTACTCAAATGGCCATAGCTTCTATAAATCTTCATGCGAACCCTTCAAAACTTAACTGGAGCTTCTTCAAACAATCCACTACTCAGCCATATGGTCCACATACATTGATCCTTATTAATTTTCTCAATATCCTCAACAATTCAATCTTCTATATAGGCAGCAAAAATAGGATACAGTTGACACAAATGGCAACAAGGATATGTTGACATCAATGACAACACCGCTTAGGCACATATTTGCAACAATCTCCCCCTTTGTCATTGATGGCAACATATGATGTGAAAAATTGATTTGACCATCAAGACAAGACCTTTTCCCCTTTTCTCTTATCATTTCTGCAATTACTTTCTTCATTGCTCCCCCTTTCATCAGCAACTAGTTTTTCACATGAACTTCTCTCCCCCTTTGACATCAATGGCAAAGGGCACATATTTTCAATCTTTTCTCCCTTTATGTTTCAAACTGATCCCAAAAAAAATTGTACTGACTACTCCTCCTGAGTAGTGTCTCCTTAACATCAATCCGGATCACAAGATATGACTGTGAATTCCACCGGACTGATGCACCTTACTGCATCTTAGTTCTGATCAGGAGAGGTAATAACCCCTAACTTCTCTTTGAGATACTCAAAAGTATCCTTGGGAAGAGGCTTAGTGAAAATATCTACAATCTGATCCTTTGAAGACACAAACTCCAATTTGACTTCATTCCCATTTACCTTCTCTCTCAAGAAATGAAACTTGATGGATATATGCTTTGTCTTTGAATGCAACACCGGATTCTTTGAGCTACTTATTGCACTTGAATTATCACAGAAGATTGTGACAGGCTCCTCAAACACAATTCTGATGTCCTTCAACATTTGCTTCATCCACAGAAATTGAGTACAATTGTTTGCTGCTGCTATATACTCTGCCTTTGTTGTAGATAGGGAAATTGCCTCCTTTTTTTTTTTTAGCCAAGAAACCAATCTACTTCCCAAGAAGAATGCACCACTTCTAGTATTTTTTATGTCATCCACATCTCCTGCCCAATCAGCATCTGTATAATCATGAAGAGTGAAGTCATTATCCTTTGTATACCATAATCCATAATCAGTTGTCCCTTTGAAATATCTAAAAATTCTCTTGACTGCTACAACATGGAATTCTTTAGGATCAACTTGGAATCTAGCGACAAGCCCAACTGCATTCATGATATCAGGTCTAGTCTGAGTCAGATAGAGCATTCCTCCAATCATTAATCTATACTTTTTCTAATTTTCCTTAGGGGAGTCATCATCTTTACTCAACTTACATCCAGTTACCATAGGCGTATCTATTGGCTTTGAATCTTCCATTCCAAACTTCTTCAACAATTCTTTCACATACTTAGACTGAGAAATAAAGATACCTTTATCTAACTGATTGATTTGTAGACCTAGGAAGAAGTTCATTTCACCAAACATGGACATCTCAAATTCACTTTGCATCTGATCAGCAAATGTTTTGCACATACTCTCATTTCCACCAAAAATGATATCATCAACAAATACCTCAACAATCAAAATGTTCTCATGATCAATCTTGAAGTAGAGATTACTATCAGCAATGCCTTTGCTGGAACCTAGCTTTAGCAAATATTTATCTAATCTTGCATACCAGGATCTTTGGGCTTGTTTGAGTCCATACAATGCTTTTTCTTAATCTACAGACCATGTCTCCCTGATCAGACAACTGAAATCCTTCCAGTTGCTCAATGTAGACTTCTTCTAACTCTCCATTTAGAAATGTTGACTTGACATCCATTTGATAGACTTTGAAATCTTTATAAGCAGCAAAATCAAGAAACAATCTGACTAATTCTATTCTTGCCACCGGAGCAAAAGTTTCTTCAAAATCAATTCCTTCCACTTGAGAATATCCTTTGCATACCAATCTTTCTTTATTTCTTACAACTTCACCATCTTCATTTAGCTTGTTCCGGAAGACCCATTTAGTTCCAATCACATTTTTGTCCTCAGGTCTAGAAACAAAATCCAACTGTGATTCTTTTCAATTTGTATTAATTCTTCTTCCATTTCCTTTACTAAGTTTTCATCTTTGTAGGATTCACTTACTATTTTTGGTTCAATCTTTGAGATCAAACAAATCTCTTCTTGATCTTCAACAATTCTTCTTCTAGTTCGAACACCTTTATTTCTATCTCCTATTATTTGATCTTCAGGATGATTCATCCTTACATACCTGGGAGTTTTGGGAATTGCTTGAGCTTCTATTTCTTGATCTTGTTCCTCAACTTCTACACTATCCCCTTGAATTACTGGATTTTCTGGATCAATCTGGATCTGACTATGAGTTTGCACTTGCCTTTCTTGACTTTGATTTACATCTTGATCATCTGAATCATATTTGCAAGACCTCGAATGTTCTTCTTTGCTCTCATCAACTCTGACATTAGCACTTTCAACAATCTTTTTCAACCTCTTGTTAAAGCACTGGTATGCTTTGCTTTGAGTAGAGTAACCCAAAAAAATTCATTTATCACTTCTTGCTTCAAACTTGCCTAGATCCTCATCTCTTTTGATATAGCATTTGCTACCAAAAACTCTGAAGTATCTTATAGTACGAGGATGACCATACCATAGTTCATAAGGTGTCTTAGCAGAATTGGCTTTGATCTACACCCAGTTAAGAGTGTAGACAACAGTACTTATAGCTTCTCTCCAACAGACTTGAGGACCATTTGCTTCCAACATCATGGTCCTAGCAGCTTCTTGAATGGTCTAGTTCTTTCTTTCCACAACTCCATTTTGCTGAGGAGTCCTAGGAGTAGATAACTGTCTTTTTATTCCATGCTTTGCACAAAACGAATCAAACTCACTGGAGGTAAATTCTCCACCTTTGTCAGATCTCAGACAATTTATCTTCACACCAATCTCATTTTCCACCATACCCTTGAATACCTTGAATTTGTCAAGAGCTTCTAATTTTTCTTTTAAGAAGGTTACCCACATCATCCGGGAGTAATCATCAATCAGCAACATAAAATATCTATCTCCTTGTACACTCCTAATTCTAGTAGGACCACATAGATCAGTATGCACAAGTTCCAACCATTCACTTGAAAATTGTTCTTTACTTTTGAATAAAATTTTTTTATGTTTGCCCAATTGATATTCTCTACACATGTTATTAGGTTTCACAAGTTTTGGAAGATCTCTTACAGCCTGAGTAGAACTTATCTTGATAATGTCATCAAAATTTACATGACACATCCTCCTATGCCATAACCAACTTTGATCTGACTGAGCAATCAAACAACTTTTGCCAGAACTACTTAAATAAAGATGTTACCTCTAGTTTGAGTACTAGATGCAATTTTAGTTCTGGAGCTTTCCAAGATTCTACATTTTCCATCCTTGAATCAGAGATCATAACCCTTGTCAACCAACTGTCCAACACTGAGAAGATTATGCTTCAGTCCTTCCACATACAGAACATCATTGGTGTTATTCTTACCATCAAAAGAGATGGATCCTTGGCCACAGATTCTACTAGCTAAGTTGTCTCCAAATTTTACAAACCCACCTTCATATTTTTCAAATCTTACAAACTTACTTTTATCACCAATCATATTGAGAACATCCATTATCGATCACCCATTCATCCTTTTCAACAACCTGAGCAGCCAAGGCACTTTCCATATTTGCATAGCTAGCAGATTTAGTAGATGCCGGATCTTCTTCCTTGATAGCAATGAACACCCAATCACCTTCAGTGGAACCTCCATGATCAGATTCATCATCTGTGACTCCTTCTCCAACTTCTTAGACATAATAACATTTTTTATGTCCTTTATATCTGTTAGGGTTTGGTTTTGAAAACCTCTCCAGACATCTTGAGGCAAAATGACCAATCTTATTACAAGCAAAACATTTGAGTGGCAACTTTCCTTCATACTTACCAGATCCTCTTGGCATTCTTTTGGCAATAAGAGCTTCAGGATTTGTAGTCTCAATTTCATCATCTTCAAGATCCTTCCTTGTCTTCACAAATCTATTTGATCTTCCTGAAGAACTTTCACCCAGATCATATCTTTGCTTTCCATACACATTGGCCTTAAATGCAGATTTAGACTTAGGGAGAGAATCACCAAACTCACTCATTTCAAATGCTGAAAGATTACCAACTAACTGATCCCTTGTGATAGTTGTTATTGTCCCAATTTCTTCAATGGTTGCAACTTTATGCTTATATGTTGTAGGTAAGGATCTGGGCACTTTGGCAACAATCTCTGATTCTTCCAATACTCCACCTACATTTCTGATACCGATCACAAGTTCATTTACTTTCTGCATGTAGGAAGTAATGTTTTCATCTTCACTCATTAGCAATCTTTCATATTTACCCTTCAAGTTTTGTAGCTTGGCACATTTAACATATTTGTCATCTTCATACAGATTTTCCAACTTATTCCAGATTTTGTGAGCAGTTTTCAAATCCAAGACATTTGCCAATTCAATATCAGTCAAGGCACTCAACAATGCTTCTTTGACTCAAATATTGTGTTCAGCATCTCTGAGTTCATCTATAGTTGAAGGTCCATTCTTTGGAATCTTATACTCATTCTTGGTTATCAACCAAAAGACATCACTCATACATTCTAGTTGACACTGCATGTGTACTTTCTAGAGGGAGTAATTTGTTCCATCAAATCTTAGACTTTCCTTCTTGTAAGATGACATCTTGGATCTCCTTAAGTGGTCAAGCTTCTTTTAGATGAACTTGGCTCTGATACCAATTGTTGGAATTAGTCTGGACAACTGAGAGGGGAGGGGGTGAATCAGTTGTCCCACAAATTTAATCTTTTTTGCTTTTTAATCTTCTTTAACAACTTTCAATCAGATAAGCATTAAAGCATGAATCAAAAATACAAGAGCTGAAATAAATTGAACACACATAACACTAGAATTTTTATGTGGAAACCTAACTAAGGGAAAACCACGGTGGGGGTTAGCCCACAAGATTTATACCCTATTAAAAGTACTTAGAAAAAGAGAAGGCACATGCCTTTGGGCTCACTACCTAGAGCTCACTACTCAAGAGAGGCTCACTACCTACAGAGTTTTGATATAGGAAGAATTAATTGATAAATAGCATCTATTTCATGCCTAGTTTAGTTCCTTTGAAAGCTCACAAAACTTTTGCTCTACTCTAAATGCTTCTTCTCAAGTTCTTCATCTAAACATCTATTGTTCTTTAGCTTCTCCTCTCCTCTGCTCTACCTTTGATCCTTTCTTTGATTTTATTATTTTTGCACAAGGATGATTTTCCACAACTCATCAAGTATGTATACGCTTTATCAACCTTGGAATGAACATCAAGGTCGGCACTACAAACAACTGACTTAATGCGAATCACTAAGTTGTCGGCCAAACATAACTGGGACTCAAATCTTCGTTGATTAACACGCCACACTTCATAGAATTGCTTCTAGATCATCTGCAACATGATTGAATCATTCGGTTGGCCAAGATTGGGAAGAACAACAACATCAAGAAGGAAATCTTTTTTGACAAGCTCAAACTTCAATGTGGACCTCCTCCATAGTAGTCACACAGTCTAGAGACCTCCAAAAGCATATTGAATTCAACAAAAACATCTGCACTTCTCCGACCGGAAGCTCAAGAACACTGTCTGTCATGACTGTCACATTAGAAAGATTGCTTGCGGACCTCCAAACCACAAAGTACTCGAATGGATGATACACACTAACTTCCCAAACATGCCTCTAGATCTGTAAATCATCATTTGACATATCCAGAACAATCTGGACCTCTTTCCTGTCATTTTGTCTCTTCTGAACACTGCAAAACTGGTTCTACTCAGATAGCCATAGTTTCTTCAAATCTTCATGCGAACCCTTCAAAACCTAACTAGAGCTTCTTTAGACAATCCACTACTCAGCCATATGGTCCACATACATTGATCCTTATTAATTTTCTCAATATCCTCAACAATCCAATCTTCTATATAGGCAGCAAAAATAGGATACAGTTGACACAAATGGCAACAAGGATATGTTGACATCAATGACAACACCTCTTAGGCACATATTTGCAACAGGGTTATCCCTAGGGATTTCAACAATGGTGGGTGGTTGAATGGGATTTGGCAGGGACAAGGCGAGATGAAATTTGTAGAGGCAATGGATGAGGCCTTGGTGAGGGGGGATAGGCCGCTTTGAGGGATTCATTGCATATTTAGCTTTCACATGGTGGATAGAGTGTTCCAACAAAGATAATAGATAGAAAGGAAAGCTAACAAGAGCATTTCTCCTAAATGGTTAAGAAGGGGAAGGTGGTAGTTGTAAAACCTAGTATAGCGACCCTCCAAGGTGAAATACTTCATCAGTAGATAGCACATAACATCCCATGGCTCCAGTAACTTGGCATGATCAAACCCTCCTTGATAAGGAACCAGCTCCTCCCCCTCGTCCAAAAACAAAATCTAATTTTAGTGGTCCACAACCTTAGCCTTCCTCTTCAATTTCGTGTCTTTAGTGGAAAGACCAGTAGCCATAGAAATGACCTCCTCAGAAACCTCGAATCTAATCTTTCCAATTTGGACTCTGCAGTTATCCCATGAAAGGGCACACTACATAGAAAGATTTTCGTCATGGCCATTAAGGCATTCCAGGAAAGGGATAATGCCTCCTTCCTTACAGTAATGCCACACTAAGGTGTTATCCCTAAATTTACTACAAGTGATGGGTTCAGTTCAGATTCTATCCTCATGATCAAATTTCCTTCAAAGCCACACAGAAGAAAGGAACTGAACTTCTCAGTTTGACAGTCACAATGGCTTTCTCTCTCTTCAAAATGCCTCTTTCTGGAATTAACTTTGCTAGCCTTGGGAATAATAATGGTGAAATTAAGAGGCGTCCTTAAGTTATCATTACTCAGATATGCTTCCGTATTCCCCACTCTCTGTGTGTCCTTCCCATGCTTCGAAATCTTCCATTTAAAACTCCTATCAACATCAATCGGCCACCTCATCTTACCACGGGAGATCAAAAGTGCCAAAATGGCATCTGAAAGAAGGGTACAATAAATCATCATTAAGATGTCCTTAATTGGCCACCTCAACTTACCACGGGAGATCAGCAGTGCCAAGTTGGCATCCACAATAAGAGTGTGTTGAATTATCATTAAAAAGTCTTATCTTTTTTAATTAACTCCCTAATAGCCTGGCGGATATTATGGCATTAGCGCCAACACTGCCAATTTTCAAATTGCTGACCATGGTTGGCAAGGGCGTCAGCGACTCCATTTCCCTCCCTGTAAATGTGGGAGAAATCAACCATAGAAATACCCTGAATAAGGGTTTGGATATTAGTAATGATGTCTTTAAGGCGCCACCCACACATAGAAACCTTGGTGATGACATCAATTATGAGTTTCGAATCTCCCTCTATATGCAAATTCTAAATACTCAAGGTGATCGCCAGTTTAACACCCCATAAAAGAGCTGAGGCCTCATCAAAATTATTACTATGGAGACCTAAACCCCCTACATAGGTAGAAACAAGTTCCCCTCTGTCATTCCTAATAACCCCACCACCACTAGCCTTACCATTAGATTTTGAAGCCCCATCAAAATTTAATTTGAGCTAACTAGACGTCGGGGGCATCCACTTGGTATGTAATCTCTGAAGTTGTTTAGAGTTATCAAAGGTAGGGATTTGATTAAGTATCCCCCAATTAGCAACCATACTTTCCTCATGCTAGGTGAATATATAGAACAAATGTTAAAACCTATTATCTAACCTCTTTTTCTACATAGTTGAATCTAAACAACACCTAGAATAACTTAGGGAAGTAAGAAACTCCTCAACTTGTCATACCAATCTTGAGGGGCTTCTTAGATTCCATTAAAAGATCTAAGCATGTAGACAAGTCAAGCATTCTAAACATATCCTTTAGATGTTTCACATAAATTTCTTCTTAAATATATCGATGGACAAAGGTATGCTTCACATCCATTTAGTGAACTTTTAAAATCTTTGATATATCAAGGGAAACAAAAAGGAAAATAGAATTCATCTTTGTCAGTGGTACAAAGGTCTTCAAATAGTCAATCCCTTCAACTTGAGAGAATCCCTTCATAATTAAGGATGTCTTATTCTTGTCAACTAATCCATCCACTACATACTTGTCTTGTGAAACATAATGACTTTGAACCATCTTTCTTCCTTTTGGAATAGGGACTAAGTCACAACTGAATCTCTTCATCAAGGAAGAAAGTTATTCTAACCATTATTTCATCCCACTCAATTTTTCGAAAGGTGTATCTCTAAAAGTTTATGGATCCTCTAAAACTACATATGTAACAATGCTTGCTCAATCTATTTAAGAGCTTGTGTGATAAGAATATATGGGTATGACAAAAAGTGGAAGACTTTGTGCAATTAGACTTTGGAGGTTCAACTTCTATAACTTCCTCATCTTCGTCATACAAATTCATTGCATGAAGTGAAAAAGAAGGTAAAATCAGAGAATGCTTTAGTTAATGAGAAGAAAGAGATAAAGAACCATAATACATTGGCTCAAGATGATGAATGTTTTTAACTTGAAAGTTTCATGCAAAAGGGTTGGTACTAGGTCAAAAACATGATAGATTTTTAAAAGGTAAAAATAATGAACCCTAGGTTAATAGTGTTGTCTAAATGAAGTAAATTACAACCTAGGTAAACATCATTTTTCTTTCCTTCAACCCTTGGAGAGAAAAACTTAGTAAGTGTTTGCAAGGGAGAGTAGAAGAAGTAGTATCAATAAGTCCAAGAAAGATTTAAAAAGGGGAATATAAATTTTTTTATAGGGTGATCCAGGGTAGATATCCATTAGGAAACATAGTAGGGAATAACTAGAGTCAAGGCTTGATCCATTCTCCAAATATGAGATTTCAAATTTCAAATTGAAAAGAATGAAGCTCTAAATGAAATTTTAGTGTCTATGAAAGGGGAGCTAAGGAAACTCCAATTAATAAAGGATCATGGATGCAAGGTTCGATCAAGATGGAACTGGTCTTCCCTTGGGGATAGGGGGTCTAAATTTTTCTTTAACTGGCTAAAGAGCAAAGAAGCAAAAGAAAAAATTAATGTTCTGGCATAATGATAACCTTAGTAAAGATCCTAAGGACATTTGAAATTGTTTCCTCCAATTCTATAAGGAGTTGTTTACTTTAGAGGGCAATAATGAGCAAAGCAAAAAGGCAAGGGAGGAATGCAAAAAGCTTATTCCAAAGAAAATTTCTGACCAAGAGGCTAATAAACTCAATAGGGACCTATCTCTAGAGGAGGTCAAGGCAACAATCCTAGCCTTGAACAATGATAAGTCCCCGGGGGTGGATGGTATCCCTGTTGAATTCTATAAGAGGAACATTGACATGGTGAGTGAGGATCTCCTTAATGTATACATAGAGGCAACTATTGTTGGCTCTCTGGGTAGTAAGATAAACAAAGGTATTATTAAACTGATCCCTAAGGAAGGAGACAAGGCACTTGTCAAGAATTGGAGACCAATAACCCTATTAAATGTCTCCTACAAAATCTTTGCTAAATCCATAGCCCTAAGGTTGATAGAACTGCTACCAAAGATCATCAACAACACACAAACATGGTTTATCAAAGGGAGGTACATGCTAGAGAACCTCCTAATAAGTTGGGAGGCAATGGAGTGGGCCAGAACCTTAGGACAAAACATGGGAATGCTATTGGTTGACTTCAAAAAATCTTATGACAAAATTGAGTGGCCATTCATAATGATGGTCCTTGAAGCCTTTGGATTCCCAAAAAGAATTTACAGAATGATAGAAACACTAATAAAAGATGTAAATGCACAAATAGATATAAATGGGATCTTGACAGAGGGGTTTGAACTACATAGATCAATAAGGTAGGGCTACCCCCTTGCCCCTCACTGTTTGTGATAGTTGTTGATGATCTCCACTATATTCTTAGAGATAATCGCCTAAGTCCCAAAGTTAATGGTCGAATCCTCCCAAATGCGGAGAAATTTTAAACCTATAGTTTGCAGATGACACAACTCTAATCATAAAACTTAAGGAAGAGAATGTGGGTCATCTCATGATTAAATTAGAACTCTTGGAAAAAGTAGCTGGTTCAAGGATCTCAAAGGCCAAGTCTATCATGCTTAGCTAGGATGAGAATCAACCTCCCTAGTTTGAAAACTTGGGTCTGCAATGGGGGGTCCATGTAAAGTGGTAAGGTACTTGGGAATTCCTTTTTTAGTTAGCCCCAACCTGAGAGACATGTGGGAGTGGGTCAAGACTAAAATTGAGAAAAAACTAAACAATTGGAATAATGGGGACCTCTCAATAGCTAGGAGGGCTCAAGTATGTAAAAAAATCTTAGCCTCCTATAACATATACTACTCCTTTACATGGTTCTTTATGGAAGAGATTCAAAAAAAGATTAAACAATACCTATGGTCAAATGGTAAAGGCAATAATAAATTGCATGCAATCAGGTGGGAAATATGTTGCATGGAAAAGTAAGTAGAGGGTCTTGGACTCAAGAATTTAAAGCAACAAGGTATTGCCCTGGAAGCAAAGTGGATATGCAAGGCTCTTTCAGGTGATGAACCTTGGAAAGTCTTGGTCAGAAATAACATTAAGCTTGCTACTCCAAAAAAAGCCAAAACCTGGAAACACATGCCTCTTTGTGACTTAATCTTTGGTAAGTTTGTAATAGCCCCCGCTGGATCCAAAGTATTTAAAAGTTTATGGAAAGCCTAGGATGTTTCCAAAGAAAAAATTATTGAGAAGTGTCAGATTGACATATATAATAATAAAATATTGTTAGAAAGGTCCATTTGGTGGAATGTCTTCCATAATAACAAACCACTGGCATTACTGCAGGGTTGTTTTGCTAAGGCTTAGAACCAAAAAGGTCTGTCTAGCTTTGGACAGATTGTGAAATATGGCAAACTGAAAAGATGGGAAACTCTAAAAGAAGAGTTTGACTTGCCTCAAACACAAAAAAAAACTTTTGAATCTATTAAGAAAAACTTGATTCTACTCACTGCTTACACAATGATTGATAAGAGTTTGGTGCAGGAATGTAAATGGCTGGAAAATAACAATATTGCGGGTATAAAGGGCTCCTAAATAGCAATCCAAACCTTGCAGAAGATCTAAATCAAAAGTGGAAGGTGAAATTAAGTTGGAAGCAATGGAACCATATCTTCAGTCATAACTGGAATAACACTTTGGAACCCAAAAAAATAACATTTACATGGCTATTTTTAATGCAAAGGCTGTCAAATGTGAACTGCAATAAGAACCCACTCATCTGCAACATTTGTAAAAAATCTAATTCTATAATGCATTTTTTTTAATTATTTTTTTTGCAAAGGAAATTTGAAATATCTTCAAAATTGATATGTTAAAAGATGGACAAATAAAAGATGAAAGAAAATTAGAAATTATTATGGGAAAGATGCAGGGTCTAAATAAAACTAATAATATGTTATGGCTGGTCTTGTCAATAGAAACATTATGGTATATCTAGAAAGCAAGAAATAAAGAAATCTACCAGGGTTGTAGAAGAGATCTTACTAAGTTTTTGAGAAAACTCACACTTCACACTATTTATATGCAGGTATCTATCACCGTACAGGTGTCCCAGGAAAAATTCAAAAAATTGATGGAGGAAGGCAAGGAAGAGATCAATAAATAGGAAGTGGCATTTGCAGAATAGTGGCTGTACCATAGAGAGAATCACAACCTTGAGAAGAGTGGATACCTGAACAACAGATCCCAAGATCCCAAAAGAAATGCTAACAAAAGGAAAGAGAAAGCAGACTAGTAGGATG
This sequence comes from Cunninghamia lanceolata, assembly GCA_027924645.1. Lineage (NCBI taxonomy): Eukaryota > Viridiplantae > Streptophyta > Pinopsida > Cupressales > Cupressaceae > Cunninghamia > Cunninghamia lanceolata. The sequence continues at coordinate 12,711,299 of BSBN01000193.1, forward strand.
GACATTTCTGCCCTCTATTTTGTATAAAGCATTTTATGTAGAGTTGTAACATTTTTTTTGTATCAAATAGACTATAGAAGTGAAGACACTATAGAAATCAACAAATAAGTAGAGGACTAAAGTGATAGTCCTTGATGTAATAGGCTAAAATATTGACAACATCACCCTTGTTGTTGTTATGCACCTATGTATCTTTCAACTATAATGAATACAAAAAAAAATTCAAATTGAACACTAACTTTCAGGTATCTAGGTGTCCTAGACACAAGTGTTTGGGTGTCCTTTTTGGAATTTGGGTTTTAAACTTTTGAGACAGGTTTAATGAATATAGAGAATCTTGGGGATGGTTGTGAACCATATTAGTGACAATCTTATACTAGGAAGTAAGGAAGATCAGTCCTAAACATGTCTATATGGATAAACACCAAAATGAATGCAAAATATAAGGTGGAGATTACAAAGTAGGCAATTTTTAACCTTACATTTCCCCCCACTTCAATGGGCTAATGGAAATCGATGAAATGTGTGCTAAAATAAAGTACATTTGATAAATTATTAAAATCTATAAAAGATGATATGAAATAGCTGATGCTTTTTGTCTTATTTCACTTTTCTCTTTCATTCTAGCATGCTTCAATCCTATAATTCACCCAAAAAAGAAAGCCTAGTAATTGTTTGTCAAGAAGAAATATGAAAAGAGATAAATATGCTAAAAGAAACCACACACATTCATTTCACTAGGCTAATGTTCTACTAAATTTTACCAAATATCTAGGGATCCATGCAAGATCACATAGAGTTGGAAAGAGGAAATAGGAGGCTACAGATGAGCCAAGAATTATAATGGTAAGAGTAAGAAGCACCTTGGTAAAGATTCTAGCTATGTTGTAACCATCAAGATGTAAGAGAGGTAATGGCTATATCATTGTCACTACTCAAACAAATTGGGTAAAGGATAATGACTATGTCATTGTAATGAAACAAGGGACCGTGCTAGGCCAAGAAGTAAAAATAAAAATGTTGATGTGATTGCTACCTAATAAAAATGGCTATGTGGTAGCCACTCAAACAATAAAGGAGGCTATCCCAAACCAAAAAAATTGATAACTAGATAATGGCTATGTCATTGCCACAAAATAAAGGTGACAAGCTAGGCCCAAAACATCACATGGATACTTGGATTAACATATAGAGAGGTAGGGTGTATGCCCCCTTTAAATTTATTGGTTAGAATATGAGCCAATCAATTTAATGAAGAGGGTGATAAGAAATATTTGTCAAGGCATAAAATGAGAAAGTGGGTGGATAAAGGGGGACAAGAGATAAACTAGACTAGCTAGTGGCATTGGATGATGCCCCCAAGGAATGGGCAAAGAAGTAGAGCCCAAGATATTAACATTCTAGGATAAATGTGTGAAATCCTAGGAAAAAGGGAGCATCTAAGATAATTCCTCCCATAACATAAGCATAGAGTTTCCCCCATGAAAAGGAAAAGGTGATGAACAAGTGGTAGATCTACCTAGTTTCTAATTAACAAGTACATAGTAGGAGAATAGGTATGATGTGTGACAAGAGTGAATAGAATAGATGAAGCTATATAGGGATAAGCACAACATTTAAGGATCTATGCACACCAAGTTAGGAAAATGTAATGGGTATTTAGGCACCATGATTATGAATAATATATCATAATCTCCAGTAGTTATATATCAACAACACAAGAAATTATATAGGCATAAGTAAGCATGATGTAATAAGTAGGGTGCAAATAAGCTTGACATATTTGATCAACATGAAAAGGTAAGAGATGTCCTATTACTTTGCATCATCCTCAAAATGTCATGAAAATGAAGGTACAAATAAGGATAACAACATAATGAGGATATCACATGAAAGAGGATGAACAAATAGGAAAACTAGAACTTATAAAAATAGAAGAAGTGAGGATGTGGGGAAATTAAGAATTGCACATAGAGAAATTGTCGTACCAATAAAACAATGGACAACATAAATCATCATTAAGTGTTATTAAGAGAAAGACATACCAAAGGCAAAGTGTAATCAACAAAAAAAGGTGAAATAGCCATCAATGAGAGGGTCATTGTGCTCATAGTCTTATGATGAGAAGTTTTCCATGCAAGGAGGATCATATGAAGGATACTTTAGATAGAGGAGGACCATATGATAGAATTTGGTGAAAATAGTAGATAGAGGAGGAATAATTACAATGCTCTTACATGGAGAATTGTCAAAGGTAAAATTCCACAATCATAATACATGTAGAAGTGAGGATATATGTAATATGAGTAACAAAAGAAGGTTAAGTATGTGTAATCATATCAAGAGGGTAATGGGGAAAAATAGATATAGATAAAGGGTAAATTACATCTAAGAGCTCTACAAGTTGTTCAAGGGTTTTTGTTACCCTCCATGGGCAATTGGTAGGGCTCTCTTTTAGATTGAAAATTGGTCTTATTATTTCTTTTCTACATGAATTTGTAGGGTTGATGTTGTGATTCTAATTGGATTTTATTTTATTTACATATCTATTGTATGTTCTTATGCTAACTTTATTATCCATAGTATGTGGTTTTGAAAGTTTGAATTTGAAATATTTTTCCCACCTGCCATTTTGAGGGGTCTAGAAGGGTTTAAGAACCTATGCTCATAGACCCTAGGCAAGTACTCCTCTGGCTGAGGCATTTAGTCCTTGGCTGAGAGCCTTGATGGAGGATGGGAAAGGCAATAATGTGGAGGCAGATGGAAGTAAAGGTGCTTTAGATGGTCTTCAAAAATCATTCTGGGATGTGCTGGATGTGCAGGATGCCACAACACTGCCCAAAAATGCTTGTTTCTAGGCAAGTGAGGAAGGAGGTTTACTCAGAACTGGAGGTCAATTCACCAACAGAAGGGGAGAGGCTAACTGAAGAACATAGGAAGAAGGTAAGCTTCCCTTTGTGGCTCAAAAACTGGTCTTGAAACTGAATGAGGAAATGCAAGTTGCGATTAAAAATGAGGAATTAATACTGAAAAACACATCATTATTTCTTGTTTGTTTAGATGTCGAAAAGATACCTTCAAGAATTTTTTTTAACAATTGGATTAATGTTGTTTGGGGGAAAAGAATGGGAGTGCATGTGTCCTTTTGCAGAATGTTAAATAAGGGCTTGTTTGTTGTATTTATGAAAAACCATTCTATGCAAAGGAGGGTCTTGGAAAGAGAATTTTGGAATGTTGGGCATTCTCTTTTCAAGGCCTTCCCTTGGAGCCCTAATGCCTTGCAACAAGAAATCCATTTTTGAAAAGTTATGAAGGTCATAGATTCAAGGGTCACTTTACCCCACATGGATGCAAGAGTCTTTGTTTCTCTTAATACTGGTGTCCATATTTCTGAAACTATTTAGGTTAGCCTCAGGGGGGAAATGTTGAATGTGCTATTATAGGTCTTGGGGGGCTGAATTCTTACTTTCTGTGTAAAGTGGATAGTCATAAAAAAAAAAATCCCTATGATTAAATTGACGAATTTAGAGAAGGTTTAAAATAGTTGATCATGTTAAGGGTGAGGATGTGTTTATTGGGATGGGTAGTGCTATTGCTCCTAGCCCTAGGGAGGGTGGTGATCTACCCAATGTTGGTTCTATGGAGGCTTCCATGTCACCCTCTAAACCTACTAAATCTAGTCATATTGCTAGCTCCTTGAGGGAGCTTAGAAGCAATCTGGAGAAATTGAAACTAGATGATATTCCTTCTTGTGATGATCATAAGGCTAGTCCAATAGTTGAAATTGCTGATTTGGTTAGTGGCTCCCCTTCTGGTAGTAGTGGGCTTATTTTTGGAGGTCCTAGTAGTGAGGATGATGTAATTGATAATTAGGTATCACTTTCCTTTGTAAACCCTAATTATGAGATCAAGCCTTCAAAAATTAATACTGAACTATCTGTAGAAGACAAGCCTATTTGGGACAGCCTATTGGCTGGCCCACAGGAACCTATTGCTAAAAGTTTGAGTATGATGGACTAACTTTGTTCCATCTATTTCAGATGGTGTTGGGGGGGAACCTAAACCAGTGGTTCCTATTAAAAAAATGCTCAATAGTTGTCTCTGATTAAAATTAGAGAGAATATCTTGACAAACAAATGGAAAAGGTTTTAGAAGACAATGGCTCCCCTATAACTTTTCGAACACCAGACCCAAGGGTGGTTGATTATGAAACCCAAATCAAGGTCCCTAAGGAGGATATTGAGGATGTTGTTCCCAAACTAGAAGAGAATGTTTTCATTAAAAAAGATGAGAGCAGTAAAAAAAGAAGATATGTACATAGAAAGTTGAATGTAGGAAAAAAAGTAAAAGGGGGAAAAATCCCTAAATGTTTTGATAATATGGGGATTAGCAACTGTTAAGATATGCCATTTGATCGTATGCTACAATTCTAGACATAAAGTGTTATAGTTGGAATGTGAGGGGACTTGAGTCTCCAGATAGGAAATATATTGTAAGAGAATTCTGAAACAAAAATAGAAAAATGGATTGTTTAATGCTACAAGAAATAAAGGCCACTGGCTTCCAATTAGATAATATTCTAAGATTTATATGGAAAGAATCAATAAAAGTCTACACTAAGCATGATAAAGGCAAAGGGCGTACTATTCTTCTAATCTGTAATGAGTGGGGACAATATATTGTTCAAACTAGGTATTCCCCCTGCAATAGATGTGCTTGGGTAGTCTTGGATTGGCAAGGGAAAAAAAATGGTATTTGCTCTGTTTATGCCTCCAATGATCACATAGAAAGAGGTGAATTTTGGGAGTGGATGACTAATAACCTACCTAGGCTCCCTTGGATAATTGTTGGTGACTTTAACATGGTTGAGCAAGGAGAGGACAAGTCAAGAGGGAAACGTGCAGAGTGAAAGGGAATGAAAAGTTCTTTTGGTTGAGAATGAAAAAGTCACTTAGACTCTTGGATCCTCTTGAAAGAAACAAAGCTAAAAGTCAAGGGATATGGTTCTCCTGGTGTAATGCTTAGAAACTCAATAGAAGTGTTATGTCAGAAAAATGCACCCTTGGGGGCTTTTTCCTAAAGGTTTAGCTCCTAGTTCTTTAGATTTGCATTTAGAGCATTTTACATGTTAAATTAGACTCCCGATGAGAAAACCCATGGGTCTTGTGGCAAATAAGACCTAGGGGGCTGCAATTTAATGAATCTTGAGAAAATATAGGGGAGTGGACAAGGGCACTAGCACCCTAGTCCAACCCTATTTTGGGTCTGCCCTAATTTGAAACGTTAGTTTTGTGATCCTTATTTGGTCTCTAGGGCGACATCATAAGTTTCAAATATAAAATTTTTGGCAGAAATATTAATAGTTGCATATATAAGCATGTTTAGGTTATCATTTACAAGGTAGAAGATTATTGTGAACTTGAGCTATTGGCATACTTGTTATTATCATTGTGTTGTAGAGCATAACATTGTTATTGTGTTTGTTTGCAGGTTGGATTACATCTTCTCCTCATGGCATTGAAGAGCTTCTTCCTTTTGTGAGAGCTTCATCATCAAGGTATCATTTATTATGCTTTATCAGTCATTATCATTTGGTTTTTGCCTCTGCCTCCCAAGGGCACGCACTCTCTCTGACAATGGTGTTCAGAAAACTTGAATGTCTCTCCAGGGCTTGACTCAGGCAAGCCTCTAAACACCACAACCACCTACCACAGTCCTTGTGATTGCAGGTTACAGGTGTCAGATCTAGAGAAAGTGGAGTTGCAGAGTAGGAAGGTAGACATTGAAGATTCTAGATCTAAAAAGAAGTGGACATTGTTCAACATTTCGGGACAAGGGCGCCATCAACCTTGTCCTCCAATTTTTGGTCATGGGAAACAGAAAGTGTAGCAGAGATCAGTGCCGAAAGGAGATCGGGACTGTGCAGAAAAAGTTGTGCATTGGACTACGGTACCATCACCATTGTCCTAGATTTTCCTATTTTTCAACTACAAAAAATAGTGAGTTAAGGTTCTCTACCCTCTGTCTATTTCCTGTAGCATTTGTCGTAATTCACAGATTTGATTATTGTTGGCTTAAATTAGGGTTTTAAGGACATAAAGGCATTCATTGGAAAACTTGTGTGATCACATCTAAATTTTCTAGTAGAAAACCAAGTGGCAACTCAAATCTAACAGCTGACTCTCCTCTTGATAGGTGAGGCACTAAGAATTAAAAAGCCCTTGGAATGTTTTGAGGAAAGGAGGATTCAAAGTAAAGGACAACATTAACCCTTCATCCTTTTTACCCCAAAACATTTTGTTGAACCCATGTTTGGAACATTTTGGCACCTTTCTGAGTGTTTTTTGACAAATTTGCATTCATTCATTCTATTGCATTGGAAAATTTACAAAGAATTGATATATTTGGAAAAATTGAAAAAAATTGCATTCTAGGGTTTGATTTTTGACATAGTTTGCATTCATTCAATTGCATTTAATTAATTATTTGATTTTTACATTAGATCTTAAATTCATCACCATTCAATTCATTATTTTCAATATTGCATTTGAAAAATTACAAAAAATTTGAAAAAATTGGAAAATTTGCAAAAATTAGCATATTAAACTTGTATTTTTGTGAAATTTGAATTAATTGGCATCTAATTTAAATTAATTTCTGTCATTTACATTATAGCTGACCCAAAATATAGAAATTCATCATTTACAATTCATTTGCATGCTTGATTTGTCGAAATTTGCTTGAAATCTTGCATTTTTTGTGAAAACCTAGTGCATGAACTAGGGTTGTAGTCAAAATCTTGTCTCAGATTTTATTACCTTTTAAAAACATTAATTAGGTCTGATCTCTAATGGTAGTGTTGCATTATAGTGGCCTCCTTGTGAAATTTCATGTCTAGGGCTTGAAAACTTGCATTTTTCACTAGATTTGAGCCTATCGTCTTGCTAGATTTGCACTCCAAGCATGTTGTAAGGGATTTTATTGCACTAATTGGATGTTATTAACCTTATAATTTTCTTACCCTTCTCAATTTCCTTAAAACACCCTTTATTTTGAGCCTTTGCATTGAAATTTTGTGAAAATTGACATATTTTTCTATCTTTGCACCAGGGTTTGGTCTAGAGAGGCACTATAGGCGTGTTGTAATGGATTTTTTAGCATTAGGTGGCTATTATTACTGTCATAAGTTTCTGTCCATCATAATTTTCCTTACAACACCCGTTGCCCTACTCTTTTGCATTGAGATTTGGTGAAAAAACCACATATTTTGGCCTATTTTCACTAGGTTTGGACTTATCGATTCTCTAGAGTTGCTTCAGAAGAGTGTTGTGAAAGGTATTATTGCATTAATGTACTATTATTAGGCATATAATTTTCTATCACTCTTTAAATCTTCACAACACCTCTTCTTTCATTTGTTTGCATGAAGATTTGGTGAAAAATCGCATATTTTCACTAGCTTTTGACTTATTGACTTTCTAGAGTTGCTTCAAAAGTGTGTTTTGAAAGGTATTCTTGCATTAGTGGACTGTTTTTAGGAATATAATTCTCTATCCCTCTTGAAAATATTTACAACACCTCTTCTTTCAGTTGTTTGCACTGAGAAAAGTCAAAAAATCAAGTATTTTAGAGCATATTTGACATCACTTTTGCATTTTGTTGTTGCATAAGTTTTGGAAGATCTTGAAAATATGATTTGACACTTTTTTACAAACTTACCAATGGATTCTCAACATAATAATAATGCTAGTTTTGTTCCTAGGCCTCATTTGAAAAGAAGAGCCCCTGAGCTTGAAATAACATTCACACCTCATGACAAAGAAATGGTAAATACCGAAGGGTCTCTTTATATAACCGTAAAGATAATGGAACAAACTGTGCATGGAACACTCATAGATCCTAATTGCATGACAAATGTGGTCATAGAAGATTTCCTCCTTAAACATGAAATGGCACAAGAATCTTATGAACCATCAGATTTGAGAATCAAAACACATAATGGAGCTTTCATAAAACTGATTGGCAAGATAACTCTAATGATCTAAGTCTATGATAAAGTTGTGGATCAATCATTTGATATAATCCCCTTATCTGACCTCTTCCATTTAAAACTTGGAAATTCTTGGCTTAAAGCTATGAATATTGTTCCTTCCACTATTCATAAATGCATTACATTTCCTTTGCGTGGAGAGATCCGTACTATCCATCATAATGACTATCAACCTCTGGCTAAGGACAAGAAATTTATTCTTGATTACTTTTGGACGCAACCTAAGATAGATCCTGAGCCATGAAGAGATAGAACTTTCATAGAATATAGAAAATATAAAGCAAAACAACTCGCTTGAGTGGCCAGGACTCCTTTGTATCCAATATGAGAAGAACAAGAAACAAGCATAAAACAAGATTATTATGGCTTTGATAAATTTTTTGACAAGAGAAATGTGGATAACGAAAAGTCCCATAACCCACCTCATCCATGGAGAGATGGCATCTATGCTAAGGTTCCTCCCCTGTCATCCTTAAATAGATTGGGAGGCTTTCATTGACAACAAAATATCCCATCTAGACCAATGAGATTTGAACATGGTGCTTGCTCTGCTACTATACAAATAATGGAAAAACACAATGGTGAAATAAGAAACAAGACAAGAAGGAAAAGAATAGTAAAAGAAAGGAGGAGGAGAAGACAAGCTTATACGCAACGAATTACAAATGAACAAGAGAATATTCAACCTAACATTGAGAATCAAGAAGAGATTAAAGATGAACAAGTTGACAACAAGAACAACAATTGGGCTTTAGTACCTTACACACCACTTTCATCTATCATTCGAGATTGGGAGGATGATGACCTCCTCGATGATGACTTCTAGCATGGGCCTCTCTACAAGTAAGTATCTCTAACCCTTTATCTCTCATGATGTGTTTCCCTTGTGATGTGTTATGTGTTGTTACGCCTCCTAGGATGATCCTTAATTCCCTTGTAAGGTCAAGGATACTAGGAGACCACCTCTGTTGTGACATTCTTCTATTTGTATCATCATTCTTCTATATCTCCTCTCCTCTAATTTCATTGTTGTGTCTTGTGTCTTACGGACATAGCGTTGCGGTTGGTGAATTGGGGGCACCCTCATACGTGACTGTCCCTAAGACACTTGTTCTACTCTCTGATTTATTGTTTACCTTACTCTAGTGTTTCCATCTAGTGGGCGAATGATGAAAAACATTTTATATTGATGCGAACCTAGTGTCCCTTTTGAGAGCAATAAAAAAATGGACTTAGTTCCTATATGACGACGAGGTTGTAACAAATTATTTGACGCTTGGCTAGTGGAATCACTCCGTGATTCCTCTATCTTGATGTTGATGTTGATGTCAATGTTATCTTATCTTTCTAATGAGATTTTATCAATACTACTACTCCGTGCACTTTGTTATCATGAATATCACCTTGCTTGGCTCTTTCATCTAGTTGATCATATGCATTGTTGTTTATCATGGTTATTTTAGCACTAACACTTTTCTTGCAGGGATGTGTTTGTGGGAACATTCGGTGATTGTACAGTACATGTCTCCTCTGGGGGGCATGCGAGAGCTCGTTTTCCCTTGTGTGTTTTCTTCCTACCTTAACATGCTTGATATCGGTATGAAATATCAACCGCCTTAAAGTGGGGGCATATATAAGGTAAGTTGTCTACTTTAGATCATAGTAAAGTGTGTTTGAACAATCTAAAAATCAAATCAATCATTTAAGCCGTCTACGGAGGCAGGATATCAAGCATATCCTTTTATCTTAAGCCCTTATCATGAGGCAAGGATGGTGTATTTCTCAGAGCAGATTGCATTATCCTGTAAGTTTCAAAAGTCCTCACCACAAGGTGGGGAGTGGTTCTATGACTAACTCAACCCTTAAGAATGTTTTCAGCGGTTGTTGTGGCAAAGCACAATTTGCCGCAATCGTCAATGTGTTCCTGTAATGTGCCTGAGATGGTGATGATCCTAGAAATAGGAACACTCCATTGCTTGACTGTCTTGTTTTCTCCATGTCTTCAACATATATGTGTATGGCGTGCTTGTTCTCAAAGTGCAAGACTGGTGGCGATGAGCTCCTCTACACTTTGGGATTTGTTTGGTGTGTTTGTTCTCAAAAAGTGCAAGACTAGTGGCAATGAGCTCCTCTACACTCTTTTAGGATTTGTTTGTTTACTTTCCTTGTACTTTCATCTTGCATTTCATATGGGAAAAATAAAAAAAGAAAACAATCACTGCATTCATTGTATTCTCTATGCTCTGTGTGTCTTCAATGTTGTATTCTCCATGTTTTGTGTGATTGTAATTGTCTTCTCCATGTTTTGCATGCTTGTCATTGTCTTCAATGTGTTTGGCATGTCTTCTCAGTGCTTGGCATGCTTGCTATGTTTGCGGACCTACTTTAATGCATGTATTGGCCTTGCATTTAATGCATACATTAAAGTGGGGGGTAAATGTTATGTCAGAAAAATGCACCCTTGGGGGCTTTTTCCTAAAGGTTTAGCTCCCAGGTCTTTAGATTTGTATTTAGAGCATTTTGCATGTTAAATCAAACTCCTGATGAGAAAACCCATGGGTCTTGTGGAAAATAGGACCTAGGGGGTTGCAATTTAATGAATCTTGAGCAAAGACATGGGAGTGGACAAAGGTGCTAGCACCCTAGTCCAACCCTATTTTGGGTTTGTCCTAATTTGAAATGTCAGTTTTGTGACCGTTATTTGGTCTCTAGACTGACATCATAAGTTTCAAATACGAAATTCTTGGCGGGAATCTTAATAGTTGCATATATAAGCATGTTTAGGTTATCATTTGCAAGCTAGAAGATTATTGTGAACTTGAGCTATTGGCATACTTGTGATTATCATTGTGTTGCAGAGCATAGAATTGTTATTGTGTTTGTTTGCAGGTTGGATTACATCTTCTCCTCATGGCATTGAAGAGATTCTTCCTTCCATGAGAGCTTCATCATCAAGGTATCATTTATTGTGCTTTATTAATCATTATCATTTGGTTTTTTCCTCTGCCTCCCAAGGGCATGTACTCTCTCTGACAACAGTGTTCAGAAGACTTGAATGTCTCTCTGGAGCTTGACTAATGCAAGCTGCTAAACACCACAACGCCCTCCCACACTCCTTGTGAATGCAGGTTACAGGTGTCAGATCTAGAGAAAGTGGAGTTGCAGAGCAAGAAGGCAGACATTGAAGATTCCAGATCTAAAAAGAAGCAGACACTATTTAACATTTCAGGACAAGAGCGCCATCAACCTTGTCCTCTAATTTTTGGTCACAGGAAATAGAAAGTGTACCAGAGATTAGTGCCAAAAGGAGATCGAGACTGTGTGGAAAAAGTTGTGCATTGGACTAGGGTGCCATCACCGTTGTCCTAGTTTTTCCCATTTTTTGACTGCAAAAAATAGTGAGTTAAGGTTCTCTGCACTCTGTCTATTTCCTATAGCATTTGTCATAATTCATAGATTGATTACTATTTGCTTAAATTAGGGTTTTAAGGACATAAAGGCATTAATTGGAAAACTTGTGTGATCACATCTTAATTTCCCAGCAGAAAACCAAGTGGCAACTCAAATCTGATCGCTGACTCTCCTCTTGATAGGTGAGGCACTTGGTTGAAAATCCCTTGGAATGTTTTGAGGAAAGGAGGATTCAAACTAAAGGAAAACATTATCCCTTCATCCTTTTTACCCCAAAATAAGAAGAATATATAGTAGACTTGATAGAATATATGTTAATAAGGATTTTTTTCATTTTCAGAGCCAACAGAAGTCCAATGTAGTGAAATTCATTCCTAGCGTATTATCTGACCATCATCCACTATTTGCAAAAATCTATGTAGAGAAGCTAGACACTAAAATAAGGGCTAAAACAAATAATTTATTTAAGCTTAATGCTCATTTGTTTGGCAACAAGGATTGCCTGGTAGGGATTACTAGCCTAAGAACAATTCTGAATCAGTTAGGGGGTAAAGAGAATGTTATTCAATATTGGGAGGAGCTAGTTGAGTCATGTAAAGGGTTGTTCCAAATATGTGGGAAGAAACTAGCACTAGATAGAAGAAGAGAGGAGAAAATGCTACAGATTGAGTTTTTGGAAACTAAAAGAAAGTTACAAGATACTCCAAATGATGAGGGACTAATTTTAAACTTTGGTGAAACTAAAAGAAATTTAAGGAGATATGAAACCTTTAAGGCTCAAGGGCCCAAGGTAAGGGATAGACTTAATTGGCTCAAAGATGGAGACCATGGTTCAAAATACTTCTTTGATATTATAATATCTAAGTTTAGAAGGAACATATTGGCTCAATCAATGAAAATGGAATCACCTATAATAAGCTAGAGGATGTCAAGGAACTGTTTAGAGAATTTTATGAGAATTTGTTCAAGGCTGATGATAGGAAGACAAAATGTCTGGAGGCCTAGGAGCTATGTTATAACATCTGCCCTAAAAATATAGATGACACAATGGCTAGAAAACTAAAGCAAGATATTTCCAAAGAAGAAATAAGAAGTGTCATCTTGTCAATGGAAGATGGCAAATCTCATGGCATAGATGGTCTTCCAGTTGAATTTTACAAAGCAAATTTATCTTGGGTAGTAGATGATTTATGGGAGGTGTATCAAGAAGCACTCAAAAGGGGCTCCCTAGGCAAGGAGATCAATCGGGGTGTTATAAAATTACTCCTTAGAGATGGTGACAAAACTAATATGAGAAATTGGAGGCCTATCTCACTTCTAAATGTTTCATATAAAATTGTAGCCAAAGTTTTAGCTAGAAGGCTCATAGACATTCTACCTTGCATCATCAATTTCACTTAGACTAGATTTATTAAGGGCAAATATATTTTAGAGAACTTGTTGACTAGTTGGGAGGCACTACATTGGGCTAAGGCATCAGGACAAAATGTTGGGATACTACTCTTAGATTTTGAAAAGGCATATGACAGGGTGGAATGGTCCTATATATTAGTGGTTTTGAAATCCTTTGGGTTTCCTATAGAGTTTAGAGAGATGGTCAAGATGCTTTTTAGGGATGCCTCTACTCAAATAGAAATAAATGGATCACCTATTGCCTATTTCTATATGGGGAGATCCATAAGGCCCCTTGCTCCTGCACTCTTTGTCATTGCCTTTAAGGCTCTGTATTATATGTTGAGAACAAATATACTCCCAGGAAGGGTAAGAAGAATTAGGTTTCCAGATGACAATATGCTTCGTAACATGCAATTTTTAGATGACACTGCCATTTATCGTGTTCTTGAAAAAGAGAATTTAAGTAACATGGAGTTGAGACTGAATAAATTTTGTAATGCTTCTGTATCAAAGATCTCCTTAAATAAATTCATACTATTATGCTAGTCTGATTCTCCTCCTAACTGGCTTGAGGTGGGTGGGTGGCAGTGGCGTGGCCCCCATAGGTAGGTTAGGTTCTTGGGGATCCCATTTGATGTTGACCCCTCACTTAAGAAAATATGGAATTGGTTGTTCTCCAAAATTGAGTTGAAGCTAAATAGTTGGAATAGACAGGTTTTGTCCCTAGTTGAGAGACTACAAGTGTGCCAAAAGATCCTCTCTGCATATTCTATTTGAAAGGAAGCTAGGTGTATGGAAATTGCTTCCTACACTAATCTAAAGAGGAGAGAAGAGTGCAAATTTGTTTTATCCTTTACAATTATAGAATGTTAAAACAACAATGGAGATATTGCCGCAATACACATACACACAGAAATGAGACAGAAGAGAGAGACACAAGATATACGTGGGGAAAACCCTTATTAGGTGAAAAACCCCATACCCCACAACCTGCACAATGTATTATCAAAACTAAAATGGTTATGGAAGCTCTCAGGAGTCTTCAACACTCGTATCTAGAGACAAACCAACAGAATAATAGTACCTGTCAATCACATAATACATCTCCTCTCCAAAGCACCTATTTATATAGAAAATACAAGGCAAAAATGGCTCTATCTTGAGATGGGTGTCCAACATGGCCTCATGGCCCAAAACCCACTCCTATGGACACTTGTCCAACACTATAGGATGTTCCTGACACTTGTCAAGTCACCCCATCCCAAAGAGGTTGCCTATTCCCAAGTTGGGAAATAACAGATGCTCTTACGACTCTTGCAACCGTCATAGAATCCATCATACTGACATATCTTACAACTGTAAGAGAATCTGTCATAAACAGACTATAAATAGTATATTCTCTTATAACATGTCATAACTCTCCTTGGGGCACCCAAAAATGCCTTCTTCCAAGATGCCTTGTGACACATGTCTTCACCTGTCATAGAACCTTCTATTTCCAACTCTTACATGTCATAGATTTTGTCATAGGAATCTGTCATAAATGTTTCAGTCAAGATTCACTTACACACTAGTCAAGATGCCGACACATGGAAGAAAACCTCTACCACACAAAAGGGACACCTATCTCCACATGGAGTGTGTTGACCATCCTAGTCATCTTACAAGAGTGACAACTCATCATGCCACTTCACACTAAATGACAAAACATGATGTGCAACAAAATTACAACATAGGCTAAGTAAATAAAATACCTTACAATAATAAATACAATGAATTACCAAGGTTGAGACACCTTATTCCCAACATTCTCCCACTTGTCAAACACCTTGTAAGAGCCAATAGAAATAACAGGATTTAACTGCTATAGGCCAAGAGGTCGATAGACTCCGAACACCATCTGAACTTCTCTGTACCCACTGGTTTCGTTAATGTATCTACAACATTCTTCAAAGTATCTACCTTATCCAAATTCACCTTCTCATCCTCTGCCATGTCTCACATGAAGTGAAACTGTACATCAATATGCTTTGTTCTGGCATGGAAAGCTAGATTCTTTGCTAGGCAAATTGCACTCTGACTATTACAACAAATCGTAATTTGTCCTACATCAACACCAATATCTGAACACAATATCTTAATCCAAATGGGTTCCTTACAAGCATGAGTTGCTGCCATATACTAAGCTTATGTCATGGACAAAGCAACCATAGGTTGTTGCTTACTCATCCAACTAATTGCACCACCGAACATAGTGAACACATAGGCACTAGTGGATCTCCTGCTGTCAATATCACCTACCCAATCAGAATCCATGAATCCATGAATACAAACTAAATGCAGAGGTCCTGTAGCATCACCATGATAGCATATGGAATACTCAGAAGTACCCCTCAAATATCTAAACACTCGCTTAACTGCATCCCAATGTACCCATCCAGGATTAGCCATAAATCCACTAAGGACTCCCACTGCTTGGGCAATGTCTGGTCTTGTGCAGACCATAGCATACATCAAACTACCAACAACACTAGCATAAGGTACTCTGCTCATGTCGTCCATATCACTAGGAGATTTTGGACAATCACTAACCCAATGAAATAGGAACACACAATGGTCTACAGTCTACCATGTTGAACCTATCCAACACGGTCTTCACATAATTAATCTGGCTTAGCCAAAGTTTTCTGTTAGCTCTATCTCTTCTGATTTCCATTCCCAAAATGTACCTAGCTGCCCCTAGATTTTTCATCTCAAACTATGCTAACAACTGAGATGTCAAATGAGAAATCATATTCTTACCATTCCCAATTAACAACATATCGTCAACATACAATGCAATAATGAGAATGCGATAATTGTCAAACTTGTAATACACACAATGATTAGATTTTGATCTCAGAAATCCAATGGACAACACAAAGGCCTCAAATTTCATAAACCACATCCTAGGAGACTACTTCAAACCATACAAAGACTTCTTCAACTTGCAAAACAAATTTTCTTTACCTTTCTCTATGTAATGCTCTAGCTGTGACATGTAAATCTCTTCCTCCAAATCACCATGAAGGAAAGTTGTCTTCACATCCATCTGTTCTACCTCTAAGTCATAAGCAGCTGCAAGGGATACCAAGAACCAAATGGATGTCAGCTTTGCAATGGGAGAGAAAATTTCACCCTAATCAATTCCCTCGACTTGTGAGTACCCCTTGGCAACCAATCTAGCCTTGTACTTTTCAACACTGCCATCTGCACCGAATTTCTTCTTGAACACCCATTTACATCTAACAGGTTTCTATTCTTTAGGCAAAGGCACCAAGTCCCATGCTTTATTCTTTTCCAAAGAAGCCATTTCATCTTCCATGGCCTCCTTCCAGGAATCTACATCTTTCATGCTCATACCCTCTGTCATAGTTTTAGGCTCATCAGTGTTAGTAAGGCAAAAGAACAACTAGAATCAAGTAATGAATAACCAAACCTATCAAGTTGCTTTCTTGTTCGTGTAGACCTCCTCAATGACTGAGGTTGCGGTTCTACTTCTTCTTCTGAGCTTTTAGAGATGCTAGAGCTCTCCTCATCATTAGGTCTCATAGGGTCAATCGGTTCAGTCTTCTCAGGGGTAGAGGGAAACTGAACGACATCTTCTTTCATTTCTATCTGTTCTAGCTATAGAACAATGGAAGAAGGTGTTAGCTCTCTGAAGATAACACTTCTATACAACACTTTTTCAGCCATAGGATACCAAAGCTTGTATCCTTTCACACCGACACCATAGCCAATGAAAATACACTTAACAACCTTGTTCTCCAATTTAGACCGTTTCTCCCTAGGCACATGTGCATATGCCTCACAATGAAAAATATGAACATGTCTAACTGAAGGCTTCTTACTAGACCACACCTCCATAGGTGTCTTACCAACAAGAGCTAATGTAGGAGACCTGTTTACCATGTAGAAAGCAGTGGCTACAACTTCAGCCCAAAACTTTTGTTCGAGGCTTGCTCCACTAAGCATACTCCTAGCCTTCTCCATCAGTGTCTTGTTCATCCTCTCTACAACTCCATTTTGCTACAGGGTGTATGGAGTTGTCTTATGTCTTTGAATCCCTTACTCTTTACAGAACTTATCAAACTCTGCCAAACAAAACTCACCACTGTTATTAGTGCTCAAACACTTAATCTTTTTACTAGTCTGATTTTCAGCAAAAGCTCTAAACTCTTTAAACCGACTAAAGACTCCAGTCTTGCTTCTGATAAAATAAACCCATGTCCTTCTACTATAATCATCTATAAAAGATACAAACTATACAGATTTGGAAATTGAAGGAACATTAATAGGACCAAACACATCAAAAGGAATAAGATCCAATACACCAGAAGACTTGTGAGAACTAGAGTAAAACTAAACATGGTTTTACTTTCCATATACACAATGTTTACAAAAGTTGAACTTGAAATTACAATCATTGAACCCCTCAACGAGGCTTTTATTTTTTAGGGTTCTAAGACCCTTCTCAACAATGTGGCCATATCTCAAATGCCATAACATAGTCTTTTCAGCAGGAAGTTTAACTTCCAAAGCATGTGTACTACCATCAGAATGTGTTACAATAGATTTCTTCACTGCTTGTTTAGATGGTGGGGATGAAGTGACTGTAGCTCTTTTCTTCGAGTCAAAAGAACTATTGCACTGTGAAGTGCATGCCTCTAGCTAAAATAGAGTATCCCTCTGAGTACCCTTCACAAGCACCATAGATCCTCTAGTCATCTTGCATCCATCCTTCAAAAAGACAACTTGCACACCTGCATCATTCAACATACTTACAAAAAGCAGGTTCTCTGCCAAGCTTGGGATGTGCATAACCCTAGTGATCCCCTTCACTCCTCCATCAAGGAATCAGATTGAGACTCTTCAATGACCAACAATCTTTAGATGAGAATCATCACCCAGGTACACTCTTCCACCATCGAACTCTTCATACTTTGTGAACTAGCTTCGATGCGAGGTCATGTGGAATGATGCACTAGAATATATCAACCACACATCATCAGATGCATGGGTGGCCAGGGCTGTGATGAAGGTATCACCATCATCTTGTGACTTGTCAGAATCTGAATCTGGGGCATTCTTCTTTTTCTTTTTCTTTACCTCTTTGCATTCCTTCCGCAAATGCCCAGATTTGCCATAGTTCTAATAGAGAGCCTTGGACTTTCTAGGAGATTTAGATCTCCCACAGGATTTGGATTTGCCCTTTTCACCTTTCTTGTCCTTCTTCTTCTCTTTCTCTTTGGGTCTTCCATGTTGCTTGACTCAATTGTCTTTCTCCGCACTTCTTTAGATAACAATGAAGATACTACATCATCCATCTTGAAGGTGGTGGTAGTGCTTCTGATAGCCATGACAAGATGATCCCACGAATCTAGCAAAGAACAAAGCAGGGTCATACATCGATCCTCCTCATCCATTTTCATACTCACAGATGTCAACTATACAACAAACATGTTAAAAGAACTCATATGGTCCGCAACAAATCCTCTATCTTCCATTTTCAAAAACAACTTCTTTTTCAGAAAGAGGTTGTTCACCAAGGACTTGGCCCAATAAACAGATCCTAGCTTCTTCCAAAGATCTTTCACAGTCTTCTCCTCATGGACATTCAATAGGATAGAGTCATCTAGATAGAGTCTTATGAGACCCTTAGCCTTTTTATCTTTGAGGTCCCAATCAGCTTGTGAGATTGTTGTAGGTTTTGTTCCATCAATGGTTTCCAGTAGGTCATGACCAACAAGTAGATCTTCCGTCTTGATTTTCCATAATTTGAAAATTGTGCCATTAAACTTCTCCAACTCTACTCTTCCAGATGTGGTTTCCATCTCCTTCCTGTAACAAGATACAAAATACTCTACACAGACTCCCACTCAACCTAAGATTAGGTCAAAACCCCTACCTAGGAGCTAGAACCAAAACTGGCTAGGCTTTGATACCAACTGAAAGGAAGCTAGGTGTGTAGAAATCACTTCCTACACTAACCTAAAGAGGAGAGAAGAGTGCAAATTCATTTTATCCTTTACAATTATAGAATGTTAACAATAACAATGGAGATATTACAGTAATACATATACACACATAAATGAGACAGAAAAGAGACACACAAGATATATGTGGGGAAAACCCTTATCAGGTGAAAAACCCCACATTCCAAAACCTGCACAATGTATTATCAAAACTGAAATGGTTTACAATACACTTACAATGCAAGCTCTCAGGAGTCTTTGACACTCATATCTAGAGACAAACTAGTAGCATAATAGTACCAATCAATCACATAATACATCTCCTATCCAAAGCACCTGTTTATATAGAAAATACAAGGCAAAAAAGGCTCTATCTTAAGATGGGCGTCCAACATGGCCTCATGGCCCAAAACCCACACCTATGGACACTTGTCAAACACTATAGGATGTTCCTGACACTTTTCAAGTCACCCCATCCCAAAGAGGTCACCTATTCCCAAGTTGGGCAATGACAGATGCTCTTACGACTCTTACAACTGTCATAGAATC
The DNA here is from genome assembly GCA_027924645.1 of Cunninghamia lanceolata. Taxonomy (NCBI): domain Eukaryota; kingdom Viridiplantae; phylum Streptophyta; class Pinopsida; order Cupressales; family Cupressaceae; genus Cunninghamia; species Cunninghamia lanceolata. The sequence goes on from BSBN01000193.1 coordinate 12,730,718, forward strand.
TATCATACTGACATATCTTATAACTGTAAGAGTCTGTCATAAATAGGCTATAAATAGCATATTCTCTTACAACATGTCATAACTCTCCTTGGGGCGGCCAAAAATGCCTTCTTCCAAGATGCCTTGTGACACATGTCTTCACCTATCATAGAACCTTTTATTTCTGACTCTTACATGTCATAGATTCTGTCATAGGAATCTGTCATAACTGCTTCAATCAAGATTCACTTACACACTAGTCAAGATGCCGACACATTGCAGAAAACATCTACCACACAAAAGGGATGCCTATATCCACATGGAGTGTGTTGACCACCCTAGTCATCTTACAAGTGGAGTGACAACTCATTGTGCCACTTCACACTAAATGACAAAATAGGATGTGAAACAAAATTACAACATAGGCTAAGTAAATAAATTACATTACAATAATAAATGCAAGGAATTACCAAGGTTGAGACATGTTATTCCCAACACTATTTACTGTGCATCCATGTGGTTGTTTTCAAGTATACAAATAGAATGTATCCAAAAAGTTGTTAGGAATTTTCTATGGTCAGATGGGAAAGGAAAAAGGAAAAGGCATTATGTGAAGTGGATTTGGTGTTGTTTGAGCAAGGATAATGGTGGTCTAGGTCTTAAGGATCTAAGGATTTAGGGTGTGGCACTTGTCACAAAGTAGATTATTAGATCCTTGGATGGATGTGAACCATGGAAAGTTCTAATAAGAAATATTCTCAATCTCTTTTGCCCTAGAAAATATCAACTTTGGCATGATATTCATCCTCATGACTACCTATTTGGGAACTTCAAGATCAAACCCTTTGGGTCTGTAGTGTTTGGGTCAATATGGAGGGCTTGGGAAATAGTTAAAAGTCTGATATCTAATTCTGGTGCCATAAATTCAGTGATGTGTGTGGGGGGCATAGATCCCTGTGGTGGAACTTGATGCATAAGGAAAAATATCCTGCCTTGATCCAAGGTTGCTTAGACCTTAAATGGCATAGGCTTGGTCTATCTTCTTTTGAATACTGATTAACAGATGTTGGCATTAAAACATGGGAAGAAATAAAAATAGAATATGGTCTAGAAGATACACAGAGGAGGACATATTCAGTTATATCTACTACTTTGTCAAATAGTCCTATTTAGCTTGAAATGCTTTGTGAGGAGGGCTGGTTGGGAAAGTTGGCATGGAAAGATGGAACAATGTTGTTAAAATATGATTCTAGGAAAATATATAAACTTCTTACTAATTCCCTAGTGGTCTATGAGCATAGTGTTAAGGCTTGGGATCTGAATGTTAGTCTTAAATGTTTATCCTCTTCCTTTAAAATTGTGGTCAAAGTTTTTGGAACCCAAAAAAGGATGCTTTATATGGCTCTTGATGTTGAAAAAGCTACCAATTGACATAAACTGTTATGTATGTCCTAGCTGTAATGTTTTGGAATTTTGTGAACACATTTTCTTTGAATGTCCTTTTGTTGTTAAAGTTTGGAATATGTTTATGGGAAATATAATGGGCTAGACTTCCATGAACAAAAAGTATTGGATAGAAATATTGTGTGGTTCTATCTCTGGCTTGGCATCCAAATCTAAAATCTTTTGGCTTTGTCTAACAACTGAGATTCTATGGGTTCTGTGGAAAAGAAGAAATGAAGACCATTTTCAAGATAGAAAGAGAAGCCTTATTGGGTCTGAATTGAGACTCATGCTTACTGATGTTTTCATACAAGTTGTTTTTACAATGGAGCTACCAATAAAGAGGTTTATGAAGAACATTGATGAAGGTTCTAAAGTCATACATAGGGCAGACATTAAATATGAAGAATTTTGGCCTCATGACCTAAGGAGGGTCCACCAGAAATTCAATGAAGAATATACAGACTTCCAAAATAGGTACATCAACCACCACAAGATAGAAAGAATGAGGAGTGAGGCACAAAAAGACCTAGAGTTTACTTTTTAGAATTTTAATGTGGACATTGATCAACTCAGAGCCTCCCCACCTATTGGCACTTTCGGGGGTTTTGATTCCTTTAGTCTCAGTGATAATAGTGCTCACCTAGAAGGTTTGAATAGTGCTCCTAGGCAGATGTACAGGGATGACAGGTCAGCTAATGTGGCATTTGAACTGAGCAAGGATCTATAGTGGTTTGAACCTTCCATTCTAGGTGACCAACTTCAGGTAGATTCAAACAGTCCTTCTATTGTAGACATTTCTCAAAAGGAAAAATAGGAGTATAAACAATAGGGTAGCAGGAGATAATGATATAATAGACCCTTTTTCATTTATGTTAACTGGTTAGACTACAATCTATAGAATGTATGTTTTGAGAAAACATTTCTTGCTCTTCGTTATTTTGATATATATGTAATCTATATACTATGGCTCCCTTGGCCACATACTTTGAACTGAGACCTCTCTTTTTTGGATAAATAGAATGAACTATATTTAATCCAAAAAAAGAGGGTCATGGTCACCATTATGTCTATCATAGGTGGATAATGTCATGTGTTGGTTTAGGCTCATCTAGCAAATCAATATTGTGATCATTAGAAGAAGCATAAGGGGCATCATAAGGAGAGATGATGATGGCACCCTGATCAATAAGACATTGTATTTTGTTCTTTAGATATCTACATCAATAGGTATAGAAACCTTGTTGGCAAGACTGTGTGGCTTCATGATGGTTGTTATTGATGGCAACAAAGCTTATCCCACACATCCGTAGCACATAGTATGTCTACCGGAAGTTAGATTGAAGAGTGTTTTGGTCCGGTGAACAAGAACAGAGCATGCGGCAAGGTCTGATAATCAGGTCTGGATATCTTAGATGATGTATCTCAACAAAGTGTAGATTTGGGGAAGTCAAGAGGAGTACCATTAACACTACATTCCAGAGATTGAGCCTCTGGTGATGAAAGAGTGAAAAGATATGAGCATCTAAGTGTTGGGCTCCTGACAGGCAGAGCAGACTAAGGAAGAACTGATCGGCAGAGTATCAGACCTTAATCCGGATGAGATATTGATGATGGTCAAGCTATTTAAGGAATCATACATGGTTGGCCGACATGATTGATGACTTCTATATCTATGTTTTTGATACACATCACATATTGAGCATGGATCCAGTCAACAGATTAATGTTTAGTAAATATCTTGAGTATTCCAGTTGCTGACTAGAAAGATGTTGAAATCCTTGGTGCAGATATATATACCAATTGGATTTCAGTATGAAGGTGTGTGTGTGTTGAGATAGTGTGCAAAGAAAGGCAAAGAGAAGAGTGGAAGTAAGAATACAAGTTCGGTATGTGACAAAACAACAACACTAAATCAGAGGAAGAATGAAGTGAAGTAGATCAGTATATTGAGCCTAACTGGAACTAAACCTCAGCATATGTGGATGCCTCTTCTCAGTTCAAACACTTGGTTACCTTCCATAAAACATTGTAGACAGTGAGTCTCTTGCAGGCAGTGTGCCCTAATTGGCAAGTGTCATTTTGTACTTCTTATTCTTTTAACAGAGAATACAATCTTGGGTTAGTCACCCTGTGGTTTTTCCCTTAACAAGGTTTTCCATGTCAAAATCATTGTGTTATGTGTGTTGATTTTATTTCTGCTCTCATGGTTATGTATGCTTATATGTTTTGATGCTGCACTAATTGTTAAAGAAGAACAAAAAGTTCAAATATTTAAGATAATTGATTCACCCCCCCTCTCAGTTATCTACCTTGTTTCTAACAATTGGTATTAGAGCCAAGCTCCTCCAAACAGAGCCTAACAATGTGAGGAAGATCTGGGAACCTCAATGGATATGTATGGTATGAGGGAACAACTTCAGTCTACCTTATATGATCTTGAACAATCTCACTCTAAAGTCAATAACCTGAGGGAAAGACTCAAACAAGCTGATGATTTCATAAATAAACTCAAAGAAAAATTGAGTATCTCCGTGAAAAAGAAAAAGGAACTACTTCAACAATTAGCAAGTCAAAGTGAATTCAATTATAATAATGAAGAACAACTTGAGAATCAAATATACACTCTTAAAAAGGATCTTCAAACAACAAATGAATACAAAGAGAAAGTCAAGATAAGCTCTACTCAATTTGAAGTTCTTCTTGAAAGCCAAAAGAGGGTAGATGACAAGCATGGCTTGGGGTATGAGAAAGGTGAAAGCTCTGGATCCGGTCAGAAGAACTCTAGATCAGGAAATCCAAGGAACATGCCTAGAAGATCTCCGGTAAGGCAACCAAATGCTCAAAGATATCCATGCTTCAATGGATACTGCCACAACTACAATAACTTTGGTCATAAAGCAAATCAGTGCAGAAGAAGAATGAATCAGACTAATTCATCCTTCTCTGGACAATGTTTTAATTGCAAAAGGTATGGTCACAAATCTCATGAATGTAGAAATATGCAAATAAACAATTCCTTCAATGGTAGATGCTTTGCATGCAATAGAATGGGACATATGGCTAATCAGTGTAGATCAAGAGGATATCAGTCAAATATGCAAAGAAATGTTGTTTTCTACAATTGCAATAGATCCGGTCACATTACCAAATTCTGCAGAAGTAAGAATCAGGGTAAAAAGGGTCCAGTGCATCATAACCAAAATCAAGATAAAGGAAAAGAAAAAGTGAATGCGGATGAAGTTCAAAGGGAGATGAACAAGATTTGGGTGAAGAGAAATAAAGAAAATGTTGGGAATGGGTCCACACCAGAATCTGGTGTTGATATTTCTTCTGAAAACTAAATTAGATGAGCTCTGGCTTAGGGGGAGTCACAAAGGAAAATAAATTCCTCAACCAGTCAATTGGTGCCTAAATTTGGCACATGGAAGGCTGTAGATTAAAGGGTTCTGAGAGATATATCTAAAATAACCCTCAGTAAAATTAGAGGGATATATCTCTCAGTTATTTTAGATTGAAGAGTTTAATCATCCAAGATTGATCCAGTTAGACAGCCATCCGGTAAAAAGTAAGATTTTCATAGTTAGATCTGGTGTGATTCTAAATTGAAATATCCTGATCTGCAGATAAATGGGATGATTCAAGGAAAGGAGATACATTGTTAATTATCACTAAAATAGTTCTAAGTGCATCTCAGTAATCCGGGAAGATCTCTCTCAGAACAAGGCAACCAGAATAACTTAAGTTGTACATTTATTGCAATATGAATTTAGGGTTTGTGCAGAGATAAAAGGGTTCTTTTATTCATCATTTTCACATTTGCATTTGAGAAGAAAAAGGAAAGAGCTCTACAAACATGTTTGCTTCAACCCTGTCAAAGATCAACCGCATAATCTAATTCAACCAATGATCTTTTTCGGCTCATATCGTGAACCCTAGAAGCGTAAAAAGGTATTTCCGTTCTTGAATATCTCTCTCTAAATCCTTTACAAGATGGCTACTCCAAATGTTGTTAAGATCACTGATAGGCCGTGCCCAAAGTTCAAGAAACATCCTTAAAAATCCCTAGAAGTTGATCCCTTAGGCGCATTCTCTAGCATTTTGCATGGGCTTCTACACGTAGAAGATGTTAGGGTATACATCCATGCAAATATTGAGGAATTTGGAGAATCAAAGCTAATGGATATCTACCATAAGCAATTAATAGATGAAACATTTGAACTCAAACCTCAATACAAGGCCCTCCGGGACAAACATTTTGGACATTGCATCCACTTTCCCTATTTTGCAGAAGATGAATGGGTCCGGTATGTTCTTAGTAGGATACATGACAACTTCATGTGGTTAATGAGGCCATTTAAGATAACAAAAGATTCCATTATTGAAGTAACCAGATTGCACTCATCTGGTGGGTTGCCTGCTCTCAAATCTGTCAAGAATCAGACAGTGAGTGAGGCTACCGGATCAAAGTTGTACAAGAGAGAAATGACAATAGAAGATATCACTGATCCGGATATCAAATTTTCCTCTATGATAATTGGCTACAAAATATATCATTCCAGTAGGTAAAACTTTGTATCCAAAATTGCAATCTATACTGCATATTAGATGCTAAGGGAAAATGCAGACTATGACCTATGCGAACTTCTCCTGAGCCAACTGCTAGAAAACTTGCAAAAGATCAAGAAGGACAAGAAGACCCCATTCAAGTATGGTGGCCTAATACTATGTATCTTCTTTTATTATATGAATGAGCTACCTAGATCCAGTGGTTGGGTATGGCAAAATGACAGACCAGTTACCATACAAATCAGACATTATATGTATGGGCTTAGTGATGCCAAGGCACAAAGTACAACACTCTGGGGATACTTCAAAAACTTCCAAGGCATGATGCAGGCCACGGAGAGAATCCCCCAATCTCTAGTTGAAAAATACAAGGATACAGTGTGCTTCATGGTAGACACTGACCAATGCCTAATGGAGGTAGTGGAACCCAGAACAGTCTGGATTATGCCAATGGGGTATGAGACAGATGAGAAAATTTTGGAGCTGCATGTCCAACACCTGCTGAGTCAACCTAAGGACCCTGAGGCAGAAAGGTTTGGAACCTTTCAAGAATTGAGTGTGAAAAATCATGTTGAATTAAGGCAACCTGAAATAAAGAGAAGAGTTAGGAAGGAAGTAGAAGAAATTGCCAAGAAATATGGCATATCAAAGGAGGCAGTTGATGCCAACAGAGAGAAAGTAGAAAGAGCAGGGAAAGAGAGACAAGAAGCAGAGAAAGAAATTGTTCGGGTGCAAGCCCCCTCTCAGACTAGATCCTTAAAGAGCTCTGCACTTGCCACCTCTAAGAACCTAAAAGCCTCAAAATTGGAAGCAAAGACATCCGGAAAAGGAGAGAAGAGAACAAAGACAAAGGCCACAAGGTCATACACAAGCCAGAAGGATGATAAAGAGACAGAGACTGATGAGGAGGTTAAGAAAATGAAGAAGAAAGGGAAAACCTCTGGGAAATTCTTTGTCGGTGAAAACAAGGAAGAAGAAGTAGAATAATTTGTTGAAAGGCCTACTCTTTCTGTTGATGATGTCATGAAGGCAATCACTGTAGATGGGAATTTGCAGCCCATAACATAATTTTATGATGAGTATAATTACACTGACAAAAGAATTTTGGAGGAAGCCACAATTAAGTATTTAAATATCTATAATAAAGCATTCATTGAAATCATCTCACTAATTCCCAAAAGCCTAGAGCAAGTACTTGAAATGAGAAAAAAAAATGCTAAGGCAAAGGACCTTGAGATTTGGGAACAGATTGCAATCCAACTCTATCCTTCCATTACTCCAAAACAAATGAACATGATCTTTAAGGAATGCAAGGATGAGTTTCGGAGCAAAGTAAGAATAAATAAACTTATGCTTGGAGAGACATATCAAGTTGCTAAAGAAACAGAAGACATCCTTCAGAATGCATTTAAAAGATTCAATCTTCCTATTATAGAGGACATAGATGATGAACCTACTGAGAAAAATGCAGAAAAGCCAAAGGAGATAAGTGAGGAGAGGACTACGAACTTGGATTCCTCTGTTCTAGAAGAGGAAGTCCATGAAGAAGTAAACATCTCTCTTCCAGATCCCCCAGCAGACTCCGGAACTGAAGGAGAAGAAAGAATAGAAGAGAAAATTAGCCAAGAAGAAGAGGTAAAGGGAAGAGAAGAAGTTCAAACAGAGAAAATCTCAGATGACAGGTCTAAGGTGGGAAAAGGAAAAAAGACTCTATCTCCGGCAAGAGACACTGCTGAGGCAGTAAAGAGATTCTTGAACAAAGAAATGTTAGAGATAGATGAACCAAAATTATTTCAAGGACCACTCAATTTTGACTCCCTCTCTCTAGTCCAGACAATGAAAGTAGCATCTTTTGCTCAAGCTAAAGTAAAACAGAAGCTTCTGAAGTCTCACATGGAAGACTGTGAGCTAACAGAGATTACATCTGGTGTGCTAGAGAAAATGATGCCATCCGTCTAAAAGGATCTTTCAGCCTCCTCATCCGGTAATCTGAAATCTCTTGTTACTTCTATTAGTACACATTTTGATTCTTTGGAGAAATCAGCAAAAGAGAAAGTCCATAAAGAGTGTTTGGGAAAGAGATTCTCTGGAGTGCAGGGACTCATAACAAATGATAGGAGAAATCTAAATATTGGGATAAAGAGCCTAGAAAATGCTATTAAAGATGGTGGAGAATTATACAAATTTTGTTTATCTTGGTCCACAGTGACAGCAGACATTGCAAAGGTGGAAGAACAAGAGGGTAAACTGTAAAGTTTATCTCAAAATTTTGATCCTCTTACCTCATCCATAATAAATCAAGAGTGCCAGGCTATTGCCACTATAAATGAGATAAAGAGGCTTGAGAAGGAGAAGAAGAATAGAATTAGTAGAATGAGTAAACTTAGAGGGATAATTATCCCTAAGTTAGAGGCCATGCATGAGGCCCTAACTAATGCTCAGACCACAGACCAGACCAGTGACCTGGCAGACTTAAAAAGGGCAGAAGCTTTTTCATTTTTGTTGAGTGGCCACATTTCAATTTTGGATAGAATGATGCAGAGTTGGGCGACATAAGTTGTACAGTTGAAGACTACCTTTGCGAATATACTTAAGTATATCTAAGTATAACATGTATATATACTTATTCAGCTATGTATAGGTTGGTTTTTGCAAATTTTGGTATGCGGATTCCACCCTTTGCCATTGATGTCAAAGGTAGAGTGAGGAGTAGTGAAAATTGTAGAATCTAGCTAAGGGGGAGCTCCGGTAAAAGTGTACATAAGATAGAGCATCAGCCAAGGGGGAGTTTGCTACGACACTTAGTCATTTTTCACTAAGTGTTGCCATCAATACCAAAGGGGGAGATTGTTGGCAAGAGACACTATGTGGCTTCATGATGGTTGTCATTGATGGCAACAAAGCTTATCCCACACATCCGCAGCACATAGTATGTCTACTGGAAGTCAGATTGAAGAGTGTTTTGGTCCGGTGAACAAGAACAGAGCATGCAACAAGGTCCGATAATCAAGTTCGGATCTCTCAGAAGATGTATCTTAGAAAAGTGCAGATTTAGGGAAGTCAAGAGGAGTACCATTAATACTACATTCCAAAGATTGAGCCTCTGGTGACGAAAGAGTGAAAAGATATGAGCATCTAAGTGTTGGGCTCTTGACAGGTAGAGCAGACCGAGGAAGAACTAACCGGCAGAGCATCAGACCTTAATCCAGATGAGAAATTGATGATGGTCAAGCTATTTAAGGAATCATACATGGTTGGTCGACATGATTGATGACTTCTATATCTATGTTTTTGATACGCATCACATATTGAGCATGGATCTAGCCGATAGATCAGTGTTTAGTAAAAATCTTGAGTATTCCGGTTGCTGACTAGAAAGATGTTGAAATCCTTGGTGCGGATATATATACCAGATGGATTTCAGTATGAAGGTGTGTGTGTGTTGAGATAGTGCGAAGAAAGGTAGAGAGCAGAGTGGAAGTAAGAATACAAGTCCGATATGTGACAGAACATTAGTACTAAATCAGAGGAAGAATGAAGTGCAGTAGATTAGTATATTGAGCCTAATCGGAACTGAACCTTAGCATATGTGGATGCCTCTTCTCAGTTCAAACACTTGGTTACCTTCCATAAAACATTGTAGACAATGAGTCTCTTGTAGGCAATGTGCCTCTTGTGAGTAGTGTGCTCGGGCAGTGAGCCCTAATTGGCAAGTGCCATTTTGTACTTCTTATTATTTTAATAGAGAATACAATCTTGGGTTAGTCACCCCATGGTTTTTCCCTTAACAGGGTTTTCCACATCAAAATCATTGTGTTATGTTTGTTGATTTTATTTCTACTCTCATCGTATGCTTATATGTTTTAATGCTATACTAATTGTTAAAGAAGAACATAAAGTTAAAATATTTAAGATAACTGATTCACCCCCCTCTCAATTATCTACCTTGTTTCCAACAAACCTAACATCCTATGATATGTGCAAAAAAGAAGTAATGAATGACATGTTGCTTAGGAGGTTTCCTAAATGTAAGAAGAGGAAGAGTGATTAACTTATATTTATAAGAGAAGTAGTAAGATGTTCTCAAGAGGGTCATCAAGATATGTAAAAATTATTTCTTTTTTATCTTGAGAAACATGAGGAAGATTTCTTAGAGAAGATTCACATGGGGATATCCATAAGATAAACAAAAGGAGAAAGGACATGAACTCATGCAAGTAACTTTTGTTCCACCTTGATGGACACTAAACATAAATTAGAAAGAGAATATTATAGGCCAATAGGAATTTGATCTTGAATAGGAGATAAGGGATTATCTAGAAAATATGTTGGAGTAGAGAAGTAGGAGGATTTAATCCCATGTGAACAAGCAAATAAAATAATTGAGAAGTATAATTCTTAACATTTTCACTAGGATCATGTTTGCAATATACTAATTTCTTAATTTTTACTTTAGTCTTCATGTTATATTAGAAATGGAGTGTAAATGCATGCATAATATCAACAAAAGAGTGTAAGGAACTATGAGGTAATTTTTAGAACCAATCTACAACATCATCTTTTAAGGTATTAGTAAAGTATTTAGTTGACACAAGGTAGTCACACACATGGGTTAAGAAATAGTATATAACTTTGCCACATGATGAATAGAATCTCCTTGGCCATTACATTTTCCAAAGCATATATTCCTCATGCAACTAGGAGAAGGATATGTGAGAATCATAGAAGAAAGAAAAAGAAACCATGGAGGTTGGAAGGAAAAGCATTAGGACAAGTATGGGTATCCAACTACACCCATAGTTCCTTAATTTTATGCACATGTAAGTCCAATCAAAAGTAGGAGAAGAATAAATAAGATTTGGATGATGGTATACCAAATTAGAAGGTACGAGGGAGGTGGTAAATCAAAGGAAGGAGGTTAAAAGTGTTCTTGTGGAGGACGATGTATAGAAGTGGAAGTCAATAAAGGTGGCTTGGAAGGGAGATCATGCATAGAATCATAAGAAGTGGATCCATGTCTAGAGCGGACAACTTAATATATGACTACAAAACAAATAATAAGGAGAAACATTAACATCAATATCATTTTGTAACTCATCTAATATATCATCTTGCAAGCATGCAACATAATTATCATGTGTAATAGGTTCCTCAAAACTAATTATGTCATCCTTAGAAGGAAGAGAGGTCTTATAAACAAAAGAAAGAGATACAACATGGTACAATGTAGGAGAGATAAGACACTCAAAGAAAGATTAATCATCATAAGGAACATGAGCCATATTTAATTAGTTGGAGAAGATTCACTAAAGGCATCAAAAGATATATCATCAAGAGAGAAATATTAGCTTTTTTGGTAAAGGACTTGTGATGATAAAAATAGCAACAATAATCTTAGGATGAAGAGAAAAGTCATTCTTTCCATCTCGTGATGTAAAATAGGAACAATATGGAATGATCATGCTATCATGGTCCATAGGAGTAGGAATTCTCATAGAAGGAGGAGAGGGTGTCGAAGGAATAGTGAGACAAATGATCATAGAAGGAGGAGGAGAGGGAGGCAAAGGAATAGTGAGACAAATGCTCATAGAAGGAGGATGAGAGGGTGACAAAGGAATAGTGAGACAAATGTCATCATCTAAATCAAGAGAGAGTATAATAAGTGTAGTAGAGGGATGAGAAGGTAGAGGGGAGATAGTGGTAGAGAAAGTGAAATAAAATAACATGAGAGTCTCCCAATCATAGGGATATTTTCTAAGGAAACAAGTTAAAGTGGGATATAAAAAAGAATCTAGCCAAGATATGATCAATTAAAAGATGATAAAAGTCTAGGTTTAGGAAGTCTAAAATGGTGTAATTAAATATTTAATTACACTTTAATAAGTTTACTTAGGACTTATTTTTAGTCTTGGGTTATTATTAAGTCATATTAGAGTTTTATTTAACTTGCAAATATAAAAGCAAGTTGTCAAATGTAATTCAAAATCTTTTTTATTAATTGCATCCATTTATTGTGCAAATGGCTCTCTTGTGCTTTTTATTCTCTGTAGAAGGTTAATCTTTGGCTTGTATCATAAACTTCAACATGGTATCAGAGGGGATCTACAACCTCCTTCTCAAATCTGGGAAAAATTTTGCATAGAGTCTTTTGTTGGGTGTTTTTTTGAGTAAAACTATCATTTTCATTGGATTCAGAGTAGCTAGAAAAGGTAGATGTGTCTTTTGTTTGGATGAATTTGGTCTAGGGAAGCTAGATCTGTGAAGGTTTCAAGAGTGCTTTTCTTTATATCTGAAGGGGAACAATAGTTTCAGAGCATTTTTAGCCAAAATCATCATTACCAATGTGCTCAGAAGGGCCAAAAACCCTAGAATCACCTGTTCATTCACAAAAATTAGAGACTAAAAAAATTCTCTCATATTTTGAGGGTGCGTTGTTTTATCCAACAATCCAAAGGGTGCTTCCGCAGGGTGCATCATTTTATCTCGCGGTCCGAAGGTGCTTCCGCATCATTTTATCTAGCAATCTGAAGGGTGCTTCTGTAGGGTGCATCATTTTATCCAGTGGTCCAAAGGGTGCTTCCATAGGGTGCATCGTTTTATCCAGCAATCCTCCATCCCGCTCTCTTCTCCAAACCCTAATGGAGCAATTTCATGAAAACTGTCATAACTTTCACATCCAGAGTTAGTTTTTCACAAATGAAATATTGATGGAAAGCTAGTTCTGTACATTTTCTAATGATATGATCATTTTATTTTATTTTTCTTTTTGACATCTATTTTTTCTGTTTGAAGGCAAGGAATCATTTTTGGCTTTCGAGCTCCGTTCTTGCACCTAGAATCTCAATTTTTCAAAAATGAATAAGCATTGGAAAGGTATCAGCAAGATCTACACAACCAGCTATTTACTTTTTTTAGATTTAGACCTAGGTATCATCTAATCAGTTTGTCAATTCTATGGCTTCTATTGGATATCTTGGACATGCTGCCTCTTGGAAAGGTTTTGTTTGCTTTGATAGGCTTTTGTTATCAACATAAATCTATTTGCATGTTTTGATCTCTAATCATCTAAGGAGATGTGATTCTACCATCAACATAAATCTAATTGCAGATATTGTGGAAGTAATCAACATGAGAAAGAGATGTGTCCTCATTTCTCACATCATATTTTTGAAATGCTTGCTTCGATCGCTTCTCCTCCTGATGAGATCATTGCTCCACCATCACCCACTGCTACTTCAGATTTTAGTGTTACATCATCATTGGCTTCTAGTGATTCTATACAACAAGTCAATATTAGTCTTCCTGATCCACCTCATTAGAATTCCTATCTTGCAGACATATCATCTCTGTTTGTGGAGTCTCACATTACTGATTTGGAGGACACATTTGAGGGTTTATCTCTCTTGTTTGATGCTATCTCAAGTGGCTTTGCATCACCACCTTCATCTTCTATGTTTCTAGATGCAGTTCATATCATATCCTCTCTTCGTTCTTCTTTTCTGATTGGGCAGACATTTTTTTTTTGGAGAAGGCATATTTTCCCAATATGAGGTCACTTGAGTTGCATTCAGAGGCATACATTTCGATATGGATTCCCCATTCATCCAAGATGTGGGAATGACTTCTACATTCACTAGTGGATCTGTTTCTTCTGAAAGGGAGAAATGTTGTTTGCAAGCAGTGGATTGGATTTTGTCTTCAAGATCTCTTAATTGGTTATGGAGCTTCTTCTTGGAGGGGATTCATATTCTCTTTTCACTCTCTCTTATGGGGGGCATTCATGATTGTACTTTTGTGATGGATTCAGTTCTTGGGACATGTTAATATTAGTCCTTCCATCACATGTTCATGTACTTGTTTTTTTCTCTCTTTTGGAGAGGGGTTTTTTCCCACAGGGTTTTTCTCCTTTTCTCCACCTTATGAGATATTCTTGTTGTTCATGGGTATCTACATGGCCTTGTAGCTGGGACCCATTCTTGCATTAGTTGCATGGTTTTTCATTTCTCCCTAAGTTGCACTTATGGGGGGTGTTGGTGTAATCAAATATTTAATTACACTTTAATAAGTTTACTTAGGGTTTATTTTTAGTCTTAGGTTATTATTAAGTCATATTAGGGTTTTACTTAACTTGCAAACATAAAAGAAAGTTGTCACATGTAATTTAAAATATTTTTAATTAATTGCATCCATTTATTGTGCAAATGGCTCTCTTATGCTTTTTTTTTCTCCATAGAACGTTAATCTTTGGCTTGTAGAAGATTCTAGTGTTTCAGGTTTATCATAAACTTCAACATAAAATTCTATCAAGGACAAGGGGCTAGTGATGAAGGGGGATAAATCCCAAATCACACAACAACACATATTGCTCATAGAAAATAAGAATGTTCTTTTATTAAACTAAAAACAAATTACATTACATAAATTAAATGATGAAATCCTTAATAGGCTACAACACATTACAACTTCCTTCCTCTGGATTTAAGAACCTTCTACCTTTTGTAGCTTCAAATCTAGTAGAATTTTCTATTTTACCTCATCTTCATGACTCAACACTTCCCCTCTTTCTGCACTAATAAAATATTCTCAAAAGTGGTCATAAATAGCCCTTTTAGCATTTTCCAGTCAAAAATTTTATATTTGTAACTTCCTCCAAAAATTGCCCAACTTTTAGGCTGAGTGTCCAATTAATGAACTATTTGATGTGTTGGAAATCTCATGAAGAGATATATGTGCTCATGATTTGTTCCACCAATTATGCCCATTTTTGGGGTCATACGGGGCCTCTAAGTGCCTCAAAATTTACTTCAAAACTTTTCAGGGCTTGTTAAAGAAATAGAAACTTTAATATTTTTCAACCCACAAATGATCTTTGGCCAATTACTTGATCAAAGGTTATATTTTTCAATTCCGAGGCTTTGAGTAAATTTTTGTTTCCATACATGCTCAAATTCAAACTTTTTAAAAATAGAGGGTTGCTATGTTTAGCTAGTTGGAAATTTTGAAGGTACTGAATCGTTATTCAAGAAAATGGGTATCCGTAAATACCAAAATTGAAAAGAGAAGAAAAATCATCATTCTTTTGGTGATGCAAGATTACATCCTTACACCACTAGACACTCCTACACCAGACACCTAGGGTAATTTAAGAAGTGACCTTGTCACATCTTAGGTGTTCAAGGAAAACCCAACTAGTCAACCTTTTCCTTAGACAAATAGGAAGAATCTTAAATAGTCCTTCCCTTCCACTTAACCATATATTATTCATATTTCTTGTTCCTTTACTTCTTCCCACATGGCTATCCAAGATTTCTTCTATCTTCTCCTCTAAAGTAAGTTCTAGAATACTCCACTGTTCTTCTATTGGTCCATCCTCTATGCCACCTTCATCATACTCTGTTAAATTAGAAATTTTAAACATAGGGGAAATGTTGATTCCACTTGGTAGCTCTACCTCATGCATTTTGCTGAATCATGCTTCTTCAGGTTCTTGCATGGTCCAAATTTCTTCATCTTCAACTTATTATATGTCCCCATTAGGAACCTTCCTTTTCTTAGGTGAACCATGACTTCATCACCAACCTTGTATTCCTTAAAGTTCCACTTTTGATCTACCTTAGCCTTGTACTAAGAATTCATTTTATTAATGTGTTGTCCTACCTCTTCATGTAAGCTTTTTAGGTTTTCTACAAAGTCTTTGACTTTGGCACTACTCTTCTCTCCTCTATCTATCTTTCTCACCTCAGAAGCATTTCTCAGAACACTCCCATATACAATTTGGAATAGGGATTTACCAGTACTCCTATTGGTAGAATTGCTATATGCAAACTTTGCCTGTGGTAATATCAAATCCCATCCCTTAGGCTTATCTCCTACTAAGCATCTCAACAGTTTACCCAAACTTTGATTCACTATCTCTGTCTGTCCATCAATCTACAAATGATGTGGAAAGCTCAACTTCAAATTAGTCTTCAACTTCTTTCATAAGGTCCTCTAGAAATACCCAACAAACTTGGTATCTTGATTTTAATCTACGCTCTTTGGAAGACCATATAGTCTAACCATGTCTTTAAAAAATAATTCTGCAACATGAATATCATTAGTAGTCTTTTGGCATAGAATGAAATGTACCATGTTTGAAAATCTATCAACAACCACAAATATTGAATCATGCCTTCTTTGTGTTCTTGGAAATCCAAGAGCAAAGTCCATGTTGATATCCTCCCATGGCTTTTCTGGTATAGGCAGTGGCTGATACAAGCTTGTAATCTGACTAACTCCCTTAGCCATATAGCATACTCTACAACTTTGCATGAACTTCTTCACATCCTTGTGCAACTATGGCTAGTAATAGTTCTCACTAACAAGAGCAATGGTCTTATCTCAACCAAAATGTCATGCTAACCCTCCACTATGCTTTTCCTTGATTAGGTTCTCTCTCATAGATCTCTTCAGAATGCATAAATGGTTTCCTCTAAACAACATACAATCTTGGATTATGCAATCCAACCATCTTATCCTATCTAGGGTGATAGGATCCAAACAAGATTTCCATCAATTTGCAAAGTCTTGATCTTTAGAGCACAAATTCTTGAGTTCATTGAACCCAACAACCTCAATCTTCATCTTTGTTAAAAAAAAATTGCCTTCTTCTTAAGGTATGTCCAACTCTGTTGGACTTCCCACTCTCATGCTTCAAAACAAAAGTATAACTCTACAAAAAACCAACCCATTTTAAGTGCCTTTGATTTAAATTTCCTTAACTATTAATATACTACAAAGCTTTATGAATAGTATATAAAACAAACTCTTTCAACAACAAATAATGCCTCCATTTCTTCAAATTCTAAAATATAGCATAAAACTCATAATCATAACTAGAATATTTTTTCTTAGCATCATTAAGCTTCTCACTGAAATAGGAAATGGGCTTACCTTCTTGACTCAAAACAACTCCTATAGCATTGCCACTAACATCACAATCTACCTAAAATACCTTATTAAAATTTGGAAGTACCCAAATAGATTGCTCTGTCACTTTTTGTTTCAATATATCAATACAATTGGTTGCTCCTGTATTCAATTTAAACTCTTAGGGGTACGCAAACGCTACTAAAATTCTTGATAAAGTTTCTATAAAAACTTGCCAAACCATGAAAAGATTGTACCTCTATAACACTCCTTGGGGTAGGCCATTCAATGATAGCACTCACTTTCTCTAGATCCATTCTAACACCATCACCTAAAATAACAAATCCTAGATACACCAACTCCTTCATGAAACTACATTTATTCCTATTAATAAGCAAATTCTCTTCACTTAGATTCTCAAAAACTCTTCGAAGATGCATCAGGTGTTTCTCCAATATCTTATAGAAAATCAAAATATCAGCTAAATAAATAATGACAAATTTACCAAAAAAACTCTTTTAATACCTCATTCGTGAGTTGCATGAATGTGGTTAGTACATTGGTTAGCCCAAATGGCATGACTAATCATTCATACATGCCCTCCTTAGTCTTGAAGGTGACCTTCCATTCATCTCCTTCTCTTATTAGGATTAGGTGATATCCACTCTTAAGATCAATTGTCATAAAGTACTTGGATCCATTCAAGTAATCCATAATATCATCCATCCTCGGTAATGAAAATCTATACTTGATTGTAATTTTGTTTATGGATCAAGAATCTATACACATTCTCCACTCTCCATCTTTCTTCAGTGCTAGTACAGCAGGTACTGCATATGGACTAAGGATCTCACTTCTCAATCCTTTTCTTAATATCTTGTGAACTTGTCTATTCAACTCTTCATTTTCTCTAGGAGTCATTCTATGGGCTACCTTATTCAAAAAATTAGATCCTAGTATCAAATCCATTTAGTGACTTATCTTCCTCACCAATGGTAAAATGTCAAATACATTATTAGAGACAATATCCTACAATTCTTCCTATAGATCTCAGACTTCTGCTAGTACATCTTTGCATTTATCCTAGTCGATCTTATGAATCAATGCAAAGAACTAACACTTGTGCTTCATACCATCCAAAAATTCCCTACCATGTACCAAGAAAATTGTAGCAGTACTACATACCTTTTCTTCCACCTCCTTCAAGGGCTTCAACTTATGATGAACTCCATCCTTTCTAAAGGAATAGGGGCTTGCATGGGCATCATGGTAATCACACCTATCATAGTACCACAACCTTCCCAATGGCATATGACATGCATCCATCAGTAGGATGTCACACAACACCTCATCATGGTAGTCTCCAATATGCACTTGACTAACCATTGCTCATTGACCAAAGCTCTATCGTCCTTATGCAAACATGCAAGCTGATATGGATATGGATGCCTTCTCCTTTTCAACTTCAATTTTTTTAACCATATTGTCTAAGACAAGATTATCAGTGCTTCCACGGTCAATAATAATATCACAACATTTACCTTCACACTTGCACCTTATGTGGAATAAACTTTTCCTTTGATCTAGTTATTTCTCCTCAATTAAAAAGGTTCTTTGGACAACTAGAATTTCTTGCCTTTAAACATCTTTAGAATTCTTGATGCAGGAGCATCCCAAGTTTCAAAGCAATCTTGCATCAGCCAAAAAAAATATTTGCATTCTTTCTTTTCTTTCATTTTTTAGTTTAGTTCAGTCAGTTGTAGTTTTAGCATTTTGTACCAAATTTCACTACATCTTCATATCAAAGCTTACAGAGTAGGACTTAGCATCTACACATCATCATCTACATCATATCCAAATTTTAGGTCATTTGGACTTGTCTACTAAAAGTTATCACTATCAGAAGATCATCAGGTTTCACAGAGAAGAGCATTCAGACAGTCAATTGAAGGAGAAGGTTTGTGGAGCACTTCTGTGACTTGTGGAGCTAGATGGAACATCATTCAAAGCATGAATGGATCAGATAGAACTTCCTTGAGGTCTGTACCAAGTTTCATTCATTTGTGGAGCATTACCAGTTGTTGAAGGCCGACCTACTTGTTTCTTCATGTTAAAACCTTAATTGGAGTTTGTAACCTCTTTTGTGGCCGACACAGAGGATTTCATGAGCTAGGAGATGATATATAGATCTCTTGGATATATTAGGAAGGAGTTAGCATAGTAGTTAAGTTATGTAGTTTTAGAGAATAGATTTTCTTTCCTGAGGGCACTTCAATACCATATCTTACATATCTGTTGTAACTCAGAAAGTAGGCCTGTGATCCCTTTGATTGTTGCCCACATGTTTTTGGCATATGAGATTTGTAATTCTTTGATATTCTGAATATATGAATCTTCCATTGTATTCTATATTTGTGTTGTTTCCATTGTGTTTACTCTAGCTGCATGGTTTGGGCAGTTCCTTATGTGAACCCTCCAACCATGACTGCACCAAGTGGTATCAGAGCAAAGTTTTGAATCCTTTGGGAAGTGAAGGCATTCTGGAAGATCTTGTGGTGAACTAATCACCAACCTAAGGAAATCTACTTGTGTTCTTTAACACAATGCCAATTGTGAGGCAGTTGCTACCTTGTAGTCAAATCATCATATTGAGATAGTTGCACCGGATCCTCGGAAGAGATGCCTCCAAGGAGGATGCTTGCTATGGGCACTGTTGCTAGAAGAATGGAAGAAATGATGGAGATGATGAAAAAAATGCAAGTTAGACTAGATGCTGTAGAAAAAGATAGAAGAAGAGGACTAACCCCTAGACATGATGTTGAAAGAGATGATGATGACTTTCAATCTGCTGATCAAAATGAAGAAACCCTAGAAGAACAAGAAGAATTAGATCAAGTGAAGATGTTGAAAGCTATTTCAAATATTGGAAAGAGACCTAGAGTGGAAGTACCAAATTACACCAGAAATTTGAATCCAGAGGAATTGATTGACTGGATAAATGACTTGGAGGAATACTTTGAATATGAAGAAATTGAAGAGCCAGAGAAGGTAAGATTTGCAAAAACTAAGTTGAAATGACATGCTACTATTTAGTGGAAAGAAGTTCAATTGGATAGAAATAGGAGAGGAAAAGAAAAGATCATAAAATGAGATAGGATGGTGACAAAGTTGAAAAACTAGTTTATACCTGCTAACTATGAGTTGGAACTATTGAAGTGATTGCAAAACCTGAGACAAAAGGAGAAATCTATGTATTACACTGAAGAATTTCATAAGATGATCATAAGGACTAGACATAGTGAAGAAAGAAAGGAGAAAGCATAAGATACATAAATGGATTGAGGTTGAAAATTCAAGAAGAACTGTGTCTAGTAAGGATGACAACAATAGAAGAAGCATGTCAGTTTTCCCTAAAAGTTGAAGACAAGTTGAATAAGAAACATGAGCAAAGACAAAGAGGAAGAGGAGGTAAGTTTTAGAGAGGTAGACCATATTCCAGAGGAGAAAAATAATATGTGAAGAAGAACAAAGAGAATAGTCCATTCAAGAAGGAAGATAGAGATAACAATTCATACTAGAGAGATGATAGAAATTTCTACCGCAGAGGGAATCATAATTCTTACTGTAATTAAGGGTACATGAGAGATGAGAGAGTGTTTGATAAAATAACATTCAGAGGAACTTGTTTGAGGTGTGGAGGTGAAGGACAAAGAGCATTTGAATGTCATCAGGGAAGTTCAAGCAAGAAGATAGAGAACAAAGAAAGAATAGCTTATGTAGAAGAAGAACCTGTTGGATCACCTAATTTAGTTGGAAAACCAGAGAAAGGAGAATCATTAATCATGAGGAGAGCACTATTTCAAGTAGAGACAACTAAGGAACCACCACAGAGGAAAAGTTTGTTCCAGACCAGATGCAAACTAGGAGGTAAATGTTGTAAGGTTATCATTGATAGTGATAGTACTGATAATTTGGTTTTAGAGGAGATGGTGACTAAGTTGAACCTAGAGAGATTGAAACACTCTAAGCTCTACAAGATAGCATGGATTTAGGATGAACACAAGGTATTGGTGAGTGAACAATGTTTGGTGAAATTTCATATAGAATCTTATAGTGATGAAGTCTTGTGTGATATTATGCTGATGAATGTATGTCATATATTGTTGAGTAGACCATGGCAGTATGATAGAAAGGTTGTACATGATGGGAGAAAGAATACTTAAACTATAACATCTAATGGGAAGAAAATTACCTTGATACCTTTGGAAGATGAGCCTAAGAGTGAAGTATGTGGGAATGCTAGAATCGGTTTGGTTGATGCAAAGAAATTTCTAGATGGATTGAGACATGAGATTATGTGTTTTGCTTTGATTCCTAAGAAGCATGGAACCCTAAGTACAAAGACTAAAGAACCATAGCTAGAGGAGATAACTGAATTATTGACAGAGTATGAAGACATCATATCAGAAAATGTGTCTGAAGGATTGCCACCAATCCAGAGTAGCAGTCATCATATGGACCTTATACCTGGAGCTAGTTTGCCTAACAAAGTAGCACACCAGATGACACCAGTAGAGAATGCAGAGATGAATAGACAAATACATGACTTGTTGAGGAAATGATTGATCAAAGAAAGTTTGAGCCCATGTGCAGTACCTATAGTTTTAGCACCTAAGAAAGATGGAGAATGGAGGATGTGTACAAAATCTAGAGTAATCAATAAGATCACAGTTAAGTATAGATTTCCATTTCCAAGGATGGATGTCATTATGGACTATTTGAGTGGAGCAAAGTATTTCACCACTTAGATAGACTTGAAGTGTGGATACCATCAGATCAAGATCAGAGAAGGAGATGAATGGAAGACTACATTTACGACAAATGAAGGATTGTATGAATGGTTAGTGATGCCTTTTGGATTGACAAATGCACCAAGTACTTTCATGACATTGATGAATGAGGTTTTGAATAAATTCTTGGGTAAGTTTGTTATTGTATACTTGGATGATATTTTGCTTTTTAGTAAGACAAAGGAAGAACATTTGTGGCATATTAGACAAGTATTGTAGAGGTTGAGAGAAGAGAAATTGTTGATAAATATCAAGAAATGTAGTTTCATGAAGGAAAAATTGGTATATTTGGGATTTGTGATTTCTGCGGAAGGATTGAAGATGGACCCTAACAAAGTTAGAGCAATTGTTGAGTGGCCAACACCGGAGAGCATTGGAGAAGTCAGATCATTTCATGGATTAGCTAGTTTTTACCAGAAGTTCATCAGAAATTTTAGTTTAGTATGCATGCCAATGATAGAGACAATGAGAGGTGACAGAAAGGATTTTAAATGGACATCAAGAGGAAATAAAAGTTTTGAATTATTCAAGCAGAAAGTGATAGGGAAACTAGTGTTAGCATTATCGGATTTCGACAAAGTATTTCAAGTAGATTGTGATGCAAGTGGAAATGCAATAGGAGCATTGTTAAATCAAGAGGGTAGATCAGTAGTATATTTTAGTGAGAAGTTGAATGATGCAAGGGGAAGATATTTAGTTTAAGATCAGGAGTTTTATGCCATAATTCAAGCTTTGAAGAAATGGAGACATTACTTGTTGCCTAAGGAATTTGTGTTGTACATGGATCATTAAGCTTTACAATATTTGAACAATCAAGGGAAGTTGAATTAGAGATATATGAGATGGGTAGAGTTCATGCAGAGTTACACATTTGTATTGAAGCATAGGAGTGGAAAGTCAAATAAGGTTGCAGATGCATTAAGCAGAAGGAGGAATTTTCTGACAGAGATGAGAGTAGAAGTATTAGGTTTTGAGGAACTAAAGCACATGTATGAAGAAGATCTTGCAGAACCATTGAAAGCATACAAAGAACCTGTTGTGACAGATAGAAGTAAGTTGTTAGACTATTTCATTTAGGAGGATATGTTGTTTAAAGGAAATTAGTTATGTATACCTAGGAGTTCAATGAGAGACAATTTGATCAAAGAGAAACATAGTGGTGGATTGACATGACATTTCAGGATTGACAAGACAGTGGCTTTGGTAAGTGAACATTACTTTTGGCCTCAAATATACAGGGATGTAAGGAGGTTTGTGCAAAGTTGTAGAGTATGTCAAGTTGCAAAAGGGAGTATTCAAAATACTAGTTTATACAAATCTTTGACTTTATTGGATAGACCTTGAGAAGATATAAGCATGGATTTCATATTAGGATTGTCAAAAACACAGATAGGACATGATTCTATATTTGTAGTGGTGGATAGATTTTTAAAGATGTCACATTTCATACCTTGTAAGAAGACAAATGATGTAGTGCATTTTGCTGATCTATTTTTCAAGGAGATTGTGAGATTGCATGGATTACCTAAGAGCATCGTTTCAGATAGAGATACAAGATTCATTGGATACTTTTGGAGGACATTGTGGAAGAAGATGAAGATAGACCTAAAGTTTAGTTCAACATTTCATCCACAGACAGATGGACAAATAGAAGTGGTAAATAGGAGTTTGGGCAACTTGTTGAGATGTTTGGTAGGAGATAAGGTAGGAAATTGAGATCTAATTCTACTACAAGTAGAGTTTGCATACAATAATTCGGTGAATAGGAGTACAGGGAAGACACAATTTGAGATTGTGACCGAAATGAGAGGAGTTGTAGAATTGAGAGACATCAATATGGAGAATAAGAGAAGTGCAAAGGTAGAATAATTTGCAAGATACATGGAGATAGTACATAATCAGGTCAAGAAATATTTGCAGGAGATGAATAGTAAGTATAAGGAGAAAGAAGATGAGAGGAGGATGCATAAAGAATTGTTAGTTGGAGAACAAGTAATGGTATATCTAATAAAAGAGAGATTTCCAGTAGGGACATACAAGTTGAAGATGAAGAAGTTTGGACCATGTAAGATTCTTAGGAAATTTGATTCAGGAAATGCATATGAAGTGGTTCTACTAGAGATATTGGGTATATCACCTATATTCAACATTGTAGACTTATATCAGTATCATGAAGGGAATCAAGTGACAACATTGAAGAACCAACTACCACAACAACAACTAGAGTAGATAGAGGACATCTTGGATAGTAGAGTTGGATGCAATACCAGAGGCAAGAAATACAAAGAATATTTAGTAAAGTGGAAAGGTAGACCAAAAGAAGATTCAACATGGATTTCTTAGGCTGAGGTAGACTAGCTTGGTTTTCCTCTAGCCCTAGAAAAGTGAGGGACTCACTTTTTCAACAACCCTAGGTGTCTAATGCAAGAGCATCCTAGGTTGCAAAGCAATCTTGCATCAACCAAGAAAAACATTTGCATTCTTTCTTTTCTTTCATTTTTCAGTTCAGTTTAGTCAGTTTCAATTTCAACATTTTGTACTGTATTTCACCACATCTTCATATCAGATATCACAGAACAAGACTTAGCATCTACATATAATCATCTACATCATTAATATTCAAATTTTAGGTCATTTGGACTTGTCTACTAAAAATTATCGCTATCAGAAGATCATCAGCTTTTACAGAGCAAAGCATTCAGATAGTTAGTTGAAGGAGAAGGTTTGTGGAGCACTTCTGTGACTTACATAGCTAAATGGAACATCATTCAAGGCACATATGGATCAAATAGACCTTCCTTGAGGTCCACACCAAGTTTCATGCATTTGCGGAGCATTACCAATTGTTGAAGGTTGACCTACTTGATTCTTCACATTACATCCTTCATTGGAGTTTGTAACCTCTTTTGTGGCTGACATAGAGGATTTCATGAGATGGGAGATGATAAATAGATCTCTTCAATGTATTAGGAAGGAGTTAGAATATTAGTTAAGTTATGTAGTTTTAGAGAATAGATTTTCTTTCTAGAGGGCACTTCAATGCCATATCTTGCATATCTGTTGTAACCCAGAAAGCAGGCATGTGAGCCCTTTGATTGTAGCCCGCATGTTAGTGACATACAAGTTTTGTAATTATTTGATATTTTGAATATATGAATCTTCCATTCCATTCTACATTTGTGTTGTTTCCATTGTGTTTACTCTAGCTGCATGGTTTGGACAGTTCATTCTATGAACCCTCTGACTATAACTGCACCAATTCTCAAATTGAGTATCTTCATCTACATGTGCAACTCGTGCATTACCTTCAGGTCTTTGAATTTTCCTTCCTTGATGTTGTGGACACTCATAGGCTTGATGGACTTCTTCTCCACATTGGAAATAGGTTCCTCTAAAGCCTCCTCTCCCAAGTCCTTGTCTAGGTCTTCCTCTTCTTCTTCCTCTTTTCTCACCATTATTTTAGTCACAAAGGCAGTAGGTATTATCTCTTCTCCCATTTCAACCAATGCTTGCTTCTTCACTTTTCTTTGGATCTTCATTTTAGCCTCCATAGGATCTTCCACCAATCCTTCCACCATGACCTCTTTCTCTTTTCTTTCATTCAAATCTTTTATTTATCTTCTCTTCCACCTTAAGAGAAAACTAGTATACATCATCTATGGTGTCCATTCTAACCAGGGTCAACTCCTCTTGAATACTTGTCTTGGACCCATTAATGTAACGGGATACCTTCTCCTTGATGGCCTTTGCATGGCCTATTTTGATAATAATATTATAAGACTCTTTTGTTTACTCCTTAATGGACTTGTTACCTTGTTTCAATCCTTGAATCTTCTTCAACTCCAACTCATAGTCCATAGAAATGAACTACTTCTTTAGATTTTCCACAATCCGATCTCATCTAGTGATATTTTCTTTTCCTCTTCTATTTCTTTCTAATTAGACTTCTTGTCACGAAATATTGGCATGGCCCTTCAACTTCATTTTTGCAAACTTGACCTATTTGGATCCTCCATCTCTTCATACTCAAAATATTCCTTCATATTGTTTATCCAATCAATAAGTTTGTTCATATTCAAATCCCCATAATACATAGAAAATTCAATCCTAGACCTCCTTCCAATCTTCAAAATAGACCTCAACAACCTAACTTGCTTAGGATCTCTCATAGAACCTTGTTCTTCTTTGAATGACTCTTCTTCTTTAAGTTCATGTTCACTTTATTCTCTTCTTCATGGCTCAAACCCTCTTCGCAACTCCTCTTGCAATGCATTGATTTGCATTTATAGGGATCTAAAACCCTCTTTTGTCAAAGTATTTCTCTCACCACCAAGGTTTCCTCATGGAGGCATCCTAATCTTATTTTTGATTCAACCCACACTAGAAGTCATAGTGTAAACTACCTCATGCTTAGTGATCTATCTACATACTTAGGAACTTCTACTCTGATACCACTTGATGAGGAGGGTAATCCTAGGACACACAACAACACATAAATTATCATAGAAAATAGGAATGACATTTTGTTAAACTAGAAACATATTACATTATAGAAATTGGAATCAAATTTGAGGATGAAATCGTCAATAGGCTGCAATAGATTGCAACTTCCTTCCTCTAGAGTCTAGAACATTCTACCTTTTGTAGCTTTAAATCTGCTAGGGTTTTGTATTTTTCCTTCTTTTCATGACTCATTACTTTCCCCTCCTTCTCTACTACTAAAATATTCTCAAAAAATGGTCATAAATAGCCCTTTTTGGTGGCTTCTAGCCAAATTTTGAAATTTGTAACTCCCTCCAAAAATAGCCCAACAACCAAGAGCCATAACTCTTGAACCAAGTGTTCGATTGATGAACAGTTTGATGCATTGGAAAGCTCACAAAAAACTAAACTTCCAATTATGCCCATTTTTGGCCTGGCCATATGGGGCCTCTAAGTGCCTTAAAATTGACTTTGAATCTTTTTCAGGGGTTTTTAAAGAAACAAACCTTAATATCTTTCAACCCACAAATGATCTTTGGCCAATTCCTTCACTAAAGGTTATATTTTTTGATTTCAAAGATTTGAGTAAATTTTTCATTTCCATACGTGCTCAAATACAAACTTTCTTAAAATAGCAGATGATATTTTAGTCAACTGGAAATTTTGAAGGTTTCGATTCACTATTCATGAAAATGGTTATCCGTAAATACCAAAATTGAAAAGAATAGAAAAAAACCATCATTCTTTTTGGTGATGCAAGATTTCCCTTACACCAATGGATGCTCCTGCATCAGACACCTAGGGTAATTTGAGAAGTCACCTTGTCACATCTCAAGTGTTCAAGGAAAATTCAAATGGTCAACCTCTACCTTAGAAAACTAGGAAGAATCTTTGATAGGCCTTCCCTTCCACTTAACCAAATACTATTCATATTGCCTATTCTTAGTACTTATTCTCATAGAACTATCTAGGATTTCTTCTATATCCTCCTCTAAAGTAAGTGCCAAAATACTCCATTGTTCTTTTGTTGGTGCATCCTCTGTGCTAGCTTCATGACACTCTATTAAATTAGAAATATTGAACACAAGGGAAATGTTGATTCCACTTGGTATCTCTACCTTATATGCATTTCTTCAATCATGCTTCTTTAGGATCTTGCATGGTCCAAATTTCTTCATCTTTAACTTATTATATGTCTCCATTGGGAATGTTTCTTTCCTTACATGAACCATGACTTTATCACCAACCTTTAATTCCTATAACTTCTACTTCTGATCTGCCTTTGCCTTGTACTAAGAATTCATTTTATTAATATGTTGTCATACATCTTCATACGAGCTCTTCAGGTACTCTACAAATTATTTGGCCTCCACAATACTCTCCTCTCCTCTGCCTATGTTTATCAGCTCAGAATCATTTCTCAGACTACTCCCATATACAATTTGGAATGGGGATTTACCACTACTCCTATTGACAAAATTGTTATATGCAAACTCTTCCTATGGTAATATCAAATCCTATAAATTGGGCTTATCTCCTACTAAGCATCTCAATAGGTTGCCCAAACTTCAATTCACTACCTTTGTCCATCCATCTATCTAAAGATGATGTGCAAAGCTAAACTTCAACTTAGTCTTAAACTTCTTCCATAAGGTCGTCCAGAAATAGCCAACAAACTTTGAATCCAGATCTGAAACTATGATCTTTGGAAAACCATGTAGCCAAGCCACCTCCTTGAAATATAATTTGGTAACATGAACAACATCAGTGGTCTTTTGGGATGGAATTAAATGTATCATCTTTGAAAAAATTTCAACCATCACATATATTGAATCATGCCCTCTCTATGTTATTGGCAATCCAATAACAATGTCCATGCTGATATCCTCCCATGGTTTCAATGGTACAGGTAGTGGTTGATATAAGGTAGTATTCTAATGAACTTCCTTGGCTATCTAGCATACTCTACAACTTTGTATGAACTTATTCACATCCTTGTACAATTGTGGTTAGTAATAGTTCTCAATAACAAGAATAATGGTCTTATCTCAACCCAAATGCCTTGCTAAGCCTCCACTATACTTTTCCTTGATAAGGTTCTCTCTCATAGAGCTCCTTAGAATGCACAATTGGCTTCCTCTAAATAACTTACCATCTTGGATTATGTAATCCTACCATCTCATCCTATCCAGGGTGAAAGGCTCCAAACAAGATTTCTAGGCCTCTGCAATCTCTAGATCTTCAGGGTACAAATTCTTGATTTCATTGAACCCTGTTAACCATATGTGTTGTCATTGATGTCAAAATACTATACATTGATGTCAACCTATCAGATGGAAATATATAGACAAGACTAGTGCAAAGAAGGATCCAGTATGGTCAAGACAAACAAGTCAAGGAGAAGAAGAAATAATCTAAGTATGGATCAATTTTGGATTTCAACATGATGCGGAGGCAAACACTCATATCCTAGCATGATTCCTTGAGTATGGATCAATTTTGGGTTTGAACATGATGTGGAGGCAAACACTCATATCCTAGCATGATTCCTACATACACACATACACATCTCATCAATTGGGAGTACCACACTCAAGGGTAAGAAGTTAAAAAGTGCCTAAGGCATTCACAGTGCACATTCTAAGGCAGTGTCGACTTAAATTGGTTTGCATTTCTCCGCAAAGAAATATTTGGCCATGTGGTTCTAATGATAGCTTCTGACATGAATTGACATGGAATTTCCAAAGTTTTAGCCTCTCACCTACTAAACATGAAAATTTACAAGGGTTAGTTCATCATCTATCACTTAGACAAAGTAGAGAAGTAATGGGGAGACAATGCAATGCTCCAGATTCCTCCGGAAGAGTTTTGTTTGTCATGTGGCTCTAAAGAATGACTAAGATCGGTATGTTATATGCTATGATGAAGTTTCAGGTGTTTAGTGCTCCGCAAAGACATTACTCAAGAGACAAAGGTATCACATTGAACTCTAGATCTTGAATATACAAGTCAAGTTCTACAAAAAGTGAAATATATACAATTCTATCATCAGAGCTTATGCGGAGGTTCACCATGGTCCATAATACATCAGTTATGATCTGCATGCAAATATTCTTTATTCTCTGGTACCGCATCAACTATTCTTTTCTACAAGTAGAATTCAAGTATAACTGTCCTCCAGAGTTGCAAATACTTAAGTCAGTTCTGAATCTCTCCAGAAACTCCATAAAAGTTTGCGTGGATCTAATGAGTTGCATAATTTGATATCTTTAATCATTTCCAAGAGGTTTTAGGCCCTATACTTCACCGTAACTTAATATTCTAGGATGAGAAGAATTACATAAGGTCCGAAAGGCTCTGTTCTTTACAGAGTAATACATTTCTTATCTTGCAGATGCATAACTTAGCATCATACTTCTTTGGGAAGGTACAAGGATGTTTTTGAGCTGGTGTATGATTTAATGCTTGGTCAGCATTAATGTTTTGGCTTCTCCTCAATAGTTGATAGTGTTGAGTAGTATGAGCCGACTGGTTAAGTACCCAGTGCATGTGGAGGATTTTGATTAGGTTCTCCAAGTTTGAAAGGTGTGGAAAGATGTGTCCTGATGTTCTTCACAAATCCCTGAGGTCCAAAATAAGTTTGTTGTCAATTTGCATGTGTTCTGGCTGACCTATGACTAGCTACACATTATATTCAATATTGTTTTGGATGCTGACCTAATCAATGTTTCAAGGTGTTGTGGAGGATATATATATAGAAGATATAGTTAATTTGAAAGGTAATTAAGGTGGATATGAATATAGCAGAGTAGTAATGAAATGTGAAGATTCAGTTTAAAGAAAGATATTGAGCGTAAACAATAGACAGTACCATAAACATGCAATATATGTATTCTTTCTAGCAATCCTTGTATTTATACTATCATTGTAATAGCAGTGAGCTAAGATTTCAGGGAGTTGTAGCTTCCTTGGGTTATAACCCTAAATCATAGTTGTAAATTAGGGAGTAGTAACTTCCTTGTGTTGAAGCCCTAAAACAAAGTTGTAATACTTTTGCAGTGAGCATATTATATTGTGAGCTAATCCTCATCATGGGTTTTCCCTATTTTAGGGTTTTCCACGTAAAAATACTGGTGTTATGTGTTGACTCTTGATTTGCATGTTTTCTTTCATGTTTTCAAAGTTGTTCAATTTTATCAGTAAATGTTTGGTTAAAGTTTTTAAGTGTGCTGATTCAGCTCCCCTATCAGCACCCCATTGTGTTCAACAATTAGTATCAGAGCCAAGTACCTTTGAGAAGCTTGACTACTGAGGTAGATCCTCCACTTAAATACATGAAATCTGAAGTGTTGGACAATGACATATTTCCACCTGAACCTAATCTAGAAGCAATGGATCCTAAAGGTTGGGACTTTGAGTCTAATGAATGTGAAATAGATCTTGAAGAATAACTCTAAACAACTCTTATTGATCTTGAGGAAGCAAAAGATCAAAACTTAGAATATGAAGACATGCTTGAAAAAGAAAAGGAGACAACTGACAAGTTGAAAACAAAAGCTAGAGAATCAAAAGAGGAAATTGGGAAACTAAAAAATCTGATAGAAGGAGATAAAGGAAGTGACAAGCTCAAGCAGGCTGAAGACATGATCTCAAAGTTAAAGGTCATGGTTGAAGAAGAAAAAAAGATTGAATATTGCTTAAATATCAAGCTCAATGAGGAACTGGTTAAATATTTAAAACTTGAAGAGGAAGTTTTCACTCTAAGAAAAGAACTGGATAAGGCAAAATAACAAATTGACAAGGGACTAAAATTGAAAGGAGGAACTAATATTCTTGATGAAATAATAAGCTCTCAAAAGTAAGGTAAAGAAAAATTAGGTCTTGGTTATGAAAAGGGAAAAAGTCCTATGATCAAAGACTTTGCAAACTTACAAGATAACTTTCATTTAGGAGGAAAGTCTAAAATCAAGAAGGAAGAAACATATGCTGAAGATCTCAAAGGAAAGGACCATAGAGTTATAGGAGAAGATGATTTTACACTTGTTCAAAGACAAAGGAGGAATGTGAAGAAGAATTTTAAGTATCCTCAACCTACAAGGCAATCAACTCACATCAGGTATTCTCAAAGCTTCAATGGTAATTGCTTTATTTGCAATAGGTTTTGTCACAAGACTGTGGATTGTAGAAACAAGATAAACCAAAATATGTTAAGATGTTACACTTACAATAAAGTTGGCCATAAAGCTGCTGAATGCAGAAGTGGGATGAACTAGAGCTCTATTAGATGTTATGCATGCAACAAGTTGGGACACAAGGAAAATGAGTGCAGTAGCAAAATACTAAGGTATAACAAGGTTAATGCTCAATCTTTTCATGGATATTGCTATACTTGTAATAAGTTTGGCCACAAAGTAGTTAATTGCAGATCAAGGGCAAGGAGTGGAAATGCTTAGCAAACTAAGTGCACCTGTCATGAGTGCAATCAAACAAGGAATTATGGAAAGAATGTGAAACCCATTGATATTTCTTAGCAAAGAGTGGAAATGAACAAAGTATAGAAGAAGAAGGAAGTTAGTGATATTTCTGGATCTCTACCTAGTGTAGGTGGGTCCTCCAATAATTAAAAGATAAGATATTAGGTCAGGGGGAGTTACAATAGTAAAACTTTCAAACCCCTGAACATGCAAGATGCTGAATTTTTAGCATATGGATTAATGCTGGCATGAGAATGATATGATTTAGGAATTAAAGAAGTCTAGTGAAAATTTTGGAGAAAAATCTCTAAATACGGTAGAATGCGGAAGACCTTAGTGTTAGCAGTAATAAGGTTTTTCACCAAGAAGGTTCATGGGCTCAGGGGGAGTTATTTCTAAAAATTCATCATCCTCTTTTCATGATGATGCAAGCACTCAACATGCAGATGACCTTAACAAAAATTTTGGAGCATTTGAATAATCTGCGAAGGATTTTTGAAGGTTTACAATGTTTTGGATATGATAAAAGAAAATTAGGTCAAAACAAGAACTGCAATTAATACAGAGGAGAATTGTTTGGTGATATATATATATATAATCAATGATTGATCATTTTTTATCACATTTGAGTGAAGACTAAAGCCCTGAAGAGATAAAGGAGAACTGAAGGCACTCAACAAGTTAATCGAGCAAGATTTGTCACCGCATATCTAGGTATTCATCATATTTTTGGTTAAAACCCTAGATTAGCGAAATTGTCATCATGGTTGCATCAGTTACTCCTTAATTGATCAACATTATTGAGCAACCCCAACCAAAAATTAAGAAACATCCATACAAGGAAATGAAAGTTGATGGTAGCGGAGCATTATCTAATGTTCCTACCTTTGTGATATACATGGAAGACATTAGGAAATACATTAATGCAAAATTTGAAGAAATTAATCATGATAAATTTGAAATACTAAGGCTTGACCTATTGGATAATGACAAAACACACTACAAGTCTGAGTATGCCAACATTGGAATAAAATAATTTGATGTTTGGAAAGATTTTCTAGATTTTCAAAATAAGCATGACTGGATTCGATACATTCTCAGTAGAATTCATGATGAATTCATATACCTAGACAAACCCCATTAAATAACTAAAGAAGCCATCATGGGCATCACAAGATTATGCTCTACTAGACCCATACCACAATTGAAACTAATTAAGAATGAAAAGGTCATGGAATTAACTGGAGCTAAATTTGACAAAAGGGCATTAACAATTGATGACATTATTGATCCCAATGTAAGGTATACGACAATGGGAATTGCCTACAAGGTATATTACTTCAATAGAGAGGGATCTGCCATAGCCATACATACTGCCTATCTAATGGCTAAAGAAGGCATGGATTTTAACTTGTGTGAAATAATGAAACAACAACTGATGGAAATTTTGAGAAAAACTAAGGATACAAGATATCAATTCAAATATGTCTCATTGATCATTTATTTAGCATTCTATTTCATGAATGAGTTACCAGGGTTTAAAGGGAAGATATGACAACAAGACACACCAACAACAACACAAATAAAAGAATACATAAGAAGCTTTGATTCACAAAATTATAAAATTATTTTCTAGGCCTTCTTCAAAACTTTTCAAAGTGAAATGCATAAAAGGGAAAGAATTTCCTTTGACTTGGTTTGGAAATAAAAAGATGATATAACATCTCTTATGGACAAAGATTGTTTTTATATGGCAGAAGTTGAGCCTGGCACTTCATGGATTCCCAAGCTTCCTTATGAAGTCCCTGATGAGGAAGTTTAAGCATATGTAGAAATTCTACTAAATTTGGAAAAAGATCCTAAAGGTGAAAGACTTGGAACTAGTGAAGAAATTCATGACAAGTTGATCAAGAGAAGGGAAGAGGAAGAGGTAGAGAAGAAAAAAGAAAAATTGTTCAAGAGGGTAGGTATTCTTCTTGGAGGTTTTACTCTTCAAGGTACTACAGAACATGATATGTCTCTCACTTTTGAATATTCCACACCAAGAAGATCTGGTAGAACTACCTTCCAATCAACTACCAACATTCCTCAATCAAACTTCTCTGAAAAGACAACTCCCACCAAACAAGTTCCTGGAGAGAAAACATAGACAAAACCTAAGAGCAAAACTTTAGAAGAGAAGAAAGAAACAATTGTGGAAGAGATTGAAAGTGATAAAGATGAAGACGTGATTTCTAAGAAATAGAAAAAGAAAAAGAAGAAAAGGGGTTCAAGAGTCAAAGTGAAAGCCAAGAGAAACAAGAAACAAGATGTAGAAATAAGTGAAGATGAAGTAGAAGAAGAGGAACCAATCTCTCCTCCTCCCATAAAGAAAAAGAAGAATGACTCTCAGGATCCTTCTATGTCTCTAGCAGTAGTCTACAATGCAATTGTTTATCATAGTTTATTTGATGAAACTATGGTACTCCATCCTAAGTCCTCACCTAAGAATCAAGCCATCATTGAAAAGGTTGTTGTTATGTATATGATGAGGTACAACAAGTCTCTAGAAGAAATTTTGGTCAAAGCACTAGAAAGCCTTTAGAAATCCTTGAGAAGAGATAAAGATGAGGCTGTAACACTTGATGAAAAACTCAGACAAGATGCTTTGAATAAAGACAATGCTTCTCTTTCTAAGGAAGAAAAAGAAAAGTTAATCCAAAGGTAATCTCAAGAGCTTAGGACCAAGCATAGAGTAGACACTCTTATGCAAAATAAAAAGGAGGACATTGAACAAATCATGAAGGAAACTGAAGAAGTTACCCAGAGGGTCCTTGGTGAAGTGAGAGAAGTAAAAGATACAGAACAACCACATGTCTCACCACCATATTCACCTCATCATGCTATGGCATCACCTCCGGAAAAAGAAGAACAGACTAAAAAATGAAGTGACTTAAGTATTGATTCCACTCCTCATGAAAATATGCAAAATGAACAGAATGTTCTGGAAAACACTAAATAGGTGAATGAATAGGTAAATGTGCAAGACTCTGAAGTTGATTTAGAGACTTCAAAGTAGTATGAAGATCTAGACACAGATAGAGAAAAGACTATGGAGAGAAGTCAAGACAGGGTAGAGGAAATTGATGACTCTCTTTCAGAATTATTAAACTTGCAAATTCAATTTCAGCCAGTTGTAACTCTTCAATTGCTACAAGTTCCAACAAATGAAGCACAACTTGATCTAACTAGCATATCTCCCATACACAAGTTGCAACTTGGAAACATACTGCATGCCCTTGCATGGAAAGAATTTTTACAAGAAAATCTAAAGAAATCTAGTAAAATAGAGGATGTTGTGAAGTTGATACAAGAGAGGTTACCAGAGGAAACCATTGATCCCTCATTGCCTTCGAAACAAAAGTTCAAGCTTCTAATGGGTTTTTTTAAGGATCATTCATCCTTGTTAGAAAAAAAAGCAGAAAAAGAGGTAGCACAAAGGATTAAGGACAAAAGAATGACATATATAGCTGATAAGTGTGCTAATGCACATAACAAGCTCAAAGACAACATGAAGAAATTTAAAGCTTGTATTGAGGAGGCCACAACCTTGTACCTATTCTACCTAAATTGGCCAAATTCCCCCAAGTAGATCAAAGATCAGATGGAATCCATTGACTCACAAATTTCTAAGGTGGCCGAAGTATATGACTTGTTAAAGGACAAGATGGGGGCAACAAGGGCACAAATTGAAAATTTGTAGACACAAATTATCCCAACTGCAGGACCAAAGAGAACACATAAAGAAGTAGTTTGGTCAGTTAAGAGATGCAGTGAATTTGAGACTAGCCTCAATGTCTGGTCAGTTAGGGGAGGCAAAGAAGGTAGATCAAAAGATGAAGCCACCAAGAAACTTATAGGAAGCTGAAGAAATGTGCATGGATAGTGAGTGTCAAAACTACTGGCTTACCTCAAAGTGTACTATCTCGACTTCAACTGTCCAACAACTCAAGGTAATTTACAAATCCATCCTACCATACAAATGAGTTGTTAATGTAATTAGAACAATTCTGATGTACATAGTATTACAGAGATAATAAGTAGAGTGGTAGTACCATTTTGGTTGTCAAGGGTACAATTTTGTAACTAAATCATACAGTCAGGAGGAGCACAGTTTAGATATCCTTTTGTAAGGAGGAGTACATAAAGTGTTGGATTGATACAAGGGTTATCAATCCCTTTGTCCTTGATGTCAAATGGGGAGAAAGTCTAAGGGGGAGCATATGTTGCCATAAATGACAAAGGGGTAGATTGTTGGCCATATGTGTTGTCATTGATGTCAACATAGTATACATTAATGTCAATATATCAGATGAAAATGTATATACAAGACTTGTACAAAGGAGTCTATATGGTCAAGACAAACCAGTTAGGGAGAAGAAGAAATAATCTAAGTATGGATCAATTTTCGGTTTGAACATGATGCGGAGGCAAACACTCATATCCTAGCATGATTCCTTAAGTATAAATCAATTTTGGTTTTGAACATGATGTGGAGGCAAACACTCATATCCTAGCATGATTCCTACATACACACTATATACACATCTCATCAATTGGGAGTACCGTACTCAAGGGTAAGAAGTTGAAAAGTGCCTAAGGCATTCACAGTGCACATTCTAAGGCAATGTCAACTTGAATTGGTCTATATTTCTCTGCAAAGAAATATTTGGCCATGTGGTTCTAATGACAACTTCTGACATGAATTGACATGACATTTCCAAGGTTTCAGTCTCTCACCTACTCAACACGAAAAGTTACAAGGGTTAGTTCATCAACTATCACTTAGACAGAGCAGATAAGTACTGGGGAGAAAATGGAATGCTCCACATTCCTCCAAGAAGAGATTTGTTTGTCATGTGACTCTAAAGAATGACTAAGATCAGTATGTTATATGCTATGATGAAG
This sequence comes from Cunninghamia lanceolata, assembly GCA_027924645.1. Taxonomy (NCBI): domain Eukaryota; kingdom Viridiplantae; phylum Streptophyta; class Pinopsida; order Cupressales; family Cupressaceae; genus Cunninghamia; species Cunninghamia lanceolata. The sequence goes on from BSBN01000193.1 coordinate 12,767,370, forward strand.
TTTTAGGTGTTTTAGTGGTCCGCAAAGACATTACTCAAGAGATAGAGGTATCACACTATACTCCGAAGCTTGAATATACAAGTCAAGTTCTACAGAAAGTGAAACATATACAATTCTAAATCATCAGAGCTTATGCAGAGGTTCCCCATGGTCCATAATGCATCAGGTATTGTGAGGCTGATTATTTTTCCTTCTTTATTTTGATCATTATGCATTTCAATTGATGACATTATCAGACTTTTAGAGACTATGGTTTCTTTATGCAGATTTGATTATATCTCCTAATTTTGATATGACATTGATTAGACATATGGTGATTCAATTTGATCATATTTTGATGCTATTTTATGATTCGACATATCAGATATATTAGATGATGTTTTGTGATGTGATTTCTAGTTATTTATGTGATGATGATTATTGACATGTGATAGAAAAATGTGGTTTAATTCAGAATTATGTTGTTGATGATTATTGTTGTATTCAATGGCATGAATTTAATTCCAGTTGCTTCGGCTATGATTATCATGATATGATTGACACTTGATTGAGATATGCAGGTTTACATTCCCAAGCCATGGGAAATTGGAGGTAGAATTCACACATATGTTATTCCCTGTGAAACCGATCCATTCGCAAGAGGGATAAGGATCACGTTTGAAATTGAATGTTGATTTAAGTGCTTCATTTAATTTTTATCATTTTGGCCTAGTACCCCTTTGTTTAATTAATTAATATTAAGTGTTGTATAATTTTTATTGACTTACACCACTTGGTAATTATTTTTATTTTTGAGGCCATTTAAAGTGGATTTATGACCCCCTACGTGAACCTTAGTGTCCCAAAATTTACCCTAGGTGGTTACCCATGGGTCGAGGGTCAATTTTGACTAGCTAACCCTTAGATTTACTCACTTTTGGTCACTCTAAACTATGGTTTAGTCAAAGTGACGAAATTTAAATTTAGATAAGGTGGGAGATGAGTCATGCTTTGGGAAAGACTCATCTCCCTTCCCAATGTTTGGGAATCCCTTCCCTACGAGGACTTGGGAGGTCTCCAAGACTCCCAAGTGTGTGGGATCTTCCTCAAAGACTCTCACACATATGTGAGAGCATCTTGGAGGGAGATGGCTCTTTGAGAGAATAAGAGGATGCCATATGGTATCCCTTATCCTCTTGGAGGTTTGAATGGGAATGCCACCTCACCACTTGTTCTCTCACACATGTGTGAGAGCACAAGTGGATAAGGTGAGGATTGAGATGGAATTGGAGGATGACACTTGTCACCCTCACACTTCCTCTCCCTTGCAAGTGGCATAGGAGGAGTAAGGAGAAGGTGACAAGTGTCACCTTCTCATTCCTCAAGGCTAAAATTGATGGCCTATATTACCTCCTCTTGTTGAGGAGTGTGTGGTTCTTGCATTTTGGGATTTTCTTTCTATTTTGGGAGTAATTTTGTGAAAGTTAGAGGAATTCTTAGAGATTGGAAGGTTTGGAGAAGCTTGGAGCTCATCACCAAACGTACTCCGATTATAGGGCTTTGAAGGTAAGCCTCATGAACTATGTTCTTCACCCTTGCTTATTTATTGTGATGTGTTTGTGTTTTTTTTATTGGTTGTTGTTTCATTATTTTGTGTGGGATGGGAGTTTGGTGAGAGCACCTCCATTTGGAGGTAAGGCTCAACTTGTTTGGGGTAGGGGAAAGGAACCTCCTTGAGGTCACTCCCATATTATGTTATTCATGCCTTGAGGGCTTCTTATTTGTTGTGGAGAATATTTGAATGACAAGAGTGCCATGGGAGTATATTTTGAGATATTTGAAGAGTTGTGGTTTTGGAGGTTTATTTTGAGATATTTGGAGAGTTGTGGTTTTGGAGGTTTATTTTGAGATATTTGGAGAGTTGTAGTTTTGGAGGTTTTGGCTTGAAGCCATGAGACTTCGTATTTTGGTATTTTGGTATGGCCTTTGAAGTAGAGGGGTCCATTCCCTACCCCCATCAAACTCATTTTCATGGGTTGTGTTATGTGTTTATCCTTGGGGTTGATTTGTGTGTTGCTTGTTGCTATGTTTGTTGTGGAGTGTTGCACCTGTGTGAATCCCTACCTCCCTAGCTCAGGGGTGACCCACTTGCGGGTCTACGGTAGGGAGGAGGGCATTTCGAAGTGGCTAGGGTTTTCCTTGTGGTTGTGTTTTATTGCAGGTTCTTATTGGAGAAATGGAGCTTGTTGAGAAGTCGCTTCTTTTGGTGCTTGGTCTTTTGTTGTTGGTTTTTTGAGCCATGGCCATTGTGGCCCTATTGTAAAATTTGTTAAGTTATTGTATTCTTGGAGTTGGTTGTAATAAGTATTGTAATGGAAATATTCTTTTTGTTTTATTTAAGTGTTGTTCATTCTTATATTGTGGTGTTTGTGTGTTTTAGAGAAATACATGAGTTGATTTATTTGTTGTCATTTGTCCATTGCAAAGAGAAAATTTAAATATATAATTGTTGTCAGTGTCCTTTCAACCAAAAAAAAATGTACATCAGTTGTTGTATAGACTTAATTGCATACAAAAAAAATAGAGATATGACTGTCTTATTCCTTGCTAAAAACCAAAAAAAGAAGTTGCATAGTGTAATTTATTCAAAATAAAATAGGACCTTCTATTTTAATATTACTATAGAGATAGAACTTCCTAGTTGTTTATTTATCATTGTTGTTTCAAAAGAAAAAGGAACATTAGTATTCTAAGTAGTATTTTTCAAGAATGTGTTCATGGTTTGTTTAATTTAGAAAATTGGTTTTTTCTTCAAATCAGTAGTTGGGGTATTTATATATATAGATTTCTGGTTATGATGTACATTTGCTTCACTGGTGAATTGAACACATAGTATAAAATATTTTGATATACATATACACATTTCTGGATATAATAACTGACTGAATGGTTTACATATCTAATTTTTGTAACAAACTGAATAGACTGGATTTATATACATATATCATTGTATATGTATACTAGAGGATATACATATAAGTTTAAATACAAAGTGTTGTTTAAATTTTGAATGCATATATATATATATATATATATTCACACATTATATATTCAAACCTTTCTGCAAACTGTAAAAAAAAAATACAGAGAACAAATTTTACTGTGGGCACTACCGTGGTTACTGTGGATTTGTTTTAAAAATAATAATAATAAAAAAATTAAAAAAAAAAAGTTTTGGGGGGGACTGTGGGCAGCAGTAGGCTGCATCGTTTGTTTTGTGAGAGAGGGGTGTGGGTGGAGGCACCGCCTCCTCCCCACACCCCAAACCCTTGCCACCACAGACTCCCACCTTTTGTCTAGCTCCGCAGCTCCCATTGGGCCCTCAGTGCTGAACTCACCTCCGTGGTCCCCTTTGCACCATGCCATTTCACACGTCCTTCCCCACCTCCGTCGCTCCATTCTCCCTGTAGAGTTTGACCCGCAAATGCCTCTGACATCCCTCCTCGCCAGTGAGACTCCACCCCTACTCTCTGCGAGCTCTGCCGCTGCCGTCTCCCCCCTCCACGTGCCCTTTGTGACCCTGCAGGAAAGCTTGCACTCTGCCATTGATCACGGGTGCCCTCATGCTCAGCTGCAGACTAGAAAATGTGGCATGTAACAGGGGTTTGGAATGACAGTTAGGGCAGTAGAGTGGTGAGTTGTGAGTAGAAAGGGGGAGGTTAGGGTTAGGTTAGAGGTTGCCTCTTATTGAGTTAGGCTTGTTGTATTTTTTTGGAGCATTAGGGTTTCATTTTGGAGTTTGAGTATGGTGTGATTTAAATATTAGGATTTTAGATGTATATAAATTTTTTATCATCACTCATATTCTTTCATTTGGTATTGGCCTTTAATCTTTACCTTTTTGCCTTGGAGGTATTTATTTAATTATAGGACACTTTATAACAAAATATAGAGAAGACCAAGTTTGTGGCGTTTAAGGATAGTTTATATAATTTTTTTTGAATTTCATTATGGAACTATCATTTAAACCTTAGAACCTAATTACTCTAAAAATGTGAGCCTTTTTGCCTTCATTCGATTTTGTCAGTTAGGTCATTCGACACGAATTAAATCTTGGGATTTTCCTTATCAAGTTGGGTTCATTATGATATTTTAATCACGGTAACTAATTAAATTCGTAATCGATCCTTTCATTTTAATTAGTTTGAAAGGAGGACTTATTTTATAACATTAGAAAATAATGTGGATTTTGGCTTTGTTTTATCAGAAAGCGTTATTGTGGAAGTTAAATCCTTTCGTTGGCCTTTAATCTTTTTGGGGTTAATTACCTTATGTTTACTTCTAAATTGGCTTACTTGATTATCGAATGGGTTAGATTGTTTTAATAGGGAAGTGTGTCCCCTTTTTGTTTTTATAATTTATTTAATCGGGGTATTTATTTTATTTTTATCTCTGTGCATTTTAGGCCTAGCGAGGGGAAGTCTTTATATTGATTTTTATTTGTACTTGGTTTAATCATTATTTTGTGGGGAAAGGTATTTTATCCTTTCCCCTTTGACTAATATTATTTTCAAGTTAGTTAATAAATATAATGTCGGAATTATATTTATTAACAGACCTAAATTTTGAAATTATTTAGTGTCATCTATTTTATTTTCAGATTTTAATCTTTTTATGCAAGGTCAATTCATCTGACCTTGGTAGGGTATTTACATTGTTATTTTAAATTGTATTAAATTGTTCTTAAGTTTTATTTTAAATTTTATTCTTAAATTTTATTTGATTTCTTTTTGGAGTTTTATTTTAAAAATTTTAAGTCATTTGTTGAAAACGTGTTATGCTGTCAGATTTTTCCTAGATTTCTAGGGTTTAATTTTTATGTTATTTTATTATTTTTTATTCCACCATTCCACTTTAATCATGCATCCATCATGCCACTATTACTTAATCATTATCTTGTTTTCTTTTGGACCTGAATTAGAGTTAGGTTTCGATGCTAACGGAATCATCTTCACACCTAGGACACTTAGGTTTTGATTAAAATCAGTCTAACCCTAAAAGTGACACACTTCGTGTTGCATACCCCCTAGACGACTATCATCACGCAGGGGATTGCATGGGACAACGTACCTCCCCATATTATGTTGACATGTTTATGCCTTATGCGTATTGCCACCGAGCACGCAGATGCATGCGAGGGGGTTCCTAGGGATAGGTAGAAATTTTTTTCGTAATTCATGTCATGACCACATGGTAAATGTGGACATGACACGTGTGTTGTGTGTCGTGACTGCATGGGAAATGCGGGCATGACAGGTATGATCTACATGTAGATATTCTTTATTCTCTGATACCACATCAAGAATTCTTGTCTACAAGGAGAATTCAAGTATAACTGTCCTCTAGAGCTGCAAATAATTAAGTCAGTTATGAATATGTCTGGAAACTCCATAAAATGTTGTATGAATCCAATGAGTTTCATAATTTGATATCTTCAATCATTTCCAAAAGGTTTCATGCCCTATACTTCATCGCGACTTCATATTCTGGGTTGTGAAGAATTACATTTAAGGTTTGGAAGACTATTCTTTACAGAGTAATACATTTCTTATCTTGCAGATGCATAACTTAGCATGATACTTCTCTGAGAAGGTGCATGGATGCTTTTGATTTGGTGTATGATTGAATCCTTGGTCCACATTAAGGTTTTGGATTCTCCCTGGCAGTTGAAACATGAACAGTTGACAGTGTTGAGTAGTATGAGCTGAAGTTAGTTAAGTACCTAGTGCATGTGGAGGCTTTTGACTAGGTTCTCCAAGTCTATAAGGTGTGGAAAGATATGTCCTTATGTTCTTCACAAATCCCTAAGGTTTGCAACAAGTTTTCTGTCAATTTGCATGTGTTGTGGCTGACATGTGACTAGCTACACGTTACATTCAATATTGTTTTGGATGCTGACCTAATTAAAGTTTCAAGGTGTTGTAGAGGATACATACAGAAGATATAATTCATTTTAAAGGTAATTAAGGGAGATATGAAAATAGAAGAATAGTAATGAAATGTGAATATTTAGTTTGAAGAAAGATATTAAGCAAAAACAATAGACTGCACCATCAACATGCAATAGATGTATTCTTTCTAGCAGTCCTTGTATTTATACTATCATGCAGTGAGCTAAGCTTTCAGGGAGTAGTAGATTCCTTGGGATATAACCCTAAATCAAATTTTTAAATCAAGGAGTAGTAGCTTCCTTGGGTTGAATCCCTAAAACAAAGTTGTAATACTTTTGCAGTGAGAATATTATATTGTGAGCTAATCCTCACCGTGGTTTTTCCCTGTTTTAGGGTTTTCCACGTAAAAATACTAGTGTTATGTGTTGACTCTTGATTTGCATGTTTTATTTCATGTTTTCAAAGCTATTCAATTTTATTAGTAAATGTTTGGTTAAAGTTTTTAAGTGTGCTGATTCACCCCCCCTCTTAGTACCCCATTGTGTTCAACAAACACAACAAACTCTATCTTCATCTATGTCAACAAATTTTGCCTTCTTCTTAAGACATCTACAATTCTGTTGGACTTCCTAGTCCTATGCTTCAAAATAAAATTATAACTATGCAAAACCTCAACCCATTTTAAGTGCCTCTGATTTAACTTACCTTGACTATAAAGATACTGCAAAGCCTAATGATTAGTATATAAAATTGAATCTTTTGGCAACAAAAAATGCCTCCATATATTCAAAGCCTAAACTATAGCATAAAACTCCTGATCACAAATCAAATAATTTTTCTTGGCATCATTAATCTTCTCACTAAAATAGGCAATGGGCTTACCATCTTGACTCAAAAAATCTCCTATAGCACTATCACTAGCATCACAATCTACCTGAAATACATTATTGAAATCTAGAAGTGTCAAAATAGGTTGCTTTGTCACTTTCTACTTCAATATATCAAAACTATTGGCTAATGATGTAGTCCATTTAAACTCATTTCTATCCCCTCTCATTATCTCACTTAGGAGTGCACAAATACTACTAAAATGCTTGTTAAATTTTCTACTAAAACATGCCAAACCATGAAAAGATTGTACCTCTATAACACTCCTTGGGGTAGGCCATTCAATGATAGACCTCACTTTCTCTAGATCCATTCTAAGACCCTCACTTGAGATAACAAATCCTAGATAAACCAACTCCTTCATGAAACTAAATTTCTTCTGAATAATCAACAAATTATCTTCCCTCAACTTCTTAGAAACTCTTCAAATATGCATTAGGTGCTCCTCTAAAGTCACTGAAAATCAAATTATCATCTAAATAAACAATGACAGATATAACCAAAAGCTCTTTTAATACCTCATTCATGATCCACATGATGTGCTCAGTGCATTGGTTAGCCCAAATGGCATAACTAACCATTCGTACAGGCCCTCCTTAGTCTTGAAGGCTATCTAGTGATATCAACTCTTTAGATCATTCTTTGTAAAGGGTCATCCCACAATAATGGGTTACACTTTTTGGCCAAAATTGACATTGAAATCAACATTTTGAACTAAATCTTCACTTTCTGACACCTATAGCCACTAAATCGTTAGGAATTTGAAGATGATGCAAACTAGTGATTTGTGATATTTTGTTTGTAAATTCTAAATATATATATTTTTTAAAAATTGGAGTTAAATTGTAATTTTTTGTGTGTCTCCTTTGATAACTAGTTTTTAATAGTAAACAACATTTTTTTAAAGTGATGTATATTCTGTAGCACATAACATTTTTTCTACAAAGGATAAAATTCCGATTCTTTTGAATTTAGATTGATAACATCGATATATAGGGCATGCATTTGGTTTCATAATGTTTTGTTGAATATTTTTTTTAATTATAATTTAGACATAGGCGTATTCTGTAAAATATAACTTTTTTTGTATGTATCAAAATTCAATTTTTTTTGTTGAAACAAGGACATCAATACCTAGGGCATAGATATTTTTCAAATTTTTTTTCACTAATTTACTAATTTTCCATGTGTGTAGAATAGAGAACTTGATGTTCAATGAAAAACCTACATTGACAAGAAATAAAAATAAATATAATAATCAAATTAAATATATTTAAAATTATACTTTTTTGGAAGCTTATGATAAGGACTACATACTTACAAAACATAAATTTTAAATGCATTCATTTGATCCACCAAAAGGTAAATCAAAAGTGGTTTTTTATCAGCATTTTAATAGGTGTAGAGGAGACTCCATTATAGGTATGGTTTAAAACTAGCGGGGTTCTATCCAAGGGGGTTTGAATCTAAGGGGGTTTTATCAAACCCTCTTCAATTAAAATCCTTTAAATGGGACCTTTCAAGGCTTAAATCATTATATTTTCTAAAAATATGCAATTTCAGCAAAAATAAGGATCTCCCAGAAAGTGTAACCTATTATTGTGGCAGAACCCTAAATTAATTGGCTCCACTAAAGAAATCCATAATATCATCGATCCTTAGCAATGGAAATCTTTACTTGGTTGTAATTTTGTTCATGGATCAAAAATCTATACTCATTCTCCACTCTCAAGCTTTCTTAGTTGAACTTGACTAAACACTGCTCATTGACCAAAGTTCTATGGTCCTTCTGCAACCATGCAATCTAATATGGATGTGGATGCCTTCTCATTTTCAACTTCAACTTGTTAATGATCTCATCTAAGACAAGATTATCAGTGCTTCCACTGTCAATAATATTATCACAACATTTATCTTCACACACGCACATTGTGTGGAATAAACTCTTCCTCTAATCTAGTTCTTTCTCCTCATTTAAAAAGGTTCTTCTAACAACTAGGGTTTCTCCCCTTTCAACATATTTAGAATTCATAGATTGAGTATCTTCATATACATGTGGAAATTGTTCATTACCTTTAGGTCATCTATTTCTCCTTCCTTGATGTTGTGGACACTCATAGGCTCGATGCATTTCTTCTCCACATTGAAAATAGGCTTCTATGAATCCTCCTCTTCTAGGTCTTCCTCTTCATGTTCCTCTTTTATTACCATTATTTTGGTGATGAGGGTTGTAGGAATTATCTCCTATCTAATTTTGATTGGTTCTTGCTTCTTCACTTTTCTTTGGATCTTCATTTTGGCCTCCATAGGATCTTCCACCAATCCTTCTGCCATGACCTCTTCCTCTTTATAGGCTCTCCCTTATTTTATTCAACTTCTCTTCCACCTTCAAAGAAAACTAGTATGCATCATCAATGGTGGTCATTCTTACTAAGCTCAACTCCTCTTGAATACTTGGCCTCAACCCATTAATTTGATGAGATACCTTCTCCTTGTTAGCCTTTACATGGCTTATTATGATAATAATCTAATAAAACTCTTCTATATACTCCTTAATAGACTTGTTACCATTTTTAAATCTTTGCATCTTATTTAACAACTCCATCTCATAGTCTATAGGAATTAACTGATTCTTTAGTTTGTCCACCATATAATCCCATCTGATGATCTTTTCTTCTCCTCTTCTATTTCTCTCTAACTAGACCTCTTTTCACCAAATATTCGCATATCCTTTCAACTTCTTTCTTGCGAACTTGACCCTTTTTGGATCCTCCACCTCCTCATACTCAAAATATTCCTCCATATAGTTTATCCAATCAATAAGCTCTTTGATATTCAGATCCCCAAAATAGATAGAAACTTCAATCCTAGGCCTCTTTCCAATCTTTATAATGGACCTCAATAACCTAACTTTCACATGATCTCTTGCAGCATCTTCTTCTTCTTTTAATGACTCTTCTTCAGATTCATCTTCGCTTTCTTCTCTTCTTGGTTCAAACCCTCTTCACATCTCCTCTTGCAATGCATTGATTTTTATTTCTAGGGCTCTAAAACCCTTTTCTATAAAAGAATTTCTCCCACCACCACAATTTCTTCGTGGAGGCATCCCGATCTTCTTTTCTATTCAATCAATAAACACAAGTCTTGGTGTAAATTGTCTCACGCTCAACGATCTATCTACAAACTTAGTAACTTCTACTCTACTACCACTTAATAAGCATGGATAAGTCATAGAGCACACAACAACATAGATTGCTCACAGAAAATATGAATGTTTTTATTAAACTAAAAACAAATTAAATTATAGAAACTAGAATCAAATTAGAGGATGAAATCCTCAATAGGTTGCAACACATTATAGCTTCCTTCCTCTAGAATTTAGAACCTTCTACATTTTGTAGCTTCAAATCTACTAGGCTTTTCTATTTTTGCTGCTTTTCATGACTCGTCATTTTCATCTTCTTCTATACTACAAAAATATTCTTGATAAATGGTCATAATTAGCCTTTTTTGGCGCCTTCCAAGAAAAATTTAGAAATTTGTAACTCCCTCCAAAAATAGCCCAACTTCCAAGAGCCATAACTTTTGATCCAAGTGTCTAATTGATGAACTATTTGATAAATGGGAAAGATCATGAAAAAATGAACTTTTGATTATGCCCATTTTTAGGGCTGCATGGGGCATCTAAGTGCATCAAAATTGACTTTGAAACTTTTTTAGGGCTTTTTAAAGAAATGATAAACTTTAATATCTTTGAACCCACAAATAATATTTGGCCAATTCCTTCACAAAAAGTTATATTTTAAGATTCCATTGCTTTGAGTAAATTTTAGTTTCCATAGTGCTCAAAAGCAAACTTTTTAAAAATAGCAGGTTGCTATTTTTATCCAGTTGGAAATTTTGAAGGTTTCAAATAATTATTCAAGCAAATGGGTATTAAAAATACAAAAATTGAAAAGAACAGGAAACAAAATCATCATTTTTTGGTGATGTAAGATTGTCCTTACACCAGTAGATGATCCTGCATCAGACACCCAAGACAATTTGAGAAGTGATGGTGCAGGAGAACCTCGTCAATAAGCAAATTATACATCTGAGGGAGAAGACCAAGGTCTTGATATGTTGTTATGTTTTATGTGTTTCTATGTTTGTTCATGTTGTCATGTAGTCCTTGTTGTTGTGATTTTATGTTTGTAATAAAAACCCCATCATGTGAACCAATGTTACAAATTTGGCATCCTGATAAGCCAATTTGAACATCTTGGGCAATTGGGGTATGTGGATGATTAAATCAAGTGTGTTATGTTTAGGTGTCTTGTTAATGTATTTAAATCATGTCATATACCAAACATGTGTCATGTGATTAGTTAGAGTTTTGGTATTCCGGTTGGAAGTTGTAACGACTCCAACTTCTAGTGTTCCGGTTGGAACTAAATGGGGAGAGATATAAACACATTTTTGGAAGAAGAGAGTAGATGATGAAGTTTGATTGAAAAAAAAAGAAATTCTGCCAGTTTGTGTTCACAAGTTCTGTGTTCTATATAAATTCCCTGTGTATCAAATTGTTCTATGTATACTCTCTGTATCAAATTGTTCGTTACATAATCTAGTTTTCTATTGTCAAAGATGCAAGACTGAGACCATTCCACTGGTAGATTTCTTTGAAATAAGTGGAATGGACCCTATACATAGTTTTCTATTTTATTTTCTTTTTGTTCATGTTTATGGTGGAATGGGACAGAGGATCCAATCTCTGGAAGAGTTGTCGCAGTAGAGAACCTAACATCTCTATGTGCTAGGGCTCAACAAAATAGAGACTGTGAGTTTGGTTGCAGAGGACGTCCTTCGACATAAGATTTGGCGTTGTTTCAGTGAAGATACATTTCTTGTGTATATCACAATTGTATCAGAGTACATTTTGTGTATATCTTACAATTGTATGTTGAAGACAATCTGTGTGGATATCACAGTTGTATGTGAGTGACATTTGGTGAGTATACTACATTTGCATGTCAAAGATTGTATATTGGAATGTACATTGTTAATATGCATTTCGTAAGATACAAGTGACGACTGGCTGTAGCGGTCAAAGCGATTGGAGATACAATGGGTGACCGGCGATAGAAGGTTAAACAATGCATATTTGAAATTGAAAGTATCAGTGTGAGAAAAGTCATTGAAAGATTAGTTGAAAACTGAACCAATAGTATATGTTTTCCAATGGTTGAACCGGTTCAAAGGTTCAATAGGTTTAATTGGTTCAATGGAGTCAAAGTGAAGTGGTCTGCATATCGGTGTGAATTTTGATATCGGGCAATGAGGATAGGGTTATGCCGATAGCCTAAGTCTGGGCAATGGAAGTATGTTGAACCGATAGTTAAAGGTTCAACGGTTCATGAGTTCATTTGGTTCAAGTGGTTCAAAGGTTCAACCACAACAATAGTGTTAGGGTTAGCCGACAGAAGATATCAATTAAATGCAAATAAAGATTAAACAGAGAAATGGAAATACACAGAATTAATAACAGTGAGAGACAAGATTTAACGTGGTTCACCCAAACTTGGGCTACATCCACCAAATAGAGAGTCCAATATTATTATCCAGTAAATCAAACCAATTACAATCAGCAATCCTTGCAACTCAATACCGCTGCAAAATGCTACAATACCATATCAAAACCCTAACCCTTAGCCACTTTTTATCAAGCTTTTTGTTGGTTACAAAATAGGGTTTTCTTATGTCGGTCAATGAAAAAATTAACTCCGGTGCATTATAAAATAATAAAATTAACTGCCCCTCGACCCCGCCCTGTATCGCGACAGGGAACGCGCCAGGGGCGCTGCCCCTGGACCCCACAAGGGGCGCTGCCCCTTGACCCCGTCTTGGGGGCGCTGCCCCCAAACCCCCGCAAGGGGCGCTGCCCCTTGACCCCGTAGGAATTTGGGGGGAAACCGTGCCGATAAAAGTGGGGTAAATATAACCTCCAGGTCTGATTAGGCTCCATATAACAACAAATAGTTCTTTAATTTTGATTTGTTTTCACCACTTCATTGTGTGCTCTGCATCAAGTGGTATCAGAGCAAAGGAGTATCCTTTGGGTAGAAGAAGAAGATAAGATGTCAGATGAAGAGGGGTCGCAAGAGTACCCAGCAAAGATGACCAATGTTGAGTTGTCTATTCTAGTGAAGAAACAATTGGCAGAGAGCAAAGCAGTTAGGGCTCAGAATCAGGCCTTGAGAAATGAGTTAGAGAAGTTGAGGGACAAAGTAGAGAAGGGAGAAGAAGATTCTGGTGATGAAGAAGATGGGGATGAAGAGAAGATCCCTAGGCAGGAAGAGATGGAGGTTCTTGCAGACCAGAGACCCTTAATCAATGCCCTCAAATACATGGAGAGAAGGACCCTGGATATGAAACTAGACCTGCCTGTGTTTGCAGGCAAAATGGATCCTGATTCAGTGATGGAGTGGATAGACTCCTTGAATAACTTCTTTGAAACCGAGGAGATACCAGACCACCAAAGGTTAAAGATGGCACAATCCTAAATGAAAGGGGCTACACTAACTTGGTGGACTTTCATTCAAGATGACAGGGTGAAAGAGGGAAAGAGAAGAGTTTCTACTTGGAAGAAGATGGTGGCTTTAGTGAAGGAAGCCTATGTTCCATTGGATTACAACATCCAACTACTTAAGAGGAAACAAAACTTGAAGCAGAAGGAGTTAGATGTCAGTTCATACACTGAAGAGTTCATGAAACAATGTGTAAAAGCAAAGGTAAGGGAGGGTGAGGAAGAGAAGGTGGCAAGGTACCTCAATGGATTGAGGTTTGCCATCCAAGAAGATTTAAATTTGCATAACCCAGATATAGTCCAAAAGTGCTATCAATTGGCACTCAAAGTGGAAGAGAAATTAAAGAGAAGACAAGAGCAGAATAGTAGAGGAAGAGGGAGACAAAAAAGAGGGGGAAGAAGTCCTTTTAGAGGCAGAGGAAATGGATTTGGATACCAAGGTGAATCAAATCAAGAGAGCAGGAAAGGAGACAACAGTCAAACCCAAGGGGGAAGTTACAATCAAAGAGGAAACTTTAGGGGTAGAAGACCACCATTTAGAGGGAGATCTCAAGGCAGAGGACCTCTCAGATGTTACAATTGCAATCAAGAAGGCCACATAGCCAGCAGATGTCTAGAAAAGGCAACAAGTTCAATGGGAGAAAGGAGGACAAATCTGATCCAAGAATCTGATTGTCAAAGTGTAACAAGCTCAAACACTTTTCAAAGTGTGAATGCTACTGATAGTTATGGATATCCTAAGAAGGGAGAACCTTTGATGATGAGGAGAGCAATGACCACCATGAAGGTGCCTGACAAAGAACCCCCACAAAGGAAGTCTCTCTTCAGAACTACTTGCAAGGCAGGAGGAAAGGTATATAAAGTTCTGATTGACTCTAGATCCACTGAAAATTTTGTGTCCATTGAAATGGTAGAAAAGATGAAGCTTAGCAGATTGCCACATCCATGCCCATACAAGGTCTCATGGCTCACCCAAGGTCAGCAAACAGTTGTGGAAGAGCAGGCTTGGGTAGAATTTCAAATTGGAACATACAAGGACAGATTATTGTTTGACATTGCCGAGATGGATGCTTGCCATCTCCTATTTGGAAGACCATGGCAATATGACTTGAAAGCACACCATGATGGAGTTAGAAACACATATTCAATCACCAAGGATGGTAAGGTGATAGAGTTGCTACCATTGATGGAGAATGAGGTGGAATCAAAGGGGAAGGAAGTTAAGGTGATGATGGTAGAAGGCAAACAATTCATGAAAGAGATAGTGGAAGAAGGTGCAGTTACATATGCTCTTATTCCATGCCTGAAGGTGAACAAGGAGTAGCAGTAGGAAGTCAAGGCAGAGAAGAGGCAAAGGTTCATAGATCCAGTTGTCCAAGAGCTATTGGACAAGTACAAAGGCATCATCTATGATGGAATGCCAAGGTCACTACCACCTATAAGGGACATCAGCCAATGCATAGATATAATCCTAGGATCTACACTTCCAAACAAGGCAGCATACAAGCTTACCCTAGAATAGAATGCAAAGGTAGCAAGGTAGATTGAGGAATTATTGGAGACAGGCCTAATTGGCAAGAGTTTAAGCCCATGTGTAGTACCGGCTGTCCTAGCACCAAAGAAGGAAGGCACTTGGAGACTTTGTACTGATTCAAGGGCTATCAACAAAATAACAATCAGGTATAGGTACCCAATCCCTAGGATAGAAGATTTGCTTGATTGCTTGGGGGGTGCTAAATATTTCACAAAAATAGATCTAAAGAGTGGCTATCATCAGATTAGGATCAGGCCAGGAGACGAATGGAAAACTACATTTAAGACCAATGAGGGGTTATATGAGTAGAAGGTCATGCCTTTTGGTTTGTCCAATGCCCCTAGTACCTTTATGAGGTTGATGAATGAGGTCTTGAGGGAATTCATAGGCAAATTTGTCATAGTATATCTAGATGACATCCTGATTTTTAGTAATACAAGGGAAGAGCACCTCAAACATATAGACTTGGTCCTCAAAAGGTTACATGAAGAGCAGCTAATGATCAACTTGGAGAAGTGTTTGTTCATGCAGGAGGAGATCACCTATTTGGGTTTTGTCATCTCACAGGGAAAACTAAAAACGGATCAAGAGAAGGTAAGTGCCATATTGTCTTGGCCAACTCCTAGAACTATGAATGATGTTAGAAGTTTCCATGGGTTAGCAACCTTCTATAAGAAGTGTATAAAAGGGTTTAGTCATGTTTGTGCACCCATGTTTGACACCATAAAAGGAGGACAGAAGTGCAGATTCACTTGGACAAAGGAGGCAGATGATTCATTTGAAACACTGAAGCAGAAGGTGGCAGAGTAGCTAGTCCTTGCACTTCTTGACTTCAACAAGATTTTCCAAGTAGAATGTGATGCGAGCCACATGGCAATTGGGGTAGTACTCAGTCAAGAAGGTAGGGCTATTGCATTTTTCAGTGAGAAACTAAATGATGCAAAGAAGAGATACTCATCATATGATTTGGAGATGTACGCTCTAATACAATCACTCAAAAAGTGGAGGCATTACTTGATGCCAAAAGAATTCATAGTGTTCACAGATAATCGGGCCCTTAGTTTCATAAATAGTCAAGAGAAGCTGAACCATAGGCATATGAAGTGGGTGGAGACTTTGCAAGCTTTCACCTTCACACTCAAGCACAAGAAAGGGGTCAAGAACTAGGTAGCAGATGCTTTGAGCAGGAGGGCTCTAACCATCAATCAAATCCAGTTGGAGAGTGTTGGCATTGACTCTTTGAAGGCCATGTATGATGCTGATGGAGACTTTGGAGAGATCTACAAGGTATGTACTTCCTTTGGTGACAAATATCATGCTGAGTTCTCTAAATTTCTGATCCAAGATGGATTAGTTTTCAAGGGTGGCTAGTTGTGCATTCCACAGTGTTCTATGAGGCTGAATATCATTAGGGAGAAACATTGTGGGGCCATGGCAGGACATTTCGGTCTAGATAAGACTCTTGATCTTGTGAAGAGGCATTACTATTGGCCCAAATTGTAGTCAGATGTGAGGAGATTTGTGGAGGCATGTGTGATATGTCAGAAGGCAAAAGGGAGATCCACTAATGCAGGTTTGTATCAGCCACTACCCATTCCTTCTAGGCCATAGGAGAGCATAAGCATGGACTTTGTATTGGGTTTTCCTAGGACAAGGAAGGGATATGATAGTGTTTTTGTTGTAGTCGATAGATTTAGTAAAATGGCACACTTCTTGCCATGCAAAACCACTTGTGATGCTTCATATGTTGCAGATCTGTTTTTCAAAGAGATAGTGAGGATACATGGATTGCCATTGAGCATAGTGTCAGCTAGAGATGTGAGATTTATTGGCCACTTTTGGAGGACTCTTTGGAGGAAGCTTGGAACCAACTTATCCTTCTCATTAGCCTACCATCCTCAAATAGATGGTCAGACTGAAGTGGTTAACCATTCATTGGGAAATCTACTAAGGTGTTTGAGAAGGCAGCATGGAGAGAAGTAGGATAATATCCTACCACAAGCAGAATTCTCCTACAATGACACCATCAATAGGAGTACAGGGAAGTCACCTTTTCAAGTGGTATATGGCATTCATCCAAGGGGTATTTTGGAGTTGAGATATCTGCCTATAGAAGAGTCTATTAGTGCAAATGGGGAAGCCTTTGCATTAGCCATCAAGGAGGTACATGATCAAGTCAAGACCCAACTCCAACAAACCACATTGAAGTACAAAGCATATGCTGATAAGAAGAAGAGAGATGTACAATTTGATGTGAGAGATTTGGTGTGGGTTAATCTGAAGAAGGAGAGGCTCCCAAAAGGTAAACATACCAAGCTAATGCAAAGGAAGATTGGACCATGTTAGATTTTGAAGAAGTGTGGGCAGAATGCTTATGAGATCCAAATTCCTCCTAACCTTGGATTGTCACCCATTTTCAATGTATGTGATTTAACTCCATACAAGCATAATGCAGATTTAGAATAGGAACCATTGCAGAGTACAGCAGATGATGATATTCCTAAGTATGATCCACCAAAATTGAAGAAGATATTAGACTCAAGAGTGACAAAGAAAATAAGAAATAAAGAGTACATGGAGTACTTGGTGGCTTGGCAGGGGAAACTTGACTCAGAGGCAGTTTGGATGACTAAAGATCAGATCACAAACCATGGTGTAGACCTTCAGACTCTCATCTCAAGTGGGCTTGAGATTTCTTCTCCTGGGGAGTATGGTGCAGGAGCACCTCGTCAACAAGCAAATTACACATCTGAGGGAGAAGACTAAGGTCTTAATATATTGTTATGTTTTATGCATTTCTATGTTTGTTCATTTTGTCATGTAGTCCTTGTTGTTGTGATTTCATGTTTGTAATAAAAACCCCATCATGTGAACCAGTGTTACAAATTTGGCATCCTGATAAGCTAATTTGAACATCTTGGGCAATTGGGGTATGCGGATGATTAAATCAAGTGTATTATGTTTAGGTGTCTTGTTAATGTATTTAAATCATGTCGTATGCCAAACATGTGTCATGTGATTAGTTAGAGTTTTAGTATTCCAGTTGGAAGTTGTAACGACTCCAACTTCTAGTGTTCTAGTTGGAACTGAATGGGGAGAGATATAAACACATTTTTGGAAGAAGAGAACAGATGATGAAGTTTGATTGAAAAAAATAGAAGTTCTACCAGTTTGTGTTCACAAGTTATGTGTTCTATATAAATTCCCTATGTATCGAATTGTTCTATGTATACTCTCTGTATCAAATTGTTCGTTACATAATCTAGTTTTCTGTTGTCAAAGATGCAAGATTGAGACCATTCCACTGGTGGATTTCTTTGAAATCAGTGGAATGGACCTTGTACATAGTTTTCTATTTTATTTTCTTTTTGTTCATGTTTATGGCAGAATGGGATAGAGGATCCAATCTCTAGAAGAGTTGTCACAGTAGAGAACCTAGCATCTCTATGCGCTAGGGCTCAACAGAATAGAGACTGCGAGTTTGGTTTTAGAGGATGTGCTTCGATGTAAGATTTGGCATTGTTTCAGTGAAGATACATTTCCTATGTATATCACAATTGTATCGAAGTACATTTTGTGTATATCCTGCAATTATATGTTGAAGACAATCTATGTGGATATCGCAGTTGTATATGAGTGACATTCGGTGAGTATACTGCATTTGCATGTCGAAGATTGTATATTGAAATGTACATTGTTAATATGCATTCCGTAAGATACAAGTGACAATTGGCTGTAGTAGTCAAAGTAGGTGGAGATACAATGGGTGACCGGTGATAGAAGGTTAAACAATGCATATTCAAAATTGAAAGTATCAGTGTGAGAAGAGTCATCGGAAGATTAGTTGATAACAGAACTGATAGTATATGTTTGCCGATGGTTGAACCAGTTCAAAGGTTCAATAGATTCAATTGGTTCAACGAAGTCAAAGTGAAGTGGTCTGTATATCAGTGTGAATTTTGATATCGGGCAACGAGGATAGGGTTATGCCGATAGCCTAAGTCTAGGTGATGGAAGTATGTTGAATCGATAGTTAAAGGTTCAACGGTTCACGAGTTCATTTGGTTCAAGTGGTTCAAAGGTTCGACCACAGCAATAGTTTTGTAATTCTGATCTGTTTTCACCACTTCATTGTGTGCTCTACATCAAGTGACCTTGTCACATCTTAGGTGTTTGAGGAAAATCCAAATGGTCAACCTTGGTCTTCTTTAGCTCCATCTTCACTTTCTTCTTTTCTTCTTGGCTCAAACCCTCTTCACAACTCCTCTTGCAATTCATCAATTTGCCTTTGCAAGACTCTAACACTCTCTTTTTTCAAAGCATTTCTCCCACCACCATGGTTTCTTCATGGAGGCATCATGATCTTCTTCTTTTGTTTTCAATGCACAACCACAAGTCTTGGTGTAAACTACCTCATGCTCAACTATCTATCTACACACTCAAGAACTTCTATTGTAATACCACTTGATGGGGTGTTAAATCTTAGAACACACAACATCACAAATTGCTCAAAAAAATAGGAATGCTCTTTCATTAAATTGAAAACAAATTACATTACAAAGATTGGAATCAAATTAGAGGATGAAACCCTCAATAGGCTATAACACATTACAACTTCCTTCCTCTAGATTATGGAACCTTATGCCTTTTGTAGCTTCAAATCTATAAGGGTTTTCTATTTTTCCTCCTTTTCATGACTCACAACTTTCCTTGCCTTCTTTACTACTAAAATATTCTCAAAAAATTGTCATAAATAGCCCTTTTTGGCGCCTTCCAGCCAAAATTTAAAAATTTGTAACTCACTCTAAAAATAGCCAAACTTCTGGGAGCCATTACTTTTAATCTTGGTGTCCGATTGACAAACTGTTTGATGCATAGAAAATCTCACGAGAAATTAAAATTCTAATTATGCCCATTTTTGGGGTCATATTGGGCATTTAAGTGCCTAAAATATAACTTTGAAACTTTTTCAAGGCTTTTTAAAGAAACAAAAAATTTAATATCTTTCAACCCTCAAATGATCATTGGCCAATTCCTTTACCAAAGTTTATATTTTCAATTCCAAAGCTTTAAGTAAATTTTTGTTTTCATACATACTCAAATGGAAACTTTTTATAAATAGTAGGTTGTTATTTTTAGTCAATTGGAAAATTTCAAGGTTCAGAATTATTACTAAAGCAAACGAGTATCCGCAAATACCAAAATTCAAAAGAATAGAAAAAATATCATTTTTTGGTGATGCAAGATTTCCCTTACACCACTGGATGCTCCTGCATCAGACACTCAGGGTAATTGAAGAAGTGACCTTGTCACATCTCAAGTGTTCAAGGAAAACCCAAACAGACAACCTTTACCTTAGACAACTAGGAAGAATCTTCAACATGCCTTCTCTTCCACTTAACCAGATCTATATTCTGCATATTTCATGTTCCTGATACTTCTTCCCACATAGATATCTAGGATTTCTTCTATCTCCTCCTTTGAAATAGGTGATGGAATACTCCACTATTCTTTTGCTGGTCCATCCTCTATGCCACCTTTGTGATACTCTGTTAAATAAAAAATGTTGAACATAGGGGAAATGTTGATTCTACTTGGAAGCTCTAGCTCATATGCATTTCCTAAATCATGCTTCTTTAGGATCCTGCATGGTCAAAATTTCTTCATATTCAACTTTATATATGTCCCCAATGGGAACCTTTCATTCATTAGGTGAACCATGACTTCATCACCAACCTCTAATTATTTAAACTTATGATTCTGATTTACCTTAGCCTTGTATTGATAAATCATTTTATTAATGAGTGTTTGGACCTCTTCATGTAATCTCTTCAAGTTCTATGCAAAGTCTTTGGCCTTGACACTACTCTTATCCTCTGTCAATCTTTCTCAGTGTAGAATCATTTCTCAGACTTATCCCATATACATTTTAGAATGGCGATTTACCAATACTCATTTTGATAGAATTGTTATATGCAAACTCTACTTGTGGTAATATCAAATCTCATACCTTGGGCTTATATCCTACTAAGCATCTTAGCAGGTTACCCAAACTTTGATTCACTACCTCTGTCTATCCATTAGTCTATGGAGGATGTGTAGAGCTGAAATTAAACCTAGTCTTCAAATTCTTCCATAAGGTCCTCTAGAAATACCCAACAAACTTGGTATCCCGATGTGAAATTATGATCTTTGGAAGACCATGTAGTCTAACCACCTCCTTGAATAATAATTTTGTAACATGAACAACATCAGTAGTCTTTTAGCACATAATGAAATGTGTCATCTTTGAAAATATGTCAACCACCACAAATATTGAATCATTCCCTCTCTGTGTTCTTGGCAATCCAAGAACAAAGTCCATGATGATATCCTCCAATGGTTTCTCTAGTATAGGAAATAGATGATACAAGATGGTATTCTAACTAACTCCCTTGGCCATCTAGCATACTCTACAACTTTGTAAAAACTTTTTCACATCTTTGTGCAACTCTGGCCAATAATAGTTGTCACTAACAAGAACAATGGTCTTATCTCAACCAAAATACCCTTCTAACCCTCCACTATTCTTTTCATTTATCAATTTCTCTATCATAGAGGTCCATGGAATGCAAAACTGGCTTCCTCTAAACAACATACCATCTTATATTATTTAATCCAACTATCTCATCCTATCCAAGGTAAGAGGCTCCAAACAAGCTTTTTGGGCCTATGCAAAATTTGGATCTTTAGGGTACAAATTCTTGAGTTAATTAAACTTAACAACCTCTATCTTCATCTTTGTCAATAAATTTTTCCTTCTACTTAAGGCATCTATAACTCTATTGGACATCCCACTCCTATGCTTTGTAGAGAAAAACTAATGCATTGTAGACTTAAACAAAATTCAGGGGTAAACCTATCTGAACAGTCCACTCTATCATTGTATTCCTACATTGAATTATCGACCAAGTAGCATAAGCTTATGATGATGCCTGCACTATATATGCCTTCAAGACTCATTTCTATCCTAAAAAAACTCATACAGACTTAGTCTAATTAACCTAATTTACTGCAGTTTACAGAAATGTAAGAACAACAAAAACAATTTAAAATCCAGTTGCTATGGGTACCTTCAGCATAAGCTGAAGATAACTATATTCAACAGAGAATTACAAAATTAACTCAAAATACTTAGAATGGTAAAAGAACTAACACTAACCATCAAAGGACTTGAAATATGCACTTGCTTATGAATTACAACTATTGGAAATAGCAACCAAGATATTTCACTTATCTCATGATATAATTGATGAAATAACAGAAAAATAGATTTAACTAGGAATGCATAAATAAATAAGGAAATATACGAAGTGAGTGTTAGTACCTTGAGTGGCCAGCTCAGGGAGCTATCTCACTTAATCTGGAAACCAAATCTACTTCAGATTCTCATGCATTCTAATAACACCAAACTGTATTCAATTCATATTAGAAACAAAATCTTCTCAAATTTTATTCAAATCAGATCAATGTCTGGATAATTGATATTTGAGAGATAGAGTAACGGCTAAGTAACTAGAAAGTGAAAAGCAATGAACTCCTCCCTCTAACTTATACAAAATCAGGAGAGTTCTATGCAACCACTAACTAATCCTCAATCAATTCAATCCTAGATACTAGGATACAAGTTGCATGATTGATTTATTAATCTAACTGATCAAAAGAAGAAAAGTCATGTTCAAACAAGAACTCTCATGAAATAGTTTGTATGAAAAACCACTCATAGAATGCATTACAACAAGTCTTCCTTTCTCCATTTATTCCAATCCATGATGGTATAGATTCATCCTCCATCTGTCTTCACTCTTGGCATTCAAACTGCACTTCACTTAATTCCCTTGTCCTGCAACTCGCTGCAATTACTCTATCCTTGATGCCACGTCCTTGCTGCACAGGGTTAATCCTCCAAACATATGAACACAAAATAAATCTCATATTTAAACCATAGGATTCTATTCATATTACATGCATACTTATAATTTAAACCATACACTTGATAATATAACCACCATATTCCATATTATCAACATAGGTTTAAAGTCTTTGAAAAGTATATGAGAAACAACATATAGTAATGGTGATGTTTGTAAAGTATCTGCAGAATCATACGATAAGGTCTTAAAAACATATAAAAACAACATAAAAAGAAGGCAATAATTCAACCCATCATCTCCCCCCAACTACTCTTTTTCTTGCCCTCAAGAAAAATCAATTAACTAAACATGTAGGGAAGAAGATTATAATGCAGAGTGATTTGTCTAAGGTCCATGACTTCTCTGACTCCTTGTCCCTTTTTGAGATAGAAACCATTGTAGCAGGAAAACCTATTCATCCTGACCAATTCTTCATTCTTACATTTATCACTCTTCTCTCCTATCCAGTATGGTACTGGGTAAAGGAGAATAGGAGGGTGAAATGTGAGTGGTAACCATGCTACTCCTATTCACTCTAAAATCTTGATATACCTGTGTAGCCTTTCAAACATGTTCATGAAATTGTGGAAGGAATGGGGCTCTTTCCTCTGTAATTCTGGAGTCAGACTATACCACCTATTCTGCACATACCTCTTGCAATTTTGAATGATAGATACTACTAACCACTATATCCTTCTATAATCCCTAAGTCTTAAATCCATAATTACCTTACCTAGACCCTTATGAGAGAGGAGTGTTAACCATTGGGTCAAGATCACATCAATATTTAAGGCTTCTTTTCTAATATGTAGTGGCACCTTCATTCCCTGTTCCTCATAGTTATCCTTAGCTCCCCTCTAAGATGCTCATTTCTGAGATAAGACATCAATGCTCTGACTTGAAAATCACTAGCATAGACCAAGGGGTTCCATTCTGTATCTTCTTCCATCAAATAATTGTGCAAATAGTATTCAAACAACTGATCTTGTTCTTCCAAACTGACTTCTTGAAATAACTGGAAAAAATCATGCTTTGAATAGATAGAAATAGACTGATCATTGATGAATCTATTAAATTGAAAACTAAGAAACTTTTCTTTGAGAAATAATGCATAAACTCTTGGTGGAGGTCTACATTCAATTTTTTTAATTGCTCTATTAATTACCTCTACCAGCTTCCCTTCCAACCTTTTGATAACCAAATCCTTTTCCTCGACTGATGCATTAAGACTCAGTTTCTCTTTTTCTTAGTTCTCCTTTTCCTCATTGGTTTTATGAGTCAGCTTTAGTAATTCAAAGCCTAGAGACAAAGTGGTATGGTACCTAGGGTTTTTGTCATAGGGGGTTGGAGAGTGAGTACTTCATCCTCTTCATTTTTTTTTAACTTTTAGCTAGTTGTGCTAATAAATCCAAATTGGAACCATGGCCATAAGTCTAAATTTTCTCTTCCAACTCTTGAATCCTTTTCTCTTTTTCTTTATCTTTCACCTCATACCCATTTACCTATTCTTCTAGCTGTCTTATTCTATCCAAAGCCTCTTGAAGTTCTTTTCTAATATTTCTATCCTCCAGTAATTCTTTTTCGTTTCCAAAATTTAGATTTTCATCATCACCTTTTCCAGGAATATCAAAAATGTCTTGAGAAGAATTATCAGGTACAGACTTCCCATTTTCTTTGCAGTAAACAAATCTTTTGACTCAGAATTAGAAGAAGAAATATACCTTCTTTTCCTGGCAGACATGTTGACATTATCACAGGCATCAGTAGAGGCATCTTCTAGAGGAATATCTCCCCTATTTGAATCTATATTCAGTGGAATTGGATCACTGTTCTACTAGCCTTTATCTTTTTCCTCTAATTTTTGTTCCTCAACAAATTTTTCCTTGGCACTTTGCCTCTTTATCCTACCTGAGCATCTAGGAGTGGCAATCTCCTGCTTATCTTTCTTTCCCCTATATTTTCTTCTTTCATTGTGCTCTTGTGTTTCTTCACACCCTTCCTATTCTTCTTTTCTTTACGAGATGCTGAAGGAGTGTTTTTCTTAGCTTTAGGGGTGGATGATGAGTGTTCTTCTGCTGCTATAGGTCTAAATTATGGAGGATTTTCATCTTGTCGCTCTTCATGCTTAGTTTCATATGAAGGCTTAGGCTCATATGGAGGCTCATCTTCTGGTTTAGGTGCCTCTAATAGTGTTGAAATATCCACACATTGCTTAAAAGCTTCCCACTAAACCTATGGGTACTAAATTCTCAAACTTCTCTTTATTAATAGGGCTATTAAATAATGGTGGGATAGAGTGGTGTCTGACTATTATTTCTGATATTCTGAAGACATTCTTTTCAACATACTATATAGAAAATTTGGGACATTGACCAATTTTTCATGCCGTAGATGATTGAGCAATTTGAAATGTACATTATATAACATGTTATATTGACCATCACAGGGAATATATCTAATAATGTATGAAGCACATTTCCCCCAAAAGAAGGGAAGAGATAATCACTTTGTACCTTGTGTGGTGAAGTCCAGGTGTTCACCCCTCTCACAAAATTCCTGCCTTGTCGCAGCTGCATCAGCTCTAGCTGGGTATTTGAACCCTATTCGTGGTAACCCTGTGACCTAAGCAATAGCTATTTTAGAAGCATCTACAATCAATCCTTTCACCATTGCTTCATCATACTATAATCTAAATGCAAATTCCTTTGCAATCTCATCATCATATTCTGTCAGTTTTAGAAATTAATCTAACCAACCCACTCTTGTAAAGAGTGGAAGAACCATTACATCTTCCATTATTTCTTTATGCACAGAGGGTTCTCTTCTTATTGTATCCCCTCCCATGATTTCTGTAAATTGCAATTGCAGCCTCTACAATGTCAATTTATGCTAAACAGTGTCAATATTTATTGCATCAACTCACCACCCCAAAAGATAATTTATGTTACTTCAATTCACCACCCAAAAAGAACCACTTACAATTTCTGCCTCTCCTTTTTTCTCCACTGCAACTTCCTTCAGGTAATAGGTTCACTTATTGGCAAAACAGGGTAAGTTCATGGCATAGGAGGTTTTATCTAGTTTTTCTTGAAAGGCAAAAGATGGTGAATGGTGAAAATAAAAAAATAAACCCCTCCCCCCAACTTAATTTTGAAGTGACCTCACTTCACATGTCAATTAATACAGAAGGAGTATTGATTAAATGGAATGGTGGATAATATTCTCACATGCACGAAATAAACTACAAGTAATCATGAATATAAAAAGAAAGCTAGTTTTAATGATTTAAAGTTACATAATGCACATATGGAATGGAAAGAAGTAATTAACACTCCTTGGAATTTGTGAACATATACTGATGAGTCAAGTTGATATGCATGCGGTGAATGGTAAGGTGGCTGGTATGGCGGTAGAATTATGATGCGATGGCGCATAAAGGGGGAGAAAAATGAACAACTCATAAATGTGAGTTGACACTTGCAGCAATAGAGTGGAGTGATTTTGAAATGAATGCAGCATGTGGAATGGGCAGGAAAAATTGGGTACTATTCACCAAACTACGGAAGAAGGCTACATATAGAAGTGGCTACGGGGGCCACCAGCATAGGTCCTGACTATGTAATTACAGATGCAATATATCAAGTCCCAGTTGATTCAGGTCTCTACTGTGTGAGTGGTAAATAGGTTCCAGTTGAAGTAACTATAGTAACCATGGATGTTGTGTCATGTGTGCATGTGATTTTAAAGCAAAGAAAATTATGTTTCAGCGACAGGGGTTGAGTATTGCAACTCAACCTCCACATCACTAGAGAGTGTTGATGGATCATCATCAGAAGGTGTATCATTTGCTATCACATCATCTTCATCAGAAGTGTTAGGAATACCATACTGAGCAGCTAAAGAAACAATAAAGTCATCCTTTTGAAGTGGCTTTTTATATAGTTTTAGCCTGTGCCCATTAACTAACAGTAAAAACCAAACTTCATCAATGGTCTACAATTGAATGGAACCATTAGGAAAGACTTGTTTAATCTCATATGGGCCTAACCAATGGGACTAAAGCTTGCCCATGAAGTCCTTGTACCTTGAATCATAGAGGAGTATCCAGTCACCAGTAGTGAATTCTTTAGTCTTAATGTACTTATCATGCCATTTGGATCTTTGTTTCTGTATGACCTCTGTGTGATGGATGGCCTTCAATTAGATTTCATTTAGGGCATTCAAATGTTGTAGCCTATCTTGTTGAGTTGTTGTCAGATCCATCCCTAGTTCCACTACTATCCTTAGGGTTTTGTGTTCAAATTCTATAGGCAGGACTCTTGTCTTACCATAGACCAGTTCATAAGGTGTAAACCCTATAGTTGTCTTCCAGGTAGTCCTGTATGCCCAAACAACTTCTGGGAGCCTATAAACCCAATCTCATTTGTGAAGCTCCACTGTCTTTGTCAAGATGTTCTCAATTTCCCTATTTGTGACTTCCACCTGGCCATTAGCCTGAGGATGGTAGGGGGTGGATTTCTTATGTCTGATCTGATATTCTTCTACCAGTTTGGTGATTAATTCAGATGTAAATTGTGGTCCTTGATCAGTTACGATCTCCCTTGGCACACCATATCTAGTATACAAGAATTTGGCCACATTACCATCTCTAGCAAATTGTAAGGCTTTAACTTCAACCCATTTAGTTAAGTAATCAGTAGATACCAGGATATATTCCTTATTGTTGGATGTAGGAGATATAGGTCCCACAAAATCCAATCCCCACTTATCAAAAGGTGCCAATGAGATTTGTGGCTGCAAAGGCATCTCATCACTTCTTGTAGGCCTCCCCATTCTCTGACATCTATTATAGCTCCTAGTGTATATCTTTATGAAGTGTTGGCTAGTAATATCCTATTGTCAATATTTTAAAGGTTGTCCTCTTGGCTGCAAAATGCCCCCCACAAGGTTCATCATGGTAGGCCTTCATTATATCAAACACTTCATCCTCTCTGATACATCTTCTCAT
Source organism: Cunninghamia lanceolata (assembly GCA_027924645.1). Classification (NCBI taxonomy): domain Eukaryota; kingdom Viridiplantae; phylum Streptophyta; class Pinopsida; order Cupressales; family Cupressaceae; genus Cunninghamia; species Cunninghamia lanceolata. Next base: position 12,795,247 of record BSBN01000193.1, read on the forward strand.
AATATTGTCTGGACCAATGTAAAATAGGAATCCAAAAATCCAAGAGTAGGAGAAACACTTGTGAACTAGCTGCCTTTTCTCCCTTGGAGAGAAATATCCTGGAATCTACCTTGTAACCAGATAATTGGCTATATCTGCATACCATGGAGTGTCTATAGTTCGAGCAAATAGATGCTCATCAGGAAAAGAATCATCAGCCACTACTTCTGAGGACTGTGTAGGTAGTTGAGACAAAACTACATTGGCCTTGCCTGGTTTGTCAACAATTGTAATATCAAATTCCTGCAACAATAATAACCATCATACAAGTCTTCCACCAACTATTAGCTTATTCATCAAATATCTGATGGCTGCATGATCTATATGTATAAATACCTTATAACCAGTTATGTAGTTCCTAAATTTGTTAATTGCATAAACATCTACCAACATCTCTTTCTTTGTCACAGTGTAGTTTAACTCAGCTCCTTGCAGATTTTTACTTACATAGTATATGGCATACTCGTTGTTTCCTTCTTGTTGGCCTAGGACTGTCCCAATGGTAAAATCTGATGCATCTGTATGGATGTGAAAATGTAGTGTCCAATTTGGACCTCTAAGAACAGGGGCTTGTGTCAATGATGTTTTTAGCTTTTCAAAAGAAGTCTGACAATCTGGTGTCCATTCAAATTCACTGTCCTTGGTCAACAGAGCAAATAGAGGTGTAGCAATCTTGCTAAAATCCTAAATGAACCTCCTATAATATCTTGCATGTCCCAGGAATCTCCTTACATCCTTTTGTCTTTGTGGAATAGGCAGGGTAGATATGATCTCAATATTCTTTGGATCAACTTGGATTCCTACACTTGAGATGAAATGTCCCAAGACTATTCCCTATGTCATCATCAGAAAACACTTTTCATTACTCAAAGAGAGGTTGTACTCTATGCATCTTTTCAACACTTTCTCCAAATTGTGTAAGGCTTCATCATATGTGTCACCATATGTGGTAAAGTCATCCGTATAAATTTCCATGCTGTCATGGGTAAAATCAGAGAAAATACCGAGGACCGCTCTTTGAAATGTAACTAGAGCATTGCACAAACCAAAGGGTAAGACAGAATATGTATATGTCCCCCAAGGGAAAGTAAATGTTGTCTTATCTTGACCTTCTGGAGCAATCTTAATCTAGTTATAGCCACTAAATCCATCAAGAAAGGAAAAATATTTCTTTCCTACCAAAGAGTTAAGAACTTGGTCAATAAATGGCAATGGAAAGTGATCGTTCCTGGTGGCAGTATTGAGTTCTCTGTAATCAACACAAACTCTCCATTTGCCACCTTTATTGGGCACTATGACCAATGGTGAGACCCATTCACTGTCTGAAATGGGGTATATAAAGCCTACAACTTGGAGCTTTTAAAGCTCATCTTTCACAATCTCTCTGAGGGTAGGGTTCATGCGCCTCTGCTACTACCTGACGGGTCTATAACCATCATCAATATATATCTTGTGCATGCATAAGGCATGATCAATGCCTTTCGTGTCACTGTAATCCTAGGTGAATGTTGTGGAGTGTGTATGCAATATTTCATCTAGGGATTGTTGTTGTTCATCAGTCAATGTATTGTTAATATTCAACATCTTACCTATCTTGATTTCTAATTGTTTGGACAGTTCTTGCACAGAAGACAAATCAAGGCTAGGTAATATGAGTAAACATTGTAGGGGTAATAAAGCATGAAATATTTGGGATACCTCCTTCGAGGAACTACTGGGTATTATGATGCTCAAAGGGTCTTGTAAGAAGGATAGGTAGTATTGCTGCTGTGGGTGCTTCCCATAGTCATTTTGTATAACATGAACAATTAATTCATCTTCATTAGGGTTTATAGGGAATAGGTGTCCTCATCTTCCAGGCTAGGCCAAATGGTCTACTCAAGTTCATGGTATGGCTGGGCTGGTGGATATAAAACTAATTTCTTGGTCACAGTCCCATTGGATATGATCATGTTACCAGACCTGCAACCTATAAATTGATGCAGAGGCATCCACACTATAACCTTGACATACAGCATGGATGTCCGCAACCCTTCATCATCATCATCATATTTCCCTTAACACTGTCAGCATCATCATATTTTCTCTGCCGACCGATATCCTCCTGCAGCCAAGCCTTCGCCCTTTCGCATGTCAGCAGCATCATCATATCCGACTATCGGCAGCATCATCACATTCGGCAAGCGCAAACATCCTCCTGATGTTCACTGTTCATCTTACCGCCAACCTCTACCTTCAGCATCATGATGTTCAACATCATGTTCATCAGCAGGATATAAAATATCTGGTTCCTCTCATATATCCTGATGATGATACTCAACTCCACGCACCTTTCCTTCGATGCTTACGTCACCCTGATATCCTGATGACGATTATCCTGATGATGATGACGTCACATGCAGTTCCTTCAATATCCTGCTCTCGGCCAAACTTAACATCATCGGCCCGCGATGGTTTTCTCAACCTGATCTTCTACCTTATGCCGATACGCTCCTCCTCGGTAACACCTGATGATGATCACCCCAATGCACATTCACCTTATGCAATCTACTGCATCATGCTCACCTCCATCTACTCGGATGACGCCCGAAGTAACTGCAGGCTATACACAGAAATATCCTGATGATGTCGTTGTGACAAATTTCTAGCCTTAGCAAATTTCGATCCGCCGAACCTCTTGGTATGACCCGATCTACTTTCAGGGTGATCTTCCAAACTCTAACAACCAGCACGACCTAGCACATACTCGATGCTAGGGTTCTCAACACCTCTCGACTATGATCCTGCAAACATGCATGCAAATGAACAGAAAAAGCAAACTACTTCCTAAACTACTGTACATAGCCATTCCACTGATTCGACGAATCAACCAGTGGAATGGATCAGCGAATCCATGAAACCACCAGATCAGTAACTCGATTTCACAATGGAATCCAAACAGGAAATGAACACAAACAGGATCTTTATTGATTTCAAAAGATGCAATACAGTACTCTGTCTCACTCTCTGTCACTCTCTTCTGCAATACAATCTACAAAACCAACTGATCCTATTGCATAAATAGGATCTCCTGCGAGTACTACCACTCGATTCCCAGCGACTGGGAGCTTCCAAGCAGCTGGGAGGATCCAACCGAACATACAGCATAACAGCTGTCATAACAAACTACCTAAAAATAGTAAAGCATGGTCAACATGACCTTATTACATGCATTGGTCTTATAAGACCTTCTTGGAAACATTAACCAGACCTAAAACAAACTAACTACCTCATGGAGGCCAGCTGTCAGGTAGGTGCTCCTGCACCATACTCCCCAACAGAAAAGAACTCATGTCCCATGAGTTTGGTTGTGGAAGTCCTCCACCTTTACACTTTGCCTTTGTAGTGTCTTGACCTGTTCCAGCTTTGTCCTCTGCTGGCTCTCGGCTGCTGCAAGACTTCTGAACTGTAACTCGCTTTCTTGTAAGTAAATCCTCATGCCTGTCAATGTAGGCCCTTCTCTCACATACCTTGTGTTTGTCAGGTTGCCTGACCAGAACCTCTGTCTGAACTGCCTCTTGAACTTCTGCAATGTTCAACTCTGTCTTTCTTTCAACCTTTATAGGACAAACAATAGTCCCAACTATGACAACATCCTTGTCATTCCTCTCAACTGGTTGCTGTTTGCAAACCTGTTTCTGAACCTGCTGCTGACCTCTGTCAGTCAAAACTAAAACTTTCTTCAACCTGTTGTTCTTAACAACTTCTTTCCCTGCAGTGTCCTCAACTGCCTTTATGCCTGCTCCTATAGGCTTCTGCACAAATTCCTTCTTTCCCATTAAAATGATTTTTGTTGCCTTCTGTACTACAGCTACTTCCTGCAATGGCATCAACATAATAGTTTTCCCATCTTTCTTGATGGTGTAGGTATTAGCATACCCATCATACAGTACCCTCCTATCAAATTGCCATGGTCTACCCAACAGTAGGTGACAACATTCCATGGGCAAAATGTCACACAAAACTCTATCATGATATGCTTCAATCTGAAAATCAACATATGCCTGTTCATAGACAAAAAGTGATTGACTATCACTCACCCAAGATGCCTTGTAAGGGTGTTGGTGTGGAATCCTTTCCAAATGCAGTTTATCCACCATTTCCTGAGATACCATGTTGTCTGTTGAACCAGTATCAATGATAACCTTACATACTTTACCTTTGCTCTTGCATGTGGTCTTGAAAAGAGCTCTTCTTTGCATCATATCCTTTGATGCCTGCAAACTTATTCTCCTCAGCATCAATGCTTCTCCCTCCTCAGGATGCTTCTCCCTCCTCAGGATATCCATAACTTTCAGGAACTCTATCTTGTTGATAAGTGTTTGAACTTTGCACACTTTGCTCTACTTTCTCTTCTTGCACAAGTTGTACTTTCTTGTCACTCGTTCTATCATTTCTGGATGATGAACCTTTGTTTTCTAGACATTTGAAAAATGGATGACCAAACTCACCACAGGTGTAACACTTTCCTGAAAATGTAGTAGAACCTCTACCACTTCCAAATCTGCCTCTATTACCTTTCCATCCACCTCTGAAATCAGACTGTCCCTGTCCTTTACCAGTGTCTTCTTGACCCTCATTGGTTTGCCTTGTTGTAGGGGCTAATCCTCTTCCCCTCATATTGCTGGCTCTTCCTCTCATGGACTTATCTTGTCTCCTATTCATCTTTTCTTCAATCCTGATTGCTATTTGGTAACAATCCTCCACACTCTTAGGGTTAGCTAAAACTAACTCATCCTATATGTTCAATCTCAAACCAGCCAAGTACCTAGCCACCTTTTCTACCTCATTCTCATGATGACCAGATCTCATACTCAACTTATAAAACTCCTCAGTATATGCCTTCACATCCATTTCCTTCTGCCTTAAAAATTGCAGCTTCTTAAACATCTGAATTTCATAATCCCTAGGCAAGAATTTACCTTTTATCCTTGCTACCATTTTATCCCATGAAGTGATCTTTGACTTCCCTTGTTTCCTTCTCTCGGATTGTACATAATCCCACCATACCAAAGCATGACCTCCTAACTTGGTCTTTGCAATCTTTACCTTCTGATCCTCAGCAACATCTTCACATTCAAAGTGATTATCAAGTGCAGCAATCCAATCCAGTAACTCATCTTCATTTAAACTTCCATTATACTTGGAAACATCAACCTTTACCTTAGGTTTATCGCTCTGCACTGCCTTTAACAGTTTTGCAAATCTCTGGTCTTCAGCATCTAGATCTTCAGCTACCCCTTCATACTCTTCAACAGCATCTTCATCTTCTTCAGACTCACTATCTTCCACTTCCCTCTTTTTGTTCTTCTCCAAGGCTACAAGCCTGGCTTGAAGTGCTTCAGCAAGCTCCTTCATCTTCCTCATCTCTCTGGCATGTTTTTCCTTCATCTCCTGCAATTCCCTTGCAGTACCATTACCTTTCGGAGGCATTTTGTCAACCTCTCACTTCTCTATCTCTGTCCTTTCAGTGACAGAATCAACTCTACCTCTACCCTTTCGGTGACAGAATCAACACACAACAGCCCAGACCTTTTGCTGAGCTCTGATACCACTATGATGTAGAGGCAGCCACACTATAACCTTGACATACAGCATGGATGTCCGCAACCCTTCATCATCATCATCATATTTTCTCTACCGACCGATATCCTCCTACAGACAAGCCTTCGCCCTTTCGCATGTCAGCAGCATCATCATATCCGACTATCGGCAGCATCATCACATTCGGCAAGCGCAAACATCCTCCTGATGTTCACTGTTCATCTTACTGCCAACCTCTACCTTCAGCATCATGATGTTCAACATCATGTTCATCAGCAGGATATAAAATATCTAGTTCCTCTCATATATCCTGATGATGATACTCAACTCCACGCACCTTTCCTTCGATGCTTACATCACCCTGATATCCTGATGACGATTATCCTGATGACGATGACGTCACATGCAGTTCCTTCAATATCCTGCTCTCAGCCAAACTTAACATCATCGGCCCGCGATGGTTTTCTCAACCTGATCTTCTACCTTATGCCGATACGCTCCTCCTCGGTAACACCTGATGATGATCACCCCAATGCACATTCACCTTATGCAATCTACTGCATCATGCTCACCTCCATCTACTCGGATGACGCCCGAAGTAACTGCAGGATATACACAGAAATATCCTGATGATGTCGTTGTGACAAATTTCCAGCCTTAGCGAATTCTGATCCGCTGAACCTCCTGGGATGACCCGATCTACTTTCAGGGTGATCTTCCAAACTCTAACAACCAATACGACCTAGCACATACCCGATGCTAGGGTTCTCAACACCTCTCGACTGTGATCCTGCAAACATGCATGCAAATGAACAGAAAAAGCAAACTACTTCCTAAACTACTGTACATAGCCATTCCACCGATTCGACGAATCAACCGGTGGAATGGATCAGCGAATCCATGAAACCACCAGATCAGTAACTCGATTTCACAATGGAATCCAAACAGGAAATGAACACAAACAGGATCTTTATTGATTTCAAAAGATGCAATACAGTACTCTGTCTCACTCTCTGTCACTCTCTTCTGCAATACAATCTACAAAACCAACCGATCCTAATGCATAAATAGGATCTCCTGCGAGTACTACCACTCGATTCCCAGCGGCTGGGAGCTTCCAAGCGGCTAGGAGGATCCAACCAAACATACAGCATAACAGCTGTCATAACAAACTACCTAAAAATAGTAAAGCATGGTCAACATGACCTTATTACATGCATTGGTCTTATAAGACCTTCTTGGAAACATTAACCAGACCTAAAACAAACTAACTGCCTCATGGAGGCCAGCTGTCAGGTAGGTGCTCCTGCACCATAAATGCATTAGCAGTGGCAAGCCATGGTCTACCTAGTATAAAAGGATAACCAACAAGATTAACCTTTGGCTGCAACACTATAAAATCAGTAGGGTATTCCCAAGAATCTAATGCAATGACCAAATCTTCTATGACTCCTTCAAGTTTGACTATAGACCTATCAGCTAATTGCAAGACTGTCTAAGTAGGCCTAAGGTTGTTCAATTGGAGTGTTTGCATTGTCTCCTTGGTCATGACATTGATTGCAGCACCTAAATCTATCAAAGTATTCTTAATCAGAGTCCCATTGATCTTGACATCCACCACTAGACTACCTGGATCTGTATATTTGGGAACAATTATATTACCCAACATGATATCAACAAGATTGCCTAAAACATGTACTATCTGAGGGTCTACTCTCTTCCTTCCTGGCTTCTTTAGGCAAAGATCCCTAATAGTCTTAATGTAGATAAGAATATCCTTGATGGCTTGGATTAAGGGAATCTTGATGCTTATATCTTTCAGTTGGTTGAGAAGGACAGTATCAGTTTGGGCTATTTTCTTTTGCATGGCCAAGCATTCAGGGAAGGAGGAGGCTTCTGATGTAAGGTAGTTTGGGCATCTTGGTTTGATTTAGGTTCTAAAGGTGGTTTATCTTAGGTTTCTTCGGTGGGTTCTTCATCTTCAAGCTCTATGATTTGGGGAGACGAAGGCCCTACAAGTTGCTTCCCTGATCTAAGATGAACATTACTCACTTCCACCCCATAGGTGGGATATTGCATTACCTCGTTAGTATAAATCTGTTGGACAAGCTTGTTGTTAGGGTTAGGTGCAGGTTGTGCAGGGATTTAGGTAGGTCTAGGAGGTGGATTTTGAGGTGTTGAGGGTGGCATGATGGTTAGCTATTGTGGCTAAGATGGAATCATACGTTGTTGAAAAGGTGCATTTTGCTGCCATTGTTGGCCCTTGTTCCATTGAGGTTGCCATTGTTGCTGCTGAGTAGGCCACTGGGGGTTATAGTTGGGACCTTAGAAATTTTGTTGAGGCCATGGGTTTAGTTGTTGTTGGTTCCAACCAGCTTGTGGATTAGGCCATTGTGGAGTAGGCCATTGTGGGTTTTGCCATGCATTTGGATTACTAGGCCACTGTTGAGTATTCCAAGCAGAGAAATTCTAGTTTGTAGCAGGAAAGGGGGAATTAAAATTAAGTGGATCAAATGGCATACCTTATCTTTGCTACCAAGGTCTCCTTTGAGCTATGAAGAATAGATGCTCATCTTCTCCTTCAAATGGTTGTAAATCTGGCCTTTCAATCTTTTCCCGCTGGATATTGGCAACCCTTTTACATTTATAATTGGCCTTCCTCTATCTACAACTGGGGCAGCATTTAGTAAGCATTACATCTACCTCTTCCTATTTCTCCTTGATGTGAAGAGTGTCTAGTTGTGTAGCCATATGGCTAATAATGTCCTCATTCATGTTGGTCAATAGGTTACTAATTTCCACTCTTGAAACCCCATTGGTTGCCTTGCCTGTGATGACTGCTCTTTCTCCCCTTGGTTTTCTAGAAAAGGTTCTAGAATAATTTATGCAAGCTCTATAGACATCTTCAAATGGAAGTTGAGATATATCCCATGTTCCAATGAGATTAAGGGCATCCATGCAGTCATCATTAACTCCCCTCAAAAAGACCAGCTTCAGTGATTCTTCAGACAATCTATTTTGAGGGTTTTTCTTCAAGGCAAACTGGAATCTTTCAACACAGTCTTCTAGTGGCTCATCCTTTTTCTATGACATCCAGAAGATGTCATCTCTCCTATCATGGCCTCTGCAATAGTCTTTATATTTCGCCAGGAACTTTGTCGTCATGGTATCCCAGTCTGGAATGATATCTTTCCCCAATCCCATAAACCATCTTAAAGCAGCATCTTTTAGTGTGGCAGGGAATAGGTTGAGTCTGTAAGGATCAGTGGTGTAGTCATAACTCCTACACAAGACATCAAACTTGAATAGGAAAATGTTAGGATCTTCAGTCACCAAGCCGTAGAAAATAGGCAATGCAAAAGGTGGTATATTTTTTAGAGTAGCAGCCCGTGCTTGGTCTGGGATAGGGAATTCAAGCATTGCTTGTCCTGGAGGATCCTCTATTGTAGCATCTATCATGGTTCTAAAAGTCCCTTCTTTAGCTATGGAGGAAGTTGATGGAGATGTAGGAGGTGTTGATGAAGATGTAATAGGAATTCTTCTTCAGCACTTTCTACTATATAATTGATAAAGTCAGTTATGTCCTGGTTATCCTAAGAAGTTGAAGGGAGGAATCTACCTCGGTGATCTCTCTGCCTCTGCATATAGTGGTTTTAGCTTTGATATTTCAGCAGTCCTGCACAATGTTAGTATAATGTCTGGTGTTTCCTGATAAATGAAATTATTAATTCTAATGTTGGAATCAAAATGTAAACTATGAAATCATATAAAACTAATGAGACTATGAAGGTAGCACCATCCCCAACAATAGCACCGAAAATGTAGAGGAAAAGTAATGCGTTGTAGACTTAAACAAAATTCAAGGGTAAACTTATCTGAACAGTCCACTCCATCATTGTATTCCTACATTGAATTATCGAACAAGTAGCATAAGCTTATGATGATGTCTGCACTATTTATGCCTTCAAGACTCATTTCTATCCTAAACTAACTCATACAGACTTATTCTAATTAACCTAATTTACTGTAGTTTACATAAATGTAAGAACAACAAAAATAGTTTAAAATCTAGTTGCTATGGGTACCTTCAGCATAAGCTGAAGATAACTATATTCAATAGAGAATTATAGAATTAACTCAAAATACTCAGAATGATAAAAGAACTAACACTAACCTCTTGAGGACTTAAAATATGCACTTGTTCATGAATTACAACTACTGGAAATAGCAATCAAGATATTTCACTTGTCTCACGATACAATTGATGAAAGAACAAAAAAAAAAATTAACTAGGAATGCATAAATAAATAAGGAAATATATGAAGTGAGTGTTAGTACCTTGAGTGGCCAGCTCAAGGAACTATCTCACTTAATCTAGAAACCAAATCTACTTCAGATTCTCATGCATTCTCATAACACCAAATTATATTCAATTCATATCAGAAATAGAATCTTCTCAGATTTTATTCAAATCAAATCATGTTTGGATAATTGATATTTGAAAAATAGAGTAACGGCTAAGTAACTGGAAAGTGAAAAGCAACTAACTTAGCAATGAACTCCTCCCTCTAACTTATACAAAATCAGGAGAGTTAAATGCAACCACTAATTAATCCTCAATCAATTCAACCCTAGATACTAGGATACAAGTTGCACGATTGATTTATTAATCTAACTAATTGAAAGAAGAAAATTCTAGTTCAAACAAGACCTCTCATGAAATATTTTGTATGAAAAACCACTCATAGACTGCATTTAGAACAAGTCTTCCTGTCTGCATTTATTCCAATCCATGATGGTACAGATTCATCCTCCATCTATCTTCACTCTTGGTGTTCAAACTGCACTTCACTTAATTCCCTTGTCCTACAACTCACTGCAATTGCTCTATCCTTGATGCTGTGTCCTTGCTGCACAGGGTTAATCCTCGAAGCATATGCACACAAAATAACTCTCATATTTAAACCATAGGATTCTATTCATATTACATGTATACTTATAATTTAAATCGTACACTTGATAATATAACCACCATATTCCATATTATCAACATAGGTTTAAAGTCTTTGAAAAGTATATGAGAAACAACATATAGTAATGGTGATGTTTGTAAAGTATCTGCAGGATCATATGAAAAGGTCTTAAAAACATGTAAAAACAACATAAAAAGAAGTCAATAATTCAACTCATCATGCTTCAAAACAAAAGTATAACTCTTCAAAAACTCAACCTATTTTAAGTGCCTTTGATTTAACTTCTATCGATAATTAAGATATTGCAAAGCTTGATGATCAATATATAAAACAAATTCTTTCAACAACAAATAATGCTTCCATTTCTTCAAAGCTTTAACTATAGCATAAATCTCTTGATCATAAACATAATTCTTTTTCTTAGCATCATTAATCTTCTCATTGAAATAGGCAATGAGATTAGCTTCTTGACTCAAAATAACTCCTATAACAGTGCCACTAGAATCACAATCTACCTAAAATAACATATTAAAATTTGGAAGTGCCAAAACAAATTGGTGTGTGAATTTCTACTTCATTGTATCAAAATTCTTGGCTTCTCCTTTTGTCTATTTAAATTTTTTCTATCCCCTCTCATTGTATCACTTAGGGGTACACAAATGTTATTAAAATTCTTTATAAATTTTCTATAAAAACATACCAAACCATGAAAAGATCATAGCTCTTTAACACTCCTTAGGGTAGTCCATTTGATGATAGCCCTCACTTTCTCTAGATCCATTCTAAGACCCTCACCTGAGATAACAAATCCTAGATACACCAACTCCTTCACAAAACTGGATTTATTTAGATTAACCAACAACTTCTCTTCCCCCATCTTCTCAGAAACTCTTCAAACATGCATCAGGTGCTCCTCCAGAGTATTACTAAAAATGAAAATATCATCTAAAATAAAAATGACAAATTTACCCAAAAACTCTTTTAATACCTCGTTCATGAACTAGATGAATTTGCTTCATGCATTGGTTAGCCCAAATGGCATGACTAACCATTCGTGTAGGCCCTCCTTAGTCTTTAAGGCTGTCTTCCATTCATCTTCTTCTCTAATTCGGATATGGTGATATCCACTCTTTAAATAAATCTTTGTAAAGTACTTGGCTCCACTCACGCAATCCATAATATCATCCATCCTTGGCAATGCAAATTTGTACTAGATTATTATTTTGTTGATGGCTCAAGAATCTGTACACATTCTCCACTCTCCATCTTTCTTTGGTGCTAGTACTATAGGTATTGCACATGGATATAAGTTCTCTCTTATCAGTCCTTTCCTTAATAGCTCATCAACTTGTTTGTTCAAGTCTTTATTCTCTGGTCTACCCTATTCTACAAATTGGACTGTAGTATCAAATCTATTTACTGACTTATCTTCCTCATAAGTGGTAAACCTTCTAGTACATTATGAGAGACAATGTCCTAAAATTCTTCCAATAGATCTGAGACTTCTAGTGCACATCTTCACATTTTTCTTGGTTGGTCTTAGGAATCTTGATGCAAAATACTAATGCTTGTGCTTCATACCATCCAAAAAATTATTTCCATCTACCAAGAAAATTCTAATAGTATAACGTACCTTTTCTTCCACCTCCTTCAAGGGCTTCAACTTATGACAAAATCTATCATTTGTCAAGGAATAGGTGTTTACATGGCCATCATAGACAACAAACCTGGCATACTGCCATGGCTGTCCCAATAGCATATGACATGCATCTATCAATAGGATTTCACACAACACCTCATCATGGTAGTCTCCAATCTTGAACTTGACTAAACACTACTCATTGACCAAAGCTCCATGGTCCTTTTGCAACCATGCAATCCTAGATGGATATGGATGCCTTCTCCTTTTCAACATCAACTTGTTAACCATCTCATCTGTGACAACGTTATCATCCCTTCCACTATCAATAATATTATCACAAATTTTACCTTCACTCTTGCCCCTTGTGTGGAATAAAGTATTCCTCTAATGTAGTTCTTTATCCTCATTTAATAAGGTTCTTCTGACAACTAGGGTTTCTATCCTTTCAGTATCTTCAAAATGCTCAGACTGAGTATCTTTATCTACATGTACAACTCATGTATTACCTTGAGATCTTCTATTTATCCTTTGTTGATGTTGTCGACACTTGTAGGCTCGATGTCCTTCTTTTGCACATTGCAAATAGGTTCTCTAAAGCCTCCTCTTCCAGGTCCTTGTCTAGGTCTTCCTCTTCCACTTTTCTCACCATTATTTTTGTCACAAGGGTGATATTTATTATCTCCTCTTTAATTTTGACTAGTTCTTTCTTTTTCACTTTTCTTTGGATCTTCATTTTGACCTTGATAGGATCATCCACTAGTCCTTCCACCATGACCTCTTCCTCTTTTCTTTCTTTCAAATATTTTATTTAGCTTCTCTTCCACCTTGAGACAAAACTGGTATGCATATTCTATGGTGGTCATTCTAATGAGGCTTAGCTCCTCTTGAATATTTGCCTCAACCCATTAATGTAATGAGCTACCTTCTCCTTGTTGGCCTCTGCATGGCTTGTTCTGATAATAATCTTATAAAACTCTTACAAATACTCCTTAACAGACTTGTTACCTTGTTTCAATCATTACAACTTCTTCAACAACACAAACTCATAGTACATAGGAATGAACTTCTTTATTTTTTCCACCATTCAATCCCATCTAGTGATCTTTCCTTTTCCTCTTCTATTTCTCTCTAACTAGACCTCTTTCCTCCAAATATTAGCATGGCCCTTCAACTTCCTTTTTGCAAACTTGACATGTTCAGGATTCTCCACCTCTTAATACTTAAAATATTGCTCCCTATCATTTATCCAATCAATAATCTCTTCCAAATTCAAATCCTTACATTAGTATAAGCTTAAATCCTAGGCCTCTTTCCAATATTATAAATGGCCCATAACAACATAACTTGCTCAGGATCTCTTGTAGCATCTTGTTCTTCTTCAAATGACTCTTCTTCTTCAGCTTCATCTTTGCTTTCTTCTCTACTTCTTGGCTCAAACCCTCTTCACAGATCCTCTTACAATGCATCAATTTCCTTTTGTGGGGATCTAAGACCCTCTTCTATCAAAGCATTTTTCCCACCACCATGGTTTCTTTGTGGAGGCATCTTGATCTTATTCTTTTCTATTCAACCCACAAACACATGTCCTAGTGTAAACTGGCTCATGCTCAGTGATCTCTCTACACACTCAAGAACTTCTGCTCTAATACCTCTTGATGAGGGGGGAATCCTAGAATACATAACACAAATTTCTCAAAAAAAATAGGAATACTATTTTATTAAACAAAGAAAAAGTTACATTATATAAATTAGCATGAAATTAGAGGATGAAATCCTTAACAAGATGCAACACATTACAATTTTCTTCCTCTGAATTCTAGAAACTTTTGCCTTTTGTATTTCCAAATCTACTAGGATTTTCTATTTTCCCTCCTTTTGAGACAAGATTATCAGCACTTCCACTGTCAATAATATTATCACAACTTTTATCTTCATAGTTACACCTTGTGCGGAATAAACTCTTCCTCTGATTTTGTTCTTTATCCTCATTTAATAAGGTTTTTTTGACAACTAGGGTTTTTGCCCTTTCAGAATCTTTAGAATGCTCAAACTGAGTATCTTCATCTACAGTGTAACTCGCACATTACCTTGAGGTCTTCTATTTGTCCTTCCTTGATATTGTGGACACTCATAGGCTTGATTTCCTACTTTTGCACATTGGAAACATGTTCCTCTGATGCCTCCTCTTCTAGGTCCTTGTCCAAGACTTCCTCTTCCTCTTCCACTTTGCTCACCATTATTTTTGTCACAAGGGCAATATTCATTATCTCCTCTTTGATTTTGACTAGTTCTTTCTTTTCCACTTTTCTTTGGATCTTCATTTTTACCTCCATATGATCTTCCACTAGTCCTTCCACCATGACCTCTTCCTCTTTTCTTTCTTTCAAATATATATTTTTCACCTTCTCTTCCACCTTGAGAGAAAACTGATATGCATCTTCTATGGTGGTCATTCTGACAAGGGTTAGTTCCTCTTCAATACTTGTCGCAACCCATTAGTGTAATGAGCTACCTTCTCCTTGTTGGCCTCTACATGGCTTATTCTATAATAATCTTATAAAACTCTTCTAAATACTCCTTAATAGACTTGTTACCTCATTTCAATCCTTGCAAATTCTTCAACAACACAAATTGATAGTACATAGGAATGCACTTCTTTAGTTTTTCCACCATTTGATCCCATCTAGTGATCTTTCCCTTTTCTCTTCTATTTCTCTCTAACTAGACCTCTTTCCTCCAAATATTAGCATGGCCTTTCAAGTTCCTTTTTGGAAAGTTGACATGTTTTGGATTCATTTATCCAATAAATAATGTTTTTTGGATTCAAATCCTTAGATTATGTATAAACTTAAATCCTAGGCCTCTTTCCAATCTTATTGTTATGTATGGAAAAAGGATGAATGATGGCAAGTGTACAAACAAGATCAAAACCCTCTTCCACAATAACATTCAAGGACAAGATTGAGCTAAATCACAACTAAGGAGAAGGTGGACTTAGCTATAGATCTTGTGCTCCTGTTTGTTAAGGAAAGATGTGTTTTAACCAAGATTTTTATCAAACCCTAGGTTAAGTATGAGTAAAACCCTAGTTATGAGATAATCAGCTTGTAACAGATAAACGACAACAAAAATCTAGAATCTAAAAGTGTAGAGATGGTTAGGAAGATATCAGAACCTATGTCACAAAAGGTGGAAAGTCAAAGGACAAATTTGACAACTGTCCAAGTCCAGAAGTGAGAATCTACTAGAGGTCAGAATTGAGAATATATTGTAACTGATTCTCAAAAGCTAGATCCAGAGCTTGAAAACCCAAAAGACTAGGGCACCAACCACCCAAGTCCTATTAGAGGAATATTTATGAACTTATTTTGGATCCTGAAACCTTGATTCCTGCATAGTCTTCTTCCAACTCCACTTTTCCCAAAACTTGTACTAGTAACCTGCACACAAGATGACAAGAGAGGGCTTTGGGGTTTGTGGTATTTAGGGACTTGCCTCAGTCAAATCTTGGGTTAGCATTCAAGTTTTCCCAACACTATTGTTAGAGAGAGCATGCCCTTGCAGGGTAGAGGCTAAAGATAATCCAAATTATGAAATAATTCAAATAGCAATGATGTCACGTCAGAGGTGAAGTCCTTAGGAGGATGAAGATTCTTCAACTCATAAGGAGATGGATGATGATTCCAAATCTGCAACAAACACAAATTTGCAATAATAAGACAATGAATGTCATGCATGCTCTTTTCTCCAATATCATAAGTTCACAATATCCATCTAGGTTCATAATGAAATAAAAACTCACTTATATATGCTTTCCCACTAAGATTCGTGAAATTAAATCACAAAAGTTGACAAAGAGGAACATTTTTAAAGGTCCTAGGTTGACATAACATTAATTTACCTTGACTAATCAGGGAGGAATTGGACAGTTGGTGCCCAAGTCCAGGGGCCCAATTTGAGTCTGGGATAAGGTTAATGAAGGGCCCAAGGTCCCAAATTCATATGGGTGTCAGGCTATTTTCTTTGAGATGATCAATTATAATGCATAATAAGATAAATAAGACCTAGGAGCTAAACTAGGAGGTAAAAAGGCATGTGTCCACTTTTTACTCAATAACATTTAGCCCCCACTTTAATGTGTGTATGATCTTACAATCCATGCATGGATTAAAGTATGGTTGAAGCACATCAAGCACAAGAGCGAATAAACACCCTAAGTTTGAAATACTGTTTCTAGTCCCCATGCTTAGGCAAACATACAAAAACACTTAACAATCATGCAAGACACAATGAATATAGTAAGGAAGCATGCAATACATGAAGAAGACAGTGAAAACACTCAATACATAGAGAAGACATGGATACAATCACACAATACACAAAGAAGACATGATTAATCAATTATGCATAGATATAATTCTAACTAAGAAAAACATACAGCATGGGGGGAGCTCATCGATACACGTCTTTAGGCCACGCACAAACATGCAAAACACATACAGTGTGGGGGAAGCTCATTGCTACATGTCTTTAGACCATGCCAAAAACACACAAGACACACAAGGAAGACACATAAAACACATGGAAGACACACAGAATACACGAGCGTTATATAGTATGTCATCGACACACTATATGTCTTATACATGGCAAACACAGGTGATAGGAAGGAGCTCATCGCTTAACTCCACTATCTAAGACATGCCAAACACACTTGACAGTTGATCTATGCTACCAAAACTACCAAAGACATGCTTAAGGATGAATGACTCAAGATCTGACCCTGCCTTGTGATGAGGAATTTTTTTAAAAGGATGTGCACTAGCTCAAGTGATACACCATGCTTCCTTTTGTAGAATGGCTTTCAAAATGCAACCCCACCTGCATCATGAAGATGCCTTACAGTGAAAAGGAAGCATGTGCTCAAAGTATACAACCCCACCTACATCACAGATACGACAGTGAAAAGGAGGTATATGTAACAAGATAAAGTACATAACCCCACCTACTTCACAAAGATGCCTTACAATGGAAAGGAAGTGTATGCAAACACACTTTGTTAATGTAAAAAGTAATCAAGTAGTTACCATGATATATGCCCCCACCTTAAAGGGGTTGATCCTACTTGCCAGTATCAAGCACATTTAAAGTAAAGTGAAAACACACAAGGAAACAAGCTTTCGTAAACCCCATGCCCCAAAAGTGGCATGTACCATGATCACCAAATGATCCCACAAACACACTATTTTTATTTGCTAACATAATCAACAACATAATATTTGGTTAAAAAAATTTACTCTAAGATAACAACCAAATACATTAATGAAAGCTATGCAGAAATCATATCACATAATAGACCAAGGCTACACTTACAAGTTCAAAACTAAGTATATTCGTAAGGTTATACTGCATGTATCTTAGAACCAAGTGCAACTACAGGGTGAGCTAAAAAGCAATCCAAAGTGCATAGAAGTAGATTTAGAGTATTGCAAAGGTTTGTCACAAAAACTTCACAACACGAATCACAACACGGAGTGATTCTACTAGTCAAGCATTAGTAATATATATCAACCCCATCTTCATATATGGACTAGGTCCATTTTTTCTTTCTTGCTGAAGGGGCACATAATCTTTATCAATATTTATTTGTTTTTGTCATCCACCAACTAGTAGAGTCACTGAAGAATGGAAATAATAAAAATGAGAGAGGAGACAAAATTGACTTAGTTTCACAATGTGGGAAGATGCCCCTAAGACATCCTCCACAACCTTATGCCCCCAAGGCACAACACACAAAATTTACAATAAGAGAGAGAGGAATAGAAGAATAGAGAAAAAAATAGAAGAATGGTCACAACATGGGGTCTCCTTGTATTCTTGACCTTACAAGAGTATCCAGGGTCATCCAAAGAGGCCTAAACAACATTTAACACAGTATGGGGGAACACAGCGCATAAGCAAAGGCAACATAAGCAAGCAACCCAAAGAGATGCTACATCAAAGGTGGCTAAAAAGGGTGAGAAATACTTACCTATTATACAAATGCACTAGCGATTATTATTGAGCAAATCATCTTCCTTCCAATCTCAAATGCAAGAGGAAATAGGTACATAAGGTACTATTGCCCAACGTGAAACATTGTCCTTTATCTATTCATCGTTTAGCTCTTCTTTCTTTGATTCAATAACATTTGGTGGAATGTTTTCTTGTTGAGGTGTTTCTTGTCGAGCTAAGGCATGTCTTTTCATCCTTTCTCTTGCACTCATATTCCTTTGTGTTTTATTAGTGATATTTGTAAAAGGATTCTCATGAGTTTCCATATTCTTTGACATCTCAAAAGAGGAAGCTAGTACAAAATTAATTTTTTGTGATAAACTGCTTTGCTTTTTATTGTTATCTCCCGATCCTTATAAGGATGGTGGAGGAGGAACCTCGACGAAAGCTCCTTTACGTCATGGTTGATGGGGTTCTTTCATCTCAGGATGGTTTTCATTCTCTATTTGATCAATAGGAGATCTACCTAATTTTGTTATTAACTTTACCTTGTCTCTTTGGTATGCTAGGAAGAATTGATCTTCTCTTGGTTGAGTAGGCTCAGTAGGCCACAGACAAAAGTAGTCTAGGTTGAAGTCTCCATGAGTAACCAATGGTTTCTATCCACTATGGTGGACAACATGCACTCTACCTTGATGAGGAAATTTTAAACATTTATGAATTGTAGAGGGGACTGCTTTCATGGACTTGAGCCATGGATGGCCTAGTTTCAAACAAAATAGGTCAGAGGTGTTATGTATGAAAATAGGATTGGAGGAGAGTTGTTTAGTGTATAGATAATTAGAATAAATCAAACCCTTCTTTCACACATACATTCAAGGACATAGATTGAGCTAAGTCACAACTGTGATAGAGGACTTAGCTACAAATCTAATGTCACTATGAGATGATTGGAAAGATAGAAAATATTGATATTTTACTAAAACCCTATTATGATTAGGCCCAAAACCTTAATTATGCAAAATCATAAACAAACAAATGAAAACTAACAAATGCTCACATAGGAAGGCACTAAATGCAAATTACATACATACCAGATTTCATATTTTGAAAAGTAGAAACTTTAGGGACAAAAGAGTAGGTGCCCTTGTCTAATGTGGCACTTTTTCTAAGGGCTTTAGAGTAAAATATACTTTAGACTGTAACCTACTCAGAGATTTATGACACTGCAAAACTAGAGGACAAAAATGCAGGTGCCCTTGTCCAATTAGGGATATTTTCTGTCATTTTCTTTAGATCTAGAATCTTTATGCTCTGCACTAACCTCTTGCAACTCCGCTGCACAAGATCTGACACCTGTAACCTGCAATCAAAAGAGAGGGGTTGGGGGTTGTGGTGTTTAGGATCTTGCCTCGCTCAAGCCTCAGAATGGTATTCAAGGCTTCCAACACCGTTGTTAGATAGAGAATATGTTTCCTTGGTGGATGGAGGGAAAAGAAAATGATATGATAAATTAATTGAAACACAAAGTAGATGTCACCTTGGAGGTGAAGCTGTCACAAAGAGATGAAGATCTTTCATGCCATAAGGAGATGGATTGATGAAGACAAATCTGCGACAAACAAGTACAAACACAACACAATACTTCTCTACAACACAATGAAAGCCTTGAGTATCCTTAGCATAAGATCACAAGTTCACATTATCCATCTAGTTGTAAAATGAAGTCATTAATCTACTTAAATATGCATTCCCTCTAAACATTCGTAAATTAAATTGAATAGGCCAACAAAGGGAAACCTTTTAACGGTCACTTTGCTGACATTTAAAATTTGGGTCCCAGAAAAATAGGTCTGGACTAGGGCACAGATGTCCAAGTCCAGGGGCCTATTTTGGGTCTAGATTAAGCATTAAAGTGGCCCCTAAGCCCCATTTGTGATGGGTTTTAGGAAATTTTTCTCTGGGGTGAGTTTTATACATGCATGATTAAATCTAAGGGACCTGGGAACTAAACTTAGGAGGTGAAAGTCCAAGGGGACATTTTATGACATAACATTATCCCCCACTTTAATGTATGTATGATCTTATGACCCATACATACATTAAAGTATGGTGTAAAAAATATCAAACATGCTAGATACTTGAAGCAAAGGCATACACCAAGATTGAGGAAGTATTTCTAGCACCCAATCTTAGGTAAGCACTAGAAGACACATCACAGACACACAAAGCACAATGAAGATAGTAGGAAGCATGCAAGACATGGAGAAGATAGTATTGAAGACATGCAAAATATAATGAATACATGAGAGCAGACACGCAAAACATGATGAATACATTGATATAACATTTTTCATATATATATATGCATGGAAATAAAATTGTAACATAAAACCCCTTGTGTGGGTGGAGACCACACAAGTGGGGAAAACATGTGAAACAAACATCGAGTGTAGGTGGAGCTCATTGCTACACACACAAGAGGGGAAAACATGCCATACAAAGCCCAAGTTAGGGTTAACCACACAAGGGGGAAAACACATGGAAGACACAGGGAATACACGAGCGTTGTATAGCATGCCATAGACATACTATACATCTTATACACAACAAACACGAGTGATGGAAGAAGCTTATTGCTAAGTATGACCATCTAAACCATACAGAACACACTTGAAGGTTGGGCTTATGCTACAACAACTGCCAAAAACACGCTTAAGGGAAGATAGTCTCAATATCTAACCCTGCCTCCGTAGAGGACTTTTGTAATAAAAGGATATGCACTAGCTCAAGAGATACACCATCCCGCCTTCTACAGAAGGGCTTTTGTATAAAAGGATACACACTAGCTCAAGAGATACATTATCCTACCTCACGTAGAGGGCTTCTATGATTGCAATATAAATAAATATGTGTACTTGCGTTAGAGATACAACATCTCGCCTCATGGAGAGGGCTTACAAACATTCTTTGTTAGTACCAAAATCATCAAATAGATATCATTATATATACCCCCACCTTAAGGTGGTTGATGTCGTGTATCAAATTCAAGTACATTAAGGCAAAGATAAGACACACAAGGAAACAAGAGCTCTCACAAATCCCATGCCCCTAAGGTGACATGTGCTTATGATTGCCGAATGTTCCCACAAACACATTGATATAATTTGCTAAGATAAATAACAAGAGAGGTTAGAGATCTTATTCTAAGATAATAACCAAAGAAATTCATTAAAGCTATGCATGAAAATGTTAGACTTGGGCAGACAACTGAGAGGGGGGGTGAATTAGTTGTCCAAAACTTTCTTCTATTTCAACACTTATATTCACTTAGCATTATAACAATGAATCTAACAAGACACTTAATACATTTCATCAAGAGCAGAAACACATCAACACATGAGACACCAAGATTTTGACGTGGAAAACCCGGTTAAGGGAAAAACCACGGGGTGACTAACCCAAGATTGTATCCTCTGTTAGAAGAATAGAAAGACAAATGGCACTTGCCAATTAGGGCTCACTGCCCAAGCACACTACTCACAAGAGGCTCACTGCCTACAAGAGACACACTGTCTACAAAGAAGTATCACATACATGAACTGGAGAATAGCATCTTCACCATGCTTGAATCAGTTCCATTAAAGCCCAAAAACTTCTGCTCTGCCTTTCGCTCCCTTCTTCGCTACCACACTCTCATCTCCACAAGACACCCTACAAAATAAATTCACAATCCCTTATTAATACAAGGCATCGACTTAGGAACAATCATCTAAGTCGACAAGCACCTATAAGATCATCCGCAAGACATGTAATACATTCAGTTGGCCAGTCTCAGGAAGAACACCAACAACTGGTGGTCTTTATATCAAATCCAAACTTTAACTTCAATGCAGACCACCAATAAGAATTGTACATGATCCAAGGATCACCAAAACCTTTCCTGAGTCACCAAGAACATCCATACTTTATTAGCTTACTGGAATTCTTCTCTTCTTCATCCGAAACTTCAAGAACATAGTCTGTCACCACTGTCACAATGAAAAAGGTGCTTTCAGACCTCCAAACCATGAACAAATCTAGTTGTCACTTCACACTGACTTCTTCAACACTCCCTCCAATCTGCAGAATGAGATAATGCAATTCTGGAGCTCACCGGACCAATCTGTGACACTCTATCATCATTGAACATCTGCCAGAACCGGTTCTACTAGAGTGACCATAACTTCTTCAGATCTTCATGTGGACCTCTGAAATCTTGACTGGACCATCTCAAGACTCATATCTGAAAACCCTTTAAACCGCATCCTCTAATCTTCATCTTATTTTGGACTTTTACCTTAATGTCATCATTGTTCTTCACTGTTCCTGATTGAGGCTAATTTCCTCAATGTCCTCAGCACACAGCTCATCCAATCCTTCTCATTAATGCAATATGAGTATGTTGACATCAATGACAACACTAGTTATCCTGATACTTGCAACAATCTCCCCCTTTGTCATTGATGGCAACATATGATGTGAAAAACCATCAAGACAAAAACTTCTCCTTTCTATCACAGCTCCCCCTATCAACAACAACTCTTCACATGTCTTCTGTTTCTTTACTGCTCCCCCTTTGATCAACAACCACTTGTTTTTCACATGTCTTCTCTCCCCCTTTGACATCAATGGCAAAGGGCTCATACTTGCAATTTTAACATATCAGAATCATACCAGCTTCTCCCCCTGAGTAGCAGCTCCCCATCACCAATCTAGATAACAAGATATGACTGTGATATCCACTAAACTGATGCACATCAGTGCATCCTAGTTCATCACCAGAGGGGCAATAACCCTTAACTTCTCCCTAAGAAACTCAAAAGAGTCCTTGGGAAGAGGTTTAGTAAAGATATCTGCAATCTAATCCTTAGAGGGCACAAACTCCAGTCTAACTTCATCTTTGTTCACTTGCTCTCTCAGAAAGTGAAACTTAATAGATATATGCTTAGTCTTAGAATGCAACACTGGATTCTTAGAAATATTTATTGCACTTGAATTATCACAGAAAATTGTGATAGGCTCCTCATACTCTACTTTAATATCTCTTAGTATCTATTTCATCCATAAAACTTGAGTACAACTACCTACTGCTGCAATGTATTTTGCTTCAGTTGTAGAAAGAGATATTGCATCTTGTTTCTTGCTTAGCCAAGATACCAATCTCTTTCCCAAAAAGAATGCTCCACCACTGGTACTCTTCCGGTCATCCACATCTCCTGCCCAATCTGCATCTGTGTAAGCATGAAGAGAGAAATCATGATCTCTAGGATACCACAAACCATACTCCACTGTCCCTTTTAGATATCTAAAAATTCTCTTGATTGCCATGACATGAGATTCTCTGGGATCAACCTAGAATCTAGCAACAAGACCAATAGCTTGCATAATATCTAGTCTAGTTTGAGTGAGATACAATAATCCACCAATCATTGATCTGTACTTTGTCTGGTCTACCTTAGTAGAGTCATCATCTTTGCTCAACTTACATCTGGTGGCCATGGGAGTATTCATTGGCTTTGAATCTTCCATCCCAAATTTCCTCAACAATTCTTTCACATATTTGGTTTGAGAAATGAAGATCCCTTTCTTTGTTTGAATAATTTGTAGACCCAAGAAGAAATTTATTTCACCAAGCATAGACATCTCAAATTCACTTTTCATCTAATTTGCAAAAGTTTTACACATATTATCTCTTCCTCAAAAAATGATATCATCCACAAACACTTCAACAATCAAAATGTTTTCATGATCAATTTTGAAATACAAATTACTGTCAGCAGTACCTTTGTTGAAACCAATCTTCAAAAGATGTTTATCCAGTCTTTCATACCAAGCTCTTGGGGCTTGCTTCAATCCATACAGTGCCTTCTTCAACTTGTAGACCATATCACCATGATCAGACAATTGAAATCCATCCAGTTGCTCAATGTATACTTCTTCTTCCAGATCACCATTTAGGAAGGCAGACTTAACATCCATTTGATATACCTTGAAGTCTTTGAAGGTAGCAAATGCAAGAAATAATCTGACAGCTTCAATTCTTGCCACCAGAGCAAAGGTTTATTCAAAATCAATTCCTTCTATTTGAGAGTAGCCTTTGCAGACCAATCTGGCTTTGTTTTTTATTACTTCACCAACTTCATTTAGTTTGTTCTGGAAGACCCATTTGGTTCCAATCACATTCTTGTTTCTAGGTCTAGGAACAAGATCCCAAGTGTGATTTTTCTCAATTTACATCAACTCTTCCTCCATTGCTTTGGTCCAGTTTTCATCATTGCAGGCTTCATTTATTGTCTTAGGTTCAATCTTTGAAATCAGACAATACTCATCTAAATTTTGAGTAATTCTCCTCCTTGTTTGCACTCCTTTGCTTTTGTCACCTATGATCTAATCTTCAGAGTGGTTTAGAGTTACATACCTTGGAACTTTGGGAGTTTCTTCCACCTCTAACTCTTGAACAATCTCATTGACACTTATCTCTTCTTCCTGTCTTACCGGATCAACTTGACTTTGTTTCTCAGAAGGGGCTTGGATACTTTGAATCTGAACACCATTATGATCATCTTCATCATATTCATAAAACCTTGAGGGCTTCTCAAGTCCTTCATCAACCTTCACATTTGTACTTTCTATAATCTTTCTCAGTCTCTTGTTGTAACACCGGTATGCTTTGCTTTGAGTGGAGTAAGCCAAGAAAATTCCTTCATCACTTCTAGCATCAAACTTTCCTAGATCTTCATCTCTTTTAATGTAACATTTGCTACCAAATACTCTGAAATATCTCATAGTAGGAGTGATGCCAAACCAAAGTTCATAAGGAGTCTTACCAGTATTGCTTCTGATTTGAACTTGATTGAGAGTATAGACTACAGTGCTGACAGCTTCTCTCCAAAACATCTGGGGAACATTTGCTTCCATCATCATTGTCCTGGATGCTTCCTGGATGGTTTGGTTCTTTCTCTCTACTACTTCATTCTGTTATGGAGTCCTAGGAGCAGACAACTATCTCTTTATACCATGCTTCTCACAAAAGTCTATGAATTCACCAGATGTGAATTCACCACCTCTATCAAACCTCAGACATTTCAATTTTAATCCGGTTGCTTTGTTTGTCTTATTCTGAGACAGATCTTTTCTGGATCACTAAGATACACTTAGTCATTCTTAGAGAATAGTGATAATCTATCTTCCTTTCCTTAATCATTTGATCTATCCGCAGATCAAGATTCCATAGTTTGAATCATGTCAGATTTAACTGTGAAAACCCTACTTCTCACCGGATGATTGATGAACTGGATTAGTCTTTAATTTGTTCAAAATTTCTTGCAGATATTTCATCTTTTAACCAAAGCTTATTCAGATGTCCCTTTGTGAACCCTTTAATCTGTAACTCTCCTTGTGCCAGTTCCAGCACCAATTAACTAGCTGGGGAGAAATATTTTTCTTTGTGTTTCCCCCTGAGCCAGAGCTCACCTTTTAATTTTTGAAAGGAATATCAGCACCAAATTCTGGTGCGGATCCATCCCCTACGTTCTCTAAACTTCTCTTCACCCAAATCTTGTTCATCTCACTTTTAACTTCATCCGCATTCACTTTTCCTTTTCCCTTGTCTTGATTCTAATTATGATGTACCGGACCTCTTTTGTCCTGATTCTTGCTTCTACAAAATTTTGCAATATGACTGGATCTATTGCAATTGTGGCAAACAACATTTCTTTGCATTTTTGATTGATTTCCTCTTGATCTACATTGATTAGCCATATGATCCATTCTATTGCATGCAAAGCATCTACCATTGAAAGAGTTGTTTATTTGCATATTTCTGCATTCATGACATTTGTGACCATACCTTTTGCAGTTAAAACATTGTTTGGAGAAGGATGCATTAGTCTGATTCATTCTTCTTTTGCATTGATTAGCTGTGTGACCAAAGTTATTGCAGTTGTGGCAGTATCCATTGAAAGATGGATATCTTTAGCATTAGGTTGCCTTACCGGAGCTCTTCTAGGCCTATTTCTTGGATTTTCTAATTCAAACTTCTTCTAACTGGATCCAGAGCTCTCACTTTTATCATATCCCAAGCCATGCTTGTCATCTACCCCCTTTTGGCTTTCAAGAAGAACTTCAAGTTGAGCAGAACTTATCTTGAATTTCTCTTTGTATTAATTTGCTGTCTGAAGATCCCTTTTAAGAGAGACAATTTGATCTTCTAGTTTTTCTTCATTATCTTTAGCATCTTCAAGATCAGATTCAAGATCTCTGATTATTCTATCCATCTTGTGACAGTCTTCTAATTTCTCCTTGAGAGATTGTTTTAGATCATCTTCAGTTTTTCTTTTCTCTTCAATTTCTTGGGTAAATTTCATGACTCCTGATTCCATTTCATGTCTTATCATGATGATCTCTTTTGATAATTTTTCACATAACTTGGTTTTCTCCTTAAGATCTCCATTTGTATCATTTGCTTCACCTTGACTTGCCAGTTGCTGAAGTAGTTCCTTTCTCTTTTTCATAGAGAGACTTAGTTTCCCTTTTAGTTCATTTATGAAATCATCAGCCTGTTTGAGTCTTTCCTTCAATTCATTGACTTCATAAATAGATTGCTCAAGATCATTTAGAGCAGATTGAAGTTGCTCCCTCATACCATACACATCCATTTGAATTCCCAGATCTTCCTCGAACTGTTAGGCTCTGTTGGGAGGAACTTGGCTCTGATACCAATTGTTAGACTTGGGTAGACAACTGATAGGGGTGGTGAATCAGTTGTCCAAAACTTTCTTCTATTTCAACACTTATATTCACTTAGCATTATAACAATGAATCAAACAAGAAACTTAATACATTTCATCAAGAGTAGAAACACATCAACACATGAGACACCAAGATTCTGACATGGAAAACCTGGTTAAGGGAAAAACCACCAGGTGACTAACCCAAGATTGTATTCTTTGTTAGAAGAATAGAAAGAATAAAATGGCATTTGCCAATTAGGGCTCACTGCCCGAGCACACTACTCACAAGAGGCTCACTGCCTACAAGAGACACACTGTCTACAAAGAAGTAAGTATCACATACATGAACTAGAGAATAGCATCTTCACCATGCTTGAATCAGTTCCATTAAAGCCCAAAAACTTCTACTCTGCCTTTCACTCCCTTCTTCGCTACCACACTCTCATCTCCACAAGACACCCTACAAAATGAATTCACAATCCCTTATTTATACAAGGCATCGACTCAGGAACAATCATCTAAGTCAGAAAACACCTATAAGATCATCCGCAAGACGTGTAATACATCTGGTCGGCCAGTCTCAGGAAGAACACCAACAACTGGTGGTCTTTATATCAAATCCAAACTTTAACTTCAATGCAAACCACCAATAAGAATTGTGCACGATCCAAGGATCACCAAAACCTTTCCTGAGTCACCAAGAACATCCGCACTTTATCAGCTTACTGGAATTCTTCTCTTCTTCATCCAGAACTTCAAGAACACAGTATGTCACCACTGTCACAATGAAAAAGGTGCTTCCAGACCTCCAAACCATGAACAAATCTAGTTGTCACTTCACACTGACTTCTTCAACACTCCCTCTAATCCGCAGAATGAGATAATGCAATTTCAGAGCTCACCGGACCAATTTGTGACACTCTGTCACCACTAAACATCTGCCAGAACCGGTTCTACTAGAGCGACCATAACTTCTTCAGATCTTCATGTGGACCTCTGAAATCTTGACTGGACCATCTCAAGACTCATATATGAAAACCCTTTAAATTGCATCCTCTGATCTTCATCTTATCTTAGACTTTTACCTTAATGTCATCACTATTCTTCATTGTTCCTGATTGAGGCTAATTTCCTCAATATCCTTAGCACACAGCTCATCCAATTCTTCTTATTAATGCAATATGAGTATGTTGACATCAATGACAACACTGGTTATCCTCATACTTTCAACAAAAAATAGTTACATCAAGGACCAAGGCTATACTGACAAGTTCAGAGTCGAGTGTAACCATTGGGCTATACTGCAGGTACCTTGAAACAGAGTGTAGAAATAAGGTGAGATACCAATCAAAGTGTACAAAAGTAGATTGAGTGGATTATAAAATGTTAATTACAAGAATTGCCATAAGATGATAGATCACAAAGAGTGATTCTACTAGTCAAGCGTCAGATATATATATATTTATCAGCCCCATCATCATGTATGGACCATGTCCATTTTTTCTTTGTTTGCTGAAAGGACACATGGTCCATATCAGTATTTGTTTGTTTTCATCATCTGCCGACTAGGTAGAATCACTAGAAGAAGGTAAACAATAAAATGAGAGGGGAGAACAAGTGCCTTAGGAACACCATGTAGGAGGATGCCCCCAAAACACCCTCCGCAATGCTATGCCCCTAAGGCACAACACACAACAATAAAATAGAGGAGAGGAACAATAGAAGAATAGTCACAATAGCGGCAATCTCCTTGTATCCATGACCTTACAAGAGTGTCAAGGGTCATTCAAGGAGACCTAAACAACATATAGCACAACACGAGGGATCACAGTACAATTCTAACAACATATATATCTAGGAGGAGGCCACCCTTGAGAGCAACTTAGAATAGGTGCTACAACAAGTGTGGCTTAAAGAGGGATAAATACATACCTAATTTAATGGGATATTTCTTGGTAGACAATCCTTCTCTATCAGCTTAGGATATCTCGCATGTCATTTCAGTCTTGTTGATATTCTGTTAACATTAAGTTTGGGATGATGAGAGGCTTTGGTGGGCTTCAAAGAGTGATATCCAATACCAGTTGTGTAGTTAATTCTAGCAACTTGTAAAGGTACTCTAATTCCTTATTGATTTACACCACATCCATTACCTACATAGTCACTATTTTTGTGCAAAATCTAAAATCCATGACCATAGAGAGAGTCCATCTCTTTAGAGGATGGTGAGGTGTCGTAGGTGTCATAATCTATAGTATAGGTAAGAGTATTTCTTTTTTTCTACCAAGGAGACTTTAGGTTTCTCAGGTGCTTCCAAAGATTCTTAGATGAGATCGATGTGACTTTTGATGTGTCAGAGTATTTAAGTTTATAGTCCCCCATAAAGGAGGGAGTAAAATCTAATGAACCCCACTTATCACCAAAAAGTACATTTGATGGTTTAGAGTCTTGCACAACATTATCTATGGCAAGAGGTATTGACAAATCAACCTGTAAGTTGTTTAGACTCTTATGATTGCTATCTTGTTTTTGTGTTTCAATATGTACACAAATATTTAGTTTAGGATTAGTTCCAATAGTGTAGAGCTTGTTTTGATAAATAAACATTATTGATTGATGAAGGGTAGATGGAACTACCCCCATGGCATGAATCCATGGTCTACTGAGAATCATATTATATGAAAGCAAACCAAGCATGACATGAAAAAGAGTAGATAATGTCACGGGTCCAAACTTTATAGGTAAAGTTATAGTACCAAAGGATTGTCTACCAACATTATCAAAGCCACGAATGCTAAGCCTATCTAGTTTGATTAAATATGTGTCAATCTTTATTTTGTGTAGTAGGTCAATGTCACAAACATTAAGAGATGATTCATTGTCAATCATAACTCGCTTTATCAACTTTTTATCTATTGTGGTGTAGATTATAAGTGGATCATATTCATCTTCAACTTTAATTGACGATATTTCATGTTGTTGAAACTGAATATCCATTTTTGTCGTATGCATACATTCTAACAGAGCTGCTACATCATTTAGCTTAACAGTAGGTGGTACAATCACATTTTGTAAAGCTTCTTGGAGCATTCTATGGTATGTAGGTGATGTTTGTATTAAATCCCAAAGAGAGATCTTAGCTGGAGTAGTG
Organism: Cunninghamia lanceolata; assembly: GCA_027924645.1. Lineage (NCBI taxonomy): Eukaryota > Viridiplantae > Streptophyta > Pinopsida > Cupressales > Cupressaceae > Cunninghamia > Cunninghamia lanceolata. The sequence goes on from BSBN01000193.1 coordinate 12,825,403, forward strand.
CGAAGTTGTTCAACAAGATCATATTCTTGACCACTTTTATGAGTAAGATGAGGAGGTGGAGGGACCACAAGTTGAGAACTATTTAGTAGGAAAAGAGGGGTTTTAGTTTCAAGGGTAAATCCTCCTTTCACTACAAACATTCAAGGGTATATCAACCAAGTTGAATCTCCACTAAGTGATAGCAATCACCTAACAGGTTGGGCTACCACTTGGAATGATGTGGAAGTTCAGATGTATAAAACAATATCTCAATTTAATGCTTAAATACTCTTAAAACCCTAAATAAGAAAAATAGTAAGCAAATTAATGAATTACAACAAATCCTTTCAGATTAAGGTGAAGGATAGAGATTATTAACTCACTATTTTTTGAAATCTGGAATGCGGAATAGTTAGGGACACTAGCACTAGAGTCCTTGTCTAAGGTATAGTTTTTGTCATGGAATTTGAATCTCCTTCTGACACTAATCTACACTATATCTTTCGTTTCTACTCTGAAAAAGATGGAGGACACTAGCACTAGTGCCCTTGTCCCAAAATATTCATCATTGTCCTATCTCTTTCAGATCCTAAATCCTTATTGTCTGCAACCTCCTTTCTTTAACTCCACTCCATGAAACTCAGTACCTATAACCTGCAATCACAAAGGAGTGTAGGAGGTGGTTGTGCTATTTAGAGGCTTGCCTCGGTCAAGCCCCTAAGAGACATTCAAGTCTTTCAAACACCGTTGTCAGATAAGAGTGCATATCCCTACGGGATAGAGGTAAAATCCAAATGATAAATGGTCAAAAACACAATATATATCACCTTGAAGTGTAGATCTCACATAATGAAGGCTCTTCAATCACATGAGAAGATGAAGTCAAATCTGCATTAATCACAATCACAATAACAATGCCTTGCTCTGCAACAATGAATATCTTGAAATCACAAAGTGCATAAAGTTCACAATCATCTTCTAGTTTACAAATGAAACACTAAACATTCTGGTGCAGGAGCTCAGTTTTGTGTTGTTTTCTAGTTAATTTTTCATGTTAGTTATTTACCTCTAAGGCTTTAAAAGCCATTTGGTTGTGTTGAAATAAAAGACTTAGTCATTTCATTGACTAGTCTACTTTGGAGTTAATCTAGGCCTATTTTCTAGGAGTTGTCTTTTTGAAATTTGGAGTTTTCTTTAGAAACTTATTCTTTATGAAAAAAATCTACCTTTTCCATTGATTTTCTACCTTCCTAGGCAGTTGTACGAACAAATAGGAAGTGCAAGAGTTTTAGAAACTTCCTATAAACATCAGTTTGTAAAACATGCCAAGAAATATATGAAGGAGAGGAGTTTTTATAAGAAAAAACAATGATTTTCTGAGTTTCTGTTGAAGAGAGTCTGTTGGTATGGCCTGGTACGGATTACTCATAGGCCAAAATTTATGAAATTTGTTAGAGCTGTGAAATACCTTTCATGTGCATCTAATTAGGATTCTTGACATTATTTGTGAAGGAGGTTTCATTTCATTTTAGATAAACTGGTCTTAAACCCTCCATAGCAAGGGTTTTGTTTAAAATGTAACTTTCTTGCTCTGCCCTCTGATGGTAATCGCCATTTCTTGGTGGGATGGAGGAAGATAGACTAGTTTTCATGTTTTGCATTGTTTTACAGGTTGCATACTCCACTCCAGTGTGTTTGGTATGATGCCTTTCTAGTCTTATAGTGACTAGTTAGCAAGAAGATGAAGCTAGAACAGTGTACGTTCAGAAAACAACCACATGCACAGTCCAATGGAGTTTGGAACTTTGTGTTTTAATGAAGGACAGACCTCTACAGTTGTTGGTGAAGCCTGAGAAGGCTAGTTTACTTGATTTCCCTCATGCTACCTCTGAACTGGACCTTCTCTATGAAAGAAAATAGTTTGCTATCTCTAAATTGCTGACAGTATGATACAGTACGATTTGCAAGGTTAAGGGATAGTTGATGATCAACATAGTCATTTGGATTGTGCATTTAAATGATGAAGTTCATTGGGGTTTAGAAGAGTTAGGAGTCCTTGTATTACAAGTTCCAAAACCTTATTGAAATACTATTTGTTTAGGACAGGCAAAAGGTAATTTGTTGTCTACTGTACTTTCAGGTACAAATTTGGTGTTGAATCAGTGTTGTCATATGGATTCTGCCTCAGTATGTACAAATTGCATTAGCATAAAGATCCTTGTGGAAAGGGAAGTTAACTGTTAAGTATTATGGTTCATAAAAGCTACAAGATACAAGTTGTCATTGCAGTACTGTCATAGGACAGTCAAGATACCATTTGTTGTCCTCTGTCCACTTCAACACAGTGTGGCTTTACATATGAGTAAATGGTTGTTTTTTTCACCTTGAGTGGTTAGTTTATATTGAGTGTTGATGTTCTCTTGAAGCCTTGAGGGGTTTCTTAACAAATTCTATAAGACAAAGCCTTCTTCAAATGCTGCCCTAAGAACAGTCCTTCTGCTGTTATTGTTCATCATCTTAGGAAAATGCAGAAATTAGTCTTTTGGTCAGAGACCCCTTGCTAGTTATGATTCATTGACAAGTAATTGTTATCATTTGTAGGAAGACACTATTGGTAGAGGTGTGGGTAGTAGGTTGAGAGTCCTTGAAAAGGTGTTTTGTGGATCTAAGTTGGATGGAGCAATGACTCTCCAAATTGAGAAGTGGGTAGCCTATGATGAGGACACTAGATAGTGGTCCTAGGCTAGGTAAGTCTCAATAATAGCCTTGTGTAGGCTTTGTCTTTACAAACACCGTGTTAACCTCTTGAGGGAAGTGATCTAAGTTCATTGAGTGAACTTCTACTACATCCTTACCTAAACCTCTGCATCATATTGGTATCAGAGCCAATATTCTGATTGGAAGCAAGTGTATGTCAGAAGAGGAAATTGAAACAGAGGCTAGTACAATGCCTCCCAAGACAATGAGTCAAGATGCCATCAAGAAGTTGGTGGAAGAAATGGTTGAGGCATGTCTTCAAGAAGTAAAATTGCAGGAAGAGAAAAAGTCTAAGGGCAAGACCAAAGAAGAAGGAAGTTCTTCAGACACAAATGAAGAAACAGAGGCAGAAGAGGATCCTCAGGAGCACGATATGTCTGCAGATCAGAAAGCCTTCTTGAATGCACTTAAGGGTGCTCATGGAGATAGTGGTGATCCAAAGATGGAGGTGCCTACCTTCCATGGCAAGTTGGATGGAGATGTTCTCACCGACTGGATAGAAGCTATGTGCAACTTCTTTGATTACAAAGAGTTCAATGATAGCAAAAAGGTCAAATTTGCCAAGACAAGGCTAAGAGGTTCTGCACTTGTATGGTGGAACTATATGCAGAGTGAGAGGGAGAAGATTGGGAAGAGTTCCATCACTAAATGGAGCAGAATGGTGGCTATGCTTAGAAGCAAGTTCATGCCACCTGACTATGAGATTCAAATCATAAGGAGATTTTAGAATTTGAGACAAAAAGACATGGATGTGGCTGCCTACATAGAAGAATTTCATAGACTCAGTATGAGGGCCAATCATAATGAAGATGAAAAAGGGATGGTGGCTAGGTACCTGAATGGACTGAAATACAATCTGCAAGATGAGATAAGTTTGGTGTTACCAAAGATAGTGGATGAATGTTTCCTGTTGGCCTCCAGAGCTGAGGAAAAGCTGAGAAGGAAGGGTAATCAAAGTGCCAGAGGTAGAGGCAATTTTGGCCATGGACAGTTCAACAAAACTGAAAATAATAGCTAGCAAGAAACTCAATCAGCAATAGAGCATAGAGGAGATTTCAGAGGTGGTAGAACTCATAATGGCAGAGGTAGAAATGGTGGAGGTGGTAGAGGACCAGGAGTCTTCACTGGAAGATGTTATGGCTGCAACCAAATTGGCCATACAATGAACAAATGTCCAGAGAAAGCTAGCAACTCTCGTGACAGTGGGAAGAGAAATCAGTTAGTGAAAGATGATGACCGTGAAAGTGTGAATTCACCAATGGGAAGTGCTGCACCTGTTCTAGATGGAGAAAGTATGATGATAAAAAGGTCTATGTTGAAGATACCATTGAAACCAGAACCCCCTCAGAGAAAGAATCTTTTCAGAACCCAAGGCCTAGCCTATGGGAAACTCTGCAAAATCATAGTGGATTTAGGGTCTACTAAGAATGTGGTATCCACTGAGATGGTTGAGAAGTGCAAGTTGAAGAGGCTGCCTCATATCAGTCCTCACAAGATCTCTTGGTTGAACAAGAACCAAAGTTTCATGGTGGAGGAACAAGATTGGGTTGAATTTGCAATTGGTGATTACAAGGACAAAGTACTATGTGAAATCATCCCTATGGATGCATGTCAACTGCTTCTTGGTCATCCATGGCAGTATGATGTTAAAGCTCAACATGATGGTGAGAAGAACACTTATGTCATCACCAAGAATGGAAGGCCATTCAAAATGGATCCTTTGTTGGAGCAGCCCAAGGGAAAGGAAAATAATAGCAGTGTCATGTTGGTGAGTGGAAATGAGTTCCTAAATATCTTGAAGGAGAATGACAACCATGGGTATGCCTTGGTCATGAAGCCCAAGAGTGGATCAGATCAGCAAGAACAAAAATAGAAGGAGATTCCATTGGAAGTACAACAACTTCTGGATAAGTATCAAGACCTTGTGGTAGACGAAGTTCCCAACTCCTTACCACCCATGAGGGATATTAGTCATCAAATTGACTTAATACCTGGTGCTACTTTTCCTAACAAGGCTGCATACAAGCTGACTCCACAGCAAAATGAAGAGGTGGCAAGGCAAATTCAAGATCTCCTGGAGAAAGGGCTGATTAGGAAGAGTCTAAGTCCCTGTGCAGTTCCTAGTGTACTTGCTCCTAAGAAGGATGGAAAGTGGAGGCTATCCACAGATTCCAGGGCCATAAACAAGATCACCATAAGATACAGATTTCCATGCCAAGGATTGAAGATCTCTTGGATTACCTGGGAGGATCTTGCTATTACTCAAAGATTGATTTGAAATCTGGATATCATCAAATCCAGATCAGACAGGGAGATGAATGGAAGACTGCTTTCAAGACCAATGAAGGTCTTTATGAATGGCTTGTTATGCCATTTGGTCTTAGCAATGCGCCAAGTACATTTATGCACCTGATGAATGAGGTATTAGTTGAATTCATTGGTAAATTTGTTATTGTTTATCTTGATGACATACTAATCTTCAGCAGGACAAGGAAAGACCATGTGAAGCATGTTGGTCAAGTGTTGGAGAAGCTGCATGAGCACAAGTTGATGATCGACTTAGACAAATGTGAGTTCATGAAAACTAAACTTGTATACTTGGGATTTGTCATTTCTAATGGTTGTTTGAAGATGGATCCCTCTAAGGTTGAGGCTATTCTTAGTTGGCCTACCCCAAAAATAGTGGGAGATGTGAGAAGTTTCCATGGATTGGCAACTTTCTATAAGAAGTTTATCAGAGGTTTCAGTCACATTAGTGCTCCCATCCTCAACACCATCAAGGGTGGAGTCAAATGTAGATTCCAGTGGACAAAGGAAGCTAATGATAGTTTTGAGTTGTTGAAAACAAAGGTGGCTAAGTTACCTACCTTAGTACTCCCTGATTTTGATAAGGTATTTGTTGTTGAGTGTGTTGCAAGTCAGCAAGCTATTGGTGCTATTCTCAGCCAGGAAGGACATCCAGTGGCATTCTTTTCAGAAAAGTTGAATGAAGCCAAGCAAAGGTATTCTACCTATGACTTAGAACTCTATGCAATGGTGCAAGCTCTTAAGAAATGGAGACATTATTTGCTGCCCAAGGAATTTATTGTATTTACTGACAATCATGCTTTAAGCTTTCTAAACAATCAAGAAAAATTAAACCATAGACATGTTAAATGGATGGAATAGCTACAAGTGTATACTTTCACAATTAAGCACATAAGAGGTGTCTCTAATAAGGTAGCTGATGCATTGAGTAGGAGGTTGCTTCTTGTTCAGGAAATTCAATTAGAAAGCATGGGTATTGACTATTTAAAAGAGCTGTATAAAGAAGATTCTAATTTCAAAGAGGCTTATGATGTTTGTGTGCACTTGGCTAACACATTCCATGGAGAGTATGCAAATTTTGTTTTGCAGGAAGGCCTCTTGTTTAAGGGCAATTTGCTGTGTGTCCCTAAGTGCTCTATGCAGGACAACATCTTCAAGGAGAAGCATAATGGTTCTTAAGGAGGACATTTTGGCTTGGACAAGACACTAGAACAAGTCACAAGGTTCTATTTTTGGCCAAAGGTGCAATCAGATGTGAGAAAATATGTAGCTAGTTGTGCAATCTGTCAAAGGGCCAAAGGTGTGTCTTCAAATGTAGGTCTATAACAGCCCCTTCCCATTCCCAAGAGACCTTGGGAAAGTATCAACATGGATTTTGTGCTTGGGTTACCCAGGACAGCCAGAGGGGTGGATATTGTGTTTGTCATTGTTGATAGATTTAGCAAGATGGCTCATTTTGTGCCATGTAAATGCACAAATGATGCATCTCATGTTGCAGGTCTATTTTTCAGAGAGGTAGTAAGGATACATGGTTTACCATTGTCCATTGTAACTGACAGAGATTCTAAGTTTGTAGGTCACTTCTGGAGGACCTTGTGGAAGAAGCTAGGCACACAGTTGTCTTTTTCATGAGCCTACCATCCACAAACTAATGGTCAGACTGAGGTGGTTAATAGGTCTTTTAGAAACCTCCTAAGGTGCCTTACAAAGTAGCATGGTTTGGCATGGGACTTGGTTATCAGTTAGGCTGAATATGCCTACAATGATTCAAGGAATAGGAGCACTGGTAAAAGTCCTTTTGAGATAGTTTATGGTTTTCATCCAAGAGGGCCACTTGAGCTGAAGGATCTCCAAGGTTGGGATAGAAGGAGTGCACTTGGTGAAGAGTTTGCTGCCTCCATGAAAATAGTTCATGATCAAGTCAAGTTGCAACCAGAAAAATCAGTCACAAAGTACAAAGAAAAGGCATATTTGAAGAAAAGAGAAGTACAGTTCAAAGTTGGTGACTTAGTCATGGCATATCTGAGGAAAGAAAGGTTGCCAAAGGGTTAGCCAACTAAACTCCTGATGAAGAAGATTGGGCCATGTAGGATAGTGCACAAATTCAGTCCAAATGCATATGAGATTGAGCTACCAAATGGCCTGGGTATCTCTCCAATTTTCAATGTTTGTGATCTTTTTTCTTTCAGACCTCCATTACCTAATGAAAGTGGATTAGATGTGGTGGCTGAAGATGCTGATTGGATCAAGGATTTGCCTCCAAGCAAACCTTTACAGTTGAAATGCATTTTGGATTCTAAGGTTATCAAGAAGACTCGGAGAGGTGTTTATAAGGACTACTTGGTGAAATGGAAGGATCTCCCTGACTCAGAGGCCACCTGGATGACTGAAGCAGATATTCTGAAGCATGGCATGACACTTCAACAATTGGCAACACAAGGGACTTGAGTTCTTCCTACAGGGGGAGTATGGTGCAGGAGCTCAGTTTTGTGTTGTTTTCTAGTTAATTTTTCATGTTAGTTATTTACCTCTAAGGCTTTAAAAGCCATTTTGTTGTGTTGAAATAAAAGACTTAGTCATTTCATTGACTAGTCTACTTTGGAGTTAATCTAGGCCTATTTTCTAGGAGTTGTCTTTTTGAAATTTGGAGTTTTCTTTAGAAACTTATTCTTTATGAAAAAAAACTACCTTTTCCATTGATTTTCTACCTTCCTAGGCAGTTGTATGGACAAATAGGAAGTGCAAGAGTTTTAGAAACTTCCTATAAACATCAGTTTGTAAAACATGCCAAGAAATATATGAAGGAGAGGAGTTTTTATAAGAAAAAATAGTGATTTTCTGAGTTTTTGTTGAAGACAGTCTGTTGGTACGGCCTGGTACGGATTACTCATAGGCCAAAATTTATGAAATTTGTTAGAGCTGTGAAATACCTTTCATGTGCATCTAATTAGGATTCTTGACATTATTTGTGAAGGAGGTTTCATTTCATTTTAGATAAACTGGTCTTAAACCCTCCATAGCAAGGGTTTTGTATAAAATGTAACTTTCTTCCTCTGCCCTCTGATGGTAATCGCCATTTCTTGATGGGATGGAGGAAGATAGACCAGTTTTCATGTTTTGCATTATTTTGCAGGTTGCATACTCCACTCCAGTGTGTTTGGTATGATGCCTTTCTAGTCTTACAATGACTAGTTAGCAAGAAGATGAAGCTAGAACAGTGTATGTTCAGAAAACAGCCACATGCACAGTCCAATGGAGTTTGGAACTTTGTGTTTTAATGAAGGACAGACCTCTACAATTGTTGGTGAAGCTTGAGAAGGCTGGTTTACTTGATTTCCCTCATGCTACCTCTAAATTGGACCCTCTCTATGAGAGAAAACAGTTTTCTGTCTCTAAATTGCTGACAGTATGATATAGTATGATTTACAAGGTTGAGGGATAGTTGATGATCAGAATAGGCATTTGGATTGTGCATTTAAATGGTGAAGTTCATTGGGGTTTAGAAGAGTTGGGAGTTGTTTACTCTTTCCTTGTATTACAAGTTCCAAAACCTTATTGAAATACTATTTGTTTAGGATAGTCAAAAGGTAATTTGCTGTCTACTATACTTTTAGGTACAAATTTGGTGTTGAATCAGTGTTGTCATATGGATTCTACCTCAGTAGGTACAAATTGCATTGGCATAAAGATCCTTGTGGAAAGGGAAGTTAACTGTTAAGTATTATGGTTCATAAAAGCTACAAGATACAAGTTGTCATTGCAGTACTGTCATAGGACAGTCAAGATACCATTTGCTGTCCCCTGTCCACTTCAACACACTGTGGCTTTACATATGAGTAAATGGTTGTTTTTTTCACCTTGAGTGGTTGGTTTATATTGAGTGTTGATGTTCTCTTGAAGCCTTGAGGGGTTGCTTAACAAATTATATAAGACAAAGCCTTCTCCAAATGCTGCCCTAAGAATAGTCCTTCTACTGTTACTGTTCATCATCTTAGGAAAATGCAGAAATTAGTCTTTTGGTCAGAGACCCCTTGCTAGTTATGATTCATTGACAAGTAATTGTTATCAGTTGTAGGAAGACACTATTGGTAGAGGTGTGGGTAGTAGGTTGAGAGTCCTTGAAAAGGTGTTTTGTGGATCTAAGTTGGATGGAGCAATGACTCTCCAAATTGAGAAGTGGGTAGCCTGTGATGAGGACACTAGATAGTGGTCCTAGGCTAGGTAAGTCTCAATAATAGCCTTGTGTAGGCTTTGTCTTCACAAACACCGTGTTAACCTCTTGAGGGAAGTGATCTAAGTTCATTGAGTGAACTTCTACTACATCCTTACCTAAACCTCTGCATCACATTCTTATATATGCAACTACAAAGATTCCTGCTAAGAATTTTATAATTCAAACTTAGGATGTTGATATAGGACCTAAGTAATAGTCATAAAATTGACATAAAAGTTTAGGGTTGACCTATAATAGGGTTGGACTAGGGTGCTAGCACCCAAGTCCACCCTCCTATTTTAGGTTAGGACTCATTAATATAGCACCCCCTAGGTCCTATTTACCACAAGACTTTGGGGTTTTCTCATCGGTATTCACAATTAACATGCAAGATGTTTATAATGCATTCTAAAGACCCGAGAGCTAAACCTTAAGAAGGAAAAGCTCCCAAGGAGACATTCTCCAACATAACATTTGGCCCTGACTTTAATGTATGTATAAATGTAAGGCCAATACATGCATTAAAGTACAGTCAACAAACATGCCAAACGTGCCAAACATTGTGAAGACATGCCAAACATATTGAGTACAGTAACAGGCATGCAAAACATGGAGAAGATAGTTATAGTCATGCAAAACACGGAGAAGACAACATTAAAGACACAACAAATATAGTGATGCCGTGATTATTTCTTTTTCATTTTCTCATATATATGTATGCAAATACAAGGAAAGTAACAATGCAATATACAACCCCAAACAGAAAACACGCCATAGAAAACCTCAAGTATAAGTGGAGCACGTCACTACACATACACGAGAGGGGAAAGCACTCCATACAAAGCCCAAGTGGGGGTTAGCCACACAAGGGAGAAAACACATGAAAGACACATGGAAGATAGAGAAAAACATGGCAAACAAGGTGATGGAAGGAACCTAGTGCTAAGCCCCCACCATCATAGGCACATTACAAGCACACACCGATGATTGGGCTTCACCACAACAATCGCCAAAGACACGCTTAAGGGTTAGGATAGTCTCATATCTGCCCTGCCTCCTCAGAGGGATTTTTAGAAAATGATAGGATGTGCAACCTCCTTGAGAAATACACCATCCCCACCTCACGTGGAGGGCTTTAGAATAAAAGGATATGCATAATATCCCACCTCTGCAGAGGGCTTAATGATTGCAATACAAAAAGAAAGATGTGATCTCACCTAGAGATACAACTTCCTACCTCCACAGAGGACTTACAAACACACTTCCTTAGTATCAAAATCATCAGACAACTTACCTTATATATGTCCCCACCTTAAGGTGGTTGATATCATGTACCGATATCAAACACGTTAAGGTAGAGAGAAAACACATGAGGGAACAAGAGATCTCACAAAGCCCATGCCCCCCAGAGGTGACATGTACTTTACAATCGCCAAATGTTCCCACAACACATAATTTCCTGCAAGAAAAGGTGTTAGCATCCATATAATCATGATAAACAAAAATTCAAGGATAGATCCAAGATAAACAAAGTGCACGGAGTAGCAGTATTGTTATGTTTTGTAAGTGCGATAAGACAACATCAAAATATCACATGGAGTGATTCTACTAGCCAAGCATCAGATAATATATATAACAACCCCATCATCATGCATGGACTAGGTCCATTTTTTGATTTCTTACTGAAGGGACACTAGGTTCGCATCAGTATAATATGTTTTTCATCATCCACTAGCTAGATAGAACCACTAGAGGAAGGTAAACAATAAATCAAGAGAGGAGAAACACGTGTCTTAGGGACAGTGACGTAGGAGGGTGCCCCCAAGTCACCAACCACAATGCTATGTCTACAAGACACAATGCACAACAATGAAAATAGAGGAGAGGCAATGTAGAAGAATGATGATACAAATAGAAGAAGGGTCGCAACAGAGGCAGTCTCCTCATATCCTTGACCTTACAAGAGAATCAATGGTCATCCTGGGAGGCCTAAACAACACATAACACATCATGGGGAACACACAACAAGGAGGAAAAGGGTTAGAAATACTTACCTGATTCATCCCAATGCTAAGAACATACATAACTAGGAATATGCCACCCTTGAGATCAACTATAATAGTTTCTACAATGAGTGTGGCTTACTCGCTCAGGATATCTCACATATTGATTTGGTCTTGTTGATATTGCATTAACATTAAGTTTAAGGTGATGAGAGGCTTTATTTTCTTTAAAAGAATTAAATCCTATGCCACTTGAGTAATGTCTTGAAGCGGATTCTATAGGTACTCGAATCCCTTGCTGATTTACATCACATCCATTACCTACATAGTCACAATTGTTATAAAGAATTTAAAATCCTTGACCATAGAGGGATGTTAGTTCCTAAGAAGATGGTGAAGTCTCATAGGTCTCGTAATTTGTAGTATATTTGAGAGTATTGTCTTTATTTTCTACCAAGGAGACTTTAGGTTTCTTAGGTGCTTGAAAAGTTTTCTTGGATGAGATCGATGCAACCTTTGATGTGTTAGGATTATTAAGTTTATATTCCCCTATACTGCAAGGATTAAATTATAATGAACCCCAATCGTCACCAAAAAGTGCATTTGATGTTGTGGAGTTTTACACAATGTTATCTATGGCAAGAGGTATTGTTGAATGAACTTGTAAGTTGTTTAGTCTTTGTTAATTTTTAACTTGTTTTTTGCATTTTGATATGTAAACAATTATCTGGTTCAGGATCAATGTCTATAGTGTAGAGTTTGTTTTGATAAAAGAACTTTAGTGATCGATGAAGGGTAGACAGAACTATCCCCATGGCATGAATCCACAGTCTACCTAGAATCATATTAGATGAAAGTGAAATAGGCATGACATAGAAAAGAGTATCTAATTTCATGGGTCCAACTTTTATGGGTAAAGTTATAGTACCTATTGATTCTCTACTATGATTATCAAAGCCACAAATGCTATGTTTATCCGGTTTGATTTTTGTTGTATCAGCCTTTATCTTGTGTATTAAGTCCATGCCACAAACATTAAGAGTCGATCCATTGTCAATCATAACTCACTTTACCAACTTTGTATCTATCTTGACAAATATTATAAGCGGATCATATTGGTTTTGAACTTCAATTGATAGTAATTCATGTGGTTGAAAGAGAATATACATTTTTGTCGCATTCATACAATCTAATAGAGCTTCTACATTAGTTAGCTTAGCAGTAGGTAGGATAATCACCTTTTGTAAAGATTCTTGGAGCATTCCATGGTATGTAGCCAAAGTTTGTATTAAATCCCAAAGAGAGATCTTAACTGGGGTAGTGCGAAGCTACTCAACAAGATCATATTCTTGACCACTTTTATGAGTAAGATGAGGTGGCAGATGGAGCATAGGTCAAGAACATGGAAGCGAGACAAGCACATGCGGTGCTTGCTTACTTTTCTTGATATTACGGGTGTCATATGTGTGGGCAATTATGGGATTTTATGGCACATTTTGAACATCTGGACTAATTTGTTTTGCAATGTTATAGATGTAATTAGGAGTTCAAGAAGAGTGTGGAAGACCTCTAATAGTGACCACCAGTTTAGGAGGTGGTTGTTGAGTACCTTGAACCATAATCACTATTTTTAGGTAAGAAGGTGCACTAGGTGCCCCTCGCACAATCATCTTAGGAATATTGCTACAAAGTCTATTAGTGAAGATTGAATTAACATTGTTTTCCTCTTGATTATACCCAACATCTATCCCTAAAGGATTTAATGTGAGAGACCTTTTCTCATCCACTAACGCTACATCTTGGCTAGGGAGAGCATTGGAATGAGAGAAAGGTAAGGTGTTCTTAGGAAGGTTAGATGTTGTATAATTAATAGGGCTATTCATAGTCTTCTCATGTAAGGTTCTTGGACATTCAACTATAGGATAGGTAGGATAACTTATGGAATCATCATCATCATCATCATCACATGTTTTAGCTATTAACTCCAAAGCATTAAGAGAAGTTTCACACTCATCATTCTCAATGTGTTTTATTAAATCTTCTACTACCTAAGGGTATGCATTCATGAGAGATGTGAAGTTGTCAAAATCAGATACATAGTCAAGGATTTCAAATGAAGAGCATTTAAAGATATCTTTGCAATACATAGCTTGTAGATAAGTGAGAACATGAGGATTCATATTAAGAAATTTGTAGAAATTATCAAAGTTTTTGATATATGCATGTAAAGATACTAAAGAGCGATGATGTTTATGTTAAATCCCAAAGAGATATTTTAGCTGGAGTAGCGTGAAGCTATTTAACAAGATCATATTTTTGACCACTTTTATGAGTAAGACAAGGTGGCGGAGGGACCATAGGTTGAGAACTATTTAGTAGGGAAAGAGGGGTTTTAGTTTCAAGGGTAAATCCTCCTTTCACTATAAACATTCAAAGGCATATCAACCAAGTTGAATCTCCAATAAGCGAGAGCAATCACCTAATAGGTTGGGCTGCCACTTGGAACAATGTGAAAGTTTAGATATATCAAACAATATCTCAATTTAATGCTTAATTACTCTTAAAAGCCTAAATAAGTAAAATAGTAAGCAAATTAATGAATTACGGCAAATCCTTTCAAATTAAAGTGAAAGACAGAGATTATTAACTCACTATTTTTTAAAATATGGAATGCAAAATAGTTAGGGACACTGACACTAGCACCCCTGTCTAAGATACAGTTTTCATCATGGAATCTAAATCTCCTTCCAACACTGATCTGCACTGTATCTTCCATTTCTGCTCCAGAAAAGATGGAGGACACTGACACTAGCACCCTTGTCCTGAAATGTTCATCATTGTCCTCTTTCTTTCAGATCCCGAATCCTTGTTGTTTGCAACCTCCTTTCTGTAACTCCACTTAGTGAAACTTGGTACCTGTAACATGCAATCACAAAGGAGTGTGGGAGGGGGTTGTGGTGTTTAGAGGCTTGCCTCGATCAAGCCTCGAAGAGACATTCAAGTCTTCTGAACACTGTTGTCAGATAAGGGTGCATATCCTTGTGGGATAGAGGCAAAATCCAAATGATAAATGATCAAAAACACAATAGATATCACCTTGAAGTGTAGATCTCACATAATGAAGGCTCTTCAATCACATGAGAAGATGAAGTCAAATCTACAATCGTAAACACAATAACAATACTCTGCTCTACAACAATGAATATCTTGAAATCACAAAAATGCATAAAGTTCACAATCATCTTCTAGTTTACAAATGAAACACTAAACATGCTTATATATGCAACTACAAAGATTCCCACTAAGAATTTTGTAATTCAAACTTAGGATGTCGGCATAGGACCTAAGTAACGGTCATAAAAATGACATAAAAGTTTACGACTGACCTAAAATAGGGTAGGACTAGGGCACTAGCACCCAAGTCCACCCTCCCATTTTAGGTAAGGACTCATTAATATAGCACCCCTTAGGTCCTATTTGCCACAAGACTTTGGGGTTTTCTCATCCGGATTCACAATTAACATGTAAGATGCTTATAATGCATTCTAAAGGCCCAGGAGCTAAACCTTAAGAGGGAAAAGCCTGCAAAGGGACATTTTTCGACATAACAAGAACATGGAAGAGAGATAGGCACATGTGGTTCTTTCTTACTTTGCATTTTATTACGGGTGTTGTAGGTGTGAGCAATCATGGGATGTTGTGGCACATTTTGAACACCTTGACTTCTTGGAGTGATTTGTCTTACATAGTTTAGAATGTAATCCAAGGATCAAGCTGGTTTTCAATCACCTTGAACTATAATCACTGGTTTTAAGTGAGAAGGTGCATTAGGTGCCCTTTGCACAATCATCTTAGGAACATTGCTACATTTATCTAGTAACCCCTTAGTGGGTGGAATAAGTCTATTAATTAAGATTGAATTAACATTGTTTTCCTCTCGATTATGTTCAACATCTATCCCTTAAGGATTTAATGTGAGAAACCTTTCCTCATCCACCAATGCTTCTAATTTTGAAGGAAGAGCATTAGGGCTAAGGGAAGACCTTACAATGTTGTTCAGGAGATTGGTGGTGATTGTATCATTAGAGATGTCTAAGGGACTTGAATTTTCAACCAAAGTAGAGTTATCCATGGTCTTCTCATCCAAAGTTCTTGAAACTATAGGAGGAATAGGATAACTTATAGAATCATCATCCTCATCATATATTTTAGCTATTAGTTCCAAGGCATTAAGAGAAAAAGAACTTTCACACTCATCATTCTCAAGAGTATGCACAGAAATGTACTTTGTTAGATCTTCTACTACTAAAGGGTATGTATTCATGAGAGATATGAAGTTGTCAAAATTAGATACATAATCAAAGATTTAAAATGAAGAGCATGTAAATATATCATTATGATACATAGCTTGTATATAAGTGAGAACATGAGGATTTATATTAAGAAATTTTGTAGAAATTCTCAAAGTTTTTGATGCATGCTTGTAAAGATACCAAAGAGAAATAAGAAGAAGATGCCATGATGAAATGTCTTGAAACATCAATATTCAATAAGATCTAGTAAGACAAGACATGCAAAGTTTTGTGATACTTAATACACCCCAGATGTGAGACTATTTCACACACAAGCACTTGTTTGAGGGAAACGAGTACTAAAAGACACACAGACACGACAAAAAATAGAGTGGATAGGAGGAAAGAGTACTACACAAGAAGGAAAAGTTGATGGTTTTTAAAAGATTTTGATCAAAAAGATATGAAAAAGGTGTAAAACACCCAGTGTTGAAATACACACTGTGGAATTAAAAAGATGCCAATTTTCACACAATGATATGAAACTATGCAAAATTTTCAAATGAAAAATGAATATATGATTGAATATGAATGCAAAATCTGAAATGCAAGATATTTAGAATGAATGCAATGAAACAACACCAATTTATGCTTGTTTGTGCACCTAAAATGCTCATTTTTTCACTTTTTTCAATAAAAATGCACAAAATATGTAATGAAACTAAGAGGCTGATAAGGGACAGCAAATTAAAACATTTAAATCAGTCCAATAATGCAGAAAAAATTATCACAACACACCAATCTTACAATGGTAGATGAGAGATTATCCAAAATGTAGTAAAAATGCAAGGATTTTTGAAATGCTAATAGTGAAATTAAGCCATGAAACAATGCAAAATGATGAATGAATGGAATATAATCAGATTTAATGTGAAAAATTACTCAGATCAGATTTGAAAATGATGCCAAAATATTACAATGCTCAATGCAAAGTGAAAATTAAGGAAAAATGAATGAATATGCTAATTTTTGTTGAAATATGCAATGTGTAAATGCAAAATTTGAAATGTAGATGGAAAAACACACAATGAAGAAACACTACAGTCCAAATCAGATTTGAATAAATGTTAAATATGAGTAGTAAAATCTGAAACAAGATTTTAACTACAAACCCTAGCTTTTGGAATTACTAGGTTATGTGAAAAATGCAATATTTCAAGCAAACCCTAGCAAATAAAGTATGAAAATGTAATGCAAATGATTATAGAAACATGAATTTCTATAATTTATCTTAGATCTGATATAAATATCAGAAATTTAAATGATTTAATTGAAATACAATGCAAACGATGCCTTAATGCAAGCCTAGAATGCTTAATTTTTTCAATTTTTTCAAATTTATGCAATTTTTTTTTGTGTAGAATGATGAATATGATATGTATGAATGCAAATATGATTTACAACACTCAACAAGATGTAATGTTCATTAAAACATAGGTTCACCAAAATTTTATATATGAAAACAGGATTGAAGGAGAGTTGTTTAGTGTATATAGCTAATTAGATCCAATCAGACCCTTCTTTCACACATACATTCAAGGACATAGATTGAGCTAAGACAAAACTATGATAGAGGACTCAGCTATAGGTCTGATGTCACTATGAGATGATTGGAAAGATATAATATATTGATATTTTTCTAAAACCCTATTTTGGTTAGGCCTAAAACCCTAATTATGCAAAATTGTAAACAAACAGACGAAACCTGACAAATGCTCTAACAGGAAGGCACTAAATGCAGATTATATACATACCAAATTTTAGATTCCAAAAAGTAGAAACTTTAGGGATAAAAGAGCGGGCACCCATGTCTAATGTGGCACTTTTTCTGAGGGCTTTGGAGTAAAATATGCTTGAGACTGTAACTTGCTTAGAGATTTCTGACACTACAAAACTGGAGAACAAAAGAGCGGGTGCCCTTGTCCAATTAGGGATATTTTCTATCGTTTTCTTCAAATCTAGAATCTTTATGCTCTGCATTAACCTCCTACAACTCCTCTCCACAAGATATGACACCTATAACTTGCAATCACAAGAGAGGGGTTAGGGGTTGTGGTGTTTAGGAGCTTGCCTCGATCAAGCCCTAGAATAGCATTCAAGCCTTCCAACACCGTTGTTAGATAGAGAATGGGTGTCCTTGGTGGATAGAGGCAAAAACAAATGATATGATAAATTGATTGAAACATAAAGTAGATGTCACCTCAGAGGTGAAGCTCTCACAAGGAGATGAAGATCTTTCACACCATGAGGAGATGGATTGATGAAGACAAATCTGTAACAAACAAGTACAAACACAATACAATACTACTCTGCAACACAATGAAAGCCTTGAGTATCCTTAGCATAAGATCACAAGCTCACATTATCCATCTAGTTGTAAAATGAAGTCATTAATCTACTTAAATATGCATTCCCTCTAAAAATTTGTAAATTAAATTGAATAGACCAACAAAGGGAAACCTTTTAATAGTCACTTTGCTGACATTTAAAATTTGGGTCCCAGAAAAATAGGTCTGGACTAGGGTGTAGGAACCCAAGTCCAGGGGCCTATTTTGGGTCAAGATTAAGCATTAAAGTGGCCTCTAAGCCCCATTTGTCATTGGTTTTAGGGAATTTTGTTCCGAGATGAGTTTTATACATGCATGGTTAAATCCAAGGGACCCGAGAGCTAAACTTAGGACGTAAAAGTCCTAGGGGATATTTTATGACATAACAAGAGGTAAGAATGATGTCAAATGATTGTTCTAGGGCTTTCTTAACTAATTTAATCAATAATGTAATCTTCCCCATAGTTGGGAGGAAATATCCATTATGTGTCTTAATCATAGTATGTGTGGGTTCATAAGTTTCCTATATCAAGTCATGCATGTAGAGGAACTCTTTAGTTATCCCGTTCATTATACAATTAGGATCGATAAGGACTCCTCTTGTAGGATATCCACTTATACGTGTAGTAATGTAAAGAGGTCCCTCAATGTCTCTAATTGTAGTGTCATGTGGTGTAAAGATTATTTCAGGTGCAGGAGTCTTCCTCTTCCTATTAACTTGAGGAGGGACCATACCACATTTATTTTGATGAGAAGCCATGTATGTGAGACTAATACACACCAAGGCATTAGTTTGAGGAAATCAAGTTTTTGAAGATAAAAAACACACTAATTTCACTACAAACAAAGTAAGTATGATGTAAATAGTGCTACACAACAAGACAATATGAATGATTTAAAAGTTTACTCAAATAGTTGTGAAGAAAGTGTTTAAAACACTTAATGTTGAAATACACAATGTGTAATTAAAAAATTTGAAATTTTAATGTAAGGATACCAATTGATGCAACACTACAATTCAAAATCAGAATGAATGTTTAAGAGAGCAGCAAAATCTGAAATAAAATTTTGACTACCAACCCTATCTTTTACAAATAACTAGGTTATATGAAAAATGGAAGTTTAAAAAAAAAACCCTAACAAATGAGATATAAAAATGCAAGATGTGATATTATAAAATGATAAATCAGAATTTCAGATGTTTCCAATGATATGCAATGAAATAATGAAAAACTATGCCTTTATGCAAGCCTAGAATGCTTTTTTTCACTTTTCTCAAATTCATGCAAGATTTTTCAATGTAGAATGATAGATATAATATGAATTAATGCAAGATCTAATTTCAACACTCAGCAAGATGCAAATGCTTGATGCTATAGGTTCACCAAAATGTTATGTATGGAAAAAAGATGAATGATGGCAAGTGTGCAAACAAGATCAAACCCCTCTTTCACAATAACATTCAAGGACAAGATTGAGCTAAATCACAACCAAGGAAAAGGTGGACTCAACTACAGATCTTGTGCTCCTATTTTCTATAAAAATATGTGTTTTAACCAATATTTTTATCAAACCTTAGGTTAAGTATGAGTAAAACCCTAGTTATGAGATAATCAACTTGTAACAGATAAACGACAATAGAAATCCAAAATCTAAAATTACAAAGATGGTCAGGGAGATATCAAAACCTATGTCATGGAAGCTGGAAAGTCAGAGTACAAATTTGACAACTGCCCAAGTCTAGAAGTGAGAATCTACCAGAGGTTAGATATGAGAATATGTTGTAACTGATGCTCAGAAGCCAGATCCAGATCTTGAAAACCTAGAAGACTAGGGCTGTCCTATCAGAGGAATATTTTGGAACTTCTTTTGTATCTTGAAACCTTAATTCCTACATAGTCTTCTTTGAACTTGACTTTTCTTGAAACTTGTACTTGTAACCTGCACACAAGACAACAAGAGAGGGGTTTGGGGGTTGTGGTGTTTAGGGATTTCCCTTAGTCAAATCTTGGGTTAGCATTCAAGCTTTCCAAACACCATTGTTAGAGAGAGCGTACCCTTGCATGGTAGAGGCAAAAGATAATCCAAATGATGAAATGATTCAAATAGCAATGATGTCACCTCAGATGTGAAATTCTTAAGAGGATGAAGATTCTTCAACTCATAAGAAGATGGATGATGACTCCAAATCTACAACAAACACACACAATACAAACACAAATATGCAACAATAAGACAATGAATGCCTTGAATGTACTTTGCTCCACTATAATAAGTTTGCAATATCCATCTAGGTTCATAATGAAACCAAAAACTCACTTATATATGCTTTCCTGGTAACATTCCTAAAATTAAATCACAAAATTTGACAAAGAGGAACATTTTTAAAGGTCCTAGGCTGACATAACATTGATTTACCGCAACCAATCAGGGAGGACTTGGGCAGTTGGCACCCAAGTTTAGGGGCCCAATTTTAGTCCAAGATAAGGTTAATGAAGGGCCCAAGGTCCCAAATTCATATGGGTGACGGGATATTTTCTTCGGGATGATCAATTATAATGCATAATGAGATAAATAGGACCCAGGAGCTAAACTAGGAGGTAAAAAGGCATGTGTACACTTTTTACTCCATAACACTTATAAATGGCCCTCAACAACCTAACTTGCTTAGGATCTCCTAGAAGATCTTGTTCTTCTTCGAATGACTCTTCTTCATTAGCTTCATCTTCACTTTCTTCTCTTCTTATTGGCTCAAACCCTCTTCACAACTCTTGCAATGCATTGATTTGCCTTTGCAGTGCTCTAAGACTCTCTTCTGTCAAAGCATTTCTCCCACCACCATGGTTTCTTCGTGGAGGCATCTTGATCTTCTTCTTTTCTATTCAACCCACAACCACAAGTCCTGGTGTAAACTGGCTCATGCTTGGTGATCTCTCTACACACTCAAGAACTTTTGCTCTGATACCACTTGATGAGGGGGGAATCCTAGAACACACAAAAACATATATTTCTCACAAAAATAGGAATATTCTTTTATTAACAGAGAACAAGTTAGATTATATAAATTAACATGAAATTAGAGGATGAAATCCTCAACAAGATGCAACACATTACAACTTCCTCTAAATTCTAGAAACTTCTGCCTTTTGTATCTCCAAATCTACTAGGATTTTCTATTTTTCCTCCTTTTCATGACTCACCACTTTCCCCTCCTTCCCTAATACTAAAATATTCTCAAAAAATTGTCATAAATAGCTCTTTTTGGCACCTTCCAGCCAAAATTTTAAAATTTGCAACTCCCTCTAAAAATAGCACAACTTCTGAGAGCCATAACTTTTTATTTTAGTGCCTGATTGAAAAACCGTTTGATGCATTGGAAAGATCATAGAAAACTAAACTTTAAACATGCCCATTTTTAGGGCCATACACATCTTCTAAGTGCCTAAAAAATTGACTTTGAAACTTTTTCAAGGCTTTTTAAAGAAATGAAAACTTTAATATCTTTCAACCCACAAATGATCTTAAGCTAATTCCTTCACCATAGGTTATATTTCCAATTCTAGAGGTTTGAGTAAATTTTTGTTTCCAAACATGCTCAAAAACAAACTTTCTAAAACTAGTAGGTTGTTATTTCTAGCCAATTGGTAATTTTAGATGGTTCTAAATCATTATTCAATCAAATGGGTATCTGGAAATACCAAAATTGAAAAGAAAAAAATAAAATCATCATTTTTTGGTGATGCAAGATTTCCCTTACACCACTGGATGCTCTTGCATTAGACACCCAGGGTAATTTAAGAAGTGACTTTGTCACATTTGAGGTGTTTGAGGAAAACCCAAATGGTCAACCTCTATCTCAGACAACCGGGAAGAATCTTTGATAGGCATTCCCATACACTTAACCAAACATTCTTCATATTACCTATTCTTGATACTTCTTCCCACATGGCTATCTAGGATTTCTTCTATCTCCTCTAAAGTAAGTGCCAAAATACTGGACTGTTCTTTTGTTGGTCCATCTTGTATCCCACCATCATGATACTCTGTTAAATCAGAAATGTTGAACATAGGGGAAATATTGATTCCACTTGGCAACTCTACCTCATATGCATTTCTTGAATCATGCTTCTTCAAGATCTTTCATGGTCTAAATTACATCATCTTCAACTTATTATATATCCCCATTGGGAACCTTTCTCTACTTAGGTGAACCATGACTTCCTCACCAACCTTGAATTCCTTAAAATTTCACTTTTGATCTACATTAGCCTTGTACTAATAATTCATTTTATTAATGTGTTGTCATACCTCTTCATGTAAGCTCTTCAGGTTCTCTGTAACGTCTTCAGCCTCGACACTACTCTTCTCTCCTATGTCTTTCTCAACTCATAAGTGTTTCTCAGACTACTCTCATATTATTTGGAATGAGGATTTACCACTACTCCTCTTGATATAATTGTTATATGCAAAATCTACTTGTGATAATATCAAATTGCATCCCTTGGGATTATCTCCTACTAACCATCTCAGAAGGTTTCCCAAACTTTGATTCACTATCTTTGTCTATCCATCAGTCTATGGATGATGTGTAGAGATAAACTTCAACTTCTTCCATAAGGTCCTTTAGAAAAACCAAACAAACTTTATATCCTGATTTGAAACTATGATTTTTGGAAGACCGTGTAGTCTAACCACCTCCTTGAAAAATAATTTTGTAACATGAACAACAATAGTCATCTTTTGGGATAGAATGAAATGTGTCATCTTTGAAAATTTGTAAACCACCATAAATATTGAATCATCTCCTCTTTGTGTTCTTGGAAATCTAAGAACAAAATCCATGCTACCACAACTTTTATGGTACATGGAGTGGCCAATACAAGTTGGTATTCTGACTAACTCCCTTGGTCATTTGGCATACTCTACAACTTTGAATGAAATTCTTCACATCCTTATGCAATTGTGCCCAATAATAGTTCTCACTAACAAGAACAATAGTCTTATCTCAACCAAAATTCCCTGCTAACCCTTCACTATGCTTTTCCTTGATTAGGATCTCTCCTATAGATCTCCTTGGAAGGTACAACTGGCTTCCTCTAAACAACATACCATATTAGATTATGTAATCCAACCATCTTGTCCTATTCATGGTAACAGGCTCCAAACAAGATTTCCAAACCTATGCAAAGTCTGGATCTTCAGGGTATAAATTATTGAGTTCATTGAATCTAACAATTTCTATCTTCATCTCTGTCAATAAACTTTGCCTTCTACTTCAAGCATTTGCAAATCTGTTGGAATTCCCACTCTTGTGCTTACAAAAAAAAAGTATAAATATGTAAAATCTCAACCCATTTTAAGTGCCTTTGATTTAACTTTCCTTGGCTATTAAGATATTGTAAATCCTAATGATTAGTATATAAAACTAACTCTTTCAACAAGAAATAATGCCTCCATTTCTTCAAAGCATAAAATATAGCATAAAACTCATGTTTGTAAATAGAATACTTTTTCTTGGCATCATTAAGAGTCTCATTGAAATAGGCAATGGGATTACCTTCTTGACTCAAAATAGCTCCTAGAGCACTGCCACTAGCATCACAATCTACCTGAAATACCTTATTAAAATTTGGAAGTGTCAAAACATGTTGCTCTATGTAAATCTGTTTCAATGTATCAAAACTCTTGGCTACTCTTGTAGCCAATTTAAACTCTTTTCTATCCCCTCTCATTTTCTTAGTTAGGGGTGCACAAATGCTACTAAAATTCTTGATAAATTTTCTATAAAAAGTTTCCAAACCATGAAAAGATTGTACCTCTGAAACAATCCTTTGGGGAGCATTAAATTATAGTCATCACTTTCTTTGGATCCATTCTAACAACCTTACCTAAGATTAAAAAAATCAAAGATACACCAACTCCTTCTTCACGAAACTACATTTCTTTAGATTAATCAACAACTTCTCTTCCCTTATTTTCTTAAAAACTCTTTGCACATGCATCAGGTGCTCCTTTAAAATCTTACTAAAAATCAAAATATCATCTAAATAAATAATGACAAATTTACCCAAAAACTCATTTAATACCTCGTTCATGATCCACATGAATGTGCTCGGTGCATTGGTTTGCCCAAATGGCATGACTAACCATTTCTATAGGCCCTCCTTAGTCTTGAAGGATGTCTTCCATTCATCTCCTTTGATTTTGATCTAGTGATATCCACTCTTCAGATCAATCTTTGTAAAGCACTTTGATTCACTCAAGCAATCCATAATATCATCCTTCCTCGGTAATGGAAATTTGTACTTGATTATAATTTCATTGATGCCTTAATAATATGTACACATTCTCCACTCTCCATCTTTCTTTGCTGCTATTACTATAGGTACTACATATGGACTTAGACTCTCCCTTATCAATCCTTTCCTTAACATCTCGTGAACTTGTTTGTTCAACTCGTGACGATGTCCTAAAATTGTTCCAATAGATCTAATTATTCTACTGGTACATCTTCACATTTCTCCTAGTTGATCTTAGGAATCAATGCAAAGTACTAACACTCATTCCTCATACCATCCAAAAATTTCCTGCCATCTACCAATCAAATCCTAGCATTACTACATACCTTTTCTTCCACCTCCTTTCAATGCTTCAAATTATGACAAACTCCATCCTAGGGAATAGGTGTTTGCATGGACATCATGGACAACACACCTATCATACTTCCATAGCCTTCCCAATAGCATATGCCATGCATCCATTAGTAGGATATCACATAGTACCTCATCATGGTGAAAGGAAGCTAGGTGTGCGGAAATCACTTTCTACACTAATCTAATGAGGGGAGAGGAGAGCTATACAAATTCAATTTAATCCTTACAATTATAATTAGCATGAAACATATAACAGAGATATTGCAGCAATACACATAGAACCAAAAAGAAGATAGAAGAAGAGAGACAAGATATATCATGGGGAAAACCCTTATTGGGTGAAAAACCCCACACTTAGAAACCTGTACAATGTATTATCAAAACTGAATATGGTTTACAATACACTTGCAATGCAAGCTTCAATAGTCTTTGATACTCGTGTCTAGAGTCAATCCGGCAGCATAACAGTACCTGTCAATCACATACTACATCTATGTTTATATAGAATATACAAGGCAAAATTGGCTCTATCTTGGAATGGGTGTCCAACTTGGCCTCATGGCCCAAAACCCACGCCTATGGACACTTGGTCAACATTGTAAGATGTATCTAATACTTTTCCATAGCTCCCATCCCAAAGAGGTCACCTATCTCCAAAATGGGCTATGACAGATGCTCTTATGACTCTTATGACCGTCATAGAATCTGTCATAGCAGTTACAACTTACAACTGTAAGAGAATCTATCATACACAGTCTATAAATAACATATTCTCTTAAAATATGTCATAGTCCACCTTGGGGCACCCAAAGATGCCTTTTTCAAAGATGCTCTTTGACACATGTCTTCACCTATCTTACAAGCTTTTATTTTTGACTCTTACATGTCATAACTTCGTCATATGAATCCGTCATAACTATTTCGGTCAACATTCCATTACACAACATCCAAGATGCCGACACATGGAAAAATACTCCTACCACAAAGTGGGACGCCTATCTCCTCATGTGAGGACAAAATTACAAGTTGTCATCTTCCATGTAGGATGACACATCACTGTGCCACATCCCACAAAATGACAATATGGAATTTACAATTAATTTACATTATAGGCAATGAATAAATCAATACAATCAAAATAATGGAAGGAATTACCAAGGTTGAGACGCCTTAATTCCCAACACATGGTACTCTCTAATCTTGAACTTGACTAAATACTACTTTGACCAAAGCTCTATGGTCCTTCTGCTACCATGCAATTTGATATGGATGTGAATGCCTTCTCCTTTTCAACTTCAACTTGTTAACCATCTTGTATGAGAAAATATTAAAAGTGCTTCTACTATCAATAATAATATCACAACATTTACCTTCACAGTTGTATCTTGTGTAGAATAAACTCTTCCTCTGATTTGGTTCTTTCTCCTCATTTAACAAGGTTCTTCTAAGAACTAGGGTTTCTCCCTTTTAGCATCTTCAAAATTCTTGGACTAAGTATCTTCATCTACATGTGGAACTTGTACATTACCTTTAGGTCTTCTATTTGTCCTTCCTTAATGTTGTGGACACTTGTAGGCTTGATGTCCTTCTTCTCCAAATTGGAAACATGTTCTTCTAAAGCCTCCTCTTCTAGGTCCTTGTCCAAGTCTTCCTCTTTCCTCACCATTATTTTTGTCATGAGGGAGATAGGTATTATCTCCTATCTAATTTTAATTGGTGCTTGCTTCTTAATTGTTCTTTGGATCTTCATTTTGGCCTACATAGGATCATTCACTACTTCCATGACCTCTTCCTCATTTTTTGCTTTCAAATCTTTTATTTATCTTCTCCACCTTTTAAGCAAAATGGTATGCATTTTCTATTGTGGTCATTCTAACTAGGCTCAGTTCCTCTTGAAAACTTGGTCTCAACCCATTAATGTAATAGGATACCTTCTCCTTGTTGGCCTCTGCATGGTTTGTTTTGATATTAATCTTAAAAAACTCTTTTGATACTCCTTAATAGACTTTTTACCTTGTTTCAATCCTTACGGCTTCTTCAAAAACTCCAACTCATAGTCTATAGGAATGAACTGCTTCTTTAGATTTCCCACCATCCAATCCCATCTAGTGATCTTTCCTTTTCCTCTTCTATTTCTCTCTAACTGGGCCTATTTCCACCAAATATTGGCATGGCCCTTCAACTTCATTTTTACAAACTTGACCTGTTCTGGATTCTCCACCTTTTAATACTTGAAATATTCCTCCATATCATTTATCCAATCAATAAGATCTTCCTGATTCAAATTACTAGAATGGGTAGAAACTTCAATCCTAGGCCTCTTTTCAATCTTATAAATTTCCCTCAACAACCAAAGTTGATCAGGATCCCCTACAACATCTTGTTCTTCTTCAAACAAGTCTTCTTCTTCAACTTCATCTTCACTTTGTTCTCTTCTTCTTAGTTCAAACCCTCTTCATAGCTCCTCTTGCAATGCATCAATTTGTCTTTGCATGTCTCTAAAACCCTCTTCTATCATATAATTTCTCCAACTACCATGGTTTCTTCATGGAGGCATCTTGATCTTCTTCTTTTCTATTCAACCCACAACCATAAGTCCTAATGTAAACTCTCTCATGCTTGGCAACCTGTCTACACACTCAATAGCTTATGCTCTGATAAGACTTGATGATGGAGTAAATTTCAGAACATACAACATAGATTTCCCAAAGAAAATAAGAATGCTCTTTTATTAAACTAAAAATATTACATTATAGAAATTTGAATCAAATCAGATGATGAAACACTCAATAGGTTGTAAAGTATCATAGCTTCCTTCCTTTGGATTATATAACCTTATTCCTTTTGTAGCTTCAAATCTACTAGGGTTTTTTATTTTCCCTCCATTGCAAGTATGTGCTAATTGGTGTTGTCATTGATGTCAACATGTTTGTGTTGTCATTGGTGTCAACTGTGTCCTCTACTATTACTGTTGCTAGTTGATTAAGTTTTTGATTTAATGATGATGTGATTGCCTTGAAGAAGTGTTGAAGGTGTTAATAATATGTTCCTCTTACTAGGTTTCCAAGTGTTTTTGAGAAATTTTGATTAATATTGGAAACAGTGTGTTGAAGAAGTTTTTTGGCTTACATAATACTATTCGAGTTTTTTCTCCGCATTTCTTCTATGTTGGAGATCTAAGTGTACAGTTTGGATATGTTGTTGAGAAGTGTTTAAAGATCCTAAATCTAGAATTTGGTACTCTGGATTGTTGTGCAGTGAAAGTTATGCTCACCAATTTGAAGACAGTGTTTGGCAGTGTTTGCAGAATGTCTAGGAGAAAGTATTTTGCTCTTCATTTCTCTACAGAATGGTTTTAGGTGTTGTAGTTCTGGATATATGCTTATAAAGTTCTTATCTATCTTCTATCCAGAAGGTTTTTGATTTGGTGCTCTGAAAAATAATTTCTTATGTAGCAGTGTTCGACAGTGTTGTTTGTAAGTAGAATATGAACCTCCTTCAGGTGAAAGTTGTTATGGTTGAACTTGTTGGTTTCCAGGTGACTTCAAAATGTTTGTGGATCTTTCTAGATTGTGTTAAATCTTTGTGCAAGTCTCACAAGGTGTGCTTATCTTTGAGGGAGCATGTGCTTAAAAGTTCTTAGTGTTAACACAAGTTTGGCTGACTTGGTTGTTCACACTAATTTCGGTTATGCTTTGGTGATTGACGGTGAAAGCATGATGAAGCATGTAAGAATGGATTTAGGTCCATGCTAAGGTTTGGTGTGGTTTGCATTCATTCCTTTCCTCCATGGGAATGTTTAGGTCTAGACCTAATTTGAATTTTATGAGCTAAGATGTGTTGCTAACCTTGGAGATTGATTTCAAGGTTGATGATGGTATAAATAAGTTTCAAGAGTTCATGTGTGTGAGCAATCATGGAGGATATAATGTTTTTAATGTGAATTTGATCAAGACAGTAATAAATTTCATGTGTTAGGTGACTAGATGTAGTGAGCAGGAGTCTACTCTTTTCTGGTATGGTTGTGAATGTGATGTTTGTTGTGCTTCATTGGAACTGAACCCATGCATTTGTTAGATACAATTATATTAGTTCATCCTTGGTAGTGAGCCTCTTCTTCTTTCTTCTTCTTCTAGATAGTGAGTCCTTGGTAGTGAGGCTTTCTTTTTCTAGGCAATGAGCCTTGGGTAGTGAGCCCTAGGTAGTGAGCCCTTTGGTAGTGAGCCCTTTGTAATTTGGTATTGTTACTACATTATATTGTGAGCTAATCCTCACCGTAGTTTTTTCATTTTAGGGTTTTCCATGTAAAATATGGCGTTCTCTTGTGTATGGTGCTGGCATGTTTAAGTTTTTGTTACTTGCTTCTCATGTTTAATCATCATAACAGATTAAGGGTTGAGGTGAACTGATGTGGATGTGAATATGTTTGTGAGGGTTTGAAATTTCTAATACAACTAATTCACCCCCCTCTCTGTTGTCTTTTTTGCGTTCAACATCCTTGTTTTCATGACTCACCACTTTCTTCTTCTCTACTAATAAATGATTATTAAAAATTGGTCATAAATAGCCCTTTTAGGCATCTTCTAGCCAAAATTTTGAAATTTGTAACTCCCTCCAAAAATAGCTCAAATTTTGAGAGACATAATTTTTGATCCAGGTGTCTGATTGATGAACCGTTTAATGCATTGGAAAGCTTTTGAAAAACCAAACTTCTGATTATGTCCATTTTCAAGGCCACACTTGGCCTCTAAGTGCCTCAAAATTGTCTTTAAAATTTTTTCAAGGGTTTTTAAAGAAACAAAAACTTTAATATCTTTCAACCCACAAATGGTCTTTGGCCAATTTCTTCACCATAATTTATATTTTTTAATTCTAGAGATTTGAGTAAATTTTCATTTCCATACATGTTCAAATGCAAAATTTCTAAAAATAGTAGGTTGTTATTTTTATCCGCTTGGTAATTTTGAAGGTTTCAAATCATTATTCAAGAAAATGTGTATCTGTAAATACCAAAATTGAAAAGAATACAAAACAAAATTATCATTTTTTGGTGATGCAAGATTGCCCTTACACCATTGGATGCTCTTGCATTAAACACCCAGGGCAATTTGAGAAGTTACCTTGTCATATCTCATGTGTTCAAGGAAAACCAAAACAATCAACCTTTATCTTAGACAACGTGTAAGAATCTTTGACAGGCCTTCCCTTGCACTTAACTAGATATTCTTCACATTGCCTATTCTTGGTACTTCCCAAATGTCTATTCAGGATTTCTTTTATTTCCTCCTCTAAAGTAGGTGTTGAAATACTCCACCGCTCTTCTGTTAAATTAGAATTGTTGAACATAGGGTGAATTTTGATTCCACTTGGTAGCTCTACCTAATATGCATTTCTTGAATCATGTGTCTTCAAGATCCTACATGGTCCAAATTTTTCA
Organism: Cunninghamia lanceolata; assembly: GCA_027924645.1. NCBI lineage: Eukaryota > Viridiplantae > Streptophyta > Pinopsida > Cupressales > Cupressaceae > Cunninghamia > Cunninghamia lanceolata. The sequence goes on from BSBN01000193.1 coordinate 12,855,431, forward strand.
TCTTCAACTTATTATATGTCCCCATTGGGAACCTTTATTTCCTTAGGTGAACCATGACTTCACCACCAACCTTGAATTCCTTAAACCTCCACTTTTGATCTACCTTAGCCTTGTATTGAGAATTCATTTTATTAATGTGTTGTCATACTTATTCATGTAAGCTCTTCAGTTTCTATGTAAAGTCTTCAACCTTGGAACTACTCTTTTCTCCTAAGTCTTTCTTAGCTCAGAAGCATTTCTCAAACTACTTCCATATACAATTTGGAGTGAGGATTTACCAATACTCTCATTGACAAAATTATTATATGAAAACTCTTCCTGTGGTAATATCATATCCCATCCCTTGGACTTATCTCCTACTAAGCATCTCAACAGGTTGCCCAAACTTTGGTTCACTAACTCTATCTGTCCATCAATCTCTAGATGATGTGTAGAGCTAAACTTTAACTCAATCTTTAACCTCTTCCATAAGTTTTTTTTGAAATACCCAACAAACTTGGTATCCTAATTTGAAACTATGCTCTTTGGAAGACCATGTAGTCTAACCACCTCCTTGAAAAATAATTCTTCAACATGAAGAACATTAGTAGTCTTTTGGCATGGAATGAAGTTTTCCATCTTTGAAAATTTGTCAACCACCAAAAATATTGAATCATGCCTTCTCTGTGTTCTTAGAAATCCAAGAACAAAGTCCATGCTAATATCCTCCCATGATTTCTATGGTATAGGCGGTGGCTGATACAAGCTGGTGTTCTGACTAACTCCCTTGGCCATCTGACATACTCTACAACTTTGAACAAACTTGTTCACATCCTTGTGTAACTATGGATAGTATTAGTTCTTACTAAAAATAACAATGGTCTTATCTCGACCAAAATGCCCTGCTAACCCTCCACTATGGTTTTCCTTGATAAGGTTCTCTCTCATAGCACTCATCAAAATGCACAACTAGATTCATCTAAACAACATACCATCTTGGATTATGCAATCCAACCATCTCATCCTATCTAGGGTAACAGGCTCCAAACAAGATTTCTAGGTCTCTAAGTTTGGATCTTCAAGGTACAAATTCTTAAGTTCATTGAACCCAACAAACTCTATCTTCATCTCTATCGACAAATTTTGCCTTGTCCTTAAGGAATCTACAACTTTGTTGGACTTCCCACTCATGTGATTCAAAACAAAAGTATAACTCTGCAAAAGCTCAACCCAAATTAAGTGCCTTTGATTTAACTTTCGTTGACTATTAAGATACTACAAATCCTAATGATTAGTATATAAAACAAATTGTTTTGGAAACAAATAATGCCTCCATTTCTTCAAACCCTTAACTATAGCATAAAACTCCTAATCATAAAAACATAATACTTTTTCTTGACATCATTAAGCTTCTCGTTGAAATAGTCAATGGGTTTATGTTCTTGATGTTATGTCATAAATTGTTGACACTAGACAATTTCACACAAGGTTTATCTCCCTTTTGAATGTTGTACCAACTTTAGGACTTGATTAAGGATCTTGGATAGGTCCACTAGCCACACACCCTTCTAAGAGCTAATTTTCTAGGTCACTAGTGCCTAAGTGTTAGTGTCCTACCAGTTAGGCCCTAAAAAGGTTCCAAATTAAAGTATGTCAGCCTTGTGTGCCTTATGTATTGCACCATTTTAGCATTATTTTATTTGGGCCCCGACAAGAAATTTGAATGCATATATACACATGTCTCTCTCACTTATTCACTCCTAATTGGCTAATGATCTAATGACCTCATGGTTCTCTATGCAATTGCTCTCTAACAAACTTCTATCTACAAGCTCTCTATTTGTGTAGAATATTGTGGTGTGTGCTAACCCTTGTTGCAAATCTTGGTGGAAGCTCCTTCCTCCTTCACTCACTCCTTGTAGTGATTTTATTTTGACATCATCCCATCACTTGGATTTGATGCTCTTGGTAACATCTTTTCTTTCTACTTTCTTACATTTATCTTCTATTATTCAGATCTACCTCTCCCCTCCTAGGGCACACATTCTTTATCTAATCCATGATGTTGTGGAGATGGAAACACCATTCATAGGGTTTGACTTAAGAAAATCCCTAAACAACACCATTAGTTTCCCTCTTTTATGTGTGTAGGTCAAAGATGAAAGATCTGATAGAAACAAATGATAGAAAGACAGAAGGATCAGGGATACAAATCGCCACCCTGAAATCTAGGATAAAACCCTAGGACACTTATGCTCAATCAAATTTGTCCTCCTAGATCTTCCCTAATTTCTAGCAGTAACATCTGACAGTCTTTCTCTGCTCAATTTAGCTCCTGATTTCTAGGTTTTTATCTCCAATAGGTTAGAAAGCTCTATTTTACCATATTTCATCATAGAAACCCTAGATCTAGCCTCATTAATTTAATCTTCTCAATTAAAACAAAGGGACAAAAGCCCTATAGCTTGGCTCTCCTTCAGGACTATAGCCAAGCTTAGTTTGTGTTCCAATGTTCGATTGAAAGGATTGGCCTAGCCAATTGACTAGTGAGATGGTCCCTCTTTTTCATAAAAATTTTTGGTGAACCAGATGTGCTACAATTATCCTTCTTTGCCTAGATCTACAATTGTGTTTAATTAGTTGATGAATCTGAATATATGTTTATGTCACATATATCCTTTTATCTCATAGATTTAATTTAGAAAGAAACACACTTATAAATCCCTATAGCTATATAGTTAGGGTTACCAAAATTAAACATTCTAGTGAACATGACGTATCTTACACTTTTATAGCCTTCTTTGTTCAGATTTGATCTATTTACCATCTCAAATCAAGTTAGTACTTAATTTATTAAACACTCTTTATTTGTGCATCTTGCATTTGTACTCTTTCATTGTTGTGGCTACCAAAAACCTCAACTTCTTGGTAAACCCCACTAATCTTGCACTTAGTGGTGATGATTTCAAACCTATTTCAAATCTTTGCTATGTTGATTAGTTGTCAAATCTGATTTCAAATTGTTGTAACATATCATACTTTTCCTTTGTGTTTAATTTAGAAAATAAGAACATTCATGCATCTATCTTTTCTTTGAGATTTAAAATAAAAAACATAAACAAACCTATCTAAATGCAACCATGGCTTTTATTTCATCATTTGCCAACTTTAATTGAAAGATTTGTGAAATTGATCTTCCATTTATTAAATATGGTAAAAATAAAGCATTTCTTATGCATTTATATTCCTTTGATCCCTCTCCTAAGATTCCTCCTAGTTATGAGGAGATCTTGGCACAAAAGGATGAAATAATTGACACATTCCTTAACATTACTTCACCTTTTCATAATTTGGATGATTTCTCTTCTAAAGATGAGGCTTTAGTGGATGTTGAGCATACTACTTGTACTTATACCACATCTTCCATAGTACATGATGATTCCATGACTCATCATATTAAGCTTCCTCCTTTAGTCGCATGTTCAAGTACCTTGGATATCACTAAGGATGTGAAGACCCTTGATATTCCTCCTCTAGTTGCATGTTCAAATATCTTGGATATCTCTAAGGATGTGAATATGCTTGATATTAATCCTTTAGTTGCATGTTCAAGTACATTGGATATCACTAAGGATGTGAAGACCTCTTTTCTTACTCCTTTGATTGCATGTTCAAACGCCTTAGACATCACTAAGAATATAATCATTGATAATTTTCTTAACATCAGTCTATCGACCCTTCATTCCAATGCTCTCCCTTCAAAAGATAAAACATTAGTGAATGAAGAGCCTTCTCTCACATTGAATCCCTTGGGGATGGATGTTGAACATAATAAGAAAGACAATAATATAAATTCCATCAACATCAATAGATTTATCCCACCCACTAAGGGGATGTTGGATAAGTGTAATAATGTTCAAAAAATTCCTAAAATCATTGTGCATAAGGCACCTAATTTGTCTCCTATTGCTAAACCTTTGATTACAGTTCAAGGTGTTCCAAACCCATCTTGACCTATCGGTTACATTTTCAACTTTGTAAAACAACTTACTCAAAACAACAATTGGTTCAAAATGTGTCACAAAAACCTAGTTACCATGTGATTTCTCACATGTACAACACTTGAAACAATAATTAGAATAAGCAAGAACTGAGTGTTCCCATTTCTCTTCCACATTTGCAACCTTTTCTTCCACCACCTCATCATCTTTCACAACATACTACTAGAGAATATGATCTTGTCGAGCAACTCTGTGCTACTCCAGCTAATATCTCACTCTAGGATTCAATATAGACCTCGCCCACATACCACAAAATGTTGCAGGAGGCTCTACAAAAGGTAGTCATTACACCTATTAGACTAAATGATGTAGTATCTCTATTTTATTGTATGCATGTGATGCGTTTAGACATCACCTTTTCACAACATGAATTACCTCCCATAGAAGTACAAAACCAATATGATCCTCTCATGATATTTGTCATTATTATTAGAACTTGAATAAAGCATACTATGATTGATAATGGATCAGGTCTTAATGTTTGTGACATTGAACTTTTACATAATATTGGTGTAGATACCTCCCTTATCAAGTCTGATACTCTAAATATTTGTGGCTTCGATAATGTTGGTAGACAAGCACTAGGTACAGTCACACTACCTGTTACAGTTGGACCTATGACATTATCTACACTTATCGATGTCATGCCTGGCACTCTTACATATAATCTTCTTCTAGGTAGACCATGGATCCATGCCATGAAGGTATTCATGTCTACCCTTCATCATTCGAAGAAGTTTGTTTATGATAACAAACTCCATACAATTGAGGTTAATCCTAATCCAAATAGTTGTTTATAGGCTAAAACAGAAATCAACCTCTTCCTTCTACACCTTTAAACACATTAATTCCATCTCTATCAATAATAGATTCACCAATCCCTCTTGTTGTAGATAATGTTGAGCAAGAGCATGGATCATCTTCAAATAAGTTCTTCAGTGATGATTATGGTTCATTAGACTTTACACCTACCTTCATGGGTGAGTATAAAGTCTCACTATAAAAATCAAAAAATTCAAAGGTATCTACAATATCTTCTACATAATCTGTCTTGGGGGAAACCCCTTGTAGTGATGTATCTTTTGAGAACACATATCATTTAGACATGTGCTTCCATAAAGCTCTCATGTCTGCTTTACATTCATTATTCATTCTATCTTAAATCAATTGCTCCCTGATGGAGTTAGCAATCACTTTAATGTGGGGACATACATTATACTATGAAATTTACTTTATTGATGCACCACATGTGATGAAGGGGTCAATCCCAAAACACACAATAACATAGTTTTCACCCATAGAAAATAGGAATGTTCTTTTATTGGTTTGGAAAACACATTACATTATAGAAATTGGAATGAAATCAAAGGATGAATCCTCAACAGGCTACAACACATTACAACTTCCTATCTCTAGATTCTGGAACCTTCTACCTTCTATAGCTTTAAATCTACTAGGGTTTTTGTTTTCTCTCTTTTTTCTAACTCTCCACTTTCCCCCTTTTCACTACCACAAGCGATTCCCAAAAATGGTCATAAATAGCCCTTTTTGGCATCTTCCAGCCAAGATTTTGAAATTTGTAACTCCTTCCAAAAATAGGTCAACTTTTAGGAGCCATAACTTTTGATCTTAGTGTCTGATTGATGAACCATTTGATGTGTTGGAAATATCATAGAGTACTATACTTGCTAGGAATCTACTCTGTTGATTCTGCCCATTTTTAAGGCTATACGGGGCCTCTAAGTGCCTCATATCTGACTTCAAAACCTTTTCAAGAGTTTTTAAAGAAATAGAGACTTTAATATTTTTCATTCCATAACTGATCTTTGGCCAATTCCTTCACCAAAGGTCATATTTTTTAATTCCAAATATTTGAGTAAATTTCCTCTTCCATACATGCTCAAATGCAAACTTTCTAAAAATAGCAGTTGGTTATTTTTTGTGGGTTGGAAAAACTAAAGGTTCTACATCACTATTCAAGCAATTGTGCATCCTAAAATACAAAATTTGAAAAGAATAGAAAACAAAATCATCATTTTTTTGGTTGATGCAAGATTTCCCTTACACCACTAGATGTTCCTACATGACCTTGTTAGATCTCAAGTGTTCAAGTAAAACCCAAGCGCTCAACCTTTGCTTTAGACAAACAAGAATAATCTTCAACATGCCTTCCTTTCCACTTCACTAGATATTCCTCATATTGCCTATTTTGTGTACTTCCCACATGGCTATCCAAGATTTCTTCTATCTCCTCCTTTGAAGTAAACACTGGGATATTCCATTGTTCTTCTATTGGTCCATCCTCTATGTCACCTTCATGATACTCTATTAAATCAACAATGTTGAACATAGGGGAATTGTTGATTCCACTCAACAGCTCTACTTCATGTGCATTTCTTAAATCATGCTTCTTCAGGATCCTGCATGGTCCAAATTTCTTCATCTTCAACTTATTATATCCCCATTGGGAATCTTTCTTTGCTTCAGTGAACCATGACTTCATCACCAACCTTGAATTCCTTAAAATTTTGCTTCTGATCCGCCCTAGCCTTGTACCAAGAATTCATTTATTAATGTGTTTTCGTACCTCTTTATGCAAGATCTTTAAATGCTCTATAATGTCTTAAGCCTCGACACTACTCTTCTCTCCTTTGTCTATCTTTCTCAGCTCAAAAGGATTTCTTAGACTACTCCCATATACAATTTGGAATGGGTATTTACTAGTTCTCCTATTGATAGAAATGTTATATGAAAACTTTGCCTATCGTAATATCAAATCCCATCCCTTGGGCTTATCTCCTACTAAGCATCTCAATAGGTTGCCCTAACTTCGATTCACTGTCTTTGTTTGTCCATCAGTCTATGGATGATGTGTAGAATTGAACTTCAATTCCATCCTTCCATGGGAGGGAGTATTTATTTGCATGGGGCTCCATCCTTCTCACTTCTAGGGGGTTATTGACCTCTTTACATCCTCTCTTATGGGGGTTTGTATATATTTATTGATTTTATCTTTGTGTAGGCTTTAGTCCTTGGGGGTCTTGATGTTGAGTCCTTTCATCACTTATTTTGTATTTTCTCTATTTTAGAAAGGGGTTTTACCCACAAGGTTTTTCTCCCTTTCTTCATTTGTGAGAGATTATTTGTTCATGGGTACCTAACATGGCCTTGTACCTAGGACCCATACTTGCATCATTTGCATATTTTTCATTCTCCCTAAGTTGCACTTAATGGGCAGTGTTGGTGTAATTAAATATTTAATTACACTTTATTACATTTACTTTGGGATTTTTTAAGTCACCTAGGGTTTTCTTATCTTGCAATTATAAAAGAAAGATGTCATATGTAATTATTCAATCGAATTTCATTATTACATCCAATATTGTGCAAATTTATCCTCTCTACCTTTTTTTTCTCCTGTAGAAGGCAATTATAATGAATGCATGTCCGCTATCTAATCATTCTAACATTTTTCCAGTACAAAACCATACACATTTTTTTTAATAAAATTAAGTATAATTATATCATTTTATAATAATGAGGATGATAAAGAATTTTTCCCATTTCCATAAATCATATACAATAAATGAATAAACTAACATTCATACAATACATATTACATGATTCCATCATCATCTTGATGCTATGATTACAATTTCATAAAATAATAATATTACGTATATCTCAAATGGAATATAAATGATATCTCTGAGTAACCAAGTCTTCAGCATTCTTCAACTACAACAGAGAAAGCATCACCCAAGTGCTTTACCTCCAACCATAGACTAGCAGTCCCTTGCACACCTTCCATCTGGAAGTGGCCCTACCCTTCATGAGGGAAGTGGATTAAGAGAATCAATAAGATCCATCTTGCCATCTAAGAACTAGTGTTGTGTCAATTTACAAATAATCAATTATACAAATCTAGAATCCCTATGACTAAGTATAACTCAATCTAATCGTTTTGCAATAAAAGGAAGGCCTTGTAAATAGACAATGCAAGTAGTGATTTTGTATTACTTTGGAAAAATATTGAAGAATTCATAACACATTCCTCAAAAAAAGATGTGTGTCATACGTTCACACAATTCTATCTCAAACTGGTTAATAGTTATCATTATATCACAAAAACACATACTTAATAGTATAAAATCCAATTACAAGCATATCAACTTTAAACAATTGTTTCTTCTATCCTAGGTTTGGCTAGGTGAATTGGAAAGTTTATCCCAACTAAAACTTCAACTGGTCAAGTATAGGGTATAGTTCTATGTAATTAAATAAACAATTAATATTTACTAACAATCATTGTGGTGCAACCTTGCATTCTCAACTTCATGCCCAATTGGCAATCTCAACATATTGTTAGAAATTATGACCACAATAATCATGTTCAAAGGAAATTATCTCTCTAGAGAATTATATTTTTATCATCAATAAACAAGTCTAACTTCCACACTGTCCAAATAAGAATTTTCAAATAATCACAGAGTTAAAGACTCTCTCCTATCCTCATTTCTGAGTTACACAAAAGTAGGATGGTATTATATACCTTATTGCCAATAAAAATCAGACTTATGCAATAATATCTTCTTCTCAAAACGAACAACTTGACCATGGTTTGACTAAAAAGGTAAATATCTCTATATTATATAGATATCAAAATTTCCCCCCTACTCTTTCTTGAGCATAACTAAGTTTGACTCATATAAGAGAAATCAATGACACCACTATTTTTCCCTCTACATCTGTATTTTTCTAAATTTAACCCCCACTTTAATGAAGCAATTTAAAAGATTTTTCCTTTGCATAGAGCATCTTTCTTAGAATCCCCATTCAAAAATAAAATAGTAAAAGCATTTAATGTTACTAATCCACTTTTCTATTCCACCCTTTATTTTCAAAGAATAAACATGATAACTAAAATAAATTATTTCCTCATGATGACTTGTAGAAAAAAATCAAATAATGAGGATCTTTTTGTGAATGAACACACTTACAATCATCCTTTGCCCTCCTACAGTGAGGACAATATGGTTGATGATATCATGTTTCATATCTTTGAGGAGACTACTACGTTCCAATCATGAAACTATTGTAGTATTCTTTGTAGAAGGTAGAGCTTTGATGCTATGGGTCTTCTTCATAGTCAACCTTGAATAGTGTTTGTAGATGGTCAAAATGTCATCAAATGGTAACTAGGATATGTCACTCTACCAATCAAATCCAAAATAGATACACACTTTTCATTGAATCCCATAAAAAATATGAGTGGGAGTGATTCATGAGATAGTTTATTCTATTTAGATTTTTTTTAGCAAAACAAAAACCTTTCCACATAATCCTCCAATGGCTCATCCTCCTTTTGTGTCATTCAAAAGATGTCATCCCCTCTCGTATCCCTACCCTGACAGTAGTCCTAATATTCCGAAACTTCTCCTTCATGGTCTTCCAATTAATTATGGCATCCTTCCCTAGTCCCATGAACTACCTTAACATAACATCCTTCATTGTTGCTTCCCCTTCTTGATCAGAAATGGAAAATTCAAAAGTAGATGTCTCGTTGGTATTATCCTGAAGGACCTCATCAGCCATTGTGTGACAAAATACTATGAACCCAAAAGCTTTTCTTGAAACAAGCTTGATTGATAGAGAATGTTTTGAGAAAGATTCTGCAAGTAGGACTTTAGGGGATTGGGTAGTTTGGTACTTAGCTTTGGAAAATAGATTGTCAAGGTTAACTAAGTACTTGAATCATGAATTATGGGTACCTTTTAAGGAATTTTGGGAGTTTTCCTTTTGGTTTGTGTTCTTGCTCTTGAGTTCGTAATGCCTCCTTCCAGCTATACTACTACACCTCAAAGAATACATTCCAATGTTCAACACCAGTTTGAACACAACCATTAGTAGCATCAGAAGCAAGGATAGAGGCAATAGCCCCCAAGGTGGGTGGGAGACTATATTGCCCACCCAACCCTCACCTTCACTGTCGTTCAGGAGAGTAAAAACCCCCCACCCTAGAATTCCCCCCCACCTGGTCTATGCCCCCCACAACTAATCTACGGGGTTGGGTTGACACTCAATTAGCTACAACTTCCTTAATATAAGTGGTGGCTATGGCTATAGATGCTTCACATTGGTCAATACTAAATAGAATAAGGATTGACACCATCCCTAATCAAATTTAAAACTTATGTAAAAAATGAAACCTATCTCAAAATCCTAAGAGTCTAAGGATTGACACCATCCCTAACAACAATGCCAAAAATGTTGCACTTAAAAAAATCTCAATTAAACCTAGTGTAGTAGCAATTTACACACAACATGAAAAATAGGCTATCCACTAATAAAGCAACCACTTAGTTCATGTTGTGCTTCATTTACTTGTCAACCTATAGGAGTATTTTTTTACATGATATCTATATTGTATGTATGGCATTGGATTCTATAAAGGTTGAGGTTTTGATGTCATGTATAGGAAAGGGAATTATAAAATGTAGGAAAGGAAATGCTTTACACACAAAGAAAACTTATACTAGAGTTGGAAATATTTTAAAACAGATTAAAAATTAACACTTATGCCTATGTAAATTAATAGTTGTAGGCTAAAATCTTATAACAAAAAAACTACTAAAATTATAAATGTATCTAAACTAACTAGGTCAAAAAGTTTAGCTTCATTCTTTCACAAGTGGGCCCTTTCTTGGATAAAATTGAGCTTCCCTCTCTCTCTCCCTCTTACTCAACTAAAATTAAATTAGAATTTCTCACAACAATATACTAGAATGGATAAAATTAAAGTATGCTCTATTGATCACAAAAATCTATTCAGTCTATTACAATACCTTCACTAGATTTCTTCATACCTTCTAATAAATTTTGTCTAATTTATATTACTATAAAATGCATCTCGACTACTCAAAAAATGTGGAGGGTGGATGCTTTATTTTGGAAAACAACAACAAAATTAGGAAACAAATTCTTGGATAGGTAAGAGTTACTTTCCTACCAAACATATGTTAGTGTAAATAGTATCATTATCTAACTAGTTTCAATATCACATTTTTGAAGGTTTGACCTATTCACTAGTAGGCTTATGTTTACTTAGTCTTTTAGGAGTTTGTCTCATTTCAACATGTGTACTCACACATGTGAGACACCTCTTTCCTTTTGACTTGCCACTTTCCCTCACACATGTCATGTGAGTTAGACAAGTGTTGCATGCTTTTAGGGGTAGTCAGTAGTTCAGCCCTACCTTCCTACCTCTTTCTTCTTGCCTATTTATGCAAGGCTTCTCATTGTATTTTACACACTCTCATTGTATATGATATGTTATTGTGCTCCATTTTTCACTTGTGGAAGGTTATTCAATTTGTGATTGCTAATCTTGGCTGCTCCAACATGGTATTAGAGCATGCTTGCACGTTCCTTCCCGAATTGGTGACTCCAACACTCAACCCTATCATCGGAGCATCGTGGAGCCAAACGAACCACTCCATTGAGTTCAAAAGGGCCAAGATAATCAAGGTGACCCTTCAAATGGCATTTTTCAGTAAATTCATTTTTTTGAAAAAAAAATTACCCCCTACGGTTTGTAAGGCCTCCAAATCCATACTGTATGGATTTTTTTGTCATTTTTTTTTTGCAGAGAGCAATTTTTGCCCCTGCAACTAGTAGAAATTCATTTTGGTCAGAATTTTTGTAGAAAACAATTTTTTTTTTATAGGGCACTTTACCCCCCTGCAAATTTCGTGTTTTGGTCGATTCAAGTTTGTGCAGGCATTTTGGGTTGATTTCCTTGTATTGTGTAGGGATTTCACTCATTTTTTGGCCTCTTGGCCTCTATAATTATGGTTCAAGCAACACTTGTGTTCAAGGGTTTCTGTGTTCTCAAGGTTATTTGGGCCCTCAGCTCTAGTTTTTGGCCTATTGTAGGCCCCTCAGCCACATATTTCGGCTTCATTATGCTTGGGTCATTATTTTCATCCCTTTGGTCTTCAGTTCCCTGTGTACTGGCCTCGTGGCCTCCTTTGTGACCTGTTTAGGATCTCACAGGTCCCTGGTCTAATTTTTAGACTCCTTGGTCGAGCCCTCAGCTCTCTTTTTCACATGACCATTCAGTATTCCTTTTAGCTGATCCATTCGGCATTCCTTTTTTTAACCATGTCGCCCTGCAACATGGTTCAGTGCCATTTTCCATCACATTCAGGCCCTGTCAGGCATTCACATTGGCCCAGTTTGGTCTCTTTGGTCATGATGGGTTGTTCTGTCTGTTGTTTCTTATCGGCCTTCATGCCAAATCCACCTCCTACTTGGTTCTCGGCCCTACATTTTGGCTCCAACATTGTAAATCAACGTCCTTCAGATCATTTTGGTTTTTTCTCTAGTTTTATTCAGCATTGTGTTGGATTTGATTTAGTTTGTTTTCATTCGGCATGTCATTGAAGATTTTGGTAAATGCTATGTGTTTCTCTACAGGGTTGCAACTACAAACAAAATCCTTAGTTCTTTCATGAAGGTTGTGGTTTACCAATGAGCCAACTCTCATCAAAGATTGGGTTTCAGGCCTTTGTTTCGGCCACACATGCCCATATTTGGTCAGTTTGTCCTTCATTTCAACCTCTTTCAATGGCCCTCAAAGCCCTCACCTTAGCTTCTATGGATTCTGTAGTCCGGATCAAGACTCCTCAGTGGCCCATTCCGCCCTTAATATGGGTCTCTGGCACTTTCATTCGGCCACACAGGTCCTATGACTCAGTCCATTCAGCACCCAGTCTATTCAACTTTGGACTCCTCTGCACCCTCTGCTCTATCAGCATGGACTTGACCTTTGCCTCAGACTCCATTCCTTCTTGCACAGTCCTATTTCGACTCGGTTCATTCACTTGTTTGGAGTTAATTTTTGGTTTGTGGTTCTGAAGGTTCATGTTTGGCCGTTTATGGTTTCTATTTGTGATAATTTATGTTAGCATTTTATGCTATATATCACAATTTTATTATTATTGTAAATGTCAAGATTTATTGTTGACATTAGTTGATGGCATTTATTGCCAACTTTTACTGTTAAGGTAAAATATTTACACAAATTGTAATCATGTCATAAAACTTGCCTGCTAGTGGATAGCAAGACTGGCAACGACACCTATTTCCGCCAAACAGATATCGATAGGGCTCTTCAAAAGTGCCTAACATAGGTATTTTTTCATTTTTCTATAATTTTCAAACCGCTTATCAGTGTTTTACAAAATTATAGTCAACGGAAAGGTGATTCTATCCACTTCGCTTCCAGAAAGTCAAACTAAATTTTTTTGCCTTTCTTGATGGGTAAAATTAATCCTTGAACCCCATTGTACTCACAATTTTTGACATGGCATAACTTTTGCCCACGATATTGAAAATTACTGAATTTTTTTTAAAATTTCTTATAATTTCACAAGAAATTTATTAGTGCAAGTAAAATTCTATTTTGGATGCCCATTTTTCAAAGATTTTTACATTTTGGATGCCCATTTTTCAAAAAATTGTAAAAATCTTTGTGTTATAAATAGATGATTTGGTTTCCAAACTTGCACAAATTGTACTTCTTCTCTTGCATATCTTTCTAGGGGACTTCTAAAGCAGTCATAATCTTCTTTTAGGGGCAAACTTTCATTTCTACTTTGATAGTGCTTAAAATTTGATCATGTCTCTCACACACAATCCTTTCCATTTGAATATTGTCAATAAACCTCATAATAAATGGAAACTCAAATGTGGCTATTATGGGATGAAAGATAAAAAGAATGTATCCCTTGATGACTTGACCAAATAGAACAAATCATTCATCATTATGATATATCTATTGATCTTAATAAAGCACTTGTAGAAAAATCTCGTCTCACGAAGCCAGCTTGTGAGACATCATCAGTTGGGTATGTAGACTATAGTCAGATTACTTACACTAAGATCCCATCTACACCATCATCACCTGTTGTTGCATCTGAATCCATAGTTGATATCTCCATGGTTTCTAGTGATTCTCTACACCAGGATATGGTTATTGTCTTTCCAGATTTGCCACATTGGGATGCATATCTATTTGACATTTTGTGTCTTTTCGTAGAGTCCCGGATTGCAGTTTTGGGAGACATCATTGAGAACATTCATCTTCTTTTCGATGTCAGCTTTGATGAAGTTGTATCACCATTGTCTTCTTTAGATATTGCTCTTACCTTGCCTACATCAACTTCTATAGTGACAGATTCTATAGATATTTATGAGTCCAAATATTTGACTGCATCATCATGTATTTTGGCATCCACTATAGTAGTATCAGATTCTTCTAGGTTTAGTTATCACCATACATATATGGTCCCTATGCTTGAATCTCAACATTTGTCACACATTAGCATTGGCTTGGAGATCCTTGAGCATCCTTAAAAGACATTATGGGTATCATCCACATCTTTGAATAATGTGCAAAATTCAAAGACCTTCATACTTCTACCTGTATCTTCCTATTTGGAATGGGAAGATTCTTTGCATACTTATGTGGTTTGATTTCTTCCTAATGGGAGAAATTTTGTTCACCGTTTGTGGATCATCTTTATCATCCAGTCTCAAGTATCTACTAGTATTACATGAGGTATTTTAAGAGGAGACTGCATGGTTAGTCATCTCATCTCCGTGTTGGGAGGATCCATTTCATCACATGCAGTTCTTTACTTCACATTTTTTGGGCGGATCACATAGAACTTTTTTTCTCTCTTGTGGAGGGAACATATATTGTACTATAGCATTAGAAGTAGTCCTTGGGGGGTCATGTATAGTCCTCGTTATATCCTTCTTCTTGACTTGGACAATTCTATTTGTATCATTTCTCTTTTGGAGGAAAGTTTTTTCTCACATATTTTTCTTTCTTTCTCCACTTTATGAGAAATTTATTAGTACATGGGTACCTAACATGGCCTAGTAGCTAGGACCCATCTTTGTATTCTCCCTAAGTTGCACTTAAGGGGGATGTTAGTGTAGTGTCATCTAACTAGTTTAGATATCACCTCTTTGAAAGTCTGACCTATTCACACATAGGCTTAAGTTTAATTAGTCTTTTAGGAGTTTATCTCAATTTGACAAGTGTACTAGGTAAGTGTAGGAAGATGGGGGGCCAAAAAGGGGTCTTAAGTGGCCACTTTTTTTCTGAAATCAGGAAATACTGGCCTTGGATGAGAAATTGAGCATAGTTACACTCAAAATTTAGAGATGCAACCAAAACAATGTTCGTAGTGCTCCGAGTCTACTTTCTAAACTACTATTTTGTTTTGAAAATGACATAGACTAAGGGGTTCAAAAGAGGGAGCCACAGAAATTGGTGTTGTTTCTATCAAAAAAACATAACATAGCATGTTTTGTGGCTCCCTCAAAAGGTCAACTTTTTTTGGGTATTTTTAAAATCGCTTCAGTGAGAAATTAGCTAATAGCATGTAGTTTATGCCTAATTTTCTGATAATTTTTTGATGAATATTTGATTTTTTACTAATTTTCAAAGTGGACACATCCTAAAAAATAGAATTTTGGCCGTGCTACCCCTATAAATTTTGAAAACTAATTGAAAATTATTTTTTTATTTTTTTAATATTTGTAGAATGGAGTCTAGTTTCTAAATATGTAATTTTTTTAAAATTGGAATGAATAGTTAATTTACAATGAAAAAAAGACCAAACAGTGGTTTTTGCCTAAAAACGGACACACAAACAAAAGAAATTAAAGATGAAAGGCTTAACATTGTTAAAATGTGAAAAAAAATCACATCGTCAAATAGCTAAGAGAAAGCCTAACATTACTCAAGTGTTTGATTTGTTCAACCTTGAAACACGTGTAAATCTGAGTGTTAGTATGAACGAAATTATGTGAAATTTGAAGAATATAGAAAAACACATCTGTGACTGTTCATAAGGCACTCCAAGCCTTTGGGTTGGAAATCCAAAGCAAAT
Organism: Cunninghamia lanceolata; assembly: GCA_027924645.1. Classification (NCBI taxonomy): domain Eukaryota; kingdom Viridiplantae; phylum Streptophyta; class Pinopsida; order Cupressales; family Cupressaceae; genus Cunninghamia; species Cunninghamia lanceolata. Next base: position 12,871,440 of record BSBN01000193.1, read on the forward strand.
CCCAAGCCCAAGGCTTGGGATTCCCAAAGCAAGAGATAACGCGAGCGCGTTATAACACACTTGCATTATGTTTTGCTTTGCATTTTTCCTTTCCCGCAAGTCTGTTGTTTGTCATGTTTGACATAACGCAACTGCGTTATAACACGCTCGCGTTATGTTCCCCTTAAATTTTTTTACGTTCAAGGCTATTAATCATGAGGGTTAAGGGATAAGGGATTAGCATTTAAGGTATAGTATCGAGCCCGTTGAGGGTCTAGGAATAGGGATAGCGTTTAGGGTTTAGGGATTAGGGATTAGAGTTGAGGGATGACAGATTAGGGTTGAGGGTTTAGGGTTTAGGGTTTAGGGATAGGGTTGAGGCTCGAGGGATCAGAGTTAAGGGTTGAGGGATTAGGGTTTGACATTGAGGGTTGAGGGTTGAGGTTCAAGGGTCAAGGGTTTAGGGATAGGGTTTAAGGTCGAGGGATTAGGATTAAAGTAGAGTGTGGAGGGTGTAAGGATTAGGGATAGGGTGGGAGGGTTTAGGGATAAGGGATTAGGGTTTAAGGTATAGTATCGAGTCTGTTGAGAGTTTAGGAATAGGGATAGCATTTAGGGTTTAGGGATGAGGGATTAGAGTTGAGGGATGATGGATTAGGGTTGAGGGTTGAGGGATTAGGGTTTAGGGATAAGGTTTAGGGTTGAGGGTTGAGGGATTAGGGTTTAAGGTATAGTGTTGAGGGTCGAGGGTTTAGGATTAGGGTTTAGGGTTGATGGATTAGCATTTAATGTTGAGGTTAGGGTTAGAGTGTCGAGGTTAGAGGGATTAGGGATAGGGTAAAGGGTTGAAGGTTTAAGGATTGAGGGTTGAGGCTTTAGGGATGAGGGTTTAAGGCTTAAGATATAGTGTCAAGTGTTGAGGGTGTAGGGATAGGGTTTAAGTTTTAAGGGTTAAGGGTTGAGGGATAGGGATTAGGGTTTAAGGTATAGTGTTGAGGGTTGATTGTGTTGATAACTGAGAGGGGGGGTGAATCAGTTATCCTAATTATTTCTTCTTTTGAACTTTCTTATTAATCAATGCAGCATTGAATCAAACAAACAAACATTACCATGAAATGAAAAACACATGACACAGTTTTTTGACATGGAAACCCTGTTAAGGGAGAAAACCACAGGGTGACTAACCCAAAGATTATTCTTTGTTAGAAGAATAAGGAATTACAAAATGGCACTTGCCAATTAGGGCTCACTACCCGAGCACACTGCTCACAAAGAGGCCCACTGCCTACAAGGAGACAAACTGTCTACAAAGTGATAAGAATCACAATCTTGAACTGATTGGAAGCATCTATATATGCTAGAGTTCAGTTCCGGTTAGGCTCAGTACACTGATCTGCTGCATTTCATCTTTCCTCTATTCTTTATTCTGCTATCCTTTCACATACCGGATCTTTCTTACTACTTCTGCTCTATTCTGCACTTATTCGCATACACCATCACACAATTACACCCTTCACAACTAAATCCATCCTCTATATATATCCGCACAAGTAATTTCATCACCTTTCTAGTCGGCATCCGGAACAGTCTAGTTTCTTACAAACTCTGTTCTGTCGGCTGAATCCTTGCTCACCAAGCAATGCGGATCAAGCATATACTTGTAGATATCATTAATCATGTCGGCCAAACATGATTCATGCCTTCACAACCTTTACCATCAACAGTAACACATCCGAAAAATAGTCTGATACTCTGTCAGTCAGTTCTTCCTCTGTTCTCACTATCTCTCAGGAATCTGGTACTCAACTATTCATATCTTTTTCTTTGTTCATCACCGGAGGCTAAATCCTTGGAATATACTACTCAAGGTAGTCCTCTTGACTTCCCCAAATCCGCACTACACCAAGACACTTCCTCTGAGAGATCCGGACCAATCTGTCGGACCTTGCCACATGCTCTGTTCTTGTTCACCGGACCACAGCAATCTTCATTCTTACTTCCGGTAGAGACACACCATAACTTGCGGATATGTGGGATGACCTTTGTTGCCATCAATGACAACAACCATGAATCCATATAGTGTCTCTTGCCAACAATCTCCCCCTTTGGCATTGATGGCAACACTTAGTGAAAAATGACTAAGTGTTTATACTACGCTCCCCCTTGGCTGATGCTCTATATACAATTTCCGGAACTCCCCCTTAGTTGGATTCCTCATTTTTCACTGCTCCTCACTCCCCCTTTGACATCAATGGCAAAGGGTAGGGTCTGCACACCAAAATTTTCAAAAATTTTCTATACATAGCCGCATATTTACATACTCACATATACTGAAGAATGTCTGCAAAAGATGTCTTCAGTTGGATCAGTTCTGTAGCCCAACTTTGCTTCATTCTATCCAAAATTGAAATGTGACCACTCAACAAAAATGCAAATGCATCTGCCCTTTTTAGATCTTTCGGATCACTTATCTGGGCTGTGATTTGAGCTTCTGCTATGGCCTCATGCATGGCCTCTAGCTTAGGGACAATTAACCCCCTGAGCTCACTCAACCTGCTTATTCTATTTTTCCTTTCCTTCTCCAATTTCTTGATTTCACTCAAGACTGCAATAGTCTGACATTCTTGATTTGTTATAGAGGAAGAAAGAGGATCAAAACTTTGAGACAAGCTTAGTAGTGTGTCCTCTTGCGCTTTTATTTTCTTCTCAATGTCCACTGTTACCTTGGACCAGGAGATACAAAATTTGTATATTTCACTGCCATCCTTAAGAGCATTTTCTAAGCTCTTTATCCCAATGTTCATGTTTCTCCTATCATTAATGATCAAACCCTGAACCTCGGAGAACCTTTTATCCAAAAACTCCTTCCGGACCTTTTCTTCAGCTGATTTTTCTAAAGATTCAAAATGTGTATTAACACTGTTGACTAAGGTTTTGAGATTACCGGAAGAGGAGGCTGCCGGATCTATCTGGACCGATGGCATAATCTTCTCAAGCACTCCGGAAGCAGCCTCTATCAACTCACAGTCTTCCATATGAGACTTTAGGAGCTTTTCATTTGCCTTAGCATTTGCAAATGAGGCTATCTTCATTGTCTGCACCGGAGAGAGGGAATCAAAGTTGAATGGGCCTTGTAGTAGCTCCGGTTCATCGATCTCTATTGTTTCTTTGCTCAAAAATTGTTGAACAGTTTGTGCAGTGTCTCTTGCCAGAGACAGATGTTTCTTTTCTTCTGCAGTCTTGGAACTGTCCTTTGGGATTTTCTCTCCGTCCACATTCTTACCACTATCAGTCATCATCTTCTCTGATGGAGTCTTCTCTTTCTCTGCACCCTTGGTACTGTCAACCTCTTTCTCTTTCACCACTGCTTCCTTCTCCTGTAATTTCTCTTCTTCTTTGGATCCAGAGACTGTAGGGGAAACTGGAGGAGAGATGCTAGCCTGTTCATAGGCCACTTCTTCTGGAGCAGAGGGTTCCAAGTCCACAGCTGTTTCTGCACCTAAGTCCTCTACAACAGGAAGATTGAACCTTTTGAAGGCCTTCCGGAGGATCTCTTCTGTCTCTTTGGCCACCTTGTCAGTCTCACCAAGCATGAGTTGATTCATCCTGGCTTTACTTCTGAACTCATCTTTGCAATCCTTGAATATTATGTTCATTGTCATGGGATCAATTTGAGGATATAGCTGAATAGCTATCTGCTCTTGGATCTCAAGATCTTTTGCCTGAGCATTATTCTTTCTTAATTCTAATTCCTTTTCTAGGCTTTTAGGGATTTCAGAGATAATCTCAATAAAAGCTTTATTGTAGATGTTCAAGTACCTTATTATAGCTTCTTGCAGGATCTTTTGATCTGCCTCGTTGTAGTCATCATAAAATTCAGCCACCGGTTGAAGGTTCCCATCCACAGTGACTGATTTGACTACACTGTCTAGGGATAGAGTGGACTTTTCAGCAAATTCTTCTGCCATTTCTTCCTTGTCTTGGCCTGTGGAGGGTTTCCCAGATCCTTTCTTCTTCTGCTTCTTTATTTCTTTTACTCCCTCATCTGACTCAGTTTCCTCTTCATCCTTTTGGCTTTCATAAGCCCTTGTGGCTTTTGTCTTAGATATTTTACCGGATGCTTGGACTTCCGGTTTTGAACTTTTGGTTGTGGGAGGTGCAGATCTTTTTGATGATCTGGTCCGGGTGGAAGTTTCAACCGGAACACTTTCTTTACTTTTCTTTTCTGTCTCTTTCTTTTCTTCCTCAGATTTTCTTCTCTTTTCCCGGCTGGCATCAAGTGCCTCTTTTGAGATGCCTAGGCCTTGAGCAATGTGCTCTACTTCTTTTCTCACCTTCCTCTTTATCTCAGGTTCCCTGAGTTCTACATGGATCTTTACACTCAGCTCCTCAAAGGTTCCAAACCTTTCTGCCTTTGGATCTTTGGGCTGACTTAGCATGTGTTGAACATGCAGCTCCACTATCTGTTCATCCACTTCATACCCCATGGGCATGATCCAGACAGTCCTTGGCTCCACTGCCTCCATTAGGCACTGATCAGTGTCCACCATAAAGCACACTGAGTCTTTGTATTTTTCAACAAGAGACTGGGGAATTCTTTCTCTTGCTTGCATCATGCTTTGGAAGTTTTTGAAGTATCCCCATAGGGCTGTATTTCTTGCTTTGGCATCCCCAAGCCCATGTAGATAGTCTCTTATTTGGACTGCAACAGGTTTGTCATTCTGCCATGCCCATCCACTTGATCCAGGCAGCTCATTCATGAAGTAGAAGAATAGACATAATAGAAGAGTACCATACTTAAAGGAATTCTTCTTGTCCTTCTTGATTTTCTGTATATTTTCCATTAATTGGCTTAAGAGCAGTTCGCAGAGATCATATTCTGCATTCTTCCTTAGCATTTCATAGGCAGTATATACTGCAGTTCTGGATACAGAATTCTCCCTGCTGGAGTGATAGATCTTGTATCCTATTATCATGGACGCATACTTGATATCCGGATCAGAGATATCTTCAATGGTCATTGCCCTCTTATCAAATTTTGATCCGGTGGCCTCAGTTACAATGTTATTTTTGACAGATTTGAGGATAGGTATCCCTCCGGAAGAGTATAGACCAGTTACTACTCTAATTGTCTCTTTTGTGATCTTGCAGGGTCTATCCAGCCATAGGAAGTTGTCATGCATCCTGCTCAGTACATACCGGACCCATTCATCTTTTTCAAAGCAGGGGAAATGAATGAATTGATCAAATTATTTCTTCTGGATACCCTTATACTCTGGTTTAAGCTCAAAAGCATTGTCTATCAGTTGTTTGTGATAGAGATCTCTCAATTTGAATTCCCCAAATTCCTCAATGCTTGCATGTATGTAAACCCTAATGTCTTCTGTGTGTAAAACTCCGTGAGGAACACTGGAAAATGCTCCTAAGGGATCTACTTCCAATGACTTGTATGGATGTTTCTTAAATTCAAGTCGGGGCCTATCTGAGATTTTTACTATATTTGGAGTAGCCATTTCTTCAAAAGATTTGTAGCAAGATATCGAAAGTGGAAAATACCTTTTGCGTCTTCGGTTGCACGGAGTAGCTGGATTGATTTCTGTATGTAATGACTTCGGCAGGAGATCTTCGGTGTGCTTGATGAGTCTTGTTGTAGAGCTCCACTTTTCACTTCTTCTTGAGTGCATAATGAGCAAATGATTTATGAGAAATCCCTTATATCATTTCACAAACCCTAATATCTATTTGCAATAAATGCTTCACCTATATTATTCCGGTTTGCCTTGTCCGGATAGCTTGGAGTATCCCGGATTAGTCCTGATCTATGAACATCATGCGGATCTTTCAATCATGGATAAATCGAGATGACACATTACAAGAACATCCCAAACATTCTATCCAGTCCACAGAGTAAAATAATGTACTTCTGGATCTCTCTGCTCCCTTTTGTAGTCCTCTGTCATTCCGGAGCATCTCCCGGAACAGGTCTTTACTTGATCGATCACAACTTCTTTATATCTTCATGTGGACTTCTGAAATCTTGTCTGGATCATCTCAGGACTGGTATCTTCAAACCCTTTACTCCGCATCTTGTGTCACATCCAGCACCACTTGATTGGCTGGGGGAACAGGATTTTCTTTGAGTCTCCCCCTGAGCCAGAGCTCACTTTTAATTTCTGGAAGAAATATCAGCACCAGAGTTTGGTGCGGATCCAATCTCTACATTCTCTAAACTTTTCTTCACCCAAATCTTGTTCATCTGATTCCTAACTTCATCCACATTCATCTTTTGTTTACCCTTGTCTTGATTCTGATTCTATACCGGACCTCTTTTGTCCTGATTCTTGCTTCTACAGACTTTTGCACTATGACCAGACCTATTACAGATTTGGCAAATAACATTTCTTTGCATATTTGACTAACAACCTCTTGATCTGCATTGATTAGCCATATGACCTACTCTATTGCATGTAAAACATCTACCATTGAATGATTTGTTTACTTGCATATTTCTGCATTCATGAGACTTGTGTCCATACCTTTTGCAGTTAAAGCACTGTCCAGAGAAGGATGGACTAGTTTGATTCATCCTTTTTCTGCACTGATTAGCTTTGTGACCAAAGTGATTGCAGTTGTGGCAGTATCCATTGAAAGATGGATATCTTTGAGCATTGGGCTGTCTTACCGGAGGTCTTCTAGGCCTATTCCTTGGATTTTCTGATCCAAAATTCTTTTGACCGGATCTGGAGCTTTCTCCTTTCTCATATCCCAAACCATACTTGTCATCTGTCCTCTTTTGACTTCCAAGAAGTACTTCAAGTTGGGCAGAACTTATCTTGAATTTTTCTTTATATTCATTTGCTGTTTGAAGATCTCTTTTGAGAGAGACAATTTGATCCTCAAGTTTTTCTTCATTATCTTTGGCATCTTCAAGATCAGATTCAAGATGTCTGATAATCCTGTCCATCTGGTGGCATTCTTCTGATTTCTCTTTAAGAGATTGTCTTAGATTGTCTTCAGCTTTTCTTTTTTCTTCAATCTCTTGAGTAAACTTTATAGTTCCTGATTCCATTTCATGTCTTAACATAATGACTTCTTTTGATAACTTTTCACATAACTTGGTTTTCTCAGTCAATTCTTCATCTGTATTGCTTTCTTCACTTTGTCTTGCCAATTGTTGGAGCAGCTCCTTTCTTTTTTTCATAGAGAGACTTAATTTGTCCTTTAATTCTCTCATGAATTCATCAGCCTGTTTGAGTCTTTCCTTTAATTCATTGACTTCAGAATTTGACTATTCAAGATCCTTAAGGGCAGTCTTGAGTTGCTCCCTTAAACCATATGCATCCATTTGAACTCCCAGATCTTCCTCAAGCTGTTAGGCTCTATTAGGAGGAACCTTGCTCTGATATCAATTGTTGATAACTAAGAGGGGGGGTGAATCAGTTATCCTAATTATTTCTTCTTTTGAACTTTCTTATTAATCAATGTAGCATTGAATCAAACAAACAAACATTACCATGAAATGAAAAACACATGACACAATTTTTTGACGTGGAAACCCTGTTAAGGGAGAAAACCACGGGGTGACTAACCCAAAGATTATTCTCTGTTAGAAGAATAAGGAATTACAAAATGGCACTTGCCAATTAGGGCTCACTGCCCGAGCACACTGCTCACAAAGAGGCCCACTACCTACAAGGAGACACACTGTCTACAAAGTGATAAGAATCACAATCTTGAACTGATTGGAAGCATCTATATATGCTGGAGTTCAGTTCCGGTTAGGCTCAGTACACTGATTTGCTGCATTTCATCTTTCCTCTGTTCTTTATTCTGCTATCCTTTCACATACCGGATCTTTCTTACTACTTCTGCTCTATTCTGCACTTATTCGCATACACCATCACACAATTACACCCTTCACAACTAAATCCATCCTCTATATATATCCGCACAAGTAATTTCATCACCTTTCTAGTCGGCATCCAGAACAGTCTAGTTTCTTACAAACTCTGTTCTGTCGGCTGAATCCTTGCTCACCAAGCAATGCAGATCAAGCATATACTTGTAGATATCATTAATCATGTCGGCCAAACATGATTCATGCCTTCACAACCTTTACCATCAATAGTAACACATCCGGAAAATAGTCTGATACTCTGTCAGTCAGTTCTTCCTCTGTTCTCACTGTCTCTCAGGAATCCGGTACTCAACTATTCATATCTTTTTCTTTGTTCATCACCGGAGGCTAAATCCTTGGAATATACTACTCAAGGTAGTCCTCTTGACTTCCCCAAATCCGCACTGCACCAAGACACTTCCTCTGAGAGATTCAGACCAATCTGTCGGACCTTGCCACATGCTCTGTTCTTGTTCACCAGACCACAACAATCTTCATTCTTACTTCCGGTAGAGACACACCATAACTTGCGGATATGTGGGATGACCTTTGTTGCCATCAATGACAACAACCATGAATCCATATAGTGTCTCTTGCCAACAGATGGTTTAAGGATAGGGTTTAGGTTTGAGGGATTAGGGTTTAGGGTTGATGAATTAGGGTTTAATGTTGAGAGTTGAGAGTTGAGGGTTAAGGGTTGAGGGTTGAGGTTGAGGGATAGGGTTAATGGTCAAGGGATTAGGGTTAAATAAGAGTGTCGAGGGTAGAGGGATTAGGGTTTAAGGTATAGTATCAAGCATGTTGAGGGTCTAGGAATAGGGATAGCGCTTAGGGTTTAGGGATGAGGGATTAGAGTTAAGGGATGACGGATGACAGATTAGGGTTAGGGTTGAGGGATTAGGGTTTAAGGTATAGTGTTGATGGTTTAGGGATAGGGTTTAGGGTTGAGGGATTAGAGTGAAGGGTTGAGGGATTAGAATTTGACATTGAGGGTTGAGGGTTTAGGGATAGGGTTGAGGGTCGAGGGATCAGAGTTAAGGGTTGAGGGATTAGGGTTTGACATTGAGGGTTGAGGGTTGAGGGTCGAGGGTCAAGGGTTTAGGGATAGGGTTGAGGGTCGAGGAATTAGGGTTAAAGTAGAGTGTGGAGGGTATAAGGATTAGGGATAGAGTTGGAGGGTTTAGGGATAAGGGATTAGGGTTTAAGGTATAGTATCGAGTCTATTGAGGGTGTAGGAATAGGGATAGCATTTAGGGTTTAGGGATGAGGGATTAGAGTTGAGGGATGACGGATTAGGGTTGAGGGTTGAGGGATTAGGGTTTAGGGTTGAGGGCTGAGGGATTAGGGTTTAAGGTATAGTGTTGAGGGTTTAGGGATAGGGTTTAGGGTTGAGGGATTAGAGTGAAGGGTTGAGGGATTAGGATTTGACGTTGAGGGTTGAGGGTTTAGGGTTTAGGTTAGGGTTGAGAGATGAGGGATCAGAGTTAAGGGTTGAGGGATTAGGGTTTGACGTCGAGGGTTGAGGGTTGAGGTTCGAGGGTCAAGGGTTTAGGGGTAGGGTTGAGGTTCAAGGGATTAGGGTTAAAGTAGAGTGTGGAGGGTGTAAGGATTAGGGATAGGGTTGGAGGGTTTAGGGATAAGGGATTAGAGTTTAAGGTATAGTATCGAGTCTGTTGAGGGTTTAGGAATAGGGATAGCATTTAGGGTTTAGGGATGAGGGATTAGAGTTGAGGGATGATGGATTAGGGTTGAGGGTTGAGGGATTAGGGTTTAGGGATAAGGTTTAGGGTTGAGGGTTGAGGGATAAGGGTTTAAGGTATAGTGTTGAGGGTTGAGGGTTTAGGATTAGGGTTTAGGGTTGACGGATTAACATTTAATGTCGAGGTTAGGGTTAGAGTGTTGAGGGTAGAGGGATTAGGGATAGGGTTTAGGGTTGAAGGTTTAAGGATTGAGGGTTGAGGCTTTAGGGATGAGGGTTTAAGGCTTAAGATATAGTGTCAAGTGTTGAGGGTGTAGGGATAGGGTTTAAGTTTTAAGGGTTAAGGGTTGAGGGATAGGGATTAGGGTTTAAGGTATAGTGTTGAGGGTTGATGGTTTAGGGATAGGGTTTAGGTTTGAGGGATTAGGGTTTAGGGTTGATGAATTAGGGTTTAATGTTGAGAGTTGAGGGTTGAGGGTTGAGGGTTGAGGTTGAGGGATACGGTTAATGGTCAAGGGATTAGGGTTAAATAAGAGTGTCGAGGGTAGAGGGATTAGGGTTTAAGGTATAGTATCGAGCCCGTTGAGGGTCTAGGAATAGGGATAGAGTTTAGGGTTTAGAGATGAGGGATTAGAGTTGAGGGATGATGGATGACGGATTAGGGTTGAGGGTTGAGGGATTAGGGTTTAGGGACAAGGTTTAGGGTTAGGGTTAAGGGATTAGGGTTTAAGGTTTAGTGTTGAGGGTTTAGGGATAGGGTTTAGAGTTGAGGGATTAGAGTGAAGGGTTGATGGATTAGAATTTGACGTTGAGGGTTGAGGGTTTAGGGTTGAGGGTTTAGGGATAGGGTTGAGGGTTGAGGGATCAGAGTTAAGGGTTGAGTGATTAGGGTTTGATGTTGAGGGTTGAGGGTTAAGGTTCAAGGGTCAAGGGTTTAGGGATAGGGTTGAGGGTCAAGGAATTAGGGTTAAAGTAGAGTGTGGAGGGTATAATGATTAGGGATAGGGTTGGAGGGTTTAGGGATAAGGGATTAGGGTTTAAGGTATAGTATCGAGCCTGTTGAGGGTCTAGGAATAGGGATAGCATTTAGGGTTTAGGGATGAGGGATTAGAGTTTAGGAATGACGGATGACAGATTAGGGTTGAGGGTTGAGGGATTAGGGTTTAGGGACAAGGTTTAGGGTTAGGGTTGAGGGATTAGGGTTTAAGGTATAGTGTTGAGGGTTTAGGGATAGGGTTTAGGGTTGAGGGATTAGAGTGAAGGGTTGAGGGATTAGAATTTGACATTGAGGGTTGAGGGTTTAGGGATAGGGTTGAGGGTCAAGGAATCAGAGTTAAGGGTTGAGGGATTAGGGTTTGACATTGAGGGTTGAGGGTTGAGGTTCGAGGGTCAAGGGTTTAGGGATAGGGTTGAAGGTCAAGGAATTAGGGTTAAAGTAGAGTGTGGAGGGTATAAGGATTAGGGATAGAGTTGGAGGGTTTAGGGATAAGGGATTAGGGTTTAAGGTATAGTATCGAGTCTGTTGAGGGTGTAGGAATAGGGAAAGCATTTAGGGTTTAGGGATGAGGGATTAGAGTTGAGGGATGACGGATTAGGGTTGAGGGTTGAGGGATTAGGGTTTAGGGTTGAGGGCTGAGGGATTAGGGTTTAAGGTATAGTGTTGAGGGTTTAGGGATAGGGTTTAGGGTTGAGGGATTAGAGTGAAGGGTTGAGGGATTAGGATTTGACGTTTAGGGTTGAGAGTTTAGGGTTTAGGGTTTAGGGTTAGGGTTGAGAGATGAGGGATCAGAGTTAAGGGTTGAGGGATTAGGGTTTGACGTCGAGGGTTGAGGGTTGAGGTTCGAGGGTCAAGGGTTTAGTGATAGGGTTGAGGTTCAAGGGATTAAGGTTAAAGTAGAGTGTGGAGGGTGTAAGGATTAGGGATAGGGTTGGAGGGTTTAGGGATAAGGGATTAGAGTTTAAGGTATAGTATCAAGTCTGTTGAGGGTTTAGGAATAGGGATAGCATTTAGGGTTTAGGGATGAGGGATTAGAGTTGAGGGATGATGGATTAAGGTTGAGGGATTAGGGTTTAGGGATAAGGTTTAGGGTTGAGGGTTGAGGGATTAGGGTTTAAGGTATAGTGTTGAGGGTTGAGGGTTTAGGATTAGGGTTTAGGGTTGATGGATTAGCATTTAATGTCGAGGTTAGGGTTAGAGTGTCGAGGGTAGAGGGATTAGGGATAGGGTTTAGGGTTGAAGGTTTAAGGATTGAGGGTTGAGGCTTTAGGGATGAGGGTTTAAGGCTTAAGATATAGTGTCAAGTGTTGAGGGTGTAGGGATAGGGTTTAAGTTTTAAGGGTTAAGGGTTGAGGGATAGGGATTAGGGTTTAAGGTATAGTGTTGAGGGTTGATGGTTTAGGGATAGGGTTTAGGTTTGAGGGATTAGGGTTTAGGGTTGATGAATTAGGGTTTAATGTTGAGAGTTGAGGGTTGAGGGTTGAGGGTTGAGGTTGAGGGATAGGGTTAATGGTCAAGGGATTAGGGTTAAATAAGAGTGTTGAGGGTAGAGGGATTCGGGTTTAAGGTATAGTATCAAGCCTGTTGAGGGTCTAGGAATAGGGATAGCATTTAGGGTTTAGGGATGAGGGATTAGAGTTGAGGGATGACGAATGACGGATTAGGGTTGAGGCTTGAGGGATTAGGGTTTAGGGACAAGGTTTAGGGTTAGGGTTGAGGGATTAGGGTTTAAGGTATAGTGTTGAGGGTTTAGGGATAGGGTTTAGGGTTGAGGGATTAGAGTGAAGGGTTGATGGATTAGAATTTGACGTTGAGGGTTGAAGGTTTAGGGATAGGGTTGAGGGTCGAGGGATTAGAGTTAAGGGTTGAGGGATTAGGGTTTGATGTTGAGGGTTGAGGGTTGAGGTTCGAGGGTCAAGGGTTTAGGGATAGGGTTGAGGGTCGAGGAATTAGGGTTAAAGTAGAGTGTGGAGGGTATAAGGATTAGGGATAGGATTGAGGGATTAAAGTGAAGGGTTGAGGGATTAGGATTTGACCTTGAGGGTTGAGGGTTGAGGGATCAGAGTTAAGGGTTGAGGGATTAGGGTTTGACATTGAGGGTTGAGGGAATTTTCTATCAAGAACTTGATTATGAAGGCTTGCCCCTTCATTGTTATGCCTATCATATGGCAGAGCATCTGGCAAGCTCTTACAGGAAAGAGATGTGATCAATGCAAAGGATGTGATGAATCTATAGTAGGACAAAACGTGACCGCGTTATAACACGCTCACGTTTTTTCTTTCTATTGAAATGGTAAAAACGTGGTTACCCCCATGATCCAGGCCCACATGCTCTATTTTCTTACTGATTCTACGCGTGCTCCAACAAAAAAGAAGTGCTTTCATGCTGTTGGGAAGTTCACATGCACATCTGACACATTGTACCACCTTTGTATGATCTTTCCACCACCTTTTCTGCTTTGCCAACTTGAGGAGGAAATAACATAGTTTTCACATCAAGTTTGATATTTATCTATTCAAGTTTCAATTTTTGTGGTGTTGCAATGTTAATTGTGATTCAATTTTAGGAATTTAACATTATAGATTGGTTAATAGTATTGTTGTTACTAATGATATTTGAGTGTTATTGAATTTAACATTGAAAAGGAAGCAAGTGGTGAAAAACTCAAATTGTTGAGGAGTTTGATGCAAGAAGATAAAAACACTACATAATTGGGTACTCTCTCCATTCAAATCTTCATTTTTTAGGTATGTCAAGTCTTTACATGCATGTTCTTTACATTTTCCTTATTTTGGATTGAATTACTTTATCATGCTTTATCATACATGTTTAAAATAGACACATTCCCAATCAAGAAAGTAGCCTACAATCTCACATGATGCCATGTATATTTTCTACACTTGGGCTTTTTAATAATTATGTGTAATAAATAAACCTTAACATACCATGATGTCAAACTATACAAGAATAAATCCTTACAACACAAAAAAAATACAATCCCACTATTATCTTGTATTCATTTCTTAGGAACTAATATTGGTCTCTTTATCATGCTACAGACAAATTCTCTGTCATGCCGAGGAAACGATCAAGAATTAAACCAACACAGGAAGAGATAGAAGCTAAGAATGCAAAGAAAGCAGTGGCTATGAGGGAACTTCGTGAGAAGAGGAAATTGGACACGATAAATAAAGACATACCAATTGAAGAGGAACCACAACCATCACAAAGAGATATGGTATTAGCGGCACAAAGAGAATGAATGCAAAAACTTTGTGGTACGAGAGATTTAAATACCATAGTTGGAGACACGTCCTCTACCGCAAGTCAACATGTAGGGACACCATCTACCACATCTCAAGTTAAGAGTACATCATCACTCACATGTGATGAAGGAGGTACGCCATCATTCCCACCTCAACCTCAAGGTATGTCATCTATTCCATCTTCGATCGAAGATATGCCATCTAACCCATCTCATTTAAATATTGATGAAATTCCTAATGTTGAGATGAATTTACCTAACTTGACACCACCTAGAATTTTGCATAGAAAGCCAAAGTATTTGATTGATATTGATGAGAATATTTTGTAGCCAATGGAAGGTAAGATTCTAAAACGCACTTGTAGAAGATATGCTAATAAGATTTGGAGATTGTTCTTTGAAAAGTTAAATGAGACTGCAAGATGTCAACTATTTGTTGAAATGATGCAAAGTATAATGTATAGGTCTATCATGAAGATTCTTGGGTTGAGAACATCAGAGGCTTCAAGTGAAAAATCTATTGTCAAGAATCTAATGAGTGCGTATGAGAGTGTGGGTAACACCTCACGCACAAAAGATTGTAATGCAACACGGCATGTGATTACATCGACTATAGTAAGTAGTCAAACGAGGAAAGCTCGTCTCATTAGAAAGACAAGTCAAGAATTGAGAATTAATAGGAAAACTTTATCAAGAGCCATTGGAAGATGCCAAAGAATTGAGGACACTAATGCCAATGAATTATGGGCGTTCTCGGGGAGACTACCACGAAAAGATAAACCAATGGTTGAAGCATTGAGATCACTAATTGAAGACTTTTGGAAGAATTACACAAGGGTATCTCCAAATCAAAGGGATGTGGTAAGAAGGAGAATCGGTAGTCAGAACCGTGAGCCACATCCAAAGCATTTTTTGGATGAGACTCAAACACAGTTTTATGGTAAATTTCTAGAGAAGTATCCTCAAATTAAAATTTGTCAAAGATATTTTGAATTGCTAAAACCTTTCTATGTTAAGATAAATCACACATACACTACTTGTTGTTGTAGATTACATATTGAATTTTCTAACCATTTTGATGCATATAGGTATATATGTTTAGATATGCATACTAACAATGATTTGCAGGGTTGTGCCATATGTGCCCCACCAACATCTTCAAGAGACTTCATATCAAGAATTTTATGTGAAAGAGAGGAAGGTCAAATATTCTACAAGAAATTATGCTTGGATGGCACATGTCATCGTTGCAGTGGCTTGCAACATTTGCCAATATGTGAACATATGGAAATAACACATGCGGCTGGAAATGAACTAGTAGAGTTTGGCAAGTATAAAATAGTGGCATACAATACAAAAGATGGTAAAGAAGCAAAGAGGTGTGAATTAGTTATTGAAAAGATTCCAGTGTATCAATTTATGCCTATATTTCATGACAGCATAGTGTATGAGTATGCAAGACATGCCCATAGAGCTCGATCGTTGGACTTGCAATTCAAGTTATGCAAGGACACATTTGTGGTTGGTAGCATTGTTTTAGTTATTGAATTTGCAGAGAACTATAGTCTACAGCCACAGCATGAGGTGCAATCATAGTATTACAACTCCACATAGGTTTCTATATTTGTGCACATCGCATTCATTCATGTGAATGATAGTACAGAGGATGACAGAAAGATCATAAGGGAGTATAATTTCTATATTAGTGATGATCGTATGCATTCTACGGAGTTCGTGCAAGGTTTCTTTCAGGTGTTCTACAATGATTTGGCTAGAAGGGGCATATCGTTTAGTCAGCATATCATATGGTCGAATAACTGTGCGTCACAATTCAAGAACTCGCAGAATTTCTATTGGCTGAGTAGGAGGCATAATTTTATAGGTATTCAACATATGTGGAACTTTTGTGAGGCCAGGCATGGAAAGGGGGAGCATGATGGTGCAAGAGCATGTATCAAAAGAGCCATAGCACGAGAAGAGTTAAAGTATAAAGACAATGCAAAGTTGATAGATGCAAAATTGATTGTCGAGTGGTGTAATGCTTCCATGGGTCCAGGTAATGAAGGTAAGTCTTTAGTTCGTAGATTTTTTTGGTTGATAGATGATACTAACATTGCACCATATGAGGATTGTTGTACATTAACAAGATCAAATGAGATGCACTCTTTCAGAAGCTCAATTGCAGGTTCATGGAGAATCCATACACGAAAGATGTCATGCTTTTGTTCTTCCTATACAATTCAAGTCTAGGATGAGTGCGAGTCAAAGGAGTGGGTTGATGAATGGCAGTTAAGTTATCTTAGCCCACTTGACACGTATCGACCCCCGACGGCACTAGAACTAACACAGATGGAATTATCAGTTGACTTTGACCACATATTAGATTTAGTTCAACCAGGTAATATAGGGCACGTATATGCATCTAATTTCATCTAGTTCAACCAGGTAATGTCATCTTACTTTGTAGTGTTTTTGTAATGTTGACTAATTTCATCTAATTTTCTACACATATCAATGTAGGGCATGTATATGCAGTTATTGCAGATGAAGATAATGAAGAGGGAACATATTATTACTTATGTTGTTGTGTTGAGGCCAAAAAGAAATTGGAGGCCCCTATTACAGATGGAGAAAACATTGAATACCCTACAGGCTCAGTGGTTATTACTGGAACATGGCTTAGAAGGTACCCACATAAGAGTGTTAATATTTGGCTATTTCAGGACTTTGACATGCATCGGAAGATTCTTCATTACTAGAACCTTTTCGTGGCATCCAATGTTCATTTGATAAAGTATCGGGGTAGACCTTTGAACAAAATATTGTGGAAGGTGCGTGAGTCTAACCATGAAGCAATACTTGACACAATAAAGAGTAGAGCAGACCCGGATGGTTCATTGGATTAATTTGTAAGTATTCACATTGATTTTGTAAAGTTATGTTACATTGACTTGTAAGTATGCACATTAATTTGTAAGGTTTGTCTTTTTTTTATTTCCTCCTACATTTTTACACATATGTACACATTTTTACATCATCATATTATGCATTTTTGGTGTCCTACTCCTGATGCGATCAAACTCATAACTCACCCTACTTCCTCTAGACACCATTTGATGATCTCTCCAACACTCTAGATCTAGGGCACCCAGTCATGATGATGACCTATATACCATTCTCCCAAGGTGCTCATAATGAATGAAAAGAAGACCAAGGGCACCCAAGCTTAATAGACTTATTTCTTTCAATTTTGATGATCCAAACTCTTGCAATATGACATCCACTTTCATGCCTTTAGATCTTCCTTCACAGACAGGGCACCAAATCAAGTTGAAAAATCTACATAAGGGTGCCAAACTGGATGAAAGGAGACATGAAATGTGCCTTAGGACTCCATGCTAAGGTTTGAGCCATTAAAGTCTCTTGATATTAGGCGCTCATGATGATGAAACTTAGAGCTTTTTCCTTTCCTATGTGCTCATCTAAGATGTTTGAATGATAAGGAGCACGTTGACCTCTATAATGTACATTGGGTACCAAAATCAAGGTGATTTTAAGTCACTTTGAGTCATTTGGGGTCAGTTTGAGTCTTTGAGTCATGTTGCAAAAAAGTGTCAATGTTGTCAAGTTGCACAAAGCAACTTTTACATTTTTGGTGTCCTGCTCATGATGTGACCAAACTGAATGTTCCAATGCGTCCAGATGGGTACATTTATGCTAGGCATGGTCCTGTTTTTCACCCAAACATGTTGAAACAGTCCAAGCTACATTGTACTGACGATATCCCTGAAGAGTTCAAATTGCAAAAAAGGCAACAATCTTTGACGAGATGTTACTTGAAAACCGTGTCACTTAGAAACATTCTATCTAAGGTAACATGATCATGTAGAGTGCCTCTACAATAACTCTCTTAGTTTTTTATATCTCTGGGGCATTTGCCCATGGTGAAAGGTTTTCTGCTGCCCCAAAAATTGTCAGAAGGAGGCAGTGTAAAGTTGCAAAGGGGTGTAACTTTCATCTTGCTCCTGATGTGACCAAACTAACTATTCTAATGCGTCTGAATGGGTACATTTTTCACTAGGCATGTCCTATTTTTCACCCAAACATGTTGAAACAGTCTGAGCTATATTGTACCAACGATATCCTTGAAGAGTCCAAAGTGCAAAAAGGTAGCAATCTTTGACGAGATGTTACTCAAAAACCGTGTCACTTAGAAACATTCCGTCTAAGGCAACGCGATCATGTAAAGTGCCTCTACAATAACCTCTCTCAGCTTTTTATATCTCTGAGGCATTTGTTGTGGTGAAAGGTTTTCTGCTGCCCCAAAAATCGTCAGAAGGAGGTAGTGTAAAGTTGCAAAGTGGTGTAACTTTTGTCCTGCTCCTGATGCAACCAAACTGACTGTTCCAACGCATCCGAATGGGTACATTTACGCTAGGCATTATCTTTTTTTTCACCCAAACATGTTGAAACAGTCCGAGCTACATTGTACCCACGATATCCCTAAAGAGTCCAAAGTACAAAAAGACAGTAATCTTTGATGAGATGTTACTCAAAAACTGTGTCACTTAGAAACATTCTATTTAAGGCAACATGATCACATATAGTGCCTCTACAATAACCTCTCTTGGTTTTTTATATCTCTGAGGCATTTGCCCGTGGTGAAAGGTTTCCTGCTGCCCCAAAAATCGTTAAGAGGCAGTGTAAAGTTGCAAAAGGGTGTAACTTTCATCCTACTCCTGATGTGACCAAACTGACTGTTCCAATGCATTCAAATGGGTACATTTACGCTAGGCATGGTCCTATTTTTCACCCAAACATGTCGAAACAGTCTGAGCTACATTGTACCGATGATATCCCTGAAGAGTCCAAAGTGCAAAAAGGTAGCAATCTTTGACGAGATGTTACTCAAAAATCATGTCACTTAGAAATATTCCATTTGAGGTAATGCGATCATGTAAAGTGCCTCTACAATAACCTCTCTCAGTTTTTTATATCTCTGAGGCATTTGCCCGTGGTGAAAGGTTTTCTACTACCCCAAAAATCATCAGAAGGAGGCAGTGTAAAGTTGCAAAGGGGTGTAACTTTTGTCCTGCTCCTGATGCAACCAAACTGACTATTCCAATGCGTCTAGATGGGTACATTTATGCTAGGCATTGTCTTTTTTTTCACCCAAACATGTCGAAATAGTCCAAGCTACATTGTACCCATGATATCCCTAAAGAATCCAAAGTGCAAAAAGGCAACAATCTTTGATGAGATGTTACTTGAAAACCGTGTCACTTAGAAACATTCTATTTGAGGAAACACAATCACATAGAGTGTCTCTACAATAACCTCTCTTGGTTTTTTATATCTCTGAGGTATTTGCCTGTGGTGAAAAGTTTCCTGCTGCCCCAAAAATCGTCAGGAGGTAGTGTAAAGTTGCAAAGGGGTGTAACTTTCGTCCTGCTCTTGATGCAACCAAACTAACTATTCCAACACATCCGAATGGGTACATTTATGCTAGGCATGGTCTTGTTTTTCACCCAAACATGTTGAAATAGTCTGAGCTACATTGTACCGACGATATCCCTGAAGAGTCCAAAGTGCAAAAAGGAAGCAATCTTTGATGAGATGTTACTCAAAAACCATGTCACTTACAAACATTCCATCTAAGGCAACGCGATCATGTAGAGTGCCTCTACAATAACCTCTCTCAGTTTTTTATATCTTTGAGACATTTGCCCGTGGTGAAAGGTTTTCTGCTGCCCCAAAAATTGTCAGAAGGAGGTAGTCTATTAAGTTAGGATGAAAGCCTATTCACTCTAGGCGCCTATTGTGACCAAATCACACATCACGTTGGAGAATCCCAAACATGTGCCTTGAACAAGTGATGCTACAAGTGGTGAACAAAATGGGTGCCTTGAAGAATTGAGCCCTCCAAGACATCTTGCAATTGCCTAAAAGTCCAAAATTTACATAAGTGAGTTAAGGTGCCATTTTCCATCTCCAGAGCCTCCTTTGAGCGCCTTAACATGGAGTGAATGTTTTAGTCTATGAAAGATTGCGCCTAAAGAATATAACAACTCCTTGAGTCACTAGGATGAACTAAGTTAACAAAATGAACTTCATTGAGGGAGGCGCACTTGTGCATCTAGACAACTCCAGTTTAGTGCCTGAGAGAAAGCATGTTTAGAGACACCCCTCGAATGAACCCTCTAGAACCAATAACCATAGCTCAAGATCCATAACCATGAGAAGATAAAGCATTAAAAAAATTCATCTAAAGGATGGGAAATACCTCTTAGATGATAGTCTGCCAAGTAGACCAAGAGTGGGGAATGAGAATGCTCCTCGAAGATACACCAAGCCACAATGACTCTCTCCAATAAGAATCTTCTCTAGGTCCATAATTAACTCACGCCCATATCCAAGTGAAAGTCTCCTTGGTCTTCCTACTAAAACCTCTAAAGGGTAACCATCTCAACAAGTGTCTCTAATCCCGAGAGAACTCTAGCCTCACCCAAGTCTCGAAGTATGTATGAGAACCTACAACCAATCAATCCATGTTAAGCTCCAAATGCAACACCACATTATCATGAAGCTCCCAAGCACATGACTAATGTACTCAATACCAAGAGAACCAACAAGACCACTGTCAAAACTCCAACTACAAAATTAGGTATCCAAACATGACATCATGATCTAACATCTCCTCCTAGAAGATCACATGCACCAATACAGACATCCTAGTCTCAAAAGAACTTGTATCATGCTAATACTCTAATCTAGAATCAAGAGTCCACCAAGACACACTACCAAACACCTCTAAACCAAGGATCAACATCTACAACCACATGAAGATAACCATCTCCTAAAAATAGTAGCCAAGATGTCAAAGCACTCTCACTACAAATAATAATCATAATCCAAGAGTTTGTCCATTACACCCAACCACTATATAAGATCATCCATCACTAGGTGACGAATACACATCACTATCAAAGCTCCCACTGAACCATGATATGAACCACACATGGCATTGTGATAACCATCTCCTAAATGAAGATCACCATGGTCCACACACACTCAACTATAATACTAATAACTCCAAAGTAGAACCAAGATCTCCAATCTAAGAAGATAAACCATCATTACTGTCAAAAGCTCACACTAAACTATGCAACTAAGATATCCATGACATCATGATAAACATGCTACAAGTCTCAATAACCAACTATCCAATCATTCTCATCATCCATCCTCTCATCCCAATGCAACATACCAATGCGCAAATGAGCATAGACAAGGAAAAATAACAAAGTCTACATCAACACTAAATCAATCCTGTGGATATAGGCAATATGCATTCAAGTCATCCCACTACAATCAATGAGGTGTGCATCCCAAAAAAATGCATAACTTGTAGATCCCAACCATTGAAAACATGCAAAATCATCATCACATTAGTAACTTCCAAACTGAGATATCAAATAATATAACTTATAGACTTCACCAAATCAATCATAGATTCAACTTTCCAAACAAGTTTACAAATGAGTAACCATAGTCAAGGAACTACTCAAGCATCTAAGAGATAAGAACAATGTGCTAAAAGTAAACCACAACACCACCTGTAATCATGAATCAAACATCATAACCCATACCTATCAACTACAAACATGGTCAAGTCTTGCCAATGCTCAAATGTACCTACATATCCATGACACCATAATTATCATCATTGCTATACCTATACTCAAATCCCACTGAAACAAGACTCCTAGTCTCACCATGTATCAACCATGTCCTCAAACTAGAATATTGTTGAGCCCATGGAGATTGATACACCCACTTCAATAGAATAGGCAATTAATCTACCTAATGTGTCTTTGTTTAATAAACTAGTAAACACCATTTGCATCCATGCTTAAACCAAACTTATTGTTGTGTTTGATGTGTCCTCTTTCAAACAACCATTTAACAAAATTTGAGTCCAAACAATAAACATTTACAACCATAAACATCTCAAATTCCAAAATCCAAACATTCTATCATCCTTAATCATTTCCATCATGGACCCTTTGTTTGAAAAAATCATTATGCAAGATAAAAACCCTATGCCTATTACCTTGTGTGAGGCTCATGCAAAACCCAAAATCACAATCAAAATAGGTCCTCAAACCATGCATCCTTTAAATGAGATCTTTTATCCAAATCAATCAAAAAATCCCTTTGACAATAATGATGATGATAGTCTTGTAGATCAAGATGATATCAAGATGAAAATAGCATTAACTATGAGATCATTACATGCAAACTTTCCATAAACCTTCATCTCCCACTCATGAACATGCAAGAATATTTCAAACAAGAAACGACTAGCACTAGATATCATGCCAATCCTAAATACACATCTAATGGTCATCCTTATGGTACCTTTGGTAAGGGAAGAACCACTTTAGACCAAGGTCCTCATATTCAATTCATATCTCCAATCCCAACCGCATGTGAGAACTGTTTATCCTATGTATCCTATTCAAATCCTCCATCTCATAATCCTTACATTCCAACTTATCCCATCAATCCAAACCCACTACATCCAAATCATCCTTTTTAGATTTCCTCCAAGAACTTCTAGTGGAGGAAAAATCTCAAACTAGAAATCACAAATTCAATTAGTGTACCTCTCCCAAGCCTATCCAAAAGTCACATAGTACCATGCCTATCCATCAAACACCACAATGCAATCAAAATCCTAACAACATGCCCATGATCCAAGATCAAGTGCAATCATGCAAAGATATTATCAATCACAAGCCTATTAAGAATGAACTAGAGTCTTCTAGTACCATACTTTTCCATCAAACACCATCATGTAATCCATGGCCTATCGAGCCTATCAAAGAAAATGCAAACATCCTATGTAATACAATCGGACTTTAAATATTTGAAGTAGCCATCTACAAATATCCATTCAAACGTGGATTTATAATGCAAGTATGGACGCCATCAATAAAAAAGATTTGTATTAACCAAATATCCATATAGGCATACATCAATATCTGTCGATATAAGTATAACATATATACAAAATAGCCATATAGGCATACAATGTCAACTATGTACAATTCAAAATATATGTCCACAAATGCCATATAGGCATACAACAAAGGAACACAATAAAAATTCATTCCCCTCTGGCTGGTGAAGAGAATAAATCATGAGTAGCCTTTGATCTTCTAGGGGATGGAGATGCGCATGTGGGTGGTCTACTACGAACCCGAGGGCTACTCCTCCTATTTAGGTCTTCCCGCATCTTTACCTATTACAATAAAAAGTATAGACATTAATATATAGAAATTACATGTTATAAAAAATGAAACATTTAACAAAATAATCACTTACCGCTAACATATAATCTGTCTCCTTGCTTGCCTCAGTAGCAGAAATAGGCCCTGGTGATGTCATGTCCTATAGAAACCATCTAGATAGAAATTAAACTTCAAATCACTAATCTTTTGATTTTTCAAAAATAGACAACTATAACAATGAATGTAAATTGAAATTTACTAATCTACCTCATACCCCTGTCAATGCCATGGAGCTATGAATTGTAGAGGCCACACCCTGCTCCATTGCCCTATGAACATGGGGAGGTGTCTCCACAGCCTGCATCATCTAGAAATAAAACAACATTATTCAATTATGAAAACTATAATAGTGATGCAAATCATGGCTCCTAACATACACACACGTTCATCTAAACATGGAAGTACACACAATAAAGCACACAAATCACATACAAAAATTTAGTAAGTACAATTCATTCATTAAACTATTTATATTATTACCTCCGTAAAGCTTTGAAGTCCACCACTGCTGGTAGGTGTTACCGTGAAATCTACAGTATTAACCTATTCAACATCCAAAATCAGATATTAGAATACCATTCATATAACGATGCTATTCACATGTAATATTCATAATTGTTTACTAGTTACATACCTCGACAGTAGATGATCTAGTGAAAAATGCAGGTGGAGAACCACTGAAAACTGCATCGACGCTATGACCCTAAAATTTCATTAAAATCATCAATTTAAATTAGTTAATCTTGTATTTCAAAAATGAAATTTAATTAATTAAATTCAATAAACTTGCTAATATTTACCTGAGTATCAAGGTTGAAAGTCTCACTCAGGAGGGTATCTATCATCACCATCTGCTCAGCTGCAGATGTAGCCTGTGCACCTGCGTCTTGACTATCCATGGGGTCATAACCACAGGTTGACCTACAAGCCTGGCAAGTATGGGGTGGGACCCTACTCCTCGCACTATCTCCCAACCCACTTTGTGTTGTAGGACCGGCATGCTCTATGATGCTCTAGGTCAAGGCAATAATTGACTGAAGTGTATCGACCTCAACACTCTCCTTCACAATGGAAGGGATAGAAACATGCTCATGGGCTGGTCTGCTAATTACTCGTCTCACTACCCGCTGTGGGTCAAGACATGCCCCTGGTCTATCTTGTGCTGACCCCCCACCTCTACCCTGGAAGTCCCACATATCAAAATAATTTGGCACTTTATTGAGGACAAACTCGTAGTAGAGTTTCCTCAAAAAGTATTGCGGGACCTCATTATTATTGCATGGAGGATGGTCAAAAACCATCCACCACCTCTGCCCGAAATTGTCCCTTATCGCTTGGTTGTTGCACCAATGGATAGGGAACCTCTTGCATGTAATGGGTGGAGGTTGATTTGTTTGTGGGTTTGTGAAAATTGAACACAAGTCTAATTTTGTAATTTGTAATTTTTTCACATCTTGGTATGACAACTTGTCTGCATAGTAAGCTCTAAACTCTCTCTTTTTATCCATCCAACTAGTTATTTGCTTGCTAATTGAATCTACATTTGATAAAATAGACTCAAGAGATTCGGCAAGCATGGACCTATGCAAGGTTGAAGTGGAAGGATCTTTCAATCTTGCAATTATATCTTCAATTTCCTTTTTGTTGTTTTCAATTTGCCCCATTATATTTTCTTGTATTCCAGGGGCATGTCGAGGAACGAATGGAGGAGGTTGTTGTTCTGCAGGTATTTCCTCCTTAGGATTTTGTGGATTTTGAGGAGGAGGAGGAGGAGGAGGTGCATTAACATTTCCTAACAATTAACAAAATATACATCAAAAATCAACAAAAACCTACCTATTTAGAAACAAATTCAAACAAAAAAATAAATATAACTCACCCCTTTGGCATGCTCAATGTTGTGGCGGCATTTTGGCGATGAATCGATAAACTTTTTGTGTTGAATGGTGTTTTACAAAATGCGAGCGCACTTTCGAGGGTTTGCAAGCCATGGGTAGAGAGGAGAAAACCAAAAAATGAAATTGGAAACCTTTTTTTTTATTTATATAAAGTCATAACGTGCTTGCGTTATGGCTTAATTTTTTTTGAAATTAATTTGGCCACTTTTTGGCCCCCCATCTTCTTGCACTTACCCTACTCACACATGTGAGACACCTCTTTCCTTTTGACTTGCCACTTTCCCTCACACATGTCATGTGAGTTAGATAAGTGTTGCATGCTTATAGGGGTAGTTAGTAGTTGGGTCCTACCTTCCTACCTCCTTATTTCCTATTTATGCAAGGATTCTCATTGCATTTTACACACTCTCATTGTATATGATAAATATGTTATTATGCTCCATTTTTCATTTGTGGAAGGTTATTCAATTTGTGCTTTTTCATCTCGGCTTCTCCAACAACATATGCTCAAAAGAAGAAGAACAAGAAATTTATTGAGAAAGATAGGATTGAGTTGGTTGACTCATCTGTCTTCATAAAAACCCCATCCATACTCTTAAGAAGTTGAAGTTCACTAGTTGTCCTTGTTGATTGATCTACTATATGTGTGCTACAATTTCAACTACAAGTTATCTTCATTCTTGATTGCATGTGATCTATAGCCTTGGTTGTAGGAAGAAAAACTTGGTGGCTATGGACTAATGACTAATTATAGTAATTATGTTGCACTTAAAAAACTTAGGAGCATAGAAAATATCACACTAAGACGAGAGATGTTATATTACTTTGAAAACAACTACTTTAAGTAAAAAGTAATCCAAAAAATATCATACATATTAAACTTGTTTTTTATGGGAATTTTAAGTCAAAAGAGGTACTTAATGATTTTAGTCTTTTATAAAATGCAAGATAAAGCAAGAGATAAAAAGTATCAAATAAGAACAATTCTATGACACGTCATCTAGGGTGGAATATTGGTAGTAAAGTGTGTAATGTTATGGTATGGAACAAAGGTTGACGTAGGTATAGGTGAAGATAGAGGAGTAGATGCACTAGGCAAAGAGATGGATACATTTATTTTGATTCTAACAACTTGTACTCCCTAACCTCTAATTAATGTGGCTTATTGATAAACATATGATGAGTCACGTCTACTAGTTTTGTAGGATTCTACACATTAGCTAAACTAGTAAGTTTATTCACAAAATCTTGTTGTTCTACATGGGTATCATGATCATAGTCATCTATATTATTTTGAACATAGAGATCCAAGAAAATTTCAATACCATTAGAGTGTGCAACCATAGTGGGGTTTAGACAAGAACTTTTTAAAGTAATATTAAGATCCCAAGTAGCTTGTGTTATAACCAATGTAATATGGCTTATGAAAAAAAAGAAGCAATGCACTATAAATCATTCTAAAATCTAAGAATTAGGAAAATATTGATATATCAAATATAAAAATGAAACCCTAATGAGGTAGCCAAGGGTGGGTAGGGTGGACAAAAGTGAAGGATACACAATAAATCACAAATTCTAAGAAGAAAATTTATTGAAATGAAATAGTAATAAGTAGGAACACAAACCTTAACAATATTTGAAGAATGATAAAGCAATCAGAAAGTGTAGAACTTAAACTTGAAAGGAAGGAAAAGGTATAGCCTAAAGTTCACACCCTAGGGTTTTTAGGACTATATGGTAACACCAATAATGTTAATAAAAAATGTGTTTCCTAATGTGATATATGACTAATTAAATGAAATGCATATAAATGAAGCAAGTTAACCTAGATGAATTAATGTCAAATAATAATTGATAATTTAATGGAAATGTTTACTTGCTTCTTGATCAATCAAGGGATATAGATATTGAAGACAAATTACAAAATTAATTTTCTAAAGTACAATAAATAAATGTCCTTGATGTGCTAGCTATCCTGACCTCTACATAGACTTGGGATTTTTGAGGTTTGATCCCATAGTTTAGGATCAATACCACACAATACATATGAGATCTTGAATGTGTTATTTTGATCTAGTTGAATGTCAAAAACTATAATATGGATACGGAGGAGGGCTTTGGAATTGTTTGAGGGTTTAACAACCCTCCATGGGAAATTCCATAGGGACCTCCTCTTGGTTTGGATTTGGTCTCATTTGTGCTTTTTCATGTGAATCTATTTGATTTTTTTATGTAGATTGATGTCTATTATTGTTATGATTACGGTCAATGTTTAGTACTCTTGTTGTTATCATTGACAAGACTACTTTTGAAAGGCCTAGTTTTTTGAATTTGAAAACCTT
The DNA here is from genome assembly GCA_027924645.1 of Cunninghamia lanceolata. Taxonomy (NCBI): domain Eukaryota; kingdom Viridiplantae; phylum Streptophyta; class Pinopsida; order Cupressales; family Cupressaceae; genus Cunninghamia; species Cunninghamia lanceolata. The sequence goes on from BSBN01000193.1 coordinate 12,898,874, forward strand.
TCCCACCTGCAAGTTTTGGTGGGAATAACATTAAATAGGTATAGACCCTATCTATGCTCATAGCCACTAGGAGTCATACTACTCTGATCATGGTAATTACTCCTCAGTTGTGAGGATTAATGGAGGGGGGTTAATACCCTAGCAGAAGGTGGGAATGAGGTTTTAGATGACGAACATAGAACATTTTGGGAGGCTCTCAATTTGCAAGATGTCAAGACTTTGGCCCAAAATCCTTGTTTCAAGGTTAGCAAGGAGTTCATAGTACTCAGAGCCAAAAGTGAACTCCCCAACAGAGGAAGAGAGGAGGATAGTGGAACACTGGAAAAAGGTAAGCCAATCTTCGTTCCTAGAAAATTGGTCTTAAACCCTAATGAAGATATGGAAAATGCTATTAAAAATGAAGAACATAGATTAAAAAACACTGATGTTTTCTTTTTCTACCTAAATGTGGATAAAATGCCCTTGAGGAGATTCTTGGACAATTGGATTAATTATGTTTGGGGTAGAAGGCTGGGAGTTCATGTCTCATTTTGCAGATTATTAAGCAAAGGAATATTTGTAGTTTTTTTTAGAAACTAGACTATGTAAAAGAGGGTATAGGATAGGGATTATTGGAATGTTGGGCAAACTCTCTTCAAGGCATTCCCATGGAAGCCTGATGCCTCACACCAAGAAATCTTGTTTTGTTATGTTCCAAGATGGTTATGGGTCAAAAATCTTTCGGGGTAGTTATGGGATTTTTTGCCACAAATCTTGGAACCCATAGGAAAAGTGATGAAAGCGGATGAAACTAGAGCCACTTTATTGCATATGGATGCTAGAATCTTAATCTCCCTAAACATAGGGATAGACATCCCTAAAGTCCTAGAAATTAGGGTTAGAGAAAAAAATTTGAGTGTGGAATTGTTGGGTTGGGGGTCTCAATTCTTGTTTTCTATGTAAAGTGGAGAAATACTAGAGGAAGAATTGTCCTAAAAGTAGACTAAATAATATGGGGAAAAAAATTTAGCCTAATATGCCTAATTTTGAAAGGGAAAAAATAGATGAACTATTACCATAGACCATTCAGGCTCTGTTGATGCTCTTGAACAAAAAACATATAATGTTAATAAGGTGGTAGAGAAATATCCATCACAAGACAAGGCTAATCCCATTGAGGCCTCTTCAATGGAGCTTAAAAAAAGTTTAGAAAAACTTGACTTAGAAGGAATTCCTTCTAGTACAGGGATTGATGGTAGCCCATTAGAAGCGGCTTCTAACTCTCTAATGAGTTCCCCTTCTAGTTGCAGTGACCCACTGACTGGGGGTCATTGCAATGAGGAGTGAAATGAACAAGTTTTTTCCAAAGAAGGCTTGTTTGCTCATGACACACATATATTTTACAATCCCTGTTTTGATGAGGATCCTATCAAAATTAACATAGAGTTGTTTGTGGAAGAGAAAGAAATATGGGACAATGTTTTGAATGGTCCTTATGAACCTATAGCTAAAAGTATTGATATGATTGTCAGTCAAGATAACCCTACCTCCAAAGCACAAGATGTGTTAGTTGGGGCTCCATAAACTGAGGAAAAAATAAAAAAGAATGCTTAGCAATTAGCTATGTTAAAAAAAGAGAAAGCATCCTAACAAAGAAATTAGAGAATGTAATAGAGACTATGGGTTCTCCAATTAGTTTTCAAACACCAAATCGAAAGGATTTAGATGGTGAAGTTCCCATTAAAAGAACTAAGGATAGTGTTGAAGAAGGATCTTATAAGGTAGAAGAGGGCTATTCCTTGAAGAAGGATGAAGGTAGTAGAAAAAGAAGATATGTGCATAAAAAAGCATTGAAAAAAAGTGAAAGGAATTAATCTTCCTAAGTGTTTTGATAAACTAGGTATCAATAGTTCCTAAGTAAGCCTTCTGTGTATCTAGCTAAACAACTTGAATATGAACTGTTATAGCTGGAATGTAAGGGGACTTGAGTCCCTGAATAGGAAATACATTGTAAGAGATTTCAGCAATAAAAATAGAAGAATGGATTGTTTAATGTTACAAGAAATTAAAGCCATAGGGTTCCAATTAGATAACACCTTAAGATTTATCTAGAAAGAGGCAAAGGAGGTACTGCAATATTGATCAGTAAGGAATGAGGACAATATATCACCCAGAGTGGATGCTCCCCTTGCAATAGGTGTGCTTGGGTGGTGATTGATAAGAAGAATAGGTAGTTTGGCATATGTTCAATTTATGCTTCCAATGAGCATAGAGAATGAAGTGAGCTATGGAATTGGATGGCTGACAAGATGCCAAAAATCCCTTGGATTGTAGCTGGGGATTTCAACATGGTGGAGCACAGAGATGATAAGATTGGAGGGAACTATGCAGAATGGAAAGGCAATGAAAAGTCTTTTTGGTTGAGCATAAAAAAATATTTATGTCTCATTGACCCTCTAGAAGGGAATAAGGCCACAAGTCAGGGAATTTGGTTTTCATGGTGTAACTCACAGAAAGATAACAAAAGAATCTATTGTAGGTTGGATAGATTCTATGTAAATAAGGATTTTTTTCCATTTTTAGATCTCTAAGAAATCCAAAGTTGTAAGGGTGGTCCCTAATACCCTATCTGACCATCACCCAATACAAGCTCTTATCAACATTGAGGTTTAGGATAGGGGGAAGATATCCATAAAAGATAGAATGTTCATACTAAATAAACATTTGCTTTTAGACATGGATTTTCATGATGGGATTTGTATTTTAAAGCTTATCATGAAAGCCATGGCTGTTAAGAATAAATAAATAAAGTATTGGAATAATTTTGTCAAAGCATGTAAGGGACTATTCCAAGTATGTGGAAAGAAAATGGCACTAGATAGAAGGAGAGATGAAAGACTTCTTGAAACTAAATTCTTGGAAACTAAAGGGATGTTGCAACAAAACCCAGAAGATAGAGAAAAAACTAGACAACTTGGAGAAATAAAAAACAAACTTAGGAGATTGGAGACATATAGGGCCCAAGGGGCCAAAGTGAGGGTAAGGATCAATTGGCTAAAATATGGGGACTGAGGTAATAAATATTGTTTTGACATTCTTAGGTCCAAATTTAAAAAGGAGCATGTTGGACCTATTAATGAAAATGGTGCCACTTTTAATGAGATTTTTATCATAACCTCTTTAGGTCTGAAGATCAGAGTGTAGAGTGTTTGGAGGCCCATGAATTATGCTTGAATATATGTCCTAAGAAGGTTGATGATGTAATGTCTAGCAAATTAAAACAAAAAATTTCTAAAGGAGAGATCAAAGTAGCTATTTTGTTGATGGAAGATGGTAAATCTCCTAGGCAGGATGGGCGATCGGTAGAGTTCTACAAAGATAACTTATCCTGGGTTGTGGATGACCTATGGGAAGTGTACCAGGAGGTTTTTAATAGAGGATCTCTAGGGAAGGATATAAATAGAGCTATCATCAAATTATTACGTAAAGATGGGGACACATCTAACTTAAGGAGCTAGAGGCCAATTTCCCTATTGAATGTCTCCTATAAGATTGTTTCCAAAGTTTTGGCAAGGAGGCTTACTGATATTCTTCCTAAAATCATTAATTACACTCAGACTAGATTTATAAAAGGCAGGTACATTTTAGAAAACATTCTAACAAGTTGGGAGGCACTGTATTAGGGAAGATCAACAAGTCAAAATGCTGGTATCTTATTGCAAGACTTTGAAAAGGCTTATGACAAAGTTAAATGGTCTTCTATTCTAATAGTATTAAAAGCCTTTGGCTTTCCCCAAGAGTTCTATGACATGGTTGACATGCTCTTTAGAGATGCCTCTACGTAAATTGATATTAATGGATCTTTGACTGATTCATTCAAAATAGAGAGATCTATTAGGCAGGGTTGCCCTTTAGCACCTGCACTCTTTATAATTGGTTCAAAAGCCTTGTTCCATATTCTAAGAACAAAAAGTTTATCAGAGGTGATGAAGGGCATTAGACTTCCTGATGAGAGCATGTTATTAAACATGCAATTTGGAGATGATACTACATTATATCCTATGCTTGAAAAGGATAATTTGAATAACATGAAGGACAGGCTGAATATGTTTTGTGAAGCCTCTAGGGCTAAAATATCATTCAATAAATCTATATTTCAAGGTTAGTCAGTGTTATGTTGGAAAATGTCCCCTTGGGAGCTTTTCCCTCTTAAGGTTTAGTTCCCAGGTCCTTAGAATTCATTATAAGCATCTTGCATGTTAATCTTGAATCCTGATGAGAAAACCCTAAAGTCTTGTGGCAAATAGGACCTAGGGGGCACTATTTTGATAGTCCCTAACTCAAAATGGCGGGGGGGACTTGGGTGCTAGTGCCTAGTCCTGCCCCATTTTAGGTCAGCCCTAAATCTTAATGTCAGTTTTATGACCATTACTTAGGTCCTATCCTGACATCTCAAGTTTGAATTACAAAATTCTTAGTGGGAATGTGTGTAGTTGCATATATAAGCATGTTTAGTGTTTCATTTTCAAACTAGATGCTAACTAGAAGATGATTATGAACTTTTGGCTAACTTGTGATTTTAGAGCATTCAAGATATTCATTGTTGCAGAGCAAAGCATTGTTATTTTGTTTGTGATTCTAGATTTAGCTTCATATTCTCATGTGTTGAAGAACCTTCATCTATGTGAAATCTACACCTCTAAGGTGATATCTATTTGAGTTTGTATCATTTATCAATTTTTTTGCCTCTATCCTACAAGGATACACACTTTTTATCTGACAATGGTGTTCGAAAGACTTGAATGTCTCTCTATGGCTTGACTAAGGCAAGTCTCTAGAAACGACAACCTCCAAGCACTCTCCTTGTGATTACAGGTTACAGGTTTCACATCTTGATGAAATGGAGTTGTAGGGAATAGTAAGATAGTGTGCATATTCTAGATCCTTGAAGGAAAAGTCTGCTTGGACTAGGGTGCCAATGCTAGTGTCCTCCAAAGTTGAAAACACAGAAACAATTTGGAAAGTGATAATTAGTATCTAAGGAGCTTCTAACATCCTAAAAAATAATCCTACCTGGGACTCGGGCACTAGTGCTAGTGTTCTCTGCATCTCACGAGAAAGAAATAGAAAGTATAGTGAACATCAATGTTGGAAGGAGATCAAAATTTTGCAAAGAAAATAGCACCTTGGACAGGGGTACTAGTACGAGTGTCCCTGAGTATTCTACACTTTGAACTTTGAAAAATGGTTAGTTATTAATCACTGCCTACCACCTTAGTCTGCAAGAATTTGTCGTAATTCATCAATTTGCTTACTATTTTGCATAATTAGGGTTTTAAAGGTATTTGAGCATTAAAATGATACATTAGTTGATAATATCTAAGCTTCCACATCGTTCCAAGTGTTATCCTAACTTATAGGTGAATCCTCTTACAAAAGTGTGATTCAACTCAGTTGATATGTCCTTGAATGTTTGTAGCGAAAGGAAGATCTAAACCCTTGTTTTCATCCCCCCTTTTTCCTACTAAATAATCAGATAACTCTCCAGAGTGGTTGGAGGAGGGTAAATGGTAGAGGGGTGGTCCCCATAGGCAAGTTAGATTCCTGGGGATCCCTTTTTCTATTGATCCTTCTCTTAAACTAATGTGGAATTGGATGTTTTGAAAAATTGAATTGAAATTGAAAAGTTGGAACAAACAAGTCCTATCTTTGGCAGGGAGAGTACAAGAGTGTAAAAAGATACTCTCTACTTATTCTATCTATTATGCTTCTATGTGACTATTCTCTAATCACCAAATAGATAGTATTGAAAAGCTTATTAGGTTTTGTATGTGGTTAGATAGTATTCATAAGCTTATTAGGTGTTGTATGTGGTTAAATGGTAAATGCAAAGGGAAAAGCATGTTGTGAAGTGGGAGTGGTGTTGTATGAGTAAGGAAAAGGGTGGCCCAGGGCTGAAGGATCTAAGAATCTAGGGTGTGACTCTTGTTACAAAATGGATTATAAGATCCTTGGATGGGAGTGAACAATGGAAGCTCCTTATCAGGAATAATATCAGAAATTTTTGACTTAAGAAGGCTCCCCTATGGAATAATTTGCATCCTCATGAATTTCTTTTCAAGAACTTTAAGGCTAAAAACTTTGGGTCTTTAGTGTTTGGGTCTATTTGGAGGGCATGACAAATAGTTAAGTTTAATCTTAAACATAGAGGTAGTCAATTGTAAGAAAAAATGGATTGGGGGGTAGAGATCATTGTGGTGGAACTTAAGGCACAAGAATAAACCATTGGCCATGCTGCAGGGTTTCTCTACTCTTAAGTGGTGCAAAAAAGGTCTTTCTACCTTTGATGACTTGATAAAAGATGAAGGTATAAAATCATGGGAAGATGTTAGGTTGGATTTTGGTTTTCCTAAGTCTCAAAAAAGAACTTATTCTATCATTTATAATATTTTTTCAAACAACCCAGGTCAAGCTAAGAATCTGGGTGAATTGGATTAGTTGGAAAAGATAGCATGGAAATGTTGCAAGTATGTGCCTAATCGGTGTTGTCATTGATGTCAACATATTTGTGTTGTCATTGGTGTCAACTTTATTCTTATATTTTGATTGATTAGAATCCTTATATGTTGAGGACATTGAGAAAATTAGCACCTCTAGAAGAATCAGAAGGAAATAGTGAATCACAGTGAAGACAGTGAGTTGCATATTAAAGAACAATCCAAAAGATTGCTCTGCATTTCCCACAGAATAAAGATCTTGGGTTTACAGATTGAAATTTATTTAGAAGCATGTCTAAAGATACAAAATCTTGAGTTTGGGCCTCTGGTATGAAGATTTGAGTGAGTTACTTTCACTAGAGTAAAACCTACTTTTTCTGATTATTCTCCGGTGACAAGGAGAAAGTATTTTGCTCCACATTCCTCCACATTGAAATATTTTGCTTTGCAGTTCTAGAGGGAAGTCTAGGATGATGGTAACTGCCTACAACTACAATGGTTCATGATTTGGCAGTTTGTAAGCTATCTTTCTTTCATGACAGTTGAAGATAGTGAAGTTCATGTGCTCTAGTGTGAAGAATCTCATGGATAAAGTGGTTAGAGTTTGTGCGGTTACTCTTGGTGATTACAATGTGCTTGTGGATGCCTCCTTATTGAGTTCCTACCTTTACAATTGTCCCCATTAAGGAATTGAGATCATGTTTGAAGATTATTCCTGGATAACGTAGTGTGTAACCAGTCTTAGTTGACTTGGTTAATTCTAGTAGTTGCGGAGATCTATTAAAGAGTGTAGAAGCATGTCATGGCGTGGAAGATCATGTTTGAGTCCTAGCTAAGGCATGGAGTGATCTGTATACATCTTTACTACATTTTCTTAGCATAATTTTGTATTAGGTCAAGACCTATTTTGTAAATGTTTGTAATGCCAACCTTGGAGATTGTTTCAACGATTGATGTTTGTGATGCTGACCTTGATGTTCCTTCCAAGGTTGATGTAGCATATAAATACTTGTAATTGAGTCGTGAAAATGTTTCCTTGAGTGAATATGCAAAGAAAAAGTGAAATAAGGTGGCAGAGCAAAGTAGAAGTGTTGTGTGCTTCAATGGAACTGAACGTTGGCATGGAATAGATGTTATCTTAGTTCAACCTTTTGGTAGTGAGCCACCCCTTTGGTAGTGAGCCATCCTTTGATAGTGAGCCTTTTTTTTCAATGAGCAATTTGGGCAGTGAGCCCTATGGGTAGTGAGCCATGTAGGCAGTGAGCCTCTAGTTTTTGGTATTGATATAACATATATATATATTTATGTGGGCTAACACCCACCGTAGTTTTTCCCTTTTAGGGTTTTCCATGTAAAAACCTGGTGTCTCATGTGTTGTTTATGCTTTTGTGTTGAGTTTTTCATTTGATGCTTTCATGGTTATATCTGAATATAAGTAATTAATAAGTTGGTGATCATATTTGATTAAAAGTTTTAGGACAACTGATTCACCCCCCCTCTCAGTTGTCTGGTGCAATTCAACAATTGGTATCAGAGCAAGGTTCGTCTGAAGAAAGCCTAACAGCTTGAAGAAGATCAATAATGTCTTATAAGAAGGAAGCTCTGCATTTTGATGGGACAAATTTTGCTCTTTGTAAGGTACGAATGAAAAGCCATCTTCTTTGTCTAGGTTACAAAGTATGGAAAGCTACAGAAGCAAAATATACCATGCCTCCAAATGGTTTGATGACTAGAGATGAAATCAAATAATATGAGGTGGATGTCAAAGCAAAGGATGCTCTATTAAGTTCTTTAAGTGACTCAGTGCCAAAAAAAATTGTGGATCTTGAAACTACAAATGAGTAATGGGAGAAACTAAAAAATATGTATGAAGGAGATGATTCTATGAAGGAAGCCAAGATACAAAGTCTAAAAGTGAAATATGTGGGTTTGAAGATGAAAACATACGAGCCTTTATGCAAAGAGTTGATGAACTTGTCACTAGGATAAAAGGTATGGGAGCTACTCTCGGTGATAAGGAAGTTGTGATGAAAAAATTCTTAGATCACTACCAAAGTCATATAGTCACAAGTTAGCTACAATTGAAGAATTCATGACTGTAAAAACTATTGACAGAGATTAGTTACTTGGTAATCTTATAGCCTTTGAGATGAGAGAATTTGGTGATGCCATGCCTAAAGTTGAATCAACTTTTAAAGCCAGTACTTCAGCTAAGACCTCCAAAGTTGAGAAATACAGAGTGGATGATGAAGTTGAAGAATTTGAAGATAACTTTTTTAATAGGCTTCAAAGAGGCTCTAGTAAGTTCAAAGGTAAATTACCTTTCAAATGTTTCTCTTGTGGTAAAGTAGGCCATTATGCTTCTAGATGTCCTAAAAGAATTGAAAGGAATAAGATATATGAGAGCAGGCCTAGAGTTGCAAAGAAGTGTTACTATGTCAGAGATTTTGATAATGAAGGAGTGACTGATAATGAATCTGATGATGTTAGTACTAGTGCAAATGAATGCCTATTTATTTCTATTAAAGAAGATCCCATGTCTACTAATTTTGCTAGCTGTGTGAAGGATGAAAAACTAGTAGAAGAAAGTGCTTTGGCTATTCAGGTTGAGAAAGATAAGAATGAATGGATTATTCATAGTGGATGCTCTCATCACATGGCCAGTGGCAAAAGTAAGTTTGTAAGTCTGAAAAAGTATGATGGTGGACTGGTTAGGTTTGGGGGTAATGCAACTAGTAAGATTTGTGGAAAAGGATCTATTTCATTTGAGGTAAAGCATAATACTGACAATGTTCTATATGTGAAGGGTATGAAGCATAATTTTTTGAGTGTTGGTCAGATGTGTGACAAAGGATATGATCTAAGATTCAAAGACAATGGGTACAAGATCATGGAAAGCTCTAGAACTGTGATTGCTACTATTGGTGATGATATTAGTCACAACCAAACACATAAAACAAAAGTCACACAACAACCCTTGTTTATCTTGAAAGATACAATGAATTCATAGAATTCATGATCCCAAGTCCCCGTTGATTAGTTCATAATTTGCTGGTGTTACTCTATGGTTGATGTGTGTTGTTGTTTTCCATTTTAGGGTCTTACATAGATTAGTAGATTTTGTTCCTGCAACAATGCCCGAAAGGGAGGTTACTCTACACAACATATATCTCCAAATGATGTGTCTAAGTTGATATTTGCATGAGTTCTACCCTTATTTGTGATTCTCTGCATGACATTTTCAATACTACATGCATTTAGCTCAAAATATGCTAATGATATTCAATCATCTTCGGGATATCATCATATTTCTCTGTTCTGCTCAATATTCATCATGATTTATAGTTTATGGAAATGATTTCAATGAAATTAAAATGAGAAAAGGGGGTAGAGTGTGAGATTCCTAAAATTACTTGACAAAGATCACTGATCCACATACATGTTCCCATACAGCAATGGAGAGAAGAAAACTAAAATCATACTTCACCAAGACAGTCCACAAATCCATATGATCGTGTGTAAATCTTCAAGGGGAAAGTTGACAACAACATGCAATGAAATGAAATCACTTCTATAGAACACATCATTCACTAGTACATATCCAGAAATCAACTTGAAGACTACTTAAGGTTTACAATTAGGATATAGTCTGAAGCTTCATCTCCATACAGTATTTTCATAAAACAGGTACATTTACAATGATCTGAGGAGAGAACCTTGAATGTTTCAATAGTTCAGTCCTCAGTAGTCTCAATAATCCGATCTCTTGCATAAAATTGCTACAGGTCTAATTTTTTTGTATGAATGACCTCTCCCTTTTACAATAAAAATGGGCCCAATAAATATGGCTCTGATTTCCTCTAATCTAGCACCCAAAAACCTAGGAGATCAATGGTTTGCATCTTGAAATGTAGCATCAAATGGTGAGAAATGAATCCCGTCAAGAATTCAGGCAGCATACCCAGACAGGGCACCGCTCCAATAATGTCTCCATCTGCAAACCATCTCACATTGAAAGCCCCTCCTCTTCTGGTGTGTTTGGCTTCTCAGGATCCAGTGCTAGCCTGTGTGATGCCATCGCCACTCAAAGCTCTGTCTTTATGTTCACCTGCACACCGCCATTGTGTCGGCAACTGTGCTTCTTTAGCTACTCCAACAATCTGCATAAATAAGCAGGAATAAGCATCATCGTTCGATAAATTAGCAGGGAAAACCAAACATTTATATTAAAACAGGTTCCAAATACACAAATACAACCATCGGGCCCTGAAATTATGAAAATCGTGCATCAAAAATGCATATACAGCATTAAAACCAGTCGGGTCAACCATCGTTGACCAAAAACACACATTCGGGCTCCAAAAATGGATTCAAAAAATCTGATCACTTTGCTTTCCCACCCTTTTTCCTGTCTAAATCTTTGTATCATCTGATATGCAAGCCGGACGTGATACATCGAATTAATCAGATTTCAAACTGTTTGAATTCTGGCTTGTATATTTGCAATGCATATTGGTTTGTATATCGCAACATACAAACGCATATGCATACAAAGAATTTTCTATATTGGACTTCCATTTCGAATCAAGCTTGTATGTATAACAATGCATCTTTGATATACAGGCCGGAATTATACAATGATTTAACTCCTTATCATTTCCTTTTTGTGTCTGCGCAATGCATAAGTTATTGCATATCGGCTTTGTATGTTGAAACATACAAAGCACAAAATATATAAGGACTTAATTCTATTTCATATCCTTTCAAATCTGCGGCGATGTATCTCCGCTTTGTATGTTTCAAAATGTATGTATATCGAAACATACATACAAGTCGAAACATACAAAGACTTAATTCAAATTTATAAATGTTTCGGGTTCACCCAATGTATAAAACACTTGTATCTCGCCAACATACAAGCCCACCTATATACAAGGAATTAACCTTGTTTAAGAACTTTTCAGGTCCGTGACTTGTATGTAGACACTTCTATATTTGCCTTGTATGTAAAAACATACAAACGCCAAATATACAACAATTTAACCCCTTTTCATGGTGCTTTCGGGTCCGCGGCCTGCACATTGCAAATGTATATATCAAATGTATGTCGGATACATACAAACAAAAACATACATGCGACGGACCTAAACAAACATTCATTTCAACTCTTAACTATTTCAGGTCCACCTTGTATGTACAAATATAACATTAACAAATGCATACAAGGCAAAAAAGACATATAAATGACTTTGTATATGAACCCGACTACCTATGCGACCAAGTAAAATGACATTTGCATATACAAATGACTTCATATATGGAAAGCGATATACAAAGGTCTTTATATACAAGCAAACTTGCATACAAAGGGCCTTGTATATGCAACTCGATATACAAATAGACTTGTATATGCAAACAACAAACACTCCCTTTGTACATTTTACCAAGATGCTCATAACTCATAAAATATGGCAAATTTTAAGATGGTTCAAAAAGCAACCCTAGCTCATTTTTCACAAGGAATCCAACCATATTATGCCCTGGTACTGAAAATGCATTTCTTCTTCATTTTAACAAGGTTTGTAATTTTAACCCCTTTTTCCCATTTACCACCAAGCAAAACGACACACATAAGCAAAAAGCAAAAAAGCCACAGCAGGGGTCCTTATTTTACTGAGTAAAATGGGGCATGTTGTGAACATCACAACAACTAGCAACCAAACAAAACAATCAAATTCAACCCATTAAAGAAAATTGAATGAAATGAATTCATAACTTCCAACTATATTTTCTATAAATTACTATCCAACTTGAGACTCAATGTATTCAATAAGGTGTATGAATTTTCACTTTAGTTTAAGTGGGTGCACATGATTAATTATCTTCATCTTGAAGATCAGTTGAATAAACCAGTGATTGATATTAGACTACATAGGTGAGAATGTTCCCTCATAGCCAATCGGATAGAGCCTTGCTTCTAGTAAGTGTCCATAGCCCCGGCAAGGTTATCGTTACAATTCTCCTAAGTAGAGCCCCACTGCCAGCGAGCGTCTATAGCCCTAGTAGAGTTACTTAGATGGCTTAATCTGGATTTTCAGTATAATCCATTTTATTCATCATTTTTTTTTATATGATAGAACTTCATAAGATATTGCATTTGTAACTTCATGATGCAAGGAATCGTCACTTGCTGAAATTAAGCTGAGAATTGTAATGGTAGCAAGGGTGACCTCTGATTTTTCACCTAATATCTACACTGGTAAGTTCAACAAACCCAAGGATTTTAGGTGTGTCATTGTGAGAAACATTCCTTGAATACTCAACCCATTCTTATTGAATACAAAATTTCACAAGTTAAACAACTTTCTACATTCATGACAGTTACAACAAGTTATGCATGAATTTCAAATAATTAACCTTAATGATCTGAATTTTCTATTGTTTTCAGTGGTTGTTAATCTGCTCCTTCATACTCTAAATCAAAAGAAAGATCCCTGCTGAGGAAACAAAGCAAGCAAAACAAAACAAGCAAAACAAAGTCACTGTACAAACAACTATACAAAGAAAGTACACTATGATACACATGACTATCATGATGCAACCTCAGGCCTGAAAATAGTGTTTGAGGAACTGTCCATTAACTGGTAATGGAACATCCTCACCGGTTAAGGACTTGAGCCTGTAGGTGTTGTCTCCTAAAATTTCAAAAATTTGAAAGGGGCCTATCTAGAGTTTGTCAAATTTACCATGATCACAATTCCTTTCATGTGCTTTGTCCCACATCAGGACTAGATCTGAAATCTTAAAAGCCTTGATCCTGGCTCTCTTGTCAAACTAGCGCTTGACAACGGCCTGATGTTTAGCAAATTGGTTAATTGCTACACTTCTTTTTTTCTCTAGGTGTATTAGTTGTAGCAATCTAACTTCCTATTTATTATCTATGCCTAGGTACTCTTGTGTGAACTGTAGTGTAGGAATCTTTAAGTTGACAAGGAGGATGGGATCCACCCCATATACCAGGTGAAAAGGTGAATTTCCTAATGCAGCTTTGTTCTTGGTTCTATCCACCCACAAGGCATATTTCAATAGAGTGTTCCATTCCCTTGGGTTCTTATCTATCAACTTTTTTATGATGTTCAATAGGTTCTTGTTTGTGGATTCTGCTAATCCATTCCCTTGGGGATAGTAGTTTGAGGAGAATTTTAAACTGACCCCATGATCAAAAGCCCAACCTGATAGTTTCATTGAAGCAAAAGCAGGTCCATTATCATATACTAAAGCATATGGAACTCCATACCTGGTCACTATATTGGTTTCCAAAAACTTAATGACATCCTTAGCATTGCATGTCTTGCTGTTGGTAGCCTCAGTCCACGTGGTGCAGTAATCAGTAATAGTTAAAACATACCTATGGCCTGAGGATGATGGAGGATTGATAGGTCCTATGAAGTCCATTCCCCATTGAGCAAGGGGGCGCATCTCCATCACGGGTTGCAAAGGCTGAGCAGCATATTTCTCTCTATTTGTAGCAACATGACATATATGACAGTATTTAATGTCTCTAGCTGTGTCTTTAAAAATCGTGGACCAATAATACCCGGCCCTGAGGATAGCATGAGTTGTGGCTAAGGATGACCCATGTGCAATCCCAAATTTACCATGTAGTTCTGCTAGCACCTTATCTATTTCTGATCTTTCTAGGCACCTTAGGTATATCCCCTCATAGTTTTTCTTGAAAAGGACTCCTCCTTTCAGCATATATTTCTGTGCTCTCATCCTCAGGGCCCTCCTCTGCAAGGCCTGCAGTCTTGAGGGACATCTTCTAGTGATCAAGATATGCCTGATGTCCAAGTGCCACTCTCCATCATCTTTTTCATTTACAACATACTGCTGGCTCATGATGTTGGGATCAATATTTGATATCATCTAGCTTAAGGCTTGTCCTCTTACCAACCTCATGGGGGTAATTTCCATATCATACTCTTGGAGGACAGTGATCCATTTAGCCCTTTTCTCACTTGGTTCACTTTGCATTAACAACATTTTTATTGCTGCATCAGGTACTATAGCAATCACCTTACTTCTCAGGATGTAGTGCCTAAACTTCTTGACTGCTCAAACCGGAGCAAGCGCCTTCCTTTCAATGTCCATGTACCTGAGCTCTACGTCTCTAAAAGGGCAGCTCATGAAGGTTATAAGCTTTTCCTCCCTTTCTTCATTTTTCTGTGTCAGTACTGCTGCAGAGGTATGTTCTGAAGCAAATGAGTAGATGTAGAAGTCCTTGGTGTAATCTAGACTGATCCGAACTGGAGCATTTGATATGGCCTTCTTAATGTCTTCAAAAAATGCTCTAGCTTTCAGTGTCCATTCAATTTTAGCGTCCTTCTTGAGCATGGCATTCAGGGGCCTGACTATCTCTGCAAAGCCAGTGATAAATTTTCTAACAAAATTAATCTTACCAAAGTAAGATTTGAGCTCTATCCTGCTCCCAGGCAGTTGTATCTTCATGATGGATTCTATTCTGTCAGGATCAATTTCCCTGTGGTCATCCCAAATATGCACTTCTTGGGATTTAAGGATATCCCGTATTGCTCACACTTCTTTAGCACCTTTCTCAGATCCTCCACATGGTTTCCTCTATCTTTGGAGAACACTGTTAAGTCATCCATGTATATTACAATGCATTTACCAATCAAACCTATGAAGGCTATGTCCATTGCTCGCTGAAATGTGGCTCCAACATTTATCAATCCAAACGGCATGCACCTGTAGGCGAAGATCCCCCATTTCATGGTAAATGCAGTTTTCAATCTATCAATTCTGTCCACCATCACCTGGTTGTATCCAGAGAAACCGTCCAAGAAGGACATCATCTTGGCACCATTCACAATCTGCAGGACTTCATCCAAAGAAGGCAAAGGATAATTATCCTTTTCAGAAGCTCGATTTAAATTTCTGAAATCCACGCACAGTCTGATGTCCCATTCTTTTCTCACTGGGACCAGGTTTGCCACTCACGTGGAGTGTCTCATAGGAAATATGATCCTAGCATCGAGCAGCCTTTTAACTTCTTCGAAAATGATTGGCTCCAGTAAAGCGTTGACGGGCCTTTGCCTCTACCGAAAAGGTTTGGTGTCTGGCTTCAAAGGGATCATATGAGTGATGACTGATGTGTCATAAGTTTTTAGTTCATTATAAGTCCAAGCAATGACATGGATGTAATCTTTGAGGGCCTGGGCTATCCCTTTCAACTCTTCTTCTGTACAGACTTTCCCAATCAGAACATTTCTTCTTTTATCACCTCGCCCAATATCAACCTACGAATACTGTCTCTCATCAGCCTTTTGAAGATCCCTTTGTTTCAGCATGCTGTCCAGATCAAATGCTCTCTCTAGCTCTATTATTCCCCTAGGAATTTTGTTACTTGGTAGTTCCAAGATTTCTTCTTCCTCCCAGATATGATCTTCTAGATTCTTTTCATCAATGATCTGCACCTCAAAAATATCCCTGTTGGATATAAAATCCAAAATATGTTGATCATCATCAAATACTTGGAGATTAGTTACATTATCAGGTACGGAAGGCACTGATTCTAGTTCAACCCAAAATCCTTTTAAACTTGATATGGACAGTGGCTCCAGAGTATTGGCAGCCTGGGCCAAAGCATCTGCTCTATGGTTTTGCTCTCTGGGTACATGGGTGATATTGAATGCATCAAACTCTTCTATTAAGTTCCACACTCTATGTCTATAATTGGATAGCCTTCTGTATCTGCAGAAGTATATACCTCTTACTTGTCTGACAACTAATTCTGAGTCTCCGTAGACATGCAGAATTCTCACCTTCTTTCTAAGTGCAAACAGTATCCCGTGAATTAGAGCTTCACATTCCGCCACATTGTTTGTACATGGGAACTGCAATCTGTATGCTGCCAAGTAGGATCTTCCAGATGGGTCAATGAGGTCTATCCCTACTCCAGCACCTTGTTTTGACTTGGATCTGTCAAACCTGAGGATCCATGGCTTATCTTCATCTAAAAGCTTGTTTGGTGCTTCTTTCTTTCTTTTTTCTCTGGCAGCTGCACCACCAGATATCCATTTTAGTTTTGGTGTCCAAGCCTTCTTAGGCATCACCTCATTGGATTTACGAGAAGCAGATATTTCTTCTTTTCTCTTATCATGAGGAGGAACATCCTCCGGACCAGGTAGTGTATGCCTTCTCAAGATATGCAAGCACAATGAGCAAGACATCTCCGAATGAGGTGCCTCATGCAACCTGCACCAATCTTCAATCAAGGCATCCTGAGGAGGCCTCTACTGCTGCGTCATCTTTTGGATTTCTTTTGACAAAAACTCTTCAAGTTTGGATAGATTGCTGCCCCTATCTTCATTAGATAACTCATAATTTGACTCCACTAAACAATCACTCCCAGGGGTGATCCTCTTCTTCTTTTTATTGTTATTCCCATTACATACCAGTATCTCTTGGGTTATATGAATAGAATCTTCAACCTGTTGCATGCATTCCCCTATTCCTACAAGAAATAGACGAAAGTTAGTATCACCATCATTATCTGTGGAACTCACCGCGGGTGAAGATGCTTCAGTGTATGCTTGTTCCAGCTCCAACATGTCTAAACATGCATCACAAGTTTTTTCAGAATGAGCTTCATCATGCAACCTGCACCATCCATCAATCATAATATCATGAACATGCACATTTAATAATTGACATCGTTTCACCTGTCTAAATAAATGCATCTCAAATTTCTTGAAATGATCTAGTTCTATTTTATTCCCAAGATTACAATTAGGTTCTAAATTTACTTCACCACCCCGAGGGTTATCATCATGATCATGTATGTCAAGCATCAGGATCTCCTCTATGCTGGTGGATCAAGGTCTGATGGAGTAAACTCTAGGTTCCACATCCACATACATGATTTCATTGGTTTTGTTATATTCGGTAATCATGTGTCTCATGCGAGGTTCAGCTTAAATCTTTATCTGATTTGGTATACCCTTCCAAGGTAGCCACATATGGCTGAAATCAGTCGACATGTATCCGTTGAGGGTTTTTGACCAGTCTCTGTTGAGTAACATTCCATATAAATTAGGTATATCAACTACCTGAATATCAATATAGTGCTGGATTCTGGGATCCAATGCTAGTTGCATGTGAATGTGGGTTAGCTCTCCTACCACACTTACTTATGTTTTGTCTAATTGTGTTACCTTCTTCAATGAGTTAGCAGGATGTAACCCTAAAGCGTTGCATATGGGTAGGGGCATTACATTGGTAGATGCTCCTGTGTCCACTAAGCAATTATGCAAATTTTTACCAAACATCCTTATAGTGAGGAGGAAGGGAGGTGACTCACTCTTGTCTTTGTATAGGGTCATGTGGGAGGTATCTGCAGCTTGAACAGTAGCTGAGGTTTTAGGTTTGATGTTGACATCCTTGGTGGCATGATCCTTATCTCTAAACTGGCTTGGGGTATGGCTATCTTCCTTTTGAGTAGAACCATCCAATGATTTCATGAAAGCATCCTTGATAGCAGGGGTTTTAAGCAACTCTGACATTGGCAGGATGATCTTTACTTTTTTCATTTCATCTGCTAGATATGTAACCAATTTGTTAGATTCAAGAAGTGGATTTGCAGCTTTTGGTGCTGTATTATGCGGTGCCAGATATTGAGCATGACCTTGGGGAGTCCAGGGTTATTACTTGCCTTGGGATCAAGTGGAATACTGAAATTGTTTGGAGGCAATGAGGTGGTCAAAGGATCACC
Organism: Cunninghamia lanceolata; assembly: GCA_027924645.1. Taxonomy (NCBI): domain Eukaryota; kingdom Viridiplantae; phylum Streptophyta; class Pinopsida; order Cupressales; family Cupressaceae; genus Cunninghamia; species Cunninghamia lanceolata. Next base: position 12,917,141 of record BSBN01000193.1, read on the forward strand.
AAATCTGTTTGAGTTATTCCTTAAGTTGTAGTTATGCCTACCCTGAGGTTGCTGTTGATAAGCATTGACTTCCTCATGCTCAATTGATGGCTCATTCTCATCCTCAAAGGGGAAAACATAGTTGGACTCAAAAGTCATGTCTGATTCCTCACGTGTTGAAGTATAATCCTGATGTGATGATATTGTCTACTGATAAGGACAATGCATGAAGCTTTCTAGCACTAGGGCAGAATCATACTCACATAGGACAATTTCATTTCCCTCTGCATAAGGTGGGTTACCTGAGGTACTGGCCACTTTAGCCTGGAATATGCTAGCAACAATCCTGAATTGAGGACAGTCCAACTCTGCATGAGCGTTGGTGTTATGTATCCTGCACCAGTTTGTAAGTGCTACCTCTGTAAGGTTTACTCTGGTGGTCTGCCTAGGTTCACCAGGAGGTTGAATGTCTAGGGGTGATGGCAAGGAACCATTGTTTGGCCTGGTGTTCCACACTCTAGGCTGTCTAGGAGGATTGTTGTTGCCATTATTGTTATTGTAGTTGTTGTACCCCCTATCAGGATAATTAGGTCTGTCATTGGCATAACCTTTGTTTTGATTAGGTTGAGAGTAGAAGTTCTAATTTCTCAGATGAGTGACCTTAGTAGTAAGTTTCCTTAATTGAGCTGATATTTCTTTGATTTCTTCTTTTTCTTCCTGAACCTTGGCCACTACAGTCTCTGTCTGAGGCTTGAAAAAGGAAGACCCATTATTATTGTTGGATTGTTCTGTAGCCTGAGGCACTTGTGTTTGATATGGTAACATCTAGTTATTCCCGCTTGGTGGGGGCATTACACTGAGTGGGGGTATTTGCAAAGGGGCTGGCATCACAGCTGAAGGTACCATGGCTCCATTGGTCTGTTGGTGGACAGGATATGTAGGATAACTTGGAAGTGCAGGGAAGGCAACATTTGGTGTGGGAGCAGGAGCTAGCTGCTGGCTGACTTTGATAGCTTCCTCAAAAGCCTGTACTAAGGTTGTTACACCAAGGTGTGTCCTTTTGATAAACATGGAGGTCAGGGGATCTAAAGATGAGTAATAAATGCTCCTAGCAGCTTCATCTGTTACGATGTAGGGAGCAACTAGCTTAGACAACATCTTCTGGAATCTAGCATTGAAGTTTACAATAGGTTCTCCTTCACATCTCTTGATAGTGGCAAATAGATGATAGTTCATTGAAGGATCTATAGGCACCTTGAACCTATCCTTGAAAGCTTTCTCTAAGGTGTCCCATGAATGGACTGAACCTTGACCTAGACTAGTATACCAGTTATAGGCCTCCTCCCCTAAGGAGAATGGAAACAATCTGCATACCACATCTTCATACTCAATTCTAGCCCTACAACAAGCTTCCTTGAAGGTCCTGACATGATCATCAGCATCCTGATACAGATGATACCTAGGACAAATTTTATCTAGATTTTTAGGCAAAGCATGATATGCATTGAAGGCCAACGGTGCCTTTGCAGCAAAGAATGACATTGGAAAGGGCGGGGGTTGAATCTGGGGTGCGACAGGCTGAGGCTGGACCTGAGGTGTGACAAGTGGTCCTGTTGATATTTGAAAGCCAATAGGAGTTACAGGAGCACACTCTAGTGAGGCTTCTGTTGCACTAGAATCAGGGGTGTGATGAATGTCCACAGTTCTGGGTCTAAATCCCCTGACAGGTAGTTCTTCAAAGATTCCACTAGATCTGGACCTGGTATTTGGCCTGAAAGCCAGGATTTCTCTAGTTTTCAAGGCAAAATGGTGGGTTTACTAGTCAGAATTCAAACTGATAGGATATTTGAGCAACGTTCGCAGGAATCTACAGTTTCCTTTGTCAGGCCCTCCTTCTAGCACCATTTTTTTATGTTGGTGATGATGTTAGTCACAACCAAACACATAAAACAAAAGTCACACAACAACCCTTGTTTATCCTGAAAGATACAATGAATTCATAGAATTCACAATCCCAAGTCCCCGTTGATTAGTTCATAATCTGCTGGTGTTACTCCATGCTTGATGTGTGTTGCTGTTTTCCATTTTGGGGTCTTACGTAGATTAGTAGATTCTATTCCTGCAACAATGCCCGACAGGGAGGTTACTCTACATAGCATATATCTCCAAATGATGTGTCTAAGTTGATATTTGCATGAGTTCTACCCTTATTTGTGATTCTCTACATGAAATTTTTAATACTACATGCATTTAGCTCAAAATATGCTAATGATATTCAATCATCTTCGAGATATCAGCATATTTCTCTGTTCTGCTCAATATTCATCATGATTTGCAGTTTATGGAAGTGATTTTAATGAAATTAAAATGAGAAAAGGGGGTAGAGAGTGAGATTCCTAAAATTACTTGACTGAGATCACTGATCCACATACATGTTCCCATACAGCAATGGAGAGAAGAAAACTAAAATCATACTTCACTAGGACAATCCACAAATCCATATGATCAAGTGCAAATCTTCAAGGGGAAAGTTGACAACAACATGCAATGAAATGAAAGTGCTTCTATAGAACACAGCATTCACCAGTACATATCCAGAAATCAACTTGAAGACTACTTAAGGTTTATAATCAGGATATAGTCTGAAGCTTCATCTCCATATAGTATGTTCATAAAACAGGTACATTTACAATGATCTGAGGAGAGAACCTTGAATAGTTCAATAGTTTAGTCCTCAGTAGTCTCAGTAACCCGATCTCTTGCATAAAATTGCTACAGGTCTGATTTTTTTTGTATGAATGACCTCTCCCTTTTACAATAAAAATGGGCCCAATAAATATGGCTCTAATTTCCTCCAATCTGGCACCCAAAAACCTAGGAGATCAATGGTCTACATCTTGAAATGCAGCATCAGATAGTGAGAAATGAATCGCGCCAAGAATTCAGGCCGCATACCCAGACAGGGCGCCACTCCTTCAACAATGTCTCCATCTACAAACCATGTCACATTGAAAGCCCCTCCTCTTCTAATGTGTTTGGCTTCTTAGGATCCGGTGCTAGCGTATGTGATGTCATCACCACTCAAAGCTCTATCTTTATGTTCACCTGCACGCCGCCACTGTGTCGGCAACTTTGCTTCTTCAGCTACTCCAACAATCTGCAATAAATAAGTAGGAATGAGCATCATCATTCAATAAATCAGTAGGGAAAACCAAACATTTATATTAAAATAGGTTCCAAATGCACAAATACAGCCATCGGGCCCTGAAATTATGAAAATCGTGCATCAAACATGCATATACAACGTTAAAACCAGTTAAGTCAACCATCGTTGACCAAAAACACACATTTGGGCTCCAAAAATGGATTCAAAAAATCTGATCGCTTTGCTTTCCCACCCTTTTTCCTTGTTTAAATCTTTGTATCATCTGATATGCAAGCCGGACGTGATACATCAGATTAATCGAATTTCAAATTATTTGAATTTCGGCTTGTATATTTGCAATGCATATTGGTTTGTATATCGCAACATACAAACACATATGCATACAAAGAATTTTCTGTATTGGACTTCCATTTTGAATCAAGCTTGTATGTATAACAATGCATCTTTAATATACAAGCTAGAATTATACAACAATTTAACTCCTTATCATTTCCTTTTCGCGTCCGTGCAATGTATAAGTTATTGCATATTGGCTTTGTATGTCGAAACATACAAAGCACAAAATATACAAGGACTTAATTCTATTTCATATCCTTTCAAATCCGTGGCGATGTATCTCCGCTTTGTATGTTTCAGAATGCATGTATATTGAAACATACATACAAGTCGAAACATACAAAGACTTAATTCAAATTTATAAATGTTTTGGTTCCGCCCGATGTATAAAACACTTGTATCTTGCCAACATACAAGCCCGCCTATATACAAGGAATTAACCTTGTTTAAGAACTTTTCAGGTCTGTGACTTGTATGTAGACACTTGTATATTTGCCTTGTATGTAAAAACATACAAACACCAAATATACAACAATTTAACCCCTTTTCATGGTGCTTTCGGGTCCGCAGCCTGCACATTGCAAATGTATATATCAAATGTATGTCGGATACATACAAACAAAAACATACATGCGACAGACCTAAACAAACATTCATTTCAACTCTTAACTATTTCGGGTCCACCTTGTATGTACAAATATAATATTAACAAATGCATACAAAAGACATACAAATGACTTTGTATATGAACCCGACTACCTATGCGACCAAGTAAAATGACATTTGCATATACAAACAACTTTGTATATGGAAAGCGATATACAAAGGTCTTTATATATGAGTGAACTCGAATACAAAGGGCCTTGTATATGCAACTCGATATACAAACAGACTTGTATATGCAAACAACAAACACTCCCTTTGTACATTTTACCAAAATGCTCAGAACTCGCAAAATATGGCTAATTTTAAGATGGTTCAAAAAGCAACCCTAGCTCATTTTTCACAAGGAATCCAACCATATTATGCCCTGGTACTGAAAATGCATTTCTTCTCCATTTTAACAAGGTTTGCAATTTTAACCCCTTTTTCCCCTTTACCACCAAGCAAAACAACACACAAGCAAAAAGCAAAAAAGCCACAGCAGGGGTCCTTATTTTACTAAGGAGTAAAATGGGGTGTGTTGTGAATATCACAACTACTGGTAAGAAGACAAAAGGTAACATCTATCAATTGAAAGGAACAAATGATTATTGTTTATTGGCTCAGGCAGATGAAAGTTAGTTGTGGCATAGAAGAATGTGTCATATAAACTTTGATAGTCTGGTAAAAATAAGCTCAATTTAGGCTATGAGAGATTTACCAAAACTTGTGAAACCCTCCAACTCAATTTGTAAGGAATGTCAGTTGAGAAAGTAGATAAGGACAAGCTTCAAGAGCAAAGAACAATTTTCTACCAGTTTGCTCTAGTGCATACAAATCTCTGTGGTCCTACAATGGTGAGAAGTCTACAAGGTGACAAGTATTTCATGTTACTTATTGATGATTATTCTAGAATGACTTGGGTTACTTTTCTAAGAGTTAGTCAGAAGCCCTAGATAAATTCAAATCTTTCAAGGCAATGGTTGAAAATGAAATAGATTTAAAGATCAAATGCTTAAGATCTGATAGAGGAGGTGAGTTCACATCAAATGAATTCAACATTTTCTATGAAGAGCATGGGATAAAGAGATAGTTGTCTGCACCTAGGACTCCTCAGAAGAATGGATTTGTGGAAAGGAAGAACATGATTGTTCAGGAGGCTACTAGGACAATGATGAAGGAAGAAGGTATGCCAGGAGTCTTTTGGAAAGAAGCTATTCACACTGCTGTCTACATTCAAAATAGAGTTCAAGTGAAAGATAATGGTACTAAAACTCCCTATGAATTGTGGTATGGAAGAATTCCCAAAATAAAATATTTCAAAGTTCTTAGAAGCAAATGTTATATCAGGAGAGATGAAGATCTAGGAAAGTTTGATGCAAGATGTGATGAAGGAATCTTTCTTGGATACTCTACCAAGAGTAAGGCTTACCGGTGCTACAAAAAGAGGCTCAAAAAGATTTTTGAGAGTGCAAATGTGAAGGGAGATGAAGGCAAAGGAAGAATATTAGACCTAAGTTGTTATGAACTAGATGAACCTATGACTATAGAAATTCAAGAAAAAGATGAGCAAGCAGACAGTCAGGATGAAGAAGAGGCTCTGGAAAGTATTGTCAAAACTCCTAGGTATGTGTGAGGCCTACCTTTTTCATTCCCATTCCTTTGACTATTTACTTTACTGTTGCTAATACATTTAGACTTGTGGGACTGTTGACCCTGAATTCCTAAACTATTAGACTTTATGATGTTATGGGAAAACTAATTGGGTGATGTTAGATAGATGCTTTATATTATGAGAAAACAAATTGGGTGATCTTAGATAGATGTTTTATATTAAAAGAAAACTAATTGGGTGATATTAGACAGAAATTGGTTTATATTATGATAAAGGAAAACTAATTGGGTGATGTTAGATAGATACTTTATACTAAGAGAAAACAAATTGGGTGATGTTATATAAATACTTTATATTAAGGGAAAACTAATTGGGTGATGTTAGATAAATGCTTATTATTAATGGAAAACTAATTGGGTGATGTTGGATAGAAAATTATTTTGAAATTCAATCTTGGGAATGGATGTTTGAAATGCAGAAATTAGAACCTATTTGTAATGTGACTTTCTTTATGATTATGTGAACTTGTGATATTTTATACGAGTGTATGTTTTAATTTGCTTTGTCTATTATATGTATATGTGGAATTAATTTGGCAATTGAGTGCACAAGTATTTCTAACCAGCCACAAATATTGGAGATCATCCCACACTCGATGTTGTAATTCCTTGTGAAACTGACCTAGTTCCACAAGGAACTAAGATCAACTCTGTGTATGATGAAATGTTGTAATGTTAATTTGCATGTGGTTAATTGGGTTAAGTCTACCCTCTTTTAATTTGAATTATAATTTGTGTTGTAAGAATTTTGTCTTTGAATTACATTTTAAATTTTAAATTTTTGGAGACCCTTTTCATGTGTTTTAACTTGACCCTAGGTGCTCTAACTAGGCTAAACTTGACCCTGGATTATACCCTATGGGTCTAGGGTCCTTTTTGAAATGGGTAACCCTTGGTAGACCTCCATATGGCCACCTTAACTTGACACTGAAGTTAAGTGACGAAATTGGAGGCATGGGAGGGAGAGGATGAGTGGTACCAACACTCAACCCCATCCCTTTTCACTTCCCAAGTTTGGAGATGACTCCAAGACCCACCAATTGTGATGGACTTGACTTCAAGTCTCTCTCAAGATTGGTGAGAGTACCCTTGGAGTTGTGTGGTCCTTCTTGAGAGTAAAGGAAGGGGACACATGTGTCACCCTTTCACTCTTTAACTCCTTTCTCTCCCATAGTTGGAGAGAGCACATGTGGTAAGGGGTGAGGGAGACTTGGGGATGGGTGAGTGACATGTGTCAACACCCATCCTTTGGGACATGCTTGTAGTGGGGAGGAAGAGTGAGGAGGTGACAATTGTCACCTCCCCATTCCTCTAAGCTCATGGGTGGAGCTTATTTTAATCCCACTTGGGAGAAGGTGAGGGGTTGTTGAATTTTTGGAAATTTTAATGGCTTGAATTTGAATTTGGAGAGAAAGATAGAGGGAGTTTGGTGGCTTATGTTGGAGGAGAATTTGGAGAAGCTCTACATCAAATTCTTCCATAATAGGGCTTTTAAAGGTTGGTTTTCAAGGCTAAGGCCTTCCTTTTGTATTTTAGTTTGCTTGCATGATACATATGTGTGTGGTTAATTTCCTTGAGTGTTGTTGTTATTGTGGGGAAATTTGGTTGGGTGTTGTAAGAGCCTCTCCCACTTGGGAGAAGATGCTCAACAAGTGTGGGGTAGGGGAGGAGTGATCCTCCACAGGATCACTACCTAGGTTTTGGGGTGTTGTAAGCCTTGAGGGCAATATATGTGATTTTGAGCAATTTGAGACATGGCTTGAGAGCCAAAATATGGAAACATTTAGAAATTTTGTTAAATGTGATGGCTTGAGGCCATAAGAGAAAGTGTGTTGGGATATTTTGTAGGAGTGGAACTCTTGAGTTGAGTGTGTCCACTCCCCTAGCCCTTTGAACTCACCTTGGTTGAGTTCATGTGTTGTGATTATTTATGGGTTTAATATTGTGTTTTGGGATGTTTGTGTGCCTTGTTGTGAAGTGGAATTGAGTTCCCTAGGTGTGTGGATGACGTCCCTAGCTCGAGGGTGACCCTCTTGTGGGTCTACGGTAGGGAGGAGAGCAAGATGTGTGGTTTTCTTCCCCCTTGTGATATGTAGGTCATTGGAGCTTAGTGTGAAGTTGAAGAAACTCCTTGTTCTTGGAGAAATATTTTATTTTCCTTTACTCTTTAAGCTCTTGAGAAAGAGTTTGGCCTATTTAGAAAATTCATCCTTGTTGAATTTCAAAGAGGAGGACTTGTCTCTCTCTCTCTCTCTCTCTTGTTGTTAAATTGTGCTTTATTAAGTTGTGTGAAAGCCATTTTCATTGTATTAATTTGTTGATTTAATTTTTATCATTCTAGAAAAATTGATTCAAGAAAAATGGTTTTATAAGTCATTTCATTGTACGTAAATGTTAAAATTTATCAAATAGAAGAGTTGTAGTTTTAATTTTTGTGATAATAAGAAAGAATTGTATTTAGATTCTATGAGAAAGAAAATTAGTTGTTGTGGTGTAAAAGAAGTATTTATTTATTTGCAATGTTCTTTTCCTTAAAAATACAAATGTTAATAATATTCCAATGAATTTATTTTAAAATGAGTTATTTGCCATGTAGAAATTTGATAAGAAAATAATGGATAAATATAACTTAGTTTATTTGCCTAAAAGAGAATTAGTATGTGAATAGAACAAAAGAAAATCTTAATTTATATATAAAGGAGTGAATTGAATTTATGCATGACATATATTTAATAATAAACTTATTTTATTATTTTGTTAAATGAATTTGAGATTTCATATATATAAATATATATATATATTGTTATAAATCATTTTTTTAATAAACTGTGTTTTGAAAGGTACTGTGAAAATGTTCTGTGAGTATATATATATATATTTATTAATATAAAAAAAATAAGAAAAAAATAAATGATGGCTATGTATATGAAACACAGTAATTAAACTGTGTCAAAAATAAAAATGATATTTCGTAGTTTTATTATACAAAGAATTTTGAATGAAGTGGTGGGGGGGTTCGAACCCCCCACCATTGCTGTATTTACATTGGGTGTGGGGTGGGGGCTCTGCCCCTTCCCCACACTCCCCACTGCCTTCTAACATTCCGTGGGACTCTTCCTCCCCTGTGCAGTCTATTGCCACCACCGTCTGTGCCTCCCTCTCCACCGTCCGCGACCTCCTCTGCGGACTTCCATTTTGCGGCTTTCCCTTTACCTCTGCCCTCCTCCATGACTCTGCCATGGCTCCTCCACTGCATCCCCCTCATAGTGATTCCACCTATGGCCTCCTCATTGCTGCCGCCATTTCCTCTTAGACCTGCAAATAACAATCAAAACAAACAAAAAAAATATATTTAGGGTCTCCCAATAGAATCCAACAAAAAGATTTAGGGTTTCAACTTTATCACAAATGTAAACAAGAAAATAAACATATACATCTATTTATAAAAAAGAAAACTAATTCATTAAAACAATTATATATATATATATATATATATATATATATATATATATATATATATATATATATGAAGCCATCTTATGCATTTCATAAGTGGCCATTTTAACCTGCAACAACATGAGAAAATGACAAATTGAGAAAATGAGGAAATGAGAGAAAAAGAGAAAGAAAGATAAAAGTGAAAACAAAGAGGAGAAAATGCATGAGTTCAATTTAGGGCTAAAAGAATTAATCAAAATTTAATGTTCTTTTTAATCAATTGAGCAAAGTTAATTACAGAAGTTAAGTAGACGTTGTTTTGAACCCTGAATGGAAACCTAGTAAACTTCATCAAACGAAGTTAGTAAAATCCTGATTTCGAGATCTGATCTACCAAGAAATTGGGAATAATGTAAATGATGTAGAGATAACTCTGATTCATAGAAAACATGAAGGAGAACAAATGTTCGAACTTTGTTGAAAAATGTTTTAAATTTAGAAAACATGAAGGAGAACAAATTAATATTAAATTTTAGAAAACGTGAAGGAAAACAAATTAATATTAAATTTTAGGAAACGTGAAGGAGAACAAATGATCGGACTTTGTTGAAAAATGTTCAATTAACTTAATCAACTGTATTACCAATGCAACTAATGTGATGTAAGGAATTTATTAACCCAAATCAGGAAACCTCTTGATCAAGTTTAGTGTTAGTACAATAAACCTTACTCACGCCCGTGAGGCGTTATGCTGCCAAATTTTTCCCAAAATCTAGGGTTTAGTTAGGTTAGGGAAGTTTAACCCTATTAGTGACATTAACCACGTCGTGATGACCCCCTTGTTGGCCTTCTTACGATTGGTATGCGTACGTGTACGTATTACCCCCGCTTTCAACTGTATTGTTTACTCCTTAAGCGTACGCCACTAAGCACGGTTACGCGTGTGAGGGGGTTTCTAGGGAAGCGTGGAATTTTTTTTTATATTTTGTGTCATGACCACATGACAAATGTGGACATTACACGTGTGATGCATGTTGTGACCGCATGGAAAATGTGGGCATGACATTTGGTATTAGAGCCCAAGTTTAAACATTGGGCGTATTTGGGCACGTTATTTATTCCACAACTTTGATTAATTAGTGCCTACCTTGTTTTGTAGGATGCCTCCCCAACGTGTTTGAGGAGCGTGATTGCGTAATACTGTGTCCGTTGAGGTGCACAGTGATTCCTCTGAAGAGGGACAGGTACCCACAGTCATAGTAGATCAGCTAGTACCACAGGCACCACCAGTACTTGACATAGGTCCTCAGATTTTATAGACATTACAGGCCATGTTAGAGAGGCTACCGCCAGCTATACTAGAGCCATGTGATGAGCCTCGCGTTGATCCATGAGAGGAGCCACGTGAGGAGCTGCGTATTGAGTCATGTGCTGAGCCACGTGTAGAGCCCCACAAGAGGTACCACGTATGGAGCCTTTTGTAGAGATACCTGATACTATAGTGGAGGAGGTAGGGTCAACCTACCAAGCATGGAGTAAGTCCTCCGAGACATCTGAGATGAGATGAGACCATGAGAGTAGAGCAGATACATCATGGAACTTACGAGTATGGTATGGATCAGCCGGTTATAGGACTTAGAGACATAGAAGACCCCATTAAAGACCTGCTTAGGCTCAATCCACCTACCTTCGCAGGAGCTACAGAGGGAGTTGAGGCTAAGGCTTGGCTCATCAATTTAGATAGGTGCTTCACATTATGACCTTATGGAAGTAACATGAAAGCACGAGTGGCAGTACACCTTTTGAGAGATGCAGCAGCTACCTGGTGGCGCACTAAGGAGTGTAAGCACTGGTTATCCTTAGATACACTCACATGGGACATATTCATAGAGCACTTTAATGCACGTTACTTGTCAGATCATTATAGATAGCGTCGGATAGATGAGTTCCATGACTTACAGCAGAGAGGACTCACGGTTGCTCAATATGAGAGCTAGTTTATTGAGCTTTCTTGTTACGCAGAGTATCTCCATGATGAGAAAATCCTAGTGCACAAATTCATCAGAGGTCTAAATCATGGGATAGCAGGACCAGTGCATATGGTGGACCCCCAGACTATGAGTGAGGCTGTCGAAAAGGCTTACATTACAGAGGAAATTTAGGGACGAGGGCAGAATTCCCACCCGCAGTTTCAGGACCATAATCAGCAGCAGTAGCAGAACTTTTGTAGACCACAATCCACACCACAAAGAGGAGGGTTTAATTCTTCATCATTACCTCCTAGGCCTCCACAGTAGCAACAGCAGCATCAGCAGAGGTCTAGACCCCAGCAAAGGGCTCAGGGAGGACAGAACTATGGTTGGCAGCAGTAGGGCCCGCGTAGGGATCAAAGACAACAAGGATCATCTACGGGACCTGCGAGGCCTCAGCAGTCTTACAGAGGTTCACAGGGGTCCACAGGATGGACTAGATAGTAGCAGTCAGGTAGGACTTAGTCGAGACAGTTACAGGCTAGGGGTCTGTGTTATGTATGTGGTGGGGCAGGGCATTTGGCTAGAGAGTGTCCACAGGGTTTCACAGCAGGGGGACAACCCCGTTCAGGAGGATCTGAGCAGACTGTAGGAGATGTGGGCAAGTCCCACAGCATGTTTGTAATGGTTGACAACCACCAGGCTGACTTCTAGGCCTCAGTTATTGAGACAACAGGTATGAATGGGGATTTCCTCATCTCTATTCTTTTTGACTCTGGAGCTACTGACTCTTTTCTGTCTACATCATTAGTGGAACGTTGAAGGTTGGTGGCTTCTAGGCAAGACATTAGGTGGGAGGTTGAGTTGGCCTCTGGGGCCAGGATGTCAGTAGATACCTTGGTTAGAGATTACAAGATCTCCTTGGGTTCCTTCACTACATCATGTGACCTTAGGGTTATGCCATTAGGATCCTACAGTGTAGTTTTGGGTATGGACTGGCTTGCGGCTCATAGAGCCAAGCTAGATTGTTGCCAGAGGACAATTAGCGGCTTAGACGATCATGGCTCACCGGTTGAGATAGTGGGCATACAGAAGCCCATGGTAGTACTTATGATATCTGCTCAGTAGCTTAAGTGCTACATGTGGAAGGGGTGTCAGTTGTTCTCTATCATGGTTAGTGACAGATCAGAGGATGAACTTGAGGCTTCATTAGATGACCACCCTATCCTGAGAGATTTTCCTGATGTGTTTCCACCAAAATTTCCAAGAATGCCTCCACGCAGAGAGGTAGATTTCCACATCAATCTAGTGTCAGGTACAGAGCCAGTGTCTCGTACACCCTACAGGATGACCACACATGAGCTTACAGAGCTCAAATTGCAGTTAGAAGAGTTACTTGAGAAGGGGTACATCTAACCTAGCGTTTCACCTTGGGGCGCACCGGTTATCTTTGTGAAGAAGAAGGATGGGCCTCTTCGCTTGTGCATGGACTATAGGTAGTTGAACAAGGTGACGGTGAAGAACCATTATCCTCTACCTAGGATTGACGACCTCTTTGACTAGATGCAGGGAGCCAGAGTGTTGTCGAAAATCAATCTAAAATCCAGGTATCACCAATTGCACATCACAGAGGTAGATATTCATAAGACTACTTTTCAAACTAGATATGGCCATTACGAGTTTATAGTGGTACCCTTCGGTTTGACAAACACCCCTGTAGTGTTCATGAGTCTCATGAAAGGGGTGTTTCGCACTTACTTGGATTGGTTCGTGATCATTTTCCTTAATGATATTTTGATCTATTCACGAACTGAGGAGGAGCATGTGGATCATTTGCATTAGGTGTTGCAGTGGTTATGAGAGTAGCAGCTCTATGGCAACCTGGCGAAGTGTGCTTCCTTTAGGACAGAGGTGCAGTATTTGGGGTACATCCTATCAGGCAATGGTATCTCCATAGATCCATCAAAGATCAAAGCTATTCAGGATTGCCTAGCACCCACCAGTGTGAGAGAAGTTAGGAGCTTCATGGGATTAGCCGGTTATTACCGTAGATTTGTCGAGGGCTTTTCTAGAATAGCGCATCCCATCACTTCCCTTTAGCGGAAAGGGAAGGGTTTCACTTGGACCGAGTAGTGTGAGAAGACCTTTGGGGTCCTCAAGGAGCATCTTACCAGCACTCCCATATTAGTGGTTCCAGATCCTACAGAGGATTTTGTTGTTTGCACAGATGCATTACTAGAGGGTTTGGGAACCGTGCTTATGCAAGGTGGTAGAGTGATTGCATACAAATAGCATAAGCTCAAGACACATGAGCTAAACTACCCTACTCATGATTTAGAGCTCGCAGTAGTTATTCATGCTCTCGTTCATTGGAGACACTTCCTTTTGGGTTGACGCTTTGAGCTCCATTCGAACCACCATAGCTTGCAGTACATTTTCACACAGCCCAATTTGCACACCTACCAGCGGTGTTGGATGGAGTTCTTATGTGAGTATGACTTTGATGTCCACTACATCAAAGGGAAGGAGAACGTGGTCGTTGACGCCTTGAGTTGAAGGTGCCACGAGATCCTGACCTTGACATTGAGGGTGGACCTGAGAGAGCATATCTTACAACATCTACCTGAGGACGAGTGGTTTCTTGAGGTGCAACAGGAGATCCAAAAATAGAGGGCCCTTAAGGGCAGATTCGTAGGATATTCCCTTGAGCTTGATGGTTTGCTTAGACATCGGCAGCGCATTTATGTAGCCCGTGCGGGTGATCTACATGCAGTGATTATTTCATAGGCTCATAGAGTACCTTATGCAGCACACCCAGGGGTGAAGAAGATGCATGCCAATTTGTGACAGTTATACCATTGGGCTGGGATGAGACGAGACATTGCAGAATATGTTGCTCATTGCCTTGAGTGCCAGAGGGTCAAGGCTGAGCATCAGCATCCAGCAGGACTATTGTACCCTCACGAGATACCTGAGTGGTAATGGGACACAGTTTCCATGGATTTTATTGTTGGTCTACCTATGTCATCACGTTGCCATGATGCCATCATGGTGACAGTTGAAAAGTTGACCAAGGTGGCACATTTCTCACCTGTACGTATGACGTACAATGCACCATCTGTGGCGAGGGTATTTTTAGATTAGATTGTTAGACTTCATGGAGTACTTCACCGTATCATTTCTGACAGAGACTCAGTATTCACTTCAGCTTTTTGGAGAGCCTTATAGTAGGCGTTGGGCACACGGCTCAACTTTATTTTAGCTTACCATCCTGAGACCGACGGATAGATAGAGAGAGTTAATTAGGTGTTGGAGGACATGCTTCGTATGTATTTTATGGACCATCAATCTAGATGGGAGGAGTATCTATATTTGGTTGAGTTTGCCTACAATAATGGGCATCACAGCTCGTTGGGTATGCCTCCTTTTCAGGGTTTATACGGTAGACCATGCAGGACACCATTGAGTTGGGATCGTATAGAGGACAGGGTTGCCATTGGTCTAGAGATAGTTTAGGATATGGAGCAGTAGGTCACACTGATTAGACAGAAGAAGTATGCTGATGCTAAGAGAACTTATCAGAGCTTCTCAGAGGGTGACAGATTATTTTTTAGAGTGCGACCACACAAGAGTCCAATCCATTACGGATAGGGCTCTAAGCTAGCACCTCGGTATGTAGGATCTTTTGAGATCTTGGAGCGGATATGACCTATAGCCTATTGTCTAGCCTTGCCACGTAGCCTATCGCGTATCCACGATGTCTTTCATGTTTCAGTTTTACAATGTTACATCTTTGACTTATCTCACGTATTGGATTGGAGTAGTCTTTAGGTAGAGGCTGACGATCAGCTGGCTTTAGAGCCAATTTGTATATTAGCTCATCAGATGCTGGGCCTTCGAGGTTGAGAGCTGGACTAGGTTAGGGTCCAGTGGGACATGTATGACGAGGTCACTACGACATGGGAGGATGCAACGAGATTGAGGACTCTTTATCCTCACCTCTTTGACTACTTCCAAGAGGAAGTATAGTCTTAGGGGGGAAGGATGTGAGGCCTACCTTTTTCATTCCCATTCCTTTGACTATTTACTTTACTATTGCTGATACATTTAGACTTGTGGGACTGTCGATCCCGAATTCCCAAACTATTAGACTTTATGATGTTATGGGAAAACTAATTGGGTGATGTTAGATAGATGCTTTATATTATGAGAAAACTAATTGGGTGATGTTAGATAGATGCTTTATATTATGAGAAAATAAATTGGGTGATCTTAGATAGATGTTTTATATTAAAGGAAAACTAATTGGGTGATATTAGACAGAAATTGGTTTATATTATGATGTTAAAGGAAAACTAATTGGGTGATG
This sequence comes from Cunninghamia lanceolata, assembly GCA_027924645.1. NCBI lineage: Eukaryota > Viridiplantae > Streptophyta > Pinopsida > Cupressales > Cupressaceae > Cunninghamia > Cunninghamia lanceolata. The sequence continues at coordinate 12,932,715 of BSBN01000193.1, forward strand.
TTAGATAAATGCTTATTATTAAGGGAAAACTAATTGGGTGATGTTGGATAGAAAATTGTTTTGAAATTCAATCTTGGGAATGGATGTTTGAAATGCAGAAATTAGAACCTATTTGTAATGTGACTTTCTTTATGATTATGTGAATTTGTGATATTTTATGCGAGTGTATATTTTAATTTTCTTCAGCTATTATATGTGTATGTGGAATTAATTTTGCATCCCACACTCGACGTTGTAATTCCTTGTGAAACTGACCTAGTTCCATGAGGAACTAAGATCAACTCTGTGTATGATGAAATGTTGTAATGTTAATTTGCATGTGGTTAATTGGGTGTAGTCTACCCTCTTTTATTTGAATTATAATTTGTGTTGTAAGAATTTTGTCTTCGAATTACATTTTAAATTTCAAATTTTTGGAGACCCTTTTCATGTGTTTTAACTTGACCCTGGGTGCTCTAACTAGGATAAACTTGACTCTGGGTTATACCCCATGGGTCTAGGGTCCTTTTTGACATGGGTAACCCTTGGTAGACCTCCATATGGTCACATTAACTTAACACTAAAGTTAAGTGACGAAATTAGAGGCATGGGAGGGAGAGGATGAGTGGTACCAACACTCAACCCCATCCCTTTTCACTTCCCAAGGTTGGAGATGACTCCAAGACCCACCAATTGTGATGGACTTGACTTCAAGTCTCTCTGACAATTGGTGAGAGTACCCTTGGAGTTGTGTGGTCCTTCTTGAGAGGAAAGGAAGGGGACACATGTGTCACCCTTTCCCTCTTTAACTCCTCTTTTCTCTCCCATATGTTGGAGAGATGACATGTGGTAAGGGGTGAGGGAGACTTGGGGATGGGTGAGTGACATGTGTCAACACCCATCCCTTAGGACATGCTTGTAGTGGGGAGGAAGAGTGAGGAGGTGACAAGTGTCACCTCCCCATTCCTCTAAGCTCATGGGTGGAGCTTATTTTAATCCCACTTGGGGGAAGGTGAGGGGTTGTTGAATTTTTGGAAATTTTAATGGCTTGAATTTGAATTTGGAGAGAAAGATAGAGGGAGTTTGGTGGCTTATGTTGGAGGAGAATTTGGAGAAGCTCTACATCAACTTCTTCCATAATAGGGATTTTAAAGGTTGGTTTTTAAGGCTAAGGCCTTCCTTTTGTATTTTAGTTTGCTTGCATGATGCATACGTGTGTGGTTAATTTCCTTGAATGTTATTGTTATTGTGGGGAAATTTGGTTGGGTGTTGTAAGAACCTTTCCCACTTGGGAGAAGATGCTCAAAAAGTGTGGGGTAGGGGAGGAGTGATCCTCCTTGGGGTCACTACCTAGTTTTTGGGGTGTCGTAATCCTTGAGGGCAATATATGTGATTTTGAGCAATTTGAGACATGGCTTGAGAGCCAAAATATGGAAACTTTTGGAAATTTTGTTAAATGTGATGGCTTGAGGCCATAAGAGAAAGTGTGTTGGGATATTTTGTAGGAGTGGAACTCTTGAGTTGAGTGTGTTGGGATATTTTTTAGGAGTGGAACTCTTGAGTTGAGTGTGTCCACTCCCCTACCCCTTTGAAATTACATTGGTTGAGTTTGTGTGCTGTGATTATCTATGGGTGTAATATTGTGTTTTGGGATGTTTGTGTGCCTTGTTGTGAAGTGGAATTGAGTTCCCTAGGTGTGTGGATGACCTCCCTAGCTCAAGAGTGACCCTCTTACGGGTGTACGGTAGGGAGGAGAGCAAGATGTGTTGTTTTCTTCCCCCTTGTTGTGATATGCAAGTCATTGGAGCTTAGTGTGAAGTTGAAGAAACTCCTTGTTCTTGGAGAAATATTTTATTTTCCTTTACTCTTTAAGCTCTTGAGAAAGATTTTGGCCTATTTAGAAACTTCATCGTTGTTGAATTTCAAAGAGGAGGACTTCTCTCTCTCTCTCTCTCTCTTGTTGTTAAATTGTGCTTTCTTAAGTTGTGTGAAAGCCATTTTCATTGTATTAATTTGTTGATTTAATTTTTATCATTCTAAAAAAATTGATTCAATAAAAATGGTTTTATAAGTCATTTCATTGTATGTAAATGTTAAAATTTATCAAATAGAAGAGTTGTAGTTTTAATTTTTCTGATAATAAGAAAGAATTGTATTTAGATTCTATGAGAAAGAAAATTAGTTGTTGTGGTGTAAAAGAAGTATTTATTTATTTGCAATGTTCTTTTCCTTAAAAATACAAATGTTAATAATATTCCAATGAATTTATTTTAAAATGAGTTATTTGCCATGTAGAAATTTGATAAGAAAATAATGGATAAATATAACTTAGTTTATTTGCCTAAAAGAGAATTAGTATGTGAATAGAACAAAAGAAAATCTTAATTTATATATAAAGGAGTGAATTGAATTTATGCATGACATATATTTAATAATAAACTTATTTTATTATTTTGTTAAATGAATTTGAGATTTCATATATATATATATATTAATATATAAAAAAAAGAAAAAAAGAAATGATTGCTATGTAAATGAAACACAGTAATTAAACTGTGTCAAAAATAAAAATGACAGTTCGTAGCTTTGTTATACAAAGAATTTTGAATGAAGTTGTGGAGGGGTTCGAACCCCCCACCGTTGCTATATTTACATTGGGTGTGGGGAGGAGAAGGGCCCCCACCACACCCCACGCTATGGGATGTGGGTGGGGCCTTCATCCCCTCCCCACACTCCCCACTGCCTTCTAACATTCCGCGAGACTCTTCCTCCCCCACGTAGTTTGTTCGCTGCCACCGTTTGTGCCTCCCTCTCCACCACCCGTGACCTCCTCTATGGACTTCCCTTCTGCGGCTTCCTGTTTACCTCCTCCCTCCGCCACGACTCCGTCGTGGCTCGTCCATTGCATCCCCCTCACAGCGATTCCACCTGTGGCCTCCTCATTGCCACCACCATTTCCACTCAGACCTGTCAATAACAATCAAAACAAACAAAAAAAATATATTTAGGGTTCTCCCAATAGAATCCAAGAAAAAGATTTAGGGTTTCAACTTTATCACAAATGTAAACAAGAAAATAAACATATACATCTATTTATAAAAAAAAGAAACCTAATTCATTAAAACAATAATATATATATATATATATATATATATATATATATATATATATATATATATATATATATATATATATATATATATATATATATATATTGTTATATATTTATAATTATATGAAGCCATCTTATGCATTTCATAAGTGGCCATTTTAACTTGCAACAACATGAGAAAATGACAAATTGAGAAAATGAGGAAATGAGAGAAAAAGAGAAAGAAAGATAAAAGTGAAAACAAAGAGAAAATGCATGAGTTCAATGTAGGGCTAAAAGAATTAATCAAAATTTAATGTTATTTTTAATCAATTGAGCAAAGTTAATTACGAAAGTTAAGTAGACATTGTTTTGAACCTCGAACGGAAACCTAGTAAACTTCATCAAATGAAGTTAGTAAAATTCTGATTTCAAGATTTGATCTACCAAGAAATTAGGAATAATGTAAATGATGTAGAGATAACTCTGATTGATAGAAAACATGAAGGAGAACAAATGTTCAGACTTTGTTCAAAAATGTTTTAAATTTAGAAAATGTGAAGGAGAACAAATTAATATTAAATTAACGTGAAGGAGAACAAATTAATATTAAATTTCAGGAAACGTGAAGGAGAACAAATGATCAGACTTTGTTGAAAAATGTTCAATTAACTTAATCAACTGTATTACCAATGCAACTAGTGTGATGTAAGGAATTTATTAACCCAAATCAGGAAACCTCTTGATCAAATTTAGTGTTAGTACAGTAAACCCTACTCACATCTATGAGGCGTTATGCTGCCGAATTTTTCCTAGAATCTAGGGTTTAGTTAGGTTAGGGAAGTTTAACCCTATTAGCGACGTTAACCACGTCGTGATGACCCTCTTGTTGGCCTTCTTGCGATTGGTATGTGTACATGTACGTATTACCCCCACTTTCAACTATATTGTTTACACCTTAAGCGTACGCCACCAAGCATGCTTACGCGTGGAAGGGGGTTTCTAGGGAAGCGTGAAATTTTTTTTGATATTCCATGTCATGACCACATGAGAAATGTGGACATGACACATGTGATGCATGTTGTGACCACATGGAAAATGTGGGCATGACAGTATGTAAGGATCAATCATTCTCAAGATCAAATTATAGGTGACAAGAACAAAGGTGTGATAACAAGAAGAAGAGCTGCAGATGAACAAGTTGATTACTGTTTGCTTTCAAAGATTGAACCAAAAAATGTAAATGAAGCATGCAATGATGAAAATTGGGTAAAGGCAATGGAGGAAGAACTACACATATAGAGAAGAATGAAACATGGGAATTAGTTCCCAGACCTGTTGATAAAAATGTTATTGGAACTAAATGGGTCTTCAGAAAAAGCTGAATGAAAATGGAGAAGTTGTGAGGAATAAAGCAAGACTTGTATGCAAAGGATATTCTCAAATTGAAAGGATAGATTTTAAAGAAACCTTTGCCCCAGTAGCTCGGATTGAAGCAATCAGAATGTTTCTAGCATTTGCATCTCACATAGACTTTAATGTATATCAGATGGATGTGAAATCTACCTTCTTGAATGGTGAACTAGAAGAGGAAGTTTACATTGAGTAACCAGATGGATTTAAATTGTCAAATCAAGAAGATATGGTACATAGGCTTAAGAAAGATTTAAATGGACTCAAACAACCTCCTAGAGCCTGGTATACAAGGTTAGACAGGTATTTATTGCAATTAGGATTTAGTAAAGGTACATCATATAGCAATATGTACTTCAAAATCAATGACGATCAGATCTTAATTGTTGAAGTTTTGTTGATGACATTATCTTTGGAGGAAATGAAGGTATGTGCATAAGGTTTGCTAGTGAGATGAAAAGTGAATTTGAAATGTCCATGTTTGGTGAAATGAACTTCTTCTTGGGTCTGCAAATCAATCAATTAGATAAAGGAATCTTCATTTCTCAATCTAAGTATTTGAAAGAGTTGTTGAAGAAGTTTGGGATGGAGGACTCCAAACCAGTAAGTACTCCTATGGGGACTAGTTGCAAACTAAGCAGAAGTGATGATTCACCTATGACATATCAGAAAAGGTACAGATCCATGATTGGAGGATTGCTTTATTTGACTCAAACTAGACCTGACATAATGCATACAATTTGTCTTATGGAAAGATTTCAAGAAGAACTTAAAGAGTCACATGTGATGGCAATCAAGAGGATATTGAGATATTTGAAGGTCACACTAGAGCATGGCTTGTGGTATCCAAAGGATAATGATTTCACCCTCAAAGAATACATAGATGCTAATTGGGATAGAGACATGGATGATAGGAAAAGTACTAGTGGAGGTGCATTCTTCTTGGGAAGCAGATTGGTTTCAAGGTTGAACAAGAAGCAAGACTCAATCTCCTTGTCCACTACAGAAGCAGAGTACATTGCATCAGCATGTAGTTGCACTCAAGTGTTATGGATGAAACAGACATTAAGAGACATCAGAGTTGCGTATGAAGATCTAGTTACAATCCTCTATGACAATACAAGTGCCATAAACATATCCAAGAATTTGGTGATGCATTCAAGGATAAAACATATATCCATAAGATATGACTTTCTACGAGAAAAGATGGTAGAGAATGAAGTCAAGTTGGAGTATGTATCTATAAAAGATCAGATTGCAGATATTTTGACCAAACATCTGCCTAAGGATACTTTTGACTATCTCAGAGAAAAGTTAGGGGTTATCACCCCACCTACTCTAAACTAAGATGCATAAGAGTGCATCAGTCTAGTGGTGCTCAGAGTCCCACCTTCAGATCCAGATTGATGCTTTATGGGCTACTTCTCAGGGGGGTAGTCAAAGAGTTCAGAGGAGAGTTGGATTAGAGCAGAAGAATGCAAGTATGTGCCCTTTTCCATTGATGTCAAAGAGGGAGAGAATTCATGTGAAAAAATCATAGAGGAAGAGTGCAGATGTGTAAAGAGAAAGGGGGAGAATCTTGTCTTGATGGTTGTTGCAGTTTTTCACATCATATGTTGCCATGAATGACAAAGGGGGAGATTGTTGCAAGTATGTGCCTAATCGGTGTTGTCATTGATGTCAACATATCTATGTTGTTATTGGTGTCAACTATATTCTTATCTTTTGATTGATTAGAAGCCTTATATGTTGAGGACAATGAGAAAATTAGCCTCTCCAGAAGAATCAGAAAGGAAACAGTGAATCACAATGAAGACAGTGAGTTGCATACTGAAGAACAGTCCAAAAGATTTCTCCACATTTCCCACAGATTAAAAATCTTGGTCTGCAAATTGAAAGTTAATTAGAATCATGTCTAAAGATGCTAAATCTTGAGTTTGGGCCTCTGGTATGAAGATTTGAGTGAATTACTTTCACCAGAGTAAAACTTGCTTTTTCTGATTATTCTCTAGTGATAGGGAGAAAGTATTTTGCTCTGCATTCCTCTGCATTGAAGTATTTTGCCCTATATTTCTAGAGGGAAGTCTGGGATGATGGTAAGTGTCTACAACTACAATGGTTCATGATTTGGCAGTCCGCAAGCTATATTTCTTTCATGACAGTTGAAGACAATGAAGTTCATGTGCTCCGGTGTGAAGAATCTCATGGATAAAGTGGTTAGAGTTTGTGCGATTGCTCCTAGTGATTACAATGTGCTTGTGGATGCCTCCTGATTGTGTTCCTACCTTTACAATTATCCCTGTTAAGGAATTGAGATCATGTTTGAAGATTATTCCCAGATAACGTAGCATGTAACCAGTCTTAGCTGACTTGGTTAATTCTAGTAATTGCAGAGATCTATTAAAGAGTGTAGAAGCATGTTGTGGCATGGAAGATCATGTTTGAGTCCTAGCTAAGGCATGGAGTGATCCGCATACATCTTTACTACATTTCCTTAGCATAATTTTGTATTAGGTCAAGACCTATTTTGTAAATGTTTGTAATGCTGACCTTGGAGATTATTCCAACGGTTGATGTTTTTGATGCTGACCTTGATGTTCATTCCAAGGTTGATGTAGTGTATAAATACTTGTAATTGAGTCATGAAAATGTGTCCATGAGAAAAGATGCGAGGAAAAAGTGAAGTAAGGTAGTAGAGCAGAGCAGAAGTGTTTTGTGCTTCAATGGAACTGAACCTTGGCATGAAATAGATGTTGTTATCTCAGTTCAACCTTTTGGCAGTGAGCCACCCCTTTGGCAGTGAGCCATCCTTCGGCAGTGAGCCTTTCATTGCAATGAGAAGTTTGGGTAGTGAGCCCTATGGGAAGTGAGTCCTATAAGAAGTGAACCTCTAGTTTTTGATATTGATATAACATATATATATTTATGTGGGCTAACACCCACCGTGGTTTTTCCCTTTTAGGGTTTTCCACATAAAAATCTCATGTCTCATTTGTTGTTTATGCTTTTGTGTTCAGTTTATCATTTGATGCTTTCATGGTTGTATCTGAATATAAGTAATTAATAAGTTGGTGATCATATTTGATTAAAAGTTTTAGGACAACTTATTCACCCCCCCTCTCAGTTGTCCAGTGCAGTTCAATAGGCAAGATGGGATAATATTTCTAAGAGGTGAACCTAAGAAGTTATACAAGCTGCTATCTAAATCCCTAGTGGTATATGAGCATAGTAGTAGGGCATGGGATTTGAATGTCAACCACAAAAAAATAGCCTCATCATTTAGTTTATTTTGGTCTAAATGCATAGAACCTAAGAAGGGTAGTTTTAGATGGCTCTTGCTACTGAAGAAGCTTCCTATAGGGAATAACAGTTATGTGTGTCCTCTATGTAGTATTGTTGAGTCTTGTGAAAATATATTTTTTGAGTTTCCCTTTGCTATGAATGTATGGTCAATGTTTATGGACCTAATATAAAAGGTTGGTCCTCCTTGAACAAAATGTACTAGAAAGAAATTTTGTGTGGCATCACTAGTGGAATGGCTCTTAAATCTAACATATTTTTGGCTTTGTCTAACTACTAAAATTTTATGGGTTCTATGGAAAAAAAGAAATGAAGACCGTTTTCAAAGTAAGAGGAGGTGGCTTACTGGGTCTTCTTTTAGACTCATGTTGTCTGATGTTTATATACAAGTTGTATTAACTATGGAGCTCCCCATTGAAAGATTTATGAAGATTCTAGATGAAGTATTAGAAGTTGATCTGGCCTCATGATCTAAGGAAAGTACACCAAAAGTTTAATGATAAATACATTGACTTTCAAAATAGGTATTGTAAGTAGCACAAGTTGGAAAGAATGAGAGATGAGGTACAAAGGTATCTAGAAGTGACATTCCAAAAATTTAATGTTGATAGTAGCTAGCTTAGGCCTCTCCTCCAATAGGCACTTTTAGGGGTATAGACTCATTTGATACTAGTGATAATACATTACATTTGGAAGAGCTGAACATGAATTTAGATCAGGGGGCAAGGGGAAACAGGTAGGATGATGATGCAGACCTTTAGGACAGTTAACATAATAGGTTCTCCTTCTTCCCTCAAGCTGAACAACAATAGACAGACATAGTCAGAGTTAGAGCAGCAGATGATCAGGCTATTGGAGACCAATAGATGGGAACTGAACAAAATAAGTATAAGGAAAGGAATTTGTATAAAAAAAGTAGTATTTTGACAATTTTTTGATAGAAGAATACAAATGGGTAAAGGAATGGTTTATATAATTTTGTAAAACCATAAGTAGTATAGTATGTAATGTGTTATATTAATCTACATAAACTATCTTTTTTTTGAATTATAAGTGAATATTTATATACTGTAGCTCCCTAGGCAATAAATATGTACTAAACTAGTTCTTTTTGATATATATATGGTGCTCTATCTTCAATTAAAAAAAACTATAATATGTATTGATGGGTGTTTTTGCACACAAGAACTTAGATGAAATAAAGAGTATCTCATCTCTCTTGAAAGGAATCTAATCCCAGAAAACCCAGAAAAGACTACCCCATGGTTTATACTATCAAGTCTTGACTTGTGAGATAACTTAGTTGGATATGTATTTTTTTGTTCCAATTAAGGGGCCTTATATATGTAACAAAATTACGTAGGGTTTTAGAACAATATTTCTCACTAGTCTATAGAAACACTAAGTGGTTTCAAATCTAAAATTTGGAAAACTTCATCAGTTTTGTCAATGATATGATGCTTCTAACCTAATCTAACAACTTTTAAAGGAAATCTCAAAAGATAGGGATGAAAGGAAGGGATACAAATCCTAAGGACAAATTGTTGCGGCATGTAACACTCCAAATAGATAGATTCCCAAATAAAACTGATTTCTTCTTAACCAAGTTACCCGCAATGCTGCAAAAATAGTGCAATTTTCAAGGTAAATAAGAGATCTTCAAATCATATGATTTCATTAAAAACACCCAATTGCTAGTGCAGTTTAAAAATTTAATATATGATCAAACTTAGTTCAAACAAAGTGTGTTCAAGCTAACCATACAAAGTAACTGACAATCAACAAGATACAAATGGTATGAACAAGGGAATCCATCTAATGTCTAAAACATTCATTAAACTATAAATTAATTTCATCTAACTCATGTGGAAGTGAACCATGAAATCCAAAATCAATCACACAATAACAAAAATTGTAGTAACACCTATAAATATTCTTTGTATTGATCAACATTTTTGCAAAGTCTCAACAATTCATTGTCCCAATAGTTACAAAATGAAGAAAGTGACTACCTTTATATAGAAGATGCAAGCTCACTTAGTTTACAATGGAGAGTGAGGATTAATCCAACACCAAAGGTCCAAATTCAATCATCATTTAATTCCAGAGGCAAGCAGTTACAAACTCGGTTTTGATTTTGTCCTTTAGGAAAAATAAAAAAACACATCTTTTCAACACAAAAGAATAAGACAAAAAAACATTGTTTTGATAAGTCTAATAAGACAAATAAAAAATGACAATGAGTTAACCAAATAGAAATGGCATGTGGCACATTTTTGGTTGGAATACATCAGTTGGATTTGACATTGATGATTTGGATGACTGATATCTTGTTCAAAATAAACCTTCATGTTGTAGGGGCATCATCTTCAATGGTGATTTTATTTCTCTCTTCCCCTTTCTTCCTATATTCCATCATAGCATCCAATGTCGGGTTCATCTCTTTTGAAGGAGGGTTCTTCACAAAAATAATTCAAAATTTAAGAGTGTCTATTGATTTAGTGATAAATCACAGATTTAGCTCGCACATTCTTCTTAAATTCATTGATCTTCAACTTGAGTTTGCTAGCTTTATTCATGTCTACTACACTAAAGGGGAAATAATCTTCTATTGGATTTCCTTGCAGTAACTAATTTAAAATCCTATTGCAATCCTCTACATTGATTACGAGTATAGCCTTGTTAAAGCATTAATCACATCAGTGAACCCATAGATGGCCTCCAAGAGTTGTACCTTAGTTGTTGTTCCTTGAGTTCTAGCTCTATCAAATATTTCTCTGCATAGCTTAAGCATCCCCAGCTAATGAAAGGGCATATTCACTTTATCTTTAGCTAAAATATTCTCCTCTATGAGAATCTTAGGAGATAGTTTATACATCATTTGTACCTGGGGATGGATGTCAAAATGGTAATCATCATACTCTTCCCAATCGTCAGAAATCTCATCACATTCATCTTTCAAGGAGAAATTTTTTTGTGAATTTCACTTATTTCATTGATGGCTTCACATCCTTTATTATAAATTTCTATCAACCAATCCTTTATAATTAGGGCTATTTGCCTCAATTTGTCAAAATCTTCCAATTCTTGCTTGGAAAGAATGGAAGGAGTTACTGTAGCACCATTATCATTACACATGGGCAAGTTTATCACATACTTGATATATGCATGGAACTCTTCATTCTGCTACCTTAATTGCCTCTTACTAATCTCATCTTTATCCATCTGATGGATAATGGTAGATACATAGTCCTTTAAATCCTCAATCTCTTGCACTCTAGAGGTAGGACTGAGGTTTTATTGTTGATACACTGTAATCCTCATGTCTGACCTTGTCCTCATGTTGAACACACCTGATACTGAGAGGGGCATGAATCAGTATTCAAACAAATCTCAAACCCTCTAGAGAAAATTGAAACTTAAACTTTACAATATTAATAGAAACATAAAAGATCAACACAATGCACAACACCACATAACACTAGATATATGTAGAAAACCCCAAAGGGGAAAAAACACAGTGAGAAAAGCTGCTAGGAGCTACTGTCCTAATCTAGCCTCCCAAAATAATCACTTTTACAACTTTGGTTTAGGGATACAACCCAACGAAGATACTACTTCCTGAAGAAAGGTTTGAGGGTCACTCCCAAGGAAGATAGCACTCCTAGTAAACTTTGTTTTAGGGATTCAACCCAAGGAAGAAACTACTCCCTGAACTGAGAATAAACTCAAAAAAGATTACAGCATGATAGTCCTACTGTCTAAAACTAACAATGAAGCTTTCTCATTTTGATGATTGCAATTCTTCTTTTTCACTCCTCTTTTAATGGTTTCTCTTCTGCTTTGAATACTTCTACAATTTCTTCAAATGTCTTCTCTACAACTTACTGACTCACTGCTTTCAGCCTTCAAGAAGTTTTGGCTTTGGCTCACTGCCTCCAACAATTAGTTAGGCACACTTTTCACTTCCCTTCTATCTCAAAAATATCTTCAAGATGAATCCAGAAAAGATCTTATTACTTCTTCTCTATCTCTTTCAATCGCACATCATAATGCATTACACATCCATTTTTGACTTCTTGCACTTACACTCACAATCAAACTTCACCTTTATCAGCTAGGTTTACAATATATACATGATATTACATTGATTACATTACATGTTGGCTAGAGACAACAAGAATATTACAATTACAAGTCGGACAAAGATCAAACAACATGAAACATGTAGAGGACAAGGCCTAAAATGAACTACATGCAAGGAACATGAACATGCCTTGCGGATTCCAACACATGCTTAAGCTGGTCCTAAACATCCTTAATAGCATCAGCCTTCAAAGAATAACATTTCCATTCTTCACACATTTGAAATAGGTCAGCCTTAAGCAAGAGAATGTGAAGCTTGTAGTATAGCGGCCATTACAACTTGGCAGTACTCTTGGAAGATTAAGCATTACTTACATTTCTCCTAGATGAGTCGACATGACCCATACAACATCTACAAACACTTATTGAAATATACACAACAAATACTTTGTGGCACACATCTTCAACATACCTCATTTTGCTAGGCAAAAGAATAACTTAACAACACCTTCATTCTGGACCACAACCTATTTTGGAGAAACCAAAAAACACCTTGTGAAGCAATAGGAAACATCACAAAATCATCAGGATCATTCTCCACCAGCCAATTCACCACTTCATATAGCAACAAGCTGGCGCAAGCCAACAAACACTGAAACTAGCCACCCAAAAATTGAGTCTTGCAATCTGTCACTGACAACTTTCTCTACAAAGGGACAAATGATATGAACCTTTGAATGTAGCACCTTCATGCAACATACTGAACTTAACTTCTAAACTACATGACCATATCTTCAAAGGTAGAGGAATGTGGAGCATTCTCCAAAACAATCTTCAAGGCAACTTCCTACAACATAAACCTTCACCAATATCTGGAGATTGGAGTCTCCTTGTAGCAACACATACTTCCTTAGGAACAACAAGAGAGAGCATACAACATGCTATAGACCATCAACACCATCTCCCCAACATCATCATTACTTCAAATCCTCATCTTGATGCTTCTAGTTCTCATCTTAATGCTTTTAATTCTCATATTAATATATCATTATGATATCATCTCTACTAACAACAAACATTAAACTAGGCATGACATGCAACCATGAACATAAAAAATAACACTATTAGCAAACCATCGAGTACATCTTCAACATAAACATCAATGACAACCACACGAGTGACAACCTTAGGTAACATATGTGCAACAATCTCCCCCTTTGGCATTGATGGCAACACACACCTGCCCATTCTCCCCCTTTAACATAAAGGACAAATGGAAACTACTTCTCCCCCTTAGGGCACAGACTTTCCTTTTCAACCTTCTCTCCATTTGAAGTACATACTCTCCTTGAAGCAACTAACAAGCTCCCCTTGTTAGCAACAACCACTACCTTCTCCCCCTGAGAGGCAACCACCATCAATCTAGGAAAATGATATAGCATGAATTACTCTCCCTAGATTGATGCACCAACTATGCATCTAGAAAGAATAAGGAGGGGCAATTACCCTTAACTTCTACTAGAGATACTCAAAAGTATCCTTTGCAAGAGCCTTTGTGAAAATATCTGCAATCTGATCCTTTGTTGGAACAAATTCCAACTTCACTTCATTATCTGCAACCTTCTCTCTCAAAAAGTGATACCTCATAGATATATGCTTGGTTCTAGAATGCATCACTAGATTCATGGAAATATTTATAGCACTTGTATTATCACAAAGAATAGGAATAGGCTCATCATATTGTATCTTTATATCCTTCAATTTTTGCTTCATCCACAAAACTTGTGTACAATAGGAAGTTGCAGCAATATACTCTACCTCTATAGTTAATAAATATACTAAATCTTCTTTCTTACTTTGCCATGAAACCAATCTACTTCCTAAAAAGAAAGCACCACCAATTGTACTTCTATCATCAACACAACCAGCCCAATCAACATCAGTGTAAGCACCCAGATCAAAATCATTACCTCTTGGATACCATAAGCCATAATCCGGAGTTCCCTTCAAATAATGAATATTATTTTTACTTCTTTCTCATGATTTTTCTTAGGATTAGCTTGATATGTAGCAACCAAACATACTGCATGCATAATATCAGGTCTAGAATCAATCAAGTACAATAATCCTCCAATCATAGATCTATAAAGAGTTTGATCAACCATAGGTGACTTATCAGTCTTACTCAATTGACACCCAGTAACCATAGGAGTACTTACTAGTTTGGAATCCTCCATACCAAATTTCTTCAAAATCTCTCTAACATACTTAGCTTGAGAAACAAAGATACCATCATCTAGCTAAACAATTTGAAGCCCAAGGAAGAAAAATATCTCACCAATAATAGACATCTCAAACTCTTTCTACATCTCTTCTACAAACCTCTTACACATATTATCATCTCCACCAAAGATGATGTCAACAACATATACAGCAACTACCAAAATTTTGTCTCTCTTCCTTAATGTAAATATTACTATCTATAGTACCTTTCTTGAAACCTTGCTAAAGTAAGTACTTATCCAGCTGAGCATACCAAGCTCTAGGAGCTTGCTTGAGTCCATACAAAGCTTTCTTAAATTTGCACACCATGTCCAGATCTTCTGATAGTTGGAAACCATCTGGTTGCTCAATGTAGACCTCTTCCTCTAAATCACCATTCAAGAAGGTTGACTTGACATCCATCTGATAGATCTTGATGTTCTTGTGAGCAGCAAAGGCAAGAAACATCCTTATTGGCTCCATCCTAGCTACCGGAGCAAAAGTTTCCTCAAAATAAATAGCTTCAACTTGTGAATAACACTTACACACCAATCTTGATTTGTTCCTTACAACTTCACCATCTTCATTCAGCTTATTCTAGAACACCCAATTTGTTCCTATAACATTATTATTAGTTGGTCTATGAACTAGTTCCCATGTCTGATTCTTTTATATCTGATTCAATTCTTCTTTCATTGCCTTCAACATACCTCATTTCGCCAAGCAAAAAAATAACCCAACAACACCTTCATTCTGGACCACAACCTGTTTTGGAGAAACCAAAAAATTCCTTGTAAAGAAATAAGAAACATCACAAAATCATTAGGATCATTCTCCACCAGCCAATTCACCACTTCATATAGCAACAAGTTGGTGCAAGCCAATAGACACTGAAACTAGCCACCTGAAAATAGTCCTGCAATTTGTTATTGACAACTTTCTCTGTAGAGGGATAAATGATATGAAACTTTGAATGTAGCACCTTCATGCAATATCTAAACTTAACTTCTAAACTGCATGACCATATCTTCAAATGTAGATGAATGCAGAGCATTATCCAAAACAGTCTTCAAGGTAACTTCCTACAATAGAAACCTTCACCAACATCTGGAGATTGAAGCCTCCTTGTAACAACTCATACTTACTTAGGAACAATAGGAGAGAGCATGCAACATGCTACAAATCATCAACACCATCTCCCCAACATCAACATTACTTTGAATCCTCATCTTGATGCTTCTAATTCTCATCTTAATGCTTTTAATTCTCATATTAATATATCATTATGATATCATCTCTACTAACAACAAATATTAAACTAGGCATGACATGCAACCATGAACATCAACAACAACACTATTAGCACACCATCAAGTATATCTTCAACATAAGCATCAATGACAACAGAAATTGAGTGTTGACATCAATGACAACCACACCAGTGACAACCTTAGGTAACATATGTGCAACAATCTCCCCCTTTGGCATTGATGGCAACACACACCTACTCATTCTCCCCCTTTGACATAAAGGAAAAATGGAAACTACTTCTCCCCCTTAGGGCACAGACTTTCCTTTTCAACCTTCTCTCCATTTGAAGTACATACACTCCTTGAAGCAACTAACAAGCTCCCCTTGTTAGCAACAACCACTACCTTCTCCTCCTGAGAGGCAACCACCATCAATCTAGGAAAATGATATAGCATGAATTACTCTCCCTAGATTGATGCACCAACTATGCATCTAGAAAGAATAAGGAGGGGCAATTACCCTTAACTTCTACTAGAGATACTCAAAAGTATCCTTTGCAAGAGCCTTTGTGAAAATATCTACAATCTGATCCTTTTTTGGAACAAATTCCAACTTCACTTCATTATCTGCAACCTTCTCTCTCAAAAAGTGATACCTAATAGATATATGCTTGGTTCTAGAATGCATCACTAGATTCTTGGAAATATTTATAGCACTTGTATTATCACAAAGAATAGGACTAGGCTCATCATACTGTATCTTTAGATGCTTCAATGTTTGCTTCATCCACAAAACTTGTGTACAATAGGATGTTGTAGCAATATACTCTACCTCTGTAGTTGATAAAGATACTAAATCTTCTTTCTTACTATGCCATGAAACCAATCTACTTCCTAAAAAGAAAGCACCACCAATTGTACTTCTATCATCAACACAACCAACCCAATCAACATCAGTGTAAGCACTCATATCAAAATCATTACCTCTTGGATACCATAAGCCATAATCTGGAGTTCCCTTCAAATATATGAATATTCTTTTTACTTCTTTCTCATAATTTCACTTAGGATTAGCTTGATATCTAGCAACCAAACATACTGCATGCATAATATTAAGTCTAGAATTAGTCAAGTACAATAATCCTCCAATCATAGATCTATAAAGAGTTTGATCAACTTCAGGTGACTCATCAGTCTTTCTCAATTGACACCCAATAACCATAGGAGTACTTACTAGTTTGGAATCCTCCATACCAAATTTCTTCAACATCTCTCTAACATACTTAGCCTGAGAAACAAAGATACCATCATCTAGCTAAACAATTTGAAGCCTAAGGAAGAAAGATATCTCACCAATAATAGACATCTCAAACTCTTTCTACGTCTCTTCTGCAAACCTCTTACACATATTATCATCTCCATGAAAGATGATGTCATCAACATATACATTAACTACTAAAATCTTGTCTCACTCTTCCTTAATGTAAATATTACTATCTATAGTACCTTTCTTGAAACCTTGCTAAAGTAAGTACTTATCAAACTAAGCATACCAAGCTCTAGGAGCTTGCTTGAGTCCATACAAAGTTTTCTTGAATCTGTACACCATGTCTAGATCTTTTGATAGCTGGAAACCATCTGGTTTCTCAATGTAGACCTCTTCCTCTAAATCACCATTCAAGAAGGCTGACTTGACATCCATCTAATAGATCTTGAAGTTCTTGTGAGCAACAAAGGCAAGAAACATCCTTATTGGCTCCATCCTAGCTATCAGAGCAAAAGTTTCATCAAAATAAATAGATTCAACTTGTGAATAACACTTACACACCAATCTTGATTTGTTCCTTACAACTTCACCATCTTCATTCAACTTATTCCAAAACACCCACTTTGTTCCTATAACATTATTATCTGTTGGCCTGTGAACCAGTTCCCATGTCTGATTCTTTTTTATCTAATTCAATTCTTCTTCCATTTCCTTGAACCATCCATCATCTTTGCTAGAATCAAAAAGGTTTTGGGCTCTACCTATGATAGTAAGCACAAATTCACTTGATCACTTTCTTTTGCAAGCCTTCTCCTAGTTTGCACACCCTCATCCTTATCCCCAATAATCTAATATATTGAATGATTCCTCTGAACATACTTTGTTGGAGTCTTAGGGATCTATTCTAATTCTTATTCCTTCTCTTCTTTCTCCTCTTCTTCTTCTTCTTCAATGTAGGGAGGTATATCAGATCCACAAACCTCTAGTTCTTGTGAGATTTGATATAAATCTTCATCCACCTTAAAATTTTTCTTTCAATCATTCTTTCCAATCTCTTGTTGTAACATTTATAGGACTTGCTTCTAGTTGAGTAACCAAGAAATTTCCCTTCATCACATATTGAATCAAACTTTCCAAGGTCTTCTTCATCTCTCCTGATGTAACATTTTCTACCAAAAATCCTGAAGTATCTGACAGTGGTAAGTCTTCCATACCATAGCTCATAAGGGGTCTTAGTGCTATTGACTCTCAAATGTACTCTATTAAGCAAGTAGATACCAGTGTGAACTTCTTCCTTCTAATACATATCAGGCAGATCTTCATGTTCCAACATTGTCCTAGCCATCTCTTGCATAGTACTATTCTTCCTCTCCACAACCCCATTTTGCTGAGGGGTCCTAGGAGAAAACATGTCTCCTAATACCATGGTCTTCACAAAACTTTTCAAATTCATTTAAAGTGAATGCACCTCCTCTATCAAATATTAAGGATTTGATCTTAGCATCCATTTCATTCTCAACTATTGCTTTGAAAATTTAAACTTATCAAAGGATTCTAAATTTTCTCTTAAAAGAGCAACCCAAGTCATTCTAGAGTAATCATCAATAAGCAACACGAAATACCTTTCACTTTGTTGACTCTTTATCCTTGTAGGTGCAAATAGATTAGTGTGAATCAGCTCCAATGGTATTCTAGAAGAATACTCCTTGCTCTTGAAATTTGTCTTTGTCTACTTTCCCATTTTACATTCCTTGCATAATGTGTTTGCAAGCTTGGTTATCTTAGGCATATCTCTCATTGCATGAGTAGAGATGATCTTCACCATATTATCAAAGTTGATGTGTCCCATCTATTTGTACCACAACCAACACTCACTAGATTGATCCAATAAGAAGGTTCTTCCATATACCTCCTTTATATGATAGATATCTCCATATGTCCTAGTACCTTCTGCAATTAGTCTTCTGGACCCTACCTTCCTGATCTCACAACCTTTGGCATGAAATGTAAGATTGTATTCTTTACTACACATCTGACTGACATTGAGGAGATTGTGCTTCAGCCCTTTGACATAGAGGACATGCTACTTCTTGTTCTTTCCATCAATGGTTATAGAACCCTTTCCACAAATTTGTGTTGACTCATCACCACGAAACTTGACAGCTCCACAATTACACTTCTTAAGGCTGATGAACTTCTCCTTATCACCAGTCATGTGGTTGGAGAAACCACTATCAATTACCCAAGCATTTTCTTCTTCTTTTGTGTGAAAGGAAGTCCACACAACCATTGATTTTCCATTGTCTTTGTTAGTCTACAAGGTATCAGACTTCTTACATTTTCCAATGTCACACTTTTTTTTACCAACTTTCAAGGCCATGAAAAGTGTTTCATTATTTGAATCATCATGATCCCCATCTTCTGAAGAACAACTATTCTCCATGGAACAAAGACTTATTTTGGACTTCTCTCTTTTATTTCTATCCTTTGATTCCTTAAAAGGACATTTAGAGGCAAAATGGTCAATTTTCCCATAATTGAAGCATTTGAAAAGTAACTTACCTCTATATTTGTCAGTGCCCTTATTCAATTTTCTCACAAAGTTCTCTTCTACCTCATCAAGGTTACCATCTTGATCAATTGTTTCATCTTTTGCCTTCTTACTAACTTGAATGTTGCTTCCTTCTTTGGAGCACCTTTGTCAAATTCTCTCATTTCAAAATCTGTGAGAGTACCAAAAAAATGATCTACTGTATAGTGATCCAAATCCAAAGACTCCTAAATAGTAGATACCTTATGACTATAAGATTTAGGGAGAGATCTCAGAAACTTCTTCACAATCTCATCTTTTTTCACTATTCCACCAAGACCTCTGATGTCATTAACTACTTCATCCACCCAAAGCATATAACTAGCAATGTCTTCATCTTCTACCATCATCAGGGTCTTAAAGTTGCTCTTGAAGTTTTGCATCTTGGCTTGCTTCACTTTACTATCTCCTTCATAAATGTTGCTAAGTTTTACCTAGACATCCTTAGCAAATTTGCAATTCATTACCTTCAGAACTTCTAAATCAGCTAGCCCATTCATGATAACATTCTTTGCATTGGCATTGTTATCGTACAACTTGATCTCAGCTGAATCTCTAGGATCATCAGTAGGAGTAGTGTAACCATCCTTGACATATTTCTAAACACCAAACCCTAGAGAGGATAGATAGCCTTCCATCCTTAGCTTCTAAAAGGTTTTTAATTTGTTCCATAAAACTTAGGTTCCTTGTTAGATCTATCATATGCCATTGCGAACCTTCCTCAAGTGGTTAAGTTCCTTTTGAGGAACTTGGCTCTGATAACAATTCTTGAACACACCTGGTATTGAGAGGGGGAGGGGTGAATGAGTATTCAAACAAATCTCAAAACCTCTAGAGAAAATTGAAACTTAAACTTTACAATATTAATAGAAACATAAAAGATCAACACAATGCACAACACCACATAACACCAAATGTATGTGGATAACCCTTAAGGGGAAAAACCACAGTGAGAAAAGCTACTAGGAGCTACTATCCTAATCTAGCCTCACAAAAGAATCACTGTTACAACTTTATTTTAGGGATACAACCCAAGGAAGCTACTACTCCATGAAGAAAGGTTTTAGAATCACTCCCAAGGAAGCTACAACTCCCTGCAAAACTTTATTTATGGCTTCAACCCAAGGAAGAAACTACTCCCTAAACTAAGAACAAACTTAGAAAAGATTACAGCATGACAGTCTTACTATCTAAAATTAACAATGGAGCTTGCTCCTTTTGATGATTGTAATTCTTCTTTTTCACTCCTCTTTTGATGATTGCTCTTCTTCTTTGACAACTTCTTCAAATGTCTTCTCTACAACTTACTAACTCACTAATTTTAGCCTTGAAGAAGTTTTTCCTTTGGCTCACTGCCTTGAGCAATTAGTTAGGCACACTTTTCACTTCTGTTCTGTCTCAAAAATATCTTCAAGAAGAATCCATACATGATCTTATTACTTCTGCTCTTTCTCTTTTAGTCACACATCATAATGTATTACACATCCATTTTTGACTTCTTGCACTCAAACTTGCAATCACACTTCATCTAGATCAGCTAGGTTTACAATATATACATTATATTACATTGATTACATTACATGTTAACCATAGACAACAAGAATATCACAACTACAAATCAAGCAAAGATCAAACAACATGAAATGTGTAGAGGGCAAACCCTAAAAACAACTACATGCAACACTAGGAAGAGGAACGTGTCTTGCAAATTCCAACACATGCTTAACCTAGTCCTAAACATCCTTCATAGCATCAGCCTTCAAAGAATAACATCCACATGCTTTGCACATTTGAAATAGGTCAGCCTTAAGCAAGAGAATGTGAAGCTTGTAGCATATTGGCCATTACAACTTGGCAGTATTATTGAAATATTAAACATTACTTGCATTTCTCCTAGATGAGTCGGCATGACCCATACAACATCTCCAAACACTTCTTGAACTCTGCACAACAAAGACTTTGTGGTGCACACCTTCAACATACCTTAGTCAGCTAGGCAAAAGCATAACTCAGTAACACCTTCATTCCAAACACAACCTATTCTAGAGAAACTAGAATAAACCTTATGGAACAATAGGAAACATCACAAGATCATCAGGATCATTCTCCACTAGTCAATTCACCACTTCATATAGCAACAAGTTGATGCAAGCCAACAAACATTGAAACTAGCCACCGAACCATACAATCCTGCACTCTATCACTTACAACTTTCTTTGTGGAGGGACAAATGATATGAAACCTTGAATGTAGCACCTTCACAACATACTGAACTTAACTTCTGAACTACATGACCATATCTTCAAAGGCAGAGAAATGTGAAGCATTCTCCCAAATAGTCTTCAAGGCAACTTCTTGTAGCAGAAACCTTCACCAACATCCAGAGGAACAACAGGAGAAAGTATACAACATGCTATAGACCATCAACACCATCTCCCCAACATCAACATTACTTCTAATCCTCATCTTGATGCTTCTAATTCCCATCTTACTGCTTATAATTCCCATCTTAATATATCATCATGATATCATATCTATTGACAACAAACATTAAACAAGGCATGACATCCAACCATGAACATCAACAATATCACTATTAGCACACCATCAAGTATATCATCAACATAAGCATCAAGGAAAACCCAAACTAAGTGTTGACATTAATGTCAACCACACCAGTTACAACCTTAGGTAACATATGTGCAACACCTCATCCTTCTGAACTGGTGGAACAACAACTTCTACAAACCTTAACCTTGAAGCATCCTTGCATATTCCTATGGGATTATTATGGGGGTAGATAGGTTGAGTTGTGGTAGAGATAAATATGGTGATGAAAGAATGGAAGAAATTAGTGGTAAGGGTGAAGATGGCAAGTGAAGTAATAGAGGAAATAGGAAGTGAAGTGATAGGAGGTGTTGGGGTGAGTGAAGAAGTGGGAATGTCAATGAATGAAAGCATGGGAGAAGGTGGTGGATAGATGGGGGATGATTTGGTAACTGGACTAGAAGTGGAAGAAAGGTCAGTGGTGATAGAAGTGGGAGGGGAAGACAAGGCTCTGGAAGTTGATGATGTAGGAGGAAGGGATGCAAAAATGGAAGGAATGGTGGATACAATCACACTATCAGATACATTAATGGAAATGAGAGGCTGGAGATAGAAGGAGCAATAACAGTTGGGTGAGGAGCAGAAGAGGTAGATATAACAATAGGAGGGGCCTATGAACTAGAGGGAGCTTGGGTCATTTTGGTTATTTTGGATCTCTTTGGCTTAGAACCCTCAACTTCTTTGATTTGGGTAGTTTTTTTATTTCCTTATCTTAATCGAAGAGATGCTTCCCCTCATGTCCTTCAATTTGGGCTCTCTTACTGCCTTGCTTTTTCCCTTCTTATATGTAGGAGGAACCTCCTCTTCAGCATATTTGCTATTTGTGTCTTGTTCCTTCCCCTTTGGATCTAGATTAACTACTTCAATGAGTTCATCCTCCTCATCATCACTATCTCTTTCTCCAGGAGGGTTGGTGTATGTTAAAGGAACACCTGCAACATTCAATTGTGCAATTTGGACAATTACCTAGTACTTGTTGTATCTAGCAGGGTTTCTCATTATCTCTTCCAAGGAACAATATTTTTCCTAAACCCAGTTAGGAGGGGGAATAGGGTGGCTAAACACCCTTCTCTCCTCTTAGACAATTACCCTATCCTCAACAACTTTATCAGGCATAGGAATGATGTGAAACTTATTGATAAAGTCTAAAGAAAATTTGTAGCACTTCTTCTTCTTTACCTCTTTCTCATCAACATAATTTTCCTAGAAATCGTCAATCTCTTCAACAAGAAAATACTTCTTACTAACGTGTTTCTCAAGAGTGCCACAAGGGTCAAAGTGAGACCGAGATTTATAAAAAAAAAAGTGAGGTTGTTTTAGATCTACATTTGATGATTCAACAACATTGATTGTGATGCAAGTAAATAATCCCCTACCCAAGATGATTGGAAATTTAATTGTAGTATGGTGCAGATCCTTCAACAATTTATGGCAGGTGCATAGTTGCCTTGTCACTTCAAACAATACTACCTTATCAATTGGATACTTAGGTAGTCTGTAGGGAGCTCCTTTGAAGCCTTGTGCTCTAAGATATGTAAATTATGGAAATTAGATTAACCAATATCCATACTTTTGCACCACATTCACATATTCAACTAAAATCCTCCTTGACATGTCCCCTTCCAGCATCTGAGTGATATGCATGGTGAAGGCATCATTCACCCTCTTTTAGTATGAATACATGAGAAAAGATCAAGGTAAAATAACAATATCAAATGCATAAAAACACAAGATATTCCTTGAAGAATCTCCCACTCCTTGATAAGGTCGAGAGCTTAACACCCACATGTTGAATACAATGAACACTGAGAGAGTGGGTGAATCAGTGTTCTATAAAACCATTTATGTCCTTGCTCTTTTATCCAATTACCAAATTCAATTAAGTGAAAGTAGATTAAACAAATAAACAGCAACCACAAAGACATAACACATGAACACCAGGATTTTTACATGGAAAACCTAAAGAGGGAAAAACCACGGAGAGTGTTAGCTCTCAATATTATTATTATAGCACAATATAGAATTACAATAGGCTCACTACCTTAGGGCTCACTACCTAGAGCTCACTGCTCAAGAGAAAAGGCTCACTACCAATTAGAAGAAGAAAGAAGAAGAAGGATGGCTCACTACCAAAGATGAACTATTGTGGTTGCATCTACATATGCATGGTTACAGTTCCAATTAAGCTCATCAACACTGACTCAGAACTCTTCATTTCACTCTGCCCCTATTTCTTTGCTCTGCTCTTATAGTTGCTCAAGATTTCCCTTCATATGCTGCTGCCACTTTATCTTCACATGTTTCTTATTGCATACATGATATAATTCTTCCACACATTTCAAACACCGAAATCCAACCTCTATTTATATCCGTAACTAAATCTTTCGAATGATTAGGTCGGCAAGCAAACTGTGAAACGTGTATCCCAAATGTTATACCTTGTCAGCTTGCACTTGTGTTAAATCTTCAATGTGGATCCAAACCATCATGTACATATCTTCATATGTGTTAGTTCTAATCATATAACCACTTACATTTATTATCCAATTCATATTTTTTCTCTGCACATGGATTTAACAAGTCTGTCAGCTTGTTCCTTAATAACATATATGATAGGTTCCTTTGTCACAACACAGCTCCTGTTGTGGACCAAATACACCTTCATGAATCATATTCAACAATCATTAATGATCTCTTAACATGTCTTCAACTTTGCAGAACAAGATAAATCTGTATGCCAAAATGCGAACCTTAGAACTGTTGCCCTAACACACTATGACACTGTCATACTAGATGTCGATATTGGAGATCCTATAGAATGAGATCTGCTACACTTCTGGACATACAAACTTGGATTTTGATACATGACCTATCTCTATCTTACTTCAGAACCATAGAACAAAATATGCTAATGCAGAGGAATGCAGACCAATTTACTCAGCACTATTCCCTATCTCTGTCTTACTTCTGTTGACCCAGACTTAGTCTTTTCACCAGATGACTTATGGAGGAAGTCATGACTTGATTATTGGAATATAACAACAATAGATAATTGTGAACATCATACATGAGTTGTATCTTCATACCTTCACTTACAGAGAGATACTGATCCTTTTTTCTGTCTCATACTTGAACACTTCCAATACTTAGTCTATTTAGGGCTTCCAGACTAGAATGCTTGGTACCTTGTTGTCGGATTAGGATTGTCTTCTAGAGTAATGTATCTTTTCCTTTGTGATGAATGATATTTACCTTTTTGCCATCAATGACAACATTTTGGTCTACTACACATCAGTGTCTCTTGCCAACAATCTCCTCCTTTGGCATTAATGACAACACTTAGTGAAAAATGCTTGTTTGCTCCCCCTTGCTATATACTATATATTTTTTTTCTCCCCTTTAGTTGTTTTCCCCATTTTCACTGATCCTTTTCTCCCCCTTTGACATCAATGGAAAAGGTGTATGTGCCAGAGTCAAAACTTGTGTCAAAATTACAAAAATTTCTAAATTTTGTAGCCTAGATACATTCCTTGACCTACTCTTTTGTGGATTGCAAAATGTCACTGAAGCTATCCTTGATCTGATACAACACTTTGTCCCAATCTTTCTTTGTGTTATCTAACATTTGAGTTTGGCTGTTTATTTGGAGTATTTGATTTTCAATCATCTATGTATTTGTGGGAGTGTCAGACAATTTCTAAATTTTTGAGGGCTCTGAGATTAGTTTTGCCATGCCTTATATTTTAGGGGTTGTTAGTCTTCTCAATTGACATACTCTATTTTTCATTTCTTCCTTTTTTCTCAATGAATCACTTATATCGTTATGCATAACTACTATTTGTTTTTCTATGTTTTTGATGGGGCTGGTTAATGGATTATAGGACTTAATGATTTTTATCAATTGGAGCTCCATGTCTTTGACTTTCTCATCAAGTTCCTTGGTGAATTCAAGCAAGATAGGAAAAACTTATACACATCACATGCTTCGTTGAAGGCATTCTCTAATTCTTTGACATTATTTTCTAACACTGCTTTGTCATTACCTAGTTTGGTTTTTAGTTCAACCAACCTTCTATCTTCAAATTCCATTATGACTTTATTATTGGTGGACTTTTCAAATGATTCAAAGTTAGTATTTACAGATCTTATTAAGCTCTTAAGCTAATCAGATGATGATATAGATGCATCCTTACTATATGAAGCCACCAACTTCTCCAAAATGTTGGATGTTGCATCAATGATCTCTTTGTCTTCAACATTTCTTCTTGGGCTTTTGCTTGCACAACCTTTCCAAAATTCAATTTTTGTAATGGAGACATTGAGTTTAGGTTGATTGTCTAAAATATGAGAATTTTGATGTTGAGACAAAAGTTGTCTAGCATAGTCAGTCGAGACAGGGATGGCTGGAGTGTCTCTTTCCATTTCCTTCAATCCAATAGAGAGAACTTTTGTTCTTTTGTTCTCCTCAATTTGCTTGTCTTTCTTTGCTTCAGTGGAGAAGGATGAATCCCTTACTCTTTTCCCAAGGGTTGTAGTGGGATTTTCTAAGTCAGGCTTTTCAAGTTTCTTTCTGTAGCTTTTGATCTCTTGTTTGCAGGAATACTTATGGTTTCTGTTTTGGTTTTTGACTTCTTTTATGATTTCTTTGTCTTTTTAGGTTCCATGCTAGAATTAGAAGTTAATTCTCTGAATGTTCCAAACCTCCCTTCTTTGTTGTCTTTTGGATTGCTCAATAATGTATCCGCCAACTCAGTCAACATACCTTCTATAGCCTCATATCCCAAAGTAGGAACCCATGCAATCCTTGGTTCCATAGCCTCCATGAAACATTTATCTTTGTTTACCATGAATACAATGCTCTTCTCATATTTATTTATCATACTTTCAGGTATCCAGACCCTGCATGTCATCTTTTCTTGAAAGTTTGTAAAGTATTCTTCTAGGACTTCATTCTGCTTAGCTGCATTTCCCATATTTTGTAAGTGATTTCTTATTTGTGTGGCTACTGGTGCATCATCTACCCAATCAACTTGTCCCACTCTAGGAATCTCCTTCAGAAAGTAGAAATTTAGGCAAATAATTAATGTTCCATATTTGAAGGGATAGTTGGTTTCATTTTTTCTTTTTATGTTTTCCATCAGTTCATCCTAGAATAGTTCACAAAGGTTGTAATTAGTTTTGTTCTCAAGATCATATCATAAGCTGTGTAAATGGCTAATGCTGATACTAAGTTCTCACAATTTGAGCAATATATTTTGTACCTAATAATCATTGAGGTGAATCTAATAGCCAGATCTTTGATATCATCCATAGTCAATGCCTTTTGGTCAAATTTAGCTCAAGTTAGCTGCATTACTAGATTATTCTTAATTTTCTTCAATCCTGGGATCTTTCCAGAGGAACACATACTAGTTATAACTTTGATTGCTTCTTTTGTTATTTTGTATGGTTCATCAAGCCACAAAAATTCATCATGAATTCTGCTCAGAACAAACTTTACCCACTTCTCATTTGGAACCACAGGAAAGTCCAAAAATGCATCTAAATTCTTTTCTTTCAAGACTTTGTACTCATCTTTTTAATCAACATCAACTATAGTTAGTTCATCCAAATAGAGTTTGCCAAGATTCATGTGGTCATATTCTTGTAAATTCACATGAATGTAGGTTTGAATATCTTCCAAACACAGGACTCCACTTGGGATGGTTGAAAAAGCTCCAACAAAATCATTTTTTGGTGAATTAACAAAATTTTTGTTGAGTTTGGGATGAGATTTCTCACTTATCTCAACTAATTGAGGAGTAAACATTTTTCCAATTCAAAAATCTTAGCAATTAGGGTTTTCAACCAAAAAAAGACCTCTTTCGTCAAATTAGGGTTTTCTTGGATTTGCTTAGAATCACTGTGAATTGTTGTAGATCCTTTGAGACTGCTTCACCTCTTCCTCAAATGCTGGATGAATTAACTATGATGTGGTTATTTTAGGAATTAAGACCCCTTTTTACTTTGGTTGTCAAACCCTATCTATCATTAATGTTGATGCTCCAAAAAGTTGTCTAACTTCTTTTGACAGACACAGTAAGTTAGGATTGCTCCATAATTTTCTGCACTTAATCTTTCTCCTCTGGTTCTTTCTTCATGATATTCTTCTTGACAAGTTCTTCATCATATCTTTGTGTCAGACTCTAGTACTACTCATTTGGCTGGGGGATTTAAATTTTCAATGCAGCTTCCCCTGAGTCAAAGCTCCCAATTCACTTCCTGAAGGAAGTATCTGCACCAGATGCTAGTGTGGATCCATCCTTAATGTCATTCACATCCTTTTTAATCCAAATCATACTCATCTCCTTCTTGGTTTCCACCAGATCAACCTTCTTCTTGCCTTTATCATCTCTCTATTCTATTTTCTTCTATTCTATAGGATAATCTCTTTCCACGTTTCTAGTTCTGTAGAATCTAGAAAAGTGTCCAGACTTGTTGCAATTGAAGCACACAATATTTCTTTGACCTTGATTTCTCCTGACATTTGAATTTGGCCTTGATCTGCATTGGTCAGCCATATGTCCAAATCTTTTGCATGCAAAACACTTGCCATTGAAGTATTGACCATTCCTTAAATAGTTTGGCATATTTCTTGACGCACTTCTATACTCATTTGCTTTATGACCAATCTTCTTGCAATTGAAACATTGACCAGAGAAAGATGGAACATTTTGATTTATTCTACTTCTACATTGAGTAGCCCTATGACCATACTTATTACATTTAAAACAATGACCATTGAAAGATGGGTACATTTGGACATTTGGCTGTCTGACTAGGGGTCTTCTAGGTCTTCTTCTCTTGATTTCTAAACTGGTTCCCTCTATTTTTTCTTTACCTCATAATTTTCTTGACCAGATTTTGAACTTCCTCCTTTCTCAAATCCCAAACTTTGCTTATCATCAGTACTCTTTTGGTCAGCAATCATTTCATCAAGCTTTGCAGAACTTATCTTGAACTTCTCTTCATAGCTCTTAGCTGCTTCCAAATAAAATTTTAGAAGTAGCACTTCTTTGCCCAACTTTTCACATTCCTCTAATTTATCCTTAACAACTTGGCTCAGATGCCTTTTAATTTCTTCCTTCTTTTCAACTTCCAATGTCAACCCATTTAGGAACCCTTGTGCTTCAACTAATTGATCATTTATCTCCTTATTTTTTTATTTGAATTTCCTGACTTGCTCTCTTATCTTTAAGATACATTCATCAGCTTCTTGAATATTTGTTTTTAGATCCTTGATTTCAGCCTCAGATTTTTCAAGATCAATAAGGGTTGATTCTAGTTCCTTGTCGCTTTAATAATTTCCAAGTCTTCTTGCTACCATGATTCTAGAACCCTAGATCTTCCTTAAGCTGTTAGACTTTTTCCAAGGAACCTTGCTCTAATACCAATTGTTGAATACAATGAACACTAAAAGGGGGGTTGAATTAGTGTTCTATAAACCATTTATGTCCTTGCTCTTTTATCCAATTACCAAATTCAATTAAGTGAAAGTTGATTAAACAAATAAACAACAACCACAAAGAATGATGTAGGAGAATCCGTAGTTCAAGATTAATCTTGCATCAACCAAAAACATTTGCATTTGCATTTTAGTTTGTTTGCATTTCAGTTCTTTCATTTCCCAGTTCAGTCAGGTAGTTCAGTCAAAAGCAACTCAGCTTGTGGTCTAGTTTCAACATTTCACACCTTGCGGATCTGAACTTAGTATCTCAATTCATTCATCTACATCATACTACGAATTCAGAGCATTTGGATCAGTTACCAGAAAGTTATCACTATCAAAAGATCCTTTGTTTTCTTAGTGCAGAGTTCTTTGACAGTCATGAGTAATCAATTGAAGGAGAAGGATTGGGAGCATTGGCCGACTTGTGAATCCTTGTGACTCATTCTACAATATTCCTTGGTTCGTGGCTGACCTTCCTCATAGGTCCGCACTTCATTGTATCCATTGGAGAAGGATTTTTTAGCCGATAGGTCTGACCTATCCAAGAACACATGTTACACCTCTTCATCGGGATTCTGGATCTCTTGTGGCCGACGCAGAGGAATCTATTGGTCTGGAAATGATATATATTGATGTAATAGATCCTTAGGAAAGAAACTATTCACATTAGAAAGATCTATAGTTTAGTTTTGTGTGAAGGATCTTCAAAGCTTTATCTTGCGCATGTATGTAATTAGGCCTGTGAGCTGAATTGTAAGCCCACACATTGCTGGCCAGATTGTATTTAGATTTTTTGATATACTGAATGACTGAATATGCATTTGTTCTATATTCTTGTGTTGTTTTTGTTGTGTTTACTCTTGCTACATGGTCCAGACAGTTCATTCTATGAACCCTCCTACCGTGACTACACCAAGTGGTATCAGAGTGAAAGTTTGATTCTTTGGAGTGAATTGACGAAGGGGATTCCAAAAGATCTTGTTGTAAGCAGACTACCAATCTGAGGTAGGTTACTTGTGCACAACCAATCGTCAACTGAGAGGTAGTTGTTGCTTTTAGCTCGATCGTTGACCTGAGGCAATTTGCACTTGATCCTAGGAAGATACCGCCGTGAAGAGTTCCTCCTGTCAGTACAATGGCTAATACAATGGATGAGATGATGGAATTGATGAGAACAATGTGAATTCGTTTGGATGTTGTTGAAGAAGATAGGTGAAGAGGATTGACACCTAGACGTAATATTGAAAGTGATGATGAAGAAGAATTTCAATCTATTGAACAAAGTGGAGAAACCCTAGAAGGTCATGAAGAAGAAGAATCAGATCAAGTAAAGATGTTGCGAGCTATTTCAAAGATTGGGAAAAGACCTAGAGTGGATGTGCTGAACTATACTGGTAATTTGAATTCGGAAGAGGTGATTGATTGGATAAATGACATGGAAGAATACTTTGAATATGAGGAAATTGAAGATCCGGAGAAGGTGAAATTTGCAAAGACAAAGTTGAAAGGCCATGTTGCTATATGGTGGAAAGAAGTTCAGTTGGAAAGAAATAGGAGAGTAAAGGAAAAGATTACAAAGTGGGACCGGATGGTGACAAAGTTGAAGAATAAATTCATACCTGCTAACTATGAGTTGGAGCTATTGAAGAGATTGCAAAATTTGAGACAAAAGGAAAAATATGTGAAAGAATACACTGAAGAATTTCATAAAATGATCATCAAAACAGGACATAGTGAAGCAAGAAAGGAGAAGGTGGCTAGATACATCAATGGACTGAGATGGAATATTCAAGAAGAACTAAGCCTGATAAGGATGGCATCTTTGGAAGAAGCATATCAATTTGTACTAAAATTTGAAGAGAAGTTGAATAAGAAACATGATCAGAGACAGAGAGGTAGAGGAGGTAAAATTCTAAGAGGTAGGACATTTTCTGGAGGGGACAGATCTTATTTGGAACAGAACAAGTTTGACAGCTCATTGAGGAAGGATGACAAAGATAATAATGCTTACCAGAGAGATGACATAATTTTTTACCAGAGAGGAAACCATAGTGCATACCAGAATGAAGGATACAGAAGAGAAGGAAGATGATCTAATAAGAGAACATTCATAGGTACTTGTTTTAAGTGTGGTGGTGAAGGACATAGAGCATTTGAATGAAATTAGGATAGTACAAGTAAGAAAACTGAAAATAATGGAAGAGCAGCCTATGTTGAAGAAGAACATGTTGAATCACCTTGTTCAGTTGGCAATCTGAAGAAAGGAGAATCATTGGTGATGAGGAGATCACTATTTAAAATAGAGACAAATGAAGAACCATCATAAAGGAAAAGTTTGTTTAGACCCAGATGCAAATCCAGAGGTAAGTGTTGTAAAGTTGTGATTGATAGTGGTAGTTCAGATAACCTAGTTTCTGAGGAGATGGTGACTAAGATTAAATTGGAACTTAAGCCTAAGACTTATTAGATAGCATGGATTCAGGATGATCATAAGGTACTGGTGAGTGAAAAATGATTGGTGAAATTTCATATTGGATCTTATCATGATGAAGTCTTGTGTGATATTATGCCTATGGATGTTTGTCATATCTTGTTGGGTAGACCTTGGCAGCATGATAGAAAATTTATGCATGATGGGAGAAAGAATACATATACTATAATAGCAAATGGAAAGATAATTACCTTGATTCCTTTGGAGGATGATCCTAAGAGCAAAGTATGTGGAAATGCTAGAATCTATTTGGTATATGGAAGGAAATTTCTGGATGGTTTGAGACATGAGAATATGTGTTATGCCTTGATTCCTAAAAACCCTACAGCATTGAAGAATGAGACTAAAGAAGAGCAGCCAGAGGAGATAAGAGAGTTATTGACAAAATATGAAGACATCATATCAGATTATATGCCTGAAGGATTACCACCTATAAGGAGTATCATCCATCACATGGATCTTATACTGGGAGCAAATTTGCCTAACAAAGCAGCACACTGGACGACACCAGTAGAGAATGAAGAATTGAATAGACAGATACAAGAGTTGCTGAGGAAAGGTTTGATCAGAGAAAGTTTGCGTCCTTGTGTAGTACCTATAGTTTTGGCACCTAAGAAAGATGGAGAATGGAGAATGTGTACTGATTCCAGAGCTATAAACAAGATCATAGTCAGGTATAGATTCCCTTTACCTAGAATGGATGATATCATGGATTGTTTGAGTGGAGCAATATATTTCATAAAGATAGATTTGAAGAGTGGATACCATTAGATTAGAATTAGAGAAGGTGATGAATGGAAGATTGCTTTTAAGACAAATGAAGGATTATATGAGTGGTTAGTGATGCCTTTTGGATTGACAAATGCACCAAGTATTTTCATGAGGTTGATGAATGAAGTTCTGAATAAATTCTTGGGTAAGTTTGTGATTGTGTATTTGGATGATATTCTAATTTTCAATAAGACAAAAGAAGAACATTTGTGGCATATTAGACAAGTTTTTTAGAGGTTGAGAGAAGAGAAATTGTTGATAAACATCAAGAAATGTAGTTTCATTAAAGAAGAGTTGGTATATTTGGGATTTGTAATTTCTGCGGAAGGATTAAAGATGGACCTTGTGAAAGTGAAAGCAATTGTTGAATGGTCTACACCAGAGAGCATTGGAGAGGTTAGATCATTTCATGGTTTGGCTAGCTTCTACCGAAAGTTCATAAAAAATTTTAGTTCAATTTGTAACCCTATGATAGAGACAATGAGAGGTGATAGAAAAGATTTCAAGTGGACATCTAGAGCAGATAAAAGTTTTGAGTTGTTGAAGCAGAAGGTGACAGAGCAACCTGTTTTGGCATTACCAGATTTCAATAAGGTATTTCAAGTTGATTGTGATGCTAGTGGAAATACAATTGGACCAGTGTTAAGTCAAGAGGGTAGACCAATAGCATATTTTAGTGAGAAGTTGAATTATGCAAGGAGAAGATATTCAGTTTATGATCAAGAGTTCTATGCCATAATTCAAGCCTTGAAGAAGTGGAGACATTATTTGTTGCCTAAGGAGTTTTTGTTATATACAGATCATCAAGCTTTACAATATTTGAATAGTCAAGGTAATTTGAATCAAAGACATATGAGATGGGTAGAGTTCATGCAGAGTTATACTTTTGTGTTGAAGCATGGGAGTGGAAAATCAAATAAAGTTGCTGATGCCTTTAGTAGAAGAAGAAATTTGTTAACATAAATGAGAATTAAAGTGTTGGGTTTTGATGAATTGAAGAACATGTATGAGGGAGACATTGATTTTGCAGAACCTTGGAAAGCATGTAAGGAACCTATTGTAGCAGATAAAAGTATATGGTTGGATTATTTCATTCAAGAAGACACATTGTTCAAAGGAAGTCAGTTGTACATATGTAGCAGTTAAATGAGAGACAACCCGATCAAGGAGAAGCATAGTGGTGGATTGGTAGGACACTTTGGCATTGATAAGACAATGGCTTTCATAAGTGAAAATTACTTTTGGCCATAGATTCATAAGGATGTTCAGATATTTGTGCAAAGTTGTAGAGTTTGTCAAGTTGCAAAAGGGAATTAGTCAAAACACTAGATTGTATAAACCTTTGACAGTACCAGAGAGACCTTGGGAAGACATAAGCATGGATTTTGTAATGGGATTACCTAAGACATAGAGAGGACATGATTCAATATTTGTAGTGGTTGAGAGATTTTCAAATATGGCTCATTTCATACCTTGCAAGAAGATAACTGATGCAGTTCATGTAGCTAACCTATTTTTCAAGGAGATTGTGAAATTGCATGGATTACCTAGGAGTATAGTTTCAGATAGAGATACAAAGTTTGTTGGATACTTTTGGAGGACACTTTGGAAGAAGATGAAGATAGATTTGAAGTTCAGTTTAGCTTTCCATCCACAAATAGATGGACAGACAGAGGTAGTGAATAGGAGTTTGCGAAACTTGTTGAGATGTTTGGTTGGAGAGAAGATAGGAAGTTGGGATTTGATTCTTTCACAAGTAGAGTTTGCATACAATAATTTAGTCAATAGAAGTACTGGAAGAACACCTTTTCAGATTGTTACCAGAGTAAACTCTAGAGGAGTGGTCGAATTGAGAGATATCAACATGGAAGAAAAGTGGAGTGCAGAAGCAGAAGAATTTGTAGATCATATGAAAATAGTGCATAATCATGTGAAGAAGCATTTGGAGAACATGAAGAGTAAGTACAAAGAGAAGGCAGATGAGAAGAGAAGACACAAAGAATTTGAATAAGGAGATGAAGTAATTGTGTATTTGAGAAAAGAAAGATTTCTAGTTGGGATATATAATAAGTTGAAGATGAAGAAGTTTGGACCTTGTAAGATACTTAGGAAATTTGATTTAGGAAATGTATATGAAGTGGCATTACCAGAGACATTGGGTATTTCACCTATTTTCAACACTGCAGACCTTTACCAATATCATGAAGTAGAGTTTAGTGACAACATGGAAGAAGACCTAAAGAAATAGTTACCACAGCAAGCACCAGAACAAATTGAAGGCATTTTGGATAGCAGAGTTGGATGCAGCACTAGAGGAAGACAATAGAAAGAATATCTTGTGAAGTGGAAAGGTAGATTGGAAGAAGATTCATCATGGATTTCTTAGGCTAAGGTGGACCGTCTTGGTTCTCCCCTAGCCCCAGTAAAGTGAGGGACTCACTTTTTCAATAACCCTGGATGTCTGATGCAGGAGCATCCCTGGTTCAAGAGTAATCTTGCATCAACCAAAAACATTTGCATTTGCATTTCAGTTTGTTTGCATTTCAGCTCTTTCATTTCCCAGTTCAGTTGGGCAGCTCAATGAAAAGTAGCTCAACTTGTGGTTCAATTTCAGCATTTCACACCTTGTGGATCTAGACTTAGCATCTCAATTCATTCCTCTACATCATACCAAGAATTTAGAGCATTTGGATTAGTTACCGAAAAGTTATCGCTATCAAAAGATCCTTTGTTTTCTTAGTACAAAGTTCTCTGACAGTCATGAGTAATCAGCTGAAGGAGAAGGATTGGGAGCATTGGCCAGCTTGTGGATCCTTGTGATTCATTCTACAATGTTCCTTGGTTCGTGGCTGACCTTCCTCATTGGTCCACACTTCATTGTATCTGTTGGAGAAGGATTTTCAAGCCGATAGGTCCGACCTATCCAACAACACACGTTACACCTCTTCATCGAGATTCCAGATCTCTTGTGGCCGACACAGAGGAATCTATTGGTCCGAAAATGATATATATTGATGTAATAGATCCTTAGGAAAGCAAATATTCACATTAGAAATATCTATAGTTTAGTTTTATGTGAAGGAGCTTCAAAGATTTATCTTGTGCATGTATGTAATTAGGCCTGTGAGCCGAATTGTAAGCCCACACATTGCCAACTAGATTGTATTTGGATTCGTTGATATACTGAATGACTAAATCTGCATTTGTTCTATATTCTTGTGTCTTTTCTATTGTGTTTACTCTTATTGCACAGTCTAGAGGATTCATTCTGTGAACCCTCCTACCGTGGCTACACCAAAGACATAACACATGAACACCAAGATTTTTACGTGGAAAACCCAAAGAGGGAAAAACCATGGAGAGTGTTAGCTCTCAATATTATTATTATAGCATAATACTAAATTATAAGAGGCTCACTACCCAGAGCTCACTACTCAAGAGAAAAGGCTCACTGCCAATTAGAAGAAGAAAGAAGAAAGAAGAAGGGTGGGTCACTGCTAAAGATGAATTGTTGTGGTTGCATCTACATATGCATGGTTACAGTTCCAATTAAGCTTATAAACACTGACTCAGAACTCTTCATTTTAGTCTACCCCTATTTCTTTGCTCTACTCTTACAGTTGCTCAAGATTTCCCTTCATATGCTATAGCCACTTTATCTTCACATGTTTCTTTTCACATACATGATATAATTCTTCCACACATTTCAAACACTGAAATCCAACCTCTATTTATATCCACAACTAAATCTTTCTCATTATTAGGTTGGTAAACAAACTGTGAAATGTGTATACCAAATGTTATACCCTGTCAACTTGCACTTGTGTTAAATCTTCAATGTGGATCCAAACCATCATGTACATGTCTTCATATGTGTTAGCTCTAATCATATAACCACTTACATTTATCATCCAACTCATATTTCTTCTCTACACAAGGATTTAACTAGCCTATCAGCTTGTTCCT
Organism: Cunninghamia lanceolata; assembly: GCA_027924645.1. Classification (NCBI taxonomy): domain Eukaryota; kingdom Viridiplantae; phylum Streptophyta; class Pinopsida; order Cupressales; family Cupressaceae; genus Cunninghamia; species Cunninghamia lanceolata. The sequence continues at coordinate 12,969,277 of BSBN01000193.1, forward strand.
TAATAACATATATGATAGGTTCCTCTGTCACAACACAGCTCTTGCTATAGAACAAATGCACCTTCATGAATCATATTCAATAATTATTAATGATCTCTTAACATGTCTTCAACTCTACAGAATAAGATAAATCTATATGCCAAAATATAGACCTTAGAACTGTTACCCTGACACACTGTGACGCTATCATATTGGGCGCTGATATTGGAGATCCTATAGAATGTGATCAGCTATACTTCTATAGCTAAAAACTGGGATTCTGATAGTCATGACCTATCTCTATCTTATTTCAGAGTTGTAGAACAAAATATGCTAATGCAGAGGAATGCGGACCAATTTACTCAACACTATTCCCTGTCTCTGTCTTACTTCTGTTGACCCAAAGTTAGTCTTTTCACGAGATGACTTCCGGAGGAAGTCATGACTTGATTATTGGAATATAACAACAATAGATAACTGTGAACATCATACCTAAGCCGTATCTTCATACCTTCACTTGCAGAGAGATATTGATCCCTTTTTCTGTCTCATACTTGAACACTTCCAATACTTAGTCAATTTAGGGCTTCTAGACCAGAATGCTTGGTGCCTTGTTTCCAGATTAGGATTGTCTTCCAGAGTAATGTGTCTTTTCCTTTGTGATGAATGATCTTTGCCTTGTTTCCATCAATGACAACATTCTAGTCTACTACACATCAGTGTCTCTTGCCAACACAACAATCTCTAGCTTCACCCATGACTATGCTTCTCAATGTGAAATGCTCTCAATACAAATGCAAATCAACACATAGCCTTGCTAAAATGGAGATGATGAGAGAAATTTGGGCATAATAACACTACTCAAAAATTGGATGATGAAATGGCTTATGGAGGCTTGTATTTATAGGCAAATTGGAGGGGATTTTGATCCAATGGTGGAGATTCATTATTGAGATCAATGCATGAGGTTGATTGTGAGATGGAGGGCTAGGATTTGATCAACAAATTTGGAGCATGGAGAATAAAAATGAATATTTTATTCATTTTGAGGAGGACTTAGCATTAAATGTGATTGAGATGGATGAGGAAATTTAAAATTAATTTCCTTGGGATGAGTTGGAATTAAAAATTCCATTTTATGTCGAATTGTGAGAGACGTAACATGTGCACATTTTTGGCCTCTTACATTTATAGGCTAAAAAAGAGGAAGATGTTTTCACACAAAAATGGTAAAGGTGAGTTGGAGTGAATTGGAGTGTTTATGAATATTTTGTAATTTTTAATTTGTGGATGTGGGAGAAGGTGTAATCATGCTTTGACCAAGTTAATCAGAGTGATTAACTTAGTTAATGTGGTAGTAGTAAATTAGTGGATAAGGTAATCAAGGTTTATTATTAATTAAATAATGATTTATTTAATTAATCCAGGTCTAGGGGTCATGTAGGCTAGGGTAGCTAATTAAATAATATGTATTTAATCAACTAGTTTAGGAGTAGGCTAATTAGCAGGCTTGATTAATCAGATAAACATAATTTATCTAATTAATTGGGTTTAGGGAAATGGAGAATTTAACCAAATAAATATTTGTCATATTTATTTAATTAATTGCAAAATTGTTTGAAGGTGTGACTATTGAATTAATTAAATTAATTCAATTTTAGGGATTAAATGATGAGGAAAAAGTGAATAATTTAGGTGTTGTGTGAGATAATTAATTAAATAAAAATTTAATTAATTAATTAGATGAGAAATTAGTGATATGTGTGATGTCAGATGATAGTTAGATGGTTAAGACATTTGTAGGTGTCTACATTTGCCCCTCTTTGACGTGGTGTCGTGACCTAGTAGGGATATGGCATCATGTCAAAGAATTTGCCCCAACTACTAGGAAGGAATAAAATGGATTAGGGATGGCCCCTCAAGAGGTCAGGTGAAAAAATAAAAAAAATTGGGTGATCTCTCGAAAGGAGGAAATGGTGGTGAAAAATGGATAGGAGTGCTACCACAGTAATGGGTTACACTTTCTGGGACATCCTGATTTTTGTTGAAATCACATATTTTTAGAAAATATAATGATTTAAGCCTTGAAAGGTTCAATTTAAAGGATTTTAATTAAAGAGGGTTTAATCAAACCCCCTTAGATTCAAACTCCCTTGGATAGAACTCTGCTAGTTTTAAACCATACCTGTAATAGAGTCTACTCTACACCTATCAAAATGCTGATGAAAAACCACTTTTGATTTACCTTTTGGGGGATCAAATGAATTCATTTAAAATTTATGTTTTGTAAGTATGTAATCCTTATTATAAGCTTCCCATAAAGTATAATTTTAAATATATTTAATTTGATTATTATATTTATTTTTTATTTCTTGTGAATGTAGGTTTTTCATTGAACATCAAGTTCTCTATTCTACACATATGGAAAATTAGTAAATTGGTGAAAAAAATTGTAAAAAATATCTATTCCCTAGGTATTGATGTCCTTGTTTCAACAAAAAAAAAAGAATTTTGATACATACAGAAAAAGTTATGTTTTACAGAATACACCTATGTCTAAATTATAATTGGTTTGAATTCAAAACTTAATTAAAAAAATATATTCAACAAAACATTATAAAACCAAATGCATGCCCTATATATTGATGTTACCAATCTAAATTCAAAGGAATTAGAATTTTATCCTTGTAGAAAAAAAGCTATGTGCTACAGAATACACATCACTTTAAAAAAATGTTGTTTACTATTAAAAACTAGTTATCAAAGGAGACACAAAAAAATTAACAATTTAACTCCAAATGTTTCTAAAAAATATATTTAGAATCTACAAACAAAATCTCACAAATCACTAGTTTGCATTGTCTTCAAATTCCTAACAGTTTAGTGGCTATAGGTGTCAGAAAGTGAAGATTTAGTTCAAAATGTTGATTTCAATGTCAAGTTTGGCCAAAAAGTGTAACCCATTATTATGGGATGACCCATAGAGGATGAAAAAATAGGTTGACAGGAAGAAAAATAGGTGAAAAAGGTTACGTTTTGCACCCTGGGCAAAGAAAATTGTGTTGGGGGATGACATGGCCTTCTATAAATAGAAAATGTGGGCCCAAAGTGCCACATTTGCACACATTGAGCTTATTGGACGAGAGGAGAGAATAGGAGATGATTACGTAACCACCGTTCCCATGCTACAAGCATCAATCTGAGCAAATCCGTACCTACCTAAGATCACTACTGGCAGAACCACAAGTATGTGGACTATCCATGACTTTGTCAATTTTAGGGTTTTAGGACATTTATTGCATGGGAAAGGGTAGGTTTAGGGGGTCTAGTGCCATAACGCAGCTGTTTGGTGCCATCAACAGCCAGATTGGTGCCATCCTCTGGAATGGAGCTATTGGCCAAGGGAGGTTTTGGGGGTTTTTGGTACCTTGTTAGTTTTTTTTGGTGTCAAAATATCATTTTTTGGTGAAATGGCACCATTCAGGAAATTTGTGGTGCCAAACTCTAGTTTGGTACCCTAGGTTAAAAGTTTTGTAGTTTGATGCCATATTATGGCACTTCGGTGTCATCCTCTAGAATGGCACCAAACCTAGGGTTTGTGGCACCATCCTCCAAATTGGCGCCATTGGTTTTTTGGGTGTGAAGGCTTTTTCGGTGCAAAATGCTAGTTTGGCTCCAAAATGGCTAAGATTGGTGCCATCCTCTAGATTAGTGCCAAAATGGGCAGGATTGGTGCCATACTTCGGATTGGTGCCAAAATAGGTAGGATTGGTGCCATCCTCCAGATTGGTACCAAACGGTTAAAATTGGCATCAAAGTCTACTTTGGCGCCATAGGGGCTATGAATAGCACTTATGGTAATGATTTAGAAGAAAAATTAGTTAGGGAGATTGGGCCTATGGACAGTGTTTGAGATGCCCATCATACGGGCACATAGGGCCATGATGACGACCTTAGTGGAGTGATGATGGAGTGAGACATGCTCCTTCCTCCTACCCACACATGAGATTAACATCACCTTGGAGGATGTGTATCAGATTCTAAGGTTGCTGGTTACTGGGGTGAGGCATACGTATGATATTGGTAGAGGACAAGTAGCCCTAGATACCTCATTTGCCCCAAGTCACCCAGTTTTGACATAGGATTGATAGCAGATGAGTTATGCTTGGACTTTGGCAGTGAGAGTGGATGACATTACATTATTTCTACGTGCTGTGATTGGGGGTCTAGTGATGCCGGATCAACACATGTAGGGATTCTTAGTTGATTGGGGGAGGAGATTGAGCAAATTGTGTGGCATGAGACGATGTATGCATGGGGACCATGCATGCTGGGTTAGTTGTACCATGAGATGCACACTATTGTGTATCAGTTGGATGGTGCTTTGTCTACTAGGATGACATTGCTTCATGTGTGGACTTTCGAGCATATAGGTATTACAAGGCCAAAGGGAGCTCTATTTTGGGCACAGTTCAAGGCATTTGTGTTTTTGTATAGGGCACCACTTAAGTATTCCTGTGTTGGACAATTGTGATATTGGCGGCATATTTTTGATTACCTAGTTCGTATAGTCTAACATCCATATATTGGAGTGGAGGCATGGTTAGATGAGCATATTCATTTTCCTTATGCATTCCAAGCTTGGTGCTTGATAGGTCGAGGGGACCATACTATTGATATGCATCACCCCTCATAGGTGATGAGATAGTTTCGGTTATGGCAGGACTTGCCATAGCTGATGGCAATTTTTGGGAGAGTGCCACGAGATGTCAAATGGCTGGCACTGATATAGCCTTAGGTAGCTATTGCGGACATTGCGGGACTACATCCTTGTTGCAAGTATGTTCCTAATCAGTGTTGTCATTAATGTCACCATATCTTTGTTGTCATTGGTATCAACTATGTCCTATTCTATTACTTGTTTAGAAGATTTGTATGTTGAGGATATTGAGAAAATTGGCCTCTCTAGAAGAAACAAGTGAGTTACAATGAAGTGTAGTATAGACAGTGAGTTGTATGCTGAAGAACAGTCTGATAGATTACTCTGCATTTCTTGTTGCTTGAATATCTTGGTCTGCAGATTGGAAGTTATTTAAAGGGATGTCTAAAGATGATAAATCCTAAGTTTGAGCCTTCGGTGTGAAGAATTAAGAGAGTTGCATTCACCAGAGTAAAACCTACTTTCTCTGATTATTCTCTGGTGATAAGGAGAAAGTATTTTGCTCCGCATTCCTCCACATTAAAATGTTTTTCTCTATTGTTCTAAAGGGAAGTCTGGGATGATGATAAGTGCCTATAAATGCAATGGTTTATGTTTTGGTGGTCCTCAAGCTATCTTTCTTTTATGAAAGTTGAAGACAGTGAAGTTCATGTGCTCTGGTGTGAAGAGTCTCATGAATAAAGTGGTTTGAATTTGTGCAGTTGCTCCTGATGATTTCAACATTCTTGTGGATTCCTCCTGATCATGTTCCTACCTTTACATTGGTCCACATTAAGGAAATAAGATCGTGTTTGAAGATTATTCTGAGATAACGTAGCGTGCAATGAGTCTTAGCCGACTTGGTTAATTCCAGTAATTGTAGAGATCCCTTGAAGATTATGGAAGCGTGTTATGGTGTGGAAGATCATGTTTAAGTCCCAACTAAGGCATGGTGTGATCCACATACATCTATACTACAAATCCTTAGCATAAATTTGTATCAGGTCAAGACCTATTTTATAAATTGTTTGTAATGTCGACCTTGGAGATTGTTCCAATGGTTGATGATTGTAATGCTAACCTTGATGATCATTCCAAGGTTGATGAAGTGTATAAATACTTGTAATTGAGTCGTGGAAAAGATGTCCTTGTGCGAAAATGGGAAGATAAGGAAAAGGGCGAGTAGATAAGGCAGAGCAAGGCAGAGTATAGCAGAGGAACTATTGTACTTCAATGTATTAATCTTAGACATGAAGAAGATGGTGATTTTGACAGTGAGCTGCCAGTAGGATTTAACAACCCTTAGTGTAATCTTTCTAGGGTTAGGGTTGAGGTAGTGAGCCTACTAGACCTAGTTATACTTCATGGTAGTGAGCAAGTATGTTCTAGGCCCGTGGAGTGACCAAGCTTGAACATCATTTTTCAAAGATTACAATATATTTTAGAGATAATCCTCTTCATGGTTTTCCCAACCTTGGGGTTTTCCACGTAAAAATCTAGTGTCTCTTGTGTTTAATGTTGCATTTGTGTTTACGTTTCTGATTTCATGCATTCTTTTTTTAATCATAATAAGTGCGGATAAGTGATTAATGTTTAAGTACATAAGTGTTTGAGTTTTTGGGACAACTGATTCACCCCCCTCACTTAGTTGTCTGATGCATTTCAACAATTGGTATCAGAGCCAAGTCCCTTCAAAAAGAGTCTAACAACTCAAGGGAGATCCTAAATGGAGTCAAAAGGAAAACAACTACACATCGATGCACCAGAATGCTCATCAAGATATAATAAAGGAGAATTGTCCAAGGAAGTGTTTCATGAAGAAAAGAGTGATATCCATTGAAGAAGTTCAGATCTAGAAGTATGCACCAGTAATAAAGCCATGTTTCAAGATGAGAACTTTTGGGTTATTGATAGTAGTTGTTCAAACCACATGACTAGTGATAAGAGTAAGTTTGCAAGTATGGAAAGATGTGATGGAGGGCTAGTTACATTTGGAGATGACTGCACTACTAAAATATGCGGAATAGGATCAATCAATTTTGGCAACAGACAATTTTCTAAAGATGTTCTTTATGTTAAAAATCTAAAGCAAAATCTCTTGAGTGTTGGATAGTTATACAAAAAGGGTTTTAGTTTTGTGTTTGAAAATGATACCCTTGAAATCAAAGAAAAATCTAGAGCTACAATAGCAATTGGAAAAAGGATAGAAGAGAATCTCTATCATATCAGAAAAAGTGACTTTCTTGGGTTCGCATCTCAAACCAATGAAAACTGGGTCTGGCATAGAAGACTGTGTCATGCAAATCTTGATGTTTTAATAAAAACAACATCAGTAAAGGATTACTCAAACAACATCGTTTGCAGGAAATGTTAAGATAAAATATTGTCAAGAAAAATATTGCAGGATAAAGAATGATCTTCCACTGAATGACTAGAATTGATCCATACAAGCCTTTGTGGTCCTACAAGAATACCAAGCCTCCATGATGATAGGTACTTTATGTTTTTTATTGATAATTTTTCTAGAATGACTTGGGTTAGCTTTTTCAAGGATAAATCAGAGATTCTAGATGCACTCAAAGATTTTAAAGAAATGGTTGAAAATGAGCTAAGCATGAAAATCAAGAGTTTGAGAATTGGAAAAGAAGAGCTCACCTCCAACAATTTCAATATATTTTGTGATATCTATGGGATAGAAAAATAGCTCTCTGTAAAAAATAAGGTAATGGAAGAAGCAAGTATGACTATTTAGGAAACTGCAAAACTAATGTTGGAAGAAGCAAATCTTCTAGATATATTTTGGAAGGAGGCAATTCAAACCACTGTCTATACATTAAACAGAGTTCAGGTAAAAACCAAAGATGAAAAGACTCCCTTTGAACTATGCTATGGAACAACACCCACTATGAAATATTTCAAAATCTTTGGAAGCAAATGCCTTATCAAAATGGAAAAGGACAATGCTAAGTATGAGGAGGTCATTTTTCTTAGACATTCATCTCAGACCAAAGCCTACCACTGCTACATCAATAGATTGGGAAGGATTGTTGAAAGTACAAATGTTAAAGTTTATGAGAACATTCAAGACTACTCAGACCCAACTAATGAGGATCTGCAAATTGAAGCACACGAAGATTCCCAAACTATCAACTTGACAAAACAAAATGTGATGTGGAAGATCACAAAGTGGCTGTGAATCAAATGAATCTATGCTTGATTGCCATTATTGACCACAACATTTCCAAAACTGCAGAAGAAAACATGGATTTAAAAGAAAGTATAACAAAGGCAAATGATTACATCAAAGAGTTAAGAAAACAAATCAGGCAGCTTCAACAAAGACTAAAAGAGGACAATGAAGAAAAGACAAAAATTAAGAAATGTCTAAAAAACAAGACTGAAGACTACATGAAACTTGAAGAAGAAGTTGTAGATCTGAAAGTTGATCTGAAACATGTATGGTCTCAAAGAGACCAATTCACCATGAGTGCTACCAGATATGATAAACTAATGGCAAGCCAGAAAAATGATGATGACAAAGAAAGCATGAGACTTGAAAAAGTTAAAGATTTTAGAGAAAGTCAAGAAGAGGACAAAAGTAGAAAAAATCAAAGAAATAGACCTAGAAGATCATTAGTCAAGCAACCAAATGCTCAGAGGTACCCATCCTTCAATGGTTATTGTAATTCATGCAACAAGTTTGGTCACAAGGCTACTTGGTGTAGAAACAGGATGAATCAAAATGTTCCACCATTCTCTAGTCAATGGACTTCACATGTAATAAAATTGGTCATAAAGCTGTCGAATGTAGAAGTAAAGTAAGCCAAAACTCTATTAGATGCTATGCATGCCATAAATTGGGACACAGGGCAAATGAGTGCAAGAGCCAAGGGAGAAACGACTATGGCACAAATAGGATAATGGAATCCTTTAGTGGCCATTGTTATACTTGCAATGAATATGGGCACAAGGCCAACCTATGCAGGTCAAGGATAAATGAAAGAAACAATGATTAGAAAAATATTGTTTGCTTCAATTATAACAAGCCTGGACATACTGCAAAATACTATAGAAATAAGAACATGAAGAAGGATGATCATTCAGAGTCGAGGTTATCAGTTGAAAAAGTTGATCCGACAGAAGTCAAGGAAGAAATGAATAAGATTTGGGTCAGGAAGGGAATAAATGAAGCAAGAGATCAGTCTATTTCAGACTCTAAAGCAGTTACTTCCTCCGGGAAGTAGATTGTGGTCTATGGCTTAGGGGGAGCCACATTGAAAATTCTAAATCCCCCAACTACATAGTCTGTACGAAGATTTGGCACAAAAATATGTTATATCCCTTAAAAGGATTCTGATTTGGAAGCCTAAAATGACTAAGTATGAGAAGTGTGCAGAGAAGTACCATTGTGAATTGTCCAAATCCAGATGGATGAAGTTAAGCCTAGAATAGTGTGCAGCACCAGAATACAAGGGTCCACATTTCTTCACTATTGCATATTTTGTTTTGCGATTCTAAAAACATGTTAAGAGGTCAATGATGAATGTTGGATATAAATTCTAGAGTCTCACATGATCTACACTAGGAGATATGATGTGACAGATAAATTGGTAACTCATGTACTAAAGGGATAGGCTGATAGGTCATGAATTTTGATAAGGTGAAAAAGACACTGCTTTAGCTACCAATAAGGAATTGACAAGTGCAATTGATATTGAGACAAGGCTACAGAAGAAAAGCTATAGATAGAAGAATGTTGATCCATAGAAATTATTGCCTATATGTGGTGTCGTTGATTGATAATCATTGTTTTCATAAGGTGTCATGATGATTGATAACGAACTATTAAGTTCCCTAGCAAGAAGATGGAAAATTCATGCACACCCTAATGTGCAATTCTAAAAAGAAGTATTCATAACAACAAAAAGAAAGGCATGTAGTAGTGCAAGTGGTAATCAAATTGGTTGATGAGAACAAGAGGATCATAAGATATGAATATCTAATAAAGAGCAGTAAAGTGTTGCAGTGTTGCTGACAAAGGAAATAGTGTAATAGCAGCAAGATTCAAATTTGAGGCTTGACAAACCAAGAAGAAGAGAAGTTCATCAAGTAAGGGGGAGCTGTCAGCCAAAGAAAGTTCAAAAGAGATCTTGATTTAGAAGCAGCAGATTGCAAGTATGTGCCCCTTGCCATTGATGTCAAAGGGGGAGAGAAGTCATGTGAAAAACTCAGAAAGAAAGAGTGCAGATGTGTAAAGAGATAGGAGGAGAATCTTGTCTTGATGGTTGTTGCAGTTTTTCACATCATATGTTACCATTAATGACAAAGGGGGAGATTGTTGTAAGTATGTGCCTAATTGGTGTTGTCATTGATGTCAACATATCTTTGTTGTCATTGGTGTCAACTATGTCCTATTATATTACTTGTTTAGAAGATTTGTATGTTGAGAATATTAAGAAAATTGGCCTCTCTAGAATAAACAAGTGAGTTACAGTGAAGTATAGTATAGACAATGAGTTGTATGTTGAAGAACAGTCTAGTAGATTACTCCACATTTCTTACTACTTCAAGATCTTGGTCTGTGGATTGAAAGTTATTTAAAGGGATGCCTGAAGATGTTAAATCTTGAGTTTGAGCCTCTGGTGTGAAGAATTGAGAGAGTTACATTCACCAGAGTAAAACCTGCTTTCTCTAATTATTCTTTGGTGACAGGGAGAAATTATTTTTCTCTGCATTCCTCCACATTAAAGTGTTTTGCTCCGTGATATTGGAAACAAGGTAGATAACTAAGAGGGGGGGTGAATCAGTTATCTCTAATAACGTTACTTTATTTTTCCTTTTATGATTTGTGTAGCATTAAAACACATAAGCATATATAATCATGAGAGAAGAAATGAAATAAACACACATAACACAAGGATTTTAATGTGGAAAACCCTATTAAGGGAAAAACCATGGGGTGACTAACCCAAGATTGTATTCTCTATTAAAAGAATAAGAAGTACAAAATGACACTTGCCAATTAGGGCTCACTGCTCGAGCACACTGCTCACAAGAGGCACACTACCTACAAGAGACTCACTGTCTACAATGTTTATAGAAGTTAACTAGGTGTTTGAACTGAAGAGAGGCATCCATATATGTTGAGGTTCAGTTCTGGTTAGGCTCAATATATTGATCTAATGTACTTCATTCTTCCTCTGCTTTAGTGTTGTTGTTCTGTCACATACCAAAATTATATTGCTGCTTCCACACTTATCTCTGCCTTTCCTTGCACACTATATCACCTCACACACACTTTCATATTAAAATCCATCTGGTATATATATCCATACCAAGGATTTCCACATCTTTCTAGTCAACAACCAGAATATTCAAGATATTTACAAAACATTGATCTGTCGGCTGATTCCATGCTTAATATGTGATGCGTATCGAAAACATAGACATAGAAGTCATAAATCATGTTGGCCAACCATGTGTGATCCCTCAAATAGCCTGATCAACATCAAATTACTCATCTAGATTGAAGTCTAATACTCTGTCGGTCAGTTCTTCCTCAGTCTGCTCTGCCTGTCTGGAACCCAACACTCAGATGCTCTTATCTTTTCCATGATTCATCACTAGAGGCTCAATCTCTAGAATATAGTAGTCATGATACTCCTCTTGACTTTACCAAGTCTACAATTTGCTGAGTTACACCCTTTGAGAGATCTGGACCTGATTGTCAGACCTTGATGCATGCTCTGTTCTTGTTCACCGGACCAGAACACTCTTCAATCTGACTTCCAGTATAGGCATACTATACTCTGTGGATGTGTGGGATAGACTTCATTGCCATCAATGACAACATTCATGAAGCCACACAGTGTCTCTTGCCAACAATCTCCTCCTTTGACATTGATGGCAACACTTAGTGAAAAATGACTACGTGTCATAGCAAACTCCCCCTTGGTTGATGCTCTATCTTATGTACACTTTTACCGGAGCTCCCCCTTAGCTGGATTCCACATTTTTCACTACTCCTCACTCCCCCTTTGACATCAATGGCAAAGGGTGGAATCCGCACACCAAAATTTGCAAAAATCAACCTATACATAGCTGCATAAGTATATATACATGTTATACTTACATATACTTAAGTATATCCACAAAAGTGGTCTTCAACTATACAAATTATGTTGTCCAACTCTGCTTCATCCTGTCCAAAATTGAGATGTGACCACTCAACAAAAAGGCATAAGCTTCTGTCCTTCTTAAGTCTGCCGAATCACTGGCCCAGGCTGTGGTCTGAGCATCAGTTAAGGCCTCATGTATTGCCTCTAACTTAGGGATAATTATCCCTATAAGTTCACTCATCTTGCTTATTATATTCTTCTTCTCCTTTTTAAGCCTCTTTATTTCATTTATAATGGAAATAACCTGGCACTCTTGATTCATTATGGATGTGGTGAGAGGACCAAAATTCTGAGATAAAATTGACAGTTTACCTTCTTGTTCTTTCACCTTCTTTTCAATATCCTCTGTCACTTTAGACTAGGATAGACAAAATTTGTACATTTCTCCACCATCTTTAAGGGCATTTTCTAGGCTCTTTATCCCAATATTCAGGGTTCTCCTATCATTGGCTATGAGTCCTGGTACTTCAATGAATCTCTTTCCCAAAAATTCTTTCTAGACCTTTTCTGCTATCGATTTCTCTAAAGAATCAAAATGAGTGTTGACAGAGTTTACCAGAGATTTCAGGTTACTAGATGGAGAGGCTGAAGGATCCCTTTGGAAGGATGGCATGATCTTCTCTAGCATTCCAGATGCAATCTCAATCAGCTCACAATCTTCCATGTGAGACTTCAGAAGCTTTTCTTTTGCTTTAGCTTGGGCAAAAGATGTTATCTTCATTGTCTGGACCGGAGAGAGGGAATCAAAATTTAGTGGTCCTTGGAAGATTTCTGGTTCAGCTATCTCCATCATCTCTTTGTTCAAGAATTTCTTCACTACATCTGTAGTGTCTCTTTCTAGAGACTGAGTCTTTTCTTTTGGAATCTCTAAATTGTCATCAGAGATCTTCTCTATTTGCTCTTCTTCTCTTCCGTTTACCTCTTCTTCTTGACTCACTTTTTCTTCTTTTCTTCCTTCTCCTTCAACTCCTAAGTCTGGAATGTCTGCAGTGGGATTCAGAGGGGAGATGTTGACTTCTTCATGGACTTCCTCTTCTAGAACAGAGGAATCCAAGTCCTTAGACTTCTCCTCATCTATCTCTTTTGACTCTTCTACATTTTTCTCAGTAGATTCTTCTTTTGATGCACTTAATCCTTCAACATCCATGGTAGAAGGTTCTTCATCTATTTCCCCTATAACAAGAAGATTGAATCTTTTGAAAGCATTCTAGAGGATGTCTTCTATTTCTCTTGCTACTTGATCATTCTCTCCAAGCATAAGTTTGTTCATTCTTGCTTTGCTCCAGAACTCATCCTTGCAGTCCTTAAAGATCATGTTCATTTGTTTTGGAGTAATGGAAGGATAGAGCTGAATAGCAATCTATGCTTGGATCTCTAAGTCCATTGCCTTAGCATTCTCCTTTCTTAGTTCAAGTACCTTCTCTAGACTTTTGGGAATTAGAGAAATTATTTCAATGAATACTTTATTATACATGTTTAGGTACCTGACTGTAGCATCTTCCAAGATCTTCTTGTTAGTATCACTTATTCATCATAAAATTCTGTGACTAGTTGCAGATTCCCATCCACTATGACTGCCTTGATGATATCATTAATAGAAAGAGTAGGCCTTTCAACAAATTCTTCTGCCTCTTCTTCTTTGTTTTTACCGGCAGAGGATTCCCTAGCTGTTTTCTTCTTCTTCTTCTTCATTTTCTTAACTTCCTCATCAGACTCTATTTCTTCATCATCCTTTTGGCTTATGTGTGACCTTGTGGCCTTTGTTTTCATTCTCTTTTCTCCCTTTCTAGATGTCTTGGCTTCCAATTTTGAGGCTATTGAGGTCTTAGAGGTGGCAGGTGCAAAACTCTTGGATGATCTAGTCCAGGAGGAGGCTTGTACCGGAACACTTTCTTTTTCTGCTTCTTGTTTCTCTTTCTTAGCTCTTTCTATTTTCTCTTTGTTTGCATCAACTGCCTCCTTTGATATGCCATATCTTTTGGCAATTTCCTCTACTTCCCTTCTCACTTTTCTTTTCATCTTTGGTTGTCTTAGTTCAACATGTATCTTTACACTTAATTCTTCAAAGGTTCCAAACCTTTCTGCCTTAGGGTCCTTAGGCTGACTCAGCAGGTGTTGGACATGCAGCTCCAAGATTTTCTCATCAACCTCATATCCCATTGGCATAATCCAAACTATTTTGGGCTCAACTATCTCCATTAGGCATTGATCAGTGTCTACCATGAAGCATACTATATCCTTATATTTTTCAACTATTGTTTGAGGGATTCTTTCTTTGGCTTGCATCAAACTTTGGAAGTTCTTAAAGTATCCCTAGAGCACTGTGCTTTGAGCCTTAGTATCACCAAGTCCATACATATAGTCTCTGATTTGTATGGTAACCAGTCTGTCATTTTGCCATACCCAACCACTTGATCCGGGTAGCTCATTCATATAGTAAAAGAACAGACACAATATTAGCCCACCATACTTGAATGAGTTCTTCTTATCCTTCTTGATCTTTTGCAAGTTTTCTAATAGTTGATTCAGAAGAAGATCGCATAGGTCATAATCAACATTTTCCCTTAGCATCTGATATGCTGTATAAATTACAGTTCCGGACATAGAATTCTCCGTGCTGGAATGATAGATTTTATAACCAATTACCATAGAGGCAAATTTGATATCTGGATCTGTGATATCTTCTATTGTCATAGCTCTTTTGTCAAACTTAGATCCGGTAGCTTCACTTACTATCTGGTTCTTGACATATTTGAGTGTAGGTAACCCACCAGATGAGTATAGTCTAGTTACTGCCCTAATGGCATCTTTTGTTATCTTGAAGGGATTCATCAACCACATGAAATTGTCATGTAATCTGCTAAGAACATACTGGACCCATTCATCTTCAGCAAACAGGGAAAGTGGATGCAATGTCCAAAATGCTTATCTCGGAGGGCCTTGTATTGAAGTTTGAGTTCAAAAGTTTCATCTATTAATTGTTTGTGGTAGATATCCATCATCTTAGATTCTCCAAATTCCTCAATATTTGCATGGATGTACACCCTAACATCTTCTATGTGTAGAACCCCATGTAGAATGCTAGAGAAAGCACCTAAGGGATCAACTTCTAGGGATATGTATGGGTGTTTCTTGAACTTTGGGCACAGCCTATCAGTGATCTTAACAAGCATTGGAGTAGCCATCTTTGCAAAAGATTCAAAGAGAGATATTAAGAAAAGGAAATACCTTTTGACGCTTTTAGGGTTCACAATAAGAGCCAGAACAGGTCACTAGTTGAATTAGATTCTGCAGTTGATCTTTGAGAAAGATGTAGAAACTTGATATAGAGCTCTTCCTTTCTTCTTCTCAAATGCAAATGTGCAAATGATGAGTAAAAGAACCCTTTTAACTCTGTGCAAACCCTAATTTCCTTTTGCAATAAATGCACAACTTAAGTCATCTGGTTGCCTTGTTCTGAGAGAGATCTTTCTGAATCACTGAGATGCACTTAGAATCATTTTTAGTGATAATTGACAATGTATCTTCTTTCCTCCGATCATGCCATGAATCCAGAGATCAAGATATTTAAATTTTGAATCATACCGGATCTGTCCATGAAGATCGCTTTACCGAATGGTTGTCAAACTGGATTAATCTTGGCTGAATAAACTCTTCAAACCTCCTTGTGGATCATTCATATTTTTACCGAGGGTTATTTAGATATTCCTCTTAGAACCCTTTAATCCGCAACATTCCATGTGCCAATTTTAGGCACCAATTGACTAGCTGGGGGAATTTATTTTCCTTTGTGACTCCCCCTGAGCCAGAGCTCATCTGTCTAGTTTCCAGAAGGAATATCAGTACTAGATTCTAGTGCGGATCCATCCCCAACAATTTTTGTACTCTTCTTCACCCAAATCTTGTTTATCTCCTTTTGAACTTCATCCGCATTCACTTTGCCTTTTCCTTTATCTTGATTTTGATTATGATGCACCGGACCCTTTTTATCCTGATTCTTACTTCTGCAGAATTTGGCAATATGATCGGATCTATTGCAATTGTAGCAAACAACATTTCTTTGCATATTTGACTGATATCCTCTTGATCTGCATTAATTAGCCATATGTCCCATTCTATTGCATGCAAAGCATCTACCATTGAATGAATTGTTTATTTACATATTTCTGCATTCATGAGATTTGTGACCATACCTTTTACAGTTGAAACAATGTCCAGAGAAGGATGGATTAGTCTAATGCATTCTTCTTCTACACTAAGTTGCTTTATGACTGAAGTTGTTGCAACTGTAGTAGTATCCATTGAAGGATGGATATCTTTGAGCATTTGGTTGCCTTGCCGGAGGTCTTCTAGGCCCGTTCCTTAGATTTCTTGATCTAGAGTTCTTCTGATCGGATCTAGAGCTTTCACCTTTCTCATATCCCAAGCCACGCTTGTCATCTACCCTCTTTTGGATTTCAAGAAGAACTTCAAGTTGAGTTGAGATTATCTTGAATTTCTCTTTGTATGCATTTGTTGTTTGAAGATCTTGTTTAAAAGTGTCTATCTGATTCTCAAGTTGTTCTTCATTATCTCTAGCTTCTTCAAGATTAGATTCCAAATGCCTGATTATTCTATCCATTTTTTGGTAGTCCTTTGACTTCTCCTTGAGAGATTGTTTTAGATTATCTTCAATTTTTTTTCTCTTCAATTTCTTGGGTGAATCTCATAACCCCTGATTCCATTTCATGCCTTACCATAATGACCTTTCTTGATAGCTTCTCACATAGCTTGTTTTTCTCATTCAGATCTTCATTAGTATCATTGGCTTCACTTTGACTTGCTAATTGTTGAAGTAGTTCCTTTCTCTTTTTCACAGAGATACTCAGTTTTTCTTTTAGCTCATTTATGAAATCATTAGCTTGTTTGAGTCTTTCTCTCAAGTTATTGACTTCAGAGTGAGATTGCTCAAGATCATCTAGGGTAGACTGAAGTTGTTCTTTTATACCATATATATCCATTGAGATTCCTAGATCTTCCTCAAGTTGTTAAGCTCTATTTAGATGAACTTAGCTTTGATACCAATTGTTGGAAACAAGGTAGATAACTGAGAGGGGGGTGAATCAGTTATCTCTAATAACTTTACTTTATTTTTCTTTTTATAATTTGTACAACATTAAAACACATAAGCATATATAATCATGACAGAAGAAATGAAATCAACACACATAACACAAGGATTTTAATGTGGAAAACCCTGTTAAGGGAAAACCACAGGGTGACTAACCCAAGATTGTATTCTCTGTTAAAAGAATAAGAAGTACAAAATGGCACTTACCAATTAGGGCTCACTGCCCGAGCACATTGGTCACAAGAGGCACACTACCTACAAGAGACTCACTATCTACAATGTTTTTAGAAGCTAACCAGGTGTTTGAACTGAAGAGAGGCATCCATATATGCTGAGGTTTAGTTCCAATTAGGCTTAATATATTGATCTAATGCACTGCATTCTTCCTCTACTTTAGTGCTGTTGTTCTGTCACATACTGAAATTGTATTGCTTCTTCCACACTTATCTCTACCTTTCCTCGCACACTATATCTCCTCACACACACTTTCATACCGAAATCCATCTGGTATATATATCTGTACCAAGGATTTCCACATCTTTCTAGTTGGCAACTGGAATATTCAAGATATTTACAAAACACTGATCTGTCAGCTGATTCCATGCTTAATATGTGATGCGTATCAAAAACATAGACATAGAAGTCATTAATCATGTCAGCCAACCATGTATGATCCCTCAAATAGCTTGATCAACATCAATTACTCATCTGGATTGAAGTCTAATACTCTACCGGTCAGTTCTTCCTCAGTCTGCTCTGCCTGTCTAGAACCCAACACTCAGATGCTCTTATCTTTTCCATGATTCATGACCAGAGGTTCAAACTCTAGAATATAGTATTCATGATACTCATCTTGACTTACCCAAGTCTGTAACTTGCTGAGTTACACCCTCTGAGAGATCCGGACCTGATTGTTGGACCTTGTTGCATGCTCTGTTCTTGTTCACCAGACCAGAACACTCTTCAATCTAACTTTGGGTATAGGCATACTATACTCTGCAGATGTGTGGGATAGACTTTGTTGCCATCAATGACAATAATCATGAAGCCACCCAGTATCTCTTTCCAACATGTGGTTCTAAAGGGATGTTTGGGATGATGATAAGTGCCTACAATTGCAATGGTTCATGTTTTGGTGGTCTGCAAGCTATCTTTCTTTTATGACAGTTGAAGACAGTGAAGTTCATGTGCTCTAGTGTGAAGAATATCATGAATAAAGTGATTTGAATTTGTACAATTGCTCTTGATGATTTCAACATGCTCGTGGATTCCTCCTGATCATGTTCCTACCTTTACATTGGTCTATGTTAAGGAAATGAGATCATGTTTGAAGATTATTCCCAGATAATGTAGCATGCAAATAGTCTTAGTCGAATTGGTTAATTCCAGTAATTGCGGAGATCCCTTGAAGATTATGGAAGCATGTTATGGCATGGAAGATCATGTTTGAGTCCCAGCTAAGGCATGGTGTGATCTGCATATATCAAGACCTATTTTGTATAATGTTTGTAATGCCGACCTTAGAGATTGTTCCAATGGTTGATGATTGTAATGCCAACCTTGATGATCATTCCAAGGTTGATGAAGTGTATAAATACTTGTAATTGAGTCATGGAAGAGATGTCCTTGTGTGAAAATGGGAAGATAAGGAAAAGGGCGAGTAGATAACGTAGAGCAGGGCAAAGCAGGGCAGAGCAGAGCAGAGGAACTATTGTACTTCAATGTATTAATCTCAGACATGAAGAAGATGGTGATTTTGCTAGTGAGACGCTAGGGTTTAACAACCCTCAGGGTTTAACAGCCCTTATTGTAAATAGCCCTCAGGGTTTAATAGCCCTTATTGTAAAAACCCTCAGGGTTTAACAGCCCTTATTGTAAACTTTCTAGGTTTAGGGTTGAGGCATTGAGCCTCCTAGACCTAGCTATACTTCATGGCAGTGAGCCAGTATGTTCTAGGCCCGTGGAGTGACCAAGCTTGAACATCATTTTTCAAAGATTGCAATATATTTTGAGAGCTAATCCTCTACGTGGTTTTTCCCCACCTTGGGGTTTTCCACGTAAAAATCTCATTGTGTTTAATGTTGCATCTATGTTTAAGTTTCTGATTTCATGCATTCTTTTTTTAATCATAATAAGTGCAGATAAGTGATTAATATTTAAGTATAGAAGTGTTTGAGTTTTTGGGACAATTGATTCACCCACCCTCTCAGTTGTCTGGCGCGTTTCAACAATCCTATGCAGTGGGATTGGCATAGCACAGTGGTTGATGCAGGGACCACTCCAAATTTTGATTGGTGGTGGGGAGTGTGGAGATTGATCCTCTTGACGGATCCTACTGTAGAGCCAAATATGATAGTAGAGGAGGGAGAGGAGGGGGATGAGTTTGAGGAGGAGATAATGTTAGAAGAGGTGGAGATTGATGAGGATGATGCTATTAGGATGTTGCCTACAATAGGAACAGAGTAGGTGTTGATTCCTTAGTGGCAGCAAGCACCTGAGTAGGTACCATAGAGGGGACAGTAGCAGTAGCAGGCACTTGTGTAGCAGGCACAGGTAGGATAGATGGCACCACCGTGGGCACTATAGTGTTAGCAAGGGCAGAGGTAGGCACCACCCTAGTAGCAAGCATAGAGGGGATATATGTCACCTTCATAGGCATCACCGAAGTAGTAGGGTCCTAAGCAGGCACCGCCTCAGCAATAGGTCAGACCACAGACACAACAATGATAGATACTAGTAGTGCAAATGGGGTCATTCATAGGGGCTAGGGCTGTAGGGGCAAGGAGTTTGAGGACTGTGCCTGGTCCTGTTCCAGCTACACATATTGCACGTTAGTGTACTCGATCTGACAAGGAGGAGGATGTTAGAACCCTACAGGCCTAGTTGGCTAGTTTGGAGGACTTGGTTATTCGACAAAGGCAGGAGCTTGCCCAATTATAGGGAGCAGCTACTTTGCTGGATGGGGTGAGTGGGGGAGATGGAGATGGATGAATTATCACGTTATAGACACAGATAGGATAGCTATAGACACAAGTGATGTAGTTGTAGGTGTAGGTGGTCAGGGTCACCATAGAGAGAGACACAAAGAGGTCCTTGCATCAGGCTATAGATGCACAGGTGAGGGCTTTACAAGCAAAGGTTACCTGACTGCAGGGGATGGTAGCTGGTACTAGTATTGGCTAGATTTACTCAGACTCCCAACAATGTATCCAACAATTACAAGATCAATTTTTAGAGTAGCGTTCGAGAGCTGAGTATTACTATGGTGCTTACTATGTTGTGGTTCCCGAGGGTCAGCAGGTGCTAGGTTATAGTCAGAGGAGTGGATCGAGGATGTCAGGTTTCAGGAGATCTAGTAGATCTTAGTAGTCTATGCAGCAGCCATAGGCACCTCCATAGCAGCCACCTTAGTAGCCAGCTTAGCAGCCACCTCAGCAGCCACAACAGTAGTAGTAGCCATGTCCTAGGTCTCCCACCAACTCTGCTAAGGGGTCATCAACCTAGGGTTAATATTTTTATAGACTTTGATGTATTTTGGCACTTGTGGTATTTATGTATCATGACATTGTATTTTGAGCGATGTATATTTTTGGTAGTGATGTACTTTATGGACATTTATGATATGATAGTTTATGATGATGGATGTTTATGATACAATGATGATGTCCTTATAATTATGGTGGATTTATATGATGATGTATTATGGATGTATGGTGGGTATTTATGGTTATATGTGATGTTTATGGATGTTATGGTGGATATACATTATGGATGTTTATGATATGTTGTATTATGGATGTTTATGGATTATGCTTTTATGTGATGTTTATGATGGTATTTATGGTTTGATGTGATTAATGTTATGGATATAGATGTGATGTTATGGATATTTATGGATGCATTTATCGATATGTTATGATGATGTTATGAATAAAATATATGCTTAGATTAATAAACATATATTCTATATGGAAATAGATTGGAATGTGGAATATATGCTCATATTAATAAACACATATTATGTATGATGTAAAATGAAATGGATATGTAATGATTATGTTTGTAATGGATAAATGGATAAATGAATGTGTAATGTAATGGACAAATGGTAAAATGGTTGTGGTAAATGATAAATGGTAAATGATGAACAATGAATGATGAAATGATTAATGAAATGGTTAAATGATGGAATGATTAATGAAATGGTAATGATAAATGATATGCAACTATGATAATGTAAATGGATAAATGATTAATGATAAGATAATGGATAAATGTAATGACCTAAGGATAAGTTACTATGATAATGTAAATGGACAAATGATAATGAGATGGGATGGGTAATGATAATGAGATGGGATGGGTTGATGCTATGGTTGGATGTCATGATACATGTGACATTATTTAAACCCTGGACGATGGGGTTAGGTGGTTGGGATAGGTTTAGGGATAGTTGGGATAGGTTTAGGGATGGTTGGGATAGGTTTAGGGATACTAGGTCACTTTAGACACCATGTTATTAGAGGATTTTTGTTGGAATGGGTGAGGTATGTACAGTGGAATGATTGATTGTAGGGGGGGAGGGTATGTTAGAGTGGATGAGTGGATGGGGGGGGGCTGAATCATTTTTAACTACTAAGTCTAGATAGTGTGTTAAGCGGTTGTTGATAGAAAGGGAGATGGGTAAGCTAGATAAAGTACTTGCATTGATATTATTGAGAGAATTTCTAGTAGGATATTTTTCACCAAGGTATGAAAGGACCAAGGTGATGATATATATCTGTCTTTGCATGGACTAGACTCACAAATAATAGGTTGATCTCATGCATGCCCAAGGTAGTATAACCTTTCCTAGATGAGAGAAGGGGACTCATAGCATAAGTTCTTTTAGTACATAGAAGGTGTAGTTAACCTTATATGTAAATGGAAAATAGTATGCTAGAACCAACCCTATCTTCAAGATATGAATACCATTCTTGGAGTAATGAAATCAAACCAAAAGCATGACATACAAAACAATGACCATGTCCATTCTAGGTGTTTTCTGCCACTTACCATGATATAGTGAAGTCAAGGTAGATTTGGAATGATCCCTAGAACAAAACAAAAGATAAAAATCAATAATCAAATAGACCAACAAAACATACAAACAACCATTGTATCTCTTGCCAAGATAAATGTTGATAAGATGATGGATTTTGCCTGTTGTAGGAATGATATATCTGTTAAGGTGAGAATCAATTGGATGTTGTTGGATAAATTTTGAAAGGTCGGCAAAAGGATAGTAAGGCCATATGTGATGATTATGATTGGTTTGTTGATTGATGGTTTTTGCATAATATGTGATGTTTTGGCATTATGATTAGCATGTGTATTGTTTGGTGAATTTAGTAAGCTCAAAAGATAGGGACCATCTAACAGGTTGGATGGGTGCATCTTACATACCTGAGTACTAGATACATCCTTCATATTCTAGACTACCTACATATCCTGTGTCCATAGGATCAAGGTATTTTAAGATGTGGGTGAGATGAATATGTAGTTCTAGTTTGACTTGATGATGTGGGAATGGTTCGAGATAGATGTGATGATGGTGTAAGATGATGTGTTGAGTGGGATGCTGATGTGGGATTGTTTCTGTATTTTTGTAATTTTGTGATTTTTTTTAGAATTTTAGGATTTTTATATTGTTTTTTTATTTTTGGATTTTTCTAATGTTTTTGGGTATTTTTAAGTTTTGTATTATTTTTGGATTTTTGGATTTTTCTACTGTTTTTGGGTTTTTTGAAGTTTTGTGTTTTTTTGGATTTTGAGCTATACAGGGAGAGCATACATGAATCCTTGTTTCATGGATTAGTTTTGGGTTGGATAATGTGAGGTGGGTGATGGGATTTCATGTTATAGAATTCCTAGCCATGGGATGTGTGTGATGTGGAATATTATGATGGATGAGAGGGTTTATTAGATGGTAGAACCAGCCACTACACATGACACCTAAGATAGCTTTTCACCATGGTACTTATCCAAGGCATCACTGAAGTGATTTTCACCATTGGACAGCTTTATTGCAGTTAGGTTTTTCTTAATTTATTTTTATTTATTTTTGTATTTTGTGATCTGGGATACTCGATGGGTTATTCAAAGAACCTTTTTAGGTGCATGATGTTCATAGGCTCATCTAGAGGCTGCCCCTCATGTATTTCAAGGTGATATACTCCTGATCCATAGCTAGCTATAATGACATATGGCCCCAACCAATTAGACTTGAACTTTCCTTTCTTGTGATGCTCTTGTAGGTTTCTTTGATTCTCCATAAGGACAAGGTTGCCTATATCAAATTTATGGTTATTGATCTTTTTATTATAGCTCCTGCATAGATGGTTTTGATAGGCTTGAAGGTGATTGAGAGCATCCAAGCATTCCTCATCCAATAGCTCTAGCTCATTTAGTCGTGCAACTTAGTACTCCTTAATGATTATATTCTGCAACAAAATATTGAGTGATGGGAGCTAGACCTCAATAGGAAAAATGGCTTCAAAACCAAATAGTAATGAGTATGGTATGGCTCTTGCGGGTGTACGAATGCTTGTATGGTAGGCCCATAGGGTAGGGTTGAGCTAGAGGTGCCAGTCATGGCGGGCTTCATTAACCGTCTTTTTTAGGATGCATAAGATGGTTTTGTTAGAATCCTCTACTTGACCATTACCTTGAGGGTAATATGGTGTGGAAAAGTGATGTTGAATGTGGAATTTCTTGCAAAGGGTGCAAACTTCTTGGTTTTTAAATGGTTTCCTGTTATTTGTGATGATGAAATGGGGAACACCATAGCGGCATATTATGTAGTGGAGGATAAATTTAGCAATTTGGATGCCAGTGGTAAAAGTGAGTGGAATAGCTTCGACCCACTTGGTGAAATACTTGGTAGCAGTGATGATGAATTTATGGCCATTGGATGAGGGTGGGTGAATTTTGCCTATAAGGTTGAGTCCCCACTATGAAAAGGGCCAAGGAGTTGTTATTGGTTGCATCTCCTGTGAAGGTGAAAGGATGAGATCACCGTGTTGCTACATGGTAGACATTTCTTCACAAAGAGGTAAGCATCCCATTCCATGGTTGGCCAATAGTACCATGTCCTCAAAATTTTCTTTGCTAAGGTAGGTCCACTAGAGTGTGCCCAACAAATGCCTTCATGTACCTCTTGTAAGGCCACTTTAGCTTCCCTAGAGTCAAGACATTGTAAAAGAGTACCATCAAGACTTCTTCAATATAGGGTGTCTCCTATGAGGGTGAAATAGGAAGCTCAGTGAATGAAGGTTTTATGTTGTGCGGATGATAGGTTTGGTGGTAGGATGTTGTCATGAAGATACATGTAGGTCTCTTGATACTAAGAAGATAAGGGACCAATAATGTCACACACTAGCTCTGATTGTGGTACATTGTAAGCCAGTATTAGAAGCTCTTCGATTAGGAACTCACACTTCTATCTATCCTTTTTCATGTCGACCAAGGATCCTATAGTGGTCATAGCATCTGTTGCTTTATTGTTTAAACTTGGAATTTTCTCAAAATGGATATCATGGAAATAATCTTTGAAATCATCTACCATCCTTTTGTAGGGCAAGAGTTTGTCATCCTTTGTCTTGTACTCATTGTTGACATGTCTAATGACTAACTAGGAGTTTCCATAAACTGTCAGCTTTTCAATTTTCCACTGTATGGCCATGTGAAGTCCCGTGATGAGGGCCTCATACTCTACTACATTATTTATGCATGGAAATGTGATTTTGTAGGATTTAGGGATAGTGTCTCCTTGAGGGTGACAAACAAGATGCCTACCCCCGAGCCATGATGTGTACAGGATCCATCAAAATACATTTTCCATGTATCTGTTGTTGACGCTATTGTCAATATGGACCCATTTGGAAATTATGCAAGTAGTGGTTGTTCTGTTGGGATAGGTTTATCAGCCAATTGATTAGTGATCACTTGTCCTTTGATAGATTTTCTTTCTATATATTAGATGTCAAACTCACTTAGGATCATAACCCACTTAGCCATCTGTCCTGTGAGTGCTGCTTTAGTTAGTAGATATTTAAGGGAATCAATCTTGGCAATGAGCTTTGTCTTATGATTGAGCATGTAGTGTCTTAAGTTTTGGGAAATAATGACCATGGTGAGACATGCTCATTCAATAGGAGTGTAGTTCAGGTCATAGGTCACCAAGGTGCAGCTGATATAGTATATGGCTCTTTATTTTCCTTGTTCATCGTGTTGTGCTAACAAGGCCCCTATCGTTGTTTATGCTGTTGCAATATATAGAAAGAGGGGTTGTCCTTGTTTTGGTGGAATAAGAATGGGTGGGTTACCAAGATATTCCTTTAGTTTTTCAAAGGAATTCTAACACTGATTATCCCATACAAAAGTTTTATTTTTTGGAGAAGATGTTGAAATGGTTGACACTTGTCTGCAAGTTGAGCTATGAAGCAATGTATGGATTGAAGTTTCCCTTGTAGGCTTTGAAGTTGCTTGAGTGTTTTGGGTGGAGGCATCTCCACTATAGCTTTGACCTTAGTAGGATCAACTTCAATTCCTCTTCTTGACATAATGTATCCTAGGAGTTTTCTGGATGTGACCCCAAAGACACACTTCTTGGGATTTAACTAAACATTGTATTGCTCTAGCCTGTCAAAGATTTTAGCCAACACATTTAAGTGCTCTTCTCTAGTTTGGACTTTCCTAATAGATCATCTACATAATCTTCCATTATGCTATGAAAAAGGTCATGGAAGATGACTGTCTTTGCCATCTAATAGGTAGCTCCTTCATTCTTCAATCCAAAGGGCATCACAACCCAGCAGTATGTTCCCCACAGACATATAAAGGAGGTCTTATGTTGATATTCTTTGGCTATCCTGATTTGGTTGTACCTAGAAAATCCATCCATCAAGGATGACATATCATGTCCTACGATGAGATCCACAATGATGTCTATGTTAGGTAGAAAAAAATCATCCTTAGGGCAAGCCTTATTAAGGTCTCTGAAATCTGTTCAGTAATGGATGCCCCCAGTGACTTTGGCTATTGGTACAATGTTGGATACCCATTTGGGATAGTCTATAGGGCGAATGAATCCCACATCTAGGAGTTTCTTGAGTTCTGTCTTGACGAGGAGTTCTACTTGGGGGTTCATTTTTCTTAGCTTCTATTTTACTGGCTTTGTATCAGGATGCACTACAAGGTGATGGACAACTAAAGAGGGATCTAATCCCGACATGTTAGCATATGTCCATGTGAAGTTATGACTCCTCTACTTGAAGAAAGCTAAGAAAGTCTCTTGTTCTTTTTTTGTGAGGGACTCTACTCGGAATGTGATCTTGGGTGTCACTTATGTTCCAAGATTCATCTCATTTCAACTAGGATTGGGGATCTTTCTTGATATAGCTCTGATACTTCAGGGAGGTCTATCCTCTCATCTCCTAGAACCTTGTGGAGGTTTTCACTAGGTGATACATCCTTTATTTTATTTTTTTCTTCATCTAAAGTGCCACAAAGTGGTTTTCACTATGGGATGTTATTTTTATATTTATAGTTTTGTGACTAATAGCTTGGGTTATCTCCCCGAAGTATGCAGATGTGTTTAGTTCCATGATGTAGCTAGCCCTATGATCTCGAAGGGGAAAGTGATCTCTAACTCCCATCATTTCATCTATTGCTTTGTCATTTTGTGTAACATCAAGGATGGGAGGTCCTTGTTGGTCACAATCTATGAGTTGTGGGTAAACAAGAGGTAGGTCATTGGATGTAGATGGCATGGTGGTTAAGGTGTAGATGGTGCATATGGATGATTCGAAGAGCTTGGTGAAGTCATTGAAAGAGTCTTGATGGTCCTCTTCATTGATGTTATCTACTGTGGGGAACGCCTTAGCAACCTCACTTAAGATATACTCAACATTGGTGGGGGTAGACTTTTGTTTTCCATACCCTAACCCATGGAGATATGGATTCCTTGTTCGTGAAGACCTATGCTACCTTGTCCTTTGTAGCCCATATACTTGACAATAAAAGACCTTTTCCATAAATCTCGGTTGGGAGAGTAGGAGCTTCTTGATTTTCTTCTTCTTTGTATAATCATGAAGATATGTCTTCAAGAACATCTTGTTCAAGGAGGTGTTTCTTCTCGAAGGGTGGTGATGGTTTGACTTGATGACCACTGCAGATACTTCCTCTTCCTTAGGAGCACCAAGGAGATGGCAACAGTCCCACACAAAATGTGTCATGTAGGTCATATTCACCACATCTCATGTCACTTATCTTGATCTTGACTTTAGAAGGAGGGGATGTTTGTGATCTGGTTGCGATGTTGGAGGGATCAATGTATGAGGTGGATGATGTAGGATTGGCATGTGAGGTGGGTTTTTTGGTGGCATTGTTGTAAGGGAAGAAAGTGTGGTCGTGCCCTTCTAAGAAACTACAATATTGGAAAGGACGAGGATCAGTGTAGATGGTAATTTCCATGCCATTATGGGGAATTTTAAGCATTGATGGAAGGTGGATGGCATGAATCGACCGAGAAGAATATTATATG
The DNA here is from genome assembly GCA_027924645.1 of Cunninghamia lanceolata. Lineage (NCBI taxonomy): Eukaryota > Viridiplantae > Streptophyta > Pinopsida > Cupressales > Cupressaceae > Cunninghamia > Cunninghamia lanceolata. The sequence continues at coordinate 12,996,828 of BSBN01000193.1, forward strand.
TGAGGTCAAGATCAAGTACTTGACATTTGGTTTCCAAGATCTTTTGTTCTACTTGAATAGGAAGCTTGATGGTGCCATTGGACAATCTCTTGGTGTCATCATATCCTTTGATGGTTATACACTCACTATAATCCATAACCACATCATAGTATCCCAAATGTTTTAATAATTTTAGAGTGCAAAGATTTAGGTTGAATCCACCATCTATTAATACTCGCTTGATGGTATGCTTGTGGATTAGGACTTCAATGTGTAAGGATTTTTTATGAGAGGCATTGGATGTAGGTAGATCTTTTTCTGAAAATGTGAGGCGATGGGGTGAGGCAATGTGGCCTACCATGGCTTGGAATTGGTCAACATTCAAGTTGGTAGGGACTTGGGTTTCCATTAAAGCTTTGTCAAGTACTTCCTTATGGAGGGGAGATGTGCGGAGTAGTTCAAGTATGGAGATTTGTGTGGAGGTTTTTTTGAGGTGATCTAAGAGGTTGTACTTGTGAGTGGATGGTGGATTGGTGGGTGTGGATGTAGAGGGTTGATCATTGGTAGGGGCTCCACAGATGGAAACATGGCCATGATGAGTAGTAACAGTGTAATTTGATGTTTTAGCCCTAATGGTGATGGTGTTGACATGATTCCAGAGCAATCTTTTATTTGTCCCACAATGGAGTCGAAAGAAGCAGGAGGTGGTATGACATTGTATGTTTGGTTGGAAGAGGATACTTTTCCTTTGTTATGGTCGGGAAGGGGATCCTTGTATGCTCCTAAGTTGGCATTAGGTGATTGTCTTGGAGGTTCATCGATGGTTATATCACCTCTATCAATTAGGTCTTGTATACAATGTTTCAACCTCATGCAGTTAGATTTCTTATGCCCTTTCACATGATGGTATTCCCAATAGGCATTCTCATCAAACCAAGAGGGTTTGAATTGATTTTCATTGTAAGGTCAAATAGGGGGTAATGTGATTAAGTCTACCTTCACAAGGTTATTCAAGACATTTTTAATGGGTTCCCCTAAAGGTGTGAATTTCCTCTTAGGGTTGTTGTTTTGTCTCAGTAGTCCCCCAGGAACATTGACATTATTATTCATGGATGTACTTGGTGGGATGGGATTTTGTACATTTTGGATGGCTTTCACATCGGTGACACCGTCATTGAGGGTATTCATGTTTTGACCCCAAAAGTGAGGCTTGTCATTGGATTGTGCGTTGTTGTCCATATGGGAAGTGTTGGTGTTATTGTTGTTGACTTTGTTGTTGTTATTGTTGGTCTTGTTGTCATTTTTGTAAAGTTTTATAGAGCCTTTAGTAATAAGGGCTCTTTCAATGGTTGTTCCTTTGTATATAACCTCCTCAAAGGTTTATGCACATTGGACTTGTAAATGGAACCCCATTTATTGGTTAAGGCTAGTCACAAACATAGTGACTAGTTATTTTTTAGGAATTAGCCAAGGGAGTTTACTTGCTAAGCCTCTCCATCTTTGTAAAAAGGCAGTGAAAGATTCCCCATTCTTTTGTTTTGTGTTACAAAGATCAATCATGGATATTTCGTGCTCAAATTTATAGGAGAAATGGTTCACAAACTTCTCCGCAAGCTCATGGAATGTCTTAATACAGGGGGGAGATGAGCAAACCATTCAGTAGCTTGACAACCGAGCCTTCTAGGAAATAGTCTCATCAAATAGGTATCATCATATGAGATGACTTCTAAGTAAGCTATGTAAAACTCCCTAAGGTGTTCCCTAGGGTCTCATTTTCCTTTGTATTTGTCAAATTTTGGCATTTCAAATTTTTTAGGAAATGGAGGCATGTGTAATGTTCTATCAAACAGATATGGGCAAATATCCTTGAAAGAATGTTGCTTTCTTTTTTTCCATGTTTCATGTCTTCAACCTTTTGGATCAATGATTTCACAATGCTAGGTAATCTTAGGTAGGTGGTGGTTGTGGAACGTAGTTTTGTTGGTTTTGGATTAATTGTTGGAGGAAAGGTGGAATTTGGTTTTGGGGTGGATTTTGGTTTTGTGAGAATTTTTATTTTGATGGGTGAGGTGTTGTTGATAGGCAAGGAGTTGTAGAACATGTGGTAGATTTTTTTGGTTTTGATTGAGATATTGTTGTAAAGTTTGGACGGAAGATGTGATAGGTGCTTGGGAGATTGGATTTTGTACATATGTAAAATTGGACAAAGGGTTGTTACATGGGTTGCTGTTAGGAATGTTGGATGTGTTGTAAGGTGGTTGGGAGAAGAATTGGGTCATGAAAGCTATGGTGTTAGCGTCAAGTTGGGGTGCACTTGTGGAAGTACTTGCATGCCATGTGGTGTTGTTAGGAATGTTAAGGGTGATTTGCAGTGTAGATGTAGTGATGGTGGATGTCGACATGGTCGAGACATTTGGTGTAGTTTATGTGGTGACATTTGAATCTTGGTATGTATTAGGAATATTATGGGATGGGGATGGTTGTGATGTGGTAAATTAGGTCCCATTTGAAGGAGGAATTCAAGATATCTATCAGGATCTAATTTGAGTATGTCCATGGAATCAGCATCTTATGGTCTAGTACATCTTGGTCCACATTGTTAGTGTTGGTTGTTTGGGTGGGTGGAAAAGGATTTATATCATAGAATTAGCATCAAATGTTGGTAGTTGTTGAACTATGGGGACATTGTTTTGGTCGATATTAGGCATTCCTATACTAACATTGACTCTAAAAGGTTCCGTGTCCTTTTTTTTCCTAGCTAGGGACCTTTTCAAGGGCATACAATGGATTTGGGTGTGGATTTGGTTGGATGGATGAAGGTTGAGACCTTAGAGATTAGATTTCAAAGAATCAAACCTAAGGATAGGTGATGATGAAAATTCGGTGAAAGGGAGTAAATATTTAGTCTTAAGGGAATAAAATCTCAAAATTCTAAACCTAAGGGTGAATAATGATAGGGATATGGTATAGGTTCTAGCTTTAGAGAATAAATCTCAAAAGTTGCAAACCTAAGGATGATCAATGATAAAGGTATGAGGATGGATGTGAAACCTTAGAGGTTAAAACCTCAAACATAAATGGATGAATTAATTTTCAAAAAAATTGGACCAAAGAGGATGATGGGAATGGATGAAGCAAGATGGTTTTTGGGATGTAGAAGAAGAATGATCTTAGGATGAATTTGAAAAGGATGATGATGTGACTAAGGTAGTCTTAAGATGGTTTAGATAATAACCAACCAAGGAAGACCCTAGATGATTTGGATAAATGGATTTTAGATGATAATCAACTAAGGAAAACCTTAGGTGATTTGGATGTTTTGGATGACTAAATATTTTGATGATGCTTGGAAAGGATGTTCAAATCAAAAGTGAGCTTGAATAAATCTAGATCTTTGGATTATAAAAGGGATGTCATTCTTTACTTAAGGTAGACTTATGACCTTAGGCAATTTAAAGGGGATGATTATTTTACTTGAAGGTAGACTAATGACCAACAAGCAAAATGGGATACTAGAGGATAGTAAGATCTAGATTTAATTCTTGCACAAAATTGATTTGAGGTATGGTTTTGGATGTTGATTGATGTTTGGATTTTTGGATGATTTTTTAGATTTTGGATTTTGGATGATTTTGACTTTTCGATAAGATGGATAGAATTTGAATAAGGTTGGGTGAATGTTGGATTTGAAATGAATTTTGGAATGGATAAATTAAAGGTCCAAAGGTGAAAATCAAAATGTAGGGTTAGGTTGGATTATGTGGAGATGAAAAAGATGGATTATGATTAGGCTTGGTGATTGATTAATGATATGAGATGAAGGGTCCATTAGTCAAAATGATTTTTCTCTAAGGTTAAAATGAAAGTATATGGATGAATTTGGACAAAATGATTGTGGATGATAGTCAAAGGTGAATTTGGATTTTGACAAATTTTGACAAGGTGACCACAGATTATGAGTGGGCATGAATCAAGGATTCTGGGACAATTTACCAGACACATGTGAGATTCAGTCTCCAGATGGCATCATTTTTTGGTGATAAGGTGTCAAAATAGAGTGAAATGGTGCCAGAAATTAGGATTATGGCACCAAAATAGTGATCTTATGGTGTCAGAGAAAATGGCACCACAGGGGAATTTTAAGGTGTCAAACAGAGAGGTTATAGCACCAAAATGAGACAATGTCTTGGATTTTGTCTAGGTCTTTGGTAATTTTTAGCAAATCTTGGATTTTTGGACTTAAACTTTTAGACTTTGAAGGTCAAATGGTTGATTTTGAGGGCTCAAATGTTCAATGGTTCAATTTTTCAAATGGTTCAAGTGGCTTTAGATAATGTCAATGAGATTTCTTGGCAAGTACACAAATAATCCAAACAAGAGAACATAATGGTCAAATGTTTGATAGGAAGTACAAGCATTATGTGTGTGTTTAATAGCCCCTCAAGGCCAAATTTCCACAGGTCTAGACACAATCGAATACACTTGAAAATAATGCTTAGTCTACCTAAGGTCAATGGCCAATGGAAACTTGTGCAACCCACAACTTGGAATCCCTGTCAACGCAAATGTAGGAACACCTAATGTGGTGTATACACTTTTATCTATGCAAGAGAGGATAGGTAGGGGCCTCTAGGACTAGAAGGATGACCCAATCACCCTCTCCTTAGAAAGCTAATGAGTAGCTTATGCTAAGCCGAGGATTTTTGTCTCATCTTAGGGGAGCCATATGGTGAGTATCTTGGGGGTGTCGTACCCTTGCATTGAACAAGACACCATCAAGTCAATAGGTAGGCTTCTAACTTAAGGTGTCTAGTGGAAATTCAAGGACTTGACACTTATTCCTGTGGTAGTGACTCATTTAAAATACTATCCCATCCACTAACATCAATCCTTTTGCAAGGAAAGAATGGGGTTGACGTATCACACACACAAGTGTATGGATGCTAGGGAACTATCAGAATAAGAATGCTTCACCAAGAAGTCTTCATCTTTCACCTAAACCATTTATATAGTGGACCGAATTGAAAGCACCACTTAGAGTTGTCCCTTGGGGTGAGTACCTCTTTTCCCACTAAGGTAGGCTCTTCTATTAAAAGAAAAAGAAGATAGAATAATTTCTCTTACACCCAAGATCCTTTAAAAGGTGAGGGGAGAGGATACTTTTGTTCTACCTTAGGATCTACTTAACAAAGTGTGCAAATGCACAAAACACAACAAACACTTCTTCTTTTTAGAGCACCAAGTTGAAAGATTCCTACTTTAAACACACAAGTTCATTTTAGGTGCACCAAATCAAGTGTTCCTATGCTAACAATGCAAACACACATAAAAGTTGAACCCTGCAATGAAAAGTGATAGTAGTTTGATTTTTGTCTTTGACCAGCATTCTTATCACCTGCAAAAACCTGTCAGCTACCTGCACAGATCCCAAAGTCAGCCCACAAGATAGCGCCAAAACAGAGAGTAATGGCACTAGAAATCAGTGAAATGGTGTTATAAATTGATCAAATGGTGCTAACAATTAAGAAAATGGCGCTATAGAGACCAAAAATCATTCTAATATTTTCAAGATCAAAATACAGACTGACCACTAAGCAGAGAATAAAAATGGTGCTACAAGCCATTTAGATGGCGTGAAAACCTAACATGGTGCTAAAATTTCTCAAAATGGTGTTATTTTCACAGGAAATGGTGTCACAACATGTTTTACCTATCTTAACTTACTCCCTAGTTAGATGGCATCGTTCTGTGTATGAAAGGTGCCAAAGCGAGACGGTTCTTCAAAAACCTACTTAAACAAAGGTGTCAATTCCAAACTAACAAATCAAAAGGTTAGAATGCCTTCCCTCCCTGTCAACAACCACCAAGGATCAGATAAAAACTAGATAATAGGTGTTATGAAACAAGAATGATTGCATGTTTAGTCTAAAAATCCATTTCAAACACCCTAAAGAATTTTTTGCATTATGACTCCTTATGTCTTTGTTTTTCTATTAAAAACAAAGAACAAGATAGATTAAAAGATGCTAAAACTTTAATAAAACACCTAAAATTTTTCCTAAGCCTAAAACTCTTAGCATGATGTTGTTAGTAGATGGCACCAAATAGAGGAAAATGGCACTACAAATCAGATAGATGGAACCAATCCACGAGAAGATAGTGCCAAAACGAGGGATTTTGGTGCTGAACTCTTGTAAGTCCTATTTCCTCACAAAAACTCAAACAAAACAAACTAAATAGGGACTATGGGATCCCACCAGGTGTACCAAATGAAGACAAGAGTAAAGATCAAGGTAAAATAACAATACCAAATGCATAAAAACACAAGATATACCTTGAAGAATCTCCCACTCCTTGATAAGGTCTAGAGCTTAGCACCCACAAGCTTTGGCTTCACCCATGACTGTGCTTCTCAATGTGAAATGCTCTCAATACAAATTCAAATCAACACATAGCTTAGCTAAAATGGAGAGGATGAGAGAAATTTGGGCATAATTTAACACTACTCAAAAATTGGATGATGAAATGGCTTGTGGAGACTTGTATTTATAAGCAAATTGGAGGGGATTTTGATCCAACGGTGGAGATTCATTGTTGAGATCAATGTATGAGGTTGATTGTGAGATGGAGGGCTAGGATTTGATCAATAAATTTGGAGGGTGGAGAATAAAAATGAATCTTTTATTTATTTTGATGAGGACTTAGCATTAAATGTGATTGAAATGGATGAGGAAATTTAAAATTAATTTCCTTGGGATGAGCTGGAATTAAAAATTCCATTTTATGTGGAGTTGTGAGAGACATGTGACATGTGCAAATTTTTGGCCTCTTACATTTGTAGGATAAAAAAGAGGAAGATCTTTTTACACAAAAATGGTAAAGGTGAGTTAGAGTGAATTAGAGTGTTTATGAATATTTTGTAATTTTTAATTTGTGGATGTGGGAGAAGGTGTTAATCATGCTTTGACCAAGTTAATCAGGGTTATTAACTTAGTTAATGTGGTTGTAGTAAATTAGTGGATGAGGCAATCAGGGTTTAGGATTAATTAAATAATGATTTATTTAATTAATCCTGGTCTAGGAGTCATGTAGGCTAGGGTAGCTAATTAAATAATAGGTATTTAATAAACTAGGTTAGGAGTAGGCTAATTAGTAGGCTTGATTAATAAGATAGGCATAATTTATCTAATTAATTGGGTTTAGGGAAATGGAGAATTTAACCAAATAAATATTTGTCATATTTATTTAATTAATTGAAAATTTGTTTGAAGGTGTGCCTATTGAATTAATTAAATTAATTCAATTTTAGGGATTAAATGATGAGGAAAAAATGAATAATTTAGGTGTTGGGTGAGATAATTAATTAAATAAAAATTTAATTAATTAATCAGATGAGAAATTAGTGATATGGGTGATGTCAGAGGATAGTTATATGGTTAAGACATTTTTAGGTGTCTACATAGTGAACCAATGAGTTGACATGTTGCAATTGGGGATATAAATCATATACCTTGAATTCTCTAGAAACATTGCCTACACTTAGGAATCTAGTTAGCCTTGGATACACAAATTTCCTCACCAGCATGTACATGACATAGGAGGAGAGGTGGAAGATTCAAGTCTCTGCTAGAGCCAAGAAATCCCTATGAATGTTGTCACTAATTAGCTAGGCCTAGTATATATTCATATCCCTTTCAACATTTCCTCAATATATCCAAACATCCAAGGCTCAAAGGCAGATGCAGTTAGTTGTGCCATTAACCCATCCCTACCTTTTGTTTGAAATCACTTCTATACAATACATGAGGAACCTTTTCCATAATAGTCCTAACTTTCATCTAGGTATTATTGATTATCCTCTTGCACCTCTCAAGGTCTTGGTCATACATGTGTTGGTTCTCATCCCTGGTCATCAAAGTCATCCTTGGGTGGATGAAAATCTCAAAAGCCTTTGTGATAGTAGGTATAGTGAAGTTGGAAATCATCCTTCCATCCTAAGTGACGACAATCTTGGTAGGTGGGTAATATCTCTCACCATAGGCTGTAATAAGCTCTAGGCATTGTACTATTGTAGGGAGTCCAATTTCCTAGGCAATGCAATTTTTTCCTATTCTCCTAGCCCAATCTATAGGGTTGGCACCAAATACTCATCTTAAAGTCATTTAGATATATATGCCCAAGGTCTATTTCAACAATGTTATTCCTAATGGAAGTGATCTTCGAGGTTGGAGGGACTCTCTTGAATTCGTACTTCATGTTTGTAGCACGGAAGATATTTACCCTACATATAACATCTTAATGAATAACAGGTAGTAATTTATATAAATATCCCTCAATATAGTAATACACCAATTTCAAATGTTTAGGAATCACTTTACAATAAGTTAAACAAGGTACATTCATTAAATTCAAGCAACTAATTCTAACTAGAATGTCAATATCCAATAGTATCAGTAGAATGTGGGTGTTTTCACCCTCATATGATATAAGTAATATAGGCATCTTATCATAGCTTGTGGAACTCTTCCAATAACCTCAAGTTTCAAACCAACTTAGTGATCATGGTGAAATAGTAGTGTCTTGAAATTTACCTAGATATGCAAATTGTATCTATCATAAGTAGGAATATGGTCTATAACATGATATGAAGGAGATTTCTCTAAAAAGTGAACCTAAGTGCCCCAAAAAGATGTGAAATCAGAATATCATGTAAGTAATTATTTACTCGCATTAGAAAACAACACAAAACACTAAGACTTGGACTTTCAGAAGGCATCCACATATGTAAATAAACCCATAGACTTCACAAACTCATGGGGATGAAATATCTCACATGCAAAGCACCCCAAGGAAAATTTAAAGCAAACTTACTCAAGGTCCAAAGTGTCAAGATTCAAGACTTACCAATTCCTCTCAAAGCAAAAAGAACAAGAGATCAAGACTCTAGTCAAAAAGGGAAAAACATCAAAAGAGGGGGTCCTCATTAGGTAAAATGGGGTGTTGTACAGGAAACAACAATATGGTTCATTGTGATTCGTACTCTATGTTGGCATGTAAGGATTAGTGGTATTTAGAAATAGCTTGGGGAAATTACTAAATTATGAGGGTTCATGTTTTCCTTAGTCAATCCCTTGAATGACTAACTACTACACTCCTACTCCCTCCTTGAAGTGGATTAGGAGGTTTCCCCCTCAAAATGACATATTATTATAAAGTATTTGCAACATATTTTCTATTATATTCTTCTATTATGCAAGTTGTTTAATTACACTAACTTTATGGCCTCAAGAAAGCATTGGTAGTGTAATTCCTCAAACTCTTAGAATTTAGAAAAACATAGTAGATTTCTTTCTATTTATTAAAATAAGTAATTATATCCCAAGATTGATTATTCATTAATATTAACATTAAAGGTAAATCAAGTAAATTTTTTAAAATTAATCAATGAGTTGCAAGTATTTATCAAATTAGGACTATAATTTAAATTATAACGAAATAAATAAATGATATTAATTCTTATTTTGATCATATAGACAAGTAAATAACCATGATTTTTATAAAGATGAACTATGCAAAAATGTATTAAATCCATCTCAAAACAATTATATAACTAGGAAGTGAATACTTATTTAAAATTTGCAAATATTCCCAACAATCGCTTTGAAGAAGATTAGTGGTTTAGCCTCTTCTGGCCCATTAGTAATCTAAGAGGAATAAGTTCCTATTAGAACACAACATGCTATTACGCTCTTACATAAGTGTTGGTTCTAAAAGACCTTGATGCTCAACACAAGTGCAAACCAAACCCTAGCCAAGACCGTCCCAGGTTGTACATTGTACCTTGAGTTAAGACACACTTTGTGTGCCCCTTCTCCAATGCTCACAACCTGATAGCCACAATATTCTCCTCCCCAATCTCTCCAATAATAAAATATGTGTCTCCTCCATTACATTATTTTTTCAAGTTTAAATAATAACCAAAGGGTGGTTCAAACTATCACACCCTTTCATACATAATATTACAAATAACCTTTTAATTGTACCTTCCCATTAAACACACTCCAATACTAGTGCACTTATTAATAAGGTTTTTTTAAACTTTATTTTAAACTCTTAAAAGTAACTTTTTTTTTCCTTTCTTTTTACATTTCTTATTATTTTCTTCTATTTCATTTTTCATATATATATATTTATTTTTACTCTAAAAAATCCCATAACAATTTTCCCCTGTAGCTTAGTTGTCCTCAGTAGCTCAAGGAGAATCTATAAAAAAATGCAAAATCATTTAGTTAAATAAATATTTATGTAGAACTAAAATTTTTCTATTCAATAACCTAATCATAACTATATATACTTTTACATGAAATAGATCATGAATTCTCAATCAAGGAGTTAATTCAATTCTATATACTAGATCCATTAATAAATTTTCAAATTGGTCACTCATGTACTACTTAGTAAATAGCATACATATCTCATACTATGCATTCACTCACCATTCACTACTATATAACTTACATACTCATATATTCCAATTGCAAGATGATATTCATGCATTCTGCACTACATAAATATCCTCTTTCTATATAATATAATCCAATAACATAACATAATAAAACAAGTGCCACGTAGTGGCCAGTGCCTTGTAGTGTTGTTATTATAATATTTGTTTAGTTGTTATTTTTTTGTTGATTAACTATTGGTTGTATATAGTATTTGTTTAGTTGTAATTTTTTGTTGATTAGGTATTGGTTGTATAGACAAATTGCATTCTAATAATTGAAAAAATAATTTTTGAAGAGTGTTGAAATGTCTTGGGTAAATAAAATTGAAATCTCAAAAATAATCTAATTTGGTAAAAATAAAATAGGACTAAAATATTTCCTAACTATAAAACTAAACTTTTACAAAGTCTATTAAATAACACAAATATTTCCTTAAAATGTAATAATACTAATACTTTTATAATTTAAAATGCATTAAAATATTGTAAGTTTGAAGAATAAAATAAAAAATGTAATAACATGGTGAAATATTTTTTGTGATACTATAGATTTTTAACTTTTGACTAAATAAAATTGAAATCCCAAAAATAATCTAATTTCATAAAATAAAATGTGTATAACCCTAGATGGGTGTGGATAGATTTGAAATGCCTACCTAAAATATTAAAATGTAATAATATTGAATACTATTACAATTTAAAATGCATTAAAATATTTTAAGTTTGAAGAATAATTACATAATATAATAACAGTGTGGATAGATTTGAAATGTCTGCCTAAGATATTAAAATGTAATAATATTGAATACTATTACAATTTAAAATGCATTAAAATATTGTAAGTTTGAAGAATAGTTGCATAATATAATAATAATAACATATTCATATTAAGATATTAAAATGTAATAATATTGAATACTATTACAATTTAAAATGCATTAAAATATTATAAGTTTGAAGAATAATTACATAATATAATAACAATAACATATTCATATTTACATCACTACAATATTTTATCTTAGTTAATTTTTTATTTAAGTAATAATAGTAAGTACTTTTAGAGAACACAATTTTAATTATTTTAATTAATCTAATATTGTGGTTTAGTAATAATTTTAGGTGCATTCATTTAATAAAAGTAGCAGTTCAGCTCCATTTAATTAGACATCAATGGTTAAAATCAAATGAATAGTTAAGAAATATTCTAGTGAAATTAGGTTATTTATGTGTAGAACCCTAAAGTATAGTTATAAAACAAATTTAAACCCTAATAATTCTTTTATAAAATAGCTGTGAAAAGAAATCAATAAATAAAAATATGCATGTTTTGTAAAAGAAAAATTTTAGTGTTATTTTATTTTACAAAATTAGGTTATTTTTGGGATTTTAAATTTTTTTTACTCAAGAGTTAAAAATGTAGAGTGTCATGAAAAATACTTTTATTTTGGGGATTTCAATTTTATTTACTCAAGAGTTAAAAATCTAGTGTGATGGAAAATATTTAAATGAAGTGATGCCATGTTCCTAAATATAGTTAGTAAAATCTTAAAAAATATAATGCACTTCCTTATCGTATACTTTTCCCTTTTTTATTTGATTTGATAAAACCCTAATAAAATATAGTTATAAAATATTATTAAACATAAATAAAATAATATATTAACTGCCACTCCTACCACCATTATTGTAATGGATGTGCATTAATCACCCTTATCATGTAAAAGTTTTCTACCAATAAGATTAAAAAAAAATAATTTTTCAATTTGTTATAATATTTGCATCTATACAATAGTATTAATAAAAAGAATTATTAATAACTAGTTAAGAACAGGTTTGCTTATAATTTCCTTGGCACAATCTCATTACCTGGAGTGAATTTGTTTTAAGGCGTGAGAAAATTTTCAAAGCACTATAATGTTAAAGTTTGATATTTTAAAATAAACAGCACAAAGTAACAACCCATGGATTGAAGATTTAATGATCAAGAAACTGTTGAGCCAATGAAGTAAATAACAACCACAACCAAAGCACCAACCCAAATCAATTGAAAAACCTGCACAAGCACAAAGGAATAGATAAAATCTAATTTAATATACTATGAACTGTAAAAGAGTTATAGCAAAGACTGTAAAAGAGTTATAGAAAAGACAATGATACTGCTGGATAAAGGGGCTAAAAGACCCTTGAACTAAAAAAACAATTTTAACTAAAAAACAATTTTAAAAAAATCAATTTTTTTCACAACACCTGCAAACGAAGATATCTCCATAATCATCATAATTTTGATTTGGGAAATGTAGGGTATTTATAAAATTTTGCAGTAAAAGTGGTTTGGGTAGTTGAACGGTAATAGTTAGGTGAACTGCACGAGTTTTTAATATTTTCAATTTGTTACGAATAGGTTTTGATTTAGGTTTTTACTTTGTAAGTAATAAATTAAATTCATTAATTTCAATTTAATATTTACACTAGAAAGATTTAATTAAATACAAACAAAATAACAAAATATTCAATGTTCATATTTTCACTTAAAATTTAAATATAAATTTTTAAAATTAAATATTAAATATTTAAATAATATGATAATAATGATTAAAAAATTAATTAATGTAATAATACTAATATTTTTAAAATTTAAAATGCATTAAAATATTGTAAGTTTGAAGAATAAAATAAAAAATGTAATTAAATTCGATTTTAAAGTTTTGACTAAATAAAATTGAAATCCAAGATTTTTAACTTTTGAGTTAATAAAATTGAAATCCCTAAAATAATCTAATTACATAAAATAAAATATGTAGAACCCTAAAAACTAAATTAAAATTAAATTACTTTTAGCTAATGAAGCAAAAAATTAATCGCCATCCATTTAGGCATGACTTAACTAGTGGGAGACAAAATTTGTGTTCATAATTTGTTTACGTTCCCCTCAAACCAAAATTCTCTCCGCATTTATAGTTTTTTGTTACACTCTCCCGACAATCCGACAATCTGTAGAGAAGAGGTCTTTTTTTTCAGCCAATGACAATACAGATAAATCATTTCTAAATAATTTTTTGTTAAAAATTTATCATGTTGACATAGGAAAAGTACAAATTTAAATCAAATTTGTCCGACAAGAAAAATAATCCTATCTTTTGATTGGTTTGCAATCAATAGATTAATAACTAGATAAGTACGAACTCATTGCAATAGTACCAGTCGAAGGCAGGTACTAATAAAAGGTAGTACAATAATAATCCTGTAAGGTATTTATAAAAAATAAAATTATTTTCACCAACTAATCTACACTCTAAATATATAGAAAATTTGTTAATTAGAAATTTATTTTAAGGTTAATAGCCCAAATAAATTTCTAGTTATTAACACTAACTAAAAATTTATTCCATAAAAGAAAACATATACACAATTATATTTCACCAATTGTAGTATATTTAATACATAAATATAAAATAATATTAATAGCCAATATAATTTACCAAAATATATTACTCTAATCAATCCATCCAAAACTTTATATTCATATTAATAGTATATGAATATAAAATAATAACTGAGTCATGCATAATCTAAGTTTCTCATATGCTTCCAAGTAAAACCAATTATCACACATTAAAATTATAATATAGTCAATTTTTTTACATATAATATCAACATTTCCTAGAGTAGCCCAAATAATTCTATATATTAATACTTATTAAATAATTTCGTTATAAATATTTATTATGAATAGTTTAAGTTTCTAATTTTAGTTACTAGTTATGCCGAGAGGTGTAACTACAGTGGCAATGCGGGGTGAAATGGCATGAGTGTGTTAAGAAAAACCAACCTTAAAAGCATTAAAAAAATTAATAGCTGATAAAAACATTAATAATTAAAACATATATAAAACATAAATGTTTGTAAGTGTTGAAAATAACTAAAAATAAAATCACTTTGTATTGTCATTGGCTGAAAAAAATGACCTCTTCTTTGCCAAAGAGTGCAACAAAAACTATAAATGCGGAGAGAATTTTGGTTTGAGGGGAGGATGTGGCAAGTAAACAAATTATGAACACAAATTTTGTCTCCCACTAGTTAAGTCATGCCTAAATGGATGGCGATAATTATGAGAGTGAAGAATCATTAGTTTTTATGAATTTAATTTTTTGCTTCATTAGCTAAACCTAAAAATTACTTTTTCTCAAGCGGACAAAGTTATAATATTAATAATACTATTAAAAATATAGGGTTCTACACATTTTATTTTATGAAATTAGATTATTTTTGGGATTTCAATTTTATTTACTCAAGAGTTAAAAATCTAGTATTTAAAATTTATTTACTAAAAAGTTAAAAATCTACGTATCATGAAAAATATTTCGCCATATTATTACATTTTTTATTTTATTCTTGAAACATACAATACTTTAATGCATTTTAAATTATCATAGTATTAATATTATTACATTTTAATATCTTAAACAGACATTTCAAATCTATATACACTCAACTAGGGCCAGGGCTCTCTTCACATAATACAAATATGCAGGGTTTGTAAAGTTTAGTTTTAGAGTTAAGAAAATATTTGTGTTATTTAATAGGCTTTGTAAAAGTTTAGTTTTATAGGTAAGTAAATATTTTAGTGCTATTTTATTTTTACCAAATTAAATTATTTTTCATAATTCAATTTTCTTTACCCAAAACATTTCAAAATGAGTTCACATAAATTTTTCCTTATAAATTGAGTTCTGGAAATATAATAGTTACAAATTTGAAATATAAACAATTCTTTATCTTTGGAAAAAAGTATTACTAAACCACAATATTAGATTAATTAAGATAATTAAAATCATATTCTCTAAAAGTAGTTACTATTATTACTTAAACAAAAAAATAAGTGACTAAGATAAATACTGTAGTGATCTATGTTATTGTTATTATATTGTGTAATTATTCTTCAAACTTACAATATTTTAATGCATTTTAAATTGTAATAATATTCAATATTATTACATTTTAATATCTTAGGTAGACATTTCAAATCTCTCCACACCCAACTAGGGTTAGGGTTCTACACATTTTATTTTATGAAATTATATTTTTTTGGGATTTCAATTTTATTTACTCAAGAGTTAAAAATCTAGGATTTCAATTTTATTTAGTCAAAAGTTAAAAATGTACAGTATCACAAAAAATATTTCGCCATGTTATTACATTTTTTATTTTGTTCTTCAAACTTACAATATTTTAATGCATTTTAAATTATAAAAGTATTAGTATTATTACATTTTAAGGAAATATTTGTGTTATTTAATAGGATTTGTAAAGTTTAGTTTTATAGTTAAGGAAATATTTTAGTCCTATTTTATTTTTACCAAATTAGATTATTTTTGAGATTTCAATTTTATTTACCCAAGACATTTCAATACTCTTCAAAAATTAATTTTTTAATTATTGGAATGCAATTTGTCTATACAACCAATACCTAATCAACAAAAAAAATTACAACTAAACAAATACTATATACAACCAATAGCTAATCAACAAAAAAATTTACAACTAAACAAATACTATAATAACAACACTACAAGGCAGTACTATATTAGGGTTTTATCAATGAAATAAAAAGGAGCAAAGTATATTCAACAATCTTATAAAATAAATTAAATTTTATTAAACTATATTTTATTAGGGTTTTATCAGATAAAATAAAAGGAGCAAAGTATATTCAACAATCTTATTCCAATGGTAAGTGCATTATATTTTATAGATTTTACTATAGAGTCATGAATTTAATTATTTTTTTAGCATATCTATATTTAAAAAATATATCTAAAATATGCCAGAGATATCCTTCTCGAGGTGCCTATTTTTTAATCAATTTACCATACATAGGTGGAATAGCATATTTTAGATATATATTTTAAATATAGATATGCTAGTAAATAATTTTTCAATAATAAATAATTATTAGTTAATGTTTAAAAATAAAACAACTCTTAAGTAATTATGGTAAATGCAATAATAAAATAAATAATTTAAGTAATTAAAATAACTTTATAAGTTTTCTTATCTTATGTGTTGAAGATAATATAACATTGTGTTGTTTTTATTATTTATTATTTACTTTAAATTCTCTTTGATATAGGAGAGTTTATCATTTTTAGTTTAATATTAAATTTATTTTAAGTTTAGATCTCTATATCTTATAATTTTATTTAACATTTATAATCTTTCTTTTTCTATTTTTCTAAGTTAAGCTCTAATACCAAATATAATTCCTCAAACTCCAAAATTTAGAAAAGCTCAATAGATTGTTTTCTATTTATTAAAATAAGTAATTATATCCCAAAATCCATTCTTCATTAGTATTAACATTCAAATATGTGGTAAATAAAATAAAGTTTTTAAAACTAAACAATGAGCATGTATTTATCAAATCAGGACTATTTTTCATTAAATGAAATGCACAGTGAAATATACTCTAAATTATAAAGAAATAAATAAATGATATTAATTCTTATTTTGATCATATAAACAAGTAAATAACTATGATTTTTATAAAGATGAACTATATAAAAATGTATTAATTCTATCTCAAAATAATTATATAACTGAGAAATGAGTACTTATCTTATTTAAAATCTGCAAATGTTCCCAACAATCTGGGAAATGAGTACTTATCTTATTTAAGATTTATAGATATTCCTAGGAGTATATTAGTGGTTCATCCTTTTTTGGTGTGCCCTTCTCAAATGCTCATAGCTTGCTAACCACAATCTTCTCCTTGACATATCTCTAGTAATAAAATTTGTCTCCTCCACTACATTATTTTTTTCAGGTTTAAATAATAACCCAAAGGGTGGTTCCAACTATCACACCCTTTCATAAATAATATTACAAATAACCTTTTAACTTTATGTGAAACACACTCCAATACAATGTACTTTCATATATATATATATATATATATATATATATATATATGTGGTTAAGGGTATAGAACGCATGCCTTGTAGTCACAAGGGTGCACAGGTGTATACAATAAAGGGATGACAAGTATTGAATATCTAACAGAGAAACATTACTTTGGAATATGGTGGAGGAGATGTCGGGTGCTAGCACCAAACTACTTCAGCCACCACCGACGATCCTCAGCTAGTGGGGGAACTAGGTAACTGAGCATGAATTCACATGTCTCCATGTTATCCCTGATGACTCCCTCATAGAAGAAGTTGATCACTTGGCGCATATCAACTTTCCCTTGCAAGTGCCTGAGCTCAAAGATGCCAGCCCAGCTCTTGAAGAGAGGTCTCTTGTTAAAGGAAGAGACCACATCCAGTGCCATTGACTATAAATGAGGTGCCACCACCCTTTTTAGGGTAATTCATGTTAGGCCTTTGTGTTTGTGGGATAAGGTAAACTAGGCCAAGAATCTCCCAAGAAAGAAGTGGTCAAGGAGGTGCATCCCCATAGGGACTTGTGGATCAATGATTTGGACTAGAGCCCGAAGGGTGTCCTCATTCCGGATAATGAATATTCATCGAATTTGTACTAGGACATCATTTGTGTCACACAGGTAATTATATCCATGAACAGGTGTGTCAGCCATGGGGAAGTAGAGAATTTGAAGCTCGTTGAAACTATTTGTGAACAGTTGGAGAGTAACATGAAACTTCAAAACCTCAGTTTGAAGGAGAAATAAGTTCAACATTGAATGCTGAGTTCCATCCAAGTGTGTTTGTAGGATAAATGATGATGAAGCACCTCCAATTAGAAAAATTTAGAGTATCAAGCATGCAGATATAGAGAGAAAGTTTGGGAGGGTGATGATGCTACATGTGTGGGAGGGACTATCTCATAACTTATTGTCTTAAAGTTGGCATGGGGAAGCAGAGGCAGTAAATGAAGAAATTGCTTGTGCCACTTTTTGGAGAGACGGAAAGGAAGCTCGAGTGTGTTTAGAGATACATGTACCAAGTTAGCTCCCAACAACTAGTGAAAAATAGTATGTCAGGAATTTATTTTTTTTGAAATTTTGAATTTTGGGTTAGATTCACACCATGCAAGATCACTCTCACCCATGTGGGATTGATGGAGAATAAGGAATATTAGATCTCAAAGTAAGGATCAAGTGTATGGAAATATGAGATGATAATGGGGTGAATGTGTAGAGATAAGTATGGATAAGGTAGGGATAAGGCCAAGTGTATAGAAATGTGTGTAAATAAAGATAGATGAGAATATATAAGAATCATAAAAAGAACCAAAAACTTAACACAATATAACAATCGTTGCTATATAATCATATTAAAACATTACATCAAACTAATCCCAACCTGAAATAAATATTCAAATTTCACATCACATTTATATAAATCATTTTATTTTCAATGGCAAAGCAACACGACAATAATAACAAGTAAAGAAAAAATCCAAGTGGAAAAAAAGTATACTCAAACTTGCATATAGGTGAACTACACTTAAAAGGCAACCAACTCTTGGTGTTCGAAATTTCAAAAGAGACAATGTTTCTTGCTATAAAAATATCATTTTATGCACTAGATAGATTATAACAATATAACTTTTGTGGGCTTGAATAACATCCGAGGAAAAGTTAGTAGAAATGCACAAGAGTCAATGTATATGTATTTTTTCTATGTTCAACTAATATCAAGAACAAGCTACACGAAGATTCCCAAGGGGATCTTATTATTTTAAATAGAAATATAAAATTAGAAATATTAAAGTTATAAATATCATAATGTATCTATGTGTTGATATTTATTTATAATATAAGTTAAATTTGCCTTAAAAAAAACTTTTACGATTTTATCTATGTCTTGGTTCATTTTAAAATAACCTTGATAAATAATTTGGTTTGCCATTCGAGTATTCCAAGTCATCCCTACTTAGGGACTATAAAATTCTGTCGTATTCTTGTCCTTAAGCCGAATCACTTTTGAAAAAAAACTATTCATTATTATTATGATTATATGTTTGTTTTAAGTTGCTTGATACCTAAGCATAGATAGATGGTTAACAATTTTAATTTAGTTAATAGGTTATTATTATATTATTATATGATTGTTTTTGGTAATTTTTAAATTTAAATTGGTGTAAAAAAATTAGTGGTATAAAATTTTGGTTGTATAAAAATAATATAAATTTTATATGGCATTATTTGGTATGTTCTATTTAATCAATCTAACTTATAATTTTTTAAATACAAATTCAAAATATTGTAGCATATTACTATGTATAATGGTCTTTTTCATAGTTGTTACAATTGATACATGTTAAGTTATGGGAGTCGTGGCCATACCATAAAAATTAAAACATTTGGTGTGAGTAATGGAAGCACTTATTTTTCAAGAGGTATTTGAAACTTTATGAAAATATGTTTTCTTTGTCCCCACTCAACAGATTGTAGCATATTTTTCTAATCTAGAGCTACAATCAGCTAGACATGGTTGTTGGGGACAAATTTGCATTGAGGAATCAGAAGTTTGCATGTCGGATGCTTTGTGATGTGAATCCAATTATTGTACACTAACTTCAAGTGGCATTGGATTTAGAAAAAATATTGTTTGCATCTTTAAATTATGATACAAACTTTAAATATCATTATAAATCATTTAAATTCAAAGTTTCCCCCTAAGAAGTGAATAAGATCTTGAGATATATGGATCACATATGAGCTCTATTACAATTTCAAACATAGAAAATAGACCCAATGGCCTCACAATGGAGAAAGTGCACATTAGTTTTCTACCCCTATTTTATTTTATTGATTACTACATGCACCAATAACATATGGGTGTTGATGTAATATGTGTAGACTCTTGGGAAAAGAAAATTGCTTATTTTGAACCATCATAACCCATTCATGGCACACTTTAAATTCTATGAAGATATATACTACTCACTCCTTTCTCTTCCTAAAACAAGTTGACACATTGAAACCAATTGTGATAGGGCTTAATCTTTCATATTTGCATGACCACCCATAATACAACTCATTTAATGTCTTGATTTTAGTATACATATATTTAATTTTAACCAGGTTCTTATAGATCTTGAAAATATAAGGAATGTTCTATTTGATTTGATATTATTTTAATAATGACTTTGTTTTATGTATCGGGATGCTTCTTTAGAAAAACATAGCCTCTGTTAGGGCTTGTTGATATTTTGGGTTTTAGTATGTTGTTACCTTGCAATTTTTTTTTAGTCTAAAAATCCATTAGTGTCAGTTTCCTAAGGATTTTTAAGGTTTTCATATATTTTCTCATTGACTTATGTGACCAATTTCATTGGACATTAAGTCATATCTTATCCCCTTGTTCTTGTTGTGTAACTGGCACCGCCTTTCAAACAAATCAACCCAAGTTGTATCCTTACATTTCCCCAATTGGCGTCTTTCCTTTAAAAATTATAAAATTTGGACCAATCGTGGTTGCGCCAAGTGTTATGTTTCAATTTGGTCGTGCTCATCGCGACCTCCTCTTGAACCTATTATTTAAAGGTTGCAACAATGTGCAAGGCTGCCACCTGTCCATTCAAATTAATTCTTTGAGCTGGCTATCTCCTTTAAGAGTATTTTCTTTGTGACAAGCATATTACTTCCTCGACATGTGGTAGTCTGTTGTTTCTTCATCACTTTGTTTTCTTACTATGTAGCTTTGTTCTAATTCACTATTCTAAAAGTTGAGATGGTGCATTATAAAGTCACATGTCTATCATGCTTAGGGTAAATTTTGTTGTGATCCCTCTGAGGTATTGTTGTCTGGCAAAGGACTAGTTCCTACAGGCTAATAATATTTTTTTGATATCATCATAGTTTGATCCGATAGACACTACCATGTGGCAATATCCTATTTCCATGTGCAGAATCACTTACCGTGCACCCTCTCATTCGCTAGCCTTTTCTAGGGCTACAACAGTGCGCAATAGCGACACCTGTCAGCCAGGTAAAGTAAAATCAATGACAATGTTTTAATTTGTTATACCAAGGGTGATCTAATGGTGAGCGCATCATGCATGCTTCCAGATAGCAGCAATCGTTACAATCCTCACCATTTAATTTTAATAAATATCAATCCAAGCCGGTGTCCATGGCTGTATACAAATAAGAAGTTGAATAAGTTGAATGACAATCCTTTCTACAAAAGGGAATTGACAACAATTACATGAAACAAACTAGGGTTTAATTCTATTGAAAAAGATAACTTAATCTAAGAAAAGCAATAACTTGAGTAGCTAATGTAATTCTGGAATAAAGGAATAGCACAACAAAAAACAACTTAATCTAAGTAAAACAATAATTGGATGAACTAAAGGAATTCTAAATAAAGAAACTACATAATAGTAAATCAACTAATCAAACTAAGAAATATAGTCTCTACCCTTCGGTTGGAGTAGGCACTTGCTCCACCTCTAGAGTGAGACTAATCAATTCTAGTAATTAGCAAATTGGTAGAACAACTTCTTTTATTCAAAACCTTCAAGATCAAGAGTACATGCTGCTGAGAAATAACAGAGTTCTTTTTTTAATTTATTCTTTTACAACTTCCCTCTTTATTCTATGCCATAGTTTTCTATATATAACTATGTTTATTAAATTGTAATTTAGAGTCTCTCTAGAGTATAGAACTTATTCATGCAGCTAACTAAACTTATTCATCTAGTTAACTAAACTTATTCATTTGGTTAACTGATTATACAACTACTGATTACAAGGCAAAACATGCAATGCTTTTTACAAAGACATGCAATGACACTAAATATGTATTCATTGCATAGAATAATTACTCATAATTAGATCCATTAATTTAGGACTAATTATATTCAATCTATCCTTCAAAAATATTGGACTATGTGTTGGTAGATTGTGTGAGGACCACCCTTTTTACTTATGTTGTTATGACTATTTACATTACTATTATTGTTACTTTTTATATTTGTGGGATAGCAGCTCCCGGATTTGCCAAACTATTAAACTTTATTATGATTACGGAAAAACTAATTGGGTGATGTTTGGATAAGTTTACATTTCAGAAAAAGTTAATTAGGTGATGATGGAAAATTGTAATATGATTCCATTTATGCTAATTAGAACTATGTCATGATAATGCATGTTTTTAAGTTGCTTCAGCTATGATGATTATATGTGGATACTGATCTTGTAATTTAGTGTGTAGGATTTACTAATCAAACCACAGATTTCGGAGATCATTCCACACCTTGTTATTTGTTATTCCCTGTTAAGCTGATTTGGTTCCACGAGGAACCAAGATCCCTCTATGTTTGATGTGATGTTGTAATATGGTCTTTCGTATGGTCGAGTGGGTTAGGTTACCCTCATGTGACACTATTTTATGATGTGTGTTGTAAAAAGATTGAATTTGAATTTCTTTATTTTATTTAAATCTATGAGGCTTTTTCTTGTGCTTTACCTTGACCAGGGGTGTCTTGTATGGGTTAAAGTTGACCCTGGGTTATACCCCATGGGTCCAGGGGCCCATTTGGCATGGGTAACCCTTGGGTAACCTCCATCTAGTCATCTTAACTTCCCCCTGAAGTTAAGTGGCGAAAATTGGAGGTATGGAGGGGACATGATGGGTTGTACCAACACCCAACCCATCCCTCTTCAATCCCCAAGGTAAGAGATGACTACAAACCCATCCATTATTGAAGGATTGACTTGAAGTCACCCTCTCTATTAGTGAGATTCCCCCATGTGTTGTGGGGCCATCCATGTGAAGGAGGGAAGAAGAGGCATGGGTCACCTGTCTTTTCCTCCTTTAACTCCTTTTATTTCTCCCATGCGTAAGAGAAATGACATGAGGAGAGGGATAAGGAGTACTCTAGGGATGGGTGAGTGACATAAGCCACCAGGACAGAATAGTGGTTTTGGGGGAGGGTGAGGAGGTGACAAGTGTCACCTCCCCATTCCTCTAAACTGAAAAGAATTTGGGTTATTTGTTTTCCAATTTTGGGATGAGAGGGAGTTAGTTGAATTTTGGGAGAGTTTTTATTATTGCCAAAAATAGGAAAGTTAGCTTGGAGGTGAGGAAAGGGAGAGGGAGTTGTTGGCTAAGGTTGGAAGAGAACTCAGTGGAGCTCTGCAATAGTTTCATTCCAGGAGGGCTTTGTAAGGTTGGTTTGATTTTTACCTTTCTTTCGTATATCTGAATGTGTATGTAAAGTGTGTGAAAGATGATTATTTGTTTGTGTTTTAGATGTGTTTTCTGTGGGGTTTGTTGTCGGGTTGTTTGACAGAGCTTCTCCCACTTGGGAGAAATGCTCATCAAGTTTGGGGTAGGGGAGGAGAGATCTTCCTCGGGTGCATACCTGTTTCCTTCTTTTGGGATGTTGAAAGCCTTGAGGGCATGTATCTGTGACTGTATCTTTGACTTGAGAGTCAAATACAGATTTCTTAAAAAATTTGTGATCAAACTTGGTTTGAGGCCAAGAGAAATTGTGTTGGTTAAATTATCTGTAAGGGTGACACTCTGGAGTCGAGTGTGTCCACTCTCCTGCCCCTTATGAAACTCACTGTAGTTGAGTTTCCGTGTTGTGTAATTTACCACGGGTGTTTGTGTGCTTTGGGTTTGTTGTTGTCCCTGATGTGAAGTGGAGTGCTTGAGTTACCCAGGTGTGAGTATGGTCTCCCTAGCTCAGGGGTGACCCTCTTGCGGGTCTACGGAAGGGAGGAGAGCTAGATGAGTGGTGTTTTCTTCTTTGTTTGTCTTTGATACGCAGGTTTCCTCTTGGAGCTTATGGTTGGAGTTGGAGAAGTTATATTTATGAAGAAGCAGTTTATTCTTCTTTGTCATGAGAATTAGATCATGCTCATTTCATAAGAGTTGAAGAGAGAGCACCTCTCTTGATATTGTTGTAACTTATTGACACCCTGGGAGTGAAGGAAATCACCTCCCTGATCTTGTTATTGATGGACTTTTACTTGGTTGTTACAAGCTATCTTTTGTATGTTGTTTGGGAGAAGGAAGTTCATATCTCCCTTAGAGTGTGAAGAAGATGTGGAATGTTAGTTGTATGTATCCACTGTTTAAAATTATCTCTTGCTATAAGTAGTGGAAGAGTTAACTTTTCTGTATTATGAATGTTGTAAACAGATGCCTTAAATTTTCACATTAAGTTGCTTTGTAAACTTATTCTAAATAGTAATTTTATTGTGTTTAATGTGTTATTGAAAAGATGGGTTCCTTAGTTAATCTGATCTTGTATATGAAAATCAAGGATAAATCTGCTTAATTAGATGAAAATACAGTTTAAAATGATTAAGTTTCTTTTTCATTAAATAATGGTTTCAGTTATTTGGTAAAGTTTAGAGAAAATCTATTATGTATTTACTTCTGTTTGTCCAAGAGTTGAAATGGACATTTATTAATTGCAGAAATAAACTGATTAAAACTTCATTTCTTAAGTATATATATATATATATATTCTTTATTGAATTTCTTACTTGATCATTTTAACAGGATATGAGAAACTGAATAAATTGTTTAATTTGAGGAAATTAAGTGATATTATGAAACTAAAATATATATATATATATATATAATAATTGTTATATATCTATCATTAAATATTAATGATGCGAATTAAAACTCATGAAATTCGAAATAAGAAGATGGAGGTTTCGCTGTGTAAAACACAGTTTTTTAAAAAAAAAAAAATATTACAATGTTGGCGGTGGGGTTGAAAACCCCACCGTAGTCCCTTGGAAAATATGTGGTGTGGGGAGGGGCGGAGCCCTACCCACACCCCATATCGTGGGATGTGGGTGGGGCTCTGCCCCTCCCCACATCCCCTTGCCTTTGAAACCCTGCGGAGCCCCTCCAAACGCCGCCTCCGCCGCTGTGCATTGCTCCCGCCGCGCGGCCCTTCCGCCGCCCGATCTCCACTCGCCACTGTGGCGCCTACCTCCACCCACCACAGTCCCCTGCGCCCCTCCATTGCCCTCCACTGCTCGCTTCACCCTCTGCCATCCGCCATGCCCAGCGCCGCCGCCCCTGTCAATGGATCCGTCCGCTGCCCTATCTCCTCCTCTGGCGCTCACAGCAAACAAAAAAAAATAAAAAAAATGAAAATGTTAGCATAAGAGATGTTAGGGCTATGTAGCCCTAACATATATGAGTGGGTTCATTTAAATAAATATATATATATATATATATATATATACTTAAAGAGGTTCTCAGTTAGGGTTGTTTGTTTTGTGTTATACAAAACAATCTTATAAACTATGTTAGATTTTCCATGGTTTAGGTTCTTGTTTTAAAGAGGAAAGCCTCTTACTAAATATATAATGGATTATATATATATATATATATATATATATATATATATATATATATATAAAAGAAAAAAATCATAGTAATAATAACAACAGTAATTATAACGATAAGAGAAATATAATTGTATATATATGTTTATATATATATATATAAATGTATCATTACATGCATATATTCATTAATTGATAAGTTTATCGAAGAGTCCATTTGTTTCTCCTTACAATATAAGAGAAAATAAAATTATAATTTAACGAGAGCATAAAGGAATATACTGTAATACTCCGGGAAGAGTTTCTCAGAAGTTTCAACTATCAATGCAAGTCAATAACCAGGAAAATGAAGAGGAAAATTACACGTCAACTTGCTTAAAAGATCACTGGAAATAAACTTAAGAAGCCATCACAGACATTCCATGTGAGGCCATTTTAATCTCAACTGTAGTAAACGTCCACATAAGTAAACCTGTAAGAGAGTCAGAAGAAGAAAAACTAACATTGGAAAACACAGAGGAGAAAATGTGTGACATTTCCCACATGGGATAAGAGAACTAAGTTGATGGACCATACCACTAAATTTGCTTAGGAACAAGTTTAATTAATACAAACGAAGAGGAGAAACCTAGATTCGGAGAAGACTAGGAGACCGGGTCCAACGAAGTAGTAAACCAACCTATGTGACCTGGACCATCCGGAAGTTAGGTTTAATGTCAACAATAGATACAGTGATAACCCTGATTGATGTCAAATATGAAGAAAGGACCGGATAAACATAAAGAAAGCATAGAAAACGAAAGAGAGAGAGACCAAAATATAAACAAACTAAATTATCAGAGAAATAGTTAAGGTGAGCACGATAAAAATACAATCAAAATTAAGACCCAGAGAAAAGGGAAGAGAGAGCAAACAAACCGCCTTGTTGAGAATGCTAAGTCGAAGGAGGAGTATATTTCAGGAAACAAGAGAGGAGACAGACAACCATGCCTTGCTGAAAAATGACTCAATAGGGAGATCACGAGTCGGTTTAGTCAGAACAAGGCATCGTGGGAAGTTGTTAATCTCTCAGTGAACCACGTGCGTAATATAGGGTTGAGTAATTCCCACTTACGCCGTAAGGCGTTATGCTGTCGGAATCTGCCGAGACTTAGATTTAGGAACTTTGATATTAAAAACCTTGTAGTGAAGTTAACGGCGTCGTAGAGACCCCCTTGTTGGTCTGCTTGCATCCGGTTGCACGCAATTGTACTTGTACCCCACCGACAACTGTAGTGTTTTCACCTTGAGCGAACACCACCGAGCATGCTTACGCATGCGAGGGGGTTTTTAGGGAAGCATGAGAAATTTTTTTGATATTTCGTGTCATAGCCACATGACAAATGTGGCTATGACATGTGTGATGTGTGTTGTGACCACATGGAAAATGTGGGCATGACATTTGGTATCAGAGCTAAGTTTAAACACTGGGCATATTTGGGCACGTTATTATTCCGCAACTTTGGCTAATTAGTTTCTACCTTGTTTTGTAGGATGCCTCCCCGACGTGTTCGATGAGCGCGATCACACCACACAGCGTCTGTCGAGGTGCACAGCGATTCCTCAGCCGAGGGACTGGCACCCGTAGTTACAACAGCACCACCTGCACCACAAGCACCACTAGTACAACAGGCGACACCAGTATTGGATATAGGTCCACAGATCTTACAGGCACTACAGGCTATGTTAGACAGGTTACCGCCAGTGATTCTTGAGCCACGTGTAGAGCCTCGTGTTGATCCGCGAGAGGATCCACGTAGGGAGCCACGTGCCGAGTCACGTATTGAGCCACGTGAGGAGCCCCGCGTTGATCCACTAGAGGTGCCACGTGTGGAGCCTTTCGTTGAGATTCCTGACACAATAGTAGAGGAGGTAGGGTCAGCTTCCCGTGCACGGAACAGGAGTCCTCCGAGACCTTTGAGACGAGATGAGATCCAGAGGGCAGAACAGGTACATCATGGATTGTATGAGGATGGTGTGGAAGGGCCAGTTGTGGGACTTAGAGATAGAGGGGACCCCATCAGAGATCTACTTAGGCTCAACCCACCCACTTTCGCAGGTGCTACAGAGGGAGCTATGGCCGAGGCTTGGCTGATTAGCTTAGATAGGTGTTTCACTTTGTGACCATATGGAAGCAACATGAAAGCACGAGTGGTAGTCCATCTTCTTAGGGATGCAGCAGCTACCTGGTGGCGCACAGAGGAGTGCAAGCGCTGACTTTCTGTGGATACACTCACATGGGACATCTTCATAGAGCGCTTTAATGCGTGATATTTGTCAGAACATTACAGACAGCGCAGGATCGATGAGTTCCATGATTTACAGCAGAGGAGACTCACTGTTACTCAGTATGAGAGTCGATTCATTGAGCTTTCTCGTTACGCGGAATACCTCCACGACGAGAAAATCTTAATACACAAATTCATCAAAGGGCTGAATCACGAGATAGCAGGACCTGTTCGTATGGCAAATCCCCAGACCATGAGCGAGGCTGTTGAAAAGGCCCTTATATCAGAGGAAATTCAACGACGAGGGCAGAATTCACGCCCGCAGTACCAGGAACGTAATCCCCAGCAACAGCAAAACTTTTGAAGGCCTCAAAACACAACACAGAAAGGAGGATATAACTCTTCCTCATTACCTCCTAGGCCTCCATAGCAGCAGCAACATCAGCAAAATCTAAATTCCAATAGAGGGGTCAGGGAGGACAGAACCGCGGATGGCAGCAGCAGGGTCCACGCAGAGATCAGAGACAGCAGGGTTCATTGGCAGGACCCGCGAGGTCCCAGCAGTCTTACAGAGGCTCACAGGGATCCACTGGACGGACTGGGCAACAACAATCGGGCAGAACACAGTCAGGGCAGTTACAGGTTAGAGGACCATGTTATGTGTGTGGTGGGGCAGGGCATCTGGCTAGAGAGTGCCTGCAGGGATTTACAGCAGGGGGACAGCCCCGATCAGGAGGATCTGAGTAGACCGTAGGTGACGTGGGCAGATCCCACCACATGTTTGCAGTGGTTGATAACCGCCAGGCTGATTTCCAGGCTTCCGTCATCGAGGCAGCAGGTATGATTGGAGACCTCCCCATCTCGATCCTTTTTGACTCAGGAGCTACTAACTCCTTTTTGTCTACATCGTTAGTGGAGCGTTGCAGGCTGGTGGCTTCTAGGCAAGACATTAGGTGGGAAGTTGAGTTGGCCTTAAGGGCCAGGATGTCAGTAGATACCTTGGTTAAAGACTGTGAGATCACTTTGGGATCATTCACCACGACATGTGACCTTAGGATTATGCCGTTAGGATCCTACGGTGTAGTTCTGGGAATGGATTGGCTTGCGGCACATAGAGCCAAGCTTGACTGTCGCCAGAGGATGATTAGCTGTTTGGACGATCATGGTTCGCTGGTTGAGATAGTGGGCATTCAAAAGCCCACGGCTGTTCGCATGATATCCGCTCAGTAGCTTAAGCGCTGTATGCGGAAGGGATGTCAAATGTTTGCCATCACAGTCAGTGATAGAGCAGAGGATGAACCTGAGGCTACTTTAGATGATCACCCTATCCTTAGAGAGTTTGCCGATGTATTTCCGCCGTAATTACCAGGTATGCCTCCACGCAAAGAAGTGGACTTCCACATCGACTTAGTGCCGGGTGCAGAACCGATATCCTGTGCACCTTATAGGATGACTACACATGAACTCACTGAACTTAAGCTGCAGTTAGAGGAATTACTTGAGAAGGGGCACATCCGACCTAGCGTTTTGCCATGGGGCGCACCGGTTATCTTCGTGAAGAAGAAGGATGGGTCTCTTCATTTATGTATGGACTACAAGCAGTTGAACAAGGTGACGGTGAAGAACCGTTATCCTCTGCCTAGGATTGACGACCTTTTTGATCAGATGCAGGGAGCCAGAGTGTTCTCAAAAATTGATCTAAAATCTGGGTATCACCAATTGCACATCACGGAGGCAGATATTCATAAAACTGCTTTTCGAACCAGATATGGCCATTACGAATTTACAGTGGTACCCTTCGGGTTGACGAACGCTCCTGCAGTGTTCATGAGTCTCATGAACGGGGTGTTCCGTACTTACCTAGATCGGTTCGTGATCATATTTCTAGATGACATTTTGATTTATTCACGGACTGAGGAGGAGCACGTGGAGCACTTGCGTCAAGTTTTGTAGCAATTACGAGAGCAGCAGCTTTATGGCAACTTAGCGAAGTGTGCCTTCTTCAGGACAGAGGTGCAGTATTTGGGACACATTTTATCAGGCGATGGCATCTCCATAGATCCATCTAAAATCAGAGCAATTCAGGACTGGCCGGCACCCACCAACATGATAGAGGTCAGAAGCTTTATGGGGTTAGCCGGGTATTATCGTCAGTTTGTCGAGGGCTTCTCCAGGATAGCACATCCCATTACTTCCCTTCAGCAAAAAGGGAAGGGTTTCATGTGGACCGAGCAGTGTGAAAAGGCCTTTGGAGTCCTCAAGGAGCGTCTTACCAGTGCTCCTATTTTAGCGGTCCCAGATCCTACAGAGGAGTTTGTAGTTTGCACAGATGCATCATTAGAAGGTTTGGGAGCCGTGCTTATGCAGGGTGGTCGAGCGATCGCATATGAATTGCAGAAACTGAAGACACATGAGTTAAATTACCCTACTCATGACTTAGAGCTCGCAGCAGTCATTCATGCTTTGGTTCGCTGGAGACACTTCCTCCTAGGTCGATGCTTTGAACTCCATTCGGATCATCATAGTTTGTAGTATATTTTTACACAGCCAAATTTGAACGCCCACCAACGGTGTTGGATGGAATTCCTATGCGAATACGACTTCGATGTCCACTACATCAAAGGGAAGGAGAACGTGGTCGCTGATGCTTTGAGTCGAAGGCGCCATGAGATCCTAACCCTGACCTTGAGGGTGGACTTGAAAGATCACATCTTACAGCATCTACCGGAGGACGAATGGTTTCTTGAGGTGCAACAGGCATTACTAAATCAGAAGGCCCTTAAGGGCAAATTTACAGGATATACCCTTGAGTCTGATGGTATGCTTCGACATCGGCAGTGCATCTATGTACCCCATGCGGGTAATCTTCATACAGTAATCCTATCAGAGGCTCATAGAGCACCCTATGCAGCACACCCAGGAGTAAAGAAGATGCATGCTGACATACGACAGCATTATCATTGGGCTGGGATGAGGCGTGACATTGCCGATTTCGTTGCTCGTTGCCTGGAATGTCAGAGGGTCAAGGCCGAACATCAGCATCCAGCGGGACTGTTGTACCCTCACGAGATACCTGAATGGAAATGGGACACCATTTCTATGGATTTTATCATTGGTCTACCTATGTCATCATGTCGCCATGATGCTATTATGGTGATAGTTGACAAGCTGACCAAAGTGGTGCATTTTTCACCAATATGCACAACATACAATGCACCATCGGTGGCAAAGGTGTTTCTTGATCAGATTGTTAGACTTCATGGGGTACCTCGCCGCATTATATCTGACAGAGACTCCGTATTTACGTCATCGTTCTGGAGAGCCTTACATCAAGCATTGGGCACACAGCTCAACTTTAGTTCAGCCTATCATCTGGAAATCGATGGACAAACAGAGAGAGTTAACCAGGTGTTAGAAGACATGCTTCACATGTATGTGATGGACCATCAGTCTAGATGGGAGGAATACCTATATCTAGTTGAGTTCGCCTACAATAATGGGCATCATAGCTCGTTGGGTATGCCTCCTTTCCAGGCATTATATGGCAGACCATGCAGAACACCTTTGAGTTGGGATCGGATAGAGGACAGAACGGTCATCGGTCCAGAAATAGTTTAGAATATGGAACAACAGGTCAGACAGATTAGACAGAGACTTCAGGAAGCACAGGACAGGCAGAAGAAGTATGCCGATGCTAAGAGGACAGACCGAAGCTTCTCTGTGGGGGAAAGAGTATTTTTGAGAGTGCAACCGCACAAGAGTCCAATCCATTATGGGAAGGGCTCTAAGCTCGTACCTCGATTTGTAGGACCTTTAAAAATCTTGGAGCGGATAGGACCAGTAGCCTATCGTCTAGCCTTGCCACCTAGCATGTCACATATCCACGATCTATTTCATGTATCAGTTTTACGTCAATATATTTCTGACTTATCTCACGTGTTGGATTGGAGTGCTCTTCAGGTAGAGGCAGATGGACAGCTGGCGCTGGAGCCAATTCGCATATTGGCTCATCGGACGCTGGCCCTTCGAGGTCAAGAGCTGGACTAGGTTAGAGTCCAATGGGACCTATACGACGAAGTCACTGCGACTTGGGAAGATGCAGAGAGACTGAAGACCCTTTATCCTCACCTTTTTGACGACTTCCAGGAGGAAGTACAGTCTTAGGGGGAGAGGATGTGAGGACCACCCTTTTTACTTCTGTTGTTATGACTATTTACATTACTATTATTGTTACTTTTTATATTTGTGGGATAGCAGCTCCTGAATTTGCCAAATTATTAAACTTTATTATGATTACGGAAAAACTAATTGGGTGATGTTTGGATAAGTTTACATTTCAGAAAAAGTTAATTAGGTGATGATGGAAAATTGTAATATGATTCCATTTATGCTAATTAGAACTATGTCATGATAATGCATGTTTTTAAGTTGCTTCGGCTATGATGATTATATGTGGATACTGATCTTGTAATTTAGTGTGTAGGATTTACTAATCGAACCACAGATTTCGGAGATCATTCCGCACCTTGTTATTTGTTATTCCTTGTTAAGCCAATCTGGTTCCACGAGGAACCAAGATCTCTCTGTGTTAGATGTGATGTTGTAATGTGGTCTTTCGTATGGTCGAGTGGGTTAGGTTACCCTCATGTGACACTATTTTATGATTTGTGTTGTAAAAAGATTGAATTTGAATTTCTTTATTTTATTTAAATCTATGAGGCTTTTTCTTGTGCTTTACCTTGACCAGGGTGTCTTGTATGGGTCAAAGTTGACCCTAGGTGATACCCCATGGGTCCAGGGGCCCATTTGGCATGGGTAACCCTTGGGTAACCTCCATCTAGTCATCTTAACTTCCCCCTAAAGTTAAGTGGCGAAAATTGGAGGTATGGAGGGGACATGATGGGTTGTACCAACACCCAACCCATCCCTCTTCAATCCCCAAGGTAAGAGATGACTACAAACCCATCCATTATTGAAGGATTGACTTGAAGTCACCCTCTCCATTAGTGAGATTCCCCCATGTGTTGTGGGGCCATCCATGTGAAGGAGGGAAGAAGAGGCATGGGTCACCTATCTTTTCCTCCTTTAACTCCTTTTATTTCTCCCATGCGTAAGAGAAATGACATGAGGAGAGGGATAAGGAGTACTCTAGGGATGGGTGAGTGACATAAGCCACCAGGACAGAATAGTGGTTTTGGGGGAGGGTGAGGAGGTGACAAGTGTCACCTCCCCATTCCTCTAAACTGAAAAGAATTTGGGTTATTTGTTTTCCAATTTTGGGATGAGAGGGAGTTAGTTGAATTTTGGGAGAGTTTTTATTGTTGCCAAAAATAGGAAAGTTAGCTTGGAGGTGAGGAAAGGGAGAGGGAGTTGTTGGCTAAGGTTGGAAGAGAACTCAGTGGAGCTCTGCAACAGTTTCATTCCAGGAGGGCTTTGTAAGGTTGGTTTGATTTTTACCTTTCTTTCGTATATCTGAATGTGTATGTAAAGTGTGTGAAAGATGATTATTTGTTTGTGTTTTAGATGTGTTTTCTGTGGGGTTTGTTGTCGGGTTGTTTGACAGAGCTTCTCCCACTTGGGAGAAATGCTCATCAAGTTTGGGGTAGGGGAGGAGAGATCCTCCTCGGGTGCATACCTGTTTCCTTCTTTTGGGATGTTGAAAGCCTTGAGGGCATGTATCTGTGACTGTATCTTTGACTTGAGAGTCAAATACAGATTTCTTAAAAAAATTTGTGATCAAACTTGGTTTGAGGCCAAGAGAAATTGTGTTGGTTAAATTATCTGTAAGGGTGACACTCTGGAGTCGAGTGTGTCCACTCTCCTGCCCCTTATGAAACTCACTGTAGTTGAGTTTTCGTGTTGTGTAATTTACCACGGGTCTTTGTGTGCTTTGGGTTTGTTGTTGTCCCTATTGTGAAGTGGAGTACTTGAGTTACCCAGGTGTGAGTATGGTCTCCCAAGCTCGGGGGTGACCCTCTTGCGGGTCTATGGAAGGGAGGAGAGCTAGATGAGTGGTGTTTTCTTCTTTGTTTGTCTTTGATACGCAGGTTTCCTCTTGGAGCTTATGGTTGGAGTTGGAGAAGTTATATTTATGAAGAAACAGTTTATTCTTCTTTGTCATGAGAATTAGATCATGCTCATTTCATAAGAGTTGAAGAGAGAGCACCTCTCTTGATATTGTTGTAACTTATTGACACCCTGGGAGTGAAGGAAATCACCTCCCTGATCTTGTTATTGATGGACTTTTACTTGGTTGTTACAAGCTATCTTTTGTATGTTGTTTGGGAGAAGGAAGTTCATATCTCCCTTAGAGTGTGAAGAAGATGTGGAATGTTAGTTGTATGTATCCACGGTTTAAAATTATCTCTTGCTATAAGTAGTGGAAGAGTTAACTTTTCTGTATTATGAATGTTGTAAACAGATGCCTTAAATTTTCACGTTAAGTTGCTTTGTAAACTTATTCTAAATAGCAATTTTATTGTGTTTAATGTGTTATTGAAAAGATGGGTTCCTTAGTTAATCTGATCTTGTATATGAAAATCAAGGATAAATCTACTTAATTAGATGAAAATACAGTTTAAAATGATTAAGTTTCTTTTTCATTAAATAATGGTTTCAGTTATTTGGTAAAGTTTAGAGAAAATCTATTATGTATTTACTTCTGTTTGTCCAAGAGTTGAAATGGACATTTATTAATTGTAGAAATAAACTGATTAAAACTTCATTTCTTAAGTATATATATATATTCTTTATTGAATTTCTTACTTGATCATTTTAACAAGATATGAGAAACTGAATAAATTGTTTAATTTGAGGAAATTAAGTGATATTATGAAACTGAAATATATATATATAATAATTGTTATATATCTATCATTAAATATTAATGATGTGAATTAAAACTCATGAAATTCGAAATAAGAAGATGGAGGTTTCGCTGTGTAAAACACAGTTTTAAAAAAATATATATATATTACAATGTTGGCGATGGGGTTGAAAACCCCACCATAGTCCCTTGGAAAATATGTGGTGTGGGGAGGGGTGGAGCCCCACCCACACCCCATATCGTGGAATGTGGGTGGGACTCCACCCCTCCCCACATCCCCTTGCCTTTGAAACCCCGTGGAGCCCGTCCAAACGCCGCCTCCGCCGCTGTACATTGCTTCCGCCGCACGGCCCTTCCGCCGCCCGATCTCCACTCGCCACTATGGCGCCTACCTCCGCCCGCCACAGTCCCCTGCGCCCCTCCATTGCCCTCCACTGCTCGCTTCACCCTCTGCCATCCGCCATGCCCAGCGCCGCCGCCCCTGTCAATGGATCTGTTCGCCGCCCTATCTCCTCCTCTGGCGCTCACAGCAAACAAAAAAACTAAAATAAAATGAAAATGTTAGCATAAGAGATGTTAGGGCTATGTAGCCCTAACATATATGAGTGGGTTCATTTAAATATATATATATATATATATATATACTTAAAGAGGTTCTCAGTTAGGGTTGTTTGTTTTGTGTTATACAAAACAATCTTATAAACTATGTTAGATTTTCCATGGTTTAGGTTCTTGTTTTAAAGAGGAGAGCCTCTTACTAAATATATAATGGATTATAAATGTATATATATATATATATTAAATATATAAAAGAAAAAAAACCATAGTAATAATAACAACAGTAATTATAACGATAAGAGAAATATAATTGTATATATATGTTTATATATATATATAAATGTATCGTTACATACATATATTCGTTAATTGATAAGTTTATCGAAGAGGCCATTTGTTTCTCCTTACAATATAAGAGAAAATAAAATTATAATTTAACGAGAGCATAAAGGAATATACTGTAATACTTTGGGAAGAGTTTCTCGGAAGTTTCAACTATCAACGCAAGTCAATAACCGGGAAAATGAAGAGGAAAATTACACGTCACCTTGCTTAAAAGATCACTGGAAATAAACTTAAGAAGCCATCACAGACATTCCATGTGAGGCCATTTTAATCTCAACTGTAGTAAATGTCCACATAAGTAAACCTATAAGAGAGTCAGAAGAAGAAAAACTAACATTGGAAAACACAGAGGAGAAAATGTGCGACATTTCCCACATGGGATAAGAGAACTAAGTTGATGGACCATACCGCTAAATTTGCTTAGGAACAAGTTTAATTAATACAAACGAAGAGGAGAAACCTAGATTCGGAGAAGACTAGGAGACCGGGTCCAACGAAGTAGTAAACCAACCTATGTGACTTGGACCATCCGGAAGTTAGGTTTAATGTCAACAATAGATACAGTGATAACCCTGATTGATGTCAAATATGAAGAAAGGACCGGATAAACATAAAGAAAGCATAGAAAACGAAAGAGAGAGAGACCAAAATATAAACAAACTAAATTAGCAGAGAAATAGTTAAGGTGAGCACGATAAAAATACAATCAAAATTAAGACCCAGAGAAAAGGGAAGAGAAAGCAAACAAACCACCTTGTTGAGAATGCTAAGTCGAAGGAGGAGTATATTTCAGGAAACAAGAGAGGAGATAGACAACCATGCCTTGCTGAAAAATGACTCAATAGGGAGATCACGATTTGGTTTAGTCAGAACAAGGCGTCGTGGGAAGTTGTTAATCTCTCAATGAACCATGTGTGTAATATAGGGTTGAGTAATTCCCACTTACGCCGTAAGGCGTTATGCTGCTGGAATCTGCCGAGACTTAGATTTAGGAACTTTGATATTAAAAACCTTGTAGTGAAGTTAACGGTGTCGTAGAGACCCCCTTGTTGGTCTACTCGTGTCCAGTTGCACGCAATTGTACTTGTACCCCGCCGACAACTGTAGTGTTTTCGCCTTGAGCGAACACCACCGAGCATGCTTACGCATGCGAGGGGGTTTTTAGGGAAGCATGAGAAAATTTTTTTATATTTCATGTCATAACCACATGACAAATGTGGCTATGACACGTGTGATGTGTGTTGTGATCACATGGAAAATGTAGGCATGACAGATTGGAAGAATCTGTAGCAACTTCATAAAGTATTTCTAGAACATCTCCGGAGCTGTTAAAACAATCATCTTTTGTTATTAACTACTCAATTTTTTACTAGATCTCCTCAAATTCTTTCTGGGTTTTGTTCCACTCATTTTATCCTTTCCATATCATTTTGAATTTCTGATTTTTATTACGAAATGACAAAGATATCATGGTTTTACTGAAACTACTTTTTTTTTACTTTTTCTCTTTTACATCTTCAGCGCTCTGTAACAATCAATTTTTGTCATTAATCATTTATTCATTTTAATGAATCTCCTCAAAATGCCTCATGGATTTTTTTCTCTCTCTTTGAGCTTTCTGGATCATTTTGAAATTCTAATTTTCATTAAGAAATGAGTGAGAAATTGCAATTTTACTGAAACTACATTTTTCACTTCTGCATCTCTGACACTCTGCATCTCTGATGCTCTACATCTCTAGAACTCTATATATCTATAGAACTTTTCATCTATGGAGCTCCAACTTGGTATGAATTTTAGTCTTCAATAAATCATTCACCTACATTATAGCATCTTGCACATACTCATGAAAAAAATATTAGAAACTAAGAAGCCATTTGGATCACATTAGTACTAAAAACAAACCAAATATCTACTTTACACTCTACCTTAAAATAACTAGAAATCTCTCAAATTATACTCAAATCCACTTTAAAGCTTATTTATTAAGAAGAAAGAGATGTTTATATTTGGATTAAATATGAGACAATTTATTGTCTCATCATCTCCCCCACATTTAAGTCCTTGTAGGTCCTCCTATAGACTATTTTCTTCTTCCATCTAAAATTTCCACATAGAGCTAAGAAATTCAACACTTGTATCTCTTTTACCATTGTTGTTGTGTAAAAAATGGAGAGATTTTTTTCATTATAAGGCTAATTGGAACAAAAACCTCTCTCAGTTTTTCATTTGAAGTTTTGTAGCTTCCTCTAGCCTACAAAAGTATGAGTGTCGAAGATGCTCTAGAATTGTTCTACTGACCTCCTGAACTAATGTTTTGATGACCTCCATAGTTTCTATTCTGATGATCTCCAGAGCTAATATCCTATTGTGCATCTCTAGATCTAATACCATGTTGTGCATCTCTGGAGTTGTTGTTTTGTTGATCTCCGAAGCTGCTATTCTACTGATCTCTAGAGCTACT
This sequence comes from Cunninghamia lanceolata, assembly GCA_027924645.1. Classification (NCBI taxonomy): domain Eukaryota; kingdom Viridiplantae; phylum Streptophyta; class Pinopsida; order Cupressales; family Cupressaceae; genus Cunninghamia; species Cunninghamia lanceolata. The sequence goes on from BSBN01000193.1 coordinate 13,035,069, forward strand.
ATTCTGATTGCTCTGGAGATGTTGTCCTGAGAGCTTCAGAGTTGCTGTTTTGAGAGATAAAAAAAAATTCTCTTTTTTTGAAAGTGGACTAAGCATAATGAAATAAATTTTTAACTGAATAAGAGTAAAATAATAAAGCAAATACCTAAGTCCATCTTAGTTTTCCATGTGACCATCATGCACCAATTTGTTCTCCACCTTTTTAGCCCATGTTCCCCATGATGCATACAAAGAGGTTTTCAACTTCTGAGAACAATAAGAGGATCATTTATGCTGAATAATAATTGTATCAACCTTATTCTGGTGAGCAACAACTTGTATATAAAAGTGCATGTGTAAAACACTTATTTGCAAAAAGTAAACCAACCCTAACCTACTGTACTTAGTGATGTAGAGATCAGTTACACAAAACCATTGTCTGGTTGTGGAAAATAATTTCCTTTTCTCAAAATATGGATCCATGCATTCAACTTTTTGAAAGAAAAGGAAAACCATGAGAAGAAGATGACTGAAAATTTGAACTTTGATGCTTCACCTTCCTTTGAAATAACAACCTTCTCCATAATTTCTGATTCTAGTACATGCATGGGTTGATTGGAGAGATCTTGCAATCCTTCCCTATGTTCTGGTGCATGCATGATTAGAGACAACTCTTTGTTGTTCATGGGCTGATTGGAGAGATCTTGAAACCCTTCCTCATATTCTAGTACGTGCATGATTAGAGGCAACTCTTTGTTGTTAATATCTAATCGTACAACCCTCCTTGGACTTTAAAGGCATCCAAATAATACTCTGCCATTCAAGCTCCTCTACTGGAGACATGATTTCTTCATTATACTTGTTACAGGATATTTCAAGCAATAGGGCATCAATGTCTCCTTCTAAAATGCATTTTTCCTTGTTGGACATTGGAGTCATGATCATCTAGTTGAAGAGGCTACACAAGAGTTGAAATTACAAAACAACAAGGTTTTTCATCTTCTTTGCATGCAAGAACCTTATGATTTTGATCTATTGTTTTGGGGGGTTTTGGCATATAGATCTCTCTTAAGGAACTTTTTTTATCTACCTATGCTGAAAACTAGACTTCAAAACAATAAACCTAAAAAGAGTACCAAACTAATTTTCCCCTCTTTTTGACCTGTTGTCACCAAATCAACATTAACTCCCTAATGACACCTATCCTTGGCAATGATGCCAAAAATGACAAGGGTCATTGTAGTCCTCATCATTTAATTTTAATAAATATCAATCCAAGGTGGTGTCCATGGTTGTATGCAAAAGGGAAGAGGAATAACTTGCATGGCAATCCATTCTACAAAAGGGAATTGACAACAATTGCATGAAACAAACTAGGGTTTAACTCTGCTGAAAAAGACAACTTAGTCTAAGGAAAGCAATAACTTGAGTAGCTAATGTAATTTTGGAATAAAGGAATTGCATAACAGAAAAACAACTTAATCTAAGTAAAACAATAATTGGAACAACTAAAGGAATTCTGAATAAAGAAACTACATAACAACAAAGCAACTAATCAAACAAAGAAATATAGTCTCTGCCCTTTAGTTGGAGTGGACCCTTGCTTCACCTCCAGAGAGAGACTAATCAATTCTAGCAATTAGCAAATTGGTAGAACAACTTCTTTTATTCAAAACATTCAAGATCAAGAGTACATGCTGCTGAGAAATATCAGAGTTCTTTTTTTAATTTATTCTTTTACAACTTCCCTCTTTATTCTATGCCATAGTTCTCTATATATAACTATGTTTATTAAATTCTAATTGAGATTCTCTCTAGAGTATAGAATTTATTCATGCATCTAACTAAACTTATTCATCGAGTTAACTAAATGTATTCATTTAGTTAACTGATTATACAACTACAGATTACAAGGCAAAACATGCAATGCCTTTTACAAAGACATGCAATGACACTAAATGTGTATTCTTTGCATGGAATAATTACTCATAATTAGATCCATTAATTTAGGAGTAATTATATTCAATCTATCCTTCAAAAATCTCAAAGTGTGTGTTGGTAGATTGGAAGAATCCACAACAACTTCATAAAGTATTTCTAGAACATCTTCTAAACTGTTAGAACATTCATCTTCTGTCATTAACTGCTAATTCTTTTACTAGATCTCCTCAAATTATTTTTGTCTTTTGTTCCCCTTACTTTCATATTTCTAGATCATTTTGAATTTTTGAATTTCATTAAGAAATGAGAGAGATATCAAGGTTTTACTGAAACTATTTTTTTTTTTACTTTTTCTCTTTTACATCTCTAGGGCTCTGTAACAGTCAATTTATGTCATTAACCATTTATTAATTTTAATGAATCTCCTCAAAACACCTTTAGGGATTTGTTCCTCTCTCTTTGATATTTTTGGATCATTTTAAAATTTTGATTTTCATTAAGAAATGAGTGAGATATTGCAGTTTTAATGAAACTGTATTTTTGACTTCTGCATCTCTGGCACTCTACATCTCTAGCGCTTTGCATCTATGGAACTATGTATCTCTAGAACTTTGCATCTCCAGAGCTCCAACTTGGAAAGAGTTTTAGTCTTTAATAAATCATTCACCTACATTATAGCATCTTGCACATACTCATGAAGAAATATTAGAAACTAAGAAGCAATTTGGATCACAATAGTACTAAAAACAAACCAAATATCTACTTTACATTCTACCTTAAACAAGCTGGAAATCTCTCAAATTATACTCAAATCCACTTTAAAAATTATTTATTAAGAAGAAAGAGATGCTTCTATTTGGATTAAATATGAGACAGTTTATGGTCTCATCAAGCCGCCTATCACTTTTTAAAAGTATTTTCTTTGTGACAAGCATATTACTTCCTTGACATGTAGCAATATGTTGTTGCTTCATCGCATTGTTTTCTTACTACACAACTTTGTTCTAATTCATTATTCTAAAAGCTACAATGGTGTATTATAAAGACACATGTCTGTCTTACTTGGGGTAAAGTCTTTTGTGATCCCTCTGAGGTATTGTTGTCTCACAAATGGCTAGTTCCTACTAGCCAAGAATATTTTGTTGATATCTTCATAGTTTGATCTAATAGACACCACCATGTGGCAATATCCTATTTCCACATGTAGAATCACTTACCCCGCACCCTTTCATTCGCTAGCCTTTTCCAGGGTTACAACAGTGTACGGTAGCAACACCTGTCAACCGAGTAAAGTAAAATCAACGACGGTGTTTTAATTTGTTATACCAAGGGCGATGCAATGGTGAGGTCATCACACATGCTTCTAGATAGCATCAAGTGTTGAGGCTATGATGATGCGATATGGTGACACTTGTCCATTCCAAGGAAGTAAGATTGACAGTGGTGTTTTAAGGTTCTCAATTAATAAATATCTTATGTTCCAATGCACTATGTAGCTTCAAGGTGTTGGTTCTTCAGTCGAGGTGGTGATGTAGCCCTGGAATGTGATGACCATTGATTCAAGGTGTGGTCTTAATTGAATGGTTTATATTCAAAAGAGGGGATCATTCGCGACATACAAATTAAATGCAGAATGTGTTCAATTGAGAAATTAATGATGCGATGACAGGAAATAAATGGATTTCATCCTCCATTTTGAAGTCCATTATGCAATTCTAAGCATACAGAAGGCTTTTGCAAGTTGAAGCAAGTTGTGACTAAGTAGTTGATGATTTCAACTTCAAAGTTCAGGTGCCCTAATCACTGATAAACTGGTATGTATATCAATTTCCCTATCTGTGACCTGCATTGAATGTTTGTGGTTTTGTGGTAGTATTATAAAGCCCCTTCTCAAGTTGTTGGAGATGTCAAGCCCCACCCCTCCTTTTTTGTAGTATATCCTTTTGTTTGTAATCATGAGTCAGAGATCTAGTCATGGAGGTAAAATTTAGAGGGATTTATCCCAAGACCTTACAAACCAGCTTCTAGGATCTTCTAAAAACTATAAACATGCTCAAGGTACCAAGTAATTGACAAATAGGTTTCAAGATTTTCAAAAATTCATTAAGGATGCAATTCTACCAATAGGAGGGTGGGAGCTATTTGAATTTGGATGCAACAATCATGCCCTGGAAAAACCCATTTCACACATTTGGGAGTTGGATTTAAGGAAATTAGATGTCCACAATGTATTTGTAAATGTGTACATTGTCCAAGAAATTAGCCAAATCTATAATCCAAAAACTCGGATGCTATCAAATTATAAGGGTGAGCAAATGTTCCATCTAAACATAGAATCGACAATTGAAGTGTTTTGTCTGAATCCCCTAGCCCATGAAAGACTTGATTTTGAGGAGTTAAATAAGGAATACAAAAAAAATAAACATGCTTATTGTAGATAAGGAAAACAAATGAAGTTAGAAATACAAACCAAATGCATAAATACACAAAGTTATACCTTCATATGTGATCCCTCTCCTTGATAGAGTGGAAGGAGTTGCACCCAAACTCCTTAGATTTACCCAAGTAGATGAATGTGGATTGCTCTTTGAGATTCAACACAATATGATGAGAGATTGGAGGATAGATTGATAGGTTGGATAGAGATGAGAGATAAGGCTAAAGTGATTTTGGCATTATGAGGGTATGATGAGGAGATTTGAGAGAAATTTGGGCATGATAAGGATGCAAGAAGAAGTTGTTTTCAATGGCTTGGGTGAGGGTCTTATTTATATATTTTTGGAAAAGGGATAGAGGGTGAGGATTAAAATATGAGATCAAGGGCTAGAAATGCTTGAGAGTTAGGGTTAGGATTGAAGTTATAGCCTTGTGACAAGTGTCACAAGAGGAGTGGATGAGAGAGATCAAGGGTTGAGATTTGGTCAATGGGATTGGAGGGCTCTCATTATTTGTGAATTAAAAATTCACATGGGGAAAGGTGTTGAGGATAAAAATGAATTAAAAATTCATTTTTGGGAAGAGTGAATATGACAAGTGAATTAAAAATTCAACTCATGGGGGAGTGTGAATTAAAAATTCACTTTTATGTGGAGATGTGAAGGTTGAAGGACACATGTACACTTACATGTGTAAGAGGGTAATAAATGAGTTGTAAGGAGGATTTGACCCTTTGAATAATAAATTGATTTTTATTCAAAGGTGTGTGGGAGGATGGGCTAAGCAAGGTTAATTAAGTGTTTAACTTAATTAATTTGGGTCTAGGGGATAGGTAGGCTAGGGTAGCTAATTAAATAATTGTTATTTAATCAACTAGGCTAGGTTTAGGTTGATTAGTAGGGTAGATTAATTAGATAAGCATGATTTATCTAATTAATAGGGATTAGGGAGATGGACAAATTAGCTAAATAAATATTAGAAATATTTATTTAATTGATGAAGATAGTGTTGTAAGGTATAGTGATAAACTTAATGAATTAATTGATCACCAAGGATGGGTAAATGGTTAAGGGTAGATGATTAGGGATAAATTAATTAAATAAAATGAATTTATTTAATTAATAGGAGGGATAATTGGTAGTGTAGAGATACGAGAAATTGGTTTGCGAAGCAAGTCAATTTTAGGTGTCTACATTTGCCCCTCTTTGAAATGGTGTTGAGGCTAAGTAACACTATTTCAAAGAAGTTAAAATATAGAGTTGGATTGGATAGAAAAAGGTTTTGGCTTAGAAGAATAGGGTAAGTTTTAGGGATGATTGGTAAGGGGGATGCCCCCTCGAGAGGACATGTAAGTTGCAAGAATACGGGTGTGCTCTCGAAATGGATGGAACAGATTGGTAGAAGTGGTTGGAGGATAATGGGTGAGATAAAAGAATGATGATGGATTGATGATTATGTGATAGATGGATTGGAAAATGGATGATCATTGTTTTGAACTTGATTTAGAGCAATCCTAGGTTTGATATAGCAAAGTGGATATTTTCACCAATGTATAGAAGACCAAGGTGATGATGTTTATCCAACATTTGTATGAACTAGACACGCAAACAAGAGGGTGATCCCATGCATACCCAATATAGTACAACCTTGTCTAGATGAGGGAAGGGGACTCATAGCATAAGCCCTTAATACACAAAAGGTATGATGAACCTTAGATGCACATGGAGATCAATATGCTAGAACCGACCCTACGATCCACAAGATATGAATACTAGCTTGGAGTAATGAAACCAACCCACAAGAACAACATACAAAAGCAAGACTATGCCCCATTCTAGATGTTTTTTCCACATACGATGATATAGTGAGATCAAGGTAGTTTTGATGTGATCTTCGAATAGGACAAAAGATAAAAAAATCAAAAACCAAAAGACCAACAAACCATACAAATACCCATTGTATCTCTTGCCAAGATGGATGATGATAAGATAGATTCTACCTATCGTAGGAACGATATATCCTAAGGTAGGAATCAATGGATGATTGGATCATGCTTAGTTGATGTTGTTGGATTGGCGCAAGATATGATGGTTACAAGTTGTGGTCGATGCTGATTTGATAGTTGATAATTTTTGTTAAGGGATGATGCTTTGATAGGTAATGCGATGCTTGGGATATGGCATTTGGATCTAGTGTAAGTTCAACAGGTAGGGACCATCTAAGTGGGTTGGATGGGTGCATCTTATGTACCTGAATACTGGAAACAACCTTCGTATTCCAGACTGCCTACATACCCTATATCCACGAGATCAAGGCACATTAAGATGCGGGTGGTGATGATATGTAGTTCTGATTTGTGATGATGATGTGGGATGATTGAGGATAGATGTGATGATGATGAGATGTTGATGGAACGATGTTGATTTTGGGATGGATATTTTTGGGATTTTATGGATTTTTGGATTTTTTTTTGGATTTTTGTGATTTTGGAAAGGGCATGGTTTATTATGATGGTTGCATTGGATTGCATTTGGATAGCCTTTGTGCTAGATACCAATGACAAGGGAACACCAAGTTTAGAGGTGGAGGTGATGGGATTGGGTTGGGGGATTGGAGATGAAAGGATAATGGATAGGAGATTTTGATAAATGGATAGATACATGCGGATAAGGGGTAGGATGGGGGATAAAGGATCTAGTAGGGATACATGATAAGTAGATGGAGGAATTGTCAATGGAAGGTGATAGAGAGGAGATTCATGATAGATGGATTGGAAGATAGAGATAGGGATGCAAGATAGATGGATGAGAGATGGGGATAAGGATTTACTCCAAGGGCTATGTTGCAAGGAATCATATGCCCCAATGCTTAGGATTTTGCATGATGGGTTTACGTTTGAGTGGATGGGCTTTGTAGTAGATGGATGGAGGATATGCTTAGAAAGGGAGTGTACCGAGAGGTGTCCAAAGGAAGTGGGGGATATTTTGCCCCTTGTCTTTATCAAGATCTAACCTGAGGAAGATATAGCAGATAGGATGGATGGGAAATGGTAGGATAAATAGGGGATGGTGGATAGGAATATGATAGGATAAGGATACATGGATAGGATTTGCAAAAGGATGTTATGGATGTGGATGATTTTGCCCTTGAGTGTAGGGTACAAAATGGATGGAGAAGGGATTACGCATGACACCCACAAGGGGTTTTCATCATGGTACTTGCCCAAGGCACCACAAGGATTGGTTTTCACCATTTGGATAGATTTTTTCTCTTTACTATTTTCTTGATTTTTTTTATTTTTTTGATGGAATGGGGACTCTAGCATCTATTTCCATAGTAAGGAGAAGATGGTCCCATGTTGGATAACATTATGGATGACAATTGCATGGATGTCGGTGGATAGTGGGTAATGATGTGGATTACGCAGATTATGATGTGGATTATGCAATAACATGGACCATAGGAATGTGATGGGGAAGATATGTAGGATAGTGGATGAGAGATGGAGAAATGGGGGTATGTGGGAATGTCAAGTGGTGGAGGGGAACCAAGACCAATGGTTGCACACATTGTGATGTATTTGGAAGCTTGTACTTTGGATGTGGAGTTGGGAGTAATGGGGATCAGGATAGGGGATTTTTGGATGGTCAATTTAGGGTTTTAGGGACCCAAACAGACTTAGGATTTATGGGATTTTTAAATGGGGAGTGAGGTGTTTGGGAGTTTAGAGTGAATTGGGAGGTGGATGCCTCATTTGTTTTGATTGATCTTTGCTTAGGGACCCACACCATTTTTGTTTTTTCTTTTTCTTGTGATGGTGTGAGCTTTGATAGCCTTTTGGATTTTTGATTTTTCTTGGAAGGGATAACATGTTTAGGCTTTTGTCCTTTATGAGTCAAGGCATTCAAATTTTTGAATCCCATGGATTTTGGGGAAGCTTCATGTTTGAAAGATGTGTTCTTTTGTTGGTCTTGATTGGGAAATTTAGGGGTTTATGGGTGGAGGGGTAAAAAGTGGATTTATGGATAAATGAATGAGGGGATTTGAGGATAGGGATGTTTGGGAGGATGGGAGGATAAGAGGATTTGTGGATAGGGATGTTTGGAGTTGGTAGGATAGGAGGTAAAGTGGATTTAATAGGAATATTTGGAGTTGGAAGTAGTGGAGGTAAATTTGATGGAGGGAGATGGATGGTCACATGCTTTTACAAATGATAGGATGATGGAGGGATGGCGACATATGTTTTGGGAGTGTGATGAGATGCACCATGTTTGGGATTGGATGAATGGATTTTGGAAGGTGGGTGGATGGTATCAACATGTTTAGATTGTTTCCCTTGGGATGTATAGCCAAGGCCATGCGAGGATGGATGGAATGTGGTGTGGATGGGCTCCAAGATGCCTTGTTCATGAAGGCCTAAGCCTTTTCTTTGATAGTTCATATGTTGGAGCATGTGACATGCGATGGGATGTTTAGTGCTTTGGAAACAAGATGCGAGTCCATTATTTGTTGGAGAAGGATAGGTGGTGGATGGAAGTTGTTCACCTCCTATGAGGGAGTCACCACGGATGAAGGTGTTTTGGATTTGGGATGAGATTGGTAGATGGAGGTAAAGGATTCTTGGGGGATGGTAAAGGGGTGGTAGAAGATGGTGTGAGATCAATAAGTTGATCAATAGATGGGAGGGGATTGGGGATGGGATTAGATGGGATGTTTAGATCTTGATTAGGAGAAGGGGTTGATGTTTCAACATGCTTTGGATTTGATTCTTGACATAGCTCATGTGCTTGGATAGAAGTGGGAGTGACTTGGATAGATGTGGTGGGTGCTTGGATGGATGTGATAGGTGTTTGGATGGATGCGATAGGTTCTTGACTTATGGGTGTTTGATTCCTTGCTAATAACCAATGGATGGTATCCTTCATGAGTGTATGGGTTGAAGAACAATGTAATGGATGGATAATGATGGTGGATGGTGTAGGATTAGGATTGGGATTGGATAGGTGGGTGATAGGATTAGGTAATGATGGTTCTTGGATGGGTTCAAGGATAGGTGTGGGATTAGATGGTGGTGTTGGAGGGGTGGGGGAGTTGAAGGACTCTATATCTTTTCTTTCATTTTTTTATGTTCTTTGGAGGAAATCCCACAAGGATTCTTTGGATGTTGTGGGCTTGGGATTTGGATGATTTGATGGTGGATTAGATGGTGTATGGGTGATAGGGATTGGGGGATTGGGAGATACATAAGATGATGGATTAAGGTTGATAAGATTGGAGGCATATTGTGTTGGGGGGGTTGGGATCAATGGATTGTAAGGTAGGTAGGGTGATGGATTAAGGTTGATACGATGGGGATTAGAGGATGGGGGATTTGTATGGGGAAATGGTTGTTGGTATAAGGTTTGGATTTTGGATATAAGGTGTGCTAGATTGGTGTTCCCTTGATCAAAGTTACCATGACAAAGGTTAGGGGATGGATAAGTTAGAGGTATTGATTGGTTGGATAGGTATGATGGCATGGATGTATAAGGGGATGAAGATTGATATGATGTTAATGGGAATGAAAGATAGGGTGTTTGTTGATATGATGGAGGTTAGTATGAGGTTGGTGGTGTGGATATGTAAGATGTAGGTTGGTATGATGAAGGTTGATATGATGTGGATGGGGATGAAATGTAGGGTGTTTGTTGATACGATGAAGGTTGGTATGAGGTTGGTGGTGTGGATATGTAAGATGTAGGTTGGTATGATGAAGGTTGGGTAGGGGCTTGGGATTCCCCAATGATGAGGTGTGCTAAGGGTATATCTCTAATGTCATTTTTGCATTTCTCCTTAGCATTAGGATCCATGTTCTCATAGACTTTTCTAAGTCTTTGTAATTGTTGCATTGCTTCATAAGGATCCATTTTGTTGGAGAGATATGAGATGAAATGGAGGATAATGGATGATTGTGATGTTGGGGATCCAATTTCAAGACCTTAAGATAATTTGATTTGATTTGATTTGTTTTGATGAATGGTTCTCTATGCTTAAGATAGACTAATGATCTTAAGCAAGAGGGTTGATTGGGTTGATTTGATTAGCTAATCAATTAAGGTCTTGATTTTTGATTGGGTTGATTCGGATTGATGGGGGATGAAGGAGATTAGGTCCTTAGCCAAGGTTTGATTTGCAAAGGATGATTATTGATTTAAGGATTAAGGGGTGGAATGTTTGATTGGAGTGGATAATGGATGAGAGTTGATTGATGTAGGGATTTGATTTTGGGATTTTGGATTGATGTTATGATCTTTGACTTGGGGTTGATTTTGGATGAGAATTTGGATAATGTTGGTCAAATGGATGAAGGAATGGGATTAAGATGATGATAATGAATTGGATTAAGGATTATGAGGATGATTATGACTAGGGATGAAGTGGATTCCGATGAATTTGATCAAGCTCAAATAAAGGGATTGGACAAGCTCAATTGATGGGATTTGATAAATGGGGGGGTAGTTTAGCGGTGTTGGGAGGAAAACCCAACTCAATGTGAGGGGGGGTGCGGGGGGGCGGATGCGACCCCTTGCTGACAGGGGTTCAGGGGCATAGCCCCCGACTAGATTTTTTTTTAAAATGGGCTTATAAAATTGATGTTTTTGATGTGGAAATTTGATATTTGGACATGGATGAAGAAGGCACTAAAACAGATGGAAAATGGCACTAAAATAGAAGAAAATGACATTAAAGGATGTGAGTGGTTGGATTGGTGGATGAATTTGATTTTTCTTGGCAAGTAGACAAACAATCAAGCAAGAAAACACAATGGCCAAAGGTTTGATTTATGAAAAATGTGATAATCAAGCATGTACAACATAAGGCGAGGCAAGGACAATACTTGTAGAACAAGTTGAGGGATTTAGGCCACTAAACAAAGGTTCATAGTGGAGGAACATCCAGGGAATCGGCACCTTATGAGCATCTAATAAACCACTTAAGGTTTTGACTAGCTCTACTAGGAGTTTAATATACCTCGAGGGTACTACTTCCTTTCAAGCTAGCACTGAATGGTAAGCACTCATATTGATTAGACTTGGCTTTCGCCTTATCCTCAATTTACATATAGCAGACTAGATGAAAGTACCGCTTGGGGTCACCAATGAGTTCTCTGAATGGATGTGTCTTAAGGGCAGGCCCACATCCTAAAAAGAAAAATAGAATAGAACCATTTCTCTTCACCCAAGATCCTTTTGAAGGCAAGGGGAGATGATAATTTGATTCTACCCTATGGGATAACACAAATGTGCAAGTACACAAGACACGGCAAACAAAAGCTAATGTTCGTTTTTAAGTGCAAATTGAAAATGTGCCTAAAGTTGTTTGTTGCAAGCAATGATTAATTTCATTTGCACCAAAATCAAATATTTTCTACACTAAGGCACACAAGGATTCTTTTTAGGTGCACCAAAATGAAATGTTTGATTGTAGATTGTTTGGAAGCAAGATCCATTTTAGGTGCACCAAAGATAAATGTTTTCTATGCTAAGAAATCCCTGCAAAAAGATGTTAGTAACTTCTAGATTGTGCCCTAGGATGATTTGAAATATCCTGCAAAATAGAGACTGAACCCTGCACATATCCCTAAGCTAGTACAAAAAATAGTACCAATCCAGAGGCAAGATAGCGCTAATATAGAAGATAGCGCTAATACAGAAGATAGCGCTAATATAGAAAATAGTACCAATCCAGAGGCAAGATAGCACTAATATACAAGATAGTGTCAATATACAAAATAGCGCCAATATACAGAATAGCACCAATACAGAGGCAAGATAGCGCTAAACTATGTTTTTTCCTTAGTTTACAGTCTACAGTGAGAAAGATAGCATCGAACTGGGTGATGATAGTGCCAATACGGCACAAAGTTGGTCAATGGATGGATTTTAAGAAATTTTTGCCATAGTTTCTCCTTGTTTCTGCGTAAAACATGTAAAACCCAAGAGATAAAATGCTAGAAAAGCCAAAAAATAAGAAAAAGAGTGTTATATTTGAGTCAAAGATGAGGGGATTGCCATGCTAAAAATAGCGCTACAATAGACAGAGAATAGCGCCAAAATGCAAGCAAAATGGTGCCACTGCGTAGAGAGATGGTGCTAATCTGCAAAAAACACATCTTTAAAAAAAAAACTCACAAGATAGTTAGATTGGGACCTTGTGGGTCCCAACGGGTGTGCCAATGTAGATAAGGAAAACAAATGAAGTTAGAAATACAAACCAAATGCATAAATACACAAAGTTATACCTTCAAATGTGATCCCTCTCCTTGATAGGGTGGAAGGAGTTGCAGCCAAACTCCTTAGATTTACCTAAGTAGATGAATGTGGATTGCTCTTTGAGATTCAACACAATATGATGAGAGATTGGAGGATAGATTGATAGGTTGGATAGAGATGAGAGATAAGGCTAGAGTGATTTTGGCATTATGAGGGTATGATGAGGAGATTTGAGAGAAATTTGGGCATGATAAGGATGCAAGAAGAAGTTGTTTTCAATGGCTTGGGTGAGGGTCTTATTTATAGATTTTTGGAAAAGGGATGGAGGGTGAGGATTAAAATATGAGATCAAGGGCTAGAAATGCTTGAGAGTTAGGGTTAGGATTGAAGCCATAGTAACAAGTGTCACAAGAGGAGTGGATGAGAGAGATCAAGGGTTGAGATTTGGTCAATGGGATTGGAGGGCTCTCATTATTTGTGAATTAAAAATTCATTTTTGGGAAGAGTGAATATGACAAGTGAATTAAAAATTGAACTCATGGGGGAGTGTGAATTAAAAATTCACTTTTATGTGGAGATGTGAAGGTTGAAGGACATATGTACACTTACATGTGTAAGAGGGTGATAAATGAGTTGTAAGGAGGATTTGGCCCTTTGAATAAAAAATTGATTTTTATTCAAAGGTGTGTGGGAGGATGTGCTAAGCAAGGTTAATTAAGTGTTATCCTTAATTAATTTGGGTCTAGGGGATATGTAGGCTAGGGTAGATAATTAAATAATTGTTATTTAATCAACTAGGCTAGGTTTAGGTTGATTAGTAGGGTAGATTAATTAAATAAGCATGATTTATCTAATTAATAGGGATTAGGGAGATGGAAAAATTAGCTAAATAAATATTAGAAATATTTATTTAATTGATGAGGATAGTGTTGTAAGGTATAGTGATAAATTAAATGAATTAATTGATCACCAAGGATGGGTAAATGGTTAAGGGTAGACAATTAGGGATAAATTAATTAAATAAAATGAATTTATTTAATTAATAGGAGGGATAATTGGTAGTGTAGAGATACGGGAAATTGGTTTGCGAAGCAAGTCAATTTTAGGTGTCTACACTTATAGAACATATACGTTGCCTCTTCACATGCCAAGAAACATGGGAAAGTATTTGAAAATATATGACCATGAAAGAGAACCTTTCAGCATTGATATTTTTGAAGACTACTTTGTGAAGACTTACTTTGCCCTCTATTAGGTTTTTGGGATTGATTTTAATCCCCTTCTACCAAAGCATTTATTGGTCATGATTGTTGATATACAAGATAATACCAGTACAGAAGGTTTGATTATGCTGCATTTCTGGTTGAACAAATCCTTAAGGAATTGGTAGGATGCAAACAAGAAGGTCATGCCCCCACCTTTTCTAGGTATCCTTGTTATGTCATATTTTATTGCATTATGGGAGAGGATTATGAGGTAGTGAATTATAGATCCAACATAAGACCAAGGATGAAGAGCCTATGCCAATTCAAGGCAGAGTTCACTTATGGGACTCATACTACAATAATGCAAATTACTTGGTATTTGAGGAGAATTTTGTACAAAGGGTGCTAGGACTGTCAGGACATGAGAGGCCTAGACTCTCCAAGGAGATAATGGATCTTCTAAATCCTATTGAGAGTAAACCATATGGTCTGAGGGATCACACTTGGGGTGATTGGTTCCTTTATAGGAATGTTACCATAATCAGGGTTTACGGGGCAAATGTCAGACCCTACTTATCACCCAAGAGTGTCAAATAAGGTTGCATTTTTGGAGATTATGTGGCAGTTGAATGAATCTAGTAGGTTTCATTTGAGAAATAGTAAAATGGAGACTTTCCTTACTTTGACAATCTAGTTCCCTGGTTTCTTTATCAGTGCTAAAGAAGGTTTAGAGGCTTTCTTGAAAAAATTGTAAGAATACAGACTGTACCCAATAGAGCATAGGAATTATGACCTTGAGCACTTTATTGATAGGGTAAGGAGAGAGAAACAAAGATAAGGTTTCGAGCATTGTTTCGATGAGTAGGAGGATTTTCTTAGAATTGTCTTTTGGAGGTAGAGATGAAATTGAGAAGAGAAACTTGGGGTCTCATTCTCCTTGGAGGAAGGCAGAGGAAGTTGAAAAACCATGCATATACCATGGTGCCTTCAATGAGATTGGTGATCCTATTCTTAGGATGTAAATGATGTTGGAATATGCTAATGAACTCAATTTTGTAGCCAAAAAGAAGCTCACCAAGCCACAGTCTCCTGAGAGGAAACAAATTCCTAAGGAAAATATTGAAGAACTTAATTAACCTATGGTTGAGGACATTGCAAGACAGGCATGAAATTCACTTCCTCCCCTTGAACCAACTATTAAAAATCAACCTTTAGTTGATTACTCCTTGACGGAGGAGGCTAAGGAAAACCAAATTGACTTAGAATAGGTGCAACAAGTGTTAAGGTCCCCTCCTAGGAATGCGATATAGATGGCTCCCCCATAAAGAACTTTATTAAGCCTACAAGAAAGTAGTGTGGTTGTAAAAGATGTCAGGGTAGTGGCTTGCAAGAAATGTCTATCTGATGATGAATTCATTAAGTCAAAGAATTCAAAGTTTTACTTATGTAGAGGAAGTTTAAGATGTACTTAAAAAGAAGTTGAATGTAGAACATGATAAGGTTGAGAATGAGGATAAGGTGGAAATTACTCAGAAGGTTTTGAAGGAAGTTGTAATGGATGTTTGTAACATTACCCCTGAGGAAGGAAGGATGGTAAAGGAAAGTGGTTTTTTGCTCTTTTCAGGATGGGATACCTTATCCACTATTTCTATGGATACTATTAGAAGGAAAGATCATATGATAATGAAGTACTGACATAAGAGCAAGCAAAAGAATTATTTGGATCAAGTTTCAATGCCAGTCATGAGACTTTGGCAATTTGGGCTATGGCTTCTAGTGATAATAAACTATAGGTGGTAAGGGATATAAATGAACTCATAGGCTAGTTAATTGTGAGAAGATTAACTGATGCCACTACACCTTAGGCTACATATTTGGTGGTAGCTACATCAAAATTCAATGAAACTACAACAAGGAAGCTACAAGTAGAACTAGACAAATAGAGGGAGGATTGTGTGAAGCTATTACATGAGTACAACAAGCTCAAATCACTTGTTCCTTCCACTAGAATTGATGTCCTCTCAACACCTTCTATGTCTAGTCCTAAAAGTTCATTAGGATATGAAGGAGATTCTATGGTTGTTACTAAATTACAATAGAACTTGAGAAGGAGCAATAGTTTGATTAACAAACTCAAAAAAGAGCACAAAGGTGAGTAGGTAGCTTTAATTAAAAACTTATTGGATCATTAGATGATTAAGGTGTTGAATAATGTAGATGATGCATGGGTTTGTCTAAGTAATTTTAAAAAGGTAATTGAAAGCCACACCATGAATGAGTCAACATTAAGGGATATTCTAGGTATTGGATTCCCCATGTGCAGGTAATAAATAATATTTATAATAATGCCAACCTAGCTTCTGATGTGTCAAATGGAGTGATCGATACACATGAAGTCACAATACTTCTAAATGAAATCTCTTCTTTTCATGACTGACTTGATATAATGTTGGAGGATAAAATTAATAGCTTTAGGTCTCTTGAAAAGTACTCCCTGCTATAAGTTTGTACTAATAATGGCATTGAAAAGCCTCTGTAAGATTGGAAAGTAGATTTTGGTAGCATAGTTCCTATCTCTATCAAATCAATCATCACTAGGAGCAAGATTGATCATGTGCAATGTAATGTCGAAATGGACAGGCTACTAAATTTAGAAGCAGGATTGAGTAGTTTCATAAAATATACTAAAATATCGTTAGAGGCTAGATTCATGACTTATATCTAGACATTTGATAAAATTTTGAAGTACAAATGGATAGAAAAAGAGGAATATAATGCATGGGAACAAAAGTATGTGATGTAATATTTCACCATTTATAGCATAAGCAAAATTGAATGAAAATTCATGGTGAATAATTTGTAGATTAGCTGATGTGCACTGACATTATATTGCCATGTTTTGTGATTTATGGAAAGGGCAATGCAAATTATTTTTTGTGCCTAATACTTTTGCTTTCCTCTTTTGTCTTTAAAAGGATAACATATTACCTTACTCAACACTTATCATTTTCAAACCCATTGATGAGGTGTTTTGTAGTTTTGAAAGAAATGCTTATGCATATGAGTAGACTGTCTAAGTTCGCATGGTTCCTGATATGTGATTTTAAAGAAAAAATAATAAAGAGACTTCTCCTAGGCTTGGGTGGCTTTGGAAATGTGGATCACCTGTTCTTCTATCCATGTCAAATATGATGAGACAGGTACAATTTTGGTAGACAGAGCTTACTGCTTGATACAGTAGCTTGTCTTCCCACTCGACCTCACGTGACCTGAACCTAGAGTAGCTTTTGGTTCACCATAGGGTCTATACGACTACTCAAATCTATTTAAAGTGAATTTGTGGAGGCTTTCATGTTTGAACAACTGAATTCTTTGACTATGTCAATATAAGTTAGATGGGAAATAACTAGTCTATTCCTCATCCTCATCTTAGCAGTTAGCACTAAGAGTAACATCAGCATTTAGCGAGAAAAGGTTATTTCATGTTATTTCCCTCAAATGGATTAACTACCCATGTTCAATTATCATAACAACAACAAGTAGGCAATGGCCTCTCAAGAAGGGTCATTGGTATTCCAACGGATCATGTGTTGTGCACTTCACTAGCAAATAAGAAGGAAGTACGTGTCAATCATCAATTTATTATAAGAGGTTCCCTTGTCTTATAAAAGGCATGAGCTCCTTTTGCAAAGGGGTTGGTGGGAAAATACTCAAGATGTAATTTTGTGTCTTTAGTCTATGTTTAGGAGCAATAGGGGACTTTGGTCTGCATGAATACTTTTGTGTGATGTATTCTTCCCAATTGAATTAAATGATAGAATGTAAACTATTTACGCATCTTATCTCCATTTGTGTTTTTTTTGTAAGTAACAATTGAGAATTAATATAATCAAGGATTTATTGCTTCTCTCATGACATGTTTGATGTTATGCATTACTACATGTTTTAGTTTCTATTTCAATAAACTAGAGCAAATCCTTCATACTAAGTGATATTGTCATTTACAATCGAAATGGATAATTAAGGAAGATTTATATATTGTTTACCATCATTTTAAGATCAATATCAATGTTTAGGCACTGGTATCCTTAACATGATGAATTAATTTTCAATTTGTGAAAGCTTCATTACAAGACCTAATGAATCATATTGACTCTGTTTTCCTACTATAGGCACAAGTCTTGAAATCAAGTCAATTTCCTAACCACTCATATATACCCAACATGATAAATCATACCACCTACTTTAATTATTTATGATAACTTATAACTTTCACAGTCACTTTTGAGGACTATAAGAGATCATCCTTACAAAATAGTTGAATCTTGTTATCTCTTTGAATATTTTGTGGAAGTATTTTTTGTTTGACATTGTGGTGAAGGGGGGTTTAAAACCTACATCAGTGTCAATTTTAAGGGAACCCCACCTAGGTTCTATAGAGCTTGAAGTGTAGAGGAGATTGTTCTTAACATCTCCTATTTGTTGGCCAATTTGTCATTACTTATTTGAATCAAGTTTATATCTTTAAGAAATTATGATAGTCAAATTGGAAAACACCAACAACCTCTAGGAAGCATTCAAGATTTATAAAGAATTGAAGGAAGCAAGATCCATGGAAATGCTTCCTACACTAATATTCTAACGAGAGTATTATGCAAATTTTCAATCTTTACAATTATATAAAGTAGAAAAACATATAAATGTAAAATAAACAATATAGCATAACACAAGGTATACATGGGAAAAACCCTTCCTAGAGAAAACACTCCAAAGCAACCAATTGTAAATAAAGCCTTTACAATAGTATCACCAACATACAAATATGGAGTGATTTTGGTAGCATTACAATACTTGCAAATTAACCCGTGCAAACAACAACTCAAAGCATAAATAAATAGGTAAGGTTCAAACTAGAAACCATGAATGGTTTTGGAAAACTATTATAAATACCATAGGAGGCATGGCACCCAAACCAAGACACCAAATTCCAATGCCCTCCTTGGTAAAAGATCCTCTAGGCTATTTTTAGCATATTCTCTTACACTCATACATTGTCATAAACTGTCATGTTTGACCACGCAAACTTGGGCACCCCAATTTGTCCTTATTCAACCCATTCAAAGATGCTCCATGACAAGTGTCCAATACTATCATAACATTGGTCAAGATTCTATTATAACCTCCCTCTTACATGCTCTTACACATCATAAGAATATATCAATTTCATAATGATCTTACAACTCCAAAAGATGTCAACACATGGCCAAACAATGCCACCTCAAAGTGGGATCCCTACCTCCTCATATGAGGAAAAATCCACTAAATACAAATGCCATGTCATCCCAAAATGGGACTCCAACTCTTTTGTAAGAAGATAGATACACAAAAGACAAAATAGTGAATATATACAAAAGTATTAAAAATGAATATTAGGAATGAAAGGTTGAGAAAACTTTTTCCAACATTCTTCCTCTTGTTAAACACCTTGCAAAAGAAAAAGGGAAGTATACCAACACTAAAATCTAACTACTAGCGCTGGTGAAACCCATAGAATCACTACACCAACTAAACTTATCTATGCTCACATGCTTTGTCAAAGAATGTATGACATTCATCATGTTAGGAAATTATCAAGATGATCAAACAATTTCCTACATAACCCTATGAGAGATAAAGATACATTCAAGCTTACAAAATAACCATAATGCAAAGATCAAAAGACAACCACAGGATAACACAAGATATACCCTAGAAAAACCCTCAAGAGGGAAAAACCCAGCCTCCAAAAGCATCCACACTCAATGTATTATTCAAAAATAAAACATTACAATGCACTTATAAAGTCTCATGAATACTTTTGAAACATCAAGCTCCTCCAATGCATCCTCCATGTGTCCAAGCATGTAACCAACATCCCATGCCATGCTTCACATATGCACTCACAAGAGAAACTCAATGCAATGACAACCCACTCAACTAGTCAACCCAAACCACTAACCATGTGCTTTCTTTTATAGACTCAAGCTCACACAAATACAACTTGTGGTATTGGGAAAACCATGTTCCTCAAAACCATGAGTACACAAAACCATTGACCCCTCATTTAATTCTTGATACTAATTTTTTACTTTTTCTTACTAAGTTTTCTAAATATTAATTAATTATTCTATCTCCCGCACATAAATAACTAACCCAATGTTACATACAACTTTACAAGTGGAAAAAATTAAATATTTAATTTGGTTAAACACATCTCCTAGGATGTACCACAAATAAACATTTATTTTACATAATTTATATATTTTATTTTATGCAAGGTGTACAACACACCATTTTCCTAACACATCAAAGTATCAACCTTCTCCAACATCACCCTCCCATCCTCTACCATGTCACAAAAATGGTACTAGACATTAATGTGCATTTTCATTGCATGAAAGGTTAGGTTCATTGCTAGACACATGGCACTTTGACTATCAGATGGAGCTATAATAGCTCCTACATCTAGCCCCATATCCAAACATAATATCTTAAGACAAATGTCTTCATTACAAGCATGAGTAGATGCAATGTAATTTTCTTCTATAGTGGACAAAGTGACCATAGCCTACTGCTTACTTATCCAATTGATAGCACCACCAAAAAGAGTGAAAACATATCCACTAATAGATCTCCTACTCTCAACATCTCCAATCCAATCTAAATCCACACATACAAGAATAAACACTAAATATCAATCCCATGTAGGCTAACTATGACAAAAAAATTGAATACTTGGAACTACCTAGCAAATACTTGAAGACCCTCTTCACTACATCCTATTGTACTCATCTAGGATTAGCCATGAATTAGCTAAGGACTCCCACTACTTTGGCAATGTTTAGTCTTGTCCATATCATAGCATACATCAAACTCCTAATGGCACTAGCATAACGTACTCCACTCATATTCTTCATCTCATGAGGAGAAGTCAAAAACTACTCAACTGATAACTTTGTCTCTATCATAACAAGAACACACAATGGCCTACAAGCTAACATGTTGAACATCTCCAACACTCAGTTGACATGCTTACTCTAGCCCAACCAAAGTTTTTTTGTTATCTCTATGTCTTCTAATCTCCATCCCCAAAATGTACTTATCTACCCCTAAGTCCTTCATCTTGAATTCTACTAAAAGTTGAGACTTCAATTCACAAATCAAACCCTTCCCATTATAGAAAAACAACATATAATCAACATCTAAAGTGATAATGATCATAATTAACTCTCATTTCTTGCAATTTTAAATAAAATTTGAATGTGTATCAATATCTATGGGTGAGAAGGGTTTGGTATGGCCTCACATGGTACTGTTTGAGTCGATGGGATAGTTTCAAATGTTCTTTGGGGTCCCCCTCAAAGAATGGAGCTCTTTTATAGACAAGACAATCCAATGGGACCCATGAAGCTCAGGGATCTAACCTTTTCTAGAAGAAGAGCCTCTATGACCTTGAAGAGGGTTCCAAATCTTGGAAAGAACTCTCTAATATGAATAATGACAAGTATCTACCAGTGGGTGTCTTTATTGACCATTTAGTTGGTGATGTGTGACTTAATATCAATGACCATACCATTGACAGAACCATTTCCAAGATAGGCAATGTGATGGTGGGAATTTTTTTTGGTAAAAGACCTTATATAGAGATGGTCTGAAAACTAATATATGCTAAGTGGGTCGTTAAAGGTAATGCGGAAGTCTCTACTCTTCCTAAAGGTCTCTATTCCTTTAGATTTTCTTTGAATGAGGATTGTGTTAATATTCTTATGCAACGCCTTTGGTTCCTAGCTAAAAACAACCTCACCCTTTGCAAATGGTGTCTTGGGTTAAACCTAGTTGAGGTTTTATCCTTTGCTACTCCCACTTGGGCTCACCTCCCTGGCCTTCCCTTAGAATTTTGGGATGAAGAAATAATTGTAGGCATTGCTAACTCCTTTGGCCACTTTTGTCTCTAGATCATGTCACCAAGAACAAGAGTAGGTTCATTTTTGCTAGATTTTTTATTAATGTGGAAATGAACAAAATCCTTCCTACTTCCATCTCTCTTTGTTCTAATCTACGGCTATGGGTTTAGGAGATTCAATATGAAAATTTCACTATCTTCTGCCAAAACTACTCCAACACTAGTCATTTAATAAATGTCTACACTAAGGAAGTAGTTGTCAAGAAGAAGAACAAAGAAACAAGGTCTACTTGGAAAGATAAGGTCTCTATGGTTGTAAAAAAATTATCTACTAAGGGAACTACTTTGAATAATAGTTTAAAGTCTTCTTTGATAGTTAAAGCTTTGGAGGAGAATCTTTCCCCTATGAACATAAAGAACTGTTTGGTAGCCAGAGAGAAGAACAACAATGAGACAATATCTAGATTGGTTAATGCCCAAGAGCAAGATCTTCTATATTATAAGGGCCTTGCTTCATCATATCTTGTTATGATGGAAAAAGTTGTTGAGGAGGAGTTTCCCCCTCATGATACTATTTTGAACTATCAAGAAGTTGGAGAGAAGAATAACAAAGGGAGAGAATCTTGACTGAAAATGCTCATTGATCCAAGTATTTTTGTTAAGGTTTGTCTCCCTCAGGGTGATCTTCTGGAAGAAGGTGAAATCCTAGAGGTTAGTCAAATATTGAAGGAAGTATTAGTGAACATCCCTAAGACAACAACTTCGAGGGTTAAGGGTACTAAGAACCTTCCACCTATAATCCTTTTGTAGGAGAATGTAGTAGGACCTCCCTATTTTGAGACTCAACCTCATTTTGAGAATTCTTCTTTTACTCCCTTAGTTAAGGGACAGAAGGGATCTCTTGGTTATGTTGTAAAATGTGCACACTAGCATTTTACACTTAGTTTAGCACCTGGTTGGACCTATTTGTTGCCTTTGTTAACCACGACCTATTTTAACACCTTTTTGAGCTTAAAATGATGAAAATTTTGATCCTAGTAGCATCAACTTAGGACTGGACTAAGCTCGCTATATTGGATTTTTTTCAAAGTTTGTGGGCTAAAGGTCCAAGGTGCCCAAGCACCCTAGTCCCACTTGGGAACTTTAGCCCCACTTTGTGATGTCATCTTAGGACACTTCTTTGGTTTGTATTTGTCAGCCTAATTAAGTTTTATTTATCGTAAGTGAATGAGAATGCATATTTAAATGAGTGTTGTAGTTCATTTACACCTAGATGACACCTAGAGGATCAATGGAAAATTATTGTCATATTGTGTTTGATGCTAAAGTGTTCTACATGCTTGGATTTTTATCTACTTGTTGATGCTATTGAAGTTTGTTGGAAGGCTTTGAAGAAAATTTGAAGCCCTCTTCATCACTCTCCTTTGTTTGTGTAGGATCTTGAGTCATCTTCATCAACTAAGGTCATATCTCTTATGGTTTTCATCATCATTATCATTCATTATTCATCATATTATTAAAGATCTGGCCTCTGCCCTCCTAGGGCACACACTCTTAGATCTAATCATAGTTGTAGTGGAGGTGGGAACACCAACACAGGGTTTGACCAAGGCAAGCCCTTAAAAAAAGCACAACCTTTTCCTCTTTCATTGTGTGTAGGTTGGAGAAACAAGTTTTTGGAGCTGATTTCCAAGAAGAAGGTAGAGCAAATAAGTATAGGTTTGGTGACATCTAAGTTTCTGCTAAACCTTAGAAAAGGCCTAGGGCACCCAAGCACCCTGGTCCTAGGAATTTCTACTGCAAGATCCAAGTTTTGAATCCTCCCCTATCTTTTGTTGTACTTTTTATTTGATGTGATCTATTTCTGATAGTTATAGTTTGTTCTTCATCTCTTAGGGTTTGATTATTAGTGTTAAACACAAATAAGTATTGATAGGGGGGTGAATCATTACTTAATCAAATTATTTTATTCCAACAACATTTAAACTAATGTAAGCATTTAAAGCATGAGAAACACAAGAACACATAAGCACACAATCCTAACACAAGATTTACCTAGAAAACCCTAGAAGGGAAAAACCATAATGAGTAAGCTTCTTGGATCTACTATCCAAATCTATCCTCACAAATAGAAACAAGATTACATTATCATTTATGGGCTACAACCCAAAGGAAGCTTCAACTCCCTGAACTACTACAACACTTACAACCTTTACACAAAGAGCCTTCAACCTCTACAAAAGGATACTTATCTGATAAAATCTGACTACTCCAACCTTCTACTAACCTTTCCAAACTCTACACAACTATTTCATCTCTGCATAATCATAATACCACAATATCAAAACACCTTCAAAAACTCTTCCCTATCAGCACGTCACTTACAATCACCTTCGGAACAATACCACTTTTCATAAACTAATCCTTTCCATGTTTCATCATCAAAACCGCTTATGCAGTTAGTTTATTCACACAAAATCAATGCTCTTACACAATACTCATTTCTTGCATCCTTCAACAACTTTGATCTTACATTTATATCCTTTGAAAGCTTCAAAATCTTTCTCCTTTGTCAGCCAAGACGAAACATGTAACATGAAATGTGCAATGGTCACAACAATCAGCTCCCAAACATTTATCCTTCCTTTCATTTAGCACAATCATAATACCACAATATCAAAACACCTTCAAAAACTCTTCCCTATCAGTACATCACTTACAATCACCTTCGAAACAATACCACTTTTCATAAATAATCCTTTCCATGTTTCATCATCAAAACTACTTATGTAGTTAGTTTATTCACACAAAATCAATGCTCTTACACAATACTCATTTCTTGCATCCTTCAACAACTTTGATCTTACATTTAAATCCTCTGAAAGCTTCAAAATCTTTCTTCTTTATCAGCGAAGATGAAACATGTAACATGAAATGTGCAATGGCCACAACAATCAGCTCCCAAACATTTATCCTTCCCTTCATTTAGCACAATCATAATACCGCAATATCAAAACACCTTCAAAAACTCTTCCCTATCAGCACGTCACTTACAATCACCTTAGAAACAATACCACTTTTCATAAACTAATCCTTTCCATGTTTCATCACCAAAACTGCTTATGCAGTTAGTTTATTCACACAAAATCAATGCTCTTACACAATACTCATTTCTTGCATCCTTCAACAACTTTGATCTTACATTTATATCCTCTGAAAGCTTCAAAATCTTTCTCCTTTGTCAGCCAAGATGAAACATGTAACATGAAATGTGCAATGGCCACAACAATCATCTCCCAAACATTTATCCTTCCTTTCATTTAGCTCCAAACCTAAAGTGGTATCGAAGGAAATAAAATTGCATCATGCAAACCACACAATGAACATTATATGACTTGCAAATCATTCCTATACTCTCCTTTCATCAATCCATGCTATTTTATGCCAGCACAAACACTTGAACATTGATTCTGGTATCCTTAGCGTACTCTACTTACACAGTCTTGATGTAATAAATTGAAGATCATACTTGCAGTAAACAAAAACTATTGAACTAAGCATACCAACCAACCATAATAGCTTATCATTCAATTAGCAAGACCCAATACCAGTGTGTAGTGAACTACGGTGGCATTTACTATCTCCCTCTACTTACCATAAGTGTTAACAAGACTTTTCTTCATAGAGCTGACTCCAGAGAAGCATCTGCGGTATAAATTATCACTTGAAACTTGAAACATGTATAGATTTCACTTATGTCTAGTTGTCCTCCAAATTGCAATACAATATCTTCATCTGTAGAGAAATGTGGAGCATTCTCCTATCTCTCTATGACTGCATTCTCCTAATGTGGAGCATTCTCCTATCTCTCTATGACTGCATTCTCCTATCTCTCTATGATCCCAAATTTGAATCATAGATACCTAAGAGCAATATCTAGCTACTTTTCAATCTATAGGCCCATATCTTCAAATGTGGTAGAATGTGGTACATTCTTTTGAACCTATCACACCTTTCATAATTGAACCAACACTTAGACAAATTTACTTCAAACTTTCTACAATTTTCTTCATCTAGCACCAGACAATATGACTTCACATCACCCAAAGGACAACATATGCAACCAACATAACCTCCATGAAATTCAATATTAACACAACACATAAAGGATAATGGTAATATACACTTATCATGAACTTACATATGAACTTCAGAAGATAAAGGTATGATTGTATACAAATTATACTAAACCTTTGTCTCACATCTTCTTCTGACCTATTCCTCTAACTACTCAACATATTCACATTTGCCTTTGCATTCCACATTATCACTCAGTTGACATCAATGACAACACATATGCAACAATTAGTCTTAGCTTGCTTGCTTGACTTTGGTTAAACTTGGTTGATCCATCTATATACAAAAAATGGCAGAACCCCTATAGTTTTTCTCTCCTTCTTGAGTAGAAGCCAAGCTTAGTTTGTGTCCTAATGTTTGTAGAAGAGGGTTTGACCTAGTTTAGCTCTTTAGGCTAGATCACTCTTTTCTCCACAACATTTTGGTGAGTCTGTCATTTCTTACACTTTTACATCCTTCTTCTTTCAGATCTAAGTTGTTTATCACCCTAGATCTGATTGGGAGTGAGTTTATTAGTCATTTTGCATTCATATATAGTTAAATTTTGCATAGTTTTAAAAATAGGGTTTGAAAAAACCTTGCATTTATAGAAAATCTTGCTAGTTTTAAACCTAGGGTTTTAGAGACTTGTGAGTTGTTTTAGATCTTGTTACACTAATTAGTTTTTTAGAGAATTTTCATTTGTGTACCTTTTCATTCTTTCTAGTTAAAAGATCTTTGCATTCTTGAATTTGAAAATTGAAAAAGAAAAAATTGCATTCTAGACTTAAGAATTGCATAGTTATCCCTTTGTTGCATTTAGAAAGGATAGATCATCATAGCGTAATCTTATTTTCTGATTTTTGCATCAGATCTGTTTGGAATTACAGTAGTTTATCATTTCATATCATTTCATCATGCATTTGAATCCATTTTATTGCTAGAAATTGTTGAAAAAGCTACATTTGGTAAAACCTAGTTAATTGTTGCATTCTAGGGTTTATGAAAGATAGTTTGATTTCAGATTTTGCATCTATCATTTGCATCCCATATCCAATTTGGCATTGTTCTACAATATTTCATTTTTCATCTTTCATTGAAAATCAAAGATAGGAACAATTTTAAATTGTTGTATTTTGGAAAAAGCATTGAAATTGGAGTTTGATTTTAAGCATTAGCATTGTTGATATTTAAGTGGATTTGATTAGAATTGGATTTGATTAAGGTATATTATTTCTTCACTTAAACATAAACTCTTTTTTTTTTCTCTTCATTATTCATTTCTTCTATTGGTGCATCTTGTGTGTTACTAAAGCTTATAGACGCTTTATGAGCTTTGTGACCCGGTGCCCCGATTCTCACCTTCTTGTGCGAAGAAGTTGGTGAATTATGGGTTTGAATGCTATGCATAACGATGATACCAATACATCGAAACCCAAAATTTCTAGTCTTATAACACAAGAAGATCCATTAATTCTTCCTAGCATCCCTACTTTGCACCTTCTTGAAGCATCAAACTTACATGAATCCATCAATATTGACAACCTTGTGGCTCATGTTCCTAAAGCTCAAGTCCACAAATTAGACACGGAGTTGACTAATTTCTAGTGATTTGTGAGCATGGAATGTACATTGCTAAGGAGGCCATCCCTATTGTTGAGATTCTATGAAGTCTTTTTCTCGAAGGTCAAGAAGGATTGGAAGTCTTGCACGGAATTTCACACATAGTGTATAACAACATTCTATTGGCATCTAGTTGCGCTGAAATCATAACCAATGTCACTTCTTCTAATCAAATAGGGACTCAAGTTTTCTCACCCATAGCTACACTCCCTATTCCTACTTATACTTCTATCATTCTCACCACTACTACACAACAGAGTAATAATTCTACCACATGTGTTGGGTTATCCATTGGGAATTTCATTCACCATTATAGTTTTGTTCCATATAACTACATAAATTCTACACATAATTTTACTTCACCTACATCTAGACCACCTATCACATTCCAAAAGGCTACTCATACCCCATCATCTAGTCCTTCATTCCAATCTCTACCTGATTCAACTTCTGATCCTATCATAAAACAATTGTTGAAGAATATGGCCTCCATCCAATGACAATTGGCTATCATGAGTAATAGTCCACCTATGCCTAGTAAAACAACACATTATATCCATATCCCTTTGTCCTATTCCATCCCAAGAACTCCTATGCATAAGAAATTTGAGACCCCCTACTTTGAGAAATATAATGGGAAGGGAGACCCTAACAACCATGTGGCAACTTTTACTACTATGTGTAGTGATTTATTCTTTGAGGATGTGATCTTAGAAAAACTCTTTCCTAGGTCACCGAAGGACCTTGGATTGTTTTTTCTCACTACCTCCTAATTCTATAACGCCTTTTTCATAATTTGTTAATAAGTTCCTCGAGCATTTTCAAGTGAACATTGGACCTCAAGTCTCTTTGACAGACTTAGTTCATTGCAAACAAAGAATGAAAGACAAAATAATAGATTTCATGGGTCATTATCAAGTACTCTTCTCACAAATCCAATATTTTATCCCAGATGCTAATGTGCAAAGAATATTTATAGGAAACTTACAACCTCACATCCATGATAAGATATTATTGATGTGATACGATTCATTCACTCACCTTTGCATGACTCTTCATGATTATCAGCTTTTGGTTAGTTAGTATGATCATAATCACTCGTCGGCTCCAACTGGTCAATCTAAGGCCTCTTATAATCATTATTTCAAAAGATAAAACAAAAACTTCATCAAAATCAATGAAATTTTAGTAAATAACAAAAGAAAACATGTGGCAACATCATCTCTTGCTTCTACCCCTTACAAGTTGAAACCAAAAACATGAAACTTCACACCATTATCAGAATCTCTCTATTCTATCATGACACAACTTTTATATAATAATCTCATCAAGATTCCACTCATTAAACCCATCGATCCAAGTGAGATTCAATCATGTTCCTTTGATGTGAAGGCCTTTTGTCAATTTCATCGCTCTGTTGGTGATGACACTGAAAGACATGTATGTGTCTTAAACATGAAGTTTAATACCTCATCGACTCAAATGTCATCTAGGTAGCTGGTGTGAATGACAAAGGGAATAAATTAGTGGTGGATCCTAATCAAAATATTCAAATATATATTGATTGTCTACCTCATCATGAGTCTAATGCTATTAATATTTGCATGGTGGATGCTCACCCTCACAAAGAGCGAGTGGAATTAGAACCTTCTATATCTTTCACTCCACATGATGCTACTATCAAAGCTCCTAATGGGCCTCTTTATATTACTATTAGAATCAATGTTAAACCTATTCAAAGTGCTATGATAGATCCTATATGCATGGTGAATGTAATGACTGAAGAGTTTCTCTACATGCATGGTTTACATCAAGATACATATGAGGTATCAAAGATGGCTATTAAAGCACATGATGGTTCTATCCTTCCAACTCTTGGTTCTTTAACTCTTGAAGTTAAAGTTGGGCCAAGAGCTTTGGATGTTCATTTTGTTATCATTCCTACATCAGACCTATTTCATGTGAAGTTGTGCTACCCATGGCTCTGCTCCATGAAGGTGGTCCCCTCTATAGTTCACAAGTGCTTAAAGTTTCCATTTGAGGGATGTGTGCATGTTGTAAATCACAGTTAGTATCACCCCATTGCTCATAATGGACACTTTTCATTTGACTGCTTCTAGTCACTACCAATTATAGTTGCTAGACCTAGAGAGGATATATTTTTCTTATCATATCAAAGTTTAAAGCAAAGAAAATAACAGAGTTATCTCTTAGTAATATTCCTCCTTGTGGTATTCCCAAACCTTAATCTTTTGAGTCCATGGCTATAATTCCTCCTGTATCATAGGTAGTGAATGAGGCTAATGATGTAGAGGCAAATTGGATGGGGAAAGATAGATAAACTTGACAAGGTTCAACTACACCTACTAGCCCAAAAATAGAGATCTTTATGCAAAAGTAGGAACAGCAGAAGGAAACTCTAGTGTCATCATGGAAATGTTGGTTTGGGATGTCAGGGGACCCATTCCATCCATTGGCCAAGGTAGATTGGATTTCGGGTTGGTACTTCCTTCACAAACCTCAAATATGGCTAGTAGCCCTAAAAATAGAGAACAACCCTGATATCTTCTTACACAAACCTTTAAAAACAAATCTTAGACAATTGAAAGATACCCAATATGATCCTCTACCACATATCCAAGAATGTTTTTTGGTTGTGTTGGAAAGTATGCCCTAACCAATAGCCCTCCTAGTGGTTTTAAGCCCTAATTAGGCCTAGTTTATGAAGCAAGTACCCTCAAATGGTGTCTTGTAACTTTCTTGACCACTTAGACATGTCAATAACATCCCAAAACCATGGAATTCAACATTCATCTATTGCTAGAACTGATTGTTCTCAATTTCCCTAATGTTGTTGTCTCACAAGCTTCCTCCAATGGCTTAATACATAGTTTTATTAAGCCTTCTCAATAAACCTTGTACAAATCAACTCTACCACCCCTAAAATCAATAAAAGTACTCAAAATACAATTTAACACATCCATCCCATAGGTCTTATGGCTTGAAAGACTGTGGGATGGTCAATTTCTCATTATTGGATGCAAAACCCTTATTTAGGGTTCTATAAGACTGGTTTTTTAAACAAATCCTTATAACTCCTTACAAATAAACTTTCAAGACACCAAATCACATTGAAATTCAATCTGTTCCAATGGATTACTCAATCAAAACATGAAATATAAATGACAGAGCTATACCTTTGCACTGTACGGCCTACAATGGCATTCTTCTTTAGAAAATACAGAATTTTCACAATGAACAATCTCAAGTCAAACACCTATAGTTTGCATCCTATTTAGTATCATAGCCTCCAACTAGTCTAAAATGATAGGTACTCCTCTACACTTTGTTTCCAAACCACTTGGGAGTCATGACAATGTCGTACAACTAAATGGTATGGACTGTTACACTAGAAAATACAGAAAACAGTAAAAGAACAACAGATAACTGATTTATATTGCCTTTAAAACTTCTCCTCCTCTTACATTTGATATGTTCAAGGGTATATATGGTTTCATATTCCTTGAAACTCCCATTGAAGTAGTTTTGATCGATGGGAAGAGACCACAACTATTCAAACTCCCTGAACTGTCTTTGGACAGTTTGCAAATTTCAACCAATCTTTTGTTTGTTTGCATAACCATTGGTGATTATGAACCTCTAAACATGTTTACAATGTCATTAGGATTTGAACATGCTTTAGAATTCATGGGACATGCCTTAGGCTCTTTGAATATGCCTTAACAAGGCTTAAAACATGAAGATTACACTTTTGTCCTCTATGGTGTTATGACAGCAGTAGACTTTTGGACCAAGTCCTTATTACAACATGGCATTATGGCCTTAGTACATTATGAGAATGGTCTCTAGGACCTTATTGAACAAAACAAGATGAACATCAAAGCAAGATGAATGGTCTTCTTGGTGCTCCTACACCATACTCCCCGGGTGGAAAGAGAACTCAAGTCTCTTGAGGAAGCAAATCAGCAATGGTGACACCATGTTTGAAGATGTCTTCTTCAGTTATCTAAGTGACATCTTCAATAGGCAAGCCACTCCATTTGACAAGAAACTGCTTGTATGTCTTCTTCCTTGTCTTCTTCAAGACCTTGGTGTCAAGAATGCATTCCAACTTCAATGGCTGATTGGGTGGAAGACCTTTGATCCAATCTTCATCTCCTACTACTATCGTATCTACCTCTAAATCTACTTTAGAATCACCTTTGAAAGGGAACAAATCTGAAACATTGAAGATGGGAGAGATGGCCAAGCCTTGAGGAAGTTCAATCTCATAGGCATTGGGCCCAAACTTGTGCACAATCTGGCATGGTCCTATATTCTTCATGAGGAGTTTGGTTGGCTGCCCCTTAGGAAGTCTTTCCTTCTTCAAATGTGCCATGACCAAATCCCCAACCTTGTATTATACATCTCTCCTTCTTTCATTGAATTTCTCCTTGTACTTGTCATTGTTCTTTTGAAGAGTTTCCTTGACATTATCATGAATGTCCTTCATGGTCAATGCAAAGTCTTCACCTTGAACACTTTTCCTTTCCAATCCATGGAGATCTCTCAATTCAAGAACACCTCTTGGATGAAGGTCATACACAATCTCAAATGGACTCCTTCCTGTGCTTCTATTGGTAGAATCATTGTAGGCAAACTCTGCTTGAGGAATGATCATATCCCATGCCTCTCCATGCTACTTGGTAAGACACCTAAGAAGGTTTCCCAAGGACCTATTCACCACCTCAATTTGGCCATCAGTTTGAGGGTGATAGGCTGAAGTAAAGGACAATTGAATGCCCAACTTCTTCCACAAAGTGTGCCAAAAGTGGCCTACAAACTTTGGATCCCTGTCAGTCAAAATGTTAAGAGGTAAACCATGGATTCTAACAATTTCTTTGAAAAACAAACCAAAAATGTGAGAAGCATCATTAGTGCATTTACATGGCAAGAAATGAGCCATCTTACTAAATCTATCCACCACAACAAAGATACTATCAAAGCCTCTTTGAGTCCTAGGAAGACCCAACACAAAATCCATGCTAATACTTTCCCATGGCCTATTAGGAATAGGAAGTGGCTGATATAGACTAGCATTAGATGAAGTACCCTTTGCCCTTTGACAAATACTACAACATTCAACAAATTTTTTGATATCTAATTGCATTTTAGGCCAAAAAAAAACCTCTTCACCTGATCCAATGTTTTATCCAATCCAAAATGACCTCCTAGTCCACCACAATGTTTTTCCTTTATGATATTCTCCCCCATGGAACATTTAGAAACACATAGTTGGCTGCCTTGAACAACAACCCCTGCTGCAACAAAAACTTAGAAAAATTAGAATGATAAGAGTCTAAAAATTGTGAACAAACTTCATATACCTCCTTGAAATCTTCATCATCCCAATACATATGCTTAAGAGCATCAACCCCTACACTTTGCAACTGAATTTCTTGAACCATACACACCCTTCTACTCAATGCATCTACCACTTTGTTAGCCTGCCCCTTCTTGTGTTTGATTGAGAAAGTATAGGCTTGGAGTTGCTCAACCCACTTCATATGTCTATGATTGAGTTTCTCCTGAGAATTCAGAAAACTAAGTGCATGGTTGTCAGTATAAACAATAAATTCTTTTGGCAAAAGATAGTGCCTCCATTTTTTTCAGAGCTTGTACCATTGCATACAATTCCAAATAATAAGTAGAGTACTTTCTCTTAGCATCATTAAATTTTTCACTAAAGAAAGCAACAGGCCTGCCCTCTTGACTTAGGACAGCCCCTATAGCAAGATTACTAGCATCACATTCTACCACAAACAACTTATTAAAGTTGGGCAAAACAAGTATGGGCTATTGTGCTACCTTTTGTTTCAGAACTTCAAAAGAATCATTGGCTGCCTTTGTCCACAAAAACTTACATTTCTTCCCCCCTTTGATGGTATCCAAAATTGGTGCACAAATATGACTAAAACCCCTTATAAATTTCCTATAAAATGTTGCCAAACCATGGAAACTTTTCACATCACCTGTTGTTTTTGGGGTTGGCCATGACAAAATGGCTTCTACCTTTGTTGGATCCATCTTCAAACTACCATGTTAAATCACAAAACCAAGATAGGTGAGTTCTTCCTTCATGAAGACACTATTTTCCATGTTGATCATCAATTGTTCATCATGGAACTTCCTCAAAACCTGATCCAAATGTTGCAAATGCTCCTCCTTAGTCCTGCTGAAAACAAGAATGTCATCCAAATATACCACAACAAATTTGCCAATGAAATCCTTCAACACTTCATTCATGAGATGCATAAAAGTACTTAGAGCATTAGATAGACCAAATAGCATCACCAACCACTCATAAAGACCCTCATTTGTTTTGAATGCTATCTTCCATTCATCCCCTTGTTTGATTCTAATTTGATGATACCCACTCTTAAGGTCTATCTTGGAAAAGTATCTAGCCCCTCCCAAACAGTCCATTAGGTCCTCAATCCTTGGCATAGGGAACCTATATCTTATGGTAATCTTATTAATGGCTCTAGAATCCGTGTACAACCTCCATTTACCATCCTTTTTAGGGGCTACGACTGTTGGGATAGCACATGGGCTAAGACTCTTTCTCACCAATCCCTTATCCAACAATTCTTGTACTTGCTTGGCAATCTCTTCATTTTGTGAAGGTGTCATCTTGTAGGTTGCTTTCTTTGGCAAGGTAGATCCCGGTATGAAGTCAATTTGATGGCTTATGTCCCTAATAGGTGGCAACTCATTAGGCATTTCTTCTACCATAATCCCCTTATACTTCTCTAGCAATTGTTGCACCTCATTAGGGACTTCTTCCTTACTAGGATCATGCAAACTAGGACTATTTTTAGGATTCAAAATCAGAGCATACCCTTGGGTTACTTCCTCCTTAAGGGCATCTAGAAACTCTTTCCCACTCACAATCATGACACTTGACCCAACATTGTTTTCTACATGCTCATCAGGCAATGGATCCATTCTATACTTTCTACCATTCTTAGTTATGATGAAATAATTAGTTTTACCATCATGTTGTGATTGAACATCATATTGCCATGGATGTCCTAACAACAAATGACAAGCATCCATAGGAATCACATCACACAAAATTTTGTTCTTATATTCTCCTATCTCAAATTTAACCCATGATTGTTCATCTACCAAAACTTGTTGTCCCTTATTTAACCATGATACTTTATAAGGACTAACATGAGGAAGCCTTTTCAATTTCAATTTTTCTACTATTTCAATGGAAACCAAATTTTCAGTTGAGCCTGAATCAACAATTACCTTGCAAACCTTACCATAGGCCTTGCATGTTGTCCTGAACAATGTCTTCCTTTGAGGGGGTTCTTGAGTTTGAGGCACCTTCAACATGGTTCTTCTCATCATCAAGCTTTCTCCTTCATGGACCAGGGCTGCACTTCCAATTCAAGAGTTGACACTTTGGCAATCTTCCTCTTGGATCAATTGGTTCCTTCTCTCTCCTCCATGAGAGCTTGAGGCTTGCTTTTCAAGACACTTGAAGGTTGGATGTCCCACTTGGTTGCAATTGTAGCACCTTCCCATGAAGACATTATGACCTCTTCCTAGTCCACCAAATCTACCTCTCCCATTAGGCCTTCTTCCTCTAAAACCTCCTCTAGAACTGGATTCTCCACTTTGCTCTTGGGAACTAGATTCCCCTTGGCTTCTTTGGGACTGATTTCTGCCCCCAAACTATCCCTACCTTTGAAATTTCTACCACCTCTTCCTCTACTTTGATGCTCACCTTTCCTCTTCAACTTCTCTTCAGCCCTCAGTGCCACTTGAAAGCACTTCTCCATGGTTTTAGGGGTCAATAAACTGATTTCATCTTGAATATTGAACATCAAACCATTTAGATACCTTGCCACCTTGGATTTTTCATCCTCCATGTACCCACAATGAAGAGTGTATTTGTGAAACTCCTCAGTGTAAGTAGCCACATCCAAATCTCTTTGTTTGAGATTTTGCATCCTCTTGTAGATCTGCACATCATAATCTGATGGTAGGAATTGGGACTTGATCCTCTGCAACATTCTGCTCCATGAAGAGATCATACTCTTCCCATTCTTTACCCTCTCTCCTTAGGTGTAATTCCACCATGTATGGGTAGCACCTTTGAGTTTAGTTTTTGTAAACTTAGCCCTCTTACTTTCAGGAACTTCTTTGCATTCAAAGTAGTTGTTTAGAGCCTCAATCCGCTTCATGACTTCATCAGCATTCATCTTCCCACTAAACATGGGAAGCTCCATCCTAGCCTCTGAAGAATCCTTGCCAATTGCCTTGATGGCTTCAAGGAAATGCCTTAGATCAGCTGGTACCTCTACCTCTTCTTGTTCTTCTTCTTCTTCCTCTTTCTCTTCCTCTTCATCTGAACCTTCATCTATCCTCTTCCCTATCCTCAATGCCTTCAACTCTACTTGGAGTGCATCCTTGACTCCACTCTTGATCTTCTCTTCCATCTCCTTGAACTTCTTGACCACTTCAGTGGTCATCCCCTTTGGAGGCATATTGCTACCATCTCCTTCACTCTCCTCTACTGACATATACCAGGCCAACAACAAAACCTTTTATGGCTTTGATACCACTATGATGTAGAGGCAAATTGGATGGGGAAAGATAGATAAACTTGACAAGGTTCAACTACACCTACTAGCCCAAAAATAGAGATCTTTATGCAAAAGTGGGAACAACAGAAGGAAACACTAGTATCATCATGGAAATGTTGGTTTGGGATTTCAGGGGACCCATTCCATCCATTGGCCAAGGTAGATTGGATTTTGGGTTGTTACTTCCTTCACAAACCTCAAAAATGGCTAGTAGCCCTAAAAATAGAGAACAACCCTGATATCTTCTTACACAGACCTTCAAAAACAAATCTTAGACAATTGAAATATACCCAATATGATCCTCTACCACATATCCAAGAATGGGTTCAGGTTGTTTTGGAAAGTATGCCCTAACCAATAGCCCTCCTAGTGGTTTTAAGCCCTAATTAGGCCTAGTTTATGAAGGAAGTACACTCAAATGGTGGCTTGTAACTCTCTTGACCACTTATACATGTCAATAACATCCCAAAACCATGGGATCCAACATTCATCTATTGCTAGAACTGATTGTTCTCAATTTCCCTACTATTGTTGTCTCACAAGCTTCCTTCAATGGCTTAATACATGGTTTTATTAAGCCTTCTCAATAAACCTTGCACAAATCAACTCTACCACCCATAAAATCAATCAAAGTACTCAAAATAAAATTGAAAACATCCATCCCATAGGTCTTATGGCTTGGAAGACTGTGGGATGGTCAATTTCTCATTATTGGAGGCAAAACCCTTATCTAGGGTTCTATAAGACTATTTTTTTAAACAAATCCTTATAACTCCTTACAAATAAACTTTCAAGACACCAAATCACATTGAAATGCAATATAGTCCAATGTATTACTCAATCAAAACATGAAATATGAATGACAGGCCTGTACCTTTGCACTGTACGGCCTGCAATGGCATTCTTCTTTAGAAAATATAGAATCTTCACAATGAACAGTCTCAAATAAAACACCTATAGTTTGCATCCTATTTAGTATAATAGCCTCCAAGTAGTATAAAATGATATTTAATCCTCTACACTTTGTTTCCAAACCACTTGGGAATCATGACAATGCCGTACAACTAAATGGTATAGACTGTTACACTGGAAAATACAAAAAACAGTAAAAGAACAACAGATAACTGATTTGTATTGCCTTTAAAACTTCTCCTCCTCTTACATTTTATATGTTCAAGGGTATATATGGTTTCATACTCCTTGAAACTCCCATTGAAGTAGTTTTGGTTGATGGGAAGAGACCACAACTACTTGAACTCCCTGAACTGTATTTGGATAGTTTGCAAATTTCAACCAATCTTTTGTTTGTTTGCATAACCATTGGTGATTATGAACCTCCAAACATGTTTACAATGTCATTAGGCTTTGAACATGCCTTAGAATTTGTGGGACATGTCTTAGGCTCTTTGAATATGCCTTAACAAGGCTTAAAACATGAAGATTACATGTCTGTCCTCTATGGTGTTATGACAGCAGTAGACTTTTGGACCAAGTCCTTATTACAACATGGCATTATGGCCTTAGTACATTATGAGAATGGTCTCTAGGACCTTATTGAACAAAACAAGATGAACATGAAAGAAATATGAATGGTCTTCTTGGTGCTCCTACACCAGCTAAGCCCAAATTAAAGGTTCTTCCTTGTCCCTGAGTGTCTGGTAGATATGCAGAGGTTTCATGTCTGCTATCCCTTCAAGGACAATGAGTCAACCTTCATACATAAAATAGACCTCCCCTTAATTGCATATGACTTTTGTAGGACCTTCCTCCATGGAGATAAGTGGCAAGAAATCGATGGTGCATGTGTTATTTCCTGAGGTTTCTCAACTGTTTCACAAGTTGAGAAGGAAGAGAAACCTACATTGAGGAACCCTTCCCTTGTAGTCTCCTAGCCTTTGGTGGTTCCTCCTATTTCTTCTAATGATCTTGAAGCAAAGGAAGAAAAGGAACCCATGTTGGAAGATACTATGGTTCCCCCTAAAAACATCATGAATAAGGCTAAGAAAAATAAGATTGTGAGAGAACGAAAGAAGCATCGTTGTGCTAAAGCTCATCTTGCTGTAGGAGAGGAGAATCCCCTCCTTGCAATCATTTATCACTAATGGATACCAAAGATATAGCTATCACCATTGTCTCTCCTACAAAGAAAGAAGAAGCTTCACAAGCTACTATGGAGCCTATTCTACTACATTCCAATAGTGTTGTCAAAGATAATACAGTTATGGCTCTTGTTCCTTATACCTCACGTGCTATAGTTTCTGTTGCATCTTGTCCACTGATCCAAATGGATGATGAGCTAGATTGGGAAGAGGATGATATGCTTTAGATTGACTTGCAAGTGAGGTACCTTATTTCTATGTTATGCATGCATGTGATTGTGTTTCCTCCATGATGTGTTGCTTGATGCTTTATTTGTGTATTATTTGTTGTTATTGTTATGTTGATTAAGCTCTCTTTGGATGAACCTTGATACCCTTGTAGGTGCATGGATACAAGGGACCAAAATCCATTGTGACATTATCTCTATTTGTATCATCATTCTTCTATATGTCATAATTTGTATTGTTATTGTGTCCTTTGGGGATGATGCACGACATAGAATGTTTTGGCATTCTCCCTTGTTGACCCAAGGGATGTTTATTTTGATTTCTGTGATACTTCTTCCTTTGTCTCCATAGTTTTACTAGCTGGTAGATGATGATAGTTCAAAATATATATATACTTATATAGTCTTGAGACATCTCCTATTATACAACCATTCCTATACTAATGCTAGTTAGTAGATCCCTTTGTGTTATTCCTTAGCGTAATTTATTTCTTCCTTTATGTTTTGATTTATGTGGCACCTTTTTGTTATGCTCGGTGTCATACCATGACTACACAAGCCATTGTATATAATGCCTGTAGCATTGCCTTGGTTTTCTTTTTGTGGGGGCAACCCCTTGGTGCGATGTAGTTCTTTGGGAACACATATCTTATGGGAATGTGCTTTTGAAAATCTTGCATGCTTCTTTGTGATTTTTTGTACTTTAAAGCAATTTCTCCCTGATAGGTTGAGTTGGCAATCACTTTAAGGTGGGGGAATACATCATGCTATGTTGTCTTTGGGATATTTTATTGTTGGCGTGGAACTCACCTAGTGAATCGACAGTCCTCACTAGCCTGTGATGTTTCCTCTTTGGTCCATGAGCCACCTAGTGCAACGTAGTTGGCTAGCCTATGTGCTTCATGTGACCTATTGTGGCCACCTAGTAATTCAGCAATCCTTACTAGTGTGATCCATGGTGGCATTTCTCTTCACATGACCCCTAGCGATAAAGCAAGCTAGCGGTAGAGTAATGTGCCTTGTATGTTTCTTCCATGTGTATTCTTATGCTTTTTTCCTTTATGCATTATGTTTTAACTTACATTTTCACGTGTCTTCATCATGTCTTCCATGTGTTCTCTATGTATTCATTGTGTTCTATATGTATTCATTATCACTTGTGAGTATGCTTTGTGTCTTATGTGTATGTTTTGTGTGTATGCTTTGCAAATTATGTGTATGCTTTGTGTTTGGTGTGTATTACCTTTATGTATTGTGTGTCTTCCATGTGTATTCCTATATATGCTTTTAGTACTCCACATATGTGTGAATTAATGTTACAATGTCTTGTGTGTTTGAAGTATCTCTTTGCATATGTGTTTGTAACCTTAGGATAAATAAACAATGAAAATATTGATCCTGATAAATAAACTTGATAGAATCAACTTAGGACTAAACTAATCCTACTATATTGGACACTTTCTAGAGTTTATGGGCTAAAGGTCTAGGATGCCCAAGCGCCCTTGTCCAACTTGGGAACTTTAGCCCCACTTTGTGGTGTCATCTTAGGAGACTTCTTTGGTTTATTTGTCAACCTAATTAAGTTTTATTTGTTGTAAGTGAGAGGGAATGCATATTTAAATGAGTGTTGTAGTTCATTTTACACCTAGATGACACCTAGAGGATTAATGTTAATTTTCTCTCATATTGTGTTTGATGCTAAAGTGTTCTACATGCTTGGAGTGTTATCTACTTGTGGATCCTATTGAATTTTTTTGGCAATATTTGAAGGAATTTTGAAGCCCTCTTCATCACTCTCCTTTGTTGGTGTAGGATCTTGAGTCATCTTCATCAACTAAGGTCATATCTCTTATGGTTTTCATCATCATTATCATTCATTATTCATCATATTATTATAGATATGGCCTCTTCCATCCTAGGGAACACACTCTTAGATCTAATCATCATTGTAGTGGAGGTGGGAACACCAACATGGGGTTTAACCAAGGAAAACCCTTAAACACAACACAACCTTTTTCTCTTTCCTTTTGTACAAGTCAGAGAAACATGATTCTAGAGCTGATTTTTGGGAAGAAGGCAGAGTAGACATATACATGTTTGATGACATCTGAGTTTCTTATAAACCATGGAAAAGGCCTAGGGCCCCAAATAACCCTATTCCTAGGCACTTCTTCTACAAGATTTAGGTTTTGAATCCTCATTTAACCTCTGTTGTACTTTTTCTTTGGTGTGATTTGTTTTCAACAGTTAGTTATAAGTTGTTCTTCATCTCTTAGGGTTTGTTCACTACTCTTAGCTTTCTTGATTGACTTTGGTTGAACTTGGTAGATCCATCTATATACAACAAAAGGGAAAAACACATGTAGTTTGGCTTTCCTTCTTGAGTAGAAGCCAAGCTCAGTTTGTGTCCTAATGTTTGTAGTTTGGCTCTTTAGACTATATCAGTCTTTTCTCCACAACACTCCTATCTCTTCTAAGAAGGTAAAGTGAGGAAGGAAAATTGCAGATGTGGGTATAGAAGCTAAAACCGAGAAAAATCCATAAGGGAGGTCAGATAGAAAGAAATAGCCAAGGAAGTGGCTAATGGGAGATAGCATTTAACCTTGGATCAGTTAGGCTCTAGGAGATTGAAGAAATGATTATTAACTCTTGAAATGTGAGAGGAAAAAATAGTCCTCACAAGAACATCCTCAAAAAAATTCTTAAAGATAAGAGTTTGGACATCCTGTTGATTCAAGAAACTAAATGTCCTATGAAGCCTTCCTAATTATTAGCAAAAACATTTGGCCCCATGCTCGTGTCCTCTCGGTGGATACAGAAGGGGCATCTGGTGG
This sequence comes from Cunninghamia lanceolata, assembly GCA_027924645.1. Taxonomy (NCBI): domain Eukaryota; kingdom Viridiplantae; phylum Streptophyta; class Pinopsida; order Cupressales; family Cupressaceae; genus Cunninghamia; species Cunninghamia lanceolata. The sequence goes on from BSBN01000193.1 coordinate 13,076,386, forward strand.
GATTGTTGTCTTGTGGAACACCCAAATTTTGGAAGGGGTTTTCTTATCCAAGGATAAACATTTCCTAAATGTCTTATTTAGAGTGATATCCAACAAGGAAGAATGAGTCCTATCCAACCTATATGATCCCAATAATGGAGTACAAACAAGAAAAACTTGGGATAATCTTCTATAGAATAGAATGTCCTTTAAAAACAATCACTGGATGGTAGCTAGAGACTTTAACTCGCTTCTTTATCCTTTAGGAAAAATGGGGGGCACCATGGACTTCATGAATAGTATGATGGACCTTGATGACTTCCTACACAAAGGAGGTCATGTTGATATCAAGCTGGAAGGAGGCCTCTTTACATGGTCTAACAAAAGTTCTAGAGATAATCTAATCCAAGTGAAACTAGATAGAGTTCTCATCTCAAGTAACTAGGAAATATTAGATAAATGCAGACTCACCTCCCTCCTCACAATTGGTTCATATCACACCCACTCCTATTAAAATGGGATTCTATGATCATATCAGGTAAGTACACTTTCATATTTCAATATATGTGGATCAAGCACCTTGACTTAAAAGTTCTTTTAAAAGATTGGTGTGAAATAGATATTCAGGGATTTGCTATGTTCAAGATTCCTAGGAAACTAAAAATCATAAAATAAAATCTGAAGAATTGGAATAAGAACTCTTTTGGCAATATATTTGATAAAAAATTGGAGGTCAGAGAACAACTTTCTAAGACCCAAAAGGAAATGGAAAGGAATGGTGCTAGAGATGAACTATGCAGCAAAGAAAAAGTTATCCGTAGTAATCTCCACAATTTGATCAAGAAAGAGGAAATTTTTTGGAAGAAAAAGTCAAGGGTCCAATGGCTTAAGGAAGGAGATCTAAATTATAATTTCTTCCACCAAACAATCATCAAACATAGAAAGTCTAACTGCACCTCTAAACTCCTAAAGGTTGATGGAGAAATCATTTTGAAAGAAGAAGAAATTTAGGAAGGAGTAAGATTCTTCAAATAACTTTTAAACCCAAATTATCCAATCAATAAAGTTGTTAATCAATTTTTGTAGATTATCTCGGCTTCCATAATTGATCAGGATCTTAAAGAGATAAGTAAAAGAGTTGTTGAGGAGGAAGTTAAAACTATAGTATTCTTCATGGACCCTTATAAAGCTCAGGGTCTGGATGGATTTCCCCCATAGTCTTCGAGAACTATTGGTTCATTTTAGGAAAAGAGGTGACTGCTACAACTCAAAAGTTTTTTAGTTCTTAAGAGATTTTCAAAGAATTGAATAACACTTTCATAGTGCTTATCCATAAAAGAGATAGTGTTAATAAGATGGTTTATTTCAAACCCATAAGCCTTTGTAACTCCATTTATAAAATTTTCTCAAAGTTGTTGGTTCTAAGGGTTCAACTCTTTATAGATAAAATTATATATTCTAACCAAAATGGCTTTATTACTAGTAGGTAAATCACAGATGCTATCATTACAATCCATGAATGTCTGCATTCCATGGAAAAAGAAGAAAATAAATTGTTGTTCTAAAACTTGACATCTCCAAAGATTAAGATAGAGTTTCATGGAGCTTTCTCACCAATCTTTTGCAAAAGTTTACGTTTAAAGACAAGGTGTTAAAGATGATGGGAATTGTTTCTCTTCTCCTACCTTCTCAGTCCTCATTAATGACAACCCATAAGGTCATTTCAAAACTTCTTAAGGATTAAGACAAGGAGAGCATCTCTCCCACTATTTGTTCGTCATTTTAGTTGAGCCTTTGGGTAGAAAGACAGAGGAGAATATTAGGGAAGATAAAATTGAAGGATTTAAGCCTGATACCTCTCTCTGTCTGATATCTCATCAACAATTTGTTGATGACATGATCATGCTTGGAGAAGCCACCATAGTGGAAGCAAGGGAATAGAAAAGCATTCTAAACAATTATGCCTAGGCTTCAGGCTAGAAAATTAACCTAGATAAGAGTGGTATATTATTTTTTCATACCCCTGTAAGATTGAAAATAAGAATTGGTAAGACCCTAAACTGCAACATTTAGTAGCTCCCTGCTACTTACTTGGGATTCCCTTATCTCAAGGAAGGAATCCAAATGCTACTTGGAATAACCTCATAGAGAGATTCCAAAGGAAGTTGGATTCTTGGAAAGGTGTTCTCCTTAGTCATACTAGGAAGCTCCTCCCAATCAAAGGAGTTCTTCAAAGCACCCCAATTCATCTACTATCTCTATTTAAAATCCCCAAAAACTCAGTGGAGGAAATAGAGAAAATTCAATGTAGGCTGCTGTGGTCTACTATGGAGGAAAAGCACAAAATCTCCTTGATTGCATGGGAAAAGGTTTTCACTCCTAAAACTATTGGGGGTCTCAGTATCAAGAAAATCAGATAGATGAACAAGGCATTGTTATCCAAGATTGGATGGAGACTAATGATCTATATCAATGAATGGTCTAGCATCATGAAGGCTAAATAATTGAATAATCAAGAGCGTTAATCTCTTCTTCAAAAATAATAACATCCCACTAGTTCCACCATCTGGACCAATATAGTCAAAAGTAAATTTCTTTTCAAAGGCATAAAATGGAAGGTGGGGAAAGAAGATCAAGTGAGATTCTAGGAAGTGTTGAACACACCAGGATACTAAGAGGGGGGGTGAATCAATATCTAATCAAAATTCAATTCCTCTGAAGTAGATTAAAACTTAAGCATTACAACATCAACATAAACTGAAAGATTAACACAATGCACATCAACACATAACAACATATATATGTGGACACCCAAGAAGGGAAAAACCACGGTGAGAATTAACTCACAATATATGAAGCTCAAAATTACAACTTTGTTTTATGGCTACAACCCAAGGAAGCTACTACTCCCTGAAAACTTTGATTTAGGGTCACTCCCAAAGAAGCTACAAATCCTTGAAGACATTATTTTAGGGTCACTCCCAAGGAAGCAACTACTCCTTGAATTGAGAACAAACTTAGAAAAGATTATAGTATGATAGTCCTTCTACTACCTAAAAACTAACATTGAAGTTCACACCTTTGTGTTATGTAGAAAAAGAGAGGGTTCAAGGGTTTTATGGATGATATGGTTAGATCCTCCTTTCACTACACACATTCAAGGATAGTTAAACGAGTTGAATCTCAACTTTTGCAAGAGGATTCACTTACAAGTTGATTGTCACTTGTAATCATAGGGAAATTTGGAAATTAATGACTATTACGTTAATTTAATCCCAATTATGCCCAAAACCCTAATTATGCAAAATTGTAAAAAAATAGATGAATTCTAACAAATGCTCACACACAGAGATGCTAAATGAAGATTAGATTCATACCAAATTTTGAAGTTTGAGATTTAGAAATGTTGATGATGGAGGGACTCCCACTGAAGTTCGATGTAGTATTTTTATTAGGGGTTTCTGGATCTTTTCTGATGTTGATTGTCATTGTTCCATTAATTTCTCACTCTGCAAACTTGGAGGACATAGAGACTAGCACCCTTGTCCCAATTCTGCTCTTTTTTGCTCTTTCCTTCAGATCTATAATCTTTACACTCTGCAACTCCACTCTACAGAATGCCACACTTGTCACCTGTAATCACAAGAGAGGGGTTGGGGGATTGTGGTGTTTAGGAGCTTGCCTCGGTAAAGCCCCAGAATGGCATTCAAGCCTTCCAACACCATGTTTAGATGGAGAGTGTGTGTCCTTGCAGGACAAAGGCAAAAACATTTTGATAAATGATGGATTGAAAATACAAATAGATATCACATCGAAGGTGTAGTTCTCATGGAGATGAAACTCTTTCATGCCATGAGACAATGAAGACAAATCTGCAATAACAAACACAACAAAAATATTCTACTCTGCAACACAATGAATGCCTTGAATGCTCTATGATTGTAAGTTCATCAAAATGTCATAAACATCTTCTCTAGTTTTCAAATGAAGTCCTAAACATGTTTATATCATTCCCACAACAATTTCGTAATTCAAACTTAATATACTAACACGAAACACCTTTTAATGGTCATAAGTTGACATTCAAAAGTTGGGCCCAAACAAAATAGGGCAGGACAAGGGCGCCTGCGCCCTTGTCCAGGCACTTATTTTAGGGCTATATTAAGCTTGAGTGTGTCTCGTATGTCCCATTTGACATGGGTTTTGGGGGATTTTGCTCTGGGATTCATTTTAAACTTGCGTGATTAATTCTAAGGGACCCAAGAGCTAAACTTAGGAGGTCAAAGTCCTAGGGGACATTTTACGACATAACATTTAGCCCCAACTTTAATGTATGTATTCTCTTATGACCCATACATGCATTAAAGTATGGCCAAAAATGCATCAAACACGCCAAGCATTTGAAGCCAAGGCATACACAAAGATTGAGGAACTATTTCTAGCCCCCAGTCTTAGGTAAGCACTAGAAAACACATTGCAGCACATAAAATATGGAGAAGATAGTAACAAGCACACAAAACATGGAGATGATAGTATTGAAGACTTGCAAAACATGATGAATACATGAGAGCAGTAAAGCATGATGAACACATTGAGATAACATTTTTATAACATATTCCTAACATCTTCATATATGTATGCATGGAAATAAAATTACAACACAAAACCCCAAAGGGGAAAACACACCAAACAAATCTTGAGTGTAGGTGGAGCCCATCACTACACACACAAGAGGGGAGAACATGCCATAGAATGCCCAAGTGAGGGTTAACCACACAAGGGGAAAAACATGTGGAAGCCACACGGAATACATGAGCACTGTATAGCATGCCATAGACATACTATATGTCTTAAACATGACAAACAAGGTGATGGAAGAATCTTATTTCTAAGTCCCACTATCTTAAACACATTATAGGCACACCTGATAGTTGGGATTATACCACAACAATAGCTAAAGACATGCTTAAGGGAGGATAGTCTCAAGATCCAGCCCCGCCTCTGTAAAAGACTTATGAAACAAAAGGATGTGCACTAGCTCAAGAGATACACCATCCTCACCTCCATAGAGGGATTTTGAGTAAAAGGATACACACTATCTCAAGAGATACATTATCCTACCTCCATAGAGGTCTTCTTTGATTACAATATAAATAAAGATGTCCACTTGTGCCGGAGATACAACATCTTTCCTCTGCAGAGGGCTTACAAACACGTTTCATTAGTACCAAAATCATCAGACAAATTACCTTATATATGCACCCACCTTAAGGTGGTTGATATCATGTACCAATGTCAAGCATGTTAAGGTAGAAGAAAACACACAAGGGAACAAAAGATTTTGCAAAGCCCATGCCCCCAAGGTGACATGTGCGCATAATCACCAAATGTTCCCACAAACACATTGATTATGCTAAGATAATGATAACCAATTAAATTTATTAAATTTATGCATGCAAATAATCAAATCAAGGGCCAAGGATATACTACAGGTTTGAAACTGAGTATAACCATTGGGCTATACTATAGATATCTTAGAACTGAGTGTGATTACAAGGCAAGATACAAGACAATCAAAGTGCATGGAGTAGGTGTATTGTTATGGTTTGTTAGAAAAGATAAGACGGCATCAAATATAACATGAAGTGATTCTACTAGCCAAGCGTCAAATATATATCAACCCCATCTTCATATATGGACTAGGTCCATTTTTTCTTACTTGTTGAAGGGACACGCGGTCCGTATCAATTAGGGATTTTTTTTCATCATTTGTCAGCTAGGTAGAACCACTAGAAGCAGGTAAACAATAAAATGAGAGAGGAGAACAAATTCTTTAGGAACAATCACATAGGAGGATGACCCTAGGTCATCAAATGCAATGCTATGCCCCTAAGGCATGACACACAATGATAAAATAGAGGAGAGGAACAATAGAAGAATGATGAAACAAATAGAAGAATGGTCACAACAGAGGCGGTCTCCTTGTATCCTTGACCTTACAAGAGTATCAAGGGTCATCCAAAGAGACCTAAACAACATATAGCACAACATGGGGGAAAACAATATAATTCTAACAACTTATATATCTAGAAGGAGGGCACCCTTGAGAGCAATAGGTGCTACAATGAGTGTGGCTTAAAGAGGGAGAAATACTTACCCGATTCAATGGGATATTTCTTGGCTGACCATTCTTGTCTATCACCTCGGGATATCTCACATGTCATTTTGGTCTTGTTGATATTGCATTAATAAATTAAGTTTAGGATGATGCGAGGCTTTGGTGGGTTTCAAAGAGCAGTATCAATACTAGTTGTGTTGTTAATTCTAACAACTTGCAAAGGCACTCTAATTCCTTATTGATTTACACCACAACCATTACCTACATAGTCGCAAGTATTATAAGGGATTTTAAATCCTTTACCATAGAGAGATGTCATTTCCTTAGAAGGCCTTGTAGGTGTTATAATTTGTAGTATAGGTAAGAGTATTGTCTTTGTTTTCTACCAAGGATACTTTAGGTTTCTCAGGTGTTTCCAAAGATTTCTTTGATGAAATCAATGCGACTTTTGATGTGTCAGACTTATTAAGTTTATATTTCCCCATATAGGAAGGACTAAAATCTAATGAAACCCAGTCATCACCAAAAAGTGCATTTGATGTTTTAGAGTTTTGTATAACATTAGCTATGGCAAGAGGCATTATTGAATCCACTCGTAAGTTGTTTAGACTTTGTTGATTGTTAACTTGCTTTTACGTTTCATTATGTAAACAATTATCTGGTTCAGGATTGGCTTCCACAATGTAGAGCTTGTTTTGATAAATGAACTTTAGTGATCGATGAAGGGTAGATGAAACTAGCCCCATGGCATGGATCCACAGTCTACCTAGAATCATATTAAATGAAAGTGAACCAGGCAAAACATGAAAAATGGTAGATACTGTCACGGGTCCAACCTTTACAGGTAAAGTTATGGTACCCACAAATTGTCTCCCAACATTATCAAAGCCATGAATGCTAATTCTATCCGGTTTAATCAAAGAGGTATCAACCTTAATCCTATGTAACAAATTAATACCACAAACATTTAGATCTGATCCATTATCAATCATAAATCACTTGGTCAATTTCTTGTTACTGTAATGAAGATAATCAAAGGATCAATCTGATTTTGAACTTTTGTAGAAGGCAACTCATGTTGAAACAAAATATCCACTTTTGTCACATGCATACAATCTAACAGAGCTGCTACATCATTCAGTTTAACAATAGGTAGTACAATCACCTTTTGTAAAGCTTCTTGGAGTATTCTATGGTATGTAGGCAATGTTTGTATTAAATCCCAAAGAGAGATCTTCGTCAGAGTAGCGCGAAGCTGCTCAACAATATCATATTCTTGACCTCTTTTAGGAGTAAGATGAGGTGGTGGAGGGAGCATGGGTTGAGAACATGGAAGAGAGACATGCACATGAGGTGCTTACTTACTTTGTTTATTATTACGGGTGTTGTATGTGTGAGCAATCACATTGTGGTGTGGTTGTTGTGACACATTTTGAACACCTTGATTTCTTTGAGTGATTTGTCTTTCATAGTTTAGGATATAATCCATGGGTTGAGGTGGTTTTCGATCTCCTTGAATCATAATCACTGGTTTTAACAAAGAAGGTGTATTAGGTTCCCCCCACACAACCATCTTAGGAGTGTTGCTACACTTATATTGTAATCCCTTGGTGGGTGGAATAAGTCTATTAATGAAGATTGAATTAACATTATTTTCCTCTTGATTGTGCTCAACATCTATCCTTAAAGGATTTAATGTGAGAGACCTTTTCTCTTCCACTAATGCTTCATCTTGGCTAGGGAGAGCATTGCAATGAAAGAAAGGTGAGGTGTTGTTAGGAAGGTTGGTGGTGATCATATTATTTACAACCGGCAAAGTAGGGCTATCTATGGTCTTCTCATCCAAGGTTATTGAACATTCAACTATAGGAGGAGTAGGATAACTTATGGAATCATCATCATCATCATCCTTATATATTTTAGCTATTAGTTCCAAAGCATTAAGAGAACTTTCACACTCATCATTCTCAATGTGTTTTGTTAGATCTTCTACTACCGAAGGGTATGTATTCATGAGAGATGTAAAGTTGTCAAAATCAAATACATAGTCAAGGATTTCAAATGAAGAGCATTTAAATATATCCTTATGATACATAACTTGTATATAAGTGAGAACATGAGGATTCATATTAAGAAATTTGTAGAAATTCTCAAAGTTTTTTATATATGCATGTAAAGATACCAAAGAGCAACTAGATGAAGATGCCATAATGAAATGTCTTCAAACATCAATTTCCAATAAGATCTAGTAAGACAAGACATGAAAAGTTCTATGATACTTAACACACCCTAGATGTGTGACTATTTCACTCCTAAGCACTTGTTTGAGGGAAAGAGATAAAAAGACACACAAAATCCACAACAAACATAGTGGATAGGAGGAAAGAGTACAACACAACAAAGCCCAATTGATGACTTTATGTATTTCGATTTAATGCAATAAAACAATACCAATTTATGCTTGTTTATGCACCTACAATGTTCACTTTCTTCACTTTTTCCAATGCAAATATAGAAAATATGTAGTGTAGTAATGAAATTGATGAGGGGAAGAAAAATAAAACCTTATTATCAGTCCAATGATGCAATATAATCTTTTATAACACACCTATCATGCAAATCTAGATGAAGAATGAGTCAAAATCTAGTGAAAAATGCAAAGATTTTAAACCCTAATAGTGAAATTAATGCATGAAAATATACAAAATGATGTATGAATGGATTCTAATCAGATTTATGATGTCAAATAGCTCATCTCAGATCTGAAAATGATATCAAAATCCTACAATTCTCAATGCAAATACAATTTTAAGGAGAAATGAGTGAATACACTAATTTTTATTGAAATTGACTGTGTAAATGCAAATTTCAAGATGTAAATACAAAGACACACAATAATGAGACACTAAAATTAAAAATCAGATTTGAATTAGTGCCAAAGATGAGTATTAAAATCTGAAACAAGATTTTAACTACAAACCCTAGGTTTTGAAATCACTAGGTTATGAGAAAAATTCAAAATTTAAAGCAAACCCTAGCAATTTTAGTGTGAAAATGCAATGTGAAGGATTATAGGATGGTGAATTTATGAAATTTATATAAGATCTGATGTAAAAATAAGATATTAGATGAAAGGAAATGAAATTGATGCAAACTATGCCCTAATGCAAGCGTAGGATGCAAATTTTTTCAAAATTTTCAATTTTTTTTCCAAATTTTTGCAAGATTTATGAATGTAAAATGATGTAAATGGTATATATGTGAAAGGGAGAAAGGTATGTGGAAACACTTCCTACACTAATCTATTGAGGAAAGACCTATGAAAATTTTTACTTTCACAATTACAGATTAAGATGCACATTAACAGAAAGATAATAACAACTTCCAAATGCAAACACAAAACTCACAACACAAGATATATGTGGGGAAAACCCTTTCAGGTAAAAAACCCCACACTCCAAATCTGCCCAATATATTATTTAGGAATCATGAAGATTACAATATACTTGAAGAGAAAGCTTTTATAGGAGTATATCCAACCAGAGATCCAGGAGGTAATTCGACATCTATAAGATTCTTACACACAACCTCCATCTCCAGCTCCTGATACATAGGAGATGCAATATAGTAAACTGTTAGTGGTAATTACAAAACCATGACCCAAAATGATGTAGAGGTAAGGGAGGATATCAAACACAATTACCCGTGAACAATCTTTGCAAAATTGAAACCCAAACTTGGTTATTTACTCACAAACTCTTCAACTTCCTCTAGTAGTACAGCAAACAAGGTTTTTCTACCATAACTTTCAGAGAAGGCCTTATTGATGATTATTGTTAGTCGTAACAATATGCATAAAAATTTGCACACTAAACCATTATTATCTTGTAAAGTACGATCAACTTAGGATAAGTTGATTACTCCAAGTCTCCGTTGATCAGGACATGATCATCTGACGTTACTCAGAGGTTGATGCAACATGTTGTTTTCCATTTCAAGGGGTCTTACATTTGTCTTGATGATCAGTATTGTTTTGTTTCCTATAAATTTACTCCACAGAGAGGTTATTTCTACTCTATTTCCAAATATAGCTGATGTATTTGCAAGTTTGATCAATTCTTTTGATTATTGATCATCATGAACCTGTTCTTTCTTCTACACAGTATATTTACTCAAATGATGTGTCTATAAGTGGATATTTGCATGTATCTCTTGGATATTTGTATGAATTTCCATGATATTTGTCAATTTAACATGCTTTTACTCTAAATATGCTATGTATTTCCAATTATCTACGGGATATCAGCATATTTCATGTTATTTGCTTTTAATTCTCTGTTATTTGCAATTATGGTGATGAATTGTTATGAAATTGAAAGAAATTTAAAAGAATGCTTCTAAGTTTAGTGAATATTTAGCCATTGAACCACATACATACAAGATACATTCATGAGGAGAAGAAATCAAACCATATGTATCCCAGATGTTCCACAGCTAGATATGGATGATGCTAACTTCAAAGGATCCAGAATGAAAACAACACATGCAAACTGATAAGTACTCCAAGGGATGCAATTGATCAATGCATGTATCAAGATTTCAAAAATAGATTACTCAAAATTTATGATGATTTGTAATCAAATTGTCTTCTCTTTCATTCAGTATGCATAACATGTACATTTACAACAACTTTGAAATGAGTCATGATATTTCAGCAATCAAATTTCAATTAAGTTTTGAATATTCAAAATATGGCACCCTTGCACCTTTTATAGAATAAGGTGAGGGAGCAGTTACAAATGACCTATGATTAGGATTTGTCAATTAAGATCAACAGTAGAGTATCACTCTTTGACTCAGTCAACTTTCCTTTGTGGCACAGGTTGTCAGCTGGCAACCATCTGGATGACTCATTATCTTATGAGTGCCTTATGCATATATCCTCTTGGTGATGCATCTTCATTCATTCTTCAGGTTCTTCCTCTTCATCTTCTTCTTCTTCATCATGATCATCATCTTCATTACTTTCTGTATTGCTATCACCCTGATGAACATCATCTTGTATATGGACCTTCATTGTTGTCTTGATATTCTCATATGCCTATACTATTTTATCTACCTCCCTACCATCTTGGGTTTTGGCTTTTGTTATGGCATGCTTACGAGACTAGAATTTAGCTTTGATCGCATCTAGCTTACCTTTTCTGTTGTACAAAGTCTCATTGTAAGTTTCCTCCTTGACCTTGATCCTCATGATCTTATTCATCATCTCTTATGTCAAGTGGGTGAGGGGGTCATCAGCTACTGGCTGAAAATTATCATGTAGAGCTTTGATAGCAAAGTCTGCATCTTGATTTTCTATCTTTCCCTCTACTTTCCCTTCTAATGCTTCAAGGATCTCTGCTTTGTGTGCCATCATACTGTGCATCTTTATACTGATATCCCTGAGCTTGCCACTACATTTCTTCAGGATATCACATTCGAATCTGATATCCTCATACCATACATCTATCAACAGGGCAGTGTTATTATTCAACACTTGATTGTTTATTAGGATTTGAGGATCAATCCTCTTCATCTCACTCAAATCAGTTAGATCCTTTTCCAATTGGAATGACCATCTTCCTATTTCATTTTGTATTTTATCTACTTTTCTCTTCAAACTGCTTAAAGAATTCCACCTCTGTAAAGATGTTCTCAATACATCCTCAGCTCCTGTGAGGGCTGACAACATCCACTTCTCCATGATCATGGCTTCATGCTTCATGAGGTCCAACTTGGTGACCTCTTCCTGGGATATGACAGTCAATGGGACTGCCGGATCCACTGGTGTACTATCAGGGTTAATCAACCCCGTTATATATGAATTTAGCTAAGTAATGTGCTCCTTATGCTATTTATTTTTCTCTTTCTCCTTCTTTACCCTTTGGGTCAAAGAATCAATGATGTCCTTCCCTTCTTAACCTTCTTGGTCCTCATTAGCAAAACCAAAATCAACAGTTGTGATTTGGAATTCCTCAAGGGTGATCTTGCCCTTCTCTTTCTCTACAGTGGGAAGTGCTGCTTGGGCTGTCCTTCTACCTGTAGCAAGATCTCTTCTAATAGCCGATGTCAATCTGGCTTTCTGCTTTAGCTTCATTATTGTTTCTACAAATAGGGTAGAAACTTCAAATTCTTAAATTTCAGACCCTCCTTCCATACCTATTTATTTCTCCAGCCACTAAGGTACTTCATCTCCAGATCCCTGATGTCCTTTGTCATCATCATGTCTGCCATGATCTCCAGTATCTGCTTCTATTCTAGGTGGAGAAGGTGACTTCCTAGTTTCTTCCTCATGGAGTTCCTCATGAGGGGGATCCTATTGCATCTTTTCTTGCTGAGAGGCTTCCTTTTATGGGGGAGGATCCTGTCGAGTGTCCACATGATGATCCTACACCTGATCCTGCATTCTCTCTTTCTGAGTTTCATCCACTTTGGCATTTTCCTCATCTTGATGCTTATTAATATTTGTGGCTGGTGTCTAAGTGTTTGGGCCTAGTGCATCACCTTGATCTTGGGTCACTTCTTGTTTTGTACCCGATGCACTGACATCTTGTGTCTTAAGGTCCTCATGAACTAATTTATCTTTTTCTCATGTTTCTCATTGAGTCCAGGCAATATCATCACCTGATGTATCTTTATCACCCCCACCTTTCTATTTGACTTACACTATCTTTAGCTCAGCGGGTATCTCATTCTATTGCTGGCCCATAGCTGGAGCACTGCTCTCTTCTTCTACCTGCTTGTCTACTTCAACTTTCTCTATTACAACAGGTGTACTTGATTTATCTTTGGAGCTCACATCCTCACTGTATGTCAAATCTATAACTACAAGGCTAGTCACCTGATCGACCAATTTGTCAAGCCTGATTTGTTGGGCTACCCTTTCTAGGATACTTTCCTTTTCTTCCTGAGCTGTTTGCATTACCTCCTCCAATACTGCCATCTGTGCTAATGGGGTCCCATGTGGAGTCATGCGAGTATTGGAGGTGAGAGTCTCCATTCTCTGAGAAGCTACATTCTGCACTACTTCATCATCTGATAGGTCCACAGTGTCCTCTAAAGAGAAAGGACAACCCTGACCTGCTTTGGAAGTTTCTTTTGTCTGTTCTTCCACCCTATCGGTCTTAAACTTGATTATGGTGGGAAGTGGCACATCATGTTGCATTTCCTTCTTAAATGCTTCGCCACCAGCTCCTCTTAATACTATAGGATCAGCCCTAATATCACCTCACATGGATGTCCTTTGCTTCTTGGGTGGTGACATCAGTGGTGTCGCCCTCCTCTTCCTGCTGACCATCATTGGGTCATCACATGCAGGCTCTTTATTTACTGGCTCTTCTTCAAATAGGATATCCTCTTCTACCTCATGTTCTAAGGTTTGGCCTTCCTCTCGTACTTTTGTGATTTGTACAGCTTGCCTTAGGATCCTCTTTGTCTTTGGTTTGTCCATCAGAGGCGGTGCAGATGAGGCAAATGCTTGTCCTGATGTTGATGTACCTACATTTGGTATGGAAATTCTTTCGATTATCACCCCCTTAGGCTCATCTTCAATTTTCTTTCCTCTAGGGGGGCCTTTCCTCTATTTCTATGTGGGTAACTTCTCTCCATTGGACTTCCTTTTCTCATTGAGGAAGTCATCATACTCCTCATCAGTTAGTTCCTGCCTTTTCTTCTTGGCATCAACAGTAAGGTCTACACCCATTTTCTTCAATCTGTTTATCTGTTCATCTACCCAAGCTTGGGTTAAATGCAGCAACTCACATGTAAACTGATCCAAGGAAATATCCTCTGTCTATGTTAGATTAGGGGTCGAGATGGTGTCATTGTACACCTTCTTGTCTTCATATTCATTTGACATCATTTTTCTATCATCCTTCTTCAGTTGTGTTGGCACTGGGATGCAGTCAAATGTCCTTATCTAGTTCAAGGTGAGCCTTTGATATTTTCTTCTCCTCACCTCAGCTTCATCCTCACAATCAGTCTACAAATCCTCGAGATGCTTCTGATGAATAGGCTTTCCTATTATTTTTGGCATCCTTCCATAGGGGTCATAAGATCTAGCCAATGGAAATGGCTGTAGATACACCAGTTTCAAACCTCCCATGGCATGCTTTATGCTCTGTGAATCTGAGCACATATACCAACCCATAGACACTAGAAATAATACCAGAGGTATCTTCTTTTGCTCCTTGTATGCCTCGACTATGGTAGACACTTGTCTAAGAAACTCCATCAGGACCACCCCATCAGTAGGGTACCTTGGTAGCATAAGGGGTTGTCCTTCAAATCCTTCTATTCCTATATATGAAAATGTGGCATATTGGATGAACCAGACCCCATGTCTGTAAACAACTTCCTGAGCCTCTATGCCCAGTCTCTTGGTTCTGTCTTCCTCCATTGTTCTAACTAGATGCATAGAGAATGCATCATTCACTAATTTGTAATCCAGGAGGTAGTTCTTTCTTTGTAGTTGAGGATAGTGATCCCATATGTGGGCATCATCTACATCACCACTAACCTTACTGACTGTAGTCAGGGCATCAAATGTTCCCTTGTAAGCACATGAGTACACAACATATGAGGTCATATGAAACATGCGTGCCTAACCTCCCAGGTTCCCCATGCCTTCATCTAGTGCATCACTGATGACCTTGGCCCATAATGGCTTATTATCTATGTAGAGGACCAACTGGATGATTCCAAACATCCAATTCTCAAAATTTGTTGCATCAACTTTACTTGTCATCCTGCTTAGTAGGGCCATCATGTACTGGTACTCATCATCAAAATCAAACTTATATAGGTGTACGGGCAACTTAGCTAAGGCAATGTAAGTGTTTCTCTTAGACCTCCACTGATACATCCTCTTCCTTGCAATCTTCTTAATGTTGTTATATTATATATCTAACTTATGTAAATCCACACTGACCACCCTCTTTCCAACTCGCAGATTGAAAGTAGATGTGATGCCCTTAATTGAAAAGTCTGCATATACTCTTCCATGCTTCTCCACTCACCCGGTCTGAGGGTTATAGTTCCTAGCACATTCTACTACTAGCTCTGGGGTCTCCATGGCATATGGGAATCCGGTGGCATGCCAAATTCCTGAAACATATATTGCATCCATAAGGGTATTGTCTTTATCATGATCTATTGTGGTTGACCATACTACTAGATTTGTATCTCCCGGGTCAGTGTCACCAATCATGCCATACTTAAATTGTACTCCTTCAGGCTGAACAAACATGGGCTTAAAAAATTTTGCATCAGACCTATTCCGTCTAAGGTCGGCCATGGACTCGTGCAATAAACATGCCTTGTCTTACCATACGATATCTATATGCCTTCATATAACATTATATATCTCTACAACATCATGCATACTATATTTATCATCTTTACTCCATCATGATATGCACATTTACAAATTCAAACCACAAGAAGGAACATACTACCTGAATATGCAGATAATGACAACAGGAGGGTTTTCAATTACTTACCTGATAGCGCTTTCCTCCTAGGTTAGATGGGTGATTACAGAAAAGGGCTGCAAATGCTAATGATCACCTGTTCTGTTACACTGGAAGATCTAGTCTGTTCATAGGTAGCTCGTATGGGTGTTTGACTTCTTTGCTCTATAATTTCTTATTTTTTTGTAATGTAAATGAAAATAACCTTGGAAAGTTACCTTTAAATGCATCCGTAGGGCAAATTAGGGTAAAACTAAGTTGGGATGGCTTAATCCGTCGATCTTCTGTAGAGAATCCATGGATGATGCCAAGTGTTTGAATTATATTCACAATCGGCCGGAATCCATCTACCACATTTATGTCCATTTAATGTTAGGAAACAAGGGGTGATCTTCGAAAGATCAAGTGATATTCAAAATATGACCCCCCTCTGTATAAAATGACTCTCCATCTTTGAGTGGTAAAATTAGTGGAAAAGAATCAGGTGATGTGGTCAATGTTGACCACATGTAAATCAGGTCATGAACTTAAAATCAGGGGATGCTCAAAATATCACCCCGCAAATAAAATGATTGCCCTTGGAAAAAATCAGGATGATGTCAATGTGTCGGTGACCTTGTTTAAGCATTATGTTGTAATGCATCATCATCATGTTATTGAATATGGTGGGCATCGGATATATACCTCCGCGGGGTAAAATAAAATGATGACTTCATCACCAGGGTGATATTCTTTATTCGTTGGGTTTAGATGACGTCATCATCATATTGGCATAGGGTGCTATTTTGCGAAGAGGGTGATATTTTGTGAAGAGGGTGATATTTGTAAGATGATGGATATTAAAAATATGATCCCCCGCAAAATATGTGAAGTTGTTTAACAGGCAAATAATAGCTATCACGTAAAATTGACGTCCAGACCTCGTGGATCAAGTGATTATCGGGTGATAAAATTATATTGGGGTAATCTTATATAAT
This sequence comes from Cunninghamia lanceolata, assembly GCA_027924645.1. Taxonomy (NCBI): domain Eukaryota; kingdom Viridiplantae; phylum Streptophyta; class Pinopsida; order Cupressales; family Cupressaceae; genus Cunninghamia; species Cunninghamia lanceolata. The sequence goes on from BSBN01000193.1 coordinate 13,092,972, forward strand.
GTGACTGATGTTTGAAATATGACCCCCCTTCCTCGGAATATTAGGTTTGACTGAAACTTTGACTTAACATAACTTTCTCCCCTTAGAGAATTTTGGGGTAGTCCAAAAGGCAAACCTGCTTGGAATTTCGTACACTTTCCAACCATGAGGTTAATAATATGAAATACTGACTTTGGCAACTGATCTCATCATGGTGACCTATCTACCCCCTGCAGAGTTATCTGCATGACTTAATTTTACCAGACCGCCCAAAGTAGAAAAATAACAAGCCAAAGCAGCCAAAAAAGTTGGGTCCCTATTTTGTCAAGTCAAAATGGGGTGTGTTGTGTAACCACACAACAACTTGCCACCAAAGAACATAACTAAATTCTAATAATTCAAGTCATGTGATCACATTTTAACATAGTATTTTAACTCCTTCTAAGTATAAGTATTATAATCTTTCTGAATGATAAGGTTTCCATCATGGCAACAATGCTAACAAAGGATTAGGTGTGTGCATATGATTAATTATCCTCATCTTGAAAGTAAGTTGAAAACATGAGTAACTAATGTTAAGCTACATATTTTGGGAGCATCCCTCATAGCCAACCTAGATAGAGCCTTGCTGCCAGCATGCGTCCATAGCCCTGGTAAGGTTATCTATACAATCCCCCTAAGTAGAGCCCCACTGCCAGCAGACATCTATAGCCCCAGTAGAGTTACTTAGATGGCCTAATTTTTATTTCTTTTTGGATTTTCAATATTTATCTCTATATTCATATGATATCATCATGTAAGCTTAATGTACAAGGTATGGTTACTTGCTGATATAGGTTAGAGATTGCATTGGTAGCAAGGGAGTCCCTTTAGATTTTTCACTTAACACCTATACTTATGTGTTCTACAAACCCAAGGCTGTTAGGTGAGTCATTGTGAAAGAATCACTTTGGTCAAGAAAAGGCAGCCTGATGAAAAGATATCATAGACCTGATCACCAACACTTCTCAAAATGAGTCATAACCTATATATGAATTTGTTCTCATCACTTGAATCTTAACAATTTGGTTATTTTCTTAGGGTGATGAGCTGCATCATCTTGACTAATCAAAACAGAACTCAACAAAACAAACAAAAACAAAACAAAACTGTACAAACCACTATACAAATATGCACACTATGATACACATGACTTGCATGACAATGTTTCAGGCTTCAAAGTAATGCTTGAGAGACTGTCCATTAACTGGTAATGGAACATCCTCACTGGTCAAGGTCTTAAGCCTATAGGTGTTGTCTCCTAAAATTTATGAAACTTGGAAGGGACCTATCCAGAGTTCATCAAATTTACCATGATCTCCTTTCCTTTCATGTGCTTTGTCCCACATAAGGACTAAATCTGAGATTCTAAAGGCCTTAACTCTGGCTCTTTTGTGAAACCAATGCTTGACAATAGCCTGATGTTTAGCAAATTGGTCAATCGCTTTATTCCTTTTTTCTTCTAGGTGCATCAACTGAAGCAACCTAACTTCTTATTTATTATCTATGCCTAGATACTCTTGTGCAAACTGCAGTGTGGGGATCTTTAGGTTAATAGGGAGGATGGGATCCACCCCATATACTAAGTGAAAAGGAGAATTTCCTAATGTAGCCTTCATCCTGGTTCTATCTACCCACAAGGCATACTTCAATAGAGTGTTCCATTCCCTTGGGTTCTTTTCTATCAATTTCTTTATGATGTTCAATAAATTCTTGTTTGTGGATTCTGCTAATCCATTCCCTTGGGGATAGTAATTTGAGGAAAATTTCAAGATAATTCCATGGTCAAAAGCCCAACTTGATAACCTTATTGAAGCAAAGGCAGACCCATTATCACATACTAAAGCATATGGAACTCCATACCTGGTTACTATATTGCTTTCCAAAAACTTGATTACATCCTCAGCATTGCATGTCTTACTGCTAACAGCTTCAGTCAACTTGGTACAATAATCAGTGATAGTCAAAACATACATGTGGCCTGAAGATGATGGAGGGTTGATAGGTCCTATGAAATCCATTCCCCATTGAGCAAATGGGCACATCTCCATAACTAGATGCAAAGGCTGAGCAGCATATCTTTCTCTATTTGCAGCAACCTGACACATATGACAACATTTGATGTATTCAGCAGTATCTTTAAAAATAGTGGGCTAGTAATACCCTGCCCTGAGGATAGCATGAGTGGTAGCTAAGGATGATCCATGTGCAGTTCCAAACTTGTCATGTAATTCTGCTAGCACTTTATCTGCTTCTTGCCTTTCTAGGCACCTAAGGTATATTTCCTCATAGTTCTTCTTGAAAAGGACTCCTCCTTTTATCATGTATTTCTATGATCTTATCTTTAAGGCTCTCCTCTATGAAGCCTACAATCTTGAAGGACATCTTTCAGTAATCAAGATGTGCCTGATGTCTAAATACCATTCTCCATCTTCCTTTGTATTTATGACATACTGCTAGCTCATGATGTTAGGATCAATTTCAGATATCATCTGACTTAATGCTTGTCCTCTCACTAATTTCATGGGTGTTATGTCCATATCATACTCTTGGAGGACAATAATCCATTTGGCTCTCTTCTCACCTAGTTCACTCTGCATTAAAAGCATCTTTATTACTGCATCTGGTACTACAACAATCACTTTACTTCTTAAGATGTAATGCCTGAACTTCTTAACTACTCAAACTAGAGCAAGTGCTTGTCTTTCAACATCCATGTATCTAAGTTCTGCATCTTTGAAAGGACAACTCATGAAGGCTATAGGCTTTTCTTCTTTAGCCTCATTTCTCTGTCTTAATACTGCTATAGATGTATGCTCTGAAGCAAATGAGTAAATGTAAAAGTCTTTGGTATAATCTGGACTGATTAGAATAGGAGCATTAGATATGGCTTTCTTGATATCTTCCAAAGTTGCTCTAGCTTCATGTGTCCACTCAATTTTGGCATCCTTTTTGAGCATGGCATTCAATAGTTTGACAATTTCTGCAAAGCTAGTAATAAACTTTCTAACAGAATTAATCTTACCAAAGTAAGATTTGAGCTCCTTCTTACTTTCAGGAAGTTGTATCTTCATAATTGATTCTACTCTCTCAGGGTCAATGATGATCTCATTCTTTGTTATCAGGTGACCTAATGACTTCCCCATGGTTACCCCAAATATGCATTTCTTAGGGTTTAGGGATATCACGGGATATCACGTAATGTTCACATTTCTTTAGTACCTTCATGAGGTCTTCTACGTGATTCCCTCTTCCTTTAGAGAAAATTGTCAAGTCATCCATGTATATGACTGCATTTACCAATTAGCCCTCTGAAGGCTATATCCATCGCTCGCTGAAATGTGGCTCTAGCATTTATCAATCCAAAAGGCATGTGCCTGTAGGTGAATATTCCCCACTTTGTGGTGAATGCAATCTTCAATCTATCTATCTTGTCTACCATCACCTAGTTGTAACCTGAAAAACCATTCAAGAGTGACATCATCTTTGCACCATTTACAATATATAAGACCTCATCTAGGGAAGGCAAAGGATAGTTATCCTTTTCAAAAGCCCTATTTAAATTTTTGAAGTCTACACATAGTCTGATGTCACCATTCTTCTTTCTTACTGGGACCAAGTTGGCCACCCATGTGGAATGTCTCATAGGAAATATGATCCTAGCATTAAGCAATTTCTTAACTTCTTCAAAAATGATGGGCTCTAGCAAGGCATTGACATGTCTCTATTTCTGTCTAAAAGGCTTGACATCTAGCTTTAGAGATATAGTATGAGTGATGATTGATGTATCATAAGTTTTCAACTCATCATAAGTCCAGGCGATGACATGGATATAATCCTTAAGTACTTGGGTTATTCCTTCTAGCTCTTCTTCTATACACACTTTTCCAGTTAGGACATTCCTTTTTTCATCATCATGTCCAATGTTAACTTGTGAATACTCTCCTCCATCTACTTTAGGGAGATCTTTTTGTTTCAGCATGTTGTCTAGATCAAATGCTCTTTCCAGCTCTATCGTTCCTTTAGGAATCTTGTTACTAGGCAACTCTAGGATCTCTTCTTCTTCCTAGATATGATCTTCCACATTTCTTTCATCTATGATCTGTGCATCAAAGACATCCATGTTGGAAATGAAGTCTAAAATATGCTAATCATCATCAAATACTTGAAGGTTAACTACATTATTTGGCACAGAGGGTACTGATATAATTTAATTGAAAATCTCTTTAAACTAGATATGGACAATGGTTCCAAAGTGCTTGCGGCTTGGGCCAAGGCATCTGCCCTGTGATTTTATTTTCTGGATACATGGGTGATGTTGAATGCATCAAAATCTTCTATCAAGTCCCAAACCCTATGTTGGTAATTAGACAACTTCTTGTAATTACAAGAATATATACCTCTTACTTATCTTACTACCAATTATGAGTCTCCATAGACATGCAGAATCTTCACATTCTTTCTGAGTGCAAGCAATATCCCATGAATTAAGGCTTCACACTATGTCACATTATTTGTGCATGGGAATTACAATCTATATGCTGCTAAGTAGGATTTACCAGATGGATCAATAAGATCTATTCCTACTCCAACCCCTTGTTTTGATTTGGATCCATCAAACCTGAGGATCCATGGCTTATCTTCAGTTAAAGGCTTGTCTAGGCCTTCTCTTTTCTTTTTAGCTCTAGCAGCTGCACCATTTGATATCCATTTCAATTTTGGTGTTTCAATCTTCTCAAACTTCACCTTATCTAGCTGATGTGAAGCTGATATCTCTTCTTTCTCTTTACCATCAGGAGGAAAATCTTTTGAACTAGGCAACATCTGCCTTTTCAGAATATGCAAACATAATGAACAAGTAGCTTTTGAATGTGGTGATTCATGCAACTTGCACCATCCCTCAATTAGAACATCTTGTGGAGATCTTTGCTGCTGTATCATCTCTTGAATTTACTTTGATAAAAATTCTTCAAACTTGGACAAATTACTACCCCTATCTTCATCAGATAGTTCATAATCTGACTCTACCAAGCAATCACTTCCTAGGGTGATTTTCTTGTTGCTTTTAGCATTACTCTTGCTACATACCAAAATCCCTTCCATCTAAATAGGCCTTTCATTATGATATATGCCTTCTTCTATTCCTGTAGATGACAAAAAAAAATTAGTGTCACTATCACTATCTGTAGAACTTACCGCGGATGATGATGATGATGCCTCACTGCATGCTCATTCTAGTTCCATCATGTCTAAGCAAGCATCACAAGTCTTTTTAGAATGCGCCTCATCATGTAACCTATACCATCCTTCAATCAAAACATCATGAACATGCATTTTTAACAATTGACATCGTTGCACTTCTTTAGACAAGTGCATCACAAAATTCTTGAAATGATCTACCTCTATCTCATTTTTGGGGTTACAATCAGATTCTAAAATTATTTTATCATCCTAAATATTATCATCATGAACATGAACATCATACATGAGGATCTCCTCTATCCTGACGGTCTAGGGTCTGATGGCGTAAACACCAGGTTCTACATCCACATACATGATCTCATTGGTCTTATTATATTCAGTGATCATATGCTTCATGCAAGGCTCAACATCTATCCTTATTTGATTAGGTATCCCTTTCCAAGGCAACCACATGTGACTAAAATCAGTGGACATGTATCCATTAAGGGTTTTTGACCAATCTCTACTGAGTAGCATCCCATAGGTATCAGGTATATCAACCACATGAATATCAATGTAGTATTGGATTCTTGGATCTAATGCTAACTACATATGAATGTGAGTTAGTTCTCCTACTACACTCACCTCTGTTTTATCTAACTATGTTACTTTCCTCAGTGACTTAGCAGAATGCAACCCTAAGGCACTGCATATGGATAGGGGCATTACATTGGTAGATGCTCCTGAATCTACTAAACATCCTTATGGTAAGGAGAAAAGGAGGTGACTCAGTCTTGTCTCTGTAAAGGGTTATGTGTGAAGTCTCTGCAGCCTGAACAGTACCTGGGGCTTTGTGTTTAACATTAACATCCCTAACAACATGATCTATATTCCCAGTCTGACCTGAGGTATGACTATCTTCTTTTGGAACAGGATCATCTAAGGATTTCATGAAGGCTTTTTTGATAGCTGGGGTTTTGAGTAGTTCTGACAATGACAGGCTGATTTTGATCTTTTTCATTTCATCTACCAGATATGTGACTAACTTATCAGACTCAGGGGGTAGATTACCAGCTTTTGGTGCTGTATTTTGTGGTGCTAAGTACTAAGCATTGACTTTGGGAAATCCAGGGTTATTGCTTGCCTTAGGATCAGGAGTGTTGAAATTATTTGGAGGCAAGGATGTAGTCAAAGGACCAGCAGGTCTATTTGAATTATTCCTTAGATTGTAATTATGCCTACCCTGATATTGCTATTGATAAGCATGTACTTCTTCATGTTCAATTGATGGCTCATTTTCATCTTCAAATGGAAAAACATAATTAGTCTCAAAAGCCATGGCTGACTCCTCACATGCTAAGGTGTAGTCTTAATGAGGATGATTGATGAAACTTTCTAGCACTAGAGTAGAATCATATCCACAACGGACAATTTCATTTCCTTCAACACAAGGTGGATTACCTGAAGTATTGGACACTTTAGTTTGGAATATACTAGCAGCAATCCTGAACTAAGGACAATCCATCTCTGCATGGGCATTGGTGTTATGTATCCTGCACCAGTTTGTAAGGACTACCTCTGCCAGGTTCACTCTAGTGGTCTGCTTAGGTTCATTAGGAGGCTGATTATCAAGGGGTAATGGTAGAGAACCATTGTTTGGTCTAGTGTTCCACACTCTAGGCTATCTAGGGGGATTATTGTTACCATTGTTGTTATTGTAATTGTTGTTGTATCCCCTATCAAGATAATTAGGTCTGTCATTGGCATATCTTCTATTCTGATTTGGTTGAGAATAGAAATTATGACTCCTCAAATGAGTGATCTCAGTGGTGAGTTTCCTTAACTGTGCTGATATCTCTTTAATTTCTTCCTTTTCTTCCTGAACTTTGGATACTACGTTCTCTGTTTGAGGTTTGAAAAAGGAAGATCCATTGTTATTTTTGTTAGATTGTTCCACAACCTGAGGTACCTGTGTATGTCCTAGATATTGTAACATTTGACCATTTCCATTTGGAGGTGGCATGATACTGAGTGGAGGTATCTGTGAAGGACTTGGCATTATAGCTGGAGGTATCATGGGTCCATTGGTCTGTTGTTGAGTAGGATATGTAGGATAAGTAGGGAGTGTTGGAAATGCAATATTAGGTGTTGGAGCAGGAATCAACTGCTGACTGAATTTGACAGCTTCTTCAAAAGCTCCTGTCAAGGTTGTGACACCAGGATGTGCTCTCCTAATAAACATAGAAGTCAAGGGATCTAAGGCTGAGTAGTATATGCTCGTAGTAGCTTCATCTAGTACAATATATGGAGCAACTAGCTTAGAGAGCATCTTTTGGAATCTTGCATTGAAATTAGCAATAGTTCTCCTTCAAATCTCTTGATTGTGGAAAACAGATGATAATTTATTGAAGGATCTATAGGTATTTTGAATCTATCCTTAAAGGCTTTCTCCAAGGTAGCCCATGAACTAACTGAACCTTGACCAAGACTGATATACCAGTTATATGCCTCTTCCCCTAAGGAAAATGGAAATAACCTACATACTACATCTTGATGTTCAATTCTAGCCCTACAACAAGCTTCCTTGAATGTTCTAATGTGACCATTAGCTCTTGATATGGATGATATTTAGGACAAATCTTATCAAGATTTTTAGGCAAAGGATGATATGCAGTGAAAGTCAGAGGTGACTCTATAGTAAAGAATGACATTGTGACTGGTGGAGGTTGGACTTGAGGTGTGACAGGTGGTCCTGTAGGTGTTTACAACCTAATAGGAGTTACAGGAACACGTTCTCGTGAAGCTCCTGATGCACTAGAACCAGAAGAATGATGAATATCTACTGTTCTAGGTCTAAATCCCTGGATAGGCAATTCTTCAAAGAGTCCGTTGGATCTGGACCTGGTGTTTGGCCTGAGAGAGAGATTTCTTGAATTTAAGGAAATTTGTCTTGTTTACTATAAAGATCAGCTAAAACACCCTAGCAAAGGCTGTATTTATGATCAGGATCTGAAACTGACTGGATATTTATGCAATATTTGCAAAAATGATGCAAATATGAGGTGATATGAGGCTTTGGGACACAAGCAACCAGATATCAAGTTTCTGAAGTAGATTACCTCAAAGCCTTTAGCAAAAAGACCTGAAATAGAGCCTATCTTTGAAAATTGATGGTGATTAACCACAAAGCTTGCAATATTTATGCCTAATTCTGAAAACTTTACAAAGTACAAGCATGCACGGACTTAAAACAACAAATCTTTGCATATGACTTGAAATACAGAGCAACATGAACATTACCTTTCTGTCTGCATCATCAAATTAGACAAATCAACTGATGAAAAGGCCCTCCTTCTAGCACCAATTTATGTTGATGATGATTGTTAGTCATAACAACATGTATAAAAATTTGCACACCAAACCTTTATTATCTTGTAAAGTATGATCAACTTAGGATAAGTTGATGACTCCAAGTTTCCATTGATCAAGTCATGATCATCTGACATTACTCAGAGGTTGATGTGACATGATGTTTTCTATTTCAAGGGGTCTTACATTTGTCTTGATGATAAGTATTGTTCTATTTCTTGTAAATTTACTCCACGGAGAGGTTATTTCTACTCTATTTCCAAAGATAGCTGATGTATTTGCAAGTTTGATCAATTCTTCTGATTATTGATCATCATGAACCTGTTCTTTCTTCTACACAGTATATTTACTCAAATGATGTGTCTGTAAGTGGATATTTGCATGTATCTCTTGGATATTTGTATGAATTTCCATGATATTTGTCAATTTAACATGCTTTTACTCTAAATATGCTATGTATTTCCAATTATCTACGGGATATCAACATCTTTCATGTTATTTGCTTTTAATTCTCTGTTATTTGCAATTATGGTGATGAATTGTTATGAAATTGAAAGAAATTTAAAAGAATGCTTCTAAGTTTAGTGAATATTTAGCCATTGAACCACATACATACAAGATACATTCATGAGGAGAAGAAATCAAACCATATGTCACCAGGATGTTCCACAGCTAGATATGGATGATGCTAACTTCAAAGGATCAGGAATGAAAACAACACATGCAAACTGACAAGCACTCCAAGGGACACAGCTGATCAATGCATGTATCAAGATTTCAAATATAGATTACTCAAAATTTATGATGATTTGTAATCAAATTGTCTTCTCTTTCATTCAGTATGCATAACATGTACATTTACAACAACTTTGAAATGAGTCATGATATTTCAGAAATCAAATTTCAATTAAGTTTCAAATATTCAAAATATGGCACCCTTGCACCTTTTATAGAATAAGGTGAGGGAGAAGTTACAAATGACCTATGGTCAGGATTTGTCAATTAAGATCAACGGTAGATTATCTCTCTTTGATTCAGTCAACTTTCCTTCATGGGATAGGTTGCCAGCTGGCAACCATCTAGATGACTCATTATCTTATGAGTGCCTTATGCATATATCCTCTTGGTGATGCATCTACATTCATTCTTTAGGTTCTTCCTCTTCATCTTCTTCTTCTTCATCATGATCATCATCTTCATTACTTTCTATATCAATATCACCCTCATGAACATCATCCTGTATATGGACCTTCATTGTCATCCTGATATTCTCATACGCCTGTACTATTTTATCTACCTCCCCATCATCTTGGGTTTTGGCTTTTGTTATGGCATGCTTATGAGATTGGAATTTAGCTTTGATCACATCCAGCTTACCTTTTCTGCTATTCAAAGTCTCATTGTAAGTTTCCACCTTGACCTTGATCCTCATGATCTTATTCATCATCTCTTTTGTTAGGTGGGTGAGGAGGTCATCAGCTACTGGCTCGAAATTATCATGTAGAGCTATGATAGCAAAGTTTGCGTCTTGATTTTCTATCATTCCCTATACTTTCCCTTCTAATGCTTCAAGGATCTTTGCTTCATGTGCCATCATACTATGCAACTTTATACTGATATCCCTGAGCTTGCCACTGCATTTCTTCAGGATATCACATTCAAACCTGATATCCTCATACCATACATCTATCAGCAGGGCAGTGTTATTATTCAACACTTGATTATTTATCAGGATTTGAGGATCAATCCTCTTCATCTCACTCAAAGCAGTTAGATCCTTTTCCAATTGGAATGACCGTCTTCCTATTTCATTTTGCATTTTATCTACTTTTCTCTTCAAACTGCTTAAAGAATTCCACCTCTGTAAAGAGGTTCTCAATACATCCTCAGCTCCTGTGAGGGCTGACAACATCCACTTCTCCATGATCATGGCTTCATGCTTCATGAGGTCTAACTTGGTGACCTCTTCCTAGGATATGACAATCAATGGGACTGCCAAATCCACTGGTGTACTATGAGGGTTAATCAACCCCTTTATATATGAATGCAACTAAGCAATGTGCTCCTTATGCTATTTATTTTTCTCTTTCTCCTTCTTTACCCTTTGGGTCAAAGAATCAATGATGTCCTTCCCTTCCTGACCTTCTTGGTCCTCATTAACAAAACCCAAATCAATAGTTGTGATTTGGAATTCCTCAAGGGTGATCTTGCCCTTCTCTTTCTCTATAGTGGGAAGTGCTACCTGAGATGTCCTTCTACCTATAGTAGGATCTCTTCGAATAGCCGATGTCAATCTAGCTTTCCTCTTTGGCTTCATTATTGTTTCTACAAATAGGGTAGAAACATCAAATTCTTGAATTTCAGACCTCCTTCCATACCTATTTCTTTCTCGATCCACTGAGGCACTTCATCTCCGAATCCCTGACATCCTTTGTCATCATCATGTCTGCCATGATCTCTAGTATCTACTTCTATTTTGGGTGGAGAAGGCAACTTTGTAGTTTCTTCCTCATGGAGTTCCTCATGAGGGGGATCCTGTTGCATCTCTTCTTGCTGAGGGGCTTCCTTTTATGGGGGAGGATCATATGGAGTGTCCACATGATGATCCTGCACTTGAGCCTACACTCCCTCTTTCTGAATTTCATCCACTTTGGCATTTTCCTCATCTTGAGGCATATTAACATCTGTAGCTAATGTCTGAGTGTTTGGGACTAGTGCATCACCTTGATCTTGGGTCACTTCTTGTTTTGCACCTGATGCACCGACATCCTATGTCTTAAGTTCCTCATGACCTGATTTATCTTTTTCTTTTGTATCTCATTGAGTCCGGGTGGCATCATCACCTGATGTATCTTTATCACCCTCGCCTTTCTATTTGACTTCCACTATCTTTGGCTTAGTGGGTATCTCATGTTGTTGCTGGCCCAGATCTAGAGCACTACTCTCTTCTTCTGCCTACTTGGCTACTTCAACTTTCTCTGTTACATCAAGTGCACCTACTTTGTCTTTGGGGCTCACATCCTCCCTGTATGTCAAATCTATAACTGCAGAGCTAGTCACCTGATCGACCAATTTGTCAAGCCCAACTTGTTGGGCTTCCCTTTTTGGGCTACCTTCCTTTTCTTCCTAAGCTGTTTGCTTTACCTCCTCCAATACTACCATCTATGATAATGGGGTCCCATGTGGAGTCGTGCGGGTACTGGAGGCAAGAGTCTCCATTCTTTGAGAAGCTACATTCTACACTACATCATTTGATAGGTCCACGGTGTCCTCTAAAGAGAAAGGAAAACCTTGATATGCTTTGGAAGTCTCTTTTGTCTGTTCTTCCACCCTCTTAGTCTTAAATGCTTCACCACAAGCTCCTCTTAATACTATAAGATCGGCCTTGATATCACCCCGCATGGATGTCCTTTGCTTCTTGGGTGGTGACATCAGCAGTGCCACCCTCCTCTTCCTACTGACCATCATCGAGTCATCACCTGTAGGCTCTTTATTTAATGGCTCTTCTTCAAATGGGATATCCTCTTCTACCTCATGCTGTGAGGTTTGGCCTTCCTCCCATAGTTCTATGATTTCTATAGCTTGCCTTAGGATCCTCTTTGTCTTTGGTTTGTCCATCAGAGGTGGATGCCTGTCCTAATGTTGATGCACCTGCAGTTGGTATGGCAATTCTTTCGATTATCACCCCCTTAGGCTCATCTTTAGTTTTCTTTCCTCTAGAGGGGCCTTTCCTCTGTTTCTGTGTGGGTAACCTCTCTCCATTGGACTTCCTCTTCTCATTGAGGAAGTCATCATACTCCTCATCAGTTAGTTCTTGCATTTTCTTCTTGGCATCAATAGTAAGGACTACACCCCTTTTCTTCAATCTATCTATCTGTTCATCTACCCAAGCTTAGGTTAACTGCAGCACCCCACCTGTAAACTAATCCAAGGAAATATCCTCTGGCTATGTTAGATCAGGGGCTAAGATGGTGTCATTGTACACCTTCTTGTCTTCATATTCATTTGACATCATTTTTCCATCATCCTTCTTCAGTTGTGCTGGCACTGGGATGCAGTCAAATGTCCTTATCTAGTTCAGGGTGAGCCTTTGATATTTTCTTCTCCTCACCTCAGTTTCATCCTCATAATTAGTCCAGAAATCCTCCAGATGCTTTTGATGAATAGGCTTTCCTATTATTTTCTGCATCCTGCCATAGGGGTGATAAGCTCGTGTAAGGCCTGCCCTTGTCTCACAGGTACATATCAGTTCATTTTACAGTTATAGTATAAATGAAAAAATAAGTTGATTGCTATATGATGTAATTATATAGCAGAAATGAACCTAGATAGATTTTGCATCCTCATTGATCATTAGTTTATTAAAGTTGCTTCGGCTATGACTTCTTTATGAGATTTGATGTTCCAAATTGAGTGTGCAAGATATCCTTATGTAGGTATTGACCAATGGGAGGATGTGGAGGAGGAGACATGGAACCACTTAACCCCTGGGCCACCTCACATTACCTAGCCCTTCAGTTGAGTATTTGACCCCTCATTCTTGGGGTATGTCAATAGCTTATCTCATTCAATTTTAGTCTTGAATCGAGAATCTAGTGCCTTTCTTCATCCTCCTTCTCTCTAACTGGAATCATTGTGAGTTTTGAATCCATGTGTTGTATGTGTCAAACCGTATAGTGTTGTGTCTTGGCATGGGTATGGTTTGCATGAAGTCTCTTTCCCTTCTTTTGTTCTCTTACAACTTCTAGGAGGTGGTTACCTTTACCTTTCGTTCTTTCATGAGAGTTCATATTAGCTTAACGACTGGACCCTTGCATTTTTACGTAATGTTGTGACTTTTGTTATGATTGCGAGTTAAAATAGGGTTGGGGTTATGAGAAAATAGTTAGATTAGTTGGTCTAGTGGTAATTTTAACTTAGTTGGGATATGCACCTTTTCATTTATTCTATTAATTCTTTAAAGATGGCATTTATTAGATAGTTGACCTTGGCTGTCAAGCAATTTTTGTATGACAGCTATCTATTCAATATTACCTTAAGATACTATAACATACCGTGATATAAATAAAAACCATTTAAAGACCAAGCAGATATATATATATATATATATATATATATATATATATATATATATATATATATATATATATATATCATCTTAATATTATAAATTTTGGCAATCTTTCTTTTAGTATGCCTCTTTTCTTGTGTTTCAATCTCTTTTAAGTTTTAAATTGTATTTTATGGCAAAACGCCTAAACACCATTCGTGGCCATTAAATTTAGGCCCAAGTTAACTAATTATATAAGCTATTATACTTTTATGACATCATAATCCTATACTCGAGGTCAGTCCTCTAATTTGATGGTTGACCTCGTCTGTCAAGCAAAATATTTGTTTATGACAGCTATCCTTTCAAAGGTGCCCTTAAAATACGACTGTTCTTAAATATCACCTTTTGTTGTGAATGAGGTGTAAAAATTGTTATTGAATTGGTTGACCTATGAGGTGGGTGGTATTTAAGTGGTGAGAAAAAATATGATATTATATCTTAATATGTTTCATTTATATGAAGAGAAAACTTAGAATATTATTATTATAAACCTATTTTAAATTTTGACGGTTTGATTAAAATCTCTCCTCTCGTACGTTACCGTATAGAAAATGTTTTGGTTACTGTTTTAGGATGCATTTAATGTCTTTCAAGGACTCATAATTGTAGGTAAGGGGGGGGGAGAGTTTGCCTTGATGGAATATGTCATCATCTAAAAGGCAATCCCACAAGATTGAAGGTGATTTCATCAAGCTTCTTGTGAAGGTTTTGGACAAGGTGCCCTATATCTAGTAAATTAGGGACATCTCTTCCTTGGAGTAGGAGAGTCTCTTGAATATAAGGTATTTAAAAAAACAAAATGGAATCCTATGTGATAAGGTCTTCCTTCTTGATTCATGAGTAACATAAAATACTCACTTTCTTTCTAATTCTTCATGACTCAGCATTTTCTTTTAGATCAAAAGTGAGCTATTACTTTTGCAGCTAAGTTTATCTCTGTTGTTTCTCTTGAGACAAAAAGGACATTTGGTACTACAGATTTCATCACTCCTTCCTGTTGGTAGCCATTGAGAACTATTATATTCTTTAAAATTATCTGGGGAAGGGAACTAGCTATGACTAGACTAAATGGTAATTGCAAATTTGGGTTGATTGGTACAATTCAAAGAGAATGTATATAAACCGGGATACATTCAAATGAGATGGCTACCATGGTACAACTTGACTCATAGTGGGAATTTTTCTTTTGGGAAGTTAGGGAGGAGTGGTGGACAAAAGAGGGAGGACGGCGAAGTTTGATTGGCAGAATGGGAAAACTGGGGGGAGGAGACATGAGATAACATAGAAATTGGTACAGTTTTGGGGGATCGACTTCTGCCAGCATTCTAGAGAGTGGTGTAAATCTCCAAATGTGAAGAGTTTAAAAAGATTAGGGGGGGAGTCTGAGAGGGACGGGTCAAAATGGGATGGGGACGGGGGAAGCTCGAGGGAACGGCATGGGGAACAGATGCTACGGGGGAGGGTATTCCAGGAGATCATGATCTCTGTTAGGCAGAGAGGAGGATATGGTGCTGGGGAGTAAAGTTCCTAGGGACCGAAAAATGAAACGGGACTCCACTTTTCTCCAAAAGTCAAGGAGTGCAAAACACAGTAGGAGGCAAGTGCAAAATGAAAGGAAGATATAGCAAGGAGAGGGCCATATCTGTTCCAGAGAGACTTCACATCTTAGCGAACAATCCCTCGAGAGAGTTTAGCTACAAATCCATGGAGAAGTCGACTCAACCCCAAAAGAAAGAAGTGGCTCTCCCGATTTGGCAGCTTACACTAAACAAAAGAGATAGTCATTACTAGACTTCAGCTAAACATACTCGGCGTTGCGCTACTCGGTGGGATTTTAACCTTTAACCACTCCCTGTGCCATGCTTATTGGGCTGTTGGGGGTTTGCAAAAATAAAAAGAAACAAGAAGACCTTTTTTAAAAAAAAAAAGATGGGCGTTCGCATTTGGACATGTATACAACTTGCTCAGGTGGCACCTTCAGGTCAGTCGGTCATCATATATTCTTTCATCCTAAAACCTTGCATCACATTTTATTGTTGTTGGGCTTTCTATTATCATTCGATTCTGTTTTAATTTAGGCCTTAGCAGTTTGCCTATGTGAGGGCTTCATTTGCTTTTGTGTAGGTTTTACTACTTAAAGTAAGACGTGAAGTATTAAAGAGTAAACCTGTTATCTTGCACACTCGTACCTAGCTATACACCGTTTGAAATTGATACTTTGACTGTGTACATTTCTCTATATTGTATGCTGCAATGACTTCTATAATACTCTTGTTGAGTTATTATTTTCTGTGAGGGCTAAACCCCATAATCCATCCATTGTGTAAGCGAGTACTGTATCCATTTCTTGTTGTCCCTGTAGAGTACTTATTACCTGTGAGTAGTAAATCCTACACCATGTCTTGACTTGGTAACATGAAGACCCTTAGATAGGTTGATGCTTGTTAGTGAGAGCTTTATCAGTTTCATTAAATATGGTCCTAGGGGTTGAGCTCATATTCTTATCTATGTTGGATGTATCTTATTATCTTTCATACTAAAGCTCTCATATTTTAGTGATGGTAGGGAAGTTTAACAATTGTTAAGGATATTAAACATCGTGTTAGAACCCATCAAGGTTGGTAGTTCTTAGAAAATCCTTGTGTTTACAATATTTTATTTATAGATGAATATTCTTTGACGGTGATCAAAATGGCCATTGTTTTCACCTTAAGGGTAGACTCCACCTATGCTTCGTCACGACATTGGTGTCCCTGTGATATTGGTTCATCAAGAAGACTTGTTGCCCTACTTACTATGTTATCTTCATGTTAGTGAAATATTAGTTATCGTGCATTGTCTTTGTATATTGTAATTTGGTCTCTCTCTCTCTCTGTGCTTGGGGTAGGATGATTGGTGTCTTTATATAGAAAGGTATATGTTTGAAAGTAATGTTTTGACATTCCTCTTTGCTCCAATCACTTCCTTACCTTCCCCTACAGGTATGGGCCATGAGTACCCTTATCGTGGAATTAGCCTTGGTATTGTGCTATGTGTGTCCTTTGTGCATTGAGTCCCTTAGGATCACTTGACCCCTGCTCTTGTGGGGTATTGGGTGTGCGTGGCTTGTGTTTTATATTTGTGTGGTTAACTTAGTGTTGTGCTTGAGACCCAAGTTATGAGAGTCATTCATCCTCATAGCGGTTTCTGTGATCTCCTCTCTCCGTAGCTTGGGGGTTGCCTAGTGCACAATGGTCATCCATTGCGTTCGACGATGGTAACATGGTTGGGAGGTGGGCAAGAGCCCCCATTGGTCTTTGTTGGCGATCTATATCGAAGGCATGATGGAATCTTGGTCATCATCCTTGATGTACTTAGGAAATTAATTACTGTTCAATTACTTCTGCTAATGCAAAAGAAAATAATCAATGTATTTTTCTCTTGAATGTATGTAGGAAATTAATTATTATTATTTCATTCTAACGATACATAGGAGAAATAAGTAATGTATATTTATCCCCTTGATGTGTTCAAGAAATGAATATCGTATTTAATCTTACCTTTATATTTCAGGGAAGTGTTTGATGTATATTTATTTCTTTGTACTTTGGGGGTGACTAGATAATGTGTATCTTATTTTTATTGACGTATGCAAAATTAACTTAGGTAACTAATGTTTATTCTATTCTACTGATGCATAGGAGGATAATTGGTGTAAAGTTTCTGCTTGTTGTATAGTAAAGTAAATAGTGATTATTTACCTCTCTTTTGGTCAAGGAAATTAATTAATTATTCTTTAATCCTCTGTAGATGTAAAGGAAATTAATTACTGATTATTACATCTATCGATGTATAGGGAAATAAATAATGTCTATTTACCTCTATTGATGCAAAGTAAACTAATTATCATTTAATTGAACCATTGACGTTTGGTGTGTATAGTCTAGTTGTCAAAACCCTCCTTCTCTCTTTATGCTACCTTGCAGTGTAGTGGTAATGGATTAAAACAACTACTTCCTTGAAACTCTCTTGATGTCGAAATGGATGGAAATGCCAAGAATCACATCTCTTTTTCTTTTGAACTATTCTTTTCATCTTGGTGACTTGGGGGTTGATTTATCCTTCTTGTATGATTGTTGTTTTCGTCAAGCACAGTCTTTATCCCCTTGGTTGTTTTTATTTCAACAATGTGTCTTGGATGTTTCAGCCACGCCTTGTCTTCCTTCCCCACCTCTTGCGATGGGGATTTAGGGATAGGAGGAATTTTTTTTTTGGTGGTTCATGTCATGACCACATGAGTAATGTGGGCATGACATGTGTGTTCTCGTGTCGTGGCCACTAGTAAAAAGTGGGCATGACAGATCGAGCCAATGGAAATGGCTACAGATACATCAGTTTCTGACCTCCCATGGCATGCTTTATGCTCTATGAATCTGAGCACATATACTAGTCCATAGACACTGGAAATAGTACCAGAGGTATCTTATTTTTCTCCTTGTATGCCTCCACTAAGGTAGACACTTGTCTAAGAAACTCCATCAGGACTGCCCCATCAGTAGGGTACCTTGGTAGCATAAGGGGTTGTCCTTCAAATCCTTCTATTCTTATTTATGAAAATGTGGCATAATGGATGAACCAGGCCCCATGTCTATAAACAACTTCCTGAGCCTCCATGCTCAGTCTCTTAGTTCTATCTTCCTCCATTGTTCTGACTAGATGCATAGAGAATGCATCATTCACTAATTTGTAATCTAGGAGGTACTTCTTTCTCTGTAGTTGAGGATAGTGATCCCATATGTGGGCATCATCTACATCACTGCTAACCTTACCGACTGTAGTCAAGGTATCAAATGTTCCCTTGTAGGCACATGAGTACACAACATATGAGGTCATATGAAACATGCATGCCTGACCTTCCAGGTTCCTCATGCCTTCATCTAGTGCATCACTAACGACCTTGGCCCATAATGGCTTATTATCTGTGTAGAGGACCATCTCGATGATTCCAAACATCCAATTCTCAAAATTTCTTGCATGAAGTTTACCTATCATCCTTTTTAGCAAGGCCATCATATACTGGTACTCATCATCAAAATCAAACTTATACAGGTGTACGAGCAACTTAGCCGAGGCAGTGTAAGTGTTGCTCTTAGACCTACACTGATACATCCTCTTCCTTGCACTCTTCTTATTGTTGTTATATTTTGTATCTAACTTACATAAATCCACACTGACCACCCTCTTTCCAACTGGCAGATTGAAAGTAGATGTGATTCCCTTAATTGAAAAGTTTGCATATACTCTTCCATGCTTCTCCATCCACCTAGTCTGAGGGTTATAGTTCCTGGCACATTCTACCACTAGCTCTGGGGTCTCCATGGCATACAGGAATCCGGTGGCATGCCACATTACTGAAACATATATTGCATTCAGAAGGGTATTGTCTTTATCATGATCTATTCTGGTTGACCATACTGCTAGATATGTATCTTCCTGGTGAGTGTCACCAATGATGCCATACTTAAATTGTACTCCTTAGGGCTGAATAAACATGGGCTTAAGAAATTCTGCATTAGACCTGTTCCATCTAAGGTCGGCAATGGACTCCTGCAATAAACATGCCTTGTCTTACCATACGATATCTATATGCATTCATACAACATTATATATCTCTACAACATCATGCATATTATATTTATTATCTTTACTTCATCATGATACGCACATTTACAAATTCAAACCACAAGAAGGAACATACTACCTGAACATGCAGATAATGACAACAGGATGGTTTTCAATTACTTACTTGATAACACTTTCCTCCTGGGTTAGATGGGTGATTACAGAAAAGGTCTACAAATGCTGATGATCACCCATTCCGTTACGCTGGAAGATCTAGTCTGTTCAAAGTTAGCTCATATGGGGGTTTGACTTCTCTCCTTTGTAATTTCTTACTTTTTCACAAGGTAAATGAAAATAACCTTGGAAAGTTACCTTTAAACGCATCTGTAGGGCAAATTAGGGTAAAACTGAGTTGGGATGGCTTAATCCATCGATCTTCTATAGAGAATCCATAGATGATGCTAAGTGTTTGAATTGTATTCGTAATCGGCGAGAATCCATCTACCGCATTTATGTCCATTTAATGTTAGGAAACAAGGGGGGTGATCTTTGAAAGATTAGGTGATATTCAAAATATGACTCCCCTCTGTATAAAATGACTCTCCAGCTTTGAGCAAAAAAATTAGTGCAAAAGAATCGGGTGATGTGGTCAATGTTGATCACATGTAAATCGAGTCATGAACTTAAAATCAAGGGATGCTCAAAATGTGAGCCTGTAAATAAAATGACCTCCCTTGGAAAAAATTGGGATGACGTCAACGTGTTGGTGACCTTGTTTAAGTGTTATATTGTAATAACGTCATCGTCATGTTATTGAATATGGTGGGCATCAGATATATACCTCTGCGGGGTAAAATGAAATGATGACTTCATCACCAGGGTGATATTCTTTGTTCGTTGGGTTTAGATGACCTCATCATCACATTGGTATAGGGTGATATTTTGCAAATAGGGTGATATTTGTAAGATGACGAATATTAAAAATATGACCCCCCGCAAAATATGTGAAGTTGTTTGACGGGCAGATAATAACTATCACGTAAAATTAACGTTCGGACCTCGCGGACCAAGTGATTATCAGGTGATAAACTTATATCACGGTAATCTTATATAATGTGACTGATGTTTGAAATATGACCCCCCTCCTTGGAATATCAGGTTTGACCGAAACTTTGACTTAACAAAACTTTCTCCCCTTAGAGAATTTTGGGGTGATCCAAAAGGCAAACTTGCTTGGAATTTAGTACACTTTCCAACCATGAGGTTAATAAGATGAAATACTGACTTTGGCAACTGACCTCATCATGGTGACCTATCTACCCCCTGCAGGGTTATCTACATGACTTAATTTTACCAGACCGCCCAAAGCAGAAAAACAACAAACCAAAGCAGCAAAAAAAATTGGGTCCCTGTCTTGTCAAGTGAAAATGGGGCATGTTGTGTAACCACACAATAGGACTCAAACCCAAAAAACAAACACCATTCTAGATACCCTTTATTCCCTTTAGAAACATATCAAATTTGTAGATATGGTTATTTTGTAACATAGGGCTCAAACATAGACTATCCTTCCTTGAAGCCTAGAAACATGGGGGCAACAAATTGAGTTTTCTGGCCATAACTTTTAGTGTAGGAATAATCTCTAGATTGTAAATGCAGATTTAGATACCCATTTGGTCTTTAAACAACATATTTCAAAATCAAGGTAGGTTACTTTGTAAGGAACCTTTCAAAAAATGACTTTTCTTCTGCCAATTAGACCAAAAACATAAGAAAATCTGACCTAGGGCATCACCAAAACACATCAAAACTAAAACCCTAGAACCTACAACCTTGGAACAAGTAAATACACACAAAAATACTCCATATCACAAGATTTCAAATTTTTTCACTGATGACTCTTCATATTCCTATTTTTGCACTTATTTTTGCCTTTTCCAACAATGATAATATTTGTAAAATTAAACCTAGCAACTAAACAAAGAGCCTAACCCATGAAACATGGTCAAACATGACCTTATTACATAAAAATTTTACTTGACACACCAAAATCAACATTAGACTCCTATTTACATCAGTTTGACAAAATTTGACTAGGTGCTCTTGCACCATACACCTGGAGAAAGAAGAATTCAAGTCCCTTTTGAATTGAAGGTAGGAAGTCTCTTGCTTTATGTCTTCTATCTTCTACCTTTTGGCTTCCTTAAAATAATTCCATGATGTCTTCATCTTTACCTTGGGTTTCATCTTGTCAATGAAAACTTGCTTTCCTTTTGTTGTGCTACCTTGTTATTGATCCCTTTTTCCCTGAGGGACTACACACTCTGCCCCAGCACCTTATTCTCCTTCCAAGATCTACTTCATCTTAAATTTTGGTCTATCTCTCCTTAAGTCTACAATAACACAACTCTTCTTACCCATCCTTGAAATACTAGATGTGGCTCTCTTCTTATTGTCTATACAATCAACAACCTTTCCTTCATCTTTGTCAATTTGGAAAACAGGGTATGGACCCTTTGGCTTGAAATTATGCCACTCAAATTCATCTTTACCAATCTACCTGATCAGTGTAAACATAAAGTAGGCTGCACCCTCATACTCCAACTGTAGATGTGGAGTGTCTTCAATCACCTTAAAGGTTTTGTCTTCCCACTTTGTATGAGAACTAACTCCTTGCCTTGTACTATCATCTATTAACACATCAACATGCTCTTGCAACAAGTATTGAACATCTAATGGCAATTGATCAAACCTAACTGTTGTTATAACTGTCATATGTTTACTTACCATTTTATTAGCTGCCTCTTCCTCTTTTCTTAGCTTTTGTTCTTCAATCAAGGACTCCTTATTGTCTAATTTTTCTGCTCCCACTTGTCTTCTTCTCTGAACAATCTTCCTAATAGGCCACATAACTGTCTTCTTGACTGGTAAATGCCAACTTTGCTCCTGGTTTGCTAACTACTACATCTCAATATTCACTCTTTCTTCCATCTTTTCTCAAATTTCCATCATTAATTCCAAAGCCTGCCTCAACTCTTTTATCTCTTGATCCACATCTATTTGTTTTGCCTTCTCTTTTTCCTTCATTTCTTTTTCCTCTCTTTTCATCACTTGTTTCTTTTTTTGTAAACTCTCCCTCTGCAAGTATCTCTTCCACACATCCATTCTTCACACACACAACTATCCTCTACCCAATAGGATTCTGGAAGATGCACTCTCCAAGACCTCTTCCACCCACTTCCTCTCAGTGGAAGAAGTATGCACACCTTCTACCCAGCTTCATCACTATTGGAGGATACAACAAACCTTCTCTCACAACTTCCTCTTAGGGTCTTCTAACTTTGATACCAATTGATGCAGAGGTAAGGGAGGATATCAAACACAATCACCCATGAACAATCTTTGCAAAATTGAAACCCAAACTTGGTTATTTGCTCACAAACTCTTCAACTTCCTCTAGTAGTACAGCAAACAAGGGTTTTCCACCATAACTTTTAGAGAAAGCCTCAAAACCAAAAAATAAACACCATTCTAGATACCCTTTATTCCCTTTAAAAACATATCAAATTTGTAGATATGGTTGTTTTGTAACACAGGGCTCAAACTTAGACTATCCTTTCTTGAAGCCTAGAAACATGGGGGCAGCAAATTGAGTTTTTTGGCCATAACTTTCAGTGTAGGCATGATCTCCAGATTGTAAAGATAGATTTAGATACCCATTTGGGCTTTATACAATATACTTCAAAATCAAGGTAGGTTACTTTGTACGGAACCTTTCAAAAATAACTTTTCTTCTGCTAATTAAACCAAAAACATAAGGAAATCCGATCTAGGGCATCACCAAAACACATGAAAACCAAAACCCTAGAACCTGCAACCTTGAAATAAGTAAATACACACAAAAATACTCCATCTCACAAGATTTTAGATTTTTCCACCAATGACTCTTCATATTCCTATTTTTGCACTTATTTTTGCCTTTTCCAACAATGATAATATTTGTAAAATTAAACCTAGCAACTAAACAAAGACCCTAACCCATGAAACATGGTCAAACATGACCTTATTACATCAAAATTTGACTTGACACACCAAACTCAACATTAGACTCCTATTTACATCAATTTGACAAAATTTGACTAGGTGCTCCTGCACCACAAAACCACCCATAAAGTGGTGCCCAAATTATCTCCAGTCAAAGATACCTTGTGATGTGCCAAACCACACACTAACATGTGTAACTCTCCCCTTCACAACTCTTTTATGTGTCCAACACATTTTTACATTTCCCAAAAATAGAAGGTCCAACTTCTAGAGGCCATAACTTTTGATTCGGGTGTCTGATTGATGAATCGTTTGATGCGTCATAAAGCTCATGAAAAGATCTATCACCCTATAACCCACTACATCAATTATGACAATTTTTAGGATGTTTAGATAAGTTTCTATTCTAGTAATTGAGTTCAAAGACTTTTTCTAGCAATTTTAAAAAATAGAAACTTTAATATCTCGCGATCCAGATATGATCTTGAGACAAAACTCACCTGAGATGTTCACTTAGCTATTCCCCAACTTCTGGGAAAAATTTCAAGTCAATCCAAGCTCAATCGTAGGACTTACTAAAAATAGTAAGTCTTGCTATTTTTAGCTCATTTGAAAACTTTTGGAAACTTTGAAAGTTCCAGACCATTATCCAAGATAAAGGGTATTCAAAAAGACCAAAACTTGGAAGAATAGTAATCTTTTAGAGTTGCAAGGTTGAGACACTTCTCTTAATAGTATGAATGCAAATCTGATGTGTAATAGTCAACAAGATGTAATGTTCAAAAAACAAAATACAGTTTCACCAAAATGTTATGTAGAAAAAGAGAGAGTTTAAGGGTTTTATGGATGATATGGTTAGATCCTCCTTTCACTACACACATTCAAGGATGGTTAACCAAGTTGAATCTCAAATTTTGCAAGAATATTCACCTACAGGTTGGTTGTCACTTGTAATGATAGGGAAATTTAGAAATTAATGACTATTATGTTAATTTAAGCCCAATTATGCCCAAAACCCTAATTATACAAAATCGTAAACAAATAGATGAATTCTGACAAATGCTCACACACAGAGATGCCAAATAAAGATTACATTCATACAAGATTTCAAAGTTTGAGATTTAAAAATATTAAGGATGGAGAGACTCCCACCGAAGTCTAATCTGTAGTATTTTTATTAGGGGTTTCTAGATCTTTTCTGATGTTGATTATCACTATTCATTAATTTCTAGCTCTACAAACTTGGAGGACACAGGGACTAGTGCCCTTGTCCTGATTCTTCTCTTTTCCGCTCTTTCCTTTAGATTTGGGATCCTTATGCTCTGCAACACTCCTTTGCAACTCCACTCCACAGAATATGACACCTGTCACTTGCAATAACAAGAGAGGGGTTGGGGGGTTGTGGTGTTTAGGATCTTGCCTTGGTCAAGCCCTAGAATGGCATTCAAGCCTTCCAACACTGTTGTTAGATGGAGAGTGTGTGTCCTTGCAGGACTGAAGCAAAAACAAATGATAAATGATTGATTGAAAACACAAATAGATATCACCTCGGAGGTGTAGCTCTCACAGAGATGAAACTCTTTCATGCCATGAGAAGATTAAGCCAAATCTGTAGTAACAAACACAACAACAATATTCTGCTCTGCAACACAATGATTGCCTTGAATGCTCTATGATCATAAGTTCAATAAAATCTCATAAACATCTTCTCTAGTTTTTAAATGAAGTTCTAAACATGATTATATATGCATTCCCGCTAAAATTTTGTAACTCAAACTTAAGCTGCAACATGGAACACATTTTAATGGTCATAAGCTGACATTCAAAAGTTGGGTCCCAACAAAATAGGGCAAGACAAGGGCACATACGCTCTTGTCCAGACACCCAGTTTAGGGTTGGATTAAGCTCCAGAGTGTCTCCTATGTCCCATTTAACATGGGTTTTAGGGAATTTTCCTTTGAAATTCATTTTAAACTTGCATGATTAATTCTAAGGGACTTGGGAGCTAAACTTAGGAGGTAAAAGTCCTATGGGGACATTTTACGACATAAAACTTTGATGATTACAATTCTACTTCTTCTAATAATTGGATCAATTAAGCACACTCTTCACTTCCTTCCTATCACACAAATGTCTTCAAGATGAATCAGGACAACTTCTAACATATCTGTTCTTTCTCCTTCAGTCAGACATCATAATGCATATTATTTCATATTCTTTTCTTCACACTTTCATATTTTCATTTCTCACAATCATATATCACATAGACCAACTAGGTTTACAATATATACATGACATTACATTGATGTTCATTACAAGTCAGCCAATACAACAAGGATAGTACATTTTACAAGTCAGCCAGAGACCACAACATGAAACATGCATAGGGCAAGCCCTATCATGAACAACATGCTACTCCAAAAGGAAACACACACCTTGTGGATCCTAATAAATGCTTAGTCTAGTCCTAAACATCATTCATTACATCATTCATCAAGGAATCACCTCCGCACACATATTTCATTTGAAATAGGATGACCTTGAGCAAGAAAACATGAAATTTGAGGCATAATGGTCACCACCATTTGAAAAACTTTGTACAATACTAAATCATAAAAGATCTTCATGAAATTTTTATAGACAAGTTTTCATGACTCATACAACATATTCAGATACACCTTCAAATTCACACAACAAATACATTATGCCACATACCTTAAATCCTGCATACTAAGATCAAACAATCATCTAGAATACACTGTAACACACTGTCATTGAGAAAACAACCTTGTGGAGCACCAAAACACCTGAAACAACAAATATACATGTAATACACATCCCTGAACATGTCCACAAAACCTCATAGGAAATTCTTCTCTTCTAGATGAATGCAGAGCATTTCAAGAAGCTCTCAACATAACTTTTCTCAGACAGAATATAGACCAGAACTCTACTATTTATAACTTTCACTTCGGAAGGAGTAGAGACTTGATACTTTGGAAATAGCACCTTCACAAGTCATTGAGCTTAACTTCTAAACCACAAGACATCATCTTCAAACATGGAGGAATGCAGAGCCAATCATTATGGCATAGTGAAAATCTTCTTTAGAACTACACTATCTTCAAACTGTCAACTGCAAAACACTCTTCCGGTAATCCAAACACCATGAAACATGGAACATACATGCTTTGATACTATATGAATCTATCTTCCAATACACATAGGCTCAACACTAATAGAAGAAAAATGCAGAGCATTCTTCCAAACAGTCTTCAAAGCATATAATGTGCCCTCAGACCATTAGTAACATCTTCCCAACATTAACAACACATTTGATCATCTAGGTACTTCTAATCCTCATATTAATGTGTCTTCTTTGCTATCAACAAACATACTCAATGAATACAATCTCTGCTAACTATGAACTTTAGGAACATGACATCCAACCATGAATTGTATCTTCTTTGTTGGATAGGACATGACATCTAACCATGAACAATATCTTCTTTGTTGGATAGGACATGACATCCAACCATGAATTGTATCTTCATTGCTGGATAGGACATGAACTATATCTTGTTTGTTAGATAGGATATGACATCCAACCATGAATTTCTAATTCCCATCTTAATATTTCATCATGAAAACATATTTTTTTACCAACAACTTGTCTTGACATTAATCCAGGCATGTCATCCAACCATGAACATCAACAATACACTATGAACCTCAGGGACATCACTATATCTCATTGCATCTTTGTTACCATACTGATATGTCATCATCACAAACTAAGTGCTGACCTTACTCTAAGTGTTGACATCAATGACAATACAATGACAACACATATTGCCAATAATCTCCCCTTTGTCATTGATGGAAACACATACTCCCCCTTATACATTTCTCTCTCCCCCCTTTGACATCAAGGACAAAGGGCAACTACTTCCTCCTTCTACAACACAACCTTTCCTCCTAAGGTGCACATTTTCTCTCTCTGTCCCTTCTTCAAGTCTCCCTCTATTAGCAACCACAACAACCTGTTCCCCCTAAGAGGTAGCCACCATCAGACTAGGAAAAATGTATAGCATGAACTCCCCCTAGACAGATGCACCACTATGCATCTAGTAAGAGGAAGGAGGGGCAACTACCCCTAACCTCTGTTGGAGATCCTCAAAGGTGCCCTTTGCAAGGGCCTTTGTGAAAATATCTACAATCTTATCCTTTGTTGGAACATAATCCAACTTTAGTTCCTTATCTACAACCTTCTCTCTCAAAAAATGATACCTGATTCCTATATTCTTGGTTCTAGAATGCATCACTAGATTCTTGGACATATTGATAGCACTTGTATTGCCACATAAAATAGGAATGGGCTCATCATATAATACCTTGATATCCTTCAGGGTTTGCTTCATCCACAACACTTGTGTACAATAGGATGCTGCTACAATATACTCTACCTCTATAGTTGATAATGACACTGAATCTTGCTTCTTGCTCTATCATGAAACCAATCTGCTTCCTAAAACGAAATCACCACTACTTGTACTTCTTCTATCATCAATGCAACCAGTCTAATCAACATCAATGTAGGCACTCAAATCAAAGTCATTACCTTTTGGATACCATAAGCCATAATCTAGAGTTCCCTTCAAATATTTGAATATCCTTTTCACTTCCTTCTCATGTGTTTGCTTGGAATTGGCTTGATATCTAGAAACCACACATACTACATGCATAATATTAGGTCTAGAAGCAGTCAAATACAACAATCCTCCACTCATAGATCTATTAGAAGTCTTATCAACCTCTAGAGACTCATCATCCTTTCTTAGGTGACATCTAGTGACCATAGGAGTACTCGCTGGTTTTGAATCCTCCATACCAAACTTCTTCAACATCTCCCTTACATACATACCATCATCTAGATGAGTAATTTGAATTCCAAGGAATAAAGAAGTCTTGCCAATCATAGACATCTCAAACTATTTTTAAATCTCCTCTGTAAACCTCTTACACATGTCATAATCTCCACCAAAGATGATATCATCAACATATACCACAACTATCAATATCATATCTCCTTCCTTGATGTAAAGATTGATATCTGTAGTACCTTTCTTAAAGCCCTGCTGAAGTTAGTACTTATCCAACCTAGCATACCAAGCTCTAGGTGCTTGCTTGAGACCATACAATGCTTTCTTAAGTCTGCACACCATGTCTAGATCTTCTAATAACTAAAAACCATCAGGTTGCTCAATGTAGACTTCTTCCTCTAGATCACCATTCAAAAATGATGACTTGGCATCCATCTAATAAAAATTGAAATTCTTGTGAGTAGTAAGGGAAAGAAACATCCTAATTTCCTCCATCCTAGCTATCGAAGAAAATGTCTCTTCAAAATCAATGCATTCAACTTGAGAATAGCCCTTACACACCAATCTTGTTTTTTTCCTTATGACTTCACCATCTTCATTCAGATTGTTCTGGAACACCCACTTTGTTCATATGACATTCTTGTTGGCTAGTCTGGGAAGCAATTCCCATGTTTGATTCTTCTCTATCTAATCCAATTCTTCTTCCATTGATTTTATCCATCCATCATCTAAGTTGCTAGCATCAACAAAGGTTTTGGGTTCTACTTTTGATAACAAACACAAGTTTACTTTCTCATGTGTCTTAGAAAACCTTCTCCTTGTCTACACACCTTAATTCTTATCTCCAATTATTTGATCTACTGAGTGGTTCTTCTAAACATACTTTGTTGGAGTATTAGGCATTTGCTCTGGTTCTTGTTCCTTTCCTTCTTTCTCTTCTTCTTCTTCTTCATCTTCAATGAATGGAAAGATATCAGATTTAGAGTCCTCTAATTCTTGTGAGATTTGATATAAGTATTCATCTACTTTGACATTTGTGCTTTCAATCATCTTTCCTAACATTTTTTTGTAGCATCTATAGGCCTTGCTTTTGGTTGAGTAGCGAAGAAAAATTCCTTCATCACTTCTTGAATCAAACTTTCCTAGGTCTTCTTCATCTCTTATGATATAGCATTTGCTACCAAAGATTCTGAAGTATTTGCCAGTGGGAGGTCTTCCATACAATAGCTCATATGGGGTCTTAGTGCTATTAACCCTCATTTACACTCTGTTAATTAGATATATAGTAGTGTGAACTACTTCCTTCTAGTACATATTAGGTAGATCTACATATTTCAACATTGCCCTAGCAATCTCTTGCACAGTCATATTGTTTCTTTCCACTACCCCATTTTGTTGAGGGGTCCTAGGAGCTGACAGATATCTTGTAATACCATGATCCTCACAAAACTTATCAAATTCATTTGAAGTGAACTCACCTCCTCTATCAGACCTTAAACATTTGATCTTATTATCCATTTCATTCTCAACCATAGCTTTGAAAACCTTAATTTATCAAGGGCATCTAATTTTTCTCTTAACAAAGTAACCCAAGTTTTTCTAGAATAATCATCAATGAGAAACATAAAATACCTTTCACCTTGTTGACTCTTTACTCTTAGAGGACCACATAGGTTAGTGTGAACCATCTCCAATAGCATTAAGAAGAATACTCCTTGCTCTTGAAATTGGTCTTTATATGCTTTCCCATTTGGCATTCCTTGCATAATGTACTTGCAGGCTTGGTTATCTTAGGCATATCTCTCACCACATGAATAGAGTTGATCTTTACCATATTGTCAAAGTTGTTGTGTCCCATTCTCTTGTGTCATAGCCAACACTCACTAGATTGAGCCAATAAGCATATTCTTCCATTTACCTCCTTTAGATGATAGATATCACCATATGACTTGATACGTTCTGCAACTAGTTTTCTGGACCCTACCTTCCTGATTTCACAACCTTTGTCATGAAAGGTAAGATTGCATCCTTTATTGTACATCTGACTAACACTGAGAAGATTGTGCTTTAGCCCTTTGACATAGAGGACATCCTCAGTCCTATTCCTCCCATCAATAGTTATAGCACCTTTTCCATAGATTTGAGTTGACTCATCACCACCAAATTTGATAGCTCTACCATTCTACTTCTCAAGGTTGATAAACTTCTCCTTGTCACCAGTCATATGATTTGAGCAACCATTATCCATTACCAAGCCTTGGCTTCTTCTCTTGTATGAAAAGCAATCCATACAACCATTGATTTATCATTGTTTTGGTCTGGTTGCAAGGCATCAGTCTTCTCACATTTTCCAACATCATCCTTTTTGTCACCAACATTCAAGGCCATGAAAAGTGTTTCATCATTTGAATCATCGTGATCCTCATCTTCTGAAGAACAACTCTCTATGGAATACATGCTTCTTTTGAATTTGTCTTTCTTGTTACCACCCCTTGATTCTTTAAAAGGACATTTAGAAGCAAAGTGACCAATATTTCCATAATTAAAACATTTGAAAGGTAACTTACCTCTGTATTTTCCTGTGCCTTTCTTGAAGGTTCTTACAAAGTTTGCTTCTACCTCATCAAGGTCATCATCTTGATCAGCTACTACATTTTTTGTCTTCTTACTAGCTTTGAATGTTTCTTCCTTCTTTGGGGCACCTTTGTCAAATTCTCTCATTTCAAAGGTTGTGAGAGAGACAAACAATTCATCTATTGTGTATTTATTCAAATCTTGAGATTCCTCAATGGCAGACACCTTATGATTGTAGGATTTAAGAAGAGATATCAAAACCTTCTTCACAATTTCATCTTCCTTCACTTCCCCACCAAGACCTCTGATTCCATTGACTATCTCATCCACCCAGAGCATGTAAGCAGCAATGTCTTCATCTTCTATCATCCTCAGGGTTTCAAATTTTCTCTTGAAATTTTTCATCTTGGCTTGTTTCACTTTACTATCTCCTTCATAAATGCTTTCAAGTTTGTTCCAAACATCCTGAGCAGATGTACATCTCATTATCTTCACAAGTTCTAAATCAGCTAGTCCACTCATGATAGCACTCTTTATCATGGCATTGTTATCATACAGATTGATCTCATCAACATCTTTAGGTTCACTACTAGTAAGAGTGTAGCCTTCTTGAATGATTGCTAGATGTCATACCCTAGAGAGGTTAGATAGTTTTCCATCCTTAGCTTCCAAAAGGAATAATTTGTCCCATTAAACATGGGTACCTTGAGAGAACCATTTCAAGCCATCCTAGACATTCCTCAAGTGCTTAAGATTCTTCTCAGTAACTTGGCTCTGATACCAATTATTGAACACACCAGGATACTAAGAGGGGGGGTGAATCAATATCTAATCAAACTTCAAGTCCTCAAGAGTAGATTAAAACTTAAGCATTGCAACATCAACATAAACATGAAATATTAACACAATGCACATCAATACATAACAACAAATATATGTGGAAAACCCAAGAAGGGAAAAACCACGATGATGATTAACTCAAAATATATGAAGCTCAAAAATACAACTTTAAGTTAGGGCTACAACCCAAGGAAGCTACTACTCCCTAAAAATACTTTTTTAGGGTCACTTCTGAGGAATCTACAACTCCATGAAGACTTTGTTTTAGGGTCACTCCCAAGGAAGCAACTACTCCCTGAATTGAGAACAAACTCAGAAAAGATTATAGTATGATAGTCCTTCTACTGCCTGAAAACTGACATTGGATCAATTAGGCACACTCTTCACTTCCTTCATGTCACACAAATGTCTTCAAGATGAATCAAGATAGCTTCTAACACATTTGCTCTTTCTCCTTTAGTCAGACATCACAATGCATATGATTTCATATTCCACTCTTCACACTTTCATATTTTTATTTTTCACAATCATATCTCACCTAGACCAACTAGGTTTACAATATATACATGAAATTACATTGATTTTCATTACAATTCAGCCAATACAACAAGGATATTACATTTTACACGTCAGCCAGAGACCACAACAAGAAACATGCATACATGCTACTCCAAAAGGAAACACACACCTTGTGGATCCCAATACATGATTAGTCTAGTCCTAAACATCATTCATAGCATCATTCATCAAGGAATCACCTCCACACACATCGTTCATTTGAAATAGGATGGCCTTGAGCAGGAAAACATGAAATTTGAGGCATAATCGTCACCACTATTTGTAAAACTTTGTGCGGTACTGGAATCATAAAATATCTTCATGAAATTCTTCCAGATGAGTTTTCATGACTCATACAATACCTTTAGATAAACCTCTAACTTCATACAACAAATACATTGTTCCACATACCTTAAAACATGTATACTGGGACCAAACAACCATGTAAAATACACTATAACACACTGTTGTTCAGAAAATAACCTTGCAGAGCACCAAAACACCTAAAAATACAAATATGCATGTAATACACATCCCTAAACATGTCCACAAAACCACATAGGCAATTCTTCTCTTCTAGAGGAATGTAGAACATTTCAACAAGGTCTCAACACAACTTTTCTCATACAGAATATAGATCGGAACTCTACTATTTATAACTTTCATTGCGGAAGGAGAAGAGACTTGATACTTTGGAAATGGAACCTTCACAAGTCATTGAGCTTAATTTCTAAACCACAAGACATCATCTTCAAACATGGAGGAATGTAGAGCCAATCATTACAACATAGTGAAAAGCTTCTTTAGAACCACACTATCTTCAAACTGTCAACTGCAAAATACTCTTCCAATAATCCAAACACCATGAAACTCTGAATATACATGCTTTGATACTATATGAATCTATCTTCCAATCCACTAAAGCTCAACACTAACAATATAAGAATGTGGAAAATTCTTCCAGATAGTCTTCAATGTAATCTTTCTGTAGCAAAACTTTCACCAACATCCAGAGGCCAGAACATCTTTGTATCAACACATACATTTTTATGAACAATAGGAGAGAGCATATAATGTGCTTCAGACCATTAGTAACATCTTCCCAACATCATCAACACATCTGATCATCTAAGTACTTTTAATCCTCATATTAATGTGTCTTCTTTGCTATCAATAAACATACTCAATGAATACAATCTCTACTAACTAAGAACTTCAGGAACATGACATCCAACCATCACCTGTATCTTCTTTGTTGGATAGGATGTGACATCCAGCCATGAAATATATCTTATTTTCTGGATAGAATATGACATCCAACCATGAACTTATCTTCTTTGCTAAATAGGACATGACATCTAACCATTAAGTGTATCTTCTTTGTTTGATAGGACATGACATCCAACCATGAAATTCTAATGCCCATCTTAATATTTCATCATGAAAACATCTTTTCTAACCAAAAAATTGTCTTGACATTAATCCAAGCATGACATCCAACCATGAACATTAGCAACCCACTTTAAACCTCAAGGACATCATTGTATCGTATTGCATCTCTATTACCATACTGATATGCCATCATCACAAATGGAGTGTTGACCTTAGTCTAAGTGTTGACATCAATGACAACATAGAGATGACACATATTGCCAACAAGAAGACCCTTGGATTCTTCCTACCCCTCTAGAAAATGATCCTACCTATTGTCTTTTAATAAATGATATGAAAAGAATGTTTGGAGACCTTGTTAAAAATTACTGAAACTTAGAAGGTTCCTAAAGATGAAAGATTCTTAAAAGCATAAAAACATGGAAATAAACTTAAAAAATAAGATTTATACCTTCCCAAGATGCCTTGAAGCCCTTCATTCCTTGATAAGATAGAAGGAGATGCACCCAAGCTCCTTAGCTTCACCCAAACTCAATGGAATAATGTGGATATGCTCTCAAATAACACAAAATCAATTTTTCATGGTAAGGATATGATGAGAGGATTTGTAGGCTATTTTGGCATTATAAGATTGCTTGAAATTGAGCTGTGAAAATGGCTTGTAGAGGATCATATTTATAGGCAATTTGAGGGGGGATTTGTGTTGAATACACAAGACAACTAAGAGGGGGAGGTTGAATCAATTGTAACTTATAATTCCAAAACCCTCATACACATTTAGATCCACATAAATTTAATAAACCCTTAAACTGTTATGAAGATTAAGAAAACAACATAAACTTAACCAAGTCAACAACATACACAAAAAAATAGTAGATTTATGTGGAAACCCCGAGATGGGAAAAACCATGGTGAGGATTAGCTCACAATATAAAGTAATATCAACACTGAATACAATAGGACTCATTGCCAAAGGCTCACTGCCAGAACATAAAAGAAGATAGAGAAGAATGTTACAATGAGAAAACAATCTCAATGCAATAGAGAAGTCCACCACAACATCAACAACACCTTCACAGTCATATTGAAGAAATGTAGACACCTTCTTCTCATTGCTTCCAATAGTCTAACACATGAAAGCTTGCACTACACTACACACTCTACCACACTATCATTCACATCTCATCCATCATGTGCGCACACACACCTCAACAACTCAGGACTTATTTATACTATCTTCAACCTTGAAAACATTCTTCAAGGTTGGCAATGCACCTTAACCAAGTAAATTCAAATTAGGTCGGTACCAAAACCATTCCCATAGTGGAAAGGAATGAAGGCGGACCACAACACACATTATCTTGGACCTAAATTCATTCATACATGTCATGCCACACTTCCACAATCTTTGAAGCAAATCCACAATTATTGTAAACACCCAAGGTTGACTAAACCTATGTTAACACCATAAAAAAATATGTACATGCTTCCTTAAACCCAAAGACAACTTGTGGACCACACACCGAGCTTGAACAAAATCTAGAATATCCCACAAATATCCTAAAATCTAATAAATTCCTCCATAACAACTTTCACCTACCAAACACACTTATTTTGTTTACCCAACATACTCAACCATCTCTATTATGCATTGTAACTCAAGAAATCAACTTACAGAGCACCAAAACATGAACAACTTCTACTGAAGATAGATATGAACCTTATAAACATATTTCTAGAATTGCAAGACTTGAAACCACTCTGCGGAGAAATACGGAGCAAAAACTTTTCTCTCAGACACCTCTACAAATCACAGTTCATACACTGGTGAACACACCTTCCTCTGCACATCAATCTAGCATGCCAAATTCTAAATGTAGCACCTTTCAACACCTCTAATCAACATGTCCAAACCACTTAAATATCCTTTCAATATAAAATAAATGCGGACCAAAACCAGAACACTACTCTGCAACATAGAATACCACTGCCACACACTATTTTCTTATTTTATTCAAATTTTCTCAAAAGCACTTGGAAACCAAGCACCAAAAATATGTCATAAACATATTCAACACTTCCCCATCATTAGAGATAGAATCCAATCAACACCAATTTCTCAAACTCTTTCAATAATCTCTTACTCATACAGTTGACACCAATGACAACACAAGCTTGTTGACATCAATGACAATAGTATCTGCACATACTTGCAACAAATTGATCCAACAATGGAGATTGAAATTTAGAATCAAGTGTTGAGATGAGAGGATGAGATGAAGGGCTAAGATCTCATCTATAGAGATGGAGGGCTAGGAATAAAAGTGAATTTCAAATTCATTTTTGGGGAAGGCTTTCCATTTAGTGTGATTTAGACTTATGAGGAAATAAAAAATTATTTCCTTGGGATGATATGGAATTTAAAATTCCATTTATGTGGAAGGGTGAGAGACACATGACACATGCACATTTTTGGGGCCTTACATGTGTAAGCTAATTCTATGGAGAAGATTTTAACATGAAAATATAAAGGTGAGTTGGAAGGGTCATGTGACCTTTTGAATTAAAAGGTAATTTTTTATTTGTGGGTTGTGGATGAAGGTTTGACCAAGTTAATCAGAGTGATTAACTTAAATAATGTGGTTGGAGAAAATTAGTGGATGGATTAATTAGGGTTTAGAATTAATTAAATAATTATTTATTTAATTAATTTAGGTCTAGGGGTCATGTAGGCTAGGGTAGATAATTAAATAATGGATATTTAATCAACTAGACTAGGCTTAGGCTGATTAGTAGGGTAGATTAATTAAAGAAGTATGATTTATCTAATTAATTGGGTTTAGGGAAGTTGAAAAATTAACCAAATAAATATTTCACATATTTATTTAATTAATTGGGATGATGTTGGTTAGGTATAGTGCTGAATTAATTAAATTAATTCAGGACTAAGGGTAAATTGATGATGGATGGCTAAGGGGGATGATCAGAGATGATGTAAGGTTAATTAATTAAATAATTATGAATTTATTTAATTAATCAGATGAAAGGGGAAATTAGTGGTATGGATGATGCAAAAAAATGGTTAGAGGGTTGAGACATTTTTAGGTGTCTACATTTGCCCCTCTTTGACATGGCATCATGACCTAATGGGGAAATGGCATCAAGTCAATGAATTTTGCCTCAGCTGACAGGAAGGAGCGAAAA
Source organism: Cunninghamia lanceolata (assembly GCA_027924645.1). Lineage (NCBI taxonomy): Eukaryota > Viridiplantae > Streptophyta > Pinopsida > Cupressales > Cupressaceae > Cunninghamia > Cunninghamia lanceolata. Next base: position 13,129,749 of record BSBN01000193.1, read on the forward strand.
AGGATGAGGGATGCCCCCTCAAGAGGTTGGGTGAAAAAATTAAATTTTTTTAGGTGAACTCTCGAAAAGGAGAGAATGGTGGTGAAAAACATGTGCAGGATAGAAAACAGGGTTGACAGGAGAAAAAATGAAGGAAAAATGATAAGATTTGTGGCCTGGGGAGAGAAAATGGTGAATTAGAGATGGCATGGCTACTATATATAGCAAGTGTGGGCCCTATATGCCACGTTTGTATACTCTAAGCTGACTGGATTAGAGGAGAGTAGAAGGAGACATGGCATAACTAACTTTCCTATGACACATGCACCGATCTAAGAGGGTGAGAGACTACCTACACATGGAGGAGACTGGACCACAGGTATGTCATCCTAACTTGACTCTGTGATTTCAGGTTTTGGGTTAGGTTAGGGGGTTGGGAAATGGGTAGTTAGGTAGATTAGTGCTATTGCATAGCTGCATAGCATTGTAGGGGCTTAGTTTAGTGCTATCCTATGGTTTAGCACCATAGGAAAAAGGGAAAATTTAGGCGGTTTAATACCATCCGCTAGCATTTTAATGCTATTGGGTGGTTTAGTGCCACTAATTTTGGGTTTTCATGGTTTAGCACTATCTCTTAGCACTTTAGTGCTATCCTCTAGGTTAGTGCAATATAAATAGGATTTAGCACTATGTTCTAGTTTAGCACTAGAAAACTTAGGGTTTTTTAGGTAAAATGGTGGATTAGTGCCATTGGATCATGAATTAGCAATATCCTCTAGTTTAACACAATATGAGAAAGGATTAGCACTATCCTCTAGTATACCACCATGGAGGTTTGGATTAGTACCATCCTCTAGATTAGTGCTATATGGCTCTAAATTAGCGCGATCTTTTGGTTTAGCACTATAAGGCTTTGAATTAGTGTCAAAGCACTATTTTAGGGAAAATGAGGTGACTTAGGAACTTTTTTGGATGCAGATTCAGGGAGTGGTGTTACAATTGTGGGAGCGGTGAGTTCCTATAGTGATGTCTTTGAGGGCATAGTTTGATGATGTAGATGTAGCTCAGTTACACAAGATTGGGCTTCACACTATTTTAGAGTGTTATGTATGAAAAGTGGGAAGATGGGAAATGATGTTTAAGTATATCAATTCAAACCCTCCTTTCACAATAACATTCGAGGACAAAAACTGGTCCAAGTCACTACAGATGAATGAGGACTCAGCTGTAGGTTTATGTGCTCAGGAATGATAAGGAAAGATAGATTAGATTGAGATATTTATCAAACCCTAAGTCAAATCAGCCTCAAACCCTAATTATAGGGAAATCAGGTACAAACAGACAGAATGCTACATGAAACCGTACATGAAGATACTCATAGATGATCAGAAACATACTAGAAGTTGAGTTTCTGGAATGGAAACTTTGCAGACTATGGGGCAGGCACCCAAGTCCAATAGAGTAGAATTTCTGTAGACTTGGAGCAGATAGATGTTTCATACTGTATCCACATCCAGAGTTCGGGGCCAAGCCTATCAGGAGGACTATAGGGTGGGCACCTTAGTCTAGGAGGGAGGAATATCATTGAGATTCTTTAAGATCCTAAATCCTTATCCTTTAAACTTCTTCTCTATACCTGTACTTTTCCAACTCCCACACTTGTAACCTATAGTCACAAAGAAAGGGGGTTGGGGGTTGTGGTGTTTAGGAGCTTGCCTCAATCAAACCTTGGAAAGACATTCAAGTCTTCCAACATTGTTGTTAGATAGAGTGTGTGCCCAAGGATAGAAGAGGCCAAATTCAATGATAAAATGAAATGATTGAAACACAAATTGATGTCAGAGGTGAAGCCCTCTCAGAGATGAATATCCTTCAAATCACGAGGAGATGGATTGATGAAGCCAAATCTACAACAAACAAATATAATAACAACACAATTCTTCTTTGAAACACAATCAAGACCTTGAAATCTTTTTGATCAATATCACAAGTTCACATTATTCATCTAGGTGTAAAATGAAATCATAAACTCACTTATATATGCTTTCCCACTAACATTCGTAAATTAAATTGAAGAGGCTAACAAAGGGAAACCTTTTGAGATTCCAGATCTCTGGGATGTAGACCAAGTGCCAAATCCATTGGGTGGCTCTAAAAACTACTCCTTTATTTTTTTTTAAAATCTAATTTGATGGCCCCAAGCCACCAAATAAAAAGAAGAACCAATGTTTGCATTTGTCAAACACTAGCTTGTTGAACGAATTGATTTCCCTCAACCCACATTTACCTCTACCACACCACTGCAACAAGTATAGCCCTCTTCTTACAAGCATAAATATGTGATTACCACTGAACAAGTGAATACTTTCTCCACATTTGACCCTATTGTTACATGGAAACCACATAACATATGCCACCACATTGTCATGGAGAAAAGTTTTCATTTTTGTAGTAGGTGGTGGAAAAACTTGAAACCTCAAATCAACACCACATGAAAATATGGAACATTCATAGTTGTTGACCTCCTCAAATGGATCAAGGCAAAAACAAAATGCCTCCAATTCACATGGAGAAGAAAAATATGCCCCTTCATTATGTTGACTTGGAGAGGGAAACTCGTCCTCTAACATGTCAAACTTAAAACCTTGAAGTTCAGGCACATAAGAAACATGAGCAACCAGAAAATCACCAACCTGGATAACTTGATGCTGCTCATCATCACTACAAGATGTATGTTGGATCCAAGTGAAGTTCTAAAATTCAGGAAGATTGGGATTCACATTGTGAGAAACCACATCTTCATCACAAAGGAACACATCATACTCAACTTCACTTAAAACAGGGACCATATATGAACAACATATCTTGGGGTCATTTATGTTGATGCAAACCTCATCAACATTTCCATCCATATCATGAGACATTTTATTTGAAGAGCCATACTCCCCAGATTATCTCTCTATATCAATCTCTTGGCAATCTGTTGAAACATATGTGCCATAAAAATCAGATCTGTGACACATATCTATCATGCTTAATTCAACAGCGCTGCCCTCCCATGACTCATTTGAATTACACTATTCATAAGGAAGACTAGAAGTTGCACACCCAATAAAAAGGTTCTCATATGCATCCATGTAATTAACACACTCACATTCTTCAAGTGCAAACTCATAATAAAAATTGTCATCAGCTGTACCAACATTTGTCTTTACATTTTCACTTTCATGCACAACTACATCGATGCTATCCTCATGCAAACATTTAGTGATAACTTCAAAACTAGAAAAAGGGATAGAAGAAGGTAAAAGGTCAAAAAAGAAGGAAATTCCTTGTTCACCACTTACATCACCAACATATGCATGCTCTACAAAATCAACTACCTGAACCGATTCAGCCAATGAATCTCTTGCACATATATCTTCTTCTTTGTCCATATTGCTACAACAATCAGTAGGGTCATATTCCTCACTATCAAACTGGAAATCATCATTTGTTTCTTCATTGAAGCTTCTCATGATTTCTTCAACTGAAAATCATTGTAAACTCTTTCATTTGCATTTGATATGCTGCTAATCTCAAGAGTATTACCTTGGTTTTCAGCATCTATCCTTTCTATACAAAATTCTGAAAATCTTATATCATCAGCACAATTTGAACTAGGATGATCATTCAAAGGATTGTCAACACCATCACATATTTTCACAACATCACCATGGATTTGTGAGTCTTCAAAAATATTGTCATCATGAAGACTTGAAACTTCAAAATTAGCATAATTAGTAAGAGGACCTAAAAATGAATCTTTAATTTCTAATGCATTTTCAGGTGATATTTTTGATTTAATGGATTCATCATAGTATATCCTTTCCTCATTAATGAGTGAGGTCATATATTTAGCATTATTTACATCACTGTAACCTTCATTTGATATAGAGAGTTGGTTCTCTACTTCTGTATTTTCAAAGTAAATAGAAACCATGACTTCACATGTTTTATTTATTTCATCATGTCTTACATCTTGGCTATTAGTGCTACAATCTTCATTTGCATATATCTTCTCCATGGGTTGATCAGAAAAATCATTTTCCCCTCTCTTCATGTCAGACAGTTCTTGAACAAAAAACATAGGATCAACACTTCCCAAGTTTTGTTCATGCTCAGCTTGGAGTTCATTATGATTTACATGTTTTAATGATGGACAAATCAGAACAGCAGAAATATAGCTATCTTGACAATAGTTTCCATCTTCCTCCTTGGATTGGACGTATACATAAGATGTTCTAGGACGACCAACACTTTCTAACATATGTTGTCTCATCATTGAATACTTTGAGTTGTTTTCAATATCCATGGCAATTTGATATGCCTGATGAAGTGTTGCAGGCTCTTTATCCCTTAAGAGGTAGCTCATTTCTTCATCAAATGCACCTAGGTATACAAACAAGCATAATGCATCATTTGGTCTTATACTTTCTACAATATCCTCTATTGCCTTTAAAAATATGAGATTGAATGTAGGAACCAACTCATCTTCTTCTTTCTCAATTCTCATAAATTGGTTGATCACTGAACTTGGGTCAATTTTTTCACCAAACTACCCTATAAATGCTATCATAAACTCACTCCATGAAGAGATATAACTTATTGACAAATATGAAAACCAATCTCTAACATCTTCCTTTAGAGATTGAATAAAGAACTTCATGACAACATCTTCATGACCTATCTCATAATCTCCATCAAGTCTATGAATATTTGCAAATGTCTACATGCTGATTATGAGATTTGCCCTTTGAATTCTAGCAAGTGTTCCCTAACTTCGTTAGGAACAGGGTTTGGGAAACCTTGAATACCACTAAAATTTATGGCTCTATATCTTTCGATAGAGAAATTTCTTTGATGAAATGACTGTGTTTCAGGCATGACATTAAAGCTTGTAGAGGGAGAATGAGAATATTCATACATATCTGCAAATGAATTAATCCCTTCTAAAACTATCTACTTCTTGAAGCTTCTTTTAGAATATCCTGCTTTCTCATTTCCCTTTTCTACTAGTACATTAGAGTACTAGATAAGGGACAATATTTACTGGAACCTTTGTTGCAAACCTTCATACAAAAATGTTGCAATAGAAAAATACCTAAGAACTGTTGCAACCAACTCTTCTCATAATATTCAAAATATTATGTAGAGTCGCCACCTCTTTAAAAGAGGAAAATATATTCAAGTAGTAGAAATCTTCTTCCAAGATCTAGGTATTTCTTAGTTCTCTCCACCAATAGAGCACTAGACTTCAAGAATACAACAAAAACATTGCAGCAATCTCCTTCTCCACATATGCAAGTCCTTGGATCATCTAACCCAAATCTTTTGATCAGCAAACTTATTGACTCTCTTCAAATGGATAATAATGGAGGCTCCCTACTAGAGTCGCCAATCTGTTGGTTCCCCAAATTTCCAAACATTGAACCCTAAAGGTGTGTCATGTCTTATGCTTAGATTCAAAGAGAGATTTGGCCAACGAATGGGAGAATGATCTCACAATTTTCTCCCTTGCACTTTAGGTTCTACGAAACCTAGGTGGGTCTCCCTATATGGTAATGAATATGGATATGAAATAAGGTTTTATTTCAGCACCTAGCAGATAAAATTCATACAAATAGCAAGGGTTTAGATATATGCAAAATGGAAGGCACTATCCTTGTCATTAAAACCCAGGTATGAAGTATGCAAATAATTTAGGAATAAATATTGCAAAAAATAAATCATGGTTTTATATTTGAAATGTGTTTATGGGTTTGAAGGAAAACCATTCAAAATAAACTAGTGCCTATCAAGGGCTACAAAGTCACAATGCTTGTACACATCTTTCATCACATTCTAAACATGTCTTGATGATCACTCAGCCATTAACACCTTATGTTAATGAGATCAACTAATAACTAACAATGCAACTTATACTTAATAATCCAACCTACAACAAAATATTCTCATTATTTTCATTGAAAGAATTTAAGTTTCTCCTTGAGCAAACACAAACCCTAAAAATAATCCAATTGCAGCAAATGTGCATGGAAAGATTTACAACCCTTGATTGTATTATTGAGGGAAATATTTCATTAGAGATTGGAGACAAGAAACACTGAGAGCATGCACTAGCATGTATTCATTTATGTTGCAATCAAGAAATAAAATGCAACTACAAGAATATTTACAAAACATTTTCCTCTATTTCCCTACACAAAACTAAAAGCCTACCCCTTACAACTTCTTCAAAATCCCATAACCCTTTTACAATGAAACTGGTCTCTTACTTAATAGAAAAGAGAAAACATTAGAGAAGACCTAGAAATCAATCCATGGTGACACATGGCACACCTCTGTACCCTTGATTTTGCAATTGATTTGCTTCTAGAAGATGCTCCTCATTCCTCATTTTCCCTCTTCAATCTGCCCACTTCCCTTTTGCAACTAAAATTGATTTGGGCCAAATCTTTTTTGCATTCCCGTGCAAATTGTTCACCTGGGTATAAAAACCCACTAACTACCTCCTTTTTCACTGGCAAGTGAAAATTTTCACCTCTAGGTGGAAACCCACAAATTGGTAAATGAAAACAAATGAATTTACCCTGCATTTTAACCCTTGCAACCAAACATTTTCCCCACAATTAACTTATGCATTCTCAACAAATAATTTTCAATTTCCTAGGCACATTTTACCTCTATGTAAAATAATCTGAGAGGCTTCATTTCACTTGCCAGTAAAAATTTCTAACTCCAAGCAAGTTTCCCTCTCACCGACATTGAAGAATAATCTTTACCAAGCATAACAGCCACCAACATTCTCAAAATAAAAATTGCAGAGGCATCATTTGATTGTTGTCCGATTTTTGCAAATGCTGGGCGTTTTTAGAGGTCCCTAGGCATTCCAAAACATCCCTGAGGCATTTGAAAACATCCATAGGGTATTTGGAATAGTTGCGGGCCATTTTTGGCATGGAATGACACTTTTAGAAGAGCTGGAGGCACATAAAAATTTCTCTGGCCATTTTAAAACTTGCAGCCACATTTTTGTTGTTGCTAGAAGCTTAAAACTACTCAAATCATCACATAAAATGCTTTATGGGTGTGAGAAATGCCCCAAGCATTGTTTTGGATGTGAGAGAAACAATATGTTGTGCTTTATAACATTAAAATTCCACCCAAACACCAAAAAATGTGGCTACAACACTTCCATCGATGCCTTTTTTTAACCTCCCCACACATCCACAACAAAATTGGGCGGCCATTTCTACAACCTGCAGAATAGAAGGAAGGAACCTTTTTCATAGGAGATTAATGTTTCATAATCAAAACATTAATGTTTTAATTAAAATTTTGCAGCCTCTGTGAGTCCACAACTCTCTTTTGTGCCTCTCCCCCTGCTGTTGCGGGCTTGCGAGAGAGGCCTTTTCTCCCATGTAAAGTCTTGTGCACATAAACATTTATAAAGTTAAAATTTATAAAATGAATGAAATATTTAGGGATTTCAAAGTTGTTTCAAAATCATTTTAAAACATTTAAAATATTTTAAAATTTAAGCCATTTAAACATTAGAACATAGGGACATTTTTCAACTTCGGTCACAGTGAAAATAGAGTAATTCCACTACGGACACACGGAGCATCCTAGAGTTGTGAAAAATTGTTAGTGGGCATAATCAATTATTTAAAACATGGGTTTGTTGACGGATCTCACCCAGCTCACCAAATTTATGTACTTCATTTGTAAACTGGCCCATAAGATGTGTTCGCTGCAATCGAAATACATTAAAATAATGTATCATATGGACCTAGTTTCTGATGAAAATGGGACTGGAGATATTTTAAACCAAAACAAGAAATGGGTTGCCTTCAGATTTGTGAAATTTGCAACTTTATGGAACACCAAAATTAGCCTAGTCACAGTGAAAAAAATAATTAAATAGCCTAGCAAAACTCATCCTGGAATCATGAAACTGAATAGGTGCACTACCATATGTACCAAGAAACATTGTACAATATGAATTTTCAAGATAAGCCTTGAGTTGTAAAATTTTAATCAGTGAAGATGGGCTCCGGGTAGATTGAACAATATGCCGACCTAACCTTTGTTGACACATTAAAAGGACATATGCACTCAAAATTTACAAAATTTGAGGGTTCCATCAGTTGCTCTAATTGGGGACACATGCCCCTTATCTCTGGGACGTAGACCAAGTGCCAAATCCATTGGGTAGCTCTGAAAACTACTCCTTTATTCAAATTTTTAAACCTGATTTGATGGCCACAGGCCACTAAATAAAATGAAGAACCAATGTTTCCCTCTATCAAACACTGGCTTGTTGAAGGAACTAATTTCCCTCAACCCACATTTACCTTTGCCACACCACTACAACAAGTATAGCCCTCTTCTTACAATCATAAATATGTGATTACCACTGAACAAGTGAATACTTGCTCCACATTTGACCCTGTTGTAGCATGGAAACCACATAACATATGCCACCACATTGTCATGGAGAAAAGTTTTCATTTTTGTAGTAAGTGGTGGAAAAACTTGAAACCTCAAATCAACACCACATGAAAACATGGAACATTCATAAATGTTGACCTCCTCAAATGGATCAAGGCAAAAAGAAAATGCCTCCAATTCACATGGAGAAGAAAATATGCCCCTTCATTATGTTGACCTGGAGAGGGAAACTCCTCTAACATGTCAAACTTAAAAATTTGAAGTTCAGGCACATAAGAAACATGAGCAGCCAGAAAATCACCAACCTAGATAACTTGTTGATGCTCATCATCACTGCAAGATGTATGTTGGATCAAAGTGACATGTTCAAATTCAGGAATAGTGGGATTCACATTGTGAGAAACTACATCTTCATCACAAAGGAACACATCATACTCAACTTCACTTAAAACAGGGACCATAGATGATCAACATATCTTGGGGTCATTTATGCTGATGCAAACCTCATCAACATTTCCATCCATATCATGAGACATTTTATGTGAAGAGCCATACTCTCTAGATTGTCACTCTATTTCAATCTCTTGGCAATCTGTTGAAACATATGTGCCATAAAAATTAGATCTGTGACACATATCTATCATGCTTAATTCAACAGTGTTGCCCTCCCATGAGTCATTTGAATTACATTGTTCATGAGGAAGACTAGAAGTTGCACACCCAATAAAAAGGTTCTCATATGCATCCATGTAATTGAAACAATCATATTCTTCAAGTGCAAACTCATCATAAAAATTGTCATCAGTTGTACCAACATTTGTCTTTACATTTTCACTTTCATGCACAACTACATCGATGCTATCCTCATGCAAACATTTAGTGATAACTTCAAAACCAAAAAAAGGGATAGAAGAAGGTAAAAGATCAAACAAGAAGGGAATTCCTTGCTCACCACTTACATCACCAACATATGCATGCTCTACAAAACCAACTACCTGAACCGATTCATCCTATGAATCTCTTGCACATATATCTTCTTCTTTGTCCATATTGCTACAACAATCAGAAGGGTCAGATTCCTCACTATCAAACTGGAAATCATCATTTATTTCTTCGTTGAAACTTATCATGGATGATTTATCCAAATGAAAATCATTGCAAACTCTGTCATTTGCATTTGATATGTTGCTAATCTTAAGAGTATTACCATGGTTTTCAACATTTATCCTTTCCAGACAAGATTCTGAAAATTTTATATCATCAACACAATTTGAACTGGGATGATCATTCAAAGAATTGTCAACACCATCATAGATTTTCACAACATCACCATGCATTTATGAGTCTTCAAAAATGTTTTCATCATGAAGACTTGAAACTTCAAAATCAACATAATCGGTAAAACGGCCTAAAAATGAATCTTTAATTTCTAATGCGTTTTTAGATGATATTTCTGATTTAATGGATTCATCATAGTATATCATTTCCTCATTAATGAGTGAGATCATATCTTTAGCATTATTTGCATCATTGCAACCTTCATTTGATATAGAGAGTTGGTTCTCTACTTTTGTATTTTCAAAGTAAAAAGAAAGCATGACTTCACATGTTTCATTTATTTCATCATGTCTTACATCCTAGCTATTAGTACTGCAATCTTAATTTGCATATATCTTCTCCATGGGTTGATCAGAAAAAACATCTTCCCCTCTCTTCATGTCAGACAATTCTTGAACAAAAAACATAGGATCAACACTGCCTAAGTTTTGTTCATACTCAACTTGGAGTTCATTATGATTTGCATGGTGTAATGATGGACAAATTGGAACAACAAAAATATAGCTATCTTGACAATAGTTTCCATCTTCCTCCTTGGGTAGGATGTATCCATAAGATGTTCTAGGACAACCAACATTTTTTGACATATGTCCTCTCATCATTGAATACTTTGAGTTATTTTCAATATCTATGGCAATTTGATATGTCTGATGAAGTGTTGCAAGCTCTTTATCCCTTAAGAGGTAGCTCATTTCTTCATCAAATGCACCTAAGTATACAAACAAGCATAATGCATCATTTGGTCTTATACTTTCTAGAATATCCTCTATTGCCTTAGAAAATCTGAGATTGAATGTAAGAACCAACTCGTCTTCTTCTTTCTCAATGCTCATAAATTGGTTGATCACTGAACTTGGGTCAATTCTTTCACCAAACTACCCTATGATTGCTATCATAAACTCACTCCATGAAGAGATATAACATATTGGAAAATATGAAAACCAATCTCTGGCATCTTCCTTTAGAGATTAAATAAAGAACTTCATGGCAACATCTTCATAACCTATCTCATAATCTCCCATCAAGTCTATGAATATTTGTAAATGTCTACATGTTGATTCTGAGCTTTGCTCTTTGAATTCTAGCAAGTGTTCCCTAACTTCATTAGGAACAGGGTTTGGGAAACCTTGAATACCACCAAAATTTATAGCTCTATATCTTTCAATAGAGAAATTTCTTTGATGAAATGACTGTGTTTCAGGCATGATATTAAATCTTGTAGAGGGAGAACTAGAATATTCATACATATTTGTACATGAATTAATCCCTTCTAAAACTATCTACTTCTTGATGCTTCTTTTAGAATATCTTGCTTTCTCATTTCCCTTTTCTACTAGTACCAAGTAGAGTACTGGATAAGGGACAATGTTTACTAGAACCTTTGTTGTAAACCTTCATACAAAAATGTTGCAATAGAAAAATACTTGAGAACTATTGCAACCAACTCTTCTCATGATATGGAATATTATGTAGAGTCACCACCTCTTTGAAAGAGGAAAAGATCTTCAAGTAGTAAAAAGCTTCTTCCAAGATCTAGGTATTTTTGTGTTCTCTCCACCACTAGAGCACTAGACTTCAAGAATACACCAAAAACATTACAACAATCTCTTTCTCCAAGTATGCAAGTCCTTGGATCATCTGACCCAAAACTTTAGATCAGCAAACTTATTGACTCTCTTCAAATGGATAATAATGGAGGCTCTCCAGTAGAGTCGCCAATCTATTGGTTCCCTAAATTTCCAAACATTGAACCCTAAAGGTGTGCCATGACTTATGCTCAAATTCAAAGAGAGATTTGGCCAACGAATGGGAGAATGATTTCACAATTTTCTCCCCTGCACTTTAGGTTCTGCGAAACCTAGGTGGGTCTCCCTATATGCTATTGAATATGGATATTAAATAAGGTTTTATTTCAACACCTAGAAGATAAACTTCATAAAAATAGAAAGGGTTCAAATATATGCAAAATGGAAGGAACTATCCTTGTCATTAAAACCTAGGTATGAAGTATGCAAATAATTTAGGAATAAATATTACAGAAAGTAAATCATGGTTTTATATTTGAAATGTGTTTCTAGGTTTGAAAGAAAACCATTCAAAATAAACTAGTGCCTATCTAGGGCTATAGAGTCACAATGCTTGTATACATCTTTCATCACATTCTAAACATGTCTTGATGATCACTCATCCATTAACACCTTATGTTAATAAGATCAACTAATAACTAACAGTGCAACTTATACTCAATAATCCAACCTGCAACAAAATATTCTCATTATTTTCATTGAAATAATTTGTGTTGCTCCTTGAGCAAACACTAACCCTGAAAATAATCCAAGTGCAGCAAATGTGCATGGAAAGATATACAACCCTTGATTGTATTATTGAAAGAAATATTTCATTACAGATTGGAGACACAAAACACTAAGAACATAAACTAGCATGTATTCATTTATCTTGCAATCAAGAAATAAAATGCAACTACATGAATATTTACAAAGCATTTTCCTCTGTTTCCCTACACAAAACTAAAAGCCTACCCCTTACAAATTCTTCAAAATCCTAAAACCCTTTTACAATGAAACCAATCTCTTACTTAATAGAAAAGAGAAAATAGTAGAGAAGCCCTAGAAATCAATCCATGGTGACACATGGTACACCTCTACACCCTTGATTCTACAACTAATTTGCTTCTAGAAGATGCTCCTCATTCCTCATTTTCCCTCTTCAATCTGTCCACTTCCCTTTTGCAACTGGAATTGATTTGGGCCAAATCTTTTTTGCATTCCCATGCAAATTGTTCACCTGGGTGTAAAAACCCACTAACTGCTTCCTTTTTCACTTACAAGTGAAAATTTTCACCTCTGGGTGGAAACCCACAAATTGGCAAATGAAAACAAATGCATTTACCCTGCATTATAACCCTTGCAACCAAACATATTCTCCACAATTAACTTATGCATTCTTAGGAAATAATTTTCAATTTCCCAGGCACATTTTACCTCTACATAAAATAATCTAAGAGGCTTCATTTCACTTGCCAGTAAAAATTTCTAACCCCAAGAAAATTTCCCTCTCACTGGCATTGAAGAATAATCTTTACCGAGCATAACACCCACCAACATTCTCAAAATAAAAATTGCAAAAGCATCATTTGATTGTTGTCCCATTTTTGCAAATGTTGGGCGTTTTTAGAGGTCTCTAGGCATTCCAAAACATCCCCGAGGCATTTGAAAACATCCATAGGGAGTTTGGAATAGTTGCAGGCCATTTTTGGCATGGAATGACACTTTTAGAAGAGTTGGAGGCACGCAAAAATTTCTCTGGGCATTTTAATACTTGCAGCCACATTTTTGCTATTGCTGGAAGCTTAAAACTGCTCAAATCATCACAGAAAATGCTTTCTAGGTGTGAGAAATGCCCCAGGCATTGCTTTGGACGTGAGAGAAATAATATTTTGTGCTTTATAACATTAAATTTCCACCCAAACACCAAAAATATGGCTGCAACACTTCCATCGATGCCTTTTTTAACCTCCCTACATGTTTGTAATCAAATTGGGCGACCATTTCTACAGCCTGTGGAACAGTGAGAAAGAACCTTTTGCATAAGAGATTAATGTTTCATAATGAAAACATTAATGTTTTAATTAAAATTTTGTAGCCTTTGCGAGTCTGCAACTCTCTTTGGTGCCTTCCCCCTGCTGTTGCGGGCTTGCGAGAGAGGCCTTTTCTCCCATGTAAAGTCTCGTGCACATAAACATTTATAAATTTAAACTTTATAAAATGAATGAAATATTTAGGGCTTTCAAAGTTGTTTTAAAATCATTTTAAAATTTAAACCATTTAAACATTAGAACACAGGGACATTTTTTTTATGAAAATGCAATTTATCTATTCAAATAAAAAAACACTTCACAAAAATATAATGGGTGGTTAAAAGGCACACCCCAAGAGTCACATGGGCTAAGCCTAGAAATATCTAGAACAAAGTATCAAAGTATCAAAGGGTACCAGACCCATATAAAAACAAAGAGAAAACAGAATTAAGTAGCCAATGCCATTCATGCAGATGGTGGATCCCTGTCATTCAGTTTCTCCCAAATGTCTACGGGGTCTGGGTTGACATCAGGCATATCCCAGCCATCTTCATTTTCCTATTCTTCTTTCTGAACATTTGGCTCCTCGTGGTGAGATAGCCAAATTTAACTGAGGGACATTTTTTAATTTTGGTCACAGTGAAAATAGAGTAATTCCTCTAGGGGCACATAGAGCATCCTAGAGCCATGAAAACTTGCTAGTAGGCATAATCAATTATTTAAAACATGGGTTTGTTGACAGATCTCACCTAGCTCACCAAATTTATGTATCTCCTTTGTAAACTAGCCTGTAAGACGTGTCCACCACAACTAAAACACATTAAAATAATCATATGGACCCAGTTTTTGATGAAAATGGGATTGGAGATTCTTTCGACCAAAACAAGAAATGGGTTGCCTTCAGATTTGTGAAATTGCAACTTTTCGGAACACCAAATTTATCCTAGTCACAATCAAAAAATAATTAAATAGCCCAATAAAACTCATCCTGGAATCACAAAACTGAACAGGTGCACTACCATATGTACCAAGAAACATTGTACCATATGGATTTGCAAGATGACCCCTGAGTTGCAAAATTTTAATCAGTGAAGATGTGCTCTAGGGTAGATTGAGTAGTATGCCGACCTAACCTTTGTCGAGACATTAAAAGGACATGCACTCAAAATTTGCAAAATTTGAGGGTTCCATCAACATGCTCCTTCTTACTACCTATAGGTAAGATTACTATCACCCTAGAGAGTGTATGGACAATCCTTAGAATCCCCATAGTGGGAGAGAGGGGGACATATGATGTTGGCTCTAGGTAGCGGCCTTAGATCGAGCATTGCACCATCATGATTGAGGTATACACCAAATAGATGAGAGATGCTTTAAGGAGCTACCGTATGGGTGGAGTTGGTCATTTTATATTATATGTATGTGGGTTAATTTTGGGCATATTGATGTCAGATCGACAATTGCGGGACTTCTCAGTTGGCTGGGGGTGAGTGATTGAGGTCAAGATTACCTAGGGTACAATGTTTACATGAGGACCATGTTTGCTAGCACAACTTTACCATGAGTTGCACTTGGTAGTGTACCAAGCAGATGTGAGCTTGGGGCCAGGGGTGACATTGTTCCACATGTGAGCATGGGAGCACATTCATATCACGAGGCCAGAGTGTGCTTACATGAGGGCATAGTTTGAGCCCTATGTATTTTTGTACAGACCACCTCTCTGGCATACACAACTAGGGAGGATGAGATATTGGTGATGACAGCTAGACAATATGGATATAGTCATATGGCGATCATATATAGGAGTGGAGATGTGGTTGGATGATCAAATTCATATGCCTTATACCTTTCAGCCTTGATATATGATGGGGTGGATGGAGCATACCATTGAGAGATACATTCTGTCATGTGTGATGCAACAGTTTAGGTTGAAGTAGGATTTGCCTCAGGTGATGGTTATTTTTTTGTGGGGACTAGTAGATAGGCTAGCCTAGCTCTCAAACATGCAGCCATAGCTAGAATTGTTAGTCTGGGTAGCACTGCAGCTAATGCATTGCAATTGGGGGAGTCGGATAGCAAATACAGGGATGACCCTTGCATATTACACGTGGTGGTAGCAGGTGAGGCCGGTACATCTTACAACACTAGATGTAGATCCTAAGGAGGAGGAGGAGTGGGAGGAGGTTGTTATGGAGGAGGTTGAGGTAGAGCAGGAGGGAGATGGCATAGATATTTTTGGAGCAACAATTGCATGGTAGGCAGCGGCAAGACAAGGACAGGTGGAGCAGGCACCTATTGGGCAGATTCTAGTGGCTCAGGTGCAAGTTGGACATGTACTAGTTAGAAAGGTACTTCTTGGACATGTTTTAGTAGCATAGGCACCTGCAAGTCAAGTACCAATTGATCAGGGGCCCCAAGTGGGGATTTCAAGATAGGTGGGGACCTCCATTGCAAGGACATCAGATATTGGCGTTAGTCCCACTCCATCCTCTAGTTGTTAGTGGGTGCAATTGAGATGAGATGAGGAGGATATAGCAACATTACAAGCTTAGGTGGCAAGCCTAAAGGATTAGGTAGTGAGATAGAAACAAGAGCTTGACACTGTGATAACAGAGCGAGACAACACTCTTTTGCAGCTGTAGAGATTATATGGTCTACAAGCCCTATTAGATGGGGTTAGTGGCAGGAATGGAGATCAGAAGATTCAAATCTTGCAGGCTTAGATAGGCCACCTCCAGAGTCAGATGTAGGTGCAGATAGCGTAGATCACATCAGAGAGAGATGTGAAGACAGTGATGAGATAGGGGTAGAAGCCTGATTACAGAAAGTTGAGAGAAAGGAAACATAGGCTAAGGCACAGGTGACCTAGCTGCAGTAGCAGGTTTCACAGATACATGGTGTCATTGCTGGCACTAACATGGAATAGATGTGGGGAGACTACATAGTGGTGCAGCAACAATTCTCTCAGGTGCAGTAGTAGTTGGTGGATAAGAGGGCTCGAGCTCAGTACTATTATGGTGCTTATTAGACAGTCATTTAGGAGGGGCAAAGAGTGCCTAGTTATAGCCAGCACAACCAATCTGGGGCCTTGGTGTCATAGAGATCCAGACTGTCGCAGTAGTCTATGCAGTAGCCATCATAGTAGCAGTAACCACCACTTGAGTAGCAGCAAGTACCTATGAGGCCACCTCCTCCTTATCGACCTGACTCTCCTACTGACTCTGCTAGAGGTTCTTCAGCCCATGGTTGATGTTTGACTTGTATGCCTTCAGGATTCATGCATTTTTTGAGATACTTTAGCCTTCATGGCATATTTTTGTATCATGACATTATATGATTTTGAGCAATATATGTATGATGTGTTTGTGGTGGCGATATATATGATGTGTTATGATGTGGTTATGATGGTTATGATTTATGTGATATGTTTATGGATGCATTATGAATTATGATGTATGTTATTTATGATGTTATGGATGATGTGATGATTATGGTTTATACATTTTATTATGATGATGATTATGTGTAGATGTATGAATGTTTATATGGTTCTATGGATAATTATGATATGGAATATGATGTGGGTTACGATGTGGATTATGATGTGGATTTTATCAAATGGAAATGGAATATATGCTTAGATTAATAAACATATATTATGTATGGATAAATGCAATGTAACGGAAATATATTCTTAGATTAGTAAATATATATTATGTATGGATAAATTCAATGCAAATGGAAATATATGCTTAGATTAATAAATATATATTATGTATGGATAAATGCAATGCAAATGGAAATATATTCTTTAATTTAATAAACATATAATATGTATGGAAAGTGATGTAATGATAATGCAATGATATGGTTAATGATTAATGGTATAGTGATGATGTAATGTAATGCAAATGATGTTATGGATGTTTGTCATGATACATTGTGATTCTTAGAACCATGGTGACGGGTTAGGGGAGATTTGGGGGATGGTCGGGATAGGGGATGATTGGGATAGGTTTAAGGATGGTTGGTACTAAGTCACTAGACGCCACATTGTTAGAGGGGTTTTGTTGGGTTCGAATTGGTTATGGGATGGGAGGGATAAGTTGGGATTGGTTAGGGTGGTTGTGATTTAGGGGATGGGATTGGTTAGGTCTTTATCCTTATTAAATACAAAGCCAAGATATGCTAGAACAGACCCTATACTTTACAAGATATGAATACTAGACTTGGAGTAATGAGAATAACCCACAAGCACAACATACAAAAACAATGACCGTGCCTCATTCCAGGTGTTTTCTGCCATAAACCATGATATAGTGAGACCAAGGTTGTTTTGGAGTGATCCTTAGAATGAGACAAAAGATAAAAATCAATAATCAATAAGACCAACGAACCAAACAAATAACCATTGTATCTCTTTCCATGATAGGGACCATCCAAACGGGTTGGATGGGTGCATCTTATGTACCTGAGTAATGGATACTTTTTTCATATTCCAGACTATCTACATACGCTATTTCCACTTGATCAAGGCACATCAAGATGCGAGTGGTGATGAATATGTAGTATTGGTTTTTAGTGATAATGTAGGGATGGTTTGGGATGGGTTGGATGATGGGTTTGATGAGTTGGATGATTGTTTTTGGGATTTTATAATTTTTTATTTTTGGGGGGTTTTTTAGATTTTCTAATTTTTTAGATTTTTTGGTTTTCTATTTTTTGGGGGTTTTGGTGATTTTCTGATGTTTTTAGATTTTTTAGATTTCGTGTTGTACAAAGAGGGCATACAAGGATCCTTTTTTTAGGAATTTGCCTTGGGTGGGTGATGAAGGGATGGGATGGTTAACGTTGAATGTTTGTTATTCCAAGCCATGGGATGTAGAGGATATGGAGTGATATGGAGTGATGTGATGGATGTAAGCACTTACTAGATGGTAGGACCAGCCACTACACATGGCACTTGAGACAGGTTTTCACCATGGTACTTATCCAAGGCATCACAAAAGTGATTTTCACCATTTGAAAACTTTATTGCACTCAAGTTTTTTTGTATTTTTTGACTTGGGATACTCGATGGGTTAGGCATAGAAATTTTTCATGTACATGATGTTCATTGGCTCATCTAGAGGCTACCCCTCAGGTGTTGCAAGTTGTTAGGGTAGAATGTGGATTAATCAAATGAACAATAACAAACCCAAACATCAACAGAATAATGAAAACAAGAAAGATTGAAAGAAATGAAGCAAGTGAATAACACAATGCAAACCTTCCCTGTTTCAAAGCTTCTATTGTTCACCTATTACAATCATCCTTTGCTGATGAAGTAGGCCCTCAGAGAGTGCACTCTTTTAGCTGCGTTGTAGGATGTCGATAGTAAATGGCTGTGATAATGAATATGCCAAGAAGATGAGCTTCGAAGCAACAATGGTGATCTCAAGCAAATAGTATTGGGGTGCCAAAGGCATGTGGGTAGAATTCTGCAGAGTAACAATATGAATAGCCTAGATGAATAGAATGGGAGGATGAAGCTTCTTTTATAGACTCAGAAGAATGAGAATCAACAGTTGAGAAGAAGTGTGATGATCAACGGCTGAGGATGGTTGAGGAATGTACAACTAGTAGAAATATGACAAGTGTCTCATATCCATCATGAAAGAGGGGATTTGACAACATTGATTGGAGAGTTAACTCCTTTAATTGATCAGTTAACAGACTTGATTAGTCAGTTGGAAGAATTGATTATGGAATTGACTGAATTGATTGAGGGATTAACTCAATTGACTGGTTAGTTAACACTTTTGATTGATTAGTTAACTAACTTCTAATTTGAGAAGAAATAGGACATGCGAGTGAGGGAAAATAAGGTAATTAAATATTTAATATATTTAATTACATGTGCAACCCGGTGAGGTGGACAAGGTGAGGTGGACAGTGTGAGGTGGATTTTTGGAATTAGAACTTAGGATAGAGGAATTTGGTTTAATTAAATAATTTATGATTATTTAATTATGTGAGACATTAGAAGAATTTAGAGATTTTAATTAAATAAATTAGTTTTATTTAATTATGGAATAGTGAATCGATTAAATAAATTTAGAATATTTATTTAATTGATAGAAGAACGGAATAAATATTTAGAATATTTATTTAGTTGAACTATGTCATTTTTAGGCATATACATTTTGCCCCTCTTTGATGCAATGCAGTTTACAGCGTTGCTTCAAAGAATAAATAGTTTGATAGTGATACATGCCCCAGTTTGCCCCTGGTACAAGTTTAATGATGATAGGATGCCCCCTCGGGAGATTGGACGGGAAGAAGGCAGGAGGCATGAGACGGACAATCTCATGAAGACGAAGGGAAGCTAGGTTAGAATGAAGAAATTGGTTGAAGAAAGAGTCAAATGATATGCGATGCAAGATGGACTGGTGACACACACAAGCAAGCAAGCAAGTATGCACAAATGACACAAGAACAAAAAAGGTATTACCCCTGTCAAGCGGTAAACCAATGATATACAATAATGTTGTCATGGTGGGGAACGATATATCCCTAGACCAACATGGCAGGCATGTTGTCATGGCGGGGAATGATAGATCCCTAGAGCAACATGAAGGATAGTGTCTAGTTTCAGGAAATGAAACATGTCGTGTAAAACACATGTGTTGGTCTGATTTTGATAATGTTACATCTTGTATAAGACAATTGATTGATTAACTGATCGAGTTGGTTTACGACCAGACAAGGATCAAGACCATGAATTGTGATTGGATCATTTGTGCAATATTGACTTGGCTTGATTGGTATGGATTAAGGATGGACCTATATTTTGATCATTCCTCAAACTGACTGGACAAGGATGAAAGATATGATGATAGATAGAAATCTGATTGATAGAAGAAAGACTCGATAGAAGGACTCACAAGCTTTTATTTGTATTGATACTCTGCATTGGTGGATCTTTATTGCATGGGGTATGGTATGGATGTATAAATGGATATAGGATGGATGCTTTCCTATTGGAGTGCTTTATTTCATCATTGGGCAATTTATTTTTGGTACTTTTTTTGAAATGTTGTAAGTGAATACAAGCATCGAGGTATAATTGAACCGAGATGACCTAAGTATTGCTTCCATGGGTTTTGCTTTAGTAAGCTAATACAAGCATCTAGTCAAAATTGAATCTAGATGACCTGAGTATTGCTTGTGTGTCAACAAACAAGGATTGCCCCCGTTCATGTTAGACCTTTGATGTCCTCGATGATCTTTTGCCGATCATGTCTTTAGAAAAGGCCTCACATTACTATAGATTAATCCACAAACAACAAACAAAGAAAATGATCATGCCCCCATCATAGAATCTCTAGCTTTTGGCATCCTTGAGTAGCATAGAAGGACATGATAAAAAAAATCAAGATGCTGTAACTTAACTATGATTTCAATCCACAAAACATTCTTGCATTTAGATGTGGTTATTTCTTGCTGTAATTTGAGTAAAATCATTTAGAAAGCCTTGGGTATTTTGCCTTGTGTTTGAATGGGTTAAGCTGTTCATAGTCAAGATTTCTGCTTGAAGTGCGGGTTCTGCTTGCATTTGCTTGTTTGGTGAGAAGATTGCACAATCCTTATTGGGGAGACCGACCCTAAGGGACTGACCTAGTGTCTTGGGGGCTCATTGCTAAATGGCCTTGCCTACGTGACGACGCAGAGGCAACGTAGTTCGGGGTAAACCCTAACGGACCTAAGACTTAGGTGAGAGAAAGTGGAGACGGACTCATATTGATAGAAGGACTAGATATGGGACAGATGGGAGAAATGGAAGCCTCAGGGGTGCATTAGACTAATGGCCTTGCCTACGTGACAATGCAAAGGCAACATAGTTCATGAACTTTGATGGATCTAAGATATGGATTGGATGAGACATGATATGGAACCGATAAGACATGATATGGAACCGATATGGATCAGATATGGAACATATATGGATCAGATAAGACATGATATGGAACCGATATGGATCAGATATGGAACAGATAAGGATCAGATAAGACATGATATGGAACCGATAAGACATGATATGGGATAGATACGGATCAGATGATACATGATATGGAACAGATAATACTGATGACAAGGAAACACCACGGATAGGCAGATGTATAGGTGATAAGGAATGGAATAGGTAGGTAGGAGGATGGGCAATAGTGGATAGAAGGAAACAAGGATGTGATCTCCAAGGACTATGTCGCATAAGAATAACATGCCCCATTATAGGTAGAATACTTAGGATTTTTCATAGCAATGCTTACAATGATAGGAAGATGAGAGGGTAATGAAGGATTTGCATGGTTTGGAGGGATAAGGTATGTCAAGAGACATCTAAAACATTTGTCAACATTGTGCCTCCAATCTTTATCAAGACCAAAGAAAATAGAGGAAAGGAAGATTAGGATGGATAGATCGATAGTATAGGTAGGATAGGATAGGAAATGGTACGGAAGGAAACTGATAGGAGAGGAGTGATAGGCTGATGAGACAAGGTACCCCCAAGTGTAGGTGATATAGAAGATCAACTTACACACGATGCCTGTTTGCCAAGTTTTCATCATGGTACTTGTCTAAGGCACCTGTTTGCAAGATTTTCACCATTGGACGAAGGGATTTTTCTTTACTTTTTTCATTTTTTCATTTTGTTTTTTTGAATATTTAGATAGGAGAAGGTGGATATGGAAAGGAGAAACTCAAGGATCTAGCTCCCTGAAAGGTGAGAGTCCCGCTAGATGGATGTTGTCGCATGGACTATGTCAAGTGTGCTCATAGATGTTGGTAAGGGAGTGCATGAAAGTGAGATATGAGTATGTAGATAGTGGATTATGGAAGGTACGATAGTGGATGATGATGCAGAATATAGAAGGACTTATGCAAGGATGGAAGGAAGGTTTATGCAAAAGCATGGACCATAGGATGAGGGAGATATGTAGGATAGTAGTGGAGTGGAGGGGAGATGGAGTCATACGGAAGTGTTGTGGAATGGAAGGGAACCATGACCAACGGTTGCACATACTGTGATAAACATTGAAGCTGATGATGGGAAGGTGGTGTAGGAAGCAATGGAGAGTTTTTCTTGGTGGATGAATGATATAGGCCTTTAGGGACCCACATAGACTATGCATTGTTTTGATTTTTGTTTGTCATGTGGGATGGAAGGATTTGATACTTTTGGATGGAATTGGAGAAAGTGAATGGTTGGAATTCTTGAGAGGTGGATGCCTCATGTAACTTGAGGGCTTTTTGCTTAGGTACCCAAACCATTTTGTTTTTAGATAGTACTTGTGAAGGTATGGGTTTGGGTGTATGCAACTTTTGTGCAGCTTTTGGAGTAATCATTTGTTGCTTGGGGACCCACACTTTTTTCAATTTGGCATTGAGGTGTGTGGGTGTATGCAGCTTTTGATATGGATAAGTCTTTGATTCTTGGCTTTTATATCCTAGGTCATGAGGACTCTTAGGATTTGTGACTTTATAGGTAGAGGCATCCACATATTTGTCATTGAATCCCCATGGGATGGTGGAAGTGAGATTGGTGAAAGATCCTTGTTTAGACAATATGTGCATTTGTCAGCCATGATTGGGATATTTAGAGGATTCATAGATGGATGGATAAGGTGTTGGAAGAAGTGGTGGTAGGATGCATAGAGACCTATTAGGAGTTGGAAGTAGCGGAGGTAGATTGGATGGGGGAAGGTGTATGGTCACATGCTTTTGACAAATGTAGGATGATGGAGGTGGAATGGCGACATATGTTTTGGGAATATGATAGGGTTTGTGATGGAAAGTAGTAGACTTAGGAGGAGTGGAGGAAGTACCAACATCTTGAGATTGCTCACTTTGGGGTATGTATCCAAGGCCGTATGAAGGTGGAGGAACATTGACATGGATAGGTTCCAAAATACCTTGTTCATGAAGGCCTAAGCCTTTACCTTGATAGTTCATATTCTGGAGTATGTGGTGGACCATGGGATTATATATAGGTGCACTAGCAGCGAGTTCCTTATTGGATGAGGAAGGCAAGATAGGAGATAATGGTTGTTGGTGTTCTAAGGAAGAACATTCATGCATGAAGGTAGTAAGCCCAAGGCTATAAGACGACGGATATGTAGCTTGGTCGATAATAAATGGTGAAGGATCGTTAGAATCTTGATCATCATTATGCTTTGTAGGATCTAATTTATTGGGTTGATCATTCGTGTGCACTTGGGAGGCAAGTATCTCATCAGAGGAAGTGAAAGTTGTTGGATCATGGATGGGATTAGATGGAAGAGGGATAGAAGAAATGGAGGCTTCTTGCTCACTAATGGGTATGGGATCAAGTTGTTCAAGGATATCTGCTTCATAGGGAATATCTTGATCATAGAACAAATAAAAGTTATGGATGGGTTGGAGTTGGGTTTGCATCTCATGTATAGGATCAAGCTGCTCATGGATAGCTTCTTCATCAAAGATAGTATCTTGATCATAGAAAAGATAAAGGTTATGCATGGGATGGAATTGGATTTCCTTCTCATGTATAGGTGTTGGGAGATGGATAGGATCAAGTGGCTCATGGAGAGGTTCATTATTATGGATATCATCTTGATCATGGAAAAGATACATGTTATGGATAGGTTGCAAGAAAGTGATTTGATTTGGACTTAGACTAGGGATTAATGTTTCCTCATGCTTAGGATTAGACTCTTGACATACCTCTTGGGTTGCTTGAATGGAAGTGGATAGCTCTTGGATAGCTTCTTGGTTGACAACATAGATGTTTGATGGACCTTGACTTTGGTTTATGGTAGGAGGTTCTTCGATAAGCTCAAGGGGTTGTGAATGACATGAAGGATTTTTGGTAAGGTCAAGGACTAGAATTTGGGGACATGGTTGACTCTTTGCTAGTAGCCCTTGGATCACATCATTGGTAGGTGTATGGATAGGTGAATGAGGGGATTTAGCTTTCTCTCTAGCTTTTCTCCAGTTGTATAAATTTGGAAAAACTCTTTCCCACCACTCATATGATTCTTTTTGGGTCATCCATTTAGAGTTTGAGGAACTAGATGGTGGTGTTGGTGTAGAACTGGTATGTTTTAGAATATGTGTCTTAGAAGGTGGTGAAGGAGGACTAGTAGATGGAGTGGTATAGGATTTCCAACGTAAGGTGGTGCTTGCCTTGTCATGAGCATCATTAAGACGGGAAACAGATGTATGAGTTCAAGGCGAGCCGTAGCTAGTACTGGCATGTTTAGCTTGCAAGATTGTCATTTCTTGTTGTAAGGCTTGGATTTGTTGAGAAATTGCTATACAATCTTGGGGCGAGGGACGTAAGTTTATCTACAATTGTAGATATTGGACTTTTTGACCAATATATTTTAGTTGGTTTTCCATTGACACAAGACTAGAAAAGCTTACTAATTTGGATGTGCTAAAACAGATGCATAGCAGAAATGCACATATGTGCAGGAAGTCATAGTATATGCGCCGTACTGGTGGAAAATGTATGCGTAGAAATAGTCTATATATGCGCAACAAGTCTAAATGTATGCGCAGTAAGTCGACATAAATGCGCAGGAATAAAGAATGGATGCGCAACTCTGACTTTTTTGCAAATTTTTAGAGTTTTTCTGTTGTTTTTGGTATTTTTGGCTAAAAAAAGGTCTTCTTGATATGATTTTATGAATTAACAGCAAGAAAACATAGCAAGCACAAAAAATATTTTATAGCTTTTTTAATTGTTTTTGTGGTTTTTTTGACTCTATTTGGACTAAGAGAGAAAAAAAGTGAGGACAAAATCCTAAGCTCGAAATGGATTACAAGGGTTTTTGGCCACTAGAACAGGAGGTGTTTAATGAGGGCAACCGTTCAAGTGGTTACACATGCGGTGGCACTACTCTCCGTTGTGGAGTCTCCCAGCCTCAAAGGGTTACGCCTTAGAGGGTTTTGGGGGAGGTTGGTCGTCAGTGTAACACAGCAGCACTCATTGTAGGAGGTTTTCACCTCAAGCACATTTATTTTAAGTGGATTGGTAGGACTTGGCTTTAGCCTGTTACCACTCAAGGTCGTTCCCACTTGGACAGGCGTGCATCCAAGGGTAGGCCCCTCTTAAAGGTTAAACAAATGGAATAACAAGTCTGGCACTCTGATGACCTAGTAAAGGGGAGATCATAAGCCTATTGTCATTCGTCAAGCACAGAATACATTGGTTAATCCAACCTAGTTAAAATTAGAAAAACTAAATGGGCTACTCTACTTTGTACTCACACAGTTGTTAACTTTGAAGTGATTAAGAGATAGCAATGATTCTTTCCTTTACAAGATAGCAATATTCTTAACTGAAAGAGATAGCCATATAGCAATGATCAATGAAACCAAGATTGCAATAATTCAGTTATCACCCTCCTAATTAGAAACTATGTGAGATTGGCATGCATGTTTTTACTTTCCTAATTAGAGTTAGATGAAATTGTATGCAAGTTGCATGAACAATGGGTTACTCCTTCCTAATTAGAACTAGATGAAAGTTGTATGCAAGTTGCATGAACAATGGATTACTCCTTCCTAATTAGAACTAGATGAAAATTGTATGCAAGTTGCATGAGAATGTCTAAATCAGTCATATTCAACATTTAGTGAAAATGATGGTCTTCAGTGGACGTTTTGCACCAAAACCAAGTTAGTATTCTCTTGATATCCACCTGTAGTCCACAAAAACAAAAATTGAATCAAGAAGTTTGTAAATCAAATGATTAGTTGAAAAACACATAATCTAGAAAATTTCATGAAAATATGATTTTAAACAGCAAAATAGATATGAAAAACAAAATCTACATGAAATTCTATGCTGTTTTAAAAAACATTTCATAAAAATTTGATAAAAAATGCTAAAGTTATGGTCGTTTAAAGTTTTCAAGGTGAAGTCAAATTTGACTAATTATACCTATTGATATTGACCTAGTGGGCTGAAAATACCTATACCGTTGCGAAGTTTGTTGAATCAGCTTTCCAATGACTATAATTTTGCAAAAATCTGATACTCCTGCAAAAAGTTATGTCCAAGAGAAAAAAAACAGCCTATTTTGCTAATTGGAAACCAAAAAAGAAAAAAAAAAAAATAATGACTCCCTCTTTTGGCTTTTTTTTTTTTTTTTTAAAACCCTAAAAGTTTTTGTTTTTGTTTTTTTGGTTTTTATATATAATGCTTTTGTGCTGTTTTGATTTTTCAAAAAAAAAGTTTGTATTTTGTTATTTTTTTATGCTTTTTTGGTGCTGTGTGTGCAAGTGGTGGTTGGGCGGAGCTGTGGCAGAGTGTGGTGGGCAGATAGCACAGGAGGCAGGATCGGGAGGGGTTTGGGTGGCGGTACGGCGTAGGGGCTGACGGCATAGAGGGAGCTAGGCGGGAAAAGGGGCGGAAGTTGGGCGGCAGAGGGGAGATCGGGCAACGGGCGGGTGGCGGGGTAGCACTGGCTGCGGTGGTGGGCGTAGGGGTTTGGGGGAGGCTATGTGCAGGGGGCAGGAATGGGAGTTAGGGGAGCGGGAGACAGGAGGGGTGTCAGGGGGCGGGGAGGTGGTGGGAATGGGAGTCGGGGGATGTAGAGGGGAGGGAGCGGAGGTTAGGGCAGGGGAGAGGGAGGCCGAGGGGCCTAGGGAGGGTAGGCAGGGAGGGTAGCGCACGGGTGGTGCAGGCAGGGCCTGCGTGGGCAAAGCCCACAAATTTTTTTTTTTGTTTTTTTTTCTAAATGTAATCTAAAAAAAAAGTGAACTCTATTTTTTTTTTTTTTTTTTTTGGGTGTAAAATTTTTTATTTTTTATTTTTGTGTATATGTATTTTTTTTGTTTTTTTGTTTTTTTGAATATTGCTAAAAACAGAAAAAAAAAATGAAATGCAATCTATAAAAAAAAATGTTCTGTATTTTTTTTTTTTTTAATTTTTTTTTTACTATAAATTTTTTTATTTTTTATTTTTTTGAAACAAAATAGAAAAATAAATTTAATTCTAAATGCTATCTACAGAATTTTTTTTTTTTGGATTGTTTTTTTTTTTTTTGCAAAAATAGGCTCAAAAGTTAAAAAAAATTTAGGGTAAAATGTGGATTAATCAAATGAACAATAACAATCCCAAACATCAACAGAATAATGAAAACAAGAAAGATTGAAAGAAATGAAGCAAATGAATAACACAATGCAAACCTTCCCTGTTTCAAAGCTTCTGTTGTTCACCTATTACAATCATCCTTTGTTGATGAAGTAGGCCCTCAGAGAGTGCACTCTTTTAGCTGCGTTATAGGATGTCGATAGTAAATGGCTGTGATAATGAATATGCCAAGAAGATGAGCTTCGAAGCAACAATGGTGATCTCAAGCAAATAGTATTGGGGTGCCAAAGGTGCGTGGGTAGAATTCTGTAGAGTAACAATACGAATAGCCTGGATGAATAGAATGGGAGGATGAAGCTTCTTTTATATACTCAAAAGAATGAGAATCAATGGTTGAGAAGAAGTGTGATGATCAACGGCTGAGGATGGTTGAGGAATGTGCAACCAGTAGAAATATGACAAGTGTCTCATCTCCATCATGAAAGAGGGGATTTGACAACATTGATTGGAGAGTTAACTCCTTTAATTGATCAGTTAACAGACTTGATTAGTCAGTTGGAAGAATGGATTATGGAATTAACTAAATTGATTGAGGGATTAACTCAATTGACTGGTCAGTTAACACTTTTGATTGATTAGTTAACTAACTTCTGATTTGAGAAGAAATAGGACATGTGGGTGAGGGAAAATAAGGTAATTAAATATTTAATATATTTAATTATATGTGCAACCCGGTGAGGTGGACAAGGTGAGGTGGACAGTGTGAGGTGGTTTTTTGGAATTAGAACTTAGGATAGAGGAATTTGGTTTAATTAAATAATTTATGATTATTTAATTATGTGAGACATTAGAAGAATTTAGGGATTTTAATTAAATAAATTAGTTTTATTTAATTATGGAATAGTGAATCGATTAAATAAATTTAGAATATTTATTTAATTGATAGAAGAACAGAATAAATATTTAGAATATTTATTTAGTTGAATTGTGTCATTTTTAGGCGTATACACAAGTTAATAAGCTCTTGACCCATAGCTAGTTGTGATGTCATAGGGTCCCAACCAATTAGGCTTGAACTTTCCCTTTTTGTGATGCTCTTGTAGGTTCCTCTAATTTTCCATAAGGACTAAGTTGCCTATCTCAAACTGGCAGTTCCTGATCTTATTATTATAGCTTCTTTGTAGGCCATTCTGATAGGCCTATAGGTGATTTAGAGCATTCAAGCACTTCTCATCCAGAAGTTCTATCTCATTTATTCTTGCAACTCGATACTCCTCCTCAGTAATGATATTCTATAGTGAGATTCTAAGAGAGGGGAGCTCAGCCTAGATTGGTAGGATAGCTTCAAAACCAAATACTAATGAGTATGGAGTGGCTCCTATAGGGGTATGGATGCTTGTGTGATGGGCCCAAAGGGCGAGATTGAGTTGAAGGTGCCAGTCACAATTAGCTTCATTAACCATCTTCTTTAGGATGTGTAAGATGGTTTTATTGGAAGCTTTATCATTACCTTGAGGGTAATACAGTGTGGAAAAGTGATGTTGAATGTGAAATTTTTCATGGAGGTTATGTACTTCTTGGATCTTGAACAGTTTCTTGTTGTCGATGATGATGGAAAGGGGGATGCCATAGTGGCATATTATGTAATGGTGGATGAACTTGGCAATTTGGATATTGATGGTATAAGTGAGTAGAATTGCTTCTACCCACTTAGTTAAATATTCAGTGGTGGTGATAATGAACTTATGTCCATTAGATAATGGTGGATGGATTTTGCCTATGAGGTCAAGCCCCCATTGTGAAAAGGGCCAAGGGGTCATGGTCGGTTGCAATTCCTATGATGGTGCGTGGATGAGATCACCATGTTGTTAACGTGGGAGGCATTCTTCACAAAGTGATGGGCCTCATGTTCCATGGTGGGCCAATAGTATCCTATCCTAAGAATATTCTTCGCTAGAGTAGGTCCACTAGAATGTGCCCCACAAATTCCCTCATGTACTTCTTATAAGGTTGTTTCAGCTTCCCTAGAATCAAGGCATCATAGAAGAGTACCATCAAGAGTTTTGTGGTAAACGGTGTCACCTATGATGGTGAAGCGAGAGGCTTGGTGGATGAAGGTGCAATATTGGGAGAATGTCAAGTTAGGTGGAATGATGCTTTTGTGGAGGTAAAGGTAGGTTTCTTGGTACCACAGAGATAAGGGACCAATAATGTTACATACTAGATTGGATTGTGGAACATCATAGGCTAGCATTGGAATCTCTTCAATTAGGAACTCACATTTCTTATTGTCCTTTTTCATGTCAACCAGGGATCCTATGGTAGCCATGGCATCTACTACTTTGTTATCCAACCTTGGTATTTGTTTAAAATGGATGCCATGAAAGTAGTCCTTGAAATCATCAAGCATTCTTTTATAAGGTAGGAGTTTATCATCCTTTGTTTTGTATTCATTATTGACTTGTCTGATAACCAGCTGAGAGTCACCATAAACTGTGAGCTTTTCAATCTTCCATTTGATGGCCATGTGAAGTCCTATGATGAGGGCCTCGTATTCTACTATGTTGTTTGTGCTTGGAAATGTTATTTTGTAGGAGTTTAGAATAGTGTCTCCTTGAGGGGTAACAAACAAGATGCCTGCCCCCGAGCCTTGATGTGTGTAGGATCCATCAAAATACATTTTCCATGTGTCTATTTTTGGTGCCACTGTGAGTATGGACTCATCTAGGAACTTTCAAAGCAATGGTTGTTCTATTGGGATAGGTGCATTAGCTAATTGATCAGTAATTACTTGTCCTTTGATGGCTTTCTGTTCTATATATTCAATGTCAAATTCACTCAGGATCATCACCCATTTGGCCATTCATCTAGTGAGAGATGCTCTAGTCAATAGATATTTTAGCAGATCAATTTTGGCAATGAGCTTTGTCTTATGATTGAACATATAGTGTCTTAGCTTTTTTGAGGTGAAGACAACTATGAGGGATGCTCATTCAATAGGAGTATAATTCAGCTCATAGGTCACCAAAGTGCAGTTGATTTAGTATATGACTCTCTTTTCCATGTTCATCATGTTGTGCTAGCAAGACCCCTATTGTTGTTTCTGTTGTTGATATGTATAGGAGGGGTTTCCCTTGCTTTGGTGGAATAAGGACGAGTGGCGTCACAAGATATTTCTTTAGCTATTCAAAGGCCTTCTGATAATTGTCATCCCATACTAATGTTGTATTATTTCAAAGAATATGTTGAAATGGCTGACACTTATCTGCAAGTTGTGCTATGAAGCGGTGGATAGACTGAAGCTTCCCTTGAAGGCTATGAATTTTTTTGAGTGTTTTAGGTGGAGGCATCTCCACTATAGCCTTAACCTTAGCGGGATTGAATTCAATACCTCTTCTTGATATAATGAACCCTAGGCATTTTCTGAAGTTAACCCCAAAGACACATTTCTTTGGATTGAGCCACACCTTGTATTGTTCTAATCTATTGAATATTTTTTCCAACACATTCAAATGAACTTCTCTAGTCTTGGATTTTCCTAGCAAATCATCTACATAATCTTCCATTATGTTGTGGAAGAGGTCATGGAAGATTCCTATCATGGCTCTCTGATATGTGGCTCCTATTTTTTTCAACCCAAAGGGCATCATGACCCAACAGTAGGTTCCCCATGGACATTTGAAGGTTGTTTTATGTTGGTCTTCTTCTACTATATTGATTTGGTTATAACTGGAAAATCCATCCATGAGGAACAATATTTCATGTTTGGTAGTGAGATCAACAATGATATCTATGTTGGGGAGAAAAAGTCATCTTTAGGGCATGCCTTTTTGAGATATCTAAAATTCGTGAATACGCGGATGCCCCTACTAACTTTGGCGACTGGGACAATATTCGACACCCATTCAAGATAGTCGATAGGTTGAATGAATCCTACATCCAAGAGCTTTTTGAGCTCATCTTTGACCAATAGTGCAATTTGAGGATTTATTTTCCTAAGCTTTTGCTTCACCAGTTTTGCTTCAGGATAAATGGCAAGATGATGTACCACTAAGGCAGGATTCAATCCTGGCATGTTAGCATAGCTCCATGTGAAATTATGGCTTCTTTTTTTGAAGAACAACAAGAAGGCATCTTGTTCCCCTATTGTAAGGGATGCTACTAAAAAGGTGATTTTAGGTGTTTTCTCTATACCAAGGTTCATTTCATGTAACGCTTCTACTAGGATCAATGACTATTCTTGATACAATTATGGGACTTCAGGGAGGTCCATTATCTCATCCCCTAGCACCTCAGGGAGGTTTTCACTAGGGGATACATCCTTTATTTTGATTTTTTCATCATTTGAAAGTTCCACAAAGTGGTTTTCACTAGGGGATGTTATTTTTTATGTTTATAGTTTTGTAACTAAGAGATTGGATTGTCTCCCCAAAGTATGTGGAGGTGTTGAGTTCCATTATGTATCCAACTCTATGATCTTCAAGGGGCATATAGTCTCTAACCCCTAGGAATTTTGCAATGGCTTCATCATTTTGTGCAATATCAAGGACAAGATGTTCTTGTTGGTCCCAATCTATGAGTTGGGGTAAACTAGAGGAATGTCAGTGGATGTAGATGGTGTAGTTGATAGGGTATAGATGGTACACATGGAGGATTTGAAGAATTTGGTGAAATTGGAAAAGGAGTCTTGATGGTCCTCTTCATTGATGTTATTGATCATAGGTAAAGACCTAGTAACCTCACTCAAGATATACTCAAGTTCAGTGGGGGTAGATTCTTGTTTTCTGTACCCTAGTCCATGGAGATAAGGATTGCTTGTTGCTTGGATAGGTTTAATAATTCCTTGTTCATGTAGGCCTATGTCACCTTGTTCTTAATAACCCATGTGTTTGACAATCTCAAGACCCTTTCCATAAATCTTGGCTGGGAAGATGGGAGCTTCTTGTTCTTCATCTTCATCTTATATAACCATGAGGATATATCATTGAGTACATCTTGTTCCATGAAGTGCTTTCACTCAAAGATTAGGGATGGCTTGCATTTGATGATAACCATGGAGACATCATTGTCCTTAGGGGAATCAAATGCCTTAGGGGATGGTGGGAGTAATCCTATGCAAAATGTGCCATGTAGATCATATTCTCCACACCGTATGTCACTTATTTTGATCTTGCCCTTGGGAGGGGTAGGTGATTGTATGGTGGACATGATGTTTGCAAGATTGACATATGAGATGGAAGGTTTTTGGATTGGTGTTATGGGTGGATACTTTGGTGGCATTGTTGTAAGGGCAGAAAGCTCTATCGTGCCCCTCCAAAAAGCTACAATATTGAAAGGGATAAGGGTTGACATAGATAGTAACTTCTATGTTGTTATACGAGAATTTGAGACATTAATGGAAGGTGGAGGGAACGGCTTGCATGGCATGAATCCATGTTTGACCAAGGAGGATGTTGTATGGGAGATCAAGATCAAGAACTTGACATTTGGTTTCTAAAATCTTTTGCCCCACTTCGATGGGGAGTTTGATGGTTCCTTTAGACAATCTTCTGGTATCATCGTATCCTTTTATGGTGATGCATTCACTAGAATCCACAACCACATTGGGGTACCCAAGTGTTTTAATAATTTGAGAGTTCAAAGATTTAGGCCGAAGCCACCATCTATTAAGACTCATTTTATGATATGTTTGTGGATGAGGACCTCGATATGGAGGACTTCAATGTGCAATGAATTAGATGTGGGGAGATCCTTTTCAGAGAATGTAAGATGATGTGGTGAGGCAATGTGTCCCACCATGGTTTGGAACTGGTCAACATTCATGGGTTCCCATTAGGGCTTTGTCGAGGACATCCTTATGGAGGGGGGATGTACGATGCAACTCAAGAATAGAAATTTGAGCGGGGGTCTTTCCAATATGATCGAGTAGGTTATACTTATGGGTAGATGGAGGATTGGTAGGTGTAGAGGTAATGGCTTGATCATCGGCGGGGGCTCCTCGAATGAAGATGTGGCTATGATGAGTAGTGACAATGCAATTGGGTCTTTTGGCTTGAATGGTGATGGTGTTGATTTGGTTTGATGATTCTTCTATATGATCCATGATGGAATTGAAAAAAGAGGGTGGAAGGACTATGTTGTAGTGTCAATTTGAGGAAGAGTTTTTTCTCTTGTTGTGATCCAGAAGTGGATCCTTGTATTCTCCTAGGTTTGCATTAGGTGATTTTTAGGAGGTTCATCAATGGTTATATCACCTCTATCTACAAGGTCTTGGATGCAATGTTTCAACCTCATGCAATTAGATGTTTTGTGCCCTTTCATATGATGGTATTCACATTAGGCATTTTTATCAAACCAAGAGGGTTGAAATTGATTATTGTCAAAGGGGTGAATGGGTGGCAATGTGAACAAATCTGCCTTGATGAGATTTATCAAAACATCTTCTATAGGTTCACCTAGAGGCATGAATCTCATTTTGGGTACGTTGTTTTTCTTGGGTGGTCCCTTGGGAATAGTTACATTTTTTCTTGTGGATGGGTTTGATGGTATGATAGTTTGTACATTTTGGACAATCTTAACATTGGTGACACCATTATTAAGAGTATTTTTGTTTTTTCCCCAAAAGCAAGTTTTCTGTGGGATGGATTGTTGTTGTTTGTGTAAGGGGTGTTGGTATTGTTGTTGTTGTTCTTGTTGTCATTGTTGTAAATTTTTATAGTCCCCTTAGCAATAAGGGCTCTCTCAATGGTTGTTCCCTTTTCTATAAACTCCTCAAAGGTTGACGTGCATTCAATTTGTAAATGGAAGCCCTTTCTTGATTTAAATTTGTCAAAAACATGATGACTAATTGTTTCTCATGAATAGGCCAAGGGAGTTTTCTTTCTAAGCTTCTCCACCTTTGTATAAATGCAGCGAAGGATTCACCATTCTTTTGTTTCATGTTGCAAAGGTCTATCATAGATATCTCATGTTCAAAGTTATAGGAGAAATGATTGACAATTTTATCCACAAGATCACATAATGTTTTAATGCTGGAGGGAAGATGAGTAAACCATTCGGTGGCTTGACCGCCTAGGCTTCTAGGAAAGAGTCTCATTAAGTATACGTCATCATATGAGACCTCTAGGAAAGAAATTTAAAACTCCCTAAGGTGTTCTCTAGGGTCCCCTTCCCTTTGTACTTGTCGAATTTAGATGTCTCAAAATTTTTAGGGAAAGGTGACATGGGGGTGGTTCTATCAAATGGGTATGGGAACATATCCTTGAATGATTATTGATTTCTTCTATGCCCATGTTGGATATCATCAACCTTTTGGATTAAGGTTTGCACAATGCTAGATAAATCTTGGGTTGGTGGAGGTTGGGGTACTTGTGATTGTTTTTGATGGATTAATTGTTGGAGGAAATTGGGGATTTATTGGTGTTGAGGTGGGTTTTGGTTTTGATTTTGTTGGGCTTGATGTTGTTGATAGGCGAGGAGTTGTTGTAGGATGTGTTGTGGAATTTGTTGTTGGTTTGGATTTTGATTTTGTATGGTTTTAATGGATGATGATACAATGGGGGGTTGGGAGATAGGGGGTTATATGTATGTGAAGTTAGATGAGGGGTTGTTGCATGGATTATTATTTGATGTGTTGAAAGGGGGTTGGGAGAATAATTGCGTCATGAAGGATATAGTGTTGGCATCGAATTGGGGTACACTCATGGAAGTACTTGTGTATGTGGTGTTGTTGGGGATGTTGAGGGTGAGTTAGGGAGTGGATGTGGTTATAGTTGATGTTGATGCAGAGATGGGGATTGATATGGTTGATATGGAGGTAGAATTTTATGTGGTGGTGTTTGAAGTTTGGGATGTGTTGGGGATAGTATTAGATGAGGATGGTTATAAGGAGGTGGGTATTGCAGCACCATTTTGGATGAGGAACTCAAGGTATTTGTTTAAGTCTAACTTTAGGACTCTATCTAGTATGTCCATGGAGTTGGTATCTTATGTAAAGTCTAGTACATCTTGATAAATATTATTTGTGTTGAATGGTGGTCCTAGTGGTTGAATTCCAAAAGGATTTATCATAGTATTGACATCAAATGAGGTTTGTTGCTAGCCTATAGGAACATTATTTTGATCGGTTGAGACATCCAAAAGCTAATTCTAAAGGGTTCCATTTCCTTGTTTCTCCTAGCTTGGGACCTTGTCAAGGGCATGCAATGGATTGGGTATGGATTGATTTTGTGTTGAAGGGTTAGGTAAAGATTGTGACCTTAGAGAATTGATTTCAAAATATTGGACCCAAGGGAGGAAAGATGAAGGGATAATGAAAGATGGGGATGATTTTGATGACCTTAGAAATTGATTATCAAAATATATTTGGACCAAAGGCAAATGGATGTGAGGGTGATTTTGAGGATGATTTTGGGATGTGTATAAAAGGGGATTTAGGATGAATTAGGATGACAATGGAATAAGGATACCTTAGATAATTTAGATAGTGATTTTGGACAAATTTGATGATGTTTTAAAAGGATGTTCAAATCAAAGTAGAGCTCAAATAAATCTAGATCTTTTAGATTGCAAAGGATGCTATCTTCATACCTAAGGTAGACTAATGACCTTAAGAAAAAAGAGAAAAGGATTATTTTACTTGAGGGTAGACTAATGACCACCAAGCAAAATGGGATGCCTTAGAGTTTACCAACTTAGGAGTTGTCTAGGCTCCTAAGTCAATTTATCTAAGGGTTGATAAAAAGGCTAACTTATAAAAGAACTTAAGGTAGACAAATCCTTAAGCTCCCTATAAATTAGAGGATGATGAGATCTAGATTTAATTTTTTGCACAAACTTGATTTGAAGGATGTTTTGGATGTTGATGTTGTTGATTGGGTTTGGATTGGGTTCAGATAGATTTGATTTTAGATTGATGTTTGATTTTGGATAAGGTTGATAAGGTTTGGATAATGTTGGTTGATATTTGTGATGAGGTTGATTGGACTAACACTAAGGTTGGAATGAATGGAATTGATGAGTGCAAAGGTCCAAAATCAAATTCAAGAGATTTCTCTAAGGTTAAATAGATGATGAAGGACTATGGACTTGGGTTAGGGTTTGTGAAAAACCCTTTGGAACTGGAATGAAAGGTTTGGAGAAATAATTGATTTGAATTTGAGATGGGTGGACTAAAGTGGAGGGTCCAATATCAAGGTGATTTTCTCTAAGGTCAAATGGGATGATGTAGATGGAACTAGACAAAGGTTCAAGATGGAAATGTGGAAAACAGTTGGACTCAAATGGATATTTTGATTTTTTGGGCAATTTTTACAAGGTTTCAAGATACTAAGGTTAAATGAATCTCAAGAATCTGTGTACAAAGAAATTTATGGGTTTTGGACATGATCTAAAAATTGTGCTAGTACAGGCCTGGATAGCGCTAATAGAGAAACAAATGGCACTAACAGAAGCATAGACAGTGCTGATTGGTGGGAAATTTGTGCTAATGGGAAGGCACTAAGAGTCAACCATATGGTGTTAAACAATGAGAATATGGCACTAAATAGTAAGCATATGGCATTGATTGACAGTTAGTGTTTGAACTTTCGATCGATTTGTTTTGTCAATCTTGGATTTTTTGGATTTTGGCTCAAATGTTGGATTTCAAAGGTTCAAATGTTGGATTGGAATAATTTTAAAGGTTCTTGGTAAGCACAAAATCAAACAAGAGAACACAATGGCTTGACTCAAGGTGGAGTTTGGATAATTTGTCTTGTACAGGTTTTGACAAGAAGATACACCATTCACATGAACATCCTAGCATTAGTCAAGTAGGAGTATCATACCTTGTAGGTCTCACAAAGTGGCCATGGGTCAATCTCAACTCAAAGTGAACCGAAATTCCCACCCCCACTAATACCTTTGGTGATATAGCTTGGATAGATAGAGAATGTAAGGCTATGTACCACCATACACCCCTTACCAAGTAGACTTTTGTCTTGCCCAAGGTAATGCCTATCTCAAGTATAACAGTACAGTGAGCATCTTCCCCTCCTCTGCAGTGGTGCACTACAAGGTATGATGGTCAAAAGGTCTTAAACTGGGATATTACAAGCTTCTAGGGAGTCCTCTTCATACACAAGGTACATGAGGGACAAGACCGTGAGTACTAGTCCATTGAAGGGATGTGGCAAGCCACTTCACCTTGTGTCTGGAATCACCTGGGGCCCCAAGGCTTTCCCAATGACAATGTAACTAGATTGGGGTACAAGTTTCCTTCTCCCCACTTTGATATACCCCGCTGGTACACGTGGTTGAAATTTTCCCTTAGGATGATGAAATCCCCAAGCAGGCCTCTTAAGAAGAAATTACCCCTTGCTTTTGAACACCCAAGGTTGCACTAGGCACGAAGGGAGAGAATACGCAATAAAGGTAACCCCTTTAGGAATAACACTTAAAAGTGATAAAATTGTTTGAGAGTAGAATTTTGATCCCCAAGATCACTCTAAGGTGCAAGGGGAGAGCATACATCTACTAACAAACAAAACATGACAAACAAAGTTAATTCCCAACTAACTATCTTAGTGCAACTACTAGATAGTGAAAACAAACAAGGTCTTGGACAAGTGAAACCTACAATAAAATTTTAGTAGTCTAATAAAATAGCCTTGGACACACATTTATGGTACTTGCAAAATTAGATTAGACCCTGCATGAACTTCAAGAAATATTGTCAAAGAATAATGTTGAAATAGAGCAATATAGTGCTAAAACAGAGATAAATAGCACTAAGATAGAGCTAAATGGTGCTAATACAAAAGTAGATACTGCTAAAACATAGATAAATCATGCTAAAATATAGAAACTAAGATTTTATACCTTGTATGTCTATCTTATAGAGAACTAAGTGAAGATGGTGCTAATCTACAGAAGACTTAGGACCTGCACAAAAATAGAGACCAAACTTGCACAAAATGATGAAAATGAAAGATAAAACAACTTGCAAGGTCATTCAAGGTGAATAAAAATAGTTTGCACTCCATAAAATAGGTTAGTTTGCCCTAGAAAGTGAAAAATAAACTCAAACTTAGTATTCTTAAAATGCCTCAATAAAAATAGGCATGGTAACTGTTGACATTCTTTGAATCAGCATTAGGATTTGCCACTTCTAATGCACAGGCAGATTCAGCCAACTGAATACAGGAGGTTGCGTGAGCTCCTCCCCTTCACTTCTGGTTCTGCCGCACCAAGGGGGGTATCCCTATAACTCAAGATGTAACCTTGACTAGCTCAAAGATAGAAAGATCTAACTTGACAACAACAGGCAGAATACTCTCATGTATGGACCAAGATCTGCATGATAGATCACAAGGCTGGCAACATTCTTGGACATGATGTCTGGTTGGGTATGAGAGCATGCAGGGGGTTCCTAATCCTACTCCTACAACTAACAGGTGGAAGTATGAAATGTTTTGATATGAATTTGGATGCAAAGCTAGACATGGTGTATAACACAAGAACACAGCATGATTGGTGCCTATCCAGGGCTTGGAGTCGGTAGACATACACCTGTGAATGATCAGCATAAATAGCTAAAACTGGATTTCAGGG
The DNA here is from genome assembly GCA_027924645.1 of Cunninghamia lanceolata. Classification (NCBI taxonomy): domain Eukaryota; kingdom Viridiplantae; phylum Streptophyta; class Pinopsida; order Cupressales; family Cupressaceae; genus Cunninghamia; species Cunninghamia lanceolata. The sequence goes on from BSBN01000193.1 coordinate 13,168,880, forward strand.
GGATACACATGATATCTGCCTTACAGATATCTCCCAATATAGAGTGTTAAGTTATCTCTACTTATGGCATCCCTACTGCAGTATACCCTTCCCAATGTTCAACCTGAAAATAGTTTAATCTACTCCTTGAGCAGAAGTTAAAAGATCAGACATTCAACATAGGAATTCTATGCTCTAGAATCTAAACATTACCCAAATATCTAGATTCAGAAGAAGAATACATGCAATACTGGAGACAGAATTAACACAACACATGCTAAGATAGCATTACTCATATAAGATCAACCATGAAATCAGTGGATTCATGCCAAATCGTACAAGAGATACATAAACTCACAAGTTAGACTGTACAGAGCAACCAGATCAGCTGGTTTTGGATTACAGAGCCAAAAATCCTCAACTTTCAACAACCTTGAATGAATAACACCGTCTGCATTATATAGCAGGAGGGTGTATTCAGCATTAACTACCAGGTTGACCAAAAATCCCGCCAGATACACAGTATCATAAAAATGGCGCTCAAACACATTACCAGATTGGCGCCCAAACATGAATGCAGCAGGTAGGAGAGGAGACAGGAAGACATCTCGAGCCCTGCGCCACTGTCCGCTGATGTACACCTTCAATCGGGTACCAGATCCGCCCACGCCATCGCCCATACCTCTGCAACCTTCGCCATTAATGGCGCACCAACCCGCGGCCTCGGGAAGAACATCAATTCTGCATTGCAACCATTTCCCGCCGAGATTCATCATCATGATATTTGAAAATGCAGGATATCAATTATCCCACATGCACCCCGCGGCGACTTCTTTAACACTTTATATACTAGGTCATGAGCATATATGATGTCGGTGCTTTTGCTCCTGACGACACTAGTATAAGACTTCATCATCATCATCCTCCAGCAGCATGATATCCTGTCGCTTGAAATATCACCCTGACGCCATCATCATATCGCAATATAGCCTGCATGATAATCGCCTTCATCGGCACAACCTGATCCATCGGAGGAACATCCTCCTGCTGAGCCTATACCAAAAGTCTGGCCGATGAACATACTGATGACGTCATCATCATATCCGCCTGCTGCGCACCTCCTCATATCCGGATGACGTCATCATCATGTATGCAAATATCAGGGAATCTCCATAAGATGATCAGTGTTCGAAATATGACCCCCCCCGGACCTTGATGACGTCATCATCATATCGACATCAGGATGATATTCGGAAGATAACCGGATATTTGGAAATATCATCCTGATGCACTAATATCATGCTGCACTGTAGCTCCGCTATAAGATCAGGGCGAAATATGAATATGATGATGCTTGAAAAGATCACCCCCCACTAGATAATGCACGAAGCCAGCAGGCGGATATCTCCTTGATATCAGCATCATCATGACGCTGGAACAAACGTACACCCGGGCTCCTTCGGAAATATCATGATGCAGATAGGCAGAGAAATAGATATCATCCTGACATAAGAATGACGTCAGCATCATCAGGATGAAGAAACAACGAACAAGAAGTGATACAACATCATCAGGATGATATTGACTAAGATCATCCTGACGTTCAAATATGATGACCCCGGTGAATATCGGGTCACACTTAGAACTCTTCAGCAACATCATCAGGATGATCATAACCAAGACCACCCGATGATAAAAATATCACCCCGGCGAAATATCATGAAGGCAGAAAAATATGATGGCCCTCGCAAGCAACACGGTGATAACTGGAAATATGATGATGATGACTACGACCCTTAAGAAAAAACAAGTAAGGTCGAACAACTTAGAGAATAACCCCTTCAGAATATCGGGGCAACATCATCATCATGTCTGGGCAAGGTGATAAGTGCAAGATCACTGGAGACTTTGAAAAATCACCCTCGCAAGCAGATAGGGGCGCACTGTAGCTCATCAGCAGGATCAGGATAATAACCAAACATCACCCGATATTGAAATATGATGATGACGAAGAGAAGCCGGTCGACGGAGGACATGATGACACTGACCACCATCGAAGAAAATATGATGATGATGACCTCCTCCTCAAAGAAAAAATGATGCTGTAGCTGAGAGATACTGAGGACGTCCAACACTTAGAACATTTTTTGGATTCTTAGGGAAAGTGCCTGCATGAAAATTGCTCAAAAATTGTCAGTCAATTCAGGCACTAACAGTAACCACTTAGAATCAAGAGACCCTATCAAAAAATAGAGAGCAAACACCTGTAGCCAATAGTGAGAAGCACAAAACAAGCATAAAAAATTTTCTTGACCAAAAATGTTAGCAATGGAATAAAAGAATAGCACTAAAATAGACAAATATACCATTAATACAGAGGATAATAGCACTACAATAGAGTAAAATAGCACTAAATTGTGAGAATATAGTGTGATTGCAGGAGCATATGGTGCTAATCCAGCCTATTTGTCAAGAAACCTTCACAAACACTCATATGCAAGTTAGATTGGGACTAGGGGGTCCCACCAAGTGTGCCAAATGAAGATGAAAGATTCTTACAAAGCATAAAAACATTGAAATGAACTTAAAAACTAAGATTTATACCTTCCCAAGATGCCTTGAAGTCCTTCACTCCTTGATAACGTAGAAGGAGATGTACCCAATCTCCTTAGATTCACCCAAACTCAATGGAATAATGTGGATATGGTCTCAAAGAGCACAAAATCAGTTTTGCATGGTAAGGGTATGATGATGGGATTTGGAGGCTATTTTGGCATTATAAGAGTGCCTAAAATTGAGTTGTGAAAATGGCTTGTGGAGGCTCATATTTATAGGCAATTTGAGGGGGGATTTGATCTAATGGTGGAGATTGAAAGTTGGAATCAAGGGTTGAGATGAGAGGATGAGATCAAGGGCCAAGATCTCATAAAAAAAGATGGAGGTCTAGGAATAAAAGTTAATTTTAAATTCATTTTTTGGTAAGGATTTGCATTTAATGTGATTTAGACTTATGAGGAAATAAAAAATTATTTCCTTGGGATGACATGGAATTAAAAATTCCATTTTATTGGAATGGTGAGGGAAATGTGACACATGCACATTTTTGGGGCCTTAAATGTGTAAGCTAATCTTATGGAGAATATCTTAACATGAAAATAGAAAGGTGAGTTGGAAGGGTCATGTGACCTTTTGAATTAAAAGGTAATTTTTTATTTGTAGGTTGTGGGAGAAGGTGTTAATGAAGGCTTGACCAAGTTAATCAGGGTGATTAACTTAATTAATGTGGCTGGAGAAAATTAGTGGATGGGTTAATCAGGGTTTAGAATTAATTAAATAATGATTTATTTAATTAATTCAAGTCTAGTGGTCATGTAGGCTAGGGTAGCTAATTAGATAATGGCTATTTAATCAACTAGACTAGGTTTAGGTAGATTAGTAAGGTAGATTAATTAAATAAGTATGATTTATCTAATTAATTAGGTTTAGGGAAGTAGACAAATTAACCAATTAAATATTTTGCATATTTATTTAATTAATTGGATGAAAGGGGAAATTAGTGGTATGGATGATGCAGAAAAATGGTTAGAGGGTTGAGACATTTTTAGGTGTCTACATTTCTAGTTGGAATTTTTCTGCTAACATATGTGGTAGGGAAAAAACCTTTGTTGTCGTAAAACTTCTAAAAATCATCTCTTGTCACAAGTTTTAGGGAAGATTAAAAAATGATAGTCTAATCTAGACTGCTAACTCTTTTAGAAAGTACACTATGAAGTCGAGATTCAATATGAACATTGACTGCCTATCAAAATCCTCCTTTCAATTGGAACATTATCTGGGACAACAAAACTATCCCTAAAATTTAGTTCTTTTGGTAGACTGTCTACCAGCTAAAGATCCCAACCTTAGATAATTTAAAAGGAGGGGATTCTAGCTAGCTAACCACTTAATTCTATGCAAAAAAGTGAAGAGTCCATCAATCACTTGCTTGTGGAATGCCCTTAAATTCCAAGAAGGTGAGATAAAGTATTTTGGATAAATTCAACATTCTATAGGTCTGGTATAAGGAGATCGGACAAGTTATTGAAAGTTGGATTCCACCTTTTAGGCATCCATTGATTAAAGAACTACAAAAAAAAGCTCTTCTTCATGTGGGTTGGGGGTTTTTGAAGGAGTGAAACAACAAGATTTTCAGGAATCAAAATACTTCTTGGGAGATTCTTACGATTAAGATCAAACTTAGAATTTTAGAGAATGTGAAGGAGCCCAATATTTAGAAACCAAGATTCAATCCTTTATCCATTGAAGAACAAATAGCTAATACCTCAAGAATTTAGAACCAATTGGTTAAAGGAGATCTCTCCAAGATCATGAAAAGAAGGAACACTAAATGGGCCTCTTGATCCTAGTTAGTACAAGATCAACTTTTATGGATCAACCAAAGGAAATCCAGGTCAAGAAGAAGGGGGTGGGATTCTAAGAGATTCTAAAGGTATGTTCTTAGGTGGGTTTTGTGAAAAAATTGGGTCATAAAACTAGAAAATTTGTTGAAGCTTCTACTACCTTGCAAGGTGTCAAACTAGACAAAGACAAAGGTATATCTAGGCTATTTTTGGAAGAAGACTCAAAAATCATTATTGATATGATAAATTATGAAACTATAGCCCACTGGACTTATGTTTATATTATTGAGATTATCACAACTATTTTAAGTGAATTCATTGGGACTAAGGTTCTTCATATATATCGAGAAGGAAATTCCTTAGATGATTTATTCACCAACTTTAGCCACAAATTGAAGGAATTAAAATTTAGAATGACTTACATTCCATACCAATACATATCAAAGACAAACTCTTAAATGAAGCTACATTTAATGATTAGCATCCAACAAATTAGTGTCCTTCAGGGTACTTTCAACATGAGTATGGAAAGTATCTCGAAGGGTTGCAATGATGAGAAGGTAAGCTTGTGTTAATTTCTCCAATTCACCTTTCTCCTCAATCTTTTGAGTTATAGCTATATTAACATAGACTAGAGGCTTCATGTGAGTGTTTTCTTTTAGAATTCTATTATTAGGGGTGATCTAATTAGAACTAAACCTTCTAGTTTCAATTTCATCAAGAGTAATGGTGAGGCTTGGGAAATTTGTAGAAGAGGTAACATTGTTGGGTACTTCAAATCCATGAATGGTCACAAATCTAGCCTTTCGAGGGAGTTTTCTTTCTCCTAGAAGGTAGGGATGGTTAATATCAAAGGGTTGTCTTTTGATGTCTTACAAGAGCTAGTATCTATGGCTACCAATATTATCATGGAGGGTGAACATCTACCAAATAAAGTAGAAGGGAATAACCATGAAGCTATGGAGAGATTTCTTCAACCCGTGGAAAAAGTTGATGGACTTCAAAATGGCTTCAATAGAGAAGATTTGCCAGGGGTTTGGAAGGATGTGGTGGACATTGTCATGAGATTCATTACACTAGAGGGAAACTACAAAAGGTTTTATTCTGACATGTTTTTGATGCTTAACCACCTTAGGCATTGCATCAAACTTAATTTTGTATTTTGGATTTACTTCTTTTTAAAGGATTCTATTGATCAAAGTTGATTAGTAAAAAAAACACTTCCCTTGCATGAAGATCTTATCTTTCACCTTTAAAAGTTTTAGTTGGCCCCCACCGTAGCCTTGCCAATGTTACCTCATATTTTTTACCCTTGAAAGGCTTATGCAAAAGCATGGACCATAGGGAGGTGATGGGGAAGATATGTGTAGGATAATGAATAAAAGATGGGGAGATGGAGGTATGTGGGAATGTTGTGGAATGGAAGGGAACCAAGACTAATGACTGCACACACCATGATAAACATTGAAGCTTTTAATTTGGAGGAGGTGTAGGAAGCAAGAGACATGTTTTCTTAGGGGATGGTCGATGTAGAAACTTAGGTACCCACATAGACTTAGTATTTTTATGATTTTTGCATAGGATGTGGGATTTGAGGATGGAATGGGATTTTTGAGATTTTTGAATGGAGTAGGATTGTTGGGATTTTTGAGATGTGGTTGCTTCATTTGACTTGCTTTCTTTTTTCTTAGGTAGCCAAACCATTTTAGTTTTGGCCTTTTCTTTTGGAGGCATGGGCTTGGATAGCCTTTTGGATGGATTTGGCTTTAACTCTTTGCATTGATGTCCTAAGGCATTAGGATCTTTATGATTTTTGACTTTATGGGTAGAAGCATCCAAATTTTAATGTTTGAATCCCTTAGGATTGGTGGAAGCTCCCTGTTTAGATGATGTGTGCATTGATTGGTCATGATTAGGAATTTTAGGGGACTTATGGATGGATGAATTAAAAGTGGGTTTATGGATAAATGAATGAGGAGATTTGACGATAGGACTATTAGGTGTTGGTAGAAGTATGTTAAGTATTATTCATTTCTTATTTTATTCATTTCTACTATCCAAATGTTAAGTATGCAAAGAAATAATATTGAATTTATTGTTTTCAAGAGAACATACTCTCCCTCTTTGAATGTTTTATATTGTGGTAATGTATTTGTTTAGAAGAGAAAAAAAGGGGGGGAGAAAATATATACATATTTGTCCTACTTGTATTTAGAAAGGGAAGGGAAATTTTTTCGTTAGTGCTTTAGGAAAATATTTTCACCAATTTTACCTTTCAAAGAGGATACTAATTTAAAAGAATTGTTTTATTTTTGTTTGGAAATATATACTTTTTTTAAACACACCATAAGTTGTAAGATTATGTCATTTTAAATCTTAAACTTAGTGTGATTATATATATAGGGTATCTATTTGTTATTTAAACATGGAACATATATATATTATAAATATATATATTCATATACAAATATAAATAGGTGTTTAGGTGTTAATATTTTTATCACAAAACAATTAGAGAGAATGATAGGAAATAAGACATTTTGAATATTATTCGAACCTAGAAAACATTGAAAACTAGAACATTAGCAAACTATTTTTTTTAAAACCTTTAGAAAACAATTTAAACATTGGTGGGAAATATTATTCCCTTAGGGAAGGGATTTCCCTAAGCTCCATCTCCAACCTACAAAATAAATCCAACAAGTGTGAGAGAAGACTAGCCTTGAATTCTATTTATAAACCCAAAATTAGGGTTGAGAGGGTTGCCCTAAGGATTAGGTCCATTAAACAATTTTTAAACCTTTTTCACTTTTAAACTCACTTAAGTGAGACTTAGATTATTTTGTAAGGTTCTATAGTTCTAATTTGATTTATTTACCTTGTTCTAATTAACCCCCCTAGTTACCTTTGTAATGTTATCTTGCTGAAACTTGGAGAGATTAGTTAGTTGAAGTAGATTCTTAGTTGGACTAATGAGGTGGTCTTTAGATTGTAATGGTTTATCAGGAGAGATTGATTTAAATGTTGTATAGTTTGATTTTACAATCTCCCTTAATTTTTGCTATAGTTAGACTATTGAAAGGTATTTAAATTAATTTATATTAGTTAGAGTTGTTTGAAAGGATTTAGATTTAATTTATTTCTTTGGATAGTTTATTGATGTTTGATTAGAGTAGGTTATAGCTTTATTTGCTTCTGCACTATAGATAAATTTAATTGGTTATTTAATTTCTAGGGTTAGGGTTTCGAGTTAGATCGAAACCATTTTCTCACTTTCTCTAAGGAAACCCTAGGGATGGTGTCTCGATGGAGACTACCATGTCATGGAAATGCTTGTTGTTATGCCTTTGTTGGAAGTATGTGTTAATCAGTGTTGTCATTGATGTCAACATGCTTGTGTTGTCATTGGTGTCAATTGTGTCCTTTGATAAGGTTATTGTTGTTTGATTTAGTTGATTTACTCAAGGTGGTTTGGATGCTTGATGTAGATGCTAAAGATGTTGATGTTATGCTTATGTGGTTGGGTTTCCAAGTGCTTTTGAGAAAATTTGATTAATATTGGAAACAATGTGTTGAAGAAGTCTTTTGGCTTACATAATACTATTTGATTTTTTGCTCTACATTTCTTATGTGTTGGAGATCTATGTATGTGGTTTGGATATTTTGTGGAGAAGTGTTTTTAAGTTTCTAAATCTAGAATTTGGTGCTCTGGATTGTTGTGCACTGAAAGTTGTATTCACCAGTTTGAGAACAATGTTTGATAGTGTTTGCAATATGTCTAAGAGAAAGTATTTTACTCTGCATTTGTCTACAAAGAGGATTTAGGTGTTGTGGTTCTAGATATGTCTTCATAAGGTCCTTATCTATCTTCATTCTAGAGGGTTTGTGATTTGGTGCTCCGCAAAGTAATTTTCTTGTGTAGCAGAGTTCAACAGTGTTGGTTGTAAGCAGTCTGTGAACTGTCTTTAAGTGAATTTTGTTGTGGTTGAATTTGTTGGTTTCTCAAGTGACTTCAAGTTATTCCTAGATGTTTCTAGATTGTTTTAAATCCTTGTATGTGTTCTATAAGTTATGGTTGGGTTCATGGAAGCATGTGATCAAAAATTTCTTATGTTTACACTGTTTGGCCGACCTAGAATATTTGCATTATTTGTGGAGTTGATTTGATGATTATGTGAGTGCTATGAAGTGTGATTGGATATATTTAGGTCTGAGCTAAGGAAGAGTGTTTTTCCTTCATTCCCTTATGTCATGGAATGTTTAGGTCCAAATCTAATTCAAACATTGTGTGTTTTTCGACCTTGGAGATTGTTTCAAGGATTGAAGATTGTGTTGCCGACCTTAAAGGTTGTTTCAAGGTTAATGATGGTATAAATAAGTGTCAAGAATTCATGAATCATGTGTGTGTGTGGGATATGATATAAGGGATGTAAATTTAATCAGGTTAGAAAAAGATTTCATGTGTAGGCTACTGGATGCAGTAAGCAGAAGGTGTCTATCATTTTTTCAGAGTGGTTGCAAAGGAGATGTTTATGTGCTTTATTGGAACTAAACTCCATACATAGGTTAGATGTAATTACATCAATCCAACCCTGGTAGTGAGCCCACTTGGTTAGTGAGCCTTTCTTTCTTTTAGGTAGTGAGCCCTAAGTAGTAAGCCCTTTGGCAGTGAGCCTTTATAATTCGGTATTGCTACTACATTATATTGTGAGCTAATCCTCACTATGGTTTTTCCCTTTTAGGGTTTTCCACATTAAATCTAGTGTTCTCTTGTGCATGGTGTTGATGTGTTTAAGTTTTTGTTATTTTCTTCTCATGTTTAATCATCATAATAGATTAAAGGTCTAAGTGAACTGATGTGGATTTGAATGTGTTTGTGAGGGTTTGAAATTTATGATACAATTGATTCACCCCCCTCTCAGTTGTCTTGTGCATTCAACGGCCTTAACCTTGTAAGTTAACCCTCATATCTAAGGGAGGTGAAAAGAGTTTCACACTTCCATGACTTCATTGTTTGCTCATGCCATAGCATTAAGTGTGTATATTGTCAAGCGCGCATGTTGCACAAGAGGGGGTTTTAGTGTTGGGATGGAATTTTTTTATTATTTTGGTTTTCATGTCCACATGTAAAATGTGGGCATGACATTTGGTATCAGAGCCCAAGTTTCAAACACTAGGAACTCTGGGTGTGTGCAAGTGTTTTTTTTGGGCCACTTGTTGGTCATGCATACTTGAGTCACGTGTCAAACTCTATCTTGGTTAGTGACGTGTTCATAAGACACCTTGCATGGGAATGACTAGTTTCCCTCATATTTTCTTTCTACTAACCCCCATGTACGACTTAGCATCATAGGTACTCAAGGAGTGTAATCATGACATGCAGAGTAATTGACAGACCATGTGAGTCCTAATTTTTTGTCTTTTTGGATTTTGGGAGGAGCTTGGGTCTTGGAGAGGAATTTTGAAGTGTTGGAGAACTCTTGTGTAGATCTCCTTCAACTCCTTCATACTTGGAGAGCTTGAGAGGTAGGCTCTCAAGAGTCTTCAAGATTTTAGTAGTTGTTTATTTGCTTATGTGATGCATGTATTTCTATGCTCTTGTTTTGGTTGTGTTATTGTTTTGGGATGGGTTGTTTAAGAAAATGTTCATCACTTGTGTGGAAGATCTTGCCTTGTATTTAGGGTTTTGAGAGAGGTGAGAACCTCCTAGGGGAAAGCTCACTCCTTGAGAGGAGTTGTTTGGCTTGAGGCCTTATTTGAGATTGTGATTATGTTGAGAGGCAAGAGTTCTCTCCTTGTGATTATTTGATTAATGAGATTGTTAATTTGTTATAGGAGATGATATTGAGGAGAAAATGCTTAAGTTAAGATATGAGAAAGTAGTGTTGATGAAATGAGAAGTTGATATTTGATGTCTTTCCCCTTGAGTAGAGTAGTCCAGTCTCTCCCTCTTGTTTCAAATCCATGGTTATGGATTTTGTTTTGTGAATATCCTTGGTTGGGAATGTGCTTATTTTCTTGTGTGTGTAGTTAATTCCATTGTGTAAGTTTGTATTTTGGGGTTACTTGTAGGCCTCCTAGCTTGAGGGAGGCTTGTCTCAAGCTGATATTTGGGTGGTGATCTCCATTGGCCTTGTTTTCTTTTGTGTTGTATTATTTTTAGGATCTATGGCTAAGGAAAAAGAGAAGTAGAAGAGTCTCCTTGGTAAGTTTTGAGTTTGTAAAAGAATTCAGAAATTTATGTAAAGGCTATGTAAAAGCCTAAGCTTAAAGAGCTTTGTAAATGAGTAGTTAGGAGGTGGGTGCAATTCCCTTGTGATGTATGTTCTTCTTGCAAAATGTGTTTGATTCAAATAAGAGATGAATAAATAGTTGCAAATATTCCTATCATACTTGTATATTTTTTCTTGGAAGGCTTCATGGAAAAGATAAAAACATGCTTGGATAAATTAGAAAACATAGTTTAAATGCTCTCTCTCTATCTCTCTCTCATCCTTCTACTATCCAAACATTAAGTATGCAAAGAAATAATATTGAATTTATTGTTTTCAAGAGAACATACTCTCCCTATTTGAATGCTTTATAGTGTGGTAATGTACTTGTTTAGAAGAGAAAAAAAGGGGGGGAGAAAATGTATACATATGTGTCCTACTTGTATTTAGAAAGGAAAGGGAAAAATTTGCCTTAGTGCTTTAGGAAAATATTTTCACCACTTTTACCTTTCAAAGAGAATACTAGTTTAAAAGAATTGTTTTTTTTGTTTGGCAACATATACTTTTTTTAAACCCTAAGTTGTAAGATTATATCATTGATATTACATAATTTTTTTGTTTTTATAACATTTTCATTTAGGTTTAAATATTTTTATGCTAAACATTGTTTGAGATGAAAAAAAAAGTATTTTGTTTTGGGGTTGCAAGCCCCACTACGCATGGTGGTCATGGGCCCCCATTCCCACAGGAGAGCCCTACGGACTATGCAGTCCACAAGGTCAGCCTCCACAGACACAGGAATATGACGCCTAATTTTTATTATATTTCAAATATCTAACAATATATAAAGTAAATCAATTTATGATTAATGTTTCTTTTATTTAGACAGTTGTAACACTTTTCCTATATAAATATACATAGCTTGGTGTGTATACACATTATTATGCATACACATAGTTATGTCTATACATAGAGAAGCTTCTTTATTTAATCTATTGTTTGTGATCTTTCAATCAGTTATATATATGTGTGTGTGTGTATGTGTATATATATTGGGTATCTATTTGTTATTTAAACAAGGAATATATAAATATATTATAAATATATATTCATATACAAATATAAATAGGTGTTTAGCTAGAAAATCAAATGCCTATGTTAATATTTTTTATCACAAAATAGTTTGAGAGGAAGATAGGAAATAAGAGATTTTGAATATTATTCAAACCTAGAAAACATTGAAAACTAGAACATTAGCAAACTATTTTTTTAAATACCTCTAGAAAGAAATTTAAACATTGGTGGGAAATATTCTTCCATCATCAGGAGCAACTGCACAAACCTTAACCACTTTTTCCATAGGAATCTTCTCACCGGAACACATGAACTTCACTGTCTTCAACTATCATAAAAGAAAGATAGCTTACGGACCACCAAACCATGAACCATTGCAACTGTAGGGACTTATCATCATCCCAGACTTCCTTCTAGAACTGCAAAGAAAAATACTTTATTGCGGAGGAATGTGGAACAAAATACTTTCGTCCTGTCCCAACTGAATTTATAGAAAAAGTAGGTTTCACTTTGGTGAACACAACTCACTCAGATCTTCATGTGGAGGGATCAAACCTAGATTGTAGCATCCTTAGTCATACCTTTAACTTACTTCTAATCCCCAGACCATGATCTTCAAGCATAAATAAATGCAGAGTACTTTACTGGCTTGTTCTTCAGCATACAACTCACTATTTGTACTACACTTCTCTGTAACTTACTTGTTTCTTCTGGAGAGGCTAATTTTCTCAATATCTTCAACATACAAGTCTTCTAAACAAGTAATAGAATAAGATACAGTTGACACCAATGACAACAATGATATGTCGACATCAATGACAACACCGATTAGGTACTTACTTGCAACAGTAAAATGACAAGTGTCTTAATGCTATGACATGAGACAATTAGTGCAAAAATATTAAATGCACATAGTTATACATTATTGAATGCATGTAGACTCAACTAACTAATGTAAACAAAATATTTAATGACATAAATACTACCTAAGTAAGCTAACGAACTAGTGTGAAGAGGACCTAAAAATGACTAACTAGGTAATATCTCTTTTTACACTAACATGAATTTCATATTTCTTCTTCAAAATTGTTTGTTCTTGTTGTAGAATTATCTGCTTTTCCTGAGTCAATTCAGCTTTCTAGTCTATACTAGCCCAAGTTTCTATAACATTTTGATCTTTCTTGTCTGGAGATTAGTCTATTTCTAGAGATGGGTGTTCCTTCAAAAGGATTCTTGTTACATCCCCTTTTGTTTGAACAATAAAATATTAATTATGTTGTTAGTTGAGTACAACTGCTTTCATATGAATGTGAAATTATTCATTGGAAAAATGTATATGATGACTTTTCTTTAATTGCAACTATTTTCTTACTTATATGTGAAAATGGATTGATAAAAATGATATTAATTATTATCTGTATCATGGAAATGATTTACTTCCTTAATTGTCTAAGTGGTTGCAGGACAAAATAGGTGGCTAAGAAAAAAGGATATCAACAAGGAGAGGGTGATTACAGGAATCAAAAAACAATAATTAAGCCAAAATCCTAAAGTCACCATAGCTTTGGCCAAGGCACATGAGTATAAATATATTTAGTGGTGAAAAAGATTTATCTCTTATGTTTATTTAATAAATTATTTTGGGTCTTACCTTTTGGAGGGCTTCAAGTGTTGGAGTTGAAATCTTGTTTGTAACTCCTCTTTCTTCTCCACTACGTTGGAGCGGTTTCTTTTTGGATCGACCATTCTTTCTTGGCATGCATTATTTTGCATATGTTAGAATAGAGATAACTTTTGTCTATTCCATCAAGTATTTTCTTCCTTAGGAAGGCGGAGAAGATAGAAAAGAGGGAGATCGATCTGAAGTATCTGATACTGAGTATTATCTTTGTAGCATGCATACTGTTGGTGCATTTCTCTAAGAACCTTTTTGTCAATTCTACTTGTGTATTTGTCAAGTGGCTACTATTACTAATTTCATTGTAGAGTAGTCGTGGCTAGCTTAACCCGACTCTGCAATTCTTGTCAGGCAAGATCTGAAATCTTTTTCTAATAGTTCATTTTGTCTCAATGGTTGATGAACAAATAACTTGTGGTATATTATCATTCTCTTTACATGATTCTGAGTTTCTAAATCAGTCTTCTGAAATCTGCAAATGTATTTCATTATTCAAGATTTCAAGTCTGCTGAAGCCGAGACCTCTTTGATACTTGTTTTTATATCTGAAATATATATATATATATAAGTATGTATATATGATTATATATATTTACTATTAATCTTTTACTATAGCAAGGGTGTTATATATGCACTAAAAATAATAGAACCATTGTACTTCTTTGAGCAATTTCTGTCTATGTATTTATGTTCTAATTTTACTACGAACTGAAAGTTGTCAAATAAGTTATGTATGATGCTATGCAAAAACCTACATTCATAAACAAAAGAAGAAAGCACTAAGTTAATAACAATGTCAAACAAGGGTGAAGGTTGATGACATAGTAGTGTCAGATATATGTATATATATATACTAAAAAATTCTTGGCCAAGGTTATGATGCAGTTTAGGCATCTGTCAGCGATCAAGTACTAGATATACCACTGGTCAGAATGATCTTTCTAGTAAGGAGGTACCTATAGGGAAAGATCGATCAAGAGGTATAGGTCTTGACACTAGGCTTAGAGGCACATTGTTGTTATTTGATCCCTGTCATCAACCTCATGAAGGGTCAAGTTTCTTCAGTTGAAGAAGCATAGGAGACCAGTTGGTCTTGGTTGGGTGCTTAAAACCCTTGTTGATATTTCTTTTTCCAAAAACCCAGTGAAGGATCTACAAACAAAATTAGTAGGAAGCTATTCAAGTTGTACTTCTCTTAAACTCTTTTATTATTTGAATTTTAGTTGAAGAAAGTTAGTTAAATTATGTTGTTTGCATATAATTAGTTAGAAAAGATTACATCAACTGAAAATGAAAATTAGTTGTAATCGTGAAATTTTATTGCATAGATAGTTAGTTAATCAAGTTAATCTTTCTGCTGAAATTCTATTAATAGTTAATTTTATTTTTTGTTAAATTAGAGTGGGTGTAACAATTCTTGTATCAGACAACTAATGTAATTCTAGGACAATTTGTGTTTCTTTCAAAAATGTATGTTCTATTTCTTCTTCAGGAACCATGATTTCCTCAGGGTTTTGATGGGATTGTGTTATGACTTTAGGGGTACCTCCTTGAATGATGGAACTTATCACTCGAGATGGTTCCTTCTTCTACAAGAGTTTCCTAAGTTCCTATATCCTAAGTTTCCCTCATTGTTTCATCCATCACAATGTCCTCTGGAAGTCTCTACTCAGTTTGTACAAGAGCTTCCATTATAGTTCTTTTGACCATAGTTTCTTCTACAAGTATCTTCCCTACTTCCATAGGTATTCTCTTAGTTTTCATTATGTCTGCTGAAGGAGATACTGATGTTTGTGGTGATGCCTTCACTATATTTTCTTTAATTGTTGAGGCTTCTGTTGTGGTAGGATGTTTATTCAGCTTGTTTCTTTTTTGAGTTGGTGTGTGATCAAAAACATCAATGAAACTACTATCCATAGCTAAGCATTTACTTCTCTAGAGGGAAGGAGGTCCTTGCAATTTGAGTTTTGACCTTTTCCTCCTAGTCACTAATTTGTGGTAAAAACGTAGTTTGTGACCATTTACCAGAAGTGTTCTCATGTCTCCATCTATTGGCTTTAATTGCATAGCTCATTACTGAACACTTCATCCACTTCATATGGCCCCAAATAATGTGTTTGGAGCTTCCCTTTGTGATCCTTGTAGTATCATTCAAATAGTAGTGCCCAATCCCCATTGTTAAATTTTCTTTCCTTGATATGTCTATCATGCCATGATTTCCTCTGTTGCAACACTAGTTTAGTTTGTTTCATGAACTCTACGCAAAGTTTCTCCAGCTCATTGAGTTGAAGAAATCATTCTACCTAAGCTCTGTTTAGATCTAATCCCACTTCCTTAGTTGTCCTTAAAGTTTGAAGTTCAAATTCAATAGGGAGAAAGGGTTTCTTACCAAAAACCAATTCATGGGGTGTGAAGCCTGTGGTTAATTTCCACATAGTATCATACACCCACATTACTTCATGTAAGTTTTTGGCCCAAAATTTCCATCCTGATGACACTATTTTAGTAAGTATATTTTCTAGTTCTCTATTGGTTACTTCATACTTGTTACGTCGTAAAATGTGTAGACTAGCATTTTAAACTTAGTTTAGCACTTGGGTAGACCTAAAATGTTTACACTTGTTAATTGGGACCTATTTTAACACCTTTTTGAACATTAAATGAATAATTCCTGATCCTGATGATAAAACCTGAGAAAATAACTATGAGACTGACCTAAAAACACCTTAAGTGACTTGTGTTGGGATTTTTGGGCTAAAGGACAAGGGCACTCAAGCACCCTAGTCCCTCATTTAGGCCTGACCTATTTTATAGGAATGTCAGCTTAAGGCTGTTAGATTTGGGGCGGACAACTGAGAGGGGGGGTGAATCAGTTGTCTAAAACTTTCTCCCAATTACACACTTAAATCTTCTTAGTGATTAGTAGTCTATTAATCATGAAACATAATGCATTTAAATCAAAAGCAGAAACACATCAACACATAAGACACCAAGATTTTGACGTGGAAAACCTGGTTAAGGGAAAAACCATGGGGTGATTAACCCAAGATTGTATTCTATGTTAGAAGAATAGAAAGAACAAAATGGTACATGCCAATTAGGGCTCACTGCTCACAAGAGGCTCACTGCCTACAAGAGACACACTATCTACAAGAATAAGTATCACATACTTGAACTAGAAAATAGCATCTTCACCATGCTTGAGTTAGTTCCATTTAAGCTCAATCCTTCTGCCTGCCTTTCGCTCTCCTCCTTGTGGTGCAGGAGCACCAAGATATCTACGTTTTACTTGATCTTCAAGTAGTTTGTTTTGGTTTAATAAGGTCCTTGATACCATCTCCATGTTGTAATAAGGCTTGAATGCCATGCTTGTAATAGGATTATGTCCAAATATCTAAAACCTATTCTCATGTTGTAAGTCCTAAGGACAGTCATATTGCAAAGGTAGTCATATAAGTTTGTAGCCCTCCTAATGTGTGTAGGAGGCAATCCTTGTGGTTAGAGGCATGTCAAAGGTTGGAAGGGTGTTAGAACCTTGTCCAAGGTCAAAAAAATGTTAGAAAGCATCATTTAGACATAAAACTATCAATACAGTCCTAAAGAGGACAGTTACAAGACTATAATTTGTTATAGACCGGGTAGTTGAACAGTTTTTCACTCCCTCCATTGGTTCAACTACCCTCAAGCATGTAGAGGGCATCAGGGCAGGCTTCAAAAAGCCTTGAAACTTTTCATTTTGTGGGGTGAAGGAAGATTGAAGTGAAATGAGATAAAGAAACTGTTCTCTTGCATTTTTCTATTTTTTTTCATCAGTGTTTCCAGCCCATACCTAATCTTGTACGGAACTGCCATAGCACATGAGCATATTGGATGGATAGTAGGAGGAAGTAGCTTGGATTAGAATCTTGTTTGAAGTCTTGACATTAGATTTGATGTGAGAAATCATTGTTTTGCTTTAGACTTTCCTAAACCCTATTGTTTCTTTCAGAAATTTGTTGTTTCCTGCATTAATCCATACCTGTACGGCCTGGTGGTGAATGGTGTTTGTAATGTATGGTTAGTGTGGAGAGTTATCTACCATTTACAAGTTGTTTGAAAGCTTGACATTAAACTAGGAGGAGGAAATCATTAGTTGTCTATTGACTGTTGTAAACCCTGAGTTAGGGCTTCTTCTAAGTAGTTCGATGGATTTTCCTTCATTCCATTGATCTTTTCTATTTGTGATAAGTGGAATGGGTTGTATAGTATTCAATGCAAGGGCTTGTGAAGGTTTGGAAGGCAGGAGAATGGTTTAGGGTGAGTTAGTCACGTTGATGACTCTGCAAATCCATGTGTTAGGATGGAGTGAAGGGCAACAGTAGATAGATGAAGACCACCAACTGTGGAAATGGAGATTTTGTGAAATATCAGTCCTTAGCAATGATGCAAGATATCCTAGATCTAGCAATGATCCTATGACAAGAGGTAGGAAGAGACCTCTCTGAGAAACCAGTCCATTTTACCTTATGCTGTCTCTGATAGTCCTCACTAGAGACAGTCACCACAAGGAAGAAATTAGGTATGTTTGGCATGTTTTTGATTTGTCAAGGAAGACATTAGATGTTTGGCAAGTTATAGATTTGGTATATTGTATGAGATTGAGTTTTAGAGACCACCATAAGAAGGATATTGTGACTGTCTTTCCAATGGAGCAGTAGTGTTGTGACAGTCTATGAGACTGCTGTCCTGCAGACCCTGCATAGTGGGTTGGATGAAATCTTAGATGGAGTTAGGAACCCTGAGATGTGTGCCCTAAAGTTCCCTCTCTTTTATGTCAAGAACAAGTTAGTTATTGTATTGAAACCCTTCCTTGAAAGAAGTCTGATCTCAGTAAAAAAAAAAATGAACCTAGGGAGACCTTTCATTGAAGTCTTGAAGTGTGTTGTCCTGCTGTCCTAGACATTCTGCATCATTTGTGGTATCAGAGCAAGCAAGTAGATCCTTGTGGGTGTAGTAGGGTCTTATGAAATAGTAAGGGTTTGTGAGAGTTGTAAGGATGCCTCCTAAAAATTAGATGGCTAGGGAGAATAATGAGTTGAGAGAAGCCTTAGAGGCTAGAGAAAAAGAGTTGAGGGAGAGAAGAGAACAGGATGCTGCAAGGGAAAGAGAGTTAAGGCAAGTAAGAAGGGAGAATGCATCAATCTTAGCAAGGTTGGAAGCATTGGAGAAGAATCCTAGAAGGGATGAGCAAGATAATCAAGAAGGACATGAAGAGGCAGATGAGAGCCCTCCTAAGGATGAATTGGATCTTGAAGAAAAGAAATTTGTGAGATTGCTGAAGGCAGTTCAAGGCAGTGGAACAAAGGCAAACATAGAGTTACCTATCTATCAGGGGAAGATGGATAGTGAAGAGGTATTAGGGTGGATAGATGCCCTTGAAAATTTCTTTGAGTATGAGGAGATGAGTGATGACAAGAAGGTTAAAATTGCAAAAACAAAACTGAGAGGAACAACACTTACATGGTGTAGTAGTGTACAAATAGAAAGAGTGGCTAGAGGTGGAACAAGAATCACTTCTTGGGGTAGGATGAAGGATATGATGAAGGATCAACTTCTTCCATCCAATTACTCCATTCAAACAAAGAAGATGAGGCAGAATTTGAAACAAAAGGACATGGATGTTATGTCCTATACTAAGCAATTTCATAAGCTTATTATTAGAGGAGGATTGGAAGATGAAGAAGAGAAAGTGGCAAGATACCTTAATGGGCTTAGGTATAACTTGCAAGATGAGATTGGTTTGACAATACCAAAATCACTTGGAGAGTGTTTTCAGTTAGCCATCAGGGCTGAAGAGAGGGTGAAGAGGAAGAAAGAAAGGCAAGGAGGTAGTGGAAGAGGATATAGAGGTAGGGGCAGACCTACTAATGAAGGACAAAGCAACAATGAGAAAGGTGAGGAGTTTTCTGTAGATCAAAGAGGTGGATATAGAGGTGGAGGTAGATTTGGATCAAGTAGAGGAGTATTCACAGGTAGATGTTATCATTGCAATGAAGTGGGACACACATCTTTCAAATGTCCTAAGAAGGATGATGCTGATAAGAGAAAGGATAGAAGAGTTCATTTGGCACAAGAAGAGGAAAAGCAAGAAGACTAGGAAATGTCATTAGCCTCTCCAATAATGGTTGGAGAAATGCTCGTGGTAGAAAAAGGCAAAATGCAGCAAACACCAAAGGTATCCATTTTTAAAACTAATTGTTTAAGCCATGGAAAAATATGCAAGTTGATTATAGATTCAGGTTCACATGATAATTTAGTTTCTTGGGAAATGGTGCATAAGTTGGGATTGAAAACATTTGATCATCCTAGTCCTTACAATGCCACTTGGGTAAGTCAAGAACAACAAGTAAGGGTTAATCAGAAGGCATATGTTGATTTTTCAATTGGTCCATATCAGGATTATGTTTTGTGTGATGTCATTTCAATGACATGTGGGCATATAATTTTGGGTAGACCATGGCAACATTTAAGGAGGAAAATTCATGATGGTTATACTAATAACTATTTGGTACACAAAGATGGTAAAAAGTTCAAACTAATGCCTTTACCTTGTGAAGACAAGAAGGAACATGTTACTATATGTTTTAGAGAGAAATTACAGTTGAATGTGCAGGTTAAGGATGATGGGAAACAACTGGAACAGTTGCAATAGAAGAAGGTGGATGACAGTCCTAAAGAACAGTAGGTTTGGGACTTGAGTTATGTCAAGATTGGGGACATTGACTATCCTATAAGGAGGCAAAAGAAGGAAAGCAAACAATAGATAATACGGGGAGGAATAAATTAGAACCTCAAGATGGGAAGAGCAGAAGCATTGCAGAAGCAGGGTCCTAGACAAGGACACCAAAATAGGTTTTATGATGCTAACACTGTTTGTAAGAGCCATGCAGGTTGGAGAAGGAGGAAGATAACTCTTGGAGAGTTCATGTTCCCTGTCACAAATCAGAGGAACATTCCAAAAAGATTGAAGAAAGTTTGGAGTAGATCACACATCTCTTGGGACAAAAGTTTTCATCATGCTGGGGAGTATGGTGCAGGAGCACCAAGATATCTAGGTATTACTTGATCTTCAAGTAGTTTGTTTTGGTTTAATAAGGTTCTTGAGACCATCTCCATGTTGTAATAAGGCTTGAATGCCATGCTTGTAATAGGACTATGTCCAAATATCTAAAACCTATTCTCATGTTGTAAGTCCTAAGGACAGTCATATTGTAAAGGCAGTCATATAAGTTTGTAGCCCTCCTAATGTGTGTAGGAGGCAATCCTTGTGGTTAGAGGCATGTCAAAGGTTGGAAGGGTGTTAGAACCTTGTCCAAGGTCAACAAAATGTTAGAAAGCATCATTTAAACATAAAACTGTCAATACAGTCCTAAAGAGGACAGTTACAAGACTATAATTTGTTATAGACCGGGTAGTTGAATAGTTTTTCACTCCCTCCATCGGTTCAACTACACTCAAGCATGTAGAGGGCATCGGGGTAGGCTTCAAAAAGCCTTGAAACTTTTCATTTTGTGGGGTGAAGGAAGATTGAAGTGAAATGAGATAAAGAAACTGTTCTCTTGCATTTTTCTATTTTTTTTCATCACTGTTTCTAGCCCGTACCTGATCTTGTATGGAACTGCCATAACACATGAGCATATTGGATGGATAGCAGGAGGAAGTAGCTTGGATTGGAATCTTGTTTGAAGTCTTGACATTAGATTTGATGTGAGAAATCACTATTTTGCTTTAGACTGTCCTAAACCCTATTGTTTCTTTCAGAAATTTGTTGTTTCCTGCATTAATCCATACCTGTACGGCCTGGTGGTGAATGGTGTTTGTAATGTATGGCTAGTGTGGAGAGTTATCTACCATTTACAAGTTGTTTGAAAGCTTGACATTAAACTAGGAGGAGGAAATCATTAGTTGTCTATTGACTGTTGTAAACCCTGAGTTAGGGCTTCTTCTGAGTAGTTCGATGGATTTTCCTTCATTCCACTGATCTTTTCTATTTGTGATCAGTGGAATGGGTTGTATAGTATTCAATGCAAGGGCTTGTGAAGGTTTGGGAGGCAAGAGAATGGTTTAGGGTGAGTTAGTCACGTTGATGACTCTACAAATCCATGTGTTGGGATGGAGTGAAGGGCAGCAGTAGATAGATGAAGACCACCGACTATGGAAATGGAGATTTTGTGAAATACCAGTCCTTAGAAATGATGCAAGATATCCTGGATCTAGTAATGATCCTATGACAAGAGGTAGGAAGAGACCTCTCTGAGAAACCAGTCCATTTTACCTTATGCTGTCTCTGACAGTCCTCACTGGAGACAGTCACCACAAGGAAGAAATTAGGTATGTTTGGCATGTTTTTGATTTGTCAAGGAAGACATTAGATGTTTGGCAAGTTATAGATTTGGTATATTGTATGAGATTGAGTTTTAGAGACCACCATAAGAAGGATATTGTGACTATCTTTCCAATGGAGCAGTAGTGTTGTGACAGTCTATGAGACTGCTATCCTGCAGACCCTGCATAGTGGGTTGGATGAAATCTTAGATGGAGTTAGGAGCCCTAAGATGTGTGCCCTGAAGTTCCCTCTCTTTGATGTCAAGAACAAGTTAGTTATTGTGTTGAAACCCTTCCTTGTAAGAAGTCTGATCTCACTCAAAAAAAATAATGAACCTAGGGAGACCTTTCATTGAAGTCTTGATGTGTGCTGTCCTGCTGTCCTAGATGCTCTGCATCACCTTCCTACCACACACTCATAACCACAAGGACACCTTTGAAATGACTTCGCAATCACTTATTTATACAATACATCAACTTAGGAATAATCATCTAAGTTGGCAAACATCTACAAGAACATCCACAAGACATGTAACTCATCTGGTCAACCAATCTCAGGAAGAACTCCTTAACCCAAAGGTTATCCTTCAATTGCAAGCTCCAACTTCAATGCAGACCATCCACATGATCCAAACATGATCCAAAGGCTTCCACAAGATTTCTTGAATCACCAAGAACATCTGCACTTCATCTGCATACTGAAATCCTTCTCTTCTTCATCTGGAACCTCAAGAACACAGTCTGTCACTACTGTCACAAAGGAATAGATGCTTCCAAACCTCTAGACCACAAACTAATCAAGTTGATACTTCAAACAGACTTCTTGAACACTCTCTCAAATCCACAGAATAGGACAATGCATTTCTAGATCTCACCAGACCTTTCTGTAACACTCTGTCACCTCTGAATACTTACCAGAACCGGTTTAACTTGATCAGCCATAACTTCTTCAGATCTTCATACGGACCTCTAAAATCTTTACTGGACCACACTAAGACACATATCTACAAACCCTTTAATCTGCATCCTCTGATCCTCTTCCTATCTTAGACTATTGCCTTATTGTCATCACTGTTCTTCACTATTCCTGATTGAGATTAATTTTCTCAATATCCTCAGCACACAGCTCATTCAATTCTTATCATTAATGAAGCAGGAGTATGTTGACATCAATGACAACACCGGTTAGGCCCATACTTGTAACAATCTCCCCCTTTGTCATTGATGGCAACATATGATGTGAAAAACTATTTTGAGCGTCAAGATAATAACTACTCCTTACTGTCACAACTCCCCCTATCAGCAGCAACCATTTACATGTCTTCTCTCCCTTTACTACTCCCCCTTTGCTCAGCAACCACTTGTTTTTCACATGTCTTCTCTCCCCCTTTCACATCAATGGCAAAGGGCACATACTTGCAATTCCACCACTTCAGAATTATATCTACTGCTCCCCCTGAGTAGCAGCTCCCCATCATCAATCTGGACCACAAGATGTGACTGTGATATCCACCAGATTGATGCACATCAGTGCACCTTAGTTCTTCACCAAAGGGGCAATAACCCCTAACTTCTCCCTGAGATACTCAAAAGAGTCCTTAGGTAGAGGTTTAGTAAAGATGTCTGCAATCTGATCCTTGGAAGGCACAAACTCCAATCTAACTTCATTCTTGTTCACTTGCTCTCTCAAAAAGTGAAACTTAATGGATATGTGTTTAGTCTTTGAATGCAACACCGGATTCTTAGATATGTTTATTGCACTTGAATTATCACAAAAAATTGTGATAGGCTCCTCATATTCCATTTTGATATCTCTTAGCATCTGCTTCATCCACAAAACTTGAGTGCAACTACCAGCTGCTGCAATATATTTTGCTTCAGTTGTAGACAGAGATATTGCCTCTTGTTTCTTGCTTAGCCAAGAAACTAATCTCTTCCCCAAAAAGAATGCTCCACCACTGGTACTCTTCCGGTCATCCGCATCTCTTGCCCAATCAGCATCTGTATATGCATGAAGAGAAAAATCATGATCTCTAGGATACCATAGACCATACTCAGCTGTCTCTTTTAGATATCTAAAAATTCTTTTGATTGCCATGACATGAGATTCTCTAGGATCAGCTTGGAATCTAGCAACAAGACCAACAGCTTACATAATGTCTGATCTAGTTTGAGTGAGATATAACAGTCCTCCAATCATTAACCTGTACTTAGTCTGATCTACCTTAGGAGAGTCATCATCTTTGCTTAACTTACATCCGGTTGCCATGGGAGTATTCATTGGCTTTGGATCTTCCATCACAAATTTCTTCAACAATTCTTTCACATATTTGGTCTAACAAATGAAGATTCCTTTCTTTGTTTGAGTGATTTGTAGACCCAAGAAGAAATTCATTTCACCAAGCATGGACATCTCAAATTCACTTTTCATTTGATTTGCAAATTTTTTACACATACTATCTCTTCCTCCAAAAATGATATCATCAACAAACACTTCAACAATCAAGATGTTTTCATGATCATTTTGAAATACAAATTATTGTCAGCAGTACCTTTGTTGAAACCAATCTTCAAAAGATTCTTATCCAATCTTTCATACCAGGCTCTTGGGGCTTGCTTCAGTCCATACAAAGCCTTCTTCAACTTGTAGACCATATCACCATGATCAGACAATTGGAATCCATCCGGTTGCTTAGTGTACACTTCTTCTTCCAAGTCACCATTCAGGAAGGCAGACTTGACATCCATCTGATATACCTTGAAATCCTTGAAAGCAACAAAAGCAAGAAATGATCTGACTACTTCAATTCTTGCCACCAGAGCAAAAGTTTCTTCAAAATCAACTCCTTCTATTTGAGAATAGCCCTTGCAAACCAATCTAGCTTTATTCCTGATTACTTCACCAACTTCATTAAGTTTGTTCTGGAAGACCCATTTGGTTCCAATCACATTCTTGTTTCTAGGTCTAGGAACAAGATCCCAAGTGTGATTCTTCTGAATTTTCATCAACTCTTCCTCCATTGCTTTAGTCCAGTTTTCATCATTGCAAGCTTCATTCACAGTCTTAGGTTCAATCTTTGAAAACAAGCAGTACTTATTTGAATCTTGAGCAATCCTCCTAGTTTGCACACCTTTGCTTTTGTCACCTATGATCTTATCTTTAGAGTGGTTCAGTGTTACATATCTTGGAACTTTGAGAGTTTCCTGCACATCTGATTCTTGATTAGGCTCATTAAAACTCATCTCTTCTTCCTGATTTACCTGATCAGTTTGAATCTGACTTCAGAAGAGGTTTGGGCTCCTTGAATCAGAACACCATTCTGATCATCTTCATCATATTCATAAAACCTTGAGGGTTTTTCAATTCCCTCATCAACCTTCACATTTGTACTTTCTATTAGATTTCTCAGTCTCTTGTTATAACACCGGTATGCTTTGCTTTGAGTAGAGTAACCCAAGAATATTCCTTCATCACTTCTAGCATCAAACTTTCCTAGATCTTCATCTCTTTTAATGTAACATTTGCTACCAAAAACTCTGAAATACCTTATAGTAGGAGTGATACCAAACCAAAGTTCATAAGGAATCTTACTAGTATTGCTTCTGATTTGAACTCGATTAAGAGTATAGACTGCAGTGCTGATAGTTTCTCTCTAATAGATCTGAGGAACATTTGCTTCCATCATCATGGTCCTAGATGCTTCCTGGACGGTCCAATTCTTTCTCTCCACTACTCCATTCTGCTGTAGAGTCCTATGAGTAGACAACTGTCTCTTTATTCCATGTTTCTCACAGAACTCTATGAACTTACCGGATGTGAATTCTCCACCTCTATCAGACCTCAGACACTTCAACTTTAATCTAGTTTCATTTTCTACCATAGCCTTGAATATTTTGAATTTCTCAAGAGCTTCTAATTTCTCTTTTAGAAAGGTTACCCACATCATCCGGGAATAGTCATCAATTAGTAGCATGAAGTATCTATCACCTTGAATACTCCTGATTCTTGCCGGACCACAAAGATCAGTATGAACTAAGTCCAATAATCTGGTAGAAGATGATTCCTTACTTTTGAATGTGACTCTACTCAGCTTACCCAACTGACATTCTTTGTACAAGCTGTTAGTAGGTTTCACCAATTTTGGAAGATCTCTTACAACCTGAGTATTGCTTATCTTGATGATATTATCAAAATTCACATGACACATCCTCCTATGCCAAAACCAACTTTGATCAATTTGAACAAACAAGCAACTTTTGCCAGTACCAACCAAATGAAAGATACTACCTTTAGTTTGAGTACCAGATGCAATTTCTATTCCGAAACTTTCAAGGATCTTGCATTTTCCATTCTTGAACCAGAGATCATAGCCTTTGTCTACCAACTGTCCAACACTGAGAAGATTCTGGTTCAATCCTTCAACATATAGTACATTACCAGTTTTGTTTCTTCCATCAAGAGAAATAGTTCCTCTACCTCTGATTCTACCAATAGAATTGTCACCAAACTTTACGAATCCTCTTTCATACCTTTCCAAATCTACAAACTTATTTTTGTCGCCTGTCATATGGTGAGAGCATCCACTGTCAATGACCCAATCATCCTTCTCTTCAATTTGGGCAGCCAGATCTCTTTCCACAGTCTTATGATTGACAAATACAGAGGACATTGGATCTTCTTCCTTGATGGCAATGAACACCCATTCATTTCTGGATTTGTTTCCTGTCTCTGATTCATCATCTATTACTCCTTCATTGTCATCATCTTCATGTACATAGTAACAGTTCTTTTGGAACCTTGGCTTGTTAGGATTTTGCCTTAAAAACCTTTTCAGACACCTTGAGGCAAAATGACCAATCTTATTACAGTTAAAACACTTAAAAGGTAATTTTCCTTCATACTTACCAAATCCTCTTGGCAGCCTCTTTGCAATAAGGGCTTCAAGTTGAGTAGTTTCTACTTCTTCTTCCAAGTCTTTTCTTGCTTTTTCATACCATGACGGTTTCCTTGATGAGTTCTCTCCCAGATCAAACCTTTGTTTACCTTTTACAAAGGCACTGGCTTTGAATGCAGATTCAGTCTTGGGGGGGTCATCACCAAACTCTGTCATTTCAAATGCAGCTAATTTCCCAGCTAATTGATCTCTTGTGACAGTTGTATGGGCTCTGAATTCTTCAATGGCAGCAGCCTTGATTTTGTAGGAAGCAGGTAGGGATCTGAGAATTTTGCCAACAATCTCATTTTCATCCAAGACTCCACCAGCGTTTCTAATTCCACAAACCAGCTCATTTACTCTTGGCATAAAAGTAGTAATATTTTCATCATCTCTCATCTTCAGATTTTCAAATTTCCCTTTCAGACTCTGTAACCTTGCACATTTGACGTACTGGTCTCCTTCAGGCAAAAGTTCCAGTTTTTTCCAAATCTCAAAAGCAGTTGGTAGGTCAATAACATTTGAGAGCTCTGAATTAGATAATGTGCTTAAAAGAGCTTCTATAGTCCGCAGATTATTTTCAGCATCTGTGATTTCATTTAGGGTTTTCGGACCACCTTGTGGAGGTACATACTGTATTGTAACCATGGTCCAGTACACCATTCCCATACACTGCAAGTGATATTTCATGCAACCTTTCCAAAGAGAAAAATTGGTTCCATCAAACTTTGGACTATCCTTCTTGTAAGACAAAATCCTGGATCTCCTCAAGTGGTTAAGCTCCTTTTAGAGGAACTTGGCTCTGATACCAATTGTTAGATTTGGGGCAAACAACTGAGAGGGGGGGTGAATCAGTTGTCCAAAACTTTCTCCCAATTACACACTTAAATCTTCTTAGTGATTAGTAGTCTATCAATCATGAAACATAATGCATTTAAATTAAAAGCAGAAACACATCAACACATAAGACACCAAGATTTTGACGTGGAAAACCCGGTTAAGGGAAAAACCACGGGGTGATTAACCCAAGATTGTATTCTCTATTAGAAGAATAGAAAGAACAAAATGGCACATGCCAATTAGGGCTCATTGCCTGAGCACACTTCTCACAAGAGGCTCACTACCTACAAGAGACACACTGTCTACAAGAATAAGTTCACATACTTGAACTGGAAAATGGCATCTTCACCATGCTTGAGTTAGTTCCATTTAAGCCCAATCCTTCTGCCCTGCCTTTCGCTCTCCTCCTTGCTACCACACACTCATAACCACAAGGACACCTTTGAAATGACTTCACAATCACTTATTTATACAAGACATCAACTTAGGAATAATCATCTAAGTCGGTAAACATCTACAAGAACATCCATAAGACGTGTAACTCATTCGGTCGACCAGTCTCAGGAAGAACTCCTTCACCCAGAGGTTATCCTTCAATTGTGAGCTCCAACTTTGATGCAAACCATCCACATGATCCAAACATGATCCAAAGGCCTCCACAAGATTTCCTGAATCACCAAGAACATCCGCACTTCATCTGCATACTGAAATCCTTCTCTTCTTCATCCAGAACCTCAAGAACACAGTTTGTCACTACTATCACAAAGGAATAGATGCTTCTAGACCTCTAGACCACAAACCAATCGAGTTGATACTTCAAACAGACTTCCTGAACACTCTCTCAAATCCATATAATAGGACAATGCATTTCTGGATCTCACCGGACCTTTCTGTAACACTCTGTCACCTCTGAATACTTACCGGAACCGGTTTAATTTGATCAGTCATAACTTCTTCAGATCTTCATGCGGGCCTCTAAAATCTTTACTGGACCACACTAAGACACATATCTACAAACCCTTTAATCCGCATCCTCTGATCCTCTTTCTATCTTAGACTATTGCCTTACCGTCGTCACTGTTCTTCACTGTTCCTGATTGAGATTAATTTTCTCAATATCCTCAACACA
The DNA here is from genome assembly GCA_027924645.1 of Cunninghamia lanceolata. Lineage (NCBI taxonomy): Eukaryota > Viridiplantae > Streptophyta > Pinopsida > Cupressales > Cupressaceae > Cunninghamia > Cunninghamia lanceolata. The sequence continues at coordinate 13,197,490 of BSBN01000193.1, forward strand.
CAGCTCATTCAATTCTATCATTAATGAAATAGGAGTATGTTGACATCAATGACAACACCGGTTAGGCCCATACTTGCAACAAAGGCATCTTAAGTGGTTCCTCTTGTTAGCCTTATTTGGTTTTATTCATCATTTGTGAGCAGGAATGCATATAAAAGTAAGTTAAGTAATTCATTTGAACATCTAAGCAATCTAGGCACTCATGTAGTCTCTCTTCATCTATCTCATGCTCTCTACTCTTCTCTAAAGCTCTCTATTTTTTATTATTGATGTAACACTAACTTATTATAGGTCTTGTGAAGATCTTCCTACTTATTTGGGCTACACAAACTTCTTGAGTCAAGTTGTCACGCTGCATCAAGCATGCTCAGGTTTTGATACTCATGGTGACATCTTTCCTTCATGCTTTGTTCTAGTATTCCATTCTACTTCATATTTGACTTTGCCCTCCTAGGGAATACACTCTTTATCTATGATGTTTTCTATTGTGGAGGTGGAAACACCATTCACAAAACTTGACTTAGGCAAGCTCCTAAATAGCACCCAACCATCTTCCTTCATGTGCATGTGTAGGTCAGATCCAGAGGAATTTGCAAAAGACAAGTTGCAGAGAGCAAGAGTACAAGAAGGTGAAGGCACTTGAATTATCATAGTCTCCAAACCCTAATCAGGTTCTAGGGATCCCAAGAACCCTGGTCCTAGTCATTTCTATTCCTAGATCTAGGTTTTGTATCGTTCCCTAAGCTTTGTTGTTCATTCAGTTTTGGGGTTTCTACTTCCGACAATCTGTTATGCTCTGATCTTGCTCAATTATGGTCTCTTGTCTTGCCCTAGCTTGATTGGTTGGTTTTGGGTTGATTCTCCTCTAATACAAATAAAGGAAAACTATAGTTTGGGTCTCCATCTTGGGTAGAATCTAAGCTTTGCTCGTGTCCTAATGGTTAATAGAAGAGGGTTTGACCTAGTTTGATTTATTGAGCTAGTCTCTCTTTTCTAACATTTTGATGAACCCGTCATTTCTTGTACTTTTGCATCCTTCTTACTTAAGATCTAAGCTATTTTCTACCCTAGATATGATTATATTACATTCATGTATCCTTTGGCATACTTTCATAGCTTAATTTTACATGCTTTCATTGTTAGGGTCTGAAAAAACCTTGCATTTCTAAGAAATCTAGCTAATATTCAACCTAGGGTTTGTATCTTAGTGTGTTGTTTCAGATCTTGTAGCATTATTGGGTTGATTAAAGGGATTTAATTTTATATACCTTATCATCCTTGTTGTTTTTTATGTCGTAAAATGTCCCCCTAGGACTTTTACCTCCTAACTTTAGCTCCCATGTCCCTTAGATTTAATCATGCATGTTAAAAATGAATCCTGGAGAAAAATCCCATGAAAGCATAGACAATTGGGGCCTAGGGGTGAACCTTAAGCTTAATATAGACCCACAATAGGTCCTTAGACTTGGGCACCTATGCCCTAGTCCTACCCTATTTTGTCGAGGTCCCAAATTTGAATGTCGGCTTGCGACCGTTAAAAAGGTTTCTCTTATTGGCAAGAGACGCTACTCTGCAGAAGACTTGAATGTTTTCATTGATGGAAATAAGGCAAAGAGAATCCATCAACATGGAAAAGAGACACTAGTTTGGTAGATAATCTTGAGTTGGCAACAAGGCAAAAAATATTTTGGTCCGGAAGCCCAAAATGGCTAAGTATGGGAAGTATTCTAAGGGACAGAAAGTGAATTAATATGCCTCCGCAATTGAAGACTTGTAGATGTGGTTTAGGTATGATATTTATAGCTACCTATTGCTATTATATATGAGTGATCAAGATCTGACTTCCTCCGGAAGTCATCTAGTGAAAAGTCTAAGTCCAGGTGGATAGTGTTAAGACAGAGAAAGTGAATAGTACAGAGTAAAATGGTCTGCATTCCTCCGCAATAGCATATTATGTTATGTGGTTCTATAGAAACCTAGAGATATGTCATGACTAACTAAATCCAAGATTATAGCCTCTGAAATTCAATAGATAATATTTTACAAGCTTCCAAGTATCGGCTTCCAATTTGACAGTGTTTCAGTGTGACAGTGCAACAGTTCTAAGATTTGCATTTTGGTATACAAAATTATTTTGTTCTACGAATTTTAAGGAATGTTAAGAGGTCATTTATGAATCTTAGATATGTATTTTAGAGTCCCATATGGTCCATAGCATAAGTTATGATTTGACAGAGGAGCCTATCATATATGTTCTTAAGGAACAAGCCGACAGGCCTGTAAGATCCTTATGCGGAGAAGGTATAATATCTGGACAATCAATATAAGGGATTACATTATTAGAGCTGACCTATATGAAGACTTGTACATGTTTGTTTGGGTCCACATTGCATATTGTACACAAGATCAAGCCAACAGAATACAACACCATGTGTACATATTTCATACTTTGCTTGCTGACCTGATTAAGAGTTAGATAAAAATTGCGGATATAAATAGAAGATGGATTTTAGTGTTTGTAGTATGGTGGATATGTGATGAGAAGTGTGTGAATGCAAAATATGTGAAGACAAAGGACAAGAGCAAAAGAAGAGAGACCATATGTAGTAGTAGAGCAGCATAATAGGGCAGTCAGAGATGAAGAGTTTAAAGTTAGTATTTTTGTGCTTCATTGGAACTGTAACCATGCATATGTCGATGCAATTTTAGTAGTTCATCTTGGCAGTGAGCCACCCTTCTACTTTCTTTATTCTTCTAATTGGTAGTGAGCCTATTCTTTGGTAGTGACCCTATTCTTTAGCAATGAAGCTCTTTGAGTAGTGATCCCTAAGGCAGTGAGCCTCTTTGTAACTTGGTATTATGTTATCTTAATATATTGTAAGCTAACACTCACCATGGTTTTTTCCTTTTTGGGTTTTTCACATAGAAATTCTGGTGTTCATGTGTTATGTCTTTGTGGTTGCTGTTCCTATTCTTATTCTGCTTTCATGTTATTAATTTCGGAATTTGGACTAGTAAACTTATTAAGAAGTGGTTTTGTGGAATACTGATTCACCCCCCCTTTAGTATTCTTAGTATTCCTTGCTATCAACAATTGGTATCAGAGCCAAGTTCATTGGAAGAAGCTTAATAGCTTAAGGAAGACCTGGGGTAATATAATCATGGCAGCAAGAAGATTTGGAAATTATGAAAGAAACAAGGAACTAGAAGCAATTGTTCTTGATCTGGAACAATCTGAAGTAGAAGTCAAGGATCTAAAGGATAACTTACAAGAAGTTGATGAATGCATCTGAAGATTAAAAGAACAAGTTAAGAAATTCAAAGACAAATACAAAGAAGCTAGCAATCAATTGATATTAGCAAATGAAACTCTGAATGATTTGAAAGAAGTTATAGAAAGAACAAAAGTAGAAGAAGTTCTGAATTTAATGATGAAAAGCAAATTAGAAGATTGTGCCAAACTGGAAAAAGAAATTGTGAGTCTAAAAGTAGACCTAGAAAAAGCCAAGGTCTACGAAGAAAAGTTCAAGATAAGTACTAAAAAAACTTGATGAAATGATTGCTAGTCAAAAGAGTGCTGATGATACGCAAGGTTTGGGATTTGAAAAAGGAGAAAGTTCAAAATTTGGTAAAACAAACACTGCGTTAAAGCAAGACAGAAGAAACCAGTTCAGAAATCAAAGAAGAAGACCTAGAAAACCTCTGGTCAGATAGCCAAATGCTTAGAGGTATCCATCTTTCAATGGCCATTGTTTTAATTGCAATAAGTTTGGTCATAAAGCTACTCAATGTAGGAATAGAGTTAATCAAAATGTTCCATCCTTTTATGGTCAATGTTTCAATTGCAAGAAAATCAGTCACAAATCAAATGAATGCAAAAATCTGGTAAGGAATAGTACCTACAATAGTCAATCATTCAATGGAAAGTGTTTTGCATGCAATAGATTTGGACACATGGCTAATCAATGCAGATCAAGGATGAATTCATTCAGAGGAAGGAATCAAGGACAAGGAAACATTGTGTTTCAATTGCAACAAATTTGGACATGTTGCAAGATTCTGTAGAAGCAAGAATATGAAGAGAAATTACTATGCTGAAGAAAGGAAAATAGAGCAGAGGAATGATAAGGGAAAAGAAAAGGTTGATCTAGCTGAAACCAAGAAGGAAATGGACAAGATCTAGGTCAAGAAAGAAGTAATTAAAGAAGAGGATAGATCTGCACTAGCATCTGATCCAGATACTTCCTACGTGAGGTAAATTGGGTGCTCTAACTTAGGGGGGTAGTGTTGAAAATCCAAAACCCCCAGCCAAAAAGTGGGTGCCAAAATCTGACATGAAGGTATATGATGGAATCTAATGTGACAAATCTCTTAAAAGAAAAACCAAAAGAAAAGAAGTCAATGTGACACATTGCAGAGCAATCTTGATTGACTATCCCTAATAGAGAAATGTTTGATAGCTTTTTGAAAACAACATGTATGATGAGTAGGTTTTGGTAAACAAAGGTTAAAAAGGGTAGCACTCAAAGGACTAATCACTTTGTATTTGAGCGTTCAAGTGTCTAAGGTGTGCTGAAGAAAGATCATAAGCGATGTTAGCAATTTCCAGCAATTCCAAGCAGAGAAAACCCTAATCCAACATTAAGAGGTATTTAGAGTTTGAAACCCTTTCTAAAATTTGCTTGATTATCCATAGAGATGGAAATACCTCAAGTAGTGGATATCACTGAGTGACCACAATCTAAATTCAAGAAACATCCTTTCAAAGTAACCGAAGTCAATCCAATGGGTGCATTTTTTAAAATACCATACAAAGTTCTATATGTGGAAGACGTTAGGGCATATATCCATGTTTCCCTAGATGAGCTCAGTGGCAACAAATTCTTAGATCTATACTTGAAGTTTCTAAGCAATGATCAATTTGACCTAAAGGAAGAATACAAAGTCTTAGAAGAGAAGAAATTTATCCAGTATGTAGAGTTTCCTATTTTTGCTAAGGATGAATGGGTCAAGTTATATCCTAAGTCAAATTCACAATGAATTCATGTGGTTAGGCCAGGCCTTCAAAATCACCAAGGAAGCAATTACGGTAGTAACAGGGTTAAATTCCACCAGAGGAGTACCCTTATTGAAAGCTATGAAGAATCAAACTATTACAAAGGCCACCGAAGCCCAAAATGATAAGAGGGCATTAACCATAAATGACATCACAGACCATGCGGTAAGATTTCCCTCTATGGTCATAGGCTACAAGATCTATTTCTCAAACTGAGAGAACTCTGTCTCCGATACTGCAATATACACTGCATATCAAATGGTCAAAGAGAATGCTAAGTATGATTTGTGTGATTTGCTAAGAATCCAACTACTAGAGAATCTAAAGAAGATCAAGGAAAGTAAAAACTATCCATTCAAATTCGATATGTTGATCATCTGCATTTCTTCTATTTTATGAATGAGTTGTCAAAGATGAAGAATCTATTCTAGTTAACTACCAAACCGGTATCTATCCAAATTAGAAATCTGTTAAGTAGATTTGGAATCCATGATGAGAAAAAGGTAGCCTTATGGGGGTATTTCAAAAAATTTCAAAGCCTAATGCACTCAAGAGAGAATTCCTAAGAAAATTGTTGAGAAGTACAAGGATACTATATGTTTTATCCTTACAAAATATCAATTCTTGATGGAGGCTGTTGAGCCTAGGATAGTTTGGATAATGCCCATGGGATATGAGGTAGATGGACAAATACTTGAAAACTATGCTCAGCATCTGCTCAGCAAACCTAGAGACACTAAAGAAGAGAGGTTTGGGACTTATGAACTAAGTTTAAAACTTCATGTTGAACTCAGGAACCCAGAATCCACTAGGAAGATGAGAAAACAAGTAGAGGAAATTGCTGCAAGATATGGGTTCACAAAAGAACAAGTGACAAAGACAAGGGAAAAAGTACAAGCTACTAAGGAAGCAGAAGAAAAGAGAAAAAGTGAATCAATTGGAGCTCTAGAAGAACCCAAAGGTGAACCAGAAAAACCAGAGCTCTCAAGAAGAACCAGAGGATCCACCCTTGTAGAAGCTGCATCCATTCCCTCCGGTTCCACACCATCTGCAAGTGTGGAAACTCCTGCCACTAGTTCTAAGAGAAAGAAGACTAAGGCCAAGAGAATTCATGTAAGCATAGCTATTGATGAAGAAGAAATAGAATCAGATGAGGAAGTAAAGAAGATGAAAACCGAGGCTACAAAAGCCTCCAGAACTAGTAAAAAGAAACCATCTAGTAAGGGTCAACCTGGGAAAAGGCAAAAGAAATATGTACCTCAAATAGAGGAAGCAACTATAAGTCTTGCTATAATAGTGGATGGAAATCTGAAACCCATTGCTAAGTTGTATGATGAGTATAATGATCTAGACAAGAGGATCATCGAGACTGTTGTTGTAGAATATCTAAACATCTACAACAAGGCTCTAATTGAAATTATTACTGATCTTCCACAGAGCCTGGCAAGCTTAATGAGTACAAGAAAAGAAGCGGCTATGGCAAAGGATGTTGAGCTCAGGGAACACTCATTGATAAGATTATGTCTAGATATCACCCTTGAGGTGAAGGCCAAAATATCTAAAAAGATCAAGGATGCCTTAAGGACCAAGAGAATAATGAACTCATTAATGTTGGGAGAAATTGGTAAAGTGGTCAAGGAAATAGAGGAGATCACTTTGGTAGCATTAAAGAAAAACAATATTCCTACTATTTATGACAATGAAGGAGCAAAAGATGAAGACACATCTCTACCAGAGATAAGCCAAGATCAAGGACCGGAATAGAGTAATCAAGTCCTTGACATTGACACATTGGATATGTCAGACCAAGGCAAAACTGAAACTGATCTGCCTCCTGAGCAATAGGTTGAGGTTGAAGAGAATAGGGAATAGATAAGGATCCCTACATTGGAACAAAACATTGATCAACAAGAAAATATAGACATGGATCCTCTGGAATGCAGTCAAGAAGAAGTATCTGGAAGAGCAAGAGACACTACAGATGTCTCAGTTGGTTCTGGAAGACAACAAGATATAGATGAGTCTGAACTTCTTCATGGACCAATCAACTTGGCCTCATTGTCACTTGTGCAAAAATTCAAATTAGTATCTATTGTCCAGGCCAAGGCATAGGAAGAAATGATAAAATCACATGACCAAGACAATAAATTGATCAATGATGCATCTAACATTCTAGAAAAGGTGATGCTGACATTTCAAAAGGATACCTCATTATCCTCTGTTGATCATCTCAAAGGGCTATTAAACTCTGTAAGTACACATTTTGAGTCTTTTGAAAAATCTCTAGAAGAAAAAGTTAGAAAAGAGTTTGATGAAAAGAGAATGGTTGAGTTAAAAGCTATGATAGCTAGACAAAACTCTATTAGGTAATGGAATAAAAGGCATACAAAGTGCCATTGAAGAATCCAATAAAATACACAAATTTTGTCTATCTTGGCCAAAAATCACAAAGGAATTAGAAGTTAAAATCAAAGACTTGGAACTCAAACTGCTTAATATCTTTGAGACATATAATCTGGTAGTTGAGTCAATAAATGCCAAAGAAACACAAGTTGTAAATATTCATAGTGATTTGAGCTCTTTGATGAAGAAAAGGGAAGAAATCAAAGATAGGTTGTGCCAGCTAAGGGGACTGATAAGTCTAAATATTGATTCCATGACCAATCTAGCAAATGAAGCCTTGAAATCACAAGCACTAATTGATACACCATCAGATGTGTAGAAGGCAGAGAAGATAGTTTTTCTGATGAATGGCCACATCCATATTCTAGAAAGTGCAAGGAATAGATGGAATGGAGAGATATCTCTAATAAAGACTATCTATAATGATATTCTACCTTTAATACAAGTTGAGATGAAAATGTATATCTGTATATATGCAGCAGAATATAACAGTTTTGAACATTTTCACCAATTTTTCTTGAAGTCACACCTTTTCCATTGATGGCAAAGGGGGAGAGGAAAACACGTGAAAAATAAGCATACATCTGAAGGAGAATAGAAAAACAAAGGGTACAAAGTAAGGGGGGAGCAGCACAAGCATTTTTCACTGAGTGTTGCCAAATGCCAAAGGGGGAGATTGTTGGCAAGAGACACTACTCTACAGAAGACTTGAATGTTGTCATTGATGGCAACAAGGCAAAGAGAATCCATCAGCATGGCAAAGAGACACTACTTTAGTAGACAATCTTGAGTTGGCAACAAGGTACAAATTATTTTGGTCCGGAAGCCCAAAATGGCTATGTATGGGAAGTATTCTAAGTAAGGGATAGAAAGTGAATCAGTATGCCTCCGCAATTGAAGACTTGCAAATGCAGTTTAGGTATGATGTTTATAGCTACCTATTGCTATTATATTCCAATGATCAAGATTTGACTTCCTTTGGAAGTCATCTGGTGAAAAGTCTAAGTCCAAGTGGATAGTGTTAACACAGAGACAGTGAACAGTACAGAGTAAAACGGTACGCATTCCTCCACAATAGCATATTTTGTTCTACATTTCATGGAATGATGTGTGGATCTCAGGGAAGGTCGGCCATGAACTACTAAACATTGAATGATGTGTCATTAGGCTCCACAAGTCTTCTCCTTTAGCTGATTGTTTGAAACTGTCTAGGTGCTCTATTCTAAGAAATAGTTGATCTTCTGATAGCGATAACTTTCTAGTACTTAATCCAAATGCTCTGAGTTTTGGATATGATGTAGATGAATGAGTCAAGATGCTAAGTCCATCTTCACAAGGCTTGAAATGCAATTGTGGTAGAATGCGGACTAAAATATAGAAACTACTACTGACTGAACTGAACTAGAAAAAGAAAAGAAACAAACTAAAATGCCAACTAACTAAAATGTAAATGTTTTTGGTTGATACAAGATTTCTCTTGAACTAGGGATGCTCTTGCATCAACATGTAAACTCAATTAAGCTTAAGTAACTAGTGTGAAGAGGACCTAGAAATGACTAACTAGGTAATATCTCTTTTTACACTAACACCCCCCTTAAGTGCAACTTAGGGAGAAGAAAACTAGGCATGAATGCATGAATGAGACCTAGTTATGAAGTCATATTAGGTACTCATGAACAACAAATCTCAATTGGAGAAAAGGAGAAAACCTCATGGGACAAAACTCCTCTCCAAAAGTGAGAATGCAATAACATGTACAAGTGATGAAATGATGGAAGGACTCAATACCCCCAAAGTACACCATCCATCACAAATATACAATTAATATCCCCCCATAAGAAGGAAAGAATGAGACAAGATTTCCCCTAGAATGAAGTAGATCATATGCCAATGGTGAATGCTCGAAGAAGAATACCAAAGAGGATCCAAAACTGCAAACAACATTTCTCCCCTTGGGAGGAAACCAATCCACTCATGGATGTAGAAGAAACTCCAACTCCACAACAAGAGATGAGGAAGGAAGTCTCATGATGCATCATGTCTCTGAAAGCTACTCATGTGTCTCCATGTCTATGCCGAAAGATGCTAGAGTCAAATCAGGAGTCCTAGGCCTAACTGATGAAGGTGATGATCTAGAACCAAGTGGAAACTGAAAAACATCAATCTCTAAAGACAAATATGAGTTGGCAACAACTGTGTTATGACTATCATCAAAGAGGAGATGAATATCCTCAATAGTGTCCTCTAATTCTACAAGATAGGACTCAAAACAAAACTACAATGTATGTCAAGTACTCATCCCACGATGGTGTGTTTGGAAGAAAATAAATATCCTACTGCATTTAATCAAAAAAAATCATGGATGTAGCACTACTCTCAAATGAAGCAACAGGAACTAAAGATGAGATCTCAATGCATGTCATCTAACTACACTACTCATCAATCAATGATGTGTCTACACAAGATGTCTGAGTATGAACATTAGAGGTTTCTACTAATATTAGAATACAAGGTTGATAGAAGCCAAAGTCCTAATAGAGGTCTCTATAGGAGAAGGGGCATCTGTAGAAGTATCTAGATGTCATCAAGAAATTGAAGCTCTTCCCATTCATTAAGCACTACAACTATTTTATGATCATATGGTCAAAAACATCAAGTGGAAGAAAACAATTCAAGGCAGGATCTTATGGGGATGGAGGATCAACTAGATCTCCATACATATCCAAAATTTTGATCCAAAGGTTACGAGGACACTCAATATCTATAGTGGCCATCTGGGTATCAATATCAACACTATAACCAATCACTCCTAGAATGTGTTCAATCTTAGAATTCCACACAAATTTCCACCAATAGGATGTAGGTTGAGGAACAAGTCCACAGAGATGGAGAAAAATATGAAGCCACCTAAAAATCATCAAGATTTCATCTTGACAAGACTTATAATTTCCTCTATCCAATCTTATTACAATAGGATACCTTTTAATACCCATGATTAACTCCTCAAATGTAGTCACACAATAGACCAATCAAGAGACTCAATCCAACAAAAGCACAAGAATACCCTCAAAAAAATTAATGAGCCCCCCAACAAAATATGAGCTTTGCACTTTATACTTAGTGTGATTATAGTTGCCACAAGCCAAAATAGTAAAGTGGACTTCTAATCTTAGTGCACACAAATGCCAAATTAGGCTATAAATGAAAGTACAATGTGGGTACAAAATAAGATCAATCTAATCACAAATCTAAGAAGTACTCAAAAAAATTATGCACTTTCAAAAAATTTTACAAAAAAATGTTACCATATGACCCCGAGTGAAGCCTTTGAAGTTCTAAAAACAAGAACTTCTGAGGTATAAATGAGAGAATCTACAATTTCTAGACAAACTAGACATGAAAATTAAAAACCATCTACACTATGAATCCTATGAAATTCTGGACCAAATAAAAAAATTACTTGAAAAATGGAGAAAATATGACCAAGTTACAGCCCTACATAGTTGGCCTGTCAAAATCAAAATGTAAACTTGAGGGGGTAGAAAAAATGAAAAGGCCCTATTGACGTCAAGCTGACGTGATGCTAATGTCAGCAAGGGTGTTGATGGAATATTCGCTGACCCATCGGTATATTCGCTTGGAATACCAAACCACTGATGAAATTTTGGAAACCACTCGAAAGGGCCTAAAACCATCGTCTGAGCTTGAGAAACCACCTGCCATATTGTGAAAGTGATTTTGAGGGGAAATATTGTTGTGTAGAATCTACCAACCTAAAAAAAATTGTAAAAGTTTCCAGTGTCCAATTTCGACGATTGAATAGGTGATCTATAGGTTTTGATGCCTTCTAATCATAATGGTGCAGTCCATTTTACACCAGGGTGCACCAAAAATTAGCTCTTGGCCAAATCTGACAGAAAAGGAGGGAAGAAGATCACAAATCTACTATGATACCATGCAAACAATTGGTATCAGGTTAGGAGCCCCAGGCACTTAGAGTGTGGCTTAAGGGGGTGTTGGAAGTAAGCCACACCTGGATCGACAATGGATTGGCCACAAGGGGCTAGTAGCTCATTTGGTAGAGCACTCCGGTAGAAAATGGAAGGCCTTAGGTTTGAGTCCTAGCTAGTCCATATGAGAAACAACTCAACAAGTGATATCAAAGCCAGACTAGGAGCCCCAAGCACCTACAATGTGTCTTAATGGGGGTGTTGGAAATAAGCCACACCTAGACCGATGATGGGCTGGCCATAGAGGGACCCATAGCTCAGTTGGTAGAGCACTTTAGCAGCAAATGGAAGGTCCTAGGTTTGAGTCCTAGTTATTCCATATGAGCAGTAGCTCAACAAGTGGTATTAGAGCTCCAGATCTATAGTCTCCTTCCCTTCGTTTTGAGAGATTTGGCTAAGACCTAATTTTTGGTACGTCCTACTGCAAAATAGACTACACTATTGTGATCAGAAGCCATCAGATCCTATAGGTCACCTATCCAAATGCCAAAATTAGAGATAGGAAAATTTTACAAAAAAAAATTTAGGTTTGAAGATTCTATAGGGCAAAATTTTTGTATTGTTGTATGTATTCCATACAGTTGTACGGATCTGTACCTGGTCGTACTCCCTATGTCATCGCCTTCAGCCTCCATCAACAATTTTTTTTCTACATCGAGGGTAAAAAAATTTAAAAACATTTTTATGTGGATATTTTTTCTCAGGACCCTGCATCAGTAGGGTACCCACTAGGTACAGGCAGCTTCGAGAGTGCCATGTGGTGTTGCCTCCTGACCATCTTCGATCTCTGATGGGTAGTAGAATCTTCTTAATCAGAGGTATATATCCTCCCTCTAGCATAAAAATCTTCAGATTCCATAGAATCTTTAGTGAGATTCACCTTTAAACAACTTATATGACTTGATAGGCATTTTTCACACTCAACAGGCGGTTTTGCCCTTTTGGGGGTGGTTTTTAGAAAATTGACGGTGATTTTGAACATGTAGGGAATATACTGGTGGATCAAAGAATATTCCATCCACACCCCTACTAATGTCAGCATGACATCAACATGACATCATCGAGCTTGGGCCCTATTTTCTTCCCCCCCTCCAACTTTCATTTTCATTTTGGTAGATGAACTTCTAAGGCCGATATCTGGCTCATATTTGCAGACTTTTTTTGAGAATTTTTTATTTGGGCCAAAATTTTGGAGGCTTTGCAATGGTGCAATCATTTTTTTGTTTTGGTGCCTGGTTTGTCTAGAAATTTTAGATCTTCAACATTTTTGTTAGGCAGTTCCCATTTTTGGAACTTCTAGGGCTCCATTTGAGCTCGTATGATAATAGTTTTTGGTGAAACACATTTTGAAGGTGCATAATTTTTCAAGTACTACTCAGATTGGTGATCCATTTGATCTCATTTTGTACCCAAATTGTACTTCCAGTATAAGGCCTATTTTAGCATTTGCATGCACTAAGGTCAAAAGACCACTTAGCTATTTTGGCTTGTGGAAATTGTAATTGCACTAAGTATAAAGTTCCATCATCATATTTTGCTGGGGGGTTCTCTTGATTGAGTGAATTTGGGGGGATGTTCTTGTGGTGTTTTTTGCTTTCCTAGTGTAATCATGTCTCCTAGTTTGTGGAAATTGAAATGTGATTATTGTGGGAGAAAATGACATACTTATGATGACTGCATACTTATGATGACTGCATACATAGGAAAGAAAATGGCATACTTATGATGACTGCATACATAGGAAACTTGATGAGTTGATAGATTTGTATAAGATTTGTCAATTAGAATAGTTGTGCATTATAAATGGAATCAATTTTCCATATTCTTCTAATCCAGCATCAACAAATACAATTGATGCTCACACTCAGACATCTTGTGAGAACACATTTCCACCACATGTTGACTACATCTGAGTCTAGTGTTGCTTCTTCCAGTGACTCAATGCAACAAGATCATATTGATCTTCCTGATTTGGATTCTTATTTATTAGGCATCTCATTCTTGCTTGTGAAGTCTCATCTTTCAGATTTGGAGGACACTATTGAGGATATTCATCTCCTCTTTGATGGAAGTCATAGCGCAACTATTGTCAACACATATTGTCAAAAATCCTTCACAAAAAGGGCCTCCTATGTACTTTCAAACCTGTCTCCACCCTCAGAAATCTCATTCCTTCTACCAAAGATCCTAGGAGTAATCTATTCAACTCTGGGGTCTATAAGATTGTCTGCTCCTATGGGACCCCATACATTGGGGAAATGGGCCATTCCATTAGCACCAGGATCAAGGAACATTGTGCAGACATCAGGCATGATCATGTTTCCAAATCTGCTCTAGCCGAGCACTCCTACAATACCAAGCACCACATCTGTCTTGAGCACACCCAAGTCTTAGTGAAGGAAGATTGTTTCTTCAAGAGGAAAGAGGAAACTCCAAGAAGCCATCTTCATTAGAAGGCACCCCTCCAATCTCAATCGTGATGAAGGGTGGCAGATCAGCCTGGCTTGGCAACTGTTATTGAACTCCCTCCAGTCACACCCTACCTCTTCTTGATTCCTTGGGCCCTATCCTTACCCAGCTTGTCATTTGTTTCTCCTTTTTGACCTCTTTTTATCTTCCCATTCCCCCTTCCTCTCCCTCCCTTACCTTTCCTTGTTATCCCTCTTTTCCTTCCCCCCTTCGTGTTGCCCTTCTATATTGCTTTCCACTCCTTGTTCCCCCTCTCACACACGAACTGACACACACACACACACACACACACACACACACACACACACACACACACACACACACACACACACACACACACACACACACACACACACACACACACACACACACACACACACACACACACACTTTCATTTTTCTTTCTTGTCTTATTCCTCTTCCTTTCATTTCTCATACCTTTATCCTTCTTGCCTTTTAGATTGTTTTGGTTTTTAATTCCTTTATCTTGCTTCCACTCAAACCCCCTTTTTTCTTTCTTGCTTTGCTCCTTGTCTTTTCATTTTTTCATACCCTCAATCTTCTTCTTGTCTTTATATTGTTTTGATCTCCTTACCTTATTTGTCTTTCTCGTGCTCCCAATTATTTTTATTTCTTTGTCATACTATTGACTTATATTTATATGTCATGTATATGATATATTAATGACATATATTCATCTATATTTAATTATTTCTCACTTATTTAGTTATTAGTATCTTCCTTTGCATTTTCTTGTGGGTTTCTATTGTTTTGTGTATTTTTATTTATTCATGTGTAGGTTTTTACATGCATTTGTCTTCACTTCATGCATTCTTAACCTTCACTTCTCACCTATGTTTGAGTCTGTACATTTTTGTGGTCTTCTATAGTGGTGTTTGTTTTTGTGTATACCCTTGTATGTATTTATATTTGCTTATGTTCTCTCGGTTTATCATTTTATATTATACTACAATGATGTGTATTTATATATCATTTATATGATATATAAATATATATTCATTAGTTCTTTTTCATTTTTGTTTACCTATTGATATGTGTTTACATATCATTTTGTGACATGTTCCTGACACATATTCATATATCATTTACATATATTTATACTTCATTTTTAGGATATGCTTCTCATCATTGATATGATATACTATTGATAGGTTTTTATTAACATATATGTACATATCGTTTTGATATCTCTCTTTTTTTTTTTATCTTGAGGATGTCAAGTTTTGTTTGCATTTTTGGGCTCATTTGGGCCTATAGTTAGACATAGGGTTTTGTCTTGATTAGCTGCATGGGCTCTCTCCTCGTCTTTACAATTTTTTGGTGCTTGTTTCAGTGCATTTTTAGGCTCTTTTGTTTCCACTTAGTTGTCAATTTTGTTGTTTTACCTTTTTTTAGCATTTATTTGTCATATAAATATACATATTTGTATATTTTTAGTTTTCACTTAATTATTGTTATAGCATTTAGCCTTTATTCATTTACTTGATATACTGAGGTTATGTATTTATATATCATTTATTTGATATAGTATTGACTTGTATGTGTATTTTATTTATATTTTTCCATATGTCATTCACATGATTGCCTCACTTTTATATCATCTATTTGGCTTACCAATTTTATGTATATATATATATATATATATATATATATATATATATATATATATATATATATATATATATATATATATAGACTTGTATATATGTTTCATTTATATTCATCTATATTTCATTTACTTGATATGTTTCACTTATTTATCATCTTTTGGTTTTCTAATTTTATGGGTTTATTTATTTATCATTAGTTGATTCATTAAGGATATATATATATATATATATATATATATATATATATATATATATATATATATATATATATATATATATATATATATATATATATATATATATATATATATATATATATATATATAGATATATATCTTTTATATTTATATATATTTATATACTAATTATATATACTTATAGATATGTGTCTTATCATGTCCTCTTTATGTGCCTTATTTAGGTCTTTACCATTCTTCTCATTGTTTGGTAGCTTTTAATATTTTTAATTTCTTCTTTTGCACACCTCACCAACCCAAACCCCACCTGCTCTTCCTTTTAAAGGATAAGTTTGCAATCCAACTCATAACCATCCTCTTCTTGATGATGGATCACTAAGTGTGATCCAAAATGTTGAAGCAAAAACATACACAGTTTAATCCAGAAGCACTATTACAATGATTTTTAGTTTTCACTTGATTCTGGTTTGTCACCTTCATTAGGTAGACCTCAAACTCCTAATTTGATTGTGGCATCTTTCGGCATCAACATGGAGACACATGAGTAGCTTTCAAAGACATCATACTTCATGAGACTTCCTTCCTCATCTCTTGTTTTGAAGTTGGAGTTTCTTCTACATCCACTTGTGGATTGGTTTCTGCCCAAGGGGAGAAATGTTGTTTGTCAGCTTTGGATCCTCTTTTGTCTTCTTCAAGCATTCACCATTGGCACAAAAGCGACTTCATTTTTTTTTTGGGGGGGGGGGGGGTGGGGGACATCTTGTCTCATACTTTCCCTCTTATGGGGGGCTATTGATTGTATATTTGTGATGCATGGTGTACTTGGGTGTATTGAGTCCTTCCATCCTTTCATCACTTGTACATGTTGTTATTACATTCTTACTTTTGGAGAGGAGTTTTATCCCATGACGTTTTCTCCTTTTCTCCACTTGAGATTTGTTGTTAATAAGTACCTAACATGGCCTCATAGCTAGGGCTCATTCATGTATTCATCCCTAGTTTGCTTCTCCCTAAGTTGCACTTAAGGGGGGTGTTAGTATAAAAAGAGATATCACCTAGCTTGTCATTTCTAGGTCCTCTTCACACTAGTTACTTTAGCTTACATAGGTAGTAGTTATGTCATTAAATATTTTGTTTTCATTAGTTAGTTGAGTCTACATGCATTCACTAATGTATAACTATGTGTATTTAATAGTTTTGTAGTAGTTGTCTCATGTCATAACATTAAGACACTTGTCATATTACAAATTGTCTTACATGAATTTATTTATTAGTGGTGTCTAGGTGCATTAATTAATATTGTGTCATCTAGTTAGTTGTTCCACTATGTTGGACTTGAGTCTCACCTCTCACCTTGCCTATATAAGGGAGGTATCTCATTGTACAAATCAATTGAGTTATAGTCAATATTTGCATCTAGTAAATTTTATGCATAATTATTCTTGGAAATATTGCTTTTCTCTCTTGTTGTGGCTTGAATTGATTGTAGGTGATCCTAGGAGTGCTTGAGTCCATTATCAAATCTTACTTGGTATCAGATCTCATCTATCAGCCCTTACATGGTATCAAAGTAGATCTGCGTTCTCCTTCCCTCCTTTTTTGAGATATTTGGCCAAGAGCTAATTTTTGGTGCATCCTAGTGCAAAACAAGCTGCACCATTGCGATCAGAAGGCATCAAAACCTATAGATCACCTATTCAATCATCAAAATCAAGCACTGCAAAATTTTGCAATTTTTTTTTACGTTGGTAGAATCCACAAGAGAAAAAATTCGTATGACCATACAAAGTTATACAGTCATACGAACCTACACATCAGCTAGCATCACCCTCTATATCATCTTTAGCATCAACAATCTCAGTTCCTGCATCAGTAATTTTATTTTCTAGATCGGGAGTATAAATTTATTTTGCAATGTTTAATATTTCTACGGATATTTTTTTGCAAGTACCAAAAGGTATGGCAAGCTGTGTGGGGGTGCCACGTGGTGCAGGCCCCCCACATATCTCTTAACTGACATACTCCTCATTGTCTAGTGGCTTCCTAATACTGACGGTTGCCTTCTATTCTGACCAACATTTACAAACGTCAGTTAATGGTCAGTGGTGGCATCTTCTTAGATTCCACAAAATATTTGGAAAGATTCATCTTAGAACCACTTTCGTGACCTGGTAGGTAGTTTCTCGACCTTAGATGACATTTTTTCCCTTTTGAGGGTGGTTTTCATAAAATTGACAGTGGTTTTGAACCCCAAAGAATATACTAAATTCCTAGGGAATATTCCATTCATGACCCTACTAACATCAACATGACATCAGTATGACATCATTAGCCTTGGGCCCTATTTTCTCACCCCTCCATTTTGTATTTTGAGTTTGGTAGGAAAACTTCAGAGGCCAATATCTTGCTCAATTTTGCTCCATTTTTTGAGCAATTTTTTTTGTTTTGGGCTAGAATTTCACATACTTCATAGTGGTACAATTAGTTTTTATTTTTGATGCATGGTTTTTCCAAAAATTGTAGATTTTCATTATTGTTGTTGAGCAGTTCCCATTTTTGGAATGTTCGGGGCTCCGTTTGAGCTCATATGTTAACATTTTTTGGTGAAATGTTTTTCAAGGTACATGATTTTTTGAGTACTACTTAGATTTGTGATCCATTTGATCTCATTTGTACCCAAATTGTACTTTTAGTATAAGGCCTATTTTGGCATTTGCATGCACTAAGATCAAAGACACTTAGCTATTTTGTCTTGTGGCAATTATAATTGCATTATGTATAAAGTGCTATCATCATATTTTATTGGGGGCCTCATTGATTTTGGTAGGGTAATATTGTGTTTTTGTTGGATTGAGTCTCTTGATTGGTGTATGGTGTGACTAATTTAGAGGAGTTAATCATGGATATTAAAAAGCATCTAGCTATAATTGAATTGAAAAGGGGGAACTATAAGTCTTGGAGAGATGGAATGCTAACATCTTTTAGATGGCTAAATATTCCATCCTTTCTCTATGAGCTTGTTCCTCAACTTGAGTCATTTGATAAATTCACTATATGGTATCAAAAACGTGTTTATGTAGCAACTTTTCTTGGTTTCAATATAACCTTTGACACAATGTGTACATTTCCATGGATTGATTCCCCTTGTACTCATTCGACCTTAATTTGGGAGCTATATGAAGATCATGATATTGCACCATTCCTAGATGATCATGTTGCAGATTGTTTGAAACCACTTGATGTTTTTCTACCATATGATTTTCCAATAGCTATGAAGCTTAATGAATAGGAATAAATTAAATGTCATGATGACATAGAGACTTCTCATGATATGTCTCCTTTAGAGACTTCATGCACTCCAGCATTAGCAGCTATTTTAGATGTTCACACTCAGCCATATTATGTGGACACGTCTTCATCACCTATTGCTTCTTCCAATGACTCAATGCAGCAGTATCATATTAGTCTTCCTGATTGGGATTCTTGTTTATCAAACATATCTTTCTTGTTTGTGGAGTCTCATTTTACAAATTTGGAGGACACTGTTGAGGATATTTATCTCCTCTTTGATGACAGTCATAGCACAATTTTTGTCAACCCATATTTGTCTTTGGAACTTGATGATTTTCAGTTTCCACTTGGTTATGGTTTGCCACCTTCATCAATTAGGCATGGGACTCCTAATTTGATTGTGGCATCTTTTGACATCAACATGGAGACATATAAGTAGCTTTCAGAGACATCATACTTCATGAGACTTCCTTCCTCATCTCTTGTTTTGGAGATGGAGTTTCTTGTACATCCACCAATGGATTGGTTTCTTCCCAAGAGGATAAATGTTGTTTGTCAGTTTTGAAGCCTCTTTGGTCTTCTTCTCTAAGCATTCACCATTGACATAGGAGCTACATCATTTTTTTTTTTTTTTTTTTGGGGGGGGGGGGGGGGCGGGGCGGGGAGGGTGGGTATCTAGTCTCATTCTCACTCTCTTATGGGGGTATTGATTGTATATTTGTAATGGATGGTGTACATGAGGGGTATTAGTTGTTCCATCCTTTCATCACATGTACATGTTTTTAGTGTATTCTCACTTTTTGTAAAGGAGTTTTGTCTCATGAGGTTTTCACCTTTTCTCCACTTGAGATTTGTTCTTCATGAGTACCTAACATGGCCTATTAGCTAGGACTCATTCATGCATTCATGCCTAGTTTCCTTCTACCTAAGTTGCACTTAAGGGGGGTGTTACTGTAAAAAGAGATATTACCTAGCTAGTCATTCCTAGGTCCTCTTCACACTAGTTACTTTAGCTTATTTAGGTAGTATTTATGCCATTTAATATTTTGTTTGCGTTAGTTAGTTAATTAGTTGAGACTATTAGTGCAAATAGTGTCATTATCTAACTAGTTTAGATATCACCTCTTTGAAGGTTTGACCTATTCACACATAGGCTTAAGTTTACTTAGTCTTTTAGGAGTTTGTCTCATTTTGACATGTGTCTTTAGCTATGTGAGACACCTCTTTCTTTTTGGCTTACCACTTGCCTTCACACATCTCATGTGATTTATAAAAGTGTTGCATTCTTGTAGGGGTAGTCGGTAGTTCAGTCCTACGTCCCGACCTCCTTCTCCTTGCTTATTTATGCAAGGCTTCTCTTTATATTTTACACACTCTCATTGTATATGATAGATATGTTCTTGTGCTCATATTTTCACTTGTGGAAGGTTGCATTCTTTGTGCTTGTTGATCTTGGATGCTCCAACATGGCATCAGAGTCATACTTGTTCTTACCTTACCTACATCAACTTCTATAGTGACAGATTCTATAGATATTTGAGTCCAAATATTTGAATATGTCATCATGTATTATGACATCCTATGTAGTAGTACCAGATTCTTCTGGGTCTAGTTATCACCATATAGTTATGGTCCCTCTACTTGAATCTCAACATTTGTCACATGTCAAAATTGGCTTGGAGATCCTTGAGCATCCTTCGAAGACATCATGCGCATCATCTGCATCTTTGAATCATGTGCAAAATTTAGAGACCTTCATACTTCTTCCTATATGTTCCTATCCAGAATGGGAAGATTCTTTGCACACTTCTATGGTTTAATTTCCTCCTAAGGGGAGAAATGTTGTTCAAAAATTTTCAATCATCTTCAACATCCACTCTCAAGCATCTACTAGTACTAAAGGAGGTATTTTGAGAGGAGATTGCATGGTTAGTCTTCTCATATCAGTTTTGGGAGGATCCATTTCCTCACATGGAGTTCTTTACTTCACATTTTTAGGGGGGGTCACATAGACCTTCTCATCTTCTCTCTCCTATGGAGGGAACATCATATTGTACATTAGTGTTAGAAGTAGTCCTTGGGGGGTCATGTATAGTCCTCCTTCTTTCTTCTTCACTTGTACAATTCTATTTGTATCATTTCTCTTTTGGAGGAAAGTTTTTTCCCATAGGGTTTTCTTTCTTTCTCCACTTTATGAGAAATTATTTGTACATGGGTACCTAACATGGCCTTGTAGCCAAGACCCATCATCTTTGTATTCTCCCTAAGTTGCACTTAAGGGGTTGTTAGTGTAAATAGTGTCATTATCTAACTAGTTTAGATATCACCTCTTTGAAGGTTTGACCTATTCACACATAGGCTTAAGTTTACTTAGTCTTTTAGGAATTTGTCTCATTTCGACATGTGTCCTTAGCTATGTGAGACACCTCTTTATATTTAGCTTGTCACTTGCCCTCACACATGTCATGTGAGTTAGACAATTCTTGCATGCTTGTAGGGGTAGTTAGTAGTTCAGTCCTACCTCCCTACCTCCTTCTCCTTGCCTATTTATACAAGGCTTCTCTTTGTATTTTACACACTCTCATTATATATGATAGATATTCTCTTGTGCTCATATTTTCACTTGATGAAGGTTTCATTCTTTGTGCTTACTGATCTTGGTTGCTCCAACAAAGACTTCTCCCAATATGCCTCCTTTAAAAACTACATGCACTCCAACATTAGCAGTTATTTCATAAGTTCACACTTAACCATCTTGTGTAGACACATCTCCACCACCTGTTGCTCTATCTGAGTCCAGTGTTTCTTTTTCTAGTGATTTAGTACAGTAGGATCATATCAATCTTCCTGATTGGGATTCCTATTTATCAAACATATCATTCTTATTTGTGGAGTTTCATCTTTCATATTGGAGGACATTATTGAGGATATTCATCTCCTCTTTGATGATAGTCATAGCACAGCTTTTTTCAGCCCATATTTGTCTTTAGAGCTTGATGATTTTCAGCTTCCACTTGGTTCTAGTTTGTCACCTTCACTAGTTAGGCCTAGGACTCTTGATTTGATTGTGGCATATTTTGACATCAACATGGTGACACATGAGCAACTTTCAGAGACATCATACTTCATGAGACTTCCTTCCTTATCTCTTGTTTAGGAGATGGATTTTCTTCTACATCCACCATTGGATTGGTTTTTCTCAAGGGGAGAAATTTTATTTTCAAGTCTTGGATCCTCTTTGGTCTTCTCCTTCGAGCATTCACCATTGGCACAATAGCTACTTCATTATGGTGGGACATCTTGTCTCATTCTCACCATCTTATGGGGTGGCTATTGATTGTATATTTGTGACATGGATAGTGTACTTGGGGGGTATTGAGTCCTTCCATCCTTCATCACTTGTACATGTTATTTCATTCTCACTTTTGGAGAGGAGTTTTGTCCATTGAGGTTTTCTTCTTTTCTCGACTTGAGATTTGTTGTTCATGAGTACCTAACATGGCCTTGTAGTCAGGACTCATTCATGCATTCAAGCCTAGTTTTCTTCTCCCTAAGTTTCACTTAAAGGGGGTGTTAGTGTAGAAAGAGATATTACCTAGTTAGTCATTTCTAGGTCCTCTTCACACTATTTCTTTAGCTTACTGAGGTAGTAGTTATGTCATTTACTATTTTGTTTGCATTAGTTAGTTTGAGTCTACATGCATTCAATAATGTATAAATATGTGCATTTAATAGTTTTTCCCTAGTTGTCTCCTATCATAGCATTAAGACACTTGTCATATTACAAGTTGTCTTATATGCATTTATTTATTAGTGGTGTCTAGGTGAATTAATTATTTGTGTCATCTAGTTAGTTGTTCCACTATGTTGAACTTGAGTCTCACCTCTCACCTTGCCTATATAAGGGAGGTCTCTCATTGTACAAATCAATGGAGTTGTAGTCAAGCTTTGCATCTTGTAAATGTTATGCATCATTATTCTTGGAAATATTGCTTTTTCTCTCTTGTTGTGGATTTAATTGATTGCAGGTGATCCTGAGAGTGCTTAAGTCTATTACCAACTCTTACAATTCAAGAGTTGAAAACATTACTTCAAGAACAAAATGAGGAAATTAGAGGCCTACAAGAGTAGATGAACCAATAATTGGGGAAAATAGTAGAAAATACAAAACTACAAAGGAATTTGTTAAATAAAAATAAATAGATTAAAAATTTAACAAACGATTTTGTAAATTTCTTAGCAATATTTGTAGATAAATAGAAAAAGGATTAAGAAGATTTGATAGACATAATAAACCAAGTGGTAGAAATGGAAGAAGAACTTGGAGAAGTTAAAGAAAAAGCAACCATAGAAGAAAGAGGAGTTCAAATTGAACCAGCTAATATAGAATGGTTTCAAGTGCACATCCCTATTATATTGTAGACATTGATGGCACATTGTTACTTTCTAAGGCAAGAAGGAGCTAAGAATAGTAGGCTAAAAATAGATCTTGTAATGTTGCATAGAGAATATGACCAACTATATGAGGGAAAGAATGAAGCTTGTAAAATTGGAGAATTGCTTCTATCATGCAGAAATCCCTCAAGAATGTATATTATGTTTTTAAATGAGCAAACCTTGAGGTAGAAGCTACTAAGGTTTCATTGCAATCTTTTCCATGATCCAAATGATAAAAATTCATGGAAGCATTCAAAATAGCCCCTCCTGAACAACAAAATCTATTGTGTGAATTCTTCACACAATTTATTGTCTAAGAAGAATACAAATTTTTACATCAATTTGTTTGTGGGTGAATTATAGTTAAGGTCATTTATTTCCACTTTGTAAAATCAAATAAACTAGCAGAATATGACCAAGTAATATTTTTAGGCAAAAAGACCATTGGCCTATTGATGAGGAATCATCACAATAAGTCTAGGGAATTCTAGAAATAATTTAGGAGACTAAAGAAATTTGAAGTAATGTAGCAAAATTATAATGACAATCTCAGACTCTGTTATGAAACTTTTCAAGTTAGTTCTCAATTACCTGGTAGAGCCTTTATGAAATGTGAAGAAAGGTACACCCCTTTACCCTTATATCTAAAAAGAAGATAAATTATTCCCCCACTAATCTTAAATGGTCATTCAAGAGACCACAGGGATTGGAGGAAATGATAAAAGAGCTACAAGTAAAGTGGGTTGGGAAGAGGTTTAGGCTACCACTACTACTCCAGCCAACTCCTCTAGTACATGTAACTATAGAAGAATTTTAGTGGGAATATCAGAGATGGAGTCTCAAGGTAAAATTGGGTAAGGGATTTATTCATGATCCTAGGATATTGGACCCCTTAGCAAGATCAGTATATGTTGCCACAATAATGGGTTACACTTTCTAGGACATCTTGATTTTTGTTGAAATCACATATTTTTAGAAAATATAATTATTTAAGCCTTGAAAGGTTTCATTTAAAGGATTTTAATTGAAGAGGGTTTGATAAAATCCCCTCATATTCAAACCCTCTTAGATAGAACCCCGCTAGTTTTAAACCATACCTATAATGGAGTCTCCTCTACACCTATCAAAATGCTAATAAAAACTACTTTTGATCTACCTTTTGGGGGATCAAATGAATTCATTTAAAATTTATGTTTTGTAAGTATGTAGTCCTTATTATAAGCTTTCCAAAAAGTATAATTTTGAATATATTTAATTTGATTATTATATTTATTTTTAATTTTTTGTGAATGTAGGTTTTTCATCGAACATCAAGTTCTCTATTCTACACACATGGAAAATTAGTAAATTAGTGAAAAAAAACTCTAAAAAATATCTATGCCCTAGGTATTGATGTCCTTGTTTCAACAATTTTTCTTTTTTGAATTTTGATACATACAAAAAAAGTTATGTTTTACAGAATATGCCTATGTCTAAATTATAAATGGTTTGACTTCAAAACTCAATTAAAAAAAAATCAACAAAACATTATGAAACCAAATGCATGCCCTATATATTCGTGTTACTAATCTAAATTCAGAAGAATCAGAATTTTATCCTTTGTAGAAAAAAAGTTATGTGCTACAGAATACACATCACTTTAAAAAAATGTTGTTTACTATTAAAATCTAGTTATCAATAGAGACGCAATTTTTTTTACAATTTATCTCCAATTTTTTTAAAAAAATATATATTTAGAATTACAAACAAAATCTCACAAATCACTAGTTCACATCATCTTCAAATTCCTAACGCTTTAGTGGCTATAGGTGTCAGAAAGTGAAGATTTAGTACAAAATGTTGATTTCAATGTCAAGTTTGGTCAAAAAGTGTAACCCATTATTGTAACATAGCAAAAAGAGAGAAGCAAAGAAGTAGGGGAAACCAAGAGGGTCATCATAACAAAGAGCAGGAGGACTTGCTCAATCTTAGGAGGGGGAGAGAGTGATGAGGTAAAAATTAACCTCATCATATTTTAGAAATTGCCTCCTTTCCACGGCTTATTGAATATGCCATGCCAATATCATTTGATTTTAGGATAAATTGTTATTTATTTGTTTAAAAATAATGTATAATACTTTATTTTCTATTCTGGATGAATTGAATTCCTAAACTAATTATTGTGGTTGCAAAAAGATCTATTTTTTTTATAAATAGGGCCATATAGCAGTGCCAAAAAGGAAGAACCTACAAAGGAAGAACTTCTCTGGAATAGTAGTGCTGGAACATATGCCCCAAAAATAGCTCCTGAAAGACCTCAACACCACTCTGCATCCTCGAGATACAATGTACCTATTTTTCCTTCAATGCACAATAATGTTGGGAATTAAGGTGTCTCAACCTTGGTAATTCCTTGTATTATTTTCATTGTATTTATTTAATCATTGCCTATGTTGTAAATTAAATTGTAAATTCATATTGTCATCTTGTGGGATGTGGCACGGTGATGTGTCATCCTACATGGAACATGACAACTTGTAATTTTGTCCTCACATGAGGACATAGGCATCCCACTTTGTGCTAGGAATATTTTGCTATGTGTCAGCATCTTGGATGTTGTGTAAGGGAATATTGATCGTAACAGTCATGACAGATTCCTATGTTGAAGTTATGACATGTAAGAGTCAGAAATAGGGGATTCTATAATAGGTGAAGACATGTGTCGAAGAGCATCTTTGAAAAAGGCATCTTTGGGCACCCCAAGGTGGACTATGACATGTTGTAAGAGAATATGTTATTTATAGCCTGTGTATGACAGATTCTCTTACAGCTGTAATTTATAACTGCTATGACAGATTCTATGATAGTCGTAAGAGTCATAAGAGCATCTGTCATAGCCCATTTTGGAAATAGGTGACCTCTTTGGGATGGGGTGTGTGGACAAGTGTCAGAATCATCTTACAATGTTGACCAAGTGTCCATAGGCATAGGTTTTGGGCCATGAGGCCAAGTTGGACGCCCATTCCAAGATAGAGACAATTTTGTATTATATTTTCTATATAAACATGTGCTTGGAGGAGGAGATGTATTACAAGTTTGACAGGTACTATTATGCTGCTAGTTTATCTCTAGATACGAGTGTCGAAGACTCTTAAGAGCTTGCATTGCAAGTGTATTGTAAACCATTCCAGTTTTGATAATACATTGTTCAGGTTTTGGAGTGTGGGGTTTTCCACCTGATAAGGGTTTTCCCTACATATATCTTGTGTCTCTCTTCTTCTGTCTCACTTTCTTGTTTATGTGTTTGTTGCAATATCTTTGTTATCTCTATTAGTGGGTTTAACATTGCTATAATAGTAAGGATAAAATTGAATTTGCATTCTCCTCCCCTCATTAGATTAGTGTAGGAAGTGATTTCTGCACACCTAGCCTCCTTTCAGTTGGTATTAGAGCTTGATCACCTTTGGTCCTAGTTGTTGGGTAGGGATTTTTTGACCTGATCTTAGGTTGAGTGGGAGTGTTGTACAGAGTATTCTATATCTTGTTGCAGCAAGGAGATGGCAACCACATCCAGAAGGTTAAAGGTTGAGAAATTCAATGGCAATAATTTTGAGTTGTGGAAACTCAAGATAGAGGACCTACTTGTTGATCGTGACTTATGGGAAATGGTATCTGGTGTGAAACCTACAGCAATGTCACAAGCTAATTGGGACCTCAAAGATTAGAAAGCTAAGGGTCTCATAAGACTCTGTTTAGCTAACTCTATCCTGTTGAATGTCCATGAGGAGAAGAGCACGAAAGATCTTTGGAAGAAGTTGGGTGATGTTTATCAGGCCAAGTCCTTGGTAAACAAACTCTTCCTGAAAAAGAAGTTGTTCACTCTGAAGATAGAAGACAGATGATCTATTGCAGACCACATGAATGATTTCAACATGATCATTGCACAATTGACATCTGTGGGTGTAAAAATAGAGGAGGAGGATCGTTGCATGACCCTACTTTGTTCTTTGCCAGATTCATGGGAACATCTTGTAATGGATATCAGAAGCACCACTACCACCTTCAAGATGGAAGATGCAGTGTCCTCGTTGTTATCTGAAGAAATGCGGAGGAAGTCTTCTGAGGCAGCCAAAGAGGCTCTTGTGGTTCATGGAAGACCCAAAGAGAAAGGGAAGAAGAAGGACAAGAAAGCTGAGAAGGGCAGATCCAAATCTTGTGGGAGATCCAAATCTCCTAGAAAGTCCAAGGCTCTCTGTTGGAATTGTGAAAAAATTGGGCATTTCTGAAAGGAATGCAAAGAGGAGAAGAAAAAGAAGAAGAAAGCTCCTATTCATATTCTGACAAGTCACAAGATGATGGTGATGCCTTTCTCACAGCCCTGGCCACCCACGCATTTGATGATGTGTGGTTGATTGATTCTAGTGCATCATTCCACATGACATCACATCGAGACTAGTTCACAAAATATGAAGATTTTGATGGTGGAAGAGTGTACCTGGTTGATGACTCTGATCTGAAGATTGTTGGTCGTGGAAGAGTCTCAATCTGATTCCTTGATGGACGAGTGAAGGGGATCACTGGAGTTATGCACATTCCAGGCCTTGCACGGAACCTCCTTTTTGTAAGTATGTTGAATGATACAGGTGTACAGGTTGTCTTTTCGAAGGATGGATGCAAGATGACTAGAGGATCTATGGTGCTTGTAAAGGGTACTCGAAGAGGTACTCTGTTTTACCTGGAGGCATGCACTTCATAGTACAATAGTTCTTCTGACTCAAAGAAACGAGTTGCAATCACTTCATCCCCACCATCTAAATGAGCAGTGAAGAAATCTGTTGTAACTAGTTCTGATGGTAGTGCACATGCTATGGAAGCTAAGCTTCCTGCTGTTATGGCATTTGAGATATGGCCACATTGGTGAGAAGGGTCTGTGTACCCTAAAAAATAAAAACCTCGTTGAGGGGTTAAATGATTGTAATCTAGAGTTTAACTTTTGTAAACATTGCATTTATGGAAAGCAAAACCGTGTTCAGGTTTACTCTAGTTCTCACAAGTCTTCTAGTGTATTGGATCTTATTCATTCTGATGTGTTTGGTCCTGTTAATGTTCCTTCAATTTCAAAATCTATATATTTTGTATCTTTCATAGATGATTATAGTAGAATGACATAGGTTTATTTTATCAAAAGCAAGACTGAAGTCTTTAGTTGGTTTAACGAGTTTAATGCCTTTTCTAAAAATCAGACTAGTAAAATGATTAAGTGTTTGAGAACTGACAATGGTGGTGAGTTTTGTTTGGCAGAGTTTGATAAGTTCTGCAAAGAGAAAGAGATTTAAAGGCATAAGACAACTCCATATACCCCGCAGTAAAATGGAGTTGTAGAGAGGATGAATAGGGCACTGATGGAGAAAGCTAGGAGTATGCTTAGTGGAGCAAGCCTCGAACAAAAGTTTTGGGCTGAAGCTATTGCCATTGCTTGCTATCTAGTAAACAGATCTCCTACATCAGCTCTTATTGGTAAGACACCTATGGAGGTGTGGTCTGGTAAGAAGCCTTCAGTTAGACATCTTCATGTTTTTGATTGTGAGGCATATGCACATGTGCCAAGGGAGAAAAGGTCTAAATTGGAGAACAAGGCTGTTAAGTGTATTTTCATTAGCTATGGTGTTGGTGTGAAAGGATACAAGCTTTGGGATCCGGTGGCTGAAAAAGTGTAGTATAGCAAAAGTGTTATCTTCATAGAGCTAACACCTTCTTCCATTGTTCTATAGCCAGAATAGACAGAAAAGAAAGAGGATGCGGTTTAGTTTCCTTCTACCCCTGAGAAGACTAAACAGACAGACGCTGTGAGACCTAATGATGAGGAGAGCTCTAGCAGCTCTGAAAGCTCAGAAGAAGAAGCAGAACCTCAACCTCAACCATTGAGGAGTCTACACGAACAAGAAAGCAACATGATAGGTTTGGTTATTCATTACTTGATTCTAGTTGTGCTTTTTCTTTACTTACTAACACTGTTGAGCCTAGAACTATGAAAGAGGCTATGGGCATGAAAGATGTAGGTTCCTAGAAGGAGGCCATGGAGGATGAGATGGCTTCTTTGGAAAAGAACAAAACATGGGACTTGGGGCCTTTGCCTGATGGACAGAAACCTGTTGCATGCAAATGGGTGTTCAAGAAGAAATTCTATACAGATGGCAGTGTTGAAACGTACAAGGCTAGATTGGTTGCGAAGGGGTACTCACAAGTGGAGGGAATTGATAATGGTGAAATTTTCCCTCCTATTGCAAAGCTAACATCCATTAGATTTCTATTATCTCTAGCATCTACTTATGATTTAGAGGTAGAAACAGATGGATGTGAAGACAACTTTCCTTCATGGTGATTTGGAGGAAGAAATCTACATGTCACAGCCAGAGCATTACATAGTGAAAGGTAAAGAAAATTTGGTTTGCAAATTGAAAAAGTCTTTGTATGGTTTGAAGTAGTCTCCTAGGATGTGGTACTTGAAGTTTGATGCCTTTGTGTTGTCAATTAGATTTGTGAGATTGAAATCAGATCACTATGTGTATTATAAGTTTGATGGTGATCGTATTCTCATTGTTGCATTATATGTTGATGATATGTTGCTGATTGGGAAGGGTAAGAATATGACTGCTGATTTTAAGTCTCAGTTGGCAACACAGTTTGAAATGAAAGATTTAGGGGTAGCCAGGTACATTCTAGGAATGGAAATCAAAAGAGATAGAGCTAACAGAAAACTTTGGTTAAGCTAGAGTAAGTATGTGAAGATCGTGTTGGATAGGTTTAGCATGGTAGATTGTAGACCATTGTGTGTTCCTGTTTCATTAGGAACAAAGTTGCCTGTTAATGATTGTCCAAAATCTCCTAGTGAGGTGGAGGACATGAGCAGAGCACCTTATGCTAGTGTTGTTGGTAGTTTGATGTATGCTATGGTCTGCACAAGACTAGACATTGCCCAAGCAGTGAGAGTCCTTAGTCAATTTATGCTAATCCTGGATGGGTACATTGGGATGCAGTTAAGTGAGTGTTCAGATATTTGAGGGGTACTTCCAAGTATTCCATTTGCTATCATGGCAATGCTACAGGACCTCTACATTTAGTTTGTATTCATGGATTTGTGGATTCTGATTGGGCAAGTGACATTGACAGCAGTAGATCCACCAGTGCATATGTGTTCACAATGTTTGGTGGTGCAATTAGTTGGATGAGTAAGCGACAACCTGTGGTTGCTTGGTCCACAACAGAAGCTAAGTACATGGCAGCAACTCATGCTTGTAAGGAAGTCATTTAGCTTAAGAGATTATGTTTAGATATTGGTATTGATGCAGGACAGATTATGATTTGTTGTGATAGTCAGAGTGCGATTTGCCTTGCAAAGAATCCAACTTTCCATACCAGAACAAAGCATATTGATGTATAGTTTCACTTCGTTCAAGACATGGTAGAGGATGGTGGTGCAGGAGCACCTAAAGGAAAACCTTGGAGCAAGAAGAAACCAATGACCATGGGAGGAGCCTATGGAGTAAATCAAGTCAATTAGGACATCTTACAACTAGTTATGGCATGTTGTAATGGTCAAGATGATGTAATGGTCAAATGTCTTGAGGGTCCTGGCAAGGACCCTAGGACCAAAAATGATGTAAGCTGGGCCAATAGTGCCTCTAGAGTCAAGTATAGGTGTCTGAGATTAGGAATAATTTATAATGATCCTAAGAAGATCAAACATGATGATTTGGTAGAGTAGAAGTCATTTGAAGCAAGGTTTTAAAATTCAATTTTTTTGAAATAAGCATTTGGGCGGGAAAATCAATTTTGAGTAGTTTTGGATGTTTAACCAACTCCAACTGATGGGAATTGGTTGTGGAAGTTGGAGCAGAGGTTATGTAAGCCTGTCCAAGGTATTTGATGGAATAGTGGAGTCATTTGGAGGCCTGGGTTGTACGGCTGACTTCAAATAATAGTAAAGTTTATCTTTTTCTTGCATCTCCTTCTCAATTCTGTTGATCTTTTGATTGTTGGGTGTTTGGTAAATGTCTTAAGTCCTCATTTAACAATAATAGATCCTATTTTATGCTCTAAGAAGGTTCTAGAAGTGATTTTACTTCTGTTCATCTGACTGCTACAAAGAATAGCAGACTGTCCTTATGTGTTTTGAGAGGTGACAATGCATTTTTGGACCTTTCCATGAATTTAAGACCCTGATTCTCATGGAATAGGTCCTTGATGACATGTACAATATGATTTCTAACCTTAACAAGGTAGGAGGAGTGCAGATTGGGAGGTGATCACCATTAGAATGCAAGTTTGCATGTGAAAAGAGCATGGGAATGATGTCACAGGTGTAGCAGCTGGAGATCTACCTTAACAATGTATTGTTTTTATGATTGATGTTGTCTAATATGGTCAAGGGATGGTGTTGGACCTTTGAATGAGATCTGGAAGTGATTGGAAGTGGGAGATTTGATAAACCCTTGGTTTTGGGCCTTAGAAGTAAGGGTTTTGTGTTTAAAACATTGAATGAGAAAACCACCTATTGAAACCTTGAAAATCCTCTATTTTGGAACTTTTCCTAAGACTGTTTGAGGGTTTGGAGTGTGGAGGTCAAGTTTGTCATAGGGTTCCTTTGAAAAGTGGGTGAATTAGGCCTTGTAGAAAGGTTGCAGGGTGTCAGAATAGTCAGTTTGGTCCAAAGTAATAGTACATGAGTCTTAGATATGTTATAAAATGTGGTAAAGGGTATTTGGATCAGTTATTTGTTTTAGAAGTGCTTTGGGAAAGATGGGAGAAAAGTGCAGATTACCTGCTGAACAGGGCTACTAGGATTAGGCCTAGTTAAGAGGAGTTGTCAATGAACCAGTCAAAATGGTGTGTGAGACCTTTTGAATCTTGTTGATTAGGGCATGCTAAGACCCTATAAGGTGTAAGATTGCATCTTAGAAGTTGGAACCCAGTTTGAGTCCTTTGGTGGAGTTTAGGGCAAGGAGAAGACTAGTGAGTCTTATAGATTGAAGCCCACAATTGATTTAAATCTTTTGATCTTGCTAAATTGTCTCTAGAGACCTGACACCTCTGCATCAGATGGGAAGGTAAATTTGGAGAAGGTAGATACTTTGAAGAATGTTGCAGATGCATTGACAAAGCCAGTGGGCATAGAGAAGTTCAGATGGTGTTCAAAGTCTATGGGCCTCTCAACCTATAGCAGTTAAATCTTGTTACTTCTATTAGCTCTTACGAGGTGTTTGACAAGTGGGAGAATATTGGGAATTAACGTGTCTCAACCTTGGTAATTCCTTGTATTATTTTCATTGTATTTATTTATTCATTGCCTATGTTGTAAATTAAATTGTAAATTCATATTGTCATCTTCTGGGATGTGGCATGGTGATGTGTCATCCTACATGGAAGATGACAACTTGTAATTTTGTCCTCACATGAGGAGATAGGCATCCCACTTTGTGGTAGGAATATTTTTCCATGTGTCAGCATCTTGGATGTTGTCTAAGGGAATATTGACCGTAATGGTCATGACAAATTCCTATGATGAAGTTATGACATGTAAAATTTGGAAATAGGAGATTCTATGATAGGTGAAGACATGTTTCGAATAGTATCTTTGAAAAAGGCATCTTTGGGCACCCCAAGGTGGACTATGACATGCTGTAAGAGAATATGCTATTTATAGCCTGTGTATGATAGATTCTCTTACAGCTGTAAGTTGTAGCTACTATGACAAATTCTATGACAGTCGTAAGAGTCGTAAGAGCATCTGTCACAGCCCATTTTGGAAATAGGTGACCTCTTTGGGATGGGGTGTGTGGACAAGTGTCAGAAGCATCTTACAATGTTGACCAAGTGTCCAAAGGCGTAGGTTTTGGGCCATGAGGCCAAGTTAGACGCCCATTCCAAGATAAAGGCAATTTTGCCTTGTATTTCTATATAAACAGGTGCTTGGAGGAGGAGATGTATTATAGGTTTGATAGGTACTATTATGCTGCCAATTTATCTCCAGATACGAGTGTCGAAGACTCCTAAGAGCTTGCATTGCAAGTGTATTGTAAATCATTTCAGTTTTGATAATACATTGTGTAGGTTTTGGAGTGTGGGGTTTTTCACCCGATAAGGGTTTTCCCCATGTATATCTTGTGTCTCTCTTCTTCTATCTCACTTTCTTGTTTATGTGTTTGCTGCAATATCTCTGTTATCTCTGTTAGTGGGTTTAACATTGTTGTAATAGTAAGGATAAAATTAAATTTGCACTCTCCTCCCCTCATTAGATTAGTGTAGGAAGTGATTTCCGCACACCTAGCTTCCTTTCAAATAATAGATATGATTCATAAATAGTCAGAGGACTCCTACTAAGAATTGATGTCATTAATGTTTTTAATTTCTTTGTTATTGTTGAAAAATGAACATCATGTTATTAATAGTTTATGTCAGAAAACCCTGATGTGGCATAATGCATGTAACCACGACGCACTAGATCATAGGATTACTCTTAGATTCTATTTTAGAGAATATATAATATGGTATTTCTTTGATTTGAGATATAGACATATAGAGAAAGATATATAAACAAGTCTTGGTACTTTGAATCTAAGTTTTTTATATTTTGAACAATGTGAATATTAAATTACCAAGTTCAAACCCACAAGCTCATTGGCCTAGCGAAGGCCCATAGCTTGCGAGCTCTTTGGCCTAGCGGGGGTTTGAACCTTGGTGGCTGCCACAACAACCTTACGAATTGACCACCAAAGCATACCTTTATCGGCCCTTTGAATCTAAGTTATCTGTATTGAAAGCTGTGAATTTTCATGTTATGTTAGTTTGAATTTCTACAAGTGTGAATCTTCGAGGAGCTAGCCACTCATTCAGATTGGAGATTTGTTTCTATAGATAATTGTTCATTTTCTTAATGTTTTATGAATTTCATGAATTGTTTCATTGAAAATTAATATGCAATCTTCTATGTTTGTCATGTGGTAGTAAATAGTCTCTAACCTACAAGTTCTATAGTTGTTGTTATATTTTAAAGTAGGCTATGTAGTTTTGTTGTTCCATTGTCTTGTTCATTGTTCTAAGTCATGTTGGAAAAATCATAGGTGAAAGAATCATTCATTTCTATAGTTAATAGGATAGTTGTTACTATTCATTTTTGTAGTTAACTCTGTTTTATTGATATATTTCTTTCTGAAAGTTAAATACTTTTGTAGTAAGATTTTACATGCTTTTCTAGTTCAGTTCTCAATGCTTTCATAGATTAGACTTTAAATGTTTTCATAGATAAAATTTTATTTCTTACAATCAATATTCATTTTATTCCAAAAAGTCCTAAAAATGATAACTAGGATGAGTATTTAACTCCCTCTTGCAAATAGCCATCAAACACCACCCTAGTTGACAAATTGAGTGTTAAAATAAAGTACGAGGTTTAACGACAACCCATCAATATGCATAGATAGTAGACACTTTTGACTGAAAAAGTTTTGACCAAATCTATTTTAGTTAGAACAAATCTAGCTCTAGAACACATTTTTGGTTGCAAATGACCTTTTAGTTAAAAAGGCTTAAAGTTTCTTGTGTTGAAAATCTAGCCAAAAGGGTGACATGGTTTTGTGATTTCATCTCTCTATTTTGCATTTTTCCATGGAGCATACATAATAATGATGAAGAATACATGATGATATCTAGTGGCATCCATTACATTTTACTTGGAATTTGATATCCTTTTATGTCTGAATATTTACTTTATATGCATGTTTGTGAGTGCTCATTTACTTTAAGATAAATGTTCACATTAGGATTCACATGCAACTCATAGTGGGGGAAAAATATAATGGTGAAATTTCCATACTCATGCCAATTCCCATTTAGTTTTGGGCTCTTTTTGATGGAATACCTTAATAGAATTACATATCAATAAATGACTTAATTTTGTGCAAAGTTAGATTCATTCCCTAATCCTTCGTGCTCATTTCCATTTACTAACATTCTCACATATCCTTATACATTAGCCATTTATTGTGCCTATGCATGTACTTATTTCTGCACATTTTCTTGTCACTTTCATCTTAACACTTTCTTGTCCTATTTGAGTCAAAATGGTACACATTTCATGTGATTACTTGCTATGACTTGGTGTTTAAAGGCATATAATGGGCATTTATTCTCTTTCAATTTATATATGAAAACCATATGCATTGAAGAGAGGAATCATTCTAGAAATACTTTGTTTAGAGCACTAAAAGGAACCTAATTCTACATCACATCATCAAAAATACCTGATGCCTAATTGTCATCATCAATATTCTCATGTGACCATAAAGTCAATCCAAACAAGGTGGTCAACCTAGGAGAACTTGACCCTTAAGATTCAATGATTTCCCTAATATATTTTTAGTACAACCAATCCTTGGTATTCAACATAGAGTAGGGATCACAACAAATTTGGTCATGTGCATTATCAACAAAATTAATCCCATGGATTATAAATAGTATCCATGCATCAAGATAATCTCACAATAGGAGAGATTAGTTTCAATGTTATATTATATTTATTCTTCATCATAGTTCCTAGAATTAACCTAACCCTTCATGTTTACTTTTCTAAAATAATATTGATTTATACACTTG
This sequence comes from Cunninghamia lanceolata, assembly GCA_027924645.1. NCBI lineage: Eukaryota > Viridiplantae > Streptophyta > Pinopsida > Cupressales > Cupressaceae > Cunninghamia > Cunninghamia lanceolata. Next base: position 13,233,614 of record BSBN01000193.1, read on the forward strand.
ATCACTCCTAAGAGATTATGAATTAATTTAAGTTGATTTATGTCCGATTGTATGCATTTATTTAAATAACCTAAATTAACATGAAGGAAAAATTATTTTTCTTTACACTTATATTATAAGTTTACATAATTTACAAAAATAATTAACATTATTTGTATAAAATTATAAAATATATATAAAATTTTAATCAAAATATTTAGAAAAAAATAATTTCAACTACTATAAAAATAATAAATTTGATCGATCCATATTATGTTAATTAATCAAAAACTACTAGAAGTATTATAGTATTAACCTTCACCAAGTACTTAAAAAAAAATTATAGTTAATAGCATTGGTTTTCCATGTGCATCCAATCACAAAGGTTGGGCTAAATGATAATAATTGTACTATGGCCAAGTTAGCCAAGCCAAAAAAATTCTAACCATACTCTCTCCTTATCTCTCTCATTGTGAAGACAGTAATATCAATTTGTAATATTTCTTATCTTTACTTGAGTGACAAAAGTTATGCATTGAACATCATTTCTCTGAGTTGAAGCACAAAGTTGTGTCACCCTTTTATATAAAAAACGAGCAATACAAGTCTAATTTTTCAACTTGAAGCACTTGAAATTAGTAAATATGTTTCAAATTCTGAATTTAGTATATTTATAGTTGATGACTATATTTTTCATTTTTTTTGTTTTATGGTTTTCCATTCTAAAGTCAACAATTGTTTATATGGGTGCTAGAATTGAACATATTTTCTAACTTGAGGGTATAGAGTTTTTATGGCGAGAATTTATGTGACAACAACTTGCATGTTTATGCAGCTAATGCTACATAGTATCTTTCTTTAATTACTCTTGTTTTTTATTAGTATTTTGATTGATGCACTTGTTTTACTCTAATTTAGTTTCTCTATGGATATTTTATCTACTATTTTGTGTTGGGTTTTTTTATGGTTTTTGGGCTAGGAGGCTCACCTATGGTAGGATTTGGGGGGTAGGTGGTCCCTTGCCTTTTTCATTTAATGATGATATTCGAGCTCATGAGGCCATGACCTCTAGCCATCAAAATGCTATTAATTTTCTCATATAGGCTAAGCATGATGCTAGATCTAATCAAAGGGTGGATAATTATCCTAGTCTAATGGATATTTTCAAAAAAGTGTTGATCATCCCATTTCAGTCGTTAATCTAGAAGTTATAGTGGATGATGTTCTTTATTTGTCCGAGCATGCTTTGATTTGTAAATTTGTGGGATTTAAAGCCATATTGCCTTTCCTAGAGAATTAGGCATTAAAAAATTAATTTAGTATTGGTTTTTAAAAAAATAGGCATTATTATTTAATTATTGAAAAAACACTAATAAAATGAGGTTTATGGGACGTCATATTATTTGAAACAAATTTTCTTCCATATTTATCAATTTAGAATTTTAGTGTAGTGAAATAAATTTTCATAAGTTTTTATGAAATAAATGTTTAAATTTGTATGTACATTGTTTGAAAATGTAAACACTTTAATTGGAGATCAAACATTTTGATAACTATTTACTAAAAAAAATGACTCCATGATGCTTCACTCGGGTCCCGAATCTTCGCACCCTTCGCCAGTTTGTGGCAACAATAGCCTCGGCTCAAATGTCTCTTTCGGCAGGGACGGTGTTGGCATTGAAGACTCTAGGCTTTTGCCCCTGGTTCGGCTTAAGGAAAGCAGCTCAAACTTCAAAAAGCCTCTGAACTTAGAGCCTGCAAGCAATCAAGTTCCCAAGGGAAGATAGGGTAAACGCACCTAGAAAAAGGCAGAGGAGAAAGTATGAAGTTTATAGTTTGATATGTAATTGCTGAATTGAAGTTAAATATATTATGGTCCTCATTCAATGAGCAAGAGTATGAAGTTTATAGTTTGATATGTAATTAAGTTTATAGTTTGATATGTAATTGCTGAATTGAAGTTAATATATTATGGCCCTCACAATCAAATTCTGGTTTCTTTTTTTAGTTCCACTTATACATGGGTTCTAGCTCCCTTAAGTTGAATTAAACAATTAGAAAAAACTATTTACTGAAAAAAATATACGTCAACCAAGATTCTCTCAAGTCTATTGTGATCATTTTAAAAAATTAATAAATTTTAATTTGTTTTGGTGAATGAAATCAAAGGGTTGATGATCTACTAGTTGGGAAAACTAAAAAAATAGTAGTGTCAATTAAAATATAACAAAAATGATATTTTCAAAATTTGTACATTAAGATATATAGATATTTTTGGATTTCTTTTAATATTATATATAGGAGTAGAAGAGGTGACAACACTAAGTTTCTCTTACTATTTTTTAAAAAGCTGCAATTTGCATCAAAGTGATGCCACATATGTATCTAGCAAACATTTTTTACTAGAAAAGTTTTGTTTGGATCTATTTTGGTCAAAACAAATCTAGCTCTAGTACACATTTGGGCTAGAAATGAATTTTTAGTTAAAATTATTAAATTTGACTGTGTTGAAGATCTATCCAAAAGGGTGACATAATTTTGTGCTTTCAACTCTCTATTTTGTATGTTTCCATGTAGCATGCATGCCAAGGATGAAGAATATATGATGATATCTAGTGGCATCCATTACATTTTACTTGGACCTTGGTATCCTTTTATGTCTAAATGTTTACTTTGTATGCATATCTGTGATTGCTTGTTTACTTTAAGATACATATTCATGTTAGGATTCACATGCACCTCATATTGGGAACAAAGTGTAATGATGAATTTTGCATACTTGTACTAATTCCCATATAGTTTTGGGCCCATTAGGATTCACATACACCTCATATTGGGAACAAAGTGTAATGATGAATTTTGCATACTTGTACTAATTCCCATATAGTTGTGGGCCCATTTTGATGGAATTCCTTAATACAATTACATATCGACAAATGGTGTAATCATGTGCAAATTCAGGCTCATTCCCTGATCCTTCAACCATTTCCTTTACACACATTCCCACATATTTGACTTTATTGCATCCATATATGCACATATTCCTTTACATTAGCCATTTTTATGCTTATACATGCACGTATTTTGACACATAATCTTGTCAACTTGATCTTAGCACTTTTCTATAGTAGGTCAATCCCATGGTATGTGGGAGTGATCTTACACCATGTAGAATTGACTCCAAATTTCAAAAATTCAAATTCAAATTTTGTCAACTCTTTACCCATTTCATTCTTGCCATGAGCCAACTTGGTACATGTTTCATGTGATTACTTTCTATGTCTTGGTATTTAAAGGCATTCATTGGGCATTTATTCTCTTCCAATTCATTTATGAAAGTCCTATGCATTGAAGAGAGGAATCATTCTAAAAACAAATTATTTGGAGCACTACAAGAAACCTAATTCTATATCACATCATCAAGAATACCTGATGCCTAATTATATCGTTGATATTCTCACATGACCATAAAGTTGGTCTAATCAAGGGGGTCAACTTAGGAGAACTTGGCCCTTGTGATTTGGTAATTTCCCTAATGTAATTTTTAATATTGATATTCATTGATAGTCAGCACAAAGTGGGGATCACAACAAGTTTAATTGCATTAGTCCTCCATTAGCAAAATCATTCCATGGTATAGATTATTTTTGTGTGCTAGGGCAATTGTACCATAGGCGAGATCAATCTTGTAGGTTGTAGATTTGACTCACAAAGATTTTAAATATTGTTCTATACGAGGCACATGTATCACATAGAGATCACTCATTTCTAGTACCAAAGATATTAATTTTAATGGTACATTAAATTTATTCATCATATTATTTTTTAGAGCTAAATAACCTAACCTTTCACATTTTTAATTTTTTTTCTAAACCCTTCACATTTTTTTTCTAAAATAATATTGATTTATGCACTTTATCACTCCCAGACTTATGAGTTAATTTAATTTGGCTTGTGCCAATAGTATACATTTATTTAATAACTGAAATTAATATGAAAAAAAAAACATGTACACTTATATTACAAGTTTACATAATTTACAAAACTAATGAACATTATTTATATAAAATTACAAAATATATAAAAACTTTAATTAAAGTATTTACAAAAATCAATTTCAACTATTATAAAAATAATAATCACATTGATTGGTTGATACTATATTAACTAATTAAAACTATTATTATTTTTTATAGTATTAGCCTTCACCAAGTACTTCCAATAATATTATAATTAATAGCATTGTTAATGGCATTTTTTTCCCACCTGCAACCAATTTCAAATGTTTGGCTACATGACAATAATTGTACTTCGGCCTGCTTAGCCAAGCCAAAGTGCTAGCAAAATTTTCAAAGTTGACAAGAGTGGAACATGTTAAAAAAAAACAAACCCATTTTAGTTTTTTAATTGAACAGAGCTCATCTACAAAAGTTCAGGAGAAAAAGTACCTGCCACTGTCCAAACCTCCAAATAGACAGGGCAACCAATCTTGTATGTTTAAGATATTAGCAGACAATGGCACCAGAAGATACATGTTTGACTGTAGCGTTTTCTGTTGATTCTGTGTGTTTTCTTGTGAACTTTTTTATTTCTAAATATTATCTATTTTAATAATCAAATGTTAATTTTGATCAATAAAAATAAGATAATTATTTATCACATTTTGACATAAATGACTTATAAAATTGTTATTGTTTGTTTGACCATTAAAACGGATGATGTTTAAATAAAGTGTCCCACATAGAAATAATAACATACTTTATTTAATCTTTAATGCTATAAAAAAAAAGAAAGATTCAGGAGATTCAAATTATTGGGAGACTTCTACGATGAAAATTTATGCTTGAAACAAACAAAAAGATCGTTTAAAACCAACAATACTATAGCACAAATATGATCACACATTGTTTATATATTTAAATATATTTACATGAGTTTGGTTCAGTGATATTGATAATGATAATACATATGCTTTTGATCTATAAGTCAAAAGCATGATATTGTGCAACGATAATAACATTATGGTTTGTTTCTTCTCTGCGATATTTTATGATAAGTTCAGCAGCAGTGATATATTTCTTATCTTTATGATAGTTCTATAATATATAAAAACTTTAGTTGATATATGTCACTGCCCCACGCTCCAAATAGACATGCAACCAATCTTGTATGTTTAAGATACTAACAGACAATGACAACAGAAGATACCTGTTTGTCTGTACCGTTTTCTGTGGATTCTCTCTGTCTTCTTCTGAACTTTCTTCATTGATTCAGTCTGTATATTTAAGCATTTCTGCACTGATTCAGTCTGTAAGCATGTTGACTTGCACAGCTGCATATAATCTATATTATTTGATTCGACAGAGAACAATATAATAGGCTTAACATCATTCTGCATAGAGATAATAATATACTTTATTTCATCTTTAATGCTATGAAAAAGTTAAAGAAGATTCAAATTGTTGGGAGACTTCTACGATGAAAATTCCATGCTTGAAACAAACAAAAAGATTGTTAAAACCAACAATAGTATACCCACAATATCACACATTGTTTATATATTTACTTATATTTATATGAGTTTGGTTCAGTGATATTCATATTGATAATACTTATTGTTTTGATGTATAAGTCAAAAGCATGATATTGTGAAACAATAATAACATTATGGTTTGTTTCTTCTCTGCAATATTTTATGATAAGTTCGGCAGCAGTGATATATTTCATCATCTTTAAGATAGTCTACAATATATAAAAAAATAGTTGATATTATTCTGTTTCGATGAAAATATTATATATTAAAAATAAGTTCATATAGATAATTAAATTTTAAAAATTTATAGGACAAAATAAATCAAACATTATTGTGTTTAAAAATTAAAAGATAGTTTTAAAAATCAATTTTATTGTTAAAGACATTAGATTTCCACAGTCCATAGTATTGGATTTGATTGCCTAATGTTTATTTCCATCAATATTTTAGATCACAGTCCATGATCCATCATTAGGATGCAGAGTTAAAGAAGAGAATGAAAATGGTAAATTGCCAGTCATAGCTCACTAAATAGAGAGAGGGATTGAGGTGGCCCCGGAACCAAGAGACCACAAGGGTTAAAGAAAAACAAATTACTATAAAAGTTCATACACATAGTATAAAAAATACATGATTGATATTAGATGGAGAAGAATATGATAAATAGCATGGAACATAGTTTAACAACTAGATAGATTAAAAGGAAAATTTAGAGAAAGAAATAAAATGCTAAAGAAAAATGAAATAATATATGCAAGAAAATGCAAAACCTAAATTATAAAACAAAGAGTAAGAAATACAAAAAGTACTTAAAAATACATAAAATTATATATATATATATATATATATATATATATATATATATATATATATATATATATATATATATATATAATACATAAAATTATATATATATATATATACAACTGTCTACGTATACATGTATATATTCCTGTAAGTATAAGTACCTATGTGTGCATGAACATAGAAAATTGAAATATAATAATTAGGGCAAGAATTATATATATATAAGTGTGTGTATATGTATACATACAACTAACAATATATGTATATTCATGTATATAAATACATGCTAACTATAGAAAATCCCTATGGGAAAAAACCCCTCTCCAAAAGAGAAAAACATGCAAATAAATATGTACAAGTGATATTAAAAAGATGATCCAATTTAAAATATAAAAGTTAAGAATAATGGCATTTGTACATCCAAATTTCTTCAAGGAATAACTTTTCGCGGGGATGGAGGGAGGGTTTCGACAAAAATTGGAGAGCACAAGATAGTTGAAACAAATTACAGGGTTTCATATCAAGGCCAAGGTGACATATAGAAGATCAAAGGGGAAATTGGTAGACTGGAATGGAGAGGGGTTTTTAAGGAACTATGAAGGAGAATGGCTCGTAGGAAAATCTTCTGTAGCATTAGGAGTGAATGCGATCCCAGTAAGTAAAAAAGATCCCTTACCCCATTGTATTTCCTTCCATTTGAATGGAATCGACTTGGTAAATTTAGTTACAAATCTTAGCTCCCATGCCCTGTTCATAAAATGGGTGGGTTCATGGCCTTCTAGGACCAAGGTAATCCATTGGTGCCAGAAAAATTAGAACAAGGATATCAAAATCAAATCCCTCTCGAGAGGTTTCTTTATGATAGTTTGCCCATCGATAGAAGCCAAGAAGAAGGTCCTGACTGAAGGGCCCTATCTAATGAAGGGTGTAGGCTTTTACATAAAGGAATGGGAGCCACACTTCAACCCAGTAAAACACAAAGTCTATGTTACACCAATGTGGCTTCGACTTTACAATCTACCAATGGAATACTAGGATCCAAGGATCTTGAAATGATTTGGTGAAAATTTGGGCACTTTCATCAAGATCGATGACAACTTGGTGGATGGTGAGTTTGGGATGTACACAAGAATATGTGTTTATGTGGATTTTTCAAAGCCCTTCCCTAAGTAAATTGATATCAGATCCGAAGCCAAAATATGGAGGCAACAAGTAGAATTCGAAAACTCCCCCCAGTTTGTAAAGAATGTAAAGAACAAGGGCACATGAGAGAGAATTTCCTCAAGGTGGGAATGGAAGAGTCAGGAAGGAAGATGGTGGAAGACCAAAGCACAAAATGAATGATAGAGTAGGAGAAGAAACATGAGGAGCCTACCTCACATTTGTCAGAAGAGAGGATGGAAGAAACACTTGAAAGGGTGGAACCTTCAAATGAGAATTTTGGGGGAATGGAAGAATAGTGAGGAAAACCCTAATTTGGAGGTGTTAGAACAAGAGGAGAAGTTACACCTCAATTCTAAGGATATCCATCTCCCTGAGATAGAAGAAGACAAGAGAACACTAGAGGGAGAGTCTAGCAATGACAATAATGAACCTATAGTGACGAAAATCCCAATGGAAGAGAAATAACAAGAAATCTTAAACTCCCAGCAAGTGGGGACTAAGGGAAGGAAAGACGACTCTGAAGATGTTGGTAACTTCCCCACTCTGGTAAAAAAAATTGGTCAGAGAAAATACATTAGGGGAGCCTAAAGGAAAGTCCACATTTGAATTGGCATTGGAATTATTTGGGTGCAATGAGGACCAAGCTATGAATAGGGAGGATAACAATGAGGTCTTAGACTGGGACTCTTGGGATTCTAAAGAAGACGTTTTTCCTTTAGATGAAGAATTGGGGGATTTGGAAGAAAGGACAATTTCGCAAAAGAAAATAAAAAATAAGAAACCAAAATTAGGAGAAAAAAGTGGGAAAGGCAAGAAAACTAACAGAGTCAGATTGGAAATTACAGGGAGTGCCAAAGGTCAAAAAAATTGAAATCTAGGAAGGGATTCTCCCTTCATGAGGAGCAATGATGCTCATTACATGGAATGTTAGGGGCATGAACACCCCTAATAGAAGGCGCATGCTCAAATGTTAGTTGGAATTGAGAAAAGTTGATCTTATGATACTACAAGAAACAAAATTGAACAAGGATGAAGCAGAATTGCTGATGAAGAGATGGAAACAATGGAAAGGCGTGTTCATACTAGCGAAGGGCACTTCAAGTGGTTTAGGAATAATATGGAACCTTTGGTTTTAGATGCTGAAGAATGGCACTATGGAGATTATTGTCAAATCTACAAAATTAAAATTTTATCAAATGGAGAAAGCTTTGTGATCTTGAACATCTATGGCATGACCAACACCAATCAGAAAAAATCATTATGGGACCAACTTTCAACCTTGCTGAAACCATTGGAAGAAGAAATAATCATTCTTGGGGGAGACTTTAATGCCACCCTTAATGTGAGTGAAAAGAAAGGAGGTATTAGGGGACTGTCAAAAGTCCAAAAGGACTTTCAAGATTTTGTGAATGATAATCTACTTCAAGATGTAATCCAAAAGAATGGATTGTTCACATGGACTAATAGGATAAAGGGTTTTACTAACATTACAGAAAGGATTGACCGGTTTCTCATGGGAGGCAATTGGTTGAATTCACCCTTGATAATGGAGTCTTTCATCCTCCCTCTCTTTGGCTCAGATCATTTCCCAGTTCAGCTTAAATTACAGATGGATGGCAGAAGTGGAGGGAGTTCCTTCAAATTCAAAAAAATATGGTTAAGAGATCTAAAAATAGAGGACAAGATCAAAACTTGGTGGACAGAAGCTCCAAGGATTAGAGGATCCAAAATATTCATTATGTGGAAAAAACTAAGCTTTGTCAAGATCAAGCTTAAGGAATGGAATAAAGAATATTTCAAGAATATTTTCCAAGAGAAATCAATGTTGGAATCTAAAATGGTAAAACTAAACGAGGTAATCCTTAACCAAGGGATGAATATGGAAATTTTCTAGAAGAGAAAGAGCTGAAATAGAGATATGACAAAGTATTGGCTAGAGAAGAGATCTTTTAGAAGTAGAAGTCTAGGGAATGTTGGTTGAAGGAGGGGGATCATAATACCAAATACTTTCACAATATAACAAAGATCAAAAGAGGCATCAACTGAATCTCCTCCATAAAATATAAGAATGTGGCCGAGGTAACATGCTCAAAACAAATTGGACAAGTAGTAGTGGAATACTTTGAAGAACTCCTAAACAGAGACTTCCAGACAGATCTGGCCACTAGGGAAGAAGTGTTGAGCAGAATTCCCTGCATAGTGAATAAAGAAATGATTGAAAACTTGGGAAAATCTTTCATAGAGAAGGAGATTAAAGTGGTAGCCTTCCAACTAGTGCCTAATAAAGCTCCAGGCCCGGATGGGTTCTCTACCTTTTTTTGTTAGAATATTAATCTACTTGGTAAAGGTAAAGATTATTTATTTATTCTTCATCTCTTAAATACTTGTATTTATAATACAAGTATTTTGTCTCATGTGAATATCCTCATACATTTGTGAGGATAACTCACATTCACATTCCTCTTGGAGGAATATTTGAGTTTAGCCACCTCCTTCAGAGGTTGACACTTTGAACACAACAGAGTGATAGATGGTGTGTAGGAGTTACATGCAACTCCTCTTCACACCTCTATTTATGAGGTGGTTTCTCTCTCTTTCTCTCATCTCCATTCTCTCATTCACGTGAATATTCTTGCTGTATTATTTTTGAACCTGGCTTCTTGCCACCCCTTCAAAATATCTTCTCTCCTTGCTTGGGTTTGTTGGTGCTTTCTCTTGTTTTGGTTGATTTCAAATGGTAATTTAATTCCTTCAAACAATGTTCATTTGATTAGTACTTTCCATGCTCTTTATTTTCCTTTCATGGTATCAGAGCAAATTTTACTAATCTTTCATTGAGTTGGATTGTTGAAGGTTTACCATTATTGGGTGAGCAGCACTTAGAGGAGGAGACAAACTTGATTTGAGAGAAGAAGAGGAAGAAATGTGTTTAAATATTGTTATGCAGGAAAGAACTTGATCTGTGTAAAAAAAGTTTAGGGCCCCTAAACCTGTTATATCTATCTATGTAAAAAAATATTAATCTACGACTTTTTCTATTCTATTTTTTCAGTTTTTTAAAAAAATTCAGGGCTTGTGCCCTTCTGGATTTACAAGTTTTGTAAAAAAGCTATATCCTTTTTTTCATTCCTATTTTAAAAAATCTAATCTAAGGGTTTTTTAAAAAATCCATGTTCTATTTCACACTGTAGATCTAAATCAAAAAATCAAAGTTGTTTTCATAGTTTCTTTTTTTTTTAATTTCTCTCTTCTATTTTTTTTTAAATCTGGGTGTTGGTTTTGTTAAAAAATTATTTTAGGGTTCTATTTACAAAGTTTATTTTAAATAAATTCTAGTTCTTTAACCATAGTTAAAAATCTAAATATTGCAAAGTTTAAACAAAAATTTTTTAAAAAAATTGGCTCAGGTCATTGAAGAGGTTGCAGCCTCTTTAGAGACTACATCACCCTTCAAGTGGTCGCGGCCACTTGTGGCCTGCAGGCCCCTTTTAGGGAGCCACGGGGAGCCCAAGGGCCCCCGCTTTGCTCACTACCATTAAATCTTGTGTCGGCCCACCTCCCCTTGGCCTCCCTTCTACCCTTATCTGGTATGTCCGTCGTTGTTATCCTCTTTGCCCCAGCAAGTCGCTCGCCCTGCTGCTTCTTGTGACCACTGCTTGTTGTGACCTCCGCCTACCCGGCAACCTAAAATTAAAACTTATCCCATGCAAAACAATTTCTAATCTCGGCCCTAACTTCCTTTTTATTATGTTCTTTTAATTTTAGTTTTTGACCTTTTATTTAATTAATTTAATTTTTATTAATTTGGTTATAGTTTTTTAAGGTTTTTTGATTTCATTGTTTTTTTTTTTAGTTTTTTTTAGATATCAAGATTTTAAAAATCTTTAATTTAAGAGTTTTTGTTTAATAATTTTTTTGAAGTTTTTTTTTAAATATTATATATATTTGTTTTTAAAGGTATTTTAAAAAAGACAATTTTCTTTTCATTTATTTAATTAGGCATATTTTTAAAAAAAATTGTCTTTTGTGTATGTAATTTTTTTTTTGGTTATCTAAGTAGGCAATTTTTTTAAAAAAATTTGCATTTTATTTCCGTAATCATGCATTTTTTTTGCATTGTGTATACCTAATTAAGTTTTTTTTCAAACAATTTTTTGCAATATGTCTACTTTAATTCCTGAAATTAAATTGAACTCTTCTAACTATCATTCGTGGAAAACACATATTAGTTTCATTTTTTAATTTAAACACTTTTTGGATGTAGCCACTAATCCAAAATCGCTTGGTGCTACGGCATGCCAAAATGAGCATGACAAATGGAATAAGTTTAATGACCAAGCCCTCAGCCTAATAGGTATTTTGATGTCACCTAAACTATATGTTCACATTGGGACATGCACGGAAGCCTTTGCCACATAGGAAATTCTATAGAAAATGTATGATAGTTCAAATGAATCTAGAAAGATTCAACTTCAAGATCAACTCGAAGATCTCAAGTATACAAATTTCAAAACCATGGATGAATTTATTCTCAAATTTGATGCTCTTAATTGTCAATTAACTGCTTTAGGAGTTAAACTTGAAGATCTTAGATTGATTCATAGTGTTCTTAGACAATGTTTACCTAGATAGTTTCAACAATTTATTACAAATATTCATGCTTAATTAGTTATTCCTACTTTAGCTACTTAGTTATCTTATGATATTTTTCATAATTTGTTAAGGCAAGAAGAAGCTAAGTTGACTCAATTTGGTACTCTGAAGAATAGTGAGCATGCTTTTATGTCTAACAATTAAAAAACAAATTTTAAACCTCATAATAAACCAAATTATAATCCTAAATTTCATAACAATAATAATGGTTATAACAATAGAAATCACAACAATAATAGTTATCATAATTGAAAGAATAATCCTTCTAAGAGGCCTCATTGTAACTATTGTGATAAAGATGGTCATTGGCCTAACACTTGTTTCAAGAAGCAAAATGCTAATAACAATTAACAACCTCTGAGGCAAAATTATCAAAAAATCATAATCCTCATAATAATAATGACAATTAATTGAGGCGTGTTTTTACTTGTGTTTTAAATGCTTCTAAACCTTTTGAATGGATTATTGATTTAAGTGTCTCTCAACATGTTACTTCTCATAAAGAGGTATTTGAATCAATGCAACCTAATAGCACTAATTTTCCTCTTCAACTTGCAAATAATCATAGTTGTAAAGTAGAAGCAATTGGAGATGTGAATGTTCCTAATGGTAAGTTACATGATGTTTTGTATGTTCCCAAGTTGACAACAAATTTTCTTTATGTAGCTAAGCTTTGTCAAGATCATTAGAAGATAGAATTTTATAAATATATGTGCTATGTGATTGATCCAATCATAATGATACAATCATTGTTGATGCTAGATTTGACAATGATAATTTGTTCAAGTTCTATGAGTTTGCTTCTTCTAAATACTCTTTATTATCTACCATTAATTTCAATGTTTGACATGAAAGACTTGGTCATATCAATGCTAACAATATTTCCTTGATGAAAACATCTAATATGGTAGAAGGATTGCCTAGTATTGTTCCTTCTAAACTTGTATTCACATGATGCATGAGTGGTAAGATGCATAGCGAGCCCTTTCCTAAAGGTCAAGCATGGAGAGCAAATCATAAGTTGCACCTCGTTCATAGTGACCTTTTGGGACCCATGGAAAATGAATCCATCCAAGGATCAAGGTATGCACTTATTTTTGTTGATGATTATTCACAAAGAACTTGGATCTATTTTCTTAAAAACAAGGATCAAGTTCTTGATACTTTTGTTGATTTTCATAAATTTGTTGAAAGGCAATCTGATTTTAAACTCAAAATACTTAGGACTAATAATGGTACTGAATATGTGAATAATGATTTTAATGGTTATTTGAAGTCCTTTGGTATTAAACATGAGCTAACCATTCCCTATGTACACCTCAACAAAATGGTATAGCGGAAAGGAAGCATAGAACTATTGTTGAAATGGCTCGATGTATGTTACATGCTAAAAACATGTCTTATAAATTTTAGGTTGAAGCTATGTTTTGTGCTACTTATATTATTAATCGCACTCTAACCAGAGCATTACAAGATATCACTCCCAAAGAGGCTTGGTTAGGTAGGAAGCCTAATCTTAAGCATTTAAGAATTTTTGGTTCAATTGCTTTTGTTAATAAACCTAAACAAAAAAGGCAAAAGTTAGATTCTAAATCTTCTTCTCAAATTTTTCTTGGGTATGATGAACAATCTAAAGCTTATAGAGTTTATAATCCTAAATACAAATAAATTTAAATTTGTTAGAGATGTATGCATTGCTAAAAATGGTGTTCATGATTGTTCTAAAGTTGTTAACAATGATTCTTCTCAAAACAATGTTCTTATTACTGAGGATAATCCTCCTTCTTTGAATACTTATTTGAATCCTCCTTTGAATCCTTCTAGTACTTCTCCTAGTTCAAGTGATAGTGAACATGATGCACAATCTCATGATGATTCTTCTTCTAGTGATGCTACTCCTACATCTAAACGTGTGCCTAAATGATTTAAAAATCTAGTTCAAGAAAGTGATGATATCTTAACTAGAATGTATAGATATAAGGCTAGAAAAGAAAACTATTGCAATTATGCTTTGATGTCTAAAATAATGGATACTAATTATCCTCAAAGTTATGAGCAAGCTAAACATCAACCTCATTAGAAAAAGGCTATGCAAGATGAATATGACATGTTGATTGCAAATCAAGCTTTGGAGCTTGTTCATTTACTTCAAGGTAAGAATCTTGTTTCATGCAAATGGTTGTATAGAACTAAGTTCAATGCCAACAATGAGATTAATAAATTTAAAGCTAGATTAGTAGCTAGACATTTCTCTCAAGTGGAAGGCTTAGATTATAGTGAAACTTTTTCACCGGTGGCCAAAATGCTAACTATTAAATTAGTTCTAGCTTTAGCTTCTCATATGCATTGGCCTATTCATCAAATGGATGTTAAAAGTGCATTTTTAAATGGTGATTTGCATGAAGAAATTTATGTCTTGACCTATGGGTTTTGTTCAAAAAGGTAAAGAACATCTTGTTTGCAAATTGAAGAAATCAATTTATGGTAAATTAAAACAATCTCCTAAGAATGGTATGCTAAAATTAATTCTTTCTTAATTTCTCAAGGATTTACTAGAAGTCAAAATAATCATAATATATTTATTAAACATAGTGAAAATAATATTGTGATTGTTATTCTATATGTTGGTGATTCGATACTTAGTCCAGTATTTCTAACAATTTGATTTGTGATACTAAGTCTCAACTAAATCATCAATTCCAATTGACTGATTTAGGCTTATTACATTATTTTTTGAGTATGGAAACTTGGAGAACACCTAATGGTATTTTCCTTTCTCAACATAAATATATTCAAGATCTCTTAGATATATTTAAAATGAATTATGATAATCCTATTTCTACTCCTTGTGAATTAGGAACAAAGTTAATGGTTGATATGGAAACACCTTTTGTAACAACCCTCCCTAGGCTCTTGAGAGAAACAGTTGGTGGATTGGTTTATGATAGCCAAGAAAATATCTTTGTGGCTGGGTCGAATTTATGGGTTGCAGAGAGGATGCCAAAAGGGAGTCAATGCCTTTGTTAGGAGGTTTTTAAAAAACAAAAAATTAGAGAACAAAAACAAGAGGTCGTGGCATGGTGAGGTGGAGGAGCTAGTTTAATGTTGCAAGAAAAATATCTATGGGGGATAGCGTAGGAATAAAGAGAAGTGGGTGAAATCTTTAAGACAGCAAGAAAATATCTGCATGTTAGGTGAGCAAACGGTTGACTGGGGGAGCTTGGGCATATGGTAAAAAGAGGCAGAGTAAAAAGGGATGCGGGATTGACAAGCTAAAAGGAGGGAAGTGCGTAAGGGAAAAGAAAATGCTCAGGCAAGCATGTATCAAATTGCAAGTTTGGGAGGTGCACCAAATGCTCAAGCAAGCATATCAAATTGCAACTTTGGGAGGTGCCATGAAGGAGAGTGCAACCTGATTCTGTCAGGGGGTGAGAATTGTTTGAAGGTTTTTATATTTGTCTTTTGTTTTTCCAACAAAAAAACTATTTAGTGCAATTTGAAACTATATAATAGAATCTAAGATTGCTTGAGCCAAAATGTTTTCAATAGTATGTATCAGTAAATGAAAATCTTTTACAAACATGTTAGAGCTAAGACTGTGACTCCAAGAGACGCCCATCCATGTTTGCCATTTTTTTGATAGAAACAGACTATGTAGTAAGGGTTGACTACCTTGAATACTCTTGGGTAATACTTAATAATATTGTATAATCCAATAATGGCATTGCTAACAAACTAGACAATTGCTACAGGGGAGAACAGAAAACTCACTTTGTCAGTACCAAATCTCTAAAGAAGAAATTGTAGTACAAGGATCGCAGCTAACACACCCACTACAACAGCTGCATCTAGTATAGTTTTAGTATTGTATGTTACTTGACCTTATGCAAGCTACGATATTAGGATTACTATATTATGATAATATCTTGGGTTCTCTATGATATTTAGATAAGAAATATTGGGATTACTATAATATGTTAATATCCTAGGTTCTATATTATATTATATTAAGAACTAACTTCTCTTATCGTTGGTGATTTAAGAGCTCTCTACTTGAATTCCTTGAATAGCGAATATCACTACTCAATATATATAATAGAATAATATTAGTTAGCAATTTTGAAAATGGTAATTTATGAGACTGGAATTTAGAACTATCTGAATCCTCTATCTATTGGAGTGTAATCCCAACTATCTTCAATGAATGATACAATAGATAGAACACTAAAATGGGTTTTCAATTAAAGATCATTTGTTTTTTATTTATAATTTTTAGAAAAAGAAAATAGGGGTTTGATGCTTAGGGAATTATGAGGGTATAGAGAAAATAGTGAGGGCAGCCTTATATAGAAAACTGGGATGTAATGTTGGAGATTGAAGAGATCTAAGTCCCATGGAAACTTGTGGTTATATGATGACTTCTTAGATAGAATTTACTTGCAGCTCTTCTTAAGAAATTAAACACCTTTTTGTGTGGTTCATTATAGTCATTTTATTTTTGCTAAATAACCAACCTTGTGAAAACTATAGTCTTGGAGTTAAAGAATGATTGGCACTAAAATACCTTAGTTATATTGATCTGCTTAGGTGCATTGAAAATTAGTCACAAAATATTTAATTTGGAAAGAAAATCTGCAAACCAAGGATCTAAAGGAACTACTGTAGGAGGGAAATTTAAGATTTCCATTTTGTAAGTCTTTTTACATTTTATTTTGTTATGTTAAACATGGTAGACAATATGCAAAATTAGGGCTGTGAGTTGACTTGCATCACCATTTTTTGTACCTCTCTTATGATATCCATGCATTCCTTTGTGAAGAGTGATTAAATTGGGTCACGTGAGTTATTACAAAACTGATGTAATTGGCAAAATATTATTTTTAATAAAACTACACTGTTATCTTAAGCTTTTGTCTTGCAGATCACTTTTATTTATTTACTATTTCAAATATAGAATTTAGTGTTTTAGTCACTTTGGATTCCTCGATTAAATGAGGTGAACTAGGTCTAGACATTAGAGTGGTTGTCTGGAGTGGCTCTCTATGGGCCCGGGGCCCGCAAGTGGCTGCCAGGGGAACTAGTAGTAGAGTTACATTAATAAGTGATAACTAAATGAAAACATTGCGGTAAAAATTTAATAAGATAATTAGTCCTCATAGATGCAACGAGAAGGCCTATCCATCTCTGGGGCGTCGAGCAATCCATCTGTGGGGCATTGATTTGGGCATGATTGAGTCTCCTCATCTGCATGAGAGGAGTACTTGGTTTCATGTAGTACCATCCCTTCGAGCATGCATGATGACACTCCATCTGATTACATTCTAGTCTCTAGTACCTTAGCAGTGGTGAGTAGTACCTGACCTTTGACTTGGATGAGTACCTCTATGTTATGACTTTGGCTGTATGCATTATTCTCTGTATCTGCTCCATGATTGATGTGAGTGTTGGCCATCTTGTATCCCCTTGTTGTTGTTCTTCCATTTGGGCCTTGTGACTATCTCCAAGCACAGTGGGGTGGTCTCCTATGAGTCCACATGGTTGGGAGGCATTGCCATAGCCATTGGGGACCAGTGAAGATGTTTTGAAGCACTGGTTGGAGATGTTCTCTCTCTCCATTACTTCATTTAGTTATTGTACGCATTCAATCATCATATCATATTTTGGACTATATCATCGTATTTGTATATTCTTTTATGTAATTTTACTCTCTTAAGAGAGAAGATGTAATCATGCAAGTTAATGAGAAGAAATGAGATGTTTCATATTTGGTTTATGGATCCCGATGTGGGTATCAGATCGGCTTGTACTATGATGCTTTTGGATTCATGTTTATATTAGATATGAGATATATGAACATTTAAATTGGTATTTAAAATGAACATAGTTGTTTTAATATTTCTCTAGAGAGTGATTTAGTCCTCTCCTATGGGTTTTGCATTCAGCCATACTTGGCCATGAATGTTGTCGATCTATCGAATCGGTGTATATTACATACTTATGTCAAAAAAAATTATCTTGTCCTCTTTTGGCTCTTACCCTTCGGGGGTCACGTAGTGGGATGTTACACCTTTGTTGATTCTACTTTATATAGGTAACTAGTTGGAAGCTTAAATTATTTAACTCTAACTAAACCTGGTATTTTCTTTAGTGTTCGTTTAGTTTCTAGATTTATGTCTAAACCTTAACATACTCATTTTAAAGTTGTAAAAACAATTTTAAGATATATTAAAAGTTCCATTAATCTTGGTTTTTTTATGATGCAAATTATAAATTTTCTCTATATGGTTATACTGATTTAGATTTAGGATGTGATCCCAATGATGGGAGATTCCACTTGTGGTTATTATTTCTTTGTTGGATCAGGTGCCATATCATGGAATAGTAAGAAGCAACAATCCACTTCTCTTGGTTCTACCAAAGTTGAATATAAAGGTTGTACTAATGCATCTAAAGAAGCACTATGGTTAAGAAGAATACTTGAAGAAATTGGTGTACGTCAAAAAGATCCTACTCCATTGTATTATGATAATCAAAGTGCCATTACCTTAGCAAAGAATCCAGTTTTTCATACAAGGACCAAGTATATTGCTCTTCAACATCACTTCATTAGAGAGTGTTTTGTATGAAAAGAGGGAGGGTTTGAATGGGGTTTAATGGTTAGATCCTCCTTTCACTACAAACATTCAAGGACATATCAACCGAGTTGAATCACACTTTTGCTAGAGGATTCACCTACAGGTTAGGCTGTCACATGGAGCAATGTGGAAATTTAGAAATTATCAATAATGTATTAATCTAATGTTCAAATACACTTAAAACCCTAATTATGCAAAACAGTAAGTAAAATGATGGATTACGACAAATGCTTGTAAACTAAGGTAGTAGACAGAGATTAATTACTGACCATTTTTTGAAGTTCGAGATGCGGAATACATGGGGACACTAGCACTACCACCCAAGTCCAATGTGGTGTTTTCTTTGAGGATTCCTGACCTCCTTCCAACATTGATGATCATTGTACTTTCCATTTCTGTCCCAAGAGATGTGGACACTGGCGCTAGTGCCCAAGTCCAAGGCAGGGTGTTCTTCAAGATGTTGAAGCTTCTTAAGATGCTCATTATCACTATCAAAGAGATTTATGTGTGTGCAACCTCAGAGGATGCTAGCACTAGCGCCCTTGTCCTGAAAATTCTCTAATATGCTTCTTTCCTCTAGATCCAAAATCCTTATCTTCTGCAACCTTCCTTCGCAACTCCACTCCATGAAATCTGATACATGTAACCTGCAATCACAAGGAGTGTGGTTGGGGTTGTGGTGTTTAGATTCTTGCCTTGAAGTCAAGCCCTAGAAGGACATTCAAGTCTTTTGAATACTGTTGTCAGATAAAGAGTGTATCCCTGTGAGATAGAGGCAAAACCAAATGACAAATAATTCAAAGACAAATAGATATCACCTTAGAGGTGTAGCTCGCATGTAGATGAAGATCCTTCAAAACATGAGAAGATGAAGCTAAATCTGCAATCACAAACACAATAACAATGCTCTGCTCTGCAATAATGAATATCTTGAATACTCTAAAATCATAAGTTTACCAAAAGTTCATAATCATCTTCTAGTTTGAAAATAAATCCCTAAACATGCTTATATATGCAACAACACACATTCCAGCTAAGAATTTCATAATTCAAACTTAAGATGTCGGCATGGGACCTAATTAATAGTCACATAACCAATATTCAAATTTGGGACCTACCTGAAATAGGGAAGGACAAGGGCATGAGCACCCATGTCCTCAAGTCCTATTTCAAGGTAGGACTAAGTACAACAATGTCCCTCATGCCCCATGTGACATGGGTTTCAGGCCATTTTCTTCCGGGAGTCAAAATAAATATGTAAGATGCAAAACAAAGGACCCGGGAGCCAAACTTAGGACAGAAAAAGTCCAAGGAGACATTTTCTAACATAATAGAGAGCAAATTGAAGACAAACAAATTTATCTTTTGTATTGTAAGTGTGAAGATCAAGTTGTAGATATTCTCACTAAACCTCTTTGTAAATAAAAATTTCTTTATCATTGTAAAAATCTAAGCTTATATCCTATTGATAGATTTCATGTAAAATCCCCAAGTAAAGCTTAAGGGGGGGGTGTTAGATTATTAATCTTTACTTGGTAATGTTAGAATGCACAGGACAACTAAGAGAGGGGGTGAATCAATTGTCTATTAAAACATTAAACCCTCAAATCAATTCCAAACATCAACCTCTTATTATACATTAGCAAAATGTAAACATATGAAGGATCAATTCAAACATATTCAAACACATAAGAACACTAGATTTATGTGGAAAACCTAAGAAGGGAAAAACTACGGTGAGTATTGGCTCACATATATATGAATAACGACACCAGAATCAAATAGATTCGTTGTGAAGGGCTCACTGCCCAAAAGAGAGAAGAAAGAAGATTGTTATAGAGAGATTCACTATCTTAAAAAAATAGGAGAAATCCACCACTGTCACTTCTTGCCATCCACAACATTTGGCTCACTGCCTCCAGCAACTTCTAGAACACTAAAATGTAGACACTTGCTCACTACATTTTAGATTCATAAGCATTTAAGCTCGCACACAACTCACTGCCCTTGATTCACATCTGCATTCTCTTCTCTATATTGCTCCACTCAACTTCACCTTGCATTTATACCATCTACAACCAACACCTATCTCAATTAGGTCGGTCCTAATGAAGTGTGTGCACCTTAAACATGCAACACCAATTAGGTCAGCACTAAAAACTTCCACGGTTGAAAGAAATGAAAGTGGACCATGTCAAGGGTTAACTAGGACTCAAATTTTCATCACCAAGCTACTCATCACATTTACAATACACAAGGTACCTATGTAAATGGCACTAGTAAGCCAGGTCGGTCAAACCTAAGCTAATGACCACATCTAGGCTTCTTCAAGTCCAAAAACATCATGCAGACCACAAATAACCACTCTATGGCATCCACACACCTTTCCATAACATTCAATGCCATCAAAAGCTCTTGCAACACTTCTATAACCTCCTGAAACAAAGAATGTCTTCAATTTGCACATTAGGGTCCACTGCCTTTAAACACCAACATAACAACTAAGATTGTGAAGCAACCCATCACTAGATACTTCAACAGAAGGTAGATGTAGATTATATAAGCACATCCCTAGATCCACATAAAATATTAAAGTGGATGAAGAACCATATCAAAGTAGAAGAACACCAACACATATGTAGATTGTAGGTCCACACAAATCTATATGCACCAACTCTAGAGGTCTGGTGGTAGAATATTCTTTGATCTTGAAATTGTTGGCAAGAGACACTACTATGTTGAATATTTGAGTATTTTAATTGATGGAAATAAGGTAAAGAAGACATCACTCTTGAAGACCAACTTGATTTGGCAACAAGGCACAAGAGTATTCAAGACTGGAAGGTTAGAATGACTAAGTATGGACAATATTTAGAGTAAGGGACAGAAAGTGGATCAGTATGCCTCCGCAGATGAAGATCAGAAAATATAGTTTAGGTATGTTGACTCAAATCCACTTGATGATGATATATTCCAGTGTTCAGGTCATGACTTCCTCCAGAAGTCATTTGAGGAAAATATCTACGTTTGGATGAACAGAAGTAAGACAGGGGCAATGTATAGTACGAAGTAAAATGATCCGCATTTCTCCACTAGTGCATATTTTGTTATGCAGTTTTGAGGTGTTGTAAACACTTGTATGAAGTGTCTAAATTTAGAGTTGTAAGGTCTAAAGTCCACCAGAAAGATAGTTGCAAGTTGTTGAGTATTGCTACAGTGTTTGACAGAGTTTGACTGTGACAGAGTCTAAGTTTTGATGGTCCGCATTCTGCCGCTAAAGAATATTTTTCTTTGCAGTTCTGAAGGTATGATGGGTGATGTCTAAGGAGTCTTTATCATGATTTTGAGAAATCCATGTGGTCTGTAGTGAAAGTTGTCATCTAACAGATAGATTGAGTCAGTAACAGTCTTTGTTTGAGGCTGACATGATAATTTGATTTATGTGTCGTAAGTTCTATTGATTAGAACTTTATCCTAAGTGGTTCTATAATTGAAGCCAACATATGAGAAGGTGTTTCAAATGTTAATTAGGTCTGTCATGTATTTTGATGAATGGATTTGGCTGATAAGCTACAAGTTTATTAACTATATGCTTCATCTGAGTATGCTGACCTAATATGAAGATCTTAACTATTACAGATATATATATGGGATCAAATTCAGTGTTTGGTGTGTGTAGAAAATGTGATAGGAACATATGTGCGACATGCAAAGGAAGGTGATTCTGTGGATGCAATAGAGAGTAGAAGAAGAGATCTTATTTCCATGTAAAAGTAGTGTAGTAAGAGATGAAGAGTTTTGAGATAGTATTTATATGCTTCATTGGAGTTGCACCCATGCATGTGTAGATGCAGTCTGAGTAGTTCATTTTGGCAATGAGCCATTTTTCTTTCTTCTTTCTTCCTCTAGGCAGTGAGCATGTTTTAGCAGTGAGACATTCCTATAATGAGCATTTCTCAGGGCAGTGAGCCTTATTGTGATCCGGTATTGTGCTATATTAATATATTGTGAGCTAACACTTACCATGGTTTTTCCCTTTTTGGGGTTTCCACATAAAAATCATGGTGTTCATGTGTTATGTCTTTGTGGTTGTTGTTCCTATGCTTATTCTATTTTTATATTATTAGTTTTGGAAAGTGGATTAACAAACTTGAAAATAAGTGGTTTTGCGGAATACTAATTCACCCCCCTCTCAGTATTCCTTACTATCAAGAGAAATTCTTCCTTGTTTACTTCCCAATCTAGCATTCCTTGTAGGTTGCATTGATAGGCTTTGTAAGTCTTGCCAGATCCCTCACATCTTGAGTAGAGTTGATCCTTACTAGACTATCAAAATTGGTGTGACACATTCTTCTATGCCATAACCAAATTTCATTAACCTGAGTCATGAAGCACATACCATTAACACCTTTGAGCTAATATTGTTACGTTGGAAAATGTCCCCTTGGGGATTTTTCCCTCTTAAGGTTTAGCTCTCAGGTCCTTTAGAATGCATTTAGAGCATCTTGCATGATTTTGATGACTCCCAATGAGAAAACCCTAAAGTTTCATGAAAAATAGGACTCAGGGGATGCACTTAACATAAATTCTACCTAAAATAGGGGGGAGGACTTGGGCGCCCACACCCTAGTCCTACCCTATTTTAGGTCAAGACTAATTTCAAAGTGTCAGTTTATGACCATTATTTAGGTCCTATACCGACACAGTAAGTTTGAATTACGAAATTCTTAGTAGGAATATTTTTAGTTGCATTTATAAGCATGATTAGTGATTCATTTGTAAACTAGATGAGCATTTTGATTAACAAGCTTATGTTAAAGTGATTCAAGGCATTCATTGTGTGCCAGAGCACTATTTTGTGTTGTTCTTGTGTTTGTTTTTGCAAATTTATCATTTAGATTTTGCCTCTATCTCATAGGGATACGCACTCTTTATATGACAACGGTGTTCAGAAGGCTTGAATGTCTCTCCAGGGCTTGACTGAGGCAAGCCTCTAAACACCACAACCCCCAACCCATTTTTTCATGATTGCAGGTTACATGTTGTGAAAGAAGAAAAAGTGGAGTTGTAGGAGAGTAGTGCAGATTGTCGAAATTATAGATCAGAGAAGAAATCAGGGACCTTGACTCAGGCACCCACTCATTAGTCCTCCGGATCTCACAATAGGAAAATCTCTGGAACAATAGGAACATGTTGCAGACAAGATTCTCAGATCTCAACAAAAATTATGGCACTGGACTAGGGCACCTGCTCATTAGTCCCTAACTTTTCTACTTTCTGAACTACAAAATCTAGTATGCATTTGATTGTCATTTAATATCTCTGTGTGCGATCATTTTCTATAATTTTGTCCATTTGTTCACGAATTCATCTAATTAGTGTTTTAAGCATAATTGGGCTTAATTGAATAACAAAATCATACAATTCCAATATTCTTCTATGTTCCAAATGATAGAAGTTCTATAGTAGTGTTGATGGTGGTTTTAGCACATAGCAATGCAGGTGTGATTGGTGGTTTCACACCTCTCTTGAAAAGTATCCTACCCTAGGTAAGACTACTCCAAGGATAATACAACTAGGTCTTAGCTTGCTTGGAATCTCTCAATTGGTATGTTATAGTTGTTCCTACAAGGGGTCTTACATGCAATCTGCAAATCGTCAGGTTTGGAGCAGCAAATACACATAAACCTTTTTATGATTTTCAGCTGATAAACAACATAAAGTGCTGCTGAAATTCCTATCCTAACAACTAACAGTAGTTTTTTTAAGAAAATGCAAAAGGGTTTAGGGTTTTAGAAGGATCCTAGGTGACATTCACAATGCATAGGTTATCTTTAGTAGACAAATACTCCAAAACTTTAAACCACCTTCCTAAGTTACCAAATTGAAATAGGTGTTACAGTACTGCAGAAAACGGTGCTATCGTTAATGGAGGTCAAAAGATTTTTAGATCACATTCATTTGCTAAATACCCAATAAATGGCGCAACTTAACTTATGAAATGCAGTTTAACTTCAACACAAACAATCAGCCTAGGGTAACTTTACACAGCTATTTACCATCAGCAAACAACTAAAAGTATGGACTTAGAGTATTCATCAGATACTACAGCAAATCATGAACATTATAAAAGCACAACTAATCTAAGTATGGGAGAGCAAGAAGCGAACCATGAAAACTAAAATGAGCCAACACAAGACACAAATTCTT
Organism: Cunninghamia lanceolata; assembly: GCA_027924645.1. Classification (NCBI taxonomy): domain Eukaryota; kingdom Viridiplantae; phylum Streptophyta; class Pinopsida; order Cupressales; family Cupressaceae; genus Cunninghamia; species Cunninghamia lanceolata. The sequence goes on from BSBN01000193.1 coordinate 13,258,595, forward strand.
AGAATTACTGTAGAAACTTGCTTTGTATTACTTCAAATGGCATAGAGTCAACAATTCGGTATCAGAAATCTCTTACAATCAAAGAAAATGGCAGCCCTTTATATAGAAAAGTAGCATACCAAGTTTTCAAATGAATGGTGGAGATTAACTCAACACCGATGGTCTAGATTACATTAATAAATACAATTATAACAGCTCATAAATTCTCAGATTACATTTTGTTCTTTATGAAAAAGATGAAAAACAACCCCCAAATACATTGAATTTAGTCAATTTGACTAGCCAACTCAATATATTAATAGAAAAGAACATTTTAGAAGCAAGAAAAAGACAATATAGAGTCACATGTTGCCCTGAATATAGCAATTTACAATTGTGACGAGATTACATCGTTAGAATTTTCAAAATAATGTCAAGATTCCTTGTCTAAGTCAATTTTGTCTTCACTAGCCAGCTTGTTGTGATAAGTCAACTAGGCATCAAGTGTAGGATTAATGTCAAATGGGTCTAGATCTTTCAAATGATTTATCCGATAGTCAAATACTTCCAATTCTTGACTGACTTTACTATGTATTATTTCTATCTCTGCCCTTGCCTTCTGAAATGCCTTGAATTCAGCTCTAAAGTTGCTTGCCTTGTCCAACCTCTCCTCCATACTGAGTGTGGCATCTTCAAAAATTACTTTATGTAACTTATCTTTACATTTCTCGATATCAAAAGGAGCATTATCATTGTAGGATACTTCCCTGCAATCCCTCAAATAGTCATTGATATCATATATGATTGATCTTAGTTCTTCATCAGCTGGTTTATATGCTTCCTTTATATGCTCAAAGGTCTCTTTTCTCAAAAGCAGCTGTTGATACCATTCAATGGCGTTCAGCAGTTGATTCTGAGTCAAAATATTCTCTAGAACTAGAGTCTGGGTAGGCAATTATCTGATACCTTTTACCCGGGATACATATGTGAATAATACTCATCAAAAGAATCACATTCTTCTCGCAAGTCCTTCCATTTGTTATGCAATTCTACTAATTTTTTGTGCACTTGAGCAGAGGCACTAATAGCTTCACATCCCATCTCAAAAATTTTTAGTAACCAATTCTCTATACCTTGGGACTTTGATCTAACCTCACCCAATTTAGGCATTTCATCAGTAGACAGGAAAGTGGGTATTGTCCTTATATATCCTCCTGCATCTACTGGCTTTATAAAAAATTGAAGACATGCTCGAAGTTCTTCATTTTGCTGCTTCAAATCTTTCTTGGACATTTCATCTTTGTCCAATTGCTCCAAAATTGATGTGTCTGAGCCGTTGAAATCATCCACTCTTTGAGCACAAGTGGCTGGACCTAGATCAACGGTAGATATGATATAATCTTCTACCCTGACTTGTTCTTTTGCTATATTAGCTGGTGGGACTGCAATTTCTGCTATTCTTGATCCTGATTCATTCTTATAGATTTTTGATTGAATCTTAGCCTTCTTCTGCTTATTAGGCTTTTGAGCCTGTGACAGGATCGTGCTCAGGTCAAGCTGCATTACTTCTACTTGCGGATCAGGATACGTCATTCTTCCTTGCAGCCATTTAGGAGTAGAAGATTTGTTTACTTCAGAAGCTCCATCACTATCAACTACAGCCAGCTCTTTGAGTGGTTCCTGCTCTTGCTCTGGCTCTTCATTCTTTTCTAGACTTTTCTCTTCTTCCTTCTCTTCCCCCTGGGCCAAGTTCTCTAGATTTGCCATTACATTCTCTTGTGCAGATTTGAAATCTTCCTCTATTTGATCTTTGTCTAGAGGACTATTAGATATATCAATAACTTCCACATTTGCTAAGGGTTCATGGAAGTCATCATTATTTACTTCAGCCAATGTATCCTTCTCCTCCTCAAATGTTGTTTGAGGCTCCTGCAACCCTAATTCTGCACATACTTTCTCAATCCCAGGCAACAGTGGTACTGCCAAAGAATCCGCAGGCATTTCTGAAATAGGGATAGCAGAAGAGATGGCTAAGGAGGGTGTATTGACTTGTGTCAGGTTGGCCAAGACTGATGATAAGGAGGAAGAAATGACAAGAGGTGAAGGAAAAGGTAGTGAAGGTAGAGGAAGAGTGGGTGAAAGAATGGTAGAAATAGGAGGCAATGGTAAAGAAGAAGAAGATGTTGGTGCAGTGGTAGTGGAAGGGTATGAAATGGTGAGAGTGGAGGAAATAGGGCTGGTAGAGGTGTTGGAAGAAATTGTTAGTGAGCAAGAAGTAGCAGCAATGGTAGAGGTAAGAGAGGTGGCAGGAGATGTTTCTTGAGTTATGGAGGCTGAGGTTATGGGTGAAGTGGATGTAGTGGAGGAAGAAGGAATGGAAGGAGGAGTGGCAGTAGAAACAGCAGGGGTTGTAACAGTTGTGCCAACATTTTGGGTAGGAGGTTGGGCAGTTGGAGGATTGGAATCAGTCTTGGTTGTAGCATCCTCCTTATTAACTTCTTTCACTTACACCTTGGCATTAGAACTTTCTCCAGAGCCACATGGCATATCTCTTTTCTTGGAGGCTCTTGTCCTGGTTGAGGGAGGTTGATCCTTCTTCTGAAGAGACCTTATAGATGACTTCTTCATCTTCTTTGCCTTTTCTGCCAGAGATGTATGTTCTTCACTATCTAACTTTTGTTTCTCAGCTGGCTCTGCCTCATCTGTGACATGTATTGGTTCATCCTCTTCTCCCCTGGAGTCCTTACCAGATTCTAATGCTGTGTAGGTGAGCTGAACTCCTTGTCCATCTAGAACAGCTACTTGAGCTTTGACCCAGACCTTACTCAATCTGATTGGTTCTCTCATAACAACTTCAAGGGAGCTCTCTTCTACATTTGCCCAATTTGGCAATGGAATGGGCTGATGGTATTGAGCCTCCTATGGTCCTCTGACCATAATATTTTCATCATCTTGTAATTGATCTGGTACTACCACTATATGGAACCTTTTTATGAAATCCAGAGGCAGCCTTGCATGTGCTTTCTTCATAACCTTGTAATCATCAGAGCAATTGGCCCAAAAATCTTCAATATGTACTTTGTGGAAGAGCTTCTTACTTACAAACCTTTCCATCACTCTATTTAGATCAAAATGACCTCTTGCATTGTAGTAGTGCAAATTCAGGAGCTAAAGCTCTTTGTCTGAGTGTTCTACAGATGCCAAAGAAGGGCATGCATAAAGTCCCTTGCCAAACTTGATAGGAAATTAAACATTAGTTCTATGCAAGTGCTTAAGCTTCTTAGCACAAGGTATTAATTGTCTAAGCTCTAGAAGCACTGTCTTATCATCTGGATACCTGGGGAGTCTGTAGGCCATCCTAGTGAAGCCTTGTACCCTTATGTATGTAAATTTCTCAAACTAGATATACCACCTACCATATTTGGTTATTTCATTCATGGCCTCAGTGGAAATCCTCGAAGCTGTGTTACCCTGTAGCATCCTGGCTATATACATTGTGAATGCATCATTTACCTTTTTGAAGTGTATCAAACATTGAGATGAGGTTATTTGCGGTTAACATTCATATACTTTTATCTGAGTTTGTTCATCATTTCCAACTTCACCAACTTTGGACAATCCATCATAGTGATTCTTTCTTGCCAATGCATAGACAACATAAGAGGTCCATCTGAAGTATATGTTATCTTTGAAATCACTGAAAGCTGCATGGATGTTGTCGCTGAGGATTTGAGCCTAGTAGAACTTAGTCCCTTTCAATATTTCAGTGATAATGACAAACATCTAGTCTTCAAAGGTAGAGGCTGTTGGCAACCCATATATTCTTCTTAGGAAGGTTACCAAGTCTCCTATCTCATCGTGGAAGTCACTTCTGTATAGTATTCTAGGAAGCTTAATGAGAGCAGACTTTCTGCTTTTAACCCAATTATCATTTATGTGCTTTCTGTAACCTTCAACATCCTTGTTATAAGCATCCCGTGATCCTTGTTTATCTGGCATGGTCATAACCTTGTGCCAAGGAATATCAAAGATTTTGGCCAGAGAAGGTGGAGTTAAATCAGCCAAGATATCCCCATTAGCTATCTGAATTGTCCTTGTCATTATGTCATATATGTTTGCACAGGTGGCCATTAGTTCTACACATTGCACTGAGGTGGGGAAGCTTGTGCAATACTACTATCTCTGAGTACTCTGGCCCTAGGAGTTGCATTCAGACCAAAGATCCTCAATCTGAAGTCATCTAGGTCTATATGACCTAGGTCTGTGTCTCCTACATCACTCCACCCAGAGTGAATCTTGGTCTCTAGAGGAATTCCTTTGAACTCGTACTTCATTGCTTGGGCCCGAGCAGTCATTTAGTTTGCATGATCGGACCTTATAAGTTTGATACCTTGAGGAATCCTATAACCTACTCCTAAGTTTCAGATGAATCTTAATACAAATCTTCTATTTACTACTAACATGCCTTTTGAAGGAAAGTCAAATCTAACACTTATTACAATTGCAACAACCATCATTAATGCATTCAATCTAATGTCTAATGCTACAAGAAAATCCATGAAAATCATTATTAACAATGCATTACAGCATTAATTCTATCATTTAAAACCACCTTCCCTTTGAAAATTTTAGAAAATTTAGTCATTTGTAGGATTTTGCGCTAATTTGAGGGTTGTCCGACCCTCGGGTAGAAAATCACTAAATTTAAGGTCATCCGACCTCAGCGGGGAAATCGGGTAGGTCCGACCAAAGGTCTTACTTCCTTTTATGCTTTTGAGCGCTTTGAATGGGTTTTGAAGGCATCCCACCTTCATTAGTTGTCAAGTTGGTCGGTTGGGCTTTTAGCGCAAATCTTATCGATACTCTGTATTGCTTTTGTGCTAGATTTGGCAATGTCTGATTTGCACGAGTTTTGGTTGCTACCGACCAAGTTGGTGGGAGGGTATTGTAGCGCAAGTCAAAAGGGGTCATTTTTAGTGCAAAGTTGAGGTATTATTTCTAGCGGGATTTCGAGAGGCTTCTGACTAAGTGGAAGAATTTGGGGCATCCGACCAAGTCAGAGACATGATCTTTTAGTGCAAAGTCAGAGTGAGGGCTTTTCGATGCAAAGGACAACTTCATGGCTTGCGGGGTTTTCCAGACCTTTCGACCAAGTCAAAGAAATACATTTTGGGTGCGTAGGTCGATCAAGGTCATTTTTAGCACAAGATGAATCTGGGTGTTCAGCGCAGGTTATGGAGGTCTCTGACTAACCAAATGGTGGTTCATTTTGAAGGTTGGTCAGACCTTATTTTAGTGCCAAGACCTAAGGTTTTATGAGATTTTTGCCTAAGTCTTGGTTTCTTGACCTTCTTCAATGATCCGTTCACATTTTAACAGAGGATCTAAGCGAGGGTTTTAAAATGAAAATCTATAATCTCGTACGGAAACCCTAGTCAGAAACCCTACCAAAACTAGTTTTAGGAAGATTTAATCACTTAATTGCTCGTTTTCTCAAAAAAAACTTAGTTTCTAATCTAAACCCTAGTTGTTTGCAAAGAAGAACAGGGTTAAAACCCTACTTGGTAAAAGCGAAGGCATGCTAAGACTGTGCGGGTAGGTCACGGGTTCGATCTTGAGGTAAATCAACAACAACGATGAGAATGGCACTCCAAAAATCTCGTTTGATTGCACAAAAAATGATTTAAGACACAGGATTAACTCCTTTTAACCCCTGGTGAAATCGCCATTAATGCGTAGGTGTACGACCTGCCAATTTTAGGGTTTGCATGATTTTCTCTGAGCTCGAACCTGTGGGGAAATTAGATGTGTCAGACCTGATCAGATGAGGTCATTTTCAGTGCTAAACTTAAAGGTTCAATTTGCACAGTCTTGCAGGTGTTTTGGGTTCATCTGACTTGCATTCTTTTCTTGTTCATCTGACTTAGTCAGTGGCTGCTTGATCTAGCACAAGTCAGAGAAAGTCATTTTTAGCACAAAAAGTCCATCAAAGAGGTAATCAACACTGAAGTTGGTAACACCTATTTTTAGCACTAGGTCAGTTGGAAAACAATCCAGTGCTAGGTCAAATAGATAGGAATTTAGCGCTAAGGTTGGATAAGTGAGAATTCAGTGCAAAAGTCAGTTGAAGGGCAATCTAGCACAAAAGGGCATTTCAAGGCCTTCAAAGGGAAAACAAGGATTCAACCTAGCAGATTTTGAAGGGATTTTCAATATCATCTTTCAATCAAGGTCAAAATGTACTTTGACCATTCAATCACTTAAGAGATGAACAGATCCAATGACTCTCAAGCCAAATCAAAAGAGGGGGTCCTCATTTTTTAATGGGGTGTGTGTACGAGGCAGAACAAGAAGGTTCCTCTACTCAGCTGGAAGTCCTTGAATGTTTAGTGGTGAAAGGAGGATCAACACAAACTATCAAAATCAATCCTAAACAAATCCTCTTCACATTTTACCCTAAACATTTTGGTGAACCCATGTTTTTAATAAATTTTGCACCTTGCTAAGTGTTGTACTTTAGATTCACATGCATTTGATTCATTCATTTCATTGTTCATCTTATTGCATTTGAAAAATTACAAAATAGTATGTCTAATATAAGTCCAATAAAGCAATAATATCCTTCACAACACACTTTTGATGCAAACCTAGAGTGATGACAAGTCAAAACCTAGTGAAAATACACTAAAATATGCAATTTTTCACAAATTTTCAATGCCAAGACCCCATAAAAAGGGTGTTGTAAATCATTTTAGGAGGTGAATTAGATTATAATAGTAATATCAGTCACCTAAATCTATAAAATCCATCACAACATGCTTGAAGTGCAAATCTAAGTCAAACCCTAGGGAAAATATAGCTAAAATATGCAATAATAGCTAAAACTTTTTTCATTTCACTTATTTGCTTTGAAAAAAGTTGAAAAAATCAAGCATTTAGATCATTTTTACACATAGTTTTGTACTTGTCTTTTGCATAACTTTTGAAAAGCTTTTAAAATCTGATGTTACATTGATTTGAAAAATTATACGCATGGCTGCTAATCACAAAAATAACAATAGGTTCCCTCCTAGGCCTTGCATGAAGAGAAAGGTCTCTGAACCTGAAATTATGTTTACACCTCATGATAGAACAAATGGAGACACTGAAGGACCTCTTTATATCACTGTGAAGATAATGGGAAATCTTGTGGATGGAACCCTTATTGATCCTAATTACATGACTAATGTGGCAACATAAGAGTTCCTCTATTCACATGGTTTGATGCAAGGCTTTTATGACCCTTCAAATATGATGATTAAGACACATAAGGGAACTTTTATAAACACTTCCGAGAAGATATCTGTATTGGTTATTGTATTTGAGAAATCTGTAGAACAATTGTTTGATGTTGTCCCCATTTCTGGTCTATTTTGCTTAAAATTAGGACATCCATGGTTAAAGGCTATGAAATTTATCCCTTCAACAATTTATAACTGTGTAAAATTTCCTTTGAATGGACAAGTGCATACTATCCCTCGCAATAAGTATAAACCTTTGGTTACAAGACAACACTTTACACTTGATTACTTTTGGGAAAGATCTGAATCAGAACTGGAGCCACAGACAAATTTCAACTTTTGAGCTATAGAAACTACAAAACAAAACTATTACATCAAGTGGTCGATCCTTCTATTCAAGAAACAACAAGAGATGAACAACCCGCATTTGAAGAGAATCCTAGACCAAAAGGAAATGGACCCTATGTTGAGGTTCCTCCCCTGCCATCCTTACAAGCATCGGGAGGTAATCAGAGACAAAAAATAGTCCACCTAGACAAATGAGATTTGATCCCGGTGCTTCCTTCTCTAAAACACAAAAAACTACAAAAGAGCAAAATACTATCTTACAAGAGATAAGTGGTCAGACAAGAAGAAATAGACAAGCAAGAGAAAGGAGGAGGAGACAACAAGCTTATGCCCAACGAATTGCATCTCAACAAGAAAAAATCTCACCTAATAGTGAATCAAACAAAGAAGATCTTAAGAATGGACAACTTGAAAACAAGAATAAGCATTGGGCTATGGTACCTTATGTCCCACTTTCCTCTAACATTCGGGAGTGGGAAGATGATGATGATTTACTTGATGGCAACCCTTAGTTTGGTTGTCCCTATAGGTAAGTATTTATATCCCTTTATCTCTCATGATGTGTTTTCCCTGTGATGTGTTATGTGTTGTTCAGGCCTCCTGGGATGACCCTTGATTCTCTTGTAAGGTCAAGGATACTAGGAGACCGCCTCTGTTGTGACCTTCTTCTATTTGTATCATCATTCTTCTATATTGCTTCTCCTCTATTTTCACTATTGTGTGTTGTGTCCTTTGGACATAGTGTTGTGATTGGTGACTTGGGGGAACCCTCCTACGTGACTCTCCCTAAGGCACTTGTTTCTCCTCTCTTGATTTATTGTTTCCCTTCCTCTAGTGTTTCTATCTAGCAGGTGGATGATGAAAAACATATTATACTGATGCAAACCTAGTGTCCCTTTAGTGAGAAATAAAAAAAATGGATCTAGTCCATACATGACGATGGGGTTGTTATATATTATCTGACGGTTGGCTAGTAGAATCACTCCATGTGATCTTGATGTTGTCTTATCATACTTACAAAACATAACAATATTGCTGCTATGTGCACTTTATCTATCTTGAATCTTACACTCCTTGATTCTTTATGTGATTGATCATATGCATCAATGTTGTTGTTTATCATGATTATATGGACAGTAACACTTTTCTTGCAGGAATGTGTTTGTAGGAACATTTGGCGATCGTAAAGTACATTTCACCTCTGGGGGGCATGAGCTTTGTGAGAGCTCATGTTCCCTTGTGTGTTTTCTACCTACCTTAATGTGCTTGATATTAGTACCTGATATCAACCACCTTAAGGTGGGGGCATATATAAGGTAAGTTGTTTGTTTTAGATGTTAGCAATGTGCTTGTTCTCAGGTGCAGTCTTAAAGACTGGTGGCGATATCTATTGCAATCATTTAAGTCCTTTGCGGAGGTGGGGATAGTGTATTTCTCATGGAGAGTACACATCCTATCATTTTTAAAAGTCCTCTGCGGAGGGGGGAGCAGTTCTATGAGTAACGCAACCCTTACGCATGTCTTTGGTGATTGTTGTGGCGAAGCCCAATCATCAGTGTGTGCCTGTAATGTACCTAAGATGGTGATGAACCTAGAAATAGAAACACTCCATCGCTTGTCTGCCATGTTTTCTCTGTGTCTTCCAAGTGTGTGTGTATTGTGTGTTTGTTCCCAAGCATAGTTTAAAGACCGGTGGCAATGAGTCCCTCCTATGCTTTGGGATTTGTATGGAGTGCTTGATTTGTATGGCATGCTTGATTTGTTTTGCATGTTTGTTGCCCCATATGCAGTTTTAAAGACCGGTGGCAATCAGTCCCTCCTACATTATGGGTGGTGTGTTTACTTTTCTTGTACTTGCATCTGCATTTCATATATATGAAAATGAAAAAGAAAAAGAAAATCATCATTGTATTCACTGCATTCATGTTGTATTCACTGTGTTTTGTGTGTCTTCAATGTTGTATTCTCTATGTTTTGCGCACGATTGTAACTATCTTCTCCATGTTTTGCATGCATGTTACTGTCTTCATTGTGATTAGTGTGTCTTCTTTGTTCTTGGCGTGTTTTGTTAGGGTTATGGCAGATCAAAGCAATAAACACTAACAATTATATGCAGATTAAATAACCCAAATACAACAATGAGGAATAACACAAAAGAGATCAACATAGAAATTTAATGTTGTTCACCCAATATGGGCTACATCCACAGAAACTCAACCATCCAATGATTTTATTATCCAGTGTAAAACAGATTACAATCTCGTGTATACATCGCCATAACATACATCACAGCCGCTTATAACAAGCTTTCTGGAAGCTTCTAGAATTAGGGTTTTGCAATGTTATTTTTCTTTTATCGGTTAACAAAAATTAACAACCGACCCCGGCGAGGATACATTACTAGTGTACAGTACTTGCATGATCAATCACCACATACCAACAATCTCCCACTTGGAGACTGATCAGGCTCCACACCAAACAATCTCCCACTTGGAGACTAATCCTAGATGATATTGCTGCGCTTGCAACTCCCACTAGATTACAGGCCTGGCTGGTTTCTTATATCCACCATTATCAGTTGTCAAGGCCAATGAAAACTAATGAGGAAATTAGTTTTTCCCATGTAACTGCCTTTGTGAGCATATCTACAAGATTCTAACTTGTGTGAATTTTCTCTAGCTTGAACTGCCCATCCTCCAAAACTAACCAGATGAAGTGGTATCTAAGTTGTATTTTCTTAGTTTTTGAATGCAAATATGAATTCTTAGCAAGATGAATGGCACTTTGTCTATCAGTGTACAAAGGGCTATCATCTTGTTGTTGCCCCAATTCCTTTAGAAAATGTTGTAACCAAATCATCTCCTTGCTAACTTCTATAGAAGCAACATACTTAGCTTTAGTGGTTGAAAGCGCAACAACCTTTTGCAGTCTTGAAATCAACTGACTACAGTACCTCCTATAGTAAAAACATACCCTATAGTACTCCTCTGACTATCAATATCACCTGTCAGATCCGAGGCAGCATATCCTTTTAGAGAAAAATTTGTTCCTCAAAAACATAGTTTCTTTGAAGTAGTACCTCTCAAATATCAGACAATCCATTTTACCGCATTCCAATGCTCCATTCTTAGATTGCTCATATACCTTCTCACAACTCCCACTACATGTGAAATATCTGGCCTTGTGCATACCATTGTATACATCATGCTGCCAACTGCTGATGCATATGGTATCTTAGACATTTTGTCTTCCTCCTCTTGTGTCTTTGGACACATCTCCTTAGTCAACTTAAAGTGACTAGGCAAAAGTGTATTGCCTTTTGCATTCTGCATGTTAAACCTTTTCAACACCTTCTCTACATATTCACTTTGACAGAAAAAATAATTTTTTGTTTGTCCTGTCCCATGTGATCCTCATATCGAGGATTTTTTTACTACACCCAAATCCTTCATAGCAAATGAATTTGCTAATTTTTGCTTAAGTTCGTTAATATGCTACATGTTAGACCTAACAACAAGCATGTCATCAACATAAAGCAATAGGATAATATAGCTGCCATTACCTAATTTCTTAAAATAAACACAATAATCAAAATGACAACTTTTGTATCCTTGTTCATCCATAAAACTATCAAATTTCAAATACCATTGCCGAGGTGTTTGCTTCAAGCCATACAAACTCTTCTTTAACCTACACACAAATTCCTCCTTACCCTTGACCTCATATCTCTATGGTTGCTGCATGTATATTTCCTCTTTCAAATCCCCATGGAGAAATGTTGTTTTCACATCTAGTTGTTCAAGATGCAAGTCTTTCTCAACCACAAGACTTAGAATAGTTCTAATAGAAGTCATCTTTAGAACCAAAGAAAATATTTCATCAAAATCTATACCTTTTTTTTGTGCAAAACCTTTTACCACGAGTCTGGCTTTATATCTTTTCTTGCCTCCGTCTTCTTCCTTCTACCTGTAAACCCATTTATTTGGCAATGCTCTTTTACCTATAGGCAATTGGACTAAGTCCTGAGTCTGATTCTACAGCAAGGAATCCATTTCCTCTTTCATGCCTAGCTCTCACTACTTTTTGGTATCTACCTGCATTGCTTCTTCATAACTTTCAGGTTCACCAGAATGAATTAATAATATAGAATATAATGATGGAGAAAATCTTTCTAGAGGTCTAGTTATCCTTGTAGAATGTATAACACTTGCAAGAGTCTGTGGGATAACTTGTTGTTGAGCATCAGGTACCACTGGCATTTTATTTTCTAAAATCTCATCCAGTACCACATATTCCTTTTTGGCATGTTCATGCTTCTTTTCCTTCAGCTGATCCTTATACATGACCTTCTCATTGAATATAACATCTCTGCTCCAAATGATTTTATGATTTTGATAATCTCATAACCGATAACCAAATTCATCTACTCCATATCCAATGAAGGTACATTTTTTAGACTTAGCCTCAAGCTTGGTTCTATTTTCAATATCAACATGGACAAAAGCTTCACAACCAAAGGTTTTTAGAAATGAATAGTTTACCATTTTACCCATCCATGCCTCCTCTGGGATACCACCATCTAAAGGATTTGAAGGTCCCCTGTTTATTAAATAAACAGTGGTGTGTACAACATCTACCCAAAAGTGTAAGGGTAGTCCAACATGCAATATCATGCTCCTTGCATGCTCCATAATGATCCTATTCATCCTCTCAGACACACACCATTTTCTTGTGGGGTTCCAGGAAATATTTTTTGCCTATTGATTACATTATATGAACAATAATTCTCAAATTCTTTGCTACAATAGTCACCTCCATTATCAGATCTGAGACACTTCAACTTTTTCTTGTCTCATTCTCAACCAAAGCTTTCCACTTTTTAAAAGTTTCAAATACTTTTGATTTTTATTTTAGGAAATACACCCATGTTTTCCTAGTTGCATCATCAATAATAGTAACATAATAGAAAGAGCCACCAAGAGCAGATACCTGAGTTGGTCCCCATACATATGAATGCACAAGCTCTAATTTCTCACTCTTCTTCTCCTTCCCAACTTTAAGAAATCAGACTCTTTTCTTTTTTCCATAAACACAGTTTTCACAGAGATCCAAATCAATCTGCTTTAGACCTGGTAGCAACTTTCTAGAGTGAAGGATCTTCATCCCTTTCTCACTCATGTGCCCAAGTCTATGGTGCCAAAATTTTATTTCTATCCCTGCAGGAAGTGTTATTGTTGACTTGTTTTCCTCAGCCCAGAGTTAAATAGTTCACCTTGCATTTTCTTTGAAAATCCTTTAGGAAATCACCCCAAAAGGATTGAATCTTTCAAATACTCATGTCGTGCCTTGCAAAAAATCTCAAAAATCTCACCTTGAGAATCTTTGCAAAAAACCTAGAAAAACCTAGAAATCTTTTGTCTTCAAGTGCTTTCCATCGCAGATAAATCTCAATTTTATACTTAGTATTTGTATATGCATTTTTGAATGTATGTTTGCATATGCATTTGCCATTGTATGTTTACAATATACAAAGGAAAGCATGCAAGGGCGTCATACATCGCCTATATACAAGTGCAGCATACAAAGAAAAAGATGCAAGCAAAACATACAAGGGCCATATACAAAGGAGAATGTATATCGGCAAATATGTAAGGGTCAATGTATAAAGGGTACATCGGTGTGAGGATGTTCATCGACAGCTAAGTCCTAGCTCTTTCCGATGGCCGACATACATACAATCGAATATGCAAAGGGGGACATGCAAGAAAAAACAATACAAGGATACATCGACGACATACAAGTCAAAGATACAAAGTCAAATGTACATCGGCAGGATGCAATAGTGGCTTGTATATGCAATTGTATCTTTGTATATACAATTGCACATACAAAGGATAACATGCATAGGAAAATGTACATCAAGCATATACAAGGGGCAATGTACATCGCCAATGTACATCAGTGCGACATACAAAGGAGAATGTATATCGGCAATATGCAAGGCCAAGATACAAAGCCTACATACAAAGGAAACTTACAAGTCGCATTGTATATGTGAAGATGCAAAGAAAAGATGCAAGTCAAACATACAAAGGAGCAGTATACAAAGAAGAGGAGATGCAAAGCGGACCCGACTTGAAAATCAAATTTGGCAAATTCAAGTGTTGAGTCTGCGGCTTGTATGTTGCGTGCATTGTATATTGCGATATACAAAAGAAAATATACAAAGAGAAAACATATAAGGTGGACCCGACTGGGAAATCAAATACAGTTGATGGTCATTTTGGGGTCTGCGAGTTGTATGTATAAATGCATTGTATATGTCAAAATACAAAGAGAAGTGATACAAGCCGGACCTGTTGCAAAGTTACAAAATGGTTAATAATCTTTTGAGGTCCGTGCATTGTATGTATATTTGCGATTGTATGTTTTCATATACAATCGGATATCCAAGGGTTTTTGCATATGCCGAAGTAAAGTGTTTGTAATGTATAAGTGAGTCTACAATTTCCTTTGTATATTTCGCATTGTATATTGCGATATACAAAGGTCAGATACAATGATGATATGCAAGGCAGACCCGACCCAGAAGTCAATTTTGGCATATTCAGCGTTGAGTCCATAGTTTGCATGTTGAAATGATTGTATGTCGGCATATATAATTGGATATACAAGGCCAACATACAGGGGATTTCGGTGAGATAGTATGCATCGGCAACTCATTTTTTGATCTTTCTGATGGCTGATAGCAGATGTAATTTTCAGCGATGCTTCTCAGACCAGCTCAGTGACCAATCAGGTGATGACACGTGGCAGGGGCATACATGCAAAAGGTGATACAAAAGTAAAGGGGCCCGCTCTTGTATGTAGCCATTGTATTGTATACAAGGTGGCATACAATTGAACATACAAAGACATTTCAAAGGCCGATTTCGATGCCGAATAAAAGCACATACAAAGCAGTTTAAATATGAAGGCGATATACAAGTGCAGTTTGACCGCAACTTTGACCACATGTATCTTCCACGTCCTGGTGAATTTCAACATGATTCAGAAGGCAAAAGTGTTTATTTTTGCCGTCTCTTTCATTTGGCAAGGATTTCAGGGGTTTTTTCTCACTTTCAAATTTAGGATCTGGATTTGCATGTTTTGGCTACAGGATGTTTCATCAATCATTTTTGAGTAGGATGTAGATATTTGTAGCATTCATTGCTGTAGGTAGAGGAAGTTGCTCACATTCATTGACCAAAAATATCTCTCCACCACCTTGTTTAGATACTTCATATATTCATGGTTGAAGATAGACACGGAAGTTGCTTGCATTCAATGCCCATAATATCTTCCACCAATTCATTGTTGAAGATAGATGATTAAGCAGCTTGCATTGAAGACCAGAAATATCTTCCATCTACACCTGTTTTAGATATTTCCACACCATAACTTCTACAAGTGGACGTCCCTTCAGGTAGATATTTTCTGATACAGCTCATGGAGTGAATTTTTTAACCGACTTAGGTCAGATTGGAATGCTATATATGCATAGAATGAGATGTAAATAGGGTTGGAAATTATTTGGCTTTCAGTCTTTCTATTTCCAAATAGAGCTTTCTTCTACTGTAACTATGCCTTCTTATTGAATATATGCAAGTCATTTTACCTCTTTTTATTGATTTTCTAGTTTAGTGTGAACTTGCATATGGTCGTCTATGAACATTCTGTTCCTCTAAACCTTCTTGTTTCTCACCTCTGCTAAAAAATTATTTGAATTTGTGTATGCCTACTTGTTGTATCTGGTTATTTTGTGCATTTTCTCAGTTCTATGAAAGTTTTTTTTAATCAATCTAGTGCATCACCCTTACTTTCAATTTTCATATTTTCATCTTTCATTAAAAAAGCATCCCCTCTCCCTTTCCCTCTGAAGATTTAGTAGTTTTAGGTGATAACAAGTCAAGGAAGCCGGCCTTCTCCAGAGGTCTTATCTCATTTTGTAAGGTCCCACACTTCTAGATCATTCCCATGTTTCTCTAGATTGCTAAAGTTTCACAACTACAGCAAGGGTGTAAAATCTAGGTGATAATAACTTTGGCACACCCGGTGGGACACTACAATTTTATTGCTAGTTTTGATGTGCAGCCAATGATTTTTAGAGCTGTAAGAGGTCAAAACCTGTATTTCTGGCGACTCATACTGAGGAAAGACAAGTAGATCAGTGCTATTGTTATATTTTTTGAGAAAGATTCAAACTAGGAGTTTGATTTCATTTGATTACCTGTAGTTGTCTCCACCTAAAAGACAGAGTAGAGCTGTGGTAAGGACTCCAGTTTCTAAAAGAGTACAATCAACTCCACCAAGTTCTAGGCCGGTTGCACTTGTAGTCCCTGTATCAACTCAGGCAAACCTACCTCTAGTAGTTCCAATGGTAAGAAATGAGCCATTTGTGACTTTTGATGGGGCAACCCATTGAATTTGACAGTGCATGACATTATACCCATGGCAGCTTTGAAGAGTCTGCCCTATTTTACAGGGGAGAATCAAACTACTCTAATTGAACACATTAGAGATGTAGCTTCTATATGCGGTGTTCATCATGTAACCCAGGAAAATGTAGCCATCAGGCTGCTAGCTACCTCTTTTAAAGGGAAGGCATTACAATGTTTCAGGAGTTTACCAGTGCAAACCATTGGAACCTGGGATGATCTGGGTGATAAATTAAATAAGTAATTTCAAGATAAATCAAACAACTTGTCATTGGTTGAACAAATGACTACAATAAAGAGAGCTCCCCAGGAGCAAATGACAGATTTCAACTTCAGATTCTAGAAGACATGGGACAGAATTCCTATCACAGTAAGGCATCCATCAGAATATACATTCTTATATTTTTTGAAAGCTTTAAATAGTGATATTTCAGTAATGATTCAATCATTGGGAGGTACAAGCCTACCTGATGCATATGAAATAGCTATTAGAGTAGAAAATAGCCTGATTCAGGATGGTAAAATAGCTCCTTGACCACTAGTACCCATCTTCCCCGAGATTCAAGATTCAATGCCATTGCTAATCTCATATTTTGCCCCTTTACCTACTACTGCAACATTACCAAGTACTGCTAATTCTGAAAATGTTGCTCCTAGCTCATCACAAGAGTTGAAAGAGATTAAAACTAGCCAACATAAAATAGAAAATATCCTACAAACTTTTCGGAATGAGCTAGTAAACATAAAAAAATAGCAGTCCCAGAATAGATAGCCTTATCAACAACTGAGTCAAGGGCAAAATCAGCCTTATCAAGGGCAAAACCAACCATATCAAGCTAACAGGCCACCTTATCAAAGCAATTACCAGGGTACCAAGTAGAATGTGAACCAGAGGCCTTTTCAGCCTTACAATCCCATCCCCATTAATGTTGTTAAGGACCTTGTCCCTATTCAGAATAACCTTGCAGCTAACTATGAATGATATTTTCCTTGCAATCAGCCACACAGCTAAGTAGCCTGTTCAAATGGATTTATAAATCAGGCTTTAATAGTACAAAATGTTATGGTTTCACAGCCAAACACACCTAATAATGGGGTTGTATAGCAGCAAGAGCAGCCTCAGAATGATTTTGCCTTCATAAATTTGTAAGAAGGTGAATTCTGTGGTGTAAACAACGATAATACTCCAGTTGCAGCAAATACAAGAGCTAAGAAGAGGGGTTATGAGGTAGATCAAGCAACAAACAAAGGAAAAGGACATGCTGATGCTTTGACATCCCATGTTCCCCACATTTTACAAAGGAATACTTCAGCAACAGCAAGGGAACAACCTCATTTACAGGATGATATTACGGCTGCAAAATCATATTAGAAGGTACATATCACTCCAACTTTCAATATTATTAAAAATATGAAGAAGATGAATGTGACAATGTCTATGTGGGATTCTCTAGCCATCCTAGGCCAAAAGGACATATTGCAATCTGCCTTGTCTGATTTGAAGAAGCCCAATAATGCAACTGTTGACCCAACTAGGGCTGTCCTTACCAATTCATCCTAGGACAACAATAAACAGCCAAAAAAAAGTACCAAACCACTTCCATTTTATGTGTCTTTAATAATTGGAGACAAGTTGGTACATAACTGCATGGTAGATAGTGGTGCAAGTAGTTCTGTGATGCCAAAGCAGATTGCAAATCAATTAGGATTGAAATACTAGCCCCTTGAGAAGGGTGTACTCCAGCTAGATGACATAGCTATTAATACTGTAGGTGTGATGAAAGACCTAGCTCTCATCTTGCACACTTGCCCAAATGTTTCCATTTCCCAAGAGGTGTTCATCATAGATTTGCCTCCCTATTTTGCCATGTGTTTATCAAGAGAGTTCACAACCAAAATAGGAGGATATTTATCCTCGAACTGGTCCCACATGTTTTTTAGGACCAGATATGGCACAAAAGTAACCCTAAAATCTAAATTACTTTCAAATCATCACATAGAGCCTTATGTTCCAAGTGATGTTAATGCAAATTGCATTATCTCTTATGATCCTAAGCTTGTAGTTGCTCAAGAGCTACAAGCTGAAAGTATACTAGAGGTGTTGTTAAAGGAGTGGGCCTCAGAAAATGTTGTTGATGATCCTGAGGGACACATCCAAGAAACTGGTATGGGGGTTTACATACTGCATGAGCTTGGAACAACAATTCCAAGCCTGGTAAAGGATGCAGAACAACAGACAGAACAACAAAATGGGGTGTGGAAAATGTACTTTGATGGCTCTAGGATTAGGAATGGGTCTGGTGGTGGTGCAATGCTTGTGTCTCCACAAGCTGATAGATATTATTCTACTTTCTGTTGTGCTTTTTCATGAACAAATAACACTACTGAGTATGAGGGATTGATCCAAGGTTTACAGTGGGCAAGAAAGACGAAAATTGACTATTTGCAGGTCTATGGTGATAGTGAACTCATTGTGAATCAAGTGAGAGGGCTGCATGTTACATAGAATGATGTTTTGAAATGTTACAAACATAGGGTATGGGACATGATTGAAGAGTTTGATGCTTTCAATCTGATCTCCATTCCAAGAAATTAGAACTATCATGTAGATAGGGTAGCTACAATTGGGGCCCAGTTTGACATCCCCAGCGATATTCAAAGGGAAAAGATGCATCCTCACGTGAAAATAGTTGATAGGCCCTCTATCCCTGATAATAATATTCATTGGTAGGTTTTTGAGAGTGATGAGCAGATCCTGTGTTTCTTGTTAGAAGAAGATGAGTTTTCTGTGATGAATCAGGATAAACTCAAGCAACAATATGGCAATGATCAAATTGTTTAGTTGAGAGCAAACAAGCTGCCCAAGGGATTAGTAACCTTGGAATCTATTTTTAGTACTGATGATCAGCTAGAAAGGAATAAAACTAGCATGCAGGTCAAAGAGGAACATTACGAGGAGCTAAAAATTTTTAAAGGCAAGCTTCTCAAAATTGGTAAAATCTATTCGCCTGAGGATAGGAGAGCTTTTATTGCTCTTTATCAAGAGTTTGAAGATGTGTTTGCTTGGGATTATTCAGACCTAAAGGGGTTTGACCCTCATATTGCTCAGCATACCATAGAGTTAGAGCCAGGTACAAAACTTGTGAGGTAGAAACAAAGGCCTTTAAATCCAAAGCTTGAGCCCCTAATGATTAAAGAACTAACCAAGCTGATTAAAGGAAAAATCATTTTTCCAATCAAGCGTACTTCTTGGGTCTCCAACCTTGTTCCTGTGAGGAAGAAGAATGGAGAGATTAGGCTGTGCGTCGACTTCAGAGACCTTAATAGAGCCTCCCTAAAAGACCACTACTCGCTGCCCTCAATGGAGCAAATTCTACAAGTAGTGGCTGGTTCTGAAAGATTCTCCTTACTCGATGGATATTCCAGTTATAATTAGGTGTTGGTCAAGGAGGAAGATCAGTTCAAGACTACTTTCACCACCAAATGGGGTACCATGGCCTACAAGAGGATGCCTTTTAGTCTCTCAAATGTTCGTTCTACTTTTCAGAGAGCTATGGATATGGCTTTTAAGTGTTTGCTGTATAAATTGGTGTTGGTGTACCTTGATGACATCACAGTTTTTTTTAAAAATGTAGCTGAACATATATCCCACCTAAGGCTAGTATTTGAGAGATGCAAAGAGTTTGGGATATCTCTCAATCCCAAGAAACACATTTTCATTATGCATGAAGGCAAGCTGTTAGGGCACGTTGTATCGAAGGAGGGCATTACCATTGATGCAGAAAGAGTATGGGCTATTTTGGAGTTGCCCTTACCCAATCACAAGAAGGGACTACAAATTTTTATTGGCAGAATTAATTTTCTACGAAGATTTAAACCCAACATTGCAAATCTATTGAAGCCTTTAACATCTATGTTGAAGAAGAGTACAGTTTTTGGTAGGACAAAAGAGGCCAAACTCAGCTTTGAGTCCATAAGAGAGGCATTATCAGCTGCACCAACTTTGGTAAATCTTGATTTCTCAAGAGATTTTATCTTCTATGCTTATGGTAGCCTAGATACAATCTCTGCGATTCTGGTACAACAGTGGAGTGACGGCTTTGAACAGCCAATCGCTTTCTTTAGTCAGGGGCTAGAAGAGTATGAACAGAGGTATAGCTTCGTTGAAAAGCATGTCCTTGGAGTGGTAAGAAGTCTCAAGAAGTTTAGACATCTTATTTCTAACAATAAGATACATTTAATGGTTGCTCACCCTAGCGTGAAAGAGTTCCTGTTAGGTAAAGATGTAAATAAGAAAAGGGTTGGTTGGATCACCAAAGTCATGGAATATGACGTGGATATCAAGATAACCAAGCTTGTCAAAGGAAGAGGACTCAGTGAACAACTTACTAATGGGTCTAAAGATGAAATAGAAAAAGAAGAGGAGGTGCTTCTGATCATTGAAGACGCACCTCAAGATAATACAGCAGCAGTAGGCACAGGTTGGGTTAATAACATGACTCAATTTTTGCAAACTGGCAAATGTCCAGCAGGTTTAGATAGAACCAAAAGAAGGTATTTTAGACTGTAGTCCATTCCATATGTTTTAATCAATGGCATCCTTTTCAGAAAGGACTTTAATGGTGTGTTGTTAAGATGCATTGATAATAATCAAACTGACAAGGTGTTGCATGAGTTCCATGATGGAACAATAGGGGGTCATTTTGCCCCAAAGACTACTACTTGGAAAATAATGAGAGCTGGATATTACTAGCCCAGCTTATTCAAGGATGCCCATGCATTGGTTAGAAAATGTGTAAAATGTGCCATTTTTGTAGGCAAAGAAAGGCTGCCAGCTTTACCTCTGCAGCCAATTCAAGTAGAACAACCCTTCATGAGATGGGGCATTGATTTTGTAGGTCCCATTAACCCACCATCAAATGTAGGCCATAGGTGGATACTTATAGCTACAGACTATTTCACAAGGTGGACTGAAGTAGTGGCTCTGAAGGAATCCAATGAAAATATTGTTTTGAATTTTTACCAAGATTTGATATCCAGATTTGGGGTGCCTGAGTCAATTATCTCAGACAATGCTTTAGCCTTTGTTGGATTAAAGATAACTAACTGGGCTATTAAGAATGGGATTTATTTGAATACCTCATCAAATTATTACCCACAGGGTAATGGTTTGGCTGAATCTACAAATAAGAGCCTCGTAAGGATTGTTAAAAGATCAATGGAAGACAACCAGAGGACTTGGCACACTAATCTGAAATATGCCTTATGGGCAGACAGAATAACTCCCAAGAGGTCTATTGGAAACTCCCCATATATGTTAGTTTATGGGAAAGAGGCAAGATTGTCTATATCTGTGGAGCTACCAGCCCTTGATATCATGACTCAGCTGGAGATATTTGAAGAAGAGGATCCCATAGCTGTCAGATATGCTCAACTTATGGAGCTTGAAGAAATCAGAGACAAGGCTATGAAAACTATGGAGTATCATCAGCTTCAGACCAAAAGAAATTTTGATCAGAAGGCCTCTCCCAGAATCTTTAGGGAGAGTGATATGGTGCTCAAATGGGATGAGTTGAAAAGCAGGCCATGAAAGCACTCCAAGTTTGACAACATGTGGAGTGGCCCATTTATCATTACTAAATGCAAGGAGCACAATGCATTTCAGTTATCAAATATGGATGGAGAAAATCTGCCTATCCCAGTTAATGGGATACACCTAAAGAGGTGTTTTGAGGTATGAGTGCCTTATAAATCAGCAGATTAGGTTTTTGTTTTCAATAAGTGCTGCGGCACAATAGTTTAGATCCCTTTTTGTTTTCCCTAAGTGTTGTCTAGCATAGTTGGAGGGGTTGCATTTAGCATTTTTGTCTTGGTTTGATCTTCCAAGTGTTCTTCACTGCTGCTGTGCTGAGTTGCTAAAGTCAGGATTGTTTGTCAAGGTATATTTTTAGTCTCTGTATGACTCCATGCCCAATGGATACTTAAGGCCACTAATCTAATTGTTTAGTAGGCAAACATCCTATAGAAGTCGCCAAATTGTTGACCTATTTTCCTCTGTCCAAAGTTAAAAAGTTCACCTTGCATTTTCCTTGAAAATCCTTTAGGAAATCACCCCAAAAGGCTTGAATCTTTCAAATACTCATGTTGTGCCTTGTAAAAAATCTCAAAAATCTCACCTTCAAAATCTTTGCAGAAAACCCAAAAAAACCCAGAAATCTTTTGTCTTCAAGTGCTCTCCATCGCAGATAAATCTCAATTTTATACTTAGTATTTATATATGCATTTTTGAATGTATGTTTGCATGTACATTCACCATTGTATGTTTACAATATACAAAGGAAAGCATGCAAGGGCAACATACATTGCTGATATACAAGTGCAGCATACAAAGGAAAAGATGCAAGCAAAACATACAAGGGCTATATACAAAGGAGAATGTATATCAGCAAATATGTAAGAGTCAATGTATAAAGGGTTCATTGGCATGATGATGTTCATCGGCAGCTAAGTCCTAGCTCTTTCTGATGGCCGACATACATACAATTGAATATGCAAAGGGAGACATGCAAGAAAAAATGATACAAGGATACATCAGCGACATACAAGTCAAAGATACAAAGTCAAATGTACATCGACAGGATGCAACAGTGGCTTGTATATGTGATTGTATCTTTGTCTATACAATCGCACATACAAAGGATAACATGCATAGGAAAATGTATATCAAGCATATACAAGGGGCAATGTACATCGTTGATGTACATCAGTGCGACATACAAAGGCCGCGCATACAAGGAGCAGCATACAAAGGAGAATGTATATCGACAATATGCAAGGCCAAGATACAAAGCCTACATACAAAGGAAACATACAAGTCACATTGTATATGCGAAGATGCAAAGAAAAGATGCAAGTCAAACATACAAAGGAGCAATATACAAAGAAGAGGAGATGCAAGGTGGACCTAACTTGAAAATCAAATTTGGCAAATTCAAGCATTGAGTCCGCGGCTTGTATGTTGAGTGTATTGTATATTGCGACATACAAAAGAAAATATACAAAGGGAAAACATACAAGGCGGACCCGACTGGGAAATCAAATACAGCTAATGGTCATTTTGGGGTCCGCGAGTTGTATGTATAAATGCATTGTATATGCCGAAATACAAAGAGAAGTGATACAAGCCGAACCTGTTGCAAAGTTACAAATGGTTAATGATCTTTTGAGGTCCATGCATTGTATGTATATTTGCAATTGTATGTTTTCATATACAATTGGATATACAAGGGTTTTTGCATATGCCGAAGTAAAGTGTTTGTAATGTATAAGTGAGTCTATAGTTTCCTTTTTATATTTTGCATTGTATATTGGGATATACAAAGGTCAAATACAACGGTGATATGCAAGGTAGACCTGACCCAGAAGTTAATTTTGGCATATTCGGCGTTGAGTCCGTAGTTTGCATGTTGAAATGATTGTATGTCAGCATATATAATTGGATATACAAGGCCAACATAAAGGGGATTTCGGCGAGATAGTATGCATCGGCAACTCATTTTTTTATCTTTTCAATGGCCGATAGCAAATGTAGTTTTCAACGATGCTTCTAAGACCAGCTCAGTGACCAATCAGGTGATGACATGTGGCAAGGGCATACATGCAAAAGGTGATACAAAAGTAAAGGGGCCCACTCTTGTATGTAGCCATTGTATTGTATATACAAAGTGACATACAATTGAACATACAAAGACATTTCAAAGGCCGATTTGGATGCCGAATAAAAGTACATACAAAGCAGTTTGCATATGAAGGCGATATACAAGTGCAGTTTGACTGCAACTTTGACCACCTGTATCTTCCACGTCCTGGCGAATTTTGACATGATTCAAAAGGCAAAAGTGTTTATTTTTGCCTCCTCTTTCATTCGGCAGGGATTTTAGGGGTTATTTTTCTCACTTACAGATTTTTGATCTAGATTTGCATGTTTTGGCTACGGGACGTTTCAACAATCATTTTTGAGCAGGATGTAGATATTTGTAGCATTCATTGTTGTAGGTAGAGTATGCTGCTCACATTCAATGACCAAAAATATATCTCCACCGACTTGTTTCAGATACATCATATATTCATGGTTGAAGATAGACACGGAAGTTTCTCGCATTCAACGCCTAGAATATCTTCCACCAATTCATTGTTGAAGATAGATGATTAAGCAGCTTGCATTGAAGACTGGAAATATCTTCCATCTACACATGTTCCAGATATTTCCACACCATAACTTCTGTAGGTGGACATCCCTTCAGGTAGATATTTTCTTATACAGCTCATGGAGTGAATTTTTTAACCAACTTAGGTCAAATTAGAATGCTATATATGCATAGAATGAGATGTAAATAGGGTTGAAAATTTTTTGGCTTTCAGTCTTTCTGTTTCCAAACAGAGCTTTCTGCTATTGTAACTATGCCTTCTTATTGAATATATGCAAGTCATTTTACCTCTTTTTACTGATTTTCTAGTTTAGTGTGAACTTGCATATGGTCGTCTATGAACATTTTGTTCCTCTAAACCTTCTTGTTTCTCACCTCTGCTAAAAAATTATATGAATTTGTGTATACCTACTTGTTGTATCTGGTTATTTTGTGCATTTTCTCAGTTCTATGAAAGCTTCTTTTAATCAATCTGGTGCATCACCCTTACTTTTAGTTTTCCTGTTTTCATCCTTCATTAAAAAAGCATCCCCTCTCCCTTTCCCTTTGAAGATTTAGTAGTTTTAGGTGATAAATAGTCAAGGAAGCTGGCCTTCTCCAGAGGTCTGATCTTATTTCACAAGGTCCCACACTTCAAGATCATTCCCATGTTTCTCCAAATTGCTAAAGTTTCACAACTGTAGCAAGGGTGCAAAATCTGGGCTATAACAACTTTGGCATGCCCAGTGGGACAATATAATTTTATTGCTAGTTTTGATGTGCAGCCAGTGAAATTTAGACTTGTAAGAGGTCAAAACCTGTATATCTGGCGACTCATACTGAGGAAAGACAAGCAAATTAATGCTACTGTTATACTTTATGAGAAAGATTCAAATTAGGAGTTCGAGTTCATTTGATTACCTGCAGTTGTCTCGACTTAGAAGATAAAGTAGAGTTGTGGTAAGGACTCCAATTTCTAAAAGAGTACAATCAACTCCACCAGGTTTCAGTCCGGTTGCACCTGTAGTCCTTGTATCAACTTAGGCAAACCTACCTCTAGTTGTTCCAATGGCAAGAAATCAGCCATTTGTGGCTTTTGATGGAGGCAGCCCATTGAATTTGATAGTGCATGATGTTATACCCATGGCAGCTTTGAAGAGTCTGCCCTATTTTACAGGGGAGAATCAAACAACCCCAATTGAACACATTAGAGATGTAGCTTCTCTATGCAGTATTCATCATGTAACCCAGGAAAATATAGCCATCAGGCTACTGGCTGCCTCTTTTAAAGGGAAGGCATTACAATGGTTTAGGAGTTTACCAGTGCAAACCATTGGAACCTAGGATGATCTAGGTAATAAATTAAATAAGCGATTTCAAGATAAATCAGACAACTTGTCATTGGTTGAACAGATGACTACAATAAAGAGAGCTCCTGAGGAGCAAATGATGGATTTCAACTTTAGATTCTAGAAGACATGGGACAAAATTCCTATCACGGTAATGCCTCCATCAGAATATGCATTCTTGTATTTTTTGAAAGCTTTAAATAGTGATATTTCAGTAATGATTCATTCATTGGGAGGTACAAGCCTACCTGATGCATATGAAATAGTTATTAGAGCAGAAAACAACCCGATTCAGGCTAGTAAAATAGCTCCTTGACCACCAATACCCATCTTCCCCAAGATTCAAGCTTCAATGCCATTGTCAATCCCATATTTTGCCCCTTTACCTACTACTGCAGCATTACCAAGTATTGCTAATTCTAAAAATGCTGCTCCTAGCTCATCACAAGAGTTGAAAGAGATTAAAAATAGCCAACAGAAAATAGAAAATATCCTACAAACTTTTGGGAATGAGCTAGTAAACATAAAAAAATAGCAATCCCAGAACAGACAGTCCTATTGACAACCCAGTCAAGGGCAAAATTAGCCTTATCAAGGGCAAAACCAACCATATCAAGCTAACAGGCCACCTTATCAAAGCAATTACCGGGGTACTAAGCAGAATGTGAACTAGAGGCCTTTTCAGCCTTACAATCTCATCCCCATTAATGTTGTTAAGGACCTTGTCCTTGTTCAGAATAACCTTGCAGCTGAGTATGAATGGTGGTTTCCATGCAATCAGCCACACAGTCAGGCAGCCTGTTCAAATGGAGTTATAAATCAGGCTTTAATGGTATAAAATGTTGCGGTCTCACAGCCAAACACACCTAATAATGGGGCTGTACAGCAGCAAGAGCAGCCTTAGAATGATTCTGCCTTCATAAATTGGCAAGAAGGTAAATTCTGTGGTGTAAACAACGATAATACTCTAGTTGCAGTAAATACAAGAGCCAAGAAGAGGGGTTATGAGGTAGATCAAGCAGCAAACAAAGGAAAAGGACATGCTGATGCTTCTACATCCCATGTTGCCCACATTTTACAAAGGAATACTTCAGCAACAGCAAGGGAACAAACTTATGTAAACTAGATGGGCATTTTGATTGACAAGCTTATGTTAAAGTGATTCAAGGCATTCATTGTGTAGTAGAGCAGTATTTTGTGTTGTTATTGTGTTTGTATTTGTAGATTTGGCATCCATCTCCTCATGGAATGAAGAGCATCTTCCTTTCATGAGATCTTCACTACAAGGTGATATCAATTATATTTTCAATCATTTATCATTTGAATTTTGCCTCTATCCCATAGGTGTATGCACTCTTTATATGACAATTGTGTCCGGAAGACTTGAATATCTCTTCAGGGCTTGACTGAGGCAAGCCTCTAAACACCACAACCCCCAACCCATTTTTCTGTGATTGCAGGTTACAAGTTGCAAAAGTAGAAAAAGTGGAGTTGCAGGAGAGTAGTGCAAACTGTTGGAATTGCATATAAGAGAAGAAAACAGGGACCTAAACTCAGGTGCCCACTCATTAGTCCTTCGGATCCCTTAATAGGAAAATCTCTAAAATAGCAAGAACAGGTTGCAGACAAGATTCCCAGAGCTTGACAAAAACTGTGGCATTGGACTAGGGTACCTACTCATTAGTCCCTAACTTTTCTATTTTTTGAACTTCAAAATCTAGTATGCATTTGATTATCATTTGATTTCTTTGTGTGATCATTTTCTGTAATTTTGTCCATTTGTTCACGAATTCATGTAATTGGGGTTTTGAGCATAATTGGGCTTAATTGAATAACAAAATCATACAATCCAAATCTCCCCCTATGTTCCAAGTGACAAAAGGTTTGTAGTAGGTTCTTCTACTCGGCTGTAAGTCCTTGAATGTTTAGTGGTGAAAGGAGTATCAACACAAACTATCAAAATCAATCTTAGACAAATCCTCTTCACATTTTACACTAAACAGATATATATTTATCTGTGTCCTTGTTCCTGTAGCAACCAAAGTTCTAGAATTTTCTTTTCTAATTTCATAGCCATCATCCTAAAATACAAGGTTATATCCTCTACTACAAATTTGTCCTACACTTAGAAGATTATGCCAGAGACCCTTGACATAGAGAACATCATCTGTATCGTGCTTGCCATCAAAACTTATTAAACCTTTTCCACATATCCTTGCAGATGCATCATCTCCAAACTTAACAAAACCTCCACCAAACTTATCAAGCTTCACAAACTTTTTCTTATCACCTGTCATATGATTTGAACATCCACTATCAATTAACTAGAAGTTCTCCTCTTCTCTTGCATGAAAAGTAGTTACCAGAGCTCCTTTGATATTATGCTTTATTTCTGGAGCAATTACCTTCATACCCTTTTCAAAGTTATTCAAATCCATGAACAAGCATTCATTACTTTCATCATCTGAATAGTTAGACTCATCATCAGATATGCTCTCATCTTCTTTAACATAATAACTTCACTTGAATGATTTACCTTTATTATCCTTGTATTTATCATTTGAAATTTTGATTGGACATTTTGAAGCATAATGACCTATCTTTCCACAGTTGAAACATTTGAAGGGTAACTTACCCCTGTATTTTCTAGAGCCCTTTTTCAATCTTCTCACAAAATTTGCTTCTACTTCATCCAAGTCATCAGGATTTGATTCAACATTCTTTTATGTCTTTCTATCCTTAAAAGTAGTTTCTTTTCTTTCACCATCTTGACCAAATTCTCTTATCTCAAAAGTAGTTAGAGTGCCAAACATTTGATCCCTAGTATACTTATCCAAATCTTGAGTTTCTTCAATAGCATAAACTTTAGCACTATAAGATCTTGGAAGAGTTCTTAGTACCTTCTTTACCACTTCACTTTCCTCCAGCTTTCCACCAAGACCATTGATGTAGTTGACAACTTCCTCCACTCTCTGCATGTAGCTTGCAATATTTTCATCTTCTAACATCTTTAGGGTTTCAAACTTGGTCTTCAAATTCTACATTGTTGCTTTCTTGACCTTGTCATCTCCTTCATAGGTACTTTTCAGCTTCTTCCAGATTTCATGAGCAATTTTGCAACTCATCACCTTCACTAATTCAGAATCAGAGAGACTATTTAGAAGAGCACTCCTTGTCTTGCCATTTTTCTCATATTCTTTAATCTCATCTTCATCCTTTAAACCGTTAGAAGGTATAGTATACTCTTTGTCAACTATCTTCCATACACCATATCCTAGTGAAACAAGAAATCTTTCCATCATGGTCTTCCAAAAAGCATAATTTGTTTCATCAAACATTGGAACCTCCATAGCTTTCCTATGCACCATCTGAATCTACCCCAAGCAGTTAAGCTTCTTCAGGGAACTCAACTCTAATACCAATTGTTAGAATGCATAGGACAACTAAGAGGGTGATGAATCAATTATCTATTAAAACATTAAACCCTCAAAGAAATTCCAAACATCAACCTCTTATTATGCATTAGCATAATGTAAACATATGAAGCATCAATGCAAACACATTCAAACACATAAGAATATCAGATTACATGGAAAAACCGAGAAGAGAAAAACCATGGTGAGGATTAGCTCACATATATATGAATAACAACATTGAAATCAAATAGGCTCACTGGCAAGGGCTCACTACCCAGAAGAAAGGCTCATTACCAAAAGAAAGGCTCACTTCCAAGGTCTCACTACCCGAAAGAGAGAAGAAAGAAGAGGACTGTTACAGAGAGATTCAATATCTCAAAGCAATAGGAGAAATCCACCATTGTCACTCCTTTCCATCCGCAACCTTTGGCTCACTGTCTCCAGCAACTTCCAACACATTGAAATGTAGGCACCTTCTACTCACTGCATTCTCGAGTCATAAACATTTAATCTTGCACATAACTCACTGACCTTGATTCACATTCACATTCTCTTCTCTACATTTCTCTACTCAACTTCATCTTTCATTTATACCATCTACAACCAAGACCTATCTCAATTAGGTTGGTCCTAATGAAGCATGTGCACCTCAAACATGCAACACCAATTAGGTCAGCACTAAACACTTATGTGGTGGAAAGAAGTGAAAGTGGACCATGTCAAGGGTTAACTAGGACTCAAATTTTCATCACCAAGCTACTCATCACATTCACAATCCACAAGGTACCTTCACAAATGGTGCTAGTAAGCCAGGTCAGCCAAACCTAACCTAATGACCACATCCATGCTTCTCCAAGTCTAAAAACATCATGTAGACCATAAAGAACCACTCTACAACATCCACACACCTTTCCATAACATTCAACACCATCATAATATCTTGCAACACTTCCACAACCTTCTGAAACAAATAATGTCTTCAATCTACACATCAGGATCCACTACCTCTAAACACCAACACAATAACTAAACTTACGGAGAAACCCATCACTAGATACTTCAAGGGAAGGTAGATGTAGATTGTATAAGTACATCCCCATATCCACAAGACAAGAAAGCTCAATGCAGAGAAATGCAGAGCATTCTCATTTCTCCCAAACAGTCTTCTACATAGGAAAACACTCTGTAAAACACATCTTCCACTTCCGCACGATCCAAAACCTGAAACTCTAGATATTACACCTCTGATAAAAACTTCCAAACCACATAAGCATATCTTCAACTAGGAAGAAATGTAGAGCATAACACTGAGAGCACCTCTGTCACACTACACACCTTTTTATCAAATTTTCTCAAAATCTACTAGAGGTTGACATCAATGACAACACCAGCAAGTTTCCAATAGGTAAAGGTAAAGATTATTTATTTATTCTTCATCTTATAAATACTTGTATTTATAATACAAGTATTTTGTCTCATGTGAATATCCTCACACATGTGTGAGGGTAAATCACATTCACATTCCTCTTGGAGAAATATTTGAGTTTAGCCATCTCTTTAAGAGGTTGACACTTTACACATACCAAAGTGATAGATAACATGTGCGAGTTACATGCAAGTCCTCTTCACACCTCTATTTATGAGGTGTTTTCTCTCTCTTTCTCTCATCTTCATTCTATCATTCTCTCAATCATGTGAATACTCTTGTTGTATTATTTTTTAAGGCTTCCTGCCATCTTTCATATACATTGAGGGGTTTTCTTCATTTTCCCCCCTTCAAAATCTCTTGTCTACTTGCTTGGATTTGCTAGTGCTTGCTCTTGTTTTGGTTCATTTCAAATGGTAATTTAATTCCTTCAAACAATGCTCATTTGATTATTACTTTCCATGCTCTTTATTTTCCTTTCATTTTCTTTCAAAAATTCTGGAATATTATTGGGATGGATATAGTAAGGGCTGCAGAGGAGTCTAGGAGGAAAGCCATGATGCTAAAGGTGTTGAACAATACCTTTATAGCTCTAATCTCAAAAAAGAATATAATGGACTCCATGGATTACTTTAGACCCATTTCCTTATACAAAATCATTTCAAAAGCAATGGCCAATAGTTTGAAGGAGGTTCTTCCCTTCATCATATCAAATGAACAGAGTAGATTTTCTCTTGAGTGATCAATCTCAAAAGGTGTCATTGTAGTATATGAGGCAATCCACACTATCAAAAGAAACAAGGTACAAAGGATGTTAATCAAACTAGACATTAGAAAGGCCTAAGATCAAGTTAACAGGGAATTCCTATTAGCAATTTTGGAAAAGTTTGGCTTCAATCAAGAATGGATACAATGGGTAAAAAATTGCACCTCAACACCAATGATGTCAGTCTTCGTAAATGGGTGCCCTCGAGGATTTTTCTACACTTCCAATGGGTTGAGACAAAGGGATCCTCTCTCCCCATCTCTATTCATTATCATGGTGGAAGCTTTGGGGAGATTCATAAAGGAAGGAGCAAGAATGGGAAAATGGAGAGGTATAAAAGCGGCTCCTAACATAGAGGTAGTGACTCACCAATAGTTTGTTGATGATACACTGTTATTGGGGGTAGTTGATTTCAGAGAGACAAAGGTTATTCGGGAATCCTTAAAAAAGTATTATATTTCTTCAAGGCAATATGTAAACTGGAAAAAGTTAGAAATATTCTTCTTCCATACAAAGGTGAGAAAACAAAAGAAGATTGCTAATAGGTTGGGTTTGAAAATAACAAACCTACCGGGTAAATATCTGGGCACCCCCTCTTTCATGGGGCCAACAGATCCTCACTTTGGGAACACATTCTGGTAAATTTTAAGACAAAGATGGAATCATGGAGAGGTCAGTGGCTTTCCTTGGCTGGGAGAATTTTCTTATGCTTAAATCAGTGATCTCAGCCATCCCAATTTTTTTTATGCAGTGTTTGAAAATGCCTAAGAAAATTGGAGAGGATTTGAATAGGAGTATGAAGAATTTCTTCTAGAGTGGCTCTATAGAGGGGCAAAAGTTCCCATTGGTGTCATGGGAAAGGATCTACAGTCTAAAACTTTTAGGGGCATTAGGCCTGAGGAAATGGAATTCCTTGAACAAGGTTTTGGGAGCAAAACTGATATGGGGTTTGTATACCCATCTACAGGTGAAGTGGGCCAAAATTTTATAAAATAAATATTTGAACTCAAGAGATCCTACTAGAACTCTAACAATAGAAAACCCTCCAGTAGGTTCAGCTATGTGGAATTTCCTATTGAAATGCAGAGAGATCATCACAAAACACATCTCTTGGGAGGTGAGAAATGGAAGAAAGGCTATCTTTTAGGAAGATTCATGGCAAGGACATAAAGCACTCAAGGATTTGAGTGAGTGGCAAGAAGTGAAAGAGCTCTTACAATTGAAATGGGGTGATAAGTTTAGGGACTATGTGTATGCTCATGAATAAAATGTCGTTCAAGAGTGGAAATGGAAAAGCCTAGAATAAATAGAGATGTTAGAAGAGTCAAGAGATGCTCTTTAGTTGGAACTCTCTAATAGGAGGGTTAGCATATTAGAAGAGGAAGATTGACTAGTGTGGTTTGGATCAAAGTTAGGAAACTATAGTGTTAAAATTGGGTATATGGTAGCTGAAGCATATAGTGGCAAGGACAATTGGCCTACTCACTTAATCTGGGATAGGTAGTGCCTTCCAAAGCTAGGGGCCTTCTCCTAGGAAACACTATAAAATGGAATACTAACGGGGCATAGATTGAGGAAATTTGGCTTTACAGGTCCTTTGAGGTGTAGTCTTTGTAAGAAAGAAGAGGAGAATGCAGACGATATTCTTTGCAGATGCAATTTTTTAGATTTTTGCTGGAAGAAATTAATGGTTAAACTGGGGTGGAGAAGTGCTTTACTGAGGGACATTTTAGGGACCTTCAATGCATGTCTAGTGTTGTACAAAAGGGTTATTTTCTCATGTCTTTGGACTATTAGCCCTTCCATCTTGATTTGGGAGATCTAGAAGGAAAGGAACAAGAGGATCTTCCAAGATAGAGCTATGAATGAAGAGTCCCTCTGGAAGAAGATTGAAGGAGCAACAGTAGAAGTTTCCAATAACATAGTTAGTGTGATGGGCAAAATGGGATGAATAAAACTAATTATAAAAGCCCAAAACATCAATGGAATGTGCAAGTAAATAAGGATTTAAAACATAAGAAAGAGAGTGATAGTCACAACCTTTTTACCTTGCGATTTCCATTGTTCACCTATTCTTTCTTGATCTTTTGGTGATGAAGATGGCCCTCGGGAAGCTTTCTTCCTTGCTTTGATTCCTCAACATGACAAGGAGAAATGGCTTGGATACTTATTGTGTTGAAGATGAGCTTCAACACAATATGCAATGGATGATAGATGGTATGGAAATGGGGGTGCCAATGGCACGCTATAGATTCTGCAGCATAAGTTTACTCGATAGTTGGATATGTAAAATAGAAGAAGAGGGTTGTATTTATAGAGTTGTGTGAGAGAAGATCAATGGTGGAAAAGAAATAAGAAGATCAACGGAGGAGAATGTTTGAGAGAACGTGCATGAATAGAAGAAGGGCATGTGTCATTCAAAAAGAAGTTTTGTTGAGTTAACTGCTTTCTTGATGAGGATGATTTTTTATTTCTTAAGTTAGAATATATTTTTCTAATTTAAGAGCTTTGTTGATAGCTTTAAATCAGTTAACTCAGCTTTTGCTTTTGTATGACAAGAAGAATTTGTTTTTAGAAGATATGAAGATTTTTTAGAAGATAAGAAAACATAATTAAATAAATAAATTTATTTAATTACTTGTAGATAATTTAGAAGAATAAATAAAATATTTAAATATATATATATTTTTTGGAGGTTTAATTTAAATAAATTTACATTTTATTTAAATTTAGAAGAATGGAATATTTAATTAATTAATTAAAATTATTTAATTATTTAGAAGGATAAAGTTGATATAGATAGATGGAATTAATTTAAATAAACATAATTTATTTAATTAAATGGGAGGAAATGAATCAAATAAATAAATAAATTTATTTATTTATTGATAGAGGAATATGAAGATGAAATAAATATTTAAAATATTTATTTAAGTAGAGTCGTGCCATTTTTAGGTGTATACATTTTACCACTCTTTGATGCAATGTGTTTTATCACGTTTCAAAGAATAAGAGTTTTCGACGATGATACATGCCCTAGTTTGCCCCTAGTACAAGTTTAACAATAGGATGCCCCCTTGGGAGATTGGACGAGAAGATGGCAGAAAGTGTGAGATGGACAATCTCACGAAGAAGAAGGTGGAAAGCATGCTAGGATGGAGAAAAATAGGACATGGTTTAGAGGAACAGATATGGGAAGTAGTCACGGTTGTCACACAGTCAACTATAGTTCACTTGCTATATATAGGAGCTGGGTCCACAAGTTCTATTCATTTGCACACTTGTCCTTAGTTGATTGGTCTTTGAGAGCTTAGGAGACCAAAGGAGCTAGAGCAGTCATTAGAGATATGGATATTTCACGTGAGGAGCATCAGTTTTAGTGAGTTTGATGGTTTGATCAACCACCCAAGGTAGGACCACCAGTATGTAGTTTGACAAAACTCGCTAAAAGTCATTTATTAGGCCAATAAATGCTTAGGAAAAAAAGCTAGGACAGATGCACCGAACTATGCACTCTGAAATGGTGCATATGTTGCGAAGTCACGCATCTAAGAGATCTTATGGTGCATATGATAGATGTGCACATATAAGCTAGGAAGTGGCACATTTGTTTCAAAATAGTGCATGTGACACAAGAAGCGATGTATGTACCAGAACGGTGCATGTGCAAGAACGACGCATACATGTCAAGGATTGGCGCATTCACGGTGAAGCAGCATATATGATATGAATCGGTGCATTTGCCACTTGGTTTAGTACATTTGCACTAGGATAATCAATTGACTTAACAAAATTAACCCAATTGACACCTTGATCGATGCGTCAATTGATAAGCGATCTCCAAGATTGTCAAGAATCTAGTTAAGAGATGATATGCTATTTTGATTAATTTGATATGGTAAGTCAATGATAGGATAGTTTGATTGCTTTGAGTAGGTTTTTTTGGATATGGATTTTGTTGACGTTATGCTTTGCCTAATTGCAGGAGGATATCCGAGATACCCTGATGTCACGAGAGCATTTCCCTTTGCCATTGTTACAGTGGTATATGTTGATAGAGATGGACCGTGAGGCTCTTGGTGCTATGGGTCTTTATTACGTTTGTTTCATGCCTGAGGTTCGCGTGAACCATGGGTTGTTGACTACAGTGGTGGAGCAATTCCACAGCGAGGATGGTACATTTCATCTACCGACCGGGGAGATGATGATCACTCTAGAGGATGTGTATAGGATTCTACACCTCCCTATTCAGGGAGAGTTGGTAGATTATGAGTCACAGCATGATGCTAGATTGGCTGAGTGCAAATGGGTGTTTGATGAACTAGAGTTGGTTGAGAAAGTGATTTCATGGCAGGACATTCATGACTGCTATGACTACTTCCCAGGTATAGTGGCGGGACTGATTGGTGGTGTAGTATACCCCAATAGGAGGTCA
This sequence comes from Cunninghamia lanceolata, assembly GCA_027924645.1. NCBI lineage: Eukaryota > Viridiplantae > Streptophyta > Pinopsida > Cupressales > Cupressaceae > Cunninghamia > Cunninghamia lanceolata. The sequence goes on from BSBN01000193.1 coordinate 13,294,257, forward strand.
CATGGGTTTTTGATTAGCTGGGGGAGGGTGCTGGAGAGCATGATAACTAATGGGACATGATATGCATGGGGTGTGTGCATGCTAGCACACTTATACAAGGACATGCACCAGGTTGTGTATCATAGAGGGGCCAGTTTGTCAACGGGTGTGTCTCTGTTGTAGTTTTGGTTATGGGAGCACATAGATATCACACAGCCGATATGTCTTTTTCACAGGCAGAGAGGTGAGCCCTACAACTATGGTTATGTAGGCGTGATTTCCCAGCACAAGATGGGAAAGCTTGAGAATTGGAGACATGCGCTGGATAATGTGGATCTAGTTATCTGGCCCCCATACCTAGACTGCGAGGTATGGGAGGATGAGGCTGATGAGTTGCCATATTGTTTCTAGACTTAGTGGCTTATTGGCAAGATGAGATACATATTAGAGTGGCAGATTGTCAGTAAGGTACAGTAGCAGTTTGGCAGAGTACAGGGCAGGCCACATGGGCAGGCATGATTCGCAAGGACCCATGCAGAGAGATATAGGTGGGGTCATGTGGCATCATATGAGGAGGCCTTGGTAGACTTTCGTCAGATCCCTCATGCAGCTTGGCCGATGAGGAGGGACGTATTAGATGCGAGTATGATACCTAACTATGAGGAGTGGTTTTCCACTCATCCATTTCCTAGATATTTAGGACCTGGAGAGTTGGCTCCTCATATAGATGAGGAGGATTCAGATGATGAGGGTGGAGCTAGTAGGAGGAGGAGATGGAGGAGGGGGAGAGGAGGTAAGGGAGATGATGGTGGAGGAGGAGATGGAGGAGGAGATGGAGGAGGAGGTGGCAGACCAAGACAGAGGAGGAGGTCTGGGGAGGCACCTTTAGGTCAGCAGGCAGTTGCGCAGCCGCAGGCTATAGGACAGGTGTAGGTACAAGTGCCAGTACAACAGGTGGCACTGCAGAGACAGATGTTGCCACCATAGTAGGTGGCACAGCAGCAGGTGCAGGGATAGGTGCCATCATAGCAAGTGGCACAAGGACAGGAACAAGCATGGTAGGCTCTGCAGCCTGTCTTATAGCAGCAGTCTATGGTTTCTTTACAAGGTCAGATTAGGCAATTGAGAGCCCATCTGAGAGTAGTAGAGTCATGGAGAGAGGCAGATGCAAGATGGATATCAGAGATATCCAGAGAGTGAGACGCAGCCCTGGCTAGTGTGTGGGTGACGAGAGTGGAGAGAGATGCAGCAGTGGCAGCCATGGGTACAAATGGTACTTCTATCTTTTTGGTTTCACAGGTGTAGCAGGCACAGACACAGCTCGCCCAGGTACATGGTGAGCATGCCAGAATGTAGGCTCAAGCTTAGTACTATAGAGGATTATATCACGGGGTAGTGTCGGTGGATCAGCGTGTGCCTAGCTATAGGAGTCAGTCTGTGGCATCACAGAGGGCAGGTGGATCCCGATCTGTGGCATCAGTGAGAGGCCCCCAACAATCAGGGGGAGACAGAGGAGAGGGCAGTGCAGGGAGTAGTGCTCCATGGCAGTAGGGTTAGCTAGACTTGGACACTTGTACCAATTTTTGATTTGATGTACATATTTTTGATGGCTGAGATAGCCTATATATGTACTATTTTGCCCCGAGACATGTATCACTATCTTTTTGTACTTTGTATACTTTTCGTGACATGACTCTGAGAGATGGATAGATATGTTGATATATGGCACATTTGGACATGTTTCTATGTTTATATGATGATGCAGTTATTGATGTTCTACATGCACATGTTCTATGTTTATATGTTATGGATGCAATCTATCTTATGATGTTTTGTATATGTGATGCATACTAGATGGATGCAAATTCAAATGTGAATGTTATTGACATGATTATGCAGCTCTATATGTTTTTGTCTATGTTTTTTTATTTTTGATATGATATATGGATGCAAAATGTATGTGGATGACCTAGTACACTTATTATGTATGCAAAATGATTTAATCATGTGAATGACTATCTCATGTGATATGATATCTATGCTATGTTTTTGATATGTCTAAATGTACTCAATCGACACAGAGATGATATAGATAGGTGGAAGAAAAAGGGATGACAGAAATACAGGCTTTCATTTGATACACTGCAGGATTTTCTTATTGCATGGTTGATATGGATTTTTGGATATGGGATGGATGTGGATACTTTGTCATCATTAGAGCACAAGTGTTTTGCTTTCATCATTGGGCACTTTTTGTTTCTCTTCTCTTTTTGAAATATTGTAAGAAAATACAAGCATCTAGATATAATTAAATTGAGATGACCTGAGTATTACTTACATGGATTTTGATATAGCAAGTTAATACAAGGATCTAGTCAAACTTGAATCTAGATGACCTGAGTACTTGTGTTTCAATAGACAAGGATTGCCCCTTTTCGTGTTCAAACCTCTAAAATCCTTGATGATCTTTTGTTGATCATGTCATTAGACAAAAGTCATCACATTACTAAAGTTTAATCCACAAACAGCAGACAAAGAAAAAGATTATGCCCCAATCATAGCATCTCTAGCTTTTGGCATCCTTGAGTAGCATAGAAAGACATAATGACAAAAATTCAAGACTTTGTAAGTTAACCTATTCACAAAAACATTCTTGGATTAGATGTGTCTTTTTGCCATAATTGATATAGACTTAGTCTGAGTGTTTCGATATAGTGCTCTGCTTTGGACAGGTTGATGTTTTGCGTCAAGATTTTTGCTTTGGGAAGCTTACTTTTTGCTGTGTGTGCTTGTCTAGTGAAAGCTATCACAATCCTTTATAGGTATCCTCTTAGAAAAAGTTGCATTCAAGAATCCAAATATATAACCAGGTCAAGGATTTGCCCCCATTTTAGACAAAGGATCAACTTATTATGGGTGATAAGACAAACAGACATGGAGAGACGGACCTTAAGGGACTAACCTAGTGCCTTGGGGGTTCATTGCTAAATGGCCTTGCCTACGTGATGATGCAGAGGCAACGTAGTTTGGGTTGAACCTAATGAACCTAAGACCTAGGTGATGGCAAAGGTGCAGAAATGTTACGGACAGCAGGACATACGACACTTGACAGTATGGAGAGGAAAGAATCAGAGTGGAGCAGAGTGGAGCCTCAGGGGCACATTGAGAATGGCCTTTCCTACATGATAACTCAAAGGCGATGTAGTTCGACAACGGTTCAAAGGACTGTTTCAAGATGAACGATATGATCGACACAAGAGACATGAGTTCACAATAGATGAAGGAAGTGGTTTGCCACAGATAGCACCTGTTTACCAGGTTTTCACCACTTTCTTTTATTTGCACGAAAGCTAAAAGTACACATGACACCTATTTGCCAAGTTTTCATCATGGTACCTATCCCAAGTGCCTGTTTGCCAAGTTTTCACTAGAGGATAATTTTTTTGTTATTTTTCCAATTTTTTTATTTTTTTGTTTGTTTTTGATTATTTTTTCAATTTTTTTTAATTTTTTAAGGACTCCCTTGCATTGGGGTTTTAGGTATAGAACTTGTGAAGATGCATGCTGTTGATGGGATCATTGAATAGTTCACCTTTAGATGTAACCAATTGATATGCTCCAGACCCATAAGCTGTAATGATGACATAGGGACCTAGCTAGTTAGGTTTGAACTTGCCTTTCTTTTCTCGATCTTGTTGATTTCTAGGATTTTCTCTAAGGACTAGATCACCAACTTGGAATATTTGGGGCTTTACCCTATCATTATAGCTTCTGGACATTCATTGTTGATAAACTTTTAAGTGGTTAAAGGTTTGTTGCCTTCTCTCTTTAAGCAGCTCTAACTCTTGAAGTCTGGTCACTCTATACTCTTCATCAAATATGAGGCCTTTTAATGAAAATCGCAAGGATGGGATCTTGACTTCAATGGGCAAGATAGCTTCAAATTTGTAGACCAGGGAGTATGGTGTTGCACTTGTGGGTGTGTGGATGCTTGTGTGATAGGCCCACAATGCGGGATTTAGTTGGACATGCCAATCACAACCGGCATCGTTGACCGTCTTCTTTAGGATTTTTAAAATGGTTTTATTTGATGCCTCCACCTGGCCATTGCCCTGGGGTAATAGGGGGTAGAAAAGAAGTGCTGGATATGGAATTTGTTGCATAGTTCCCTGACATCTTGACTTTTGAAGGGTCGTCCATTATTCGTGACAATGGATGAAGGGATACCATAGTGACAAATGATGTAGTTCAAGATAAAGGAGGCAATCTGTTCGCCTGTGATATTGGCTAATGGAACGGCTTCAATCCACTTTGTAAAGTACTCAGTGGTGGTGATTATGAATTTATGGCCGCTAGATGAAGGAGGGTGAATCTTGCCCACTATGTCGAGTCCCCACTGACAGAAAGGCCAAGGAGTCATTAATGGCTGCAGCTCCTGAGTTGGTGCATGTATCAGGTTCCCATGGATTTGGCACTTTTTGCAATTCTTTACAAAATGATAGGAATCTTGTTCCATGGTTGGCCAGCAGTATCCCATGCGTATGAGTTTCTTGGCTAGGGTAAGGCCACTAGAGTGGGTCCAGCATATACCACTGTGCACTTCGTTCATGGCGGTTTGATATTCCTCACTATCGAGACATCTAAGGAGAGTACCATCAAGAACTCTATGATATAGGATATTGGTGACAATGGCATACTGGGATGCCTAACATATGAAGGTTCATTTTTGGTTACTTAAGAGATCAAGTGGGAGGGTATTCTCTTTAAGATAGGCAAATATTTATTTGTAGAGGGGGGAATCAGCTCCAACAATCTGGCAAATGATATGGGATTCAGGGGTGTCATATGCAGGATAGGACACTGGTTCTACCAAGAACTCATATTGTGATTGATTATTTGGAATGTCGAGGAGAGATGCAATCATTGCCATGGCATGTGTAGTTTTGTTTTCAATCCTTGATATCTGCTCAAAAGAGATCTTGATAAAGTATTCTTTGAAGTCATCTACCATTCATTTGTAAGGGATTAATTTCTCATCTTTTGTCTGGTAATCGTCATTCACTTGATTGATGACCAGCTGTGAGTCGCCATACACCTGAAGTTCTTGGATATTCCATTCAACTTCTAGCTTGATGCCAATGACTAGGGCTTCATACTCTACCACATTATTAGTGCAGGGAAAGAGTAATCTGTATGATTTAGGAATAGTGTCTCCATTAGTGGTGATCAACAAGATACCTGCCCCCAATCCATGCTAAGTATACGAGCCATCAAAATACATTTTCTAGGTTGTTGTGGTTATGTGAAAGATAGACTCATCTGGAAATTCAAATCTCAAAGGGCTATCATCTGTTAGAGGTGCATCTACTAGTTGATCTACAAGTACTTGGCCTTTTATTGCTTTCTTGTCTACATATTCAATGTCAAATTCACTTAGAAGCATGACCCATTTGGACAATCTACCTGTTAGGGCTGCTTTGTTGAGTAAGTACTTGAGTGGATCATTTTTTGCTACTAGTTTGACCGAATGTGACAACATGTAATGTCTCCACTTTTGTGAGGCGAAGACCACAGTGAGACATGCTCTTTCAATTGGTGTGTATTGTAATTCATAGCTGACAAGTGTTCGACTAATATAGTATATTTCTTGTTCTTTCCCTTCATAATTTTGTTGTGCAAGGAGAGCTCCTAGAGCTGTTGGTGTGGCTGAGATATATAGTAGCAGAGGTTTACCCTGAATTGGTGGCATCAATATAGGTGGTTTCATTAGGTATTCTTTTAACTTCTAAAATGCCTGCTCACATGAATCATTCCATTTGAAAGGGACATTCTTATGTAGAAGGTGGGAAAATGGGTGGCACTTGTCTGCCAATTGAGAAATGAACCTTCTGATAGATTGTAGTTTTCCATGTAGGGACCTTAGCTGAGTGAGATTCTTAGGAGGTGGCATTTCCATGATGGCCTTCACTTTAGCTAGGTCGACTTTGATTCCATTGGTAGACACTATGTATCTAAGTAGCTTACCTAAGGTAACTCCAAACATGTACTTCTTTGGATTGAGGTGCACATTAAACTGTTCCAGTCTTTTGAAGATTTTGTCCAGTACTGCCAGGTGTCCTTCTCTTGTGAGTGATTTTTCCAGAATGTCATCAACATAATCTTCCATTATAGTGTGCATCATGTCATGGAAGATTGTGGTCATAGCTCTCTAATATGTTGCACCAGCATTTTTCAAAAAAAATGGCATGACACACCAACAATATGTGCCCCAAGGACATGTGAATGCAGTCTTATGTTGGTCTTCAGGTGCAATTTTTATCTGGTTGTATCTAGAAAAACCATCCATTAGTGACAGCATGGTATGCCCTGTTGTGAGATCTACAATAATGTCAATGTTTGGTAGGGGGAAATCATCTTTCAGACAAGCTTTGTTCAGATCTTTGAAGTCATTACATATTCAAACTCTACCATCTTGTTTGCCCACTAGTACTATATTTGAAATCCACTCATGTTAGTCTATTGGTCTGATGAATCTGACATCTAATACTTTCTTCAGCTCTTCTTTCACCATGAGGGCCACATGCGAGTGCATCTTTCTGATTTTTTGCTTTACTAGCTTAGCTCCTGGAGCTAAGGATAAGTGATGCATTATGAGATTCGGATCTAGCCCTGGCATGTCTGCATATGTCCAAGAAAAGTTGATTTGTTTTCTCTTAAAGAAGTCAATGAATGTTGGCTTTTCTTGTACAGTTAGAGACTGTGCCATGTGGATCATTCTGGGATTATCACTTGTGCTAACATTAATCAGCTCTATTGGTTCTATCAAGATTGAAGATCACTCCTGATGTGTAAGATTCGGTAGAGGGTCAAGCCTTCCATCCTTCAGTGCCTCAAAGAGGTTTTCATAGTTGGATACATCTATATTTTTAATTTTTTCATGATCTAACAGTGCCGCAGAACGGTTTTCACCATTAGATCTTTCTTTCATTTTGACATTTTTGAGACTGAAAGGCTTGGCACTCTCTCCAAAATAGGCCTTCTCATTGCATTCTATGGCATAGCCAGCTCTGTGGTCTCCTGCGGGTATATGATCTCTAAGCTCAAGATAGTCTATGATGGCTTCATCATTCTGAAAGGTATCGAGCTCAGGGGTAGTACCTTGTAAGAACCAATCTATAAGTTTAGGGTATACTAATGGTAGGGGGTCGTTGGGTTGGTCCGGTTCGATGGTGTTGATAGTTAAGACAGATTTGTTATAAGCATGGACAAAGTCTGCAATGGTACTCTCTATTAGCGGATCTGTCAAGGGGGGTATCATTCTTTCCTCACGACTTTCACTATCGTTATTATACGAGACGGACTCTAGTGGTCTAGCCCTTGACCTTGTCTCTCATTTGCATGGGTTGGGTCATACTCGTGGACAACATTGATACCCTTATCATCACAAGATAGTTCTGAGAGACTATCCCACTCATATTCATTGTAATCAGTCTCTCTCCCCAGTTGTAGTTGCTGAATTTGATCAACCAGATTACTAGTAGATGTTTCTAGTTGTTTGCCTTCATTCTTATTTGCTCTATTGATTCTTGATGTGCTAGTGTAACCTAGCCCGGTAGTGTCTCAGGCTGTCAAGGTATGAGGTTGGATGGGTTCAGTGATACCATCTTTTTTTGAACCGAGTGGACCGTGTCCTTCATATCCCATTCTTTGTAGCATTTGGAATCCTTGACCATATTGTTCAGTTTGTATAGTGGTGTGATGGTCTTGTTGTGTTGATGAACTACCTTCATCCTTGTATAACCATTGTAGGATATCCTTTTCATCACTCTCATCTTCGAGGCTTCCCCATTTGATAAACAGACCTTTGGTAGTTTTATTTGCTTTTGATTTGTTCAGGGTAGGTCTTCCATAGGATCTAGGAGATAGGGGGAGTTGTGCCAAACAGAGGGATTGGGAGATTGTGTACTCACCCAAGCCCTTATCTTTGAGTTTGAGGTTAGGTTGTGATGCTTTTGAAGTGGAAGCAAGTGAAGCTAGGTCAACATGAGATGAAGATGAAGTAGAAGCACGGTTGTTAGGAATCACAACTTCATGTTTAGATTGAATGGAGATGCAATACTGAAAAGGATTAGGGTCACCTTGGATGGTGATCTCTTGACTTTCATAGGGGAATTTGATACATTGATGCCATGGTCTCCCAAGAAGAATGTTAAATGCTAGCTCCATATCAAGGGCTTGGCAAGTCACATCTTTTACTATAGGTCCCACTCTAATTGGTAAAGTAACAATTCCCTTGGAAGTTCTCTCCTCCTCATCATAGGCTTTGATAATGATTTTCTTTTTTGGATTTATAGCTTTCTCCGCAAACCCAAATGCAAGGATTAGCTTCAAGGTGCAAATATTCAAACTAGCTCCTCCATTGATTAGAACCCTCTTTATCTTGTGTTTGTCGATGAAAGCTTCGATATGAAGAGAGGCGTTATGAGGTTGAGTGATTGACATATCATCCTTTTCAATGAATGATAGGGAGTGAGGTGAGGTAATGTGACCTTCCATGGTTTGAAACTATTCTTCAGCAAGGTTCATTGGAATGGAGGCTTCAGAAAGAGCTTTGTCAAGTATGGCCCTATGGGACGGGGACAGACACAGAAGTTCCAGAATGGAGATGTGTGCTAGTGTCTTATGAAGTTGATCCAGGATACTGTACTGATTAGCCAGAGGGGCGGAGGCTCCTCTAAGAGTGACTCTATTACTACGAGTGGTAACATTGTAATCTGGATCTTTGTTTATAGTGATCACATTGATGCATGAATCACTTTCTGAGATGTGGTTAACAACATAGTCAAAGCCGACATTTGTGTAATTCGTGTTGTTAGCTCCACTATTATTTTGGTTGGAAGGTCCTCCCTGCTCATAGTTGGGAAGAGGATCCTTCAATGCCTGATGATCATTATTAGAGGTATGTTCATCAAGTGACACATTGTTTTGCTTGATCAAATCTTGGATAGTGTACTTGAACACAATGCAGTCATTGATTTTGTGCCCCCTATTTTGGTGGTACTCATAGAAATCATTGTTGTTCCACCAAGGAGGTTTGACTTTTGGTTCATATTCCCACGTAGTTGAAAGTGTTATGATCTTACTTGTGACTAGCTTTCATAGGGCGGTTTCCAATGATTCTCCCAAAGGTGTAAATTTTCTCCTAGGTTGAAAATTTGTAAACTGTGATTCAATGTTTCTTGGTTTGTTTTGTGGGGGGTTGTCTTGAGGATTTGACAAGTTGAAAATTGGTTGTTTTGGTGCCACATTCTTGGCATCTACCACCCCATCGTTCACAATGTTTTTGTTCTTTGTCTAGAATCTTGGTTTATCTACATTGGTATTGGTACTAGGAGTGTCCTTATATAGCTTTATTTGACCCTTTGTGATTAAATCTTTTTCGATGATTAGACCCATCTCAATGTCCTTACTAAAGGAAGTAGGACATTGGATTTGTATCTGATAGCTTAGGTTAGTTTGTAAGTTATGGACAAACATTTCCAGCATTTGTTTTTTAGGCATTTGATGTGGGCACTTACTTGCCAACTGTCTCCATCGTTGTAGGAAGGCGGCAAAAGATTCTCCACCTTTTTGCTTGGTGTTATAAAGATCTAAGATTGAGGTGCCATGCTCAATATTATAGTGTGTGACAAATTTGTCCACTAGTTCGTTAAATGCTCTAATGTCGGGTGGTAGTCTAGAGAACCACTCCATGGCTTGTCCTCCCAAGCTTCTTGGAAATAGTTGTATAAGATAAGTATCATTGTGGGTGACTTCAAGACATGCAGCATTAAATTCCCTAATGTGGTCCCTTGGATCACCCTTTCCTCAATATTTATCAAATTTTGGCACCTCAAATTTAGAGGGGAAAGGTATCATGATTAAGGTCCTATCAAAAGGATATGGTGAAATATCTACTAGGGAATAATGTTTAGTTGATGCTCCTGTGTGCATGTCAGTAAATTATTGTTATAAAGCTTGGATCTGTTGGGTCATTAAGCTTAAGGCATCTGTGGAATCAATGGTTGCTTTGCTTTTGTCTGCGGGTATTTCCTCGTGTGTGCTTCCCTCAGGGTTTCTTTCTTCCTCAGGTTCTTTTAGAGCTTCTATGTCAAAATCTTTAGGGAGCTTGACTCCTAGTTGTGTTAGGTGTAGAAAGAATTTTGTAGGGTCTTGGGCAAGTACCTTACCCATTATACGTTGAAACCTTCAGTCTTGTTATGTTTGGAGGACCTCTTCCATAGAAATTTCCTCATCACTATCATGAGAGGTTGGAGTAGTTTTCTCAGCCATTTCAATCTATTTTTGTTTTTGGGACATCGTTAAGACCATGCAAGGTGACTAGAGATGGGATGGAGTGAGTTGAGCAAGAGGTGCTAGAATGTGTCAAGATTTGAGCAACATTCTCCTTAGATCTAATTGGTGTCAAACAAGTTGGGTGAACAAGACAATAGTCGAAGGATGATAGAAATCCATTTACTTGGTGTAGACTAGTCTCGCACAAGCCACTAGTGGAGTTCTGAGAAAAAAGGATAAGTGATCCTTGATAGTGGAGACTCACTAGGTTTGTTTGAGGTTTTAATGCGATCAAGAATAGATTGGTTCTAACCTTGTTGGATTTTGGAAGAATTTTGTGAGATTTTGGATGATATAGTGTGGGAAAAGCAACTATGGTGTGGAAGAAGAGTGAAATGGTTGACTTGCACAATTCTAATCAGATCTTGGAAAAACTAAAACAAGTTTGAAGTGGGTTTCTGAAAAGTTGAAAATTTTTCTCTTAGGAAGTATGGAATAGCTCTTTGGTTTGGATGCGCAATAGTAAATGCATCGGAACAGAGTGCAAAAGCACCACAGGTTGAAGTAAATGCAACCAATCTGGCAATTTTTAAATGCGCCGCAATAGTGTTCAAATGCACAACAAGTCTAAGAAAATGCACCGCAGGTCGCAGCAAATGCGCCATTCTAGTTTTCAGTTTGAATTTGTAGAGTTTTTGGCACGTTTTTTCAAAAAAAATCTGATTTTGGTTGAAAATTTGGTCTTTTCTTGAATTTTGATTTTCAATTATGGCAAAAGACATAGCAAGCGCATAGAAGTTTTCATGATTTTTATCTTTTGTTATTTTTTTATATTTTTGGACTTTTTGACACAAGAACAATTACACCCTAGGCTGGAAAGGATAGTATTTGTTGAATCCCCTAGCTGTGCATATTCAAAGCATGTAGCTCCAAGATCTGGTAGCACTGGGTCCTCTCCACGGCACTCACTTCTCACGCATAACAGATCTAGGTTTCCTTAGGCTCATACCCCCACCAAACCATAGGATTGTCCCTACTACCTCTACTATGAATCACATAAATCGTGGCTGCTCCAAAGGTTCCACCTTTTGTGTCAACAAATAGGGGTTTTTGGTATACTAAACAAATGGCTAAGTAGTCAAGGCAACCATTCGAGTGGTTACACATGCGGAAATGCTACTCTCTATTATGGAGTCTCCTAGCCTCAAAGGGTTAAGCCTTGGAGGGTTTTGGGGGAGGTTGGTTGTCGGTGTAACACAGCGACACTCATTGCAGGAAGCTTTCGCCTCAAGCACAATTTATTTAAAGTGGATTGGTAGGGCTTGGCTTTAGCCTGTTTCCACTCAGGGTCATTCCCACTTGGACAGACATGCATCCAAGGGCAGGCCCCTCTAAAGGTTATAATAAAGGAATAACAAGTCTAGCATTCTCATCACCCAGTAAAGGGGAGAGCATAAGCCTATTGTCATTCAACAGACACAGAAGACAGTGATTAATCCAAACCTATTTAAAAGGAAAAAAACTAAATGTGCTATCTACTTAGGCACTCACGCATTTGTTAACTTTTAAGTGTTTTAGAGATAGCAATGGTTCATTTCCATTTGTGAGATAGAAATTTTCTAAACTAGGAAAGATAGCAATAATGCAAAGATAGCAGTGGTTCAGTTACTATCCTCCTAGTTAAAGACTATGTGAGATTTGCATGCATGCATTTTTTTTTACTTTTTCCCCTAATTAATCTAAGATGAGCTAATTAGTATAGTTAAATGATCTATCCAGTCTCTAATCCTGTAAGACAAGTGTTAGTGTTAATCTGAAAAACTATGAGAAAAAACCTAAAACCCTAGTAAAGAACAGATGCATCGCTTAACAGTCTGTATGCGTAGAAATAGAGACTATAAGCGTAGCTTTACAAATGCGCTAAGACAGATGTCAAAAGTGTAGGAATAAGAGACAGAAGCACCAATTTGACAAATGCACCGTATAAATGAATGTAAGCGTCATTTCTAAGGGTATATGCGTTGGGATTATGTAGGCATCAAAACAAGTAGTATATGCACCACCTCAGAGGGTGTATGTGCCATAACTCTGCATGCACTAGAATAGGAGGTAAAAGCATCAGCTCAAAGGATGTATGTGCCGAAAGTTTGGATGCACCGTAATAGGTCGTATATACGCCTTAGGATCAATCAAATGCATCAATTGAACCTGTCAGAAGCCTATAAGGAACCTGTCAGAAGCCTATAAGGAACCTGTCACTCAAAAACTTAATTTTTTGGTTAGATTAGGGGCAAGGGCCCCACGGTGGGTGCTAGAAATGTGATGGGTAAAATGGGATGAATAAAACTAATTATAAAAACCCAAAACATCAATGGAATGTGCAAGTAAATAAGGATTTAAAACATAAGAAAGAGAGTGATACTCACAACCTTTTTACCTTGCGATTTTCATTGTTCGCCTATTCTTTCTTGATCTTTGGTGATGAAGACGGCCCTCATGAAGCTTGCTTCCTTGCTTCGATTCCTCAAGATGACAAGGAGAAACTACTCGGATACTTGTTGTGTTGAAGATGAGATTCAACACAATATGCAATGGGTGATAGATGGTATGAAAATGGGGGTGCCAATGCCGCACTATAGATTCTACAGCATAAGTTTACTCAAAAGTTGGATATGTAAAATAGAAGAAGATGGTTGTATTTATAGAGTTGTGTGAGAGAAGATAAATGGTGGAAAAGAAATAAGAAGATCAACAGAGGAGAATGTTTGAGAGAACGTGCATGAATAGAAGAAGGACATGTGTCATTCAAAAAGAAGTTTTGTTGAGTTAACTACTTTCTTGATGAGGATGAGTTTTTATTTCTTAAATTAGAATATATTTTTCTAATTTAAGAGCTTTGTTGATAGATTTAAATCGGTTAACTCAGCTTTTGCTTTTGTATGACAAGAAGAATTTATTTTAGAAGATATGAAGATTTTTTAGAAGATAAGAAAGCATAATTAAATAAATAAATTTATTTAATTACTTGTAGATAATTTAGAAGAATAAATAAAATATTAAATTTTTTTTTTGGAGGTTTAATTTAAATAAATTTGCATTTTATTTAAATTTAGAAGAATAGAAGATTTAATTAAATAATTAAAATTATTTAATTATTTAGAAGGATAAAGTTGATATAGATAGATTGAATTAATTTAAATAAATGTAATTTATTTAATTAAATGGGAAGAAATGAATCAAATAAATAAATTTATTTATTTATTTATTGATAGAGGAATATAAAGATGAAATAAATATTTAAAATATTTATTTAAGTAGAGTCATGTCATTTTTAGGTGTATACAGTTAGAAACCAAAAATTAATAGGGAAATAATTTATGACCTGGGATGGGCTGATCAGAGATTCATGGTCTAGGCTCGTTGTCCACCCCGTTCATGGGATCTTAAGGGATCATTCGATAAATGGTAGAGTAGAGGCAAGATGGAGGGGGCCTGATAAGGGATGGCACAAGATAAACTTTGATGGGGCATTAAGGGGAAACCTTGGGCTTGCATCAATTGGAGGTGTGGTGAGGAATGATGAAGGCAGGTTTTGTGGAGCAGTTGCGAAACATATTGGGATCACATCAAAAAATGAGGCAAAAATGCAAGCCCTCATTACTGGATTATAGATTTGCCTATCGATTGGAGTCAGAAGGATCCATATAGAAGGAGACTCCCAAATAATTATCAATGTCATTCGAAATAGACAAACACCAAACTGGAAGTTAAACAATCTAATTCAAAGAGGATTAACACTTTTGGACACATTCATAGATTACAAAGTCAATCATGTTTTTAGGGAGGCCAAAAAAATGACAGATAGGGTGGCTATTGTGGCATTTGAGTTGAAGGAGGATATGTTGATTAGATACTTGATAGATGATTGGGCCAAATTGGCCCTCGATATAGGCTTGCTTCTTTAAGAAGAAAGCAAGGCCCCTCCATTAGAGAGCTCAAAAGGACTACCATATGATTAGAGGCTGGAGAAAAAAGGAAGGATGACATAAGGAAAGACGTGGGGCTAGGGGAATGATGATTTGTATGTCAAATAGCCAGCAGAGGACACTAAATAGATAGCTTAACATGAAATTTTGCAAAGGAGAAAGGTGTGAGATAGTCATGATACAATAAGGAGTAATGAGAGGCATGGGAATAAGCTGGCGAGAGATGAACAATAATGAAAGATCAATTACAATCTATGAGAGAATGATTCAGATTAATTAAATTCTTCTCATTAGAGACCTAGGCACTACATTTCTCTTTTGCTTAGTTTTTTTTGCCATGGAGTTGAAGGTGATGCTAATTAGGAAGCATAGACAAATGGCCTTCCGAAGCCCAATCAAAAACAAGAGGCTTTGAGGAGTCTTCAAGATTAATTTAGCTATTGCTTTCCATGCAGTTGGTATGGTCCTAGGGGAGGCATTTATGAATTTAAATGAGAATTACAGGGTGAACAAAGACATCTCAGGCATGTTCGTGGGTGTTCTCCTTGACCTAGGGGAATCAAAGGATGGGGTCCATCAAATGGGACGAGCCCTCATTTGAGAAAAATGGCGAGGGGGTTTGGAGAAGATGCTAGAATTTACAATCCTTGGTTTGGGCTTTTGACGAGAGGGATGCTGTTGGCCGAAGGTGCTCCCACATTTCAATAGTTTGCCGATCCCATTTGTGATTCCTGTGGCTGGTCGACTGGAGGTCGAGAGACGCAATGAGGCCCATTGGGGGGTGGCCTTCCTAAATCAGTGGTGGGTCTATCTGATAGAGAAGGGATAAACTGGGTAGAGCTACAAGCATCAAAGGACTCAGAGGAGGATTCTGGGGCTACATGGATATGATAATGGTGGATTCTAATATAGTATGTAAATAGTTAACTATAGTTTGAAGTAGAAATATCAATATATTGATTGTAAATATTATGAGATATAACAAAAATATAGAATGACATTTTAGACAGTAAATAATATATATAATGGCCCTCATCCAATGAGTAGCTAGTTTTTTGTTCTATTTTTCTAGTTCTAAGTTTACATAGGTTTTGGCTCCCTTAAGCTGAATTGACCAATAAAAAAAATACATGCTAACTATATATGAAACAGAATGAACAAGTACATACATGTATATATGTATATGTATGTATGTATATGTATATATCTACATATATATGTAGATGTTACCTTCCAAAGAGGTTACCCCCCACATATATGGTGTTCCAAAAATCCATAAGGCTAAAATTCCCCTTAGACCCATTGTGGACACAATTGAATCCCCTACATACAAGCTTTATGCCTACCTTGCCAAACTAATCTCTCCTCTCATGGGTAAATCTACTTCCTTCATCAAGAATTTTGCCCATTTTGTGGAATTCCTCAAGGATAAAAGTTAGAGGTGTTGCCCTATTTTTGAAATTTTACTAAAGCACTTATGCCTTTGAAAATTTTTCCATTCTTTGCTTGCCACTTACTTTTTCTTCCTTCCTGAGTTAAACTTTACTTAGTCATTTATTGAGTGATCAGAAATCCTTCATGTTTTTGAACCAAAGTCGGTGGGTTTAGGAGTTCATGAACCGCTTGACTTCCCGACTTGTCTTTGAATCTGGTGCCTTAAATTCCCCCCTTGTGTTGGTCTTAGTCATTTGTGTTATGAAGGCTCTATGTTGTCAGGAGGTCAGAAGTTCTTTGAACTTCTGAACTCTCAATGTTATGGTTCAAAGGTTCCAAATTTTCCTGACTTGCTAACTTCAAGTGCTTGCTTTCCCTACGGCACCTTTTTCTGAGCTAGCGTGTGGTACAATGAAATGACACTTGCTGTTCTACATTTAATTTGAAGTACATATGAACACATTTTTTAGAGGGAAACTCAAAGCAAATGTTTAGGATTTTCGAAGCTAGATTCACTACCAGAATTTAATGTTCTTTATGAACGAGTTTATGAGAAGTGACATCAAGTTCCAATAAATTCCCTATATCACTTGAAGTTGCATTATTTTTCCACAGGAATGCGTTGTAGAGTGAAAAATAGCTAATCCACTACATGCAAAATATCAACAAAATTCCATGCTTACAGGTTCATATGATTAGCCATTTCTATCTAATTTCTTGCTTTCCTCTGCTATAAAAACACAACACTTCTCTCTAGTGGTAGAAATTTCCTATTTTCATGTATCTACATAGAGAATTCCCTGTAAGTGCACTATATTTTCTTGCATTGTCTATGAATGCTTTAGAGTTTCTAGTTATCTGGTTTCTCAATTTGGTAAGGATGAACTTCAAATTTCAAGGGGCCCATTTGCTTCCTATTGTGGAGAATGGTTTATCTAGTGTAAGGGATATGGAATTGGGCCATGTCGATTTTGAAGATTTATGGAAGAGAATGCAGTCTGAAGGCTGAACTCCCCTGGTGAACAAAATTGTTAGCAGTGGGTTGGACAAAGCTGGAGGATTTCCACTCGCAGTGCATTGTCCCGAATTGGTAGTACCTTGTGCCAATAATTACTTTCTGATGTCTCAAGAAATTAGAGCCTTAGATGGCTCTGTAGTTGAAAATTTTGAATCTAAATCGGTTGCCCTAGCCCTAAACTTGGAAGAATATAAAGAAAATGTTGATGTCTCTATGTCTTCCACATGGACGTACTATAATAAAAAGAAGGACTGGTGCCAAAATTATATTACCAAGACTTGGTTGAAAGTTGAGAGAAAGGGGAAATCACAGCTCCCTGTCAATCTTAAGAGGAGTCATTTCAAAGAGGAGATTTTAGACATGATAACTCTACTAAACCGTGTAGTTGGGAGTCCAAAGTCAGATACTTTCTCTTTTGGGATGTGTAGATTTATTTTGCTAATCTATGGAGACCATCATATTGATTGGGAAAGGATAATTAGAAAAAGTATGCATGAACAGTTGAGAAATTTTGCACGAGATGTAAGGTTTCACATGTGTTCCTAGCTAGTTTATGTGTTGGCTCATAGAGAATTTGCTTGGCCTGGCTTAAGGATTCAAAGAACTCCTATCGTCGGTATGCTTGTGTATTAGATTTTTCCTCAGTTACAAAAGATTGAAAGTATGAAAGATTTCCAAAGGGTGAATAATGCCTTTTCCATGTGGTTGACTAAGAAGATCGATGGCTCACTGTAATGGAGATTTTCTACTGAAGCAGCCACATAGGTTATGAATTTTGGAAGTTTTTATGTCTAGTTTGATCATTTCTCTTACTTGAGAATTGGGGGTTATGAAAATGCCCCGCTGAAGTTGCCACAATATTCATCTGATTATCTCGTGTTCCTGGAGGTATGTCATCAAATGGCGGCTGTGAATACAAGGTACCATGCCATGAAAAAGAAAGGTTACTCTTTCCCTGTGACTCTGTGATTTATTCCTGTAAAAGTAATGATAGTGCAAGAAGTGTAGATAAGTTACTGTCTGAGTTCAGTCTCCATAGTTTGTCGGCTCATGCAACCTTTGACAGTAAAAATTATGTAAAAGAAAATATGCATGGAGGAGGTTTGTATCTGCATAGACCATAGCTTGAAGACTTCTGGGAGAATTGTTTGGATAATATGAGGAAATCAATTGCAACTTATTTCTCATAAATGATGAGGATCAAAACAAATTTTGTTGTTATAGAAATTGATGCTAGGGTGCTGCTACAATAATGGGTTACACTTTTTAGGACATCCTCACTTTTGCTAAAATCATATATTTTTAGACAATATAATGATTTAAGCCTTGAAAGGTTCCATTTAAAGGATTTTAATTGAAGAGGGTTTGATAAAACCCCCTTAGATTCAAATCCCCTTGGATAGAACCCCGCTAGTTTTAAACCATACCTATAATGGAGTCTCCTCTACACCTATCAAAATGCTGATAAAAAACCACTTTTGATTTACCTTTTGGGGGATCAAATTAATTCATTTAAAATTATGTTTTTTAAGTATGTAGTCATTATTATAAGCTTCCCAAAAAGTATAATTTTAAATATATTTAGTTTGATTTTTTTTCTTGCGAATGTAGGTTTTTCAATGAACATCAAGGTCTTTGTTTCACACATATAAAAAAATAGGAAAACAGAGAAAAAAATTCTAAAAAATACATGACCTCTAGGTATTGATGTCCTTATTCCAACAAAAAAATTATTGAATTCTAATACATACAAAAAAAGTTATGTTGGACAGAATACACCTATGTCTAAATTATAATTGGTTTGACTTCAAAACTTAATTAAAAAATATATATTCAACAAAACATTATGAAACCAAATGCATCCCCTAGATATCAGTGTTACCAATCTAAATTCAAAAGAATCAAAATTTTATCCTTTGTAGAAAAAACATTATGTGCGACAAAACACACATCACTTTAAAAAAATGTTGTAAAACTATTAAAACTAGTTATCAAAGGAGAGGCAAAAAATTTTACAATTTAATGTTATCCTTTGTAGAAAAAATGTTATGTGCGACAGAATACATGTCACTTTAAAAAAATGTTGTTTACTATTAAAACTAGTTATCAAAGGAGACACAAAAAATTTACAATTTAACTCCAAATTCTTTTTAAAATATATATTTAGAATCTACAGACAAAATCTCACAAATCACTAGTTCACATCATCTTCAAATTCCTAATGGTTTAGCGGCTATATGTGTCAGAAAGTGAAGATTTAGTTCAAAATGTTGATTTCAATGTCAAGTTTGGCCAAAAAGTGTAACCCATTATTGTGGGATGACCCGCTAACGGGTCTGATGATGAAAAGCTGCTAGATGTTAAGGAAATCAAGTAGAATTTCAACAAGTTGGTAACTAAGGAAGTAATGAACTATGATACTATAACACGGGAATCACTTGGCAAACTTGCAAAGATGGTGGCCTATATCAAGACTGTCAGGAGCAGACATGATGATGTCCATCAAAAGGTGGCTAATGTAGATAGAGCAGTGAGAAAAAGGAAACGTTGAATTAGCATGACTGGGACTCCATCTGGAATGTCTTTAACACTTGTAATCAACAAGCACAGGACATACAAGGTGAAACTATAGGCATAGGCATCTCAAACGGTACAAAGTGACACGAGGAATGAAGATGAACAAGCACAGGAAGAGGAAGTGATGAATGAAGTTGATAATGGAGAAGAGGATGTGGCAATCCTTAATTGAATTTCTTTTCATATGCTTTAGTTATATTTCAATATTTGCTCAAAAACTATTGGCTCTGGAGGACCCTTTATATTATTGTTTAAACTTCTTTTAATCTGTTGTCTTCAAGAAGCCGTTAGGGTTAAAGACAGTTATGGTTCATCTTAGCTATAAATTTAATTAGCTAGTTAATGTATGAATCTTTTGGTAAACTGTGTTTTGGTGATAGATCAATTTTGTCTTTTTATTCAATTGCTTTATATACATGAAATAGAAATCAATATAGTGGAGTTTTGGATGATCGTAAACTTTGTGTTATGTTTATTTGAATTCATGTTCTTCCTATGTTGGATGTGTAATTGTTGGTGTTGATAATATTTGTGTATTGAAGTGCTTGGATATCTTTAATTCTTTCTCATTGTTAGGAATTAATTATCTTTTGATATATGGTTCATAGTGGTGATTATGTGGTGTATGGTATTTGTTTTATCGATTCGTAGATGTTAGCTTGGTGGAAGTCTTTGAGCTTCTGACTATTTGGATGTATTCTTCCTTTACTACTTTTTGGTTAAAAGCACCACCTTTACCTTACTTTCTAGTCAAAAGAAATACTAGTTTTCCATTCATAAGAATACCAATCGAAGGTAACTATGCCTTGTAAAAGAAGCAGGGAGTCTTTGTAAAATACCAATACAATAGGTTCAATTGTTGTTACATTTGTCACGTGTCTGGGTGAGAGTATATAGAGTTAGGTGACAAATCTGATAACCAGCAGATTTTTGGTAACTCTACTGGGGACACATGTGACAAGGTGTCGTTGTACCTCATCATTTAATCTATTTTCCAGATGTCAATAATCCAGGGGCTGTGTCCATGGCTATTTGCAACTAGGGATTCTACAGTTACCAGTTTCTAGCTAATCCTAATAGCTTCTACAAATTTGAAAGAGATTAATCTATCTACTTGCTGAATGAATTTAAGGAATGCTGAAAATAGGATAAAATAGAAAATTGACTCAAAGCAATCTTAAAACAGTAACATGCATCTACCGATCAAAATCAGTAAATACTTTGCATAACAGAAAGCTGAAGTAATAAAACAATGGTACTAGCCTCTTACCTTAGTGGTGAGAGTGGGCCCTTGCTCCACACCCTTGGGGCTAAAGGCTACAGTAGGGAATCAGCACAAATGAAGATCACAACTAGATCCAATCCAATTCATTCACTTTGCATTCATGGAAATATTGCTAACATAGAACTGAGATTTTTTCGAGAATTAGAATAATTCAATCATTGTATATTTCCTCTGTTGTTTCTACAAGTATATATCAAAAAGAATGATGACTTAACACTTATCTTATCTATCCATTCTTCTATGAGATGACATCCATCTCATTAGTACACTAGTTGTTTAACTATGAAAGAAAATCATGCAAATAAAAGTAGACTTGAGTGGAACAGAAGTCCACTCAGAATCTAAGTTTGAGTCTTAATACATTTGGGCATCGAGGCCATGAAAATAAGGATATTGAATCAGGTCCATCGTAACTCATGCAAAAACTTTGAAAAGATAAAACTCCAGCAGTTTAACTAAAAATGACCCTTCACCACTCAAGTGATGATTTGAGTGAAATGAGGGGTATTATGACCACTGCTGAGAGGGCTTGGTTGGCAGCTTATGCTAGAAATATGCCCTACTTTCAGGAGGTGCCGGAGATAACTGTTCCTATTTGCAACTCCAGAGATATGTCTATAGCTCCGGAGATATGTATGTAGCTCCAGAGATGCTCTAGACTCCCGCAGAGCTCTGTAGAGGCATTCCTCATTTCTTCAAAACTTCAGGTGTCATTGTACTTTGGTAATGTCTCCAAAGATCATTGAAGACCATCTCCTGGCATCTACACCTATTGATTCAAAAAGAGAGAAGTTTCTACATTTTTCCATCAATTCCATGCACATTAGTCACTCAATCAAAAATTATAATCTTAAGTAATCTATCTCAATTAATCATAAAATAGAACGATCTTGCTAGATTATTTGGGTGTAGACATTAGGAAAGATGGACTCGGGAAGGAGAAAAAGAGAGGCAAACAGATGTATTCCATGAGTGCAACTTGGCACTCATCAACATGCAATTTTTTTTATATTTTCCATGAGTTTCTCTATTGTTGGACTTTATGGTTCTTCATGGAAGACGTGCACCAATTCTACAACCTAATGTAGACTGGCTAGTTGGTGATCAAGAAGATATTATTATTGGTCTTTGACTTGTTGACTGGCAAACCAGAAGAACAAACCAATATTATCATCAAGTTGATGATGTGCCTGAAGAAGAAGAAGAACTTGGTGAGATTATAAGAGAAAACATATGTCATTTTTTTGATGCTCAAGAGATCATCTTTGTTGAAGGAGTTGTCCTTGTGCCTATAAGAGAAAGGCCCTTACGAATTCAAGCAATTCCTGACAATAGACCAAGAAATCCCACTATCATACCAAGGAATTAAGCTCATGTCCAGCCAGCTCACCCTCATAATAACCAGTAAGTGGTTTGGTGACTCTAATTTGTTGTTCTTGTTATATACACATAGTTGTGAAAGTTGGCTATGAAAAGATATACCTGAGGTGACAGACAAAAGGGTATTGTTGATATTGACTTTGATTTGCTCCAATCTTTGAATTTTGCTCCTTTTCGTCCTACAAGAAGAGTCAAGTCTTTAAGTAGAACATTATCCCCTCCACCTTCAAGAGAATCTGTCAGTTCCTCCTGTCAAGTCTTAACCCTTGACAGTACTATTTTACCACTTCAAGCTAGTTTTCCTCTTCACATCCCTTTCAATATGGCTCAACCTCCGCCTGTTCCATGGGGAGCTACTATTGGACCTCTGAGACTTGGGGCTAACTTGCATGATTTACCAAGGGGGTCTAGCAAAGTCATACCTAAATTTAGAGGTGATGGGAAGGTTACTCTAGAGGAGCACATAAATGCCTTCTTTGCTACTTGTTCCATTTTAGGAGTCTAGCATGAAGATGTATCCCTTAGATTGTTTGTCGAGTCTCTCATTGATGCTGCTGCCAAGTGTGTCATGCCCACATTTCCCATGTAGTCATAACACACAACACATGTCATGTCCACATTTGTCATGTGGTCATGACATGAAGTACCAAAAACTTTTCTACATGTCCCTAAAAACCCCCTCACACACATCAAGCATGCTTGGTGGCATACGCACAAAGGTGCAAAACGTTAATCAAATGATGGGGGGTAATGCGGTCACCTTTTGTAGCCCCTGCGATATGAATCCTACTAAGGGGGTTATGCGACGCGAGGAGTGTCGCTAAGAGGGTAGATTCCTAAATAGGAACTAACCCTAATTTTTTTTCCTAGATGAGGTGATGTGATTTCGACAAGTATTGAAATCCAACCCTAAAAACTATAACATAAATAGGATTAATTAATTTCACCTAAAACATAATAAAAAATACTCAAAGACAATTAATGTGATAGATTAAACACATGAAATAACCACTTAATTACCCCTTTCCTAATCTAGGGAAAATCTAGCAACATAACGCCACCTCATTATTAAAGGGAAATAATTTTTAAATACACAACCTTGATTACAACCTTATCAAAAGGAAATATGAATTAAATCTAATTACACCTATAAAATAATTTATTTTAACATTTAGTCAAGGCAATGAAAATAAAATACATTCACATTATTTAATTAGATCAATTAATTAAAATTTGCATAAGGTT
This sequence comes from Cunninghamia lanceolata, assembly GCA_027924645.1. Taxonomy (NCBI): domain Eukaryota; kingdom Viridiplantae; phylum Streptophyta; class Pinopsida; order Cupressales; family Cupressaceae; genus Cunninghamia; species Cunninghamia lanceolata. The sequence continues at coordinate 13,317,496 of BSBN01000193.1, forward strand.
TGCACAAGTACAAAGGTGAAGGGATAAATAAATTAATTTTCAAGTAAGACAACAATATATCCCACACCAAAATTCTCACTAAAAAAAATACACTAATTAAGTTAAAAAGACTAGGGTTATATTTCAAATCCACTTACCCAATAAATCAAAAAGTAATTAAATAAGGCAATAAAAGGATTTAAATTAAATAAATTTAAACCAGCTTAACCCAATAAATCAAAAGATAATTAAATAAGACAATAAAATGATTTAAATTAAATAAATTTAAACCCACTTAAGCCAATAAATCAAAAAGCAATTAAATAAAGCAATAAAAGGATTTAAATTAAATAAATTTAAACCCACTTAACCCAATAAATCAAAAAGCAATTAAATAAGGCAATAAAAATATTTAAATTAAATAAATTTCCTAACATTATTTCCCAAATCAAAAAGCAATAAAAGGATTTAAATTAAAATAATTTAAAAATAACACCTCTAGTTAAAACCATTTATAAAATAAATTAATTTAATTCTAAATATACTCTTAAACCTAATTTACTTCCATATTAGGCCTAGGCAATAAATTAAACAATTTAGTCACAATCTCAAAGTAAACAATTAAATAAAAACCGCCTTTAAAAACGATAAAATAATTAAATCTCCTAACATAAATTTCACATCCCAAACCCCTTAAAAATTCATCCACGAAAATAATTAAATCAATGTAATGAAAAAGGCACTTAAATGGCTTGAAGGGGAAAGGAAAAAATCTAGGTTTAAAAACAAAAAAAAAATACAAAAGTCATTTAACCCACTAATATTTTTTTTCTTCAATATTGAAAAGGGCAAAAGAGGGATGGGAAAAAGGAATTATAAAATTAAATTAACGTGCAAAACAATTTTCCCCAAAATCTATTTAATTATTTTCTTTTATTCCACAACCCTAACAATTTCTATTTCCTATTTCCCTCTCTTTTCCCTAACCCTAATCTCATTGTTCTATTTTGTTTTCTTTATTTTCTTTTCTCTTCTTCCTAACCCTATTTTCTTCTTGCAGGTTGCTCTAGCATGGTCATGGAGGCTGTCAATCTATTTTGTTTTGCAAATGATATACACAGAGTTTTTCTGCAAGAATAATGGCTTCTTTTTTTTAAATGCCTTGAATACATGCTTATATTTTTGCACCAGCAATGTATATATCCTGTTGGGCTGAGAGCAAGCATTTTTTTAAAAGAGTATATACAAAACATATATCATTTTTTTCTTTGAAACAGAGATGAAATATATGATAGGAAAGGAGGCATTTATATATATATATATAGACACCTAAAAATGTCTTTATCATCAAAGCGACTATCGACATCCCTAAACATACCAATTTCCCTTCTAATCAATTAATTAAATTTTTATTTAATTAATTATCCCTTCATCACCTAATTTTTCATCATTTGATCCCCAACAATTGAATTAATTCTATTAATTCAATAGTTCAACTTTAGCCAATTGATTAAATAAATATGCAATATTTATTTGGTCAATTTCTCCCTCCTCACTAAATGTAATTAATTAGCTAAATCATGTTTAACTAATTAATTCAGCCTATTAATTGACCTATCCCTACCCTAGCCTACCTCATCCTAGCCTTAGGATTAATTAAATACAACCTTATTTAATTAATCTTAAACCTCTCATTAAAATGGTCAAATCTAGCTTAATACCCTTCCCCACATCCTCCAAATAAAAAATTAGAATATATCCACATAAGTCATTTTTTTATTAAAATATGTCCAACATCACATTTAATATCTTTTACACCCCTTACCCATGCCATGCCTTATTTATGTCCACTCATCCTCAAATAAATTTTTTATTCATTTTTCCCTTCCCCATGTGAATTTTTAATTCACACATATTCCATCTCACCCATACTCATTTAATTCACCATTTTCCCAAAAATGAATATAAGATTCATATTTATTCCTAACCCTCCATCCTCCAAAGATCAAATCTAGGCCCTCCACATCATCTTCATCCTCCACCATTGATCTCCCAAATCAATCTCAACCCTTGGATCAAAACCTCTCCAAAATATATATAAATACAACATCCTCCAACCTATTTTGGGATCCAATTTCCAAGTATTGTTACCATGCCAAAATATCTATTGAATGAGCTTGTGAGTTGCATTAGAATAGAGCATTTCACATTTGTTTTCCTTATCTAGGGTATATCTTAGGAACTTTTGGGTGCAAGTTCCTTCCCCTTGATGAGATTGGGTCTTCATGTCAATGTATAACTTCTTGTTTTGTATGCATTTAGTTTGTATTTTTACCTTCAATTTGGATTTCCTAATCACATTGGCATGCCCAGTGGGACCCGCAAGGTCTCAATCTAATCATCTTTTGTGAGTTTTTGTGTTTGAGATGTATTTTGTAGGAGTGGCGCTATCTACCTGCGCAGTGGCGCCATCTATAGCGCATTTCAGCGCTATCTTTTGTTTTAGCGCTATTTCACATAGTACTTTCTCTCTTAAATATCACTCACATATCCATCTGATCTTTGTTCTTCTTGCTATTTTTCTAGTTTATCTGCTCTCTGATTTTGTAGGTATCTTGAATGAAGAAGGGGAGATCATGCCAAAATTTTCTTAAGGACCAAACATGCATTTTGGCTTTTATTTTATCTTGGCCTCCATCCATTAGCCTAACAAGACTAACAAGACCTCTTTTCTTTACAGTCTAACCCTCTGTTTTGGTTAGAAAGACCTCTATTTTGTAGGACTGACAAGTTCAAGCTCGTATCGGTGCTATCGACACCTAGAGTGGCGCTATTTACAACTGTTGACCAGAGCATTCAACTGCACGCACAGTGGTGCCTTGTTATATTCATATTATCGCTATCCTCTATTTTAGTGCCTTCTATATCTTGTTTAGTGCTATATTATGTTTTAGTGCCTTATGTGTAATATCTTAGAGCTATATTCTATTGTAGTGCATTCTATATCTAGTATTAGTGCTATTTTTTAAAGCAGTGCTATCTATATGTATATCAACGCTATTTTCTAGGGGTTAGGTTTTTTAGGTGGTTTCTGTCAGTAGCGCCATTTGAGTCCACAGTGGCACTATTTGGTCTCTATTTTGGCACTATTTTTACAGGGTGACTTTGGGTTATGTGCAGGGACTGATAAACTATTTACAGGACATCACCATCATTCTACAGCCACTAACAAGCTCTTGCAGGGTTTTTTTATCTTTAATTTAAAAGAACACTTCAATTGGTGCTTAAAAAGAACCCTTTGTATCTTAGCTTAAACAACATTTCAATTTGGTGCACTAAAATTGGTCAACAAACAACAAACAAATCCTTGTGTGCCTTAGCTTAGAAAATGTTTGAATTTGGTGCTCTAAAATTCACAAGTGCTTGTCAACAACTCTACAAACATTTCAATTTTGGGCTTAAAAAGAACCACAAAGTGCATCATAACTCATTGGATTAAAAAGAACAACAATCTATATTTATCACTCATCTAAACAAGAAAACAAACCAAATTTGTGTGAAGTGTTTTCATGATGTTGTTTGAATGGTGAAAAGTGTATGCTCTTCCCTCGCACCATTGGTGATCTTGGGAATCAAAAGCTTCTCACAACACTTGCATAAATCACCCCTAACATAATCCAAAGAATTAAAATGAACCTTGTTTAGTGTGACACAAGCACAAAGTATATGTATTCTCTCCCCTCACATCCTTGTATGAACTTGGGAATCAAAAGTATTTTTGTGGTTGTGTTTCTTTTGTTAATTTTTAGAGGGCCTTCCACCCCACTTCGAAAGGTGGGAACGACCCAAGTGACAACAAGCTAAATCCAAGCTCTTTCGAGCTGCTATATAAAATAATGTGTTTGTAAAGAAAGTCATAAGCAACATGTGTTGTTGTGTCATACCCACATCCAACCTCCCCCAAAACCCTCCAAGGCGTAACCCTTGGAGGCTGGGAGACTCCATAACGAAGAGTAGAACTACCGCACATATGGCCACCTGAACGAATGCACTAACTACAAATTTTTGTTTTAGCAAGAAAAAAACTTTCTATTTGTTGATGCAGAAGGGTAACCTTTGAAGCGGCCCCAATTCATGCAGTTCTTAGCCGAGGTAGCAGGGACAATCCTAAATTTTGGTGAGGGACAAGCCTTCATGGAAACTTGCATCTTGGTATGCGTGAGAAGTGAGTGCATTGTAAGGGAGAGCCAGTGCTACCAAGATCCTGGAGCTACCCACTTTGAATAGGCGTAGCTAGGGGATTCAACAAATATTGTCCTATCTTCGCCTTAGGTTGTGCAAAGTGCTTGTTTAAGAAAATCGCATGACTTTTCACAAACAAAACCTTTGGTTATTGTGTGTTATTGTGCTTAAAGTGCTTTCAAGAAACTTGCCAAGAGACAATAAAAATCATTTGATCAAACTTCATATCAAAACAAATCCAAATCTGTCATCAAAATCCATCTTTTTCAGAGCCTCGACCAACACTGACCTGTTTCAGCACCATCTCTGTCTGATTTTGGCGCCATTTCACCTGTGGATTGGTGCTATTTGTGGATTAAATTGCCTAAAACCAAAGAAAATTCTATTGTGATCTTTAGGACTTGCTTTGCCATAATCCATAATCACCTTCCAAAAATCTTTCAATACCCCACTCATTTTATCCAAATTTTTCCAATCATACCATCATTTTGACCTTAGAGAATCAATTATTATCATTATCAGACCCTTTGCTAATACCATAATCCACTCAATTTCATATCCATTCATCCTCATTAATCTTTGCATACCTTTTGGACCAAACAAACATCCTTATTACCAAAAAATCATTCCAAAATCCTTTCACTTCTCTCATCAAAAACATATCCAAAATCTTCCAAATCCAAAACACCCATCAACAAATCATTAACCAAAAACTCATCATCCCCTTGAGCTAAAGCTAGATCTAGATTTCATCTTTTATGTCATATTTTTCTTGGAGATTCATTATTCAACCTTTCAAGTAATCATCCTTCTTTGTGTAAGGTCATTAGTCTACCCCAAACAAATAATTACATCCATTTGTGCGACACAAAACTAGCTCTTAAGCTCATTCGTTAAACATCAAATCCTTTTCAAAAACATCATCCTAATCTCTCATACCAAACACCTAGTTCATCTAAAAATTTTGCCATCCAAATCAACATCAAAATCCCTTCCATCAAATCATCCTCAAGCAAACTTCATCTACCATCTGCCATTTTGGTCCAAAACCTTGTAAACATCAAAATCGCCCACTCTTATCATCCTTAGATTAACACTTTTTGGAAGATTCATCTCTTAAAAGTGAAAAATCTATTCTTTATCATGCTACCATCACCCTTTCATCTTTTATTCCATTTCTACTACCACATCTTCTTCAGGTCCAACAAAATCAATCCAAATTCTCTAAGGTCTCCATCCCCCTTTCATCCACCTCAAAATCAAATCCATACACTTGCATGACCATAACTAGATCACAACACAAGAAGAATCAAGCAATAGTAGACTTTGGACAATATATGGGCATAAGGATGCCTAATACCAATGACAACAAGCTACCAATCAACCAAACACACAACCCACCTACGATCTTTCAAATCCCGACATACAACCCCAATGAAAACTGCTTCCATTTCTTGCAACCACCACCACCACCACAACTTAGCCAAGATGACCAAGATGTCTTGAACTTTACACAAGATGCTGACAACATGGACTTACTTGACAAAATCCTATGGTCGGATCCAAATAGATATCTTGACTACCTCCTCAAAATTGGTGCCCAACCACCCCACAACACGACATCATCCCAACCATCCACCTCTAACATCAATCATACCACATCCTCCCAGCCATCTACATCAAACACCCAACCTATCATCTCACAAACCTCAAATCCCACCATATCTACCACCACCACAAGCTCTAATGTTACCACATCTATGATTCCCACAAGTGTCTCCGATCCTACCACCTCCCAACCCGTCACCACATCCACAATCACAACTAGCATACACTCTTCCATTCCACAAATCACCTTAGGCATCCAAGGGAACCTCACACATACAAGCACCTCCACGAGTGTGCCTCCACTCAACCCTCAAACCATAGCTTACATGCGACAATTCTTTTCACAACCACCTTACAACATGACCAACCCATCTAACATCAACACATCTCATATCAATCCATCCAATGTCAACCCATCCAATGTCAATCCATCTCATCTTACATATCTACAAAACCCTGTAGCATCATCAACACATCATAATCCCAATCCTCAAATATATCCCCATATTCTCCAACAAATCCATGCCTACCAACAACACCTCGCACAACTCAACCAAAACATGATCCCCCAAAACCTCCAACATCAAACCCCACCCAATCTCCAACATCTCATCAATCAGCAAACCTACACACCACAAACTCCAACCCCAGATCTAACGAGCATTATACAAACCTTGATTTAAAAAGTAGACAATATACAAACTGGGGGCAAGCGCAAGCACTATTCCTTTGAGGATATTTGTCCCTATCCATTTGATCGGACACTGTATATGCCCCCTTTCCCCAAAAATTTTGAAACACCCAAATTTGACAAATACAAGGGAAAGGGAGACCCTAGGGATCATCTTAGGGAGTTCTATCTCTCTTGCTTAGAAGTCTCAAACAATGATACATATCTAATGAGACTATTCCCAAGAAGCCTCGGTGGTCAAGCTGCTGAGTGGTTCGCACATCTTCCCCCGGGCATTAGGTCTTTCCCTAAGCTCACAAAAAAAATTGTCAATCATTTCTCTTATAACTTCAAACATGAAATATCTTTGACAGACCTTTGCAACACAAAACAAAAAGGTGGAGAAGCTTAGCAAGCAAACTCCCTTGGCCAATTCTTGAAAAACAACTCGTCACCATGTTTGTGACTAACCTCAATCAAGAAATAGGGTTCTATTTATGGATCCTTTGTGTGTCTACCTTTGAATAAGTCATTGATAAAGGTACTACCATAGAACGGGCCCTCATTACCAAGGGCTCGATCAAATTATATGACAACAAGTCCAACAACAACAACAACAACAACACACAATCAAATGAAAAGACGTGCTATTAGGGAAAGAACAAAAACACCTTGAATGACAACATCACTGATGTGAAAGCTATCCAACATGTACAGAATCAAACACCCACAAATACGTATACCGCCAATGTAAATACCCAAAGAGGATAATTTAAAAACAAACCTCATAGACAATTCACACCTTTAGGGGAACCAATTGAGGATATCCTTGACAGATGTCTAAAGAAAGGTTTGATCATTCTCCCGCCTGTTAAACCACACCAAGAGAGTGAGCTCAAAGCCACGTCGTACAACAAAAATGATTATTGTGACTACCACTACATTGTGGGCCATAAGACCGCTGATTGCATGAAGTTAAAGCACTGTGTGCAAGACCTCATCGATTAGAACAAAGTCAATCTTGAGCAAAACACCCAACCATCACCCAACGTTAATCTAGGAGCTTACAAGGATCCACTGCCTAATCATAACAAAGCCTCATCATCTAACCAAGCCTACAATGTCAACCCACCTCTCGTATCCTATGACTCTATCATAGGGAGGATAGAACCATCGTCTAACCATATCAACACAATCACCATTCAGGCACAAGCATCTGATTGCACTATCACAACCCACCATGGCCGTGTATCCATCTGCACAGCCCCTACCACTGATCAAACACCCACATCCACAACAAACTCCCTCCCCAATCATCCAACTACGCGCCCATCACCTACCAATCAGTACAACCTCCTAGAACATCTAGGAAAGACCCCTGCACAAATATCCATACTTGAGCTACTCTGCACATCACCTCTACACAAAGAAGTCCTTGATAAGGCACTCTTGGAAACCCAAGTTCCCACCAACCTGAATGTCAATCAATTCCAAGCCATGGTTGGCCATATCGTCGTGCCTCATCACCTCACCTTCTTAGAAAAGGATCTTCCCGCGTCTGAAAACTCACATAATGACGCCTTACACATCGAAGTCTGTATCACAAGCATATCATCAAGAGAATATTAAAAGATGGCAGCTCCAGCCTAAACCTATGCACTCTTAAATTATTAAAACACCTAGGATACTCAGATGTGGTTGTAGACATGAGTGAATGCATAACAATCAAAGGGTATTGTTGGTTCCCAAAAATGCAGGTTGCTAACCCTAAGAGGATGCCAGACTCTATGTTTGGATTTGCAACATTTTTGGACCAATTGACAGAGCTATTAGCTCCCTACACTTCAGGTCCTGCAAACCTAGGCGGGTGTACCTTTGTAACTAAAGCAGAATGAACACTATATGACTTGATTGGATTAGTAAATCTATCACAATGGCATAAAATGTAATAGATGCAAGCTTCTAAACTACTCCTACTCCTAATACTAAGATCTGAGATGTAATTGTTTGAATGAGATTTTATGGAATCCTAAAATGGAATTGGTATGACCAGTGCCTATTTCTGTTGGGCTAATGGAGTCAAGGTGTATATGATATATGATTTACTTATTGGTTACAATCCTAATTGTTTGGCACTTGTGTTTGTTTATAGCTTTTATAAACGTGCAAGAATGTGACTGACAGACTCTACTTAGTGATCCACTCGAATCTCACCAGGTTACTATGACTTATTGAAAGGATTTTTTAATCCTTGCTTGAAGGAACCAATCAAAAGAATCACACAATGACAGCAAATGTGTATTGACAAATGGAGTTGATGCTCAATTTGAATAACAAGACGATATCGAGTTGGAGACAGTATGGCAATCTTGATGATTATAGGGCTGCTCTTACCTATCCAAATGCTACCTCCAGGTTACTGTAATCAATCAAAAGGATTTTATATCTGTAATGGAAACCAATTAATTTGATTACACGAAAATAGCAAGTGTGTTTCGATGAAACTGAAATATCAACTTGGAAACTCAGGTTCAAATAACAAAGAAATAACAGTATGGAGACAACCAAATAATTGCTCAGCTCAACAAACAATAGACACCAATATTAAATCATTAATTTGTGCATTTTCTCCACTATACAATTTTGAAAGATTTTACAATGTACAACATAATATTTTATTTTGGCAACTGGTCAATCCATCCAGTTATCCAACTGATGTTTTTTCTAATCTACTCTTGATCCTAATCTACTGATGATCTTCTAATCTTTGATTTCATCTGGCTTATATAGTTTGAGATTTTAGGGTTACAACCCTTTATTTCTTCCGTTGCAATTTTTGGTATCTCTTTTCTTTTAGTTAATTGCCTTCAGCAAATTAAAATAATTTAATTTTTACCTTTGTATCTCAGCAAAATTAATTACAATTAATTATAATCCTTCTTTAGCTGGCAACTTTGTTTCAACCCAATCAGAAAATGCTCTCCGAATAAAATGATTATTCATATTATAACCCCTCAGTGAAAATGTTTCACTTGTATTTTCACACATTGAAAATATTCATTAGGTAGAACACTTACCTATTCAGTTAATTCTTTAAAAATATTTCATCTCCATTATACGAAATCTTTACCTTGTAGGTTCATTATGTCTTTCTGTGAGAATATTTTATTATTCCTTATTGTTAATGAAAACCTATTTTCCCTTCTCCAAATAATTTACTCTTTAGGAAAATAACTTTCGTGCCTTGATAGATTTTGCAATAACTCACTTTATATTGAAAAACTCCTCCCGATAATTATTTTAATATTTTTTTACTTTCCTTTTGACCTTAGCAATATGCAGCTTTCGGACCCACTTCATAACACTATGAAATTTACCCGATGTCAGAATGGCCTTTTATCACCATCGGCATAACACAAGCCTTCGTTGTGAAATTAACATGTCATCCTGATGCTTTTGGTTTCTCCGATATGTTTCACCCGTCGTTCTATTTATCGGCAAGACTCTTCCCGCAATGCCTCTCATGGTTTTCTTCATCGCGGTGACCCTTGCAGTCAGAGAGATTTAAAAAACTTACTCCGATATAGTAAGTCTCTCCGATAATGACTTTAGGGTTTCTGTGTGATTTGCATAGTTTAACCACAATCCTTTTTCGAAGCTATTATCTCGTTTCAGGATGTGAAGATTCTGGTGAAGATTGTGGAATTCGGCTATATATCTTTAGCAGTATATATTAAATTCAGCTTTTACCCCCCCATCGGCATATCAGAAGACTTATTTTTAGTCATTCCGATATGCTATCTCTCACCGATTAGGTTTTTATTTTGCAGTGTTTACGGTGACATCATCTTCCTCCATAATTTTGCCAATATTAATCTCTTGGGGTAACTTTGACTCTTGCAATTGTAATATATGTAATTTTCCTGTAAAATATTCACAATAACCAACCATCATGGCAATGCTCCTTTAATTTTTGGAATAGAAATATTTTACTCATGGGAGTAAAATTATGAAGTTGTATTAAAATAATACCCTCGTTAGGGTTTGCCTTCATTCTGCATGCATTCTGATTCTTTATTTAATTAATCTTCCTGGCATTCGTATTCTCGTGAAAATAATTTCCCAATGTGAATATAACTATTTGTCATATCCTTTTGTTCATATTTTCACCCAATCGATAAACATATTTTACTCATATAACTATTTGTCATATCCTTTTGTTCATATTTTCACCCAATCGATAAACATATTTTACTCTTCAGGTAGGAAACAATTACCACTCATAAGATCTTGTTTTTCAAACAACCTTGTGAAAATATTTCACATCTTGGTGAAAATATGTTACAATGTCAAGAGGTGATTAAATTTAATAAATGTTTACCTCCTCGTGAATGTATTCACCTTGTTTTAATTAAAAGATATTTGATATACTTTTCCGTGAAGAATAAAGTATTTCATGATACTTTAATTTCAATCCCTTTGTTGGCCAATATAAACCTATATGCCTTTTCACCTTTGTTTGGAAAAAATATACATTTTGGGTGAAAATGATTTCCCTGTTCTCTATTCCTCGGTGAAAATATTTCACTGCAAAATATTTTCTAGGTAAAAGAATTACTCATTCAATCAATTCTCTTCGTCTATGTATATTTATATCCCTTAGTGAAAATATCTCTTTGGTCATTATATACCCTCTTAACTCTTCCTGAATAATATTTTACTTTCCAAAAATATTCAATGATTGTTCACTTTTATCTCCTTCCACAAAATATGAGGTTTATATTTTATTTTATAATAGTCTCATGTCATTTAATTTTTTATATGTACCTTCTTTATTTTATTTACACCTTTTTGTAAATATTTATTCTCCTTTGAATAAACCTTTCATCTCACGGGACTCCATCGGCAAGACTTTTTAGATCGGTATGACTTGAGATTTTCACTCCGATGGTATATCTCTTGCCGATGAGTTTTCCATCGGTGAGACCTATATGATGTCTTGCCGATGAAATTTTTTTTTTATAGCTCTTGTTCATCAGTGAGACTTTTGCTGAAACTGTGTCCATTGTAGCAAATTGTTATATCACGAAAAAAGATAAAAAGTATTCCCAGTTCTTTTAATTCCATTTCACGACACCTTGCATGGTGATCAAAACAGGCCAACTAGCCTTCGGAATTAGCCTGAAAAACTAATCAAGACTTCTCCCGGAGCCACAAAAATACACCAACATGTTGAATTATGATAGGGGAGTATGGTCGTCAGACGGATTGGCATGAAGTTATTGGGATTAAAAGCTGCTCGCAATCAAAGTAGCTCACTCAACGTGTTTTGCACCTGTTTTAAACTCAACTGAAACCTATTATTTTGCCTCTTTGAAAAAATATCAAATCTGATATTGAGAAGCTGCCGTCCTAGGGATTAGTTCATTTAGGCCACGTGAACATGTGTACAAAAGGATTTTTCATTATTCCTCTTCCTTCATAAGATATCAGATGTCAAAGTTGACCTTTCTGAAGCTGCCTGGGAATGCAGTCACAGAACTGTGTAAAATCCATTTGGATTCGATTTTGAAAAAATATCAAACGAAGTGCCGGGACCTTGAGAATTGGCATGTAGGCACATTAACATGGGAAGAATTTGAGACATCAATTGGTTTTTTATGAACACGACCCGATTGCTAGATATTACCTTCCAAATTAACCTCCTTGAAAACTGCCCCTGTCAAAACCTGATTTGAGCTCACCAACTTGCAATTTTAAAAACCCTTTAAATCTCTTCCTGGGAAGTTGTAACTGGAAAGTTGAGTTTATTTAGGAGGATTCTTCACCATCCATCTTCTGTTATGAAATGGTAAGGGCCAAAGTTGAGCTCTCCGCAACTTTCTGGAAATGCATATGGCAACTGAACTTTTTACATTTGCTTTTGATTTTGAAAAAATAGCAAACGAGATGTTGGGGTCCCAAAAACTGGCATGAAAGTACATTATCATGAGAAAAATATGGAACACTAATTAGTTTGTCAGGATCATCATTTAGCTGTTAGATATCAACCTCCAAAGTTGGCCTCTCGGGCTGATTTCACATTGTGCAAGTAACAAACCTTATCAAAACCCTCCAACTTGGTTCTTCAAAACCTAGTCAAAATTGAACGTAGGAAGCTGAAATCAGGTGTGCTCACTTACATATGGCAGACAAACATGTTTGTGAAATGATTTTGTATGAAGACGAACTGGCTCCGAATTATAATGCTTCAAAGTAGGCCATTTGAGCATATTGTGCAGGTGTATCTATGAGTGTTGAAATTGAATTTTTCATATGGGAACCTAAAATCTTGCAAAAATTGGTATGAAATTTTAGGTCCCAACAGTGGCTCTGTCTGGGGATGTATGCCCCCTGCAGGCATAGCAAGATCCCAGATTTCTGGGGAGCAGACCAATGCCTTCTTCATTGGGTAACAGAGTCTACTTTTTGCCCCAAAACTGATATGGTCAAAAGACCATATCAGAAAAGAAAATTCACGTCTTTCCCCTGTCAAAAACCTTGTTTTGATCATGTTGCAATGATACCCCATCAGCTTGACTGAATCTGTTCATATAGTTCAATAATGCATCATAATTTATGCTGCAAGTGTGTTCTGTATTATTTGGTATCTGGAAGTCAGGCATAGTCTGAACACCTTCATCATTGCATGACATAAGGAAGTCATGATTATCAAACCTTGTAGGATGTCTTATTTTATCATATCTATTGTTATTCACCAAATGTTGGTTTTTTAATTGAATTGGAAAATGGAATAAATCAAGCTGCTTCTGACAAATGCTATAATCAATGTTGGCTCCAACATAAAACACCGTATCCTTTTCCTTATCACATCCATCTTCCCCACATGCTTGAGAGTCAATAATATGCCAATCATACATACTGGAATCGTCAACCTCCTCTGGTTCAATGGACATCTTTATCTCTAGATCAGTGTCACAAGAGAACTCATGACCACTATCTGTCTCTTCTTTGCAAAAATGTGACTTGGGAAATATGGCCTCATATATTTCATCACCTTTATCATGTTGAATGGATTCACTGTCGAAAGATATATGCGCTGGACACAGTACTTGGGTATCATCTTTATTTATATATCTTTGATATTCTTTGGTGAGCAATTCTGAAATATGCTCACTGTCAAGTGAGCATGTTTCTTCATCAACCCTCTCACTGAAATTTTCATCATTCTTTTCAACATTACTATAATGCTCAACATTCGATGTACATATTGTATCAACATGATCATTTATAGATTCTTCATCAGAATATCCACCTCCCTGACTGTTTGAATACCTTTCATCCTCTTCATCTTCTTGTGCTATATCATCATACAATGATTTTGAACAGGCCTGAAGATTATTTTTTGCTATGTGTATTTCCCCTTGATCAAGATTTTGTTCTTCTTGTTGAAAATATTCACCCTGGTTATCTGAAAAGACTTCATCCTCGGGATAACATGGGTTTGGAAACACTTGGAGTTCATATTCTGGTATACCCATCTTTTGAAAACAATATTTTTCTTCCCCCCAACACTGTTGATTCATATATTGCGGTGGGTGGGATGGGATAAAAGGATCATCCACATTTTGAAGACTACTCTCATTTTCTGAAATATGCTGGGGCTCCAAGTCTCGTGCAAGATCATATGTCTCATCTACTGGATGCATTATTTGATCGCTTTCTTCATATTTGTCCACGTCATTATTTGTGTTGGTAGATTTACCATTGCCAGTATGCTCATACTTGATTTCCTCTACGAAACCAATCATTTCACACACTTGGTCAAAAGTAACTGGTTTCTGTGACTCGGGCCATTTTTCTGAATGAGACACATATAATTTCATGAATGTTTCAATGCAGATGGATTCATCAGGCCTAACATTAACAGGTATTTGCATATAGATATCCAATGTTCTCCTGAACAAAGAAAATCCAGATTCCCCAAATTTACTTTGACTTCCCTTTTGAAAATACTCATCATTTTTCTCTTTATATTGGCACACGAATTTATTTGCAAGTTCATTCCATGAAGTTATGCAAAGCATAGGAAGGTTGTAAAACCAATCTTTGGCAGCATTTTCTAATGTTTTCACAAATAGCTTCATGATAACGTCTTCTCCATTGATTTGCCAATTCATCACTATATCAATGAATTGTTGTAGGTGCATATCTGTAGATTCCCATTTACATCCATTAAATTTTGGCAAATGATTTTCAACATTTAAAGGGGGAGAACGATTTGGGTAACCTTGAATGTTTCTAAAATCAATTGGTTTGTACACTTCAAGATCTATCACCCTCTGTTGGAAAAGTAGTTGCTGCCATCTTATTTCTTCTTGTAGACTTTGGTTGACCCGAGGGCTAACATTGCTTTGCAAGTTTTGATATGGGATTTGGTATTGATAATGCCCCATATACTGGTTATATTCATGATCTTGGTAGGTGGCTAGTCCATCCATATCTGGTCGTATTGTTATATTAGTTTCGTCATATTCAATATCATTGGATTCAATATTGATAATATCCTCGTGCCTTTTCCTTTCTATGATAGGAATCAATTTAACCAATTGGTCTATAGTAACTGGCTTTAATGATTCAGGCCAATTAGTAGACATAGGCACATAAGCAAGCATGAACATTTTAATAAATAAGGATACACTAGGTTTGAGATGAAAAGGTATCTGTTCATAGATATCCCCCAACCTAATGAACAACTTATATCCAGATTCTCCTTCATGTCTCCTTATTTCAAAGAATGCATCTAAAGGGGGTATGTTATATTTTTTCATATTTCATCAATTTTATTTTCAGAGTCGCCACCTCTTGTGAGAAGAGGAAAATTTCATCTTTCTGGGTTCTTGCCAGCAAAGTCTACCAATATGTATTTGAATTTTGTGTAGAGTCGCCACCTCTATTTAGAGGGCTAATCAATTTTTCTGAGTTTTTCCTTCCACCAGCAGAGTTATGCCTTTTAATTTTCTGACTCTAATAACATGGTCCACTACCAAGTTTCTCTATGTGTTCTCCCCAGTAGAGTCGCCATTTTGTTGGTTCCCAAAAATGCAGGTTGCTAACCCTAAGAGGATGCCAGACTCTATGTTTGGATTTGCAACGTTTTTGGACCAATTGACAGAGCTATTAGCTCCCTACACTTCAGGTCCTGCAAACCTAGGCGGGTGTACCTTTGTAACTAAAGCAGAATGAACACTATATGACTTGATTGGATTAGTAAATCTATCACAATGGCATAAAATGTAATAGATGCAAGCTTCTAAACTACTCCTACTCCTAATACTAAGATCTGAGATGTAATTGTTTGAATGAGATTTTATGGAATCCTAAAATGGAATTGGTATGACCAGTGCCTATTTCTGTTGGGCTAATGGAGTCAAGGTGTATATGATATATGATTTACTTATTGGTTAAAATCCTAATTGTTTGGCACTTGTGTTTGTTTATAGATTTTATAAACGTGCAAGAATGTGACTGACAGACTCTACTTAGTGATCCACTCGAATCTCACCAGGTTACTATGACTTATTGAAAGGATTTTTTAATCCTTGCTTGAAGGAATTGATCAAAAGAATCACACAATGACAGCAAATGTGTATTGACAAATGGAGTTGATGCTCAATTTGAATAACAAGACGATATCGAGTTGGAGATAATATGGCAATCTTGATGATTATAGGGCTGCTCTTATCTATCCAAATGCTACCTCCAGGTTACTGTAATCAATCAAAAGGATTTTATATCTGTAATGGAAACCAATTAATTTGATTACACGAAAATAGCAAGTGTGTTTCGATGAAACTGAAATATCAACTTGGAAACTCAGGTTCAAATAACAAAGAAATAACAGTATGGAGACAACCAAATAATTGCTCAGCTCAACAAACAATAGACACCAATATTAAATCATTAATTTGTGCATTTTCTCCACTATACAATTTTGAAAGATTTTACAATGTACAACATAATATTTTATTTTGGCAACTGGTCAATCCATCCAGTTGTCCAACTGATGTTTTTTCTAATCTACTCTTGATCCTAATCTACTGATGATCTTCTAATCTTTGATTTCATCTAGCATATATAGTTTGAGATTTTAGGGTTACAACCCTTTATTTCTTCCGTTGCAATTTTTGGTATCTCTTTTCTTTTAGTTAATTGCCTTCAGCAAATTAAAATAATTTAATTTTCACCTTTGTATCTCGGCAAAATTAATTACAATTAATTATAATCCTTCTTTAGCTGGCAACTTTGTTTCAACCCAATCAGAAAATGCTCTCCGAATAAAATGATTATTCATATTATAACCCCTCAGTGAAAATGTTTCACTTGTATTTTCACACATTGAAAATATTCATTAGGTAGAACACTTACCTATTCAGTTAATTCTTTAAAAATATTTCATCTCCATTATACGAAATCTTTACCTTGTAGGTTCATTATGTCTTTCTGTGAGAATATTTTATTATTCCTTATTGTTAATGAAAACCTATTTTCCCTTCTCCAAATAATTTACTCTTTAGGAAAATAACTTTCGTGCCTTGATAGAATTTGCAATAACTCACTTTATATTGAAAAACTCCTCCTGATAATTATTTTAATATTTTTTTACTTTCCTTTTGACCTTAGCAATATGCAGCTTTCGGACCCACTTCATAACACTATGAAATTTACCCGATGTCAGAATGGCCTTTTATCACCATCGGCATAACACAGGCCTTCGTTGTGAAATTAACATGTCATCCCGATGCTTTTGGTTTCTCCGATATGTTTCACCCGTCGTTCTATTTATCGGCAAGACTCTTCCCGCAATGCCTCTCATGGTTTTCTTCATTGCGGTGACCCTTGTAGTCGGAGAGATTTAAAAAACTTACTCTGATATAGTAAGTCTCTCCGATAATGACTTTAGGGTTTCTGTGTGATTTGCATAGTTTAACCACAATCCTTTTTCGAAGCTATTATCTCGTTTCAGGATGCGAAGATTCTGGTGAAGATTGTGGAATTCAGCTATATATCTTTAGCAGTATATATTAAATTCAGCTTTTGCCCCCCCATCGGCATATCGGAAGACTTATTTTTAGTCATTCCGATATGCTATCTCTCACCGATTAGGTTTTTATTTTGCAGTGTTTACGGTGACATCATCTTCCTCCATAATTTTGCCAATATTAATCTCTTGGGGTAACTTTGACTCTTGCAATTGTAATATATGTAATTTTCCTGTAAAATATTCACAATAACCAACCATCATGGCAATGCTCCTTTAATTTTTGGAATAGAAATATTTTACTCATGGGAGTAAAATTATGAAGTTGTATTAAAATAATACCCTCGTTAGGGTTTGCCTTCATTCTGCATGCATTCTGATTCTTTATTTAATTAATCTTCCTGGCATTCGTATTCTCGTGAAAATAATTTCCCAATGTGAATATAACTATTTGTCATATCCTTTTGTTCATATTTTCACCCAATCGATAAACATATTTTACTCTTCAGGTAGGAAACAATTACCACTCATAAGATCTTGTTTTTCAAACAACCTTGTGAAAATATTTCACATCTTGGTGAAAATATGTTACAATGTCAAGAGGTGATTAAATTTAATAAATGTTTACCTCCTCGTGAATGTATTCACTTTGTTTTAATTAAAAGATATTTGATATACTTTTCCTTGAAGAATAAAGTATTTCATAATACTTTAATTTCAATCCCTTTGTTGGCCAATATAAACCTATATGCCTTTTCACCTTTGTTGGAAAAAATATACATTTTGGGTGAAAATGATTTCCCTGTTCTGTATTCCTCGGTGAAAATATTTCACTGCAAAATATTTTCTAGGTAAAAGAATTACTCATTCAATCAATTCTCTTCGTCTATGTATATTTATATCCCTTAGTGAAAATATCTCTTTGGTCATTATATACCCTCTTAACTCTTCCTGAATAATATTTTACTTTCCAAAAATATTCAATGATTGTTCACTTTTATCTCCTTCCACAAAATATGAGGTTTATATTTTATTTCATAATAGTCTCATGTCATTTAATTTTTTATATGTACCTTCTTTATTTTATTTACACCTTTTTGTAAATATTTATTCTCCTTTGAATAAACCTTTCATCTCACGGGACTCCATCGGCAAGACTTTTTAGATCGGTATGAATTGAGATTTTCACTCCGATGGTATATCTCTTGCCAATGAGTTTTCCATCGGTGAGACCTATATGATGTCTTGCCGATGAAATTTTTTTTTTATAGCTCTTGTTCATGAGTGAGACTTTTGCTGAAACTGTGTCCATTGTAGCAAATTGTTATATCACGAAAAAAGATAAAAAGTATTCCCAGTTCTTTTAATTCCATTTCACGACACCTTGCATGGTGATCAAAACAGGCCAACTAGCCTTCGGAATTAGCCTGAAAAACTAATCAAGACTTCTCCCGGAGCCACAAAAATACACCAACATGTTGAATTATGATAGGGGAGTATGGTCGTCAGACGGATTGGCATGAAGTTATTGGGATTAAAAGCTGCTCGCAATCAAAGTAGCTCACTCAGCGTGTTTTGCACCTGTTTTAAACTCAACTAAAACCTATTATTTTGCCTCTTTGGAAAAATATCAAATCTGATATTAAGAAGCTGCCGTCCTGGGGATTAGTTCATTTAGGCCACGTGAACATGTGTGCAAAAGGATTTTTCATTATTCCTCTTCCTTCATAAGATATCAGATGTCAAAGTTGACCTTTCTGAAGCTGCCTGGGAATGCAGTCACAGAACTGTGTAAAATCCATTTGGATTCGATTTTGAAAAAATATCAAACGAAGTGTTGGGACCTTGAGAATTGGCATGTAGGCACATTAACATGGGAAGAATTTGAGACATCAATTGGTTTTTTATGAACACGACCCGATTGCTAGATATTACCTTCCAAATTAACCTCCTTGAAAACTGCCCCTGTCAAAACCTGATTCGAGCTCACCAACTTGCAATTTTATAAACCCTTTAAATCTCTTCCTGGGAAGTTGTAACTGGAAAGTTGAGTTTATTTAGGCTTGATGAGTGGGTGTGTAAGAGGATTCTTCACCATCCATCTTCTGTTATGAAATGGTAAGGGCCAAAGTTGAGCTCTCCGCAACTTTCTGGAAATGCATATGGCAACTGAACTTTTTACATTTGCTTTTGATTTTGAAAAAATAGCAAACGAGATGTTGGGATCCCAAGAACTGGCATGAAAGTACATTATCATGAGAAAAATATGGAACACTAATTAGTTTGTCAAGATCATCATTTAGCTGTTAGATATCAACCTCCAAAGTTGGCCTCTCGGGCTGATTTCACATTGTGCAAGTAACAAACCTTATCAAAACCCTCCAACTTGGTTCTTCAAAACCTAGTCAAAATTGATCGTAGGAAGCTGAAATTAGGTGTGCTCACTTACATATGGCAGACAAACATGTTTGTGAAATGATTTTGTATGAAGACGAACTGGCTCCGAATTATAATGCTTCAAAGTAGGCCATTTGAGCATATTGTGCAGGTGTATCTAAGAGTGTTGAAATTGAATTTTTCATATGGGAACCTAAAATCTTGCAAAAATTGGAATGAAATTTTAGGTCCCAACAGGTATGATGACACTAAATGACTATCTGAGGGTACTATCAAGCTCCCTATTCAAGTGGGACAAAAGATAATGGAAACAAAATATCAGGTCCTTGATCTTGATCTCCCCTACAACATTCTTCTCAGTCGACCATGGATCCATGCCATACAAGCAGCCCCCTCTACATTCCATCAATGTATAAAGTTCCCTCACAATGGCACGAAAGTAACTATCTATGCTGATCCCCACCCCTTCCAATACTGCAGTTTCTTGGCAGGCCATGACCACACCTTCTATCCATATAACAAAGCCATCACCAAAGCCAATCCCACAATATCCACCTCATACATCGACCCCACCAACATCGCCACCACTTCATCCCAAACACCTCCACTGCCTAAGATCAAGATCAAGCTTAGTGACATGGGATGTGGGGAATATGACCTACATGGCACCTTTTGTGTGGGCATGTTACCCAACCCTAAAATGTTTGGTACCCCAAAGCAAGAAGAAGCCAATACAGTTGTCATCAAATGCAAACCATCACCTACCTTTGAGAGGAAACATCTCCTTGATCAAGATGTGCTCGAAGACATATCATCCTAGCTATATAAAGATGAGGAAACAACCCAAGAAGCTCCCACAATACCAACAGAGATCTATGGTAAAGGGTTAGAAATTGTCAAAAACATGGGCTATAAAGGACAAGGAAGTATCGGCCTTCATGAATAGGGGATCATGGAACCAGTCCAAGTGACAAGAAATCCTTATACCCAAGGGTTAGGATATGGTCAATGACAATGTATCCTCACTACTAATGAATGTATCCTAGTCGAGGTCACTACAGTCTCCCCTGAAGTCGATAATGTCAACGAAATGGGCCATCAAGATTCCTTTAGTGACTTCGCTGATTTCTTCGACTCATCCATATGCATCATATACATAGTCACCACCCTAGCCTCTTCATCCAATGACTTACCCCTGGTATACCCAGACCTCATAGACTGGGACCAATAGGGACCTCCTGTCTTCGACGTAGCACCAAATGATGAAGCAATTGCTGAAATGAATGGGGTTAGAGATCACTTCCCCCTGGTAGATCATAGAGCAGGATACATCATGGAACTCCATATGACTGCCTATTTTGGGGAGACAACCCCTGCTTCTAGTCACAAAAATATAAAAATCAAACATGGATTTGATGGTGAAAACCATTCTGCAGAAGTGTCAGATCCCAAAAAGTAAAAAGAAAGGACGTATCTCCTAGTGAAAACCTCCATGAGGCACTAGGAGATGGAAGCATGGGCCTTCCCAAGATAGACAAGGTATATCCTGACAAATCACCCATCCTAGTTGAGCCAGCTCAAGAGATGAATCTTGGGACAGAAGAAGAGTCAAAAATCACCTTCAGGGTAGAATCTCTCAGCACAAAAGAGTAGGAAAATTTTTTGGCCTTCTTCAAACGCAAAAATCACAATTTTGTGTGGACTTATGCAGACATGTCAGGGCTCGATCCCACTTTGGTCATCCATTACCTTGCAGTATGACCTGATGCAAAACCAGTGAAATCGAATCTCAGAAGAATGAACCCCCAAGTGGCCCTCCTAGTCAAAGTAGAATTGAAGAAACTACTGGACGTCAGCTTCATCCGACTAATTGATTATCCTGAATGGGTTTCCAACCTAGTACCAGTAGCTAAACCAGATGGCTGAATCTGTTATTGTACCGACTTTCAAGATCTTAACAAAGCCTGCCCGAAGGATGACTTCCTATTACCAAACATTGACATGATAGTAGATCTTATGGTAGGAGACGAGATGTTATCCCTAATGGATGGCTTTTCAGGGTATAATCAAATTAGGATTGTAGAAGAGGACCAACATAAGATAGCCTTTATATGTCCATGGGGGACATACTGCTGGGTAGTAATGCCTTTTGGCCTAAAGAATGTTGGAGCCCATGTATCAACGAGCCATGACTGTCATCTTCCATGACCTTTTCCACCACATAATGGAAGACTATGTGGATGACTTGCTAGGAAAATCAAAGACAAGGGAGGAACACTTGGATGTATTAGCAAAGATCTTTGACTGACTGTAGCAATATAATGTTCACTTAAATCCAAAGAAATGTGTCTTTGGGGTCACCCCTGGAAAACTTTTGGGATATATAGTCTCCAGAAGAGGAATTGAGGTAGATCCCACAAAAGTCAAGGCCATCACTGAAATGACTCCTCCAAAAACACTAAAATAGCTGAGAAGTCTACAAGGGAAACTCCAGTCCATTCATCAGTTTATTGCTCAACTTGCTGATAAATGTCAACCGTTCCAACATCTACTCCAAAAGGATACAACTGTTGTCTAGAACACTCAGTGTCAGGCTACCTTCGACTAGCTAAAAGATTACCTAGCTAATCCTTCTATTCTAACTCCACCAAGGCAAGGAGAAGCCCTCCTATTATACATCTCAGCAACAGAGACAGCTATTGGAGCCTTATTAGCATAGCACGATGAGCAAGGAAAGGAAAGAGCCATCTATTACATCAGTCACACTCTGATATCCTATGAGCTAAACTATACACCAATTGAGCGAGCATGTCTAACCCTGGTCTTTACTTCACAAAAACTAAGACACTACATGCTCAATCACAAAACTAAGCTCATCGCCAAGATTGATCCACTAAACTATCTGCTAAACAAAGCTACTCTTACTGGGAGAATGGCAAAATGGGTTATGATCCTCACTGAATTTGACATTGAATATACTAAGCGAAAGGCCATCAAAGGACAGGTTATCGTTTGAACAGCTAGTTGAAGCACCCATTCCTGTAGAACATCCTACACTAGCAGAGTTCCCTGATAAAGCCATCTTGACAATAACACCAGCAACAGAAACATGGAAAATATACTTTGATGGATCATACACACACAGAGGCTCGGGGGCAGGCATCCTGTTTGTTACCCCTCAAGGTGACACAATCCCCAAGTCATTCAAAATCACATTCCCATGTACCAACAATGTGGTAGAGTATGAGGCCCTTATCACAGGTCTCTGAATGGCAATCAAATGGAGAATTGAGAAGCTGACAGTGTATGGAGACTCTCAACTAGTCATCTGGCAGGTAAACAATGAGTACAAGACCAAGGATGATAAACTCTTGCCTTACAAAAAGATGGTCGATGACTTCAAAGACCATTTTGATGACATCCAACTTCAAACAAATCCTAAGGCTAAACAACAAAGCTGCAGACGCCATGGCCACCATCAGGTCCTAGTCGACATGAAGAAAGACAGCAAGAGGTGTGAATTCCTGATAGAAGAACTCCCTATCCCAGTATATCATGTTCCTCAATCGGAGCTAGTGTGTGAAATCATTGGTCCCCTATCCCCGTGGTATCAAGAAACCTATCTATATCTTCGTGATAACATCATCTCTCCTAACCTATCCACCTCACAACAAAAATCTTTCATCCATCGAGCCTCCCGCTTCACCCTTGTAGGAGATACCCTATACATAAGGAGTCTTGATGGCACATTTTTTATGATGTTTAGACTCTAGGGAAGCTAAAGTGGCCTCGCAAGAGGTACATGCAGGCATTTGTGGGGTACATTCAAGTGGACCCACTCTTGCTAAAAAGATCCTGAGGACTGGATACTATTGGCCAACCATGGAACGAGACGCCTAGCGATTTATCAAAAAATGCCTACCGTGTCAATAGCATGGAGATCTAATTCATGCACTAGCATAGGAATTGCAACCAATCACAATGTCATGGCCTTTCTCATAGTGGGGACTCGACCTCGTAGGCAAAATACATCCCCCATCCTCTAATGGCCATAAGTTCATCATCACAGCTACCGAATACTTCACTAAGTGGGTGGAAGCAATACCACTTACCTTCACCACTGGAACCCAGATATCCAAGTTCATCCTCCATTATATCATCTGTCATTATGGTATCCCTCATTCCATTGTCACCGACAATGGAAAGCCATTCAAGAACCAAGATGTCCGCACCTTGTGTGAAAAATTCCAAATCCAACACCACTTCTCCACTCCATATTACCCCTCAAGGAAACGGTCAAGCAGAAGCTTCAAATAAAACCATCCTCTGCATTCTAAAGAAAATGGTTAATGAAGCTGGTCATGACTGGCACCTCCATCTCAACCCCGCCCTATGGGCCTATTGCACAAGCACCTGTACCCCCATAGGAGCCACTCCGCATTCCCTTGTATTCGGATCTAAAGCCATTTACCTATTAAGGTCAATCTCCCATCCCTAAGAGTATCTCTGCAAAATATAATCAATGATGAGGAATACCAAGTCACAAGGTTGCATCAGCTGGAATTATTGTATGAGAAACGTCTGGATGCATTGAACCACCTGCAGACCTATCAAAATTACCTCAGAAGAAGCTATCACAAGAGAATCAAAAACTAAAAATTTGAAGTAGGTGACCTTGTCCTTATGGAAAACTAGAAAAACTTGCAAGAGTGACCTAAGAAAGGAAAATTCAAGCCCAATTGGATAAGACCTTATGTCATCATAGCCAGCTATGGATCAGGAGCATACTAGCTTACAACACTTGAGGGGCAGCCTCTGGATGAAACTATGAACATTCTACATCTAAAGAAATTCTACGCATAACCTATCGAGTACCCCAATCAAAAAATAAAAAAAATTCAAAAAATAGAAAAAAATAAAAAAATAAAAAAAATAAGAAAAATCTGAGTCCAATAAAGACTTCCAATGGTGAAAATCACTTCGGTGACGCTTTGGATAAGTATCATGGTGAAAACCTACTTCAGGCGCCATGTGTAGTGGCCAGTTCTACCATCTAATAAGTCCTCTTTCCGTCACAACACTCCATATCACACACATGCCATGGCTTGGAATTCTGAAACATCAAGTCCTATCACCCATGCCGCACTATCCCACTCGAGGCTAACTCATGGAATGAGGATTGTTGTAAGCTTCCTTCTATAGAGTAGAAAATTGCAAAATTCCAAAAATAGCAAAAAAAATCAAAAAATCCAAAAACAATAGAAAATCAAAAATCACAAAATCCAAAAAACAATAGAAAATCACCAAAATCTAAAAAAATCCTTCCTAACAATTCACTGCAAAACACCCCCATACATCGATCTCACCATAACTCATGACCATCAACATCTATCAAATCTCAGCATCACACCCATCCTAAACCATTCCCACATACAGCAAGTCATGCTAGAACTACATATTCATCTCGCCTGCATCTTGAAAGTACCTTGATCCCATGGACATAGGGTATGTAGGCAGTCTAGAATACGAAGGAAGTTTCCAGTACTCAGGTACATAAGATGCACCCATCCAACCCATTTGGATGGTCCCCATTCACTGAGCTTATTGGACCCAATAAATGGTACACACGCTAAGTATACGCTTGAAGCATGGTCCCTAATGCAAAAATCATCAATCATACATACCAACTATAAGTCCCACACATGGCCTGACTATCCTTTTTTCCCACCTTTCAAAACTTATCCAACAGAATCCAACCGACTCACGTCCTAGGATATATCATTGCTACAATGGACAAGAATCTGTCATCCTATCAACATGTATCTTGGCAAGAGCACACAAAGGCTATTTGTATCTTTTTGTTGGTCTTTTTGATTAGTGATTTTTATCTTTTTTGTCTCACTCTAGGTCATTTCCAAAGATACCTTGATCTCATTATATCATGGTAAGTGGTGGACAGCACCTGGAGTAGACACCGTCATTGTTTCTATATGCTGTGCTTGTGGGTTGGTTTCATTACTCCAAGAAAAGTATTCATATCTTGAAGCCTGGGTCAGTTCTAGCATGATGTGCCCCGTTTACATATACATGAATCAAAATCTTATATGTACTATTAGCACTCATCTCTATGAGTCCCCTTCCTAGGCTAGGCAAGATTATACTACCTTGGGCATGCATGAAATCAACCTATTGTTTGCGGGTCTAGTCCATGCAATCGTGGGATATATATCATCACCTAGGTCATCTCATACCTTTGTGAACTCTATCCTACATTGCTATAATAAACCAAGAAATGCTCTCAATTAATGTTATGCAACTACTATCACTAGCTCAAATCATAACACTAATCATCTATTCAACTCTACCATCTGGGCCTAGATTTTGTAACCACCTAGCCTACCCCCCCTCCCAAATTCTCTTACTAATTCCATCCCTCCAACTTATGTCCACTCAACACATCTCAAACCAAACCATATCCCCCCTCAATGACATGGTGTTTCATGACCTAGCCATTCCCTCATTAACCATCCCACTCCCCCTCTGAATCTAGCCACAGCCAATCATACCCATACCCCATCCATCCACCCTATTCCCCTATCACACAACCCCACTACCCAGGGTCCAACAAAGAACATCATGTGTATCAAGACTTAATCATCTCACATATCACCTAATTTGCATCTCTTAAATCACTTAGTTTCAATCCCACATATCATTTAGTTTACATATTATTTAAATTGCATTTCATTAGGTGCATTTTATATATCATTTAACATTGCATATTGTTGATGCTTAGAATTGCGTTGTTTCCAACACCAACATGAGAAACTCTGAGATGTGGGAATGTTCCTCAGAGTAACATCCAGATTTTAAACAAGTTGGCTCTTCTTTCAAATGTATTTCGAAAAAAGGATATAAGTAAAGCAGAATCACAAATGCAATGAAGGGAAATTTAACTATGGCGATGCGCCTGAATATGATTTGTTCCTTATCACTAAGCACAGTGAAACTACTTTTAGGATTCAGTTACATTAAAGAGCAAACAATGCATGATCAATGTAAAAGATGAAAGTAAATAGAAACAAAGGCTCACAACTTGAAAGATTTTTGTAATGACATAGAAAATATCAGCAAAGGCACAGAACTCTATCTTTTATTAATTTTTCAGTCACATAAAAGGCACAGAATCATGCACAGTTATACAAACTTTTTGAATCAAGAAAACAGAACAAAGGTAAATGATATTATTGGCCACAACACAAGATCTTCCAAAAATCTTCTTAGGTCTTGTGATAACAGTCTAAATGCAGAAAATTTTCTATCTTGTTATCCATCCTTGAACCCACGATCTGAAACCATATTTATAGCATAGGACTAGCTCAAAGATTGCCCACATGATCAAATCTCAATGGCTTAACCGAACTGGGACTCAACTGGAAGTGCCTGACAGAAGATATCTTTCGAATCTGGAACAGCTAGCCACTCTGCAAGTTCATTGGCTGAAATAGATACATGTAACTCCCCTTACTTTGAATCAGGTAGGGACACCTGGTAGTTTCTGATAGTCTTTGCGACTATAAACCCTTGGGACAGCTGGCATTCATACACGCCCCTTTCTTGAAACTCTTTCATCTTTCTGGAACAATAGGAAACTAACACGTGGCATCCTCTATTGCAATGAGAAACAAAAACCCTTAAGACAGATGGCACCCTCCACGTTCCTTACTTGAAAACTGTTTCATTACTCAGAAGGCACCGAAAAATGACACTTGGCACACTCCGCAACCCTTGCAAAAAGATACGTGGTGCTTTCCGCTTTACTTAGAGTCTTTACTATGGCTTTATATTAGGAGTGCTTGGGCTTTGACACCTGTCACAGTTCGCTGCCTTGAACCTTTAATCACTTAGCAAAAATGGGACCCACCAACCCGTGCTCTAAGCAGCTTCAAAAAGAAATAGGGATAGGTGGCACTTTCTGCTGTTATCACCAAATGATACGTGGAAGCTTCTACTGCACTTAGAGAGACTGTAGATACCTTTAGGGAGTTCTACGGAAGATGACACATGGCGGCTTCCGCTTAACTTTGTGAAACATAATAGAAACAATTAAGACTCATAAGGTTCACGCGGATTGTGACACATGTCGCGCTCCGCTGAAACTTTAGAAACATAACTGGGGCCCACCAACAGTCTTTACTTAGTAATGAAACAAAAAGAAGGAACCTACAGATGTCGACACTTGGCGTACTCCGCGGATACTATATGGGACACCTGGCAATATCTGCGTAACTAAAAGAAACTTTAAGAAACCCTCTACATTTGCCACTTGGTGCCTTCCGCTTCACTGAAAGAAACTTAACAATGGGGCCTGCCAATCTCACTTTGTAACATAAAATGGGCTTTTGAAACTTATAAGAAACTAAACCTCGGATGCCGACACTTGGCATGTTCCACAGGTATTAAAAGGGGTGCGTGGCTCCATCCGTGTTACCTTGAGAAACTCTACAAAATGTCCCAGGTGCTAACACTTAGCGGCTTCCGCTGCTTCTCTAGGACTCGGGCAAAATTTAGGCAAAATGGAAACCCTGTGCTCGCGCTTGATGTCAAAACCCTTGCTGTAAAAAACTGAAACGCACCAAAACAAAACTAGAGCTTTCACAACTGAAACTCAAAAATGAAATTGTAGAGTATTTTACTCTATAGTTCTTGGTGACCCCGAGGACTTTTGAGCCTGCTCAAAAAGAATCCAAAAATGTGCATATATATAGCAAAATTTATAGATTTTGCAAGGCCGTCTGATATACAAACCACTCAGCATCAGATAATCCCTGTTTGTTTTGCAAATCCTGGAAGGCTAAAATCCAGGTTGATAATGTCCTTATGTGAAAAACTCTGCAAAACATGGACCGCAGCTTTCAATTGCAAATCAAGCTAGGCCATAGGAATCAAAACAGCTTCCACCTCTGACACTGTTGAGGCATCTGTTAGACCTTGGAAAACTGACTGGTCATTTTGTCTGGCTAGCACAAAGGCTTGATTTGATCAATCATTAATACAGTGTTGCTATTCAGGAAAAGGGGAGGGAAGACTAAATTGCACCAGGTCTTTAATATGTTTCTTCATGTCCTTCACTCCCTCCTTAACCACATCCAGGAGCTCCTAGCAAGTAATTGCAGCAAAGTTGCAACTGAGAACCTCATTCACCTATTTTGCAGCAATCATTCTGTCACTAATCCCTACTGTTGATAATGCTTCATCCGATGTGTCATACAGTTTCCCCAACAGCAGTTGAGAATCTGAAACTCTCATGGAAATAGTGGACAAAGTGGCCTGAACTGAAGTCTCTACCTTTTCACACAATTGCTGTGCATGTAGCAGGAAAGTTAAAGAAGGTTGAGCTGGATAATCTCCTCAGAGATTCTTGTCCACACTGATGCATATAGCTCCTTAACCAGGTTCAACACTCCTGCATTCTGTGGCCTATTTGCCAACTCAAGGGTCAACTGTTTTGCTATTTGTTGCTCGGCCTAAAGTTGAGCCTGTATGGCAGCGACATTGTTTTGTTCCTTCAAGAACTGCTATTGGATCTGTGTGGCTTGTTGAGAGGAATCCTGATGCCTCTTCTGCAATGTGGCCTTTTCCTGCTTCAGGGTAGTCACTACAGACTTCACCTGGATTAGCTCTTCCTTTAAAGAAGCATTTTGGCTCTGTGTAGCCTGATGAATCTGACATGAAACGGTATTTTGCAATTGTTTAGTGAGATTTTCTATTTCATCATTTTTCAATTTGAGCTTTGTAGTCAGGGTGCCACAATGTGCCTTTTCTTGAGCCAGATCAGCCTCCACCTTCTGCAACTTCCTTGATAACTTCAAATAGTCAGTGGCTACAGCAGAAGTGGTTTCATTTAGTAGATCTACCTTGTCATGTGGCCTAAACAGTGACATGTCCATGGCCACTGCACTCATTGTATAATCTTGGGGCTGCATCTGCTCATTAGGTCTAACTACATTTGGTGACAAATGAGTCACAGTTAGCTACTGCTGGATTGGGTCAAAATAGTGACCTCATGTGTGGGACATCCTGAGCTTTATTGTCCTTCTTTCTCTTTTTGTCCATTCGGGCTTCCCTAGCTTTCTTAGCTATGTCTTCTTGAGCTTGGAAGGTAGGGAGAGAGGCAATATACCCGCCCGCAAAAGGATGACCCTGTGGCAAGCCATAGGGGATAGCCAAATGTTGGCTAGGGGAAACCTGAGGAGGTATTCTCCTAGGAAAAGAAGGGGAAAAGGGAGGCAATGATGTGGCCTATGATTACATGGCCTGTGTAGTAACAGTTGGGGAAAACTAGGAAATTGGCACAGCAAAGGTGGCAGGGGAAAATGTTTGGCTAGTTGGGATTGCCACCCCTATAGAAGAAAGAGATTGAGAAGGAGAAGAAGAAGTAACACATAACTAAGAAGCAACAGATGTACTCAGTGGTTGCTATTGTAAAGGCTCTACTTCCTCATCTGAATTAGGCTGAAGCTTCAGCCTCTTGTGTTTTCTTGGCCTCTCTTCTTCCTGCCGTGTTTCTTTCTCCTTAACATTTACCACTGTTACTAGTGGTGTTTGCATAAAACTGGAAGCCCCAGTCATTGAAACTGATGGGGTCCCTCTAGGTGGTGATGATACCACACTCTTTTGCTTCTCTATGGCACTAAGAGATTAGGGCCAGGTAGTTACAGTAGTTGTAGATGATGCTTGTCCTAGGGCCTACACCGCATGAGTGGACCCTGCTTCTCTTTCTGACTCTCCACCCTGAGTCTGCTGTTTGCTTGTGTCAGGGCTAGAAACTGGAGATGGATGCCACTCATCCCAAATAGACTCCCATTTTTCATCTGTATCAACATTGCCAAAAGAGTGGGTTGTCTTAGATATCTCCTGCCTATATTTCCAATAGGCTTCTATCTTCTCAGATTTCCATTCTCTATCTCTTATTAAATTTTTCTTTAATCCAGTGCCCATTTTGAGTTTAGGGTCAAAAAACTTTTTCTTATAGAACATTTCCATGGCCTGGGGCCTTGAAAAGGCAAATCTATCAATTTTGCATATAAATCAGGGATGTCCTCCTTGGGGTTTCTTCCATCTTCCCAAAAGGGATGGCCCTCGTGCACAATTTTAGCATCGACACTAGTATTCTTGACCCATAAGGTTATGTAACTGCTTGGGTCATATCTCCATTTATCTTCAATCAAAAAGAAACCCAGGACAGCTGACTTTCTCAGCAACAAGTGCTTAGCATCCCTAACCAGTAGGGCCATATTTTTCTTCACCCATGGAACATCATACATTTTCCTTTTCTTCTTCCCAGTTCCATAATCATTATCAACCACTGACATTTGTCGGGTGACCTCTAAAAAGGCTAACCTAGGAGTCAAAACCTTGGGTAGCAACACTAGCTCTCCATTAAAACCATGAACTCTAATGATAGTATGGTGAGCCCCAAAGAAATAGTCACAAGGAATGGGGGAATTTGCCATGAGGCCTCTGACACTTAATGTTAATCTATTCTCAACAGGCTCTGGGCTTAGGTGACTAAAGGCAGGGGCAACAAAAGGTTCCCAAAATTTATAGGGGTCAGACAATTCAGATAAGACATGTGTCCATGCGGACATAGGAATGGTCCTATTGGGACCAAAACTTGGGTCATACATGTTCAGATGCATATATTGGGAAAAGATGGCATGGTTTTGATATAACATAAGGTGAAACAGATAAGAAGAATACCTGAAAACCCCTATTAATTTGAAATTGGTGAGTTGGTTGGCCATTGAGTAGGCAATCTGCTTTGAGAAATCTAGCCGAATCTCCTGAAACTTGTCCACAGTCTTCATTCTGAATAAAATGGCGAGTTGCCAATCATAGACAGTGATGTCTTCCTTCATTCTGAAGATAGATGCTATCATGGACTGTGCTTCCTGACTAGCTTATGTAAATTGTGCCCTTCCTGTTGGCAGCGCTGGCATTTGGTGTTTTCATCTCCCAGCTGCATCTCTGAATTGAGAAACCTTAATTGATACTTGACGTTTGCCCATGTCTTCTGCATTTTGGCAATGGTGGGAAACATGGCTATGCTGTCATAGTATAGGGCCAACATGTCCTTGATAGCCTTTGGCGTAATTTGCACCATGAAGGGTCCCTTTTGAATGGTGCTTGAGGGTGCATGAAACAATTCTATGCATACCTCAATCAGGTCGGGGCATAAATGCATGCTTGGGACCATAAATTTTGCCAATTGAGAGGTCCATATCAGCATTTTGAATGTTTCAAACTGCTTAGCCTTGGCCTTCAGGAGACATCTTTGGTGTGCTCCTTCTCACAGAGCTTTGCCAAACTTTTGAAGGGCTAGTTCAGCAATACTGTCTGCAAAATCCTGCACCTTAGCTGGGTCGACCACATAACCAACCTCGGGAACCCTAGTCCTTGGATAGGTCTTTAAGGGTTGTGCAGGGGCCAAAGCATATGATTTGCTGGCGAGAAGCATGTCAATAGACTCATAAATCCCAAGCCCCTGTTGTGAAAACTGTGCCTTCGCCATCTCTATGTTTGCACTGGGAATTGGTAAACTTATGTAACAAGTATGGAAGCTTTGCAACTGGGAAGGCACACTTATGAAACATGTTTTGCTATGAAATCGCAAGCAACAGGGAAGACACTTAGCAGAAGTAGAAACAAATGAGACATAGTTAAGCTTTAACTCATGTTGTTAGGGTATTTTAATGACACATCAAGTCTCATAAATAGCATTAAAAATAGAAAACCGTTAGTAAATCTTATGAAATCCACATGGGACAAAGTGTCAGACACGTCATAAAAGCGGCTGCGCAAAGGTACCTTGGGGAATTTTGGGGATTTGAGAGGTTTAATGAATGTGAGAGTTTCAAAAATTGAAGAGACTTTAGCTATGGCCACATGTTCATAGAACACTTATTTAAAAGAAAAGGCAGGAAAAAACAAAGCGAGAAAACAGAGCAACAAGGAAAGGGAAACTATCTAACTATAATACACAGGAAAGACACTGGTTAATTAAAATGCTTCAAGTAGATCCCATTCACAGGAATCTCCATAGGTTCACCCTCCATTGTTTCAAGTTCAAATGAATTCTGTTGTTTACAGGAATGAATCTTGAAGGGGCCGATCCATAATGACTCAAATTTTTGTGTTGACCCAGCTTAGCAACTCTCTCATCCCATTTCAAAACAACTGATCCTACTTCAAAATGGGGATTTGAAGTCTTCTTATTAAAATAGTCTTTGATTATTTTCTGATGTTTCATTAATGATTCATGTGCTGTATCCCTCTTTTCTTGAACTTCTAGGAGCTCAGCAAGTCTGACCTGCATGGGGCCATTCTCTTCAATCTCAATCTGTTTCAATAACTGGAGAGCAGGAATCTCCAAGCTCAGGGGCATTACGGTAGGCATGCCATAGACCAATTCATATGGGGATAGTTTTGTCACTTGTTTAGGCATAATCCTATCAACCCACAGTGCTATATTAAGCACTTTATGCCACTCTTTGTGGTGATCAACACCAATCCCCTTGATAAGTCTAATCAGATTCTTGTTAGTTGACTCTGCCAAACCATTACCCTGAGGATAATAATTTGAGGAAGTTTTCAGATAGATTCCATATTTTAGCACAAAATTAGATATTTTTGCCCCTAAAAATGCCTTAGCATTATCTAAAATTATGGTACGAGGAGGCCCGAAGCGAGTAGTGATACCTTCCAGAAAGTCTAGGATCACCTTTTCTGTTGCTTCTTTGAGTGGTACTGCCTCACTCCATCTGGTAAAATAATCTGTGGCAGTTAAAATCCATTTGTGTCCCATACTTGACGTTGGATTGATCATTCCAATGAAGTCTAGACCCCATTGGGCAAAGGGTTCATCAACAATTATAGGACTAAGGGGCATTGCTGCATTCCTTCTTTTCCCCACATAATACTGACAAGATTGGCACTCTTTGACTAGTTGATAACAGTCTATAAATAAAGTGGGCCAGAAGTAACCTACCTAACTTATCTTTATAGCTGTGGTTCTTGCAGAAAAATGTCCACCTGAGACTCCATGGTGCATCTCATGAAGTATTTTTTGGGCTTCACCTTTCTCTATGCATCTTAAAAGTATGCCATCAGTATTTCTTCTAAAAAGAGCTTGGTCAATTAGAACATAATGGGCTCCTTGCTGCCTATAGTATCTCTTCTTGTCCTGAGAGAGTTCTTTTGGAAAAATCCCATGTTTCATAAACTAGATCCTATTTGTGACCCAAGAATTCTGATCAACTTCTTGTATCCTCAATACATTTTCCTTTTCAGTTTCTTCAATTATCATTTTTTCCATGTCTTGAACCATATACTGGCACAAACCCTTGCCTCTGACAAGCTTAGTTGGTTTGACCTCCACATCATATTCAAGAATCTTTGTTATCTAGTTTTCTCTTTTCTTAGTGATTTCTCCTTCCATGATGTATTCTCTGACACTGAGATGAGCCACTAGTATCAAAATCTTATTACCTATGACCATGTGTCTGAATTTCTTGAGGGCTTTTACCATAGCATATGCCTATTTCTCTACAAAGTTATACCTGGCTTCATACTCCCTAGGAGTCCTTGAGAAAAAGGCTATTGGATGCTCTCCCTCTTGTTGATCATCTTTCTGTGTTAGGACAGCAGCCACACTGAATTCTCCTCCATAGACATACATTATAAAAGACTTAGAGAAGTCAAGGTTCCTTAATACTGGGGCTATTGAAATTGATTTCTTGACCTCTTCAAAAGCCTGTCTCCCTTCTGTAGTCCATTTGAACACCAGGTCTTTCTTTAGTAGCAATGTAATTGGTCTTATTAGGCCTGTAAAGTTTGATATGAACCTACTGACAAAATTAATCTTTCCCAAAAAGGACTGAACTGCTTTCTTATTGAGTGGCAGAGATAGGTTCATTATGGCAGTGACTCTTTCTGGATCTATAGAGACTCCTTCTTTTGACACTATATGCCCTAATAGTTTACCTTGAGGTACTACAAAAATACATTTCTTAGGATTTAGAGATATTCCAAACTCTTGGCATTTCTTAAAAACTGCTTCTAGATGGTCAAAATGATCTACAGCATTTTTAGAGAAAACAGTGAGATCATCTAGGTAAATTAGAATGATTTTATTTATAAGCTCTCCAAATGCTACATCCATTGCCCTTTGAAATGTAGCTCTAGCATTTGAAAGACCAAAAGGCATCTTTGCATAGGTAAATGTTCCCCATTTTGTGGTGAAAGCAGTCTTATGTTGGTCTTCATCAGCCAACCAAATCTGATTGTATCCAAAGAAACCATCAAGCAAGGAAAATCTCTCTGATCCAGCCACAGTCTGTAAAATTTGTTCCATAGAGGGCAAGGGGTAGTGATCCTTCAAGGATGCTCTATTTAGATCTCTGAAATCCACATAGAGCCTTATGTCCCCATTCTTTTTTCTGACTGGTACTAGGTTGGATACCCAAGTTGAGTGTTTAATTGGGAAAATGATCCTTGATTCTAATAGTTTCTGTAACTCATCCACCATCAGAGGTTCAATCCTAGGATTCACTGGCCTCTGCTTCTGTCTAACTGGTTTAGATCCTTCAGTCAGCTCTATAGTGTGCTGAATGATATTTCTATCATAACCATAGAGATCCTCATAGGTCCAGGCTATGACCCTATCATATTTCTCACATAAATCAATTAGCCTTTCTCTTTCCTATTGGGTGGCAGAATTCCTAACCTTCAAATTTCTCCCCTCACTAACCTGAATCTCAGAGTAGTCCTCTTTGTTTTCTTGAAATCTCTTCTTTTCTAGGCTGGCATCTTCCAGGTCAAACAAGTTTTCCAGGGTAATTAGTCCTTTAAGGAGCTTGTTTGACTTCAGTTGAATGATCTGATCACCATATGCCTCTTCAATTTTGGGTTGTAATTGATCAGCAAATTCTCTTGACTGTTGCACAAATGAGAGTACTTGAAAATCATTTTCAAAGACTTGCCAATTTTCATCATTGTTTGGGATAGTTGGCCTCACAATAACTTTGACTGACTCATTATTAACCATTAGATCAGTTATTGGATCAAATGATGAACCAATTTGTGCCATCCTATCTGCCTCAGAATTTTGGGCTCTAGGGACTACTTCTATATTGAAGGCTTCAAAATTTTCTATTAAGTCCCAAATTCTATGCCTATAGGATCTCATCCTTACATTTTTGGCTACTACCTTCTCTCTTATTTGTTTCACCACTAGTTCTGAATCTCCTTTGACTATTAGATTCTTTACTCCTTTCCTTTTTGCCAATACAAGTCCATGCACTAAAGATTCATAATCAACATCATTATTGGTACAGGCAAAATGAAAGCGAATGGCTCTTAAAATCTTTTCACCATTAGGGGCAGTAAGATAAATTCCTGCTCCAGCTCCATTTTTACTTCTAGCCCCATCAAAATTTAGGGACCAGATTCCTAAGTCATTTATGGATTCTTGAGTCTGAGAGGGCTCATTTCTTAAGACATTAGGGATCTCCTGGTCTTCTTCAAATATAACATAAGTGCCGAACCCTGTTGAGTCATAGTTTCCAAAGGGGTCACTCTGCATCATGGTTAACAACTGGTTATCTTCTTCTTGCTGATCATATTCAGTCCAATCCCCTATTTCTTCAACAAAAACTCTTTCCTCTTTATTTAGCATGGCATGGGCTGCTTCTAACTTTGGGGTTGGTTCATTTGTGATATGGTCCTTTGACAATGGTTCTGACAGTACCTTCATTTTAGTCCCATATTTGGTTCTTAGGATGAGGTGAGACCAATCAAGTGACATATAACTTCCTATCTTGGCTATAAAATCTCTGGATAGGCATAAGCCAAAAATAGGAGGAATATCTATGACTACAATATCTTGATTTACAACTATATTGGGATAGGTATACAGCTATAGTGGGAGTTGTTTAATTTTCCCTATTGTTTGCACAGACTTCCCATCTAACTGCATAACTCCTTTTGCAAGTGGCTCATATTTTATCTTCAAAGCATCTGCTATTTGCTTTGGCATCAGTGTGGTACTAGCCCCAAAGTCTATCATTGCATTGTGCAACAGTTTCTTCCCAACTATTAAAGTTAAATAAAATGGATCTGGCTTGGATTTACTTACCTCTGGTACATTGTTCAGAAGGGCTGATGTCTACAGATGGATAGTGTCTTTGAGCTTTTCTTTATCAGTAGATCCTCCTTTGGTACCAATCTGTTTAGGTACTGCTTGACCCTGTAGAGCTTCTTGCAACAGTGTCTTTTGCTCAGGAATGGCTAAAATGTCCCATATTGACATGTGGGCTGGAGTCCTCTTTAGTTGATCCACCACATTCACAGGTCCTAGTGCTTGGGTTCTTGGATAATAAGGGTACTTTGCTTTTTCTTGAAATTGTCCAAAAACTACTTGGTTCTGCACTGGCTGCAGTATTTCTTGTCTAGCAGCTATATTTTGATGATCTCGAAATGGAGGAATCCCCATAATTTCATTATTTGTGACTCCAGGTTGTTCCATCATCCTTCTCTTGGCTCTAGTATAGTAATCTGATTGTACCAATGGCTTCTTAGAAGTTGAATTTTCATTTAAGAATATTGACTCTTCATCTTCAATCCATGAGAACAAAGCATGTTCAGGGGCTATTTCTTCTTCTTGCTGGAAAGACAACCCTTGCATCTGAGCCACCAGGACTGAATTTTGCATACCAGGGGATTGGTAGGGTTGAGTGTCAAAAGTATTTACAAATTGTCCATCCACTCTTCTTTGCTCTGCTATCTTTTGCTGTAGATTACCCCTAGGATAGTCTCTGGGCATATGAGCATTATTACAAGGGAAACACCAGGGATTGGTGCCATCTGCATAATTATTCTGTCCTGGGACAATCTCTCTGTTTGGATTAGGAGGAACAGTCTGCAAGGGTGTAGGAACTGTAACTAATTGGTTTGATGGCTGAGGGTTAGTTTGCCTTTGGGGACCTGATACTGATTTGGCTATGGAGGAGGTCTATTCCCTTGATAGCCTTGATATTGGGGTCTAGGATAAGGATTTTGCTGTCTTTTTAGGTTAATTATTTCATTAGAAAATGTTCTTAGGATGTTCTTGACATCATCCATCTCAGAGGACTGGGCAAGGACTGTAGCTTTAGCAGGTTGTTAGGGAAACATATACATGGACACAGGTGGGGTTATGGGGTTAGGGGATTCTTGAGGCAATGGTAGGGTAATCTCAGGAAACATAGGCATGGGGGGCCTTTGGGAAAATTTTCCAGCTTCTATCAAATTATTTTTAGCTCTAACTACATAGTCATAGGCTTCTGGCAGAGTCTGACCTCCAAGTGATTGAATCATTACTGCTATATCTGAATTTAGGGCTTTAAGATAAAATACTATAGCCATACCTGGTAATGGTCTTGCTATAGCAGGAATCCTTTCCCAAGTCTTCTGAAATCTTGAATTGAAGTCAGTCATTGCTTCTTGTGGGGCCCTCTTGATGGTAATCAGTTGTTGTAACAAAGAAGATTTATCACCCTTCTCTTTGAATCTTGCAAAGAAAGCATCTCCAAGCTGATCCCATGTAGATATTGAATTTGGGGTCAAAGATCTGTACCAGTCCAGAGCCTTCCCCTTAAAAGAAGCTGCTAACAGTCTTATAGCCACATTTTGCTATGTGATCACATGTATTGCACAGACATCAGACACATCTTGTAGATGCTCTTCAGGTGTTTTGAAATCCTCCCCACTGAATTTGGGCAGAGCCTTCAAGGCATTTGCTGGAATAGGATCCCAAGTGGCTAGTGGTACTAGAAGAATTAGGGCACTGCCAGTGTTCCAATTCACATAATTTCTTGGGGCTATAGGTGCTCCCATGTTTGCACTTAGTGTTGCTGTAAACTGATTGGCCCTCCTTCTTGGATTAGTTATCAATGGTGGTAAAAGAACACCTGGGTTGACAGCAGATTGAGCTCTTGTTATAGGTCCACAGCTCTGACTCCTTGTGACTCTCTGGTTCATACAGTCTTGAAAGAAACTTCAAGAAATTGTCCCACCGGACATGCCAAAAACTGTTGATGCTTAGAATTGCGCTGTTTCCAACACCAACATGGGAAACTCTGAGACGTGGGAATGTTCCTCAGAGTAACCTCCAGATTTTAAAGAAGCTGGCTCTTCTTTCAAATGTATTTCAGAAAAAGGATATAAGTAAAGCAGAATCACAAATGCAATGAAGGGAAATTTAACTATGGTGATGCGCCTGAATATGATTTGTTCCTTATCACTAAGCACAGTGAAACTACTTTTAGGATTCAGTTACATTAAAGAGCAAACAATGCATGATCAATGTAAAAGATGAAAGTAAATAGAAACAAAGGCTCACAACTTGAAAGATTTTTGTAATGACACAGAAAATATCAGCAAAGGCACAGAACTCTGTCTTTTATTAATTTTCCAGTCACATAAAAGGCACAGAATCATGCACAGTTATACAAACTTTCTGAATCAAGAAAACAGAACAAAGGCAAATGATATTACTGGCCACAACACAAGATCTTCCAAAACTCTTCTTAGCTCTTGTGATAACAATCTAAATGCAAAAAATTTTCTATCTTGTTATCCATCCTTGAATCCGCGATTTGAAACCATATTTATAGCACAGGACTGGCTCAAAGATTGCCCGCATGATCAAATCTCAACGGCTTAACTGAACTGGGACTCAACTGGAAGTGCCTGACAGAAGATATCTTTCAAATCTGGAATGGTTAGCCACTCTGCAAGTTCATTGGCTAAAACAGATACATGTAACTCCCCTTACTTTGAATCAGGTAGGGACACCTGGTAGTTTCTGATAGTCTTTGCGACTATAAACCCTTAGGACAGCTAGCATTCATAC
The DNA here is from genome assembly GCA_027924645.1 of Cunninghamia lanceolata. Lineage (NCBI taxonomy): Eukaryota > Viridiplantae > Streptophyta > Pinopsida > Cupressales > Cupressaceae > Cunninghamia > Cunninghamia lanceolata. The sequence goes on from BSBN01000193.1 coordinate 13,357,387, forward strand.
ACGCCCCTTTCTTGAACTCCTTCATCTTTCCAGAACAATAGGAAACTAACATGTGGCATCCTCCGCTGCAATGAGAAACAAAAACCCTTAAGACAGATGGCACCCTCCGCGTTCCTCACTTGAAAACTGTTTCATTACTTAGAAGGCACCAGAAAACAACACTTGGCACACTCCGCGGCCCCTGCAAAAAGATACGTGGCACTTTCCACTTTACTTAGAGTCTTTACTGTGGCTTTATATTAGGAGTGCTCGGGCTTTCACACCTATCATAGTCTGCTGCCTTGAACCTTTAATCACTTAGCAAAAATGGGACCCACCAACCCGTGCTCTAAGCAGCTTCAAAAAGAAATAGGGACAGGTGGCACTTTCCGCTGTTATCACTAAATGATACGTGGCAGCTTCCGCTGCACTTAGAGAGACTATAGATACCTTTAGGGAGTTCTGTGGAAGATGACACATGACGGCTTCCGCTTAACTTTGTGAAACATAATAGAAACAATTAAGACTCATAAGGTTCAAGCGGATGGTGACACATGTCGCGCTCCGCTGAAACTTTAGAAACATAACCGGGGCCCACCAACAGTCTTTACTTAGTAATGAAACAAAAAGAAGGAACCTACGGATGTCGACACTTGGTGCACTCCGTGGATACTATATGGGACACACAGCAATATCCACGTAACTAAAAGAAACTTTAAGAAACCCTCCACATCTGCCACTTGGCGCCTTCCGCTTCACTGAAAGAAACTTAACAATGGGGCCCACCAGACTCACTTTGTAACATAAAATGGGCTTTTGAAACTTATAAGAAACTAAACCTCAGATGCTGACACTTGGCATGCTCCGTAGGTATTAAAAGGGGTGCGTGGCTCCATCCGCATTACCTTGAGAAACTCTACAAAATGTCCTGAGTGCTGACACTTGGTGGCTTTCACTGCTTCTCTGGGACTCAGGCAAAATTTAGGCAAAATGGAAACCCTGTGCTTGCGCTTGGTGTCAAAACCCTTGCTGGAAAAACTGAAACACACCGAAACAAAACTGGAGCTTGCACAACTGAAACTCAAAAATGAAAATGTAGAGTATTTTACTCTACACATATCATATATCATTTCATCGGTATTTCATGTAGCTGCATTTTAGAATTCCTTAATTTGCATGTCATTTAGGTGCATTTTAGAGTCATTTAGTTTCCATATCATAATCATTTAATTTGCATTTCATGTAGGTACATTTTAAAATCATTTAGTTGCACATTATATCATTTAACATTGCATATCAGAATCCTTTAGTTTGCATAATCATTTAAGTGCATTTTATTTAGGTGCATATCATATATCCTTTTCTTTGCATTTTTTAGAATCATTTAGGTTGTAATTACTTAAGTACATTTTATTTAGGTGCATATCATATATCCTTTTCTTTGCATTTTTTAGAATCATTTAGGTTGTAATTACTTAAGTGCATTTTGTAATCCTTTAGTTGCATATAATAAACATTTACATTACATCCCATACTCAATTAAATTGCATATAATCATTTAAATTACATTTAGTTTGCATTCCACAATCCTTACATTGCATTCCATACATCATTTCATAATCATCTAGTTACAGTTGCTTACATAACATAATCATTTAGTTACATTACATAATCACAATCATAATCATTTAGCTGCATTTTATAAACATCTAGTTCCATATCTATATTTCCATACATAACATAAACATACATTTCCATTGCATTACATTTTACATCCATAATAAATGTTTATTAATCTGAACATTTATTTTGCATTATACATCATAGTCCATAGATCGCAAATATGCATATATCAAAACAACTAAACCATCATTACATCCATCAGGTTACATCAATAGGTACATCCATAACATCAAAATCATACATTGCATAAACACATCCATAGCATATAATCCATAAAGCATACTACATCCATCAACATAAGCATCATCATCACTATATAAAAGAATCATAAATAAACAATTAAGCCATCAAACAACATCATATCATATATCATCATCTCAAAAATGTACATCACTCATGTATATACATAAAAAAATATAATGTCATGATATAATGCCTCTAAGGGCCAAAATGATACAACTATCACATAGAGGACCCTCTCTCTGACGTGCTAGGAGAGCCTCATCCTGGTGGTGGCTGCGGTCCTATTTGTGGCTGTGGCTACGGTCCTGTCTATGGCTATGGCCGTGGCTGCAGCCGAACTTGAACCTGTGGAACCTATTGGGGCACATGTGATGGGGGACCCATCGCCTACTGAACGGACTGAACTAATCTAGAACTATGTGACCTAAATGACTTGGACCCACTGAGCTCACTGTAGCTCAGCGTACATTGCTCTGCTAGCACTGCCACATGATAGAGAACCCAATAATAATCTGCATGTCGACTAGCCTTTGACAACTATCCCTATGCCTGCGACAACTGTGTCTGCATCAGTGACAAAATTGGGGCCATATCGGTACCTAAGGCCTGTAAACTGCTCATCGTACCCTCTGTCTACCAAGCTCTCGCAAGCACCACATCCCACTCTCCTATCAGAACCACTATCTCACCCTAAGCCTAGGCTAACCGTGCCTGCAATGCAGTCACCTATCCATCTGTAACATCCAATAAGGCCACTATCCCCCACAACTACACTAACTCTGCCTCACAACTCTCTAAAGCCTCCTGCAAGTTGGCTACTTGTGCCCGTAGAGCCTCAACCTCCTCCTCCTCTCCACTCTGAGGCCGCCGACAAGAGGTTGACCCTCGAAGCCCTAACTCTCCACCTGCCCCTAAGGTGCCTGCCTCTGCCTGCGGGCCTGCTACTACTACGATACCTACGATGGGGGTAGAACATCCCTATCCACCCTTGACTGTCCCCCACACTATCGAGGCCCTCCATGCCATTGCACCACTCCAATCTGAACCTGCTCAACAAGCACCTGCTATACAGGTACCTGTTGTCTCACCTGTTGTTGGGGTACCTATCTAGCTGTCGTTGCTGCTAGCACATCCATCAGCTGCCCATCCCTCCCAACCTCCCTCTCCTCTCAATCCCCCCAACCTCCATGATGTGGTCTACAATAATCTCCTCACCCTCCTCAAGGAAATCATCTCCATCAGAATCATCATCCCCATCCTCCTTAGACTCCTCATCCCCTGAACCCACCACCTCCTTTGCAGGGACTACCCCATCTGATGGGTTAGTGAATCAAGTTGGTTGCCACATCTGCCACCACGTCTCATATGTAGGAGTAGTGCCTGCATCACTGACAGTACTCTGCCAATCCCACCACAATGGCTGCAAAGCTGCAAAATCCTCCAGGGCAACCCATGGCTGTATGGCTGCAAGCCAATAATGTGCATCTCGATGGATCCGTGCAAAAATAGCCATCTGTTATGGAGTATCCTACCACAACCCAAACTATCAACGATAGATACATGTCAATCATATGATCTCCTTGACCTATCAAATAGCACTGCTGGAAAGTAAACGACATGTGCACATCATCATCTAGCCACGACTCCACTCCCATGCAGGGTTGCCATGTAACTCAAATGACATCATCCAGCACCCGTCTCCAATATCGAACCTGTCCAGTATATCTGTACTCAGCATCCTTATACAGGAACACAAAGGCCTCGAATGGACAGCAATAGTACCCACATCTCAGCTAAGTAATTGCAATATGCTCCCAGATCCACACGTGCAGCAAAGTAACCTTGGCTGATAAAGCTAAATCATAGTAATAGACAATTGTATGCATCTCATGATACAGTTGTGCCAGCATCGCCGGTCCCTAGGCATACACAGTCTCATGTCTAACCATCCCCTCGATCATCTCTCCCCAGCCAACTGGGAATCCCTTGCCCCTCCTATCAGGCATCACTACACCACCAATCAATGCGCACAAGAATAAGGCAAAGTGGTCTACACCCGCTGCCAGTGTCCCCTCATAGCTCATCTCCCTCTTGTCTTCTAACAAATCCATGTGATCTCGGCCAAACAATCTAATCAAGGCCCTCCGTCCCCTCCTCATGTCATATCTCACTCGACGGCCATGAATAGGTATCTTGAGGATGCGATAAACATCCTCAAGAGTGATAGCAATCTCACCACTCGGAAGTAAAAATGTACAAGTCTCTGGCTAATATCACTCTACAACTGTGGTAATCAGAGCTCTATGAGCTCATAGCACTGGCATCGACGCAGCTGTCAAGAGCCCCAACCTCGCCAGTCGGCTTGGGTGGCATCATCAAATTGGTCAAATAGTGCCATCACAAATGGCACGCATCTCTCCCACGAGGACACTATAAACGACCTCGTCTCCTGTATCCACAACTTTCTGGTAAAAAATCTACCTATCTTCAACCCTTTTTTCTAAAGTTGAAAGCCAAAAACACTTTGGTACCACAAGAGACCATGCTTCATACCATTTTTAACAATAGCACTACCACATCTCCACAAGGTGCTAATACAGACAATAGCGCCACTGCGCAAGCCACTTTGCACCATTTTCAAAAATAGCACCACCCTGCCACTTGGCGCTAATTTAAAGAATAGTGCCAATTCTCCTGATAGCACATATATCACATATGACGCTAATCCTCTACATAGCGCTAAAAAAAATATAGTGCCACTACCTAAAATAGCACGAGTTGAGAACATTACGCTACCTTAATACCCATTTGGCGCTAAAACACCAAAACCCTAAGTCTTTCACACATAGTACTACTACAGAAGATAGTGCCAAAACACTAAACACATAGCGCCAATCCGCCTCTAGTCTACCCTAGTAGATAGCACCAATCTAGAGGATGGCGTTAATCCATGTACTTTTGGCACTATGCGATCTTGCAATAGCGCCACAATCCCAAAACCCAATTCCTGAACATAAAAAATGCAACAAAATCAAAAAATCACAAAGCCAGGGTTAGGCCCTACCTGGGGTCCAGCCTCTGGTGCCCATCCATATGATCGGAAATGCTTGGAAATGTGTGTAAGTCACAGGAATTGGGGATTGCGCTCTGCCATCTCTCTGTTGCTCCTTCTTCTCACAGGTTCAATGTGTGCAAATGTGGCACCCTTAGGGCCCACTAGTCCTAATATAGTAAGCCATGTCATCCTTTCGCCCACTCTTTCTCCCCTCCAGGGTGCAGATCACAACCTTTTTCCTCCATTTTTCTTCCTGTCATCTTCTTTTTCCATCCCCTATCCAACTTTCACTCCCGTCGCATCCTTTCGAGAAGTCGCCCAAAAAATTTTTACTTTTTCCACTGACCTCTCGAGGGAGCATCCCTCACCCACTTTATTCCTTCCTGGTAGTTGGGGCATATTTTTCTTTGACCTGACGCCATTTCCCTCCTAGGTCCTGACACCACGTCAAAGAGGGGCAAATGTAGACACCTAAAAATGTCTTTATCATCAAACTGACTCCCAACATCCCTAAACATACCAATTTCCCTTCTAATCAATTAATTAAAGTTTTATTTAATTGATTATCTCTTCATCACCTAATTTTTCATCATTTTATCCCCAACAATTGAATTAATTCTATTGATTCAATAGTTCAACTTTAACCAATTGATTAAATAAATATGCAATATTTATTTGGTCAATTTCTCCCTCCTCACTAAATCTAATTAATTAGCCAAATCATGTTTAACTAAATAATTCAGCCTGTTAATTGACCTATCCCTACCCTAGGTAATTAAATAACTATTATTTAAATTACCTACCCTAGCCTACCTCATCCTAGCCTCAGGATTAATTAAATACAACCTTATTTAATTAATCTTAAACCTCTCATTAAAATGGTTAAATCTAGCTTAACACCCTTCCCCACATCCTCCAAATAAAAAATTGGAATATATCCACATATGTCATTTTTTTTATTAAAATATGTCCAACATCACATTTAATATCTCTTACACCCCTTACCCATGCCATGCCTCATTTATGTCCACTCATCCCCAAATGAATTTTTAATTTATTTTTCCCTTCCCCATGTGAATTTTTAATTCACACATATTCCATCTCACCCATACTCATTTAATTCACCATTTTCCCAAAAATGAATATAAGATTCATATTTATTCCTAATCCTTCATCCTCCAAAGATCAAATCTAGGCCCTCCACATCATCTTTATCCTCCACCATTGATCTCCCAAATCAATCTCAACCCTTGGATCAAAACCTCTCCAAAATATCTATAAATACAACATCTTCCAACCCATTTTGGGATCCAATTTCCAAGTATTATTACCATGCCAAAATATCTATTGAGTGAGCTTGTGAGTTGCATTAGAATAGAGCATTTCACATTTGTTTTCCTTATCTAGGGTATATCTTAGAAACTTTTGGGTGCAAGTGCCTTCCCCTTGATGAGATTGGGTCTTCATGTCAAGGTATAACTTCTTGTTTTGTATGCATTTAGTTTGTGTTTTTACCTTCGATTTGGATTTCCTAATCACTATATATATATATATATATATATATATATATATATATATATATATATATATATATATATATATATATATATATATATATATATATATATATATATATATATATATATATATATACTTATGTTAATGCACAGGGGCAAGTAAAGAAGCAACGGACTACCTCAATGGTGGTCGAACAGGACAAAGAAGCCAGCGATCAAGTTTCATGTGGGTTCTGGGGTCGCTCAAATCAAAGGATATGGGGGATGGGGCAGCCTCCCCACCCACCCTCCATAGATATGTGGAGGGTGGACGAGGGGTTTGTCCTCCCACTTCCATGGTGGTGAACAATGGCAGTGGCCATGGCCACCACCCCCTGCTAAACTTCCTTATTTTTTTTATTCTACCATTCAACTTTTTTTTTTGCCCTTCTACGGGCTCAAAACCCTAACCTGAATGCATTAAATCTCTTTTTTTATAATATGCTTTATAACATTAAAAAAAACAACATTCACATATATGGTAAATAATAAATGTTTTCAATCTTTTATTTACAGCCAACATAATATATATATATATATATATATATATATAATATAAAGTTTAGGATCTGCATATTTATATATATACACATATATATACTTGTATATGCATATGTATATATACACATGTATATATACTATATCCACTATGCTAAAAAAAATACTTTTCTATTACAAAAGAAAACACAGTAAATTTAAAATAAGAGTTAAAGGCATATTTACACCCATATATATATATATATATATCATTTTTACATAAACATTGCAATAATTCTTTTGTTGCGTTTTTTTTAAATAAAATAAAAGAACAGAAAACTAACTTTTCCAACAACAAGCTACATTTTGTAAATATTTTCTTCTAGACAACTAGAAAGTAATATCTATTTTCTCCTCATGCCTCAAATAATGTATTTATTTCTAATACAATATTTTTTTTAGATCTATTGAAAGAATAATGCAATGTATTTTTTTGAAACCATTACAAAAACAATATAGTATTCTTCCTTTTTTTAAAAAAACTATTACAGAAGTAAAGCCATATTTATATTTTTTTAAAACCATTTCAATAAATAAAACAGCAACTCCATATTGGAAATAACTTGAACACATAAATATATTTTTCTCTTTACAACCTCTACCCAAAGAGAGCTCACTCTCTTACAATATTTACAACAATGCCTCAAGAGCCGTGGCTTCCAAATAGCCAAACATAACAAAAATCACAGAAATAATAACTCCCTCCAAGGCTTCCAAAATCTCAAAGTCACCAACCTGCAACAAAACCAAAAGAAGCTTTCACATGCCCATGGGATGCTCACCTCCCTCTCATAGACTCGAGAAGAGTCACCCCTGACCTTGGAGATCACCCTCAAACTAGTTTCACACCACAACAAGATTCACACAAAACACACACACAAACAATTTTACACCCTCCCAAAGCTTACACACAACTAATCCATTTTCATGGATTTTGGGGGTAGGAGAGTGGACCGCTCTCAACTTTAGAGGTGCACCTAAAACCCAAATATCTCAAATTTCTCACAACACAAGGCCTCTAGCCTTAACATTTCTCAAATATCACATTTCCAAGGCACTCATGCCTTCACAAAAATTCTCAATGCTTCTCAAAATACTCCATGGCCATCAATACCTCAATAAACATAGTGAGGGTGACCTCGAGGAGGTTCACTCCTCTCCTACCCCAACAAGATGAGCTCTCCTCAATGGAGAGCTTCATCCAAACACCCACAAGAGAAACCCACACAACAAAACCGATACTCAAAAACACACAAGCAATATCAACACGTTGAAATGTAAAAAAAATAAAAAGGAAGGCATAAATCCTTGAAGCTTACCTTTAAAGCCCAAAATGGTAAGAGTTGGTGGAGAGCTACCCAAGTCCTCCTCTAAGCTTCTTGCCTCCAAAACTTCTCCAAATCTAGCTAACTCTCCCCAAAAGTAATAATCAAAGAAAAACAAGCCAAAAAAAGAACCCTCTCCCTCTCTCAAAGAGGGAGTTTAATAGGCTACACACAAGAGCCTTGAGGAATGAGAAGTTGACACATGTCACCTTTTCCTTTCTCCCCACAATCCCAATCACCAACTCTAAGGGATGAGGAGGTGACACATGTCACACTCCTATCCCTCAAAATCTCACACTCTCACATGTGTGAGAGCATAGTGGAGAGGTGAGTCCCACTTGGAGGCTCCATGAGGATAAAAATGAGACATGTCCTCATCTTGTCCATCAAGGCAATCCCATTCCCTCCAAGATGCTCTCACACATGTGTGAGTATGGGGAAGGAGCCTCACACACTTGAAGGCCTTGGGATATTCCCAAGCCTAGAAGTTAACACAGAAGTATCGTAGAGTAACCCACCTACAAGCCCTTCCAACATGACATTAAACTTAGATAGATTTCGACATGAAAGTATGGAAACAATTACAAACTTAATAAGTAATCACATAGCAATAATCCCCAAAGATACCCCCTCCTACTAGGAGGGGTCAAGAATCTAACCACCACACATAGTCAAAATGTGTTACAAGCATCAAGAGGTACGGGGCATTAGGTGCCCTAAGATAGACAACCAAGTAAACCAAGGTGAAGAAAGAGGGGAATACACCAAGAAGGTTAGCTCTAATAGAGGCCCTTCCAAACTCTAACTCAACTGAATCATACTCCTAACCTCATTTCACCATCCAAAACCCACCTAACACAAGTAGTCCAAAGTGTCTACCTTATCTTGAGGCTTGGGAATCTCCCAAGGCCTTCAAGTGTGAGAGACCCCTTCCCCATGCTCACACACATGTGTGAGATCATCTTGGAGGGAATGGGATTGCCTTGATGGACAAGATGAGGACATGTGTCTCATTCTTATCCTCATGTAGCCTTCAAGTGGGACTCGCCTCTCCACTATGCTCTCACACGTGTGTGAGAGCGCATGTGAGAGAGTGTGAGGTTTTGAGGGATAGGAGTGTGACATGTGTCACCTCCTCATCCCTTGGAGTTGGTGAGTGGGATTGTGCGGAGGAAGGAGAAGATGACATGTGTCACCTTCTCATTCCTCAAGGCTCTTCTATGTAGCCTATTAAACTCCCTCTTTGAGAGAGGGAGAGGGTTCTTTTACGTAATACCTAGTTGCGGGAAATGTTTCTTTATTAATTCACTTCCCTCTGATGTCAGTTACACAATAAAGAGACAAGGAGCTGGTAACTTAGTTGATTCCCAAACACTGGTCATTGCAGTAGAGGATGACCTAATAACTACTAAAAAGTGGAAGAAAGAATTGTAGATAGGCAAACCTTCAGCAGTTAACTCTATTGACCCTGTCATACAAAGACTAGAAAATGACATTATCACTCTGAAGCAGTAGATGCCTAAAGGCCCATAGCAATCTTCTCAAGGGAATTATGATAGAACTTTGCAATTATCTGGCCCAACCCAGAGATTGGCAATTGAAGGGGGACCCTCCACTAGTAAGAACAATCATATGCTATGTAATTTTCACCTCACTTTTCAGCATGATGGAGCATCTTGTCTGGAGATGACGAGATTCATGTAGATGCCCTCTATGAATGAGCCTGTAGAGGAGCCTTATGTGGAAGAGTCTGATGCAGAGTGGAACGCAACAGAGGCAACCTAACAGGAAGGAGCTGCCAACAATACAAACAGCATGATAAAATTCTCTATTGGCTGAACAACATCATCATATTTCCTAACAATACCAACAGCATCATCACATTTCAACAGCATCATCATATTTCAGATGATCGCAAATATCCTCCTGTCGACTACTATTTACCTCCTTCGACTGTCGCCTATCATCATCATGATAAACAACGGGCGCGAACCTCCTCCGGTTGCACTGTTCATCGGGTGCCAAACACAAGCGGCATCATCATGATATTCACTATCACCTTCGTCAGCAGGATATCCTAATATCCGGTTGCTCCAAATATCCTGATGACGTTGCACTTCAACAACTTGCCTTCGACGCTCCACTGCCCGACGATACAAGCAACAGCATCATGACTCAACTTATCCGGTTGTCTTCGAAACCTCCTGATGATGCTAATACAACTTCCTGCCTACGCCGATGTCTAAACCCTTAGCGACAACAGGATAAACTCGCATAGAGGGATTTCTGAATATCCTGATGACGATGACGTCATATCCTGATGACGATGACGTCACACATCATCCTGATGAACTCTTCAACACTTAGCCAAAAAAACTCAACTTTCACACCCGCATCCGTTAGCGATATGCGGATGATGACCTTCCCCGAGAGATGATCCTGACTGCGATATATACACTGAGTATATACCCAACTCAAAACATCATGATGCACCTGCAACATACAAACTTCAACAACTTCATGACCCGATCCTGATGGCGATGGATTCGCAGATGATGATGCGGCTCGTTCCGACTGGAAACGCACATGCAGACTCCTGTGTATCCTTCCACTGCATGAAAACACTCACAACCGCATAATTTCACAAAGATCATGTGACGACCGGGCCGGATCACCTTCAAACCAAACTCTAAGCAAACTTATCTTCTAGACCTAGCACATGAGGATGCTAGGCTGATTTACAGCATGCTTCTAACAGATCTCCTGAACAATGCAATGCATAAACAGAAAACACAAATGCAATCTAAGCTATGATACAGGACCATTCCACCGATTTGCAGGATCAACCGGTGGAAGGGTTGAAAGTGCCCATTAACTTGCAAAATGGAAAAGGAAAACAAAACAGATGTAACTGATACAACCAGATAATGCGAAGATGAGAACTTATTCAATTGAAATTCAAATGTCCTGAATACAGCTTCACAATGTCTGAACTGCTCTCCTGAATCTCAACTCAACACCAGTACATCAATATCAAAACTATCTATCTCTAAACCCTACAGATCGAAGGTATATATAACAAATCCTTCGAGTACTACTAACATCACTTCCCAGCGGCTGGGAGCTTCCAAGCGGCTGGGAGAGAGGACAGCTCAGATAACCTTATCCCGATCTCTAACTGCCTCTAACTGCCTACACATACTCCTATGTTGAACTATTACATAGCATCGGTCCAGTGGACCTTATTACATGATAAAGTCAAACATACTAAAAATAGATTATCCCGTCAGCATGATGATAACTATCCTACATCCTGATCATGTATGTCATCATGCGGACCTATATCCTGATCATGTGCGGGTGCTCCTGCACCAGAGTCCCTCACGTCTGGTGATGCCAGTGTTAATTTATTTGAATATGAGTCAAATGATGAAAGTGGAGAAGATGTCTACATTGAAATTGATAATCCCAAATGTGCAGTGTTTACTAGAGGACAACAAACGCAAAGGGGGAAAAATCCTCAAGGCCAACCTGGTAGTTCTTCCCCCACTCCTAAGTACATTTTTACAAGACAAAACAATACCAAGAAGATGGAGAACATCACTCCCAAAGTTGCATATGTTGAGGTACCATCTACTTCTTCCTCTAAAGCTCTTATTTCTAGTTCATTTGATATTGTTGAGTCATACAAAAATACAAAAAATCAAATTTCACAAGTTGAATACTTAAGGCTCAATCCATCTGAACTAGACAGGCTAGTTAAATATGGTAGGCAAGAGCCATCTCCCTCTAATTGTAATGCTTAGGTGTCTAATGATGCTAAAATCCATGCTGGGAAACAAAATTGTTCAAACTGCCGCCCCCAAGACCCTGGTCTTCAAAATCCTTTCGAAAAACTAGAGCCTTTTTATATTTCCTTATATATTGCTGGCTATAATCTAAGTAATTGTGTCATTAATTCTAGGGCTTTAGAGAATGTGATACCAGCCCAAGTTGCTATGGCCTTAGGTTTATCTTATACCCTTCCTCATGGTAAATGCTTTTCAATGGATGGTTCCCCAGTACCTATCCTAGGCCAAATCAAAGATGCAAAAGTTCTCTAGCTACCTATCCTAAGAAGAGGTTGAAGTTAACCATATTAGTGGTAGACATACCTACAACCTATGGGATGCTATTAAGTCACAACTTTTGTAATGATTTGGGTGGGGAGATTCAAATGGACTAGTCACATGCCCTAATACCCATAGATGGGAAGAAGGTTTGCCTGAATCAGGAACCCAAGGCCAAGTTTACCGTATTGAAGTTAGGAGATCCTAGATCAGATATTCTATATGTGGAAACTGGGCCTGGTACATATATGTGCACATCAACAGTAGATGATAATGCAATTCTGGTTAGTCTTGATTTGGCTAATGAGGTGTGGTCATTGGAGTTTGATGGTAGTTGTTCTACTGCCAGTTCGGGTGCTGGGGTAGTCCTAATTTCTTCTAATGACTATGAGTTTCCTTTCACTTACAAATTGGAATTTGACAATATGAATAATAATATAGAGTATGAAGCTTTGTTATTAGGACTGGCACTAGCTGAGGAAAAGGGTATTAAATAGCTTAAAGCTATAGGTGATGCTGAGCTAATTGTAAAGAAAGTAAGAAAGTTGTATACAGTGAAAAATGGAAGATTGAAGAATTACCGAAATAGAGTGTGGGATTGCATAGAGGACTTTGATGCTTTCTCAATAAAAGATGTACCTACGGACCAGAACACTCGAGCTAATTCATTCACTGTGTTTGCTTCTCTCTTGCTGCCTCACCTGGATTTCAAAGATAAACTTTATAAGGTGGAAATAGTCTATAGGCCCAATGTGCCTGATAATGTTAATCATTGGCAAGTATTTAACAATGACCGGCAAATAATTTCCTTTCTTGAAAAGGTTGAATCTTTTGCCAATGTGTTCTTTGAAGGGAGTTGTGATCAAAGCAATGATGTTCTAGAAGGTGAAATGAAATCTCATGATAGCCAAAAGTCAAAGGTTATACAATTGAAAGGAAACAAAATCCCCAAAGGATTGGTCTCATTGGAAGATCTTTTTAATCGACATGATCAGTACCTAAAGCATAAAAGTAAAGTTTTGATCAAGTCTTCAGCTGATTATGATCGAGTGAACATTGGTACAGAAGGAGACCCAAAGATTGTTTGCATTGGGAAGTGTTGCTCTTTGAAGGAAAGAGAGTGTTTAATTTCTTTGCTTGTTTGATATAGAGATGTTTTTGCACGGTGCTACATGTAGATCTGAAGAAGTTTAGAGATGGCAAGATCCAACACCATATTCCTCTGAAACTTGATACCTTTCCTTTAGGTAGAAATAGAGGACTTACAACCCAAAGGTATCTGAGGCTATTTTTAGTGAGATAGACAAGATGCTGAAAGAAAAAATTATTTACCCCATTCATCACTCTACATGGGTGGCGAACATTGTTCCTGTAAGGAAGAAGAATGGGGAAATAAGAATTTGTGTTGATTTCAGAAATTTGAACCAAGCCTCTTTGAAAGATAACTACCCTCTACCTATTATGGATCACATATTGTAAATAGTATCTGGTTTAGAGATGATGTCAATGCTTGATGGATTTTCAAGATATAATCAGATTGAAGTAGCTCTAGAAGATCAGCACAAAACTGCATTCACTACCCCTATTGGTGTTTTTTACCTATAATAGGATGTCATTTGGCCTCATCAATGCAAGCGCCACTTTCTAAAGAGCAATGGACTTAACATTTGGTGATTTAAAAAATAAAATCATTGTCATTTACTTGGATGATCTCACAGTTTTCTGTAAGAAGAGAGATGATCATTTGCATGATCTGGAGGTAGTTTTACAACGTTGTAGAGAACATGATATTTCTTTAAACCCTAAGAAGTCAATTTTTTCTATAACTGAAGGGAAGTTGTTAGGTCATATCGTCTCCAAGGATGGGATAAAGATTGATCTTGAAAGGGTTAGAGCAATTTAATAGTTGAGTTTACCCATGACCAAGAGTAACACAAGATCTTTCTTCAGTCAAGTAAATTTTCTAAGAAGATTTGTTCCTAATTTTGGCAAGTTGACTAGACACATCATTGAAATGATGAAAAACCATCATATTTTCAAATGGACTGATGAAGATAAACAAGCATTTGGGGAGATTAAAACAGCCATTGCCAATGCGCCTACATAGGTGCATCCTAGCTTTGAAAAATATGTTATCATCTATTGCTATGCATCAGAGCACACCCTATCAGCTATTTTGTTACAAAAGAATGAATAGGGAATTGAGGCTCCAATAGCCTTCATGAGTGTGTTGCTGAAGAAACATGAATTGAAATACTCTGCACTAGAAAAACATGCATGCGCGGTGGTGACAGCTTTAAAAATCTTTAGATTTTATATTTTGCATTCACACATGTAGTTGTCTATGTTTCAGAATCTATTGTAAAGAGTATCCTTACACAACAAGAGATTAGGTGTAATAATAGAGGAGCTTGGATAGCCAAACTTCAGGAATATGATGTTGAAATCAAACCCACTAACCTAGTCAGAGGTAAAGGGTTACAGTGTAAGATGATTGCTAAAAATAAGGTTGATGAAAATGAGGAATTACCTTTAGTCCTTTTTACAAGCACTACTGATGATTGGTTTTCTGATATTTCCTATTTCTAACATATGGTGATTGTCCACCTCACCTCTCTGCTAAAGAGAAGAGAAATTTGAATCTTAAAGAAAACAAGTATGTTCTCTGGGAGGGGAACTTGTATAAAAGGGGAATAGATGGAATGTTTCTAAGATGTGTGAACAAGGAGCAATAGAAGAAATTGTTAGAGACTTTTCATAGTGAAGCTTGTGGGGGACACTTTTTGACATCAGTAATAGCCTTTAAGGTATTGAGGCAATGTTTTTACTAGCCAGGCATGTTTAGAAATGCATACAATTGGGTGTCAAGGTGTGAAAAATGCTTGAAGTTTATTGGTAGGCCTCAATTAGCAGCATTGCCCTTGAGACCAGTGGTAATAGATGAACTGTTTCAGCAATGGGGATTAGACTTCATCAGACCTGTTAATCCTAATTCTAGTGCTAGACACACTCATTTCTTGACAGCTATAGATTACTTTACCAAATGGGTGGAAGCAATCCCTGTGAAACATACCACCTCTGAGGTAGTCTGTACCTTCCTTAAAGAGAACATATTAGTCAGGTTTGGTGTACCTAAAAAGGTTGTAGTTGATAATGCCTCTAGTTTCTTTTCCTCTAAATTTACTCTTTTCTTCTATGATTATGGTATTAGCCTTGCTCATTCATCTAACTATTATCCACATGGTAACAGGCACGCTTAATCAAGCAATAAAAATCTCATTTCAATTGTTTAGAAGCTAGTAGATGAAAATCAAAGGGGATGGAATAAAAGTCTGTATGATGCTCACTGGGTTGATAGAATAACTTACAAGAGAGCTATTGGTATGTCTCCTTTTTAGCTGGTCTATGGAATTGATAGTGCAATTCTCATTCCTTTGGAATTGTCTACATTAAACTTGTAGAAAGCAATTGAAGATGAGCAGTTTCAATCAGCTTTGGAGAAAAGGATACTGTATTTGAATTGTCTGGAGGAGAAAAGAGATATTATTGTGGATAAAATTGCTAGACATTAGCAGATTGTTAAGAAGATCTTTAATAAGAAGGCTAAGCAAAGGAATTTCATTATAAGGGATTCTGTACTTCTATGGGACAAGAGAAGAGAGCCAAAGGGGGCACATAGAAAATTTGATTCTTTGTGGAAGGGACTTTTTAAGATCAGAAAAGTCATTAGAGAGAATGCCTTTTTACTGGCATATCCTGATGGGACACCATTGCCTCTTGCCTACAATGGGAAATATTTGAAGTTATATAATTGGTAACATCTCTGAGTTTCGCTTTGTATCATAGTTTCTTTCCTTGTCTTTCCTGTTGTTTTGGTCATTGTGTTTTTGGTGTGACTCTATTACCCCTATGGAATAAGGCTTGGTTGCCAAAGTTTGTCTGGATTCTTTGCATCCTCCTTAGTCCTTGTCCCTAATTAGGGTCTTTTGTTGCCCTATTTTTGAAATTTTACTAACACACTCGTGCCTTTGAAAATTTCTCCATTCTTTTCTTGCCACTTCCTTTTTCTTCCTTCTCGAGTTGAACTTTACTTAGTCATTTCTTGAGTCATTAGAAATCCTTCGTGTTTTTGAACCAAAGTTGATGGGTTTAGGAGTTCATGAATCGCCTAACTTCCCGACTTGTGTTTAAACCCAGTGCCTTAAATTCACCCCTTGCATCGGTCTTAGTCGATTGTCTTATGAAGGCTCTATGTTGTCAGCAGGTTGGAAGTTCTTTGAACTTCTAAACTCTCAATGTTACGGTTCAATGGTTCCAAAATTTCCCAACTTGCCAACTTTAAGTGCTTGTTTTTCCTATGGCACCTTTTTTTTGAGCTAGCATGTGGTACAATGAAATGACACTTGTCATTTTGCATTTAATTTGAAGTACGTGCAAACACATTGGCACATTTTTTAGAGGGAAACTCAAGGCAAATGTTTACGATTTTTGAAGTTGGATTCACTGCTAGAATTTAATGTTCTTTATGAACGAGTTTATGAGAAGTGACATGAAGTTCCAATAAATTCCCTATATCACCTGAAGTTGCATTATTTTGCTAAGGGAATGCGTTGCAGAGTGAAGAACAGCTAATCTACTACATGTGAAATATTAGCAGAATTCCATGCTTACAAGTTAGCATGATTAGTCATTTATATCTTATTTCTTGCTTTCCTCTATTATAAAAACATGACACTTCTCTCAGGTGGTAGAAATTTTTTATTTTCATGTATCTACATAGAGAATTCCCTATAAGTGCACTACATTTTCTTGCATTGTCTGTGAATGCTTCAGAGTTTCTGGCCATCTAGTTTCTCAATTCAGTAAAGATGAAGTTCAAATTTCAAGGGGCCCCTTTGGTTCCTATTATGGATAATGAATTATCTGGTGTAAGGGATACAGAATTGGGTCATGTTGATTTTGAAGATTTCTGGAAGTGAATGCAATCTAAAGGCCAAACTTTCCTAGTGAACAAAATTGTTAGCAGTGGGTTGGACATAGCAGGAGGCTTTCTACTCGCAGTGTGTTGTCCTAAATTGGTAGTAGCATATGCCAATAATTACTTTCTAGAGTCTCAAGTAATCAGAACCTTAGATGACACTATGGTTGCAAAAATTGATTTTAAATTGGTTGCCCCAACCCTAAACTTGGAAGAGTATGAAGAAAATGTTGATGTCTCTACGTCTTCCACATGGATGTACTATAATGAAAAGAAGGACTAGTACCGAAATTGTATTTACAATACCTAGTTGGAAGTCGAGAGAAAGGGAATCATGGCTCCTTGTTAATCTTAAGAGGAGTCATTTCAAAGAGGATATTTCAGACATGATAACTCTGCTAAACCATGTAGTTGGGAGCCTAGAGTCAGATACTTTCACTTTTTGGATGTGTAGATTTATTTTTCTAATTTGTGGAGGCCATCATATTGATTGGGAAAGGATAATTAGTGAAAGTATGCATGTGTAGTTGATAAATTTTTTGCAAGATGTAAGGTTTCACATGTGTTCCCAGCTAGTTTATGTGTTCGCTCATAGAGAGGTTGCCTGGCCTGGCTTAAGGATTCAAGGAACTCTTGTCGCTAGTATGCTTGTGTATCAGATTTTTCCTCAATTACAGAAGATTGAAAGTATGAAAGATTTCTAAAGGGTGAATGATGCCTTTTCCATGTAGTTGACTAAGAAGATCGATGGCTCACTGGAACGGAGATTTTCTGCTGAAACGACTACATTGGTCATGAATTTTGGAAGTTTTTATGTCCAGTTTGATCATTTCTCTTACTTGAGAATTAGGGGCTATGAAAATACCCCGTTGAAGTTGCCACCATACCCGTCTGATTATCTCATATTCCTAGAGGTATGTCGTCAAATGGCAGTTGTGAATACAAGGTACCATGCCATGAAAAAGAAAGGTTACTCTTTCCCTGTGACTATCATTTTAAGGAAATCAAGCAAAATTTCAACAAGTTGGTAACTGAGGAAGTAATGAACTATGATACTATAACAGGGGAATCACTTGGAAAACTTGCAAAGATGGAGGCCTATATCAAGACTGTCAGGAGCAAATTTGATGATGTCCAGCAAAAGGTGGCTGATGTAGATAGAGCGGTAAGCAAAAGGAAATGTCTGATTAGCATGACTGGGACTCCATCTAGAATGTCTTTGACACCTGTAATCAACAAGTACAGGACATACAAGGTGAAATTGTGGGCACAGGCATCTCAAATGGTACAAAGCGACACGGGGAATGAAGACGAACAAGCAAAGGAAGAGGAAGTGACGGATGAAGTTGATAATAGAGAAGAGGGTGTGGCAATCCTCAATTGAATTTCTTTTCATACATTTTAGTTATATTTCAATATTTGCTCAAAAACTATTGGGTCTGGAGGACCCTTTATATTATTGTTTAAACTTCATTTAATCAGTTGTCTTCAAGAAGTTGTTAGGGTTAAAGATGGTTATGGTTTGGCTTAACTATAAATTTAATTAGCTAGTCGATGTATGAATCTTTTGGCAAACTGTGTTTTGATGATAGATCAATTTTGGCTTTTTGTTCAATTGCTTTATATACGTGAAATAGAAATCAATGCAATGGAGTTTTGGATAATCGTAAACTTTGTGTTATGGTTATTTGAATTCATGTTCTTCCTATGTTAGATGTGTTACTTCTGGTGTTGATGATATTTTTGTATTGAAGTGGTTGGATATCTTTAATTCTTTCTTATTGCTAGGAATTATTTATCTTTTGATATATGGTTCATAGTGGTGATTATGTGGTGTATGGTGTTTATTTTATCGATTTGTAGATGTTAGCTTGGTGGAAGTCTTTGAGCTTCTGACTATTTGGATGTATTCTACCTTTACTTCTTTCTGGTTAAAAAAGCATCGCCTTTACCTTGCTTTCTAGTCAAAAGCAATACTAGTTTTCCATTCATAAGAATATCAATCGAAGGTAGATGTGCCTTGTAAAAGAAGCAGAGAGCCTTTGTGAAATACCATTATAGTAGGTTCAACTGTTGTTACATTTTTCACCTATCTAGGTGAGAGTATATAGAGTTAGGTGACAAATCTGTTAACCAACAAGTGGAAAGTGACCTTTTAGTCAACTTTGATGTAGTCTCCCTTTTCACCAAATTTCCTATCCTTGACTCCATTGAGATAATTAGATGTAAGACTAATGATGAGATTGCCTCCTTAGTATAGTTATACTTGAGATCCATAATTTTCTCTTTCCAAGGAGTGGTCTACGAATAGTTGAATGGAGTTTCCATGGGATCCCCTCTTTCCCCTATCATAGAAAACCTTTAATTTGAGCATTTAGAAGAAATTGCTTGCAACTCCTTTCCCCTCAAACCAAAATGGTAGAAATGTTATGTTGATGATACCAACACTTTTTGGCCTCATGATCTTAAAAAGATAGATTAATTCCACTTCCACCTAAACAACATAGCTCAAATTATCTCCTTTACTGAAGAACTAGAAATTGATAACCAACTCCCATTCCTTGACAATTTTATCGTAAAAAATTTTGACAGTTCCTTAGCTCATCATGTCTTCCAAAAATCTACCCACACTGATCCTTACCTTCACTCCTCTTTCCATCACCACCTTACCAAAAAAGCTAGTATCCTAAAAAATCTACCTACCAGGGCCTTTTGTATTTATGATTATGAGAACCTAGACCGTGAGATTACCCACCTCACCAAAGTCTTCCAATTGAATGGGTACTAAAGGAAGAACATATTGAGAGCATTCAAGAAATCCAAGTCCCACTTCTACTCAAAACCCAAGGATGTTGCCCCTTCTAACCTCCCTATTGCCACTCTCCCCTACATTGAAGGTATCTCCAATAAAATATCCAAGATTCTTCTCAAAAAGGGAATCCAATTCACCTTCAAACCCTTTCCAAATCTAAGAAATCGTATCTCCTCTCTCAAAGACCCTCTTGACATCCTTCTTGACTCAAGTGTCTATAAGGTAGTATGTTCTTGTGGCACTCCTTATATTGGTAAGACAGGTTGCTCTTTTAGAACTAGGATCAAAGAACATAGTGTTGACATTATGCATGAACAAGTCCTAAAATCTTCCCTTGCAGAGCACTCGTCCTTGACCAAACACCACATCTACTTATAAAACACTCAAATCTTGGTCAAAGAGGATAACTACTTCAAGAGGAAACTCAAAGAGGCCATATAAATGAGCAACCACCTCTCCAACCTCAATCGATGAAGGTTGGATTCTTAGCTTTTCTTGGAAACCCTTACTTACTCACCTTAGAAACCATTCTCACCCCCCTCTTGATATTTCTCCTCCCATTTTGACCTTAGACCCCTTTTTCTTTGTCATTCCCTTCCTCTCCCCATCTCTCCACAACCCTTTTTCTCCCTCCCTAGCCATAACTTATTTTTTACTTCCCCCACCTTTTTAGCCTCCTCATTCCCCTCTTCTTCTCTCCTCTTGTGCTATCCTTTTTGTGTCTCAGTTGTTGGTTGTCCTTTTTTCCTCCTTTCCTTTATGATCTAGTGGCTTTCTCCTAGTACATAGGTAGATTTTACAATTCACTGCATTCACTCACATATAATTTTATTCACACACACAAATTTAGCTTTTTATTTTCTTAGTTTTGCATGTTGGTTGTTGTGTGCTTAATTGTTTTTACACTTATTGCCCCTCTCATCTATTTCTATAGATCCCCTTGTTCATTTTCATTTTGTATTCATGTAATCATATATATATATATATATATATATATATATATATATATATATATATATATATGCACATATGTATAAATGCATATACATATACATGAACAATGAATATATGTACACATCTACATATATATACGTTGATATATACATATTTACATATTTACTTTATATACTTGTTCATTATAGTTCATATTTACAATGTATTTATATACATATATTGTTAGTTGCATGTATACATATACACACTTTTTTGTTTTTATTTTGCAATTCTCGCTCTGGTTATTAAATTTTTTCTTTTGTATGTTCATGCACAAATAGGTACTTATAATCACAGGGATATATATATACATGCATATGTAGATAGCTATGTGTGCGTGTGTTTTTATTTTATTTTCTTTATGGTTTAGTATTTTTGTATTACTCTAAGTTGTTTTATAATTTAGGTTTTGCATTTTCTTTTTCTTTTTTATTTCTTTCTCTTTTTTATTTTATTTCTTTCTCTAAAATTTCCTTTTAATCTATCTAGTTGTTAAACTATGTTCCATGTTATTTATCATATTCTTCTCCATCTAATGTCAATCATGCAATTTTTATACTGTGTATGAACTTTTATAGCAATTTGTTTCTCTTTAACCCTTGTGGTCTCTTGGTTCCCAGGCCACTTCAATCCCTCCCTCTATTTAGTGAGCTATGGTCTACAATTTACCATTTTCATTCTCTTCTTTAGCTCTACATCCTAATAAAACTTGTTACAATGCATGATTGTGAACATTGTAAATGGTGGCACTACATCTATTAAGATTGGTTTTCCTCTCGATATATAAATAACCAACTAAATGAATGGAAAATAAACAAATAAATGAACTTGTACATTTGCTTAATGATTTGAGATTTGTACAAGTTAATATTACAAAATATTTATGTTGATTTTTATTATTAAATTCATCCAATGTTTCTTATTTAGTTTGAGACAATCTATAGAGATATATTTATTTAATAATTGAAAAGAAACAAACTATTTCTTTTAAATTAAGATAAATAAATGATAATAAAGTAGTTCTTGAATAATTTTTTATATTACTATGGGTAAACACTTTTGATTGGAGCTACGAATCGGAATATAAATATTTTGAAGGAAACATCAAATCTAAACCCTTACAACAATGAGGAACCACATGCAATAGTCACCACCAAGGCTGAAATTCAAAAATCAAACCAAAAATGCACCAAACAATACCCTGAAAGGCACCATCTAAATAAGGTAACCAACTGAAAAAGGATGACCTACTCAAAGCAACATAGAGTCAAAATACTCTGATGAGTTTGGGACCCTTTCAATAAACTCATTATTGCATAAGTTCTTGAGTAAATGTTAAAATAAATAGTGTCCATATCTTTTCTTATCTATCTACTTATTAAATCTATTATGTACTTTAGATAGATATTAAAAATAATATTTATATAGAAAATAAAATAACTCTTAAGTAAATAAAATAGCTTGAAACTTATATCGTGTTTTTAGATAGATGTATAATTTAAGATATCTATAATTTTTATTGATATTAGTTTTATGTTTATTATTAAATATTAATTATTTGATGTGTAAATGGTTTCCAAATTAAGTTAAGGGATTTTTATTTACATTAACATGGTCATGACATGAGACTCATTAATGCCACTTGTTATAAATATATTATGAAATTAATAAAGAGAATAAAGGTACTTAGCTTTAGACATGGTAAGTGAATAATGTGTTGTGAAGTGTGCTATAATATAATTCTAATTTTTGATATACCAATGACTTTGACATTCCAACATACTAAAAAATGACTTGCACTTTTTTAACTCAGTCACAGACCTATGTCTCTCATCCCCATAGCTACACCTCAAGATCTTTTCTTTTTGCAGTTCTAGTTTACCTATTGTGTGGCCTCAATCTCTAAACTTCTAAAATTCAAAATCTTGTTTGTTTTTGGTATCTAAAAATGGTGGTGCTTATAAACACCTTTATAACTTGCTATGCTAGAAGAGGAAGGTGACTAGATTCCCACATTTCACCTTAGTCAAGCCCTTGGATCAATTTACTGATTTTGAATAATTTTAAAGACATGCCAAGAAAAAATAAAAACACCTCTTTCTTTCTTTATGAATTGTAAATGTTGATAGGATGTTATTTGATGTGAATAGTTAATGTTTTCTAGGTGTTCTTTGATCTATGTGATTGGTTTTCCAAAATGAATTAGAGTTTAACCTTTTATACTACACACTAGAATGCACATTTGAATATTGTGTGCTTTAGTTGGTGGGTAATGGCTAGCTGGGAATGAGGTGGCTTTGAACTAAGATTAAATTTTATTTTGGAAATTTGAGGGTTAAGACAATACTTATGTTCTAAACTAAGTTCAAGGTCACGAATTTAAGGTTGACCTAGGATAGGAAATATAAAATGTGAATATCAAATCCAGATCCTTGGGATTTGTGGAATCAAGTTAAATCAAGTATTAAGTAAAATGAAGACTTGTAAATAAAATACATCATAGTCACTCCAAGCCATTACACTAAGAAGAAAGGATGAAAGTGGATTCAAAACATGTAAGGAAATTTATGTTGGGAATACACCTTTTACCCTTACACTTTACCCTCATTTTGATTCAAGCATGTGAATTGTTATAAATCATGCATGTCAAAGTAAACTAGTCAACATGAAAGTAAATGACAAGGAAGCATAAAAAGGATATGGATGTGAATAAAGATCCACACATGCTCTATATAAACTCCTAGCTTCACCTTCATAATCTACAAGCACAAAATCCCATGAGTATCATTTCATAGAAATTTGGAATAGGTAAAAAAAAATACTTAATAATGTCAAGAAATAATGTGTAAAAGTAAAAAGATGGGTGTAGAATTGCACAGGGATTGATTTAACCCAAAAAAGAGCAATATAGGGATATGAAAGATCTCGCATAACCAAAAATAAAGTGATGTAGGGCTACAAAGGAGATACCATAACCAGAAGGACTATCGAGTTATGAAGGAGTTAGCATAAATGAAAAAAAATATAGGGCTACAAAGTATACAACATAATCAAAAGAAATTAATGTATGACTATGAAGTAGGCAACATAAACAAACACACTCAATTTAGGATCATGAGTGGGTCACTTTAACCATGAATAGAAGGTTTAGGGCCCTTAGACAGCTCCTCTAATTGGTTACATGTGAGTGATGCAAGGAATTGATGAGAGGAGTGTCTAACTCCATTATTGACCAATAAATTGATGCACAGGGGGTATTCACTCAACTCAATGGACCCATAGATCCTTTATCAAGCAACCTAATGGCTATAATGTGTTACATTTCAATATGTCAAACTAGGGAATCATATTCTTCTTGGATGGTACCTATATTGTATTTACAGTCAAGGATTCTTGAGTTTATCCTAGAAGAAGGAAACTAATTCTAATTTTCAAAGAATAACGGTTGCTATGGGTAGGTAATTCTGTTAAGGAATAACAAATACTTGCTTCAATCAAAACTATATTCAGCTACCCAAAACAACTGCTCATGAAATAACTTAATCACAGTAGAAAAATAATCCTTGTATCAAATCAATGATCACCTTTACTATTTCCTAATTTAATAAATCATAGTAGCTTAACAAACTAATAATATAAACTAATAGGAGAACTATAGTTACCTCAAGTGGCTCTTGCTTGGGTGATTGTAACCTCGTAGATTCTAAATCAAATCTTTAATTGTATCAACTACTTATTGATTGAATTTGAATCTACATTCTTTATTAAATTCTGGAAGATGTAATACAACAAAAAGAACTAATAACACCAAATCTCTCTAGTTACAACTCTATCATATATACAATCTATATCATATATAGACAGGATCTGAATCTCCTATTTGAATTGAACTTCTAAATGACTATCCTACACTTGTTCATTCTTCCCACAAACATAGGAAGAAGACTTTATTCTTATTCTAATTAGATCAGAAGTAGGAAACTAACTATTACAAAGATAATCTAGATATCATAGTCCTACAATGATTCTTCTTGTTCACTATAAAGACCTACATAAATTAAAATGGAACATTATTGGATTAATCACGAACCACAATCTGAAGTCCACTTAATCTTTATGACTATCTCAACTACTGAAGATAAAACTGTCAAGGAGTAGGAGTTATGGTTAAACCATGCCCACTTGGCTTGGGATCTTTCTCCTTTGATTGTGGGCTAATGCATTCTCAACTATAGATAAATACCTTTTCTATGGGTTGATAGATGACCTTTTCCATGGGTAATTGCTTCCTTGCTATATAGGGGTTAGTTTCTCCATATAGTATTTACACATCACAAACTACCATAATTAATAGAAATTACTATCACATTCTATAAACAATCATTAACTCACACCTAATTATTCATCATCATATCATATACTATTCTTAATGCTTTCAATTCTTAAAGGTAATCATAAACGTGGATAATGTCTAGAAAATTATTGAAATATCTTTAGAAAGTACGAACTTAAACAAGGAAATTAGAAAAAATGAAGTCTCATCGCACCCCTAACTAAATGTATTTCTTGTCCTCAAGCAACTTAGGGCCTCTGATTATACTAGAGTGCAATCTCCCTGTAATCTATTGGTTCCATGACTCCTTGATCCTGCATAAGATAGAAACAATTTTTCTCAGCTAACCAATCCCACCTAACCTTCTTTGTTGCTTGAGACATTTTCTATCCTTTCCAATGTCAAATTGGATGTAGGAGAAGAGGAGGATGGAACACTAAAGGAAGATAGGTAATTCCATGCTCAATAGCTAACTTGATGTAACTGCGTGTCCTAGAGATTGATGTTAAGAAATTGAAAATAGAGTGGGGTTCTTTTCTTCTTAATTCTTGTGTCAATTCATTCCACCTATCTCTTGAAAATTTCAATGCTTCCTTACTAGTGCCATTAGCTAACTCCTTAAATTTCTTGTAATTTTTTTCTCTGCATTCAAGGCCAAGCTGTTGGATCAAATTGATCCATTGTACTACTATCTGATTTCGATCTTGGGCCTTCCTTGATTTTGAGGGGAATTGATTTCTCCCTTTCATGATATTGTTGTTGTAGGACCCCTCTCCTATGACCATTCTGTATGAATAATACTAGGGATTTTATTTGCACATCCCCAATAACAATTAAGGGATTCCAAGTAGTGTCATATGTAATGGCTAATCCATGTAAATAAAATTCACATAATTGATTCTACATCTCTAGGGTAGCTCTCTAGTAGGCTACAAAAAATAATTTAGGTGTAAAAAGGGAGATAGGAGCATCATTGTACAATTGACTAAACTAGAAACTTAAGTATTGCTCTTATAAGTATAGGTCATAAACCCTTGCAGGACGTATACACCTCATAAGTTTGTATAGTCATGTCTGCCATCCTATCTATTTTGAATTTCAATCTTTGTATCTCCTTTTTATGATTTTCTTTCATCTCATGTTGTTCATTCACTACTTCCTCTATTTTCTCCCACGGTTGCAAGCTAACAATCAACAAGGTTAGTGGTACAAACTCTTCTTAATTATCATCCTATTGCTCAAGCTCTAAACTCCTCTTATTTATTTCTACAATGGCCAATTGATCCAGTTCTATTCCCTGTTGTTAATAAATTTGCAACTGATTTTCCAACCTTTAACCCTCTCATTCGATCCAATCTCCTTTTGCTAGTATTCCTGTAGTTGTTTTTCCAATGTTGCAATCTTTTGCAAAGCTACCTGCAGCCCATCAATCTTCTCCTCAGTTTTCTCCTCTTTATCCAATAATAATTCCTCTTATTGAACTTCATCAGAGGAGGCTGACAATTCTTGAATTTCTTCATCAAAGGAGGTTGACAATTCTTGACTTTCTACTTCATAAGATCCTATCCATGAGAAAGAAATCCAAATTCCTCCTAGTCCATCTAATCCCATCCATGATCCCACAATCACTCATGTCCAAGAAACCAACACTAGTCCTATCCATCATTCAATAACATCCACATCCCATGATAAGACACTTGGTCCTAAAGAAAACATAGATAATCAAACAAATAACTTGGATCCTATTACACCACATCCTAATGAGCATAATGATAATCAAGATCCAAGCATCTGAAATCCATCTCCCATTGATCCTCCATCATCCCCTATCGATCCTATTGTAAATCCATCATCCTATCCCCTTGGTCTCGCTACCTTCATTCGTGGTGGTTCTCTCATAGGATATGAACAAACTCCATCCACCACCCCACCTCCCCCATCTAATAATGGACTCACATCTTGTTTTCAAAACAACAAGAATCCCATCGCACACCACATGCTCCAAAACATGTGAAATATAAATGCAAAGCCTTAGGCATTTACGAACAAGGAATATTGAAGCCCATCCATGTCAAAATCCATCCAAAAATACATGGCCTTAGCTATACATCACAAGGAAAAAAACCTAAAGATGTCAGTACCACCCACAAGCCTCATACATCCACTTCTTATAATCCCAAACCCAGTGCATCCCATCACACCTCCAAATCATATGCTGCCATCCCTCCTCCATCGTCATACCAATCTAAAAAGTATGTAACCATACATCTCCCTCCATTCACTCTACCTCAACTCCTTCCAATTCCTACCATCTTGATGGGGAGCCTCAGTTGGTAAGACTTACTCCGTCGGTGTAAGTTCTCCCTTGTCACTCTGATACCCTCGATCGGTAGGACCAACACTGTCGGCACAATGCCAAGTTGCCTACCCAATGTACTTTGTCATCCCAATATGGACCTTAGACCATGACTTTCATTCAATGGCTTGAACCTCTCTTTGGCCAGACCACCCTTATCACTCCGAATGAGAAATATTTCATCGATGGCCTTTGTCTCACCGATAACAACTCCAACTCCTTTGATCCAAACCCTAGCACATGGAGATGCTAGGTGATCTACTGTGCACCGCACACTGTCTGGATCCTCTGCACCACCGAATAGGAAAATAAAATAGGAAACAAATGAATATTGGACAATGAAGCCATTCCACTGATTTCGATAGAAATCTCACTAGTGGAATGCTTCACATTGACATTCTGTAACAATGGAATTACAAAAAGGAAAAGAAATCTACAGCTATGCAATTTGTAATTATAGAGAATAGAAAACAAATTGATGACACAGAATAGTTTGATTTATCCTTAACACAATGCACGATTACATTCAACTCTTCTTTGCTTCGATCTGATTACAATATCTAATGCCTGAGTTGGTTCATTTCCCTGGGGTTTATAAGATTGCCCCAAGGAACACCAACCCATTCCAAGTAGCTGGGAGACCGATTCCAAGTGGCTGGGAGAAAACTAACTGATTCCAAGAGGCTGGGAGACCAACTGTCTTACCATTAACAATTTGACAAATGCAACCTACTTACTTGGGACTTACAAAGCTTGTTCTAGGTCTAGATACAAACAGAAATGACATGCATTGGTCGAATAGACCTTATTACAACACAAAACCTAATTTTCCAAACAAACATGAATTTAAAAGCCTCATGGAGGCCACCTTGTGTTAGGTGCTCCTGCACCATACACCCCACCTAGAAAAGAACTTATTTCCCATGAGTTGATTCTTTGTCTTGCACCACCTATATCCTTTGCTGCCTCATACCTTCCCCATGATCTCTGGACCGCAACTTGCTTCCATGGAATCAAAAACTCATTCCTAGCATTGTAGGCCCTACTCACATCTTTCCATGAGTGAGTGCTTGCAACCAAACTTGGATGTTGCATGCCATGATTTCTTACTATCATATCTTCCTAAACACCTGCATTCAAAACCTTGGTTGATGTTGCTTGTATTGCTGCTATGGTAGAATGTGATGGTCTTCCAACTCTTATTGGCTCTAGAGGACAAACAATGGTCCCTACTATGATAGCATCTCTATCTTTCCATTCAACTTGTGGTTGCATACAGACCTATTCTTTGACCTTCTCTTGATCCATTTCAGACATCACCATCTAATCTCCATCATTCAAAACTGAAACCATCTTCAAACTTTGACCTTTGGCAATCCCACTCCTTGATGTATCCTCCACTTGCCTTGTCTCTTCTTCATGGATCTTCACAAACTCTTTCTTACCCACCAAAATGATCTTGGATGCCTTCTTTGCTTCAGCATCCTCCTACAATGGTGTCATCACAAAAGTCTTTCCATCCTTCTTGATGGTATATGTGTTAGCATATCCATCATATAATGCTTGCCTATCAAATTGCCATGGTCTACCTAAAAGTAGGTGACAACACTCCATGGGCAAAATGTCACATAAAATTCTCTCCTTATATTCTTCAATTTCAAAATCAACATATGCTTGCTCATCTACCAAAAGTGATTGACTATCACTTACCTAAGATGCTCTATAAGGAGTTTGATGAGGAATCCTTTCTATGCTCAATTTATCCACCATTTCCTAGGACACCATATTATCTGTTGAACCAAAATCTATGACTATCTTGCATATTTTACCTTTGCTTTTGCAATTGATCCTGAAAAGTGCTCTCCTTTGGGATGGTTCAGTCTGCACTGGTTCTTTGAGCAACATCCTCTTGATCATCAGATTTTCTCCCACTTATGATGTCAAATTCACTTCAGGAGATGTCACACCCCCTACATCCTCTTAAGTCAATGTGGTTCTTCTCTCATTGCCATGAGAAGTTGAGGCCTTCTCTAGACACTTATAAGTCGGGTGCCCTTTCTGATTACAATTATAACATCTCATGTTGGCAAACTTGGATCCTCTGTCTGATCTATTTGTCCCACCTATTTCATTTGGTCTTCTTCCTTAGTAGCTTCCTCTACTACTTGAGTCTCCAACTTGCTCTTCTTGGCTAGACTCACCACTAGGCCTCTAGTTAGGACTTATACCTCCAAAACTACCTCTAAAATTTATGTCACCTCTTCCTTTACTTTGCTGCTCACCTTTCCTCTTCAGCTTCTCTTCAGCTCTTAATGTGACTTGAAAGCATTTTTCCACGGTTTCAGGGGTAAATAAACTTATCTCATCTTGAATATTGATCCTCAGACCATTTAAATACCTTGCTACCTTGGCTTTTTCATCCTCCATGTACCCACAATGAAGAGTATATTTGTGAAACTCCTCGGTGTAAGTAGCCACATCCATATCTTTTTGCTTGAGGTTTTGCATTTTCCTGTAAACCTACACCTCATAGTTAGATGGAAGGAACTGGGACTTGATCTTCTCCAACATTCTACTCCATGAAGATATCATACTCTTCCCATTCTTTACCCTTTCTCCTTGGGTGTAATTCCATCATGTAAGGGCAGCACCTTTGATTTTAGTTTTTGCAAACTTAACTCTCTTACTTTCAGGAACTTCTTTGTACTCAAAATAGTTGTTTAGAGCCTCAATCCACTCCATGACTTCATCAGCATTCATCTTTCCACTGAATATGGGGACATCTATCCGAGCCTCTAAAGATTCCTTGCCAATAGCCTTAATAGCTTCCAGGAATTGCTTTTGTTCAACTGGTATCTCTAACTCTTCTTGTTCCTCTGCTTCTTCCTCTTTCTCTTCTTCTCCATCTGAACCTTCCTCTATCCTTTTTCCTATCTTCATTGCCTTCAATTCAGCCTAGAGTGCTTCCTTGACTCCAGTCTTGATCATCTCCTCCATCTCCTTGAATTTCTTGACCACTTCGGTGGTCATCCCCTTTGGAGGCATATCGCTAGCCTCTCCTTTGTTTTCTCTATCTGACATAAACATTCACAGACAACACCAACACTCCTACAAATCTTCAATTCAACTACAACACAATGCTCAATCAGATGTCCATCCTACATGCTGCTTCACAAACCCATTCCTCTCGTCCAATAGTAGATCCTGGAGATGCACTACCACTCTCTCTCGTAGTGGCCTCACTCTGCACCCTCTTCTAGCCAAACCTCTATTGGTGAATGGTCATGACAGACCTCATCATCAACTGCCCACACATTACAGGAATCCTATTCCTTCTCGCAACTAGATGGCACGAGCATCTATAACAATCTAGCAACTACTGTTAGCCTTCAAAATACCTTCTATGATCCATGTCTTCAAAATGGTCACCAACCAATCATTTTGCTTCAACTCTTCATCTGCCTTCTTAGTGACAGAAATCAAATACACAACTGCCTAGACCTTTTGCTAGCTCTGATACCAATATGATGGGGAGCCTCAGTCAGTAAGACTTACTCTGTTAGTGTAAGTTGTCCCTTGTCACTCTGATACCCTCGATCGGTAGGACCAACACTGTCGTCACAATGCCAAGTCGCCTACCTGATGTACTTTGTCATCCCGATATTGACCTTAGACCGTGACTTTCTTTCAATGGCTTGAACCTCTCTTCAATCAGACCACCCTTATCGCTCCGAGTGAGAAATGTTTTGTCGATGGCCTCTGTCTCACCAATAACAGCTCCAACTCCTCCAATCTGAACCCTAGCACATGGAGATGCTAGGTGATCTACTGTGCACCTCGCACTATCTAGATCCTCTACGCTACCAAATAGGAAAACAAAACAGGAAACAAACAAATATTGTACAATGAAGCCATTCCACTGATTTGGACAGAAATCTCACCAGTGGAATGCTTCACATTGACATTTTGCAACAACAGAATTATAGAAAGGAAAGGAAATCTATAGCTATGCAATTTGTAATTATAGAGAACAAAAAACAAATTGACGACATAGAATAGTTTGATTTCTCCTTAACACAATGCACGATTACATGCAACTCTTCTTCGCTTTGATTTGATTACAATATCTAATGCCTAAGTTGGTTCATTTCCCTGGGGTTTATAAGCTTGCCTCGAGGAACACCAACCCATTTCAAGCGGCTGGGAGACCAACCATCTTACCATTAACAATTTGACAAATGCAACCTACTTACTTGGGACTTACAAAGTTTGTTCTAGGTCTAGATACAAACAGAAATGACATGCATTGGTTGAATAGACATTATTACAACACAAAACTTGATTTTCCAAACAAACATGAATTTAAAAGCCTCATGGAGCCCACCTTGTGTTAAGTGCTCCTACACCACATCCCCATCCTCAAATCCCCTTATCCTCCCAACTCCTATCCATAAATCCCAATCCCCCGAAATCCTTAATCAAGATCAACAAATGCACACATCGCCCAAACATGAATCTCTCACACCATTCATAGGATTCAAAAATAAAAATTTGGATACCTCCTTACATGAATCACAAAGTCCACAAAATCCTAAATATTATCATGTCATAGGGCGTCAATACACACAATCCAGGCTAAATCAAAAATCCAAAAGGCTACAAATGCCCACACCTCCAAAAGCAAAAACAAAAATGGTGTGGATCCCTAAGCAAAAATGAAGCAATCCAAATGGAGCATCGAAATCCCATTCCACTTAAAAATCCCTAAAATCTCATTCCCCATCAAAAAAATCCCCAAAATCCTAAGTCCATTTGGGTCCCTAAATTCCCAAACTGGTGATCCCATAATCTAAGATCCCCATTACTCCCCACTCCCCATCATAAATATAAGCTTCAACATACATCATAGTGTGTGCAAACATTGGTCTTGGATCCCCTCGATCCCATGGTATTCCCACATGCCTCCATCCCTTCATCTTATATCCCTTATCCTACATATCTTCCCTATCCCACCCGTATGGTCCATGCTTTTGCATAATCCACTATCCTCCACCCATCCATAATCCAAAACATAATCCACTCTCCCCCATCCATCTCATACAATCATCTACCAACATCCATGCGCTTAATACTACTTGACATGGCATATGCGTCACAACTATCAATAATGGGACACTATCATGTTGCTATGGAAACAAATGCTTGATTCCCCATCCTCCATCCAAATCTCTCTCTCCCTCTATCCACCCATCCCATCCAAACAGTAAAAAAATTCAAAAAATGTAAAAAAGCAAAATAGTAAAGAAAACAAATTCATGCAATGGTGAAAACCACTCCTCGTGATGCCTTGGGAAAGTACCATGATGAAAACCTGGCAAACAGGCATCATTTGTAATTTAATTTTCTATGAGTCTTATACTTGGGGCCAATTTATCTAATCTTTACCATCCTATCATCCCAATCCATTATATCTACATACCCACCCCATCATCTCTCCATCCCATCCTCCCTTCCTCCTTTGATCTAAATAAGGACAGGGGGAAATGTTAAAAAATGCTTTGGACACCTCTTGATGTACCCAATCTTTTACCACTAGTCTTATCACCCTACCATCATAAGCATTGTCATGCAAAGTCTTGATTATCATACCTAGAGTGGGGCATGTTATTCCTATGCACCATAGTCTTTGGAGATCACATCCTAAACCCCCTCCATCCATCCATTATGTATCTCCCATCCTTTCCATCCACTATCACTAATCCTTTTATCCATCCATCCATTTCCTCATTTCATCCTTATCCCTAGACTTGGTGTTCCCTTGTCATTCGTGTCTAGAAAGGCTATCCTAATTGCATCCAATGCAACCTTCTCCTCAAAACATATCAAAATCACATTAAAAAAATCACAAAACCTCTCAAAAATAACAAAACCAAAACTCCAAGTAATAAATCCAAATGTGAGCCATCCTTAATCCACACCAATCTAGCCAAGCAATCTATCCAATTATCCAAAAGTATCCAATGGTTTTGTTCCAAGACTTGCTACAAACCTCATCATCATCATCAATCTAATCAATAAACTCTTGCTTAAGAATGTTAGCCTATCTTAAGTATGGAAATCAATCCATCTATCAATCTTGATGTTGCTCACATGGCCAACAACACTAGCTTATCATCAATTAATCCATCATTGGTTTTCATCTTGGCAGAGGCAATCACCTTGTCTATTTTTAATCATTTGTGCATGCTTGCTTGCTTTCTTGTGTGTGTTATCACTTTATCTTTCATTTATATTATCATTTTTTGTCTTCCATCTGCATTATCATTTTTATCTTGTATCTTGTATCATCATTATCTTCTTATCTTGTATTTAGGATGAAATTTGAAGAGGGTTGATTTTAATGGTTTGTGTTGATCCTCCTTTCACCACTAAACATTCAAGGACATCCATCCAAGTAGAGGAATCTACTACAGGCTTTTTATCACTTGGAACATAGGGGAAGATTGGAATTATGTGAATTTAGTGTTCAATTAAGCCCAATTATGCTCAAAACCCTAATTTCATAAATTCGTAAACAAACGGACAAATTACAGAAAATGATCACACACAGAGATATCAAATGCATACCAGATTTCAAAGTTTAGTGTACAGAAAAGTCAGGGACTAATGAGCGGGCACCCTAGTCCAGTGCCACAATATCCTTTAGGATCTGGGAATCTTGTCTGTAACATGTTCCTACTGTTCTGGAGATTTTCCAGTTGCAAGATCTGGAGGACTAATGAGCGGGCGCCCAAGTCTAAGTCCATGTTTTCTTCTCTAATCTGCAATTTCGACAGTCTGTACTACTCTCCTGTAACTCCATTTCTTTCTCTTTTACAACCTATAACCTGTAATCACAGAAAAGTGGGTTGGGAGTTGTGGTGTTTCGAGGCTTGCCTCAATCAAGCCCCGGAGAGAAATTCAAGTCTTCTGAACACCATTGTCAGATAAAAAGTGTGTATCCTTGCGGGATAGAGGCAAAATCTAAATGATAAATGATTGAAAACACAATTGATATCACCTTGTAGTGAAGATCTCATGGAAGGAAGATGCTCTTCATGCCATGAGGAGATGGATGCCAAATCTATAAATACAAACATAAGAACAACACAAATTCTGCTCTACCACACAATGAATGCCTTGAATCACTTTCACAAAATCACAATGCTCATCCAATTCCCACCTAATTTCCATCTAGTCTACAAATGAATCCCTAATCATGCTTATATATGCAACTACAAACATTCCCGCTAAGAATTTTGTAATTCAAACTTGTCATGTCGACATAGGACCTAAATAAGGGTCATAAAATGACACCTTGAAATTGGTCCCAACCTAAAATAGGGAAGGACTAGGGCGTGGGCACCCAAGTCCTCCCCCCTATTTTAGGCAGGATTTATGTTAAGTGCATCCCCTAAGTCCAATTTTCCATGAAACTTCAAGGTTTTCTCATTAGGAATCATCAAAATAATGCAAGATGCTCTAAATGCATTTTGAAGGACCTATGAGGTAAACCTTAAGAGGAAAAAGCCCCCAAGGTTACTTTTTCTGACATAACATTTAGCCCCCACTTTAATGTATGTATAAACACAAGGCCAATACATGCATTAAAGTATGGTCATCAAACACAGCAAACATGTCAAGCATGGAGAAGACACACCAATCACAATGAAGACAGTAACATGCACGCAAAGCACAGAGAAGACAATTATAGTCACACAAAACATGGAGAAGACAACATTAAAGACACGTAAAACACAGTGAATACAGTGTTGATTTTCTTTTTCTTTTTCTCATATATGAAATGCAAATGCAAGTACAAGGAAAGTAAACACACCACCCATAATGCAGGAGGGGCTCATCGCCACTAGTCTTTAGACTGCATATGGGGCAACACACATGCCAAACAAATCTTAGAGTGTAGGAGGGACTCATCATGACCACTAGTCTTTAAGACTTCACTTGAGAACAAACACACCATACAAATCCCAAAACATAGGAGGGACTCATCGCCACCAATCTTTAAGACTATGCTTGGGAACAAACATGCAATACACACACACTTAGAAGACATGGAAGACAAGTGATGAAGTGTTCCTATTTCTAGGTTCATCACCATCTCAGGCACATTACAGGCACACACTGATGATTGTGCTTCGCCACAACAATCGCTAAAGACACACTTAAGGGTTAAGTTAGTCATAGAACCACTCCCCGCCTTTGCAAAAGACTTTTGAAAATGACAGGATGTGTACTCTCCTCGAGAAATACACAACCCTAGCCTCTATAGAGGGCTTAAGATAAAAAGGATATGTGTGATATCCTGCCTCCACAAAGGGCCAAAGTGATTGCAATAGATTTCAAACAAATCTCATAGTGCAGAAGGGACTCATCACCACCAGTCTTTAAGACTACACTTGAGAACAAACGCACTTTACTAGCATCTAAAACAGATAGCTTACCTTACATATGCCCCCACCTTAAGGTGGTTAATATTGTGTACCAATATCAAGTACGTTAAGGTAGGAAGAAAACACACAAGGGAACACGAGCTCTAGCAAAGCCCATGCCCCCCATAGGTGACATGTACTTTACGATCGCCAAAAGTTCCCACAAACACATTCTTGCAAGAAAAGGTGTTAGTGTCCATATAATCATGATAAACAACAATGTATATGATCATCCACACAAAGAACCAAGGTTATACTATGGATTTGGAGACTGAGTATAATGATGGGGCTATACCATAGAAATCCCAAAACCAAGTGTAACCAAGGTGAGATTCAAAGACAAACAAAGTGCATGGAGTAGCAGTATTGTTATAGTTTGTAAGTGCAATAAGACAACATCAAGATCACACGAAGTGATTCTACTAGCCAAGCATTGGATAATATAAATCAACCCCATTGCCATGTATGGACTTGGTCCATTTTTTTATTTCTCGCTGAAGGGACACTAGGTTTGTATCAGTATAATATGTTTTTCATCATCCGCTCACTAGATAGAAACACTAGAAGAAGGAAAACAATAAATCAAGAGAGGAGAAACAAATGCCTTAGCGACAGTCATGTAGGAGGGTGCCTCCAAGTCACCAACTGCAACACTATATCCATAAGACACAACACACAATAGTGAAAATAGAGGAGAAGCAATATAGAAGAATGATGATACAAATAGAAGCTCACAACAGAGGCAGTCTCCCAGTATCCTTGACCTTACAAGAGACTCAAGGGTCATCCTAGGAGGCATAAACAACACATAACACATCATGGGGAAACACAACATGAGAGGTAAAGGGTTAGAAGTACTTACCTGTAGGGAACAACCAGTCTAGAGTTTGGAACTTGTGAACATCTTGGAGAGATGCTCTATCAAGTTTTGTGCGAAGCTTGAGTGCTTCTTATGAGAGTTTTGTTTGTTGTTATGAAATCCATGTAATGCTTGTTTCTTAGATACTTATGTATATGATACATTTTGTTGCTTGTGAGGAGGAGAACCATTACTATTTCCAACTGATGATAATTGTCTTACTCGTTTCTAACTTTTAGCTAGCTTTCTTTGTTGAGTTCATCTACCATAGTGACAAGGACTATCTTGTACTATCTCAATCTTTTCTTCCATTGTAGTCTCTTGTTTCGATTGTTGTATTTGTCTTTCTAATGCATTTTGGTTACCTCTCGATCCTTGTAAGGATAATGGAGGAGGAACTTTAGCATAAATACCTTTTCCCCATGGACGAGGTGGGTTAACCAACTTTTCCTTATCCACTTCTATCATACCCACGATGTTATCATAATCCAAGTAATCATCTTCTACTTCTACTATATTATGTTCCAACATATTGTTATTAGTATGCTTAGGCAAAGGATTAGTAAAGATTTGCAAATTCTAATTCAGTGAAGCAATTGACTTATTTCCATTATCATTCACACCCGATACCTATATACCATTCGTATCGATGAGGTCTTGTATTTCATGTTTAAGATGCATACATCATTTAGTATCATGTCCTTGTTGTCGATGAAAATGACAAAAGGCATTAGCATCGAAATAAGGTCCTTGCATTTTATTAGGATCTAGAGGTTTAATTAGGGGAAGCTTTATAAGATTATTACTCATAGCCTGATTCATTATAGAATGATAGGACTCAGATATTGGAGTAAATTTTCTTTGTTGATATAGTGCCTTCTTTGGATTAGTAATAGCAAACACTTGGGAAAAATTATTCAAATTCAGTCTGTTAACCTTGATGAAACTCTTATTATTCCTCTTAAAGTTGTTTTGTGATGATCCATTTGTGGATTGATCAACTTGAGGCAATGAGTTTTGATTTTCATACTGACTAGACGAAAGTTGATAATCACGAAGGGCAGTACATAAATGTTGAAAGGAGTTATACTTCATCAAGAGAATCTTATCACAAATGTTAGGTTGTAGATTTGTAATAAACACCTTTTCAACATCCTCATCCTTCATCTAATTATTGAATTTGTGCATAGAGAGATTGATACTAACTTATAAACTCAGTTAACTTCTCTTTCAAACCTTGCTTGCAATGAACTAAATCAATCAAGGAGACCCGAGGTATAATATTTGCTTGAAAATGTTGTAAAAATTGATCAACTAATTGTGAAAAAGAGTATTGAATTCAGAGGCAAGGAGCGAAACCATTCTAAAGCAGATCTTTGAGAGATTGTGGGAAAATTTTTGCTAACAAATCCTCTTCAAAGTAGAAATCACTGCACATAGCCATGAATGTTGCCACATGAGTATTAGGATCACCTTTTCCACCATATTTTTCAAAGCGAGAAGTCTCAAACCTCTTAGGCATAGGAGTTCTGAAGATTGCATAAGATAGGGGATTATGGGCATGATAAGTTGGTATATTAGGTTGTGAAGAATTCATCAAGTTTTTCACTTTTTGTTGTAAAGAAGTCATGCCCTACAAAAGAAGGTTTAGGATGGCATCATTGGGAGATGCGGTATGTTGTGAGGAATTAGAACCAAAGTGAGGAGGTGATTGAGCTTGAGTAGTGATAAGCAGAGGCTGTGAATAGTTTAGTGATGGTTGAATTTAGTGATAGGTGGAAGGTGGTTGTGAATAGTTATATGTAATAGGTGGCTGAGAATAGGTGGGATGGAGAGGTGGTTGAGATTGATTATGTTGCAAGTATGAGGTGAGCCAGTGTTGTCATTGATGTCAACATACTCATATTGCATTGACAAGAAGGATTTGATGAGCTGTGTGCTGAGGATATTGAGAAAATTAGCCTCAGTCAGGAACAGTGAAGAACAGTGATGAGAAGAAGGCAAATGTACTGTATAGGATGAGAACCGGAGGATGCGGATTAAAGGGTTAGTAGATATGAGTCTTGAGATGCTTCAGTTAAGATTTCAGAGGTCCGCATGAAGATCTGAAGGAGTTGTGGCTGTCGGTATAGAACCGGTTCCGGCAGGTATCCAGAGGTGACAGAGGATCACAAAAAGGTCCGGTGAGGTCCGGAATTGTATTATCCTAATCTGCGGATTGGAAGGAGTGTTTGGGATGTCCTTGTGATGTGTCATCCTGATTTGTGTATGATTTGGAGGTCCGGAAGTACCTCTTGCATTATGACAGTGGCGACAGACTGTGTTCTTGAAGTTCCGGATGAGGAAGACAAGAGATTCCAGTAAGTAGAGGAAGTGCGGATGTATTCG
Source organism: Cunninghamia lanceolata (assembly GCA_027924645.1). Classification (NCBI taxonomy): domain Eukaryota; kingdom Viridiplantae; phylum Streptophyta; class Pinopsida; order Cupressales; family Cupressaceae; genus Cunninghamia; species Cunninghamia lanceolata. The sequence continues at coordinate 13,397,082 of BSBN01000193.1, forward strand.
GTCATTCAGACAGGCTTGTGAAGGTTCTTGGATCATGTTTAGGTTGTGTTGTTGGTCCGCATTGATGGTAGAGCCCGGAATTGAAGTTATTCTTCCGGATGAAGTTCTTGCTCTGTTTAGCCGACCGGATGAGTTGTTCATCCTGCGAATATTCTTGTGGTGGCCGACCAGATGTGTTATTCATCTTGCGGATACTCTTATGGTTATTTGCCGACTTAGATGTTTGTTCCTAAGTCGATGTCTTGTATAAATAATGGTTTGTGAGTTCATTTCAAAGTGTGGTGTGTGGATGGGTGTAGCATAGCGAAGAAACGTGCGAAAGGCAGAGCAGAGATTTTTGGGCTTAATTGGAACTAATCTGGACATGGTAGAGATGTCATTCTCCAGTTCAAGACTGTGATTTTTATCACTTTGTAGACAGTGTGTCTCCTTGTAGGCAGTGGGCCTCTTGTGAGCAGTGTGCTCGGGAAGTGAGCCCTTATTGGCATGTGCCATTCATTTTTCTTTATTCTTCTAACAGAGAATAATTCTTGGGTTAATCACCCCGTGGTTTTTCCCTTAACCGGGTTTTCCACGTCAAAATCTTGGTGTTCAATGTGTTGATGCTTATCTGCTCTTGTGTTTATGTATTATGCTTTCATGGATGATTATTTGATATGCTGCTAACTAACAACAAAGAATCAAGTGTTTGAAAGAAGAAGAAGTTTTATACAACTGATTCACCCCCCCCCCTCTCAGTTGTATGCCCTAGATCCAACAATTGGTATCAAAGCCAAGTTCCTCTGATAGGAGCTTAACCGCTTGAGGAGATCCAGGATGTCGTCATACAAGAAGGATAGTCCGAAGTTCGATGGAACCAACTTCACTCTCTGGAAAGGTCGCATGAAGTGTCACTTGGAATGTATGGGAAAAGCATACTTGGCTATGGTTTCAAAACCATATGTACCTCCACAAGGTGGTCCGACAACTCTGAATGAAATCACAGAAGCTGAAAACAATCTGCGGACCAAGGAAGCTCTTCTAAGCGCATTGAATGACTCAGATCTCTGGAATGTTATTGACCTACCAACTGCATATGAGATCCTGACTAAACTGGAACTTCTGTATGAAGGAGATGAGTTTGTCAAAAGTGCAAGGTTGCAAAGCCTGAAAGGGAAATTTGAAAGATTGAAAATGAGAGATGATGAAAACATCACTACCTTTATGCCAAGAGTAAATGAGCTGGTATGTGGAATCAGAAATGCTGGTGGAACTTTAGATGAAAATGAGATTGTCTGCAAAATCCTAAGATCCCTTCCTGCTGCCTACAAAATCAAAGTTGCTGCCATTGATGAATTCAGAGCCCACACAACTGTCACAAGAGAACAACTGGCTGGCAAACTAGCTGCATTTGAAATGACCAAGTTTGGAGATGATCCTCCCAAGACTGAATCTGCTTTCAAAGCCAGTGCCTATGTGAAAAGCAAACAGAGATTTGATCCGGGTGAAAACTCATCAAGAAAAATGTCATGGTATGATCAAGCAAGAAGAGACATGGAAGAAGAAGAAGCAGAAACAGCTCAACTTGAAGCCCTCATTGCAAAGAGACTGCCAAGAGGATCCGGTAAGTATGAAGGAAAACTACCCTTTAAGTGTTTCAACTGCAATAAGATTGGTCATTTTGCCTCAAGATGTTCGGAGAGATCTGCAAGATCTAATACTCACAGACAAAGGTTTCAAAAGAATTGCTATTATGTTCATGAAGAAGATGACAATGAAGGAGTAACAGATGATGAATCAGAACTAGGAAGCAAATCCGGAAATGAGTGGGTGTTTATAGCCATCAAGGAAGAAGATTCAATACTCTCTGAATCTGTCAATCACAAAGTTGTTGAAAAAGCCTTGGCTGCTCAAGTGGAAGAAAAGGATGATTGGGTTATTGACAGTGGATGTTCTCACCATATGACTGGTGACAAGAATAAGTTCTTAGATTTGGAAAGATATGAAGGAGGAATGGTAAAGTTTGGTGACAATTCTGCTGGCGGAATCAGAGGTAGGGGAACTATTTCCTTTGATGGTAAGAGCAAAACAGGTAATGTACTGTATGTTGAAGGATTGAAGCACAATCTTCTCAGTGTTGGTCAGTTAGTGGACAAAGGCTATGATCTCCGGTTCAAGAATGGAAAATGCAGAATCTTTACAAGCTCCGGAACTAAAATTGCATCTGGTACTCAGACAAAAGGTAATATCTTTCATCTGGTTGGTTCAAATAAAAGTTGTTTGTTTGTTCAAATTGATCAGAGTTGGTTATGGCATAGAAGAATGTGTCATGTAAATTTTGATAACATCATCAAGATAAGCAATACTCAGGCTGTGAGAGATCTTCCAAAATTGATGAAACCTACAAATAGTGTGTGTAAAGAATGTCAGTTAGGTAAACAAAGCAGAGTCTCTTTCAAAAGCAAAGATCAGTCTTCTACCGGATTGTTGGAATTAGTACATACTGATCTATGTGGTCCGACAAGAATCAAGAGTCTGCAGGGTGATAGATATTTCATGTTGTTAATTGATGATCATTCCCGGATGATGTGGGTTACCTTTCTAAAAGAAAAATCAGAAGCTTTTGAGAAGTTCAAAATCTTCAAAGCTATGGTGGAGAATCAAACCGGATTGAAACTAAAGTGTCTAAGGTCTGATAGAGGTGGTGAATTTACATCTGGTGAATTCATTGACTTTTGTGAGAAACAGGGTATAAGGAGACAGTTGTCTGCTCCTAAGACTCCACAGCAGAATGGAGTAGTTGAGAGAAAGAACCGGACCATCCAGGAAGCTGCTAGGACAATGATGTTGGAAGCAAATGTTCCTCAAATGTTTTGGAAAGAAGCTATCAGCACCGCAGTCTACACTCTAAATCGAGTTCAAATCAGAAACAACACCGGTAAGACCCCCTATGAACTTTGGTTTGGCATCACTCCTACTGTGAAATATTTCAGAGTATTTGGTAGCAAGTGTTATATTAAAAGAGATGAAGATCTAGGAAAGTTTGATGCTAGAAGTGATGAGGGAATTTTCTTGGGCTACTCCACTCAAAGCAAAGCATACCGGTGTTACAATAAGAGATTGAGGAAGATGATAGAAAGCACCAATGTGAAAGTTGATGAAGGAATTGAGAAACCTTCAAGATTTTATGAGCTTGATGAAGATGACCAAGACAGTGTTCAAGGAACTCAATCCTCTCCGGTGAGACAGAGTCAGCCTGATCCGGTAAATCAGGAAGAAGAGATAGGTTTGAATGAGCCTGATCAAGAAACAGCAGTGCTGGATACTCCCAAAATTCCAAGGTATGTAAGACTGAACCACTCTGAAGATCAGATCATAGGTGACAGAAGCAAAGGTGTACAAACTAGAAGGAATATTGCTCAGAATCAGGATGAATGCTGTCTGATTTCAAAGATTGAACCTAAAACAATAAATGAAGCCTGCAATGATGAAAACTGGACCAAAGCAATGGAAGATGAATTGATGCAAATTGAGAAAAATCATACTTGGGATCTTGTTCCCAGACCTAGAGACAGGAATGTAATTGGAACCAAGTGGGTCTTCCGGAACAAACTAAATGAAGCTGGTGAAGTAATCAGAAACAAAGCTAGATTGGTCTGCAAAGGCTACTCTCAAATAGAAGGAATTGACTTTGAAGAGACTTTTGCTCCGGTGGCAAGAATTGAAGCAGTCAGATTACTTCTTGCATTTGCTGCCTTCAAAAACTTCAAGGTATATCAGATGGATGTCAAGTCTGCCTTCCTAAATGGTGATCTGGAAGAAGAAGTCTACATTGAACAACCGGATGGATTTCAATTGTTTGATAATGATGATATGGTCTGCAAGTTGAAGAAAGCTTTGTATGGATTGAAGCAAGCCCCAAGAGCATGGTATGAAAGGTTGGATAAGCATCTTGTGTAGATCGGATTCAACAAAGGTACTACTGACAGTAACTTATATTTCAAAATTAATCATGAAAACATTTTGATTGTTGAAGTGTTTGTGGATGATATCATTTTTGGAGGAAGAGATAGTATGTGCAAAACTTTTGCAAATCAGATGAAAAGTGAGTTTGAAATGTCTATGCTTGGTGAAATGAATTTCTTCTTAGGTCTGCAAATTACTCAAACAAAAGAAGGGATCTTCATTTCTCAGACCAAATATGTGAAAGAATTGTTAAAGAAATTTGGTATGGAAGACTCCAAGCCTATGAACACTCCTATGGCAACCGGATGTAAGTTAAGCAAAGATGATGATTCTCCAAAGGCAGATCAGACAAAGTATAGATCAGTGATTGGTGGATTGTTGTATCTCACTCAAACTAGACCAGATATAATGTAGGCTCTTGGTCTTGTGGCAAGATTCCAGGCTGATCCTAGAGAATCTCATGTTATGGCAATCAAAAGAATTTTCAGGTACTTGAAAGGAACAGTTGAGTATGGTCTATGGTACCCTAGAGATCCGGATTTCTCTCTTCATGCTTACACAGATGCAGATTGGGCAGGAGATGTGGATGACCGGAAAAGCACTAGTGGTGGAGCATTCTTTTTGGGGAAGAGATTGGTTTCTTGGCTAAGCAAGAAACAAGATGCAATATCTCTGTCTACAACTGAAGCAGAATACATTGCAGCAGCAGGTAGTTGCACTCAAATCTTATGGATGAAGCAGATGCTAAGAGACATCAAAGTTGAATATGAGGAGCCTATCACAATTTTCTGTGATAATTCAAGTGCAATTAATATTTCCAAGAATCCGGTATTGCATTCTAAGACTAAGCACATATCTATCAAATTTCACTTTTTGAAAGAACAAGTAAACAAGGAAGAAGTCAGATTGGAGTATGTTCCCTCCAAGGATCAGATTGCAGATATCTTTACAAAACCTCTTCCCAAAGACTCTTTTGAATATCTCCGGGAGAAGTTAGGGGTCATGGCCCCTCCGGTGATGAACTAAGATGCACTGACGTGCATCAGTCCGGTGGCTATCACAGTCATATCTTGTGATCCAGACTGATGGGGAGCTGCAACTAAGGGGGAGCAGCTGGTATGATTCTGATGTATGAGAATTGCAAGTATCAGCCCTTTGCCATTGATGTCAAAGGGGGAGAGAAGACATGTGAAAAACAAGTGGTTGATGATCAAAGGGGGAGCAGTAAAGGAAGAGAAGACATATCAAAAGTTGAAGTTCTTGTCTTAATGGTTTTTCACATCATATGTTGCCATCAATGACAAAGGGGGAGATTGTTGCAAGTATGAGGTGAGCCAGTGTTGTCATTGATGTCAACATACTCATATTGCATTGACAAGAAGGATTTGATGAGCTGTGTGCTGAGGATATTGAGAAAATTAGCCTCAGTCAGGAACAGTGAAGAACAATGATGAGAAGAAGGCAAATGTACTGTATAGGATGAGAACCGGAGGATGCGGATTAAAGGGTTAGTAGATATGAGTCTTGAGATGCTTCAGTTAAGATTTCAGAGGTCCGCATGAAGATCTGAAGGAGTTGTGGCTGTCGGTATAGAACCGGTTCCGGTAGGTATCCAGAGGTGACAGAGGATCACAAAAAGGTCCGGTGAGGTCCAGAATTGTATTATCCTAATCTGCGGATTGGAAGGAGTGTTTGGGATGTCCTTATGATGTGTCATCCTGATTTGTGTATGATTTGGAGGTCCGGAAGTACCTCTTGCATTATGACAGTGGCGACAGACTGTGTTCTTGAAGTTCCGGATGAGGAAGACAAGAGATTCCAGTAAGTAGAGGAAGTGCGGATGTATTCGGTCATTCAGACAGGCTTGTGAAGGTTCTTGGATCATGTTTAGGTTGTGTTGTTGGTCCGCATTGATGGTAGAGCCCAGAATTGAAGTTATTCTTCCGGATGAAGTTCTTGCTCTGTTTAGCCGACCGGATGAGTTGTTCATTCTACGAATATTCTTGTGGTGGCCGACTGGATGTGTTATTCACCTTGCGGATACTCTTATGGTTATTTGCCGACTTAGATGTTTGTTCCTAAGTCGATGTCTTGTATAAATAACGGTTTGTGAGTTCATTTCAAAGTGTGGTGTGTGGATGGGTGTAGCATAGCGAAGAAACGTGCGAAAGGCAGAGCAGAGATTTTTGGGCTTAATTGGAACTGATCCGGACATGGTAGAGATGTCATTCTCCAGTTCAAGACTGTGATTTTTATCACTTTGTAGATAGTGTGTCTCCTTGTAGGCAGTGGGCCTCTTGTGAGCAGTGTGCTCAGGCAGTGAGCCCTTATTGGCATGTGCCATTCATTTTTCTTTATTCTTCTAACAGAGAATAATTCTTGGGTTAATCACCCCGTGGTTTTTCCCTTAACCGGGTTTTCCACGTCAAAATCTTGGTGTTCAATGTGTTGATGCTTATCTACTCTTGTGTTTATGTATTATGCTTTCATGGATGATTATTTGATATGCTGCTAACTAACAACAAAGAATCAAGTGTTTGAAAGAAGAAGTTTTATACAACTGATTCACCCCCCCCTCTCAGTTGTATGCCCTAGATCCAACAGATTATTCATAGAAGAGGTCCCCCTAAAAACTAAGTTTTGATAGTTTAATCCTACAGCTTTGTAATTTTGTGAATTAGTTCCATTAGATACTCCAATACCAGTGGTAGCATTACTACAAGCATTTGCATTAGTTTTTAAAATTGTCAATGTGAATGTTGATATTCCAGTAGTCGGTATAGGTGTCAATACTTGTGTATGAGACAGTGACAAAATGTTTTTAATACCATTCGCACATTTAGTCACTGTCATAACATTACTATGTACTATATACATTAATCCTTGAACAACATTAATACCATCTTGTCCTTCTTTTATTAATTCTCTTACGTGGTGAAACATAGGTACAGCTTCTTCCGCTATCCTTTCAGTTTCAACAAATGCTTGAAAATCGACTAACTCTTTATCCAGTTTGTTTATTTGCTCATTAGGTACATGTGCGACCACCTCAATAGTGTCATCAACATCATAAAATACTTGATCTTCCATAGTGGTTGTAGGAGGTATAATGTCTTGCAAAATTTGTGTCTCTCCTTTTGTAAAGAAGGTATTCAATGGATTTTCAGAGGTAAGAATATAATTTTCTTCAAAAGCACTAGATCCCATAAGTCTTCTACTTCTTCTTAAAGGAATATTTCTATTAGGGTAGTAGATCATAAGAATCATACAAAAGCATGCAACACTCAATGCACAAACTAATAGAACAAACCCAAGGAGCAAGATATGTTTAAGATCTAAAATGCTTGATTTTTTTACCTTTTTTTTTAATGCAAATAAGTAAAAGAAAAAGTGTTGTAAGGAAATTGATCAGGGTCAAAAAATAATATTTCTAATATCAATCTAATAAAGCAATAATATCCTTCACAAAACACTTTTGATGCAAACTTAGAGTGATGACAGGCCAAAACCCAATGAAAATACACTAAAATATGCAATTTTTCACAAATTTTCAATGCAAAGACCCAATAAAAAGGGTGTTGTAAATAATTTTAGGAGGTTTAGAAGATTATAACAGTAATATCAGTCACCTAAATCCATAAAATCCATCACAACACGCTTGGAGAGCAAATCTAAGTCAAACCCTAGTGAAAATATAGCCAAAATATGCAATTTTTCACCAAATCTAAAGGAAAAGGCCCAATAAAAAGGGTGTTGTAAAGAATTTAAGGAGGAGAAGAATATAATAACCCTTATAATAGACAATTAGTGCATAAAAATACTTTACAACAAGCCTATGGTGCAAATCTAGAGAGACGATAAGGCCAAATCTAGTGAAAAAGCAAGGTTTTCAAACTCTAGAGATGAAATTTTGCAAGGAAACCACTATGATGAAACACTACAGATATAAATCAGTCCTAATGATTATTTTAAAAGGGTAGTAAAATCTGAAACAAGGTTTTGACTACAAACCCTAGCTAATGCAAAACTAGGTTATATGGAAAAATGCACAATTTCAAGCAATTTTTATCAATTTAAGCATGAAAATGCAATATAAATTAATGATGAATGAAAAAATTATGTATTTTAAATCAGATCTGATGATAATGATATAAATTTATTGAAATTAAATGCCAACTAATTCAAATTATTTGAAAATGCAAGCTAAAGATGCCATTTTAAAAAAAAATTCCAATTTTTCATTTTTTTTGTAATTTTTCAAATGCAATAAGATGAATAATGAAATGAATGAATGAAATGAATGTAAATTTGAAGTACAACACTCAGCAAGGTGCAAAAATTCCAAAAACATGGGTTCACCAAAATGTTTAGAATGAAATTTGAAGAGGGTTGATTTTAATGGTTTGTGTTGATCCTCCTTTCACCACTAAACATTCAAGGACATCTAGCCAAGTAGAGGGATCTACTACAGGCTTTTCATCACTTGGAACATAGGGGAAGATTGGAATTGTGTCAATTTGGTGTTCAATTAAGTCCAATTATGCTCAAAACCCTAATTTCATAAATTCGTAAACAAACAGACAAATTACAGAAAATGATTGCACATATAGATATCATATGACAATAAATTTTCACGTTTGATGTGTAGAAAAGTTGAGGACTAATGAGCGAGCGCCCTAGTCCAGTGCGACAATTTTCTTCAAGATTTGGGAATCTTGTCTGTAACCTATTCCTATTGTTCCAAAGATTTTTCAGTTGCGGGATCCAGAGGACTAATGAGCGGGTGCCTGAGTCTAGGTCCATGTTTTCTTCTCTGATCTACAATTTTGACAGTCTGCACTACTCTCTTGCAACTCCACTTCTATAATTTTTGCAACTTGTAACCTGCAATCACATAAAAGTGGGTTGGGGGAACTGTGATGTTTAGAGGCTCAAGCCTCAGTCAAGTCCTGAAGAGACATTCAAATCTTCTAAACACTGTTATAAGATAAAGAGTATGTATCCTTGCGGGATAGAGGCAAAATCCAAATGATAAATAATTGAAAACACAATTGATATCACCTTGTAGTGAAGATCTCATGGAACGAAGATGCTCTTCATGCCATGAGGAGATGGATGCCAAATATGTATATACAAACACAAGAGCAACACAAATTCTGCTCTACCACACAATGATTGTGGTGCAGGAGCACCCCTTCGAAACATAAATTAGGTCTAATTATAGTATGTTTTACTTTGTAATGTAATAAGGTCCATGTGACCAATTCTGATATTTTAAGTCAATCTAGGATTGTGTGTTGACAGTTATAGTTTTTTATGCTAGCTGTCTTCTCCCAGCCGCTTGGAAGTCTCCCAGCTGCTAGGAATCATTTCTGTACTACTCATGAGGAGTAGATATATTTGCCCTAGATCAATTTGTTTTAGAGAGTGTATAGTTCAGTATTGCATAGGAGAAACAGGGAAGGTACATTTTTGTGGTTTTACAGAGTAGTGTTGTGCGGTGGAACTATGATATCAAATAGTTGTATGCATTCCTGTGATTGAATAAAAGTAGATCCCATTGGTGTTAATTATCTGATCTCAGATCTACCTGTGTAATCATTTTTCCTATTTGCAGGCGAGATGGATTTACTTATCCATTCCACTAGTTGATTCTTCGAATCGGTGGAATGGCCCTGTACAGTAGATTAGCTTTCCTTTTCATTTTTTTGTTTATGCATTTCATATTTTGGGATCAAGTTGTGGCATGTAGTAATCGTTCCTAGCATCCTCATGTGCTAGGGTTCGAAGGATAAGATTCTAAGCTGAATTTGTTAAGATAGTGGATCAGGCTGATCCTAGATTTTGCTGTGCGAAACTTGTGAAGTTTCGAGGGTTTTACTTTGTTATACATTGGATTTTTCATAGATACAACAGAGTCCACGACAGAGTCAAAGACACGATCGCTGGGGTGGACAAGTCATTGATTGGTCAGAGACATTGGTGTGAGAATGCCCATCAGATAAGGTTCGAGAGGTCATAGTGAGGTCGTATATCACTTCGATGAAAGAGGTATCAGCGTGAGGTAAGGCATCAGCGAAAAGGAGTTGTGCTAGCCCGACGGTGAAGGTCTCACCGAGAGGATCACCGAAATAAGTTCATCGGCTGTCGGTGTGAGATTTATGGTGTCCTCTGATGGGTTAAGTCCCACCGATGATAGCATACACCAAAGGCATCGGTGTGAGGAGAGTATCGACGGAGGATTTTTTTAGTCAGACCGATGAGGGAAGTCTGACCGATGGTGGAGCTAGTACTAAGAGCTTCGGTGTGACAATCAGCATCAGAGACAGGGTGGAAAGTTAGGCCAATAGCTATTATGTTGCCGATAGGCAACCAATAGCGAATATCGATCGACGAGAGGATAACGATCGACAAGAGTGGTAAGGGATTCACCGATAGAGGAAGTGTGGCTGATGAGGACAGAGAGGTCTATTTCAGTGTGACATTAGGTATATCTTGCTGATAGGCAATAAAGCGGAAGACATCCATCGGTGTGAGGTGGAGTTTGGAATGACAATTCTCTTAGGTGCCGATAGTTGTTATTTGGCCGATAGTGTATATCAGGGAGACATTATGGTAGATCTTGCCGATGGAATGAGAACAGTTAAATCTCGCCAAGTTTGAACGCTTGTGCTGGCCACTCTGCATCAGAATGCCTTGAATCACTTTCACAAAATCACAATGCTCATCTAATTCCCATATAATTTCCATCTAATTTCCATCTAGTTTACAAATGAATCCCTAATCATGCTTATATATGCAACTACAAACATTCCCACTAAGAATTTTGTAATTCAAACTTACTGTGTCAGCATAGGACCTAAATAACGGTCATAAACCAACACCTTGAAATTGGTCCCGACCTAAAATAGAGCAGGACTACGGCGCAGGCACCCAATTCCTCCCCTCCCCCCCATTTCAAGCAAGATTTATGTTAAGTGCATCCCCTGAGTCCAATTTGCCATGAAACTTTTGGGTTTCTCATTAGGAGTCATCAAAATCATGCAAGATCCTCTAAATGCATTCTAAAGGACCCGAGAGATAAACCTTAAGAGGAAAAAGCCTCCAAGGTTACTTTTTCCAACATAACATATTGTATCTGCATTATCTTTTTATATCAGTCCTTATAGCATACTATCACCATGACATCATGGTTCCCAACAACATATGTTTGCTTAGGAACTTTATCTTTATGCATGGGATACGTTAGAGCTGGCTATGATTGGAGCCACCCAGGATCTAGGACTTCATGAAAGAACAAGAGAGATCAAATGAGAGAATAATACTATTCTATCAATGAATGCAAAAGAGATACTAGATTGTTATTGGATTGATGTTACAATGCACATGATATGCCTTGCTTATAAAGACAATGATGAAATGTGGGATGTTGTAGTCATGTGACAAGTGGCATTATCCTATGATATGTGACAACTATAGGATAAGATGACAACTATCGACAACTATCAACAACTAGACATCTAGTAGACTCACTAAGTCAACTTAACATGTGTGAATTATGTGTGATGTGTGAATATTATTTAACTAATAAATAGTTAAATAATATGAATTATCCACATAAGGGTAAACCGGTTAGGTAATAACCCTGTTCACACCAACACCCCCCCTTAAGTGCAACTTAAGCAGTAGTTGACTAAAGAAAGATGCAATGATGGATGGTGATGATGGGTCCTGGCTATTAGGCCATGTTAGGTACCCATGTACAACAAATCTCAAGTGGAGAAAAGGAGAAAACCTCATGGGAAAAACTCCTCTCCAAAAGTGAAAATGCATGAAACAATGAAAGTGAAAGAAGTGATAGTAGGAGGACTCAACATGACTCCCCAAGGACAACTTCTATCACATATGTACAATCAATTACCCCCCATAGGAGAGTAAGAGTAAGACTATAGGTCCCCCCCACAATGAAGTAGCTCCTGTGCCGATGGTGAATGCCAGAAGATGAACGGTGGAAAGTGTTATGTACCTGCAAACAACATTCCTCCCCTTAGGAAGAAACCAATCCAAAGGCTGATGTAGAAGAAACTCCATCTCCAAGAAGAGAGATGAGGGAAGAAGTCTCATGATGGGTGTTGTCTCTGAAAACTTCTCAAGTGTCTACATGTCAGAATCAAAGAATGGCACTATGCAATGAGGTGTGAACAATCCAAAATCCTGGGTAGCCGCATGAAGAACAACCTCCAAAGATGCAGTAGATGGGACAATAGTTGTGTTGTAACTGTCATCAAAGAGGAGAGATATCCCCTCAAGTGTGTCCTCCAAATCTGTAATGTGAGACTCACAAAACAAGTCTGATATACCTACCAAGAAAGTATCCCACAAAGCTGTGTCTAAAAGACTGGAATGATCCTGCTCAACTAAAGTAGAAGAAACTATGTCGATGTTGATCTCTAAAGAAGTAGGATGTTGAGGTGATGGAAGCTCAGCACTAGTCTCATGAACCAAAGTGGGTGAAAGAACACCAAGGTTCAAGTAACCAAACTTCTCCTAGAAAACATATTCACACTTGATGCATGAGTGTGAATATCAATCAATGGATCTACATCATTAGAAGAAGCAAAATGGGAGAAAGTATACAAGCAAGATGTATGATTAAGCATCCCAACAACAATGGTATCTCTTCTCTCCAGGTCTCGTATGATCACTAAATTAGGAGTGAACTCAACTATCTTCCCTACACCACAATGAATAATCTGGTAGATGAAAAGGAGATTGGTTGATAAGGAAGGTACACACAACACATTGTTAAAAGTACTCTCACCAACATCAATAGTTCCTTTACCAATTTCATGCATGTATGTGTTGTTACCCATCAAAATAGGTGGTAAAGTACATGACTCAAATGAAGAGAACATCCCTTGTGAAGATGCCATATGATGAGAAGCTCCAGAATCAAGAAGCCATCTCTCTAACTAAAGACTTATAGAAGCAAAGAGTGCTTATCCTTTGTTTGTCCCATTTGCAATGCCTGTTGTCCCTATCTATGTAAATGATGATGGTGTCGAAGAAGAGGATGTACTAGGTGATGATGATGGCATTTGGATATTGTGCTTTTGAATAATGTGAGTCAACTCATCAATTTTCTTCTCATAACATTTATGCTCATCATGTCCCAGTTTCTTGCAATATGCACACTGTGGTCTCTCCTTAGCTGATTCCTCCTTGGGAGAGGATAAGGACTTAGGTGATTTGGTTGACTCTTTTGCTTTCTCATTGTTCTTGAAATCCCTATTTTTTTGTTTCTTGTCTTTGCTAGTTGAAGCCTTTTGATCCTTTGTACCTTGATTAGCAAGAAGAGCTTGAGGTTTAGGAGACTTCAATGTGCCCATGTGTACTAACTTAGCTTTCTCCCTTGTGAGTGATGCAACAACCTCATCAAGTGAAAGCATTGTGAAAGCTTTCCCAAGTGCATCCATAGTAGCATAAAAGGTAGAAACAAAAACTGAATAGTCAGGACCAAGCTTGGCAAGGATTGAAAGAATCAATTAAGTGTCCTCTTTCTCAATTACACATTGTTTGAGTTGCAATCTAAGTGACTTTAGTTTTGTGAAGAAGTCTTGGATGCTTGCAAAGTTGGTTGGATTCAAACCAATGAGTTCATTCTCCAATTTGAAACCTCTCATAGTATCTTGTTTACCAAAGAGAGTTTCTAAGGTAGTCCACACTTCATTAGGCATTGTACAAGATTCAATATGAAAAAGAAGATCAAGAGAGATAGACAAGCATAGTGTTCCATAGGCTTGATCACATCTATTATACCACTTTCTCTTTTCTGCAGTTGTTGTTGGTTCAATTTTTATACCCATTGTTGCTCTGAAATTTTAAACTTCTTAAATGAATCTCCATTTTAGTTTTCCACTCATGATAGTTATATGGTGTGAGTAGAGTAAGTTTGTTTGGATCCATGATACAAGAGTACAAAAAAGAACACAAGTACAACCCCCTTGTTACTCAATCAAAGAGATCACCCTCCAAAAAAAGATTGTGGCACTTTATACTTAGCGCAATTTACAATTGTCAACAAGGGACCAAAAATGGGAGAGCATCAAAATCTCTTAAAATTGAGATCTAAAGGAGATTACAATCACTCACAATGATTTACTAGAGCAAACAAATCCCTCGTAAACAAGTTTCACTTACTCAAGTTTCAAAATGCCCAAATTATCACTCAAAAGCCAAAAAACTGACAAATGAAATAAAATGAACTTGGTACGGAATCTGAGAAAAGTGGATAGATGGATTTGTAGAGCTCCTAAAGACCTTTTCGATGCCGTAAGAATCATAAAATCAGAGATTGTGGCAGAAAGTTGTGAGCTTGGAAGCGAAAAACAAAGATCTATCTTCAAACTACTATATCAATCACTTGCAGCAGAATATCAAAAAACTATTAATGCCATTGCGAAGTGCTCTCTGTCAGCTTTCCAACGATATCTTGTTTGTCCAATTTGGCCTCCATGGACAAAAGTTATGCAAAAAAAACCCTGTTTAGGGCTTTGAGGGGCAAAAATGGCCCCCGGCGCTGACATCAAGGAAATATTCCTAGAATATTCCCTTTCATTGGAAAAAATCCCCCTTCGGGAAAAGATAAAATTGCCGGTCAAATGCAAAACCACCCCTGCAGGTTAAAACCATTGTCTGATTTTCTCAAAACCGTCCTTTTCCTCGTGGAAACCGTTGTTTTTGGTCAAAAACTGCTAATCAGATTATTGCAACCGCTGAAACAATTGGTGCAAAACTACCTTTTTTGTGAAAACTACCACAAAAAATTGCTGCTACCTGGCATTTTATGTAAAAACCAGCCAGTTTAAAGGCTGTTGGCAGTTAAATGGTTGCATGTGGTTTGAATGGACCGCCATAGATTTTAACTGCATATGCCTCTGCCAAGGGTTTGCATTCACCCACCATTAGAGGGTTTGATTTGTCTACCGTGGGGTTTGACTGAAGATTCTGCCACCAAGTAAAATGTTGTGGTTGAAGCCGTTATTGCCTATGGCAAAGACTTAAAAAAATGTCGATCAATGTTTGTGCTTGCTTGACTGTTTAAAAAACTATCGCCAGAAATTGTGACTCCTCGACAATTTGTATACCCACCCATATTGTATTGATTGTCGGGGATTATTATTGATGCCACTAAAGGTTTACAGCAAACTGCCTTAGGATTTGCCTGCCTAAAATGAAGTGACCGCCAGTAGAGTTTATGGCTACCGGGCGGTGTATATGCAATCACTACCAAAAAAACTTTTGATCCGCTGATGGAGAATATGTGACAGCCGCCGAGAGGGTTTTAACTGTTGAATAGTGGTTTTTGACCATCGCTTGAGATTTGGACAAGGCCACGTTGCCCATTTAGAGGGTGGCGGGTACCTGCCACTATGTACGTGTCCCTACAGATAGGGTACTATCATACCCCTAAAAAATATCCGCAGACAAAAAAAATCTTCAGACAAGAAATAAAACCAATGAATAATTTTTATTACCCAATGGATTTTTCAAGATTTGGATTCACTGATGTAGGCACTTGCACAGGTGAGATTCTATGAATATGCTGCAGAATATTCCACTACAGTCCGTACGGTCAAGGAGGCAAAAAAAATTGGCTTTCGCTGCAACTTTCTCTAATTTCGATGAATTGACAATCAATCTTGAGGTTTAGAGCAGCTAGATAGTTTGCAGTTGATGGATGTAGATTTGTCATGGAGTAGATTTGCTAGTACCTGCCAAGTTGTGTAGGTTGATCGCACACAGAGTACTATACCATGAGACAAATATATTCTACAAAAGAAACTATTGACCACCAAATTAATTAATAAACCAGCGAATCAAAACATTACCAAATGGATAATACACCCGACAAAGATTCTACCTACGCTAGGACAACATAGTACGAAGATTCTAGGAATATGCCTATGTAATAGGGAATATTCCCTATAGAAATTTCGTATGACCGGGAAGTAAAAAAATTTGCCTCTCGCTGCAACTTTGTCTGATTTGGATGATTTTACAGTTGATTTATAGGTTTTTAGTGTCTTGAGCATGATGGTAGGGTCAATTTTTGCCCAAACTGCTCTGAAGTTGCAGATGCCCCCTGGATCAAGTATCCATCCCCTAAATTGAAAATGCTATAGATTTGGCCTCTGGTGTCTGATTTGGATGAAACAAAAGCCGATCTCAACTATCTCGCACCTCCTGAACACAATGGTGTGCTCAGATTTGTAGCAACATGCTCTGATTTGGACCTACAATACAAGGCTACAAAGAGGAAACCCTCACAAATCTGGTATTTCTATCAAGTTTTTCTAATTCTCTAGGTCATCATTCGATGCAAGAGAAGAGAATACTCAACTATCAAGATCCACCATGAATTGTACTAAAGATCTCTCAAAAAATGACTAACACAAAGTGATTCTTCCTAGAGCTCTTATACCATGTTAGAGTTGGTTATGATTGGAGCCACCCAGGATCTAGGACTTCATGAAAGCACAAGAGAGATTAAATGAGTGAATAATGCTATTCTATCAATGAATGCAAAAGAGATACAAGATAGTTATTGAATTGATGTTACAATGTATATGATATGCCTTGCTTATAAAGACAAGGATAAAATGTGGGATGTTGTAGTCATGTGACAAGTGTCATTATCCTATGATATGTGACAACTATAGGATAAGATAACAACTATCAACAACTAGACACAACTAGACATCTAGCAGACTCACTAAGTCAAATTAACATGTGTGAATTATGTGTGATGTGTGAATATTATTTAACTAAGAAATAGTTAAATAATATGAATTATCGACACAAGGGTAAACCGGTTAGGTAATAACCATGTTCACACCAACAATTATCACCATGGTTCCTTATGTACCTTGGTGCTTAATATCCTTTGCTATATCAAATTAGGTTGGCCTCACTAGATTACGGCATAATTTGTCTTCTTCATCCATTTCATCCATCACTTCTCTTCCGTCCATCTCATTAACTAGTCTATTTCATCCATTTCAAGAGCACACCCATGTTTTTGTAACCCACTTGTCCTCTCGAGGGGGCATCACCTTCCCATATTACCTTCATTCCTTCAATCAACTAGGGTAAAATTTTATTTTCTTTGATACAACGCCACTTTTGTCCAGTCATGGTGCCATATCAAAGAGGGGAAAAATGTAGATGGAAAATGACATAGTCTATGCCACCATTTTTGCCATCATACTAACACCACGCTAACACCATTTTCATACTAACTTGTCCCCCCCTTTACCATCTAAATTAATTAAATAAATTATTTTATTTAATTAATTTATCTAATTTTCCATTATCCTCCATCTATCCCATTATCCATCACCCTAAATTAATTAAATAAATCCTATTTTATTTATAATTATCTCTTTTCTCCATTAGCCTAAATTAATTAAATAAATTTTGTTTATTTAATCAATTAAACCTTTACCTTTTGTCAACCTTTGTTAATTAAATAAATTTTATTTATTTAATTAACTAACTCATCCCACTAATTTCCTACAATCATGATTAATTAAATAAATCCTATTTAATTAATCGTAACCCTCATTTAATCACCTTCTTACAATTAATTAAATAATTCTCATTATTTAATTAATTGGCTTGACACATGTCACTATCCTCATCCTTCCATAAATAAAATCAAATTAAAAATTCCACCACTAGAGGATAAAAATCCAAAATTCTACTATTCCATAAATCCTAGCCCTCCATTTCAAAAGATACCCTAAGAGGCATTACATCCATTGATCCCACCTCTCAATCCTATTTGACCTTAGCACCACTCAATCTAAGCCCTTCATTCCACCTCCTAATCTCAGCTCTTGATCTATCCTATCCAAAAATCTATAAATTGAGCCCTCCTCTAGCCATTATCATAGATCTTCTAGTTGCAACCTTATGCTGTCAAAATATCCTTTCATTTAAAGCATTATCATCTCCATTGAAGCTTGTTACATTGGTTATTAAGAGCAACCCACATAGCTTCCTATCAAGGAGCATAACCGAGTGGCCTTGGGTGCATGATACTTCCATTCTATTAAGGAGAAGGAGTGGATTAAGGTAAAAAGGTATAGCTTTTGGTTTATCTTTTGTGTTATTGCTTCTGCCTATTTTCACCATCTTCACCAACAACTAGTTCACCAAATGTGATCAAGTTTTGATACCAATTGAAAGGAAATAAGGTGTGTGGAAACACTTCCTACACCAATCTAATGAGGAGAGTATTGTACAAATTTTTAATCTTTTCAATTATATGAAGAAAATAGACAACATTTATACATAAAATCAATAATAAGCAAATATACCGTAACACCATATATACGCGGGGAAAACCCTTTCAAGAGAAAAACCCCACACTCCAAAAGTATGCTGAATGTATTATAAATTCAATACAAGATTACATACACTTGTAAAGAAAGTTTATTACAAGATTTCACCAACATACAATTTCTGGAGTAATTCTAGTAGCATAACAGAACCTACATAAAACGACCAATACAAACTCCTCAAGCCTCTAATTTATAGACTTTTGGCAACCAAAAAACCATTTATAGTTTACCAAAACCATGTGCTAAACCCCCCATGAGGTGTGGTGCCCGAGATAGGAAAGATTCTAGTCTAAAATTAGGCTACCACATCCAAAGTAAATTCACCTATCTTTTACCCTTACAGTTGTCATAAAATCCATCATAACATTCTTAAAAATAGGCTTTCCATAATATACCACTAAGTGGGCATCTTTTGGCAACTAATATACCAATTTTCAAGGCATCGACATGTGGCAAAAGTGCCAACTAAAAACAAATGTCCCATTTTAATGGAGCACAAATATTTAATGCAAAAACATTATGAGAAAATATTAAATAAGAAATAAACTTAGGAATTGTCAAAGTTGAGACACCTTAATTCCCAACACATACACCACGAGCACAAAAGGAACCTAGAGTCATAGACTCAACCCAAACAAAGCACAAGTTTTGCATATAATTTGAATAGATAAAAATGCATCATTTACCAGTCTAGTGACAATCAACTTTAGAAATCTACATCATAATTACACATCTTCAATCATCAAACTAAGTACCCCTATTATCTCTACATTCACTTTCCTAAATTAAAATTAAATACATAATTACCCATATCCACAACTCATAATTATTAATCTAAATTAATTTATTTTTAATTATAAAGATTTCATTTGATCAATCTAAGATAAACTTAGAGCATGTAATGAATCCCCCTAATATCATTTCAAAAAATAGCATCATTTTGAGGCTCCACATCATAATAACTAAAAACCCTGTTGTAACCATTCATCAAAAGCTTAGACTTTCCACCATTTTCTCTATTAATTAAAAATATATATATATATATATATATTTTATACTTATTCTTAACAAATATTGTGAGATTAAATTCCTAATATATGTAAGCACTTAATAGTAAATGCTTTCCTCACATGATCTAACTAGATTTAGCATGAAATAATTAATGAAAAAAAGTTTGGAAAACGAAATATTTGTCTTGAACATCTCTAACAATTGTTATTCATAATCATCCTCTAAAAATGATATACTTCCTGTAAATACTAACAAAAATGAAATAATTCCTACAAGTATTAATAAAAATGATTGTTATTATTTATAATCATCCTCTATAAATAATTCCTACCAAGTACTAAAAAAAAATTGATATTTACGGGCTGAAAACATAGTGCCGTCATTGGATAAGTGGTTCTTTATGAAAAGTTGGGATAAGGTTTTCTTTGTTTTGAAAAAAGATCTGCATAAACCTTACATTCATGTGACTTGCATCATGCTAGGGCCTCCAAATGGACAATATCGTGCATGCTTGAAATTTTCAATTACATCGACTCTTTATTAAATTTAATTTTCTTCTCTAACATCAATCTCATATAATTCACTCTTGAACAAGGTGAAGGCTTCAGTTATAGTTAAAACTTTATAAAAGTTAAAAGAGAGATTAATCAATCACATTATTGATAAATTATTTTTTAATATTATTTGTTAAAATTTTTGTATATAGACTTTTATAAAAGATAAATATTTATTTGTTAAAAATTTTGTATATAGACTTTTATAAAAGATAAATATTTGTTTAATATGAAAAAATACAGATTTCTAAATAGTTCTAGGTACAATAAGTAATAACTAGTTAAAGAATTTTCATTGCAATAGTTATATTTGTGGAGTACTAATAAGAATATTAAGATATGATTAAGCTTTAATAAAAGTACTTAAATGATAATATTGTGCTTCTATCCATAAAATGAACACTTTTACATTGTGAAAGGCTGGTCTTTATCACTAGTTATTCTTAAAGATCATCCATTTTAACAATCAAATGTTAATTTTGACCAATAAAAACAGGACAAATATTTACCACTTTTTAAAATTACTATTGATTGTTTGATATTAAAACACTAAGGACATTCGTTGAACAAGGATAATAGTCATTATCCATGTATCTCAGTATATTTATAGGATCTTTATCCCAGTATATTTGTAGACCCTTAAGGTCACATATTGTCTGTGTCATACTGTTGCGATTATACTGCTTGATGTTTGAAATACTACAACAATACTACATATTTTTCCCAACCACAAAGTGTTCAATGAAAATCAAATATGGATCTAGAAACAAACTGAAAGGCGTGAACAAGGAAAAAAACCAGGCAAACATAGAGAAGGTGGCGATATGATGCAAAGAATGAAGGTGATCTTTCCCAAGAAATGGAAGCCTGAGCATAGCTTGGATCCTTGACATGTTCACATCCTTGAGAACAATCTTCTGCTGTTTTGAGATGGGAAAGTATGTGAGGGAATACACGCTTGTGAGAATTCTCTCCAATAAGGAGATCAGAATGGCCAAATCCCTCGACAACTACTCTTTCATGGTGGAAATCTGGTTGATGGAGCTTCATGAACCGGTTTGCAAGGAGAGAGGTCGCTGGAGTCACGAGGAGAGACCTTCCACCAGATATATATGTAGTGGGCAATGGCATCCTCTCTGGATGGATGAGAAAACTGTTGTTTCCTTTTGAATCCACGATGTGACCAGCAATGCAAATTGAACGAAGATGAGGGAAATCCGCCATTGGCAGACAAGGCAATGCTTGCTTGTAGAGCCAATGGTGCATGGTGCTAGATATGTTGTCATGCCAAAATGTGCTCCCAAAGATCCCAGAGAAGACTTCACATTCATCTAATGCGCATCTCTCTGTCCGAGGGATGACCTTGGATATGGACTTGAGCAGCTTGTGTCTCCATTCTCCTTCGGAATTCTCAGGCATTTCTAGCACTGTGTTCTTCCCCAAGATTGCCATTGAAATCTGCAGAACAAAGTTGCACAATGAGACTTTTTTTCTTAGGTCTAAAACAAACTTGAGCATTGTTCACCAATTAGCTGAATTTTAAAAGTTCTTTGACTTGGATATTGGTCTCTCATTGGATTACCAAGGTAACCAACAAGATGATGCACTGTACTAGCCAACAACAAAACGCTAATTCTTAAATATCATCCACTTCAACAGTCAAAAGTCAATTTTGGTCAATAAAAATAAGACAAATATTTACCATTTTTTGTTATAAACGAGGTCTAAAATTGCTATTGACTGTTTAACCATTAAAATGGATGATATTTAAGTAGAGTGCAACAAAACAAGCTCAAATCCACATTGATTCCATGAGAAAATCTTCGTCTAAACTTCTCCAAGTAGGAAGTAACAACTGAGATTCTTTCTCATGAAGTCTTTGTAGATGTGTGTTTATTGTTTGTATGGTTTTGTGTAACATACTCATATTGATTTTCTTGGTATTCCTATGCATGAATCTCATTTATTTTTGTAAACTCAACTAAAACCATTGGCACTCAACTTAAATATCATCTATTTTAATGGTCAAACAGTCGATAGCAATTTTACACCTCATTCACAACAGAAAATGGTAAATATGTCTTATTTTTATTGGCAAAAATTGACCTTTGACTGTTGAAGTGGATGATATTTAAGAATAGCCAACAATTGGGTACATATGCTATACATCAAAAAGTTTTCTTTCTTTTGAGATTTCCATGGTCCAAGACAGACAGCTTATTATAAGGTGATTGGAAATAGATGGTATTAGAAAACTTACAGGGATTAGTGGAAGCATGAGCTTGATGAATGCAGAAGTTGTGACCTTGAAAAACATTGATGAGTTCGTGCAAACTAAAGAAGCAACATTATGAGCTGATATATGGCCTCCTAGTAGTGCCATATGAATTGCAAGGCCCCCAACACAGTGTGCAATCACATGGACCTTGATATCAGGCCCATGTATCTCTGTAATCCTTGCAATAGCTGCATTCATAGGAAGATAAAATGAGAATCACCAGTATGGATTAGAATAAGAGCCCTCTACACCTTTACCAAAAATAAGAATATAAATGCAAAAACAGATTTCGGCAAATAAGCACCGGCTGGGACATCAAAGCGAGCAATATCTTCAATTGTGAATTTGTTGGAGGAATGTAAAGGGTGCAAACGATTTTGTAACAACCATGCTTCGTATCCTTCATCAAGTAAAGTTCGGACTAAATCCATGGGCTCAGTAGGTAGACAGAAACTCTCTGTTGAATGCCCATTTAACAATAGCACAGGATAATTCTTTGTTGGACAATCAGATCCGTTGCTCTTTGAAGTACATTTCCATTGTTTGCAGCTGAATGGAGACCCATCACCTCCACATACATTAATATTCCATATTAGAAACAAATGGAATTCTTGAAGAATGAAGGTTGCAAACTATGATAATGCACACATATCAAAGCAAAGAATTATATTTTTTTTAAAATGTTGAATTCAAGAATGGAAGAGATGATTGTTAGGTGAGGAGAATTAAAGGAGAATTCTTCAAACAAATCTCCTTATTCCAAGGAATTGTAAGAACTGAACAATTGAGAAACAAAAACATGGGGTAACCCCAGAAAAATTGGCTCTTAAAACCATGAAGCATCCCTCCTTACCTGCTGTTATCTCATGCAATACATGGCACGGATAGTTATGTTGCTTAATGGTGCCATAATCATTTGACAAAACTCCTCGAGGTCTTTGTAAAAAGTACGTTCTGATTAGGCTTTGCACCAATAATGATACAAACTTGCCTTTCCAATTTCCTCTCAAGGTGATCAAACTTCGTAATAGCCCAATTGCGGATATTTTAAGATCACCCTCCAACTCAACCAGGTCAGAATTAAAATAGGCTGTCCTATAATTCTGGTGGTTCCAAGTAATCTGACGAAGGTTTGCATGCAGTGTTGTTGATTCTTTCCATCCAAAGCAGCCGAATAAGAATGGGTGCATTGTCTTCTTGCCTTCCAAAATGTATCTGCTTTTCAAACATGCGTCAAAATGGGGTTTTAAACTGTAAATTCTTTTGTACACATAGGGATTAAAATGAGTTCTAACTGGAAACGCAGAAGTGTCTTGTGTTTAGAATCTTGCAATAATGTGATTGAACATTGGAGAAATTTGTATTCAGTAAAACGCTCAAGAAAAATTGAAGTCTAACCATACATACCCAGCTGGATTCAAGTTGAAAATGGCATACCTTGCACCTGAAGCTGATGAAAGAAGAAGATGGTAGTGCATATATTGAGTATAAGGTGTTCGAGGGTTTAACCAACACATGTTGACGGTCCCATCCACTATGTAAAGATTATCTTTATGGAGGGATTTCATTTGCATGTATCCTCCAACTTCGCCTCTCAAAAGAGGATGACCATCTCCGAACCCTCTGTTTTTGCATCCTAAATCCCTTGAATCCCAAGGATTCATCTTAAGCACTAGATGCAGTGTGCATGGCATACCTCCTAGTTCCCCATTCATGGATTCCCTGAAAATTGGACCCCTAACTTCCTTCTGCATTTGCCTGCTGTCATATACTTCAGGCCTCTTGATGATTCCACTGAATACAGGATTATGTAATCCTTGTCTATCCTTTGCATATGCAGTTTTGACGATAAATTTTGCATCCTCTTCTCCCTTCTGATCAGAAACGTTTGAACCAGCTGAAATTGGGTTTCTATCAATTGGGGTATTGATTATCCTTTCAACATCGTGGAAGTGGATTTTAGCAGAAAATTGTGATTTTATTGATGTTTTGAATTTGAGAGCATCGACTACAAGGCCGACAGCCACATACTCTGCAACTGTGCAGATTGTCAAAGATGGATTAAGGCCTACTGCACAAGGAATCAATGAGGCATCACATACATATAGACCTGAATGCACTGCAAATCCAGGCTTTGGGGAAGCTGCTTGAGATTGTGAAGAATTAGTGTAAGGATTGAAGACTTGCCCAGATGGGTTTGCAACACCCATGGAAGGATCATGAGCTGCATTGCATCCCCCAAGAAGATGAACTGATGTGCTACGAAACCTGGACATAAATAAAACTCCTCCCAAGCGCTTGGCAAGCTTCTGAAATGCTTTCATTTTCCGAGGAAGTAGTGTGTCCTGAGGAGGACAGAATTGGATGCGATCTGTTTTATTATCTAGTGAAATTTTTCCATCCCCGTTATCAAAGCCCATCATATTCAGAACCAATGCTTGGGAATCCAATGTTTTTGTTAGGCGTTTAAATTTCTCTATAATACTTTGCAAAAGCGGGTGGACCTGAGGCCATGGCCATCCATAGCTTCCTATCCCTTTGACTAGCAAATGAGGATAAGCAGTAGGAAGGACTCCAGTCTGCATCAACATAATAACATAGAATCATCAGTAATATTCTAGTATAGAATGCATGGATGATTATGAATTAGAGAAGTTTATTTTATCAACAATTTAAAATTTCTTCTCTAAGAATTATCAGCAACCTGGATTGTGAATCCAAGAGAAGAAGTGTAAGAACTTGTAATGGATGGGCCTGGACGATCTGCCTTAGCAATGGAAGCAAGTTCATTCTTATTTAATCCATAACCATTTAATGGTGCAGTACTTCCTGCTACATAGGCCATATTGTTTCCATTGCAACTTAATCCCAATCCTAGCCTTTCAGAAAGCCCGAGGCCTCTCTTTCTGGACTGGAATAGGATCTCTGCAGTGCCCAACACTCCAGCTGCAGTAAAACAACCATTGTGTAAGACTTTTACAAAGCCAATTAGCAAAGATTAAATGTCTATTATTAATATCTATCATAAATGATAGACAAGCATTTTTCTTTTACAACGTTGTATTAAATGTCTATTATTAATATCTATGATAAATGATAGACAAGCATTTTTCTTTTACAACGTTGTATCATTATTATCTTTGAGAAGGCCAGATCTTTGGTGCATCTCAGAACGTTAAATCATTATAGTGAAAAGAGGTGAATTTTGAAGAGTAGATGGAAAGACAAGATACCAGAGAGGATCACAAAATCTGATGACAAATATTGTAACTCGTCCAAATGTATTCGCCATCTTCTCTTTGGTCTTTTGTCCATGCCTCTGCAACAGCAACTTTGAAGACTTTCATCTAGATTTTCCACAATGAATCGAACTTGGCATTCGGTTTTTATCTCACAGCCAGCCTGTAAGAACAACTACAGTACAAAATGCATTACAAGCAAAATTCGAAGAAAATCTAAAATTGAGACAAAGCAAAATTCAATCCAAGAGTGAATTTTTGCCTCCAATAAACCTACATAATTATTAGAAATCGGCTATACAAATGGAATATTCAAGAATATCCTAATGGTATGAGAAATGAATTACACAAACAAGTTATAGTTTAAAGCATCCACTTAGAATCAGACTACAAGCTTACAAACATATTTTGTAAGCTACAATATAATATAAATTCTAGAAACCCAAAACAGTAATTAAATTAGAGTTACAAACAATACATATTCTTATCTTAAGATTCAAATAAAATAGGAGACATCTTAAGGTCTCCATAAACCAGTTAAGCTACTAAGAACTTTAAAATAGATTGTATATACAAAACTCAAAGCTAACTATCCACTTTACAGGTCAATTTGATCAGAGGGAAAGTTCAAGTTCTAAGAAATATTAAACTCGTTACAACAACTTGCCTGAATGGCCAAGGCAAGATAGTTTTTGTCTGTGGAACCCTTGGAATTGTAAGGACATCCAGATAGACAATTTCCACAGGCCATGCAAGCATTCTGATGCAACCCTGCTGAGTTTTCACCCTGGTTGAACTTGACAGTCATTTGAATTGGATCCACAGTGCTTTCCTCGATCTCCCCTGAAATATCTGTCATAACTTTCGAGATGGGAAATTTGTGGGGAATTTCTTCTGGCTGCAACATCCTTGTTGCTCTGGCCTGGGAGGAACTCCAACTCCCTTCCCATTCTTTAGGCCATCTCGGATCTCGCCTTGCACGCATTGGTGTTGGGGCCATGATACCTGCATTTATCAGAGATCCACCTCCCAATCCTGAGCATACCATCGCCATAGAGTCTTCTTGCTTGATTAGCTGCTACAAAATTCATAAATATGATTAGGGATAAAAAAAAAGGCTCAAAGCCTTGTAAAGCTGTCTACTACCCTTGTGATTGAATAAATTAAAATGAAATCATACAAACCATAAAAACAAGCTTTGGCAAAAGAATCCTGGAAGGAAGGGCTAACTCTAATGCAGTAAAGGATTAATCACCCTTGTTTTTAAATTGGGCACAACTACAACTACAGATATTCCAGGCAACCTCAGTAAATGACAATCTTAAACCAAAACTACCAAACAAGCTTTGGGAATATATATGATGTCCATAAGAACAATCTTTTAAACAACGAGATACACTTTGACAGATCTTTAACATCAATCTTGGCTTTAAAAAATTCGAAGTTTTCTCTCTGTCATCAAAACCCACCTGGAACAGGGCACTTTTGCTTCCATAGCATCCTAAATTTGGAGTTTCTATCCTGGTAGCAAGCATTGCTTGAAAAGTATTTGTGGGAAAGTCTTCTGCCTCCCATTTCCTTCCTTTTTCAAGCAGACAAACTTTCAGGCCAGCCTGAGAAAGTCTGAAAGCAGCAACGGATCCCCCATATCCAGAACCAACAACAATTGCATCATACTCATACCCACTTCTACTCATTTCATCATAACTACTACACTTTATTCCATTCAATTGTGAATCTTCCTCCATTTGAAATTTTTCACAATATTCAAATATTCACAATCCAATCCAATTCAGATTAAATTGAACCTCCCACTTTGCATAAATTTTGAATCCCCGTTCAACTTGCTTGAAATCATCTATATCAATAACTGATAAATTTCATTTAACGTGGACTACGAGACGTTGTGGGAAATTTTCCACAGAGACTAAAACGCTCAAGCTTTGGTAAGAACAAACATTCTATTCAAATGTTGAGCTTCTCTCTATTATAACACCACCCTGTGTCTTGCCAGCTGTCATTTGGCTTATGGTCTAGTAGTAAACCTGTGGGAATTTATCATTGTCAGTCAGGTTTCATACAGCTGTTTGCCGATTGAGAATTTCCAAGCATCGTATGAATCAATGATTTGAATCTATCACCTGCTTGCCAGCTAAGAAACCACAAGAATTCTACGAATCAGACAGAATCTTTTTGTTAGATAGTTCTGATTCTAGGATTGCTTGCCGGCTAAGAATCTCCAAACATTCTATGAATCAGCCAGCATTTTATCTTTTCTCTTTTTTGGTGATAGTTTTGATCCTAAGAGCTGCTTGCCGGCTAAGAATCCCCAAACATTCTATGAATCAACCTGCATCTTTTTACTAGATGGTTTTGATTCTAAGAACTGCTTGCCGGCTAAGAATACAAACACATGCTTTGAAGCAGCAAGCATCCAATAAGAATATGTAGAAGTTTGCTGTCCCAAAATCATTATGAGGCCAATGTTACTAACATAGTTGTTGTGGGATCCTGACAACAGTCACAAGTGACAGGCATAGAATCTGAAGGCTTTTCCCTGTTTTTAGAAATATTTTAGAATTGTTGAAACTCCCTAGAGAAGTTGACGTTTCCTACTTGTTATCCCTTTTTGGCATTTTTAGAATCTTTGAAACTGACTCCAGATGTTGACGTTTTGTATTTGTATTTGTAGTACAGGTTGCAGCCATGGGCTCAGGGTTCAGTGCATATCTAAAACAATTTAAATTCAATTTTTAAATAGAAGGGCATAGTGTTAATTCGGAGGGGAGTTAATATGCCGGTTTCTCTAACTTCTGAATCTGTCTGAACAATAATGAAGTGTTTGAAACTTGAAAGTATTTTGAAGATTAAATAATTGAAAAATTAACTCAACAAATAATCCAGCCCTCTGTTCCACTTGACAGCAAAATTATCAACGTGCAGTGCAGTCAACAATAATTTCAACCGTGTGCAGCAGTCATCTTTGACATTTCTGTAATTCCTATTGGACTTATTAATTATGTAGTTGTTTTTTCTTGACTTTTAGGGTTTGCATTTAGTTTTGTAGTTGAATTATTGGTCATTGTGGTTGTGTTCCATTACTCACTTGTATTTCTAAAACTCTTTATATTGATGCCCTGCCTCTTCTTCTCTAAGGCAATTTGGAACTTTTGTATTTGACTTGTTTTGTGATCAGCATATTATTGTTATTCTCTTATTTGCCTTCATCATATTTTAAAAATTAAGAAGGTAAAAGTATTTTATTGAAGTCAAGAGTTTCAAATATTTAAGTTGTTTTTGAATATAAGGAAAAAGGTGCATAGAAAGTGTTTTATTTGTAAAGAGATAAATTAATCTTTTGTAATTAAGTGCATTATCAGTTGAAACCGACACTTATTCGGGACAAAATAATATAAATATCTTTATGTGTGTGGGTCCCATTTGAAAGGACATGGAGATTATCCATTTCAGAGATTTCTCTAGGTTATTTGTGTTGAGCTTTTGTAATGAAATAACTTGCACAATGGAAGAAGATGATATTAAATATTCTGCAAATACTTGATAATAACTAAGAATAACAGGCCACTTCGAGGGGGCAACCTCTAAATATCTCCAATGAGAAGACACTTCACAATATGATGATGAAATAAGACTCACATCCTCCTATATATACCTAATTATTCTTAGGTTGAATAGACACACCCCTATATAAGACCTAGTCCGACCTATCTAACTAAATAATAATATAATTTAATGATAACATGACTTAATTAGGAGTTAAGATAGCCACAAGCTGACTATTCATAACCCAATGTACACCAATATTAAGGGTATAGCATGCCCCCCCTCTTCAAAAAAGCATTGTCCTCAATGCTAACCAAGTGTGGATTCTTTTCAATGAACTCCTCGTCCTCCCATGTGGCCTCTTCAACTAGTAAATTCTTCCATTAGATGAGGTACTCAGTGAGGGTTCTATTCCTCAGCTTCTTCATGCGTGTTTGAAAAATGCACTCTAGTTCCAAAATGATTCTTCCTTCTTCATCGAGCTCTAGTAGTATTGTTTGAGTAGGAATATTATGCCTAATTACCTTCTTCAAACAAGAAACATGAAAAACTAGATGTATCTTTGTTGTTGGTGGCAACTCTAGCTTGTAGGCAACACTACCAATCTTTTGCATGATTTGGTATGGCCCATAATATCTTGGAGACAACTTATTATTCTTTTTTTGTTGCTTTAGTGAGATTTGCTTATAAGGCTGCAATCTCAAGAAGACCCAATCCCCAACTTCAAAATTTCTTTTACTACGATGTTGGTCCACCTATTGTTTCATTTGATTTTGTGCCATGGCTAAATTCTCCTTGAGTCCTAAAAGTACTTGTTGTTGATGAAGCAAGTGGTCCTCTACTACCTGAACTCTTGGTGACACCTTTAATGATGATGTGATGGAAGGAGGATGATATTCATAAAGTGCCAAAAATGGAGGCATTTTTTATGAGCTATGAAAAGAAGTGTTATACCACCATTCTACAAGTGGTAGCCAATCTACCCATTGAGACTGTTTCTCTAAAGTGAAACAACGTAGATATTCTTCCAAACACTTATTAACAACCTCAGTTTGCCCATCTGATTGAGGGTGGTATGAAGAACTATGAGTCAATTGAGTACCCAAACATGAGAATAAATCTTTCCAAAAGTGACTAGTAAATATAGGATCAGGATCACTGACAATAACCTTAGGTATACCATGTAGCTTTTGGATATTCTCCAAAAAAACTTTTTCCACTGCACTTGATGTAAAAGGATGTGATAATGCGATGAAATGTGCATATTTAGTGAGGCGATCAACTACTACCATGATGAACTTATGACCTTTAGATTTGGGAAGCCCCATGATGAAGTCTATGGATACCTCTTCCCAACGCTGGCTAGGAATAGATAAGGGCTGCAAGAGACCTGGTGTCTTAATTGTCTCCCCCTTATTTCTTTAACAAACCAAACATTCCACCACAAATTTTTGAACATCACATTTTAGCCCTTCCCAAAAAAATCTTGCTTGACCCGATGATATGTCTTCAAAAATCTTGAATGACCACCAACTGAGGACTCATGTAGCTCTATGAGAATATTGTGTTTAAGAGTGGAATTCTTGCAGAGATATAAGTGCTCTTTATACCAAAGAGTATCCCCCTTCAAACAAAACTTATCTGAACTACTAGGATCACTTTTTAATTGTTGGATGAGATTACTTGTTGCAACATCATTTTGCCACTCTACTTTGGCTTCTTCCACCCAATTTGCTTGTAATATTGAAAGGGCACACCATAAGGCTTCATCTTTCTCATCATTCCTAGAAAGTGCATCTACCACAATATTTTCCTTCCCTTTCTTATATACAATCTCAAAGGCATATCCCAAAATCTTAGTGACCCACTTTTGTTGCTCTTCAGAGGATAATCTTTGTTCCAAAAAATATTTTAGGCTATCATGATCTGTCTTAACCTTGAAGTGTCGACCCATTAGATAAGGCCTCCATTGTTTAACTGTGTGAAGGATCGCTAGCATTTCCTTCTCATAAATAGGTTTGAGCTGATTCTTACCCTTTAATTGACGACTCTCAAAAGCAATTGGTTGACCTTCTTGCATGAGAACTGCTCCTATCCCATTTCTAGAAGCATCACATTCCACAATGAATTCCTTGGTGAAGTCTGGAGTGGCAAGCACTGGAGTTGTACACATAGCCTCCTTCAATTTCTCAAATGTTGCATTAGCGGACTCATTCCAATGAAAAGAATCCTTCTTCAATAGAGTGGTGAGGGATGCTGCTATATGACCATAATTCTTCACAAATCTTCTATAGTACCCTGTCAATCCCAAGAAACCCCTCAGTTTCTTAATGGTTTTTGGAATAGGCCATTCCATGATAGCCTTAATTTTGTTAGGGTCCACCTTTACTCCTTCATGTGAAACTATGTGTCCCAAATACTCCACCTCCTTAAGACCAAAAGCACACTTGGATGGCTTAGCGTAGAGTTGATGATCTTTGAGTAATTGTAATGCTTGATCTACATGCTACAAATGTTCTTCCCAAGTCTTGCTATAAATCAATATATCATCAAAGAACACTAACACAAACTTTCGAGCAAGAACTTCTTAAAAAAGGAATTCATCAAACTTTCAAATGTAGATGGTGCATTGGTAAGATCAAATGGCATCACCAAAAATTCATAATGACCCTCATGAGTTTGAAATGTTGTCTTACAAATATCTTCCTCCTTAATCCAAATTTGGTGATAACCAAATCTAAAATCTAACTTGGTAAAATACATAGCTCCATTCAATTCATCTAGCAAATCATCAATGATTGGAATAGGAAACTTATCTTTAATGGTGTACATGTTGAGCACTCTATAATCTAGACACATGCGCCAAGTTTCATCCTTCTTATGCACCATCACCACAGGTGAGGAGTAAGCACTTTGGCTATGCCTAATAATTCCTGCCTCTAGCATCTCCTCCACAATTTTTTCTATCTCACTTTTTTGTATGTGTGGGTACCTATAAGGCCTGATGTTCAGTGGTTGGCTCCCTAGAACTAGTTGTATGGCATGATCATGATCCCTCTTAAGAGGAAGTCCTTTAGGCATATCTCCAAGAACCACTGAGTGACGATCAATTATTGCTTGTAAATCTGGATGAGTAGGAGCATTAGATTGAGAGACTTCTAATGAACATAGCTGGGCCACAAATCTATCTCCTCCTTTCTTAAGCAAATTTTGCATTTGATGAGAGCTTACCATCTGTGGGGATTTTGCCTTCAACCCCCTTAGCTCTACTACCTTTCCTTCTAATTGAAATCTCATGAATAGTTCTTGGAAGTTCATCTCAATTGTTCCCAATATAGTAAGCCAGTGTACTCCCAAAATAATATTTGTTGCACCCATGGATATCGCATACATTGGGGTAACAAGTTGATGACCTCCCATAGATAATTTAATGCTATGACACTTCCCCGGACAACTAACTGTACCACCATCTGCAATCAAAACCTAAAACTCTGGGGCTGGATATATAAAATAATTTAGACAAGTTGCCAACTTTTTGTTGATGAAATTATGAGTACTACCTGAGTCGATCAACACTGTTACTTTCTGCTTCTTTAAGAAACCCACTACCTTGAGAGTTTGTGGTGCACTAAAAACTGAGAGTGCATGACAAGAAATGATTGGTTGAGAATCATGTGATTCCTCACTTGACTCCCTATCCTCCTCTAATATGGCTTCCTCCTCTTCTTCCTCACTTAGACCTTCAATATAGAACAATTTATTTTCACTACATTTATGTCCTCGATTGTATTTGCTATCACAATTGAAACACAACCCTTTTGGTCTGTTCTCCTCAATTTGTTGTGGAGTCAACCTAGTAGGTTGAGGAAGAGAAGGTATTGAATATCCTTTCTCTCTTGTCACATTAGCCGCTTGTTTCTTAGGAATCAAATACTTCTTGTCACGTCTCAGACTTTCAGATTACTTAATTGGTTAATTTCAATTGAAATCATTGAACAGTAGTTGATGATATTGGATATGATACATTATTGGCTTAAGATTCAGTTGCTTCGGCTATATTTTGGGACTAACCTATTGATAGTGTTATGAGTGTGAATGTCTGCAGGTCTTGTCGAAGGACAAGAATATGGCTTAGGTAGAGGGGTTCTAGCCGCTTGGCAACACGTGTTGGGTTCTATCTCGTGTTCTTTCACACACATTCACATAGATTTTATCCTTGTTTCGATAGATATTTGCATGGCATGTTTGTTCGATGAATGGTTATAATGCATTTCATGTTTCATCAAAGTGACGAATGATTTCTCCTTGATAGATATTGTCTTCTTCGTGCTTTACCTTCTTGCTAGATACTCGATACCTATTCTGACAGACAAATGAGTTAATCTTTGTAAAATATATATATATATATAATAGTAATAATAACTCTTTAATTTTTAGAAATACTTAAATAAAATACTTATTTCTATTGAGTTATTAAAATTCTATTATTGAATAAATGCATATATAAGAATAGTATTTTTGAATTTATATTATATAAAAATTTTCTTGCTAGGAAAATATAATTGTTAAATTAAATAATAATATTGTAATAAAATATATATATATATATATATAATATAAAGTAAATAAATCTTATTGAACGGACACTTTAACTCAAGACTATAAATAAATAAATAAATAAATGTTTGGATTATTCTTTATTTATATCCTAGTATTAAAAAAAGAGAAAAGGGAAAATTTGCATGCCCGACATGCTTTAGAAGACTGTCAGTTTGCATGAGAGATCAGGGGAAGGAAAAAGGAGAAAAAAATTAGGTTTTGGAGAACATTAAAAAGATGAGCATTGAGAAAAAAGGGAGATACAACTGGAGGCAACCAGAGAAACAAGGGAAGGAAAGAATTGGAAGCTCACAGACAAATCAACGCTTATCACAGGCATTTTAATTTATATTGACTTCTGCCATATATGCGACCTCTATCTTTTATAAAGTTCTGATCTGAAATTGAAGCAAACTATTCTTTATTTTTGATCTGTCCAAAATGGGTATCTTGATCTAATCTCACAATCTGAGACTCAAAACCTTAAACATAGACTTTCCCACTTTTGATATTTGGCTAGCTATAGGTTTGATTAGACTTAAGATCTGACCTGCCTTGCCTTAATGATTGCTCTCGGGACTGTGTATTCACCAGTAGATTTCTATCTTTTGATTACACTTTAATTATCTCCTTCCGATCTGAACTTCTCCAAATTATCAGACTTTATAATGGTGGATCGACCTTTAGTGCCATGCTAAACTAACTAGATCAGCCTATTTATTGACTGAACCCTGTCGTAGAATTCCAGATCAGGCCTTATGCAATTAGGCACTCTAGGCGTCCATCGACTAGTGATATGTATTTGAGTATTGACCTGCTTCAACTTTTTTCTTGCTTCCACCAATAGATTTTTATCTTTTGATTACACTTTAATTGTCTTCTTCCGATCTGAACTTCTCCAAATTATCAGACTTTATAATGGTGGATCGGCTTTCAACGCCATGCTAAACTAACTAGATCAGCCTATTTATTGACCGAACCCTGTCATAGAATTCCAGATCGGACCTTATGCAATCAGGCACTCTAGGCGTCCATTGACCAGTGATATGTATTTGAGTATTGACCTACTTCAACTTTTTTCTTGCTTTAGTGCTGAAGGTATATCGTTTTCAGCAATTTTTCAGTCAACCCTAGTATCTCCAATGCTAATGTTATCTCTGTTTTAAGCAGCTACAGCAAATGTTTATTTTGATAATCTTTTCCTTATATCAGTGGCCCTGATGAAATACAGTGGACATCTCAAATCTTAGTATTTCATTCTTTTAAATCTGTCCCTCTTTTGATTCTTGTTTTTGGACTGATTTTCCTTAAAATTCAGAGATCTCTTAACCAATATTTAAAGAGGCCTCCTGACTGGCTTAAGTTGTTTCCTGAGTTTTGTCTTGGCTCGTTGAACTATTCCTTTGGCTTAGTTTTTATGTTTTTTGAAATCTTCTTTTAATGATGGCCTTCAACACTCACAATGATTTAAATGTTGGGTTGTCTGATATTTTCTTTCCGTACAATGCCTCTGTACCATAACTTGCCATTTTTGCACTTTTTGGTCAACGTTCTTGTTTTTTTATTCATATCACTACTGAACTACCTCAGGGATGGTCTAACAACCAGCATAACTATTAGCAGCCTGGCCATTTAACTAGTGGCCTCTCAATATGAACCACAGCCTACTTAAACATAATGACCCCACTCCCGAGAGTTAAGCTAACCCTGATCAATAAAAATTAACCTCTTCCTGTCTGTAATAGCCTAGACTTTAACTCAAATGGGTTTGACCAATATCACCTTCTTGGTTTTTATATATTTGGTTATATATATATGGGAACACATAAACAGTTAATACAATAGTATATGTGATCTATGAAATCAAAATGAAGATTAAATATGAATCAAATGCAAAATAGAATGATTATACCTTCATAATGAACTCACAAATCTAAGAGGGAAGGAGTTGCACCCGAATAGTCTCCTCAGATTTTACCCATGTAGATGACTAATGTGGATTGTTCAAATGCTCAACACAATGGAGATGAAGGATTTAAACTTAGATAGAGATTGAGGGATAATTCTGACATTATGATGGCATGATGAGGAGGTTGTGGAGAGATTTTGGTAGAGGTTTGATGCATGAAGAAGTCCCTCTCAAATGGCTTGGAGAGGGTCTCATTTATAGATTTTCTGAAAGGAGGATGGAGGGTGAGGATTGAAAGATGAGATCAAGGGCTAGGAATAAAAGTAAATCTTTTATTCATTTTGGGAAAAGGGGTGATAAATGAGGTATGGGTGTGAAAGAATGTGAAATGAATTAAAAATTCATTTGGGGAATGGGAAATGAATTAAGAATTCATTTGGGATAAGAGGCAATGAATGAGGATGTGTGAGGTAAGGGGTGTGTAAGAGAAGTAAATGTGATGTGTGATTTATTTCAATTTTTAATTTGGGGGATGTGGGGAAGGGTCTTAAACCAGGTTTGACCACCCAAATGAAAGGTTAGGACTAATTAAACAGAGGTTTTGCTTAATTGATCCTAGGGCTAGGATGAGGTAGGCTAGGGCAGGTTAGGGTAGGTCAATTAATAGGCTAGATCAATTAGATAACCATGATTTATATAATTAATGAGGATTAGGGAAAAGGAGAATTGAACCAAATAAATATTGGGAATATTTATTTGATTAATGAGGGATAGTGTTGTAAGGTCCTAGTGATAAATTAAGTAAGTTAATTGATCACAAGGGATAGACAGATGGTTAGGGATAAAATGATTTTATTCCATTAATAGGAGGCATAAATTGGTTTGCATAAAGCAAGTCAATTTTAGGTGTCTACATTTGCCCCTCTTTGGGATGGTGTTATAGCTAAGTAACATCATTTCAAAGAAGTTAAAACATAGAGTTGGATTGGATAGAAAAAAGATTTTGGCTTAGAAGAATAGGGTAAGGTTTGGGGATAATTGGTAAGGGTGATGCCCTCTCGAGAGGATAGGTGGGTTGCAAGAACATGATTGTGCTCTTGAAATGGATGGAAGAGATTGGTTGAAGTAGTTGGAGGATAAGTGGTGAGATGAAAGGATGATGACGGTGGGAAATTGATTGGTGGATGATCATTGTGTTGAAAAATGACTTAGAGCAATCCTAGGTTTGATATAGCAAAGTGGATATGTTTTCACCAAGGTATAGAAGACTAGGGTGATGATGTTTATCCAACATTTGCATGGACTAGACACGCAAACAAAGGGATGATCCCATGCATGCCCAAGATAGTACAACCTTGTCCTGACGAGGAAAGGGGAATCATAGCATAAATCCTTAGTACACAAAAGGTATGATGAACCTTAGATGCATAAGGGGATCAATATGCTATAACCAACCCTATGATCAACAAGATATGAATACTAGCTTGGAGTAATGAAATCAGCCCACAAGCACAGCATACAAAAGCAAGACTATGCCCCATTCTAGATGTTTTTGCCACATACCATGATATAGTGAGATCAAGGTAGCTTTGATGTGATCTTCGAATAGAACAAAAGATAAAAATAAAAAAGCGAAAAGACCAACGAACCAAACAAGTAACCATTGTCTCTCTTGCCAAGATGGATGATGATTTGATAGATTCTGCCTATTGTAGGAATGACATATCCTAAGGGAAGAATCAATTGATGATTGGATTGTGTTTAGTTGATGTTGTAAGATTGGCTCAAGATATGATGGTGGCAAGTTATGGTTGATGCTGATTTGATAGTTTCTAATTTTTGATAAGGGATGATGCTTTGATAGGTAATGTGATGCTTGGATTTAGTGTAAGCTCAGCGGGTTGGATGGGTGCATCTTATGCACCTGAGTATTGGAAACATCCTTCGTATCCCAGACTGCCTACATACCCTGTGTCCACGGGGTCAAGGGACATTAAGATGCAAGTGATGACGATATGTAGTTCTGATTTGTAATGATGATGTGAGATGATGATAGATGTGATGATGTTGGAAGATGATGTGTTGGATGATGAGATGTTGATGGAGCAATGTTGATTTTGTGATTGATAAATTATTTTTGGAATTTTATGTGTTTTCTATTGTTTTTGTATTTTATGATTTTTTGATGTTTTTGGATTTTTTGATTTTGTGATGTTTTTGGATTTTCTGATTTTGTGATGTTTTTGGATTTTTTGATTTTGGAAAAGGAATGGTTTATTATGAGATGGTTGCATTGGATTTCATGTGGATAACCTTTGCGCTAGATACCAATGACAAGGGAACACCAAGTCTAGAGGTGAAAGTGATGGGGTTGGATAGGGGGATTGGATAGCTGATTCATGATAGATGAATTTAGGATTTTCTCCAAGGGCTAGGTTGCAAGGAATCATATGCCCCAAT
Source organism: Cunninghamia lanceolata (assembly GCA_027924645.1). Taxonomy (NCBI): domain Eukaryota; kingdom Viridiplantae; phylum Streptophyta; class Pinopsida; order Cupressales; family Cupressaceae; genus Cunninghamia; species Cunninghamia lanceolata. Next base: position 13,435,049 of record BSBN01000193.1, read on the forward strand.
GCTTAGGATTTTGCATGATGGGTTCATGTTTGAATGGATGGACTTTGTAGTAGATGGATGGAGGATATACTTTTAAAAGGGAGTATGCCAAGAGGTTTCCAAAGCATGTTGTTGATATTTTGTCCCTTGTCTTCATCAAGATCTAAGGAGGAGGATATAGTGGATAGAATGGATGGGGAATGATGGGATGAATAGGGGGTAGTGGATAGGAATATGATAAGATAAGGATACATGGATAGGATATGCAAAAGGATGTTATGGATGTGGATGATTAGATGGTTTTGCCCCTAAGTGTAGGGATACAAAATGGATGGAGAAGGGATTACACATGATGCCCACAAGGGGTTTTCATCAAGGTACTTGCCCAAGGCGCCACAAGGAGTGGTTTTCACCATTGGACAGATTTTTCTCTTTACTATTTTCTTGATTTCTTTATTTTTTTGCTTTTTTGATGGAAGGGGGACTCTAGCGTTTGTTTCCATAGCAAGGAGAAGATGGTGCCATGTTGGATAGAATTATGGATGATGATTGCATGGATTGTTGGTAGATAGGAGAAGATGGAATGGATTATGATGTGGATTGTGTGGATTATGATGTGGATTATGCAAAAGCATGGACCATAGGAATGTGATGGGGAAGATATGTAGGATAGTTAATGAAAGATGGAGAGATGGGGGTATGTGGGAATGTTAAGTTGTGGAGGGGAACCAAGACCAACGGCTACACACACCGTGATGTATTTGGAAGCTTGTATTTTGGATGTGGAGTTGGGAGTAATGGGGATCGGGATAGGAGATTTGTGGATGGTCGATTTGGGGTTTTAGGTACCCAAATAGACTTAGGATTTATGGGATTTTTAGATGTGGAGCAAAATGTTTGGGAGTTTGGAGTGGATTGGGATGTGGATGCCTCATTAGAGTTTGGTGCTTTTTGTTGAGGGACCCACACCATTTTTTTTTTCTTTTTCTTGTGATCGTGTGGGCTTTGATAGCCTTTTGGATTTTTGATTTTGCTTGGAAGGGATAACATCTTTAGGATTTTGTGCTTTATGAGTTGAGGCATTCAAATTATTACTTTTGAATCCCATGGATTTGGGGGAAGCTTCATGTTTGAAAGATGTGTGCTTTTGTTGGTCTTGATTGGGAAATTTAGGGGGTTTATGGGTGGAAGGGTAAAAAGTGGATTTTTGGATAAATGGATGAGGAGATTTGAGGATGGGGATGTTAGGAGTTGGTAGGATAGGAGGTAAAGTGGATTTAATAGGAATATTTGGAGTTGGAAGTAGTGGAGGTAAATTTGATGGAGGAAAATGGATGGTTACATGCTTTTGAAAAAGGTAGGATGATGGAGGAGGGATGGCGACATATGCTTTGGGAGTGCGATGAGATGCACCATGTTTGGGATTGGATGAATGGATTTTGGAAGGTGGGTGGATGGTATCAACATGTTTAGATTGTTTTTCTTGGGGTGTATAGCCAAGGCCATGCGAAGATGGATGGAATGTGGTGTGGATGGGCTCCAAGATGCCTTGTTCGTGTAGGTCTAATCCTTTGCCTTGATAGTTCATATGTTGGAGCATGTGACATGCAATGGGATGTTTGGTGCTTTGGAAACAAGACGCAAGTCCATTATTTGTTAGAGGATAGATGGTGGATGGAAATTGTTCACCTTCTACAAGGGAGTCACCACGGATGAAAGTGATTTTTCCAAGTAGATAAGGGGATGGATTTGGGATGGGATTGGTAGATGGAGGTAAAGGATTCATATGGGATGGTAAAGGGGTGGTAGAAGATGGTGTGAGATCAATAAGTTGATCAATGGATGGTAGGGGATTGGGGATCTTATTAGATGGGATGGTGAGATCTTGATCAAGAGAAGGGGTTGATGTTTCAACATGCTTTGGATTTGATTCTTGACATGGCTCATGTGTTTGGATAGAAGTGGGAGTAACTTGGATAGATGTGTTGGGTGCTTGGATGGATGTGATAGGTACTTGGTTGGATGTGATAGGTGTTTGACTTATGGGTTCTTGAACATGGCTACATGATGGTTCTTGACTTATGATAGGGGGTTGTTCAAGAGATTTGGTGGATGTTGGATTGCATGAGGGTGTTTGATTCCTTGCTAATAGCTAATGGATGGTATCATTCATGAGTTTATGGGTTGAAGAACAATGTAATGGAAGGATAATGATGGTGGATGGTGTAGGATTAGGATTGGGATTGGATAGGTGGGTGATAGGATTAGGTATTGATGGTTCTTGGATGGGTTCAAGGATAGGTGTGGGATTGGATGGTGGTGTTGGAGGGGTGGGGGATTGGGGGGATTCCTTTGCTTTGCTTTCATTTGTAGGTGATGTTCTTTGGAGGAAATCCCACAAGGATTATTTGGATGTGATAGTGTTGGGACTCGGAAGATTTGATGGTGGATTAGATGGTGGATGGGTGATAGGGGTTGGTGGATTGGGAGATACATAAGATGATGGATTAAGGTTGATAATGTTGGAGGGATATTGTGATGGGAGGATTGGAGGATGGGGATTAGGAGATGGGGGATTTGGTTGTTGATATAAGGTTTGGATTTCGGATATAAGGTGTGCTAGATTGGTGTTCCCTTGATCAAAGTTAGCATGACAAAGGTTGGGGGATGGATAAGTTGGAGGTATTGGTTGATTGGATAAGTATGATGGCATGGATGTGTAAGGGGATGGTGAATGATATGAGGGTAAAGGTTGATATGATGAAGGTTGACATGATGGAAGTTGGTATGAGGTTGAAGGTTGATATGAGGATGATGGCGGTTGATATGATGGAAGTTGGTATGAAGGTTGAAAGAATGATGATTGATATGATGTGGATGGGGATGATGTGTAGGGTGTTTGTTGATATGATGGAGGTTGGGTAGGGGCTTGGAATTCTCCAATAATGAGGTGTGCTAAGGGTATATCTTTAATGTCATTTTTGAATTGTTCCTTAGCATTAGGATCCATGTTCTCATAGACTTTTCTACGTCTTTGTAATTGTTGTATTGCTTCATAAAGATCCATTTTTGTGGGAGATAGTATGGGATGATGGGGGATGATGGATGATTGCGATGTTGGGAATCAAAATTTCAAGACCTTAAGATGATTTGATTTGATTTGTTTTTTGTTAGATGGTTCTCTATATTTTTGATAGACTAATGATCTTAAGCAAGAGGGTTGATGTGATCAACTAAGGTCTTGATTTTTTTGATTGGGTTGATTTGGCTTTTGGATTGGGATGATAATGATGTTGAGGGATTTTGATAGTGATGTGGATAGTTTTGGTTGGGCTTTTGGATGAGGGGATTGATGGAGGATGAAGGAGACTAGGTCCTTAACCAAAGTTTGATGTGCCAAGGATGATTTGTTGATTAAGGATTAGGAATTAGAATGTTTGATTGGAGTGGATAATGGAGAAGGGATGATTGATGTTGGATTTGATTTGGATGAGGTGGGATTAGAATGATGTTGATGAATTGAATTAAGGATGATGAGGGTGATTAGGATAAGATTAGATTGAAGGATTTGGATGATGATGTGGATAAGATAGGTGATTAGGATGATTAGGATAGATGAGTGATTGGATTTGAATGTGTTGGAAGAATGAGGTGAATAACTTGTCTTATGTGTTTGATGTTTAGCTTGATTTGGTAATGTTTAATCAAATGATCACACATGCACACACATGATTCACTCACACAAGACACAAGCAATTTGAAATTTTGAATTTGAAGAATATGATGATGATTCAACAAGCACATGTGTAAGACAAATCAACATGCCCTAATGTCTAGTTTGAAATAAGGTATGGCCAATTAGGTTTGGGCAATGTTTACACGAGGTTGACTAATGAATTGAAAGTGAAATCCTGTCACATAGCTGAGAGAAGGGGGTAACCCACCCTTCACGTTCACTTCCCAAAGGTAGAAAGTTCTTTGGGGCTTACCCAAGAGTGACAAGATTCTGATTTCAATGAGGGTGTCTTTTGATTCAGCCTCGGATGAGGTCATCCCTAGGGGTGATGAAATCCCCTAGCAGGCCTCCTAGGAAAGGGTAAACAGAAGTGAATCAAGTGAGGTGTTTTTGATCTCCAAGGTCACCTTGCGGTGCGAGGAGAGAGCATACACACGCACACTTGACTCACACTCACACTTGGTTAATTGACCCTTAGAAATTGAAATGTGCAGAAGAGAAGTCAAGCAATGATTCGTTTTAAATCCCAATTTCAAGATGTGATTGAAGACACTGATTTGTTTTAAGCCCGATTTCAATGATGTGTTCAAACAATGATTCATTTTAGAAGCCCAAATCGAAATGTGTATGCAAACAAGATTGAAGCTGAAAGATTAGAATGTATGTACCTGGATTGTTTTCGCTGTCCAAACTACTATGTTTTCTGATCCTGATGTTGTTCCAGCCCCGAATGATCACCTACAAGTCACAAAAATGAAAATGGAGCAAGTAGACTAGCCAAGATGATTGTTATGCGAAAATCAAGAATCTAATAAAATCTGATGAAAAAATAATTGATACAAAAAAATTAAGTACACGAACAGATTCTTTAGGAAATTCTATACGATTTCAAAAAAAATTTGTGAAAATTCGATCAAAAATACAAAAGATATGAGCATTTGAAGTTTTGAAGCATCTTTGACTTTGACTGCAAAAAAAGGCTAGAAAAAAGTACAATCACCTGAAAATTTCCTACAACTGTGAAGTTCGCTGAGTCCTCTTTCCGATGAGTGTTCGTTTGCAAATTTTTGACTCCGTATGACCAAGTTATGAGCGAGAGAAAAAAAATGCCTCCTTTGGTATGTAGAAGGCACTAGGAGGTCAAGCTGATTGTTTGAAATAAACCACTGGCGGTTAGAAATATCTGGTCACATGTTACTGTTTGTTTGCTGGCAGCTTGTTCTGGCAGTTAGGGTTAAGTTTGGCCCCTAGTCGCCCATATGACCAAGGGCTCAAAAATTTGCAAAAAAATTATATGCAAAGGGGGGCTAAGAGCCCCTCCCCACGGTCACTATTATCATAAAACCCTAACCCTAAAGTTTATGTAACCAGAGATTAGGAAGTAGCGGTTGAGGGCTTCAGAGCTAGCGGCAGAGATGGAGCTCAGGGTGGTTGAAAGTGGACCAGAGCGTAGGCGGGTTAGGTTTTTTATGCAGTTCGCAGGGGGGTTTTGAAGGTCAGGTGGGAAGCTGATGGTGATGGCAGAGTTTTTGGTGGTCGCTGGTGGCGCAGGAGGTGACGTGCAGGGGAAGTGGAGTGGTTTTTTAACAACGGTAGCAGTGGTCGGGAGAAGGTAGTAGGGAGGGGTTGAAAGGAATCTGGTGGTGGTGACATTTAAAATGCAGGCGGCTAAGCAGGAGGAGGTGTCGGGTGCTGCGGGGAGCGGAGAGGAAGTGTGGACGGGGGATGAGGGAGGGCTGAGGGTGGCCGCGAGGATCAGCCGGGGGAAGGGATGAGGGTGGTCGGCGGGGAGCGGAGTGGGGGGAGGTCAGGGGAGCACAAGGTGCAAGCAGAAGGGAAGTGGCGGGTGACTGCGAGGAAATGGCAGAGGAGGAGTGTTGGTGGTGGTCGGGTAGATGGACGGCAGTGGTTTAGGGTTTGGTGTTGATGGCGGCGACGGGAGGTGTTAGCGATGGCGACCGAGCGGTGAAAAATTTAAACCTGCAGCTGAAGCCAAACTTTGCAAATTGAACAAAATGCTTGCAACTTCAAACACAAACCCCCTATATGGATTAGTACGGTCAGTCTGTATGGTACGGATCCGTACAATACGAGCTGTACCCTAAAAATTTTCTTAAAATTTTCAAAAATTTCAGTCACGTAGTATATGCAAATTTACTGTCAAAAAACTCAAAAACAACGTTCTGATAGCAACGGTGAGGTCAGTTTTCACCCAGGACGCAATCTGCAACAACTCACCCCCAAAACTTGCAAAACTTGCCACAAAGAGGGTTAGAAAATGAAGATTTGGACAACAAAACCTTCAAAAAGTGATGATTAGATCCAACACCGGGCGTGCCAATGTGATCTATGAAATCAAAATGAAGATTAAATATGAATCAAATGCAAAATAGAATGATTATACCTTCATAATGAACTCACAAATCTAAGAGGGAAGGAGTTGCACCCGAATAGTCTCCTCAAATTTTACCCATGTAGATGACTAATATGGATTGCTCAAATGCTCAACACAATGGAGATGAAGGATTTAGACTTAGATAGAGATTGAGGGATAATTCTGACATTATGATGGCATGATGAGGAGGTTGTGGAGAGATTTTGGCAGAGGTTTGATGCATGAAGAAGTCCCTCTCAAATGGCTTGGAGAGGGTCTCATTTATAGATTTTCTGAAAGGAGGATGGAGGGTGAGGATTGAAAAATGAGATCAAGGGCTAGGAAAAAAGTAAATCTTTTATTCATTTTGGGAAAAGGGGTGATAAATGAGGTATGGGTGTGAAAGAATGTGAAATGAATTAAAAATTCATTTGGGGAATGGGAAATTAATTAAGAATTCATTTGGGGATAAGAGGCAATGAATGAGGATGGGTGAGGTAAGGGGTGTGTAAGAGAAGTAAATGTGATGTGTGATTTATTTCAATTTTTAATTTGGGGGATGTGGGGAAGGATCTTAAACCAAGTTTGACCACCCAAATGAAAGGTTAGGACTAATTAAACAGAGGTTTTGCTTAATTGATCCTAGGGCTAGGATGAGGTAGGCTAGGGTAGGTTAATTAATAGGCTAGATCAATTAGATAACCATGATTTATCTAATTAATGAGGATTAGGGAAAAGGAGAATTGAACCAAATAAATATTAGGAATATTTATTTGATTAATGAGGGATAGTGTGGTAAGGTCCTAGTGATAAATTAAGTAAGTTAATTGATCACAAGGGATAGACAGATGGTTAGGGATAAAATGATTTTATTCCATTAATAGGAGGGATAAATTGGTTTGCAAAAAGTAAGTCAATTTAAGGTGTCTACAGTATACATGATAGAGATTATATATTTTTACTTTGGTTGTTGAACACATAAAATTATACCTCGCATACACTTACATTTTTTTTTAATTATTTAATATCTATATATAAATCTGCTTAATATCGATTGACGGTATTATTAAATTCATGTTGTTTGAAATCTTAAAATGTAGATAGTCATTATGCTTGTGAGCTTACTATACCAATATAGTTGAATCCTTCTGCATTCAAAACTATTAAACCTATCATTAAACACCTAATATGTAGGATTATACTTTTCTCTTATCTATGAATGTGGCACACTGTACCTTTGCCTTACAACATCAAGGAAACCAATCAAGTTCTCAAATTACATCAAATATATTGAATAAACCACTGTGAAACTTTCCATAAAACTAATTATGTAGGTACCAAGCTCAAGGATTGTAATTACCAGAAAGCGAGTCTCTTTCCTTATACATTTGAAAGTTTGTAAAGGGTTTTATCTTCTTTAAATTTAGTAAATTATGCTTGGAATGGCGTGAATGTTTTTCCGTATTTTATGCATTTTTTTAGAAAGATTCCCTTCTGGGATGGGTGTTGAATATAGAATAACAGGGAAGTAGGTTTCTTTTTCAAAACCTATACATTGTTTTATCGGTTAATGCTTTGACCAAAGCGATTGTGATGTTGAAATAGACATATGAACCATTGTTGTAAATGGTCTGATTGCCTAGTGATTATATTTATATTTTCCCTACCATATCCTATTGATAAGATATTGCATTCATGATAGAAATGCATGTAGATTAATAGCCACACACCAAATTGCACCCTACACTTGTTTACAGGTTGCTAGGCCCTTCTAGTAAGGTCAGGCATCCTTCAGTTTGAAGGATACCAGGGAAGCGCAAGTTTCGTGGTTGGGCAGAAAAAGCCCCTGAACCATGCTCTTGTCCTTTGATTCAGCATATCGCTAGATGGTCGATAGCGGTCGAGGACAGATTTTGGATTTATTTGACATTTGATGACAATTATACTTCTTCATGTATCTCACAATTATTTGTAAGGCGTTATGCCATTATTGAAACTTGTAATATTATTGAATTGGAAAAACTCTATAATTGACTTCAGAAAGATGCTTTGTATCATAATTGAATATGAATAAGAATTAATAAATGCAAATCTTGTGTTGTCATATGATGTTAATTATATCTCTTCTACTTGATGTTGTAATAGAAGTTACTTTACTTAACTTTCCTTGTAGTAATTTAGTTTTACTTCAGTTTTGCATGCTTGTGAAATTTCGGTACTTTACACTTCTCCTCTACCCTGCATGCCAAGATAAAAGACTCATTTACCGAGCTAAGACTAAACATGTGTACCTCATGTTGAATGTGATCCTTGAGACCACCCTATAATAAATCATTCAAGTTCTCCTTTGTAATTGTATCTACTTTTAAGGATAGATTTTGGAATTTCTGAATATAATCCTTAATTGATCCTGTTTGTTGAAGTTTAGCAAGCTGGCTGAAGAAGTTGTCTATCACACTATTACTACATTTTGCATGGACTTCCTCTGTAAAAATTAACCATGAGACGGTGAGACCCTTTTTCCTCTAATGAGTACAAAGCCAACGATACCAAATGAATTGATCTGGTTCTAGATATAGGGAAGCCATCGTGACCTTTTGTCCATATGTGATTTGATGTACTTCAAAAAATTCTCCATTTGGTTTATCCATGTTAGAAGATCCTTGCCATCGAACTTGCACATATCCACCTTTGGAAACAAATTCCTAGATCCCATATGAGTATTAAAATTTGTGTCAGTATTAGCCGACTTGTAGGTTTCACCTTGGTTGCTTGAGAACTCCTTTCTTGGTTCATTCATATAGGCACTTAACATGCTTCATATATCTGATATATCTCCTCTTAGGTCACACATATCCACCTTAATCGAGGAAATATATTCCTTGACCTTAATGATTTCTGTAAGAGTCAATGTGACTCAGCAAGCTAGGATCACCTACAATCAAGACAACCTTCCACACAAAGATGACAAGAGAAGATGCTAAAACAATGGAGCAAGAATCTATACAAAGATCATATGAAGCTGTATGAAATACAATGAGTGAGCCTTGCTTATAAAGGCAAGGTGAGAGCTAGAAAGGTGGAGTGAAAGGTAGAGTGGAAAGTGGAGATATTCCTACAACATGTGTCAATTAGAGGATGATAACTAATTGCACATGTGGAGGATAAGACAACTCACTCCAACTATCAACAACTCAACTCACAATTAGACTCAACTAGACATCTAGAAGACTCACTATGTCAACTTAACATGTGTGAATTATGTGTTCACACCAACACCCCCCCTTAAGTGCAACTTAGGGAGTAGTTGACTAAAACAAAGATGCAATGATAGATGGGTACCAGCTACTAGGCCATGTTAGGTACCCATGTACAATATATCTCAAGTGGAGAAAAGGAGAAAACCTCATGGGACAAAACTTCTCTCCAAAAGTGAGAATTAAAAAATAAATGAAAGATGTGATGGAAGGAGGACTCAAGACCCCCCAAGGACTACATCCAACACATATGTACAATCAATTACCCCCCCATAGGAGAGCAAGTGTGAGACTATAGGTCCCCCCACAATGAAGTAGCTTATGTGCCGATGGTGACTGCCTGAAGAAGAATGCTAAAGAGAATCCAAAGCCTGCAAACAACATTCTTCCCCTTAGGAAGAAACAGGGCCAAAAGCTAATGAAGAAAATCCATCTCAAGGTATGAGGGAAAAAGCCTCATGATGCATGTTGTCTCTGAAAACTGCTCTAGTTGCAACACAAAGCACGAAAGATTCTAAGGCTTCACATAATAAGGGCAAGAAACAAAAGGATTCAAAGTCTAATGAGCAAGAGAAAGAATTAAAGAAAACCCCTAACTCTTCTTCCAAAGAGGAGTCCAATAAGAAGAAGAAGCCAAAGTGTTCTTATTGTAAGAAATTGGGTCATGATGAAACTAAATGTTATGAGAAAAAATTTGAAGAGATGTCACAACTTCTTCAAAAACATAACATTGAGTATTCTTTATCAACAACAGTTTTACCCAAGTCTTCTTCTTCGACACCATCATCGTCTACATCTATAGGGATAGCAGGCATTGCTAATGTGTCATACAAAGGAAAAGGATAGGCACTCTTCACTTCAACAAGTCTACAGTCAGAGAGATGACTTCTTGATTCTGGAGCTTCTCATCATATGGCATCTTCACAAGGGATGTTCTCTTCATTTCAGTCATGTACTTTGCCACCTATTTTGATGACCTAGAGGCTGTGCCGTACTCTGCAGATAGCACAGGGTACTGATAGTACCCTGTCGCTTTAAAAAAAATATTTTTTGCTAAAACAAAAAATTTTAGACAATGTCCACAGAAAAACAATTAAACTAGGTAAAAAATTTTACCCGAAGGACAAATGCAAGATTTTCTATCTATGACACCACATCCAGATCCAATAATGACGCAGACTGACGGAACACTTGCGCAAAGCCATACGGATTGTATAGATTCTTTCTGCGTAGGGAATATTCCCTGTCGTAGAGGGGCAAAGGCAAACAAATTTTGCCATTTTTTTTAACTTCTCTATTTTCAGTGTCTGGATAGCTGATTTATATAGATTTGGGCCTCCTGATCACAACTGTGATGTCGGATTTGCTCCAAGATGCTCCTATGACATAGCTCAAAGAAAAACCTCTCTAATGAGGGAAGGAAATTGTAGATCAGGCTCTGATACCATGTAAGAGTCAATGTGACTCAACAAGCCAAGATCACGTACAATCAAGAGAACCTTCCACACAAAGATGACAACAGAAGATGCTAAAACAATGGAGCAAGAATCTATACAAAGATCATATGAAGCTGTATGAAATACAATGAGTGAGCCTTGCTTATAAAGGCAAGGTGAGAGCTAGAAATGTGGAGTGGAAAGTGGAGATATTCCTACAACATGTGTCAATTAGAGGATGATAACTAATTGCACATGTGGAGGATAAGACAACTCACTCCAACTATTAATAACTCAACTCACAACTAGACTCAACTAGACATCTAGAAGACTCACTAAGTCAACTTAACATGTGTGAATTATGTGTTCACACCAACAATTTCCTCATTAGGATTAGTATCCTCTATTGTTACCCCATCCTTATCATGAGTCTTCCTCGGTGTGACAACATTCTTTTTGCCCCTTGTTGCAACCCCCGTCATGATCGGAACCAATAATTTTAAAATAAATCACACAAATAAAACCTAAATTATCTAAAAAATTTACTATAACTTACTACAGTCAAAATACCTCTCACCTAGAAAAATCTCCAAGAAATAAGCAGATTTGCAACCTTGAGAGCGAATTCTATGGAAACACTAATTTTGCAATAACTCACTTATTTCTACTCTAATTTATCTAAATTTTGGACTATACTCTCCTCTGGTATGTCTACACAAACTCAATAAAAATCAGGCTCTAGTTCAACAGGATATGAGAGATATGTAGATCCCAAATAAATTGTGTAGAAACCGTAATTCTGCAATAATTTGCTCAATTCTTCTCCAATTCCTCTGAAATATAGACTGTAGCTTCTTTAATATGGTCTTCAAAAACCCTTTAAAAGTTAGAAAAAAAATCCCTAAAATTTAAAAGATTATGCTCTTCCCAAATTTGCCTCCAATATTGAGAAAAAAACCTTGCCTCTACGGTGCCAAGATCATGCTTTGATACCACTTGTAATGAAATAACTTGCAAAATGGAAGAAGATTATATGAAATATTCTGCAAATACTTGATAATAACTGAGAATAATAGGCCACTTCGAGAGGGCAACCTCCAAATATCTCCAATGAGAGCACACTTCACAATATGATGATGAAATAAGACTCACATCCTCCTATATATACCTAATTATGCTTAGGTTGAATAAACACACCCCTATACAAGACCTAGTCTGACCTATCTAACTAAATAATAATATAATAATGATAACATGACTTAATTAGGAGTTAAGATAGCCACAAACTGACTATTCATAACCCAATGTACACCAATATTAAGGGCGTAGCAGCTTTTGGGTTATTGTGCACATTTCTCTTATGGCAAATATGGTAGTAAATGTTATGTCTAACATGTTAATTCATGTGTTTGAAGGAGACAATTTTACATATTGATGTACTAGGATGCAAACCCTACTCAAATCCAAAGATTTGTGGGAAATTGTACAAGTAGGGTATGTAGAACTAGATACAACTGTATTTAATGCATTAAGTGATCAACAAAAGAGAGAATACAAAGCAAATGTAAAGAAGGATAATGAAGCCTTATTTCTAATTTAAGGCGCAATTAATCAGGCAATTTTTCCTAAGATAAGTGGTGCTAGTAATTCTAAGCAAGCATGGCAAATACTTAATAATGCCTATCAAAGTGCACAAACTATAAACTTGCAGACAATGAGGAAAATTTTTGAAAATATAAAAATGGTCAATAGTGAAAGTGTGAATGATTTTCTAACAAAGGTAGAAGGTCTACTTGGTCAAATTAAAGTTCTAGGAGAAGTTGTGGATGAAAAGCATGTCATTAAGAAAATTTTAAGGAGTTTAATTCCTAAATTTGACGGTGTGATTTCTACAATTGAGATTTCTAAAGATCTCACAAGTATGCATATAGATGAACTAAGTGGAATATTGTTAACATCTGAAGAAAGGATGAAAAGTAATCAAAAAGGTTTAGAACAAGCATTTTCCTCTAAAGCAAGCATAAGAGAAAAAAAACACATTTTTCAAGAATCAAAATACAAAAAATACAAAAGTGAATCTAGCAATTCTACAGGAAGAGGTAATAGTTTCAAAGGAAGAAGTAGCAACATTAGAGGAACAAGAAAAGGAAGAGGTAGAGATAATGAGGGAGATAAAAAGAATGTCCAATGCTTTCATTGCAACAAGTTTGCACAATATGCATCAGAATATTGGAGTAAACAAGGTGAAGCAGAAAAGAGAAATACTCACAATACTATTGAAGATAAACACAATTTGTTTATTTCTTGCTTTAATACAAATGTTAGTGAGAATAATGTATGGTACATTGATTCTGGATGTTCATCACATATGACATCTAATGAAACATTATTGGTTCATTAATTTGGATGAAAACCAGCATAGTACAATGGTATAAGGAGATAATCAATCTCATGGAACCAAAGGCAAGGGTACTATTGCAGTTGCAATAGAATATGGTGAGGTAAAACATATCAATGAAACATTATTGGTTCCAACACTCAAAAAGAATTTGTTGACTGTTGGAGAAATGTTAGAGCAAAATTATCAAGTGACTTTTGATGAAAAAGAGTGCATAATAAGAGATAAGTTAAAAAGAAATGTAGTTGTTGCAAGAGCAAAGATGATAGGTGCTAGGATGTTTTCTCTTCATTTCACTCATGGAAACCAAACATTAAGGTCTAGTGAAATGAATGAAAGTAGAATTTGGCATCAAAGATATGGCCACCTCAGCTTTAGTGGGTTAATTTTACTCAAAAGATTAAAAATGGTTGAGGGTCTACATTTCATTGAAAATACAAAAGAAGTGTGTGAAGAATGTGTCATTGGCAAACAACACAAAGTTAGCTTTCCAATTGGTAAATTCAGTAGAGCTAAGCAACATCTTGAGATAATCCATACAGATTTGTGTTGTCCTATGGAAACACCTTCTTTGAATAAATAAAAGTATTTTCTAACCTTCATTGATGATTACTCAAGAAAAACTTGGGTATATTGTTTGGTTTCAAAATCATAAGTGTTTGACAAATTTGTAGAATTCAAGAGGTTGGTTGAAAACAAAGTGGTAAGTACATCAAAGTGATAAGGTTAGATAATGGAGGTGAGTACAAATCAAATCAATTTCTAGATTTCTGTAGAAATCATGGTATCAAGAGAGAGTTCACTACTTCCTACACTCCACAACAAAATGGATTTGTCGAAAGAAAGAATAGGACTATTGTTGAAATGGCAAGGAGTATGATGAATGATAAAAATTTAGATAAGATTTTTTGGGTAGAAGCAGTATGCACAACAATATATCTTCTCAATAGGAGTCCAACAAAAGAAGTTAAGGGGATGACTCCTAAACAAGCATGGTCTGGGATTAAGCCAAGTGTTGATCATTTGAGAGTATTTGGGTGTGTTGTTTATACACACATGCCAAAGGAAAAAATGTCTAAACTAGATGATAAAGGCCTAAAATGTATTTTTATTGGGTATGGATCAAAAAGTAAAGCATATAGATTGTATGACCAAATAGGAAAGAAGCTTGTTATAAATAGAGATGTAGTATTCGATGAAGAAACAAAATATACTAAGGAAAATGAAACAAAGGGAAAAGAGATAGTGATTAATGAAGTTGAAAGAGGAGAAGAAAAAAAAAATGAATCTGAGTCTTCTAGTACAAGAACAAGAGAGTACCAAAAATATCAAAGGAGGATAGAAAAGAATCATCCATCAACTCTTATGTTGGATTCAAATTTTGAAAAAATGACAACAAGATCAAAAGAAAAAGTGAATTATGCTTTGATGACTCAAATCATGGAAAGTAATGAGCCACACACATTTGAACAAACTCAAGAAAAAGAAGAGTGGGTTGAAGCAATGAATAGTGAGATAGAAACAATTGAAAGGAATGACACATAGGATCTAGTTCAACTACCTCCTAGTAAGGAAATTGTTGGTACAAGATGGGTGTATAAAACTGAGTATAAATCTAATGGAAGCATTTATAAGCATAAGGCTAGATTGGTAGCCAAAGGGTACACTCAACATGGAGGTATTGATTATACTAAAACATTTGCACATGTAGCACGAATGGATACTATCATATTGGTTTTGACTTTGGCAACTCAAAAGAGTTGGATAGTTTATCAAATGGATGTAAATAGTGCATTTTTTTGAATGGATATATTGATGAAGAAGTGTATGTTTCTCAACCTAGAGGTTTTGAATTACCTTCTAAAGAACATTATGTTTACAGATTAAAGAAGGCCTTGTGTGGTCTTAAGCAGGCACCAAGAGCATGGTATTCAAGGATAGACTCATATCTACAACATAAATGTTTATTAAGAAGTCAATCAAATCCAAATCTTTATATTAGGATCTCGGCTAAGGATATTTTTTCTTAGTTTTCTATGTTGATGATCTTATCTATATTGGGAACAATTTAACTTTATTTGCATAGTTTAGAGCAGTTGTGGTTGTTGAATTTGAGATGACAGATTTGGGATAGATGCACTATTTTCTTGGTATAGAAGTATGGAAAAACAAAGATGAAATATTCATGTCTCAGAAAAAATATGCTTTAGTTATCATACTGAAATTTTAGATTAATAGTTGCAAACTAGTTGCAACACCCATTGAAGTTGGACTTAAATTGTCTAACTTGGATGTGTCAAATCTAGTGAACCCCACTCTATATAGACAATTGACTGGTAGTTTGATCTACTTAACTACTACTCGATCATATATCACATATACAATGAGCTTGGTATCTAGGTTCATGTTAGAACCTAAGCAAACACATTGGAGTGTAGCTAAGAGGATGCTTAGATATGTCAGAGAGACATTGAGTTATGGTCTTAGATTTCAGCATTCAGAGGATAGTAAGTTGATTGGCTATACAGATTTAGATTGGGCAGGTTCCATAGATGATCAAAAGTCTACTTCTGGTTATACTTTTAGTCTTGGTTCTATAGTATTCTCTTGGAAGTCCAAGAAATAGTTGACCGTATCACTTTCTATAGCAGAGGCAGAGTATAAAGCCGCAACATTTGTAGCATGCCAAACAGTGTGGTTGAGATGACTATTAGAGGATTTGCACCAGATACAGAATGGACCTACTTTGTTGTACTATGACAACAAGAGCATTATACAAATGACTAAGAATCTAGTATTTCATAGAAGGACCAAACATAGTGATTCAAGATCACTTCATCAGAGAGTTGGTTCAACAGGGATTGATTGAGATTATGTATTGCAGTACATATGATCAGATAGCAGATATCTTCACAAAGCCTCTAGCTCATGAAAGGTTTGAGACACTTAGAGATCTACTTCAAGTTCTTCCCAATAGTCATTATGGGGGAGAATGACAGCAAAATTATCAACGTGCAGTGCAATCAACAATAATTTCAACCATGTGCAGCAATAATCTTTGACATTTCTATAATGCCCATTGGGTTTATTAATTATGTAGTTGTTTTTCTTGACTTTTAGGTTTTGAATTTTGTTTTGTAGTTGAGTTATTGGTCATTGTGGTTGTGTTCCATAACTCACTTGTATTTCTAAAACTCTTTATATTGATGCCCTACCTCTTCTTCTCTAAGGCAATTTGGGGCTTTTGCATTTGGCTTATTTGGTAATCAACAGACCATTGTTATTCTTTTATTTGCCTTCACCAATTAATCTTGAAGGAAAATTAGATAAAACTAGTGATCTGTTGGTCACAAAACAACAAATTACAAAAGCCCCAAATTGCCTTAGAGAAGAAGAGGCGAGGCATCAATATATAGAGTTTCAGAAATACAAGTGAGTTATGGCACACAACCACAATGACCAATAACTCAACCATAATACTAAATGCAAACAACACAGTCAAGAAATGTAAATACAATGTTTAATGAGCCCAATGGGCATTACAAAAATGTCAAGAAAGGCTCCTACACACGTTATTGACTATTGTGTGTTGATAATTGCTGTCATTCTCCCTCATAATGACCATTGGGAAGAACTTGGAGTAGATCTCTAAGTGTCTCAAACCTTTCCCGAGCTAGAGGCTTTGTGAAGATATCTGCTACCTGATCCTCTGTATTGCAGTACACAATCTCAAGCAATCCCTGTTGAACCAACTCTCTGATGAAGTGATGTTGAATCTTAATATGTTTGGTCTTGCTATGAAACACTGGATTCTTAGTCATATGTATAGAACTCTTGTTGTCACAACACAAAAAAGTAGGTCCATACTATATCTGGTGCAAATCCTCCAATAGTCATCTCAACCACACTGTTTGGCATGCTGCAAATGTTTTAGCTTTATACTCTGCCTCTGTTATAGAAAGTGATACAATCAGTTGTTTCTTGGACTTCCAAGAGAATACTGCAGAACCAAGAAAAATTATAACCAAAAGTAGACTTCCAATCATCTATGAAACCTACCCAATCTGAATCTGTATAGCCAATCAACTTACTATCCTCTAAATGCTGAAATCTAAGACCATAACTCAATGTCCCTTTAACATATCTGAGAATCCTTTTAGCTACACTCCAATGTGTTTTCTTAGGTTCTGACAAGAACCTAGATACCAAGCTCCCTGCATATGTGATATCTAATCGAGTAGTAGTTAAGTAGATCAAACTACTAATCAACTGTCTATATAGAGTGGGGTCGACTAGCTCTGACACATGTTTAAGTTAGACAACTTAAGTCCAACTTCAATGGGTGTTGTAACTGGTTTGCAACTATTCATCTGAAATTTCTGTAGGATGTCTGAAGCATTTTTTTTTGAGACATGAATATGTCATCTTTGTTTTCCCATACTTCTATACCAAGAAAATAGTGCATCTATCCCAACTCTGTCATCTTAAATTTAGCAACCATAGTTTCTCTAAACTCTACAAATAAATCTGAATTATTCCCAGTGTAGATAAGATCATCAATATAGAGAACTAAGAAAAAAATATCCTTAGCTGAGATCCTAATATAAATATTTGGATATGATTGACTTCTTAAGAAACCTTTTTGTTGTAGATATGAGTCTATCCTTGAATACCATGCTCTTGGTGCCTGCTTAAGACCATACAAGGCCTTATTTAATTTGTAAACATAATGCTCTTTAGAAGGTATTTCAAAACCTCTAGGTTGAGAAACATACACTTCCTCATCAATATATCCATTCAGAAATGCACTCTTTACATCCATTTGATAAACTATCCAATTCCAATGAGCTGCTAAAGGTAAAACCAATCTGATAGTATCCATTCATGCTACAGGTGCAAATGTTTCAATGTAATCAATACCTTCCTATTGAGTGTATCCCTTGGCTACCAATATAGCCTTATGCTTATCAATGCTTCCATCAAATTTATACTTAGTTTTATACACCCATCTTGTACCAATAATTTCCTTACCAAGAGGTAGCTGAACCAAATCCCATGTGTCAATCCTTTCAATTGTTTCTATCTCACTATTCATTGCTTCAACCCACTCTTCTTTTTCTTGATCTTGTTCAAATTTTTGTGGCTCATTGCTTTCCATGATTTGAGTCATCAAAGCATAATTCACTTTTGCTTGTGATCTTGTTATCATTTTCTCAAAATTTGAATCCAACATAAGAGTTGATGGATGATTCTTTCCTGTCCTCCTTTGATATTTTTGATACTTTCTTGTTCCTGTACTAGAAGACTCATGTTCATTTTCTTCTTCTTCTTCTCCTTCAACTTCATCAATCCTTATTTCTTTTCCCTTTGTTTCATTTTCCTTGGTATATTCCACTAATTCATGGAATATCACATCTCTACTTATAACAAGTTTCTTTCCTATTGGCTCATACAATCTATATGCTTTATTTTCTAATCCATACCCAATAAAAATATATTTTAGGCCTTTATCATCTAGCTTAGACCTTTTTTTCCTTTGGTATGTGTACATAAGCAACACACCTAAATACTCTCAAATGATCAACACTTGGCTTAATCCCAGACCATGCTTGTTCAAGAGTCATTCCCTTAACTACTTTTGTAGGACTCCTATTGAGAAGATATACTGTTATGCATACTACTTCTACCCAAAACATCTTATCTAAATTCTTATGTTTCATCATACTCCTTGCCATTTCAACAATGGTCCTATTCTTTCTTTCAGCAACTCTATTTTGTTGTGGAGTGTAGGAAGTAGTGAACTCTCTCTTGATTCCATAATTTCTATAGAAATCTAGAAACTGATTTGATTTGTACTCACCTCCATTATCTAACCTTATCACTTTGATGTACTTACCACTTTTTTTTTCAACCAACCTCTTGAATTCTACAAACTTTTCAAACACTTCTAATTTTGTAACCAAACAATATACCCAAGTTTTTCTTGAGTAATCATCAATGAAAGTTAAAAAATAGTTTGATTTATTCAAAGAAGGTGTTTCCATAGGACCACACAAATCCATATGGATTATCTCAAGATGTTGCTTAGATCTACTGGATTTACCAATTGGAAAGCTAACTCTGTGTTTTTGACCAACAACACATTCTTCACACACTTCTTTTATATTTTCAATGAAAGGTAGAACCTCAACCATTTTTAATCTCTTGAGTAAAATTAACCCACTAAAGCTGAGGTGGCCATATCTTTGATGCCAAATTCTACTTTCATTTATTTCACTAGACCTTAATGCTTGATTTCCATGGGTGAAATGGATAGGAAACATCCTATCACCTGTCATTTTTTCTCTTGCAACAACTACATTTCTTTTTAGCTTCTTTTATAATGTACTCTTTCTCATCAAAAGTCACTTGATAATTTTGTTCTAACATTTTTCCAATGGACAAAAAATTCATTTTGAGTGCTAGAACTAATAGTGTTTCATTGATATGTTTTACCTCACCATATTCTATTGCAACTGCAATAGTACTCTTGCATTTGGTTCCATGAGATTGATTATCTCTTAATACCACTGTACTATGATGTTTTTCATCTAGTTTGATAAACAAATTTGCATTAGATGTCATATGTGAAGAGCATCCAGAATTAATGTACCATACATTATTTTCACTAACATTTGTATTAAAGCAAGAAATAAACAATTTTTGTTTATCTTCAACAGTATTGTGAGCATTTCTCTTTTTTGCTTCACCTTGTTTACTCCAACATTATGATACATAGTGTCCAAACTTGTTGCAATGAAAACATTGGACATTCATTTTATCTCTGCCATTATTTCTACCTCTTCATCTTCCTGTTCCTTTGAAGTTGCTACTTCTTCCTCTGAAACTATTACATATTCCCCTAGAATTGCTAAATTTACCTTTGTATTCATTTTTATTTTGATTCCTGAAAAATGTGTTTCTTTTTCCTCTTATGCTAGCTTTAGAGGAAAATGCTTGTTCATTACATTTCATACTTTATTCAGCAATTAACAATATTCCACTTAATGCATCTATATGCATAGTTTGAGATCTTTAGAAATCTCAATTGTAGAAACCACACCATCAAATTTAGGAACTAAACTCCTTAAAATTTTCTCAATGACATGCCTGTCATCCACAGCTTCCCCTAGAACTTTCATTTGACTAACTAAGCCTTCTACCTTTGTTAGAAAATCATTCACACTTTCACTACTGACCATTTTTACATTTTCAAAAAATTTCCTCATTGTTTGTAATTTTGCAGTTTGTGCACCTTGATAAACATTATTGAGAATTTGTCATGCTTGCTTACAATTACTAGCACCACTTATCCTAGGAATAATTATCTGATTAATTGCGCCTTGAATTAGAAATAAGGCTTCATTATCCTTCTTTATATTTGCTTTGTATTCTCTTTTTTGTTGATCATTTAATGCATTAAATGCAGTTGTATCTAGTTTTGCACACCCTACTTGTACAATTTCCCATAAATCTTTGGATTTGAGTAGGGTTTGCATCCTAGTACACCAATATGTAAAGTTGTCCCCTTCAAACACATGAATTAACATGTTAGACATAACATTTCCTATCATATTTGCCATAAGAGAAATGTGCACAATAACTCAACGGCTCAACATGAAGAAACCTAGAGAGATTTCTGCAAATGGATACTCTCCTTGTCCCTTCAAATAGGACCCACACCAAAAAAATGATCTTTATATTATTTTGTCTTGTGAATAAGTGTCGGCTTCAATCGATAATGCACTTGATTACAAATAATTTCCTTATCACTTTTACAAGAAAAACTTCAAGAAATTCAAAATTAAAACCCTTCTAAAACAATCTCATTCCCATATCATTTCTTTAAAACTTTTTATGCACCTTTTTCCTTATAATAGATGAATGCAAAAAAAAAATATCTAAAAACCTTTTTCTAAACTTCAAAATTTTCACTAATAAAAAGCTTTTACTAGAAAAGGCTTTCACGTGGCTTAAAAGAAATATCTTTAGCCTCTTAAAACATAGCCTAAAATCTAAATCTCTTACAACATAAAGTTTTAAAAGAATGACAATTATGTCAAGGATTTTAAAAGAAACCCAAACACTTTTAACTTTCACATGGTGTTTTTTTAGGCCTTTCTCTAAACTTTCAAATAGTTGCTTGAATCTCCTTTGAACGCCTCCCTGTCCACGCAATAAATATGATGTAGAAATAATATTGGGCTTCTTCACACAGCTGCTTGGTCTCTTCACATGTTCGAACGCCTCCTCTATCCACGGATTGCACGCAATCTTGTATATCTAATGCAGTCCTCCTATATATCTACACTCACAAATATTTATTAATGGAGCCAAAAATCAAAATGACTTCCACTGGACTTTAGATTCAAGATCTCTGGTTTTGTCTCTGATACCAGATGAAGGCAAATTAGATAAAACTAGTGATTTGCTGATCACAAAACAACAAATTACAAAAGCTCTAAATTGCCTTAAAGAAGAAGAGGCAAGGGATCAATATATAATGAGTTATGCCACACAACCACAATGACCAATAACTCAACCATAATATTAAATGTAAACAACAAAGTCAACAAATGCAACTACAATGTTTAATGAGCCCAATGAGCATTACAAAAATGTCAAGAAAGACTGCTACACATGTTATTGACTGCTGTGTGTTGATAATTACTGTCAAATCTAGCTAATAATACAACCCTCTATTCCAATTAACCCAACAAGTAATCCAACTCTCAACAAGTAATCTAGATTTCTATTCCAATTAACTCAACAAATAATCCAGCTCCTTCCTTCGCTGTCAGTTTGTGCTTATGAATGTTTTGTTGTTTTAATTTGATTGTTCTCCATTTCTATTACATTTGCTAAAATTTTGTATGGTTGTTATAGATAGGTTCTCTCTGTTTCCTTGACTGTTGGCTTAACAGATTAGCTTTCATCTTTGAGCTATGTCCTTTGTTAATATTTTATAATATTGTAGCTTAATACATTTTTATTTTTCTTTTAAATTGAATAATACATTTGGGTGAAAAAGCACATTAGATCAGGGAGAGGACAGAAAACTCTATAATAAACTCCTTTTCATATGTTGGGCAAACTTTAAGCTAGAGTTTGGGTTAGTAGAGCAAGGTTTAGTGGATCAACATGCTAGTTCAATAATATAATACTTGAAAAATGATTATAAGAATTGCATCCCTGTACTAATATACATCATTTAATAGATCTGTTTGGTCGTAATTGCTAGAGCTTACACCCAAAAGTGGGAAGTTGTCTTAGTTGTCTTTGTATATTGGATGAGTTCCCCATTTATTATCTAACTTTGATCAATATAAAAAACATCTCAACCTTCACAATTTTAATAAAATTAAAAAATAATTAATAATTAAAAAAAATTAAAGTTAAGTTGGACATTTAAATAACACTACAAATAATTAGTAATAATTACTGAATTAATTATTGTGAGAAGTGTTCCAGCAAAATGTAATAGAGGTGTTCTTTTATGTCTTACCTTTCCAACCCACAAGACACATTTTTAGTGTTTTTAATGGCAAACAAAAAATTTAGGTTTTACTAAAATATTTATTCTTTTAATGACAATTCTTAAAGTTTATTCTAAAACTCTTATAATATATAGTTATTTTAATATTATTTTATTTTTAATATTTTGTTGCTTGAATACTTTAATGTTGAAATTAGCAATACCTATGACAATTCTCATTTAGTCTTGGGTCTATTTTGATTGAATGACTTAATATAAGGAAATTTAAAACATGGATGAAAGTGGATTCAAAACATGTAAGGAAATTTATGTTGGGAATACACCTTTTACCCTTACACTTTACCCTCATTTTGATTCAAGCATGTGAATTGTTATAAATCATGCATGTCAAAGTAAACCAGTCAACATGAAAGTAAATGACAAGCACACATAAAAAGGATATGGATATGAATAAAGATTCACACATGCTCTATATAAATTCCTAGCTTCACCTTCATAATCTACAAGCACAAAATTCCATTAGTAGCATTTCATAGAAATTTGGAATAGGTAGAAAAAAATACTTAATAATGTCAAGAAATAATGTGTAAAAGTAAAAAGATGGGTGTAGAATTGCACAAGGATTGATTTAACCCAAAAAAGAGCAATATAGGGGTATGAAAGATCTAGCATAACCAAAAATAAAGTGATGTAGGGCTATAAAGGAGATAGCATAACCAAAAGTACTATAGAGTTATAAAGGAGTTAGCGTAAATGAAAGAAAATATAGGGCTACAAACTATCCAACATAATCAAAACAAATTAATGTATGACTATGAAGTAGGAAACATAAACAAACACACTCAATTTAGGATCATGAGTGGGTCACTTTAACTATGAATAGAAGGTTTAGGGCCCTTGGAGAGCTCCTCTAATTAGTTGCATGTGAGTGATGCAAGGAATTGGATGAGAGGAGTGTCTAACTCCATTATTGACCAATAAATTGATGCACAAGGAGTATTCACTCAACTCAATGGACCCATAGATCCTTTATCAAGCAACCTAATGGCTATAATGTGTTACATTTCAATATGTCAAACTAGGGAATCATATTCTTCTTGGATGGTACCTATATTGTATGTATAGTCAAGGATTCTTGAGTTTATCCTAGAAGAAGGAAACTAATTCTAATTTTCAAAGAATAACGGTTGCTACGGGTAGGTAATGCTATTAAGGAATAACAAATACTTGCTTCAATCAAAACTATATTCAGCTACCCAAAGAAACTGCTCATGAAATAACTTAATCGCAGTAGAAAAACAATCCATGTACCAAATCAATGATCACCTTTAATATTTACTAATTCAATAAATCATAACAACTTAACAAACTAATAATATAAACCAATAGGAGAACTCTAGTTACCTCAAGTGGCCCTTGCTTGGGTGATTGTAACCTCATAGAATCTAAATCAAATCTTTAATTGTATCAACTACTCATTGACTGAATTTGAATCTACATTCTTTATTAAATTCTGGAAGATGTAATACAACAAAAAGAACTAATAACACCAAATCTCTCTAGCTAGAGCTTTGTCATATACAAAATCTATCATATATAGACATGATCTGAATCTCCTATTTGAATTGACCTTCTAAATGACTATCCTACACTAGTCCATTCTTCCCACAAACATAGGAAGAAGACTTTATTCTTATTCTAATTAGATCAAAAGTAGGAAACTAACTATTACAAAGATAATCTAGATATCACAGTCCTACTATGATTCTTATTGTTCATTATAAAGACATACATAAATGAAAATAGAACATTATTGGATTAATCACGAACCACAATCTGAAGTCCTCTTAATCTTTATTACTATCTCAACTACTGAAGATAAAATCATCAAGGAGTGGGAGGAGTTATGGTTATACCATGCCGACTTGGCTCGGGATCTTTCTCCTTTGGCTGCGGGTTATTGCATTCTCAAATGTAGATAAATACCTTTTCTGTGGGTTGATAGATGACCATTTCCATGGGTAACTGCTTCCTTGTTGTTTAGGGGTTAGTTTCTCCATATAGTATTTACAAATCACAAACTACCATAATTAATAGAAATTACTATCACATTCTATAAACAATCATTAGCTCACACATAATTATTCATCAACATATCATATACTATTCTTAATGCTTTCAAGTCTTAAAGGTAATCATAAACATGGATAATGTCTAGGAAAGTCATGAAAAATCTTTAGAAAGTATGAACTTAAACAAGGAAACTAGAAAAAATGAAGTCCCATCACACCCCCAACTGAATGTATTGCTTGTCCTCAAGAAACTTAGTGCCTCTAATTATACTGGAGTGCAATCTCCCTGTAATATATTGGTTCCATGACTCATTGATCCTGCTTAAGATAGAAACCATTTTGTTCAGCTAACCGATCCCACCTGGCCTGGTCTATTGCTTGAGATGTTTTCTATCCTTGCCAATGTCGAATTGGATATAGAAGAAGAGGAGGATGGAACACTAAAGGAAGATAGGTAATTCCATGCTCAATAGCTAACTTGATGTACCTATGTGTCCTAGTGATTGATGCTAAGAAATTGAAAATAGAATGGGGTTCTTTTCTTCTTAATTCCTGTGTCAATTCATTCCACCTATCTCTTGAAACGTTCAATGCCTCCTTACCAGTGCCATCAGCTAACTCCTTAAATTTCTTGTAAATTGTTGCTCTGCATTCAAGGACAAGCTGTTGGATCAAACTGATCCATTCTACTACTATCTGATTTGGATCCTAGGCCTTCCTTAATTTTGAGGGGAATTGATTTCTCCCTTTCATGATATTGTTGTTGTAGGACCCCTCTCCTATGCTCATTCTATATGAATGATGATAGGGATTTTATTTGCACATCCTGTTGGAACTAAAAATTCCAACTATTTTTTGCAAAATATTTCAGGCTTTTTGTATGCAAAATCAATTTTAACACCCAGAAATTCATCTTTGTACATCGACACGAGGGTTTTACTTTGAAGAGTTACATTTTGGAGCCTGCTCATTTCCATGCAAAATCACTTTGTGACCTTACTTACCCATCATACGTGACTACACATGTCCAATTTTAGCTTCCTATGATCAGATTTGATCAAGTTTTGAAGAGTCAAGTTGAAGGGTTTTAGAAAAGTTAGTTGTTTACACAATGTAAAATTAGTCAGGGAGGAGGCCAACTTTGGAGGTTAATATCCTGCAAATAGATGATGCTCACAATGAACCAATTGGTGCCCTTGATTCTCCCCACCTTAATGTGTCTTCATGCAAATTTTTAGAGCTTTAGGACACCATTTGATAATTTTTCAAAATCAAAACCACATGAGTTCTTTATAGTTTTCTGACTACATTCCCAAAACAACTACAAAGTGGTCAATTTTGATTTTTAATATTTTTATGAAGAAGAGGACTTATGAAGAACCCTTTTATGTATGTGCTCATGGAACCTAAATAAACTAGTCCCCATGATAGTAGTTCCCCAAAATCTGATTTGATATTTTTCTAAAGGGGCAAATTGGCAAGTTTTAGTTTAGTTTAAACAGTTGGAAAAATAAGATGAGTGAGCTACTTTGACTGTGAGTAGCTTTTAATCCTAAAAACTTGATTCTGAAACATTTGCTGTATTGGATTCTCAGGTCAAAAATCTACAAGTCTGTGCATTTTCATAGACCTGAAAAAAGTTTTGATCAGTTTTTCAAGCCAATTCTGGAGGCTACTGGGTTTATTTTGCTCACATTATAGAGTGCCCAAAAGCAGATTTTGGTGATTACCCCATTTCTTTGTTCATCTCAGAAGAAATTCATTTTTACATCCTCGCTCCAAGCTACCACATCAAAAGGCTGCCAAATTTTTTTCAAGTCTGTTCAAATCCAGTTTAGTTATCTCTATTACGAGATCAGAGAAGGTTTGTTATTTGAAGAGACTATAGAAAGCAATGATGCATACAGAGAAAATATGAAAACATATAAAACCTTAATATCGGGCAAACTCTATAGCATCAGTGGGACACCATATTCAGTCTCCCCCATACCCAGAACAGAATGAATCACTTTGGCTGAATAAAATAAAGGTATTTCTGATTTGATAACACAAGGGAAAATAAAAGCAATGTGCAAATAATTTTTTTTTTTACTACAGGGAAGTGAAATGTAAATTTCACATTTTCATCACCAGGAGTATACCATATCGGTGGAAAGATTATAAAAGTTTCCCCGATGTGCCGACTATTGTGGGCCCCAAGTATTACATAAAATTAGTGGAGATGGAAATATAAAATATTTTTGGGGAAATATATTAAAATCATTATGTTAAAAATTCTCTTGAGGGGAAATTATTTTTCATTCTAAATATTTTCTTTGCCAATCAAAAGTGAAAACATACTAGTGAAAACCTAAACTCAGTTAGTAAATATTTATCTGCCAGGCTATATTATGTCGGTGGAATTATTTGTTGAGTTCCCCCGATGCCCGATGAAGTGAGCTATGATGAAAACAAATAAAATTATCATGGAGGCATATGAGGAATAAAACACTTTTAAGCAAGTTGTTAACCTATCAAATATTATCTTCCTAAGGAGTGAATTATCTACACCAAGAAATCCGGGCAGATAAATATTATCTTAAGATGGAAAATGAGTGAAATATTATTTAATGTTAGAGGTCAAATATTTCAAGAAAACAAACCAATGGATAAATATTTAACCTAAAAATTCAAACCACCATATGAAATATTTTTCATGGAAGATTAATCATTTTTCACGTCAAGATAAAAATATAATTAAGAGATGGAATGTTGATTGAAGTTTAGTGAAATATTTTGTTTTCATAGAAGTGCCAAAAGAATTAAACTGCTTAATTATTTTATCTCCTAGATATAATTAATCAATTAAATATAAAGGGTACACAAGTGAATATTTCTACTAAAGAGAAATAGTAAGGTAAGAGGGATTAATATTGGAGATAATTAAATGAAGGATGAAACATAGTATTGGCAAGCAAACCCTAAAATAGTTTCCCAATAAGTGAAACCTTTTACTGGAGAAATTGAATGAGCCATGGATTATCAGGGTGAGTAGTCATTACTTCACGGGTAAATGAAACCACAAAAGTGAAATTATTTGACTATACTTTATAGTTGGCAACTATACCAAATGAGGAATATTTTCTAAAATATTACAAAGGGCAAAATAATTTTCCAATGGATAATTATTTTATTGGGAAAATATTTTGGGAAGATATAAAAGATTTTCACTAGAAGAGAGGATTTTTGAGAAAATTTTCACTTGGGAATAAAATGTTTTATGGAGAAATTGATTAGATAGGTAATTATTTTACCTAATGTATATTTTATATGCAAATGCACATGATGAGTAGCGGACATTTTCACTCCAAAAAGTTATTATTTTGATGAATAAATATAAAAGGTGATAAAGAGGGAAGGAATTATTTTGATAATGTAAAAGGGATAATATTATCGGGATAAAATATCTTGGCAGGAAACCTAAGTATTTTTCACTTAAGGGGTTACAAGGTGAAAATTATTGAGAATATTTTTACCCAAAGTGAAATATACTCTGGGAAGTATAATGGAGCAAATCATTATCTGAAGATCAAAAAGCCAAATTAAAATGTTTAAT
This sequence comes from Cunninghamia lanceolata, assembly GCA_027924645.1. Classification (NCBI taxonomy): domain Eukaryota; kingdom Viridiplantae; phylum Streptophyta; class Pinopsida; order Cupressales; family Cupressaceae; genus Cunninghamia; species Cunninghamia lanceolata. The sequence continues at coordinate 13,463,431 of BSBN01000193.1, forward strand.
TTATCAAACTCTACTAATCAAATATTTTAAATTTTCCATGGAATCAAATGTAATAATTATGGAAAACCCTAAAAGGGGTATTAAAATTAAACATTTGGGTTTTATAAAGTGATACCAAATGATAAATTTAATTATCTCCTGCAAACTAAACCCTAAATACATATTAATGGGAAAATTGTGACTAATGAAGGAAACATCAAGCATTCGTCAAAAGGTTGATCCGTTCACAAGGTAAGCATATTTAATCAAATGATTTATCTAATAAATGATTTGATTTGTTTTTGCAGGATTATGATTAATATAATAAAGTGATTTCAAGAAGAGGATCGAATTAACGGAAGATAAAATGTTTCAAGACGGAGATGAAAGAATACAATTGTGAAGATTAAATACTTTCCCGGATGATTAATTATTTTCTTATCAAGTGAAACCATATATCTGTTATATCAATTATTTAAACCGCAAAATGAATGTAACGGGTCTGAGGCTTGTTGCATCTCTTTAAATAAAGATCCCAGGACCCGGAATAGTGGTTAGAATTAGATTAGAAATAGATATGTTTACAAAAAGATAATTGAAACATTTTAGGATTAGATTAGGTTAGATTTGATTCAATCTGATGCAAATTTGATCCTTCTATGCAATTTCGTTCTGAGAAAGGCTATGGTGCATGATACATTCTGAGGCAGCAGTTGAGGATTCAAATTTGAAATACATTGTGACGGTATCATCTATTTGTTGTTTTTAATTCAATCAATTTAATTATCTCCATGTCATTCATTTTCTGATTATTCAATTTGAATGTGTTAAGGATATGTTCAAATTGTCTGGTTACATTTGCTAATTCAGTATAGTTGATTTGATTGGTTTCTCAAGGAGAATTAAATCTTTTCTCATCAATTATAGTAATCTTAGAATGTTGAATGGATTACTAAGTACGATTAATTGATTAGGGTTATTAATTTATCTCCAGAGTTGATCTAATTTATTATTTTACAAAGTTCAATTGGTTCTTTCCGGAAAGATTAAAATCCTTTTAATATTTTGTATTTAATGCAATTATGTCCTTTGGATTATTAAGAATGAATTAATAATTTCTTCCTTGCACGTTTGTACAAGTTGTAAATAGTTATATGTGCCAATCGGATCGAGTTATTACCTGATACAAGTTATTTGTTTCTGACATCTCGACTCTGTTGCCCAAATGGATAAAGCACCAGTCTAACTATTGATTCATTTTATGTTTAAAATCTTTACTCTTTTTTATCGCTATAGTTTAGATTCATTTCATGTTAGTTGTTATTTATTTCTGTTAGAATTTAGATTAAATCATTTGCTTTCTTTAGGAATAGTTTACAATATCTCATCTGATTTACAAGTATGCCATTGTAATCAGATAAACTAGCAGCAAACCAACATTGATTTAATCATACAACCTGCTTTGATAATTAAAGGTTCACCCACCTAGGTTTTAGCAGGACCTAAAGCACAGGGAGAAGTTGACCATTAAGGTCAAACTCCAGTCGTTGGCTCAAAAATGTTGTGGATTTGACCATAGGGCTTGGCATCGCCTTAGAATCCACAACCTACATTTTTAAGACCCAACACATCCCCAATAACAATTAAGGGATTCCAAGTAGTGTCATATGGAATGGCTAATTCATGTAAATAAAATTCACATATATGATTTTGCATCTCTAGGGTAGCTCTCTAGTAGGCTGCAAAAAATAATTTAGGTGTAAAAAGGGAGATAGGAGTATCACTATACAATTGACTAAACTGGAAACTTAAGTATTGCTCTTGTAAGTATACGGCATAAACCCTTACAGGAGGTCTACACCTCATAAGTTTGTATAGTCATGTTTGCCATCCTATCTATTTTGAATTTCAATCTCTATATCTCCTTATTCTTCTCCTCAATCTCCTTTTTGTGATTTTCTTTCATCTTGTGTTGTTCATTCACTACTTCCTCTATTTTCTCCCATGGTTACAAGCTAACATCAACATGGTTAGTGGTACAAACTCTTTATAATGATCATCCTATTTCTTAGGCTTTGAACTCCTCTTATTTATTTCTATAATGGCCAATTGATCTAATTGATCTAGTCCTGTTCCCTGTTGTTAATAAATTTGCAACTGATTTTCCAACCCCTCTCATTCAATCCAGTCTCCTTTTACTGGTATTCTTATATTTTTTTTTCTAATGTTGTAATCTTTTGTAAAGCTACCTATAGCTCATCAATCTTGTCCTCAGTTTTCTCCTTTTTATCCAATAATAATTCCTCTTTCTAAACTTCATCAAAAAAGGCTAACAATTCTTGACTTCCTTCATCAGAGGAGGCTGACAATTCTTGACTTTCTACTTCATAAGATCCTATCCAAGAGAAAGAAATCCAAATTCCTCCTAGTCCATCTAATCCCATCCATGATCCCACAATCACTCACGACCAAGAAACCAACAATAGTCCTATCCATCATCCAATAACATCCACATCCCATGATGAGACACTTGGTCCCCAAGAAAACATAGATAATCAAACAAATAACTTGGATCCTATTACACCACATCCTAATGAGCATAATGATAATCAAGATCCAATCATCCCAAATCCATCTCCCATTGATCCTCCATCATCCCCTATCGATCCTATCATAAATCCACCATCCTATCCCCTTGGTCCCACTACCTTCATTCATGGTGGTTCTCTCATAGGATAGGAACAAACTCCATCCACCACCCCACCTTCCCCATCTAATAATGGACTCACATCTTGTTTTGAAAACAACAAGAATCCCATCACACACCGCATGCTCCAAAACATGTGAAATATAAACGGAAAGGCTTAGGCCTTCATGAACAAGGAATATTGGAGCCCATCCATGTCAAAATCCATCCACAAGTACATGACCTTAGCTATACATCTCAAGGAAAACAATCTAAATATGTCAGGACCACCCACAAGCCTCATACATCCACTTCTTATAATCCCAAACCCGGTGCATCCCATCGCACCTCCAAATCATATGCTACCATCCCTCCTCCATCATCATACCAATCTAAAAAGTATGTAACCATACATCTCCCTCCATTCACTCTACCTCAACTCCTTCCAATGCCTACCATCCCCATCCTCAAATCCCCTTATCCTCCCAACCCCTGTCCATAAATCCCAATCCCCCAAAATCCTTAATCAAGATCAACAAATGCACACATCACCCAAACATGAATCTCTCACACCATCCATGGGATTCAAAAATACAAATTTGGATACCTCCTTACAAGAATCACAAAGTCCACAAAAGCCTAAAGATTATCGTGTCGTAGGGCATCAATACACTAATCCAAGCTAAATCAAAAATCCAAAATGCTACAAATGCCCACACCTCCAAAAGTGAAAACAAAAATGGTGTGGATCCCTAAGCAAAAATAAAACAATCCAAATGGATCATCAAAATCCCATTCCACTCAAAAATCCCTAAAATCTCATTCCCCGTCAAAAAATCCCCAAACTCCTAAGTCCATTTGGGTCCCTAAATTCTCAAACCAGTGATCCCATAATCCAAGATCCCCATTACTCCCCACCCCCCCATCATAAATATAAGCTTCAACATACATCATAGTGTGTGCAAACATTGGTCTTGGATCCCCTTGATCCCATGACATTTCCACATACCTCTATCCCCCCAGCTTATATCCCTTATCCTACATATCTTCCCTATGGTCCATGCTTTTGCATAATCCACTATCCTCCACCCATCCATAATCCACTATCTTGCACCCATCCATAATCTACTATCCCCCATCTATCTCATGCAATCATCTACCAACATCCATGCACTTAATGCTACTTGACATGGCATATGTGTCACATCTATTCATGTTTCTATGGAAACAAATGCTTGATTCCCAATCCTCCATCCAAATCTCTCTCTCCCTCCATCCACCCATCCCATCCAAATAGTCAAAAAATTAAAAAAAATCAAAAAAATCAAAAAAATTTTAAAAAAATGTAAAAAAGAAAAATAGTAAAGAAAACAAATCTATCCAATGGTGAAAACCACTCCTTGTGGTGCCCTGGGCAAGTACCATGATGAAAACCTGGCAAACAGGCGTCATTTGTAATTCAATTTTCTGAGTCTTACACTTGGGGCCAATTTATCTAATCTATCCCATCCTATCATCCCAATCCATTATATCTGCATACCCACGCCATCATCTCTCCATCCCATCCTCCCTTCCTCCTTTGATCTAAATAAGGAAAGGGGAAAATGTTAAAAATTGCTTTGGACACCTCTTGATGTACCCAATCTTTTACCACTAGTCTTATCACCCTACCATCATAAGCATTGTCATGCAAAGTCTTGAGTATCATACCTAGACCGGGGCATGTTATTCCTATGCACCATAGTCTTTGGAGATCACATTTTGAACCCCCTCCATCCATCCATTATGTATCTCCCATCCTTTCCATCCACTATCACTAATCCTTTTATCCATCCATCCATTTCCTCCTTTCATCCTTATCCCTAGACTTGGTGTTCCCTTGTCATTCATGTCTAGAAAGGCTATCCTAATGTCATCCAATGCAACCATCTCCTCAAAACATATCAAAAACACATTAAAAAAATCACAAAACCTCTCAAAAATAACAACAAAACCAAAACTCCAAGTAATAAATCCAAATGTGAGCCATCCTTAATCCACACCAATCTAGCCAAGCAATCTATCCAATTATCCAAAAGTATCCAATGGTTTTGTTCCAAGACTTGCTACAAATCTCATCATCATCTTATCAATATAATCAATCAATTCGTGCTTAAGAATGTTAGCCTATCTTAAGTATAGAAATCAATCCATCTATCAATCTTGGTGTTGCTCACATGGCCAACAACACTAGCCAATCATCAATCAATCCATCATCAGTTTTCATCTTGGCAGGGGCAATCACCTTGTCTATTTTTTAATCATTTGTGCATGCTTTCTTGCTTTCTTCTATGTGTTATCACTTTATCTTGCATTTATATTATCATTTTTTTCCTTACATTTGCATTATCATTTTTATCTTGTATCTTGTATCATCATTATCTTCTTATCTTGTGTTTAGGATGAAATTTGAAGAGGGTTGATTTTAATGGTTTGTGTTGATCCCCCTTTCACCACTAAACATTCAAGGACATCTAGCCAAGTAGAGGGATCTACTACAAGCTTTTCGTCACTTGGAACATAGGAGAAGATTAGAATTGTGTGAATTTAGTGTTCAATTAAGCCCAATTATGCTCAAAACCCTAATTTTGTAAATTCGTAAACAAACAAACAAATTACGAAAAATGATCACACACAAAGATATCAAATGACAATAAAATGTGTACCAGATTTTGAAGTTCGGTGTGTGGAAAAGTCAGGGACTAATGAGCAGGCGCCCTAGTCTAGTGCCACAATTTTCTTTAGGATCTGGGAATCTTGTCTATAACTTGTTCCTACTGTTTCGAAGATTTTCCAATTATAGGATCCGGAGGATTAATGAGAGAGCGCCTAAGTCCAAGTCCCTATTTTCTTCTCTGATCTACAATTTTGATAGTCTACACTACTCTCCTCTAACTCCACTTCTTCATTTTTACAACCTATAACCTGCAATCACAAAAAAGTGGGTTGGGGGTTGTGGTGTTTGGAGGCTTGCCTCAGTCAAGCCCTTGAGAGACATTCAAGTCTTCTGAACACCGTTGTCAAATAAAGAGTGTGTATCCCTACGGGATAGAGGCAAAACCTAAATGATAAATGATCGAAAACACAATTGATATCAACTTGTAGTGAAGATCTCATGGAAGGAAGATGCTCTTCATGCCATGAGGAGATGGATGCCAAATTTGTAAATACAAACACAAGAACAACACAAATTCTGCTCTACCACACAATGAATGCCTTGAATCACTTTCACAAAATCACAATGCTCATCTAATTCCCATCTAATTTCCATCTAGTTTACAAATGAATCCCTAATCATGCTTATATATAAAACTACAAACATTCCCACTAAGAATTTTGTATTTCAAACTTACCGTGTCGGCATAGGACCTAAATAATGGTCATAAACTGACACCTTGAAATTGGTCCCAACCTAAAATAGGGCAGGACTAGGGCACGGGCACCCAAGTCCTCCCCCTATTTCAAGTAGGATTTATGTTAAGTGCATCCCTTGAGTCCAATTTGCCATGAAACTTCAGGGTTTTCTCATCGGGAGTCATCAAAATCATGCAAGATGCTCTAAATGCATTCTAAAGGACCTGAGAACTAAACCTTAAGAGGAAAAAGCCCCCAACGTTACTTTTTCTAACATAACATTTAGCCCCCACTTTAATGTATGTATAAACACAAGACCAATACATGCATTAAAGTATGGTCAACAAACACAACAAACATGTCAAGCATGGAGAAGACACACCATTCATAGTGAAGATAGTAACAGGCATGCAAAGCACAGAGAAGACAGTTACAATCACACAAAACATGGAGAAGACAGCATTGAAGACACACAAAACACAGTGAATGCATTGAATATAGTGATGATTTTCTTTTTCTTTTTCTCATATATGAAATGCAGATGCAAGTACAAGGAAAGTAAACATACCACCCATAATGCAGGAGGGACTCATTGCCACTGGTCTTTAGACTGCATATGGGGCAACACACATGCCAAACAAATCTTAGAGTATAGGAGAGACTCATCGCCACCAGTCTTTAAGACTATACTTGAGAACAAACACGGCATACAAAACAAGCATGCCATACAAATCCCAAAGCATAGGAGGGACTCATCGCCACCGATCTTTAAGACTATGCTTGGGAACAAACACGCAATACACACACACTTAGAAGACACAGAGAAAACACGGTAGATAAGTGATGGAGCGTTCCTATTTCTAGGTTCATCACCATCTCAGGAACATTGCAGGAACACACCGATGATTGGGCTTTGCCACAACAATCACTGAAGACACGCTTAAGGGTTAAGTTAGTCACAGAACCACTCCCCACCTCCGCAAAGAACTTTTGAAAATAACAGGATGTGCACTCTCCTCGAGAAATACATAATCCCCGCCTCTGCAGAGGGCTTAAGATAAAAAGGATATGTGTAATATCCCACCTTCGCAGAGGACTTAAGTGATTGCAATAGATTTCAAACAAATCTCAGAGTGCAAGAGGGACTCATCACCACCAGTCTTTAAGACTGTACCTGAGAACAAACACACTTTACTAGCATCTAAAATAGACAACTTACCTTACATATGCCCCCACCTTAAGGTGGTTGATATCATGTACCAATATCAAGCACGTTAAGGTAGGAAGAAAACACACAAGTGAACACGAGCTCTTGCAAAGCCCATGCCCCCCGGAGGTGACATGTACTTTACAATCGCCAAATGTTCCCACAAACACATTCTTGTGCAAAGAAAAGGTGTTAGCATCCATATAATCATGATAAACAATAATGCATATGATCATTCACACAAATAACCAAGGTTATACTATGGATTCGGAGACCAAGTATAACCGTGGGGCTATACTGCAGAAATCTCAAAACCAAGTGTAACCAAGGTGAGATTCAAAGACAAATAAAGTGCACAGAGCAGCAGTATTGTTATGGTTTGTAAGTGCGATAAGACAACATCATGATCACATGGAGTGATTCTACTAGCCAAGCGTCAGATAATATATATCAACCCCATTGTCATGTATGGACTTGGTCCATTTTTTGATTTCTCACTGAAGGGACACTAGGTCTATATCAGTATAATATGTTTTTCGTCATCTCCCTGCTAGATAAAAACACTAGAGGAAGGGAAATGATAAATCAAGAGAGGAGAAACAAGTACCTCAGGGACAATCACGTAGGAGGGTGCCCCCAAGTCACCAACCACAACACTATGTCCATAAGACACAACACACAATAGTGAAAACAGAGGAGAAGCAATATAAAAGAATGATGATACAAATAGAAGGTCACAATAGAGGTGGTCTCCAAGTATCCGTAACCTTACAAGAGAATCAAGGGTCATCCCAGGAGGCCTAAACAACACATAACACATCACGGGGGAAACACAACATGAGAGGTAAAGGGTTATAAATACTTACCTTTAGGGAACAACTAGTCTAGAATTTGGAACTTGCAAACATCTTGGAGAGATCGTGCTCTATCAAGTTTTGTGCGAAGATTGAGTGGCTCTTATGAGAGTTTTGTTTGTTGTTATGAAATCCATGTAATGCTTATTTCTTAGATCCTTGTATATATGATACCTTTTGTTTCTTGTGAGGAGGAGAACCACTACTATTTTCAACTGATGATAATCATCTTACTCATTTCCAATTTTTAGCTAGCTTTCTTTGTTGAGTTCATCTACCATAGTGACAAGGACTATCTTGTACTATCTCAATCTTTTCTTCCATTGTAGCCTCTTGTTTCAATTATTGTATGTCTTTTTGATGCATTTTGGTTATCTCCCGATCCTTGTAAGGATAACAGAGGAGGAACTTCAGCATAAATACCTTTTCCCCGTGGACGAGGTGGGTTAACCAACTTTTCCTTATCCACTTCTATCATACCCACGATGTTATCATAATCCAAGTAATCATCTTCTACTTCTACAATATTCTATTCCAACATATTGTTATCGGTATGCTTAGGGAAAGGATTAGTAAATATTTGCAAATTCTGATTCGGTAGAGCAACCGACTTATTTCCATTATCATTCACACCCGATACCTATATACCATTCGTATCGATGAGGTCTTGTATTTCATGTTTAAGATGCATACATCATTTAGTATCATGTCCTTGTTGTCGATGAAAATGACAAAAGGCATTAGCATCAAAATAAGGTCTTTGCATTTTATTAGGATCCAGAGGTTTAATCGAGGGAAGCTTTAAAGGATTATTACTCACAGCCTGATTCATGATAGAATGATAGGATTCAGATATCGAAGTAAATTTTCATTGTTGATACAATGCCTTCTTTGGATTAGTAATAGCAGACACTTCGGAAAAATTATTCGAATTCAGTCTGTTAACCTTGATGTAACTCTTATTATTCCTCTTAAAGTTGTTTTGTGACTATCCATCTGTAGATTGATTAACTTGAGCCGATGAGTTTTTATTTTCATACTGACTAGACGAAAGTTGATAATCATGAAGGGTAGTACATAAATGTTGAAAGGAGTTATACTTCATCAAGAGAATCTTATCACAAATGTTAGGTTGTAGATTTGTAATAAACACCTTCTGAGCATCCTCATCCTTCATCTGATTATTGAATTTGTGCATAGAGAGATTGATATCAACTTATAAACTCAATTAACTTCTCTTTGGGACCTTGCCTGCAATGAACTAAATCAATGAAGGAGACCCGAGGTCCAATATTTGCTTGAAAATGTTGTAAAAAATTGATCAACTAATTGTGAAAAAGAGTGTATTGAATTCAAAGGCAAAGAGCAAAACCATTCTAAAGCAGTATCTTTGAAAGATTGCAGGAAACGTTTTGCTAACAAATCCTCTTCAAGTAGAAATCACTGCACATAGCAGTGAATGCTGCCACATGAGTATTAGGATCACCTTTTCCACCATATTTTTCAAAGCGAGGATTCTCAAACCTCTTAGGCATAGGAGTTCTCAAGATTGCAAAAGATAGGGGATTACGGCCATGATAAGTTGGTATATTAGGTTGTGAAGATTTCGTCAAGTTTGTCACTTTTTGTTGTAAAGAATTCATGCCGTACAAAAGTTGGTTTACGATGACATCATTGGGAGATGCGGTTTGTTGTGAGGAACTAAAACCAAAGTGAGGAGGTGATTGAGCTTGACTAGTGATAAGCAGAGGCTGTGAATAGTTCAGTGATGGTTGAATATAGTGACAGGTGGAAGGTGGTTGCGAATAGTTATATGTAATAGGTGGTTGAGAATAGGTGGGATGGAGAGGTGGTTTAGAGTGATTATTCATAGAAGAGGTCCCCTTAGAACAGGTTTGTAATTTTGTGAATTAATTCCATTAGATACTCCAATACCAGTGGTAGCATCACTACAAGCATTTGCATTAGTTGTTAAAATTGTCGATGTGAATGTAGATATTCCAGTAGTCGGTAAAGGTACCGATACTTGCGTATGAGACGGTAACATGTTTTTAATACCATTCGCACATTCAGTCACTATCATAACATTACTATGTACTATATGCATTAATCCTCAAACAACATTAATACCATCTTGTCCTTCTTTTATTAATTCTCTTACGTGGTGAATCACAGGTACAACTTCTTTCGTTGTCCTTTCAGTTTCAACAAATGCTTGAAAATTGGATAACTCTTTATCTAGTTTGTTTATTTACTCATTAGGTACATGTGCAACCACCTCAATAGTGTCATCAACATCATCAAATAATTGATCTTCCATAGTGGTTGTAGGAGGTATAATGTCTTGCAAAATTTGTGCCTCTCCTTTGTAAAGAAGGTATTCAATGGATTTTCAGAGGTAAGAATATCATTATCTTCGAAAGCACTAGATCCCATAAGTCTTCTAATTCTTCTTAAAGGAATATTTCTATTAGTGCAGTGGGTCATAAGACTCATATAAAAGCATGCAACACTCAGTGCACAAACTAATAGAAAAAACCCAAGGAGCAAGATGTTGAAATAAGGGCAGACAACTGAGAGGGGGGTGAATCAGTTGTCTCCAAAACTTTTATCCTTTGCTGTAATTAAACTTCTTTACCACTTGATAACAAACGAATGATATAACCATGAAAGCATGAATCAACAACACATGAGCAGAAACAAAATCAACACACATAACACCAGGATTTTTACATGAAAACCTGGTTAAGGGAAAAGCCACAGTGGGGGTTAACCCACAAGATTCATTCTTTGTTAAAAGAATAGAAAATGGGGAAGACACATGCCTTCAGGGCGCACTACCCAGAGCTCACTGCTCCAAGAGGCTCACTGCCTATAGAAATATTTATAAGTTTATCACAGAAAGATTGAACTAGAAAACAACATCTTCTTCATGCTAAGGTCAGTTCCATTGATGTGCATAACACTTCTACTCTACCCTCAAACACTTCTTCGCTATCTCCTCATCCTTTATTGCTCTTCCTTTTTTGCTCTTCCTCTTCTCTGCTTTGCTCTTCTTCCTTTCTTAGGATTTTATCATTTTTGCACAACGATGTATTTCCACAACTTAGCCACACATATTTATATGCTTCATCAACCTTGGGATAAACATCAAGGTCGGCACTACAAACATCTAAATTAATATGAATCACTATACTATCGGCCAAACATAGCTGGGACCCAAATCTTCCTCAAACACCACTCTACACTTCATAGAAGCTCTCTTAGATCATCTGCAACATCCACAAAGCATCCGGTCAGCCAAGACTGAAAAGAACAACAACATCCAAAGAGAAATCTTCAATCACAAGCTCAAACCTCAATGCGGACCACCAACACAATAGGAACTTGATTCAGAGACCACCACAAGCACAATGAAATCAACAGGAACAATTGTACCACCTCAAATCACTAGAAACACTTGCACCTTCATCCGGGAACTCAAGAACACCAACTATAATGACTGTCATACTAGAAAGATTGCTTGCAGACTTCCAAACCATGAACCACTTGAGTTGAGGACACACACCAACATCCCAAACACACCTCTAGATCTACAGATCATAATATTCCAATGCAGATCAATCTGGACTAGATTTCTCTCACTTTGTCACCTCTAAACAACTGCAAAACCTGGTTCTACTCAGATAGCCATAACTTCACCAATTCTCCATGCAGACCTCTCAAATCTTGACTAGGGCAACTTCAGACAATCCTTCACAACACCTATTTGTCTGTAGATTCTAATCTTAATCTTATTGGGAATGCGGAGCAATCTACTTCACTGTCTTCACTGTCTCTTACAGAGAGATATATAACTCACTTGTTTCTTCCAGAGAGGATAATTTTGTCAATATCCTCAACATACAAGTCTTCTAGAATGAGATAAAGTTGACACTAATGACAATAAGGATATGTTGACATCAATGACAACACTGATTAGGCACATATTTGCAACACAAGATATGTTTAAGATCCAAAATGCTTGATTTTTTAACCTTTTTTAATGCAAATAAGTGAAAGAAAAGGTGTTGTAAGGAAATTGATGAGGGGTAGAAAAAAATATGTCTAATATCAATCCAACAAAGCAATAATATCCTTCACAACACACTTTTGATGCAAACCTAGAGTGATGATAAATCAAAACCCAGTGAAAATACACTAAAATATGTAATTTTTCACAAATTTTCAATGCAAAGACCCAATAAAAAGGGTGTTGTAAAGAATTTTAGGAGGTGCATCAGATTATAACAGTAATATTAGTCACCTAAATCCATAAAATCCATCACAACATGCTTGGAGTGCAAATCTAAGTCAAACCTTAGTGAAAATATAACCAAATATGCAATTTTTCACCAAATCTAAAGGCAAAGGCCCAATAAAAAGGGTGTTGTAAACAATTTGAGGAGGGGAAGTAGGTAATAACCCTAATAATAGCCAATTAGTATAGAAAATCTTTTACAACAAGCCTATGGTGCAAATCTAAAGAGACGATAAGGCCAAATCTAGTGAAAAAGCAAAGTTTTCAAACCCTAGAGATGAAATTTTGCAAGGAAACCACTATGATGAAACAATATAGATATAAATCAGTCCTAATGATTGTTTTAAAAGGGTAGTAAAATTTGAAACAATATTTTGACTACAAACCCTAGCTAATGCAAAACTAAGTTATATGGAAAAGTGAACAATTTCAAGCAATTTTTATCAATTTAAGCATGAAAATGCAATATAAATTAATGATGAATGAAAAAATTCTTTATTTAAATCATATCTGATGAGAATGACATAAATTTATTGAAATTAAATCCAAACTAATTCAAATTATTTGAAAATGCAAGATAAAAATGCCATTTTTAAAAAAAAAATTCCAATTTTTCAAATGCAATAAGATGAATAATGAGTGACTGAATGAAATGAATTTAAATCTGAAGTACAACACTTAGAAAGGTGCAAAAATTCCAAAAACACAAGTTCACCAAAATGTTTAGGATGAAATTTGAAGAGGGTTGATTTTAATGCTTTGTGTTGATCCTCCTTTTACCACTAAACTTTCAAGGACATCCAGCCGAGTAGAGGGGTCTACTCTAGGATTTTCATCACTTGAAACATAGGGGAAGATTGGAATTATGTGAATTTAGTGTTCAATTAAGCCCAATTATGCTTAAAACCCTAATTTCATAAATTCGTAAACAAATGGACAAATTACAAAAAATGATCGCACACAGAGATATCAAATGACAATCAAATGCATACCAAATTTTGAAGTTCAGTGTGTGGAAAAGTCAGGGAGTAATGAGCGGGTGCCCTAGCCCAGTGCCACAATTTTCTTTAGGATCTGGGAATCTTGTCTGTAGCATATTCCTGTTGTTCTGAAGATTTTTTAGTTAGATTCGGAGGACTAATGAGCGGGCGCTCGAGTCCAAGTCCCTATTTTCTTCTCTGATCTGCAATTTTGACAATTTGTACTACTCTCCTGCAACTCCACTTCTTTCACTTTTGCAACCTGTAACCTGCAATAATAGAAAAGTGGATTGGGGGTTGTGGTGTTTAGAGGCTTGCCTCAGTCAAGCCCCGGAGAGACATTCAAGTCTTCTGAACATTGTTATCAGATAAAGAGTGTGTATTCCTGCGGGATAGAGGCAAAATCCAAATGATAAATGATTGAAAACATAATTGATATCACCTTGTAGTGAATATCTCATGGAAGAAAGATGCTCTTCATGCCATGAGGAGATGGATGCCAAATCTACAAATACAAACATAAGAACACAAATTATGCTCTGCCACACAATGAATGCCCTAAATCACTTTCACAAAATCACAATGCTCATCTAATTCCCATCTAATTTCCATCTAATTTCCATCTAGTTTACAAATGAATCCCTAATCATGCTTATATATGCAACTACAAACATTCTCGCTAAGAATTTCATAATTCAAACTTACCGTGTCAGCATAGGACCTAAATGACAGTCATAAACTGACACCTTGAAATTGGTCCCGACCTAAAATAGGGCAGGACTAGGGCGCGGGTGCCCAAGTCCTCCCCCCTATTTCAGGCAGGATTTATTTTAAATGCATCTCCTGAGTCTAATTTGCCATGAAACTTCAAGGTTTTCTCATCAGGATTCATTAAAATCATGCAAGATGCTCAAAATGCATTCTAAAGGACTCGAGAGATAAACCTTAAGAGGAAAAAGCCCCCAATGTTACTTTTTCTGACATAACATCTTGTATCTGCATTATCTTTTTGTATCAGTCCTTACAACATATTATCACCATGACATCATGGTTTTCCATATCATGGTGCCCAACAACATATGTTTTCTTAGGAACTTTATCTTTACGCATGGGATACGTTAGAGTTGGCTATGATTGGAGCCACCTAGGATCTAGGACTTCATGAAAGCACAAGAGAGATCAAATGAGAGATTAATGTTATTCTATCAATGAATGCAAAAGAGATACAAGATTGTTATTGGATTGATGTTACAATGTACATGATATGCCTTTCTTATAAAGACAAGGATGAAATGTGGGATGTTGTAGTCATGTGACAAGTGTCATTATCCTATGATATGTGACAACTATAGGATAAGATGACAATTATCAACAAGTATCAACAACTAGACATCTAGTAGACTCCTAAGTCAATGTGTGAATTATGTGTGATGTGTGAATTATTTAACTAATAAATAGTTAAATAATATGAATTATCCACACAAGGGTAAACTGGTTAGGTAATAACCCTGGTCACACCAACACCCCCCCTTAAGTGCAACTTAGGGAGTAGTTGACTAAAGCAAGATGCAATGATAGATGGTGATGATGGGTCCCATATATTAGGCCATGTTAGGTACCCATGTACAACAAATCTCAAGTGGAGAAAAGGAGAAAACCTCATGGGAAAAAATCCTCTTCAAAAGCGAGAATGCATGAAACAATGAAAGTGAAAGAAGTGATAGTAGGAGGACTCAACATGACCCCCCAAGGACAACTTCTATCACATATGTACAATCAATTACCCCCATAGGAGAGCAAGAGTGAGACTATAGGTCCCCCCACAATGAAGTAGCTCATGTGTCAATGGTGAATGCTAGAAGATGAATGCTAGAAAGTGTCATGTACCTACAAACAACATTCCTCCCCTTAGGAAGAAACCAATCCAAAGGCTGATGTAGAAGAAACTCCATCTCCAAGAACAAAGATGAGGGAAGAAGTCTCATGATGGGTGTTGTCTTTGAAAATTGCTCAAGTGTCCACATGTCAGAATCAAAGAATGGCACTATCCGATGAGGTGTGACCAATCCAAAATCCTAGGTAGACGCATGAAGAACAACCTCCAAAGACGAAGTAGATGGGATAAGTTGTGTTGTAACTGTCATCAAAGAGGATAGATATGTTGCAAGTATGTGCCTAATCGGTGTTGTCATTGATGTCAACATATCCTTGTTTTCATTGGTATCAACTATATCTTATTCTATTACTTGTTTAGAAGACTTATATTTTGAGGGTATTGAGAAAATTAGCCTCTCCGGAAGGAACAAGTGAGTTACAAAGAAGTGCAGTACAGACAGTGAGTTGTATGCTGAAGAATAGTCTAGTAAACTGCTCCACATTTACTTCTGCTTGAAGATCATGGTTTGCAGATTGGAAGCAAGTTAGAGGCATGACTAATGATGCTACATTCTGGGTTTGAGGCCTCTGCATGAAGATTTGAGTGAGTTGTGTTCACCAGAGTAAAACCTACTTTTTCTGTAAGTTCAGTTGGGACAGGAAGAAAGTATTCTGCTCTGCATTCCTCCACAATAAAGTATTTTGCTCTGCGGTTCTAGAAGGAAGTCTGGGATGATGATAAGTACCTTTAGTTGCAATGGTTTGTGGTTTGGTGGTCTGCAAGCTATTTTTCTTTTATGACAGTTGAAGACAGCGAAGTTCATGTGTTCTGGTGAGAAGATTCCTATAGATAAAGTGGTTAAGGTTCTTATGGTTTCTCCTGATAATTATAACATGCTTGTGGATGTCTCCTAATCATGTTCCTATCTAGACTTTGGTTCGCATTAAGATATTGAGATTGTGTTTGAAGATTGCTCCCAAATAATGTAGCATGTAACCAGTCTTGGCTGACCTGGTTAATCCCAGTGATTGTGAAGATCTCTGAAAGATTGTGGAATCATGTTGTGGCATGGAAGATCATGTTTGAGTCCTAGCTAAGGCATGACATGATCCGCATTTCATTTCCTTTGCACAATGTTGTAATAGGTCAGGACCTATTTTGTAAATGTTTGTAATACCGACCTTGGAGATTGTTCCAATGGTTGATGATTGTGATGCTGATCTTGATGATCATTCCAAGGTTGATGTAGTGTATAAATACTTGTAGTTGAGTTGTGGAAAAAATATCCTTGAGAGAAAATGGAAAGATATTATGAAAGGTCCAAAAGGCAGAGCAGAGAAAAGGAAGAGGAAAGAAGAGGAAGAATAGAGCAGAGGCAAAGCAAATCAGAGGAATTATTATACTTCAATCACAGACATAAGAAGGTGTTGATCATGGCAGTGAGTCTAGCAGTAAGCTTCCAGTAGGGTTTAACAACCCTTATTGTAATCTTGCTAGGTTTAGGGTTGAGGCAGTGAGCCTACTAGACCTAGTTGTTCTTCATGGCAGTAAGCCAGTATGTTTAGGCTCGTGTTGTGACCAAGCCTGAACATCATTATTTCAAGATTGCAATATATATTAAGAGCTAATCCTCTCTGTGGTTTTTCCCCACCTTGGGGTTTTCCATGTAAAATCAGGTGTCTCTTGTGTTTGATGTTATCTCTGTGATTAAGTTTCTGATTTCATGCATTCATTGTCAACTCATAATAATTGTGGATAAGTGATGAATGTTTAATTGCAGTAAGGGTTTAAGTTTTTGGGACAACTGATTGACCCCCCCTCTCAGTTGTCCGGCGCATATCAACAATTGGTATCAGAGCCAAGTTCCTCTGAAGAAATTTTAACATCTTGAGGAAGATCCAAAATATCTTACAAGAAGGAAGCGTTGCATTTTGATGGAACAAATTATATTCTCTGGAAGGCTTAGATGAAAATCCATCTTCTAAATCTCTTGGTTACAAAGTTTGAAAAGTTGTAGAAACAGAATACACCATACCTCCAAATGGCTAGACGACTAAAGATGAAATCAAAGAATATGAGATAGATATCAAGGAAAAGGATGCTCTGCTAAGCTTATTAACTGACTCAATATTGACAAAAGTTGTGGATCTTGAAACTACAATTAAGGTATGGGAAAAGTTGAAAAATCTATATGAAGGAAGCCAAGTTACAAAGTCTGAAAGTGAAATATGAAAGCTTGAAGATGAATGATGATGAAAACATATTAGCATTTATGCAAAGAGTTAATGAACTTGTTACAGGGATAAAAGCCATAGGCGAAACTCTCGACAAAAATGAAGTTGTTATGAAAATTCTTAGATCTCTGCCCAAGTCCTACTGTCACAAGGTAGCCTCAATTGAATAATTCATGCAAGTAAAACTGGTTAACAGGGATCAGCTGCTTGGCAAGCTTACTGCCTTTGAAATGAGGGAGTTTGATGATGCTCTACCGAAAAGAAAAGTACAAGGTAGAATCCGATGATGAGTTTGATAAAGTTGAAGCCAACTTCGTGGACAGACTGCAAAGAGGATCCAGTACGTATAAAGGAAAATTACCTTTCAAATGTTTTTCTTGTGGTAAAGTAGGTCATTTTGCTTCTAGATGTCCTGAAAGAATTGAAAGAAATAGAAGAAGATATGAGAACAAGCCTAGGACCCAAAAGAAGTGTTATTATGTTGAAGATTTTGATGATGATGAAGGAGTATCATATAATGGTGAACTAGATAATGCTAGTTCCTTTGTAAATGAATGCTTGTTCATTACTATTAAGGAAGATCCTATGTCTACTAATTCTACTAGCTGTGTGAAGGAAGAAAAACCAGTGGAAAGTGATTTGGCCTCTCAGATCATTAAGGACAAGGATGAATGGTTTATTGATAGTGGCTCCTCCCACCACATGACTAGTGACAAAAGTAAGTTTGTGAGTTTGGAAAGATATGATGGTGGACTGGTTAGGTTTGGAGATGATACAACTGGTAAGATTGTGGGAAAGGATCTATCTCTTTTGATGGCAAACATAATACTGAAGATGTCTTGTATGTGAAAGGATTAAAGCACCATCTTTTGAGTGTGAGTCAAATGTGTGACAAGGGCTATGATTTAAGCTTCAAGGACAATGGATGCAAGATCAGGGAAATCTCTGAAACAATCATTACAACTGGTAAGAAGACCAAAGGTAATATCTATCACTTGAAAGGAACCGAGAACTATTGCTTGTTGACTCAGAGTGATGAGAGTTGGTTATGACATAGAAGGTTGTGTCACATAAATTTTGATAATATTATGAAGATAAGTACTGCATAGATTGTTAGAGATTTGCCTAAGCTTGTGATGCCTGCTAATCCTATTTGCAAGGAGTGTCAATTTTGGAAACAGACAAGAACAAGTTTCAAAAGCAAGGACCAATTGGTTGGATGACTACTTGAGCTAGTGCATACAGATTTGTGTGGACCTACCAGAGTAAGAATTTTGCAAGGAGATAGGTATTTCATGTTGCTCATTGATGATTATTCTAGAATGACTTGGGTCATCTTTTTGAAAGAGAAAACTGAAGCTCTAGATAAATTCAAGGCATTTAAGGCAATGGTTGAAAATGAGATGGATTTGAAAATCAAATGCTTGAGGTCTGGTAGAGGAAGAGAGTTCACATCAAATGAGTTCAATTTCTTTTGTGAAGAACATGGAATAAAGAGACAGCTATCTACGACTAGAACTCCACAACAAAATGGAGTTGTTGAAAGGAAAAACAAAATAGTTCAATAAGTTGCTAGATGTGATGAAGGAATCTTCCTTGGTTATTCCACCAAGAGCAAGACCTACTGGTGCTATAATAAGAGGCTGAATAAGATTATTGAAAGTGCAAATGTTAAAGTTGATGAATGTAAGGAAAGGTCTTCAGAATCAAGTGAATATGAGTCAGATGATCCAGATGTTTCAGAAGTAGTGCAACATGAAGATAGCCCAGATGAAGAGGAACAAGCTCCAGTAAGTGCTACCAAAACTCCAAGATATGTAAGAATCAGTCATTCTGAAGATCAAATCATAGGAGATAAGAGCAAAGGGATCTTAACTAGAAGAAAAGATGTAGAGGAACAAGTAAATTTCTTTTTGATTTCCAAGATTGAACCTAAAACTGTGGATGAGGCTTGCAAAGATGAGAATTGGATAAAGGATATGGAAGAGGAATTGACGCAGATAGAGAAGAATCAAACTTGGGATCTTGTTCCTAGACCAGCAGACAAGAATGTAATTGGTACAAAGTGGGTCTTTAGAAACAAGATGAATGAGAATGGTGAAGTGGTAAGACACAAAGCAAGGTTGGTATGCAAAGGATATGCTCAAGTTGAAGGAATAGACTTTGAAGAAACTTTTGCTCCAGTGGCAAGGATTGAAGCAATAAGGATGTTTTTGGCTTTTACAGCATACAAAGATTTCAGGGTTTATCAAATGGATGTGAAGTCTGCTTTCTTAAATGGAGAGTTGGAAGAGGAAGTCTATATAGAACAACTCGAAGGATTTCAGTCATTAGATCAGGGTGACATGATATGCAAATTGAAGAAAACTTTAAGGGAACCAGTTGAAAAAGTTGATCTGACACAAATCAAGGAAGAGATGAACAAGGTTTGGGTCAGGAAGGAAACAAATGAAGGAAGAGATGAGTCTGCTCCAGGCTCCAGAGCAACCACTTCATCTGGGAAGTAGATTGTGAGTCATGGCTCAGGGGGAGCCATATTGAAGATTCTAAATCCCCCAACCAAATAGTTAGTGCTAAGATCTGGCACAAAGATATATGTTGTGGTAGTCCACTTGGAAGGGTTCTGATTTAGAAAACTAAAATGACTAAGTATGAGCAGTATACAAAGTAAGTGACAGAAATTGGATCAGTATGCCTCCGTAATTGAAGATTGTTATATAAATATCTGGTGAATATATTTTCCAGTGTTCAAGTTCTAAAGTCACATGGTGAATTGTCTAAGTCTAGATGAATAGAGTTAAGTCTGAAATAGTGTAAAGCATCTGAGTATTGAAAGGAAGCAAGGTATGTAGAAACACTTCCTACACTTATCTAATAAGGAAAGACTTATCAAATTTTTACTTTTACAGTTATAGATAAAGATGCACATTAATAGAAAGATAATAACAACTTCCAAATGCAAACACAAAACTCACAACACAAGAACTCACAACACAAGATATACGTGGGGAAAACCCTTTAAGGTAAAAAACACACACACCAAAGTTGCCCAATATATTATTCAGAAATCACAAAGATTACAATACACTTGCAGAGAAAGCTTTTATAAGAGTATATCCAACCAGAGATCTAGGAGGTAACTTGACATCTATAATATTCTTACATACAACCTCCATCTCAAGTTCCTGATATATAAGAGATACAATACAGTACACCGCCAACAGTAATTACAAAACCATGAGCTAAAACCACCAGAAATGTGGCACCCAAATTATCTTCAATCAAAGATGCCTTGTGATGTGTCAAACCACACACCAACACGTGTAACTCTCCCCTTTACAACTCTTATATGTGTCCAACACGTTTTTACATTTCCCAAACCAGAAGGTCCAACTTCCGGAGGCCATAACTTTTGATCCAGGTGTCTGATTGACGAACCGTTTAATGCATAGGAAAGCTTGTGAAGAGATCTATCACCCTATAACCTACTATGCCAGTTATCCCAATTTTTGGGATGTTTAGAGAAGTTTCAATTTTAGTAATTGAGTTCAAAGATTTTTTCTGACAGTTTCAAAAAAAAGAAACTTTAATATCTTGCGATCTAGATATGATCTTGAGATGAAACTCACCTGAGATGTTTACTTAGTTGTTCCACACCTTTTGGGAAAATTTTAGGTCAACCTGAGGTCAATTGAAGAACTTACTAAAAATAGTAAGTCTCGCTATTTTTAGCTCTCTTGGAAATTTTTGGAAACTTTGAAAGTTTCAAACCATTTTCCAAGATAAAGGGTATTCAAAAAGACCAAAATTGGGAAGAATATTAATCTTTTGAAGTTACAAGGTTGAGACACTTTTTCTAACAACTATTTTGGTCCGCATTCTTCAGCTATTGAGTATTTTGATTTATGGTTCTGAAGGTATGTTAAGAGGTCAATAATGATTGTTGGATATGAATTCTAGAGTCTCATACAGTCTGCATTGGGAGTTATGATGTGACAGATGAATTCGTCAAGTATGTACTTAAGTGACAAGCTGACAGGTTATGAATTTTGGCTAAGTATCTAACTAATGAAATCAAGTGACAAGGCTATGGTATTTTGGTCCACTTGGGTCCTCTATTGAAGATAATTCTCTACAGTTCTAGCATATGGTTATTGATCAGTGATTACATCTACATCCATAAGTTCTTGATAATTGGCTTGAGATTAATGAGCAACAGAAGTTCAGGAATGTTTTTAGTACAAAGTAGTTTTCTTTGGAAATAGATTAGGTATTCAAGCATAAGTTTTCAAGCAATGTTGTGTGTAAAAGGCACTCACAAGTGGAAAATGTTGCTCCAGTGGCACAAATGGATACTATTAAGTTGGTTCTAGCTTTTGTAGCACATAAGGACTTCAAATCAGATGTGAAAACCACCTGCTTGAATGTCGGCTTGAAGAAGACATTGTTTCAACTAGACTAATGACAAGGGAAGCTTGCAAAAGAAAACTTATAGACAGAGTCAAGTCTAAAGCTTTAAGAAGACAAGACATGTTATTCTAGAAGTGATAGCATGTGAAGGTTCTAATATGAGCTAGATACAGTCTGATGTGTACTCCTAAGGGGGAGTAGTCAGAGCAATAAAAGGAAAAGGTGAAGCAGTGCAGGTAGTAATCAGAGATGATTGTTGAAGTCAAGAGGATTATGAAGTTACTTCTCGGGGGAAGCAGGTAGATGATGTTGATATGAGTTTCTGATAAAGAACAATTAGTATTGCAGTGTTGCTGACAGAGGAAACAGTGTAGTAGCAGTAAGATCCTAAGGTGAGAATTGGCAACCAAGAAGGAGTGAACTTCACATGAAGATCCAAAGTTGCAGTCAGGGAAAGCATCAAGTAAGGGGGAGCACTCAGTTGAAGAAAGTTCAGAATATAGATTGCATCAGAGCAAAAGAGTGCAAGTATGTGCCCTTCGCCATTGATGTCAAAGGGGGACATAAGTCATGTGAAAAACTTAGAGTGTAGATGTGTAAGAGAAAGGGGGAGAATTTTGGAGAAAGAAAGAGTGTAGGTGTGTAAAGAGAAAGGGGGAGAATCTTGTCTTGATGGTTGTTGCAATTTTTCACATCATATGTTGCCATCAATGACAAAGGGGGGGATTGTTGCAAGTATGTGCCTAATCGATGTTGTCATTGATGTCAACATATCCTTGTTTCATTGGTGTCAACTATATCTTATTCTATTACTTGTTTAGAAGACTTGTATGTTGAGGATATTGAAAAAATTAGCCTCTCCGGAAGGAACAAGTGAGTTACAGAGAAGTGCAGTACAGACAGTGAGTTGTATGCTGAAGAATAGTCTGGTAAACTGCTCTGCATTTACTTCTTCTTGAATATCATGGTCTGTAGATTGGAAACAAGTTAGAGGTATGACTAAGGATGCTACATTCTGGGTTTGAGCCCTTCGCATGAAGATCTGAGTGAGTTGTGTTCACCAGAGTAAAACCCGCTTTTTCTGTAAGTTTAGTTGGGACATGAAGAAAGTATTCTACTTCGCATTCCTCTGTAATAAAGTATTTTACTCTACAGTTCTAGAAGGAAGTCTAGGATGATGATAAGTGCCTTTAGTTGTAATGGTTCATGGTTTGGTGGTCTGCAAGTTATCTTTCTTTTATGACAGTTGAAGATAGTGAAGTTCATGTGTTCCGGTGAGAAGATTCCTATGGATAAAGTGGTTAAGGTTCATGTGGTTGCTCTTGATGATTATAATGTGCTTGTGGATGTCTCCTAATCATGTTCCTATCTGGACTTTGGTCTATGTTAAGTGTTTGAAGATTGTTCCCAGATAATGTAGCGTGTAACCAATCTTGGCCGACCTGGTTAATCCCAGTGATTGCGGAGATCTCTAGAAGATTGTGGAAGTGTGTTGTGGTGTGGAAGATCATGTTTGAGTCCCAACTAAGGCATGGCTTGATCTGCATTTCATTTCCTTTGCACAATGTTGTAATAGGTCAGGACCTATTTTGTAAATGTTTGTAATACTGACCTTGGAGATTGTTCCAATGGTTGATGATTGTGATGCTAACCTTGATGATCATTCCAAGGTTGATGTAGTGTATAAATACTTGTAGTTGAATCATGGAAAAAGTATCCTTGAGAAAAAATGGAAAGATATTAAGAAAGGTCCAAAAGGCAGAGCAGAGAAAAGGCAAAGGAAAGAAGAGGAAGAACAAAGCAGAGTAGAGGAATTATTATACTTCAATCACAGACATAAGAAGGTGTTGATCGTGGTAGTGAGTCTGGCAATAAGCTACCATTAGGGTTTAATAGCCCTTATTGTAATCTTGCTAGGTTTAGGGTTGAGGCAGTGAGCCTGCTAGACCTAGTTGTTCTTCATGGTAGTAAGCCAATATGTTTAGGCTTGTGGAGTGACCAAGCCTAAACATCATTATTTCAAGATTGCAATATATATTGAGAGTTAATCCTCTCCGTGGTTTTTCCCCACCTTGGGGTTTTCCACATAAAATCTGGTGTCTCTTGTGTTTGATGTTATCTCTGTGATTAAGTTTTTGATTTCATGCATTCATTGTCAAATCATAATAATTGTGGATAAGTGATGAATGTTTAATTGTAGTAAGTGTTTAAGTTTTTGGGACAATTGATTCACCCCGCCCCCTCTCAATTGTCTGGCGCATATCAACAAGATATCCCCTCAATGTGTCCTCCAAATCTGCAATATGAGACTCACAAAACAAGTTTGATATACATGCCAAGAAAGTATCCCACAAAGCTATGTCTGAAAGACTAGAATGATCCTGCTCAACTAAAGTAGAAGAAGCCATGTCGATGTCGATCTCTAGAGAAGCAAGAGGTTGAGGTGATGGAAGCTCAACACTAGTCTCATGAACCAAAGTGGGTGAAAGAACACCAATGTTCAAGTGACCAAACTTCTCCTCAAAAACATGATTCATACTTGATGCATGAGTGTGAATATCAATCAATGGATCTACATCATCAAAAGAAACAAAATGGGATAAAATATACAAGTGAGATGCATGATCATTCATCCCAATAGCAATGATATCTCTACTCTCCAAGTCTCGTATGATCACTAAATTAGGAGTGAACTCAACTGTCTTCCCTGCACCACAATGAGTAATCTGGTAGATGGAAAGGAGATTGGTTGAAAAGGAAGGTACACACAACACATTATTGAAAGTACTCTCACCAACATCAATAGTTCCTTTACCAATTGCATGCATGTATATGTTGTTACCCATCAAAATAGGTGGCAAAGTACATGACTCAAATGAAGAGAACATCCCTTGTGAAGATGCCATATGATGAGAAGCTCCAAAATCAAGAAGCCATCTCTCTGACTAAAGACTTGTAGAAGCAAAGAGTGCTTGTCCTTTGTTTGTCCCATTTGCAATGTCTGTTGTCCCTGTCTGTGTAGATGATGATGGTGTCGAAGAAGAGGATGTACTAGGTGATGATGATGGCATTTGGATATTGTGCTTTTGAATAAAGTGAGTCAACTCATCAATTTTCTCTCATGACACTTATGCTCATCATGTCCTAGTTTCTTGCAATATACACACTTTTTTCTCTCTTTCTTAGATGATTCCTTCTTGGGAGAGGATGAGGACTTAGGTGATTTAGTTGACTCTTTTGCTTGCTCATTGTTCTTGAAATCCTTATTTTTTTGTTTCTTGCCTTTGCTAGTTGAAGCCTTTTGATCCTTTGTACCTTGATTAGCAAGAAGAGCTTGAGGTTTAGGAGACTTCAATGTGCCCATGTGTACTAACTTAGCTTTCTCCCTTGTGAGTGATGCAGCAAACTCATCAAGTGAAGGCATTGTGAAAGCTTTCCCAAGTGCATCCATAGTAGCATAAAAGGTAGAAACAAAAACTAAATAGTCAAGACCAAGCTTGGCAAGGATTGAAAGAATCAATTGAGTGTCCTCTTTCTCAATTCCACATTGTTTGAGCTACAATCTAAGTGACTTTAGTTTTGTGAAGAAGTCTTGGATGCTTGCAAAGTTGGTTGGATTCAAACCAATGAGTTCATTCTCCAATTTGAAACCTCTCATAGTATCTTGTTTACCAAAGAGAGTTTCTAAGGTAGTCCACACTTCATTAGGTGCTGTACAAGATTCAATATGAAAAAGAAGATCAGGAGAGATAGAGAAGCATAGTGTTTCCTTAGGCTTGATCACATCTATTATACCACTTTCTCTTTTCTGCAGTTGTTGTTGGTTCAATTTATGTACCCATTATTACTCCATGAATTTTCAAACTTCTTAAATGAATCTTCATTTTAGTTTTCCACTCATGATAGTTATATGGTGTGAGTAGAGGAAGTTTGTTTGGATTCATGATACAAGAGTACAAAAAAGAACACAAGTACAACCCCCCGTTACTCAATCAAAGAGATCACCCCCCCAAAAAAGATTATGGCACTTTATACTTAGTGTGATTTACAATTGTCCACAAGGGACCAAAAATGGGAAAGCATCAAAATCTCTTAAAATTGAGATCTAAAGGAGATTACAATCACTCATAATGATTTACTAGAGCAAATAAATCCCTCCTAAACAAGTTTCACTTACTCAAGTTTCAAAATGCCCAAGTTATCACTCAAAAGCCAAAAAATTGACAAATAAAATAAAATGAACTTGGTGTAGAATCTGAGAAAAGTGCATCGATGGATTTGTAGAGCTCCTGAAGACTGTTTCAATGCCGCAAGAATTGTGAAAATCAAAGATTGTGGCAGAAAGTTGTGAGCTCAGAAGAGAAAAACAAAGATCTATCTTCAAACTACTGTATCAGTGACCTACAACATAATATCATAAAACTACTAATGCCACTATGAAGTGCTCTCTATCATCTTTCCAACGATATCTTGTTTGCTCGATTTGCCTCTATGGGCAAAAGTTATAAAAAAAAGAAAAAACCCCTTGTTTAGGACTTTAAGGGGTAAAAATGGCCCCCGGCGCTGACGCAGTGCTGACGTCAGTGAAATATTCCTAGAATATTCCCTTTCACTGGAAAAAATCCCCCCTCCTGAAAAAGATAAAAATGTCAGTCAAATGCAAAACCACCCCTGCAGGTTAAAACCACTATCTAATTTTGTCGAAACCGTCATTTTCCTCGTGGAAACTGTTGTTTTTGGTTGAAAACTGCCAATCAGATTATTGAAACCATTGAGACAATTGGCGTGAAACTACCTTTTTTGCAAAAACCACCGCGGAAAACTATTGCTGCCTGGCGGTTTATGTAGACAATCGACTAATTTAAAGGTTGTTGGCGGTTAAATGGCCGCATGTGATTTGAATGGACCGTCATGGATTTTAACTGCATATGCGTCTACCGAGGTTTTGGATTCACTCAACGTTAGAGGGTTTGATTTGGCCACCGTGGGGTTTGACTGAAAATCCCACCGCCAAGTAAAATGTTGTGGTTGGAGCTGTTACTGCCTACAGTAAAGACTTTAAAAAAATGTTGATCAATGTTTGTGCTTGGCTAACTATTTAAAAAACGATCGCCAAAAATTGTGAGACTCCCCCGATGGTTTGTATACCCACCAATTGTACATTGATTTCTAGGGATTATTATTGATGTCACTGAAGGTTACAGCAGACCATCTTAGGATTCGCTTGCCCGAAATGAAGTGACCGTCAGTAGAGTTTATGGCTGTCAGACGGTGTATATGCAATGGCTGCCAAAAAATCTTTTGATTTGCCGATGGAGAATATGTGACAGCCGCCGGGAGGGTTTTAACCACTGAACAATGGTTTTTGACTGTCGATTGAGATTTAGACAGGACCATGTTGCCCGTTTAGAGGGTGGCGGGTACCTGCCACTGTGTAGGTGTCCCTGCAGACAAGGTACTATCGTACCCCTGAAAAATATCCATAGACAAAAAAAATCTTTAGACAAGAAATAAAACCAACGAATAATTTTTATTACCCAATGGATTTTTCAAGATTCAGATTTGCTGATGCAGGAGCCTGCACAAGCAAGATTCTGTGAATATGTTGCAGAACATTCCACTGTAGTCCGTACAGTCAAGGAGGCAATTTTTTTTTGCCTTTCACTGCAACTTTATCTGATTTCGACGAACTGACAGTCAATCTTGGGGTTTAGAGCAGCTAGTTAGTTTGCAGTTGTCGTATGTAGATTTGTCGTGGAGTAGATTTTCTAGTACCTGCCACTGTGCAGGTTGATCACACACAAAGTACTGTACCCTGAGACAAATATATTCTGCAGAAGAAACTATTGACCACCAAATTAATTAATAAACCAGTGAAAGAAAACATTACCCAATGGATAATTCATTTGATGAATATTCTACCTACGCTAGGACGATGCAGTACAAAGATTCCAAGAATATGCCTCTACGACAAGGAATATTCCCTGCAAAGATTCTGTACAACCGGGAAGTAAAAAAATTTGCCTATCGCTGCAACTTTGTCTGATTTAGATGATTTTACAGTCGATTTATAGTTTTTTGAGTGTCCTAAGCGTGATGGCAGGGTCAATTTTTGCCCAAACTGCTCTGAAGTTATAGATGTCTCTTGGATCAGGTATCCATCCCCTAAATTGAAAATGCTATAGATTTGGCTTCCGATGTCTGATTTAGACAAAACAAAAGCTGATCTCAACTATCCCAGACCTCTTGAACACAATGGTGTGCTCAGATTTGTAGCAACATGCTCTGATTTGAACCTGCAATATAAGGCTACAAAGAGGAAACCCTCACAAATCTGGTATTTCTATCAAGTTTTTTTGATTCTCTAGGTCATCATTCAATGCAAGAGAAGAGCATACTCAACTAACAAGATCCACCATGAATTGCACTCAAGATCTCTCAAAAAATGACTAACACAAAGTGATTCTTCCTAGAGTTTTGATACCATGTTAGAGTTGGCTATGATTGGAGCCACCCAAGATCTAGGACTTCATGAAAGCACAAGAGAGATCAAATGAGAGAATAATGTTATTCTATCAATGAATGCAAAAGAGATACAAGATACCTTATACCTTGGTGCTTAATATCCTTTGCTATATCAAATCAGGTTGCTCTCACTAGATTACAGCATAATGTCTTCTTCATCCATTTCATCCATCACCTCTCTTCCCTCCATCTCATTAACAAGTCTATTTCATCAATTTTGAGAGCACACCCGTGTTTTTGTAACCCACTTGTCCTCTCAAGGGGGTATCACCTTCCCATATTACCTTCATTCCTTCAGTCGACTAGGGCAAAATTTTATCTTCTTTGATACGATGCCACTTTTGTCCAGTCGTGGTGCCATATCAAAGAGGGGAAAAATGTAGATGCCCGAAAATGACATTGCCACCATTTCTGCCATCATACTAACACCACGCTAACACCATTTTCATACTAACTTATCCCCCCTTTACCATCTAAATTAATTAAATAAATTATTTTATTTTATTTATTTATCTAATTTTCCATTATCCTCCATCTATCCCATTATCCATCACCCTAAATTAACTAAATAAATCCCATTTTATTTATAATTATCCCTTTTCTCCATTAGCCTAAATTAATTAAATAAATTTTGTTTATTTAATCAATTAAACCTTTACCTTTTGTCAACCTTTGTTAATTAAATAAATTTTATTTATTTAATTAACTAACCCATCCCACTAATTTCCTACAATCATGATTAATTAAATAAATCCTATTTAATTAATCATAACCCTCATCTTACAATTAATTAAATAATTCTCATTATTTAATTAATTGGCTTGACACATGTCACTATCCTCATCCCTCCATAAATAAAATCAAATTAAAAATTCCTCCACTAGAGGATAAAAATCCAAAATTCTACTATTCCATCAATCCTAACCCTCCCTTTCAAAAGATACTCTAAGAGGCAATCTCATCCATTGATCCCACCTCTTAATCCTATTTGACCTTAGCACCACTCAATCTACGCCCTTCATTCCACCTCCTAATCTCAGCCCTTGATCTATCCTATCCAAAAATCTATAAATTTAGCCCTCCTCTAGCCATTATCATAGATCCTCTTGTTGCAACCTTATGCTATCAAAATATCCTTTCATTTAAAGCCTTATCATCTCCATTGAAGCTTGTTAAACTAGTTATTGAGAGCAACCCACATAGCTTCCTATCAAGATGCATAACTGAGTGGCCTTGGGTGCATGATACTCCCATTCTATTAAGGAGAAGGAGTGGATTAAGGTAAAAAGGTATAGCTTTTGGTTTATCTTTTATGTTATTGCTTGTGCCTATTTTCACCATCTTCACCAACAACTAGTTCACCAAACATGATCAAGCTCTGATACCAACTAAAAGGAAGCAAGGTGTGTGGAAACACTTCCTACACCAATTAATGAGGAGAGTATTGTACAAATTTTTAATCTTCTCAATTACATGAAGAAAATACACAACATTTAAGTTCATAAAATCAACAATAAACAAATATACTGTAACACCATATATACATGGGGAAAACCCTTTCGGGAGAAAAACCCCACACTCCAAAAGTCTGCTTAATGTATTATAAATTCAATACAAGATTACATACACTTGCAAAGAAAGTTTATTACAAGAGTTCACCAACATACAATTTCTAGAGTAATTCTAGTAGCATAACAGTACCTACATAAAATGACCAATACAAACTCCTCAAGCCTCTAATTTATAGACTTCTGACAAACAAAAAACCATTTATAGTTTACCAAAACCATGTGCTAAACCCCCCATGAGGTGTGGTGCCTAAGATAGGAAAGATTCTAGTCTAAAATTAGGCTACCACATCTAAAGTAAATTCCCCTATTTTTTACCCTTATAGTTGTCATAAAATCCATCATAACATCCTTAAAAATAGGCTTTCCATAATATACCACTAAGTGGGCATCTTTTGGCAACTAATATACCAATTTTCAACGCACCGACATGTGGCAAAAGTGCCAACTAAAAACAAATGCCCCATTTTGATGGAGCACAAATATTTAATGCCAAAACATTATGAGAAAATATTAAATAAGAAATAAACTTAGGAATTGTCAAGGTTGAGACACCTTAATTCCCAACACATACACCATGAACACAAAAGGAACCTAGAGTCATAGACTCAACCCAAATAAAGCACAAGTTTTGCATAGAATTTGAATAGATAAAAATGCATCATTTACCAATCTAGTGATAATCAACTTTAGAAATCTACATCATAATTACGCATCTTCAATCATCAAGCTAAGTACCCCTATTTTCTCTACATTTACTTTCCTAAATTAAAATTAAAGACATAATTACCCATATCCACAACTCATAATTATTAATCTAAATTAATTTATGTTTAATTATAAAGATTTCATTTGATCAATCTAAGATAAACTTAGAGCATGTAATGAACCCCCTAATATCATTTCAAAAATAGCATCATTTTGAGGCTCCACATCATAATAACTAAAAACCCTGTTGTAGTTCCATTCATCAAAAACTTAGACTTTCCACCATTTTCGCTATTAATTAAAACAGTATATTTTATACTTATTTTTAACAAATTTTGTGAGATTAAATTCCTAATATGTGTAAGCACTTAATAGCAAATGCTTTCCTCACACGATCTAACTAGATTTAGCATGAAATAATTAATGAAAAAAAGTTTGGAAAATAAAATATTTGTCTTGAACAACTCTAACAATTGTTATTAATAATCATCCTCTAAAAATGAAATAATTTCTATAAGTACTAACAAAAATGAAATAATTCCTTCAAGTATTAACAAGTGCTACGTAGTGGCCTGTCCCTGCCTTGTAGTGTTGTTATTATAGTATTCATTTAGTTGTAGTCTTCTTGTTGATTAGCTATTGGTTGTATATAGTATTTGTTTCGTTGTAATTTTTTTGTTGGTTGTATATAGTATTTGTTTCGTTGTAATTTTTTTGTTGATTAGGTATTAGTTGTATAGACAAATTGCATTCCAATAATTGAAAAATTAATTTTTGAAGAGTGTTGAAATGTTTTGAGTAAATAAAATTGAAATCTCAAAATAATCTAGGACTAAAATATTTCGTTAACTATAAAACTAAACTTTACAAAGCCTAGTAAATAACACAAATATTTCCTTAAAATGTAATAATACTAATACTTTTAGAATTTAAAATACATTAAAATATTGTAAGTTTGAATAATAAAATAAAAAATGTAATAACATGGAGAAATATTTTTAGTGATACTAGATTTTTAACTTTTGACTAAATAAAATTGAAATCCTAGATTTTTAACTCTTGAGTAAATAAAATTAAAATCCCTAAAATAATCTAATTTCATAAAATAAAATGTGTAGAACCCTAACTCTTGTTGGGTGTGGAGAGATTTGAAATGTCTGCGTAACATATTAATTTTATCTTAGTCACTTAATTTTTTGTTTAAGTAATAATAGTAAGTATGATTTTTTAGTAATAATTTTTTCTAAAGATTGTTTATCATTTCAAATTTGTAACTATTATATTTCTAGAACTAAATTTATAAGGAAAAATTTATGTGAACTCGTTTTGAAATGTCTTGGGTATGTAAAATTGAAATCTCAGAAATAATTTAATTTGGTAAAAATAAAATAGCACTAAAATATTTACTTACCTATAAAACTAAACTTTACAAAGTCTATTAAAAAACACAAATATTTCCTTAACTATAACTTAAAATGCATTAAAATATTTTATGTTTGAAGAATAAAATAAAAAATGTAATAACATGGCAAAATATTTTTCATGATACTGTAAATTTTTAACTTTAAATAAAATTGAAATACTAGATTTTTAACTCTTGAGTAAATAAAATTGAAATCCCAAAAAAATCTAATTTCATAAAATAAAAAATTAGATTCATAAAAACTAATGATTCTTCCCTCTCATAATTATAGCCATCCATTTAGGCATGACTTAACTAGTGGGAGACAAATTTGTGTTCATAATTTGTTTACTTGCCACATCCTCCCCTCAAACCAAAATTCTCTCCACATTTATAGCTTTTTGTTTCACTCTCCACAATCCACAGAGAAAAGGTCATTTTTTTCAACCAATGACAATATAGATAAATCATTTTTCAATAATTTTTTGGTAAAAATTTATCATGTTGACATAGGAAAAGTACAAATTTAAATCAAATTTGTCCGACAAGAAAAATAATCATGTCTTTTAATCAATAGATTAATAACTAGATAAGTGTGAACTCATTGCAATAGTACGAGCCAAAGGGCAGGTACTAACCAGCCAAAGGTAGGTACTAATAAAATTGAAATCCCAAAAATAATCTAATTTTATAAAATAAAATGTGTAGAAGCCTAATTGGGTGTGGAGAGATTTGAAATGTCTGCCTAAAATATTAAAATATAATAATATTGAATACTATTACAAGCATTAAAATATTGTACAAAGTTTGAAGAATAATTACACAATATAATAACAATAACATATTCATATTTAGATCACTACAATATTTTATCATAGTCACTTAATTTTTTGTTTAAGTAATAATAGTAAGTATTTTAGAGAACATGATATTAATTATTTTAATTAATCTAATATTGTGGTTTAGTAATAATTTTTTCTAAAGATAAAGAATTGTTTATCATTTCAAATTTGTAACTATTATATTTCCAGAACTAAATTTACGAAGAAAAATTTATGTGAACTCATTTTGAAATGTCTTAGTAAATAAAATTGAAATCTCAAAAATAATTTAATTTGGTAAAAATATAGCACTAAAATATTTCCTTAACTATAAAACTAAACTTTACAAAGCCTATTAAATAACACAAATATTTCTTTAATTATAAAACTAAACTTTACAAAGCCTGCATATTTGTATTTATGTGGAGAGCCCTGGCCCTAGTTGAGTGTATAGAGATTTGAAATGTATGATTATAACTTTGTCCCTTTGACAAAAAATAATTTTTACGTTTAAATTCATAAAAATTGATGATTCTTCCCTCTCATAATTATTGTTAGAATATAATGAATAACTGCTTTATTCACATGTGGTGAATATGTGTCAACTAGAGTTGTGTAGTTATAGATGTGTCAATAGAAATTATAGAGGTGTCACTAATTGTTGTAGAAGTGTCTCAGGTAGTCTTAGTTAGGTGTCAATCAATTGTTTAGCTATCAAATTAGTTCGCAGATTTGTAGGAAGCTGGTAAACTTATCTGAAGTTATATATGTAATCTTATTTGTTGAATAAAAATAGATTGATTTGTGCAGTTGTAATATTTCTACTTATGTTCACATTTTTTTCTTAATATTTTAATATGGTATCAGAGCGTAGGGGGAGATAGTTTCATGCCTTTAAGTTCAATGAATTTGTTGTATTTAGTTTTCTCCATCCTCTAAGTTTGTTGGTTTGATCTGGAATGTGGCATGTATGAAAAATTGCTTGGGTGGTATCATTCAAAGGTTCTAGCCAAAGTTTTTGATATCTCTGTGAATGTCAAAACGGTCATCCTCAGGCATTTGTTTTGACTCTAGTCTTTGGAGTCGCTCACCTCCACAGAAGTCATCAGGTTTCCTGTTTGAAGATATGACTTCTGCAGACACATTTCTATGTCTTAACAATTTGCAGTAAAGTTGAATTGACTCAAGAAACAAAAAAAATCATTGCCCAGCACACCTTATTTAGACATCAGAGAGGGTTTGGATTGTGGAAGGGGCCCCAGAGAGAGACATTTTTTTGCACACAGCAAAGAGGCGTTTGGAATTTGGGCGCTGCAGAAACTACAAAGAGAAAGCTGTTGCTAATTTAGTGTCAAGTGTTCCTGTTGTTGCTGTAATTTCCTTCTGCTGCCTATTCCTCTGTTTCACTATTAGATTACTCAAGTCCTACTGCTTTATATTGGTCTTTGCATTGAGTAGTTGGTGCGGTGAGCATGGAATCCAGAGAGGAAGATGACCATACTATAGAAACAATCAAATGGAATGGTTTTCTGTTTGATATGTGATTGTTAAAATTGCATCCTATATTTTC
Organism: Cunninghamia lanceolata; assembly: GCA_027924645.1. Classification (NCBI taxonomy): domain Eukaryota; kingdom Viridiplantae; phylum Streptophyta; class Pinopsida; order Cupressales; family Cupressaceae; genus Cunninghamia; species Cunninghamia lanceolata. The sequence continues at coordinate 13,497,944 of BSBN01000193.1, forward strand.
TAGGAGATGTGTGATAATACAAGAGAGATTGTTGTTATGAGTTTCAGTGCAAACCGTGGGAAAGGTGATGGCTATGAGAGCATAGTGTTTCCTTCTATTTGTCAATGTATGATGAAGAAGAAATAATCATTCAATTATTTGAATGACTGTTAGATAGTTTGAGATCATCAAAGCACATTGAAAAAAGGTTGTCAAAGGAAATATGGGTTCCTCGACATGCCTCCATTTATGGTGTTGGCGGAGGAGTGGTGCATGCGATTTCAAAGGAGCAATGTTGTGCTCATGTGAGAGTTGGAGTTATTTTAAGTTATTCATTAAGAGGGGATGTTAGAATATAATGAATAACTGGTTTATTCACATGTGGTGAATATGTGTCAACTAAAGTTGTGTAGTTATAGATGTGTCAATAGAAATTATAGAGGTGTCACTAATTATTGTAGAGGTGTCTCAGTTAGTCTTAGTTAGGTGTCAATCAATTGTAGTTAGCTGTCAAATTAGTTAGCATATTTGTAGGAAGCTGGTAAACTTATCTAAAGTTATATATGTAATCTTATTTGTTGAATAAAATTAGATTGATTTGTGCAGTTGTAATATTTCTACTTTTGTTCACATTTTTTTCTCAGTATTTTAATAATTATCACCATCCATTTAGGCATGACTTAACTAGTGGGAGACAAAATTTGTGTTCATAATTTGTTTACTTGCCACATCCTCCCCTCAAACCAAAATTATCTCCCACATTTATAACTTTTTGTTGCACTCTCCGACAATCAATAGATTAATCATTTTTTTTGACCCAATGACAATACAGATAAATCATTTTTCAATAATTTTTTGTTAAAAATTTATCATGTTGACATAAGAAAAGTACAAATTTAAATCAAATTTACCCGACAAGAAAAATAATCCTGTCTTTTAATTGGTTTACAATCAATAGATTAATAACTAGATAAGTGCGAACTCATTGCACTTTATTATTATTATTTATAATCATCGTCTATAAATAATTCTTACAAGTACTAAAAAAAATTGATATTTACGGGCTGAAAACATAGTGCCGTCATTGGATAAGTGTTTCTTTATGAAAAGTTGGGATAAGGTTTTCTTTGTTTTGAACAAAGATCTGCATAAACCTTACATTCATGTGACTTGCACCATGCTAGGGCCTCCAAATGGACAATATCGTGCATGCTTGAAATTTTCAATTTCATCGACTCTTCATTAAATTTAATTTTCTTCTCTAACATCAACCTCATATAATTCACTCTTGAACAAGGTGAAAGGCTTCATAGTTAAAACTTTATAAAAGTTAAGAGATATTAACCAATCATATTATTGATAAATTATTTTTGAATATTATTTGTTAAAAATTTTGTATATAGATTTTTATAAAAGTTTATTTGTTTAATATGGAAAAATACGGACTTTTAAATAGTTCTAGGTACAATAAGTAATAACTAGTTAAAGAATTTTCATTGTAATAGTTATATTTGTCGAGTACTAATAAGATTATTAAGATATGATTAAGCTTTAATAAAAGTACTTAAATGATAATATTGTGCTTCTATCCATAAAATGAACACTTTTACATTGTGAAAGGTTGGTCCTTATCACTCTGTTATTCTTAAAGATCATCGATTGCAACGATCAAATGTTAATTTTGGCCAATAGAAATAGGACAAATATTACCCACTTTTTAAAATTACTATTGATTGTTTGATATTAAAACAGATGATGTTTAAGTAGAGTGCTAAAGACATTCCTTAGATAAGAATAATAATCATTATCCATGTATCTCAGCATATTTGTAGGATCTTTATCCCAGTATATTTGTAGACCCTTAAGGTCACATATTGTCTGTGTCATACAGTTGCGATTATAGTGCTTGATGTTTGAAATACTACAACAATACTACATATTTTTCCCAACCTCAAAGTGATCAATGAAAATCAAATATGGATCTAGAAACAAACTGAAAGGCGTGAACAAGGAAAAAAGTCAGGCAAACATAGAGAAGGTGGCGATATGATGCAAAGAATGAAGGTGGTCTTTCCCAAGAGATGGAAGCCTGAGCATAGCTTGGATCCTTGACATGTTCACATCCTTGAGAACAATCTTCTGCTGATTTGAGATGGGAAAGAATGTGAGGGAATACACGCTTGTGAGAATTCTCTCCAATAAGGAGATCAGAATGGCCAAATCCCTCGACAACTACTCTTTCATGGTGGAAATCTGGTTGATGGAGCTTCATGAACCGGTTTGCAAGGAGAGAGGTCTCTGGAGTCACAAGGAGGGACCTTCCACCAGATATATATGTAGTGGGCAATGGCATCCTCTCTGGATGGATGAGAAAACTGTTGTTTCCTGTTGAATCCACGATGTGACCAGCAATGCAAATTGAACGAAGATGAGGGAAATCCGCCATTGGCAGACAAGGCAATGCTTGCTTGTAGAGCCAATGGTGCATGGTGCTAGATATGTTGTCATGCCAAAATGGGCTCCCAAAGATCCCAGAGAAGACTTCACATTCATCTAATGTGCATCTTTCTGTCCGAGGGATGACCTTGACTATGGACTTGAGGAGCTTGTGTCTCCATTCTCCTTCGGAATTCTCAGGCATTTCTAGCACTGTGTTCTTCCCCAAGATTGCCATTGAAATCTGCAGAACAAAGTTGCACAATGAGACCTTTTTTTTGGTTTGGTCTAAAACAAACTTGGGCATTGTTCACCAATTAGCTGAAATTTGAAAGTTCTATGGATATTGGTCTCTCATTGGATTACCAAGGAAACCAACAAGATGATGCACTGTACTAGCTAACAATAAAATGCTAATTCTTAAATATCATCCACTTCAACAGTTAAAGGTCAATTTTTGCCAATAAAAATAAGACAAATATTTACCATTTTTTGTTATGAATGAGGTGTAAAATTGTTATTGACTGTTTAACCATTAAAATCGATGATATTTGGATAGAGTGCAACAAAACAAGCTCAAATCCACATTGATTCCTTGAGAAAATCTTCGTCTCAGCTTCTCCAAGTAAAAAGTTACAATTGAGATTCTTTCTCATGAAGTCTTTGTGGATGTGCGTGATGCAGAGCCATAGCCGGAAACGTTCTCTATTGGTGGAATTTGATATTTACCTTACTATCGGCCAGACTGAAACCATCGGCATCACATGCACCTTTCACTCCGATGCCCATCTCACCCTGATGTGTGATTTCATTTATGTGCCTATCGGCAAGACTTCGTCTTTCGGCTTCTCCAAACTCCAATGCTCCGATGGCTGTTGTCACAGCGACGCATACAATCTTCAACTTGTTATCGCCGGTTCCTGTTACCTCCGCTACCGGTCGCCAAATGTATCTTCCGGCAATGTATATTTCCAATATACAAGTGATACATACAAATCAAAATATGCAATCACCGAATATTCCTCCGGAGATGCCCTCAATGTATGTTTGACCTAGCATTGACTTCTTTGTATCTGCGGAATGTATGTTCGAACATACATTCAAATATACAACCACGAAATATGCAATCATCGAATATCCCTTGGAATATTCCTTCCGCAATCCGCTAACCGTTGACCTTCCCTTTTATCACTCGAATGTATATTTGAAATATACATTCGCTACATACAACCCACAAAATGCATTTGATGGATACGCAAGATCTGTATCAAACATGCAAATGCAGTATACACATGAATTGTATACAAAAGGTGTATACACACAACTTGTATGACCCGATGTGCAATAGCAATATACACAGAGATTGTATATCGATCCTTTATCAAATCCACAACATACGAACCCGATATGCAAATGACAGATACACACAAAATGACCCTCGGATGTAAAAGTGATATACACATCAATTGTCCCCAACAAACAAAAGCGATATACACAGGAATTGTATATCCAGCTACTTCACCTCTATACCTTTGAAACATGCATTTTTAACATGCTTTAACACCCGAACTAGTTAGCGATATACGTACAGATACAAATGCGGTATACACACAGACTGTATGTCACATACAAACACTGTATATTCGTCAAATGTACATTTTGACAAAACCCTCAAAACTTCACAAATTTCGCACAAAAAATACTGCAATCGGGCCGAACCATTTCTTGAGCAAATTTAACTTAGAATTCAACCTCCAAACGCTAGCACATGAGGATGCTAGGATAAATCATAGCAAGCTATAAATCGATCCCAAAAACATGAAATGCATAAACAGAAATACGAAAATGCAAACTAAACTACTGTACATGTCCATTCCACCGATTCAGAGAATCAACCGGTGGAATGGATGAATGAATCCATTTCGCCTACAAAATCAAAATCAACTACACAGATAGATCAACGATCAGACCAATGAAACAACGGGATCTTCTTTATTTCAATAACAGAAATGCATACAAATATTTGATTTCACAGTCCCACTGCACAACACTGTTCTGTCAAATCTCTGAACACAAAATGTCTCTGTTTCCATACACAATCCCTAAACTGTGTCTAAACAAACTGATCTAGGGCATAAATAACTACTCCTCTCAAGTAGTACAGACTCGATTCCCAGCGGCTGGGAGAGGACAACTAGCATAACAAACTTCTAACTGACTTGCACATAAACCTAGATTGACTTAAAACATAAGAATTGGTCACATGGACCTTATTACATCATAATGAATGAAACATACTATATTTAGACCTAATCTATATTTAGAAGGGGTGCTCCTGCACCATACTCCCCAGAAGAAGAAATCTCAAGTCCACTTGAGATGAGAGTATGTAGGTCTGAACCATGCTGGTTGATCTAGTCTTCAGTCATCCACATTGCTTCTGAATCAAGTTTTCCCTGCCAAGGCACCAAATATTCCAAATATTGTTTGTTCCTTGTTTTCTTGATCACTCTGGAATCCAAAATCTTCTGCAACTATGGTGGATCATGTTTTGGAATGTCATCAGCTGCTGTATCCTGTAGTAGTTCCTGTTCTTCATCGGGATTATGCTTGTATGGAGTTAAATCACATACATTAAATATAGGTGATAAACCAAGATCAGAAGGAAGTTGTATCTCATAAGCATTCTGTCCATGCTTTCTCAAATCTGACATGGTCCAATCTTCCTCTGCATGAGTTTAGTATATTTACCTTTAGGAAGTCTTTCCTTTTTCAAATGAACCCATACCAAATCTCCAACATCAAACTATACATCCTTCTTCTTTTTATCAGCATATTCTTTATACTTCAAAGTAGTTTGCTATAGCTAGGTCTTTACTTGATCATGAACCTCTTTTATGGCTTCTCCAAAAGCTTCTCCATCTGCACTAATAGAATCTCCTGTAGGTAGATCTCTTAATTCCAAAATTCCTCTTGGATGCATACCATACACTTTTTGAAAAGGTGATTTCCCTATACTCCTATGGACAGTATCATTATAGGAAAATTCTTGCTGAGATAGGATAGTATCCCACTTTTCTCCATGCTATCTTGTCAAACATTTGAGCAAATTCCCTAAGGAATGATTTACTACTTCAGTCTATCCATCTGTTTGAGGATGATATGCAGATGAAAAAGACAAATTTGTTCCAAGCTTCTTCCACAGAGTTCTCTAGAAATGACCAATAAACTTCACATCCCTATCTGACACTATGCTCAAGGGCAATCCATGTATTCTTACTATTTCTTTGAAAAACAAATCTGCAATATATGAAGCATCAGCAGTGGTTTTGCATGGCAAGAAATGTGCCATTTTGCTGAATCTGTCCAGTACAACAAAAACATTATCATATCCTTTTCTGGTTCTGGGTAAACCCAACACAAAATCCATACTTATGCTTTCCCATGGTCTAGAAGGAATGGGTAAAGGCTGATATAAACCTGCATTAGTTGATCTTCCTTTTGCTTTCTGACATATTACACATGTCTCTACAAATTTTCTGACATCTGATTGTAACTTAGGCCAATAATAATGTCTTTTGACAAGATCAAGAGTCTTATCCAAACCAAATATCCTGCCATAGCTCCACAATGTTTCTCTTTTATGATGTTCAACCTCATAGAACACCTTGAAATACACAACTGTCTACCTTTGAATAGCAATCCATCCTAGATCAGAAATTCAGAGAAATCAGCATGATATTTATCTCCAAAAGAAGTACATACCTGATATATCTCTCCAAAATCATCATCATCATCATACATGGTCTTCAATGAATCAATGCCAACACTTTCCAACTGAATTTGGTTGACTGTTAGAGCTCTCCTGCTCAAGGCACCTGCTACCTTATTCTTGACTTCTTTCTTATGCTTCAATGTGAAAGTAAAAGCTTGTAAAGTTTCTACCCATTTCATATGTCTATGATTCAGTTTTTCCTGGTTGTTTATGAAACTCAGAGCCTGATTATCTGTGAATACTATGAATTCTTTTGGCATCAAGTAATGCCTCCATTTCTTGAGTGACTGGACTAGAGCATACATTTCCAAATCATATGACGAATACCTCTTTTTAGCATCATTGAGCTTCTCACTGAAAAATGCAATTGGCCTACCTTCTTGGCTAAGTACTGCTCCAATTGCCATGTGACTTGCATCACATTCTACCTGAAAAATTTTGGTAAAATCTAGAAGTGCAAGGACTGACTGTTGTGCCACTTTCTTCTTCAATGTTTCAAAAGAATCATCTGCTTCCTTAGTCCAAGCAAATCTGCACTTTTGTCCTCCTTTTATAGTATCAAGCATGGGTGCACAAATATGACTAAACCCTCTTATAAACTTTCTGTAGAAGGTTGCCAACCCATGGAAACTTCTGACATCATTCATAGTCCTTGGAGTTGGCCAAGACAATATGGCACTTACCTTCTCCTTATCCATTTGCAGCTTTCCTTGGGAAATGACAAAACCCAAATATGTGATCTCCTCCTACATGAACAAACACTTGTCCAAATTTATCATCAGCTGCTCTTCATGTAACTTCTTGAGAACCAAATCTATATGTCTAAGATGTTCTTCCTTTGTATTGCTGAAAATCAGAATGTCATCGAGATATACTATGACAAACTTTCCCATGAATTCTCTCAAAACCTCATTCATCAATCTCATAAAAGTACTGGGTGCATTAGACAAACCAAAAGGCATAACTTTCCACTCATACAACCCTTCATTGGTTTTGAATGTTGTTTTCCATTCATCTCCTGGCCTAATCCTAATCTGATGATAACCACTCTTCAAATCTATTTTTGTAAAATACTTAGCACCTCCCAAATAGTCAAGTAAATCCTCTATCCTAGGTATTGGAAACCTATACCTGATTGTGATCTTATTAATGGCCCTAGAATCTGTGCAAAGCCTCCAAGTGCCTTTTTTCTTTGGTGCTAGTACAGTTGGTACTACACATGGACTTAAACTTTTACCAATCAGAACTGTGTCTAACAATTTCTCAATTTGTCTTGCTACTTCTGCATTATATTCTGGAGTTAGCTTATATGCTGCTTTGTTTGGAAGTGTAGATCCTGAGATTAGATCTATGCAATGGCTGATATCCCTTACAGGTGGTAGGGATCTTGGCATTCCATCAGAGATGATGCCTTTATACTTATCCAATAACTCTTGGATAGTTGGGTCTATGAATCTTTGCTTCTTCTCTTTCTTGACTTCTTGCTGCTGTTCTTTATTCACTGTCAGACATGGAATTAGGGCATATGCAACTGCACCTTCTGTTGCTACTTCTTTCATGAATTGTTTTCCTTCCATCAGCATTACCTTCACCTCTTTTCCTTTTGATTTCTCCTCCTTCTCTGTCCATGGGACCAACTCTGTCACCATACCATCTTTGGTGATTCTATAGGTGTTTCTAACACCATCATGGTGTGCCTTCAAGTCAAACTGCCATGGTCTTCCAAATAAGAGATGGCAAGCATCCATCTTGGTGATATCAAACAACAACTTGTCCTTATATGCTCCAATCTGAAATTCTACCCAAGCCTGCTCTTCTACAACTGTTTGCTGACCTTGGGTAAGCCATGAGACCTTATATGGGGATGGGTGAGGCAATCTTCTAAGCTTAAGCTTTGTTACCATTTCATCAAATACAAAACTTTCAGTAGAACCAGAATCAATTAAAACTTTACATGCCTTACCTCCTGCCTTGCATGTAGTTCTGAAAAGAGACTTTCTTTGTGGGGGTTCTTTTTTCAGGTACCTTCATGCTAGTCATTGTTCTCCTCATCATTAGAGATTCTCCACTCTCTGGATATCCATAATTGTCAGGAGCATTCACACTTTGAAAAGCATTTGATCTTGTTGCACTTTGACTATCAGGTTCTTGGATCAGATTCGTTCTCCTTTCTCCTGTTGAACTTGTTACCTTTTCTGGACATCTGCTAGCTATATGGCCTTATTTATTACAGTTATAACATCTGATAGATCCTCTGCCCTGAGATCTTCCTCTAAAAGGTCTTCTGCCTCTAAAGTTTCCTTACTGATTGTAACTAACTTTTTGACTATTATCTCCCTTGCGGTTGTCATGACTGGATTCTCCCTGATATCCAAATCCATGTCCTCTGCCTCTAAAAGGACCTCTTCCACCTCTTTGTTGTTTTCCTCTTCCTCTATTGTTCTGTTCTTGTCTTCTCTTTAACTTCTCTTCCACTTTCAATGCCAACTAAAAACATTTCTAAACTGTATCTGGGTTATGCAGATTCAAATCTTCCTGAATGTTGAACCTCAATCCATTAAGGTATCTGACTACCTTTTCTTCCTCACTGTCTTTTACCTTTGTCTTGACACAAAGCTTCATGAACTCTTCTGTATATGAGCTGACATCTAGCTACTTCTACTTCAAATTTTGTTTCCTCTTATGCAATTGGATGCTGTAATCCAATGGAACATAGGCTTCTTTCACTAAAGCCATCATCTTCTTCCATGTAGCAACTCTACGCTTTCCTTCTTGTACTCTGTCATCTTGGATAAAATTCCACCAAGTTAATACTGCCTCTTTCATTTTTGATTGGGCTATCTTCACCCTCTGGTGTTCTGGTATCTCCTCTGTCTCGAAGAAATTGTTTAAGGAGTCTATCCACTCCATCACCGAATCAGGATCCATCTTTCCTGTAAACACTGGCAAATCCAGTTTCACATCCATGGTTCTCCTCTCCATGGATTTGAGGGCATTAATCAAGGGTCTCTGGTCTGCAGGAACGTCTTCCTCATTCCACCTAGGGATCTCTTCTTTTTCCCTATCTTCTTCTTTACCAGAACCTACTCTGTCCCTCAACTTCTTCAATTCATTTTTCAATGCCTGATTCTGAGCTTTCACTGCCTTGCTCTCTGCAATCTCCTTCTTCACTAGAACTGCCAACTCAGCGTTGGTCATCCTTGCTGGAATCTCTGATGTTCCTTCTTCATCTGACATCTTACTGTCCTCTTATCTTTTCCCAAAGATCCTTCCTTCGCTCTGATACCACTATGATGCAGAGCCATAGCCAGAAACATTCTCTATTGGTGGAATTTGATATTTACCTTACTATTAGCCAGACTAAAACCATCAGCATCACATGCACCTTTCACTCCAATGCCCATCTCACCCCGATGTGTGATTTTGTTTATGTGCCTATCGACAAGACTTCGTCTATTGACTTCTCCAAACTCCACTGCTCCGATGGCTGTTGTCATAGTGACGCATACAATCTTCAACCTATTATCGCTGGTTCCTGTTACCTCCGCTACCGGTCACCAAATGTATCTTCCGGCAATATATATTTCCAATATACAAGCGATACATACAAATCAAAATATGCAATCACTGAATGTTCCTCCAGAGATGCCCTCAATGTATGTTTGACCTAGCGTTGACTTCTTTGTATCTGCGGAATGTATGTTCGGACATACATTCAAATATACAACCATGAAATATGCAATCATTGAATATCCCTTGGAATATTCCTTCCGCAATCCGCTGACCGTTGACCTTCCCTTGTATCACTCGAATGTATATTTGAAATATATATTCGCTACATACAACCCACAAAATGCATTTGATGGATACGCAGGATCTGTATCAAACATGCAAATGCAGTATACACACGAATTGTATACAAAAGGTGTATACACACAACTTGTATGACCCGATGTGCAATAGCGATATACACAGAGATTGTATATCGATCTTTTATCAAATCTACAACATACGAACCCGATATGCAAATGACGGATACACACAAAATGACCCTCAGATGCAAAAGCGATATACACATCAATTGTCCCCAACAAACAAAAGCAATATACACAGGAATTGTATATCCGGCTGCTTCACCTCTGTACCTTCAAAACATGCATTTTTAACATGCTTTAACACCCGAACCGGTTAGCGATATACGCACAGATACAAATGCAGTATACACATAGACTGTATGTCACATACAAACACTATTTATCCGTCAAATGTACATTTTGACAAAACCCTCAAAACTTCACAAATTTCGCACAGAAAATACTGCGATCAGGCCGAACCATTTCCTGAGCAATTTTAACTTAGAATTCAACCTCCAAACCCTAGCACATGAGGATGCTAGGATAAATCATAGCAAGCTATAAATCGATCCCAAAAACATGAAATGCATAAACAGAAATACGAAAATGCAAACTAAACTATTGTACATGTCCATTCCACCGATTCAAAGAATCAACCGGTGGAATGGATGAATGAATCCATTTCGCCTGCAGAATCAAAATCAACTACACAGATAGATCGACGATCAGACCAATGAAACAACGGGATCTTCTTTATTTCAATAACAGAAATGCATACAAATATTTGATTTCACAGTCCCACTGCACAACACTACTCTGTCAAATCTCCAAACACAAAATGTCTCTGTTTCCATACACAATCCCTGAACTGTGTCTAAACAAACTGATCTAGGGCATAAATAACTACTCCTCTCGAGTAGTACAGACTCGATTGCCAGCGGCTAGGAGCTTTCAAGCGTCTGGGAGAGGACAGCTAGCATAACAAACTTCTAACTGACTTGCACATAAACCTAGATTGACTTAAAACATAAGAATTGGTCACATGGACCTTATTACATCATAATGCATGAAACATACTATATTTAGACCTAATCTGTATTTAGAAGGGGTGCTCCTGCACCAGTGTGCTTATTGTTTGTATGGTTTTGTGTAAATAATGCATACTCATATTGATTGTCATGGTATTCCTATGCATGAATCTCATTTATTTTTGTAAACTCAACTAAAACCATTGGCACTCTACTTAAATATCATCTATTTCAATGGACAAATAGTCAATAGCAATTTTACACCTCATTCACAGAAAAAAATGCTAAATATTTGTCTTATTTTTATTGGCAAAAATTGACCTTTGACTGTTGAAGTGGATGATATTTAAGAATAACCAGAGATTGGGTACATATGCTATACATCAAAATGTTTTCTTTCTTTTGAGATTTCCATGGTCCAAGACAGACAACTTATTATAAGGTGATTGGAAATAGATGGTATTAGAAAACTTACAGGGATTAGTGGAAGCATGAGCTTGATGAATGCAGAAGTTGTGACCTTGAAAAACATTGATGAGTTCGTGCAAACTAAAGAAGCAACATTGTGAGCTGATATATGGCCTCCTAGTAGTGCCATATGAATTGCAAGACCCCCAACACAGTGTGCAATCACATGGACCTTGATATCAGGCCCATGTATCTCTGTAATCCTTGCAATAGCTGCATTCATAGGAGGATGAAATGAGAATCACCAGTATGGATTAGAATAAGAGCCCTCTACACCTTACCAAAAATTAAGAATATAAATGCAAAAACAGAGTTGAGCAAATGAGCACCTGCTGGGACATCAAATCGAGCAATATCTTCAATTGTGAATTTGTTGGAGGAATGTGAAGGGTGCAAACGATTTTGTAACAACCATGCTTCGTATCCTTCATCAAGTAAAGTTCGGACTAAATCCATGGGCTCAGTTGGTAGACAGAAACTCTGTGTTGAATGCCCATTTAACAATAGCACAGGATAATTCTTTGTTGGACAATCAGATCCGTTGCTCTTTGAAGTACATTTCCATTGTTTGCAGCTGAATGGAAACCCATCATCTTGACATACATTAATATTCCATATTAGAAACAAAAGGAATTCTTGAAGAATGAAAGTGCCAAACTATGATAATGCACACATATCAAAGCACAGAATTATATTAAAAAAAAATGTTGAATTCAAGAATTGAAGAGATGATTGTTAGGTGAGGAGAACTAAAGGAGAATTCTTCAAGCAATTCTCCTTATAAGGAATTGTAAGAACTGAACAATTGAGAAACAAAAACATGGGGTAACCCCAGCAAAATTGGCTCTTAAAATCATGAAGCATCCCTCCTTACCTGCTGTTATCTCATGCAATACATGACATGGATAGTTATGTTGCTTAATGGTGCCATAATCATTTGACAAAACCCCTCGAGGTGTTTGTAAAAAGTACGGTCTGATTAGGCTTTGCACCAATAATGATACAAACTTGCCTTTCCAATTTCCTCTCAAGGTGATCAAACTTCATAATAGCCCAATTGCAGATACTTTAAGATCACCCTCCAACTCAACCAGGTCTGCATTAAAATAGGCTGCCCTATAATTCTGGTGGTTCCAAGTAATCTGACGAAGGTTTGCATGCAGTGTTGTTGATTCTTTCCATCCAAAGCAGCCGAATAAGAATGGGTGCATTGTCTTCTTGCCTTCCAAAATGTATCTGCTTTTCAAACATGCGTCAAAATGGGGTTTTAAACTGTAAATTCTTTTGTACACATAGGGATTAAAATGAGTTCTAACTGGAAACGCACAAGTGTCTTGTGTTTAGAATCTTGCAATATTGTGATTGAACATTGGAGAAATTTGTATTCAGTAAAACGCTCAAGAAAAATTAGAGTCTAACCATACATACCCAGCTGGATTCAAGTTGAAAATGTCATACCTTGCACCTGAAGCTGATGAAAGAAGAAGATGGTAGTGCATATATTGAGTATAAGGTGTTCGAGGGTTTAACCAACACATGTTGACGGTCCCATCCACTATGTAAAGATTATCTTTATGGAGGGATTTCATTTGCATGTATCCTCCAACTTCGCCTCTCAAAAGAGGATGACCATCTCCGAACCCTCTGTTTTTGCAGCCTAATTCTCTTGAATCCCAAGGATTCATCTTAAGCACTAGATGCAGTGTGCATGGCATACCTCCTACTTCCCCATTCATGGATTCCGTGAAAATTGGACCCCTAACTTCCTTCTGCATTTGCCTGCTGTCATATACTTCAGGCTTCTTGATGATTCCATTGAATACAGGATTATGTAATCCTTGTCTATCCTTTGCATATGCAGTTTTGACGATAAATTTTGCATCCTCTTCTCCCTTCTGATCAAAAATTTTTGAACCAGCTGAAATTGGGTTTCTATCAATTGGGGTATTGATTATCCTTTCAACATCATGGAAGTGGATTTTAGCAGAAAATTGTGATTTTATTGATGTTTTGAATTTGAGAGCATCGACTACAAGGCCGACAGCCACATACTCTGCAACTGTGCAGATTGTCAAAGATGGATTAAGGCCTACTGCACAAGGAATCAATGAGGCATCACATACATATAGACCTGAATGCACTGCAAATCCAAGCTTTGGGGAAGCTGCTTGAGATTGTGAAGAATTAGTGTAAGGATTGAAGACTTGCCCAGATGGGTTTGCAACACCCATGGAAGGATCATGAGCTGCATTGCATCCCCCAAGAAGATGAACTGATGTGCTACGAAACCTGGGCATAAATAAAACTCCTCCCAAGCGCTTGGCAAGCTTCTGAAATGCTTTCATTTTCCGAGGAAGTAGTGTGTCCTGAGGAGGACAGAATTGGATGCGATCTGTTTTATTATCTAGTGAAATTTTTCCATCCCCGTTATCAAGGCCCATCATATTCAGAACCAATGCTTGGGAATCCAATGTTTTTGTTAGGCGTTTAAATTTCTCTATAATACTTTGCAAAAGCGGGTGGACCTGAGGCCATGGCCATCCATAGCTTCCTATCCCTTTGACTAGCAAATGAGGATAAGCAGTAGGAAGGACTCCAGTCTGCATCAACATAATAACATAGATCATCAGTAATATTCTAGTATAGAATGCATGGATGATTATGAATTAGAGAAGTTTATTTTATCAACAATTTAAAATTTCTTCTCTAAGAATTATCAGCAACCTGGATTGTGAATACAAGAGAAGAAGTGTAAGAACTTGTAATGGATGGGCCTGGACGATCTGCCTTAGCAATGGAAGCAAGTTCATTCTTATTTAATCCATAACCATTTAATGGTGCAGTACTTCCTGCTACATAGGCCATATTGTTTCCATTGCAACTTAATCCCAATCCTAGCCTTTCAGAAAGCCCAAGGCCTCTCTTTCTGGACTGGAATAGGATCTCTGCAGTGCCCAACACTCCAGCTGCAGTAAAACACTTCGACATATCTTTAACATCAATCTTGGCTTTTAAAAATCCGAAGTTTTTTCTGTGTCATCAAAACCCACCTGGAACAGGGCACTTTTGCTTCCATAGCATCATAAATTTGGAGTTTCTACCCTGGTAGCAAGCATTGCTTGAAAAGTATTTGTGGGAAAGTCTTCTGCCTCCCATTTCCTTCCTTTTTCAAGCAGACTTTCAGGCCAGCCTGAGAAAGTCTGCAAGCAGCAACGGATCCCCCATATCCAGAAGCAACAACAATTGCATCATACTCATACCCACTTTTACTCATTTCATCATAACTACTACACTTTATTCCATTCAATTGTAAATCTTCCTCCATTTGAAAATTTTCACAATATTCAAATATTCACAATCCAACCCAATTCAGGTTAAATTGAGCCTCCCACTTTGCATAAACTTTGAATCCCCGTTCAACTTGTTTCAAATCATCTATATCAATAACTGATAAATTTCATTTGACGTGGACTACGAGATGTTGTGGGAAATTTTCCACAGAGACTAAAACGCTAAAGCTTTGGTAAGAACAAACATTCTATTCGGAGGGGAGTTAATATGCCGGCTTCTCTAACTTCTGAATCTGTCTGAACAATAATGAAGTGTTTGAAAAAGTATTTTGAAGATTAAATAATTGAAAAATTAACTCAACAAATAATCCAGCCCTCTGTTCCACTTGACAGCAAAATTATCAACGTGCAGTGCAGTCAACAATAATTTCAACCATGTGCAGCGGTTATCTTTGACATTTCTGTAATGCCCATTAGTCTTATTAGTTCCTGCCGTAGGCAGGAATGCTAATGCATTCATGCAAGTTCTATTTTTTTTATTCAATGAACCAATCCACATTTCAGAATTAAAATCCATTGACTAAATATTCTAATGTTTATTATTTTTCACCGTATATTTTAATATATTAATTCTTTTTATCTGATATTTTATTGGATGACAGTGTCTAATAGTCTTATTGGCATGATGTCAGCAATTGGCCTCATTTGATTTTATTAGTTTTATGAATTGACAGTATTTTGTGGCTACAGGAACTCTTTTGTCTGGGATACACAATAATTCAATATAAGAAAAAATAGTATTAGTAAATGCTTTTATTATTAAAAGTGATCTAACAGATCTCTAAAAGGTTGAATTTCTATAGTGAAAATTCAATGAAATAAATCAATAGCATCATACCCGGAATGAAATGAAATAGAGGTCAACAAAATATTTATGGCAAATAGTTGAAACCTTATCATAAACAGTAAACTTTTATTTTCATTGATTTGCTTTCTCTTTTCAATACAACCTGCTACACACCTAACCTCTTCGTCCAACATGAATTTGTTCATTTTAGACTGAAATAGACTCTCTTGTTTCGGTGGTCGCAATTCACTTCCTCTGCCAATGGCGTTTACAGGTAATGAGGGTTTCTTGACGAAATAAACCAATAGCTGTCACAGGATGTTCTGATATTCAGGGCTTCTTTTGCACGTCTGTGAAATTACATGAACAATTTTTTTATTTCTATTTAATACTTGTTGAAAATGGTGTCAAATATGTTCCAGCAGAAGAAAAGAGATCGATTTGAGTGAGCTACGACAACTGTTTCTGCATATTTTGAGGTAAATTTTTTTTTTTTTTAATGTTTTCCCTATTGATTTTCAAGCGCTTTAGTGGCCATGGGGATTGTCTGGAAATAAATTTTCAAACAATGTTCTGGGTCAATCTTTGTGACCCAACAAACGACACAGATCACGAATTGCAGCTCCTTATCTGAAAAACCTCTGTTCTTATAGAATTCAGATTTGTAAACCATATCACTCATCCTGACAATGGGTGACAAAGAATGTCCCGGAATGTTGGTTACCATTTTCCCTTGCAATTCCTATTCTGGACAAATCTTTCAACAATTACTATTGATTGTTGAAACTTCTAATTACCAACTTTAACAAATGATTTGCAACAAGCCTCATTTTCAAATTCAAGGAGATAACATTAAAATGTAATTTATGGGTTATCATAAAAATAAAGTAAACTACTACATCCAAAAGACTGTGACCAATATCCCCCAAGTGGTTTCACTAGAAAAGGCATACACCATCAAATGGGGCCGTGTGATCCAAAACAACAGAACTTTACCCAAAAAAGAAAAATGACTATCAACAACAACAAAAAGCCATTAAATGCAGCCTAGCCAAATGCAAGTTTCTAGGGGATAGCATTGTATGATTAACCAAAAAAATAGGTCTACGCGGCGTATTCCTGCAACCTTCAACTTTCCTATAAATTCGATGGGTGACCCTGCCTGTCATGCAAATTTTTTATGACAGTTATGCATTAATTTGCCAATAGTTCATTTTTATTTTACTAGAATTTAGCTGATTTTTGCTCAAATCTACAGAGAGATTTTCCTGTGAGCTGCATAGGGTTTTTCCTGTCATAAAATATCATTTCTAAACAGAGAAATTGTCTTTTCGTAGACCCTTCTTAGCACTTGCACACACAGGAGTTTCAAGGAATACGGCGATCTGAACAACCCACAGCCTCAGACAATTTTCTGGGGTGAATTATTTTTAGTGCCTCAAACAATTTTCCAGCATGATTTATTTTTTATGGCCTGACACAATTTTTCGGCGTGAGTTATTTTCCGGCATAAATTCTTTTTTAGGGCGTGAGACTATTTTCTAGCATCAATTATTTTTTAGGGCCTGACAAAATTTTCTGACGAGCCACGGTCCCTTGCTCCTTCCCATCAAGATATTCATTTCTTCCACTCGTCATTCTAGTTCTGCCGTTCGTAGGGTTCTGTATCTACTTAGTGTCCTCTCGCTATTGATTTTTATTTTCTTTTCTATTTGAAGCTGCTAACAGCTTGAACGCTTGGCAATGGCCATGTCTAAACTAATATAGATACGTGTATGCAGATAGAACTTAAATACCATATCTCTGAGAGATATATAATATAATACAAATCAATAATATATATATATATATATATATATATATATTTCTATAATTATAAATTAATTTATGACATTAAATAATTATAATTAAATTAGTAATGTTATTATATTAAATAATATCTAAATATATAAAAAATATTTAATTAAATATGAAATTAAAGAATGTAATGTAAAAACCGACACAGACCACTAGACTTTCAAACCTTCAAGAAATGCATATGTTGTATGCTAAAGGCGATGGTTGTATAATTGTAAACAGTCTATAGACTGTGAAGTCTTCTCTTCCTTTCATTTATGGTACTTCCTGCCATGTTCCACTTCAGATTCCATGATTACTAGGCAAATACCATGCAACATGGATTACATTTGTAATTTGTTGGGTATTTTACTACTCTTTTGTTTCTGTCTAAATTGAGAAAAATGATGGATTGTCTTTTCTATTACCTATGTCTTCGATTGTGTTCTTTTTCTATACAAAGTGACATAGTCTATTGGTAATAATGAGATTTTAAGAAAGACAATCTTTCGAATCAACTCACCAAATGTTACCCAAAAACTCGTATGAAAAAAAAATCCATGAAATATTGTGCAGTTTAAGGAAGAATTGTTTACCATACACAAAGATTATATGCTGTTAAAATATTTGTCAGGGAGCAAGAAAAGTTTGTTTAGAATATTGAAGCTACTTTATGCTTTTCCCATTTCCATATTTCATAAAATTTCATACACAGATGCGATCATAGAGTTCGGTATTTTCCATTCACCATTCATTAGTGGTGATTTAGTGGTGATCTGAGTGCTATATCAGTGTCGATTTCAGTGATCAATCAATTGTGCAACCTCTAACTACAAAGAGGATTGACCATCTCAAGGCTCACACTAAATGTCTTGTTCATGACTCATTGGTCGATAATCCAATTCAATATTACTTATTCACAAAAAAACTATTCAAAATGATAAGAGTATTTTTCAAAGTGTCAACATAGCATCGACAATGATTCTTAGATAACCCTTGTACCTAATCTCTGACCCATGTCGCAGGTACTTCGTACATATTTGTTTGCGTCTACTTTTGGAAAATGTCAACTGTATACAAAAATTTCGTTGCATGAAAAGTTTACACACTAAAAAAGGTGACTATAGTTACCTATTTTTTGGTTCGTTGCAATATCTTAATACTTATTTCTACATATGCTATTTCTATTCCTCATCATACTTATGCATTTCTAACTGACATTTGCAACAAATAATATGATGGCTGACCCTATTTACAATGGCACTTTGTTCTGGACCTTTGTAATTCTAATAATCGACTTGTTCATATTCTTTATAGCTATCTATCTCATTGATAGAACTGGTCATTTTGTAATATTCTCCATCTGCATCTTACTCATATTGTTCTATTGCTCCACATTTCAATAACTATGCATTGCATATCATCTCTCCTAAATGGATTTTATTTCCTCTAAAGAAATTGTGATGTCCACAACAAGACATTTTCACTCAGTGCGATTGGGAAAAGTATTGAAGATAGATTGCCAAGCAGTGCAGGATGCTCTTCAAGTATTCACTTCTCGCAAAATTGTTGAAGACTCCCCTAGGATGTTATACTTCTCAAAAATAGTTATTGTATTTTTATCCAATGCCATGGACATCTTGCAAGAATCTACTCTCTTTAGAAAGCTTGCTTTTGATTGCATACAAGACTAGCTCATAGTCTCAGAACTTGGTTCGACGGTTATTCACCCATAGGGATATTCAGATGCGATTGATGGAGAGGATGCCAACCGACCTATGTTTTTGGTTCATCACACTCATGTTAATGATTACCTTGCATCTGCAAAATAGCTCTTGTCAAATAATATAAATTTTTTTATAGATGTTTGAGCATATTTTTGCTACATTTAATATATAGTTTCATTCATTTCGTATCTGTTATTCACCATATACATGTAATTGGAGATATCTATTGTTCTCCATCATGATACACACTATTTTCTAAGTGGGTAGAATGCATATCTCCTCCACTATGTTTTTATTTCCTACACCTTTTAAAAAATTGTTACTATATTGTAACAATATTTTTAGTTCTCTGCAACTTCTGCCAAAGTGTTAAGAAGCCTTATTTCTTGCTACGTAACTTTTACAGGATATCAAAATAATCAATTGATTCCATGTGAAATAGTGGTTGCATAGATTTATTGCAACTGACAACAACAAGAAAATTGGACTATAAGATGACAAAGAAATTGCTAGACCAACCAAACAATGAAGACTATGCTAGAAAGTATCAAACTACAATAGGTTGGACAATTAGTCCTACAAACTTAAAAAATTCAACAAAAGAAGTAAAATATATAGGTGTCAACAAACGTGGAAATGGTTGTTATGGAGCACAAATCCAAAGCTGTTATTACAATGAACGTAAATGACTAGGTACATTTGATACAACAGAAGATGCTGCATATGCTTATGATAAGGCAGCTATATCTATCAGAGGCATTAATGTGAAGACTAATTTCTCATACAAAAATTTAGAGGCATGCAAGAACATCTGCAAACCTCCGATGAACGTCCCTAAATACAAAGGTGTTAGAAAAAGTCGATGGGGTCGTTACACTGCAGAAATCCTAGACCCGAACTCCAAGAAACGTCATTAGCTTGGAACATTTGATACAGCAGAGGAGGCTACATATGCTTATGATATTGTAACCATTTCAATGAGAGGAATGGAAGCCACTACAAATTTCATTCACATGACTGCAAATATAAGTAAGTTCATTTCTAATCAATTCATTCATCATTTACATAATTTTATTTCTCATTCAAAATTTAATACACATTATACTGACTCTGTCAATATCTTCCAAGATGCTTGCAATGATTTTACATGCTGAATTCAACCATTGAACATTGCTCGCTTGATGCTAAAATGTACAACTCTGGTGAGCTACTGAAAAAAATCTTTGCACACTTCATTACCAACGATAGAGAGCAATCAACAATTTCTTCTAGGTTATTCAAACAAATTCCAACTATCTGTCTCTCTTCCTGTAGGTAGTACAAACAATACAATGAATGGTGCTATTGACATCTCCTCCATCTCAGTTTTCCAATCTACTATTCACAACAACAACAATATTAATATGGAAACAGGCTTGTTGGATGAGGTGATCTAGAAGTTCCTTCCTCAATAGGAACAATTGCAACTCTAAAAACAAACCATGACATTTTGTATACAAGTCATGGGTTAATGTTTATATACTATATTCTAGTTACAATATCTCATTCAAATGCATTCATATCTATCACTCCTACTACAATACATAGACAATCAAAAACATATGGCAAGTACTAGCTAGTACGTGGCACATGTTGTTTAATACTTTAACAAAATTAAATTGCTACAAATATTAGTTTTAAAATCAACTAACAAATCAAACAACTAATGGCAGGAAGCTGACACAATGCGTCCCTTGTTAATTATGTAGTTGTTTCTTCTTGACTTTTAGGATTTGCATTTAGTTTTGTAGTTGAATTATTGGTCATTGTGGTTGTGTTCCATAACTAGCTTGTATTTCTAAAACTCTTTATATTGATGCCCTGCCTCTTCTTCTCTAAGGCAATTTGAGATTTTTGTATTTAACTTGTTTTGTGATCAGCATATCATTGTTATTCTCTTATTTGCCTTCATCATATTTTAAAAATTAAGAGGGTAAAAGTATTTTATTGAATTCAAGAGTTTCAAATATTTAAGTTGTTTTTGAATATAAGGAAAAGGGTGCATAGAAAGTTTTTTTTTAATAGGAATGAAATTTATCTTTTAGAAGGGTTATAAGATCACACTTTTCAAAGTGTTTTATTTGTAAAGAGATAAATTAATCTTTTGTAATTAAGTGCATTATCAGTTGAAACTGACACTTATTCAAGACAAAATAATATAAATATCTTTATGTGTGTGGGTCCCATTTGAAAGGACAAAGAGATTATCCATTTCATAGATTTCTCTAGGTTATTTGTGTTGAGCTTTTGTAATGAAATAACTTGCACAATGGAAGAAGATGATATTAAATATTATGCAAATACTTGATAATAACTAAGAATAACAGGCCACTTCGAGGGGGCAACCTCCAAATATCTCCAATGAAAACACACTTCACAATATGATGATGAAATAAAACTCACATCCTCCTATATATACCTAATTATGCTTAGGCTGAATAGACACACCCCTATATAAGACCTAGTCCGACCTATCCAACTAAATAATAATATAATTTAATGATAACATGACTTAATTAGGAGTTAAGATAGCCACAAGCCGACTATTCATAACCCAATGTACACCAATATTAAGGGCATAGCATGGCCCCCCTCTTCAAAGAAGCATTGTCCTCAATGCTAACTAAGTGTGGATTCTTTTGAATGAACTCCTCGTCCTCCCATGTGGCCTCTTCAACTAGTAAATTCTTCCATTAGATGAGGTACTCAGTGAGGGTTCTATTCCTCAGCTTCTTCATGCGTGTTTGAAGAATGCACTCTAGTTCCAAAATGATTCTTCCTTCTTCATCAAGCTCTGGTAGTATTATTTGAGTAGGAATATTATGCCCAATTACCTTCTTCAAACAAGAAACATGAAAAACTAGATGTATCTTTGTTGTTGCTGGCAACTCTAGCTTGTAGGCAACACTACCAATCTTTTGCATGATTTGGTATGGCCCATAATATCTTGGAGACAACTTATTATTCTTTTTTTGTTGCTTTAGTGAGATTTGCTTATAAGGCTGCAATCTCAAGAAGACCCAATCCCCAACTTCAATTTCTTTTTACTACGATGTTGGTCCGCCTGTTGTTTCATTCGATTTTGTGCCATGGCTAAATTCTCCTTGAGTCCTAAAAGTACCTGTTGTTGATGAAGCAAGTGGTCCTGTACTGCATGAACTCTTGGTGACACCTTTAATGATGATGTGATGGAAGGAGGTTGATATCCATAAAGTGTCAAAAATGGAGACATTTTTTGAGCTATGAAAAGAAGTGTTATACCACCATTCTGCAAGTGGTAGCCAATCTACCCATTGAGATTGTTTCTCTAAAGTGAAACAACATAGATATCCTTCCAAACACTTATTACCAACCTCAATTTGCCCATCTGATTGAGGGTGGTATGAAGAACTATGATCCAATTGAGTACCTAAACATGAGAATAAATCTTTCCAAAAGTGACTAGTAAAGATAGGATCACGATCACTAACAATAACCTTAGGTGTACCATGTAGCTTTTGGATATTCTCCAAAAAAACTTTTGCCACTGCACTTGCTGTAAAAGGATGTGATAATGCAATGAAATGTGCATATTTAGTGAGGCGATCAACTACTACCATGATGACATTATGACCTTTAGATTTGGGAAGCCCTGTGATGAAGTCCATGGATACCTCTTCCCAACGCTGGCTAGGAATAGATAAGGGCTACAAGAGACCTGGTGTCTTAATTGTCTCCCCCTTATTTCTTTAACAGACCAAACATTCAACAACAAATTTTTGAACATCACCTTTTAGCCCTTCCCAAAAAAATCTTGCTTGACCCGATGATGTCTTCAAAAATCCTAAATGACCACCAACTAGGGACTCATGTAGCTCTATGAGAATCTTGTGTTTAAGAGTGGAATTCTTGCAGAGATATAAGCGCTCTTTATACCAAAGAGTATCCCCCTTCAAACAAAACTTATCTGAACTACTAGGACCACTTTTTAATTGTTGGATGAGATTACTTGTTGCAACATCATTTTGCCACTCTATTTTGGCTTCTTCCACCCAATTTGCTTGTAATATTGAAAGGGCACACCATAAGACTTCATCTTTCTCATCCTTCCTAGAAAGTACATCTGCCACAATATTTCCCTTCCCTTTCTTATATACAATCTCAAAGTCATATCCCAAAATATTAGTGACCCATTTTTGTTTCTCTTCAGAGGATAATCTTTGTTCCAAAAAATATTTTAGGCTATCATGATCTATCTTAACCTTGAAGTGTCGACCCATTAGATAAGGCCTCCATTGTTTAACTGTGTGAAGGATCGCTAGCATTTCCTTCTCATAAATAGGTTTGAGTTGATTCTTACCCTTTAATTGACGACTCTCAAAAGCAATTGGTTGACCTTCTTGCATGAGAACTACTCCTATCCCATTTCTAGAAGCATCACATTCCTTAATGAATTCCTTGGTGAAGTCCAAAGTGGCAAGCACTGGAGTTGTACACATAGCCTCCTTCAATTTCTCAAATGTTGCATTAGCGGACGCATTCCAATGAAAATAATCTTTCTTCAATAGAGTGGTGAGGGATGCTGCTATACGACCATAATTCTTGACAAATCTTCTATAGTACCCTATCAATCCCAAGAAACCCCTTAGTTTCTTAATGGTTTTTGGAATAGGTCATTCCATGATAGCCTTAATTTTGTTAGGGTCCACCTTTACTCATTTATGTGAAACTATGTGTCCCAAATACTCCACCTCCTTAAGACCAAAAGCACACTTGGATGGCTTAGCGTAGAGTTGATGATCTTTGAGTAATTGTAATGCTTGATCTACATGCTGCAAATATTCTTCCCAAGTCTTGTTGTAAATCAATATATCATCAAAGAACACTATGTAATGCCCCTCAACTTGTCGTCTGTTAGATTGATGTTTGCTTAGTAGTATTTGACATTATGACAGTATCTTAGATCATTTGATGATGGATTCCTTGTTATTTTGTTAATTGACTATGGACCTAATCATGATGATAACAGTTGTTGATGTTGGATTATGTTATTTTATGCTTTACAATTTGATAAATAAACTAGATGTTATAGATGCTTTGATGTTATTTACTAAATTTGATTGTGAGATAATAGATTCTTTTATGCTGTTGATAAGTAACCAGAAATCTTGTTCAATGTAATGATTTGTTTATACATGAACGTGAATGGAACAGTGTCGTATTACTCGGTCTCGAGTACCCTACCCCACTGCGATTTCCATTCACTATACGACTGCATGTGGATATATATCTTGTTATGTTTAACCATGCGGTTGCTGCAGGATGCAAGTACTAGGCACTGACTCCACCTGATTTACCAGGTCTAAGCGTGCCTTCACCAATGGAATAGTTGTTTGGAGTTAACGTGAGGTCCCTTGTTATTGTTGTCTGGTAGTTAGTTTACCTTTGTGGTCATTGTCTATCATTTGATTATGACTTGTAGACAGGTAATGTTATACCTTGAAGTCTAAGTAGGTCCGAAGGTGTTTAAGTGTGTAAGGTAGTGTTGTGCATTAGATAGAATTATTATACAGAAATTATAATGTTGATAATTAAATATAATTGTAAATGTTGATAATTGAGTATAATTGTTGTAAATAAATTATAGTTTTATGGGAAGTAAAATTGTGAATTACTAGTTGTAAGAATATTTGTATTGTTGAATATAATATTATTAACAATGAATATTTAAATAAATAAATAAATTGTAAGTCATGTTGTAATTCGTGATTTGCGATTTAACTGATAAAATAAATTAAAATAGAGTTGTAAAATTTATAGATAGATGTAATGTTACAACTTTATTAATAAAAAATAGTTGGACGGTCATAAAAAAGATTAAATTTAGTTGGAATCATATATTTATATTAATAAAAATCATAAATTTTAATAATAATTAACTATTAGACCATTAAAATAATTTTAAAAATATATATTTTGAGGAAGGGAGAGGCATAGGATCACGTGTCGTATCCTTAAAAGGTGGAATGGTTTGTTTTATGAAAGGGAATTTGCAGAGAGAAGGGGGATGGCAAAAGGGAAGAGGATTGCAGGAGGAGAACAGAGAAGTAGACCAAGAAAAAGATTGGACTGCAGCAGTTGAAATGGAACTGTCGAATCGACATTGCAGCCAGGTTCCATTAAACGTTTAATTTCTTCCTCTGTTTCTTATTCTGAATCTGCAAATGTTGTTGTTTGTTTATTTTATTCCAAATGGTTTGTTTGGGTTAAATTTCTGCTTTAAGATATACTCCAATCTGCAATCAATTTGTATTCTGAGTTTTCGCCATCGAGTCTTAAATCGGGTGCTCATTTCTGTAAACTGCTTTGTCTACACTTAAACAGTAACAACTCTTAGGGTTTTAAATCATTTCTGCTCAAGGAATTCGTTGTTTAATTGTCTTCCTTCCACTTTAATTGCCAAATTATCCTGTCACTACTGCAATCATTCAGTTTCAATGGACTTTTTCATAGCATTGAGGGAGTTTTTCTGCAAGATCTTTGGCATTCAATCTTAGACCAGTGTATAGTTGATAGGTTTGAAGATACAGTTTAGGTGTCTCCCTAAGATCCCTTAGATCATTCTTTTGGAAAATCCTTACGCAGATTCAACCATGTATTTTTCCTCTGCGAATTCCTTATTCTCTTAGACATTAAACTATTCTGTCAGACTCCAACTCCACACTACAACCATAAACAGTCTCTGTGCAAGTGATTTCCCATGTGATTTTGTTATGCTTTAGGCAATACGATGGGTGCAAGTCCTCATGCAAATCTGGTGGTCTTCTGTGTGAATCTTGTGGTTTCGCTGCATGTATTTACTTGTGATTCAATGTCTTAGAGTCTTGGATTGCCATCTTTCAAGTAGGTTACACATTGACTGCAGTAGCATACCCAAAGGAATTGTGCAATCTGAAAGGAAGCCATGGACTATTTTACCCTTTAACGAATTTAGATTGTGAACTGAGCACAAGCTAATGACTAAAATCATTAAACAGTTGACGCCAAACTCTATAGTGTGATTTGCATCACGATCTGGGCAGTCGACTAAGATCTAATAAACAAGCCATCAGTAGTTGATAACCACAGATCCACAGATCGCGTTAAGGAAGTTTTGTTTTAAAAAATCTTTGCAACACAAATCCATTATTGCATTATCCTACAACCGTTCTATTCCAAACTTATGGATCGCTATTTGTTTTTACCTGAGCGCACATCTTAATGGTTTAATCAAGTAGGTCGCACCTCTATTCAGTTTGATGGTGTTTAAATTTTTAACCTACGCTTATAAAGTTTTCCTCTGTTATCCACAACTCCTGTGTGCCCTAAAAACAACCCTTGCGTTTTTCATGACTCCCACTCATGACTGTAAATCTATTAGTCTTCCTTAATGATGCTGGAAAAATCGTGACAATAAATGATATCATGGAGTTATTTTACCACTGCAAAATATAAGTGCAATGAGACGTTTAACGTTGCACCGTGAATCTATATTTATAGTGTATATAACCTGCAACCTTTTAAATTTCAGAGACGTCTGTCTTTAAGGGTGCTCAAATTGATTTGACGCATCTTCTTTTAATTCATCGATCCAAGGAGCTAAATGTAGAAGTTGTCCATGGCATACCAAAGGAGGATGCGAGATGGTCATTTAATCCTAGATCAGCGTCAAAAGAACATGGATCAGCAGGAGACTTGTTGGGAGCCTTTGCCAACAGAGGAGGAAACGAGTTTGGAGAGAGCCTTGAGCTGGCAGGAGAAGAACTGGAATGGGATCGGAGGGGTTGAGGAATGAAGCATGATTCGGAAGCCAAAGAATGATCACCAGAGCCAATCGTAGCAAGGACCCAAGACATGCCACAACAGGAAGTCTGCTAGTTGTTTAAGCCTGAGGATGGGGCTTGGCATTGCTGGGGGAAGTCATAAACTAAATCAAGATGCTCCTGCCTAGACCTGTGAAACTGATAGGCATGATGTTTCTTGTTGTAGAGCTTGGAGAATTTTCTTTTTTGTCTATTTGTGCATTCTAGCTTGATGCCTTCCGTTAGATAAATCTTTAGAGAGAGATAAAGCTATCTAATTTTGTGGCTGTCAATACAATCAATTCACAGTTCAAGGGAGCTGGATGGACGCTACCAGAAGTTGGTAATCCAAACAAATATCATCCATTTCAAAGGTTAAACAGTCAATAACAATTTTACACCTTCTCTGCGATGTGTGCTTACCATTCAATAGGTTATTACACTTGTAACATATATAGAAAAAGCATCTACATGAAAACTATAATGCCTTGGAAACAAACATAGTTTATACATCTATCAAGTATTGACAGCATGAGAATGACCATCTTGATCTTCTTCTTAGACAGATTTAAATCATCTTTGATTAAAACATTTCAGAGACATCGTTACGAAGAAGAAATGCAAGCATATTAAACTATCACCTGGTCGAGGTCAAAGAATATCTGAAAGACCGTATTTTGGGTAGAACCTAGAGGAAAACAAAAACATTGATGTTTATTGTTGACAATTGGACCTTTTTCCTCGTTGTATTGTCGTATAGTTACAAGGTAATGTCTTAGTGTTATTATTCAATCCATCATTGGACAGGTACGTTAATCGGTGTAAAATTTGTTATACTTGTGTTTTGTAATTTATCTTTAGAAACAAAATGTAGAATATTTAGATAATTTAATTGTAATGTATTAGTATAATTGTTTTATTTAATTTAAAATCAATTAGTTTAGTTAAAAAGCTAATGTAATCCACTGTTGATTTTATTACAAAGTCGTTTACATTGAACTGAGAAGGAACTTTAGTGATTTAACTCTGGAAATTAAATTTAAATTGTATGAGTTAAGTATTATGTTGTCATAAAGAGTCGAATTGTGAGTGGTCGAACTCGAATTCCAGGGGCATAGTATGCCATAGTTGTGTACAATACGACATGTGTATAGTTGTTTTTGTATTGTGATGTTATAACGAACATGTGGTTTAGTTAGTATGAAGTTTAATGAAGTATTGGCTAAGTTGATTATGTGTTTTGAGAAGTAATATTCTTTGGATGAAATATCAAACCACTTGTGAATGATTTATATCCATTTTGTCGTAATTGTCGTATGGAGAGACCTGGAATCTGTAAAAGAGTAAAGTGTTGTAATGCTATAGGCGATGGATAACAATTGGTGTTATGATTTTGGTTGTAATGCAAGAGGGTTTATGCCTTGCAGTGAACATGTATGTGTATTGTTATTATGCCTTGTATGATGGTCAAGGTTTACTAGGTGTTAGGAAGGAGAGTGGCTTTCAACGTGGGGCCAACGCCCAAAGTGGCAGTCAGGATAACCCGTTGAAAGTAGATTAATCAAGTGATAACCTAAAATGAACTAGGGGGTTAAGGGTAGATTTCACATTAAACAAGATTAATGGATTTCCTCACCCAGGCTTGTAGTGCTCGTTTAGACTAAGGATGGGTTGAGAAGGCCTGGTCGGCATGATTGACTTCCTTGTCCTCACGAAAGGAAGGTTGATTCCGCATGTGTCACACTATGGGGCCGGCGCCTAGTGAGAGGCTGTCAGGATAACCCATGCTAGGACCGTGCAATGACACTCTCCCTACTACAACCTAGCATTCCTTGTTTGGTCTCTCCACTTATGTTATGTGTTGCCTCTGGAAGTTGTGTTGTGTTGTTTATGTTATTTGTCATGTGTTGTATTGGAGTTTGGTCATCCTTTGTTCATGTTAGTCTTTTATCTACCTGACTATTGTTGATGTTTGGGACCTCATGTTAACTCCTAGCTCGGGGGGTGGACTTAGGGTTCCACATGGTCGGGTGGAAGAGCTTTCTTATCCATTGGTTATTCCTTGTCGAAGCTCATGTGTAGAAAAGATTTATCTCAGTTTACAAACAATTGTACTTGTACCAGTTGATGAAGATGTATGTGTATAATCTTGTACCAGACTTGTGTATCAGATCATTCATAATGTATGTAATTTTGATGTAGTTAGAAGATGGCATTGTAAATAATGTAATGATGTACTTATGTGTAAGGAAAACATTTTAGTTATGTATTTGATCATGTAGATTATATTATTTAACGACATGCAATGAATATGAATAAGTTATTTAATTGTGCATTAGAGTCAGATTCAGTTACTGATGTTAGTAATGTATGTTAAATTATGTTAGTTGAATTGTAAGTAATGCAACCTTGAAACCTTAGAGAACATGTTGTAGGTTTAAATGGTATGTTAACATTACTTTGTTATCTTAATCATTTCAAAAAAAAAATTCCTGTTTGATATAGCATAACTATGAATTTCTCTAAGGTGTTCAAGGCAGGGCGTTACACACTAACACAAACTTTCAAGAAAGAACTTCTTAAAAATGGAATTCATCAAACTTTGGAATGTAGATGGTGCATTGGTAAGACCGAATGGCATCACCAAAAATTCATAATGACCCTCATGAGTTTGAATTGTTGTCTTACAAATATCTTCCTCCTTAATCCAAATTTGGTGATAACCAGATCTAAGATCTAACTTGGTAAAATACATAGCTCCATTCAATTCATCTAGCAAATCATCAATGGCTGGAATAGGAAACTTATCTTTAATGGTGTACATGTTGAGCACTCTATAATCCAGACACATGCGCCAAGTTTCATCCTTCTTATGCACCATCACCACAGGCGAGGAGTAAGCACTTTGGCTATGCTTGATAATTCCTACCTCTAGCATCTCCTCCACAATTTTTTCTATCTCACTTTTTTGTATGTGTGGGTACCTATAAGGCCTGATGTTCAATGGTTGGCTCCCTGGAACTAGTTGTATGGCATGATCATGTTCCCTCTTAGGAGGAAGTCCTTTAGGCATATCTCCAAGAACCATTGAGTGACGATCAATTATTGCTTGTAAATCTAGATGAGTAGGAGCATTAGATTGAGAGACTTCTAATGAACATAGCTGGGCCACAAATCCATCTGCTCCTTTCTTAAGAAACTTTTTCATTTGATGAGAGCTTACCATCTGTGGGGATTTTGCCTTCACCCCCCTTAGCTCTACTACCTTTCCTTCTAATTGAAATCTCATGAATAGTTCTTGGAAGTTCATCACAATTGTTCCCAATGTAGTAAGCCATTGTACTCCCAAAACAATATCTGTTGCACCCATGGATATCACATACATTGGGGTATCAAGTTGATAACCTCCCATGGATAATTTAATGCTATGACACTTTCTCGAACAACTAACTGTACCACCATCTGCAATCAAAACCTAAAACTCTGGGGCTGGATATATAAAACAATTTAGACGAGTTGCCAACTTTTTGTTGATGAAATTATGAGTACTACCTGAGTCGATCAACACTGTTACTTTCTGCTTCTTTAAGAAACCCACTACCTTGAGAGTTTGTGGCGCACTGAAACCTAAGAGTACATGACAAGAAATGATTGGTTGAGAATCATGTGATTCCTCACTTGACTCCCTATCCTCCTCTAATATGGGTTCCTCCTCTTCTTCCTCACTTGGACCTTCAATATAGAACAGTTTATTTTCACTACATTTATGTCCTCGACTGTGTTATCACAATTGAAACACAACCCTTTTGCTCTTTTCTCCTCAATTTGTTGTGGAGTCAACCTAGTAGGTTGAGGAAGAGAAGGTGTTGAATATCCTCTCTCTTGTCACATTAGCCCCTTGTTTCTTAGGAATCAAATACTTCTTGTCACGTCTTAAACTTTCAAATTTACCTAATTGGTTAATTTCAATTGAAATCATTGAATAGTAGTTGATGATATTGGATATGATATATTATTGGCTTAAGATTCAGTTGCTTCGGCTATATTTTGGGATAACCTATTAATAGTGGTATGAGTGTGAATGTCTGTAGGTCTTATCGAATGACAAGAATATGTCTCAGGTAGAGGGGTTCTAGCTGCTTGGCAACCTGTGTTGGGTTCTATTTGGTGTTCTTTCACACACATTCACATAGATTTCATCCTTGTTTTGATAGATATTTGCATGGCATGTTTGTTTGATGAATGGTTATAATGCATTTCATGTTTCGTCGAAGTGACGAATGATTTCTCCTTGATAGATATTGTCTTCTTCATGCTTTACCTTCTTGCTAGATACTCGATACCTATTCTGACAGACAAATGTGTTAATCTTTGTAATATATATATATATATATATATATAATAGTAATAATAACTCTTTAATTTTTAGAAATACTTAAATAAAATACTTATTTCTATTGAGTTATTAAAATTCTATTATTGAATAAATGCATATATAAGAATAGTATTTTTGAAAATATTCTATAAAAATTTTCTTGCTAGGAAAATATAATTGTTAAATTAAATAATAATATTGTAATAAAATATATATATAATATAAAGTAAATAAATCTTATTGAACAGACACTTTAACTCAAGACTATATATATATGTTTGGATTATTCTTTATTTATATCCTAGTATTAAAAAAAAAAAGAAAAGGGAAAATTTGCATGCCCGACATGCTTTAGAAGACTGTCAGTTTGCATGAGAGATCGGGGGAAGGAAAAAGTAGAAAAAAATTAGGTTTTGGAGAACAATAAAAAGATAAGCATTGAGAAAAAAGGGAGATACAACTGGAGGCAACCAGAGAAACGAGGGAAGGAAAGAGTTGGAAGCTCACAGGCAAATCAGCGCTTATCACAGGTATTTTAATTTATGTCGAGTTCTACCATATATGCGACCTCTATCTTTTATAAAGTTCTAATCTGAATTTGAAGCAAACTATTCTTTATTTTTGATCTGTCCAAAATGGGTATCTTGATCTAATCTCACAATCTGAGACTCAAAACCTTAAACATAGACTATCCCACTTTTGATATTTAGCTAGCTATAGGTTTGATTAGACTTAAGATCTGACCTGCCTTGCCTTAATGATAGCTCTCGGAACTGTGTATTCACCAGTAGATTTTTATCTTTTGATTGCACTTTAATTGTCTTCTTCTGATCTAAACTTCTCCAAATTATCAGACTTTATAATGGTGGATCGGCCTTCAGTGCCATGCTAAACTGACTAGATCAACCTATTTATTGATCGAACACTGTTGTAGAATTCCAGATCAGACCTTATGCAATCAGGCACTCTAGGCATCCATCGACCAGTGATATGTATTTGAGTATTGACCTACTTCAGCTTTTTTCTTGCTTCCACCAATAGATTTTTATCTTTTGATTACACTTTAATTGTCTTCTTTCGATCTGAACTTCTCCAAATTATCAAACTTTATAATGGTGGATCGACCTTCAGTGCCATGCTAAACTGACTAGATCAACCTATTTATTAACTGAACCCTGTCGTAGAATTCCAGATTGGACCTTATGCAATCAGGCACTCTAGGCATCCATCGACCAGTGATATGTATTTGAGTATTGACCTGCTGCAACTTTTTTCTTGCTTCACTACTGAAGGTATATCATTTTGAGTGATTTTTCAGTCGATCCTAGTATCTCCAACGCCAACGTTATCTCAGTTTTAAGCAGCTACAACGAATGTTTATTTTGATAATCTTTTCCTTAGATCAGCAACCTTGATGAAATACAATGGACATCTTAAATCTTAGTATTTCATTTTTTTAAATCTGTCCCTCTTTTGATTCTTGTTTTTGGACCATTTTTCCTTAAAATTCAGAGATCTCTTAACCAATATTTAAAGAGGCCTCTCGACTAGCTTAAGTCGTTTCCTGAGTTTTTTCTTGGCTCGTTGGACTATTCCTTTGGCTTAGTTTTTATGTTTTTTGAAATCTTCTTTTAATGATGGTCTTCAACACTCACAATGATTTAAATGTTGGGTTGTCTGATCTTTTCTTTCCATGCAACGCCTCTGTACCATAACTTGCCATTTTTGTACGTTTTGGTCATCGTTCTTGTTTTTTTTATTCATATCACTACTGAACTGCCTCAGGGATGGTCTAAGAGCCAGCATAACTATTAGCAGCCTGGCCATTTGACCAGTGTCCTGTCAATATGAACCACGGCCTGCTTAAACATAACGACCCCACTCCCAAGAGTTAAGCTAACCCTGATCAATAAAAATTAACCTCTTCCTGTCTATAATAGCCTAGACTTTAACTCAAATGGGTCTGACCGATATCACCTTCTTGGTTTTTATATATTTTGTTATATATATATATATAATCTAAATGGGAACACATAAATAGTCAATACGATAGTATACATGATAGAGATTATATATTTTTACTTTGGTTGTTGAACACATAAAATTATACCTCGCATACACTTACATTTTTTTTAATTATTTAATATCTATATATAAATTTGCTTAATATCGATTGACAGTATTATTAAATTCATGTTGTTTGAAATCTTAAAATGTAGATAGTCATTATGCTTGTGAGCTTACTATACCAATATTGTTGAATCCATTTGCATTCAGAACTATTAAACCTATCATTAAACACCTAATGTGTAGGATTATACTTTTCTTTTATCTATGAATGTGGCACACTGTACCTTTTCCTTACAACATCAAGGAAACCAATCAATTTCTCAAATTACATCAAATATATTGAATAAACCACTGTGAAACTTTCTATAAAACTAATTACGTAGGTAACAAGTTCAAGGATTGTAATTACCAGAAAGCAAGTCTCTTTCCTTATACATTTGAAAGATTGTAAAGGGTTTTATCTTCTTTAAATTTAGTAAATTATGCTTGGAATGGCGTGAATGTTTTTGTGTTTTATGCATTTTTTTAGAAAGATTGCCTTCTAGGACGGGTGTCAAATATAGAATAACAAGGAAGTAGGTTTCTTTTTCAAAACCTATATACCATTTTATCAGTTAATGCTTTGGCCAAAGCGATTGTGATGTTGAAATAGACATATGAACCATTGTTGTAAATGGTCTGATTGCCTAGTGATTATATTTATATTTTCCCTGCCATATCCTATTGATGAGATGATGCATTCATGATAGAAATGCATGTAGATTAATAGCCACACACCAGATTCTACCCTGCACTTGTTTACAGGTTGCTAGGCCCTTCTAGCAGGGTCGAGCATCCTTCAGTTTAAAGGATACCGGGGAAGCGCAAGCTTCATGGTTGGGCAGAAAAAGCACCTGAACCATGTTCTTGTCCTTCGATTCAGTAGATGGTCAGATGGTTGATAGCAGTCAAGGATGGATTTTGGATTTATTTGACATTTGATGACAATTATACTTCTTCATGTAACTCAAAATGATTTGTAAGGCGTTATGCCATTATTGAAACTTGTAATATTATTGAATTGGAAAAACTCTATAATTGACTTCAGAAAGATGCTTTGTATCGTAATTGAATATGAATAGAAATTAATAAATGCAAATCTTGTGTTGTCATATGATGTTAATTATATCTCTTCTACTTGATGTTGTAATAGAAGTTACTTTACTTAACTTTCCTTGCAGTAATTTAGTTTTACTTCAGTTTTACATGCTTGTGAATTTTTGGTACTTTACACTTCTCCTCTACCCTGCGTGCCAAGATAAAAGACTCATTTACCGAGCTAGGACTAAACATACGTACCTCATGTTGAATGTGATCTTTGAGACCACCCAAGAATAAATCATTCAAGTTCTCCTTTGTAATTGTATCCACTCTTAAGGATAGATTTTAGAATTTCTAAATATAATCCTTAATTGATCCTATTTGTTGAAGTTTAGCAAGCTAGCTGAAGAAGTTGTCTATCACACTATTGCTATATTTTGCATGGACTTCCTCTGTAAAAATTGACCATAAGACGGTGAGACCCTTTTTCCTCTGATGAGTACAAAGCCAACGATATCAAATGAATTGATCTGGTTCTAGATATACGGAAGCCATCATGACCTTTTGTCCATATGTGATTTGATGTACTTCAAAAAATTCTCCATTTGGTTTATCCATGTTAGAGGATCCTTTCCATCAAACTTGCACATATCCACCTTTGGAAACAAATTCCTGGATCCCATATGAGTATTAAAATTTGTGTCGGTATTAGCCAACTTGTAGGTTTCACCTTGGTTGCTTGAGAACTCCTTTCTTGGTTCATTCATATAGGCACTTAACATGTTTCATATAACTGATATATCTCCTCTTAGGTCACACATATCCACCTTAATTAAGGAAATGTCTTCCTTGACCTTAATGATTTCCTCATTAGGATTAGTATCCTCTATTGTTACCCCATCCTTATCATGAGTCTTCCTTAGTGTGACAACATTCTTTTTGCCCCTTGTTGTAGGCCCCGTCATAATCGGAACCAATAATTTTAAAATAAATCACACAAATAAAACCTAAATTATCTAAAATTTTTACTATAACTTACTACGGTCAAAATACCTCTCACCCAGAGAAATCTCCAAGAAATAAGTAGATTTGCAACCTTGAGAGCGAATTCTATGGAAACACTAATTTTGCAATAACTCACTTATTTCTACTCCTATTTATCCAAATTTTGGACTATAGTCTCCTCTAGTATGTCTTCACAAATCCAATAAAAATTAGGCTCTAATTCAATCGGATATAAGAAAAATGTAGATCCCAAATAAATTGTGTAGAAACCGTAATTCTGTAATAATTTCCTCAATTCTTCTCCAATTCCTCTGAAATCTAGACTGTAGCTTCTTTAATATGGTCTTCAAAAACCCTTTAAAAATTAGAAAAAAATCACTAAAATCTAAAAGATATGCTCTTCCCAAAATCGCCTCCAATATTGAGAAAGAACCTTGCCTCTACGCTGCCAAGATCATGTTCTGATACAACTTGTAATGAAATAACTTGCACAATGGAAGAAGATTATATGAAATATTCTGCAAATACTTGATAATAACTAAGAATAACAGGCCACTTTGAGGGGGCAACCTCCAAATATCTCCAATGAGAGCACACTTCACAATATGATGATGAAATAAGACTCACATCCTCCTATATATACCTAATTATGCTTAGGCTGAATAAACACACCCCTATATAAGACCTAGTCTGACCTATCTAACTACATAGTAATATAATAATGATAACACGACTTAATTAGGAGTTAAGATAGTCACAAGCTGACTATTCATAACCCAATGTACACCAATATTAAGGGCATAGCAGCTTTTGGGTTATTGTCCACGTTTCTCTTATGGCAAATATGGTAGGAAATGTTATGTCTAACATGTTAATTCATGTGTTTGAAGGGGACAATTTTACATATTGATGTACTAGGATGCAAACCCTACTCAAATCCAAAGATTTGTGGGAAATTGTACAAGTAGGGTATGTAGAACTAGATACAACTGTATTTAATGCATTAAGTGATCAACAAAAGAGAGAATACAAAGCAAATGTAAAGAAGGATAATGAAGCCTTATTTCTTATTTAAGGCACAATTAATCAGGCAATTTTTCCTAGGATAAGTGGTGCTAGTAATTCTAAGAAAGCATGGCAAATACTTAATAATGCCTATCAAGGTGCACAAATTGTAAACTTGCAGACAATGAGGAAAATTTTTGAAAATATAAAAATGGTCAATAGTGAAAGTGTGAATGATTTTTTAACAAAGGTAGAAGGTCTACTTGGTCAAATTAAAGTTCTAGGAGAAGCTGTGGATGAAAAGCATGTCATTAAGAAAATTTGAAGGAGTTTAATTCATAAATTTCATGGTGTGGTTTCTACAATTGAGATTTCTAAAGATCTCACAAGTATGCATATAGATGAACTAAGTGGAATATTGTTAACATCTGAAGAAAGGATGAAAAGTAATAAAAAAGGTCTAGAACAAGCATTTTCCTCTAAAGCAAGCATAAGAGAAAAAAGAAACACATTTTTCAAGAATCAAAATAAAAAAGAATACAAAGGTGAATCTAGCAATTCTATAGGAAGAGGTAATAGTTTCAAAGGAAAAAGTAGCAACATCAGAGGAACAAGAAGAGGAAGAGGTAGAGTTAATGGGGGAAATAAAAAGAATGTCCAATGCTTTCATTGCAACAAGTTTGGACAATATGCATCAGAATGTTGGAGTAAACAAGGTGAAGTAGAAAAAAGAAATGCTCACAATACTATTGAAGATAAACACAATTTGTTTATTTCTTGCTTTAATACAAATGTTAGTGAGAATAATGTATGGTACATTGATTCTGGATGTTCATCACATATGAAATCTAATCAAAATTTATTTATTAATTTGGATGAAAACCATCATAGTACAATGGTATTAGGAGATAATTAATCTCATGGAACCAAAGGCAAGGGTACTATTGTAGTTGCAATAGAATATGGTGAGGTAAAATATATCAATGAAACATTATTGGTTCCAGCACTCAAAAAGAATTTGTTGTCTATTGGACAAATGTTAAAGCAAAATTATCAAGTGACTTTTGATGAGAAAGAGTGCATAATAAGAGATAAGTTAAAAAGAAATGCAGTTGTTGCAAGAGTAAAGATGATAGGTGATAGGATGTTTTCTCTTAATTTCACTCATGGAAACCAAACATTAAAGTCTAGTGAAATGAATGAAAGTAGAATTTGGCATCAAAGATATGGCCACCTCAGCTTTAGTGGGTTAATTTTACTCAAGAGATTAAAAATGGTTGAGGGTCTACCTTTCATTGAAAATACAAAAGAAGTGTGTGAAGAATGTGTCATTGGCAAACAACAAAGAGTTAGCTTTCTAATTGGTAAATTCAGTAGAGCTAAACAACATTTTGAGATAATCCATACAGATTTGTGTTGTGCTATGGAAACACCTTCTTTGAATAAATAAAAAGTATTTTCCAACCTTCATTGATAATTACTCAAGAAAAACTTGGGTATATTGTTTGGTTTCAAAATCAAAAGTGTTCGACAAATTTGTAGAATTTAAGAGGTTGGTTGAAAACAAAGTGGTAAATACATCAAAGTGATAAGGTTAGATAATGGAGGTGAGTACAAATCAAATCAATTTCTAGATTTCTGTAGAAATCATGGTATCAAGAGAGAGTTCACTACTTCCTACACTCCACAACAAAATGGAGTTGTTGAAAGAAAGAATAGGACTATTGTTGAAATGGCAAGGAGTATGATGAAAGATAAAAATTTAGATAAGATTTTTTGGGTAGAAGTAGTATGCACAACAGTATATCTTCTCAATAGGAGTCCTACAAAAGAAGTTAAGGGAATGACTCCTAAACAAGCATGGTCTGGGATTAAGCCAAGTGTTGATCATTTGAGAGTATTTGGGTGTGTTGTTTATACACACATGCCAAAGGAAAAAATGTCTAAACTAGATGATAAAGGCCTAAAATGTATTTTTATTGGGTATGAATCAAAAAATAAAGCATACAGATTGTATGACTGAATAGGAAAGAAGCTTGTTATAAGTAGAGATGTGGTATTCAATGAAGAAACAAAATATACTAAGGAAAATGAAACAAAGGGAAAATAGATAGTGATTGATGATGTTGGAGGAGAAGAAGAAGAAAATGAATCTAAGTCTTCTAGTACAGGAACAAGAAAGTATCAAAAATATCAAAGGAGGACAAAAAAGAATCGTCCATCAACTCCTATGTTGGATTCAAATTTTGAAAAAATGACAACAAGATCACAAGAAAAAGTGAATTATGCTTTGATGACTCAAATCATGGAAAGTAATGAGCCACACACATTTGAACAAACTCAAGAAAAAGAAGATTGGGTTGAAGCAATGAATAGTGAGATAGAAACAATTTAAAGGAATGACACATGGGATCTAGTTCAACTACCTCCTAGTAAGGAAATTGTTGGTACAAGATGGGTGTATAAAACTGAGTATAAATCTAATGGAAGAATTTAAAAGCATAAGGCTAGATTGGTAGCCAAAGGATACACTCAATATGGAGGTATTGATTATACTGAAACATTTGCACATGTCACACGAATGGATACTATCAGATTGGTTTTGACTTTGGCAACTCAACAGAGTTGGATAGTTTATCAAATGGATGTAAAGAGTGCATTTTTTTGAATGGATATATTGATGAAGAAGTGTATGTTTCTCAACCTAGAGATTTTGAATTACCTTCTAAAGAACATTATGTTTACAGATTAAAGAAGGCCTTGTGTGGTCTTAAGTAGGCACCAAGAGCATGGTATTCAAGGATAGACTCATATCTACAAAAAAAATGTTTATTAAGAAGTCAATCAAATCCAAATATTTATATTAGGATCTCAGCTAAGGATATTTTTTTTCTTAGTTTTCTATGTTGATGATCTTATCTACATTGGGAACAATTCAGCTTTATTTGCATAGTTTAGATCAGTTGTGGTTGATGAATTTGAGATGACAGATTTGGGATAGATGCACTATTTTCTTGGTATAGAAGTATGGCAAAATAAAGATGAAATATTCATGTCTCAGAAAAAATATGCTTTAGTTATCATACTAAAATTTTAGATTAATAGTTGCAAACCAGTTGTAACACCCATTGAAGTTGGACTTAAATTGTCTAACTTGGATGTGTCAGATCTAGTGAATCCCACTCTATATAGACAGTTGACTAGTAGTTTGATCTACTTAACTACTACTCGACCATATATTACATATGCAGCGAGCTTGGTATCTAAGTTCAAGTTAGAACCTAAGCAAACACATTGGAGTGTAGCTAAGAGGATGCTTAGATATGTCAGAGAGACATTGAGTTATGGTCTTAGATTTCAACATTTAGAGGATAGTAAGTTGATTGGCTATACAGATTTAGATTGGATAGGTTCCATAGATGATCGGAAGTCTACTTTTGGTTATACTTTTAGTCTTGGTTTTGTAGTATTCTCTTAGAAGTCCAAGAAATAGCCGACTGTATCACTTTCTATAACAGAGGCAGAGTATAAAGCAGCAACATTTGCAGCATGCCAAACAGTGTGGTTGAGATGACTATTAAAGGATTTGCACCAGATACATAATGGACCTACTTTGTTGTACTATGACAATTAGAGCACTATACAAATGACTAAGAATCTAGTATTTCATAGAAGGACCAAACATATTGATTCAACATCACTTCATCAGAGAGTTGGTTCACCAACAATTGATTGAGATTATGTATTGCAGTACACATGATCAGATAGCAGATATCTTCACAAAGCCTCTAGCTCATGAAAGGTTTGAGACACTTCGATATCTACTTCAATTTCTTCCCAATAGTCATTATGGGGGAGAATGACAGCAAAATTATCAACGTGCAGTGCAATCAACAATATTTTCAACCATGTGCAACAATAATCTTTGACATTTCTATAATGTCCATTGGGCTTATTAATTATGTAGTTGTTTTTCTTGACTTTCAGGTTTTAAATTTAGTTTTGTAGTTGAGTTATTGGTCATTGTGGTTGTGTTCCATAACTCACTTGTATTTCTGAAACTCTTTATATTGATGCCCTACCTCTTCTTCTCTAAGGCAATTTGGGGCTTTTGCATTTGGCTTGTCTTGTAATCAACAGATCATTGTTATTCTTTTATTTGCCTTCACCAATTAATCCTAAAGGAAAATTAGATAAAACTAGTGATCTGTTGGTCACAAAACAACAAATTACAAAAGCCCCAAATTGCCTTAGAGAAGAAGAGGCGGGGCATCAATATATAGAGTTCTAGAAATACAAGTGAGTTATGGCACACAACCACAATGACCAATAACTCAACCATAATACTAAATGCAAACAACAAAGTCAAGAAATGCAACTACAATGTTTAATGAGCCCAATGGGCATTACAAAAATGTCAAGAAAGGCTACTACACATGTTATTGACTGTTGTGTATTGATAATTGCTATCATTCTCCCTCATAATGACCATTGGGAAGAACTTGGAGTAGATCTCTAACTGTCTCAAACCTTTCATGAGCTAGAGGCTTTGTGAAGATATCTGCTACCTGATCCTCTATATTACAGTACACAATCTCAAGCAATCCCTGTTGAACCAACTCTTTGATGAAGTGATGTTGAATCTCAAAATG
This sequence comes from Cunninghamia lanceolata, assembly GCA_027924645.1. NCBI lineage: Eukaryota > Viridiplantae > Streptophyta > Pinopsida > Cupressales > Cupressaceae > Cunninghamia > Cunninghamia lanceolata. Next base: position 13,539,230 of record BSBN01000193.1, read on the forward strand.
TTTGGTCCTGCTATGAAACACTAGATTCATAGTCATTTGTATAGAACTCTTGTTGTCACAATACAACAAAGTAGGTCCATCATATATCTAGTGCAAATCCTCCAATAGTCATCTCAACCACACTGTTTGGAATTCTGCAAATGTTGCAGCTTTATACTCTGCCTCTGTTGTAGAAAGTGATACAATCAGTTGTTTCTTGGACTTCCAAGAGAATACTACAGAACCAAGACTAAAATTATAACCAAAAGTAGATTTTTGATCATCTATGGAACCTACCCAATCTGAATCTGTATAGCCAATCAACTTACTATCCTCTAAATGTTGAAATCTAAGACCATAACTCAATGTCCCTCTGACATATCTGAGAATCCTTTTAGCTACACTCCAATGTGTTTTCTTAGGTTCTGACATGAACCTAGATACCAAGCTCACTGCATATGTGATATCTAGTCGAGCAGTAGTTAAGTAGATCAAACTACTAATCAATTGTCTATATAGAGTGGGGTCCACTAGATCTGACACATGTTTAAGTTAGACAACTTAAGTCCAACTTCAATGGGTGTTGTAACTGGTTTGCAACTATTCATCTAAAATTTCTGTAGGATTTCTGAAGCATATTTTTTTTGAGACATGAAGATTTCATCTTTGTTTTCCCATAATTCTATACCAAGAAAATAGTGCATCTATCCCAAATCTGTCATCTCAAATTTAGCAACCATAGTTTCTCTAAACTCTACAAATAAATCTAAATTATTCCCAGTGTAGATAAGATCATCAATATAGAGAACTAAGAAAAAAATATCCTTAGCTGAGATCTTGATATAAATATTTGGATATGATTGACTTCTTAAGAAACCTTTTTGTTGTAGATATGAGTCTATCCTTGAATACCATGCTCTTGGTGCCTGCTTAAGACCATACAAGGCCTTCTTTAATTTGTAAACATAATGTTCTTTAGAAGATATTTCAAAACCTCTAGGTTGAGAAACATACACTTCCTCATCAATATATTCATTCAAAAATGCACTCTTTACATCTATTTGATAAACTATCCAACTACGCTGAGCTGCCAAAGCTAAAACCAATCTGATAGTATCCATTCGTGCTACAAGTGCAAATGTTTCAATGTAATCAATACCTTCCTATTGAGTATATCCCTTGGCTACCAATATAGCCTTATTCTTATCAATGCTTCCATCAGATTTATACTTAGTTTTATACACCCATCTTGTACCAACAATTTCCTTACCAAGAGGTAGCTGAACCAAATCCCATGTGTCAATTCTTTCAATTGTTTCTATCTCACTATTCATTGCTTCAAACCACTCTTCTTTTTCTTGATCTTGTTCAAATTTTTGTGGCTCATTTATTTCCATGATTTGAGTCATCAAAGCATAATTCACTTTTGCTTGTGATCTTGTTATCATTTTCTCAAAATTTGAATCCAACATAAGAGTTGATGGATGATTCTTTCCTGTCCTCCTTTGATATTTCTGATAATTTCTTGTTCTTGTACTGGAAGACTCATGTTCATTTTCTTCTTCTTCTCCTTCAACTTCATCAATCCTTACCTCTTTTCCCTTTGTTTCATTTTCCTTGGTATATTCTACTGATTTATTGAATATCACATCTCTACTTATAACAACTTCTTTCTTATTGGGTCATACAATCTATATGCTTTATTTTCTGATCCATACCCAATAAAAATATAATTTAGGCCTTTATCATCTAGCTTAGACTTTTTTTTCCTTTGGTATGTGTGCATAAGCAACACACCTAAATACTCTCAAATGATCAACACGTGGCTTAATCCCAGACCATGCTTGTTCAAGAGTCATTCCCTTAACTACTTTTGTAGGACTCCTATTGAGAAGATATACTGTTGTGCATACTGCTTCTGCCCAAAACATCTTATCTAAAGTCTTGTCTTTCATCATACTCCTTGTCATTTCAACAATGGTCCTATTCTTTCTTTCAGCAACTCTATTTTGTTGTAGAGTGTAGGAAGTAGTGAACTCTCTCTTGATTCCATAATTTCTATAGAAATCTAGAAACTGATTTGATTTGTACTCACCTCCATTATCTAACCTTATTACTTTGATGTACTTACTACTTTTTTTTTCAACCAACCTTTTGAATTCTACAAAGTTGTCAAACACTTTTGATTTTGCAACTAAAATATATACCCAATTTTTTCTTGAGTAATCATCAATGAAAGTTAGAAAAAACTTTGATTTATTCAAAGAAGGTGTTTCCATAGGACCACACAAATCCATATGGATTATCTCAAGATGTTGCTTAGCTCTACTAGATTTACCAATTGGAAAGCTAAATTTGTGTTTTTGACCAACAACACAATCTTCACACACTTCTTTTATATTTTTAATGAAAGGTAGATCCTCAACCATTTTTAATCTCTTGAGAAAAATTAACCCACTAAAGCTAAGGTGGCCATACCTTTGATGCCAAATTCTACTTTCATTCATTTCACTAGACCTTAATGCTTGATTTCCATGGGTGAAATGGAGAAGAAACATCCTATCACCTGTCATTTTTGCTCTTGCAACAACTACATTTCTTTTTAGCTTGTCTTTTATTATGTTCTCTTTCTCACCAAAAGTCACTTGATAATTTTTCTCTAACATTTGTCCAATGGACAAAAAATTCATTTTGAGTGCTGGAACCAATAGTGTTTCATTGATATGTTTTACCTCACCATATTCTATTGCAACTGCAATAGTACTCTTGCCTTTGGTTCTATGAGATTGATTATCTCCTAATACCACTGTACTATGATGTTTTTCATCTAGTTTGATAAACAAATTTTCATTAGATGTCATATGTGAAGAACATCTAGAATCAATGTACCATACATTATTTTCACTAACATTTGTATTAAAGCAAAAAATAGCAAATTTTGTTTATCTTCAACAATATTGTGAGCATTTCTCTTTTCTGCTTCACCTTGTTTACTCCAACATTTTGTTGCATAGTGTCCAAACGTGTTGCAATGAAAACATTGGACATTCTTTTTATCTCTGCCATTATTTCTACCTCTTCCTGTTCATGTTCATCTAAAGTTGCTACTTCTTCCTCTGAAACTATTACATATTCCCCTAGAATTGCTAAATTCATCTTTGTATTCATTTTTATTTTGATTCCTAAAAAATGTGTTTCTTTTTCCTCTTAGGTTCGCTTTAGAGGAAAATGCTTGTTCATTACATTTCATCCTTTATTCAGCAATTAACAACATTTCACTTAATGCATCTATATGCATAGTTTGAGATCTTTAAATTTTCTCAATGACATGCATGTCATCCATAGCTTCCCCTAGAACTTTTGTTTGACTAACTAAGCCTTCTACCTTTGTTAGAAAATCATTCACACTTTCACTATTGACCATTTTTACATTTTCAAAAAATTTCCTCATTGTTTGTAATTTTGCAGTTTGTGCACCTTGATAAAAATTATTGAGAATTTGTCATGCTTTCTTAGAATTACTAGCACCACTTATCCTAGGAAAAATTGTCTGATTAATTATGCCTTGAATTAGAAATAAGGTTTCATTATCCTTCTTTATATTTGCTTTGTATTCTTTTTTTTGTTGATCATTTAATGTATTAAATGCAGTTGTATCTAGTTTTGCATACCCTACTTGTACAATTTCCCATAAATCTTTGGATTTGAGTAGGGTTTGCATCCTAGTACACCAATATGTAAAGTTGTCCCCTTCAAACACATGAATTAACATGTTAGATATAACATTTCCTGTCATATTTGCCATAAGAGAAATGTGCACAATAACTCAATGGCTCAACACGAAAAAACCTAGAGAGATCTCTAAAAATGGATACTCTCCTTGTCCCTTCAAATAGGACCCACACCAAAAAAATGATCTTTATATTATTTTGTCTTGTGAATAAGTGTCGGCTTCAACCGATAATGCACTTGATTACAAATAATTTCCTTATCACTTTTACAAGAAAAACTTCAAGAAATTCATAGTTAAAACCCTTCTAATAAAATATCATTCCCATATCATTTCTTAAAAACTTTTTATGCACCTTTTTTCTTATAATAGATGAATGCAAAAAAAATATCTAAAAACCTTTTTCTAAACTTCAAAAAGTTCACTAATAAAAAGATTTTACTAGAAAAGGCTTTCATGTGGCTTAAAAGAAATATCTTTAGCCTCTTAAAACATAGCCTAAAAACTAAATCTCTTAGAACATAAAGTTTTAAAAGAATGACAATTATGTCAAGGATTTTAAAAGAAACCCAAATGCTTTTAACTTTCACATGGTGTTTTTTAGGCCTTTCTCTAAACTTTCAAACAGTTGCTTGAATCTCCTTTGAATGCCTCCCCATCCATGCAGCAAATATGATGTAGAAATAATATTGGGCTTCTTCACACAGCTGCTTGGTTTCTCCACACATTCAAATGCCTCCTCTATCCATGGATTGCACGCAATCCTGTATATCTGTTGCAGTCCTCCTATATATCTGCACTCACAAACATTCATTAATGGAGCCAAAAATCAAAATGACTTCCACTGGACTTTGGATTCAAGATCTCTGGCTCTGTCTCTGATACCAGATGAAGGCAAATTAGATAAAACTAGTGATCTGCTGATCACAAAATAACAAATTACAAAAGCTCTAAATTGCCTTAAAGAAGAAGAGGTAGGGCATCAATATATAATGAGTTATGGCACATAACCACAATGACCAATAACTCAACCATAGTATTAAATGCAAACAACAAAGTCAACAAATGCAACTACAATGTTTAATGAGCCCAATGAGCATTACAAAAATGTCAAGAAAGACTGCTACACATGTTATTGACTGATGTGTGTTGATAATTGTTGTTAAATCTAGCTAATAATGCAGCCCTATGTTCCCATTAACCCAACAAGTAATCCAACTCTCTGTTCCAATTAATCCAGCTCCTTCCTTCGCTGTCAGTTTGTGCTTATGAATGTTTTGTTGTTTCAATTTGATTGTTCTCTGTTTCTATTACATTTTCTAAACTTTTGTATAGCTGTTATAGACAGTTTCTCTCTGTTTCCTTGAGTGTTGGCTTAACAGATTAGCTTTCAACTTTGAACTATGTCCTTCTTTAATATTTTATAATATTTTAGCTTAATACATTTTTATTTTTCTTTTAAATTGAATAATACATTTGGGTGAAAAAACACATTGGATCAGGGAGAGGACATAAAACTCTATAATAAACTCCTTTTCATACGTTGGGCAAACTTTAAGCTAGAGTTTGGGTTAGTAGAGCAAGGTTTAGTGGTAGAACATGCTAGTTCAATAATATAATACTTGAAAAATGAATATAAGAATTGCATCCCTGCACTAATATGCTATCTAATATACATCATTTAATAGATCTGTTTGGTCATAATTGCTAGAGCTTACACCCAAAAGTGGGAAGTTGTCTTAGTTGTCTTTGTATATTGGATGAGTTCCCCATTTATTATCTAACTTTGATCAATACAAAAAACATCTCAACCTTCACAATTTTAATAAAATTAAAAAATAATTAATAATTTAAAAAAATTAAAGTTAAGTTGGACATTTAAATAACACTACAAATAATTAGTAATAATTACTTTGAATTAATTATTGTGAGAAGTGTTCCAGCAAAATGTAACAGATGTGTTCTTTTATGCCTTACCTTTCTAACCCACAAGACACATTTTTAGTGTTTTTAATGGCAAACAAAAAATTTAGGTTTTACTAAAATATTTATTCTTTTAATGATAATTCTTAAAGTTTATTCTAAAACTCTTATAATAAATAGTTATTTTAATATTATTTTATTTTTAATATTTTGTTGATTGAATACTTTAATGTTGAAATTAGCAATACCTATGACAATTCTCATTTAGTTTTGGGTCCATTTTGATTGAATGACTTAATATAATTATATATCAACAAGTGGCACACTCTACAATGTGAAGTTTGGCTCACACCCTAATGTAGGAGCATCTAGGTTCACAAGAAATCCCACATCACCCAAAGGTAGGCTAAGAAGAATTTTGGTTTTAGTGTTCATTTTTTAAGAAATGACATATTTGAATAAATCTATGACATCAAAGGAATGTTCCAATTGACTTTGGTAGCAACATAAATCTACTTCAACAACACTATAACTTCAATAGCAACTAGGACAACTTTGACATCACGGGATGAATGACTATTGGCAAAGATCGTTCCTAATGACATGGACTCTAGGAGACACTTGACTTTGTCATTTGTCCAAGTTAATTATTTTCTACCTCCAACTATCAAAAGTTCATCTCACATCCTTCTTAGTTGGTTTTCATTCTCCCATAGGCATTTCATCAAACACTTGGCAGTCGCTAATGCTTCTTCATGATTTTCATATAGGTTCAAGAAAAGAAGATGAGGATTTGTAAATAGTTACATTTCTTAGATAAAAATGACTCAAAAAGACCCAAAGCCATTATGATTGGCGGCCAAATCACATGCCAAGATGATTTCATTCTCCCTAATTGTGATGTGGCATTTAGGGCCAGTGAATCAACACCATGTAGACTTGAGGATGTGGATAGATAGACATAAGTAGGTCATTCTTGATCTGAAATGTGCCCTAAAATGGAGTAGAAGATGATATTCAAGAAAGGAAAAAAACACAACAAAGCAAGTCAAAGAAGAGAGGAGACTGACCATTTGGAGCAGAACATGGGAGAATACAAGAAAGTAGAGAACTAGATAAGACAAAATATCATCTATCCTTGGGCATTGTGATAATTGTATTTGTGTATCTTATCACACATTTGTCACCATTTTAGCCTCGTTAGCCATTGTGCTTGTTTTACCATGCTTTTAGCCCTTTTTCCTAGCCTATGTTATCTCCTAGCCATTCCATTTCTCCTTTCCCATGTTTCCTTACACATTTTCATGTCTCCTAAGTGGTACTTTTAATTTAATTATTAGTTCCACCCCATGTCCTAACATTTTCCTATGTGTTTCCTAGGTTATTGACCCTTTTCCCCAATATTTTTCCCCTTAGTTTGCCACTCCTATGTAAAATTTCCATGTGAACCCCACCTTTCCCCTTTCCAAAACATGGTTAAATGGTCAAATTTTTCACCAAAAAAATGGTTCTAAGTGCACACTTGTCTACTTCTGATTCTGTAAAAAAATTGGGTTTGAACTCTATTAGACAACATCGCCTTTATTATTACTCCCAACATGGTGACCTTGAATTTTTCAGATCTTGAGAAATCCTTTGGAGTTATTATCAATTAATGTCATACCTATCCATAACCAATGAGTCTCTACTACATTTCCTTTGAAAACTCTATTAAAAGACCCAACATTTAGCTCATTTTAACATAGAAAAAATGATTTTTGGTAAAGGTTATCAACGTTTTCCATTTTTAACAAGTTTGAAATTGTTCAAAATCATTTGAAAAACTTCATGAGTGATCCATATTCATCCTACAATGATCATAATATTCATATCATGCACAAGTAATTTTCCCACTGAGGTTTTTTGCAAGTAGGTCCTAATTTTTCATTGTTTTGAAGAGTAGTCAATATTTATTCAAAAGGTTTTATACACAAATGACCATATTTTTTGAATAATTGTATGGATTCCCTCTCCATAAATCCCACCACCTTCCATGCATTGACCTATCCATTTTCATCTCATTTAGATTGGTTTTTCACTCTAACCCATCTCATCTAGGCTTGATTGCATCCTTCTAAGGTTCATAGGCTTAGATCTAAGGTAATTCAGTCCAAAACCCACTTTCATCCCTAGTGCTTCAGAACAATAGTCCATCACATCACCCCCTTTAATGCCTCTTCAATCACCAAAACCTCATTTGACCATTTATCCATACTACTCATCTCCCCTTTGTGAGTGTACACCATTTTTATCTCCATTTTAGTCAAGGAAGACTTCATTGGGTTCCTTCATGAGAATTTTTTGTTAGCTTTGTAGAATTAAGGAGTTGTATCCAAGGTTATTGAATACCTAGGATGATTAAGAGCATCTTGGGGAAGATGGGTTTGTGTGCAAGAGTCAGAATAAAAAAATTTCTAATTTTGATGAGTTCACCACTTGCAACAAGAAATAAACATGTGTTCACCCAAAAAAAATATGTAGAACACCATGGTGAATGCTCAAACCCTAGAAGAAATTAGTCATTTCTTTGAGCAACTAATGAATTCATCACTCTGCATGGAATGTGAAGGGTTTGTCTATTCATTTCACCTTCTAGGAATTGGAATGCATGTCCACACTCTTAGGGAATGTGGAGAAAGTTATTTAAACCAATTTTGAACACTTTGCATGGGTTGGATCTCATGTTTACCTTTGGGACCAAGTTTTTTGCATACTATAGACATCATTAGTGTAAGGTTTTGGAACACAATGTTTGAATGAAGGTTTTACAATCTCATGTAACTTATTGAAGAGATTTGTAGGATGAATTTAGACCATACTTCAATACACTTAACTATTGCATAGTGGAGATGAGGAGTAATTTCCCCCTCAACTAGATTTTTCTCCCTATTTAGGGCTTCTCTAGGTCAAATATTATGACTTAGTCAGTGTCAAATGCTTCTTTATTAATGTTTTCATGTTTCCATGTTTGAATGAGGTTGTTTAAATCAAAATATATGATTGTTCCATGGTTATAGGTCTAAGAGCAATAACATTTTCTTATACATAGGTGGAGTAGTCAAGAAGTGGATATTTGTAATTGGCGAGTTGTTTAGGAGTATCCTACTTAGAACTTATAAATTATATTGGTATCAAAGTAGGTTACTTAGTGGGTTTCATGTGTTATGTACAATGCACAATCTAGTGGAAGTGGATATTTGAGTGTTTTTTAGCCTAAAATTGGTACCTAGAGGTGGAATCAAGCACAAAGGAGGATGTCACATGAAGGTAATGGAGATATGGATGAGGCCAAGAATAGATTTTAGAAATTATAAGTTGATATTCCAATGATTTCTTGTCACATGAGAAAAATGGACATGTTTGAGTGTATATTACTTGCTATTATACAAAAGTTGGGTATAAAATAGGGTCCTAAAGAGGAAGTGCACCCAAGGAACACTTATGATCATGAAGAAACATCAAATAGTGGAAACAACCTTCTATTCAAAGTTGAAACAAAGATTGAAATATAGTCTTTTGGTGGGGAAGTGAATGTGAAGAAGTTGGATGAATGAATCCCACAAATGGAGGTCTACTTCAACTTGCATAGTTTAAATCCTCAACAATAGATTTCCTTCATCCATTTGAAGCTATCTAGCTATTCCTTGACATGGTATGAAGCATATGCTACTTCATTGCAAATAAGAAAGGTTCCTTCAAATGGAAATAATTCAAAGACTTGATGAAGAAATTTTTTTACCCAATATGTTACAAAAAATATGAAGTAATACAATGGCACATTTTCCATCAAAGACAAGGGAAAAGTGTCCAAGACTACATGAGTGAGTTCTATAAAAAAGGTGGTGTATCTTGGTAGGGATGTGAAAGACAAAATTATTCTTATTAAGTACATTGGAGGATTGTTTCGGCATCTTTAAAGGGTTGTCCTAATGGATAAACCTCAAAATTTTGATGAGGTTGGTGTGCAAGCCCATTAATTAGAGATCAATAAGAATAAATTAGTATCATACAAGGACAAGCAACAAGATAAAAAGGAAGGGTAGAAACGTAAGGATTCTAATAAAAGTAAAAATAAGTGGAAGGGAAAGAGAAATACCAACATTACTATGAAGAATATGGACATAGGAAAAGAAAAAAGATTTTGCAAACATTGTGACAATGAGGCTCACAATGAAGAGGCTTGTTGCAAGTCCCACCTAGAGCTACTTCCCTTCAAGAAGTTCAAAAAGAACAAGAATCTTTCTATGACCCACAAAGTGGAGGAGATTGAATGGACATTGGATATATAGATGATATAATCTCTTGTGCAACTATGTGGAAAGGAGAAAATGTGGTCAAGGATGATGCTCAAGATGAAGATAAGGCTACTAAATTGTTTCATGGAAAGGTGTACCGCAAAGATAGAAAAATGGATACACTCTATGATACTTGTTCTCAAGTGAAATTAATTTCCCAAATTTTAATGCAAGAGTTGGGTTGGAGACAAAGAAACACTCAAAAACATACTCTTTTGGTTGGATAAAACAAGGCATGAAGATTTTAGTCAAGACACAATGCACGATTTAATTTGTATACTACATAGAATTCAATGATGAGGAAACCATAGACTGCATTCATTTGGAAGTTTAGGACCTATAGTGGTTGGAAGCCCCTATCTCTATTAACAAGATGGAATCTTCTCTAGGAGTTTAAACAAATACCATTTAATTAATAATGAAGAATAGATTTATGATAAAGTTGAATATGAAGGTAGATGCAGAGTGTCAATGATAAGTGTTTCTCAATCAAGGTGTCTCATAAATGCAAGTGGCAAGTTTTCATTATTGATGTTGAGGATTAAGAATGAAGAAGAGAATGTGGAAAAGTTTGAAACCATGTGTGGGTTAGATACACACAAAGAAAAGGAAGGTGTAGACTAGCTAATATGCTAATTTAGAGAGATTTTTAAGGAGCCCAAGGAGATACCCCTGTAGATCCATGGAGCATGCAATCTAATTATTGCCCAATTACTCTCTTCCCAATATAGGTCTCTACTTCCAAATCATATTAGAGGCTAGTTCAAAGTGAAAGAATAGTTGTGTTAACTGTTATAACATGGTCTCATAAAGCCGATCATGTCAACATGTGGTACTCGAACTATAGTAGTGATACCAAAAAAGTTAGTTTTTGATGCATATCCATTGATTATAGGGCACTAAACATGATTATAATAAAAAATAGATACCCTCTACCTTAAATTTATGATTAGGTAGATCAATTGTAGGATTCTAGGTTCTTTACCATGTTGGATTTGAGGTCCAAATATCATCAAGTAAGGATAAAATAAGAGAATGTGTGGAAACCCTTGTTCAAAACTAGATAAAGATTGTTTTAATGGCTAGTTCTTCCACCAACAACATTCATGAGACTAATGAATGAAGTGTTATGCCCTTTCATTGAAGAGTGTGTGATTGTCTACTTGGACAACATTCTTGTTTTCATCCAAGAATATGGGGAAAATCTTGCACATGTAGAGAAAGTATTAGAGATTTTAAGGGAATTAATATGGTAATTTGGAGAGCTTTTCAAGGAGTCCAAGGAGATGCCCCTGTAGATCCATAGAGCATGCAATCTAATTATTTCCCAACTGATCACTTCCCAATATAAATCTCTACTGCCAAAGCATATTAGAGGCTAGTGAAGTGAAAGAATAGTTGTGTTAGCTATTATAACATGGTCTCATAAGGTCGAGCATGTCAACATGTGGTACTCCTATAGTGGTGGTACCAAAAAAGTTAGTTTTTGATGCATATCCATTGATTATAGGAAACAAAAAATGATTATGGTAAAAAATTGATACCCTCTACCTTAAATTTATGATTAGATAGATAAATTGTAGGATTCTAGGTTCTTTACCAAGCTGGATTTGAGGTCTAAATATCATCAAGTAAGGATAAAATAAGAGAATGCGTGAAAACCCATGTTCAAAACTAAACAAAGATTGTTGCAATTTGGTTAGTGCTTCCACCAACAACATTCATGAGACTAATGAATGAAGTGTTTATTGATGAGTGTGTAATTGTCTACTTGTTAAAATTCTTGTTTTCATCCAAGAATATGAGGAAAATCTTGTACATCTAGAGAAAGTATTAGATATTTTCTAGACCATAGTGCTTTATTTCAAAATTCACATCCAATAAGAATATTTAGAAGTTTGTTGACCCAAAATCCTTAGGAGGCCAATGTTACTAATGTAGTTGTTGTGGGATCCTGACAACAGTGACAAGTGACAAGCCTAGAATTTAAACGCTATTCCCTATTTTTAGAAATATTTTAGAATTGTTGAAACTCCCTAGAGAATTTGACTTTCTTTACTTATTATCGCTTTTTGGCATTGTTAGAATCTTTGAAACTGTCTCCAGATGTTGGCATTTTGTATTTGTATTTGTAGTACAGGTTGCAGCCATAGACTTAGAGTTCATTGCATGTCTAAAACAATTTAAAGTCAATGTTCTTAAACTAGTAAAAGCACCAAAGGTGCTATCAAATGGCTGATAGGCACAAATATTTATAGGCCTATTGCTAGATAGTTTATATTTATATTTTTACTTGAAAGTCATTACATGTAATAGTTGGTGGAAAAGGTTATTTATACTATAAGAAATTATTATTTTTTGTAAATAAAAATAATGAAATGGTATTAAATGAATAACCATATGAACTAAATTATGAGTGGACCATTAGAGAACTAATTATAACTCTAACCTTAACCTCAATTCCAACCCTAACCCTAATTATAACCCTAGCCCTAACCATGTTGGTAATTGTAATCCTAACACTAATTCTAAACATAACCCTTATCCTAATTTTAAACCTAACTCTAACACTAACCCTTATTCTAACCCTAAACATAGCTCTAATTTTAACCCTAACCCTAAACCTAACCCTAACCTTAATACTAACATTAACCCTAATTGAACTCTAACCCTAACTCTAATTATTACCCTATTTCTAATAGTAACCCACCTTAATTGTAACCCTAATTCTAATAGGAACTGTAATCCTAACTCTAAACCCAACCTTAATTGTAATCATAACCCTGATTCTACCCTAACTATAACCCTAATTTTAAATCTAACAATAACCCTAATTCTAACCTTTACCTTAATCCTAATTCTAACTATGATTTAACCCTAACCCTAACTCTAGTTCTTACCCAAGTTCAAAAACCCTAGTTCTAATTCTAACCTTAACTTCAATTATAACCCTAACCTTAATTCTAATGCTAAGTCTTATCCTAATTAAAACCCTAACCTTAACCTTAATATTAAACTTAACCCTAATTGTAACCTTAACTCTCATTCTAACATTAAACCTAATTATAGTTGTAACCCTAATTCTAACTGTAACCCAACCCTAATTATAATCCTAACCCTAACCCTAATCCTAATTTTAAACCTAACCCTAACCCTAACCCAACCCTTATTCTAACCCTAAACATAGCTCTAATTTTAACCCTAACCCTAACTCTAACCCTAAGCTTGACTGTAATTCAAACCCTAACCCTAACCTTAATACTAACCTTAACCATAATTAAACTTTAAACCTAACTCTAATTTGAACCCTAACCCTAATTTTAACTCTAATTCTTACCATAATTCTAAAAGGAACCCTAGTCCTAACTCTAACCCTAACCCTAACATTAATACTAACCATAACCCTAATTGAACTCTAACCCTTACTCTTATTTAAAACCTAAACCTAATTGTAACTCTAATTCTTACCCTAATTCTAATAGTAACCCACCTTAATTCTAACCCTGATTCTAATAGGAGCACTAATCCTAACTCTAACCCTAACCCTAACCATATTGGTAATTGCAATCCTAACTCTAATTTTAAACCTAACCCTATTCCCAATTTTAAACCTAACCCTAACCCTAAGCCTTATTCTAACCCTAAACATAACTCTAATTTTAACCCTAATCCTAACTCTAACCGTAACCCTGACTATAATTCAAATCCTAACCCTAACCTTAATACTAACCATAACCCTAATTGAACTCTAACCCTAACACTAACTGTAACTCTAATTCTTACCCTAATTCTAATAGTAACCCACCTTAATTCTAACCCTAATTCTAATGGGAACCCTAATCCTAAATATAACACTAACCCTAATTATAACTCTAACCCTAAGCACATTGCTAATTGTAATCCTAACTCTAATTTTAAACCTAACCTTAATCCTAATTTTAAACCTAACCCTAACCCTAAGCCTTATTCTAACCCTAAACATAGCTCTAATTTTAACCCTAACCTTAACCCTTACTCTAACCCTAAGCTTGACTATAATTCAAACCCTAACCAGAACCCTAATTGAACTCTAACCCTAACTCTAATTTGAACCCTAACCCTAACTGTAACTCTAATTCGTACTCCAATTCTAATAGTAACCCACCTTAATTCTAACCTTAATTTTAATTCTAACCATACTTCAGACCATAATTATATACCTAACTGCAACCCTAATCCCAAACCTAATTATAAGTATAATCTATTACTAACACTAAACATAACCCTAATCAAACCCTAACACTAATTCTAACCTTACTTAGAATATGGTTAGGGTTATGGTTGGATCATTTCAAATGCTTACTTGTCTTTTTTCCATTATTATACCTTTTCTTTTAGAGTTTTGTACTTTCTTGAGATCTATCCTTTACCTACCCTAGCCACCCTAGCCAATCCCATTAGATTTCCATTTTCATATGTAATATACCACTAATTCTAATCCTAACCCTAATTCTAACATTGGGGATTATGGTTAATGTTAGGTTTGGGTCATTTCAAATGCTTTTATTGGTGCAATATTAATTCTCATATTTATATTAATAGATAAAACCACTGGTATGGAGTAACTGTTTAATGACATCATTTGACATCATAAGACAAACATATAATATGAAGTATTCCAACACATGTACATTGCCACCCTAGTACTTGTACGCATAAGAATAGTATTTGTCCACATAATATTCTTATCTATTTCTTTGCAAATACTCTTACCCTTCAGAATTACACAAATCATTCATATCATGGTTGTTTGATTTGAGTTAGATAAATCACTCATGCTTTATTTGAATCTCTTAGCCTTGTTTTAGGATCTTACTTTTTTAACCCCAAAATTACACTCTTTTGTTAGTAACTATTCTAATAAGATTGTAGTCTAAATATTTCCAAATTGCAAGTGCATTTCTTTCTAGTTACTAATCTATTTTATATTGTGTTGTGTGAATTTTTCACAATACAATTGAATTGCATACCAAAACCCATTTTATTAACGCTTATATTTTCATTTAAACCTTGGAAATGATAGTTCTTGTTATGAAATGTAACTCAAGTTTTCTCGTGCTTATCCACCTTTTCTATTTTTTTAATAAAAAGAAAGAATTAAAAAAGTAATATATACCTATCATATTGGGTGGATATTTTATTCAAATAGTAATTAAAAAAATCCAAACAATGTGTTTTTTATTTTTTATTTAATTATTAATTGTATTGGAAGATAAATATTCAAATTTAATATTGTTTTTAATGGTTGAACCTGCCTATCAAGCAATTTTTTAATGACAGTTATCCATTCAAAGATGCCATTAAAATTAAAATACTATGACATACCTTATACATATATCATCATAATGCCATTAAAATCTCTACTTTCATGTGATACAGTCTTTTTTAAATTTTGATTGTATTTTATAGTAAAAATGCCTAAATATGGTCATACGGTAGGCCTTGATTGTGAGGGTCCCCTTTTATCTCCATTTTGTCACCTTGTGAAGTCAAAAATCTCCTCTGGATATTATTAATAATAATCCTCTAATTTCAAGGTATCTCTTAGCATATGGTTCTTCATATAAAATTGTTGAATCAAGGCAAGTCCTTTATCCCGTGGATTGAAGGAGGTCATGGAATAGCTGCAAATCTTTCAACCTTTCCATCAAGTTTCATTGGCCAGGCTAACGGGAACATTCCAATCAATAATAGAAGCATTGGGTCTTCAAAAAATATTCCTCCAAGAATAATGATAGGAATGGTCACTCTCAACGCAATTGAAGTAGTACACTCAATCTATCATGAATTGAGCATTATCAAGTTGGAACTTATAGAGAGTTACAAAGGACAGAGTTTGTAATCAAATTTTGAAAAATATTTCCAAAACCCTTCAAGATTAGACACAATAATAATCGACAATCATTCTAGAGATCAGAACTTTAATAGGCTTGTCATGCCCGAACGGAGCCCACCTGTATGTCATCATACAAGTGGGCTAAAAAGGTAGGATTTTTTTTTTTAAGTCTAAAAGCATAAATAATAGTTTGCAAGAATAAATTCAGCTATAGTTTCACAGTCGATGACCAAACTCCCGTTAGATAGGATGATGGAAGTCTTTGTTTGCAATTATCCTACTGCTCATTACAAGTGGGCTAAAAAGGTAGGATTTTTTTTTGAAGTCTAAAAGCATAAATAATAGTTTGCAAGAATAAATTCAACTATAGTTTCACAGTTTATCCTACTGCTCATCAAAAGTAAGGTGTCGAATAATTAAATAGTTTGAAAAAGTTTTACTATACTTAATTGACTAAATATATGGAGAGTCATTAATAAAATTTGTAACAAAAATTTCATTCTCTAATAGTTCTAACATAATCAAATGAGCTATAATGTTACACTTAACAACCAATTTCCTCATTTGCAATTTAAGTTAAATCAAATAAAAATTATTCTCAATTAAAAACAATAAATATAATTATTCCCCTTAAAATTTGAATAGAATAATGAAAATACAATTTACTATTTTTTTTTAATAAATACAACTACTCAAGAATAATCCTCCTATAAAACTCAATAAAACAAAGCTTTTTCTAGTTATGAAACTAAAATTGATTCTTTTTCCAATATATAATAAAATCATTTAAAACTAATTTGCTTTATTCTAATTAGAAAATAAACTTATCTCTTTGTTTTCATTTCCAAAATTATCTCTCTTTTTTTTACAAAATACTTCATATAAATAAAACCATAATTGATTTTCCTTTTTTTAAAATGAAATGATAATATAAAATTATAATCTTACTAATTTAAATTTGAATTTTATTACAAATAATAAGGCAGCGAAATGAATATACACGAAAGTGACTGTGAACAACAGTGATTATAACAAAATCTTGGCAGAGTTTTAAAACAAAGCAGAAGATATAATAAAAATTGCAACGTTTATACTTTTATGGTAGCGATAGCATGAAGTAAAGTTTTTAAGTGTATAAGCTTTTTCACAAATTTTAAGGAATGTTTACATGGACGAAGGCCTCCATGGTTGTTGTGGTCTAAACACTACAATAGACCCCTATTCTTTAATGAATGTTCATTCTTCATTTCGTTTATGATTAAAAACAAATATAACTACCTGAAATCTAATGTATACACGTAGTCCTTCAAACCTTGTATATATAGAAATCGAATACAGTTTAACAAAATCAATTAAATTCTGGTTGTATTCTCAGCATTGTATCCATAAAACCAGCCTACAGAAAAATAAGATTTCACATCAACACTGTCATGAATATTTAACTTTATTTTGTTTCCGAATTTATAAGGAGGTAACAATAATTGCTAGTCGCCGAATTTGTGGATGACAACATAAAACCACTCTCACAATGATGTCATTTCCTCAAAAAAATAAAATTGAGAAACTAATATATAACTAAACCTAAGCTAGCACTCATACTAAGGGTTAACTAATTTGTTATTTAACAATAGCGATTTTCACCACTGAAAGAATTAGTATCTTTGTATATTGCAGACTCTTCTGAATCCACAAAATCTGAACAAATATAGAAGGCATATCATCTAGTCCATAGGAATTACTATTAAAGATTATAACATATATTACCAGATACAACTTTGCCTGCAGATCAAAACAAATGATAGGTCAAGGAAATTAATCTATTGATTAAAACAATTCCATTTTCTTGGCTCAAAATCTCTCATAGTATCGATCTAGAGGCAAAACCTATCAATTATTTTTTAATAGGTAGGTGCAACTAAGGTTTAAAGAGAAAATGCTTTGTAGGAAGGAATGATAATTGCTTTTTCTTTTACCTCTATCAATTTTTAGAGGGTTTTCCCATCAACAGCTACAAACTCTTTATCCAATTTCTTCACATCTTCAGTCAATTTGCCCAAATCTTACTTTCTAGCAAGATATGGTATTTCCAATATTCGATAACCATGGCCAAAATGTTACTTGAAACATGTGCCATTGATAGGGGAATCCACGTACCTGTATCCTTAGTAAGTTGTATCAGATCATTTAGGGTTTCTAACTCCATCACCACAACCTCATCTACTTCAAAAATTTGATTGTCTAGGCTCTTTAAAATCACCTTGCCTTCTATAGATACTAAAAGTAGAAAGATAATTCAAACAAAATTGAGAGGATAGAGAATAAGACTTGATAAAATTTCTCCCACTGTAGATGTAAACACTAATTGATTGACAGTAGAAACACCTGCATCCAATTTATATAATTTGGAGGTAAATTTCCCCTTCCTACTTTCGCTTTCATTTCTTGGTCGTTCTGTGAGTAATCAATATTCTCACGCTCATCAAAGAGCAGCGAGTGAGTTATATAATGTTTTTTCTTGAAAATCATCAGTTATAATGTTTTGTATTGTGATTTTGAATTGGCAATAATGAATAGGGGCAATTTTTTTTTAATTTTTGGACGACAAAAAAAAAAAAAAAAATTGGGACTACCAAATATTTGGACGATGAAAAAATATTTTTTTTGGGACTACTAATTTTTTGGTAGTTACAAGATGTGTGCACATATAGAATGGCCTATCAGCCAAATTATACTTTTTAAATAGAAGGGCAAAGTGTTAATTTGGAGGGGAGTTAATATGTCGGCTTCTCTAGCTTTTGAATCTATCTAAACGATAATGGAGTATTTGGAAGTATTTCAAAGATTAAATAATTGAAAAATAACTCCACAAATAATCTAGCCCTCTGTTCCTATTTAACCCAACAAATAATCCAGCTCTTTGATCCAGCTCCTTCCTTCGCTACCAATTTGTGCTTATGAATGTTTTATTGTTTCACTTTGATTGTTCTCTCTTTCTATTATATTTTTCGTGGTTATTTAAGTTAGTCGAGCTTGAATGCAAAGAAATTGAGAGATATTTACCCATGGTTTTTTCTTGCTACATTACCAGGTTTTCTACGTAAATCTATGTTATCTATTTTGTGTGAATTATTGTTATTTCACTACTTATCTTCAATTTTGCACCACTTATTTTCCTAATAATTAGTACAAAGCATACGATTTTGTGCAAAAATTATTTTGTGGTTTTTTATCTTTGTAAAAAGAAATGACAGGAGGCACAATTACCAGATTTGAGATTCAAAAATTTGATGGTTCCAATTTTGCTTTGTGGAAACTAAAGGTTCAAGCCTTATTGGTGAAGGATGGATGCGCCTTGGCTCTCAAGGGGACAACATCAAAACCTACAACCATGAAGCAAGAGGAATGGGATGACATGGATAACATGGCTAGAGCTACAATTCAATTATCTCTAGTTGATTCAATTGTATTCAATGTTGGAGAGGAGAAAACAGCACATGACTTGTGGACTAAGCTCAAAAAGTTGTATGAGACCAAGTCATTGGCAAATAAAATCTTGTTACGACGGCAGTTGTATAATTTGAGCATGCATGATAGTTCTTCAATCACAAATCATCTCAATAATTTCAACACATTGATTAGCAAGTTGACTTCAGTGGAGGTAAAAATTGGAGAAGAGGATAAAGTGGCTATATTATTGTACTCTTTGCCTGAAACTTGGGATCAACCAATTATGGCACTTAGTAACTCAGCACTGAAGGAGAAACTTATCTTTGAAGATGTGGTAGCCACAGTAATTTTTGAAGATTCAAGGTAGAAGACATCTTAAGGGACTTCTTCCACTGATACCATTGTTGCAAGGGGTAGAACTCCAAAAAGAGAGAAAGTTGAGCTTGGACAAGCTAGGTCAAAATATAATGGGTGAAAAATATTCAAATGTTGGAACTATGGAAAAATAGTTTATGTCAAAAAGGATTGCAAGGTACCGAAAGAAAACAAAGAAAATCCTAGCTCGCATCCATCGAACACAAATACAACAGAAGTTTAAGCACCATTAGATGATGGAGAGGTTTTTTCTGCTAATCAGAGAGGTTCATTACATCATGTTTGGATTCTTGATTTTGGAACCTCTTTTCACATGACTCCTCACAAAGACTAGTTTTCTTTTTACCGATCTTGTAACGGAGGTATGGTTTATATGGGAAATGACAACCCGTGTGAAGCTGTAACATGCCATCTCATATTACCTAGAATTTACATTCCCATTTTACCATCAAGTAAAAAATAAAATCAAGGTTATCATAATCATATGTTTAACAAACACTTAATCATTCGCATAATGATTGAATATAAAAAGCATATTCTTTTTTTTTCAATATTTTCAAACTGAAAATGTATAACATGTTCAAAGATAGCATGTTAGCTAATTCCTTCACTTTACAATCATAATATTTTTCTCATGTCAATAATTTCAAGTTTAAATAGAAATTGATTGTCAAGTCATATAATTTAATATACTGCATCTAGAGTTTTGATATGTGTCTTCATAAGTCTTGATTTGTCATCTACTTGGGAAGGAGAGCATCACCTGAGTGCTTTTCCTCCAACCACAGACCAGTGGTCCCCTGCAAAACTTCCTTCTTGGAAGTGGCCCTACCCTTCACGAAGGGAATAGATATAAGGAACCAATAGGTTTTCCATCTGAGTCTCTAGTGTTGTGTCCTTCATAACTCTTCACGGTCATACAACTATAGATCCATTCTAACGATGTATGACAATACTAGAAGGTTATGCCATCTGGAGCATAGTGAACTGAATAATGCATGCAAAGATAGATGCATTACTTTGGCCAAAGATTTCATATACATATACGTTTCGCAATGAATGTAGTCGATTGTTCACTCACGTCTAACTTGACTTAGAAGTTATCCCATCCAATAGTAAGATTTGTTTAACTCGATCCATTAATGGATATCTAGGTAATTCTCACCTATAGTCTCACTGACTTTCATTTTCTAATCCAAACTCTAGAGTACAAGACCAAAATGATTCTCATAGAGGTATTCCATCCTTTTAGAAAAGTTTACTTGTTGCCACTGCAATGTGAAATTTGACTCCACGTCACTCTATTTCATGATTCACAAGTTGAACATGTAAGTGTTTTCTGGGTTTGGGTGTCTAGTATAAACATGCATAATAATTTGATGGAACAATCTTTCTTTGTCCAAGATAGTTAATTTAGTTCTTGGATTACCTTCTAATCCAAATTGACAATTTAATGTCTATTACAAGACAATCATATTCTTATGAAAAGATTTGCATGTTTAGTATGCATGTATGCAAGATTCTTAGAAAACATATTTTCTAATCCTATGACATACCCAAAGGAAATAATGAAGAGTCCCTCACCAAAAATGGTTTCTTGACATACTTCATAAACATATCTTTAAAGCTAAGCTTTCAAACAAATAGCTTACCATTTTACAACCAAAGGAATAACATCGAATGGCATGTTTCGAATCTATAGAGGTCCAAGATTCTACCAAACATAGTATTGTTAACATATCAAGATGATTAGGCAACACCAAACAATATGGGTATCATACTGAGGTATGTGCAAGATCATCACGGGCCAAATAGTGGCAATAGAAAAAAAATTACGTCTTTACTTAGCCAAATTTGCGAATTGGCCAACTTTGACTTTCATAGGCATGTTAAGAATATCTATTTTGGTTTGGATACCGAACCAAAATGGATATCTGTTTTGAAAAACATAAAAAGGGAAAAAGAGGTCACGTTTTACAAACCTATGGCTTGCAAAATGTAGACCTCCCCCAAAACAGTTTAGCTCTTTTAGAATGGATATCCGATCCGAAGAGGTTAGTTCTTGCATTTTTTGTTTGTTTTGTATATTCAAGTATTTTTTGGTTTTTTATGCCAAATGCATATGTTTTATATTTTAAATAGGTATTAAAATGGATGAACAACATGAAAATCCAAACCCTCCACCACCAAACCTTCCCCTCCAACAATCGAAGAGAAAATTGAAAGAAACATTGATCAAATAAGTTGGATTGTAGAAATGTATCGCTGCCACCCTTGATTATCTTCAATGACAGAATTTAGAGGGAATTGTTAGTCATGTTCAAACCCTCACAAGCCAATACGAATCATTTAGGCAATGGTGAGAGACCAAGAAGGCAGAATATGCTGACAATTTATCATATGATTAAGTGAAAGAGTTAGACATTACCAAAGCTATGTTAGCCCAATAATTTGTTAATCCTAAAATTGGATTGCATGTTGATGTTCATAATCCTAAGTATTCAATCAAATGGTGTACATATGAGGGTATTAGTCAGAATTTTTGGGATCGTTGGTGGATGGTTTTTTATAAACCACCCAACAACAATTTAGATGTACCTTTGTATTTCCTTCGTAAACTATATGTAGAGTTTGTAATGGGTCACCATGTGAATTATTTTAATTTTAGAGACTTTCAGAGAGTAGGTAAAGGAATGCCTCAAGATAGATCTAGGGCAATGAGACAAGTAAAAGGTCATTTTATTCCCCCTCCTGCTATCCCTTCTCCACCCCCAATTTAGCACCTAGACATTGTTGCAAATGCAACACAACAGGCCCTCAATGCCATACACTCTTTGACTAAGCACTTGATTATAAAGACTTCTCAGTTTGCACAACCACATGATGTTGGTGGTGATATTGAATCACCCAGCTTTACCAGACCCTCCTCGTCCACACATGTTTGTGTGCCCCATCATTGCATTTTTTTCAATCAGTTGTGTTTAGGTCCTCTTATGGAGAGTAGTGAGCCACCCTTGAACACTTTAGAGTATGATGTACCTTCACAACATGAGGTAGTGGGGTCCAAAACTCAAGCTAAGGGGCTAGGGACAAGAGCAGAAGCACAAGCATCAGTGGACCATAAAGAAGGAGAAGAGCATGGCCAATCTTTTATACAGGTAAAGTTTAAAGTTAAATTTCATTCTATATTCCATTTGAATAATATAAACAAATATTAGTACTAATGTATCTAAGGGGGATAACATTTGATGACAGAGGAGGAGTTGACAAAAGTTCATCATGGAACTTTGTCTGCCATCCAATTTGGCTTTGACTTTCTGGTATAATTTTTCTACACATCAACTTTTTTTATTGTATGCATTTATTTCTTTGTGAGTAATTATATATTAATTTATATATTGATGTTAATTTACTTTTATAGTCAATCCAAAATGTGAATGATGTGGCATCTTTCCTAATGGTCTTTACTCAAACTCCTGATTGACCCAATCATTCGTGGAATGGCTTTCTAAACACCAACAAAGGGTGGAGGTAATTCAATTGAACTGTACTTTAATTGATAATTTAGAAAACTTAAATATTTGATTATAGTCATTTAGATAAATAAGAAAATAGAGAATAGATAAATTGATCTATTAATTTAAAAATTATTATGCTTTTTTGTATACATAGAGTCTTACATTCTTGTCATTTTTCATACAAGAGATATTAGTTGGTTCATCCATAATGAGTCCTTCTCAATTGATGCGGGAGGCCTCAATGGTGGTATGTGCTTGTTTTCTAGTAGATAAGTTTTTGTGTAGTGCACTCTAGATTGTTTATGTGTAACACATCTAACCTTTTTTAATGTATGCATTTCCTTTTTTGTTTAATAATTATATATTAATTTATTTCAATGTTACTTTACTTTTATAGTCTCTTGAAAATGTGAGTGATGTGCCACCTTTGCCATCACACAGAGGTACGAAGAGGACACTTTTTGAGGATCCATCATAGATTGAGGATTCACCAAAGACATAAGGTCAAGTGGACCTTTAGTATTTGATGTAGCTATTCGGCATGTAGATTGTATATAGATTTTGAGACATGGCATATGCCACATTTTGTAAAAAATGTTTTGAGTTGGCATATTTGCCAAATTTTTGTATATGTCCACCATTCTGGACTAGATTTTAATATTTATACACCTTGATATACAATATAATTTAAATTCCTTATGTGCATGTATTCCTACTTTGAAACTTAAAAGTTTAATGTATAATCAGTTTACAATGGTTGATTTATGATCAATAACATGTTATAGATTGATTTCTTGTTATATATGATTGTTTTTCTTGGTAGAAAGATGATATATGTAGTTTCATACCTCAAGACATAACTTGATCTTAATTGCCACGTGATTGTAGTTTTAGTTAGATATAGGATTTTTATGAAATGACAAATTTGAATGGTTCACACATGTGCAGAGCTATAGAAATCTTTTATCTCCTCCATATGTACTTGTAGCTCTTCATTTTTCAAGTACAAACATCAAAAAGTAGTTTTAGATGACTAATTTCACCATCAAAACTTCATTTCTAGCCTCCTTTCTGCATGTTTTCTCCATTTTCAATCTTAATAAGGACATCTGCAATCTAGAACAACAATTTGGTACCTCATGGAAGGATGCAACAATCATATCTAAGGCTGCAATTCTGGTCTAAGATTATAAAGTTCATTTTCATTCAGCTCCAAGACCTTGATTCCTTCATCTTTGACCATTTATAGCTATGGTTGTGTAGGTACAATAGTGATATAGGTCTAAAAATCAAGTTGTTTCATGGCTGGTATAGCAAATTAGGAGTTTGAAATATTGTCACAACAACACTTTGCAAAAAGGTTTTCAAAATTAGGTAAATGGGAAAATTGTGTTTCATTTCATCTCCTAAAGTTTGTCTTCAAACTCATTGACATCTTCTAGCTTTCATTTTGTAGGTACAAAAGAAGATATTTCCATTTCATGAAGTTTCCACCATGTTTCTACATTGTTTTTAGATGTTTCCATAATGTTTCCAGCATCACAAACCATGTTGTCAAATTTGTTGTTGTGGGAAACTTCACAAATTTATCATTTTTCCTTGGCCTCCTAGATCTTCACCATTTATGCATGACCAATCTTAACTTGTATAGCCTACCCTTGACTATAAATGATTTCTCTTGAGCTATGACAATCATTCCTTCAACCTTTTGACAATCTTAACTTGTATATCCTATCCCTACCATAGTGCAACAGACCTCCACAATCATGGATGTCCATCATTTATGACAACTCTTCATTAATATGACATTCATTCCTTCAACCTTTTGACTATTTTAGGACCTCATACATTCACCTTCAAACCTTATGATAATGTCTTGTTATTATGACCAACTTTATGAGGCATAAGATGGCCCAATCCAAGGGTGTAGGTGACTTTCTCAAAGGATTGCAAGTAGCTTTATGGATTGTGGTAGTAGGATAAAAATATTTATGACTGTCCTATAAGGACACAAAAGAATTCACAAGATCCAAACCCTTTCAAATTGTTGCATAAAGTCTAAGGATTTATTTTTCTATGATATGAGACAAAAAAACTATGTTTGGTGAGTGTATTGTGATGAGATATTAGGACAGTCAAAGACCATTTATAGATCATATGATTATAAGAGTTTTATTTTTAAATGAATTATTTCTCTCTCAATACCTTAACAAAATGATTAATTCTTCTAAAAACTATCCCAAGACCCTATTGATTGTCAAATTCCATAACTAAGTGTGATAATAGTAGAGCAACATGGTGATAGTCCACTTTATCTCATTTATGATAGTGCTCTTGCATAGAATAGTCATGTATTAGACTCTTTAGTTGATCCTTGATGATAAGATATGATGGTAGTCTTATATTGTCCAAACAATCCCCTCCATGAGTTGTGGTAGTCCAAAGGTGATGAGGATCATGATAGTTGTAATGTCCCCATTATAGGAATGGTCAACAGAGTAGTGGCAAAGCAAACCTAAGTGCAATCATTTGAGAAGGTATTCTTAACTACTTTGAGCCTATAAGACCTAGGGTTTATGCCCTAACTTGGAACAACAACATAAGAACCTTTCTCCTATCATTTTGTAAGGTTTGACTGCTTTGTAATTGACATTATATATTTAGACTTATAGTAGCAAATATCTAATTTTTTTTTAGTCCATATAGTTGCAAATTGAATTGTTTTTCCTTGTATAATTCATTGTGGATTACAAATTGTATATGCCTAAAAATGACATGACTATGTCCAAATAAATATTCTTAATATTTATTTAAGTCAAATTCCTCTATCAATAAATAAATAAACAAATTTATTTATTTGATTCATTTTCTCCCAACAATTAAATAAAATCAATTTAATTAAAATTCTTCTAATTCCTCCAACAAATTAAATAATATCAATTATTTAATTAGTTCTCCCAAATTCATTCTAAATTAAATAATATCAATTATTTAATTATTTCTTCCAATAATATCTTCTCTAAATTTAAATAAATCAAATATTTATTTAAGTTGTCTATTTCTTCTAAATTGAGTTATCTCTGAATATAATTCAATCCTTGTGCACATGCAATTGAATATTCTAAATATTTAATTGAGCTAAAATATCTTCTCATCCTCATGCAGTTTCCATTCTCTAGTTCTATTCTCTTAACTGATTAATCTATTATTTTAATTGCTTTATCTCTTTAGTTAACTCATTCTTCTATTTTATCAATTCCTCTCATGCAAAATAGAGCAAGACACATGTCTTCTTCTTATTCGCGCACATTCCTCAATTGTTCTCAACCATTGATCTTCTCATTCTTTCTATACCATTGATTTTCTCTCTCAAATCTATAAATTGAACCTTGTTCCTCCATTTCATTCATCCAAGCCTTTAGTATTGTTACTCTACAGGAATTACTAATGCACCTTTGGTACCCATGTCATTCCTTTTGTTTGTGTCAACTTGTTACCATATCACTACCATTGTTGTGAAGCTCATCTTCATTACAAAACATTATCATAGTCATTCTCCATTGACAATCTTGAAAAAGCAAGGAAGTGCACTCTCTGAGGGCCTTATTCACACATGCAAGATCGATTGAGATAGGCAATCAACGGAAGCTATGAAGTGTTGAGGTTTGCAAACGTTTTGTCTTTGTTTGTTTGATCTTGATTATTTCCATTTTCTTTGAGTTTTGGGTATTATTAACATTGATATATTGATTATTCATGTTTAATCCAATTTTCCCTAAACATTTTTGGCGCCCACCGTGGGGCCCAACCCCAATTTAACCTAAAAACTAAGTTTTTGTGTGTTAGGAAGCTGTACACAGGAGGAATCTGCGCATTTGACCCATCCTATCATGCATCTATTGTCTGTTCTAGTACATCTAATCTTTCGGCACATATAACCTCTGATATGACACATCTGCTAGTTCTACGCATATACTTTGTATTCCTGTGCTTTTGACCTCTGTCTCAGTGCATCTGTACTTCCGCACTTCTGAGCTTTGTTTCTGTGTATTCAGGCTCTGAAGCTGCGCATTTGATCTAGGCAGTGATTTTTAGGGTTTTCTTGTGGTTTTCGCTAATGCTTAACACTCTTTCGTAGGAATACTCTTGGACCTACTTTGCAGGCTAGGCACTAGTTTAGTCATAGATAGTTGCATTTGTTAACTCACATTTTGATTTCTAAAGACAAGTAAAAGGATGTTCATGCAAATCTCACATAGTCTTAACTAGGAAGGTGGTAACTGAATCATTTCTATATTGCTATCTTTCAAAGTTAAACACTTTGTTATCTTGTTATCACTTCAAAGTTAACAAATTTTTGTGCATGCCCAAGTAGATAGCTCATTTAGTTTTTTTCATTTTAATTAGGGGAAACGAACCACTGTCTTTTGTGTTTTTGGGAATGATACCAGGCCTATGCTCTCCCCTATCTTGGGTGACCAAAATGCCAGACATATCATTTTCGCATGTGTTTTACCTTTAGAGAGGCCTACCCTTGGATACTCGTGCGTCCTTGGGGAACGACCTTAAGTGGTAACAAACTAAAGCCAAACTCTGCCAAGCCACTATAAATAAATTGTGTTTGGAGCAAAAGCTTCAAACAACGAGTGAAGTTGTGTTATACCAACAACCAATCTCCCCCAAAACCCTCCAAGGTGCAACCCTTGCAGGTTGGGAGACTCCATAATGGAGAGTAGTGCTGCCGCATGTATAACCACTCAAACGGTTGCACTTATTAAACACCTTTGTTTTTAGTAGCCAAAAACCCCTATAAGCCAGTGCAGGGAAGGGCGATTATCACCTCCCGAAGATGCTTCACTAGAGATAGTGAGAATTCGGTTTATATTGTCCTTTGAAACCTAGGATTGTACTTG
Source organism: Cunninghamia lanceolata (assembly GCA_027924645.1). NCBI lineage: Eukaryota > Viridiplantae > Streptophyta > Pinopsida > Cupressales > Cupressaceae > Cunninghamia > Cunninghamia lanceolata. The sequence continues at coordinate 13,567,324 of BSBN01000193.1, forward strand.
CTTTCTTTTAGTCAAAAAGAGTCAAAAAAATCATAAAAAAATAAAAAAACATGAAAACATTCTTTGTGTTTGTTGTGTCTTCTTGCCATAATTAAAGAAAATCATATCAAAGAGACCATCTTGCAACCAAGAAACCCAAAAACACCAGAAAAATTGTCAAAAATTACAAAAAACATTGAAAAAACTAGAGCTATGCATACGTACCAACTTTATGCACCTTTGCATCGACCTGCTGCACTTTTATCATCTGTTGCTACGCATATGCTTTTTACCAGTATTGCGCATTTGTACCGACTTTCAGCACTTTTATTCCATTCTGCTGTGCATTTGTTTATGTGCATCCATGACAGTGAATATCTCCCCGCATTTTGAGAAAATTTTGTTCACCTTTCTGGGTACCCATTTCAGCCTAATTCTAAATTCTGAGATCAGATCTTACCTTGCAGTCATTTTTCCATCCATTCCCCATCAAACTCTATCTTTCATCAGTCATCTCATCCACCTTCTACCGGGTCTCCCTATAGCAAAGTCAAAGTATCCTATATCAGATTAGTGCAAGACCTTTTTCAGATCACTTCAGATTCAAGTAACCCTAGTAGGTCACAGAACTTCGCTAGTGGTCTTGGTGCATGACTAGTCTCTACACAATAAATGGGTATTGAGTACCCTTACTTGTGGCTATCATCTTGTATCAGCCATCTTACTTGGAATCATTGATCGAAAGAGTCCCTTGTTCAAATCTCATCACAAGCATCCTATTATCAACACTCTCCACCAGCATTTTACCAAAATCTCTAGTTTCGTCCCACCGCTTCCCACGTTACTTTGCATGGTTTTAACTAGATCTCAATACAAAAGACAACTTGAAATGGCCAGATCATCCAATCGCATTGTCACCCCTCACGATATATATGAGGATATCTCTCATGAAGAGTATCTTGAGCACCTACAAGATCAGAAATTTCAACGCTTACTAGAAAAAGTGCTCCACGAGGACCCTCACAAGTACTTTATGCACTTTGCAAGTCTAGGACTTAAGCTCCCCACTGACTTTGATCTCAACAAACTGAAAGAGACCATAGAGGAAACTCATGAAAACCACACTGAAGGGGATAAGAGAAAGAAAGTCGCAAACCTGAATATACCTATGGAAGAAATGAGGAAACAAATCGAGGGCCTAACGCAACAAATAACGGATCTCAAAACAGGAAAGAATACAAAAACTTACTCTTTGGAAGACATTGCATCATACCCCTTTGACAAAAGTTTGAACATGGTGCCCTTCCCCTTTCGGTTCAAAGTTCCTAAGTTTGACAAATATAAAGGGAAAGGAGACCCAAGAGATCACATTAGGGAATTTACCGCCGCGTGCATGGAAGTAGCTCACAATGAAACTTTCTTAATGAGACTATTCCCTAGATCTCTAGGTAGTTAAGCCATGGAGTGGTTCTCACGACTTCCACCAGGTATCAAAACCTTTGATGAGTTAGTAAACAAGTTCATCACACACTTCTCGTACAATATTGAACATGAAGTCTCCATGCTCAACCTATGCAATATAAATCAAAAGAGTGGCGAATCCTTCACCTCCTTTTTACAAAGGTGGAGACAACTCGCGAGAAAATGCTCATATGACATGCCTAAGAAACAATTGACAGAGATGTTTGTCCACAACCTTAACTTTGATCTGAGCTACCAAATCCAAATTCAATGCCCTACCTCATTTTTGAAGGTCATTGAGATGGGATTATTTTTTGAAAAAGATATGATCACCAAGGGGCAAATAAAGTTGTACAAGGACACCCCTAACTCTAACTACACTACGAAGAAGTCAAAATTTTGGACTAAGAATAAAAATGTTGTCAATGATGGAGTAGTTGATGCCAAAGTGGCGGCTCCCAAACAGCAACCAATCTTCACTCTCAAAAGAGAGACAAGCAATGCTATGCCCAACAAAACATTCTCTCAGGAGTCAAAGTCATGGTTCAACTCCAACCCTAGGTGAAAGTTCACACCGCTAGGAGAGTCCCAAGAATCCGCGTTAAGAAAGCTATTGGCCAACAATGAGATCACTCTTCCACCAACTAGCGACTATGAACCGCAAATAAAACTGCACTACTGGAAAGACACCAATTTTTGCTAGTATCATAGGGGAAGAGGCCATATGACCAACAATTGTATTCATCTCAAACATGTCATTCAAGACATACTTGACCAAAATCAAGTAGGGGCTCAACAACATACCTCTAATGAGACGCATGTGGCATACAAGGATCCGCTTCTCAACCACGACAGGCTGTACAACAACAACAACAATGGCAACAACAATAACAACTGCAATAGGCAAAATTAGAATAATGGGAATAATAATGCTAACTATGCAAGTGTGCCGTTCGATTATACCATCAATTGCATATCAGAGCACATACCACAAATCAATGTGGTCATGCCCAACCAACAATTAGGACCCAACAAAACTGATTGCAACATCATCACCCATAGTGGTAAGGTGATGTAGAATACCCTCCCTCCAAGGTCGTCACCCTCTCAGTCCAACTCCCATCAGTATAGTGTCATAGACCAAATTTGAAAAACTCCTACCCACATATCTATCTTAGAGTTGTTGCGTCTGTCTCCTTCCCACAGGGAAATTCTCGATAAAGCCCTAGTAGAAACGATTGTGCCCACAAACTTGGCCCAAGAGAAGTTTCAAGCCATGGTAGGAAATCTAACCTCCTCTAGCACCATATCATTTACTGAACAGGATGACCTCTCAGTGTCTCATCCTCATAACACCCTCTTGCACATTGTCGCCTTCATCCATAAACACCATATCAAAAGGGTTCTCATTGATGGAGGAGCTGGTTTAAATATTTGCACACTCAAGCTAGTCCTTACATTGGGGTTCTCTGAAAATGTGGTGGATCCAAGGAAAAAGATCACTATTAAAGCCTATGATGAAGAGGAAAGAACTACTAAAGGAGCAGTGGTGCTACCAATCCAAGTGGGACTGGTGATAAAGGACATTGTTTGGCAAGTCCTAGACAGGGAGCTAGCCTATAACATTCTCCTAGGTAGACCATGGATTCATGCCATGAAAGTTGTGCCTTCTACCTACCACCAATGCATAAAATTCCCTCATAACGACAAACAAGTCACCATCCAAGGTGATCCTGACCCCTTTCAACATTGCAACTCTGTTCGCTCAAAGCTGGATTACATCATACCCAACAATAGAGCATCTACATCCCCTATTGCACAACATGATTCTACCTATGAAGCTTCCTCATCCAAGCCCAAAGAGCAAAATATTACCATCAAAGAAATAGGAGTAGGGGAATACTCCATCGAACACAACCTCAACTTAGCCAAAATGCCTCTATCTCCTAGATCCTTTGGGTGATCCAAGCATTTTCCAAAGCCATCTGCTCCTCCACCTCCTACAGCTCCCTTTGTAAAATGGGGGACCCTATCAGATGAAATAGAGGAAAGAGATATCTTACAATGGCTCTACACAGAAGAAGAGAACACACCACAAGAACTACCTAAGCTCCCAACGGAAATCTATGGGCGAGGTGAGTCTATCTTACACAGAATGGGTTACGAAGGACAAGGTCCCATTGGCCTAAGGAAAGAAGGAATAGTAGAACCTATTCAACCTTCTTCATCCTCATTGGTCTAGGATACAAGGACAAAGGCAAAGCAAAAGCAAATGCTTGTCTTGTGGAAATGATCCATACCCTTTGAAGAAGACAGTGACACAGATTCCAATGAATATGAGTGGGATGAGCTGACAGAGCACTCCTATGATGACAAAGAAGTTGACATCGTCCAAACTTATAGCCCATACCATGAGGGACAAATGCTAACGCATAGACCATTAGAGCGTGATTCACCAATTCCTGAGAATGACTTTCGAGGAAAGTTTGAGTTCTATCTCAATAAACAATTTGGAGGAAAGTACCACCGCAGACCCTATCCCTATCAATACCCCTAGCATATCCATTCAAACTATCAATGAATCGGATCTATCATCCGACTCCCTCCCCCCTGTGCATCCTGAACTTATTGATTGGGATCTACAAGGAGCCCTACAACTACACAAGTTCCAAAATGATGATGCCTACATTGACTACATGGAACTTAGGGACCACCTACCCACAGGAGATCATAAAGTTGGCTTTGCCATTGAACTCAATACCGTGGCTTATTTTGGAGAGGGTGCCAAGCCTTCCAGTTGCAAAAATATCAAAATAAGAACTGGATCTGATGATGAAAACCTCTCTGTTGTAGTATCAAATCCCAAAATAGAAAAAAGAAAGGATGCATCTGATGGTGAAAACCCAACTGTGACACCTAATGATGGAAGGCTTGACACTCTCCCCGATGACATGCACCAGGAGAAGTCTCAGATTGTTGTAGAACCTACAAAACCTTTTAACATTGGAACAGAGGAACAGCCTAAGATCATTCACTTTTCTAAGTCTCTAACTCTACCAAAAAAGACTAAGTTTGTACCATTCTTCAAGAAAAAGCAAGTCAACTTTGCTTGGTCATATGTAGATATGCCATGATTGGATCCAGATTTGATTCTACATCACCTTCTGCTAGATCCAGGAGTGAAACCAATCAAATAGAAACTTAGAAAGATGCATCCACACATTGCACTACTAGTGAAAGAAGAACTCAAGAAACTACTGGATGTGGGATTCATCAGAGAAATAGACTATCCAGAGTGGGTCTCCAACATAGTGCCAATATCCAAACCTGATGGCCGAGTCAGATTATGCAATGATTTCTAAGATCTAAACAAATCTTGCCGCAAGGATGACTTTCCATTGCCAAACATAGATATCATAGTCAACTTAACAACAGGGCATACCATGTTATCTCTAATGGAAGGCTTCTCTAGATACAACCAAATCAGGATAGCAGTAGAAGACCAACATAAGACAGCTTTCACTTGTCCATGGGGCACTTTCTATTGGAATGTCATGCCATTTGGGCTAAAGAACGCAAGAGCCACATATCAACGTGCTATGACCACTATCTTCCATGATATGATGCACGTCACAATGGAGGACTATGTAGATGATATCCTTGCAAAGTCACTCATAAGATAATCACACCTGGATGTGCTAGAGAAAGTTTTTCAGAGACTAGAACAATTCAAGTTCAGGTTGAACCCAAAGAAGTGTGTGTTTGGAGTCAACTCGGGCAAGCTCTTAGGCTTCATTGTATCAACAAATGGGATTGAAGTGGATCCTGCCAGGGTCACAGCCATTATGGAAATGCCACCACCCAACATTATTACTCAACTATGGTCTCTACAGGGCAAGCTACAAGCAATATGTAGGTTCATATTCAGACAAGTGCCAACCTTTCAGTCATCTCCTACATAAGAACATTCCATTTATGTGGGATGAGAAATGCGAAGAGGCATTTGGCAAACAAAAGGAATGTCTTATGAATCCACCTATCTTGATGCCTCCTATCCAAGGAAAGCCACTATTACTTTACATATCTACTATGCCAACAACTCTAGGGGCCCTCCTAGCACAACAAGACTATGAAGGTAAAGAAAGAGTTGTCTACTACATCACATTGGTGGGCTATGAACTGCAATACTCTCAAATAGAAAGATCCTATCTTGCTGTAGTTTTTGCTTCCCAAAAACTATGACATTACATGCTAGCACATCCAGTCAAGCTTATTACAAAGATAGATCCACTGAAATACCTATTAAGCAAAGCAACTCTAACAGATCACCTAGCCAAGTGGGTAATGCTCCTAAGTGAATATGACATTAAATATGTAGACAGAAAGGCTATCAAGGGACAAATCATTGCTGATCAGTTAGCAGAAGCACCATTACAAGATACCACACCAATGCAATTTGAGTTTCTAGATGAATCCTTATTCAATATCACAACACACTCATGGAAGCTCTACTTTGATGGATCCTATACAAACCATGGATTGGGGGTAGGAATCTTGTTGGTCACTCCCCACGGTGACACCATACCTAAGTCTTATCGTCTATTATTCCCATGCACAAACAATATAGCAAAGTATGAAGCCTTGGTCATTGGTCTCAAAATGGCAACAGAATGGAAAATCAAAGAGCTACATGTCTATGGTGACTCTCAACTAGTGATCAACCAAGTCAATGATGACTACCAAACCAAAGATGAGAAGCTTATCCCATACAAGCCCATGGTTAATGACTTTAAAGAGTACTTTGTGATCATATCCTTTAAGCAGATACCTCACATTGAAAACAAAGCAACAGATGCCATGGAAACCATTGCCTCACTCCTCAAGATCCCAAAGAATGAGTCATGGTACGAGTTCTTGGTGGAGTCAATTCAGCAACCAGCTTATGATCATCCTGAGACACACTCCATATGCCTATTAGTCAGATCTGATTCACCTTGGTATGGTAAGATTTACACTTACCTCAAGGACAATACCCTCCCACCTGTCTTGTCTTCAAACCAACGTCGAACCTTTATCTGTCAAACCTCTCGTTATACCATTATTGCTGACACCCTATACTAACGTGGTCTAAATGGTACTTTACTCCATTGTTTAGAATGAGAAGAATCTCAAACCGCCTTACAAGACGTGCACGAAGGAATTTGTGGAACAAACTCTAGCGGCCCTTCCTTAGCTAAGAAACTCATGTGTTTGGGATACTCTTGGCCGAACATGGAAACAGATTCATATTAGTTTATGAAGAAGTACAAGTAGTACTAGATACACTAAAACCTGATACATGCACCAGCTCAGGAGCTAAGACCTCTAACGACGCCCTAGCCCTTTTGTCAATGGGGACTCAACCTTGTAGGCAAAATCCACCCACCCTCATCCAACGGCCACAAATTCATAATAACCGCCACTAAATACTTTACCAAGTTGATTGAAGTTATTCCCCTCACCACCGTCACAGGCAAATAAATCTCCTCATTCATCCTTAATTACCTCATCTACAGATACAGAATTCCCTCATCCATTATCACAGATAACAAAAGACCTTTCAAAAACTAGGATGTGCAAGAGCTTTGTGACAGATTCAAAATCCAACACCGTTTCTCCACACCCTATTACCCCCAAGGCAATGGCCAAGCAGAAGCATCCAACAAAACAATCTTGAAACTCCTCAAGAAGACATTCAATGATGCTGGCCATGATTGACACATCTAACTCAATCCCGCTCTATGGGCCTATCGAACCAGTATACACGCTCCCACAGGTGCTACCCCTTATGCCCTTGTCTATGGCTCAGAAGTCATTTTGCCTATCGAGGTCAAGTTACCATCTCTAAGGGTGTCATTAAAAGGTCTCATAACTAATGAAGAGTATAGAGTTTCCAGATTACAAGAGCTAGAGCTGCTAGAGGAAAGGAGACACAAGGCCTTTAATCATCTCAAGGCATATCAGCAAATGATGTCACGAAGCTACAACCACAGAGTCTATCCAAGAGTCTTTAAGGTTGGAGATCTAGTACTTAAAGAAAATCCATGTAATCAACAGGATCAGGAAAAGAAAGGCAAGTTTGAACCCAACTAGCTTGGGCCTTATGTGATCGTTTCTGCCTATGGATCAAGGGCATATCAGAAGGTGAGTTGTTCAATGACCCAATCAACAGTATGCATCTTTGTCGGTTCTATACCTAAGAGAACCCCAATGTAAGGGGGGCATAAAATACAAAAAAATCAAAAAAATAGAAAAGTACAAAAAAATCAAAAAATCAAAAAATTAAAAAAAACAACAAAAAGATCATCCTTTGGTGAAAACCTGGCAAACAGGTACCTTGGATAGGTACCATGATGAAAACCTAGCAAATAGGCATCATGTGTCCTTTTAGCTTTCATGTAAATAAAAGCAAGTGGTGAAAACCTGGTAAACAGGTGTTACTTGTGGTAAACCACTTCCTCCATCTTTGGGAAACCAATCACCTTGTGTCCATTCTTCCTTTAATCATGTCCTATCTGATCCATATCTATTCCATAATAAAAACCTAATGATAACCTATCATGGCTTGATACTCTATCTCTTTTGTCACCTTGTCAACCAAGGTCTTATCGAGTATCCCATCCACAGTGTTAGCCTAGCATAGTGTCTGTCGTCAGTGTCATAGGGTCAACCCTGAACTCCGTTGCCTCTGCGCTATCACGTAGGTAAGGCCATTTTCAATGTGCCCCTAAGGCTCCACCTTCCTATCCATCCCATTTCTTGTCATTTATCCTCTAGTCCATCCATGGTCCAGGTCCCCGAACTACGTTGCCTCTGCGTCGTCACGTAAGCAAGGCCATTTAGCAATGCGCCCCCGAGGCACTAGGTTAGTCCCTTAGGGTCAATTTTATCAGGCATGCATGCAAGCACAAGCAAAGCCCACTCCCAAAGTAGAAATCTTGAGGCAAGGCATCAACCTATCCAACACAAAGCAAACACGAACATAATGTACTCAACTGATTCTATCTAACTTGTGGCAAGAAAAACACATCTAAAATGCAAGAATGTTTTGTGTTGATTAGGTTAACTTACAGAGTCTTGATTTTCGTTATTATGTCTTCCTATGCTACTCAAGGATGCCAAAAGCTAGAGATCCTATATACGCAAGAAATACTTAGGTCATCTCAATTCAATTATACTTTGATGCTTGTATTAACTTACTAAATCAAAATCCATGTAAGCAATACTCAGGTCATCTTGGTTCAATTATACCTAGATGCTTGTATTAACTTACAACATTTCAGAAAAAGTACCAAAAAAAATCGCCCAATGATGAAATAAGCACTTCAAGATACTTGCACCATCAAGATGTCAAAATAAAACACCATTTGCATTCATTATACATCCATAAAATCACCCATATCCCATACAATAAAGATCCAAAAAAATGCAGAGTATCAATACAAATGAAAGTTTTTGAGTCTTTCTACCAAGTCGGTCTTCAATCATACCTTCTGTCAATCATTGTGTCATCTCTGTGTCGATTGAGTACATTTGGACATAACAAAAACATACCATAGGTTTCATATCATATCACATGATTAAATCATTTACATACATAATAAGTGCATTAGGTCATCCATACACATTTTGCATCATAACATAGTGTCAAACTAGAAAAATCCAAAAAAATAGACAAAGACATGTAGCGCATCCTAATATCTGCATCATCATGTAGCTAGCATAACATACTTTTACACATCACATAGCATCATATAAAAGTCTACATTAGATAACATCACATAGCATCATACAAAAGTCGGCATTAGATAACATCACATAGCATCATATAAACATCTAAGTCTACATTAGATAAACATCACATAGACATAATCATAGTCTGCATCACATGAGTACCATCATACAATAGAAATGCATCCATAACATATAGTATGTACAATTGCATATGAATATCATAAATAGCTGCATCATCATATAAATATCAAGTAAAACATGTCCAAATGTACAATATATCAAAGTCCACCAAGACCATCTCTGAGTCAATGTCATATACAGTGTCTACATCTCAAAAAATAATGATACATGTCCCAAGTACAAAAGTGATACATATACATGTCAAAGCTATCCGTGCCATCAAAAAAGTATGTACATAAATGCCAAACTCTGTGCAAGTGTCAGCTAACCCTTCTGCTATGGGCCACTAGTACCAGCACTGCCCTCTCCATACCCTTCTCTGCTGGCCCCAGACTATTGTGGGCCCATCACACAGGCTCCCAACCATGAACCACCTGCTCTCTGCGAGGCCACAGACTAGCTCCTGTAGCTAGGTGCCCTCTTCTCTGCTGGTACGACACCATGATATAGCCCTTGATAGTACTATGTCTAAGCCTACAATCTGGGAAGCTCACCCTACACCTGTGCTAGTTGACCCTGTACCTGTGCCAGCTATGCCTGTACCTGAGCAAGCTATGAATATGCATGCTGCACCTGTCCAACTAAGAAGCCGCTCGTGCTATCTATGGCCAAGGCTGCCACCACCACGTCTCTCTCTACTCTGATGGACCGCACCCTTGCCAAGGCTAAGTCGTGCTCTCTAGAGATCTCTGCCATGCATTTGCATCTGTCTCTCTCCAGGCCTCAGCCATCCTGAGCTGTGCCCTCAGCTGTCTAACCTGTCCCCTCAGCATGGTGATAGCCTGCTCCTGAACACCTACCTAGACCAGACCCTGAGGAACCTGTCCCTATCCCTACACCTACTGCTGGGGCACCTGCTGTTGGGCCACCTGCTATGGTGGTAGCATTTGAACCTATGGCTGCACTACCTGCTGCTGGTGAGAAGATCCCTGCCCAGATCTCCTCCTTTATCTCGTTCTACCTCCCCCTCCACCATCCTCACCATCTCCACCATCTCATCCATCCACACCATCTCCTTCATCTCCTTGTCCTCCTCTCCTCCCCCGTCTCCTCCTCCTCCTCCTGCTGGCCCTGCCCTCGTCATCTGAATCCTCCTCGTCTATCCGAGGAACCAGCTCTCTGGGCCCTGAGTACCTCAAAAATGGGTGCACTGCAAACCACTCCTCGTAATCTGGAGTCATCCCTGCATCTGCCACCTCTCTCCTCATCGGCCAAGCAACATAAGAAGTCTGCCAGAACTTTGCCAATGCCTCCTCATAGGATGCCACTAGACTCCACCTGAACCTCTCTGCATGTGTCCACACAAACTGACCCTGCCCCTATGGCATGCCTTGTCTCCTCCCAAACTGCCTCCGCACTCTACTGACAATCTGTCTCTCTAAAATAAATCGGGTCCTGCCTATGAGCCACCGAGTATGAAAGCAGTAGGGTAGCTCATCGTCCTCATCATCCCAAGGCTCACAGTCCAGACTACATCTACACCATCCAAGGCATGTCTCCAGTACTCAAGCTTTCCCAGGTTGTGCTAGGAAATCTCTCCTGTGTATCCATAGCTATAGGGCTCGCCCCTCTATCTAGCAAAGACATATATCAGCTACGTAATGGCGATATGCTCCCATAGCCAAAACTGCAACAATGAAACACCTTTGGATAGACTGGTACCCCTGTGGTATACCACCTGATGCATATCGTGGTATAGGTGTGCCAATACATAGACACCCCAAGCATAGTGAGTGCCCTCTGTGACCATCCTCTCCATGATCCATCCCCATCCAATCAGGAACCCATGCAATCTCCTATCGGGGCATATAATGCCTCTGATCACTCCTGCCACTATACCAGGGAAGTAGTGATAGTAATCATGTATATCCTACTAGGAGATAACTTGACAGTCTAGCTCAGGATCATCAAATACCTATCTACACTCTGCAAGGCCTGCATCCTGCTGAGGATCATACTCCACAAGCTCACCTTGTATCGGCAAGTGTAGAATCCTGTAGACATCCTCAAGAGTAACTGCCATCTCACCAGTCAGGAAGAGAAAAGTCCCATCCTTGCTATGGAATCTCTCCATTGCGGCAGTCAATAATCTGAGGTTCGCATGAACCTCAAGCATGAAGCAAACATAATCAAGGCCCATAGTGTCGAGAGCCTCTTGATCTATCTCCGTGACCATGTAGCACTACAACATCGGTAAGGGAAACTCCTCCCTCGACATAAGTGTATCTCGAATGTCCTCCTGCAAGCATGCAAGGCAACGCAACGCGTCAACCTAAAGCTACCAAAACATATCTAAAGAATCATATCAACTAACTTAGCATATCAAATTGATCAAAACAACATACTACATCTCTTGACTAGATTCCTGCAATCTTGGAGATAGCTTATCGATTGACGCATCAAGCAAGATGTCAATTGAGTCAATTTTGTTATGTAAACTAACTATCCTATGCATATGCCCTGAAACAGAGGGTAAATACACAATTTCTCAGCAAATGCGCCACTTCTGGCAAATGTGCCGCAACATTTCTTAAATGAGTTGATCCATATCATATGTGCAGCTATACCTAGTATATGCGCAACCTAATCCTATGTGCTGAAAGACAACATGCATGTGCAGCCAAAACATGCATGCGCCAACTTGTTACATGCATGCACAGAAGTCGTATATGCGTAGTTTCTTATCTCAAATGCGCTACAGGAAATCAAATGCGCAGTTCTGCATGTCATATGTGCCAAACTACCTTCCTGCACATTTGTTTTGCCTATTTTTCACTAGTATTTATTACTCATAAATGACCCTAGTTGAAATTTTTTGAGTTACATACCGGTGGTCTTGCCTCAGCTAGCCGATCAAACAGAAAAAACTCACTCAAAGCGGTGCTCCTCGCGCAGAATATCCATCTCAATGCTGACTACTATATGCTCCTATGCTCTCCTAAGCTCTCAAAGACAAATCAACTAAAGCCAAGTGTACAAATGACTTGTCTTGTGGACCCAGCTCCTATATATAGCAAGCAAACCCTAAACTGGCTGTGTGATGACTATGACTACTTCCCGCACCCGTTTCTTACCATTTCTCCAAAACTCATTCCTATTTCCTTCAATCCTAACCTAGTTTTTCACCTTCTTCATCGTGAGATTGTCCGTCTCTCATCCATCTACCTTCTTCCCATCCAATCTCCCGAGGAGGCATCCTACCGTCATTAAACATGTACCAGGGGCAAACTGGGGCATGTATCATTATTAGAAATTATATTCTTTGAGGCAACGTCATAAATTGCATTGCATCAAAGAGGAGCAAAATGTATACGCCTAAAAATGACACGACTATGTCCAAATAAATATTCTTAATATTTATTTAAGTCAAATTTCCCTATCAATAAATAAATAAATAAATTTATTTGATTCATATTCTCCCAACAATTAAATAAAATCAATTTAATTAAAATTCTTCTAATTCTTCCAACAAATTAAATAGTATCAATTATTTAATTAGTTCTCCCAAATTCATTCTAAATTAAATAATATCAATTATTTAATTATTTCTTCCAATAATATCTTCTCTAAATTTAAATAAATCAAATATTTATTTAAGTTGTCTATTTCTTCTAAATTTAGTTATCTCTAAATATAATTCAATCCTTGTGCACATGCAATTGAATATTCTAAATATTTAATTGATCTAAAATATCTTCTCATCCTCATGCAATTTCCATTCTCTAGTTCTATTCTCTTAACTAATTAATCTATTCTTTTAATTGATTTATCTCTTCAGTTAACTCATTCTTTTATTTTATCAACTCCTCTCATGTAAAATAGAGCAAGACACTTGTCTTCTTCTTATTCACACACGTTCCTCAACCATTCTCAACTGTTGGTCTTCTCATTCTTTCTATACCATTGATCTTCTCTCTCTCAAATCTATAAATCGAACCCTGTTCCTCCATTTCATTCATCCAAGCCTTCAGTATTGTTACTCTCCAGGAATTACTAGCGCGCCTTTGGCACCCACGTCATTCCTTTTGCTTACGATCAACTTGTTACCATATCACTACCATTGTTGTGAAGCTCATCTTCATTACAAAGCATTATCATAGCCATTATCCACTGACAATCTTGAAAAAGAAAGGAAGTGCACTCTCTGAGGGCCTTATTCACACATGCAAGATCGATTGAGATAGGCAACCAACGGAAGCTATAAAGTATTGAGGTTTGCAAAGGTTTTTTCTTTGTTTGTTTGATCTTGATTATTTCCCTTTTCATTGAGTTTTAGGTATTATTGATATTGATATGTTGATTATTTATGTTTAATCCAATTTTCCCTTAACACAAATATATTGTTGGGAAGTGTATGGGTGATGCTTTTACGATGTATTGAACATGTTTTTTGAGCTGAGATAAGTGTATGTTTAGGTCTGATATAAAAATTAGAACTTCATAAAATTAGGATTTGAGCAAAAAAATCAGAATTGTTGCATATATCCCATTTGGGATATTACAATAGTCTAGTTAAGTTGGAGTTTTGATTTACTAGATGGCAGCCCCTTGTTCTATCCACATGCATTTTGTATTTGTTGAATGATCTCCTCTAGTTGGATGACAAAGTCAAGAACAATATGCATGAATGAATTCCTAGAGACATGACAGTTCTAACATCCTTTCTACAACTTTTATGTTTCCTTTGACAAATATAAACTCCTATTGACTATCCTTCATTGAATCTAAACCCACTCTCCTCTCTCCACCAAGACCTAAGGTTTATGACACAAGTTCCAATGCTTTAAACCCACCTAATCATGACTATACAATCTCTTTTGACGATAACAATCTTTTTCAAACAATGTTTAAATGGTTTCTAAAGCACATAATGGAAATCTCCTTACATATTTAGTGTATTCATCCCAATGTAGAAACTTATGATGTATATGATACCCCCAATGATCTTAACTAAAGATGAATGTCATGACAACCTCATGTCTCCATGGCTGCACTATTTGAGATGGCAATTATATAATCATTGACAACATAGTGACATGGATAGATTTTTAACTTACATAGTGTCTAATTATGTAAAGATTGATTCAAGGAGATCCATGACTATTCTAGGGTTTAGGGAAAGATTATATCGTCATGGATCAAAGCACGACTATTCAAAATTGACCAAGATAACTTCCAAATTTCCTCATAGTTATATAATGGCAGTTAATAGTTTTGTGGCAGTTTTAGGGCTCTTTTGGTATGATAGTCCCTTGACTATTTTTTTGTTTTAATAGCGACGATTAAGGGTTTGGAAACATGCAACTTGATCATTAAATGTTGATGACAACTCTATGGTGTTGTCATAGTGATCTCCTACATAATAGGATAACTTGCTAGGTAAGATCCATCATGGTGTCATAATGTAATGAGAAGCTTGATAGATGGTCAAGAATGAAGAACCTTGGCAACCATGATTAGAAACATAATGAAATACCCATACAACATCAACAACACACTCATAAAATTTCAATGTATAATTAGTTTACAATGGTTGATTTATGATCAATAACATGTTATAGATTGATTTCTTGTTATATATGATTATTTTTCTTGGTAGAAAGATGTTATATGTAGTTTCATACCTCAATAGATAAGTTGATCTTAATTTCCACGTGATTGTAGTTTTAGTTAGATATAGGATTTTCTTAGAACATTTGACATGTGAGTTCTTTTCATTCAAGAACACTAGATTTGACATGTTAGATTTTCTTAGAACACTACATTTGATATAGAAACTACTAGATTTGATATGATAATCATTGATAATTTCTCATCTTACATGTTAAACATGCAAGATACATGTTAAAAATGATAAAACTTGTGATGTTTTTCATTCAATCCAAGATAGTTATTTTTGTATTAATGAGCAAAGACATGTTTGTGTGTTTACCCATTTATAACGTATCCTCGTTTCACCTTCTACATGTATAACATATCCTCATTTCACCTTCTAAATGTTTGACATTATTTTCTTAAGCTCATTTCACCTTATATATGTTTAACATGATTTTCCTATCATCATTTCATTGTCTATAGGTCTAGTATACCCTCATTTCACCTTCCATATGGGTTATGGTAAGAGCGAAATGAGGTAGAGAGGAAGAGAGAGAGATAGGGAGAGACATGTACATTTGGCATGATTTGCAATCCTCATTTCACCTTCTATATGGTCTACATACTTTGCATATCCTCGTTTTCCTCACGTCTACATAAGTTATGGAAAGACTAGAATAAGTTGTGCCCTCAGTGCCTTCCAATGTTTGTGGGGGAGTGAACATTTTGCCCTTGGAGACGACAAAGATGACTACACAGGGAGAGAGATACATTTGGCATGATTCATATTTGGATAGTCTAACTGACAACACTAATAGCTTAGGGTGGGTGGTTTTATGCTAATGGAGGCCTTGTTTTGTTCCCTAGGTGTCCCAATCGAATCAGGCTACAGTGTACTAGCAAAGTCTCTTAAGAGACCTAAGAGCAAAAAATTGCCAAACTTTGATGGAGTAGTTCTTTTACTTCATGGCACCCAAGAATGATCCATTTGGACCTACAGCTAGATGTCAGACCCCTCCACAATATCATCTCTCAGTTT
The DNA here is from genome assembly GCA_027924645.1 of Cunninghamia lanceolata. Classification (NCBI taxonomy): domain Eukaryota; kingdom Viridiplantae; phylum Streptophyta; class Pinopsida; order Cupressales; family Cupressaceae; genus Cunninghamia; species Cunninghamia lanceolata. The sequence continues at coordinate 13,583,351 of BSBN01000193.1, forward strand.
TGACCAACTCAACATTGTTTGACCGTGCCAACGGGGGATGCATTCTTGAAAAATGACTCAGTGACATGTGTAAAGGTGTCAGGAGCCATATTTTGCATTCTTCACCTCATGCGACCTAACAAATGGTACTGATAGGTTAAGGTGGGTGGGCTTATGCTAGTGGAGGCCTTGTTTCATTACCCATGTGTCCAAATCAAATTGGGCTACAGTGTACTGGCAAAGTCTCTTAAGATCCTAAGAGCCAAAACTGCCAAACTTTGATGGAGCAGTTCTTGGAATTCATGGTAGCTGAGAATTTTTTGCTTGCACCTATAGGTATAGGTGGGGTCCATCCACAATAACCTCTCTCAGTTTTGGTCAGCTGCAATCTGTTTGACCGCGTTGAAATCAAATGCATTCTTGCAAAATGCATCAGTTTCATGTAGCACAACCTTGCCATGTGCCATATTTTTTGTTCTACTCATCGTGGGGCCGAACCGACTATGCCAAATTATCAGGGTGGGTGGGTAAATGCTAGGGGAGGTCTCATTTTATGCGCCAAGTGTCCCAGTCATTTAGGGCAATAGACTACCGGCAAAGTCACTTAAGATCCCTAAGAGCAAAAAACTGCCAAACTTTGATGGAGCAGTTACCTGAATTCCTAGCAAATGGGAATGTTCTCTTTAGATCTATAGGTGCATGTGGGGTCCATCCACAATAACCTCTCTCATTTTTGGTCAATTCCAATCCGTTTGACCGTGCCGAAATCAAATGCATTCTTACAAAATGTTTAAGTTTCATGCAACACAACCTTGCCAGGTGCCATATTTTTTGTTTTGCTCATTGTGGGGCTGAACCGACTGTGCCAATGCATCGGGATGGGTGATTAAATTCTAGAGGTTTCATGCACCAAGTGTCCCTATTGTTCGATGCAGCAGGCTACTAGCAAAGTCACTTAAGATCCCTAAGAGCAAAAAACTACCAAACTTTGACGGAGTAGTTATCCAAATTCATGGCTTCTGGGAATGTTCTATTTAGACCTACAAGTTCATGTGGGGTCTATCCACAATAACCTCTCTTAGTTTTGGTCACCTCCAATATGTTTGACCATGCCGAAATCAAATGCATTCTTGCAAAATGCTTCAGTTTCATGCAATGGAAAGTTGTTAGGAGTGACATTTTGCATTCCATAGCTCATGGGGCCGAATGAACTGTGCCAACGCATCGGGGTGGGCAGTTAAATGACAGGGGAGGTCTCTTTTAATGTGCCAAGCATCCCAATCATTCGAAGTAGCAAGCTACCAACAAAGTCACATAAGATCCTAAGAGCAAAAACTACCAAATTTTGACGGAATAGTTCTTAGAATTTGTGGCAATTGGGAATGTTTCATTTATACCTACAGGTGCATGTGGGGTCTCTCCACAATATCTTCTCTTAGTTTTGGTCAACTCCAATCCGTTTGACCATGCCAAAATCAAATGTATTCTTGTGAAATGCTTAAGTTTCATGCAGCACAACCTTGCTAGGTGCCATATTTTTTGTTCTGCTCGTCGTGGGGCCAAACTGACTACACCAACGTGTCAGGGTGGGCAGATAAATGCTAGAGGAGGTCTCATTTCATGGGCCAAGCATCCTAGTCATTCCAGGCAGTAGGCTACTGGCAAAGTCCCTTAAGATCCCTAAGACCAAAAACCTACCAAACTTTGACGGAGCAATTCTCAAAATTCATAGTAGCTAGGAATATTTCATTTAGACCTACAGCTGTACGTGGGGTCCATCCATAATAACCTCTCTCAGTTTTGGTCAAATCCAATCCATTTGACCATGCCAAAATCAAATGCATTCTTGCAAAATGCTTTAGTTTCATGTAGTGGAAAGGTGCTAGGAGTAACAATTTGTATTGCATAGCTCGTGGGGCTGAACAGATTGCACCAAGGCATCAAGGTGGTCGGGTAAATACTAGGGGAGGTCTCATTTCATGTGCCAAGTGTCCCAATCGTTCAAGGCAGCAGGTTACAAGCAAAGTTACTTAAGATCCTAAGAGCAAAAACTGCCAAACTTTGATGGAATAGTTCTCAGAATTCGTGGGAGCTGCAAACATTTTGTTTGGACCTATAGGTGTATGTGGGGTCCATCCACAATAACCTCTCTCAGTTTTGGTCAACTCCAATCTATTTGACCGTGCCGAAATCAAATGCATACTTTCAAAATGCTTAAGTTTCATGCAGCATAACCTTGTTAGGTGCCATATTTTTCATTCTGCTAGTCATGGGGTTGAACTGACTGCGCCAACACATCGAGGTTGGTAGGTAAATGCTAGGGGAGGTCTCATTTCATGCGCCAAGCATCCCAGTCATTCCAAGCTATAAGCTACCAATAAAGTGACTTTACCGGTAGCTTACAACCTGGAACAACTGCGACCCTTGGCACATGAAATGAGACCTCCCCTAGCATTTACCTACCCACCCCAATGCATTGGAGCAATCCATTCAGCCCCATGAGCTATGGAATGCAAAATGTCACTCCTAACACCTTTCAACTTTGTCGGTAGCTTGCAGCCTAGAATGACTGAGACACTTGGCGCATGAAATGAGACCTCCCCTAACATTCACCTACCCACCTAGATGTGTTGGCACAGTCGGTTCAAGCCCATGACCTGTGGAATGCAAAATTTTAGTCCTAGCAACTTTTGACTTTGTCGGTAGCTTACAGTCCAAAATGACTAGGACACTTGGCACACAAAATGAGACCTCCCCTAACATTTACCCATCCACCCCAACATGTTAGCGTAGTCGATTCGGTCCCACGATGAGAAAAATAAAAAATATGGCACCTAACAAGGTTGTGTTGCATGAAATTGAAGCATTTTGCAAGAATGCATTTGATTTCAGCACGGTCAAACAAATTTGAATTGACCAAAACTGAGAGAGGTTATTGTGGATGGACCCCACATGCACCTATAGATCCAAATGGAATGTTCCCATCTGCCACAAATTTTGATAATTATGCTATCAAAGTTTGGCAGTTTTTGCTCTTAGGATCGTAAGTGACTTTGTCGGTAGCCTGTTACCTCAAACGATTGGGATGCTTGGAACATGAAATGAGACCTCCCCTAGCATTTACCCACCTACCCCGATGTGTTGGCATAGTCCGTTCAGCCCCACGAGCTATGGAATGCAAAATGTCACTCCTAGCACCTTTCCACTACATGAAACTGAAGTATTTTACAAGAATGCATTTGATTTCAGCACGGTCAAACAGATTGGAGTTGACCAAAACTGAGAGAGGTTATTGTGGATGGACCCTACGTACACCTATAGGTTCAAACAAAACATTCCCATCTACCACGAATTCTAAGAACTACTCTGTCAAAGTTTGGCAATTTTTTAGTCTTAGAGATCTTAAGGGACTTTGTCGATAGCCTGTTGCCCGGAATGACTGGGATGCTTGGCCCATGAAACAAGACCTCCCTTGGCATTTACCCACCCACCTCAACATGTTGGTGTAGTAGGTTTGGCCCCATGATGAGCAAAACAAAAAATATGGCACCTAACAAGGTTGTGTTGCATGAAACTGAAGCATTTTGCAAGAATGCATTTGATTTTGGCACAATCAAATGGATTTGAGTTGATCAAAACTGGGAGAGGTTATTTTGGAAGGACCCCACATGCACTTGTAGGTCCAAATAGGACATTTCCTGCTACCATGAATTCTGAGAACTGCTCCGTCAAAGTTTGGTAGTTTTTTGGTCTTAGGAATCTTAAGGGACTTTGCCAGTAGCCTCCTTCCCGGAATGACTAGGATGCTTGGCCCATGAAACAAGGTCTCCCTTGGTATTTACCCACCCACCCCGACATGTTGGCATAGTCGATTCGGCCCCACGATGACCAGAACAAAAAATATGGTACCTAGCAAGGTTGTGCTGCATGAAACTAAAGCATTTTGCAAGAATGCATTTGATTTCGCCACGATCAAGCAGATTTGAGTTGACCAAAACCAAGAGAGGTTATTGTGGACAAACTCCACATGCACCTATAGGTCCAGACAAAATGTTTCCATCTACCACGAATTTCAAGAACTACTCTATCAAATTTTGGTAGTTTTTTGCTCTTAGGGATCTTAAGGGACTTTGTCAATAGCCTGCTGTCTGGAATGACTGGGACACTTGGCCCATGAAACGAGACATCCCCTATCATTTACCCACCTGCCCCAACACATTGGCATAGTCAATTTGGCCCCACAATGAGTAGAACAAAAAATATGGCACCTAGCAAGGTTGTGTTGCATGAAACTTAAGCATTTTGCAAGAATGCATTTAATTTTGGCACTGTCAAATAGATTGGAGTTGACCAAAATAAAGAGAGGTTATTGTGGATGGACCCCACCTGCACCTGTAGGTCCAAATGGAATGTTCCCAGCTGCCATGAATTCTGAGAATTATTTTGTCAAAGTTTGGTAGTTTTTGCTCTTAGGATCTTAAGTGACTTTGCCAATAGCCTGCTGCCTCAAATGATTGGGATGCTTGGCACATGAAACAAGACCTCCCATAAAATTTACTTGCCCACCCCAATGAGTTGGCACAATCCATTTGGTCCCACGAGCTATGGAATGCAAAATTTCACTCCTAGCACCTTTCCACTGCATGAAACTGAAGCATTTTGCAAGAATGCATTTGATTTTGGCATGGTCAAATGGATTGGAGTTTACCAAAACTGAGAGAGGTTATTTTGGATGGACCCTACATGCACCTGTAGGTCCAAACAGAACATTCCCAGCTACCATAAATTCTGAGAACTACTCTATCAAAGTTTGGTAGTTTTTTGGTCTTAGAGATCTTAAGGGACTTTGCTAGTAGCCTGCTGCCTAGAATGATTGGGATGCTTGGCCCATGAAATGAGACCTCCCCTAGCATTTACCCACCTGCCTTGACACGTTGGCGCAGTTGGTTCAGCCCCACGATGAGCAGAACAAAAATAATGGCACATGGCAAGGTTTTTGCTCTTAGGATCTTAAGTGACTTTGCTCTTAGGGAATAATGTACCGGCAAATACCCTAGTTTTCATAGGGGGAGACGTGATTTTAAGATGTTTTGGGAGTATTTTTAAGAGGTTTTGGGGATTGATTTGAAGAGATATACTAGTTTATTGTTAAAATATTCATGACATCAAGTCACTACATATATAACCATCAAATTTAGCATTAAACATAATGAGAAAACACACCTTTAAGAGTGTACTACTAAAATCACATGAAATGGTTATCAATTATTAGCACCAGATGTGAAGAAACACTAAGAGGATACTTAAGATGGAAACATTATTATATTATGGTCATAATCTCCTCATAGGATATACAAAATATACAAATATACAAATATAAAAAATGTCTCCATGATGGAAGCTAAATGCTTTAACCACTGATCTCAATCCCTTGAATACACTAGCTTGATAGTTTAAAACACCTGCATTTATAAGTTAAAGTTTTGTTAAGTAAAGTAAACACCATTAAGTACAACTAACTTAATATTTTTATAAGAAGTTTGATGAAAGATGTCTTATATGTCACCTTAGGAATTTTATCGAATGTCTCCAAAATGAAATCTAAATGCTTTAACCATAATCTCAGTACCTTGAATGTACAATTGCTCTGTTATCCAAAACACCTGCATTTGTATATTAAAATCTATCGAGCAAAAAAAACTTAAAACACTTGCATTTATAAATCCCTTTGTATCATCTTGTATATACCCTCCTTCTCCTTTGCATGGATTGTCTACTTCTCCTTTAAATTGTGAATGTTGACAATGTCCCCTTAGAAGATGGTAGTCTTATATGATGCTAATTTGATACCCTACTAAGACCACAACCTAAATTTATAACATAAAATAATTTGACAAGCCACGTGAATTATTTGACAAGCCAAGTGAACTATTTAACAAAACAACTCAAAGAGATGTTGTCTGATGGAATGCAATGATTGCAAGATATGCACAAAATAGATTTGTTGTTTTAGAAAATTTTAAGAAAATCATTTATAGGACTGTTATACTAGTGGACATATGAACATGGTCATGGTGGTGAATAGGACTATTATACTAAACCATATGAACAACCTTTTCCAGAATCCTTTGTTCTTGTTCCAAAATGGGATCTTTGAAATAGGGTACATGGACATCCATCAAAACATAAAGCAGGATTTTGTTAGACTATGTAGTTGTAACTACCCTAGTAGACATGTATGCAAAGTGTGGAAGGATAGACAAGGCACGTGAATTGTTTGACAAAACACCTCAAATAGATGTCATCTCATGGAATGCAATGATTGCAAGATGCAAAAAATTGGTTTATTGATAAGTTTGTACAAACATTTTTAAAAATGCAATTGGTGGGTGTAAAGCCAAATTCCACAACCTTTTCCAATATCATCCCATCCTATGCTAAAATGTGATATTTGGAATAGTGTATGGACATCCATAAAAGAATAAAGGATATGGTAATTTTATCAGATGTTGTAGTTGCAACTACCCTGGGAGAAATGTATACAAAATGTGGAATCATAGACAAGGGCAGTGAACTAGTTGACATGATGCCTCAAAGAAATGTGGTCTCATGGAATGTCATGATTGTAGGATATGTACAAAATATATTTTGCAAGGATGTTCTCAAAATCTTTGAATTAATCAAGCACTTTGGAACTTATCCTAACATTGTAATCTTTTCTTGTGTTATATTTGCATGTAGCCATACAAGTTTAGTGGATGAGGGTTGTACATACTTTAATCACATTTGTAACTCTTGTTGTAAATTAATGATCAATTATAGGATTGTTATAGGTAATTAGTGGCAACATAGTGGCAACATAGAGGTAATTAGCATCATTTAAAAGGGGGATTCATAACCTAAAACTTGTCATTTATATGAAGTATTGTTGCATGGACAAGAACACAAAATGGAGGCAAAGGACCAGTGTTATCCTAATTTTTAAAAAATAGTCATACTCTGCCCTATGATAGTTATGAGGGTATGAGGGCAGTGTTGTGGAAGGTAGTCCATGTGCCAAAAGGATTACCATAAATGATGTCACCTCCAAGGTTCATCAAGAGAATGACCTAGCAATGAAGTGAACCACCATCTAGAAGAATGAAACATAAGGTTTCAAGGAGGCTTTCAAATAAAAATAATTGTTGTTGATTATGGAGCATTGTCATGCCTTAGGAAAATCATAAAATAGATGATTTCCATCATTTTATGAAGGATGACCATGCAATAAAAGAAAGAAGTCCACATATAGGGGAAGCGTTGGGCAAAAAGAAATCCCGACAAGAATGGGTACCCATTTTTAAAAAATGGGTACCTGTTTAAGAATGGGCGCCCCAGCCTAGAACGGGTACCCATTTTTTTAAAGAATAGGTACCCATTTTGTTTTTTATTGTTTTTAGAAATGGGTACCCATTTTGATTTTTATTATTTTTAGAATGGGTACCCATTTTGTTTTTTATTATTTTTTAGAACTAGTACCCATTTTTAAAATTTTGAATTTCACACCCACGTTTTTGGTTTGGTTTTAGGCTTGGGAAATGCATGGGTAGCTGACCTTGAGCCTTGGACCTGAAAGTATTTGTCTAAGTACAAAACAATAGAAAAGATTGAATTTACCTATATGGCTGACGACATTTTTTCTGAAATTATTTACAAAATTGAAACCCATTATAGATGATGATGTGTCATTTTCAAATATGTAATTTATCTATTAGAATTATTTTTCTATTTATTAATTAATTTATGAGAAAAATGGTCCAAAAACTTGAAATGACAGGTGTTTGCATTTTTTTAATAACTTTCAATTTTTAATTTTTTTTTTAAAATTATGTCATCAATCTACACATCATTCTTTACACAATGAAAAAAAAATCATTTTATGATTATTTTTGCTCAAATTATGTTCGTCGTACATAAGGGGTTTTCAAATACAACAATTAGGGCTAATAAAAAATTAATTAAAAAAATATTTGGAAAAAAATTATAAAAAAATATCCTCATCAAACTTCACTGTACCACACATCTTTCCCCAAAAGGATTTAGAAAAATACTTTTATTTAGGTCAGATTATGTTGGTCGTACATATGCATGGTATGGTAAAAAAAGTGACTTTTAAACAGTGTTTTTTAGAGATGCCTATTGAAAATCAATTTGTATCATCTGGGTATTAAAATAAATTACATATTTGAAAACTAGACTCTGAATACTACATTTCATATTGATGACTTTTTTTAATATTCAACATTTAAGTGCTTCAAATTTTTAGGTCAAATGTGACAAATTCTGAAAATTAGGGAAAACACTTCCACTTTTAGCCAAAAAGTGGATCCAACTTCTTACACTAACCCCATGGAAAGGAGAAGCTAGGTGTTGTCTTAGGAAGTGTGAAGACCATCCAAGGGGCAATGATGAGGTCAAAACACTAAGGATTATGAAGGAGAAAGTTTGAAGGAAGGTTTCCAAAGGACTCAAATACTATGATAGTCATAGTGGACTGATGTACATAAATAGTTTTGTTCCTTCAAAACTGTCATGAGTATTGTCATAAAGGAAAATAGGGCTGCCAAGAGACTGTTGCATGATCCTATAGCTACGTACAACCTTCCTAAGTGTCCATTTTTTTATGCAATTGGCGGGTCTAAAGCTAAATTCCACAACCTTTGCTAGTATCCTCCCTGCATGTGCTAGCATCAAAGCATGAAGGATATGGGAAAAATGCCAGATGTTGTAGTTACAACTGCCCTAGGAGACATGAATGCAAAGTGAGGAAGCATAGGCAAGGCACATGAACTATTTGGTGGAAGACTTCAAAGAAATGTGGTCTAATGGAATGTCATGATTGCAGGATATGAACAAAATGGATTTGTTGAAAAAGGCTTTAGACACTTTCAAGAAAATGCAATTGGCGGGTGTAAATTAAAATTCCACAACCTTTGCTAGCATCCTCCCTGCATGTGCCAAAATGGGATCTTTGGAACAGGGTATTGACATCCATCAAAGCATGAAGGATATGAGAATTTTTTTCATATGTTGTAGTTGCAATTACCCTATGACACATGTATGCAAAATGTGAAAGCATAGACAAGGAACATGAATTGTTTGGCAGAACACATCAAATACATGTCATCTCATGGAATGCCTTGATTGAAGGATATGCACAAAATGAATTTAGAAATTAGTATGTAGAAAAATATAGAAAGTAAAATATTAAGAAATACAGATGAACACTAAAAATCGTACCTCAGGTATAGTCAAAATAACCTACAATACCATGCAAAATAACCTTATTCACAGTCATGTATAGTCAAAAGCACGCATTATAGTTAAAGAAACAAGATTTTTAATAAAACAATTCTTAAAAATAGAAAAAACAAGAACAAGTTAAGATAAAAATTGTCATACTTGTCCATTTGGAAGTTTAAATGCTAATCAAGCGTACCTGAGGGGTCATCTCTTACCTTCATAGTATCTAATATTGCTTCATGATCAGTATTACTAATTGTCCATAGTTGTTTTATTTTTGGTTTTGCATGATGCTTTAGTAACTTAATATTTGTTGCTACAACTAGGTGCAAATACATCAATATGGTTTTATGCTTCTCAAATTCTTCAAAGATAGGGATGCCATTCTTTCTAATCATATATGTTCACAACCAAGTCCCAGCAATAACAACTGATCCTATAGGATATGTGAACACATCATCATCTGTTGTAGGTAGTGTTAGTTTTTTTTTCCCTGTACACATCATGCCAACCAATAGTCTGATCTCTCTTCATTTCCATGCGATGCAACAACTGCATAAACATGACCTAGTTGTACAAGGTCTAAAAGATGTTCATAGTCAAATGAGCTCTCCATGTTATTGACTAAAGATTATTGACCTTGAGATAAAGGGATTAAATATCATGGAATCCATGCATCTAGCCACTCACTTGACTCAAAATTATCCCAATCACATTTAATACAACTCTGACAAAAACAAGCTAACTCTCGTGTCCAAATAGTCCATGCACTTACATCTGAGCTTTGAAATGAATGCATCTTTGACAATTCATTGATTCTATGACAATCTAATTTCTCTCTCGATATCCCCTCATCAACCAACCAAAAGAACCTGTGCACTTCTGAATCAAGAGCCACTCCTTGTGACAATGCATAGTTACACCACTTGACAATAGAATCTGCATCACTGAATGTAGCACCACCTCTAATCTTTAGTTGTTCTTTAAAAAGAGCTCTCTTCACGCATGCACCCGCTCCATCATGTTCACCTTTTCTTTGCCCAGCTTAAAAAAAATCCAAATATGAGGTATACCATTCTCTACATGCATTCTTCTCAACCAATAGAACATATGAGCATTCTTGAATTGACTGGTACAATTATCTGACCAAATGAGATGTTGATCCATTCTAATATCTTTTTCCTGCAAAAACCCATTAAATTGTTGAAAATAATATTGCACATACTTTGATGAATGAGATCAATCATCACTCATGTAAAAATGGTATTCTCTGACAATATTAATGTTTTCTTTTGTACTCTCGGGAGCATGTCTGTATGTGATGTGAACAAAAATAGCAATCTGAATATTATTGCAGTATTGGGATTGCACTTCATTTTGGGGTTGCAACATGTAGTTTTCTACAAAATCAACTACAGAGAAAATAGTTCTAATCGAGAAAAAGTCTACATATCCTGAATTATTGATCTAACCATCGAGACTTGTGGTTGTGTCTGGCATACTTGTAGAAAAGATTTGTCTTAAAATCATCAATAAAATCAGTAATACTTACCTCTCTTACAATCAACTCACATCTATAACCTTCACCTCCACTTTTCAAATTGTATTTCACTATCTCATATCTCTTTTTCTCAACCATTCTCTTTCTAAAATCATGCTTGCTACCCTCATGAAAACATGATACAAACTTTGATAACCCACCACATTGTAAAAACTTTTCATTTAAACAATCATTCTTGTAGAAAATGCAACCATCATATCTAATACATAGAAATAAATCTAATAAGTCCCTAGATGACTTTGGTAGATGAATTGCACCACACTTTTGTAACATTTCATTAGTGTTCAAAGTAGGACGAATATTGCATAATAATTCATGATACATAGAAAACTCTACATGGTATTTGCAACAAAATGTATTACAAATTTTAAGAGGAACACAATAAAATGGCTTAAGAGATTCAAATGCTCTTTGTGAGATTGTCATACCTGGGTGTGTTTCACAATATTGTTTGTACAATGTTGTTTGGCTACATTCTAAGTAATGCTTAGGATGTGGTGTGTGGTCTTTATCACCAATTCTTAACTTTAAAACATCTTTTGCTTTCAGTGATACCCTAGAGTTAGTGTGCCAAAATCATTCAATTTCTTCCTTTGTGCTATTGATTAGCTTCTTATCAACTCGTGGAAGCCTACCACTGAAAGAGCAAGAATCATTTCCAAGAGGACTATCTAGTCTTGATCTTAATGGTAGTGCTTTTGACAATGTTTTACGATTCAATCTTAAGTCAACACAAGTTTGCCTCATTAATTGAGTCTTTCTTAATTGTTTGCTTACTATTGAGGTTGTTATAAATCTATGGGCAGATCTTTTATATTTCTCCTTGCTAGTTTTTCCAATAGAATTGAGTGCATTGAAAAGGCTTCTAACAATAATTTTATTTTGATCGGACACTTTGTTTAACCGAATCTTTAATTTCTTTAGTAAAGGTCTCATTTTGTACATATTTAGTAATTGCACAAAAAGTTGGCATTGTTTGGTTAATGTTTTATTCTAAAAGTATTCATTGAAGAGTTTTGAATCCTATAACTGAACCATTCGTGACGACCTCTTGCCTTCAAGTTTTTCCATTATGTTCTCATCAATTTCAAGTAACCATTTTTTGGTTCTTGGATGTTTTCTAATTTCATCATGCTTATTCTCTTCTTGACAAACATCCTCCCTTCTTATGTAATTTGGAGATACTTTGATTTTCATTGTTTCATCCATGTTATCAACCTCGTCAATTTTATAAACAAATGGATTATGGAGTGCAAATTCAACATCATGAGGTTCATATCAACTTTCTTCAATCGCATATCTTTTTTTTCTTCTTCTTCTTTATCCATGGTATTGGTCTTATCAATAGGTGTTTCATAACATTTTGCTACATTTTCATTTGCAATATCATGGTCAATTTCATTCTTATCTAAACATTCATTATAATCAACATTAACACCTTCAATTTGCATGTCATTAGATGGTAAAAAAGAAGCTTCACCTTGATGAGCATCCACCAAACCCACTCTTCCAAGCCTCTTCCTTGCTCTATCATTTTCCCTAATTGCTTCAATTTCCTCCAATGTAACTTTCCTCCTTTTTTCTTTACGATGACTGTTTCTCCCCATTAGGGGAACAAAAAGATCACCCTTATGATTGTAACAAGCAAATTGTGTGTCCAAAAGTGGATAAAAATGTTTTTTCTACTATAACAGGTAGATATCATGGGTTTTTTGATAGAAGAGGGTCTATGGGCATGGTTGTCAGACCCAACAACATTCCTTTTGTCTTTTTTTTGGCTTTTACATAACGGATATCCATTACCTAAAGCCCAATTCTTTGGGCAACAAATATCCCTTCTACAAAAAGGATATCCATTTTGTAAAATAGATATCCATTCTATAAAACAAATATCCATTATGTTCTCCTCTCAAAGCATGAAACATATATAATCTACAAAGTATACACATAAATACATGCAAGGCATGAAGAATATAAGTACATATGATAATCTACATGAAGTATGAAGCATACTCATAGATACACGTAATACATTGAACATGAAGCATGCACATAATACACGAAGTATACATGTAAATACACGTAATACATGAAGTATACATGTAAATACATGTGATACATGGAGCATGAAGCATACATGTAATACACCAAGTATACGCATAAGTACATGTAATATAAGAAGCATGAAGCATAAATGTAATACACAAAGTATTCACATAAATACACGTAATACACGAAGTATACACATAAATACATGTACGATATGAGGCATGAAGCATACACATAAATATATGTACTATACATGAAGTATGCACATGGATACATGTAAGTCACGAAGCTTACACATGAATATACGTAAGTCACGAAGTATACACATGAATACATGTACTTGTCATGAAGTATACGCTTGAATACACATCAGCCATGAAGTATACACATGAATACACTACAAGTCATGAGGTATACACTTGAATACACGTAAGACATGAAGCATATACATGAATGTACGTAAGGCATGAAGCATACGCGTAAATACATGTAATATACATGAAGTATGCACATGGATACATGTAAGTCACAAAGCATACACATGAATATGCATAAGTCATGAAGTATACACATGAATACGCATAGGTCATGAAGTATACACTTAAATATATGTCAATAATGAAGTATACACATGAATACACTACAAGTCATGAGGTATACACTTTCATTAAATTCATATGTTCTATTTATTATTTTATATTACTAGGTACTTGCATTGTGTCCTTGCCACCCAGGTCCTTCATTTCCTATGTAATTTTTATGATTTTTTGTACAAAGGACTACAAAACATAAATGGACGTGAGCCTACTTGTGTTGCATCTATGAAGTGCACTACAATTTCTATTGCATATGCTTTCTAATACCTTCTCTAGATTCCAATGTCTTACTCTATGTTTCTATTTCTATATCCATTTTCTAGATTTTATAACTACATGAACTTAGTTTTTCTATTTTCTCTTAGTTGAAATGCAAAAAACCATAGTACTTTGTCTAGGGAATGAGCATAGTTTTGATTAGGTGAAATACATTTATTTACATTTAAATCACTATGTTAGATTGTATATCAAAAACTATAGTTTTATGTTTTAAGATCTCTATCTACAAGAAATTAGAAGGTTGAAATAAATAAAATCAATTTCCCCCTATTACAATAGGAAGTGTGGATGATAGAGCAAAATAATCAAGGAGAAGGGAGCAATTAGGTGTGGAGTAATAAGATGGTTGTAATGTCAATGTAGATTCTCCAAGGGGAAAAAGAGAGAAATGTCCCAAAGAGATGATAGAGTGAAAGAGATAACGAAAATAAACTAATATAAAAATAGGATCTGAACAAGTAAGACTATGCCCTGAAAAGTGTAATGTTCAGTGTGATGATAGAGTGGTAAATATGATGAAAGAGAAGAAGGTCAAGTTTCAAATAAAGTTGATAGAAGATCAAAGATCAGAAAGTAACAAGAGATAATGTGATTATAAGTGATAAGAAAAATGATGTAGAAGGATAATATGGAGAATAGATTGTAGGAAAATAAGGGATAGAGGCACAAGGAGTCACAACATATTCAAGGGAATTTCATAATGCCATCCTAATCTTATACACCAAGATGGTAAGAAAATTTCTTTCAACTATAAAATAGAAGTACACCATGTACATATGGAAAAGTGGAAGTGTATAGGAGAAGTGTATAGTGTGAGTATGTGAAATGTAGGATATATGTAAAGCCTCACAAGTCATGTAAAAGCATTTAAACCAACTTAAAATTAAATGATGTAAATAATCCGCTTAAATAGAACATCGCAATAACCAAAAATAAAAAGGTGTAAATAATCCACTTAGATACAACATTTCAAAGATAAAAGATGTAATTAATCTGCTTAATCACAATATCTTAAATAAATGATAATCTCATAAATATGAATCTCAATGTCATTAAATCTTACATAATCACACGCTTAATCCAGGTAACAAGCACTATAAAACAATATACATAAATCCATTGGCAAGTATGCCATAATACTTCTAATATAGGGTACAATCAATATGTACAATAATAATAAATAAATCAATACACTCTTCAGTTGCACGAACCAAGTGGTCCACTACCTACAAGCCAAGAGATAGGAACATGGCCCAGGTGCTTTTCCACTCAACCATGAAGTATTTACAGTTCCCCGGATCCCTTCATGAAATGAAGGAAACCCAGCCCTGCACGAAATGTCTAGCTACCTGGTAACAACTGGCAGGAGGGATCACCCGATGCAACCCTGATGTCTGAATGTGCAATTCTAAATAATGAAAAGTAGATTGTCTCACAACAAGATGTGGCAGAGCTATCAATAAATAAGTGTGCTAGACAATAAACATCTATTTCAATGTCATTCTTATTAGATCTAATCATTTATAAGTAACCTGGTTCAATTCCTGAAAGAGGAAAATCCATCTTTGATTATCCACATTCGGCATCCTAGTCCCAAAAGTAACCCAATAACATTTCCTAGATGAAAAATCTACTCCTTTCCCCAAGAAGCAAGAAATACATAATAAAGTAAGGTCAAATTCACCAATAAATCATTAAAATTCCCTTTTCCCAAACAACATTCAAGGAATTACACTTTTCAAATCAAATCATTCATCTTTTCTTACACAATCACACTCATAAGTACATCAAATGCATATATTATCTAATCCAAAAATTGTTCACAATCTTCATACAAAAGTCATTCTAAATTATAAATTTCCTCTTGCTGTCATAACAGTGACAGGAGGTCTAATACAATAAAAATAGTCCAAGAATAGTCATTCTAAAATATAAATCTACCTTACTGTCATTCCTATTACAGGAAGTTTTAAAAATAATAAAAATAATAGAATCAGACTTCATGTTGCAGTTGCGATAGGAGTTGTTGCAGGAATAAAGATAGTGAACAGAGAACAAGGTTTAATTCAATTTTCAGTCAAAATGTAAAAATTAAGGGTTTCAGTATCAGCCTTGACAAGAAAAATAATATAGTAATCCACTATCTCTGTTTCCAGTTATCACATAGATTTTAATGAATTTTAAACAAAGCTACAAGCTTAATTTGTTCAACTACAGGAAGATTTTATATGTTGCTATAGGAATAAATGAAGTTTACAGTCATGAAGGAAGCTATAGGATCTGATTTCTCAGTCCACTGAGACAACGATGGATCCACTATAGTCAAGTATTTACTCCAAAAGAAGCTACAGGAAAATAAGTTTTGTCTATTTTAAGAGGTTTTGTTCATCAATAAAGAGGTCGATTTACTAAGTTAAAATTATTTTCAGCCAAGGTAAGAATATAGTCATAAAATATTTGACAGAGAAATGATCCAACAATGAACTGGAGATTCTATTAAAAGTTTTCAATTAGTTAATAATCCAAATCAAAAAGCAATGACTGGGTTTCAGCATAGCACAAAGGTAATCAACATGGTTTCTGGCAGTCAAAGTTTAACAAGGTAAAGCAAACCTCAATATCATAAAACACCAACAATTGGTCAAGACAAGTGCAGACGACAAGCAAGGAAATAAGGATTGATCTATTTTAGTGATTCCAGATCACCCAAGAAGCAGCTATAATGGCTATAAAGTAGGTCGATGGCCAGCAAGGAAGGCGATTTCCTTAGCAAAAATGGCTAGAAAGAATAAGCGGCCAAAAAATAAAAGTAATGGCCAGGCAAAAAGATATGTGGCTAGAAAGGAGGGACGGTCAGCATATAGGTCGATCTAGGTTAGAACATTGGCAAGAAGAAAATAATACAAGTCTCCCATGTAGATACAAGAAGAGGATGACTCATGGAAAAACAAAGATCGAGCCTTGTAATTAGAAAACAGTCGCCCAATATACTAGCAGATAAAACCATCTTTTGATAGTCACAACCATGCCATTTAAATACAAACAAAATAAAAGAGAAAAACCTTAGAAATTTATGGTCGAGGATGAGTATGCAGATGTTGTCGTTGCCTCTTTATCTTTCTCCTATCGCTGCAATTCTTTCTTTCCTTTGTCGCTCAAGAAAAACCAACTTACTTCTCTGCAAATCGAGGTCTCTCTTTCTGCCCAGATTTCCTTGTTTTATTCCCATTAATTTCCTCTATTTCTGGCGATCTCCTCCTAGGTTTAGAACTGAAGTTTGTATTTTTAGTTTGCATGAAAATAATTATTTAAAATTTAAAATCTTTCCTATTTAAAATCAAATAATAGCTATTTAAGTTAGCTTGTTTTCGCATGAGTGACAGGAATATATTTTGATTCTTTTATCCAATATAATAATACGATTTTGAATAATTTAACTATTGTTATTAAAACAAAACAATTTAAATAATCAAGAAGAGAAATGCAATACAATATTGCATATTTATATATATAATTTAATATATTTATTTAATTTTAAGGAACATATTGTCTTCCAAATATCTATAAACAATATTTATTATTTAATTTAAAATACAATCATATATATTTCCTTATTTAAATATAATACACCATTCAAACATAATTTGAAAAGACATTAAATTTAAGTAATCACATCATGCATTCGGAAATGATTAATAATCACACATCAATGCAATAAAAGTCATTCGATAATGCATATGCAACTATGTGATGTGTGTGATTGCATCAAGGTAATCCATCCATCAATTCTTGCCAAGTGGCTAGAACACCTCTACCTTAGCCATACTCTCATCTTCGACGAGTACCTGCATCCATTTGCACTCAACTCGATGTCAATAGGTTAGTGTCTCCAAAACATAGCCGAGGCAAATCATTGTAATCATATCTACAATATCCAATATTTAAAACAATTTCTAATTTTCATCAATATAACTCATAATAATTACCTTCACGTATGCAATATTACTTAAGGTAAGAGTCAATCACAATAATTGTTCACTAATCTAGAATAATCATATTGTTCATAAAAATGAGACGTGACATCCTTCCCCACTTGGAAGAGACATTGTCCCGATGTCTTATTAAACATCAAAACAATAAAGTGTCCATCTGTAGACACCTAAAATTGACTTTCTTCACAAACCACTTTCCCATATCTCTACACCACCAATTATCCCTCCTATTAATTAAATAAATGTATTTTATTTAATTAATTTATCCCTAATCATCTACCTTTGACCATTTACCCATCCTTTGTGATCAATTAATTCACTTAATTTATCACTATACCTTATAACTATATCCTCATTGATTAAATAAATATTCTCAATATTTATTTAGTTAATTTTGTCCATTTCCCTAATCCTTGTTAATTAGATAAATCATGCTTATCTAATTAATCTACCTCAGTAATCAACCTAAACCTAGCCTAGTTGATTAAATAGCAATTATTTAATTAGCTACCCTAGCCTACCTATCCCCTAGACCCAAATTAATTAAGTTAAACACTTAATTAACCTTGCTTAGCCCATCCTCCCACAGACCTTTGAATAAAAATTATTTTTTTATTCAAAGGGTCAAATCTTCCTTACAACTCATTTATCACCCTCTTACACATGTAAGTGTACATGTGTCCTTCAACCTTCACATCTCCACATAAAAGTGAATTTTTAATTCACACTCCCCCATGAGGTGAATTTTTAATTCACTTGTCATATCCACTCTTCCCAAAAATAAATTTTTAATTCATTTTTATCCTCAACACCTTTCTCCATGTGAATTTAAAATTCACAAATAATGAGAGCCCTCTAATCCCATTGACCAAATCTCAACCATTGATCTCCCTCATCCACTCCTCTTGTGACACTTGTCACAAGGCTATGACTTCAATCCTAACCCTAACTCTCAAGCATTTATAGCCCTTGATCTCATCTTTTAATCCTCACCCTCCATCCATTTTCTAAAAAATTATAAATGAGACCCTTCTCTAAGCTATTTTCAACAACTTCTTCTTGCATCAAAACCATGCCCAAAGTTCTCTCAAATCTCTTCATCATACCATCATAATTCCAAAATCACTCTAGCCTTATCTCTCATCTCTATCCAACCTATCAATCTATCCTCCAATCTCTCATCATATTGTGTTGAAAGCAAGAGCAATCCACATTCTATCAACTTAGGTAAAATCTGAGTTTGGGTACAACTCCTTCCACCCTATCAAGGATTTGTGACTCATTGTGAAAGGTATAATGCTTGTTTATGAACTTGTTTTATGTTTTCTACTTTCATTTTGACTTCATAGATCACATTGGCATGCCCGGTGGGACCCACAAGATCCCAATCTAACAATCTTGTGAGTTTTTTTGTTGTTTAAGACGTGTTTTTTGTAGATTAGTGCTCTCTCTACATAGTGGCACCATTTTACCTGCATTTTGGCACTATTTTCAGACTGTGGTGGCACCTTCTTACCATGACATTGCTTGATCATTTGGACTCCCATATTTTGTGTTCTTTCACCTTTTTAGCATCTTTTGTGTCTTTTACTTTCTATTTTGCAAGATTTTATACAGGGACAGGGGGAGACTATGTCAATTTTTTTCCTAAAATCAGACCCTTGACTATCTCTGTGTCGTTTTGGAGCTAAACACACCCATTTCGGCGCTATCTTTCTCAATGTAGAAGATAAACTAAGGAAAAAAAATAGTTTGGCACTATCTTGTATCTGTAGTGGCACTATCTTGTATATTGGCGCTATATTGTATATTGGCGCTATCTCATATCTGTATTGGCGCTATCTTTCATATTGGCGCTATCTTGCCTCTGTATTGGTACTATCTTCTGTATTAGCGCTATCTTGCCTCTAGATTGGCGCTATTTTCTGTACTAGCTTAGGGATCTATGCAGGGTTAGGTCTCTATTCTACAAGGTATTTTAGATCACCCAAGACCATCATCTCGAAACTACTAACATCTTTTGCAGCGATTTAATATATTAGACACATCTTTTGGTGCAGTAAAAAGAATCTTTGTGTGCTTAGCTTAAAGAACATTTATCTTTGGTGCACCTAAAACGAATCTTGCTTCCAAACAATCTACAATCAAACATTTCATTTTGGTACACCTAAAAAGAATCCTTGTGTGCCTTAGTGTAGAAAACATTTGATTTGGGTACTCTAAAATTAATCATTGCTTGCAACAAACAACTTTAGGCACATTTCAATTTGGGTTTAAAAAAAACATTAGAGAAGTGTTTTTCGTGTTTGGTGCACTTGCACGTTTGTGTTATCCCATAAGGTAGAATTAAAGTATCCTCTCCCCTTGCCTTCAAAAGGATCTTGGGTGAAGAGAAATGGTTCTATCCTCTTTTTTCTAGGAAGTGGGCCTGCCCTTGAGACACATCCGTTTGGAGAACTCATTGGTGACCCCAAGTGGTACTTTTAGCTAGTCTGCTATATGTAAATTGAGGATAAGGTTAAAGACAAGTCTAATCAATATGAGTGCTTACCATTCGGTGCTAGCTTGAAAGGGAGTAGTACATTGTGTCTATGAAACCCCTAGTAGAGCTAGTCAAAACCTTAAGTGGTTTATCGGATGCTCGTAAGGTGCCGATCCCCTAGATGTACCCCTACTATGAACCATTATTCTAGAAGCCAAAATCCCTCTACTTGTTCAACAAGTACTGTCCTTGCTTCACCTTAGGTTGTGCATGCTTGATAAATCTTTCACAAACAAAACCTTTGGCCATTATGTTTTCTTTCTTGATTGTTTGTTTACTTGCCAAGAAAAATCAAATTCATCCATCAATCCAACCATTCATATCCTTTAGTGTCATTCCACTCTGTTTCAATGCCATTTCCATCTGTTTTAGCACCTTCTTCATCCATGTCCAAAAATCAAATTTTCCCATCAAAAACATCAATTTTATAAGCCCATTTTTCAAAAAAATTCCAGTCAAGGGCTATGCCCCCAAACCCATGTCAGTGGGGGGTCGCGTCTGACCCCCTGCACCCCCCTCACGTCAGGCTGGGTTTTCCTCCCAACACTGCTAAACCATCCCCCCATTTATCAAACCCCATAAGTTGAGCTTATCCAATCCCTTTATTTGAGCTTGATCAAATTCTAATCCACTTCCTCTCTAGTCATAATCTATCTTCATCATCCTAATCATTCTTATCTACTTCATCTTAATCCAATCACCCATCTATCCTAATCATTCTAACCACCTATCTTATCCACATCATCATCCAAATCATTCAATCCAATCTTATCCTAATCACCCTCATCATCCTTAATCCAATTCATCAACATCATTCTAATCCCATCTCATCCAAATCAAATCTAAAATCCAACCAACATCAATCCATAATCTTCCAAACCATATTCCAAATCCAATCCAAAATCAAAATCGATCCCAATCAACATCGAAGTCCCCCAACATCACCATCAAACTCCAAATCCAAATCAACCCAATCAAAAATTAAGACCTTAATTGATCATCCAATCAAATCAACCAAATCAATTCTATTACTTAAGTGTCATTATTCCACCTGAAGTATAGAGAATCATCCATCCTTTGAAGCAAATTGAATCACCCTAAGGTCTTGAAATTTGATCCCCAACATTGCAATCATCCATCATCCTCCATCATCCCATACCTCCCCAACAAAATGGATCCTTATCTAAATTACAAAGGGTTAGAAAAATCTATGAGAACATGGATCCTAATGCTAAGGAAAAATGTAAAAATGACATTAGGGATATGCCCTTAGCACACCTCATCATTGGAGAATCCCAAGCCCCTACCCAACAAATACCCTACATTTCATCCCCATCCACATCATATCAACCTTCATCATACCAACCTACATCTTACATATACACACCATCAACCTCATACCAACAAACACCCTATCTTTCATCCTCGCTAACATCATACCAATCTTCATCCCCTTATACATCTATACCATCATACCTATCCAACCAATCAATACCTACAACTTATCCATCCCCCAACCTTTGTCATGCTAACTTTGATCAAGGGAACACCAATCTAGCACACCTTATATCTGAAATCCAAAGCTTACATCAACAACCATTTCCCCATGCAAATCCCCCATCCTCTAATCCCCATCCTCTAATCCCCCCATCACAATATCTCAATCCACCACCCCCTATCACCCATACACCATCTAATCCACCATCAAATCTTCCAAATCCTAAGCCCACGACATCCAAAGAATCCTTGTTGGATTTCCTCCAAAGAGCATCACCAAGAAAAGCAATGGAATCCCCCAAATCCTCCACCCCACCAACACCACCATCTACTCCAACGCCTATCCTTGAACCCACCCAAGAACCATCACTACCTAATCCCATCACCCACCTATCCAATCCCAATCCTAATCCCATACTAAACACCCTTACTATCCATCCATTATATTGTTCTTCAACCCATACACTCATGAAGGATGCCATCCATTGGCTATTAGCAAGGAATCAAACACCCTCATGCAATCCAACACCCACTAAAACTCTTGAACAATCTCCTAGCATAAGTCAAGCACCTATCACAAAGTCCATCCAAGAACCTACCATCACCCCCACTTCTATCCAAAAACATGAGCCATGTCAAGAATCAAATCCAAAGCATGTTGAAATATCAACCCCTTCTCCTAATCAAGATCTAACCATCCTATCTAATCCCATCCCCAATCCTCTCCCATCTATTGATCAACTTATTGATCCTACACCATCTTCTACTACCCCATCGCCATCCCCCATTAATCCTTTACCTCCATCAACTAATCTTATCCCAAATCCATTATCCTATTCACTTGGACAAGGCATCTTCATCCATAGTGACTCTCTCATAGGAGGTGAACAACTTCCATCCACCACTTATCCTTCTCCAACAAATAATGGACTCACATCTTGTTTCCAAAGCACCAAACATCCCATTGCATGTCGCATGCTCCAACACATGAACTATCAAGGAAAAGGCTTAGGCCTTCACAAACAAGCCATCTTGGAGCCCATCCACACCACATTCCATCCATCCTCGCATGGCCTCGGCTATACATCCCAAGGAAAAGAAAATAAACATGTTGGTACCACCCACGCATCCTCCAAAATCTATTCACCCAATTCCAAATCCGGTGCATCACATCACACTCCTAAATCATATGTCGCCATCCCTCCTCCATCGTCATATCATTTGCAAAAGCATGTGACCGTCCATCTTCCTCCATCAAATTTACCTCCACTACTTCCAACGCCAAACATTCCTATCCACAAATCCTCTTACCCTCCTATCCTCCCAACTCCTAGTATCCCTATCCTCAAATCCCCTCATCAATTTATCTATAAATCCACTTTTAACCCCTCCACCCATAAACCCCTAAAATTCCCAATCAAGACCAACAAAAGCACACATCTTTCAAACATGAATCTTCCCCCAAATCCATGGGATTCAAAAGTAATAATTTGAATGCCTCAACGCATAAAGCACAAAATCCTAAATATTTTATCCCTTCCAAGCAAAATCCAAAATCCAAAAGGCTATCAAAGCCCACACCGTCAAAAGAAAAAGCAAAAACAAAAATGTTGTGGGTCCCTAAAGCACCAAACTCTAATGCATCATTCACCTCCCAATCTACTACAAAATCCCAAACATTCCACTCCCCATCTAAAAATCCCATAATTTCTAAGTCCATTGGGTCCTTAAAACCCCAAATCGACCATCTAAAAATCCCCTATCTCAATCCCCATTACTACCCACCCCCCATCCAAAACATAGGCTTCAAAATCAAAAATGGTGTGTGCAACCGTTGGTCTTGGTTCTCCTCCACCACTTGACATTCCCACATACCCCCATCTCTCCATCTTTCATTCACTATCCTACATCTCTTCCCCATCACATTCCTATGGTCCATGCTTTCGTATAATCCACATCATAACCCGCACAATTCACATCATAATCCACTACCCACCATACATTCCATCTTCTCCTATCTACCAACATCTATGCAATCATCATCCATAAAGCTATCCAACAGGGGACCATCTTTGCCTTGCTATGGAAACAGACACTAGAGTCCCCATTCCATCAAAAAATCAAAAAAAAAAATCCTAGAAAATAATAAAGAGAAAAAATCTGTCCAATGATGAAAACCACTCCTCATGGTGCCTTGGGCAAGTACCATGATGAAAACCCCTTTTTGGTGTCATGCGTAATCCCTTCTCCATCCATTTTTTATCCCTACACTTGGGGGCAAAACCATATCCTTCATCCACATCCATAATATCCTTTGCACATCTTATCCACTATCTTATCCTTATCCTATCATATTCCTATCTCCTATCCACTATCCCCTATTTATCCTATCATATTCCTATCCACCACCCCCTATTTATCCTATCATTCCCCATCCATTCTATCCACTATATCCCCCTCCTTAGATCTTGATAAATACAAGGGACAAAATATAAAAAAACATGCTTTGGACACCTTTTAGCATACTCCCTATTCAAGCATATCCTCCATCCATCTACTACAAAGTCCATCAATTCAAACGTGAGCCCATCATGCAAAATTCTTTAAGCATTGGGGCATATGATTCCTTGCAATCTAGCCCTTGGAGAAAATCCTTATTCCCATCTCCCATCCATCTATCTTGCATCCCTATCTCTATCGTCCAATCCATCTATCATGAATCTCCTCTCTATCACCTTCCACTGCCAAACCCCCCATCCATCTATCATGTATCCCTACCCAATCCTTTATCCCCCATCCTATCCCTTATTTGCATGTATCTATATATCTACCACAAATCTCCTATCCATTATCCTTTCATCGCCAATCCCCCTATCCAACCCCATCACCTTCACCTCTAGACTTGGTGTTCCCTTGTCATTGGTATTTAGCGCAAAGGCTATCCAAATGAAATCCAATACAACCATCATAATAAATCATTCCCTTTCCAAAATCACAAAAATCATCACAAAATCAACATTATTCCATCAACATCTTCCAACATCCTCAAAATCACCCAAATCATCCAACACATCATCTTCCAACATCATTACACCTATCCTCAACCATCCCACATCATCATCACAAATTAGAACTACATATCATCACCACCCGCATCTTAATGTGCCTTGATCCCGTGGATACAGGGTATGTAGGCAGTCTGAAATATGAAGGAAGTTTCCAGTACTCAGGTACATAAGATGCACCCATCCGACCCGCTTGGATGGTCTCTACCCACTGAGCTTACACTAGATCCAAGCATCACATTACCTATGAAAGCATCATCCCTTAACAAAAATCAACAACTATCAAATCAACATCAACCACAACTTGTCACCATCATATCTTGAGTCAATTTTACATCATCTATCGACTTCTGCCTTAGGATATATCGTTCCTATGATAGGCAGAATCCATCAAATCATTATCCATCTTGGTAAGAGATACAATGGCTATTTGTTTGGTTCATTGGTCTTTTGGTTCTTGATTTTTTTATCTTTTGTCCTATTTGAAGATCACATCAAAACTACCTTGATCTCACTATATCAAGGTATGTGGCAAAAACATCTAGAATGGGGCATAGCCTTGCATTTGTATGTTGTGCTTGTGGGTTGGTTTCATTACTCCAAGCTAGTATTCATATCTTGTGGATTGTAGGGTCGGTTCTAGCATATTGATCTCCTTGTGCATCTGAGGTTCATCATACCTTTTGTGTATTAAGGGCTTATGCTGTGAGTCCCCTTCCCTCGGATAGACAAGGTTGTACTATCTTTGGCATGCATGGGATCACCTGTTTGTCTGCGTGTCTAGTCCATGCAAATGTTGGATAAACATCATCACCTTGGTCTTCTATACCTTGGTGAAAATATCCACTTTGCTATAACAAACCTAGGATTGGTCTAAATCATTTTCAGCACAATGATCATCCATTTTCCAATCCATCTATCATCTAATCATCAGTCCATCATCATTCTTTCATATCACCCCTTATCCTCCAACCACTTCTACCAATCCACTTCATCCAATTCGAGAGCACACTCGTGTTCTTGCAACCCGCATGTCCTCTCGAGGGGGCATCCCCCTTACCAATCATCCCCAAACCTTACCCTATTCTTCTAAGCCAAAATCTTTTTTCTATCCAACCGAACTCTATATTTTAACTTCATTGAAATAATGTTACTTAGTTGCAACACCATTTCAAGGAGGGGCAAATGTAGACACCTAAAATTGACTTGCTTCACAAACCAATTTCCCATGTCTCTACACCACCAATTATCCCTCCTATTAATTAAATAAATTTATTTTATTTAATTAATTTATCCCTAATCATCTACCTTTGACCATTTACCCATCCTTTGTGATCAATTAATTCATTTAATTTATCACTATACCTTATAACTATATCCTCATTGATTAAATAAATATTCTCAATATTTATTTAGTTAATTTTTTCTATTTCTCTAATCCTTGTTAATTAGATAAATCATTCTTATCTAATTAATCTACCCTACTAATCAACCTAAACCTAGCCTAGTTGATTAAATAGCAATTATTTAATTAGCTACCCTAGCCTACCTATCCCCTAGACCCAAATTAATTAAGTTAAACACTTAATTAACCTTGCTTAGCCCATCCTCCCATACACCTTTGAATAAAAATTATTTTTTTATTCAAAGGGTCAAATCTTCCTTACAACTCATTTATCACCCTCTTACACATGTAAGTGTACATGTATCCTTCAACCTTCACATCTCTACATAAAAGTGAATTTTTAATTCACACTCCCCCATGAGGTGAATTTTTAATTCACTTGTCATATATACTCTTCCCAAAAATAAATTTTTAATTCATTTTTTATTCTCAACACATTTCCCCATGTGAATTTAAAATTCACAAATAATGAGAGCCCTCCAATCCCATTGACCAAATCTCAACTATTGATCTCCCTCATCCACTCCTCTTGTGACACTTGTCACAAGGCTATGACTTCAATCCTAACCCTAACTCTCAAGCATTTCTAGCCCTTGATCTCATCTTTTAATCCTCACCCTCCATCTATTTTCCAAAAATCTATAAATGAGACCCTTCTCTAAGCTATTTTCAACAACTTCTTACATCAAAACCATGCCCAATTCTCTCAAATCTCTTCATCATACCCTCATAATGCCAAAATCACTCTAGCCTTATCTCTCATCTCTATCCAACCTATCAATCTATCCTCCAATCTCTCATCATATTGTGTTGAAAGCAAGAGCAATCCACATTCCATCAACTTGGGTAAAATCTAAGGAGTTTGAGTGCAACTCCTTCCACCCTATCAAGGATTTGTGACTCATTGTGAAAGCTATAATGCTTGTTTATGAACTTGTTTTATGTTTTCTACTTTCATTTTGACTTCATAGATCACACCATCAACCACAAATAAAGTATCAAGGTGTCATAAAACAATAACATCAACTCAAAGTATCAAAAGATCATAATAATAGCTCAAAGTATCAAAATAATAACTAAAATCAAAGTATCATAATCCATGCATGAATAAGAAATCTATGATATATCCTCAAATGACGAAAAGATCTATCAATCTCCTCTGCATCCTCCCATGTGGCACTATCCTCAGAATACTGATCCCATTGGACCTTATATTTCACCACATCTCTACTACGCAACTTAATGTTACGCTTCACCAGAATTTGAGTGGGCTCCACTTGCACCACTCCTAGATCCTAAACCTATAAAGCACACCAATCAAGAATATGTGACGCGTCAGGATGATAAAGCTTAAGTAAAGACACATGAAAAACATTATGGATTCTGGCAAGTGTAGGTGGGAGAGCAAGTCTATAAGCTACAGGATTAATCACTTCCAGAACTTTGAATAATCCTACAAAATGAGGAGCAAGTTTGGACGCTTTGCCAAACGATACTGAACTCTTATGAGGTTTGACCCTCAAAAAGACTTTGTCACCAACTAAAAATTGTCTAGGAATTCTATTCTTATCTGCATAACTCTTTTGACGAGTTGAAGCTTGCTTCAACTTCTCCTTGATCAACTTCATTTGATCATTCATTTCTCTTAACATTTCAGGACCAATCACTATTATGTCCTCCACCTTATCCCAACTGATAGGTGTTCAACACCTATGCCCATAAAGAGCTTCGAAAGGTGCCATTCCCAAAGATGTATAGTATGAATTGCTATATGCAAACTCTACCAAAGGAAGATACTCCTCCCATTTATACTATCGATCCATACAATACATTCTGAGAAGGTCTTCTGCCACCTGATTTACTCTTTCTATTTGACCATCCATTTGAGAATGATAAGTTGAACTAAAATTCAACTTTGTACCCAAAGCTACATTAAGAGTTGTCTAAAATCTAGATGTCATGTGAGTGTCTTGGTCTAAAATGATCATCTTAGGCACTCCATGCAATCGAAAAATCTCTTGAACAAACGTCTTAGCTAAGACCATAGAACCATCAGAAAGATTCCCCAGAATAAAATGTACTACCTTTGTCAACTTGTCCACAACCACTAAGATGACATCAAGCCTATTCTTAGATATAGGTAACCCTTGAATAAAATCCATGCTTATCACTTGCCACTTGTGCTCGGGGATATTGTGCGGATACAACAAACCTGTTAGATGCACATGCTTAGCCTTGACTCACTAGCATTCCAAACATTGAGCTACAAATTATGTCACATCCCTCTTAAGTCTAGGCCAAAAGTATAAAGGTTTCAAACCTTCGACCATCTTTGTCACTCCAAGGTGACTTGAATAAGGTGCATTGTGAATCTCTTCAGGCACTAACTTCCTTAACTGTCTTGAGTTAGGAATATACATCCTTCTCTTAAATCTCAAAAGTCCATCTGATTCGATCTCATAACCATCAAACCTATGATCTAAGGGGTCTACTTCCAAAGCTTGCTTTACTCTTTCATAATTCTCATCCCCTTGAAGATTCTGAATCACTTTCTGCTTCAAATTGGATCTCATGGTGACTATGCCAGCTAGATGTCTTCTCCTATTAAGAGCATCTACTACTCTATTCTCCTTTCCTTTTATATACTTAATTCCAAAGTCATACTCACTAAGGAATTCTAACCATCTTCTCTATTGTGCATTAAGGTTAGGTCGAGTAAATATATACTTGAGGCCTAGATGATCTATATTTAACTCAAAGGGCTTACCTAGAAGATAATGCCTCCACATCTGAAGTGCATAAACTATGGCAGCTAACTCAAGATCATGCAGTGCATAGTTGAACTCATGTTGCTTTAACTTTCTTGACTCATATGCAACCACTTGCTTATTCTACATCAACACTCCTATTCCTTCCCCTGAAGCATCTATTATAACTGTAAAGTGCCCATTAGGATCTGGTATGGTCAAGACAGGAGCAGTTGTGAGCTTTTCCTTAACACTTGGAAAGCTTGCTCACACCTTTTTGTCCATTCAAATTTCTTACCCTTCTTCTGTAGTGCGGTAATCGGTGCTGCTATGGTTGAAAAACCTTCCACAAACTTTCTATAGTAACCTACAAGTCCCATAAAACTTTTGACATCCGTCACACTCTACGGTGCAGGCCATTCCATTATTGCTTTTATCTTCTCAGGATCAACTACAATCCCTTCAGCTGAGATCACATGTCCAAGGTAGTGCACTTTATCTTGAAAGAATGTACACTTAAAGACAATTTACCATAAATCTTTCTTTCTCTCAAACACTGCAAAACAATTCTCAAATGTCTTTCATGCTCTTCCACTAATTTTAGAGTATATCAATATGTCATCAAGGAAGATCAACAGAAAATCATCTAAACAATCTCTAAAAATACTATTCATCAAATTCATGAAAGTTGTTGGAGCATTAGTCAACCCAAATGATACTACTGTGAACTCGTAGTGACCATATCGAGTCCTAAAAGCTATTTTATAGATGTCCTCATCCTTAATCCACAATTGATGATAACTGGATCTAAGGTCTATCTTCAAGAACATTGTTTCTCCTTTCATCTGATCAAAGAGCTCATCTATTCTTGGAAGTGGATACTTGTTCTTTATAGTAGCTTTGTTAAGCATCCTATAATCAATGCATAATCTCAAAGTATCATCCTTCTTTACAAAGATAACCAGTGTGCCCCATGGCGACACACTAGGTCTAGTGAACCCTTGATTTAGCAACTCCTATAATTGTGCCTTAAGCTCATACAATTCTATAGTAGTCATTCTTGTAGGGTGCCTTAGATTGTGGCTTAGTTCCTGGTAACAAGCCAATTGACAAGTCAAATTCTCTCTTCGGTGGTAACTCTATCAACTCTACAGGGAATACATCCCTAAAATCTCTAAGGATTGGATAGTCATTGAACACTGATTCTTCTTTATCAAGGTCCTTTACTTGGAAAACATAAATGGCACATCATTTTCTCTCGGCTTTCTTCAATTGCATAGCCAAGATTTGTCTAAGATCTAAAGGTCTCTTAGTTCCATTAATTACCACTTGATTCCCTTGGTCATCCAAACATCTAACAACCTTGTCTTAACAGTTTACTAGAGACTTATGTTTAGTTAACTAGTTGATTGCCAGAATTACATCATAAGAGCCTAAAGGTGCTACATACAGATTCACTTGTGTCTGAAAACTAGGAAGCTCTAACTCACTGCATGCTAGACATGAGTCTACCCTTTTTTTCTGCACAATTGCCATATTGTACCATCCAAGAGTTTTCCATATGTCTAGGTCTAATAGATGATTTAGATACTACTCTAGGATCTACAAAACATTTTGTGGCACCAATATCAATTAAAACAGAAATAGGTAATCCATAGAGCTTACCTTGGAATTGAATTGGTGCTGCTTGAAACTTTGCTTGCCGATTGTCCACTGTGGCATGAATCTGATGTTGCGGTTCTCCTTGTTGATTCTTGTTTCCTCTTTTATGTGGACATGCATTTGCATAATGCTCTCCTCCATAGGTGTAACATCCACCCTTAGGTGCTCTCGGTCCTTCAGCTCTTTCCCTCTAATTGTTGTTTTTGTTGTTATTGCCAACTCTTTTGTTTCCACCATTTCCATCCTGAGAATTATTACCTCTCTTCAGATTCCTGATATGTCTATTATTGCCTTGGTTGTTATTCTTTTGATAGTTCTATTGATTATTCTGTGGTTTCTTGTTTGAAAACTTAGCATCTCTTTTCTTATGGTAATTAGATGTCTGTTGCAACCTCTGCTCTTGCTTTATTGCTTTCTCAAAAGCGGCATCCATAGTGAGTGGGTTATGAATGTCTACCTTGGCTCCAATCTGTGGCCTCAATCCTAGAATAAACTTTCTAATCTGAAATCTCTCATTGTTTGGTACTGTGGAACATACTTAAGTAGATGAGAAAACCTTTCCCAATAACTAGTTATGGACATTCCTCCTTGGATCAAATTCTGAAACTCTTTCATCTTCTTGTGGAAGAATATCTATGGTAACCATCTTTTTCTAAACAATTGCAAGAAAATCTCCCAAGTTATCTCACCAGGTAATAGCTTCTTATCTGCCTTCTCATTATCCCACCATGTTGTTGCTTCACCAGTCAACTGGTAAGATCCCCACATTGCCTTAGTGTGATTTGAAAGGTTTTGGAGTCCAAAGTATTTCTCCATTTCTATTATCCAAGACTCAGTTCCATCTCCAATTATCTTTTGGTCAAATTTCAGATGTGATACTTTCTTGACGTCTTTCCCCAATTCTCCTGCTATCTTTGCTTGATTATCAACAATAGCTCCAACTTCAGGAATTGGAACTTCTATCCTTGGGTTCTCATTTTGTATCTCAACCCTTGGGTTTTCATTAGCATTTTGACCTCTAGGAATTCCTCTAATCTCCTACTCAAGAGTATTCATCCTCATGTCCTGTCGGGTCAAGAAATCAAGAATACAGTCAAATCTTCCATCTTGGTCTTTACTGGCATCTCCATGATCTCCACCAGTTTGACCACCATGAGCACCTCCACATGTACCTCCATGTGATACTCTACCTTGACTATCTCCTGTTCTGTCACCACAATCAGTGTTTATAATATTCATGATGGATAATCTATATCAAGTTTGCAACTTTAGCACAATAGTCCCAAAAACAAAGGCCCTAGTGTTAAACCTAGAGCTTTGATACCAAATGTAAAGCCTCAAAAGTCCTGTAAAAGCATTTAAACCAACTCAAAAGTAAATGAAGTAAATAATCCACTTTAATACAACATCGCAATAACCAAAAATAAAAAGGTGTAAATAATCTACTTAGATACAACATTTCAAAGATAAAAGATGTAATTAATCTGCTTAATCACAATATCTCAAATAAATGATAATCTCATAAATATGAATCTAATGCAAGAGCATCCCTAGTTCAAGAGCAATCTTGCATCAACCAAAAACATTTGCATATTAGTTTATTTGTAGTTCAATTTGTTTCTTTTCATTTTCCAGTTTAGTTCAAGCAGTTCAGTCAGAAGTAGTTTCTGTATTTTTGGTCCAGTTACATTTCAGATCTTGGGGAGATGGACTTAGCATCTACATTCATTCATTTACATCATATCTAGAATTTAGAGATCCGCATGTCAATACTAGAAAGATATCACTACCAAAAGATTGATTGTTTCTTAGAGCAGAGCATCCTGATATTCACTGACAACCAACTGAAGGAGAATCTTGTGGAACCATTTCCTAATCTATGGAGCCTAATGACACATCATTCAATGATCTTTAGTTCGTGGCTGACCTTCCTCAAAGATCCTCACTTCATTTCATTCATTTTTCGGAAGTGTTCTATGCATTTAGGTCTGACCTATCTATGTACACACGTTACAACTCTTCATTAGAGTTTGTGATCTTCCTTAGCCAATGCAGAGGAATCTATTGATCCAGATTAGATACATATTGATGTAATAGATCCTTAGGAAAGTAGTTTAGAATTATTGACTTCTAGACAGATAGATTATTCATTCTTTCTGGTGAAGGACCTTCAAAGCTTTATCTTGCGCATGTTTGTAATCAAGCCTGCATGTTGCCGGTCGATCTCTATTTGAATTCTATGATATATTGAATGACTGAATCTGCATTTGTTCTATTTCTTTGAGTTTTTTCCATTGTGTTTACTCTTGTTGCATGGTCCAGACAATTTATTCTATGAACCCTCCTACTGTGACTGCACCAAGTGGTATTAGAGCAAAAGTTTGAATCTTTGGGAGCGAATTGAGTGAAGTTGGCAAAGGAATTCCATAAGATCTTGCTATGGACATATCACTGAATTGAGGCAAGTTACTTGTGTTGCAACCGATCGCCGATTGTGAGGAAGATGTCATTTTGTAGCCCAATCACCAAACTTGAGGCAGTTTACACTTGATCCTAGGAAGAATGCTGCTGAGGAGAGTTGTTGATGTTAGAACAATGGCTGGTAGAATAGATGAGTTGATGGAGATAATGAAAATAATGCAAATTTAATTAGATGTTGTTGAAGAAGATAGGTGAAGAGGATTGACACCGAGACCTAATGTTGAAAGCGATGATGAAGAAGAATTTCAATCTGTTGAACAAACTAGCTAAACCCTAGGAGGTGATGAAGAAGAAGAATCAGATCAGGTAAAGATGTTGTGAGCTATTTCAAAGATTGGAAAGAGACCTAGAGTTGATGTGCCAAACTATACTGGTAATTTAAACCCTGAAGAGTTGATTGGTTGGATAAATGATATGGAAGAATACTTTGAATATGAAGAAGTTGAAGATCTGGAGAAGGTGAAATTTGAAAAGACAAAGCTAAAAGGACATGTTGCTATATGGTGGAAAGAAGTTTAGTTGGAAAGAAATAGAAGAGGAAAAAAAAAGATTACAAAATGGGATAGGATGGTGACAGAACTGAAGAATCAATTTATACCTGCTGACTATGAGTTGGAACTGTTGAAAAGATTGCAAAACCTGAGACAAAAGGAGAAATCTGTGAAGGAGTACATTGAATAATTTCATAAGATGATCATAAGAATAGGACATAGTGAAGCAAGCAAGGAGAAAGTGGCTAGATACATCAATGGACTAAGATTGAACATTCAAGAGGAACTAAGTTTGGTGAGAATGACATCTTTAGAAGAAGCATATCAATTTGCCCTGAAACTTGAAGAGAAGATGAATAAGAGGCATGATCATAAACAGAGAGGAAGAGGAGGTAAATTTCAGAGAGGTAGGACTTATTCTGAAGGAGACGGATCATTTCCGAAGTAGAACAAGTTTGACAGCCCATTTAAGAAGGATGATAGAGATACTATTGCATACCAGAGAAATGACAAAAAATTTCATCCCAGAGGCAACTATAATTCATACTGGAATGAAGGATACAGAAGAGAAGGAAGATGATTGGACATTCAGAGGTACTTGTTTCAAGTGTGGAGGTGAAGGACATAGAACATTTGAATGTAATCAAGGTAGTACAAGTAAGAGGATAGAAAATAGTAGAAGAACAACCTATGTTGAAGAAGAACCTGTTGAACTAGATGACCCATGTTCTGTTGGTAAACCAAAGAAAGGAGAATCATTGGTGATGAGGAGAGCACTATTTCAAACATAGACAAATGAGGAACCACTACAGAGAAAGAGTTTGTTCAGGACAAGATGTAAATCATGAGGTAAGTGTTGTAAAGTTGTAATTGATAGTGGTAGTTCTGATAACCTAGTTTCAGAAGAGATGGTGACTAAGTTGAAGTTGGAAAGATTGAAACACCTTAAGCCATATCAGATAGCATGGATTGAAGATGATCATAAGATACTGGTGAGTGAACAATGTTTGGTGAAATTTCATATTGGATCTTATCATGATGAAGTCTTGTGTTATACTATGCCTATTGATGTATGTCATATCTTGTTGGGTAGACCTTGGCAATATGATAGAAAAGCTATGCATGATCGCTAAAGGAATACATATACTATAACAACAAATGGAAAGAGAATTACTTTGATTCCTTTAGAAGATGATCCTAAAGATGTAGCGTGTGGGAATTCTAGAATCTATTTAGTAGATGGAAGGAAATTCCTGGATGGTTTGAAGCATGAGAATATGTGTTATGCCTTGATTCCCAAGAATCTTGAAACATTGAAGGAGATTGAAGAGTCACAACCGAATGAGATAAAGTTGCTGATAGAGTATGAAGACATCATATTAGATAATGTGCCTGATGGATTGCCACCTATAAGGAGTATCATTCATCACATGGATCTTATACCTGGAGTGAGTTTGGCTAACAAAGTAGCACACCGGATGACACTAGCAGAGAATGAAGAATTCAATAGATAGATACAGGAATTGTTGAGGAAAGGTTTGATCAGAGAAAGCTTGAGTCCTTGTGTAGTATCTGTAGTATTAACATCGAAGAAGGATGGAGAATGGAGAATATGTACTGATTCCAGAGCAATAAACAAGATTACAGTTAAGTATAGATTTCCTTTACCTAGGATGGATGATATCATGGATTGTTTGAGTGAAGCAAGATATTTCACAAAGATAGATTTGAAAAGTGGATACCATCATATCATAATTAGAGAAGGTGATGAATGGAAGACTACTTTTAAAACAAATGAAGGATTGTATGAGTGGTTAGTGATGCCTTTTGGATTGACAAATGCACCGAGTACTTTCATGAGATTGATGAATGAAGTCTTGAAGAAATTCTTGGGTAAGTTTGTGATTGTATACTTGGATGATATTCTGATTTTCAAGAAGACAAAAGACAAACATTTGTGGCATATTAGACAAGTTTTGCAGAGGTTGAGAGAAAAGAAATTGTTGATAAACATCAAGAAGTGTAGTTTCATGAAGGAAGAGTTGATATACTTGGGATTTGTAATTTCTACGGAAAGATTGAAGATGGACCCTAAGAAAGTGAGAGCAATTGTTGAATGGCCTACACTGGAGAGCATTGGAGAAGTTAGATCATTTCATGGATTGGCTAGTTTCTACTAGAAGTTCATCAGAAATTTTAGTTCAGTTTGTAACCCTATGACAGAGACAATGAGAGGTGATAGAAAAGATTTTAAGTGGACATCTGGAGTAGATAAAAGTTTTGAGTTGTTGAAGAAAAAAGTGACAGAGCAACCTATTTTGGCATTACCAGATTTCAATAAGGTATTTCAAGTTGATTGTGATACAAGTGGAAATTCAATTGGAGCAGTACCAAGTCAAGAAGGTAGACCTATAGCTTATTTCAGTGAGAAGTTGAATGATGCAAGGGAAATATATTCAGTTTATGATCAAGAGTTCTATGCCATAATTCAAGCC
The DNA here is from genome assembly GCA_027924645.1 of Cunninghamia lanceolata. Lineage (NCBI taxonomy): Eukaryota > Viridiplantae > Streptophyta > Pinopsida > Cupressales > Cupressaceae > Cunninghamia > Cunninghamia lanceolata. The sequence continues at coordinate 13,619,474 of BSBN01000193.1, forward strand.
TTGAAGAAGTGGAGACACTACTTGTTGCCTAAGGAGTTTGTGTTGTATATAGATCATCAAGCTTTGCAATATTTGAACAGTCAAGGTAAGTTAAATCATAGACATATGAGGTGGGTAGAGTTCATGCAGAGTTATACTTTTGTGTTGAAGCATAGGAGTGGTAAATCAAACAAAATTGTTGATGCCTTGAGTAGAAGAAGAAGCTTGTTGACAAAAATGAGAGTTGAATTGTTGGGTTTTGATGAATTGAAGAACATGTATGAGACAGACACTGATTTTGTAGAACCTTGAAAAGCATGTAAGGAACCTGTTGTGACAAATAGGAGTAATTACTTGGACTATTTCATTCAAGAAGATGTGTTGTTCAGAGGAAATCAATTGTGCATACCTAAGAGTTCAATGAGAGACAATTTGATCAAGGAGAAACATAGTGGCGGATTGGCAGGACATTTTGGCATTTATAAGACAGTGGCTTTGGTGAGTGAAAATTACTTTTGGCCTTAGATACATAAGGATGTTCAGAGATTTGTGCAGAGTTGTAGAGTTTGTCAAGTTGCAAAAGGGAGTAGTCAAAATACTAGATTGTATAAACCTTTGAAAATACCGGATAGACCTTGGGAAGACATAAGCATGGATTTTGTAATGGGATTGCCTAAGATACAGAGAGGACATGATTCATTATTTGTAGTGGTTGACAGATTTTCAAAGATGGCTCATTTCATACCTTGTAAAAAGATAACTGATGCAGTGCATGTAGCTGACCTATTTCTCAAGGAGATTGTGAGATTGCATGGATTACCTAAGAGTATAATTTTAGACAGAGACACAAAGTTTGTTGGATACTTTTGAAGGACACTTTAGAAGAAGATGAAGACAGATTTGAAGTTCAGTTCATCTTTTCATCCACATACTGATGGACAAATAGAGGTAGTGAATAGGAGTTTGGGAAATTTTTTAAGATGTTTGGTTGGAGAGAAAGTCGAAAGTTAGGATTTGATTCTTTCACAAGTAGAGTTTGCATATAATAATTAGGAAAACAAGAGTACCGAAAGAACACCTTTTCAAATTGTTACCAGAGTAAACCCTAAAGGAGTTACATAATTGAGAGATGTTAGTATGGAAGAAAAGAGAAGTGCAGAAGTAGAAGAATTTGCAAGTCACATGAAGATAGTGCATGATCAGGTTAAGAAGCATTTGGAGAATATGAACAATATGTACAAAGAGAAGGCTGATGAGAAGAGAAGACATAAAGAATTTGAAGTTGGAGATGAAGTAATGGTGTACTTGAGAAAAGAAAGATTTCAAGTTGGGACATATAACAAGTTGAAAATGAAGAAGTTTGGACCTTGTAGGATACTCAGAAAATTTGATTTAGGAAATGCATATGAAGTGGAGTTACTGGAAACATTGGGTATATCACCTATTTTTAACATTGCAGACCTTTATCAGTATCATGAAGTAGAGTTCAGTGACATCATGGAAGAAGATTTGAAGAAGTTGTTACCACAATGAGTACCGGAGTAGATTGAAGACATTTTGGACAGTAGAGTTGGACGTAGCACTAGAGGAAGACAATACAAAGAATACCTTGTGAAGTGGAAAGGCAAACCGGAAGAAGATTCATCATGGATTTCTCAAGCTTAGGTGGACCATCTTGGTTCTCCACTATCCCCAGCAAAGTGAGGGACTCACTTTTTCAATAACCCCAGATGTCCAATGTAGGAGCATCCCTGGTTCAAGAGCAATATTGCATCAAACAAAAACATTTACATATCAGTTTGTTTGCAGTTTAATTTTTTTCTTTTCATTTTCTAGTTCAGTTTAGGCAGTTTAGTCAGAAGCAGTTTATGTATTTCTAGTCTAGATACATTTTAGATCTTGGGGAGCTGGACTTAGCATCTATATTCATTCATTTACATCATATCTAGAATTCAGAGATCTGCATGTCAATATCGGAAAGATATCACTACTAGAAGATTGACTATTTCTCAGATAAGAGCATCCTGATATTCACTGACAACCAGCTAAAGGAGAATCTTGTAGAACCATTTCCTGATATGTGGAGCCTAATGACACATCATTCAATGATCTTTGGTTCATGGCTGACCTTTCTCGAAGATCCGCACTTCAATTCATTCATTTTCAGGAAGTGTTCTATGCATTTAGGTCCGACCTATCTATGTACACATGTTACAGCTCTTCATTAGAGTTTGTGATCTTCCTTGGCCGACGCGAAGGAATCTATTGATCTGGATTAGATATATATTGATGTAATAGATCCTTAGGAAAGTATTTCAGAAGTTATTGAGTTCTAGATAGATAGATTATTCATTCTTTCTAGCGAAGGAGCTTCAAAGCTTTATCTTACGCATGTATGTAATCAGGCCTGCAAGCCCTAATTGTAAGCCCGCATGTTGCCAACAATCTCTATTTGAATTATATGATATATTGAATGACTGAATCTGCATTTGTTCCATTTCTTTGAGTTTTTTCCGTTGTGTTTACTCTTGTTGCACGTTCTGAACAGTTCATTCTGTGAACCCTCCTACCGTGACTGCACCAGAATCTCAATGCCATTAAATCTTACATAATCACGTGCTTAATCTAGGTGTGTATGAGAAAAATCAAGAGGTTGAATGATAAAATCACAACAATAATAATAACAACTCAATAACCCATAACATAAAGAGATTGATCTAAGTAAAGAACTGATATCAATGAATAAATCAAATAAAACAAGAAAGACTTTCACCTAGATTGTATAGTTCTTTTTGTCGAATTGGATTGCTCAATAATGTTGAGAAACCATGTTTGCAACAAGCGAATGGAAGTGATCAAAGTGCTCAAAAGATCAATCTCAAAAGATCGTAAGGTGCTCAATGATGCGATGTATGCTGAAAGCGCTGTAAAGGATGCCTAAGAATAAGTGATCGAAGAGTGCTCAATAGCTAAATGATCGAAGAGGATTTGTGATGGAGATGAAGGGCGTTTATATAGGTTTCAAACATGATCAATCAACAGATGAAATAAATCCATAGAATGAATGGTTGAGATAAATCAAATAACTCATGTTGAATGTGCACACGACATGTGTCACTCCAAAAAGGTATTTTTATTAAGATAATTGCTTTTTTGATAAAGATAGGATTTGATATCATAAATTAGAATGTTTTTTCTTCTAATTCATGAGTTGATGAAAACAAGATAAATTAAAGTCAATTAACTTAACTTTAGATTTGTCTTTTTTAGAGTTCTAAAAATAAGACTAATTGTGCACGAGTTAATATGATATTTTAAGAGGAATTGGAAGATAATTGAAATTAAATAAATAAATTTATTTAATTGTTTGTGCATGATAGAGGAATATGAAGTTTTAAATAAATTAAACAAATAAATCGATTTAATTCATTTTGCATGATGAAGGATAAATAAAATATGTGATTATATTCTATTTTTAGAAGATTTATTTTTAGAGGAAAAAGTAAATTAAATAAATATATTTATTTAATTGTTTGTGCAAGATTAGAGGACATAGAAGATTATAAATAAAATACTTGATTTTATTTATTTTTAGAGGATTGAGATAATTTAAATAAATTTGCACGATTTATTTAAATTTGGAAAAACAATTTGATTTAATTAAATAATGTAAATTGTTTAATTGTAGATAAGAGGATTTGTGATGAATTAATTAAATAATTAGATTTATTTAATTAATGTGGACTTGAAATTCGAAAGAGGATAATGATTTAATTGAATAATTAAAATTATTTAATTTTGGAAAAATAAGGAGGAATTTAATGAAATTAATTAAATAAAGAGGATTTATTTAATTAATGTTGATTTTTGGAGTTTTGGAAGAAATTGATGAAATTAATTAAATAATTAGATTATTTAATTAACGTTGAAATGCAGGTGATTCAATGAAATGCAAGTGATTCGAAGACATGGTCATTTTTAGGTGTCTACATTTTGTCCCTCTTTAATGCAATGTAGTTTATAGTGTTGCATCAAAGAAAATGATTGTTGAAGACATGATACAATTTTGATGCCCCGGTGTAGCTAGTTGCCTCTGTGTAGCTAGCGTAGGATGCCCCCTCGAGAGGAAAGATAGGGAAGCGACAAAAGAACTGGTTGATGCTTGACTAGAAGATTGTGTTGGAGATAGAAGAAAGGAGATAGAAGAGAACATGAGAGAAATTTTGTAAGTATGGGCCTAATCATTGTTGTTATTGATGTCAACATACTCCTATTGCATTAATGATAAGGATTGGATGAGCTGTGTGCTGAGGATATTGAAAAAATTAGTCTCAATCAGGAACAGAGAAGAACAGGGAAGACAGTAAGGTAAAAGTCCAAGATAGGATGAGGATCAAAGGATGCAGTTTAAAGGGTTTGTAGATATGTGTCTTAAGGAGGTCCAGTAGAGATTTCAGAGGTCCATATGAAGATCTAAAGAAGTTTTGGTTGTCCAAGTAAAACCGGTCCCAGCAGGTGTTGAGTGGTGACAGAGTGAGACAGATAGGTCCGGTGAGATCCAGAATTACATTATAATGTTCTACAGATTTGAGGGAGTGCTGAGGAAGTCTTTGTGGAATGTCAACTATATTGGTTCGTGGTTTGAAGGTCCACAAGCATCTATTCCTTTGTGACAGTGATGACATACTGTGTTCTTGAGGTTCTGAATGAAGGAGAGAAGGATTTGAGTAAGCAGATGAAGTGTGGATGTTCTTGGTGATTCAGGAGAGCTTGTGGTGGTCTTTGGATCATGTCCAGTTTATGTTGGTGGTCCGCATTGAAGTTGGAGTTTGTTTTTGAAGAACAACTTCTAGATGATGGTGTTCTTCCTAAAATAGGCCGACTGGATGAGTTATACATCTTGCAGATGTTATTGTGGATGTTTGCCGACTTAGATGATCTTTCCTAAGTTGATGTCTTGTCTAAATAAAGGATTGTGAAGCCATTTGTAAAGTGTGTTTGTGGAGATGAGTGTGTGGTAGCGAAGAGGAGAGCGAAATGTAGAGCAGAAGTATTGAGCTTAAGGGAACTGATTCAAGCATGGTGAAGATGTTATTTTCTAGTTCAAGTAGGTGATACTTATTTCTTTATAGATAGTGTGTCTCTTGTAGGCAGTGAGCCTCTTGTGAGCAGTGTGCTCGGGCAGTGAGCCCTAATTGGCATGTGTCATTTTGTTCTTACTATTCTTCTAACAGAGAATATAATTTTGGGTTAATCACCCCGTGGTTTTTCCCTTAACCAAGTTTTCCACGTCAAAATCCTGGTGTCTCATGTGTTGATATGTTTCTATCTTTGAATTAAATGCATTATGTTTCATGATTGATATACTGCTAATCACTTAGAGGATTTAAGTTTGTGATTGAGAGAAAGTTTTGGACAACTGATTCACCCCCCCTCTCAATTGTGTACCCTAAATCTAACAATTGGTATCAGAACCAAGTTCCTCTAAAAGGAGCTTAACTGCTTGAGGAGATCTAGCATGTCATCCTACAAGAAGGATAGTCTGAAGTTTGACGGAACCAATTTTAGTCTGTGGAAAGGTCGGATGAAATGTCACTTGCAATGCATGGGAATGGCATACTGGTCCATGGTTACAATACAGTATGTACCTCCACAAAGTGGTTTGAAAACTCCAAATGAAGTCATAGATGCTAAAAACAATCTACATACTATATAAGCCCTTCTAAGCGCATTATCTAATTCAGACCTACCAACTACTTATGAGATTTGGAAAAAACTGGAACTTTTGCATGAAGGAGACCAGTATGTTAAATGTGCAAGGTTACAAAGTCTAAAAGGGAATTTGAAAATCTAAAGATGAGACATGTTGAAAATATTACCACTTTTATGCCAAGAGTAAATGAGCTTATTTGTGGAATTAGAAATGCTGGTGGAGTGTTGGATGAAAATGAGATTGTTGGCAAAATTCTCAGATCCCTTCCTGCTTCCTACAAAATCAAGGTTACTGCCATTGATGAATTCAGAGCCCATGCAACTGTTACAAGAGATCAATTGGCTAGCAAATTGGTTGCATTTGAAATGTCTAAATTTGGAGATGATCCCCCCAAGATTGAATCTGCATTCAAAGCCAATGCTTCTGTAAAAGGTAAACAAAAGTATGATCCGGGAGAGAACTCTTCAAGGAAACTGTCATGGTATGAAAAAGCAAGAAAAGACCTGGAAGAAGAAGAAGTAAAAACTGCTCAACTTGAAGCCCTTATTGCAAAGAGACTGCCAAGAGGATCCGGTAAGTATGAAGGGAAATTGCCTTTTAAGTGTTTTAACTGCAATAAGATTGGTCATTTTGCCTCAAAGTGTCCAAAAAGATTTTCAAGGTCAAATCCTAACAGATCAAGGTTCCAAAAGAATTGCTACTATGTTCATGAAGAAGATGATCATGAAGGAGTAACAGATGATGAATCAGAGATAGGAAACAAATCTGGAAGTGAATGGGTGTTTATTGCCATCAAGGAAGAAGAACCAATATCCTCTAAATCTGTCAATCATAAAGTTGTAGAAAGAGCTCTAGCTGCCCAAATTGAAGAAAAGGATGATTGGGTCATTGACAGTGGATGCTCTCACCATATGACAGGTGACAAAAATAAGTTTGTAGATTTGGAAAGGTATGAAGGAGGACTAGTAAAGTTTGGTGACAATTCTGCTGGTAGAATCAAAGGTAGAGGAATGATTTCTCTTGATGGAAGAAACAAAACTAGTAATGTACTATATGTTGAAGGATTAAAGCACAACCTTCTCAGTGTTGGACAGTTGGTAGACAAAGGCTATGATCTCTGGTTCAATGATGGAAAATGCAAGATCTTTGAAAGCTCCAAAACAGAGATTGCATCTGGTACTCAAACTAAAGGTAATATCTTCCATTTGGTTGGTTCTGGTAAAAGTTGCCTATTTGTTCAAGTTGATCAGAGTTGGCTATGGCATAGGAGGATGTGTCATGTAAATTTTGATAATATCATCAAGATAAGCAATACCCAGGATGTAAGAGATTTTTCAAAATTAGTGAAACCTACTAATAGCTTGTGCAAAGAATATCAATTGGGTAAGCTAAGCAGAGTCTCTTTCAAAAGCAAGGAACTATCTTCTACCAGATTATTGGACTTAGTTCATACTGATCTTTGTGGTCCAGCAAGAATCAGGAGTATGCAAGGTGATAGATACTTTATGTTACTAATTGATGACTATTCCCAGATGATGTGGGTAACCTTTCTAAAAGAGAAATTAGAAGCCCTTCAGAAATTCAAAATATTCAAGTCTATGGTAGAGAATGAAACTGGATTAAAATTGAAATGTCTGAGGTCTGATAGAGGTGGAGAATTCACATCTGACGAGTTCATAGAATTTTGTGAGAAACATGGAATAAAGAGACAGTTGTCTACTCCTAGAACTCCACAGCAGAATGGAGTAGTGGAGAGAAAGAATCAGACCATCCAGGAAGCATCTAGGATCATGATGATGGAAGCAAATGTCCCTCAGATCTATTGGAGAGAAGCTGTCAGCACTGCAGTCTATACTCTCAATTGAGTTCAAATCAAATGCAATACTGGTAAGACTCCTTATGAACTTTGGTTTGGTATCACTCCCACTATAAGGTATTTCAGGGTCTTTGGTAGCAAATGTTACATTAAAAGAGATGAAGATCTAGGAAAGTTTGATGCTAGAAGTGATGAAAGAATATTCTTGGAATACTCTACTCAAAGTAAAGCCTACCAGTGTTACAACAAGAGATTAAGGAAGATGATAGAAAGTACAAATGTGAAGGGTGATGAGGGAATTGAAAAACTTTCAAGATTTTATGAATGTGATGAAGATGATCAGAATGGTGTTCTGACTCAAAGAGCTCAAGCCTCTTCTAAAAATTAGATTCAAACTAATCCAATAAATTAGGAAGAAGAAATAAGTCTCAATGAGCCTGATCAAGAATCAGAAGTACAAGAAATTCCCAAAGTTCCCAAGTATGTAAGATTGAATCACTCTAAAGATCAGATCATAGGTGATAAAAGAAAAGGAGTACAAACAAGAAGGAGAATTGCTCAAGATCCAGAAGAGTGTTGTTTGATTTCCAAGATTGAACCTAAGACAGTAAATGAAGCTTGCAATGATGAAAATTGGACTAAAGCAATGGAGGAAGAGCTGGTGCAAATAGAGAAAAATCACACTTGGGATCTTGTTCCTAGACCTAGAAACAAGAATGTGATAGGAACAAAATGGGTCTTCTGAAACAAACTAAATGAAGTTGGTGAAGTAATCAAAAATAAAGCCAGATTGGTCTGCAAGGGTTACTTTCAAATAGAAGGAATTAATTTTAAAGAAACTTTTGGTCCGGTAGCAAGAATTGAAGCAGTCAGATTATTTCTTGCATTTGCTGCTTTCAAAGATTTCAAAGTGTATTAGATGGATGTCAAGTCTACCTTCCTGAATGGTGATTTGGAAGAAGAAGTGTACATTGAGCAACCAAACGGATTTCAGTTGTCTGATCATGGTGATATGGTCTATAAATTGAAGAAGGCATTGTATGGATTGAAGGAAGCCCCTAGAGCCTGGTATGAAAGATTGGACAAGCATCTTTTGAAGATTGGTTTCAACAAAGGTACTGCTGATAGTAACTTATATTTCAAAATTGATCATGAAAACATCCTAATTGTTGAAGTGTTTGTTGATGATATCATTTTTGGAGGAAGAGATAGTATGTGTAAAACTTTTGCAAATCAAATGAAAAGTGAGTTTGAGATATCCATGCTTGGTGAAATGAATTTCTTCTTGGGTCTACAAATCACTCAAACAAAGAAAGGAATCTTCATTTCTTAGATCAAATATGTGAAGGAATTGTTGAAGAAATTTGGGATGGAAGACTCAAAACCAATGAATACTCCCATGGCAACCAGATGTAAATTGAGCAAAGATGATGATTCTCCTAAGGCTGATCAGACAAAGTATAGGTCAATGATTGGAGGACTATTGTATCTCACTCAAACTAGACCAGACATTATGCACGTTGTTGGTCTTGTTGCTAGATTCCAAGCAGATCCTAGAGAATCTCATGTCATGGCAATCAAGAGAATTTTTTGATATCTGAAAGGGACAGTTGAGTATGGTCTGTGGTATCCTAGAGATCATGATTTCTCTCTTCAGGCATATATAGATGCTGATTGGGCAGGAGATGTGGATGACCGGAAGAGTACTAGTGGTGGAGCATTCTTTTTGGGGAAGAGATTAGTTTCATGGCTGAGCAAGAAATAAGAGGCCATATCTCTGCCTACAACTGAAGCAGAATATATTGCAGTAGCAAGCAGTTGCACTCAAGTTTTATGGATGAAGCAGATGCTAAGAGATATCAAAGTGGAGTATGAGGAACCTAACACAATCTTCTGTGATTATTCAAGTGCAATAAATATATCCAAGAATCTGATGTTGCATTCAAAGACTAAACACATATCCATCAAGTTTCACTTTTTGAGAGAGCAAGTGAACAAAAATGAAGTCAGATTGGAGTTTGTGCCTTCCAAGGATCAGATTGCAGACATTTTACTAAACCTCTTCCTAAGGAATCTTTTGAGTATCTCAAGGAGAAGCTAGGGGTTATTGCCCCTCCAGTGATGAACTAAGGTGCACTGTGGAACATCAGTCCAGTGGATATCACAATCATATCTTGTGATCCAGATTGATGATGGGGAGCTACTACTCAGAGGGAGTAGCAAGTATGTTTCTGAAGTATTGGAATTGCAAGTATGTGCCCTTTGCCATTGATGTCAAAGCGGCAGAGAAGACATGTGAAAAACAAGTGGTTGCTGATCAAAGGGGGAGTAGTTAAGGGAGAGAAGACATGTGAATGGTTGTTACTGATAAGGGAAGTTGTGATAGTAAGGAGAAGTTCTTGTCTTAATGGTTAAACCAGTTTTTCACATCATATGTTGCCATCAATGACAAAGGGGGAGATTGTTGCAAGTATGGGCCTAATCAGTGTTGTCATTGATGTCAACATATTCCTGTTGCATTAATGATAAGGATTGGATGAGCTGTGTGCTGAGGATATTGAGAAAATTAGTCTCAATCAGGAACAGAGAAGAACAGGGAAGACAGTAAGGTAAAAGTCTAAGATAGGATGAGGATCAGAGGATGCAGTTTAAAGGGTTTGTAGATATGTGTCTTAAGGAGGTCCAGTAGATATTTCAGAGGTCCGCATGAAGATCTAAAGAAGTCGTGGTTGTCCAAGTAAAACTGGTCCCGGTAGGTGTTCAGTGGTGACAGAGTGAGACAGATAGGTCCGGTGAGATCTGGAATTACATTATAATGTTCTACAGATTTGAGGGAGTGCTAAGGAAGTCTTTGTGGAATGTAAACTATATTGTTTCATGGTTTGAAGGTCTGCAAGCATCTATTCCTTTGTGACAGTGATGACAAACTATGTTCTTGAGGTTCTGGATGAAGGAGAGAAGGATTTGAGTAAGCAGATGAAGTGTGGATGTTCTTGGTGATTCAGGAGAGCTTGTGGTGGTCTTTGGATCATGTCCAGTTCATGTTGGTGGTCTGCATTGAAGTTGGAGTTTGCTTTTGAAGAACAACTTCCAGATGATGGTGTTCTTCCTAAAACAGGCCGACCGGATGAGTTATACATCTTACGGATGTTATTGTAGATGTTTGCCGACTTAGATGATCTTTCCTAAGTTAATGTCTTGTATAAATAAAGGATTGCAAAGTCATTTGTAAAGTGTGATTATGGAGATGAGTGTGTGGTAGAGAAGAGGAGAGCGGAAGGTAGAGAAGAAGTATTGAGCTTAATGGAACTGATTCAAGCATGGTGAAGATGCTATTTTTTAGTTCAAGTGGGTGATACTTATTTCTTTGTACACAGTGTGTCTCTTGTAGGCAATGAGCCTCTTGTGAGTAGTGTGCTCAAGCAGTGAGCCCTAATTGGCATGTGCCATTTTGTTCTTACTATTCTTCTAACAGAGAATATAATCTTGGGTTAATCACCCCGTGGTTTTTCCCTTAACCAGGTTTTCCACGTCAAAATCCTGGTGTCTCATGTGTTGATATGTTTCTGTCTTTGAATTAAATGCATTATGTTTCATGATTGATATACTGCTAATCACTTAGAGGAATTAATTTTGTGATCAAAAGAAAGTTTTGGACAACTAATTCACCCCCCCCTCTCAGTTGTGTGCCCTAAATCTAACAATAAAGATAGTTGATCGATCTTTGCTTGAAAAAACTATATAAGGCCATGAAAAAATGGATGGGTAGATGGATGAGCTTGTTGCAATGGTTTCACAAATGATTATAAAGAGCAATCCTTATTTTTCATATAGCACATGGATAGTTTCCCACCAAGGTATAAATGACCAAGGTGCTGCGATATCCGAGTGCATGGACGTTGACTCTGCAAGCAAGCGGTTTGAACTTAGATCTCTTAGACATAATATAACCTTGTTGTACATGTGAATGAGCCATAGTCTTGAACATAAAATAAACTTCAATACATAAATGCCAGAAGAATATTAATATGTAAGATGCTAGGTCGTAACACACACAAGATAAATATGTTTCTAAGAAAGTTGCTAAAAATCATTCCTCAAAGACGGCACACAAAAGTAATGACTATGAGGTGCAGGAGCTCCCAATTCTAGTCATTTTTTGATATGTCATGTTTTTTTGTCATGTTATATTGTTCTCCCTAAGGCTTTGAAATCCATTTTTCATGAGTTTTAATAAGGACTTCATCCATTTGGTCAATTTGTCCAATATAGACCTTGATATGGTCGATTTGAATGCAATTACACTTAAGAAACATGTGGTTTCTTGTGAAGGAAGTCATACCCAACGGTTAACTGCCCTTGGATAGTAGTTGTATGGTTGGTGGAGGAGGAGAAACAGCCCTCAAGCCTTCAATAGGTAATTGAATGTAATTACATGCCAAGAATAATGAGAATTGAAAGTTTTGGAGTGCAAAAACTGTCATTTTCTACATTTTCCTGGAAACAGTCACTCAGTACGACTCTGTATGGATAGTAAGGAGTCTGAAACTTGAGAAATGTGTTGGTGCTTTGAAATACCTTTCATTTGAGTGTAGTTAGGCCTCTTGAAACATCCTATGTTGTTAGAATCAAATCGATTTGTGCAAACTAGTCTGAAAACCCTCAAAACTAGGGTTTTGTGGCAAAATGAGTGATTTCTCCTCTATCCTCTGAAAGGCATCAACTATTTTTAGTAGGATGGAGGGAGATAGAGTAGATTTCATGTTTTTTTTGCTTGTTAGGTTTGTACTCCTCACTCCAAGGTACTTGACATGATTCTAACTAGTCTACATGGTGACTAGTTAGTGTGCAATGGTGGAAATCGGTATGGTTTCAAGGAACAGTCAAGAGATCGACCAAATGGATGATGTATTTGGTGTTTATAGATGAAAACAGACCTGTACAAGTGGTTTTCTAATCCTAAGCAAGTGAATGTGACACGTTTCCTTTGTAAAGACCCCAAATTAGGCCTATTCCCTAAAGAGAAGAGTTCACTGTCATTGGACGCCTGAAACAGAGTATGGCCCTCCAACTTGGTAGATTGTTATATGTCCATAATGGGTATTTGAATGTGCAAAGAGACTAGTCTATCCTTTGGAGGTTTGAGGAGTTATCCTTGGATTAGCTGATCTCAAGGGCTACAAGGGATAGGTCTCTTTAGGCACTGTCATAGTACAATCATACTATAGTTTGTTGTTCACTGTCCTTGAAGGTACAGAAATAAGTTATTAGGTCAAAGACCATATGTTGGTCATGTACTTGACAAATTTGTGTTGGTTGTAGTGTGAGATCCTATTGGTAGGGATATTGGTAGTTTGGTATTGGCCTAGAAGGTGTGTGTGTTTGTTGGTTGGGTTGAGCAGAGACTCCCCAAAAGAGAGTTGAGTAGTCTATGTGGGTGGACACCAGGGTGTGGTCCCAGACTAGGTCAGTCTCTTGAATAGCCTTGTATAGGCTTGTGTTACAAAGTGTTTGGAAGTTCTCGTGAAGGAAACCTTGAAGTCTAGGTTCATTGTGTGAATAAAACCAAACAAGCCCAATATCTCTGCATCACTATGCCCCCAATCCGTACTGTATCGCAACATACCAAGATATAGATAAATCAAGGTAGTCTTGAATAGGTAATGGAAAAGGAACAAAAGATGAACCAAAAAGCAAATTGACTGACTTACAAAGTAAACATATAGCCAACATATTCTCTTGCCAAAGAGGTTGCTCAAGATAGATTGGAAAGGAAAGATAACAGCCTTATCGTAGGAGCGATGTGTCCATTAAAGGGTGTTATCTGTTGAAAAGATAATGCCTGATTTTTAGGAAATGCCACATGCTGTATAAGATGCATGTGTTGGTCTCAATCATGGAACACTCTATATAAGACATGTTTTTTTTTTTTAAAGATAATGTGCCTAGTAAACTTTTTAACGTGACTGGTGACACTGGTGCGACACACCCTCTGGCTCCACACGAATGCTTTTTCCCGAAGCAATGAACCGGTAAGGCCACAACACGGGGGACCTCATCCCCTAGCAAGAACACTTTAAACTTGCGAGCTCATTGGCCCAGCGAAGGCGTAAAGCCTGCAAGCTCGTTGGCCTAGTGGGGGTTTGAACTCTGGTGGTCGCCACTACAACCAAGCAACTTAACCACCGAACCACACCCTTATCGGCGTATAAGACAGGTCTGTTGATCTACTATGTGGTTTGAGATTGATTTACCTGATGTTGCAAATTGATATGTAGGACAGTATATGACTATGTAAGTAAGTTGGTTTGCTTCAGGTTTGTTAAGAACTTTTTCTTTGAAAGGATGTGTTTGTTTGTTGTTTTGCTTCTTGAGTTAGTCAAGTCGAGGTGAATGGATTGTGATAAATGGAAGAATAGAAAGATGGAGTGTCAATGGATTAAGGTGGGTGAATAATGATGAATCATATGTGCCTGAGTACTAGATACATCCTTCGTATTCTAGACTACCTACATACCTTGTATCCATGGGATCAAGGCACATGATGAGGAAAGATGAAAAATGATATGTAGTTTTGGATAGAGAGATGAGATGGGTCAAGGTGTTTGAGCCTGGGTTGGTGAAATGATGAGATCTTATGTCCCTGAGTACTGGATACTTCCTTCGTATTCTAGATTACCTACATACTCATATCCATGGGATCAAGGTACCTTAATATTGAACCATGAACAAGGATCCATTCCTAGACCTAGGTTAAGGAAAAAGTTGCCCCCACTCTGGTAGAGGTGTTTTTATGGTTGAATGACATAGAAAGTATGACCTAGGACAAGACAGTGATAACTGTTGACATAGATCAAGACGTGGGATGACGACGATGGACATTGAAAAATTTCCAAGCTATTCTAGATAGGGAGATGGAAATGCAAACAAGGTCAATGGTTTTATTATGAATGGATGGATGAAGTGTGTTGTGAAATGAACATAGAATGAACAAGACTCGATAGATGATGGATGTTGACTCTACACATAGCGCCTGTTTGCCAGGTTTTCACTATGGTACTTATCCAAGGTGCCTATTTACTAGGTTTTCACCATAGGACGGATTGTTTTTGTTTTTGTGTTTTGTTTTAATACTCTGAGGATCAGGCATAAAACTTCTTGAGATGAACACTGTTGAGTGGCTCATCTAGAGGAATACCATCAAGTGTAGCTAAAGTATAAGCTCCTTATCCATATGCTACTGTGACAATAAAGGGTCCTAACCAATTAGGCTCGAACTTGCCCTTCTTTTCTCGATCTGCTTGATTTTTTTGATTTTCTTTTAAGACAAGATCACCAACTTGAAACCGTCTTTCTTTGATCTTTTTGTTGTAATTACGCCAGAGGTGGTTTTGATAGACATGGAGATGATTAAGTGTGGAAAGGCACCTCTCATCTAGTAATTCTAGCTCAGCTAATCTGGAAGTGCGATACTCCTCTCCACAATTAGGTTCTACATGGATACTCTGAGGGATGGGAACTCAACCTCTATAGGTAGGATGGCTTCAAAACCATAGACCAAGACATAGGGTGTTGCACTAGTCAGTGTTCTAATACTAATGCGATAGGCCCATAGGGCAGGATTGAGTTGTAGGTGCCAATCATGACAAGCTTCATTAATCATTTTCTTGAGGATTTTGAGAATGGTTTTGTTGGAAGCCTCAACTTGGCCATTACTTTGTGGATAATAGTGAGTGGAAAAATGATATTGGATATTGTATTGGGTACACAAGGCACAAACATCTTGATTTTTGAATGGTCTCCCATTATCAATGACAATGGCTTGGGGAATACCATACCGGCAAATGAGGTAGTTAAGGATAAACTTGGCTATTTGCTTACTGATGATATAGGTCATGGGAATAGCTTCGACCCACTTTGTCAAATACTCAGTGGTGGTAATGATAAATTTTGGCCATTGGATGAGGATGGGTGGATTTGTCCTACGATGTCGAGACCCCATTGTGAAAAAGGCCATGAAGTAGTCACAGGTTGTAGTTCATGAGCTGGTGTGTGAATCAAATCTCCATGTTGCTGGCATTGTAGACACTTCTTAGCAAACTGTAAAGCATCTTATTCTATTGTAGGCTACTAGTAACCTGTTTTGAGTATCTTCTGAGTGAGATTAGGACCGGTAGAATGTGCACCACAAATACCTTCGTGTATGTCTTGTAAGGTAGCTTTGGCTTCTTCTGCGTTAAGACATCGTAAGAGGATACCATCGAGACTCTAGCGATAAAGTGTATGACCCAGAATAGTGTAACAGGAGGATCGACGAATAAAGGTTTTGCATTGGGTAGTGGATAGCTCAAAAGGAAAGGTACCATGTTTAAGGTATTCATAGATATCTTCGTACCATGGTTAATTGGGACCAATAAGTTCATAGATGATTTTAGTAGTTGGAACATCGATGGCTGGTATCAATAATTGCCTTATCAAGAACTCACATTTATGTGTGTTTGCAGGCATGTCTATAAGTGACCCCATAGAGGCCATAGAGTATGCATCCTTGTTAGGCTCTCTTGGAATTTGCTCAAATGTGATGCTATAAAAGTGTGGTTTGTAGGCATCCACTAGTTGCTTGTAGGGGACCAACTTTTCATCTTTTGTTTGGTACTCATCAGTGACTTGTCGAATGACTAGTTGTGAGTCTCCATATACCTGTAATTCTATGATGTCCCATTCAAGTGCTATATTGAGACCTATGAGGAGTGCTTCATCCTTGTCTATGTTGTTGGTGCAAGGAAATGCAAGCCAATATGAATTTAGAATATAGTCATTTTATGGTGTGATAAAAAGGATGCCGACTCCTGATCCATGTTGTGTGTAGGAACCATCAAAGTCCAACTTCCACATTACTGAGGTAGAAAGAGTGAAGAGATTCTCATCTAGAAAGTCAGATACCATAGGATGTACATATGTCATAGGTGCTTTTGCTAGGGCTTGTCCCTTGATTGCTTTACGATCCACATACTCAATGTCAAACTCACTAAGGATCATGACCCATTTAGCTAGTCTACCTGTGAGAGCTGCTTTTGCTAGTAGATGCTTTAATGGATCAATTTTTTCTAGGAGATTTTTACATTGGTTTAGCATGTATTACTACAATTTTTGGGAAGTGAACACTACTGCTAAACAAGCTCTTTCCATAGGAGAGTAATTGAGTTCATAACCCACCAAGGTTCGACTAATGTAATAGATTGCATGCTCTTTTCCTAAATCATCATGTTGTGCTAGAAGAGCCCCTAGGGCTGCAGTTGTAGTTGAGATGTACAAGATCAAAGGCCTATCGGTGACTGGCGATATCAAGACAAGAGGTGTAGCTAGATATTCTTTGAGCTGATCAAATGTTGCTTCACACTTATCATCCCATCGAAATGAGACATCCTTTCGGAGCAAGTGTTGAAATGGTTGACATTTATCTGCTAGTTGTGAGATGAAACGCCTAATAGATTGTAACCTTCCTTGCAGGCTCCTTAATGCTTTTAGATTCTTTGGTGGAGGCATCTCCACTATAGCTTTGACTTTTGTTGGATCTACTTTGATGCCTCTATGAGATACAATGTATCCCAATAGTTTTCCTGATGTTACCTCAAAGACACACTTCTTTGGATTGAGTCTCACTTGGTATTTTTTGAGTCTATCAAAGATTTGTCCTAGAACCTGTATGTGATCTGCCCTAGAAGACTTTGCTAGTATATCATCAACATAGTCCTCCATGATGTGATGAAAGATATCATGGAATATCACTGTCATTGCTCTTTGATAGGTTACCCCTGCATTTTTAAGACCAAATGGCATGACACACCAACAATAGGTACCCCAAGGACAAGTGAATGATGTTTTATGTTGATCTTCTTTTTCTATCATTATCTTATTGTAGCTGGAGAATCCATCCATGAGAGAAAGCATTTCATCACCCGCGGTCAAGTCTACTATGAGATCAATGTTTGGTAATGGAAAGTCATCTTTAGGACATGCTTTGTTAAGATCTCTAAAATCGTTACACATGCGGATGCCCCCATTAGGTTTATCCATGGGTACAATGTTTAGACCCATTCTGGATAATCAATAGGCCTGATGAACTTCACATCTACTAACTTCTATATTTCCACTTTTACCAAGAGAGCTATATGTGGATGCATCTTCCTTAGATTTTACTTGACTGGTTTAACTATTGGATCAACTATGAGATAGTGAACTACTAGCTTAGGGTCTAGCCCTGGCATATTAGCATAGGTCCACATAAAGTTGATGGTTTTTTATAAGAAGTTGTTAAGATTCTTGTTCTCTTGTTCTAATAATGATGCTACAAGGAATGTGGTCTTCAGATTTTGCTCTGTGCCAAGGTTTATCTCTGTAGAATCTTCCACTAGGAGAGCTGATTTCTCTTGATACTTAGATGGTAGGGGAAGGTCAAATCCTACATCCTCAGGTGCCACAGTTGGGTTTTCACCTTTGGATACATCCTTTGTTTTTACTATTTTGTGATCGGGAGGTGCCACACTGTGGTTTTCACCTAGAGATCTTTCCATATTTTTACTTTTACGACTAGAGGATTTGGCATTCTCATCAAAATAAGTTGTTCACTCTAGTTCCATTACAAAACTAGCTTTGTGATCACCAAGAGGGATACCATCCCGAAGTCCCATGAACTCTGCAATAGCTTCATCATTCTAAAATACATCTGGAACGGGGGCCCCTTGTTGGTCCCAATCGATAAGTTTAGGGTATACAAGTGTGACTTTCTAGGTGTGGGTGGTGGATGTTAAGGATACGGATGATAGCATGAAAATGGAGGATTCTGTAAATAGGTCAGTCATATGGAGGGAAGAGTCATTAATGATATCCTCATTCGATGCCAAATCGGTGGGAAACATTTCTGCCACCTTGTTGAGAATACCCTCAATGTCCAAGGTGCGTGGTACCTTCCTACCAAATCCTAACCCCTTTTTGTCTAGTTTCTTTGTCACAATAATGGGTTCCATTGTTCCTTGGTTTTGTTTCCCAAGGCCATCTTCACCTTTATAGCCCATGTTTTTTACTATCCTTAAGCCATTGCCATATTGCTTGACTAGTATTATGACTGGTTCTTTCTCCTTATAGAGCCAAGAAGAGATGTCTTCAATAGTTTCCTCTACCAATCATTTTCCCTCTTGGAATTGGGTTAGAGATGTTGGGGGAGGAATTCTTACTTTTTTAGTTTCTTTGGCAATGGGCGGTTAGGGGTAAGATTTAGGGGATAAAGGCATCTGCCCTACACAACAAGATTTTGAGATATCATATTCTCCAAAGCCAATATCAAAAATGTGAGCTTTGATTTCTAGAATAGGATGAGGATTGGGTTCAGTTGCAGAGACTTTTGTCAAATTTTTAGGGTTGACATACAGTGGGGATTCATGGGCTTTGTCATTATTGGGCACTTGGTTACAATTCTTATAACTGCCTTGCAAGACACTGCAGAATTTGAAAGGATTAGGATCTCCTGGAATAGTGATCTTCGTACCATTAAATGGGAACTTGAGAGACTGATGGTATGTTGAGGGAACAACTTTCATGGCAGGGATCCATGGGTGTCCTAGGATAATGTTGTAAGGTAGCTCAATGTCAAGGACTTGGCACCTAGTTTCAAGCATGACTAGGCCTACTTACATAGGCAAGTGGATAACACCTTCTGAATAGTGCTTTGCATCATCATACCCCTTGAATGTAATACTTTGATCAGTGTTGACTTGATCCTCAGAGTATCCCAATTGTTTAAGTAACTTTAGAGAATAGATATTAAGACCAGCACCACTATCTATAAGTATGCATTTGATCTTGTGTTTATGGATGAGAACTTCAATGTGAAGGGCATCATTGTGACAGGGATCATGGGATGGGAGGTCCTTTTTAAAATAGACCACATTATAGGGTGAGGCAATGTTACCTATTATAGATTAGAAATATGTGACCGCTATGTTGTTAGGAACTGAAGACTCTTGTAGGGCTTTTTCTAGCATAAATTTATGTGCGGGTGACGACCGTAGAAGGTCCAAGATAGAGAAATGTGTAGGGGTTTTCCCTAGATGTTCAATAAGATTGTAATCAGATGGAGTTGGGAGACTTAGTGTTGGACCATGAATGGTGACACGACCATGACGAGTTGTAACTATGCAATCCATAGGTTTTCCTTTGATAGTGAGGGTAGATATACGAATCTCTTCAAAATGACCCACAGTGGAGTCATAGGAAGTGGAAGCTTTGTTAACACCTTTACCTTTATCTAGAGGAGGACCTTGACCATGGTTAGGGGATGGTTCCTTGTACATGTTGAGATCCTTGTTGGTGTGTTGAATTAGTTTTTCTTCCTCAAAAGTAATTTTGTTTCCATCGATAAGGTTTTGGATCATGTGATTGAGTTTCATGCATGATGCAGTTATGTGTCCTTTGCTCCTATGGAATTCAAAATATTCATTTTCTTTGTATCGTGAGGATTTGTAAATAGGTTCACCATATGGGGGAGCATCTGGTAAGGTGATGAGTCCATTATGTAAAAGCTTCTGTAGAACATACTCTATGGGCTCTCCCAAGGGAGTGAATTGACGCGGCGGAGGGTAATCTTGTGGAGGTCGCTCTTGTTGTTATTGTTGTTGGTTTTGGTATGGTTGTCTTTGTTGTTGTTGGTTTTGTGGAGGTGGAGGTTGACTTGGTTTGGAAGATGAAGGGGTGTTTCCAGTGTTTGGACATGTTTAGAATTGACCGCACCATCATTGACCATGTTTTTATTTTTGTTCCAAAACTTGGGCTTATCATTTGATTGATGTTGGGGAGCATTGTCTTTGTTGTCTTTGAAGATTTTGACCACACCTTTAGTAATGAGGCATTTTTCAATGTTGATTCCCGTGTAGGTAATTTCATCGAAGGTTGTTGCACTGAGAATTTGTAAATGGAAACCTAATTCTTGGTTAAGGTTCTACACAAATATGCTAACAAGCTGCTTTTTAGGTATCTTGAATGGGAATTTGCTAGCCATTTGTCTCCATCTTTGAAGAAAGGAAATGCAAGTTTCCCCATTTTTCTATTTATTGTTGCTTAGGTCAGTCATGGAGATCTCATGTTTTGTGTTTTAAGAGAAATGGGTGGCAAATTTCTCCGCAATCTCATTAAAAGATTTAATACTCGTGGGTAGGTGCGAGAACCATTCTATAGCTTGACCTCCAAGATTGCGAGGAAAGAGGTGCATAAGATATGTGTCATTATGTGAGACCTTGAAGCAAGCGAGATAGAATTCTCTAAGATGGTCTTTTGGGTCTCCTTTTCTTTTGTATTTATCAAATTTGGGAATAGTGAAGTTGTAAGGAAAAGGGATCATGGGTAATGACCGATCAAATGGATAAGGACAAACTTCTTCCAAAGAGAAGGTTTTCTTGGTGTGGCCAAATGTAAGATCAGATAGTTGTTGTTCAACCTCTGCAAGTTTTAGCTCCATAGTTATGGGAGGAGTTGGAAACATTTCCTGTTGTCCAAGAGGTGGTTGTTGTTGCCCATATGGAAGATTATAGTGGAAGCCATGGGCGTTGATGTTGTAAGGGTCATATGATTGGTTGGGGTCGTATGTGTTGTATGTTGGGTGTAGATTGGGTTGGAATTGGGTGTTGTGATTTTGGGGAGGTGGAGGTGGTGCTAGATAAGAATGTAGGATTTGTGATGGTTGTTGATAAGAGTTTGGTTGGAGGAGAGCTAAAGTTTGTTAGGTTTAGTTGCGGCAGTGGAACATAGCTTTGGGAAGTTTGGTTTTGGGAAGGTTGAAGGTGGTTAGGAAATGTGTTGAAAAAGGTTAGTGTCGATGATCATTGTGGTACGGGGACATAAGTAGATGTGTTTTGTGATGGTGGAGGTTGATTTAGATTGAGTGTAGAAGAATCTTGTGGGGGAGGGACATAGGTTGCATTGACGTTCTGTGACGGTTGGGTTTGTATGACTTTGTTTGATTGAAGGATACAAAGGGTTGATGATGGTGGGGGTGGTATTTGTTGAGACCCTTGTTGCATGGCTATATAAGTGTTTCCTGGGTTGTAATTTGGTGGGAAACCTTCTTGTGATGGAGTAGCCAATGTTGCACTTGTGATTGGTGTGGGCATTTTAGGAGTTTGGTGTATGATTGATTGAGCTATAGTGGTTTGTTTGGCTAGTTTTGCTTGATGTTGGAGAGTCTCTTGTTGGTGTTTGTAGATCTCCATAGGAGTTATAAGTGGTGGTATGGGTCTCTCCGTTGTTGGATTTTGATAAAGGGGATTCTCATATTGTACAATTGTTCTCCCTTGTGAGCTTTGTTCAGGTATAGGAGTGGTCACAGTTGACATGCTTTGGACCGTAGTTATGGTGTCATGGGTTTTGTTTTGCTCTTTAAGACTGGATAGATCAAAATCTTGAGGTAATTTGGCTCCTTGCTCTGCTAATAAGTGAAAGAAATGATCTTGGTTTTCACTAAGGATTTTGTCAAAGGCAACCATGGCTCGAGAATCTTGTATGATTTCATCAAAGACATGTCTATCTACTTGAGAGGATTGACCTTCTTCAAAGTGTCACTCTTCTTGAGATGGGACTTGACCTATAGTATAACCTTGTGGAACAAAATCTTGAGGCATGTCAGTTGTATATTGAGGTGCATTTACCAAAGGAACATTACCTTCCTGAAGATTGTTTGGTTGGTCATTTTGTGGCCTATTTTGAAAGTTGGTTTGTCTTTCCATTGCTGTTTTTGGAGTACTCTTTGGAGTCATGTTGGATTGGCTTGGTTGAGGTGTATGAGGAGGCGATTTGCACTTCCTTGGGACAACTTGCTTTGCCTTCATAGTTTGCTAGAGTCTAGTGGTTACCATGGGATACACTAAGACAATATGCGTTGTTTGAGATGTTTGTTGGGGTTCTGTTGTGTTTTTTGGAAATGACAGTTTTGATGAACAATTTATTGGACCAAAGGCGCTATACTATTTGACCAAAGGCGCAGGACTATGTTACCAAAAGTGAGCTATTGTGTTACCAAAGGCATTTGGACTGAGCTTCCAAAGGCAAGGTACTGTTATACCAAAGGTGAGCCACTATTAGACCAAAAGTGAGCTACTATTATACCAAGGGCGCTAAAGTAGTGTCTGTGATGTTTATAAGGCAAATTTTGAAAGATTTGGATTTGAGTTCAATTAGATTTTCTTTGGAAAGAGAAAACGCATCAAACAAAGTGACAAAAAGGACCAACACAACAAATAGTGTATGTTCGAGGCTCACAAAAAGCCCAATGTTTCCACGGGTATTTAGACAATTGCAAACAATATCAAGAACTTTTTATCCCTAGAGACAAAGGTTCATTATGGTAGTTCAGCTCACAACTTAATTCTCCATCGACCAAATGTCATTCCATAAAGGTGTTGGATATTTGTATCTTTATGAGAGATGATAGGTAGGGATATCTCACCCTCCCCTCAGAAAGCTCAAGTAGGTCACAAGAGCTTTATGGCCAAGGGAATACTATTTCTTCTCAAGGGAGCCAATTGTGAGTATCTTGAGGGCTTAAATTGATTCCCCTTGCACTAATGATTACTGCAACGTTCAGAGGTGGATCGGGTAGTCACTATCTAGATTGGTTCTTAGTAACTTTGAGGGACCAACGCCTTACGAGCAATATGACAAGCTACTAAAAGCTTTAACCAATCCTACTAAGAGTATCAAACACTTCGCACAATGTGAAAATCATTTCCACAAAGTGCTAGTACACCTCTTTTCGATTTGGCATCACAAGGTAAGGGTGACACCGGTTAGGACTTAGCTTTCACCTTATCCCTCTTATATAGCAGTTCAAAGGAAAACTCTGCTTAAGGTCATCCCTTTTGGATGAAGCGCAATCAAAAAGCAGACCTTTCTAAAGGAATAACTGAAATGTAAGATCAAGCATGTCAAACAAAGGCTCAATTGTCCCGTTATAAGAGAAATAAGGTGCAACTAGATTAGGCACACACACAAATGTAGTTGTCAATTGTCCCTTATAAAATTGAAGTGTTTTGCATTCATGTCAATTGTCCTTTAAAAAATTGAAGTGTTTTTTGCATTCATGTCCATTGTCCCTTAAGAAAACAATATGTTCCTAAGACTTAGATTGCAAAAAGATGTTTTGTCCCTTAAGAAAGCAATATATTTTCTAAGATTAGATTGCAAATATGATTTATTCAATTGTCCCTTAAGAAAACAATATGTTCCAAAGACTTAGATTGCAAATATGATTTGTTCAATTGTCCCTTAAAAAAGTAATTTGTTCATAAGATTTTGAAAAAGATGATTGTTTAATTGTCCCTTAAGAAAGCAATATATTTCTAAGACTTAGTGTGATAGGTTTTCAATTGTTCAATGCTCGTCATGCATGAATATGTTAGGAAAACCCATTTTCTCTATTTGAGTTATAAGAGGCTACAAAAAGTTGATTAGTTCCACCAAAAACTCAAGTAGTTAGCCAAAAATAAATCAATTGACCAAAAGCGCTTAACTTGTTAGGTGAAAAATGAGTAATCTAGAAAAAATTTGATAATAATGATTAGGTATAACAGATTGGATATTATGATTAGATTTTACACAAAATTCTATACAATTTCAAAAAAAATTATGAAAATTGAATAAATTTTGCACAAGTTATGACCATTTGAAGTTTGCAAAGAAGAGTTGACTTTGACTAAGTGCACCTAATAAATCTAATAAAATTACCTAAAAATTCTTTCACCATAGAAATGTTGGGAGAACCAGCTTTCCAACACCACTAGTTTCGTGAAAATCTGATTCTGTATGCAAAAGATATGCCTAATTTCGCAAAACTGCTCTAACAAAGCAAAAAAAAAGCAAGCATGGGCTAAAAATAGGGACACGGATTAGGATTTGTTTTTCTCAAAATTCGTGCACTTCCTGCAAAATATAAGAGATATCTAGATAAGATTTTGATGTTTTCAACAAAACTCAGAAATCTTTTGAGCTAAAGTTATATAGGTATCCCTGATTTCATGAAATTGGTAAAAATAGGCCAAAAAAAAGTAAAAAAAAAGCAAGCATAGGCTGAAAAAAAGGGACACAGATTTGTGATCTATTTTTCTTAAAATCTATGCACTTTCTGCAAAAAGTAAGAAATACCTAGATAGGATTTCGATATTTTTGACAAAACCCAGAAATCTTTTGAGCTACGGTTACACCATTTGAATGCCCAATGCCTATTCTCTCAAACTAGTGAACAAGGATCTTCAGAATTTTTTGCATTGTGATTGCACTTTTCCGTACCTAGCTTCCAAAAAATAACTTTTTTCTAAAAAAAAATAAGGTTAGTGGGTCCCACTAGGTGTGTCAGAATGTGTATGAGGAAAATTGAGAGGTCGAATGATAAAATCACAACAATGATAATAACAACTCAATAACCCATAACATAAAGAGATCGATCTAAGTAAACAACCAATATCAATGAATAAATCAAATAAAACAAGAAAGACTTTCACTTAGATTATATAGTTCTCTTTGTCTAATGTGGATTGCTCAATAATATTGTGAAACCATGTTTGCAACAAGCGAATGTAAGTGTTCAAAGTGCTCAAAAGATCGATGTCAAAAGATCGTAAGGTGCTCAATGATGCGAGGTATGCTCAAAGCACTGTAAAGGATGCTTGAGAATAAGTGATCGAAGAGTGCTCAATAGCTAAATGATTAAAGAGGATTTGTGAAGGAGATGAAGGGGGATTATATAGGTTTCAAACATGATTGATCAACGGATGAAATAAATCCATAAAATAAATGGTTGAGATAAATCAAATAACTCATTTTGAATGTGCACATGGCATGTGTCACTCCAAAAAGGTATTTTTATTAAGATAATTGCTTTTTTTATAAAGATAGGATTTGATATCATAAATTAGAATGTTTTTTCTTCTAATTCATGAGTTAATGAAAACAAGATAAATTAAAGCCAATTAACTTAACTTTAGATTTGTCTTTTTTAGAGTTCTAAAAATAAGATTGATTGTGCACATGAGTTAATATGATATTTTTAGAGGAATTGGAAGATAATTGAAATTAAATAAATAAATTTATTTAATTGCTTGTGCATGATAGAGGAATATAAAGTTTTAAATAAATTAAACAAATAAATTGATTTAATTTATTTTGAATGATGAAAGATAAATAAAATATGTGATTATATTTTATTTTTAGAAGATTTATTTTTAGAGGAAAAAAAACAAATTAAATAAATTATTTATTTAATTGTTTGTGCAAGATTAGAGGACATAGAAGATTATAAATAAAATACTTGATTTTATTTATTTTTAGAGGATTGAGATAATTTAAATAAATTTGCATGATTTATTTAAATATGGAAGAACAATTTGATTTAATTAAATAATGTAAATTGTTTAATTGTAGATAAGAGGATTTGTGATGAATTAATTAAATAATTGGATTTATTTAATTAATGTGGACTTAAAATTTGAAAGAGGATAATGATTTAATTAAATAATTAAAATTATTTAATTTTGGAAGAATAAGGAGGAATTTAATGAAATTAATTAAATAAAGAGGATTTATTTAATTAATGTTAATTTTTAGAGTTTTGGAAGAAATTGATGAAATTAATTAAATAATTAGATTATTTAATTAACGTTGAAATGTAGGTGATTCAATGAAATACAAGTGATTTGAAGACATGGTCATTTTTAGGTGTCTACACCAGGTAACAAGCACTATAAAACAATATACATAAATCCATTGGCAAGTATGCCATAATACATCCAATATAGGGGACAATCGACATGTACAACAATAATAAATAAATCAATACACTCTTCAGCTGCACGAACCAAGCGGTCCACAACCTGCAAGCTGAGAGACGGGAACATGGCCCAAGTGCTTTTCCACCCAACCATGAATTATTTACACTTCCTCGGATCCCTTCATGAAATAAAGGAAACCCAGCCCTGCACGAAATGTCTAGCTACCTGGTAACAACTAGCAGGAGGGATCACCCGATGCAACTCTGATGTCTGAATGTGTAATTCTAAATAATGAAAAGTAGATTGTCTCACAACGGGATGTGGCAGAGATATCAA
Source organism: Cunninghamia lanceolata (assembly GCA_027924645.1). NCBI lineage: Eukaryota > Viridiplantae > Streptophyta > Pinopsida > Cupressales > Cupressaceae > Cunninghamia > Cunninghamia lanceolata. The sequence continues at coordinate 13,646,127 of BSBN01000193.1, forward strand.
TAAATAAGTTTGCTAGACAATAAACATCTATTTCAATGTCATTCTGATTAGATCTAATCATTTATAAGTAACCTGGTTCAATTCTTGAAAAGAGGAAAAGCCATCTCTGATTATCCACATCTGGCATCCTAGTCCCAAAAGTAACCCAATAATATTTCCTAGATGAAAAATCTACTCCTTTCCCCAAGAAGCAAGATATACATAATAAAACAAGGTCAAATTCTCCAATAAATCATTAAAATTCCCTTTTTCCAAACAACATTCAAGGAATTACACTTTTCAAATCAAATCATTCATATTTTCTTACACAATCACACTCATAAGTACATCAAATAGATATTATCTAATCCAAAATTTGTTCACAATCTTCATACAAAAGTCATTCTAAGTTATAAATTTCCTTTTGCTGTCATAATAGTGACAAGAGGTCTAATACAATAAAAACAGTCCTCAAGAATAGTCATTCTAAAATATAAATCTACCTTACTATCATTCTTGTGACAGGAAGTTTTAAAAATAATAAAATCAGACTTCCTATCGCAATTGCAATAGGAGCTGTTGCAGGAATAAAGATAGTGAACAGAGAACAGGGTTTAATTTAGTTTTCAGTCAAAATGTAAAAATTACGGGTTTCAGTATCAGTCTTAATAGGAAAAATAATATAGTAATCCACTATCTTTGTTTCCAGTTATCACTTAGATTTTAACGAATTTTAAACAAAGCTACAAGCTTAATTTGTCCAGCTACAAGAAGATCGTATATGCTGCTACAAGAATAAATGAAGTTTGCAATCATGAAGGTAGCTACAGGATTTGATTTTGCAGTCCACCGAGACAACGATGGATCCACTACAGTCAAGTATTTACTCCAAAAGAAGCTATAGGAAAATAAGTTTTGTCTATTTTAAGAGGTTTTGCTCATCAATAAAGAGGTTGATTTACTAAGTTAAAACTATTTTCAGCCAAGGTAAGAATACAGTCATAAAATATTTGACAGGGAAATAATCCACAACGAACTGGAGATTCTATTAATAGTTTTCAATTAGTTAATAATCCAAATCAAAAAATGACTAGGTTTCAGCATAGCACAGAGGTAATCAACATGGTTTCTGGCAGTCAAAGTTTAACAAGGTAAAGCAAACCTCAGTATCATAAAACACCAACGATCGATCAAGACAAGTGCAGACAACAAGCAAGGAAATAAGGGTCGATCTATTTCAGCGATTCCAGATCACCCAAGAAGTGGCCATAATGGCTATAAAGCAAGTCGACGGCCAGTAAAGAAGATGATTTCCTTAGTAGAAATGGCTAGAAATAATAAGCGTCTAAAAAAAAGAAGTAACGGCCAGGAAAAAAGATATGCGGCTAGAAAGGAGGGACAACCAGCATACAAGTCGATTTGGGTTAGAACATTGGCAAGTAGAAAATAATACAAGCTACCCAGGTAGATACAAGAGGAGGACGACTCAAGAAAAAGCAAAGATCGAGCCTGGTAATTAGAAAATAGTCACCCAATATACCAATAGATAAAACCATCTTTTGATAGTCACAGCCACGCCATTTAAATGTAAACAAAATAAAAGAGAAAAACTTGAGAAATTCATGGTTGAGGATGAGTATGCAGCCACTATCGCTACCTCTTTATCTTTCTCTTGTCACTGCAATTCTTTCTTGCCTCCGTTGCTTAAGAAAAACCAGCTTACTTCTCTGCAAATCGAGGTCTCTCTTTCTACCCAAATCTCCTTGTTTTATTCCCATTAATCTCCTCTATTTCTGGTGATCTCCTCTTAGGTTTAGAACTGAAGTTTGTATTTTCAGTTTGCATGAAAATAATAATTTAAAACTCAAAATCTTTCCTATTTAAAATCAAATAATAGCTATTTAAGTTAGCTTGTTGTCGAATGAGTGACAGGAATATATTTTGATTCTTTTATCCAATATAATAATACTATTTTGAATAATTTAACTATTGTTATTAAAACAAAACAATTTAAATAATCAAGAAGAGAAATGTAATATAATATTGCATATTTATATATATTATTTAATATATTTATTTATTTTTAAGGAACATATTGTCTTACAAATATCTATAAATAATATTTGTTATTTAATTTAAAATACAATCATATATATTTCCTTATTTAAATATAATACACCATTCAAACATAATTTGAAAAGACATTAAATTTAAGTAATCACATCATGCATTCGGAAATGATTAATAATCACACATTAATGCAATAAAAGTTATTTGATAATGCATATGCAACTACGTGATGTGTGTGATTGCATCAAGGTAATCCATCCATCAGTTCTTGCCAAGTGGCTAGAACACCCCTACCTCATCCATGCTCTCATCTTCGACGAGTACCTGCATCCATTCACACTCAACTTGACATCAATAGGTTAGCGTCTCCAAAACATAGCCAAGGCAAATTATTGTAATCATATCTACAATATCCAATATTTAAAACAATTTCCAATTTTCATCAATATAACTCAATAATTACCTTCACGTATGCAATATTACTTAAGGTAAGAATCAATCACAATAATTGTTCACTAATCTAGAATAATCATATTGTTCATAAAAACAAGACGTGACAATATAGGAGATAATGTGTTTAAAGACAAGAGAGTAGCATAGAGCTTTGCATGAATCATTCTAGGGACTAGTCAATGTGTAATCTTGGGTTTCAAGAGAATGAGGAAAAGCAAGTGTATAAGGGGATTGTGGATGAAGTGAAGTGATATGATAAATTAGGGATCCAATTTTAGGTCATATAGACCATAAGAAAGGGAAAAGAAAACATCTATAACTCAAGATTTCAATCCTAGACTTAAATTGAAGGATAGCCTGTAGGTTGATTCAATATAAAAATAATTAAAGAAGTGGGACTACTTGATCAAGTGGAGTATTTTTCTTTGACTTGGTATACTTTGAATTGCTTTATTTTTTGAGATATGGATTTGAATTGCTTTGATTAGCACATGTACTTTTTCTTTTTATTTTCATTTATTTTTCTATCTTTTTTGGAAGGGATGTCACCCCCATAGCCTAATCCCATGAAACTAGGAGGATTTGTTCATCACCAAAGGCTAGACCCAATGAGTACAGACATCATTTTATTGTGCATGCAAATAAAAGATTGATTTATTTGATAACTCCAAAATTGATGAGCTAGAAGAAGGGTGATCCACCTATGTGCCTCTAGGAATAACTAGTGAGGTCATATATTGGGAATGTAGAAGGGGGAAACAAGAATACATGAATGTAATCATGGAAAGGCTAGATAGCATAAGTTAAGTGTAGATAAGCTAATAGTAAATGTAATAATGACATAGTGGAATGTGGATGGCTTGAAGATCTAAGTCTGGCATCACTACGTCAAAGAACTTATCATGGAAAGAGATAGATAAGGAGTGCATGGGATTCAAGATAGGGAGGAGGTAAGTAGCATGATAGAGTTCAATACATGTAAGATATGAAGAATATACATGAATGTACATAAGGCATGAACCATACACGTAAATACATGTAATATACACAAAGTATGCACATGGATACACGTAAGTCACGAAGCATACACATGAATATACGTAAGTCATGAAGTATACACATGAATACATGTAATTCATGAAGTATACACTTGAATACACGTCAATCATGAAGTATACACATGAATACACTACAAGTCATGAGGTATACACTTGAATACACGTAAGACATGAAGCATATACATGAATATACGTAAGACATGAAGCATATACATGTAAATACATGTAATATACACAAAAGATGCACATGGATACACGTAAGTCATGAAGCATACACATAAATATACGTAAGTCATGAAGTATACACATGAATACACGTAAGTCATGAAGTATACACTTGAATACATGTCAGTAATCAAATATACACATGAATACACTACAATTCATGAGGTATACACTGAATACATGTAAGACATGTAACATATACATGAATGTACGTAAGGCATGAAGCATAAACACACATACCAAAAGGTTTTAAGAAGCTAGAAATGGATATTCATTTCTAGCTACCCAAAACAGATATCTATTTTCTGGAAAATGCATATCCATTATTAACTGAAGCAAAATGGATATACGTTTGGCTTCAGTTTTGCCTTGTATTTAGGCTTGGGATTGTCATAGTTGACTTTCTTTGAATTCTAATGTTTTTGCAGGTTTCACTCTCTTCTTCGAACTTCACCCTTCGTGCTGACGACTTTTTTTAATGCAAAATTGATAAAACGAAAAGGGTTGATTGAATAAATTGTCAGCTTTCTAAAAATATGAGACTTGCTTGGTTATCATTTTATTAAATAATTATTAATAATTTTCTATATAATGTGTGTCTGAAATCCTGATGGACACAATGATTAAAAAACATCCATAACTTCCTAACCATTTCACCTTTTTGAGATCCGAAATCTGCATCACACTCTATGTTTTTCTGGCTATAGGTTAAAAAAATTGAATTCCAATTTTTTTGATTGAGTTAGGTTGGCTAGCCAAATTATTTTTTAGATTTTTAAAAAAGTCACAGTAAAAAAATCATAATAAATAATTTTATCAGAAAAAATTTTCAAAAAAATATGCGTCACATCTGGGCATGAGTCCTCTACTTATTTTGAAAGATTCAAAAAAAGATAATTTTTTTGCTCATAGTTAGGTTGGCTAGAATGACACCCACTTTTTATTTTTTTTCTAAAAAATTTAATAGTTGTTCATTGAAATATTCATTTTTCACTAAGTAAATTTAGTTTTTTTTAAATAGTAACCCATAAACTAGATTCAATTATCTACAAATTGTGTTCTTACATCTTTTTCAAATTGTGTAGATAATCCATTCAAATTTTCACATGAACTTGATTAAGTCTGATTTTTAGTATTTTCACTGCCACTTAGAGGTATAGTTTGGCCCATCATGATCATGCACATATCCACCGACCACCCACTCAAACTTGGGCTCGGGTGTTTAACCCCAACTTTGCTCAGCTATCAAAAGAAAGGTTTAAGTTTCTAGTGTTATACTATACCTCACCAGATATTAAATACTTCGAGCTTGCATCACTGTGTCTTGATTTCACAATGCAGTTGATTACTTTAAAGAAATGATTGCACAAAAGTTATCATCAATACAAAGAAAGTAGTTGAGACCAATTGGTAAGAGTTTAGCCTCTAAGCATTTATTTCCAGCCTATTCAAAACAAATAAGTTAATAATAAGGCTCGTGGCCTGTCAAGTCTTATAGTATACATTATAGTATATGAAGGCTAAATTATCAAACAACTATTATGAAAGAAAAGAAATGGTATCATCTTACTCATCCATCCCATACACAAGAAAGTATATATATAATAAAAATATATACTAAGTATCCATCACCATGGTTTTGACCATCATTAAGAAATTACCTGATAAGGCTTAAACATAGTCCTCTTCAGGTCTATAAACTCTCAGCTCGAGCTTCCTCTATCCTCCTTTATATCTCTAAACACAGCCAACCCTTTCACTCCACTATTCCACAACAAAATGATAGTAACTCTCTATTCACAATGAAAATGATGATAGCAACTAATTGACCCCCACACCTGAGAGCCCATACCACACACAAGAGAAAGCATTACCATCGAAAGCTCCACAAAATGAGCATGAGGCTACCAACTAACCGAGGATTCATCCCACTCTTCCCACTTTACGTGGAAGTGTAGAGAATGTGTGCCACCTTGTGGCGCCACCTCGATGCCATAGTTATCAAAACCATCTATAGCTAGATTGAAGATGGTAAGTGTTTAAAACACAAAAGGGAGACATATTATATATAGTATTAGAATATATAATTAAATAAATACAAGATAACAACTTTAATGGTAGCAACAATATCCTGAGAATGATGAAAACTACCATTTGCAAGTTGCGACAATGGGGTCAAGATCTTCTCCCCCTTTACAACCTCTTGTTGAAGTTAGTGTCAGTCATCAAGCAAAGCAAAGAAACATGGTCAAAAACTTCCCGATGAGAAGAATGGTTAAACTATAACCTCCAAAACTTATATCACAAGACCAAATCAAATAGGGTTTGATGTCAAAAACCCTTACTCAACAAAATGATAATAGTCAAATTGAAATCGACTAAACAAGGGTAGATAAATGAACATTCACATAAAGAACAACTTTGAAACTCATATGTCCACCTGACTATTTCCACAACATCTATTTCCTTCTCCTGGGTGATACTCTCCTTCCCATCTTGGAATTGGAAATCCCTTTTCCTAGTTACACTCACAATCATACAACTATGATCAGTGTATCAACAATAAATCATTAAAGATCATGCTAAAATAATCTTAACAACATGTAATCTCATGTCTAAATCTAAGGATTAATCATAATCCATATAATCAATGATTTATCCTAACATTTTCCCCAATGTCAAATCATTAACCTATGATTACTTACCCATTTAATCACATGAAAAGTAAAAGTTAAACATAGTCAAAATTGGGGATGTAACATATCTCCCCCCATATGAATCATTGTCCCCGATGATTTAATATATCCAAGTTTATAACATAAAGAGAGTTTTGTTCATCATAATAAAATCTTAAAAGAGATGAGGAAATGTTTGATAAATATCATCATAATTCTCCCAGGTGGCATTCTCTTCAGCATATTGGTCCCACTGGACCTTACATTGAGTAATATCTTTATTACACAAGCGTAGCTTAGGTATTTCGAACACCTTGATGAGGTCGATCATTACCACCCCTAGGTCCTTCACCTGTATGGCATTCCAATCAAGAATAGGGACATGATTATCTCCTGCAATATGCTTTTTCAAATAAGAAACATGGAAAACATTATGCATCATGGCAAGAGCTGGTGGTAGAGAAATCTTGTATGTAGCTGGGTTGCCCTCCTTGAGAACTTTGAAGGGACCCACATACCTAGGAGCTAGTTCGGATGTTTATCCAAACTTAATAGAACTCTTTTGTGGTTCAACTCTTAAGAGGACTTTTTCTCTCACTAAGAAATGGCTTGCAATGCATTTAGCATCTGCATAACTTTTCTACCTATCATTCACTTCCGCTAGCCTTTTCTTAATCAGATGGACTTGCTCTTCCATTTTTGATAGCATTTTTGGACCAAGGCTAATCCTATCTTCTAGCTTATCCCATCTTGTAGGATTTCAGCACTTTCTTCCATATAATGCTTCAAATGGAGCCATCTTAATAGCGAAATGATAGGAATTATTGTAAGCAAATTCCACAAGAGGGAGCTAATCTTCCCATTTGCATTGGTGGTCCATGCAGTACATCCTCAATAGATCTTCTAGCACTTGGTTTACTCTTTATGTCTGACCATCCATCTCTGGATGATAAGCAAAGCTTATGTTTAGTTGAGTTCCAAGTGAGGAAAACAAGGTTTGCCAAAACCTTGATATCATACGGGCATCCCTATCTGAAATAATCTTCTCAGGGATACCATGCAATCTAAATACTTCTTGCATACATTTGTGGGCTATGACTGGTGCCCCATTTGTCAAATTCCTGGGTGTGAAATGTGCTACCTTGGTGAGTCTATCCACCATAACCAGAATAGTATTGTGTCTATTTCTAGACATAGGAAGTCCTTACACAAAATCCATGCTAATGATTTGTCATTTCCATTCCAGAATCTCATGAGGGTATATAAGTCCTGCGGGTGATGGTGTTCTGCCTTCACCCTTTAGCATTCCAGACATCCAGCTACAAACCTTGGGTGGGTGTAAAAAGATGGGGGTCAAAAAGTGACCAAATTTTTTAAAACTTTTTAAAAAGAAATAATGCAAGCGCATTATAACTTACTAAAAAAAGTAGCATTTATGTCATTCTTCCATCTCTGTTTTCCTGCAAACCCGCGGCCTACAAATAGGAGAGAGTGCACTAGCGTTATTGGAGGCCATATTGTCACCAAATTTTTGTTGATTCGTCATCAAAATGCTACCACGACGTCAAGGAGGCCAAAGGAGTAAGTTCTATTTTTTTTTGTGTGAATTTGTTACTAAATAGGAATATTCTTAATATTTATTTAAGTCTAATTCCTCTATCAATAAATAAATAAACAAATTTATTTATTTGATTCATATTCTCCAAACAATTAAATAAAATCAATTTATTTAATTAAATTTTTAAATTCTTATAATTCCTCCAACAAATTAAATAATACCAATTATTTAATTAGTTCTCCCAAATTCATTCTAAATTAAATAATTCCAATTATTTAATTGTTTCTTCCAATAATATCTTCTCTAAATTTAAATAAATCAATTATTTATTTAAGTTGTCCATTTCTTCTAAATTGAGTTATCTCTAAATATAATTCAATCAAGTGTGCACATGCAATTGAATATCCAAAATATTTAATTGAGTTAAAATATCTTTTTATCCTCATGCAATTTCCATCTTCTAGTTCTATTCTCTTAACTGATTAATATATTCTTTTAATTGATTAATCTCTTCAGTTAACTCATTCTTCTATTTTATTAATTCCTCTCATGCAAAATAGAGGGAGACACTTGTCTTCTTTCTATTCGCACACATTCCTCAACCGTTCTCAACTGTTGATCTTCTCATTCTCTCTATACCATTGATTTTCTCTTTCTCAAGTCTATAAATTGAACCCTGTTCTTCCATTTCATTCATCCAGGTTTTAAGTAAACTTACTCTATAGGAATTACAGCGCACCTTTGGCACCAATTCCTTCATTGCTTGCGATCAAACTTGTTACTACACACTACTATCATTGTTGTGAAGCTCATCTTCATGGCGAAACTATCATAGTCGTTCCCATTTGAACATCTTGGAATCATAGCAAGGAAGTACACCTTCTAAGGGCCATATTCATAGACAAGATCATTTGTGATAGGTGATCAATGGAAGCTGAGAATTAAAGGAGGTTTGTTTTGTATTGTTCATTATTTGATTGATCTCTTTTGTTCATTATTTCATTGAGTTTTGGGTATCACTGATATTTAGTTATTGATTATTCATTTAGATCCAATTTTTCCTTAACAACAAGAATTAATAATGAACCTCCTCCTCCTCCTAAAAATCTTCCATCACCTGAACACCAAATACCTGCTGAAGAACAACCCCAACAACAAACACCTCCAATAATTCCTCAATATGCCCCTAGAACACAAGAAAATTTAATGGGGCAAATTAAAAATAATAAAAAACAAATTGAGAACATAATTGCAAGGGTGAAATATTCTGCAACTTCAACATCGCAAAGAGTTATGCTTGCTCAATCTCTTGAATATATGTTATCAAATGTAGATTCAATCCGCAAGCAAATCTCTAGTTGATCCAATAAGAGGAGAGAGTTTGGATAATTTTATGTTGATAACTTATCTTATGAACAAGTCAAAAATGAACAAATTACAAAATTGGACTTGTGTTCCCTTTTCACAGACCCACGAACAAATCAACCTCTACCCCTTACATGCAAGAGGTTCCCTATCCATTGGTGCAACAACCAAGTAATAAAGGACCATTTTGGACAGAGGTGATGGATGGTTTTTTACCATCCTCCATGAAACAATAATGAGGTCCCACAATATTTTATGGGGAAACTCTACTGCGAGTTTGTCCTCAATAAAGTGCCAAGCTATTTTGAAATGTGGGATTTCCAAGGTAGAGGTGGGGGGTCAGCACAGGATAGACTAGGAGTACGTCTTGACCCACAGTGACCAATGAGACAAGCACTCGCTAGACCAGCCCATGAGCATGTGTCTATCCCTTTCATTGTGAAGGAGAGTGCTGAGATCGAGACACTACAGTCCATTAGTTCCTTGACCCAAAGAATCATAGAGCATGCTAGTCCTGCAGCACAGCATGGTCTTAGGGAGACTTCAAGGAGTAGGGTTCCACCCCATACTTGTTAGGCTTGTGGGTTAGCCTGTGGTTATGACCCCATGCATAGTCAGGACGCAAGTGCACAGGCTACATCTACATCTGAGCAGATGATGATGACAGATGCCCTCCTGAGTGAGACTTTCAATCTTGATACTCAGGTAAATGTTAGCAAGTTCATTGAATTTAATTTATTAAATTTTATTTTTGAAATGCAAGATTAACTAATTTAGTGTAATGATTGTAATGAAATTTTAGGGTCATAGCATTCATTCAGTTTTCAGTGGTTCTCCACCTCCATATTACACTATGATAAGTACTGTCGAGGTATGTAACTAGTAAACAATTATAAATATTACATGTGAATAGAATTGTTATATGAATGGTATTCTAATATCTGATTTTGGATGTTGAATATGTTAATCTTGGAGGGTTCAAGCAACACCTCCCAATGGAGGTGGAATTCAAAGCTTCACTCACGTAATAAAATAAAGAGTTTAACTAAGGAATTGTACTTACTAGATTTTTGTAGTTTATATTCATATCGTTGATTACATTGCATTGCACATCTTTCAAACTCAAAGCATTACTACGCATTGCATAACTAATAAGTAGATGTTGATAGATGACAAATTTTTAATTACAATATAGCTTTTGAAAAATTCCTCAAAGAAATGTGGTCTCATGGAATGCCATGACAAGTAAATGCATAAACAGGGACATCACCATGTGACCACATTTCTTTGAGGCATTTTTTTAAACAGCTCACTGCCTTGTCTATGCTACCACATTTTCCATACATGTCTACCAAAGCTTGTTGATCCCCTCAACACTATTCTTCGACAAATTCTCTCTAATAAACTCATCCAATTACCACCAATTAGACCCCTTGAAACAAATCTTCTCCTTTTAAAGACATATAATCCCAAACGTTTTTTTCTAGTATCACCATGCCCTAGGACATGACATCGGAGAGGGGCACAAGCCTATGACATCTTATATAGCATATGATTGACTCCAAAACCATATAGGTTTTAGGTATTAATTATGGGGGCAACAAGTCACCCCTAACCAAAATCTTCAAATCTACACTAACCCATTCCCCTACAAACTATGTCAATCATATTGCCTCAATTTCTTCCAAACCTACTTTTGATCCTACATCTAACCCACATAAGTCTAATGAGGACCCTTCCTTTAATACTACTATATTCTTTGAGATGATAGGCACATTAGACATTCAACCTTATAATTTCATTATTGAATGCACTCCTACACCTACCATCACCTTCTTGCTTGACAATGTGCCTACTGATGATTATAACGATCCTCTATAGATTGAGGCACAAGTACACTATAAAATGATAGTTGAATCAAGGTGGATCTTTTGAGCCTTATTAATGTAGTTACAAAGGAACACTTATACATCACTAGGTTGCAAAGAGATTCTTATTAGCCTCAGATATCTCCTAGTGTACACATAATGACACTTCTATACCTACTTTTGGCTCCCTCACCCTGCTAATCTAGGTAGGAACTAAATGCCTAGATGTCTCATGTCATATCATCCATGTTGGTAAGAGACACTGCTAGGCATGTTAGGTGTTGTCATTGATGGAAACTAAATCTATCTTACACGTCCGCATTGTATCATTTGATCATACCGGAAGTTAGATTGCAGATTTGTCTAAGTCCAGTTAGACAAGTACATAGCATATGACAGGGTTCAGCATTTTGATCCAAATTTCTCCACAGGTAATCATATCATGTTGTGGATCTGAGGGAATGTTAAGGGATGTCAGGACTACCTAAATCCAAATTTTTAGCCTTTGGTGATGAAGGGATTGAAAGTTACAAGCATCTAAGTATCAGTTTTTGGTTAGACAGTTCAGTCCTGTGAAGAACAGGCCAACCTAGTGTTTGATCCTTGTGCAGATTAAGAGAAGTGGTTGTTTGAGTAATTAATAAGATCTAGTGGTATTGGCTAACATGTTTGGTGACTTGAACACATAGTTTTTGGTTTGCATTGATGTTTGTGCATGGATTCAACCAACAGAACAATGATCTTGAAAAAGTTTATAAGTTTTTTCTTGAGGCCGACTGTAGTTGATGAAATTTCATGTTGCGGATATATATGATCAATGGTTTTGAGAATTTTGAAAGATGGATATGCAAATATGAGGAGATAGGTGTGAAGTGTGGTAGTATCAAGTGTGAAGTGAAGAGATCTAAGCTCTAGATCATGGCAAAATAGTGAAACAGGGCAGTAAGAGATGAAGTGTACAAATTCAATATATTGAGCTTAACCAAAACTGTAATCTTGCATTGTTAGACGCTATTCTTCAGTTCAAATATTTTAGTGAACTCTTTGTAATTAATCTTGTAGGCAGTGAGCCTCTTTTAAGTAGTGAGCTTTGGGCAGTGTGCCCGAAGGCATGTGCCTTCCCATTTGTAATACTTTTAATAGAGTATAAAATCTTGTAGGTTAACCCCCACCGTGGTTTTTCCCTTAACTAGGTTTCCACGTAAAAATCTTAGTGTTCATGTGTGATGATCTTATTGTTGTTCTTAAGTTCATGCTTCTTTTTTTTAAATGTATGTGGTAAATTAACAAAGGAACACTGATTCACCCCCCCTCTCAGTGTTCCTTAATTTCAACAATTGGTTTCAGAGCCAGGTTCCTTGGAAGAAGTTAATAGCTTGATGAAGATCTAGGAAGGTGTTTCAATGGGTTCATTCAAGTATTTTGGTGGCATCAATGAACAACTTCAAGTTGCTTTAGAAGATCTTGATCATTCCAAAGAAGAAGTCAAAGAACTACAAGAGAACCTTAAAGATGTTGAGGATTTCATTGAGACTTTAAAAGGGCAATTGAGCAAATCTATGAAAAAGAGGAAGGAGCTACTTCAATAGAAAGAAAATCAGCAGGAAGACAATGGCATAGATGGGGCTCTAAAGGAGAAGACAAAAGAATGTGAGAAGCTAGCAAAAGAAGTTGTTGTCCTAAAACATGAGATGGAATCCGTGGTGATGAGGCTAACCAAGGAAATCAAGGAAAGGAAGAAGACTGAAGAAAACTTGAATCAATCTCTAAAAGAAAGAATAGAAGAGTGTTGCAGATTGGATAGAATAATTGGCCATCTAGAGTCTGATCTACAAGAATCTAGGTCTAATGAGGAACAACTTGAAAAGCAAATTGTCATTCTCAAACATGACCTAGATGCTGCAAATGGATACAAAGAAAAGTTTAAGATAAGCTCAGCTAAACTCGAGGTGTTGCTTGATAGTCAGAAGAGGGCAGATGATAAGAAAGGTCTGGGATATGAGAAAGGTGAAAGCTTTAGATCCAGTCAAAGAAATCCTAAATCAAGGAATCAGAGAAACAGACCTAGAAGACCTTCGGTCAGATAGCCTAACACTCAAAGGTAATCCTTCAATGAAAATTGGTTCAATTGCAATGAATTTGTTCATAGAGCTATTCAGTACAGAAGTAGAGTGAATCAAAGTGGTCCATCCTTCTCTAGTCAATGCTTCAATTGTAAAAGGTATGGTCATAGATCCAATGAATGCAGAAGTATGATGATGAATAACTCTAACAATAGAGGAAATGTCAATTCTTTCAATGGCAAATGTTTTGCATGCAATAGATTTGGACACATGGCTAATCAATGAAGAACAAGAGGAAATCAAGTAAATGAGAAAATAAATATTATGTTCTTTAGTTGCAACAGATCCGGTCACATTGTAAGTTTCTGTAGAAGTAGGAATGATGATAGAAAAGGTCCAACAAACAAAGACCGAAATGTACAAAGACAAGATAAAGGCAAGGGAAAAGTAGATGTAAATTAGAACTAGAATGAAATGAACAAAACATGGGTGAAGAAAGGTGCAATGAATGATGGTGATGGGTCCGCACCGGAATCCGGTGTTGATAATTCCTCTGAGAATTGAAGTGGGAGCTCTAGCTCAGGGGGAATTGCATTGAAAATCTAATTCTCCCTACTAGTAAGTGGGTACCTAAATCTAGCATGATGAATAAAGATAAAGAAGCCTATTACAGATTTGTTGAAGCAAATTCTAGAAGAAAAGTAGCTAATGCAATTGATTGCAGAGCAATTGAAGATTAACTGTATTCAGAAATAGTGTAACCGGATGAATTGGGGCAAAGCATTTATTGCAATGGTGAATTAGGTTTTGCAGAGCATAAAAGGTCATTCATTCAACATTTTAATCACTTTGCATTCAAAGAGAAAAAGGAGAAGAGCACCTGGGTTGAGATCTCAAAGATTTGGAGTGCAAAAAGTGAATTCGACAACTAGCCCTAATCCCGTGGAGAAAAAGGTATTTTTCTGTGAAGCTTTGAACTTGTGATCTTTTTGATATGGTGACTCCATTGGTTGTTGACATCACCGAAAGCCCTCGACCTAAATTCAAAAGGCGTCCACACAAATTTGTAGAGGTCGATCCGTTAGGTGCCCTTTATGGTGTTCCACATGGTGTGTTACACGTAGAAGATATTAGGGCTTACATTCATGCTAGCATAGATGAGTTTGGTGATTCAGAGTTACTAGATTTGTTTAAGAATCACCTAAGGGATGAGATTCATGGTCTTAAACCTGAGTATAAGGCACTGCAAGACAAACATTTCATTCAGAGTATAGGGTTCCTATCCTTCGATGAGAACAAGTGGGTCCGATATGTACTAAGTTGGATGCATGATGAATTAATGTGGTTAATGAAACCCTTTAAGATAACCAAGGATGCCATCAAGGCCATAATAGGATTGAACTCATCCGGTGGACTATCGATGCTAAAATCAATGAAGAATCAAACTGTAACTGAAGCTACCAGATCAAAGTTTGATAAGAGGGCAATGACAATAAATGACATAACTGATCCAGATGTCAAATTTGTATCTATGGTGATTGGGTATAAGATATACCACTCCAGTAGGGAAAACTCAGTATCTAGTACAACCATTTATGCTTCTTATTAGATGTTAAAATAAAATGCTAACTATGACTTGTGTGAGCTATTGCTAAACCAGTTAATGGAGAATCTAAACAAGATTAAGAAGGATAAGAAGAATACATTCAAGTATGGTACGTTGGTCATGTGCTTGCTATTTTGTTCCATGAATGCATTGCCCAGGATGAAAATCATGTGTTGGACTAGTGATAAACTTGTTGTCTTACAAAATAAGAGAGCACTTGCACAATATTGGTGACTCCAATGCCCAAAGAACTGCTCTTTGGGGATATTTCAAAAATTTCTAGAATGTGATGTAATCAAGGGAAAGAATTGTTGGAGTCCAGGACAACACTGAGAGGGGGGGTGAATCAGTGTTGTGAAAACTTTTAACTTTTTGCAACTTTTGAATTACAAGACAAAGAGAATAAAGAAGACATCAACAATCTATCAAATTCATATGCACAAGTATGATGATGAAAAGAATGAACAGGAACTTATATGTAAAACATCTAAAACACACACATAGAGACAAATCATGACACAAGGATTACTGGAGTGGAAAACCCTCATGGGGTAGAAACACCACTCAAAACTGCCTCACTGGTTACAAATAGGTCTCACTGACCAAGGAAGCTTCACTAGCTTTACAAAAATGCTTCACTGGCACATAAAGAGGTCTCACTGACCATACAAGCCTCACTAGCACATAAATCCTCACTGGCAAATTCAACCACCATCAAAATATACTGCAAGGTGTGCAAGAAATGATTGCACCATTACATAACCTATCTTCTCTAAGTTTGCATATCTCTTTTCAATCCAATCTGAATGTCAGTCTTATTATCTATTCACAACCAATTCACCTGATGCACAATCATCTGCATATTGTCTTTGTAGTTCAATCTGTAAATTTGTTTCACAAGGAGGTCTTCATTACTACATTTTGGTCCTTACACAAACTCTCTATCTTTTCTTCATTTTGATGCATAAGAATTTATATGTAAGAAACAATACAAAATGTGGCTATTAATATTATTCCTTGAAAACCTTTTGTCCTCTCTATAAATATCATCTTCATCTACAAAAATAAAATCATTTCAAAATAAGAATAATAAAAATCTTCTATTGCTTCTCCCATTCATCTTCCCTGAAAAAAAATCTTTCATCTTCTTCTCTCAAACAAAATTAATCAATCTGCCATGAAGAGAATAATAAAATCTATCATTTTCTCTTTCTCATAAAAAATCAACACTCCACAAAATAACCTTCCTCTTCTATCTCTTCTGTGTCATGACAAATAAAAAAATAGAAAGAAATCTTGAATAAAAATATCCTTTATCATCTCACAAAAATCTGCCTTATTTTTAGGGCTAAAAATAGACTTAAACTACAGTCACACATAGTTGACAATTAAATGCCCATCAAACTTTAAGCATGGGAAGAGAGGCTTGAAGTTTAAACCCAATCATTGATCTTTATTTCGCGCCCAACTCATAATTAAACTAGAGCCTTTGATTAGCTCTTTGGTGCCCCGTGCCCAAATAAAAGACCGATGCCACCAGTAAAGAAAGATGAGGGCCAATCATCAACAATGTGTGATGACCCCTCTAGCAGGTCTGCATAAGTGGCAGTGACCTGCTACAGCAAGTAAACTACAAAATATAACAAAAAGTGAAAAAGTTTATGACGGGTGAAAAATGGTTTAAGGATATTGAAGGCATTTAGGATTTACAACTTCAATGCCCTTATTAACAAATAATAACAATATGACACTCTCTGTCCATATTTGCCTCATCTCTACCAAACTCTGCTCATATCTACATCATCTCTGTCAAAATCTGCCCATATCTGCCTCATCTCTGACCTGTGAACCTGATCAACATTATCATGAAGAAACCAAAGTATGAACTTTCAAGAACAACATCATACCATGAAGGTCTCTTAATTCATGATCAAATCAACAAGTCTTGCAAGTCTTACAACATGAATGACACCATTCTCTAGATCTGCAAGTCTCACATGATGTGGTCATCACAAGATATCAAAGATCTCAAACAAATGAATCTTGTATTATGAAGTACATGGATGCACAAGAAATGCATGGAAGTACACAAGAACAATATTATGAGCCCATGTTCAACTCCAAACATGAAACATGAAGTTAATCAATATGAAGTCTTCATGAGGTCCTGATGTTCCATATGATCATAACACAATCCCTAATGTATGAGAAAGTATGATAGTATGATGGTACCAATCCAAACTCAGGATCATATTAATATCAAATATCACAAACCCTTGCACAAATCAAACATTATGAACTTAATACATGAAGCATGGAGAATATATGACCATCAACATGAGACAACATGAAGATATCCTGATCAAATCAAACCATGAAGATGAACATGAACAACTCCTATCAAAAACAACACATCGTAAACCTACAAGACCTTTTTGACATCAATGGCAATCAATCTCCATCAAGAATCCCTAAGTCTGCAGTGGAAAAATACAAGGATACAATTTGCTTCATGGTAGAAACAGATCAATGCTTGATGGAAGCAGTTGAACCAAGGACTATATGGATCATGCTCATGGGGTATGAAGTTGATGGAAAAATACTAGAAATGTATGCTTAACACCTTCTGAGCAAACCAAAAGATACCTCAGTTGACAGATTCGGTAGATATGATGAGCTTAATTTGAAACTACATGTTGAGCTCTAGAGACCTGAAACTAAGAGGAAGGTCCAAAGGCAAGTTGAAATGTATGCATAAAGTATTGGAATAACCAAAGAAGTTGTGAGACAAAATAGAGAAAGGATAGAGAAAGCTGAGAAGGAGAAGCAGGACATGGAATAAGGAAGTGTTTCGGTAGAATCCCTTTCTAAATCGAGGATTGCTAGGAGTTCTGGTACAACCTCCAGTGCATCACCTTCTACTATTGTAGAGAAATTCAAAGAAAAACCTATTGGTAAGGAAGGAAAAAGAACAAAAGTAATGGGCAAAAGGCCATATGTCAGTATGGAGAAAGATGATGAAGAAGAGACTGATTCAGATGATGAGATTAAAGAGTTGAAGGCCTTAGGCACTAAGGCTACTAAAGTGTCTAAGGAGAAGCCCTCCAGAAGCATAAAATTAGCGAAAGTAGAAGCATCAAGGGTTGCCAAAGACAAGCCCTTCAAAAGCATAAGGGTGAGCATAAGACAAAAGACTGAGACTCATGTTGGAAAATCCACCTTGTCAGTTGAAGATATTGTGAATGCAGTACCTGTTCATGGGAATTTGAAACCCATAACAGAATATTATGACAACTTTGATAATGTCAACAAGAAAATTTTGGAGGATGCTACTGTAAAGTACGTGAATACATTCAACAGAGTACTTGTAGAAATTTTGTTAGAAATCCCTAAGGGTCTAAGTGACATTTTGGAAATGAGAAAAGAAGTTGCTAAAGCAAAGGATTTGGAGCTAAGAGAACATGTGTTGTCCATTCTATGTCCGATAATCTCCAGAAAGGAAGGAAATAAAATTTTCAAAGAAGTTAAAGATGAATTTAGAAGCAAAATCAGGATGAATAAGCTGATGATTGGAGACATTTATGAAGTGGTCAAAGAAATAGAACAATTTCTGAAGAAATCCCTGAACAAGAATAAGTTTTATGTGGTCATTGAAGAACCTATTGATGTTGATGATACATCCATTATGAATAATGAAGAATTACAAAAAAATGAGCAACAAGCTAAGGCAGATGATTTCTCTGTTTCGAAAGAGGAAATATTGAATAAAGGAGATGAAGAAATGATGAACGAAGATAATGTTGATTATGCAAAGGATACTCAAATTCCTTTGGACCAATCTGGTAAAGAAAATACAGAGATGAATGTGGAAATAAATGCTCCTACTGAAGAGAAGAATAAATAGCAAAAAGCAAAAGAAGTCAAGGAAAAGGAAGATCAAGAAGAAGAAACTGATGATGGAATTGATTCCTCCATTCTGGATGTTGAGGAATTTGATAATGTTGCCACTGAGGATACACAAAATCCTCCAGAAAAGATTGCAGAAGACATTTCTAATAAAGATAAAAAGAAGGATGCCTCTGATGATAATGCAGAGAGAACAAAAGTAGAGAACAAGAATGAAAATGATAAGCAAGACAATATGGTTGACTCTGGAAAGGGAGAAGATGCAGGCCCTAAAGAGCATAAAACAGAAACTTCATATTAGGCAAGAGACACTGCAGAAGCAGTGAAAGAAATTTTGAAGAAAGGTAAACAAGTTATAGAAGATCTGAATATAATACAAGGTCCAATCAATTTTGATACTCTATCACCGATACAGAAGATGAAGTTGGCCTCTTTTGTACAAGCTAAGGCCAGAGAGAAAATATTGAAGTTCCATATAGAAGACAGTGAATTGCTTGGTCCTGCATCCAACATTTTGGAGAAAATCATGCCTACATTTTAGAAGCATTCATCAGCATCCCTCTCCGATTAGTTGAAGAGTCTGATAAACTCTGTAAGTACTCATTTTGAATCTTTTGAGAAGTTGGCAGATGAATTTAATGAAAAGAGGTTTGCTAAATTAAAGAGAATAATTAGTTATGATAGATCAGTTCTTGATGTTAGTGTAAAGAGTATTCAAAATGCTCTCTTTGAAGGTGCAAAAATTTATAAGTTTTGCCTAGCTTGGTCTAATGTTGTTGAGGATATTGAGAAGAATATTAAGGACTTAGAGCTTAAATTGTCTAAAATCTCTCAATCCTATAGTCCTTTAACTGAGTCTGTAACAACTAAAAGATGTCAAGTAGTGAGTTTACTTGATGAATTGAGTAATTTGGAGAAGGAAAAGGTTAAATTTTGGGGTAGACTAGATGAACTCCAGGAATTAATTTCCCCTAAGTTAGAAACAATGTTTAATGCATTGACAGAAGCTCAAGCTGCTACTCTGACAAGTGATCCCACTAGTCTATAGAAGACAAAGTCACGGGCATTTTTATTCAGTGGTCATATTTCATTTTTGGACAGCATGAAGAAAAGATGGGACAGTGAATTGGCACTATTGAAAAACACTTTTGGTGATGTGTTTAAGTTCATGTAGATAAAACATAAGGATTGTATATATGCGCCCATGTACATAGAGTTTTTGTGTGAATTTTTGGGTCTGAACCTCGACCTTTGCCATTGATGTCAAAGGGTGAGTGGAAAGTAGTGAAAAATAAGGAATTTATCTAAGGGGGGCATTAGAAATCACAAGTGTACATAGTAAAGGGGGAGCTGTTCTAACACTTAGTCATTTTTCACTAAGTGTTGCCATCAATGCCAAAGGGGAAGATTGTTGGCAAGAGACACTGCTAGGCATGTTAGGTTTTGTCATTGATGGCAACTAAATCTATCTTACACATCCACATTGTATCATTTGATCATACTGGAAGTTAGATTGTAGATTTGTCTAAGTCTGGTCAGACAAGTACAAAGCATATGATAGGGTTCAGCATTTTGATCCTCATTTCTCCATAGGTAATCATATTGTTCTGCAGATCTGAGGGAATGTTAATGGATGTTAGGACTACCTAAATCCAAATTTTTAGCCTCTGATGATGAAGGGATTGATAGTTACAAGCATATGATTATCGGATTTTGGTTAGACAGTTCAGTCCTGTGAAGAACAGGCTGACCTGGTGTTTGATCCTTGTGTGGATTAAGAGAAATGGTTGTTTGAGTAATTTATGAGATCCAGTGGTATTGGCCAACATATGTGGTGACTTGAACACATAGGTTTTGGTTCACATTGATGTTTGTGCATGGATTCAGCTGACAGAACAGTGATCTTAAAAAAGTTTATAAGTTTTTTCTTGAGGTAGACTGCAGTTGATAAAATTTCATGTTGCGGATATATATGATAGATGGGTTCAAGCATTTTGAGAGATGGGTATGTGAATATGAGGAGATAGGTGCGAAGTGTGGTAGTATCAAGTGTGAAGCAAAGAGATCTAAGCTTCAGATCATTGCAGAATAGTGAAACAGGGCAGTAAGAGATAAAGTGTGCGAAGTCAGTATATTGAGCTTAACCAGAACTGTAATCTTGCATTGTTGGATGCTATTCTTCAGTTCAAATATTTCAGTGAACTCTTTGTAATTAATCTTGTAGGCAGTGAGCCTCCTTTGAGCAGTGAGCTCTAGGCAGTGTGCCCAAAGGCATGTGCCTTCCCATTTGTCATACTTTTAATAGAGTATAAAATCTTGTGGGTTAACCCCCATCGTGGTTTTTCCCTTAACCAGGTTTCCACGTAAAAATCCTAGTGTTCATGTGTGATGATCTTGTTGTTGTTGTTCTTAAGTTCATGCTTCGTTCTTTTGAACGTATGTGGTAAATTAATAAAGGAACATAATAATAAGTTTTGCAGAACACTGATTCACCCCCCCCTCTCAGTGTTCCTTAATTTCAACAATCCCCACCTCAGACCACTATCTATTCTCTTAGGTCATCCTTGTCTCATTGCAATGTGGGTTGTCCTTGAACTACCATCCACTAGTGCCTTAAATTTCGCATGATGGTCATGTCTTCACCATTTCTCATACCCCATACCAACTAGTTGTTACCTTAAGACACTTCTCCTTAGATTATTTTTTGTCAACCCCTTCTGGTCCACCTCAACCTCATACCGATACCCTATTTCACCTTTACCTATCTTATGCCTCTAAACGCATTGTTACCCCCACCCCACAACCTCTTTCTATTACTTCACCTACTCCTCTAGCTATGCCCATATCTTCCCCACCATAGATCCACCTATTACTACTTCATCTTCCTTGTTGACTTCTATCTCCCCTCTAACACCCCTCCAAGATAAAGTAAAAGAAAAAGTGTAGGCCCTTTCCACATCCACTTCTAAAAGTACCCCTAAGAAACTTCCCCAACACTACACCTAACCTACTAACCAACCCATATCTACCCTAGCTATTTCCTAATCTACCCCTACCAGACGTCCCAGACCCAGTTTGCTTCTAACCCACCCCCTGACAAACCTCAAGACAAATAAAATGATAAGAAATTTTTAAAATAGGGCTTTTCTTGTCCTATCTTTCCTCCCTGCTATTATCCCATAAACTCTTGATATTACTCCTCGTAAACCCATAAACTTACCTATGTCTATGTGATTTCTAGTGCCATTCTTGTATCCCTTATTCTGCCCCTCATTCCCATCACCAATCTTTTCTTGACATATTAAAACCCTCTAGCTTAGGCTTTGTCCTACCTCCATCACCACCAAACAAACAAAAATTTGAGCACTACCCTACCCCACCCTACCACCAACCTAAACCTAAACTAACACCTTCACTCCCTCTTTGACTTCTTCTACATCTACTATCTGTCTAATTGAGGTGGCTTCTCTTCTAAATCCTCATTATCCTAGTATGCTCATGTCTATTGGAATCATAGAGGATCAGAGATTAGTGGAATATTCTCTACCTGAGCCATCAACCCATGTAGTTGGTGGGTGTCTCTTTGACTTAATTATTTATTTTCACATGTTATTAGTAATATTCACTCGTTCAGTGACCATCATTCCTTCTATAGACATTCAGGAGGGCATTGATCTTGTTGCATCTAAAAAATGTTCCCTTTCTACTTCTCTTAATGCTACTATGGTCGCTCTTTTGTTCACCCTTATACCACATAATAGTCATGAATCCTCATATGACCATGATTGGGATAAGGATGACTTATTAGATGAGGAGTTCAATGAGTAGGCATTGTATATTTGTCTAATTTGTATATATGCATGTGACTTGTGTGATTTATTGTGTATACTTCCATGTTTAGGTGACTCTTGTTTTCCAAAAGGGAGTTACAAAAATGACTCTTCATCTTCAGGTACCATCACCTATTTTCTCATCCTCTAAAATTAACCCCACTAACTAAAAAACTACAAATTAAATATTAATTTCTAAGATTTTCTCTTGAAATATGTAACTGATATAAAATAAAATAACAATGCATGATTTTTCTTTCGTAAACATTATCTAAATAATTATTTCGAATAAAAATAACTAATAAAACATCATAACTAATAAATAAATTTCAGATGTCTTACATTCTTCCCCCCTAGGAATGGACTTCCTCCGAAAGATTCGACCAATCGAATCCACCCCTAAGCATTTAAAGAGAAACATTTTCTTGATGTTCAATAGATTAAACAGAAAACAATTTCTATTTTCAAGAATCTATTTCATAAATCCAAAACAATAACTCCCATAAGCATCAATCTCCAATAACAAATCTCCCTTAAACATTAATTCCAATTATCATTAGTCTCCCAAAAATTCCCTTAAACAGTTTTCTCCCAAAACTCCATAAAAAAATAATCTCCCATTAGTCAACTGGACCAAGAATAATCAACTCCCAAAACATATATTATCATTTCACATACCAACTCTCAGCAAAAACCCTCCATCACAACACCAATAATCATAATAATATTCAAATAAGAATTCATCAATCTTGCCAAATCAAATATTCAACAATAATAGAATAGATTTCTTTCAAATTTCAGTTGCATACACTCATTCACATCCTAGAGTCCATATAAATTAGAAGTACAATATATTTTTCTTACCTTGGCTGTCCAAACTAGGCTTAGCCTATAAAATTGTCCCAGATACAATTATTCTAGAAAGTTTCAGTTATACCTTTATTTCCATTAGAATTTTGTATTATCATCATAACTTATCCTAGAAGCATATTTATATCATCTAACTATTACTAAAAATCAAATTCATTACAACATAACCTTTTATAACAATTCGTATTATTTATACATCCCAGATAACATTTCTATACTACATGTATACTTTCAATGGGATTGTGATGATTAGTGTCAATTAAAGCCATAATGCCATAGAATAGACCTTACATAATTTCACAATATACATTTCCTAGGCCATCTACTCCCCTATACAACCTGATAGGACAATCTACACAATTCACATTTCTTCACTCAAGCCAGCAACAATAAACACTGAATAAGCCTCAAAATATAGAAGTTTCCAATGAGTAAAGACTTCAAGTAAAATCATCATATAAAAACAAATTAATTAATGGAAAAATAATAGTTCAAATCAAACCAAAAAACCTTAATAGAATAGTCCTCATGGTAAAAGGACAATAAACAACCAAATATCTTCAAGAAAGCTTCACATTGTTGGCTCACTAAAACAAAAGAGAAAATAACAAAATAAATATTACCAAAATTTCACTTACAACTCAATTTGGTAGAGTTGAAACAGCTGATTATTTCAAAGGTGAAAGGTACTCTAACAATTTTCTACCAAAGCTTAACCATTTGCATGTGAATGCTTTAAATGGAATTCAGTTTTTTATTATGCGATGTTTTACAATAGAAAGAAATTACACAAGTTGCATGATATTGTTGTCTTTCATTCATTTTGCAATGGAAAATGTATTCAATGTTGTTGTCTCATACATTGAGATCAAAAGAAGGTTTTAAATGTCCCACACAAGCCGTGGGAATAACTAAACTAAGATAATGTAAACATGAAAAGAAAAATATACATCTAAAGATAAAATAAAGGAAAAGCATATGAAGAGAGTTCATATCCTTCATTGCCTTAAATGGCCAATGCTGGTGTTGTTCCTCTTATCTCCAACTCCTCTCGTTCTTGATCTTCAGATATACCTACAGATGATTGAAAGTTTGGTTAGAGATCGGGACATGAAATCTCATCATATGTTTCATCAACAGACATATAACCTAAGCATATGATGCATTAAATTAGTTGACCCATTACCAAATGTGTGCAAGAGAGCCAGAAAGATCAAATCATCACATGAACATTGAACTTCATTATTTTTATCTAACTTGTTTGTGCAATGTGCAGATATAGGTACATTCATCATTATGCATGATATTTCAGCATGTGGTGAAAAAATGGGCTCACACAAGGGCTGAGCCCAGCATGCTACCCCCTAAATCTTAAGAGAGACCTGGATAAGTAAGAGGCATTCAGATTGTTTAAATAAAAGCAAAGTCAATTTGAAGAACAATTTATAAAGTCACAGAGCACATTGTTCACTCATGACTGTCAGATCAAGAAGTGTAATGAAGGTTTGATATTCCTTCACCTTGAAGTGATAATCATAAATGAGCAATGATCTTATTCAGACACATGTTAATCTACAAAACAGATCAAAAGTGCATCATTTTGTACTAAGGAAATCATGTTTGCATACATGTTTTTATGCTGTCACTATCTGTAATGATGGAGTGTGAAAGAAAATTTATTAAGGACAGTCATTTGTGACTATGTTCCAGGATAGCAACTTTGTCAGATCAGCCATATCATCAAGGGACAATAGCTACAACTATTAAGAGTTTGAAAGGAGAAGTCACTAGTGTCAACAAACAAGTATTAATCTGGAAACTTGAAGGCTAGCCTCAAGGCATGCATACCCATGTCCAAGTGATGGACAAGTGACAAAGATGTTGGCAGGGCTAGTATAGTCATTAAAGATTGTGCTAAAGAAGGATAGGACAGTCATCAATGACTGTACTAGCTGAGAATGTACTAGGATAGCTTATGAGGGCAAAGTGCAGTCATGACTATAGGATAGCCTCAATGAATAGGACGGTCACCATTAAAAGAGCTATGATTGTAGAGTAGGCCAATCATTAATGATTGTAGGACAATCTTAATGAATAGGATGGTCACCATTAAAAGAGCTATGACTGTAGAGTAAGGTAGTCATTAATGACTGTAGGATAGCCTCAGTGAATAGTATAGTCACCTCAAAAGACAAAAATGATCACATCAAGAGTATGATAGCCAAGTATACAAATGGTAGTTAATCATTGGCAAGATATCATGGGGGCATATTTTATTAAGCCAAATCACCAAGTACAATCATAGCTATAACAAAGAAATACACAATGAGTATAGTACAAACTTGCACAATAAGGAGAGGCAGGTGTGTGGACATGAATGCACAGTGTCAGGACAGTCCTCTATAACTGCCTAGGTAGAGGACATCAAATGGAAGGGACTGTCACCATGGAAGGTATACAAATATGTAGTGGCAGTTACACAATCATCAAGGAACCATACTAGATAGTGTACAAGACATTAATGATTTCCTCATCACTCCAGATAGCATGCAGAAACAAGGAGTTAAGGATAGATTTTCATCATTTTTGTGATAGCAGAGAGTGTTATCCAATAAACCCCACTAGGGTTACTCACACTAAGTCAAATCTAGAGATAGTTAACTTCATTTTTCAAGAGCGGTCCATAGGCATTCTGAAGGAATAGCACTAAAATCCAAAAAAAAGCCATGATGTCATGACTATGCACAGTGAAAAATAGTATACAATGACAAGGCTAAAGAATGCAACTTGTAGTGTTATGAGGGTAGGATTGGTAGGTCGAGGATAGCCTTTCAAATAAGGTGAAAGGGAGTCATTTAAATGTAAAGCAGTATGCATAAAAGATGATCACCATTGAAGGGTACTTATAGGCAAGGTAACATCATAGGATTGAAAGCCTTACAGCCTTGAGGAATAGTTATCCAAAAACATCAAAGAGTAGCTAAAGGGAACTATTCAAAGTCAAGGAGTAGTCAATAGAAAGAGAAATCATGAAGGAACAGAAAAAGAGATTACTAATGTAATGTGAGATGATAGGAGTAATATGGTCAACTATGATTTGACAGAGATCCCAGGGACATGAGAGTTTATGAGGTTAAAGACAAAACAAGGCACAGGACAGTGAGAATAGAAGGGACTGGTAAAGGAGACAATGGGATAGTTCATGCAAGATCATTGCATGATGAGACAGTCATAGAAAACCAAGGAAAAGAACAGTGTTCATGGGGATAAGTCCTTAGAAGAAGACTGAGAAACATGAGGGACAATGGTCTTTAGGCTTTCAAAGTAGTGCTCCACAGTTTGCAAGGTTAGGAAAGATAGGGACAGTCCTCATTTTCAATCATTCTCATCAAACCCTACGCCTTAGGGAACATCTTCTAACTTTTGAGGAGCAGTGTTTAAATAACAACAAAAGCTTGCATGAAGGAGTGATGGATAACAATCATCACCACAATTAGAAACTCATAAAGGGTAGTCCAACATTTTGTGAGGCTCTGAAAGAAAATAAAGCCCTACATGATGAGGACCTCATAGAGATCAAATGCAGTCCCTGAAAAATGGAACAGTCACCAAAATAGTTTGCATGAAAGTTTGGAGTTGACAGTGGTATAGGGTATCACAACAGTAAAGCAGATTATCAGAGTATCTCTATCATATAAAATACATAGAAACCTTGACAGTTTTGTCAAATCCCTAACGACTACATCTAGATGTATAAGAATGGTGTTTTGTTTTCAAGGTATGCAAGGCGATGCAAACCCTCATGATTTCATGCCAAGGTCAAAACCCCATGGATAGGAAATCATAGGCAGGTATGGAGGTTTATTTACTAACTGAACAAGACTGAGGTAGATTTTCCTCAAGTTCTGAAGAAACATAAGCAATGAAGGTTTTTTCTGAATGTTATCTTCATAATACAAAGCATGCACCAAGGTAGAAATAAGACTTTTGCTGGTCTCTACCAGAGTAACCACTGTAACAACAAAAGAAAAATGCTCAAGAAATATAAAGATTGCAAGTATACTTCTATAAAAAATGAGAAGAGGAGCCTTTTTCCACCCCTTTAGTCTTTGCAGAAAGAAAAACAACTATGCAAAGCAAATCAACAGCCATCATAGCAGAAAGCACAAGGGTTTTGTTCACAGAAAGTAGCAAAGACAGAAAAAATGAAATTTACCAATGCTAAAACACCAAAAATCCTTCAGAGTCCTCAACACGGCCTTCAAATCCTCTCGGTGGTGCTCCAGCATATAGAGCTCAACAAGGTAGAGAATAATGAAGGAACAAACACAATGAAAGCTTTAGGGTTTCTTTTGGTTTACTTTGTGCCCTAGCCCAAATTCTCAGGACTTTTGACTTTGATTTAATTTTTTCATCAAACAAATCAAATATGCTCATGGGTAGTGACTTGAAATCATGAAACCTAAATATTATAATGAACCCGTGAGAGAAGAAAAGAAATGAGGTGTTTTCAAATGCTAAGGTTATGATAAAACCTTAAGTCAAAAGGGGTAATCACATGCCTAAGTCAAAACCAACATCATTATCATTGCTAGAGGTCGATTCATGTGATGAAGAAGTAAAGGTCAAAGGGAGTCATAAGGTGGTTATGTATTTTTTTATTTAATTGACCAAGAGTGAAATGATGAAAATTATTCCCCTTGAGTCTTGCATAAGTGTGAGATAAAGTTAATAATGTAAAAAAATAATGAAGTAATAGTTTATAAATTACTTTGTTATTTGTCATAAAAATGCAAGAAATTGAGAAAATACATGACACCTAATAAAGTAAGTCATCATGATTACTTTATTTTTTGTTCAAACTATTACCTTCATCCCAAAATCATGCAAAATCAAGATGTGCAGATAAATAAAATGCCTTTGAAGTCCTCAAATCATGCAAAGTTAAAGGTAGAGTTCAACATGCATTTTGAGTCTCATTTTCAGTTGGTGAAGTCTTTTTAGGAACCTTTTGGGGTCAACCATCATGAAGATGAGTTTGAGCATTTGATATTGTAGTTTACATCAGTTGTGGGCCCCTTTTTCATGGGTTTTCATCTTTGCTCATGGGAAAGATTCTAGGAGATTTTTTCACTTTTCGTTAGCTGTTAGTGCCACCTCTTGGCACTTTGGAGTCATCTTTTGTATATAGGAGAAAAAAATTATGTTTTTTCTTAGTTCTTGCCTTCTCTCTCTTACACATTTCAGAGAGTCATAGGAGTGTTTGTAACTCATTTTTCAAATCTGTATAGTATAGAAGGTTATAGGTTGATGTTTTTGTCTTATGCAGTGCTTTTTTCCTTCTATTTTCATTTAGAATACACCAAATTTGCCTTTTTAGAAATATGCAAGTGACTTCATGAATGATTTGATGAAATTATTGTGTTTTAATCATTAAAAACTTTAACTTTGTCTCATTCATTATTGTGCATCCATCACATGTCTCAAGTTGTACTTGTCTCATTTTGGCCTTAAAAACTGTGAAAATTTATTTTCCTCTTGAAAGAACAAATTGGTTGGCTTGCTTTAGAAACACTTTTTGTGATTAAGTCATAATGTTTGAATTGTGTAACCAGTGTCTCTGAGAATAGATGTGAATTATTCTGCAAGTTTCATCATCATATAGGTGCATCACCACAATTTTGATTTTATTTTATTGTTTCACTGTAATTCCTCTTATCCTTTTTCCTACAAAGTCAGTTAACCAACATATCAATCATAAGGGAACCAGGCCACAATCTGGAGGTCTACCTTCATCATAGGATACCCACAACCTGAAGGTATTCAAATGTTACACAAGATTGCTAAGCTTCGCAGCTTTGCATCATGGGTGCAATCCTAGTTGATAACATGTATAAACAACCTCATTCCTTTGATAAAACAAATAACCCTTTTTGCATTGCCCAATCACCCTAGCCATGCCAATTTGTTTGTTTTTAGAAACAATATTTATCTATTTTTAATGAAATATTGTACAAATCTTTATTTCCTAAATTGATTGAAATTAGCTATTAAATGTTGATATAATGCTATGTAGAGTTGAGTAATTGTGCAAGATTAATGCATGGGCTACAAGAGGAGTGGACTTCAAGCAACTGAGGTCAAGTGCACTAGAACTTGAGGGCACTAGAAATTTAGGCATGCATTGATTGGAGACTCTTTTAATTCTGTTAAATTATGTTGGTTATCTGAGACTTTATGGCTCCACTCAGAGCCTTTTATATGTTTTTATTCCATAAAAACATCAGTAGTTGAAATTCTATTTTTCTGTTATAAGCCTTTTTCAATGGCGTTTAACCGCCATCTGGAATATAGGATTTTGTAATAGTTCAGTTTTAATTAGTTGCTCAAAACATGGATATATATATCATACTGTGTGAAGAATGAATATCAATCTCTTTTTGGCAAATAATCGATGAGCTATGTTCTACAATATTTTTATGAATACAAATAGTGTTATTCTGAGTATTTTCTTCTGAGTTATGAAGATATGAATGGAGTTACTATGTTGGTGTGGAAACAATTGAATATGATCTGAGTTAAAAGATGAATTTCTCCCAAGAGCTGGCCACTCACGAGATTGTAGAGTAGATAAGTATTTCTATTTTCGTGAATGTTTTGTTTAGAGTAGTGTTATTTTATGTTTAGTTCCATTGTATGTGCCTATAGGTTGTGATATTTAAGACATTAATTCTAGGAGCTATGTTTGTTTAAACATTTTTGGAGCATCTGCTTTAGTTTCAAATTGTTGCTAACTATTAGTTGAAAGTTTGATTGTGTGTAGTTAGAGGATTAGTTACTATTTGAGTTCATAGTAAAAATTGCATGTATGAATTTCTAGTATAAAGTTTATATGTTTTCTTAGATTAAGAGTTCTAATGCTTTCTAGTATAGAGTTATAATGCTTTCTAGTATAAAGTCTAAATGATTTCTGGTTTGATATGTTGTTTAAGCCTTTTTAAAGATTCAATAAATTGTTTCTAGATGAGATATCCAAACAATATTCCCTATTGCATATATCCTTGGACACTACCCGGTCCATAAACTGATATTTTTCAACTAAAGTGTTAGGACCTCACGACAGCCTGTCAGTCGCTACCTTTTGTAGGTGGAGTGTGGAGTTTATATGAGCACGGGGAGTCAAGCATTGTGTTAGAATGCATAGGACAACTGAGGGGGGGGTGAATCAGTTGTATGTTAAAACTTTAAACCCTTAAAGCAATTTCAATTATCAACCACTTATAATGCATTAGTAGAATGTAAACATATGAAGCATCAATGCAAACACATCCAAACACATAAGAACACAAGATTTATGTGGAAAATCTAATAAGGGAAAAACCATGGTGAGAATTAGCTCACAATATATATGAATAACAACACCAAAAATCAATAGGCTCACTACCAAGGGCTCACTACCCAGAAGAAAGGCTCACTGCCCAGAAGAAAGGATCACTGCCAAAGAAAAGCTCACTACCAAGGGCTCACTGCCCAAAAGAGAGAAGAAAGAAGAAGATTGTTACATATAGATTCCCTATCTCAAAGCAACATGAGAGATCCATCGCTTCCACTCCTTGGCATCCACAACCTTCAGCTCATTACCTCCAACAACTTTTGGCACACTAAAATGTAGACACCTTCTGCTCACTGCATTCTGAAGTCATAAACATTTAATTTCACACACAACTTTACTACCCTTGATTTACTTCTGCATTTTCTTCTCTGTCTTTCTCCACTCATCTTCATCTTGTATTTATACCATCTATAACCAAGACCTATCTCAATTAGGTCAGTCCTAATGAAGTGTGCATTACACATGCAACATTACTTAGGTCAGCACTAAAAACTTCCGCGGTGGAAAGCAATGAAAGTGGACCATGTCAAGGGATAGCCAGGACTCAATGTTCTATCATCAAGCTACTTATTGCATCCACAATCCATGAGGTACCTCCACAAATGGTGCTAGTAACCCAGGTCATCCATACCTGAGCTAATGGTCATATTCACGCTTCTCCAAGTCCAAGAACATCTTGCAGACCAGAGAGAGACACTCCAAAGCATTCACACACCTTCCTAGAATACTCATCATCATCATGAACTTCTACAACACTACCGCAACCGTCTGAATTAAAAAATGTCTTCATTATGCATGTTAGGACATACTGTTACTAATCACCAACACAAGAACTAAACTTGCAGAGCATCCCAACATTGGAAACTTCAAAGGAAGGTGGATACAAATAATATAAGCATTCTCCCAGATCTGTAAGATAGGAAATCTCAAAGCGGAGAAATGTGGAGCATTCTCATTTCTCCCAGACAACCTCCTTCTTAGTCAAATATTCTGTCAAACACATCTTATACTTCCGCATGATCTAGAACCTAAAACTCTAGATATGATACCTTTGAACACGTCTAATCAATACTTCCAAACTGCATAAGCATATCTTCCATTGGGAAGAAATTCAGAGCATAACATTGAGGGTACCTCTGTCACACTACACATCTTTTTATAAAATTTTCTCAAAAGCACTTGGAAACCAACTCAACCATCTGCTGGGAGTTGACATCAATGACAATACCAGCAAGTTTCCAACATGGTGCTATCGCTACAATGCCCCCAACAACACCAACAACTATAGACTCAGCAGTCGTTGGCCCTCCAAATGATCCTAATTGGCAAGTCAGCGATCCATGTGAGAATTTTACATTCATGTTTTGATTTGAGATTGAGTAGAATAGTATGTTGCATATGGGTTGTCATTGATGTCAACAGTGGTATGGAGTGCTATAGTATGGAAGAGAATAAATGATGTCAAAGGGAGATTGCAGCAGTATGGAGATCAATGAAGACATTAGAGAATAAGTAATCAAATGTATTGTGAAGCAAAGAACAAAAGGATGAATATATGCTCTGCAACCAAAGGAGATGGATCAGTATCATCTATACATGATCATACCATATCTTCTGAAGTTCATGTGTAAGTTCACAAGCCTTGATATATTTATGTTTGAAGTCTGTGTTGAGAAGAGTTGGGGTCTTGCTAAATGATGATGATATGAACTCATGATACTTACTACATGACAAAGAAAGTTGTAAAAGATTGAAGGAAATTGTCTAAGTGTAGTACAAGTTAGGGAATGTTCTACAGGCTTACAAGAATGTACCACATTCTACCACAAGTGAAGGTAAGGGCCTATGATTGGACTAATGACTAGATATTGCACTCAAGTACCTATGTTTCAGGTTTGAGGTCATGAAGCTTACCGCAAGATGTTTTGGAGACAAAAGTGTGAAGACAGTGTAGAAACAGGGTAAGTGTAGTAACAGGGAGACAAGAGAATGCTCTGCATCTCTTCACAAATGAAGATATGATGTTACATCTTGGAGAACATGTAGATATGACTCAAAAGTATGTATACTTCAAGTTTCAGATGATAATATGTAAGTCAGTTACTTCTCTGGAGTCAGTTGTGTGAAGACATGCTTTGGTGCTAATTGAGGTAAACCGTGGGGAGATAGTGGAAGCCATCGCAATTCACTATGAGTTGTAACTGGTCTTGTTGATTGAATAATAAGCTCTTATGACTAGTTGGTATGTTATGTTCAAGTTTTAAATGATTAATTTCACTGCAAGTATGGTTCTCATAGTTTCATCTTAAGACTATGTAAGAAGAGGTTGGTAAGGACACTAGCATCAAAGATCAAGTATTTGCACCAGCATGAAATACCCCAAGATGTTAAGAGAAGTATACATGAATGTTTTGCAAGTCATATAATATTTAGTAAGTGGTCTGCATGATGTAATTTTGTCTTCTCCGGTACCACTTTTCATCTGGAGTCAAATACAAGGAAGGATGAGTGTTGCAAATCCGACTTGGTGTATAATGAAGTTTTCCTGTGTGTGAGGAGTGTATGCCATCTTAGAAGAGTGTGCTAAGGTAAAATAGGACTTGATTATATTTTCTCTTGAACTGCATTAGAATTTTACTTACCGCATATGTTTGGGAGCCAACTATTATGGCCACTACACGTTTCATTTTATTTATGTCATCTTGGTCAACCAAGGAGAAAGATCTGGATGCTTGTGGAGGATATAAATGTAAGATCAAAGATGTCAAGCATTGGATGAAGTAAGCATTTTGAGAGAAACCATTAGAAATGTGTGAATAAACTTATTGGTGAAGCAGATATGATGATGAAATGTACTAAGGATCAGTTCATGTGATATAATATAGTTGCAGAGGTGATTATGGGCATTGTGATGATAAAGAAGACTTCTTGAAGATGTTTTAATGTTGCAGAAGTTGGTATTGTTGTAGTAAGGAGGTAAATAGTTGTGCAAAGGCTGAAGTGATCAACATTTAGTTTTGTATGGAGAATTTTGAGTCAGATAAGTTTTGTAAAAGTTGTAACTATTCAGGGAGTTGCAGCTTCCTTTGGGTTGTAGCCCATAAATAATATTGTAATCTTGTTCTTATTTGTGAGGCTGGATTTGGATAGTAAGTCCAAGTAGCTTTCTCACTGTGGTTTTTCCCTTCTTTGGTTTTCCACGTAAATCTGGTGTTATGGTTATGTTCTTATGTGTTCTTGTATCTCTAATGCTTTAAATGTTAACATTAGCTTGAATTCTATTAAAAGTAAAGTAATTTGATTAAGTATTGATTCACCCCCCTCTTAGTACTTCTGTGTGTTCAACAATTGGTACCAGAGCCAAGTTCCTTAGATGCAGCCTAACAGGTGAGGTCCACATGAACAAAAGTAAGGTTGATTTGAAAGAATCCTCCAGAAGATGATATAAACATGACCACCTATAATCCAAAGGTTTCTGTAGTTGATTATGAAGGAGAACTCATTTCTACCCTAGAAGATCTGGATGCAGTAAGAAGTGAAAATGAAGAATATAAGATCAAGCTCATAAAATAAAAGGAATCAATTGCCAAGTTGAAATCTCAAGTTGAAGAAGGTAAGAAGGTTGCATATTGTCTAAATGTTAAGTTGAATGACAAATCAGTTGAATGCTCCAAACTTGAAGAAGAAACTATCTCTCTAAAGAAAGAATTGGAAAAAGCAAAGGATTTGATATATGAAGGTCTAAAATTGAAGAAAACCACCAATATTCTTGATGAGATAATCAGCAGTCAAAGACCTCCAAAGAATAAAGGTGGTATTGGATTTGAGAAATGTCTAAGTCCTAAAATAGATATACCTAAAGGCATGTTTGAAATGAAAAGGGAAGAGCCTAGCACTAAAGACCCTGAGGAAACTAAAGATGAGGGGCAGGAGTTGGATGATGATAACTTCATACAGGTCAGCAATCAGAAGAAAGATCTCAAGAGATCTCCTCCTAGATCAGCTGCTTATGCCAGGTTCTCTCAATCCTTCTATGGTTACTATTATTCTTGCAATAAACTTTGACATAAGGCTATTGACTGTAAAACCAAGGATAGAAGAAATGATAACATGAGGAAGGATTCATTTGTACCTCCAAAGCATGATACTAGAATATTTTATTCCTTTTATTGCTAATGTTTTGCATGCAATAAGTTTGGTCACAGGGCTATTGATTCCAAAACTAAAATGAGGAGAAATGATGTGACTCTAGAATATAATGTTTTTTGCTACAAATGCAACAAATTGGGGCATAGAGCAAGATTTTGTAAAAGTGGTTCTATGAAACCACTTGTTCAGTACAAGAAAATAGAGGAAATTCTGACTTAGCAAAGGAAGGAAATGTCAAAGATATGGAGAAGTCCTGAAGGTAGAACAAAGTAATGAAAAGAAGGAGGAATTTGTGTCTCTGCCTAGTGCAGAGGACTTTGTTGTTGATTGAGATTGTTATGTCAAAAAATGTACCATTGGGGCTTTTCCCTCTTAAGGTTTAGCTCTCGGGTCCTTAGAATGCATTTAGATCATCTTGCATGATAATTTTGAATCCTAATGAGAAAACCCTGAAATCTTATGGCAAATAGGACCTAGGGGGTGCTATTTTGATGATCCCTGAACAAAAATGGGAGGGTGGACTTGGGTGCTAGTACCCTAGTCCTGCCCTATTTTGGGTATGCCCTAAATTTAAATGTCAGTTTTATGACCGTTATTTAGGTCCTATGCCGACATCTCAAGTTTGAATTGTGAAATTCTTAGTGGGAATGTTTGTAGTTGCATATATAAGCATGTTTAGCTTTTCATTTGTAAACTAGAAGATGATTGCAGACTTTAGGCATATTTGTGTCAGAGTGCTTTATTGGGCTCACTGGGTGGAATTTCTACCAAATTTATTTTCTGTAGTGGCCTCCAGGTGCTATGATTATTGCAGTAGTTCTTTCTTTTTTGCATCTGTATTGTTCATTTCAATTGTAGGTTTAGATCAGGAATAACCCTATCCGCTTAACTGTGGGAAGTGCCTAGGCATAGCCCTAAAACTCATTGTGAGGAGTACCACAGGAACCCTGAAGTAGCTAGCCCATTGAGACGACCTGCCAGCGAAAATGGCAATGGCCCCTACCTGATTGACTAGTTCCCATCCATGAGGTAAACCAAGAGCTATCATTTGTGGCAAAGCAGTTATCAGTTTTACCTGAGCCATGGAGTGAGGGGTACTGTCCTAATACGCAAGTCATTAGATAGCATTGGTGGCCAAGTGACTCCCCTGAACCTTTAGGCAGTTGAACATACCTGGGGCCCATATCTATTGATAGCTGAAAAATCACAGATTGAATCCATCCAGAGCCGTTTGCAGATCATTTCCAAAAAATAAAATAAAATTCCCCATATCTTCCTTGCTTTAGCTCCATTTCCTCTCAAAATTCACTAGAACCCCTAAAATTCCATTCTGCATATTTCCTTCCTTGAGGACCTGATCCTAAATTCCACTTATTGAAGCCAGAAATCCCACATTTGTCTATTTTTAGGGTTTTCCATAACTTCTATTCTACCCAATAGCCTTCAAATTTTGCCACAGTGTTCATTTCATATTTCTGCTCCTTTGTCCCTCTTGGACAAATTTGCCCATTCTTTCACCCCACTTCTAAAATCTCCATTTTCTTCTTCCCTTTCCCTCAGAAAGTGTCCAAAACCCAATCAAACCCCAATTACCCATCAGAGTTTTTCCCAAATCCAAATTTTCCTTTACTAAAAAAGTTTTTGTTTTTATTTTTCTACCCATTCCCAAAAAAAAATCCTGGTTATGGTTGTCACCCGCGCAAAAGCAAAAAAATGGAGGATGAACGTGCATCCCTCAAGACCAAACTTAAAGATCTGGATGAAAAAAATTTTGGGCTCAATCTTCAACATTCAACCATGAACAATAGACAGCAACCAGAGTCTTCTGCAGACACAAGGTTATCTTCTTTTGGCAATTTTCATGGGCCAAAGCTTGATTTTCCTCGCTTCAATGGTGATGATCCAACTGGATGGATATACCGGGCAGAACAATATTTCAATCTGCATAATACTTTTGATGTCAACAAAGTACCACTTGTATCCTTTCATTTGGAACATGAAGCCCTTCAATGGTTCTGTTGGTACATCAAGGCTCATGATGAGCCAAAATGGATAGATTTTTGCAAACTCCTTTTGCAACGATTTGGCCCTAGTGCTTTTGATGACTTCACAGGGGCACTCACGAAACTGCACCAAATAGGTACTGTGAGAGAATATCAGATAGAATTTGAAAAACTGGCCAATCACATAGAGGGATTGTCTAATGAATTCTTCGGGAGTTGTTTTGTCAGTGGTCTAAAGGATGTAATTCGCTATGAGGTTAAAATGTTCCGTCCAAGCACAATGATGGAAGCCTTAGGGTTGGTTAAGTTGGTAGAGGACAAGATCACAGCTCAACAACACTCCAAATCTAATTTTGTCCCATTTAGAAATATGGATTCCCAAAGACCTCAAATAATGCCAACTCCTAGAACAACTCCTATAAAGCATTTGACTGAAGCAAAGATGCGGGCACGTCAAGAAAAAGGGCTTTGTTATAATTGTGATGAGAAATTCACTCAGGGACATAGATGTGTTGAGCAAAATCTCTATCTCTTGGATGCGGATTCTCTGCCTGAAATTAAAGTTTATGCAAATGTTCAGGATATAGTAGATGATCAGGTTGAAACTCAGCAGTCGTCTGTTGACCCTACTTCTCAAGAAGACCACCCAAAGATCTCTCCCCATGCCTTAGCAGGAGTCACCACCCCACAAACCATGTGGGTCAAGGGTTACTTCAAGAAGCTCCCTCTTACAATACTCATTGACTCTGGTAGCACTCATAACTTCATTGACCCTTGAATAGCCAAATAGGTTGATTGTTTTGTTCATCCTTGCTCCAGGTTTGAAGTCATGGTTGCCAATGGGGACACATTACCTTGCAAAGGGAAGTGTCGCAATGTGCATATCTCTATTGGAGATTATAACCTACGCTCCGACATGTTTGCCTTGCCCTTAGGCAGATGTGATGTGGTTTTGGGCACCCAATGGTTACGCACACTTGGACCCATCTTATGCCATTTTGCTAAACTTTGGATGCAGTTTTCAGACAATGGGCACAAACACACATTGAAGGGCTTACAACTAGGGTCTCTCAGCATCATAAGTTCACATCACCTGGAAAATCTTCTTAAGAAGAATTCACATGGTGTCATCACTCAACTTCATTCCATTCAGATGCAACCATCCGTGGTCTCCACTACTCCTTTGGATCTACAACGAATGATGGCTATTTTGCATGTAGTACAAAAGTGGTGGCCATGCCTACTAGGGAATCATTTTTGTATTAGGATTGCTCACCAAAGTCTAAAATATTTCTTGGAACAATGGGTCTCCTCCCCAGCACAACTGAAATGGATCAGCAAACTCATGGGTTATGACAATGAGATCACTTACAAGAAAGGTAAGGACAATATTGTGGTGGATTCTCTTTCTCGCACATGTGATGACCAAGCTTCTCTTTCAGCTAATTCTATGCCTATTCCAAATTGGTTCAAATCTGTCCAACAGGTTGTCTTCTCTAAACTATATGTTTCTCAATCGGTAGGGCACTTTGGGTTCCTCAAAACTTATGAGCGAGCATGGCGTAACTTCTTTTGGAAGGGAATGAAAAAGGCAATTCAATAGATGGTGGCTAAATGTGATACCTGCCAATGCAACAAGGGTGAAATGACACTCCTTGGATTGCATAAATCCTTGCCCATCCCTACACAGATTTGGACAGATATTTCTATGGATTTCATTAAGGGGCTCCCTAAATCTGGAGGGAAGACTGTGATCTTGGTTGTGGGTGATCGCCTCTCAAAATATAGTCATTTTTGTGCCCTCAGCCATCTCTATGCCACCTCCTCAGTCGCACAAATTTTCATGGACCAGATCTTCCGTCTTCATGGCATCCCTTCTTCCATTGTCTCAGATCGTGATGTAACTTTGATCAGTCATTTTTTTATAGAACTATTTCGCCACACTGGCACCAAACTGAAGATGAGTTCTAGGTATCACCCACAAACAGATGGTCAGACTGAAATTATCAACAAATGTTTGGAAACTTATCTTCGTTGCTTCACCTCAGAACAATAGCATTAGTGGGCAAAGTGGCTCCCTCTCACTGAATGGTGGTACAATACCTCCTACCACCCTATAGCTAACATGACTCCATATGAAGCAGTCTATGGTCAGGCACCGCCAGCATTCCTTCCATACTCTTCTAGTAGTTCATGAGTTCAGGCAGTCGACATGGTTCTCCACACCCAGGATTAGATTGGGCATCATAAGCTGGCTCCAAAGTTCTATGGGGCATATAAGGTTATTCAGAAGATTGGGTCAATTGCTTATAAATTGGAGCTTCCTCCTTTCCGCGTTCATCTAGTATTTCATGTCTCTTGTCTAAAGAAATTTCTTGGCAACAACGACATAGCACAAACTGTTTTACCACAACTGGATAATGAAGGATCCATCCTTTTGGAGTTGGAGGCAATCCTTGACAGGGGCACTCGTCATCTTCGCTCTTGATCCATCACAGAGGTATTAATTCAGTGGCATGGAATGCACTCAGAGATTGCTACATGGAAACCACTCCTTCAGATTCAGCAACAATTTTCACATCTTACTCTTTGAGGACAAAGCTTTTCTAAGAGGGAGGGGATGTTAGGAACCCATGTTTAACCCTTCTCTTTACTTTGTTAGTATATTACATTTGGACACATATGCTTTGTAAGTCATCCCATGAGTATATTGTATTATCCCACATTCATGGGAAGTAATAGTTATTTAGATTAGACTTAGTATATAAGTACATGTTGAGGCCAATGAAGGCATCCACGAATTTATTGTATTGAGCTTGCTCAAAGGAGGTTGCCCCCTCGAAGTGGCCTGCGATCAATAAATTCCTTCTGTGTTTCTGTTATTTCTGTTATTTCGTGCATTTTTTATTATATTGTTGTAGGAGGTTCCTCTCAAAAGAGCCTTCATGTATGTGAGATCTACACTTCAAGGTGACATGTATTGTGTTTTTGATCATTTATCATTTGGATTTTGCCTCTATCCCATAGGGATACACACTCTCATCTAACAACGGTGTTCGGAAGACTTGAATGTCTCTCTGGGGCTTGACCGAGGCAAGCCTCTAAACACCACAACCCCCTCCCACACTCCTTTGTGATTGCAGGTTATAGGTACTAAGTTTCACAGAGTAGAGTTGCAGAAGGAGGTTGTAGACAACAAGGATTTAGGATCTAAAAGAAAGTGGACAAAGTTCAACATTTTGAGACACGGGCGCTAGTGCCAGTGTCCACTTTTTTCAGGGCAAAAACAAAAGATACAGTGAATATGAGTGTCAGAAGGAGATCCAGAAACATGCAGAAAATAGTATCTTAGATAGGGTGCTAGTGGCATTGTCCTCGACTATTCTATATCCTGAACTTTGAAAAATAGTGAGTTAAAAATCTTTGTCCTTCACCTTAGTCTGAAAGGATTTATTGGAATTCATCAATTTACTTATTTTTTTTCTTATTTAGGGTTTTAAGAGTACTTGAGCATTAAATTGAGATATTGTTTGATAACATCTAATCTTCCACATCATTCCAAGTGACAGTCCAACCTGTTAGGTGAATGCTCTCGCTTAGTAGATATTCAACTCAGTTGATATGTCCTTGATTTTTTTATGAGAAGGGAGGATCTACACTAAATCAACCACATTCTTCACCCCCCCCCTTTTCCATATAAAAACATTTTGGTGAACCCATGTTTTTGAATTTTTTGCACCTTTCTAAGTGTTGTGTGATAGATTTTCATTCATTCATTTTATTGCATTTGAAAAATTACAAAAAATTGAAAATTTTGAAAAAATTGGCATCTTAGGCTTGAATTTTAGCATAATTTGAATTGATTTGCATTTAATTTATGTTATTTTCATTAGATCAAATTTAAATTACATAAATTTATCATTTAGTATTCACATGCATTGCATTTTCATGCTTAAATTGTTAAAAATTGTTTGAAATTGTGCATTTTTCATAAAAACCTAGTTTTGTATTAGCTAGGGTTTGTAGTTAAAATCTTGTTTTAAATTTTAATACCCTTTAAAAACACTCATTAGGACTTATTTCCAATTGTAGTGTTGCATCATAGTGGCTTTCTTAGAAAATTTCATGTATAGGGTTTGAAAACCTTGCATTTTTACTAGATTTGGCCTTATCGTCTCTCTAGATTTACACTATAGGCATGTTGTAAAGGATTTTGCTGAATTATTTGACTGATATCAGGGTTATAATCTTCTTCCCCTCCTCAAATTTCTCACAACACCCTTTCTATTAGGCATTTACATTAAAAATTGGTGAAATTTTGCACATCTTAGGTGTATTTTCACTAGGTTTTGACTTGTCATCACTCTAGATCTACACTATATGCATGTTGTGAAAGATTTTGCTTCATCATTGGGCTGATATTTGCCTTATTATTCTTTTCCCCTCTTGAAATTCTTCACAACACCTCTTCCGTTAGGGAT
Source organism: Cunninghamia lanceolata (assembly GCA_027924645.1). NCBI lineage: Eukaryota > Viridiplantae > Streptophyta > Pinopsida > Cupressales > Cupressaceae > Cunninghamia > Cunninghamia lanceolata. Next base: position 13,687,679 of record BSBN01000193.1, read on the forward strand.
TTGCATTGAAAAACTGAGAAAAAGGTAAAAAATCAAGCATTTTTAGGACATATTCACACATAGTTTTGCATCAAAAGTGTGTTGTGAAAGATTTTACTGCATTATTGGACTTTTATTAGGCATATTATTTTATGTCCCCCTTGAAATTCTTCACAACACCTCTTCTTTCACTCATTTGCATTGAAAAAAGTTGAAAAATCAAGCATGTTTAGGTCATATTCATATACCATGGGTTCTTCTCATCATTCATCTTTGGAAGATATATTTGAGTACATTATTAATTTTGATATTTTTCAAATTCATTGATAATCATCCTCAAGTCTTGCACCAAATAGCATACATCTATGGTATTGACATGTCCGTAAGTACTACATGTTATATTCTTCAAACAATAGCCTATTTTGAAATCTTTCTCACTATTGTGGGTGTTTTCCCTTAAATTTTGGAAAATCTCACTAATTTCATTTCTGAAAATAACCATGGGGAAAGTAGTAGTGAAAACATCATTCCCTCTCTCCCTTCATTTCATGACGACATAATGGACATTCTTTCCAAGACCTATGAGACTGACATAGCCCTGGGTGATTCATCTAATAAAGAGACTTGTCCCAACATAACCCCACTTGGTGAAAATATTTTGGCACAAGAAGAAGACATCATTGATGCATTCCTTAAAACTACTCTGCCATCCCTTCTTTCTCTCCCTGGCCAGGATAAAGCATTGGATGATGCAAATTCCCTTTGTGAACATTTGCTTCAACCTATTGAAACTAAAACTTTACCGCCTGATGTTCAAACACTTCTCAACTACATCTTAAACAAAAAAGCAACTCATACACCTTTTCCTAAACCCTCACATACCTTAGAAATGTTGGTAATTAAGGTGTCTCAACCTTGGTAATTCCTTGTATTATTTCATTGTATTTATTTATTGCCTATTGTATAATTTGGATGCAAATCCTATGTTGTCATACTGTGGGAGTTGGCACGGTGATTTGTCATCCTACATGGCATATGACCACATGTAATTTTGTCCTCACACGAGGAGATAGGCATCCCACTTAGTGGTAGGAATATTTTGCCATGTGTCAGCATCTTGGATGTTGTGTAAGGGAATATTGACCGTAACAGTCATGATAGATTCCTATGACGAAGTTATGACATGTAAGAGTCAGAAATAGAAGCTTGTAAGACAAGTGAAGACATGTGTCAAGAAGCATCTTTGGGTGCCCCAAGATGGACTATGACATGTTGTAACAGAATATGCCATTTATAGCCTGTGTATGACAGATTCTGTTACAGTTGTAAGTTGTAACTGCTATGACAAATTCTATGACGGTTGTAAGAGTCGTAAGAGCATCTGTCATAGCCCATTTTGGAAACAGGTGACCTCTTTGGGATGGTGTGTGTGGACACTTTTAGAAGCATCTTACAATGTTGACCAAGTGTCCATAGTCATGGGTTCTGGGCCATGAGGCCAAGTTGGACGCCCATTCCAAGATAGAGGCTATTTTGCCTTGTATTTTCTATATAAACAAGTTCTTTGAGGAGGAGTATCATTATGTGATTGACAGGTATTGTTATGCTACCAGATTGACTCCAGACACGAGTGTCAAAGACTATTGAGAGCTTGCATTGCAAGTGTATTGTAAACCATATTCAGTTTTGATAATACATTGTGCAGGTTTTCGAGTGTGGGGTTTTTCACCCAATAAGCATTTTCCCCACATTATATCTTGTCTCTCTTCTTCTGTCTTCTTTCTGGTTCTATGTGTATTGCTGCAATATATCTAGTATATGTTTCATGTTGTTGTAATTTTAAAGATTAAATTGAATCTGCATAGCCCTGCCCTCATTAGATTAGTGTAGGAAGCAATTTCCACACACCTAGCTTCCTTTTAGTTCGTATCAGAGCTTGATCACCTTTGGTCCTAGTTGTTGGGTAGGGGTTTTTTGAGCTGATCTTAAGTTGAGTGGGAGTTTGTGCAGAGTATTCTGAATCTTATTACAGCAAGGAGATGGCAAGCACATCCAGAAGGATAGAGGTGGAGAAATCCAATGGCACTAATTTCAAGCTGTGGAAGCTCAAGATGGAAGACATGCTTGTTCAAGACCTCTAGGAAACTATTGGTGGCACAAAACTAGCTGCTATGGCACAAGCTGATTGGGATCTCAAAGATCAGAAGGCTAAGGGTTTCATAAGACTTAGTCTTGTTGATTTTATCCTGTTAAATGTCCATGAGGAGAAAACTGCAAACTTGCTTTGGAAGAAGTTGGGAGATGTCTATCAGGCCAAGTCCTTGGTGAACAAACTTTTTATGAGAAAGAAGTTGTATTCTTTGAAAATGGAGGATGGAGCATCTGTTGTAGATCACTTGAATGCTTTTAACATGTTTTAATTGCACAATTGACATTAGTTGGTGTGAATATAGAGGAGGAGGATCATTGCATGACCTTGCTTTGTTCTTTACCAGACTCATGGGATCATCTTGTGATGGCTATCAAGAGCACCACATCCACCTTCACAATGGATGAAGTGGTATCTTCACTGTTATCTGAAGAGATGTGGAGAAAGTCTTCTAAGGCAGCCAAAGAGGCTCTTGCAGTTCATTGGAAGACCCAAGGAGAAAGGGAGAAAGATAGACAAGAAAGATGATAAGGGTATATCCAAAACCCGTGGGAGATCCAAATCTCTTGGAAATTCCAAGGCTCTATGTTGGAACTATAGTAAATCTGGGCATTTTCGAAAGGAATGCAAAGAGGAAAAGAAAAAGAAGAAGAACAACCCAAATTTGGATTCAGATTCTGACAAGTCACAAGATGATGGTGATGCTTTCATTGCAACCTTGGCAACCCATGCATCTGATGATGTGTGGCTGATTAATTCTGGTGCATCATTCCACATGACCTCACATCGAGACTGGTTTACTAAGTATGAGGAGTTCGATGGTGGAAGGGTGTACCTAGGTGACGACTCTCATCTGAAGATTGTTGGTCATGGAAGAGTCTCTATCTGATTCCCTATTGGATGAGTGAAGGGGATCTCTAAGGTTATGCACATCCCAGGCTTAGCATGGAACCTACTTTCTGTAAGTATGTTGAATGATGCAAGTGTGCAGGTTGTCTTTTCGAAAGAAGGATGCAAGATGACTAGAGGAGCTATGGTACTTGCTAAGGGTACTAAGAGAGGTACTCTGTTTCAGCTGGAGGCATGCATTTCACAATGCAATAGTTCTTTTGACTCAAGGAAGAGGGTAGCAGTAACTTCATCCCCTCCATCTAAACCAACAGTGAAGAAATCTGTTGTATCTAGTCCTGATGGTTGTATTCATGCTTTGGAAGTTAAGCTTCCTGATGAAAAGACAATGTTATGGCATAAGAGATTTGGCCACATTGGTGAAAAGGGTCTTAGAACCCTAAAAAATAAAAACCTCGTTGAGTTGTTAGATGATTGTAATCTTGAGTTCAAATTTTGCGAACATTGCATATATGGAAAACAAAACCGTGTCAGTTTTATTCGAGTTCTAATAAGTCTTTTGGTGTGTTGGACCTTGTTCATTCTGCTATATTTGGTCCTATTAATGTTCCTTCATTATCAAAATCTGTATATTTTGTATCTTCCATAGATGACTACAGTAGAAGGACATGGATTTATTTTCTCAGAAGCAAATCTAAAGTCTATAGTAAGTTTAAGGAGTTTAAATCCTTTGCTGAAAATCAGACTGGTAAAAGGATTAAATGTTTGAGAACTAACAACAGTGGTGAGTTTTGTTCTACATAATTTGATAAATATTGCAAGGAACTTGGGATTGAAAGACATAAGACAACTCCATATACCCCACAGCAAAATGGAGTTGCAAAGAGAATGAATAGGACATTGATGGAGAAGGCTAGGAGTATGCTTAGTGGAGTTGGCCTAGAATAAAAGTTTTGGGCTGAAGCTGTTGTCACTACTTGCTATCTGATAAATAGATCTCCTACATCAACTCTTATTGGTAAGGCATCCATGGAGGTGTGGTCTGGTAGAAAGCCTTCAATAAGGCATCTTCATGTTTTTGGTTGTGAGGCATATGCACATGTGCCTAGGGAGAAGCGGTCAAAATTAGAGAATAAGGTTGTTAAATGTATCTTCATTGGCTATGGTGTCCATGTGAAAGGATACAAGATTTGGGATCCTATGGCTGAAAAAGTGTTATATAGTAGAAGTGTCATCTTCATAGAGCTAACACCTTCTTCCATTGTTTTACAGCCAGAAGAAAAAGAAAAGAAAGAGGATGTTCAGTTTCCTTCTACCCTGAGAAGACTGAACAGAAAGATAATGTTGGACCTAAAAATGAAGAGAGCTCTAATAGCTCTAAAAGTTCAGAAGATGAAGTAGAACCTCTACCTCAGCCTTTGAGGAGGTCCACACGAATTAGGAAGCAACCTGAGATGTTTGGTTATACATTGCTTGATTCTAGTTGTGTTTTTGCTTTGCTTACTAACAGTGATGAACCTAGAACTATGTCAGAGACTATGGATATGAAAGATGCAGGTTCCTAGAAGGAGGCCATGGAGGATGAGATGGCTTCTTTGGAAAAGAATCAAACTTGGGATTTGGTGCCTTTGCCTCCTAAACGGAAACCCGTTGGATACAAATGGGTATTCAAGAAGAAATTTGATGCAGATGGCAGTGTTGAGAAGTATAAGGCCAAATTGGTTGCGAAGGGGTATTCACAAGTGGAGGGTATAGATTATGGTGAGATCTTCTCTCCCATTGCAAAGCTGACATCCATTCGATTCCTATTATCTCTTGTAGCAGCTTATGACTTAGAGGTGGAGCAAATGGATGTGAAGACAACATTCCTTCATGGTGATTTGGAGGAAGAGATTTACATGTCACAGCCAGAGCATTACATGGTAAAAGGTAAAGAAAATTTGGTTTGCAAGTTAAATAAGTATTTGTATGGATTGAAGCAGTCTCCTAGGATGTGGTACTTGAAGTTTGATGCCTTTGTGTTGTCAATTGGATTTGTGAGATAAAAATCATATCACTGTGTGTATTATAAGTATGATGTTGATCGTATTCTCATTGTTGCATTATATGTTGATGATATGTTGCTCACTGGGAAGGGTAAGAATATGATTTCTAATTTTAAGTCTCAGTTGGCAGCATAGTTTGAAATGAAAGATTTAGGGGCAGCTAGGTACATTCTTGGAATGGAAATCAGAAGAGATAGAACTAACAGAAAACTTTGGTTAAGCTAGAGTAAGTATGTGAAGACCGTGTTGGATAGGTTCAACATGGCAGATTGTAGACCATTGTGTGTTCCTGTTTCTTTGGGGACAAAGTTGTCTGTTAGTGATTGTCCAAAATCTCCTAGTGAGGTCGAGGACATGAGCAGAGTACCTTATGCTAGTGTTGTTGGCAGTTTGATGTATGTTATGGTCTGCACAAGACCAGACATTGCCAAAGAAGTGGGAGTCCTTAGTCAATTTATAGCTAATCCTAGATGGGTACATTGGGATGCAGTTAAGCGAGTGTTCAAATATTTGAGGGGTACTTCTAAGTATTCCATATGCTATCATGGTAATGTTATAGGACCTCTACATTCTGTTGATATTCATGGATTTGTGGATTCGGATTGGGCAGGTGACATTGACAGCAGGAGATCCACCAGTGCTTATGTGTTTACACTGTTTGGTGGTGCTATTAGTTGGATGAGTAAGCGACAACCTATGGTTTCTTTGTCCACGACAGAGGCTGAGTACATGGCAGCAACTCATGCTTGTAAGGAAGCCATTTGGCTTAAGAGATTATGTTCAGATATTGGTGTTGATGTAGGACAGATTACGATTTGTTGTGAGTCAGAGTGCTATTTGCCTTGCAAGGAATCCAACTTTCCATGCCAAAACAAAGCATATTGATGTATAGTTTCACTTCATATGAAACATGGTAGAGGATGGAAAGGTAAATTTGGAGAAGGTCGATACTTTGAAAAATGTTGCAGATGCATTGATGAAACCAGTGGGCACAGAGAAGTTCAAATGGTGTTTGGAGTCTATAGGCCTCTCGGCCTATAGCAGTTAAATCTTGTTATTCTATTAGCTCTTACAAGGTGTTCAACAAGTGGGAGAATGTTTGGAATTAAGGTGTCTCAACCTTGGTAATTCCTTGTATTATTTCATTGTATTTATTTATTGCCTATTGTATAATTTGGATGCAAATCCTGTGTTGTCATATTGTGGGAGTTGGCACGGTGATGTGTCATCCTACATGGCATATGACCACATGTAATTTTGTCCTCACATGAGGAGATAGGCATCCCACTTAGTGGTAGGAATATTTTGCCATGTGTCAGCATCTTGGATGTTGTGTAAGGGAACATTAATTGTAACAGTCATGGTAGATTCCTATGATGAAGTTATGACATGTAAGAGTCAAAAATAGAAGCTTGTAAGACAGGTGATGACATGTGTTGAGAAGCATCTTTGAAAAAGGCATATTTGGGTGCCCCAAGGTGGACTATGACATGTTGTAAGAGAATATGCTATTTATAGCCTATGTATGATAGATTCTCTTACAGCTGTAAGTTGTAACTGCTATGACAGATTTGATGATGGCCGTAAGAGTTGTAAGAGCATCTGTCATAGCCCATTTTGGAAATAGGTGACCTCTTTGGGATGGGGTGTGTGGACAAATGTTAGAAGCATCTTACAATGTTGACCAAGTGTCCATAGGCATGGGTTATGTGCCATGAGGCCAAGTTAGCCGCTCATTCCAAGATAGAGGCTATTTTGCCTTATATTTTCTATATAAACATGTGCTTTGAGGAGGACTAGCATTATGTGATTGACAGGTATTGTTATGCTGTCGTATTGACTCCAGACACGAGTGTCGAAGAATATTAAGATCTTGCATTGCAAGTGTATTGTAAACCATATTCAGTTTTGATAATACATTGTGTAGGTTTTTGAGTGTGGAGTTTTTCACCTAATAAGGGTTTTCCCCACGTTATATCTTGTCTCTCTTCTTTTGTCTTCTTTCTGGTTCTATGTGTATTGCTGCAATATCTCTATTATATGTTTCATGTTGTTGTAATTGTAAAGATTAAATTGAATTTGCATAGCCCTCCCCTCATTAGATTAGTGTAGGAAGCGATTTCCACACACCTAGCTTCCTTTCAGGAAAACAACGAAAACTCACAAAATATTGAAGACCAAACTATTCCAAGTCATAATCAAGGTATTCCAACACCCTGTATATGGACTAAAATGGGCATTTTTCGAATTCCTCGACAACCTCACTCAACTAGAATGGGTATTATTGAAGCTCCTACATTAACTTGTTTAATTGACATAGAAAACTATGAGATTCCTTCCACACCATCATTAATAGATACCTTTCCATTGACAAATCCTACAATTGTCCCCCCACAAGCTCATGAAAATGTGGAAGAGAGAAGAAGAGATAAAGCTTTAACCATTAAAGTAAAGATCAAGATCCATGATGACTGCTAGTTCGGTTGTCCCTGCAGGTAAGTATTTCTAACTCTTTATCTCTGTGTTGTGTTCCCCCCAAATGTGTTATTTGTTGTTTAGGCCTCCTAGGATGACCCTTGATTCTCTTGTAAGGTCAAGGATACCAGGAGACCACCTCTGTTGTGACCATTCTACTATTTGTACCATCATTCTTCTATATTGCTTCTCCTCTATTTTCATTGTTGTGTGTTGTGTCTTATGGGCATAGCGTTACGGTTGGTGACTTGGGGGCACCCTCCTACGTGACTGTCCCTAAGACACTTGTTTCTCCTATCTTGATTTATTGTTTACCTTCCTCTAGTGGTTCTATCTAGCTGGTGGATGATGAAAAATAAATAATACTGATACGGACCTAGTTTGCCTTTAGTGAGAAATAAAAAAATGGACCTAGTCCATACATGATGATGGGGTTGATATATATTATCCGACACTTGGCTAGTAGAATCACTCTATGTGCTATCTTGATGTTGTCTTATCACACTTACAAAACATCACAATATTGCTACTCCGTGCACTTTGTCTATCTTGGATCTTGCCTTGCTTAGCTCTTGATGTGAATGCTTACATGCATTGTTGTTTATCATGATTATATGGATGCTAACACCTTTTCTTGCATGAAATTGTGTGTTTGTGGGAACATTTGGTGATCGTAAAGTACATGTCACCTCTAGGGGGCATGGGCTTTGCAAGAGCTCATGTTCCCTTGTGTGTTTTCTTCCTACCCTAACGTGCTTGATATTGGTACACGATATCAACCACCTTAAGATGGGGGCATATATAAGGTAAGTTGTCTGATGATTTTGGTACTAACAAAGTATGTTTTAAGTCCTCTGCGGAGGTAGGATGTTGTATCTCCTAGCGAGTGCACATCTTTATTTTTCTATATTGCAATCATTTAAGCCCTCTGCGGAGGCAAGGATGGTGTATTTTTTGAGGAGATTGCACATCCTATCATTTTCTAAAAAGTCCTCTAAGTAGGCAAGGCAGATTTGAGACTATCCGAACCCTTTAGTGTGTCTTCGGTGATTTTTGTGGCGAAGCCTAATCATCAGTGTGTGCCTATAATGTGCCTGAGATGGCTGCAAACCTAGCAATAGGTTTCTTCCATCGCTTGTTTGTCGTGTTTTCTCCATGTTTTCCGTGTGTGTGCGTATGGTGTGTTTGTTCCCAAGCATAGTTTCAAGACCAGTGGCAATGAGCTCCTCCTACACTTTGAGATTTTTTTTGCGTGTCTATTGCCCCTTATGCAGTTTCAATACTGGTGGCGATGAGCTCCTCCTGCATTTGGGTTGTGTGTTTACTTTCCTTGTACTTGCATTTGCATTTCATATATGAGAAAATGAAAAAAGAAATAGTCACTACATTCACTATATTCACTGTGTTCTGCATGTCTTCAATGTTGTCTTCTCTATGTTTTGCGTGACTGTAACTGTCTTCTCCTTGTTTTACGTACCTATTACTGTCTTCAATGTGTTTGGTGTGTCTTGACCATGCTTGGCGTGTTTGCTGTGTTTATTGACCATACTTTAATGTATGTATTGGCCTTGTGTTTGTACTTACATTAAAGTGGGGACTAAATGTTATGTCAGAAAATGTCCCCTTGGGGGCTTTTCCCTCTTAAGGTTTAGCTCTCGGGTCCTTAGAATGTATTTAGAGTATCTTGCATGATAATTTTGAATCCTAATGAGAAAACCCCGAAGTCTTATGGCAAATAGGACCTAGGGGTGCTATTTTGATGACCCCCGAACAAAAATGGGAGGGTGGACTTGGGCACTAGCACCCTAGTCCTGCCCTATTTTGGGTCTGCCCTAAATTTAAATGTCAATTTTATTACCATTGTTTAGGTCCTATGTTGACATCTCAAGTTTGAATTATGAAATTCTTAGTGGGAATGTTTGTAGTTGCATATATAAGCATGTTTAAGTTTTCATTTGTAAACTAGAAGATGATTGCAAACTATAGGCATATTTATGATTTCAAAATACTCATTGTTGCAGAGCAGAGCATTATTATTTTGTTTGTGATTGAAAATTTGACTTCATCTTCTCATTTGATTGAAGAGCCTTCATTTATGTGAGATCTACACTTCAAGGTGACATCTATTATGTTTTTGATCATTTATCATTTCCAGATTTTACCTCTATCCCGCAAGGATTACGTACTCTCGTCTAACAACGGTGTTCAGAAGACTTGAATGTCTCTATGGGGCTTGACCGAGGCAAGCCTTTAAACACCACAACCCCCTCCCACACTCCTTTGTGATTGTAGGTTATAGGTACCAAGTTCACAGAGTGGAGTTGCAGAAGGAAGTTACAGACAACAAGGATTCAAGATCTGAAAGAAAGTGGACAAAGGATTTGTCATAATTCATCAATTTGCTTACTGTTTTGCTTATTTAGGGTTTTAAGAGTACTTGAGCATTAAATTGAGATATTGTTTGATAACATCTAAGCTTCCACATCATTCTAAGTGATAGCTCAACCTGTTGGTGAATGCTCTCACTTAGTAGAGATTCAACTCAGTTGATATGTCCTTGAATGTTTGATGAGAAGAGAGGATCTATAGTAAATCAACCACATTCTTCACCTCCCCTTTTTCATATAAAATAGAGATAAGGCATAGGGTCAAGGGGAGCTAATCAGGGCATATCTATTCTTTCCCCCTAAAATATTTATGGCTTCTGCAAGTGGAAGATTATCATAAAAATGAATTGGAATGAAATCTATTGGAGAGGGTTTTGACAAGGCAAGATAGTTTCTTGTTCCCAAATTTCTGGACAAAATAACATGATGCATAGGATTGCAAAAGATGGTTGAGCTTCTGTGAGTTCACAGAACAATCTGGTTAGTAGTTTACCTACCTAAGAAAAGTGCATTAAATGTGGATTGCTAGGGAAAATTGTAGGGTATTTATGCTTCATTTGGGAAATCAAATCTCATTCATGATCAAACCTTTGCATCCAGAGTTGAAAAGAGAAGACGTCTTTCAAAGAATTTAGCAATTTTGAGGAGAATTAAGCTAGAGATGAAACCCTAGTGATTAAACAAAGAGGTATTTATCATTTTAAAACCCTAGTTTCTAAATTCAAAGGAAATTTATGATGACAACTCTACAACTAGTTGATATTACTAAAACTTAGACCGAAGTATAATAAATTCTCATTCAAAGTAATGGAGGTCGATAGGAAGGGACCATTTTCAAATATACCGGCATATGTTTTTTATACAAAAGATGTTAGAATTTACATTCACTCAAAGCTGGATGAAATCAATCATGTAAAATTTGAGGAGCTCAGAAATCAACTTCTGGATGATGATGTTTTCTATAAATTAGAATATGTAAATGTGGGGGTTAAGCATTTAGACATTTGGAAAGATTACCCTAATTTTTGTGATGGCCACGAATGGGTGAGATACATATTAAGTAGAATTCATGAAGAATTCATGTACTTGGATAAGCCCTACCGAATCACTAAAGATGTAATCAAGGTAGTGAATGGGTTGTGCTCGACCAGATCTGTACCAGTGATGAAGTCAATTAAGAATGAGAATGTTATTGAGCTAATAGAAGAAAAATTTGACAAGACAAAACTAACTGTGAATGACATAATTGATCCAAGTGTTTGCTATGTTGCTATGGGAATTACTTATAATCATTGCTTACCAAATGGTCAAGGAAGGTAAAGATTTTGACCTTTGTGAGGTTATGGAGAACAACTCGTGGAGAACCTAAGAAGGATAAAGGAAACCAGATACAATTTCAGGTATGGGACTTTAATTATTTGTCTTGCATTCTATTTTTTGAATGAACTACCTGGCTTTAGTGGAAAGGTCTGGCAACAACATATCCCTATTGTTGCTTAAATTAAGAGTACATAAGAGGATTTAGTGATCTAAATCACTATAAGACGATGTACTAGGGTTTCTTCAAAACCCTTCAAACCAAGATGCATGCAAGAGAAAGAGTCCCTTACAATTCTATATAGAAATATAGAGAGAAGATCACATTTTTAGTTGATAATGATTATACCTATATAGAGGCAGTTGAACCTAGAACTCCATCCAGATTCCTAGACTACCATATGAAGTCTTTGGAGAAGAAATAAAATTCTATGCTGACATCATGCTCAGCAAACCCAAAGATACCATTGCTGAGAGGTTTGGAACCTATGATGAAATTATGAACAAGATGCATAACAAAAACACCTAGGAACATCTTGAGAAGAATAAGGGTGAACTACATAAGAAGTGGGGCATTTCATCTAAGACCACTTCAGAAGCTCATGTGAGGGAGACACATCATACTTATATTGTTCTACTAGGAGCACAAGGTATAAGAAGGACTAGAAGATCTACCTCTACTACTGTAAATGCACCTCTTCCCTCAGGGTCAGTACAAATGGAGTCCACTAGAAGAAGAACATCTTCTGAAACACAAGCACAGAAAAATACTGGAGAAAAGAAGCATGCTAGATCCAAAATGCAAGCCAAAAGAAAGAAGGCTAAGGCAGGAGAGATTAAGGAAGAAGAAGAAAGTGAAGAGGAAACCTCTAAGCTAAAAAGAAAAGGTAATAAATCTAAGCAAGATCCTCTGGTGACTTCTACTAAAGGCCCTCTTCAATTGGAAGTTACAGTCTTCAATGGAATTGAACAACGTGGGATTTTAAAGCACACAGATGACTTGTATCTAAATGTTCCTCCTAAGCATCAAAAGACCATTGAAAAAGTAGTAGTTATGTATATGCTCAAAAATAACTTTCCCATGATTGATGTGATTGAAAAGGTACCAGAAAGTCTAGCTCATGCTCTAAGGTAGAAAAGAGAAGAAGCTATTAAAATGAATAATGACCTGAGGCAATAAGCTTTAGAAAAGGTTGGGTTATCTATGTCTTAGGAAGAAAAGGACAAATTGGCTCAAATGCAAGCTCGGGAATTCAGGACAAAGCAAAGAGTGGATACTCTTATGGGATTGAAGGAAGATAATAAAGAGAAAATTTAGAAGGAAACCCAAAGATACCACTACTGAGAGGTCTGGAACCTACGATGAAATTATGAACAAGATGCATAAGAAAAACACATAGGAACATCTTGAGAAGAATAGGGGTGAACTGCATAAGAAGTGGGCCATTTCATCTAAGACCACTTCAAAAGCTCATGTGGAGGAGACACATCATACTTCTATTGTTCTACTAGGAGCATAAGGTATAAGAAGTACTAGAAGATCTACCTCTGCTACTGTAAATACACCTCTTCCCTCCGGGTCAGCACAAATGGACTCCACTAGAAGAAGAGCAGCTTCTAAAACACAAGCACATAAAAATACTAGAGAAAAGAAGCATGCTAGATCCAAAATGCAAGCCAAAAGAAAGAAGGCTAAGGCAGGAGAGATTGAGGAAGAAGAAGAAAGTGAAGAGGAAACCTCTAAGCTAAAAAGAAAAGGTAAGAAATCTAAGCAAGATCCTCTGGTGACTTCTACTAAAGGCCCTCTTCAATTGGAAGTTGTCTTCAATGGAATTGAACAACATGAGCTTTTAAAGCACACAGCTGACTTGTATCTGAATGTTCCTCCTAAGCATCAAAAGACCATTGAAAAAGTAGTTATGTATATGCTCAAATATAACTTTCCCATGATTGATGTGATTGAAAAGGTACTGGAAAGTCTAGCTCATGCTCTAAGGTAGAAAGGAGAAGAAGCTATTAAAATGAATAATGAGCTGAGGCAATAACCTCTAGAAAAGGTTGGGTTATCTATGTCTCAGGAAGAAAAGGATAAATTGGCTCAAATGCAAGCTTAGGAATTGAGGACAAAGCAAAGAGTGGACACTCTTATGGGCTTGAAGGAAGCTAATAAAGAGAAAATTTAGAAGGAAATAGAGGATGTGACAAAGAAAATTTTGGATGAGGTGAAAGGAACTAAAAATGTGGAGCAACCACAAGTTTCTCCACCACATAACATTGCTTCTCCACCTCATATGACTACATCTCCTCCGCACATCACTGACCATCAAGTTCCTTAGGAGGAGAAAGAAGAGCAAGCAACAAAAGATCAAGAACAAGATGCACATGAAGAAGAAAATGATTCTCTAGATCATAATATTATGCATGATGATCAACCTCTGGTGAATATAGAACAACAGGATAATCCTAAAAAGCAAGAGTAGAAGACAAATGATGATTCAAGGGAGAACTTAGAAAAGGAACAAGATATGTCTTCTTCCTCCTCTCTGGTTGACTCTATCAAGGAGTTCCTAGCCTAGCAAATGAAAATCCAACTGGTGGTCACTCTGCAACTATTACAGTTGCTAGTGTTAGATGGACAAGTTAACTTGTCCAATATATCTACTCTTCACAAGTTACAACTAGGAGATATACTTAAGTCTCAGCAAGACAAGAAATTCTACAACAAGAAGTTAAAGGGGTTGAAGTGTTAGAAGAGGCAATTAAGATATTATAGAAGGAATTTCCTAATGCAAAGAGAGATCCCAGCTTGCCTCCTACTCAGAAAATGAAACTCTTGTTGGAGTCTTTCAAGACTCATTCATCTTACCTAGAGAAGTAGGCTGAGAAAAAGATAACAGAACAGGTAAATAATAAAATATTGGCTAATGTGTCTGATAGATGTGCAAAGGCACATAATAATCTACAAGAAAATTTGAAAAATATTTAGAAATGTATTGAGGATGCCAAGATTTTGTATCAATTTTGTTTAAATCAGCTAGCTACAACAAAGAACATAAAGGATCAAGCTGACTCTATTGAGTCACAATTAATTTAAGTAGCCAAAGTATATGATCCTCTAAAGGATAAAGATGGAATCATTAGGGTCCAAATTGAAAATCTACATACTCAGTTAAAGTAGCTCCTGGAGTAAAGAGAGAAAATCAAAGGAGAAATAGGTCAGCTAAGAAAAGTTGAGTATGAAGTTAGAAGTCTTGACTAGCATCCTGACTAAAGCGGAGAATGTGGCTCAGAAAGTTAAAATGCCAACCACTTTGGAAGAGGTAGAAGATTTGTATATTCAGTTTGAAACTCAATCACACATTTTGTCTTCTGCAAAGAAGAACTGGGACTCAACTCTTGCCCAGTTGAAGGTGATTTACAAGAATGTTCTACCTTCCAAGTGAACAATTTTTTTGTAAAGTACGCATTCCATAACAAAAGTTACATAAGTAAATAATCCACTTATTTACACCCACTCAAGTAAAAATATAGATCTCATAATCATTAATCAATAATATCATTAAATCTTACAAATCACGTGCTTAATCCAGGTGTTAGCACCATAATTAATATACAATGTCCATCGGCTCTCATGCCAATTCATCCGAAGATACTTACAAGATACAATAATCATGTAAAATATAAGAATAAATAAATCAAACAAACTCTCCAGTTGCCACGAACCCACATGGTCCTCTTGCGAGCCGAGAGACGGGAACATGGCTCAGGTGCTTTTCTGCCCAACCATGAAGCAATTACACTTCCCCAGATCCCTTCGTAACACGAAGGAAACCCAGCCCTACACGAAACATCTAGCAACCTGGAAACAATTGGCAGGACAGAACACCCGATGCAACCTAAAGTCTAATGTGCAAATCTAAATAATGATATGCAAATTATCTCACAACAGGATGTGGTAGAGATATATATAAATAATTTTTTGCTAGACAAATATCCATCTCTTTCAATGAATTCCCAGCTTAGGCCTAAGCATTTAAAATAGTTTCAAGTTCAATTCCTAAAAAGAGGAAAAGCCATCTCTGATATTCCAATTCAGCATCCTAGCCCAGAAAGCAACCCCAAACATACATAAGAGGGAAACTACTTTCTTTTTAAAGCAAACTAATTCTTTTTTTTGAACAATCAAAATGAACTATCTTTCAAGCAATAATTCTAATGAAAGAATTAAGCATATGTTTATTCAAGTTGCATAAATAAGACATAAATTGAAGATAACTCATTCCATTCTTAATTACCTCAAAAGAATCTTGTGTCTACATACTTTTGCCTAGATACAACTATGCATTATTTACTCTTGCTCAATCAATTAGATTACATTTCAAACAATATTTCTAACAAAGAGTTGCATTTAATCATTTAAGATATACATAGGAAGCAATAAAACTAGTTATAATCCCTAACTCATTTTTTTCACTCATAATTTCTAACACAAAGCTAAGTTTGGAATTGAATAACATCAAGAAAGTTAATGACTTCATACAATCAAATGATTACAAGAATTTATGTCGTTATGTATGTATATAGTTTAACGTCATATTTGCAAATTAAACATCTTTAAGCGACATCATAAGAAGACGGGTTGAATAGATATATCCTATCTCTACTGCATGGATACATTCAAGTTATGCATGGAAACAATAAATCTAGGTATATTCTTTATCCCATTTATCTTTCAAAAAATATCCCATATGAATCTAAAACTAGAATTTCAATCAGCAAGCAAGTTTATACTTTCTCTCAATAAGGTCACAACAAGGATTAAAAAGAAATACAATTGTTTAACATCATTAGGTTTGCTAATTAAAATACCATTAAAAGGCATGAGCAAAAAGGTAAATTTATATTTTCCTAAGTTACTACAGTAACCTTGTTGTCAGCTATAGGAGTAAGTTAATTCTGCTACAAGAAACACGTAGAACAAGCTACAGGAACAACAGAACAAACTACAGGAACAACAGAACAAGCTACAGGAATAGTAGAACGGGCTACAAGAATAGTAGAACGGGCTACAAGGATAGGAAAACATGCTACAAGAACAACAGAACAAGCTACAAGAACAGAAGAACATAAACAATAGTCTGTGACAAGAAAATAACAAAGCTGCGATAGAAATAAAACATACAGCAGTGACAATGATTAAAATAACCACTACAGGATTCAATAAATCTGTGACATAAATAATTTAAACTAACTGCTATAGGAAATAATAATGCAGTTTCCAGAACTGTTATGGCTACAGAAAGAAGTTAAACAGCTACAAGAAATAAAATAAACAGTCGTGACAACATTAACTGTGACAAGGATTAATTATTTCTGACTAATATTTAAAGGGGTCATTTGAAATAAAACTAAAACAGGCCGAATAAAAGAAACAAAACACAATCTAGAAAATGTTTGTCAAGGTAGCTCTTAAAGTAGTGAATAGGTCGATCTAGAACTATCAATCTTGGATAAAAGAAAAATAATGAAGGTAAAACACGGTCTTCGACCATTTTAATAGTATTTATTGAGGAAGATAATATAGATAACAATCCAAAATAGATCAGTATGGATATAGTTTAAAGGTTGGAAATAATGTTTGTCAGACAGAGAAGAAGAAAACACAGGGTGAGGCCTATTATAACAGGTGACATAAATTGTTATTATGTGGGTTAAATGTAAGTTACAAGCAGGTGGAAAATGTTTTGGAAAGAGCATGGAACCTTCAAGAAAGAAATTTTTTTAACACATTAAAAACTGATATAAAATCATTCCACAGATTCTTTGTTTAAAACAAGCATTAGTACTTGCATTCTATGCTCTAAAACATACCCGGAAACACCACGAAATCCTTCCTCCTATAGTTATTGGTTTTCTTTTCTACCACTCCAATCCTGATCTCTTTCTCTCCTTTTTGTGGCTACAAAAATAATGTTGATTACTCATGGTGATCCCTCTGTTGTCTCCCCTTTTTATGAATATCTCTCTCTAATATTATCTTTGTATATTTAGATGGAGTTCTTATTATGAACTCTAGTTTATCTTTGTTTTTGCATGGCAGTTAGTGCTTAAAAATACTTCAGTTTTCCTTTGAAATCTTTAAACTCTTTCCTTTATTTTTGTCGCTTCCAATTTGCATGTCAATAGATTATTATTATTAAATTTAGATTTCTATTTATAATAACATATTTTTAATACTATATATTTATCTTTATTAAAGCATATTTATTTTAACAAAGATATATTTATATATATTTATTAATCAAATTATTTAAAATATAGAAAAACACTTCTATTAATTTATAATTAAAAAAATTATATTATACATTATTATATTTAGTTTTGATATTATAGTCTCGAATCTATTTATCTCCATTCTTAATAAAAATATATTCTTCAATTAAATAAATATATTTTATTTAATATACTTTTATTTTAAACATATCAAAGATATTGTTTATCAAGCAAGGGTAGAATATATATATATATATAATAAACACTTTTAATAATTAACGAATAAATCAATTGAAAACAACTCAAATAATTTTCATTAAATCTAAAGTCGAAAGAAATTATAATTACATGACTAACTTATATAACTCAAAGAACATTCTGTAGCAATGAAAACACATATTTAACTACTCAAAATACATCAACCACATCTAATAACCATATAATGCTTAACGTGACTAGTAACCATATAATTATGCATAAATAAAGCCACTCAAAAATGCAATATGACATGAAACTAAGTGAGTGTGTACATGCATTAGGTTTATCTAGCATGCCAATTCTTGCCAGGCGGCTAGAACATTTCTACCTCAACCATATTCTCATCTTCGACATTTCCCCTGCACTCAGTCGCACTTAGATTTTCAATAATAGGTTAGTTCCTTATAATCATAGCCAAGGCAAAGCAAAATGTACATCCATAATCATACCAATAATATTCCACTATTAAATCATCTTTAAAAATTATGCATTTATAACATTCACAACAGTTACTTTAACACATGTAGAATCACTCATAGTAATTCAATCATAGTAAAAATTACAATGATATAATTTATAATAAAGTCCAAAAAAAAATGAGATGTGACAATTTTTGAAGGTATGACAAATTTTGATGATTGTATAAATATACGGTGAATAAAATAAGAATAAGAAGTGTCATTTTTTATATAAACAAGGCACATTGTACATAGTATCTTGAAGGACAATTTTGCTACATTAGTTTTGAAGGGATAGAGGCTACTCCTCAGGGGGAGTCTACTTTTTTTTTTCAAAATAGAGGAAGACCACCAGTCCTTTTCCATGGATGTCAAAGGGGGAAAAATATATGCATATCAGGTCAAATGTTGCCATCAATGACAAAAGGGGAGATTGTTGCATATGGATTGTAATTGATGTCAATAGTGGTATGGAGTGCTATAGTATAGAAGAGTATAAATGATGTCAAAGGGAGATTACAATAGTATGGTGATCAATGAAGACATTATAGAATAACTGATCAGATATATTGTGAAGCAAAGAACAAAAGAATGAATATATGCTCTGCAACCAAAGGAGATGGATCAATATCATCTATACACAATCATACCTGATGCAGGAGCTTCACCTTGAATTATGTTTTTAAGGTCATTTTGATGTGTTTTGATCAAATAAGGTCATTTGAGACCATTTGGGGTCCTTTAGAACCATTTTAGGATGTCTAGGTGAAAAGTTGTCACATGATGTAAAGTTGAAAAAGTTATCATTATTGTCAAAAACAATGCATTAACTTTGAATAACTTGTTAGAGGGAGTTAATGATGGGTTGGGGAAGTTGTAAATGGTTGTATTTAATTGTAAATGGCATGTTCACATGCCCAGGAAGGGGGGAGAAGAGTTTGAATGAAAAACATTTCCTTTTGCACACTTTTCTGTATAATCAAACTATTATTTACATGGTATGGACTGGTATGGGTTAGTACAGTCATGAAAGTGCTTGGAGAAGTTGGAGGACATTCTTAACTTTCTAATTCTTTTTTTTTTTAATTAATTTCATTAAGTTTTGAGTGAGATATGGTAATTTCATTGAGGGCAGGTCTGTAAGTTTATTTTTCTAAAAAGTTGCAGTCTAAAAACATGCATGGTATGGATCTGTACGACCTGGTACTGTAAGCACAAAAATCACGCACAACGTCCATAAGGACCCCTATGATGATTCAAATCCTTGTCACGTATAGGGATATTGTGAACTATCTCATAAAGAAAACTTACCCAGAAAACATGACCCCTTTGGGAAAAAGACGATTATGCATCCTCACTGCAAGATATGTTTTAATAGACGATGTGCTATATCGAAAGGCCCTAGACAAAATGTTGCTTTGATGTGTTGACAAAGAAGAAGCACAAAAGATATTAGAAGAATGTCATAGTGGAATCTATGGAGGACACTTTGGAGGCCATGCCACAGCATGGAAAATACACATAATGGGACACTTTTGGCCCTGTTTACAAGGGGATGCGATTAAGTTCGTAAAGAGGTGTCTGAAATGTCAGGCTTATGCTCATGTTCACCACACACCAACAAGAGATCTACAACTGATCATTATCCCTTGGCCCTTTTCTACTTGGGGATTGGATCTGGTGGGGAAGATATCTCCCCCATCAATGGATGGACATCTGTTCATCATGACCACAATAGAATATTTCACAAAGTGGGTGGAGGCCATGCCTCTCACCATGGTGTCAAGTGCCATAATAGCTAAATTCATATTGAATCAAATCATTTTCCAGTTCAGAATTCCCCAAGTGATAGTAATGGATAACACATCATCATTCAAAAATCCACAAGTAAGAGAATTATGTGAGAGATTCCACATCAATCACAACTCCCCTTCAGTCTACTATCCTCAGGGGAATGGACAAGCAGAAGCTACCAACAAAACTCTGAAAGCGATATTGGTCAAAATTTTGAAATATTCTAAGAGAGATTGCCATTTACAGTTATACCCAACTTTGTGGGCATATAGTGTTGCAAATATGTGCCTGATGTGTTGTCATTGATGTCAACATATCCTTCTGTTAGAAATAGTGAAGACAGTGCAGAGGAGTGATCAGTATTTCTAATAAGGTGAAGATCAAAGTTCACAGATTAAAGGGTTTGTATAGGGTTGTCTAGTGTTGCTCCAGTCGAGATTTGAAAGGTCTGCATGGAGATTTGGCAAAGTTATGGCCCTCTAAGTAGAATAGGTTTCTGCAACTGTTATGTGATGACAGAGTGGCAAGAAGTTGGTCTAGATTGGTCTGATATGAGAATATTGTGATCTGTAGATCCAGAGGCATGTCTAGGATGTTGGTGTGTTCCCTCAACTAGAGTGGCTCATGGTTTGGAGATCTGAAAGCAATCTTTCTAGTATGACAATCATGGCAGTATGTGTTCTTGAGGTTCAGTATGAAGATGTGAGTGATTTTGGTGATGCAAAGTGGTGTGGTTATTCCTATTGACTTAATTGTACTTGTGGTGGTCTCTAAATCATGTGGCTATTGTGTTGGTGGTCCTCATTGACAAAGGAACTCGTGATTGAAAGTTTCATTTTGGTTGTTGTTGTTCTTCTAGGTCTTGGCCAACCGGATGTTCCTAACATGTTGTAGATGATCTAAAAATTATTTTATGAAGCATGGCATCTTAATCGAGGAAGATTCAAGTCTCAGCTATGATTGGCCAATAGTGTAAAGTTTTGCGTTAAGTTTGTCTGACCTTATTGATCATTCCAAGATGGATGAGGTGTATAAATACTTGTTGAAGAATTGTCAAACATAATCCTTGTGCAAAATAGATTAAATCTGAATAAAGGATCAGAAGCAGAGCAAAGAAGAAAAGGAGCAAGAGCAGTATAGAGTGTGAAGTTAGTAATGAAGAATCTGGGGCAAAGTAGAAGTTTTTGAGCATTCATTGAAACTGAACCAGGCATGAAGTAGATGATATTTTTCATATAATTCATTATGTTCTAAATAAATTTTATACAGTAGTGAGCCTCCTCTTTTGAGCAGTGAGCTCTAGGCAATGCACCCAAAGGCATGTGCCTTCTATTTTTCTAAAGTACTTTTAACAGGGTACAAATCTTTTTGGGTTAACCCCCTCCGTGGTTTTTCTCTTAACCGGGTTTCCACGTCAAAATCTTGGTGTCAAGTGTGTTGATTATGTTTCTACTCTTATGTTGTTGGTCTATGCTTTAATGTTTACATCACTAATCTGGTAGTAAGATAATAAAGAAGGTTAAAAGTAGAAAAAGATTAAATTGTGTAACAACTGATTCACCCCCCTCTCAGTTGTTTGGTCTAATTCCAACAATTGGTATCAGAGCTAGATCCTCTTATAAAAGCCTAACCACTTGAGGAGATCCAGGATGTTGACCTACAAGAAGGATAGTCTGGGCAATAACCAGTGTTGAGTATAAACCTCCGGAGAAAGGTCCTTCAAGTCAAAGATACTGAAAATAACCTTCAAGCTAAAGAAGCCTTGCTGAGTCCCCTGACTGATTCTGAAATGACAAATGTCTTTGGTCTAAAAACTACTTATGAAATCTAGAAAAAGTTGGAATATCTGTATGAAGGTGATCAATATGTCAAATGTGCCAAGCTACAAAGTCTAAGAGGAAAATTTGAAACTATGAGCATGAGCGAAGATGAAAACATCACAATCTACATGCAAAAGATAAATGAACTTGTGTGTGGTATTAGGTGTGCTGGTGGAACTTTGGAAGAATCAAAGATTGTATCAAAAGTACTTAGATCTTTACCTAATTCATACAAAAATAAGGTTGCTATTATAGAGGAGATCAGGACTGTCTCAAATGTTACAAGAGATCATTTGGTTGGCAAAATTTTAGCTTTTGAATTAAGTGAGTTTGGTGATTCTCTTCCAAAATCTGAATCTGCATTTAAGGCCAGTGTATATGGAAAACAAAGATATGATCCAGGTGAAAGCTCTTCTACAAGATCAAATAGATTAATGAAGACAAGGAAGGATCTTGAAGATAATGAACTTGAAACTGTTGATCTTGAAGCTCTTCTTGCCAAAAGATTACCAAGAGGATTCGGTAAGTATGAAGGAAAATTGCCACTCAAATATTTTGCTTGTAATAAGATTGGTCATTTTGCCTCAAGATGTCCAGAGAGGTTTTTAAAACCAAACCCTAATAGATATCGAAAGAAGAACAAATGTTACTATGTCCAAGAAACTGGTGAAGAAGGAGTCACAGATGATGAATTTGATCATGGAGGTTCCCCTGAAAATGATTGGGTGTTCATTTCCATTAAAGAAGAAGATCTGGTGTCTACTAAATCTGCTAGCTATGCAAATATGGAAAGTGCCTTAGCTGCTCATGTTGTTGAGAAAGATGAATGGGTGATTGATAGTGGATGTTCTCATCATATGACTGGAGACAAGAGTAAGTTTGTGAATTTTGAAAATTATGAAGGTGGGCTTGTGAAATTTGGAGATAACTCAACTAGTAGAATCTGTGGTAGAGGATCCATCTCTTTTGATGGTAAGAATAGCACTAACGATGTTCTATATGTGGAAGGACTGAAACATAATCTTCTCAGTGTTGACCAGTTGGTTGATAAAGGTTATGATCTTTGATTCAAAGATGGAAAGTGCAGAATCTTGGAAATCTCCAGAACTGAAATTGTATTTGGTACTCAAACCAAAGGTAACATTTTTCATTTAAGTAGCTCTATTAAAAGCTGTTTGATTTCTCAGATAGATCAAAGTTGGTTATGGCACAGGAGGATGTGTCATGTGAATTTTGATAACATTGTCAAAATAAGTACCACTCAGGTTGTGAGAGATCTTCCAAAACTTGTGAAACCTAATAGCATGTGTAGAGAATGTCAATTGGGAAAATAGAGCAAGATTTCAATCAAAAGTAAGGAACAAGTCTCAAATGGACGATTGGAACTGGTACATACTGATCTCTATGGTCCTGCTAGAATTAGGAGTGTGCAAGGAGATAGATATTTCATGTTGTTGATAGATGACTACTCCAGGATGATATGGGTAACCTCCCTAAAAGAAAAATTAGAAGCTCTTGAAAAATTTAGGGTGTTCAAAATGATGGTGGAAAATGAAATTGGTGAAAAAATGAAATGTCTAAGATCTGACAGAGGTGGAAAATTTACTACCCATGAGTTTGATACTTTATGTGAAAAGCATGGCATACAAAGACAGTTATCTGCTCCTAGGACTCCCCAACAAAATGGAGTTTTGGAAAGAAAGAACTGGACCATGCAAGAAGTTCTGAGGACCATGATGATGGAAACAAATGTGCCTCAATCTTATTGGAGAGAAGCTGTAAGTACTGTTGTCTACACTCTTAACCGGGTGCAGATCAGAGGTAATTCTGGTAAGACCCCTTATGAACTATGGTTTGGTCATCCTCCTACTGTGAGATATTTTAGAGTTTTTGGTAGTAAATGCTATATCAAAAGAGATGAGGATTTAGGCAAATTTGATACAAGAAGTGATGAGGGAATATTTTTGGGATACTCTACTCAAAGTAAGGATTACCGGTGCTTTAACAAGAGGTTGAAAAAGATTGTTGAAAGTGCTAATGTTAGAGTTGATGAGAGCAAGGAAGGACATTCCAGGTTCTACAGATATGATTCAGATGATCAAAATGAGAGTCAAAATCAAGGAAGGTCAGTTCAAACTCTAATACAGACTGATCTGGAAACTCCAGAGACTCAAGGAATCAATACAAATGTTGAGGAATGAGCTCAAGCAATTCCCAAAACCCCCAGGTATGTAAGAATGAATCATCTTGAAGATCAAATCATAGGGGATAGAAATAAAGGTGTTCAAACTAGGAGAAGAGTTGTTGAAGATCAAGAAGAGATTTGTTTGATTTCAAGAATTGAACCTAAATCAGTTGGTGAAGCCTGCACTGATGAAAATTGGGTAAAAGCAATGGAAGAAGAATTAATGCAAATTCAAAAGAACCACACTTGGGATCTTGTTCCTATGCCAGAGGACAAAAATGTAATTGGAACCAAATGGGTCTTCTGAAATAAACTAAATGAAGATGGTGAAGTTGTAAGAAACAAAGCAAGGTTGGTATGCAAAGGCTATTCTCAAGTAGAAGGAATTGATTTTGAAAAAACTTTTGCTCCAGTGGCAAGAATAGAGGCAGTTAGATTGTTTCTTGCATTTGTTGCTTTCAAAGATTTTAAAGTGTATCAGATGGATGTCAAATTAGCATTCCTGAATGTAGATTTAGAGGAAGAAGTCTACATTGAGAAAACAGAAGGATTTCAGTTGTCTGATCAAGGTGACATGGTTTGTAGACTGATAAAATCATTGTATGGACTTAAGCAAGCTCCAAGAGCCTGGTATGCAAGATTGGATAAATATTTACTTAAGATAGGTTTTAGCAAAGTACTGTTGATAGTAATCTTTACTTCAAGATTAATCATGAGGACATCCTGATTGTTGAAGTCTTTGTTGATGATATCATTTTGGTGGAAATGAGTGTATGTACAAAACATTTGCTGACCAAATGAAAAGTGAATTTGAAATGTCTATGTTTGGAGAGATGAATTTCTTCCTAGGTTTGCAAATTACTCAGTCAGACAAAGGTATTTTCATCTCTCAGTCCAAGTATCTGAAAGAATTACTAAAAAAGTTTGGAATGGAAGATTCAAAGCTAGTAGGTACACCTATGGTAACTGGATGCAAGTTAAGTAAAGATGATGATTCACCCAAGGCAAATCAGAAAAGGTATAGATCAATGATTGGAGGACTGCTCTATCTGACCCAGACCAGACCTGACATCATGAATGCCATTGGACTTGCTACTAGATTTCAGTCTGATCCAAAAAAATCCCACGTTGTGGCAGTCAAAAGAATTTTCAAATATCTCAAGGGGACAATTGATTATGGATTGTGGTATACAAAAGACAATGACTCTACTCTTCATCCATACACAGATGTTGATTGGGCAGAAGATGTGGATGACAGAAAAAGTACTAGTGGTGGTGCCTTTTTCTTGGGAAAAAGATTGGTCTCTGGATGAGAAAAAAGCAAGAGGCAATAGATCTGTCTACTGCAGAAGCATAATATATAGTAGCAGCAAATAATTGTACTCAGGTTCTGTGGATGAAGCAAATGTTAAAGGACACCAGAGTTGTGTTTGAGGATCCAATCATAATCTTTTGTGATAATTCTAGTGTAATAAGTATCTCAAAGAATCCAGTATTGCATTCAAAGACAAAGCATATATCTATCAAATTTCATTTCTTGAGAGAGAAGGTAAATGAGAATGAAGTCAAGTTGGAGTTTGTGTTATCCAAATATCAGATTGCAGATATCTTCACTAAGCCTCTTCCCAAGGATACTTTTGAATATCTTAGAGAGAAGTTAAGGGTTATTACCCTTCTAAATCAAAACTAAGATGCACTAAGGTGCATCAGTCCGGTGGAATTCTCAGTCATATCTTGAGATCCAGATTGATGTTGAGAGAATACTACTCTAGGGAGTAGTCAGTAGTTAAACATTGGAAATTAGTCTGAAATAAAAAGGGAAGAGATGATTGCAAATATGCGCCCTTTGCCATTGATTTCAAAGGGGGAGAGAAGTCATGTGAAAAACTTGGAAGTAAGTAGTTGCTAGTGAAAGGGGGAGTAGTGAAAACAAGTGGTTGCAGGTGTGACAAGAGAAAGGGGGAGAAGTTCTTGTCTTGATGGTGAAATCAGTTTTCCACATCATATATTGCCATCAATGACAAAGGGGGAGATTGTTGCAAATATGTGCCTGATGTGTTGTCATTGATGTCAACATATCCTTTTGTCAGAAATAGTGAAGATAGTGCAGAGAGTGATCAGTATTTCCAGTAAGGTGAAGATCAGAGTTTGTGGATTAAAGGGTTTGTATAGGGTTGTCTAGTGGTTCTCTAGTTTAGATTTGAAAGGTTCGCATGAAGATTTGGCAAATTTATGGCCCTCTGAGTAGAATAGGTTTCTGCAGCTATTATGTGATGATAGAGTGGCAAGAAGTTAGTCTGGATTGGTCTGGTATGAGAATATTGTGATCTACAAATCTAGAGGCATGTCTGGGATGTTGGTGTGTTCCCTCAACTCGAGTGGCTTGTGGTTTGGAGATTCAGAAGTAATCTTTCTAGTATGACAATCATGGCAGTGTGTGTTCTTGAGGTTCAGTATGAAGATGTGAATGATTGGTGATGCGAAGTGGTGTGGTTATTCATGTTGACTTAATTGTGCTTGTGGTGGTCTCTGAATCATGTGGCTATTGTGTTGGTGGTCCTCATTAACAAAGGAGCTCATGATTGAAGGTTTCCTCTTGGTTGTTGGATGTTCTTGCCAATCTTGGCCGACCGGATGTTCCTAGCATGTTGTAGATTATCTAAAAAATTATTTTATGAAGCATGGCATGTTAATCGAGGAAGATTCAAGTCTCAGCTATGATTGGCGGATAGTGTAAAGATTCACGTTAAGTTTGGACGACCTTATTGATCATTCCAAGATGGATGAAGTGTATAAATACTTGTTGAAGAATTGTCAAACATCATCCTTGTGTAAAATAGATTAAATCCGAATAAAGGATCAGTAGCATAGCAGAGAAGAAAAGGAGCGAGAGCAATATAGAGTGTGAAGTTAGTAAAGAAGAATCTAGGGCAAAGTAGAAGTTTTTGAGCATTCATTGAAACTGAACCAGGCATGAAGTAGATGTTATTTTTCAGTTAATTCATTTCGTTCTAAATAAATTTTGTAGGCAGTGAGCCTCCTCTTTTGAGCAGTGAGCTCTAGGCAATGCACCCAAAGGCATGTGTCTTCTATTTTTCTAAAGTACTTTTAACAGGGTACAAATCTTTGTGGGTTAACACCCACCGTGGTTTTTCCCTTAATCAGGTTTCCATGTCAAAATCTTGGTGTCAATTGTTTTAATTATGTTTCTTCTCTTATGTTGTTGATCTATGCTTTAATGTTTACATCACTAATCTAGTAGTAAGATAATAAAGAAGGTTAAAAGCAGAAAAAGATTAAATTGTGTAACAACAGATTCACCCCACCTCTCAGTTGTCTGGTCTAATTCCAACATATAGAACAAGCATTAGGACTCCAATTGGAACCACCCCTTACGCCCTCACCTTTGGGTCAGAGGTGGTGTTACCTGAAAGGAAGCTAGGTGTGTGGAAATCACTTCTACACTAATCTAATGAGGAGAGATGTATGCAAATTCAATTTTAATTCTTACAACTACAGCAACATAGAACATCTAATAGAGATATTGCAGCGATACACATACACATAGAAAGTAGACAGAAGAGAGAGAGAGAGAGAGAGAGAGAGAGAGAGACAAGATATACGTGGGGAAAACCCTTACGAGTGAAAAACCCCACACTCCAAAACATAGCTCAAATGTATTACAGTAAACAATAACATATTACAATATAGTTTCAAAGCCAATGCTCTTTCAGGGGTCTTCAAATGTCAAATCTGGAGATATTCCAACAGCATAACAATACCTATAAAAACACACTACTTATCTCCCATTCAAACACCTATTTTTATAGAGTTTACAAGGCAAATATGGAACCTTCTAGAGATGGGTGTCCATCTTGGACTCATGCCTCAAAACCCACACCTAAAAACACTTGTCCAACATCCCATCCCAATGTGGGCGCCTTGTCCCAAGATAGGCGATGATAGATGCTCTTACGCACCTTACAACTGTCATAGAATTTGTCATAACTAACAACACTTCAGCTATAAAAGAATCTGTCATACACTGACTAAAAATATCTTATTCCTCTTACAACTTGTCATAACCTCCCTTGACCGCCCAAAGATACCTTTCTCTCATGCAAAGATACTCATCGACACTTGTCATTAAATAAAAGTCAGTTGAGGTTTTAGGGGCGTTGCCCCCAAGCCCCCACCCTATACCATGCTAGGGAGCATGCCAGGGGCGCTGCCCCTAGACCCCACAAGGGGCTCCACCCCTTGACCCCGTCTTGGGGGCACTACCCCCCCCAAACCCCCATTAATTATTCAAGGGAGAAACTATAGCTGGCAAAGTCACCAAAATTTATCCTGCTGCATATACACAAGGTACCGACTATGCCAACTCAACATGGGATAAATAAATACAACATTAGGAATTTACAAAGGTTGAGACACCTTAATTCCCAACATTCTCCCACTTGTCGAACACCTTGCAAGGACCAGAATCAATGACAAGATTCAACTGCTAGGGGCCAAGAGGCCCATAGACTCCGAACACCATCTGAACTTCTCTGTGCCCACTGGTTTCATCACTGCTTCTACAACATTCTTCAAAGTATCTACCTTCTCCAAATTTACCTTTCCATCCTCAACCATGTCTCGCACGAAGTGAAACTAAACATCAATGTGTTTTGTTCTAGCATGGAAAGTTGGATTCTTTGCAAGGCAAATTGCACTCTGACTGTCACAACTGATCGTGATCTGACCTTCATCAACACCAATATTTGAACACAATCTCTTAAGCCAAATGGCTTCCTTACAAACATGAGTTGCTACCATATACTCAGCTTCTGTCATGGACAAAGCAACAACAGGTTGTCACTTACTCATCTAACTAATAGCACCACCAAACAGTGTAAACACATAAGCACTAGTGGATCTCCTACTATCAATGTCACCTGCCCAATCTGAATCCACAAATCCACAAATATCAACAGAATGTAGAGGTCCTGAAACATTACCATGATAGAAAATGGAATACTCGAAAGTACCCCTCAAATATATGAACACTCACTTAACTACATCCTAATGAACTCATCTAGGATTAGCCATAAATTGACTAAGGACTTCCACTGCTTGGGTAATGTCTGATCTTGTGCAGACCATAGCATACATCAAACTACCAACAGCACTAGCATAAAGTACTTTGCTCGTGTCCTCCACCTCACTAGGAGATTTTGGACAATCCTCAATGGACCACTTTTTCCCCAAGGAAATGGGAACACACAATGGTCTACAATCTGCCATGTTGAACCTGTCCAACACAGTCTTCACATACTTACTCTGGCTTAACCAAAGTTTTATGTTGGTTCTATCTCTTCTGATTTCCATTCCTAGAATGTACCTGGCTGCCCCTAAATCTTTCATTTCAAACTATGCTGACAACTGAGATTTAAAATCAGAAATCATATTTTTACCCTTCCCAATGAGCAACATATCATCAACATATAGTGCAACAATGAGAATACGATCACCGTCAAATTTATAATACACATAGTGATCTAATTTCGATTTCACAAATCTAATTGACAACACAAAGGAATCAAACTTCAAGTACCATCTCCTAGGGGATTGCTTCAAACCATATAAAGACTTTTTAAGTTTGCAAACCAAATTTATTTACCTTTCACCATGTAATGCTCTGGTTGTGACGTGTAGATTTCTTCCTCCAAGTCACCATGAAGGAAAGTTATCTTCACATCCATCTGTTCTACCTCCAAGTCATAAGCTGCTGCGAGAGACAATAGGAATTGAATGGATGTCAGCTTTGCAACAGGAGAGAAGATCTCACCATAATCTATACCCTCCACTTGTGAATACCCCTTCGCAACCAATCTGGCCTTTTACTTCTCAACACTACCATCTGCACCAAATTTCTTCTTAAACACCCATTTGCATCCAACAGGTTTCCATCTAGGAGGCAAAGGCACCAAGTCCCAAGTTTGATTCTTTTCCAAAGAAGCCATTTCATCCTCCATGGCCTGCTTCTAGGAACCTACATCTTTCATGTCCATAGCTTCTGATATAGTTCTAGGTTCATCACTGTTAGTAACCAAAGAATAAGTACAAGTATAGTCAAGCAATGTAAAACCAAACCTTTCAGGTTGCTTTCTTATCTATGTAGACCTCCTCAAGAGCTGAGGTTGAGGTTCAGCTTCTTCATCTGAGATTTTAGAGCTACTAGATCTCTCTTCGTCATCAGGTCCAACATTATCTTTCTGTTCAGTCTTCTCAGGGGTAGCAGCAAACTGAACAACATCCTCTTTCTTTACTATTTCTTCTGGCTATAAAATAGTGGAAGAAGGTGTAAGCTCTCTGAAGATGAAACTTCTACTATACAACACTTTTTCAGCCACAGGGTCCCAAAGCTTGTATCCTTTGACACTGACACCATAGGCAATGAAGACACAATTAACAGCCTTGTTCTCCAATCTTTGACTGCTTCTCCCTAGGCACATGTGCATATGCCTCACAACCAAAAACATGAAGATGCCTTATTGAAGGCTTTCTACCAAAACACACCTCCATGGGTGTCTTTCCAACAAAAGCTGATGTAGGAGATCTATTAACAAGATAGCAAGCAGTGGCGACAGCTTCAGCCCAAAACTTTTGTTCTAGGCCAGCTCCACTAAGCATACTCCTAGCCTTCTCCATCAGTGTCCTGTTCATCCTCTCTGCAACTCCATTTTGCTGCAGGGTGTATGGAGTTGTCTTATGTTTTTCAATCCCAAGCTCCTTGCAATACTTATCAAATTCTGTAGAATAGAACTCACCACCGTTGTTAGTTCTCAAACATTTAATCTTTTTGCCAGACTAATTTTCAGCAAAGACCCTAAACTCCTTAAACTTGCTATAGACTTCAGATTTGCTTCTGAGAAAATAAATCCATGTCCTTCTACTGTAATTATCTATAAAAGATACAAAATATATAGACTTTGATAACGAAGGAAAATTAACAGGACCAAACACATCAAAATGGATAAGGTCCAACACACTAGAAGACTTATGAGAACTCGAGTAAAACTGAACATGGTTTTATTTTCCATAAATGCAATGTTCGCAAAAGTCAAACTTAAGATTACAATCATCTAACCCCTCAATGAGGTTCTTATTTCTCAAGGTACGTAGACCCTTCTCACCAATGTGGTCAAATCTCTTATGCCATAACATTGTCTTTTCAGTAGGAAGTTTAACTTTGAATGCACGATTACAACCATCAAGACTAGAAACAATAGATTTCTTCACTGCTCGTTCAGATGGTGGGGATGAAGTGACTGCTGCCCTCTTGCTTGAGTCGGAAGAACTATTACATTGTGAAATACATGCTTCCAGATGAAACAGAGTACCTCTCCTAGTACCCTTAGCAAGTACCATAGCTCCTCTAGTCATCTTGCATCTTTCTTTCGAAAAGACAACCTACACACCTGCATCATTCAAACTATTTACAGAAAGTAGCTTCCATGCTAAGCCTGGGATGTGCATAACCCCAGAGATCCCCTTCACTCGACCATCAAGGAATCAGATAGAGACTCTTCCACGACTAACAATCTTCAGATGAGAGTCGTCACCCAGATACACCTTTCCACCATTGAACTCCTCATACTTAGTGAACCAGTCTCAATGCGAGGTCATGTGGAATGATGCACCAAAGTCGATTAGCCACACATCGTCAAATGCATGGGTTGCCAAGGCTGTGATGAAAGCATCACCGTCATCTTGTGACTTATCAGAATCTAAATCAAGAGCTTTCTTCTTCTTCTTCTTCTCCTCTTTGCATTCCTTTTGAAAATGCCCAGTTTTGCCACAGTTCCAACAAAGAGCCTTAGACTTTCCAGGAGATTTGGATCTCCCACAGGATTTGGATCTACCCTTCTCAGGTTTCTTGTCCTTCTTCTTCCCTTTCTCCTTGGGTCTTCCACGAACTGCAAGGGCCTCTTTAGCTGCCTCAGAAGACTTTCTCTACATTTCTTTAGACAATAGCAAAGAAACTACTTCTTCCATTTTGAATGTGGATGTGGTGCTTCCTATAGCCATGACAACATGATCCCATGAGTTTGGCAAAGAACAAAGCAAGGTCATACATCGATCCTCCTCCATCTTCACACCAATAGATGTCAATTGAACAACCAGCATGTTGAAAGCATTCATATGTTCAGCAATGGATCCTCCATCTTCCATTCGAAGAGAATACAACTTCTTAGAAAATGTTTATTAACCAGGGATTTTGCTTGATACACGTCCCCCAACTTCTTCCAAAGTAGTTTTGCAATAGTCTACTCATGGACATTTAACAACACTGAATCAGCAAGACTAAGTCTTATGAGACCCTTAGCCTTCTGATCCTTGAGATCCCATTCATCTTGTGACATTGCAGCTGGTTTAGTTCCATTAACACTTTCCCAAAGGTCTCGATCAACAAGCATGTCTTCCATCTTGAGCTTCCATAGCTTGAAATTACTGCCATTGAACTTCTCCACTTCAAACCTTCCTGATGTGCTTGCTATCTCCTTGCTGTAATAGAAATCAGAATACTCTGCACAGACTCCCACTCAACTTAAGATCAGCTCAAAAAACCCCTACCCAATAGCTAAGACCAAAACTGGCCAGGCTCTGATACCAACTAAAAGGAAGCTAGGTGTGCGGAAATCACTTCCTACACTAATCTAATGAGGAGAGATGTATGCAAATTCAATTTTAATTCTTACAAATACAGCAACATAGAACATCTAACAGAGATATTGCAATAATACACATACACATAGAAAGTAGACAGAAGAGAGAGAGAGAGACAAGATATACGTGGGGAAAACCCTTATGGGTGAAAAACCCCACACTCCAAAACACAACTCAAATGTATTACAGTAAACAATAACATATAACAATATAGTTTTAGAGCCAATGCTCTTTCAGGAGTCTTCGAATGTCGAATCTGGAGATATTCCAGCAGCATAACAGTACCTGTAAAAACACACTACTTATCTCCCATCCAAGCACCTATTTTTATAGAGTTTACAAGGCAAATATGGATCCTTCTAGAGATGGGTGTCCATCTTGGATTCATGCCCCAAAACCCATGCCTAAGGACACTTGTCCAACATCCCATCCCAATGTGGGCGCCTTGTCCCAAGATAAGCTATGACAGATGCTCTTACGCACCTTACAACTATCATAGAATCCGTCATAACTAACAACACTTACAGATGTAAGAGAATTTGTCATACACTGACTAAAAATATCTTATTCCTCTTACAACTTGTCATAACCTCCCTTGACTACCCAAAGATGCCTTTCTCTCGTGAAAGATACTCACCGACACTTGTCATTAAATAAAATTTGGTTGAGGTTTCGAGGGTGCTGCCCCTCGACCCTGCCCTATACCGCGACAGGGAGCGTGCCAAGGGCTGTACCCCTAGACCCCACAAGGGGATCCGTCCCTTGACTCCATCTTGGGGGTGCTGCCCCCAAACCCCTGTTAATTATTCAAGGGGGAAACTGCAACTGTCAAAGTCACCAAAATTTATCCTGCTGCATGTACACAAGGTGCCGACTATGCCAACTCAACATGGGATAAATAAATACAACATTAGGAATTTACAAAGGTTGAGACACCTTAATTCCCAACATTGCCATTGGAAGTAGAATTGCCTAGCCTGAGAGTGTCATTACAAGGATTATTAGACAACGAAGAGTATAGAGCAGTAACGCTAGCCGAATTAGAAATGATGGATGAACCACGCTTAAGAGTTGTTCAAACACATGATTCTTACCTAGCAAGAATGAAAAGGCAATTTAACAAAAAGGTCATCCCAAGACCCTTTCAAGTGGGAGATCTAGTGCTCAGGATAGATAATCTGATCGATAAAAGAGTGGGTGAAGGACAAAAATTTAGACCCAATTGGATAGGTCCTTACATGGTCAAAGAAGACATCAGAAATGGTGCCTATCTCTTGTGTACAATGGAGGGAGAGGAATTTGGTGAAATAGTCAATGCCTTTCATCTCAAGAAATATTATGTCTAAAAACCAAAAAAATCATAAAACATAAAAATACAAAAAAAGTATTAAAAAATCAAAAATGTCAAAAATAATTTGTTTCTTGCATTTCTGTATCATTCTGTTCATCTTGAATTACTGTCAGTGACTTACTCTTGTACTATTTTCTTTTTAGTAAGGAGTCTAATGTTTCCCAGATATACGTCATCCTTTTAGGACCTATAAATTCCTCATTTTCACAATCGCCATTATCCCCCGTCATTCCTAGTGATTCTAATCAAAGCCTAGCTCTTAGCTTTCACTGATCCCAGTCTTAATGACTCAAGATGTTAGGTCTAAACAAAGTGAGTATTCAAACCTACAGTGTTCAAATGAAGCTTGCAAGTAGACCTTCCCAATTTTTCCCTAGTATTAGAGAAGTCCAAACAAATTACAAAAACTTTAGGTGGTGCTCAGCCCCTTATCTTTCTTTGCCAAAAATGTCAGGAAGATCAAAACTCTGAAGGAAGTAATCTAAGATTTGAGTGAATAAAAAAATGAGTGATCAAAATATGAGTGTCAAAAAGTGAGAATTGAGAGATCAAATCTTTGCATATCAAAGTTCCAAAAAGCATTCATTTCTTGAATAGTCAAAAAAATCCAAAAAAATGAGAAAAGTCAAGTGAGGAAAATACAAAAAAAAAAAAGAGATACAAAAAAAAAAGAGTGAAAGAGAGAAGATTGTTGAATGTTCGTACTCTTGGGTGGAGATCAGTCTAAGCTCGAAGCCTCAAGGGTGACATTCTAACAGAGAAAGAAAGGTACAAAGCACACACACGCACTAGCTAAGCAAAACCAAAGAGTCTAGTAGTCTCTAGGATCATCTTCTACCAAGGGACCCTTGTTCTTTCTATTTATCCTTTACCCCGAGTCTACCTTGCTTGCCATCTATGATCTAAGTCTAGCGACACCAATAAAATTTGCTACATGTCTAAGTTGAAATCTTGTCAGATTGTCTCATCTAGATAAGGATCAGTGTTTAGCCTTTAGAAAAGCCCAAAATCATAAACACTCCATTTTTATTCCCACTCCCCACTTGAGTTTTCCTGAATCCTATCTCACAGCCTTGAATAGGTCTCTTATGTTAGGACAACTCACAATCCCATGAATCAAAAATTGTATTTAAGAGTAGTCACAATGTTTGTCCCACATTGCATTCATGCCAAAAATAAAAAAAAGAGTCTCAAAGAAATAAAGTCAAATGTCATATATCATGACCTTCAATAGAAATAAATGTTTCATTTCAGCATTTCTTGTGTTCTTGCATTATCATATCATGAACTGCATCTCATATATATGCCACAAAAAATTACAAAAATATGTCATTGTTATCATACTTGCATCATTTAAAGAGTTGAAAAGGTCAAACATAATCAAAGAGTTCTCAAACCTCCAAACATGCACAAGAGATGAGTACAAGATCTGATAAGGCGAAAACCATAAAAGGATAAGCTTTCATAGTTTATGTATACAAAGGTATCAAAGAGCTAGGACAAAATGCTCTCAAGAGAAGTAGAGGCTCCCCATGCAAGGGGGCATGATTTCAAGAAAGGAAGTCAGGGGTGGTTCCCTCCAATGGAACCCTTAGGACTTTAGCTCCTTTGTCTGTGAATACAACTCGTCGCTCCATGAGACCTATGAGAGTGAGGTGCTCTACTGTGAGCATGTGACTCTTAAGGCCCCGCCATGCTAGAACCATGACGTCCAAAATTAAGGCGAACCATCTCTTGGAGTACCTAATTCTCACCCTTAAGGCTGTCAACCTGAGTCTTCAACTCTGTATTCATCTGACATCCATGATAGACAGGAGCAAAAATGTCAATGTGTAGCCCCGCAGTAGGGGGCACACTAGGATCATCTAAAAGATGGTCATAACTCATCCTAGTGAAGGGAGAAGCCAATCCAACATTAATCTCGTGAACAAAATCCCTCCACTCTCTAACATTACCTGAAAGAGTGAATCAAGAGAAGAGCAAGTCAGTTCCCTACAAAAAGAGAAAGGATGAAAGTACGAAAAACAAATAGATTAAACTTATGTGGATCACTAGGCTACCAATCAAGGTCAAATTGTCACATCACCTCATCTGAATGAGGAGGTTGAGGAATGATAGGAGGACCCTCAGGGATATTAGGAGCATCATCTAAATCATCAACATCATCAAAATCCTCACCCTTGGGAAGGACCTCATCTGACGAATCATCCTCATCTGGAACATAGTCCTTGTCAATAGACTCTGAATCTACAGTCACAATGAGAGATCGGGAAGGAGTCCCTCTCCCTCCTCTCTATCCTTATCTCAAAGCTCTAGTAATGAAGACTCCAGAAGTCAAAGGAGTCCAAATGACTATCCTTTGTCCAATCTCACCCATCTCCTGGACTATCCTGTAGCATACGGACACTGGGGGCAAGTCCTCAGGGATGTCCTCACCAAACTGCTGTGAAACATGATCAACCTAATGGGCCTCAACTTGACCATTATGGTCTGAAAGCTTGGATACTCTATGATATTACTCCCTAACCTCACCATCATGGGCCCAAGATCCCTCCATCTCATGATAAGGATCAAAGATCATGTCCTCATCCGTCAGAGTAGCAATAGTGGGTAAAGAAGCATCAAAGTGACCAACATGCATCCACCTCATTGCTCTCGGTAGGCATCTATCTGGAAGTAGAATGAGCTTCTGATAAGGCCTCATGTGCTCAAATATCCATGTCATGATCAAAGAAGAGTGGCTAAAAGCTAGAGCCCCTCACCTCGAAATATGATAGAAGTCTCTGTAAACCATGGCCAAGGTGTCTGGTCCCCAAGTGTAAACTATGTCCTCCTTAATATCATGAATGATGGGTGAACAACACCACCTCAAATGAGATGAGGCTTTGTCTCCCGACAGCCTCGATGCAATCAGCCCAATCAGGAATCTCCTCAAAAGTGGAATGTGGAGGCATGGCACAGAAGTGAGTTGAACTCTTGTCTGATCCCCAGGGTGGTTAACCCCCATGAACGCATCCCAGGAAGCCTTATCCTCGAAGGACACGCTAACTGGAAGAACTAAAGGTTGTCTTCTCACAAGAACCCTGAGTATACGATACACATCATAAAGAGTGATGGTCCACTCTCTAGAGATCTACAGGAACCTAAATGTGTTTCTACCTACATCTCAGTAGGTCAGAATGTCAACTCTAACTAGACATGCCCTCTTTAGAATAGCACGATCCTTAGTACTTAATGAAGCAAACATCCCTGAGAGCCATCTCTTCTCTTAGTAGGCATTCCATCGAATATGCATGTCCTGCAAAATCAGAAGAAAACTTTAGATTAGATCTCATAAACTCGTAAAAATCCCTAAAAATTGTAAAACTGCAAAAAAAACTAACACAAAAAAAGCGTATAATCCTCAAAATTGCAATAAACAGGTGAATACAACAGCCAAAACATGTCAAATCAGAGTGAAGCAAGCATTAAACAAAGTGAAATTTTAGTCAAAATTAGCCCAACAAGGTCTCCCGCGAGCAACCCAGGTGTTTTTCCAAATCTCCCCAAGGTGACCCTATTGTTTTGCAGGATCTCCCCTGGGTGACCCTACTGTCAGACAGGATCTCCCCCGGGCCTGCCTGACAAAAGGGGTGACCCTAGAGGAAGATCCCTCAACCAAAAACTGCTCTAAAAGCTTCATTTTTTAGCTAATTTTAGAAAACAAAAAACCAATCTTGCTCTAAAGGACGAGACAGATACAATGCAATAGAGAAAATCATCAAAAACAGACAATTTCAAGAGATTTTTCATAAAATTCAAACTAGGGTTTAGAGAAGGGTTTTTCACTGATTGCATACCTGATTCTCTGTGGCTGAAGAAGAGGCAGCCATCTTTGCGATCTCCTCGACGATACCTTTCTAACAACTGCTTGCACGAACAATTCTGTCACCATTTCGCTCCGATCTCACAATCTGGCTTGCTTTGTTTGCCCTTAGCTTAGTTTCATTTGTACATTTTTAGATTAGTTCTTTGCTTTTATGCATCTCTTTCTTGCATCATTTTGCATGCTCTTATCCCTACAGGTCCAAACTAGCAAAAGCAAACAGCTGGTCAAAATTGAACGATTCATGGTAAGTTTGTCATTTTAGTTTTCATTATTTGTTTTGATATATTTAAATGCTGGACTAATACTAGTTATTGCAGGTACAAATTGCAAGAAAATTGACAACAAGTAAGGCCTAGTTTAGGAATGGTACCTACCTCTCATGTAGACTACCATCCCCGAGGGGCAAATATGTAAGCACAAAAATCACGCATAGCCTCCAAGAGGACCCCTATGATGATTCAAATCCTTGTCACATACATGTAAGCATGAAATAATGTCCTTTAAGTAGCAAACCTCTTGATGATGTGTCCTCTTTCTTGTCTTGTGTTGTTTCTTCTTTGTCGATTTCTCTCTCTCCCGATTTGTGATGCTTTTTGACACTTGTTGTGACACTTGTCGACTTGCATTTTTTTAGCTTTCGACCTTGCTCCTAAGCCTTGTGAGTGTCTTGTAGGTGCGTTTTAACCTTTTCCCTATGTTTTTCATCCTATGTACCTCCTAGAAGCCTTCTAGAGGTCTCCCTATCCATCTCCCACTTTTAGTTTTTAGTTCCACTCAACCAATCCAAATCTCCTGGTATTATTTCTAGATCTCCCCCGGGAGATCCTATTGGTGCAAGTGGAGATTTGGATTCTTGCACATGACTGACCTGTTTCTGGAGGCAGAACCCCTCCTTTTCTTCTCTTCTTTCATCTCCCAACTTGTTTTTCTGCAACAGACCCTGTCCATCCCAAATCTCCCCCAGGTGACCCTACTGGCAAAAGGGGCGACCCTGCCATTTTTCCAGCCATGGAAAAACTCAAGTTTCTCACTCATTTTTGCTTCGCTTTTGCCTATTTTTCTTCCAGTTTGCATGGTTTTCGATGCCTAATATGGAGTTAACTATTTCATGCACCCACACATGCATAATTAGCTCTATTTGATCTCAAATTAACTCTTCAATAAATCTCATCCATTCCCTCACCTCCATTTCCTCTTCAATGATAAGCTATAATTGATTTATCACTCCATAGTTAGCTGAGTTCACTAGGTAATCAACCTTGTTAACTCCCCAATCATCCTTGTTAACTCATCAATCAAATGAGTTTACTTCTCAATCAATCCCATTCCTCAAACCTATAAATACACCCCTCCCTCAAGCACAAAGGGAGGCAAATTCATTGTGCACACAGCTCTTGCAGTTTTTGCTCTCCAACTTAGCATTCAAATGCTCTTACAAGACGAAGGTGCCTTTTGCTTTATTTTGTTCAACCAAGCAACATTACGCTGCTTCATTCTATGCCATTGTGCTCAACCAAATCTCTCATTGACCTCATACAAGCTTCATCAAAGCTTCTTTCTTGCTTCTTTGTGTCATTTTGTCGTCAAGAGGATCTCCCACTCTACAAAAGGACTCAAGGTTGCCAATATCAAGGATTTTTTAGGGTAGTGGAGTCACACAAATCTTCGTTGCTCTCAAGTTCCTTCATTGTTTTATTCAATTCATAGTAATTAGAAAATCAAATTTGCTCTTGGGAATAGTTATTTTCATAATTCTAGATCTAGATTATTAGAAGAAGCATTTTTCCTTTCTTAGATTAGATTACTTCAAAACTATCGAAAACCCAAAAAACATAGATTAACTTTGCATTAGGAAAATCATATTAGATTGCATACATATTTCCTTTTCATATATTAAAAGCACTTTTTATTTCCAAAATACTAAAAAAGTACAAAAAAATGTTTTGCATATCATTTAGTTTGCATGCATATAGAAACCCTAGAATAGACAAAATTGCAAACCCTTGATACCATCATGAGGTAACCATGGTTAAACAATTCAATCAAACCCTCAATACCATCACGAGGTAAAAACAAGTCAAACCCTAGGTTAGCTAAACCCTAGGTCAAAAACCCTAAATCTAGTTAAGGTTAATAATCACACATCTACCTCTATCCTGATTCACGAATGTGCCTAAGAGTGAGAGGAGAGTGGGTGAAGGCTATCCGTGATGAGATCGAGGAGATCAATCCATGACAGCAACAAAAAACATTAGTTCTACCACAAGGAGTGTTGGGATAAGGTGCCATTAACCTTGTAAATCTCAACATTGTATTTATTCCATTTATTATATGTAATTTATAATTATCCATTAGGAGATGTACTAGTTTCACTGGCAGGGGTAATTTCAGAGTCACCGGAAGTTATTACAGAGTGACTTTTACTATTGACAAATGTAAAAACTCATGGTAAATGAGGATAGGCATGCTCTTTTAAGGAATATACTATTTTTGGCATGTATGACAACTGTCATAATGTTTGGTGAGTGAATCTATGACAGCTGCAAGTTGTCATAAGATTCTGTGATTCTATGATGCATATGACGAATATGTTAGTTGTATATTTGCTATATTTAGCCCAAGGTTCCTATCTTGGAAAGATACTCTTTTGTTGGAATCTATGACGGTTATGATGTGACATTAGATGTTGTAAGAGGCCAGATTTAGTCTTGGGCACCCAACCTTTGCATGGCTATTTTTGGACAAGTGTAAGATGCTTGTAAGATGGTAATTAATGCTTACAGGTTGGAGAATCTTAGGAGAGAGAAGGTGAACACCTAGGAGGAGTTGGAAAATGTTTCTATAAGTATTTTCCATGTATTAGTTGTTGTAATACAGATTTTAGGTACTCGGGTGCTACCAAAATGCTGTCAGATTGAAGACTGGTGGAGAGAGTTGAAGTGTTGTATTGTAAATCATTTTTAGATTAATACAAACATTGGGCCTCTTTCCTGTGTGGAGTTTTTTACCTGAAAGGGTTTTCTCCATGTTAAACATTGTGTTATGTGTTCATATTTCTGATTTTGCATTTTTGTGAAGCATAGTTTTGTTTCTGTGTTACAATCTCCATTAATAAGACAGTTAAATATTGCAGAAATTTATATTGAATCAAATTTCCATTGAAGTAGTGTTGCTTTCATTTCTAACAAGGAGACCCATTTGTCCTCTTGTTGTTAGAAGAAACTAGACAACACCAGATACAATAAGAACTCATCCAACACATTCAAAGACAAGAGGACATAAACACACAAAATTTCTTACCTACATAGAGATGGAATCAAAGAAACCCAAATAGAAGAAGAGAAACTAGTGACCCTTTGAGTCATAGGGTTATCTCAACTACAACTTCAATCGAATGAAACATTCAACTTAGCACACAACAACAAAGGCCGCAGTACTTGCCGACCCCTCTCCACGAAGTCTAGCTCTCCAATGAGCTAGACCCCCACCGTGTATCATCTCCTCTCGATTGGCTACTTCCACGTGAGCGAGAGTGACATGGCGGATTGCCCCGTGGCAAGGAGGGAAGGGTCCGTGTACGTGCTGAAATCCAACCTGATAGCCCCAGGCAACTGGAGTCACGATTTTTAGCATATAGGTACAGACTGGCACACATCTTGGAAAGTTGGTATTATGCTTACCTTACAAATGCCTTTGGTTTCATGCATTTTTGTTGAGTTTTGTGTGAGTTATGGCATTTTTACTAAGAGCAGGTCTAAGACTGGACTAGGGTTTCCAGCGACCTAGAAAATTCCATATCTATGTTTTCCACCATCAAAAAGTTGTGAAAATTGGTAGAAAGTTTTGTTTTAAAGATATCTCAAAAGCCTTTTGGGTTCAAGCCTTTAAAAGTTTTCATCTGTGAGGAATCAATGACAGTATGCTCTCTTTTGCAAGAAAATTGTTCTAAAACCCTAGTTCCATGAGGGTTTAATGAAATCTATAAAAGGTTGGGTTATGAATGTGTGGTAGAACATTGATACATGTTGTAAAAGGACTGAATAGTCCAAAACTATCATGTTCCATGTTGTTTCCTCTTTGTTGAGTGCCAATAGGGTTCAGGGTCAAAGTACCAAATTGTACTAGGATGCAACAAACATTGCTTGTAATGGGTCATTTTGAGAAATATGTCAAGTGATTTGTGTTTGAGTCCTTTCTCTACATTAATACCATATCTTCTAAAGTTCATGTGTAAGTTCACAAGCCTTGATATATTTATGTTTGAAGTTTGTGTTGAGTAGAGTTGGGGTCTTGCTAAATGATGATGATATGAACTCATGATACTTACCGCATGACAAAGAAAGTTGTAAAAGATTGAAGGAAGTTGTCTAAGTGTAGTACAAGTTAGGGAAGGTTCTATAGGCTTACAAAAAGGTACCGCATTCTACCGTAGTTGAAGGTAAGGGCCTGCAGATTGGACTAATGGCTAAATATTGCACTCAAGTACCTACGTTTCAAGTTTGAGGTCATGAAGCTTACCACAAGATGTTTTGGAGATAGAAGTGTGAAGACATTATAGAAACATGGTAAGTGCAGTAATACAGAGATAGGAGAATGCTCTACAACTCTCTGCAAATCAAGATATGATGTTACGGCTTGGGGAACAAGTAGATATGAGTCAAAAGTATGTATGCTTCAAGTTTTAGATTATAATATGTAATTCAGCTACTTCTCTAGAGTCAGTTGTGTGAAGACATGCTTTGGTGCTCCTTGAGGTAAATCGTGGAGATAGTGGAAGCCACCACAGTTCACCAAAAGTTGTAATTGGTCTTGTTGATTAAATGATAAGCTCTTGTGATTGGTTGGTATGTGATGTTCAAGTTTCAAATGATTAAGTTCACCACAAGTATGGTTCTCATAGTTTTATCTTAAGACTATGTAAGAAGAGGTTGTTAAGGACACCGGCATCAGAGATCAAGTGTTTACACCAACACAAAAGACCCTGAGATGTTAAGAGAAGTGTACATGAATGTTTTGCAAGTCATATAATATTCAATAAGTGGTCCATATGATGTAATTTTATCTTCTCCAGTACTGCTTTGGGTCTGGAGTCAAATACAAGGAAGGATGAGTGTTGCGGAGCCAACTTGGAGTATAATGAAGTTTTACTATGTGTGCAGAGCATGTGCCAGCTTGGAAGAGTGTGCTAAGGTAAAATAGGACCTAATTATGTTTTTCTCTTGAATCGCATTAGAGTTTTACTTACCGCATATGTTTGGGAGTCGACTGTAATGGCCACTACACGTTTCATGTTATTTGTTTCATCTTGGCTGACCAAGGAGAAAGATCTAGATGCTTACAGAGGATATAAATGTAAGATCAAAGGTGTCAAGCATTGGATGAAGTAAGCATTTTGAGTGAAACCATTAGAAATGTGTGAATAAACTTAACACTGAAGCAGATATGATGATGAAATGTACTAAGGATTAGCTCATGTGATATAATATAGTTGTAAAGGTGATTATGGACATTGTGATGATAAAGAAGAGTTCTTGAATATGTTTTAACATTGCAGAAGTTGGTATTATTGTAGTAAGGAGGTAAAATAGTTGTGCAGATGCTGAAGTGATCAACATTCAATTTTGTATGGAGAACATTGAGTCAGATAAGTTTTGCAAAAGTTGTAACTGTTCAGGTAGTTGCAGCTTCCTTTGGGTTGTAGCCCATAAATAATATTGTAATCTTGTTCTTATTTGTGAGGTTGGATTTGAATAGTAGATCCAAGCAACTTGCTCACCGTGGTTTTTCCCTTGGGTTTTCCATGTAAATCTGGTTTTATGGGTATGTTCTTCTATGTTCTTGTATCTCTCATTCTTTAAATGTTAACATTAGCTTGAATATTGCTGAAAGTAAAGTAATTTGACTAAGTACTGATCCACCCCCCTCTTAGTACTTTTTGTAAGTTCAACATAGTATATGTTACATTTGATTTTGATCATGATGAGAGTTTGATATTGTTTAGGGTAAAAATGGATTTGTTGATCTCTTTTGTGGTTTAGATGTTAAAATCCTCCTTTCACCCTAACATTGAAGGATCTAGGGTCGAGTGGCGAGCACTATCATACCCTAGGTCACTTGCAAATGAGGGGAAGTTTGGATTAGGGAATTAATTATCAATTTTTCCTTCTCCTATGCTCAATTGACCATTAAAAACCTAATTATGCAAATACGACAACAAATTATCGAATTACAGAAAAAGCTCTTACAGACGGGAGTAAAATACCAAATTACAGAATACCTATTTTTGGGGTTCCGAAGCAGAATAGTTGGGGACGCTGGAGCGGGTGCCCAAGCCCAAGGTACCTACTTTTTCAAGGAATCTGGATGTCCTTCAGACACTGATCAGCCCTGTAACTTCTATTTTCTGGAAACAGTCTGCAGAGGACACTTGAGCGAGTGCCCTAGTCCCAGAAGTGGTCCTTTGTCTATCTTTTCTTCAAATCCTAAATCCCTGATGTCTTTCCAGCCTTCCTATAACTCCACTTTTCCTGGATGCGACACCTATAACCTGCAATCACAAGACTTGGTTTGGGGGTTGTGTTGTTTATAGGTTTGCCTCAGTCAAACCCCAGAGGACACTTAAGTCTCCAAACAACATTGTTAGATAAAGAGGGCATGCCCTTGTGAGGTAAAGGCCAAAACCAAAGGAATCAATGATAAAAACACAATGATATGTCACCTTGTAGTGAAGCTTTCATGGAGGAAGATGCTCTTCATGCCATGAAGGAATTGATGCTGAAATCTGCAATTATCAATGCACAAAACACACAAGTCTGCTCTTGCAACATAATAGAAAGCCTTGAATCACCTTGAGAATGCCTAAAGTTC
Organism: Cunninghamia lanceolata; assembly: GCA_027924645.1. NCBI lineage: Eukaryota > Viridiplantae > Streptophyta > Pinopsida > Cupressales > Cupressaceae > Cunninghamia > Cunninghamia lanceolata. The sequence continues at coordinate 13,732,469 of BSBN01000193.1, forward strand.
ACAATAACAATCTAGTTTATAAATGAATACCTACATATGTTTATATATGCATCTACAAGCACTCCCGCCAAGATATTTGAAATTCAAACTTATCGTGTCGGCAAAGGGGCCCAATAACGGTCACTAACCAACACCCAAAAATTGAGGCTGCCTTAAAATAGGGCAGGATTAGGGTGCGGGTGCCCAAGTCCTCCCCCCTATTTTAGGTAGGGTACAGCTCAAGGGGTCCTCCTAGGTCCTATTTGTCATGGGACTTAGGTCTCATTCCTTCAGGATGCTAAAATATGAACTAAAATGTCCTAAATGCACTCTAAAGACCCGAGAGCTAAACCTTATGAGGGAAAAGCCCCCAAGGGGACATTTTTTGATGTTACAGATACAATTTTTATTTCTATTTTACATTTGGTACACGAGCCTAGTTTGACTTTGTGGGTCGAGTCATAGCAGAGATGGTGCCCACCGTACATATCCAGCGACCGGTGTGAGCTAGCTATAGGCCATAGCAAACTATAGGGCAGCATGTGGATGTGTTTGAGCCTATTGCACAGCTAAGAGCAACTTATGAGGAGGCCATTATCGAGAGAGACTAGGTGTTCTAGAGGGCATTGAGTGTCGAGGCGGCATGAGATGCCTTCGAGATACAGCTAGGTTAGACTCTAGTGGACCTTCAAGCAGCGAAAGTAGGACCAACGCCCATGATGGACCATCTACTTGTGAGATCTCTGCAAGTAGAAGTGGACCAGCTGCTAGTCAAGATAGATCGACTACAACAGTTGTATTTAGATGGTCAGGTGGAGGCAGCATAGTTCAAGGGTGAGATCAGGGGCCTACAGACATAGAGTGGATCTAGGAGTCACTCACAGTGTATAGCCTTTCATCAATATCCATCCATTACACAACCATGACTAGGTCTTGAGGAGTCACGTAGCCATAGTCATGTAGATTGATGAGACTTGTATATTGTTGATGTATGGTTATGACACACCACATTTTGTTGTAGTGGTGATTATGTATCAAAACTTTTGTATGTATATATATGAGCATTTTGACACTTTTGATTGATATTGTTACATATCTATGTGACAATATAATTAGATATCATATGTGATCTTATTGAAACAATGCTATGGATTGTTTAATAAATTGCGACAAAGATCTAATTAAATGTGGTAAATTGAAATGTATGTGACAATTAAATATAATTTTCATCTAAATATATAACATAATGATATTTTTTAATAAATAAGACAATAATTTAATTGATACATGTATTGATAATATTTTTTTTCTAGATGAATCATGTGATCCAATTAAATAACTTGTTGAAGTAGCTTAATTAACTAAAACAATGATCGTCTAGCATACACACATGTTGAATTAAATACAATTGTGATCTAACTAAACAACATGATAACATTGTTTAATCAAATATGACAATGATCTAATAACATGGTGCACAAATCAACTAAATGTATGCTAACAAGTAATTCTCCGTACTAAGAAAACTGCTTTAAGAATTCAAGACACTTGCATGTTTGTCAGGAACAAAGCAATATATATTAATAGATAAGAATATTAACTATCTAACATGATGTACTTTAAATAAGTGTTATCATAACATTCAGAAATAAAATAATGTAATGAAATTTTTAAGTTTAGGAAAGAAAATTAAGCATAGTATCTACGTAAGTGATGTTGGCATTGGCATTGTTTGTCATTGATGTCAAAGATTGAGATGTTGGTAGAGTTGTGTTTGGTCTTCAGGCTAGGATGTGTTCATTCTATCTCCTTATTTGATGTTGATATGTTAGTCATCTCTCATGCTTCATCTCTCATGTTGGTCAAGTGATGATATGGTTTAGTCTGATTGATGAATAGGTTAGGTATTTGTTTCATTACTTCCATCTTGCAATGTTTGGTGCAAGTCATCATTATTCATAGTTCAGAGGTCATTCATAGCTCAAAGGTTATCAGTGACTTGGTTATGATGATGATCATGCTTAAGAAGTGTTTAAGGTAAAATTTGGATATGGTTTGATTTGATGGTTTATGTGAATCCTCCTTTCACCTCTAAATATTCAAGGACTTTAGGTCGAGTAGGAATCTACTATCAGTCCTTCAGTCACTTGGAATGAGGGAAAATTGGAATTGTGTATATTTGTTGTTCAATTATGTCTAATTATGCTCAAACCCTAATTATGCAAATTTAGAAGCAAACGGACAAATCATAGAAAATGTTCACACTCAAAGATACTAAATGATAATCAAATGCATACTAGATTTTGAAGTTCAGGAAGCGGAATAGTTAGGGACTAATGAGCGGGTGCCCTAGTCTAGTGCCACACTTTTTGTCAGGATCTGGAAACCTTGTCTGTAACTTGTTCATATTGTTCCAAAGATTTTCCTATTGTAGGATCCAGAGGACTAATGAGCGGGCGCCCAAGTCCAGCTCCCTATTTTCTCTTCCGATCTACAATTTTGATAGTCTACAATGCTCTCCTGCAACTCCACTTTTCCTGCTCTTGCAACCTGTAACTTGTAATCATGAAAAAATGGGTTGGGGGTTGTGGTGTTTAGAGGCTTGCCTCTTTCAAGCCCCAGAGAGACATTCAATTCTTCCGAACACTATTGTTAAAGAAAGAGTGTGCATCCCTATGGCATAGAGGCAAAATCCAAATGATAAATGATTGAAAACACAATTGATATCACCTTGTAGTGAAGATCTCATGGAAGGAAGAAGCTCTTCATTCCATGAGGAGTTGGCTACTCAAATCTGCAAATACAAACAAAAAAATAATGCTCTGCTCTGCAACACAATGAATACTTTGAATGCTCTAATCACAAGAATGCCTTGAATCACTTTCACAAAATCTTGTCAATCCAAAATTCTATCTAATTTCCATCTAGTTTACAAATGAATGCCTAAACATGCTTATATATACAACTACAAACATTCCCGCCAAGAATTTCATAATTGAAGCTTACCGTGTCGGCATTGGACCTAAATAACGGTCACAAATTGACACTTAAAAATTGGGCCTGACCTAAAATAGGGTAGGACTAGGGCATGGGCGCCCAAGTCCACCCCCTATTTCAAGTAGGATTTGTCACAAGTGCATCCCCTGAGCCCAAATTGCCATGGAACTTCAGGGTTTTCTCATCGGGAAGTCAGATTAACTTGAAAAATGCTCTAAATGCATAAACAGGACCCAGGAGCTAAACCTTAAGAGGGAAAAGCCCACAAGGGGACATTTTCTAACGTAACATTTAGCCCCCAATTTAATGTATGTATGAACACAAGGCCAATACATGCATTAAAGGATTGTCAACAAACACAGCAGACATGCCAAGCACAGAAAAGACATGTCAATCACAGAGAGGACAGTAATAGGCACGCAAAACACAAAGAAGATAGTTATAGTCACGCAAAACACGGAGAATATAGCATTGAAGACACGCAAAACATAGTGAATACAATGAATGTAGTGAAGACAAAGATGATTTTCTTTTTCTTTTTCTTTTTCATTTTCATATGTATAAGATGTAGATGCAAGTACAGGAAAGTAAACACACCACCCATAATGCAGGAGGGACTCATTGCCACCGGTCTTTAAAATGCATATGTGGCAACACACATACAATACACGCCAAACAAAACAAGCATGCCATACAAATCCCAAAGCATAGGAGGGGCTCATCACCACCAGTCTTTAAACTATGCTCGAGAACAAACACGCAATACACACACATTTGGAAGTGTTGTGATGTTCACAACATGCCCCAGTTTACCCTCTAGCAAAATGAGGACCCTATTTTCTTTTTCTTTTTGTGGTTTGGTCCTACTTGGTGGTAGAAGGGAAAATGTACTTGATGCTGGAAACATGTGAAAAATCAAAATGCATAGTACTAGAGAGAAACAGGGGTTACTAGTGAATTCTGCATGAAAAATGATTTAGGGTTGTTTTTTTAACCAACTTGAAATTCCTAGTATTTCATGAAATAAGGCAGTTTTGATAAAAGTGAAATGTTCAATTACATTTGTATCTCATGTAAAAATTTCTTTGTATATGAGATACTAATGTTGTCGTATTGTGGTGCAATCGGGTTTTTTTGTATCGTGTTTTTTGCATGTATATCTTGAATGTTCAAACTTAAATATGCAAACATGAACCCGATTGGATTCTGAGGTGAATTGAATAAGCATTGGATTCCGTGATTGTATTTGGTATTGTATTGTATGTCTAAACTCATGCATTCAATATACAAATAAAGGAGTGTACATGGCTGAACCCAAAAAGAGTATATAATCCGGTTTATAAAAGTCAAAATCTGAACAAATGTTATATAGTATATCTGTATGTATATATGTTTGTATCTAAAATATAGGTAAAATGTCGGGTTTCAAAAAGAAGTTAAAAGTAATTAAAGTTGGAGGGGCCCACAAAAGTATTATCATAAGATGTATCCAACATGCAAAGGGTAATATACATAAAGTTATATACAAAGGCAGACTCGACATTAATTCAAATGTGGCTCATAACAAACTAAAGTCCATGATGTTTGTATGTATCTTAGGTTGTATGTATTATGCAAACATGATATACAAAAGGTAAAGATACAACGTCAAAATTAACATAAAGTCAAAGCTAAGTTGATACATCTTTTAAATCCGCACTTGTATGTGTGAATGTATATATTGCATGTACATTGCGAAATACAAAAGTTAGATATAAGGCCGGACGGGAAATTAAATGCAATATGCTTCAAAAATCCGCTGGAGTCCAAGTTTGTATGTTTCGATGATTGTATAAAATATACATAGGAATATACAAAATCTGATATAAAAAATTTTGAATGGTGAAGTATGTATGCATGATAAACAAAGTAAGTGGGAATTAACGTATACAAAGTTCAAAATATGAATTAAAGAGAAAGTTAGACACAGACTGAACTATATGCATTAATTACAACATTCAATATGCATCTACCACTAGAAACTTAGAATTTGAATAGGTTAAAAGTGATATTTGATTATGTTTATTTTCATAATTGCATTTGAAAGTTAAAATTGTAGACAATTTCACATAGCTAGAGAAAAGGGCGATTCAGGAGATGAATAGAAATTCAAGAACAGTAACGGAGTAAGGTTTGAATGGTAAATCTTTGTCGACATTCTAAGGGTCAAACTGGTTACGAATACAGGTATGTACTTCAAGCACCGTTGAAATTCAGTCAAATGAAATTGGGATTAGTTATAGTAATGTTAATTAAGAAAATAATGTGAGGTAGTGCACATTACTATAGTTAATTATAGGAAATAGGTTTGATATTGTTAAAATTTTGTAAATTCCAAATAGAGTAAACGACAAAAACCCTAGGGTAACTGTTAAAAGAGTAAAAATTCATGGTAAAACCCTAGAATTATGCACAAATGAGAGTGTAAAATGTATAAATTTTCTTGGTAGGATGGCACCTAAACAAAAGAAGGTGGATACCACATCTACTGGTGAAAAAGAGAAATTTAAAAAGGAAAGAAAACTGAAGAAAGAAGTGGTTAGGGAAGAATTGTCACCAATCAAGGGATATTCATCTTTGATATATAGCACAAGGGGAACGGTTACATATACAAATCTGGGTCAGTATGATTCAGAGGATGTGTTATAGAAAATTACGGCACCAGATGCCACTCCTAACATGGCAAAAATTTGGGAAAAGGGGTTGTACAGGGCTGCTAGTTTTCCTTTGGCGATGGAGGCCTAGGATTTGATATTGGGGTGCATAAGTAGATATGATTTGAATACCAGGAGGATAATGCATAATGGGCAGGTTGTTGCAGATTTGTCCACAGAGGGAATAGCCAGAACATTTGGCTTGGAGATTAAGGATCAAATGATGGATGTTGATATGGATCAATATGCTTTGGATTTCACTAAAAATGAGAAAGAGTGTAAAACTACAATTTTCTATGAGTGGTATACAGCAGAAAATAAACCAAAGGCTGCAGTAAGAGTGCCAAAGAATTTGTACAGGATTGACTTCAAAGAAGAAATACACATAATGATCACATTGTTGAGGAGGATGGCTAGATTAAAAGATGCAACAAAGTTTGAACCATGGATGTTCACCATCATCCAGTATATCAGAGAAAAGTCTGGAACAATTCATTGGGCTAGGGCTATCAATACTGTAATATACAAACAAGTAATGGCATTTAAAAAGAATAGAAAATTCTATTTGTCTTCTTATGTGATTTATGCATGTGCAGTTAAAATGCCACCATTGGTTGGGATTGACAGAGTGGGTACCTTGGGGAATGGCCTAGGTCAAAAGTTGGTTTATGAACATTATCCTGATCTACAAGAGGAGAATGCACTACGAAAGTATGCAAGAGTTAATGATGTATTCTATACTTATTTGCTAAGAATTCTAATAGGAGATAAGGACATAAGGTTATCAGAAAAGGCAACAAATGCTATAAGCCTTTTCAGCTCTTGGTATATACAATTCCCTACCTTTACATACATAAGAACTGAAGGGTTTGAGGGTAAACCATTCAAGTTGCCAAGGTATCCTCCGAACAGATTAATTGTATTAGAATTCTCTAGGTAGATTCTAAATGTGTTCAGAATGTATAAGAAGAAGTTTGGCAGAGGAAACATCAAATTCCCTTGGAGACTTGGTAATTATTCATGTTATAATGAGGATATAGCTCAAGAATCAGAGAGGGAGCTGAGATACTATGGGTTTGAATAATTTGACTTAGTCATGCATTTTGACCCTTTCCATAGAATTCAAAACTACAATGATAAGAAATATAGACACCAAGTACACATTGAGGATTTTTGGTCAAATTGTGAGAATGAAAAGAGGTGAGGAAAAGGGCTCATCAAAGATTGACATTAGAAAAAATGAAAACCATGGGGGAAATCAATGTACCCCAAGAAATTAAAAAGGATGATGGAAAAGTATTACACAAAAGCTATGAAAGCAAGGGCTTGGCACTAATGCCCACTAACGAACCAAATTGGGAAGAGCCAACAGAGACATCCTTGGAGGTGATATCTAAACTGGTTATTTTATTTTCCAAGACATGGATAAATGACAAATTAGAAGAGATTAAGGCTTAGGGTATTGTAGCCACATATCAAAAGAAGGGAAAGAAGAGAGAAAGAGAAAATGAAGATGAGTTACTATGTTTCTATGAAAAAAGGAGAAAATTTGTAGAAACTACAATTCTTGACAAGGGAAAGAATGCCACACTTATGGATCCTTATGCTCTTGGTATCACAGTCACCTTTCCTTCAAGTACATTTATAGAAGAAGGGACATCAAGCCAAGGGGATAAGATAGAACAGGCACAAACACCAAGGGTTAATGTAGAGCAAGTGCAAAATCTAGAAGTGTTAGCAGAATAGCGTACAATAAAGGCTGTGATCATAGACACCCCAAAAGGGAAGGTATAGATACCCACTGTGATTGTTGATGCTCCATGGGTAGGAACAAGACAAAATCCTATATCCACTGATTCTACACATGAAGAGAGAAGACAAGGCTACATAAAAGTCAAACAAGAATTGATTGAAGAGAAGCTGCAAGAGTCAAAAAGCCAAGAGGTAAAAAAGGTGAGTGAAATTGTAAACATTGATAATGACAGTAGTGATGAGGAGCAGACACAATTTGGAGCAACTATAGGGGTAGAGAGTGAAGAGGAAGAAGAAACATCAAAAAGCTCCCCTATACTAGAGGAACATAATGCTCAAATCTCAATGGAAAAACTGTAAACCCCAATGACAAAAGATTAAAATATACAAGAAGACCTAGAGACAGTGGACCCATTTGGTCAACTTGTGTCGCCAAAAATCATAAAAGAAGTGCAGGTTGTTGCACAACAAGTAGCAAAAGAAAAAAAGGAAAAAGAAGAAGAGAAAACTACATAAGGGCTTGATGTATCTTCAAGTCAACCATCACAGTCAGAAAAGGTAAGCATGCCTAAAAATGTACAAGTTCAAACTGAGGTGCAGATAGAGGAAGTAATGTCATCAGGCATTTGTGATATTAATGTTTTGGGTGTCCCAAATATCAGTATTGAGCAAAGCAAAGAAAAGGAGAGCTCAGAAGAGGAGGATACTGGAGAAGATAGAGAAGAGGAGGAAGAAGAAAAGGAGAATGAAGAGGAGGAGCCACAATAGCAAGACAATGCATCACCATCACCGCCACATGGGCAACCACCTACAGAGAAGAATCCTCCACCACAGAAACAACAACAACAGGAACAAGTGGAGATAGAGAAACCTCAAGAAGAGGTGATAAATGAAAAGGGGGCAGAAACTAGCAAGGAAGCACCAGCTTGGATAGGCTCAGAGGTAAGAAGAGAAAAAGCAGAGGTGCAACTAGTCCCTAGAGACATAAAAATCTTATTGGGTGGTCACACTTCACAAAAAGAAAGGAGAAAAACAAGGACCATGTCTGCTATAAAGAGAAACCCATCTGGATCAAGAACTCTAGAGTTGGCCATACCCCAGAAAGACAAAGCAAAGGGAGAAATGAACCTGGAAGATTACCAATTGCTCAACATAGATCTTGGGTATGTGACTAGAGAACAACACATTGCAGAGTGGGAGGATATGAACAAGGTGACCATTGAGATGATGAGAAAAGATAAGGATAAATTTGATTATTTGAAAGGACACATTGTCCAATTGCAGTAGTTTATTCAAGGGATGTTTGACCCCAATGTTAGTATGCCAGATTTACCTACAGACCTAGCCATTTCATCAAAGGATCAAGTGACTGAAATGTAAAATAAGAAAATTGTAGCAAGCATTTTTTAAGAATGGCTCAGTGCATTTATTCAAAAGGGAGAGAATACAGTAAGGCAGGCAATTACCAATTGGGCTATTGCCCTTGCAGAGAAAAACAATTGCAATATCAATATACATAATTGCCAATCCAGAGTAAAAGAAAATAGTTATGAGCTAAAGTAGGTTGAGGCCATGAAGGAGAGGATTGAAGAATTGATAAGAGAGGGAGTACTAACACCTCAAATGGAAAACCAAATACCAAATTACAAATTAGAGTTGAAATTTGAAGATGACATCTTAAGAGGTTGCATGGAGAATTCTTAGGATTTGGAAGAAATGGCTGATGATATAATAAAGAAACACATGAAGATAATACAAAGACATATTGGGCATAAGTGCCTAGAAACACCAGTGTATGATGCGGGAATGGTAGTAAAAGAATTAAAGGTCATTTATATACCTTGCCTAGAATGTCCTGCAGCTAATCTGAGTATAGAGATGATTGATTCCATTATGGAATTAAATGCTAGGATAAAGAAGTATCAGAAAAATAGAGAAGAGGTAGAAAAGAAAACAAAAAATATTGAAAGAAAAAGTTGAATTGCAGCAATATACATGGATGGAAAGACAAAGGAGTACTCATATTTCTATGGTAGCATTGATATCCAGATATGCACAATACTTGAAGAAAAGGGGAGAAGATTCAAAGACAGGCACTAGTGGCAGTAAGTAATTCCCTTTTGGTATATTTCAAAGTGCTTTGACGTTGTCAATTTTCTCTTTTTGTGAAAGTCAACAAATAGAGAAAGTCAAGGGAAATATTTCATGTTTAAAAGATCCCAATGGCATCCTTTGAGCCAAAGGGAATATTCCTATAGATATTTTGAAGAGCGGTTGGGAAATGTTTCCCACCATTGATTTTTATAAGTTTGAATTGAAACCATTGATTGGTTTTTTTGTAACTGTAGCAAAGGGAGATTTAAGTCTATATAAGGAACTCTGCTACTTGTATTTTAAGTACATAGGGATTCATAACATTTAGCCTCAGAATGTATTAGCAATTTTTACTACAAAAGGAAGTGATTCTTAAGTGAATACTTTGAGCATTTAGTGATTTAGAGAGGTCGCCTGTGTCTGCATCAAGGAGTGTGTGGAAGGTCCTGCCTCCTTCATGTATCTATAAAGACGTTTGTGGGTTTCAGTAATTTTGATCAATTCAATAAAAGTCATAGCTACATTGTAAATTCAAAATGACTTTATATATCAAATGAATGCAAACCTTAGAATTCTGCATCTATTTCAGAGTGTTTTCTAATTCAGGTGTTTTGTTTGATGAATTTTTCTTTAAAAGATTTCAATTCTTTATGTATGTTCATGGAAATGCTCAGGATTTACATATCAGAATTTGATTGTGGTTGAATTATTTAGGATCATTTTAGCTTGCCATACGTGGATAGCAGAACGTTCTATCCTATCTAAAATAGAGTTTCTAACCTTATCTTTTCTAACTTTTCTTAAAAATCTTGAAATAAGTAGCATGCACGCAGTTATCTAAAGGAAATTGCTATTGATTTGCATAAATACTGGTGAATTATAAATATCTTCATAGCTTTCATATAAATTTGAGGTACAAAGCGATTTTTTATTCATATTCATGTAAAGCTTTGTAGGAAAGTAGTAAATTCATGCAAATAGATGTTTACTTTGGTGAAATTTGAGATTATTTGCATACAATAAACCAGTCTAGTCATTACATGATACTTAAATTACGTAAGGCCCCTTAAAACAAAACAGCTTCACATTGAAACCTGAGTGAATTCAACACTACCATGACCTGGTTAATGTAGACTTGGAATTGAGAAGTATTTATGATATTTCTCCATATTCTTCAAGATAAGCTAAGATTCTTTGTGAATTTTATCTCTGTTATGTTGAATAAAACCAACATCAACAGTTTTTGGCACTAGAAGGAGGGCCTTATAGGATTTGAGGTAAGTTTTGTATAGGCTGGCTAACAATACAGATCGAGTGACCAGGTCTAGGTCCAATATAGGTGACATCTTCCCACAATTACCTGATAGACGACAGAATAAGAGTCCCTTGATTTGGAATTCTAGAGTAGTGCAGATAGTAAGTTCATAAAGTACTCCTCCAAGATCACCGTTGAGTATACTGAACATAATAAGCCCTGACGGCTCCACTTTCAGATCATTGAATCTTGGTTCAGGTCAACCTAGAAGTCCTAGCCCTCCTAGAAATCCAAGTCCTCCTAGAAGTCCTAGTCCACCTAGAGGTCCATCTATGGCATACTTCAATGTTAATTCTCCCATACTGTTCGCTAATTATCATGAGATGCCTAAGAATCCCAAGAAAATTTGTCCTAAGTATCAGCTACATCAAGATCCAGAGGATCATATCTAAATTTTCAAAGAGGCTTGCTTTAGAGTAAGATTAGAACATGAGGATGTAGTTTGCAAGTTGTTCCCATTCACTTTCAATGAGCAGGCTTCCAATTGGTATGTAAATTTGCCAAATAGTCACATTACCACCTGGGAACTAATGGAAGAAGCGTTCTTATCTAGGTTTAGAGGTCCAGTTGAGCCTTCACTTTTGTATCGTAAATTAGCAGAAATCAAGAGAGGTGAAGGAAAGCTCATAAGTAACTTTAATGATAGGTTCCAAAAGGCTTACTCAAAATTAGTTGATCCATACACTGTGATGGCCGACGCAATCTTAGCAATGTATTACACTACTTTAGATCCTTTGACTACAATGTTTGTCAAAAGACAAATACCTGCCATAGATACTATGTCAAAAGCTTATAAGGAAGCAGTGAAAATTAACCAAGAAATGAGGCAGACAACTTATAGTCCTTTTGTGAGTATAGGGAATATTGTAGTTCCAAACCAAATGCAACCATGGAATGGTGTTCCTATGCATCATACTCTATTGTTAAATCCATTGCCTGTCTACACACCAGTATATAACCCTGTCCCTACTCAGGCCATAGTCCCATACACAAGTAATGGTGTTAATAGTAACCAGGCTAATGGTCAGTCATTCTTTCAACCTCCTCAAGATGCATACATGGCTAAGACACAAGACGATAGGGAGGAGATGAAAGAGATTACTACACATTTAAGAAGGTTAACAACTGAGGTGACTTAGTTGAGAAATGATCATTTTTATGGCAGAAATCCTCAGAGTCAAAATCATAATCAAAATCATAATCAAAGTCAGAGTCATAATCAAAATCAAAATCAAAACCAAGGACAAGGATCACAAAATAGAGGGCATAATGGAGATAGTAAAGCTTGGGGAAATGATAATAGAAATCCAAATCAGCCTAAGCCTCCCAGAACTTGGAACACAAGACCAAATAATGGCATTCTAGCTTCTCCATTTGAGAATCTAGATAATCAGGAGTCTAAACAGCCTGCTAGAGTATAGATGGCCAATGTAGCACTAAAAAATTGGTGTAGGATTCATAATACTAGCGCACACACTGAGCTTGACTGTCCATAGTTTCATTTAGCGGCTAGTATCTTTAATGTAGAGGTACAAGCTCCTACATCTAAGTTCCTAATTCCTAAGGGAAATGAGATAGTACCTTCAGGGCTTGAGTCTGCTATGGTATTGGAGAGTTTTACATTATCAACCAAAGAGGAAGAAAATCAAATAGTAAACGATGAACCATATTATTGTGAAAGCTTATATCTAGAATCAACCTTAGTGCTAGAAACCTTCTAGTTTCCCTTTGAAACTAAAAATGAGGTGTTGTGTGAGCTAGACGAGGTACAAGCCTTTCAACAATCTAATAGGAATCATACTTACAATTTGAGGAGTAATAACAAACCAGGAGGTCCTTTTACTACCTCCACACCTCCAAATAACGTTAACACTCCACCCAATCAGCATGCAAGTAATAACCCAGTGCCTCCTAAAGCTAGTCATCAAGGGGTTGGTGTTTCTACAACATCAAAGGTTCAGGTAGGAAAGGCAGATTCTAATGAGACTTCAAAACTAATTAACTACCTGTCTGAAGAAATTAAAAAGATAAAGGTTAATGTACCTTTATATGAGTTACTAAGGAGTCCAGGGGTACAAAATGCATTCATAAAATCACTAGATGAGTTAGGACCTAGAGATAATCCAGTAGTTTTAGACAATCATGGTTAAAATACATAGACCAAAGATAAAGTTAAGAATGTTGAACATCCTGCAAGCACTAACATAGTAATGTATGGAGAGAACGAGTCTCCTTTTCTATTAACCTTGAGGATTTTTGGAAAAAAATTACATAATTATATGGTTGATTTAGGAGCTTCAGCTAACATCATGCCATTAGGGATATGCAAAACTTTAGGTCTTACCCCTACAAAGTCTACCAAGGTTGTTACACAATTAGATAAATCTGAGGTCAATGTGATAGGTGAACTGATGCATATTCAAATGCAATTAGCTTCTGATCCTAGAGTAAATCAGTACATTGATATTCAGGTTGTTGATATTCTAGTTAATTATGGCATGTTGTTGAGTAGAGATTGGTTCAAAACCCTGAACAAATATATGGCGACAGATTTCTCACATGTGGTTGCCTTAGAGGGGTATTCCAAACCAAATTAGAATTGAGGTTGAGCCTAGGATGAAGCACATGATCACAGAGTATAATAGGACAAATGAGGTATTGTATGCTTCTGTCGAACCAGGTGTTTATAGGGTTTCAAACAGAGGAGTCCAAATAGAAGAAATTTTAGCTTTTGACATTGGAACAAAATCTACTAATAGTGGAACAAATGTGTTTGTTGATTCTAATCATGGTTCTTCTAATGAAGAAGATAATGTAGTCAGTAACTTCAATCAAATCATAAGACAAGAAATGGAGAAATGCATCCAATAGGAAATTCCTATCCAATGTGGTTTGTATAAGAATTGGTGTAGAGTGCATAAGACTTCCCATTCTGAAGAGAACTGTGGAATGTGCAGAGACATAATTGAATATCAGCACAGGAAGTGTGTGGATTTAATGGGGAAACAAAAAGGAAAAGGTGTCCTTAATGAGCCTAAGTTGCATTTCCATGAAGATGCTAACAGGTTGTTAAAGAATCCAAGTGAGGATGTGGAAACAAAAGGTATCAACCATTCTGAATTTCATAAACTCACAAAGAATACGGTGATATCTACAAATCAGAAAAGGATACATGAGAATATGTGTGTTCCTATAAAATGTGAGGTAAGTAAAGTACTTCCTGTTAAAATAAAGGGTCTAGTTCATAAAAACAAAAATAACATGTGGACCCTAAAATGTGATGGATCGAAATCCAAGCAAGGGGTAGGAGCAAGAGTTGAACTCATTGATCCAAATGGTAAGTCCTTTTTGGTAGCATATAGACTCCAATTTCCCTGCACCAATAACGTAGCAGAGTATGAAGCTCTAATTTATGGACTAGTGATGGCCATAAAGAAAAAGGTAAAGGTATTCAAGGTATTTTTTAATTCTAAGTTGGTAGTTAGACAAGTTAGGAGGTTGTATGCATGTAATTTCAAAAAAATGGTTAGTTATAGGCATAGGGTATGGGATCTGATTAAATCTTTTGATGCTTTTAACATTAAACATATCCCTAGGGAATTGAATCAATGACCAGATGCCTTAGCAGTGGCTGCTAGTTCTTCAGAACCCCTAACTTTGTCAGGACTGAAGTGATTTGTTGTAGAATTGGTAAATGTACCAAGTATACCAGACAATGTGATGCATTTTCAAGTGTTTGAGGGTGATCAACAGATTGTGGATTTTATCACTTGTCATGATGTGTTTGAAACGCAAATTATTGATGAGCAAGAAAGACTAGATGTATCTTGGGATGAAGAGGATATAGTGGAGTTGAAAAGTAATTTCCTTCCCAAGGGAGTGATAGAATTGGAGAGGATCTTTAACTTTGATGGAGTGGTTAGACAAAAGGATCTTCCTAAAACTGAAGGAGGTAAGTGTGATCCTTTCAACTTAGGGACAGAGCAAAATCCTCATAATGTATTAATTGGAAAAACTTTCTCTGATGAATTAAAGAAAGAAATTGTAGAAGTATTGAAAGAGTATAAACATGTGATTGCTTGGACTTACGAAGATTTGAAAACATATGATACTTCTATCATAACACACGTGATCCCATTAAGACCAGGGGTGAAACCATTTAGATAAAAACAAAGGCCAGTGAATGCTATATTAGAGCCCCTAATTTTTGAAGAGGTTAAAAAATTATTGTCTGCAAGGATAATTTCCAGTAAGACATTCTACCTGGGTAGCTAACTTAGTACCTTTAAGAAAGAAAAATGGAGACATCAAACTTTGTGTTGATTTTAGAAATCTTAATAAGGCGTCTAAAAAAGATAATTACCCTTTGCCTCCATTAGATGAAGTTTTACAAGAAGTGAATGGAGCTAAAATGATGTCCTTGATGGATTTTCTGGTTATAATCAGGTTTTGGTAGACAAGGAGGATAGGCTAAAGATAACATTCACATGTAAGTGGGGTAATTATGCATACAGAAGAATGCCATTTGGCCTAATCAATGCAGGTGCTACATTTCAAAGGGCCATGGATATTGCATTTCAAGAGTTAACATGTAAATGCATTATGATTTACATGGATGATCTAACTATGTTTTCTAAGGAAATGTCTATCTATGCAGATGACTTGAGGAAAGTGCTGAAAAGATGCGAGAGGTATGGAACTTCTCTAAATCCAAAGAAATGTTCATTTGGTGTAATTGAGGGTAAGTTACTGGGACATATTATTTCTGAAAATGGAATCTCCATCGACCCAGACTGAGTGGAAGGAATTAATAAGTTACAATTGCCAAGCAGTAAGAAAGAATTGAAATCATTTTTTGGCAAAATTAATTTTGTTAGAAAATTCATTACTGGATTTGTAGAAATTGTGCAGCCATTGAATTCTATGTTGAAAAAGGATGCCAAGATAGAATGGACACCAGTGGCTAAAGCAGCATTTGAGGACATTAAAGTAGCTATCTCTGATGCTCTAGTACTAGCCAGTCCAAATTACACTAAACCCTTTTATATTTACTCTTTTGCATCTGAACATTCATGTGCAGCAGCTTTAACGCAAAAAGGAGAAGAAAATGAGGAAAAGCCTATTGCCTTCATGAGTGCTCCGTTGAAAGATGCTCAGTTGAAATACTTGGATGCTAAAAGACATGTTTTTGCATTGGTAAGGGTAGTAAAGAAGTTTAGACATTATATTCTAAGAAGTCAGATCAAAGCCATAGTACCTGATGCAACAGTAAAAATGCTATTGATGCAAAATGAGCTTGGAGAGAAAAGAGCTAAGTGGATAACAATTTTACAAGAATTTGACATGGAAATCATACCCATGAAGTTAGTCAGAGGGTAGTCCTTAGTACAGACCATAGCCAATACTAATCCTAATTTGATAAAGTAGCAGTATGTGTTGAATACCAGCAATACACCAGGATTGTATGATGACCTCACTACATTTCTAATATTAGGAAAATACCCTAATCGGATGAAATCTTCTTAAAGGAGAGCCCTAAAGATTAAATCTCAGAGGCATATGGTGCAGGGTGGTCTGTTATTCAATAAAAATCATGATAAGATATGCTTAAGATGTTTGAATAGAGATGAAGCAGATAAAGTGTTGCTGGAACTTCATGACAGATATGGGACAGCACATGGTTCTCATCTAGCAACAACACATAAGATTTTAAGGTCGGATTACTATTGGCCTGCCATATTCAAAGATACAAAAGACCACATCAGAAGTTGTCATACATGCCAGACAACAGCAGATAAAGGGAGATACCAGACGCATCCATTGCAGCCTGTTATAGAGTCCAGATCATTTGCACAATAGGGACTTGACTTTATTGGAGTTATTAATCCTCCATCATCAGTTGGACACAAATTCATTTTGACAGTGACAGATTACTATACACAGTGGATAGAGGCAACATGCTATAAATTTTACACTACTGAAGTTGTCATCAAGTTTTTAGAAGAAAACATCATCACCAGGTTTGGAGCACCTTATTCTCTGGTATGTGATAATGGTCCTTCTTTCTCTTCTTTAAATTTTTCTAAATGGGCATTTGAATATGGAATCATTCTTAAATTTTCATCCAATTATTATCCTCAGGGTAATGGATTAGCAGAATCAACTAATAAAATCTTGCTAGACATCATTAAAAAGTTAATTGCTAAAAATCCCAAAGAATGGAATACACTGTTGAAATATGCATTGTGGGTAGATAGAACAAAAGTCAAGGAAGCATTAGGAAATTCTCCTTATCACTTAGTATATGGGATTGATCCCATACTCCCAGTCAACTTGAGAATTCCTACATGGAAATTTGCAAATGAATATCTAGGTTTCAATGAACATAGGGAGTCTAGGTTGGTCCAGTTATTACAGTTAGATGAGAAAAGAGACCAGTCCATTGACAAATTTGCAAAACATCAAGTCGCGATTAAAAGGTGGTTTGACAAAAGAGCTAGGGTTAAAACATTCAAGATATCTGATTTGGTTTTATGTTGGGACAAAGCCCATGAAAAGAAAGGGAACCATGGTAAATTTGATAAATTGTGGTTAGGTCCACTACAGGTTTAAGAGATCATAAGAGACAATACTTTTAGGCATAAAACATTAACTGGTGAGGATGTACCATTACCTATTAATGGTCAGCACCTTAAACATTATTTTCAAGCCTAGAATGTGAGTTAATCCTACTGTGTACCGTATTGTAAATATTGTATAGTCTTGTTGTGTTTTGTTTGTCTTGTTTGTTTTGGTGTGTTTGGTTTGGGTTGTTTTGTTGGTTTGTTGTGTTTCTTTTTACTGGGGTCTTTATTTTGATTCAAGGTATGCAGGAGCAGACTGGCAACCAATAAAAATGGTAAAATTTAGAAAATTCAGATAAATCATTTGAAATTTATTTGTGAACTTTCATAGATGTGGGTTGTTGTTTATTTTGTGAAGGATTTTATTTAATATCTGTAGCATGAAGCATTCAAAGAGTCATATAACTGCAAACATTAAAATTCTTTGAATTAGTGTGGGAGGTGGTAGATGTTTGCATTAAGTGAAAAATCTAAAGGTTGGCCTTTTCTACCACTATAATTCCCAACCTTATGCAACAAATCCTATGATGTGCAAATAATGAGCTGAAATGATATATCTTACACAAGGAAAATAAAGAAAAGATCAACAAAATAGAGAATTTATTCTCTTAAGGTCATCTAGATAACTCTACTGGGGCTATAGATGCTTGCTGGTAGTGGGGCTCTATCTAGGGAATTATAGGCGATAACCTTGTCGGGGCTATGGATGCCTGCTGGCAACAAGGCTCTATCCAAGTTTGGCTTAAAAGGTTAAACCCAACTATGTAGGTTAATGCAAATGTTTACTATTTTCTTACTTTGCCAAAGGAGGGAATGAATCAATTGCACACACATAAATTCTTTCGAAAGGTTCAGGTACATTATTGAATACATTCAGTCCATGATGAATAACATTTTCACATATAGGGAAGTTGGAAATTATGATTTTATTTCATTTTGTTTCCTTAATTGTTTGAATTTGGTTGTTTTATTTGGTTTCTAGTTGTTGTGATGTTCACAACATGCCTCATTTTACCCTCTAGCAAAATGAGGACCCTATTTGCTTTTACTTTTTATGGTGTGGTCCTACTTGGTGGTAGAAGAGAAAATGTACTTGATGCTAGAAACATGTGAAAAATCAAAATGCATAGTACTAGAGAGAAACAGGGGTTACTAGTGAATTATGCATGAAAAATTATTTAGGGTTGTTTTTCTAAACCAACTTGAAATTCCTAGTATTTCGTGAAATAAGGCAGTTTTGGTAAAAGTGCAATGTTCAATTACATGTGTATCTCATGTACAAATTTCTTTGTATATGAGATACTAATGTTGTCGTATTGTGGTGCAATCAAGTTTTTTTGTATCATGTTTTTTGCATGTATACCTTGAATGTTCAAACTTAAATATGCAAACATGGACCCGATTAGGTTCTGAGGTGAATTGAATAAGCATTGGATTTCGTGACTGTATTTGGTATTGTATTATATGTCTAAACTCATGCATTCAATATACAAATAAAGGAGTGTACATGGCCGAACCTGAAAAGAGTATATAATCTGGTTTATAAAAGTCAAAATCCGAACAAATGTTATATAGTGTATCTGTATGTATATTTGTTTGTATCTAAAATATAGGTACAATGTCAGGGTTCAAAAAGAAGTTAAAAGCAATTAAAGTTGGAGGGGCCCATAGAAGTATTATCATAAGATGTATCCAACATGCAAAGGGTAATATACAAAAAGTTAGATACAAAGGTGGACTTGACATTAATTCAAATGTGGTTCATAACAAACTGAAGTCCGTGATGTTTTTATGTATGTTAGGTTGTATGTTTTATGCAAACGTGATATACAAAAGGTAAAGATACAACGCCAGAACTAACATAAAGTCAAAGCTAAGTTGATACATCTTTTAAATCCTCGCTTGTGTGTGTGAATGTATATATTGCATGTACATTGCGAAATACAAAAGTTAGATACAAGGCCGGACAGGAAATTAAATGCAATATGCTTCATAAATCCGCTGGAGTCTGAGTTTTTATGGTTCGATGATTGTATAAAATATACATAGGAATATAAAAAATTTGATATACAAAATTTTGAATGGTGAAGTATGTATGCATGATAAACAAAGTAAGTGGGAATTAATGTATACAAAGTTCAAAATATGAATTAAATGGAAAGCTAGACACAGACTGAACTATATGCATTAATTACAGCATTCAATGCTCATCTACCACTAGAAACTTAGAATTTGAACAGGTTAAAAGTGAAATTTGATTATGTTTATTTTCATAATTGCATTCGAAAGTCAAAATTGCTAAGAATTTCACATAGCTAGAGAAAAGGGCAATTCAGGAGCTTAACAGAAATTCAAGAACGGTAACGGAGTAAGGTTTGAACGGTAAATCGTTGTCGACATTCTTAGGGTCAAATCAGTTGTGAATACATGTATGTACTTCAAACACCATTGAAATTTAGTCAAATGAAATTGGGATTAGTTAAAGTAATGTTAATTAAGAAAATAATGTAAGGTAGTGCACATTACTGTAGTTAATTATAGGAAATGGGTTTGATATTGTTAAAATTCTATAAATTCCAAAAACCCTAGGGTAACTGTTAAAAGACTAAAAATTCATGGTAAAACCCTAGAATTGTGTGCAAACGAGAGTGTAAAATGTATAAATTTTCTTGGCAGGATTGCACCTAAACAAAAGAAGGTGGATACCACGTCTGCTGGTGAAAAAGATAAGGTTAAAAAAGAAAGAAAACTGAAGAAAGAAGCGGTTAGGGAAGAATTGTCGCCAATCAGGGGATATTCATCTTTGATATATAGCACAGGGGGAATAGTTACAGATACAAATCTAGGTTAGTATGATTCAAAAGATGTGTTACAGAAAATTACAGCACCAGATGCCACTCCTGACATGGGAAAAATTTGGGAAAAGGGGTTCTACAGGGCTGCTGGTTTTCCTTTGGCGATGGAGGCCAAGGATTTGATATTGGAGTGCATAAGTAGATATGATTTGAATACCAGGAGGGTAATGCATAATGGGTAGGTTGTTGAGGATTTTTCTACAAAGAGAATAGCCAGAACATTTGGCTTGGAGATTAAGGATCAAATGATGGATGTTGATATGGATCAGTATGCTTTGGATTACACTAAAAATGAGAAAGAGTGTAAAATTGGAATTTTCCATGGGTGGTATACAGCAGAAAATAAACCAAAGGCTGCAGTAAGAGTACCAAAGAATTTATACAGGATTGACTTCAAAGAAGAAATACACATAATGATCACATTGTTGAGTAGGATGACTAGATTAAAAGATGCAACAAAGTTTGAACCATGGATGTTCACCATCATCCAGTATATCAGAGAAAAGTCTCAAACAATTAATTGGGCTAGGGCTATCACTACTGAAATATACAAACAAGTAATGGCATTTAAAAAGAATAGAAAATTCTATTTGTCTTCTTATGTGATTTATGCATGTGCAGTTGAAATGCCACCATTGGTTGGGATTGACAAAGTGGGTAACCTGGGGAATGGCCCATGTCAAAAGTTAGTTTATGAACATTATCCTGATCTGCAGGAGTAGAATGCACTACAAAAGTATGCAAGAGTTAATGATGTATTCTATACTTATTTGGTAAGAATTCTAACAAGAGATAAGGACAGAAGGTTATCAGAAGAGGCAGCAAATGATATAAGCCTTTTCAGCTCTTGGTATATACAATTCCCTACCTTTACATACATAAGAACTGAAGGGTTTGAGGGTAAACCATTCAAGTTGCCAAGGTATCCTCCGGACAGATTAATTGTATTAGAATTCTCTAGGCAGATTCTAAATATGTTCAAAATGTATAAGAAGAAGTTTGGTAGAGGAAACATCAAATTCCCTTGGATACTTGGTAATTATTCATGTTATAATTAGGATATAGCTCAAGAATCGGAGAGGGAGCTGAGATACTATGGGTTTGAACAATTTGACTTAGTTAGGCATTTTGACCCTTTCCATAGAATTCAAAACTACATTGATAAGAAATATAGACACCAAGTACACATTGAGGATTTTTGGTCGGATTGTGAGAATGAAAAGAGGTGAGGAAAAGGGCTCATCAAAGATTGACATTAGAACAAATGAGAACCATGGGGGAAATCAATGTACCCCAAGAAATTAAAAAGGATGATGGAAAAGTATTACACAAAAGCTATCAAAGCAAGGGCTTGGCACTATTGCCCACTAATGAACCAAATTGGGAAGATCCAACAGAGGCATCCTTGGAGGTGATATCTAAACCGGTTATTTTGTTTTCCAAGACACGGCTAAATGACAAATTACAAGAGATTAAGGCTCAGGGTATTGTAGCCACATATCAGAAGAAGGGAAAGAAGAGAGAAAGAGAAAATGAAGATGAATTACTATGTTTCTATGAAAAAAGGAGAAAAATTGTAGAAACTACAATTCTTGACAAGGGAAAGAATGCCACACCAAAAAGCAGAGGTGTAGCTAGTCCCTATAGACATAAAGAGCTTATTGGGTGGTCACACTTCACAAAAAGAAAGGAGAAAAGGAACGACCATGTCTTCTATAAAGAGAAACCCATCTGGATCAAGAACTCTAGAGTTGGCCATACCCCAGAAAGACAAAGCAAAGGGAGAAATGAGTCTGGAAGATTACTAGTTGCTCAACATAGATCTTGGTTATGTGACTAGAGAACAACACATTGTAGAGTGGGAGGATATGAACAAGGTGACCATTGAAATGACGAGAAAAGATAAGGATAAATTTTATTATTTAAAAGGACACATTGTCCAATTGCAGCAGTTTATTTAGGGGATGTTTGACCCCAATGTTAGTATGCCAGATTTACTTACACAAAGCTAGCCATTTTATGAAAGGATCAAGTGACTGAAATGGAAAATGAGAAAATTGAAGCAAACATTTTTGAATAATGGCTCAGTGCATTTATTCAAAAGGGAGAGAATACAGTAAGGCAGGAAATTACCATTTGGGCTATTGCCCTTGCAGAGAAAAACAATTGCAGTATCAATATACATCATTGCCAATCCAAAGTAAAAGAAAATAGTTATGAGCTAAAGCAGGTTGAGGCCATGAAGGAGAGGATTGAAGAATTGATAAAAGAGGGAGTACTAACACCTCAGATGGCAAACCAAATACCAAAGTACAGATTAGAGTTGAAATTTGAAGATGACATCGTAAGAGGTTGCATGGAGAATACTCAGGATTTGGAAGAAATGGTTGATGATATAATAAAGAAACACATGAAGAAAATATAAGGACTTATTGGGCATGAGTGCCTAGAAACACCAGTGTATGATGCGGGAATGGTAGTAAAAGAATTCAAGGCCATTTATATACCTTGCCTAGAATGTCCTGCAACTAATCTGAGTACAGAGATGATTGATTCCATTATGGAATTAAATGCCAGGATAAAGAAGTATCAGAAAAATAGAGAAGAGGTAGAAAAGCAAACAAAGATATTGAAAGAAAAAGTTAAATTGCAGCAATATGCATGGATGGAAAGCCAAAGGAGTACTCATACTTCTATGGTAGCATTGATAGCCAGATATGCACAATACTTGAAGAAAAGGGGAGATGATTCAAAGACATGCACTAGCGGTAGTGAGTAATTCCCTTTTTGTATATTTCAAAGTGCTTTGGCATTGTCAATTTTGTCTTTTTGTGAAATTCAGCAAATAGAGAAAGTCAAGGGATATATTTCATGTTTAAAAGATCCCAATGGCATCCTTTAAGCGAAAGGGAATATTCCTAGAGATATTTTGAAGAGCAGTTGGGAAATGTTTCCCACCATTGATTTTTGTAAGTTTGAATTGAAACCATTGATTGGTTTTTTTGTAACCGTAGCAGAGGGGGATTCAAATCTATATAAGGAACTTTGCTACTTGTATTTTAAGTACATAGGGATTCATAACATTGAGCCTTAGAATGTATTAGCAATTTTTACTGCAAAAGGAAGTGATTCTTAAGTGAATACTTTGAGCATTTAGTGATTTAGAGAGGAGGTTGCATGTGTTTGCATCAAGGAGCATGTGGAAGGTCCTGCCTCTTTCATGTATCTGTAAAGACGTTTGTGAGTTTCAGTAATTTTGATCAATTCAATAAAGTCATAGCTACATTGTAAATTCAAAATGACTTTATATATCAAATGAATGCAAACCTCAGAATTCTGTATCTATTTCAGAGTGTTTTCTGATTCAAGCATTTTGTTTGATGTATTTTTCTTTAAAAGATTGCAATTCTTTATGTATGTTCATGAAAATGCTCAGGATTTACATATTAGAATATGATTGTGGTTGAATTGTTCAGGATCATTTTATCTTGCCATACGTGGATAGCAGAACATTCTATCTTGTCTAAAATAGAGTTTCTAACCTTATCTTTTCTAACTTTTCTCAAAAATCTTTAAATAAGTAGCATGCACGCAGTTATCTAAAGGAAATTTCTATTGATTTGCATAAATACTGGTGAATTATAAAGATCTTAGCAGTTTTCATATAAATTTGAGGTACAAAGTGAGTTTTTATTCATATTTGTGTAAAGCTTTGTAGGAAAGTAGTAAATACATGTAAATAGATGTTTACTTTGGTGAAATTTGAGATTATTTGCATACAATAAACCAATCTAGTCGTTACAAGATACTTAAATCGCGTAAGGCCCCTTAAAACAAAATAGCTTCACACTGAAACCTGAGTGAATTCAACACAACCATGACCTGGTTAACGTAGACTTGGAATTGAGAAGTATTTATGATATTTCTCCATATTCTTCAAGATAAGCTAAGATTCTTTGTGAATTTTATCTCTGTTATGCTGAATAAAACCAATATCAATAGGAAGACACAGAGAAAACACGATAGACAAGCGATGGAGTGTTCCTATTTCTAGGTTCAACACCATCTCAAGCACATTACAGGCACAGACCGACGATTGGGCTTCACCACAACAATCACCGAAGACACACTTGAGGGTTGAGTTAGTCACAAAACCGCTCCCCGCCTCTCAATGAGGACTTTTGAAAATGGTAGGACATGCACTCTCCATGAGAAATACACCATCCCTGCCTCCTTAGAGGGCTTAAATGATAGATTTCAAACAGAACTCAGAGTGCAAGAGGGACTCATCGCCATCGGTCCTTAAACTGCACCTGTGAAGAAGCACATTGCTAACATCTACAACAGACAACTTGCCTTATAAATGCCCCCACCTTAAGGTGGTTGATATCAGATACCAATATCAAGCACGTTAAGGTAGGAAGAAAACACACAAGGGAACACAAGCTCTCATAAAGCCCATGCCCCCCGGAGGTGACATGTATTGTACGATCCCTGCGAGAAAAGTGTTAGTGTCTAAATAATCATAATAAACAACAACATCAATGCATATGATCAGTCACACAAAGAGCTAAGGTTATACTACAATTTTAGAGATCAAGGATAACCGTGGGGCTATATAGGGAAAATCTCATAACCAAGTGTCACCAAGGCAAGATTCAAAGACAAACAAAGTGCACGGAGCAGTAGTATTGTTAGATTTGTAAGAGAGATAAGACATCATCAAGATCACACGACAAAGTGCATGGAGTGATTCTACTAGCCAATGTCGGATAATATATATCAACCCCATCATCATATTAGGAACTAAGTCCAATTTTTTATTTCTTGCTAAAGGGATGCTAGGTCCGCATCAATTTAATATGTTTTTCATCATCCGCCTGCTAGATACAAACACTAAAGGAAGGGAAACAATAAATCGAGAGAGGAGAAACAAGTGCCCTAGGGACAGTCACGTAGGAGGGTGCCCCCAAGTCACCAACCGCAACGCTATGTTTGTAAGACACAACACACAACAGTGAAAATAGAGGAGAGAAGCAATATAGAAGAATGATGATACAAATAGAATAAGAGTCACAACAGAGGCGGTCTCTTGGTATCCTGGACCTTAGAACAAAATCAAGGGTCATCCCAGGAGACCTGAACAACACATAACACATCACGGGGGAAACACATCACGAGAAATAAAGGGTTAGAAATACTTACCTGATTCACCCCAGTGTTAAGAACATACATATCTAGGATATCTCCCATGTTGTTTTGGTCTTGTTGATATTGTATTAAAATTAAGTTTAGGACGACAAGAGGCTTTAGTGGGTTTCAAAGAGCAGTATCCTATACCGATTGTGTAATTAATTCTAGCAACTTGTAAAGATACTCTGATTCCTTATTGATTTACACCGCAACCATTACCTACATAGTCGTTATTTTTGTACAAAATTTGAAATCCATGACCATATAAGAGTCCATTTCTTTAGAAGAAGGTGAAGCCTCGTAGGTATCATAATTTGTAGTGTAAGTGAGAGTATTATCTTTATTTTCTACCAAGGAGGCTTTTTTTTTCTTAGGTTCTTCAGAAGATTGCTTAGATGAGATCGATGCTACTTTGGATGTGTCAGGGTTATTAAGTTTATATTCTCCACTAAAGGAAGGAGTAAAATCTAATGAACCCAAATTATCACCAAAAAGTGCATTCGATGGTGTAGAATCTTGCACAACATTATTCGTGGCGAGAGGCATTGATGAATCAGCTCGCATATTGTTTAAGTTCATATGATTATAAATTGGTTTTTGCATTTCAATATGTAAATAGTTATCTAGTTCAGGATCAGCATGAATAGTATGAAGTTTACCTTTGAATATAAATTTGATTGAACAATGTAGGGTGGAAGGAACCGCCCCCAATGCATGAATCCAAGGTCTACCAAGAATCATGTTGTAACATAAAGAACTAGGCATGACATGAATCAAGGTAGGTATAATCACGGGACCCACCTGTACAGGTAAGGTTATAGTGCCGACAGATTTTCGTCCAACATTATCAAAGCCATGAATGCTAATGCTATCTAGTTTGACTAAAGATATGTCAGCCTTAATCTTATGTAACAAATCCATACCACAAACATTGAGAGTTGATCCATTGTCAATCATAACTCATTTTACCAACATTTTATTTATTGTGACAAAGATAATAAGTGGATCATATTAGTTTTGAACTTCAATTGACAGTAATTCATGTGGTTGAAATAGAATATTTGTTTTTGTCGCATGCATACAGTCTAATAGAGTTGCTACATCATTTGGCTTAACAACGGGCAGAACAATCACCTTTTGTAAAGCTTCTTGGAGCATTCCATGGTATGTAGGTGATGTTTGTATCAAATCCCAAAGAGAGATCTTATCCAGAGTAGTACGAAGCTGCTCAACAAGATCATATTCTTGACCACTTTTATGAGTAAGACGAGGTGGCAGGGGGAGCATAGGTTGAGAACATGGAAGAAAGATAGGCACATGAGGTGCTTGTTTGTTTTGCTTGTTATTATGGGTGTTGTACCTGTGAGCAATCACATTGTGGTGTGGTTGTTGTAACACATTTTGAATACCTTGAACCATAATCACCAGATTTAAGCAAGAAGGGGCACTAGGTGCCCCCCGCACAATTATCTTAGGAATATTGCTACAAAGTCTATTAATGAATATTGAATTAACATTGTTTTCCTCTTGATTATACCCAACATCTATCCCTAAAGGATTTAATGTGAGATACCTTTTCTCATCCACTAAAGCTACATCTTGGCCAGGGAGAGCATTGGGATGAGAGTAAGGTACATCATCATCATCATACTTTGTAGCGAGAAAAAGATTTTCATTCTCATCTTTCTCATGAGTATTCTTAGAGATGAATCTAGTTAAATCTTCTAATATCAAAGGATATGCTCCTATGAGTAAAGTGAAGCTACTAAAATCATGTGTATAACAAAGTAATTGCAACTCATATGTAGAACATATAGAAGCATCAATACCACTTGCATAAGCTATGTGCTCTAGAACATGAGGATTCTCATTACTAAAATTAGAGAAATTTTCAGAGTCTATGATATACTCATGCAAATATTTGAAAGAAGAATAACATTAAGATGCCATTGCATTGTTTTCAATGTAAAATCATATTTTTTTTAAAGCTTTTCCAAAATTTATGCCAAAGACAAGTGCAAAACTATGTATAAAAATGACCTAAAATGCTTGATTTTTTTAAATTTTTTCAATGCAAATAAGTGAAAGAAAGAGTGTTATAAGGAAATTGATCAGAGGAAGAAAATAATATGTCTAATATCATCCCAATAAATCCATAATATCCTTCACAACACACTTTTGATGCAAACCTAGGATGATGATAAGTCAAAACCTAGTGAAAACGCACTAAAATATGCAATTTTTCACAACTTTTCAATGCAAAGACCCAACAAAAGGGGTGTTGTAAATAATTTTAGGAGGTGAAAAAAATTATATCACTAATATCAGCCACATAATGTGAAAAAATATTTCACAACATGCTTGGAGTGCAAATCAAGGTCAAACCCTAGTGAAAATATAGCTAAAATATGTAATTTTTCACCAAATTTCCATTGTAAGAGGCCAATAAAGAGGTGCTGTAAAGAATTTTAGGAGGGGCACAGGATAATAACCCTGATAACAGCCAATTAGTGTGGAACAATCCTTTACAACACGCCTATGGTGCAAATCTAGAGAGTTGATAAGGCAAAATCTAGTGAAAAATCTAGGTTTTCAAAGCCTAGGCATGAGGTCTTAGTCCAAATGAATGCAAAATGTTATATGAATGTTGTTTTTAATCTTATTTATGATGAAAAATTAATTCCAATTAGATATGAAAATTATTTTCAAACCCTACAATGCAAAATGCAAGTGAAAATCTAATGAAAAATGCTAGTTTTTTGTTGAAATTTTCTATGTAAAAATGCAAATTTTTGAAATCTAAATGAAAATTTACACTAAAATGCAACACTACATCCAAATTTAAATTTGAATGAGTGTCTAAGATCAGTACAAAAATCTGAAACAAGATTTTACCTACAAACCCTAGTTTTTGAAATTACTAGGTTATATGAAAAATTCACAATTTCCACCAAAACCCTAGCAATTTTCTAATGAAAATGCAATGCAAGTGATTGTAATTTTGAAATTTTCTGTAATTTAGCTCAGATCTGATGTAAAAATCAGAATTTTAATGAAATTTAAATCAATTGATGAAAACTTTATGAAAATGTAAACCCTAGATTGCAATTTTTATTCAAATTTTTCAGTTTTTTTGTAACTTTTCGAATGCAATAAGATGAACAATGAAATGAATGAATGTAATGAATGTAAATATGAAGCAAAAAACTCAGCACTATTCCAAATTCATTAAAAACATGGGTTCACCAAAATGTTTAGGGTAAAATTTGGATATGGTTTGATTTGATGGTTTATGTGAATCCTCCTTTCACCTCTAAACATTCAAGGACTTTAGGTCGAGTAGGAATCTACTATCAGGCCTTCAGTTCCTAGGAATGTAGGAAAAATTGGAATTGTGTAGATTTGTTGTTCAATTATGCCCAATTATGCTCAAAACCCTAATTATGCAAATTCATAAGCAAACGGACAAATCATAGAAAATGCTCGCACATAGAGTTACTCAATGATAATCAAATGCGTACCAAATTTTGAAGTTTGAGAAGTGGAACAGTTGGGGACTAATGAGTGGGTGCCCTAGTTTAGTGCCAAACTTTTTGTCAGGATCTAGAAACCTTGTCTGCCACATGTTCCTGTTGTTCCAAAGATTTTCCTGCTGCGAGATCCAGAGGACTAATGAGCGGGGCGCCCGAGTCCAGGTCCCTATTTTCTCTTCAGATTTGTAATTCTGATAGTCTGCAATGCTCTCCTACAATTCTACTTTTCCTTCTCTTGCAACCTGTAACCTGCAATCACAGAAAAATGGGTTTTGGGTTGTGGTGTTTAGAGGCTTGCCTTAGTCAAGCCCCGGAGAGACATTCAAGTCTTCCGAACACTGTTGCTAGAGAAAAAGTGTGTATCCCTACGGGATAGAGGCAAAATCCAAATGATAAATGATTGAAAACATAATTGATATCACCTTGTAGCGAAGATCTCATGGAAGGAAGGAGCTCTTCATGCCATGAGGAGATGGCTGCTCAAATCTACAAATACAAACACAAAAACAATGCTCTGCTCTGCAACACAATGAATACTTTGAATGTTCTAATCACAAGAATGCCTTGGAACTTCAGGGTTTTATCATTGGGAAGTCAGATTAACATGAAAAATGCTCTAAATACATAAACAGGACCTGGGAGCTAAAACTTAAGAGGGAAAAGCCCCCAAGGGGACATTTTCTGACGTAACAAGAAGACTCAGTGTTGACATTGTATGTTTGGAAATGTACTTGTAACCGGTGAGGTCGGGCGCCCAAGTCCACCCCCTATTTCAACTAGGATTTGTCACAAGTGCATCCCCTAAGTCCAAATTGCCATGGAACTTCAGGGTTTTATCATCAGGAAGTCAGATTAACATGAAAAATGCTCTAAATGCATAAATAGGACCTGGGAGCTAAACCTTAAGAGGGAAAAGCCCCCAAGGGGACATTTTCTAATGTAACAAGAAGACTCAGTGTTGACATTGTATGTTTGGAAATGTACTTGTAACCGGTGAGGTTGCTTGTCAGATGTCTCCATCATCAAAGCAATCATTCTCTATCTTCTCTATCATGCCCAGAAGTGTGTCAAGGTGCAGGTTGTATGAACAAAGTGGCAGGTTGAGACCAAACAAGGTATATATATTGAGTTGATAACCTTGATGCTATAAAGTTAATAAGATACTTTGCTTACTTATTCAGAGATAATACACAAAGAGTTTGATGCAGTCAAAAGTATGATGTTCATATTTCCATGTTGTCAGATGATGTTGAATGCATGATCATTCAATGTAGAGAAGCTTGCTATTGACAATGTGTTTTTGGATCTATTTTTTGTGTTAGTAAGGATTTGGTTCAGGGGATCAGAGTGACACATTGATGAGTGTTTTAGATCAAATGATTCATCTTGGTCAAAGGAACTATATGATAAGATTAGAGATTAAGGTTTAAGAATATTTCAAATATTCTTAAGAATTAGGGTTTTGACAATGAATGAAAACCTAATCCTAATAATCTCCTTTAGATTTAAACCTTGTTCTACCCATCACTATTAAGAATCAATTTATGTTCTATTTAAAGGTGACTGGTGTTAAGAAGTCAACCTTTACTTAATTCATAAAGTGAAGGGGTCATGTACATGGGGAAATCAGCCCCCCAACCTAGAGAAACCTATCATCCCAGTTGATATGTATATGATGGGCACCAAAAAGGATTATCAAAGGCTTAGATTAAAAGTGACAAGAGCACGAAAAAGAAGATCAAAAGATAGGATTTAAAGTGCTTTTTGAAGATGAACGGTTACTTCTTGAAGATAAGTTTGACAGGCAGTTGTTTATAAGTAGACATAACTATTCATATTTAGTTAGAGATACCAAACTAGGAGGGCCAGAAAAATTGAGATCTTGGTCTATGTGATAGATATGATGATGAGACTTGATCCGATGAAAACTATAGAGTAATGCCTACATGAAGATGTACAGTTTGTGAAGTATAATGAAGGGAAATAGAGATTTTGAGGGGAACAAACTTAAAGACCATATTTAATGCATATAAGTTCATGTTACCTATATCAAAGAGTTGGAGAATGATGAATACAGAGGTCAATGTATCAGATTAGATCATCAGAGATATTCATATCTATGTTTTAGTCATGCAGAGAATTGAGATACAGAGAATGTATAAGTGATTGGGAAAATTTCTATCAGTTAAGGGTTTGTTTGTGTATGTGATGCAGAGGCAAAATGTTAGTTGATTCTACATAGATTTCTAAAGGACTTGATAGCTTGTAATCATGGAGATGATCATTAGGGTCAAGTGATAACTAAACAAAACCTTGTACATCTATTTGATTGTCCTGCAAAGAAGAAGGTATTGTTATTGTTCATGATGTTGTACTCTAAGGTTCTTGTATAAGCCATATGACTTCATTGTAATATTCTTTTGTATTAAAGTTTATGATGATCCTGCAAAGAGAGACATAAGGTGTTGTACTAAAAAGAAACAGAGTGTCCCTCTGTATGTTTATCTTCATTCTAATGTGTGATGAAATAGATTTGTCAGTGAGGCATCCAATAGCCAGTGAGGCATTTTGTAAAGCTAGTGAGGCTTTCTTGGTCAATAAAACATTAGGGGTTGGTGCTCCTCGAAGTAGGTGCTTCTAAACTAAGTGGTCAGTGAGGCCTTGAGTGATTGGAGTGGGTGCTTTAATATTTGATTGGGAGTGGGTGCTCCTATACTTGTAATCAGTGAGTTTTTGGTTAAGCCAGTGAGGCATTTCCAAGTGGTTTTTCTTCCCCTTGAGGGTTTTCCACTCATGAAATTTATTGTTTCATGGTCTCAATTGATGTGTGATCCATTTGTCTTTCATGATTGAACATTCAATCTTATATGTTGTTTAGTATTTGATTTCTTACTTTGGTAAAGTACACTATCAGCATCATTACTTTCTATTTTCAAGTTTGAAAAGAAGTAAATGAATTATTTTTGTCTACAACACTGATTCACCCCTCCCTCTTAGTGTTGTTTGTACTCCAACAAGTGAATAGTATTAATAGGTTCTTTGAAAGGTGTACCATTCATTGTCGATAATCTATATGCACCTAATCCAAAGACTTTGGTGATGTAAGGTCCCAACCAGTTTGGGTTGAACTTTCCTTTTTCACCTAGAGAAGCGTTTACATTGCGTTGATTTTTGTAGAGCACCAAATCACCAACTGCAATGAGTGATGGATGACATGCTAATTATAGTTGCATTGGATGTTCTTTTGATAAGATTGGAGATGTTCAAGTGCATTTATATGCTATTCATTGAGCATCTCAAGTTATTGAAGTCTTTTTTTTCTATAAGATTTTTCATCGAGAATGTCATTGAGATAAATTCGCAATGAAGGAATTTCTAACTCCAAGGACATGATTGCATCGGCACCATACATGAGGTTGTACGGGGTGGTACCTGTATCCATAAAAACACTCATTTGATAAGCCCATAATGCATAAGAAAGTTGAGTGTGCCAATATTTACCATGTTTGTTAACAATTTTTTGAAGGATTTGTTCAATTATTTTATTAGAAGCTTCTACTTGGTTGTTTGATTGAGGATAATACGGCATAGAGAAGTAATGTTGAATACAAACTTGACAAACTTCTTCACTTATTTGATCTTAAATGATGAACCATTATCAAAACCCAAATTAAAAGGAAGACCGAATCAAGAAATGATGTTACCAAGAAGAAAGCGACAAATTACTTCAGCAGTCGTGGATCAAAGTAGAACTGCTTCAATCCATTTCATGAAGTGGTCAGTAATTGTGATAAGGAAAGTATGTCCTTTAGAAGAATGAGGAGAAATGTTTCTAATAAGATCCAAGCCCCACATGAAAAATGGCCAAGGGGATACCTGGACACGAAGTTCTTGGGTAGGAGCTCGAATGAGTTGTTATGTTGACAGTAAGGGTACTTTTTGACAAAAGTGAAGGAATCTTGTTCCATAGTTTGCCAATAGTAACCCATGCAAAGTGATTTTTGAACCAAAGGTCAACCGATAAAATGCCCCCCCGTAGTCACTTGAATGTGCCTCCTCCAAGGCAATGCGGATCTTTGATTTATTTAGACAATAGATAAGAAGGTCGTTATATGCTCTATGATAAAGAATACTAGATAGAATAATATAGTGTGCTGCGAGCTTGAGAATACGAGTTTGAGTGCTTCTAGATGAAGGATTAGGAAGGGTACCATCACTAAAATATTGGAATATATGGGAGTACCATTCATTTGAATCGATGTTATAACAGAAAGCAATATCAGAGGAATTTTTAGATATAGATGGTGAAGTAAGATTATGGATAGTGAATTGATAGTCCACAAATGAATCGTCAAGGGATATAAGGGAGGCAATGATCACCATTGCATCCACATGTCAATTTTCTTTATGTGGAATTGTGTCGATTGTGAAAGAGGAGAAGCATTTCAAAAGTCATAAGGCCAAGTCATGATACTGAGATAACTTATCTTGCTTCACTTGATAAGATCCAGTGATTTGTCTTATGATCAATTGAGAATCACCAAATATGCGAAGATGTCAAGAGTATTTAGAGACAAAGCAACATGCAAGCCAACAATAAGGGCTTCATACTCTATAATGTTGTTAGTACATGAAAAGTTGAGATAGTAAGATAGGGGAATTGGCTTACCTGAAGGGGGTACTAGTCTGACACCAGCACCGGAGCCAATTCGAAACCTAGAATCATCGAAGAACAAGTCCCACGTTTGATCAATATCCAAGGGAAGGACATGATCATTAGGGAATGAGTCTTGGTTTAGAAGAGAAAAAGGTGAAGGAGCGTCAGCTAAGTGGTCGGTCAACACTTGACCCTTAAACACTTTTTGAGAGACAAATTTCAGCTCATATTTTGTTAACAACATTACCCACTTGGTCAAATGTCCTGAAAGGTTCATTTTAGAGAAGAGATGTTTCAAAGGATCAAATTTTACAATGACATGTGTTTCAACATTTAGAAGATAGTGTCTCAATTTATGTGTTGCAAACACAAGAATTAGACATTGTTTTTAAATCATAGAATATCGAATTTCCTAATTGAGAAAAGTTTAGTTGATGTAATATACAATGCATTCTTTGTCATTGTCATCATGTTGTGCCAATAGTGTTGCAATATCATTAGATGAAGCATAAGTGTAAAGAAGAAAAGGATATCCAAAGGTAGTTGTATATAAAATAGGAGGGTTGGGGAAATAGCTTTATAAGTCATCAAAAACCTTTTGGCAATCTGTGTTCCAGTTGAAATGAGAATCCTTTTTAAGAAGCTGAGTGAAAGGGAGAGTCTAATCCACTAGTTGTGAGACAAATCGACGAATAGCTTGAATCTTTCTCTATAGATTACAAAGTTGAGAAACATTTTTTAGAGGTGGCCTGTTGACAATAGTGTCAATCTTATTCGTATTGACCTCAATGCCACGATGTGAAACAATAAATTGCAATAGCTTGTCACTATCAATGTCAAAGATGCATTAACAAGGATTCAAGCACATGTTATATTTATGAATATGTTCAAAGATTTGGCAAAGGATTTTGACGTGATCCTGATGCAACACAGATGTGGCCAAAATGTCATCGACATAGTCCTCCAATTTATTATGGATGAAATCGTGGAAGATAAGGGTCATAGCGCGTTGGTATGTTGCACCAACATTCTTTAGTTCAAATGGCATGATCACCCAAAAAAAGGTTCCCCAAGGTATGAGAAAAGTTGTTTTATACTGATCTTGAGGATTGATGAATATTTGGTTGTATCCAAATAAACCATCCATGGAGGAGAGTAATGTATGGCCAATAGTGGAATCAATGATCATGTCAATGTTAGGAAGAGGAAAGTCATCTTTTAGGGAAGTTTTGTTGAGATCACAAAAATTAATACATTTTCAAATATGGTTGTCATGTTTAGTGACAACGACGATATTTGATATCCAAGGGGAATAGTCAATAGGGCAGATAGAGCCAACTTGTAGAAGCTTCTCAATCTCAGCCTTAACTAACAATGCCACCTTGTGATTCATTCATTGGATCTTTTGTTTTACGGGCTTGGCATCATGATGCAACACAATATTGTGAGTAACAACTTGTGGATCAATGTCAGGCATATCTGAATATGTTCAAGAAAATAAATCTAGAAATTCATGTAGAAGAGAAGAGTGTTCACATTGTTCATCAGAATTTAGACATTTTTCGATTGGGATAAATTTATTAAGATTAGTTGGGTCCATCGAGACATCCATAATATCTCCAATAAGGAGAGTACTACGGTCTGGGACATTGGAGGGATGAGGAGATTCCTGAAGCATCTCTTGAGATGATGAGGTATCATCTGATAAACAAGTGTCTTTCCCAAAGTATGCCTCAAAATTTCAACAATAGGGAAATCCACGATCATGATGGTAACAAGGCATATGTTCATAGACTCCAAGGAATTCAACCAAAATTTCATCCATTGGGAAAACATCTAAAAAAGGTACACCAGCAGTCGAATGTATGTCTATTAAATTAAGATGAATAAGATCAAGTGATGTAGAACAATTTTGAGTTGCAATTATCATGTTTTCATTGATATAAGGATGACGAGAAGCTTTGGTGGGCTTCAAAGGGTGGTATCCAAGACTAAATTAAGAACCATGTGGATTAGGTTCTAACAGAATCTTGATACTCTATTCTTTTAAACCACAACTATTTCCTCTGTATCTAATTTGAGCTAAGATCTAAAAAGCTCGACCATAACGGGATACCATTTCCGTAGGAGACGACG
This sequence comes from Cunninghamia lanceolata, assembly GCA_027924645.1. Classification (NCBI taxonomy): domain Eukaryota; kingdom Viridiplantae; phylum Streptophyta; class Pinopsida; order Cupressales; family Cupressaceae; genus Cunninghamia; species Cunninghamia lanceolata. The sequence goes on from BSBN01000193.1 coordinate 13,768,296, forward strand.
AGTCATCATTAGTGGTGTAATCAACAATATAAGTGTAATCGGTAGAATTTGTTGAAGTAGAAGGAGTTGGAATAGTGAGTTTAGGTGATTTAGAAGAAGAAAAAGTCTATGTAGTGGAAACTGAAGCCACCTTCAGGGTCTCAGACTTTTGCAATGAGATTTTATACTCGCCAATAAAGGAGGGTGTAAAATCTAACGAACCCCAATCATCACCGAAGAAATCACTCGAAGGTGACAAGAAATGTTGATCAGCGTTGTTGGTAGCAGCATGGGATAGTGGATTTTCTTTTGTTGAAGATGGAATCAAAGTACTAAGAGATTTAGAAACAGGAGTATGAGATATGGCTTCTGCGTGTAACCAACTTTCTAGATTTGAATCAACCTCAACTGTATAGAGTTTGTTGTTATGAATGAACTTTAATGTGCGATGAAGAGTAGATGGGACTGTCCCATGGCATGAATCCATGGTCTACCAAGAAGAAGATTATATGAAAGAGAATCAAGCATGGCATGGATAAGTGTAGGTAAGGTCACAAGTCCAACCTCAATAGGTAATGTGATTGTACCTAATGATCGTCTACCAATGTTATCAAAGCCCAAATAGACAGAGTATCAGGTTTAATGAGAGATGTATCTACACTAATTTTGTGTAACATGTCTATGCTACAAACATTGAGACCTGATCCATTATCAATTAGAGTATGCTTTATTCCATTTCTATTAATGATGACCAAAATCATGAGTGCATCATATTGGTTTTGTACTTTAATAGAAGGTAACTCATGTTGTTGAAAGACAATATCAAGATTCATCACATGCATACAATCAAATAGGGCAGCTACATCATTTAGTCTAACATAAGGTGGGAAAATCACCTTTTGTAAAGCCTCCTAGAGCAATCTGTGGTATGCAAGCGAGGTTTGTATTAACTCCCATAGTGAGATCTTAGCCGGAGTAGCGTGAAGCTACTCAACAAGATCATATTCTTTGTTATTATGTTGAGAAAGATAGGGTAGTGGATGAAGAAGAGGTTGAGAAGATGGAAGAGAAGTAGGAACAAATGTTGTTTGTTTATTTTGTTTTTTATTGCGAGTGTTATATGTGTGAGCAACCACATTGTAATGAGGTTGTTGCAACACATCTTGAACAAGTTGGTTGTTTTGAGTAAGTTGTTTTGCAAAGTTTAAGATGTAACCAAAAGGTCAAGATAGCTTTTGAACACTTCAAACAATAAGAACAAGAGTAGAATGTGGTTGTGGAACATCATATCAAAGATGCACAATAATCTTTGGTTTCTCAGGTTCCTTTGGGGAACCAGAAACATAAATCATGTTGATTAATATTTGACAAAAAGATGTTTTAGGAGTCGTAGAGGATGATTCTATTGAGATGAAGTCATCTAGGGCTTCATCTAACATATCAAAATCATCACTACTAAATGGCTCATAATATCGATGAAAATCTTGAAGAAAGACATCTGACATTGTCTCATAACTTGCTTTTTGCAAGGTTTAAAGATGGGAGAGAGAGAGAAATAGATATGAGAAGTAGAAGAAATATGATGACAAGATGGTAAATGTTGATTTAAAATGGATAGAAGAATAAGAAAGTTTTGTTTATGTTTCTATTTTTCTCTAATTTAAAAGAAAAGCAAAAATGTTTAAGTGTCTTTGTTTTCTACACTAAGCACGTGAAGTTTGCAAATGTAACAAGTATCTAATCAATTAATTGACTAATTAATTAGAAATACAGAAGGTTTGTAAGTGCAAGATGTTAGGTTCACCAAAATGTAATGTGGAAAATGAGATCTAGACTGATGAATGCCTTAACCTAGGTCAATCCTTCTCCATGTAGCATTGGAACACAAGCCTACGAAGACTTGGTGCTTTACTATCGTCCACAAGGGAGAGCCAAGTTGTTCAGGGCTCTGTTCCTTTATTGCAAAGAAATATTGATCACTAATGAATTGACAAAAGCTAAGTAGTACAAAACCCTAATTGATAAATCTAATGAAATACATAGATGACTGTTACAGAGACAGAAAATAGAAGCAAAACAGAAACACATAGATCAGACATAACCTAACATAGAAAGCAGGAGTAGATCTGGCAAGACCCAAGTGTTGGGCGCCCTAGTCCTAGGATTTCTATGTAGATTTAACTCTATCTGATGATCTATGTTCCTACTCTCCATCTCTTGTCCCCTAGTAGAAATATGACAAATAAATGACCAGGTAACTGAAACTTTTAGTCACGTGACCAAACTTTTAGTCACGTGATCAATTTTTTTTGCAACACAGCTATAAATGACTAAATAAATGACTAATTTGGTCATCGTTTGAAATGACCAAATAAATGACTAATTTGGTCATCAGGCAAAAAACACAACTAAATAATTGGTCAGACAAATAAAAATGACTAAATAAATTACTATTACTCTATTCTTTTTTCTTTCCAATTTGATCATAATCCATGAATTCAAACAATATAAGGCAAGGTAATAAATGTCCGCTTAGACCAAAGGAATAAAGGGAGAGAAAAGATTGAACAAAGGGTTAAGAAGAAAAAAGACAAATCATACAATAGGAAATATACAAAAAAAAATAAAAATAAGACAAGAAAATAGACAAATTGGATAGATACAAATAAAATAAAGACAAAATTATTAATTATAAAACTTTTAAATATACTATAATATTGATAAATTATTTAATTTTGCAAGTCCAATATGCATAAGTATAATTAAAGTTAAATTAATTTAAATTATATAATATAATAACTTAAGTTATATAATTTATAACTTATATAACAAAGTAATTATATAATTTAAGTTAAATATAATTTAATAATATTTCATATTATTTAAATATTATAATAATAAATAATTATATTGTAATATAATTTCATAATTTTATAATTAAAATTATAATATAAGTTTTTGCCTTGTTGTGCATGAGTTTAGTTCACTTTAGTTTTCGAGGGAATTAATGGAGGGAATGTGCGTTTATGTATTTTGACCAAAAAGGTGAAAATTTTTGGTCATTGATGGGTTGGAAGAAAGCAGGCGTGGCGGCAAGGATCGATGCCCATGCAGCTTAGAGCAGAAGAAAAAGAGTCTAATCATCATGTAGAGCTTCTAGCCATCTGGTAGGTAATTTATTTTCATTCATATTAATCTTGTGGAAGGGTAATCAATCTTCTGATTATGCTAATAATAGTTATGAACTGCTTTGTTGCTTTTTTTAAATGAGATTGGAGAAGACCAGGCCAAAAAGCTTGAGGAGATTCAAGAGATTATATTTGCTGCACTAGATCAAGTTTATGAGAAGGTAAGATAGATGTACTTTTACAGTCCCATTGATCTGCTTGGTCATTTTGTGGAGAGATCAATAAAATTTGATGTAATTTGGTATTGTGAACAGGCAATGGAAGAACGTGTTTGTAAGAGAATGGCTTTAGAAGTCAGCATTGCAGAGAGTGAAAAGAGGCTGAAAGAATGCTTAGGCAGTAACATTTCTCATGTAAACCAATAAGACTGATTAGATTGTTCCAAATAGGATTTTAGCTCTTGATGCAGGGGTCTGTAGTTCAATTCAAATTTCTTGTAGCTTCTTTCTTTTTAGGCCCTCTATATTTTTTATGTACTGTAGAATATCAGTAAAGTGATATGCAAAGTAAATCATATGAAAGTAGTGCATCATCAAAAACCCTAGTTTGGTCTTTTCATGTGAATTTGCATTAACATGCAAAATAGACCAAAGTTCAATTCCTTGTGGGAGTGATAATAATTACCTCATCAAAACCCGGTTTGATTGTTTGGTGGATTTGCATTTACAAGTAGTTGTCCCAAGTTCTTTTTAACTGGGCCTGTTCTAGGCCTTGAGAGGCTAGAATAAAGTCAAATGCAAGTAGAGATCCTTTTGCAGACCTACCTACTGAAAGAGGGGTCATTCTTAGCCCTACAAGTGTCCTATATAAATTAGCATAAACAAGTTTTGAATACTCAGAAGTGCATCCTATAAACTTGGTTTGCACACAAGAAATCCACTAACTCTAGGAAATTCCCTGCCTATTATATCATTCAATATAAATGAGAGCATCTCTCATCTCGTCATGTGCAAAGGCTATGCGCATGATAGTTACACAATGTGGACATCACTACATCAAAGCCTGCACATATGAAGAAAGAAACTCATTTTTTTATAAGTATCTTGTTTCAATGCTTGATCATTCATCCCTAGAATGGGCTTTGCTGCAACCTAAACTCACTAGAAGCACTTTGAACTATTGTAAAAATGGAATAAGACAATGATATTTAAGTTATCTAAAACTTACTACTTATGCTTGCCTACCACAAAGAGTCAGTTTGGAACAGAGGAACTCACTAAACACAATCATGCCACATGCTTGAACAGTTCAAAATGGCCTATTTTAACATTATTTAGAGCTCACTAAACTTTGTCACACTCATCATCATTATTTATAGTAGTTAAAAAGCAAAGAGAAATCCAAGACACTATAATTGATCAAGAGCTGACTTAGTTAGCTACAGGAAAGAACAGACCTTTTACCACATAAAGGATGAAGAACCTGGAGACATCTATTTATTTTTTACACATTCTAATATTCTAGAAAAGGAAAACCTTGACTATATTTGTTCTCTTTATTGTATATTGTAATATCCTTTGATCATAAAGAGCTTTGGTTGTATTAAGATTCAACCTTGTAAAGAAATGAACTCTTTTCTTCAAATTTATGTTTCTCTTATCAAATTGCACTATACTTCTCAATATGGAAAATAATATGAAGTCTACTTTCGTATGTATGTCTGCATGCTATGAAATTCCTTTCACTCATGCCTACAACCTGAAGTGTCTGTGTTACTATATGAATGTTCAGAAAAGCATATGAATTTGAGTGACATTTGGAATACAAAGGTGTCTGTGTTACTATGCAAACTGTATTCTTCCTTGCCCTGTTCTACTACAATAGTCTGAGTTCTTGCAGGCAATAGCCCCACGAGACTTGCCATTGCAGACCAGGCTAAGAAAAAACATATCATAGTTACAGAGCTTGGACAATGAAAGAGTCAGTGGTTATGGTTGGGTTGGAGGTCTACTTGTGATATTTGAGCTCTAGAAAAGGATAATCAATTTGTCAAATTTGATATTATGCATGGCTTGGAACCACAAACACTTGAGTCACTAAATCTTTTGAAAATGCGACATACGCCCTTTGTAGTTGCCCTAAATAAGGTAAGTCTGTATGGTAGTTTCAATGTGTATTCAATATCTATCTGCCATTAATTTTCATGAAATGAGTTTGAACACCAGCTCACTCAGGTTTGGCTTTGTACAAGCTTCATTTTTCTAATGGAATCTAGAACATACAATCATAGAATGAAAAAGTCTATCTCTCAATGTAGGGTTCAAAGATTGGAAATATTTTATCAAGCTTTCACATTCTTCTTCAGTCTGAATAATTTTTTGCAATGAATACAATTATTACAGAGCTCAAAGAACAAGGGCTGAATTATGAGCTGTATTTTAGAAATAAATAAGTGAAGAAATATGTTAGTATTGTGCCAACTAGCACAATCAAGTATGACCTGAGCTTTTCCAATTTATCACCCAACTTAGCAGTGAAGAAAAGCTCTATGTCAAGTTTAATGGTTATTTTTCAAGTGTGTGTGCACACTACTACATAGGCTTCAAGGACTGGGCAGGATGATCATGATCCAGACATTAGGGAACTAGGATTTCTGTTACATAAGCATTATAGCTTCTTATAATCTCTTTTTTTCTGTGTTCAAATCCATATTCAGTTGAGGTTACAATATACTGGATAGAATTGTTTTTCAGATTTTTGGCTATTCAGTTGTATTTAACATTTATTGATTGTGGTTTCAATGGAGAAGGTGTGTCAGATCTCCTTATGTTACTTGTGCAGTTAACACAAAAAATGATGGAGGAAAAGCTTATGTACATCAGCGAAGTTCAGGTAAGGTTCATTCTAATTATAACCTCTTGAGACTTTGCTAAGATGAATGCATTAGTTTATTCATTGTCAACAGTACTGTTGGAAGTATAGCTGATGTATTGCTAACATTTGATTGTTTGTGGCCTTAGATGTTTGCTTTCTCTGCATGACTTTATGTTGGATGGATGTGGGTTTATTTCTTCCTTGTACAATTTCACATGTAAATGTTTATGTAATGTCACTTTAGCCAAGAAATCTTCTTAGCCATATGAGAGGTGTAGATTGAGTTGAGTTGCAGATCTACTGTTCTAGATTCCTCCAAGATTCTATTTGGTGTCCTTTTAGGGGTTTAGCTTTCATTCATGCCAATAATCACCATAGAACCTTGAGTAGCAGGCTTTACACACTTTGCAAGATCTTTAGGCTTAGCACTAGCACTGGGACATCCTTATCATTATTGTTTCTTTCCAGAATATATAGAGGAAAGGCCCCCAACAAGATCTTTGTTACATCCCCTTTTTGGATTCAATATTACTATTTACTTTTTCTTAAATAGTTCAGTCATGTGAATATGTTTAACATCATAGAAAATGATGATATGATTAGAAAAGGTTAATTTTATAAAATCATGGATTTTTACTTGACTATGATCAATCTGATGTTATGAATTAAAATGTCTTTTCGATATGAAAATGAAATGATTTGATGCAAATGTGTTTTGATCAAAACATTGGTACTCTGACCACAAATTGTATATGAGATTGTTAATGACAGGAATAGATGGAACATGTTCACCAAGAAGCAAGAAGAAGAGAAAGTATCTTTGAGAAAGAGAGAATAGACTCTGGAATAACCAATGGGTGTTTGCCACTAAAAATGAACATTAGGTAGATAAACCTAGTTGAGATAAGTATTGATTTCGGGTTAAGTCAATTTTGGATGAGAATGTCAAGGTTTATAAAAATAGGTTATTCTTCCTTTCGTAGTTGTCATAATGAGTATGGGAAATTGACATCTGTGTCATAATACTCTAAATCATGTCGCCAAATATGGACAATCGATATATATTTATATATATAAATGTATACACTTGAGAATGAGCTGTATGTTGTGTCTTGTTTAGTGGTTCAGTGTAAAAGTTGAAAGTTGTGCATAAAGTTGAGCCCAAACCTCGTATTGTGCTTACGCTCCAATCATCGTCATCGTCATAAATCTCTACAAGCGTATGATGTAAACGTTTACTTATGGAATTCGACGGATGTAGAATTATTTCTATTGTGGGTTATCCTCGTATAATAAAAGGTTTAAATAATGTTTTAAATCTTTGAAATCGTCAAGTGTAATACCATGGGTTATATGGTAAGGGTAATATATATAAAATCATATTTATATTTAGATAGTTAATAAGGAACAATTCTTATATTCTTTAATGGTGTTAGTAATCAGGCAGTAGCTCAAAGGGTTCTCTCAAGTCGCTATTATGTTGCCTATAATCCCATAACGTTTTATTCATTCTTGAGCTTCAAACTTTATTGATTGGTTGTCAGCTCAGCCATTATTCCAAGTCATGTATTTGATTTAAACTCAAAATCTGTTAAGAGTAGTGTGGCATCATGTCCAAAACTAAAACTGCCACCTCGCAAATTGTTAGCTCCACCTTGTGGATCAGCTGTGAAGTTAGTGGAAGACCAATCCAATTCTGTGTAGTGGTCGCGGAAAGGAGGTAGATGGTTAGCCATGCGAGGTAGTTACCAAGTTGATAGAGCATGGTTTAGATAGGAAGAAGTTGGTTTTTCTTTTTGGGGACGGGGGATAAAGAGTAAGAAGGGAGACAGTTTTTAGATATAGAATGGGGAAAAAAGAAGCTAATAGGAGGCCGAGTGTAAAGAGTATGTGATCAGGTGAGTAGAGAACAAGCTTTGGACCAGTTTTTAAACAGTCACTGGAGATTTTCTTCAGGTTCCATCTCTTCTCTCTTCCACGCTATCATGATTAAACTACAATGTCTCAATAGGAATGGCTCCATCTTGTAATATGAAGGAATTTAGTGTTTTATGGATGATGTAATATGTGGACTAGTTACCAACTTTAAAGACCTGTGTTTTTACACTTCTTTTAAAATGAAAACCATGCTATTTTCCTTGAGCAACATTGTAGTCTTAACCTTCATAGTTGTAACATACTTGTTCCTCGAAACATCTTGCGATGGTCGACTAAAACTGTGTAGTTGTGTTCGCCTATCTTTAGAAATATATGGGGTATGTGGAGAGCACATGGTAGTTTGAATCTTGGTTGATTGATAGCAAGAAAGATATCTTAAGCCGCGGTAGTCTAATGTTGGTCGATGTTAGAAGTGTCACCAGTTGGCCTACCGACTATATATATAGTTGGTCTTGTTATATCCAAAAACAACTAGTTTAATGAAAGACTTGAAGAATGTGTCATCCCGTCGAAAAAATGGGAAACAATGGTGTGGAATGTATGTCATGGTTTGTGTAACTACTCAGTCTTCCACAAGTTAAGAATCTCTATTAGCTAGTCAAACTTAGAGTTATTCTTTTCATGCTGCGAAAGATATCTAGTATTAGACCATTTTTATATTGTATATAATTCTATCTGCTTTAAAAACATTCATGTTGTTGTGTCATCAAAAGAGGGTATAGAATCGTTATTGGTCTAAAACTGTCAAACATGTTAGGTAATGAAGTTTTAGAGCAGACACAATGGGTCAATAGTTAAGTGTTTAATTTAAACTTGCATGCATTCTTCTTCCAAATAGAAACAACGAGTTAGGATTGTTAAATGCTTAGTATGATATAATGATTAAGCTATGTCAAGGATTCGATAGGTCGAAGAAGACTTGTAAGAGTACTTAAACTTTAACTCTGGGTCTTCAATTACTTGAATTCAATAATTGGTTTATGGTTAAACTCCTTTCGAGCTTATTTTGTTAAGTTTAGTGTCCTCTCTAGACAGGATAATTTTTAAGCAGAAGACCAACTTTAAGATCAACCGATAAACTAATAGTATTAACTAATTAACTGATAAGCTAGAATCCCATTCCTTTAACATATGGATGAAAATGTCTTGAAGAGCCCAAAAAGTGAGAAGTAAACCTAACTGCCATGCGTTAAAGCATGATGAGTTGAAACACCAAGAGGTCATCATGGTTGCTATATAATACTTATACATAGGCAACTGTAGGATTGTGATTAATTCAAGTCACGTTGGGGTGGGTGAACTTACTACTTGCATTGACACAATGCTAAATATATTTAAATCCTTTGTCCAAGGCAGTGCACCTGCCTCTAGTGCATTGATAGTTCGCCGTGACTGGATGGCATAGCTTGTGGAGTGGTCATGCTTGACTAGAGGGTATCTAGGGAATTGCATGATAACAAGTTACGTAGGTCACAACACTAGTACTCAGATGGCTAACACCATTGGTTATCCTAAGTCTATCCTCTTTGAGTAGGGTAGGGCCACTTCCGGGAAGGAAGGAGTGCAGGAGACCAACGGTCTGTGGTTGGAGGTTAAGCTCCTTGAAGAAACTTTCTCTTCTATATTCCAGAGGCTTGTCAAGACTTGAATTTGGATGGTCAACAATCGAGATGCAATGACTTTGGTAAGTTTCTATTTTGAAAATGTTCTTAGTAACTTTAATCATCATATTGTATAATGTTGTAGATGGATAGACCCCTTTGTGTAACTTATAATTTCATGATTATTAATTAGTCAATGAATGAACTTCTTGGTTTTAAAATGAAAAATAATTTATCATTTTTTGCTTTTAAACTTTAAAAAAAATTATTACCTTTGGTTGAATGTAGTTTTTAGGGTAAAAACTAAATTGGGTGTTACATATGGTATCAGAGCTAACCAGGTTCAGCACTGGGGCTGATGAGTCCACTAAGCTGATTAAGAATCAAGATTATGTGGGTAGCTAATGATTTGATTTACTATGCTAGGATGGTACATCTCAAGAAAACTACAAGGAAATCCTTCGCTGGTAAGGAACGTTACCTGCAAGATAAATAGAGACGTCTTGCAATGATTAAGACTATTGAGAAAATGAATGATGAAAATGACATTTGGCTAGATGATATGGAAACTTTTACCAATGCTCTGTCATGACTCAAACGAATGAAAAGTGAACTCCTAGAGACATCTAGGATGGCAGCTCAAATTATGGTCAATTCCTGCCCTATTAGTGTACCAATGATCACTAGGGATTCCCGTATACCACCTAGAGCTGAAATCATTGTACTATCATCTGATAGCGAATTTGAGGGTTATGCACCCCGTGAATATGTGTTGGACAATGAATCCGAAGGTTACACCCCTCTTGTAAATACTGAGTGAAACATGAAATGTGTCTATCCTTAAAGAATGTACATATTGTTGTGCAAAATATAATAAAGATAATTTTGCTTGAGAATAACTATGGTTATGAGTAATTGATATGTTTTGATAATATTCTAAATGATAAATCATAGAACTGATTGTACTTGCTAAAATAGGTGAGAAAACAAATAAACATGGATCAATCAGAGTTTAATGAGAGAGAAGATTGGGAAGGTCACAACTCTCAGGCTAACTCCATTGATAAATTGGACAGAATTCTTAATATGCTTGCCGAAACTAAGGAAAGGTTGGGCCAATTGGAAAAGAAAGTGAATGAAACCGGGAATACGGAGGGTAAAAATGAGTATTCTAATAATGCGAGTAAAAGTAGGCAACAAGGGCATGGCACGTCAAGTGAGAATCAAGAGAATAGTGAATCTCAAAGGGAGACAAAAGATAAACTTGCACTGGAATTATCTAAGGATATGAAAAAGATTATTCCTCCCAAATTTGATGGAACGAAAACTGGTGATGCAGCAGAAGCATGGCTAACAGAAATGGAGAAGTACTTTGAAATTAGAAATTATTCTATGATTACAAAGGGAGTGTGGGGAGCATATCAGTTGTCTAGAGAAGCATCCACCTGGTGGATGAACAAAAAGATGGAGTTGGATTTAATCCCCTTGAAGGTGACATGGAATGAATTTGTGGAACTTTGTCAAAAAAGGTGGTTACCACAGCTTTACTTTGATCAAATCCTAACAAATTTCCAAAATCTCAGGCAAGGTGATTTGTTCGTGGTTGAATATGTAGAAAAATTCACTAGATTGTTGAAGTATGTTCCTCAGTATCAAAAGGATGAAAGATTTCTAATAAGCAAATTCATTATGGGGCTCAATCCTCAGATTGGCAGGGAGGTGGAGGTGCATGGTCCGAACACAATGGACCAGGTGTATGAGAAAGCAATTAAGCAGGAACAGGAGATCAAATCCATTTCTGCTTATCATGAAAAGAAGTGTAAGAGATTTGATAAGAACTTCAATGAACAGATGTATAAAAGGAAGAATGATAAAGGATATAGAAACAAGAGGTACGATAAAGGAAATCGAAAAAACAAAGGGGGATTTGGTAATGAGAGAAGAAATGAAGACTTTAAGAAAAATGACAATTTTAAGAGGAACGATGATGCTTTGAGTAGACCATCTGAGAAGAGAGGACCAATTGGAGGTTGTTTTTCATGTGGTGGAGATCATTATGCCAACCATTGTCCTAATAAAAAGTAGAATAGACAACATAGGAACATGGTACTTCCTTCGCAGCAGGAAGTGTTTCAACAAAGGATTCACGCCGCCCTTGACAATCGACAAGCTGAGTATCAGATTACTCCCATTAAGATGACAGGCACTTTATTTGGAGTCCCTGTTTCTATTCTGATTGATACTGGTGCAACAGAAAATTTTGTGTCATCTAGAGTCTTAAGTAAATTTCCTAGAAGAGCTGGTTTTATGTCAAAACCGTGGATAGTTGAATATGCAAATCACTTAAAGGCTCAGGTACAGCAATGTTTGTTCGAAGCTAAGATTGATATTTCAAACTTTTCCACCGAGGTAAATTTATTTGTGGTACCTTTAGGGTCCTACGACATCATTTTAGGAATGAATTGGTTGTGGAGACATAAGGCCAAGGTGGATTGTTTTTATAAAACAATTGAATGTTTGGATGATAAAGGAAACAAAGTTAATTTTCATGGTATTCAAAGGGAAATAAAGATCAGGGCTATTTCATCAAAACAATTAAAACGGGCTAGGCGTAAGGGATGTCAACTTTTTGCAGTCAAAATGGACCTAGTAGAGGAAACTTTAGAGAAGCAAACTTTTGAGGAAAATACCCTTATCTTCACAATTTCAGAGATGTATTTCCTGAGGAACTGCCAGGATTGCCTCCAAAAAGAACCTTTGACTTTTCCATAGATATTAAACCAGGATCTGAGCCAGTATCTAAAGCTCCATACAGAATGACCACTACTAAACTTATGGAATTGAAGGCTCGAATGCAGGAGCTATTGACTAAAGGTCTAATTAGGCCAAGTGTATCACCATGGGGAGCTCCAGTTATTTTCTTCAAGAAGAAAGATGGAACCCGTAGACTGTGTATAGATTATCGGATGCTAAATAAGGCAATGATAAAGAATAAGTATCCACTACCACATATTAATGATTTATTTGATCAAATGCGTGGTGCAACAGTATTTTCTAAGATAGATTTGAGATCTGGATACCATCAGTTGAGGTTAAAAGATGAAGACATTCACAAGACTGCTTTTAGAACAAGATATGGTCATTATGAGTTTACGGTGTTACCATTTGGGTTGACTAATGCACCAGCGCTTTCATGAATCTCATGAATAGTGTTTTCAGAGACTGCCTTGATAAATTTGTCCTAGTTTTCTTAGATGATATTTTGATATATTCCAAAAATGAGGAGGAGCATAGACAACATCTTCAAATTGTTTTGCAATGTTTAAGAGAACACAAGTTGTATGCGAAACTCTCGAAATGCACTTTCTTTCAGAAAGAAGTGCAGTATTTGGGACACACTATATCAGTAGAAGGGATATCAGTTGACCCAGCTAAAACAAAGGCTATTATGGAATGGCCTATGCCTTCCAATGTTTCAGAAGTACAAAGTTTAATGGGTTTGGCTGGGTATTACAGGAAATTTGTTCTAAAATTTTCAAGCATTGCTAGTCCAATCACTTCATTGCAGAGAAAAGGAAAACAGTTTGTTTGGACAGGTGAATGTCAAAAGGCATTCGATTTATTAAAAGAAAAGTTAACAACAGCACCAATTATGAAAGTCCCTAATCCTGAAGGGCAATTTGAGGTTATTACCGATGCCTTTGGAGAAGGGTTAGGAGGTGTGCTTATGCAAAATGGGCGTGTAATAGCCTATGAATCGAGAAAATTGAAAAACTATGAGCCAAATTATGCACCTCATGATTTAGAACTAGCGGCAGTGATTCATGCCCTTCAGATGTGGTGACACTATTTGTTGGGAAAGACATTTTTACTAAAAATAGATCATCAAAGTCTTCGTTATATATTTACACAACCTCATCTCAATGCAAGACAAAGGAGGTGGTTAGAACTAATATCAGATTACGACTTTGAGATTGCTTACTGTTGTCTCTCAGATTTACACCCTTGCTGAGTTGTAAAACTTGGCAATCTAGAAAAACATGGGATCTTTCCAGGTCTGTGGGTCACCTGTGATGGAAAGAACCTCCGGAGAAGGCCGGTTTCCTATCTCTAAGCCTATTACTTAGAGAAATGTAACTAAATCTAGTGCTAATGCTTGCAAGGAGAAAAGGGGTAGAAGGAAACTGAAATGGAAATATGGGTGATGCACCAGATTCATTGAGCGATGGTGATCTCGGTGCAGACACAACAATGATTTCAATGATGAAGGGGATTCACATAGACTTATGAGACTAGTTGAGGCTTCAATATGAAGGTCAAACATGCAGAGGAGCCTTTTACTCACAGAACAGACTATAACTCTAATTAAAACACAGAAATTAGGACACAAGAGAGGCAAGAAGTCATGCATATATTAATCATGAAGGCCAGAAACCATTACATTATAGAATATTCAGTAGCAAAAATAGACATAGTATAGCTAATCACATTCATTTGGTGGATAAAAGGAAGACAGCAGAGGCTAGATTTAGGTACAGTGAGTCACATTCCCATACCCTGCAATTACAATAAGAGGTTTGACTACTGAAAAATTGGTAGCATAATAGCCCAAAATAAAATCCTCCTCCTTAAAACTGAAGTTACAATGTCATTTATAACAAATTTTTGTGTTGGGGACGTTGAAACAGTTGCATAGGATCCCAGGAATGCAGAATGTATTCATCAATGCAGGAACAGGGACATGGAGGCAGGGGCATGGTGAAAGGACAGGAACCATGTCGCTGGCAGGTCCACAACCATCAGAAAATGGTTGCCCAAATGCAAGATAGGACAGGGCATTGAAGAGAAGAGCTCCAAAGTTGTCGCCAAACACATGAAGATCTACCAGCAAGACACAGAGCCCATAGGCATTGAAGAGTGAAGTCATCTGCCATGAATCCACTTGCAAAGCCTACCAAGTGGAATAAATGCAACAATATCAGCCCCTACATATGCCAAATTAGTCGCTGAAACATCCAGTCGGTCGAGCTTGTAGATTTACATTAAATTATGAAAGTGAATATATAATCCTCAAAGCCTGCCAGATGAAAGAGGAGGCAAAAACAAGCACATTTGCCTTTTGGAGCATGCAGAAATTCCTCAGGACAAAGGAGATATGGGTGGTCAAAGTTGCAGTCAACTGCATCTTGCATCTATATATCGCTTTGCATCTGCAATTGTATACTTTTGTATCTTGCAATTCTATATACAATTGCACATGCACTTTTAGGTTCACTTGGTGCAACATACAAAACCTCCTTCGCTTTTCTGCATATACAACTTTTGTATATATCAAGGTGTCAGGGAGACCTCAGAAAGTGCCTCACCAATGTGTATTTCATCTTGTATTGGCCATTGTATATGTGACTTGAATCGCCATCTAAATTAGCCTCTAAATCAACCTTTGACTCAGCCTAACACGTGGCACTATCTGATTGGCCGCTGAGCTAAACCTGGGACCCATCGCTGAACATTTGCATCTTTATCGGCCATCAAAGAGACCTCAAACTGAGCCGCCGATAAGGCATGTCTTGTCAAAAATCCTTTGTATGTGACTTTGTATATGCGATTGTATATGAGATACAATCACATGTACATACAATTGCAGAACTTAAAGGATTATCAACCATATTGGATCATTGAAATAGGTCTGACCTTGTATCTTTGCTTTTGCATATGACTTTGTATATGCGATACAATCGCATGTACATACAAAGGCGGACCCCAATATTTTTATGAAGCAAATTGAAATTAACATCGGGTCTGGCTTTGTATCTAACCTTCTTGTATGTTGCAATTTTTTGACCTTATACATGTGATATACAACTACAGACCCCAACGGATTATCCACCACATTCAATTCCCCAGTCACGTCTGAATTGTATGTATCCCCTTTTGCATCACCTTTTGTATATCACACATACAATACGAATATACAAACAAAATTGCATACAATCGCTTGTACATACAAACATTGCATCTGACCTTGGCATGTGACTTTGTATATAACCTTGTATCTGCCCTTTGTATCTACAAATATACAATGTAAACATACATACAAAGATGCATACAACAGCATCTGCCTTTCTAAACCAAATTGCATATTCTTTCGGCTCCAAGATTGTATCTCAGGATTGTATATGCCATTGTATATAGGATTGTATGTGGACGATACAATTGCATATACATACAAAAAATAGACATACCTTTTGTATCACCTTTTTGAATCCCACCGATGTATCTTTGTACATCCCTTTTTTGTACCTATCTTTGCATATGCTTTTGTATATGCAATTGTATATGAGATACAATTGCCCGATATACAAAAGCGGACCTCAGAATTTTGTATAACCTCTTGTATATTGCATTGTATATGTAATTGTATGCGCAATATACAAACAAAGATACATACAACATAACCTACAATGAACTTGATGTATAGTAACATTGTACATGACCAAGATATAAGGAAAAAATGTATCTGAGATGTAATTTGACCAAATGATAGAAAACCCCAAAACAAGGAGGAGGTCATCATCATATACATGAAAAATGGCTACGTATAAAATTGAGAAATCTCTGCGATAGAAAACAATTGGAGACAAAAGATTTCTGGGTTTTTTTGGTTTTCTGCAAGGATTCTCTAGGAAAGTTTTTTGGGATTTTTGGCAAGGTAGAGCATGGGTAATTTAAGGATTTAAGTTTTGTAGGGTCATTTTCTAAAGAATATTCAAGGAATATACAAGGTGAACTATTTAACTCTGGACAAAGGAAAATAGGTCAACACTTACATAAAAGGTAAAGAAAATTGAGTAGCTGATGCTTTAAGCAGAAGAAGACACATAGCTTCTATAATCTCTATTCATGCTAATTTTAAAGATCTAGTATTGCAAAGTTTACCTAGAGACCAATATTATGAACAGGTGAAGTAAGCTCTGCAAATAAACTCCAAAGATCCAAGATATGATAGATTCTATTTTGAGTCAGACGGATTAATGAGATTTAAGGGAAAATGTATGTTCCTAATTCTGTAGAACTAAGAAACCTTGTATGGAAGGAAGTTCATTGTGCACCTTATTTCGGACACCTAGGAGTAACAAAACTTTTAGCTGATGTCAAACCGCTATACTTCTGGAAAGGAATGAAAAGTGATGCTGCAAGGTTTGTGGCAAGTTGCTTGGAATGTCAGAGAGTGAAGGAAGAACACAAAATCCTACCGGATTGTTATACCCGCATGATATTCTAGAATGGAAATGGCAGGTTGTTAGTATGGATTTTGTTCAAGGGTTACCAATGTCTAAGAATAGACATGATGCAATTTTGGTTGTAGTAGATAAACTAACCAAAGTAGCACATTTCATTCTTGGAAATTTGACAGATGGAGCTCATATTTTGGCCTGGAAGTTTGTACAAGAAATATTTAGATTGCATGGGGTACCTGAAAAGATTATATCTGATAGAGATGCTTGAATAACCTCCCAATTTTGGCAAACTTTATTTTCAGCACTAGGCACTAAACTCAATGTGAGCACCACTTATCATCCTAAAACTGATGGACAAATAGAAAGGATTAACCAGGTCCTAGAGGATCTATTAAGAATGTATTGCATGGACCAACAATACAGATGGGAGGAATATTTACCTCTTGTTGAATTTGCCTATAATAATTCCTATCATTCTGCCATTAAGATGGCACCGTTTGAAGCATTATATGGAAGGAAATGCAGAACTCCTATAAGCTCGGACAAGCTAGAAGATAGGATAAGCATTGGACTAGAAATGCTAGTAGATATGGAGGAAAAAGTGAAAATGATTAGGAAAAAGTTGGAGGAAGCCAACGACAGGTAAAAAAGTTATGCAGATCGCAAACGGGTACCTAGACAATTTTCCATTGGTGAGAAAGTTCTTTTGCAAGTGAAACCCCATAAAAGCTCAATCAAGTTTGGTAAATAATCAAAGTTGGCTCCCCGATAAGTCAGACCTTTTGAAGTCCTTGAGATTATCAATCCAATGGCCTACAAAATTGCTCTACCTCCAGCCTTGTCTAAAATGCATAATGTTTTTCATGTTTCTTACCTAAAGAAATATTTTGTAGGTAATGACCACATTCTTAAATGGAATTCTTTATAGATACAAGAGCCAGGAGTGGTTGTGATCGAGCCACTCAAGGTACTCGAAATGCATAAACTCTGTTTGCGTAATCAAGAGGTTTTACAATGCAAAATTCAGTGGGACCAATATGGTGAGGATAGCGCCACTTGGGAAGACTATAATGACATCCACCAAAGATTTCCTTATCTTTTCAAAAACATTAATGTTAAACTATAAAAGCTTGTTTTTATGTTAAACTTTTGCTTGATAAACTCAATCATCGGGGATGATGATTCTATAGGGGAAAGATATGTTACATCCCCTTTTTGGATTCAGTATTACTATTTACTTTTTCTTAAATAGTACAGTCATGTGAATATGTTTAACATCATAGAATATGATGATATGATTAGAAAAGGTTAATTTTATGAATCATGGATTTTTACTTGATTATGATCAATCTGATGTTATGAATTAAAATGTCTTTTAGATATGAAAATGAAATTATTTGATGTAAATGTGTTTTGATCAGAACATTGGTACTCTGACCACAAATTGTATGTGAGATTGTTAATGACAGGAATAGATGGAACATGTTCACCAAGAAGCAAGAAGAAGAGAAAGTATCTTTGAGAAAGAGAGAATAGACTTTGGAATAACCAATGGGTGTTTGCCACTGAAAATGAACATCAGGTAGATAAATCTAGTTGCCTCGAGATAAGCATTGATTTCGGGTTAAGTCAATTTTGGATGAGAATGTCAAGGTTTATAAGAATAAGTCATTCTTCCCTTCATAGTTGTCGTAATGAGTATGGGAAATCGACATCTGTGTCGTAATACTCTGAATCATGTCGACATGTATACACTTGAGAATGAGTTGTATGTTGTGTCTTGTTTAGTGGTTCGGCGTAAAAGTTGAAATTTGTGCATAAAGTTGACCCGAAACCTTGTATTGTGTTTACGTTCCAATCATCATCATCATCATAAAGCTCTACAAGCGTATGATGTAAGCGTTTACTTACGAAATTTGATGGATGTAGAATTATTTCTATTGTGGGTTATCCTCGTATAATAAAAGGTTTAAATAATGTTTTAAATCTTTGAAATTGTCAAGTGTAATACCATGGGTTATGTGGTAAGGGTAATATATATAAAATCATATTTATATTTAGATAGTTAATAAGGAACAATTCTTATATTCTTTAATGGTGTTAGTAATCAGAAAGTAGCTCGAAGGGTTCTCTCAAGTCGCTATTATGTTGCCTATAATCCCATAACGTTTTATTCATTCTTGAGCTTCAAACTTTATTGATTGGTTGTCAGCTCAGCCATTATTCGATTTAAACTCAAAATCTATTAAGAGTAGTGTGGCATCATGTCCAAAACTGAAACCGCCACCTCGCAAATTATTAGCTCCACCTTGCAGATCAGCTGTGAAATTAGTGAAAGACCAAACCAATTCTGTGTAGTGGCCGCAGAAAGGAGGCAGATGGTTAGCCATGCGGGGTAGTTACCAAGTTGATAGGGCGTGGTTTAGATAGGAAGAAGTTAGTTTTTCTTTTTGGGAACGGGGGATAAAGAGTAAGAAGGGAGACGATTTTTAGATATAGAACGGGGAAAAAAGAAGCTGATAGGAGGCCGAGTGTAAAGAGTATGTGGTCAGGTGAGAAGAGAACAAGCTTTGGACCAGTTTTTAAACAGTCACTGGAGAGTTTCTTCAAGTTCCATCTCTTCTCTCTTCCACGCTGTCATGATTAAACTAGAATGTCTCAATAGGAATGGCTCCATCTTGTAATATGAAGGAATTTAGTCTTTTATGGATGATGTAATATGTGGACTAGTTACCAACTTTAAAGACCTCTGTTTTTACACTTCTTTTAAAATGAAAACAATGTTATTTTCCTTGAGCAACACCGCAGTCTTAACCTTCACAGTTGTAACATACTTGTTCCTCGAAGCATCTTGCGATGGTTGACTAAAACTGTGTAGCTATGTCCGCTTATCTTTAGAAATATATGGGGTATGTGGAGAGCACATAGTAGTTTGAGTCTTGGTCGATTGATAGAAAGAAAGATATCTTAAGCCGCGGTAGTCTAATGTTGGTCGATGTTAGAAGTGTCACCAGTTGGCCTGCTGACTATATATATAGTTGGTCTTGTTATATCCAAAAACAACTAGTTTAATGAAAGACTTAAAGAATGTGTCATCCCGTCAACAAAATGGGAAACAATGGTGTGGAATGTATGTCGTGGTTTGTGTAACTACTCAGTCTTCCACAAGTTAAGAATCTATATTAGCTGGTCGAACTTAGAGTTATTCTTTTCATGCTGTGAAAGATATCTAGTATTAGACCATTTTTATATTGTCTATAATTCTATCTGCTTTAAAAACATTCATGTTGTTGTGTCATCGAAAGAGGGTATAGAATTGTTATTGGTCTAAAACTATTAAACATGTTAGGTAATGAAGTTTTAGAGCAGACACAATGGGTCAATAGTGAAGTGTTTAATTTAAACTTGCATGCATTCTTCTTCCAAATAGAAACAACGAGTTAGGATTGTTAAATGCTTAGTATGATATAATGATTAAGCTATGTCGAGGATTCGATAGGTCGAAGAAGACTTGTAAGAGTACTTAAACTTTAACTCTGGGTCTTCGATTACTTGAATTCAATAATTGGTTTATGGTTAAACTCCTTCTGAGCTTATTTTGTTAAGTTTAGTGTCCTATCTAGACAGGATAATTTTTAAGCGGAAGACCAACTTGAAGATCAACCGATAAACTAATAGTATTAATTGATTAACCGATAAGCTAGAATCCCATTCCTTTAACATATGGATGAAAATGTCTTCAAGAGCCCAAAAAGTGAGAAGTAAACCTAACTACCATGCATTAAAGCATGTTGAGTTGAAACACCAAGAGGTCATCATGGTTGTTATATTATACTTATACATAGGTAACTGTAGGATTGCAATTAATTCAAGTCGAGTTGGGGTGGGTGAACTTACTACTTGCGTTGACGCAATGCTAAATATATTTAAATCCTTTGGCCAAGGCAGTGCACCTGCCTCTAGTGCATTGATAGTTCACCATGACTAGATGGTGTAGCTTGTGGAGTGGTCATGCTTGACTAAAGGGTATCTAGGGAATTGCATGATAACAAGTTACGTAGGTCACAACACCAGTACTCAGATGGCTAACACCATTGGTTATCCTAAGTCTATCCTCTTTGAGTAGGGTAGGGCCACTTCCAAGAAGGAAGGAGTGCAGGAGACCGATGGTCTGTGGTTGGAGGTTAAGCTCCTTGAAGATACTTTCTCTTCTATATTCTAGAGGCTTGCTGAGACTTGAATTTGGATGGTCAACAATCGAGATGCAGTGACTTTGGTAAGTTTCTATTTTGAAAATGTTCTTAGTAGCTTTAATCATCATATTGTATAATGTTGTAGATGGATAGACTCCTTTGTGTAACTTATAATTTCATGATTATTAATTAGTCAATGAATGAACTTCTTGGTTTTAAAATGAAAAACAATTTATCATTTTCTGCTTTTAAACTTTAAAAAAAAATTATTACCTTTGGTTGAATGTAGTTTTTAGGGTAAAAACTAAATTGGGTGTTACAATCTTCTTGGTCATAATTGGTGATTATAAGGTAGGACCTTACCTTCTCACAATGATTATCTTTCGTCTGTTCTTATTCTCTTGAAAATTGTATTTAGGTTTTATTTAAGAATTAGGACCTGGAAGATTCTGAAGGTGTCCCTTAATGATTGTGTCGTATTCCCTATCCCCCAACAAGATTTTCTTGGTCATAATAGGTAGGACCTCACCTTCTCACAGTGATTACCTTTCATCTGTTCTTATTCTCTTGAAAATTATATTTAGGTTTTTTTTAAGAATTAGGACCTGGGAGATTCTGAAGGTATTCCTTAATGTTTGTGCCCTATGCCCTATGTACAAACATTTTCCTGTCTTGAGTAATTACTTTTGATCACTCAAGTACAACAAAAAATTACATTTTCAAGTTCAATATTTTGCAATTTTCTTACCATTATCTAATAATTATCATAGTCTAGGATAATGTGACCACATGATATCCCATCATCTCTTGCATTTTCAAATTCATATTTACTGTGCTTGGGTTTAAAAAATGTTTATCTTTGGGGTCTTATCCTATGGTGACTTCCTTCTGATGTTATTGGGGGTTTTATACATATTTGTATGACATTTTATTTTGCCTTTTGGCACCTCTCATCTCTGGTTTCTTTTCAACTATTGTTTTTATATAGTATTTAATTGTTGTTTTTTATACCGTTTTATTATGTCCATATAGAAAACATTATGTAATGTTTTGATGTGTTTCCTGCATGATTGTATCCAATTTTATTAGTGCTACGATTTTCATGGCAGCACAAGGGATTTTTTCAATTTTTGTTTTGCAAGATATAACTAATGCTAAGAAAGAGATGAATTGGTGATGTGACATCTTATTAATAAATTCCATATATCAAGATTTCAAGAAAAATTTCTTCTTATCAATAGGATACAGTTGCTAAAATAGAGTACTTGTCAAGAGGAATGGGAGAGCCTTAAGAGTTTTGGAATAAGAATAAAGAACCAGAGATCCTTATAAGATGAACAAAAATGAAGATGCGGAGTAGGATGACGGCATTGTTAGGTCTAGTAATGACTACTTGAACCATTTGAAGGACTGCTAAATGTTAAAGTCTTGTCATTTATTTGTCTTTCACAATCATTCTAGGCAAACCTATAGAAATATCATAAGAGGACAGTGACAAAGATCACTAAGATAGAGGTTTTAGACCATGCAAAAAGGGACAGTGGATAGTGTTATAAGGTCTATGTCTTAGTTTTGGACTCCATCCTTGCTTTAAAGACCCTGTAGTATGAGAGACAGTAAGGGACACTATGACAATGCAACAAAGAAGACAATGACATCTAGATTAGAGAAAACTATCAAGAGCATGAAGGAAACAATAAACAAGCCTGCATAGGTGTCACAGAGATGCTATAGAAGACAATGCAATGGTGCAAGAGACAATGATACTGTATAGAAAGGTTTGAGCACATAATTTTAGAGCCTAAAACCCTAAACCCTTCAAAGCCCTAGCAGACATGTCAAATGAAGGCTTGATGAGGATGTTGTGCTCAAGTCCAAAGGTCAAATAGTGTGTAGAGATGTGAGACAGTCAACATAGTGTTAAACCTATACACAATGACTAAAGTTAGTAAAAGAGTAGTGATTGCCAAGGAAAACAATGAAACCGTCATAATCATTTAACAGTGTGCAACATGAGATAAGAGGTATGTCAGTTTTTAAGATAATGAAGAGACCATGTCAATTCATGTATTATAACTAATGTGAGCCACCCCCCATTAAAGTGTTAACCTCATTTATCACAAAAATTAACATAATTAGAAGAAACTAAAGACAAACTATTTTACTGTTCACAGAGAAGAAATGTAAGTAACCTAAGTGCTAAAAGAACTTCATTGCCAATCTCTTTTTCATCAATTGCCAATCTCTTTTTCATCTCCTCTTTTTAATTTTCTGATCATTTATATTAAAACTTCTCCTTCTCTTATTAAGTCTTCTCTGTCTGCAGACATTTAAGAGAAACTTAAACTATATAATGCTTAATTATTAAACACCACAGTAATAGACGCAATTATAATTATAATTTTATTTGTTTTGATTTGTGATTTGAAATTCATGAAACCTGATGAAAGATCTGTGGATCTGTGGTTTTAACTGTACTCATACAGCCACTAATGCTTTGATTTGAGAAAGATAGTTTGGATTAATTGATTTAAAACTTTTTCATCTTTTGTTTTCTTAAACCCTTTCTGTTATAAATTCTTCTCTTTCTCTTACAAGCCTTCTCTTTCTTTTATAAGCTTTCTTAAATCTCCAATATTAAGTTTTATGTTAAACTTCTCTTTCTCTCTTCTTTAGCGTGTAGACATGTAAGGAAAGTTAGACTATATAATGCTTAACCATTAAACACCACCATAATAGACACATTAACTTAATAATTGCATTATTTATTTCATAATATGTTTTCATCAAACATGTAAAAGTACAAATCTTTACTTTCTTTTTACTTGCAAATTTGTATTTTCTTTGGCATGCTTAAGTCTTAGTTTCTTTTCACTTGTATTTGCATTGGCATCCTTGGCTTTATTCCAACTCATGCTTTCGACATGAGTTTTATCTATTTTCTATTGATGACGTAATTATAGATAAATATTAGTTTGTTTGTCGGTTGTATTTTGTCTATATAACAAATTGTAGTTATGGCAATGACTATAATGTCCACAGTCTCAAATTTTGAGATCCTAGCATGGATCAATCAATGCTATGTACAGATTTAGGTTTCTTTGACTTGGTTTAAATTAGATTTTGGCATCTAAAGATGTTAGGGTTTGTAAGGTAGTACTGTATCTTTGGATTTAAAGATTTCCACTATGTAAAAACTCTGTATTTCATTTGTGTTTGTCAAATGTTTAGGGTAATGTTCTATTTATGTTAAAGCTTTCATTTAGATTCCCTAAATTTAGAGTCACACACTTTGATCCACAACCAGGTAAGTATGGTATTTTTTGGGTTTGAGTTCAAATCCACAGAGGGGGCCATGTTGCATTTATGTGTACATGCATGCTCATTTTAGTTATGTTCCAACTAAACATAATGTCTATATTGGAGCTGCAGTCTACCACTGTATTTTGATGTTTCAGAAATCATCGTTAATGATCAAGCAATACATTCAACCAAATGATCTTAGACATTGACATGTGGTACTTATTGTTTTGGTTTTATTCACTTTATTCTAATTGATCTGACTGCTAATAACCTTGCTCTCAGTTCTTAGCTCTGAACTAGATGATTGCATGTCTAGTATTTCTTTAAATGTTACAGAGGATCTAAATTCTTAAGATTTAGGATTAACATTTGTTCCATGGATACCCACCTTAACTTTTCTAGATGTTACATTTATTCACACAAAAGCTAGAAACATGCATTTATTTTCTTTCATGTTTCCATCTTTACACCAACCAATTGCATTTGCTTTAAAATTTCTAAAGATTTTTCAATAAATCCATTTTGTGCATATCATGCAATTATTGCAGTTCATGAGACTATATTTCTTTGAGGCATTCTGTCAAATAGTTCACGTGCCTTGTCTATGCTTCCACATTTTGCATACATGTCTAATAGAGCAGTTGCAACTACAACATCTGACAAAATTCCTCTATCCTTTATGTTTTGATGGATGTCCATACCCTATTCCAAAACTCCCATTTTGACATAGGCAGGGAGGATGCTGGCAGAAGGTTGTGGAATTTGGCTTTACACCAGCCAATTGCATTTGCTTTAAAATTTCTAAAGCCTTTTCAACAAATCCATTTTGTGCATATCCTACAATCATTGTAGTCCAATTATATCCTGTAATCATTTTATTATGAATTTTTTATAAATTTATTTTATGAATTGATTTATTTTATATTATTCTATGGATTAAAAACTTGTTCCAATGCACCAAAGCTTGAGATGGGAGGTGCTAGCCAAGATCCTAGAGTCTGTCTCAACACCTTCCAATTGCATTAACTTAAAATATTAATGGATGTGCTTTGAAGTTCAACAACGGGAAGGAAATGGTGTTGGTAGGAGATCTGCATATCAGTGGGAGTCCATTTGGTGTCCCCTCAATATCTCGATGTCCTCCATCAATGGGACCTTGCCATATCGGCATGACTTTGAATGTGGCCTCTTCGACATAGTGATAAGAGTGTTAAACCCTTATCGATGGGACTTGGTGATATCATTATGACTAGGTTGGCAGTCTCTTTGACTTGTCGATACCAGTTGTCTCCTGACTGCTAGCTCGTTTGAACCCTTGGCGGTGAAGTTGTGGTGGGTCCATCTTATCGGTGGGACTGTGTAACTTCGGAGTGACTAAATTTGGGGTCTCTTCTATTCCTTGATCTCTTCAGTTCAGCATGACTTAACCTTATCAGTGGAAGCTAAAACACTGTCCCTTCGACATGGCGATCTTTGACTAGTCTTCTTGCTAGTTCACTTCTTGGTGGGACCTGATTGGATTATGAAGAATTCATTGATTGGCCACAATAAAGAACATCTATTTTCAGCCTGGGTAATGGATTTATTACTGAACATGGAGACCATATATAGAACTTTTTAATTGACTATTTCTTATATGACAGGGGCTTCAATGAGGCTATTAATGCCTTTGCAGATGATGGTTGGTCTTTGATGGGAAGTGATGAGGTAGATGGTGTAGCCATTCTCATCAATTATTCTCCAAGCAAACTTTTGGGTTCACATCTTGCTTCCCCTGATGGGATTCCTGCTTTTGGAGGTTGTGTCCTCAATGCCAAGGCATCCATGCTACTACAGGTTCAATCCAATAACCATTGTTTCCTTTCCACTATTTATGCTCAAGAGATCAACTATAATCATGTCTTGATTGCTCACCTTGGATCTACAGAATGTGCCTCCATTACTTGTTCGATTCTTGTGAGAGCATCGATCAAAATGGGCAGATAGTAATATTGATGCCTATTCTGTAGCTGCTTTGAAGGCAAGTCCTTATGCTATTCCTACTTCGTGAATAGGTAGTTTTGGAGGTGGTCAGGTCATCCTTCCCTTAGCCCATAACATGGAACATGAAGAGGTAAATGAATATTGATTGCTTGTGTTATTGTTTAATTTTAATGAACAATTTTGTGGTTATGATATATATAAATACTCCTACAAATTGACTCAATTTTTTTTTTGTTGGCTTGCATGTGCATGTAGCTTTTGGAGGTTATAAAGTTGGAGTGCAATGGCCTCACACAGGATGAAGCATTGCTATCTAGAGATATGTTTCTTTTGCAGGTATTTTATTATTTTAGTGAAAAATTTCATCTGGTTATGGTGATATCTGGAATGGACATCTTTTGAATTGACGATCGTAACCTTTTGAATTAGACAGCTTTGCAGTGGAATTGATAAAAATGCAGTTGGGG
Organism: Cunninghamia lanceolata; assembly: GCA_027924645.1. Taxonomy (NCBI): domain Eukaryota; kingdom Viridiplantae; phylum Streptophyta; class Pinopsida; order Cupressales; family Cupressaceae; genus Cunninghamia; species Cunninghamia lanceolata. The sequence continues at coordinate 13,795,003 of BSBN01000193.1, forward strand.
CTTGTGTTGAACTTATGTTGCATCTTTGACTGATAGTGCTCCTTTGCTACCTTCAGGTTTCAAAGTCATTATCACTCTCAAATTGGCTCCATAAATTTGTAACCATGAGTTCATTTTTTTCAATCTCTAATATTTCTCTTGTTGCTTCTAGTTTTGATTATTTTTTAATGCCAGACTGTTGACTTGTGAAGCTTTTGTTTGAATATTATTGCTCTTAGTAATGCACAAACCGCCTATTGTCTCCCTCTGGGCGTTTCCTATATAGATTGTTTGAATTGAAATTATGACCACTCTTTCTACTATCAACTTTTCCCTTGCCACCTTTTATTGAATGCCCAGTCTTCTTTCTAAACTTTGCCACATTGCTATCAATGTTAAGGTTGACCTTGGGTGGGCAATTGAAACCAAATGATGTAGCCACAGCCTATGATCAAGTATTAGGAGTCAATGATTACACGGTTATTTACTATTATTCAAAAGAATTGTCATATGAAATGTAATCCTTTCATTATTCATTATATTAAATTATTTTTGAATAAATGAGGCATAATTTTCACATCTTTAGCCTGATTTCAATGTTCTTCATGCCAAAATGATCTTTAGAATGTATCAAAGTTTATCTACATAATTTGGAAGATTCTTGGAGTATCAAAGTGCGTCTACATGTTTGTAAGATTGTTCACAACACTTTCTTGAAATATGAATAGTATCCAACATCAGAATCACAGAATCAATGAGAATCCAGTTTTGACACTAGATCATTGTGTCTGAATGAGAGGAAATTTAAGTTATTTATGTTGGCTTAATTCATCTTTGGAGACATCCATTGTAAGATTTATTTTTTTAAATTCCATGTGACAATTTAAAAATTACATTTGGCCTTTTGAGGACTCATTAAAAGCACTATATACAAACTTTCCTATCGACTACTCTGTTGTGCACAAATTCAGTGCAACTGCTAGTTTAAATAGTCTTTTAGGTCATGAACATCATATTTTGTCAGTTTTGATGGTTTTGAATTGTTATTTCAGTGTATCATCTTGGAGGTGAAGGTATAGAAGGATTGGGAACTACAATTGATGTTATATTAATAAATGGTGTGCTACATGAAGGCGATCAGATTGTGGTCTGTGGAATGCAGGTGAGCAAGTCTGATAAACACTTGCCTTGTTAAGATTTGGAGTTAGCATATACATTTGGTGCTTGAGTGTTTATCTAACCTTTGTTGTAAATACATTATTATTAGGGTCCCATTATTGTAAATACATTATTATTTATCATTTGTTTGACCAGTTTAAAGCATATATGGACAATCTTAAGGAAGAAAGGAAAAAGGAGGCTGCAGAAGATGTTTTCTCTTGTGTACTGAGCATTTTGCCAAATTGCATTTTTAACAAGAAGGATCCTATAATTGTTGGTGTTGATATTCTTGACGGCATTGCAAGGGTCAGTATCTAAACCTAGTATTTTCGGTTTATATAAAGCCATATGTGGTGATTGCATCTACAGATTGGCATGACATTATGTGTTTCCACAAAAGATTTCATAGATATTGGCAAAATAGCCTCAATTGAGATCAATCATAAAGTTGTTGAAATGGCTAAGAAGGGTGAAAAAGTGGCCATGAAGGTATTTTGAGAAGTTGTCTTTGTTGTTAATAGTTCTATATGATTTTGGATGCTATTTTTTGAAATGTTTTTGTTAATGAATTATCATACGAACTTTACAAATTGTTGGGAGCAATGTTGATGAAGTACAGAAAATGTTTGGTAGGCATTTTGAAATGGAGGATGAATTTGTGAGTCATCTCACCAAAAGATCCATAGATATATTGAAAGAAAACTATAGGGTAAGGCTATTTGATATCCACATTATGTAATTTTACAGTGTATTTACTATTATGCATTTTATACTAATTGAACATTTGTGTTTTTCATTTTTGGCTAATAAAACAACTTTTTAATGTCTAAAATGGAATATTCTTCATATTTTTTGAGGATGATTTGTCCAATGATGATTGGAAACTTGTGATGAAATTGAAAAAGCTGTTAAAAATTCCTTCATCTACTACTAATGATGCATTGTGCAACAGAACTTTGGATTGGAGCAAAACCTTCTGATGAAAATGGGAAAATGCACCCTGCAACATTACAAACACCACAATCAGGATAACAAATGGTGAACTTTGTTGATACCAGAACAGTAGCTTCTGCATCATAAGCTTCTTCTATATGTTTTGCTATGTTGTGTGTGTGTTGCACCTTTGGCTACAATAAGATAGTAGTGAACTTCTGATCCCTATCTATGCATAAGGAGGTCATTTTAGTCTGTTGTTTAGCTCATTTTCTGAAATTTAATAGTCTGAATGGCCAAGTGTGGTATTGCCATGTGAGAAAGGGAAGAGATTGATTCCAAGAGGAGAGATTTTGTGTAATGATCTATTTTATGATTTCTTGAGGTAATGAAGAAAATATCATGAAAACGTTGTTTTAAATAAATTCATATTTTACTACAATTGTACGAAACCAAAAACATTTCCATGTTGACGAGATGCCATACCAAATGGTGTCAATATTTTATTGCCACTTTGCTTTGTCTTGTCTCATTTTCTTATTGGTCGATTCTCAAATAGAAAGTGTTGGCTCAAATTTATCAATCTTTACTTGGTAGCATCATAAAATATATAGTTTTCCAAATTTATTTGCTTTTATGTTTTAATTCAAATTTAATAATATGTTTTTTCTGCATTATTAAATTTATGGTATTTAATAAATTATTCATATCATGACTAAATTTACTACAAATTAATGGAAACTAGTAAATAAAAATGATTACCATGACTAAATAAATGACCAGTTAACAACAATCAATGACTAAATATATGACCAGTTGACGGAAAAATAATGATTAAAATGACCAAATATACTACCAATGGACGGAAATTAGTTAATACAAATGACTAAATATACTACCAATGGACGGAAATCAGTGACTAAATAAATGACTAAATATACTACCAACTGGTGGCAATTAATGATTACAATGACTAAATAAATGACCAGTTAACAACAATCAATGACTAAATTAATGACTAAATATACTACCAAATTAATGACTAAATATACTACCAAATTAATGACTAAAATTTGTTTAGTCATAAATTTGGTCGTGAGATAAATGACCGACAATAGACTACCAATGGTCACATGAACAAACTAATGATCACATGACCAATTTTTGGTAGTTTTTTTAGTCATTTATTTTTGTTTTTCTGCTAGTGGTCACTTTTCCATCAAAAACTCTCGATTACGACCTACACACACATGAAGAGGGGAAAATGGTTGTGTCATGTTATGTATGAAAAAGGAGAATGATGACAACCAAAATGCACACTTGATGAAACCCTTTTCCATATAACATTCAAGGACAAGACTGAGCCAAATCACTGCCAAGTGGAGGAGGACTTAGCTACAAATCTTCTACTCAGGTATGTTATAGATGGATTAGATTTAATTCAACCTTTTTATCAAACCCTAGGTTAACAATGCATGAAACCCTAGTTATACAAAGATCAGCTTATAACGGAATAAGTACATCAACAATCTAGTAACCAATTGCACAGGGATGATCAAAAAGATGATAAAACCTATCTCCCAAAAGCAGAGGTGTTGGAAGACCAATTTGGGACCACCCAAGTCCTAATTGAAGGAATCTATAGAAACTATAAACTGAAAAGATGTTGCAAATGTTACCCTAATGTCAGATCTAAAGTCAGAAAGGGAAGAAAGACTAGGGTACCACCGCCCAAGTCTTGGATAGAGGAATATTTTGTAACTGTTGTCAGATCCTGAAACCTTGATCTTCACTCAGTCTTCCTATATCTTCACATTCTCCAGATCTTGCTCTTGTAACATGCACACAAGACGACAAGAGAGGATTTGGGGGGTTATGGTGTTGAGGGACTTGCCTCAGTCAAATCTCAGGATCTAGCATTCAAGCTTCCCAACACTGTTGATTGATAGAGAGTGTGTGCCCTCGTGGGGGTAGAGGATGAAATCAAATGATAATAATGATGATCCAAATGATGATAAACAACAATGATATCACCTATGTGATGAAACCCTTAAGAGAATGAAGATCCTTCAACTCCTAAGGTGGATAGATGATAGCTTCATGCCTGCAACAAACACATAATAACAACACACAAATCTACTCTAGAATCACAATGAATGCTCTTGCTTGCTTTCCTTCAATATCTCAAGTTGGCTATCTCTATCTAGGTTCATAATGAATTCAAAAACACACTTATATATGCTTTCTCTCTAACAATCATCAAATTAAACCAAAAGGGCCAACAAGGAGAAACCTCTAGAGAGGTGTAAGACCGACCAATACTTAATTTTGCCTCGACCAATTAGGAGGGACTTGGGCAGGACCGCCTAAGTCTTTTAAAGCTCCTTTTGAGTTCAGGATAAGATAAGTGAAGGGGTCCATATTCCCAATTTACCTTGGTGTTGGGCAATTTCATGTCAGGATAAACATTTAGAATGTATAATGTAATAAATGGGACCTAGGAGCTAAACAAGGAGGTAAAAAGACAAGTGGAAACTTTTTACTCCATAACATTTATCCCCCACTCTAATGTGTGTATGATCTTATGATCAGTACATGAATTAAAGTATGGTGAAAAACACATCAAGCACATTAGACACTAGAATGAAAACACACCTTATGTTTGGAAGACCATCTCTACCCCCAAGCTTAGGAAAACATAAGAAAACACTTGATAATCATGTAAAACATAGAGAAGACAGTAAAGGAACATGCAATACATAGAGAAGACATGAACACAGTCTCACAATACATTAGCTATACACTGAGAGAAGACATGATTAACCAATTATACTATACTAACGAGCGATGGGGGGAGCTCATCGCTACGTGCCACCATCAAAGCACACAAAACACATAGCACGAGTGATCTCATCACTACACTCCTCCACAAAGCACACAAGACACATAGCATGGGGGAGCTCATTGCTACGTGCCTCCACAAAACACGCAAGACACACAGTGAACACACAGAATACATGAGCATCGTAGAGTGTGTCATTGACCCACTATACGTATTATACAAAGCAAACACAGGTGATGGGGAGGAACTCATCACTACGCTCTACCATCTAAGACATGCCAAACACACCTGATGGTTGAGCTACGCTACCATGACCGCCAAAGACATGCTTAAGGGTGAATAACTCAAGACCCAACCCCACCTCTCATGAGAGAATGTTTTCAAAAGGATGTGCAACCAACTCAAGAGAAGACACAATCCCACCTTCCATAGAAGGGCTTTCAAAAGCATACATCCCCACCTACATTACAGAGATGCCTTACGGTGAAAAGGAAGAATGAACACAAATTATACAACCCCACCTACATCGCAGAGATGCATTACAGTGAAAAGAAAGTATACACAAACATAATTTATCACAATGTCTAAGATATCCAAGCATTTAGCACAATATATGCCCCCACCTTAAAGTGATTGCTCCCACTTGCCAGTACCAATCATGTTTAAGGTAAGGTTGAAACACACAAGGGAACAAGAGCTTTCGCAAAGTCCATGCCCCAAAGTGACATGTGCTTAAAATCATCGAATTGTTCCCAACAATCACAATAGAAGCACATCAATATCATTTTCTAACAACCATTGATCAATAATAAGCTTTGGTTAGAAAATATATTCTAAGATAACAATCATATCATTTCATGAAACTGATACAGAAAAAAGGCAACATGCCACTAAGACAAACCAAGGCTATACTTACGGGTTTAAAACCAAGTATAGTCATGAGGTTATACTTCAGGTATCTCATAACTGAGTGTAGCTACAAAGTGAGACAAAAGCAATTTAAAGTGCATAGAAGCATATTTAGAGTATTGTAAAGGCTTGTTACAACAATTTCACAACATGATACATGATCACATCACAACACAACAAAAAGTGATTCTACTACTCAAATGTCAGTAACAAATTACCCCCATCTTCATATATGGATTGGGTCCATTTTTATTTTCTTGTTTAGGGACACACGGTCCTTATTAGAAGTGTATATTTGTTGTCGTCATCCATTGACTAGTAGAGCCACAAGTACAATGGAAGAATGAAATCACGAAAAATGAGAGGAAATATAAAGTGACTTAGGATCTCAACGTGGGAAGATGTCCCCAAGGCACCATCCACTACATTATGCCCCCAAGGTACCACACATAATAATTACAACAAGAGAAGAGTAGAAGAATGGAGAAACAAATAGATTGAATATCACAACAAAGGCAATATCCTTGTGTCCTTGACCTTACAAGAGTATCAAGGGTCATCCAAGGAGACCTAAATAAAAAATTGACACTACATGGGGGAACACAACACAACACTTAAGAGGAGGCCACTCGTGAGAGCAACTCGAAGAGGTAATACATTAAGGGTGGCTAAATAAGTTAGATATACTTGAAATAAAATGCAACTGCACTAGCGGTTGTCCTTAATCATCTTCTTCCCAACATTGATGTTCATATGAAATAGGTGGCACATAGGGCACTATAGTCCAACTTGAAACTTCTTCCTTTAGCTTCTCTTTTGATTCCATTTCTTTCGATGGGATATTCTCTTCTTGTGGTGACATCTTTCAAGCTAAGGCTTGTCACTTTCTTCTTCTTTCCCTTGCATTTCTTTTTCTTCTAGTCTTATTAGTTATATTTCCCAAGGGAGTTTCTTTATCTACCATCAAGGGTTCATTATTTTCTACATTCTTAGACATTTCTGAAGAGGAAGTTGGTACAAAAGTGATCTTATGATTTTTTGATGAAAGGATTCACTCTTGAAGGTTTTCTCTCGATCCTTGCAAGGACAGTAGAGGAGGAACCTTGGCAAAAATTCCCTTTCCTTTCGGTCTAGGTGAATCTTTCAACTCGGGTTGCTCTTCACTCTCTATTTGTTCGATAGGAGGAATTGTAGCCTTAGTGGACCAAGAGGGTCTAGGAGTGTTCTTGTCATATGATAGTTCAACTATTTTCTTTGCCTTATACTTTTGATATGCCAAGAATAATTGATCTTGTCTTGGTTGATTTGCTTCGATAGGTTGTGGCTAAAAATAATCCAAATTGAAATTTTTGTGAGTGGCTAATGGTTTCCATCCACTGTGATCAATAACATGCACTCATCCTTTATGATGAAACTTTAAGCACTTGTGAATAGTAGAAGGAACCACTTTCATGGATTTTAGCCAAGGATGTCCTAACTTCACATGAAAGAGATCCAAAGTGGGAATGATAACAAATGATGCTTCTAAGGCTTTTTCCACCACCTTAATTAAAAGAGTTATCTTTCCAATTGCCAGAAGAAAATAATCATTGTGCACTTTTATTATTGTATCTATTAGATCATAAGTATCTTGTGCTAGATCATTCATGTATAAAAATTCTTTTGTGATGGCATTTGTCATGCAATTAGGAACAATAAGAACTCCTCTTGTAGGATTTCCACTTATTCTTGATGTTATATAAAGAGGACCTTCAATGTCTCTAATAGTGACCTCATGTGATGTGAAGGATATGACAGATTCAGGATCCTTCCTTTTATTATTAGGTTTAGGAGGAGCCACACCATCCTTGTTATGATTGGATGCCATATATGTGAGACTTTTGTACACCAAGACACTAGTTTGAGGAAACCAGGTTTTTGAAGCTTTTGTAAAGATCAAAAACACACTAGTGTCACTACAAACCAAGTGGTCCCAATGTTAAAGTGCTACACAAAAAGGCAATATAGAAATCTTTAAGATTTCTTTCAAAATTTTGAAAGAGATGTTATCTTCTTATGTTGAATACACAATGTGTAATTGCAAAAGTATGAATTTTCAAATCTAGGATGTGGAATGATGTAAGATTACTATGTCAAATCAGATTTGAAGAATATTTGATGCCACTAAGAGAATTTTTGAAACCCTAATGCAAAATTTTACCAAAATACAAGGATTTTAAGGCATAAATAATGCACTTTTTCCAAAATTATGCTAGATTTTCAAATGAATATAGATAAATGTGCAATGAATTAATGCAAGATATGATTTGAACAATTAGCAAGATGCAAATACTCAAAGCTACGGGTTCACCAAAATGTTATGTATGAAAAAGGAGAATGATGACAATTAGAATGCACATTAGATCAAACCCTTTTCCATATAACATTCAAGGACAAGACCAAGCCAAATCACTACCAAATGAAGGAGGAGTTAGCTACAGATCTTGTACTTAGGTACATTATAGGTGGATCAGATTTAATTTAGCCTTTTTTATCAAACCCTAGGTTAACAGTGCATGAAACCCTCGTCATGAAACCCTCGTTCTACAAAGATCAGATTATAATAGAATAAATACAACAACAATCCAGTAACCAATTGCACAGGGATGATCAAGAAGATGATAAAACTTGTCTCTTGAAAGTAGTGGTGTCAGAGGACCAATTCGGGATTGCCCAGGTCCTGATTGAAGGAATTTGGAAAAATTGTAAACTGGAAAGATGTTGCAAATACTACCCTGATGCCAGATCTGAAGTCAAAAAGGGCAGAAAGGCTAGGATGTCACCGCTCAAGTCTTAGATAGAGGAATATTCTATGACTATTGTCAGATCCTGAAACCCTAATCTTCACTCAATCTTCCTATATCTTCACATTCTCTAGATCTCACTCATGTAACCTGCACACAAGATGACAAGAGAGGGTTTGGGGGGTTATGGTGTTTAGGGACTTGCCTCAGTCAAATCCCAGGATAGCATTCAAGTTTCCCAACACCATTGATTGATAGAGAGTATGTGCCCTCATGGGGGCAGAGGCTAAAATCAAATGATAATAATGATGATCCAAATGATGATAAACAATAATGATATCACCTATGTGATGAAACCCTCAAGATGATGAAGATCTTTCAACTCCTAATGTGGATAGATGATAGCTTTATGCCTACAACAAACACACAATAACAACACACAAATCGTCTCTAGAATCACAATGATTGCTCTTGCTTGCTTTCCTTCAATATCTCAAGTTGGATATCTCTATCTAGGTTCATAATGAATTCAAAAACACACTTATATATGTTTTCTCGCTAACAATCGTCAAATTAAACCAAAAGGGCCAACAAGGAGAAACCTCTTGAGAGGTGTAAGGCCAACCAATCAAGAGGGACTTAGCGGGACCACCCAAGTCTTTTAGCTTCTTTTGGGTTTGAGATAAGATAAGTGAAGGGGCCCATATTCCTAATTTACCTTGGTGTCAGGTAATTTCATGTTGGGATAAACATTTAGAATGTATAATGTAATAAATGGGACCTAGGAGCTAAACAAGGAGGTAAAAAGACAAGTGGAAACTTTTTACTCCATAACATGTCTATATAGGAGCTTACCTCAGTTAAACCCCCATTTCGGTATTCCTACCTCACGGATAGCCAGATCAGTAACAACAAATAGTGTGTGCTCTAAATCTTAAGTGTGTCTAAGATTGTGGTGACTAGTGACAAACAAAATCAATAAATGAAACCCTACTCAAGTGTGTTAGAGTAGATTCCTATATGCCTCAATCAATGAAATGATAATTAACACAAGAGAGGTGTGTTACCCAAGGGAAAATACATCAGATTTGCAACTTCACCTCAATGAAGTAGAGAGAGACCAAAGCTTGGAGGCGAGAACAAGCTGAAACCATACCAAATCATGATGAAGTGATACAAGTCAATCATCAGTCAGTGATTCCAACCATTCTTCAATTCTCTTGAAACTTCAATCAATGATAACAAGTAAACAAATAACATGTAACAAGTCTTCTTCAAAATGTAGTATCAATATTCATTTCGGTAGATCTTTGCTATAGAAATCACACCATGCCTCATAATGACAAAAGCACTAGTTTAAATATGAAACCTTAGGTGTAACTTAGGGCACAAGATAACAAGTATTTTTGAATTTAAGATATGTTGCAAGCATGCTTGCAAATGTCAAAATTGAGGTCACGTCATCCAAAGCAAGGCTAGCCTTGAGAGTGCCCTGCAATCCTAAAAAAATAGGTAGGACTCGAGCCCTAGGTGCCCTAGTCCTAGTAGGATCTACTCAAAAGGTAGTCGTGGCTTGAGGACTTAACTAGGACCCAAACACTGCTCATAGTTTTGGCATGCGACACTAGTAAAATCTTAGGTAACATAAACACATCTCTTGAGTTAAAAGGTAAGACCAAGGTTGGAAGTGATCCTAAAATGGACTAGGGGAGTGGACACTAAAGCAAGTGCCAAATAGAGTGTTGGTTCCTCTAACTGATTATCTGAATCCTCTAAAGATTTAGCCTATTTCTTATGGTTGAGGACTCAAGGTTAGTGGCCAACGAACAGGATTCAACATAGAGTTGAAATCCTCTGCACTTTTGGTTCTGCAAGACTAGGGTAGGTGTACATATACAACATCTAAGGATATTCTCAACTTATACAAGATGTTGTTATTTAACAAATGGTTCTCTATGAAATATACCAAGGAAATGAATGATTCCTATAAGATTGGCTTGACCCTTTGGTAAATCAATTCATACCAGTATTGAGAACATGTTTTAATCTAATTTACTCCTAAAATAATAAGGGAAATGGAAATGTTCTTGATTATTTAGATGGTTCTAAATGACAATTTAACATAGTAATCGATTGGTGCCTAATCCCAGGGCCACAAAGTCAAATTACAGAGAACAAATGTATCTTTTAGAGAAACCCTAATTCACTTCAATGGACTAATGATATTAGTGCTTTATATTAACATCTCCTAGACATGGAATTATAGAATTATCCTTTAAACCACAATATAGTATGAAATCAACTGTGTATTACCCTAGCATTTATTTCTCTCCTTAAAAGAAAGCATGAAATAAAACACACGTCATAGAGGAACTGCAAATATGAATTCAAAACACCCTTGATATCTTGTATTCATATTAATTTCAATAAGTACATACATGGGGAAAATTCTACAACCAATCTGATTCAATACTCAAGATTGAAATGACATATTGCTCTGTACATTTGAACAAATATAAACGGTAACTATTCTCTACTTATTCTGGACTAGAATACAACACACTACCACCCAAAATTGAGATCCAGAACCCTTAACAAATAGCCTTGAATACCCTTTTATATGACAAGGGAGCAACAAGCTTTAGGCCATGTACAATTCTTGTGAGAAAAGGAATATGCAAAAAGGCATCTTTGATGTACTACAAGACAAAACATATTTTCCCACCCAAAGAATGTTGTTGAGGTTGGTACAAAGTTCAAGGAAGATGTTTTTTCCTTTTAGAAACTAATTTCGCTCACGTTTAGAAGTTGCAGCCGCATGCTTGGACAGATATATTATCTTAGAATGATGGGATGAACACGAGTGCAACTTCTTGGCCAAATGAAATGCAAATTACATGCATTTTATTTCATCTTTATTTTAATTGATGACCCCTTATGATAAAGACTTTGAAGAAGTTGGAACACTAGCTAACAAAATTTGAGAGAATATGTCTCTTTTACTGCTAATGTGGAAGATTCTAATGCACACCTACCAAATGATTTGCATACTCTTGATTTGAAGGAAAGGTAATTAGAGATGTGATTGTTGCCATCTCAAATTCAACCCTTGAGAGTTCATCCAGAGCTGACCTCAAATTTTTAATGACTCTATCCTCATCCTCATTGATTTCAAGGATAATTGGAGTGGTGAGTTGTGAGCACTCCTTCTTCCACTCTTCCAAGCTCTTCAATGACCTATCCTACTTCCAAAATTGTGGCAAATATGGCCCCTACAATCTATGGAAATAGGTCAATTCTTTGGCAATGTCATTAAAAAAAATTATTCTTCCTCAATACTTTCCTAACAGCTTTGAATGTGCCCAATGGTTATATTAAATGCTTAATTGAACTCTCATCACATATCTACAATTTTAACAGAATATTGAAAATTATGACCTTGGGTGTCATATGTCTCTCCTATGTCTCCATTTTAATTCCTAATCTTTTATGTTCCACAAGCATGTTCCTCAAGCCATTATGACTTTCCCATGTCTTCTCTACATATGTCATTATTCTTTCCAACTTCCTATCTAATAAGCCTTGAACAAAATCAAGTTTTACTTACTTCAACTTCTTCAAGGCATCCTCCTCTCTAGCTTTGCTTTTTCTTAATTCTTGCTTGAGCTTTTCTTCTGCTCTAGAGGAAATTGGGAGAGTAATAGGTGGGAGATCACCAGTAGCCACATTTAATTTTTCCTACAGAGACAAGTTCTTATTTAATTTGTCCAATTCTGCTTGCATCTTTTTTACTGAAGCCTCTGTAAACATAGTAGAATGTGTAGTCAAACTAGAAGCTTCAATAGGAGAGGTGTCCTCTAGCTTATGCACAATTAGGCGTCTTATCACCTTGATTGGGTCCTCAATAACAAGAGGTTTGTTACCTAAGGGATAAATTGACCAGATACTAGCTAAGGTATTTATGTCTAGATCAAAGGCAGAACCAAAGTACATTTTATATGCCATCTCCTTTGTTATATTCAAGTCAATGTACGTTCATGCTTTCTTATTGTGTCAAATGTAATGGAAGATGATATATCCCATCTTGGTAATAGCATGCAGCCACCTTTTCTGACAATTTCACTTCCCTTTTGTAGGGTCATCCCAACCATTTCTTCATGTACCTTCTTCCAAAATTCTGCTATGACTTTTTCCTTATTCTCAGGAGTTATCTCCTTCACATGATTACTTATTTCCTACCCCTTCATTCTTAGGACAAAATATTTGAACTTCTTAGAATGAATAAAAGAATCATCATCCATGAATTTCTTGCTTGCCAATGTTCTAAGATCATCGGACAATGTTCTAACATCATCAGACAATTCATTTGTAGTCTCAAAATTGATAATCATCCTCTCTTGAGGAGGCTCTCCTACTTCAATCATAGGAGGTTACATTATCTCCATCATATCTGGTGATCCTGGAGTCTCACCCTCATCTACTAAAAAACTTAGAGCAAGGGAAGGCCATGGAGAGACCTGGTGCAATGGGGTGATAGCTCTAGGAATTCTAGAGCTTGTTGCATGTTTTGATGAAGAAGGAATTGATACTAGGGGGGATGTATTGTCTTTGGCACCACAGGCAAGTTAGAGCACAATTGGTCTGCATTTTGTAGCATGACCCTGACTCTTTCAACAGGGTCTTTAATTTCAATGAGAGCTCCTTTATAGGAAGGATTAGATTCATGTCTTATTTTCTCTACTTTCTGGATCCTATCCCATAATTCCATTCTTCTCTCACCTTCCTTTTCAGTAGCACAACTCCTTATTAGATATTATAGAAGGTGGAATTCATGCTCATTGGCTAGAGAATCATTGTCTAATCTGGCCTTATTAATAAATCCCTCTAGATCAAATCTCCTCTATGCACTCCTTGGTAACTTGTAATGCTCCAACTTTGTGACCAGCAACTCTAATCCTTCTTTTGATGTGACCTGAAAGTCAAAAAAGGAAATGGTTCCTGGAAGGAAGGATGCTTTCTTGTAGTTCCTAAAGTGAGTCTTGTCAAACTCATTCATCTACCACATGATCTCTAAGAATGCCACTTTGTCAAGGACTATTCTTGGCAAAATATGAGGTATACCTTCAAATCCATACACCATGATAATGGTAACATCTTAAAGATGTACCAATCACCCCAATTATGACCAATGCCCAAATTAGGGCACATGTCCTTTGGCATCAAGAACTTATGAACTTTCTCTAATAATCTCCATTCTAAGTATCTAAGTGTCCTAAAACCTCCTTGACAAAGAATTCTTCAAACAAGAGATAATTTGATTGGGGGCATTGACTATCCCAAATATAAGTCTATTCTTGGATTGGTAATACTCTACCTTGGTTGCCCAATCTCATAATTCTCAATGGAGACTTCCACACTACAATTCCTTTGTATAACAAGATGTGACACAAAAAAGAATACCACTTGAAATGAACTATAGAATTATCCTTTTTCACATCTGCAAGGGCCTTGTTGATCTTCTCCTCTAAAACTGATGCATAGTCAAACAGCCTATTATCATCCCATTTTTTAATGTCTGCAATCAAAACCATTGCATTGATGGGCACGAAAACACTAGCATCAATTCCCAAGACCTATCACACAGCAAAATATGTCTTCTGGAAGTAATCTTCAAACAAGTCATAACTAAAGGGTTCCTTGTCAATACTTGAGAATTTATGCAATTTGCCATTGACCTTAGGCATGTGAGCAGGGACCCACTTTACCCTATAATCACTCTTTTGTCTGTGATATTCCCTAAGCAGGGATCCCATATCCAGTGGTAATTGAAGGTTGGGGTCTAACATGAATACCTCACAGATATATGCCCTGTCTAGTCTAACTAGTTTCTCTCCATTGTCCATGTAAATGAGTTTCTTCTTCGGGACATAGCTCCTAGCGAGCGCTTGGATTAGCTCTATATTGATGAAGACATTTGGGACCACAAACTTGGATAACCCTAGCCTCCAAGGGTTTCTCACTGGAATTTTCCTTGGGCACTTCCTGAAATGGTACTTGAAAGCGCATACCCGTGGATTGGGAGGATAACATCTTTGCAAGCTTCATGAACATTAGTGATCCTATCTGCTTGTATGCTTTGTCTTGTTGGTGGCGAGGTCTTTTAAAGGATCCAGGCAACTGGGCAAGAATGTCATCATTGAATTCTCTAGCCCTCTTCCTTTCTATTCTTTTCACAACTTTCTATGATGAACTAGCCATTCTGACTGCACTTGGGTTTTAAGTTTCTAGTTTCTAGGTTTTCTCAAGATAACCCTATGATTGTGCTCTTAATTAAATATTTCTTGTGTAAATTCTCAAATAGAATAGGATACTAACAACTAATAATCTTCAAACAGACGCTCATTTCACAGGAAAAGAATCCTAGTATAGTTTAAAAGATGAAGGGCACTTACAAGTTTCAATGGCATCTTGTGATCTCTTGTTGGTTGTGTAACACCTTTTTTGATGCAGGAACCTAAAAATCATCAGCTTGGATGTAGTTGCAAAGCTTAGAAGTTGAATTCACATTCTCAATTGTGCAAAAAGACTAAAAAAATTGGCCTTGAACCACTTAGGGTGCCATTAATGTCGAGTGTGCGGGGGCAGTAAGCAGAGGATAGTCGTACCTGAACTTTAAAACTCCACTGTAGATCTTACTCAATTGACAGTTCTCACTAGAGTTTGAATTTTCTCTAGTGAAGATCAGAAAACCCTTTTATGACTTGGACTCGAAAATGCCATGGTGGTGTCTTGACCGCTTCACGCTAAGTCATTTGAAGGCTTGACGAAGTCGTTAGTTCCCATGAAACACACTACTACTATGGACACTGTGGACACCGTGGACAAATTAGTCCACATCACCTTCTTTGCGATCCCTTTAAAGTCTTTGATCAGCCTCAGTGAAGGGAGGAGTCCCCGTGAAGCATTGTTGATTCATTGGAACCACCACGCTGGCTTTGTTGTCTCACAAAACCTATTTGGGAGCTCTAGCAAAGAGCTTAACTTCCATAAAATATATCTTACCACGGAACAAACATGACACGTCAGCTAACAAAACAGCTCGCAGTCCTGCGGAGACCCAAAATGAGGCTCCACAAAGGAAAAGACTCAAGCGAAAAGAAAGAGACTCCAACGTGGACTGTTGTCTAAGCATAACTTAAAAGCTATTTGGTGCACATGCAAAAAGTTTGGTTTTAAACGGACCCATTACTGACAACCTAATGAAGGGGTCAATGACTTAGATGATAAGACACACTTAAGTTATAACTTAAGTCACCGAGAACTACTAACAACCAGTCAACAAAGGATTATAACGAAGAATAGGTAAAGACCAGTGTATTAAGGATTTTAGGGGTTTTTCTAGGGTTTTACAAGCCTAAAACGAATGAAACCTTGGGCACAAGGGCATAAAAATGCAGGTTCTAACATAGAGAATGAAATTGTGCTTGCACCGACAAGGAGCACAATTTTCTACGCTACATTAACATGTAGGATTATAGACCATTGAGTATTCCTCTTATAGTTGGAATGAAGTTAGCTACTTCACAATGTCCAACATCCCCATCAGAGATGAAAGACATGAGCAGAGTGCCTTACTAGAGTGCGGTTGGAAGTTTGATGTATGATATGGTCTGTACTAGACCAAACATTGCCTAAGCAGTGGGAGTTCTTTCAAAATATATGTCTAATCCTAGTAGAGTTCATTGGGATGCAGTTAAAAGAGTCTTTAGATATTTGTGGGTTGCCTTAGAGTAATTGATGAGGCTTTAATTTGTTCTAATTTCCCTATTTAAGTCTATATTTCTCAAAGACATTTCCAGACATTATCCATACTTTATGATTACCTTCAAGTATTTGAAACACTAAGAATAGTATATAATATGTTGATGGATGATTCTGTGTGTTAATGATTGTTTATAGAATATGATACTAATTTCTGTTAATTATGGTAGTTTATGATGTGTAAATATTGTATGGAGAAACTAACCCCTATGCAACAAGGAAGCAGTTACCCGTAGCAAATGCATCTGCCAACCCACAGCAAAGGAGGTGTTCACCTACAGTTGAGAATGCAACAACTTGTAGCCAAAGGAGAAAGTACCCAAATAAAGTGGACATGGTTTAGCCATAACTCATTCCACTCATCAACGGTTTCATCATCAGCAGTTAAGATAGCCATGAAGAATAAGAAGGAATTCATGGCTTAGCATATCATTGTTCATAATTATTTGATGATGCTTTGCTTTGCGTGTTCTCATTTATTTATGCCTTCTTTATAGCAAATAAGAAGATTCATAGTAGGACTATGATATTTGAACCATCTTTGTATAATCAGTTTCCTACTTCTATTTTGCTTAGACTAAGAATAAGTCTTCTTCCTATGTTTATGGGAAGAATTGACATGTGTAGGATAGAAGTTATTTAGAAGTTCAAATCAATTAGGAGATTTAGATCGTGTCTATATATGAAGATTTTGTATATGATAGAGATCTAGAGAATTTTGTTATTAGTACCTTTTGTTGTCAGTTTGTATTACATCTTCCAGAACTCAATAGAGTGATAGATTCAGTTAATGTGTGATATATACAGTTAAGATCTGACTTAGATTCTGTGACATTACGATCACCCAAGCAAGGCCCACTTGAGGTAATTGTAATTCTCTTGTTAATTTATATAATTAATAGTTTGTTAATTGTCATGACTTGTTGAATTAGATAATATTAAAAGTGATCATTGATTTGGTGCTTAGATTGTTATCTACTATTATTAGTTATTTCATAAGCAGTTACCTTAGATAGTTGAATAGTATGTGTTTACAACATAGTTTTGTTATGTTAGAAAAATGCACCCTTGGGGGCTTTTTCCTTTTAAGGTTTATCTCCTGGGTCTTTAGAATGCATTTAGAGCATCTTGCATGTTAACTTGGACTCCCGATGAGAAACCCCTTGGGTCTTGTGACAAATAGGACCTAGGGGGGCTACTTTAATGATCCTGAAACAAAAATGAGGGGGTGGACTTGGGCGCTAGTGCCCTAGTCCAGCCCTATTTTGGGTTTGCCCTAAATTCAACTGTTGGGTCTGTGACTGTTATTTGGTTTCCAGGCCGACATCATAAGTTTCAAATATGAAATTCTCGGTGGGAATCTTAGTAGTTGCATATACAAGCATGTTTAGGTTATCATTTGCAAACTAGAGAGGATGTTTATGTTTCAAAAGCTATTGGCATACTTGTGACTTTCATTGTGTTACAGAGCATAGCATTGTTATTGTGTTTGTTTTTGCAGGTTGGATTACATATTCTCCTCATGGCATTGAAGAGTTTTATCCTTCCATCAGAGTTTCATCATCAAGGTGACATTTATTATGTTTTATCATCATTATCATTTGTATTTTTGCCTCTATCTCACAAGGTTACACACTCTCTCTTTGACAATAGTGTTTAGAAGACATGAATGTCTCTCTGGGGCTTGACTGAGGCAAGCCTCTAAACACCACAACCCCCTCCCACACTCCTTGTGATTGCAGGTTACAGGTATCAGATATGGAGAAAGTGGAGTTGTAGGGAAAATAAGTGGACATTGAAGATTCAAGATCCAAAAAGAAGTGGACACTGTGTGAGATTTCAAGGCAAGGGTGCCATCAACATTGTCCTCCATTATCAGATCACTAGAAACCGAAGACACAATAGAGATCAATGCCGAAAGGAGATCGGGAATCCACAGAAAAAGTTGTACCTTGGACTAGGGTCCCATCACCATTGTCCCCGACATTTCTATTTTTTGGCTTGCAAAAAATAGTGAGTTAAGGTTCTTTGCCCTTTGTCTAATTCTAGTAGCATTTGTCATAATTCACATATTTATTTACTGTTTTGCTTAAATTAGGGTTTCAAGAGCATTAAAGCATTAATTAGCAACATTGTGTGATAACTTCTAAATTTCCCAGCAGAAAACCAAGTGGCAACCCAATCTGATAGATGACTCTCCTCTAGATAACTTGGTTGAAAAGCCCTTGGAATGTTTTGTGGAAAGGAGGATTCAAACTAAAACCCCACATTCCAACAAACCCCCTTTTCATATAAAACAAGTTCAATAATTGCTTATTATTACTTAACATAATTACCTACCCATAGCAATTGTTATTGACTAGAGTTTATAAGATAGAATTTATTTCCTTTCATGTAATTTGTTTCTATGCACAACCTCTAAGATAGACTTGGGAATCCTTGAATTTACAAACAATACAGGTGACATCCAAGAAGAATACAATTCCCTGGTTTGGCATATTTAAATGTATCAATTATAGCTATTAGGTTGCTTGATAAATGATTTGTTGGTCCGTTGAGTTGAGTGCATGCCCCTTCTACATCAATTTATTGGTCAATAATGGAGTTAGACATTTTTGGCATCATTGTCGGGTATGGTGCTAAGGTTTAAAATTTCTGAGTTCTTTTAATTTGTTTATGTTGCTTTCTTAGTATACATGATTTCTTTTCTTCAACAATTAAGACTATTGAACATTTAATCCACTTTTGAACTATCCACTAACATTGTGTAGAGAAAGAGCTATTAGCTCAGACACTATTGCATGCGACTGTAGAGAGATGCCTTAGGGAGATTTCTTCCATCAATTCAGACTAGCAAAGAAATAAACAAAGAGGAAGATGAATTTGAAGTTTCACTCACACTGAATAATGTCGTAGACTTGGAAGACATCGCCACTTGGCATCTAATGGCAGATGAGGTAGTGGAGAATCCGACTGAGCCAGTTACATTTGCATTTACTATCGTAAACCAATAATGAGCAGATACCTTAAAGAATATACCTCCTTCGGCTCTACCCAACTTCCATGGTTTGATCACTAAGGATAAAATGATACATTCCTATTTGAGTTTGATGTCTTTTGTAGAAGCTATGACTACACTACTAATGCATACCGACTAAAACTCTTTCCGGCCACACTCGAGGATGCCTCTTTGCGATGGTTCATGGGACTGGGCCGAAATGCAGTAGCAAACTAGGATACCATGAAAGAAAAGTTTCTATAGAAATACGAGGACTATTGTCATGGAAGGGACATGAAGGGGGATGACATCTTCAAAATGTCACAAAAAGAGGATAAACCCCTTGAAGATTATGTTGAGAGGTTTCAATTTTGCCTCAAAAAGTCACACCAAAACTGACTCTCTCAAGGTTCACTCAAATTGGTATTCTTGTGAGATGTGAATGAGGATTGTATGGGTGCATTGAACCTAATTGGAGTAGTGGATATCTCTCAACTGGGCTTTGATGAAATTTTTCACATCTATAGGAATTACTCACGCTCAACCATGAAGAAAACCTTAGGCTCTAGAGTTTTGACCTCCACAAAGACATCTACAAGTGTCTCTCGAGTGGAGCTCAATAATCTTCTGTCAAATATGAAGGAGGACATCATAAGTCATTTGGCAACTCAATTGGACACCCTGCATATAAAGAAAAAGCAAGAGGTAGCAGAAGCAACTTTGGTGGAATATTGTCAACACTGTTGACAAAAGAAGGTCAACTATAAATGTAAGTGTATTTCTAGCATTCTTGAAGAAAAACTTGAGAAGCTAGACTTCGAGCCCTGGAGGATGAGGAAGGCTAGGTGTTCTACATTGCACAACATAATCCTTGGCATCAAAGACAAGGTATGCCTCAAGATCCCTTATCCAATAGTACTTAATTTCTAGGAGCTACTTCAAATATTCCTAACTGGTCTAATACACCCTAGAATAACATGCCACAACAATCTTGGGAAACACATGCCACCTAACGGGAACCAACAGTAGGGGATATGGCCACACCAACCATTCCAACCTCTAATTTACAATCAACAGTGGCAGCCCAATCAAAACCCATGGCCACAACAGTGGCGTGGAAATCAACCATGAAAAAACTCAAATGTAAGCTACCCGTAGCCACATCAAGCCTTACCATAACAACCAGCCATTATGCCAAGCACAGTTTCACCTACCTATACATAACCAAGAGCAACTCAATTGCCCGCTCAACCTACACTAAATCCTAACACCAAGCTTATTCAATGAGATTACACTAATGAAACCATCCAATACATAACCTATGTGGTTGAGGTTAGTGATCTTCACTTACATTCATGGAAAATGCTTGCTAGACCATCCTCTCTGCTTATCATGGAACTTACTGAAGAGCCAACCATTAACACTAATAATCGCCTGAATAACCAGAATAAGCATTCTAAACAAACCCCACCATAGATAGAAATCACTGTAAGAGACCCTCCATTTCTAGAAAGATTGAACAAGCAAAAATCTCAACCTAAACCTGAATTTGACTTCCTTGGTTAGTTAAAGAATGTTTATGTAGAAATTCCCTTGATCCAAGCTATTAAGGATGTGCCTATCTACACTAAAACTATAAGGGAGCCATGTCTTAAGAAACCAGCGAAAAAAGAAAGGACCCCCAGACTGGCCATGTCATAGGATAGCTTGCTATTATGTTGGGCAAATTAGTTATCCTAAGATATGCAGACCCTAGCAGTCCTATGGTAGATGTGCATATTAATGGCAGCCTCATAAAAAACACTTTGATTAATTTGGGTGGATCCATAAATGTTATGACTAGAGAAATAAGGAAAAATCTTCAATTAATGGACTTAAGGTCTACACCGATAGTCTTAAAATTGACAGATAGGTCAACTGTCAAACTTGAAGGAATCATTGAACATTTAGTCATTACACTTGACTCATGGGAATACCCTACAGACTTCATGGTCCTGAAACCCAAGGCCAACCTAGGTGGGTATCCACTCATTCTAGGATGGCCCTAGTTAGAAACAACAGATGCCTTTATAAGCTACAGGTCTGGCAATATGATCATTTCCAATGGAAATGTAACCAATAAATTGGTCCTTTAACCACCGGCACAACCTTTTGTTGATTTGGAACAACCTATTTGGCCAAACCTAGAGGATAATGACCAATATTATCTTTAGACACTCATGACCATTAAACATAGCCCATTGATAAATATCCAAGATGAGGATGAAGTCCTCTCTAATATTTTACAAAACACTTATGGGATGGACCCGCAACAAGACCCATGTTTAGTATGCTTGACCTGCACATTGCATAACATTTTGCCAACAATGAATACACGAGCTTATGATTCCACTGTCGCATGGTCCATAATTTACTTCCACATAGTTGTAGTCTTAATTTATTAGGGTTAGATGTTGCTTCTATCATGACATCTACAACACTAGTTGAATTAACACCAGGCATAACACTTAATGTCAATAACCAATTGACAACAATACAATAGTCTGAACTAATAACCATGCTACAAACTCATAAACCAACATTTTCTTGGGACTACCATGACATGAAAGGCATAGACCCTAACCTCTACATGCATAGAATATATATCAATGTAGGATGTAGACTAGTTAGGCAACCCCAATGAAGAATGAACCTTGTTGTCAAAGACAGTGAAAAATGAATTACAAAACTTTTGGATGCAGGATTTATATACCCCATAGTAGACAGCCATTGGGTCTCCCCATTAGTCATACTACCCAAGAAAGAAGAAAAGTGGTGGGTATGTCTTGATTACAAAGAATTGAATACAACCACTAGGAAAGATCAATTCCCTCTTCCTTTCATTGATCAGGTCTTAGATTCCTTAGTTGGAAAGAATTTTTTTTCTTTCCTAGATGGATTTAGTGACTATACTCAGATTAAAATAGCCCCTAAGGATCATGAAAAGACAACATTTACATGTCCTTAGGGGACCTATGCCCGTTCTGTCCTTCCATTTGGACTATGTAATGCCCCTGTAACATTTCAAAGAGCTATTTTGAGCATCTTTTCTGATTTTGCTCATGACTACATGGAAGTATACATGGATGATTTCACCACCTACGAATATTCTTATGAAGAAACATTAGCAAACCTTGAGAAGGTGCTGCAAAGATTTCAAGATCACAATCTCTCTCTTAGTCATGAGAAATGTTTCATGATGATGGAAGGAGTAGTCCTTGGACATTTTGTGTCCAAGAGAGGAATTTAGGTAGACCCCAATAAAATTGAAGTGATTTCAACACTGCCTGTTCCTCAGAAACGAAAAGATGTGAGGCGATTTCTTGGCCATGCAGGGTATTATAGGAAGTTTATCAAGGATTTCAATAAAATAGAAGCACATATGTTTGTCCTGCTCTCTAAGGATGTTGAATTTGGATGGACACCTCCTTGCCAAGGAGCCTTTGAGAATCTTAAAAATTCCTTGACAATGACACCTGTACTTAGATGACCCAATTAGAAAATCCCTTTTCACATTCATACTGATGCCTCTAACTTTGCCATAGGTGTTGTGTTATGACAAAAAGAAGGGAATTTGGAATATGCTATTTACTATATCAACAAAAATCCGTAGGGTGATGAACTTAATTACACTGTTACAGAAAAATAAATGTTAGCTGGCATTTATGCAATCAATAAGTTTAAATACTATATCACTCGCTATCTAGTCTTTGTTCATATTGATCATGTAGCAATTAGATATCTAATGAACAAATTAGTGGTTAGTGGATGCCTTGTTATATAGTTGTTGTTGTTATAGGAGTTTGATATCACTATTGTGTACAAGCCTGGCAAGGCAAATGTAGTTGTTGATTTCCTCTCCAGGCTCACTATTAATGTAGAAGATCCAGTTGTGGATGACTCTTTTCTTGGTGAACAATTATTTGCATTAACAATACAAATTCCTTGGTATGCAAACATAGCCAACTATTTGGTTGCAGGGAAGACACCTCCACACCTTTCACTAAGAGAAAGGCACCATCTGGTTGAACGCAACTTCCCTTATTCATGGGTAGTTGGCTACCTATTTTATAGAGGACCTAATCATGTCATTCATAGATGCATCAAAGAAGATGAAGTTTATGACATTCTTAAAGCTTTTCACGATGAACCCCGTGGAGGGAATTTTGCAGCCAAAAGGACAATACTCAAGATTTTAAATATTGGATATTATTGGCCAACACTACACAAGGACATAGTTCAATACATAAGAAGATGTGATCGTTGTTAGAGAATGGGTAGACCAACAAGAAGTGATGAGATGCCCCTGCAGCCACAATTGGTAATGACACCCTTTGACAAATGGGGCATTGATTTTATTGGGCCCATAGATCCTCCTTCTAATAACAAAAAATACATACT
Source organism: Cunninghamia lanceolata (assembly GCA_027924645.1). NCBI lineage: Eukaryota > Viridiplantae > Streptophyta > Pinopsida > Cupressales > Cupressaceae > Cunninghamia > Cunninghamia lanceolata. Next base: position 13,818,869 of record BSBN01000193.1, read on the forward strand.
GATATGTACTAATTACCTGAACAAATGGGTGGAAGTTAAAGCTCTAAAGTTTGCAAGAGACAGTAAAGTAGCCACCTTTTTATACATGAAGATATATTTACAAGATATGAAGTGCCAAGGGAAATAGTCACTAACTAGGGACCACAGTTCACATAAGAATTGATTGCTCATTTGATTTAGGAATATGAAATAAGGCATAAGAAATCCACTCCCTATCATCCACAACCAAATGGCCAGGTTAAGGTCACAAACATAGAGATTGAAGCAATATTGACAAAGACAGTTGCATTGCACAAAAAAGATTGGACAACCAGATTACCAGAAGCAGTCTGGGCATACAGAACAACATGAATAAACAACAACAGGGTTTACACCCTATGAATTAGTTTATGGGAAAATGTTTTTCCTCCCTATTGAATTTGAATATAAGACATTGAGAACAATAGTACAACTAGGAATGGATTTATCTGCAGCTCAAAGAGAGGCTACACCATATTAATGTTTTAGATGAATTACGAATGGAGATAGTTCACCACACAAAATTAATATAGAAACAAAGAGTGAAATGCTATGACTAGTACATTAAAACTAAAAAATTTCACACAGGTGACTGGGCACTACTATATGACTTCGGATATAAGGACCATAAGGGTAAATTACAAATGAGATGCTTAGGTCCAAGTATGAAATCAAAGAAGTTTTTCCCAATGGTGTAGTCCAACTTACCACAATTGATCCAGTTAGATTTTTAATAATGGTAAATTGACATCGTCTGAAACTTTACAAAAAGCCATTGGATAAAGATGGTTTTCTACAACATCCGACAAGACAATTTGAAGCCACAACTCCCCAAGATTCACCACCAAATGAATCATGCATTCCATCCACAACCAACATAGCCAATTCATCCATTGCCACATCAGTAGATGAGCCCACAAGCTCACCTACTGTCATTCCATAGGTATGATTTTCTCTTTCCTATATATAATATAATTAAAAAAAAAACATCAATAAAACATATAGAAGACAGAAGTTGACGACAACTATAGCCACCGTACCAGACGTAATTTCTAGGGGGACGTGTAGCCACTGCACTACCACAATTTCACAAGGACTTATAGTCACTACACCTACAACAACTTCCAGTGGGCCCTAACCACCTTCCATCCATAGCTGCTACCTCCAGGACCTATAGCCACTACACCTGCAACAACTTCCAGTGGGCCCTGACTACCTTCCATCCGTAGCTACTACTTCTAGGACCTATTCACATTCTACACAGTGACTCCACCACCACGTCACCCCATTTTGCTTATCGCCTACTTTCTCACTGCATGCAACCACCGTATCATGGCATGTGGAGTTTCTACATGCAGCCATACACTACTTTTCTTGCAGCGCCTCCTTGCATAGCCAGTCACATCACCAGCATGCCGCAACTCTTTCTTTCATATATGTACTCTTTCCACCATGCATCCTCAATCACGTGATCCTCCATCAATAACAATTCCTTCCGATCACATTAGCACTTGCTTCACTCCAACACATTTTTCCAAATCATTCAGTTCAGCTGCCATGTCAGCATCTTTGCATGCACCACCTTTCATCTCACCAGACATTATTATGGTATTTCTCTCACGACTTCCATAATTTAGCATTAATTTCTAGTTATTTTATGGCAATTCTTATTGCACCATCATTTATTAAATATTATACATGGTTATAAATGCTTTCAAACTTATGTCCCATACATCCTCCTTGTCTTGGCATCTGCGAACAAATGCAACCTTTAGTTGGGGGGATTACACCTTGATTTCATATGTGGAAATTATTGAATGTACTATTAGCCCCTGCTAATCCTTTCTCTTTGTAATTAATGGCCACTAATTGCATGTGCAATGTTTACGTTTGAGCATTGGCAACTGATAGATGTAACAAGCAGAAGGGAAGAAATAAGGTGTGAGTTGATATCAACAGTGATTGGTTTCACAAAAACTGTGACAAGTAGGCAATAAAAACTACAGAGGAGATAAGGACTATTGCATTATCATACAATGGGTGGGGATTCCATTAGAAGAGAACCAGTTGATCACATAGCATTACTGATTGACCAGGACTGTAGGCCCATCTTCCAACAAGCCGGGTGGCTAGACTATTTCCTTAAATTGACTGAGTACAATGAAGCCATGACACAATAGTTCACAAGGACATTATAGAACAATGAAGCAATAGTTAGAGGATTGAGGGTTGATGCTTCAGAGGTTGCAATTGCAAATGTGGAGAGGAATTTCTAGTACAAGTTGATGCCATCGCAGCTCAGGCCAAATTTGTTCAAACTGGTGAAGAACTGGACTCCTCAATTCAAGGTACCAAACAACTCTCTTTACCCTGGTTATGGGTTTCTATTGCTACACATATTATTAGATATTTGACTTGTGATGGAAGACAATCATTGTTATATATGGTGCATTTCAAATTGTTAAGTAATCTCCGTCATAATAGACTTGTGAATTTTCCAAATTACTTGTTCAATTATTTGTAAAGAATGTTTGTTGAATATAAATGAAAAGGGGAACCAGTCTGCCTTGTTGCATGATTGTTTAGTTGTTTTATTAGGAAATAGAAGTTTGTATGCTCAGTTCCCAAACATTCCTTGGAGATTTTTTTGAATTTAACCACATAGATGATAGACTCAACATTGACCCTAATGGTAGAACCTCAAGGGCTAGGCCATTTAGTTGGGACAGGGCACGGGTAGAAAATACACAACCAGAGGAAGGCTCAGAGGAAGCACCTAAAACCTCTGCCCAACAAATGGCCTCACCTACCTGTAGCTCACCTACCTATAGTCATGACGACATGCATGAGCATGCAACTCCATACACTGATAACGTAGTAAAAGAGCCTGTAATTTCCCCCACTTCTACAACTTCACATGTACAAACACCATTGTTAGAGCATCCAGCTTCGCCACCCTACAGCCACACTGAGCAGCCTGAAGCACAAGAAACACAACCTGTAGCCTCCAATTCACAACCTACAGCATCCACAATTTTCAAAACCCCTATTTCCAAGAACCTTCCTTCCACTGCCAAGGCTAATAAGAAAAGAGGAGCATTTTCATCCTCCTCTAGAGCCAAAAAGAAGCAAAAAGCACATATACAACCACCACGACGTTCACACCGCCTGAAGGAAAAAAGGGATTACAAGAGGAAAAATTCCTTCCAAACAGAAAAAAGGTGGTTATTGTGCAATCTAATATGGATTCAAAGAGGGAACACCTATTTGTTGATGGAGGGAAGCTAAGCATGGCACAATCTAGTTTCATGGAAACAAAGACAAAATCAGAGGAATAAGATTTGTTTACAACAAATAAATAGCCTCAATCCCCTAGCAGTGTAGAGAACCAAGAATTACCAGCTTCCTTTGATGAATCCCAAGAAGAGGAGTTGTTCTTGGAAAAAGAAGAGAAAATTAATGAGTTGCAGGTAGCTTTGAAAAAATTGCAACATTGGAGAAGCAATTGCAAGAATACCAACAAAAATAAATTGGATTGAATCAAAGAGTTAAGAGATTGGAAAGTTAGCTGCAAGTTTATCAACAACAGAGGATAGGATTGGACCAATTGGCCCAATTGGCCATCATTGAGATAAATAAGAAGGGTTCAGAGCTTGGTCAGCAGAATGTCCCTCAGGAAAAGGTTGCACCACCAACCTTGCTAACCGATGGTTTGAAACTATAGGAGAAGATGGAAGAAATAGTTAATTTACAACATGAAATGGGAAAGAAGCATACGAAGGAGATTGAGGAAAAGAACAAGGAAATAAGAAGATTGAAATTCAAGATAGGTGAATGGTTGATATGAATGTACAACTCATGAGGTGTAGACCTCATGCAAGGGCTTATGCCCTATACTTACAAGAAAAATATTTGAGTTTTCAATTCAGCCAATTGTATAGTGATGTTCCTATCTCTCTTTTTACACTTGAGTTGTTCTTGACAGCATACAAAAAAGCCACCCCTGAAATACAAAATCAATTATGTGAATTTTATCTACATGGGTTGGCTATTGCATACAATACTACTTGGAATCCCTTAATTGTTATTAGGGATGTGCAGATAAAGGCCTTGGCATCATTCATACAAAATGAGCATAAAAGAGGTATCCTACAACAACAATATCATGAGAGGGAGAAATCAATTCCTCTCAAAATTAGGGTAGAGGCCAAGGATCCTAATCAGGTAGTAGTGGAATGGATCAATTTGATCCAACAACCTAGGGTAGAAGAAAAACTCCTTGAATGAAAAGCAACAGATTACAAAAAATTCAAGGAATTAGCTGACAACACTGGTAAGGAGGCATTCAACTTTTCAAGAGATAGGTGGAATGAATTAACACAAGAATTAAGAAGAAAAGAACCCCACTCTGTTTTCAATTTTTGGGCATCAATCACTAGGGCACACAAGTATATCAGATCAGCTATTGAGCATGGAATCACCTAGCTTCCCTTAGTATTTCATCCTCCTCTTCTCCTATATCCAATTCCACATTGGCAAGGACAAAAAGCATCTCAAGTAGCAGTAGAGTAGGCCAGGTGGGAGCGGTTAGCTAAACAAAAGGGTTTTTATCTTAAACAAGAGAAATGAGTCATGGAGCCAATGGATTATAGGGAGACTGCACTTCAATACAATCAGAGGCCCTGAGTTGCTTGAGGGCAAGCAAGATATTAAGGTGGGGGGTGTGATGAGGCTTTAATTTGTTCTAATTGCCCTGTTTAAGTTTATATTCCTCAAAGACATTTCCAAACATTTCCAGACATTATCCATACTTTATGATTACCTTTAAGTATTGAAAGCACTAAGAACAGTATATACTATGTTGATGGATGATTATGTGTGGTTAATGATTGTTTATAGAATGTGATAGTAATTTCTATTAATTATGGTAGTTTATGATGTGTAAATAATGTATGGAGAAACTAACCGCTATGCAACAAGGAAGCAGTTACCCATAGCAAAGGCGTCTGCCAATCCGCAACAAAGGAGGTGTTCACCTACAGTTGAGAATGCAATAGCTCATAGCCAAAGGTGAAAGTACCTGAATAAAGTGGACATGGTTTAGCCATAACTCATTCCATTCATCAATGGTTTCATCATCAACAATTAAGATAGCCATGAAGAATAAGAAGGAATTCATGGCATTAGCAGATCATGGTTCATAATTATCTGATGATGCTTTGCTTTGTGTGTTCTCATTTATTTATGCCTTCTTTATAGTGAATAAGAAGAGTCATAGTAGGACTATGATATTTGAACCATCTTTATATAATCAGTTTCCTACTATTTTTCTTAGACTAAGAATAAATCTTCTTCCTATGTTTGTGGGAAGAATTGACATGTGTAGGATAGAAGTTGTTTAGAAGTTCAAATCAATTAGGAGATTCAGATCATGTCTATATATGGTAGATTTTGTATATGATAGAGATCTAAAGAATTTTGTTATCAGTACCTTTTGTTGTTAGTTTGTATCACATCTTCTAGAACTTGATAGAGTGATAGATTCAGTCAATGTGTGATATATACAGTTAAGATTTGACTTAAATTGTGCGAGGTTACAGTCACCCAAGCAAGGCCCACTTGAGTTAACTGTAGTTCTCTTGTTAATTTATATTATTAATAGTTTGTTAATTGGCATGCCTTATTGAATTAGATAATATTAAAAGTGATCACTGATTTGGTGCTTAGATTGTTATCTACTGTGATTAGTTATTTCATAAGTAGTTACCTTGGATAGTTGAATAGTATGTGTTTACAACATAGTTGAATAAGTGCTTGTTATTACTTAACATAATTACCTACCCGTAGCAACTATTATTGACTAGAGTTTATAAGAAATAATTTATTTCCTTTCCTGTAATTTATTTCTATGAACAACCTCTAGGATAGACTCAAGAATCCTTGATTGTACAGACAATATAGGTGCCATCCAAGAAGAATATGATTCCTTGGTTTGACATATTTAAATGTAACACATTATAGCTATTAGGTCACTTGATAAAGGATTTGTTGGTCCGTTGAGTTGAGTGCATGCCCCTTCTGCATCAATTTATTGGTCAATAATGGAGTTAGACAATAATCCAAGTTGTGTTATTGTGGTAATTTGATAGGAGATGAGCATTCCCTTTATATTCATGGTTATGTGGACTCAGACTGGGCAGGTGATGTTGATAGTAGAAGATCCACCAGTGCTTATGTGTTTATTTTATTTAGTGGTGCAATTAGTTGCATGAGTAAGTGACAGGCTGTGGTTGCTTTGTCTCCTACTAAAGTTGAGTATATGACAGCTACTCACGCTTGTAAAGAAGCCATTTGGCTTAAGAGATTGTGTTTAGATATTGAAATAAAACAAGGTGCAGTGATAGTTTATTATGATAGTCAGAGTGCGATCTACCTAGCTAAGAACCTAACATTTCATGCTAGGACTAAACACATTGATGTACAATATCATTTTGTTAGAGATATGGTCGAGGATGGTAGGGTGAAGCTAGTTAAAGTAGAGACTTTGATGAATGTTGTAGATTCATTAACTAAGCCTGTGAGCACATATATGTTTAGATGGTGTTCAGAGTCTATGGGCCTCTTGACCCTTAGCAATTAAATCATGATGTTGATACTCCCTTTGCTCTTGCAATGTGTTTGACAAGCGGGAGAATGTTAGGAAAGGTGTCTCAACCTTGCAATTACAAAAATGTAATTTTTTAGTTATAAAATAGACAAACTTAATTTCTGGCCTATAGAGTTGGTTTTTGGCCAAAAAAAAAATTCCAAGTTGTTTGTCACCACTATGGAGGTTCCCGATGCATATATCTCTTTGAGCTCTTCAATTTAAAAAAAAGGCCTAATCGACCTCCTAGATCAGAAGTTATGGCCTTCGAAAGTTGGGCCTCTTGTATTGGAAAATGTGAAAAACGTATTGGACATAAAAAGAGTTGTAAGGAGGAGCTACACATGTTGATGCATGTTTTGACACATCATGAGGCATATTTGATTGGAGATAATGAAACCCTAATAAATTGGGTGCCACTTTTGGGTGGTTTTAGCTCATGGTTTTGTATTACCGTTTGATAGTTTCATGTATTGCACCTCCTATATATTAGGTGCTTGAGATGGAGGTTGAGTGTAAGAGTCTTATAGATGTTGTTGAGTTGCCTCCATATCTTTGGTTGATGATATTCCTGTGAAAGCTTGCTCTGCAAGTATATTGTAATCTTGTTGAGATTTCTAGATAATATTTTTGGACAACTTTTTGAGTGTGTGGTTTTTCTCCCGAAAGGGTTTTCCCATGTAAATCACTATGTTGTGGTATGATTGCTATTTATGTTTATTTTTGTATAATTTCTGTAACTATTGTAAAGATTTGAAAAGTTTTGCATAACCCTCCTCTCAAGATTAGTGTAGGAAGTTGTTCCGCTACCTTAGCTTCCTTACATATATCATTGTCATCAAAGGGGCTAGAGGACATTATTTTTTATGATAGGAGCATGATCCCCTATGTTAGTTGTAGGGAAAAATGATAAAATGTTACTTAGATCCATGACTTTCCTTTCACTATTTTCCTTTACACTGTCAATCATTACATGATGCTTTTGGGCTGGTGATATGTGACATAGGATAAGATTACCTAAGTGATAGGTACATTTAGACACTTAGTTTAATTTAAACACAACCTTCAATTTTAACTTGAAACGAAGAATTTAAACCTACACGAATGACATGGAATTGTACTAAATAGAGCAAATGAAGTAATGCCAAGTATTATAAAGGGCTCAATTGTAATAGGTCCAATCAACTTTAGCATAACAAACTATTCAATTGACAAACAATATCAACCTAAACAACCAATTAAATGCTACGTGTGGACTCTAGGGAAAATGACAAAAGAAAACAATACTCATCTTTAACTATGCCATTTCACCCTCCATAGTCGATTGTACTAAGATAACCTAATTTGTTTGATGTGAGTGATATTTAACATTTTAAAAGCACAACCAAGCAAAATGAATTTATTAATGGGGTTTCATCGAGGAAACTTAAAGAGACACGTGTTGTTGCAACTAATTGGGGCACTTTGGCGAAACATAGTGGCTTCCAACTATTATTTAGTTGTTTGCCCCTAACCATTAATCTTTCTTTGACCAATGAGGACCATTGAATTTGTGTATGTCTTAACAATTTTAAATAAAAAGTTGACTAGTTATTTCCTATGGGATATCTCGGAGTTAATTGGACACATGGAGTGATATTAAACATGATAGTAAAATGCAATAACAACTACATAACATCTTACCTCTTCTCTTAGTAATATTTGTCTTTAGACTTTTTAAATTTTTCTTGAGCTTGACAATGTTTGAGAATAAAAAATTTGATGGTATAGACATGGTAGAAGGCATGGGTTACTTACAGAGTCTAGCTACATGTATCATTTTCCATGCCCCCATCCTACGAACAATTGTATGGTTCTTTCTTCAACCAAATCAACATGTGCCTTACACACTTTTTATATATTTATGTATGATTGGTGATTATTGGTTCCAAGTTCTTAAGTCATTTCCTCATAGTGCTAAGGTCATCGACAACTGACCCACAACCTCACGACAATTAGCTTGGTTGGTCAAGGTATATTATCTTGTTGGATCGTGGTAGTTAGAAGGTGGAGTACACATTTCAATGCAAAGGTTGAATGATAGAACATAGAGCCCAACAACTTTCCTTTCGCTCTTAAAACCTCAATTGTTCGATCCTACTCTTGTTTGTCGAGCCATCCCATCTTGTCCTATCTTAGCAGTCCAGGTTCGTGCTCAAACTTTCAAATCCACCTGGGCTAAGGTGTTACTATCCTATTCGCCTAAGGTATTTGCATAGGTGCTCATGTAGAGTCATAAAATAACATATCAAATTGTGCCATGTGCACATTGACAACATAAATGGTGGGTTCATTCAATTTTATTTATTAAAAGAGTGTTTTACCACAAAGAACTTCAAGTGGGTACATGTCAACCTTTGGTGAGCCTCAACTCATTAGTCAAGCTATTATTGGGCACTTCATTGCTCTCCCATTGTACCAAGGTCATGAATTTGAAAGTGAAGCCACGTGTCTTGTTGATCATTATGGAGGTTTTAATGGATTGGGCTAAATAGCTTAACTGAATCCTATGCGGGAGCTTGTGTGTTCAAATTCCATTAGCTGATAGGTATGTGCATGAAAGATAGAATGGACCCATAGGATAAAAGATCAAGTTAAATGATGTTGCATGTACATTAATGCCACAATAAAAGTGGGGCAATTTAATATTTAATTTATTTTAGTAAACAAGGAAAGCAACTAAGAACACGTGGCACAATATTAATAACCTTGGCCTATTAGGTTAGTCCTTCCTCCTCCCTTGATGCTCGCAAACCGTTGATCTCAACAACAAAGATTCTCCACTATCAAACCCTCGGTTGTTAATGAATGAAGAATTCTCAACTTGCTCTCTATATAGGCATTTGCCCAACCAGGAGACAAATACCTGTTTGATCAATGTTATGACTCAACAGACAAGCAGTCAAATTTTGCCTTTACTGAACCGATGCTGCGCTAAGAATATTATATGCACGTTATTTCATCCTACTTCTTAGCACCTACTAGCAGGAACTTGACCCAATAGAGTGTCTTGATTTTAGTATGTTGTCAAAAAATTCTGAAGCCACCAAAGTGCACTTAATCTAAAAATTTAAAGAACCGGGCTGTAATTTACTGTAAATTCTAATCTTATATGGATCGAATCGCAGATAATAGTAAATGTTAGAATTGTAAAGGGAGTGATTCGATTTCAAATACCCACATTATATTAAGATAATCCACAAAATTTGTGGTTATTTACTTCTTCCAAATTTAATTTGATTTTTACCTCCTTTCAAATTTAATGGCAAACTCAGTTTGAGGGCAGTTTGGTTCTTTTACAGTGGCGGATCTCTGATGCCCATGCAATTTTAAACCTGTTTTGTAAAGGAATTCAGGGTTTTGATTTTCATTATTTAGAGAATTGATCTTCATTTGCTTGTTTTGTGAGTGGAACTATTTTTTCTTTTCCTTTCCGCCAACTGAGATTTGAACCATAGCAGATCTTTGATGCCCATGAGATTAGGGTTTTTCGGGTTAGGGTTCAATGGAAAAGGTGGGAAAGCAGCTTTCAGGGCAGGACTGGGAGCTGATGATCGATGATTTCCAATCAGGGTCTCAGCAGAAATGGCTGTCCCAATACCCAGGCCTTGCAATTCTAGAACTTGCACTCTACACAGTGGTGAAGAAAGATTATAATTTTCCCTTGAAATCCCAGCTCATTACATTTGTTGAAGAGAATGCCGATGTTCTTATTGCGGATGGGGATGCAGATGAGGGTTTGGGCAGCGTGGTTGAGGCTCTCAAGGCTATTGTTCAGGCTCCTGCTGATGGCGTTATGGTTACATATGCTCTGAAAGAGCAAATGATGGTAGCAGCTACATCAGTAATGATTGTTGCAGACAGCCTTCATAGAGCTATGCATCATCTTGAGGCACTGGTTGAGCTCTTGGTTGGTGTAATAAACAGGTATGTATAGTTGAAAAGAAGTTTCTTTATTACCGATTTTAAGATAAGGTATGTAACTTAAATGATGTAGAAAATGAAACACATTTTCTTTAAACCTGACTATTATATGAAATTATTAGGTGCAATTAAATAGCTGATTACAGTTATATTATGAAATATTAAATAAATAGAATCTGTCATGTCCCGTTCTAGGTTTGCATGCAATTTTCTGAATCTTGCAATTTCAAAATCAAACCCTAGGACATAATTTCTGATTTCTTGTTTGCACCTTTCAATGTGTCTTCAACAACATGAAATATAGAATAACATATGCCAAAATATTGATGGCAAACAACTATAACTACTTGAAATGAATAGCATTCAATGAACATACAATTTGATAGCAAGTAGATTGATTGAACAATTTCCGATCTCACTGTCATAACATAAATCAGTCTTCTATTACAACTATTTGAATGGCTTAAAGCATAGCCAATTACAATTCCAATCTGCTGTGACAAACCAAGACGAATGTGCAATGATAACATACCAAAATTGTTGATCAATTACAATGAAATGAAGATGACAAGGCTGCTGTAGCAACTCAGCCTTCCTGTGATGTTGCAATGCCAAATGAATAGCCTCTAATGCTGATTGCTGCACCTTCAAAACTGAATCGCTGCTACTGTGTATACGGATCAGCCCTTTTCATGAGTTTTCCAATGATGTCTAGCAGTCTTCAATGTTGGGTGATGATCTCTAACCCCAGCGAACTCTTCTCCAACGAAATCGCTGTCTCCTTCAAAGATGATCAGTCCATAATGGTGGCGGCTAGTGTAAAGAAGCTTCGCATCAGGTCTGGTATAAGTTCACTGCTATATGTCAGAATAAACGGCCCAGCAAAATCCTCACAAAGATGCGCTATTTGATGATTGCTTCTTTCCAAATCGGCACCAAGACAAATCTGCAAAGGCCTTCAAATCATGATGGATCTTCACAATGAACTCTTCAAAGAAAGTCTTCAACAAACTCGATCAAAGCCTTCAATGATGTGCAATGGATCTTCAAGCCTTAATCTCTAACAATGGTCTCCGACCCAAACTCGAAAGATAAATCGATGAAGCTTAAACAAATCTCCAATGAAGTGCAAATGTGAACTCTGTATGAATTCACCTCAAAGATGTGATTGGGGTTTCGTCCAACACACCACTCCACAAGGGTTTTCGTCCTTGGAAGATCAAGCAACATAATTGCCAAGCATAATTGCGAAAGTTGCCAAAAGATTCATGATCCGGAATGAGCTCCTTCATTCTTTATTTATACTTGGATCTTCTTCCTTTCATCGTTGAAGCCGATAATTCCAAATTAAAGATTTGAATTGTCTTTTCCCTCTTTTTCAACTGATATTTTATTATTCTTATTGCTCCAAGATGGGCGCCCAATTTCAAATATCATTATTTTTTATTGATTTATTTGAATCTCCAAGGTGAACCATAATCAAAAGTACAATATTTTATATTTTTAAATCTCCAAGGTTGAGCGCTCATTTCCAATAAACTATTTTTTATTCATTTTTTTCCTTTTCTCCATGTGGCGCCTAAATCCAATATTTTATTTATTATTTTATTTTCTTTCATCTTCCACAATGAGCACCCAATTTAAATAAAATATAAAATAATATTATTTAATTCAATTTTAAATTTTTTCTTCTCCTTGGCGTTAGAATCAAATAATAAAAAATATTATTATTTAATTGTCTCCATTTGATAATTAATGCAAGAATTGCATTAATTCATTTTCCATCTTGCCAGTGAAAATTAGTTGAGCCAACGTTCCATTCTTCAAGCCTCTGAACAACGTTATCTTTTCCAAGCCTTAGCTCAACCAGAGTATTCCCTTTTTTTGATGAATTAGCCCATAGGAATGAAGATAGGCTAACTCCATTCTCTGTTTGGTGATCATGCCGTGTTGATGATTGTTTTTAGACAAGTCAACAATAGAGTAAAACACTAGAGTATCCCACTCTCTCTTGAATAAAGCTCTTCAAAGGCTGAACTATGTGATCCAGTGAAGTAACTCCAAGGTTCCTTTTTATGATTCCTGATGGGTTAACTCAGTGATTACATGTGATCTTGCTGATAATCACAAAGGGACTTACGCAGATTCTTCTTCATACTTGTTTAGCTTATTCCTCCTTTCAGTGTGGATGATGTATTCAGGGTCTCAATGATAAATAAAATGAAAAAGGTTAAGGGTTCAGAAAGTTAATCTAAGGTCAATGTAGCAATGATGATGTATTGAATAGACAAACTCCCTGATTAACCTAACTTCACTTCGCCAAGGATGCCTACGACTACATGAAGTTGGTGCAATCTCCTAAGGTTACGCGAATGGTTTTCAAATCATGAAGGCTCATATGAACACCCATTGAATGGCGCAGCTCAAACAAGCATCCATAATCGAACTTAAGCAAATGATAGCTCAGACTAGCTTTACACAACACTTCATCAGCGATGAATGTTAAAAGCATGAGCTAGGAGTTGATCAAATATTCAGTACAACAAACATTCCAACAAAGAACTTCTAATCTACTTTACTTGAAACATCTCTCCATTCCATTGAAGTACAAGAAACCATGTTATTTTGCAAGACAACACTTAAACCCCAAGCGAACTCCAATGTTCTTTGCATTAATCTTGAAAATATTTACAACAATCTCCAGCCCTCTCGGAGAATTTTGAGAGTCTCTCCTATTCTACTCTAATTTCTCCTACCACTTAGCTACTGATCTACTGAATTACAAATGAGGCAACAAGGCCTTTATATAGTGTCCAGTATTACAATGAATGGCTAAGATTAATTCAATAGCCAAGGGTCTAGATCGTGCCACCTCAGAGGTAGTTACAACAATTTGCTATTTTTAGCATAAAAGAGAGAGGCAATGAAGGCACGTTTTCCAATATGATAAGGTAAGGCAAAAGCATTTAAAATATCCCCCACATAGGAATCCTTTTGGCTTCTTTCATTAAATGATACATTTAATGCATTAAATAATGCGGTTAATCAAAATTGAATGATGTGTACTCGCCACATGGGTGCCACCTCAGCATATCTTGAAGATTGTATCATCTTTGTGTGATGTATTCAATGTGATTGCTTGAACTTGTATGTTTAGGAATACAACTTGTTGATCTTTGCCTCGTTCATTCTTCTTGTAGACTGGATGTATGATACTTGTAGCTCATTTGATTGACTTTGTAATGTTTCTTCTTCTTCTTGTAGGTAAGTTGATATGATGATCTTCTTTGATGATGCTCTTGATGTAGTAGTAGTAGTACAAGATGATGATGATAACATGAAGATGATCTTCATTCATAAAGAGTAGGAGATCTCTTTTGAACTTGAAGGTCGAATGGAACTTGAAGTATGATAGATGATGCAACTTGATGAAGAAGTTGATGAAGTGATCCTTCATGATGGCCTTTGAAGTGACCCTTCATAGTGTAGTAGATGACCTCTCAAGGAGACTTGAAGGCATTGGAAGAACTTGAAACTTGATGAATCTTGACTTGAAGCTTGGATAAATGAATGCTTCAAATCATGTTGCTCTTGATGAAGTACACTTGAACTTGATATGATCTAACATGATGTCATGGATGTAGGGGACTTGAACTTGATCCTTTAGAGTAGTGTTCCCTCTGCAACTTGAAGATAACTCAGATGCTTATCCTTTAGATGATTCCTTGGCTTCACCAACACTCCTCTCAATGATGTAACTTGATGATCTTCAAAGGCGGCTGCTCCTTACTCCTCGCTTGAAGGTGATTCCTTGGATAACTCCTTAGCATTTTTTGATATACCTACAAGACAAGATAAACAATATATCAATCACTTCATAAGATAGGAATAACTTTAAACATGTAATAATCCTTTTCAAGCTTAGGCGCAAATATCGGCGAAAATAGGAACAAAGTGCGCCTAACATAAATTAGTCCCACATTCATAACTTTAATGATTTCAAGCAATTGCAAAGGTTTAAAATGACCTCTCTCCTCAGGGCGCTAATGAAGGATTGCACAAAGGTCAAAGGGCGCCCTAACTCATAAGGCATTAATTTTATCATTTCAAACTCACATTGGTGATTATGACTCTTCACAAGGCTAGGCGCTATTTTCAAGCTTGATCTTAATTTTCAAAGGTGATCAACTCATCTAAGGCACCAATATCACCTCTATTCATCCTTCCAACACTCTTGAGGCGCAATCTACTACATATTGAGGCGCCAAAGTCACTTCAAGGCGCTCTTTGTCATAGGTGCTTCATCAAGGGGAGACTTGGAGGGTATCCTAGTTTAGGTGCCAAAAGGATAATCTAATGTATGAAGGGGCGCCTAAACTACACATCTTCAACCTAAGGCGCTCATTGTTATGATTTCTACTTCCTAAGGTGCCTAGAATGATTCCCTCACAGAAGAGCGCCTTGTTTCAACATATATCTGATGATGATCTCAAGTTACTTTACCAAGGCGCCTAAATTCAAATCACTTAGGCTTCAAGGCGCCAAAACCATACAACTTCAACCTAAGGCGCTAATTTGATGATCACTTGAACCTGTGATGAGCGCCTAAACTCTTGAATCATTCCTTTGTCGAAAACTTTAATGTTCCAAATCTTTTATGCCAATTTCTATCAAGGCGCCCTATCTTGGAGCGTTTGGAAGTTGATCTTCCTCTAGGCGCACTTTGAAGCTCAACCTAAGGCGCTCATGTGGGTGTCTGCAAGTGAGAAAATACGCCTAACCTCACTGAACAAATTCGCGCCTAGATTTGGCAGTCTTAGGGCATAAGGTATATTGAAAAATATATTTAAATATTTTTCAATATACCTTTCAGGATGTTTGAGATAGGTCTCAGATCCACTGGATTTAACATGTAGATTATAGAATTTGGAGGATCCACCAGATTTCAGACTTAGTCAATTTTTCAGTGTTTCAAGATTTCAGGCTACCAGACTTAGTCATTTTCAGGATCTCAAACATCATGATAGGGGTTAGTTTAAACACATCATGCTCTCTCATGCTAAGGCGCAACTTTGGGTTAGTTTGAACATCTCTTCATGCTAAGGCGCCAAAATGGCAAAAGCAACACTAATTTAAATCTAGGCGCCAAAATCAAAAAGGTTTTGATACAATCTTTCCCAAGGCGCCAAAATCAAACTACTTTGAAGGTAAAGGGCGCCATCTAACTCATCTATCTAAACTTCATCCACATCGGGGTGCAATTTTGAGTGTTCAAACTCCTTATAAGCTTAGGTGCCTAATCTTATTGGGCTTAATGTATCATATTGAATCAACTTTGGAAGTCACAATAACTCCCTCCTTAAAGGCGCCCAAAACACATGACCTCAAGGCGCTATAAACCTCATTTCACATCAAGGCGCCTAAATTCACTTGCACCTAAGACTTTCTCTGGAGGTTGCTTAGACACCATAGGGCGCCTAGACTCAAAATGCTCAAAATTTCAACATATTCACCTTTACGCGTTCAAACTTGTAAGTGACTTAGCCATCATTTTCCCAAGGCGCTCATTTTGAGTTTATTCACCTACTCCATTGCTTAAGGCGCCATAGTGAAGAGGAGCAACAAGGACTGGGCGCCTAACATCAATTGAAGGCGCAAATTGATGATCATTTGGACGTGGAAAGGGCGCCTAAGTTCCTAGATTACTCCTCCGTCGAATTCTTGGATCATTGAAGGTCTTTGATGTCAATTTGAATCAAGACGCCCTATCTTGGAGAGATTGAAGGTTGATTGTCCTCTAGGCGCTGATGTGAGTTTGTCCAGATGATGAAAGGCGCCCTAAGTTCTAGGCGGAATTTTGAGGTGATCCTAGAGCAATTTCACGCCTAGAATTGACAGCGCCCGAGGTAAGGTATATTGAAAAATATATTTAATTATAAGTTTAGAGATTGAATTTCTTATACTTTAAATATTTTTCAATATACCTTTCAGGATGTTTGAGATAGGTCTCAGATCCACCAGATTTAACATGCAGATTCTAGATTTTTGAGGATCCACTAGATTTCAGACTTAGCCAATTTTCAGGATCTTCAGGATCAGGTTACCAGACTTAGTCTTTTTCAGGATCTCAAACATCAGGATCAGGTCATCAAGGGGCTCTAAGACTCAAACACCACTGACTTCATCATGAAATAGCTTTAAGACATCATACAAGACTCAGCAAAGCACTGGAATTCAAAAAAAGGGGGTCCCCATTTGCAATGGGGCGATGTTGTGATTTGGTCACAACATGCCGGAAATGGGGACATGACAAAATCATACAACAATAGGAGAATTTGTATTAAAACTACCAACTCATAGAAGCAATACATTTCCTTTTAATTCCAGCCTGCTGTACAGTTATATAAGGATAAGTTTATTTCTACAAAAGAAATACATTCTAAATCTTACTTCTGAATTACATTAAACTGTTGCAACTACTATTTCAGACTGATTTCATGTTTATAATTTATTTTGCAATTATTATTGTAAGCTAGGGTTATTATACTTTAAGAAATAAGGAAATCCTAGAACGGGACATAACATAATCTGTAATGTCCCTTTTTAGGATATTCCTGATTTCTTTACGTGCATACAATTATAACTACTAGAAAAGGACATTAGAAATATTAAAGATCAATAAATTAAGATAATATTCAGTTCATAGCATCATTCATATTAAATTCATCTGTCATAGCATAATTAATAATGAGATCAATACTTCATAACATAAATAATGAGATCAAATCATCATAGCATAGTCAATATTTGGTTCAATCCATCATAACACAATTCCTCAAGCCAATCACATAGTGAATTCCTTAGGAACTCTTGCAAGTAGCAATATTGAAAGGGGTCAGTCCACCTAACAATATTGCCGAGAGCATGAATGAGGTTAGTCCACCTAACAACTCCCAGTTCACCTTGGAGGCACGCCCTCCTCGATCAAGCCTCATGAGTATGAAAGGGAGTATGAAAGGGGTCAGTTCATCTAACAACTCTGGTCGGCCCAAGAGCATGATATTGTCGAGAGCATGAAAGGGGTCAGTCCACCTAACAACTCCTAATGCACCTCTTGGCCTAACTTGATAAGAGCATGAGAAGGATCAGTTCACCGCTCATCTCTCGTGAACTTGGAAGGACCATTCTTCCTACCTGTAACATCTCCTTAGCTTCAATATGGATTGCTTAGGAATCTATTAGATGACTAATATACAATACCTCTTGATGGATTCCAATCTGCTGTTATGAATATTGTCTTTGCTGTTATCAACTATTGCATAATAAATATATCACTGCTGATATATTCCTGTAGATGTAACTTTGGTACAATATTATATCTTTTCTCATTTCTTGATGCCTTCAATTGTCTTTGGGATTCTTGTTTTATATCCCTATGGGTGAGAAGTCACACCCTTTTCACACATCTGTTGCCTTTTCAATATCACTGCTGCTTGTTTTAATTAACTTTAGTTAATGTTTGTCCTTTAGCGCTGATTGTTTTCTTGCCTTCTAGCGCTGACATCTCTCCGCCTCCTAGTGCTAGCTTGTCTTATGCTGGCTTGTGTCTTTTCCTGGCCAGCGGCGGGTTTTATTGTTTTTTTTTAATTTTTATTTTATTTTTGTGTGTTTGTTCTTCATCTAACAAGTCGGGGCATGACAGTCCGCCCTTCCCGAGATTGCTTGTCCTTAAGCAATTACATACTAAGATGCTCTCTCCATCCTTAAAAGTATGAGGACAATTTATTGTCCAATATTCTTCTGGTGTATGTACTTGTATTTCCCAATATCTCTCAACAACAAACCTTGAGTTAGTAATTGGTAAGGTCCGTAACTTAAGACAAGTTTTCTCTCATCCTCAAAAGACATCTTGATCTTTGATCCCGGGATGAGGTATATTCGGTCTTTGTATAGAATGCGCTTATCCACCACCTTGTACTTGTCAATGTCTAAATGCTTTCTCCATCTTTTTTGATGATACAACCCTAGGAGACCCATCTGATAGACCTTGTACCACTTCTTTCCCATTGTGTTGGAAACATAGTTCCATCTTTTGGAAGTCTTGATAGTATCTACCCAATGAGTGTAACCATTGAATGCCCAAAACCACACCCAAATCGCCTATTTTTACCACATAGAAATCTTCACATATTTGATGTCTACCGAAGGTAATGCTTAGTTGCAGAATTCTTTGTGTTCATGGGGTAGTGAATCCATCCGCCATGACTACCTTGAACCCTTCAAAGTCTTCAGCTTTTAATTTCATCCTTATTACTAGTCCCTCATCAATAAAGTTATGTGTAGCACCGCTATCGATTAATACGGTTGCCTTTTGACCTTGTAACACACTACGAACCCTAAATGGGTAGTATTTGGGTGCCCCTGAAAGTGTGGCCAATGTACCACTTGCAAACTCTTCTTCATCTTGTTTCCATTTCTTCCTTTTAGGTTCTAATTCTTCTTTCTCCCATTGCTCATCTGTCATGGTTTTTAGGTTGTGTACTCGTCCTCTTTTTGCACATCGGCGACCCAACTCCCATTTTCCTTTACATCTGAAACACATTCCCTTCCTTATAAGTTCATTCCTGGTTCCTTCCGTTATGTTGGATTTAGGAGACCATGCCTTAGTTTGGGGAAATGGTTCCTCATGTTGCTCAATTGGTGCATTCTCAGAGTATGTCTTGTTCCTAATTGTTGAAACTTCTAACCTCAATGCCTTTTTGATTGCATCTTGGAGAGATGGTGGATCAAGAGCACCCACCAAGCCACGGAGTGACTCCGTCAATCCTTCGATAAATATGTAAGTGAGCCTTCCCTCGTCAACGCTTGACACCATGATTGAAATTCTTTGGAGCTCGGCCACATAATCTTCAACGGATCCCCTTTGTTTTAATTGCATTAATTCTTTGAAATGCCTTTGGGGATGTTTTTTGATCAAATCGATTTGAGTCTTTGTGTAAATTCGTCTATGTTACAACATTTTGGTGTCCTTGTGTGACAATCCCGTGATGCCACCATTCGTGTGCAACCCCTCCTAAGTGTAGAATGGCAAATTTAAGAGCATCCTCCTCAGTCATGGGGCTAAGAGAAAGGTATGTATCGAGCCTTTGGATACATGCTCGTGCTGTGACTTTTCTCGAGCCATCAAAATTTTCAAGGTTCATCATACTTTTTCCGTAACTTTTTGTTAGGTTGCTTTTTTTCTTTCCTCGATGTATGTCTTGTTCTTATATCACAATAGTCTCTAAATGGAATATTTTTTCTAAGTTCGAGATCAATTTTGGAATAGGGTTCTATCAATTCCTCAATGTCATTTGTTGCTATGGGCTCTTCTTCTTCTCTTGCCTGCTCCTCACTAGGCAAGAATGTAGGTCGTGTTGCTCTAGGTGTTGATCCTAAAGAAGTTCTATTGCTTTCAAAATGATTGGAATTAACATCTTTCCCATTGATTTGTGTAGGTTTATTGATTGTATTATTTATGTTTTGGAGTGTTTGGAGAAGCAATTCCGATGTCTTCCCTTGCTGCTCTATAAAAGCCTTCAATTCGTTTCCCAGGTTGAACTCATGATCACCCATTTTACTACTAGTACTTCGGCTGCTACTTGCTTCTAGTTTTCTTCTTTCCCTATTTAAGACCTGTTGAGCTCTTTGGCTTACTTGCATACACTATCTTTGATCTAGATGCTGCTAGGATCAAAGCTCTGATACCACTTGTAATGTCCCTTTTTAGGATATTCTTGATTTCTTTACCTGCATACAATCTAAGTCACAAGGTTCGAATTCGAATTCGAGTTCGGCAACAATAAAATTCGGATTAAATTGAGCAAGGAAAAAATTGGAAAAAAGAATTCGTGATTAAATTCGAATAATATAAATTTAATTTGAATATTTTAAATATATTAAATTAAAATTATTAAAAATTTAAATATAATTTTTACAAATAAACTAATATTATATTAAATTTAAATATATTATAACAAATTTAAAATATTAAAAATTTAAATAAATTTAAACATTTTATATATATTAAATATATTAATAATTATTAATTAAAAATTAAATTAAACAATGTAAATCATTAAGTTTTAATATTAGAATTAAAAATAAAAAATAAAAATGAAAATTATCACATTTTAAAACTTTATGTATTAAACTTTATAAAAGCAAAAAATAAAATAAAAGCAAAATAATTTAAAACTTAATGTATTAAACTTTATAAAAGCAAAAAAAAAAAGCAAAATAAAGGGATTTGTTGGGCATATCCCGTCGCGCAATCTATCACAGGGATTTACGAACTTTTCAACACGACCTTCAATGGCGTCCGGTGGAGATGGCCCTTTGAAAGCATGCCAACAAAAAATTTCCTTTACATGACGCGGATCCAGGGTTCTCATTTTGTGAATCGGGGAGATATCCCACTTACTTTGTAAGGATGTTTGAATCGCGTGTAATGACAATAATCAGACTACCTGATCCAAGGCTTTACAGATCGTTAAGTTGATCCACGCGATCAACGTCATCCAAAACGATGAGCAAGGGGGACATTTTTAAATATATTTTAATAAAAAAACCTAATCTCTTTACTATCCAAATTTAATGGCGAACCCCAACGATTTTTTAATGTTTTTTGTAAGTTCGCCAGATTCCGAACCTCATGGATGAAATCCGGTGAACCCTGTGACTTAGCATACAATAATAACTACTAGAAAAGGACATTAGAAATATTAAAGATCGATAAATTAAGATAACATTTAGTCATAGCATCATTCATATTAAATTCATCTATCATAGCATAATTAATAATGAGATCAATACTTCATAACATAAATAATGAGATCAAATCATCATAGCATAGTCAATATTTGGTTCAATCCATCATAACACAATTCCTCAAGCCAATCACATAGTGAATTCCTTAGAAACTCTTGCAAGTAGCAATATTGAAAGGGGTCAGTCCACCTAACAACTCTCAGTTCACCTCAGAGGCACACCCTCCTTGATCAAGCCCCATGAGTATGAAAGGGGTCAGTCCACCTAACAACTCTGGTCGGCCCAAGAGCATGATATTGTCAAGAGCATGAAAGGGGTCAGTCCACCTAACAGATCCTAATGCACCTCTTGGCCTAACTTGATAACAGCATGAGAAGGGTCAGTCCACCGCTCATCTCTCGTGAACTTGGAAGGACCATTCTTCCTACCTGCATCATCTCCTTAGCTTTAATATGGATTGCTTAGGAATCTGTTAGATGACTAATATACAATACCTCTTGATGGATTCGAGTCTGCTGTTATAAATATTGTCTCTGCTGTTTTTAGCTATTGCATAAATAAATATATCACTGCTGATATATTCCTGTAGATGTAACTCTGCTACAATATTATATTTTTTCTCATTTCTTGATGCCTTCAATTGTCTTTGGGATTCTTGTTTTATATCCCTATGGGTGAGAAGTCGCACCCTTTTCACACATCCGTTGCCTTTTCAATATCACCGCTGCCTGTTTTAATTAACTTTAGTTAAAGTTTGTTCTTTAGTGCTGATTGCTTTCTTGTCTTCTAGCGTTGACTATCTCTTTGTCTCCTAGCGCTAGCTAGTCTTATGCTGGCTTTTGTCTTTTCCTGGCCAGCGGTGGGTTTTATTGTTATTTTTTTATTTTTTATTTTTGTTTGTTCTTAGTCTAACAAGTCGGGGCATGACATAATCTAACAGAAGTCTCAGCAGGGAAGAAAGAAAAAATAAATATTTTTTACAGATGCTATTAAAGAGATCAAAGATAAGTTGAACACAACGATGCATGTCTCACAAATCCAGTGAGCAGGAGATGCAGGCATATAGCCATCCTTTCCAACATACATCTTCTGATCAGATATGGGTAACAACAGACAGCAAAATACATATTTCCAGATCTCTCTCCTTTACTGCGTTAAATAGAACTTTAATGTCATGATCCCTCACTTCAGGCCGAGGATCAGAATTTAAATCCTACAAATATGCAAGCATTAGAAACCAGTTCTGTTACATCCAAAACAACATCCATCCAGAGTAACTTCATCAGGCTTCAAAGCCTCACTTGGAGCAAGGCCCTCTAAAAGAATAACCTTCACTGAGTTCATACTGACACAGAGACAGTTTTTATCATTACCAAATGAAATAAGACAGTTTATGCAGTATATAAAGCAGTCTTTAACAATCTGCGCCCTCCATTAGCAAAATCCACGTTGCCTGGAGAAGGCAGATTTACTCTTTTGTTCATCAGTAAGCTTTGAAGATTGCTCAGTAGCCTCTGACATTAAAATGCAACCATGAATATCTCTTTACTTTTCTATGATTGATCTTAATTTAACATTGGACTTCTGACAGAAAACCTCAGCTTCTGGATATTTGAGCTTCAAAAGATTCTGCATTATGTTGTTTATATTCAATGGCCCACTTGGTAAATCTTGTTCCTAATGTCTGCAATCTCTCTGACAAGCCACCATAGCCAGATATGTCCAGTATTGACAGACAATCATTAGAGGCATCTAATATCTTTCTGTGGGTTGTTTTTGGTGAAACAGCTTTTAGTTTTGGCAATTGCTACTTCATCTTCATGAAACGTGCCCTTGAGGTCTCCTATTCTTTTCTAAGAGCTTAACTTGATGTTTACAGTATTTTCTGTTCCAGCATTCTCTGGTACATGTATTTGCAAAATAAAATATGATATAAGCTAACACTTCCATGTAGAGAAGAGAAATATTATTCTGTCACAAGAACATTTTTCTGATTATCCCAACCATTTCTACATTGTTAGTCTCATTATCATCTGTGTAAAATAGCACCTTTATTTCAGCAGTTAAAATCTTTTCAGGTGCAACATCATCTGTCTGAAAGAATCTTGAAGTTATATGTTCTGTGACCTTTGTTTCAGTCTTTCTTGAGCACTTCAACTTCTGATCTCTACAATTTGGCAAACAATTTGGCAAACAATATAGGCACGATGCATGCTGTTGCCACTTGCTGTGAACTTTAAAACTGGTTTGTAATTGTTAGAGTTGGCTATGATTGGAGCCACCTAGGATCTAGGACTTCATGAAAGCACAAGAGAGATCAAATGAAAGAATGATGCTATTCTATCATTGAATGCAAAAGAAGGATTATTGTTGTTTGGATTACATAATACATGAAGAGAGCTTTGCTTATAAAGGCAAGGTGAGAGTTAGAAAGTGGAGAGAAAGGTGGAGTGGAAAGTGGAGATATTCCTACAACATGTGCCAATTAGAGGATGATAGCTAATTGCACATGTGGAGGATAAGACAACTCACTCCAACTATCAACAACTCAACACACAACTAGACTTAACTAGACACAACTAGACATCTAGAAGACTCACTAAGTCAACTTAACATGTGTGATATATGTGTGATGTGTGAATATTATTTAACTAGTAAATAGTTAAATAAGATGAATTATCCACACTAGGGTAAACTGGTTAGGTGATAACCCTATTCACACCAACACCCCCCTTTAAGTGCAACTTAGGGAGTAGTTGACTAAAGCAAGATGAAATGATGGATGGGTCCTGGCTACTAGGCCATGTTAGGTACCCATGTACAAACAAATCTCAAGTGGAGAAAAAGAGAAAACCTCATGGGACAAAACTCCTCTCCAAAAGTGAGAATACAAAAACAATGAATGTGAAAGAAGAAGTGATAGTAGGAAGGACTCAACATGACCCCCAAGGACAACTTCTATCACATATATACAATCAATTACCCCCCCATAGGAGAGCAAGAGTGAGACTATGGGTCCCCCCCACAATGAAGTAGCTCGTGTTGATGGTGGATGCCTGAAGAAGAACGCTGGAAAGTGTCCTAAACCTGCAAACAACATTTCTCCCCTTAGGAAGAAACAAGTCCAAAGGCTGATGTCGAAGATACTCCATCTCAAGAAATGAGGGAAAAAGCCTCATGATGGATGATGTCTCTGAAAACTGCTCAAGTGTCCACATGTCAGAATCAAGGAATGCCACAATGCAATGATGTGTGTCCAATCCAAAATCCTGTGTAGACTGATGAGGAACAACCTCCAAAGATGAAGTAGATGGGATAACAGTTGTGCTGTAATTGTCATCAAAGAGGAGAGATATCCCCTCAAGTGTGTCCTCCAAATCTGCAATATGAGACTCACAAAACAAGTCTGATATACCTGCCAAGAAAGGATCCCACAAAGCTGTGTCTGAAAGACCTGAATGATCCTGCTCAAATGGAGTAGATGAACCCATGTCGATGTCAATCTCTGAAGAAGCAGGAGGATGAGGTGATGGAAGCTTAGCACTAGTCTCATGAACCAAAGTGGGTGAAGGAACACCAAGGTTCAAGTGACCAAACTTCTCCTCAGAAACATGATTCACACTTGATACATGAGTGTGAATAGCCATCAATGGATCTACATCATCAGAAGAAACAAAATGGGAGAAGGTATATAAGCGAGATGCATGATCAGCTATCCCAACAGCAATGATATCTCTACTCTCCAAGTCCCGTATGATCACTGAATCAGGAGTGAACTCAACTGTCTTGCCTGCACCACAATGAGTAATCTGGTAGATGGAAAGAAGATTGGATGTCAATGAAGGTACACACAACACATTGTTGAATGTATTCTCTCCAACATCAATTGTCCCTTTTCCAGATGCATACATGTATGTATTGTTACCCATCAAGATAGGTGTCGAAGTGCAGGACTCAAATGAAGAGAACATCCCTTGTGAAGATGCCATATGGTGAGAAGCTCCTAAATCAAGAAGCCATCTCTCTGATTGAAGACTTGTTGAAGCAAAGAGTACATGTCCTTTTCCTTTGTCTATCCCATTTGCAATGCCTGCTGTCCCTGTATGTGTAGCTGATGATGGTGTCGAAGAAGAGGTTGGACTAGGTGATGATGATGGCATTTGGATATTGTGCTTTTGAATAATGTGAGTCAACTCATCAATTTTCTTCTCATAACACTTATGCTCATCATGTCCTAGTTTCTTGCAATATGCACACTTTGGTCTCTCCTTCTTAAATGATTCCTCCTTGGGAGAGGATGAGGACTTAGGTGATTTGGTTGATTCCATTGCTTGCTCATTGTTCTTGAGATTCTTATTTTTCTGTTTCTTGCCTTTGCTAGTTGAAGCCTGTTGATCCTTAGAACCTTGATTAGCAAGAAGTGCTTGAGGTGTAGGAGACTTCAATTTGCCCATGTGTACTAACTTAGCTTGCTCCCTTGTGAGTGATGCAACAAACTCATCAAGTGAAGGCATTGTGAAAGCTTTCCCAAGTGCATCCATAGTAGCATAGAAGGTAGAAACAAAAACTGAATAGTCAGGACCAAACTTGCTAAGGATTGAAAGAATCAATTGAGTGTCCTCTTTCTCAATTCCACATTGTTTGAGCTGCAATCTAAGTGATTTTAGTTTTGTGAAGAAGTCTTGAATGCTTGCAAAATTGGTTGGATTCAAACCAATTAATTCATTCTCCAATTTGAAACCTCTCATTGTATCTTGTTTACCAAAGAGATTTTCTAAGGTAGTCCACACTTCATTAGGTGTTTTACAAGATTCAATATGAAAGAGAAGATCAGGAGAGATAGACAAGCATAGTGTTCCATAGGCTTGATCACATCTATTATACCACTTTCTCTTTTCTGCAACTGCAGTTGGTTCAATTTCTGTACCCATTGTTACTCTGTGAATTTTCAAACTTCTTAAATGAATCTCCATTTTAGTTTTCCACTCATGATAGTTATATGGTGTGAGTAGAGGAAGTTTGTTCGGATCCATGATGCAAGAGTACAAAAAAGAACACAAGACACCCCCTATTACTCAATCAAAGAGATCACCCCCCCAAAAATAAATGATTGTGGCACTTTATACTTAGTGCGATTTACAACTGTCCTCAAGGGACCAAGAATGGGAAAGCATGAAAATCTCTTAAAAATGAGATTCAAAGGAGATTACAATTGCTCACAATGATTAACCACTTCAAATAGATCCCTTCAAAATAAGTTTCACTTCCTCAAGTGCCAAAATGCCCAAGTTATCACTCAAAAGTCAAAAAATCGACAAATGAAATAAAATGAACTTGGTGCAAAATCTGAGAAAAGTGCATGGATGGATTTGAAGAGCTCCTGAATACCTTTCCGATGCCACAAGAATCGTGAAAATCGGAGATCGTGGCAAGAAGTTGTGAGCTCGGAAGCCGAAAACGAAGATCTGTCTTCAAATTGCTATAGCAGTCACCTGCAGCAGAATTTTAAAAAAATACTGACACAACTGCGAAGTGCTCTCTATCAGCTTTCTGACGATATCTCGTTTGCCCGATTTCGCCTCCGTGGGCAAAAGTTATGCAAAAAAGAAAAAAAGCCCTAGTTTAGGGCTTTGAGGGGCAAAAATGGCCCCTGGTGCTGACGTGGTGTGGAATATTCCTTTTCGGCAGAAAAAAAACCCCCTTTTGGCAAAGCAAAAAATTGCTAGAAAACCACCCTGTTGTCTGCAAAACCGCTTAGAATTGACTCTTGATGCCGCTGGGAATCTCCAAATCGTCGCCCGGTGAGATTTGTGACGCCGACAGTTTTGAAAGACCGTCGATAATGGAGGAGACCACGGGCGGTTTGATATACGACGATAGCAACAACTGATGAGATTAGAAACTTCTTCCAGCGTGACTTCCCCACCGGTGGTGTAGGTGGCGGTTTATGCAGACTGCGGGGCTTTTAGATGGCCGCTGATAGGAACAACCAACAGAGTTTAGAAAAAATCTGGCGTAAAGAATTCTGAGCACTATAATGTGGATCGACCGCCGTTGCTACGGATTTGCAGTCGCTGGGAGGATTTGGGAGATAGGACCACCGCACTTTATGGATCTCTTGGAGTTTCAAAAAACGACACCAAATATTCGTTGCTAAAGACTTCATACGTGCTCTAAGCAGAAACCACCGATGTAAGACCTTGGCAAATAGATTCCACCGGGTGAATGATAGCTGGTAAAAGTCGCCACCAAGATCTGGTTTAACTGTGACAGATGATCTCGGTTAAAAATAAATCAAACTGCCGATTGTGCTTTTATCCTACCGTGAGAATTTTGAGGTCCGCCTGCAAGTGGATCAGGCTGCCGTTGGAAGAATAGCGACTGCTAATGCTAACCACAGCTTGTAGCTCTGCAGCTTGTGGTGATATGCAGAGGTCGCTGAAGCTTGGTTTGACCCGTCAAAGCTTATGAAATCCACCGACGAAGATGGAAACTGCTGATGGCTTGATTTGCTGCCAACCACTGATGGTGTTTGGAACCTGGGCGGTGTATATTACCGCTGAAAAATGGATCTGACCGTTGGTGGTGTGAAGTCTGCCGTAAGGAGGAACCGACGAGTTTAGAAAATTCTCGGCAAAGAAAGTTTTTCACGGCATGAATTTTATTATGGCATACTGACTGTAGTGGAGGGTGCGATCCGCCAGTGGAGATTAGCGCTAGGCTGTGTGATAGACGCCAATTAAACCGTGAAACAGTTTAGAAATCTCTGATGCGAATGCCAAAGATTTTATATGTCTGCCACTGGTTAATGAAACGCCCACCTTGCAATTTTAAACCGCCAACGGAAGATGTGGATGCCGATTGTAGTTCTGTCGATGACGACTCTGGGTTGTTTGGAGACAACGACCGCCAAGGCGGATCTTAAACGCCAATTCAAGTTTGGTCGACCGCTCAAGATGCCGGACCAAAAATGTTTAAAAGATCCACCAGAAGTCTTGAGTCTGCAGAACAATAAACTGAAGAATATGCCACTGAAGATATGATTTGATTGATGCTCCGTTATTTGACTTGCGATGGAGATCCGTGGTGAAAGAGGGTGGGGTCCCGCGCCCTACGTGGCGCCCCACGATTGCCTCTGTACCCTACAGCAGCTACACAGATTCCGCAGAAATAAAACCTTCAGAATATTAAAGTTTACCTTCGAATAAATGCTTTACCTGATGGTTTTTCACCCTTACGATTTGACCGACGCCAAAGATTCTGCGGATGCTTGCCAAAGGTTCTGCAGGAATATGCTGATTGCAATAGGGAATCTTTCCTGCGACAGATCCGTATGGTCAAGAAGCAAATTTTTTTTTTTTGCCTTTCAGTCCAACTTTGTCCGATTTGGACAATTTTACAGTCGATCCGTACTGATTTGGCCGCTCCGGACGCAATGGCGATGTCCGATTTGTGCCAAACTGCTCCGAAACTGTTGGTACCTTCGGATCACGCCAAAGAGCTCCAAATTGAAACCCTTGTCAATTTTGCCTCCGATGTCCGATTTGGACGAAACAAAAGGCGATCTTGACTATTTTGGCTGCTCCGGACGCAATGGTGAAGTCTGATTTGCAACAACACGCACTGAAATGCACCTGCAATAAAAGGGCAAGAAGGGGAAACCCTCACAAAACTGGTATTTCTATCAAGTTTTTCTGATTCTCCAGGTCATCAATTTGATGCAAGAGAAGAGCATACTCAACTATCAAGATCCACCATGAATTGCTAACTGTCGAATGTGAGCGTGGGCGGTTTCAAAGAGACTGCCCAAATATGGATTTTACTCGGTGTGCCTGCCAACGTTAAAGATCCCCACCGGTTTCTGATTACCACCGGCAGTGATAAGAATCACCGACGATCAATGGTAAAGTCTGTGGAGCTTATGATGACCGCCGGGAGTTGGAAAGGTGTGGTCGCTGGGAGTCAATGCCACCAAATGTGTGAAATGCATTGCCACAGGGAAGTTTAAACAGTCACCGCCTGCGGACTACAAATCCGCCTTTCCCGCCGCTGGTGTTGAAGGACTACGCCAATAGAGACATCCAATGAAATGTAGATCTGGCCGTCGACTGTTTGCTGTCTGCCAGAGAAAATGTCGATTAAAACCCCAAATTTTTTGCCTGCCGATGGTTTAAGGCATCCGTTGTGAGGAAGAACTGACAAGTTTAGAAAAATTTTCCGGTTTAAAACAATTCCGAGCACTATACTGCATATGGCAGAAGGCCGTCGACAGTAAGGCAAGGAATACACCGACGGTTTAGAAGACTTTCTGGCATGAATTTTGCTATGGCGTGAGGAAATTACCAAGGGCTGTGGTGCAGGCGGTTTTGAAACCGTAGGAATTTCAATGAATCCACTGCGATTTGTCTTAAAACAAACAGTACATACAAACAGGGTAATCACCTAACCGGTTTACCCTAGTGTGGATAATTCATCTTATTTAACTATTTACTAGTTAAATAATATTCACACATCACACATATATCACACATGTTAAGTTTACTTAGTGAGTCTTCTAGATGTCTAGTTGTGTCTAGTTAAGTCTAGTTGTGTGTTGAGTTGTTGATAGTTGGAGTGAGTTGTCTTATCCTCCACATGTGCAATTAGCTATCATCCTCTAATTGGCACATGTTGTAGGAATATCTCCACTTTCCACTCCACCTTTCTCTCCACCTTCTAGCTCTCACCTTGCCTTTATAAGCAAGGCTCTCTTCATGTATTATGTAATCCAAACAACAATAATCCTTCTTTTGCATTCAATGGTAGAATAGCATCATTCTTTCATTTGATCTCTCTTGTGCTTTCATGAAGTCCTAGATCCTGGGTGGCTCCAATCATAGCCAACTCTAACAGTAATCATTTCAAAGGACATGAAAATGATCAGGATGAACATAAACAAAATTGTACAAGAAGTACTGTAGAGCTTCAGCTCTCCGTTTTGTTTCTAGGACATTTTCACTACGTTGCATAGGATTTTGCCTTTTTTTTTCTAGTTTTTCAGTTTGTTGCTGGTTGCTTTGTTCCTCTGTTTTGTGGCTGCAAGAATTTTGATCTCAAGAAGGCTTCACATTATTATATCTTCCGAGTCTGGTGTTTTGTGTGTTTGCAGCAGGTATCTAAATTGTATTGTCAGCATGAAGGAGTAGTCACTGTTGATCGAATTTTGATCAAGGGACTGCACATTGCTAGAGGATTGTCAATTTGATGCCTTGGTTCCATTGTGCCATTGGGCGCTAGTTCCACATCAATAGTGGCGGGCCTACTCCTCTTTTTTGTTCATGTTATATTGAGCCTCGCAACTATGATGTGAGTAGGGACACTTGGCAGGATTCACAATCTCTAAAGTTGTCAGAGCAAATGGTTTTCTACGATGCATCAACTATTAGATTGTAATTACATCCAACGGCCAGCACGTTGTCGGTGTTTGTGTTGTGCCATTGGTCGGTGGTTTGTTCAGGTTGCCAACAGTGGTGGGTCTCTTCTCTTTTATCCATGGGGCCCCTAAGGAGATAAAGTGTGGCAAGTATGACATCAACATGTACACATGGCACATACGTAATCCTAAATAATGGTCAATATGACATTTCTTTTGCGTTGCGCCATTGGCCGATTGCTCCACATTGTCAAGTGGTGGGGTCCAGGATCTTTGAGTAGTTTCTTCCCTGTGCTATCCAACACGGTAGGGCGCATATTGCAGAAATTAAAGATCATTTATCAAGCAAGCATGGCCATTGTTCTTTGAAATTCAAATGAGCTCCTAGAGATTGTCCTACAACATTCAAGATGCATTGAAGGCACACATTACTCCTCCCCTCTGAATCAAAATGGTGAGCATTCAAAATCCAAGTAGAGGAGCTTGGTCATGTAGTTTTTCATGTGGTTAGTTAATGCAAATTCCCCATCATGATTGCGGCATTAATTGTCCACTCTCTTTCGATCTCATAGAATAGAGGTTCTCTTTTTGTATAAATAACTATAAGAGCTTTGAGCTTAATGATAGGCTAGAATGTATTAGGAACCGACCTTTTAATTGTGAAGGTTGTCTTGTGAATCACATTTCATGCTCACAAGCTTCCCATGCTTGATGTTAATACAAGCGCAAGTTTATGTGAGAGGTAAAACTTGAACATCGACAATTTTTGACATGCTCGATGGGACTCAAAGTACAAGGTTTAACCTAAGTAGCTTTGTTATATGATTAGAAGGCCTGTAATGAGATCAATCAGAACTACAAATCCTCAGGCCTTGGTCTATAATGTGCTACTCTGAATTTTTTTTCAGACTTTACAATAATAATAGCAGTGTTAGCATATAGAATGCAACCAAGTAAACACCTCCACACTTTTTGATCACCAAGTTCCCAAGATGGGCGAGGTGAGAGCATACAATGCTTCAGCTGATCAAATAATGCCTTGCAAACAAAATCCAATTACAACTTCCGCTTATTCAGTGGGCATCCACTTATTCAGTGGGAATGCAGCACTTATTCAGTGGGAGAATGAACAAGAAAAGAAGAAGCACATCTGCTTATTTAGTGGGAAGCCAAGGAAATTAGAATATTATTATTCACACTGGCGGTCATACCATCTAGGGGTTACATAATGTTTGCAACATAATTTAAATGATTACAATGAAAGAGTAGGCTGCAACACACACATAATTAGATTTGATAAGTACCCCCAGCACTCAAGAATGGTATAGCTTCTTGGTATCAACTTGCACACTTCATTAGCATCATCATAAACTCATATAAACTTCCTCACGGCTGATCAAAATCAAGGAGAATCACTGATGCTAAAGGCTGCATTAAAAATCAGACTAGTTTTCTGCTATATGGACTGCCCAGAAGTGACAAAAAACCCACAAATGATTGCACAAAGGATATCAAATCATCTCTAATCTCCCAACACTACACATTACCTTCCTTGGCGCCATCAATGAAGGTGATTTCAACACAAAAACCTGAGCGAACTGCCTTAAATCTCACATGCCCCTCTGACATGGTATGGTTGGCCATAACAATATTATATCTGCATTAAAATCAATGTAATATAAACAAAATTGGGCACCCACACATAGCAAATATTATCCCAAACATAATTTGCAACAAACATCAATGATCACACCCCAAAATGCAAGTCGTCCTCATACACTGGTACGCGCAGAAATGTACGGCCAGCATAGGTAAACAACAAACTTCGTATAGAACTCCCAAAATCTACTCAAAATCACACCAAAATCTATCACCAGGTGATATAGCAACACTCTTCAAACCAAAACTCTTAAAAAACATCATATTCCATTTTAGCTCTGTGCAACTCCTGAATGAAGTCACTTCTTTTAGCTAGGGTGGGTCTTCCACCACCGAAACCGAACTTCTTCGAGAGGGTTTCCTCCTCAAGAAGGTATGAAGAACTCACAAGTTCATTCCTGTAGCATAACAGTATAATCTCAAGCATAAAGGAGCCAAATGAGCTCTCATCTCCTTTATAAAGGCACTTTGGGAGTTACACACAAAAATAATTATTTCTTGGAAAATAATCTTTTTTCTCTTCAACTCAAATATTTCACTTTTCCCAACTTAGGCGCTCACTTTAAAGTGCCTAAATAAAAAGAGTATCTTTTCTTTTTTCCAATGAGCATATAACACATATGCCTTTATTAATTATTTCCAACCTTCTAGAAAGAAGTGCCAAATAATTAATAAATAGCTCATTAAATCACCCACTTTTACGGAATATCCCAAACATCGTCAAACTGCAAAATAAACTATACCATCACCCTCCAGGAAGTTTGGGATGAAGAATGATGCCATTCTGGTGACTCTCTAAAAATAGACAGCTTCTCCAAGAAGTTTGGAGAGCAATCCAAGAAGCCGAAAAAACTTCTGAAAGTTGCACCACAATCTTGAAACACAATTGAGCTCAATGCCATCATCATAATCCCCAAAAACAACTGAACCAGAGCTCTTCACAAACAAGAAGCCCCTGACCATACCACATAGCCTATCGGAACTCCAGGAAATAGGCTATTGGCCCCATAACTGACTAGGCTTGAGAAGGGGAGATTACATGGTCCAACTCTTAGTTGTTCTCAGAAGGAGAGGATATCAAGCTCCATCGCCTCTACCTCCACCTGCAACGGCTGCTCAACAACCCACCTAGGAACTTTGTGAACTAGAATAAAGGAAGTCCTTTGTACCCCCTGTTGCTCCTACTACATGGAAATTCTACTGAACGCTTTGAAAGCTATCTCGAGATTTACTGGAGCAGTGTTCACAATCCCAACGAAACATTTACAAGATGTAGCAGACTTGTGTATTGTTCACAATGTCACTGAGCAGAATGTAGTCCTCAGCCTGCTTACATTCTCATTCAAAGGCAAAGCCTTGGATTTGTATAGATCCTTGGATTGGTATAGATCACTTGTCCAAACTCGTAATGAAATAACTTGCATAATGGAAGAATGCTACAATAACTACTTGGAAATATAATAGGAATACTTGCAAATACTTGATAATAATAAGCCACTTTGAGGATGCAAACCTCTAAAAGTCTTCAACAGGAATAGAATTTGGAATATGATGATAAACTACTACTCAGTACCTCTTATATACATCGTACTTATGCCTTGGATACCACTCAAATTGACCTAACTACCTATATAAGACTATATAAATGATCATATAACTTAATTAAGGGTTATGCAAGCCACAAGTCGACTACACATATTTCGATACAATCAATGGGTTAAGGGCGTAGCAATCCCCCCCTCTTCAGATAAGCATTGTCCTTAACGCGAATCAATTATGGATGCTTTTGCACAAAATCATTAGTTTCCCACGTAGCATCTTCGAATGGAGAATTCTTCCATTTGATCAAATACTTTGTGATCACCCTCATCCATAGCCTCTTAGTGCGTGTTTGAAGTATTCCTTTAGGTTCAAAATTATTCTGCCCTCCTCACCAAGCTTTGCTAACTCAATTTGGGTTGGAACTCTTTGTTCGATAACCTTATTCAAGTAGAAAACATGGAAGACCGGATGTATTTTTGTTGACTTTGGTAAATCCAATTTGTATGCTATGTTGCCAATTCTCTACAATGTTCGAATTTCAATCTTGATGATTAACTTTCTAATGCTACAATAACATTGAATTAAACATACAAATCATTAAAATCAAACAACGGAAACGAAGAACACCAGACACAATATTTTACACTTGTAACTTGCTTCACATTCCTTTAGAAACTTACAAGCAACCTCCACAACTGATATTATTCATAGCTGCACGGAAATATTACATTGTACCGAGTTCGATTTAGTTTTCCAACCCCTTGGAAAACTTAGTTTTCTAATCCTTTGAAAGACAATCTGAATAATTAATTTCTATCTTGCCTCTACTTTTATACTATTTAGCTAAAAATCTAATCTTCCAATAAAGTGATTTTATCTCTCAAAAAGAAAGCGAAAGAAAGCAACCTTATCTCACATAAGAGATGACTTGGAAGATAAGTCTAAGTCATTAGTGCTTTCACACTTTATTAGACTTAATTAACTCAATAAAAACAGAGTTGCATGGACACGGATACAGTATTAGATTCAAATATGGTATCGGATACGGATACGACCATTTTTCAAGACCCGTATTATGGATATAGCTAGATACGACATATAGATAGATAGATCAACAATAAATAATATTAAATAATTTAAATTTAATATAAATAATATATATTTGACAAATATATTATATATTAATAAATTAAACTTAAATTAAAAGTTAAATGTATTAAACTTAATAAATACATAAAAGTTTACAAATGTAAAGTAAAACAAAAAAACCAAAAATTAAAAAAAGTTATCACCAATAAATAAAATTTGCCTCTTCCTCCATTGCTTGTTGGCACTATATCTCCAACTTCAAAATGAATGCGAATATTTGAGTGAATACAATCGCATAGAAAGACATATTTCCGATCGTGTGCGTGCTGGTCCAGAGTAGTTCTCTGCAACAAGAAATCAGCATGGCAGGTCATGGAATAGTTGCTTGCGGCAATTTTTAATATTCTAGGGTTAATATTTTTGGGATACGACACAAATATCATGAGAATGCCGCATCTGCGTGTATCCGGCACGGGAAAATAATAGGGTTTTTTTTGTACGGCCGGATACAGTATCCAAGATGTATTCGAGCCGTATCCTATGAGTATCCGTATTAGATACGACGATACGCGTACCAAGGGAGAGGGGGTGGAGTATCCGGTAACTGTGAATAAAAGATTTCACTTTAATCACTAAAGTGAATTACAAAATAGAAATAACTTGAACTCCCTGCACCTCAAACTACCTAATGTTCACATTGAACCTATGTAGAAGTTTCGAACTATAATGTCCCCTTTTGGCGCATAACTGATTTGTGCGCAATTAGCCAGTTTCCAAGTCTTCCAGAGGCTAATTGGTTAGTTGGGGAGAACTCTAATGTTTTTGGAGAAGCTTTGATTAGTCTTGTGGAGCAATTGTTCTTGGTTTTGAGTTCAGTTGGTTAGATGGAGCCTTTTGATGCTTTTAGAATCGATTTCCAACCTTTCGGGTGCTCTTCGAACTTCTTGGAGTAGGTTATTTTTAGTAAGTCACCTGGTTGGCTTTGATCTTCATCCTACATCTTTAGTATCATCTCAGTGTGATCAAAGTTTGATTCCGATGTGGTTTTAGTGCTTTCCGCAACTTGGGTAAGCTATAGTGTTATTATTTAATTATTTCACTAAGGTTGCCTAATGTTGGGATAAATTAAAAGGACAACTTTGTGTTATAGCTCGTTGGAAAGGGAAATAAATGTTTTAAAAAGATGGACGCCTAGCTAAGGGGGCTTTGTACATGAAATAATTTTATTATTTCAAAAAGGCCTATGTGAGGGAAATTAAGTGAATTATTATATTCTAAAATTGTATATTTCCGTCCAGAAAAAGTTATAAAAGGAGGTTGAGGGCTCATTGTGGTGGTTGTTGATGAATTTGATATTTGCTGCTGCAAAATGAGAGAACCCGTGTTTTTCTCCATCTCTTGAGGACGAAAACTCTCTTGTAGATTTCTGGTTTTGGTGGTGAAAGATCCTCCCTAGCTGGACTGGTGTGGTTTCAGACAGAAATCACCATTTGTGCTGAATGCTGAAGATTTTGGAGCAATCTCATACAGAGTTTGCCTTTGTGCTTAAAGGAACTTGTTTGAATATTTGTTTTGAAGTTCTGGTTTGGTCTGAAGTTATTAATGTGTGTTTTGGAGTTGTGTGAAGTTTGCTCTAGTCCGGCCGTACAACCCCAAGAGGAAGGCGTGGGTTTCTAGAAGTGTTATTGCTGCATTCTTCTTGATCATACCTTTCCTTATTGAAACACTTTGATTGGATATATCTGGCCGGTTGGATTCTTGAAGGATTTGTGGGGTTTTGACTGCAGATTGAAGTGTGTTCTTGCTGGCCGTACACACTAGGGCTGGCCATACCACTACTGGAGAAGAGCATTGGGAGTTAGGGTTAGAAACACCTATCTTTTGGGGTGTTTGTGAGCTGTTTGGAGGTGTTGGACCATACCATAATATTTTGGCTTTGGTGTGAGTTGATCCTCTTTTGTTGTGAGGAGATTTGGATTGTTTAGTGGAGTTTCTGTGCATTTCCAGTCTGCTGCTCATGCATATCAGTCTGTATATCTGCTGTTTTAGTGATTCCAAAGGTTTCTATAGTGATCTTTTGGGCTTCATTCATCATTTGCAGCCACGGAGCCTTGTGGGTATGATTCCTTGTGATGTTTGTATTGTTTTGAGAACTAATACTTAATGAAACATGCTATAGCAGTATATGGTATTCTGAAATCAGAAATAAATAGTCATATTGCAGCTTTTTATGTTAATGTACTTTCATTTGATGATGCAATATATTTGTGTTTGTAGCCCTGGATGATAGTACTGTTCGTTGCTTCTTGTTTGTGCATTCATGTTGTAATATTGTCGGTTTACCGCAAATAATCTATTGAATTCATGTTAGCCTGTTTGGCATGCACACTCTGCCAGTGGCTTTGCATTATTCACATGTCCGTTGAATAAGTGTTGATAGGTCTGCTTGCCACCTCGTGTGATCCATTCTGTATTGCATCATGCACTCCGCTAAACAAGCGTAGATGTGGTCGACTCAGCGACCTAGTGCATGCATATTTGTGCCCCTGCATGAAGGTTTTCATGAAGACCAAAGTCATTTTATTGATCAAGGATCTAGAGAGCTGTATGAATTGAAGCATCAACTTTGGGTCACAAATGAGAAGGAGATTCCAGTTCTTGTAAGTTTGGACAACTCAGACATGTTCATTGAAGACCTCACTTTGAAAGCTCAAATTGAGGAAAGGCAGAGAGGCACTAAAGGTGGAGTTTTTCTTGCAGATTTGCAAACTATCAAGGTTTCATTGGAGACAATGAAATCAGAATACTTGCATTTGATTAGAGACCGAGACCTTGCTATCAAGTTTGCAGAAGAGGCTTATAGTGCAATTCATGAAAAGGAGAGAGATTAATGAGCTCACTTTTGAGCTTAAGTCAAAAAAGGATTCATTACAAAATGCTCAAATGGCACTATTGGAAGTAGAAGATCAACTTGGGGTTAAAATATATTACAGTACAAGAAAATGAAGCATGGATAGATGAAATCCAGCAAGTTAGGGATGAGCTTGATGAACTTCATGAGGATTTTGATTTAGATATTTATCCAAGAAGACCAGGAAATTTAAGCAAGGGGTCCATAAATGATTTTCAGTTATTTGATAACCCTCTCTTTGAGATGAATGTTGAGTTATTTTTGATAATCCCCTCTTTGAGTTGGATGTTGAGACACGTCCTCTTTCAAGTAACAATGGTGACAATAATAACAAGGTATGGGATCTAGGTGTGGGTCTCAGACATTAGGTGGTGCCCAGTGTTTCGGTCAAGGAACCACCAAAGATCATTGATTTCATGCAAATGAAGAGGGATTTTCCCTAGGATCGGTTCCTTGATTTACATGAAGTTTCAAATGAAGACCAGAGATTTAATTTTAATGATACGCAAAATCCTGTGATCAAGCACGATCAAATTCTTGTGGGTAATTTTCTGGGAAGACCACCTGATGAGGAAGAAAAGATTGATGAGGTAGGAGAAGTTGCCCCGTGGGATGAAAATTTTATCATCTGGAAGACATCTCTGTTGGTTGACTTATGGTATGAAATCAAGGTATGCAATTTTTTGAATATAGCCAAGGCATGTTTTAATAAAGGAGATCGCTCAATAATGTACCAACCTTGCATGGTGTTAAAACTTACAAGTCTGAGTTTGTCAAAGAGACTGAAACACCATCATTTTGGTGAGATGTGGAAATGTATGGAGATTTTAACTATCTCCAAAGCAGTCTTCATAAGTAACAATTTGAGGAGGATAAAACATGATTATTTTGCCTTAATATCCAGTTTTCATGCAAGAGAATATTAGATGAAGGTGATAGAATTGGGTTGTGACAGAGAGGTGGTTTTTCAGAGATCTACAAGTCAGAAATACTTTTTAAATGCTGCTGTTTTGATACAGTCCAGCCACCAAGAAGTTACATTTGAGTGCTTTCAAGTATTTTGCCAGTCACTTGGGGTGGAGGAAAGGAGTACATTTGAAATGGCGATTGATTGTGATGAATTTTTGGTTGTTGTAAAGGCAATTTTCATTATTTTGTTGCTTCCATCATTTATGCAAATGAGGATAATTCATTTTTGCAGCTATTATCTTAATTTCAGTTTGCTGATTTTAGAAAAATCAGGTTGTGAGTTATGGTTTTCAACCTTGTACAACTGCAATTATGCTCAATTTGATGTTATAGATTCAAGAGAAAATGTTGGTAAGGTATTGTTATTTAAAGGGACGATTATACCGGCCAACATTGATGATTTTGGAAGGTATTTTCAGTTGATGGAGTGTTCAGACTCCTTATATTTGCTAGAAGATTGCAGATTTGCTGCAGTTGTTCCTTTTACAGGGTGCTGACTTGGAAAAAATCAGGTTATACATTGCCGGTTTCATTCTTGAACAGCTGCGAGAATGTGTATTTTCAGTCCACTCAGTCTTTCAGAAAGGTTAGTTTATGTCTTCAGTTGAAAAGGATGTATATTTCAACTAACCAAATTGTGTATCAGGTGGAGGTTCAAGCATCAAGTAGTTGTCATCTCTTGTTTTCAGCTTGCATTTGTGGTTTGGATAGCAGACTACTACACAGTTTTAATTATCATGCAAGGCTTCCCGAAGTTAATACAGAGTAGGTTAGCATTAGCTTCGTTGATTTTATCAAATTGGTACAGTGGAAACATGGTAAAAGCAAGCAAATTTTCAGTGATTTCATTGAATTCTTGCAAAAGATTGTTGTTCTTTTAGCAAGAAAGGTGAAGGAGGTTTTAGTTTCAGGCGTGTTGCAATATAGAACATCAAACAGAAAGGGTCACAAACCTCTTAGATTGATTTGGGATCCTGGAGCCACATTGATTATTCAAAGATGAATTGTTGGTCGAGACTTGCAATTGCTTGAGGGCAAGCAATTCTGGGGAGGGAGGACTGTAATGTCCCCTTTTGGCACATAGCCGATTTGTGCGCAACTAGCCAGTTTCCAAGTCTTCCGGAGGCTAATTGGTTAGTTGGGGAGAACTCCAACGTTTTTGGAGAAGCTTTGATTAGTCTTGGGGAGCAATTGTGCTTGGTTTTGAGTTTAGTTGGTTAGATGGAGCCTTTTGATGATTTCATAATCGATTTCCGACCTTTTGGGTGCTCTCCAAACTTCTTGGAGGAGCAGGTATTTTAGTCACTCGGTTGTCTTCGATCTTCATTCTACATCTTCAATATCATCTCAGTGTAGAGGTTGATTCCGATGCGGTTTCAGTGCTTTCCGCAAATTGGGTAAGCTATATTGTTATTATTTAATTATTTCACTAAGGTTGCCTAATGTTGGGATAAATTAAAAGGACAGCCTTGTGTTATAGCTTGTTGGAAAGGGAAATAAATGTTTTAAAAAGATGGACGCCTAGCTAAGGGGGCTTTGCATATGAAATAATTTTATTATTTCAAAAAGCCCTTTGTGAGGGAAATAAAGTGAATTATTATATTTCCCTCCAAAAATAGTTATAAAAGGAGGTCTAGTGCTCATTGTGGTGGTTGTTGATGAATTTGATATTTGCTGGTACAAAATGAGAGAACCTATGTTCTTCTCCATCTCTTGAGGACGAAAACCCGCTTGCAGATTTTTGGTTTCAGTGGTGGAAGATCTTCCCTAGCTGGACTGGTGTGGTTTCAGACAAAAATCACCATTTGTGTTGAATGTGAAGATTTTGGAGCAATCTCATATAGAGTTTGCCTTTGTGCTTAAAGGAACTTGTTGGTTTTGAATATTAGTTTTGAAGTTTTGGTTTGGTTTGAAGTTATTGTGTGTTTTGGAGTTGTGTGAAGTTTGCTCTATGTTGGCCGTACAATCCCAGGGGGAAGGCGTGGGTTTCTAGAAGTGTTATTGCTGCATTCTTCTTGATCAAACCTTTCCTCGTTGAAACGCTTGGACTGGATATATCTAGCCGCCTGGATTCTTGAAGGATTTGTGGAGTTTTGATTGCAGATTGAAGTGTGTTCTTGCTAGCCGTACACATTAGTGCTGGTCGTACCACTGCTGGAAAAGGGCGTTGGGAGTTAGGGTTAGAAACGCCTATCTTTTGGGGTGTTTGTGAGTTGTTTGGAGGCGCCATACCATAATATAATATTTTGGCTTTGGCGTGAGTTGATCCTCTTTTGTTGTGAGGAGATTTGGATTGTTTAGTGGAGTTTCTGTGCATTTCCAGTCTGCTGTTCATGCATATCAGTCTTGTATATCTGCTGTTTCAGTGATTCCAGAGGTTTCTATAGTGATCTTTTGGGCTTCATTCATGATCTGCAGCCACAGAGCCTTGTGGGTATGATTCCTTGTGATGTTTGTATTGTTTTGAGAACTAATACTTCATGAAACATGCTACAACAATAAATGGTATTCTGAAATCAGAAATAAACAGTCATATTGCAGCTCTTTATGATGATGTACTTTCATTTGATAATGCAATATATTTGTATTTGTAACCCCGGATGGTAGTACCACTAGTTGCTTCTTGTTTGTGCATTCATGTTGTAATATTGGTCGGTTTACCGCCAATAATCTATAGCATTCATGTTAGCCCGTTTGGCATGCACACTTTGCCAGTGGATTTGCATTATTCACACGTCCGCTGAATAAGCGTCAATAGGTTGGCTTGCCGCCTCATGTGATTCATTCTGTATTGCATCATGCACTTCTCTGAACAAGC
Organism: Cunninghamia lanceolata; assembly: GCA_027924645.1. Classification (NCBI taxonomy): domain Eukaryota; kingdom Viridiplantae; phylum Streptophyta; class Pinopsida; order Cupressales; family Cupressaceae; genus Cunninghamia; species Cunninghamia lanceolata. Next base: position 13,860,705 of record BSBN01000193.1, read on the forward strand.
GTAGATGTGGTCAGCTCAGTTGCCTAGTGCATGCATATTTGTGCCCTTGCATATAACACACTTCGTTGAATAGGCGTAGCATGTGGTTGTCGTGAATGCTTGGTGTGTTTGTAATCATCCTTGCATTGCATCATCATTTAGTAGCAGTTTGTTTAGAGAAGTGTGATCCAGCGCATGGTATGCTCTCAGCTTGCCCACCTCAGGATCTGGGTGATCAGAAAGTGTATGGGAGACTGTTTGTGCTTTGATTTCAATTGAAATTATTTGTAAAGAAAACTAGGGTGGTCATTACACGAATTGAGCTAAAAAACTCAACACTCCCTCTTAGCGAGGAAGGAATTCTGCACCAATCCAAGTTTGTCTTTGAATGATCCAAACTTCCCTTTTGCTAAGGGTTTGGTTAGAATATCAACCAATTGCTGCTCTATGGAAATGTACTGGAGCTTCACTACTCCCTTCTGGATCTTGTCTTGAATGAAGTGATATCTGATCTCTATATGCTTGGACCTGTCATGAAACACTGGATTCTCTGAGAGTTTGACACAACTCTGATTATCATAGTAAAAGGCCATGGGATCCAACTCCTGACCAAATAACCCTGCAAGTAACTTGCAAAGCTAGATGGCCTCACAAATTGCAGTACTAGCTACCATATACTCTACCTATGCTGTGCTAAGTGCCACTGAAGTCTGCTTCCTGTTGAACTAGGACACCATTTCTAAACCCAAGCTAAAGCAACACCCTAAGGTGCTCTTCCTGTCTTTTGCTCTGCTTGCCTAGTTAGAGTTTGTATACCCTTGCAACTTCACTTCACCATCTCCAAGATACCTCAAACCAAAATCCATTGTACCCTTCAAATATTTGAGCACATGTTTGCTGCTACCTAATGCTCTTTTCTGGGCTCCACCATGAATTGACTCAAGGTGTTCACTACAAAACATAAATCCGGTCTTGTGTTGACTAGATACAACAAGGAACCTATCAGCTGTTTGTACAACGTGGTGTCAGTCACCTCCGAATTTGAAGTTGTTATCTTCTTCAAATTAGTGATCATAGGTGTGGCCATGGGTTTGCAATCCTCCATCCGAAATCGCTTTAGAATCTCAACTATGTACTTACCTTGTCTAAGGAAAATCTCCCCAGGGTTTTGCCAAACCTCTAATCTTAAAAAATAATGCATCAGACCAATGTCCTTCATCTCAAACTCAACAACTAACTTTGCTTTGCACCCTATAATAAGCTATTCCAATCTTGTAATGAACAAATAATCTACATACAATATCAAAATAAGTATTTCTGCCCCATTTGCTATATGATAAAGACTAGGATCTGCTTCACTTTTTATGAAGCCCATACTTCGCAGATATTCATTGATCCTGGAATACCAAGCTCTCGGTGCTTGTTTGAGTCCATACAAGGCTTTATTAAGCCTGCAAACTTGGGATTCCTTCCCATTTATCTCAAAGCCCTGAGATTGTTCTATATACACTTCTTCCTCAAAAGTCCCATTGAGGAAAGCTATCTTAACATCCATTTGATGTGTCTTCCATCCCATGACAGAAGCTAAAGACATAACTGCTTGAGTAGAAGTGTATCTGGCGATTGGAGCAAAAGTCTCCTCATAGTCAACTCCCTCCTTCTGAGAAAACCCTCTTGCCACAAACCTTGCTTTGTACTTTTCAATGCTGCCATTTGCAACATGTTTTCTCTTGAAGAGCCACCTGGAAGTCACAATTGATTTCCCTTTTGGTCTTGGGACTATGTCTCGTACATCATTCTTCATGATAGCCACCATGACATCTTGCCAAACCTTTTGGTCTGTTGCCTCTTGAAAACTGGAAGGCTCGGAATGTATGATGTTGCTCATCAATGCTACTAGAATTGGTTCTCCCTGTAACCTGTATAGGTTGCCTTCTCTAACCCCTATAGACTGTGTTGTATTTGGGCGAGATCCTATCGGTCTGATAAAGACTTGCTGATCCTTGAATTCAACTGCAAATCCCTTATCCTCCATCACCGATGATGAAAGCAATTTTTTCCTGAGACAAGGAACAAGCAAAACATCATCCACTTCCAAAGAGGTACCTGAATGAAGCTGAAAGAGAATTTTACCAACACCTGCCACTGGATACTTGGCATCATCACCAAGTTCAAGTTGAACTCCAGAATTGTGTTTTTCCAATTTGGTAAAATACTGTCGGGTTGAAGTCATATGTCGAAAGGCCCCGCTGTCCACATACCAAGTATCTTGTGAAGACGTAATGGTAGAAAGATAGGGAACCATTGAGAATTCCTACTCAAATCTAGCAGCAAACTCGTCCATTTGAGTTTCTGCAAAAGCCGATATCCTTCAGCTACTGCTTCCCTTGGTTCTTCTTCCTGTTTGGACATTGTGATGCATAATGGCCAAACCTGTGACAACTAAAACACTTGATTATACTCGAGTCCTTCCTCGATTGTGAGGATAAATCCTCATCTTTTCCCTTTCCCTTGTTGCTTCCTTTTTCTTTATTTCCCTTTAACTCCATTTGAGTTTTCGTAAAATAAACTCTTAGATCTGGGAATAAAAGAATTGCTCGCTTTTTTTTGAAAAAAAAACCTTCTTTTCAAAATCTTTTTTCACGAACCCTAGCTCACTACCTTGCAAATACTGTTCACTAATTTCGAAGAACAAAAAACCCTACTGGTCAAAATGTTGAAAATCCTGCTATTTGCTGGTTAAAAAATAAACCCTGGTTAAACATGTAATAAATCTGGCCAAACCTAAAAAAAAATGCCACAATCATGCTTTTACCAAACACGATTTTTGAAACTCTAGGCGACACATTTTTATACCAAAAATACCAACTATGATTTATTTTCTCCCTCCCACACGATTCCTTCCTGGAAAAAAACTTGCTGCAAATCTTCTCAAACCAGATTGCGGATTTTACTAGAGATTTTCACCGCGATTTCACTCTATATTGGATACAATTTACCATTCCTTTGGCTGCGAAAATCACTTGAAAAACTCATGCGATTTTATTCCAAAAACATCTTTGCGTGATATTCCATTCTTTGGACGTGATTTTTACTTAGAACCCTGTCCAATTTCTACTAACCTTGTCATTTTTCACAAAGAAATCCTACAATTTTACTCACAGCTAGGTGCTGCAATTTTCCCTTCTTGAAATCTTCCGATTTTGCCCCAAATAATGACTTGCAACTTCCCAATCTAGTCGCGAATTTCACCTCATGTTTGGTACGATTTCTCACTGAATCTTGCAAGATTTTCCTCACGAAAATCCTCCTTCAAGACTGCAAAATTTTCTTGCCCTTATGTGGCTCTAATACCATGTTTGAATTTCAATCTCGACGATTAACTTCCTAATGCTTCAATAACATTGAATTAAACATACAAATCATTGAAATCAAATAGCGGAAACGAAGAACACCAGACACAATATTTTACACTTCTAACCTGCTTCACATTCCTTCGGAAACTTACAATCAACATCCACGACTGATATTATTCATAGTTGCACGGAAATATTACATTGTACTGAGTCTATCAATCCTTTGAAAGACAATCTGAATAATTAATTTCTATCTTGCCTCTACCTTTATACTAGCTAAAAACATAATCTTCCAATAAAGTGATCTTATCTCTCAAAAAGAAAGTGAAAGAAAGCAACCTTATCTCACGCAGGAGATGACTTGGAAGATAAGTCTAAGTCATTAGTGCTTTTGCATTTTATTAGACTTAATTAACTAAATAAAAGATTTTACTTTAATCACTAAAGTGAATTACAAAATAGAAATAACTCGAACTCCCAGCACCTCGAACTATTTGCATGTTCACACTGATCTTGTGTAGAAGTTTTGAATTGAGCTAAAAAACTCAACATACAAAACCTTGTAAGGGCCATAATACTTGTGTGTAAGCTTGTCCTTCTATTGTTTCAGTGACATGTACTTATATGGCTGTAGTCGCACAAAAATCCAATTTCCTACTTCAAAATTCCTTTCATTGCGATGCTGATCAACTTGTAGTTTCATTCTATTCTATGCCATTGCCAAGTTCTCCCTGAGACTAGAGAGTACCTCTTGCTAGTGTTGAATGTGTTCTTCAACTACTCTACCCTTTGGGTCTGCCTGCAACGAAGAGGTGATTGATGGGTGTGTTATACCAGCATTCTGCTAGTGGCAGCCATGGCACCCATCTCTCTTGTTTATCCGAAGCAAAACATTGGAGATAGCCCTCTAAGCACTTGTTGACCACCTTAGTTTGTCCATTTGATTGGGGATGATATGACGAGCTATGAGCAAGTTGAGTGCCCAAATATGAAAATAAGTTACTCCAAAAATTAGTTGTAAATTGTGATCACTTAGTATGATTTTTGGAGTTCCACACAATTTTTGAATGGTATCAATAAAGTCTATTGCTATGGTATTTGCTACAAATGGGTGTGACAAAGCACAAAAATGTGCATATTTGGTGAGCCGATCTACAACAACCATAATGACATTTTTTCCTTAAGACTTGCGCAAACCCATGATGAAATCCATGGATACCTCTTCCCACCTCTAGATTCGAATAGATAAGGATTGCAAAAGACCCAGAGTCTAAATTGTCTACCCTTTATTTTGTTGGCAAATCATGCATTTTGCTACAAATTTCTGGACATCCCCTTTGAGCTCATCCCAAAAGAAATCTTGCTTGATTCTATGGTAAGAGTCTTCAAGAACCTTGAGTGCCCACCTACTGAAGAAGAATGTAGTTATGCCAAAACCTTAAACTTAAGGGTTGAGTTCTTGCATAGGTACAACTTGTCCTTGTACCATAGAGAATTTTCTTTTCATGCAAATGTTTTTGACACGCTTGAATCTTATTGGAGTTTTTCAATGAGAGTTTAAGTATCCATATTCTTCTCCCACTCTTCTTGTGTCTCATTTATCCAATATGCTTGCAATATGAAAATGACATATAATAGGGACTCTGTGGGTTCATCCCTCCTAGATAGAGCATCAACTACAACATTCTCCTTTCTTGTCTTATATATGATCTCAAAGTCATATCTCAACATATTTGTGACCCATTTTTGTTGTTCTTTAGATGACAACCGCTGTTCAAAAAATTATTTGAGATAATCATGATCTGTCTTTGTAATGTCCCTTGTGGAACCGTTAGCCAAAAATCATTAGATTTTTTTTCAGATTTTACAATCAACACAAACCCAGACTTGTGATCACCTAGTTCCTGGTGTGGGGAAGGTGAGAGCATACAACCGGATTGTGGACAGAGAATAATTTCCAACTAATTGGTAGCAGTGACTAGTATATAGATCAGCACCAAACTGGTGGATTTAGATATTTCACTGGAGCAAAGATTAGCTTACAATCAACGCCCAATAGGTGGATGAAATAGAATTGCACAATTATAGAATGGGTCAAGCGAAATTGGCTAACAACAAGCCGATCTGGATCAACGCCAACAATGATGAATAATGAAATATAAACGATTGGCGGCTATGCCACTCAAACGGTTTTTACAATTAAGTACAGAGAAATTAAGTTATTCTGGTAGATGACCTTCTAGAATATTACAAATGTAATCCACTTCAAACTTTTAGAGTGTTTCTGGTGATAAACCACACAAAAACTTGCAAGTTTATATTAGTTGGAACCCTTTTGGATAATTTCTAGATTTGATCTAAATACCCGCTTACAATAAAAATACCCAATAAGCAGATTTTAACAAGTATTATCAGCTACAACGTAGTTAAAGTCTGTACTCAAAAATTAATTTTCAGATTCTAATATGTTGATGTTCATATCAGAAATTTTACTCAGAAATCAGAACTGAGTTACTAATCAACTCACATCTAATAAATGCAAACCCCAAGAAATGGTACGAGACTACGGCATCCTAAAGAAAAGTAGATTTCATCTTTTAAATTCCTTGCAGCATACTACTTGGTGCAGTCATGGTAGGAGGGTTCATAGAATGAACTGTTTGGACCGTGTAGCAAGAGTAAACACAACGGAAACAACTCAAAGAAATGAAGCAAATGCAGATTCAATTATTCAGTATATTATAGAATTCAAATAGAGATCGGCTGGCAACGTGCGGGCTTACAATTAGGGCTCACAGGCTTGATTACATACATGCGCAAGATAAAGCTTTGAAGCTCCTTCGCAAAGAATCAGAAATGAGACTTGCTGCAGTCATGGTAGGAGGGTTCACAGAATGAATTGTCCGGACCGTGCAGCAAGAGTAAACACAACGGAAACAACTCAAAGAAATGAAGCAAATGCAGATTCAGTCATTCAATATATCATAGAATTCAAATAGAGATCGGTCGGCAACATGCGAGCTTACAATTAAGGCTCACAGGCCTAATTACATACATGCGCAAGATAAAGTTTTGAAGCTCCTTCGCAAAGAATCAAAACTATCGATCTTCTAAATCATGAGAACTACTTTCCTAAGGCTCTATTACATTAATATATATCATCTCTGGACCAATAGATTCCTCCGCGTCGGCCAAGGAAGGTCACAAACTTCAATGAAGAGCTGTAACGTGTACACAGATAGGTCGGACCTAAATGCATAGAACACTTCCTCAAATGAATGGAATAACGTGCCGATCTCTGGGGAAGGTCGGCCATGAATCAAAGATCATTGAATGATGTATCATTAAGATCCACAAATCAAGGAATGATCCGCAAGCTTTCTCCTTCAATTGATTTTCTGAGACTGTCAGGATGCTCTGCTCTGAAAAAACAATTGATCTTCTGATAGCGATATCTTTCCGGCAACTGATCCAAATGCTCTGAATTCTGGATCTGATGTAGATGAATGAATGTAGATGCCAAGTCCAGATCCGCAAGATGTGAAATGCAACTGTGGCCAAATACCGGACCAAAAGCTGAAACTGCTTTTTGACTGAACTGCTTGAATTGAACTGGAAAATGAAATAAACTGAGATGCAAATGTTTTTTTTTTGGTTGATGCAAGATTGTTCTTGAACCAGGGATGCTTCTGCATCAGACATCTGGGGTTATTGAAAAAGTGAGTCCCTCACTTTGCTGGGGCTAAGGGAGAACCAAGACGGTCCACCTCAACCTGAGAAATCCAAGATGAATCTTCTTTCGGTCTGCCTTTCCACTTCACAAGATATTCTTTATATTGTCTTCCTTTAGTACTGCATCCAACTTTGCTGTCCAAGATGTCTTCAATCTGCTCTGGTGCTTTGTGTGGTAACTGCTTCTTTAAGTCTTCTGCCATGTTGTCACTGAATTCTGCTTCATGATACTGATAAAGGTCTGCAATGTTGAAAGTAGGTGATATACCCAATGACTCCGGTAACTCCACTTCATATGCATTTCTTGAATCAAATTTTCTAAGTATCTTACAAGGTCCAAACTTCTTCATCTTCAACTTGTTATATGTCCCAACTGGAAATCTTTCTTTTCTCAAGTACACCATCACTTCATCTCCAATTTCAAATTCCTTATGTCTTCTTTTCTCATCTGCCTTTTCCTTATACTTACTGTTCATGTCCTCCAAATGCTTCTTCACCTGATTATGCACTGTCTTCATATGATATGCAAATTCTTTTGCTTTTGCACTCCTCTTTTCCTCTGTATTGATATCTCTCAATTCTGCAATTCCTCTAGGATTCACTCCGGTAACAATCTCAAAAGGTGTTCTTCCAGTACTCCTATTTACTAAATTGTTGTATGCAAACTCTGCTTGTGAAAGAATCATGTCCCAACTTCCAGTTTTGTCTCCAACCATACATCTCAACAAGTTGCCCAAACTCCTATTCACTACCTCTGTCTGTCCATCAGTCTATGGATGAAAAGTTGATCTGAACTTCAAATCTGTCTTCATCTTCTTCCAAAGTGTCCTCCAAAAGTATCCAACAAACTTTGTATCTCTGTCTGAAACTATACTCTTAGGTAATCCATACAATCTCACAATCTCTTTGAAAAATAGGTCAGCTATATGCACAGCATCAGTTGTCTTCTTACAAGGTATGAAATGAGTCATCTTTGAAAATCTGACAACCACTACAAATATTGAATCATGTCCTCTCTGTGTCAGGCAATCCCATTACAAAATCCATGCTTATGTCTTCCCAAGGTCTCTTCGGTACTGTCAAAGGTTTATACAATTCAGTGTTCTGACTACTCCCTTTTGCAACTTGACAAACTCTACAACTCTACACAAATCTCCGAACATCTTCATGTATCTGAGGCCAAAAGTAGTTTTCATTTACCAAAGCCACTATCTTATCAATGCCAAAATGCCCTGCTAATCCACCACTGTGCTTCTTCTTGATCAAATTATCCCTCATTGAACTTCTAGGTATGCATAACTAATTTCCTCTAAATAACATATCTTCTTGAATGAAATAGTCCAACCGCTTACTCCTATCTGTCACAACAGGTTCCTTACATGCTTTCCAAGGTTCTGCAAAATCAGTGTCTCCCTCATACAGGTTTTTCAATTCATCAAAACCCAACACTTCAACTCTCATCTCTGTCAACAAGTTTCTTCTCCTACTTAATGCATCAACAACTTTGTTTGATTTTCCACTCCTATGCTTCAACACAAAAGTATAACTCTGCATGAACTCTACCCATCTCATATGTCTCTAATTCAACTTACCTTGACTGTTCAAATATTGCAAAGCTTGATGATCTGTATACAACACAAACTCCTTAGGCAACAAATAATATCTCCACTTCTTCAAGACTTGAATTATGGCATAGAACTCTTGATCATAAATTGAATATCTTCTCCTTGCATCATTCAACTTCTCACTGAAATATGCTACTGGTCTACCCTCTTGACTTAACACTGCTCCGATTGCATTCCCACTTGCATCACAATCAACTTGAAATACCTTATTGAAATCCGGTAATGCCAAAACAGGTTGCTCTGTCACTTTTTGCTTCAACAACTCAACTTTTATCTGCTCCAGATGTCCATTTGAAATCTTTTCTGTCACTTCTCATTGTCTCTATCATAGGGTTACAAACTGAATCGAAATTTTTGATGAATTTCCAGTGAAAACTAGCCAAGCCATGAAATGATCTAACTTCTCCAATGCTCTCCGGTGTAGGCCATTCAACAATTGCTTTCACTTTCTCAGGGTCCATCTTCAATTCTTCTGCAGAAATCACAAATCCCAAATACATTAGTTCTTCTCTCATGAAACTACACTTCTTGATGTTTATCAACAATTTCTCTTCTCTCAGTCTCTGGAAAACTTGTCTAATATGCCACAAATGTTCCTCTTTTGTCTTACTGAAAATCAAAATATCATCCAAGTATACAATCACAAACTTACCCAATAATTTTTTCCGAACTTCATTCATCAATCTCATGAAAGTACTCGGTGCATTTGTCAATCCAAAGGGCATCACTAACCACTCATACAATCCTTCATTTGTCTTAAAAGCTGTCTACCATTCATCACCTTCTTTGATTCTGATCTGATGGTATCCACTCTTCAAGTCTATCTGTGTGAAATATTTTGCTCCACTCAAACAATCCATGATATCATCCATTCTAGGTAAAGGAAATCTATACTTAACTGTGATCTTGTTTATTGCTTTAGAGTCAGTATGCATTCTCCATTCTCCATTCTTCTTCGGTGCTAAAACTGTAGGTATAGCACAAGGACTCAAACTTTCTTTGATCAAGCCTTTCCTCAACAACTCTTGTGTCTGTCTATTCAATTCTTCATTCTTTGCCGGTGTCATTCTATGTGCTGCTTTGTTGGGCAAACTTGCTCCCGGTATAAGATCCATGTGATGACTGATACTCCTTATAGGTGGTAATCCCTCAGGTACATTATCTGATATGATGTCTTCATCCTCTGTCAGCAATTCTCTTATCTCCTCCGGTTGTGTCTCCTTCTTCAATGCTTCAAGCTTTTTAGGAATCAAAGCATAACACATATTCTCATGTCTCAAACCATCAAGAAATTTCCTTCCATCTACCAAACAGATTCTAGCATTCCCACATACTTCACTTTTAGGATCATCCTCCAAAGGAATCAAAGTAATTCTCTTTCCATTTGTTGTTATAGTATATGTATTCTTTCTCCCATCATGTATAGCTTTTCTATCATACTGCCAATGTCTACCCAACAAGATACAACAAACATCCATAGGCATAATATCACACAAGACTTCATCATAATAAGATCCAATATAAAATTTTACCAAACATTGTTTACTCACCAGCACCTTATGATCATCCTGAATCCATGCTATTTGATAGGGCTTAGGGTGTTTCAATCTTTCCAACTTCAGCCTAAGCACCATCTCCTCTGAAACTAGGTTATCTGAACTACCACTATCAATTACAACTTTACAACACTTACCTCCTGATTTGCATCTGGTTCTGAACAGACCCTTCCTCTGCGGTGGTTCCTTATTTGTCTCTGTTTGAAATAGTGCTCTTCTCATCACCAATGATTCTCCTTTCTCAGGTTTGCCAACTGAACTAGGTGATCCAATAGGTTCTTCTTCAACATAGGCTGCTCTTCCACTGTTTTTAGTCCTCTTACTTGTACTACCCTGATTACATTCAAATGCTCTGTCCTTCACCTCCACACTTGAAATAAGTACCTTTGAATGTTCTCTTATCAAATCCTCTTCCTTATCTTCTCTATCCTTCATTCCGGTATGCACTAGGGTTTCCTCTTCGGTAAAAATTTATGTTATCTATCCGGTAAGCATTGTTATCTCTGTCATCCTTCTTCAACGGGCTGTCAAACTTGTTCTGCTCTGGATATGATCTGTCTCCTTCGGAAAATGTTCTACCTCTCTGAAATTTACCTCCTCTGCCTCTCTGTCTCTGATCATGCCTCTTATTCAGCTTCTCTTCAACTTTTAGGGCAAATTGATATGCTTATTCCAAAGTGGGCTGCCAACTTCTACAAGCTTGTATGACACAATTGGACCTTGCAAACCATGAAGTACTTCCTTAAAACTTCAATGCACCTTTATTTCCCCACAAAACTGTTGAGACTTAGTAAATAGGAATGTGGTGGCAACCTTTTGGGAGATATTTTTTCCAAATATTATCAATCAGCCATATATAATAGGGTACGACTGGTCATGGAGATGTATGGCCAGCTTGGAGTCTTCCCTTCACACCACCGCTTACAATTTCATTAATATTAATAATATTCAAATCATAACAAGCTGAAGTTTCACACACACAAATTTAACTGACTCCAATTTGAAACTCACACACACATAAATATATTTCTTTTTTTTTTAAATTTTTTTCTAGAATATAAAATCACACCACACTAATAGAAATCTTCACGCTACAAATAATTGCATGAACAATACAGATTCAGCTCACTGGAAATCCTTGCAATGAAATTCCTCAACTGGAATGGAGGGTTTTCATCCTCAATCCCATATGCCTTCAGGGTTTTCGTCCTTTGGGCAGCCTTAGGGGTTTTCATCCTTTAGACAAGAAGCTGGGCACAAAGCTCAAACTCAGATAATAAAATTGTAGAAGAGTTAGAATCCCTTCAATGAGCCCTCATCGTCCTTTTATAGGCTCAAGAGGGAAATAAAATATTACTTTTTACTTTTTGCCCGAAAACCTAATTTTAATTTATCTTTTGTAATTTCCTGGCCATCTAGGAAGAAATAACTTAATATTACAAAAGGCTTTGTTTGTCCTATTTAGGCAGCTTGAATAATAATAATAAAGTGGCCTTTTTACAAAGTTATGACAACTAAAATAAAGTCTGACTTCAATTATTATTTTAAATTTATTTCCACTCCCGTACTAAACTACAGAAAAATACCAAAATGACAAATTAAATTATTTCCATGGAATCTACTAGCTAAAATTGAGCAGGAAATATGAAGCCTCCAAAAATGAAGCTCTCCAAGGTTTGTGGACTAATCGAAGAATCTTGGAATGCTCCAAACATGTTGGAATTGGTGCAAAAGAAAATGGGACATGACAGTCTTTACCTTAAAGCGTCTTCCCATTGGATAAGGTCTCAGTTGTTTGACTGCAAGTAGGATAGCCATCATTTCTTTCTCATAAACTGCAACAAATTCTTACCTTTGAGTTGGTGACTCTCAAATGCTACGGGTCTTCCCTCTTGCATGAGTACTACTCCTATGCCATGCCCAAAAGAATCACATTCCACAATGAAGGTTCTAGAAAAATCTAGGGTAATTAGAACTGGAGTTGTGAAAATGGCTTCATTTATTTTTCAAATGCCCTAGTGGCTACCTCATTCCATTTGAAGGAATCTGTTGATGATGTTCTCTTGACAACAACAACATTAGAATAGAACACTAAGTGCTCTATCCTCTCTTGAACAAAGCGTCTCGAATGCTAAACTACATGATCAAACAAGAACACTCCAAGGTTCCTTGTACATGATTTGCAATGGATAGCCTTCGGTGGTATGATGTGATAATGTTGTTTACACAAAGGGATTTACGCAGAATTTATTCATCACTCCATTCAAATATGTACTCTTTTCTTGTGAAATGGAACTTCTAATCAACTACAAAAAGAAAATGAAAAAGGAGAAGGGGTTAAGAAGGCTATTCTAAGGACAATGACGTGATGAACGATGCTATGGTAGACAAATTCCCTTAGAAACCAAATTTTACTTCGCCATGACAAGCAACAACTACATGAAATAGGTGCAATCTCCAAAGGATAAACCAAGGATTTTCATATTGTTGACACACTCCAAAGTACCCATAGCTGGTGCAACTCGAAGGAGCATCAACAATCGAACTATTTGCAAGATGTGGTTCAGGCTAACTTTACATGATGACTTACCATTGACAAGCCATCAAAAGTATGAACCAACGGGAATTTATCAAATATCATTGCATATATCCATTACATCAATGAACTCTATCTACTTTATCATCTAAGCTACTTGGAACCACATCTCAACCATCTTGGAGAATAAGAAACCATGCGAACATTCTTTGATCGTACAAGATCACCATGCGAACAACAACAATGAGCTTGTATTGACTTAAGAAGTGTTTTGTTTACAACAATCTCATATATCTCTTCAATGATTTCGAAGAGTTCTTTCTACTCTACTCGTATTGCCATAGTATCTACTCCTACTCTATCTTCCTCTAATGATTCCTCTTTTTACAAATGAGAGAAGTGAGCTTTATATAGAGCTCAAGAATTACATGAAGGGCCAAGATTGATTTAGCAATCAATGATTGAGATTGAGACAACAAGGCAGTTTGTTACAAAATTTGCCATTTTTAGAACATGAAAGAGGCAATGAAGGCACGTTTCCCAATGTGATAAGCATCTTTGGAGCATCTTTATGGTGGGCCCTCTTGAATGAATGACATGGCAGAATGCGATTGGCTTGATGTGTACGTGCCACCTCAGCATCTTCAAACGAACTAGTCTGGTTCACCTCATATTCACTTTACTTAGAATATTTTCTTCTTGTTGTCTTTGATGTAACTCATGGATCGCTTTGATGATCATGCTCATCTCTCATCTTGTGATGTTGTTCTTGCAGGACTCTGGACTCTTGGAGTGTTGAGGTGGAAGATGTCTTGTGTGTGACTTTCTTGCATATGATGGATGCACATGAAATAGACAACTCTGGATGATGACCTCCTTCTCATGCGTGGCATAAGATGAACTTGATGTAAGAGCTCTCCTCCATGTGGTGATGATGACAACTTCGAGCAACTTTCCTTCACCTTCCAAACTTCTCATGTATGAGCTCTCGCCATTCACCTCCTTGGATCTGTTGGTGCCTGCTTAATCAATCAGGTCTAAAATGCTTAATATGCAGGCACTTTCCCAAAGGGTCATCGAGTTTTTCTATCGTCAAGTGTTCATCGGGGTGGCTTTGTGTGTTGGACAGATGTGAATAAGGTTTGCCGATGCCTTGTGTTTGGCCGATGAGGATAGGCATCGGTGTGATATGGTATATCAGCGACCGGGGTTGATGTCTTTCCGACGAAGCCAGTCTGGCGGACGGAATGTGGCTTAGGGCTCTCATCGGGGTGGCATGTGTTATTGGCGGAGGAATGTTAGACTCCTCCTATGTGTTTGGTCTGGCCGATGGAAGGGGTCATCGGCGTGTGTATTGCTATCGGCGAGGGAGTTTTTGGTTTCGCCGACGCTTGGGGTCTCGCCGACAGAGTGTAGTTCGTATGTGCCATCGGCGTAACATTGCGTATCGGCCCAGCGGATGGAGGATCCTCCGATGTGTTTGTTTTGGCCGATGGAGTCGCCATCGGCGTAGCATGCTGTATCGGCAGAAGTGTTTTTGGTTCCGCCGACAGGAGGGGGTCACCCCAATGGAGGATGCCATCGGAATGACATCGCTTATCGGTGCAAGCGTGGTGTGTTACTCCGATGTGGTTTGTCTGGCCAACACGGAGGGTGCTTTGAGGTTTTCAGCGGTGTGTCCATCGGCGAGAGTTGTGGGATCGGAGAGGTAGGCTTGAGTTTGGCCGATGGAGTTGGTCTCCCCGACCCTGTGGTGTCATCGGTGTAACTTTTGATGTCGACGAGGGAGTTTTTGATTGCGTCGATGGTTTGGGTTTGGCCGAAGACCAAGCAAGGAGAGTTGGTATCGGCGTGATCGATGCGGTCGGCAGGAAGGTTTTTGGGTGTGCCGATGGTCTATGGTCTCGTCGAAGACCTGGGAATGTGGTGTGTCCATCGGCGTAACTTTTGATGTCGGTGAAGGAGCTTTGTGTCGCTCTGATGGTTGATGTCTGGCCGACGGAGGTGTTCATCGCGTAGACAATGTAGATCGGCGGGAGAAATCTTGGGCTGGCCGATGTGAGGGCTCTGGCCGATGGGGTGTGAAGTGAAGGCTTTACGATGGTGCCGTCGGGAGTAAAATCGCCGACACTTAGTGTGCTCACGGCCATGCTTATAAAGTGCTTGGAAGGTCTCCGCGGGGTGCATGTGGGACAAATGTTTCCTGCATTTTTGAATATCAGGCTATTGCATTTTGGCGGGAAGGTGTCAAATGCACTGTTGCTGCATTTTCCGGTGGCCGTGGGTGGTTGAAGCCTTTATTGGCAGTTGTTGCAGGGGTATGGGCGATGGTATGAATGGTCAAACTGCCCGTTACGGTGCAAGGCTCGAGGCCTCCCCTGTCTCCTCCCCTGCTTGCCGCATTCATTTTTTTGATGGGCACCATTCTTCTCATGTACTGTATTTGGCGAATTTTGAATTGCCATGTAATTAATTGCTGGGTACACTTCCTGTTGTATTTGAGGGACTCTGTTACTCATTTCTGTTGTTGGAAACTTGGACAAATTTTTTGGTGCTGCAATAGGAATACAACCTTCTGGTGACCCTATTTCAGGTTTCTCTGGTAGTTTATGAATTGTATGTTGTATGTATTATGCACAGAATTGTCAATTTCATGTTGACTTAAATGAATAATGTTTCATAACATGTATTTGTTATTTGTCTCTAGACTGAATGTGTTTTTCTTCTGACTCTGAACATCTAAGGGGTGTTATAGATTCTAGAATATAGGTTTTCTATATTGAATGCTTAGTCTCTTACCTCTGCTCAAGGAGTAGATTGAATGTTTTGGACTATGTGTTGAGGAGAATACATTGCAGAAAGGATAGTTGCAAGTAGAAATAACCTAATACTCTCTCTTGGGTATTGTCTGTAAGGTAGACATGTTAAAAACCCTTGAAATTTGATGTTTTAGGTCTGTGCTAAACATTCACATATGTATGTCTACTGACTCCGAGCCCTAGATAGGCACCGATCTGTCTTGGCATCTCTGTTGTGACCCAAGGTCCAGGTTTGCATCCAAACATAAATCAAAATCAAACTTCAACCACAACCATTAGGACATTAGAGGTAGTTTTAGGATCCAAAGTCCTTTGTCTACAACTGAACATAGGCCCAAAGCGAGCCCCTTTGCTCTTATTTCACAGTTTTGGTCTACTTACAGGACTTATCTGCTTTGTGTCAACATCCCAAGCCAATCCATAAGCATATTCTCATGGGTGTTGAATAGGGAATACCCCCCTAGGTTTTGTAGAGCCTGAAGAAGAAGAGGAGATAAAAATAGGGTCTATCTCCTATACTGTTGGCCCCTGGCCCAGAGATCCTGTTGATCATTGATGGCTACCTTGTAGGGAAATCTGGGAGAAAGTATCCAGTCAGGGAAAAAACCAACAGGATCCTCCATCACCTACAAAAACACATCAAATTAAGACTTGATATAAAGGATTTTCAATAACAAATTACATTCATCTTAAGCATAAAACATACCCTTTCGCATGAAATTCATGCCTAAGTACCTAGGTGGGTTTAGAGGGGCAGTGAGGAGTGTGTGATGTGAATTCCATGTCAAGGTGTGAAAGCCACCCAGGCTGGGCGGGTTTAGAGGTGATAGGCGGAGAGTGTCTTGTGAATGACATGACATTGTCCAGGTGAAGTGCTCAAGGCCGCCTAGGAAGGGCGGGATTGAAGGTGGTGTGAGGATTTTTCATGACTTAGACAGTTTGGCTTTATTTTGATAATCTAAGACATCTTCACTTGCTTCCTTGATGACTTAATCTCCTTTGAATGCCAAGTAAAACTCTAGAAGCAAGGGCGGATTTAGAGAGAGTGTATGGAGAATGTGATGTGGAGGAGATGATGTTATCCAAGCGAAATGCTCAAGGCCGCCTAGCATGGGCGGCTTGGGAGGTAGTGTAGGGATTTTAACCTCACTTGATGTTCATTCCTCCATTTGAAAAGTCTTTTCTATCAACTTCAACCCTTAGTGAAATCTTGAGATGCTTATGAAGTTGAAAGACACATCTTGAATGTTGGGTGATGATGTCCATCTGTCTTGGTGAAGTCCGCCTAAGAAGGGCAGCTTTGGAGTGCTAGTAAGGATTTTGCCATGTGTGCATTCTCTATCTTAACCTTAACACACTTCCTCCATCTTCATGACTTAGTCACTCTCCTAGAATGACCTTGCATGGATATGAAGCATCATGGTGAGTTGGAGAGTCAGGATGGAGTAGTTGCAATGCTTAGACATTTGACTCCAGACTCACCTCTCTAGGATGACCAAGTAGGGCGGTTTTGGGAGTAGGCGTTGGATTTTTGACACTTAGAAACTTTTCACTCTTATCAATTTGACTATCTCATCTCCTTGGTGTTATCTGCATCATTCTCATCAAACAAACTTACAACTTATGTTGTTCTTCACCCTGGGCGGCTTTAGAGACAGTGCTTGGAGTGCTTCATGTGGCAGATGATACAATCCACAAGGACCTCTAGAGGCTGCCCAGGTAGGGCGGCTTTAGAGGTGACCCTTGGATTTCAACTTAAAATTCATTTAATCCTTTTAAACCTTCAAGCTTCCATCAAAACTTTATGATCTCCTAATGCTTAGTACTTGAAGCGCTTTAAAACTTGATCACTCTCTCCTTGGGCGGGTTTGTAAGTGTTGTCTGGAGAGATCTATGTGGTGATGAAGACATCATCCATGTCCTCATGCCAAGGCTGCCCAGGGAGAGCGGGTTGGAGAGTGACACTTGGAATGTTGCTTATAATCCATTTGACTTCACTCAAACTCATAAACCTTATTTACAAATCATCATGTCTCAGTGTTCTTATGTATCAAACCCTTAAAACTTAACCATTTTCTCCTAGGGCGGGTTGGAGGGTGTTGACTGGACAAAGTGTCCTGAAAGTGATGACACTGTCTAGAAGGACTCTGTGAGGCCGCCATGCTGGGCGGGGTTGGGAGTGTTGTGTGGAATTTCACTCAAACTTGTTCTTTTTCGCCTCAAAATGAACTCCTACTCCTAACTTGCAACTTTTCGTAAGGGTTTTCTTGGGCGGGTTTGAGGTCTTTGTCTGGAGAGACTCATGTGAACGACGTGGAATCCATACCTAGGTGAAATTTCCGCCCAAGGTGGGCGGGTTTAGAAGGTGTGCTTGGAATGCAAGTCTTGTCGCCATATTGGAAATGTCCTGAATGGAAGTATATTGAAATTTCTTATACTTTAAATATTTATCAATATACTTCCAGGATGTTTGAGATGGGTCTCGGATCCATAGGATTTAGCATGCAAATTCTAGACTTTTGAGGATCCACCAGATTTCAAACTTAGTCATTTTTTCAGGATTTTCAGGATATCAGACTTGTCATTTTCAGGGTCTCAGGGACATGCATCAAGATGAAGGCATATAGACCTCTTGGCAAGAAATTGTTGAGACCTGGATACACAACCAAACCTACAAGCTCAGAGAAAAACTAAACCCTAAAGCAAAACAAAACGAGAAAGCAGAAAAAGGAGGGGGTCCCCATTTTCAATGGGGCGATGTGTGATTACATCACAATAGAATCCTCCTTCAACAAAGCTGTGAGAGGTGCTGCTATGCTGCCATAACTTTTTACAAATCAGCAATAGTAACCAGTAAGCCCTAAGAAACCCTGTAGGTTCTTGAGGGTCCTAGGCATTTTCCATTCTACTATGGCCTTGATCTTGTGAGGGTCCACCTTGATTCCCATATGTGAAACAATATGACCTAGGTACTCCACCTCGTTGACTCCAAAAACACATTTGGATGGCGTAGCATAAAGTTGATGTTTTTCAAAAATGACCAAAACCTGATTCACATGTTGTAAGTGTCCCCCCCAAGCTTTGCTATATGTTAAGATGTCATCAAAAAATACCAAAACAAATTTCCACAAAAATGGTTTGAAGATGTTCATCAAGCTTTGAAATGGAGATGGTGCATTTGTGAGGCCAAAAGGCATCGCTAGTAATTCAAAGTGGCCCTCATGGGTTTGAAAATCCGTCTTATGTACATCCTCATCTCTAATTCTAATTTGATGATAACTAGAACGAATATCAAGTTTGGTACAATAAATAGCACCATTAAGCTCATCTAACAAACCATCTATTACTGGAATTGGAAACTTATCTTTAATGGTGTACTTGTTGAGCTCTTTGTAATTATGACACATCTGGAAGGTATCATCTTTCTTGCACACCATTACCACTAGAGAGGAGTAAGTAGTTTGACTATGCCTAATAATAAATGCCTCTAGGATCTCTTGTACCATCTTCTCGATCTCACTCTTCTGTACATATGGGTACCTGTAGGCTTGATGTTGGGCGGTTGGCTCCGTGGTACTAGTTGATTGGCATGATCATGATCTCTTTTAGGAGGTAATCTTATTGGCATATCTCCAAAAACTACTGAGTGACTGTTGACAAACAAGGTGAAACTACAACTATAAAAACTTCACTAAGTGTATGCAAATCTGAAATTAATTGGATTACCATAAAAGATTATGTGTGGAAGCATAAATCAACAATAAGAATAAATCAACAAACCATAGAAACACATGATTTACATGGAGAAATCTTTTTGTGAAAAACTCCACTGGAGAAAGAGGACAAGTATGTAGTAATCTTCAATGAACATGGATACAATATCAACACACTCCCTCTCTGCACTTTGACAGCATTCCCGTAGCACCTATCTCATACCTCCAATATATAGGCAAGGAGAGAGGCCAAAACCATAAATGGTTTCACCAAAACAACGGATACCAAAACCATGGTATCATTCAAAAACCCCATGCCCACCATGGAGAGGATTTTCCGAGAATAGTAAATATAATCAATGACTTCACATGGACATCACATGGGCTCAATCAATGAATCTTCAAATAGAAAATGTAACTGTAAAGGCATCTTTGACTCATAACTCCTCAATGGCTCACATCCTCAAGTGTAGTGCTTTATTTTGGAGTCCACTAACTCATGTGGGTCCCATCCATTATGACAAGATTCTCCACTCCTTCCTCTAGAGCCTAAAATTGGGAATATGCCTTAAATCTAAGTTATCGAGTTATTTTGTTTACCCTGCCGTATGCATATGGGTACGGTTTGGGCGGGTGTAGGGATTTGTATGAGTATCATTAGGGAGAGTTGGAAGAAGAAGAATAGAGACGAATTGAAGAAAATAGATGCTAGAACAAGCTGAAGAGATTGAAGAGACACTAGATAGAAGAGTTGGAAACAACATAAGGAATAAGAAGTATGAGGAATGTTTGCTTAAATGGAAAGGGAGGCCGATTGAAGACTCAACATGGATATCTATGGTTGAGGTGAATCTTTGTGGTTTTCCTTTAGCTGCCCCAAAGTGAGGGGCTCACTTTTTAGTTATCCAAGGTATCCAATGTAGGGGCATCTAGGGTGTAAAGGCAATCTTGTATCGCCCAAAAAATATTTTCTTTTATGTTTGTTTTGTTTTGTAGGTTTCCAAATAAGTTCATAGTCATCATACTCTTAATGCAAAAGTCAATTCATATCATAGAGACACATTCTTGTTTTAGTCATCATTTTAGCATGTCCAAGTTCCAAACAATAATCTTACTGCACATCATTGCATATTGGTCCTAGAGCCTCCAAATTGGTGTTAGAGATTCAATACATCACATTCTAGCATGCCACTTGATTTCCAAGTATTTTGATTATCGGTTCATGCGATGTGACTTATTAACTTCCTTAAGGATCTAATTGAAACCGTGCGACAATCATTTGAATTTCGTTCCAACATTTGAAGACATACAAACTTATTGGTCTTAGGGAGGTTCATGTTTAGGACCACACTGAGTTTCAATGGTTACATCTTATTGCATTCTTCTAAGGCAGGTCCTACGTGTTTCCAGGTGCATTGAGCAATGTATCACCTTGCTGGTTGGCACATAACATCTTGCTTGCACTTGCTATAAATCTCATCCATTCTACATTGTAAAGGGTCATAATAAATTAAGGGAAAACTCATAAGAGTTCAGTAGCAAATCAAGAGAATTGAAAACCTAAGAGCATCGTATATTGCATAGCAGCTCAAAGATTATAACTGAAGATCCGCACATCGATTGTGCCTGTAATTCGTTGTAATTGGAGATGAGGTCCTATTCTGTTGTAAGCCATTGTAGCAAAGACTAGTTGTAATGTTCCATTTTTGGCACATTGATTATTATGGGCTTTTGTGTTTGTTCCTAGTCTTTTGGAGGCTATCCAACATGTTTGGGAAGAACTCCAATGTTCTTGGAGTGGTCTTAGTTCAGTCTGCAGAACAGTTAATTGGGTTTTCCTTATGTAAATGGATAATTTTTGTCTTGGTTTTGAGCTCAGTTGATGTTCCGGGTAACAGTGATGGTTTCTAAAGTTTGATCAGGTTTCTGGTTTGCTCTCCAAGATTCTTGGAGGAGTTTTCTATTTTTGGAAAGTCACCCGGAAGGCATCATTGCACATCCCAAACCTTACAGAGCATATTGGTTCAGTTTATTTTGCATGTGGAGGCCGTTTGGGATTTTCCGCAAAATTTAATATTTAATGAGCTATTTTAATTATTATTTTCACTTAAGTTCCTAGGGGTGAAAATAATTATTAAATTATTAAGTGTTGTAGCTCATTAGAAAGGGAAAAACATATTCTTTTATGTAGGCACATAAAAGTGAGCACTTAAGTGGAGAAAAAAAGAAATAATTTAAGTTAGAAGGAAAATGCTATTATTTTCAAGAAATAATTCATTTCCTTTGTAACTCCTCCAGTGCCTTATAAAGAGAATGAGCTCTCATTTAGAAGGGGGATGCTATGTTTTGAGAATTGATTTTTGTTTGCAGATGGATTGAACTTGTGAGTTCTTCCATATTCTCTTGAGGACGAAAACCCTCTTGAGATTAATGGTGATTTCATTCAGGAATCACATGGAGCTTTCATGAATTTGTGGAATTTTGATTAGATGATTGATCTAATAAGGTTTTAATAATATTTTGGCTTGTTGATGGAATTATTGTTGAGTTTGTGTTGAAGTGTGAAGGAAGGAGGTTTTCTCATGCTGGCCGTACATCCTACAGGCCTCCCAGCACATGGGTTGATTTTGTTTAAGAAGAGTTTGATATTTGATATTTTGCAGATAGTGCCTGAGTTATTATTTCTAGGTATGGGCGTCTAATTTCTGATCATATTCCATAACTTTTAATGCTATTTTGATACAGTTTTAGCAGGGCCGTACCCCCTCAAGCATGCCATACATTTCACAGATGGTGCATGATTTCTGGGCAGTTTGTTGTGTTGTTTGAAAGATATTTCTCCTCCTTTGATGGCGTCCAAGGATGTATATGAGATATTGGAAGTTTGGTGAGGGGTTTGATATTCCTTGTGCATTGTTAGTGGGTTTATAACCTTGCTGGGCTGTCCGTACAGCAGGTAGGAAGTCTGTTTTGAAATGAAACTCAAATTAGCAGTGATCCTCTTTATTCATTCAGCGGGGCAGATGTATCATGAGTTTGATGATGATTTTCAGGGGTGTTGTTAGGTATTAAGTCTGATGCAGATTTCCAGAGTGGGGTTTGATGATTATTACTGAGTCTGTAATATCTTTTAAAGTCTGCATTTATCCTCATTTAGCCACCGTACAACAGATTAAAGGGCTGTCACTGTTGTCATCAGCAATTTCATATTACAGTCAGCAGTAGTGATATATGTTATATTTCACTTATGATTGTTTTCATTTGTCTATATGTCTGGTGGTTACAAGTGCAGTATTGCTAAAATCAGGCCATGCATATAGATTTGGTTTTCTGGGCAGTTACAGTGATATTTGCTTTATAGATATGTTCTATCATTGCCATACATTCCAAAGATCGTAGCATTTTGTGACTGATATGGGATTCTTGTAGGTCAATCTCTTGGTTGAAGTAACATTCTATTGTGTGGATAGTGATTTAGATGGTGAAACATATTGGTAGGCAAGTGGATTTTGGGAAGAGGTGATATGGGTGTGAGATTGGGTCTGATATGAAGGAACTACATTGCTGTCATGAAGAAATACAGACTTGAGAACAGCTGTAATGATATACTTCTGCCAATCTGAGCTTTCCTTCCTGTGTGGTAATTCCATGATGACTCTATGACCTATATGAAGGTTTCCTACTTGATTTCTTAGAGTTTTCTATGCTTTAACTGTGGCAGCTGTGATACTTGTGTAAATTCATGGGCATTAGTTTAGTTTGCAAACAATTCATTACTTTGTAATTATTCTTCAATATCGCAAACACATTTGTAACCCCTGGATGGTTCAACCGCCAGTGTGGAGGAAAAATATTGTTTATCTTTCTTTTCCCACCCACTGAACAAGTGGAGTATTCCCACTGCACAAGTGGATGCCTGCATATGCAGATGAATGTTTAGTTGTTTGCACAATGTTTAAAATTGTAGTCCGAAGCACATTATGCTCTCACCTCGCCAGTTGGGATCTTGGTGATCAGAAGTGTGGAGGAGTTTAGTTGTGCTAACACTGTGTACCATTGTTCAATATTTTGGAAAAAAAATTGGGGTTGTATATTACACTAGTGTTGTAATTCAAACTATTGATCAATAAAACCATTGATCCATTTATTTCTTTTGTCATTACATTTCCATTGTGTGAATCTATCGAGCGTTTGTTGTATTGGTTGCATGTTTGGATAGTTCTTAATTAAACTCTCCATTCATGACTGTTTCAAAAGTGTTCACCTTCTCAGTCACTACTCTTTTGTCCTCCACCATGTTATGAATTAAATGATATTGCACATCAATGTGCTTTGTCTTCATGTGAAAAGTAGGGGTTCTTGGCCAAATTGATAGTACTCTAACTGTCCCAGTCAATCCTCACTAACTCCTGTCTTCGACCAACATTTGAACACAATCTTTGAAGCCACACTACCTTCTTACAAGTGTGAGTAATTGCCATGTACTCAACTTTTGTTCTTGAAAAAGCAACTATAGTTTGTCGTTTGCTCATCCAACTCACTGCACCACAGAACGGGTTAAACACATAACCATTGGTAGATCTCCTATAGTTTACATCACCTGCCCAATCTGCATCAATAGAGCCTTGAATATCCAATGTCCTGCTCAAATCAGGTCCTCCTTAGTAGCAAATAGAATACACTGAAGTGTCATGAAGATATCTAAAAACCCTCTTAACTGCAATTCAATTCTCCTCGCCTAGGTTGGACATATACCTGCTTAGGACTCTTATTGCTTTGGCAATGTTTGGGCTAGTGGAGACCATTGCATACATCAAACATCCAACAACACTTGCATATGGAATATGGTTCATGTCTGCTATTTCATCAAGTGTCTTAGGACACTGTTCCACTTATAACTTTGTTTCCACAGGAATAAGAACTATGATTCACTTAATATGTTGCATTCTAAATCTCTACAACACAGAATTTACATACCTCTGACTTAACCAAAGTTTTCTATTAGATCTATTTCTTTTGATCTCCATCCCTAAGATGAACTTAGCAGCCCCAAAATCTTTCATATCAAACTAAAGCTAAAGTTGAGACTTAAGCAATTTCACCATATCTTTACTTTTACCAATAAGGAGCATGTTATCAACATAAAGAACAATGACTATGAACTGATCTTCTATTTGCTTAAAATAAACACAATAATCAAACTTTGCTTTAGCAAATCCCAACTTCAAGCTATGTCATGTAGATTTCCTCCAAATTATCATGCAAAAACATTGTCTTGACATCCATTTGTTCAACCTCTAGGTCACATGTGGCAGCTATAGATAACAATCTAATGGAAGTTAATTTTGTGACAAGAGAAAAAATCTCACCAAAATCTATTCTCTTGACTTGAGAATAACCCTTAGCCACCAAGCGTGCTTTGTATTTGTCAATCTTGCTCTGAGAACAAAACTTTTTGAAAACCCATTTACAGCCAACACGTTTCCTTCCTTTAGGCAATTGGACCACCTTTCAAGTCGTATTCCTCTCCAAGGCAGCTATATCTTCATTCATGGCCCTTTTTCTAGGACTTAACTCTCCTTTGATTCAAATGCCTTCTCCATGATTCTAGGCTCATGATCACTAGCAGACAATGCAAAAATATAACAAAAAATAGGTGGGCTAGATACCTCTCAAGCTTTCTTAGTCGAGTGGACCTTCTTATGGGTGGAGTAACAGGTTCACTTCCTCTAAATCCTCCTCAAGATCACCCTTCTCATTTGGTCCATCATGAACGACATGTTTATCCTTAGGTGCTAGTTCCTTAGTTGGCTCAAAATGCACCATTGTTTTTTCATCTCTAGGTCATTCAATAGAAAAAGATTCAATCTCTTTGAAGATCACATTACAATTGTATATTGTTTTTCCTATCTCAAGATTCCAAAGCTTGTATCCTTTCACACCATCATTGTAACCAATGAAGATACTTTTCTTTGTTTTTTCATCTCTAGGTCATTCAATAGAAGAAGACTCAATCTCTTTGAAGATCAGATTACAATTGTATATTGTCTTTTCTATCTCAAGATTCCAAAGCTTGTATCCTTTGACACCATCACTGTAACCAATGAAGATACTTTTCTTTGCTTTAAAGTCCAACTTAGATCTCTTCTCCTTGGGCACATGCATGTAGTCGTCACAACCAATAACTTTGAGATGTCGAAGAGAGGGCTTCTTGTTTGTCCAAACCTCTTCTAGGGTTTTATCTTTAGGTATTGATGTAGGAGATTTGTTGATAAGAAAACAAGTAGTATTGACTGCTTCTGCCCAAAACTTCTTATCAAGTTCAGCCCCACTGAGCATACTCTTAGCTCTTTCCATCAATGTCTTGTTCATCTTTTTTGTTGTTAAAATAATTATTATTTTATAATGGTCAATTAGCTTTTAGTCACAGGCTTTAATAAAGTCATTTTGACTTTAGGATATACTTTAAGTTTTCTTTTTTAATATGTGTTAGTGTAGGATATTATTTATCTTTATTGTTTATTATAGATTATTCCTACGCATGTATTATGCATGGATTACTCCTACATTTGGAGTTAAGCTTGCTTAGGTGTGCTAGTCACGTGGAGTTAGCTAGCTAGTCTCATGGAGTTAGCATGCTAGTCTTGTGGAGTTCGCATGCCACCGGTCTTAGTTAGTGGGAGTTACGTGCCTATTCTTAGGCTTCTTCGCCACTAATCTAGGTGGTAGTTGCACTTCCTTTCTCCTATATATGTACATCACCATTTCGTGAGCTAATATCAATTCATGCTATTGGATCCATTTTGTGTTCTTTGTTATCTCTGTATTTCTTTTGCTTTCTGTGTTTTTAATATAACTTGTAGCAAAGAACGTGCTATTGCTTGAAACTCGTGGCTTGAATTGGTACATGCATTCGATCCAGAAGATCTTGGCACACTCTTATAATATGTTCTTTTTATCCCACATTCATAAAGTGGCTTGTTGCCCTTCATTGTAAATCTATATAGGAAAGCTCTTGCTTCTTATTTTATTAATGAATATCTTGGTAATCTTTATGTGCTCAATTTTTGTAATATGGTATCAGAGCTCAGCTAGAGCCTTGGAGTTTGTGAGAGCGTGAAGACCTAGGAACTATTGCCAGTAGAGACAGATCAAGGAATCGCTAACGTAGCACATTAAAGAGCCAAAAGGATTTGTACATTAGGTTGTATAGAATCGCATCAAGGGTAGAAAAATTGTGGCATTTTTTGAATTGATAATTGCATCTTTTTCATCAAAAATTAGATAAGGGTTTTTTCTAAAAATTGCAATTTGTTTGTGTAAAATTAGGGATTTGTTTTGTGAAGAATCGCGTGGCCCATTTTTTTGTTGAAAAATTCGTGGATTTCTTTTCAAGCAATACTCGTGCCAATTTATGGGAAAAATTGCACGCCTTTTTTCTGTCAAAATTGTGGATTTACTTATGCAAAACATCATGTAACATTTTTTATTAAAGAAAGGCTTTTTATTTTTCTTGTTTAGTTGTGGAAATTGCATTTGTAGGTTGTGCGAGTAGCAATTTTTTTAAAAATTGCTTGGTTATAGTCAGAAAACGCCATGCATAGTTTTTTCAACTGTTTTTTAATGTGAACAACAGTTTTGCAACGGCTAGGGCATGAATTTGTAGAAAATTGCAGTCGTATAGTTAACTTATTTTTTATTAATCTTCAGCAGTTTTTTTGCAAACTAGGGTTTCTGAATTCTTTTTGTAGTTTTTTCACCAGCTAGGGCATGGGTTTTTGTGCTGGATTTGTAGTTTGTAGCAATGTGACAATAGGGAGGCATTTATTTTTGTCTTTGAGATTGAAGGTTGAGGGAGGGAAGAATAGTACAAATGGCCTTGTTACCCAACATCATGTTGGAAGGCAACTGGAGATTCTTTGGTAAAAATTATAATATGTGGAAGCATCATATGTTAACTATTTTTGAGTACAAATGCCTCTCAAATACTATCCTTGGTACATATTCGCATCAAGCAACTATAGGTAAAGACCAGGATAAATTTGATAAACTTGATCGTGAAGTGGTAATGTTGATCAAGTTATCTTTGATAGATGAAATGTTTCTTGAAGTCTAGACATGGATGACTTTAGCTGAAATTTAGAAGCGTCTGCGAGATTTGCATGAAACTTCAGACAAGGGTAGAGCTTTCTTCCTGAAGAATATGCTATTTTCAATCATGATGGATGAGAAAGCGTCCTTGTAGTAGCATTTACTCAAGATCAAGTACATCTGAGATTAGTTGTCAGCCATTGGTCGAAAAATGGAAGAAGAGGACATGGTGGTAATAACATTGAAAAGCTTACCACATCCTTATGAACACTTTATTGAGACCTTGAATATCACCTCTACGAATATTGACTTGAAGTTTGAAGAGTCGTGCAATAAACTCCTATAGTAGGATAGATGGAAGAAACGATTCGGTAGTAGGAGTGAGACAAAGGGTGTAGAATAGGCCTTTGTAGCCAAAGACAAGGGCAAGGCAAATGGTCATAGAAGAAAGGACAAGACAACAATGAGGATGCAACTAAGAATTTAAAGAACACATGCCGTTAGTAAGATGGGTCATATGAAGAAGCACTGCAAAAGGTTGGTTGATAAAAAATCCAACTAGGGAGGGCCTCCGCAAAAGGCTCATATTGTAGAGCATTTAGAGGAGTCAACCGTCTATGCATTCATGGCCAAAAGACTAGTAGATCACTCCAAATCATCTGCATGGTACATAGATTCATGAGCATCACGTCACTTCACCAACATGCAAGATTGGTTCACGAAGTATAGTACTTGCTAAGATTCAGTGATCTTCGGTGGTGGGGAGGAGTACATAGTGGTTGATAGAGGAAATGTGCAAATAGCCTCAGGAGGGAAACAAACAATTTTTCTCAATGTGTATTATGTGTTGAGAATAGAGCTTAATCTACTCGTAGTGAGTCAGATTATGCGACATTGTCCCCATCTTGATGTCATCTTTAGCAACCACAAATGCTACATGCGACAAAGAGACCAAGAAGACCATTGCTCTTGGTGTAGAAGATCATGGATTGTATTGACTGGTTGACACTGGACAGGTCAAGGAGCATGCATTGGTAGCCAAGAGTGCATTAGACATTAGTACACTTTGGCATCTAAAGTATGGGCACCTCAATTTATCCTATCTCTCTCAGTTGGTCCGAGAGAACTTGGTAGATGGACTTCTTGACATCCAACAACAGATATAAGGTGTTTGTGGAGCTTGCTAGGCAAGGAAGCAACACAAAGATCTATTTGATGACATACAAGCTTGGAGGGCCAAGTGTCCTGCAGTTGGTTTATGCAGATGTTTGTGGACCAATGAACACAACATCTGTCATTGGTGCTAGGTATTTCCTTCTGTTTATTGATGATTTTAGTAGGAAAATGTGGGTGTATTTTTTGAAGTTGAAATCTTATGTGTTTAATGAATTTCAAAAGTTCAAAGCATTAGTAAAAAAAGAGTCAGGTTGTTACATAACCACTATTAGATCTGATAATGGAGGAGAATTCTGTTCAAAAGAATTCAACAACTTTTGTGCTAAACATAATATAAAAAGACAGTTCACTACACCCTACACTCCACAACACAATGGAGTGGTTGAGAGGCGGAATAGTACTATCACGAAGATGGCTTGATGTATGATGTAGAATAGGAGCGTTCCCAAGGGGTTTTGGGCTGAGACAATATTTACAACAATATATTTACTAAACAAATCTCCAACTCAAGCAGTGAAGTAGAAGACCCTAGAGGAAGAATGGTTTGGGAGGAAGCCAAAAGTAAGTCATCTTAAGGTCTTTGGTTCCATTGCCTATGTCTAGATTCCAGATGAGAAAAGAACCAAGTTAGATCCCAAGAGTAAGAAACTAATGCTTACAGGGTACAACAACAATCATAAGGCTTACAGGTTGGTTGATGTTGACACCAAATGCTTGACCTTCAGCCAAGATGTTCTGATTGATGAAGAAGTTAGGCCTCTCCAGACTTCTCTAGAGTTCAAAATTATCGAAGAACAACTTGTTGTGGCTAAGGATTCATGTGTTTAGCTTCAAGTAGCTCCACTTGAAGAAAGAAAGGATTCTGAGCATGTGGAGTCTCCTAAGCCAGTAATAGTACTAGACTCTATTGATGATAGCCTGAATCAATATTCAGATGATATAGGTATAGGTAGCCCAAGTCATGGTGACAACATTGATTTGGATGAAGAGACTCCCAAGAAGAGACCAAAGTAGTGGGAAAGCACCATTGGAGATGTTCATGTAAGTGAAATGATCGAGGGTAGATCATTAACAGGCAAGAGCGAGAAGAACACGGTCAAATTTGCTCTAATGGTCAATATTCAAGGAGTTTATGAGCCACAGGTGTTTTAGGAGGCAAAAGAAAAACTTGAATGGGAAAAGGCCATGGCAAGGCAGATGGTACACTAGACAAGTACAAAGCTTGGTTGGTTGCAAAAGGGTTCTCACAAAGAGGGGGTATTGACTACGAGGAGACTTGTGCTCCTACAACAAAGATGAGCACCATCCATTTAGTCCTAGCCATGGTGACTCAGTTTGGTTGGACAATCCATCAAATGGACTTGAAGAATGCCTTCCTCAATGGAGATTTGGAGGAAGAAGTTTACATGTCTCAACCATAGGGTTTTCAGGTTATAGGGAAGGAGCATCTTGTATGCCAACTGAAGAAAGCTCTATATGGCATGAAGTAGGCATGTGGGGCATGGTACATCAAAATTGATAGGTATTTGGTTGAGCAGGGATTCCAGCAGAGTCCTTTGAATTCCGATCTGTACGTCAAACGCATAGGTAATGATCTCATTCTTCTAGTCATATATGTAGATGACATTGAAGAGACCTAGTGTCTCAAGTTACTGCTTGGACCTCATTTATTTAATCGTTGGTTTTGTTCATGTCATGTTCTTCGTTCATCGGGTTGACTAAACACTATCGGCGTATCCATGCTGGGCTCTACCGATGGCGTGTGTTTCACCGATGGTAGTGACCATTGGGAAGACTTTTTGTATCGGCAGGAGTTCGAAGTCTTACACCGATATGCATGTTTTCACCGATGACATATGTTTATCGGCATAAGGTTGGTTGTCGGCCAAGCTCTTGGTAGTCGCTCCGATGTGAATGGTCACACCGATGGAAGTTGGCGAAGCGTTGGGCATTGGCGTGAGAACCTTTATCGGCCCAGCCTGGAAATGTCAATCTGATGGCAGAGGTCATTCCGATGGAAGATGAAGAGCTTTGGGCATCGCTGTGACAAGGAACCATCGGTGTAGGAAATGAAGTGGTCTCCGATGGCTTAGGTGTTCCCGATGAGGTATATACTGGCATCGTCGGCAACAAAATTGTCGACGATAGTCTTACTGACTGTTAATGTATATAAACCGGAGTGTCCAACGCGACATGGTGAGTGTGGGACTAAACATCTCACATGAATATGAACAGTTTCAACGGTTGGAAGATAGCGACGATGGATTAGTTGAAACGAACAGTTAGGGCAGAAGTTAGAAGAACGGTTTTGCTCTTGAAGACGGGAGATAAATACAAATCTGGTGATGTCGTTGATAAGTGATGACGAGATTTGATTATACAGTTTATTTTGAAGATGTACAGATGAAGTAAACGATTTTGTATAATTGTAGAGAATCGATACCTAAGCAAAAGAGCTGGGATCTTTATTGTAACTATCAAGTTTACTATAATAAAGATAGTCTCTCTTGTGGTGGTGGGTTTTTTACCTGAAAGGGTTTTCCCACGTAAATCTGGTGTCATTCTTTGTTGTCTTGAATGTTTATTCTGTGTTTCTGGTGTGTCTATCTTTGTGTTTGAATTGAAAGTTACCTGCTTGCATTATCCCCTTTGAATTGACATTAGGGAAGCTGTATTCTGCACCTCTGCTTTCCTTACAGACATCATTATTACAGGTAGTGAGGCACATGCTATTGAACAGATCAAATCTAATATGAGTAAAGCTTTTGACATGACTGATCTAGACCTCTTACATTATTGCCTAGTTGCAGAAGTTTGGCAAACAAATGGAAGTATTTTTGTTTCACAATCCAAATATGCTAGGAGTTTGCTTGATAAATTTAGAATGACAAAATGCAAAATCTTGTCTACACCTATGGAGAAAGGGCTGAAGCTTTCAGCCAAAATTGATTCTAAGACAATTAATGAACCAGCCTACAAGCAACTAGTGTGGAGCCTAATATATCTTACAATCACTAGACTTGATTTGAGCTATGTTGTGAGTTTCATTTCCAGATTTATGACAACACCAAACATAGAATATTGGACTACAATGAAGAGGGTGTTGAGATATGTGAAAGGGACACTTGACTTTGGCATTCTGTACAACAGAAACAAAGGTCCTAGGCTATGTGGGTTTACAGATTTAGATTAGCAGGTTCTATGGATCATAGAAAATCCACTTCTAGATATGTTTTTAGCCTTGGCACAGGTGTAGTCACATGGACCAGCAAGAAGCAACATGTAGTAGCTCTTTCCTCGACTAAAGCAGAATATGGAGGAGCAGTAAAAGCAACATGAGATAGTCTGGCTCAAAAGGATGCTTTCAAACATGAAGATGCATCAAACTGAGCCTTCACCCCTGTTCTGTGACAATCAAGGGGTGCTCAAACTTGCCAAGAATCTAGTCATCCATGAGTGTATCAAACATGTGGAACTCCATTGTCACTTCATCAATCAACTTGTAGAAGATGGATTTTTTATGTTGCCATATTGTCCAACAGAGGACCAAATTGTAGACATTCTTACCATGTCTTTGGTTCTTGACAAATTTGTAAAATTTTGGGATAAGCTTGGTGTGGTTAGTCGATTGACCATTAAGGGAGGGTGTTAAAGTAATTATTATTTTATAATGGTCAATTAGCTTTAAGTCGTAGGCTTTAATAAAGTAGTTTCGACTTTAGGTTATACTTTTTCTCTTTTTAAGTATGTTCTTTTTATCCCACATTCATAAAGTGGCTTGTCGCCTTTCATTGTAAACCTGTATATGAAAGCTCTCGCTTCTTATTTTTGTTAATGAATATCTTGGTAATCTTTCTGTGCTCAATTTTCGTAATAATTACAACTCCATTTTGTTGAGGGCTGCACAAAGTTGTCTTTTGCCTTGATATACCATTGTTCTTACAATAATTCTCAAACTTTGTAGAGCAAAATTCTCCATCATTGTTTGTTCTCAAAACTTTGATCTTCTTAGTTCGATTCTCCACAAGGGCTTTAAACTCTTTGAATCTATTGAAGACCTTTGACTTCTATCTCATAAAGAACACCCATGTTTTTTGGGAGAAATTATCAATGAATGATATATAATACAAGGATTTTCCTAATGAAGACACATTCACAGGTCCAAAAACATCACTATGGATCAAGTCCAAAATCCCACCCGATCTGGCATAGCTTAAATTAAACTTGACATGATTTTGTTTCCCATATGTACATTGTTCACATAAATCAAAATCCAAAGAATAATTTTCAAGTCTCTCAACCATTTCCCTGGACTTCAAGTCTCTGAGACCTTTCTCACCAATGTGGTCCATTCTTTCATGCCACAATTTCAAAAGTATTGTGGCGGTGATAGCTTCAAATTTTTTCCTGGTGTAATTCTGAAATTTTCAAGTCTAGTGTTTTGAGGTAATTACTTGGGCGATACCTTGAATTTTCTTTGTCAACAATGTGAGGTATTGTTGTGGTGAAACTTCGAAATTTTTTCCTATCAGCAATTGAGGTCTCATCTTGGCGAAACCTTGAGCTTTCTTCCAAGCAACTTGAGGTATCACACCTTGAAAATTTTCCTTCCAATTCATTTTAGGTGTTGTCGGGGTGACACCTTATTGCCCCTTCTTCCCGAAACCATGAGGTATCGTTGTGGTGATGGTTTGGGTTCTCCCTAGGCTTCTAGGTGTTGCCATGGCGACACCTTAGGGTCTCCCCAACCTTGAAGGTATTGCTTGGGCAATACTTGGCTTAGGTATCTCATTACTGAAATTTCCGGGAGCCATAACTTTCTCTTATAGACTTTAAATCAAGTGTCATTTTTTTGAAATTGCATAATTTTTAAAGGAGAATCCGGATTTGATATCCTATCAGCTCCAAGAGGTATTGCTTGGGTGATACATGGTCCCCTTTGTTTGTGACATAGAGTCCTTGCCTTCCAAGGTGTTGCCTTAATGATTGCTTGAGGCAAAACTTTGTCATCAACTTGACCTGCCATACTCTAAGTTATTGCAGGAACAATGACTTGAGACATACTACTAGCATCTACATTTCTCCTTGCTCGAAGCAGCACAAGGGTGAGAGCTTGAATCCTTCCCAAGACAACTTCCGGTCACCTTGCTCTCCAAGGTGTTGTGGTGATAGCTTGAGACATCCCTTGATCAACCTTTTTTCTCCTTACTGAAGGTATTGCCTGGCAATATTTTGAGTCCTTGTTATGGCAAATTCCAGCCCTCACGTCTTCCAAGATATTGTTGTGGCGACAGCTTGAGACATCCCTTGAGCAACATCTTTTCACTTTGTCCAAGGTATTGCCTTGGTGATAGTTTGCCCTTGCCTTTCCTTTGGTGAGTATCATGTTAGCGATACGTCGTGGAGACATCGTGAACCATGGAGGAAACACATCCACCACACATGGTACTAGCATCAAGTTTGAACAAGGTTCCATATCAAAGCCCCTTGCCAACACCAAATTTCCTCACTATTTTGTAACCTTCTTTGGTAGAGATAACATACACTCCCACATCATCCATTTGTTGGTAGATAACAAGTTGCTTGCCAAAGAAAGGATGTGCAACACACTAGATAAGAGTCTTGACTCTTCCATCTCTAAACATGAGTTTAATTTTCCCACAACCAATGATTTTGTGAAATGTATTATCATCCTAGAATAGTTTTCCACCATCATAGTTCTTATACATAGAAAACCACTCCCTATGTGGAGTCATGTGGAATGACACTCCAAAATTAATCAACCATGCATTATCATTTGCATGCATAACAAAAGATGTGAGAAACACATCTCCAAGTTCATCATTGGAGGTCTTCGAATTAGAAGCGCCATTAGGTTCATTCTTAGCTTTCTTCACTTACAATTTTTCTTAATATGGCTAGTTTTACCACAATTTCGACATTTTACCTTTGACTTACCTGGAGACTTAGATATGCCCTTGGACTTAGATCTATCTCTCTTTTTGTTCTTGCCCTTCTCTTTTGCACTTCCTCTATCAATCAAAACATCTTTAGCAAACTCCATGGATTTCTACCTCATTTCTTTAGTTGACAAGGCTCCAACCACATCCTCAAGTTTCAACTGAGAAGTGGTGCTATTGATTGCCATCACAAGGTTATTCCACAAATTTTGTAGTGAACAAAGTAAAGTAATGTACTATTCTTCCTCATCCATCCTGACATCAACTAATGCCAATCAACTGATAATGGTGTTGAATGCATGTAGGTGTTCTATCACTAAATCTCCATTGGCCATTTTCAAAGAATACAATTTTTTATAAGAAAAGTTATTTACCAGAGATATAGTTTGATACAAATCCCTACCTTATCCCACAATTTTTTAGCTGTATTCTCTCTAGAAACATTAAAAAGCATTGAATCTAAAAGACAAACAAATAGTGTTTCTAGCCTTTCTATCTAATTTATCCTAGTCATCTTGATCGATACCTTGAGGAATAAAGACTGTAATTGTTGTAGCTGAAATCCATTGATTGCATTCCACCAAGTCTTCCATTTTGAGTTTCCACAACTCAATTTTTTCCATTCAAATTTTCATCTCCATTTTTCTGGAAGTGTTTGCCATTCCTGCAAACTTGAAAAGTGATTCAGCTATGCAAAATACTCTCAATATTAATACATGGATGAAATTGCCCTTCCTCGCATGGATCAATCAAGCTAAAACCAACTTTAATACCAAATGTAGGGAATAATACTAATCTAAACAAAAGAATATTTGTGAAGGTTAACATAATCAAACATTCTTGTAAAGAAAAAAACACCAAGATTTATCGTGGGAAACCCTTTTGGGGAAAACACCTAACAACCAATAGCACCACCCTGATTATATTTGCAGTATTAAAAGATTACAATATAAGAGAGAATTTTGACTGTGCTATCAAGGAGATCTTCAACTCACTTCCTAGAGCTATATTGGCAGCATAGACCTGTCTTCCAACCACCTTCTCACATCCCATTCCAAGCACTCAATTTATAGACAAGGACTAATAGGAAAACTACTATGGAAACCTACTAACAAAAGCTTAGTATGACATTTCCCAAGGTGGGAGCTCAAGTTTGACTCTACTTCCAAGAGTCATTACAACCTCTAAAAAAAAGTTACAAAACTCATATGGCCCTTAATTTAATTCTTGTGCTCAAGATGACTTGTCTTCCTGTTAAAATGCATTTTCCCAATGTTATATACAACTTCCTAAGAAAATATTGCTCTACCCAAAGTGTGGCATCCCACTCTAGGGGGACCACAACTTTACAAAATATTAAATATTATATGCAAGGTGTATAACGCCTTTCCCAACATTGACATCATTTACATCAACTTGAACACACTGATTGATCAAGCAAATTTCCTGAGATATAGTTATGTTTCCTAGTGTAGTAATAAAGGCTAAAACCATATCATATTTAATGAGGATATTTACAAAACTATAACTCCTTGACGTAGGATCTATATCCATAGCCTTGAATTACAGTGAGCACTATACCTCGATAAAGCTTAGTAACAACATTTATCACAATTATGGGCAATTAACTGAAACCAAGGTGAACCAAACTGTTGTACCAGATGATTACAGAAAAATCATATAACCCAATTTTTGAAGCATATACCCTATACACAGCACAACCCCAGGGGTCTTATGCCATCCCTGGAAACAGGGATGTTTTGGGAGCTTGAGGATGGGCACAAAACGTCCCCACCCAGTCACCAAAAGCAGTAAAATATGGGCTTCTGGAGATGTTCCCACACCCTTTTGCCCAATGGGTGCCTGGAGTGTCCCAGGGATGTCAGGATGTCCCTGGTGGCCTGCTGTTAAAAGAACAGATTAAAAAAACACTTTTCAAAAGAAAAACAGGAATTTACTCTGAAATAAATGAGTGAGATTTCATTGAATGCTCAATGGCACAGAAGTGACATTTCACATATTAGTGGCACTGGAAATCTTATATCTGTTAAAACTTAATGTATGACTTTGTAGGCATCAATTCATTTTTGCAGGCATCTTTGATTTATATACACATTTCAAAAAAGTAGACATTAATTTGTAGCAGTTTGGAATCTATATACCACCAGTCATGTGGATGACACTTTGACAGTGATTGCTTAACACACATACAATTTCTAGCTTCTAACTTGAGAAATTTGAAATTTCAGACAATAAGTTTGTAGCCTTTAGTCTTTCTGTTGATGGCAATTTAGTGATTGAATATGATCATGTGCTTTTTAAGTTCACTATCCTCAAGCTGAAGTGTATGAAATCCCACATTAATACTGTTGTGCAAGGAAAATTTCTTCATTGATGGTGACTGAGCAATATGGTATTTCGTATTTATTTATTTGTTTGCTGAGTTTGTTTAGGTTGTTTAAATTTTTAAAATAAATTTTATTTATTTATTTGTATTTAAAAATTTTAAATATTAGTTTTTATAGTGATTTAATAGCTGTCCTCTTGCCATCCCCAAAATCTGTTTTTTTTTTTCTTTTTAAATTCCGTCCTTGAAACTGAATCCCCATATCTATCTGTCTGTGAAACTCGAAGAAACACTGTCTGTACCCAAAAATGGTAATCTGATAAATTGGATTGAGCTAGTCATTACTCCTTCCATTCTCCTTTATTTGCTTCAGCATTGGTGCTCATGTGAGCTGTGGTATTGAGAGGGAGTGTTAGGGAGCTCATAGTGTCTGAGGTACTAGTGTGGAAAGCAACACATTCCGGTATCTGCTCAATCAAAATACTTTTTAATTTCATTAAATAAAACTTTAGATTATGGGTATTGTCTTGCTTTGTAATTGAAAATCACTGAGCTGGCAGGCTCAATGGCTCATAATTGTTAGGACTGGCCCTGCAATTAAGGTTTACACGGTTTAGGATTTCTGTTAGGATAAGTCCGATTGGAGTTTCATGCATAGAAGTTGATAATTTAGAACTGGACAACATAGGGGAGGAGAAAAGGAGTATGATATTGCGTGCAGTATTGATGGGGAATAGAAATTTATTTTGATACTAATTGAATGGTTATGTTATGTGCTTTATACAGCTTCTTTTTGGCACAGTGTTTTTCTGAATCCCTGCATTGACAGGCCCAATCATGGAGTTGACCGACAATCCAGGGCAATAGCCTGTGAATGCTTGAGACAATTGGAGAAGGCTTACCCTTGCTTGCTTTATGCATATGCGGGGCATTTGTTGCTTTTGTGCCAGAGTGAGAGGACTCATGCTGCCCAGGGCTATATTCTTCTCCTCACGATGGTTATTCACAATCTTGCTTGCCATATGTATAATTCTTCAGCAAGGGTTTCAGTGCTTGCAACATCCATCTTGTCCACATCGGTGCCATGGGTTCCTTTCAATGTTCCTCCCTTTCTGGCTGCCTCTGCACCTGGGGAAGAGAGGGCATCGATTCCTTGTAGAGAACTGGCCCCTATTAATAGGAAAGAGTTTCACAGGTAAAGGTTAGAAATCTTGTAAAAGTATATCAAAATCGAACTCTCATATTTTTTTAATCTATTGCAAAAGTTAAAACTGTTTTTGAAGAAATTGTTGGTGAATTTTTAAGTGATAAAAATAGCCAATTGGCAAATATTAATTACTAAAAGTTTTTCTATTAACAGGGTAGTGGCATTTTTACTAGAGCGTCCTCAGATTTTGACGGCTTGTGGGATGCTGGAATTTGTCTCAGATCTTATAAACGTTGCAGCTGCATTAGAGCTCCAACCTTCACTCTTGAAGGTGCAATTTTCGGGTCTGATATATTCATATGATCCTGTACTTTGTCACATTGTTTTGATGATATACACCCACTTTGTGGATGCATTTGATGGAGAAGACAAAAACATCTCCAGACGCTTAGTGCTGATATCTAAAGAAGCATCTCAGCCTCTCATCGTTCGCCTACTTGTCATTCACTGGATGTTAGGACTGGAGAGCCTTTCATTACATAAGAATAGAAGATCTACACTGGTCTCTATAGCCTCTGACTTGTACCCACCAGTTTTTGATCCGCTTTCACTGAAAGCAATAAAATTAGATGCTCTTGCATATTGTGCAATCAATTTTGATCCCACTCTGAGAGAGGGATTACATCTTCCTACCAACAGGCCACTTGACTTTTCAGTCTCAGAAAGAGGCCATGCTTCTGTTGCAGTGGGAGAAGTAACTGCAGGAAAAGTTTTCAATGATGGTCTTGCTTGTGTTTCATCTTTCCGATGGTTGCCTCAATGGAGCACAGAGACAAGATTAGCCTTCCGCATGCTGCACAGATTCTTGACAGTTGCAATTCCCCATCCTTCAACTGATGAAGAAGCCATTAGCTTATACACAAAGTCTGCGCTCTATGACACATTGCAGGCATGTTTCTATTTTTTCCACTAGCTCATTCAGTGAGTTTTAATGCAAAGCGTGATTTATTCTAGCTTTTTCATTTCTGTTTTCCTTGTTCTATGCTATGATTTGTGTTTCAAATTAAATGAAACTAGTTATACAAATGTGTGAAATAGCATTTTTGAGTTCTCATCAATTAAACTGATTTTATTTGGGCACATGCAGAGTCTACTGGTGAATACAGCATTGGAGCTTCAGAAGTTAGTTCCCAATATCCTTTCTCTTATAGATCGGCTTCTGCATTGTGAGTGTCATCGGGTTTTGGGGGAGTGTCTTCTCCAAATATTCAATGGGTATTTGCTGTCAAAGCTGGTTCCAGATCGTCGCTTGTCTGCATACTTTCCAATATTTGATAGAATTGCCGAGAGTAGTTGTATTCCTCCTCGCCGTTTGTTGGAATTATTAACATTGTATGCTGGGACTCTTGTAAAGAATTATGACCCAGAAACTCTATCAAAGTCATGGTCTCGAGGAAGCAAAGTGCTAGGAATTTGTAGGACTGTACTCATGCATCACCATAGTTCCAGGGTTTTTCTTGTCCTGTCTCGTCTTCTGGCTTTTCTTTGTCGCTTTTTTCCAGATTTGGAGATTCGTGACAGTGCAAGGTATGGATTTTTTTTGAATGCGTAGAAGCTTAAAACTGATCGAGCTAGTGAACTTTAGACCGAGACTGGTTGAGGATGATTGTATTTGGAGTTCTAATGCATGATTTTGATCTTAGAAATTTATTTTATGCTGCCTCAACCAGAGTTATGCTGCTGTTTGCCTCTTAGAGGATGTTGATATCTGTTGTCTTACTTTGACTTTCATTTTATTCAGGATTTATCTACGAATGCTTATTTGCATTCCTGGCAACAAACTCAGACATATATTAAGCCTTGGAGATCAGCTGCCTGATGATTCTTCTGCTCCGCAACTCTCTTCCTTTTTTCGCAGTCCATCTCCAAGGGCACCACAGAGTGTCATGCAAAAGTTGTCTACATACATTCATCTTTCTAGAGTCACTCCTCTTATTGTTAAACAGTCATGGTCTCTGGTTATTGTCAATTCAGATATAAATGAAGAAATAGACTCCTTAGATGTGCAAGATGTGAATCTGGAAGAACCGTCAGTGGCTATTGCAGAGTCAAAGGAAGGGACTGGTAGAGAACATGTTCCTAGGGATGGAGTTTTTAGAGGGCTGGAACCTTTGCGGGTTATGGATTCAAAGGTCTCCGAGCTGTTAGGAATCTTGCGAAGGCACTTTGCTACTGTTCCAGATGTTCGCCATGGGCCGGGTCTGAAGGTCTGTGTACACTGCAAACTTAGTTTTGACTCAGAAGGAAGGTTTCCAGCAGGGCAAGATGATTCTTTTCACAATCCACAGTTGAATAGTGACGATTCATGGCCCGCACTTTATGCTATTGTTATTAAATTTTCTTCTGGTAGCCAATATGGACCAATTCCATCTGTTCATATTCCTTTTCTTATGGGTGAGCCTCCAAGAAAGAATGAGCCACATTTTTCAAGTAAATCTGAAGAGGAAAATTTAATATTGGTGCAAGTGCAAGATGGATCTGTTATAGAAACAGGTAAAGAAGCAGATAGGCAAAACCCTGCAGACAATAATGAAAGAGCCACATGGAGTAGCTCTATGGATGAAGACAAAGAGGGCTTCCAAGAGTTGGTAATGATTCAATTAGAACCTAAAGAACCAGTGCCTGCACTTATTGATGCTTGTATTGAGGCGAGTGGGGAGGCTGGGCAGAGTATTCGTGGTCAACTTCAAAGCATTCCAGTTGGTATAGAAGACCTCTTTATGAAGTCTCCTGTTCCAAATGATGTCCAAGAGGATGAAGTTGCAGATTATTACTTTACTCTGTTTAATGCATTGTGGGAGGCCTGTGAGAGTCCGGGGAAGATTGGCCGAGAGACATTCCCACTTAGAGGTAGCAAAGGGGTTGCTGCAATTCATGGAACTGGATCTGTCAAGCTTTTAGAAGCTCGATCAGACCGTGTAATAGATGCTGTGGAGTGCTTTTTAGGGCCTTCTGTTGTGGCTGTAAGTGGCGACCAGCTTATCAATATTGTAAAGGATAACAACATTGTTAAGGATGTTGTCTGGAAGGATGAAAAGTCACATTCTTCTGATGAAGAAATATCTAATTCACCAGGACATAGCCTCAGTCAAGAAGGTCCTCTTCAGCTCAAATACTTACTGGATGCTACTGATATTGATGATTCTGTTGAAATTTCTAAAACACATATTGGTTGTTTCTTCGTTCTTATGTTTCTGCCCCCTCGCTTCCACTTACTATTAAAGATGGAGGTATCTGATTTCTCAACCTTGGTTCGGATCAGGACAGATCATTGGCCATGTCTTGCATATGTGGATGAGTTTCTGGAAGCTTTATCCATTAGATGACAGACATTCCATTTTTTCTCTATTTTCTGTGATCTATTTGCATCTTTTTCTTTGGTTTTCCATCCTTCTCAACATTTCTAACTCATTGGTATTCACAAAGTAATTTGAGATATGAAGTGCATCATTTCATGCCTCTTTTTCTGGGAATCTTGGGCATGTGCCATAGATGAGATTTAGAGGTCTGAGGGGATCATCATGCAGAGAAATCTAGCATCTGAAGTACAAATTTTGTATGGTATATAAGGTTTGGAGCTTTACAATTGCCAAGAAATGCCCAAAATTCTATTTTGATGCTTGCCTTTTTATTTACAATGATAACCATGTCTGTATCATTGGAGGGAACACAATTAGAGTAATCATGATGAAGCTCCTCGCTTTAGGTGCATATAATATCTCCAATGGAATTAGAAATTGTGTAAAGAAGATAGAGATGGATAAGTGTCTAGAAATTATACTGGAGATGGAGAAACTAGTATGTGGTTCTTCATCATTGTATCAATGATTTAAGGAATATAATTTTTAAGTTATTATCATTGATAAATTTGTGATATTTTGCAGTTTCATAGTTAGTCCTTTTCATAAGGATGCTTCATCCTATTTTGTTTGCATTCCTGTCAATTGCCCTCTATTGTAGTGCATTAGATGTTTAATTATGTATGTTAGTCTTTATCTTGTTATCAACTGCCTATGGTGGCCTGCAGTTTTTGGAAAAAATCTTAAAATTGTAGCGCACCTGAACGCATCTATTTTGGTTCTTCAATTGTATGAGCTGGATTGGCTCCCAAATCTCCTGTCAAAACAGAGACTCAGAAAGCTTTGTTGCATGGAGTGTGAGGTGTGGATTTGGTGGATTGTTAGTTGCAGAATCAATGAAGAGATCTGGATACTTGGCGAAGGCCTAAGTGATACTGAGAGGAATCTGATAGATTCTGAATGGCAAGTTTCTGCATTGAGTTGTGAAGGATTTTCCATGTTGGATATTGTGCAATAACAAAAGAAAATGAACACCACAACCTGGGATGTGACAGAAAACCTTAAAATTTTCATATATTATTCTGTAGATGACTTTGTTAAAAAGGCAGCGCAACTGAAGATGTTTAATTGATTTTAGAGGCTGCATCGCTGCAAGAGGCCTAACCACAACTAACCAGAACTTGAGTAAATGCACTACGTAAATATAAGCACACAAAACCATAGGAGGGCTTCACTCAAATTTTGCTAAAATTCACAATAAGAGGGGACTGGAAATGCAGGGATGTAAAGATACTTCAGATAAGTGTGTCAGAATGAATCAAGGTTGTATGCTTGCAGAGTTATGCAGAATCTTAGGTAGGTGTAGTGCAAAAGTTCTTGGTCAACATGAGAGCACAACAATAAGCAAATACTTGGGTTACTATATAAGGAATGTGGAACCTCAAACAGAAGTGTATGCTATCAAGCTGCAAGACTATGTGAGTGTACTGCAAAAACCAGGAAAGTGTGCTAAAGAAATTTAAGCAAAACTGCTCAAAGAAGACAAAGGTTGGGATTTCAGAAATGTGCTAAGTCTGACTGAAACACCAGCTTTAGAGCCACGACCTGAACATACTTAGGTGCAGAAAGACCAGAGACATTTGAAAGAATCTAAATTCTAATTAGTTGCTTGTAGCGATGAGTTCTAAACTGTGATGAGATTACATAAATCTATTTAGTTCTCTTGGATGCATTTGTCAGCCAGGATTCCAGATGTTTGAGATGCAGGTTTCTTGGAAGATGAATCATATTAAATTGGGAACAAATAAAAACAGTAAAAGAATCCAAGGAAAGGTTACTGTTGATTGAGCCAAGTCAAAATTTTGACTAACAAAAGAGACTAAGCAGAATGCAACGTGAGAATAGAATTGCTTGTCAAAGGAGGTTTGAAGAGCATGTTTCAGATAACCAATATTGATCCACAAACAAATAAAAGGACTGTGTCATGTGTACTAGAGAAAGAGTGCCAGATTTGGAATGATTGTGTTGTGCAAATTTTGAATTTAGTAAAAGAGCCAGATTTAGGAGTCTGTAACTGCACATCTGTATAGACTAAAAGAGTGTCTCAGCACAACATAGGGGGCCCATACTATGGTGGAATAAAGAAAGATACGAGTTACAGTAACTGAGACCAAATGCTACTAAAAGTTTGAGGATAACTGTAGAAACTAAATGTGTTGAGGACTTTGCACACAAGAGGAGTGTTGTCAGCCCTTTGGTTCAGTAAATGTATGTAACAACCCAACTAAGCTACTAGAAAACAGGCTGATTTTTTTTTTTTGACAACTTAATCTCTCTTATTTCATCTGCAAGAGTGAATTGTGATCCAATGATAGTATTAATTTCCTTTGGTAAGTCATTTTGAGGGCAACATCCAGGTTTCTCAAAGGTAAGGGTAGTGTTGGGCTTAAGAATTTCATAACCAAGTTCATGTTGTTTTGAGGTGCTCATGGGAGGTGCAAGGGCCTTTCATCTCGTCAAGAATTGTGACTGGTGCAATCCCATTTTGCCACAATAAGAGTACGTCCCTTAAGGATGTGGGGCCCTTGGATTGTCCAATCTAGCAACAGCATTCATAACCCATGGCCTTAATGACATGGCATTCACTATTTACAGTTAGAGCTCATGGGTCCTGCACTATAATTGTTAAACCAGGGCTTAATAGATACACAACACCATGAGCTCGCCCCTCGAATTTTGGCAAACAACATGAATAGTCACAACTCACGACTAGCTCATTTTGCAACATATGTCACGAAACAATCAAGCTCTGTGCTTGGCATATATCATTGGTCTTTGATACTTGGGAGCTAAATACCTGAAAGAACAAGGAGTGGGCCTGCCACAGTTGGCCCAGACTTCTCGAGAAGATACTCTATACGACTGTGTGAACCATTGGATTCAATTCTAATT
This sequence comes from Cunninghamia lanceolata, assembly GCA_027924645.1. NCBI lineage: Eukaryota > Viridiplantae > Streptophyta > Pinopsida > Cupressales > Cupressaceae > Cunninghamia > Cunninghamia lanceolata. The sequence continues at coordinate 13,905,053 of BSBN01000193.1, forward strand.
GGAGGGCTGCTGCAAGCTAGAAACATAGGAACATTGAAAAAATTTTCGTACAAAATTTTGCGTATGTAATTTCTTTGTTTTAGCAGCCTTTAGTTTGTCTTTCCAGGCTTTTATAAAGCCTCACAGATTCTATCCCTCTAGATTTCATTGGTCAATTGGGTGGCTTGATTTTCTTCAAAATCATTCTTTTCCTTAGATTCTCTAGCCATGCAATTTCTTGACCTCATCTGATTGGCCGCATGCTTGGTGGTGCACTTAGGTTAAGGCCCTCGAGATTTCCCAGGCACCAACATTCCATTCATTCTCTGGGATTATTTACTCCACACATTATTGTCGGTTTTCCTTTAACTGTTATAGTCACTTCCCTTGCTGGTAATCCCTTAGATACTTGGCCTTTTCCTAAGTTTTCTTTGCAAAACCTAGCATCCTTGTATAATACACCTAACGTATGGCCCCCTTCTAGGTCATCTTCATTGCTTGCTTGGACACTGTCAATTGATGCCAATGGGGAATCATGAGGCAAGACAACCGCTCCTTTGATATTGGGTTGACTTGTCCATGTCACTTGGTGCCTGCACAATCAGATTACCCATCGTGGCATTGCTCATTGCGATATTCCATCAATTAATTAGTAGATTAATCGTTATTTACAATAATCCATGCATTACTAAATCTGGTTTAATTATCCGGTGTCTACGCCCAAGCTTCCTACATACTTTTGACAAGTCAAATCCTCATTATTTACGACTATAATATCCATGATGCACATACATATGTACATATAGACATAAATAAATCATTTCTAGAATAATTATTAGTTCTTAAAAGAGAATTAACATGATTTCCGTCCTATATTTATATTAAAAGTCTGCTAGATTTATCCAAATGCCATCCTTTACAAAATTGGGGAATAGTGGGGTATTACATTCACTCCGTCTTAAGAAACTTCATCCTTGAAGTTGACTTTAGATAGATTCAAGCTGGATTCACTTGGGAATTACAATCATAATTTACCTCCTTACCAAACAAATTAGGTTAAATCAGGTATAATCCTGCAATATAGACTAATGGGAACCCTTATATAGTTAAATCATATGCTACATCAAGGCAAGTTTAGAAATTACTGGTTCAACTTGGTTTTTAGAACTCTTTATCTTTTGTAATTGATTTGGTTGCATCATTAGAATCACTTTATTCCTTATAACAATGGGTCTTAAAATTTTACTTATGTTGGCACTGCTCTTCTGCCTATTAGCGCCTCCTTTCAATTTTTGCTGAATTTTGGGTAACTTGTGACAAAATTTTTGCCCAATTTCCATTTTGAAGTATCAAAAGGTTATAACAGGCCGATCAGATGTCTGTGCTTTGCTTGGTATTGCTGGCAATTCAGACAATTAGTTACAGAACCTGTGGCTGGCATCTTCCTTCTGAGGCAAACTTCACATTTAAAAAAAAATTGGATGCACCTTGTTGGTACCAGAGTGAGCTGTACAGATTTAAGTCATTGAAAATTTGAAATTTCTTGATATCATGATTCACTATCTTAGTCATAGCATCCCTTTTTGCACTAGAATAGTCATGATAGAGGATGATTTATTCGGCCTTGCCTCTTTTCATCTCTGCTACAATCTGCCTTAAAATTTCTCCTCATTTCTTTATGGCCGAATTACTTTAGTGATGCTATCTTTTACAGGGAGAGGATAATATGCACATATTAAGCTACAAGTGGTAAAAGCACATTGTTCCAAGGAGACAATTTTAAGCTACTGAATAGATTGTCATAAAATTTTTCCAATCCCATTAATCAAGATTTAGGGTTTATAATTGTTGGTTAACAGATTTGTCACCTAACTTTACATACTCACACCCGGACAAGTGACAAATGTAATCAACAGTTGAGCCCAATATATTGGTATTTTACACAGTTTTTCTGCTTATTTAACAAGGCGTAGCTACCTTCTACAGATATTCTGAGGAATTTCAACTTGAGGTTGCTTTTAACCAGAAAGCAAGATAAAGGCAAAGCTTTTAACCAGAAGGCTATAAAGGCGAATCTACAACTCTAACTCTAACTCTAGAAGTTAACAGACTTTGACAACACAACATATATTGAAGATACTATACATACACAGGAATTCACCACCTTAAATGAAATATCAACAGATAGATTACTCGAAGCAGTGAGCAAGATTTAATAACACCCAACCACCAAGATCACATGAATACCATTAACATCAGCAGAAATATATTCAACTTAAGAACATGAATTCAATAATCACAACACAAAGTCCATGATCATCCAAATCTCCACTGTATTAAATTAATTGCATATATCATAGAAGCTGAAAACAAAATTTAACCATCACCCTTCCCAGAAACAAAGTTTTGCAAAAGATTCATAATTCGACCAACTATCAAGAATATATAGCTAGGCTAAACCATAATTGTCTAGAAAACCATAACGGCTTCTTGAAACAACCGATTAAAAGATTGTTTAAACAATAATAATAATAAGGGGCCCACCATAGCCAATACTTTTAGAGCATGCAAGAGATAACTAAAAAAAAAACATGAAATTAAAATCAATTCAAGATTTGTAAGTGTACGTCGCCATCGTCCACCTCGTCCATTTCTTCATCTTCCCTCGACTGTTCGCCTTCTCCAGTGACACTTTGTGCCGCTTGGGGTACCTATGCTCACAATTTGGCTTTGTATGCTCTGTACTTGTTGATAACAGGTGTTAATGCCATGCCAGGTGGAGTTCCGGTCATGCTGATGCAACGCTTCCTTTTCATGATAGCTTGGTCGGAGTCAGTCACTTTTCGATACACTTCCTCGATGCTATTTTTGCAAGTGCTAATATAAGCTGCCATCTTAGAAAGTCCACCCAATGACTCCCCAGTAATTGCACTGTAGTTTACTATCTCCTCTGTCACCACCTTCTTGAAATTTTGTTTGATCACCTTGACATCCAATAGTTTTTCATCATCCGATCCATTGGCCTCAACATCCAAAGCAGCAAAATCTCTTTTAAGCGTCATCATCTCTTTGTAATAAGTTGCCACTGCTTTTCCCATTTCTTCTTCAACTGCAGAAATAATATAGATCTTCCATTCTAATGCATTAGTCCATACGCCGGTATCTAGTTCTTTAGGATCAGCTATGACTTCTTCAGTCATTAGAATACTGGGGTCCATGGTAGTGATTTCTCGCACTTCCTTAGAGGCTAAATTTAGACTGTGGTGATCACTTCGGGCTTTCTCAAATTCTACTATGAAAACTTCCCTTTTAGCATGAATGGAGTCAAATAATTTCACTGCCTCTTTGATAAATATGAGACCATCGAAGATGATCTTCTCAACCCACTGCTCCATAGCTTTTCTCAAGGACAAAGAACTTTTAACTTGTTGGAGCAAATTCGTGTCAAGGTTAGGAAGTTTAACAACGGAGGAAGTTCTAGTGGAGGGAGTTATCACTTTAACAATTGAATTGGCAAAAGAAGACAAAGAACTTACATGTGCTAGCAGCTTCGAATTTTCATTCTGCAAATCTTTCACCCTTTTAGAGATGTTATCCACTGAATAGTGCATGTGGTATAAATCACCCTCGGTAGTCGATGGCCTTAGATCCACTCGGCTCACTTTGAAATCTGCGTCAGTTATTTCATCTTCATTCTTCTCAACTAGTGGGTCTGCAATTTTTGAACACTGATTTCCCGTGGTGGCATCAGTCACTATCCTGGACATCCTCTTTGCACGTTTTGGTTTTGGTACCATCTGCAACAAACTGGCAACAGTATCGATGCCTTCATCAGCTGGAACGGTGTACCTCTTCTGCTTTTGGACTAACTTCTTTAACCAGTTCGGAGATGAGGCTGGTGTATTGGCAACATTGTCAGTGGCCGTTATCGGTGCATGATGGGGGTTTTTCTCAGGCATCTCTTTTTGTTGAGGGGAATTAGGTGGACTGAGTAATGAATGCAATAAATTATCTTCTCCTAACTGTGAGAAGATGAAAGAATTAGAATCACTTACATGATTGTTTGGCGGGGGCACATGGTCAGCCTTAGATGATAAGGCATCCAATCTGGTATTTCTTTTCATTACTTGAACATCTTGCTCACAGGGGGTCTTCAACTTGCCAAGTTCCTCAGGTGGACCTTCACTGTCACCATTCAGTTGTGAGCTGACTCTTTGCAGAGTTGGGTCCAAACTGGATGCTCTTCTATGTGAGGTGGCAGACTGGGACCTGGCTTGATTCTGAGAGGCTGAGTCCCTTGGTGTTGATGAACTAGCACACTCCTTAGTCTTTGTTTGCAACCATTTTTCTGTCCTTCTCAAAACATGAAATGACAGCAACATAACATCTGTAACCTCCTTCTCAGACCATTTTATTGGGGGCAAAGGTTCCCTAGACACTGTATCATATCCTTCTCCCAGAAGACTTGAAAAATCATCAATTATATCTGGGACTTGAATATTTAGCTTGAAGGTACGGACTTGATCAACAGTCAACCTCATCCACTTCCTTTTCTAAACTTCCCTTTCATCAATACAATCTTTCCAAAAATCTTCAAGCTGAGGAAAGTGTGGGTGAGAACCACCTCCATGCATATTTTCCTTTATAAAAATTTTGCTGTCAAATGATAAACGGGGGGACAAACTATGAAGGTTAAATTCAGATAACAATTTGTCCACATTCCGTGCACTATCATTGCTTTTGCATGAATAGAAAGACAAAGACACAGGAAAAGAATATCCTTTCTTTTTCATTGCCTGATATTTGACATTTACCGCTGCCATTTGGTGGCAAACTTCCAGCAACACCAAATAGTCGGAGGAGTATCGCGGCAATTTTAATGGGGCATTTTCATAACCCCCAATCCTTAAATATGAGAAGCGATTAAACTGAATATAAACACTCCCGAATTTTGTGACCAATGTAAATGCCTCTACAGAAAATCTCTTCTCTATTGAACCATCAATTCTTTTGGCTAGCATCATAGAAAAAGTATCATTCACATGTCGGAAATCTTTCATAGCTTCATTTCTTTGCAATTGGGGGAAAATTTGATACAGACGTGCTTGCCGAAGAACTCCTTGAAGTCCTCAGACCAGGCCAAGCAGCCTCTTTTCGAGCCAAGATGTAGACCAACTGGGAGGACATGTGAAAGCTTACGCTTCATGTAAAATTCACTCGCTGCTCATGTAGACAATCGCTGATGATTTTCGGCCAGTCAATCTGGTGGTCTCCGCAAATTAACAAAATAAACTTGCACATCCAGAACTCAAAGACATCTGACTCAGGACTGCCAACTACCCTATTCAACAAGGTTATCATGTCTGAGATTTTTTCTTTGGAATGGCTTCTTTTCAGATTGGCAATTAGCCGGGACTTTCTAGTCTTTTCTTCTTCCAACCAACGTTTAGCGACACATGTATGACACCAATCCTCCTCCTTATTATAGTAATTCTAGGCTGAGGAAACATAAACATCAACATTATCTTCATATTCCTCCAAGTCCAGAGCCGAAGCAACAGATTCAGAATCAATTTTACCTACCACAGTACCGCTAGTAGTTTTTATCTCTCGAGAGTCTAGGAAATAACCATTTGTGCATACAACTATTAACTTGGGACAATGCACAGTAAGTGGAAAGCCTCCAACTTTATGCAAGCCGCTGCTGATAATTTTTCTCCGCCAAAGGAGTTCTTTTCTTAGACCGCATTCTTCCCCAAAAATCATCTAAATCAACATGGCCCAAATTCATATCCCTCACTTCAGAAAGACCATTCTCTATAATGGAGGCCACAGATGTCCCTTGGAACTTAAATTTCATTTTTATGTGCTCTAGAAACCAGAAAACAAGAGACTCGGAGATATACGCAGAGAACGGAGAATGGGGCAAGACACCAACAAAGAATTCTTTGTGCTCCTCAAAGAAGATATGAAACCTTTATAGAGAGAAGAGTTGCTAGCTATGCTGACCTGTGAGGGTAAAACTGAGCTGAAATTCCGCACGTAGCGAGCTAGCCATTTGTTCTTCTGCAATGCATTCTCTTTGCACATAATATCATCTTATGTGAGCTTTAAAATTAATTCAAGTAATTTCTAATAAATTCCCCCAAGAAAGATATTAAATATTGGCGGCAGATTTGTCATTATAACCCATAAATGCATGCCTCGACTTTCCCTCCAAGAACGACACCACCATGTCCGCATGTACCTCAAATTGAATGCATAAGGACAAGTGTCAATCTTCAGTACAATATGCCAGTGCAGCTGACATCACTTGGGAAAGTGCGCAACGCGAAGTCAGCGAGTTGGGCAAAGTATGAATTCTTGAACTAGGAGACGAAGATTCAAAACTTAAAAGAATCTCCGACCTCCCGACTACAAAGGGAAGACTCCATACGAAGACAACAAAGGCTCAAGGCACGAGAAACTCAAGGCAAGTCGGCAAGTCGGGCGGTTCAGGAATTTGTGACCCTGCCGACTTGACTTCAAAAATGCAAAGAATCACCGACTCGTGAAAATGACTAAGTAAATTAGGCCTGAAGGAGGAGCTAAGTGAAAAGGATGACAACGAATGCAAAGGAAAAACAAAGGACGAACTTAGGACGCCTTTTCTTTAAAAGAAAGGAAGGCAACAATAATCAACTTGTTCATCACACAAGATGATATATTTTATAGTGATAGATTTCAGCGCACGAATTTTCTTCCTAGGTTTAGCAATTCCACTATACATAATCAACTATTCATCTATTAGCATTGCCAAGCCACTCAACCAGAAATGCCATTTTGAATGCCAAGGAATCCATCTCGATTACAAACCACTATCTTTGTTAACAAATCAACAACTACAATCATAAATGATGTTTTCTTTTGATGCTATAGTCAATCTTTCTAATCAGCTCCATTAAATTACTTACCAAGGAAAATATAACTTATAATACATATGCAGCGGATGGCCTAATCAGATTTCAAAGATAAGGGAAGGAGATCAACCTTACAAATATAGGTTGGGATTATGATATTGAAGAGTCTTTTTATTGTTTAACCAAACGAATAAATTGCCTTCCAAGATTTGTCTACTTGAAACATCAACAGATGACCCAACTGACTTCGAACCACTGAACTGTAGAAAACAACCAGTACTATCAAGTTCACCACAAGTTGACTTATTAAGAGTTCAATGTTTCCTCAAAACAAGACAAGACCTTCAAAAGGAAAATTCCCAAGGTTAGATTGACAATAACATGCCTGCAACTTATAATTCAATAATTTAGAAAGTGCAATAACCTTTTCCAGTGGTCCATAATCTCGAAATACCATTTTTCAACATGCTATGCAAACAACTTCAAGTTCACTACCAAGTTAAGGCTTAAAAGACCACCATAAAAAATTCCTTCATTGTTACTAACAACGATTCACGACTTCTTTCTGTATTGAACTTTTTAAAGGTGTATCATTTATTAAGAAACATCTTCATTGGTTCACAAGTTCTCCTTTTATTTTCTTGTACCAAGAAGTACATGGTTTAGAGTCACTAATCAAGAATGTAGTGACTTAAAGGTGTTCTAGTTCAATCTTAACTGCAACACTTATTCAAAGATCATGACAAACATAGAAAATTTGGATCCCTACAAGAGCTTCTGACAAAGAAATATTATTATTGTTATAGCCACTTGCAATAATCCTAACAAGAGAATGACAATGAAACCTTTCCTTGCTTAAAGAAGACAAGACTTGCCAAGCCTTCCTTAAGTAGAATTCTTCTCAAGTTAATAAATCTGCCATAATATTATTCACCCTTTGAAGACAAAACATAAAACTAAGGAAGACTAGCATTCATCACAAGACTAGGTCAAGAAGAAAGAAACTCTATAGGCCATTAGAGATGCATCTCCTTTTTGGGTCTTGTTGACTACAAGCCTACTTTATAATCAAATGTACTTAAGAGATATGCCTTTTAGGCTTCAAGATCTAATAAAGCTCAAACAAAACACATTATTGATGCTTCTTTATAAACCAATAAAGCATAAGTATTCTCAAGTGGGTAACACAATCCAATACTCTATGCATTACTAACATTAAACATCCTTGTGTATCTTGAAATTGACACACTATAACCTACATAGCCATACAATTAATCTTAACACAACTTCAAACACACACAATAAGTCAAATCTCTAAGGAACGTTTGCACCTTGAGCACCACTACTTTCTCTAAAAAGAAAATTCAAAAGAAAACAAAACCAAAATCTCATAGAATTCCTACTCAAAAACTCCTATAGTGTAGTCATATGCTTTAGAGGAGCATGACTTACCTTCAATAGCCTTCAAAGTCCATAAAACCAATGATAAGACTACAATTAACACTTCCACCTAGTTTAAACACTCTAGGTTGTTGACACCTAATTAGTTAGCTTCATTCATTACGACATTACCAATGCTTTCAAGACTTCTTATTGCCTATATTATAAATTGGTCTAGAACAAAGGACACATGAATAATACTAAAGATTATGGGACCTTCAACAATTAAGGTTCTGGCGCTCGGACCCGCTCACCCCGGCTCGGTTCTTGGCCTATCCCTTGTGCCTGAGAGTCTCCTGTTGTGGTGTGTGGATCGAAGGTCACTGAAAATGAAGAATTTTATCGCAACACAGGAGTGATATGCAGATTTAATGGATTCTGGCCCTCTCTGCCAAATCTCCACAATTGGGTCATGGAGTCTTGGAAGCCACTGGTTGAAGGTAAGATTGAGTTGTTTCCTTGTGCAAGGGGATTCTTTATTGTGACATTTGCTTCTTCAGAGCAGCGAGACTTAGTGCTCGATGGCAGGGTTTGGTTGTGGGGGGAGCATTCCCTCTCCATCAAGCCCTAGACTCTCTCCTTCAATCCCCTAACTGAGCCGCTCAACATCAGACCTATTTGGGTTCGTCTCCCAAATCTTCCTCTCCAGTTTTGGGAGGATTCTTGCTACGAGAGCATAGGCAATGCCATTGGCTGTTTCCTTAAGGTTGATTCTACAACCTCTTTCATGGGACATTCCACGGTAGCTCGCATCCTTGTGGATATTGACATATCTAAACCTCTTAATGGCGGATGTGGTCTTGATGGTAGGGGAAAGGCCTTGGAAACAACTGTTGGATTATGAGGGTATTCCTTTTAGATGCAGAAGGTGTTTTGCTATTGGTCATTTGGCCTCTAGTTGTCCTCTCTCGCATCACAAGGGAGCTGCAACTTGGTGGAAGGATGCTCTTGGATCACCTGACTATTAGTGCATCACAAGAGGACTGTTCGTCTCAGGGGGATGATTCCTCTGAGGAGGCTGTGCTCCCTGTTGGGGATGCTAATGAGGGGGTGGCGAAGGCTGCTGTTGCAGATCCCTCGCACTCTTTGGACTCTTCTGATCACTTATCTGCTCATTTGTCGGCTCCTCCTGCTTGGAGCAGGCTTGCTTTTGCTATTTCGGATTCTTCTTCTTTAGTTTTGCCTTCTTCGGGCTCGGTGTCCCTGCATGTAGATTCTTTGGCACTTGTTGGCGTTCACTGTGAGCCCTCATTGCTCATGGCTTCGGTGGAGGCTCCTCCCTCTCCTCGTTCCGTTGTTCCTGGTTCTGACCCCTGGATTGTGGTTCAACGTAGGAAGAAAGGTCCTTTGCTCTCTTTTGGCAAAGGTTTTAGATGTTCTAGGTCAGGATCTGGTGTTGTGTAGATCCTTGTTGTTTGTTCTCTAGCTGGGCTATTGTGCCTGTGTTGTCATTCTGCTGTTCCTGGTCTGCTGCTGGGATCTGGCTTCTGCAACTTGGTTGCTGTTGTTTTGTTTTGTCCCCTATTTTTCTTCCCTTGTGGCCTTGTTTGTAAAGGGTTCAACCCCTTGTTAGCTTCTTATCATAATAAAAAACAATTAAAAATGGGCCTTGTCAATCAATTCCATTTGCATCTTGGAATCTATAATATAAAGTTTCAGATGCAGGGGACTTAACAATAAGTTGCATCAAAACTCTGGTCCACTTGTACAACGAACAATTTAATGGATAATAGCATAATGTAGTTCATTTAATAAGATGCCCATATTTCGTGCCATGGTCGTTCATTTAATTTGGGAACAAGATAACATCAATAAATAGTTCAAAAAACCTTCTTTTGAAGGATTACCATTCCTTAGAAAAAATAGGAATTGGCCTTGCCAATAATTTAGAACTCGTGGAGACTATACTAGTAGCTTATTGTAGTGAGCTACTTATGCTTGTGATATTACAGATTGAATTGGGAGTTATCCACTTAGTGATATATAGTTAGCACAAGAACGAAAGATAATACAATCTTCTAATGTTGTAAATTTTATATAATTCTTAACTATCCCTTAAAGAAGTTACATTATTGCTAGGTCTCTAAGCATGCATCTGCCCTTCAATGTTAACACTATAATAACATTCCATACCAAATCATTGCAACAAAATTATCATAATACAATTTAGTTAGTTACCCATAATTTTGTTAGGGTCCAAATCAAGTATGGTCTTGTCTTGATAATCTTCAAAACCATAAGAATACCAACCCAAACAAGGAAGATGATCTTTAGGTTAATGTAGAAACATCCCTAAATTTTAATAACCACAATTATATTTCATTTTATAACCATATTGTGATTGAATTTACTCCAAAGGCATTTTAAAATAGAAATGAATTACCCATGCAAAAGACCTTTCTATTCTGATGACAACCATCTTGATCCACCAAGTATCCATCTTTGGGTGTGCAATTGAAAACCTTCCAATTTGGTCACTGTAATTCCTTGGTTGCTTGCCCAAGTCTATCTTGTTTCCTTACACCTTTTGTTGCCTTCAATCTATCTTCAAGAAATTGCACTCTTGCTACTTATATCAATAGAACACATTCTTGATGACCCATTAGACCCTTAGGTATGAACCGTGCTATGATACCATGTGTAACCCTCCAACCAGGCTACTAGAAAACATGCCATTTTTTTGATAATTTCTTAATCTCTCTTATTTCATCTACAACAGGGAATTGTGATCCAATGATAGTATCAAGTTCCCTTGGTAAGTCATTTTGAGCTTCTCACGGGCAAGAATGAGTTTCTTAGAGATAAGGATAGCACTGGGTTTAAGAATTCGATAACCAAGTTCATGTTGTTTTCAAGCACTCGTATTAGAGAATATTAAGCACATTGATGCCCTAGTCTAACACAAATCAAAAGGACTAACGGGTGGTGTGAGGGCCATTCATCTTGTTGAGATGGGTGATTGTGTATTGTCCCACCCCTTTCTAAGACTCAAATTTTTTAATTTTCTGTGGTTTAGCTGAACCTGATGTGTTTGTGTGTGTTTGAACATAACATATGTTTTGCATGCAATAACATTCATTGAAAATAGAGCTTTGAAGATACCCAATTGCTTATTTATGCGAATAATGTACTAAACATTAAAATTAAACATTAAAAAGAAATGCAAAGTATGCAGGCACAAGAAATGTCGCCGCCAACTACAGGATATGAACTCGTCCCTACAACTCAATATGATCAGGCACTGACAATTGAAGATTTCATATTCCCCCCAATGATGGAGTATGACTCAAGCAGTTATAATGGGAAGTTTCCACCAGCTTCAGCGAATGGACCAGTGGAGGATTTTAGTGATTGTCATCCATTCGAAGGTGAACATCAATTGAAGAAACAAGCGAAGTACAAGCTTTCCAGCAGTCGACAGGAAATATGCCACCAAGGGTATATCAGAGAAATCCGTGAATGCAGGATCCTCTAACCACCTCAACGCCTCCAAACAACTTTCATACACCGCTGGATCCAAATGCAAGTAACAATCCAAGCTATCCAAGGGATTCAGCTGAATATAGGCAGATGGATGTTCCACAAAGAACAACTCCACAATACAGTGTTCCACAATAGAAAGAGACGTAGAGGGTTAGTCCTTCTTCAAGTTTAGATGCCAAAGATGATCTCAAGAGACTAGGACATTATGTTGTTCAAGAACTCAAGAAGGTAAAGATTAGTTTTCCATTGATGGAACTAATGAAGGTTCAAGAGTTGAGAGATACCTTTCTGGGAAGTCTAAGGGACAACAAAATCAGAAATAGTCATTAGAGCATACCAGAGGCTTCAACTTCAACTACTTCTCCCATATCAAGTCAACCTCGTGCTAACACAACACAAAACACCAATGTAGCCCAATCAGGACTATTTCAATCGCAAGAACAGTCGAACATGGTATATGTAGCACAAAATGTACTTGAGGCAGCAAGGCAGGTGCAAGAGAAAACCTCTAAGAAGGAAGAGTCAACAGCTACTACTAGCACAGCAAAAGGTCAAGACGTCAAGGTGTAGACACATACATTGAAAGAGTCAAGCTTCATAGCTTTGAATAAGAAGTCAGTGGTGTTTTATCAAGGAAGAGATGAGTCGACACCATTCCTTCTATTGGTAAGGATTTTTGGAAAATTATTGACTAATTGTTTAATGGATTCAGGAGCTTCGAGCCACGTCATGCCACTTGCCATATGTAAGAAGTTAGGCATGGTTCCAACTCAGACCACCAAGAAGGTTACACAGTTAGACAAGACAGAAGTTCTGGTCGTTGGAGAATTACACAATATCCACATGCAGCTAGCAGCTGACCCCAGAATTCAACATTATATTGATATATCAGTTGTAGACATTCCATAAGGCTATGAGATGCTGCTAAGTAGGGATTGGTTGCGCAAACTCAATGGATATGTATTGACATATTTCTCACACATGTGGTTATCATGGAAAGGATTGCCAAATCAGATCAGGATAGACAATACTCCCTGACTGAAGCTCACTATCATGGAATATGGCGAGGACAATGAAATTTTGTTTATAGAATCCGATCTTGGCGTATATAAACCAAAGGTTCAAGAAGTGCTCATGTTGCAAAATTCAACTGAGGTGTTATAGAGAGTGATCATAAGACTCCTTTAGATGAGGAGAATGAAGGCATGTTCAAAAATTTCAGAAACTTCGTTTTGAGAAATGTTAAGTAGAGTCTAGAACTCGGAGGATATGCCAGAATTCATGATTTGTTGCTACCAAATTGGTGCCGAGTACATAACGCCTTCCATTCGGAGTTCACATGTGAATTGTGCAAAGTAGCTCTTGAGCAGGTCAAGAAAAGAATTTTGGAGCCATTAAAACTGGAAGCAGAACAAGAGAAGCTAGAGATAGAAGAGCTTTCCACTAATGAGTCTTCCACAGAAGACGATAGTTCCACTTCAGGAGAAGAAGACATACAGTAAATAGTTTCAAGAAAATATGAAGAGAAGAGTGAAGAAAAGAAAAGTGAAGATAAAGGTCAGAGTTCAAAGCAGGGAACAGATCAGGTCTATACATTGAGATTTGATGGATCTAAATCCAAACAAGGATCTGGAGCTGGCTTTGAATTGATCAGTCTAGTTGGAGAGACTTACTTATCAGCATTGAGATTGCAATTTCCATGCACAAATAATGTTGCAGAATATGAAGCCCTAGTACATGGATTACTCTTAGCTATCAAGAAGAAAGCTAAAATCTTGCATGTTTTTGGGGACTCAGAAGTTGTCATTAAGCAGGTTAGAAAGCAATATGTGTGTCATGATAGACGTTTAAAGAGGTATAGAAACAAAGTATGGGATCTCATAGAGAGCTTTGACGCTTTCAACATCAAACCCATATATAGGTCAAAAAATCAAGTTGCAAACGCATTGGCTCAAGCAGCAGGGTCTTTGGCACCATTATCAATGGAAGGGTTAAGGAAGTTTACTATTGAAATGACATCGGTTCCCTCAGTTTGAGATAATATCACAAAATTTCAAGTGTTTGAGGATGACAAACATATACTTGATTTTTTTAACAAACTCCAGGATATTTACAACACAGATTATTGATGAAGGTGAGATTGAAGAAGCAGAGATTGATCTTGATGGGATAATGAATTTGAAGAATAATACAATCCCAAGAGGAATGATAGAGCTTGAGCGACTTTTTGACACTGACAGGTTAAATGCTCCTCAATCTTGAAAAGAGGAAGGAAATAAGTGTGACACAGTGAACCTGGGAACATAAGAAAATGTGAAGAATTTTTTCATCGGCAAACTCTGTACACCAGAGGAAAGAGAGAATATCATTAAAGTTACAATGGAGTTTGAAGATGTCATTGCATGGAACTATGAAGATCTCAAAACATATGATACTTCTATCATCACTCACACAATTCCCCTCAAGCCCGGAAGTAAGCCTTTTCGGCAAAGGTAAAGGCTTGTCAATCCTCTATTGGAATCACTTATATACGAAGAAGTCAAGAAGCTTCTGCAAGCCCATATTATTTTTCCAATAAGGCACTCCACATGGGTCGCCAATTTAGTACCTGTTCGTAAAAAGAATGGTGAGATCAAGTTATGTGTTGATTTTCGAAATCTCAATAGAGCCTCAGAAAAGGATAATTACCCATTGCCTTCACTCGAGGAAGTCCTTCAAATCGTAAATGGATTGCAAATGATGTCCTTTCTGGATGGATATTTAGGGTACAACCAAGTCATGGTTGAAGAACAAGACAAGTTGAAAATAGCTTTCACCACCAAACGGGGGATTTTCACATACAGGAGGATGCCATTTGGGTTAATCAACACTGGAGCTACATTCCAGAGGGCCATGGACATCGCATTCAGGGACATAGTCGGGAAATGCATTGTAATATATATGGATGACTTAACAATGTTTTCAAAGATAAGAGAAGACCATGTGATGCATTTAAGGAAAGTGTTTGAAAGATGTCAACAATATGGTATTTCTCTTAATCTGAAAAAATGCATTTTTGGAGTTGCCCAAGGCAAACTGTTGGGGCATGTAATCTCAGCAGAGGAGATTTCAATTGATCCTGATAGCGTGGAAGCAATACAGAGGGTAAGTATGCCTGCTAGTAAAAAGGAGTTAAAATCTTTCTTCGGAAAGATCAATTTTGTCAGAAAATTTATCAATGGGTTCATAGAAATAGTGAAACCACTCAATGAGATGTTGAAGAAAGATGCCAAGATGGACTGGACTCCACAATCAAGGAAATCATTCGAAGAAATCAAGAGGGCTATTGCTACGGCTCTAGTTCTTATTAGTCCTGACTATATGAAACCATTCTATTTATACTCATTTGCATCAGATCACACATGTGCGGGCATCCTGACCCAAAGGACAGAAGAAAGGGATGAACATCCCATTGCTTTCATGAGTGCTCCATTCAAAGAGGCAGAGCTAAGATACCCATGTGTTGAAAAGCACGCTTATGCGCTAGTAAAAGCTATCAAGAAATTCAAACATTACATTCTTAGACGCAAGGTGTATGCTATAGTACTAGATGCCGCAATAAAAACCTTGTTAATGCAAAATGAGCTAGGAGAGAGAAGAGGCAAGTGGGTTGCTATCATACAAGAATATGACATAGAGATTTAACCCATGAAGTTAGTTCGAGGTTAGGCACTTACAGAAACAATAGTTGTTAAAGGACTCGGGTTGGTTAATCAAGCATATGTGCTAGAAGAGGTGTCGCCTGATGAGTGGTATGATGACATTGTATACTATCTGCTCACTCAAAGGTGTCCACCATACATGAACCCATCACAGGGAAGAGCATTGAAATACAAGAGTCAAAGATTTATGCTACAAGGAGCGGTCTTGTTTCGATAGAATCATGAAGGGGTTTACCTAAGATGTGTCGGTAAGAAAGAAGTAGGACAAATAATGGAACAATTTCGTGATAAATTTGGAACTTGTCATGGTGGTGGATTGGTAACAGCTCACCAGATCTTGAGGGCAGGATATTACTAGCCCACTTTGTTCAACGACACCCATCAACATGTCAAAACTTGCCACACATGCCAGGTAGTTGCTTTGAGAGAAAGGAATCCTGCGATGCCGCTACAACCCGTGTTTGAAGTAAGGCCTTTTGCTCAATGGGGCCTCAATTTTATTGGTATGATTAATCCACCTTCCTCAGCACATCACATGTATATTCTAACCGCTACTGATTCTTGTACTAGATGGTCAGAAGCTCATGCATTCAAACTGTGCACTTCAGATGTTGTCATAAAATTTCTTGAAGAAAACATTATCACCAGGTTTGGATGTCCACACGCATTAGTTTGTGATAATGGGTTTGCTTTCACTTCACTTAAGTTTTCTAATTGGGCTTTTGAATATGGTATTACATTGAAATTTTCTTCCAATTACTATCCGCAAGGGAATGGCCTAGTTGAATCAACGAATAAGAATTTATTGAATGCAATCAAGTGATTGTTGGATAAGAACCCAAGGGATTGGCATACCCAACTAAAGTTTACTCTTTGGGAAGACAAAACTTGAGTGTAATCCTCCCTAGGTACTTCTCCATACCACTTAGTCTATGGCCAGGACCCGATCTTTCCTATACAACCGAGGATCCCAACACTTCAATTTATGCAAGACTACATGGATCAAGATGAGAGAGTTCAAACTAGGCTTTCACAACTGTTACACCTAGAAGAAAAGCGAGACACAACTTTAGACAAATTCATGAAACATCAAGGTGTAGTAAAGTGTTGGTTTGATTGTCAAGCAACAGTAAAGTCCTTCAGGATTTCAGATCAAGTTTTGTATTGGGATAAAGCACATGAACGAAGAGAAGATCACGATAAGTTTGATTACCTCTGGAAAGGTCCATACCAGATTGCAGAAATCTTGGGAGAAAACACTTTCAAGTTGAAAACTTTGACTGGAGAAAACATACCATTGCCCGTTAATGGGCAATACCTGAAACATTATTTCCAAACCTAAGTTCCTGGGAGGAACTTTTCTTGTATATAGTTAGATTAGGTGTTCCCGTTTCTGTAGGTTTGTTTTCCTTAGCCTTTTGTGCTTTAGTTTGCTTTAGATTTAGTTGTTTGTTTTAGTTTAGCTTGCTTTGTTTTAGGTTTGGTGTTTTAGGTTTTGTCGTTCAGGGGGTTTTCATTGCATGAAGGAGTGATTAACTTTCAAACACACTTTGGTTGATTTCATGAGGTTATGTTAAGTCCATTCCTTGCATAAATGTCCATGAAATTCTTAAGGATCGGAAGGTAATTTTTTTTAGCTTATCTTTTTACTAAGATCTGTACTTGACTCAAGAATGGAATCATACATTGCATCTTGACATGGATATCTTTGGTTATTTGTTTAAAATGTTTAATCTTAAAATGAACGCTTCATTGTTTTCTTCTGACAAACTTGCGTTAGATGGATAGATCCATTGTAGATTCCATTGCTAGTGTTGAATAGCATGATTGTTTGTTCTTAGGAGAGGAGTCAATTGTTTAGTATGACTTGAAGTATTTCGAGATCTTATACCTTACATACTTAAGATCCCGAAGTCGCTAAGTTAGTCTGGGTGAGCTTGAATTAAGTGAGATAGTTCATGGTTCCACTGCACTCCATAATAAGCATTCCCGCACTCCTCCATTCCATCCATCGCTTCGTATATGTAATAAATCTTTCGTCTGTATTATCTTCTCTGTTAAATAATGAACTCAAGTCTAATGTCTGAGTTGTTCATGTAATCTAGTTCATCATATACTCCAAGTAATGAGTTGAGAATTTGGAGTTTATCCATGTCAATATCCATTCATATGACCTTAGTCACCACAAAGAAGACAGGGTCAATATGTTGGTATTTCCATCTCTTCTACCTAAATACATTGATTTGCCATCATGTACCCGTTTTAGGAAAATCTATTCCATCTTCACCATCATGCAAAGTCTAAAAGCATATGACCACACACCTTTCACTATCCATCCCTTTCATCCATCTCCATCCATCATAGCCTTTATCCATTTACCATTTCCTAATCATGATCAATGAATGTAAGTGTTGTTTGAACGAGAAGCTTGCACCCATCTACCCATTCCATTATTTCACAAAATAACAATTTGGATGCTTTTACCCATGAAAAGAAAAATTTAAGATCTTCATACCTTTGAACACAAATGCCAGAAATCAAAGAAGAACATACTCAAAAGGCTATTTCATTTCATATTCTAGCCAAAAAGGGGAAAGGTCTAGGTATTTAAGTTGAGAAGCTAAACCTTCAGAGGCTTCTACATCCAAAGAATCCATCTCCATCCATCCCATTCCATTCCATTCCATTCCATCTATTACTTCATACCACGAAATGAAATCAAAAAAATTCTAAGTCTGCGTGGGTTATGAAGTTACTATGAAGTCATTATCCACTTGCCATTACTCCATTCATATAACCCTTCCATCTGCAAGCTTCAAAGTTTAGTTCGGTACCTACAAACGTTGATTATGGTTTCATTCCATTCCATTCAAGCCACTATATCCTCTGTTTCCCTCTACTACCCATTATCCTGTATTTTCCACCTTTTATTTGGTCTATGTTTTGGACGTGCCTTATGTCTACTTGTTTTGCATAATCCACATCATAGTCCACTATTGCCGTCCACTTTTCATCCAATCATTATCATATCCGTCATTCCTTACCAACATCAGTAAGTACAATGACATGACATGGTTTTTTGTATGGATTATCATTTTTTCCATGGAATCAGACTCTTGAGTTCTCTCCGTTCATATCCTTCACCCCATGTAAAAGATTCAAAAAAAAAAAGAGAAAAAATGAAAATAGTAAAGAGAAATCCTTTCGTTCACAGGTGAAAACCACCTTTGGTGGCGCCTTGGATAAGTACCATGGCGAAAACCTGGCAAACAAGCGTCATGCATAAAGACACAATGTCTCATTTCATTCCATACCATTTCCAACCATTTTATCTGCTTCTCTCATGTACTCACACCCATTCATTCGCCTTCCATGAACTTGCGAGCTTAAGACAGGTGAACTTAGACGATCTTAGTCTCTAAGGGATGGGAACGAATATATGCGCACATACTCGGATCCTTGGAATATGGATGGTCATGCTGGCAGTTGGTTTTGAATATGTGATCAAGTAGTTGTGTCTATACGCCTGGTTTGTGGGTGTCCTCAGGGATTTTGAAGTTATGATTCCTGTTTATCTTTGGAATGCATGAAGAACTTTAAATGAAATGCCTATCTTATGAAACAATAGAGATGAAATGTCTTGATACAATTTATGCTTCTGTTCTTCTTTTAATTACGTTTCTTAGTCACTGGATGAACTTGAAGAAGTTATGTTGAAGATTTTGGGTGTTGAATGGGCTTTTATTCTTGAAATGTTCAAGAACATTTCTCTCATGGAGTTGCCAGATGTTGTAACCTAATCACACATTGCCCCATTGCAAATGGGGACCCCCTAGTTTTCGCTTAGGTTTCATTAGGTTTTCGAGTCTTAGCTTAGATTTTGGTTCAAAATGCATGCAAGAAGGGACAAGAGACAAGTCAAATCCATTTCATGCCTTAGAATTTTTCACAGGATGCTTTGAAGGGTTGAGATTGAAGTTTATGAGGTGTAAGCCAAGCCCTGCCTCCAAACCTGCTCTACCTGGGCGGCCTTGGCATGGGGTCATGGACTCAACCTCCTGCACATGCACTTCTCCAGATAGAGCCTCCAGGTGTGCCTTAGGAGGAATGATATCAAGTTTACAAGGTTTTAAGACAAAGAAATGATAAGCTCCAAGGTAAATTCACGAGTTTGAATGACTCTAAGGCATCAAAAGGAAGAATCCAAGCATCATCTCCCAACCCGCCCAACCTGGGCGGCCTCACAAGGTGCTCATGGATAATGTCACCACTAGGAGAGTTCATCCACACACTGCCTTCAAACCTGCCCAAGGAAGAAAGACATCAAGTTTGCAAGGTTTTAAGCACAAAGATAAGGAGATGATGAAATTCTAATGAAAGTTTATAAGTTTAAAGGAGTCAAATGCATTCCAAGTAAAAATCTAAGGGTCATCTCAACCCCACCCTACCTGGGCAGCCTCAAGAGGGGGTCTTGAACTGTGCCATGTCCTACACTGCACTCTCCATACATTGCTTCCCAAACTGCCTAGGGTGAGAACAATATAATTTGCAAGTATGACTTAACGAAAATGATGAAGATGACACTAGGAGGATGAGATGATCAAGTTTAGAAGAATGAAAAGTTTTCAAGTATAAAATCCAAGGGTCACTCTCAACTCCACCCTACCTGGATGGCCTAGAGAGGTGAGTCTGGAATCTGGTGTCTAAAGCACTCAAGTCACTCTATTCTGACCTTCCAAACTCGCCATGTTGCCTCACACCCATGCAAGATCATTCATGAGGAAGAAAATTGGTGAAGACTACAAGTCATAAGGCATAATCCAAACACTATCACCAAGGCCGGCCTTCCTAGGCACCCTAGACACCTTGGCATGGAGAATGTGTGGATCACTCCTTTAACTCTTTCAACAATGATGAATCAACTTGAAAACATGAAAAAATCACTAAGTCTTGCAGACAAGGAGAAGAGTATCAAGGTCAAGTTGGAGAATGTTCACAGTGTATAATCCTCACAACACATCCAAACCTGCCCTTCCTAGGTGGATTTCACCGAGGCATTTGGACAAGGTCATCAAACATCTCAAGTTTGCCTTCTGACTTCACATTAACACCTCAAAAATTGCTAAGTCTTGAATAAAGAGTCATCAAAAGGAAGGAAAGAACATCAAATGAAGTCTAAGTGATGAAATCCACTCACCACCTCCCAAGCCGCCCTTCCTAGGCGGCCTTGACAATCATGCATGGACTTTGTCACATCCTTCATAATACACTCTCCACACACACTCTCCAAACCCGTCCAGCATAAGCGCTCCACAAACTTAGGCGTGGAGAACTTAAAAAAAATTGATTTCCTCAAGTAGGCTGACCTGCCTTGAAGAGGTGCAATGACTAGTATAAAAGGAGATTCATGCACTTCATTTTAAGCAAATTCAAAAAGCAATTTCAGTCTGATTTAAGTAGAGCAGACCTGCAGCAGCAAGAAGGAGCAGATTTTCAAGAGGAGAGGTCTAAAAATTGAAGTATTTTATAAGAGTCAATTCTTCCAAGTTTTGATTTAGTTCATAAAATCTGATTTTTAAGGTATGTTATTT
Organism: Cunninghamia lanceolata; assembly: GCA_027924645.1. NCBI lineage: Eukaryota > Viridiplantae > Streptophyta > Pinopsida > Cupressales > Cupressaceae > Cunninghamia > Cunninghamia lanceolata. Next base: position 13,926,146 of record BSBN01000193.1, read on the forward strand.
TTTAAAATGCATTGATTTTGTCCCACATGCATGAGGAGATGAGTTAAGTGTTAGGAAAGTTCTTATATCAAGTGTCACATCAACCTTCTAACACCTATTGTCTTCACTCACAGGAGGAGGTAGATGATGAACGCCAAGGAAAGCCAAGCTTTGATCTAGAGTGACAAGTAAGGAGTCACACCGGAGATAAAGATCATGTCCAAGTGGAGGAACATAAGCGACACCAACTTGGGCAACATCAACATGGAGGAGATCAAGAGAGAACCCTACAAGTCAACTGGCTCGAAGGTCATCCATGACATGGTCCCCAATGGAATCGTCCAAGCTGCATGCTTTCCACCTACTTTGCCGAGTGCCGAGCTTATGTGGGAATGTGCTAATCATTACAATCAAGAGACTAGATGTATCATGACATCGAATGGAGAAGTCTTAGCTCACTTGAGGAGGGAGGCCATCGCAGAAATGTTCAACATCCTGAAGCATAGGAAGGTCACCATCTACACTCAAGAGCAGGCTCAAAGAGTATTTGCAAGAGCGACAAGTGATTGTAAGCAGGAGATAAACGCCAATTGGGTAAAGCAACCAAGAAGTCATCACAACAAGTTACCAAAGAAGCTTCACAAATCAGATTTTATCTCAGAGTTTGGCTACCTGGTGATTTTCTTGAACAGAATCATGGGTTGTCAACAGTCATCAACATTCGATGCATGGATGTTCCTATTCATGCAAGACATCGTCAAGGGTGAGGTGATGATTGATTGGGCCGATATCATAAGCAACAACATTCATGAGCAAATGATCAAGCTACAGGAAACAAAGACTTTCTATGTGAGCTAATATGTTATCTATATCCTCACAATGTGTGGAAGGTATGCTGGATTAAATTGTGAAGGTGACATAGGATATGGCCCCGAACAACTCAGTGTGTATGATTGCTACCCGCAGTTGCAGCTAAAGTCCATAGCCCATTACAAGCGTGTGAATGATGCATTCTTCATGTTCATCGTGAGGAAGCTTCAAGGAGATATGCATAAGAGGTTATCAAAGGATGCAAAGAGGTTGATAGGCAAGTATGGATGATGGTATATCCAATTTCTAAAGTTCACCTACCTGAGGATCCAAGGATTTTCATCTTATCCTTACTGCTTGCCAAGGTATCCTATCGACAAGATGGTACTACTTGAGGTGACAAGGCAACTGCTGGCTTGGGATAAAATTTAGAAAGATAAGAAGAAAGCAAGAGTTAGTTTCCCAATCGGAGTTGGAAAGTTGGAGACTTGTCCAACACTGCAAGCTGCACAGCATTCAGAGTATGAACTCCAAGCTTACAATTTGGTGCTTCATGATATGAGCTGAGAGAACTTTGATCCATTCAACATGATTAGGAAAGCATTTGGGAAAAGGTTTAAGCACAGAGAGCATCTAGAGGATCATTGGGCAGATGTAGTTGATGATGAGGATATTAGAGAAAAGAGATGTTCAAGGATGGCTTGGGACTTGGTGAGGTCATGTAACATAATGCCTATTCCTGATCAGCTGGAAGAGACTGCCAAGTTCCGTGTGCAAAAGTTGTTTGACAAGGAAGAACCTATCACTATGAATTGGGATGAAAGAGAAGTTGGTCATGATGATCGGATACAATGAGTCATAAACATCACAAAGAAGTATGTAGACTATCAAGTACAGAAACTCAAAGATGCAAATTAGGACCTCACATATAACTTGATGGGAGGAGCCGACTCACAACAATCCCAGGATGTAGATGATAGTGAATCAAGCAGTAAACACAACAGTGAGTCCAATGGGTACAATGCAAGTTCCAGGGAGGAAGCTCAGCCTGGTAAGAGGAAGCAGTTGGATGACTCACGTGGAGAAAGTAGTCGGAAGAAGATGAAGTTAAGTTCACAACCTAAAATTAGTACTTCTTCCCAGACAAGGAGAAGATCCTTCTCAGGATATGAATGTAACATCAATTGGGGAGAATGAAGAAAGAGAAAATCAAGGTGCTCCACAGACATTAGATCAAACAAATGTTCACGAGTCATTAGAATCTACTATGCATGAGGTTCTAGTTGAAGAAGTTTGTTCAAGCCCCTCCAAAGACCAAGATGCTGTCACACATGAAATAGACATGCACATTGAAGTGTCTGATGAAGAAGCGTCGCCATCAGAGTTAGAAACTAGAGCTCAAGAACAAGGAGGAGTTCAAGAAGATTTGTCCGCCTTGCCAGAATGGTTGAGGAAAAGAGTAAATGAGACTTTAGTCGTGGAAGTAGCGCCCGAGGTTAACATAGAAGAGTTACTAGGCAGAACAAGGCAAGATAAGGGAAAAGAGAAGGCGACTAGGCTCTCCAAGATTAAAAGGGATAGTTCTAGAGCAAGGAAAGTACATATTGCAGTGCCAAGGGTAGACAAGACAATTGATGATATTATTCCTGGGGACTACGATGTAACCACTGTGGATTTGGGACCAGCAACAGAAGAACAAGAGCTTGAAGAATTGGATGAATCAATTTCAATTGCCAAGGAAAGATTGAGGCGTGAAAAGGAAAAAGGAAGTCGATTGGAGAAAGAAAACCTAGCCTTCAAGCAATATATTCAGCAATTGATGAATCCAATTCGGCAGCGTGAAGGGACGTCTACTCCACCTCCCAAGCTTTCACAAGAATCCATTGTTCATCTAGAAGGTATGAGATCACAATCTCAAGAACTGAAAATATGGATAGGAAGAGTTAAGGACAAAACAGATGCATTCATTGAAGAACTTGTCCAGAAGTATGAAAAGGTTGCTCAGCTATTAGAAAGGCTTCAAGTAGTTTCAGCAGCATGTTCCAAATTTGATGATGTCAAGAGAGATTACATGCCCTCTTTACGAGATTTGATGAATACTCCACTGACAACGTTGATAGGAGTGGTTGAAGAAGGTTCATCGTACAATTTCTCTACTTGGTACTTCACTATGCATATAAGGGAGCAGGTTCTTGACAAAGTTAAAGTGGATTGTGTTTGAGTAGATAGTGTACTCCAGAGGGATCATAATAAGATAATGGGTGTGATTGATGATATGTGAGATCTCTCAGGAGAGGTTGAGGTTCATGATGTGAAGAATTACATACACTCACACTACTTTGACACTTCTCACTTCATCTCTGGTGAGCAATTGACAACATCTACTCCTTGATCTCATTTGTTGGTGCAAAGCAGGTTGGTTTAGCTGAGTGGGAGAAAACAATTGGCGCGCATACACAAGATGTGATGATGGCAGAAGGAACCATTCAGAACTCGCCAAGTGTACCAGTTGCTGACATGGCAAAAATTGTTCCAAAGTTCACGGCATTGGTCAAGAAGAATAAACATAAGAAAAAAATGCCACGTGGGCAGTCCACATAGGCGCTAAGGTGTCACCTTGGAAAATGTGCCTTTATTGGTTCTTGTATATTTCTAAAAATAGAAAGTTGTTGTAACCACCTTTGATGTGGCATGATCTCGGCCATTGAATCCAATTTGACCTTGGCCATTCATTGTATTTTGAGGTCTATATAAACCTCATTCCTTTCATTTTGTATAGGAGTTTTGAGGTAATTAGAGCTGTTGCTAAGACTTTGTTGAGATTAATACAAGTTCATTGTTGAGCCATTCATGGTGATATTGTGTTCTCTTTGCAAGTTACATGGTTGCTAAGTACTCACTCACATTAGATGTTTTAACTTAGTTTATTTCTTTTGAAGTTTGTTAGTTTTAGTTCATGGAAGTCGTCTTTCAATTTATTGGTGAAATCTCTATATGTTCATACCTTTTATGATTTGTCGCTGGCAAGTTATAGTGTAAGGTTAGACTGAACTCATTACAAGCCTCACTTCAATTGCCCATAAAGCAATTTGAAAACCTTTCGGTTATCCTTAGAATATTGCATCACCTTTGTGGAGTTGTTGTCTCATGGCGAAGCAAAGTGTGGTTGAGATTTCCATGAATTGATGATAATAGCTTACACCTAGATTAGATATTCTCTCTAAACCCTCACCTTTTGTACTTTTTTTAAAAACATCATTAGAAGTAGGATCAAGAGCTGTACTGTCATATCATAAGTTTATCATAGTGTGTAGCCTTGAAGCAAGTGTTATCACCTGTGCAAGTGTAAACAGTATTTTCCTGCCGTTGAACAGTGAGTGTAAGTCCCTTTGTTGAAACGACAAAACACATCTTTGCCACGAGTTATCCTCATTTGTCAAGTGAAAGAAGATATTTTGGAACCTTGGAGTCCACTCATTTGATCATTTTGGAGTGACTTTTCAAGAGAGGATAAAATACATAAGTATTTTATGTTGCGTTGTTCGTGCAAGGAAAACACATCAACAAAACCTAGGAAGGTAATCATCATCAAATCCCAAGTTGAGACACTTGTAAGGGCTGAAACCTATACCATGAAACATCTCCTGCTGAAGCATCCTAGTAAGGTCCATAACTGTAATCCCTATACCTAACATGATCCTGGGTAACTAGAAGAAATATCTTCTCAACCCAAAACCATACTCCTCAATATACCTCCTCAAGGTGTCATGCAAAGTCATAACTGCAGATGCGAACTCCTCCAATCTTCTTGTAAAAAGGAAAGTAATCCTTTGCAAGAGTTTAACAAACTCACCAACATTACACCATATGGATCTAACATGTTTCCTCTATGCTAATCCGATACAACCATGAAGACTAGCAAAAACACTTACCATTCCAACTCCAAGGGTCACTGAATGATGAACCAAGCATGCAGAAGTTCGCTGTCCTGAACCCACACCGAGAGTAAACTATTAAAGTCTCCATCACAAACCTTCATAAGATGAACTCCCGGAGTTAGGAAGGTCTGAAGTAAACAATAATGTTTGCTGTTCAAAACTAAAATCAGTGGAGTACAAGTTGATTTTAGTGCTCTACACAAAGGACAACAATAACACCAATTAATTTCCCAAGTATAAGCATGCGTGAAAAACATTTGTTGCACCAAAATAACTCAAAAGTGGCTGGGAAACACCTCCAAGCAATCTCCAACTGAAATCTATTACTTCCTTGACAAAGAAGAAAGTGCCAACTCCCTTGAATGAGAGCAATCCAAAAAGTGAAGTGACCGACCCGCAACCCAAAAACAAGCTCAACACTGAAATTCTGATCCATCCTTTGCCAAGTAGCACTCCCAAGAGTAACCATTCATTCATTACTCCAATCCTTACTTAAAGTCTCTCTCCAATCCATTTGTAGATAAGCAAATGGAATCACCAAATGGCTAGTAAAGAAAGGAACAACATCATTAATTCTGAAAATTTCATCCTTATACCTCCAAAGGTCATACCAACCTTTCCCAATGAGCTTCATCAATCCTTGTTGAGGATCCCAAGCATGGATACCCAACCAAGAATAAACTCCAACATAACTAGAAAGGTTACACATCATAACTCCAAGTACCATCCATAACAACATGCACATCAAGTAAGTTTGTGCCCCTTTTGGTAATCTCTTGTAACCCATCCCTAATAGTACCAACAACTAAGGTGCAAGGAGCTATTGTTGTCTTCAAAACCAACCCCAAAGAAAGATTAGTATGAGATAAAACATCATTCAATCCAAAGGATGGATTGCCAAACATGTAGATATCATGTTTAAGTCCTCCTTTCTCCAGAGATGTATATGTAACATGCTTGAAAGCTCTTTTACTTGCTAGCATTCTAAAAATTCCAACAAGCTCTAGAACATTGTTTGGAAACCTTTCAAAATCTGAAATGTTAAAGTCTCCATGAATCAACACATTCCAAGTGAAATCCTCATCTTCCACCCAAGTTTCACACTCCTTATCAGGCGGTCTCCCTAGAGGATTACCAACCACAAGGCTTGGCCCTTCCTTGTGATATGCACCCAAATCTTCAACAAGTGGTATGCTACAATCTTCATGAAATAATTCATCCTTGCTGAATTCTTCTTCATAAATTGATGAACAACTTGGCTCCACATAAGAATCTTTTTGGAGCTCATCAATGCCTTCAACTAGTTTCTTGATCTCCACGAACCTTGCATCTGCTACTTGTTCCTTGTTGATGGCTACAATAATTGACTAATTTTCAGCTTGGTAGAGAGAGAGTGGTAAGCTAGGCTAAGATCAAGGCAAAGCCCATCAACCTCTTTCTCCTTCTCTTGGTAGGCATCATGGGTTTCCTTTGCAAACTTAATGACATTATCCCTGTCAAAAAGCAAATGCAAATAATCTGATTTCATTAGCTGTAAATCTTCATTGATGGTTTGTAGATTTGCAAGGGTAGCTCCATCCTTAATGTCATTCTGTCTCTCCTTAACTTGGACCTTCCAGAAGAGGTCTTCAACTAAGTTGTGTGTGTTATCAAACCTAGTCAAGGCTTTCACAACCTTCTCTTCTAAAACCAATAATTTGTCTCTTAAAACTTGGAGGTCTTTAGGCCCTTGATCATAATCAACAAAGAAACTTTGTTCATCAAATCTCAAGTTTTCTGATTTGTGTTCATTGGCATGAATTTCAAAATCAACTTCTTTGCTAAATTTTTCAATTTCTAAATTAACTTCATTAGAATTATTTGGGTGTTCAAAGTTACTTGCTAATTTGGAATTTCTAGCCAATCCAATTTCACCATTAGTGATTTCAAAAATTTTATCATATGCATGATGTCATCATAGATCTCATACACATCTTTTTCAATTTTCGGATGCTCATCATTATTTGCTGATCCAAAAATTGTATCATGCTGAAAACTACATGCAATACCTATTATAGAATCTATCCCATCATTTGTAGCTGCATGTACTTCAATGAGGTCATATTGGTACTTTGTCATGCATGTCTCATGAAGTAAGTCATTTTCTCCTTCATAGGAGAGTTCTTGAACTCTTCTATCAAACCTGTCAATTAACCTCTCTGTGAACTCATCATAAGAATCAATCTGGTCATGGCCCAAAGTAACCAACCCATGGTACCACCATTTGTGTGCAACAACATCAAAGTGTAAAATTGCATATTCAATTGCTTCATCTTCAGCCATAGGATTAATTTGAAAATAAGTGTCAAGTTTTTGCACCCAAGCTCTTGCGGTAGTCTTTCCAGAACCATCAAAATAAAAAATGGACAACTTATCCACCTTCCTTTGCAAATCATGGTTATGTGGCCTTCCACCTCCACCTCTATGGGTTCTATGCCTCAACCTGAAATCCAAATAATCATAGAATGATATTTCAGCTTGGAAATCAGCCCCTAAAGTTCTCCAATCTATTATTATTTGGTTTAGCAATTCTTGCTCTGTCAGTTCATTTTCAACTGGAGGATTATTCCTTGGGGTAAAGTTAGGCATAAGAAGCCTAGTGTTGGCTATTCTAGCAATAATATGCTGATGAACAACCCTATTGTTGACTGAGTTATCCCCATTTGCACCATTATTTCCATTATTTCTTCCATGTGCATTGTTTCCACCATTATTAGTATTGTTCCCTCCATTATTCTGATTGCCTCCACCATTATTTGCATTGTTCCCATTGTTGTTTGGTACTAATCTGATAAGAATTTAGGTCAATTCAGTTTGTGATTGGTCTATTCTATCAAACATGTCACACTGCCCTCTAGCCAAATCATTTAGTGCATGCAACAAACTTGTCATATTGGTCCATTCTATCAGAAGTCCTGCCTTCTCGATCACCCATAATTTCTGCCACTACTTTTTCTAAGTGGGTTCTAAGTGTTGTTCTTCAAACTCACATAAATGCAAATGCAGATTACTCACATGCAACTGTTGCTCGGCCCATGAAACTAACATGCAAGCATCTAGGTAGTCTCAAAACTGACATGCAAGTATTGGGTAGAACATGTAACTGGAATTTCTAACATGCAACTCTGCACAAAGTAGCAATCCAACAGGTTGGCAGGAAAACCAGCTCTGAGACCACTGTAATGTCCCACCCCTTTCTGAGACTCATTTTTTTTTAATTTTCTATGGTTTAGCTGAACCTGATGCGTTTGTGTGTTTGAACATAACATATGTTTTGCATGCAATAGCATTCATTGAAAATAGAGCTTTGAAGATACCCAATTGATTATTTATGCGAATAATGTACTAAACATTAAAAATAAACAATACCCATAAACAAAATATGCAATAACATCAAAATGGCGACATACCCATTTGCTGATTTGATATTGTAAGTCTGATTTTTAAAGTATTATAGTAGTCTAGATTACAAATCACCTTCATAATACAATAAACTCTAAACACTCCTCATAGAAGTGATGTGCAACAACAAAGAAGGCTCCAAATGCCACAAATGATTTCATCCAAAAAAATAATGTAGAAAACCAATGAAATAAAGCTCCAACAAACCCTTCAAATCTGTACAACTTGATATGAAATGGTACGACTAGCTAGGGTAGAGAAATCTAATCAACAATACCCATGTGATAGGAAACACTAGAAAATTAGATATTTCAAAACCCTAGCTGTTGTCATATGTTTTTTTGAGATATATTTGCTGAATACATTAAATAGAGGGGTTATAACAAATACCCAAATGATAAAATCACTCAAACATCATATTTGAAACATACCTATTTGCTGCCTTACAATACGTAGGTCTGAAATAGTCTATGAACAACAATGGAAGCTCCAAATACCCTAGAAAAAATACCCAGATGATAAAATACTCAAAACCCTTTATTTTCCAGCCCCAGACAACCGCATTCAAGGGGAAATAACACCGAAATCATCTGAAAATAACTCCCAAAATCGCAACATTCAGCTACAACACTTGGAGTAGCCAGTAATGGAGAAGGTATAGCTCTAAAAAACACTTAAAATCTGTAATGATCCTTTTCTATGCTCTTCTAAATCACTCTGTAAAATCTGCATCCAAACCCTTGTTCCAAATCAGTAAAAAATCTTCAACTATTCAGCTCTAGCATAAACCCCTGTGTGAGGTTATCAGCAGAGTATTCTTGGGTGATCTTTCACACCTGCAAATACTATTCCTCTTAAGGGTTTTCATCCTCAAAAAACCATGAACCAAAGTTTAGTCTCTAACCTGTAGAAGAAAATATTTTCCAAGCATATAAAAAAATGAGCTCAAACCCCCTTTTATTCTCTCCTTCACTTCCAGGCACAACTTGGGCAATTAAAATAATATTTTAAATTTCACTTTATTTCCCTTATGTCTCCCTAAGTTGGGCACTCCACATTACTTTATTAAAAAATGCCTTTTAATTCTTTTTCCCCAACGCCCTCTTATGATGTCACTTTAATATCTTAATTAACATTAAGTTAAATCTTTAATTTAACTTAAATGGCATTAATGTTAATTAAAATAATATAACTTTGCCCATGAACTCCAACGAGCAACCGAAAGAGTGACAAATCATGCAGTGATATGGAAATTGTGCCACATGAGAAGTCAGTACTGAGCGGAGACCCTGCTAAAAATAACAACCTACTAAAAATAGTAAGAATAGCTCAAAAGGTCTGAAACGCTTAGAAAGACATCACCGTGAACCTCTTGACATTACTGAGCTCAATGCAACACCTGAAAAGGCCCCAAGATGGTTGAATTGCCATGTCACCAAAACAGTGTCCAGACTGACACTTACTATATAAATAACAATGTTCTTCAAGGACCAAAGAGAACAAACCCAAAAAATCTAGAAAGATTGTCGCCATGCAAGCACTTACTATAAATAGTAACTATGGACAAGTTGTCTGAAATCCCTCCGGAAAGTGTCATACAGGTCCACTGGATCACCTGAGCACACTGGTGACATCAAAATACTCCTCTGATTAGGCTGTCACTAACCTAGAAAGTCAACTCCAACGGTGATGCAAGAGGACCCAAAAATGGGGACATTACATATTGGTACAATCCCATTTTGCCTCAATAAGAGCTCACCCCTTAAGAATGTGGAGCCCTTGGATTGTCCAAATTGACACCAACTGTCAGAACCCATGGTTTTAACAATATCACTATTTTACAATTAGAGCTCACGAGTCTCACCACTAAATTATTTTAACCAATGAGAACTTAGTGACATAATACATATGAGCAATGGACTGATGTTGGTGTGAACAAGTCTATTACCTGTCCAGTTTCCTTCTTGGGTCCTTTTTATACCTAGTTAAGTTTACTTACGACATTTAATTTTTGTGTCTCAAGTCATGTGATCATGGTACTTGTCACTATCATGGATTATGTCCCACCCTTGTCTATATATACAAGAGTCTCTATGTACATTTGTATTGTATTCTATGTATCGGTATTGACAATATAACATTTTTTCTTGCTTCTCTCTTGTGGAAGATTTTTGGTGTTGCAGATGATTCCTACTCTTGTGAAGTTCTTTTGGCAACTTTAACATTGTATCAGAGCGCTAGATCTACAAGCCCCTTGTCTTTTTGGAAATTTTTTGCCAAGCTTTTTCATGTAGTGCATCTTGGCCCAAATCTGACCTTATGGTTGAGTATAGAAGGTCCAAATTTTTATGGATCAATAGTAAACTTGATAGTGTTGGGTGACTGTCATTAGTAGAGTTTTTTCTAAGGGCTTCATCATTTTTGGTGATACAGTGCTCATATAGTCTATATAGTTAGTACAATCATATGATTTGTATGAACTATACCATCCTGCACAATTGTTGTGTAGATCTAACACCATTGGAATATTTTGCATCATTGGGTGTTTGCAAATGTTAGTGGCATCTCAAGAAATATTCCTTGTACTGCATGTTTACTACATCATCTAGTGTCATCATCAGCATCAAGGGTACATTTCTTGGAGTTTATAAGGTTTTTTATTAATATTTTGATTGGGATTACAGTGGGAGACTCTTAATAGATTTCAATTTTGGGGTTAGACACAATATAGTTGGTAGATGGTTGCATCAATGATGTTCTTTTAGTTCTAGAGATTTTTGCTAATCTTCATTTTGTTTATTAGATTTATCATTTTGGTGAGGGAAAGACAACTGAGATCAATCCACATGATGTAGTCATTCGAGAGCTGCAGGAGCCTAAGATTGTTGTTGCTTTAGGGAGTGTTGATCACAGATCTTGTTTGTATAGGTTTGATGGTTTTGAGTCTTCATTAGGATCATCCCTCATTGCACATGCTAATTCTTTGAGAAGGCTTGACACAAATAGTGGTCATCTGAATTATGTGTATCTTCAATAGTTGAGCACACTATTGCAAGTATGCGCTAATCAGTGTTGTCATTGGTGTCAACATGTTTGTGTTGTTATTGGTGTTAACTGTATCTTCTATTCTTGCAGTTGTTGATTGATTAAATTATTGTGTTAAGGTGATTTGAATGTCTTGTAGATGTGCTGAAGATGATAAGAATATGGTCTTGCTGTTTGGTTTCCAAGTGCTTTTGAGAAAATTTGATAAATATTGAAGATAATGTTGTGAAGAAGTATTTTGGCTTGCAAGATATTGTCTGAGTTTTTGCTCCGTATTTCTCCTGTGTTGAAGACAGGAGTGTGAGTGTAACATACACCCCTCTGTATATGTCTGCCCTGAATGTGTTTTTGATGTTTTTTGAGTTTAGGTTTTCATTGCATGTTTTTGCATGTGTGATTTTTGCAACATTAATATAGAAAATGCAACATTTATGGAAAACCCAGAAAAACTAGAATAGATATCAACAAAATAACACCAACCCAGATTGTATTTAGCCAAAATATGAATTATGAATACATACCCATATCACGGTTTACAACTTCATCTGGATGCTATAGCCGAACCAGCAACAAAGCTATAATGAAATGCTCACAACTTCGTGAAATGGAAAAATATGGCAATGCTAGTACAAAGGACTGATCTGTAGTCACTAGGTGTCCAAGAATGGATAGGTAGAGGCTATAAAATTGATGGATTTCCCTTATTGAAACCCCACGATTTCTATTGCAAATGTATGGCCTGTGTTGTGCCTTCAAATCAGCAACCAAACTCCCAAAATCTGCTCTAAATCTTCTGTTATGGCAGCGGCTAGGTCCACTAAAGTTGGACAACCAGATTGGAAGAAGAAAACACCTAAAAATCAGCTTAAAACTCACAACTTCTCATTCCCCAGGTATGGCCTGCTTCAGCAAGAGTACGACTAGCTAACACAAAGAAATTGCAAATCAAAATAGCCTCAAAGTGATCCAAGTCTACTTGAAATATGATATTTCTCAGTTGCTCAAAAGATCTCCATCAAACATGATCATATTCTCCTCAAATCTTCGTCAAACTACCTCCGATGAGTGTACAAATGAGACCTCTGGATGAAGCCTCCAATTACCTCTCCTGATACGATCTTCCACGCACAAGGAAAGGGATCAATGAAGGGGTTTTCATCCCAACACTGTCACATTCAAACCCTAGAGCCAAGCTCAAATTGAAAGCATAATAGAACTCCAAAAGTGAGTCAAATCCAATATTCTTGCATAACCAAATGAGGCTCACTTTAGTCTTTTTGTTTCCTCCAAATCCCCAACACCCAAGATGAATTTCTTTTATTATTTTAATTTGCAACTTAAAATTTCCTTATGTCCCCTTGTACCTTGGGCACCCATCTCCTAGTCATGTCACTTTTAGTTACAACTTTATTTTATAAAGTGACATTATATTATAACTTAAAGTTATATTGGTCTCATAAAGTAGCATAAGTTAAATCTTCAATTTAACTTATATTTTATCGAATGGAGCTTCTAGACATATTGAGACCATGGAAACTCGTGCATCGATCATCCGCACTGGCCTGCTAAAGATAGTAAGTGCTCGGCTCAAGACTTACTATAAATAGTAAGTCCTTGGAATGACTTCCTAAATACCTCCATTAGCCTACGAAAGTCGAATCATAGGCTAACCTTGGTCCACTGGTGCAATGAGCTAGATGGGGGACATTACAGTGAGATTTGGATATGTTTTAGAGAAATGGTTGAAGATGTTAATTCTAGACTTTGGTGGTCCGGATCGTTGTGCAGTAGAAGTTATGTTCACCAGTTTTAAGACTGTAATTGATAGAGTTTCTGAGTTGCGCAGAGGTGTCTGGGAGAAAGTATTTTGCTCCGCATTTTTCTGCAGAGTAGTTTCAAGTAATGTGTTTCTGGACATATGTTTATAAAGTCCTTAGCCATCTTCATTCCAAAGGATTTGTGATTTGGTACTCAGAAAAGCAAGTGATTGTGTAGCAGAGTTAGACATTGTTGATTGTGAGCAGTCTGTGATCTGTCTTCAAGTGAGATTTGTTGTAGCTGGATTTGTTGTCTCTTAGGTGATTTCATGTTGTTCATGGATGTCTCCAGATTGCATTGAAGGCTTGTGCTAGGTCCACAAGTTATGGTTATGCTCTTGGAAGCGTGTGCCTAAAGATCCTAGTGTTAACACTAGTTTTGGCCGACCTAGTTGTTTACACTGTTTGCGGATGTGCTTCGTGGATTGTGGAAACATGTTGAGGCATGTGAAGATGTATTTAGGTCTGTGCTAAGCTATGAAATGTTCTACCTTCATTCTCTTGTTTCACAAGACTATTTAGGTCCAGACCTAATTTGAATTGTATATATCTGCCGACCGTTCCAAAGGTTGTAGAATGTATTGCTGACTTTGGTGATTGTTTCAAGGATGATGTTGATATAAATAAGTGTGAAGGGTTTGTGTGTTAAGTGTGGAAGTGCAAGGATGTGATGCTTGTGTTGTGAATTCAGATCAGAGGCAGCAAGGATCTTCAGGTGATAGATAACCTAATGTAGTGAGCAAAATTTGTCTACAATCTTTCAGAGAGGCTACAAAGGTGATGCTTGTTGTGCTTCAATGGAACTGTACTCAGGCATGTGGTAGATGCTATTATATCAGTTCAAGGCAGTGAGCCACTTCTTTTCTTCTTTCTTCTTCTTCTAGGCAGTGAGACCTTTGGCAATGAGCCTTTTCTTTTGGGCAATGAGCTTCTTGTTATTCGAAATCGCTACTACATTATATTGTGAGCTAATCCTCATCGCAGTTTTTCCCTTTTAGGGTTTTCCACGTAAAATTTTGGTGTTCTCTTGTGCATGGTGTTGATGTGTTTAAGTTTCTGTTATATATATTTCATGTTTGATCTTCATAATAGATTAAGGGCTTAAGTGAATTGATGTTGATGTGTTTATGTTTATGAGGGTTTGAAGTTTTTGATACAACTGATTCACCCCCCCTCTCAGTTATCTCGTGCTTCCAACACACACAGGATATGGTGATTGATCTTCTTAGGATTTCATGTATCGAGGGAGTTTGTCAAGGTTATGTACCTGGAAAACATCATTAGGACACCTTTCCTAAGGGTAAGGCCTCACATGCTCTAGGCACCCCTTGATTTGGTTCATAGTGACCTCATGTCATTTTTGATTCCTTTATACTGGGGCTAAGTATGTGCTCACCTTTATTGCTGACTTCTCACAATGCACATGGGTGTACTTTCTTAAGTACAAGAGTGAGCTCTGCACTTTCAGGAGCTTCAAAGTGTTTGTGGAGAAGCAATATGGTCTTTTAATCAAGAGGATACACACAAATAATGGGGGGAGTATGTGAACTAGACATTTCAATATTTTTGTAGTGAGCATGGTAGTCAATATCAAGACAAGATTCCTTACACACCTTAGTGGAATGGTGTATCCGAATGAAAGAAAAAAACTTTACAGGAGATGTCCAATTGTATGATTCAATCCAAGGACATGGTACCCACTTTTTGGGCTAAAGTAGTGAATTGTGCGAACTACATTTAGAATAGTATGCTGCACAAGATAGTGTAGAATATAATTCTAGAGGAGGCTTGGATCCATGTCAAACTTGATGTTTCTTCCTTTAGAGTATTTGGTGGTGAGGCTTGGGCATTCAATCTAGATAGTTAGTATAAGGCTATGAAGACTTCTTTCGATGACATGTCTAGTTTGATGAGAACTTCACATAGATGGATATACCATCACTTGCTTCCTCCTTTCTACTCCATCTCTTGAGGACTCTTTGCTTTTTGAGGATGATAATGATGATGATGGTCTTGATCCTCCATCTCTTAGTGCATAGTTTTTGCCCCATTGGGATTGCACTATTGGTAGGTGGCGACTGATCAGGAAAGTACTGTACACTAGCCATGTATCCTCGCCGGGGTTTGGGACCGGGCTGAGCCCCAAGCGGGGGTTCGGGGGTGGCAGCCCCTTGAGAATTTTTTTTTTAGGGCCGACTTAAAAAATCCTATTTTTTTCATTGACCGACATAAGAAAACCCTATTTTTGTAACCGACAAAAAGCTTAATAAAAGGTGGCCAAGGGTTAGGGTTTGGGGATTGTATTGTAGCATTTGCAGTGGTATTGAGTTGCAGGGATTGTTGATTGTAATCGGTTTGATTTACTGGATAATAATATTGGACTCTCTGTTTGGTGGATGTAGCCCGAGTTTGGGTGAACCACGTTAAAACTTGTCTCTCGCTGTTATTATTTCTGTGTATTTCCATTCCTCTGTTTAATCTTTATTTGCATTTAATTGATATCTTCTGCCAGCTAACCCTAACATGCACTACTCTTGAGGAGGCTAGACCCTTGGTTGGCGATCTCATAGATTCTTGTCGCAATCGTTCGCAAAAAGTTGGTGTTAGTATTTTTAGTCATTCTCTTTTAGACAATTCTTAGAAGTTCTCAGATACAACATGTATTCTAGAGTGGGACAATGCTATGGTAGAGGAGTATTCTTCTTTGATGAAGAATCATACATGAGATCTTGTACCTCTTTCTAAGGGAAGAAGGTTTGTTGTAAGTGGGTCTACATAACCAAATATGCAATAGATGGGTCCATTGACAAGTACAAGGTATGTCTTGTGGAAAAATGCTTTTCATAGGCTATTTTGAGAGCTTTGCTACTATTGCCAAGATGGATTCTACTCGTCTTGTACTTTCTCTTGCTACATCATGGGGATCGTCAGTTTACCAAATGGATGTGAAGAGTGCCTTTTTGCATGGTGATCTTCATGAGGAGATCTATATGGAGTAGCCTTTAGGTTTTGTGTAGGATTCTTCACTTGTTATGTTCTTTATCATTTTCTTTATGGTCTCAAACAAGCTCCTCGAACTTGGTATGAGAAGATGGATAGTTTCTTACTTGCTTCTAGTTTCACATGCTACTATTTTGATCCTACAGTCTACACTTAGAGGCATGGAGAGGATCTTTTGATACTTGTTCTTTATGTGGATGACTTGATTCTTAAAGGTAGTTCCACCTCCATGATTTAGGGTGTTTAGAGAGCATTGGAGTAGTTTGATATGACTAATCTCAGGCTTCTACTTTTTTCCCTTGATCTTTAGGTTCTTTAGTTTTTTAAGGGGATTTCTATTTTTTAGAAAAGTATGCTCTTGGTTTTCTTCATAGATTTGACATGGTTGATTGCAAGCCTACCCCACTCCATTTATGTTAGGTGTCACAATGTCTACTAGTTGCACTACACCTAGAGTTGATGCTACATTGTATTGGTAGTTGGTTGGAAATATCTTGTACTTGACATATAGTCATCTTGATATTTCCTTTATGGTTGGTCTTGTTTCTCATTTCTCTCAAGATTCTCATGGGAGTCATTATAAGGTAGCCAAGCATATCTTGAGGTATATCTAAGGCACTTCACATTTTGGCATTCACTACACATTAGGAGCTTCTTGTATTGTGGGCTTCACTTTGGTGTTGTTGATAATCAAAAGTCCACTTCTAGTTTTTTCTCTTACCTTGTTTCTGGTTTGATTACATAGTCTTGTAAGAATTAGTCAGCTATTGCATTATCATCTATAGAGGTTGAGTATTGAGGATCGATTCTTGCTAGCTAGGAGGTTCTTTGGCTTTTCTAGGTGATGACAAAGCTTACCTTGTTAGAAAACACTAATATATTGAGAGGAGGGGTGAATCAATATATGCCACTTTTTAAAACAATTCTACTGTAACAACACGATCTCTACTGCATCAATCAAAATATGAAAGAACTATGCAAGCATAAGCAAAATCACACATCCACACAAGAGACCATAACACCTAATTTACTTGGAAACCCAAGATGAAAAAACCATAGTGAGCAAATTGCTTGGATCTGCTATCCAAATCTAGCCTCACAATAATGAAACAGTCAGTTACAATATTTTGTAGGCTCCAACCCACAATAATTTCAACCTGAGAAGGATTGCAATCCCTTTACAAATCAGTAGGCTCCAACCTACCAGAGACTTCAATCTCAAAACAAACTGAGCTCCAACCCAGCAATAGGATCCAACGTATCTAAGACTCCAACTTCCCATACAAATTGAGCTCCAACCCAGTAATAGGCTTCAACCTATATGAGGATCCAACCTCCCATTCAAGCTGAGCTACAACCCAACAAATTGAAACAATAGTAAAGAACATTCAACACTTACACAAATTGAGCGAACACATGATCTTCAATTTATACTCTTCGCACACTTCAATTTCACTTCTCTGTTCACACTTGATTGCTTGATGTATTTCGCTTCTCATTCACACTTGCAGACACATTCAGATTTTTCGCTTTTAGGCTCACTCATACACACATACATGAATACTGATACAACCAATTGCACAAATTGATCTCTCTTTTATACCAAATCGTAGAACAAAATTATTTCCATGTCGGTACTGCATTCACCTATAACATCCTTCAAGGTCAGAAACTGATATTTTGAATTCCAATGTAATAATTTTAACATGACATGCCCTATACATTTGAAACATAGCCCAAATTACACTTCCTTAGGTCGACCCCAAAATTGGTCAGGACCCAAACTTGAGAAAACCACACGCTACAACAATGGTGCCAACATTTAACTTTCTGATCTGTGTTTCCAAGTTAGATGAATATATATTTAAATCTTTGAATACATTACCCGTTAATCCATCTTATCAAGTCAGCCTTCAACTTGGATAATTAAATCTTTAATTGAACTCGTGAAGTGTTGAAGATTGGGCTTCCGGTCTCCCAACTTCCTCTATGAAAGCCTAAGAGTGTCTCCTCCGATACTATTCAGTTCTTCCTTAGTAGAGCTATCGGGTGCCAGGCTTCCTGTCTATTGCCTTCCGGCCACATGTCAAAAGATCGCATCAGTGCGCCCCTCATAGGGTCCCACTTAACTGATGCCATGATCATGTACTCTATGTCGTCCTTCGGCTGACCTTGTACATGTGGCAACCTATCGCAACAACGCAGAGTTGACTTGGCTCTGATAGCTATCCCTTGCGCGAATACACTCCCAATCAAAGTTTGCATGCTAGGATTTCTAAGTAACATCTTCAACAAGGAATATCTCCACCCTTCAAGTCTCGATCACTTAGTATATATCAGAGTTTCGTGATCGGGCCTTCCACTCTGACCCTTCTTATTTCCTCAACATGGAGAAGGGCTAAGACCGAAACCCTGATTTTCGATGATCACTAGAAAACCTGTGAACCAACTTTTGCTGACACTCTAGGAAAAAATCATTCATACCTTAGTATCTTTTCTTTGTCATCTTCATCTCTGAACTTCCTTTTGACATCAATCATAGTATGTGTATGCACCTTTGACATCAATGACAACACTTCCAACATGCCTTTCCTCATGATCACTCCACTACTCTTTGGTGTGATAATTAGAGTACCATACACATATGTTGCAATCTAGCGAAGCGTTAGCAGATCAAACATATTGAAATCCACATGCACTTCATTCAAAAACTCATCTAGGATGGTGCTCTTAGCTTGGAGCATTTGCCTTTTGAGGAGTAGGTTGTAGACATATTCACCAAGCCTTTAGCATTGTCTCATTATCTTCTTTTGTGATCGATGCTTGGGGTGAAGAAGTTGACCCTTGGGGTTCATCTCGAGTCCTTCCTTCACATGTTTTTTCTTTTCATGCTTTCTCTTATAGGTAGGAGTTTTTCCTATGGGATTTTCTCCTCTTCTTCATTTGTGAGAGATATTTGTACATGGATACCTCATCAAACCTAGTTGTTGGGACCCATATTTGATTCTTTTTCTCTTTTCTTTCCTCCCTAAGTTGCACTTAAGATGGGGTGTTGGTGTGAATGAGTCTATTACCTATTTGGTTTCCCTCTTAGGTCCTTTTCACACCTAGTTAGTTAAGTTTACTCAAGGCATTTACTTTTTGTGTCTCAAGTCATGTGATCATAACACTTGAAACAATCACATATCTTATATCTCACCCTTGCTTATATGTACAAGGGTTTCTATATACATTTGTATTATATTCTATTGTACTAGTATTGACAATATAGTATTCTTTCTTTCTTCTCTCTCTTGTGGAAGGTTTTTTGGTGTTGTAGAAGATACCTGCTCCTTTGAAGTTTTTTGGCAACATCAACAACTTGGATCCACTATAAGGAAGCAAAGGTGTGCAGAAATTCTTCCTACGCTAATCTTGAGAGGAATGTTATGCAAATTTCAAATCAACTATTATAGAGATTTTAAGAAACACATGAAATAACATAAACATAATAACAGTAAACCATAACTCAGTGATTTACGTGGGGAAAACCCTTTTGGGAAAAAAACCCCACACTCCAAAACCTGCACAATGTATTATCAAATCTTGAAAAAAATTACAACACACTTGCAATGCAAGTTCTTACAGGAGTCTTCACCTCAACTCAATCTAGAGGAATTTCGGTAGCATTCTGGCAACATACAAACTTGCAAACTAAACTCTCACCAATGACTATCTCAAAGTACCAATATATATATATAAAATATCACATAGCATATGAGAACCTTCTAGAGATCAATCATTCAATTTTAGAAACATCTAATAAAACAGATAATGACACCTATCATAAATCTCATAGCCAACTTATCTCTATCTCCATGTAAAAGATACTTCTCAAAATAGCCACTTTGCACCTATCACAAAATCTTCTTTTCTTAGCTCACTCTACTTTTATTTCCTTGCAAGGTTGAGACACTTTATTTTTTTTCTTTTTCTTTTTACTTTTAAAGAGCTTTATTTCTAACATTCTCCCACTCATTGAACACCTTGCAAAAGCCTATAGAAAACAACTAATTAATTGTTGGGGGTCGAAAGGCCCATTAATTCGAAACACCATCTAAAATTCCATGTGTTCATGAGCTTTGTTAATGCATCTGCAACATTAATCAAAGTTTCTACCTTCTCTAGATTTACTCTGCCACCCTCGACCATATCTCTCACAAAATGATACTGTACATCAATGCGCTTGGTCCTAACATGTAATGTTGGGTTCTTCACTAAGGATATTGCACTTTGACTATCACAATATATTATCACTGTACCCTATTTGGAATCTATATCTGAACACAATCTTTTAAGCCAAATAGATTCATTGCATGCATGAGTAGATGCCATATACTTTGCCTCTGTAGTGGATAAAGTGACCACAACCTGTCGCTTGCTCATCCAACTGATTGTACCAACAAATAATGTAAACACATAGGCACTGGCGGGTCTTTTCCTATCAACATCACCAGCCCAATCTAAATCCACATAGCCTCTAATATCCAAGGAATGCTGGTCTCCTATTCCATGAAAACATATAGAGTACTCTGAGGTACCCTGCAAGTATCTGAAGACTCTCTTTATTGCATCTCAATGTGTTCTTCCTAGATTAGACATGTAACGAGAAAGAATTCCCATTGCTTGGGCAATGTCTGGTCTTGTATAGACCATAGGATACATTAAGCTGCCAACTGCACTTTGGTATGGTACTTGACTCATGTCTTCCATCTCCAATGGGGATGTAGGACAATGCGAGATGGAAAAGCTTCATTCCCATAATAACAGGAACACACAATGGTCTAGCATCCTGCATATTGAATCTTCTTAGAATAATATCCACATACTTACTCTGGCCTAACCAAATCTTTCTATTTTGTCTGTCTCTTCTAATCTCCATCCCTAGAATGTGTCTTGCTGCACCAAGGTCCTTCATTTCAAACTTTTCTGAGAGTTGAGATTTTAATTCTACAAGTAAACCCTTTCCTTTGCCAATAAATAACATGTCATCAACATACAAGGCAATAACCAAGAAATGATCACCTTCAGATTTGAAATGCACATAGTGATCATATTTAGATTGTACAAATCCCAAACTCAACACATATGTATCAAACTTCTGATACTACATCCTAGGACTTTGTTTTAAACCATACAAGGATTTTTTTAACTTACAAACCATATGAATTTTACCTTTTACCACATAGTGCTCTGGCTGTGTCTTATAAATTTCTTCCTCCAAATCACCATGAAGGAATGTTGTTTTCACATCCATTTGTTTGATCTCTAGATCATATGCTACTACAATAGAAAGTAAAAAATGACTGGATGTCATTTTAGTTATAGGAGTAAATATCTAACTATAATCAACTCCCTGAACTTGGGAGTAACCCTTCGTAACCAATCGTGTTTTATACTTCTCAATGCTACCATCTAAACCCATTTTCTTTTTGAATTCCCATTTGTAACCAACATGCTTCTATCCTTTAGAAAATGGTACAAGGTCCCATGTAGCATTCTTTTTTAGAGCTTTCATCTCTTCATCCATGGCTATTTTCTAGGACTCTACATTATTTGTACCAAGAGCCTCTTCTATAGATAAAGGTTCATCAACATTAGCATTCAAAGAAAATACACATCTCCAATCATCAGGAGAATACCCATACCATTCTGGTGGTTGTCTATGCCTAGTAGACCTTTGAACAAGCTCAGGTCAAGTTCTTCCTCTTCCTCTGATGATTCAAAACTCGTAGAGCTTTCCTCAACTTCTTCTCTTTCTAAGGGCCTCGATTCAACTTTCTCAGGTGTAGAGGGAAATTGAATGACATATTTCTTTTCTTCTTTATGTTCTAGCTGCTGCATTGTAACAGAAGAAGACTTAGTTTCTCTAAAAATAACACTTCTAGAATAAATTCATTTTGTGCAACAAAATCCCAAAGCTTGTATCCTTTCACACCATAACTATATCCGATGAAGATACATTTAACAACCTTGTTATCCAATTTTGTCTTGTTCTCCTTTAGCACATGTGCATATGCCTCACAACCAAAAACTCTTAGATGTCTAAGTGAAGGCTTATGGCCTGACCACGCCTCCATTGGTGTTTTATCAACAATAGATGTTATAGGAGACCTGCTTATCGGGTAGCAGGAAGTGGCTACAACTTCAACCCAAAACTTCTATTCTAGTCCAACACCACTCAACATACTCCTAGCCTTCTCCATCAAGGTCCTATTCATTCTTTTTGCAACTCCATTTTGTTGTGGAGAATATGGAGTTGTCTTTTGTCTTTGGATATCACAATCTTTATAAAAAATTTCAAACTTATTGGGGCAAAATTCACTGCCATTACCTATCCTTAAACATTTAATTTTCTTTTTAGTCTACAACTCAACCATTTCTTTAAATTCTTTGAAATGACTGAAAACATAAGATTTACTCTTCAAAAAATAAATCTATGTCCTACTGAAATCATCAATAAAAGAAACATAATAAACTGATTTAATAGAAGGAGCATCAACTAGACCAAATACATATGAATGAATTAGATCCAAAACACATGAAGACTTAGAACTTGAGTAAAATTGAACATGGTTTTGCTTTCCATAAATACAATGCTCACAAAAGTCAAATTCAAGATTACAATCATTCAACCCAATAACAAGGTTTTTATTTTTCAAGGTCTGTAGACCCTTCTCTCCTATGTGGCCAAGTCTCTGGTGCCATAACATGGTCTTCTTTGTAGACAACTTTGATTCGGTAGACAT
This sequence comes from Cunninghamia lanceolata, assembly GCA_027924645.1. Classification (NCBI taxonomy): domain Eukaryota; kingdom Viridiplantae; phylum Streptophyta; class Pinopsida; order Cupressales; family Cupressaceae; genus Cunninghamia; species Cunninghamia lanceolata. The sequence goes on from BSBN01000193.1 coordinate 13,948,964, forward strand.
AGCACCCTTGGGTACCCATAAGCCACAACCATCTGTAGAAGAGGAGACCTTCTCTTTTTTCAGTGATGTAGTATTTAGTTTAATCTTATCAGAAGTACTATTGCACTCAACCGTGCATGCATCAAGTTGGTACTGTGTACCCAATCTTCTTCCTCTTGCTATCATAGCACCTCTCACCATTTTCACACCTACTTCAGAAAACCGTACATGCACACCCGCATCTATTAGCTTTCTAACATATAATAAATTTCTTGCTAGTCCTAGGATATGCAAGACACCATAAAATCATCTAACTCTACCATCAAAAAAATTCACATGAATACTTCCATGACCAACAATGTCAAGGAAAGAATTGTCACCCAAATATACCTTACCACCTTCATATTTTTCAAATACGCCTTACCACCTTCATATTTTTCATACTTATTGAACTAGTTTCTATTAGGAGTCATGTGGAAAGATGTACCTGAGTCAATCAACCATGTAGTACCACTTGCATGAGTGGCCAAGGCTGCAATAAAAGTGTCTCCATATTCCTTCTCGGAGTCAGAATCAAAATCTTGCTTCTTCTTCTTCTTTTTCTTCTCTTCTTTACAGTCCTTTTGGAAGTGTCCAGTTTTGCCATAGTTCTAGTATATCACCTTGGACTTACCAGGAGATTTTGATCTCCCCTTATTGTTGGACTTAGAATGACCATGCTTCTTTTCATTGTTGCCTCGTTCTTTTGGTCTTCCTTAAACACTCAAAGCCTCTTTGGCATTTAGAGGGACATTCCTTATCATTTCCTCAGAGAGTAGAGATCCAACAACATCCTCCATCTTCAAGGTGACTAAAGTGCTCCTTATGGCCATGACTATGCTATCCCATGAGTTTGGAAATGAACATAGCAAAGTTTTCCACCTTTCTTCTTCATCCATTTTAACCTAAACTTAGGTCAATTGAGTCACCAATATATTGCAAGTTTCTAGATGGTCAGAAATATGTCCACATTCTTCCATTCTCAAGGAATACAACTTCATCCTCAAGAAAATCTTATTTACTAGAGATTTGGCTTGATATATTTCACCCAGCTTCTTCCATAGCTTCTTTGAAGTGGGTTCTTCGTGAACATTTATCAGAATTGAGTCTGTAAGGCATATTCTTATGAGACCTTTAGCTTTTCTATCCATTACATCATATCTTGCAGCCAAAGTTGGATATGTAGGTTTGTGCATATTATCATCCACAACATCTCATAGATCTCGATCAATCAATAGATCTTCCATCTTCAACTTCCACATTTCAAAATTCATGCCAAAAACTTCTCTACCTCAACTCTTCCAGATGTGCTCCCCATCTCTACTATCTTGCAATACAGAGTATGAAATACTCTGCACAAGCTCCCACTCAAACTTGATTAGCTCAAAAATCCTATACCCAACAAATAGAACCAAAATTGGCCAGGATCTGATACCAATTGTAAGGAAGCAAAGGTGTGCGAAAATGTTTCCTACACTAACCTTGAGAGGAGTGTTATGCAAATTTCAAATCAACTATTACAAAGATTACAAGAAACACATGAAATAACATAAACAGAATAACAGTAAACCATAACTCAGTGATTTACGTGGGGAAAAACCTTTCGGGAAAAAAACCCCGCACTCCAAAACCTGCACAATGTATTATCAAATCTTGAAACAGATTACAACGCACTTTCAATGCAAGTTCTTACAGTAGTCTTCACCTCAACTCAATCTAGAGGAATTTTGGCAACATTCCAGCAGCATACAAACTTGCAAACTAAACTCTCACCAATGACTATCTCAAAGTACCAATATCTATGATATAACATTGCATATGAGAACCTTTTAGAGATAAAGCATTCTATTTTAGAAACATTTAATAAAAGAGATAATGACACCCATTAAAAATCTCATAGCCAACTTATCTCTATCTCTATGTAAAATATACTTCTCAAAATAGCCGCTTTGCACCTATCACAAAATCTTCTTTTCTTAGCTCGCTTTGCTTTCATTTCCATGCAAGGTTGAGACACTTTTTTTAAAATTTTTTTAAAATCATTTTATTTCTAACATACACCACTATGCTAACATGACTATAACCAACCCGTCACACAACATCAACCTGACAATATTGTAAATTATCTCATAAAAGCACATGGGTTGGACACTCCAACATGTCTTTTGATCACATGGTCTACACAATCCAAAAATATCTAGGAGCTTTGACACCTCAAGAGCTTGCACGGGCCACATGGTCTTTTAACACAACCATAGATCAAAGGTTGCACCATTTGTTGACATCAACATTACATTTCAAACTCCCAAGACCACCATGATGCTTTGCACCAATGAGAACTTTTGTCAATGCCACTAAGCACATGTGAGCCTCCACAAGTTGAGATGGACATGAACCAACTAATGGTGCATCACTAAGAGCTTGGAGCTTTGACAAATTTTGAGGATTGTGAGAGTTGTTTGATTAAGATCTCATCAGCTCTCTAACCTCCTTGCAAAATGTATGTACATCATAGCATATAAACAATGAGCTCTGCCATGAAGCATTGTACCTTGTAGAGTAAGAATTGAACTCCACCATGTAATTTGCTTAGTCCACCATATTAAAACACATGATCATGGATTTTGATCACAAGGAACTTAACATCATTGATCTAAAGCCATATGAGTTCATTCCTTTGAATGTTCATACATAGTCCACTAACTATTGCACTAGAGATCAATACACACATAAGGCCATAAGCTTTCCCCTCAACTTCCAACAAGTCATAACTCATGGTTTAGTGCTTTGTTTGCAACATATATCACAAAACAATCAAGCTCCAAGCTTAGCATATTTCATTGGTTTGATACTTAGGAATTGAATACTCGATAGAACAAAAGGGAGAGGACTTGCCATAACTAGCCCATACTTCTCATGACCATTAACACAATGCTATTTTGTCATCACGGAAGGCAATTCATACAACTGCACAAGTTGGATTCAATTCTAATCAAATGGTAGTGCAAGTTGGGAATGTAGGAACACTGACAACATTTGTGGGTTATGGGAAACTACCGTGTGGTAAGATGATGCTTCATAATTGATGTGTGCATAATCAAGTAACCAAGGTTATGAGCGCACCCTCAAAATTGAGTTAGACTTAGCTAGCCAATGGTGCACAAGAGTTCTAACAAATTTCAAGGGATTGCCTAAGAGTTGCACTCTAGAACTAATAGAATGCTGTAGACACCTGGTTAGTGCACTCTGTAACTAATAGAATGCTGTAGACACCTAAAATTGCCTAGAGCATTTGTGTTTTCATCAACACTTCATCTACATCATTTTATTCTAAATTAATTGAATACATCTTATTTATTTAATTAATTATTCCATTTCCTCTAGCTACATTAATTAAATAATTTTTAATTATTTAATTAATTAACAAACATTTCAAGATTCTAGGTATTAATTAAATAAATTAACACAATTTATTTAATTTCCAAAAATCTATTTCAAATAAATAAAATTAATATCTTATTTATTTAATTCTAACATTATCCTCATTCTCATGAAATTTATTTAATTCCCCAATTTCTTCTCATCCCACATTTAATTAATTAATTAACTAAATAGTTTCATAATTTATCCATGCACATATAATTATTTATAATAAATAAATAATTATACACTATCCAATTCTACTTTTCACACACCAATCAAAATTAGTTAACTGAGTTAATGAATTTAGTTGACTCTCAATCAAATTAGTTAACTATTCAGTCAATTTAGTTAACTAATCAATTAAAAGAGTTAACTCATCAATCAACCTAGTTAACTAATCAATCAAATCTAGTTGACTAAAAGAGACAATTAGTTAACTAATTAATTAACTTTATAATTTAAATCATGCATAAGTTAACTGCATACATGCATGCATGCACATGACTCTAAGAAAGAACTTGTTAATCCTCTTGATCCATGTGAAAAAAAGACACTTGTCAACACTTTATCCATCCAAATCCTCTCAAACAATCATAGCCATTGATTCTCCAAATCAATCTCCACCATTGATCATCTCTCTCAAAAATCTATAAATTCAGCCTCTCATAAGCCATAATCATCCCCAATTTGAATGCTTGAGCACTTGAGATCACAATGATCCATTGGAGCACAACCATCATTGTTAGTGCAACAAGGTTGCATTGGTGAGGTCTTTTGTTATTTTCACTCTTTTGTAAGCAACTTTAGCTCAATTAGAGGTAGTGTTAAATGTGAAGTAGTTTTCTATTGTTTCTATTACTTTGGTTTCTATTTGCTTCATGTTTTAGCATCTACATTTTGGCATGTCTAGTGGTACCCCATGGTCCTCATTTAATCTTGATTTTCTAAGATTTTTAGCTTAATTTCATAGGTTTTGCTTGTAGGATTTGAGTAAAAAAAATTTGTAGGTCAGAAGAATTTAGGAGCATTTTAGTGTAAAATAGACATTTCCATTAGATCTGGAAGGTGTCAATCTGTATAAATCGACTATCAAATCATCGAAATCAAATAAAGTTGCAATTTGAGGCAAAATTTTTTTGTTGGAGAGGTTGTACGACCTCTATGCAAGCACAAGTATAGTGTAGGTAAAAAATAAAAAAATAATTTTTCATTTTGTTTATTTTTAAATTTCAAAAATTAAAAATTAAAAAATTTAATTAAAATCTAAATCTAAAAAAAATGAATTTAAAAGTTTTAAAAGTTTAATTTATTTATTTTTCCTACGACCTTAACAATACAAAGTGTACCCTGTACTGTGTAGGTCACAGGGCACGGGGCCCAGGTCCTACCCGCCGGGGGTTTAAGATCCCTCGCCGACAACCTTTGCCACTAGTTGACGACCTAAACCATGGATGGTTTCTTTTAAAACCACCCCTAACTCACCTAAAACCACTCCCAAAATCACCAAAACCACTCAAAAATTTTCTAAACCACTCCCAAATTCATCAAAATCACCCAAAAATTAGCCAAAACCACCATAAAATCACCTAAACCACCTCAAGTTCCCTCAAAACCACATGAAAATCACCAAAACTACTCGAAATCATTAAAACCACATATTTTTTGGCCAAAACCACAGTTTTTATTAGGGCCTTTTCTTTGGTGCCCTAGCTTCCAGTCATATAAGTGACCAGGGGTAGCAGCTTCAGTGTTAGCATCCAACACTTGGTCATGTGGGTTACTAGGGGCTAGCCTATAGGAGCCTAAACTAGACTCCTCTCCATTGAGTATTTTAATCAAGGAGGCAATTTTCAAATCTCATTTCCTTGGTCATACGGAGGCCCTTTTGAGTATTTTTTTGAAATGGGGTAAGATTTCATGCTTTACATCGTGGTATCATTAGTTTTTTTCAAGATCCTCTGGTTTTTCATAAAGTTGATTTTCTCACTATTGTCTCTGAGTTGTCGCAGTTTTTAAATAGTCAAACCTTCATAATTTTCACAAACGGACTCTAATTCAGGTGATTCTTTTTTGAAAGTTGATATTTTTCTATGCTCTACATAGTGGTGCTATTAATTTCTAAATTTTCTAACATTTTTAATGCAATCATTGGCCTATCATAGATATTTGATTTTGACACATGCTAACATCTTATTTTAAAGATTATCTTTATGTATTGTTTACTATGTTCTAACTTACACTTTCTTAGGTTTTCTTGTCCAAGGATAAGTTTTATCAAACTACTAACTTGGTGGTTTTACAAGACACTAGTTCAAGATCATTAATAAAACTACTAACTCATTTTGTGCAGCTATGTTTATCCATTATCATATTTTTTAATCACTAATTTAGTTGCACCATGAACATGTTAAGGGAATGAATCATTATATGCCATGTTTGTGAGGATAAATTTATGTGTATTCTCTCTTCTCGCACCCTTGGGTGATCTTGGAGATAAAAACACATCTTTGTTCTATTTTTATTGCTTTTCATCCAAGAGTCTAAGTACGTATGCTCTCTTCTCGCACCGCAAGGTGATCTTGAAGATCAAAAGTACTTAGATTTGTTTGCTTCTAGGAGGCTTGCCTAGGGATTTGATGCAGAGCGCACAGTGGAAGTGGTTAACAGATCAACAAACTTGATCGGTGAGAGGGCGAACTATGTCTTGGCGATCTACTCTTATCGACCAAACATACCCCGTCGGCCACCTTGCTATTTATCTCCCCGATCTCCCAACTCTCCCCGACAGCTCGACTTCACCTTGTCTTCAGAGAGACTTCTTCCATCGGTGGCATCTTCTGGCCTCCTGCCAATGCCCCGATGGCAGTTAAGTTTCCACTTGCCTTAACCGTGGTGGTTAGTCGTGACCTTGTCGGCCAGACTTCGATCGTCGGCGACCACTTATGAATATTGGCCGATATGTCGATACCTTCGACTTCGCTTGGCTATCCCCCGACTCATCGGTGAGACTTCCTTCATCAGCGAACTCCTTGTTTGTTCTCCCAATACGCTGATATGTGTTTCTTCAATGAGACTTCCTTTGTTCTTCACCGATACCCTTTCTATCGGCCTAACACCGTTGATCGGTGTAACTTCCAAAACTTTCTCCGAGGGCTGTGTTATGCCGATGGTAACCTTTGCTACTTTGCAACTACGTAGACGCCAAACTAGAAACAAAACTCAATAGCACATAAGGAGTCTATAATCATCTGCAAACATTTGATCACCACCAATTTGGTCACTCCACTAACAACACTTTTCCTATCGTTTCAAAGACTAGTCCGATAGAGATGCCTAGTCAACTCATGCCCAAACTCCTTGGATCCTTGGGTGTTTGACCAAAACCACAAAAAAGACAAAATTTACACTGTATCCCTCCATCACACTGAAAATGAGAATCTTGCTTTCAGTGGACAGAGGAATAACAATCCATTTATTCACCAAACCCTAGTTTCTAGGTTTTCAGATTAGTCTATGCAAAAAGAACAATTTCTCACTGACTATGACACTTCAAGACACCCAACCACTTCCAAATTGAAGTTACTTCAATACATGAACACTTCCAGTCGATTTCAGGAAATCACCTATCCGTACAGGCCGTACAGAATGACTGTTACAGAGAAATACTCAAAAAGAACAATGTTTCAACACACCCAAAAATCTAGATCTTCATTCATTCATTTCTTTCTTACATCCAACTCGTCGCCTATAAAGGGCTTGAGACCTTTGTTTACATCCCTCCCTACCGTACAAACTGATTTTGAAAGTCAGTTAGCCTTTGGGTTTCTCCTCTCACAAGAAAACTACATGTTTTCATTGTGTTATTACATCAAACTTTGACGAAAACATGGCCTACATAGGTCAAATGACCAAATTGACAAAAAAAACCTTATTACAAACATGATGTGGCTTAAAAAGCCTTATTGAAAACATAAACAAAACATGACTCTTGCACCATAGACAAGGTGCTCTTGCACCATTGAGAAGGTGCTTCTGCAAGAAAAACTCAAGTCCCTTGAGTTGCCAACTATTGGAGTGTCTTCCATGCTTCAAGATGGCTGCCTCACTCATCCATGTAGCCTCTGAATCAGGAAGATCCTGCCACTTACTCCTTGTACACACCCTTCCTTGTCTTTTTGACAACCTTGGAATCTAAGATGCATTCCAATTATAAAGGCTTACTTGGAGGTAGATCTCTAACCCAATCTTCATCTTCAATCACCACATCTAAGCCATCTTCAACATTCAATGGAGGTCTGAATGGAAAGAGGTCTGAAACATTGAATATGGGAGAAATACCAAGACCGGATGGCAGTTCTATTTCATAAGCATTTGGACCAAACTTATGCACTACCTTGCATGGTCCTATTTTCTTCATCAGAAGCTTGGCTGGCTGTCCTTTAGGTAGCCTTTCCTTCCTTAGATAGGCCATCACCAAATCTCCCACCTTGAATTGTACATCTCTCCTTTTGAGATCTGCCCTATCCTTGTATTTGGAGACTATTTTTTCCAATTGAACTTTGACTTGATCATGAACTGCCTTCATGGTGGCACCAAAATCTTCTCCTAGAGCACTCCTCTTATCCCAACCTTGTAGGTCTTTGAGTTCAAGTGGTCCTCTTGGATGGAAACCATAAACAATTTCAAATGGACTCTTTCCCATGCTTCTATTCACTGAATCATTGTAAGCATACTCAGCTTGACTGATAACCAAGTCCCATTCCAACCCATGCTACTTGGTAAGGCATCTGAGAAGGTTTCCTAAGGACCTATTAACAACCTCAGTCTGACCATCAGTTTGGGGATGGTAGGTTGATGAGAAAGACAATTGTGTTCCCAATTTTCTCCATAAGGTCCTCCAAAAATGACCAACAAAATTGGAGTCTCTATCAGTGACAATTGAAAGGGGCAAACCATGGATTCTAACCACTTCTCTAAAAAGGAGACTAGTAATGTGAGATGCATCATTTGTGCATTTACATGGCACAAAATGAGCCGTCTTACTAAATCTGTCCACAATGACAAAAACACTATCCACACCCCTTACTGTCTTAGGAAGACCAAGTACAAAATCCATACTAATGCTCTCCCAAGGCCTATTGGGAATAGGAAGGGGTTGGTACAAACCAGCATTAGAAGACATACCCTTGGCCTTTTGACATATGGTACAACTTGCAACATATCTCCTTACATCTGACTGTACTTTTGGCCAATAGTAGAATCTAGTGACTTGTTCCAAAGTCTTGTCCAACCCAAAGTGTCCTCCTTAGGTTCCATTGTGTTTCTCTTTGATGATGTTATCCCTCATTGAACACTTAGGAACATATAGCAAACTGCCCTTGAATAAGAGACCTTCCTACAACACAAAATCTGAATATTCACCATGAAAAGTGTTAGCCAAATTAGCACAAACTTCATAAGCAGTCTTGAAATCTGCATCCTCCTTATATAACCCCTTCAAACAGTCTATCCCCATGCTTTCCATCTGTACTTCATGTATGACAAGCATCCTTCTACTTAAAGCATCAGCCACTTTGTTTGCAACACCCTTTTTATGCTTAATAGTGAAGGTATAGGCCTGCAATTGTTCCATCCACTTAACATGCCCATGATTCAACTTTTCTTGACTATTTAGAAAGCTAAGAGCATGGTTATCAATAAAAACAATGAATTCCTTGGGCAGCAAATAGTGTCTCCACTTTTTGAGAGCTTGCACCATTGCATAAAGCTCTAGGTCATAGGTAGAGTACCTTTGTTTAGCCTCATTCAACTTCTCTGAAAAAAAGGCCACTGGATGTCCATCTTGACTAAGAACAACACCTATTGCTTGCTGACTCGCATCACATTCCACTACAAAAACTTTGTCAAAATAAGGGAGCACCAATATAGGTAATTCAGCCACTTTCTTCTTTAACAATTCAAAGCTATCATCTGCTTGCCTTGTCCATTGAAATTTGCACTTCATTCCACCCCTGATGGTGTTAAGAATAGGAGCACTTATGTGACTGAATCCTCTAATGAACTTCCTATAAAAAGTTGCCAAGCCATGGAAGCTTCTAACATCTCCCACTATCCTAGGAGTAGGCCAATTGAGAATAGCCTCAACCTTTGTGGGGTCCATCTTCAAACAACCATTAGAAATCACAAACCTAGGTACATAAGTTTAGTTTTCATGAACTCACACTTATCTAAGTTGATCATCAACTTATTCTCATGTAACTTATGCATCACTTGTCCAAGATGCTTCACATGTTCTTCTTTTGTCCTGCTGAAAACAAGTATGTCATCAAGATAAACAATTACAAATTTGCCAATGAATTCAACAAGTACCTCATTCATCAAACACATGAATGTGCTTGGGGCATTGCTAAGGCCAAATGGCATGACAAGCCACTCATAGAGACCTTCATTTGTCTTGAAGGCAGTCTTCCATTCATCTCTCTGCCTAATTCTGATTTGATGATAACCAGATTTCAAATCAATCTTTGAATAATAACATGACCCTCCAAGATAGTCCAAAAGATCCTCAATCCTTGGCATAGGGAATCTATACCTTATTGTGATCTTATTTATGGTCCTTGAATCCATACATAGTCTCCACTTCCCATCTTTCTTTGGAGCAAGTACACTAGGGACTACACATGGACTAAGACTCTTTCTAATCAATCCTTTCTCTAAGAGTTCTTGAATTTGTCTACCCACCTCCTCATTTTGTTGTGGTGTCAATTTATAGGCAGCCATATTGGGCAATGTGGCACCTGGGATCAAGTCAATTTGATGACTTATATCTCTCATGGGTGGTAAGGAGTTAGGAGTATCCTCTACCACAAGATCTTGGTACTTATCCAACAATTGTTGCACTTCTAGTGGAATCTCTTTCTATTTTTTGTCTTGCTAACCTGATTCATCTTTGGGCTTCATTACCAAGGCATACCCTTGGGTATCCTTCTCCTTCATGAGGTGTAAGAACTCTTTGCCACTAACCATCATGACATTGGTGTCATTACTCTTCTCTCCAATCTGCTCTTGCATAGGATCCATCCTAAACTTCCTTCCATTCTTGGTGATGAGGTATGTGTTCTTCTCACCATCATGTTGTGCCTTCACATCATACTGCCATGGACGTCCAAGAAGAAGGTGACAAGCATCCATAGGAATAATCTTACATAGTACCTTGTCCTTATAATCACCTATCTCAAACTCAACCCAAGTTTGTTCTTCTACCATGTAATTTTGACTCTTATTCAACCAAGAGATCTTATGAGGACTAACATGGGGCAGCCTTTTCAACTTACACTTCTCTACCATTTCAATAGACACTACATTCTTAGTAGAACCTGAATCAACAATGATTTTACAAATTTTACCATATGCTATACCTTGGGTTCTGAAGAGAGTCTTCCTTTGTGGGGGTTCTTGTTTCAATGGCATCTTCAACAAGGTCCTCTTGATCATCATGTTCTCTCCTTCAAGGATCGGTGCAACACTACCAATGGGTGAATTCACACTTTGGCAATCATCATCTTTCAACAACTGATTCCTTCTTCCACCATCATGGGAACTAGTTGCCTTCTCAGGGCATTTGCTCATGGTATGGCCTACTTGATTGCAGCCATAGCATCTACTAGTGAAAACTCCGGGTCCTCTACCTGCACCACCACCTCTACCTCTACCATTTGGTCTTCTCCAACCTCTAAAACCACCACCTCTATGGTCTACATTAGAATGAGACTCTTGTTGACTTGGATTTTCATTTCTACTTGACTGTCCTCTGCCAAAACTGCCTCTTCCCCTATTATTTCTGCCACCTCTTCCTCTAGTGTCTTGATCACTCTTTCTTTTCAACTTCTCCTTTGCCCTAGAGGCTAATTGAAAACACTCATCCACTGTTTTAAGAACCACCATACTGAATCCATCTTGTATGTTATACCTCAAGCCATCGAGATATCTGGCCACCATCTCTTTCTCCTCCTCCTTGTGATTGACTCTCATGCTCAATCTATGAAATTCTTCAGTATATGTAGCCACATCCATATCCTTTTGTCTGAGATGATTAAACTTCCTAATGGTCTGCAACTCATAATCAGATGGCACAAACTTGTCTCTTAGCATGGCCACCATTCTACTCCATTTGGTGATAGGGTTCTTTCCAACTTTCTCTCTTTCACCTTGCATATAGTTCCACCAAACTAGGGCAGAACCTCTCAATCTTGTCTTAGAAAACTTGACTTTCTTGCTGTCACTATACTCCTTGAAATCAAAATAGTTGCACATGGCCTCAATCCAATCCATGAAGGCATCTCCATCTAGTTTCCCATTGAATGTAGGAACATCCATCTTTGGATCGCCACTATCTCCATGAGCACCTTTGAGTGCATTCAAGAATGCCTTTTGGTCTGTAGACATATCTTGTTCTTGAGGGCTCTCCTCTGCCTCTTCTTCTTCTTCTTCTACATCAGAAGCACTTCCATCCTCTTTACTCTTACCCTTGGACCTCTCTTCTTTCAACCTTGCTTCAAGCATCTCCTCTACCATCTTCTTGATGGCTTCCTAGGTCATAGACTTGGGAGGCATTGTGCTAGCCTCAGTTTCTATCTCCTCGTCTGACATACACTGCTCCAATTCAAATATTGGCTCTGATACCAATATGATACAGAGCACACAGTGGAAGAGGTTAACAGACCAACAAACTTGATCGGTGAGAGGGTGACCTATGTCTTGGCGATCTACTCCTATCAGCCAAACATACCCCGTTGGCCACATTGCTATTTATCTCCCCGATCTCCCAACTCTCCCCGACAGCTTGACTTCACCTTGTCTTCGGAGAGACTTCTTCCATCGGCGGCATCTTCTAGCCTCCTGTCAATACCCCGATGGCGGTTAAGTTTCCACTTGCCTTAACCATGGCAGTTAGTCGTGACCTTGTCGGCCAGACTTCGATCGTCGACAACCACTTATGAATATTGGCCGATATGCCGATACCTTTGACTTCGCTTGGCTATCCCCCGACTCATCGGTGAGACTTCCTTCATCGGCGAACTCCTTGTTTGTTCTCCCAATACGCCGATATGTGTTTCTTCGGTGAGACTTCCTTCGTTCTTCACCAATACCCTTTCTATTGGCCTAACACCGTTGATCGGTGTAACTTCCAAAACTTTCTTCGAGGGCTGTGTTACGTCGATGGTAACCTCTCCTACTTTGTAACTACGCAAACACCAAACTAGAAACAAAACTCAATAGAATGGAAGGGGTCTATAATCATCTGCAAACATTTGATCACCATCAATTTGGCCACTCCACTAACAACACTTTTCTTATCATTTCAAAGACTAGTCACATAGAGATGCCTAGTCAACTCATGCCCAAACTCCTTGGATCCTTGGGTGTTTGACCAAAACCATAGAAAACACAAAATTTACATTGTATCCCTCCATCACACTGAAAATGAGAATCTTGCTTTCAGTGGACAGAGGAATAACAGTCCATTTATTCACCAAACCCTAGTTTCTAGGTTTTCAGACCAGTCTCTGCAAAAAGAACAATTTCTCACTGACTATGACACTTCAAGACACCCAACCACTTCCAAATGAAAGCTACTTCAATACATCAACACTTCTAGTCGATTTCAGGCAATCACCTATCCGTACAGGCCATACAGAATGACTGTTACAGAGAAATACTCAGAAAGAACAATGTTTCAACACACCCAAAAATTTAGATCTTCATTCATTCATTTCTTTCATTACATCCAACTCCTCGCCTATAAAGGGCTTGAGACCTTTGTTTACATCCCTCCCAACTGTACAAACTGATTTTGAAAGTTAGTTAGCCGTTGGGTTTCTCCTCTCACAAGAAAACTACATGTTTTCATTGTGTTATTACATCAAACTTTGACCAGAACATGGCCTACATAGGTCTAGTGACTAAATTGACAAAAAAAACCTTATTACAAACATGATGTGGCTTAAAAAGCCTTATTGAAAACATAAACAAAACATGACTCTTGCACCATAGAGAAAGTGCTCTTGCACCAGGATTTCATCATCCTAGGGGATGACCTCAACCATGTGTTCTGGTGGGGTATATAAAGGGGGGAGAGTGAAAGGTGTACCTCAAAAGCGGACATCAAGGCTGCAACACTCATCAAAGTGAGCAATCACATGCCTTAGACAACACACTTATTCACATATTTTGACCTCACGTACCTAGTGTATAATGAGGACATCCCATAGTTGCATGCATAGCCTAGATTAAGACTTTTTGACCATTTTCTTTCATGGTGTATTGGTAAGAAATTAGCCTTATGAGTTTGTAGAGATAGAACTCACTGTGGGGAGGGCCTTGGCCTCCACAGTAAGGGGTGTATAGGTGGTACATGACCTTGCATTCCCTAGCTATCCACAACTTAGTAAATAGTATATTTGTGGGCCCACGAAGATTGATATTCCCACTTGAATAATTTAAGATTGTTCTTGTGTTTGGTGGGTTTTCTTTGTCAAAACTAGTAAATTTTCTCTTTACTATCCAAAAATCCAAAAAAAAGTAAAAAACCACAAAAAAGAGGCCAACAAAAATCTTTGTTTGTTTGTTTGTTTCAAGTTTTGAGAGATTTTAGGACATAATCCTCTTGCTATGGTAGAAAAATCCCCATCTTCCAAATCAACCATTTGATCAACCTTCCATCCAAAATACAATCAAATCCAATCCACCCATCATCCATCTATCCTTGATCAAAATCCTAAACTTTGAATCAAGACCTTTTATCAAATCCAATCATCTTATGCTCACTTGCTTGAGAACTTAGCCTATCTCAAGTGGATAATCCTCAGTTATGACTTAAGAGCTTTGCCTATCTTGAGTGTATAAGATCCAATTATCCATTAAAGTTTTCAAGGTCTTGCTTTTTAGTTTTAGGACCAAATCAAACGATCCTTTCAATCCCATTTCAATCCATTACATCTATATCACATAACCTTATCATCCATCTCACAAGATATAATCTACCTTTAAGACAATTGGACCAAGGTCCTTTACCTCTCAAAAACATCCAAATATCTAAAAACCAAACAAAAATAAACATAAAGTATAAAAATCTAAAATCAAGTCACTTATCCACTTCATCAAAACCACCCTTTATTTTACAACAATTTCCTTATAGTCATTCCATGCCCCCTATCACTTGATCACAAGCTAAGAAGATCATGGATTCTCACAATAAGACCCCTTTTGGTTCTAGCTTTGGTCATCACTCACAAAGTGGGCCTTCATCTCCTCATGCCTTCCTTGACAATGTAAGTGAGCATGAAAGCTTGGTCAATCAACTAGAATATTCACCACATTACCAAGACTTTCTTAACAACCAAAGAGTCAATGACTTAATGGATCAATTTGTGGACAATAACACAGATGAATTCCTTGCACACCTCATTGAAGAGGGAGCCAAACTTCCTTGTGGCTATGACATGTCTAAGTTGTAAAATATCATTCATTAAGATCCACCTACATCTCCCACCTTCAACAATCCATGGGGTCATCCATCTTCTAGACCACTTCATGACCATAAATTCCATATCAGTTAACATGAAGGTGATAGTATACCACCACCACTTTCATCTCATACCATTACACTTTCCTCTCCTCCAGTTCAACATGATTCATCCAACTTTAAATCTCAAGGTTATGCTTATCATTTCACTAGTTATCCATCCTTTGATCAAAATCCATCTTCTTCTAATCTACCAAGAATAAAAATCCATTCTACCATGTCAACTCAACCCATGTCATCTTCAAGTCAACCCATTTATTCTTTTATTCCACAATCTATCTTCCCATCTATGAATAATATTATCCATTCTCTTCCACCACTATCTATTCCCTATCAAACAAATCTAGTTTCCTCTACTCCCTCTTACATCCCATATCAACCCACTATCACTAATTATCCCACACCATCTTATCAACCCACTTCTACACCTTTAATTCCACATCAAACATGCCATCATCTCATTCTCATCAACATATGATCCAACCACGTCCACCATATGGATCTATCCCATACCAACCACCAAACCCTCCACATGGAATGCCATTTTATCAAGAGTGGCAAGAGATGAAATATACTTTCAAAGGGTTACAAAGTGGGGCAACCAATCAAATAAAATAATTGAAATTTGAAGAGTTATGCACTTATCCTTTTGATGTTCTATCACCATGGTTCCTTTTTCTTCACTCTTTGAAATCCCCAAATTTGACAAATACAAAGGAAAAGGTGACCCTATAGATCATGTCAAGGAATTTTTCATGGCCTGCCAGGATGTTTCTTATAGTGATATGTATTTATTGATACCTTTTCCTCAAAGTCTAGGAGGGAAATCTTTGGAGTGGTTCATGCATCTCACTCCTAGCTCTATTACTATGTTTGCCAAATTGTCATAGAAGTTTCTTTCACACTTCTCTTATAATGTCAAACATGAGCTAACAATGTTAGATCTTTGTAATGCAAATAATGTAATGGAGAAAGTTTTACTTCATTCTTACAATGGTGGAGAGGTCTCTCAAGTCATATTCCTTAGCCAATCCTTGAGAAACAACTTTTCAATATTTTTTCCACCAATCTTAACCACAAAATTGCATTCCATCTACAAGTACATTGTGTCTCCACATTCGATGAAATCATTGACAAAGGTGTTACTATTGAAAAATAACTTGTAGCCAAAGGTTTGATTAAACTATACAATAAAGACAAAGACAATACTAATTCTGGGCCAAAAATAAAAATTTAGTCAATGATGTAGTCACCAATAATAAACATGTTCAACCCACCACATCATTACAAGAATTATCTAAAGTTTAGAATACACAACAAACCAATACCATTTCAATTCTGTTTGGATGAAATAAACCTTCCAATCCACCAAAACTCGAGTATACCTCTTTGGGGGAAACCATTGAGGTTGCCTTTCAAAAACTCATTAAAGAAAACATGGTCACATTCCCATCCACAAGACCATTTGATGACTCAAAATCCAAACCTGATTGGTATAAACAAAATGAATACTGTGAATACCATCATGTCAATGGCCATGAAACTCACAAATTTATGAAGCTCAAAAATTATATCCAAGACTTAATTGACCAAGGAGAAATTATAATTGAAGGTGACTCATCCACCTTGCCCAATGATAATCTTGGAATATACCAAAATCCCCTCCAAAAACATGATCAATCACAATGATCCATATCAAACCAAGGTTAATCCCATAATAATCACACCAATAATGTCCACTAGAACACCCCATACCTATGATAGTGTAGTGGGACATATTGGCTCTAACTGCCTGCAAGTTACAACCATAAAGATCACATCCAAATCCCCTGACGATGCTATCACCACAAGACATGGTAGGGTCACCCTCTAAGGGCCTTCTTCATCCTCCTCCTCCTAGGCTACCTGATACAACCTCATTGAACAACTTGAGAAAAATCTAGCTCAAATTTCCATCACGAAACTTCTCAACTCCTCAAATGTTCATCAAGCTATACTAGAGCATGCCTTACAAGAATCAAGAGTTCCCAATGACATAGATCTTGATCACTTTCAAGCCCTTGTGAGTCACTTGTTCTCCATTTATCAACTCGCTTTTAGTCAAGTTGACATGTCTCCCATTGATCCCACATATAACCATCTCCTTCATATTGAAGCTTTCATATCCAAGTATAAAATCAAATGATTCCTTTTGGCTAATAGGTTTGGATTGAATATATGTACATTCAAATTGATAAAACAATTGGGGTACTCTAGAGATGACCTTTAGCCACACATAATCACAATAAAGGCATATGATAATCTAGAAAGAGAGTCAGAGGGTACTATATGTTTGCCTATACAGGTTGATCCTATACTACAAAGAATTATATTTTATGTTTATTGATCTTGACTTACCATATAACATCCTCCTAGGCTACCCATGGATCGATGACATGCGAGTTGTCCCATCCACTTACCATCAATGCTTAAATTACCTCATAATGACATATAAGTCACCATTTATGCTGATCTTAATCCCTTTCGGTACTACAAACTAATAGAAAGTGCCTATTATAAATCCCACTATTTTCCTAGCACTGAAGATGTCTCCTAAAAAATAGGCATTCTCTTCATCCTATGTTGATCTTAACACACTCATTGCCACTTCCAATCCCTATTCTATTAAATCCAAATCAAGATTGTCAACATCGGGTGTCAAGAATATGACTTGCACAATGCCTTTCATGTGGGTGGGTTGCCTCTTTCTCCAAGATCTTATGGATGCACTATTCAACAAAAGAAGCAAAAACCTTAGACCTATCCATTGATAGATACTACCTTTGTTCTAGATGATTTCCTCCAGCAGATGAAGAGATAGATGGATCCATCACTTCGTGGCTCTACATAGATGAAGAACTTGCTCCAAAATTTTTAAAAGATCAATACCCCAAAGCTCTCCCTATATTCAAAAACATGAGATATCAAGGAAAAGGATGTTGTTGTAATGAGAAAGGCATAGTAAATCCTATGCAAATCCCACCATATCTTTCCAAACATGGGATCAGATACATGAAATCTTGTTTGGAAACCAATGAACCACAATACTTCTACAAGCGTAGAGGAAACTTCTCTCAATGTTGAACAAACTACATAAAAGGTCATCATTGCCTCTTTTGAAGACTTAGACATATCCAACCTTTTCCATGAAACATCCATATGCACCATAGACCTTCCATTAATCTATTCAAAACTCATAAACTTTGACCAACAAGATCAAATATCTCTCGATAAGTTTTAAGATGACAAAGAAATCATTGAATTCGTAGGGCTTTGTGATGAAATTCTAGTTGCTGACTACAAAAAGGGATTTGAGATCAACCTTGACTCTTGTGCATGCTTTGGAGAATAGGAAGAGTTCCTTAGTCCAAGAAAAAATCAAAATATAAAAAATATAAAAAAATCAAAATAAAAAGTCCCCTAGTGAAAACTTAAGGCACTATCGGACATAAAAAAAGTAAAAAGAAAGGACATGCCTATCAATGAAAACCTCTTTGAGGCACCGATAGACAAGGAACTCAACCTCTCTCTCCCACTTCAATGGCATGATTGATCCAATGTTTTAGTAGAAGAGACAACAAATAAATCTAGGAATAGAAGATAGTCCAAAAATCACATTTCTTGCTACCTCCTAAGAACCAAACATCCAACAAGCAGTTTCCACCATTTTGAAGAACTCGATGTAGATATATTTGCATGGTCATATGCTAGCATGCTAGGATTAGATCCCTCTTTGGTGGTGCACCATCTTGTGGTTTGCCTTGATGCCAAATTGGTTAAGAAAAAACTTAGAAAGATGCATCCACAAATCACTCTCTTGGTTAAGAAGAATTACAAAAATCCTATAGGTAGGCTTCATTTACCCAATTGAATATCTTGAGTGGATATCCAATATTGTATCAGTTAGTAAGAAACCTAAAGGCATTAGAATTTGTACAGATTTTAGAGACCTTAACAAAGCTTTTTCAAAAGATGACTTTCCATTTCCCAACATTGACATCATAGTGGATTTCACAACATGACTTGAAATGCTCTCTCATGGATTGTTTTTCAGGATATAATCAAATATAGATAGCTCTAGAAGATCATGGAAAAACAAATTTCATATCTCCTTGGGGCAATTTTTTATATCAAGTCATGCCTTTCAAACTAAAAATATAGGGGATGCATACCAGAGGGCTATGACCGTAATCCAAAAGTATCAATTTATCATTGACATAACAGTGAAGCTTATACGATCGTGCTTTATCGAAACCACCAACTTCCATGACATGTTGCATGATATTATGGAAGATTATGTAGTTGAACTTCTTGGAAAATCCAAAATAAGAGCAGAACATCCACAAGTACTTCAACGAGTTTTTGATAGATTAAGGGAATATAAGATCTGGTTAAATCCAAAAAAGTGAGTTTTTGGGGTTATATCAAGTAAATTTCTAGGCTTCATTGTTTCATGCAAAGGTATAGAGGTGGCTCCAACCACGGTTTCATCTATCACAAACATGCCAACTCATAATCTCAAACAACTCCATAGTCTCCAAGGAAAATTACAAGCCATCAGAAGATTCATAGCACAACTTGCTGATAAATGCCAACCTTACTCTTAACTCTTAAGAAAGAATACAACATTTCATTGGGATGAATCATGCCAACATGATTTTGATCATATCAAAGAGTACCTTGCCTCACCTCTTGTGCTCATGGCACCAATTGCAGGCAAGCCCCTATTACTTTATATTTCAACTACACTAGTCACATTGGGGGCACTATTAGAAATACATGACTAACATGGTAGAGAACAAGAAATATACTACAATAGCTACACCTTAGTAGGCTATGAGTTAAATTACATAACTTTGGAGAGGGCATGTTTGGAAGTTGTCTTATATACATAGAAATTGAGACACTACATGCTCAACCATCAAACTAAACTCATATCCAAATTGATCCATTGAAATATATTCTCACATGCTTCCCTCATAGGTTGCATGGCCAAGTGGATCATGATATTAAGTGAGTTTGATATTATGTAGATTGAAAAGGAATCAAATGATAGGTACTCACAGACTAGTTAGCAGATGTACCTTTGGTTGATACACATCCACTGGTTGTCGATTTTCTAGATAAATCAATTATGACCTTTGACACCCCTACTGCTACATGGAAACTCTATTTTGACGGATCTTTCACTAGTCATGGATTAGGCATAGGCATGACTTTTGTCACATCTCAAGGAGACCTTATTCCTAAATATTTCAGGCTTTCCTTCCCTTGCACCAACAACATGGCAAAATATGAGGCCTTACTCATTGGTCTCGAAATAGCATTACAATGGAATATCAAAGAGCTCTAGGTTTATGGGGACTCTCAATTTGTTATCTTTCAATTTAATTATGAATACCAAACAAAATATGATAAGGTAATTTCATATAAATGAATGGTTGATCGTTTCCAACAATACTTTATGCACATCCAGTTTGAACAAGTTCCTCGCCTAAACAATAAAGTAGTAGATGCCATGGCTACCATTGGTTCCCTCCTTGACATGCCACAAGATAGCAAAAAGTATGAATTCTTGGTTGAACAAATCTTGATCCCCACATATGACACCATTGAAGATGAGATGATATGTGATATTGTTGGTCCTAATAACCCTTGGTATCACGATGTATTTATACATACCTTCATGATCACACCTTTCTGCTTAATCTCACATATAATCAACGAAAAACTTTCCCACAAAAGACATCCCATTATACCCTTCTAAGTGAAACCTTATACAAAAGAGGCTTTGATGGTACTTTACTACAGTGTTTAAACTCGAAAGAGGTCAAATTTATGCTTAAGGAAGATCATGATGTTATTTGTGAATGGTTCTAGCCAAGAAACTTTTGAGAACATGATATTATTGGCCTAAAAAGGAACATGATGTCTATCAATATGTGAAGAAATGCCTTGCATGTTAGCAACATGAAGACTTGATTTGTGCTCCATCACAATCGTTGCAACCCATTACTACTCCTTGGTCCTTTTCCTCTTGGGGCCAAGATCTCATTGGAAAAATTCATCACCCATCCTTCAGTGGTCACAAGTTCATTATTACTGCCACTGGATATTTCACCAAGTGGGTATAAACTATCATACTTACATATACCAATGGTGCCCAAATAGCCAAGTTCATCCTCCATCATATCATTTGTCATTACAACATCCCTTCCACCATAAATCTTGACTCAAGATTCCACTTTTCCCTTCATAGACTTGCAACAGTAACCCAATTTCTATAGATCTATTCATATCCTATCCTTTTCCTTCATAGGATATATCATTCTCCACATCAAGCATCATCCTTTTCATCCATTTTCAACACCTTGGCAAGAGGTAAACTTTTGTATTTCAATTGATCGTTAATATTAGTTTTTTCCTTGATCTTTTGTCCCATTTATTACCTTATCAAGTTCGCCATGATTGTTATATCATTGCATGAATTGAGTGGCATACACTGGGGCAAGTGTCTATTGTTTTCTGAGATGTATTTGTTGGTTGTCTCATCATGGTTCCTGCTAAGGTCATCAAATGCCTTGCACTGTGTTGAGACATCCTTTTTGTGTATTGTGTTTTCTAGTTGTCCCATCATGGTTCTTTCCAAGGTCATGAAAAACCTTGTGCTATGCTGGGGCATCCTTGATTGCTATGTTTTTTGTTAGTCCTACGCATGGGATACATCGTCACCTTGGTCTTTATACCCTGGTGCATAATATCTCGTGCTATATTAAAATAAGTGCTCACCACATATCGGCATAACACCTACATTCAAGGATACTCACTCATTATCCTAAAAGCATAGTATCTATTATCATCTATGTTTCATCATTTGATCTATTCTTAAGTCTTGTGCTCATGATTTAAATTATGCAAATAATTAGTTAGTTAATTCCCTCTTTTCTTTGGGTTAGCTATCCAACATCATTATTCTTCTACATTATTCTAGACAACCAAATAAAGTTAACCACCTCATTCTATTTCTTTCCTCCTAACCATTTCATCATATAATAAATCACATCATATCATCTAATAATAACATCCCTCTCATCCATCCCATCCATTTGCATCTATTCATTCTTTAACCTCCTTCTATCCATCATCTTTCAATACTTCTTATATATGATCTTTCAATGCCTTTCATCCATCATTAACCTCCAATATTCTATCATCCTCCTTTATCATTCTTCCCTCATATGTTTTTCATCCATTTTGAGAGCATACCCGTGTTCTTCAAACCCACTTATCCTCTTGAGGGGGAATCATACTAATATCATGTGCATCATCCTTTCATCATGCTAATATCATACTTTATCAGTTCTTTCATCAATTGGGGCATATCACTCTCTTGTTCATCATGTAAGCGCTATATTTTATTTTATAAATGAAACAATGCTATAAAAATGTCATCTCAAAGAGGGGCAAAATGTAGACACCTAAAATTGCCTAGCGTATTTATGTTGTTATCAACACTTCATCTACATCATTTCCCTCTAAATTAATTGAATAAATTTTATTTATTTAATTGATTATTCCATCTCCTCTAGCTAGATTAA
Source organism: Cunninghamia lanceolata (assembly GCA_027924645.1). NCBI lineage: Eukaryota > Viridiplantae > Streptophyta > Pinopsida > Cupressales > Cupressaceae > Cunninghamia > Cunninghamia lanceolata. Next base: position 13,971,626 of record BSBN01000193.1, read on the forward strand.
TTAAATAATTTTTAATTAATTAATTAATTAACATTTCTTCTAGGTATTAATTAAATAAATTCACACAATTTATTTAATTAATCAATTTAATTTCTAAAAATCTATTTCAAATAAATAAAATTAATATTTTATTTATTTAATTCTAATATTATCCTCATTCTCATGAATTAATAAATTTATTTATTTAATTCCCCAATTTCCTCTCATCCCACATTTAATTAATTAATTAATTAGTTTAATAATTTATCCATGCACACATAATTATTTAAAATAAATAAATAATTATATGCTATCCAATTCTAGTTTTCATTCATGAATCAAAATTAGTTGACTCTCAATCAAATTGGTTAACCTTTTAGCCAATTTAGTTAACTGATCAATTAAAAGAGTTAACTCATCAATCAACCTAATTAACTAATCAATCAAATCTACTTGACTAAAAGAGATAATTAGTTAATTAGTTAATTAATTTTATAATTTAAATCATGCACAAGTTAACTACATGCATGCACAAGACTCTAAGAAGGGACTTGTTAATCCATTTGATCCATGTCAAAAAAAGACACTTCTCAACTCTTTATCCATCCAAATCCTCTCAAACAACCATAGCCATTGATCCTCCAAATCAATCTCCACCATTGATCATCTCTCCCAGACATCTATAAATTCAGCCTCTCATAATCCATAATCATCCACAATGTGAATGCAATGTTATGCTATTGAGTTGAACAAATGACATCACAATGATCCATTGGAGCACAACTGCCATTGTTGGTGCAACAATGTTGTATTGGTGAGGTCTTTTGTTATGTTCACTCTTTTGTATGTAACTTCAGCTCAATCGAAGGTAGTTTTAAATGTGAAATGGTTTCTATTGTTTATATTACTTTGGTTTCCATTTTCTTAATTCTTTAGCTTCTACAAATACATTGACAAGGTTTGTGATTGTGTAGGCCATTGGATCAAAATGATATCAATGGATATGGGTTTCTTTCCAATATCAGTCCCCACAAACATAAAAGTGTGAACATGGAACTCATCAAACATGAAAGATCAAGCACAAGGCCAATTACTTTGAAACTAAATCCTTGGCTCCATTATTAAACAATAACAAATATCAAGCACTAAGAGGAAACCCAATTTTGAAGCATAATTGTTTGGGTTACTCCCTTGTGAAGAGAGTATGGAATTAATACAAGAAGACTAGTCTAATAGCCTTTGGATCATGAAATGACCAAATGACTTAGTAATTATGTGACATGACAATGATTGAGCAAGGCCCAAAATAATTCCTCCGATCATACATGGACAATCTATACTAAGGCCAAGTCACCCAGATCTTTCCCTGAGACTTTTGATTAAGCTCTTCACATGTGAGTACATAGGTACTTGATTATTAGGTCCACACTCACTAAGGGCTCTTTAATCAGTCAATTACATTATTAGATCATTCAAAAAGAAACCAAAATTACTTGCAGGTAAAGATCCAATTAGTTTCTAGATATGAATTTTTGGACAATATATTCATACATAAACACGATTCAAGATTTGATCTATAAGAATGAGGTTACTGATCTTAGAGAACTCCCAATTTTATGCAACCTTACAAATAAGATCTTAGCTCATCCTTCAAGCTAGGGAAAAAATACATATGTTCTAAATCAAGTTTCTAAACAAGTAGCATTATCCACTGAGCAAATCTTTAACCTAATATCACTATATCAGGAATATCAATAAGAGTGATAAGGATTGGATTTTACAATATCCATTAAATAAATAGGAGTCATAAATAATACCTTTATCCATAAATTTAACTCATAATACATGAGTAAGTAGAATCCATTCCATGCCCTTGTTACTCAACTCCTACAAGTGACTTTGATTCTAAATATAGACTTTATTCTATTAATCAAATTTAGATTAGTTGAGACTCTTATAATCTATAAATCACAACAATCTACATATATTTTTTTAAGAGCTTGTTCATCAAGACAACCTTTGCTATCTCTTTTTGGAGTTGAGTTCAAGAATTTTAAGATCATCCTTCTTGAACCATGTGACCAAATTGCTTCCTACCACACATCTCTAATGATACCTACATAGTTTTAACAATTTCTCTCATTTTTATTTGCATTCATACCAAACCATAATAAGGATCTCAATCAAGTAATTAGACATAATTATATTCATTGTCATGAATTCATAAATACAATCATCCATCATTATCACAACTATAATTAAATATAACTCCTAGACTCTAAGAACAAGTATTTCCCATTTTTCACTAGAGTGTGGAGGACTTTTCTTAAAGGCTAATCCCAAGTCTTAGGTCTGATTTTCCACTTGGACACCCTTATAGAAGAGTCCCTAGCCTCATGGTATGTTAATGAGATGTTAAGTAGTTGGAGGAACTCAACAGCACTCAATTGATGTGGATTCTCTTGCCAATCCAAGTCCACTGGAAGCAATGCCAATTAGTCAGGCTCAAGCCAAGACTTTACCAGGTGCACACATAATATTCACACACACACATATGCACATATAAGACACACATTCAAACTTAAGTGCACTCTAATATTTTGGGATTCTACACTCATTGATGGCCGCAATTTCTAATGTATGATCATTTGGGTCCATGAGCAATCCTCATCAACCAAAAATATTTCCTCATTTGTTTTTTTTATTTCTTGTTTTTGTTGTAGGAGTTGGTGATCAAATTTATGAGAATTCTAGTTGGTTAATGGCCAAGTGATGACTTCACCTTGAAGAGGAGCCAAATGGGTGTTTATAGTTCAAATTTGGGGAAGTTATGATAAAATCAGAGTAAGTTATGCTTGGGTGAAACTTTGGTCTGCAACCAGATATGCGAGACTTTTGACCCCTGCAGGATGTCCTAGAATCCTTGCCAAGTCCCTATGGAATTCATTCTCCCACTGGATGCATTTATCACTCACTTGTGGAACTTTGATGTGCATGTGGATTTGTGGGTCTTTCGACCCATCCCGGATCCCTTCAAATCCCTACAAGTCCTGGTTGACTTGAAAATCCTACCGACCTTCACACTCATCCTATGGAGCTTTCCTCTATTATTGGATATATCCCGATACCTCTCGAGATCCCACTTTTCACCATCAAGACTGATTTACCTATGGATGGACACCTTGGTGGAGCTTTCCCTGCCAAAGTGATATATGCTGATGACTCGACAACCCCCACACATGGAAATGACTCAGTAAACCCCAGAATATCCCGATGGGTCTCATTTCTTCGCCTAACCGCTTAAAAGTGCCCATAAACGACAAAAATCATGACAAATGACTTACATTGTGGATCAAAGGAGCCAATTGGTGATTGACATGTGTCCTGTTCACATGCCGAATGTTGGTGGCCGCCTCTTTTACATTTAAAAGTGGAATTTCATGCTTTTGGGAGGATCTTCTTGATAGATTGTTTTGGGTTTTCAAGTGAATGTTGAAATGTTGATCTGAATCATTGCCCGATTGATTGTAAGGATTAAGCCAAGATAAGAATGCATGAATGTAAGACTAAAATGCCATTTTACTCCTATTGTAATTTTGATTGTAAATGAATAAATTAAGTTTTAGATTTGTTGTTTGTGTAAGATCATATTACTGCCTAGTTCAGTAGTCTGTCAAGACCCCTAGATTTTGATCTGCATCAAGTAGTATCAGAGCTTAGGTTTTGAAATCCTTGAGGCTATGGGAGTGCTGTACAAGGGACCCTGAGGAGATTCTTGTAGGAAGAGTGAAGAAGAAAACCTACAACTGCAGAGGGTATGTAGACATGGCACACCAAGCAATAGGTAGAAGAGGATGAGCTCCAACAGCTAGAGATGCAACACTGGTAGAGATGCTGAGAGGCATCACAACTAGACTAGATGCAATAGGAACAACATAATGTAGAGGAGTACCTATAGAGGATGTGAGTGATAATGAGGAAGAAGTTAGTGAAGAAGAAACAGAAGAAGGGGGAGATGAACATGATAGAAGGTTTCTGAGTGCAATGCCAAAAATTGCCAGTAAACTCTGTGTAGAACTACCCAGTTATAATGGTGGCCTAAATCCAGCAGAATTGATAGATTGGATTTTAGAGGTAGACAAGTATTTTGAGTTGGAATCCATTGAAGACCTAAAAAGAGTAAATCTTGCATCTACAAAGCTGAAGGGACATGCATCTCTGTGGTGGGATCATGTGCAAGTTGAGAGATAGATAAAAGAAAAGGAAAAGATTAAAACCTGGGAGAGGATGGTAACTAAGTTGAATGCCAAGTTTTTATCAGAAGACCATCAAATCACCATGTTCAAGAAGTTGTAGAACCTCAAGCAAAGGGAGAAAAGTGTGCAAGACTATACATAAGACTTTTACAGACTGAATGTCAGGGTTGGTCACATTGAAGATGATGCCAAGAAGTCTCTAAGTATGTAAATAGTTTTCATTATTCTATTCAAGATGAAATTAGCATGGTTAGAATTACCAATGTAGAAGAAGCCTATCAATTTGCATTGAAGGCAGAGGAAAAGATCTCTAGAAGATAGCTTAGTTCTAGGGGAAGAGGTAAATCCTCAAAAGGAAGAGGGAAGTCCAATCCTGGATGTGGTTATCAAGATAAGCGAGGAGAAATAAGTACTGCTCAGATCAGTACCCTAGGAGGTAGAGGAAGGAGTGATGACTCCAGAGGCAGAGGCAGTTTTGGAAGAGGAAGAGCATTTAGTGGAACATGTTTCTAGTGTGGATAGGCTAAACATATGACATTTAAATGTTCTTAGGTACAACAGAGAAACATAAAAGGAAAAGAAACTAGAGTCCATATAGCACAAGCTAAGGAGAGTGTGGCAAGTGTAGCCTTACCAAAATTTGGAGAAGAACCAGAGGATGATGAATCCTTGATGCTGAGGAAAGTTCTTCTAACACTAGAGAAGGCACAAGAAAAACCAAAATAGAGAAGAAATTTGTTTAGAACCAGATGTAAGTCTAGAGGAAAATGTTGCAAAGTCATTGTGGACATCAACAACACTAACAACTTAGTGTCAGAAGAGATGGTGGAGAAGCTGAAACTAAAGAGGTTGAAACACCCAACTGCCTACAAGGTTTCTTGGCTACAAAGGGGACATCAATTATTGTTAAGTGAACAATGCATTGTTAAATTTCATATTGGGAATTACGAAGATGAGATAATGTGTGATGTTATGCCAATAGATGCATGCCACATTCTATTAGGTAGACCTTGGCAATATGATAGAGAGGCCATTCATGATGGCAAGAGTAATTGCATTAAAAGAAAGAAAGATGGAGTTGAGTTTGTGTTGAATCCTTTGAAGGATAAGGTTGAGGAGGTTGATAAAACCAATAAGGTTTGTCTAGTGACTGGAAAACCATTCCTAAAGGATATTAGAAAGGAGAAGGTATGTTTTTCCTTCCTACCTAAGATTGCAAAAATTAGGATAGCAGAGAAAGGGGCAGAAGTTCCCATAGAAGTCCAAGACATTTTGAATGAATTCACTAACATTCTAATAAAGGACTTACCTGATGGATTACCTCCAACTAGAAGCATAAGTCACTGCATGGACTTGATACCAGGAGAAAGCCTACCAAATAAGGCACCATATAGAATAACACCCATGGAAAATGAAGAGGTGAACAAATAAGTGCAAGAGCTATTGGATAAGGGACTGATTAGAAAGAACCTTAGACCATGTGTTGTACCTACTATACTGGCACCTAAGAAAGATGGGAAATAGAAAATGTGCCCTAGTTGAAGGGCTATAAACAAGATAACCATTAAGTACAGATTTCCATTACCTCGAGTGGATGACTTGATGGACTGTTTGATTGGAGCAAAGTGCTTCAACAAGATTGATTTGAAGAGTGGATATCACCAAATCATAATTAAAGAAGGTGATGAATGGAAGACAACATTTAAGACCAAGGATGGATTGTATGAGTGGATAGTGATGCCATTTGGGTTGATAAATTGACCCATCACATTTATGATATTGATGAATGAGGTAATGAAGCCTTTTCTTGGTAAATTTGTCATTGTTTATTTGGATGACATTTTAGTTTTCAGTAAATCAAAAGAGGAAGACCTACTACACCTTAAGACAGTTTTGCAGAGGTGAAAAGAAGAAAAGTCATTGGTGAAATTGGATAAATGTAGTTTTATGCAGAGAGAACTAGTATATCTAGGTTTTGTAGTTTATTCAACTGAAGAAGGGTTGAAGATGGTTCTCAAGAAGGTTAATGCAATAATAGATCGACCTTCATCTAGAAATATATTTGAGGCCAAAAGTTTCCATGGCTTGGCGAGCTTCTATAGGAAGTTCATCAGAAATTTTAGTGGAATATGTGTATCTATTACATAGACAGTGAAGGGTGTTAGGAAAGAGTTTCAATGGACAACTGCAACAGAAAAGAGCTTTCAATTGTTGAAGAAGGTTATAGAGCAACCAGTGTTCGCATTGCCAGACTTTGGTAAAGTGTTTCAAGTGGATTGTGATGCCAGTGATATTGCAATTGGGGGAGTGTTAAGTCAAGAAGGTAGATCCATTGCCTACTATAGGGAGAAATTAAATGAAGCAAAGAGGAAGTACTTAGTTTATGACCAAGAATTCTATTCTATAGTGTAGGCCTTGACGAAATGGAGATATTACTTGCTGTCAAATGAGTTTGTAATGCACACAGACCACCATACCTTGCAGTACATTAAAAACCAATGTAAATTAAACCAGAGGCATATGAAATGGGTAGAGTTCTTGCAAAGTTATTCTTTTGTTTTAAAACATAGGAGTGGTAATTCAAACATGGTAGAAGATGCACTTAACAAAAGATGTTTGTTGATGAATGAGTTAAGGGTCAGTGTTGTTGGCTTTGATACAATGAAATGAAGGAGTTGTAACCTGATGATCCTAATTTTAAGGAAGCATGAGCAACTAGTAGAAGTCCAAGGAGGGAGACATGACTCCATGGTTGTAGTATTTCATCCAAGATGGCTTGTTTTTCAAAGGACAAAAATTGTGTATATCTAGATGTTCAATGAGAGAGAACCTAATAAGAGAAAAGCATAGTGGAGGCTTGAGTGGACATTTTGGAATAGATCAGACATTGACATAACTGAGTGAAGGTTATTTTTGACCTAGAATGAGGGTAGATGTGAAGAGACTGGTATAAGGTTGCATAGTCTGCCAACATGCTAAAGGAGCAAGACAAAACACTTGACTATATCAACCATTGCCTATACCAGAGAGACCGTGGGAGCACTTAAGTATGGACTTTGTTTTGGGTTTTCATCAAACACAGAGAGGTAATGGCTCAATTTTTTTTGTAGTGGACATATTTTCAAAGATGGTTCATTTCATACCATGTTAGAAGACTAGTGATGCATCCCACATAACTGTATTATTTTTCAAAGAGGTAGTCAGGCTGCATGGATTGCCTAAGAGCATAGTCTCAGACGAAGACACAAAGTTTGTTGGCCATTATTGGTGTACATCATGGAAGAAGATAGGCACTAAATTAGGATTCAGTTCAGTCTATCATCCTCAGATTGATGGACAGACCGAGGTTGTGAATAAAAGTTTGGGAAACTTATTAGGATGTTTGGTGGGAGACAAACCACATCAATGGGATCTTATCTTAGCACACACATAATTTTTTTTTAACAATTTAGTGGATAGAAGTGCAGGGAAGAGCCTGTTCCAAATAGTTTATGGGTACAACCCAAGAATTGTTGATGATCTAAGAGATAGTGCAAATTTAAATAGGAAGAGTGTTGTAGTAGAAACTTTTGCAGAATACATTCATGAGGTTCACAAGGAGGTGAAGGAAAGTTGGAGAAAAGTGCCAAAAAATACAAAGAACATGCTGATATGCATAGAAGGGAACACGATTTCCAGGTAAGTAACTTAGTTTTGGCACATTTGAGGAAAAAAAAGGTTTACACAAGGAACATACAGTAAGTTGCAATTTAAGAAAATAGGCCAATGCAAGGTATTGAGGAAGTTCTCATCCAATGCCTATGAGATTGAGCTGCCAATAGGGATAGACATATCTCCTATTTTTAATGTTGCTGATCTATACAAATTCCATGAAGGAGAGACAAGTTCACAAGGGAGTACACACTCACGTTTACATGATGCACAAGGATTGTTAGATCAATTACCTGAAAAAAAGATGGAAGAAGTAGATAGAGTGATTAACTATTGAGTGGCTAAGAAGACCAGAGGAAAGGACTACATGGAATACCTAATATGATGGAAGAACAAAGCTCTAGACGAGGCTTCTTGGTTAAGTGCTACAGAGCTAGCCAAATATGGAATTTCGGTTCCATACTGCTCAAAATTTTCATGATTTTCCAACTCATGGAACATTTTAGTTACCCAATGTGTCTGATGCAGGAGCAACTGGGTCCATGAGCAATCCTCATTAACCAAAAGTATTTCCTTGTTTGTTGTTTTTCTTTCTTATTTTTGTTATAGAAGTTGGTGATCAAATTTTTGAGAATTCCAGTTGGTTTATAGCCAAGTGATGACTTCACCTTGAAGAGGAGCCAAATGGGTGTCTACAATTTAAATTTGGGAAAGTTCTGATAAAATTGGAGCAAGTTATTCTTGGGTGGAACTTTGGTCTGCAATCGGATATGTAGGAGTTTTGACTCCTACAGGATGTCCTAGAATCCTTTCCAAGTCCCTATGGACTTCATTCTCCAACTAGATACATTTATCACTCACTTGCAAAACTTTGATGTGTATGTGGATCTGCGGATTTGTTGACCCATCCCGAATCCCTTCGGATCCCCGCAAGTCCCAGTGGACTTGAAAATCCTATCGACCCTCTTCACACCATCAGCTTTCCTCTGGTACTAGAATATCCCGATACCCCTCAAGATCCTGCTTTTCACCTTCAAGACTGATTTATCTAGTCATGGATGTCTTGGCAGAGATTTTCCTACCAAAGGGATATATGTCGATGATGTGACAATCCCCGCACATGCAGATGACTTAGTAAACCCCGCAATATCTTGATGGGTCTCATTTCTCTACCTAACTTCCTGAAAGTGCCCAGAAATGACAAAAAATGTTACAAATGTCTTGCATGGTGGATCAAAGGAGCCAATTGGTGATTGACACATGTCCCATTCATGTGATGTATATTGGTAGATGCCTCTTTTGCATTTAAAAGTGGAATTTCATGCTTTTGGGAGGATCTTCTTGATAAGGATGTTTTGCTTCTATTGTAATACAACTTCTGCAAGTTTCAGACTTGGAGGCAAATTGTTTTGGGTTTTCAAGTGAATGTTGAAATGTTGATCTGAATCACTGCCTAATTGATTGTAAGGATTAGAACAAGGCAAGTATGCATGAATGTAAGACTGGAATGTCATCTTACTCCTGTTGTAATGTTTGGCTGCAAATGAATAAAGGAAGTTTCAGATTTGTTGTTTGTGTAAGATCATATTTCTACCTGGTTCAATAGTCCATCAAGACCCTTTAATTTTGATCTACATCAAGTTCTCATGACTAAGGAAGCTTCTTTCTACTCATAGAAAGACACGCCATCCAACTACACCATAAGTGGTCTCATCTAGATAAACTATAATATGACTTTGATTGACTACATTATAAGTAGTTGTGGAGGTTTTCTCTCAACCATAGTTAGCTAACCTATTCCCACTGAAGCCTCTTGACTGATCAGTACCATTCATCATAGAGTCTTCCTTGTCATGGCTTCATCAATTAACAAATTTAAGCCATGCCACATACTCAACACAACATGAAAAAGGACAACACACACAAGACATTATCACAACTTATCATGCGCATGAATCATGTCAAAATCTTAATGTCACAAATTACCATTCCATATACACACAAGACCAAACACAGTAGACACAATTACTCTTAACATAACTTAGCCAACCAAAATAGATTCAAGCATGTCGCCAATCTTGAAAACACAATATTGTTGGTTTTACGACAGACAACTGAGAGGGGGGGGGTGAATCAGTTGTCACAAAAACTTTCTTTTCTTTAAACACTTAAATCCTTCTTATATTTCTACAACATAATAATGATTCAATCATGGAAGCACAATGCAATAACTCAAGAGCAGAAACACATTAACACATATGACACCAAGAATTTAACATGGAAAACCCAGTTAAGGGAAAAACCACGGGGTGACTAACCCAAGATTGTATTCTTTGTTAAAAGAATAAGAAGAACAAAATGGCACTTGCCAATTAGGGCTCACTGCCTGGGCACACTACTCACAAGAGGCCCACTACCTATAGGAGACACACTGTCTACAGAATAATATAAATATTACATACTTGAACTGGAGATTAACATCTTCACCATGCTTGAGACAGTTCCATTTAAGCTCAACACTTCTGCTCTACTTTTTGCTCTTCTCCTCTCTACCACTTTTTCATCTCAACCAAGGATACTTTGAAATGACTTCACAAATCTTATTTATACAAGACATCGACTTTGGGATAATCATCAAAGTCGGCACAACATAGTTTATTTTATTATAGAGCAGTTACAAAAATACAACTTGATTTGTTACAAGGACTTCATGTGTATCACCACACTGTCAGCCACACATATCTGGGACTTCAATCTTCTTTGAGGAACACGCCATACTTCGCAAAACATCTTCAAGATCATCTGCAAGATGTGTAAAACATTCGGTCGGCCATGATTAGGAAGAACACCATCACCTGAGAGTAAATCTTCAATTATGAGCTTAGTCTTCAATACAGACCACCAACATGAACTAAACACAATCTAGAGACCCCCACAAGCTTGCTTGAATCACCAAGAACATCCACACCACTTCTGCTTACTGAAATCACTCGCATCTTCATCCGGAACCTCAAGAACATAGTCTGTCATCACTATCACATTAGAATAAATGCTTGCGGACCTCCAGACCACAAACCAATTGAGTTGTCAATTCACATTGGCTTCCTAAACATTCCACCAAATCTGCAGAACAAGATGTTACATTTCTGGATCTCACCAGACCTATTTGTGTCAATCTGTCACCTTTGAATAGCTGCCAGAACTAGTTTTACTCATATGGCCATAAATTCTCCAAATCTTCATGTGGACATCTCAAATCTTGACTAGATCATCTTTAGACACATATCTACAAACCCTTTGATTCGCATTCTCTGATCTTCATCTAGCTGGGATCTTCACTTCATAGAGCTTCACTGTCTTCACTATTTTTGATAGGACTAATTTTCTCAATATCCTCAGCATACAGTTCATCCAATCCTTGACATCAATGCAACATAAGTATGTTGACATCAATGACAACACCGGTTAGGCCCATACTTGCAACAAATATATCTTTCTTGGATACTAGCAGTTCCTTCCTTGGACTTGCCTTCCCTTTCTCACTTTTAACATAAAATTTTGCATAAAATTTTTATTTGTTTTAGTAGCCTTTAGTCTTTGACTTTTCAAGCTTTTTTAATGCCTCACATACTCTATCCCTCTAGATTTCATTGGTCAATTGGTTAAATTTCTTGATTTTCTACAAAATCATTCTCTTCCTTAAACTCTTTGGCCATGCAATTTCCTAGCCTCATTCGATTGGCCACATGCTTGGTGGCACACTTCAGTTAAGGCCCTCAAGATTTCCTAGGCACCAACATTCCATTCATTCTCTGGGATTATTTACTCTGTGCATTACTCTCAAATTTTCTTAAACTATTTTAGTCACATAATCAAGTTTCCTTTGTTGTAAAATGCTTGTAAAAACTTGGCCTTTTCCCAAGCATTCCTTGCAACACTTGACATCCTTGTATAGTACACTTGATATTTGGCCCCTTCTTGGTCCTCTTCACTGCCTAGCTAGACACTATCAATTAACACCAATGGGAAATCGTGAGGCGATATGACCCCCCTTTGACATTGGGTTAACTTGTCCATGTCATTCAATGCCTACACAATTAGATTACGCATTGGGACATTGATCATCACAATATCCCATAAAGTAATTAGTAGATTAATCATTATTTTCAATAATTTATGTATTACTAATTTTGGTTCAATTAGCTAGTGTCTATCTAAGCTTTCGACATAATTTTGACGAGTTAGATCCTCATTATTTATGGCTATAATATCCATGATACACACATACATATGTACATAAATAATTCATTTCTATAATAGTTATTAGTTCTTAAGAGAAAATTGACATGATTTCAATCCTACATATATTAAAATCTGCAAGGTTGATCTCAAAATCTTTTCCTATGCAAAATTGGGGAACACTAGATTATTACAATTACAATATGTCACTCACCTCTCAACCTATTGGTGGAGCTCCCTAACCTCCTAAGCTTATGGCTATGTGAGTAATTTAATTTATGGTTATGTGAGTAATTTTGATAAATTATAAATTTGCTTCCATTAATGCAAGTGCTTTATATAAATCTTCCAAAAAAACTACGATGTTTACTATTTGTACATTGCTTTTAATTTAAAAAAAACATGGCTTGATCTTGAGTTACTCAACATTTCAGTGAGGGAGGAATAATTTAAATCGAAGGTAATGTATGTTGTACCCTATAATCTTTAACACAGTCAAATATAAGGTGCTCTCATATATTGGGCCTATTGTTGCTATCAAGAAATTTCATTAAGAATTTTTATTTGACAAACAAGAAATACATACTTCTAATGAAGTGGTTACGAGGGACCTTAAGGGAGGCTTTTCCTAGAATATTATATCACTGGTGTAGAGAGCATTTATAAATGGCTCCAATAATAGGGAAATATAAGGTGTAGATTCATTGTAGAGAACTTGCAGTTCTTGTACAACCATACAATAGTTATTTGACCATGTTTAGGGAATTTTTATAAACTATTTAGAGGCATTTTGTTTTAGTGTTTCTTTTTAAATAGATAATTTTTTAATTTTTTGTGAACTTTAGAAAAGATTCAACTTGGAAAATCTATACATGAGTTCTTGGCTCTGCTAGGATTTTTTTGGCTTTGGTAGTGTCTATGTCAGAGTCATTCTATGTGGTTTATGTCGCTATGCTTGTGGGTGATTTACACACCCTTTAAATGGCTTTGACCTTTCATTCCTCTATAGTAACTACTACTAGAGTTGAAGGTTTGATGGTGACAATTAATGGCTCCCCCGCTTAAATGACCCAGGAAGTTTGTTCTGAAGGTGTTCCATGAGGTATTTCCTTTGAAACACCACCATATGTTGTTTTTCCAATTCCTAAATTTGATAATGCATGCCATTGGCTAGAGAATTTACCTTGATAAGGTATTTCATGGGTAGGGCCCCCCCTAAAAGCATGCTCAAAGGCTGGGTCAGTAGGGCATGGACCCCGCATGGGATCTACCTTGATGCTGTGCAAAACCTCACTAAGAGGTTTTCGCTTTTCTATTTTGCTGAAGTCAACCATGCTGAGGTTGTCCTCAACCATGGCCATTGGCTTGTTCATTCCTCACTTCTTGTTTTCAAATCCTAGACTTAGGACTTTGTCATCTTTGATGAAAATTCCTTTCGAGTTCTTCTATGGGTCAAGTTTTTTGGGTTACCATTGCCATTCAAGAATATTTTGAGCCAGATGCCTCTTCCTTTAGACTTATGGTTTGTGTAGAACCTAAATGATTCTATTCAACTCATCGTCAGTTGTGGGTTTGTGTTGTGGTGGGCCTTTCTAAGGATCTCCAAGAGTCGGTTGGTATCTAGGTTGGTCAAACTAGGAACACACATGTGCAATATATCAACTTGTCAAATACTTTCTATCAGTGTCAATCCTCAAAGAAAAAGATTAAGGATTGCCCTTTAGCATCCCCATGGCCAAATCCTTCTAGACAACCCTCTTTTGGGTTTCTGCCTCTTGCAAAAGAAGATGAAGGTTGGTCTACAATTTTTAATCTCAAAGTCAAGAATTCTAGAAATCCCAAGCCTCCTCCCAAACCTTCTAGTTCTAGAAGTTAGGCTTCAAAGATTGTTTCAAAACCTCTAGACATAGGCAAAGCTATGATTTCCTCCCCAGGGAGACTTCTGGTGAGGTGAAAGTTTCATGAACCTTGTTAGCAACTTTTGCATTGGCTTGGTCGCTAGCCATCAATGTCAGACATGCTTCCATCCTCCTACTATATAGAGGACATCTCGTAGCCCGCTAGGGTGCTTGGAAGAAGGAGAGTATGTGCCAAAGAAATAGAAACTAGTTTGGATTAGCTTCTAGATTAGAAGCTTTGATGCTAATGAAGCCGTGTTACAGAATAATTATTCTACTCTAGATGAGTTGGATAATGAGGAGATGACTCTCGACACTCATTTATGAATTATATTTCCTAGAATGTATGAGTTCTAATGAACATCCCATGAAAATACTCCATTTATGATGCTTGACTTCAGTATCCAAGTTTAGATATTCTCTATTTAAAAGAGGTGAAAGTCTCTATTTTTTTGTTTTCTATGGCTTGCCATGTTACTTGGCTTGTTAGCCATTTTTTTTAGCAACCATGAAGTTGGTCAGTGTGGTGTTGTCACCTTTCTTTCTCCTACATGGCACCAACATTTGGTTGATTAGGGATGTGACCCCACCAACCATGCACTATGGACTCTTTTCAACATTAATAATCATTTATTTAAAGTTATTAATGTTTTTGCTTCAAATGACAATGTGGAGAGATCTTCCCTCTAGAGATGGATAGCTAATTCAATGCCAATCGCCACTTGGGTTTTGTGTAGGGATTTTAATATGATTAAATTTTCTTATGATAAATGTGGGCCCTTTGTTATGCATTGGGTAGTTGGTGAAAGGGAGGCTTGGTTTTTTATGCATAACAAATTGGGGCTTTATGATCCCAATGTTGGTCATTGCCAAGATAATACGATGTAGTACACCTAGAGCAATCTAAGATCTAGCCATGACATGTATTAAAGTGTCTTGATCATGTCATGATGTCAACTCAATCATTCTTTAGTTTTGCTAGTTGTTATTCCTTTCCAGTGGAGCCTTTATTAGTTGTTGACCTTTTTGACCACTTGCCAATACATTTTTGTATTGACTAGCAAGTTTCTAAACCCAAGGCTAGGAAGACAGTTCTTTCTTAACATGTTACTTCTCAATCATAGAGCCACATTGACCTATATTCAATGTGTAGAATTTGGAACCACATCCCATGCATTGGACTAATTAGATAACATGGTGGAATGATGCCATAACTTGTACTTCCCATTTTATCTACATTTATGGGCATCGACTAGCCTATTTCCAACACCACTCCTATGAGGTCACCACCTTCAACCTCTGCCAAGCCACAACTACTTTTGAAGCACAACTGTTTGATCCTTCTACTCAGCTTTGCATGGCTCAGATGTACCACTAGAAATAGGTTGCAAATGCTCATAGTGCATGCAAAGCGTAAATTAAATCTCGACTTCACTAACTTTAAATTGGAGACAAAGTTTCAAAGGAATTCTTTTAGTCTTTGTATGCCCACCATACTTCCCAACCTATTAAGCAAATCTAAGAAATATAAATAGTCATAATAAGCAATTTCAAATTGATCATGGATTCCAATTATATTTATTTCCCATGTCTCTCATAGGTATGTTTATTGCATTTACCTTGAACCGTTGAACAAATGAACAATTTTGACTTCCAACTAATATATTACCTTAGAGTTCCTCCTAGTGTGGACTTAACTACCTTAGGAATGCCAACATTTGTAGAATGGATTACCACTATGCTATACAAATTCTACCCAACTGATCATCCATAAAATAGCCAAATATTGCAGAGAAGAAATATATGCAAAGGACAATTTTATAAAATGTAAGTTACAATTATAAAATATTTTAGAGAATAACTTTAGCACTCTTCTCACACAAAGCAACAAATTGTCAGAAAATGCTACCAAGCCTTTAATATAACAGGGTGCTTAGGTATTGATGGATCTCACTAGCATAGGACAATATCAATTGAATGCACACTAGACAAACAAATATGCAAATAAACCTTAAAAAAACCCTAGTAAGCCACTTTATCAGGTGTCCATACTAGGGAAAAAGGATCAATAGCCACTCCTACCTTTGAATACATGACAATGAAAATGATGGCAAATGGGTAGAAGCCCAAGTTTGTGAAGTTTGCTCAAACATATTTTTCATATTTTTATTGTATCTTGCTTGGGTGTTATGCCTTATGGTTTTATCCATTGCTTGTTTGTTCGTGATCACTATTGAATACATGGACTCGGTGAAACATGAAACCCCACCTATATGAATTGACACTTGTAATAGAATGCCATGTGTTCCATTTTTGCAACTACTCTAAGGTCAGGGTATATTATAATATTTTAATTTATGTAAATTTTCCCATCTAATAAACCGAAGAAATTATCCTCACCTAGTAGAAAATATTGAAAAATTGAATTTAAATAAAAAAATATAATACAATAAACACATGCAATCACTAGCTATGAACAAGGGAAATAGAGTTTCCCACAAACTCTGGTTATGTTTTAGTTGAATTATGTGTTTCTAATATGTAAGCATAATCATACATAAATAAATGTACAAATTTTACCTGAAGTTGTATCTTACAAAACCATGCATATGCCTTTGGACATCTCCAACCAACAAAGGAGAAGAGGAATTGAGAATGCACTCTTTTTGTTAAGAATATTTGGTAGTAACATTATTTGAGAGGGGCTCTACATCTTCAAAGCCCTCGACAGATTGATGCAGGAGCATCCAATAGTGTAAGGGCAATCTTGCATCACCCAAAAAAAGATGTGTTTCAAAATTGTTGATGTTCTTTCCATTTCTTTCCAAAATTTGTGGTTCTAGTTCCATAATCGCTTGAATAATGATGTAGAACTTTTAATTTTTCCAAACTGCTAAAAATAGTAACCTGTTATTTTTAGAAAGTTTGCATTTGGGCACGGATTGAAGTGAAAATTTACAGGAAGTTACATAATGGAAATATAAGACCTTTGGCGAAGGAATCACACAAAGATCATTTGCGAGTTGAAAGATATTAAAGTTTCTGTTTCCTAAAAAATGCTTGAAAATTATTTGAACTCAGGTTTGAGGCACTAAACGGCCCTGTACGGGCCCGAAAATGGCTGAAACTAGCAAAACAAGTTCTTAGCATGTAGAGAACTCTGTGAGCTTTCTGACGCATAAAACAGTTCGTCAATCGAACACCCAGATCAAAAGTTATGGCTCCTGGAAGTTGACCTATTTTTGGAGGAGATGCAAATTTTGAAATTAGGTTGGTGGCTGCTAAAAAGGCTATTAATAACCATTTTTGGGAACCCTGGGCAGTAGTAGAGTTAAGGGGGCAAGTGTGGAGTCAAGAATAGGTGGGAAAACATAAACCCTAGCTAATTTGGGGTTACAGAAGGTAGGTGATTCCAGAGTCTTGTGACAGGAAGCTGTAATGTGTTGCAGCCTGTGGAGGGTTGATTCCTCTGATTGTATTTGAGCTTCTGTAATGTAACAAGTTCTCCAAATCAATAAAGAAAGTTTATTTTCTGTGTGAATTTCTGTGGTTGTGTGTTTTATGATTCACCCCCTTCATCAAGTGGTATCAGAGCAAGGGTTCCTGAGTGTGTAGACAGATCGCCGACCGTGAGGCAGTTTGCACCAAGACCTGAGGTTGTGGGTTTGTTGTAGAGATCAAGATGCCTCCACAAAGAAATCGTATTAGGAGGAATACTTTGACGGAAGAGGGTTTTAGAGCCCTGCAAAGGCAAATCGATGCATTGCAGGAGGAGCTGCGAAGAGGGTTTGAGCCAAGAACAAAAGAAGAAAGCGAAGATGAAGCTAAAGAAGAGCTATCTGAGGAAGAACAAGAAGCTGCAGGAGATCCTGCAGAAGTTAGGTTGTTGAGGTCCATTTCAAAGATTGGAAAGATGCCCAGGATCGAAGTTTCTACATATTCTGGAGATTTAAATCCAGAATAGCTTATTGATTGGATCAATGACATGGAGGAGTATTTTGAGTATGAAGATGTGGAAGACCTAGATTAGGTCAAGTTTGCAAAAACAAAATTGAAGGGCCATGCCAGTATTTGGTGGAAGGAGGTCCAGTTAGAGAGGAATAGAAGAGAAAAAGGAAAGATCACCAGATGGGATTGAATGGTGGAGAAATTGAAGAAGCAGTTCATTCCTGTGGACTATGAGATGGAGTTGTTGAAGGAAGCTGCAAGGACTGAAGCAAGGTAACAAGTCTGTTAAGGAGTATACAAGAGTTTTATAAAATTACTATCAAGACAGGCCATGCAGAGCCCAACAAGGAGAAGGTAGCCCATTACATTAATGGGTTGAGGCTGAGTATTCAAGAGGAGCTAAGCCTAGTCAGAATGACCACCATAGAAGATGCATACCAGTTTCCCTTGAAGGTGGAGGAGAAGCTGAATAAAAGATTTGATAGCAAGCAAAGGGGAAGAGGTCAAGGCAGAAGGACTAGTGGAAGACCCTATGGGGGGCGAAATGAAGATTCAAAGAAAAGTGAAGAAGTCGGCACCAGTCAAAATCAGAGAGGAGATAATACCTACTGCCCTCGTGACCAAAACAATGGTGAGCAAAGAGGAAGAGGAAGAGGTTGACCTGGGCAAGGACCTAGAAGAGGAGGTTTTAGAGGAACTTGTTTCCAATGTGGAGAAGAGGGACATCGAGCATACGAGTGTCCACAACATCAAGGAAGGACAAATAGAAGACCTGAAGGTAATGCACGAGTTGCACATGTCGATGAAGATGCACAATCTGAGCACTCTGAAGATGCTGAAAGGGGAGAAACCCTAGTTGTCAGAAGAACTTTGTTGAATGAGGAGAAATAACCAAATCAGAGGAAGAGTTTATTCTGCATTCCGCACAAGGTGCAAATGTGAAGGTAAGTGTTGTGATATTATTATTGATAGTGGAAGTACTGACAATCTTGTTTCAGAGGAGATGGTTGACAAGAAGAAAGCATCCACATCCATATTAGATTGCATGGTTGCAGAAAGACCACACAGCTTTGGTCAATGAGCAGTGTTTAGTGAAGTTCAAGATTGGGGACTACCATGATGAGGTGCTGTGTGATATCATACCGATGGATGCATGTCATATGTTGTTGGGGAGGCCATGGCAGTATGATAGGAGCGCTGTCCATGATGGCCGTGCAAACACATATTCCCTAACAAAGGATGGAGTTCATCATAAGTTGAAGCCCTTGAAGGAGGTGGAAGAAAAGGTATGTAGTACTGCCAGAATTTGCTTGGTAGATGGTAGAAAATTTTTGGAGGGTATGAAGCATGAGCATGATTGCTATGCATTAATTCCTAAGATTAGTCAAGAGAAATGTGAAGATGTACCAGCCAAAGTCTCAGAGGTGTTGGAAGAATTTCAAGATATTGTCTCTGATAATGTACCAGAAGGTTTACCACCAGTAAGGAAAATAAGTCATCAAATGGATTTGATACCAGGAGCTAGTTTGCTAAATAAGGTAGCCCACAGAATGACCCCTGCAGAGAATGAAGAGCTAAACAGACAAGTTCAGGAGTTGTTGAGGAAGGGGTTGATAAGGGAGAGCCTAAGTCCATGTGCGGTACCTACAGTACTAGCACCAAAGAAGGATGGAGAATGGAGGATGTGTACAGACTCTCGAGTCATCAATAAGATAATGATCAAGTATAGATTTCCATTGCCAAGAATGGATGACATCATGGATTGTTTGAGTGGAGCCAAGTACTTCACGAAGATTGACCTAAAGAGTGGGTATCACTAGATCCGTATTAGAGAAGGAGCTGAATGGAAGACAGCCTTCAAGACAAAGGAAGGTTTGTATGAGTGGTTAGTCATGCCATTGGGGCTAACCAATGCACCGAGCACATTCATGTGACTCATGAATGAGGTACTGAAAGAATTTTTGCGAAGTTTTTTTATTGTTTATTTGGATGATATTTTAATTTTCAGTAAGACTTGGGACGAGCATCTGATGCATATCAGAAGAGTTCTAGAGAAGCTGAGGGAGGAGAAGTTGCTGATTAATCTGAAGAAATGTAGTTTTACAAAGAAGGAGTTGGTATACTTGAGATTTGTTGTCTCAGAGGAAGGTCTTAAGATGGACCCAGAAAAAGTAAGGGCTATCATTGAATGGCCTATGCCAAAGAGTACAACGGAGGTAAGATCTTTTCATGGTTTGGAAAGTTTTTACAGAAAGTTTATGAGGAATTTTAGTAGTATTTGTGCACCCCTAACTGAGACAATGAGAGGGGAAAGAAAATAGTTTAGATGGACTAAAGGAGCAGACAAGAGCTTTGATACATTGAAGTAGAAAGTCATAGAACAACCTATTTTGGCACTTCTAGATTTCAATAAGGTATTTCAGGTAGATTGTGATGCTAGTGGTAGTGGTATAGGAGCTATTTTGAGCCAAGAAGGTAAGCCCATTGCCTATTTTAGTGAGAAGTTTAATGATGCTAAGAAAAAGTATTATGTTTATGATCATGAGTTTTATGCAATAGTTCAAGCTTTGAAGAAATGGAGACATTATTTGTTGCCAAGAGTTTGTTTTATATACTGATCATTAGGCTTTGTAGTATCTTAATAGTCAAGGGAAGTTGAACCAAAGACACTTAAAATGGGTTGAGTTTTTGCAAAGCTATACTTTTGTTTTGAAGCACAGGAGTGGGAAGTCTAACAGAGTTGCGGATGCCTTGAGCAGAAGGCAAAACTTGTTGACAAAAATTAAGATAGAGGTTGTTGGCTTCAGTGAGCTCAATAGTTTGTATCCTGAAGATCCAAATTTTGCAGAGGCTTGGAAAGCTTGTTTGGAACCTGTTACTTTGGACAAGACAAAATGGTTGGATTTCATAATCCAAGATGGCATGTTGTTTAGAGGAAGCTAGTTGTGCATTCCAAGGAGTTCCATGAGAGAGAACCTGATTAAGGAGAAGCATAGTGGAGGATTGGTTGGACACTTTGGTCGAGATAAGACCATTGCTATTGTTGGTGAAAATTATTATTGGCCATAGTTTCAGCAGGATGTGAGGACATTTGTACAGAGTTGCAGAGTGTGTTAGATGGCAAAAGGAACAAGTCAGAATACAGGGCTATATTAGCCACTACCTGTACTAGAGAATCCATGGGATGATATCAGTATGCATTTTGTTCTTGGTTTACCAAGGACACAGAGAGGACATGATTCCATTTTTGTGGTGGTGGACAAATTCTCAAAGATGGTACATTTCATCCCTTGCAAGAAGACTAATGATGCTGTTCATATTACTGAATTATTTTTCAGAGAGGTGGTGAGATTACACGGTCTACCAAAGAGCATAGTTTTAGATCAAGACCAAGTTTGTTGGTTATTTCTGGAGGACATTGTGGAAGAAGTTGAAGACAGATTTGAAGTTCAGTTCTGCACACCATCCACAGACTGATGGATAGACCAAAGTGGTGAATAGGAGTTTGGGTAACCCGCTATGATCCTTAGTAGGAGATAAGCCCAAGGGATGGGATTTAATTTTACCACAGGCAGAATTTTCTTACAACAATTCTGTCAATAGGAGTACTGGTAAATCACCATTCCAGATTGTATATGGCAATAGCCCAAGAAATGCGTCTGAGTTGAGAAAGTTGGACAAAGGAGAAAAGACAAGTGCCGAAGCTGAAGACTTTGCAGAACATCTGAAGAATTTGCATGAAGAGGTGAGAAAGCACATTAATAAGATGAATATTCAATACAAGGCTAAGGCAGATTAGAAGAGGAGGTATAAGGAGTTCCAAGTAGGAGATGAAGTCATGGTTCACTTGAGAAAAGAAAGGTTCCCAATTGGAACATACAATAAGTTGAAAATGTAGAAATTTGGACCATGCAGAATCCTAAAGAAGCATGATTCAGGAAATGCATATGAGGTAGAGCTGCCAAGTGGGATTAATATTTTCCCTATGTTCAACATTGCTGATTTAATAGAATATCATGAGGGTGGCACAGAGGATGGAACAACAGAAGAACAGTGGAGTATTCCGGCATCTACTTCAATGGAGGAGATAGAAGAGATTTTGGATAGCCGTGTGGGAAGAAGTACTTGGAACAGGCAATATGAAGAATATCTGGTGAAATGGAAAGGAAGACCTGTTGAATATTCTTCTTGGTTGTCTAAGGTAGAGGTTGACCGTTTGAGTTTTCCTCACACAAACACCTGAGACGTGACAGGGTCACTTCTCAAATTACCCTGGGTGTCTGATGCAGGAGCATCCAGTGGTGTAAGGGCAATCTTGCATCACCCCAAAAAAGATGTGTTTCAAAATTTTTGATGTTCTTTCCATTTATTTTCAAAATTTCTGGTTCTGGTTCCATAATCGCTTGAATAATGATGTAGAACTTTCAATTTTTCCAAACTGCTAAAAATAGTAACCTGCTATTTTTAGAAAGTTTGCATTTGGGCATGGATTGAAGTGAAAATTTACAGGAAGTTACATAATGAAAATATAAGATCTTTGGCGAAGGAATCACACAAAGATCATTTGTGAGCTAAAAGATATTAAAGTTTTTGTTTCTTGAAAAATGCCTGAAAATTATTCAAACTCAGGTTTGAGGCACTAAATGACCCCGTATGGGCCCAAAAATGGCTGAAACTGGTAGAGCTAGTTTTTAGTGCGTAGAGCACTCCGTGAGCTTTCCGACGCATAAAACGGTTCATCAATCAGACACCCGGATCAAAAGTTATGGCTCTCGAAAGTTGACCTATTTTTGGAGGGAGATGCAAATTTCAAAATTAGGTTGTTGGCCGCCAAAAAGGCTATTAATAACTATTTTTGGGAACATTAGGAAGTAGTAGTGTTAAGGGGGCAAGTGTGGAGTCAAGAATAGGTGGGAAAACATAAACCCTATCTGATTTGGGGTTACAGAAGGCAGGTGATTCTAGAGTCTTGTGACAGGAAGCTGTAATGTGTTGCAACCTGTGGAGGGTTGATTCCTCTGATTGTATTTGAGCTTCTGTAATGTAACAAGTTGTCCAAATCAATAAAGAAAGTTCTATTTTCTGTGTAAATTTTTGTGGTTGTGTGTTTTATGATTTACCCCCTTCATCACAGATCAAGAAAAAATCTCTATTGAATTTCTTGCTTTGAAATGGATAAATTAACTTCCATAATCCTATTTTAAAAACCAAAACACCAGACATGGCAAGAAAACAACTTTTTATCTCTATACAAACAAGTAGAATGAGTGATGCCCATTTTGTTTGTCTAATATCCATGAATAAGATGGACTTGTCACAATATAAAAGGCTGAACTGCAATGTTGTGAGGTCCACTTTTTCTTGTGATCTCATTTGCATTATTGTACCTATTTTTGAGTACTAATATTAGTTTATTCACAATTAATTTTTGGATTATGTTCATTATGATAGATTAGAATGGATAGCATGGATTATTATCAGAGTAGTCTAATTTATAAGTATATGATGTTGATTTAGATTAGTGGATGCTTCTAGATAATAATTATCATTCTGATATTACACACATAATTGAGATTAGATGATTTTATTCTCATGGGACTAACCTTGTAGCAAGTTCATTTGATATGATATTTCTTATTTTCTCTTTATTTTTCCGTGGTTGGATAAAATACAGATGATTGATATGTGAATTTTGGATGCAATAATTAATCTTAATTTTTAAATCAATTTAATAGTATGATTTGGTGAATTTTATAATTTGCATAGACTAACATTAGGAATTGTATGAGAAATTGAATTGTTAATTTGCATAATTAGGGTGCTTAAGTAGGATTTATTGTGAAAGTTATGCAAATGAATGAATTTTCTATTACAAATAGAAATATTTAAATTATTGTTACATATTGCTTCAACTATTTTCTAAATGTATTTGATCATCATTCAAGTGTGCAGGTGGATATAATTTACCAATGGAAACACTAGAGGTCCTCTAAAAGCCTATTATATACTCCCCAGTTACACCTTAGCCTTAGCCCATGAGGGGACTAAGGCTTTCTTATGTGAAATTGTTGTAATTGTGAATTATCTATTTTGATTTTGATTGTTTTGTACAAAATAAAATGTGAAGCATTTTTTGTGATGATTTTGATTAGTACTATGTGCTAGGTTAGGCATGTAATAAGAGATTAAGAGTCTCTTAATGATGCAAACTTTGATTTGCACATAAGGGGAATTTTAAATGGTTGGGAAAAGTCAACTTTCTTTATTTTATGGCTTAAAATGCCCCCTTGGACATGTACCTAAGAGGAAGGTCCATTTTTGCATAGGTTTATGGAATGTAAAGTGGAATTTGTGCCCACCTAACTCCTTGGGAGATGGGCATGCCATCTTTTGGCAAATAGAAGATGGAGGTGGATTTTCACATCTCTCTTTCCAAGGGCTTGGTATAAGAAAGTGAAGTGCTCCACACTCCACTCAACCAGGTTTAGCCATGTGGATGCACACGTGGAAGAGTGTTTTATTTCTTTGAGAAAATTAAAGAATAAAGGAGAAAGAGGTGGGTGCCATGTGTCCTCATCCTATGGGATGAGGATGGATGACATGGAATCTTCCTTATAAGCCTCCCTAATGAGCTAAACATAACCATATGGTGACTCATGCTCTTTTATCACATTGTACCCATTCTTCCTCTTCTATTTTTTTGTTTGTTCTCATTATTTATTTTTTGGGGGAGAGTTGGAGCTTGCTTGGAAGGGTTGGGAAGACTACTGTGAAAGATTTCATCGAGGAAGGATCCATCCTCTTAGAATTTATTATAGAGGTAGGATTCTATCCTTTTCCTTTTGTTGCATAGTGTATGCAAAATTTATTTTTATGTGTATTTTCTCTCTTTTGTATGATGAAATAATGTGTTAAAGGAAGCACAATTTTTGTGTGATTTCCACTCCTCCTTGTAGTCACTTCAGTATTAGATAAGCTTGCTAGGTGTATAATTATTTAGGGACTTATTTATTGTAATTGTTACGATCATGGAATTATTTGATTATTATCATTAAGACTAGGTTAGTAGCTTTATTAGGATGTTATATTAGTTAAGTTAGTGACTATGATTCACACGTATTATTGCTATGATAGAATTAGATGAATATAATTTATCTTGTCAATTTGATTTGATCCTTGTATGGATTCAATCGTGTGATGATGGGTTTTAATGTAATGCAATTGATTTCTATTATTTTAGAATTTTAAATGAATTGTTTAAATTATGATTCTTGATTTTGTGAGGCCCAACCTCTAATTCCTATGTTGATACTTTAGTTAATAGATTTATGTGATCATGACACTCATGGATTTGGACAATTTGTGTTTTATGATATATTAGACCATATGGTGATATTAGTATTATTTGTGCATATTATGGATTATGAATGATGACATGGTTAATTAATGAGTATTTTGGATATACATGTATTAGAATTTATTTAGATTAGATCAAGTTTTTCTAATAAGATTTCATGGCACAATTGTATTTAATCTATTTAGAATTAATTTATGTGAAGTTGAACTAGAATAATTAGATGTTAGATTAAAAGTAATATTTTGTTAATATAATATTGTGCTTATGAATAGATTGATGTGAATGAATATTAATTAAATGTTGCTTCAACTATTATTATGGATATGTTAACATTTGAACTTCAAGTGTGTAAGTGGGTGGTTAAGGATAAATCCTGAAGACTTTCCAAGAAATAATTATTGTGTATACCACGTACACCCAAACCTTATCTTAAGAGAAGATTAAGGTTTTGACATGTTATGTGTTATGAATAAGTATTTAATTTTTATTAATGATGACATTCTTTGCTATATTTTGGATTTAATTTTTAGAGGGTGTAAATGGGCTATTTTTGTAAGGTGATGAGATTGGGAGTATGACACTCTAACTTAAGGAGTTTTTGGATCTTTCTATTTCTCTCACCTCACTTCCACTATGTAGGAGAAATTATTTATGTTATCATTCTAGCATATTAGGCATGTTTTCTCCTATTCAAGCTTTGTTCTGTAAGAAATTAGTTTTGTTGAATTTTTTTTGAATTTTTGGGAAGAGCTTGGATTTGGCATAAGTGAAGGGTTTTTGGGTTACTTGGATTTTTTTAGTTGGAGCAATTTGGATTTATAGATTCAAGGCTTCTCCTAACATGGAAGAAGTGTGAGGTAGGGTTTGAATACCCCTATTCTTTTATATTAATTTGTTTGCAATGTGCATGATTGATCTTGCATGGAAATTCAATGGATTTTTGGTAAAATGTTTTTATGTGTTTTTCGTGTTAAATTGTTGGGGTTTTCGGGTTGTTATAGGTCTAATCTTCCCCATTGGGGTTAAGAGCCTCCCATGTTTTGGAGTTTGAGAGAGGTGTGGACCCTCTCTTGGGGAAATTTTTCTCTGATTATGGTTCATGGGGAATAGATTGTGGTGATGTCTTCATGTATTGGGCATGAGTTCCCATATTGTTTTGTATTGTGGAGGATGGTGGCGAATATTCCTTGGAAATGAAATATGGTTGTTTAATTTTGTGGAGATGGAAAGATGTTGTTCAGATCATGGTCATGATGGTGTGGGCTGGTTGTTAGTTGTGGGGGGGAGTTCTGTTGGGATTGCCGAGATCAGAAAGCAAGAACCAAGATGGACTTCCACAAGCTATAAGCACACAAAATAAGCCAAAATGGTATTGCCAAAAGTTAAGTAAAATGTATAAAGAAGACTTGCATATATAGGAAAGGTAGAGTAGGTAGGAAGGTATGACACAACGACTAACTACCTATCCAAAGGTGCAACACTTGTGAGCTCAAATGACAAGTTTTTGAGAAAGTGGCAAGTATGCATGCACTAGGTTTCTCAAAATATGAGGACACATGTATCAACCACATGAGGTGAAACAAACTCCTAAAATTCCCTAAGTGGAGACTTAAGCATAGTGTGAATAAGACCTAGTCAATCTAAATACATAAAATCTATTTTCACACTAACACCCCCTTAAGTGTAACATAGGGAGAAGCGATACAAAGATGGTGGATCCTAGCTACTAGGCCATGTTAGGTACCCATGTACAAACAAATTTCTCATAAACAGAGTAAAGGAGAAAACCCAGTGGGAAAAATCCCTCTCTAAAAGAGATATGATACATGATAAAATTATACAAGTGAAGAAGGAGGACTCAACATGAACCCCCCAAGACTACTTCTAACACTAATGTACAACAAATGTTCTCCCCATAGGAGAGAAAAGAGAGAAAGTTAATGTGACCCCCACCCCCCCCATAAAATGAGAAGGAATAAACTCCATGTGAAGAAAATCTTCATCCCAAAATTGATATGAGAAGAGAAACCATGTAGCCTCCCCTCAAAATGTCTCCTGTAGTACTGGTAGAAGCTTGACACTAGATGTTGAAGATGATCCATGAATATTGAACCACAAGTCTCCCCTTGGAAAGAAAAAGAACAACAAAAGTGTGCAAATGATCTTCCCATTCCAGATAGGAACATGCAGGAAGAAGGATGAAAGTCTCTAAATTTTACACATGATCCAAAGACACAGATGATGCTCATGATGTCTTCGAAGGATGCTCAAGTATCTCCAATCCAACGCTAATGTATGATAAATGATGATACAATGAATCAAGTACCATAAAAGATTTTGGAACAAGACCCATTGATATATGGTGACAACAAGACCAATGAGAATCTGATACTATTATAGAGGATGTCAAAATAGATGAAGACTAAGTCAAATATGTAGACTCATGAATATATGTAGAATTTGTCACTATAGAAGCTGATGTAGGCCAAGCAAGAGAAATCATATCTTAAGAACACAATGGTGATTCAACTTCATCGAAGTTGTCATCAAATAGAAGACAGATGTCCTCAATGGTGTCTTCCAAATATGTGATGCAGGACCCTACAAACATTTATGATATATTTGGTAGATATGTATCCCAAAGTGGCAAATCTATAAAAATAATATCAATATCCTGGTGCATAAAATCACTGAAGGCCATAGATGAGTCTGTTGGCAAGAGACACTGTGTGGTTTCATGAGTGTTGTCATTAATGACAACAAAATCCATCCCGCACATCCGCAGCACATAATATGTCTATACCAGAAGTCAGATTGAAGAGTATTTTGGTTTGGTAAGCAAGAACAGAGCATGCAACAAGGTCTGACAGTCAGGTCCGGATCTCTCAGAGGAAGTATCTCAGCAAAGTGTGGACTTGGGGAAGTCAAGAGGAGTACCATGACTACTACATTCCAGAGATTGAGCCTCTGGTGATGAAAGAGAGAAAAGATATGAGCATCTAAGTGTTGGGTTCCTGTTTGGTAGAGTAGACTGACCAGCAGAGCTTCAGACCTTCATCCATATAAGAAATTGATGGTGATCAAGTTTCTTGAGAGATCATTCATGGTTGGCCGACATGTTTGATGACTCCTATAACTATCTTTTTGATATGCATCACTTAATATGCATGGATTCAGCCGACAGACCAGAGTTTGGGAAAATCTTGAGTATTTCAGATGCCGACTAGAAAGATGTTGAAATCCTTTGTGCAGATATATATACCAGATGGATTTCAATATGAAGGGGTGTGTGGCGTGTTGTGAAGTGCAAAGAAAAGTAGAGAGCAGTGTGGAAATAGAAATACAGGTCCGGTATGTGGCAGAACAGCAGCACTAAGGCAAAGGAAGAATGAAGTGCAGTAGATCAGTATATTGAGCTTAACCAAAATTGAACCTCAGCATATGTGGATGCTTCTCATCAGTTCAAGTACTTGGTTTCTTTCTATAAATTATTGTAGGCAGTGAGCCTCTTGTGAGCAGTGTGCTCGGGCAGTGAGCCCTAATTAGCAAGTGTCATTTTGTACTACCTTATTCTTTTAACAGAGAATACAATCTTAGGTTAATCACCCTGTGTTTTTTCCCTTAACAGGGTTTTCCATGTCAAAATCATTGTGTTATGTGTATTGATTTTATTTCTTCTTTCATGGTTATACATGCTTATATGATTTGATGCTGCACTAATTGCTAAAGAAGAACAAGAAGTTAAAGTAATTTAGATAACTGATTCACCCCCCCCTCAGTTATCAACAATTGGTATCAGTGCTAAGTTCCTCCTAACAAAGCCTAATAGCTTGAGGAAGATCTGGGAATCTCAATGGATATATATGGTATGAGAGAACAACTTCAGTTTGCCTTAGATGATCTTGATCAATCTCACTCTGAAGTCAATAACCTGAGGGAAAGAATCAAACAAGCTAATGATTTCATAAATGAACTCAAAGAAAAACTAAGTATCTCAATGAAGAAAAGAAAATAACTACTTCAACAATTAGCAAGTCAAAGTGAAGCCCATGATACTAATGAATATCTGAATGAGAAAACCAAGTTATGTGAGAAGTTATCAAAAGAAGTCATTATGGTAAAACATGAAATGGAATCAGGAGTTATGAAATTCACTCAAGAAATTGAAGAGAAGAGAAAAAGTGAAGATAATATAAAACAATCTCTCAAGGAGAAGTCAAAAGACTGCCACAAAATGGATAGAATAATCAGGCATCTAGAATCTGATCTTGAAGAAGCTAGAGACAATGAAGAACAACTTGACAATCAGATAGACACTCTTAAAAAGGATCTTCAAACAACAAATGAATGCAAAGAGAAATTCAAGATAATCTCTTCTCAACTTGAAGTTCTTCTTGAAAGCCAAAAGAGGGTAGATGACAAGCAAGGCTTGGGGTATGAAAAAGGGGAAAGCTCTGGATCCGGTCAGAAGAACTCTGGATCAGGAAATTCAAGGAACAAGCCTAGAAGACCTCTAGTAAGGCAACCAAATGCTCAAAGATATCCATCCTTCAATGGATACTGCCACAATTGCAATAACTTTGGTCATAAAGCAAATTAGTGTAGAAGAAGAATGAATCAGACTAATTCATCCTTCTCCAGACAGTGTTTTAACTACAAAAGGTATGGTCACAGATCTCATGAATGTAGAAATATGCAAATAAACAATTCATTCAATGGTAGATGCTTTGCCTGCAATAGAATGGGACATATGGCTAATCAATGTAGATCTAGAGGATATCAATCAAATATGCAAAGAAATGTTGTTTGCTACAACTGCAATAGATCTGGTCATATTGCCAAATTCTGCAGAAGTAAGAATCAGGACAAAAAGGGTCCGGTGCATCATAATCAAAATCAAGACAAAGGAAAAAGAAAAGTGAGTGCGAATGAAGTTCAAAGGGAGACGAACAAGATTTGGGTAAAGAGAAGTATAGAAAATGTTGGGGATGGATTCGCACCAGAATCTGGTGCTGATATTCCTTCCAGAAACTAAACAGATGAGCTCTAGCTCAGGGGGAGTCAAAAAGGAAAACAAATTCCCCCAACCAGGCAATTGGTGCCTGAAATTAGCACATGGAAAGTTGTAGATTAAAAGGCTCTCAGAGAAACACCTAAATAAGCCTTGGTAAAGATTTAGAAGATCCACAAGAAGTTTTGAAGAGGTTAATCATCCAAGATTGATCTGGTTCAACAGTCATTTGGTAAGAGCAGGATTTTCACAGTTAGATCCGGTATGATTCAAAATTGAGGTATCTTGATCTGCGGATAAATGGAATGATTGAAGAAAGGTAGATAGATTGTCAATATTCATCGAGAATAACTCTAAGTGCATCTTAGTGATCCGGAAAGATCTCTCAGGACAAGGAGAACAAGGCAACCAGAATAACTTAAGTTGTGCATTTATTGCAAAATGGAATTTGGGTTTGCACAGAAATAAAAGGGTTCTTTTGTTCATCATTTGCACAACTGCATTCGAGAAGAAGGAAGAAAGAGCTCTGCAACAAGATTGCCTCAACTTTCTCTCAAGGATCAACCGCAGAATTTGACTCAACCAACGATCTTTTCTACTCTTATCGTGAACCCTAGAAGCGTAAAAGGTATTTTCCACTCTTGAATCTCTCTCTAAATTCTTTGAAAGATGACTACTCCAAATGTTGTTAAAATCACTGATAGACCATGCCCTAAGTTCAAGAAACATCCCTACAAATCCCTGGAAGTTGATCCCCTAGGCGCATTCTCTAGCATTCCGCATGGGGTTCTGCATGTAGAAGATGTTAGGGTCTACATACACACAAACATTGAAGAATTTGGGGAATCCAAGCTGATGGACATCTACCACAAGGAACTGATAGATGAATCATTTGAACTTAAACCCCAATTCAAAGCCATCCGGGATAAGCATTTTGGACATTGCATCCATTTCCCCTTTTTTGTTGAAGATGAATGGGTCCGGTATATTTTGAGCAGAATGCATGACAATTTCATGTGGTTGTTGAGGCCATTTAAGATCACAAAAGATGCCATTAGGGCGGTAATTGGATTGCACTCATCCGGTGAGTTGCCTACTCTCAAATCAGTCAAAAACCAAACTATGAGTGAGGCTATTGGATTAAAATTTGATAAGAGGGCAATGATAACAGAAGACATCATAGATCCGGATATCAAATTTTCCTCTATGATAATTGGTTATAAAATCTATCACTCCAGTAGGGAGAATTTAGTATCTAGAACTGCTATATATACTGCATATGAAATGCTAAGAAAAAATGCAGACTATGATCTATGCGAGCTTCTCCTAAACCAACTGTTAGAGAACCTGCAGAAAATAAAGAAGGATAAGAAGAATTCATTCAAGTACGGTGGCTTAATATTATGTCTATTCTTCTATTACATGAATGAGCTACCTGGATCTAGTGGTTGGATATGGAAACATGACAAACCGGTTGCCATACAAATCAGCGACTATATGTATGGGCTTGGTGATGCCAAGGCTCAAAGTACAGCTCTCTGGGGTTACTTCAACAACTTCCAAGGCATGATACAGGCCAGAGAGAGAATCCCCCAAACTCTAGTTGAAAAATACAAGGATACAGTGTGCTTCATGGTAGACACTGATCAATTCGTAATGGAGGCAGTGGAACCGAGAACAGTGTGGATCATGCCAATGGGCTATGAGGTGGATGAGAAAATTTTGGAACTACATATCCAACACCTACTAAGTCAGCCTAAGGACCCTAAGGTAGAAAGGTTTGGAACCTTCCAAGAGTTGAGTGTAAAAGTTCATGTTGAACTTAGATAGCCTGAGATCAAGAGAAAAGTGAGAAGGGAAGTAGAAGAAATCACCAAGAGACATGGAATATCAAAGGAGGTAGTTGATGCCAACAGAGAGAAAGTGGAAAGGGTAGAGAAAGAAAGGCAAGAAACAAAAAAAGAAAGTGCTCCGGTGCAAGCCCCCTCCCGGACTAGATTCTCCAAAAGCTCTACATCAGCCACCTCTAAGAGTAAAAAAGCATCAAAACTAGAAGTTAGGACATCCGAAAAGGGAGAGAAAAGAACTAAGACAAAGGCCACAAGGTCCTACACCAGTCAGAAGGATGATGAAGAGATAGAATCAGATGAGGAGATCAAGAAAATGAAAAAGAAAAAGGAAACTTTTGTGGAATCATCTGCCGGCAAGAACAAGGAAGAAGAGAAGGTAGAAGAATTTGTTGAAAAGCCTACTCTTTCCATTGATGATGTCATCAAGGCAGTCACTGTGGATGGAAATCTGAAACCAATGACTAAATTTTATGATGATTATAGTGAAACTGATCAGAAGATCCTACAAGAAGCTACAGTTAGGTATTTAAACATCTATAACAAAGCATTCATTGAAATCATCTCCTTAATTCCCAAAAGCCTAGAGAAGGAACTTGAAATAAGAAAGAACAATGCTAAGGCAAAGGACCTAGAGATCCAGGAATAGATAGCTATTCAGCTCTACCCTTCCATCACTCCAAAACAAATGAACATGATCTTCAAGGATTGCAAGGATGAGTTCCGAAGCAAAGCAAGAATGAATCAGCTTATGCTTGGAGAGACTGACAAAGTGGAAAAAGAAACTAAAGACATCCTCTGGGATGCCTTCATGAGATTCAATCTCCCTGTTATAAAGGACATAGATGATGAACCTACTGAGAAAAATGTAGAAGATCCAAAGGAGATAAGTGAGGAGAGGACTAAGGACTTGGATTCCTCTATTCTGTAAGAGGAAGTCCATGAAGAAGCAAACATCTCTCTTCCGAATCCCCCAACTGACTCTAGAACTGAAGGAGAAGAAAGGAAAGAAGAGAAAATCAGTCAAGAAGAAGAGGTAAAGGGAAGAGAAGGAGATCAGATAGAGAAGACCCTAGATGATAGCTCTGAGGCTGCAGAAGGAAAGAAGACTCTGTCTCCGGCAAGAGACACTATAGAAACAGTCAAAGACTTCCTGAACAAAGAGATGATGGAAATAGATGAACTGGATCTATTTCAAGGACCACTTAATTTTGACTCCCTCTCTCTGGTTCAGACAATGAAGATAGCATCTTTTGCTCAAGCTAAAGCAAAAGAAAAGCTTCTGAAGTCTCACATGGAAGACTGTGAACTGATAGAGATTGCATCCAGTGTGTTGGAGAAGATCATGCCATCCTTCCAGAAGGATCTTTCAGCCTCTTCATCCGGTAATCTCAAAACTCTTGTTAATACTGTTAGCACACATTTTGATTCTTTGGAGAAATCAGCTGAGGAGAAAGTCTGGAAAGAGTTTTTGGGTAAAAGATTCTCTGAAATACAAGGGTTAATAACAAATGATAGGAGAAATATAGATATTGGGATAAAGAGCTTAGAAAATGCTCTTAAAGATGGTGGAGAAATATATAAATTTTTTCTATCCTGGTCTAAAGTGACAAAGGATGTTGAGAAGAAAGTGAAAGAACAAGAGGGTAAACTATCAAGTTTATCTCAGAATTTTGATCCTCTCACCACATCCATAATAAACCAAGAATGTCAGACTATTGCCATTCTAAATGAATTAAAGAAACTTGAAAAGGAAAGGAATAATATAATAAGTAGGATGGGTGAACTTAGAGGGATAATTATCCCTCAGTTAGAGGCCATGCATGAGGCCCTAACTGATGCTCAGACCATAACCTGAACCAGTGATTCGACAGATCTAAAGAAGGCAGAAGCTTTTGCATTCTTGTTGAGTGGTCACATCTCAATTTTAGACAAGATGAAGCAGAGTTGGGCAACAGAATTTGTCCAGTTGAAGACAACTTTTGCAGATATACTTAAGTATATGTAAGTATAAACTTGTATATATACTTATGCAGCTATTGATAGGCTGATTTTCAAAATTTTGGTGTGCGGATTCTACCCTTTGCCATTGATGTCAAAGGGGGAGTGAGGAGTAGTGAAAAATATGGAATCTAGCTAAGGGGGAGCTTTGGTACAAGTGTACATAAGATAGAGCATTAGCAAAGGGGGAGTTTGTTATAACACTTAGTCATTTTTCACTAAGTGTTGCCATCAATGACAAAGGGGGAGATTGTTGGCAAGGGACACTATGTAGTTTCATGAGTGTTGTCATTGATGGCAACAAAATGCATCCCACACATCCGCAACACATAATATGTCTATACCGAAAGTTAGATTGAAGAGTATTTTGGTCCGGTAAGCAAGAATAGTGCATGCAGCAAGGTCCGACAGTTAGGTCTGGATCTCTCAGAGGAAGTATCTCAGCAAAGTGCAGACTTGGGGAAGTCAAGAGGAGTACCATAACTGCTACAGTCCAGAGATTGAGCCTCCGGTGATGAAAGAGTGAAAAGATATGAGCACCTAAGTGTTGGGTTCCTGTTTGGTAGAGTAGACTGACCGGCAGAGCTTCAAACCTTCATCCAGATAAGAAATTGATGGTGATCAAGTTTCTTGAGAGATCATTCATGGTTGGATGACATGTTTGATGACTCCTATAACTATCTTTTTGATACACATCACTTAGTATGCATGGATTCAGTCGACATACCAGAGTTTGGGAAAATCTTGAGTATTCTGGATGCCGACTAGAAAGATGTTGAAATCCTTTATGTGGATATATATAGCAGATGGATTTCAATATGAAGGGGTGTGTGGTGTGTTGTAAAGTGCGAAGAAAAGAAGAGAGTAGTGTGGAAATAGAAATACAGGTTTGGTATGTGATAGAATAGTAGCACTAAGGCAGAGGAAGAATGAAGTGCAGTAGATCAATATATTGAGCTTAACCAGAACTGAACCTCAGCATATGTGGATGCTTCTCATCAGTTCAAGTACCTAGTTTCTTTCTATAAACTATTGTAGGCAATGAGCCTCTTGTGAACAGTGTGCTCAGGTAGTGAGCCCTAATTGGCAAGTGCCATTTTGTACTACCTTATTCTTTTAATAGAGAATACAATCTTGGGTTAATCACCCCGTGGTTTTTCCCTTAATAAGGTTTTCCACATCAAAATCATTGTGTTATGTGTATTGATTTTATTTCTTCTTTCATGGTTATACATGCTTATATGATTTGATGCTGCACTAATTGCTAAAGAAGAACAGAAAGTTAAAGTAATTTAGATAACTGATTCACCCCCCCTCTTAGTTATCAACAGAGTCAACTCTAGATTTAGATGTAGCATTAGGTGATGGTGGAGATGAGATCTCAATGCAAGTCATCTGACTAGATTGTTCATCCCAAAATGATGTTGTCTCATAATATGTTTGAGTGAGACTGGATGATTTTTTTGTAAGTGCTTTATAATGATCAGCTATAACAATACGATAATCATAAATAATTTGTTTCAATTCATCCCTTTCATGAATTGAAAACTCTTTTGTTATATGCCTTTTCATCCCATAATATCTAAAAGGAGGCAAGGTATGTGGAATAACTTCCTACACTGAACTAATGAGGGGAGAGTTATGCAAACTTTTAATCTTTACAATAACATAGAAGAAGATACATAACATAAATCAAATTAGCAATACCATAACACAAGATGTACGTGGGAAAAACTTTTTCAGGTAAAAAACCCACACTCCAAAGCACAACACAATGTATTATTCAGTAATCAAATAGTGGTTACAATACACAAGCTCTTTCAGGAGTTCACCAACACAAAGTATCTAGAGTAATTTCAACAACATAACAATACCTACAAATCAACCATACAACTCCAACTCCAAGCACCTGTATATATAACATTCATAAGGCAAGCTAGGAAGCTTCTAGAGGAAGGTGCTGACAAGGCCAGATGCCCAAAATCCATGCCCCTTATGCTCAGTGACACATGGAGCATCTTCACTTACACCACTAACAACGGTCATAACATGCAAGATTCACCTTCCCCAATATGGGTACTCCATCCAAGAATATGCAATGAAAGATGCTCTTACACATCTTACAATTGTCATAGAATATGTCATAATTGACAACTCTTATAGTTATAAGAGAATCTGTCATAACTAACTAATAATAGCCAATTCCCTTACAACTTGTCATAAACCAACTTGGGCACCTAACATGCCCTATTATAGCAATCAAAGATGCTTTATGACATGTGTCATAAAACTTGTCATAAATCCCTCTATTTTTGGCTCTTACAATGTCATAATCTCTCATACTCTTACGTGTCATAAACCGTCATAAGCCTCTTACAACACAAGAGATGTTGACACATGGAAAAATTTTCCTACCACAAAATGGGATGCCTACTTCCTCATATGAGGACAAATGTCATCTAGCCACCTTGCATATAGGATGATACATCATCGTGCCAACTCCCACAAAGTGGCATAATAATATACATGAATAATTACAAACATAGGCAAATAATAACAATTAAATAATTAACAATGCTAGGAATTTTCAAAGGTTGAGACACCTTAATTCTTAATATTCTCCCACTTGTCGAACACCTTTCAAGAGCCAATAGAATGAAAGGATTAAACTGCTAGGGGCCGATAGGCCCATAGACTCTGAACACCATCTGAACTTCTCTGTGCTCATAGGCTTTGTCAAGGAATCTACAACATTCGTAAAAGTGTTAATATTCTCCAAATTTACCTTCCCATCCTCAGACATCAATGTGCTTTTTCCTTGCATGGAAACTAGGATTCTTCACCAAACATATGGCACTCTGACTATAACAACAAATAGTGATCATCACTGTATCAAAACCAATGTCAGAACACAATATTTTAATCCAAATGGCTTTCTTACAAGCATGAGTTTCTACCATGTACTCTGCTTCTGTAGCGGACAAAGTGAGAACAACTTGTCACTTACTCATCCAGCTAATTGCACCACCAAACATAGTAAAAACATAACCACTGGTGGATCTTCTGTTGTCAATATCTCTAACCCAATCTGAATCCACAAATCCATGAATACTTACAGAATATTGAGGTCCTATAGGATAAAAATGATGTAATGCCCACTCTAGTGTTTCTCTGATGCACTTTTAGATTCAAGTGTTATATGTTGTATTGTGTGTTAATCGGTGTATTATGTGATTATTACGCTTTGATGCATTGCACCAAACTTGATGATGAGATCTATGGTGCCATCGAGGGGTTCTGAGGGTATATTCTACATGACCATCAAGGTGTTTCTAATGGGTTTCACATTGTTATTTATCTTCCAACTATGCATTATGAGATGCATATGTTGTGATTGTGTATGTTAGATTATTGCAGTGCTTCAACTTCACTATTTTCACTATACTTGTTATAGTTGTGATTGTCGTGTTATTCATTCATTGTGAAATGTTGTCCTTTATGCATCATGTTCCTAGATCATTCTAGTCATAGATGATTATAGTGGATGTGATTATTTTATGTCATGTATGCTTATACCACGTTGGAGTGGATTCTCTTGCTTTGGCTATTATATGTGGAGCAGGTACACCTGATGGTTGACTTGACTGTGTAGGTAATTATAGGTGTGAATTAATGTGGGAAATGTGGAGAAGGTTGACATGGGATGCTAAACCATCTCACCCTTATCCTTGTATTGTGGAAACCTATAATGTGTGCTTGAAGTCAATTGTGTGTGTTTCCTTAGCATTCTTGCACTTTATTTTAAATTGTTTTGAAAAATGTGTTTTTCGTGTTCTTAGATTATTTTAATGATTTTAAATTAAAAATTATTATTTCTACCTTAGAGAAAACATTTATTGCCTCATAATATGCTTGAGGAATAAATTTGAGTGATTTCAGTTTAATTTCCAAATTTAATATTTTTCTGTCAAAAGGTAGAATTTCATTAAATTAGAAAATTGAATGCTTGGTATGGCGTGTTTGGACTTTTCAAAAAGAGGTTGAATCAAATACCAATTACCTATTTGGAATAATTGAGTTTAGTTTATTAACTATTTTTCAATTTAAGTGATTTGTTTGAGTGTATTTGGTGAAATTGGAAAAAGAAATGAAATTCAGGCTTTTGTATAAAAGGGAAAAAGAGAGTTATTTTTCATAATTTTAATTCTATTTTCTCCTCTCTCAAAACCCTCTTCTTGAAAGAATGGAAGGAATTTCTCCATGGATGGAAAGGAAGGATTTCTTGCTTGCTTGAATTGGACTTTTGTATAGTTTTTGCTTGGAGAAAGATTGCTTGCTAAACCCTCTTGGATTCGTGGATTTCAATGCATGGTTGAAAGGTATTCTCCTTGTTTAATTAATTTATACTTGCTCCTCCTTTTCCATACCACTTCAAGTTGTTTTCTCATGGCTTAATTTATAAGAATGAGATGTTAGAATGAGTTTATAGTTGTTTTTTATTTATTCCCATATGTTTTATGTATTGGAAACATGGAAAAATAAATAAAGCTCTGCCAAAATTTTCCTAAAATCACCCAATTCAATTTTATGGGATATTTTGACTGTTGTTTCCATTTTCTATAAAGGGTTGTTCTTCATTTTCAATAAACCTTGTAGAATGAAAGATAAAAATATTCCAAGGTGTCATAGGGAGCTTTAATGGTGGATTTAAGGCCTTATGGTTATTTTGTGCATTGTGAAAATATGAAGTTTGCATTTTAGACCTTATATGATTGATTTGAAATGTGGGATGAGTTGTCTCCTTAATATATGCATGTTTTATATCTTTTCATTTCATGTTGTGATTTTTGTCACCTTATTTTTCATGTCAAGCCCAATTTGTAAAATGAGTGCAATGGACGTATAGAAAGAGGTATAAGGGTAGGAGAGGAGTGGCTCCCACCACGCACCGTGATACAAAGGGATCATTGGAATTAGTGAGTGGGTAGTTTAATAAAGATTAACATTAATCACATTTGGGTAAATAAAATTTTATAATATATATCTACACCAAACCACGGGGAGCTTTCCTAGACCTAGTTTTGGTGCATGCCAACTGTGAGAGTCAATGATTAACTAAAGCCACTAGTTAACCTTCTACAGGAGAAAAAATAAAGAGGGTGAATTTGCACAATATTGGATGCAATTAATGAATTGGATTAAAGAATTACATGTGAAAAATTGCATTTATATTTGCAAGTTAAAAAACCCTAATATGAATTAAGAATAACCTAAGACTAAAATTAGCCTTAAGTCAACTTAATAAAGTGTAATTAAATATTTAATTACACTAACACCCCTTTAAGCGCAACTTAGGGAGAAATGAAAAACATGCAACTAATGCAAGAATGGGTCCCGGCTACAAGGCCATGTTAGGCACCCATGTACAGTAAGAATTTTATCATAAAGTGGAGAAAAATGAGAAAAACCCAGCGGGAGAAAAATCCTCTCCAAAAGAGAAAATAAAATAAGTACATGAACATTGTTGCAAGTATGAGGATAACCAGTGTTGTCATTGATGTCAACATACTCATATTGCATTAATGAGAAGGATTGGATGAGCTGTGTGCTGAGGATATTGAGAAAATTAGCCTCAATTAGGAATAATGAAGAACAGTGATGACATTAAGGTAAAAGTCTAAGATAAGATGAAGATCAGAGGATGCGGTTTAAATGGTTTTCAGATATGAGTCTTGAGATGCTCCAATCAAGATTTCAGAGGTCTACATGAAGATATGAAGAAGTTATGGTTGCTCTAGTAGAACCGGTTCTGGGAGATGTTCAGTGGTGACAGAGTGTCATAGATTGGTCCGGTGAGCTCCAGAATTGCATTATCTCATTCTATGGATTGGAGGGAGTGTTGAAGAAGTCAGTGTGAAGTGACAACTAGATCTATTCATGGTTTGGAGGTCTAGAAGCACCTTTTTCATTGTGACAGTGGCGACAAATTATGTTCTTGAAGTTCCAGATGAAGAGAACAATTCTAGTAAGCTGATAAAGTGTAGATGTTTTTGGTGACTCAGGAAAGGGTTTGGTGATCCTTGGATCATGCACAATTCTTATTAGCAGTCTGCATTGAAGTTAGAGTTTGTATTTGATGTAAAGACCACCAGTTGTTGGTGTTCTTCCTGAGACTGGCTGACCGGATGTATTACTCGTCTTGCGGATGATCTTGTATGCAGATGATCTTGTAGGTGTTTGCTGACTTAGATGATTGTTCCTAAATCGATGCCTTGTATAAATAAGGGATTGTGAATTCATTTTGAAGTGTGTCTTGGTGTGATGATTGTGTGGTAGCGAAGAGGAGAGCGAAAGGCAGAACAGAAGTTTTGGGCTTAAATGGAACTGATCCAGGCATGGTAAAGATGTCAATCTCCAGTTCAAGTTTGTGATACTTGTTACTTTGTAGACAGTGTGTCTCCTGTAGGCAGTGTGCCTCTTGTGAGCAATGTGCTCAGGTAATGAGCCCTAATTGGCATGTGCCATCTATTTTTCTTATTCTTCTAACAGAGAATAATCCTTGGATTAATCACCCCGTGGTTTTTCCCTTGATCAGGTTTTCCACGTCAAAATCTTGGTGTCTCATGTGTTGATGTGTATCTGCTCTAGTGTTTATGCTTTATGCTTTCATGAATGATTAATTGCTATGCTATTAAATAACAAAGTGGATTTAAGTGTTTGAATTGGAAGCAAGTTTAGGATAACTGATTCACCCCCCCTCTCAGTTATCAACAATTGGTATCAGAGCTAAGTTCCTCTAAAAGAGCTTAACCGCTTGAGGAGATCCAGGATGTCATCATACAAGAAGGATAGTTTGAAGTTTGATGGAACCAACTTCTCTCTTTGGAAAGGTCGCATGAAATGTCACTTGGAGTGTATGGGAAAGGCATACTTATCCATGGTCACAAAAGCATATGTACCTCCACAGGGTGGTCTGACAACTTTAAATGAAATCAAAGATGCTGAAAACAATCTGCGGACCAAAGAGGCTCTTCTAAGCGCTTTAACTGACTCATAGCTCTCAAATGTTATTGACCTACCAACTACCTATGAGATCTGGATCAAACTGGAACTTCTGCATGAAGGAGATGAGTATGTTAAGTGTTTAAGGTTGCAGAGTCTAAAAGGGAAATTTGAAAGACTGAAGATGAGAGATGATGAAAATATTTCTACCTTTATGCCTAGAGTAAATGAGCTAGTGTGTGGAATTAGGAATGCTGGTGGAGTCTTGGATGAAAATGAGATTGTTGGCAAAGTTCTCAAATCCCTTCCTGCTGCCTACAAAATCAAGGTTGCTGCCATTGATGAATTCAGAGCCCATACAACTGTCATAAGAGACCAATTGGCTGGCAAACTGGCTGCATTTGAAATAACTAAGTTTGGAGATGATCCCCCCAAGACTGAATCTACATTCAAAGCTAGTGCCTCTGTGAAAGGTAAACAAAGATTTGATTCGGGAGAAAACTCTTCAAGGAAACTGTCATGGTATAATCAAGCAAGAAGAGACATGGAAGTGGAAGAAGCAGAAATAGTTCAACTTGAAGCCCTCATTGCAAAGAGACTGCCAAGAGGATCCAGTAAGTATGAAGGAAAATTACCCTTTAAATGCTTCAACTGCAATAAGATTGGTCATTTTGCCTCAAGATGTCTAGAAAGATCTACAAGGTCAAATTCCAACAGACAAAGGTTCCAAAAGAACTGTTATTATGTTCATGAAGAAGATGATAAT
The DNA here is from genome assembly GCA_027924645.1 of Cunninghamia lanceolata. NCBI lineage: Eukaryota > Viridiplantae > Streptophyta > Pinopsida > Cupressales > Cupressaceae > Cunninghamia > Cunninghamia lanceolata. Next base: position 14,013,581 of record BSBN01000193.1, read on the forward strand.
GAAGGAGTAACCGATGATGAATCAGAGATAGGAAACAAATCCAGAAATGAATGGGTGTTTATTGCCATCAAGGAAGAAGATCCAATATCCTCTGAATCTGTCAATCATAAGGTTATAGAAAGAGTTTTGGCTGCCTAAGTTGAAGAAAAGGATGACTGGGTTATTGACAGTGGATGCTCTCACCATATGACAGGTGACAAGAACAAGTTCTTAGATTTGGAAAGGTATGAAGGAGGAATGGTAAAGTTTGGTGATAATTCTATTGGTAGAATTAGAGGTAGGGGAACTATTTCTTTTGATGGAAAGAATAAAATCGGTAATGTACTATATGTTAAATGATTGAAGCTCAATCTTCTCAGTGTTGGACAGTTGGTGGACAAAGGTTATGATCTCCAGTTCAAGAATGGAAGATGCAAGATCTTTGAAAGCTCCAGAATTGAGATTACAGCCGGTACTCAAACAAAAGGTAATATCTTCCATCTAGTTGGTACTAATAAAAGTTGTCTGTTTGTTCAAGTTGATCAGGGTTGGTTATGACATAGAAGGATGTGTCATGTAAATTTTGATAACATCATCAAGATAAGCAACACTCAGGCTGTAAGAGATCTTCCAAAATTGGTCAAACCTACAAATAGTTTGTGCAAAGAATGTCAGCTAGGTAAAGAGAGCAGAGTCTCATTCAAAAGCAAGGATTAGTCCTCTACCGAATTATTGGAATTAGTTCATACTGATCTATGTGGTTCGACAAGAGTCAAGAGTATGCAAGGTGATAGATACTTCATGTTACTAATTGATGATCATTTCCGGATGATGTGGGTTACCTTTCTGAAAGAGAAATTAGAAGCTTTTGAGAAGTTCAAAATCTTCAAGGCTATGGTAGAGAATCAACCAGCTTAAAACTGAAACGTCTAAGGTCTGATAGAGGTGGTGAATTCACATCTGGTGAATTCATAGATTTTTGTGAGAAGCATGGTATAAAGAGACAGTTGTCTGCTCCTAGGACTCCACAATAGAATGGAGTAGTAGAGAGAAAGAATCGGACCATCCAGGAAGCATCCAGAACAATGATGATGGAAGCAAATGTTCCCCAGATGTTTTGGAGAGAAGCTGTCAGCACTGCAGTCTATACTCTCAATCGAGTTCAAATCAGAAGTAATACCGGTAAGACTCCTTATGAACTTTGGTTTGGCATCGCTCCTACTGTGAGATATTTCAGAGTATTTGGTAGCAAATGTTACATTAAAAGAGATGAAGATCTAGGAAAGTTTGATGCTAGAAGTGATGAAGGAATTTTCTTGGGTTACTCCACTCAAAGCAAAGCATACCGGTGTTACAACAAGAGACTGAGAAAGATTGTAGAAAGTGTAAATGTGAAGGTTGATGAAGAAATTGAAAGACCCTCAAGAATTCATGAGTATGATGAAGATGATCAGAATGGTGTTCAGATTCAAAATATCCAAGCCTCTTCTGAGAAACAAAGTCAAGTTGATCTGGTAAGACAGGAAGAAGAGATAAGTGTCAATGAGATTGATGAAGAGTTAGAGGTGCAAGAAACTCCCAAAGTTCCAAGGTATGTAACTCTAAACTACTTTGAAGATCAGATCATAGGTGACAAAAGCAAAGGAGTGCAAACAAGGAGGAGAATTGCTCAAAATTCAGATGGGTATTGTCTAATTTCAAAGATTAAACCTAAGATAGTAAATGAAGCCTGCAATGATGAAAACTGGACCAAGGCAATGAAGGAAGAACTGTTGCAAATTGAGAAGAATCACACTTGGGATCTTGTTCCCAGACCTAGAAATAAAAATGTGATTGGAACCAAATGGGTATTCCGAAACAAACTAAATGAAGTTGGTGAAGTAATAAAAAACAAAGCCAGATTGGTCTACAAAGGCTACTCTCAAATAGAAGGAATTGATTTTGAAGAAACCTTTGCTCCGGTGGCAAGAATTGAAGCAGTCAGATTATTTCTTGCATTTGCTGCCTTCAAAGACTTCAAGGTATATCAGATGGATGTCAAGTCTGCCTTCCTAAATGGTGATTTGGAAGAAGAAGTATACATTGAGCAACCGGATGGATTTCACTTGTCTAATCATGGTGATATGGTCTGCAAGTTGAAAAAAACACTGTATGGATTGAAGCAATCCCCAAGAGCTTGGTATGAAAGATTGGATAAGCATCTTGTGCAGATTGGTTTCAACAAAGGTACTGTTGACAGTAACTTATATTTTAAAATTGATCATGAAAACATCTTGATTGTTGAAGTATTTGTTGATATTATCTTTGGAGGAAAAGATAGCATGTGTAAAACTTTTGCAAATCAAATGAAAAGTGAGTTTGAGATGTCTATGCTTGGTGAAATAAATTTCTTCTTGGGTATGCAAATTACTCAAACAAAGAAAGGGATCTTCATTTCTTAGACCAAATATGTGAAAGAATTGTTGAAGAAATTTGGGATGGAAGATTCAAAGCCAATGAATACTCCCATGGCAACCAAATGTAAGTTGAGCAAAGAAGATGACTCTCCTAAGGCAGACCAGACAAAGTACAGATCAATGATTGGTGGATTGTTGTATCTCACTCAACCTAGACTAGATATTATGCAAGCTATTGGTCTCATTGCTAGATTCCAGGCTGATCCTAGAGAATCTCATGTCATGAAAATCAAGAGAATTTTTAGAGATCTAAAAGGGACAGTGGAGTATGGTTTGTGGTATCCTAGAGATCATGATTTCTCTCTTCATGCATACACAGATGTAGATTGGGCAGGAGATGTGGATGACTGGAAGAGTACCAGTGGTGGAGTATTCTTTTTAGGAAAGAGATTGGTTTCTTGGCTAAGCAAGAAACAAGATGCAATATCTCTGTCTACAACTGAAGCAGAATATATTGTAGCAGCAGGTAGTTGCACTCAAGTTTTATGGATGAAACAGATGCTAAGAGATATTAAAGTAGAGTATGAGGAGCCTATCACAATCTTCTGTGATAATTCAAGTGCAATAAATATTTCTAAGAATCTGGTGCTGCACTCTAAGACTAAGCATATATCTATTAAGTTTCACTTTTTGAGAGAGCAAGTGAACAAAGATGAAGTTAGACTAGAGTTTGTGTCCTCTAAGGATCAGATTGTAGATATCTTTACTAAACCTCTTCCCAAGGACTCTTTTGAGTTTCTCAGGGAGAAGTTAGGGGTTATTGCCCCTCCGGTGATGAACTAGGGTGCACTGATGTGCATCAGTCTGGTGGATATCACAGTCATATCTTGTGATCCAGATTGGTGATGGGGAGCTGCTACTCAGGGGGAGCAGCTGGTATGATTCTGATGTGTTAAAATTGCAAGTATGAGCCCTTTGCCATTGATGTCAAAGGGGGAGAGAAGACATGTAAAAAATAAGTGGTTGTTGATCAAAAGAGGAGTAGTAAAGAAAGAGAAGACATGTGAAGAGTTGTTGCTGATAGGGGGAGTTGTGACAGAAAGGAGAAGTTCTTGTCTTGATGGTTTTTCACATCATATGTTGCCATCAATGACAAAGGGGGAGATTGTTGCAAGTATGAGGATAACCAGTGTTGTCATTGATGTCAACATACTCATATTGCATTAATGAAAAGGATTGGATGAGCTGTGTGCTGAGGATATTGAGAAAATTAGCCTCAATCAGGAACAATGAAGAACAGTGATGACATTAAGGTAAAAGTCTAAGATAAGATGAAGATCAGAGGATGCGGTTTAAAGGGTTTTCAGATATGAGTCTTGAGATGCTCCAGTCAAGATTTCAGAGGTCCACATGAAGATATGAAGAAGTTATGGTCGCTCTAGTAGAACCGGTTCTGGGAGATGTTTAGTGGTGATAGAGTGTCACAGATTGGTCTGGTGAGCTCTGGAATTGCATTATCTCATTCTGTGGATTGGAGGGAGTGTCGAAGAAGTCAGTGTGAAGTGACAACTAGATATGTTCATGGTTTGGAGGTCCAGAAGCACCTTTTTCATTGTGACAGTGGCGACAGACTATGTTCTTGAAGTTCTAGATGAAGAAGAGAAGAATTCTAGTAAGATGATAAAGTGTAGATATTCTTGGTGACTCAGGAAAGGTTTTGGTGATCCTTGGATCGTGCACAATTCTTATTGGCAGTTTGCATTGAAGTTAGAGTTTGGATTTGATGTAAAGACCACCGGTTGTTGGTGTTCTTCCTGAGACTGGCCGACCGGATGTATTACACATCTTGCGGATGATCTTGTAGGTGTTTGCTGACTTAGATGATTGTTCCTAAGTCGATGCCTTGTATAAATAAGGGATTGTGAATTCATTTTGAAGTGTGTCTTGGTGTGATGAGTGTGTGGTAGTGAAGAGGAGCGCGAAAGGCAAAACAGAAGTTTTAGGCTTAAATGGAACTGATCCAGGCATGGTAAAGATGTCAATCTCCAGTTCAAGTTTGTGATACTTGTTACTTTGTAGACAGTGTGTCTCCTGTAGGCAGTGTGCCTCTTGTGAGTAGTGTGCTCAGGCAGTGAGCCCTAATTGGCATGTGCCATCTATTTTTCTTATTCTTCTAACAGAGAATAATCCTTGGGTTAATCACCCCGTGGTTTTTCCCTTGACCGGGTTTTCCACGTCAAAATCTTGGTGTCTCATGTGTTGATGTGTATCTGCTCTAGTGTTTATGCTTTATTCTTTCATGAATGATTAATTGCTATGCTATTAAATAACAAAGTGGATTTAAGTGTTTGAATTGGAAGCAAGTTTAGGATAACTGATTCACCCCCTCTCAGTTATCAACAAACATGTGATGGAAGGACTAACACTAAGAGTCCCCAAGGAATAAATCCATCACAAAAATACAATCAATAGATATACAACACCCCATAAGAGAGGATGTAGAGAGAAGGTCTGGTAACCCCCCAGGATGAAACCCTATGTGAGGAAATACTCCCTCCCAAAATAGAGATGAGAAGAGAGAAGGATGAAACCCCATGTGAGGAAATACTCCCTCCCAAAATAGAGATGAGAAGAGAGACCATGCAACCACTCCTCAAGATGACTCCTGTAGTGCTAGAAGATGCTTGACATAGAATAAAGATGAAGACCCATGAACATCAAACAAAATTCCTCCCCTTGGGAAGAAATATAACTACAGATGTGTGCATAATGTCTTACCATTCTAGATAGGAATATACAAGAAGGATAAATGTCTCTGAACTCTACACATGATCCAAAGACAATAATGATGCTCCTGAAAACTACTCAAAAGTCTCCAATCCATTGCCAAATTGTGATTGAAGAAGAGGAGGATGAAGAACAATCTATGAAGAATATAATGGTGATGCAACTCCGTCAAAGCTATCATCAAGTAGAAGGAAAATGTTCTCAATGTGGTCTTCCAAATATGCAAGGTAGGACTCTACAAACAACAATGATATATCTGGTAGATATGTGTCCCAATGAGCTATCTCTGGAAGACTAATAATGTCTTGTTGCGAAGAATCTAATGTAGCAATAGGTAATAAAGGTGTGATCTCGATAAGAGAAGGAGAAGCAAGAGAAGTCTTTGTGTCATCCGAACTAGCAAGACTTGTCAAATATGCAAGCTCCTCAACTATATCATCATCAAAGGTTATATGATCTGCATCATCAAGGGGTATGTGGCAATCCATAGAAAGATCATCTAGGAATGGAGAGATATGTGGGTCTCCATAGATCTCCTTGTAACGTTGGAAAATGTCCCCTTGGGGGCTTTTCCCTCATAAGGTTTAGCTCCCAGGTCCTTTATCTACATTTAGGACATTTTACATCATATTTTGACATCCCAATGAAATGAGCCCTAAGTTTCATGACAAATGGGACCTAAGGGGATTCCTTGAACCTAACCCTAACCAAAATAGGGGGGACTTGGGCACCCGCACCCTAGTCCTGCCCTATTTTGGGTTAGTCCCAAATTTTGAGTGTCGGCTTGTGACTGTTATTTGGGTCCTATGCTGACACAGTAAGTTTGAAATATGAAATTCTTGGTAGGAGTGTTTGTAGTTGCATATATAAGCATGTTTAGGCATTCATTTGTAAACTAGATGATTATGGTGATCTTTTGGCATCCTAAAGGTGATTCAAGGCTTTCATTGTGTAGCAAGAGTAGATTTGTGTTGTCTATGTGTTTTTATTTGCAGATTTGAGCAATCATCTCCTCATGGCATGAAGAGCTTCTTCCTTCCATGAGATCTTCACTACAAAGTGAGATAATTTGTGTTTTTGAGCATTTATCATTTAGTTTTTTCCTCTATCTCTCAAGAGCACGCACTCTCTATCTGACAATGGTATTTGGAAGAATTGAATGTCTCTCCGAGGATTGCCTGAGGCAAGCCTCTAAACACCACAACCCCCTCACAAAGTTTCTGTGATTGTAGGTTACAGGTTGAAGATACAGGAAAAGTGGAGTTGCAGGAGGGTATTACAGAGTGTCAGATTTGCAGATCAAAGCTGAAAATAGGGACCTAGACTCGGGCACCCACTCATTAGTCCCCGACTATTCTGCTTCCCAAACTTCATAAACTGGTATACATTTGTCTGTTATTTTACATCTTTTTGTAGCAACATTTTCTGGTATTCGTCTATTTGCTTCTGTATTTGCATAATTAGGGTTTTGATGTATAATTGAGAATAAGTGAGCATAATTGGTAATCAAATCATACAAATCTAAGTTTCCCTACATTCCTAGTGACTAAGGGTATGGTAGTGCATTGCCACTCGACCCAAAGTCCTTGAATGTACAAGGGTGAAAGGAGGATACACACATGAACTACCAAAAATTAATCATCCAAATTCCACCCTTTACATTTTGGTGAACCCATGTTGTTGGACTTATTTGCACCTTGATGAGTGTTTTGCTTCAAATTTGCTTTGATTTCATTCATTCATATCATCATTCATCTTATTGCATTGGAAAACTTACAAAAAAATTGTAAAATTTAAAAAAATTGAAAAAAATGGCATTCTAGGGTTTCTATTTTGCAACAATTAATTTGAATTTCATCAACTTTATGATTTTTGCATTAGATTTGAAATAAATTTTAGAAAATTACAAAAATCCAATAGATTGCATTGCATTTTTATCATAAAATTGCTAGGGTTTTGTTGAAAATTTTGCATATTTTAATATAACCTAGAAATTTCAAAAACTAGGGTTTGTAGGCAAAATCTTGTTTCATATTATACACTCATTCAAATTTTCATTTATCTGTAGTGTTTCATGTTAGTGTAAATTTGCATTTAGATTTCAAAAATTTCTATTTTTACATAGAAAATTTCAACAAAAACTAGCATTTTCATTGATTTTTCCTTAGATTTGTACTTGCATTTTGCATGGTAGGGTTTTAAAACTATTTTTAGATCTAAGGAGAACTAATTTTCACCATAAATCAGACTGCAAGACATTCATATGGAATTTTGCACCAAGATCTCAAACCTAGGGCTTGAAAAACCTTGATTTTCACTAGATTTGGCCTTATCGACTTTCAAAAATTGCACCATAGGTGTGTTGTGAAGAATATTTTTGCACTAATTGGCTATTATCATGGTTATTATCTTCTTCTCCTCCTAAAAATCTTCACAACACCTTGTTATTGAGCTCTTGTATTGAAAATTTGGCGAAAAATTGCACATTTTTGCTATATTTGCCCTAGGGTTTGACCTAGATTGCATTTCAAGTGTGTTGTAAAATTTTTATGGATTGAGGTGATTGATATAATTTCTATTACTTTCTGCACCTCCTAAAAATTTTTATAACACCCCTTTTTCTAGGTCTTGGAGTTGAAAAATCGTGAAAAATCGCATATTTTGCTATATTTTCACGAGGGTTTGATCTTGAGTGACACTATAAGTGTGTTGTGATGGATTTTTTGGCATTAGGTGGCTATTTTTATAGGTATTATTTTTTTTCCATCATCACTTTCCTCACAACACCCTTTGTCATGCTCTTTTGCATTGAGATTTGATGAAAAAATCACATATTTTAGTGTATTTTCACTAGATTTGGACTAGTCATCATCTTAGATTTGCATCAAGAATGTCTTGTTATGGATACTATTGCTATATTAGACTAATATTAGACATGTTATTTTCTATCCCTGATCAAAATATTTATAACACCTTTCCTTTCATATATTTGCATTGAAAAAATACAAAAAACCAAGCATTTAAACATATCTTGTGCCTAAAGTTTGTGCATGGCTGCATGGGTCTCATAAATCATTACCTTAAGAGAAATATTCCTTTAAGAAGAAGCATAAGACACATGGGATCTATTGCTCTTGAAGAAGTGGGTACATTGAACACATTCTTTACAAAAGGAGAGACACAAATATTACAAGATATTACACCTATCACAAGTACAATGGAAGAGCAAACTTTTCATGATGTTGATGATACTATTGAGGTGATAGGATATGTATCTGATGAGTAAATAGAAAAACTTGATAAAGAGATAGCCGATTTTCAATCATTTATGGAAAATGAGAGGATAGCTGAAGAAGCAGTTCCTGCAATTCATAACATAAGAGAATTGATAAAAGAGCGACAAGATGGTGTTAATGCAATCTGTGGTTTAGCACATATTATACAAACCAACATTATTCCAGTGACCGAATGTGCACAAGTGATAAATAACACTTTATCACCATCTCATATTCAAGTATCAGTACTTATACCGACTACGTGAATATCTACATTTACATCAATGATCTTAACAACTGATGCGAACGCTTGTAGTAATGCTACCATTGGTATTGGAGTATCTAATGGCACTAATTACAAAGCTGTGGGATTTAATTATCATAATTTGGTTCCTAAGGGGACCTCTTCTATGAATAATTGCTCTCAACCCCCTCTTCATCCCACTTATTCTCAACCTCCAATTACATATAGTTATTCTCAACCACCTACCACTTACCATTATGTCCAACCACCATTGAGCTATTCACAGCCCCCACCTATCATATCTTAGGCTCAATCACCTCCTAACTTCGGTTCCAATTCCTCGTAGCAAACCGCATCTCTCAATGATGCCATCCTAAACCAACTTTTGCAGGGCATGACTGCTTTACAACAAAAGGTAACAAATTTGACAAATTCTTCACAACCTAATATACCAACATATCATGCTCATAATCCCATTTCCTATGCAATCTTGAGAACTCCTATGCCTGAGAGGTTTGAGACTCCTCGCTTTGAAAAATATGGTAGAAAAGGTGATCCTAATACTCATGTGGCAGCATTCATGGCTATGTGTAGTGATTTCTATTTTGAAGAAGACTTGTTAGCAAAAATTTTCCCACGATCTCTCAAAGATACTACATTAGAATGGTTTTGCTCTCTACCTCCAAATTCAATACACTCCTTTTCACAGTTATTGATCAGTTTTTGTAACATTTTCAAGCAAACATTGGACCTCAAGTCTCTTTGATTTAGTTCATTGCAAGCAATGTCTGAAAGAGAAGTTAACTAAATTCATTAGTCACTATCAAGCTTTATATACACAAATTCAATATCAAATGAAAGATGAGGATGTTTAGAAGGTATTTATTACAAATCTACAACCTAACATATGTGATAAGATCCTCTTGATGAAGTATAACTCCTTCCAACATTTATGCACCACCCTTCGTGATTATCAACTTTCGTCTAGTCAGTATGAAAACTAAAACTCATCGACTCAAGCTGGTCAATCCATGGGTGGATTGTCACAAACCAACTTTAAGAGACATAATAATAATATGAGTTTCATCAGGTTTTATGGACCCAATACAAATAACTTTTCTAACGGGTCTACTATCACTAATCCTAAGAAAGCATCATATCAACCAAGAACGTTTACTCCAATATTTGAGTCTTATCATTCTATCATGAATCAAGCTGTGAGTAATAACATTCTGAAGCTTCCCCCAATTAAGCCTGTCGGTCCTAGTAAAGCACAAGGACCTTATTTCGATGCTAATGCCTTTTGTCATTTTCATCAGACACAAGGACATGATACTGAATGATGTATGCATCTTAAACATGAAATACAAGACCTCATTGATTCAAATGTTATACATGTATCAGGTGTGAATGATAACAGAAACAAGTTGGTTGCTCTGCCAAATCAGAATTTACAAATCTTCACTAATCCTTTCCCTAAACATACTGATAACAATATGTTGGAACAAGGTTTAGTGGAAGTAGAGGATGATGATTATTTAGACTATGATAACATCGTGGGTATGATTTCAAAGTGGATAAAGAAAAGTTGGATAAACCACCTCGTCCACGAAGAAATGGGATTTATGCTGAGGTTCCTCCTCCATTATCCTATATAGGATCGGGAGATAACCACAATGCATTAGAAAAACAAATAGAACAACCGATACAGATGAGTGAGATGGTACAAGATGACTCTTGTTACTATTTTAGACAACATCAACAATGAAAACTCGCTAAAAATTGAAAAAGAGTAAGATGACTGTCAACAGTTAGAGATAATAGTGGTTCTCCTCCTCATAAGCAATAAAAGTTTGTATTTACACAAGGATTTAAGAAACAAGTATCATATGATAATAAACAAGACTTTCATAAGAACCACTGAAATTTTGCACTAAACATGATCAGGTACCTCTCCAAGAGGTTCGCAAGTTCAAAAATCTGATACAAAGATCCTACAGGTAAGTATTTCTAACTCTTTATCTCTCTCATGATATGTTTCCCCTGTGATGTGTTATGTGTTGTTTAGGCCTCCTGGGATGACCCCTAATTCTCTTGTAAGGTCCGGGATAATAGGAGATTGCCTCTATTCTGACCTTTTTCTATTTGTATCATCATTCTTCTATATTGCCTCTCTCTCTGATTTCATTGTTGTGTGTTGTGTCTTATGGACATAGCATTGCAATTGGTGACTTGGGGGCACCCTCCTACATGACTGTCCCTAAGACACTTGTTTTTCTTCTCTTATTTATTATTTCCCTTCCTCTAGTGTTTCTATCTAGCAGGAGGATGACGAAAAATATTTATACTGATGCGGACCTAGCGTCCCTTTAGCGAGAAATCAAAAATTAGACTTAGTTCCTAATATGACGATGGAGTTGTATATTTTATCCGATGCTTGGCTAGTAGAAGCACTCTGTGCTTTCTATGTAGTGATTTTGATGATGTTTTATCTCACTTACAAAACATAACAATACTGCTGCTCCGTGCACTTTGTCTGTCTTTGAATCTCGCCTTGGTGACACTCAGTTCTGAGATTTTTGTGATATAGCCCCACAGTTATCCTTGATCTCCGAATTCGTAGTATAACCTTGGCTCTTTTTGTGACTGATCATATGCATTGATGTTGTTGTTTATCATGATTATGGACACTAACATGTTTCTTGCAGGGATGTGTTTGTGGGAACATTTGGCGATCGTAAAGTACATGTGACCTTCGGGGGCATGGGCTTTGCGAAAGTCCTTGTTCCCTTGTGTGTTTTCTTCCTACCTTAACATGCTTGATATCAACCACCTTAAGGTGGGGGCATATATAAGATAAGCTGTCTGTTGTAGATGTTAGCAATGTGCTTGTCCTCAGGTGCAATTTAAAGACTGGTGGTGATGAGTCCCTCCTGCACTCTGAGTTTGTTTGCAATCAATCAATCAATCATCTTAAGCCCTCTACAGAGGTAGGGGTGGTGTATCTCTTGTGGAGAGTGCTCATCCTATCATTTTCAAAAGGTCCTCTCCAAAGGCGAGGAGCGGTTCTGTGACTAACTCAACCCTTAAGCATGTCTTCGACAATTGTTGTGGCGAAGCCCAATCATCTGTGTGTGCATGTAATGTGCCTGAGATGGTGATGAGCCTAGAAATAGGAACACTCCATCGCTTGTCTGCCGTGTTTTCTTCGTGTCTTCAAAGTGTGTGTGTTTGGCGTGCTTGCTTTATTTGGCGTGTTTGTTACCCCATATGCAGTCTAAAGACCAGCACGATGAGTACTTCCTGCATTTTGGGAGGTTTGGTGTGTCTTGCGTGTGTGTCACCCCATATATGTAGTCTAAAGACCAGCGTGATGAGTGCTTCCTACATTATGGGAGGTGTGTTTACTTTCCTTGTACTTGCATCTGTATTTCATATATATGAGAAAAAGAAAAGAAAATAAATCATTTCTATCTTCCATGCATTAACTGTCTTCTATGCATTTGATGTTTTCTCCATGTTTTACATGACTGTAACTATCTTCTCCATGTTTTGTGTGCCTGTTATTGTCTTCAATGTGTTTGGCATGTATTCTCCATGCTTGGTGTGTTTGCTATGTTTGTTGACCATACTTTAATGGATGTATTGGCCTCATGTTTATACATACATTAAAGTGGGGGCTAAATGTAATGTCAGAAAATGTCCCCTTGGGGGCTTTTCCCTCATAAGGTTTAGCTCCCAGGTCCTTTATCTACATTTAGGACATCTTGCATCATATTTTGACATCCCGATGGAATGAGCCCTAAGTTTCATGACAAATGGGACCTAAGGGGATCCCTTGAAACTAACCCTAACCAAAATAGGGGGAGGACTTAGGCACTTGCACCCTAGTCCTGACCTATTTTGGGTCAGTCCCAAATTTTGAGTGTCGCCTTGTGACTGTTATTTGGGTCCTATACCAACACGATAAGTTTGAATTACGAAATTCTTGGCGAAAGTGTTTGTAGTTGCATATATAAGCATGTCTAGGAATTCATTTGTAAACTAGATGATTATGGTGATCTTTTGGCATCCTAAAGGTGATTCAAGGATTTCATTGTGTAGCAAGAGCAGATTTGTGTTGTCTATGTGTTTTTATTTACAGATTTGAGCAATCATCTCCTCATGGCATGAAGAGATTATTCCTTCCATGAGATATTCACTACAAGGTGACATCATTTATGTTTTTGAGCATTTATCATTTGGCTTTTGCCTCTGCCTCTCAACGGCACGCACTCTCTATCTGACAACAGTGTTCAAAAGACTTGAATGTCTCTTTGGGGCTTGACTGAGGCAAGCCTCTAAACACCACAACCCCCTCCCAAAGTTTCTATGATTGTAGGTTACAGGTTGAAGATATAGGAAAAGTGGAGTTGCAGGAGGGTATTAAAAAGTGTCAGATTTGCAGATCACATCTAAAAATAGGGACTTGGACTCAGGTGCCCGCTCATTAGTCCCTGACTGTTCCACTTCCCAAACTTCAGAAACTGGTACACATTTGTCTGTTATTTTACATATTTCTGTAGTAGCATTTTCCAGTATTCATCCGTTTGCTTCCGTATTTGCAGAATTAGGGTTTTGATGTATAATTGAGCATAAGTGAGCATAATTGGCAATCAAATCATACAAATCCAAGTTTCCCTACATTCCTAGTGACCAAGGGTATGATAGTGCATTTCCGCTCGACCCAAAGTCCTTGAATGTACAAGGGTGAAAGAAGGATACACACATGAGCTACCAAAAATTAATCATCTAAATTCCACCCTTTACACTCCCAAATGCTAGTCCAAAGAGCATGTGGGCACTCAATATGTGAGATAGAACACATAGTGTCAAAATCAACACTAGAACCAATCAATCCTACAATATGATCAATATAATTTTCCCATGCAAATTTCCTCCTAGGTGTATCTAGTTCAGGTATGAGTCCATAAAGATAAGACAAAAGATTAAGCCCCCTGAGATGTGTCAAGATGCCCTTTCACCAAGACTCATAATTATCCTTACCCAATGTTACCATAGAGTGAATAGAAAAACCCACGATATGTCCTCAAATAAATCAGATCAGAGATCAACAATTTGAATATGTATTAATGCTGATAAATGAAGCCCAACAAAAAAAATAGAACTTCTCCAAGTGCCAAAATGTCTAGAATATCAAACAAAAGCCATAAAACTGACAAGATGAATAAAGAATACATGGGGTTGAATCTAGAAAAAGTGCATGGATGGATTTGTAGAGCTCCTCAATACCTTTCCAACGCTGTAAGAATCACAAAAATAAGAGATCGTGGAAAAAAGATAGAGCTCAGAGGCCAAGAAAGATATTTGGACTTCAAACAACAATAAATGTCACCAGAAGAAAAATATGGAAAAAATACCTATACCACTAGATTGTACTCGGAAACCAACTTTCTGACGCCTATTCATTTTCAAAAAACTAACTTTGTTTGCCCAAGTTATGGCAAAAAGAAAACCAGTACCTTTGTAGGGCAAAAATGCAAAATTCTGGCCCCTTAAAAACTGGCCCCTGATCGTATGGTGGTTGGGTGTAAGGGGCTACGCACCTGGGCTTAAGCCCTAGGATTGCAATATGACTGTGGCACTAAAAATAGAGCTGATCGTTGTATTTTTTTATTAAAAAAAAATTAAAAAAATATAAAAAAAGGGTGTGTAGCCACCCCATAACCCTAAGAGTAAGGTGTGCGGCCCCAAAAGGGGTCTGCAACCCCTATAGGGTGTAGGTTCCTAAGGGACCGCCACCCCTATGGGTGCAGGGCCCTAGGGCCTGTAGCCCCTGCTGCAAGTACATGCACATGGCCTACGTAGTACTTTGTGTAGGTCGTTGCAATTATTTTTTTTATTTTTCAAATTTATAACAATAAAAAATTGGGAATAAAATTTTGATTTTTTATTTGTTTTTTTAATAAAATTTTAATATCATAGAATTTTTTTTTGAAAAATATACCTCATATTGCGTGCTGGGTAGGCCATACAACTTGCCTGGAAAAAGTCTTTTTGCCCTAGATGACCCTGAGGCCAATTTCAATGATTTGACAATTGATCATAAGGTTTTTGGGCCTTATGAGCATGATGATAGGGTAGGATTTGGCCCAAAATGCACTGAAAAATGGTTTTCTCTAGATCGTTAAAAAAAAGCACCCACTAAAACCCTTGCAGATCTGGCCTACGAAGCTTAAATCAAGCCAAATAAAAGGCTAATATGACTATTTCGACTGCTTTGAATCTAATGGAAGGCTTTGCTTTACATAAAAATACACTATGCAAATGGTTCTTGCTTTATTTTTTCTTCGAATTTGAGAAGGGGCTTGCAGATTTGAAGCTCTGATACCATGTGAGAGTCACTGATTGACTCAAGCCACCAGTATCACCTGTAAAACCTAGGATTAACCTTCTACAAGATAAAAAAAGTAAAAAAGATGAATTTGCAGAATATTGGATGCAATTAATGAATTGGATTAAAGAATTACATGTGAGAACTTGTTTTTATATTTGCAAGTTTAAAAACCCTAATATGACTTAAGAATAACCTAAGACTAAAATTATCCCTAAGTCAACTTAATAAAGTTTAATTAAATATTTAATTACACTAACACCAACGACACAGAGCTTTCTTAGACCCAGTTGGGTGGTAAACAGCGTGTCATGAGAAGGTTAATGCCCTTGGTGAATGCTAATCTTATGCTATGAGGAGGTTGTTGCTCTTTTAATGAAACTCCTTGTCTTAGCCTACTATGTCTCTCTTCTTTTTTCTTACTATCGAAGTTATACTTGACGTGTGTTGTGTCCCTAGCATTTGCATGTGCATTGTGATGCCTGATTCATGCTTGTATGTGCCTATGATGGATTATGATTTATGCCTTAAATTTGGCATGCATTGAAGGTAATTATTGACCTTATGCTTGAATGTTGTTATGTCATTCTATTATGCCTATTGGCAAGTGTGCCACATGTTTTGTGTATGCATTATATGGTAGTTGTACCATGTGTTATTTATACACATTGGATTGGTAGTTGTGCCATGTGTGTCATGTGCATTGATTCATGTGTATTCCATATGTTTCTATGTATACCCTAGATTGTGTGATATGTTCTTAGTGGGTTTTCCATGATCACCTTCTTCGTAGCTCGGGGGTTGCCTAGAGTTGCATAGACAACTATTGCACTCGACAACAACAATATGGTTCAGAGGTGAGAAATATTTCCTGATTGGTCCTTCATGATGATCTTTAGGTGTTCGATGGTTCCTTTTTCTATTTGTAGGTTGATTATGTTGTGCTTTGTGCCTTGATGCACCTTGGAGAGTGTGATGGATTTTGGTGTATTTATGCACTTGTATTATTTCAATATTGATTATTGTATATCTTGTAAAGTAGGTCTTTTGAGACCTTTGTAATAATATGATTTATGATGTTATGAGACATTCTATGATGTGGTTTATGATGTATTTATGTTAAGGGTGAATCCCTTTGAATGTTATAATTATTGGATAGCTTGTCTTTTTCCACACCTTAGTTTGTGAGGACGTTGGCATGATTTGTATGATTTCCACATGTAATCTTGGTATGTTAACATGTTTAGACAAATTTATTTGGTGTCGTATTTGATGTTGATGGTTATATTAGTGTTGGATCATATTCATCTCACATAGGTGATGAGGATCCTATCGTTGCTTTTGGCATGTGTCAACATTGATGTCGAACATGTGTAGCCTTTAGTATCTTTTGTCCTTTTTGGCATGTGGACATTTTTGGTTCAAAACCTTATTGCTTTGATTAAAATGACCCTAGTTTGATGGTAAATAATATTTTGAATCAATGTAGAAGTTTTCATCCAATTCTGGGTTGAATTGCTTAATTCTGGGCCATTTTAGTGAATTCTACATTTTTTGGACCTGGGTTCTTGAGGACTACAACATTGGTTCTAGTGTCCCAAGACTACAGTGTAGGGAACTACAATCCTGGGTAGTGGGCTCCTCCATGGGGATATGTACTCTGCCAAGATGTCATGTTATGCCTGTTCAACCCTTTTGTGAAATTGTTGTCGTAAGGTGTTCTTTTGGCCACCTGAGTGTATCCATGGTGCCAATTCCTTGATGTGATGTGCGCCCTTGGACTATTCCCTCTTTATTTTTGGAAGTGTACCTTTGCACAAGTTTGACTAGTGACCATTTCAGTTGGTTGAGGACTCGTACCTCCTAGTTGAACCATCCCTTAGGTGAGTGTTACCCTGTTGTGTTTAGGATGTTGAGTAGACATGGAATGGATTGAGGTGACTGTAAGCCTCATCCTACTCCATTTATTCATTAGGGAGCAAGGTTGTGGATGTGTATCTAATCCTCGTCATGGAGTGAGCTCCACCTCTAGCTTGTTCATTGTGGTGAGTTGTCATATGATGGGTGAAGTCTTCCGCTTGTGCCACCTTGCATAGTGCAATGGTGATGTCATCTTTGGTATTATTGTCCTTGTTGCAACATGTTGTGTGCATGTGAGTGTAATGTGATATGTGAATGTTGTAATTGCAAACACGAAAAATTTGTTGGTTTGGTGTTTGTTCAGCTAATGCCTTGGGTGAAAACCTGAGGCATTACACATGATAACATAAGGAATACTTAGAAGTACCCCACAAATATCTGAACACTCTCTTCAATACATCCCAATGTACATGTCTAGGATTAGCCATAAATCGACTAGGGACTCCCACTACTTGGGCAATGTCTAGTATTATATAGACCATAGCATACATCAAGCTGCCAACATCACTAGCATAAGGTAATCTCATCATGTCCTCCACCTCAGTAGGAGATTTTGGATAATCCAAAACATATAATTTGTCCCCAACATCAGAGGAATAGTCAATGGTCTACAAGTTGCCATGTTGAATATCTCCAACATAGAATTCAAATACTTACTCTAGTTCAACCAAAGTTTTATGGTTGTCCTCTCTTCTGATTTCCATCTCTATAATTTACCGAGATGCCCCTAGATGTTTCATCTCAAACTATGTTGAAAGTTGAGACTTCAAATTAGAAATCAAGTTCTTTCCATTCCCAAAAACAACATATCATCAATATATAATGCAATAATGAGAATGTGATCATTATCCATCTTATAATAAACACAATGATTTGATTTTGATCTTAGAATTCCCAAACTCAACACAAAGGAATCAAACTTTCGGTACCACATACTAGGAGATTGTTTCAAACCATACAAAGACTTTTTAAAATTGCAAATCAAATTTTCTTTACCTTCAACAATGTAGTGCTTAGGCTATGACATATAAATCTCCTCCTCCAAATCACCATATGAAGGAAAGTTGTCTTCACATCCATCTGTTCAACTTCCAGATCATAGGCCACTACAAGAGATAACATGAATCTGATGGATGTCAGGTTTGCAATGGGAGAGAAAATCTCACCATAATCTATTCCCTCAACCTAGGAATAACCATTCGCAACCAATCTGGCCTTATACTTCTCAACACTACCATCTAAACCAAAATTGTTTTTGAACACCCATTTGCATCCTACGAATTTCTATCCTTCAGGAAAAGGCACTAGGCCCCAAGTATTATTCCTTTCCAAAGAAGCTATCTCTTCTTCCATGACCTCTTTTTGGGAACTTGCATCTTTCATGTTAGGAAATGTGTCTCAACCTTGCATCTACAAAAGGTTTCTATCCTTCCCAATTTTGGTCTTTTCGAATACCCTTTATCTTGAAGAATGGTTTAGAAATTTGAAAGTTTCCAAGGGGCTAAAAATGGCAAGGCTTAATATTTTTAATAACTCTACATTTAAGAATAGATGGGCCTAGAATTTTTCCAAAAGGTGCGAAACTTCCAAGTAAACATCTTGGGTGAGTTTTGACTCAAGATCATACTTGGATTGCAAGATATTAAAGTTTCTTTTTTTTGAAATTCCTGGAAAAGTTTTCAACTCATATTTGAGACACTTAGAGGTCCCTAAATGCCTTCAAACTTGTTGTAACTGGTAAATCCAATTATAGTGTGATAGATCTCTTCATGATCTTTTCGATGCATCAAACAGTTCATCAATCAGACGCCCAGATCAAAAGTTATGGCCTCTGGAAGTTGGGCCTCCCATTTTGGGAAATGTGAAAATGTGTTGGAAACTTAAAAGAGCTATAAAGGGGAGAGTTACACATGTTGGTGTGTGATTTGGCACATCACAAGGCATATTTGATTTGGGCACCACTTTTGGGTGGTTTTGTAATTATCGTTGACGGTTTACTGTATTGTATCTCCTATATATCAGGAACTTGAGATGGAGGTTGTGTGTAAGAGTCTTGTAGATGTTGAGTTACCTTCAGATCTCTGGTTGGTTATACTCTTATGAAAGCTTGATCTACAAGTATATTGTAATCTTCTTAATTCTTGAATAATATATTGGGCGACTTTGAAGTGTGGGATTTTTCTCCCGGAAGGGTTTCCCCACATAATTACTATGTTGTGGTATAATTTTTATTTATGTTTATTTTTGTAACTATTGTGAAGATCTAAAAAGTTCTACATATCTGTTCCCTCAAGATTAGTGTAGTAAGTTGTTCCGCTACCTTAGCTTCCTTACAAGTGGTATTAGAGCTTGATCACCTTTGGTTTTAGTTGAGTTTGTTTTTGAACTAATTTAGTTTTGAATGGGAGCTTGTGTAGAAAATACTTTGTGATCTTGTTGTAGGAATTTTTAGATGGCGAGCACATCAAGGAGAATAGAGGTAGAAAATTTTTCTGGTAACAATTTTGAGATGTGGAAGCTGAAGATGGAGGATCTATTAATTGATTGAGATCTGTGGAATGCTATTGATGAGAATACTTCAAGGCCCACATATGCTACTTTGGTTGTTGAATATGATGTTATGGACCATAAAGCCAAGGGCCTAATTAGATTGTGCCCGACAAACTCTATTTTAATCAATGTCTATGAAGAACCCTTTGCAAAGAAACTATGGAAGAAACTTAGTGAGATATATCAAGCCAAATATTTAGTGAACAAGATTTTCATCTTCACATGGAGCATCTTCACTTACATCACTAACAATTTTCATAACATGAAAGATTCACCTTCCCCAATATGGGTGCTCCATCCAAGAATAGGTAATGACAGATACTCTTACACATCTTACAACTGTAATATAATATGTCATAACTGATAGCTCTTACAGTTGTAAGAGAATCTATCATAACTAATTAATAATAGCCAATTCCCTTACAACTTGTCATATACCAACTTGGGTACCTAGAATGCCCTATTATAGTAGTCAAAGATGCTTTATGACATGCATCATAACACTTGTCATAAATCCCTTGATTTTCGGCTCTCACAATGTCATAGAATTTGGCATACTCTTACACATCATAAACTACCATAAATCTCTTACAACACAAGGGAGATGCCGACACATGAAAAAATATTCGTGCCATGAAATGGGATGCTTGCTTCCTCATATGAGGATAAATGTTATCTAGCTAGCTTCCATGTAGGATGACACATCATCGTGCCAATTCCCACAAAGTGGCATAATAAAATATACATGAATAATTAAAAACGTAGGCAAATAATAACAATTAAATAAATAACACTTTGGTGCAGTCATGGATGGAGGGTCCTACAAAGGGACAATCCAAACCATGCAGCAAGAGTAAACACAATAGAAACAACACAATAATAGAATACAATGGAAGATTCAAATGTTCAATATATCATATAATCAAAATGCTCATATGCCAACAACATGTGGGTGTGAGGACCGCCCTTTTTACTACTGTTGTTATGACTATTTACAGTACTGTTATTGTTACTTTCATATTTGTGGGATAGCAGTTCCAGGAATTTGTCAGACTATTAAACTTTATTATGTTTTCGGAAAAACTAATTGGGTGATGTTTGGATAAGTTTACTTTTCAGAAAAATGAATTAGGTGATGATGGAAAATTGTAATATGATTTTAATTATGTTAAATTGTACTATGTCATGAGAATGCATGTTTTATTTAAGTTGCTTCGGCTATGATGATTTTATGTGGTTACTGATCTTGTAATTGAGTGTGCAGGGATTACTAATCGAACCACAGATTTCGGAGATCATTCCACACCTTGTTATTTGTTATTCCCTGTTAAGCCGATCTGGTTCCACGAGGAACCAAGATCTCTTTGTGCTTGATGTCATGATGTAATGTGGTCTTTCGTATGGTCGAGTGGGTTAGGTTACCCTCATGTAACATTAATTTTATAATTTGTGTTGTAAAGAGATTGAATTTAAAATTTCTTTAAGTATTTAATTATGAGGCCCTTTTCTTGTGCTTTACCTTGACCAGGGGTGTCTTGTATGGGTTAAAGTTGA
Source organism: Cunninghamia lanceolata (assembly GCA_027924645.1). Lineage (NCBI taxonomy): Eukaryota > Viridiplantae > Streptophyta > Pinopsida > Cupressales > Cupressaceae > Cunninghamia > Cunninghamia lanceolata. Next base: position 14,034,680 of record BSBN01000193.1, read on the forward strand.
CCCTGGGTTATACCCCATGGGTCCAGGGGCCCATTTGGCATGGGTAACCCTTGAGTAACCTCCATCTAGTCAACTTAACCTTCCCCTGAAGTTAAGTGGCGAAAATTGGAGGTAGGAGGGGACATGATGGGTTGTACCAACACTCAACCCATCCCCTCTACATTCCCCTAGATAAGAGATGCCATCCATTATTGAAGGTCACCTCTTCTTTAGTGAGATTCCCCCATGTACTGTGGGGACACCCATGTGAAGAAAGGAGAAAGAGGCATGGGTCACCTGTCTTGTTCCCATTTAACTCTTTTTTTTATTTCTCCCATGAGAAAGTGGAGTCACATGAGAGGAATAAGGAGTACCCTTGGGAATGGAGAGTGACATAAGCCACCAGGACAGAATAGTGGTTTTGGGGAAGGGTGAGGAGGTGACAAGTGTCACTTCCCCATTTCTCAAAACTAAAAGAAAAAGAATTTGGGTTATTTATTTTCAAATTTTGGGGATGAGAGGGAGTTAGTTGAATTTTGAGAAAACTTTCATTTTTGCCTTACCAAAAATAGAGAAGTTAGTTTGCAAGATAGAGAAGGGAGAGGGAGTTGGTGGCTAAAGTTGGAAGTGAACTCTGTGGACTCTGCAACAGCTTCATTCCAGGAGGGCTTTGCAAGGTTGGTCTAAATTTTACCTTTATTTTTCGTATAACTGAAATGTGTATGTAAAGTGTGTGAATTTGTGTTCGAGTTGTTTTCTGTGGGGTTATTGTCGGGTTGTTTTGACAGAGCTTCTCCCACTTGGGAGAAATGCTCATCAAGTTTGGGGTAGGGGAGGAGAGATCCTCCTCGGGTGTATACCTGTTTCCATCTTTTGGGATGTTGAAAGCCTTGAGGGCATGTATCTGTGACTGTATTTTTGACTTGAGAGTCATATACAGATTTCTTAAAAATTGTGATCACACTTGGTTTGAGGCCAAGAGATATTTATATTGGTTAACTTATCTGTCAGGGTGACACTCTGGAGTCGAGTGTGTCCACTCTCCTGCCCCTTATGAAACTCACTGTAGTTGAGTTTCCGTATTGTGTAAAATACCCACGGGTGTATGTGTGCTTTGGGATTGTTGTTGTTTCTGTTGTGAAGTGGAGTGTTTGAGTACCCAGGTGTGAGTATGGTCTCCCTAGCTCGGGGGTGACCCACTTGCGAGTCTACGGAAGGGAGGAGAGCTAGATGCGTGGTGTTTTCTTCTTTGTTTGTCTTTGATACGCAGGTTTTCTCTTGGAGCTTCTGGTTGGATATTTATGAAGAAGCAGTTAATCTTCTTTGTCATGAGAATTAGGCCTGGTTCATTTCATAGAGTTGAAGAGAGAACACCTCTCTCGTTATTGTTGTAATTTAATGTTATTCTGGGAGTGAAGAAAATCACCTCCCTGATCTTGTTATTATTGGACTTTTATTTGGTTGTCATAAGCTATCAGTAGTATGTTGTTTGGGAGAAGGAAATCTGGGAAGCTAGTTGTTGTATCCCTGGTTTAAATTCTGTAATATGATTGTGCTTAAATTTTCAAGTTGATTTTTGTAAACCTTGTTCAATAGCAATTTATTTGTGTTTCAAGTATTACTGAAAGGAAAAGTTTATTACTAAACTGAGTTGGTCTACGTTTGAAAGTTTGGAATTGCTTAACTAGTTGAAATGTTAGTTTTTATAGTTCAACGTTAAAATGGAAAAGACAGTTTTAAATGTTTGAGTTATTCTCCATATTTAGTGGATTCTGTTAATTTAGAAGGATTAGAGGAAATCTAGCATGTATATATATTCTGTTGTAAATTTAAGAATTCTTAAATGTTTATGAAAATGGAAATATATACATATAATAAGTGGATAGATATTTACCATTTCTACCGAATAAGTGAAATTGGGATATATATATATATATATATATATATCTAATTGTTATGACATTATCATTATAACAGGTTGATTTGGAGAAAATGAATAAAGTAGTGAATTTGAGAGAATTATATACATAAATATATATCTATATATTTATATATATATACATATTTCAGTTTAATTAATTATCATTACTGAATAAATTGTGTTATTATGAGACTGAATTTTGTGTATATATATATATGAATATATATATATATATTATATATTATATATTAGCAACGAAAAAGCACCATAAGAAATGACTGTCGAAGTGAAGCCGCGGATAACAGAAACACAGTCGCATTTTATAATGGGCGGGCGGTGGGGAGAAATCCCCACCGCAGGCCTTAGCATATAAATGGAGGTGTGGAGTGGGGCGGAGCCCCACTCACACCCCACATCGTGGGATGTGGGTGGGGCTCCGCCCCACTCCACATCCCCCCTTCCCCTTATGACTCCCGCGGCCTGCACAGGCCTTCCGCTCTGCGGCCACCGCCGACCCTGCCTTCCGCTCTGCGGCCACCGCCGACTCTGCCCCCTCTGTCGCTGCGGCCACCGCCGCCCATGGCCGCCGTCGGTTGTGGAAACTCAAACAACAAAAAAAAAAAAAAAATATAAATGTTAGGGCTTTGGCCTTAACATATGATTGGATTATTTGAGAATGCATACATTTTTATTGCTTTATACATAAGCATATATATATACTATAGATGTCTATGTATATAGCAATATATAATAAAATAATTACTTTATATCTATATATATATATATATATATATATAATGTGAAACCAATTTCGTCCTATACATAGACATTAATATATATATATATATATACATAGGAGTAAATCGATGAACCATTTTAGTGGACCCTCATTTAAAATCGTAATAAAATATGTCTCATGGATATATAAAAATAAAATCACAAATTATATTTTCACAGTTAGTTTTTTTTTTATTTAAGTGTTGAACACAACAACCAAAGAAGTGATATTTCCAGGATCAGGGTTTTATAAAGTGGAGAGCCTCCTACATCTATTTACAATGTTATACGAGTCACAATCAATGTATTAATAGTCATTAATAGTAATAGTAACAACAGTAATTATAAACAAGAGAAAATAAAATTATAATGTAAAAGAGAGTAAAGGAATATTCAGTGATACTCTGGAAAGAGTTTCTCGGAAGTTTCAACTATCAACGTAATATCAATCACCCGGAAAATGAAGAGGAAAATTACACATCACCTTGCTTAAAAGAACACTGGAAATAAACTTAAGAAGCCACCACTGACAATCCATGTGGCCATTTTACTCTCAACTGTAGTAAACAACCTCATAAGTAAACCTGTAAGAGAGTCCGAAGAAGAAAAAAACTAACATTAGAAAACACAGAGGAGAAAATGCGCGACATTTCTCACATGGGATAAGAGAACTAAGTTGACGGACCCTTCTGCCAAATCTGCTTAGGAACAAGTTGACTAAGTATATACGAAGAGGAGGAACCTAGATCGGGGAAGATTAGGAGACCGAGTCCAGCGAAGTAGTAAACCAGCCTTTGTGACCTAGATCATCTTGAAATTAGGTTTAATATCAACAATAGCTGCAGTGATAACCCTGATTGACGTAAATCATGAAGAAAGGACAGGATGCACATAAAGAAAGCATAGAAAACGAAAGAGAGAGAGAGACCGAAATATAAACACACTAAATTAACAGAGAAATAGTTAAGGGCGATAAAAATACAATCAAATTTAAGAACTAGTGAAAAGGGAAGAGAGAGCAACCAAACCGCCTTGTTGAAAATGCTAAGTCATAGGAGGAGTATGTTTCAGGAAACAAGAGAGGAGACAGACAACCGTGCCTGGCTGAAAAATGACTAAATAGGGAGATCACTAGCCGGTTTAGTCGGAACAAGGCGTTGTGGGAAGTTGTTAATCTATCAGCGAACCACGTGCGTAAATGAGTGCAGCGTAATTCCCACTAATGCCGTAAGGCATTATGCTACCAAAAATTGCCGAGGGTTAGATTTAGGAACTTTGGTAATCTCACTCTTGCAATGACGTTAGCGGCGTCGTACAGACCCTCTTGTTGATCTGTATGCGTCTGGTTGCACGCAATTGTACTTATATCCCGCCGAAAATTGTAGTGTTTCGCCATGAGAGAACACCGTCGAGCATGCGTACGCATGCGAAGGGGGTTTTTAGGACAGTGTGAGAAAAGTTTTTCATATCTCGTGTCATAACCACATGACAGATGTGGCTATGACACGTGCGATGTGTGTTGTGACCACATGGAAAATGTGGGCATGACAGTGGGATGCAATCAAAGGGCTCATAGGCCTACTTTCTGGGCTACAATAGATATGCAAGATATAGCATTGAAGTGCCTTCCCGAAAAAGAACTCTCTATCTAAACTGTCATTACCAAATAACTGACTTCCTAATGCATCTAAGAGATCTATATATGTCATCCTCAAGCTCATAGGATCTTTCGCGTCGGTCATAAGAGGTTACAATCTCCAATGAATGATGAAATGTGTAAAAACATGTAGGTCGGCCTCCAACATAAGGTATTGCTCTACAAATGAATGAAACATGGTGCGGACCTCAAGGAAGGTCTATCTAGTCCTTATTTTCCATGTGATATGTTTCTTTTAGATCTGCAAGTCACAAAAGTGCTCCACAACCTTCTTCTCTCAACTGACTGCATGAATGCTCTGCTTTGTGAAAGCTGATGAGCTTTTGATAGTGATAACTTCTTGTAGACAAATCTAAATCTTTTGAAATTTGAATATGATGTAGCTGCATGTCATAGAAGATAAATCTTTCTCTACGAGCTCTGATATGAAGATGCAGCAAAATATGGTAGAAAATGCTAAACTACAAATTACTAAACTGCAACTAAAATGAAAGAAAAGAAAAGAAAGCAAATATTTTTGGTTGATTCAAGATTTCTCTGGAATCTAGGCTGCTCTTGCATTAGACACCTGAGTTTGTTGAAAAAGTGAGTCCCTCACTCTACTGGGGCTAGAGGAAAACCAAGGTGGTCTACCTCAGGCTGAGAACTCTATGATGAATCTTCTTCCAGTCTTCCTTTTCACTTTACCAAATAATCTTTATACTATTTGCCTCTGGTACTGCATCCAACTCTGCTATCCAAGATGTCTTCTATATGCTCTGGTGGCTATTGTGGTAAATAATCCTTCAATCCATCTTTAATGTTGTCAATTGACTCTCCTTCATGATACTAATATAGTTTTGCAATGTTGAATATAGGTGATATACCAAATGTCTCTGGTAGCTCCACTTCATATGCATTCCTTGAATCAAATTTCCTAAGAATATGGTCCAAATTTCTTCATCTTCATCTTATTGTATGTCCCCGCTGGAAATCTCTCCTTTCTTAGATATACCATTACTTCATCTCCAATCAAAAATTCTTTATGTCTCCTCTTCTCATCTGCTTTCCTCCTTATACTTACTATTCATCTCCTCCAAATGCTTCCTGACTTGATTATGTAGTGTCTCCATGTATACTGCAAATTCTTATGCCTCTGCACTTCTCTTGTTCTCCATACTAATATCTCTTAGCTCTGCTACTCCTCTAGGTTGCACTCATGTCACAATCTCAAATGGTGTCTTCCCTGTACTCTTGTTCACTAAATTATTGTATGCAAACTCTACTTGTGATATAAGCATATCCCAATTTCCTGCTTTATCTCCTACTAAACATCTCAATAAGTTACCCAAACTCCTATTTACCACTTCTATTTGTCTATTTGTATGTGGGTGAAATGCTGAACTAAACTTTAGGTCTGTCTTCATCTTCTTCCATAATGTCCTCCAAAAATATCCAATGAATCTTGTATCCCTGTTCAAAACTATACTCTTAGGTAATCCATGCAATCTCACAATCTCCTTGAAAAATAGGTCAGCAACATGTACAACATCATTTGTCTTCTTACAAGGAATGAAATGTGACATCTTTGAAAATATGTCCACTACTACAAATATAGAATCATATCCCCTCTGTATTCTTGACAAACCTAATATGAAATCCATGCTTATATCTTCCCAAGTTCTCTTTGGTACTGTCAAAGATTTGTACAAAATAGTATTTTAACTACTCCTTTTTGCAACTTGACATATTCTACAACTTTGAACAAACTTCCTTACATCCTTATATATCTGAGGCCAAAAATAATGTTCACCTACCTGTTGGTGATTTCCAAGACTGGATGCTTATTCCCAGATTTCCCTACAAGGTAGCCATCAGTGATCAACAGGATCTCTGGGCAAGGGGCCAACAGTGTAGGAGATAGACTCTATATTTTATCTCCTCTTCTTCTTCAGGCTCTGCAAGACCTAGGGGGGTATTCCCTACTCAACATCCATGAGGATATGCATACAAAGGCTGGGATGCTGACAGAAAGCAGATAAGTCCTCTTGTAAGTAGACCAAAACTGAAAGATAAGAGCAAAGGGGCTAGCTTTGGGCCTATTTGCAGTTGTAGACAGAGGACTGAGGATCCTAAAACTCATTCTAATGTCCTAAAGATTGTTTTAGATTTAGATTTAGATTTTAAGTTTGGATGCAAAGCTGGACATGGTTGTAACACAAACACAAAGCAAGATTGGTGCCTATCCAGGGCCTGGAGTCAGTAGACATACACCTGTGAATGATCAGCATGAACAGCTAAAACTGGACTTCAGGGGGATAAATATATGATACCTGCCTTACAGATATCTCCCAATACAGAGTGTTAAGTTATCTCTACTTATGGCATCCCTACTGCAGTATACCCTTCCCAATGTTCAACCTGAAAACAGTTTAATCTACCCCTTGAGCAGAAGTTAAGAGATCATACATTCAACACAGGAATTCTATGTTCTAGAGTCTCAAACATTACTTAAATATCCAGACTCAGAAGAAGAATACATGCAATACTGGAGACAGAATTAACAAAACACATGCTAAGATAGCATTTCTCATATAAGATTAATCATGAAATCAGTGGGTTCATGCCAAAACATACAACAAGAGATACATAAACTCACAGGTTCAGCTGTATAGAGCAACCAGATCAGCTTGTTTTGAATTACAGAGCCAAAAATCTTCAACTTTCAACAACCTAAAAATGAATAACACTTCCTGCTTATAACAGCCAGAAAGTGTACTACAGCAATTAATTACATGGCTATTACAAAATCTGCCATATACAGATCCTTCAAAGGAATGGCGCTCAAAATTTATTGCTGCAGGGACAGAATGTAGACAGTGGTGGCCTGGAGCCCTGCGCCGCCATTTTGGGAGCCTTCATGTCAAAAATGGGGCAACCTGATCGCTTGTCCCGTCGCCCACGCCTCAGCACAGTCGCCATTAAGGGTCTCAACCACCCGCAGCCGCTTGGAAACTGTCACTGCAGTCAGAATGAGGCTTCCCGCCAAAACGCCTCCTTCGCAGGTTCAAAAATAATGCAAGGGAAAAATCCCACATGCACGGTGTGAAAACCTCACTAGCACTTTAAAAACATGGCTGCATGCATAAAAGTTGTCGAGTGTTTTGTCGCACTCGACACATAGCGCTTCGCAAAAAACCAATCGCAAAAAGCCCATCGCTAAGACATATGCCATCGGCCAGACAAAATGATGCCCACCGATAGCATAGATCACACCGATGGTAGTTTCATCGGCCAAACCAAACACAGAGTCTTCCCGACGCTCACCTCTGCATCCATCCATCGGCGAGATCAACACCATCGGGGCAACTGAACAACCCTCCGCCGACCATACTACTCATGCCGATGAACACAAACATACCTCGAATTACCATCGGCCAGACACTCCACATCGGCGGACCAAGAAAACACTTCCACCGATAGCTAAAGTCACACCGACAACACCTTGGCCTCCGACCTCCGTCAGTGTGACTTACACCGTCGGAGCAACAAAAAACTCCCTGGCCGATAACACTGCCCACGCCGATGAACATCCTTTGTCGGCGAGACACACGCTGATGACCCCTCATCGGCCCAACATACATCGTCAGCCCAACACAGAAAACCATCGCCGATAGCACAAAGTCACGACGATAGGCAAAGAACACACCCTGCTTCTGAAAAGATCGCCAAGACACATGCAAACTCATGCCGATAACACTTGAGGTACCCTCATCGGCACGACCAACATTGTCGGCAGAACCACAATACCCTTCGCCGATAGACCAAGCTCTTGCCGATGAACAGGAACACCTAGGATTTGAAGGAAGAAACCTCCAACACACAAGCTCACCCATAGGTCAAAAATGAGCACCAACACTGGCTCTGAATGGGGACGTGCAGGTGAAAACCTGCAGCGAGAACCAGATCTCCGGGCAGACCAGGCAAAAAACCAAAAGGCACAAACTGTACAAGGCATTTACACTATATACATATTTTTTACAAATGTGCACAGAGACAAGTCATCTATGCAAAATAGAACTTAAGGAATTGGCCATGCACAGGCAATTCCAGAACTTCACCATCTAGGGCCTGGAGGAAATAAGAATCCTCCCCATGAGCACTGCAAATCTGATATGGGCCCATCCATAAGGGTTCAAATTTACCATGTTTACCCTTTTCTTGACCTTTTGCATTCCAAATGAGCACCAGATCATTGACTTGAAACTTCCTTTTTATAGCTCTCATGTCAAACTGATATTTCACATCTTGTTGTCTCTTGAGATTGATCTGGTGGGCTTTCCTTCTATTTTCATCCAATGCAACCAGCTGGTTCACTCTTTCTGTCATGGAATCTTCCATCTCCTCATCATTTTCTTGGATGAACTTGTAAACTGGTAGGAGATTGTTTATGGGCAATCTGGCTGATGCACCATATACTAGCTCAAAGGGTGACATCCCAATAGCCCTTTTCACTGTCACTCTGTCAGCCCATATTGCTAACTTTAATTTTGAGTCCCAAGCTCTTTTGTTCTTGTCCAGTATTCTCTTGATAATTTTCATGATGCTTTTATTGCTCGATTCTGCTTGACCATTTCCTTGTGGGTGGTATGGTGATGCATATGATAGATTTATCCCATACTTGTTGCAAAATTCAACAAATTCACCCGATCTGAAGCACATAGCATTATCAATGACTATCTTGAATGGTACTCCAAACCTGATGATAATATTTTCTAGCATGAAATCTGTCACCACCTTACTTGTAGCTCTCTTAGTTGGAATGGCCTCAATCCATTTGGTGAAGTAATCAGTTGCCACCAAAATCCAACTGTGTCCCCCACTTGATTTGTCTGCAATTTCCCCTATGAAGTCAATTCCCCATTGCTGAAATGGAGCATCCACAGTTACAGTCTTGAGGGGTAAAGCACCATCATATTTCAACTTTCCTGAAAATCTTTGGCAAGGGTCACACTTCCTCACTAACTTTTGTGCATCTGAAAAGAGAGTGGGCCACCAATATCCTGCTCTGAGAATTTTATGAGCTGTTGTTTGGGCAGTATAATGTCCACCACACAATCCTTTATGCATATCAATCAAAACATTGTTAGCCATATCCTCATCCACACATCTCAGCAGCACACCATCAGGGTTTTTCCAGTATAGCTCACCTTGAACAATAACATACCTAATTGCATGTAACTTTAAGGTCCTCTTTTGACTGTCACTGAAATGGGAAGGACAATTCAGATTTTGCAAGTAGTAGATAATATCCTTGTACCATTCAGATCTTGATACATTTACACTCTCATTTTGGACTGCATTAACTTGGCATGCTTCCAAGTTCGACTGTGCCATCATCTTGGCTAATCCTTGTCCTCTTACCAGCTTGGTAATCTGTATGTCTATGTTGAACTCTTGCAGTTTGTTTATCCATCTGCACCTTCTTCCAGTCACCTCCTGTTGAGTGAATATGTCTTTGACTGCTGCATGGGGTACATATGCAATTATATATGATCCTACCAAGTATGGTCTGAAACTTTTGATGGCTCTGACTAGTGCATATGCCTGTTTTTCCATAATATCAGACTTCAACTCAGAGGCCTGCAAGGACATACTGAAGAAAGCGATGGGCTGTTCAAAACCATCTTCATTTTTCTGTAGCAAACATGCAGCAACAGTATGAAAGGAAGCAAATGAAAATACTTGGAATGGCCTAGAAAAATCAAGAGATTTAAGAACAGGGGCCATCTTGATTGCCTCTTTGATACTCTGAAATGATTCTATTGCTTCACTTTCCCAGTGGACAGTTGCATCCTTCTTCATCATCTTGGAAATGTTCCTTATGGTTTCTGCAAAGTTGGGAACAAATCTCCTAACAAAATTTATCTGTCCAAAGAAGGACTAAACTCCTTTTATAGTTTTTGGCATTTGAATTCTGTCAATAGCAGCCACTCTCTCTGGATCTATCCTGACTCCATCCTTGGAAACAATATGTCCCAGGAGCTTTCCTTCAACTACCCCAAAGGCACATTTCTTTGGATTTAAAGAAATACCATACTCTAGTGCTCTTATGAAAATCTGCTCCAGATGCAAACAATGCTGCTCTTCTTTCTTTGAGTAAGCAGTCAAGTCATCCTGATATACAGCCAGGATTGAATCAATCAACCCTGCAAAAGCAACATCCATTGCTCCTTGAAATGTAGCACCTGCATTGGTTAGTCCGAAGGGCATTCTAACATACACATAAGTTCCCCATGGAGTGGTGAAGGCAGTCTTATACTGTTCTGATTCCTTCACCTTCACCTGATTATAACCTGAAAATCCATCCATCATGGATAAGAGTTCACAACCAGTCACTCTCTGCAACATAGCTTCCATATTAGGCAGTGGATAGTTATCCTTTAAAGAGGATACATTCAAGTTCCTGAAGTCAACACAAAGCCTAATATCACCATTCTTTTTTCTGACTGGGACAAGGTTAGACACCCAAGTTGAATGCCTGATTGGCACAATTATTCTAGTTTCCCTCAGCCTTTTGAGTTCTTCTTGCATCTTTGGAGCTAAGGTAGGATTAATAGGTCTTTGCCTTTGTCTAAATGGCTTAGCTCCAGGCCTCAATGGGATCTCATGCTGGAATAAATCTTCCTTATAGGCTTTTAGGTCCTCATATGACCAAGCAAAAACATGTTTATACCTTTTCAGTAAAGCAATCAGCATACTTCTAATGTGTGGTTTGAGCTGTTTACCAATGTATACCTTCTGAGGGGCCTGAGATGTCCCCAAATTTATCTCTTCTAAATCTTCCTTATTTGTGGGAGATGTCCTTGTGACCAATTTATCTCTACTGTCAAAAGCTCTTTCCAAAGCTACTAACCCTCTGGGGATTTTATTAGTCTTCAATTGAATTATCTCTTTTCCCACAAGAGTTTATTTTCCATCTATGCTCTCTACAAAAGCTTGGAAATCAATTTCTTGATTCTCATATTCATCTATGCAGTGCAAAAATTTTAACAAGTCCCTATCATCATTAAACACTTGCCAACTGCATATATTTTCTGGTACTGCAGGCCTAATTTTAACTTCTACATTTGTAACATCTGACAGAGTGATGTCATCTGGCCTTATTGCAACATTAGCTAAGAAATCAGCCATAACATTCTTTGACCTCTCTACCCAGCCTATTGAAAATGCATCAAATAGTTCAATGGTATCCCAAACAGCATGCTTGTATTGTTTCAACCTTTTATTTTTTGAAGCATATCTATCTCTAATTTGGGATACAATCAGCTCAGAATCCCCAAATACTCTTAGCATTTTGATTCCATGTTTGAGAGCAATATTTAGGCCTAAGAGTAAAGCCTCATATTCTGCAATGTTGTTTGTGCAAACAAACCTCAGCAAGAAAGAGAATTTGAGGAGCTTACCAGTTGGAGACAGGAAAACAACTCCAGCTCCAGAGCCTTCTTTTGCACAAGCTCCATCAAAAAACATGGTCCACAAACCTTGCTGATCCAATTCTTTAATGCAGACATTTTTCTTTTTATCTTCTCTATCATCTGAGACAACCTTGAAGTTATCACAGTCAGTGTTTACAAAGCATACCTGTTCTTCTGCTTCTTGGTCTTCCACTGTCTTTGATGATCTTTGTTCTCTGATTAGCTTAACATCCCTGCCATTCATTGGAATCATGGCATATGACAGGTCCAACTGCATACTTCCACCAATTAATGCTGCCCATCTTCTTGACAACAACATACCATACTGTGGCTTGATGTCAACCACTGTTATATTTATTTTATATCTCTTTTCAGGAAATGCTGCCAGTTTGAAATCTACATCCTTCATGATTCCAATAACCGGTACCTCTCTGGCATCCATAGCATAACATTTTCCACATGCCTTGTCAATTTTCAATCCAGCTTGTTGCATGATGGCCAAAGGCATGACATTTGTAGATGCTCCAGAGTCAAGCATACAATTTCTGATTATTTTTCCATTTATAACCAGGGAAACATAAAATGGTTCCACTTGTGAAGGACACTTTGTCATAGTCACTCCTAAATAGACTTCAGGAGCCTCATCTTCTTCATTACACATGACATGTTTCTCACCCTGGATCTGAACATTTTGTTTAGCTTGAAAAGGTAACCCTGAAATTAGGGATATTGTCCTATTCTTAATTTCTTCCACTTTCATGAGTTCCATAAGTGGAACAGAGACTTTTACCTGGGAGAGGACTTGAGCTATATCAAATGGAGCATAATTTTGTGTAACAGCTGTAGCTTGCTCCACAATCTTGTTTTTATCCTGAACTGATTTAGCTCTTACTTTCATAGTTCCCTGATCATCATTCTTGTCTTGGGAACCTTTACCTTGATCTTCAGCCTGAGGGATTCTATTTTCTGGTCCTTGGGATTCATGACTTGTTCTATGTCTGAAACTCTGTTTATTATTAACCCACTACCTTTTTTGTAATTCCATCCCCTTATTACCATGCACTGGCTGTCCTATAGTAACATCTTTTGGCTGATGTGGGCTGCTTACCTGATTTTTACCTCTGAGATTGTAGTTGCTCTTGACTTGAGCAACTGCTACAGCTGTGAAGGCCCTAATTTCCTCATCAGAAGGTCGTTGTAAGTTACTCAGAAAATTGTGTGAGTTCTGAGCATAGGCATAGTTAACTTCATCATCTTCATCGTATGGGAACTATTGGAAGCCCTGAGTTCCATCATTTGTACTCTCATCAGCATCATAAAGAGTGTATCCATTGCTTATGGACATCATATTTACATCATCATTTTGCACATAATGTGGCTCATTGCATTCATTACAAGATGTAATATTATCACACAAGGACTGAGCAATCATACACTGTGACTGTGAATGTGGCATCTGACAAATTATACACCATGGAGCATCATCAACAATATTTACAGCTTTCTTTAGAGGATCAGGAGTTTCTTTGACATGTTGAGCTCTTTGATTCGTGTTGTTACGTGGGAATATAGGTTTACCATCATGCCAATTGGTATTATAAGGCATATCATGCAATGATGGCCTCTTTTCCTGCCTTTGATAGACTTGCCTATCAGGACCTATCCCTTTTTCACTTCTAGCTAATCTATAACTTAGGTCCTTAACAACATTTGCCAATTTGTCTATCTTATCTTTAGGGGCAGATGTATTACCTTGAGTGCTCTGAGGCTTATTTGGATTCTGCAGAATTTTCACATCATTCCTTCTGTTATTCTTGCCTGATGCTTTCTTGTTGTTTTCAATATTCACTGTAATTCTGAAAGCATCCCTGAGAGTAGCAGGACCTTTATCTCTTAATCCATATGCAGTTTTTGCATCAAAGGCATTGATATACAATATTATGCACATTGGTTCATTTGGCGTCATGTGATGTGGCAATTTGTTTAACACTTTAGTAAATCTTGCATTAAAATATGCAACCTGCTCATTTGACCCTTTAGTGATACTGGTGAACTCATTTACAAAAAAGCTAGGGTCAATTTTGTCACCATATTGCTCCTTGAACATCCTTTTAAAATCATCCCATGATGAAATACTCTGATCAGGCAGACTCTTGTACCATTCTCTTGCCTCATCTATTAAGGATTGCATAAATGACTTCATGAAAACATCCTCATGTTCAACCTCAAAGTTATCCATGACATTTTGAAAGGCTTTTAGATGATCTTCTCCTGACACAGTGTTGTTTCCTAAAAATTTAGGCACTTGCAGCCTCAGATGCTTTTCAATGGGGTTAGGATACCCAGGAATACCATCAAATACTAGCTGTCTGAATCTATCTAGCTGCATTAGCTGTCTGTTTAACTGATTAACATTAATATCTCTGTTTGCATTCTGGTTTCTTACATTGTTCAGTGGTATCCTAGCATCATTCACATTTTGTCTCTCATCATTACGCTGATGTTGCACTTCATTTCTCTGTTGATGTCTCTGTACATTTGCATTCTCAAGGGTAGGAATTGAATTATTCTGGGCAGTCCTCAAAGCTTGCACTTTCTGCCTCATGTCATCTCTGATTTTCATGGCTTGCAGATACTCTAACTCTGCTCTTAGATTTCTGATTTCTTCAGCTAACTGTTCTTCCTTAGGCATGGAGGTAGATGGTCTCATACCATTCTGGTCATCATCTTCATCATCCCTCAGAGACTCTGCCTCTTCAAATCTGTCACTAGGGTCTAGAAATGGGCGTTCTTGGAACACTTCTGACCTCATTCTCATGTTACCACCCTGTTGCCTCTCATATGCACCCTGAATATCAGCTTCTGCATTTGAAAAGTAGGGCGCATGCAGTCCTGATGGCCTAGGGTTATCTTGTATATCATCATTTTTTCTGGGGGAACCCTCATGACTAACTGAGACAGCTCCCTTTCTTCTGTACATCATTCTTCTTGTTACTGGTAACTCTTCAAATAAAAGATTTTGTTGGGATCTTCTCCCCTGCATATAAATTTTATTTTGACCAGTTGGGAGATTACTTCAGAGTCGCCACCTATTACTAGGAACTATTTTCCTTTGAATACTAGGGTTCTTTCACAAATTCCCCAGCGGAGTCGCCAATTTCTATTGGTGATTTCCCAGACTGGATGCTTATTCCTAGATTTCCCTACAAGGTAGCCATCAGTGATCAACAGGATCTCTGGGCCAGGGGCCAACAATGTAGGAGATAGACTCTATATTTTATCTCCTCTTCTTCTTCAGGCTCTGCAAGACCTAGGGGGTATTCCCTACTCAACATCCATGAGGATATGCATACAAAGGCTGGGATGCTGACAAAAAGCAGATAAGTCCTCCTATAAGTAGACCAAAACTGAAAGATAAGAGCAAAGGGGCTAGCTTTGGGCCTATTTGCAGTTGTAGACAGAGGACTGAGGATCCTAAAACTAATTCTAATGTCCTAAAGATTGTTTTAGATTTAGATTTTGATTTTAAGTTTGGATGCAAAGCTGGACATGGTTGTAACACAAACACAAAGCAAGATTGGTGCCTATCCAGGGCCTGGAGTCAGTAGACATACACCTGTGAATGATCAGCATGAACAGCTAAAACTGGACTTCAGGGGGATAAATATATGATACCTGCCTTACAGATATCTCCCAATATAGAGTGTTAAGTTATCTCTACTTATGGCATCCCTACTGCAGTATACCCTTCCCAATGTTCAACCTGAAAACAGTTTAATCTACCCCTTGAGCAGAAGTTAAGAGATCATACATTCAACACAGGAATTCTATGTTCTAGAGTCTCAAACATTGCTTAAATATCTAGACTCAGAAGAAGAATACATGCAATACTGGAGACAGAATTAACAAAACACATGCTAAGATAGCATTTCTCATATAAGATTAATCATGAAATCAGTGGGTTCATGCCAAAACATACAACAAGAGATACATAAACTCACAGGTTCAGCTGTACAGAGCAACCAGATCAGCTTGTTTTGAATTACAGAGCCAAAAATCTTCAACTTTCAACAACCTAAAAATGAATAACACTTCTTGCTTATAACAGCCAGAAAGTGTACTACAGTAATTAATTACATGGCTATTACAAAATCTGCCATATACAGATCCTTCAAAGGAATGGCGCTCAAAATTTATTGCTACAGGGACAGAATGTAGACAGTGGTGGCCTCGAGCCCTGCGCCGCCATTTTGGGAGCCTTCATGTCAAAAATGGGGCAACCTGATCGCTTGTCCCGTCGCCCACGCCTCAGCACAGTCACCATTAAGGGTCTCAACCACCCGCAACCGCTTGGAAACTGTCACTGCAGTCAGAATGAGGCTTCCCGCCAAAACGCCTCCTTTGCAGGTTCAAAAATAATGCAAGGGAAAAATCCCACATTCACGGTGTGAAAACCTCACTAGCACTTTAAAAACATGGCTGCATGCATAAAAGTTGTTGAGTGTTTTGCCGCACTCGACACATAGCCCTTCGCAAAAAACCCATCGCAAAAAGCCCATCGCTAAGACATATGCCATCGGCCAGACAAAAATGACGCCCACCGATAGCATAGATCACACCGATGGTAGTTTCATCGGCCAAACAAAACACAGAGTCTTCCCGACGCTCACCTCTGCATCCATCCATCAGCGAGATCAACACCATCGGGGCAACTGAACACCCCTCCGCCGACCATACTACTCATGCTGATGAACACAAACATACCTCGAATTACCATCGGCCAGACACTCCACATCGGCGGACCAAGAAAACACTTCCGCCAATAGCCAAAGTCACACCGACAACACCTTGGCCTCCCACCTCCGTCGGTGTGACTTACACCGTCGGAGCAACAAAAAACTCCCTGGCCGATAACACCGCCCACGCCGATGAACATCCTTTGTCGGCGAGACACACGCCGATGACCCCTCATCAGCCCAACATACATCGTTGGCCCAACACAGAAAACCATCGCCGATAGCACAAAGTCACGGCGATAGGCAAAGAACACACCCTGCTTCTGAAAAGATTGCCAAGACACATGCAAACTCATGCCGATAACACTTGAGGTACCCTCATCGGCACGACCAACATTGTCGGCAGAACCACAATACCCTTCGCCGATAGACCAAGCTCTTGCCGATGAACAGGAACACCTAGGATTTGAAGGAAGAAACCCTCCAACACACAAGCTCACCCATAGGTCAAAAATGAGCACCAACACTACCAAAGCCACTATCTTGTCAATCCCAAAATGTCTTGCCAATCCACAGCTATGCTTCTCCTTGATCAATTTATCTCTCATTGAATTCCTAGGTATACACAATTGATTTCCCTTGAACAACATATCCTCCTGAATGAAATAATCTAACCACTTACTTCTATCTGTCACAACAGGTTCTTTACATGCTTTCCATACTTCTGCAAAATCAATATCCTCCTCATACATATGCTTAAGTTCTTCAAATCCTAATACTTCTATCCTCATCTCTATCAACAAATTCCTTCTTCTGCTCGATGCATCTACAACTTTGTTTGACTTCCCACTCCTATGATTCAATACAAATGTGTAACTCTGCATGAACTCTACCCATCTCATGTCTCTGATTCAACTTTCCTTGGCTATTCAAATATTGTGAAGCTTGATGATCAGTGTACAACACAAATTCCTTTGGCAACAAGTAATGTCTCCACTTCTTCAAAGCTTGAATTATGACATAGAACTTCTGATCATAAACCAAATATCTTCTCCTTGCATCATTCAACTTCTCACTGAAATATGCTACCGGTATCCCTTCTTGACTTAACACTGCTCAGGTATTGCATTTCCACTGGCATCACAATGTAATACTTTGTCAAAATCTAGTAATGCTAACACTGGTTGCTTTGTCAACTTCTACTTCAACAATTCAAAACTCTTATTTTCTTCTGATGTCCACTTAAAATCCTTTCTATCATCGCTCATTATCTCTGTCATAGGTGTGTATATTGTATTGAAATTTTTTATGAACTTTCGGTAGAAACTCACCAATCCATGAAATGATCTTACCTCTCCAGGTGTTGGCCACTCAATAATTGCTCTAACTTTCTCAGGGTCCATCTTCAGTGCTTCCACATAAATCACAAATCCCAAATATGCCAATTCTTCCTTCATGAAACTACATTTCTTGAGGTTTATCAACAATTTATCTTGTCTCAACCTCTGCAATACTTGTCTAATATGCCACAAATGTTCCTCCTTTGTCTTATTGAAAATCAAAATATCATCCAAGTATACAATAACAAACTTACCCAAGAATTTCTTCAAAACGTCATTCATCAACCTCATGAAAGTACTTGGTGCATTAGTTAATCTAAAAGGCATCACTAACCACTCCTAAAATCCCTCATTTGTCTTAAATGCAGTCTTCCACTCATCTCCTTCTCCAATCTTGATCTGATGGTATCCACTCTTTAAGTCTATCTTTGTGACATATTTTGCTCCACTCAAACAGTCCATGATGTCATCCATCCTTGGCAATGGAAATCTATACTTAGTAGTGATCTTGTTTATTGCTAGAGTTTGTACACATCCTCCATTCTCCATCTTTCTTCAGTGCTAACACTGCAGGTACCACACATGGGCTTAGACTTTCTTTGATCAATCCTTTCCTCAATAGATCATGTATCTATCCATTCAGCTCCACATTCTCTGCTGGTGTCATTTGGTGTACTGCTTTGTTAGGCAAACTAGCTCCAGGTATAAGGTCCATATGATGATTGATACTTCGGATATGTGGAAATCCTTCAGGCACATTATCTGATATGATATATTGTTATTCTATCAATAATTCAGTTATCTCCTTTGACAGTGGTTCTTCTTTTGTTGTGGTGTTCTCTGCACTAAGGGTTCCACACTTCTTTGGAATCAAATAAAAACACATATTCTCATGTCTCAATCCATCCAAAAATTTCCTTCCATCTACCAAATAGATTCTAGTAGTTCCACATACTTCACTCTTAGGCTAATCTTCTGAAGGTATCGAGATATGTTTCTTCCCATTAAATGTTATAGTATAATTATTCTTCCTTCCATCATGCATTGCCTTTCTATCATACTACCATGGTCTCCCCAACAATATATGACATACATCCATCGGCATAATATCACACAATACCTCATCAACATAAGATCCTATATGAAATTTCACCAAACATTTTTCACTCACGAGTACCTTGTGATAATCTTGAATCCATGCTATCTTGTAGGGCTTAGGGTGTTTCAATCTCTCTAGGTTCAACTTAGTCACCATCTCCTCTAAAACCAAATTATCTGTACTACCACTATCAATGATCACTTTACAACACTTACCTCCTGATTTGCATCTTGTTTAGAACAAACTTTTCCTTTGTGGTGGTTCCTCAGCTATGTCTGCTTGAAATAATACTCTCCTCATGACTAATGATTCTCCTTTCTCTAGCTTTCCCACTGAACTAGGTGATCCAACAGGTTCTTCCTTTGCATAAGCTGCTCTTGCACTATTCTTTGTTCTCGTGCTAGTACTTCCTTGATGACATTTAAATGCTCTGTGTTCTTCACCTCTACACTTAAAAAAAGTTCCTCTGAATGATCTTTTGTCAAACCCTCTTTCATCTTTCCTATATCCTTCAGTGTAGTAAGAATTATGATTCCCTCTGCTGTTGCGATAGAAAATTTTGTCATCTCTTCGGTATGAATTGCTATCCCTATCTTCATTCTTGTATGGACTACTTTCCTTGTTTTGCTCCACATAATGTCTTTCTCCTCCGGAATGTGTTATGCTTCTTTGAAATTTGCCTCCTCTACCTCTCTGTCTCTGCTGATGCCTCTTATTCAACTTGTCTTCAACTTTTAATGCAAAATGATATGCTTCTTCTACTGTTTTCATCCTTACCAAACTTAGTTCTTCTTGAATATTCATCCTTAATCCATTTATGTATCTTTCCACTTTCTCCTTACTTTCTTCACTATGTCTAGTCCTTATGATCATCTTATGAAATTCTTCAGTATACTCCTTCACATATTTCTCCTTTTGTCTTAGGTTTTGCAATCTCTTCAACAATTCCAACTCGTAGTTAGTAGGTATGAATTGATTCTTCAATTTTGTCACCATCCTATCCCATTTTATGATATGCTCTTTTCCTCTCCTATTTCTATCCAATTGAACTTCTTTCCGCCAAGTAGCAACATGCCCTTTCAACTTAGTTTTTACAAATCTCACTCTCTCCGGATCTTCAATTTCTTCATATTCAAAGTATTCCTCTAGGTCATTTATCTAGTCAATCAATTCCTCGGGATTCAAATTTTTGGTATAGTTTGATACTTCCATTCTAGGTCTCTTACCCATCTTAGAAATAGCTTTCAAGATATTCACCTGATCAGATTCTTCTTCTTCTAGGGCTTCTTCATTTTGGTTAGTAGCTTGAAATTCATCATCATCACTTTCATCTTCATGTCTGGGGTTTAGTCCTCTTCTTCTATCTTCTTCTACAACATCCAATCTAACCTTCATTGTCCTCATCATCTCTATCATCTCTTCCATTCTTCCACCAACATTGGCCATAGCAGGCATCCTCCTTGGTGGCATCTCTTCCTAGGATCCAGGGCAACTGCCTCAATTCGGCGATCTGACTACAAGGTAGCAACTATCTCACAATCAGCACTCTATTGACAAACACAAGTAAACTGCCTCAGGTCAGTGTTCTATTCACCACAAGATCTTATGGAATTCCTTCACTTCCCAAAGGATTCAAAACTTCACTCTGACACTATTGATCATGATGTTAGTCATAAACAAACATAGATAAAGAAATACAAATTAAACCTTTATCATCTTGAAAGATACAATGAATTCAGAGAATTCATGATCCCAAGTCTCTATGGATTAGTTCATAATCGTCTGACATTACTTAGTGGTTTGATGTGTGTTGCTGTTTTCCATTCAGGGGCCTTACATTTCTAATTCAGAGAAATTCATGTCCAGATAATCTTTATTTCACCTGCTTTTTGTAAATTTCTTCACAAACAAGGTTAAATCCTACTATATTTAACCAGATGATGTAGATATTATATAAGTTTGATCAATTCTTCTGCATATCAACTCATATTAATTGGATTTCACCTCTGCATTGTAAATTTATTCAAATGATGTGCCTCTAGGTATATATTTCCATGATTACTATCATTATTCATGTTCATTTGAATGATATTTGTCATTTCAACATGCTATTTTCTCAAATATGCTAAAGATGTTTAGTTACCTACGAGATATCAGCATATTTTCTTATATCGGCTTTAGATTTTCTATGTATTTGCAATTGTGATGATGATCAAATGAAATTAAATAAATTTAAATGATTGCTTTCTAACTTTACTAAAATGAGTGAATCTTTAGCCATTGATCCATATACATTCTTGACACTGTCATGAAGAGAAGGAAATCAAACCATATTTTCAACAAGTTGTTCCACAGCTAGATATGATTGATGCTAACTTCGATGGAAAGGAATGAAAACAAGTGCAGACTGAAAAGCACTCCAAGGGACACAACAAATCAAAGCACATATCTAGAATCCATTCACAGATTACTCAAAGTTTACAATTGTATGTAATCAAGAGACTTCAATTTCATTAAGCATGCAAAAGAAATATACATTCACAATTGACCTTGAGAATAGTCCTGATGTTTTAGTAATCTAGTCTCAATTAAGTTTTAAATGAATTACAAAGTGCACTCCATCTCCTTTAATAGAACAAGAAGAGGAGGTGGTTACAAAAGATCCTGTAGTCAGGATACATTCGTTACAATCAACAGTCCATGTTCCATTGACCAGGTCAAAAAACCAAAACACATGGCACAAGTTGCCAGCTGGCAACCATCTGGTGGTGTACAGTTGTCCTCCTTGACACATTTTGCATGTGACTCTACACTATATCTTTACTTATTCTTTTTCCTCTTCATCAGTAGATGAGTCATCCTCTACATGTACATTGACGATCCCCCTAATGGGTTCATATGCTTGCACAATCCTTTCTACTTCTCCATCTTGTATTTTAACCTTTGTAACTGCATGCCCTTGTGATTGGAACTAGGCTTGTAAGGCAGTCCACTTGTTCTTCCTGCTATTCAATATTTCATTTTATTTATCCACTTTAGACTTCATCCTCATGGATTTATCGATTATATCTTCAGATAAATGGCTAAGTGGGTCATCTGGTGCAAGCTTGAAATTATCTTGAAAAGCCTTGATGGAGAAATCAACATCTTGATTTTCTATCTTCCCTTCAATCTTATCCTCAAGGGCCTCTAGAATATCCATCTCTTTAGACAAGAGCTCATACAATTTGATACTGATATCCCTAAGTTTGGCATTACACTTCTTTAGGATATCCACTTCAAATTTGGTATCTTCATACCATATACCTAACAATTGTGATGTCTGGTTGGTCAGGATTTTATTGTATATCAGGACATTCACATCTATATGCTTCATCTCAGAGAGGGCAGTCAAATGTTTCTCAACTTTTATTGACCTCTGTCCAACCCCTTTCTGCAACTTATCTACCTTTCTCTTCAAGGTGTTGAGCAAATTCCAATTAGCAAGTGAGGTCCTTAATACCTTTTCTCCTTCAGTGATGAATTGGATAAACCACTTATCTATCATTTATGATTTATGCTTCATAACATCTAATCCTATCATTTCATCTTGAGATATTATGGTTAGTGGGGTGGATGTGTAGATAGGGATATTGGTAAGGGCCACCAATCCCTTTATAAATGTTTACATATGAGCAATGTGCTCTTTATGTGCCTTATTCTTATTCTTCTCTTTCTCTATTCTTGTCAATAATGTATCTATTATGTCTTTGGCCTCCTGAACTTCTTGCTGCTTAGTGGCAAAGCCCAAGTCTACAGTGGTTATTTAAAACTCACTGGTATTGATTCCCCCCTTGGATTTATCCACAATAGGTATAGCCACTTGTGTTGTTCCTTTGCCTGCTACTTGATCTCTCTTTATTGCAGAGGTGGCCCTAGTCCTCCTCTTTGGTTTGGCTATTTCAGACAAAAATAATGTAGCTATGTCAAAATTTGAAGAAACATCTAGTGGATGTGGATTTACCTCACGTTGCAGCCAATATGGCACCCAATATTTGGACCCTTCCTAGTCTATATGTTCAATTTGAATATTTGGTGACCTTGTGTTCTGCTCCACCCTTTGTTTTGGTTGTTCCTTCTCTTCCTTGTTATGAACCTCCTCATGTGTGGAGACCTATTGTGTTGTCTTTATGTTCTTATCATGCTCATCTTGTGGTGATGGGTTCACATTAGGGTTTTGGTGGCTTGGATCTTGGGCACCCTGATGATCCTCTTGACTATCTTTGTCAATATTTTCCTCTTTCTTGTTATCATCACTTACCTATAGACCTTCTTGCCTAGATTTTGGTACATCAGTACCCTTAGGACATTGGGGTTTGATTGTCCGAGTTTCCTCTATCCCTTTATCATGTAATTGCTCACTATCTTGAGCATTAGGCTGATTAGGTACTCCTGCATCTTCATCCATGGCTGTATTATCTTCCAATTCATCTTGCTCTGGAGCTATGTCCTCATCTTTATTTTCATCTTCATTCACCTGATATGCCAAGTCAATAACTGCCAGGCTAGTGACCTGAGCAACTAATCTTGCTAGGCCAATTTTATGTGCTGCAGCCTCTGGGCTATCTTCTTCCATTTCTTCCTCTTCCTTCTCTAGTTGTGCAATGAGAATACTTTGAGGAGTCATCTTTGTATTTTTCACTAGTGCCTCCGTGGGGTTGGTAGACACCTCCCTTACCACTTCATCATCTAAAAGTAGCTCCACTGCTTCATCCAAGGGGAGGGGCTGATCACCCCCTTTATTCTTCATCTCCTCTCTTTTCTCTTAAGTTAACTCAATTTTAAACTTCAATATGGTGGGGATGGGAACATCATGCTGTAGATTTCGTCTGATTCCCTCACCTCCTTTGCCTTTCAACACAATACCAGGGTGCACATATATTGAGCCTCTCATTGCTGGTGTTGGATCTTTCTTTTGTGGCACCTTTTGAGTTTTCTTTCTTTTCTTCATTATGAGGAGGTCCTCTTCATTAGTACTTTCCTCTAAGTCTTCACAAGTGATACCAGGTTCTGTGATGGGCTCATGCTATTTTGTAGGTTCTTGGGATGTTGTAGCAGCAGAGGTTGAAGATGGATCCTTTTTAGGTGGGAGTCGATGGATGATTTTCACACCTATATTTAGGCTCCCTTTCTTGGCTTCCTTAGGTGTATCTCCTTGCTTTCTTTCTCCTTTAGATTCCCTCTTCTCTTTGAGGAAATCATCATATTTCTCTTTTGTCAAGTCTTGCCTCTTTCGCTTTTTATCAATGGTAATGGCCACTCCTTTGGCCTTGAGTACAATAACCTCTCTGTCCACCCACTCTTTGGTCAATTGCATGACCCTTTGTGTTATTATTTCCAATGAAATCTCTTCTGGTTGACTCCAGTCAAGTGATGAGATTGTGTCATTATATATTTTCTTGTCTTCATATTCTTGTGACATAATAACTCCATCATCTTCATGCAATTGCATGGGAACGGGTATGCAATCTAATGTGCAAATTTTCTTTAGAGTGAGTCTTTAGTAGCTTGTCTTTCGCACCTCTACCTCATCATCACAATCAGTCCAGTAATCTTCAATATGTACTTGGTGCATCATTTTCTTCTATAATACTTGCATTCTATTGTAGGGGTCATATTGCCTAGATACAAGGAAGGACTGTAAGCACATCAATTGTAATCCCCCTATTGCTTCTTTAGTAGTCTCCTTATCAGCACACATATACCACCCAATGATGAGTGGAAACATGACATTACGTTTCTTGTTTTTCTAAGCAAAAGCCTCAAATGAGGGAAATATTTTCCTGGCCATCTCCATCAGTATGACCTTGTCTGTCGGGTATCTTGGCAACATGAGGGGTTGCCCAGTGAAACCTTCCATTCTTATGTATGTGAACATGGGGAATTGGATAAACCAGGCACCATTCCTGTATATCACCGCTTGAGCTTCCATTCTCAGTCTCTTTGCTCTATCTTTCTCCATGGTTCTGACCAAATGCATAATAAAGGAATCATTTACTCTCCTGTAATGTTGGAGAGATGCTCTCTTTTTCAATTGTGGATAGTGATCCCATATATTCACATCCCCAAGGTTGAGACCAACCCTGCCAACTATCTGCAGACCATCAAATGTCCCTCAGAATGCACATGCATAGACCACATACGATGTCATGTGAAACATGTTTACCTTCCCCCCAAGATTCCTCATGCCTTCATCAAGGCTATCATTGATAATCTTTGCCCATTGGGGTTTCTCATTAGTATATTCTACCATTCTCATGAGGCCATACATCCAGTCCTCAAAATAGCCTGCATTCAACCTGCCCCTCATGTGGCTAAGCATAACCATTAAGTATTGATACTAAGGGGTAAAGTCAAACTTATACAGATGCACTAGCAATTTTGTAGAGGCTCTGTATGTACTGTTACTCGCCCTCAATGAGAACATGATCTTTTTGCAATCTCTCTGGCTACCATTGTATTATTTTTGTAATCCTTCCAAATATATCTTGCATATGTTGGGCCCTAATGGCAAATTGAAAGATGACGTGATGCCTGCGATTGAGAAATCAACATACACCCGACCATGTTTTTCACCTTTCTATTGCAAACATTGTAATTGCGAGCACACTCAACCACTAGCTCAATGGCTTCCATTGTGTAAGAAAATCCTCCAGGATGCCACATGTCTGATGTCATGCCCACATTTTCCATGTGGTCACAACACACATCGCACGTGTCATAGCCACATCTGTCATGTGGTTATGACACGAGATATGAAAAACTTTTCTCACACTGTCCTAAAAACCCCCTTCGCATGCGTACGCATGCTCGACGGTGTTCTCTCATGGCGAAACACTACAATTTTCGGCGGGATATAAGTACAATTGCGTGCAACCAGACGCATACAGATCAACAAGAGGGTCTGTACGACGCCGCTAATGTCATTGCAAGAGTGAGATTACCAAAGTTCCTAAATCTAACCCTCAGCAATTTTCGGTAGCATAATGCCTTACGGCGTTAGTGGGAATTACGCTGCACTCATTTACGCACGTGGTTCGCTGATAGATTAACAACTTCCCACGATGCCTTGTTCCGACTAAACCGGCTAGTGATCTCCCTATTTAGTCATTTTTCAGCTAGGCACGGTTGTCTGTCTCCTCTCTTGTTTCCTGAAACATACTCCTCCTATGACTTAGCATTTTCAACAAGGCGGTTTGGTTGCTCTCTCTTCCCTTTTCACTAGTTCTTAAATTTGATTGTATTTTTATCGCCCTTAACTATTTCTCTGTTAATTTAGTGTGTTTATATTTCGGTCTCTCTCTCTCTTTCGTTTTCTATGCTTTCTTTATGTGCATCCTGTCCTTTCTTCATGATTTACGTCAATCAGGGTTATCACTGCAGCTATTGTTGATATTAAACGTAATTTCAGGATGATCTAGGTCACAAAGGCTAGTTTACTACTTCGCTGGACTCGGTCTCCTAATCTTCCCCGATCTAGGTTCCTCCTCTTCGTATATACTTAGTCAACTTGTTCCTAAGCAGATTTGGCAGAAGGGTCCGTCAACTTAGTTCTCTTATCCCATGTGAGAAATGTCGCGCATTTTCTCCTCTGTGTTTTCCAATGTTAGTTTTTTTCTTCTTCGGACTCTCTTACAGGTTTACTTATGAGGTTGTTTACTATAGTTGAGAGTAAAATTTCCACATGGATTGTCAGTGGTGGCTTCTTAAGTTTATTTCCAGTGTTCTTTTAAGCAAGGTGATGTGTAATTTTCCTCTTCATTTTCTGGGTGATTGATATTACGTTGATAGTTGAAACTTCCGAGAAACTCTTTCCAGAGTATCACTGAATATTCCTTTACTCTCTTTTACATTATAATTTTATTTTCTCTTGTTTATAATTACTGTTGTTACTATTACTATTAATGACTATTAATACACTGATTGTGACTCGTATAACGTTGTAAATAGATGTAGGAGGCTCTCCACTTTATAAAACCCTGATCCTGGAAATATCACTTCTTTGGTTGTTGTGTTCAACACTTAAATAAAAAAAAACTAACTGTGAAAATATAATTTATGATTTTATTTTTATATATCCATGAGACATATTTTATTACGATTTTAAATGAGGGTCCACTAAAATGGTTCATCGATTTACTCCTATGTATATATATATATATATATATATATATTTTAATGTCTATGTATAGGATGAAATTGGTTTCACATTATATATATATATATATATATATATATATATATATATATATCTATATGTATATATATATTTATATATATATATATATAGATATAAAGTAATTATTTTATTATATATTGCTATATACATAGACATCTATAGTATATATATATATATATATATATATATGCTTATGTATAAAGCAATAAAAATGTATGCATTCTCAAATAATCCAATCATATGTTAAGGCCAAAGCCCTAACATTTATATATATATATATATATATTTTTGTTGTTTGAGTTTCCACAACCGACGGCGGCCATGGGCGGCGGTGGCCGCAGCGACAGAGGGGGCAGAGTCGGCGGTGGCCGCAGAGCGGAAGGCAGGGTCGGCGGTGGCCGCAGAGCGGAAGGCTTGTGCAGGCCGTGGGAGTCATAAGGGGAAGGGGGGATGTGGAGTGGGGCGGAGCCCCACTCCACACCTCCATTTATATGCTAAGGCCTGCGGTGGGGATTTCTCCCCACCGCCCGCCCATTATAAAATGCGACTGTGTTTTTGTTATCCGCGGCTTCACTTAGACAGTCATTTCTTATGGTGCTTTTTTGTTGCTAATATATAATATATAATATATATATATATATATATATATATATATATTTATTCATATATATATATATATACACAAAATTCAGTCTCATAATAACACAATTTATTCAGTAATGATAATTAATTAAACTGAAATATGTATATATATTTATATATATATATATATATATATAGATATATATTTATGTATATAATTCTCTCAAATTCACTACTTTATTCATTTTCTCCAAATCAACCTGTTATAATGATAATGTCATAACAATTATATATATATATATATATCCCAATTTCACTTATTCGGTAGAAATGGTAAATATCTATCCACTTATTATATGTATATATTTCTATTTTCATAAACATTTAAGAATTCTTAAATTTACAACAGAATATATATACATGCTAGATTTCCTCTAATCCTTCTAAATTAACAGAATCCACTAAATATGGAGAATAACTCAAACATTTAAAACTGTCTTTTCCATTTTAACATTGAACTATAAAAACTAACATTTCAACTAGTTAAGCAATTCCAAACTTTCAAACGTAGACCAACTCAGTTTAGTAATGAACTTTTCCTTTCAGTAATACTTGAAACACAAATAAATTGCTATTGAACAAGGTTTACAAAAATCAACTTGAAAATTTAAGCACAATCATATTACAGAATTTAAACCAGGGATACAACAACTAGCTTCCCAGATTTCCTTCTCCCAAACAACATACTACTGATAGCTTATGACAACCAAATAAAAGTCCAATAATAACAAGATCAGGGAGGTGATTTTCTTCACTCCCAGAATAACATTAAATTACAACAATAACGAGAGAGGTGTTCTCTCTTCAACTCTATGAAATGAACCAGGCCTAATTCTCATGACAAAGAAGATTAACTGCTTCTTCATAAATATCCAACCAGAAGCTCCAAGAGAAAACCTGCGTATCAAAGACAAACAAAGAAGAAAACACCACGCATCTAGCTCTCCTCCCTTCCGTAGACCCGTAAGTGGGTCACCCCCGAGCTAGGGAGACCATACTCACACCTGGGTACTCAAACACTCCACTTCACAACAGAAACAACAACAATCCCAAAGCACACATACACCCGTGGGTATTTTACACAATACGGAAACTCAACTACAGTGAGTTTCATAAGGGGCAGGAGAGTGGACACACTCGACTCCAGAGTGTCACCCTGACAGATAAGTTAACCAATATAAATATCTCTTGGCCTCAAACCAAGTGTGATCACAATTTTTAAGAAATCTGTATATGACTCTCAAGTCAAAAATACAGTCACAGATACATGCCCTCAAGGCTTTCAACATCCCAAAAGATGGAAACAGGTATACACCCGAGGAGGATCTCTCCTCCCCTACCCCAAACTTGATGAGCATTTCTCCCAAGTGGGAGAAGCTCTGTCAAAACAACCCGACAATAACCCCACAGAAAACAACTCGAACACAAATTCACACACTTTACATACACATTTCAGTTATACGAAAAACAAAGGTAAAATTTAGACCAACCTTGCAAAGCCCTCCTGGAATGAAGCTGTTGCAGAGTCCACAGAGTTCACTTCCAACTTTAGCCACCAACTCCCTCTCCCTTCTCTATCTTGCAAACTAACTTATCTATTTTTGGTAAGGCAAAAATGAAAGTTTTCTCAAAATTCAACTAACTCCCTCTCATCCCCAAAATTTGAAAATAAATAACCCAAATTCTTTTTCTTTTAGTTTTGAGAAATGGGGAAGTGACACTTGTCACCTCCTCACCCTTCCCCAAAACCACTATTCTGTCCTGGTGGCTTATGTCACTCTCCATTCCCAAGGGTACTCCTTATTCCTCTCATGTGACTCCACTTTCTCATGGGAGAAATAAAAAAAAGAGTTAAATGGGAACAAGACAGGTGACCCATGCCTCTTTCTCCTTTCTTCACATGGGTGTCCCCACAGTACATGGGGGAATCTCACTAAAGAAGAGGTGACCTTCAATAATGGATGGCATCTCTTATCTAGGGGAATGTAGAGGGGATGGGTTGAGTGTTGGTACAACCCATCATGTCCCCTCCTACCTCCAATTTTCGCCACTTAACTTCAGGGGAAGGTTAAGTTGACTAGATGGAGGTTACTCAAGGGTTACCCATGCCAAATGGGCCCCTAGACCCATGGGGTATAACCCAGGGTCAACTTTAACCCATACAAGACACCCCTGGTCAAGGTAAAGCACAAGAAAAGGGCCTCATAATTAAATACTTAAAGAAATTTCAAATTCAATCTCTTTACAACACAAATTATAAAATTAATGTTACATGAGGGTAACCTAACCCACTCGACCATACGAAAGACCACATTACATCATGACATCAAGCACAAAGAGATCTTGGTTCCTCGTGGAACCAGATCGGCTTAACAGGGAATAACAAATAACAAGGTGTGGAATGATCTCCGAAATCTGTGGTTCGATTAGTAATCCCTGCACACTCAATTACAAGATCAGTAACCACATAAAATCATCATAGCCGAAGCAACTTAAATAAAACATGCATTCTCATGACATAGTACAATTTAACATAATTAAAATCATATTACAATTTTCCATCATCACCTAATTCATTTTTCTGAAAAGTAAACTTATCCAAACATCACCCAATTAGTTTTTCCGAAAACATAATAAAGTTTAATAGTCTGACAAATTCCAGGAACTGCTATCCCACAAATATGAAAGTAACAATAACGGTACTGTAAATAGTCATAACAACAGTAGTAAAAAGGGCGGTCCTCACATCCTCTCCCCCTAAGATGGTACTTCCTCCTGGAAGTCATCAAAAAGGTGAGGATAAAGGGGCTTCAGTCTCTCTGCATCTTCCCATGTTGCAGTGACTTCGTCGTATAGGTCCCACTGGACTCTAACCTGGTCCAGCTCTCGACCTCGAAGGGCCAGCGTCCGACGAGCCAATATGCGAATTAGCTCCAACGCCAGTTGTCCGTCTGCCTCTACCTGAAGAGCACTCCAATCCAACACGTGAGGTAAGTCAGAAATATATAAACGTAAAACTGATACATGAAATACATCGTGGATACGTGACAGGCTAGGTGGCAAGGCTAGACGATAGGCTACTGGTCCTATCCGCTCCAAGATTTCGAAAGGTCCTACAAATCGAGGTGCGAGCTTAGAGCCTTTTCCGTAACGGATTGGACTCTTGTGCGGCTGCACTCTCAAAAATACTCTTTCCCCCACAGAGAAGCTTCGGTCTGTCCTCCTAGCATCGGCATACTTTTTCTGCCTGTCCTGTGCTTCCTGAAGCCTTTGTCTAATTTGTTTGACTTGCAGTTCCATATTCTGAACTATCTCTGGGCCGATGACTGTTCTGTCCTCGATCCGATCCCAACTCAAAGGTGTTCTGCATGGTCTGCCATATAACGCCTGGAAAGGAGGCATACCCAACGAGCTATGATGCCCATTATTGTAGGCAAACTCAACTAGATACAGGTACTCCTCCCATCTAGACTGGTGGTCCATCACATACATGCGAAGCATGTCTTCTAACACCTGGTTAACTCTCTCTGTTTGTCCGTCGGTTTCCGGATGATATGCTGAACTGAAGTTGAGCTGTGTGCCCAACGCCTGATATAAGGCTCTCCAGAACGATGAAGTGAATACGGAGTCTCTGTCAGATATAATGCGGCGAGGTACCCCATGAAGTCTAACAATCTGATCAAGAAACACCTTTGCCACTGATGGTGCATTGTATGTTGTGCATATTGGTGAAAAATGCGCCACTTTGGTCAGCTTGTCAACTGTCACCATAATAGCATCATGGCGACGTGATGACATAGGTAGACCAACGATAAAATCCATAGAAATGGTGTCCCATTTCCATTCAGGTATCTCGTGAGGGTACAACAGTCCCGCTGGATGCTGATGTTCGGCCTTGACCCTCTGACATTCCAGGCAACGAGCAACAAATTCGGCAATGTCACGCCTCATCCCAGCCCAATGATAAAGTTGTTGTAAGTCAGCATGCATCTTCTTCACTCCTGGGTGTGCTGCATAGGGTGCTCTATGAGCCTCTGATAGGATTACTGTGCGAAGATTACCCGCATGGGGTACATAGATGCGTTGCCGATGTCGAAGCATACCATCAGACTCAAGGGTATATCCTGTAAATTTGCCCTCAAGGGCCTTCTGATTTAGTACTGCCTGCTGCACTTCAAGAAACCATTTGTCCTCCGGCAGATGCTGTAAGATGCGATCCTTCAAGTCCATCTTCAAGGTCAGGGTCTGGATCTCGTGGCGTCTTCGACTCAAAGCATCAGTGACCACGTTCTCCTTCCCTTTGATATAGTGGACATCGAAGTCATATTCGCATAGGAATTCCATCCAACGCCGTTGGCGGGCGTTCAAATTAGGCTGTGTAAAAATATACTGCAAACTATGATGATCCGAATGGAGTTCAAAGCGTCGACCTAAGAGAAAGTGTCTCCAGCGAACCAAGGCATGAACAACAGCTGCGAGCTCTAAGTCGTGCGTAGGATAGTTTAACTCATGTGTCTTTAGTTTCCGTGATTCGTATGCGATCGCTCGACCATCCTGCATAAGCACGGCTCCCAAACCTTCTAATGATGCATCTGTGCAAACTACAAACTCCTCTGTAGGATCTGGGACTGCTAAAATAGGAGCACTAGTAAGACGCTCCTTGAGGACTCCAAAAGCCTTTTCACATTGCTCGGTCCAAGTGAAACCCTTCCCTTTTTCGCTGAAGGGAAGTAATGGGATGTGTTATCCTGGAGAAACCTTCGACAAACCGACGATAATACCCAGCTAACCCCATAAAGCTTCTGACCTCTGTCACGTTCGTGGGTGCCGGCCACTCCTGAATTGCTCTAATTTTAGATGGATCTACGGAGATGCCATCGCCTGATAAAATGTGTCCCAAATACTGCACCTCTGTCCTGAAGAAGGCACACTTCGCCAAGTTGCCATAAAGCTGCTGCCCTCGTAATTGTTGCAAAACTTGACGCAAGTGCTCTACATGCTCCTCCTCAGTCCGTGAATAAATCAGAATGTCATCTAGGAATATGATCACGAACTGATCTAGGTATGTACGGAACACCCCGTTCATGAGACTCATGAATACTGCAGGAGCGTTCGTCAACCCGAAAGGTACTACTGTGAATTCATAATGGCCATATCTGGTTCGAAAAGCAGTTTTATGAATATCTGACTCCATGATGCGCAATTGGTGATTCCCAGATTTTAGATCGATTTTTGAGAACACTCTGGCTCCCTGCATCTGATCAAAAAGGTCGTCAATCCTAGGCAGAGGATAACGGTTCTTCACCGTCACCTTGTTCAACTGCCTGTAGTCCATGCATAGACGAAGTGACCCATCCTTCTTCTTCACGAAGATAACTGGTGCGCCCCATGGTGAAACGCTAGGTCGGATGTGTCCCTTCTCAAGTAATTCCTCTAACTGCAGTTTAAGTTCAGTGAGTTCATGGGTCGTCATCCTATAGGGTGCGCGGGATATCGGCTCTACACCTGGCACTAAGTCGATGTGGAAGTCCACTTCTCTGCGTGGAGGCATACCAGGTAATTCTGGCGGAAATACATCGGCAAACTCTCTAAGGATAGGGTGATCATCTAAAGTAGCCTCAGGTTCATCCTCTGCTCTATCACTGACTGTGATGGCAAACATCTGACATCCCTTCCGCATACAGTGCTTAAGCTGCTAAGCGGATATCATACGAACAGCCGTGGGCTTTTGAATGCCCACTATCTCAACCGACGAACCATGATCGTCTAAACAGCTAATCGTTCTCTGACAACAATCAAGCTTGGCTCTATGTGCCGCAAGCCAATCCATACCCAGAACTACTCCGTAAGACCCTAATGGCATAATCCTAAGGTCACATGTTGTGGTGAATGATCCCAATGTGATCTCACAGTCTTTAACCAAGGTATCTACTGACATCCTGACCCCTGAGGCCAACTCAACTTCCCACCTAATGTCTTGCCTAGAAGCCACCAGCCTGCAACGCTCCACTAACGATGTAGACAGAAAGGAGTCAGTAGCTCCTGAGTAAAAAAGGATCGAGATGGGAAAGTCTCTAATCGTACCTGCTGCCTCGATGACAGAAGCCTGGAAATCGGCCTGGCGGTTATCAACCGCTGCAAACATGTGGTGGGTTCTGCCCACATCACCTACGGTCTGCTCAGATCCTCCTGATCGGGGCTGTCCCCCTGCAGTAAATCCCTGCGGGCACTCTCTAGCCAGATGCCCTACCCCACCACACACATAACATGGTCCTCGAACCTGTAACTGCCCTGACTGTGTTCTGCCCGATTGTTGTTGCCCAGTCCGTCCGGTGGATCCCTGTGAGCCTCTGTAAGACTGCTGGGACCTTGCGGGTCCTGCCGATGAACCCTGCGGTCTCTGATCTCTGCGTGGACCCTACTGCTGCCATCCACGGTTCTGTCCTCCCTGTCCCCTCTGTTGAAATTTGGATTTTTGCTGATGTTACTGCTGCTGTGGAGGCCTAGGAGGTAATGATGAAGGATTATATCCTCCTCTCTGTGTTGTGTTTTGAGGCCTTCGGAAATTTTGCTGTTGTTGGGGATTACGTTCCTGGTACTGCAGGCGTGGATTCTGTCCTCGTCCCTGAATTTCCTCTGATATAAGGGCCTTTTCAACAGCCTCGCTCATGGTATGGGGATTTGCCATACGAACCGGTCCTGCTATCCCGTGATTTAGCCCTCTGATGAATTTGTGTATTAAGATTTTCTCGTCATGGAGGTATTCCGCATAACGAGAAAGCTCTATAAATCGGCTCTCATACTGAGTAACGGTGAGTCCCCTCTGCTGTAAATCATGGAACTCATCGATCCTGCGCTGTCTATAATGTTCGGACAAATATCGCGCATTGAAGCGCTCAATGAAGATGTCCCATGTGAGTGTATCCACGGAGAGTCGGCGCTTGCACTCCTCTGTGCGCCACCAGGTGGCTGCTGCATCCCTAAGAAGATGAACTGCCACTCGTGCTTTCGTGTTGCTCCCATATGGTCGCAATGCGAAACACCTGTCTAAGCTAATTAGCCAAGCCTCGGCCGCAGCTCCCTCTGTAGCACCTGCGAAAGTGGGTGGGTTGAGCCTCAGTAGATCTCTGATGGGGTCCCCTCTGTCTCTAAATCTCACAAGTGGCTCTTCCACACCATCCTCATATACTCCATGCTGAACCTGTTCTTGTCTCAAAAGTCTCGGAGGACTCCTGCTCCGTGCTCGGGAGGCTGACCCTACCTCCTCTACTGTTGTGTCGGGAATCTCAACAAAGGGCTCCACACGTGGCACCTCTAGTGGATCAACGTGGGGCTCCATACGTGGCTCAATACGTGACTCGGCACGTGGCTCCTCTCGCGGATCAACACGAGGCTCTATACGTGGCTCAGGAATCACTGGTGGTAACCTGTCTAACATAGTCTGTAGTGCCTGTAAAATCTGTGGCCCTATATCCAATACTGGTGTTGCCTGTGGTACTAGTGGTGCTTGTGGTACAGGTGGTGCAGGTGGTACTGCTGTAACTACGGGTGTCGCCTGTGGTACTAGTAGTGCTTGTGGTACAGGTGGTGCAGGTGGTGCTGCTGTAACTACGGGTGCCAGTCCCTCGGCTGAGGAATCGCTGTGCACCTCGACTGACGCTGTGTGGCGTGATCGCGCTCGTCAAACACATCGGGGAGGCATCCTACAAAACAAGGTAGAAACTAATTAGCCAAAGTTGCGGAATAATAACGTGCCCAAATATGCCCAGTGTTTACAACTTGGCTCTGATACCAAATGTCATGCCCACATTTTCCATGTGGTCACAACACACATCGCATGTGTCATAGCCACATCTGTCATGTGGTTATGACACGAGATATGAAAAACTTTTCTCACACTGTCCTAAAAACCCCCTTCGCATGCGTACGCATGCTCGACGGTGTTCTCTCATGGCGAAACACTACAATTTTTGGCGGGATATAAGTACAATTGCGTGCAACCAGACGCATACAGATCAACAAGAGGGTCTGTACGACGCCGCTAACATCATTGCAAGAGTGAGATTACCAAAGTTCCTAAATCTAACCCTCGGCAATTTTCGGTAGCATAATGCCTTACGGCGTTAGTGGGAATTACGCTGCACTCATTTACGCACGTGGTTCGCTGATAGATTAACAACTTCCCACGACGCCTTGTTCCGACTAAACCGGCTAGTGATCTCCCTATTTAGTCATTTTTCAGCCAGGCACGGTTGTCTGTCTCCTCTCTTGTTTCCTGAAACATACTCCTCCTATGACTTAGCATTTTCAACAAGGCGGTTTGGTTGCTCTCTCTTCCCTTTTCACTAGTTCTTAAATTTGATTGTATTTTTATCGCCCTTAACTATTTCTCTGTTAATTTAGGGTGTTTATATTTCGGTCTCTCTCTCTCTTTCGTTTTCTATGCTTTCTTTATGTGCATCCTGTCCTTTCTTCATGATTTACGTCAATCAGGGTTATCACTGCAGCTATTGTTGATATTAAACCTAATTTCAGGATGATCTAGGTCACAAAGGCTGGTTTACTACTTCGCTGGACTCGGTCTCCTAATCTTCCCTGATCTAGGCTCCTCCTCTTCGTATATACTTAGTCAACTTGTTCCTAAGCAGATTTGGCAGAAGGGTCCGTCAACTTAGTTCTCTTATCCCATGTGAGAAATGTCGCGCATTTTCTCCTCTGTGTTTTCCAATGTTAGTTTTTTTCTTCTTCGGACTCTCTTACAGGTTTACTTATGAGGTTGTTTACTATAGTTGAGAGTAAAATGGCCACATGGATTGTCAGTGGTGGCTTCTTAAGTTTATTTCCAGTGTTCTTTTAAGCAAGGTGATGTGTAATTTTCCTCTTCATTTTCCGGGTGATTGATATTACGTTGATAGTTGAAACTTCCGAGAAACTCTTTCCAGAGTATCACTGAATATTCCTTTACTCTCTTTTACATTATAATTTTATTTTCTCTTGTTTATAATTACTGTTGTTACTATTACTATTAATGACTATTAATACACTGATTGTGACTCGTATAACGTTGTAAATAGATGTAGGAGGCTCTCCACTTTATAAAACCCTGATCCTGGAAATATCACTTCTTTGGTTGTTGTGTTCAACACTTAAATAAATAAAAAACTAACTGTGAAAATATAATTTGTGATTTTATTTTTATATATCCATAAGACATATTTTATTACGATTTTAAATGAGGGTCCACTAAAATGGTTCATCGATTTACTCCTATGTATATATATATATATAAATATATATATATATATATTTTAATGTCTATGTATAGGACGAAATTGGTTTCACATTATATATATATATATATATATATCTATATGTATATATATATATTTATATATATATAGATATAAAGTAATTATTTTATTATATATTGCTATATACATAGACATCTATAGTATATATATATGCTTATGTATAAAGCAATAAAAATGTATGCATTCTCAAATAATCCAATCATATGTTAAGGCCAAAGCCCTAACATTTATATTTTTTTTTTTGTTGTTTGAGTTTCCACAACCAACGGCGGCCATGGGCGGCGGTGGCCGCAGCGACAGAGGGGGCAGAGTCGGCGGTGGCCGCAGAGCGGAAGGCAGGGTCGGCGGTGGCCGCAGAGCGGAAGGCCTGTGCAGGCCGCGGGAGTCATAAGGGGAAGGGGGGATGTGGAGTGGGTCGGAGCCCCACCCACATCCCACGATGTGGGGTGTGGGTGGGGCTCCGCCCCACTCCACACCTCCATTTATATGCTAAGGCCTGCGGTGGGGATTTCTCCCCACCGCCCGCCCATTATAAAATGCGACTGTGTTTTTGTTATCCGCGGCTTCACTTCGACAGTCATTTCTTATGGTGCTTTTTCGTTGCTAATATATAATATATATATATATATATATATATATATATATATATATATTTATTCATATATATATATATATACACAAAATTTAGTCTCATAATAACACAATTTATTCAGTAATGATAATTAATTAAACTGAAATATGTATATATATTTATGTATATAATTCTCTCAAATTCACTACTTTATTCATTTTCTCCAAATCAACCTGTTATAATGATAATGTCATAACAATTAGATATATATATATATATATATATATCCCAATTTCACTTATTCGGTAGAAATGGTAAATATCTATCCACTTATTATATGTATATATTTCCATTTTCATAAACATTTAAGAATTCTTAAATTTACAACAGAATATATATACATGCTAGATTTCCTCTAATCCTTCTAAATTAACAGAATCCACCAAATATGGAGAATAACTCAAACATTTAAAACTGTCTTTTCCATTTTAACATTGAACTATAAAAACTAACATTTCAACTAGTTAAGCAATTCCAAACTTTCAAACGTAGACCAACTCAGTTTAGTAATGAACTTTTCCTTTCAGTAATACTTGAAACACAAATAAATTGCTATTGAACAAGGTTTACAAAAATCAACTTGAAAATTTAAGCACAATCATATTACAGAATTTAAACCAGGGATACAACAACTAGCTTCCCAGATTTCCTTCTCCCAAACAACATACTACTGATAGCTTATGACAACCAAATAAAAGTCCAATAATAACAAGATCAGGGAGGTGATTTTCTTCACTCCCAGAATAACATTAAATTACAACAATAACGAGAGAGGTGTTCTCTCTTCAACTCTATGAAATGAACCAGGCCTAATTCTCATGACAAAGAAGATTAACTGCTTCTTCATAAATATCCAACCAGAAGCTCCAAGAGAAAACCTGCGTATCAAAGACAAACAAAGAAGAAAACACCACGCATCTAGCTCTCCTCCCTTCCGTAGACCCGCAAGTGGGTCACCCCCGAGCTAGGGAGACCATACTCACACCTGGGTACTCAAACACTCCACTTCACAACAGAAACAACAACAATCCCAAAGCACACATACACCCGTGGGTATTTTACACAATACGGAAACTCAACTACAGTGAGTTTCATAAGGGGCAGGAGAGTGGACACACTCGACTCCAGAGTGTCACCCTGACAGATAAGTTAACCAATATAAATATCTCTTGGCCTCAAACCAAGTGTGATCACAATTTTTAAGAAATCTGTATATGACTCTCAAGTCAAAAATATAGTCACAGATACATGCCCTCAAGGCTTTCAACATCCCAAAAGATGGAAACAGGTATACACCCGAGGAGGATCTCTCCTCCCCTACCCCAAACTTGATGAGCATTTCTCCCAAGTGGGAGAAGCTCTGTCAAAACAACCCGACAATAACCCCACAGAAAACAAGTCGAACACAAATTCACACACTTTACATACACATTTCAGTTATACGAAAAACAAAGGTAAAATTTAGACCAACCTTGCAAAGCCCTCCTGGAATGAAGCTGTTGCAGAGTCCACAGAGTTCACTTCCAACTTTAGCCACCAACTCCCTCTCCCTTCTCTATCTTGCAAACTAACTTCTCTATTTTTGGTAAGGCAAAAATGAAAGTTTTCTCAAAATTCAACTAACTCCCTCTCATCCCCAAAATTTGAAAATAAATAACCCAAATTCTTTTTCTTTTAGTTTTGAGAAATGGGGAAGTGACACTTGTCACCTCCTCACCCTTCCCCAAAACCACTATTCTGTCCTGGTGGCTTATGTCACTCTCCATTCCCAAGGGTACTCCTTATTCCTCTCATGTGACTCCACTTTCTCATGGGAGAAATAAAAAAAAGAGTTAAATGGGAACAAGACAGGTGACCCATGCCTCTTTCTCCTTTCTTCACATGGGTGTCCCCACAGTACATGGGGGAATCTCACTAAAGAAGAGGTGACCTTCAATAATGGATGGCATCTCTTATCTAGGGGAATGTAGAGGGGATGGGTTGAGTGTTGGTACAACCCATCATGTCCCCTCCTACCTCCAATTTTCGCCACTTAACTTCAGGGGAAGGTTAAGTTGACTAGATGGAGGTTACTCAAGGGTTACCCATGCCAAATGGGCCCCTGGACCCATGGGGTATAACCCAGGGTCAACTTTAACCCATACAAGACACCCTTGGTCAAGGTAAAGCACAAGAAAAGGGCCTCATAATTAAATACTTAAAGAAATTTCAAATTCAATCTCTTTACAACACAAATTATAAAATTAATGTTACATGAGGGTAACCTAACCCACTCGACCATACGAAAGACCACATTACATCATGACATCAAGCACAAAGAGATCTTGGTTCCTCGTGGAACCAGATCGGCTTAACAGGGAATAACAAATAACAAGGTGTGGAATGATCTCCGAAATCTGTGGTTCGATTAGTAATCCCTGCACACTCAATTACAAGATCAGTAACCACATAAAATCATCATAGCCGAAGCAACTTAAATAAAACATGCATTCTCATGACATAGTACAATTTAACATAATTAAAATCATATTACAATTTTCCATCATCACCTAATTCATTTTTCTGAAAAGTAAACTTATCCAAACATCACCCAATTAGTTTTTCCGAAAACATAATAAAGTTTAATAGTCTGACAAATTCCGGGAACTGCTATCCCACAAATATGAAAGTAACAATAATAGTACTGTAAATAGTCATAACAACAGTAGTAAAAAGGGCGGTCCTCACATCTGAATTGTATATGTTGATAAGCAGGGGCTTCCCACTGCCCTTTTCTGACTTTGTTGTCCATACATCCAGATCAATGTTCCTTGGATGTGTATCGTTTATTTGACCATATTTGAATGATGTCCCCTCGGGTTGTATACTCACGGGATTCAAGAATTCAACGTCTGACATGTTTCTTCGAATATCCATTGTATCCTACGATAAAGAATATATGTATGTCTTACCTTAACATGCATTATGCGCATTCAAATTTAACATTTGCATGGATATCATGATGTTTTGACTTTTAGAAAGCATAATTCAGACATCCTCATATTAATTTACTTTGGTAAAAACCAACATTTACCTGCTCATCCATCCATAAACAACAAAAGGAGGGTTTCATCATTACATACTTGATATTCGTGCCTTCTAAACTACTCGATCTATATTAGGATATGCGTGTTCACTTTGTAATTAACCTCCTCCATTTATCGTTTGAAGGTGCATTCCATTCTGTTGTGTTCGTAGGTTACTATAATGGCACCTCAATCACACAAGAGCTCTATAATCTTTTCTTGAAGACATAATAAGCATAAAATGAACTCAAATCCTCATTTTAATCAGTAACATCAGAGAATTAGGGTGTAATTAATGTTAAGTTGTTCATATCCATGGATCTACACCCTGAGCTTTTGAGATTTTAACAGGTGGCGTGATGTGATTTGAAATTTTGCATGTCCACCAACCATTAGAATAGCATTTAATACAGGGTCTACACATTCACAAATGTCAGGGATACTAAGTAATATTCATGCTCTTCCAGAATATGCCCATGACGTAATCATAACAATGGTCAACCATTGACCAATATTCAAAGGATTAGGTCACCTTACTTTTATTTAACTATCATGATATTATGGTATGCTAATATGGATCGATCAATGAGCCACGTGGCAGCATCCTATTCATTCATAAAATTCTACATGTTATGTGTCCCAAGAGTGGATACGGGGATATTAAGAAATATCTAGATGTTCAATTATGCAGAATGTTCCCCCTTCTGAAGATGAGAGTGACGTCAGCATTTTTACTAATATTCTGAATTGGTGAGGAGGTGACGTCATCGTCACATTAACGAAAATCAGGGATCTAAGTTAATATGCAGGATATTAAGATTTGCCTTAATATTGCATTGGGTCAGAATATTAGCAAATATCTGAGATATTGAGAATGTGATGACCTTTTTAATGTCGGGGATCATGATGACGTCAGATCATCATATCGGGTCTTCTTTAGAATGGATCAAGATGACGTCATTGTCACATTAACGAAAATCCGATATCTAAGTTAATATGTAGGATATTGAAATTTATACCTATGTTCAATTTTAAGCATTCAGATGACGTCAGTATCATATTGGGGCTTCTTTATGCTAATATCGAATGACATCATCAGGATGTTCGCTAATATGCATGATATTAAGAAATATGCCAATGTTTGGTATTTTCATTACATTTGAGGTAAGTCTGTACATTAGCGAATATCATGGATATTCAAGTAAAAGTGCACCTTTAGGGAATGTACTTGGTTATTGACGGGTGGTCACTTCCCGAGTTGAAATTTGACATTTGCATATTAGTGAATATGCAGACATTGGGATTTTCTTTATTAAAACCTATGTCTAGGATATTAACAAATATCAAGGTCCTTAGGGAATGTGATGACCTTCTTATGAGCAATTGGTTGACCAACTTTGACCAGACTTAACTTCTTATCCTTAAGGAATTTCGGGGTGATCTAAAAGGAAAACCTTCTTGAAATTTTGCATTCTTTTATTTGATGAGGTTTGTGATAGAAAAACCCAACTTTGGCACTTAACCCTTTTATGAGGTCCTTGCATGCATATGGTGATATCCTATCACTGCACCTGATACATAACTTTTACCATACCGCTCAAGGCAAGGGAGCCAAAAAATAAGCCAAAAAGGTTGGGTCCCTATTTTGCTGAGGTAAAATGGGGCATGTTGTGCAACCGCACAATAGATACCACTTGGTGCAGTCATGGATGGAGGGTCCTAAGAAGGGACTGTCCAAACCATGCAGCAAGAGTAAACACAATGGAAACAACACAATAGCATAATACAATGAAAGATTCAATTGCTCAATATATTAGATAATCAAAATGATCATATGCTAGGAACATGCAGGCTATAATCAATGGGTTCACATGCCTACTTTCTAGGTTACAATAGATATGCAAGATATGGCATTGAAGTGCTTTCCCGAAAAAGAATTCTCTATCTAAACTATCATTACGTAAGAACTAACTTCCTAATGCATCTAAGAGATCTATATATATCATCCTCAAGCTCATAGGATCCTCCGCATCAGCCATAAGAGGTTACAATCTCCAATGAATGATGAAATGTGTAAAAACATGTAAGTCGGCCTCCAACATATGATATTGCTCCGTAAATGAATGAAACATGGTGCAGACCTCAAGGAAGGTCTATTTGGTCCTTATGTGCCATGTGATATGTTTATTTTGGCTCCACAAGTCATGGAAGTGCTTTGCAACCTTCTCCTCTCAACTGATTGCATGAATGCTCTACTCTGTGAAAGTTGATGATCTTCTGATAGCGATAACTTCCTGTAGACAAATCTAAATCTCCTGAAATCTGAATATGATGTAGCTGACATGGCATAGAAGATAAATCCTGCTCTGCAATCTCTGATATGAAGATGCGGCAAAATGCAGTAGAAAATGTTGAATTAAAAATTACTGAACTGCAACTGAAATGAAAGAAAAGAAAAGAAAACAAATATTTTTGGTTGATGCAAGATAGCTCTGCAACTCGGGATGCTCCTGCATCACAATGTTAGTACTTTGTAAAAGTTGAGATGCCTTAATTCCAAACAATATCCATATTTGGTTTTCCATTTATTACATGGATTATGAACAATAATCATATGAAAGGGATTGTGTGTGAGAGACATGATTAAATGTGCAGTAATATCCAAAGCGGATATGCAAGTTTGCTCCCCCAAAACGATTAGTGTTGAAACGCAGCCCCTAGAAAAATACAAGTGAAAGGTACAATATGGTTATGCTTGGATGCCTAAACTGATTGTTTATAATACATGGTGATTTTTACAAATTGACAATCCAAAACTTAATATTTACAATTGTAGATAGATTCCCTATTGAATTTTGTGAAGTGTCAAAATTTTTTGCTAATTTTTCGATAATTAGGGTGAAAGCTATGTCCCATCAAAAATTACGTAGTACATTTGACTTCAGAGGCTAAAAAAATGTGTTAAAACAACATAATTTGTAAATTGTCTTAACAAAATGTCGAAGAGGACAAAAATACCTTTTTGTTGACTATAATTTTGTCAAATTTTGTTTCGGGTAAAAGTTATGGAAAAATAAAAATGGCCTGCTTTAGGCACTTTGAAAGGCAGATGGTTGGCCTAGATGTTACAATAAGTGCTACCCTGGACGGTTAGTTGAAAAACTAACAGCTAGTGTCAAGGTTGTATTAAATATTGGTGTTGCAAATAAAGTAACATAAAATGTTACCATAACTGTAGCATCTAAAGGAAATAATAAATGTCACAATAGCTTTTAGAGATAACAAATTGTATAACATAAAATGTTAGTTATCTTTAAAAGCGATTGGAAAAGAGTTAACAAGAAATGATAACTTAAACAACATAACTGTTGACTAAGTTTTTAGCATAAAAGATTAACAAAAGATGTTGATGGCTTGTTTGAAGTTGCAGGGACCTATGGTGGCCATGAAGAAAAATTTGATCATTGGAGGCCAAAAAAAAAAAAAAAGTGACAGAGGCAAACTTTGACCTGCATATACAAATGCCAACCTGCAAGAGTAAATCATGATCTCCAGATAAAATTAAATGGCCTGGTGTTTGAATCCAACCTCAATGTTTGATGCCGACCCTTGATAGAGACATCAACTAGATTAATAAATGCCTATGAAGTGTTGAAATGACTATAGGGTTGGTGGACCTCGTCAGAGAGTGGAATCCAAACAAAACTATGACCTTGAGAAAACGGTCTCAACCCTATAAATAAACTTTGACCTGTGTGGAAAAAATAGCCATGAAGTGCCTTGAAACTGTGACAACAATGAAACCATATCACTTGTGAGACAATAAAAACGTTGACCACCATGGAGATTGTTAGGGACTGGGATACCTACATCCAATGGCTACTAGACCTGAGCAGAGAGCCCAAAAGGGCTTCAAACACAAAATATGCCCTTCAGATTGTAAAGGTTGCCATGATCAA
This sequence comes from Cunninghamia lanceolata, assembly GCA_027924645.1. NCBI lineage: Eukaryota > Viridiplantae > Streptophyta > Pinopsida > Cupressales > Cupressaceae > Cunninghamia > Cunninghamia lanceolata. Next base: position 14,079,472 of record BSBN01000193.1, read on the forward strand.
TAGAGGCAACCATCTATCCAAAATGCATCTCAAACCAGTGATGAAACCACAAACGACGACCCGAACTGTGATGAGATCAGGTGATGGTTCCAATGAAAACGCTCAAATCTACCTGTGAAACCTTAAACTAGGAATAGCCAAAAAATGCCTTTGAACAACAGAGGAGGTGGCTCTAGGTAGCATGATCTTGGCCAATATGAAGCTCAAAAGAGGCAAAAATACCTAAATCACCAACAAATTCTAGAAAATAGTGAAAACCCTGGGCAAAAAATGCCCAAAAACGGGCAAAACATTTCGCCCAGATCCGAGAACAGGAAGATCAAATAGACCAAAATAAAATGCCTAGATCTACAAAACACAATTGAAGCTCCTGCAAAATCATTTTTTCTAAAAAAAAATTGTTTTTTCAACTGATAAATTCGTACGATCATAATGTCGTATGGTACAGGGGGCTGGGGGAATTGTGAAAATTGATAGGGTTCAAAATTGAGATTTGGACAATCAATCTTTACTAATTTGGGTCTTTTAGATTCAATGGTGATGCCCAGGAAATCTTGACTAGGCTTGGTATGAGATTCACTCAAAAGGGAAGAGTTTTCATAGCATGACTTTGATACCATGTTGGGATTGTCAAGATCAAAAAGCAAGAACCAAGATGGACTTTCACAAGCACAAAATAAGACAAAATGATATTTCCAAAATTTAAGTAAAATGTACAAAGAAGCCTTGCATATATAGGCAAGGTAGAGTAGGTAGGAAGGTAGGACACAACGACTAACTACCCCTCCAAAAGTGCAACACTTGTGAGCTCAAATGTTAAGTGTTTGAGCAAGTGGCAAGTATGCATGCACTAAGTGTCTCAAAAGATGAGGACACACGTCTCAACCACATGAGATGAGACAAACTCCTAAAAGTTCCTAAGTGGATTCTTAAGCATAGTGTGAATAGGACCTAGTCAATCTAGATAGGGAAAAGTTATTTTCACACTAACAATTTTTTGAAGAGTAATATTGGAAGTTATGGAGATAATGATTGTATATTTTCTTCCCCAAGAGATCAGTGTGTCCCCTCTTTCCCCCTCATATTGGATCTGTAAAGATTCATTATTTATGAATTCATTATTTATGAGTCAACCTTATGGGTAGGTGTTTATTCATGTTGGGGTGGGCTTGTTTTTAAGTCCTATGGTAAGGTGGAGAACAAGTCTTGGCCATCCATTCATTTTAGAATTTGTGTTGCAGATTTAGAGATAAAGGCTACATGGAGACTTATGTGTTTCTTTATGTAATTATTTTATCATCCCTCCATTGTAAAGAGATTTCAAGCTCTCTTATTGGTTTTGTAAATTGAGTGAAGATAATGGATTATAAATCCATTTATATTGAATTTTCTTTCTTGTTTAAGTTATAAATGTTATGGAATTTGAGTGTTGTGTTGAAAATTAATGTATGCATGTGATACTTTTCTCTAGTTGATCTATAGCAATATGATTTAGAAATTTAGATTTGAAAAAATAAGAACATTGATTTTATTTTTAAAAATATTGTTAATTTTCTTTTATATTTTTTTGTTCATATCTATTAAATTTGTAAGAAGAAGGAAATACTCTTTCTTAATTATTTTATAGATAAATGCAATGTTTAATTAAGATCATTTTATGGAAAACATATTTCTTCCATTTGAATTTAAACTATAATTTTTTTTATATAATTTATACTTTAGCAAAAGGTATATTTTTTATTAGTGAGAATGTATATATATACATTTAGTATTTTATTAATTTAATTTATGAATTCAAAATCTGTTAATATTTTCAATATGAGTGAGTATATATAAATACAAATATATATTTATTTAAAAATGAAATCTTATATATAAAATAAAGTTTTGGATTTCTGTAAACGATTGTGCCTTAGTGAATGCCTTTCATTGAGGAGACCGCAACCTTCTCAAGGCTACGCCCCTGCTCACGTTTCCTTATACATTTTAAATAGTTTATTGTAGATTTTTATATTTTTGAAAGTTCATTTTTAATAGTTTGTATATATACCTAATTTGGTGACTCTTCAGACAGAATTTAACTGTTTGTATATGTAAATCTTTCCCAATTATATCTTTATAGAAGAAACTTTGCATTTAAATTTCAAACTTTTGTTATATAAAATTCAAACAAACAGAATTACATTTTCTTGAAATTGAATTAAACAAATTCAGATTTATCAAAGAAAACATTTTAAATTGTTTTTACACCAAGAGTCAATTTTGCCAAGTTTTTTTTCATAATGAATTTCCAAATCTGGAGTTTTTAGACCCACAAATAATACAGACGATTAATAATTTTTCTGATTCTGTAGAGATCCCAAACATATCATCTAACATCTTCGATAATAGGTAAATTTCAAACCAAAAGAATGATGACTTGATTCTTTTTTCATTTTGGTGGAAATATGGATACTTAATATGCTCTTCTATGTCAAAATTTCTGGTCCTAGAATGATAATTCTTCTATGCCGATTCCTTCCCTTCTTCTTGCACAAACAAAAATAATAATAAAAACAATTTGATTTCTTACAGATAAGAGAGAGGGGTAAGCTTTAAACAAATAAAGCAAGTTTGTTCTTTTTCTAATAATAATGTTTAGAACTTTCCTAGAAATTAATGCCTTACTTGATGAGTTTTAAATTTCTAAAATTTAGGTCTTCATTTTGGAGTTAAGCTTTATTAAAAAGCGCTGTGTTCTATTTCTAACAAGGCTGCGTTGCAGTGAAGTTCCTCCTGGATGTTGGCAGGTCGGTTCTGTCAAGATTGCAACTTGATTAAATATAGCATGAGTTTAGATGGCGCCAATTGTCATGGCCTCAACTCAGACCAGTAACGTAAATGTGGTTCTGACTTTTCTATTAGCACTGGAAGATGTATTGTTTCAGTTTGCAGTTATGTCCATTCAGACCGTGTTTCTCAGTGTTTTTAATATTATATATTAATGTATTATATGCATGGAGAAGAGAGATTTGCTGTCTAGAGAGAATAACCTTTTGTCATAAAAGGGCCACCCTTATGTTTGAAAGTACGCCATTAATAGTTCTACCCACAAGTTAGAGACATTTAACAAACATGCAAGTTGCAACAAGTTTTGATAGCAGTGACTTCAAAAGGAGTTTCAAAGGCTTACCACGCCAGTTTATGACATTCACAAACCTCTTCAACAGGGTTTATTGTAGATTTGCAAATATTTTTTAGTGTTATTTATAAACAACAATCAAAGTGTAGGAAAAACATCAAACCATTCATACATACCTAAAGAACAAAATTGAGCTAGCATATGATCATTGACACTAATAAATTGATAAAATTGAAAACAAAATAGTTAGAAATAGAATTTCAGGCAGTTGCTGATTGCCAAGTAGTATGTGTGGCAGAGCTATAGCAGGTCTGTGATTGAAAGGTTTGTATGAAATCTATGTGACCACCATTTTACCCAAGATTTTAGGTTTAAAAAAAACCATTCTTATTTTTGGCAAAAAATCTTAAATAATTAAAATTTATTTATTTATTGAATATAACATATAAACTTAAAAAGTCTGCAAAACTTTTAGTTGACCACAAAATTCAATGAAGAAATTGCAGTTTAATGCTAATCAGTGAAAACATATAGTCCCCTAAAAATAATAAAACCCCATACTTCTATCTCAGCATGTTTTTCAACAATTTGTGAAACATTTATCAAAATTGAACATTAAATAGATGGTACATTATTTGTTATTTTGATGTCCTAAATAACAAGTAATGTTGTAGACATGATATTTCCATAGTCCATGATGTTAGAATTTTTAATGCTTCTAGATTAAACTGTGTATGCTTTTTTTGATTTACATTCTCTTCCTTTTCTCCTGATGATGGATCATGGAGTGTGATCGGAAACGTTGAGGCAAAAAAAGCATATACAGTTTAATCTAGAAGCATTAAAAATTCTAACAAGTAAAGTGTTAGGCTGTTAAAGCTTTATATCTTCCACGCTTATATTTATCTTAAACAACACAGGGAAATGCCTTTCCTTGCACAACAACTATCTTGATAGCATCCTTTCCTTAGGATCAAAAAATGAGGTGGAGGTGGTGGTGGAGGAGATCCAGAGCCTTCTAAAGCTGCAGGCAAAATAAATAAATAATTTTTTATTATTGATATTCAACCACATAAATAACCTCAACATATGCTACTTAATTTCTGTAAGTCAATTCAACGTAGAGACATGATCAGATTATTACCCAATAATAGTGTACACAACTATATTTGCCTAGATAGTATCGTGGCATATTACCAACATTCATATCATGGTGAGGTTGGATACCCACAAACTCCATCAACACAAGTGAACTAACCATTAAGACAAAATTATCCACTCAACATGGAGAACCATGGGGATTTTGACATGGAGAGTGAGAATTAGCTAGCACATCAGAGAATTTACATTGATGCCAAATTGAATTAGCTATAGGCCTATATTTTGCCTTTATGTAACTTGACAGGTTTCATCCATAGAACAAAATGGAATGCTAAGGAACCAACCTGAGCCAAAGCATACAACATTGCAGAGTACATTATTGCAGCCCTTCCTCTGTAAAATACAATTCTCTCTACTATAATTATAGGATGCACAATTGAATAGTTAGTGACCCCTAAGAATATTATAGCTCCATATAAGGCACCCACAATGATAAAAAGATTAATGTTGTTGTTCCTAATTTTGAATAGAACTATTTTTTAGTTAATAAGGTATTCAAAATTTTGTACATGTATTCACTAGAGGCAAAAATAAACCATAGATGTTTTGATAGTGTGTTAGCTATTTTTTTTTAAAGTAACCTATCTAAAATTGAAGTACATACTATTTTGTGCCGACCCTCTAAAATATTGTTCCAAAGAATAAGGCATAGGTAAGTGTGAAGAAGTATCTAACATTGTTATATTCAAGGCTAGGCCAATAATTCCACCATTGCTTCCACAAGCATGACTTGAATTGTCCAAAAAATGACTCAGAATACTAGGTTGGAAGCCTTAGATTCTCAAATGTTATGTATCTCTACTCCAATGTTTAGTATACATATTTTGTGCAGGCAATATATTCAATTTGTATAGAAGGATAAGGCTCACATTGCAACAACTAAATTACATACCAAATAGGAATGATAAAGAGAGTTTCTAAGCATCACCTGCATTTTCTGCAACTCTTATCAAGAATTGCTCTAATATGTACTTGGTTGGATCAATGGAAAGGTTTTGTCAAAACTTAATCAGTGTTCCCATAGTTTTGTTCCATATTAATCCACTTCAATCTTTGAGATTCTAAATTGACCGACTAGTTTAAATGCAAGGTCTTAATGCCTTTTCCCCAATGTGCCATTACAACAATGAAATAGGTCTTCCACTTTGAAGTACAGGCTTTGGCCACCACCCATAAATACTTCAAAATTTCCTAGGTGAAAGCACATCTTAGACATAATTATAATGCTTATGTTTCAATTTAGATAGAGTGACCACATTTTAAGCAACAGATTGATTTACATTGACTTTTGTTTTTTTCTTTCACCAACAGATATAATAATAAAGAGGAAACAATAACAGATATAACAATAAGGATGATGATGATTTGTAACTGACTTTAGCCCATAATTTATTCTTTTTCATCTATATGAAATGTCTAAAAATGTTCAAAACCTCTATTAAATCAGAGGGGATTTTGTTTTTCTTCATCTGTATGTTGCAGATCAATCCCAAGTGTTAGGATGTTATTGATATTAATGTCATGCTTGTGTGTCCTGGAGATGAAGAAGCACAACTTCACTCTTTTGGAAGTAGTAAAGTAGTAGATTTGCAATGGAGATACTGGAGATTAAGAAGCATAACTTCACTCTTTTGGAGTTATCTCACATAATGTTTCTCTCGTTTACATGTGTGTTTCGTTCTCCTATTTGCTTGGTTCTATTCCTTTCAATTACTCTACTTTCTCAGGCACTCAAGAGAGCATAAGACAATATGTTTAGCTGAGTACAAGGTTGAGTTTGTTCACAACAACAAAGAGGAATTGAATTCAATCTCAAATGAAGTAAAAAAAAGTAGCATTCACTTTGTACACTACTATTTTTGTGAAGAAGAGACACATATTGGCAGTAGAAGTAGTAGGATTAAGAAAACTCATATGCAATGGATGTAGGGATGAATGTGAGCATGTTAAGATTGCATAAAGAATGTATGATGGCAGTCATAAATCTATAAAAAGCATTAATTTGCAGCCTTAGATTGTTTTTTCAATAGCGCAAGAATAGGGGACATCACATAGGGAAAAGAAAAACTTGTGTGGCAAATGCATTGGAAACATTAGGTCAATTAGCCCATTGTTTGTTATAGGCCATAAGGTGCCTAAGAAATGCCAATTTCTTGATAAATAGATGTTGGAACATGACCAACCATGGTTAATCTTTTGCTGCCAACATTCCTAATGGTCACTTAGTATGAGTTATGACCAAAAGTATAGCTTTATTAGTCACTGTGCACGGAATACTAAATAACAGTCTTCATTTCTGTTGTAAGACATGTACAAGCCAAGATTCAAACCTGGAACCTCTGCTTACCATGCCGAGTACTCTCCCACTGAGCTACTAACCCTTCACATGTTTGTGCTCTACAGGACCATGGGTTGAACTTTCAACATCTTCAGCCATATCATATATGTAATGGGTGGGAGGAATTTGTCAAACGGGATGAGCTCAAGTGGTAGGAGTATGGTGCTTCCAAAGCGGAGCCCTTGGTTCACATTCCTGTGAGAGATAATAACATGTTAAAATTAGGTTATAAATTGTATCCAATTAATTGGGTGTGGTGTACCCCAATCTACAATGTGAAATGTAACTCTCATGTGAATTTGACATGAGATGTCATTTGGGTAAAATGCCACATCCAACTCATTGGGTGTGCTCTAGTGCAATTTAAGGAGGTGTGTTGGTAGTGCATAGAGGGCCTTCGCTATTAAAGAAACTCAAAGTATAGTAACAAAAATATACACCATAACATAAGAGTCAGAGAACTAGGTTTTGACATTTGCATTGGACCATATATTAGGCTTGCCATAGTTGTATTGTTTTCTAAGGCCCATCATTACCATACAAAAATGAGGTTGGGTGAGATGAAGGGTGTGAGAATGGTGTAAATTGAGGGCTACACCAGTAAGTGCACCATTGCTTCCACAAGCATGACTTGAAGTGTCCAAAAAATGACTCAGAATACTAGGTTGGACGCCTTAGATTCTCAGATGCTATTTATCTCCACTCCAGTGTTTAGCATACATATTTTGTGTAGGTAATATATACAATTCATATAGAAGGATAAAACTCACATTGCAACAACTAAATTACATGCCAAATAGGAATGATAAAGAGAGTTTCTGAGCATCACCTGCATTTACTGCAACTCTTATCAAGAATTGCTCTAACATGTACTTGGTTGGATCAATGGAAGGGTTCTGTCAAACAGTTCACGTGCTTTGTGTATGCTTCCTCATTTTGTAGTGACTACAATCTCTGATGAAATTAATATGCCCTTTGATAGATGTTCATGCCCTAGTTTTTGCACACACAAGGAGTCTGGGAAATGTTGTGAAATTCAACATTTCACCTACCATTCACATCATAGCTTTTTTAAAACTTTTCCATCAAATCCACCTTGTGCGCAGCCTGCTACTATATCAATCCACAAAAACCCAATAATTTAGGGAAAAATATGGCCAACTATAGACACCTCTCCACACATTGCCATAGATGTCCGTCAAATTCAAAAACACAATAAACAAAAAATCATAAATGTGCCAAGTCACTGCAATAGTGGCGACATTAATTCCAACCTTGAAATCTACACTTTTTTCTTGCCTCGTGCAACTCCCGAACTAGTCTAGCATCCTGCAACCGCAGATGAGTGAGCTCAAAATTTATGCCTTCTCTTACCTCGTGAAATCCCCCGACTATTCTGACATCTTGCAACCATCAACCTCAACCAGTAACAGTTTAGCAAACCTGCTCGCCCTTATCCTCCGAGCATGTTCCTATTACAAACTTTGGACTCCACATTACCTACAAGGAAATTTGTTTCATGATTTGCTAAGAGCGGTGAGTTTAATCACATGTTAAAAAAACCCCTCCACTATAGTTCCATGGCAGGAACTAATAAGAGTGTCCATCTATTTTGTTATGATGTGCTTTTATATTTATGATTCCCTCTCAATAATCCTTAATTAATTATTTAATAATGATGAGTTTTAATTTCTAATTTTAAGCATTCATTTAATTTTTTATGATTTTATCTATTTTTCTTAAAATTAAATAATTGAGTTTAGTTTAGTTTATTTAAATATTTAAAAATGATTAAAATATTTATTTTATAATTTGTAGTTATTAACAATTTAGAATAAACTTATTAAATAATTATTTTTAACAGATAACCTAATTATATTATTTCAAATAATGTAAACGGGTATATGCACAAAGTTGTGGGACCAAAAAGTTGCCACTTTAGCTTTTTGCTCCCATGCAAGAGATATAACGTGTTCATGTTATCTCTTGCATAAAGTGTTTTTAAAAAAACTCAAACCCCTGCGGCCTTTTCTACAGTTTTGGAAGGAAAAACCAGTCACAAGAGCGTGAGCGCATTGGAGGAATGAGAAATCAAGCAAATTCTAAGAGTAATTGACATTTTCACCATGCCATCTCACCAATCCCACTCCCAACGATGTCATGAAGGAAATGTAGAGGGTGTAGCAGCCAAAGAAGGTAGGGTTTGATTGATTTTTGTGAGTTTGATTTTTTTTTTTTTTACTTTTGCAATGTTTGATTAGTTTTTTATATTGAATTTATAGTCAATGAGATAGCACAAAACACAGATCCAACAAAGGAGGGTCAAAACAACCCCGAAAACCCTCAAAACCCTCAAAACCCCCCACCTTCATGTCCTAACCATGAAAGAGATACATAGGAAAACTATTTAGGGCAAACAGAAGAAAATAAAAGAACATCTTCAAACCCTAATTGAAACATTAAATAGTCTGTGCAAACATTGATCATGAATAGGAGAGCACTTGCCAAGTCATTAAAGGTTAATGTTTCTCACACTGAATCATTGACAAACCAAATCACTGAATTTCATGACTATAGGGAGAGACTATGTCGACAAATTATCTTACGAACAAGTGAAGGACCAAAAAATTATAAAATCTGCATTATGTTCACAATTTATCAATCCTAAAACTGGTCAAATATTAGAAGAGACTTGCAAACACTTCTTAATTCATTGGTGTAGGAATGAAGATATATCTTGAAACTTTTGGGATAGATGGTACATGGTGTTTGATGAGCGGACATGCAACAACAATGAGGTGCCACAATATTTTTTGAGGAAACTCTATTGTGAGTTTGTCCTCAAGAAGGTTCCTAATTATTTTGACATTCAAGAGTTCCAGGGCAAAGGTGGTGGCTTTGTCCAAGATAGAGAGGGGACATAGTGAGACCAAAATTGTGTACTTAGACTCCTGATGAGGCCAACACATGTGTCACTCCCTTCGACTTTTAAGGAGAGTATTGAGGTGGAGACATTGCATTCATTGAGTGCTCTCATGCAGTCTCTAGCACATCATGATGATGATCTCACCTAGGCTGATGAGGGTGAGAGCAGCAGACGCCATTTGTCCCCACATCTTTGCAGTTCATGTGGGAACTTGTACGATTATAAGACACAAGACTCTTGACAAGATGCTGCAACGTAGGGGCAGCAACCAGTGATGGACACATTCGTATTGGATGATATTGTTCTCATAGATGACCTCTTATAGCGTACATTTGGTATTGACTCACAGGTAATTTTTTAAAAGGTTCATATTGATTTAATATATTTGTATTTGAAATTTGTAATTAATTTTATATGATTATCTATATTATAAGTCAAAATTAATGTATGTGATTGTCTACATAATGAAATTCCAGGGTCAGAGTCTTCATCTTGCCTCTGTTAGCCTTCCAGTGGTGGGTTATGAGAGGAGGTCAAGTCAATAGGTATTTAATTTATCACATGATCATAAATATAGTACATATATCAATGGTAATATTATTTAGTGACAATTTGATAGTTTCAATAGGGAGCTTCACTAGCACCTCCATGATTTCCTTGGTCTCCTAGATGTAGAACCACTTTTACGGAGGTAAATTTAACCATTTGTAATCATTATGCATTTAAATAATGTAATGTATCTATGTTGGTTGAATAACCTTGAACTCTATTTTTAGATGTTGAATATGGAGACTCCTCATCTTTGTTAGTCAGTGGAGGCAGGCATTTCTATAGTTGTGTTGTCTTTAAATCCTTTGACTGAGATATGAGCTAGTAACATGTAAATGTCATTTTGTATTTCTTGTTTTATCTCATGTCATTTTCAGATGTACATAAATGATATTTATGTTTAGTTAATTTTGCTTCTTGATGCTTCTCACAGGAGGTCACAACTCCAACCCATCTAGCTATGGACGAAAGAGAGAAAGGATGATCGAGAGGGATCATCAACTAGCGGTAAGTGATCGATTATATATACGATGATATATTTCATGTTTTCTATATTAATGTGCATATTTTTTTGATTGTATTAACATGTGAAGCTGCAAAAATCTCTGTCAAGCAGGTCTAGTGGACAGGAGAGAGAGGATGAGTCATTGATTGGCTCTCCATCTTCACAGCCAAGCAAGGACCGCTGATTATTTGATAACAGTTCATAAGAAACTAGATTTTGGGACATTTTTGTATGCCTAGATGGATTTGTATACATACTTTTGTATGTTACCAATGAATATCTTTGTATATGCTTGTATGACTTTGTTTGTGCATGCCTATATGGCTTTATATATAGACTAGATGTTATGTTCATGACATTATGTATATGACAATTTACATTAAATATTTAATATGATGATCAATTATCATTATAGGAATTTGGTTTTACACATGCCAATTGTATTTTCTTGAAAGTTTATAAATCATTTTTAAATAATCTATTTTGTGCATTCTTGCAATCATTGCATTCCATAAGACTTTTCATTTCTTTGAGGCATCATGTCAAATAGTTCACGCGCCTTGTCTATGCTTCCAGGGTGCTGCCACAATAATGGGTTACACTTTTTGGGACATCCTGATTTTTACTGAAATCACATATTTTTAGAAAATATAATGATTGAAACCTTGAAAGGTTCCATTTAAAGGATTTTAATTGAAGAAGGTTTGATCAAACCCCCTTGGATAGAACCCCGCTAGTTTTAAACCATACCTATAATGGAGTCTCCTCTACACCTATCAAAATGTTGATAAAAAACCACTTTTGATTTACCTTTTGGGGGATCAAATGAATTCATTTAAAATTTATGTTTTGTAAGTATATAGTCCTTATTATAAGATTCCCAAAAAAGTATAATTTTAAATATATTTAATTTGATTATTATATTTATTTTTTATTTCTTGTGAATGTAGGTTTTTCACCAAACATCAAGTTCTCTATTCTACACACATGGAAAATTAGTAAATTAGTGAAAAAAATTCTAAAAAAAATCTATGCCCTAGGTATTAAAATGTCCTTGTTTCAACAAAAAAAAATTGAATTTCGATACATACAGAAAAAGTTATGTTTTACGGAATACGCCTACGTCTAAATTATAATTGGTTTGACTTCAAAACTTAATTAAAACAAATATTCAACAAAACATTATAAAACCAAATGCATTCCCTATATATCAGTGTTACCAATTTAAATTCAAAAGAATCAAAATTTTATCCTTTGTAGAAAAAAAGTTATGTGCTACAGAAAACACATCGCTTTAAAAAAATGTTGTTTACTATTAAAAACTAGTTATCAAAGGAGACACAATTTTTTTTTACAATTTAACTCTAATTTTTTTAAAAAATTTATATTTATAATCTACAAACAAAACATCACAAATCACTAGTTCACATCATCTTCAAATTCCTAATGGTTTAGTGTCTATAGGTGTCAGAAGGTGAAGATTTAGTTCAAAATGTTGATTTCAATGTCAAGTTTGGCCAAAAAGTATAACTCATTATTGTGGGATGAGCCTCCACACTTTACATACATGTCTACAAGGGTAGTTGCAAATACAACATGTGACAAAATTCCTATATCCTTTATGTTTTGATGGTTGTCCACACCCTGTTCCCCAGATCCCATTTTGGCATAGGCAAGGAGGATGTTAGATAAGGTTGTGCAATTTGGTTTTAGACATGCCAATTGCATTTGGTTGAAAGTTTCTTTAGTGCATTTGCTTGAAAGTTTCTAAAGCCTTATGAAAAATCTATTTTGTGCATATCTTGCAATCATTGCATTCCATGAGACAACATTTCTTTGAGGCATCATGTCAAACAGTTCACGTGCCTTATATATGCTTCCACACTTTGCATAAATGTCTCGCAGGGTAGTTGCAACTACAATATTTGACAAAATTCCTATATCCTTTATGATTTGATGGATGTCCATACCATGTTCCAAAGATACCATTTTGGCACAGGCAAGGAGGATATTAGATAAGGTTTTGGAATTTGGCTTTACACCCACCAATTGCATTTGCTTGAAAGTTTCTAAAGCCTTATCAAAAAATCCATTTTGTTTATATATTGCAATCATTGCATTCCATGAGATGACATTTCTTTGAGGCATCATGCCAAAAAGTTCACATGCCTTATCTATGCTTTCACACTTTGCATACATGTCTCCGAGGGCAGTTGCAACTACAACATAGATAACAAAATTTCCATATCTTTTATGCTTTGATGGATGTCCATACCATGTTCCAAAGATCCCATTTTGGCATAGGCAAGGAGGATATTGGCTAAGGTTGTGGAATTTGGCTTTACACCCGCCAATTGTATTTTCTTGAAAGTTTATAAAGCCTTATCAAAAAAATCCATTTTTTTGCATATCTTGCAATCATTGCATTCCATGAGATGGCATTTCATTGAGGCATAATGTCAAATAGTTCACGTACCTTGTATATGCTTCTACACTTTGCATACATGTCTACTAGGACAGTTGCAACTACAAGGTCTAACAAAATTCTCATATCCTTTATGCTTTGATGGATGTCTATACCATGTTCCAAAGATCCCATTTTGGCATATGAAGGGAGGATGTTGGATAAGGTTGTGGAATTTGGATTTACACCTCTCAATTGCATTTGCTTGAAAGTTTCCAAAGCCTTATTAACAAATCCATTTTGTGCATATCTTGCAATTATTGGATTCCATGAGATGTCATCTCTTTGAGGTGTTCTGTCAAATAGTTCATTTGCCTTGTCTCTACTTCCACACTTTGAATACATGTCTACTAGGGTAGTTTCAACTACAATAGATCTAACAAAATTCCCATATCCTTTATTCTTTGATGGATGTCCATACCCTGTTCCAAAGATTCCATTTTGGCATAGGCAGGGAGGATGTTGGCTAAGGTTGTGGAATTTGGCTTTACACCTGCTAATTGCATTTTCTTGAAAGTTTCTGAAGCCTTATGAACAAATCCATTTTGTGCATATCTTGCAATTATTGCATTCCGTGAGATGGCATCTCTTTGAGGTGTTTTGTCAAACAATTTATGTGCCTTGTCTATGCTTCCACACTTTGCATTTACATCTGCCAATTGCAAAGTGTGGAAGCGTAGGGGCAAATCCATTGTAATGAGATCATCATCTTCTCAAAAGAGTAGGTCAAAACATATATATTTTTATTTTTGTAGCTTTTCAATGGAACACTTGCAAATGTAATTTCCGTGAGGATCGAACACGCAACCAACATATGACTTGCTCTGAAAAATGCCTATGTTGTAATACTTAACTCCCAACACTTAATTATTTTTTTGAAAAAACTTGAAAACTTTAAGAAATGCAAATGAGTTGTATATGCACAGAAAAAGTAAACAAAAGTGCATTATACCATACCAGGGTAATTTCATTACTTTCAGATCCAATAACTAATAATAATAAAAATAACTAGTTGTAAAATTACAAGGGTTTTTAAAAACAAAAGCAGTTTACAAACATTGAAAGAAAAGAGTGGATAGTAGATATTTACATGAACTGTAAATATAATAGAGAAAGTTACGCTTCACAAGTTTTGCATGGATCTGTGAAGCAAATCATCTAATACCTACACAATGAATTTTTTGCAATATTTTACAATGAGACTTTCGTGCATGTTCTGCTGTGAGACGTCCCAATTGCATTTACTTCTTTATTTCCCATTAATCAAATCTACGTTACAGATTGTTTAGGTACTCTGGATTTTTTTATTTTTTATTTTTTTCCCTTTTTATCAGAAGGAGAGAGGGAGATAATTGGAGGAAGAACCTCTTTTGTGTTTAATTTGCATGTGTACGAGTCATATTGTGTGTTTCTTTAAGTTATTATAATTATTCCAAATTGGAATTGGGGTTAAATTCACAAAATTTAGCATCACATGTTCGTGTGACATTATAATTGTAGTCTTTTGGGGCAGCAGGCTACAGGCAAAGTCACTTAAGATCCTGAAGAGCAAAAAACTGCCAAACTTTGACGTAGTAGTTCTCAAAATTCATGATAGATGAAAATGTTATGTTTAGACCTATAGGTGCATGTGGGGTCCATCCATAATAACCTCTCTCAGTTTTAGTCAACTCCAATACGTTTGACCATGCCAAAATCCAATGCATTCTTGTAAAATGCTTCAGTTTCATGCAGTGGAAAGGTGCTAGGAGTGACATTTTGCATTCCACATATCGTGGGGCCAAACCAACAACACCAATGCATTGGGGTGGGTGGGTAAATGCTATGGGAGGTCTTGTTTTGTGCACCAAGTGTCTCATTCATTAGGGGCAGCAAGCTACCGACAAAGTCACTTAAGATTTTTAAGAGCAAAAAACTACCAAACTTTGACAGAGTAGTTCTCAAAATTTGTGGAAGCTAGGAATGTTTCATTTGGACCTATAGGTGGATATGGGGTCCATCCACAATAACCTCTCTCTATTTTGGTCAACTCCAATCTGTTTGACACTACCGAAATCAAATGCATTCTTGCAAAATGCTTCAGTTTCATGTAGTGGAAAGGTGCTAGGAGTGAAATTTTGCATTCCACAACTTGTGGGGCCAAACTGACTATACCAACGTGTTGGGGTGGGTGGATAAATGCTAGGGGAGGTCTTTTTCCATGTGCCAAGTCTCCCAGTCATTTAGGGCAGTAGGCTACTAACAAAGTTAGTTAAGATCCTAAGAGCAAAAACTGCCAAACTTTGAGGGAGTAGTTCTCAAAATTCATGGCAACTAATAATTTTCCATTCAGACCTATAGGTGCATGTGGGGTCCCTCCACAATAACCTCTCTCAATTTTGGTAAACTCCTATGATAAGTGAATCAAAATGAAGATTTAAATATGAATCAAATGTAAACAACAAGCGATTATACCTTCCTTTTGACTCACAAATCCAAGAGGGAAGGAGTTGCACCCAATTAGTCTCCTCAGATTTTACCCATGATTAAGATGACTAATGTGGATTGCTCAAATGCTCAACACAATGTAAGATGAGAGACAAGGTGGATGGATAGATTAGATGGGATTGAGGCAAGATTTTGACATTATGATAGTGGGATGAAGGAGATTGTGGAGAGATTTTGGTAGAAGTTTGGTGCATGAAGGAGTCTCTCTCAAATGGCTTGGAGAGGGTTTCATTTATAGAGTTTCTGAAAGGAGGATGGAGGGTGAGGATTGAAGGATGAGATCAAGGGCTAGGAATCAATGAGAGTTAGAGTTAGGATTGGGTTCATAGCCTTGTGACAAGTGTCACAAGGAGAGTGGATGAGGGAGATCAATGGTTGAATCTTGGTCAATGGGATTGGAGGGCTCTCATTAAAAGTGAATTTTAAATTCACATGGGGAGAGGTGTGGAGGATTAAAATGAATAAAAGATTCATTTTGGGAAGAGGGGACATGACAAGTGAATTTTTAATTCACCTTTATGTGGAGATGTGAAGATGGTACTCTTACATGTGTAAGAGAATGATAAATGAGGTGTAAGGAGGATTTGACCATTTGAATAAAAGATTGATTTTTATTCAAAGGTGCATGGAAGAAGGGGATAAGCAAGGTTAATTGAGTGTTTAGCTTAATTAACCTAGGTTTAGGGGATAGGTAGGCTAGGGTAGGTTAGGGTAGGTCAATTAGTAGGCTAGATCAATTAGATACCCATGATTTATCTAATTGATGAGGATTAGGGAAAAGGAGAATTGAACCAAATAAATATTGGGAATATTTATTTGATTAATGAGGGATAGTGTTGTATGGTCCAAGTGATAAATTAAATGAATTAATTGATTACAAGGGATAGACAGATGGTTAGGGATAAATTGGTGTAGAGGTATGGGAAACCGGTTTGCAGAGCAAGCCAATTTTAGGTGTCTACAACTCCAATCCATTTGACCGTGTCAAAATCAAATTCATTCTTGCAAAATGCTTCAATTTCACGCAACACAACCTTGCCAGGTGCCATATTTTTTGTTCTGCTCATCATGGGGCTGAACTGACTATGTCAAGTCTTTGAGGTGGGTGGCTAAATACTAGGGGAGGTCTCATTTCATGTGCCAAGCATCCCAGTCGTTTCAAGTTGTAAGCTACCCACAAAGTCACTTTGTTGGTTGCTTACAACCCGGAATGATGGGATGCTTGGCACACTAAATGAGACCTCCCATAGCATTTACTCACCCACCTCAATGTGTTGGTGTAGTCGGTTTGGCCCTATGACATGTGGAATGCAAAATTTCACGCCTAGCATCTTTTGACTTTGTTGGTAGCTTGCAGCCCAGAATGACTGACACTTGGTGCACGAAACGAGACCTCCCCTAGCATTTACCTGCCCACCCCTATGCGTTGGCATAGTCGGTTTGACTCCATGGATTGTGGAATGCAAAATATCACTCCTAGCACCTTTCCACTACATGAAACTAAAGCATTTTGCAAGAATGCATTTGATTTCGGCACATACAAATAGATTGGAGTTTACCAAAACCAAGAGAGGTTATTGTGGATGCACCCCATGTGCACCTATAGGTTTAAACAGAATATTCCCAGCTACCACAAACTTTGAGAATTGCTCCATCAAAGTTTGTTAGTTTTTGCTCTTAGGATCTTAAGTGACTTTGTTTGTAGCCTGCTGCTCCGAATGACTAGGTCACTTATGTTGAATGGTACAAGACAACTGAGAGGGGGGTGAATTAGTTGTATAAAACTTTAACCTTTTAAACCACAATCAATTTCACAATCACTTAACTTACTTTCCTTATTCCGTTATGAGCATTAAACATGAAAAGAAGAATCAAAACATGAACACATCAACACTAGATTTTTACATGGAAAACCCTAAATAGGGAAAAACCACGGCGAGTGTTAACTCACAAAATAATGTAGTAACAATACTAAATATCAAAAGAGGCTCACTGCCAAAAGGGTGAACTACCCAGGGCTCACTGCCCAATTGAAAGGCTCATTGCCAGGGTGGCTCACTGCCAAAGGGTGGCTCACTACCGGGGGTGGCTCACTACCAAGGGTTGAAATGATTTATTAGCATCTACACCATGCCTAATTTCAGTTCCATTGAAGCACAATACAACTCCTCTGCTCTTCTCTACTCTTACACTTTGCACTTATCTTTGCATCTTCACCCAATCACACCTCAAACATGAATTCATTACATATATTTATACAATTCATCAATCTTGGAATGTACATCAAGGTCGGCATTATAATCATCAACCATTGGAACAATCTCCAAGGTTGGCATACATACATACATCAAATTAGGACTAGCCCTAAACAAACTTGTGGACTAAATGAATAAAGGAGTACTTCATGCCTTAGCATGGACTCAATTACATCTTCACACACTATCACATGCTTCTACAATTCAAGAAATTCATTCGCAAAGAGTGTTAATCATCCAGGTCAGCCAGACTGGTGCAATCATCAAGAATAGTTGAACACACGCTTCCAAGATCTTAATTATAGCTTGTGGATTGAACACATGCCTTCAATGCATATAGGGGAAATCAACAAACATCATAGAATCATTTGGAAACTAGAAAAACCAACTGCAATAGATCCCAACTTATTTCACTTGAAGATGGATCACATACTATTCTCAATCAGAAACTGTCGAACTCTGCTAATTAGAAACTTGCTTTCTAGAGCTTCACATCACATATTCTTTGGAATGAAGATGACTAAGGACCTTATAATATTAAGTCTAGAACTGCAAAACCAAACTCCAATCTATGGAGAAATGCAGAGCAAAACACTTTCTCCTTGTCACTCATCAAACCTTGCCAAACACAGTCTTCACACTGGTGAAAGGAAATTTTTTTGTACAGTGATCCGGACCACCAAATTATGGATTTAGCATCTTTAGAAACTTCTCTAAATCATATTCAAAGCTCATACTCCAGTCTTCACACAGAGAAAATGCGGAGAAAACTACTCAGATAATGTTCTTCAATCAATCAACAGACAATAATATTAGAAGATATGGTTGACACAAATGACAACACATATATGTTGACATCAATGACAACACCAATTAGCACATACTTGCAACAATCTCCCCCTTTGTCATTGATGGAAACATATGATATCAAAAACATGTTCTACCATCAATATATAATTCTATATTAGAACTCCCCCTTTATTTTTATACCTCTGCACTCTAATCAAATTACTTTACTTTCAGTAGCATTCAAGCTAATGTTAACATTTAAAGCATTAGAGATACAAGAACACAGAAGAACATAACCATAACACTAGATTTACATGGAAAACCAAAGAAGGGAAAAACCACGGTGAGCAAGCTGCTTGGGTTTACTGTCCAAATCCAGCCTCACAAATAAGAACAAGATTACAATATTATTTATGGGCTACAACCCAAAGGAAGATGCAACTCCCTGAATAGTTACAACTTTTGCAAAACTTATCTGACTCAAAATTCTCCATACAAAACTAAATGTTGATAACTTTAGCGTCTGCACAACTATTTTACCTCCTTACTACAATAATACCAACTTTTGCAACATTAAAACATCTTCAAGAACTCTTCATCATCACAATGCCCATAATCACCTCTGCAACTATATTATATCACATGAACTGATCCTTAGTACATTTCATCATCATATCTACTTCCAGATCTTTTTCCTTGGTTGACCAAGATGAAATAAATAAAATGAAACATGTAGTGGCCATAATAGTTGGCTCCCAAACATATGCGGTAAGTAAAATTCTAATGCAGTTCAAGAGAAAACATAATCAAGTCCTATTTTACCTTAGCACACTCTTCTAAGATGGCACACACTCCTCACACACAGGAAAACTTCATTATACACCAAGTCAGATCTGCAACACTCATCCTTCCTTGTATTTGACTCTAGACCGAAAGTGGTACCGGAGAAGACAAAATTACATCATACGGACCACTTACTAAATATTATATGACTTGCAAAACATTCATGTATACTTCTCTTAACATCTTGGGGTATTTCATGCTGGCGCAAATACTTGATCTCTGATGCTAGTGTCCAACCTCTTCTTACATAGTCTTAAGATAAAACTATGAGAACCATACTTGCAGTGAACTTAATCATTTAAAACTTGAACATAACATACCAACTAGTCATAAGAGCTTATTATTCAATCAACAAGACCAGTTACAACTCATAGTGAATTGCGATGGCTTCCACTATCTCCCCATGGTTTACCTCAATTAGCACCAAAGCATGTCTTCAGACAACTGACTCCGGAGAAGCAACTGACTTACATATTATCATTTGAAACTTGAAGTATACATACTTTTGACTCATATCTACATGTTCTTCAAGATGCAACATCATATCTTCATTTGCGAAGAGCTACAGAGCATTCTCTTGTCTCCCTATTACTGTAATTACCCTATTTCTACACTGTCTTCACACTTTTGTCTCCAAAACATCTTGTGGTAAGCGTTATGACCTCAAACCTAAAACATAGGTACTTGAGTACAATATCTAGTCATTAGTCCAATCCACAGGCCCTTACCTTCAATTGTGGTAGAATGCGGTACATTCTTGTAAGCCTGTAGCACCTTCCCTAACTTGTACTACACTTAGACAATTTCCTTCAATCTTTTACAACTTTCTTTGTCATGTAGTAAGTATCATGAGTTCATATCATCATCATTTAGTAAGACCCCAACTCTGCTCAACACAGACTTCAAACATAAAATATCAAGGTTTGTGAACTTACACATGAACTTTAGAAGATATGGTATGATCATGTATAGATGATACTGATCCATCTCCTTTGGTTGCAGAGCATATATTCATCCTTCTGTTCTTTGCTTCACAATACATCTGATTACTTATTCTATAATGTCTTCATTGATCACCATACTGCTGTAATCTCCCTTTGACATCATTTATACTCTTCCATACTGCATCTCTCCATACCACTGTTGACATCAATGACAACCCATATGCAACATACTATTCTACTCAATCTCAAATCAAAACATGAATGTAAAATTCTCACATGGATCACTGAATTGCCAATTAGGATCGATTGGAGGGCCAACGACTGCTGAGTCTATAGTCATTGGTGTTGTTGGGGGCATTGTAGTGATAGTACCGTGTTGGAAACTTGCTGGTGTTGTCATTGATGTCAACTCCCAACAGATGGTTGAGTTGGTTTCCAAGTGCTTTTGAGAAAATTTTATAAAAAGATGTGTAGTGTGACAAAGGTACTCTCAATGTTATGCTCTGAATTTCTTCCCAATGGAAGATATGCTTGTGCAGTTTGGAAGTATTGATCAGAGGTGTTCAAAGGTATCATATCCAAAGTTTTAGGTTCTGGATCATGTGGAAGTATAAAATGTGTTTGACAGAATATTTGACTAAGAAGGAGGTTGTTTAGGAGAAATGAGAATGTTCCACATTTCTCTGCTTTGAGATTTCCTAACTTGCAGATCTGGGAGAATGCTTATATTATCTGTATCCACCTTCCTTTGAAGTTTCCAATGTTGGGATGCTCCACAAGTTTAGTTCTTGTGTTGGTGATCACTAACATTATGTCCTAACGTGCATAATGAAGACATTTTTTAATTCAGACGGTTGTGTAGTGTTGTAGAAGTTCATGATGACGAGTATTCTAGGAAGGTGTGTGAATGCTTTGGAGTGTCTCTCTCTGGTCCGCAAGATGTTCTTGGACTTGGAGAAGTGTGAATATGGCCATTAGCTCAGGTATGGATGACCTGGGTTATTAGCGCCATTTGTGGAGGTACCTCATGGATTATGGATGTGATAAGTAGCTTGATGATACAAAATTGAGTCCTGGCTATCCCTTGACATGGTCCACTTTCACTTATTTCCACCACGAAAGTGTTTAGTGCTGACCTAAGTAATGTTGCATGTGTAATGCACACACTTCATTAGGACTGACCTAATTGAGATAGGTCTTGGTTATAGTGTTGGATCTAGGGCATACAACTGAGAGGGGGGTGAATCAGTTGTATAAAAACTTGCTCTACTTCAAACACTTGATTCTTCTTTGTTAGTTAACAGCATATCAATTAACCATCCATGAAAGCATAATGCATAAACACAAGAGCAGATAAACATCAACACTTTGAACACCAAGATTTTGACGTGGAAAACCCGGTTAAGGGAAAAACCACGGGGTGATTAACCCAAGGATTATTCTCTATTAGAAGAATAAGAAAAATGAATGGCACATGCCAATTAGGGCTCACTGCCCGAGCACATTGCTCACAAAGAGGTACACTACCTACAAGGAGACACACTGTCTACAAAGTGATAAGAATCACAATCTTGAATTGGAGAATGACATCTCTACCATGTCCAGATCAGTTCCATTTAAGCCCAAAACCCTTGCTCTGCCTTTCGCACTTCTCTTTGCTATTCCACACTCATCCCCACAATCCACACATCAAAATGAATTCTCAAACACTTATTTATACAAGACATCGACTTAGGAACAATCATCTAAGTTGATAAACATCACAATAACATCCGCAAGGCGTGTAGAACATCCGGTCGACATCCAGTCGGCCTGTTACAGGAAGAACACCAACAATTGGTAGCCATAACATCAAATCCAACTCTAACTTCAATGCGGACCGCCAACACGAACTAGATATGATCTGATGATCATCATAACCTTCCCTGAATCATCAAAAACATCCGCACTTCATTAGCTTACCAGAATTCTTCTCTTCATCATCTGGTACTTCAAGAACACAGTCTGTCGCCATTGTCACAATGTAAAAGGTACTTCCGGACCTCAAAATCATACACAACTTGGGATAACACATCACAAGGACATCCCAAACACTCCTTCCAATCCGCAGATTAGGATAATACAATTCCGGACCTCACCGGACCTTTCTGTGATCCTCTGTCACCTCTAAACACTTGCCGGAACTGGTTCCACACAGACAACCACAACTTCTTTAGATCTTCATGCGGACCTCTGAAATCTTAGCTGAAGCATCTCAAGACTCATATCTACAAACCCTTTAATCTGCATCCTCTAGTTTTCAACCTATACAGTACATTTGCCTTCTTCTCATCACTGTTCTTCACTGTTCTGGATGGAGACTGATTTCCTCAATAACAACAGCACACAACTCATCCAAACCTTCTTACCAATGCAATATGAGTAAGCTGACATTAATGACAGCACTGGTTCACCTCATACTTGCAACAATCTCCCCCTTTATCATTGATGGCAACATATGATGTGAAAAACCATCAAGACAAGAACTTCTCCTTTCTGTCACAGCTCCCCCTATCAACAACAACTTTTCACATGTCTTCTCTTCCTTTACTACTCCCCCTTTGAACATCAACCACTTGTTTTTCACATGTCTTCTCTCCCCCTTTGACATCAATGGCAAAGGGCTCATACTTGCAATTCTAATACATCAGAATCATACCAGCTGCTCCCCCTTAGTAGCAGCTCCCCATCATCAATCCGGATCACAAGATATGACTGTGATATCCACCGGACTGATGCACATTAGTGCATCCTAGTTCATCACCGGAGGGGTCATGACCCCTAACTTCTCCCGGAGATATTCAAAAGAGTCCTTGGGAAGAGGTTTAGTAAAGATATCTGCAATCTGATCCTTGGAGGGTACATACTCCAATCTGACTTCTTCCTTATTCACTTGTTCTCTCAAAAAGTGAAACTTGATAGATATGTGCTTAGTCTTAGAATGCAATACCAAATTCTTAGAAATATTAATTGCACTTGAGTTATCATAGAAAATTGTGATAGGCTCCTCATATTCAATTTTAATGTCTCTTAGCATCTGCTCCATCCATAAGATTTGAGTGCAACTACCTACTGCTGTAATGTATTCTGCTTCAGTTGTAGACAGAGATATTGCATCTTGTTTCTTGCTTAGCCAAGAAACCAATCTCTTCCCTAAAAAGAATGCTCCACCACTGGTGCTCTTCTGGTCATCCACATCTCCTGCCCAATCTGCATCTGTGTAAGCATGAAGAGAGAAATCTGGATCTCTAGGGTACCATTGACCATACTCAACTGTTCCTTTCAAGTACCTAAAAATTCTTTTGATTGCCATAACATGAGATTCTCTAGGATCAGCCTAGAATCTTGCCACAAGACCAACAACCTGCATTATATCTGGTCTAGTCTGAGTGAGATACAACAATCCACCAATCATTGATCTATACTTTGTTTGATCTGCCTTTGGGGAGTCATCATCTTTGCTCAACTTACATCCGGTTGCCATAGGAGTGTTCATTGGCTTTGAATCTTCCATACCAAATTTCCTCAACAATTCTTTCACATATTTGGTCTGAGAAATGAAGATCCCTTTCTTTGTTTGAGTAATTTGTAGACCCAAGAAGAAATTCATTTCACCAAGCATAGACATTTCAAACTCACTTTTCATTTGATTTGCAAAAGTTTTGCACATACTATCTCTTCCTCCAAAAATGATATCATCCACAAACACTTCAACAATCATAATGTTTTCATGATCAATTTTGAAATATAAGTTACTGTCAGCAGTACCTTTGTTGAATCCAATCTGCACAAGATGCTTATCCAACCTTTCATACCATGCTCTTGGGGCTTGCTTCAATCCATACAATGCTTTCTTCAACTTGTAGACCATATCATCATTATCAGACAATTGAAATCCATCCGGTTGTTCAATGTAAACTTCTTCTTCCAGATCACCATTTAGGAAGGCAGACTTGACATCCATCTGATATACCTTGAAGTCTTTGAATGCAACAAATGCAAGAAATAATTTGACTGCTTCAATTCTTGCCACAGGAGCAAAGGTCTCTTCAAAATCAATTCCTTCTATTTGAGAGTAGCCTTTGCAGACCAATCTAGCTTTCTTTCTGATTACTTCACCAGCTTCATTCAGTTTGTTCTGGAAGACCCATTTGGTTCCAATCACATTCCTGTCTCTAGGTCTGGGAACAAGATCCCAAGTACGATTTTTCTCAATTTGCATCAATTCTTCCTTCATTGCTTTAGTCCAGTTTTCATCATTGTAAGCTTCATTTACTGTCTTAGGTTCAATCTTTGAAATCAGACAATATTCATTTGAATCTTGAGCAATTCTTCTTCTTGTTTGTACCCCTTTACTTTTGTCACCTATGATCTGATCTTCAGAGTGATTTAGAGTTACATACCTTGGAACTTTGGGAGTTTCTTGCACTACTAATTCTTGATCAGGCTCATTCAGACAAACTTCTTCTTCCTGATTTACCAGATCAGTCTGGATCTAAATTTCAGAGGAGGAAGGAGCTCCTTGCACCAGAGGATCATTCTGATCATCTTCATCACATTCATAGAACCTTGAGGGCTTCTCAATTCCTTCATCAACTTTTACATTAGTACTTTCTATCATCTTCCTCAGTCTCTTATTGTAACACCGGTATGCTTTGCTTTGAGTGGAGTAACCTAAGAAAATTCCTTCATCACTTCTAGCATCAAACTTTCCTAGATCTTCATCTCTTTTAATATAACACTTGCTGCCAAATACTCTGAAATATCTCACAGTAGGAGTGATGCCAAACTAAAGTTCATAGGGGGTCTTACCGGTATTATTTCTGATTTGAACTCAGTTGAGAGTGTAGACTGCAGTGCTGATAGCTTCTTTCCAAAACATCTGAGGAACATTTGCTTCCAACATCATTGTCCTGGCAGCTTCCTGGATGGTCTGGTTCTTTCTCTCAACTACTCCATTCTGCTGTGGAGTCCTAGGAGTAGACAACTATCTCCTTATACCTTGTTTCTCACAAAAGTCAATGAACTCACCAGATGTAAATTCACCACCTCTATCAGACCTTAGACACTTCAGTTTTAATTCGGTTTGATTCTCTACCATAGCTTTGAAGATTTTAAACTTCTCAAGGGCTTCTGATTTCTCTTTTAGGAAGGTAACCCACATCATCTGGGAATGGTCATCAATTAGCAACATGAAATATCTATCACCTTGCAGACTCTTGATTCTTGTCGGACCACAGAGATCAGTATGTACTAATTCCAACAATCCGATAGAGGACTGATCTTTGCTTTTGAAAGAGACTCTGCTCTATTTACCTAGCTGACATTCTTTGCACAAACTATTTGTAGGTTTCACTAATTTTGGAAGATCTCTTATAGCCTAAATATTACTTATCTTGATGATGTTATCAAAATTTACATGACACATTCTTCTATGCCATAACCAACTCTGATCAACTTGAACAAATAGACAACTTTTATTTGAACCAACTAGATGAAAGATATTACCTTTTGTTTGAGCACCGGATGCAATTTCAGCTCCGGAGCTTGTAAAGATTCTGTATTTTCCATTCTTGAACCAGAGATCATAGCCTTTGTCCACTAACTGACCAACACTGAGAAGATTGTGCTTCAATCCTTCAACATATAGTACACTACCTGTTTTGCTCTTTCCATCAAAGGAAATAGTTCCCCTACCTCTGATTCTACCAGCAGAATTGTCACCAAACTTTACCATTCCTCCTTCATACCTTTCCAAATCTAAGAACTTATTCTTTTCACCAGTCATATGGTGAGAGCATCCACTGTCAATAACCCAATCATCCTTTTCTTCCACTTGAGCAGCCAAAGCTCTTTCCACAACCTTGTGATTGACAGATTCAGAGGATATCGAATCTTTTTCCTTGATGGCAATAAACACCCATTCATTTCTAGATTTGCTTCCTAGTTCTAATTCATCATCTGTTACTCCTTCATTGTCATCTTCTTCATGAACATAATAGCAGTTCTTTTGAAACCTTTGTCTGTCAGTATTAGACCTTGCAGATCTTTCCGGACATCTTGAAGCAAAATGACCAATCTTATTGCAGTTGAAACACTTAAAGGGTAGTTTTCCTTCATACTTACCAGATCCTCTTGGCAGTCTCTTTGCAATGAGGGCTTCAATTTGAGCTATTTCTGCTTCCTCTTCTTCCATGTCTCTTCTTGCTTGATCATACCATGACATCTTCCTTGAAGAGTTTTCTCCCGGATCAAATCTTTGTTTGCCTTTCACATAGGCACTAGCTTTGAAAGCAGATTCAGTCTTGGGTGGATCATCTCCAAACTTAGTCATTTCAAATGCAGCTAGTTTGCCAGCCAATTGTTCTCTTGTGACAGTTGTGTGGGCTCTGAATTCATCGATGGCAGCAACCTTGATTTTGTAGGCAGCAGGAAGGGATCTGAGAATTTTGCAAACAATCTCATTTTCATCCAGAGTTCCACCAGCATTTCTAATTCCACATACCAGCTCATTCACTCTTGGCATAAAGGTAGTGATGTTTTCATCTTCTCTCATCTTCAATCTTTCAAATTTCCCTTTCAGACTTTGCAACCTTGCACTTTTGACAAACTCATCTACTTCATACAGAAGTTCCAGTTTAGTCAAGATCTCATATGCAGTTGGTAGGTCGATAACATTTGAGAGATCTAAGTCATTCAATGCACTTAGAAGAGCTTCCTTGGTCTGCAGATTATTTTTAGCATTTGTGATTTCATTCAGAGTTGTCAGACCACCCTATGGAGGTACATATGGTTTTGAGACCATGGCCAAGTATGCTTTTCCCATACACTCCAAGTGACATTTCATGCGACCTTTCCAGAGAGTGAAGTTGGTTCAATCGAACTTCGGACTATCCTTCTTGTATGACAACATCCTGGATCTCCTCAAGCAGTTAAGCTCCTTTCAGAGGAACTTAGCTCTGATACCAATTGTTGGATCTAGGGCATACAACTGAGAGGGGGGGTGAATCAGTTGTATAAAAACTTGCTCTACTTCAAACACTTGATTCTTCTTTGTTAGTTAACAGCATATCAATTAACCATCCATGAAAGCATAATGCATAAACACAAGAGCAGATAAACATCAACACATTAAACACCAAGATTTTGATGTGGAAAACACGGTTAAGGGAAAAACCACGGGGTGATTAACCCAAGGATTATTCTTTGTTAGAAGAATAAGAAAAATGAATGGCACATGCCAATTAGGGCTCACTGCCCGAGCACACTGCTCACAAAGAGGCACACTGCCTACAAGGAGACACACTGTCTACAAAGTGATAAGAATCACAATCTTGAATTGGAGAATGACATCTCTACCATGTTCGGATCAGTTCCATTTAAGCCCAAAACCCTTGCTCTACCTTTTGCACTTCTCTTCGCTATTCCACACTCATCCCCACAATTCACACATCAAAATAAATTCTCAAACACTTATTTATACAAGACATCGACTTAGGAACATTCATCTAAGTCGGCAAACATCACAATAACATCCGCAAGGTGTGTAGAACATCCGGTTGACATCCGGTCGGCCTGTTACAGGAAGAACACCAACAACTGGTAGCCATAACATCAAATCCAACTCTAACTTCAATGCGGACTGCCAACATGAACTAGATATGATCCGATGATCATCATAACCTTCCCTAAATCATCAAAAACATCCGCACTTCATCAGCTTACCGAAATTCTTCTCTTCATCATCCGGTACTTCAAGAACAGAGTCTGTCACCACTGTCACAATGCAAAAGTTACTTTCAGACCTCAAAATCATACACAAATTAGGATAACACATCGCAAGGACATCCCAAACACTCCTTCCAATCTGCAGATTTGGATAATACAATTCTGGACCTCACCAAACCTTTCTGTGATCCTCTGTCACCTCTGAACACTTGCCGGAACCGGTTCCACACAGACAACCACAACTTCTTCAGATCTTCATGCATACCTCTAAAATCTTAGCTGAAGCATCTCAAGACTCATATCTACAAACCCTTTAATCCACATCCTCTGGTTTTCAACCTATACAGTACATTTGCCTTCTTCTCATCACTGTTCTTCACTGTTCTGGATGGAGATTGATTTCCTCAATAACAACAGCACACAACTCATCCAAACCTTCTTACCAATGCAATATGAGTAAGTTGACATCAATGACAACACTGGTTCACCTCATACTTGCAACATATAGATGGTATAAATACAAGATGAAGATGAGTGAAGAAAGACAGAGAAGAAAATGCAAAAGTAAATCAAGGGTAGTGAAGTTGTGTGTGAACTTAAATGTTTATGACTTTGAAATGCAGTGAGCAGAAGGTGTCTACATTTTAGTGTGCCAAAAGTTGCTGGAGGTAATGAGCCAAAGGTTGTGGATGGCAAGGAGTGGAAGTGATGGATCTCTCATGTTTCTTTGAGATAGTGAATCTATATGTAACAATCTTCTTCTTTCTTCTCTCTTCTGGGCAGTGAGCCCTTGGTAGTGAGCCTATTGATTTTTGTTGTTGTTATTCATATATATTGGGAGATAATCCTCACCATGGTTTTTCCCTTATTAGATTTTCAACATAAATCTTGTGTTCTTATGTGTTTGGATGTGTTTGCATTGATGCTTCATATGTTTACATTCTGCTAATGCATTATAAGTGGTTGATGTTTGAAATTGCTTTGAGGGTTTAAAGTTTTAACATACAACTGATTCACCTCCACCTCAGTTGTCCTATGCATTCTAACACACCGCTTGACTCCCCGTGCTCATATAAACTCCACACTCCACCTACAGAAGGTAGTGACTAACAGGCTATTATGAGGTCCTAACACTTTAGTTGAAAAATATCAGTTTATGGATCGGGTAGTGTCCAAGGCTGTATGCAACAGGGAATATTGTTTGGATATCTCATCTAGAAACAATTTCTTGAATCTTTAAAAAGGATTAAACAACATATCAAACTAGAAATCATTTAGACTTTATACTAGAAAGCATTATAACTCTATACTAGAAAGCATTAGCACTCTTAATCTAAGAAAACATATAAACTTTATACTAGAAATTCATACATGCAATTTTTACTATGAACTCAAATAGTAACTAATCCTCTAACTACACACACACTCAAATTTTCAACTAACAGTTAGTAGCAATTTGAAACTAAAGCAGATGCTCCGAAAATGTTTAAACAAACATAGCTCCTAGAATTAACGTCTTAAATATCACAACCTGCAGGCACATACAATGGAACTAAACATAAAATAACACTACTCTAAACAAAACATTCACGAAAACAGAAATACTTATCTACTCTACAATCCTGTGAGTGGCCAGCTCTTGGGAAAAATTCATCTTTTAACTCAGATCATATTCAGTTGTTTCCACAGCAACATAGTAACTCCATTCATATCTTCATAACTCAGAAGAAAATACTCAGAATAACACTATTTGTATTCATAAAAATATTGTAGAACATAGCTCATTGATTATTTGCCAAAAAGAGATTGATACTCATTCTTCACACAGTATGATATATATATCCATGTTTTGAGCAACTAATTAAAACTTAACTATTACAAAATCCTATATTCCAGATGGTGGTTAAATGCCATTGAAAAAGGCTTATAACAGAAAAATAGAATTTCAACTACTGATGTTTTTATGGAATAAAAACATATAAAAGGCTCTGAGTGGAGCCATAAAGTCTCAAATAACCAACATATTTTCACAGAATTAAAAGAGTCTCCAATCAATGCATGCCTAAATTTCTAGTGCCCTCAACATCCAGTGCACTTGACCTCAACTGCTTGAAGTCCACTCCTCTTGTAGGCCATGCATTAATCCTACACAATTACTCAACTCTACATAGCATTATATCAACATTTAATAGCTAATTTCAATCAATTTAGGAAATAAAGATTTGTACAACATTTCATTAAAAATAGATAAATATTGCTTCTAAAAACAAACAAATTGGTATGGCTTGATTGGGCAATGCAAAAAGGGTTATTTTTTTTATCAAAGGAATGAGGTTGTTTATACATGTTATCAACTAGAATTGCACCCGTGATGCAAAGCTGTGAAGCTTAGCAATCTTGTGTAACATTGGAATACCTTCAGGTTGTGGGTATCTTATGACAAAGGTAGTGTTGATCATGATGTTAGTCATAAACAAACATAGAATAAAAGTACACATTAACCTTTATTCATCTTGAAAGATACAATGAATTTAGAGAATTCATGATCCCAAGTCTCCGTTGATTAGGTCTTAATCTTCTGACATTACTCAGAGGTTGATGTGTGTTGCTGTTTCCATTTTGGGGCCTTACGTAAGTATCATCAGCATGATTCAGTTTCTGTTAAAGATGTTGCACAGATAGTTATTCTTTACAAGATATGCTTCAAGCAGTGTGTCTATCTTTGAATCTTTGCATGATATTTATAATCTTGGACATGCTTTAACCTCAAATATGCTGAATATGTTCAGTTATCTATGGGATGTCTGCATATTTGTATTATTTGCTTTAGATTGTCAGTTATTTGCAATTATAATGATGAAATGTTCCAAAATTTGAAAGAAATTGAAAAGAAAACTTCAAATAATGTTGAACCTTTAGTTATTGATCTACATACACATTAGATATAGTCATGAAGAGAAGAAATCAAACCATATGTTCACCAGGACATTCCACAGCTAGATACAGTTGATGCTAACTTCAAAGGAAAGGTATGAAAACAACACATGTAAGTAGATATGCACTCCAAGGGACGCATCAAATCACAGCATGTATCAAGAATTCATACACTAATTACTCAAGATTTATGATGAATTGTAATCAAAACAGTCTTCTCATTCATTAAGTATGCAAGAATGCGTAAGTATACAATAGCTTTGAAATGAGCTCTGAATACTTCAGCAAACAGATTTCAATTAAGTTTCAAATGTTTAAAATGAGGCATCCCTACACCTTTTATAGAACAAGGTGAGGGAACGATTATAATTGATCTACGATCAAGATTTCTCTATTTAGATCAATGGTAAACATTTCATTGACCAAGTTAACTCCTTCAACGCGGCACAGGTTGCTAGTTGGCAACCATCTAGGTAACTCATATTTTCTTAAGTACCTGATGCATATATTCCCTTTGTGGTGCATCTTCATCTATTCATTAGGTTCTTAGTCATCATTTTCATTATCATGATCATCACTTTCAGCACTTTCGCTATCCTCATCATCCTGATGACTATCTCCTTGAATATGGACCTGCATGGATGTCCTGATATTTTCATATGCCTGCACTACCTTTTCTACTTCTCTGCCATCTTGAGCTCTTGCTTTGGCGATGGCATGCTTATGCACTTGATATTTGCTTTGGAGAATCTCTAATTTACTCCTACTGCTGGATATTTCATTGTAGTTCTCTACTTTGACCTTGATCCTCATGATTTTGTCCATGACTTCTTCTGTTAGGTGATTGAGAGGGTCATCAGCTACCTGCTGGAAATTGCTATGTAGAGCTTTAATGGCAAACTCTTCATCTTGATTTTCAATCTTCCCTTCTACTTCACCTTCCAAGGTCTCTAAGACTTCTGCCTCATATGACATCATATCATGCAACTTCATACTGATGTCTCTTAATTTGCTGTTGCACCTTTGGAGCACATCACATTCAAATCGGATGTCTTTGTACCATATATCAATCAAAATTGTAGTGTTACTATTCAATACTTGGTTATTTATGAGAACCCGAGGATTAATCCTCCTCATTTCATTCAAGGCACTTAATTCTTTCTCTAACTGAAAGGGCCTCTTCCTGATCTCCATCTATAATTTATCAACTTTTTCCCTAGAGATACCTAAAGAATTCCACCTTTTCAAAGAGGTTTTTACTATTTCTGCTCCATCAAATGCGGATAACATCCACTTTCTCATTATGGATGACTCATGTTTCATGAGATCCAACTTATTTACCTCATCTTGAGAAATAGCAGTCAATGGGACTGCATGATCACTTGATATACCCTCAAGGTTAATTAACCCCTTTATGTAGGTATGTAACTAAGCAATGTGCTCCTTATGCTATTTATTTTTCTCCTTTTCTCTTTTTACCCTCTGGGTCAATGAATCAATTATATCTTTTCGTTCGTGACCCTCTTGATCTTCATTAGCAAACCCTAAATCAACTGTGCTAATCTAGAATTCTTCCAAAATGATTTTACCTTTTTCTTTATCCACAGTAGGGAGTGCTACTTGTGTCGTCCTTTTGTCTATTATAAGATCTCTTATTGCAGAAGTTATTCTAGGCTTCCTCTTAGGCTTTATGAGTGTTTCTGAAAATAATGTGGACACATCAAATTCTTGTACCTCTATTCCTAATTCTACACCAATTTCCTTCTCCAGCCACTAAGGAATTTGGTCCTTTGACTGTTTGTCTCCATCATCATCATGATGATCACCTTGAACTCCAATATCCACCATCATGTTTGATGGGGAGGGTGATTTTCTTATCTCTTCCTCACGATGCTCCTCATGAGGGCGATCTTTGTTGGCAAGAGACACTATATGGATTCATGGTTGTTGTCATTGATGGCAACAAAGGTCATCCCACATATCCACAAGTCATGGTGTGTCTCTACCGGAAGTCAGAATGAAGATTATTGTGGTCTGGTGAACAAGAATAGAGCATGTGGCAAGGTCCGACAGATAGGTCTGGATCTCTCAGAGGAAGTATCTTGGTGCAGTGCAGATCTGGGGAAGTCAAGAGGACTACCTTGAGTGGTATATTCCAAGGATTTAGCCTCCGGTGATGGACAAGGAAAAAGATATGAATAGTTGAGTAGCGGATTCCTGAGTGACAGTGTGAACAGAGGAAGAACTGACTGACAAAACATTAGACTATTTTTTGGATGTGTTACTGATGATGGTAAAGCTTGTGAAGGCATGAATCATGTTTGGCCGACATGATTAATGATATCTACAAGTATATGCTTGATCCGCATTACTTGATGTGCAAGGATTCAATTGATAGAATAGAGTTTGTGAGAAGATAGACTATTCCGGGTGCCAACTAGAAAGATAATGAAATCACTTGTGTGGATATATATATAGGATGGATTTAGTTATGAGAAGTGATGTGGTGTGATGTAATATGCGAATAAGAGCAGAGTAGAACATAAGTAGTAAGAAAGATCCGGTATGTGAAAGTAAAGCAGAATAAAGAGAAGAGAAAGATGAAGTGCAGCAGATCAATGTACTGAGCCTAACCGGAACTGAACTCCAACATATGTGGATGCTTCCAATCAGTTCAAGTATTGTATAACATTCTTTTGTAGACAGTGTGTCTCCTTGTAGGCAGTGTGCCTCCTTTGTGAGCAGTGTGCTCGGGCAGTGAGCCCTAATTGGCAAGTGCCATTTTGTAATTCCTTATTCTTCTAACAGAGAATAATCTTTGGGTTAATCACCCTGTGGTTTTCTCCCTTAACAGGGTTTCCACGTCAAAAATATTGTGTCATGTGTTTTTCATTTCATGGTAATATTTGCTTGTTTGAATTAATGCTGCATTGATTAATAAGAAACTTCAGAAAGAAGAAATAATTAGGATAATTGATTCACCCCCCTCTCAGTTATCAACAATTGGTATCAGAGCTAAGTTCCTCCTAATAGAGCCTAACAGCTGGAGGAAGATCTGGAAGTTCAAATGGATGCATATGGTTTAAGGGAGCAACTCAAGACTGCCCTTGAGGATCTTGAATAGTCAAACTTTGAAGTCAATGAATTAAAGGAAAGACTCAAACAGTCTGATGAATTCATGAGAGAACTAAAAGACAAATTAAGTCTCTCTATGAAAAAGAGAAAGGAGCTGCTCCAGCAATTGGCAAGACAAAGTGAAGAAAGTAATGCAAATGAAGAGATGACTGAGAAAACCAAGTTATGTGAAAAGTTATCAAAAGAAGTCATTATGGTAAGACATGAAATGGAATCAGGAGTTATAAAGTTTACTCAAGAGATTGAAGAGAAAATAAAAACTGAAGACAATCTAAGACAATCTCTCAAAGAGAAATCAGAAGATTGCCACCAGATGGATAGGATTATCAGACATCTTGAATCTGATCTTGAAGATGCTAAAGATAATGAAGAAAAACTTGAGGATCAAATTGTCTCTCTCAAAAGGGATCTTCAAACAGCAAATGAATATAAAGAGAAATTCAAGATAAGTTCTACTCAACTTGAAGTTCTTCTTGGAAGTCAAAAGAGGGCAGATGACAAGTGTGGTTTGGGATATGACAAAGGAGAAAGCTCCGGATCCGGTCAGAAGAATTTTGGATCAGAAAATCTAAGGAACAAGCCTAGAAGACCTCCGATAAGACAGCCCAATGCTCAAAGATATCCATCCTTCAATGGATATTGCCACAACTGCAATCACTTTGGTCACAAAGCTAATCAGTGCAGAAAGAGAATGAATCAGACTAATTCATCCTTCTCTGGATAATGCTTTAATTGCAAAAGGTATGGACATAAGTCTCATGAATGCAGAAATATGCAAATGAACAAATCAATGGTAGATGCTTTACATGCAATAGAGTAGGTCATATGGCTAATCAATGCAGATCAAGAGGTTATCAGTCAAATATGCAAAGAAATGTTGTTTGCCAAATCTGTAATAGGTCCGGTCATAATACAAAAGTCTGCAGAAGCAAGAATCAGGACAAAAGAGGTCCGGTATATAATCAGAATCAAGACAAGGGTAAACAAAAGATGAATGCGGATGAAGTTAGGAATGAGATGAACAAGATTTGGGTGAAGAAAAGTTTAGAGAAGGTAGAGGTTGGATCCACACTAGACTCTGGTGCTGATATCCCTTCCAGAAATTAAGAAATGAGCTCTGGCTCAGGGGGAGACAAAGAAAACCATGTTCCCCCAGCCAATTAGGTGGTGCCGGATTAGGCACAATATGCGGAGTAAAGGGTTTGTAGATATGAGTCATGAGATGATCCAGCTAAGATTTTAGAGGTCCGCATGAAGATATGAAGAAGTTGTGATTGATCATGTAGAACCTATTCTGGGAGATGCTCCGGAATGACAGAGGATTACAAAAAGGTTCGGAGAGATCTGAAAGTGCATTGTCTTATTTTGCAGATTGGACAGAGTATTTGGGATGTCCTTGTGATATGTCATCTTGATTTGTTCATGATTGGAAGATCCGCATGATGTTCATAGATCAGGACTGATCCGGTTCTTCAAGTCATCCGAATAAGGCAAACCAAAATAATGTAGGTTGAGCATTTATTACAATCAGATATTAGGGTTTGCAGAGCAATATAAGGGATTTTTCTTTAATCACTTGTTCATTCTGCACTCAAGAAGAAATGAAAAGTGGAGCTCTGCAACAAAATTCATCAAGTTTATCAAAAGATCACTCACAGAAGTTATTACATCCAGAAATCAATCAAACCAACTCCGTGCAACCAAAGGCGCATAAGGTATTTTCCGTCTTCAATATCTCACTGCAAATCTTTTGAAAAATGGCTACTCCAAATATAGTTAAGATCTCTGACAGACCTTGCCCCACATTCAAGAAACATCCATACAAATCTTTGGAGGTAGATCCCCTAGGAGCCTTCTCTAGTGTTCCGCATGGTGTATTGCATACAGAGGACATTAGGGTTTACATACATGCAAATATTGAAGAATTTGGAGAATCAAAATTGATGGATATCTATCATAAACAATTGATAGATGATTCCTTTGAGATTAAACCTCAGTATAAAGCCATCCGGGATAAGCACTTTGCACAGTGCATTCATTTCCCCTATTTTGAAGAAGATGAATGGGTCCAGTATGTATTGAGTAGAGTGCATGACAATTTCCTATGGTTGAACAAGCCTTTTAAGATCACCAAAGATGCAATTAGGGCTGTAACCGGTCTGCACTCATCCGGTGGAATACCTATCCTCAAGTCTGTCAAAAATCAGACAGTTAGTGATGCAACCGGATCAAAATTTGATAAGAGAGCTATGACAATTGAAGACATCACTAAACCGGATGTCAAATTTGCATCTATAATAATTGGTTACAAGATTTATCACTCTAGTAGGGAAAATTCAGTGCCGGGAACTGTAATTTACATAGCATATCAAATGCTAAAAGAGAATGCAGACTATGATTTGTATGAGCTTCTTCTAAACCAACTTTTAGAAAATCTGCAGAAGATTAAGAAGGACAAGAACTCCTTCAAGTATGGTAGTTTGATCCTTTGTCTATTCTTTTATTACATGAATGAGCTTCCTAGATCCAGTGGATGGATATGGCAGAATGACAGACTAGTTGCCATCCAAATCAGAGATTATTTGCATGGACTTGGAGATGCTAAAACAAGAAATACAGCCCTGTGGGGATATTTCAAGAACTTTCAGAGCATGATGCAAGCAAGAGAAAGAATTCCCCAGTCTCTTATTGAGAAGTACAAAGATACAATATGCTTTATGGTAGAAACAGATCAGTGCCTAATGGAGGCAGTAGAGCCAAGGACGGTCTAGATCATGCCCATGGGGTATGAGGTTGATGAACAAATTGTAGAACTGCATGTTCAACACATGCTTAGTCAGCCCAAAGATCCAAAGGCAGAAAGGTCTGGAACCTTTGAGGAGCTAAGTGTGAAGATCCATGTGGAACTCAGAGAACCTGAGATAAAGAGGAAGGTGAGAAAAGAAGTAGAGCATATTGCTCAAGGCCTAGGCATCCCAAAGGAGGCACTTGATGCCAACTGGGAAAAGAGGTGAAAGGCTGAGGAAGAGAAGAAAGAGGCAGAAAAGAAAAGCAAGAAAAGTACTTCGGTGGAAACCTCAACCTGGACAAGATCATCAAAAGGATCTACACCTGTCACAACCAAAAGCTCAAAAACATCAAAAATGGAAGGTCAGACATCTGGTAAAGGAGAGAAAAGGTCTAAAATAAAAGCCACAAGGGCTTATACAAGTCAGAAAGATGAAGAGGAAACCGAATTAGATGAGGGGGTAAAGGAAATAAAGAAGCAAAAAAAAAGGATCCGGTAAACACTCCACAGGCCAAGACAAGGAAGAAATGGCAGAGGAATTTGTTGAAAAGCCCACCCTGTCTCAAGAGAGTGTAATCAAATCAGTCACTGTGGATGGAAACCTTCAACCAATGGCTGAATTCTATGATGACTACAATGAGGCTGACCAAAAGATCCTACAGGAAGCCACAATCAGGTATCTAAACATATACAATAAGGCTTTCATTGAGATTATTTCTCTAATTCCTAAAAGCCTAGAAAAGGAGTTAGAAATAAGAAAGAACAATGCCTAGGCAAAAGATCTTGAGATCCGAGAGCAGATAGCTATTCAGCTATATCCCCAAATTGATCCCAAGACAATAAACATAATATTCAAAGACTGCAAAGATGAGTTCAGGAGTAAAGCAAGGATGAATCAACTCATGCTTGGAGAGACTGATAAGGTGGCCATGGATACAGAAGAGATCCTCCAGAAGGCCTTCAAAAGGTTTAATCTTCCTATTGTAGAGGACTTGGGTACTGATCCCTCATCCACAAGTGTTGCAGAAGAAACTTTTGAGAAAGCAATAGAAGAGATGGGCCCTGAACAAACCAACATTTCTCCTCCAGTTTCCCCTACAGTCTTTGGATCCAAAGAAGAAGAGAAATTATAGGAGAAAGAAGCAGCGATAAAAGAAAAAGAAGTTGACAGTACCAAGGTTGCAGAGAAAGAGAAGACCACAACTGATAGTAGTAAGAATGTGGAAGGAGAGAAAACTCCAAAGGACAACTCCAAGACTGCAGAAGAGAAGAAACATCTGTCTCCAGCAAGAGACACTGCACAAACTGTCCAAAAATTTCTGAGCAAAGAAACAATAGAGATTGATGAACCAGAGCTTCTACAAGGTCCATTCAATTTTGATTCCCTCTCTTTGGTACAGACAATGAAGATAGCTTCATTTGCAAATGCTAAGGCAAATGAAAAACTCCTAAAGTCTCATATGGAAGACTGTGAGTTGATAGAAGCTGCTTTCGGAGTGCTTGAAAAGATTATGCCATCGGTCCAGAAAGATCTCACAGCCTCCTCTTCCAGTAATCTCAAAACCTTAGTCAGCAGTGTTGGTACACATTTTGAATCCCTAGAAAAATTAGCTGAAGAAAAGGTCCGGAAGGAGTTTTTGGATAAAAGGTTCTCCGAGGTACAGGGTTTGATCATTAATGATAGGAGAAACATGAACATTGGAATAAAGAGCTTAGAAAATGCTCTTAAGGATGGCGGTGAAATATACAAAGTTTGTATCTCCTGGTCCAAGGTAATAGTGGATATTGAGAAGAAAATAAAAGAGGAACATGACAAACTATTGAATTTGTCTCAAAGTTTTGATCCTCTCTCTTCCTCCATAGTAAATCAAGAATGTCAAACTATTGCAATCACAAATGCAATAAAGAACTTTGAAAAGGAAAGGAAGAATATAATTAACTGGATGGGAGAACTTAGACGGATTATTATCCCTAAGTTAGAGACCATACATGAGGCCATAAGTGATGCCAAGACTACCGCCCAAACCAATGATCCGACAGATCTTAAGAGGGCAAAAGCTTTTGCATTTTTGTTGAGTGGTCATATTTCAATTTTGGATAGAATGAAGCAAACTTGGGCTACAGAACTCATCCAATTGAAGACATCTTTTGCAGACATTCTTCAGTTTTTGTGAATATGTAATATACAGCCAAGTATAGTAAAATTCTTGAAAATTTTGGTGTGCGGACCCTACCCTTTGCCATTGATGTCAAAGGGGGAGTGAGGAGCAGTGAAAAATGAGGAATCCAACTAAGGGGAAGCTCCAGAAAATGTATATAAAGACAGAGCATCAGCCAAGGGGGAGCATAGTGTAAACACTTAGTCATTTTTCACTAAGTGTTGCCATCAATGCCAAAGGGGGAGATTGTTGGCAAGAGACACTATATGGATTCATGGTTGTTGTCATTGATGGCAACAAAGGTCATCCCACATATTTGCAAGTCATGGTGTGTCTCTACCGGAAGTTAGAATGAAGATTATTGTGGTCCGGTGAACAAGAACAGAGCATGTGATAAGGTCCGACAGACAGGTCTGGATCTCTCAGAGGTAGTATCTTGGTGTAGTGCAGATCTGGGCAAGTCAAGAGGACTACCTTGAGTGGTATATTCCAAGGATTTAGCCTCTGGTGATGGACAAGGAAAAATATATGAATAGTTGAGTACCAGAATCCTGAGTGACAGTGTGAACAGAGGAAGAACTGACTGATAGAACATCAGACTATTTTCCAAATGTGTTACTGATGATGGTAAAGGTTGTGAAGGCATGAATCATGTTTGGCTAACATGATTAATGATATCTACAAGTATATGCTTGATCCGCATTACTTGATGTGCAAGGATTCAGCCGATAGAATAGAGTTTGTGAGAAGATGGACTGTTCCAGGTGCCGACTAGAAAGATAATGAAATCACTTGTGCAGATATATATATAGGATGGATTTAGTTATGAGAAGTGATGTGGTGTGATGTAATATGTGAATAAGAGCAGAGTAGAACATAAGTAGTAAGAAAGATCCGGTATGTGAAAGTAAAGCAGAATAAAGAGAAGAGAAAGATGAAGTGCAGTAGATCAGTGTACTGAGCCTAACCGGAACTGAACTCCAGCATATGTGGATGCTTCCAATCAGTTCAAGTATTGTATAACATTCTTTTGTAGACAGTGTGTCTCCTTGTAGGTAGTGTGCCTCCTTTGTGAGTAGTGTGCTCGGGTAGTGAGCCCTAATTGGCAAGTGCCATTTTGTAATTCCTTATTCTTCTAACAGAGAATAATCTTTGGGTTAATCACCCCGTGGTTTTCTCCTTTAACAGGGTTTCCATGTCAAAAATACTGTGTCATGTGTTTTTCATTTCATGGTAATATTTGCTTGTTTGAATTAATGCTGCATTGATTAATAAGAAAGTTCAAAAAGAAGAAATAATTAGGATAACTGATTCACCCCCCCTCTCAGTTATCAACAATCTTTGGGTATATCCTCATGTTGAGGAACTTCTTTTTTTGAAGGGTGATCCTGCTGATCATATGCATGTTTATCATGATCCTGATCTTTTACTGCCTCCATGGATATCTCATCCACTTTAGGATTTTCCTCTTCCTGAGGTATGTTAGTATATGTGGATGTTATTTTATCTATCTTAGGGTCATCCACCTGATCTGCAGCTTTAATCTGCTCTGTACTTGTGATAATTACCTCTTGAGCTTTGTGGTCGTCAGGACCTGATATTTCTTTATCTTCCTTGTCCTTTGGTGGGACTTCCACTGCCTTGGGTTCTTCAGATAATTCTTTTTGTTGTTGACCCACATCTGGAGTTTTTCTCTCCACTTCTTTCTGTTTGAGTTCTTCAATATTCTCTGCTTTCTCAGGTGCACCTACTATATCCTTAAGATTTACATCCTCTACATATGTAAAATCTATAGCTGTTGGACTTGTCACCTGATCAACTAAGGCATCCAGCCCTATTTGCTGCGCAATGTTTTCTGGGCTCTTTTCTCTTTCTGACTCTATTTGCTTCATCTCCCCTAATACTACCTGGATTGATGTGGTCCCATGTGGAGTTATCTGGGTACTAGCAGCAAGGGTTTCCATTCTTTGTGAAGCTACATCCTTCACCACCTCATCATTAGATAGGTTACCTGTCTCATCCAATGAGACTAGACCACTTTGAATTACCTTGGAGGCTTCTTTCATTTGTTCTTCTGCTTGTTCAGTTTTAAACTTTACAATGGTGGGAAGTGGAATATTATGCTATAGCTCTTTATTGATTACTTCACTACTTGTCCCTTTTAGCATTATAGGGGTTTGTTTTATCTCACCTCTCATTGAAGTTCTTGGTTTCTTAGGTGTAGTGGCTATCACCTAAGGTGCTTTTCTTTTTTTGGTGAGGGGTTCAACATTTTCTTCTTCCTCTTCCAGCTCCTCATCAAGAGAAATATCATCTTCTATTTGCTTATATGAGGCTTGACCTTCCTCATATGTCTCAGTAATCTCCACATCTGGCTCTGGATCCTTTTAGTCTTTTGTTTGTTTTTAGGAGACTGTGCTGATGATGCCAATGCCTATCTTGATGCTGATGCATCTTCAGTTGGCATTACCACTCTTTTAATTATGACCCCTTTTGGTTCAGCATCAATTTTCTTACCTCTTGGATGTCTCTTGCTTTTATCAGGAGGTGGTACTCTCTCTCCTTTAGACTTCCTCTTGTCAATCAGGAAATCGTCATATTCATCTTTAGAAATCTCTTGTCTTTTCTTTTTATTGTCCACCGTGATGGCCACACCTCTTTTTTTCAGTGTATTTATTTGGTCATTGACTCATGCTTGGGTCAACTGCAATGTTCTACTTGTAAATGGATCTAAGGAGATGTCCTCCTACATGGTGAGATTAGGTGCTGATATTGTATCATTGTATATCTTTTTCTCCTCATATTCATCAGCCATTATCTTTCCATCATCTTTCTTCAATTATGCCAGGATGGAAATGCAATCAAAGCTCTTGATCTAGTTAAGTGTTAGCCTTTGATATCTTCTTCTTTTGGCTTCAGCCTCATCTCCACAATCTACCCAGAAGTCTTCAAGATGTCCTCGATGGATGGGCTTCCTCGTGATCTTCTACATCCTCCCATATGGATCATATGATCTTGTCAATGGAAATGGATGAAAATTCATCATAGTTAGACCAGCTTGGCCTTCTTAATATTGTTAGAATTTGGGCACATATACTAGCCCATTGTAACTGGAAACAATACTGGTGGAAGCTTGTTGTTAGCTTTGTAAGCATTCAGTATTGTGGAAATTTGTCTTAAAAATTCCATTAAGACAACTGCATCTGTAGGGTATCTTGGGAGCATGAGAGGCTTCCCCTCAAAGCCTTCCATTCTAATATAAGAGAATGTTGCATATTGAATAAACGAAGCCCCATGCCGGTATATGATTTCCTGAGCTTCCATGCTCAGTCTTTTAGTTCTGTCCTCCTCCATTGTTCTTACCAGATGCATAGAAAATGCATCATTCACTATTTTATAATCTTAGAGGTAATTTGTTCTTTGCAGCTGAGGATGATGATCCCAGATATGTGCATCATTTATTGTACCACCAATTCTCCCAACTGTAGTCAATGCATCAAACATACCCTTGTAGGCACATGAATAAACTATGTATGAATTCATATAGAAAGAATATTCTGGACCTCCTAGGTTCATTAGCTGCTCATCTAGAGCATCACTTATCATCTTAGCCCACATTGGCTTGTTATCTGTGTAAAGGCACATCAGGATGACTCCATACATCCAGTCCTTAAAACTTCCAGCATTCGGCTGGCCTGTCACTCTACTGAGCAGTGCTATCATGTATTGGTATTCATCGTCAAAGTCAAATTTATATAAGCGTACTAGAAGTTTAGCTACTGCAGGATAAGGACTATTCTTCGCCCTCCATTGGTACATTTTCTTCCTAGCAGTTTTCTTGTTATTTTCATATTCTACTTCCGACTTCTTCAAATCTATGTTGGCAACCTTTTTGCCCAATGGCAAAATGAATGTAGTAGCAAGACCCTTGATGGACAAATTAGCACATACTCTGCCATGCTTCTCTACCTTCCTTGTTTGTGGGTTATAATT
Source organism: Cunninghamia lanceolata (assembly GCA_027924645.1). Classification (NCBI taxonomy): domain Eukaryota; kingdom Viridiplantae; phylum Streptophyta; class Pinopsida; order Cupressales; family Cupressaceae; genus Cunninghamia; species Cunninghamia lanceolata. The sequence goes on from BSBN01000193.1 coordinate 14,122,630, forward strand.
TCTTGCACATTCAATGACCAGCTCAGGAGTTTCCATGGAATAAGGGAAACCAGTTGCATTCCACATTCCATATACAAAAACTACATCCAGCAAAGTGCTGTTACTCTTTTCATCGCTCATTTTAGTTGACCATGCAGCCAGATCAATATTTCCCTGGTGTGTGTCTGTGATGGCTCCATATTTGAACTGGACACCCTCAGGTTGAGAAAACATAGGCTTTAGAAATTCTACCTCTGACTTAGCCAACCACTTGTCGACTATGAATGCTTGCAATTGACAAAACTGGTCTTACAATTGATATCTTTCCAGCATGCATGCATGTTATATCTTCATTATTCATCATTCATATTATACTCTTTCAATATTTCTTTTATCCTAATACACATAATTCAGAACTTCAAACCAGTAAACGCCATGATACCTGGATATGCAGAACACAACAACAGGAGGGTTTCAATTACTTACCTGATGTGTTTATCCTCTTAATTATGCTGATAACTATGTGAAAGGAATTCAAATACCCGCAATGTTCATGTATCCAGTTCTAGTACCAGCTGTATGCATCCGCATGTAGTCCTATGAGGGTTTGCAAGATGTGCTCTATAAAAACTTGTTTTATCATAAGATAAGTGCAAAATGACCCTGTAAATCACTTTTAACTTCCTCTTTATTGTAAAATTAGAGCAAATCTGGATGAATTAATTAAAACCATAGATTTCATATACGAAACTTCTGGATTCTGCCAAGTGTATGTATCGGGTTCGTAATTGGCGAGAACCACCTACCACATTTGAGTGCATTTAATGTTATGGCGGAAAGGCATGAGGTGATCTTTGTAGGATAAGATGACATTCAAATATTGGGTGATGTTCAAATATGATCCCCTTGGTGTAATATGATCATCCACCTCTGAGCGAGAAAACCTACATCAAAAGATCTGGTGATGTAGAAGTGTCAGGTAATATTTCAAGATGATGATCCCTTGGGCTAAAATGACCCATTGTCAAAATATCATGGTGACATCATCAGGATATCGACTTGGTTCAGCGTTATGGCACTATGACATCATCGTCATGTTATGTAGGGAGGGTCATGTTTGGAAATATACCTCTGCGAGGTAAAAGGATGGTGACGTCATCGTCATGTTTATTTCTTCGTCTATTGGATTTGGATGACGTCATCAGGATATTGACTCTAGGGTGATATTCAAAAGATAATGTGATATTTAGAATATCAGGTGATATTCAAAATATGCCCCTCGCAAAATATATGATGTTGTTTTACGGGTAGATATCGTTATCACATAAAGTTGACGTTCGTATGCTCGGAGTAAATGATTTTATCGGGTGATAAAATTGGATCGGGGTGATCTTTTATAAGATGACTGATATTAAGAAATATGATCCTCCCCTCGGAATATCAGGTTTGACCAGGACTTTGACTCACCACAACTCTCGTTCCCTAAGGAATATCAAGGTGATCCAAAAGGCAAACCTGCATGAAATTTTGCACTCTTTCCAATCATGAGGCTATTGAAATAAAATATTAACTTTGATAAAACTAACCTCATCATGATGACTTACCCAGTCCCTTTTTACGTAGGATCACCTGTATTGACTCACTTTTACCAGACCGCCAAGCACAAGCAGAAAGTTGGGTCCCTATTTTGTCAAGTCAAAATGGGGCGTGTTGTGTAACCACACAACAACTTGCCACCAAAGAAAACACCAAAATTCCAATGATTCAAGTGATGTGAACACATTCTGACATAGCATTCTAACTCTCTTTAAGCATAAGCATCATGATCTCTCTGAATAATAAAATGTCCTCATGGCAACAATGCTAACAAAGGATCAGGTGTGTGCAAATGATTAATTATCCTCATCTTGAAAGCAAGTTGAAAACATGAGTAACTGACATTAATCTACATAGTTGGAGATCATCCCTTAGAGCCAACCTGGATAGAGCCTTGCTGCCAGCAGGCGTCCATAGCCTTGGCAAGGTTATCTGTACAATCCCCCTAAGTAGAGCCCCATTGCCAGCAGGTGTTTATAGCCCTGGTAGAGTTACTTAGATGGCCTAATTTATTATATATATTTTTGGATTTTTCAATATTTCAATGTATATATCATATGATGTCATCATGTAAGCTTAGTGTTGCAAGGTATGGTCACTTGCTGCTTTAGGTTGGAGATTGTATTGGTAGCAAGGGAGTCCCTTTGGATTTTTCACTTAACACCTATACTTATGTGTTCAACAAACCCAAGGCTGTTAGGTGAGTCATTGTGAAAGATTCACTTTGGTCAAGAAAAGGCACCTTGATGAAAAAATATCACAGACCTGATCATAAGTACTTTCTTAAAATGAATCATAACCTACATATAAATGTGTTTTCATCACTTGAATCCTAACAATTTAGTTATTTTCTGAGGTGATGAGCTGCATCATCTTGACTAACCAAAATAGAAACTCAACAAGCAAACAAAAACAAACACACAAAGCAAAACTGTACAAGCAACTATACAAATATACACTATAGTACACATGACTGTCATGAAGCTACTCAGGCTTGGAAATAATGCTTGAGGAATTGTCCATTAACTGGCAATGGAACATCCTCTCCTATCAAGTTCTTAAGCCTATATGTGCTGTCTCCTAATATCTCAAAAATTTGGAAGGGACCTATCCATAATTTGTCAAACTTACCATGGTCTCCTTTCTTTTCATGGGCTTTATCCCACATCAGGACTAAATCTGAAATCCTGAAGGCTTTGACTTTGGCTCTTTTGTCAAACTAGCGTTTGACAACAGCCTGATGTTTGGCAAACTGATCAATTGCCTGACTTCTTTTCTCTTCTAGGTGCATCAATTGAAGCAACCTGACTTGTTGATTATTGTTTATGCCTAGGTACTCGGGCAAACTGCAGGGTAGGAATTTTTAGATTAACAGGGAGGATGGGATCCACCCCATATACTAAATGGAAAGGTGATTTTCCTAGTGCAGCTTTCATTCTAGTTCTGTCTACCCATAAGGCATACTTCAAAAGTGTGTTCCACTCCCTAGGGTTCTTCTCTATTAGCCTTTTTATGATATTCAACAAATTTTTATTGGTGGATTCTGCTAATCCATTCCCTTGGGGATAATAATTGGATGAGAACTTCAGTATGATCCCATGATCAAAAGCCCAACTTGACAACTTAGTGGAAGAAAAAGTAGAGCCATTATCACTTACCAGAGCATAAGGAATCCCATACTTGGTAACAATATTACCTTCCAAAAACTTGATGACATCATCAGCATTGCAGGTTTTGGTGCTGACAGCTTCAGTCCACATAGTACAGTAATCGGTAATTGTCAGTACATACCTATGGCCTGATGATGATGGAGGATTAATTGGTCCTATGAAGTCCATGCCCCATTGTACAAACAGGCGCATCTCCATCACTGGCTGCAAGGGTTGTGCAGCATATCTCTTTCTATTGGCAGCAACCGGACATACATGATAGCATTTAATGTGCTCAATAGTATCCTTGAAAATAGTAGGCTAGTAGTATCCTACCCTGAGGATAGCATGAGCTATAACCAAGGACGAGCCATGTGCTGTTCCAAACTTGTCATGTAGTTCTAATAAAACTTTATTTTCTTCTGGCTTTTCTAAGCATCTTAGGTATATTCCTTCATAGTTCTTTTTAAAAATTACTCCTGCTTTCATCATATACTTCTAGGATCTTATTTTCAAGGCTCTTCTCTGTGAAGCCTGTAGTCTTGGAGGACATCTTCCAGTAATCAGGATGTGCCTGATATCTAAATACCATTCTTCATCGTCCTTATCATTAATAACATACCGCTGACTCATAATATTGGGGTCAGTTTCTGATATCATCTGGCTTAGAGCTTGTCCCCTTACCAGCTTCATGGGTGTGATTTCCATGTCATATTCATGTAGGACAGTAATCAACTTAGCCCTCTTTTCACCAGGCTCACTTTGCATCAACATCTTGACTGCTGCATCAGGTACCACAGCAATCACTTTGCTTCTCAGGATATAATGCCTGAATTTCTTAACTGCTCTGACCAGTGCAAGTGCTTGCCTTTCAACATCTACATATCTCAATTCAGCATCTTTGAAAGGGTAGCTCATGAAGGCAATTGGTTTTTCTTCCTTTTCTTCATTTCTTTATGTTAGCACCGCTGCAGAGGTGTGTTCTGAAGTAAATGAATAGATATAAAAGTCTCTGGTGTAGTCTGGACTGATGAGGACATGAGCATCAGAAATAGCTTTCTTTATGTCTTCAAAAGTAGCTCTAGCCTCTGGTGTCCACTCAATCTTGGCATCCTTTTGTAGCATAGCATTTAGTGGTCTAACAATTTCAGCAAAGCCAGTGATAAATTTTCTCACAAAATTAATCTTACCAAAGCAAGATTTGAGCTCTTTCTTACTTCCTGGAAGCTGTAACTTCATAATGGAATCCACCCTATCAGGATCAATGATAATCCCATTTTTGGTTATTAGGTGGCCCAGTAACTTTCCTGTTGTTACCCCAAATATGTATTTCTTGGGGTTCAATGATATACCATATTCTTCACACTTTTTAAGCACATTTCTGAGATCTCTTACATGGTTTCCTCTATCCTTAGAGAACACTATCAAGTCATCCATGTATATGACTATGCATTTTCCTATTATGCCTCTGAAGGCTATGTCCATTGCTCGCTAGAATGATGCTCCAACATTTATCAGCCCAAAAGGCATATGTCTATAAGCAAATATCCCCCACTTTGTGGTGAAGGTAGTCTTTAGTCTGTCAATCTTGTCAACCATGACCTGGTTGTAGCCTGAGAAACCATCCAGAAAGGACATCAGTTTGGCACCATTTACAATCTACAGAACTTCATCTAAGGAAGGCAAAGGATAATTATCCTTCTTTGATGCTCTGTTCAGGTTCCTGAAATCTACACATAATTTGATGTCACCATTTTTCTTTCTCACTGGGACTAGATTGGCCACCCAAGTGGAGTGCCTCACAGGAAATATGATCCTGGCATTTAGCAGTTTCTTGACTTCTTAAAAAATTATTGGTTCAAGCAAAGCATTAACAGGTCTTTGCTTTTGTTGGAAAGGTTTAGCATCTGGCTTGAGGGGTATGGTGTGAGTTATGATTGATGTGTCATATGTTTTCAACTCATCATAAGTCCATGCAATAACATGGATGTAACCTTTAAGTGCCTGAGTTATTCCTTCTAACTCTTCTTCTGTGTAAACCTTACCAATCATGACATTTCTCTTGTCATCCCCTTGTCCAACATTAACCTGGGAATATTGCCCTCCATCAGCTTTTGCAAGATCCTTCTATTTCAGCATATTATCCAGATCAAAAGCTCTCTCTAGCTCTATCATTCTCTTTAGAATTTTATTGCTGGGCAACTCTAAGATTTCTTCTTCTTCCCAAACATGCTCTTCCATATTGTTTTCATCTATGATTTGAGCTTCAAATATATCTCTGTTTGAGATGAAATCTAAAATGTGCTGATCATCATCAAACACTTGGAGGTTAGTCACATTATTTGGCATTGATGGCACTAATACTAGCTCTACTGAAAATCTCTTTAGGCCTGATATGGACAAGGGCTCTAATGTATTGGCAGCCTGTGCTAGGGCGTCTGCCCTATGGTTTTGTTTTCTGGGTATGTGGGTGATGTTAAATGCATCAAAGTCTTCAATTAAATCCCATACTCTATGTCTATAATTTGACAATTTCTTGTAGTTGCAAGAATAGATCCCTCTTACCTATCTGACAACTAATTCCGAGTCCCCAAAGACATGCAGAATTTTCACTTTCTTCTTGAGGGCCAATAGTATCCCATGAATTAGAGCTTCATACTCTGTCACATTGTTAGTGCAGGGGAACTGTAGTTTGTATGCAGCTAGGTAGGATTTTCCTGATGGATCAATCCCTACTCCAGCACCTTGTTTGGATTTAGATCCATCAAATCTAAGGATCCACGGTTTATCTTCAGCAAGAGGCTTAGCTGAGCCTTCTTTCTTCTTTGTAGCTCTGGTAGCTGCTCCACATGATATCCATTTTAGCTTTGGTATTTCAACTCTTTCAACTTTCACCTTTTCTGTCTTCTGTGAAGCTGATGACTTTTCTTTCTTCTTATCTCCAAGAGGATGATCCTCTAAACTAGGCAATGTATGTCTTTTCAAAATGTGTAAGCATAGAGAACAGGTAATTTCTGAGTGAGGTGCCTCATGTAGCCTACGCCAATTTTCAATTAGGACCTCTTGCGGAGATCTCTACTACTGTATCATTTTCTGAATCTCTTCTTTCAAGAAGTCTTCAAATTTAGACAAATTATTTCCTCCCTCTTCATCAGATGACTCATAATCTGATTCTAGAAAATAATCACTCCCTGGGGTGATTTTCTCTTTTTTCTTAACATTCATTTGGTCATATACCATAATTTCTTCTATTCTCAGGATATGATCCTCATCCTAACTCATATCTTCTTCTGTCCCTGCGGTAGACAAACACAAATCAGTATGATCATCATCACTATATGCGGAACTTACCTCTGATGATGATGATGATGCTGAGGCATCGTTGAATGCTTATTCTAGCTCCATCTTGTCTATGCATGCTTCACAAGTCTTATCTGAATGTGACTCATTATGTAATCTGCACCAATCAACAAGTAAAACATCATTAGCTGGTATATTCAATATCCTACATCATTCTATCTATCTGGACAAATGTCTCTCAAAATTCCTGAAGTGATCTATATCATTCTCATTTTTAGGATTATTGTCAGGTTCTATAGTTACTTCATCATCTAGAGGATCATCATCATGATGATGATGAACATCAAACATCAGGATCTCTTCTATTCTGACGGTTTGTGGCCTGATATAGTAAACTCTAGGCTCTACATCCACATACGTGATCTCATTTGTTCTATTATACTCGGTGATCATGTGCTTCATTCTAGGTTCAACATCAATTCTTATCTGGTTTGGTATACCTTTCCATGGTAACCACATGTGACTGAAATCTGTAGACATATATCCATTAAGCATTTTGGACCAGTCTCTGCTAAGCAACATCCCATAAGTATCAGGTATGTTAACTACTTGAATGTCAATGTAATACTGGATCCTGAGATCAGATGCTAACTGCATGTGGATATGAGTTAACTCTCCTACCACACTTACTTCTATTTTGTCTAGCTATGTCCCTTTCTTCAAGGATTTAGCAGGATGCAATCCTAAAGCATTGCATATTGACAAAGGCATAACATTCATAGAGGCCCCTGAGTCTACTAAATAGTTGTGCAGGTTCTTACTGAACATTCTTATGGTGAGGAGGAATAGAGGTGACTTAGTTTTATCTCTATACAATGTCATGTGGGAGGTCTCCGTAGCTTGAACATTACCTAGCACCTTATGTTTGACGTTACTGTCTCTAACCGTATGATCTTTACCACCAGGCTAACCTGAGGGATGACTATCCTCTTTAGAAGCAGGATCATCTAATCATTTCATAAATGCCTTCTTGATGGCAGGAGTTTTAAGTAACTTAGACAAGGACAGGCTAATTTTAATTTTCTTCATTTCGTCAGCCAGATAAGTGACTAACTTGTCAGACTCATGAGGTAGACTCACAGCCTTTGATGCTATATTCGGTGATAAATACTGAGCATTAACCTTGGGAAATCCAGGGTTATTGCTGCCTTTAGGATCAGGAGGTGTATTGAAGTTGTTTGGAGGTAGAGAAGATGTCAATAGACTAGCAGGTTTGTTAGCATCATTTCTCAAGTTGTATTTATGCTTACCAGGATATTGCTGTTGGTACGCATGTACCTCCTCATGTTCATTTGAAGGCTCATTTTCATCCTCAAAGGGGAAAACATAATTTGACTCAAAAGCCATGGCTGATTCCTCACATGTCAATGTGTGATCATGTTGAGTAGGCGCTGTTTGCTAATAAGGATGATTAATATAACTTTCTAATACAAATGCTAAGTCATATCCACAAGGAACAATTTCATTTCCCTCTACCTGAGGTGGATTTCTTGAAGTGTTTGACACTTCAGTCTCGAAGATGCTAGCAACAATTCTAAATTGTGGACAGTCCAATTCTGCATGAGCATTTGTATTGTGTATTCTACACCAATGGTGAGGGCTGCCTCAACAAGATTGACTCTAGTAGTTTGTTTGGCCTCACTAGGTGGCTGATTGTCTAGGGGTGATGGTAAAGAACCATTATTTGGTCTAGAGTTCCACATTCTAGGCTATCTTTGAGGATTATTGTTATTTCCACCATTGTTGTTATATCCCCTGTCAGGATAACTAGGCCTGTTGTTGGCATAATTTCTATTCTGATTAGACTGGGGATAGAAGTTCTGATTTCTTAGGTGAGTGACCTCTGTGGTTAGTTTTCTTAGCTAAGCAGAGATTTCTTTGATCTCTTCCTTCTCTTCTTGAGCTTTAGCCACTACATTTTTAGTTTGAGGCTTGAAGAAAGAAGATCCAATGTTATTGTTGTTCAGATCTACACCCTGAGGTGTCTGTGTTTGTGTAGGATACTGTGGCATCTGGTCATTCGCATTAGGAGGTGGCATGATACTTAATGGAGGAATTTGCAAGGGTGTTGGCATGACTGCTAGAAGTATCATAGCTCCATTAGGATATTGTGCAGGATATGTTGGATACATGCCAAGCAGTGTGGGGAAGGCCATATTTGGAGTAGGAGCAGGCACCAGCTGCTGACTGACCTTTATGGCTTCTTGGAAAGCCCATGTCAACATTGTGATCTGAGGGTGTGCCCTCCTAATGAACATGGAGGTCAAAGGATCCAAGGCTGAATAATAGATACTCCTAGCAGATTCATCATTTACAACATAGGGAGTCACTAACTTGGATAGCATCTTCTGGAACCTAGCATTAAAATTAGCAATAGGTTCATTCTCAAACCTCTTGATTGTAGCAAATAGGTGATAGTTCATGGAAGGATCTATAGGAACTTTAAGCCTATCAGTAAAGGCTTTTTCTAAGACGTCCCAGAAATTGATTGAACCATGACCAAGACTTGTATACCAATTGTAAGCCTCCTCCCCTAAGAAAAAAGGAAATAATCTAAATACAACATCCTGATGTTCTATTCTAGCCTTGCAATAGGCTTCTTTGAAGGTTCGGATATGATCTTTCGCATCCTGATAAGGATGATACTTTAGACAAATTTTGTCAGGATTCTTTGGTAACTCATGATATGCTGTGAAAGTTAAAGGTGATTCTGCCATGAAAAAAGACATTGCAACCAGAGGAGGCTGGGCTTGAGGCTGAATAGGCTGAGATTGGACCAATAGTGCACCGTGAGGAGATCTTGCAGGTATATGTAAACCAATAGGGATTATAGGAGGACATTCTGGTGATACTCCTGATGCACTAGAACCAGGAGTATGATGTATATCACGGTTTGAGGTCTAAATCTCCTGACAGGTAGTTCTTCAAAAGGTTCGGTGGATCATGACCTAGTATTTATCCTGTGAGCCAGGATTTCTCAACTTTGAGGAAAATTAGCTGGACGATTGTAAATATCAGTTGGAATTCACCAGCTGAAGTGATATTTGTGGTCAAAAGGTGAATTTGATTGAATATTTATAGAATATTTGCATGAATAGTGCAAATATGAGGTGATACTAAGGAACGACGACTCTTACAACAGAATATCAGGTCTCTAAGACATTTTACCTCAAAGCTTTGACAAATTTACCTGAAATTAGCTGATCTTTGCAAATTTAGGATTATCTACCACAAAGCTTGCAGTATTTATGGTTAATCTTGAAAACTTTACACAGGATGAGCATGTACAAGCTTTCTACAGTAAATCTTTGAGCAATTCTTGAAATTTGGCAGTGTTTCAGTATAACCTCACCCCTGTATCATCAACAAACCTAAACTACTGATTGATTATCTTCTAGTAGGCCCTCCTTCTAGCACCAATTTATGTTGATCATGATCTTAGTCATAAACAAACATAGAATAAAAGTACACATTAACCTTTATTCATCTTGAAAGATACAATGAATTCAGAGAATTCATGATTCCAAGTCTCTGTTGATTAGGTCTTAATCTTCTGATGTTACTCAGAGGTTGATGTGTGTTGCTGTTTCCATTTTGGGGCCTTACGTAAGCATCATCAGTAGGATTCAGTTTCTGTTAAAGATGCTGCACAGATAGTTATTCTTTACAAGATATGCTTCAAGTAATGTGTCTATCTTTAAATCTTTGCATGATATTTATAATCTTGGACATGCTTTAACCTCAAATATGTTGAATATGTTCAGTTATCTACGGGATGTCTGCATATTTGTATTATTTGCTTTAGATTGTCAGTTATTTGCAATTATGATGATGAAATGTTCCAAAATTTGAAAGAAATTGAAAAGAAAACTTCAAATAATGTTGAACCTTCGGTTATTGATCTACATACACATTAGATACAGTCATGAAGAGAAGAAATCGAACCATATGTTCACCAGGACATTCCACAGCTAGATACAGTCGATGCTAACTTCAAAGGAAAGGTATGAAAACAACACATGTAAGTAGATATGCACTCCAAGGGATGCAGCAAATCACAACATGTATCAAGAATTCATACACTGATTACTCAAGATTTATGATGAATTGTAATCAAAATAGTCTTCTCATTCATTAAGTATGCAAGAATGCGTAAGTATACAATAGCTTTGAAATAAGCCCTAAATACTTTAGCAAACAGATTTCAATTAAGTTTTAAATGTTTAAAATGAGGCATCCCTGCACCTTTTATAGAACAAGGTGAGGGAGTGGTTACAATTGATCTACGATCAAGATTTGTCTATTTAGATCAATGGTAAACATTTCATTGACCAAGTTAACTCCTTCAACGCGACACAGGTTGCCAGTTGGCAACCATCTAGGTAACTCATATTTTCTTAAGTCCCTGATGCATATATTCCCTTTGTGGTGCATCTTCATCTATTCATCAGGTTCTTAGTCATCATTTTCATTATCATGATCATCACTTTCAGCACTTTCGCTATCCTCATCATCCTGATGACTATCTCCTTGAATATGGACCTACACGGATGTCTTGATATTTTCATATGCCTGCACTACCTTTTCTACTTCTCCGCCATCTTGAGTTCTTGCTTTGGTGATGGCATGCTTATGCACTTGATATTTGCTTCAGAGAATCTCTAATTTACTCCTGCTGCTGCTGGATATTTCATTGTAGTTCTCTACTTTGACCTTGATCCTCATGATTTTGTCCATGACTTCTTTCGTCAGGTGATTGAGAGGGTCATTAGCTACCTACTGGAAATTGCTATGTAGAGCTTTAATGGCAAACTCTTCATCTTGATTTTCAATCTTCCATTCTACTTCACCTTCCAAGGTCTCTAAGACTTTTGCCTCATATGACATCATATCATGCAACTTCATACCGATGTCTCTTAATTTGCTGTTGCATCTTTGGAGCACATCACATTCAAATTGGATGTCTTTGTACCATATATCAATCAAAATTGTAGTGTTACTATTCAATACTTGGTTATTTATGAGAACCTGAGGATTAATCCTCCTCATTTCATTCAAGGCACTCAATGCTTTCTCTAACTGAAAGGACCTCTTCCCAATCTCCATATGTAATTTATCAACTTTTTCCTTGGAGATACCTAAAGAATTCCACCTTTTCAAAGAGGTTTTTACTACTTCTGCTCCATCAAATGCGAATAACATCCACTTTCTCATTATGGATGACTCATGTTTCATGAGATCTAACTTATTTACCTCATCCTGAGAAATAGCAGTCAATGGGATTGCATGATCACTTGATATACCGTTAGGGTTAATTAACCCCTTTATGTAGGTATGTAACTGAGCAATGTGCTCCTTGTGCTGTTTATTTTCCTCCTTTTCTCTTTTTACCCTCTGGGCAATGAATCAATTATATCTTTTCCTTCATGACCCTCCTGATCTTCATTAGCAAACCCTAAATCAACTGTGCTAATTTGGAATTCTTCCAGAATGATTTTACCTTTTTCTTTATCCATAGTAGGGAGTGCTACTTGTGTCGTCCTTCTGCCTGTTATAGAATCTCTTCTTATTGTAGAAGTTATTCTAGCCTTCCTCTTAGGCTTTATGAGTGTTTCTAAAAATAATGTGGACACATCAAATTCTTGTACCTCTATACCTGATTCTATGCCAATTTCCTTCTCCAGCCAACGAGGAATTTGGTCCTTTGACTGTTGGTCTCCATCATCATGATGATCACCTTGATCTCCGGTATCCACCATCATGTTTGATGGGGAGGTTGATTTTCTTATCTCTTCCTCACGATGCTCCTCATGAGGGTGATCTTTGGGTATATCTTCTTGTTAAGGAACTTCTTTTTCTGAAGGGTGATCCTGCTGATCATATGCATGTTTATCATGATCTTGATCTTTTACTACCTCCATGGATATCTCATCCACTTTAGGATTTTCCTCTTCCTGAGGTATGTTAGTATATGTCGATGTTATTTTATCTATCTTAGGGTTGTCCACCTGATCTGCAGCTTTAATCTACTCTATACTTGTGATAATTACCTCTTGAGCTTTGCAGTCATCAGGACCTGATATTTCTTTATCTTCCTTGTCCTTTGGTGGGACTTCCACTGCCTTGGGTTTTCAGATAATTCTTTTTGTTGTTGACCCACATCTAGAGTTTTTCTCTCCACTTCTTTCCATTTGAGTTCTTCAATATTCTCTACTTTCTCAGGTGCACCTACCATATCCTTTAGATTTACATCCTCTACATATGTCAAATCTATAGCTGTTGAACTTGTCACCTGATCAACTAAGGCATCCATCCCTATTTGCTGCGCAATTTTTTTCAGGCTCTTTTCTCTTTTTGACTCTATTTTCTTCATCTCCCCTAATACTACCTGGACTGATGGGGTCCCATGTGGAGTTATCCGGGTACTAGCAACAAGGGTTTCCATTCTTTGTGAAGCTACATCCTTCACCGCCTCATCATCAGATAGGTCAAATATCTCATCCAATGAGACTAGACCACCTTGAATTACCTTGGAGGCTTCTTTCATTTGTTCTTCTGCTTGTTTAGTTTTAAACTTTACAATGGTGGGAAGTGGAATATTATGCTGCAGCTCTTTATTGAATACTTCACTACTTGCCCCTTTTAGCATTATAGGGGTTTGTTTTATCTCACCTCTCATTGAAGTTCTTGGTTTCTTAGGTGTAGTGGCTATCACCTAAGGTGCTTTTCTTTTTTTGGTGAGGGGTTCAACATTTTCTTCTTCCTCTTCTAGCTCCCCATCAAGAGGAATATCATCTTCTATTTTCTTATATGAGGCTTGACCTTCCTCATATGTCTTAGTAATCTCCACATCCGGCCTCTGTATCCTTTTAGTCTTTTGTTTTTTTTTAGGAGACTGTGTTGATGATACCGATGCCTGTCCTGATGCTGATGCATCTTTAGTTGGCATTATCACTCTTTCAATTATGACCCCTTTTGGTTCAACATCAAATTTCTTACCTCTTGGATGTCTCTTGCTTTTCTCAGGAGGTGGTACTCTCTCTCCTTTAGACTTCCTCTTGTCAATCAGGAAATTGTCCTATTCATCTTCAGAAATCTCCTGTCTTTTCTTTTTATTGTCCATCGTGATGGCCACACCTCTTTTCTTCAGTGTATTTATTTGGTCATTGACCCATTCTTGGGTCAACTGCAATGTTCTACTTGTAAATGGATCTAAGGAGATGTCCTCCTGCATGGTGAGATCAGGTGCTGATATTGTATCATGGTATATCTTTTTCTCCTCATATTGATCAGCCGTTATCTTTCCATCATCTTTATTTAATTGTGCCGGGATGGAAATGCAATCAAAGGTCCTGATCTGGTTAAATGTTAGCCTTTGATATCTTCTTCTTCTGGCTTCAGCCTCGTCTTCACAATCTGCCCAGAAGTCTTCAAGATGTCCTCGATGGATGGGCTTCCCCGTGATCTTCTACATCCTCCCATATGGATCATATGATCTTGTCAATGGAAATGGTTGGAAATTCATCATAGTTAGACCAGCTGTGGCCTTCTTAATATTCTCAGAATCTGGGCACATATACCAGCCCATTGTAACTGGAAACAATACTGGTGGAAGCTTGTTATTAGCTTTGTAAGCATTCAGTATTGTGGAAATTTGTCTTAAAAATTCCATTAAGACAACTGCATCTATAGGGTATCTTGGGAGCATGAGAGGCTCCCCCTCAAAGCCTTCCATTCTAATATAAGAGAAGGTTGCATATTGAATAAACTAGGTCCCATGCCCGTATATGACTTCCTGAGCTTCCATGCTCAGTTTTTTAGTTCTATCCTCCTCCATTGTTCTTACCAGATGCATAGAAAATACATCATTCACTATTTTGTAATCTTGGAGGTAATTTGCGCTTTTCAGCTAAGGATGATGATCCCAAATATGTGCATCATTTGTTCTACCACCAATTCTCCCAACTGTAGTCAATGCATCAAACATACCTATTATCCTATTTTCCTCTGCTCATAGTAAAATGGCCAACCTGGTATTTTCCTTGAAAATTCCTTTGAAAAGTCCCTATAAAGAAAGAATGCCAAATTCCCCAGGGAACCTTGCCTAAAGAACCTAACCATTGGAAAGAGCTTGAAAAAATAGGCAGGTTTGCTTTTTACATCACCCTGGAACTCGACCAAACAAAGAAGTTAATTATGGTCAAAGTTTCGGTCAACATACAGTTCAAATGTGCATTTGGCGGGCTTGAAATCTACATCGGCCTTAGAAAATGTAGAAAAAATTGAGTTTTTATGCATTTCTGAATGTATATCGAGACAAGGAAATGCATATACAATGGGGGAATCTTTCACAGATTCCCTGAATATTCCTGGTTTGCATATCCGGTTCCATGAAAATATACAAGGATAGATGTATTTTTGGCTTGTATATTCGCATGTACAAATGAAAGATACAAAGAAATATTCATGGAAAAGTGGTAGGGCCGACGAACATACATGTGCTACAGTGGATGTACATCGGCACATATACAAAAGAGAATGTATATTTCGCTTGTATGTTTGCACATACAAGCAAAACATACAAGATAGATATACAAGGTCCCAATGTGCATTTGCCACAGTGCCACGATATACATACAAGGTTGCTATAGAAAGGATATACAAAGGCATTTGTATGTCGCCAACATACAATAGGTGGGGCCCTAGCATGTACAAAGAAGATTGTATGTCCTATACATACAAAGGATCAAATGCTACAGTTGTATGTATATCGGGTTGGTGAGTTTCCACATAAAAGGCCAATATACAAGGGACATATATAACCTGGACCTGAATATAAGTTTCAATTTGTTCTATGGTGTTTTCAGGTCCGCCTTGTATAAAGGTGTTTGTATGTTTTGACATACAAGGGAGCAGATGCAAAGATACAAATAGGTGCAAAGGAGGCCAAACTTCAAATGGATATATATTTTGGTTGAGTGAAACATTGAGTTTGACTTGTATGTATGAGTGCTCGTATGTTTTGATATACAAAGGCAAGATACAAGCTAACATACAAGTGGTAGGGCCCGCATATACAAAGGAGCATGCATTTGCAACGGTGGATGTACATCGGCTCGAAGATACAAAGGAGAATGTATATTTTGCATTGTATGTCTTCCACATACAATCAAATATACAAGGGAATATACAAAGCAGATATACAGCGACGACATGCAAGCCAGATTTCAAGGTTCTTTCAGGCTATTTCATAAAGTTTGAGGTCTACACCTTGCATATACAATTGTGTTTGTATATTGTGATATATAAAGGGGAAGATGCAGTTTTCAGCGCCACTTCTCAGACGAACCCAACGGCAAATCAGAAGGTGCCACGTGGCAGTGGCAAATGCATATACAAAGGCTCTTGCATATACAAAGGCATTTTCAAATGCATTTTTTGAGAGCAATTATAGAGGCCTTTTGGGACCAAGAAGTAGAGAGACATACAAAGTTTTCAAGCATGCAAAGACAAGATTAGAGGTATTTTTAGAGGCGATATATACACAGATGTAGAAGTGATATATATGGGCAGTTGACCAGATCTTTGATCACCTATATCTTCCCCATTTCAATGGATTTTGACATGCTGTAAGAGGCAAAAGTGCATGTTTTTTCCTCCTCTTTCATTTGAACAGGTTTTTGGGGAGATTTTCCAGTTTCCATTTTTGGACCTGGCTTTGCATATTTTGGCTGATTAGATGTTTCAACGGCTGTCTTGAAGTTTTGGGTGTTTTTTTCTCCATACAGTGGCTCGGGTTGGTGAGTTTCTGCAGGTGCATTCATGGCATATGGGCTCTCTGCCTTTTAGGACTCTTTCCTGCACGACGAACGACGACTTTGGAGGTTTTTCTCCATGCCCTGTCCTTTCTTGCATCTTGGCTGAGGTTGTTCTACATTTTGGATTGGCAGAGGCATGGCCCCCGTCCCTTCACCATGCCTCTACCCATCCTTTCTTGCTATTGGCATTTATGGCCTCATTTCTGCGAATCTGAGACTCCATGCCCTTCTGGCAGGAGCCTAGCTTATAAAAGACAATGAAAAAACTCTTTTGGAGGAGGATGGTATTTTCTTGGGGCTGTTATGCTGCTAAAATTCTTGTAGTCAGACCTATTAGTGTAATTGCAAGGGTATGGTAATGTGACTCACTATGCCTGAATCTGGCCTCTGCTGTCTTCCCTTTATCCACCAATGAATGTAATTAGCTATGTTGGTATCCCCCTGCTATGAAATATTTCTGTATTGTAATAGTTTTCTGGACCTTCATGATTAATAGATGCTGATTTTTGCCTCTTTTATCTCTAAATTTTTGTGTTTCATTTGAAGTTTTAGTCTACTCTGTGGGTAAAACGGCCCCTCTACAGTCTTGGCTTTCATACCGAAACCTCAAACTAGTCTTAAATCTATACGAATCTCTCCTCAGTAGCAAAGGAGTCATTGTTGTGTCCATCCCTTGACCTCCATCGGTCACTAAATCTGGTGTATCACCTCTTTTCCCTTTCAGCTCTCCTTCTAACTCTTTCCTTTGCAAGTTCTAGCACTAGGTTTAGTAGGAACCAGCCTTCTCTGGAGGTCTAATATCAAATCGCAAGGTCCCACACTTCGAGATCATTCCAATGTTACTCCAGGTTGCATGAGGTGTCACAGCTGCATGCGAAGGGTGCAAATCTGGGTGATAAGAATTTCTGGCACGCCCGGTGGGACATAGAATTGAGAATTCTAAGTTCAAAATACTACATTCGGTTACTTGTTTTGATATGCAACTAGTGATATCTAGACCTGTAAGAGATTGAAGCTTTGCATATCTGGCGACTCCAAGCTTTGGTTTAGCAGAATCAATGTATTTCTACTTATGAGAAGAATACATACCAGAAGCAGCTCTTCACCTTTCGAGTATCTACAACTATCCCCACCCAGGAGAAAAGGGGTAGCAGCAGAGAAGCATAAGAGGACTCGTGTCCATTCTAGGAGAGCCAAGTCGACTCCCCCTACAGTTGGGGCCCATACTACTAGAGGGGCCTTAGTCACCATGATTCCTGCGGTTAGAAATCAACCTTTTGTGGCTCTCAACTAGGGTATCCCGTTGAATCTAGCTCAGCATGATGATATTCCTGTCACTGCCCTGAAGAGTTTACCGTTCTTTCATGGTGAAGATCAGACCACACCAGATGAACATATCAAGGACATTGCAAACCTATGTGCTGTCCATCACGTAACAGCAGAAAATGTAGCAAACAAGCTACTCACAGCCTCCCTGAAGGGGAAGGCTCTGCAGTGGTTTAGAAGCCTACCGGTAAATTCCATAGATACCTGGGATCACTTGGGAGAAGAATTGTGCAATTTCTTCAAGGACAAATCAGACCATCTATCGCTGGTGGAGCAACTGTCTACAATCAAAAGAGCCCCTCACGAGGTCATGTTAGACTTCAACCACCATTTCCAAAAGATGTGGGATAGAATCCCACCAACAGTAAGACCCACAGCTGATCATGCATTCCTATATTTTTTGAGAGCTTTGAATAGCGATATCTCTTTCATGATTCAATCCATGGGAGGGCTTTCCTTACCATAGGCCTATACCATAGCCATTAGGGCTAAAAATAGTCTCATTCAGGCTAGTAAGATTGCTCCTAGGCCTCCTTTATTGATTTTCCTTGCTATTTAGCCACAAATCCCAACATATGTACCCCCTATAGCTGTTATACTTGCTGCACCTATGTTACAAGCAACTAATCTGCAGTCAAATAGAATAGAAAGTGCCACTCAAAATCAATCGTCTGAGTTACAAGAGATCAAGGGATTGTTGCAATCTTTTGGTAATGAGCTGACAAATATGAAAAAGCAATAGTTCTAGAACAGATAGCCCTATCAGCCATATAACCAAGGACAAAGCTAGTCTTATCAAGGACAGAACCAACCCTACCAAGCTAACAGGCCACCTTATCAGAACACTTATCAAGGGGTCAGGCAGAACATGAACCAGTGGCCTTTTCAGCCGTACAACCCCGCATCCACTAGTGCCGTTAGCGACATTGTCCCTATTCAGAACAACCTAGCCGCTGAATATGAATGGTACTCTCTGAGCAATTAGTCGCACGGTCAAGTAGCATGTCCAAATGGAATTGTAAATCAAGCTCTGACAGTGCAAAGCATTGCAGCTTCACAGCTAAGCACATCTAATGAGGGGACTGTGCAGCAAATAGAACAACCTCAACATGATACTGCCTTCATGAATTGGCAGGAAAATGAGTTTTGTGGCATGATTAGGGATGAAACTCCAGTTGCTACGAACACGAGAGCCAAAAGAAGAAGTTATGAGATAGATCAAGGGGTAAGCAAAGGAAGAGGACTTGATGATCTGCCTATGTCCTGGTTCCCCCATGTATTACAAAGGAGTACTCAAGTAACCGCCAAAGAGCAGCCTCATTCACAGGCTGATATTGTTGCCACCAAGCCGCATCAGAAGGTAAGTGTTGCTCCCCCTTTTAATATTATTGAGAATATGACGAAGGCAAATGTGACAATGTCTATATGGGATTCTTTGGCAATCCCAGGTCAAAAGGACATGTTGCAGTTCCTCTTGTCTGATTTGAAAGTATCCAAAGATACAAATGTTGACCCAAATAGAGTTGTCCTTACTAATTCCCCCTAGGACAATTGCAAACAACCAAGCAAGACTTTCAAACCACTTCCATTCTATGTGTCATTAATAGTAGGAGATAAGCTTGTGCACAATTGC
The DNA here is from genome assembly GCA_027924645.1 of Cunninghamia lanceolata. Taxonomy (NCBI): domain Eukaryota; kingdom Viridiplantae; phylum Streptophyta; class Pinopsida; order Cupressales; family Cupressaceae; genus Cunninghamia; species Cunninghamia lanceolata. Next base: position 14,141,991 of record BSBN01000193.1, read on the forward strand.
ATGGTGGATAGTGGTGCCAGTAGTTCTGTGATGCCTAAACAAATTGCAGACTAATTAGGGCTCAAATACCAGCCTCTTGAGAAGGGTGTACTCCAATTAGATGGCACGACTGTTAATACTATGGGTGTAATAAAAGACTTAGGTCTTACTTTGCATACCTGTCCCAATATTTCTATCTTCCCAGAGGTCTTCATCATAGACCTACCTCCTCATTTCGCCATGTGCCTATCAAGAGAATTCACAACCAAAATAGGAGGATATCTGTCCTCTAACTGGTCCCACATGTTTTTTAGGACCAGGTATGGCACTAAAGTGACCCTGAGGTCTGAATTACTTTCAAACCATCATATAGAGCCCTACACACCTAGTGCTGTCAATACAAATTGCATTATTTCTGATGACCCTGAGCTTGTGGCTGCCCAAGAGCTACAAAATGAAAGTATACCAGAGGTGTTATTAAGGGAATGGGCCTCAGAAAATGTTGTAGATGACCCTGAGGCATATATTCAAGAGACCAGTATGGGAATTTACATACTACTTGAGCCTGAGGCAGCAATTTCAAGTATGGTAAAGGATGCAGAACCGCAAATAGGGTAGCAGAATGAAGTGTGGAAAATGTATTTTGATGGCTGTAGAAGCAGAAATGGATCTAGTGGCGGTGCAATGCTGGTGTCTTCTCACGGTGAAAGATATTATTCTGCTTTCTGTTTTGCCTTTTCATGCACCAATAACACTGCCGAATATGAGGGGCTAATCCAGGGATTGTAATGGGCAAGAAAAAGAAGGAACAGATGCTTACAGGTGTTTGGGGATAGTGAACTCATTGTAAATCAAGTAAGAGGATTGCATGCTACAAAAAATGATGTCTTGAAATGCTACAAGCATAGGGTGTGGGACATGATTGAAGAGTTCGATGCTTTCAACCTGATATCTATGCCCAGAAATTAGAATTACCAAGCATATAGGTTAGCTGCAATTGGGGCTCAATTTGACATCCCCAGTGACATTCAAAGGGAGAAAGTGTAGCCTCATGTGAAAATAGTGGGTAGACCCTCTATCCCTGACAACGACATTCATTGGCAGGTTTTCGCAAGTGATGAGCAAATCTTGCGTTTTTTGTTAGAAGAAGATGAATTTTCTGTGGTGAACCAAGATAAACTCAAACAACAGTATGGCAATGACCAAATTGTTTAGCTAAGGACAAACAAGCTACCTAAGGGACTGGTGACATTGGAGTCTATCTTTGCCACTAATGATCAGATGAAGAAGACTAAAACTGGCATGCAAATAAAAGAGGAACACTACGAGCAACTAGAGATTTTTAAGGGAAAGCTCCTTAAAATTGGTAAAATCTGCTCAGCCAAGGACAGAAGAGCTTTCATTACTCTACGCCATGAATTTAAAGATGTGTTTGCCTAGGATTATTCAGACCTAAAAGGTTTTGACCCTCACATTGCCCAGCACACCATAGAATTAGAGCCAGGGGCAAAACCTATGAGACAGAAGTAAAGACCCCTAAATCCAAAGCTAGAGCCCCTGATGATTAAAGAACTGACTAAGTTGATAGAGGGAAAGATCATTTTTCTGATCAAACATACTTTGTGGGTCTCTAACCTTGTCCCTGTCAGAAAAAAGACTGGTGAAATCAGACTGTGTCAATTTTAGAGATCTAAATAGAGCATCCCTAAAGGACCACTACTCGTTGCCCTCAATGGAGCAGATCCTTCAAGTAGTGGCTGGCTCAGAGAGATTCTCCTTGCTTGACAGTTTTTCTGGTTACAATCAAGTGTTGGTCAAAGAGGAGGATCGGTATAAGACCGCTTTTACTACCAAATGGGGCACGATGGCCTACAAAAGAATGCCTTTTGGTCTATCAAATGCTGGCTCAACTTTTCAGTGAGCCATGGATATGGCGTTCAAGGGTTTGCTATACAAATTGGTGCTGGTGTACCTAGATGATATCACTATTTTTTCCAAGAATGCATCCAAGCATTTATCTCATTTGAGGCAAGTGTTTGAGAGATGTAGAGAGTTCAGGATATCTCTTAATCCCAAAAAATACATTTTCGCTGTGCACGAGGCTAAGTTCTTGGGACACGTGGTGTCAAAGGAAGGCATTACCATTGATACAGAAAGGGTAAGAGCTATTATGGAGTTATCCTTACCCAGGCACAAGAAGGGACTTCAAAGTTTTATTGGTAGGATTAACTTTCTGCGAAGGTTTATACCAGACATTGCAAATCTTCTGAAGCCTTTGACATCCATGTTAAAAAAGAATACAATTTTCTTTTGGATGAGGGAAGCCAAGACAAGCTTCGAGTCCATAAAAGAGGCACTCTTGGCTGCACCAACTCTAATAAATCCTAACTTCTCAAAGGATTTTATTTTATATGCTTATGGTGGTCTGGATACCATTTCTGCAATTCTGGTGTAGCAACAGAGTGAAGGTTTTGAACAGCCAATCACTTTTTTCAGCCAGGGCTTAGAAGAGTATGAACAGAGATACAACTTCGTTGAAAGGCACGTCCTTGCAGTAATAAGGAGCCTCAAGAAATTTAGGCATCTTATTTCTAATAATAAGATACATTTAATGGTCACTCACCCTAGCATGAAGGAGTTCCTATTGAGCAAAGACGTCAATGAGAAAAGAGCTGGTTGGATTACTAGGGTCATGGAATATGACATTGACATCAAAATAACCAAGCTCGTCCAAGGAAGAGGACTTAGTGAACAACTTGCTGCTGGTCTTGAAAATGAAGCAAGCAAGGAAGAGGTGGCATTTCTGGCTGAAGAAGGTGAACACCAGATAGACACAGTAGTAGCGGGCACCAGTTGGGTTCATAATATGATCCATTATTTGCAAACTGGTGAATGTCCAGCACGGTTAGACAGAGCCAAGAGAAGATTCTTTAGATTACAGTCTATCCCATACGTTCTCATCAATGGCATCCTTTTCCAAAAGGATTTTAATGGCGTATTGTTACAATGCATTGAGGAAACTCAAACTAACAAGGTGCTGCAGGAGTTCCATGATGGAACAGAAGGGGGTCATTTTTCCCCAAGGACTACTGCATGGAAGATAATGAGAGCTGGATACTACTGGACCAACTTATTTAGAGATGCCCATACATGGGCTAGAAAATGTGTGAAGTGTGCCATGTTTGTAGGCAAGTCAAGGCTGCCAGCTCTGCCCCTACAACCAATTCAAGTTGAGCAACCCTTCATGAGGTGGGGTATCAATTTCATAGGCCCCATCAATCCACCGTCCAGTGCTGGCCATAGGTGGGTGCTTACAGCAACTGACTACTTCACAAGGTGGACTGAGGCAGTGGCTCTAAAGGAGTCCAATGAGAATGCTGATATAAATTTTTACAGTGATTTGGTAGCTAGATTTGGGGTCCCTGAATCTATTATCTTAGATAATGCATTGGATTTCGTTGGATTAAAAATAACTAACTGGGCTGTGAAGAATGGGATTTATTTGGACACTTCATCGAATTATTACCCTCAGGGTAATGGCCTAGCTGAGTCCATAAATAAAAACCTCATGAGGATCATGAAGAGAATGATGGAGGACAACCAGAGGACCTGGCATACCAATTTGAAGTCTGCTTTATGGGCAGATAGAATAACTCCCAAGAGGTCTATTGGGAACTCTCCGTATATGCTAGTTTATGGAAAAGAGGCAAGATTACCTGTATCTGTAGAGTTGCCAGCTCTTGACATTATGAACCAGCTGGAAATGTTTGAGGAAGAGGAATCCATGGTGGTCAGATACGCTCAGCTCATGGAACTTCAAGAAATTAGAGACAAAGCTATGCAGACTATGGAGTACCACCAGTTTCAGACCAAGGGAGTTTTTGATAAGAAGGCCATCCCCAGAAGTTTTAGGAAAGGAGATATGGTGCTCAAGTGGGATGAATTGAAAAGCAGGCTAGGGAAGCACTCCAAATTTGATAACATATGGAGTGGCCCATTTGTCATTACTGAATGCAAGGAGCACAATGCATTTTAGTTATCAAATATGGATGGACAAAATTTGCCTATCCCAGTCAATGGGATACACCTGAAGAGGTGTTTTGAGGTATGAATACTTTGTAAATTAGGAGAGTAGGTTTCTTTCTTTCAATAAGTGCTGCTGCATAGTAGTTTAGATGTCTTTGTTTTCCCTGAGTGCTGTCTAGCATAGTTTGCGGGTTGCTGTCAGCATTTTGTCTGGCCCCTTGTCTTCCTGTGTCCTTTTGCTGTCATGCCGGGGCTCTGAAGTCAGGATGTTTGTCAAGATATTTTCAACCTCCTCTGACTCCATGCCCAATGGATATAGGGTCACTGATCCTATGTTTAGTAGGAAAACATCCCATAGAGGTCGCCAAAAGTGTTATTCTATTTTCCTCTGCTCAGAGTAAAATGGCCAACCTGGTATTTTCCTTGAAAATCCTTTTGAAAAGTCCCTATAAAGCAAGAATGCCAAATTCCCTAGGGAACCTTGCCTAAAGAACCTGACCATTGGAAAGAGCTTGAAAAAATAGGCAGGTTTGCTTTTTACATCACCCTGGAATTCCACCAAACAAAGAAGTTATTCATGGTCAAAGTTTTAGTCAACATACAGTTCAAATGTGCATTTGGTGGGCTTGAAATCTACATTGGCCTTAGGAAATGTAGAAAAAAATGAGTTTTTATGCATTTCATAATGTATATTGGGCCAAGGAAATGCATATACAAGGGGGAATCTTTCACAGATTCCCAGAATATTCCCAGTTTGCATATCGGGTTGCATGAAAATATACAAGGATAGATGTATTTTTGGCTTGTATATTTGCATGTACAAGTGAAAGATACAAAGAAATATGCATGGAAAAGTGGCAGGGCCGACAGACATACATGTGCTACAGTGGATGTACATCGACGCATATACAAAAGAGAATGTATATTTCGCTTGTATGTTTGCACATACAAGCGAAACATACAAGATAGATATACAAGGTCCAAATGTGCATTTGCCACAGTGTCACGGTGTATATACAAGGTTGCTATAGAAAGGATATACAAAGGCATTTGTATGTCGCGAACATATAAGAGGTGGGGCCCTCGCATGTACAAAGAAGATTGTATGTCCTATACATACAAAGGATCTGTTGAACTTGGTAAACCAACCTCACAGATCCCAATGAATACCTGCAAGCAAATAACCTGTCACATAAAGGAGATCAAGAGGCACAAAAATGGTGCTCTACAACCTTGAAGCAAAAATGCATTAACCAGAATGAATAATTACAAAGAGATCAATCCTTAAGAAAGGAGATCAAAACCCTAAAGGTGAAAACCCTAAGATGAATAATTAATAATTAATTAATAATGAGCCTAAGTTTAGCTTAAGTGAAAAATAAAGTAAAGGTGACTTAATTAATTAATCAATATGATTAAATTAATTAAGTAATTAACCTATTACTCCAACTCCCCCCCTTAAGATGAACTTAGGGAGAAGCTAAAAAAACTAAGGACAAAATGCATGAAAGTAAAGATGGGTCCCAACAACTAGGCCTGATGAGGTATCCAAGTACAATGAAATCTCTGTAAAGTGGAGAAAAAGGAGAAAACCCAATGGGAAAAAACTCCTCTCCTAAAAGAGATGCTGAAAGAAAGTACAAATGAAATGTCTCAAGAGACTCTCTCAAGAACATATGTAGATATACAATTAGATACCCCCCATGAGAGAGAGTGGAGACTCCAAAGCCCCCCCAGAATGAGAGAACCCCTGTGCCGATGATCAAACCAATGTGACTCCCTTGAGGAAGAAACCAATCCAACAATCGATGATGAGGAAAGCCCTGGATGTGAGGTGAAAATGGAAGTCCTAGATGATGCTCATTGGAGAACAAAAGTGAAGCATGAGTGTCTGAATGACAGGATGTTGAATCAAATGTATCAACATCAAACAACTCAAGATGATCCTAAAATGGAATCTCCAATGAAGATGGGATAATAGATGTGCTGAATCTGTCATCTGTGAGGAAATGAATATCCTTTGATATGGCCTCAACAACTGCACAAGATGGCTCGATGAGTGGAGCTACAATGTCAGTCAAACCTGAAGAGGGATCCTGTTGAACAGATGTGGTCTCAATAGGAGGTGGAGGTGTAGAAGTCTCAACACTGGTCTCATGAATAGATGGAAGAACACATAAGTTCAAGTGACCAAACTTCTCCTCAGATACAACATGCTCTCTTGGAGAAAGAGAGTGATACCCAGACAGTGGAGATGGTGGACCAAAGTGTGTGAATGCATACAATCAGGAAGAATGATCAACTGTCCCTGTTGCAACAATGTTGCCAGTCTGAATGTCTCTGATGTGCACTAAATCTGGTGTGAACTCAACTGGTTTCCCTGTCCCACTGTGAGCAATCTGATAAATGGAGAGAAGGTTGGTAGAGAAAGATGGTACACATAGTACATCATTGAATGTACCATCATCAATGTCGATAGAACCTTTCCCACATACACTCATATAAGTGTTATTACCCATCAATATGTGTGGTGAGGATGCAGCCTCAAAAGATGAGAACATGTCCTGAGAAGATGCCATATGGTGTGAAGCACCTGAATCCAATAGCCATCTAGATGAATGTGAACTGGTGGTTGCACATAATGCATGACCCTTGTGTGGAGTCTGTCCATCTATTTGGAATGATGGTGAAGAAGAAGACCCACCTGATGTAGATGAAGAAGAGGGATGAATATTGTTCTTCATAAGAAGAGCTGTCAAATCTGAAACCTGTTGTGCATATCCATCTATCTTCTTCTCATAACATTTAGACTCATCATGTCTTGACTTATTACAATAAGTACACTTAGGTCTTTCTTTCTTTGATGATTCCCCCTTAGGAGAATGAGAATCAGAAGTGTTCTATGAACTGAAATCCTTCCCATGCTCTGTGGTCTTTGGTTTCTGTTTCTGCTTCTGCTTCGCCTGAGATGACTGAGCTACCAATGCATGGTTCTGTAATCCTGGAAGAGCATCCAACTGTGATAACTTGGACTGCTCACGGGACAATCGATCACAAAATACCTTAAATGTAGGCATGGTAAATCGTGGACCCAAAGCATCCATGGTGGAGTAGAATGTAGAAGAGAATATCTGAAATGAACCTCGGAGCTTAGATAGAATCAGGTAAATACTCTCAGTGTCAGTTTTGGTCTTGCCACAACCCTGTAACAAAGATCTGAGTGATTTGAATTTCATCAAGAAATCCTCAATAGATGGAAAAGAATCAGGTACCAAGGAAGTCAATTCTGCCTCAATCTGAAGTGCTCTGAACTCATTGATGGTGCCAAATAGATCATTGAATTTTGTCCACATTACCCGAGGAGTTGTGCAACTCTCAAGGTGAAATAAAAGACTGTCTGAAACATGCAATGATATCAAACCCATGGCCTCATCCATTTTGTTCCTATGCTGCAGAATCTCAAATTGACATTGCAACTGAGGCTGAATCTCATCCAAACAGGACCATAACCCCTTAGACATGAGAAGTCTAGTCATATGTGCTTTCCAGGTATGATAATTGTGTGGGGAAAGACGTTCAACTGATGAGGTGTCCACCATGATGTTTGAGTTTTTGAAATGTGTTTAATGATAGAGGTTTCTGATTTCTGATGTGTATATACAGAAAGCAAGAAAAAAACACCCCCCACAACACAAGAAACCAAACCCCAGTACAAATTTGAAAGCTGGAAAGAGTGAAAAGTAAAAAATCACTTCAGACTATTCTCTATGTACCTAGTGAATTTTTTGATGAAATAATCTACAGATCTGGAAAGAGCACTGTAAGACCTTTCCAACGCCTATTCGTTTGCAAAAAACGGAGTTCGTATGCAAGAGTTATGCCCCCGGAAGCGCGAAAATAAGGTTTAACTTTGACTGGCAATAAATGCATAAAAACAGAAAAACCAGGAAAAAATACCTATACCACTAGATCAGGCTCGGAACCAGCTTTCTGGTGATATTTTGTTTTCGAAAATCCGAGTTTGTATGCAAGAGTTATGCCCCCGGAAGTGCGAAAATAAGGTTTGACTTTGACTGGCAATAAATGATGAAAAATAGAAAAACTAGGAAAAAAGACCTGTACCACTGGATCGGGCTCGGAACCAGCTTTCCAGTGATATTTTGTTTTCAAAAATCTGAGTTCATATGCAAAAGTTATGGCCAAAATACCAAAACTGCTCCAAAAGGGCTTTTGGGGGAACCCTGGCGGTTAACTAGCCGCTAACATTAACCGCTAGCATTAACCGCTAGCGGTTAACTGACTGCAGCGCCTGTGCATTCTCTGTTTTTTTATTTTTTTCTTGGATTGCGTGCCGTACCACGCCGTACGACCCAGAAATAAAAAAAAAAACCTCCCGGAGTCACTGTGACTGATTTTGATGATTTGACAGTCGATTTTGGGGTTTTGGGGCGCTTTGAACGCGATGGTAAGGTCCGTTTGGGCTGAAAATGCTCCAAAAATTGCAGGTACCCTCTGGATCTAGAAACCCTCTCAAACTTCAAACCTTCATAGATCGGGCACCGTATAACCAAAATTGATGAAACGAAGGTCAATCTTGACTATTTCGAACCTTCTGGACGCAATGGTGAGGTCCAAATTGACTCAAGATGCACTGAAATGTCACTTTAAGGCAAGATCCCTTAAAAATGAACAGGAAGCTGCAGATCTGGAGCTCTGATACCATGTTGAAGTTGGTAAACCAACCTCACAGATCCCAATGAACACCTGCAAGCAAATAACCTGTCACATAAAGGAGATCAAGAGGCACAAAAATGGTGCTCTACAACCTTGAAGCAAAAATGCATTAACCAGAATGAATAATTACAAAGAGATCAATCCTTAAGAAAGGAGATCAAAACCCTAAAGGTGAAAACCCTAAGATGAATAATTAATAATTAATTATTAATGAGCCTAAGTTTAGCTTAAGTGAAAAATAAAGTTAAGGTTAATTAATTAATCAATATGATTAAATTAATTAAGTAATTAACCTATTACTCCAACAGGATCAAATGCTACAGTTGTATGTATATCAGGTTGGTGATTTTCCACATACAAGGCCAATATACAAGGAACATATACAACCCAGACCCGAATATAAGTTTCAATTTGTTCTACGGTGTTTTCAGGTCCGCCTTGTATAAAGGTGTTTGTATGTTTTGACATACAAGGGAGCAGATACAAAGATACAAACAGGTGCAAAGGAGGCCAAACTTCAAATGGATATATATTTTGGTTGAGTGCAACGTTGAGTCCGACTTGTATGTATGAGTGCTCGTATGTTTTGATATACAAAGGCAAGATACAAGCTAACATACAAGTGGTAGGGCCCGCATATACAAAGGAGCATGCATCTGCAACAATGGATGTACATCGGCTCGAAGATACAAAGGAGAATGTATATTTTGCATTATATGTCTTCCACATACAATTGAATATACAAGGGAATATACAAAGCAGATATACAACGACGACACGCAAGCTAGATTTCAAGGTTCTTTCAGGCTATTTCATAGAGTTTGAGGTCCGCACCTTGCATATACAATTGTGTTTGTATATTGCGATATACAAAGGGGAAGATGTAGTTTTCAGTGCCACTTCTCAGACCAACCCAACAACAAATTAGAAGGTGCCACATGGTAGTGGCAAATGCATATACAAAGGCTCTTGCATAGACAAAGGCATTTTCAAATTCATTTTCTGAGAGCAATTGCAGAGGCCTTTTGGTGCCAAGAAGTAGAGAGACATACAAAGTTTTCAAGCATGCAAAGACAAGATCAGAGGTATTTTTAGAGCCCATATATACACAGATGTAGAAGTGATATATATAGGTAGTTGACCAGATCTTTGACCACCTATATCTTCCCCATTTCAGCAAATTTTGACATGCTGTAAGAGGCAAAAGTGCATGTTTTTGCCTTCTCTTTCATTTGAACAGGTTTTTGGGGAGATTTTCTAGTTTTCATTTTTGGATCTGGCTTTGCATATTTTGGCTGATTGGACATTTCAACAGCCATCTTAAAGTTTTGGGGGTTTTTTTCTCCGCACAATGGCTCGGGTTGGTGAGTTTTTGTAGGGCATTAATGGCGTATGGGCTCTCTGCCTTTCAGGACTCTTTCCTGCATGACAAATGATGACTTTGGAGGTTTTTCTCCATGCCTTGTCCTTTCTTGCATCCTGGCTGAGGTTGTTCTACATTTTGGATTGGCAAAGGCATGGCCCCCGTCCCTTCACCATGCCTCTACCCATCCTTTCCTGCTCCTGGCATTTATAGCCTCATTTCTGTGAATTTGAGACTCCACGCCCTTCTGGCAGGAGCCTAGCTTATAAAAGACAATGAAAAAACTCTTTTGGAGGAGGATGGTATTTTCTTGGGGCTGTTATGCTGCCGAAATTCTTGTAGTCAGACCTATTAGTGTAATTGCAAGGGTATGGGAATGTGACTCATTGTGCCTGAATCTAGCCTCTGCTGTCTTCCCTTTATCCACCAATGAATGTAATTAGCTATGTTGGTATCCCCCTGCTATGAAATATTTCTGTATTGTAATAGTTTTCTGGACCTTCATGATTAATAGATGCTGATTTCTACCTCTTTTATCTCTGAATTTCTGTGTTTCATTTGAAGTTTTAGTCTACTCTGTGGGTAAAATGGCCCCTCTGCAGTCTTGGCTTTCATACCAAAACCTCAAAATAGTCTTAAATCTATGCGAATCTCTCCTCAGCAGCAAAGGAGTCATTGTTGTTTCCATCCCTTAACCTCCATCAGTCACTAAATCTGGTGTATCACCTCTTTTCCCTTTCAGCTCTCCTTCTAACTCTTTCCTTTGCAAGTTCTAGCACTAGGTTTAGTAGGAACCAACCTTCTCTGGAGGTCTGATCTCAAATCGCAAGGTCCCACACTTCGAGATCATTCCAATGTTACTCCAGATTGCATGAGGTGTCACATCTGCATGCGAAGGGTGCAAATCTGGGTGATAACAGTACCCTTGTAGGCACATGAATAAACTATGTATGAATTCATATAGAAAGAACATTCTAGACCTCCTAGGTTCATTAGCTGCTCATCTAGAGCATCACTTATCATCTTAGCCCACATTGGCTTGTTATCTATGTAAAGGCACATCGAGATGACTCCATACATCCAGTCCTTAAAACTTCCAGCATCAGGCTGGCCTGTCACTCTGCTGAGCAGGGCTATCATGTATTGGTAGTCATCGTCAAAGTCAAATTTATATAGGTGTACCAAAAGTTTAGCTGCTGTAGGATAAGGACTATTCTTCACCCTCCATTGATACATTTTCTTCCTAGCAGTTTTCTTGTTATTTTCATATTCTGCTTCCGACTTCTTCAAATCTATGTTGGCAACCTTCTTGCCCAATGGCAAATTGAATGTAGCAGCAAGACCCTTGATGGACAAATCAGCATATACTCTACCATGCTTCTCTACCTTCCTTGTTTGTGGGTTATTATTTCTTGCACATTCAATGACCAGCTCAGGAGTTTCCATGGAATAAGGGAAACTAGCTGCATTCCACATTCCAGATACAAAAACTACATCCAGTAAGGTGCTGTTACTCTTTTCATCGCTCATTTTAGTTGACCATGCAGCTAGATCATTATTTCCCTGGTGTGTGTCTGTGATGGCTCCATGTTTGAACTAGACACCCTCGGGTTGAGCAAACATAGGCTTTAGAAATTCTGCCTCTGACTTAGCCAACCTCTTGTCAGCCATGAATGCCTGTAATTGACAAAACTGGTCTTACAATTGATATCTTTCCAGCATGCATGCACGTTATATCTTCATTATTCATCATGCATATTATACTCTTTCAATATTTCTTTTATCCTAATACACATAATTCAGAACTTCAAACCAGTAAACACCATGATACCTGGATATGCAGAACATGATAACAGGAGGGTTTCAATTACTTACCTGATGTGTTTATCCTCTTAATTATGCTAATAACTATGTGAAAGGAATTCAAATACCCACAATGTTCACGTATCCCGTTCTGGTACCAGCTGTATGCGTCCGCATGTAGTCCTATGAGGGTTTGCAAGCTGTGCTCTGTAAAAACTTGTTTTATCGTAAGATAAGTGCAAAATGACCTTGTAAATCACTTTTAACTTCATCTTTATGGTAAAATTAGGGCAAATCCAGATGAATTAATTAAAACCATAGATTTCCTTTATGAAACTTCTGGATTCCGCCAAGTGTATGTATCAGGTTCGTAATTGGCGAGAACCACCTACCACATTTGAGTGCATTTAATGTTATGGCGGCAAGGTGCGAGGTGATCTTTGCAGGATAGGATGACATTCAAATATCGGGTGATATTTGGATATCGGGTGATGTTCAAATATGATCCCCTTGCGGTAATATGATCATCCGCCTCTGAGCGAGAAAACCTACATCAAAAGATCCGGTGATGTAGAAGTGTCGGGCGATATTTCAAGATGATGACCCCCTGGACTAAAATGACCCACTATCGAAATATCATGATGATGTCATTAGGATATCGACTTGGTTTAGCGTTATGGCACTATGATGTCATTGTCATGTTATGTAGGAATTTTATTGGGTGATAAAATTGGATCGGGGTGATCTTTTATAAGATGACTGATATTAAGAAATATGATCCTCCCCTCGGAATATTAGGTTTGACCAGGACTTTGACTCACCACAACTCTCATTCCCTAAGGAATATCAAGGTGATCCAAAAGGCAAACCTGCATGAAATTTTGCACTCTTTCCAATGATGAGGCTATTGAAATAAAATATTAACTTTGATAAAACTGACCTCATCATGATGACTTACCCAATCCCTTTTCACGCAGGATCACTTGCATGACTTACTTTTACCAGACTGCCAAGCACACGTAGAAAGTTGGGTCCCTATTTTGTCAAGTCAAAATGGGATGTGTTGTGTTAACACACAACAGGTAGACCTCCAGATTGTGGCTTGGTTCCCTTATGATTGATATGTTGGTTAACTGACTTTGCAAGAAAAAGGATAAGAGGAATTGCAGTGAAACAATAAAATAAAATTGAAATTGTGGTGATGCACCTATATGATGATGAAACTTATAGAATAATTCACATCTATTCTCAGAGACACTAGTTACACAATTCAAAAATTATGACTTAATCACAAAAAGTGTTTCTAAAGCAAGCTAACCAGTTTGTTCTTTCAAGAGGAAAATAAATTTTCACAGGTTTTAAGGCCAAAATGAGACAAGCACAACTTGAGACATGTGATGGATGCACAATAATGAATGAGACAAACTTAAAGGCTTTAATGATTAAAACACAATAATTTCATCAAATCATTCATGAAGGCACTTGCATATTTCTAAAAAGGCAAATTTGGTGTATTCTAAATGAAAATAGAAGGAAAAAAGCACTGCATAAGACAAAAACATCAACTTGTAACCTTCTATACTATATAGATTTGAAAAATGAGTTACAAACACTCCTATGACTCTCTAAAATGTGTAAGAGAGAGAAGGCAAGAACTGAGAAAAAACATAAGTTTGTTTCTCCTATATACAAAAGATGACTCCAAAGTGCCAAGAGGTGGCACTAACAACTAACTGAAAGTGAAAAAATCTCCCAGAATCTTTCCCATGAGCAAAGATGAAAACCCATGAAAAGGGGGCCCACAACTGATGTAAACTACAATATCAAATGGTCAAACTCATCCTTCATGATGGTTGACCCCAAGAGGCTCCTAAAAAGACTCCACCAACTGAAAATGAGACTCAAAACGCATGTTGAACTCCACCTTTAACTCTGCATGATTTGAGGACTTCAAAGGCATTTTAGTTATCTGCACGTCTTGATTTTGCATGATTTTGGGATGAAGGTAATAGTTTGAACAAAAAATAAAGTAATCATGATGACTTACTTTATTAGGTGTCATGTATTTTCTCAATTTCTTGCATTTTTATGACAAATAACAAAGTAATTTATAAACTACTACTTCATTATTTGTCTACATTATTAACTTTATCTCACACTTATGCAAGACTAAAGGGGATAATTTTCATCATTTCACTCTTGGTCAATTAAATAAACAAAAACATAACCACCTTATGACTCCCTTTGACCTTTACTTCTTTATCACATGAATCAACCTCTAGCAATGATAATGATGCTGGTTTTGACTTAGGCATGTGATTACCCCTTTTGACTTAAGGTTTTATCATAACCTTAGCATTTGAAAACACCTCATTTCTTTTCTTCTCTCACGGGTTCATTATAATCTTTAGGTTTCATGATTTCAAGTCACTACCCATGAGCATATTTTATTTGTTTGATGAAAAACTTAAATCAAAGTCAAAAGTCCTGAGAATTTGGGCTAGGGCACAAAGTAAACCAAAAGAAACCCTAAAGCTTTCATTGTGTTTGTTCCTTCATTATTCTCTACCTTGTTGAGCTCTATATGCTGGAGGCAACGCCGAGAGGATTTGAAGGCCGTGTTGAGGGCTTTGAAGGATTTCTGGCATTTTAGCACTGGTAAATTTCATTTTTTCTATGTCTTTGCTACTTTCTGTGAACAAAACCCTTGTGCTTTCTGCTATGATGGCTTTTGATTTGATTTGCATAGTTGTTTTTCTTTCTGCAAAGACCAAAGGGGTGGAAAAAGGCTCCTCTTCTCATTTTTTACAGAAGTATACTTGCAATCTTTGTATTTCTTGAGCATTTTTCTTTTGCTGTTACAGGGTTACTCTGGTAGAGACCAGCAAAAGTGTTATTTCTACCTTGGTGCATGCTTTGTATTATGAAGATAACATTTGGAAAAAACCTTCATTGCTTATGTTTCTTTAGAACTTGAGGAAAATCTACCTCAGTCTTGTTCAGTCAGTAAATAAACCTCCATACCTGTTTATGATTTTCTATCCATGGGGTTTTGACCTTGGCATGAAATCATGAGGGTTTGCATCGCCTTGCATACCTTGAAAACAAAACAACATTCTTATACATCTGGATGTAGTTGTTAGGGATTTGACAAAATTGTCAAGGTTTCTATGTATTTTATATGATAGAGATACTTTGATAATCTACTTTACTGTTGTGATACCCTATACCACTGTTAACTCCAAAATTTCATGCAAACTATTTTGGTGACTGTTCCATTTTCAAGGACTGCATTTGATCTCTATGATGTTCTCATCATGTAGGGCTTTATTTTCTTTCAGAGCCTCACAAAATGTTGGACTGCCCTTTATGAGTTTCTAATTGTGGTGATGATTGTTATCCATCACTCCTTCATGCAAGCTTTTGTTGTTATTTAAACACTGCTCCTCAAAAGTTAGAAGATGCTCCCTAAGGCCTAGGGTTTGATGAGAATGATTGAAAATGAGGACTGTCCCTATCTTTCCTAACCTTGCAAACTGTGGAGCACTACTTTGAAAGCCTAAAGACCATTGTTCCTCATGTTTCTCAGTCTTCTTCTAAGGGCTTATCCCCATGAACACTGTTCTTTTCCTTGGTTTTCTATGACTGTCTCATCATGCAATGATCTTGCATGAACTATCCCATTGTCTCCTTTACCAGTCCCTTCTATTCTCACTATCCCGTGCCTTGTTTTGTCTTTAACCTCATAAACTCTCATGTCCTTGGTATCTCTGTCAAATCATAGTCGACCATATTACTCCTATCATCTCACATTACATTAGTAATCTCTTTCTCTGTTCCTTCATGACTCCTCTTTCTATTGACTGCTCCTTAACTTTGAATAGTTCTCTTTAGCTACTCTTTGATGTTTTTGGATAACTATTCCTCAAGGCTGTAAGGCTTTCAATCCTATGATGTTACCTTGCCTGTAACTACCCTTCAATGGTGATCATCTTTTATGCATACTGCTTTACATTTAAATGACTCCCTTTCACCTTATTTGAAAGGCTATCCTCGACCTACGAATCCTACCCTCATAACACTACAAGTTGAATTCTTTAGCCTTGTCATTGTATACTATTTTTCACTGCGCATAGTCATGGCATCATGGCTTTTTTTTTGGATTTTAGTGCTATTCCTTCAGAATGCCTATGGACTGCTCTTGAAAAATGAAGGTAACTATCTCTAGATTTGACTTAGTGTGAGTAACCCTAGTGGGGTTTATTGGATAACACTCTCTGCTGTCACAAAAATGATGAAAATCTATTCTTAACTCCTTGTTTCTGCATGCTATCTGGAGTGATGAGGAAATCATCAATGTCTTGTACACTATCTAGTATGGTTCCTTGATGATTGTGTAACTGCCACTACATATTTGTATACCTTCCATGGTGATAGTCGCTTCCATTTGATGTCCTCTACCTAGGCAGCTATAGAGGACTGTCCTGACACTGTGCATTTATGTCCACGCACCTGCCTCTCCTTATTGTGCAAGTTTGTACTATACTCACTATGTATTCCTTTGTTATAGATGTGATTGTACTTGGTGATTTGGCTTAATAAAATATACCCCCATGATATCTTGCCAGTGATTAACTGCCATTTGTATACTTGGCTATCATACTCTTGATGTGATCATTTTTGTCTTTTGAGGTGACTGTACTATTCACTGAGGCTGTCCTACAGTCATTAATGACTACCTTACTCTACAGGCATAGCTCTTTTAATGGTGACCATCCTATTCATTAAGATTGTCCTACAGTCATTAATGACTGCCTTACTCTACAGTCATAGCTCTTTGAATGGCGACCGTCCTATTCACTGAGGCTGTCCTATAGTCATGACTGCACTTTGCCCTCATAAGTTGTCCTAGTACATTCTCAGCTAGTACAGTCATTGATGACTGTCCTATCCTTCTTTAGTACAATCTTTAATGACTATACTAGCCCTGCCAACATCTTTGTCACTTGTCCATCACTTGGACATGGGTATGCATGCCTTGAGGCTAGCCTTCAAGTTTCCAGATTAATATTTGTTTGTTGACACTAGTGACTTCTCCTTTCAAACTCTTAATAGTTGTAGCTATTGTCCCTTGATGATATGAATGATCTGGCAAAGTTGCTATCTTGGAACATAGTCACAAATGACTGTCCTTAATAAATTTGCTTTCACACGCCATCATTACAAATAGTGACAGCATAAAAACTTGTATGCAAACATGATTTCCTTGGTACAAATGATGCATTTTTGATCTGTTTTGTAGATTAACATGTGTCTGAATGAGATCATTACTCATTTATGATTATCACTTCAAGGTGAAGGAATATCAAACCTTCATTACACTTCTTGATCTGACAGTCATGAGTGAACAATGTGCTATGTGACTTTATAAACTATTCTTCAAATTGACTATGCTTTTATTTAAACAATCTGAATGTCTCTTACTTATCCATGTCCCTTTTAAGATTTAGGGGGCAAAATGCTGGGCTCAACCCTTGTGTGAGCCCATTTTTTCACCACATGCTGAAATATCATGTATAATGATGAATGTACCTGTATCTGAACATTGCACAAACAAGTTAGATAAAAATAATGAAGTTCAATGTTCATGTGATGATTTGATCTTTCTATCTCTCTTGCACACATCTGGTAATGGGTCAACTAATTTAATGCATCATATGCTTAGGTTATATGTTTGTTGATGAAACATATGATGAGATTTCATGTCCCGAGCTCTAACCAAACTTTCAATCATCTGCAGGTATATCTGAAGATCAAGAACAAGAGGAGTTGGAGATAAGAGGAACAACACCAGCATCGGCCATTTAAGGCAATGAAAGATATGAACTCTCTTCTTTTGCTTTTCCTTTATTTTATCTTTAGATGTATAGTTTTCTTTTCATGTTTACATTATCTTAGTTTAGTTATTCCCATGGCTTGTGTGGGAGATTTAAAACCTTCTTTTGATCTCAATGTATGAGACAACAACATTGAATACATTTTCCATTGCAAAATGAATGAAAGCCATCAATATCATGCAACTTGTGTAATTTCTTTCTGTTGTAAAACATCGCATAATAAAAAACTGAATTCCATTTAAAACATTCACATGCAAATGGTTAAGCTTTGGTAGAAAATTGTTAGAGTACCTTTCACCTTTGAAATAATCAACTGTTTCAACTTTACCAAATTGAGTTGTAAGTGAAATTTTGGTAACATTTATTTTGTTATTTTCTCTTTTGTTTTAGTGAGCCAACAATTTGAAGCTTTCTTGAAGATATTTGGTTGTTTATTGTCCTTTTGCCATGAGGACTATTCTATTAAGGTTTTTTGGTTTGATTTGAACTATTGTTTTTTCATTAATTAATTTGTTTTTATATGATGATTTTACTTGAAGTCTTTACTCATTGGAAACTTCTATATTTTGAGGCTTATTCAGTGTTTATTGTTGCTGGCTTGAGTGAAGAAATGTGAATTGTGTAGATTGTCCTAGCAGGTTGTATAGGGGAGTAGATGGCCTAGGAAATGTATATTGTGAAATTATGTAAGGTCTATTCTATGGCATTATGGCTTTAATTGACACTAATCATCACAATCCCATTGAAAGTATACATGTAGTATAGAAATGTTATTTGGGATGTATAAATGATACGAATTGTTATAAAAGGTTATGTTGTAATGAATTTGATTTTTAGTAATAGTTAGATGATATAAATATGCTTCTAGGATAAGTTATGATGATAATACAAAATTCTAATGGAAATAAAGGTATAACTGAAACTTTCTGGAATAATTGTATCTGGGATAGTTTTATAGGCTAAGCCTAGTTTAGATAGCCAAGGTAAGAAAAATCTATTGTACTTCTAATTTATATGGACTCTAGGATGTGAATGAGTGTATGCAATTGAAATTTGAAAGAAATCTATTCTATTATTGTTGAATATTTGATTTGGCAAGATTGATGAATTCCTATTTGAATATTATTATGATTATTGGTGTTGTGATGGAGGGTTTTTGCTGGGAGTTGATGATATGTAAAATGATAATATCTGTTTTGGGAGTTGATTGTTCTTGGTCTAGTTGACTAATGGGAGATTATTGTTTTATGGAGTTTTGGGAGAAAACTATTTTAAGGGAGATTTTGGGAGATTGATGATAATTGGAATTAATGTTTAAGGGAGATTTGTTATGGGAGATTGATGCTTATGGGAGTTATTGTTTTGGATTTATGAAATAGATTCTTGAAAATAGAAATTGTTTTCTATTTAATCTGTTGAACATCAAGAAAATGTTTCTCTTTAAATGCTTAGGGGTGGATTCGATTGGTTGAATCCTTTGGAGGAAGTCCAATCCTAGGGGGGAAGAATGTAAGACATCTGAAATTTATTTATTAGTTATGATGTTTGATTAGTTATCTTTCTTCAAAATAATTATTTAGATAATGTTTACGAAAGAAAAATCATGCATTATTATTTTATTTTATATCAGTTACATATTTCAAGAGAAAATCTTAGAAATTAATATTTAATTTGTAGTTTTTAGTTAGTGGGGTTAATTTTATAGGATGAGAAAATAGGTGATGTTACCTAAAGATGAAGAGTCATTTTTATAACTCCCTTTTGGAAAACAAGAGTCACCTAAACATGGAAGTACACACAATAAATCACACAAGTCACATGCATATATACAAATTAGACGAAGATACAATGCCTACTCATTGAACTCCTCATCCAATAAGTCATCCTTATCCCAGTCATGGTCATATGAGGATTCATGACTATTGTGTGATATAAGGGTGAACAAAAGAGCGACCATAGTAGCATCAAGAGAAGTAGAAAGGGGACATTTTTTAGATGCAACAAGATCAATGCCCTCTTGAATGTCTATAGAAGGAATGATGGTCACTGAACGAGTGAATATTACTAATAACATGTGAAAATAAATAATTAAGTCAAAGAGACACCCACCAACTACATGGGTTGATGGCTCAGGTAGAGAATATTCCACTAATCTCTGATCCTCTATGATTCCAATAGACATGAGCATACTAGGATAATGATGATTTAGAAGAGGAGCCACCTCAATTAGACAGATAGTAGATGTAGAAGAAGTCAAAGAGGGAGTGAAGGTGTTAGTTTATGTTTAGGTTGGTGGTAGGGTGGGGTAGGGTAGTGCTCAAATTTTTGTTTGGTTGGTGGTGATGGAGGTAGGACAAAGCCTAAGATAGAGGGTTTTAATATGTCAAGAAAAGATTGGTGATGGGAATGAGGGGCAGAATGAGGGATACAAGAATGGCACTAGAAATCACATAGACATAGGTAAGTTTATGGGTTTATGAGAAGGAGGAATATCAAGAGTTTGTGGGATAATAGTAGGGAGGAAAGATAGGACAAGAAAAGCCTTATTTTAAAAATTTCTTATCATTTTATTTCTCTTGAGGTTTGTCAGGGGGTGGGTTAGAAGCAAACTGGGTTTGGGATGTCTGGTAGGGGTAGATTAGGAAATAGCTAGGGTAGATATGGGTTGGTTAGTAGGTTAAGTGTAGTGTTGGGGAAATTTCTTAGGGGTACTTTTAGAAGTGGATGTGGAAAGGGCCTACACTTTTTCTTTTACTTTATCTTGGAGGGGTGTTAGAGGGGAGATAAAAGTCAACGAGGAAGGTGAAGTAGTAATAGGTGGATATATGGTGGGGAAGATAGGGGCATAGCTAGAGGAGTAGGTGAAGTAATAGAAATAGGTTGTGGGGTGGGGGGAGCAATGCGTTTAGAGGCATAAGATAGGTAACAGTGAAATAGGGTATTGGTATGAGGTTGAGGTGGACCAGAAGGGGTTGACAAAAAATAATCTAAGGAGAAGTGTCTTAAGGTAACAACTAGTTGGTATGGGGTATGAGAAATGGTGAAGACATGACCATCATGTGGAATTTAAGGCACTAGGGAATGGTAGTTCAAGGACAACCCACATTGCAATGAGCCAAGGATGACCTAAGAGAATAGATAGTGGTCTGAGGTGGGGATTGTTGAAATTAAGGAACACTGAGAGGGGGGGTGAATCAGTGTTCTGCAAAACTTATTATTATGTTCCTTTATTAATTTACCACATATGTTCAAAAGAAAGAAGCATGAACTTAAAAACAACAAAAACAAGATCATCACACATGAACGCCAGGATTTTTACGTGGAAACCTGATTAAGGGAAAAACCACGGTGGGGGTTAACCCACAAGATTTTATACTCTATTAAAGTATTACAAATGGGAAGGCACATGCCTTCAGGCACACTGCCCAGAGCTCATTTCTCAAAGGAGGCTCACTACCTACAAGATTAATTACAAAGAGTTCACTAAAATATTTGAACTGAAGAATAGCATCCAACAATGCAAGATTACAATTCTGGTTAAGCTCAATATACTGACTTCGCACACTTCATCTCTTACTGCCTTGTTTCACTGTTTTGCAATGATCTAGAGCTTAGATCTCTTCGCTTCACACTTGATACTGCCACACTTTGTACCTATCTCCTCATATTCACATACCCATCTCTCAAAATGGTTGAACCCATCGATCATATATATCCGCAACATGAAATTTCATCAACTGCAGTTGGCCTCAAGAAAAAACTTATAAACTTTTTCAAGATCACTGCTCTATCGGCTGAATCCATGCACAAACATTAATGTGAACCAAAACCTATCTGTTCAAGTCACCACATATGTTGGCCAATACCATTGGATCTCATAAATTACTCAAACAACCAATTCTCTTAATCCACACAAGGATCAAACACCAGGTCAGCTTGTTCTTCACAGGACTAAACTGTCTAAACAAAACCCGATACTCATATGCTTGTAACTTTCAATCCCTTCATCATTGGAGGCTAAAAATTTGGATTTAGGTACTCCTAACATCCCTTAACATTCCCTCAGATCCACAGAACAATATGATTACCTATGGAGAAATGTAGATCAAAATGCTGAACCCTATCATATGCTTTGTACCTGTCTGACTAGACTTAGACAAATCTACAATCTAACTTCCAGTATGATCAAATGATACAATGTGGATGTGTAAGATAGATTTAGTTGCCATCAATGACAAAACCTAACATTCCTAGCAGTGTCTCTTGCCAACAATCTTCCCCTTTGGCATTGATGGCAACACTTAGTGAAAAATGACCAAGTGTTAGAACAACTCCCCCTTTACTATGTCCACTTGTGATTTCCAATGCCCCCCTTAGATAAATTCCTCATTTTTCACTACTTTCCACTCCCCCTTTGACATCAATGGAAAAGGTCGAGGTTCGGACCCAAAAATTCACACAAAAACTCTATGTACATGGGCACATATATACAATCCTTATGTTTTGTGTACATGAACTTAAACACATCACCAAAAGTGTTTTTCAACAGTGCCAATTCACTGTCCCATCTTTTCTTCATGCTGTCCAAAAATGAAATATGACCACTGAATAAAAATGCCTATGACTCTGCCTTCTATAGACCAATGGGATCACTTGTCAGAGCAATAGCTTGAGCTTCTGTCAATGCATTGAACATTATTTCTAACTTAGGGGAAATCAATTCCCGGAGTTCATCCAATCTACCCAAAACTTTAACCTTTTCCTTCTCCAAATTACTCAATTCATCAAGTAAACTCACTACTTGACATCTTCTAGTTGTTACAGACTCAGTTAAAGGACTATAGGACTTAGAGATTTTAGACAATTTAAGCTCTAAGTCCTTAATCTTCTTCTCAATATCCTCAACAACTTTAGACCGAGCTAGGCAAAACTTATAAATTTTTGCACCTTCAGAGAGAGCATTTTGAATACTCTTTACACTAACATCAAGAACTGATCTATCATAACTGATTATTCTCTTTAATTTAGCAAACCTCTTCTCATTAAATTCATTTTGGACTTTAAATTCTGCTAACTTCTCAAAAGATTCAAAATGAGTACTTATAGAGTTTATTAGACTCTTCAACTAACTAGAGGGGGATGCTAATGAATCCTTTTGAAATGTAGGCATGATTTTCTCCAAAATGTTGAATGCAAGACCAAGCAATTCACTGTCTTCTATATGGAACTTCAAGATTTCCTCTCTGGCCTTAGCTTGTGCAAAAGAGGCCAACTTCATCTTCTATACTGGTGATAGAGTATCAAAATTGATTGGACCTTGTATTATATCCAGATCTTCTGTAACTTGTTTATCTTTCTCCAAAATTTCTTTCACTGCTTTTGCAGTGTCTCTTGCCTAATATGAAGTTTCTATTTTATGCTCTTTAGGGCCTACATCTTCTCCCTTTCCAAAGTCAACCATATTGTCTTGCTTAGCATTTTCATTCTTGTTCTCTGCTTCTGTTCTCTCTGCATTATCATCAGAGGCATCCTTCTTTTTATCTTTATCAGAAATGTCTTCTGCAATCTTTTCTGGAGGATTTTGTGTATCCTCAATGGCAACATTATCAAATTCCTCAACATCTAGAATGGAGGAATCAATTCCATCATCAGTTTCTTCTTCTTGATCTTCCTTTTCCTTGACTTCTTTTGCTTTCTGCTATTTATTCTTCTCTTCAGTAGGAGCATTTATTTCCACATTCATCTCTATATTTTCTTTATTAGATTGGTCCAAAGGAATTTGAGTATCCTCTGCATAATCAACATTATCTTCGTTCATCATTTCTTCATCTCCTTTATTCAATATTTCCTCTTCCAGAATAGAGAAATCATCTGCCTCAGCTTGTTGCTCATTTTTTTTTTAATTCTTCATTATTCAGAATGGATGTATCATCAGCATCAACAGGTTCTTCAATGACCACATAAAACTTATTCTTGTCCAGGGATTTCTTTAGAAATTGTTTTGTTTCTTTGACCACTTCATCAATGTCTCCAATCATCAACTCATTCATCCTGATTTTGCTTCTGAATTCATCTTTAACTTCTTTGAAAATTTTATTTCCTTCCTTTCTGGAGATTACTAGACATAGAATGGACAACACATGTTCTCTTAGCTCCAAATCCTTTGCTTTAGTAGCTTCTTTTCTCATTTCCAAAATGTCACTTAGACCCTTAGGGATTTCTAACAAAATTTCTACAAGTACTCTATTGAATGTATTCAAGTACTTGACAGTAGCATCCTCCAAAATTTTCTTGTTGACATTATCAAAGTTGTCATAATATTCTGTTATGGGTTTCAAATTCTCATGAACAGTTACTACATTCACAATATCTTCAACTGACAAGGTGGATTTTCCAACATGAGTCTCAATCTTTTGTCTTTTGCTCACCCTTATGCTTCCAGAGGGCTTGTCTTTGGCAACCCTTGATGCTTCTACTTTCTCTAATTTTATGCTTCTGGAGGGCTTCTCCTTAGACACTTTAGCAGCCTTAGTGCCTAAGGCCTTAAACTCTTTAATCTCATCATCTGAATCAGTCTCTTCTTCATCATCTTTCTCCATACTGACATATGGCCTTTTGCCCATTACTTTTGTTGTTTTTCCTTCCTTACCGGTAGGTTTTTCTTTGAATTTCTTTACAATAGTAGAAGGTGATGCACCGAAGGTTGTACCAGAACTCCTAGCAATCCTTGATTTAGAAAGGGATTCTACCGAAACACTTCCCTATTCCATGTCCTACTTCTCCTTCTCAACTTTCTCTATCCTTTCTCTATTTTGTCTCACAACTTCTTTGGTTATTCCAATACTTTCTGCATACATTTCAACTTGCCTTTGGACCTTCCTCTTAGTTTCAGGTCCCTGGAGCTGAACATGTAGTTTCAAATTAAGCTCATCATATCTACCGAATCTCTCAACTGAGGTATCTTTTGGTTTGCTCAGAAGGTGTTAAGCATACATTTCTAGTATTTGTCCATCAACTTCATACCCCATGGGCATGATCCATATAGTCCTTGGTTCAACTGCTTCCATCAAGCATTGATCTGTTTCTACCATGAAGCAAATTGTATCCTTGTATTTTTCCACCATAGACTTAGGGATTCTTGATGGAGATTGATTGCCAGTGATGTCAAAAAGGTCTTGCAGGTTTACAATGTGTTGGTTTTGATAGGAATTGTTCATGTTCATCTTCATGCTTTGATTTGATCAGGATATCTTCATGTTGTCTCATGTTGATGGTCATATATTCTCCATGCTTCATGTATTAAGTTCATAATGTTTGATTTGTGCAAGGGTTTGTGATATTTGATATTAATATGGTCTTGAGTTTGGATTGGTGCCATCATACTATCATACTTTCTCATACATTAGGGATTGTGTTATGATCATATGGAACATCAGGACCTCATGAAGACTTCATATTGATTGACTTCATGGTTCATGTCTGGAGTTGAACATGGGCTCATAATATTGTTCTTGTGTACTTCCATGCATTTCTTGTGCATCCATGTACTTCATAATACAAGATTCATTTGTTTGAGATCTTTGATGTCTTGTGATGACCACACCATGTGAGACTTGCAGATCTAGAGAATGGTGTCATTCATGTTGTAAGACTTGCAGGACTTGTTGATTTGGTCATGACTTAAGAGACCTTCATGGTATGATGTTGTTCTTGAAAGTTCATACTTTGGTTCTTCATGATAATGTTGATCAGGTTCACAGGTCAAAGATGAGGCAGATATGGGCAGATTTTGACAGAGATGATGTAGATATGAGCAGAGTTTGGTAGAGATGAGGCAAATATGGACAGAGAGTGTCATATTGTTATTATTTGTTAATAAGGGCATTAAAGTTGTAAATCCTAAATGCCTTCAATATCCTTAAACCATTTTTCACCTGTCATAAGCTTTTTCACTTTTTGTTATATTTTGTAGTTGACTTGCTATAGCAGGTCACTGCCACTTATGGAGACCCGCTAGAGGGGTCATCACACACTATTGATGACTGGCCCTCATCTTTCTTTATTGGTGGCATCGGTCTTTTATTTGGGCACGAGGCACCAAAGAGCTAATCAAAGGCTCTAGTTTAATTATGAGTTGGGCACGAAATAAAGATCAATGATCGGGTTTAAACTTCAAGCCTCTCTTCCCATGCTTAAAGTTTGATGGGCATTTAATTGTCAACTATGTGTGACTGCAGTTTAAGTCTAGTTTTAGCCCTAAAAATAAGGCAAATTTTTGTGAGATGATAAAGGATATTTTTATTCAAGATTTCTTTCTATTTTTTTATCTGTCGTGGCATAGAAGAGATAGAAGAGGAAGGTTATTTTGTGGAGTGTTGATTTTTTATGAGAAAGAGAAAATGATAGAGAGATTTTATTATTCTCTTCATGGCAGATTGATTAATTTTCTTTGAGAGAAGAAGATGAAAGATTTTTTTTTCAGGGAAGATGAATGGGAGAAGCAATAGAAGATTTTTATTATTCTTATTTTGAAATGATTTTATTTTTGTAGATGAAGATGATATTTATAGAGAGGACAAAAGGTTTTCAAGGAATAATATTAACAGACACATTTTGTATTGTTTCTTACATATAAATTCTTATGCATCCAAATGAAGAAATGATAGAGAGTTTGTGTAAGGACCAAAATGTAGTAATGAAGACCTCCTTGTGAAACAAATTTACAGATTGAACTACAAAGACAATATGTAGATGATTGTGCATCAGGTGAATTGGTTGTGAATAGATAATAAGACTGACATTTAGATTGGATTGAAAAGAGATATGCAAACTTAGAGAAGATAGGTTATGTAATGGTGCAATCATTTCTTGCACACCTTGCAGTATGTTTTGATGGTGGTTGAATTTGCCAGTGAGCATTTATGTGCCAGTGAGGCTTGTATGGTCAGTGAGACCTCTTTATGTGCCAGTGAGGCATTTTTGTAAAGCTAGTGAATCTTCCTTGGTCAGTGAGGCCTATTTGTAACCAGTGAGGTTTTGAATAAGCCAGTGAGGCAATTTTGAGTGGTGTTTCTACCCCATGAAGGTTTTCCACTCTAGTAATCCTTGTGTCATGATTTGTCTCTATGTGTGTGTTTTAGATGTTTTACATATAAGTTCCTATTCATTCTTTTCATCATCATACTTGTGCATATGAATTTGATAGATTATTGATGTCTTCTTTATTCTCTTTGTCTTATAATTCAAAAGTTGTAAAAAGTTAAAAGTTTTCACAACACTGATTCACCCCCCCTCTCAGTGTTGTCCTGGACTCCAACAATTCTTTCCCTTGATTGCATCACTTTCTAGAAATTTTTGAAATATCCCCAAAGAGCAATTCTTTGGGCATTGGAGTCACCAATATTGTACAAGTGCTCTCTTATTTGTAAGGCAACAAGTTTGTCACTAGTCCAACACATGATTTTCATCTTGGGCAACTCATTCATGAAATAAAAGAACAAGCACATGACCAACGTACCATACTTGAATGTATTCTTCTTATCCTTCTTAATCTTGTTTAGATTCTCCATTAACTAGTTTAGCAATAGCTCACACAAGTCATAGTTAGCATTTTATTTTAACATCTGATAAGCAGCATAAATGGTTGTACTGGATACTGAGTTTTCCCTACTGGAGTGGTATATCTTATACCCAATCACCATAGATGCAAATTTGACATCTGGATCAGTTATATCATTTATTGTCATTGCCCTCTTATCAAACTTTGATCTGGTAGCTTCAGTTATAGTTTGATTCTTCACTGATTTTAGCATTGACAATCCATCGGATGAGTTCAATCCTGTTACGGCCTTGATGGCATCCTTGGTTATCTTAAAGGGTTTCATTAACCACATAAATTCATCATGCATCCAACTTAGTACATACCGTACCCACTCATCCTCATCAAAGAACAGGAACCCTATAATCTGAATGAAATGTTTGTCTTGCAGTACCATATACTCAGGTCTAAGACCATGAATCTCATCCCTTAGGTGATTCTTAAACAAATCTTGTAACTCTGAATCACCAAACTCATCTATGCTAACATGAATGTAAGCCCTAATATCTTCTACATGCAACACACCATGTAGAACACCATAAAGGGCACCTAACAGATCAACCTCTACAGATTTGTGTGGATGCCTTTTGAATTTAGGTTAGGGCCTTTTGGTGATGTCAACAACCAATGGAGTCACCATATCAAAAATATCACAAGTTTAAAGCTTCGCAGAAAAATACCTTTTTTCACCACGGGATTAGGGTTAGTTGTCGAATTCACTTTTCGCACTCCAAATCTTTGAGATCTCAGCCCAGGCGCTCTTCTCCTTGTTCTCTTTGAATACAAAGTCATTAAAATGTTGAATGAATGACCTTTTATGCTCCGCAAAACCTAATTCACCATTGCAATAAATGCTTTTCCCTAATTCATCCGGTTACACTATTTCTGAATACAGTCAATCTTCAATTGCTCTGCAATCAATTGCATTAGCTACTTTTCTTCTAGAATTTGCTTTAATAGATCTGTAATAGGCTTCTTTATCTTCATTCATCATGCTAGATTTAGGTACCCACTTACTGGTAGGGAGAATTAGATTTTCAATGCAATTCCCCCTGAGCCAGAGCTCCCATTTCAATTCTCAGAGGAATTATCAACACCGGATTCCGGTGTGGACCCATCACCATCATTCATTGCACCTTTCTTCACCCATGTTTTGTTCATTTCATTCTAGATCTCATTCACATCTACTTTTCCCTTGCCTTTATCTTGTCTCTGTACATTCCGGTCTCTGTTTGTTGGACCTTTTCTATCATCATTCCTACTTCTGCAGAATCTTGCAATGTGATTAGATCTGTTGCAATTAAAGAACATAACATTTCTTTTCTCATTTACTTGATTTCCTCTTGATCTTCATTGATTTGCCATGTGTCCAAATCTATTGCATGCAAAACATTTGCCATTGAAAGAATTGACATTTCCTCTGTTGTTAGAGTTATTCATCATCATACTTCTACATTCATTGGATCTATGACCATACCTTTTACAATTAAAGCATTGACTAGAGAAGGATGGACCACTTTGATTCACTCTACTTCTGTAATGAATAGCTCTATGACCAAATTTATTGCAATTGAACCAATTTCTGTTGAAGGATTACCTTTGAGCGTTAGGCTATCTAATTGGAGGTCTTCTAGGTCTGTTTCTCTGATTCCTTGATTTAGGATTTCTTTGACTGGATCCAAATCTTTCACCTTTCTCATATTCTAGACCTTTCTTATCATCTGCCCTCTTCTAACTATCAAGCAACACCTCAATTTTAGCTGAGCTTATCTTGAACTTTTCTTTGTATCCATTTGCAGCTTCTAGGTCATGTTTGAGAATGACAATTTGCTTTTCAAGTTGTTCCTCATTATACCTAGATTCTTGTAGATCAGACTCTAGATGGCCAATTATTCTATCCAATATGCAACACTCTTCTATTCTTTCTTTTAGAGACTGATTCAGGTTTTCTTCAGTCTTCTTCCTTTCCTCGATTTCCTTGGTTAGCCTCATCACCCTAGATTCCATCTCATGTTTTAGGACAACAACTTCTTTTGCCAACTTCTCACATTCCTTTATCTTCTCATTCAGAGCCCCATCTATGCCATTGTCTTCTTGCTGATTTTCTTTCTATTGAAGTAGCTCCTTCCTCTTTTCCATAGATTTTCTCAGTTGCCCTTTTAAAGTCTCAATGAAATCCTCAACATCTTTAAGGTTCTCTTGTAGTTCTTTGACTTCTTCTCTGGACTGATCAAGATCTTCTAAAGCAACTTGAAGTTGTTCATTGATGCCACCAGAATACTTGAATGAACCCATTGAAACACCTTCCTAGATCTTCCTCAAGCTATTAGCTTCTTCCAAGGAACCTGGCTCTAAAACCAATTGTTGAAATTAAGGAACACTGAGAGGGGGGGGTGAATCAGTGTTCTGGAAAACTTATTAGTATGTTCCTTTATTAATTTACCACATACATTAAAAAAAAGAAGCATGAACTTAAGAACAACAAAAATAAGATCATTACACATGAACACTAAGATTTTTATGTGGAAACTTGGTTAAGGGAAAAACCACGGTGGGGGTTAACCCACAAGATTTTATACTCTGTTAAAAATATTACAAATGGGAAGGCACATGCCTTCAGGCACACTACTCAAAGCTCACTTCTTAAAGGAGGCTCACTGCCTACAAGATTAATTACAAAGAGTTCACTAAAATATTTGAACTGAAGAATAGCATCTAACAATGCAAGATTACAGTTCTAGTTAAGCTCAATATACTGAATTTGCACACTTCATCTCTTACTGCCCTATTTCACTATTTTGCCATGATCTGGAGCTTATATCTCTTCACTTCACACTTGATACTACCACACTTCACACCTATCTCCTCATATTCACATATCCATCTCTCAAAATGCTCAAACCCATTGATCATATATATCCACAACATGAAATTTCATCAACTACAGTCGGCCTCAAGAAAAAACTTATAAACTTTTTCAAGATCATTGTTCTGTTGGCTAAATCCATGCACAAACATCAATGCAAACCAAAAACTATGTGTTCAAGTCACCAAACATGTTAGCCAATACCACTAGATCTCATTAATTACTCAAACAACCACTTCTCTTAATCCACACAAGGATCAAACACTAGGTCGGCCTATTCTTCACAGGACTGAACTGTCTAACCAAAAACTAATATGCAGATGCTTGTAACTTTCAATCCCTTCATCACCAAAGGCTAAAAATTTGGATTTAGGTAGTCCTGACATCCCTTAACATTCCCTCAGATCCACAACACTATATGATTACTTGTGGAGAAATACGGATCAAAATGCTGAACCGTGTCATATGCTCTATACATGTCTAACTGGACTTAGACAAATCTGCAATCTAACTTCCGGTATGATCAAATGATACAATGTAGACATGTAAGATAGATTTAGTTTCCATCAATGACAACACCTAACATGCCTAGCAGTGTCTCTTGCCAACATGGATGATATGACATGAGACATCTAGGCATTTAGTTCCTACCTAGATTAGCAGGGTGAGGGAGCCAAAAGTAGGTATAGAAGTGTCATTATGTGTACACTAGGAGATATCTAAGGGGGATAAGAATCTCTTTAAAACCTAGTGATGTATAAGTGTTCCTCTGTAACTACATTAATAAGGTTCAAAAGATCCACCTTGATTCAACTATCATTTTATAGTGTACTTGTGCCTCAATCTATAGAGGATCGTTATAATCATTAGTAGGCACATTGTCAAGGAAGAAGGTGATGGTAGGTGTAGGAGTGGGTTCAACAATGAAATTATAAGGTTGAATGTCTAATGTGCCTATCATCTCAAAGAATATAGTAGTATTAAAGGAAGGGTCCTCATTAGACTTATGTGGGTTAGATGTAGGATCAAAAGTAGGTTTGGAAGAAATTGAGGCAATAGGATTGACATAGTTTGTAGGGGAATGGGTTAGTGTAGATTTGAAGATTTTGGTTAGGGGTGACTTGTTGCCCCCATAATTAATACCTAAAACCTATATGGTGTTGGAGTCAATCATATGCTATATAAGATGTCATAGGCTTGTGCCCCTCTCTGATGTCATGTCCTGGGGCATGGTGATACTAGAAAAAAACCTTTGGGATCATATGTCTTTAAAAGGAGAAGATTTGTTTCAAGGGGTCTAATTGGTGGTGATTGGATGAGTTTATTAGAGAGAATTTGTCAAAGAATAGTGTTGAGGGGATCAACAAGCTTTGGTAGACATGTATGGAAAATGTGGTAGCAAAGATAAGGCAGTGAGCTGTTTAAAAAAATGCCTCAAAGAAATGTGGTCTCATGGTGATGTCCTTGTTTATGCATTTACTTGTCATGGCATTCCATGAGACCACATTTCTTTGAGGAATTTTTCAAAAATCTATATTGTAATTGAAAATTTGTCATCTATCAACATCTACTTATTAGTTATGCGATGTGTAGTAATGCTTTGAGTTTGAAAGATGTGCAATGCAATGTAATCAACGATATGAATATAAACTACAAAAATCTAGTAAGTACAATTCATTAGTTAAACTCTTTATTTTATTACGTGAGTGAAGCTTTGAATTCCACCTCCATTGGCAGGTGTTGCTTGAACTCTCCAAGATTAACATATTCAACATCCAAAATTAGATATTAGAATACCATTCATATAACAATTCTATTCACATGTAATATTTATAATTCTTTACTAGTTACATACCTCGGCAGTACTTGTCATAGTGTAATATGGAGGTGGAGAACAACTGAAAACTAAATGAATGCTATGACCCTAAAATTTCATTACAATCATTACACTAAATTAGTTAATCTTGCATTTCAAAAATGAAATTTAATAAATTAAATTCAATAAACTTGCTAACATTTACCTGAGTATCAAGACTGAAAGTCTCACTCAGGAGGGCATCTGTCATCATCATCTGCTCAGCTACAGATGTAGCCTATGCACCTGCATCCTGACTATGCGTGGGGTCATAACCATAGGATGACCCACAAGCCTAACAAGTATGGGGCTAGAACCCTACTCCTTGAAGTCTCCCTCACACCACGTTGTGCTGCAGGACTGGCATGCTCTATGATTCTTTGGGTCGAGGAACTAATGGACTGTAGTGTCTCGATCTCAGCACTCTCCTTCACAACAAAAGGGATAGACACATGCTCATGGGCTGGTCTGGCGAGTGCTTGTCTCATTGGCCACTGTGGGTCAAGACGTACTCCTAGTCTATTGTGTGCTGACCCCCCACCTCTACCCTAGAAGTCCCACATATCAAAATAGCTTGGCACTTTATTGAATACAAACTCATAGTAGATTTTCCTCAAAAAATATTGCAGGACCTCATTATTGTTTCATGGAGGATGGTAAAAAACCATCCACCACCTCTGTCCAAAATGGTCCTTTATCACTTGGTTGTTGTACCAATGGATAGGGAACCTCTTGCATGTAAGGGGTAGAGGTTGATTTGTTTGTGGGTCTGTGAAAAGGGAACACAAGTCCAATTTTGTTTTGTTCATTTTTGACTTGTTCAGAAGATAACTTATCTGCATAAAATTCTCCAAACTCTCTCATCTTATTGGATCAACTAGAGATTTGCTTGCAGATTGAATCTACATTTGATAACATAGATTCAAGAGATTGAGCAAGCGCAACTCTATGCGATGTTGAAGTTGTAGAATATTTCACCCTTGCAATTATGTCCTTAATTTGTTTTTTATTATTTTTAATTTGCCCCATTAAATTTTCTTGTGTTCTAGGGGCATATTGAGGAATTATTGGAGGTGTTTGTTGTTGGGGTTGTTCTTCAGCAGGTATATGGTGTTTAGGCGATGGAGGATTTTTAGGAGGAGGAGGTTCATTATTATTTCTTGTTGTTAAGGGAAAATTTGATCTAAATGAATAATCAATAAATAAATATCAATGATACCCAAAACTCAATGAAATAATGAACAAAAGAGATCAATCAAATAATGAACAATACAAAACAAACCTCCTTTAATTCTCATCTTCCATTGATCGCCTATCACAAATGATCTTGTCTATGAATATGGCCCTCAGAAGGTGTACTTCCTTGCTATGATTCCAAGATGTTCAAATGGGAATGGCTATGATAGTTTCGCCATGAAGATGAGATTCACAACAATGATAGTAGTGTGTAGTAACAAGTTTGATCGCAAGCAATGAAGGAATTGGTGCCAAAGGTGTGCTATAATTCCTACAGAGTAAGTTTACTTAAAGCCTGGATGAATGAAATGGAAGAACAGGGTTCAATTTATAGACTTGAGAAAGAGAAAATCAATGGTATAGAGAGAATGAGAAGATCAATGGTTGAGAACGGTTGAGGAATGTGCGCCAATAGCAAGAAGACAAGTGTCTCCCTCTATTTTGCATGAGAGGAATTAATAAAATAGAAGAATGAGTTAACTGAAGAGATTAATCAATTAAAAGAATAGATTAATCAGTTAAGAGAATAGAACTAGAAGATGGAAATTGCATGAGGATAAAAAGATATTTTAACTCAATTAAATAATTGGAATATTCAATTGCATGTGCACACTTGATTGAATTATATTTAGAGATAACTCAATTTAGAAGAAATGGACAACTTAAATAAATAATTGATTTATTTAAATTTAGAGAAGATATTATTGGAAGAAACAATTAAATAATTGGAATTATTTAATTTAGAATGAATTTGGGAGAACTAATTAAATAATTAGTATTATTTAATTTGTTGGAGGAATTAGAAGAATTTAGCAATTTAATTAAATAAATTGATTTTATTTAATTGTTGGGAGAATATGAATCAAATAAATAAATTTGTTTATTTATTTATTGATAGAGGAATTAGACTTAAATAAATATTAAGAATCTTTATTTAGATAGAGTCGTGTCATTTTTAGGCGTATACATATGTAAATTAAATAAATTTACATAAAAAACCACTTAAATATACCTATTTAGTAACAAATTCACACAAAAAAACAAATAGAACTTACTCCTTTGGCCTCCTTGACATCGTGGCAGAATTTTGATAATGAATCAATGAAAATTTGGTGACAATTTGGCCTCCAATAACGCTAGTGCACTCTCCCCTATTTGTAGGCCGCGGGTTTGTAGGAAAATAGAGATGGAAGAATGACAGAAATGCTACTTTTTTTAGTAAGTTATAATGTGTTTGCATTATTTCTTTTTAAAAAGTTTTAAAAAATTTGGCCACTTTTTGGCCCCCATCTTTTTACACCCACCCAAGGTTTGTAGTTGGATGTTTGGAATGCTAAAGGGTGAAGGCAGAACACCATCACTCGGCAGGACTTATATACCCTCATGAGATTCTGGGATGGAAATGACAAATCATTAGCATGGATTTTGTGTAAGGACTTCCTATGTCTAGAAATAGACACAATACTATTCTAGTTATGGTGGATAGACTCACCAAGGTAGCACATTTCACACCCAAGAATTTGACAAATGGGGGACTAGTCATAGCCCACAAATGTATGCAAGAAGTATTTAGATTGCATGGTATCCCTGAGAAGATTATCTCAGATAGGGATGCCCATATGACATCAAGGTTTTGGCAAACCTTGTTTTCCTCACTTGGAACTCAACTGAACATAAGCTTTGCTTATCATTCAGAGATGGATGGTCAGACATAAAGAGTAAATCAAGTGCTAGAAGACCTATTGAGGATGTACTGCATGGACCACCAATACAAATGGGAAGATTACCTTCCTCTTGTGGAATTTGCTTACAATAATTCCTATCATTCCACTATTAAGATGGCTCCATTTGAAGCATTATATGGAAGAAAGTGCTGAAATCCTATAAGATGGGATAAGCTAGAAGATAGGATTAGCCTTGGTCTAGAAATGCTATCAGAAATGGAAGAGCAAGTCCATCTGATTAAGAAAAGGCTAGTGGAAGTGAATGATAGGTAGAAAAGTTATGCGGATGCTAAACGCATTGCAAGCCATTTCTCAGTGAGAGAAAAAGTCCTCTTAAGAGTTAAACCACAAAAGAGTTCTATTAAGTTTGGATAAACATCCAAACTAGCTCCTAAGTATGTGGGTCCCTTCAAAGTTCTCGAGGAGGGCAACCCAACTACATACAAGATTTCTCTACCACCAGCTCTTGCCATGATGCATAATGTTTTCCATGTTTCTTATTTGAAAAAGCATATTGCAAGAGATAATCATGTCCCTATTCTTGATTGGAATGCCACATAGGTGAAGGACCCAGGGGTGGTAATGATCGAGCTCATCAAGGTGCTTGAAATACATAAGCTACGCTTGTGTAATAAAGATATTACTCAATGTAAGGTCTAGTGGGACCAATATGCTGAAGAGAATGCCACCTGGGAGAATTATGATGATATTTATCAAACATTTCGTCATCTCTTTTAAGATTTTATTATGATGAACAAAACTCTCTTTATGTTATAAACTTGGATACATTAAATCATCGGGGATGATGATTCATATGGGGGGAGATATGTTACATCCCCAATTTTGACTATGTTTAACTTTTACTTTTCATGTGATTAAATGGGTGAGTAATCATAGGTTAATGATTTGACATTGGGGAAAAAGTTAGGATAAATCATTGATTATATGGATTATGATTAATCCTTAGATTTAGACATGAGATTATATGTTGTTAAGATTATTTTAGCATGATGTTTAATGATTTATTGTTGATACACTGATCATAGTTGTATGATTGTGAGTGTAACTAGGAAAAGGGATTTCCAATTCCAAGATGGGAAGGAGAGTATCACCCGGGAGAAGGAAATAGATGTTGTGGAAAAATTCAGGTGGACATATGAGTTTCAAAGTTCTTCTTTATGTGAACCTTCATTTATCTACCCTTGTTTAGTCGATTTCAATTTGACTATTATCATTTTGCTAAGTAATGGTTTTTGACGTCAAACCCTATTTGATTTGGTCTTGTGATATAAGTTTTGGAGGTTATAGTTTAACCAATCTTCTCATCGAGAAGTTTTCGACCATGTTTCTTTGCTTTGCTTGATGACTGGCACTAACTTCAACAAGAGGTTGCAAAGGGGGAGAAGATCTTGACCCCATTGTCACAACTTGCAAATGGTAATTTTCATCATTCTCAGAATAGTGTTGCTACCATTAAAGTTGTTATCTTGTATTTATTTAATTATATATTCTAATACTATATATATATAGATTATGTCTCCCTTTTGTGTTTTAAACACTTACAATCTTCAATCTAGCTATAGATGGTTTTGATAACCGTGGCCTCGAGGTGGCCCCACAAGGTGGCACACATTCTCTACACTTTCACGTAAAGTGGGAAGAGTGGGATGAATCCTCGGTCAGTTGGTAGCCACATGCTCATTTTGTGGAGCTTTCAATGGTAATGCTTTCTCTTGTGTGTGGTATGGGCTCTCAGGTGTGGGGGTCAATTAGTTGCTATCATCATTTTCATTGTGAATAGAGAGTTACTATCATTTTGTTGTGGAATAGTGGAGTGAAAGGGTGGGCTATGTTTAGAGATATAAAGGAGGATAGAGGAAGCTCAAGCTGAGAGTTTACAGACCCGAAGAGGACTATGTTTAAACCTTATCAGGTAATTTCTTAATGATGGTCGAAACCATGGTGATGGATACTTAGTATATTTTTTTATTATATATATACTTTCTTGTGTATGGGATGGCTGAGTAAGCCGATACCATTTCTTTTCTTTCATAACAGTTGTTTGATAATTCATCCTTCATATACTATAATGTATACTATAAGACTTGACAGGCCACGAGCCTTATTATTAACTTATTTGTTTTGAATAGGCTGGAAATAAATGCTTAGAGGCTAAACTCTTACCAATCGTTCTCGACTACTTTCTTTGTATTGATGATAACTTCTATGCAATCATTTCTTTAAAGCAGTCGACTGCATTGTGAAATCAAGCCACAGTGATGCAAGCCCGAAGTATTTAATATCTGGTGAGGTATAGTATAACACTAGAAACTTAAACCTTTCTTTTGATAGCCGAGCAAAGTTGGGGTTAAACACTTGAGCCCAAGTCTGAGTGGGTGGTCGGTGGATATGTGCATGATCATGATGGGCCAAACTATACCTCTAAGTGGCAGTGAAAATACTAAAAATCAGACTTAATCAAGTTCATGTGAAAATTTGAATGGATTATCTACACAATTTGAAAAAGATGTAAGAACACAATTTGTAGATAATTGAATCTAGTTTATGGGCTACTATTTAAAAAAAACTAAATTTACTTAGTGAAAAATGAATATTTCAATGAACAACTATTAAATTTTTTAGAAAAAAAAAAAAAGTGGGTGTCATTCTAGCCAACCTAACTATGAGTAAAAAAAATATCTTTTTTTGAATCTTTCAAAATAAGTAGAGGACTCATGCCCGGATGTGATGCATATTTTTTTGAAAATTTTTTCCGATAAAATTATTTATTATGATTTTTTTACTGTGACTTTTTTTAAAATCTAAAAAATAATTTGGCCAGCCAACCTAACTCAATCAAAAAAATTAGAATTCAATTTTTTTAACCTATAGCCAGAAAAGCATAGAGTGTGATGCAGCTTTAGGATCTCAAAAAGGTGAAACGGTTAGGAAGTTATGGATTTTTTTAATCATTGTGTCCATCAAGATTTCAGACACACATTATATAGAAAATTATTAATAATTATTTAATAAAATGATAACCAAGCAAATCTCATATTTTTAGAAATCTGACAATTTATTCAATCAACCCTTTTTGTTTTATCAATTTTGCATTAAAAAAGTCGTCAGCACGAAGGGTGAAGTTCGAAGAAGAGAGTGAAACCCACAAAAACATTAGAATTCAAAGAAAGTCAACTATGACAATCCCAAGCCTAAATACAAGGCAAAACTAAAGCAAAACGTATATCCATTTTGCTTTAGTTAATAACCGATATCCGTTTTCCAGAAAATAGATATCTATTTTGGGTAGCTAGAAACAAATATCCATTTCTAGAGTCTCAAAACCTTATGGTATGTGTGTTTATGCTTCATGCCTTACGTACATTCATTTATATGTTACATGTCTTACATGTATTCAAGTGTATACCTTATGACTTGTAGTGTATTCATGTGTATATTTGATTACTAACATGTATTAAAGTGTATACTTCATGACTTAAGTGTATTCATGTGTATACTTCATGACTTACGTATATTTATGTGTATGCTTCATGACTTACATGTATTCATGTGCATACTTTGTGTATATTACATGTATTTACATGTATATGCTTCATGCCTTACGTATATTCATGTATATGCTTCATGTCTTACATGTATTCAAGTGTATACCTCATGACTTGTAGTGTATTCATGTGTTTACTTCATGATTGACGTGTATTCAAGTGTATACTTCATGAATTACATGTATTCATGTGTATACTTCATGACTTACATATATTCATGTGTATGCTTTGTGACTTACGTGTATCCATGTGCATACTTTGTGTATATTACATGTATTTATGTGTATGGTTCATGCCTTATGTACATTCATGTATATTCTTCATGTCTTACATGTATTGAACTCTATCATACTACTTACCTCCTCCCTATCTTGAATCCCATGCACTCCTTATCTATCTCTTTCCATGATAAGTTCTTTGACGTAGTGATGCTAGACTTAGATCTTCAAGCCATCCACATTCCACTATGTCATTATTACATTTACTATTAGCTTATCTACACTTAACTTATGCTATCTAGCCTTTGTTAGATCTAGGGCACATAACTAAGAGGGGGGGTGAATCAGTTGTACAAAAACCTTGCTTCTATTTCAAACACTTGATTCTTCTTTGTTAGTTAGCAGCATATCCATTAATCATTCATGAAAGCAAAAAGCATAAACACCAGAGTAGATAAACATCAACACATTAGACACCAAGATTTTGATGTGGAAAACCCAGTTAAGGGAAAAACCATGGGGTGATTAACCCAAGGATTATTCTCTGTTAAAAGAATAAGAAAAAAGAATGGCACATGCCAATTAGGGCTCATTGCCCGAGCACATTGCTCACAAGGAGGCACACTGCCTACAAAGAGACACACTGTCTACAAGATCATAAGGATTACAACCTTGAACTAGAGAATGACATCTTTACCATGTCTGGATCAGTTCCATTTAAGCTTGAAACACTTCTGCTCTACCTTTCACTCTTTCGCTATGCCACACTCATCTGCTTCACCACACACACTTTGAAATGAACTCACAAACTTTTATTTATACAAGACATCAACTTAGGAACAATCATCTAAGTTGGCAATCAACCATAAGAACATCCGCAAGATGAATAACACATCCAGTCGGCCACCACAAGAACATTCGTAGGATGAACAACTCATCCGGTCAGCTAGTCTGAACAAGAACTTCATCTGAAAGAATATCTTCAATTCTGGGCTCTACCATCAATGCGGACCAACAACACAACCTCAACACGATCCAAGAACCTTCACAAGCCTGCCTGAATGAAAAGGTACATCCGCACTTCCTCTGCTCACTGGAATCTCTTCTCTTCCTCATCTAGAACTTCAAGAACACAGTCTATCACCACTGTCATACTGCAAGATGTGCTTCCAGACCTCCAAACCACATACCAATCGAGATGACACATCACAAGGACATCCCAAACACTCTGTCCAATCCGCAGAATAGGACAATGCACTTCCAGATCTCACCGGACCTTTTTGTAACACTCTGTCACTCCAGAGCATCTCCCAGAACTGGTTCTACTTGATTGATCACAACTTCTTCACATCTTCATGCGGACCTCTGAAATCTTAACTGGATCATCTCAAGACTCATATCTACAAACCCTTTAATCCGTATCCTCTAAATCTCAACCTATTGAGTACTTTTGCCTTTTTCTCATCACTGTTCTTCACTGTTCCTGATTGAGACTAATTTTCTCAATATCCTCAGCACACAACTTATTCAATCCTTCTTGTCAAAGCAATATGAGTATGTTGACATCAATGACAACACTGGTTCACCTCATACTTGCAACAATCTCCCCCTTTGTCATTGATGGCAAAATATGATGTGAAAAACCATCAAGACAAGAACTTCTCCTTTTTGTCACAGCTCCCCCTATCAACAACAACTCTTCACATGTCTTCTCTTCCTTTACTGCTCCCCCTTTGATCATCAACCACTTTTTTTTCACATGTCTTCTCTCCCCCTTTGACATCAATGGCAAAGGGCTCATACTTGCAATTCGAACACATCAAAATCATACCAGCTGCTCGCCCTTAGTAGTAGCTCCCCATCATCAATCCGGATCACAAGATATGACTATGATATCCACCAGACTGATGCACATCAGTGCATCTTAGTTCATCACCGGAGGGGCCATGACCCCTAACTTCTCTGAGATACTTAAAAGAGTCCTTGGGAAGAGGTTTAGTAAAGATATCTGCAATCTGATCCTTGGAGGATACATACTCCAATCTGACTTCATCCTTGTTCACTTGTTCTCTCAGAAAGTGAAACTTGATAGATATGTGCTTGGTCTTAGAATGCAACACTGAATTCTTAGAAATATTTATTGCACTTGAATTATCACAGAAAATTGTGATAGGCTCCTCATATTCTACTTTAATGTCTTTTAGCATCTGCTTCATCCATAAGATTTGAGTGCAACTACCTACTGCTGCAATGTATTCTGCTTCAGTTGTAGACAGAGATATTGCATCTTGTTTCTTGCTTAACCAAGAAACTAATCTCTTTCCCAAAAAGAATGCTCCACCACTGGTACTCTTCCGGTCATCCACATCTCCTGCCCAATTTGCATCTATGTAAGCATGAAGAGAGAAATCATGATCTCTAGGATACCACAAACCATACTCCACTGTCCCTTTTAGATATCTAAAAATCCTCTTGATTGCCATAACATGAGATTCTCTAGGATCAGCCTGAAATCTTGCCATAAGACCAACAACCTACATTATATCTGGTCTAGTCTGAGTGAGATACAACAATCCACTAATCATTGATCTATACTTTATCTGATCTGCCTTAGGAGAGTCATCATCTTTTCTCAACTTACATCCAGTTGCCATAGGAGTGTTCATTGGCTTTGAATCTTCCATACCGAATTTCTTCAACAATTCTTTCACATATTTGGTCTGAGAAATGAAGATCCCTTTCTTTGTTTGAGTAATTTGCAGACCCAAGAAGAAATTCATTTCACCAAGCATAGACATTTCAAACTCACTTTTCATCTGATTTGCAAAAGTTTTGCACATACTATCTCTTCCTCCAAAAATGATATCATCGACAAACACTTCAACAATCAAAATGTTTTCATGATCAATTTTGAAATATAAGTTACTGTCAGCAGTACCTTTGTTGAATCCAATCTGCATAAGATACTTATCCAACCTTTCATACCATGCTCTTGGGGCTTGCTTCAATCCATACAATGCTTTCTTCAACTTGTAGACCATATCATCATTATCAGACAATTGAAATCCATCTAGTTGTTCAATGTAAACTTCTTCTTCCAGATCACCATTTAGGAAGGCAGACTTGACATCCATCTAATATACTCTGAAATCTTTGAAGGCAGCAAATGCAAGAAATAATCTAACTGCTTCAATTCTTGCCACCGGAGCAAAAGTTCTTCAAAATCAATTCCTTCTATTTGAGAGTAGCCTTTGCAGACCAATCTAGCTTTGTTTTTGATCACTTCACCAACTTCATTTAGTTTGTTTTGGAAGACCCATTTGGTTCCAATCACATTCTTGTTTCTAGGCCTAGGAACAAGATCCCAAGTATGATTTTTCTCAATTTGCATCAACTCTTCCTCCATTGCTTTGGTCCAGTTTTCATCATTGTAAGCTTCATTAATTGTCTTAGGTTCAATCTTTGAAATCAGACAGCATTCATTTGAATCTTGAGTAATTCTTCTCCTTGTTTGTACCCCTTTGCTTTTGTCACCTATGATCTGATCTTCAGAATGATTTAGAGTTACATACCTTGGAATTTTGGGAGTTTCTTGCACTACTGTTTCTTGATCAGGCTCATTTAGACTCACCTCTTCTTCCTGATTTACCGGATCAGCCTGAATCTGAATTTTAGAGGAGGATTGAGCTCTCTCCACCAGAGAATCATTTTGATCATCTTCATCATATTCATAGAATATTGAGGGCTTCTCAATTCCTTCATCAACCTTCACATTTGTACTTTCTATCATCTTTCTCAATCTCTTATTGTAACACTGGTATGCTTTGCTTTGAGTGGAGTAACCCAACAAAATTCCTTCATCACTTCTAGCATCAAACTTTCCTAGATCTTCATCTCTTTTGATATAACACTTGCTACCAAATACTCTGAAATATCTCACAGTAGGAGTTACACCAAACCAAAGTTCATAAGGAGTCTTACCAGTATTGCTTCTGATTTGAACTTGATTAAGAGTGTAGACTGCAGTACTGACAGCTTCTCTCCAAAATATTTGGGGAACATTTGCTTCCATCATCATTGTCCTAGAAGCTTCCTCGATGGTCTGGTTCTTTCTCTCAACAACTCCATTCTGCTATGGAGTCCTAGGGGCAGACAACTATCTCCTTATGCCATGCTTCTCACAAAAGTCTATAAATTCACCGATGTGAATTCACCACCTCTGTCAGACCTCAAACATTTCAGTTTCAATCCGGTTTGATTCTCTACCATAGCTTTGAAGATTTTGAACTTCTCAAGGGCTTTTGATTTCTCTTTTAGGAAGGTAACCCACATCATCTGGGAATGATCATCAATCAGTAACATGAAATATCTATCACCTTACATACTCTTGATTCTTGTCAGACCACATAGATCAGTATGAACTAATTCCAGTAATCCGGTAGTGGACTGATCCTTGTTTTTGAAAGAGACTCTACTCTATTTACCTACCTGACATTCTTTGCACAAACTATTTGCAGGTTTCACCAATTTAGGAAGATCTCTTACAGCCTGAGTATTGCTTATCTTGATGATGTTATCAAAATTCACATGACACATCCTTCTATGCCATAACCAACTCTGATCAACTTGAACAAACAAACAACTTTTATTAGAACCAACTAGATGAAAGATATTACCTTTTGTTTGGGTACCGGATGCAATCTCAATTCTGGAGCTTTCAAAGATCCTGCATCTTCCATTTTTGAATCGGAGATCATAGGCTTTGTCCACCAACTGACCAACATTGAGAAGATTGTGTTTCAATCCTTCAACATAGAGTACATTACCAGTTTTGCTCTTTCCATCAAAAGAAATAGTTCCTCTACCTCTGACTCTACCAGCAGAATTATCACCAAACTTTACCATTCCTCCTTCATACCTTTCCAAATCTAAGAACTTGTTCTTGTCACCTGTCATATGGTGAGAACAACCACTGTCAATAACCCAATCATCCTTTTCTTCAACTTGGGCAGCCAAAGCTCTTTCTACAACCTTATGATTGACAGATTCAGAGGATATTGAATCTTCTTCCTTGATGGCAATAAACACCCATTCATTTCTAGATTTGCTTCCCATTTCTGATTCATCATCTGTTACTCCTTCATTATCATCTTCTTCATGAACATAATAGCAGTTCTTTTGAAACCTTTGTCTATTAGCATTTGACCTTGCAGATCTTTCTGGACATCTTGAGGCAAAATGACCAATCTTATTATAGTTAAAGCACTTAAAGGGTAGTTTTCCTTCATACTTACTGGATCCTCTTGGCAGTCTCTTTGCAATGAGGGCTTCAAGTTGAGCTGTTTCTGCTTCTTCCTCTTCCATGTCTTTCCTTGCTTGATCATACCATGACAGCTTCCATGAAGAATTCTCTCCCGGATCAAATCTCTGTTTGCCTTTCACATAGGCACTGGCCTTGAATGCAGATTCAGTCTTGGGATGATCATCTCCAAACTCAGTCATTTCAAATGCAGCCAGTTTGCCAGCCAATTGCTCTCTTGTAACAGTTGTATGGGCTCTGAATTCATCAATGGTAGCAACCTTGATTTTGTAGGCAGCAGGAAGGGATCTGAGAATTTTGCAAACAATTTCATTTTCATCCAGAACTCCACTAGCATTCCTGATTCCACACATTAGTTCATTCACTATTGGCATAAAGGTAGTGATATTTTCATCATCTCTCATCTTCAATCTTTCAAATTTCCCTTTCAGACTTTGCAACCTTGCACTCTTGACAAACTCATCTCCTTCATACAGAAGTTCCAGTTTAGTCCAGATCTTATATGCAGTTGGTAGGTCAATAACATTTGAGAGATCTGAGTCATTCAATGCACTTAGAAGAGCTTCTTTGGTTCACAAATTATTTTCAGCATCTGTGATTTCATTCAGAGTTGATGGACCACCCTGTGGAGGTACATATTGTTTTGAAA
This sequence comes from Cunninghamia lanceolata, assembly GCA_027924645.1. Classification (NCBI taxonomy): domain Eukaryota; kingdom Viridiplantae; phylum Streptophyta; class Pinopsida; order Cupressales; family Cupressaceae; genus Cunninghamia; species Cunninghamia lanceolata. The sequence goes on from BSBN01000193.1 coordinate 14,186,825, forward strand.
CCATGGCCAAGTATGCTTTTCCCATACACTCCAAGTGACATTTCATGCAACCTTTCCAGAGAGTGAAGTTGGATCCATCGAACTTCAGACTATCCTTCTTGTATGATAGCATCCTGGATCTCCTCAAGCGGTTAAGCTCCTTTTAGAGGAACTTAGCTCTGATACCAATTGTTAGATCTAGGGCACACAACTGAGAGGGGGGGTGAATTAGTTGTACAAAAACCTTTCTTCTATTTCAAACACTTGATTCTTCTTTGTTAGTTAGCAGCATATCAATTAATCATTCATGAAAGCAGAAAGCATAAACACCAGAGCAGATAAACATCCACACATTAGACACCAAGATTTTGATGTGGAAAACCTGGTTAAGGGAAAAACCATGGGCTGATTAACCCAAGGATTATTCTCTGTTAGAAGAATAAGAAAAAAGAATGGCACATGCCAATTAGGGCTCACTGTCTGAGCACACTACTCAAAAGGAGGTACACTGCCTACAAAGAGACACACTGTCTACAAGATCATAAGGATTACAACCTTGAACTAGAGAATGACATCTTTACCATGTTTGGATCAGTTCCATTTAAGCCCGAAACACTTCTGCTCTGCCTTTCGCTCTTTCACTATACCACACTCATCTGCTTCAACCCACACACTTCGAAATGAACTCACAAACCTTTATTTATACAAGACATCGACTTAGGAACAATCATCTAAGTCGGCAATCAACCATAAGAACATCTGCAAGATGAATAATACATCTGGTCAGCCACCACAAGAACATTCGCAGGATGAATAACTCATCTGGTCGGCTAGTCTAAACAAGAACTTCATCCAGAAGAATATCTTCAATTCCGGGCTCTACCATCAATGTAGACCAACAACACAACCTCAACATGATCTAAGAACCTTCACAAGCCTGCCTAAATGACTAGGTACATCTGCACTTCCTCTGCTCACTGGAATCTCTTCTCTTCCTCATCCGGAACTTCAAGAGCACAGTCTATCACCACTGTCATACTGCAAGAGGTGCTTTCAGACCTCCAAACCACATACCAATCGAGATGACACATCACAAGGACATCCCAAACACTCTGTCCAATCCATAGAATAGGACAATGCACTTCCAGATCTCACCGGACCTTTTTGTATCGCTCTATCACTTTGGAGCATCTCCCAGAACTGATTCTACTTGATTGATCACAACTTCTTCACATCTTCATGTGGACCTTTGAAATCTTAACTGGATCATCTTAAGACTCATATCTACAAACCCTTTAATCCACATCCTCTGAATCTCAACCTATTGAGTACTTTTGCCTTTTTCTCATCACTGTTCTTCACTGTTCCTGATTGAGACTAATTTTCTCAATATCCTCAGCACACAGCTTATTCAATCCTTCTTGTCAAAGCAATATGAGTATGTTGACATCAATGACAACACTGGTTCACCTCATACTTGCAACAACCTTTCCATGATTACGTTCATCTATTCTTGTTTCCCCCTTCTACCTTCCCACTATATGACCTCACTAGTTATTCCTAGAGGCACATAGGTGGATCACCCTTCTTCTAGCTCATCAATTTTGGAGTTCTCAAATAAATCAATCTTTTATTTGCATGCACAATAAAATGTTGTCTATACTCATTGGGTCTAGCCTTTGGTGATGAACAACTCCTCCTAGTTTCATGGGGTTAGGCTATGGGGGTGACATCCCTTCCAAAAAAGATAGAAAAATAAATGAAAATAAAAAGAAAAAGCACATGTGCTAATCAAAGCAATTCAAATCCATATCTCAAAAAATAAAGCAATTCAAAGCATACCAAGTCAAAGAAAAATACTCCACTTGATCAAGTAGTCCCACTTCTCTAATTACTTTTATATTGAATCAACCTATAGGCTATCCTTCAATTTAAGTCTAGGATTGAAATCTTGAGTTATAGATGTTTTCTTTTCCCTTTCTTATGGTCTATATGACTTAAAATTTGATCCCTAATTTATCAGATCACTTCACTTCATCCACAATCCCCTTATACACTTGCTTTTCCTCATTCTCTTGAAACCCGAGATTACACATTGACTAGTCCCTTGAATGATTCATGCAAAGCTCTATGCTACTCTCTTGTCTTTGAACACACTATGTCCTATATTGTCAAATCTTATTTTTATGAACAATATGATTATTCTAGATTAGTGAACAATTATTGTGATTGACTCTTACCTTAAGTAATATTGCGTACGTGAATGTAATTATTGAGTTATATTGATGAAAATTGGAAATTGTTTTAAGTATTAGATATTGTAGATATAATTACAATGATTTGCCTTGGCTATGTTTTGGAGACACTAACCTATTGACGTCAAGTTGAGTGTGAATGGATGCAGGTACTCGTCGAAGATGAGAGCATGGATGAGGTAGAAGTGTTCTAGCCACTTGGCAAGAACTGATGGATGGATTACCCTAATGCAATCACACACATCACGTAGTTGCATATGCATTATCGAATGACTTTTATTGCATTAATGTGTGATTATTAATCATTTCTGAATGCATGATGTGAATACTTAAATTTAATGTCTTTTTGAATTATGTTTGAATGGTGTATTATATTTAAATAAGGAAATATATATGATTGTATTTTAAATTAAATAATAAATATTATTTATAGATATTTGTAAGACAATATGTTCCTTAAAAATAAATAAATATATTAAATTATATATATAAATATGCAATATTGTATTGCATTTCTCTTCTTGATTATTTAAATTGTTTTGTTTTAATAACAATAGTTAAATTATTCAAAATAGTATTATTATATTGGATAAAAGAATCAAAATATATTCCTATCACTCATTCGACAACAAGCTAACTTAAATAACTATTATTTGATTTTAAATAGGAAAGATTTTGAGTTTTAAATTATTATTTTCATGCAAACTAAAAATACAAACTTCAGTTCTAAACCTAAGAGGAGATCACCAGAAATAGAGGAGATTAATGGGAATAAAACAAGGAGATTTGGGCAGAAAGAGAGACCTCGATTTGCAGAGAAGTAAGCTGGTTTTTCTTAAGCAACGGAGGCAAGAGAGAATTGCAGTGATAGGAGAAAGATAAAGAGGTAGCGACAGTGGCTGCATACTCATCCTCGACCATGAATTTCCCAAGTTTTTCTCTTTTATTTTGTTTACATTTAAATGGTGTGGCTGTGACTATCAAAAGATGGTTTTATCTACTGGAATATTGGGCAACTATTTTCTAATTACCAGGCTCGATCTTTTTTTTTTCTTGAGTCATCCTCCTTTTGTATCTACCTGGGTGGCTTGTATTATTTTCTTCTTGCCAATGTTCTAACCCAGATCGACCTGTATGCTGGTCGTCCCTCCTTTCTAGCCGCATATCTTTTTTCCTAGCTATTTCTACTAAGGAAATTGCCTTCTTTGTTGGCCGTTGACTTGCTTTATAGCCATTATGGCTGCTTCTTGGGTGATCTGGAATCGCTGAAATAGATCGACCCTTATTTCCTTGCTTGTTGTCTACACTTGTCTTGATCGATCGTTGGTGTTTTATGATACTGAGGTTTGCTTTACCTTGTTAAACTTTGACTGCCAGAAACCATGTTGATTACCTTTGTGCTATGTTGAAACTCAGTCATTTTCTAATTTGGATTATTAACTAATTGAAAACTCTTAATAGAATCTCTAGTTCGTTGTGGATTATTTTTCTATCAAATATTAAACCCTGTTCTCTATTCACTATCTTTATTCCTGCAACAGCTCCTGTCGCAACTGCGACAGGAAGTCTGATTCTATTATTTTTATTATTTTTAAAACTTCCTATCACAAGAATGATAGTAAGGTAGATTGATATTTTAGAATGACTATTCTTGAGGACTATTTTTATTGTATTAGACCTCCTGTCACTGTTATGACAGCAAGAGGAAATTTATAACTTAGAATGACTTTTGTATGAAGATTGTGAACAAATTTTGGATTAGATAATATCTATTTGATGTATTTTTGAGTGTGATGGTGTAAGTAAATATGAATGATTTGATTTGAAAAGTGTAATTCCTTGAATGTTGTTTGGCAAAAGGGAATTTTAATCGTTTATTGGAGAATTTGACCTTGCTTTATTATGTATATCTTACTTCTTGGGGAAAGGAGTAGATTTTTCATCTAGGAAATGTTATTGGGTTAATTTTGGAACTAGGATGCCAGATGTGGATAATCAGAGATGGATTTTCCTCTTTTCAAGAATTGAACCAGGTTACTTATAAATGATTAGATCTAATCGGAATGACATTAAAATAGATGTTTATTGTCTAGCAAACTTATTTATTGATATCTCTGCCACATCCCGTTGTGAGACAATCTACTTTTCATTATTTAGAATTACACATTTAGACATCAGGGTTGCATCGGGTGATCACTCCTGCTAGTTGTTACTAGGTAGCTAGACATTTCATGCAGGGCTGGGTTTCCTTCTTTTCATGAAGGGATCTGAGGAAGTGTAAATAATTCATGGTTGGGTGGAAAAGCACTTGGGCCATGTTCTCGTCTCTTGGCTTGCAGGTGGTGGACCACTTGGTTCGTGTAGCTGAAGAGTGTATTGATTTATTGATTATTGTTCTACATGTTGATTGTCCCCTATATTGGATGTATTATGGCATACTCGCCAATGGATTTATTATATTGTTTTATAGTGCTTGTTACCTGGTGTATACACCTAAAAATGACCATGTCTTTGAATCACTTGCATTTCATTGAATCACCTGCATTTCAACGTTAATTAAATAATCTAATTATTTAATTAATTTCATCAATTTCTTCCAAAACTCTAAAAATTAACATTAATTAAATAAATCCTCTTTATTTAATTAATTTCATTAAATTCCTCCTTATTCTTCCAAAATTAAATAATTTTAATTATTTAATTAAATCATTATCCTCTTTCAAATTTCAAGTCCACATTAATTAAATAAATCCAATTATTTAATTAGTTCATCACAAATCCTCTTATCTACAATTAAACAATTTACATTATTTAATTAAATTAAATTGTTCTTCCATATTTAAATAAATCATGCAAATTTATTTAAATTATCTCAATCCTCTAAAAATAAAAAAAATCAAGTATTTTATTTATAATCTTCTATGTCTTCTAATCTTGCACAAACAATTAAATAAATAATTTATTTAATTTGTTTTTTCCTCTAAAAATAAATCTTCTAAAAATAAAATATAATCACATACTTTATTTATCCTTCATCATTCAAAATAAATTAAATCAATTTATTTGTTTAATTTATTTAAAACTTCATATTCCTCTATCATGCACAAGCAATTAAATAAATTTATTTATTTAATTTAAATTATCTTCCAGTTCCTCTAAAAATATCATATTAACTGATGTGCACAATCAGTCTTATTTTTAGAACTCTAAAAAAAACAAATCTAAAGTTAAGTTAATTGGCTTTAATTTATCTTGTTTTCATTAACTCATGAATTAGAAGAAAAAACATTCTAATTTATGATATCAAATCCTATCTTTATCAAAAAAGAAATTATCTTAATAAAAATACCTTTTTGGAGTGACACATGTCGTGTGCACATTCAACATGAGTTATTTGATTTATCTCAACCATTCATTCTATGGATTTATTTCATCCGTTGATCGATCATATTTGAAACCTATATAAACCCCCTTCATCTCCTTCACAAATCCTCTTCAATCAATTAGCTATTGAGCACTCTTCGATCACTTATTCTCAGGCATCCTTTACAGTGCTTTCAGCATACATCACATCGTTGAGCACCTTACGATCTTTTGACATTGATCTTTTGAGCACTTTGAGTACTTACATTCACTTGTTGCAAACATGGTTTCGGAATATTATTGAGCAATCCACATTAGACAAAGAGAACTATACAATCTAGGTGAAAGTCTTTCTTGTTTTATTTAATTTATTCATTGATATTGGTTGTTTACTTAGATCAATCTCTTTATGTTATGGGTTATTGAGTTGTTATTACCATTGTTGTGATTTTATCATTTGACCTCTCAATTTTCCTCATACACATTCTGGCATGCTTGGTGGGACCCACTAACCTTTTTTTTTTTCTAGAAAAAAGTTGTTCTTTTGGAAGCTAGGTACTGAAAAGCGTAATCACAATGCAAAAAAATCTGAAGATCCTTGTTCACTAGTTTGAGAGAATAGGCATTGGGCATTCAAATGGTGTAACCGTAGCTCAAAAGATTTCTGAGTTTTGTCAAAAATATTGAAATCCTATCTGGGTATCTCTTACTTTTTGCAGAAAGTGCAGAGATTTCAAGAAAAATAGATCACAAATATGTGTCCCTATTTTTAGCCTATGCTTACTTTTTTTACTTTTTTTTGGCCTATTTTTAGCAATTTCATGAAATCGGGCATATCTATGTAACTTTAGCTCAAAAGATTTCAAAGTTTTGTTGAAAACATCGAAATGCTATCTAGATATCTCTTATATTTTGTAGGAAGTGCACGAATTTTGAGAAAAACAAATCCTAATCCGTGTCCCTATTTTTAGTCCATGCTTGCTTTTTTTTTTGCTTTTTCAAAGCAGTTTTGTGAAATTGGGCATATCTTTTGCATACGGAATCAAATTTTCACGAAACTAGCGGTGTTGGAAAGCTGGTTCTCCCAACGTTTCTATGGTGAAAGAATTTTTAGGTAATTTTATCAGATTTATCAGGTGCACTTAGTCAAAGTCAACTCTTCTTTGCAAACTTCAAATAGTCATAACTTGTGCAAAATTTATTCAATTTTTATGAATTTTTTTGAAATTGTATAGAATTTTGTATAAAATATGACCATAATATCCAATCTGCTATACCTAATTATTATTATCAAATTTTTTCTAGATTGTTCATTTTTCACCTAACAAGTTAAGCGCTTTTGGTCAATTGATTTATTTTTAGCTAACTACTTGAGTTTTTGGTGGAACTAATCAACTTTTTGTAGCCTCTTATAGCTCAAACAGAGCAAATGGGTTTTCCTAACATATTCATGCAGGATGAGCATTGAAGAATTGAAAACCTATCACACTAAATCTTAGAAATATATTGCTTTCTTAAGGGACAATTGAATAATCATCTTTTTCAAAATCTTAGGAACAAATTGCTTTCTTAAGGGACAATTGAACAAATCATATTTGGAATCTAAGTCTTTGGAACATATTGTTTTCTTAAGGGATAATTGAACAAATCATATTTGCAATCTAAATCTTAGAAAACATATTGCTTTCTTAAGGGACAAAACATCTTTATGCAATCTAAGTCTTAGGAACATATTGCTTTCTTAAGGGATAATGGACATGAATGAAAAAACACTTCAATTTTTTAAAGGACAATTGACATGAATGCAAAACACTTCAATTTTATAAGGGACAACTGACAACTACAATCGTGTGTGTGCCTAATCTAGTTGCACCTTATTTTTCTTATAATGGGACAATTAAACCTTTGTTTGACGTGCTTGATCTTACATTTCAGTTATTCCTTTAGAAGGGTCTACTTTTGGATTGCGCTTCATCCAAAAGGGATGACCCTAAACAGAGTTTTCCTTTGAACTACTGTATAAGAGGGATAATGTGAAAGCCAAGTCCTAACCAACGTCAGCCTTACCTTGTGATGCCAAATCGAAAAGAGGTGTACTAACACTTTGTGGAAATGATTTTCACATTGTGCAAAGTGTTTGATACTCTTAGTAGGATTGGTTAAAGCTTTTAGTAGCTTGTCATATTGCTCGTAAGGCATGGGTCCCTCAAAGTTACTAAGAGCCAATCTAGATAGTGACTACTCGATCCACCCCTGAATGTTGCGGTAATCATCAATGCAAGGGGAATCGATTTAAGCCCTCAAGATACTCACCATTGGCTCCCTTGAGAAGAGATAGTATTCCCTCAGCCATAAATCTCTTGTGACCTACTTGAGCTTTCTGAGGGGAGGGTGAGATATCCGTACCTATCGTCTCTCGTAAAGATACAAATATCTGACACCTTTATGGAATGACATTTGGTCGATGGAGAATTAAGTTGTGAGTTGAACTACCACAATGAACTTTTGTCTCTAGGGATAAAAAGTGTTGGCAAGAGACACTATATGGATTCATGGTTGTTGTCATTGATGGCAACAAAGGTCATCCCACATATCCGCAAGTCATGATATGTCTCTACCGGAAGTCAGATTGAAGATTGTTGTGGTCCGGTGAACAAGAACAGAGCATGTGGCAAGGTCCGACAGATTGGTCCGGTTCTCTCAGAGGAAGTGTCTTGGTGCAGTGCGGATCTGGGGAAGTCAAGAGGACTATCTTGAGAGGTATATTCCAAGGATTTAGCCTCCGGAGTTGGACAAGGAAAAAGATATGAATAGTTGAGTACCGGATTTCTGAGAGACAGTGAAAACAGAGGAAGAACTGACTGACAGAGTATCAGACTACTTTCCGGATGTGTTACAGATGATGATAAAGGTTGCGGAGGCATGAATCATGTTTGGCCGACATAATTAATGATATCTACAAGTATATACTTGATCCGCATTGCTTGGTGAGCAAGGATTCAGCCGACAGAACTAAGTTTGTAAGAAACTAGACTGTTCCGGATGCCGACTAGAAAGATGATGAAATTACTTGTGCGGATATATATATAGAGGATGGATTTAGTTGTAAAGTGTGTGAATGTGTGAGAGGATATGCGAACAAGTCCAGAATAGAGCAGAAGTAACAAGAAAGATCCGGTATGTGAAAGGACAGCAGACTAAAGAACAGAGGAAAGATGAAGTGCAGCAGATCAGTATACTGAACCTAACCGGAACTGAACTCCAGCATATGCAGATGCTTCCAATCAGTTCAAGACTGTGATTCTTATCACTTTGTAAGACAGTGTGTCTTCTTGTAGGCAGTGAGCCTCTTGTGAGCAGTGTGCTCGGGCAGTGAGCCCTAATTGGCAAGTGCCATTTTTGTAATTTCCTATTCTTCTAACAGAAAATAATTCTTGGGTTAATCACCCCGTGGTTTTCTCCCTTAACAGGGTTTCCACGTCAAAAATACTGTGTCATGTGTTTCTTATTTCATGGTTAATGTTTTGTGTTTGATTTTATGCTGCTTCAATTAAAAGGAAAGTTTAATAAGGGAAATAATTAGGATAACTGATTCACCCCCCCCCTCTCAGTTATCAACAATTGGTATCAGAGCTAAGTTCCTCCTAATAGAGCCTAACAGCTTGAGGAAGATCTGGGATTTCAAATGGATGCATATGGTTTAAAGGAGCAACTCAAGACTGCCCTTGAGGATCTTGAACAGTCAAATTCTGAAGTCAGTGAATTAAGAGAAAGACTCAAACAGGCTGATGAATTCATGAGGGAATTAAAAGACAAATTAAGTCTCTCTATGAAAAAGAGAAAGGAGCTGCTCCAACAGTTGGCAAGACAAAGTGAAGAAAGCAATACAAATGAAGAATTGACTGAGCAAACCAAGTTATGTGAAAAGTTATCAAAAGAAGTCATTATGTTAAGACATGAAATGGAATCAGGAACTATAAAGTTCACTCAAGAGATTGAAGAAAAAAGAAAGGCTGAAGACAATCTAAGACAATCTCTTAAGGAAAAATCAGAAGAATGCCACCAGATGGACAGGATTATCAGACATCTTGAATCTGATCTTGAAGATGCCAAAGATAATGAAGAAAAACTTGAGGATCAAATTACCTCTCTCAAAAGAGATCTTCAAACAGCAAATGAATATAAAGAGAAATTCAAGATAAGTTCTGCTCAACTTGAAGTTCTTCTTGGAAGTCAAAAGAGGACTGATGACAAGTATGGTTTGGGATATGAGAAAGGAGAAAGCTCCGGATCCGGTCAGAGGAATCTTGGATCAGAAAATCCAAGGAGCAGGCCTAGAAGACCTCCGGTAAGACAGCCAAATGCTCAAAGATATCCATCCTTCAATGGATACTGCCACAGCTGCAACCACTTTGGTCACAAAGCTAATCAGTGCAGAATGAGAATGAATCAGATTAATTCATCCTTCTCCGGACAGTGCTTCAACTGCAAAAGGTATGGACACAAATCCCATGAATGCAGAATTATGCAAGTAAACAAATCATTCAAAGGTAGATGCTTTACATGCAATAGAATAGGTCATATGGCTAATCAATGCAGATCAAGGGGATATCAGTTAAATATGCAAAGAAATGTTATTTGCCAAATCTGCAATAGGTCCGGTCATAATGCTAAAATCTGCAGAAACAAGAATCAGGACAAAAGAGGTCCGGTGTATAATCAGAATCAAGACAGGGGTAAACAAAAGATGAATGCGGATGAAGTTAGGAATCAGATGAGCAAGATTTGGGTGAAGAAAAGCTCAGAGAATGTAGAGGTTGGATCCGCACCAGATTCTGGTGCTGATATTTCTTCCGGAAATTAAAAAGTGAGCTCAGGCTCAGGGGGAGACTCAAAGAAGATTCTGTTCCCCCAGCCAAACAAGTTGTGCCGGATGTGGCACAAGATGCGGATTAAAGGGTTTGTAGATATAAGTCCTGAGATGCTTCAGTCAAGTTTTCAGAGGTCCGCATGGAGTTATGAAGAAGCTGTGTTCGACTAAGTTAGACCTGTTCAGGGAGGTGCTCCGGTATGATAAAGGATTACAAAAAGGTCTGGAGAGATCCGGAAGTGCACGATCTTGTCTTGCGGATTGGACAGAGTGTTTGGGATGTTCTTGTAATATGTTACCTAGATTTATTCATGATTTAAAGATCCGGATGATATTCAGTGATCAGGACTAATCCGGGATACTCCAAGCTGTCCAGACATGGTAAACCGGAATAATGCAGGTGAAGCATTTATTGCAGACAGATATTAGGGTTTGCGGAGCAATATAAGGGATTTCTCAAAAGTTATCTGCTCATTCTACACTTGAGAAGAAGCGAATAGTGGAGCTCTGCAACAAGGTTCATCAAGCACACCAAGGATCTCCTGCCGAAGCTATTGCATAAAGAAATCAATCCAACCACTCCGTGCAAACCGAAGGCGCATAAGGTATTCTTCGTTTTTCATTGCCTCACTGCAAATCTTTGAAGAATGGCTACTCCAAACATAGTTAAGATCTCTGATAGACCTCGCCCCTCATTCAAGAAACATCCCTACAAATCATTGGAGGTAGATCCACTAGGAGCCTTCTCTAGTGTTCCCCACGGAGTCTTACATACTGAAGATATTAGGGTTTACATACACGCAAACATTGAGGAATTTGGGGAATTCAAATTAAGAGACCTCTATCACAAGCAACTGATAGATAATGCTTTTGAGCTCAAACCAGAGTATAAGGGTATCCAGAAGAAACAGTTTGAGCAATTCATTCATTTCCCTAGCTTTGAAGAAGATGAATGGGTCCGGTATGTACTGAGCAGGATGCATGACAACTTCCTTTGGCTAGATAGACCCTGTAAGATCACAAAAGAAGCAATTAGAGCAGTAACAGGTCTATACTCTTCCGGAGGGGTACCTATCCTCAAATCTGTCAAGAACAACGTTGTAACTGAGGCCACCGGATCAAAATATGATAAGAGGGCAATGACCATTGAAGATATTTCGGACCCGGATATCAAATATGCATCAATGATAATAGGATATAAGATCTATCACTCCAGCAGGGAGAATTCTGTATCCGGAACTGCAATATACACAGCATATGAAATGCTAAGAAAGAATGCAGATTATGATCTTTGTGAACTACTACTAAGCCAATTGATGGAAAATGTACAGAAAATCAAGAAAGACAAGAAGAACTCCTTTAAGTATGGTACTCTCATTGTATGTCTATTCTTTTACTTCATGAATGAGCTACCCGGAACAAGTGGATGGGTATGGCAGAATGACAAACCTGTTGCAGTCCAGATAAGAGACTATTTGCATGGACTTGGGGATGCAAAAGCAAGAAATACAGCCCTATGGGGATACTTCAAAAACTTTCAGAGCATGATGCAAGCAAGAGAGAGAATTCCCCAGTCACTCATTGAGAAATACAAGGACTCAGTATGTTTTATGGTTGACACTGATCAGTGCCTAATGGAGGCAGTGGAGCCAAGGACTGTCTGGATCATGCCCATGGGGTATGAAGTTGATGAACAGATAGTAGAGCTGCATGTTCAACACATGCTAAGTCAGCCCAAAGATCCTAAGGCAGAAAGGTTTGGAACCTTTGAGGAGCTGAGCGTGAAATTACATGTAGAACTCAGGGAACCTGAGATTAAAAGAAAAGTGAGAAAAGAAGTAGAGCACATTGCTCAAGGCCTAGGCATCTCAAAGGAGGCACTTGATGCCAGCCGGGAAAAGAGGAGAAAGGCTGAGGAAGAAGAGAAAAGCAAAGAAAGTGCTCCGGTTGAAACCCCCACCCGGACCAGATCATCAAAGAGATCTGCACCTTCCACAACCAAAAGCTCAAAACCGGAAGTCCAGGCATCCGGTAAAAGATCCAAGACAAAAGCATCAAGGGCTTATGGAAGCCAAAAGGATGAAGAGGAGACAGAATCAGATGAAGGAGTAAGAGAAGTAAAGAAACAGAAAAAGAAAGGATCCGGTAAGCCCTCCACAGGCCAAGACAAGGAGGAAATGGCAGAGGTAACTGTTGAAAAGCCCACTCTGTCACTAGAGAGCATAATCAAGTCGGTCACGGTGGATGGAAACCTTCAACCAATGACTGAATCCTATGATGACTTCAGTGAGGCAGACCAAAAGACTCTGCAGGAAGCCACAGTTAAATATCTGAACACATACAATAAGGCTTTCATTGAGATCATATCTCTCATTCCTAAAAGCCTAGAGAAGGAAATGGAAGTAAGAAAGAATAATGCTCATGCCAAAGATCTTGAGATCCGGGAGCAGATAGCTATTCAGCTATATCCTCAAATTGATCCCAAGACAATGAACATGATCTTCAAGGACTGCAGAGATGAGTTCAGAAGTAAAGCCAGGATGAATCAGCTCATGCTTGGTGAGACTGACAAAGTGGCACAAGAGACAGAAGAGATCCTCCGGAAGGCCTTCAAAAGGTTCAATCTTCCTGTTGTAGAGGACTTAGGTGCAGAAACAGCTGCTGATTTGGAATCTTCTGTTCCGGAAGAAGTGAGCCCTGAACAGACAAGTGAGGACTTGGGACCCTCTGCTCCAGAAGAAGTGGCCCATGAACAAGCAAGCATCTCTCCTCCGGTTTCCCCTACAGTCTCCGGATCCAAAGAAGAAGAGCAATTGCAGGAGAAGGAAGCAGTGGTGACAGACAAAGAGGTTGACAGTTCTAAGACTGCAGAAGAAAAGAAACATCTGTCTCCGGCAAGAGACACTGCACAAACTGTTCAACAATTTTTGAGCAAAGAAACTCTAGAGATTGATGAACCGGAGCTTCTAAAAGGTCCATTTGATTTTGACTCTCTCTCTCCGGTACAAACAATGAAGATAGCTTCATTTGCAAATGCCAAGGCAAATGAAAAGCTCCTGAAGTCTCATATGAAAGACTGTGAGTTGATAGAGGCTGCTTCCGGAGTACTTGTAAAGATCATGCCATCAATCCAGATAGATCCGACAGCCTCCACTTCCGGTAATCTAAAAACCTTAGTCAGCAGTATTGATACACATTTTAATTCTCTAGAAAAATCAGCTGAAGAAAAGGTCCGGAAGGAATTTTTGGATAAGAGATTTTCTGAAATATTAGAATTAATCTCTAAGGATAGGAAGATTGTAAGCATTGGAATAAAGAGCTTAGAAAATGCTCTTAAGGATGGCGGTGACATCTACAAATTTTGTATATCTTGGTCAAAGGCAACAGCTGCAATTGACAAGAAAATAAAAGAGGAACAGGACAAGCTTCAAAGCTTATCTCAAAGTTTTGATCCTCTCTCTTCCTCTATAATAAATCAAGAATGTCAGACTATTGCAGTCTTGAATGAAATAAAGAATCTTGAGAAGGAGAGGAAGAACATTACCAACCGGATGGGAGAGCTTAGAAGGATTATAGTCCCTAAGTTGGAAACTATGCATGAGGCCATCAGTGATGCCCAGACCACCGCCCATACAAAAGATCCGACAGATCTCAGGCGGGCAGAAGCTTTTGCATTTTTGTTGAGTGGTCACATTTCAATCTTGGACAGAATGAAGCTAAGTTGGGCTACTGAAATAGTTCAACTGCAGACATCCTTTGCAGACATTCTGCAGTATATGTGAGTATGTAAATATGCGGCTATATATAAAATTTTTGAAAATTTTGGTGTGCGGACCCTACCCTTTGCCATTGATGTCAAAGGGGGAGTGAGGAGCAGTGAAAAATGAGGAATCCAACTCAGGGGGAGTTCCGGAAATTGTATATAAAGACAGAGCATCAGCAAAGGGGGAGCATAGTGTAAACACTTAGTCATTTTTCACTAAGTGTTGCCATCAATGCCAAAGGGGGAGATTGTTGGCAAGAGACACTATATGGATTCATGGTTGTTGTCATTGATGGCAACAAAGGCCATCCCACATATCCGCAAGTCATGATATGTCTCTACCGGAAGTCAGATTGAAGATTGTTGTGGTCCGGTGAACAAGAACAGAGCATGTGGCAAGGTCCGACAGATTGGTCCGGTTCTCTCAGAGGAAGTGTCTTGGTGCAGTGCGGATCTGGGGAAGTCAAGAGGACTATCTTGAGAGGTATATTCCAAGGATTTAGCCTCCGGAGTTGGACAAGGAAAAAGATATGAATAGTTGAGTACCGGATTTCTGAGAGACAGTGAAAACAGAGGAAGAACTGACTGACAGAGTATCAGACTACTTTCCGGATGTGTTACAGATGATGATAAAGGTTGCGGAGGCATGAATCATGTTTGGCCGACATAATTAATGATATCTACAAGTATATACTTGATCCGCATTGCTTGGTGAGCAAGGATTCAGCCGACAGAACTAAGTTTGTAAGAAACTAGACTGTTCCGGATGCCGACTAGAAAGATGATGAAATTACTTGTGCGGATATATATATAGAGGATGGATTTAGTTGTAAAGTGTGTGAATGTGTGAGAGGATATGCGAACAAGTCCAGAATAGAGCAGAAGTAACAAGAAAGATCCGGTATGTGAAAGGACAGCAGACTAAAGAACAGAGGAAAGATGAAGTGCAGCAGATCAGTATACTGAACCTAACCGGAACTGAACTCCAGCATATGCAGATGCTTCCAATCAGTTCAAGACTGTGATTCTTATCACTTTGTAAGACAGTGTGTCTTCTTGTAGGCAGTGAGCCTCTTGTGAGCAGTGTGCTCGGGCAGTGAGCCCTAATTGGCAAGTGCCATTTTTGTAATTTCCTATTCTTCTAACAGAAAATAATTCTTGGGTTAATCACCCCGTGGTTTTCTCCCTTAACAGGGTTTCCACGTCAAAAATACTGTGTCATGTGTTTCTTATTTCATGGTTAATGTTTTGTGTTTGATTTTATGCTGCTTCAATTAAAAGGAAAGTTTAATAAGGGAAATAATTAGGATAACTGATTCACCCCCCCCTCTCAGTTATCAACAAAAAAGTGCTTGATATTGTTTGCAATTGTCTAAATACCTGTGGAAACATTGGGCTTTTTGTGAGCCTCGAACATACACTATTTGTTGTGTCAGTCCTTTTTGCCACTTTGTTTGATGTGTTTTCTCTTGCCAAAGCAAATCCAATTGAACTCAAATCCAAATCTTTCAAAATTTTCCTTATAAACATCACAGACACTACTTCAGCGCCCTTGGTATAACAATAGCTCACTTTTGGTCTAACAGTAGCTCACCTTTGATATAACAATACCTTGCCTTTGGAAGCTCAGTCCAAATGCCTTTGGTAACACAATAGCTCACTTTTGGTAACATAGTCCTGCGCCTTTGGTCAAACAGTACAGCGCCTTTGGTCTAGTAAACTATTCATCAAAACTGTCATTTCCAAAAAACACAACAGAACCCCAACAAACATCTCAAACAACGTATATTGTCTTAGTGTATCCCATGGTAACCACTAGACTCCAGTAAACTATGAAGGCAAAGAAAGTTGCCCCAAGGAATCACAAATCGCCTCCTCATACACCTCAACCAAGCCAATCCAACATGACTCCAAAGAGTACTTGAAAAACACCAATGGAAAGACCAACCAACTTTCAAAATAGGCTGTAAAATGACCAACCAAACAATCTTCAGGAAGGTAATGTTCCTTTGGTAAATGCACCTCAATATACAACTGACATGCCTCAAGATTTTATTCCACAAGGTTATACTATAGGTCAAGTCCCATCTCAAGAAGAATGACACTTTGAAGAAGGTCAATCCTCTCAAGCAGATAGACATGACCTTGATGAAATCATGCAAGATCCTCGAGCCATGGCTGCCTTTGACAAAATCCTTAGTGAAAACCAAGATCATTTCTTTCACTTATTAGTAGAGCAAGGAGCCAAATTACCTCAAGATTTTGATCTGTCTAGTCTTAAAGAGCAAAACAAAACCCATGACACCATAACTACGGTCCAAACCATGTCAACTGTGACCACTCCTATACCCGAACAAAGCTCACAAGCAAGAACAATTGCACAATATGAGAATCCCCTTTATCAAAATCCAATGACGGAGAGACCCATACTACCACTTATAACTCCTATGGAGATCTACAAACACCAACAAGAGACTCTCCAACATCAAGCAAAACTAGCCAAACAAACCGCTATAGCTCAATCAGTCATACACCAAACTCCTAAAATGCCCACACCAATCACAAGTGGAACATTGGCTACTCCATCACGAGAAGGTTTCCCACCAAATTACAACCTAGGAAACACTTATGTAGCCATGCAACAAGGGTCTCAACAAATACCACCCCCACCATCATCGACCCTTCATATCCTTCAACCAAACAAAGTCATACAAACCCAACCATCACAGAATGTCAATGCAACCTATGTCCCTCCCCCACAAAATTCTTCTACACTCAATCTTAATCAACCTCCACCATCACAAAACACATCTACTTATGTCCCCCCACCACAATGATCATCGACACTAACCTTATTCAACACATTTCCTAACCACCTTCAACCTTCCCAAAACCAAACTTCCCAAAGCTATGTTCCATCACTACAACTAAACCCAACAAACTTTATCTTTCCTCCACCAAACTCTTATCAACAACCATCACAAATCCTACATTCTTATCTAGCACCACCCCCACCTCACCAAAATCACAACACCCAATTCCAACCCAATCTACACCCAACATACAACACATACGACCCCAACCAATCATACAACCCTTACAACATCAATGCCCATGGCTTCCGCTATAATCTTCCATATGGGCAACAACAACCACCTCTCGGACAACAGGAAATGTTTCCAACTTTTCCCACAACTATGGAGCTAAAACTTGCGGAGGTTGAA
Organism: Cunninghamia lanceolata; assembly: GCA_027924645.1. Classification (NCBI taxonomy): domain Eukaryota; kingdom Viridiplantae; phylum Streptophyta; class Pinopsida; order Cupressales; family Cupressaceae; genus Cunninghamia; species Cunninghamia lanceolata. The sequence continues at coordinate 14,204,279 of BSBN01000193.1, forward strand.
CAACAACTATCTGATCTTACATTTGGCCACACCAAGAAAACCTTCTCTTTGGAAGAAGTTTGTCCTTATCCATTTGATTGGTCATTACCCATGATCCCTTTTCCTTACAACTTCACTATTCCCAAATTTGATAAATACAAAGGAAAAGGAGACCCAAAAGACCATCTTAGAGAATTCTCTCTCGCTTGCTTCGAGGTCTCACATAATGACACATATCTTATGCGCCTCTTTCCTCGCAGTCTTGGAGGTCAAGCTATAGAATGGTTCTTGTACCTACCCATGGGTATTAAATCTTTTAATGAGCTTACGGAAAAATTTGCCACCCATTTCTCTTAAAACACAGAACATGAGATCTCCATGACTGACCTATGCAACAATAAATAGAAAAATGGGGAAACTTTCATTTCCTTACTTCAAAGATGGAGACAAATGGCTAGCAAATTCCCATTCAAGATACCTAAAAAGCAGCTTGTTAGCATATTTGTGCATAACCTTAACCAAGAATTAGGTTTCCATTTACAAATTCTCAGTGCAACAACCTTCGATGAAATTACCTATAAGGGAATCAACATTGAAAAAACCCTCATTACTAAAGGCGTGGTCAAAATCTTCAAAGACAACAAAGACAATGCTCCCCAACTTCAATCAAATGATAAGCCCAAGTTTTGGAACAAAAAAAAATGGTCAATGATGGTGTGGTCTATTCTAAACATGTCCAAACACTACAAACACCCCTTCATCTTTCCAAACCAAGTCAACCTTTGCCTCCACAAAACCAACAAAAATAAAGAAAACCATACCAAAACCAACAACAACGACAATAAGAGCGACCTCCACAAGATTACCCTCTGCCGCGTCAATTCACTCCCTTGGGAGAGCCCATAGAGTATGTTCTATAGAAGCTTTTACATAATGGACTCGTCACCTTACCAGATACTCCCCCATATGGTGAACCTATTTACAAATCCTCACGATACAGAGAAAATGAATATTGTGAATTCCATAGGAGCAAAGGACACATAACTGCATCATGCATGAAACTCAAGCACGTGATCCAAAACCTTATCAATGGAAACAAAATCACTTTTGAGGAAGAAAAACCAATTCAACACACCAACAAGGATCTCAACATGTATAAGGAACCATTCCCTAACCATGGTCAATGTCCTCCTCCGGATAAAGGTAAAGGTGTTAACAAAGCTTCCACTTTCTATGACTCCATTATGGGTCATTTTGAAGAGAATCGTATATCTACCCTCACTATCAAAGGCAAACCTATGGATTGCATAGTTACAACTCGTCATGGTCGTGTCACCATTCGTGGTCCAACACCAAGTCTCCCAACTCCATCTGATTACAATCTTGTTGAACATCTAGGGAAAACCCCTGCACATATCACTATCTTGGACCTTCTACGGTTGTCACCCGCACATAAAGCTGTGCTAGAAAAAGCCCTACAAGAGTCTTCAGTTCCTAACAACATAGCGGTCACAGATTTCCAATCTATAATAGGTAACATTGCCTCACCCTAATATGTGGTCTTTTTTGAAAAGGACCTCCCATCCCACGATCCCTGTCACAATGATGTCCTTCACATTGAAGTTCTCATCCATAAACGCAAGATCAAACTCATACTTATAGATGGTGGTGCTGGTCTCAATATCTATTCTCTAAAGTTACTTAAATAATTGGGATACTCTGAGGATCAAGTCAACACTAATCAAAGTATTACAATCAAGGGGTATGATGATGTGGAGCACTGTTTAGAAGGTGTTATCCACTTGCCTAAATAAGTAGGCCTAGTCATGCTTGAAACTAGGTGCCAAGTCCTTGACATTGAGCTACCTTACAACATTATCCTAGGACACCCATGGATCCATGCCATGAAAGATGTTCCCTCAACATACCATCAGTCTCTCAAGTTCCCATTTAATGGTATGGAGATCACTATCCCAGGAGATCCTAATCCTTTCAAATTCTATCGTGTCTTGCAAGGCAGTTATAAGAATTGCAACCAAGTGCCCAATAATGACAAAGCCCATGAATCCCCACTGTATGTCAACCTTGAAAATCTGACAAAAGCCTCTACAACTGAACCCATTCCTCATCCTATTCTAGAAATCAAACCTCACATCTGGGATATTGGCTTTGGAGAATATGATATCTCAAAATCTTGTTGTGTAGGGCGGATGCCTTTATCTCCTAAATCTCATGCCTAACCACCCATTGCCAAAGCAACTAAAAAAGCAACAATTCCTCCCCCAGCATCTCTAACCCAATTTCAAGAGGGAAAATTATTAACAGAGGAAACTATTGAAGACATCTCTTCTTGGCTCTATAAGGAGAAAGAACCAGTCACAATACCAGTCAAGCAATATGGAAATGGCTTAAGGATAGTTAAAAACATGGGCTATAAAGGTGAAGGTGGCCTTGGGAAACAGAATCAAGGAACAATGGAACCCATTATTGTGAAAAAGAAACTAGACAAAAAGGGGTTAGGATTTGGTAGGAAGGTACCACACGCCTTGGACATTGAGGGTATTCTCAACAAGGTGGTAGAAATGTTTCTTGCCAATTTGACATCTAATGAGGATATCATCAATGACTCTTCCCTCCATATGACTGACCTATTTACAGAATCCTCCATTTTCATGCTATCATCTATATCCTTAACATCCACCACCAACACCTAGAAAGTCACACTTGTATACCCTGAACTTATCGATTGGGACCAACAAGGGGCCCCAGTTCTAGATGTATTTCAGAATGATGAAGCTATTGCAAAGTTCATGGGACTTTGGGATGGTATCCCTTTTGGTGATCACAAAGCTAGTTTTGTAATGGAACTAGAGTGAACAACTTATTTTGATGAGAATGCCAAATCCTCTAGTCGCAAAAGTAAAAATACAGAAATATCTCTAGGTGAAAACCACACTGTGGCACCCCCTGATCATAAAATAGTAAAAACAAAGGATGTATCCAAAGGTGAAAACCCAACTGTGGCACCTGAGGATGTAGGATTTGACCTTCCCCTACCATCTAAGTATCAAGAGAAATCAGCTCTCCTAGTGGAAGATTCTACAGAGATAAACCTTGGCACAAAGCAAAATCTGAAGACCACATTCCTTGCATCATCATTATTTAAACAAGAGAACAAGAATCTTAACAACTTCTTCCAAAGAATGATCAACTTTGCATGGACCTATGTTGATATGCTAGGGCTAGACCCTAAGATAGTAGTTCACTATCTCACAGTTGATCCAACAGTTAAACCAGTCAAGCAAAAGCTAAGGAAGATGAATCCACATATAGCTCTCTTGGTAAAAGTGGAATTATAGAAGTTAGTAAATGTGAAGTTCATCAGGCCTATTGATTATCCAGAATGGGTCTCAAACATTGTACCCATGGATAAACCTAATGGGGGCATCCACATGTGTAATGATTTTAGAGATCTTAACAAAGCATGTCCCAAAGATGACTTTCCATTACTAAACATTGATCTCATAGTAGAATTGACCGTGGGTCATGAAATGCTTTCTCTCATGGATGGATTCTCCAGCTACAATTAGATAATGATAGAAAAAGAAGATCAACATAAAACATCATTCACTTGTCCTTGGGGTACCTATTGTTGGTGCGTCATGCCATTTGGTCTTAAAAATGCAGGGGTAACCTATCAAAGAGCAATGACAGTGATATTCCATGATATCTTTCATCACATCATGGAGGACTATGTTGCTGATATACTAGACAAGTCTTCTAGGGTAGATCACATATAGATTCTAGGACAAATCTTTGATACACTCAAAAAATACCAAGTGAGACTCAATCCAAAGAAGTGTGTCTTCGAGGTAACATCAAGAAAACTATTGGGATACATTGTATCTCATAGAGGCATCGAAGTAGATCCAACAGAAGTCAAAGCTATAGTGGAGATGCCTCCACCAAATAATCTAAAATCATTAAGGAGCCTACAAGGAAGGTTACAATCTATTAGGCATTTCATCTCACAGCTAGCAGATAAATGTCAACCATTTCAACACTTGCTCCAAAAGGATGTCTCGTTGCAATGGGACGATAAGTGTCAGGCAACATTTGATCAACTCAAAGAATATCTAGCTACACCTCCTGTCTTGGTACCACCAGTCACTGCTAGGCCTTTGATCTTGTATATCTCAACTACAACTGTAGCCCTAGGGGCTCTTCTAGCACAACATGATGATTGAGGAAAAGAGCATGCAATCTATTACATCAGTCGAACCTTGGTGGGTTATGAACTCAATTACTCTCCTATGGAAAGAGATTGTTTAGCAGTAGTGTTCACTTCCCAAAAGTTACAACATTACATGCTAAACCAATGTACAAATCTCATAGCAAAAATTGATCCATTAAAGTATCTACTAGCAAAAGCAGCTCTCACAAGTAGACTAGCTAAATGGGTCATGATCCTTAGTGAGTTTGACATTGAGTATGTGGATCGTAAAGTAATCAAGGGACAAGCCCTAGCAAAAGCACCTATAACATATGTACATCCTATGGTATCTGACTTTCCAAATGAGAATCTCTTCACTCTTTCTACCTTAGTAATGTGGAAGTTGTACTTTGATGGTTCCTACACACAACATGGATCAGGGGCCGGCATCCTTTTTATCACACCACAAAATGACTATTCTAAATTCATATCAGCTTGCATTTCCTTGCACCAACAACATAGCCGAGTATGAAGCACTCCTCATAGGTCTCAATATATCACTTCAATGGGACATCACAGAATTACAGGTATATGGAGACTCACAACTAGTCATTCGACAAGTCACTGATGAGTACCAAACAAAAGATGAAAAGTTGGTCCCCTACAAGCAACTAGTGGATGCATACAAATCACACTTTTATAGCATCACATTTGAGCAAATTCCAAGAGAGCCTGACAAGGATGTAGACTCTATGGCCTCTATGGGGTCACTTATAGACATGCCTACAAACACACATAAATGTGAGTTCTTGATCATCAATTGTTGATACCAGCCATCGATGTTCTAACTACTAAAATCATCTATGAACTTATTGGTCCCAATTAACCATGGTATGAAGATATCTATGAATATCTTAAACATGGTACCTTTCCTTTTGAGCTATCTGCTACCCAATGCAAAACCTTTATTTGTCAATCCTCTCATTACACTATTCTGGGTCATACACTTTATCTCTGGAGTCTCGATGGTATCCTCTTATGATGTCTTAACGCAGAAGAAGCTAAAGCTACGTTATGAGACATACACGAAGGTGTTTGTGGCACACATTCTATCGGTCCTAATCTCGCTAAGAAGATACTTAGAACAGGTTACTAGTAGCCTACAATAGAACAAGATGCTTTACAGTTTGCTAAGAAGTGTCTACAATGCCAGCAACATGGAGATTTGATTCACACACCAGCTCATGAACTACAACCTGTGACTACTTCATGGCCTTTTTCACAATGGGGTCTTGACCTTGTAGGACAAATCCACCCATCCTCATCCAATGGCCACAAATTTATCATTACCACCACTAAGTATTTCACAAAGTGGGTTGAAGCTATTCCCATGACCTATATCACTGGTAAGCAAATAGCCAAGTTTATCCTTAACTATCTCATTTGCCAGTATGGTATTCCCCAAGCCATTATCACTGATAATGAGAGACCATTCAAAAATTAAGATGTTCGTGCCTTGTGTACCCAATACAATATCCAACATCATTTTTCCACTCCCTATTATCTGTAGAGTAATGGCCAAGCCAAGGCTTCCAACAAAACCATTCTCAAAATCCTCAAGAAAATGGTCAATGAAGTTGGTCATGATTGGCACCTGCAACTCAATCCCGCCCTATGGGCCTATCGCACTAGTATTAGAACACTGACTGCTGCAACACCCTATGCCTTGGTCTATGGTTCTGAAGCCATCCTACCTATAGAGGTTGAGTTCCCATCCCTCAGAGTATCCATGCAGAACCTGATTGATGGAGAGGAGTATCGCACTTCCAGATTAGCTGAGCTAGAATTACTAGATGAGAGGTGCCTTTCCACACTTAATCATCTCCATGTCTATCAAAACCACCTCCGGTGTAATTACAAAAAAAAAGATCAAAGAAAGATGGTTTCAAGTTGGTGATCTTGTCTTAAAAGAAAATTAGAAAAATCAAGCAGATTGAGAAAAGAAAGGCAAGTTCGAGCCTAATTGGTTAGGACCCTTTATTGTCATAGTAGCATATGGATCAGGAGCTTATACTTTAGCTACACCTGACGGTATTCCTCTAGATGAGCCACTCAACAATGTTCATCTCAAGAAGTTTTAAGCCTGATCATCTGAGTATTAAAAAAAATACAAAAACAAAAATAATCCGTCCTATGGTGAAAACTTGGTAAACAGGCGCCTTGGATAAGTACCATAGTGAAAACCTGGCAAACAGGTGCTATGTGTAGAGTCAATATCCATCATCTATCGAGTCTTGTTCATTCTATGTTCATTTCACAACACACTTCATCCATCCATTCATAATAAAACCATTGACCTTGTTTGCATTTCCATCTCCCTATCTAGAATAGCTTGGAAATTTGTCAATGTCCATCGTCATCATCCCATGTCTTGATCTATGTCAATAGTTATCACTGTCTTGTCCTAGGTCATACTTTCTATGTCATTTAACCATAAAAACACCTCTACCAGAATGGGGGCAACTTTTTCCTTAACCTAGGTCTAGGAATGGATCCTTGTTCATGGTTCACAACAACACAAGCACTTCAACCGTCTCCCCACAATGACAACACTTTTCCTACATCATCACACCAACCAGAACTACATATTATCTCATCTCAATATTAAAGTACCTTGATCTCATGGATATGGGTATGTAGGCAGTCTGGCAACACTTTTCCTACATCATCACATTAACCAGAACTACATATCATCCCATCTCAATATTAAAGTACCTTGATCCCATGGATATGAGTATGTAGGCAATCTGGAATACAAAGGAAGTATCCAGTACTCAGGTACATAAGATCTCATCATTTCACCAACCCAGGCTCAAACACCTTGACCCATCTCATCTCTCAATCCAAAACTACATATTATCATTTTTCATCTTTCCTCGTCATGTGCCTTGATCCCGTGCGTACAAGGTATGTAGGCAGTCTAGAATACGAAGGATGTATCCAGTACTCAAGCACATACGATTTATCATTATTCACCCACCTCAATCCATTGACACTCCATCTTTCTATTCTTCCATTTATGACAATCCATTCACCTCGACTTGACTAACTCAAGAAGCAAAACACAAACAAATGCATCCTTTCAAAGCAAAAGTTCTTAACAAACCTAAAGCCAACCAACGTACTTACAGAGTCATATATTGTCCTACATATCGATTGCCAACATCAGGTAAATCAATCTTAAACCGCACAGTAGATCCAAAACTACATATTATCATTTTTCATCTTTCCTCATCATGTGCCTTGATCCCGTGCATACAAGGTATGTAGGCAGTCTAGAATACGAAGGATGTATCCAGTACTTAGGCACATACGATTTATCATATACTTACTTACAGAGTCATATACTGTCCTACATATCAATTACCAACATCAGGTAAATCAATCTCAAACTGCATAGTAGATCAACAAACTTGTCTTATACGTCGATAAGGGCATGGTTCGGTGGTTAAGTTGCTCAGTTGTAGTGGCAGCCACCAGAGTTCAAACCCCCGCTAGGCCAATGAGCTCGCAGGCTTTACACCTTCACTGGGCCAATGAGCTCGCAGGTTTGAAGTGTTCTTTCTAGGGGATGAGGTCCCCCCTGTTGTGGCCTCACCGGTTCATTGCTTTGGGAAAAAGTATTTGTGTGGAGCCAGAGGGCCTGTCACACCAGTGTCACCAGTCACATTAAAAAGTTTACTAGGCACATTATCTTTTAAAAAAAAAACCCTATCTTATACAGAGTGTTCCATGATCGAGACCAACACATGCATCTTATACAACATGTGGCATTTCCTAAAAATCAGGCATTATCTTTTCAACAGATAACACCCTTTAATGGACACATCGCTCCTATGATAAGGTTGTTATCTTTCCTTTCCAATCTATCTTGAGCAACCTCTTTGGCAAGAGAATATGTTGGTTGTATGTTTACTTTGTAAGTCAGTCAATTTTCTTTTTGGTTCATCTTTTGTTCCTTTTCCATTACCTCTTCAAGACTACCTTGATTTATCTATATCTTGGTATGTTGCAATATAGTATGGATTGGGGGCATAGTCATTGCTTTTGTGTGCCGTGTTTGAGGAATGATTTTTAGTATCTTTCTTAGAAACATATTTATCTTGTGTGTGTTACGACCTAGCATTTTACATATTAATATTCTTCTGGCATTTATGTATTGAAGTTTATTTTATGTTCAAGACTATGGTTCATTCACATGTACAACAAGGTTATATTATGTCTAAGAGATCTAAGTTCAAACCACTTGCTTGCAGAGTCAATGTCCATGCACTCGGATATCGCGGCACCTTGGTCATTTATACCTTGGTGGCAAACTATCCATTTGCTATATCAAAAATAAGGATTGCTCTTTATAAACATTTGTGAAACCATTGCAACAAGCTCATCCATCTACCCATCCATTTTTTCATGGCCTTATATAGTTTTTTCAAGCAAAGATCGATCAACTGTATTTCTCTCATGTTCTCTTCTATCTCCTTTCTTCTATCTCCAACACAGTCTTCTAGTCGAGCATCAACTAGTTCTTCTGTCACTTCCCTATCTTTCCTCTCGAGGGGGCATCCTACGCCAGCTATATAGAGGCAACTAGCTACACTGGGGCATCAAAATTGTATCATGTCTTCAACAATTAGTTTCTTTGATGCAACATTGTAAACTACATTACATCAAAGAGGGACAAAATGTAGACACCTAAAAATGACCATGTCTTCGAATCACTTGCATTTCATTGAATCACCTGCATTTCAACGTTAATTAAATAATCTAATTATTTAATTAATTTCATCAATTTCTTCCAAAACTCTAAAAATCAACATTAATTAAATAAATACTTTTTATTTAATTAATTTCATTAAATTCCTCCTTATTCTTCCAAAATTAAATAATTTTAATTATTTAATTAAATCATTATCCTCTTTCAAATTTCAAGTCCACATTAATTAAATAAATTTAATTATTTAATTAATTCATCACAAATCCTCTTAGCTACAATTAAACAATTTACATTATTTAATTAAATCAAATTGTTTTTCCAAATTTAAATAAATCATGCAAATTTATTTAAATTATCTCAATCCTCTAAAAATAAATAAAATCAAGTATTTTATTTATAATCTTCTATGTCTTCTAATCTTGCACAAACAATTAAATAAATTTATTTATTTAATTTACTTTTTCCTCTAAAAAATAAATCTTCTAAAAATAAAATATAATCACATATTTTATTTATCCTTCTTTATGCAAAATGAATTAAATCAATTTATTTGTTTAATTTATTTAAAGCTTCATATTCCTCTATCATGCACAAACAATTAAATAAATTTATTTATTTAATTTCAATTATCTTCCAATTCCTCTAAAAATATCATATTAGCTCATGCACAATCAGTCTTATTTTTAGAACTCTAAAAAAGGCAAATCTAAAGTTAAGTTAATTGACTTTAATTTATCTTATTTTCATCAACTCATGAATTAGAAGAAAAAAACATTCTAATTTATGATATCAAATCCTATCTTTATCAAAAAAGCAATTATCTTAATAAAAATACCTTTTTGGAGTGACACATGTCGTGTACACATTCAGCATGAGTTATTTGATTTATCTCAACCGTTCATTCTATGGATTTATTTCATCTGTTGATCGATCATGTTTGAAACCTATATAAACCCCCTTCATCTCCTTCACAAATCCTCTTCGATCATTTAGCTATTGAGCACTCTTTGATAACTTATTCTCAGGCATCCTTTACAGCGCTTTCAACATACATCGCATCGTTGAGCACCTTACGATCTTTTGACATTGATCTTTTGAGCACTTTGATCACTTACATTCGCTTGTTGCAAACATGGTTTCGCAACATTATTGAGCAATCCACATTCGACAAAGAGAACTATACAATCTAGGTGAAAGTCTTTCTTGTTTTATTTGATTTATTCATTGATATTGGTTGTTTACTTAGATCAATCTCTTTATGTTATGGATTATTGAGTTGTTATTATCATTGTTGTGATTTTATCATTCGACCTCTTGATTTTCCTCATACACACCTGGATTAAGCATGGGATTATGTAAGATTTAATGACATTGAGATTCTAGTGCAGTCACAGTAGGAGGGTTCACAGAATGAACTGTTTGGACTGTGCAGCAAGAGTAAACACAACAAGAAAAACTCAAAAAAATGGAACAAATGCATATTCAGTCATTCAATATATCATATAATTCAAATAGAGATTGTCGGCAACATGCGGGCTTACAATTAGGGCTCGCAGGCCTGATTACATACATGCGCAAGATAAAGCTTTGAAGCTCCTTCACCAGAAAGAATGAATAATCTATCTGTCTAGAACTCAATAACTTCTGAAATACTTTCCTAAGGATCTATTACATTAATATATATCTAATCAAGATCAATAGATTCCTTCGCGTCGGCCAAGGAAGATCACAAACTCTAATGAAGAGCTGTAACATGTGTACATAGATAGGTCGGACCTAAATGCATAGAACACTTCCTGAAAATGAATGACATGAAGTGCGGATCTCTAAGGAAGGTCAGCCATGAACCAAAGATCATTGAATGATGTGTCATTAGGCTCCACATATCAGGAAATGGTTCTGCAAGATTCTCCTTCAGTTGGTTGTCAGTGAATATCATGATGCTCTACTCTGAGAAATAGTCAATCTTTCGGTAGCGACATCTTTCCGGTATTGACATGTAGATCTCTGAATCCTGGATATGATGTAAATGAATGAATATAGATGCTAAGTCCAGCTCCCCAAGATCTGAAATGTAACTAGACCATAAATACATAAACTGCTTCTGACTAAACTACCTGAACTGAACTGGAAAATGAAAAGAAGCAAACTGATATGTAAATGTTTTTGTTTGATGCAATATTGCTCTTGAACCAGGGATGCTCCTACATTAGACATCTGGGGTTATTGAAAAAGTGAGTCCCTCACTTTGCTGGGGCTAGGAGAGAACCAAGATGGTCCACCTCAGCCTGAGAAATCCATGATGAATCTTCTTCCGGTCTGCCTTTCCACTTTACAAGGTATTCTTTTTATTGTTTTCATCTAGTGCTATGTCTGACTCTGCTGTCCAAAATGTCTTCAATCTGCTCTGGTGCTCATTGTGGTAACAACTTCTTCAAATCTTCTTCCATGATGTCACTGAACTCTACTTCATGATATTGATAAAGGTCTGCAATTTTGAAAATAGGTGATATACCCAATGTTTCCAGTAACTCCACTTCATATGCATTTCCTGAATCAAATTTTCTGAGTATCCTACAAGGTCCAAACTTCTTCATTTTTAACTTGTTATATGTCCCAACTTGAAATCTTTCTTTTCTCAAGTACACCATTACTTCATCTCCAACTTCAAATTCCTTATGTCTTCTCTTCTCATCAGCCTTCTCTTTGTACATATTGTTCATATTCTCCAATTGCTTCTTAACCTGATCATGCACTATCTTCATGTGACTTGCAAATTCTTCTGCTTCTGCACTTCTCTTTTCTTCCATACTAACATCTCTCAATTCTGCAACTCCTTTAGGGTTTACTTTGGTAACAATCTCAAAAGGTGTTCTTCTGGTACTCCTGTTTTCCTAATTATTATATGCAAACTCTACTTGTGAAAGAATCAAATCCCAACTTCTGACTTTCTCTCCAACCAAACATCTCAAAAAATTTCCCAAACTCTTATTCACTAGCTCTATCTGTCCATCAGTATGTGGATGAAAAGTTGAACTGAACTTCAAATCTATCTTCATCTTCTTCTAAAGTGTCGTCCAAAAGTATCCAACAAACTTTGTGTCTCTGTCTGAAATTATACTCTTAGGTAATCCATGCAATCTCACAATCTCCTTGAGAAATAGGTCAGCTACATGCACTGCATTAGTTGTCTTCTTACAAGGTATGAAATGAGCCATCTTTGAAAATCTGTCAACCACTACAAATATTGAATCATGTCCTCTCTGTGTCTTAGGCTCATGTCCTCTCTGTGTCTTAGGCAATCCCATTACAAAATCCATGCTTATGTCTTCCCAAGGTCTCTCCGATATTGTCAAAGGTTTATACAATCCAGTATTTTGACTACTCCCTTTTGCATCTTGACAAACTCTACAAATCTGCACAAATCTTTGAACATCCTTATGTATCTAAGGCCAAAAGTAATTTTCACTCACCAAAGCCACTGTCTTATAAATGCCAAAATGTCCTGCCAATCTGCCACTGTGTTTCTCCTTGATCAAATTATCTCTCATTGAACTCTTAGGTATGCACAATTGATTTCCTTTGAACAACATATCTTCTTGAATGAAATAGTCCAACTACTTACTCCTATTTGTCACAACAGGTTCCTTACATGCTTTCCAAGGTTCTGCAAAATCAATGTCTGTCTCATACATGTTCTTCAATTCATCAAAACCCAACAATTCAATTCTCATTTCTGTCAACAAGCTTCTTCTTCTACTCAAGGCATCAACAACTTTGTTTGATTTACCACTCCTATGCTTCAACACAAAAGTATAACTCTGCATGAACTCTACTCACCTCATATGTCTATGATTTAACTTACCTTGACTGTTCAAATATTGCAAAGCTTGATGATCTATATACAACACAAACTCCTTAGGCAACAAGTAGTGTCTCCACTTCTTCAAGGCTTGAATTATGACATAGAACTCTTGATCATAAACTGAATATATTTTCCTTGCATCATTCAACTTCTCACTGAAATAAGCTATAGGTCTACCTTCTTGACTTAGTACCGCTCCAATTGCATTTCCACTTGTATCACAATCAACTTGAAATACCTTATTGAAATTCGGTAATGCCAAAATGGGTTGCTCTGTCACTTTCTGCTTCAACAACTCAAAACTTTTATCTACTCTAGATGTCCACTTAAAATCTTTTCTGTCACCTCTCATTGTCTCTGTCATAGGGTTACAAACTGAACTAAAATTTCTGATGAACTTCTAGTAGAAACTAGCCAATCCATGAAATGATCTAACTTCTCCAATCCTCTTTGGTGTAGGCCATTCAACAATTGCTCTCACTTTCTCAGGGTCCATCTTCAATCTTTCTGCAGAAATTACAAATCCCAAGTATATCAACTCTTCCTTCATGAAACTACACTTCTTGATGTTTATCAACAATTTCTCTTCTCTCAACCTCTGCAAAACTTGTCTAATATGCTACAAATGTTCCTCTTTTGTCTTACTAAAAATTAGAATATCATCCAAGTATACAATCACAAACTTACCCAAGAATTTCTTCAAGACTTCATTCATCAATCTCATGAAAGTACTTGGTGCATTTGTTAATCCAAAAGGCATCACTAACCACTCATACAATCATTCATTTGTTTTAAAAGTAGTCTTCCATTCATCACCTTCTCTAATTATGATCTGATGGTATCCACTTTTCAAATCTATCTTTGTGAAATATCTTTCTCCACTCAAACAATCCATGATATCATCCATCCTAGGTAAAGGAAATCTATACTTAACTGCAATCTTGTTTATTGCTCTGGAATCAGTACACATTCTCCATTCTCTATCCTTCTTCGATGCTTATACTACAGGTACTACACAAGGACTCAAGCTTTCTCTGATCAAACCTTTCCTCAACAATTCCTTTATCTATCTATTCAATTCTTCATTCTCTGCTGGTGTCATTTGGTGTGCTGCTTTTTTAGGCAAACTCACTCCAGGTATAAGATCCATGTGATGAATGATACTCCTTATAGGTGGTAATCCATCAGGCACATTATCTGATATGATGTCTTCATACTCTATCAGCAACTTTATCTCATTCAGTTGTGATTCTTCAGTCTCCTTCAATGTTTCAAGCTTCTTAGGAATCAAGGCATAACACATATTCTCATGCTTCAAACCATCCAGGAATTTCCTTCCATCTACCAAACAGATTCTAGCATTCCCACACACTACATCTTTAGGATCATCTTCTAAAGGAATCAAAGTAATTCTCTTTCCATTTGTTGTTATAGTATATGTATTCCTTTAGCCATCATGCATAGCTTTTCTATCATATTGCCAAGGTCTACCCAACAAGATATGACATACGTCAATAGGCATAGTATAACACAAGACTTCATCATGATAAGATCTAATATGAAATTTCACCAAACATTGTTTACTCACTAGTATCTTATGATCATCTTCAATCCATGCTATCTAATATGGCTTAGGGTGTTTCAATCTTTCCAACTTCAACTTAGTCACCATCTCTTCTGAAACTAGGTTATCAAAACTACCACTATCAATTACAACTTTACAACACTTACCTCCTGATTTACATCTTGTCCTGAACAAACTCTTTCTCTATAGTGGTTCCTCATTTGTCTATCCTTGAAATAATGCTCTACTCATCACCATTGATTCTCCTTTCTTCGGTTTACCAACAGAACATGGGTCATCTAGTTCAACAGGTTCTTCTTCAACATAGGTTTTTCTTCTACTATTTTCTATCCTCTTACTTGTACTACCCTGATTACATTCAAATGCTCTATGTCCTTCACCTCCACAATTGAAACAAGTACCTCTGAATGTTCTCTTATCCAATCATCTTCCTTCTCTTCTGTATCCTTCATTCCAGTATGAATTATAGTTGCCTTTGGGATGAAAATTTTTGTCATTTCTCCGATATGCAATAGTATCTTTTTCATCCTTCTTAAATGGGCTGTCAAACTTGTTCTACTTCAGAAATGATCTGTCTCCTTCGAAATAAGTCCTACCTCTTTGAAATTTACCTCCTCTTCCTCTCTGTTTCTGATCATGCCTCTTATTCAGCTTCTCTTCAACTTTCAGGGCAAACTGATATGCTTCTTCTAAAGATGTCATCCTCACCAAACTTAGTTCCTCTTGAATGTTCAATCTTAGTCCATTGATGTATCTAGCCACTTTCTCCTTGCTTGCTTCACTATGTCCTATTCTTATGATCATCTTATGAAATTATTCAGTGTACTCCTTCACAGATTTCTCCTTTTGTCTTAGGTTTTGCAATCTTTTCAACAGTTCCAACTCATAGTCAGCAGGTATAAATTGATTCTTCAGTTCTATCACCATCCTATCCCATTTTGTAATCTTTTCTTTTCCTCTTCTATTTCTTTCCAACTAAACTTCTTTCCACCATATAGCAACATGTCCTTTTAGCTTTGTCTTTGCAAATTTCACCTTCTCCAGATCTTCAACTTCTTCATATTCAAAGTATTCTTCCATAGCATTTATCCAACCAATCAACTCTTCAAGGTTTAAATTACCAGTATAGTTCGGCACATCAACTCTAGGTCTCTTTCCAATCTTTGAAATAGCTCACAACATCTTTACCTGATCTGATTCTTCTTCTTCATCACCTCCTAGGGTTTTGCTAGTTTGTTCAATAGATTGAAATTCTTCTTCATCAACTCATATATTCTACCAGCCATTGTTCCAACATCAACAACTCTCCTCGGTAGCATTCTTCCTAGGATCAAGTGTAAACTACCTCAAGTTCGGTGATCGGGCTACAAAATGACAACTGCCTCACAATCGGCGATCGGTTGTAACACAAGTAACTTGCCTCAATTCGGCGATATGTCCATAGCAAGATCTTATGGAATTCCTTTGCCAACATCACTCAATTCACTCCCAAAGATTCAAACTTTCGCTCTAATACCACTTGGTGCAGTCACAGTAGGAGGGTTCATAGAATGAACTGTCTGGACCGTGTAGCAAGAGTAAACACAACAGAAAAAACTCAAAGAAATGGAACAAATGCAGATTCAGTCATTCAATATATCATAGAATTCAAATAGAGATCAACCGGCAACATGTAGGCTTACAATTAGGGCTCGCAGGCTTGATTACATACATGCGCAAGATAAAGCTTTAAAGGTCCTTCACCAGAAAGAATGAATAATCTATATGTCTAGAACTCAATAACTTCTGAACTACTTTCCTAAGGATCTATTACATCAATATATATCTAATCTGGATCAATAGATTCCTCTGCGTCGGCTAAGGAAGATCACAAACTCTAATGAAGAGTTGTAACGTGTGTACACAGATAGGTCAGACCTAAATGCATAGAACACTTCTGGAAAATGAATGAAATGAAGTGCAGATCTTCGAGGAAGGTCAGCCATGAACCAAAGATCATTGAATGATGTGTCATTAGGCTCCATAGATCAGGAAATGGTTTCGCAAGATTCTCCTTCAGTTGGTTGTCAGTGAATATCAGGATGCTCTGCTCTAAGAAACAATCAATCTTCCAGTAGCGATATCTTTCCGGTATTGACATGCGGATCTCTAAATTCTAGATATGATGTAAATGAATGAATGCAGATGCTAAGTCCATCTCCCCAAGATCTGAAATGTAACTGGACTAAAAATATAGAAACTACTTTTGACTGAACTGTCTGAACTGAACTGGAAAATGAAAAGAAACAAACTGAACTACAAATAAACTGATATTTAAATGTTTTTGGTTGATGCAAGATTGCTCTTGAACAAGGGATGCTCTTGCATTAGATTCATATTTATGAGATTATCATTTATTTGAGATATTGTGATTAAGCAGATTAATTACATCTTTTATCTTTGAAATGTTGTATCTAAGTGGATTATTTACACCTTTTTATTTTTGGTTATTGCGATGTTGTATTTAAGTGGATTATTTACTTCATTTACTTTTGAGTTGGTTTAAATTATTTTACATGACTTTTGAGGCTTTACATTTGGTATCAGAGCTCTACGTTTAACACTAGGGCCTTTGTTTTTGGGACTATTATGCTAAAGTTGCAAACTTGATACAGATTATCCATCATGAATATTATAAACACTGATTGTGGTGATGAATTAGGAGGTAGTCAAGGTAGAGGATCACATGGAGGTACATGTGGAGGTGCTAATGGTGGTTGAACTGGTGGAGATCATTGAGACGCCAGTAATGACCAAGATGGAAGATTTGACTGTATTCTTGATTTCTTGACCCGACAGGACATGAGGATGAATACTCTTGAGCAAGAGATCAGAGGAATTCCTAGAGGTCAGAATGCTAATGAAAACCCAAGGGTTGAGATACAAAATGAGAACCCAAGGATAGAAGTTCCAATTCTTGAAGTTGGAGCTATTATTGATAATCAAGCAAAGATAGCGGGAGAATTGGGGAAAGACCTCAAGAAAGTATCATTGCTGAAATTTGATGGAAAGACAATTGGAGATGGAGCTGAGTCTTAGATAATAGAAATGGAGAAATACTTTGGACTCTGAAACCTTTCAGATCACACTAAGGCAATGTGGGGATCTTACCAGTTGACTGGTGAAGCAACAACATGGTGGGATAATGAGAAGGTAAATAAGAAGCTATTACCTGGTGAGATAACTTGGGAGATTTTCTTGCAATTGAAAAAGATGGTTACCATAGATATTCTTTGATAAGAAGATGACAGAGTTTCAAAATTTGATCCAAGGAGGAATGTCCATAACTAGTTATTTGGAAAGGTTTTCTCATCTACTTAAGTATGTTCCACAGTATCAAACAAATGAGAGATTTCAGATCAGAAAGTTTATTTTGGGATTGAGGCCACAGATTGGAGCTAAGGTAGACATTCATAACCCGCTCACTATGGATGCCGCTTTTGAGAAAGCAATAAAGCAAGAGTAGAGGTTGCAACAGACATCTAATTACCATAAGAAAAGAGATGCTAAGTTTTCAAACAAGAAACTATAGAATAATCAACAGAACTATCAAAAGAATAACAACCAAGGCAATAATAGACATATCAGGAATTTGAAGAGAGGTAATAATTCTCAGGATGGAAATGGTGGAAACAAAAGAGTTGGCAATAACAACAAAAACAACAATTAGAGGGAAAGAGCTGAAGGACCGAGAGCACCTAAGGGTGGACGTTACACCTATGGAGGAGAGCATTATGCAAATGCATGTCCACATAAAAGAGGAAACAAGAATCAACAAGGAGCACTGCAGCATCAGATTCATGCTGCAGTGGACAATCGGTAAGCAGAGTTTCAAGCAACACCAATTCAATTCCAAGGTAAGCTCTATGGATTACCTATTTCTATTTTAATTGATACTGGTGCCACAAAATGTTTTATAGATCCTAGAGTAGTATCTAAATCATCTATTAGACCTAGACATATGGAAAACTCTTGGATGGTACAATATGGCAATTGTGCAGAAAAAAAGGGTAGACTCATGTCTAGCATGCAGTGAGTTAGAGCTTCCTAGTTTTTAGACACAAGTGAATCTGTATGTAGCACCTTTAGGCTCTTATGATGTAATTATATCAATCAACTAGTTAACTAAACATAAGTCTCTAGTAAACTGTGAAGACAAGGTTGTTAGATGTTTGGATGACCAAGGGAATCAAGTGGTAATTAATGGAACTAAGAGACCTTTAGATCTTAGACAAATCTTGGCTATGCAATTGAAGAAAGCCAATAGAAAATGATGTGCCATTTATGTTGTCCAAGTAAAGGACCTTGATAAAGAAGAACCAGTGTTCAATGACTATCCAATCCTTAGAGATTTTAGGGATGTATTCCCTGTAGAGTTGACAGAGTTACCATCGAAGAGAGAATTTGACTTCTCAATTGACTTGCTACCAGGAACTGAGCCACAATCTAAGGCACCCTACAAGAATGACTACTACAGAATTGTATGAGCTTAAGGCACAATTATAGGAGTTGCTAAATCAAGGGTTCACTAGACCTAGTGTGTCACTATGGGGCACACTGGTTATCTTTGTAAAGAAGAAGGATGGTACTTTGAGATTATGCATTGATTATAGGATGCTTAACAAAGCTACTATAAAGAACAAGTATCCACTTCCAAGAATAGATGAGCTCTTTGATCAGATGAAAGAAGCAACAATGTTCTTGAAGATAGACCTTAGATCTGGTTATCATCAATTGTGGATTAAGGATGAGGACATCTATAAAATAGCTTTTAGGACTCGATATGGTCACTACGAGTTCACAGTAGTATCATTCGGGTTGACTAATGCTCCAACAACTTTCATGAATTTGATGAATAGTATTTTCAGAGATTGTTTAAATGATTTTCTGTTGATCTTCCTTGATGACATATTGATATACTCTAAAATTAGTGGAAGAGCATGAAAGACATTTAAGAATTGTTTTGCAGCGTTTGAGAGAAAGAAAGCTTTATGGTAAAATGTCTTTAAGTGTACATTCTTTCAAGATAAAATGCACTATCTTGGACATGTGATCTTAGCTGAAGGGATTGTAGTTGATCCTGAGAAGATAAAACCAATAATGGAATGGCCTGCACTGTAGAGTGTGACAGATATCAGAAGTTTTATGGGACTTGCAGGTTACTATAGAAAGTTTGTGGAAGGTTTTTCAACCATAGCAGCACCGATTACCGCACTACAAAAGAAGGGTAAGAAATTTGAATGGACAGAAAGTGTGAGCAAGCTTTCCAAGTGTTAAAGGAAAAGCTCACAACTGCTCCTATCCTGACCATACCAGATCCTAATGGTTACTTTACAGTTATAATAGATGCTTCAGGGGAAGGATTAGGAGTGTTGATGCAGAATGAACAAGTGGTTGCATATGAGTCAAGAAAGTTAAAGCAACATGAGTTCAACTATGCGCTGCATGATCTTGAGTTAGCTGCCATAGTTTATGCACTTCAGATGTGGAGGCATTATCTTATAGGTAAGCCCTTTGAGTTAAAGATAGATCATCTAGGTCTCAAGTATATATTTACTCGACGTAACCTTAATGCACAACAGAGAAGATGGTTAGAATTCCTTAGTGAGTATGACTTTGGAATTAAGTATATAAAAAGAAAGGAGAATAGAGTAATAGATGCTCTTAATAGGAGAAGACATCTAGCTACCATAGTCACCATGAGATCCAATTTGAAGCAGAAAGTGATTCAGAATCTTCAAGGGGATGAGCATTATAAAAGAATAAAGCAAGCTTTTGAAGTAGACCCCTTAGATCATAGGTTTGATGGTTATGAGATCGAATTAGATGGACTTTTGAGATTTCAGAGAAGGATGTATATTCCTAACTTAGGAGAGTTGAGGAAGTTAGTGCTTGAAGAGATTCACAATGCACCTTATTCAGGTCACCCTGGAGTGACAAATATGGTCGAAGGTTTGAAACCTTTATACTTTTGGCCTAGACTTACGAGAAATGTGACAGAATTTGTAGCTCGATGTTTGGAATGCCAGTGAGTCAAGGCTAAGCATGTGCATCTAATAGGTTTGTTGTATCCACACAGTATCCCTGAGCACAAGTGGCAAGTGATAAGCATGGATTTTATTCAAGGGTTACCTATGTCTAAGAATAGGCATGATGTCATCTTAGTGGTTATGGACAAGTTGACAAAGGTAGCACATTTTATTCCAGGGAATCTTTCTGATGGTTCCATGGTCTTAGCTAAGATGTTTGTTCAAGAGATTTTTTGATTGCATGGAGTGCCTGAGATGATCATTTTAGACCAAGACACTCACATGACATCTAGATTTTGGACAACTCTTAATGCAGCTTTGGGTACAAAGTTGAATTTTAATTCAGCTTATCATTCTCAAATGGATGATCAAATAGAAAGAGTAAATTAGGTGGTAGAAGACCTTCTCAGGATGTATTGTATGGATCAATAGTATAAATGGGAGGAGTATCTTCCTTTGGTAGAGTTTGCATATAACAATTCATACCATACCTTTGGGAATGGCACCTTTCGAAGCTATTTATAGGCATAGGTGTTGAACACCTATCAGTTGGGATAAGGTGGAGGACATACTAGTGATTGGTCTTGAAATGTTGAGAGAAATGGATGATCAGATGAAGTTGATCAAGGAGAAGTTGAAGCAAGCTTTAGCTCGTTAAAAGACTTATGCAGATAAGAATAGAATTCCTAGACAATTTTCAGTTGGTGACAAAGTCTTTTTGAGGGTCAAACCTCATAAGAGTTTAGTATCGTTTAGCAAAGCATCCAAACTTGCTCCTCATTTTGTAGGACTATTCGAAGTTCTGGAAGTGATTAATCCTGTAGCTTATAGACTTTCTCTCCTGCCTAGACTTGCCATAATCCATAATGTTTTTCATGTGTCTTTACTTAAGCTTTATCATCCTGACGCATCACGTATTCTTGATTGGCATGTTTTATAGGTTTAGGATCTAGGAGTGGTGCTGGTGGAGCCCACTCAAATTCTAGGGAAGCGTAACATTAAGTTGCGTAGCAGAGATGTGGTGCAATATAAGGTCTAATGGGATCAATATTCTAAGATAGTGCCACATGGGAGGATGCAGAGGAGATTGATAGATCTTTTCCTCATTTGACGATATATCATAGATTTATTATTCATGCATGGATTATGATACTTTGATTTCAGTTATTGTTTTGATACTTTGAGCTATTATTATGATATTTTGATACTTTCAGTTGATGTTATTATTTTATGACACCTTGATACTTTATTGGTGGTTGATGGTGTGATCTATGAAGTCAAAATGAAAGTAGAAAACATAAAACAAGTTCATAAACAAGCATTATACCTTTCACAATTAGTCACAAATCCTTAATAGGGTGGAAGGAGTTGCACTCAAACTCCTTAGGTTTTACCCAAGTTGATGGAATGTGGATTGCTCTTGCTTTCAATACAATATGATGAGAGATTGAAGGATAGATTGATAGGTTGGATAGAGATGAGAGATAAAGCTAGAGTGATTTTGGCATTATGATGGTATGATGAAGAGATTTGAGAGAAATTTGGGCATGGTTTTGATGCAAGAAGAAGTTGTTGAAAATAGCTTAGAGAAGGGTCTCATTTATAGATTTTTGGAAAATAGATGAAGGGTGAGGATTAAAAGATGAGATCAAGGGCTAGAAATGCTTGAGAGTTAGGGTTAGGATTGAAGTCATAGCCTTGTGACAAGTGTCACAAGAGGAGTGGATGAGGGAGATCAATGGTTGAGATTTGGTCAATGGGATTGGAGTGCTCTCATTATTTGTGAATTTTAAATTCACATGGGGAAATGTGTTGAGGATACAAATGAATTAAAAATTATTTTTTGGGAAGAGTATATATGACAAGTGAATTAAAAATTCACCTCATGGGGGAGTGTGAATTAAACATTCACTTTTATGTGGAGATGTGAAGGTTGAAGGACACATGTACACTTACATGTGTAAGAGGGTGATAAATGAGTTGTAAGGAAGATTTGACCCTTTGAATAAAAAATTAATTTTTATTCAAAGGTGTGTGGGAGGATGGGCTAAGCAAGGTTAATTAAGTGTTTAACTTAATTAATTTGGGTCTAGGGGATAGGTAGGCTAGGGTAGCTAATTAAATAATTGCTATTTAATCAACTAGGCTAGGTTTAGGTTGATTAGTAGGGTAGATTAATTAGATAAGCATGATTTATCTAATTAATAAGGATTAGGGAAATGGACAAAATTAACTAAATAAATATTGAGAATATTTATTTAATCAATGAGGATATAATTATAAGGTATAGTGATAAATTAAGTGAATTAATTGATCACAAAGGATGGGTAAATGGTCAAAGGTAGATGATTAGGGAAAAATTAATTAAATAAAATAAATTTATTTAATTAATAGGAGGGATAATTGGTGGTGTAGAGACATGGGAAATTGGTTTGTAAAGCAAGTCAATTTTAGGTGTCTACATTTGCCCCTCCTTGAAATGGTGTTGCAACTAAGTAACATTATTTCAAAGAAGTTAAAATATAGAGTTGGATTGGATAGAAAAAAGATTTTGGCTTAGAAGAATAGGGTAAGGTTTAGGGATGATTGGTAAGCGGGATGCCCCCTCGAGAGGACATGCCGGTTGCAAGAACATGAGTGTGCTCTTGAAATGGATGAAGTGGATTGGTAGAAGTGGTTGGAGGATAAGGGGTGAGATGAAAGAATGATGATGGACTAATGATTAGATGATAGATGGATTGGAAAATGGATTATCATTGTGCTGAAAATGATTTAGAGCAATCCTAGGTTTGTTATAGCAAAGTGGATATTTTCACCAAGGTATAGAAGGCCAGGGTGATGATGTTTATCCAACATTTGTATGGACTAGACACGTAGACAAATGAGTGATCCCATGCATGCCCAAGATAGTACAACCTTGTCTAGACGAGGGAAGGGGACTCACAGCATAAGCCCTTAATACACAAAAGGTATGATGAACCTTAGATGCACAAGGAGATTAATATGCTAGAACCGACCCTACGATCCACAAGATATGAATACTAGCTTGGAGTAATGAAACCAACCCACAAGCACAATATACAAATGCAAGACTATGCCCCATTCTAGATGTTCTCACCACATACCATGATATAGTGAGATCAAGGTAGTTTTGATGTGATCTTCGAATAGGACAAAAGATAAAAAATCAAGAACCAAAAGACCAATGAACCAAACAAATACCCATTGTATTTCTTGCCAAGATGGATAATGATTTGATAGATTCTGCCTATCGTAGGAATGATATATCCTAAGGCAGGAATCGATAGATGATGTAAAATTGGCTCAAGATATGATGGTGACAAGTTGTGGTTGATGTTGATTTGATAGTTCATGATTTTTGTTAAGGGATGATGCTTTCATAGGTAATGTGATGCTTGGATCTAGTGTAAGCTCAGTGGGTAGAGACCAGCCAAGCGGGTTGGATGGGTGCATCTTATGTAATTGAGTATTGGAAACTTCCTTCGTATTCCATACTGCCTACATACCCTATATCCACGGGATCAAGGCACATTAAGATGCGGGTGGTGATGATATGTAGTTCTAATTTGTGATGATGATGTAGGATGGTTGAGGATAGGTGGAATGATGTTGGAAGATGATGTGTTGGATGATTTGGGTGATTTTGAGGATGTTGGAAGATGTTGATGGAACAATGTTGATTTTGTGATGGATATTTTTTTGGGATTTTATGGATTTTTTTATTTATTTTGGATTTTTGTGATTTTGGAAAGGGAATGATTTATTATGATGGTTGCATTGGATTTTGTTTGGATAGCCTTTGCACTAAATACTAATGACAAGGGAACACCAAGTCTAGAGGTGAAGGTGATGGGGTCAGATAGGGGGATTGGTGATGAAAGGATAATGGATAGGAGATTTGTGGTAGATATATAGATACATGCAGATAAGGGATAGGATGGGGGATAAAGGATTAGGTAGGGATACATAATAGATGGATGGGGGGTTTCGTAGTGGAAGGTGATAGAGAGGAGATTGATGATAGATGGATTGGAAGATAGAGATAGGGATGCAAGATAGATGGATGGGAGATGGGGATAAGGATTTTCTCCAAGGGCTAGGTTGCAAGGAATCATATGTCCCAATGCTTAAAGAATTTTGCATGATGGGTTCACATTTGAATTGATGGACTTTGTAGTAGATGGATGGAGGATATGCTTGAATAGGGAGTATGCTGAAAGGTGTCCAAAGCATGTTTTTTTATATTTTGCCCCTTGTCTTTATCAAGATCTAAGGAGGGGGATAAAGTGGATAGAATGGATGGGGAATGATAGGATAAATAGGGGGTGGTGGATAGGAATATGATAGGATAAATAGGGGATAGTGGATAGGAATATGATAGGATAAGGATAAGATAGTGGATAAGATGTGCAAAGGATATTATGGATGTGGATGAAGGATATGGTTTTGCCCCCAAGTGTAGGGATATAAAATGGATGGAGAATGGATTACACATGATGCCCATAAGGGGTTTTCATCATGGTACTTGCCCAAGGCGCCACAAGGAGTGGTTTTCACCATTGGACGGATTTTTTCTCTTTACTATTTTCTAGATTTTTTTTTTTTAAAATTTTTTGATGGAATGGGGACTCTAGCATCTATTTCCATAGCAAGACGAAGATGGTCCCCTGTTGGATAGCATTATGGATGATGATTGCATAGATGTTGGTAGATAGGAGAAGATGGAATGTATGGTGGGTAGTGGATTATGATGTGGATTATGCAGATTATGATGTGGATTGTGCGGGTTATGATGTGGATTATATGAAAGCATGGACCATAGGAATGTGATGGGGAAGATATGTAGGATAGTGAATGAAAGATGGAGAGATGGGGGTATGTGGGAATGTCAAGTGGTGGAGGGGAACCAAGACCAACGGTTGCACACACCGTTTTGGATGGGGGGTGGGTAGTAATGGGGATCGAGATAGGGGATTTTTAGATGGTCGATTTGGGGTTTTAGGGAGCCAAATGGACTTAGAAATTATGGGATTTTTAGATGGGGAGCGGGATGTTTGGGATTATGCGGTAGATTGGGAGGTGAATGCTGCATTAGAGTTTGGTGCATTAGGGACCCACACCATTTTTATTTTTGCTTTTTCTTTTGACGATGTGGGCTTTGATAGCCTTTTGGATTTTAGATTTTGCTTGGAAGGGATAACATATTTAGGATTTTGTGCTTTATGCATTGAGGCATTCAAATTATTACTTTTGAATCCCATGGATTTGGGGGAAGCTTCATGTTTGAAAGATGTGTGCTTTTGTTGGTCTTGACTGAGAATTTTAGGGGGTTTATGGGTGGAGGGGTTAAAAGTGGATTTATGGATAAATGGATGAGGGGATTTGAGGATAGAGATACTAGGAGTTGAGAGGATAGGAGGGTAAGAGGATTTGTGGATAGGAATGTTTGGCGTTGGAAGTAGTGGAGGTAAATTTGATGGAGGAAGATGGATGGTCACATACTTTTGCAAATGATATGATGATGGAGGAGGGATGGTGACATATGATTTAGGAGTGCGATGCGATGCACCGGATTTGGAATTGGGTGAATGGATTTTGGAGGATGCGTGGGTGGTACCAACATGTTTATTTTGTTTGCCTTGGGATGTATAGCTGAGGCCATACGAGGATGGATGGAATATGGTGTGGATGGGCTCCAAGATGCCTTGTTCGTGAAGGCCTAAGCCTTTTCCTTGATAGTTCATGTGTTGGAGCATGCGACATGCAATGGGATGTTTGGTTCTTTGGAAACAAGATGCGAGTCCATTATTTGTTGGAGAAGGATAAGTGGTTGATGGAAGTTGTTCACCTCCTACGAGGGAGTAACCATGGATGAAGGTGCCTTGTCCAAGTGAATATGATGATGGATTTGGGATGGGATTGGTTGATGGAGGTAAAGGATTAATGGGGGATGGTGAAGGGGTGGTAGAAGATGGTGTAGGATCAATAAGTTGATCAATAGATGGGAGAGGATTGGGGATGGGATTAGATAGGATGGTTAGATATTTATTAGGAGAAGGGGTTGATATTTCAACATGCTTTGGATTTGATTCTTGACATGGCTCGTGTGTTTGGATAGAAGTGGGGGTGATGGTAGGTTCTTGGATGGACTTTGTGATAGGTGATTGACTTATGCTAGGAGATTGTTCAAGAGGTTTGGTGGGTGTTGGATTGCATGAGGTTGTTTGATTCCTTGCTAATAGCCAATGGATGGCATCCTTCATGAGTGTATGGGTTGAAGAACAATATAATGGATGGATAGTAAGGGTGTTTGGTGTGGGATTAGGATTGGGATTGGATAGGTGGGTGATAGGATTAGGTAGTGATGGTTCTTGGGTGGGTTCAAGGATAGGTGTTGGAGTAGATGGTGGTGTTGGTGGGGTGGAGAATTTGGGGGATTCCATTACTCTTCTTGGTGATGCTCTTTGGAGGAAATCCCACAAGGATTCTTTGGATGTCGTGGGCTTAGGATTTGGAAGATTTGATGGTGGATTAGATGGTGTATGGGTGATAGGGGTTGGTGTATTAGGATATTGTGATGGGGGGATTGGAGGATGGGGATTAGGAGATGGGGGATTTGCATGGGGAAATGGTTGTTGATGTAAGCTTTGGATTTCAGATATAAGGTGTGCTAGATTGGTGTTCCCTTGATCAAAGTTAGTGTGACAAAGGTTGGGGGATGGATAAGTTGTAGGTATTGATTGGTTAGATAGGTATGATGGTATAGATGTATAAGAGGATGAAGATTGGTATGATGTTAGCAAGGATAAAAGATAGGGTGTTTGTTGGTATGATGGAGGTTGGTATGAGGTTGATGGTGTGTATATGTAAGATGTAGGTTGGTATGATGAAGGTTGATATGATGTGGATGGGGATGAAATGTAGGGTATTTGTTGGGTAGGGGCTTGGGATTCTCTAATGATGAGGTGTGCTAAGGGTATGATGAAGGGGGTAAATCACAAAACACACAATAACTGATATTAAACACAACAAATAGAACTTTCTTTTATTGAACTGGGCAACTTATTACATTACAGAAGCTCAATTACAATCAGAGGATAAATCCTCTACTAGCTGCAACACATTAGAGCTTTCCCAACCTCAAGACTCTAGAATCTTCAGCCTTCTGTAACCCCAAATCAGCTAGGGTTTCTATTTTCCCACCTATTCTTGACTCCACACTGGCCCCCTTGACTCTACCACTGCCCAGGGTTCCCAAAATAGTCATAAATAGCACTTTTTGGTGGCCTCCAGCGAAATTTCAAAATTTGCAATTCCCTCCAAAAATAGGTCAACTTTCGGGAAGCATAACTTTTGATCTGGGTGTCTGATTGACGAACTGTTTTAAGCATCGGAAAGCTCACGATGTGAACTATCATGCTAGAAATTCATAAATAGATTTCCATCAACTTTTTGAGATGTTATGAGAAGTTTTAGTGCCTCATATCTCGTTCCATAAATTTTTAGGGGCTTTTCAGAAAACAAAAACTTTAATATCTTTCAGCTCACAAATGATCTATGCCTAATTCCTTCGCCAAAGGTCTTATATTTCCATTATGTAACTTTTTGGAAGTTTTTCATTATGTGCCCAAATGCAAACTTTCTAAAAATTGCAGGTACACTTTCCTAAATAGGCAGGTCGCTATTTTTAACAGTTTTGGAAAAATTGAAAGTCCTACATTATTATTCTGGATATTATGGAACCAAAAACACTAATTATGGGAAGAAATGAGAACAACTACAATGGTTTTGAATTAACTTCTTTTTGGGTGATGCAAGATTGCCCTTATGCCTCTGGATGCTCCTACATTAGACACCCAGGGTAGTTTGAGAAGTGACCCTGTCACATCTCATTTGTTTGTGTGAGGAAAACCCAAACGGTCAACCTCTGCCTTAGACAACCAAGAAGAATCTTCAACAGACCTTCCTTTCCATTTCACTAGATATTCTTCATATTGCCTGTTTCGAGTGCTCCTTCCCACACAGCTATCCAAGATCTCTTCTATCTCCTCTATTGAAGTAGATGCCGGAATACTCCACTGCACTTCTATTGGTCCATCCTCTGTTCCACCTTCATGATATTCTGATAAATCAGCAATGTTGAAAATAGGGGAAATATTGATCCCACTCGGCAGCTCTACCTCATATGCATTTCCTAAATCATGCTTCTTCATGATTCTGCATGGTCCAAATTTCTTCATTTTCAACTTATTGTATGTTCCAAGTGGGAACCTTTCTTTTCTTAGGTGGACCATGACTTCATCTCCTTACCTAGAATTCCTTATATCTCCTCTTCTGGTCTGCCTTAGCCTTGTACTAAATATTCACTTTATTAATGTGCTTTCTCACCTCTTCATGCAAATTCTTTAGATGTTTTGCAAAGTCTTCAGCTTTGGCACTTGTCTTTTCTCCATTGTCTAGCTTCCTTAACTCAGAAGCATTTCTTGGGCTATTGCCATATACAATCTGGAATGGTGATTTACCAGTACTCCTATTGATAGAATTGTTGTAAGCAAATTCTGCCTGTGGTAAAATCAAATCCTATCCCTTGGGCTTATCTCCTACCAAGCATCATAGTAGGTTACCCAAACTCCTATTCACCACTTCAGTTTGTCCATCAGTCTGTGGATGGTGTTCAGAATTGAATTCAAGTTTTTATTCAACTTCTTCCACAATGTCCTCCAGAAATAACCAACAAACTTGGTATCTCAGTCTGAAACTATGCTTTTTGGTAGACCATGTAGTCTCACCACTTCCTTGAAAAATAACTTTGCAATATGAACAACATCATTAGTCTTCTTACAAGGAATAAAATGTGCTATTTTTGAGAATTTGTCCACCACCACAAAAATAGAATCATGTCCTCTCTGTGTCCTTGGTAAACCAAGAGCAAAATCCATGCTAATATCATCCCATGGCTTCTCTGGTACAGGTAATGGCTGATACAACCCTGTATTTTGACTTGTTCCTTTTGCCATCTGACACACTCTGCAACTCTGCACAAATTTCCTCACATCCTATTGCAACTATGGCCAA
This sequence comes from Cunninghamia lanceolata, assembly GCA_027924645.1. Classification (NCBI taxonomy): domain Eukaryota; kingdom Viridiplantae; phylum Streptophyta; class Pinopsida; order Cupressales; family Cupressaceae; genus Cunninghamia; species Cunninghamia lanceolata. The sequence continues at coordinate 14,233,859 of BSBN01000193.1, forward strand.
TAATAATTTTCACCAATAATAGCAATGGTCTTATCTCGACCAAAGTGTCCAGCCAATCCCCCACTATGCTTCTCCTTAATCAGGTTCTCTCTCATGGAACTCCTTGGAATGCACAACTGACTTCCTCTAAACAACATGCCATCTTGGATAATAAAATCCAACCATCTTGTTCTATCTAAAGTAACAGGTTCCAAACAAGCTTTCCAAGCCTCTGCAAAATCTGGATCTTCAAGATACAAACTTTTGAGCTCATCAAACCCAACAACCTCTATCTTCATTTCTGTCAACAAATTTTGCCTTCTGCTCAAGGCATCTGTAACTCTGTTGGACTTCCCACTCCTGTGCTTCAAAACAAAAGTATAGCTCTGCAAAAACTCAACCCATTTTAAGTGCCTTTGATTTAACTTTCCTTGACTATTAAGATACTGCAAAGCTTGATGATTAGTATATAAAACAAACTCCTTTGGCAATAAATAATGTCTCCATTTCTTTAAAGCTTGAACTATTGCATAAAACTCCTGATCATAAACATAATACTTTTTCTTGTCATCATTAATCTTCTCACTAAAATAGGCAATGGGCTTACCTTCTTGGCTCAAAACAGCTCCTATACCACTACCACTAGCATCACAATCTACCTGAAATACCTTATTAAAATCTGGAAGTGCCAAAACAGGTTGTTCTACCACTTTCTATTTTAATGTATCAAAGCTCTTGTCTACTCCTTTAGTCCATCTAAACTCTTTTCTATCCCCTCTCATTGTCTCAGTTAGGGGTGCACAAATGCGACTGAAACTCCTGATAAACTTTCTATAAAAACTTGCCAAGCCATGAAAAGATCTTACCTCTGTGACACTCCTTGGCGTAGACCATTCAATGATAGCTCTTACTTTTTTTCGATCCATCTTAAGACCTTCTTCTAAGACAACAAATCCCAGGTACACCAACTCCTTTGCAAAACTACATTTCTTCAGATTAATCAACAACTTCTCCTCCCCCAGCTTCTCTAGAACTCTTCTAATATGCATCAGATGCTCATCCCAAGTCTTACTGAAAATCAAAATATCATCCAAATAAACAATAACAAAACTTCCCAAAAATTCCTTCAGTACCTCGTTCATGAGCCGCATGAATGTGCTCGGTGCATTGGTTAGCCCAAATGGCATGACTAACCACTCATACAAACCTTCCTTTGTCTTGAAGGCTATCTTCCATTCATCTCCTTCTCTAATACGGATCTGGTGATATCCACTGTTTAGGTTAATTTTTGTGAAGTACTTGGCTCCACTCAAACAATCCATGATGTCATCCATTCTTGGCAATAGAAGTCTATACTTGATCGTTATCTTATTGATGGATCGAGAGTCTGTACACATCCTCCATTCTCCATCCTTCTTTGGTGCTAGTACTGTAGGTACCACACATGGGCTTAGGCTCTCCCTTATCAGTCCCTTCCTCAACAACTCCTGAACTTGTCTGTTCAACTCTTCATTCTCTGCAGGGGTCATTCTATGGGCTGCATTATTTGGTAAACTGGCTCCTGGTATCAAATCCATTTGATGACTTATCTTCCTTACTAGTGGTAAACCTTCTGGTACATTATCAGAGATAATGTCCTGGAACTCTTCCAACATAGCTGAAACTTCTGCTGGTACATCTTCATAGTTCTCTCGACTAATCTTAGGAATCAATGCAAAGCAATGATGCTCATGCTTCATACCCTCCAAAAATTTCCTACCATCTACCAAGCAAATTCTGGCAGTACTACATACCTTTTCTTCCACCTCCTTCAAGGGCTTCAATTTATGACGAACTCCATCTTTTGTTAGGGAATATGTGTTTGCACGGCCATCATGGACAATGCTCCTATCATACTGCCATGGCCTTCCCAATAGCATATGACATGCATCCATCAGTATGATATCACACAGTACCTCATCATGGTAGTCCCCAATCTTGAACTTCACTAAACACTACTCATTGACCAAAGCTCTATGGTCTTTCTGCAACCATGCAATCCGATATGGATGCGGATGCTTTCTTCTTGTCAACTTCAACTTGTCAACCATCTCTTCTGAAACTAGATTATCGGTGCTTCCACTATCAATAATAATATCACAACACTTACCTTCACATTTGCACCTTGTGCGGAATAAACTCTTCCTCTGATTTGTTTCTTTCTTCTCATTCAACAAGGTTCTTTTGACAACTAGGGTTTCTCCCCTTTCAGCATCTTCAGAATGCTCAGACTGTGCATCTTCATCTACATGTGCAACTTGTGCATTACCTTCAGGTCTCCTATTTGTCCTTCCTTGATGTTGCGGACACTCATATGCTCGATGCCCTTCTTCTTCACATTGGAAATAGGTTCCTCTGAAACCTCCTCTTCTAGGTCCTTGCCCAGGTCTACCTCTTCCTCTTCCTCTTTGCTCACCATTGTTTTGGTCACGAGGACGGTAGGTATTATCTCCTCTCTGATTTCAACTGGTGCCAGCTTCTTCACTTTTCTTTGCATCTTCATTTCGGCCCCCATAGGGTCTTCCACCAGTCGTTCTGCCTTGACCTCTTCCCCTTTGCTTGTTGTCAAATCTTTTATTCAGCTTCTCTTCCACCTTCAGGGAAAATTGGTATGCATCTTCTATGGTGGTCATTCTGACTAGGCTCAACTCCTCTTGAATACTCGGCCTTAACCCATTAATGTAATGGGTTACCTTCTCCTTGTTGGGCTCTGCATGGCCTATCCTAATAGTAATTTTATAAAACTCTTCTGTATACTCCTTAACAGACTTGTTACCTTGCTTCAGTCCTTGCAGCTTCTTTAGCAACTCCATCTCATAGTCCACAGGAATGAACTGCTTCTTCAGTTTCTCCACCATCTGATCCCATCTGGTGATCTTTCCTTTTCCTCTTCTATTCCTCTCTAATTGGACCTCCTTCCACCAAATACTGGCATGGCCCTTCAACTTTGTTTTTGCAAACTTGACCTGATTTGGGTCCTCCACATCTTCATACTCGAAATACTCCTCCATGTCACTGATCCAATCAATGAGCTGTTCTGGATTCAAATCTCTAGAATATGTAGAAACTTCTATTCTGGGCCTCTTTGCAATCTTTGAAATGGCCCTCAACAACCTAACCTCTGCAAGATCTCCTGTAGCTTCTTGTTCTTCCTCAGATAGCTCCTCTTCAGCTTCATCTTATCTTTCTTCTCTTATTCTCCGATCAAACCCTCTTCGCAGCTCCTCTTGCAATGCATCGATTTGCCTTTGTAGGGCTCTAAAACCCTCTTCCATCAAAGCATTCCTCCCAACATGATTTCTTCGTGGAGGCATCTTGGTCTCTGCAGCAAACCCACAACCTTAGGTCCTGGTGCAAATTGCCTCATGGTTGGTGATCTGTCTACACACTTAGGAACCCTCACTCTGATACCACTTGATGAAGGGGGTAAATCACAAAACACACAATAACTGATATTGAACACAGCAAATAGAACTTTCTTTTTTTGAAAAGGGCAACTTATTACATTACAGAATCTCAATTACAATTAGAGGATAAATCCTCTACTGGCTGCAACACATTACAGCTTTCCCAACCTCAAGACTCTAGAATCTTTAGCCTTCTGTAACCCCAAATCAGCTAGGGTTTCTGTTTTCCCACCTAATCTTGACTCCACACTGGCCCCCTTGACTCTACCACTGCCCAGGGTTCCCAAAATAGTCATAAATAGCACTTTTTGGCGGCCTCCAGCTAAATTTCAAAATTTGCAATTCCCTCCAAAAGTAGGTCAACTTCCGGGAAGCATAACTTTTGATCCAGGTGTCCGATTGATGAACCGTTTTAAGTGCCAGAAAGCTCGCGATGTGAACTATCACGCTAGAAATTTGTAAATGGATTTCTGTCAACTTTTTGAGACATTATGAGAATTTTTAGTGCCTCATATCTCGTTCCATAAATTTTCAGGGGCTTTTTAGAAAACAAAAACTTTAATATCTTTCAGCTCACAAATGATCTTTGCCTGATTCCTTCGCCAAAGGTCTTATATTTCCATTATGTAACTTTCTGGAAGTTTTTTCTTCATTACGTGCCCAAAAGCAAACTTTCTAAAAATAGTAGGTACACTTTCCTAAATATGCAGGTCGCTATTTTTAGCAGTTTTGGAAAAACTGAAAGTCCTACATTATTATTCTGGATATTATGGAACCAAAAACACTAATTATGGGAAGAAATGAGAACAACTACAATGGTTTTGAATTAACTTCTTTTTGGGTGATGTAAGATTCCCTTATGCCTCTAGATGCTCCTGCATCAGGGTATATCCCTAATGTCATTTTTACATTTTTCCTTAGCATTAGGATCCATGTTCTCATAGATTTTTCTAAGTCTTTGTAATTTAGATAAGGATCCATTTTCTTGGGGAGGTATGGGATGATGGAGGATGATGGATGATTGCAATGTTGGGGATCAAATTTCAAGACCTTAGGGTATTCAATTTGCTTCAAAGGATGGATGATCCTCTATACTTAAGGTGGACTAATGACACTTAAGTAATAGAATTGATTTGGTTGGTTTGATTGGATGATCAATTAAGGTCTTAATTTTTGATTGGGTTGATTTGGATTTGGAGTTTGATGGTGATGTTGGAGGACTTGGATGTTGATTGGGATCGATTTTGATTTTGGATTGGATTTGGAATATGGTTTGGAAGATTATGGATTGATGTTGGTTGGATTTTAGATTTGATTTGGATGAGATGGGATTAGAATGATGTTGATGAATTGGATTAAGGATGATGAGGGTGATTAAGATAAGATTGGATTGAATGATTTGGATGATGATGTGGATAAGATAGGTGGTTAGGATGATTAGGATAGATGGGTGATTGGATTAAGATGAAGTAGATAAGAATGATTAGGATGATGAATATAGATTATGACTAGAGAGGAAGTGGAATAGAATTTGATCAAGCTCAAATAAAGGGATTGGATAAGCTCAACTTATGGGGTTTGATAAATGGGGGGATGGTTTAGCGATGTTGGGAGGAAAACCTAGCTCGACGTGAGGGGGGGTGCGGGGGGTCGGACGCGACCCCCCGCTGACATGGGTTTGGGGGTGTAGCCCTTGATTGGAATTTTTTTGAAAAATGAGCTTATAAAATTGATGTTTTTGATGGGAAAATTTCATTTTTGGACATGGATAAAGAAGGCGCTAAAACAGAGTGGAATGACACTAAAGGATGCGAATGGTTGGATTGATGGATGAATTTGATTTTTCTTGGCAAGTAAACAAACAATCAAGAAAGAAAACACAATGGCCAAAGGTTTTGTTTGTGAAAGATTTATCAAGCATGCACAACCTAAGGTGAAGCAAGGACAATACTTGTTGAACAAGTAGAGGGATTTTGGCTTCTAGAACAATGGTTCATAGTGGGGGTACATCCGAGGGATCGACACCTTACGAGCATTTGATAAACCACTTAAGGTTTTGACTAGCTCTACTAGGGGTTTCATAGACACAAGGTACTACTCCCTTTCAAGCTAGCACCAAATGATAAGCGCTCATACTGATTAGACTTGGCTTTCACCTTATCCTCAATTTACATATAGCAGACCGTATGAAAGTACCACTTGGGGTCACCAATGAGTTCTCCGAATGGATGTGTCTCAAGGGTAGGCCCACTTCCTAGAAAAAAGAGGATAGAACCATTTCTCTTCACCCAAGATCCTTTTGAAGGCAAGGGGAGAGGATACTTTGATTCTACCTTATGGGATAACATAAATGTGCAAGTGCACCAAACACGGCAAACACTTCTCTAATGTTCTTTTTAAACTCAAATTGAAATGTGCCTAAATTTGCTTGTTGCAAGCAATGATTAATTTTAGAGTATCAAAATCAAATATTTTCTACACTAAGGCACACAAGGATTCTTTTTAGGTGCACCAAAATGAAATGTTTGATTGTAGATTGTTTGGAAGAAAGATTTGTTTTAGGTGCATCAAAGATAAATGTTCTTTAAGCTAAGCACACAAAGGTTCTTTTTAGTGCACCAAAAGAAGATGTGTCTAATCTACTAAATCCCTGCAAAAGATGTTAGTAGTTTTTAGATGATGGTCTTGGGTGATCTGAAATACCCTGCAGAATAGAGACCCAACCCTGCATAGATCCCTAAGCTAGTATAGAAAATAGCACCAATCCAGAGGCAAGATAGCGCTAATACAAAAGATAGCGCCAATATGAAAGATAGCACCAATACAAATACGAGATAGCACCAATATACAAGATAGTGCCAATATACAAGATAGCACCACTACAGATACAAGATAGTGCCAAACTTTGTTTTTTCCTTAGTTTATCTTCTGCAGCAAGAAAGATAGCGCTGAACTGGGTGTGTTTAGCGCCAAAACGATGCAGAGATGGTCAAGGGTCTAATTTTAGGAAAAAAATTGACATAGTCTCCCCCTGTCTCTGTATAAAATCCTACAAAATAGAGAGTAAAAGACACAAAAGATGCTAAAAAGGTGAAAGAACACAAAATATGTGAGTCCAAATGATCAAGCAATGTCATGGTAAGAAGGTGCCACCACAGTCTGAAAATAGTGCCAAAATGTGAGTAAAATGGCGCCATTGTGCAGAGAGATAGCGCTAATTTGCAAAAAACATGTCTTAAACAACAAAAAAACTCAAAAGATTGTTAAATTGGGACCTTGTGGGTCCCACCGGGCATGCCAATGTTGTCTATGAAGTTAAAATGAAAGTAGAAAACATAAAACAAGTTCATAAACAAGCATTATACCTTTCACAATGAGTCACAAATCCTTGATAGGGTGGAAGGAGTTGCACCCAAACTCCTTAGATTTTACCTAAGTTGATGGAATGTGGATTGCTCTTGCTTTCAACATAATATGATGAGAGATTGGAGGATAGATTGATAGGTTGGCTAGATATGAGAGACACGGCTAAAGTGATTTTGGCATTATGATGGTATGATGAAGAGATTTGAGAGAAATTTGGGCATGGTTTTGATGCAAGAAGTTGTTGAAAATAGCTTAGAGAAGGGTCTCATTTATAGATTTTTGGAAAATGGATGGAGGGTGAGGATTAAAAGATGAGATCAAGGGCTAGAAATGCTTAAGATTTAGGGTTAGGATTGAAGTCATAGCCTTATGACAAGTGTCACAAAAGGAGTGGATGAGGGAGATCAATGGTTGAGATTTGGTCAATGGGATTGGAGGGCTCTCATTATTTGTGAATTTTAAATTCACATGGGGAAAGGTGTTGAGGATAAAAATGAATTAAAAATTCATTTTTGGGAAGAGTGGATATGACAAGTGAACTAAAAATTCACCTCATGGGGGAGTGTGAATTAAAAATTTAGTTTTATGTGGAGATGTGAAGGTTGAAGGACACATGTCCACTTACATGTGTAAGAGGGTGATAAATGAGTTGTAAGGAAGATTTGATCCTTTGAATAAAAAATTAATTTTTATTCAAAGGTGTGTGGGAGGATGGGCTAAGCAAGGTTAATTAAGTGTTTAACTTAATTAATTTGGGTCTAGGGGATAGGTAGGCTAGGGTAGCTAATTAAATAATTGCTATTTAATCAACTAGGCTGGGTTTAGGTTGATTAGTAGGGTAGATTAATTAGATAAGCATGATTTATCTAATTAACAAGGATTAGGGAAATGGACAAAATTAACTAAATAAATATTGAGAATATTTATTTAATCAATGAGGATATAGTTATAAGGTATAGTGATAAATTAAGTGAATTAATTGATCACAAAGGATGGGTAAATGGTCAAAGGTAGATGATTAGGAAAAAATTAATTAAATAAAATAAATTTATTTAATTAATAGGAGGGATAATTGGTGGTGTAGAGACATGGGAAATTGGTTTGTGAAGCAAGTTAATTTTAGGTGTCTACAGATGGACACTTTATTGTTTTGAGAAGGATGTCACGTCTCATTTTTATGAACAATATGATTATTCTAGATTAGTGAACAATTATTGTGATTGACTCTTACCTCAAGTAATATTGCATACATGAAGGTAATTATTATGAGTTATATTGATGAAAATTAGAAATTGTTTTAAATATTGGATATCGTAGATATGATGACAATGATTTGCCTCGGCTATGTTTTGGAGACACTAACCTATTGACATCGAGTTGAGTGCAAATGGATGCAGGTACTCGTCGAAGACGAGAGTATGGCTAAGGTAGAGGTGTTCTAGCCACTTGGCAAGAACTGATGGATGGATTACCTTGATGCAATCACACACATCACATAGTTGCATATGCATTATCGAATGGCTTTTATTGCATTGATGTGTGATTATTAATCATTTCCGAATGCATGATGTGATTACTTAAATTTAATGTCTTTTCAAATTATGTTTGAATGGTGTATTATATTTAAATAAGGAAATATATATGATTGTATTTTAAATTAAATAATAAATATTATATATAGATATTTGGAAGACAATATGTTCCTTAAAAATAAATAAATATATTAAATTATATATATAAATATGCAATATTGTATTGCATTTCTCTTCTTGATTATTTAAATTGTTTTGTTTTAATAACAATAGTTAAATTATTCAAAATAGTATTATTATATTGGATAAAAGAATCAAAATATATTCCTGTCACTCATGCGAAAGCAAGCTAACTTAAATAGCTATTATTTGATTTTAAATAGGAAAGATTTTAAGTTTTAAATAATTATTTTCATGCAAACTGAAAATACAAACTTCAGTTCTAAACCTAAGAGGAGATCACTAGAAATAGAGGAGATTAATGGGAATAAAACAAGGAAATCTGGGCAGAAAGAGAGACCTCGATTTGCAGAGAAGTAAGCTGGTTTTTCTTGAGCGACAAAGGCAAGAAATAATTGCAGCGATAGGAGAAAGATAAAGAGGCAGTGACAACATCTACATACTCATCCTCGATCACAAATTTCCAAGGTTTTTCTCTTTTATTTTGTTTGCATTTAAATGGCGTGGTTGTGACCATCAAAAGATGGTTTTATCTACTGGTATATTGGGTGATTGTTTTCTAGTTACGAGGCTTGATCTTTGTTTTTCCATGAGTTGTCCTCCTCTTGTATCTACCTGGGAGACTTGTATTATTTTCGTCTTGCCAATGTTCTAACCTAGATTGACTTGTATGTTGGTCGTCCCTCCTTTCTAGCCGCATATCTTTTTGCCTGGCCATTACTTCTATTTTTTGGCCGCTTATTCTTTCTGGCCATTTCTGCTAAGGAAATCGCCTTCCTTGCTGGCCATCGACCTGCTTTATAGCCATTATACATGCTTCTTGGGTGATTTGGAATCACTAAAATAGATCAACCCTTATTTCCTTGCTTGTTGTCTGCACTTGTCTTGACCAATCGTTGGTATTTTATGATATTGAGGTTTGCTTTACCTTGTTAAACTTTGACTGCCAGAAACCATGTTGATTACCTCTGTGCTATGCTGAAACCTAGTCGTTGTTTTCTGATTTGGATTATTAACTGATTGAAAACTCTTAATAGAATCTCCAGTTCATTGTTGAATTATTTCTCTATCAAATATTTTATGACTGTATTCTTACTTTGGCTGAAAACAATTTTAACTTAGTAAATTGACCTCTTTATTGATGAACAAAACCTCTTAAAATAGACAAAACTTATTTTCCTATAGCTTCTTTTGGAGTAAATACTTGACTATAGTGGATCCATCATTATCTCGGTGGATTGAGAAATCAGATCCTGTAGCTTCCTTCATGACTGCAAACTTCATATATTCATGTAGTAGCATATACAATCTTCCTGTAGCTGGACAAATTAAGCCTGTAGCTGAACAAATTAAGCATGTAGCTTTGTTTAAAATTTGTTAAAATCTATGTGATAACTGGAAACAAAGATAGTGGATTACTATATTATTTTTCTTGTCAAGGCTGATACTAAAACCCTTAATTTTTACATTTTGACTAAAAACTGAATTAAACCTTGTTCTCTGTTCACTATCTTTATTCCTGCAATAGCTCCTGTTGCAACTACGACAGGAAGTCTGATTCTATTGTTTTTATTGTTTTTAAAACTTATTGTAACAGGAATGACAATAAGGTAGATTTATATTTTAGAATGACTATTCTTGAGGACTGTTTTTATTGTATTAGACCTCCTATCACTATTATGATAGCAAGAGGAAATTTATAACTTAGAATGACTTTTGTATGAAGATTGTGAACAATTTTTGGATTAGATAATATATGCATTTGATGTACTTATGAGTGTGATTGTGTAAGCAAAGATGAATGATTTGATTTGAAAAGTGTAATTCCTTGAATGTTGTTTGGGAAAAGGGAATTTTAATGATTTATTGGTGAATTTGACCTTACTTTATTATGTATTTCTTGCTTCTTGGGGAAAGGAGTAGATTTTTCATCTAGGAAATGTTATTGGGTTACTTTTGGGACTAGGATGCCGAATGTGGGTAATCAGAGATGGATTTTCCTCTTTTCAAGAATTGAACTAGGTTACTTATAAATGATTAGATCTAATAAGAATGACATTGAAATAGATGTTTATTGTCTAGCAAACTTATTTATTGATATCTCTGCCATATCCTGTTGTGAGACAATCTGGGTAAGTGCAAGAAGATGGGGGGCCAAAAAGTGGCCAAAATAATTTCAAAAAATTTAAGCCATAACGCGAGCGCGTTATAACGCACTCGTGTTATGGCTTAAATTTTTTGAAATTATTTTGGCCACTTTTTGGCCCCCCATCTTCTTGCACTTACCCAGATTGTCTCACAACAGGATATGGCAGAGATATCAATAAATAAGTTTGCTAGATAATAAACATCTAAGGCTCGTCATTACCGAGCCATAACATGAGCGCGTTATAATGCACTCGTGTTATGACCTTGTATAAATTAAAAAAAAATAATTGAATTTCATTTCACTCTCATTCTCTCCTCTGCCTGCGGCTTTCAAACCCTCAAAAACGTGCTCGCATTCTGCAAAATGCCAATCAACACAAAAAGATTATCAATTCCTCGCAAAATAGCCACCGCGACGTCGAGCATGCCAAAGGGGTGAGTTTCTTTGTTTTTTTGTTTGAATTTCTTTCTAAATAGGTAGGTTTTTGTTGATTTTTGATGTATATTTCGTTAATTGTCAGGAAATGTTAATGCACCTCCTCCTCCTCCTCCTCCTCAAAATCCACAAAATCTTGAGGAGGAGATACCTGTAGAACAACAACCTCCTCCATTCATTCCTCGACATGCCCCTGGAACACAAGATAATATAATGAGGCAAATTGAAAACAACAAAAAACAAATTGAAGATATAATTGCAAGGTTGAAAGATCCTTCCACTTCAACCTTGCATAGGTCCATGCTTGCCGAATCTCTTGAGTCTATGTTATCAAATGTAAATTTAATTAGCAAGCAAATAACTAGTTGGACCGATAAAAAGAGAGAGTTTAGAGATTACTATGCAGATAAGTTGTGATACCAAGATGTCAAAAAATTACAAATTACAAAATTAGACTTGTGTTCAATTTTCACAAACCAACAAACAAATCAACCTCCACCCATTACATGCAAGAGGTTCCCTATCCATTGGTGCAACAACCAAGCGATAAGGGACAATTTCGGGCAGAGGTGGTGGATGGTTTTTGACTATCCTCCATGCAATAATAATGAGGTCCCGCAATACTTTTTGAGGAAACTCTACTGCGAGTTTGTCCTCAATAAAGTGCCAAACTATTTTGATATGCAAGACTTCCAGGGTAGAGGTGGGGGCTCAACACAGGATAGACCAGGGGCACGTCTTGACCCACATCGGGTAGTGAGACGAGTAATCAGCAAACCAGCCCACGAGCATGTTTCTATCCCTTCCATTGTGAAGGAGAGTGTTGAGGTTGATACACTGAGGTCGATTAGTGCCTTGACCCAGAGCATCATAGAGCATGTCAATCCTGCAACACAGAGTGGGTTGGGAGATAGTGCGAGGAGTAGGGTCCCACTGCATACTTGCCAGGCTTGCAAGTCAGCCTGTGGTTATGACCCCATGGACAGTCAGGACGCAGGTGCACAGGCTACATCTGCAGCTGAGCAGATGGTGATGATAGATACCCTCCTGAGTGAGACTTTCGGCCTTGATACTCAGGTAAATATTAGCAAGTCTATTGAATTTAAGTTATTGAATTTAATTTATTAAATTTTATTTTTGAAATACAAGATTAGCTAATTTAAATTGATGATTTTAATAAAATTTCAGGGTCATAGTGTCGATGCAGTTTTCAGTGGTTCTCCACCTACATTTTTCACTAGATCATCTACTATCGAGGTATGTAACTAGTAAACAATTATAAATATTACATGTGAATAGCATCGTTATATGAATGGTATTCTAATTTCTGATTTTGGATGTTGAATAGGTTAATACTGTAGATTTCATGGCAACACCTGCCAGCGGTGGTGGACTTCAAAGCTTTACAGAGGTAATAAAATAAATAGTTTAATGAATGAATTATACTTACTAAATTTTTGTATGTGATTTGTGTGTTTTATTGTGTGTACTTCCATGTTTAGATGAACGTGTGTGTATGTTAGGAGCCATGATTTGCATCACTATTATAGTTTTCGTAATTGAATAATGTTGTTTTATTTCCAGATGATGTAGGCTACGGAGACACCTCCCCATGTTCATAGGGCAATGGAGCAGGGTGTGGCCTCTGCAATTCATAGCTCCATGGCATTGACAGCGGTATGAGGCAGATTAGTAAATTTTAATTTACATTCATTGTTATAGTTGTCTATTTTTGAAAAATCAAAAGATTATTGATTTGAAGTTTAATTTCTATCTGGATGGTTTCTATAAGACATGACATCACCAGGGCCTATTCCTGCTACTGAGGCAAGCGAGGAGACAGATTATATGTTAGCGGTAAGTGATTATTTTGTTAAATGTTTCATTTTTTTATAACATGTAATTTCTATATATTAATGTCTATACTTTTTTTGTAATAGGTAAAGGTGCAGGAAGAACTAAATAGGAGGAGTAGCCCTCGGGTTCATAGTAGACCACCCACATGCATGTCTCCATCCCCTAGAAGATCAAAAGCTGCTCGTGATTTATTCTCTTCACCAGCCAGAGGGGAATGACTTTTTATTGTGTTCCTTTGTTGTATGCCTATATGGCATTTGTGGACATATATTTTGTATTGTACATAGTTGACATTGTATGCCTATATGGCATTCTTGTAAGCCTATATGGCTATTTTGTATATATGTTATACTTATATCGATAGATATTGATGTATGCCTATATGGATATTTGGTTAATACAAATCTTTTTTATTGACGGCGTCCATACTTGCATTATAAATCCACTTTTGAATGGATATTTGTAGATGGCTACTTCAAATATTTAAAGTCCGATTGTATTACATAGGATGTTTGCATTTTCTTTGATAGGCTTGATAGGCCATGGATTACATGATGGTGTTTGATGGAAAAGTATGGTGCTAGAAGACTCTAGTTCATTCTTAATAGGCTTGTGATTGATAATATCTTTGCATGATTGCACTTGATCTTGGATCATGTTCATGTTGTTAGGATTTTGATTGCATTTTGATGTTTGATGGATAGGCATGGTGTAAGATACCCAACTAGTTCTACGAAAATGTTTCCTTACTTAAACAATTTTACTTGTTATCAATTCATCAACTACTTCAACAACACAAAGATATACATCAAAGATAACTACTTGAATGAATCAACCTTAGAGTTGGGTACTTGTCTAGTTATTTGACTCAACCAACTTGCAATGTCTTATTACATGGATAATGCTTTCAATAGCATGAAGTTACAACTTATTCAATGGAGATACAAAAGAAAGGCCTTGAAGCCTTGATGTTTACAATGGCGTCTACACTTGATCAACTCAATCAAACTCAATGATGTCAACTGAATGTCAACACCTCACAATATCACAAGGGAGCATCACCTTGCTTGTTGCATGGATGAACGTCATAGTTGCAAGACTCTTAGGGTTAGGCGCCAACTGAAGGTAGTAGAGACCATACTAGGCGCCATCCTAAGCTGGGTGCTTCCTTGAGGTGGTAGAGACATGGATGAACGTTTGGTGGGGTTTGATGACTCTATATTGACACTCAAATTCACTTAGGTGCAATATTAGTGTTCTTCTAACTAGGCACCAGATAGGAGGATTCTCAGGGGTTTTGGCACCTAGGTTACAACTTGTCAATTTCTCAAAGAATCTTTGAAACACTTGACTTCCAAGGATTATCATCTTACCCTCTAATGGAGTGCCTTGTTCCAAAATTGGTCTTGGGGACTTGCATCTCTCTTAGGCGCATGTTTGGAGTAATGTCAACTGGTATCAGTGCCTATTATCTCAATTCACACTTGACATCAAACTTTTGAAGCTCTTTTACCCTAGCACCTTTATCTTCTATCAAGCGCCTAACATTTTGGAGGTGAATTCCATCTTAATCCAAGTCTTCAAGGTACTTCCAAGTTTAGGTGCTAAAACAGGGTTATGGAGGAGCAGAACCACACCTTAGGAGGATGACTGAACCCTAGGCGCCAATTTGAGGTTGCAAGAGCATAGGTATGCACCAAGTAGAGTTTGATGCTCAAAACATTAACATTATTCAGTGAAATCCTTTTTTGACTCTAGGCGCCATTTGGAGGCTAGACAGAGGGAAGTTGACACCAACTGCATTAGGCGCATTTCTAAGGTGATGGAGACCAATAAGTGCGCATTGTCCTCTGGCTCTATTCCTTGTTAACTTTACAACTTAAATTATCTGAACAACACTGAGAATGCTTCCCTTCTTCCTGATACAAGTTGAAAGATCCACTGGGCACCATTTCAGGTGTCTGGAGAGATCATCAACCAAGGGCGCTAATAGAGCCTTTGGCAAATGGAAAGAGCGCCTTACTTAGATTTGATTTTTGGATGCCAAAATTGAGGAATTTTGCGCCTTGGCTAGGAGTTTCTCATTTCAATCTTGACTATTCATCTAAGTGACTTTCCTTAGCTCCCAAGCCTTCAATCTATCCATTACCCCCTGCTAGGCACTCAAAATAGAGTGTTAACGCCTTATGAAGGTTAGGCACATTCTGAGGGTGGGGTAGGCAAGTGAGGGCGCTAGACCAGGCCTTGAGACTTCTCTCCTCATCAAAGGCTTTCAATCCTAGGTGCCAGATCCAAGGAGTTCCAAACAACACATGTGCCTAGTGCTGTGAGTTCACCCAAAGGACATCTTTAACTTGAAAACTTTTAATCTTCATCCATCTATGCTAGGTGCTCAATTGGAGGATCCCTAGAAACATGTATAGGCGCCTTGAGGTTCTTAGGTGCTTAATTTGGATGATCCTTGTGCTAGGCGCTTAGTAAGGAAAACTGGAGTGAAATGGGCGCCTAGGCTCCCAAGCTTCCATACTTAGTCAAATTTTAGGGTTTTGACCTTGTTCCTGCAAAACAAACAGATAGAGTTAGTTTGAAACCAATTCATTCCCTCATCATTTGGAATTAGCCTCTGGGAATGAGGAATAAGCTAATCCATTATACACTTGATGATCAAGCCAGGAACGGGGACATGACACATGGTACTAGGCTAATCATTTTGGGTTTTGCATGAGCCTCAGACAAGGTAATAGGCATAGGGTTTTTATCTTGCATAATGATTTTTTCAAACCAAGGGTCCGTGATGGAAATGATTAAGGATGATAGAATGTTTGGATTTTGGACTTCAAGATGTTTATGGTTGTAAATGTTTATTGTTTAGACTCAAATTTTGTTAAATGGTTGTTTGAAAGAGGACACATCAAACACAACAATAAGATTGGTTTAAGTATGGATGCAAATGATGTTTACTAGTTTACTAATGTGATGATGTTTACTAATGTGATGATGATTACTAATGTGATGATGATTTTGCATGTTTTCAATGGTTGGGATCTATAAGTTATGCATTTTTTTGGGATGCACACCTCATTGATTGTAGTGGGATGACATGAATGCATATTGCCTATATCCACGGGATGACTTTGTTATTTTTCCTTGTCTATGCTCATTTGTGCATTGGTATGTTGCATTGGGATGAGAGGATGGATGTTGCTTTGATAGTGATGTGTATTCGTCACCTAGTGATGGATGATCTTATATAGTGGTTGGGTGTAATGGTTATCTTCATGTGGTTGTAGATGTTGATCCTTGGTTTAGAGGTGTTTGGTAGTGTGTCTTGGTGGACTCTTGATTCTAGATTAGAGTATTAGCATGATACAAGTTCTCTTGAGACTAGGATGTCTGTATTGGTGCATGTGATCTTCTAGGAGGAGATGTTAGATCATGATGTCATGTTTGGATACCTAATTTTGTAGTTGGAGTTTTGATAGTGGTCTTGTTGGTTCTCTTGGTATTGAGTACATTGGTCATGTGCTTGGGAGCTTCATGATAATGTGGTGTTGCATTTGGAGCTTAACATGGATTGATTGGTTGTAGGTTCTCATACATACTTCGAGACTTAGGTGAGGCTAGAGTTCTCTTAGGATTAGAGACACTTGTTGAGATGGTTACCCTTTAGAGGTTTTAGTAGGAAGACCAAGGAGACTTTCACTTGGATATGGGCATGAGTTAATTATGGACCTAGAGAAGATTCTTATTGGAGAGAGTCATTGTGGATTGGTGTATCTTCGATGAGCATTCTCATTCCCCACTCTTGGTCTACTTGGCAGACTATCATCTAAGAGGTATTTCCCATCCTTTAGATGAAATTTTTTAATTCTTTATCTTCTCATGGTTATGGATCTTGAGCTATGGTTATTGGTTCTAGAGGGTTCATTCGAGGGGTGTCTCCAAACATGCTTTTTCTCAGGTGCTAAATTGGAGTTGTCTAGATGCACAAGTGCGCCTCCCTCAATGAATTTCCTTTTGTTAACTTAGTTCATCCTAGTGACTCAAGGGGTTGTTATATTCTTTAGGCTCAATCTTTCATAGACTAAAACATTCACTCCATGTTAAGGCACTCAAAGGAGGCTCTGGAGATGGAAAATGGCGCCTTAACTCACTTATGTAAATTTTGGACTTTTAGGCAATTGCAAGATCTCTTGGAGGGCTCAATTCTTCAAGGTGCCCATTTTGTTCACCACTTGTAGCATCACTTGTTCAAAGTGCATGTGTGATTTGGTCAAAAATAGGCACCTAGAGTGAATAGGCTTTCATCCTAACTTAATACACTGCCTCCTTCTGACGATTTTTGGGGCAGCAGAAAACCTTTCACCACGGGCAAATGCCTCAGAGCTATAAAAATTTGAGAGAGGTTATTGTAGAGGCACTCTACGTGATTGCATTGCCTCAGATGGAATGTTTCTAAGTGACATGGTTTTTGAGTAACATCTCGTCAAAGATTGCTGCCTTTTTGCACTTTGGACTCTTCAGGGATATCGTCGGTACAATGTAGCTCTGACTGTTTCGACATGTTTGGGTGAAAAATAGGACCATGCCTAGCGTAAATGTACCCATTCAGATGCGTTGGAATAGTCAGTTTAGTTGCATCAGGAGCAGGAGGAAAGTTACACCCCTTTGCAACTTTACACTGCCTCCTTCTGATGATTTTTAGGGCAGCAGAAAACCTTTCACCACAGGCAAATGCCTCAGAGCTATAAAAAACTGAGAGAGGTTATTGTAGAGGCACTCTACATGATCACATTGCCTTAGACGGAATGTTTCTAAGTGACACAGTTTTCGAGTAACATCTCGTCAAAGATTGCTGCCTTTTTGCACTTTGGACTCTTCAGGGATATCGTCGGTACAATGTAGCTCCGACTGTTTCGACATGTTTGGGTGAAAAATAGGACCATGCCTAGCATAAATGTACCCATTTAGACGCATTGGAATAGTCAGTTTGGTTGCATCAGGAGCAGGATGAAAGTTACACCCCTTTGCAACTTTACACTGCCTCCTTCTGACGATTTTTGGGGCAGCAGAAAATCTTTCACCACGGGCAAATGCCTCAAAGCTATAAAAAATTGAGAGAGGTTATTGTAGAGGCACTCTATGTGATTGCATTGTCTTAGATAGAATGTTTCTAAGTGACATGATTTTTGAGTAACATCTCATCAAATATTGCTACCTTTTTGCACTTTGGACTCTTCAGGGATATCGTCGGTACAATGTAGCTCCGACTATTTCGACATGTTTGGGTGAAAAAAAGGACCATGCCTAGCGTAAATGTACCCATTCAGATACATTGGAATAGTCAGTTTGGTTGCATCAGGAGCAGAAGGAAATTTACACCCCTTTGCAACTTTACACTGCCTCCTTCTGACAATTTTTGGGGCAGCAGAAAACCTTTCACCACGGGCAAATGCTTCAGAGCTATAAAAACTGAGAGAGGTTATTGTAGAGGCACTCTATGTGATTGCGTTGCCTTAGACGGAATGTTTCTAAGTGACATGGTTTTCGAGTAACATCTCGTCAAAGATTGCTGCCTTTTTGCACTTTGGACTCTTCAGGGATATCATCGGTATAATGTAGCTCTGACTGTTTCGACATGTTTGGGTGAAAAATAGGACCATACCTAGTGTAAATGTACCCATTCAGATGCGTTGGAACAGTCAGTTTGGTCGCATCAGGAGCAGGACAAAAGTTACACCCCTTTGCAACTTTACACTGCCTCCTTCTGACGATTTTTGGGGCAACAGAAAACCTTTCACCACGGGCAAATGCCTCAGAGCTATAAAAAACCGAGAGATGTTATTGTAGAGGCACTCTACGTGATTGTGTTACCTCAGACGTAATGTTTCTAAGTGACACAGTTTTCGAGTAACATCTCGTCAAAGATTGCTGCCTTTTTACACTTTGGACTCTTCAGGGATATCATGGGTACAATGTAGCTTAGACTGTTTCGACATGTTTGGGTGAAAAACAAGACCATGCCTAGTGTAAATGTACCCATTTGGACACGTTGGAATAGCTAGTTTGGTCACATCAGGAGCAGGATGAAAGTTACACCCCTTTGCAACTTTACACTGCCTCCTTTTGACGATTTTTGGGGCAACATAAAACCTTTCACCACGGGCAAATGCCTCAGAGCTATAAAAAATTGAGAGAGGTTATTGTAGAGGCACTCTACATGATTGTATTGCCTCAGACATAATGTTTCTAAGTGACATGATTTTTGAGTAACATCTCGTCAAAGATTGCATCCTTTTTGCACTTTGGACTCTTCAGGGATATCGTGGGTACAATGTAGCTCGGACTATTTCGACATGTTTGGGTGAAAAACAGGACCATGCCTAGCGTAAATATACCCATTTAGACGTGTTGGAATAGTCAGTTTGGTCACATCAGGAGCAGGACAAAAGTTACACCCCTTTGCAACTTTACACTGCCTCCTTCTGACAATTTTTGGGGCAGCAGAAAACCTTTCACCACGGGCAAATGCCTCAGAGATATAAAAAACCGAGAGAGGTTATTGTAGAGGCACTTTACGTGATCGCATTGCCTTAGATGTAATGTTTCTAAGTGACACAGTTTTCGAGTAACATCTCATCAAAGATTGCTGCCTTTTTGCACTTTAGACTCTTCAGGGATATCGTCGGTACAATGTAGCTTAGACTGTTTCAACATGTTTGGGTGAAAAATAGGACCATGCCTAGTGTAAATGTACCCATCCAGATGCATTGGAATAGTCAGTTTGGTCACATCATGAGTAGGACACCAAAAATACAAAAGTTGCTTTGTGCAACTTGACAACATTGACACTTTTTTGCAACATGACTCAAAGACTCAAACTGACCCCAAATGACTCAAAGTGACTTAAAATCACCTTAATTTGGTGCCCAATGTACATTATAGAGGTCGAGGTGCTCCTTATCATTCAAACATCTTAGATGAGCACATAGGAAAGGAAAAAGCTATAAGTTTCATCATCATGAGCGCCTAATATTAAGAGAC
This sequence comes from Cunninghamia lanceolata, assembly GCA_027924645.1. NCBI lineage: Eukaryota > Viridiplantae > Streptophyta > Pinopsida > Cupressales > Cupressaceae > Cunninghamia > Cunninghamia lanceolata. The sequence goes on from BSBN01000193.1 coordinate 14,253,847, forward strand.
TTTAATGGCTCAAACCTTAGCATGGAGTCCTAAGGCGCATTTCATGTCTCCTTTCATCTAGTTTGGCACCCTTATGTAGATTTTTCAACTTGATTTGGTGCCCTATATGTGAAGGAAGATCTAAAGGCATGAAAGTGGATGTCATATTGCAAGAGTTTGGATCATCAAAATTGAAAGAAATAAGTCTATTAAGCTTGGGTGCCCTTGGTCTTCTTTTCATTCATTATGAGCGCCTTGGGAGAATGGTATATAGGTCATCATCATGATTGGGCACCCTGGATCCAGAGTGTTGGAGAGATCATCAAATGGTGTCTAGTAGGGTGAGTTATGAGTTTGGTCGCATTAGGAGCAGGACACCAAAAATGCATAACATGATGATGTAAAAATGTGTACATATGTGTAAAAATGTAGGAGGAAATAAAAAAAGACAAACCTTACAAATTAATGTGCATACTTACAACTCAATGTAACATAACTCTACAAAATCAATGTGAATACTTACAAATTAATCCAATGAACCATCCGGGTCTGCTCTACTCTTTATTGTGTCAAGTATTGCTTCATGGTCAGACTCACGCACCTTCCACAATATTTTGTTCAAAGGTCTACCCCGATACTTTATCAAATGAACATTGGATGCCACGACAAGGTTTGAGTAATGAAGAATCTTTTGATACATGTCAAAGTCTTGAAATAGCCAAATATTAACACTCTTATGTGGGTACCTTCTAATCCATGTTCCAGTAATAACCACTGATCATGTAGGGTATTCGATGTTTTCTCCATCTGTAACAGGGGCCTCCAATTTCTTTTTGGCCTCAACACAACGACATAAGTAATAATTTGTTCCCTCTTCATTATCTTCATCTGCAATAATTGCATATACGTGCCCTACATTGATGTGTAGCAAATTAGATGAAATTAGTCAACATTACAAAAACACTACAAAGTAAGATGACATTACTTGGTTGAACTAGATGAAATTAGATGCATATACGTGCCCTATATTACCTGGTTGAACTAAATCTGATATGTGGTCAAAGTCAACTGACGATTCCATCTGTGTTAGTTCCAGTGCCGTCAGGGGTCGATACGTGTCAAGTGGGCTAAGATAACTTAACTGCCATTCGTCAACTCACTCTTTTGACTCGCACTCATCCCAAACTTGAATTGTATAGGAAGAACAAAAGCATGACATCTTTCATGTATGGATACTCCATGAACCTACAATTGAGATTCTGAAAGAGTGCATCTCATTTGATCCTGTCAGTGTACAACAATCCTCATATGGTGCAATGTTAGTATCATCTATCAACCAAAAAAATCTACGAACTAAAGACTTACCTTCATTACCTGGACCCATGGAAGCATTACACCACTCGACAATCAATTTTGCATCTGTCAACTTTGTATTGTCTTTATACTTTAACTCTTCTCGTGCTATGGCTCTTTTGATACATGCTCCTGCACCATCATCCTCCCCCTTTCCATGCGCGGCCTCACAAAAGTTCCACATATGTTGAATACCTGTAAAATTATGCCTCCTACTTAGCCAATAGAAATTCCGCGAGTTCTTGAATTGTGACACACAATTATCTGACCATATGATATGCTAACTGAACGATATGCCCCTTCTAGCCAAATCATTGTAGAACACCTGAAAGCAACCTTGTACGAACTCTGTAGAATGCATGCGATCATCACTAATATAGAAATTATACTCCCTTATGATCTTTTTGTCATCCTCTGTACTATTATTTGCATGAATGAATGCGATGTGCACAAATATAGAAACCTGTGTGGAGTTGTAATATTGTGATTGCACCTCATGTTGTGGCTGTAGACTGTAGTTCTCTGCAAAGTCGACGACTGAAATAATGCTACCAACTGGAAATGTGTCCTTGCATAACTTGAATTGCAAGTCTAACCATCGAGCTCTATGGGCATGTCTTGCATACTCATACACTATGCTGTCACAAAATATAGGTATAAACTGATACATTGGAATCTTTTCAATAACTAATTCACACCTCTTTGCTTCTTTACCATCTTTTGTATTGTATGCCACTGTTTTATACTTGCCAAACTCTACTAGTTTGTTTCCAACCACATGTGTTATTTCCATATGTTCACATATTGGCAAATGTTGCAAGCCACTGCAATGATGACATGTGCCATCCAAGCATAATTTCTTGTAGAATATTTGACCTTCCTCTCTTTCACATAAAATTCTTGATATGAAATCTCTTGAAGATGTTGGTGGGGCACATATGGCACAACCCTGCAAATCATTGTTAGTATGCATATCTAAACATATAGACCTATAAGCATCAAAATGGTTAGAAAATTCAATATGTAATCTACAACAAGAAGTAGTGCGTGTGTGATTTATCTTAACATAGAAAGGTTTTAGCAATTCAAAATATCTTTGACAAATTTTAATTTGAGGATATTTCTCTAGAAATTTACCATAAAACTATGTTTGAGTCTCATCCAAAAAATGCTTTGGATGTGGCTCGTGGTTCTGACTACCGATTCTCCTTCTTACCACATACCTTTGATTCAGAGATACCCTTGTGTAATTCTTCCAAAAGTCTTCAATTAGTGATCTCAATGCTTCGACAATTGGTTTATCTTTTCATGGTAGTCTCCCCAAGAATGCCCATAATTCATTGGCATTAGTGTCCTCAATTGTTTGGCGTCTTCCAATGGCTCTTGATAAAGTTTTCCTATTAATTCTCAATTCTTGACTTGTCTTTCTAATGAGACGAGCTTTCCTCATTTGACTACTTACTATAGTCGATGTAATCACACGCCATGTTGCATTACTATCTTTTGTGCATGAGGTGTTACCCACACTCTCATACGCACTCATTAGATTCTTGACAATAGATTTTTCACTTGAAGCCTCTGATGTTCTCAACCCAAGAATCTTCATGATAGACATATACTTTATACTTCGCATCATTTAAACGAATAGTTGACATCTTGCAGTCTCATTTAACTTTTCAAAGAACAATCTCCAAATCTTATTAGCATATCTTCTACAAGTGCGTTTTGGAATCTTACCTTCCATTGGCAGCAAAATATTCTCATCAATATCAATCAAATACTTTGGCTTTCTATGCAAAATTCTAGGTGGTGTCAAGTTAGGTAAATTCATCTCAACATTAGAAATTTCATCAATATTTAAATGAGATGGGTTAGATGGCATACCTTCGATCAAAGATGGAATAGATGACATACCTTGAGGTTGAGGTGGGAACGATGGCGTACCTCCTTCATCACATGTGAGTGTTGATGTACTCTCAACTTGAGATGTGGTAGATGGTGTCCCTACATGTTGACTTGCAGTAAAGGACGTGTCTCCAACTATGGTATTCAAATCTCTCGTACCACAAATTTTTTGCATTTGTTCTCTTTGTGCCGCCAAGACCATATCTCTTTGTGATGGTTGTGGTTCCTCTTCAATTGGTATGTCTTCATTTATCGTGTCCAATTTCCTCTTCTCACGAAGTTCCCTCATAGCCATTGCTTTCTTTGCATTCTTAGCTTCTATCTCTTCCTGTGTTGGTTTAATTCTTGATCATTTCCTTGGCATGATAGAGAATTTGTCTATAGCATGATAAAGAGACCAATATTAGTTCCTAAGAAATGAATACAAGATAATAGTGGGATTGTATTTTTTTTATGTTGTAAGGATTTATTCTTGTATAGTTTGACATCATGGTATGAACTAAGGTTTGTTTATTACACATAATTATTAAAGAGCCCAAGTGTAGAAAATATACATGGCATCATGTGAGATTGTAGGTTACTTTCTTGATTGGGAATGTGTCTATTTTAAACATGTATGATAAAGCATGATAAAGTAATTCAATCCGAAATAAGGAAAATGTAAAGAACATGCATGTAAAGACTTGACATACCTAAAAAATGAAGATTTGAATGGAGAGAGTACCCAATTATGTAGTGTTTTTATCTTCTTGCATCAAACTCCTCAACAATTTGAGTTTTTCACCACTCAAGCTTCCTTTTCAATGTTAAATTCCTAAAATTGAATCACAATTAACATTGCAACACTACAAAAATTGAAACTTGAATAGATATATATCAAACTTGGTGTGAAAACTATGTTATTTCCTCCTTCTCAAGTTGGCAAAGCAGAAAAGGTGGTGGAAAGATCATGCAAAGGTGGTACAATGTGTCAAATGTGCATGTGAACTTCCCAATAGCATGAAAGCACTTCTTTTTTGTCGGAGCACGTGTAGAATCAGTAAGAAAATAGAGCATGTGGGCCTGGATCATGGGGGTAACCACTTTTTTACCGTTTCAATAGAAATACAAAACTTGAGCTCATTATAACGCGCTCACGTTTTGTCCTGCTATAGATTCATCACATCCTTTACATTGATCACATCTTTTTCCTGCAAGGTCTTGCCAGATGCTCTGCCATATGATAGGCATAACAATGAAGGGGCAAGCCCTCATAATCAAGTTCTTCATAGAAAATGCCCTCAACCCTCAACGTCAAACCCCAATCCCTAAACCCTCAACTCTGATCCCTCAACCCTCAACCCTCAATGTCAAATCCTAATCCCTCAACCCTCAACCCTATCCCTAAACCCTAAACCCTCAATGTCAAATCCTAATCCCTCAACCCTTAACCCTCAACGTCAAATCCTAATCCCTCAACCCTCAACCCTATCCCTAAATCCTCAACCCTCAATGGCAAATCCTAATCCCTCAACCCTAATCCATCATCCCTCAACTCTAATCCCTCATCCCTAAACCCTAAATGCTATCCCTAATCCTACACCCTCAACAGACTCGATACTATACCTTAAACTCTAATCCCTTATCCCTAAACCCTCCAACCCTATCCCTAATCCTTAAAACCCTCAACCCTAATCCCTCAACCCTTAACTCTAATCCATCAACCCTCAACACTATACCTTAAACCCTAATCCCTTCAACCTCAACCCTATCCCTAAACCCTTGACCCTTGAACCTCAACCCTCAACCCTTGACGTCTAACCCTAATCCCTCAACCCTTAACTCTGATCCCTCATCTCTCAACCCTAATCCCAAACCCCAAACCCTAAACCCTAAACCCTCAACATCAAATCCTAATCCCTCAACCCTTCACTCTAATCCCTCAACCCTAAACCCTATCCCTAAACCCTTAATACTATACCTTAAACCCTAATCCCTCAGCCCTCAACCCTAAACCTTATCCCTAAACCCTAATTCCTCACCCCTCAACCCTAATCCATCATCCCTCAACTCTAATCACTCATCCCTAAACCCTAAATGCTATCCCTATTCCTACACCCTCAACAGAATCGATACTATACCTTAAACCCTAATCCCTTATCCCTAAACCCTCCAACCCTATCCCTAATCCTTATACCCTCCACACTCTACTTTAACCCTAATTCCTCGACCCTCAACCCTATCCCTAAACCCTTGACCCTCGAACCTCAACCCTCAACCCTCAACCCTCAACCCTTAACCCTCAACGTCAAACCCTAATCCCTCAACCCTTAACTTTGATCCCTCAACCCTCAACACTATACCTTAAACCCTAATCCCTATCCCTCAACCCTTAACCCTTAAAACTTAAACCCTATCTCTACACCCTCAACACTTGACACTATGTATTAAACCTTAAACTCTCATCCCTAAAGCCTCAACCCTCAATCCTTAAACCTTCAACCCTAAACCCTATCCCTAATCCCTCTACCCTTGACACTCTAACCCTAACCTAGACATTAAATGCTAATCTGTCAACCCTAAACCCTCAACCCTCAACCTCAACACTATACCTTAAACCCTAATCCCTCAACCCTAAACCTTATCCCTAAACCCTAATCCCTTAACCCTCAACCCTAATCCATCATCCCTCAACTCTAATCCCTCATCCCTAAACCCTAAATGCTATCCCTATTCCTAAACCCTCAACAGACTCGATACTATACCTTAAACTCTAATCCCTTATCCCTAAACCTTCCAACCCTATCCCTAATCCTTATACCCTCCACACTCTACTTTAACCCTAATTCCTCGACCCTCAACCCTATCCCTAAATGCTTGACCCTCGAACCTCATCCCTCAACCCTTAACTCTGATCCCTCGACCTTCAACCCTAACCCTAAACCCTAAACCCTCAACGTCAAATTCTAATCCCTCAACCCTTCACTCTAATCCCTCAACCCTAAACCCTATCCCTAAACCCTCAACACTATACCTTAAACCCTAATCCCTCAACCCTAACCGTAAACCTTGTCCCTAAACCCTAATCCTTCAACCCTCAACCCTAATCTATCATCTGTCATCCCTCAACTCTAATCCCTCATTCCTAAACCCTAAACGCTATCCCTATTCCTAGACCCTCAACAAGCTTGATACTATACCTTAAACCCTAATCCCTCTACCCTCGACACTCTTATTTAACCCTAATCCCTTAACCATTAACCCTATCCCTCAACCTCAACCCTCAACCCTCAACTCTCAACATTAAACCCTAATTCATCGACCCTAAACCCTAATCCCTCAAACCTAAACCCTATCCCTAAACCATCAACCCTCAACACTATACCTTAAACCCTAATCCCTCAACCCTCAACCCTAAACCTTATCCCTAAACCCTAATCCCTCAACCCTGAACCCTAATCCCTCATCCCTCAACTCTAATCCCTCATCCCTAAACCCTAAATTCTATCCCTATTCCTAAACCCTCAACAGACTTGATACTATACCTTAAACTCTAATCCCTTATCCCTAAACCCTCCAACCCTATCCCTAATCCTTATACCCTCCACACTATACTTTAACCCTAATTCCTCGACCGTCAACCCTATCCCTAAACCCTTGACCCTCGAACCTCAACCCTCAACCCTCAACATCAAACCCTAATCCCTTAACCCTTAACTCTGATCCCTCGACCTTCAACCCTAACCCTAAACCCTAAACCCTCAATGTCAAATTCTAATCCCTCAACCCTTCACTCTAATCCCTCAACCCTAAACCCTATCCCTAAACCCTCAACACTATACCTTAAACCCTAATCCCTCTACCCTCGACACTCTTATTTAACCCTAATCCCTTGACCATTAACCCTATCCCTCAACCTCAACCCTCAACTCTCAACATTAAACACTAATTCATCAACCCTAAACCATAATCCCTCAAACCTAAACCCTATCCCTAAACCATCAACCCTCAACACTATACCTTAAACCCTATTCCCTCAACCCTCAACCATAAACCTTATCCGTAAACCTTAATCCCTCAACCCTCAATCCTAATCCCTCATCCCTCAACTCTAATCCCTCATCCCTAAACCCTAAATGCTATCCCTATTCCTAAACCCTCAACAGACTCGATACTATACCTTAAACTCTAATCCCTTATCCCTAAACCCTCCAACCCTATCCCTAATCCTTATACCCTCCACACTCTACTTTAACCCTAATTCCTCGACCCTCAACCCTATCCCTAAACCCTTGACCCTCAAACCTCAACCCTCAACCCTCAACATCAAACCCTAATCCCTCAACCCTTAACTCTGATCCCTCGACCTTCAACCCTAACCCTAAACCCTAAACCCTCAACGTCAAATTCTAATCCCTCAACCCTTCACTCTAATCCCTCAACCCTAAACCCTATCCCTAAACCCTCAACACTATACCTTAAACCCTAATCCCTCAACCCTAATCGTAAACCTTGTCCCTAAACCCTAATCCCTCAACCCTCAACCCTAATCTGTCATCCGTCATCCCTCAACTCTAATCCCTCATTCCTAAACCCTAAACGCTATCCCTATTCCTAGACCCTCAATAGACTTGATACTATACCTTAAACCCTAATCCCTCTACCCTCGACACTCTTATTTAACCCTAATCCCTTGACCATTAACCCTATCCCTCAACCTTAACCCTCAACCCTCAACCCTCAACTCTCAACATTAAACCCTAATTCATCAACCCTAAACCCTAATCCCTCAAACCTAAACCCTATCCCTAAACCATCAACCCTCAACACTATACCTTAAACCCTAATCCCTCAACCCTCAACCCTAAACCTTATCCCTAAACCCTAATCCCTCAACCCTCGACCCTAATCCCTCATCCCTCAACTCTAATCCCTCATCCCTAAACCCTAAATGCTATCCCTATTCCTAAACCCTCAATAGACTCGATACTATACCTTAAAATCTAATCCCTTATCCCTAAACCCTCCAACCCTATCCCTAATCCTTATACCCTCCACACTCTACTTTAACCCTAATTCCTCAACCCTCAACCCTATCCCTAAACCCTTGACCCTCAAACCTCAACCCTCAACCCTCAACATCAAACCCTAATCCCTCAACCCTTAACTCTGATCTCTCGACTTTCAACCCTAACCCTAAGCCCTAAACCCTCAACGTCAAATTCTAATCCCTCAACCCTTCACTCTAATCCCTCAACCCTAAACCCTATCCCTAAACCCTCAACACTATACCTTAAACCCTAATCCCTTAACCCTAACCCTAAACCTTGTCCCTAAACCCTAATCCCTCAACCTCAACCCTAATCTGTCATTCGTCATCCCTCAACTCTAATCCCTCATTCCTAAACCTTAAATGCTATCCCTATTCCTAGACCCTCAACAGGCTCGATACTATACCTTAAACCCTAATCCCTCTACCCTCGACACTCTTATTTAACCCTAATCCCTTGACCATTAACCCTATCCCTCAACCTCAACCCTCAACCCTCAACCCTCAACTCTCAACATTAAACCCTAATTCATCAACCCTAAACCCTAATCCCTCAAACCTAAACCCTATCCCTAAACCATCAACCCTCAACACTATACCTTAAACCCTAATCCCTCAACCCTCAACCCTAAACCTTATCCCTAAAGCCTAATCCCTCAACCCTCAACCCTAATCCCTCATCCCTCAACTCTAATCCCTCATCCCTAAACCCTAAATGCTATCCCTATTCCTAAACCCTCAACAAACTCGATACTATACCTTAAACTCTAATCCCTTATCCATAAACCCTCCAACCCTATCCCTAATCCTTACACCCTCCACACTTTACTTTAACCCTAATCCCTTCAACCTCAACCTTATCCCTAAACCCTTGACCCTCGAACCTCAACCCTCAACCCTCGACGTCAAACCCTATTCCCTCAACCCTTAACTCTGATCCCTCATCTCTTAACCCTAACCCTAAACCCTAAACCCTAAACCCTCAACCCTCAACGTCAAATCCTAATCCCTCAACCCTAAACCCTATCCCTAAACCCTCAACACTATACCTTAAACCCTAATCCCTCAGCCCTCAACCCTAAACCTTATCCCTAAACCCTAATCCCTCAACCCTCAATCCTAATCCGTCATCCCTCAACTCTAATCCCTCATCCCTAAACCCTAAATGCTATCCCTATTCCTACACCCTCACAAGAATCGATACTATACCTTAAACCCTAATCCCTTATCCCTAAACCCCCCAACCCTATCCCTAATCCTTATACCCTCCACACTCTACTTTAACCCTAATTCCTCAACCCTCAACCCTATCCCTAAACCCTTGAACCTTGAACCTCAACCCTCAACCCTCAACGTCAAACCCTAATCCCTCAACCCTTAACCCTTAAAACTTAAACCCTATCCCTACACCCTCAACACTTGACACTATATCTTAAGCCTTAAACCCTCATCCCTAAAGCCTCAACCCTCAATCCTTAAACCTTCAACCCTAAACCCTATCCCTACTCCCTCTACCCTCGACACTCTAACCCTAACCTTGACATTAAATGCTAATCTGTCAACCCTAAACCCTAATCCTAAACCCTCAACCCTCAACCCTCAACACTATACCTTAAACCCTAATCCCTCAACCCTCAACCGTAAACCTTATCCCTAAACCCTAATCCCTCAACCCTCAACCCTAATCCATCATCCCTCAACTATAATCCCTCATCCCTAAACCCTAAATGCTATCCCTATTCCTAAACCCTCAACAGACTCGATACTATACCTTAAACCCTAATCCCTAATCCCTAAACCCTCCAACCCTGTCCCTAATCCTTACACCCTCCACACTCTACTTTAACCCTAATCCCTCGACCCTAAACCATGTCCCTAAACCCTTGACCCTTGAACCTCAACCCTCAACCCTAATTGTCAAACCCTAATCCCTCAGCCCTTAACTCTGATCCCTCAACCCTCAACCCTATCCCTAAATCCTAAACCCTCAACTGTAATCTATCATCCCTCATCCCTAAACCTTAAACGCTATCCCTATTCCTAGACCCTCAACAGGCTCAATACTATACCTTAAATGCTAATCCCTTATCCCTAAACCCTCCAACTCTATCCCTTATCCCTAAACCCTCCAACTCTATCCCTTATCCCTTAACCCTCATGATTAATAGCCTTGAACGTAAAAAAATTTGAGGGGAACAAAATGTGAGCGCGTTATAATGTGCTCGCGTTATGTCAAACATGACAAAAACAGACTTGCGAGAAAGAAAAATGCAAGGCAAAACATAACGCGAGCGTGTTATAACGCGCTCACGTTATTTCTTGCTTTGGGAATCCCAAGCCTCGGGCTTGGGATTTGCTTTGGATTTCCAACCCAAAGGCTTGGAGTGCCTTATGAATAGTCACAGACGTGTTTTTCTATATTCTTCAAAATTTCACATAATTTTGTTCGTGCTAACCCTCAGATTTGCACGTGTTTCAAGGTCGAACAAATCGAACACATGGGTAATGTTAGGCTTTCTCTTAGCTATTTGACGATGTGATTTTTTTCACATTTTAACAATGTTAAGCCTTTCATCTTTAATTTCTTTTGTTTGTGTGTCCGTTTTTAGGCAAAAACCACTGTTTGGTCCTTTTTTCATTGTAAAATAACTATTCATTCAAATTTCAAAAAAATTACATATTTAGAAACTAGACTCCATTCTACAAATATTAAAAAAATAAAAAAATAATTTTCAATTAGTTTTCAAAATTTATAGGGGTAGCACGGCCAAAATTCTGTTTTTAAGGATGTGTCCACTTTAAAAATTAGTAAAAAATCAAATATTCATAAAAAAAATCAGAAAAATCGGGCATAAACTACATGCTATTAGCTAATTTCTCACTGAAGCAATTTTAAAAATACCCAAAAAAAGTTGACCTTTTGAGGGAGCCACAAAACATGTTATGTTATGTTTTTTTGACAGAAACAACACCAATTTCTATGGCTCCCTCTTTTGAACCCCTTAATCTATGCCATTTTCAAAACAAAATAGTAGTTTAGAAAGTAGACTTGGAGCACTACGAACATTGTTTTGGTTGCATCTCCAAATTTTGAGTGTAACTATGCTCAATTTCTCATCCAAGGCCAGTATTTCCTGATTTCAGAAAAAAAGTGGCCACTTAAGACCCCTTTTTGGCCCCCCATCTTCCTGCACTTACCCATCTGCTTTTCATTATTTAGAATTGCACATTCAGAAATCAGGGTTGCATTAGGTGATCCCTCCTACCAGTTGTTACCAGGTAGCTAGACATTTCATGCAGGGCTAGGTTTCCTTCGTTTCATGAAGGGATCTGGGGAACTGTAAATACTTCATGGTTGAGTGGAAAAGCACTTGGGCCATGTTCCCGTCTCTTGGCTTATAGGTGGTGGACCACTTAGTTCATGCAATTGAAGAGTGTATTGATTTATTTATTATTGTTGTACATGTTGATTGTACCCTATATTGGATGTATTATGGCATACTTGCCAATAGATTTATGTATATTGTTTTATAGTGCTTGTTACCTGGATTAAGCATGTGATTATGTAAGATTCAATGATATTGAGATTCATATTTACGAGATTATCATTTATTTGAGATATTGTGATTAAGTAGATTAATTACATCTTTTATCTTTGAAATGTTGTATCTAAGTGGATTATTTACACCTTTTTATTTTTGGTTATTGCGATGTTGTATTTAAGCGGATTATTTACTTCATTTAATTTTAAGTTGGTTTAAATGCTTTTACATGACTTGTGAGGCTTTACATATATCCTACATTTCACATCCTTACACTATACACTTTGTTGCAAGTATGAGGTTAACCAGTGTTGTCATTGATGTCAACATATTCATATTGCTCAATGAGAAGGATTGGATGAGCTGTGTGCTGAGGATATTGAGAAAATTAGTCTCAATCAGGAACAGTGAAGAACAGTGATGAGATGAAGGCAAAAGTACTTAATAGGTTGAGGATCAGAGGATATGGATTAAAGGGTTTGTAGATATGAGTCTTGAGATGTTCCAGTTAAGATTTCAAAGGTCCGCATGAAGATATGAAGAAGTTGTGATCGATCAAGTAGAACTGGTTCCGGGAGATGCTCCAGAGTGACAGGGTGTTACAAAAAGGTCCGGTGAGATCCAGAAGTGCATTGTCCTATTCTGTGGACTGGAAGGAGTGTTTGGGATGTCCTTGTGATGTGTCATCTCAATTTGTACATAGTTTGGAGGTCCAGAAGCACCTTCTTCAGTATGACAGTGGTGATAGACTGCGTTCTTGAAGTTCTGGATGAAGAAGAGAAGAGATTCTAGTAAGTAGAGGAAGTGTGGATGTACCTGGTCATTCAGGGAAGCTTGTGAAGGTTCTTGGATCATGTTGAGGTTGTGTTGTCGGTCTGCATTAGTGTTAGAGCCCGGAATTGGAGATATACTTCCGGATGAAGATGTTCTTGTTCAGACTGGCCGACCGGATGAGTTATTCATCTTGCAAATGTTCTTGAGGATGATTGCCGACTTAGATGATTGTTCCTAAGTCGATGCCTTGTATAAATAAAGGTTTGTGAATTCATTTCAGTGTGTGTCGTGGAGTAGATGAGTGTGGCATAGTGAAGAGAAGTGCGAAAGGCAGAGCATGAGTTTTTTGGCTTACATGGAACTAATCCAGACATGGTAAAGATGTCAACCTCCAGTTCAAGTTTGTAATACTTGTTACTTTGTAGACAGTGTGTCTCTTGTAGGTAGTGTGCCTCCTTGTGAGCAATGTGCTCGGGCAGTGAGCCCTAATTGTCATGTGCCATCCATTTTTTCTTATTCTTCTAATAGAGAATAATCCTTGGGTTAATCACCTCGTGGTTTTTCCCTTAACCAGGTTTTCCACGTCAAAATCTTGGTGTCTAATGTGTTGATGTTTATCTGTTCCAGTGTTTATGCTTTACGCTTTCATGAATGGTTAATTGATATGCTATTAACTAACAAAGAAGAATCAAGTGTTTGAAGTAGAAGCAAGTTTTTGTACGACTGATTCACCCCCCCTCTCAGGTGTGTGCCCTAGATCTAACAATTGGTATCAGAGCCAAGTTCCTCTAAAAGGAGCTTAACCGCTTGAGGAGATCCAAGATGTCGTCATACAAGAAGGACAGTCTGAAGTTTGATGGAACCAACTTCTCTCTCTGGAAAAGTAGCATGAAATGTCACTTGGAGTGTATGGGGAAAGCATACTTGTCCATGGTCACAAAAGCATATGTACCTCCACAGGGTGGTCCAACAACTCTGAATGAAATCACAGATGCTAAAAACAATCTACAAACAAAAGAAGCTCTTCTAAGTGCATTAACTGACTCAGAGCTCTCAAATGTTATTGACCTACCAACTGCCTATGAGATCTGGATTAAACTGGAACTTCTACATGAAGGAGATGAGTTTGTTAAGAGTGCAAGGTTGCAAAGTCTTGTTGGTCATGATGTTAGTCACAAACAAACATAGAATAAAAGTACACATTAACCTTTATTCATCTTGAAAGATACTATGAATTCAAAGAATTCAGGATCCCAAGTCTCTGGTGATTAGGTCTTAATCGTCTGAAGTTACTCAGAGGTCAATGTGAGTTGCTGTTTCCATTTTGGAGCCTTACGTGGAAGCTTATGATCATCATGTCATTCCTACAAAAATTCATTACAGAGAAGTCATATTATGTAATTATTTGGTGAGAAGATGCAGAAATACTTCAAACTTTGCATGATATTTTCAATTGTACATGCTTTGTATTATTCAAATATGCTAAATATTTATGATTATCTACGAGATGTCAGCATATTTGTGTTATTTGCTTAAGATCATCAGTTATTTGCAATTGTGATAATGAAATGCTTTGAAATTGAAAGAAACTAAAAGGAATACTACAATTTAAAGTTGAACCTTTAGCTATTGATCCACATACATACTAGATACTATCATGAGGAGAAGAAATCAAACCATATGTTCACCAGGATATTCCACAGCTAGATACAGTTGATGCAAACTTTAGAGGATGATGAATGAAAACAATACATGCAACATGATGAGCACTCCAAGGGACGCAGCAAATCAAAGCATATATCTAGAATTCAGACACAGATTACTCAAGATTTACTAAGATTTGTATTCGAAATACTCTTCTCCTTTATTAAGTATGCAAAAGACGTACATATACAATAGCTTTGAAATGAGCCCTGAATACTTCAGCAAACAGATTTCAATTAAGTTTTGAATGAATTCAATAAGGCATTCCACCACCTTTTATAGAATAAGGTGAGGAATCCATTACAAAAAGATCTACAATCTTGGTTTATCAATACCAATCTACGGTCATGATTCACTTGACTTTGTCAACCTTTACAAAATGGCACAAGTTGCCAGCTGGCAACTATGTATACTACTTATGCTTATATCCCCTTCATGTTGTGTCTTCATCATGCTCCTTAGCTGATTCATGTGGATCATCATCATGTGCGTCGCTTCCTGAACTTTCGCTATCCTGATGATGATGATGCTGCATATGGGGCTGCATACTACTGCGGACCTACTCATATGAATGCACAACCTAATCTATCCCTCCGCCATCTTGAGTGTTTGCTTTGATGATGGCGTGCTTATGTGCTTCATACTTGTCTCTGCTATTATCTAGCTTGTTCTTCCTGTCCTGCAGTGTTTCATTATATTTCTCCATCTGGACCTTGATCCTCATTATTTTATCTATAAGTTCTTCTGTCAAGTGGACAGGTGGACCATCTGTTTCTAATTGGAAATTACTGTGTACAGCCTTGATGGCAGACTCTTCATCTTGATTTTCTATTTTACCTTCCACCTTGCCTTCCAGTGTTTCCAATATCACTGCTTCTTCAGCCATTAAATCACGTAGCCTCATGCTGATATCTCTCAGCTTATTATTGCATCTTTTGAGGACTCTGCACTCAAACTGAGTGTCTTTATACCAGATATCTATCAATAATGCGGTATTACTGTTCAATACTTGCTCACTGATAAGCAATTGAGGATTTATCCCCTTTATTTCTCCCAAAAGGCTCAAGACCTTCTCCAGTTTGTAAGACCTCTTCCCGGTCTGCATCTGCAATTTATCTACCTTAGTTTTGGAGTCACTCAAAATGCTCCACCTCTTCAGAGAGGCTTTCATTATTTCTACAGCATCATCCAATGCGGATGACATCCACTTTCTTATTACCGACGCCTCATGCTTCATGAGGTCCAATTTATTTACCTCCTACTGAGAAATGGTAGTCAATGGGACTGCACGTTCAGTTGTGGTATTATCAGGATTGGTCAGTCCTTTGATATAGGCATGCAACTGAGCAATGTGCTCTTTATGTTGCTTATTCTTCTCCTTCT
The DNA here is from genome assembly GCA_027924645.1 of Cunninghamia lanceolata. Classification (NCBI taxonomy): domain Eukaryota; kingdom Viridiplantae; phylum Streptophyta; class Pinopsida; order Cupressales; family Cupressaceae; genus Cunninghamia; species Cunninghamia lanceolata. The sequence continues at coordinate 14,269,516 of BSBN01000193.1, forward strand.
CTCTTTTCACCTTTTGAATTAGAGAGTCAATAATATCTTTGCCCTCCTAACCTTCTTGGTCTTCATTGGCAAAGCCCAAATCTACTGTGCTTATTTGAAATTCATCTACAGTGATTTTACCTTTTTCTTTCTCCACCGCAGGTATGGCAATTTGTGAGGTCCTTCTCCCAGTTGCCAGATCTCTTTTGATGGCCGATGTCATTCTGGCCTTCCTCCTGGGTATCATTAGATCGACAGAGAACAAGGTGGAGACATCAAATTCTTGAATTTCGAGTTCTTCCTCAATATTTACTTCTTTTGCTAACCATGGAGGTACCTGATCATGTTTTTCAGCATCATCATGATGCTCACCCATATCTCCCGTTTCTATCAATAGATGTTGTGGAGATGGTGACTTTTCCTTTTCTTCTTCTTGATGCTCGCTTTGTTGTTGATCTTGCGGCACCTCCTCCTGTTGAGGAATTTCCTTCTCTGAGGAAGCATCTTCTTGGTGTGGGGAACCCTGCAGTGTATCTGTATGTAGATCATGCTGATCATGATCTTTCTCCATCATTACTTCATCTGTTCCCAATTCTTCCCCTTGTTACTTATCCACTGCACCAGATACTGGGGATTCTGCCTGAGGTGCTGGCGGTTGTTCTACAGCTATTACTTCTTTCGAGCCTGCACTATCAACTTCTTGTATTTTGGCAGCTAGATCCTCTAGTGCTTCCTTCTTCTCATCAGCCTTTGGTTCCTGAACCTCTACTATAGCAGGTTCTGCTGATGTGTCATGTGGATCTTGTTGGCCCAATTCTAGAGTATGGCCTTCTGACTCTGCCATCTCTATCTCTTCTGTTGGGTGGCCTTTGTCAGGTGATCCTGCTGGCTGTTTAGGACTTGCATCCTGTTTATCTGTCAGATCTACCACTACAGGACTTGTCACCTCTGTAATCAATGTATCTAGCCCTATCTCTTGAGCTACCTGCTCTGGGCTCTTTTCTTGCTCTTCTTCTGCTTGTTTCATCTCCTCAAGCACAGTTTGAACTGGTGGAGGCTTGTGAGGAGTCATAGATATTCCAACAGCAAGTGTTTCCATCTTCTATGTAGCCACATCCTGCACTACCTCATCATCAGACAAATTTATTGTCTGATCAAGCGAGACATGTCCTTTTGCTTGTGTCTGAGAGGTTTCTTTCATTTGTTCTTTTGCAAGTTCAGTTTTGAACTTGACGATGGTAGGAAGTGGAATATTATGCTGAAGTTCCTTTGGTGCTTCACTACCTGCCCCTTGTAATAGTGTAGGGGGTTTACTTATTCCGCCTCTCATGGAGGTTCTTTGTTTCTTAGGTGTGGTGGACACCAACACCTGTGGAGCTCTCCTCTTTCTTTTTATTATCAATGGAGCCTCTTCCTCTTCAGGCTCCTCCTCCATGAGGATATCCTCTGTATCACGTTTCCCTGAGGATTGACCCACTTCTAGGGTCTTATTATTCCAGCCTCTGCTGTCTTACTCTTCTTGGGCTTTTCTTTCTTTGGAGGGGATTCTAACTCTGATCCTGATCCTGATCCTGATCTGGCTGCCTCCTCAGCTGTAAATAGTACCCTGTCAATTATAACCCCTTTGGGCTATTTATCCACCTTCTTGCCCCTTGGGGGTCTTTTACTCTGTTGTTGTGGTGGAGGTAACTTATCTCCCTTAGTCTTTGTTTTCTCAAGCAGGAAGTCATCATATACCTCCCCAAGAATATCTTGTCCCTTCTTTTTGTTGTTCACCGTAATGGCAACACCTTTCTTTTTCAATGCCTCCACCTGATCGTCAACCCAAGCTTGAGTTAGTTGTATGGTCTTGGCAATGAACGGGTCCAAAGATATGTCTTCCTGCATGGTGAGGTCAGGTGTAGAGATGGTGTCATTATATATCTTCTTTTGTTCATACTCATCTGCCATTATCCTACCATCATCCTTCTTCAATTGTCGGGGAAGGGAGATGCAATCAAATGTTCTAACTTGGTTCAGAGTCAACCTCTGATACCTTCTTCTCTTGGCTTCTGCCTCATCTTCACAGTCAGCCCAAAAATCTTCTAGGTGCCTCTGATGAATATGCTTTCCTAGTATCTTCTGTATCCTACCATAAGGATCATATGGTCTTGTTAGTGGGAAAGGCTGCAGATTCATTTTATTCAGGGTGACCATCACCTTCTTTATATTGTCAGAATCAGGGCACATATAGTTGCCAATGCTGACTGGGAACAAAATTGGTGGCAGCTTCTTGGCATCCTTGTACATTTTTATCATCACTGAGCCCTGCTTGATAAATTCCATTAATATTACTGCATCGGTAGGATACCTCGGCAGCATGAGGCGATGTTCCTCGAAACTCTCAACCCTTATGTAAGAAAAGGTTGCAAACTGGATGTACCAGGCTCCATGCCTGTGAGCTACCTCTTGGGCCTCTATGCTCAATCTTTTTGTTCTATCCTTTTCCATGGTCCTTACCAGATGCATAGAGAATGCATCATTGACCAGTTTGTAGTCTCTGAGGTAATTGGTTCTCTGTAGCTGGGGACGATGATCCCAGATATATGCAGCATTTGTGCTTGTGAGCTTTCCATTTGTAACTAAGGCGTCAAAAGTGCCTTTATAAGCACAAGAGTAAACAATGTAAGATGTCATGTAAAATGCACAATTTGAACCTCCCAGGTTCATCAACTGCTCGTGCAAAGCATCACTTATTATCTGGCCCCACAGTGGCTTAATGTCTGAATACAGACACATCATGATTATCCCATACATCCAATCCCTGAAACTACCAGCATCAGGTTGGCCTGTTACTCGATTCAAGAGTGCAATCATATATTGGTACTCCTCACTGAAATCATACTTGAACATGTGCACAGGAAGTTGGCTGCTGCAGGATATGTGTTGTTCTCAGCCCGCCATTGATACATGTTCTTCCTGGCTGATTTCTTGTTGGCCTCATACTCTTTTCCTGACTTCTTGAGGTCCACACTCTTAACTTTACTACCCAGCGGTAATCCAAATGTCTAGGAGAGACCCTTGATGGAGAGGTCTACATATATCCTCCCATGTTTTACCACCTACCTCATCTGAGGATTATAATTCTGGGCACATTCTATAACCAGCTCCGAGGATTCCATAGAATATGGGAAACTGGTAGCGTTCCACATTCCTGACACAAATACTGCATCCAGCACAAGACTCTTGTCATGCCCATCATTCAGTTTAGCTGACCAGGCCTCTAGATTGGTGCTTCCTTGATGGGTGTCTGTAATTGCTCCATACTTGAACAGGACCCCCCTCTGAGAAGAGAACATAGGCCTACTGAATTCCTCTTGACACTTAACGTACCGCTTGTCAGCCATGAGTACCTGCAATTAACAAAATTCCATCTCACAACAGGTATACCCATGTATGCATATTGCCATTGACTTCATAAATCACTATGCCTACTGTATCTTTTCAATACTACTTGATCATATGGATGCATAAACCAGAACTTGCATCATCATACCTGAACAATAATAACAGGATGAGGGTTTCATTTACTTACCTGGTTATGCAAATTTCTCTTCTATACCAGTAGATTGCTAGCGACATTCTTAATTCAGCTGATGATCACTTCCTTCTGTCTGTGAGCTCAAATCACGCAATAGTAGCTGATATGCGGATATGGAGGCTAGTGCTCTGTAAAACAATTTTATCGCAAGGTAAATGTGAAAATGGCAGTTGAATTACCTTTTAACCTCGCAGTTAGGGTACATTTAAGGCAACTCTGACAAGTTAGATTACATTCCTTGATTATTCGTGTGAAAACGCAAGATCTCACCAGGTGTTTCGTTGGGTTCTGGGGTCGGTGGGAACCACCTACCATGTTTGCGTGCATTAAATGATAATGGCGGAAACGGGAGCGGGGGGATATCCATATGACAAGATATCATGAGGGTAGGATGATATTCGCCAATATCGGGTTGAGTTTCAATATCATCCTCCTCCCTCATATTGAGACTATTATCGTGACAAGATTTGGGTGACAAAAGCACCTTTTTGTTGTGTTTGGTACATCAGGAGGATATTTCGATGTATCGGGTGATGTTTTTAAAATATGATGATGACGAGACAAACTTACATGTCTCTCTTTTGGAATATCAGGATGACGTCATCATGATATTCATTCTTTGTATTAAAGGGGTATCATGACGTCATCGTCATATTAGATGAACATGATCATGTTTGGAAAATATCCTGTCGAGATGTGAATGTGAAGATGATGTCATCATCAAGTTGGTTCCTTTGTTTAACGGGATTTGATGACATCATCAGGATATTTGGTAGGGGTGATATTTTACGTCAAGAGGATATTAAGAAATATCGGGTTACATTCGAAAACATGATGCTCGCGATTCAAAAGACCGTTTGACAGGGAAGATTTACTACCACTTAAAGTTGACGTCCGGATATTTGAGCCGCATGACATATCAGAGGATGTTTCAAATATGATGATGATCTTCAAAAAGATGACAAGTTATAAAAATATGATTCCTCCTCTTACGAATATCAGGTTTGACCGAAACTTTGACTGTTCATAATTCTCACATCCTGAGGAATATCAGGATGACGTAAAAGACAAACCTGCATGAATTTTAATACTCTTTCAGAATATGAGGTCATAGACATGAAATGTGAATTTTGACAAACTAACCTCATATTGGTGACTTACCTCATCTTGACTCCACATGATGATGCACCTGACTTACTTTTACCAAACTGCCAGAGAGCGAACAAGCCAAGCCAAAAGTTGGGTCCCTGTTTTGCCAGGTCAAAATGGGGCATGTTGTGTAACCACACAACAACTTGCCACCAAAGAAAACAAACAAATCCCAATGATTCAAGTGATGTGATCACATTCATCTATAGTATTCTAATTCCATCTAAGTATAAGTATCATGATCTTCTGAATGATAAAATTTCATCATGATAACAATGCTAACAAAGGATCAGGTGTGTGCATATGATTAATTATCCTCATCTTGAAAGCAAGTTGAAAACATAAGTAACTGGTGTTAAACTACATAGTTGGAGATCATCCCTCATAGCCAACCTGGATAGAGCCTTGCTACCAGCAGGCGTCTATAGCCCCGGCAAGGTTATCTATACAATCTCCCTAAGTAGAGCCCCACTGCCAGTAGGCGTCTATAGCCCCGGTAGAGTTACTTAGGTGGCCTAATTTTATTTCTTTTCTGATTTTCTCTTTTAAAATTCATATCTCGTATCATCATGTCAGCTCATTTGCACAAGGTATAGTCACTTGCAACTTTAGGTTGGAGATTGTATTGGTAGCAAGGGAGTCCCTTTAGATTTTTCACTTAACACCTATACTTGTGTGCTCAGCAAACCCAAGGCTGTTAGATGTTTCATTGTGATTGATTCACTTTGACCAAGAAAAGGCACCCTGATGAAAAGATATCACAAACCTGATTATGAATACTTCTTAGAGTGAATCATAACCTATGTCTAAATGTGATCTCATCACTTGAATCTTAACAATTTTGTTATTTTCTGGGGTGATGAAGTGCATCATCCTGACTTACCAGAACAAAGTCTCAACCGACACAACAAAACAAGCACAACAAACAAACTGTACAAACGACTATACAAATATACAATATGATACATATGACTGTTATGAAGTCATTCAGGCTAGAAATAATGTTTGAGGAATTGTCCATTGACTGACAATGGGACATCCTCACCTGTCAGGTTCTTAAGCCTATAAGTACTGTCTCCTAGTATCTCAGAAATTTGAAAGGGACCTATCCATAATTTGTCAAACTTACCATGGTCACCTTTCTTTTCATGGGCTTTATCCCACATCAAGACCAAATCAGATATACTAAAAGCTTTAACTCTGGCTCTCTTGTCAAACCAGCATTTGACAACAAATTGATGTTTTGCAAATTGGTCAATTGCTTGACTCCTTTTTTCTTCTAGGTGCATCAATTGAAGCAACCTGACTTCTTGTTTATTGTCTATGCCTAGGTATTCTTGGGCAAACTGCAGGGTAGGAATTTTTAAGTTTACAGGAAGGATGGGATCTACCCCATATACTAGTTGGAAAGGTGGGTTTCCTAATGCAGTTTTTATTCTAGTTCTGTCAACCCATAAGGCATACTTCAGAAATGAGTTCCACTCCCTGGGGTTTTTCTTTATTAGTTTTCTTATGATACTCAGTAAATTCTTGTTGGTGGATTTTGCTAAACCATTCCCTTGGGGATAATAGTTGGATGAAAACTTAAGGATAATCCCATGATCAAAAGCCCAACTTGATAATTAGGTAGAAATGAAGGCGGAACCATTATCACTTACCAATGCATAAGGAGTTCCATACCTAGTGACAATGTTGCTCTCCAGAAATTTAATGACATCATCTGTAGTGCAATTTTTGCTGCTAATAGCCTCAGTCCATCTAGTACAATAGTCAGTAATTGTTAAAACATACCTATGACCTGAGGAGGATGGAGGATTGATTGGTCCTATGAAGTCCATGCCCCACTGTGCAAATGGGCGTTCTTCCATTACCGACTGCAATGGTTATGCAGCATATTTCTCTCTGTTGGGAGCAACCTGGCAAACATGACAACATTTAACATGATCAGCTGTGTCTTTAAAAATTGTAGGCCAGTAATATCCTACTCTGAGGATTGCATGTGTTGTGGCCAAGGATGATCCATGTGCCGTTCCAAACTTGTCATGTAGTTCTGTCAGGACTCTACTTGCTTCTGGTTTCTCTAAGCATCTCAGGTATATTCCTTCATAATTCTTCTCGAACAAGGTTCCTCCCTTCATCATATACTTTTGGGATCTTATCTTTAAGGCTCTTCTCTGTGAAGCCTGCATTCTTGATGGACATCTTCCAGTAATCAGGATGTGCCTGATATCTGAATACCACTCTTTATTGTCTTTCTCATTGATCACATATTGCTGACTAGTGATGTTTGGATCAATTTCAGATATCATCTGGCTTAGAGCTTGTCCTCTTACCAGCTTCATTGGTGTAATTTCCATGTCATACTCTTGTAATACAGTAATCCATTTGGCTCTTTTCTCACCAGGCTCACTTTGCATCAATAGCATCTTCACTGCTGCATCTGGTACTACAGCAATCACCTTGCTTCTTAGTATGTAATGTCTGAATTTTTTTACTGCTCTGACTAATGCAAGTGTCTGTCTCTCAACATCTACATATCTCAATTTAGCATCTCTGAAAGGACAGCTCATGAAAGCAATTGGTTTCTCTTCTTTCTCTTCATTTCTTTGAGTTAACACTGCTGCAAAAGTATGTTCTGAAGCAAATGAATAGATGTAAAAGTCCTTTGTGTAGTCTGGACTGATGAGGACAAGAGCATCTGAAATGGCTTTCTTTATATCTTCAAATGCAGCTTTGGCCTCTGGTGTCCACTCAATTTGTGCATCTTTTTTCAACATGGCATTTAATGGCCTGACAATCTCAGCAAAGCCAGTGATGAATTTCCTCACAAAATTTATCTTACCAAAGTAAGACTTGAGTTCCTTTTTGCTTCCTGGAAGTTGTAACTTCATGATAGACTCCACCCTGTCAGGATCAATGATAATTCCATCTTTTGTGATCAGGTGGCCAAGTAACTTTCCTGTTGTCACCCCAAATATGTACTTCTTGGGATTCAAAGATATTCCGTACTCTTCACACTTCTTCAGTACACTTCTGAGATCAGCAACATGATTCCCCCTTTCCTTGGAGAATACTATCAAGTCATCCATGTATATGACTATACATTTTCCTATTAAGCCCCTGAAGGCTATATCCATGGCTCACTGGAATGTAGCTCCAGCATTTATGTGTCCGAATGGCATACATCTATGTGCAAATATCCCCCACTTTGTGGTGAAGGCAGTTTTCAATCTGTCAATTTTGTCAACCATCACTTGGTTGTATCCTGAAAAACCGTCCAAGAAGGACATCATTTTAGCTCCATTTACAATCTACAGAACTTCATCCACTGAGGGTAAAGGATAGTTGTCTTTTTCTGATGCTCTGTTCAGATTCCTGAAATCTACACATATCCTGATATCTCCATTCTTCTTTCTGACTGGAACAAGATTTGCCACCCAAGTGGAATGCCTCACAGGAAATATTATCCTGGCGTTTAACAATTTCTTGACTTCTTCGAGAATTATTGGTTCGAGCAAGGCGTTGACTGGCCTTTGCTTCTGTCTGAAAGGTTTAGCATCTGGCTTGAGGGGTATAGTATGAGTTATGACAAAGGTGTCATATGTCTTCAGCTCATCATAAGTCCATGCAATTACATGTATGTAATCCTTGAGAGCCTGAGTTATTCCTTCTAACTCTTCTGGTGTGCAAACCTTACCCAACAAGACATTTTTCTTGTCATCAGCTTGTCTAATATTCACTTGTGAATACTGACCTACATCTGCCTTGGGCAGATCCTTCTGTTTAAGCATATTATCCAAATCAAAAGCTCTCTCTAATTCAATTATACCTTTGGGGATCTTGTTGCTAGGCAATTCTAATATCTCTTCTTCTTCCCAGACATGATCCTCCATACCATTCTCATCTATAATCTGAGCTTCAAAGATATTTCTATTTGAAATGAAGTCCAAAATGTGCTGATCATCATCAAACACCTGGAGGTTAGTCACATTATCAGGTACTGAAGGCTGACACCAGTTCTACTAAAAATCTCTTCAGACCAGATATAGATAGTGGCTCTAATGTACTGGCAGCTTGAGCAAGTGCATCTGCCCTATGGTTTTGTTCTCTTGGTACATGAGTGATATTAAAGGCGTCAAAATCTTCAATCAGGTCCCACACTCGATGTTTGTAATTGGACAGCTTTCTATAGTTACACGAGTAAATTCCTCTTACTTACCTCACGACTAGTTCTGAATCTCTGAAGACATGCAGAATCTTTACTTTCTTCTTATGACCAAACATTATCCCATGAATTAGAGCCTCATACTTTGCTACATTGTTAGTGCAGGGGAACTGTAATCTATAGGCTACTAAGTAGGATTTTCCAGCTGGATTGATTAGATCAATTCCTACCCCAGCACCCTGCTTGGATTTGGACCCATCAAACCTTAGGATCCAAGGTTTATCTTCAGCAGGACATTTAGCTGAACTCTCTTTTCTCTTTACAGCTCTTGCTGCTGCTCTGCCTGATATCCATTTTAACTTAGGGACGTCATCATCCTCAAGTTTCTTCTTTCCTTTTTCTCATGAGCCTAATGGCTTTTTTATTTTCTCTTTCATTTCAGCAGGAGGATGATCTTCTGGGTTTATAGCTGCATGCTTCTTCAAAATGTGTAAACATAGTGAACAAGTTGTTTCTGAGTGAGGTGCCTCGTGCAACCTACACCAACCTTTGATTAAAACCTCATGGGGAGATTTATGCTGTCGGGTCGTCTTCTCTATTTCCTTTACTAGAAATTCTTCGAACTTAGTCAGGTTACTACCTTTGTCTTCATCAGACAATTCATAATCTGGTTCCATAAAGCAATCACTACCAGGAGTGATCTTTTCTTTTATTTCATTGTTCATCCGATCAGAAACCAGGACTTCTTCTGTTTCCAGGATATGATCTTCATCATGATCTGTCAGTTCTTCAGTTCCTGCAGAAGACAGATAAGAATTAGTATCGTCATCATCATCAGATGTAGCATTTACCTCAGAATATGATGATGACACCTCACTACATGTCTGCTCCAGCATCATCATATCTAAGCATGTTTCACAAGTCTTTTCTGAATGTGCTTCATCGTGTAATCTGCACCATCCATCAATCAAAATATCATTAGCAGGTATATTTAACAATTGACAATGCTTTACCTGATTAGACAGATGTATCTCAAAGTCTCTGAAGCGGTCTATTTCATTCTCATTATTAGGATTATTATCAGGTTCTACGACTGGCATATCCTCCTAATGATCATCATCATGATGATGATGAAGACAAAGCATCAGGATCTCTTCTATTTTGACAGTTTGTGGCCTGATGCAATAAACTCCAGGCTCTACATCTACGTACAGGATCTCATTTGTTCAGTTGTATTCAGTGATCATATGTTTCATTCTAGGCTCAGCGTCAATCTTGATCTGGTTTGGTATACCCTTCCATGGTAACCACATGTGACTGAAATCTGTGGACATATATCCATTGAGCGTCTTGGACCAATCTCGGCTAAGCAACATCCCGTAAGTATCAGGTATGTCAACTACCTGAATATCAATGTAATACTGGATCCTAGGATCAGATGCTAGTTGCATGTGAATATGAGTTAACTCTCCTACTACACTTACTTCTATTTTGTCCAGCTGTGTCACCTTCTTTAGGGATTTAGCAGGATGTAGTCCTAAGGCATTACATATTGATAAGGGCATAACATTCGTGGAGGCTCCTGAATCAACCAAACAGTTGTGTAGGTTCTTGCTGAACATTCTTATGGTGAGGAGGAACGGAAGTGACTCAGTTTTATCTCTATACAAGGTCATGTGGGAGGTTTCAGTAGCTTGGACTGTAGCTGACACTTTAGGCTTGAAAATATTATCCCTAGCAGCATGATCCTTGCCAGTGGATTGACTTGAAAGATGACTATCCTCTTTAGGAATAGGATCATCTAGTGACTTCATGAATGCGTTTTTGATGGCAGGAGTTTTCAGTAGCTCAGACAGGGACAGGCTGATCTTAATTTTCTTCATTTCATCAGCCAGATAGCTGACTAACTTGTCAGATTCATGAGGTGCATTTACAATCTTTGATCCTGTATTCTAAGGTGACAGGTACTAAGCATTTACCTTGGGGAATCCAGGGTTATTGCTAGCTTTAGGACCAGGAGGTGTGTTGAAATTATTTGGAGGTAAGGATGATGTCAATGGACCAGTAGGTCTGTTGGCATTACTCCTCAAGTTATAACTATGCTTACCAGGATATTGCTGCAGATATGCATGTACTTCCTCATGTTCTCTTGCAGGTTCATTTTCATCCTCAAAGGGGAAAACATAATTTGTTTCAAAAGTTAAGGCAGACTCCTCACATACCTGGTTGTGACTCTAATGAGGTTGATTAGTGTATGCTTCTAGCACAAAAGTTGAGTCATATCCACAAGGAACAATCTCATTTCCCTCTGCATGAGGTGGATTTCCGGAAGTATTAGACACTTCAGTCTAAAAGATGCTAGTAGCAATTCTAAATTGTGGACAATCTAACTTTGCATGTGCATTAGTATTGTGGATCCTACACCAATTAGTAAGGGTTGCTTCAGCAAGATTGACTCTAGTAGTCTGTTTGGCTTCACCAGGAGGTTGATTGTCTAGGGGTGATGGTAATGAGCCATTATTGGGCCTAGAGTTCCATATTCTAGATTGTCTCTAAGGATTATTGTTATTCCCACCACCATTATTGAAATTACTGGTGTTATTGTATCCTCTGTCAGGATAATTTGGTCTGTCATTGGAATAATTTCTATTCTGACTTGACTGGGAATAAAACCCTTGATTTCTCAAATGTGTCACCTCTGTGGTGAGTTTTCTCAATTGAGCAGAAATTTCTTTGATTTCCTCCTTTTCTTCTTAAGCTTTGGCCACTACATTTTTAGTCTGAGGCTTGAAGAAGGAGGATCCATGGTTATTATTAGACAAATTAGTACCCTGAGGTGTCTGAGCTTGTGCAGGATATTGTGGCAATTGGCCATTTCCATTAGGAGGGGGCATAATGCTCAGTGGAGGTACTTGCAAAGGTGCAGGCATGACTACTGGGGGTACCACAGCTCCATTAGGATATTGTGAAGGATATTGTGGAGAATATGTTGCAGGATATTGTGAATGCATGCCAGGCAAGGTAGGAAATACCATATTTGGAGTAGGAGTAGGTATCAACTGCTGATTCACTTTGATAGCTTCTTGAAAAGCTTCTGTCAATGTAGTGATTTCAGGATGTGTTCTCCTGATGAACATGGAAGTTAATGGATCCAGGGCTGAATAATAGATACTCCTGGTAGAGGCATCAGATACCACATATGGGGCAACTAACTTGGACAACATTTTTTGGAACCTAGCATTGAAATTAGCAATAGGCTCATTCTCAAATCTCTTGATTGTAGCAAACATATGGTAATTCATAGATGGATCAATAGGGACCTTGAACCTGTCAAGAAAGGATTTCTCTAAGATAGCCCATGAACCAATAGAGGCTTGGCCAAGACTAATAAACCAATTATAAGCCTCTTCCCCTAAGGAAAAAGGAAATAATCGGCACACCACATCTTGATGTTCTATCCTAGCTCTGCAACAAGCTTCCTTAAAAGTCCTGATATGATCTTCAGCATCTTGATAAGGATGATATTTTGGACAAAGTTTGTCTAGATTCTTTGGTAACTCATGATATACAGTAAAGGTCAAAGGTGACTCCGCTGCAAAGAAAGACATTGTAACCAAAGGAGGTTGAGCTGGTGGTGCAGCTGGCTGGGGTTGAACTAAAGGCACACCCTGAGGCTGAACAGGAGGTGTCATAGATATCCCAGAAGGTATTTGTAAACCAACAGGAGTTACAGGAGGAGGTTCTGGTGAAGTTCTTGGTGCACTGGACTCTGGAGTATGATGAATGTCCACAGTTCTAGGTCTGAAACCTCTAACAGGCAATTCTTCAAAAATTCCACTAGGTCTAGACCTGGTATTTATCCTGTGAGCCAAAATTTCACAATTTTGAGGCAAGTTGGCTGAAACTTTGTAAATACTGGCTGGATTTCACCGGATGAGGTGATATTTGTGGTCAGATGGTTGATCAGACTGGATATTTACGAGATATTTGTGAAGATACTGCAAATATGACAGGATATTTGGGGTATAATAACCCCCAGCACGAGATCTTAAGTTTCTAGGGCCTATATTCTTCAAAGCTTGAACAAATTTAGGTATCTTTGGCCGATATTTATGAATTCAGAATGATCTACTGTAAAGCTTGCAATATTTATGTGAGATCTAGAAATCTTTACACAGAATGAGTGCATATGAGCCTTTTACGGTAAATATTTGTGTAATATTTGAAATTCACAGATGATTCGAGGTTACCTTACTCCCTTCATCATCAGACCTGAAAATAATGATGATGAGCGTGGTCTTCCGGATCGGCCCTCTTTCTAGCCCCAATTTATGTTGGTCATGATGTTAGTCACAAACAAACATAGAATAAAAGTACACATTAACCTTTATTCATCTTGAAAGATACTATGAATTCAAAGAATTCAAGATCCCAAGTCTCTGGTGATTAGGTCTTAATCGTCTGAAGTTACTCAGAGGTCAATGTGAGTTGCTGTTTCCATTTTGGGGCCTTACGTGGAAGTTTATGGTCATCATGTCATTCCTATAGAAATTCTTTGCAGAGAAGTCATATTATGTAATTATTTGGTGAGAAGATGCAGAAATACTTCAAACTTTGCATGATATTTTCAATTGTACATGCTTTGTATTCAAATATGCTAAATATTTATGATTATCTACGAGATGTCTGCATATTTGCGTTATTTACTTAAGATCATCAGTTATTTGCAATTGTGATAATGAAATGCTTTGAAATTGAAAGAAACTAAAAGGAATACTACAATTTAAAGTTGAACCTTTAGCTATTGATCCACATACATACTAGATACTGTCATGAGGAGAAGAAATCAAACCATATGTTCACCAGGATATTCCACAGCTAGATACAGTTGATGCAAACTTCAAAGGATGATGAATGAAAACAATACATGCAACATGATCAGCACTCCAAGGGACATAGCAAATCAAAGCATATATCTAGAATTCAGACATAGATTACTCAAGATTTACTAAGATTTGTAATCGAAATACTCTTCTCCTTTATTAAGTATGCAAAAGACATGTACATATACAATAGCTTTGAAATGAGCCCTGAATACTTCAGCAAACATATTTCAATTAAGTTTTGAATGAATTCAATAAGGCATTCCACCACCTTTTATAGAATAAGGTGAGGAATCCATTATAAAAAGATCTACAATCTTGGTTTATCAATACCAATCTACGGTCATGATTCACTTGACTTTGTCAACCTTTACAAAATGGCACAAGTTGCCAGCTGGCAACTATGTATACTACTTATGCTTATATCCCCTTCATGATGTGTCTTCATCATGCTCCTCAGCTGATTCATGTGCATCATCATCATGTGCATCGCTTCCTGAACTTTTGCTATCCTGATGATGATGATGCTGCATATGGGGCTGCATACTATTGCGGACCTGCTCATATGAATGCACAACCTGATCTATCCCTCCGCCATCTTGAGTTTTTACTTTGATGATGGCATGCTTATGTGCTTCACACTTGTCTCTGCTATTATCCAGCTTGTTCTTCCTGTCCTGCAGTGTTTCATTTTATTTCTCCATCTGGACCTTGATCCTCATTATTTTATCTATAAGTTCTTCTGTCAAGTGGATAGGTGGACCATCTGTTTCTAATTGGAAATTACTATGTACAGCCTTGATGGCAAACTCTTCATCTTGATTTTCTATTTTACCTTCCACCTTGCCTTCCAGTGTTTCCAATATCACTGCTTCTTCAGCCATTAAATCACGTAGCCTCATGCTGATATCTCAGCTTATTATTGCATCTTTTGAGGACTCCGCACTCAAACTGAGTGTCTTTATACCAGATATCTATCAATAATGCGGTATTACTGTTCAATACTTGCTTACTGATAAGCAATTAAGGATTTATCCCCTTTATTTCTCCCAAAAGGCTCAAGACCTTCTCCAGTTTGTAAGACCTCTTCCTGGTCTGCATCTACAATTTATCTACCTTAGTCTTGGAGTCACTCAAAATGCTCTACCTCTTTAGAGAGGCTTTCATTATTTCTACAGCATCATCCAATGCGGATGACATCCACTTTCTTATTACCGATGCCTCATGCTTCATGAGGTCCAATTTATTTACCTCCTCCTGAGAAATGGCAATCAATGGGATTGCACGTTCAGTTGTGGTATCATCAGGATTGGTCAGTCCTTTGATATAGGCATGCAATTGAGCAATGTGCTCTTTATGTTGCTTATTCTTCTCCTTCTCTCTTTTCACCTTTTGAATTAGAGAGTCAATAATATCTTTTCCCTCCTGACCTTCTTGGTCTTCATTAGCAAAGCCCAAATCTACTGTGCTTATTTGAAATTCATCTACAGTGATTTTACCTTTTTCTTTCTCCACCGCAGGTATAGCAATTTGCGTGGTCCTTCTCCCGGTTGCTGGATCTCTTTTGATGGCTGATGTCATTCTGGCCTTCCTCTTGGGTTTCATTAGATCAGCGGAGAACAAGGTGGAGACATCAAATTCTTGAATTTCAAGTTCTTCCTCAATATTTACTTCTTTTGCTAACCATGGAGGTACCTGATCATGTTTTTCAGCATCATCATGATGCTCACCCATATCTCCCATTTCTATCAATAGATGTTGTGGAGATGGTGACTTTTCCTTTTCTTCTTCTTGATGCTCGCTTTGTTGTTGATCTTGTGGCATCTCCTCCTGTTGAGGAATTTCCTTCTCTGGGGAAGCATCTTCTTGGTGTGGGGAACCCTGCGGTGTATCTGTACGTAGATCATGCTGATCATGATCTTTCTCCATCATTACTTCATCTGTTCCCAATTCTTCCCCTTGTTGCTTATCCACTGCACTAGATACTGGGGATTCTGCCTGAGGTGCTGGCGGTTGTTCTGCAGCTATTACTTCTTTCGAGCCTCCACTATCAACTTCTTGTATTTTGGCAGCTCGATCCTCTAGTGCTTCCTTCTTCTCATCAGCCTTTAGTTCATGAACCTCTACTATAGCAGGTTCTGCCGATGTGTCATGTGGATCTTGTTGGCCCAATTCCAGAGTATGGCCTTCTGACTCTGCCATCTCTATCTCTTTTGTTGGGTGGCCTTTGTCAGGTGATCCTACTGGCTGTTTAGGACTTGCATCCTGTTTATCTGTCAGATCTACCACTACAGGACTTGTCACCTCTGTAATCAATGTATCTAGCCCTATCTCTTGAGCAACCTGCTCTGGGCTCTTTTCTTGCTCTTCTTCTACTTGTTTCATCCCCTCAAGCACAGTTTGAACTGGTGGAGGCTTGTGAGGAGTCATAGATATTCCAACAGCAAGTGTTTCCATCTTCTGTGTAGCCACATCCTGCACTACCTCATCGTCAGATAAATTTATTATCTGATCAAGCGAGACATGTCCTTCTGCTTGTGTCTGAGAGGTTTCTTTCATTTGTTCTTCTGCAAGTTCAGTTTTGAACTTGACGATGGTAGGAAGTTGAACATTATGCTGAAGTTCCTTTGGTGCTTCACTACCTGCCCCTTGTAATAGTGTAGGGGGTTCACTTATTCTGCCTCTCATGGAGGTTTTTTGTTTCTTAGGTGTGGTGGACACCAACACCTGTGGAGCTCTCCTCTTTCTTTTTATTATCAATGGAGCCTCTTCCTCTTCAGGCTCCTCCTCCATGAGGATATCCTCTGTATCACGTTTCCCTGAGGATTGACCCACTTCTAGGGTCTCAGTTATTCCAGCCTCTGCTGTCTTACTCTTCTTGGGCTTTTCTTTCTTTGGAGGGGATTCTGACTCTGATCCTGATCCGGCTGCCTCCTCAGCTATAAATACTGCCCTGTCAATTATAACCCCTTTGGGCTGTTTATCCACCTTCTTGCCCCTTGCGGGTCTTTTACTCTGTTGTTGTGGTGGAGGTAACTTATCTCCCTTAGTCTTCCTTTTCTCAAGCAGGAAGTCATCATATACCTCCCTAGGAATATCTTGTCCCTTCTTTTTATTGTCCACCGTAATGGCAACACCTTTCTTTTTCAATGCCTCCACCTGATCGTCAACCCAAGCTTGAGTTAGTTGTATGGTCCTGGCAATGAACGGGTCCAAAGGTATGTCTTCTTGCATGGTGAGGTCAGGTGCAGAGATAGTGTCATTGTATATCTTCTTTTATTCATACTCATCTGCCATTATCCTACCATCATCCTTCTTCAATTGTTGGGGAAGGGAGATGCAATCAAATGTTCTAACTTGGTTCAGAGTCAACCTCTGATACCTTCTTCTCCTGGCTTCTGCCTCATCTTCACAGTCAGCCCAAAAATCTTCTAGGTGCCTCTGATGAATAGGCTTTCCTAGTATCTTCTATATCCTGCCGTAAGGATCATATGGTTTTGTTAGTGGGAAAGGCTGCAGATTCATTTTATTCAGGGTGACCATCACCTTCTTTATATTGTCAGAATCAGGGCACATATAGTTGCCAATGCTGACTGGGAACAAAACTGGTGGCAGCTTCTTGGCATCCTTGTACATTTTTATCATCACGGAGCCCTGCCTAATAAATTCCATTAATATTACTGCATCGGTAGGATACCTCGGCAGCATGAGGGGATGTTCCTCAAAACCCTCAACCCTTATGTAAGAAAAGGTTGCAAACTGGATGTACCAGGCTCCATGCCTGTAAACTACCTCTTGAGCCTCCATGCTCAATCTTTTTGTTCTGTCCTCTTCCATGGTCCTTACCAGATGCATAGAGAATGCATCATTGACCAGTTTGTAGTCTCTGAGGTAATTGGTTCTCTATAGCTGGGGATGATGATCCCAGATATATGCAGTATTTGTGCCTGTGAGCTTTCCATCTGTAACTAAGGCATCAAAAGTGCCTTTATAAGCACAAGAGTAAACAATGTAAGATGTCATGTAAAATGCACAATTTGAACCTCCCAGGTTCATCAACTGCTCGTGCAGAGCATCACTTATTATCTGGCCCCACAGTGGCTTAATGTCTGAATACAGACACATCATGATTATCCCATACATCCAATCCCTCAAACTACCAGCATCAGGTTGGCCTGTTACTTGATTCAGGAGTGCAATCATATATTGGTACTCCTCACTGAAATCATACTTGAACATGTGCACAGGAAGTTTGGCTGCTGCAGGATATGTGTTATTCTCAGCCCGCCATTGATACATGTTCTTCCTGGCTGATTTCTTGTTGGCGTCATACTCTTTTCCTGACTTCTTGAGGTCCACACTCTTAACTTTACTGCCCAGCGGTAATCCAAATGTCTGGGAGAGACCCTTGATGGAGAGGTTTGCATATATCCTCCCATGTTTTACCACCTGCCTCATCTGAGGATTATAATTCCAGACACATTCTATAACCAGCTCCGGGGATTCCATAGAATATGGGAAACCGACAGCGTTCCACATTCCTGACACAAATACTACCTCCAGCACAGGACTCTTGTCATGCCCATCATTCAGTTTAGCTGACCAGGCCTCTAGATTGGTGCTTCCTTGATGGGTGTCTGTAATTGCTCCATACTTGAACAGGACCCCCCTCTGAGAAGAGAACATAGGCCTACTGAATTCCTCTTGACACTTAACGTACTGCTTGTTGGCCATGAGTACCTGCAATTAACAAAATTCCATCTCACAACAGGTATACCCATGTATGCATATTGCCATTGACTTCATAAATCACTATGCCTACTGTATCTTTTCAATACTACTTGATCATATGGATGCATAAACTAGAACTTGCATCATCATACCTAAACAATAATAATAGGATGAGGGTTTCATTTACTTACCTGGTTATGCAAATTTCTCTTCTATACCAGTAGATTGCTAGCGACGTTCTTAATTCAGCTGATGATCACTTCCTTCTGTCTATGAGCTCAAATCGCGCAACAGTAGCTGGTATGCGGATATGGAGGTTGGTGCTCTGTAAAACAATTTTATCGCAGGGTAAATGTGAAAATGGCGGTTGAATTACCTTTTAACCTCGTAGTTAGGGTACATTTAAGGCAACTCTGACAAGTTAGATTACATTCCTTGATTATTCGTGTGAAAATGCAAGATCTCGCCAGGTGTTTCGTTGGGTTCCGGGGTCGGCGGGAACCACCTACCATGTCTGCACGCATTAAATGATAATGGCAGCAACGGGAGCGGGGGGATATCCATATGACAAGATATCATGAGGGCAGGATGATATTCGCCAATATCGGGTTGATTTTCAATATCATCCTCCTCCCTCATAGTGAGACTGTTATCGCGACAAGATTTGGGTGACAAAAGCACCTTTTTGTTGTGTTTGGTACATCAGGAGGATATTTCGATGTATTGGGTGATGTTTTTAAAATATGATGATGACGAGACAAACTTACATGTCTCTCTTTTGGAATATCAGGATGACATCATCATGATATTCATTCTTTGTATCGAAGGGGTATCATGACGTCATCGTCATATTAGACGAACATGATCATGTTTGGAAAATATCCTGTCGAGATGTGAATGTGATGATGATGTCATCGTCAAGTTGGTTCCTTCGTTTAATGGGCTTTGATGACATCATCAGGATATTTGGTAGGGGTGATATTTTACGTCAGGAGGATATTAAGAAATATTGGGTTACATTCGAAAACATGACGCTCGCGATTCAAAAGACCGTTTGATAGGGAAGATTTACTACCACGTAAAGTTGACGTCCGGATATTTGAGCCGCATGACATATCAGGGGATGTTTCAAATATGATGATGATCTTCAAAAAGATGACAGGTTATAAAAATATGATTCCTCCTCTTATGAATATCAGGTTTGACCGAAACTTTGACTGTTCATAATTCTCACATCCTGAGGAATATCAGGATGACGTAAAAGACAAACCTGCATGAATTTTAATACTCTTTTAGAATATGAGGTCACAGACGTGAAATGTGAATTTTGACAAACTGACCTCATATTGGTGACTTACCTCATCTTGACTCCACATGATGATGCACCTGACTTACTTTTACCAAACCGCCAGAGAGCGAACAAGCCAAGCCAAAAGTTGGGTCCCTATTTTGCCAGGTCAAAATGGGGTGTGTTGTGTAACCACACAACAAGTCTCAAAGGGAAATTTGAAAGATTGAAGATGAGAGATGATGAAAATATCACTACCTTTATGCCAAGAGTAAATGAGTTGGTGTGTGGAATTAGGAATGCTGGTGGAGTTCTGGATGAAAATGAGATTATTTGTAAAATTCTCAGATCCCTTCCTACTGCCTACAAAATCAAGGTTGCTGCCATTGATGAATTCAGAGCCCATACAATTGTCACAAGAGAGCAATTGGCTGGCAAACTGGCTGCATTTGAAATGACCAAGTTTGGAGATGATCCCCTCAAGACTAAATCTGCATTCAAAGCCAATGCCTATGTGAAAGGCAAACAAAGATTTGATCTGGGAGAAAACTCTTCAAGGAAGCTGTCATGGTATGATCAAGCAAGAAAAGATATGGAAAAGGAAGAAGCAGAAACATCTCATCTTGAAGCCCTCATTGCAAAGAGACTGCCAAGAGGATTCAGTAAGTATGAAGGAAAATTACCCTTTAAGTGCTTCAACTGCAATAAGATTGGTCATTTTGCTTCAAGATGTCCGGAAAGATCTGCAAGGTCAAATTCTAATAGACAAAGGTTCCAAAAGAACTGTTATTATGTTCATGAAGAAGATGATAATGAAGGAGTAATAGATGATGAATTAGAAATAGGAAACAAATCTGGAAATGAATGGGTGTTTATTACTATCAAGGAAGAAGATCCAATATCCTCTAAATCTGTCAATCATAAGGCTGTAGAAAGAGCTTTGGCTGCCCAAGTTGAAGAAAAGGATGATTGGGTTATTGACAGTGGATGCTCTCATCATATGACAGGTGACAAAGACAAGTTCCTAGACTTAGAAAGGTATGAAGAAGGAATGGTAAAGTTTGGTGATAATTCTACTGGTAGAATTAGAGGTAGGGGAACTATCTCTTTTGATGGAAAGAGTAAAACTGGTAATGTACTATATGTTGAAGGATTGAAGCACAATCTTCTTAGTGTTGGACAGTTGGTAGACAAAGGTTATGATCTCCAGTTCAGGATCTTTGAAAGCTCCGGAACTGAGATTGCATCTGGTACTCAAACAAAAGGTAATATCTTCCATCTAGTTGGTTCTAATAAAAGTTCTTTGTTTGTTTAAGTTGATCAGAGTTGGCTATGGCATAGAAGGATGTGTCATATGAATTTTGATAACATCATCAAGATAAGCAATACTCAGGCTGTAAGAGATCTTCCAAAATTAGTGAAACCTACAAATAGTTTGTGCAAAGAATGTCAGCCAGGTAAACAGAGCAGAGTCTCTTTCAAAAGCAAGGATCAGTCCTCTACTGAATTATTGGAATTAGTTCATATTGATCTATGTGGTCTAACAAGAATCAAGAGTATGCAAGGTGATAGATATTTCATGTTACTGATTGATGACCATTCTTGGATGATGTGGGTTACCTTTCTAAAAGAGAAATCAGAAGCCCTTGAGAAGTTCAAAATCTTCAAAGCTATGGTAGAGAATCAAACCAAATTGAAACTGAAATGTCTGAGGTCTGATAGAGGTGGTGAATTCACATCCGGTGAATTCATAGACTTTTGTGAGAAGCATGACATAAAGAGACAGTTGTCTGCTCCTAGGACTCCACAGCAGAATGGAATAGTTGAGAGAAAGAACCGAACCATCCAGGAAGCATCCAGGACAATGATGATGAAAGCAAATGTTCCTTAGATGTTTTGGAGAGAAGCTGTTAGCACTGTAGTCTATACTCTCAATCGAGTTGAAATCAGAAGCAATACCGGTAAGACTCCTTATGAACTTTGGTTTGGTATAACTCCTACTGTGAGATATTTCAGAGTATTTGGCAGCAAGTGTTACATCAAAAGAGATGAAGATCTAGGAAAGTTTGATGCTAGAAGTGATGAAGGAATTTTCTTGGGTTACTCCACTCAAAGCAAAGCATATCAGTGTTACAATAAGAGACTGAGAAAGATGATAGAAAGTACAAATGTGAAGGTTGATGAAGGAATTGAGAAGCCCTCAATGTTTTATGAATATGATGAAGATGATCAGAATGATTCTCTGGTTCAAGGAGCTCAATCCTCCTCTGAAAGTTAGATTCAGACTGATCCAGTAAATTAGGAAGAAGGGGTTTGTCTAAATGAGCCTGATCAAGAAACTGTAGTGCAATAAACTCCCAAAGTTCCAAGGTATGTAACTCTAAACCATTCTAAAGATCAGATCATAGGTGACAAAAATAAAGGGGTACAAACAAGGAGGAGAATTGCTCAAAATTCAAATGAATACTGTCTGATTTCAAAGATTGAACCTAAGACAATAAATGAAGCTTGCAATGATGAAAACTGGACCAAAGCAATGGAGGAAGAGTTGATGCAAATTGAAAAAAATCACACTTGGGATCTTGTTCCTAGACCTAGAAACAAGAATGTGATTGGAACCAAATGGGTCTTCCAGAACAAACTAAATGAAGTTGGTGAAGTAATCAAAAACAAAGCCAGATTGGTCTGCAAAGGCTACTCTCAAATAGAAGGAATTGATTTTGAAGAAACCTTTGCTCCAATGGCAAGAATTGAAGTAGTCAGATTATTTCTTGCATTTGTTGCCTTCAAAGACTTCAAGGTATATCAAATGGATGTCAAGTCTGCCTTCCTAAATGGTGATTTGGAAGAAGAAGTTTACATTGAACAACCGGATGGATTTCAATTGTCTGATCATGATGATATGGTCCGCAAGTTGAAGAAAGCACTGTATGGATTGAAGCAAGCCCCAAGAGCATGGTATGAAAGGTTGGATAAGCATCTTGTGCAAATTGGTTTCAACAAAGGTACTACTGATAGTAATCTATATTTCTAAATAGATAATGAAAACATCTTGATTGTTGAAGTATTTGTTGATGATATCATCTTTGGAGGAAGAGACAGTATGTGTAAAACCTTTGCAAATCAAATGAAAAGTGAGTTTGAAATTTCAATGCTTGGTGAAATGAATTTCTTCTTGGGTCTGCAAATTACTCAGACAAAGAAAGGCATCTTTATCTCTCAGACCAAATATGTGAAAGAATTATTGAGGAAATTCGGAATGGAAGATTCAAAGCCAATGAACACTCCTATGGCAACCAGATGTAAGTTGAGCAAAGATGATGACTCTCCTAAGATAGATCAGACCAAGTACAGATCAATGATTGGAGGACTATTGTATCTTACTCAGACTAGACCAGATATAATGTAGGCTATTGGTCTTGTGGCAAGATTCCAGGCTGATCCTAGAGAATCTCATGTCATGGCAATCAAAAGAATTTTTAGGTACTTAAAAGGAACAATTGAGTATGGCCTATGGTATCCTAGAGATCAGGATTTTTCTCTTCATGCATATACAGATGCAGATTGGGTAGGAGATGTGGATGATAGGAAGAGTACAAGTGGAGGAGCATTCTTTTTGGGAAAAAGGTTGGTTTCTTGGCTAAGCAAGAAACAAGAGGCAATATCCTTGTCTACAACTGAAGCAGAATACATTGCAGTAGCAAGTAGTTGCACTCAAATCTTATGGATGAAGCAGATGCTAAGAGACATTAAAGTTGAATATGAGGAGCCTATCACAATTTTTTGTGATAATTCAATTGCAATAGTAAATCTAAGAATCCGGTATTACATTCTAAGACCAAGCACATATCTATCAAGTTTCACTTTCTGAGAGAACAAGTGAACAAGGATGAAGCAGAATGGAGTATGTACCCTCCAAGGATCAGATTGCAGATATTTTTACTAAACCTCTTCCCAAGGACTCTTTTGAGTATCTCAGGGAGAAGTTAGGGGTCATGGCCCCTCTAATGATGAACTAGGATGCACTGATGTGTATCAGTCCGATGGATATCACAGTCATATCTTATGATCTGGATTGATGATGGGGAGCTGCTACTAAGGGGGAGCAGCTGGTATGATTCTGATGTGTTAGAATTGCAAGTATGAGCCCTTTGCCATTGATGTCAAAGGGGGAGAGAAGACATGTGAAAAAAAAGTAGTTGATGATCAAAGGGGGAGTAGTAAAGGAAGAGAAGACATGTGAAGAGTTGTTACTGATAGGGGAAGCTATGACAGAAAGGAGAAGTTCTTGTCTTGATGGTTTTTCACATCATATGTTGCCATTAATGACAAAGGGGGAGATTGTTGCAAGTATTAGGTTAACCAGTGTTGTCATTGATGTCAACATACTCATATTACTCAATGAGAAGGATTGGATGAGCTGTGTGCTGAGGATATTGAGAAAATTAGTCTCAATCAGGAATAGTGAAGAACAGTGATGAGATGAAGGCAAAAGTACTCAATAGGTTGAGGATTAGAAGATGTGGATTAAAGGGTTTGTAGATATGAGTCTTGAGATGTTCCAGTTAAGATATCAGAGGTCCGCATGAAGATATGAAGAAGTTGTGATCGATCAAGTAGAACCGGTTTCGGGAGATGCTCCAGAGTGACAGGGTGTTACAAAAAGGTCCGGTGAGATCCAGAAGTGCATTGCCCTATTCTGTGGACTAGAAGGAGTGTTTGGGATGTCCTTGTGATGTGTCATCTTGATTTGTACATAGTTTGGAGGTTCAGAAGCACATTCTTCAGTATGACAGTGGTGATAGACTATGTTCTTGAAGTTCCGGATGAAGAAGAGAAGAGATTCTAGTAAGTAGAGGAAGTGCGGATGTACCTGGTCATTCAGCCAAGGCTGTGAAGGTTCTTGGATCATGTTGAGGTTGTGTTGTCGGTCCGCATTAGTGTTAGAGCCCGGAATTGGAGATATACTTCCGGATGAAGATGTTCTTGTTCAGACTGGCCGACCGGATGAGTTATTCATCTTGCGAATGTTCTTGAGGATGATTGCCGACTTAGATGATTGTTCCTAAGTCGATGCCTTATATAAATAAAGGTTTGTGAATTCATTTCAGTGTGTGTCATGGAGCAGATGAGTGTGGCATAGCGAAGAGAAGTGTGAAAGGTAGAGCATGAGTTTTTGGGCTTAAATGGAACTGATCCAGACATGGTAAAGATGTCAATCTCTAGTTCAAGTTTGTAATACTTGTTACTTTGTAGACAATGTGTCTCTTGTAGGTAGTGTGCCTCCTTGTGAACAGTGTGCTTGGGTAGTGAGCCCTAATTGGCATGTGCCATCCATTTTTTCTTATTCTTCTAATAGAGAATAATCCTTGGGTTAATCACCCTGTGGTTTTTCCCTTAACCGAGTTTTCCATGTCAAAATCTTGGTGTCTAATGTGTTGATGTTTATCTGCTCCAGTGTTTATGCTTTACGCTTTCATGAATGGTTAATTGATATACTATTAACTAACAAAGAAGAATCAAGTGTTTAAAGTAGAAGCAAGTTTTTGTACAACTGATTCACCCCCCCTCTCAGTTGTGTGCCCTAGATCTAACACACTTCTCCTATACACTTCCACTTTTCCATATGTACATGGTGTACTTCTATTTTATAGTTGAAAGAAATTTTCTTACCATCTTGGTGTATAAGATTAGGATGGCATTATGAAATTCACTTGAATATGTTGTGACTCCTTGTGCCTCTATCCCTTATTTTCCTACAACCTATTCTCCATATTATCCTTCTACATCATTTTGCTTATCACTTATAATCACATTATCTCTTGTTACTTTTTGATCTTTGATCTTCTATCAACTTTATTTGAAACTTGACCTTTTTCTCTTTCATTCTATTTACCACTCTATCATCACACCGAACATTACACTTTTTGGGGCATAGTCTTACTTGTTCAGATCCTATTTTTATATTAGTTTATTTTCATTATCTTTTTCACTCTATCATCTCTTTGGGACATTTCTCTCTTTTTCCCGTTGGGGAATCTACATTGACATTACAACCATCTTATTACTCCACACCTACTTACTCCCTTCTCCTTGATTATTTTCCTCTATCATCCACACATCTTATTGTAATAGGGGTAAATTGATTTTATTTATTTCAACCTTCTAATTTCTTGTAGATAGAGATCTTAAAACATAAAACTATAGTTTTTGATATACAATCTAACATAGTGATTTAAATGTAAATAAATGTATTTCACTTAATCAAAACTATGCTCATTCCCTAGACAAAGTACTATGGTTTTTTTCTTTACAACTAAGAGAAAATAGAAAAACTAAGTTCATGTAGTTATAAAATCTAGAAAGTGGATATAGAAATAGAAACCTAGAGTAATACATTGGAATCTCGAGAAGGTATTAGAAAGCATATGCAATAGAAATTGTAGTGCACTTCATAGATGCAACACAAGTAGACTCACGTCCATTTATGTTTTGTAGTCCTTTGCACTGAAAATCATAAAAATTACATAGGAAATGAAGGACCTGGGTGGCAAGGACACAATGCAAGTACCTAGTAATATAAAATAATAACTTGAACATAGGAATTTAATGAAAGTGTATACCTCATGACTTGTAGTGTATTCATGTGTATACTTCATTATTGATGTATATTCAAGTGTATACTTCATGACCTATGCGTATTCATGTGTATACTTCATGACTTACGCATATTCATGTGTATGCTTTGTGACTTACGTGTATCCATGTGCATACTTCATGTATATTACATGTATTTACGCGTATGCTTCATTCCTTACGTACATTCATGTATATGCTTCATATCTTACATGTATTCAAGTGTATACCTCATGACTTGTAGTGTATTCATGTGTATACTTCATGGCTGATGTGTATTCAAGTGTATACTTCATGACAAGTACATGTATTCGTGACTTATGTATATTCATGTGTAAGCTTTGTGACTTACGTGTATCCATGTGCATACTTCATGTATATTACATATATTTATGTGTATGTTTCATGCCTCATATCTTACATGTATTTATGTGTATACTTCGTGCATTACGTGTATGCTTCATGCTTCATGTATTACGTGTATTTATGTGAATACTTTGTGTATTATGTTTATGCTTCATGCTTCTTATATTACATGTACTTATGTGTATACTTGGTGTATTATGTGTATGCATCATGCTCCATGTATCACATGTATTTACATGTATACTTCATGTATTACATGTATTTACATGTATACTTCGTGTATTATGTGCATGCTTCATGTTCAATGTATTACGTGTATCTATGAGTATGCTTCATACTTCGTGTAGATTATCATGTGTACTTATATTCTTCATGCCTTGCATGTATTTATGTGTATACTTCGTAGATTATATATGTTTCATGCTTTGAGAGGAGAACATAATGGATATTTGTTTTATAGAATAGATATCTATTTTACAAAATGGATATCTGTTTTGTAGAAGGGATATCTGTTGCCCAAAGAATTGGGCTTTAGGTAATGGATATCCGTTATGTAAAAGCCAAAAAATAAAATGAATGTTGTTGGGTCTGACAACCATGCCCATAGACCCTCTGCTATCAAAAAACCTGTGATATCTACTTGTTATAGTAGAAAAAACACTTTTATCCACTTTTGGACACACAATTTGCTTGTTACAATCATAAGGGTGATATTTTTGTTCCCCTAATGGGGACCAACAGTCATCGTAAAGAAAAAAGGAGGAAAGTTACATTGGAGGAAATTGAAGCAATTAGGGAAAATGATAGAGCAAGGAAGAGGATTGGAAGAGTGGGTTTGGTGGATGCTCATAAGGTGAAGCTTCTTTTTTACCATCTAATGACATGTAAATTGAAGGTGTTAATGTTGATTATAATGAATGTTTAAATAAGAATGAAATTGACCATGATATTGCAAATGAAAATGTTGCAAAATGTTATGAAACACCTATTGATAAGAGCAATACCATGGACAAAGAAGAAGAAGAAAAAAAAAGATGTGCGATTGAAGAAAGTGGATATGAACCTCATGATGTTGAATTTGCACTCCATAATCCATTTGTTTATAAAATTGACGGGGTTGATAACATGGATGAAACAATGAAAATCAAAGTGTCTCCAAATTACATAAGAAGGGAGGATGTTTCTCAAGAAGAGAATAAGCATGATGAAATTAGAAAACATCCAAGAACCCAAAAATGGTTACTTGAAATTGATGAGAACATAATGGAAAAACTTGAAGGCAAGAGGTCATCATGAATGGTTCAGTTATGGGCTTCAAAACTCTTTAATGAATACCTTTAGAATAAAACATTAACCAAACAATGCCAACTTTTTGTGCAATTACTAAATATGTACAAAATGAGACGTTTACTAAAGAAATTAAAGATTCAGTTAAACAAAGTGTCCAATCAGAATAAAATTATTGTTAGAAGCCTTTTCAATGCACTCAATTCTATTGGAAAAACTAGCAAGGAGAAATACAAAAGATCTGGCCATAGATTTATAACAACCTCAATAGTAAGCAAACATTAAGAAAGACTCGATTAATGAGGCAAACTTGTGTTGACTTAAGATTGAATCGTAAAACATTGTCAAAAGCACTAGCATTAAGATCAAGACTAGATAGTCCTCTTGGAAATGATTCTTGCTCTTTCAGTGGTAGGCTTCCACGAGTTGATAAGAAGCTAATCAATAATGTAAAGGAAGAAATTGAACGATTTTGCCACACTAACTCTAGGGTACCACTGAAAGCAAAAGATGTTTTAAAGTTAAGAATTGGTGATAAAGACTGCACACCACATCCTAAGCATTACTTAGAATGTAGCAAAACAATATTGTGAAACACACCCAGGTATGACAATCTCACAAAGAGCATTTGAATCTCTTAAGCCATTTTATTGTGTTTCTCTTAAAATTCATAATACATTTTGTTGCAAATACCATGTAGAGTTTTTTGTGTATCATGAATTATTATGCAATATTCATCCTACTTTGCACACTAATGAAATGTTACAGAAGTGTGGTACAATTCATCTACCAATGCCATCTAGGGACTTATTAGATTTATTTCTATGTATTAGATATGATGGTTGCATTTTCTACAAGAATGATTGTTTAAATGAAAAGTTTTTACAATGTGGTGGGTTATCAAAGTTTGTATTATGTTTTCATGAGGGTAGCGAGCATGATTTTAGAAAGAGAATGGTTGAGAAAAAGAGATATGAGATAGTGAAATACAATTTGAAAAGTGGAGGTGAAGGTTATAGATGTGAGTTGATTGTAAGAGAGGTAAGTATTGCTGATTTTATTGATGATTTTAAGAAAAATCTTTTCTACAAGTATGCCAGACACAACCACAGGTCTTGATGGTTAGAGCAATTATTTAGGATATGTAGACTTTTTCCCAATTAAAACTATTTTCTCTATAGTTGATTTTGCAGAAAACTACACGTTGCAACCCCAAAATGAAGTGCAATCCCAGTATTGCAATTCTATTCAGATTGCTATTTTTGTTCACATCACATACAGACATGCTCTCGAGAGTATAGAAGAAAATAGGATTATTGTCAGAGAATACCATTTTTACATGAGTGATGATTGATCTCATTCATCAAAGTATGTGCAATATTGTTTTCAACAATTTAATGGGTTCTTGCAAGAAAAAGATATTAGAATGGATCAACATCTCATTTGGTCAGATAATTGCACCGGTCAATTCAAGAATGATCGTATGTTCTATTGGTTGAGAAGAATGCATGTAGAGAATGGTATACCTCATATTTGGATTTTTTTTAAGCTGGGCATAGAAAAGGTGAACATGATGGAGCGGGTGCATGCGTGAAGAGAGCTCTTTTTAAAGAACAACTAAAGATTAGAGGTGGTGCTACATTCTGTGATGTAGATTCTATTTTCAAGTGGTGCAACTATGCATTGTCACAAGGAGTGGCTCTTGATTCAGAAGTGCACAGGTTCTTTTGGTTGGTTGATGAGGGGATATCAAGAGAGAAATTAGATTGTCAGAGAATCAATGAATTGTCAAAGATGCATTCATTTCAAAGCTCAGATGTAAGTCAATGGAGTATTTGGACATGAGTGTTAGCTTGTTTTTGTCAGAGTTGTATTAAATGTGATTGGAATAATTTTGAGTCAAGTGAGTGGGTAGATGCATGGATTCCATAATATTTAATCTCTTTATCTCAAGGTCAATAATATTTAGTCAATGACATGGAGAGCTCATTTGACTATGAACATCTTTTAGACCTTGTACAACCAGGTCATGTTTATGCAGTTGTTGCATCATATGGAAATGAAGAGAGATCAAACTATTGGTTGGCATGATGTGTACAGGGAAAACAAAAACTAACACTACCTACAACAGATGATGATGTGTTCACATATCCTATAGGATAAGTTGTTATTGCTGGGACTTGGTTGTGAACATAAATGATTAGAAAGAATGGCATCCATGTCTTTGAAGAATTTGAGAAGCATAAAACCATATTGATGTATTTGCATCTAGTTGTAGCAACAAATGTTAAGTTACTAAAGCATCATGCAAAACCAAAAACAAAACAACTATGGACAATTAGTAATACTAATCATGAAGCAATATTGGATACTATGAAGGTAAGAGATGACCCCTCAGGTACGCTTGATTAGCATTTAAACTTCCAAATGGACAGGTATGACAATTTTTATCTTAACCTATTCTTGTTTTTTCTATTTTTAAGAATTGTTTTATTAAAAATCTTGTTTCTTTAACTATAATGCGTGCTTTTGACTATACATGACTGTGAATAAGGTTATTTTGCATGGCATCATAGATTATTTTGCATGGTATTATAGGTTATTTTGACTATACCTGAGGTACGATTTTTAGTGTTCATCTGTATTTCTTAATATTTTACTTTCTAGCTTTTTCTACATACTAATTTCTAAATTCATTTTGTGCATATCCTTCAATCAAGGCATTCCATGAGATGACATGTATTTGATGTGTTCTGCCAAACAATTCATGTTCCTTGTCTATGCTTTCACATTTTGCAAACATGTGTCATAGGGTAATTGCAACTACAACATATGAAACAAATTCTCATATCCTTCATGCTTTGATGGATGTCCATACCCTGTTCCAAAGATCCCATTTTGGCACATGCAGGGAGGATGCTAGCAAAGGTTGTGGAATTTGGATTTACACTTGCCAATTGCATTTTCTTGAAAGTGTCTAAAGCCTTTTTCAACAAATCCATTTTGTTCATATCTTGCAATCATGACATTCCATTAGACCACATTTCTTTAAAGTCTTCCACCAAATAGTTCATGTGCTTTGCCTATGCTTCCTCACTTTGCATTCATGTCTCCTAGGGTAGTTGTAACTACAACATCTGATAGTTTTCCCATATCCTTCATGCTTTGATGCTAGCACATGCAGGGAGGATGCTGGCAAAGGTTGTGGAATTTGGCTTTACACCCGCCAATTGCATAAAAAAATGGACACTTAGGAAGGTTGTATGTAGCTATAGGATCATGCAACAATCTCTTGGCAGCCCCATTTTCCTTTATGAAAATACTCATGATAGTGTTGAAGGAACAAAACTATTTATGTACATTAGTCCACTATGACTATCATAGTATTTGAGTCCTTTGGAAACCTTCCTTCAAACTTTCTCCTTCATAATCCTTAGTGTTTTGACCTCATCATTGCCCCTTGGATGGTCTTCACACTTCCTAAGACAACACCTAGCTTCTCCTTTCCATGGGGTCAGTGCAAGAAGTTGGATCCACTTTTTGGCCAAAAAGTGGAAGTGTTTTCCCTAATTTTCAGAATTTGTCACATTTGACCTAAAAATTTGAAGCACTTAAATGTTGAATCTTAAAAAAAGTTAGTAATATGAAATGTAGTCCTCGGAGTCTAGTTTCCAAATATGTAATTTATTTTAATACCCAGATGATACAAATTAATTTCCAATATGCATCTCTAAAAAACACTATTTAAAAGTCACTTTTTTTTACCATACCATGCATATGTATGACCAACATAATCTGACCTAAATAAAAGTATTTTTCTAAATCCTTTTGGGGAAAGATGTGTAGTACAGTAAAGTTTGATGAGGATATTTTTTTATAATTTTTTTCCAAATATTTTTTTTAATTAATTTTTTATTAGCCCTAATTGTTGTATTTGAAAACCCCTTGTGTACAGTGAACATAATTTGAGCAAAAATAATCATAAAATAATTTTTTTTTCATTGTGTAAAGAATGATGTGTAGATTGATGACATATAATTTTTTTTTAATTTAAAAATTGAAAGTTATTAAAAAAATGCAAACACCTATCATTTCAAGTTTTTGGACCATTTTTCTCATAAATTAATTAATACATAGAAAATCAATTCTAATAAAAAAATTACATATTTGAAAACTACACATCATCATCTATAATGGGTTTTAATTTTGTAAATAATTTCAAAAAAAAATGTTGTCAGCCATATAGGTAAATTCAATCTTTCCTATTGTTCTGTACTTAGACAAATACTTGCAAGTCCTCGAGGTCGGCTACCCATGCCTTTCGCAAGCCTAAAACCAAACCAAAAATGCGGGTGTGAAATTCAAAATTTTAAAAATAGGTACTCGTTCTAAAAAACAATAAAAAACAAAATGGGTACCCATTCTAAAAATAATAAAAATCAAAATGGGTACCCATTTCTAAAAACAATAAAAAAACAAAATGGGTACCCGTTTTAAAATGGGTACCCATTCTTTTAAAAAAATGGGTACCCGTTTTAAAATGGGTACCCATTCTAGGCTGGGGCGCCCGTTCCTAAATAGGTACCCATTTTTTTTAAAATGGGTACCCATTCTTGTCAAGATTTTTTTTTGCCCAACACTTCCCCTATATGTGAACCCAACTTCTTTCTTTTATTGCATGGTCATCCTTCATAAAATGATGGAAATCATTTATTTTATGATTTTCCTAAGGCATGACAATGCTCCATAATCAACAACAATTATTTTTATTTGAAAGCCTCCTTGAAACCTTATGTTTCTTTCTTCTAGATGGTGGTTCACTTCATTGCTAGGTCATTCTCTTGATGAACCTTGGAGGTGACATCATTTATGGTAATCCTTTTGGCACATGGACTACCTTCCACAACACTTCCCTCATACCCTCATAACTATCATAGGGCAGAGTATGACTGTTTTTTAGAAATTAGGACAACACTGGCCCTCTGCCTCCATTTTGTGTTCTTGTCCATGCAACAATACTTCATATAAATGACAAGTTTTAGGTTATGAATCCCCCTTTTAAATGATGCTAATTACCTCTATGTTGCCACTAATAACCTATAACAATCCTATAACTGATCATTAATTTACAACAAGAGTTACACATGTGATTGAAGTATGTACAACCCTCATCCACTAAACTTGCATGGCTACATGCAAATAGAACACAAGAAAAGATTACAATGTTAGGATAAGTTCCAAAGTGCTTGATTAATTCAAAGATTTTGAGAACATCCTTGCAAAATACATTTTGTACATATCCTACAATCATGACATTCCATGATACCACATTTCTTTGAGGCATCATGTCAACTAGTTCACTGCCCTTGTCTATGCTTCCACATTTTGTATACATTTCTCCCAGGGTAGTTGCAACTACAACATCTGATAGAATTACCATATCCTTTATTCTTTTATGGATGTCCATACACTATTCCAAATATCACATTTTAGCATAGGATGGGATGATATTGGAAAAGGTTGTGGAATTTGGCTTTACACCCACCAATTGCATTTTTAAAAATGTTTGTACAACCTTATCAAGAAATCAATTTTTTACATCTTGCAATCATTGCATTCCATGAGATGACATCTATTTGAAGTGTTTTGTCAAACAATTCATGTGCCTTGTCTATCCTTCCACACTTTGCATACATGTCTACTAGGGTAGTTACAACTACATAGTCTAACAAAATCCCGCTTTATGTTTTGATGGATGTCCATGTACCCTGTTTCAAAGATCCCATTTTGGAACAAGAACAAAGGATTCTAGAAAAGGTTGTTCATATGGTTTAGTATAATATTCCTATTCACCACCATGACCATGTTCATATGGACTAGTATAACAGTCCTAGTATAACAATCCTATAACTGATTTTCTTAAAATTTTCTAAAACAACAAATCTATTTTGTGCATATCTTGCAATCATTGCATTCCATTAGACAACATCTCTTTGAGTTGTTTTGTCAAATAGTTTACATGGCTTGTCAAATAATTCACGTGGCTTGTCAAATTATTTTATGTTATAAATTTAGGTTGTGGTCTTAGTAGGGTATCAAATTAGCATCATTTAAGACTACCATCTTCTAAGGGGACATTGTCAACATTCACAATTTAAAGGAGAAGTGAACAATCCATGCAAAGGAGAAGGAGGGTATATACAAGATGATACAAAGGGATTTATAAATGAAAGTGTTTTAAGTTTTTTTTGCTTGACATATTTTAATATACAAATGCAGGTGTTTTGGAGAATAGAGCAATTGTACATTCAAGGTACTGAGATTCTGGTTAAAGCATTTAGCTTTCATTTTGGAGACATTCGATAAAATTCCTAAGGTGACATATAAGACATCTTTCATCAAACTTCTTATAAAAATATTTAGTTAGTTGTACTTAATGGTGTTTACTTTGCTTAAAAAAATTTTAACTTATAAATGCAGGTGTTTTTGACTATAAAGCTATTGTATTCAAGGGATTGAGATCAGTGGTTAAAGCATTTAGCTTCCATCATGGAGACATTTTTTATATTTTATATTTGTATATTTGTATATTTTGTATATCCTATGAGGAGATTATGACCATAATATAATAATGTTTCCATCTTACATATCCTCTTAGTGTTTCTTCACATCTGGTGCTAATAATTGATAACCATTTCATGTGATTTTAGTAGTACACTCTTAAATGTGTGTTTTCTCATTATGTTTAATGGTAAATTTGATGGTCATATATGTAGTGACTTGATGTCATCAATATTTTAACAATAAACTAGTATATATCTTCAAATCAGTCCCAAAAACCTCTTAAAATCACATGTCTCCCCTATGAAAACTAGGGTATTTGCCAGTACATTATTCCCTAAGAGCAAAGTCACTTAAGATCCTAAGAGCAAAAACCTTGCCATGTGCCATTATTTTTGTTCTGCTCATTGTGGGGCAGAACTGACTATGCCAACGCGTCAAGGTGGGCGGGTAAATGCTAGGGGAGGTCTCATTTCATAGGCCAAGTGTCCCAATCATTCCAGGCAGTAGGCTACCAACAAAGTCCCTTAAGATCCCTAGGACCAAAAAACTGCCAAACTTTGATAGAGTAGTTCTCAGAATTCATGGCAGCTGGGAATGTTCTATTTGGAGCTACAGGTGTATGTGGGGTCCATCCACAATAACCTCTCTCAGTTTTGGTAAACTTCAATCCGTTTGACCATGCCAAAATCAAATGCATTCTTGCAAAATGCTTTAGTTTCATGCAGTGGAAAGGTGCTAGGAGTGAAATTTTGCATTCCATAGCTCGTGGGACCAAATGGACTGCGCCAACTCATTGGGGTGGGCAAGTAAATTTTAGGGGAGGTCTTGTTTCGTGTGCCAAGCATCCCAATCATTTGAGGCAACAGGCTACCAGTAAAGTCACTTAAGATCCTAAGAGCAAAAACTACCAAACTTTGACAGAACAGTTCTCATAATTCATGGCAGCTGGGAACATTCCATTTGGACCTACAGGTGTAGGTGGGGGTCATCCACAATAACCTCTCTCTATTTTGGTCAACTTTAATCTGTTTGACAGTGCCAAAATCAAATGCATTCTTGCAAAATGCTTAAGTTTCATGTAGCACAACCTTGCCAGGTGCCATATTTTTTGTTCTACTCATCGTGGGGCCAAATCGACTACGCCAACATGTCAGGGAGGGTGGGTAAATGATAGGGGATGTCTCATTTCATGGGCCAAGTGTCCCAATCGTTTCGAGCAGCATTGATAAACTCCCTTAAGATCCCTAAGAGCAAAAAACTGCCAAAATTTGATGGAGTAGTTCTCAAAATTCATGGTAGATAGAAACATTTTTTCTGGACCTATAGGTGCATGTGGAGTTTGTCCACAATAACCTCTCTTGGTTTTGGTCAACTCAAATCTGCTTGACCGTGGTGAAATCAAATGCATTCTTACAAAATGCTTTAGTTTCATGCAGCACAACCTTGCTAGGTACCATATTTTTTGTTTTGGTCATCGTGGGGCTGAATTGACTATGCCAACATGTCGGGGTGGGTGGGTAAATACTAAGGGAGACCTTGTTTCATGGGCCAAGCATCCTAGTCATTCCAGGAAGGAGGCTACTGGCAAAGTCCCTTAAGATCCCTAAGACCAAAAAACTACCAAACTTTGACAGAGCAGTTCTCAGAATTCATGGTAGCAGGAAATGTCCTGTTTGGACCTACAAGTGCATGTGGGGTCCTTCCAAAATAACCTCTCCCAGTTTTGATCAACTCAAATCCATTTGACTGTGCCAAAATCAAATGCATTCTTGCAAAATGCTTCAGTTTTATGCATCTCAACCTTGTCAGGTGCCATATTTTTTGTTCTGCTCATCATGGGGCCGAACCGACTACACCAACGCATTGGGGTGGGTGGGTAAATGCTAGGGGAGGTCTTGTTTCATGGGCCAAGCATCCCAGTCATTCCAGACAATAGGCTATCAACAAAGTCCCTTAAGATCTCTAAGACTAAAAAACTGCCAAAATTTGATGGAGTAGTTCTTAGAATTCATGGTATATGGGAATGTTCTGATTAACCTATGGGTGTATGTGGGGTCCATCCACAATAACCTCTCTCAATTTTGGTCAACTACAATCCGTTTGACCGTGCTGAAATCAAATGCATTCTTGCAAAATGCTTCAGTTTCATGTAGTGGAAAGGTGCTAGGAGTGACATTTTGCATTCCATAGCTCGTGGGGCTGAACGAACTATGCCAACACATTGAGGTAGGTAGGTAAATGCTAGGGGAGGTCTCATTTAATGTTCCAAGCATCCCAATCATTCGAGGTAACAGGCTACCAGCAAAGTCACTTACGATCCTAAGAGCAAAAACTGCCAAACTTTGATGGAACAATTATCAGAATTTGTGGTAGATGGGAACATTCCATTTGGATCTATAGGTGCATGTGGGGTCCATCCACAATAACCTCTCTCAGTTTTGGTCAATTCAAATCTATTTGACCATGCCGAAA
Source organism: Cunninghamia lanceolata (assembly GCA_027924645.1). NCBI lineage: Eukaryota > Viridiplantae > Streptophyta > Pinopsida > Cupressales > Cupressaceae > Cunninghamia > Cunninghamia lanceolata. The sequence continues at coordinate 14,306,616 of BSBN01000193.1, forward strand.
TCAAATGCATTCTTGTAAAATGCTTCAAATTCATGCAACACAACCTTGCCAGGTGCCATATTTTTTATTTTTCTCATCATGGGACTGAATTGACTACGCTAACACATTGGGGTGGATGGGTAAATGTTAGGGGGGGTCTCATTTTGTGTGCCAAGCGTCCCAGTCATTTTAGACTGTAAGCTACCGACAAAGTCAAAAGTTGCTAGGACTGAAATTTTGCATTCCACAGGTCATGGGGCTGAACTGACTGTGCCAACACATCTAGGTGCGTAGGTAAATGCTAGGGGAGGTCTCGTTTCATACACCAAGTGTGTCAGTCATTCCAGGCTGCAAGCTACCGACAAATTCGAAAGGTGTTAGGAGTGACATTTTGCATTCCATAGCTCATGGGGCTGAATGGACTACTCCAATGCATTGGGGTGGGTAGGTAAATGCTAGGGGAGGTCTTGTTTCATGTTCCAAGGGTCGCAGTCATTCCAGGTTGTAAGCTACCGGTAAAGTCACTTTATCGGTAGCTTACGGCCTGGAATGACTGGGACGCTTGGTGCATAAAACGAGACCTCCCCTAGCATTTACCTACTAACCCCGACGTGTTGGTGCAGTCAGTTCAGCCCCATGACTAGCAAAATGAAAAATATGGCACCTAACAAGGTTGTACTGCATGAAACTTAAGCATTTTGCAAGAATGCATTTAATTTCGGCACAGTCAAACAGATTGGAGTTGACCAAAATTGAGAGAGGTTATTGTGGATGGACCCCACATACACCTGTAAGTCCAAACAAAATGTTCACAGCTCCCACGAATTTTGAGAACTATTCCGTCAAAGTTTGGCAGTTTTTGCTCTTAGGATCTTAAGTGACTTTGCTGGTAATCTGCTGCCTTAAACGATTGGGACACTTGGCACATGAAATGAGACCTCCCCTAGTATTTACCTGACCACCTTGATGCGTTGGTGCAGTCTGTTCGGCCCCACGAGCTATGGAATACAAAATGTTACTCCTAGCACCTTTCCACTACATGAAACTGAAGCATTTTGCAAGAATGCATTTGATTTTGGCATGGTCAAATGGATTGGATTTGACCAAAATTGAGAGAGGTTATTATGGATAGACCCCATGTGTAGCTGTAGGTCCAAATGAAATATTCCTAGCTGCCACGAATTTTGAGAACTACTTCATCAAGGTTTGGTAGGTTTTTGGTCTTAGGGATCTTAAGGGACTTTGCCAATAGCCTACTTCTCGGAATGACTAGGATGCTTGGCCCATGAAATGAGACCTCCTCTAGCATTTATCTACCCACCCTGACACATTGGTGTAGTCATTTTGGTCCCATGATGAGCAGAATAAAAAATATGGCACCTAGCAAGTTTGTGCTGCATGAAACTTAAGCATTTCACAAGAATGCATTTGATTTTGGCATGGTCAAACGGATTGGAGTTGACCAAAACTGAGAGAGGATATTGTGGAGAGACCCCACATGCACCTGTAGGTCTAAATGAAACATTCCCAATTGCAACAAATTCTGAGAACTATTCCGTCAAAGTTTGGTAGTTTTTGCTCTTAGGATCTTATGTGACTTTGTTGGTAGCTTACTGCTTCGAACGATTGGGATGCTTGGCACATGAAAAGAGACATCCCCTGTCATTTAACCACCCACCCCAATGCGTTGGCACAATTCATTCAGCCCCACGAGCTATGGAATGCAAAATGTCACTCCTAGCAACTTTCCACTGCATGAAACTAAAGCATTTTGCAATAATGCATTTAATTTCGGCATGGTCAAATGTATTAGATTTGACCAAAACTGAGAGAGGTTATTGTGGACAGACCCCACATGAACTTGTAGGTCTAAATAGAACATTCCCAGATGCCACGAATTTGGATAGCTACTTCGTCAAAGTTTGGTATTTTTTGCTCTTAGGGATCTTAAGTGACTTTGCCGGTAGCCTGCTACATCGAATAATAGGGACACTTGGCACATGAAACCCCTAGAATTTAATCACCCATCCTGATGTATTGGCATAGTCGGTTCAGCCCCACAACAAGCAAAACAAAAAATATGGCACCTAGCAAGGTTGTGTTGCATGAAACTTAAACATTTTGTAAGAATGCATTTGATTTCGGCACGGTCAAACGGATTGGAATTGACCAAAAAAGAGAGGTTATTGTGGATGGACCCCACATGCACTTGTAGGTCTAAGGAGAACATTCCTAGTTGCTAGGAATTCAGATAACTGCTCCATCAAAGTTTGGCATTTTTTGCTCTTAGGGATCTTAAGTGACTTTACCGGTAGTCTGCTGCCCTGAATGACTAGGACACTTGGCGCATAAAATGAGACCTCCCCTAGCATTTACCTACCCACCTTGATAATTTGGCATAGTCAATTCGGTCCCACGATAGTAGAACAAAGAATATGGCACATGGCAAGGTTGTGCTGCATGAAACTGGTGCATTTTGCAAGAATGCATTTGATTTCAGCACAGTCAAACAGATTGGATCTGACCAAAACTGAGAGAGGTTATTGTGGATGGACCCCACCTATATCTCTAGGTCCAAACAAAACATTCTCAGCTACCGTGAATTCCAAAAACTGCTCCGTCAAAGTTTGGCAATTTTTGCTCTTAGGATCTTAAGAGACTTTACCGGTACACTGTAGCCCAATTTGATTTGGACACATGGGTAATGAAACAAGGCCTCCACTAGCATAAACCCACCCACCCTGACCTGTCAGCACCATCTGTTAGGTCCCATGAGGTGAAGAATGCAAAATATGGCTCCTGACACCTTTACACCACATGTCACTGAGTCATTTTTCAAGAATGCATCCGCCATTGGCACGATCAAACAATGTTGAGTTGGTCAAAACTGAGAGATGATATTGTGGAGGGGCCTAACATCCAGCTGTAGGTCCAAATGGATCATTCTTGGGTGCCACAAAGTACGAGAGCTACTCCGTCAAAGTCTGGCAATTTTTTGCTCTTAGGTCTCTTAAAAGACTTTGCTGGTACACTGTAGCCCGATTCGATTGGGACACCTGGGGAACAAAACAAGGCCTCCATTAGCATAAACCCACCCACCCTGACCTATTAGTGTTGTCAGTTAGACTATCCATATATGAATCATGCCAAATGTATCTCTCTCCTTGTGTAGTCATCTTCATCGTCTGCAAGGGCAAAATGTTCACTCCCCCACAAACATTGGAAGGCACTGAGGGCACAACTTATTCTGGTCTTTCCATAACTTATGTAGACGTGAGGAAAATGAGGATATGCAAAGTATGTAGACCATATAGAAGGTGAAATGAGGATTGCAAATCATGCCAAATGTACATGTCTCTCCCTATCTCTCTCTCTTCCTCTCTACCTCATTCTGGTCTTACTATAACCCATATGGAAGGTGAAATGAGGGTATACTAGACCTATAGACAATGAAATGATGATAGGAAAATCATGTTAAACATATAGAAGGTGAAATGAGATTATGAAAATAATGTCAAACATTTAGAAGGTGAAATGAGGATATGTTATACATGTAGAAGGTGAAACGAGGATACGTTATAAATGTAGAAGGTGAAACAAGGATACATTATAAATGGGTAAACACACAAACATGTCTTTGCTTATTAATACAAAAATAACTATCTTGGATTGAATGAAAAACATCACAAGTTTTATCATTTTTAACATGTATCTTGCATGTTTAACATGTAAGATGAGAAATTATCAATGATTATCATATCAAATCTAGTAGTTTCTATATCAAATGTAGTGTTCTAAGAAAATCCTATATCTAACTAAAACTACAATCACATGGAAATTAAGATCAACTTATCTATTGAGGTATGAAACTACATATAATATCTTTCTACCAAGAAAAACAATCATATATAACAAGAAATCAATCTATAACATGTTATTGATCATAACTCAACCATTGTAAACTAATTATACATTAAAATTTTATGTGTGTTGTTGATGTTGTAATCTTAATGAGTGTGTTGTTGATGTTGTATGGGTATTTCATTATGTTTCTAATCATGGTTGCCAAGGTTCTTCATTCTTGACCATCTATCAAGCTTCTCATTACATTATGACACCATGATGGATCTTACCTAGAAAGTTATCCTATTATGTAGGAGATCACTATGACAACACCATAGAGTTGTCATCAACATTTAATGATCAAGTTGCATGTTTCTAAACCCTTAATCGTCGCTATTAAAACACAAAAATAGTCAAGAGACTATCATACCAAAAGAGCCCTAAAACTGCCACAAAACTATTAACTGCCATTATAAAACTATGAGGAAATTTGGAAGTTATCTTGGTCAATTTTTTATAGTCGTGATTTGATCCATGACCATATAATCTTTCCCTAAACCCTAGAATAGTCATGGATCTCCTTGAATCAATCTTTACATAATTAGACACTATGTAAGTTAAAAATCTATCCATGTCACTATGTTGTCAATGATTATATAATTGCCATCTCAAATAGTGCAGCCATGGAGACATGAGGTTGTCATGACATTCATCTTTAGTTAAGATCATTGGGGGTATCATATACATCATAAGTTTCTACATTGGGATGAATACACTAAATATGTAAGGAGATTTCCATTATGTGCTTTAGAAACCATGTAAACATTGTTTGAAAAAGATTGTTATAGTCAAAAGGGATTGTATAGTCATGATTAGGTGGGTTTAAAGCATTGGAACTTGTGTCATAAACCTTAGGTCTTGGTGGAGCGAGGAGAGTGGGTTTAGATTCAATGAAGGATAGTCAATAGGAGTTTATATTTGTCAAAGGAAACATAAAAGTTGTAGAAGGGATGTTAGGACTGTCATGTCTCTAGGAATTTAGTCATGCATATTGTTCTTGACTTTGTCATGCAACTAGAGGAGATCATTCAACAAATACAAAATACATGTGGATAGAACAAGGGGCTGCCATCTAGTAAATCAAAACTCCAACTTAACTAGACTATTGTAATATCCCAAATGGGATATATGCAACAATTCTGATTTTTTTGCTCAAATCCTAATTTTATGAAGTTCTAATTTTTATATCAGACCTAAACATACACTTATCTCAGCTCAAAAAACATGTTCAATACATTGCAAAAGCATCACCCATACACTTCCCAACAATATATTTGTGTTAAGGGAAAATTGGATTAAACATGAATAATCAACATATCAATATCAATAATACCTAAAACTCAACGAAACGGGAAATAATCAAGATCAAACAAACAAAGACAAAACCTTTGCAAACCTCAATACTTCATAGCTTCCATTGGTTGCCTATCTCAATCGATCTTGCATGTGTGAATAAGGCCCTCAGAGAGTGCACTTCCTTGCTTTTTCAAGATTGTCAATGGAGAATGGCTATGATAATGCTTTGTAATGAAGATGAGCTTCACAACAATGGTAGTGATATGGTAACAAGTTGATCACAAGAAAAAGGAATGACATGGGTGCCAAAGGCGTGCTAGTAATACCTACAGAGTAACAATACTAAAGGCTTGGATGAATGAAATGGAGGAACAGGGTTCAATTTATAGATTTGAGAGAGAGAAGATCAACAGTATAGAAAGAATGAGAAGATCAACGGTTGAGAATGGTTGAGGAACGTGTGTGAATAAGAAGAAGACAAGTGTCTTGCTCTATTTTACATGAGAGGAATTGATAAAATAGAAGAATGAGTTAACTGAAGAGATAAATCAATTAAAAGAATAGATTAATCAGTTAAGAGAATAGAACTAGAGAATGGAAATTGCATGAGGATGAGAAGATATTTTAGATCAATTAAATATTTAGAATATTCAATTGCATGTGCACAAGGATTGAATTATATTTAGAGATAAATAAATTTAGAAGAAATAGACAACTTAAATAAATATTTGATTTATTTAAATTTAGAGAAGATATTATTGGAAGAAATAATTAAATAATTGATACTATTTAATTTGTTGGAAGAATTAGAAGAATTTTAATTAAATTGATTTTATTTAATTGTTGGGAGAATATGAATCAAATAAATAAATTTATTTATTTATTTATTGATAGGGGAATTTGACTTAAATAAATATTAAGAATATTTATTTGGACATAGTTGTGTCATTTTTAGGCGTATACATTTTGCTCCTCTTTGATGCAATGCAATTTACGACGTTGCCTCAAAGAATAGAATTTTTGATAATGATACATGCCCCAGTTTGCCCCTGGTACAAGTTTAATGACGATAGGATGCCTCCTTGGGAGATTGGATGGGAAGAAGGTAGACGGATGAGAGACAAACAATCTCATGATGAAGAAGGTGAAAAACTAGGTTAGGATTGAAGGAAACAGGAATGAGTTTTGGAGAAACAATAAGAAATGGGTGTGGGAAGTAGTCATAGTCATCACACAGCCAGTTTAGGGTTTGCTTTCTATATATAGGAGCTGGGTCCACAAGAAAAGTCATTTGTACACTTGACTTTAGTTGATTTGTCTTTGAGAGCTTAGGAGAGCATAGGAGCATAGAGTAGTCAGCATTGAGATGGATATTTTGCGTGAGGAGCATCGCTTTGAGCGAGTTTTTTTGATTTGATCGGCCAGTTGAGGTAGGACCATTGGTATGTAACTCAAAAAATTTCAACTAGGGCCATTTATGAGTGTAATAAATACTAGTGAAAAATAGGCAAAGCAAATGCGCAGGAAGGCAGTTTGGCACATATGACATGCAGAACTGTGCATCTGATTTCCTGCAGTGCATTTGAGATAAGAAACTGCGCATATACAACTTCTGCGCATGCATGTAACAAGTCAGCGCATGCATGTTTTGGCTACACATGCATGTTGTCTTTCGGTGCATAGGATTAGGCTACACATATACTAGGTATAGCTACACATATGATATGGATCGGCTCATTTAAGAAATGCTGCAGCGCATTTGCCAGAAGTGGCACATTTGCTGAGAAATTGCATATTTACCCTCTGTTTCAGCGCATATGCATAGGATAGTCAGTTTACTTAACAAAATTGACTCGATTGACATCTTGCTTGATGCGTCAATCGATAAGATTGCAGGAATCTAGTCAAGAGATGTAGTATGTTGTTTTGATCAATTTGATATGCTAAGTTAGTTGATATAATTCTTTAGATATGTTTTGGTAGCTTTAGGTTGACGTGTTGCCTTGCGTGCTTGCAGGAGGACATTTGAGATACACTTATGTCGAGGGAGCAGTTTCCCTTATCGATGTTGTAGCGCTACATGGTCACGGAGATAGATAGAGAGGCTCTTGGAACTATGGGCCTTGATTATGTTTGCTTCATGCCTAAGGTTTGTGTGAACCTCAGATTACTGACTGCCGCAGTGGAGAGATTCCATAGCAAGGATGGGACTTTTCACTTCCCGACTGGTGAGATGGCGGTGACTCTTGAGGATGTCTACAGGATTCTACACTTGCCGATATAGGGTGAGCTTGTGGAGTACGATCCTCAGTGGGATGCAGGCCTTGCAGAGTGCAGATGGGTATTTGATGATCCTGAGTTAGACTGTCAGGTTATCTCCTAGCAGGATATACATGATTACTATGACTACTTCCCTGGTATAGTGGCAGAAGTGATCAGAGACATTGTATGCCTCAATAGGAGATCGCATGGGTTCCTGATTGGATGGGGACAGATCATGGAGAGGATGGTCACAGAGGGTGCTTGGGGTGTATGTATTGGCGTACCTATACCACGATATGCATCAGGTGGTATACCATAGGGGTACCAGTCTATCGGAAGGTGTTTCATTGTTGTAGTTTTGGCTATGGGAGCATATTGCCATTACATGGCCAATATGCATCTTTGCTAGATAGAGGGGCGAGCCCTATAGCTATGGATATGTAGGAGAGATTTCCCAGCATAAGCTGGGAAAGCTTGAGTACTAGAGACACACCTTGGATGGTGTAGATGTAGTTACCTGGTGCCCCCTATCTGGACTATGAACCTTGGGATGATGAGGATGATGAGCTACCCTACTGCTTTCAGACTCGGTGGCTCATAGGCAGGACCTGATTTATTTTAGAGAGACAGATTGTCAGCATAGTGCGGAGGTAGTTTGGGATGAGATAGGGCATGCCACAGGGGCAGGCTCAGTTTGCAAGGACACACGTAGAGAGGTTCAGATGGGGTCTAGTGGCATCCTATGAGGAGGCATTGGCAAAGTTCTGGCAGACTCCTTATGTTGCTTGGTTGATGAGGAGAGAGGTGGCAGATGCAGGGATGACTCCAGATTACAAGGAGTGGTTTGCAGGGCACCCATTTCTGAGGTACTCAGGGCTCGGAGAGCTGGTTCCTCAGATAGACGAGGAGGATTCAGATGATGAGGGCAGGGCTAGCAAGAGGAGGACGAGGAGACGAAGGAGATGGTGGGGATGGACGAGATGGTGGAGATGGTGGGGATGGAGGAGGGGGAGGTAGAACGAGACAGAGGAGGAGATCTGGGGAGGGATCTTCTCACCAACAGTAGGTAGTGTAGCCGTAGGTTGCACAACAGGTTCAAATGTCACCACCACAGCAGGTGGCCCAACAGCAAGTGCCCCAACAGCAGGTTCAGGGACATGCTCCTCAGGGTTCGGTCTACGTAGGTGTTCAGGAGCAGGCTATCGCCATGTTGAGGGGATAGGTTAGACAAATGAGGGCACAGCTTAGGATGGTCGAGGCCTGGAGAGAGATAGATGCAGGACATGTGGCAGAGATCTCTAGAGAGCATGACTTAGCCTTAGTGAGGGTGTAGACCATCAGAGTAGGGAGAGATGTGGTGGTGGAAGCCTTGGCCACAGATAGCACGAGCAGCTTCTTAGTTGGATAGGTGCAACATGCACAGTTATAGCTTGCTCAGGTACAGGCATAGGTGGCGCAAGTATAGGGTAAACTAGCATAGGTGTAGGGTGAGCTTTCCAGAGTGTAGGCTTAGACACAGTACTATCAAGGGCTATATCATGGTGTCATACCAGCAAAGAAGAGGGCACCTAGCAACAGGAGCTAGTCTGTGGCCTCATAGAGAGCAGGTGGTTCACGGTCGGGAGCCTCTGTGATGGGCCCACAATAGTCTGAGGCTAGCAGAGGAGGGGACAGAGAGGGCAGTGCTGGTAGCAGTGGCCCACAATAAAAGGATTAGCTAACACTTGCACAGAGTTTGGCATTTATGTACATACTTTTTTGATGGCACAGATAGCTTTGACATGTATATGTACTTGGGACATGTATCATTATTTTTTGAGATGTATACACTGTATATGACATTGACTCAGAGATGGTCCTGGTGGACTTTGATATATTGTACATTTGGACATGTTTTACTTGATATTTATATGATGATGCAGCTATTTATGATCTTTATATGCAATTGTACATACTATATGTTATGGATGCATTTCTAATGTATGATGGTACTTGTAATGAAACAACTTGCACAATAAGGAATATAACAGTAAATATGCTAGAAATACTTGATAATAATATGCCACTTCGAGGGGGCAACCTCCTAATCCACTTCGAGGGGGATACCTCCAACAGTCTTCAATGAGAACACAATACTGAATATGATATGAAATGAGACTCACTACCCCTATATATACCTATTTATGCCTAGGATATCACCCAGGCTGACTTAGATAGACCTATAGAAGCCTTAGGCCGACCTAAACAACTAAATAACAATATAATAATGATAATATGACTTAATTAGGAGTTAAGATAGCCACAAGCCGACTATTCATAACCCTATGTACACCAATATTAAGGGCGTAGCATGCCCCCCTCTTTAAAGAAGCATTGTCCTCAATGCTAACCAAGTGTGGATTCTTTTGAATGAACTCCTCATCCTCCCATGTGGCCTCTTCAACTAGTAAATTCTTCCATTGGATAAGATACTGAGAGAGGGTTCTATTGCTCAGCTTCTTTGTGCGAGTTTGAAGAATGACCTCTGGTTCCAAAATTATTCTTCCTTCTTCATCGAGTTCTGGTAGTACTGTTTGAGTAGGAATATGCTGCCCAATTACCTTCTTCAAACAAGAAACATGAAAAACTAGATGTATCTTTGTTGTTGGTGGCAACTCTAGCTTGTAGGCAACACTACCAATCTTTTGCATGATTTGGTATGGCCCATAATATCTTGGAGACAACTTATTAGTCTTTTTGTGTTGCTTCATTGAGATTTGTTTATAAGGCTGCAATCTCAAGAAGACCCAATCCCCAACTTCAAAATTTCTTTCACTACGATGTTGGTCCACTTGTTGTTTCATTCAATTTTGTGCCATAGCTAAATTCTCCTTGAGTCCTGAAAGTACCTGTTGTTGATGATGCAAGTGGTCCTCTACTGCCTGAACTCTTGGTGACACCTTTAATGATGATGTGATGGAAGGAGGATGATATCCATAAAGTGCCAAAAATGGAGACATTTTTGATGAGCTATGAAAAGAAGTGTTATACCACCATTCTGCCAGTGGTAGCCAATCTACCCATTGAGATTGCTTTTCTGAAGTGAAACAACGTAGATATCCTTCCAAACATTTATTAACAACCTCAGTTTGCCCATCTGATTGAGGATGGTATGAAGAACTATGAGCCAATTGAGTACCCAAACATGAGAATAAATCTTTCCAAAAGTGACTAGTAAAGATAGGATCACGATCACTGACAATAACCTTAGGTGTACCATGTAGCTTTTGGATATTCTCCAAGAAAACTTTTACCACTGCACTTGCTGTAAAAGGATGTGATAATGCAATGAAATGTGCATATTTAGTGAGGCGATCAACTACTACCATGATGACATTATGACCTTTAGATTTGGGAAGCCCTGTGATGAAGTCCATGGATACCTCTTCCCAACGCTGGCTAGGAATAGATAAGGGCTGCAAGAGACCTGGTGTCTTAATTGTCTCCCCCTTATTTCTTTGACAAACCAAACATTCAGCCACAAATTTTTGAACATCACCTTTTAACCCTTCCCAAAAAAAATCTTGCTTGACCCGATGATATGTCTTCAAAAATCCTGAATGACCACCAACTGGGGACTCATGTAGCTCTGTGAGAATCTTATGTTTAAGAGTGGAATTCTTGCAGAGATACAAACGCTCTTTATACCAAAGAATATCTCCCTTCAAACAAAATTTATCTGAACTACTAGGATCACTTTTTAATTGTTGGATGAGATTACTTGTTGCAACATCATTTTGCCATTCTGCTTTGGCTTCTTCCACCCAATTTGCTTGTAATATTGAAAGGGCACACAATAAGGCTTCATCTTTCTCATCCTTCCTAGAAAGTGCATCAACCACAATATTTTCCTTCCCTTTCTTATATACAATCTCAAAGTCATATCCCAACATCTTAGTGACCCATTTTTGTTGCTCTTCAGAGGATAGTCTTTGTTCCAAAAAATATTTTAGGCTATCATGATTTGTCTTAACCTTGAAGTGTCAACCCATTAAATAAGGCCTCCATTGTTTAACTGCGTGAAGGATTGCTAGCATTTCCTTCTCATAAATAGGTTTGAGCTGATTTTTACCCTTTAATTGACGACTCTCAAAAGCAATTGGTCGACCTTCTTGTATGAGAACTGCTCCTATCCCATTTCCAGAAGCATCACATTCCACAATGAATTCCTTGGTGAAGTCCAGAGTGGCAAGCACTGGAGTCGTACACATAGCCTCCTTCAATTGCTCAAATGCTACATTAGCAGACTCATTCCAATGAAAAGAATCCTTCTTCAAGAGAGTGGTGAGGGATGCTGCTATACGACCATAATTCTTCACAAATCTTCTATAGTACCCTGTGAATCCCAAGAAACCCCTCAGTTTCTTAATGGTTTTTGGAATAGGCCATTCCATGATAGCCTTAATTTTGTTAGGGTCCACCTTTACTCCTTCATGTGAAACTATGTGTCCCAAATACTCCACCTCCTTAAGACCAAAAGCACACTTGGATGGCTTAGCATAGAGTTGCTGATCTTTGAGTAATTGTAATGCTTGATCTACATGCTACAAATGTTCTTCCCAAGTCTTGCTATAAATCAATATATCATCAAAGAACACTAACACAAACTTTCTCAAGAACTTCTTAAAAATGGAATTCATCAAACTTTGGAATGTAGATGGTGCATTGGTAGGGCCAAATGGCATCACCAAAAATTCATAATGACCCTCATGAGTTCGGAATGCTGTCTTACAAATATCTTCCTCCTTAATCCGAATTTGGTGATAACCAGATCTAAGATCTAACTTGGTAAAATACATAGCTCCATTCAATTCATCTAGCAAATCATCAATGACTGGAATAGGAAACTTATCTTTAATGGTGTACATGTTGAGCACTCTATAATCTGGACACATGCGCCAAGTTTCATCCTTCTTACGCACCATCACCACAGGCGAGGAGTAAGCACTTTGGCTATGCCTGATAATTCTTGCCTCTAGCATCTCCTCAACAATTTTTTCTATCTCACTTTTTTGTATGTGTGGGTACCTATAAGGCCTGATGTTTGGTGGTTGGCTCCCTGGAACTAGTTGTATGGCATGGTCATGATCCCTCTTAGGAGGAAGTCCTTTAGGCATATTTCCAAGAACCACTGAGTGACGATCAATTATTGCTTGTAAATCTGGATGAGTAGGAGCATTAGATTGAGAGACTTCTAATGAACATAGCTGGGCCACAAATCCATCTGCTCCTTTCTTAAGCAACTTTTGCATTTGATGAGAGCTTACCATCTGTGGGGATTTTGCCTTCAACCCCCTTAGCTCCACTACCTTTCCTTCTAATTGAAATCTCATGAATAGTTCTTGGAAGTTCATCTCAATTGTTCCCAATGTAGTAAGCCATTGTACTCCCAAAATAATATCTGTTGCACCCATGGATATTGCATACATTGGGGTATCAAGTTGATAATCTCCCATGGATAATTTAATGCTATGACACTTCCCCGAACAACTAACTGTACCCCCATCTACAATCAAAACCTGAAACTCTGGGGCTGGATATATAAACAATTTAGATGAGTTGCCAACTTTTTGTTGATGAAATTATGAGTACTACCTGAGTCGATCAACACTGTTACTTTCTGCTTCTTTAAGAAACCCACTACCTTGAGAGTTAGTGGTGCACTGAAACCTGAGAGTGCATGACAAGAAATGATTGGCTGAGCATCATGTGATTCCTCACTTGACTCCCTATCCTCCTCTAATACGGGTTCCTCCTCTTCTTCCTCACTTGGACCTTCAATATAGAACAATTTCTTTTCACTACATTTATGTCCTTGACTATATTTGCTATCACAATTGAAACACAACCCTTTTGCTCTTTTCTCCTCAATTTGCTGGGGAGTCAACCTAGTAGGTTGAGGAAGAGAAGGTGTTGAATATCCTTTCTCTCTTGTCATATTAGCCCCTTGCTTTCTAGGAATCAAATATCTCCTCTACCCTGCGTGCCAAGATAAAAGACTCATTTAATGAGCTAGGACTAAACATACGTACCTCATGTTGAATGTAATCCTTGAGACCACCCAAGAATAAATCATTCAAGTTCTCTTCTATAATTGTATCCACTCTTAATGATAGATTTTGAAATTTTTGAATATAATCCTTAACTGATCCTGTTTGTTGAAGTTTAGCAAGCTGGCTGAAGAAGTTGTCTGTCACACTATTGCTATATTGTGCTTGGAGTTCTTCTGTAAAAATTGACCATGAGATGGTGAGACCCTTTTTTCTCCGATGAGTACAAAGCCAACGATACCAAATGAATTGATCTGGTTCTAGATATAGGGAAGCCATCGTGACCTTTTGTCCATATGGGATTTGATGTACTTCAAAAAAATTCTCCATTTGGTTAATCCATGTTAGAGGATCCTTACCATCGAACTTGCACATATCCACCTTAGGAAAGAAATTCCTAGATCCCATAGGAGTATTAAAATTTGTGTCATTATTAGCCGACTTGAAGGTTTCACCTTGGTTGCTTGAGAACTCCTTTCTTGGTTCATTCATATAGGCGCTGAACATGCTTCATAGATCTGATATATCTCCTCTTAGGTCACACATATCCCTCTTAATTGAGGACACATCTTCTTTGACCTTACTCATTTCCTCATTGGGATTACTGTCCTCTATTATTTCCTCATCCTTATCAGAGGATTTCCCCGGTGTGGCAGCATTCTTTTTGCCTCTTGTTGCAGGCCCCATCATGATGGAAACCAATATTTTTGAAATAAATCACACAAATGAAATGTAAATTTTCTGAAATTTTTACTGTAACTTACTAAGGCCAAGATACCACTTACCCAGAAAAAAAATCCAAAAACTTAGCAAATTTACTGCCTTGAGAGTGAATTTGTTGGAAACCCTAATTTTGCAATAACTCACTTATTTTTGCTTCAATTCCTCTAAAATCTGGACTGTATCTTCTTTAATATAGTCTTCAAAAACCCTTTAAAAATCTTTAAAAAAATTGCTAAAATCTGAAAGTTATGCTCTTCCCAAAATCGCCTCCAATGTTGAGAAAAAATCTTGCCTCTACGGTGCCAAGATCATGCTCTGATACCACTTGTAATGAAACAACTTGCACAATAAGGAATATAATAGTAAATATGCTGAAAATACTTGATAATAATATGCCACTTCGAGGGGGCAACCTCCTAATCCACTTCGAGGGGGATACCTCCAACAGTCTTCAATGAGAACACAATACTGAATATGATATGAAATGAGACTCACCACCCCTATATATACTTATTTATGCCTAGGATATCACCCAGGCCGACTTAGATAGACCTATAGAAGCCTTAGGCCGACCTAAACAACTAAATAACAATATAATAATGATAATATGACTTAATTAGGAGTTAAGATAGCCACAAGCCGACTATTCATAACCCTATGTACACCAATATTAAGGGCGTAGCAGTACTCATGTGATGCAGACTATGATTATGTCTATGTGATGTTTATCTAATGCAGACTTAGATGTTTATATGATGCTATGTGATGTTATCTAATGCCAAATTTTATATGATGCTATGTGATGTTATCTAATGTAGACTTTTATATGATGCTATGTGATGTGCAAAAGTGTGTTATGCTAGCTACATGATGATGCAGATATTAGGATGTGCTACATGTCTTTGTCTATTTTTTTGGATTTTTCTAGTTTGACACTATGTTATGATGCAAAATGTGTATGGATGACCTAATGCACTTATTATGTATGCAAATGATTTAATCATGTGATATGATATGAAACCTATGGTATGTTTTTGTTATGTCCAAATGTACTCAATCGACATAGAGATGACACAATGATTGACAGAAGGTTTGATTGAAGACCGACTTGGTAGAAAGACTCGCAAACTTTCATTTGTATTAATACTCTGCATTTTTTTTGGATCTTTATTGTATGGGATACGGGTGCTTTTATGGATGTATAATGAATGCGAATGGTGTTTTCTTTCCAACATCTTGATGGTGCAAGTATCTTGAAGTGCTTATTTCATCATTGGGTAATTTTTTTTGTACTTTTTCTGAAATGTTGTAAGTTAATACAAGCATCTAGGTATAATTGAACCAAGATGACCTGAGTATTGCTTACATGGATTTTGATTTAGTAAGTTACTACAAGTATCGAGGTATAATTGAACTGAGATGACTTGAGTATTTCTTGCGTATCAACAGACAAGGATTGCCCTCTTTTGTGTTAGACCTTTTGATGTCCTCGATGATCTTTTACTGATCATGTCGTGAGACAAGGCTTCACATTACTAAAGATTAATCCACAAATAGTAGACAAAGAAAATGATTATGTCCCCATCATAGCATCTCTAGCTTTTGGCATCCTTGAGTAGCATAGGAAGACATAATAACAAAAATCAAGACTCTGTAAGTTAACTTAATCAACACAAAACATTCTTGCATTTTAGATGTATTTTTCTTGCCATAAGTTAGATAGAATCAGTTGAGTGCATTATGTTCGTGTTTGCTTTGTGTTGGATAGGTTGATGCCTTGCCTCAAGATTTCTACTTTGGGAGTGGGCTTTGCTTGTGCTTGCATGCATGCCTGATAAAACTAACCCTAAGAGACTAACCTAGTGCCTCAGTGGCGCATTGCTAAATGGCCTTGCCTACGTGATGACGCAGAGGCAAAGTAGTTCGGGGACCTAAACCATGGATGGACTAGAGGATAAAAGACAAAAAATTTGATAGATAGGAAGGTGGAGCCTTAGGGGTGCATTGAAAATGGCCTTGCCTACATGACAGCGCAGAGGCAACGTAGTTCAGGGTTGACCCTATGACACTGATGATCGACACTATGCTAGGCTAAAACTATGGATGGGATACCAGATAAGACCTTGGTTGATAAGGTGACAAAAGAGATAGAGTATCAAGCCATGATAGGTTATCATTAGGTTTTTATTATGGAACAGATATGGATTGGATAGGACACGATTGAAGGAAGAATGGACACAAGGTGATTGGTTTCCCAAAGATGGAGGAAGCGGTTTACCACAAGTAACACATGTTTACCAGGTTTTCATCACTTTCTTTTATTTACACAAAAGCTAAAAGGACACATGATGCCTATTTGCTAGGTTTTCATCATGGTACCTATCCAAAGCACCTGTTTGCCAGGTTTTCACCAGAGGATGATCTTTTTGTTTTTTTTTTTGTATTTTATGCCCTGCTTACATTGGGGTTCTCTTAGGTATAGAACTGACGAAGATGCATACTGTTGATTGGGTCATCAAACAACTCACTTTCTGATGTTGCCAACTGATATGCCCCTGATCCATAGGCAGTAACGATCACATAAGGCCCAAGCCAGTTGGGTTCAAACTTGCCTTTTTTTCTTGATCTTGTTGATTACAGGGATTTTCTTTAAGTACTAGATCTCCAACCTTAAAGAATCTTGGATGGACTCTGTGGTTGTAGCTTCGTGACATCATTTACTGATATGCCTTGAGATGATTAAAGGCCTTGTGTCTCCTTTCCTCTAGCAGCTCTAGCTCTTGTAATCTGGAAACTCTATACTCTTCATCAGCTATGAGACCTTTTACTAACACCCTTAGAGATGGTAACTCGACCTCGATGAGAAAAATGACTTCTAAACCTATGGGATTGTGTATATTGGTTCGATAGGCCCATAGAGCAGGATTGAGTTGGATGTGCCAATCACGTCCAACATCATTGAATGTCTTCTTGAGGAGTTTCAAGATTGTTTTGTTGGATGCTTCTGCTTGGCCATTGCCTTGGGGGTAATAGGGTGTGGAGAAACGGTGTTGGATTTTGAATTTGTCACAAAGCTCTTGCACATCCTAGTTTTTGAAAGGTCTTTTGTTATCCGTGATAATGGATGAGGGAATTCCGTATCTGCAGATGAGGTAATTAAGGATGAATGAGGAAATTTATTTGCCTATGACGGTGGTGAGGGGAACAGCATCAATCCACTTGGTAAAATATTTAGTGGTAGTTATTATGAACTTGTGGCCGTCGGATGAGGGTGGGTGGATTTTGCCTACAAGGTCGAGTCCCCATTGACAAAAGGGCCAGGGTGTTGTTAAAGGTCTTAGCTCCTAAGCTGATGCATGTATCAGGTTTCCATGTATCTGGCACTGCTTGCACTTCTTCATAAACTGATATGAATCTGTTTCCATGTTCGGCCAAGAGTATCCCAAACGCATGAGTTTCTTAGCTAAGGAAGGGCCACTAGAGTTTGTTCCACAAATTCCTTCATGCATGTCTTGTAAGGCAATTTGAGATTCTTCTCATTCTAAACAATGGAGTAAAGTACCATCCAGACCCCGTCGGTATAGGGTATCAGCAATAATGGTATAACGAGAGGTTTGGTAGATAAAGGTTTGACGTTGGTTTGAAGACAAGTCAGGTGGGAGGGTAGTGTCCTTGAGGTAAGTGTAAATCTTACCGTACCAAGGTGAATCAGATCCGACTAATAGGCATATGGAGTGTGTCTCAGGATGATCATAAGCTAGTTGCTGAATTAACTCCACCAAGAACTTGTACCATGACTCATTCTCTGGGATCTTGAGGAGTGAGGCAATGGTTGCCATGGCATCTGCTACTTTGTTTTCAATGCGAGGTATCTGCTCAAAGTATATGATCACAGAGTACTCTTTAAAGTCATTGACCATGCGCTTGAATGGGATAAACTTCTCATCTTTGGTTTGGTAGTCATCATTGACTTGGTTGATCACCAGTTGAGAGTCACCATAGACATGTAGCTCTTTGATTTTCCATTCTGTTGCCATTTTGAGACCAATGACCAAGGCTTCATACTTTGCTATATTGTTTGTGCATGGGAGTAATAGACAATAAGACTTAGGTATGGTGTCGCCATGGGGAGCGACCAACAAGATTCCTACCCCCAATCCATGGTTTGTATAGGATCCATCAAAGTAGAGCTTCCATGAGTGTGTTGTGATATTGAATAAGGATTCATCTAGAAACTCAAATTACATTGGTGTGGTATCCTATAATGGTGCTTCTGCTAACTGATCAGTAATGATTTGTCCTGTGATAGCCTTTCTGTCTACATATTCAATGTCATATTCACTTAGGAGCATTACCCACTTGGCTAGGTGACCTACTAGAGTTGCTTTGCTTAATAGGTATTTTAGTGGATCTATCTTTGTAATAAGCTTGACTGGATGTGCTAACATGTAATGTCATAGTTTTTGGGAAGGAAAAACTAAAGCAAGATAGGATCTTTCTATTTGAGAGTATTGCAGTTCATAGCCCACCAATGTGTGACTGATGTAGTAGACAGGTCTTTCTTTACCTTCGTAGTCTTGTTGTGCTAGGAAGGCCCCTAGAGTTGTTGGCATAGTAGATATGTAAAGTAATAGTGGCTTTCCTTGGATAGGATGCATCAAGATATGTGGATTCATAAGACATTCCTTCAGTTTACTGAATGCCTCTTCACATTTCTCATCCCACCTAAATGGAATGTTCTTATGTAGGAGATGACTGAAAGGTTGGCACTTATCTGCTAGTTGTGATATGAACCTACGAATTGCTTGTAGCTTGCCCTATAGAGACCATAGTTGAGTAATAATGTTGGGTGGTGGCATTTCCATAATGGTTGTGACCTTGGCAGGATCCACTTCAATCCCATTTGCTAATACAATGAAGCTTAAGAGCTTGCCCGAGGTGGCTCCAAACACACACTTCTTTGGGTTCAACCTGAACTTGAATTGTTCTAGTCTCTGAAAAACTTTCTCTAGCACATCCAAGTGTGATTATCTTATGAGTGACTTTGCAAGGATATCATCTACATAGTACTCCATTATGACGTGCATCATATCATGGAAGATAGTGGTCATAGTACGTTGATATGTGGGTCTTGTGTTCTTTAGCCCAAATGGCATGACATTCCAATAGAAAGTGCCCCATGGATAAGTGAAAGCTGTCTTATGTTGGTCTTCTGGTGCTATCCTGATTTGGTTGTATCTAGAGAAGCCATCCATGAGAGATAACATGGTATGCCCTGTTGTTAAGTTGACTATGATATCTATGTTTGGCAATGGAAAGTCATCCTTGCGGCAAGATTTGTTTAGATCTTAGAAATCATTGCATAATCTGACTCGGTCATCAAGTTTGGATAATAGCACTATGTTGGAGACCCACTCTGGATAGTCTATTTCTCTGATGAATCCCACATCCAGTAGTTTCTTGAGTTCTTCTTTCACTAGTAGTGCAATGTGTGGATGCATCTTTCTAAGTTTTTGTTTGACTGGTTTCACTCCTGGATCTAGCGGAAGGTGATGTAGAATCAAATCTGGATCCAATCCTAGCATATCTGCGTATGACCAAGCAAAGTTGACTTGCTTTTTCTTGAAGAATGGTACAAACTTAGTCTTTTTTGGTAGAGTTAGAGACTTAGCAAAGTGAATGATCTTAGGCTGTTCCTCTGTTCCAATGTTAACAAGTTTTGTAGGTTCCACAACAATTTGAGACTTCTCCTGGTGCATGTCGTTGGGGAGA
Source organism: Cunninghamia lanceolata (assembly GCA_027924645.1). Classification (NCBI taxonomy): domain Eukaryota; kingdom Viridiplantae; phylum Streptophyta; class Pinopsida; order Cupressales; family Cupressaceae; genus Cunninghamia; species Cunninghamia lanceolata. Next base: position 14,326,640 of record BSBN01000193.1, read on the forward strand.
GTGTCAAGCCTTCCATCGTTAGGTACCACAGTTGGGTTTTTACCATCAGATGCATCCTTTCTTTTTTCTATTTTGGGATTTGATACTACCACGGAGCGGTTTTCATCATCAGATCTGATTCTTGTTTTGATATTTTTGCAACTGGAAGGCTTGGCACCCTCTCCAAAATAAGCCATGGTATTGAGTTCAATGGTGAAGCCAGCTTTATGATCTCTTGTGGGTAGGTGGTCCCTAAGTTCCATGTAGTCAATGTAGGCATCATCGTTTTCGAACATGTGTAGTTGTGGGGCTCCTTGTAGATCCCAGTCAATAAGTTCAAGATGCACAAGGGGGAGGGAGTCAGATGATAGATCTGATTCCTTGATAGTTTGAATGGATATGCTAGGGGTATTGATAGGGATAGGGTCCAGGATGGTACTTTCCTCCAAATTTTTTATTGCGATGGAACTCAAACCTTCCTCGAAAGTCGTATTCTTAGGAATTGGTGAATCACACTCTAATGGTCTATGTGTTAGCATTTGTCCCTCATGGTAGGAGCTATAAGTTTGGATGATGTTAACTTCTTTGTCGTCATAGGAGTGCTCGGTCAGCTCATCCCACTCATATTCATTTGAATCTGTGTCACTGTCTTCTTCAAAGGGTATGGATCATTTCCACAAGACAAGCATTTGCTTTTACTTTGCCTTTGTCCTTGTATCCTGGACCAATGAGGATGAAGAAGGTTGAATGGGTTCTACTATTCCTTCTTTCCTTAGGCCAATGGGACCTTGTCCTTTGTAACCCGTTCTGTGTAAGATAGACTCACCTCACCCATAGATTTCCATTGGGAGATTAGGTGGTTCTTGTGGTGTGTTCTCTTCTTTCATGTAGAGCCATTGTAAGATATCTCTTTCCTCTATTTCATTTGATAAGGTCCCCCATTTTACAAAGGGAGCTATAGGAGGTGGAGGAGCAGATGGCTTTGGAAAATGCTTGGATTGCCCAAAGGATCTAGGAGATAGAGGCATTTTGGCTAAGTTGAGGCTGTGTTCAATGGAGTATTCCTCTACTCCTATTTCTTTGATGGTAATTTTTTGCTCTTTGGGCTTGGATGAGGAAGATTCAGAGGTAGAATCATGTTGTGCGGTAGGGGATGTAGATGCTCTATTGCTGGGTATGATGTAATTCAGCTTTGAGCAGACAAAGTTGCAATGCTGAAAGGGGTTGAGATCACCTTGGATGGTGACTTGTTTGTCGTTATGAGGGAATTTTATGCATTGGTGGTAGGTAGAAGGCACAAATTTCATGGCATGAATCTATGGTCTACCTAGGAGAATGTTATAGGCTAGCTCCCTATCTAGGACTTGGCAAACAATGTCCTTTATCACTAGTCCCACTTGGATTGGTAGCACCACTGTTCCTTTAGTAGTTCTTTCCTCTTCATCCTAGGCTTTAATAGTGATCTTTTTCCTTGGATCCACCGCATTTTTAGAGAACCCCAATGTAAGGACTAGCTTGAGCATGCAAATATTTAAACCAACTCCTCCATCAATGAGAACCCTTTTGATACGGTGTTTATGGATGAAGCCGACAATGTGCAAGAGGGTGTTATGAGGATGAGACACTAAGAAGTCATCCTGTTCAGTAAACGATATGGTGCTAGAGGAGGTTAGATTTCCTACCATGTCTTGAAACTTCTCTTGGGCACAGTCATTTCCACTAGGGCTTTATCAAGAATTTCCCTGTGGGAGGGACAGACGCAACAACTCTAAGATAGATATGTGGGTAGGATTTTTTTGAAGTTGGTCTATGACACTATACTGATGGGAGTTGGACTGAGAGGGTGATGACATTGGAGGGAGGGTATTCTACGTCACCTTACCACTATGGGTGATGATGCTGCAATAAGTTTTGTTGGGTCCTAATTGTTGGTTGGGCGTGACCACATTAATTTGTGGTATGTCCTCTGATATGTAGTTGATGGTATAATCAAATGGCACACTTGCATAGTTAGCATTATTATTCCCATTATTCTAATTTTGCCTATTGCGGTTGTTATTGTTGTTTCCATTGTTGTTGTTGTTGTTGTTGTATGGCCTGTCGTGGTTGAGAAGCGGATCCTTGTACGCCACATGTGTCTCGTTAGAGGTATGTTGTTGAGCCCCTACTTGATTTTGGTCAAGTATGTCTTGAATGACATGTTTGAGATGAATACAATTGTTGGTCATATGGCCTCTTCCCCTATGATACTCACAAAAATTGGTGTCTTTCCAATAGTACAGTTTTATCTGCAGTTCATAGTCACTAGTTGGTGGAAGAGTGATCTCATTGTTGGCCAATAGCTTTCTTAACGCAGATTCTTGGGACTCTCCTAGCGGTGTGAACTTTCACCAAGGGTTGGAGTTGAACCACGGCTTTGACTTCTGAGAGAATGTTTTGTTGGGCATAGCAATGCTTGCCTCTCTTTTGAGAGTGAAGATTGGTTATTGTTTGGGAGCTGCCACTTTGGCATCAACTACTCCATCATTGATGACATTTTTATTCTTAGTCTGAAATTTTGACTTCTCTGTAGTGTAGTTAGAGTTAGGGGTGTCCTTGTACAACTTTATTTGCCCCTTTGCAATCATATCTTTTTCAATAAATAATCCCATCTCAATGACCTTCGAAAATGAGGTAGGGCATTGAATTTGGATTTGGTAGCTCAGATCGGAGTTAAGGTTGTGGACAAACATCTCTGTCAATTGTTTCTTAGGCATGTCATATGAGCATTTTCTCATGAGTTGTCTCCACCTTTGTAAAAAGGAGGCGAAGGATTCGCCACTCTTTTGATTTATATTGCATAGGTTGACCATGGAGACTTCATGTTCAATATTGTACGAGAAGTGTGTGATGAACTTGTTTACTAACTCATCAAAGGTTTTGATACCCGGCGGAAGTCATGAGAACCACTCCATGGCTTAACTACCTAGAGATCTAGGGAATAGTCTTATTAAGAAAGTTTCATTGTGAGCTACTGTTAGATCTAGGGCATACAACTGAGAGGGGGGGGGTGAATCAGTTGTATAAAAACTTGCTCTCTATTTCAAACACTTGATTCGTCTTGTTAGTTAATAGCATATCAATTAATCATCACAAGAGCAAATAAACATCAACACAATGAACACCAAGATTTTGATGTGGAAAACCTGGTTAAGGGAAAAACCACGGGGTGATTAACCCAAGAATTATTCTCTATTAAAAGAATAAGAAAAAGAATGGCACTTGCCAATTAGGGCTCACTGCCCGAGCACACTACTCACAAAGAGGCCCACTGCCTACAAGGAGACACACTGTCTACAAAGTGATAAGAATCGCAGTCTTGAACTGGAGAATGACATCTTTACCATGTCTGGATCAGTTCCATTTAAGCCCAAAAACCTCTGCTCTACTTTTCGCACTTCTCTTCGCTACACCACTCTCATCCACACAATCCACACTTCAAAATGAACTCACAAACCTTTATTTATACAAGACATCGACTTAGGAACAATCATCTAAGTCGGCAATCAACCATAAGAATATCTGCAAGATGAATAACACATCCGGTTAGCCACCACAAGAACATTCACAGGATGAACAACTCATCCGGTCGGCTAATCAGAGCAAGAACTTCATCTGGAAGAATATCTTCAATTCCGGGCTCTACCATCAATGCAGACCAACAACACAACCTCAACATGATCCAAGAACCTTCACAATCCTACCTGAATGACCAGGTACATCCGCACTTTCTCTACATACTGGAAGCTCTTCTCTTCCTCATCCAAAACTTCAAGAACACTGTCTGTCGCCACTGTCACAATGCAAAAGGTACTTCCGGACCTCCAAATCATACACAACTTGAGATGACACATCACAAGGACATCCCAAACACTCCTTCCAATCCGTAGATTAGGATTATACAATTCTGGACCTCACCGGACCTTTCTGTGATCCTCTGTCACCTCTGAACACTTGCCGGAACTGGTTCTATACCGACAGCCACAACTCCTTTAGATCTTCATGCGGACCTCTGAAATCTTAACTGAAGCATCTCAAGACTCATATCTACGAACCCTTTAATCCGCATCCTCTGGTTCGCATCCTATACAATACATTTGCCTTCTTCTTATCACTGTTCTTCACTGTTCCTGACTGAGGCTAATTTTCTCAATATCCTCAGCACACTGCTCATCCAATCCTTCTTGTCAATGCAATATGAGTATGTTGACATCAATGACAACACTGGTTCACCTTATACTTGCAACAGCTACTTCCATGCACGCGGCAGTAAATTCCCTAATGTGATCTCTTGGGTCTCCTTTCCCTTTATATTTGTCAAACTTAGGAACTTCGAACTGAAAGGGGAAGGGCACCATGTTCAAACTTTTGTCAAAGGGGTATGGTGCAATGTCTTCCAAAGAGTAAGTTTTTGTATTCTTTCCCATTTTGAGATTTGTCATTTGTTGCATTAGGCCCTCGATTTGTTTCCTCATTTCTTCCATAGGTATATTCAGGTTTGTGACTTTCTTTCATTTATCCCCCTCAATGTGGTTTTCATGAGTTTCCTCTGCGGTCTCTTTCAGTTTGTTGAGATCGAAGTCAGTGGGGAGCTTAAGTCCTAGACTTGTGAGGTGCATAAAGTACTTGTGAGGGTCCTCGTGGAGCACTTTTTCTAGTAAGCATTGAAATTTTTGATCTTGGAGGTGCTCTTGATACTCTTCATGAGAGATATCCTCATCAATATCATGAGGGGTGACAATGTGATTAGATGATCCAGCCATTTCAAGTTGTCTTTTGTATTGAGATCTAGTTAAAACCATGCAAGGCAACGTAGGAAGCGGTGGGACGAAACTAGAGATTTTGGTAAGATGCTGGTGGAGAGTGTTGAGAATAGGATACTTGTGATGAGATTTGAACAAGGGACTCTTTCGATCAATGATTCCAAGTAAGACAGCTGATACAAGATGATAGCCACAAGTAAGGGTACTCGATACCCATTTATTGTGTAGAGACTAGTCATGCACCAAGACCACTAGCGAAGTTCTGTGACCTACTAGGGTTACTTGAATATGAAGTGATCTGAAAAAGGTCTTGCGCTAATCTGATATAGGATACTTTGACTTTGCTCTAGGGAGACCCGGTAGAAGGTGGATGAGATGACTGATGAAAGATAGAGTTTGACAGGGAACAGATGGGAAAATGACTGCAAGGTAAGATCTGATCTCAGAATTTGGAATTAGGATGAAATGGGTACCCAAAAAGGTGAACAAATTTTTTTCAAAATGCGGGGAGATATTCACTGTCATGGATGCGCAGAAACAGATGCACAACAGAATGGGATAAAAGTGTTGAAAGTCGGTACAAATGTGCAATACTGGTAAAAAGCATATGTGTAGCAACAGATGATAAAAGCACAGTAGGTCAATGCAAAGGCTCAGAAAGTCGGTACATATGCGCAGCTCTGGTTTTTTCAATGTTTTTTGCAATTTTGACAATTTTTCTGGTGTTTTTGAGTTTCTTGGTTGCAAGATGGTCTCTTTGATATGATTTTCTTTAATTATGGCAAGAAGACACAACAAACACAAAGAATGACTTCATGTTTTTTATTTTTTTGTAATTTTTTTACTCTTTTTGACTAAAAGAAAGCAAGTACAATCCTAGGTTTCAAAGGACAATATAAACTGAATTCTCACTATCTCTAGTGAAGCATCTTCAGGAGGTGATAATCACCCTTCCCTACACTGGCTTATAGGGGTTTTTAGCCACTAAAAACAAAGGTGTTTAATAAGTGCAACCGTTCAAGTGGTTATACATGCGGTAGCACTACTCTCTGTTATGGAGTCTCCCAACCTGCAAGGGTTGTCCCTTAGAGGGTTTTGGGGGAGATTGGCTGTCGGTATAACACAACTTCACTCATTGTTGAAGCTTTTGCTCCAAACATAATTTATTTATAGTGGATTGGCAGAGCTTGGCTTTAGCTTGTTACCACTTAAGGTCGTTCCCCAAGGACGGACGAGTATCCAAGGGCAGGCCTCTCTAAAGGTAAAACACATGCGAAAATGATATGTCTGGCATTTTGGTCACCTAAGATAGGGGAGAGCATAGGCCTAGAATCATTCCCAAAAACACAAAAGACAGTGGTTTGTTTCCCCTAATTAAAATGAAAAAAACTAAATGAGCTATCTACTTGGGAATGCACAAAAATTTGTTAACTTTGAAGTGATAACAAGATAGCAATGTGTCTAACTTTGAAAGATAGCAATATAGAAATGATTCAATGATATGCAAGATAGCAATTATTCAGTTACCACCTTCCTAGTTAAGACTATGTGAGATTTGCATGAACATCCTTTTACTTGTCTTTAGAAATCAAAATGTGAGTTAACAAATGTAGCTATATGTGACTAAACCAGTGCCTAGCCTGCAAAGTAGGTCCAAGAGTATTCCTACGAAAGAGTATTAAGCATTAGTGAAAACCACAAGAAAACCCTAAAAATCACTACCTAGATCAGATGCACAGCTTCAGAGCCTGAATGCGCAGAAACAGAGCTCAGAAGTGTAGAAGTACAGATGTGCTGAGACAGAGCTCAAAAGCACAGGAATACAGAGTATATGTGTAGAACTAGTAGATGTGTCGTATCAGAGGTTATATGTGCTAAAAGATTGGTTGCGCTAGAATAGACAACAGATGTGTGATAGGATGGGTCAAATGCACAAATTCCTCCTGTGTACGGCTTCCTAACACACAAAAACTTAGTTTTTGGGTTAAATTGGGGCTGGGCTCCACGATGGGCGCCAAAAATGTTAAGGAAAAATTGGATTAAACATGAATAATCAATATATCAATATCAATAATACCCAAAACTCAACGAAAAGGGAAATAATCAAGATCAAACAAATAAAGACAAAACCTTTGCAAACTTCAACACTTCATAGCTTCCGTTGATTGCCTATCTCAATCGATCTTGCATGTGTGAATAAGGCCCTCAGAGAGTGCACTTCCTTTCTTTTTCAAGATTATCAATGGAGAATGACTATGATAATGCTTTGTAATGAAGATGAGCTTCACAATAATGGTAGTGATATGGTAACAAGTTGATCACAAGTAAAAGGAATGACGTGGGTACCAAAGGTGCGCTAGTAATTCCTGCAGAGTAACAATACTGAAGGCTTGGATGAATGAAATGGAGGAACAAGGTTCAATTTATAGATTTGAGAGAGAAGATCAATGGTATAGAAAGAATGAGAAGATCAATGGTTGAGAATAGTTGAGGAACGTGCGTGAATAAGAAGAAGACAAGTGTCTTGCTCTATTTTGCATGAGAGGAATTGATAAAATAGAAGAATGAGTTAACTGAAGAGATAAAGTAATTAAAAGAATAGAACTAGAGAATGGAAACTGCATGAGGATGAGAAGATATTTTAGCTCAATTAAATATTTAGAATATTCAACTGCATGTGCACAAGGATTGAATTATATTTAGAGATAACTCAATTTAGAAGAAATAGACAACTTAAATAAATATTTGATTTATTTAAATTTAGAGAAGATATTATTGGAAGAAATAATTAAATAATTGATATTATTTAATTTAGAATGAATTTGGGAGAACTAATTAAATAATTGATACTATTTAATTTGTTGGAGAAATTAGAAGAATTTTAATTAAATTAATTTTATTTAATTGTTGGGAGAAAATGAATCAAATAAATAAATTTGTTTATTTATTTATTGATAGAGAAATTTGAGTTAAATAAATATTAAAAATATTTATTTGGACATAGTCATGTCATTTTTAGGCGTATACAATTTTTAATCCACAATGAATTATACAAGGAAAACCAATTCAATTTGCAACTATATGGACTAAAAGAAAATTAGATATTTGCTGCTATAAGTCTGAATATATAATGTCAATTACAAAGCAGTCAGACCTTACAAAATGATAGGAGAAAGTTTCTAATGTTGTTGTTCCAAGTTAGGGCATAAACCCTAGGTCTTATAGGCTCAAAGTAGTTAAGAATACCTTCTCAAATGATTGCACTTAGGTTTGCTTTGCCACTGCCATGCACTCTGCTCTATTGACCATTCCTAGAATGGGGCATTACAACTGTCATGATCCTCATCACCTTTGGACTACCACAACTCATGGAGGGGATTGTTTGGACAATATAAGACTACCATCATATCTTATCATCAAGGATCAACTGAAGAGTCTAATACACGACTATTCTATGCAAGAGCACTATCGTAAATGAGATAAAGTGGACTATCACCATGTTGCTCTACTATTATCACACCTAGTTATGGAATTTGACAATCAATAGGGTCTTGGGATAGTTGTTAGAAGAATTAATCATTTTGTTAAGGTATTGAGAGAGAAATAATTCATTTAAAAAATAAAACTCTTATAATCATATGATCTCTAAATGGTCTTTGACTGTCCTAATATCTCATCACAATACACTCACCAAACATAGTTTTTTTTGTCTCATATCATAGAAAAATAAATCCTTAGACTTTATGCAACAATTTGAAAGGGTTTGGATCTTGTGAATGCTTTTGTGTCCTTATAGGACAGTCATAAATATTTTTATCCTACTACCACAATCCATAAAGCTACTTGCAATCCTTTGAGAAAGTCACCTACACCCTTGGATCGGGCCATCTTATGCCTCATAAAGTTGGTCATAATAACAAGACATTATCATAAGGTTTGAAGGTGAATGTATGAGGTCCTAAAATAGTCAAAAGGTTGAAGGAATTAATGTCATATTAATGAAGAGTTTTCATAAATGATGGACATCCATGATTATGGAGGTCTATTGCACTATGGTAGGGATAGGATATACAAGTTACGATTGTCAAAAGGTTGAAGGAATGATTGGCATAGCTCAAGAGAAATCATTTGTAGTCAAGGGTAGGCTATACAAGTTAAGATTCGTCATGCATAAATGGTGAAGATCTAGGAGGCCAAGGAAAAATGATAAATTTGTGAAGTTTCCCACAACAACAAATTTGACAACATAGTTTGTGAGACTGGAAACATTATGGAAACATCTAAAAACAATGTAGAAACATGGTGGAAACTTCATGAAATGGAAATATCTTCTTTTGTACCTACAAAATGAAAGCTAGAAGATGTCAATGAGTTTGAAGACAAACTCTAGGAGATGAAATGAAACACAATTTTCCCATTTACCCAATTTTGAAGACCTTTTTGCAAAGTGTTGTTGTGACAACATTTCAAACTCCTAATTTGCTATACCAGCCATGAAACAACTTAATTTTTAGACCTATATCACTATTGTACCTACACAACCATAGCTATAAATGGTCAAAGATGAAAGAATCAAGGTCTTGGAGCTGAATGAAAATGAACTTTATAATCTTATACCAGAATTGTAGCCTTAGATATGATTGTTGTGGCCTTCCATGAGGTACCAAATTGTTGTTCTAGATTGCAGATGTCCTTTTTAAGATTGAAAATGGAGAAAACATGAAGAAAGGAGGCTAGAAATGAAGTTTTAATGGTGAAATTAGTCATCTAAAACTACTTTTTGATGTTTGTACTTGAAAAATGAAGAGCTACAAGTACATATGGAGGAGATAAAAGCTTTCTATAGCTCTGCACATGTGTGAACCATTCAAATTTGTCATTTCATAAAAATCCTATATCTAACTAAAACTACAATCACGTGGCAATTAAGATCAAGTTATGTCTTGAGGTATGAAACTATATATATCATCTTTCTACCAAGAAAAACAATCATATATAACAAGAAATCAATCTATAACATGTTATTGATCATAAATCAACCATTGTAAATTGATTATACATTAAACTTTTAAGTTTCAAAGTAGGAATACATGCACATAAAGAATTTAAATTATATTGTATATCAAGGTGTATAAATATTAAAATCTAGTCCAGAATGGTTGACATATACAAAAATTTGGCAAATATGCAACTCAAAACATTTTTTACAAAATGTGGCATATGCCATGTCTCCAAATCTATATACAATCTACATGCTGAATAACTACATCAAATACTAAAGGTCCACTTGACCTTATGTCTTTGGTGAATCCTCGATCTATGATGGATCCTCAAAAAGTGTCCTCTTCATACCTCTGTGTGATGGAAAAGGTGGCACATCACTCACATTCTCAAGAGACTGTAAAAGTAAAGTAACATTGAAATAAATTAATATATAATTATTAAACAAAAAAGGAAATGCATACATTAAAAAAGGTTAGATGTGTTACACATAAACAATCTAGAGTGCACTACACAAAAACTTATCTATTAGAAAACAAGCACATACCACCATTGAGGCCTCCTGCATCGATTGAGAAGGACTCATCATGGATGAACCAACTAATATCTCTTGTATGAAAAATGACAATAATGTAAGACTCTATGTATACAAATAAGCATAATAATTTTTAAATTAATAGATCAATTTATCTATTCTCTATTTTCTTATTTATCTAAATGACTATAATCAAATATTTAAGTTTTCTAAATTATCAATTAAAGTACAGTTCAATTGAATTACCTCCACCCTTTGTTGGTGTTCAGAAAGCCATTCCACGAATGATTGGGTCAATCAGGAGTTTGAGTAAAGACCATTAGCAAATATGCCACATCATTCACATTTTGGATTAACTATAAAAGTAAATTAACATAAATATATATATTAATATATAATTACTCACAAAGAAATAAATGCATACAATAAAAAAAGTTGATGTGTAGAAAAAATTATACCAGAAAGTCAAAGCCAAATTGGATGGCAGACAAAGTTCCATGATGAAGTTTTGTCAACTTCTCCTCTGTCATCAAATGTTATCTCCCTTAGATACATTAGTACTAATATTTTTTTACATTATTCAAATGGAATATACAATGAAATTTAACTTTAAACTTTACCTGTATAAAAGATTGGCCATGCTCTTCTCCTTCTTTATGGTCCACTGATGCTTGTGCTTTTGCTCTTGTCCCTGACCCCTTAGCTTGAGTTTTGGACCCCACTACCTCATTTTGTGAAGGTACATCATACTCTAAAGTGTTCAAGGGTGGCTCACTACTCTCCATAAGAGGACCTAAGCACAACTGATTGAAAAAAATGCAATGATGGGGCACACAAACATGTGTGGACAAGGAGGGTCTGGTAAAACTAGGTGATCCAATATCACCACCAATATCATGTGGTTGTGCAAACTAAGAAGTCTATATAATCAAGTGCTCAGTCAAAGAGTGTATGGCACTGAGGGCCTGCTGTGTTGGATTTGCAACAATGTCTAGGTGCTGAATTGGGGGTGGAGAAGGGATAGCAGGAGGGGGAATAAAAAGGCCTTGTACTTGTCTCATTGCCCCAGATCTATCTTGAGGCATTCCCTTAGCTACTTTCTAAAAGTCTCTAAAATCAAAATAATTCACATGGTGACCCATTACAAACTCTACATATAGTTTACGAAGGAAATATAAAGGTACATCTAAATTGTTGTTGGGTGGTTTATAAAAAACCATCCACCAACGATCCCAAAAATTTTGACTAATACCCTCATGTGTACACCATTTGATTGAATACTTAGGATTACGTACATCAATATGTAATCCAGTTTTAGGATTAACAAAATATTGGGTTAACATAGCTTTGGTAATGTCTAACTCTTTCACTTAATCATATGATAAATTGTCAGCATATTCTACCTTCTTGGTTTCTCGCCATTGCCTAAATGATTCGTATTGGCTTGTGAGGTTTTGAACATGACTAATAATTCCCTCTAAATTCTATGTCATTGAAGATAATCAAGGGTGGCAGCGATACATTTCTACAATCCAACTTATTTGATCAATGTTTCTTTCAATTTTCTCTTTGATTGTTGGAGGGGAGGGTTTGGTGGTGGAGGGTTTGGGTTTTCATGTTGTTCATCCATTTTAATACCTATTTAAAATATAAAACATACGCATTTAACCAAAAAAACCAAAAAAAATTACTTGAATATACAAAACAAACAAAAAATGCAAGAACTAACCTCTTTGGATCGGATATCCATTCTAAAAGAGCTAAACCATTTTGGGGGAGGTCTGCATTTTGCAAGCCACGGGTTTGTAAAATGTGACCTCTTTTTCCCTTTTTTATGTTTTTCAAAATGGATATCTGTTTTGGTTTGGTATCCAAACCAAAATAGATATTCTTAACATGCCTATGAAAGTCAAAGTTGGCCAATTCACAAATTTGGCTAAGAAAAGATGCGATTTTTTTTCTATTGCCACTGTTTGGCCCATGATGATCCTGCACATACCTCGGTATGATACCCATATTGTTTGGGGTTGCCTAATCATCTTGATATGTTAATAATACTATGTTTCGTAGAATCTTGGACATCTATAGATTCGAAACATGCCATTCGATGTTATTCCTTTGGTTGTAAAATGGTAAGCAATTTGTTTGAAAGCTTAGCTTTAAAGATATGTTTATGAAGTATGTCAAGAAACCATTTTTGGTGAGGGACTCTTCATTATTTCCTTTGGGTATGTCATAGGATTAGAAAATATGTTTTCTAAGAATCTTGCATATATGCATACTAAACATGCAAATCTTTTCATAAGAATATGATTGTCTTGTAATAGACATTAAATTGTCAATTTGGATTAGAAGGGAATCCAAGAACTAAATTAACTATCTTGGACAAAGAAAGATTGTTCCATCAAATTATTATGCATGTCTATACTAGACACCCAAACCCAGAAAACACTTACATGTTCAACTTGTGAATCATGAAATAGAGTGACGTGGAGTCAGATTTCACATTGCAGCAGTAACAAGTAAACTTCTCTAAAAGGATGGAATACCTCTATGAGAATCATTTTGGTCTTGTACTCTAGAGTTTGTAGTAGAAAATGAAAGTCAATGAGACTATAGGTGAGAATTACCTAGATAGCCATTAATGGATCAAGTTAAACAAATCTTACTGTTGGATGGGATAACTTCTAAGTCAAGTTAGACGTGGGTGAACAATCGACTACATTCATTGTGAAATGTATATGTATATGAAATCTTTGGCCAAAGTAATGCATCTATCTCTGCATGCATTAGTCAGTTCGCTATGCTTCAGATGGCATAACCTTCTAGTATTTTCATACATAGTTAGAGTGGATCTATAGTTGTATGACCGTAAAGAGTTATGAAGGACACAACACTGGAGACTCATATGGAAAACCTATTGGTTCCTTATATCTATTCCCTTCATGAAGGGTAGGGCCACTTCCAAGAAGCAAGTTGTGCGGGGGACCACTGGTCTGTGGTTGGAGGAAAAGCACTCAGGTGATTCTCTCCTTCCCAAGCAGATGACAAATCAAGACTTATGAAGACACATATTAAAACTCTAGATGCAGTATATTAAATTATATGACTTGACAGTCAATTTCTATGTAAACTTGAAATTATTGGCATGAGCAAAATATTATGATTGTAAAGTGAAGGAATTAGCTAACATGCTATCTTTGAACATGTTATACATTTTCAATTTGAAAATATTGAAAAAAAAAGAATATGCTTTATATATTCAATCATTATTGGAATGATTAAGTGTTTGTTAAACATATGATTATGATAACCTTGATTTTATTTTTTACTTGATGGTAAAATGGGAATGTAAATTCCAGGTAATATGAGATGACATGTTACAGCTTCACACGGGTTGTCATTTCCCATATAAACCATACCTCCATTACAAGATTGGTAAAAAGAAAACTAGTCTTTGTGAGGAGTCATATGAAAAGAGGTTCCAAAATCAAGAATCCAAACATGATGTAATGAACCTCTCTGATTAGCAGAAAAAACCTCTCCATCATCTAATGGTGCTTAAACTTCTATTGTATTTTTTTCGATGGATGCGAGCTAGGATTTTCTTTGTTTTCTTTCGGTGCTTTGCAATCCTTTTTGACATAAACTATTTTTCCATAGTCCCAACATTTGAATATTTTCCGCCCATTAGATTTTGACCTAGCTTGTCCAAGCTCAACTTTCTCTCTTTTCATAGTTCTGCCCCTTGCAACAATGGTATCAGTGGAAGAAGTCCCTTAAGATGTCTTATGCCTTGAATCTTCAAAAATTACTGTGGCTACCACATCTTCAGAGATAAGTTTCTCCTTCAGTGTTGAGTTACTAAGCGCCATAACTGGTTGATCCCAAGTTTTAGGCAAAGAGTACAATAGTATAGCCACTTTATCCTCTTCTTCAATTTTCACCTCCACTGAAGTCAACTTGCTAATCAATGTGTTGAAATTATTGAGATGATTTGTGATTGAAGAACTATCATGCATGCTCAAATTATACAACTGCCATCGTAACAAGATTTTATTTGCCAATGACTTGGTCTCATACAACTTTTTGAGCTTAGTCCACAAGTCATGTGTTGTTTTCTCCTCTCCAACATTGAATACAATTGAATCAGCTAGAGATAATTGAATTGTAGCTCTAGCCATGTTATCCATTTCATCCCATTCCTCTTGCTTCATGGCTATAGGTTTTGATGTTGTCCCCTTGAGAGCCTTTGATGTTGTCCCCTTGAGAGCCAAGGCGCATCCATCCTTCACCAATAAGGCTTGAACCTTTAGTTTCCACAAAGCAAAATTGGAACCATCAAATTTTTGAATCTCAAATCTGGTAACTATGCCTCATGTCATTTCTTTTTACAAAGATAAAAAACCAAAAAATAATTTTTGCACAAAATCATATGCTCTGTACCAATTATTAGGAAAATAAGTAGTGCAGAATTGAAAATAAGTAGTGAAATAACAATAATTCACACAAAATAGACAACATAGATTTACGTAGAAAACCTGGTAATGTAGCAAGAAAAATGATGGGAAAATATCTCTCAATTTCTTCGCATTCAAGATTGACTAACTTAAATAACCACGAAAAATATAATAGAAAGAGAGAACAATCAAAGTGAAACAGTAAAACATTCATAAGCACAAATTGGTAGCGAAGGAAGGAGCTAGATCAAAGAGCTGGATTATTTGTTGGGTTAAATTGGAACAGAGGGCTAGATTATTTGTGGAGTTATTTTTCAATTATTTAATCTTCAAAATACTTCCAAATACTCCATTATCGTTTAGATAGATTCAGAAGTTAGAGAAGCTGACATATGAACTCCCCTCCAAATTAACACTTTGCCCTTCTATTTAAAAAGTATAATTTGGCCGATAGGCCATTCTATATGTGCACACATCTTGTAACTACCAAAAAATTGGTAGTCCCAAAAAAAATTATTTTTTCATCGTCCAAATATTTGGTAGTCCCAAAAAAAATTTATTTATTTTTGTCGTCCAAAAATTAAAAAAAATTGCCCCTATTCATTATTTCCAGTTTAAAATCACAATACAAAACATTATAACTGATGATTTTCAAGAAAAAACATTATATAACTCACTCGCTTCTCTTTGATGAGCGTGAGAATATTGATTACTCACAGAACGGCCAAGAAATGAAAGCGAAAGTATGAAGGGGAATTTTACCTCCAAATTATATAAATTAGATGCAGATGTTTCTACTGTCAATCAATCGGCATTTACATCTACAGTGGGAGAAATTTTATCAAGTCTTATTCTCTATCCTCTCAATTTTGTTTGAATTATCTTTCTACTTTTAGTATCTATAGAAGGCAAGGTGATTTTAAAGAGCCCAGACAATCAAATTTTTGAAGTAGATGAGGTTGTGGTGATGGAGTTAGAAACCCTAAATGATCTGATACAACTTACTAGGGATACAGGTATGTGGATTCCCCTATCAATGGCACATGTTTCAAGTAACATTTTGGCCATGGTTATCGAATATTGGAAATACCATATCTTGCTAGAAAGTAAGATTCGGGCAAATCGACTGAAGATGTGAAGAAATTGGATAAAGAGTTTGTAGTTGTTGATGGGAAAACCCTCTAAAAATTAATAGAGGTAAAAGAAAAAGCAATTATCATTCCTTCCTACAAAGCATTTTCTATTTAAACCTTAGTTGCACCTAACTATTAAAAAATAATTAAAAAATAATTGATAGGTTTTGCCTGTAGATCTAAAATACTATGAGAGTTTTTGAGCCAAGAAAATGGAATTGTTTTAATCAAATAGATTAATTTCCTTGACCTATCATTTTTTTTGATCTGCAGGCAAAGTTGCATCTGGTAATATATGTTATAATCTTTAATAGTAATTCCTATGGACTAGATGATATGCCTTCTATATTTGTTCAGATTTTGTGGATTCAGAAGAGTTTGCAATATACAAAGATACTAATTCTTTCAGCGGTGAAAATCGCTATTGTTAAATAACAAATTAGTTAACCCTTAGTATGAGTGCTAGCTTAGGTTTAGTTATATATTAGTTTCTCAATTTTATTTTTTTGAGGAAATGACATCATTGTGAGAGTGGTTTTATGTTGTCATCCACAAATTCGGCGACTAGCAATTATTGTTACCTCCTTATAAATTCGGAAACAAAATAAAGTTAAATATTCATGACAGTGTTGATGTGAAATCTTATTTTTCTGTAGGCTGGTTTTATGGATACAATGCTGAGAATACAACCAGAATTTCATTGATTTTGTTGAACTGTATTCGATTTCTATATATATAAGGTTTGAGGGACTGCGTGTATACATTAGATTTCAGGTAGTTATATTTGTTTTGTTGGTAAACAGATTTGTTGCTTTAAAATAATCTTCTTGAGTAACTCCGTTCGCCCTTTTTATTAGCAACAACCTGCTCACAACAGTTGAAGAATCGCAGGTCTTGTCGATTCCTCTCTGCGTTTAAGAGGGGCAGCTCCCTCGTATGATAGGGGTATTTTGGATTTTCTGGAATTATAAGAACAAAAACAAAGAAATAACAAAT
Source organism: Cunninghamia lanceolata (assembly GCA_027924645.1). NCBI lineage: Eukaryota > Viridiplantae > Streptophyta > Pinopsida > Cupressales > Cupressaceae > Cunninghamia > Cunninghamia lanceolata. Next base: position 14,343,546 of record BSBN01000193.1, read on the forward strand.
AGTAGTGATGAAATAAGAGTTAAAATAATGAATTTAAGTTCCATGCATCCAAGTAGAGATACCAAAACTTGATGCAAAATATCTTTCTCACAATGCAACTTTGAAAGGAAAGCACATGATCATTATTGATGAAACGTACGAATACCAATAACAACACATGAAATCAAGTTGAACACACATTCAAAATGTTTCTTTATTGCTTTCAAACTTGAATAACACTATCCGAGTCTTTCATACACTGTCATGTGAAAAAGTGGAACCCCTTTGATTGAATCACAATGATATATTTATAGGTGAGGTTAGTAACCACTTAGGGTAACTACCTCAACCACTTTTTAATAACTACTTGACTTAACTACCTTCATAAATGCCCTAATTTTGAATAACTAACTTTCTTTCACAAAGCTAGTCGCTTAGAGTAACTACCTTGCTTAGGCACTTGAAATAACTACTTTGTAAGAAAGAGTTAGGATAAAGCAAGGGCCCTTGGACTTGAAAGAAGTGAACCTGCTCAAAATGGTGGAGCAAATTAATGTAGTACTTGTGAAGAACAAATGAAGTACTTGTTGTAGTGCGAGGAATGTTAAGCACAACTGCGATCTCCTTCCATTTTCTATTATTTATGATCATTTGCAATCCTCCACAAGCAGTTACTTCCCTATATAATAAATACAGGTCTACATCCTTACGACCAATCTTTGGAATGCCGATTTCAAAGCTCCCAATTTGGTGTCATTGGAGATGATGCCGGCGTAGGTCTTGGAAGATACTTGCAAAGGTTGTGGAACAAATTTTCAATAGCCAAATGCATATATCTGAAGTCAATGTTGTCCATGAGATGACATTTCTTTGACGCAATTTGTCAAATAGTTCACGTGCCTTAGCTTTGCTTCCAAATTTTGCTCGTACATGTGCTAGGGAATCTGCAACTACATCAGCTGACAGACAAACATTTTCAATAATGCTTTGTGAGACATCCATACCTTGACCCAAAACTCCCATTTGGCACAAATATAAAGTATGCTTGAACATATGTTGTAATATTTGTAATCCTTGAGACCACATTTCATTGAGGCATTCTTCTAGATAGTTCACGTCTCTCATCTATGCTTCCATATTTTGCATCAATGTCTATCAGGGAACCTCCAACTATAATATCTGACAAATTTCTCTATTTCATCATGCATAAGAGATGCTAATAAACACCGCGGAATCTGCAATCTTGCATTTCTCTGGGCACAGATCGAGAGGATTCTATTGAAGAGCCAAATTTTTTAGATTTTCTTGAAAATAACGCCTATGTGTTGTGTATATCATTCCATGTTCACAAGTCAGGAGGGTGTTGATGAAGGTCATGAGTAATGGATTTATACCAACTGATTGCTCTTGCTTGTAAGTTCCCATAGCCTTTTCAAGGAATCTATTTAGTGTACATTCTGCAGTCATGGTAGTCCATGAGACCAAATTTCCTTGAGGCATTTTACCAAACAATTCATTTGCTTTGTCTAGGCTGCACAAGGATGCTGGTAAAGGTTGAGCATTTTGAATTTACACCTGCCAATTGCTTTTGCTTGAAGATTTCAAAAATCTTATTCAACAAAACCATTATATGCAGATTTGAGGTATTCAGGCAAACCTTTCGTTCCAAAGTTCTCATTTTGACACAGGTTGTGGTCTTGGTTCACTACAGTCGGCTGTATTTGTTTGAGAGTTTCTGAAGTCTTTTCAACAGAACCATTTTCTGCAAAACCCACGGTCATTGCATTTTATGAGATGACATTCATTTGAGACATTCTGTAGACTGTTGCTGAAGGTTGTCTCTGTATTCACATTTTGCATATATGTCTACCAGAGCATTTCAAACTATAATATCTGATAAAAATTGACCTTCCATTCAATCATTGCGCTCCATGAGATGACGTTTCTATGAGGTTCTTTGTCAAACGTCTTGCACGCCTTGTCTGTGCTTCCACATTTTGCATATAATATTACCATGGCAGATGCAACTACAATCTCATTTGCTTGAAGGTTTCTGAAGCCTGTTTCAACGCACCCATTTTGTGTGTATGTTGTTCGTGCATTCCATGAAACTACATTTCTTCAAGATTTTCTATAAAACTATTTCAACGCCTTGGAATTTGCAGAAATGTCAGCGAGCCATCAAATTTGGGTTTATAACTGCCAGTTGCATTCATTTTATAATGGCAACGTTTCCACATTTGTAGATAGCCTCCGTTCCTTGAAGTAGTTAAAATAACTACTTGTAGTTATACTAACCACTTTTTCCCTTAGTGATCAGTGATGTAGACAGTTTTCAAAAGCTCTGCTGAGGACCGACAAAAGGATTTGAAACCATTTTTTTTATCGGTGCTATAGGATGTTTTTGAAAATAATCAAATTGCCCGATAAGTTTTGATTATCAGGGCTAACATGTTTTTAATCATAAACGAAATGAAGAATGAACATTCGTTAAAGAATAGGGGTCTATTGTAGTGTTTAGACCACAACAACCATGGGAGGTCGTGAGCCTCCATGTAAACATTCCTTAAAACTTGTGAAAAAGCTTATACACTTAAAACTTTACTTCATGCTATCGCTACCATAAAAGTATAGACGTTTCAATTTTTATTATATCTTCTGCTTTGTTTTAAAACTCTGCCAAGATTTTGTTATAATCACTATTGTTCACAGTCACTTTCGTGTATATTCATTTCGCTGCCTTATTAGTTGTAATAAAATTCAAACATTTACAACAGTGCTCCTTTTAATAGTATTGGTAGCCTTAACAATTATTCTTTGGTCTCATTCAATGCAAATTGTTGATCACTCGCTAGTATATATTTCTGCCATAGTAACTGTCGCTGCATCTATATTTGATTTTCCGCTGCTGTTATTATCACTCTGTGATTACTTGTTTTAATTGTCAATCGCTTCTTCGTTTAACATAGTCGCCTTTCCTCTTTCATATTATAAAATACATACAACTTCAATGGCATGTCAATTGATATTTTTGCCTGTTAATAATTTCTCTGTAACTCATTTCTCACTGTTCTCAATTCAAATCTGCAACGTTATATATATATATACCATTGTGTTAGTGCTCGTTGTTGAAAGCTTATCATCACCAGTATGTAAATTTTATTTATATACAACTTATCAAAGTTCTGTAACCTCTTCTTCCCAGCCGTTCAGTTCGTTTTTGCACAAAGAAAGAAATCAGTTATTATGTGAATGAATTAGTTTTTTTTATCTACTGAGGAAAGAAGTTTTAGCAAGAAATAAATTAAAATCGCTTTATTACAAATAAAAGATCTTTACATAGAAAGCATACTTGAAAGAATCGCATCTAGGATAAAATCCAATTAGATATACTAAAAAGAAAGAAAAAGAATACTAATAATAGGAATAAAAATAAAAGAAAAAGCAATCGATTTCTTTTGAGTTATATAAGGAAGATGTTTTTTTTAAGATTTGCTTTTAAATTAGTAAGATTATAATTTTATATTATCATTTCATTTAAAAAAAAGGAAAATCAATTATAGTTATATTTATATGAAGTATTTTGTTAAAAAAAGGAGATAATTTTGGAAATGAAAACAAAGAGATAAATTTATTTTCTAATTAGAACAAAGCAAATTAGTTTAAAATGATTTTATTATATATTGAAAAAAGAATCAATTTTAGTTTCATAGCTAGAAAAAGCTTTGTTTTATTGAGTTTTATAGGAGGATTATTCTTGAGTAGTTTTATTTATTTAAGAAAAATAGTAAATTGTATTTTCATTATTCTATTCAAATTTTAAGGGGAATAATTATATTTATTGTTTTTAATTAAGAATAATTTTTATTTCATTTAACTTAAATTGCAAATGAGGAAATTGGTTGTTAAGTGTAACATTATAGCTCATTTGATTATGTTAGAACTATTAGAGAATGAAATTTTTGTTACAAATTTTATTAATGACTCTCCGTATATTTAGTCAATTAAGTATAGTAAAACTTTTTCAAACTATTTAATTATTCAACACCTTACTTTTGATGAGCAGTAGGATAATTGCAAACAAAGACTTCCATCATCCTATCTAACGGGAGTTTGGTCATAGACTGTGAAACTATAGGTGAATTTATTCTTGCAAACTATTATTTATGCTTTTAGACTTCAAAAAAAATATCCTACTTTTTTAGCCCACTTGTATGGTGACATACAGGCGAGCTCCGTTCAGGCATGACAAGCCTATTAAAGTCCTGATCTCTAGAATGATTGATGATTATTATTGTGTCTAATCTTGAAAGGTTTTGGAATATTTTCCAAAATTTGATTACAAACTCTGTCCTTTGTAACTCTCTATAAGTTCCAACTTGATAATGCTCGATTCATGATAGATTGAGTGTACTACTTCAATTGCGTTGAGAGTGACCATTCCTATCATTATTCTTGGAGGAATATTTTTTGAAGACCCAACGCTTCTATTATTGGTTGGAATGTTCCCGTTAGCCTGGCCAATGAAACTTGATGGAAAGGTTGAAAGATTTGCAGCTATTCCATGACCTCCTTCAATCCACTGGATGAAGGACTTGCCTTGATTCAACAATTTTATATGAAGAACCATATGCTAAGAGATACCTTTAAATTAGAGGATTATTATTAATAATATCCAAAGGAGATTTTTGACTTCACAAGGTGACAAAATGCAGATGAAAGGACCCTCACAATCAGGGCCTACCGTATGACTGTATTTAGGTATTTTTACTATAAAATACAATCAAAATTTAAAAAAGACTGTATCACATGAAAGGAGAGATTTTAATGGCATTATGATGATATATGTATAAGGTATATCATAGTATTTTAATTTTAATGGCATCTTTAAATGGATAACCGTCATTAAAAAATTTCTTGATAGGTAGGTTCAACCATTAAAAACAATATTAAATTTGAATATTTATCTTCCAATAAAATTAATAATTAAATAAAAATAAAAAACACATTGTTTGGATTTTTTTTAATTACTATTTGAATAAAATATCCACCCAATATGATAGATATATATTACTTTTTTAATTCTTTCTTTTTATTAAAAAAATAGAAAAAGTGGATAAGCACGAGCAAACTTGAGTTACATTTCATAACAAGAACTAGCATTTCCAAGGTTTAAATGAAAATATAAGTGTTAATAAAATGGGTTTTGGTATGCAATTCAATTGTATTGTGAAAAATTCATACAACACAATATAAAATAGATTAGTAATTGGAAAGAAATGCACCTGCAATTTGGAAATATTTAGACTACAATCTTATTAGAATAGTTACTAACAAAAGAGTGTAATTTTGGGGTTAAAAAAGTAAGATCCTAAAACAAGGCTAAGAGATTCAAATAAAGCATGAATGATTTATCGAACTCAAATCAAACAACCATGATATGAATGATTTGTGTAATTTTGAAGGGTAAGAGTATTTGCAAAGAAATAGATAAGAATATTATGTGGACAAATACTATTCTTATGTGTACAAGTACTAGGGTGGAAATGTATATGTGTTGGAATACTTCATATTATATGTTTGTCTTATGATGTCAAATGATGTCATTAAACAGTTACTCCATACCAATGGTTTTATCTATTAATATAAATATGGGAATTAATATTGCACCAATAAAAGCATTTGAAATGACCCAAACTAGTGCAGGGCACCTAGGAGCACCTTGGTTCCTAAAGGTATTTTGATGCATTTTGAGAAGTTATGTTTTTTTTGTTCAATGTGTTTTGTAATAAGGCTTTTAGCCATTGTTGTTTGGTCCATTTTGTATGGTCAAGAGGTTTGGGGTGACTATAAACCTCAAATCCTTCTTAGTCCATTTGGACCCTTGTTGTGCCAATTAGGCCTAGAAGGTCTAAGGATTGGTTTTGAGTTTTTTTTTGGTTGTTTTAGTGTTTTAGTATGTTGGAAGGAGTGTGTTGATCATTTGGACTCCATTGGACAAGCCAAACAAATCAACCTCCTTGTGTTAATGAAAAACACCATAGTTGTCAAAGGTGTTATCTGTTGTGTTGGTTCAAAAAAACCACTTTGGGTGGTTGAATGCTATTTTAGAAGTTGGAAACTAACTTGGATGGGTTAATATGGTGGATATCTGACTCTAGTACGGAGGAAGAGATTTTGTATGCAATTTTGGGCACAAAAATCAAGAATTTGACTATTTTTCTGAAGAAAACATTTTGCTGTACAGACTGTATGGATTTTCCAGGGGTGTAAATGTACTTTTTTTGAATGTACTTGGAGTTAGGGTTCTAATGAAACTAGTTTGAGGTCCTGAAGTGGTCAGGATCAAAAGTTATTGATTTTTCTTTTAAAACAGGTCTAGAAACCCTATTTTCTAGGGCAGCCATAGAAATCCGGCCCTAGAATGTATTCCCACTGGTGAAAATTCACAAAAACTGGTGAAATGCAGGCTAGGGATATGTACTATAAGATTCCAAAAGCTTTTTGTTAGGAAATGTAGTCTTCTATTTTGAATTTGATGCCCTAGGTCAAGTATTACCATGTATTTGGCCTGTTTTATGTTATTTGATGTTGTAGGTGACAGAATCCAGACAAGGTGAATGAAAGAATGGTGGTTTTGTGTTGTAGGGACCTGGTAGAGACATTATAAATTCTTTCCCCTGACTTGTGAACCCAATTTGAACCCTTTGCTTTGTAACCCAAGCCTAAAGTGATTAGTTAGGCCTAGAGACCTAGTGGGGGTTTTGAACTGCTGGAGTAGAGTTGGGATTGGAGATTTGGAGCTTTGTTAGGGTCCCCTGAAGGCTATTCAATTCCATCATTTGTTTTCGTAGTCCTTTGGGATTTTGTCATTTGGTGTGAAGAAAACTAGTAGAAGAGGGCTAGTAGCCTCACTAGGCCTAGTCAAGATTAGAGGGTTGTGTGAAGTTGGGAACCAAACCAACTATCAAAAAGGTGTTTGCAGACCTTCCATAAGGTGTAGAAACAGTCTCAGGGGTTAGACAATAGCCTAGACCACAAATCCATAATTTGCACTTGGTGTGTGGCTTTGCTTGGTTGAAGACTAGGTGAGTGGGTGAGTGGGCTAAGGAGAACAAACCAAACTTATCTTGTGTTGATACCTTCCCTTGTGCCACTCTGCATCACAAACCTAACATTAACTATAATCCCCAATGTTAGAATTAGGGTTAGGATTAGAATTAGTGGTATATTACATATGAAAATGGAAATCTAATGGGATTGGCTAGGGTGGCTAGGGTAGGTAAAGGATAGATCTCAAGAAAGCACAAAACTCTAAAAGAAAAGATATAATAATGGAAAAAAGATAAGTAAGCATTTGAAATGATCCAACCATAACCCTAACCATATTCTAAGTAAGGTTAGAATTAGTGTTAGGGTTTGATTAGGGTTATGTTTAGTGTTAGTAATAGATTATACTTATAATTAGGTTTGGGATTAGGGTTGCAGTTAGGTATATAATTATGGTCTGAAGTATGGTTAGAATTAAAATTAAGGTTAGAATTAGGGTTAGAATTAAGGTGGGTTACTATTAGAATTGGGGTACGAATTAGAGTTACAGTTAGGGTTAGGGTTCAAATTAGAGTTAGGGTTAGAGTTCAATTAGGGTTATGGTTAGGCTTTGAATTATAGTCAAGCTTAGGGTTAGAGTAAGGGTTAAGGTTAGGGTTAAAATTAGAGCTATGTTTAGGATTAGAATAAGGCTTAGGGTTAGGGTTAGGTTTGAAATTAGGATTAAGGTTAGGTTTAGAATTAGAGTTAGGATTACAATTAGCAATGTGCTTAGGGTTAGAGTTATAATTAGGGTTAGCGTTATAGTTAGGATTAGGGTTCCCATTAGAATTAGGGTTAGAATTAAGGTGGGTTACTATTAGAATTAGGGTAAGAATTAGAGTTACAGTTAGTGTTAGGGTTAGAGTTCAATTAGGGTTATGGTTAGTATTAAGGTTAGGGTTAGGGTTTGAATTATAGTCAGGGTTATGGTTAGAGTTAGGGTTAGGGTTAGGGTTAAAATTAGAGTTATGTTTAGGGTTAGAATAAGGCTTAGGGTTAGGGCTAGGTTTAAAATTAGGAATAGGGTTAGGTTTAGAATTAGAGTTAGGATTGCAATTAGCAATATGGTTAGGGTTAGTGTTAGAATTAGGGTTAGGGTTAGAGTTAGAGTTAGGGTTAGAATTAAGGTGCGTTACTATTAGAATTAGGGTAAGAATTAGAGTTACAGTTAGATTTAGGTTTTAAATAAGAGTCAGGGTTAGAGTTCAATTAGGGTTATGGTTAGTATTAATGTTAGGGTTAGGGTTAGAGTTAGGACTAGGGTTCCTTTTAGAATTATGGTAAGAATTAGAGTTAAAATTAGGGTTAGGCTTCAAATTAGAGTTAGGTTTAAAGTTTAATTAGAGTTAAGGTTAGTATTAAGGTTAGGGTTAGGGTTTGAATTACAGTCAAGCTTAAGGTTAGAGTTAGGGTTAGGGTTAAAATTAGAGCTATGTTTAGGGTTAGAATAAGGGTTGGGTTAGGGTTAGGGTTAGGTTTAAAATTAGGATTAGGGTTAGGGTTAGGATTATAATTAGGGTTGGGTTACGGTTAGAATTAGGGTTACAACTATAATTAGGGTTAATGTTAGAATGAGAGTTAGGGTTACAATTAGGGTTAAGTTTAATATTAAGGTTAAGGTTAGGGTTTCAATTAGGATAAGACTTAGCATTAGAATTGAGCTTAGGGTTAGAATTGAAGTTAGGGTTAGAATTAGAATTAGGGTTATTGAATTGGGGTAAGAAGTAGAGTTAGGGTTAGGGTTAGGGTTAGTGTTAGGGCTACAGTTAGGGTTAGAATTTGAGTTAGGGTTAGGGTTAAATCATAGTTAGAATTAGGATTAAGGTAAAGGTTAGAATTAGGGTTATTGTTAGATTTAAAATTAGGGTTATAGTTAGGGTAGAATTAGGGTTATGATTACAATTAAGGTTGGGGTTAGAGTTAGGATTACAGTTCCTATTAGAATTAGGGTTACAATTAAGGTGGGTTACTATTAGAATTAGGGTAATAATTAGAGTTAGGGTTAGAGTTCAATTAGGGTTAATGTTAGTATTAAGGTTAGGGTTAGGGTTTGGTTTTGAATTATAGTTAGGCTTAGGGTTAGAGTTAGGGTTAGGGTTAGGGTTAAAATTAGAGCTATGTTTAGGGTTAGAATAAGGGTTAGTGTTAGAGTTAGGTTTAAAATTAGGATAAGGGTTATGTTTAGAATTAGTGTTAGGATTACAATTACCAACATGGTTAGGGCTAGGGTTATAATTAGGGTTAGGGTTAGAGTTAGAATTAGGGTTAGGGTTGGAATTGAGGTTAAGGTTAGAGTTATAATTAGTTCTCTAATGGTCCACTCACAATTTAGTTCATATGGTTATTCATTTAATACCATTCCATTATTTTTATTTACAAAAAATAATAATTTCTTATAGTATAAATAGTCTTTTCCACCAACTATTACATGTAATGACTTTCAAGTAAAAATATAAATATAAACTATCTAGCAATAGGCCTATAAATGTGTGTGCCTATCGGCCATTTGATAGCACCTTTGGTGCTTTTACTATTTTAAGAACATTGAATTTAATTTGTTTTAGATATGCAATGAACTCTAAGTCTATGACTGCAACCTGTACTACAAATACAAATACAAAATGTAGAGTAAAATACTCTACATTTTGATTTTTGAGTTTCAAGTTGTGCGAGTTCCAGTTTTGTTTCTGTGCGTTTCAGTTTTGCAGCAAGGGTTTCATTTTTGTAAATTTTGCCAAATCCCAGAGTGAAGCGGAAGCTGCCAAGTGTCAGTACCCGGGACACATTGTAAAGTTTCTTAAAGTAACGCGGATGGAGCCATGCGTCTTTTTTAATTCTTGTGGAGCATGCCATGTGTCGACATCCGAGGTTCAGTTTCTATAAGTTTCAAAAGCCCCTTTTTACAAAGTAAGTGTGGCGGGCCCCATTTTTTAGAGTTTCTCCCAGTGCCGTGGAAATTGCCACGTGTCAGCAGCCAGGATACATTTTAGAGTTTCTCAGAGTGGCCGCGGAGGGTGCCACGTATCTTTTTGCATTAAGGCGGAAGCTGCCAAGTGTTGGCACTCATTCAAGTTTCTTCTAAGTTTCAAACGTTCCTTTTGAATGTTTCTCATAATGTAGTGGGTCCCTTTTAAGAGTTTTGGTGAGCACGGAAGGCGCCAAGTGGCAGATGCGGAGAGTGTCTTTAAAGTTTCTTTAAGTTACACGGAAGGTGCCGCGTGTCCCATGTAGTTTCAGCAGAGAGCTCCAAGTGTCATCTTCTGCGGGTTTCCTTTTGTTTTCATCGCTAAGTAAAGAGGTATGGTGGGCCCCGTTAATATTTCTATAGTTTCAGCAGAATGCTCCAAGTGTCACCATCCGCGTGATTCTTATGAGTCCCTAATTTTTCTATAAAGTTTCTCAGAGTTGCGCGGAAAGTGCCAAGTGGTAGCGTCTGCAGAGGTTTTGTTTAAGTGCTAAAGTTTCCCGAAGCTCAGCGAAGATCACCAGGTGTCATCTTTTGCAGGACCCTATAATGTTTCAAAAGTTTCTCAGACTGCAGTGGAGATCGCCATTTGTCATCTTCCGCAGGACCCTGTAATGTTTCAAGAGTTTCTTAAAGTTGCAGCGGAGAGCTCTAAGTGTCATCTTCCGCAGAAGTCCCTAAAGGTATCTGCAATCTCTCTAAGTGTAGCGGAAGCCACCATGTACATAGTTTCTCATATCAGCAAAAAGTGCCACCTGTCCCTTTTTCTTTTTGAAGCTGCTCAGGCACAGATTGTTGGTGGGTCCCATTTTTAATATTTCTTAGTTTTCAAAGTTCAACAGAACATGACAGATGGCGAAGCCCGAGCACTCTTAATATAAGCCACAGTAAAGACTCAAAGTAAAGCGGACATCGCCACGTATCTTTTAGAAGGGCCGCGGATGCTGCCAAGTGTCAAGTTCTGGTGTCTCCTGAGAAAGAAGCGGTTTATCAAGTAAGTCACGCGGAGGATGCCAGGTGTTAGTTTCTTATTGTTCTGGAAAGATGAAGGAGTTTCAAGAAAGAGGCACGTATGGATGCCAGCTGTTCCAAGGGTTTATAGTCGCAAAGACTATCAAAAGCTGCCACGCGTTCCTCCCTGATTCAAGTAAGTGGGGTTACATGTATCTGTTGCAGCCAATGAATTTGTAGAGTGGCTAACCATTTCTGATTCAAAAGAGATCTTCTAACAGACACTTTTAGTTAACTGCCAGTTCGGTTAGACCGTTGAGATTTGATCATGCGGGCAATCTTTGAGCCAGTTCTATGCTATAAATATGGGTTCAGATCACAGTGCCTAGAGGAGATACGACATTGGAGATATAGAGATTTTCTGCATCATAGATTGTTAGAGAAGTTTGAGGATCTTTTGTAGTGGCCAATAATATCATTTGCCTTTGTTGTGTTTTCTTGATTCAGAAAGTTTGTATAACTGTGCATGATTCTGTGCCTTTTATGTAACTGGAACATTAATAAAGACAGAGTTTTGTGCCTTTGCTGATATTTTCTGTGTTATTACAAAATCTTCTAAGTTGTGAGCCTTTGATTCTATTTGTTTTTCATCTGTTACATTGATCATGCATTGTTTGCTCTTTAATGTGACTAAATTCTAAAAGTAGTTTCACTGTGCTTAGTATTGAGAAACAAAATCACATTCAGGTGCATCGCCATAGTATAGTTCCCTTTTTAGTTGTCTTTGTGATTCTATTTAATCCTATCCCTTTCTCCAAGCACTTTTGAGATAAAGAAGAGCCAGCTTCTTTAAAATCTGGAGGTTACTCTGAAGAGCATTCCCACATCTCAGAGTTTCCCATGTTGGTGTTGGAAACATCGCAATTCTGAGCATCAACAGTTTTTGGCACGCCTGGTGGGACCATTTCTTGAAGTTTCTTTCAAGACTGCATGAACTAGAGAGTCACGAGGAGTCAGAGCTATGGACCTGTGACAAGAGCTCAATCTGCTGTGAACCTAGGTATTCTTTTATCACCATTGATAAATAATTCAAGAAGAAGGGTCAACCAGTTTACAGCAACCCCAAGTGCAAACATGGGAGCACCTATAGCCCCAAGGAATTATGCAAATTGGAATACTGGCAGTGCTCTGATTCTTCCAGTACCTCCAGCCACTTGGGATCCTATTCCAGCAAATGCCTTGAAGGCTCTGCCCAAATTTAGTGGGGAGGATTTCAAAACACCTGAAGAGCATCTACAAGATGTGTCTGATGTCTGTGCAATACATGTGATCACACAACAAAATGTGGCTATAAGACTCTTAGCAGCTTCTTTTAAGGGGAAGGCTCTGGACTGGTACAGATCTTTGACCCCAAATTCAATATCTACATGGGATCAGCTTGGAGATGCTTTCTTTGCAAGATTCAAAGAAAAGGGTGATAAATCTTCTCTGTTACAACAACTGATTACCATCAAGAGGGCACCACAAGAGGCAATGACTGATTTCAATTCTAGATTTCAGAAGACTTGGGAAAGGATTCCTGCTACAGCAAGACCATTACTAGGTATGGCTATAGTATTTTATCTTAAAGCCCTAAATTCAGATATAGCAGTAATGATTCAATCACTTGGAGGCCAGACCCTGCTAGAAGCCTATGACTATGCAGTCAAAGCTGAAAATAATTTGATAGATGCTGGAAAATTGCCCTCAAGGCCTCCCATGCCTATGTTTCCATAGATTACCCTACCATTGCCTCAAGAAGCTCCTAACCCCATAACCCCACCTGTGTCCATGTATACATTTCCCCAACAACCTGCTAAAGCTGCTTTCCCTACCCAGTCTTCAGAGATGGATGATGTCAAGAACATCCTGAGAACATTTTCTAATGAAATAATTAACCTAAAAAGATAGCAGAATCCTTATCCCAGACCCCAATATCAAGGCTATCAAGGGAATAGACCTCCTTCATAGTCAAACCAGTATCAGGGCCCCCAAAGACAAACTAACCCTCAGCCATCAAACCAATTGGTTGCAGTCCCTACACCCTTGCAGACTGTTCCTCCCAATCTAAACAGAGAGATTGTCCCAGGACAGAATAATTATGCAGATGGCACCAATGCCTGGTGTTTCCCTTGCAATAATGCACATATGCCTAGAGATTGTCCTAGGGGTAATCTACAGCAAAAGATAGCAGAGCAAAGAAGAGTGGATGGACAATTTGCAAATACTTCTAACACTCAGCCCTACCAAACCCCTAGTATGCAAAATTCAGTCCTAGTGGCTCAGATGCAAGGAATGTCCTTACAGCAAGAAGAAGAAATAGCCCCTGAGCATGCTCTATTTTCATGGATTGAAGATGAAGAGTCAGTATTCTTAAATGAAGCTTCAGCTTTTAAGAAGCCATTGGTACAATCAGATTACTATTCTAGAGCCAAGAGAAGGATGATGGAATAGCCTGGAGTCACAAATAATGAAATTATGGGAGTTCCACCATTTCAAGATCATCAAAATACAGCTACTAGACAAGAAATACCTCAGCCAGTGCAGAATCAAGTAGTTTCTAGACAAGTTCAGGAGAAAGCAAGATACCCTTATTATCCCAGAACACAAGCACTAGGGCCTATGAATGTGGTCGATCAGTTGAAGAGGACTCTAGCACATGTGTCAATATGGGACATGTTAGCCATTCTTGAGCAAAAGACATTGTTTCAAGAAGCTTTACAGAGCTAAGCTGTGCCTAAACAGACTATTGCCAAAGGAGGACCTAATGATAAAGAAAAGCTCAAAGACACTATTCCTCTGCAGACAATAGCTCTTCTGAACAATGCACCAAAGGTAAGTAAATCCAAGACAGATCCATTTTATTTAACTTTAATAGTTGGGAAGAAACTATTGCACAATGCAATGATAGACTCTGGGGCTAGCACCACAGTGATGCCAAAGCAAATAGTAGATGCTTTGAAAATAAAATATGAGCCACTTGCAAAAGGAGTTATGTAGTTAGATGGGAAGTATGTGCAAACAATAGGGAAAATTAAACAACTTCCACTATAGTTGTACCCCTGTCCCAATATAATTGTTAATCAAGATGTTGTAGTCATAGATATTCCTCCTGTTTTTGGCTTATGCCTATCCAGAGATTTCACAGCTAAGATAGGAGGTTATATGTCACTTGACTGGTCTCATCTCATCATAAGGACCAAATATGGGACTAAGATGAAGGTACTATCAGAACCATTGTCAAAGGACCATATCACTAATGAACCAACCCCAAAGTTAGAAGCAGCCCACACCATGTTAAATAAAGAGGGAAGGGTTTTTGTTGAGGAAATAGGGGATTGGACTGAATATGACCAGCAAGTAGAGGATAACCAGTTGTTAACCATGATGCAGAGTGATCCCTTTGGGAACTATGACTCAACAGGGTTGGGCACTTATGTTATATTTGAGGAAGACCAGGAGATCCCTAATGTCTTAAGGAATGAGCCCTCTCAGACCCAAGAATCCATAAATGACTCAGGAATCTAGACCCTAAATTTTGATGGGGCTAGAAGCAAAAATGGAGCTGGAGCAGGAATTTGTCTTACTGCCCCTAATGGTGAAAAGATTTTAAGAGCCATTTGCTTTCATTTTGCCTGTACCAATAATGATGCTGAGTATGAATCTTTAGTGCATGGACTTATATTGGCAAAAAGGAAATGAGTAAAGAAACTGATAGTCAAAGGAGATTCAGAACTAGTGGTGAAACAAATAAAAGAGAAGGCAATAGCCAAAAATGTAAGAATGAGATCCTATAGGCACCGAATTTGGGACTTAATAGAAAATTTTGAAGCCTTTAATATAGAAGTAGTCCCTAGAGCCCAAAATTCTGAGGCAGATAGGATGGCACAAATTGGTTCACAGTTTGATCCAATAATTGATCTAATGGTCAATAATGAGTCAGTCAAAGTTATTGTGAGGCCAACCATCCCAGACAATGATGAAAATTGGCAAGTTTTTGAGAATGATTTTCAAGTACTCTCATTTTTGCAACAGTCAGGAGAATTTGCTGATCAGTTACAACCAAAAATTGAAGAAGCATATGGTGATTAGATCATTCAACTGAAATCAAACAAGCTCCCTAAGGGACTGATTACCCTAGAAAACTTGTTTGATCCTAAAGATGCTAGCCTAGAAAAGAAGAGATTCCAAGCAAACAAAGAAGACTACTCTGAGATTCAGGTTAGTGAGGGAAGAAGACTGAAGGTTGGAAATTCTGCCACTCAACAGGAAAGAAAAAGGTTAATTGATTTATGTGAGAAATATGATAGGGTCATAGCCTGGACCTATGAAGATCTCCATGGTTATGATAGAAGTGTCATTCAACACACTATAGAGCTGACTGAAGGATCTAAACCAGTTAGACAGAAGCAGAGGCCAGTGAACCCTAGGATTGAACCTCTAAAGGTGGATGAGTTGCATAAACTATTAGAGTCAAAGATCATTTTCCCAATCAAACACTCAACTTGGGTGTCTAACCTAGTACCAATCAGGAAAAAGAATGGAGACATAAGGCTCTGTGTGGATTTCAGGGATCTAAATAGGGCTTCCTTGAAGGATCACTACCCCTTGCCCTCTATGGAACAAATTTTACAGACTGTGGCTGGATCAAAGAGATTTTCTCTACTAGATGGTTTCTCTGGGTACAATCAGATTTGGTTGGCTGATGAGGACCAGCATAAGACTGTTTTCACCACAAAATGGGGAACATTCGCCTATGCAAAGATGCCTTTTGGTCTTTCAAATGCTGGAGCCACATTTTAGAGGGCAATGGATGTAGCATTTGGAGAGATTATCAATAAAATCATTCTAATTTACCTAGATGACCTCACTGTTTTCTCTAAAAATGCTGCAGATTATTTTGACCATTTAGAAGCAGTTTTTAAGAAATGCCAAGAGTTTGGAATATCTCTAAATCCTAAGAAATGCATTTTCGCAGTACCTCAAGGTAAACTATTAGGGCATATAGTCTCTAAAGAAGGAGTCTCTATAGATCCAGAAAGAGTCACTGCCATAATGAACCTGTCTCTGCTTGTCAATAAGAAAGCAGTTCAGTCTTTCTTGGGAAAGATTAATTTTGTCAGTAGATTCATATCAGACTTTGCAGGCCTAATAAGACCAATTACACTGTTATTAAAGAAAGACCTTGTATTCAAATGGACTACAGAAGGGAGACAGGCTTTTGAAGAGGTCAAGAAAGCAATTTCAACAGCCTCAGTATTGAAGAACCCTGACTTCTCTAAGTCTTTTATAATGTATGTTTATGGAGGAGAATTCAGTGTTGTTGCTATCCTAACACAGAAAGATGATCAACAAGAGGGAGAGCATCCAATAGCCTTTTTCTCAAGGACTCTTAGGGAGTATGAAGCCAGGTATAACTTTGTAGAGAAATAGGCATATGCTATGGTAAAATCCTCAAGAAATTCAGACACATGGTCATAGGTAATAAAATTCTGATACTAGTGGCTCATCCAAGTGTCAGAGAATATATTATGGAAGGAGAAATCACTGAGAAAAAAGTAAACTGGATAACAAAGATTCTTGAATATGATGTGGAGGTTAGACCAACTAAATTGGTCAGAGGCAAGGGTTTGTGCCAGTATATGGTTCAAGATATGGAAAAAATGATAACTGAAGAAACAGAGGGAGAAAATGTATTGAGGATACAAGAGGTTGATCAGAATTCTTGGGTCACAAATAGGATCTAGTTTATGAAACATGGGATTTTCCTAGAAGAGCTCTCTCAGGATAAGAAGAGGTACTATAGGCAACAGGGAGTTCATTTTGTTTTAATTAACCAAGTTTTTTTCAGAAGAAACACTGATGGCATACTTTTAAGATGCATAGAAAAGGATGAAGCCCAAAGAATACTGCATGAGATGCACCATGGAGTGTCAAGTGGACATTTTTCTGCAAGAACCATAGCTATAAAGATAATTCAGGCAGGTTACTTCTGGCCCACTTTATTCATAGACTGTTATCAACTGGTTAAAGAATGCCAATCTTGTCAGTACTATGTAGGAAAGAGAAGGAATGCAACAATGCCCCTTAGTCCTATAATCGTTGATGAACCTTTTGGTCAATGGGGTCTAGATTTCATTGGAATGATCAACCCAGTGTCAACTATGGGGCTCAAATGGATCCTAACCACTACAAATTATTTTACTAGATGGAGTGAGGCAGTCCCACTAAAAGAAGCAACAGAAAAAGTGATTCTAGACTTTCTGGAGGGTATCACTACTCGCTTTGGGCCTCCTCGTAGTGTAATTTCAGATAATGCTAAGGCATTTTTGGGGGCAAAGATATCTGACTTTGCACTAAAGTATGGAATCTACCTAAAAACCTCCTCCAATTATTATCCCTAGGGTAATGGTTTAGCAGAATCAACTAACAAGAATCTGATGAGACTCATTAAAAGAGTAGGGGTTGATCATCACAAAGAGTGGCATAAAGTGCTTAATATAGCACTGTGGGCAGACAGAATTACACCAAAACAAGTGACAAAAATGTCCCCATATGAATTGGTCTATGGTAAACTTGCTGTGATGCCCCTGAGCTTGGAGATTTCTGCTCTCTAGTTATTGAAACAAATTGAGATTGAGGAAAATGGCCCCATGCAGGTCAGACTTGCCGAGCTCCTAGAAGTTCAAGAAAAGAGGGATTCAGCACATGAATCATTATTAAAACATCAGAAAATAATCAAAGACTATTTTGATAAGAAAACTTCAAACCCTCATTTTGAAGTAGGATCAGTTGTTTTGAAATGGGATGAGAGAGCTGCCAAGCCGGGTCGGCATAGTAAATTTGAGTCATTATGGACCGGCCCTTATAAGATCCGTTCCTGTAAACAGCAGAATTCTTTTGAACTTGAAACGATGGAGGGTGAGCCTAAAGAGATTCCTGTCAATGGGATCTACTTGAAGCATTTCAATTAGACAGTGTCTTTCCTGTGTATTATAGTTAGATAGTTTCCCTTTTGTTGTTGCTTTATTTTTCCCGCTTTGTTTTTCCCACTTTTGTTTGAATAAGTGTTTTATAAACACGTGGCCACAACTTAAGTCTCTTAAAAGTCTCAAAACTTTCGCATTCATTAAACCTCTCAAATCCCCAAAATTCCTAAAAGGTACCCAGCACAGCCGCTTTTTTATGACGTGTCTGACACTCTGTCCCACTCAAATCTCTTAAGATTTTATAATGGTTTCTATTTTTAATGCTATTTATGAGACTTGATGCGTCATTAAAATATCCCAATGACATGAGTTAAAGCTTAAACTGAGTTTCATTTGTTTCTACTTCTGCTAAGTGTCTTCCCTGTTGCTGCGTTTTCATTACAAAACCTGCTTCCCAATCGTGTCTTCCCTGTTGCAAAGTTTCCATACTCATTTACAGTATTAGTAGGGGCTTGGGATTTACGAGTCTCTTGACAGGCTCCTCGCCAGCAAATCATACGCTTCGGCCCCTGCGCAACCTTTAAGGACCTATCCAAGGACTAGGGTTCCAGAGGTTGGCTATGCAGTTGACCCAACTAAGGTGCAGGATTTTGCAGATGGTATTGCCGAACTAGCCCTACAAAAGTCTAGCAAAGCTCTGTGAGAGGGAGCACACCAAAGATGCCTCTTGAAGGCCAAAGCTAAACAATTTGAAACGTTCGGCATGCGGATATGGACCTCCCAGTTGGCGAAATTCATTGTCCCAAGCGTGCATTTATGCCCTGACCTAATTGAGGTATGCGTAGAATTATTTCATGCACCCTCAAGCACCATTCAAAAGGGACCCTTCATGGTGTAAATTACACCAAAGGCCATCAAAGATATGTTGGCCCTACACTATGACAACACAGCCACGTTTCCCATAGTTGCCAAAATGCAGAAGACATGGGCAAATGTCAAGTTTCAACTAAGGTTTCTTAATTCAGAGATGCAATTGGGAGATGAGAATACCCAAATGCTAGCGCTACCAACAGGAAGGGCACAATTTACACAAGCCAGTCAGGAAGTGCTATCTATGATAGCATTTATCTTCGGAATGAAGGAAGACATAACTGTCTATGATTGGCAGCTTGCCATTTTATTCAGAATGAAGACCGTGGATAGGTCTCAAGAGTTTCGGCTAGATTTCTCAGAGTAGATTACCTACTCAATGGCTGAACAACTCACCAATTTCAAATCAACAAGGGTTTTCAGGTATTCCTCTTATCTATTTCACCTTATGTTATATCAAAACTATGCCATCTTTTCCCAGTATATGCATCTGGACATGTATGACCCAAGTTTTGATCCCAATAGAACCATCCCTGTGTCTGCATGGACACATGTTTTGTCTAAATCGTCTGACCCTTATGAATTTTGGGAACTTTTTGTCGCCCCTGTTTTTATTCACCTAAGCCCAGAGCCTATTGAGAATAGATTAACATTGAGTGTTAGAGGCCTCATGGCAAATTCCCCCATTCCCTATGATTATTTCTTTGGGTCTCACCATACTATTATCAGGGTCCATGGTTTTAATGGGGAGCCAATGTTGCTACCTAAGGTTTTGCCTCCTAGGCTAGCCTTCTTAGAGGTCACCCGGCAAGTGTCTGTGGTCGATAATGAATATGGCGCTAGGAAGAAGAAAAATAAAATGTATGATGTTCCCTGGGTAAAGAAAAACATGACCCTATTGGTTAGGGATGCTGAACACTTATTGCTAAGAAAGTTAGCTGTCTTGGGTTTTCTTTTGGTTGAAGATAAATGGAGATATGATCCAGTCAGTTTCATAACCTTATGGGTCAAGAATTATAAGATTGGTGCCAAAATTGTGCACGAGGGTCGTCCCTTTTGGGAAGATAGAAGAAACCCTAAGGAGGACATCCCTGATTTATATGCAGAACTGACAGATTTGCCATTTGAAGGACCTAGGCCATGGGAAGTATTTTATAAAAAGGAGAAGGCCTATGACCCTAAGTTCAAAATGGGCACTGGATTAAGGAAAAATTTAATAAGAGATAGGGAATGGAAGGCTGAGAAGATAGAAGCCTATTGGAAATATAGGCAGGAGATTTTTGAAATAACCCACTCCTTTGGCAAAGTTGATATAGATGAGAAATGGGAGTCCATTTGGGACGAATGGCATCCTTCTCTAGTCTCTAGTCCTGATACAAGCAAGATCAGAAAAAGGGGTGAGGAATCTGAAGAGGAAACTGAATCCACTCACACAGTGCAGGCTCCAGGACAAACATCATCTGCAGCTGCTGTGACCACCTGGTCCCAATCTCTCAGTGCTATAGAGAAGCAAAAGAGTGTGATGTCATCACCACCTAGAGGGACCCCATTAGTTTCAATGAGTGGGGCTTCCAGTTTTGTGCAAACACCAATGGCAACAGTGGTAAATGTTGAGGAGAAAGAAACACAGCAAGAAGAAGAGAGGCCAAGGAAACATAAGAAGATGAAGCTTCAACCTGATTCAGATGAGGAGGTAGAACCTTTATTACAGCCACCACCAAGTGTCTCAGTTGCTCCTTAGGTACGTGCTTCTTCTCCTTCTTCTTCTCAATCTTTTTCTTCTTCAATAGGGGTGGCAATCCCAACTAGCCAAATATTATCCCCTGCCACCTCTGTTGTGCCAATTTCTCAATTTTCCCCACCTGTCACTACAAAGGCCATGTCATTACAGGCCACTTCATTACCTCCCTTTTCTCCCTCTTTTCCAAGGAGAGTACCTCCTCAGATTCCTCCTAGCCAACATTTGGCTATTCCTTATGGCCTGCCACAAGGTCATCCTTTTGTGGGCGGGTACATTGCCTCTCCCCCTACCTTCCAAGCTCAAGCAGACACTGCTAAGAAGGCTAGGGAAGCCCAGATGGACAAGAAGAGAAAGAAGGACAATAAAGCTCAGGCTGTCCCACATATAAGGTCACTATTTGACCCAATCCAGCAGCAGCTAACTATGACCCATTTGTCACCAAATGTAGTAAGACCTAATGAGCATATGCAGCCCCAAGATTATACAATGAGTGCAGTGGCGATGGACATGTCACTTTTTAGGCCACAAGACAGGGTAGATTTGCTAAATGAAACCACTTCTGCTGTAGCCACCGACTATTTGAAATTATCAAGGAAGTTGCAGAAAGTGGAGGCTGATCTGGCTCAGGAAAGGACACATAGTGAGACCTTGACTGTTGAGCTCAAATCTAAAAATGATGAAATTGAAGATCTCACTAAACAGTTGCAAAATACTGTTTCATGTCAGATTCATCAGGCTACACAGAGCCAAAATGCTTCCTTGAAGGAAGAACTGATCCAGGTGAAGTCTGTTCTAGCTACCCTGAAGCAGGAAAAGGCCACGTTGCAGAAGAGGCATCAGGATTCCTCTCAGCAAGCCACACAGTTCCAACAGCAACTGTTGAAGGAATAGAACAATGTTGCTGCCATACAGGCTCAACTTCAGGCCGAGCAACAAACAACAAAACAATTGACCCTTGAGTTGGCAAATAGGCCACAAAATGCAGGAGTGTTAAACTTGGTTAAGGAGCTATATGCATCAGTATGGGCAAGAATCTTTGAGGAGATTATCCAGCTCAAACCCTCTTTAACTTTCCTGCTACATGCACAGCAATTATGTGAAAAGGTGGAAACCTTAGTTCAGGCCACTTTATCTATTGTTTCCATGAGAGTTTCTGATTCTCAATTGCTGCTGGGGAAACTTTATGATACATCTGATGAAACATTATCAGCAGCAGGGATCAGTGACATGATGATTACTGCCAAACGGGTGAATGAGGTTCTGAGTTGCAACTCTGTTGCAATTACTTGCCAGGAGCTCCTGGATGTGGTCAAGGAGGGGGTAAAAGACATGAAGAAGCACATTGAAGATCTGGTGCAATTAGGCCTTTCTTCCCCTTTTCCTGATAGCAACACTGTATTAATGGTTGATGAAATCAAGCCTCTGTTGCTAGCTAGACAGAATGATCAATCAGTTTTCCAGGGTCTAATAGATGCCTCATCAGTGTCAGAAGTAGAAGCTATTTTGATTCCTATGGCCCAACTTGATTTTCAGTTGAAAGCAGCAGTTCACGTTTTGCAAAGCTTTTCACATAAGGACATGATCAACCTGGATTTAGCCTTCCAGGATTTGTAGAACAAGTAGGGATTATCTGATGCTGAGTGGTCTGTATATCAGACGGCCTTGCAAAATTTGTAAATTTTGCTGTATAGTATGCATTTTTGGGATTCTTTTTGAGCAGGCTCAAAAGTCCTCGGGGTCACCAAGAATTGTAGAGTAAAATACTCTACATTTTGATTTTTGAGTTTCAAGTTGTGCGAGTTCCAGTTTTGTTTCTGTGCGCTTCAGTTTTGCAGCAAGGGTTTTTGACACACAGCGCGAGCATAGAGCGCGGGAGCGCGAGGTTTTTTATTTTTGTAAATTTTGCCAAAGTCCCAGAGTGAAGCAGAAGCCGCCAAGTGTCAGTACCCGGGACACATTGTAAAGTTGCTTAAAGTAACGTGGATGGAGCCACGTGTCCTTTTTAATTCTTGCAGAGCATGCCATGTGTCGGCATCTGAGGTTTAGTTTCTATAAGTTTTAAAAGCCCCTTTTTACAAAGTAAGTGTGGTGGGCCCCATTTTTTAGAGTTTCTCCCAGTGCAGCAGAAACTGCCACGTGTCAGCAGCTGGGATACATTTTAGAGTTTCTCAGAGTGGCCGCAGAGGGTGCCATGTATCTTTTTGCATTAAGGCGGAAGCCGCCAAGTGTCGGCACCCGTTCAAGTTTCTTCTAAGTTTCAAATGTTCCTTTTAAATGTTTCTCATAATGTAGCGGGTCCCTTTTAAGAGTTTCGGTGAGCGCGGAAGGCGCCAAGTGGCAGATGCGGAGAGTGTCTTTAAAGTTTCTTTAAGTTACATGGAAGGTGCCACGTGTCCCATGTAGTTTCAGCGGAGAGCTCCAAGTGTCATCTTCCACGGGTTTCCTTTTGTTTTCATCGCTAAGTAAAGAGGTATGGTGGGGCCCGTTAATATTTCTATAGTTTCAGTGGAATGCTCCAAGTGTCACCATCCACGTGATTCTTGAGTCCCTAATTTTTCTATAAAGTTTCTCAGAGTTGCGCGGAAAGCGCCAAGTGGTAGCGTCTACGGAGGTTTTGTTTAAGTGCTAAAGTTTCCCAAAGCTCAGCAGAGATCACCAGGTGTCATCTTCCGCAGGACCCTGTAATGTTTCAAAAGTTTCTCAGACTACAGTGGAGATTGCCATGTGTCATCTTCCACAGGACCCTGTAATGTTTCAAGAGTTTCTTAAAGTTGCAGCGGAGAGCTCCAAGTGTCATCTTTCGCAGAAGTCCCTAAAGGTATCTACAATCTCTCTAAGTGCAGCGGAAGCCGCCACGTACACAGTTTCTCATATCAGCGGAAAGCGCCACCTGTCCCTTTTTCTTTTTGAAGCTACTCAGGCACGGACTGTTGGTGGGTCCCATTTTTAATGTTTCTTAGTTTTCAAAGTTCAGCAGACCGTGACAGATGGCGAAGCCCGAGCACTCTTAATATAAGCCACAGTAAAGACTCAAAGTAAAGCGGACATTGCCATGTATCTTTTAGAAGGGCCGCGGACACTGCCAAGTGTCAAGTTCTGATGTCTCCTGAGAAAGAAGCGGTTTATCAATTAAGTCACGCGGAGGATGCCAGGTGTTAGTTTCTTATTGTTCTGGAAAGATGAAGGGGTTTCAAGAAAGAGGTGCGTATGGATGCCAGCTGTTCCAAGGGTTTATAGTCGTAAAGACTATCAGAAGCTGCCACACGTTCTTCCCTGATTCAAGTAAGTGGGGTTACATGTATCTATTGCAACCAATGAATTTGCAGAGTGGCTAACCATTTCTGATTCGAAAGAGATCTTCTAACAGACACTTTTAGTTAACCGCCAGTTCGGTTAGATCATTGAGATTTGATCGTGTGGGCAATCTTTGAGCCAATTCTATGCTATAAATATGGGTTCAGATCATAGTGCCTAGAGGAGATACGACATTGGAGATATAGAGATTTTCTGCATCATAGATTGTTAGAGAAGTTTGAGGATCTTTTGTAGTGGCCAGTAATATCATTTGCCTTTGTTATGTTTTCTTGATTCAAAAAGTTTATATAACTGTGCATGATTCTGTGCCTTTTATGTAACTGGAACATTAATAATGACAGAGTTCTGTGCCTTTGCTGATATTTTCTGTGTTATTACAAAATCTTCTAAGTTGTGAGCCTTTGATTCTATTTGTTTTTCATCTGTTACATTGATCATGCATTGTTTACTCTTTAATGTGACTGAATTCTAAAAGTAGTTTCACTGTGCTTAGTATTGAGAAACAAAATCACATTCAGGCGCATCGCCATAGTATAGTTCCCTTTTTAGTTATCTTTGTGATTCTGTTTAATCCTATCCCTTTCCCCAAACACTTTTGAGATAAAGAAGAGCCAGCTTCTTTAAAATCTGGAGGTTACTCTGAAGAGCATTCCCACATCTCAGAGTTTCCCATGTTGGTGTTGGAAACAGCGCAATTCTGAGAATCAACACAAAACGTCAACATTTGGAGATAGTTTCAAATATTCTAACAATGCCAAAAAGCGATAATAAGTAGAGAAAGTCAAATTCTCTAGGGAGTTTCAACAATTCTAAAATATTTCTAAAAATAGGGAATAGCCTTTAAATTCTAGGCTTGTCACTTGTCACTATTGTCAGGATCCCACAACAACTATGTTAGTAACATTGGCCTCTTAAGGATTTTGGGTCAGCAAACTTCTAAATATTCTTATTGGATGTGAATTTTGAAATAAAGCACTATGGTCTAGAAAATATCTAATACCTTCTCTATATGTACAAGATTTTCCTCATATTCTTGGATGAAAACAAGAATTTTGACAAGTAGACAATCACACACTCATCAATAAACACTTCATTCATTAGTCTCATGAATGTTGTTGGTGGAAGCACTAACCAAATTGAAACAATCTTTGTTTAGTTTTGAACATGGGTTTTCACACATTCTCTTATTTTATCCTTACTTGATGATATTTAGACCTCAAATCCAACTTGGTAAAGAACCTAGAATCCTACAATTTATCTATCTAATCATAAATTTAAGGTAGAGGGTATCAATTTTTTACCATTATCATGTTTAGTGTCCTATAATCAATGGATATGCATCAAAAACTAACTTTTTTGGTACCACCACTATAGGAGTACCACATGTTGACATGCTCGACCTTATGAGACCATGTTATAATAGCTAACACAACTATTCTTTCACTTCACTAGCCTCTAATATGCTTTGGCAGTAGAGATTTATATTGGGAAGTGAGCAGTTGGGAAATAATTAGATTGCATGCTCTATGGATCTACAGGGGCATCTCCTTGGACTCCTTGAAAAGCTCTCCAAATTACCATATTAATTCCCATAAAATCTCTAATACTTTCTCTACATGTGCAAGATTTTCCCCATATTCTTGGATGAAAACAAGAATGTTGTCCGAGTAGACAATCACACACTCTTCAATGAAAGGGCATAACACTTCATTCATTAGTCTCATGAATGTTGTTGGTGGAAGAACTAGCCATTAAAATAATCTTTATCTAGTTTTGAACAAGGGTTTCCACACATTCTCGTATTTTATCCTTACTTGATGATATTTGGACCTCAAATCCAACATGGTAAAGAACCTAGAATCCTACAATTGATCTACCTAATCATAAATTTAAGGTCGAGGGTATCTATTTTTTATTATAATCATGTTTAGTGCCCTATAATCAATGGATATGCATCAAAAACTAACTTTTTTGGTACCACTACTATAGTCCGAGTACCACATGTTGACATGATCGGCCTTATGAGACCATGTTATAACAACTAACATAACTATTCTTTCACTTTGAACTAGCCTCTAATATGCTTTGGAAGTAAAGACCTATATTGGGAAGAGAGTAATTGGGCAATAATTAGATTGCATGCTCCATGGATCTACAGGGGTATCTCATTGGGCTCCTTAAAAATCTCTCCAAATTAGCATATTAGCTAGTCTACACCTTCCTTTCCTTTGTGTCTATCTAACCCACACATGGTTTCAAACTTTTCCACATTCTCTTCTTCATTCTTAATCCTCAACATCAATAATGAAAACTTGCCACTTGCATTTATGAGACACCTTGATTGAGAAACACTTATCATTGACACTCTGCATCTACCTTCATATTCAACTTTATCATAAATCTATTCTTCATTATTAATTAAATGGTATTTGTTTAAACTCCTAGAGAAGATTCCATCTTGTTAATAGAGATAGGGGCTTCCAACCACTATAGGTCCTAAACTTCCAAATGAATGGAGTCTATGGTTTCCTCATCATTGAATTCTATGTAGTATACAAATCAAATCGTGCATTATGTCTTGACTAAAATCTCCATGCCTTGTTTTAGCCAACCCAAAGAGTATGTTTTTGAGTGTTTCTTTGTCTCCAACCCAACTCTTGCATTAAAATTTGGGAAATTAAGTTCACTTCAGAACAAGTATCATAGGGTGTATCCATTTTTCTATCTTTGTGCTACACCTTGACATGAAACAATTTAGTAGCCTTATCTTCATCTTGAGCATCATCCTTGACCACATTTTCTCCTTTCCACATGGTTGCACAAGAGATTATCTCATCTATATATCCAATGTACATTCAATCTCCTACACTTTGTGGGTCATAGCAACATTCTTGTTCTTTTTGAACTTCTTGAAGGGAAGTAGCTCTAGGTGGGACTTGTAACAAGCCTCTTCATTGTGAGCCTCATTGTCACAATGTTTGCAAAATCTTTTTTCTTTTCCTATGTCCATATTCTTCATATTAATGTTGGTATTTCTCTTTCCCTTCCACTTATTTTTACCTTTATTAGAATCCTTACCTTTCTACCCTTCCTTTTTATCTTGTTGCTTGTCCTTGTATGATACTAATTTATTCTTATTGATCTCTAATTAATGGGCTTGCACACCAACCTCATCAAAATTTTGAGGTTTATCCATTAGGACAACCCTTTAAAGATGCCCAAACAATCCTCCAATGTACTTAATAAGAATAATTTTGTCTTTCACATCCCTACCAAGATACACCACCTTTTTATAGAACTCACTCATGTAGTCTTGGACACTTTTCCCTTGTCTTTGATGGAAAATGTGCCATTGGATTACTTCAAATTTTTTGTAACATATTGGGTAAAAAAATTTCTTCATCAAGTCTTTGAATTATTTCCATTTGAAGGATCCTTTCTTATTTGCAATGAAGTAGCATATGCTTCATACCATGTCAAGGAATAGCTAGATAGCTTCAAATGGATGAAGTAAATCTATTGTTGAGGATTTAAACTATGCAAGTTGAAGTAGACCTCCATTTGTGAGATTCATTCATCCAACTTCTTCACATTCACTTCCCCACCAAAAGACTATATTTCAATCTTTGCTTCAACTTTGAATAGAAGGTTGTTTCCAATATTTGATGTTTCTTCATGATCATAAGTGTTCCTTGGGTGTGCTTCATCTTTAGGACCCTATTTTATACCCAATTTTTGTATAATAGCAAGTAATATACACTCAAACATGTCCATTTTTCTCATGTGACAAGAAATCATTGGAATATCAACTTATAATTTTTAAAATCTATTCTTGGCCTCATCCATATCTCCATTACCTTCATGTGTCATCCTCCTTTGTGCTTGATTCCACCTCTAGGTACCAATTTTAGGCTAAAAAACACTCAAATATCTACTTCCACTAGATTGTGCATTGTACATAACACATGAAACCCACTAAGTGACCTACTTTGATACCAATATAATTTATAAGTTCTAAGTAGGATACTCCTAAACAACTCACCAATTACAAATATCCACTTCTTGACTACTCCACCTATGTATAAGAAAATTTTATTGCTCTTAGACCTATAACCATGGAACAATCATATATTTTGATTTAAACAACCTCATTCAAACATGGAAACATGAAAACATTAATAAAGAAGCATTTGACACTGACTAAGTCATAATATTTGACCTAGAGAAACCCTAAATAGGGAGAAAAATCTAGTTGAGGGGGAAATTACTCCTCATCTCCACTATGCAATAGTTAAGTGTACTGAAGTATGGTCTAAATTCATCCTACAAATCTCTTCAATAAGTTACATGAGATTGTAAAACCTTCATTCAAACATTGTGTTCCAAAACCTTGCACCAATGATGTCTATAGTATGCAAAAAACTTGGTCCCAAAGGTAAACATGAGATCCAACCCATGCAAAGTGTTCAAAATTGGTTTAAATAACCTTCTCCACATTCCCTAAGAGTGTGGACATGCATTCCAATTCCTAGAGGGTGAAATGAATAGACAAAACCCTTCACATTCCATGCAGAGTGATGAATTCATTAGTTGCTTAGAGAAATGACTAATTTCTTCTAGGGTTTGAGCATTCACCATGGTGTTCTACATATTTTTTTTGGGTGAACACATGTTTATTTCTTGTTGCAAGTGGTGAACTCATCAAAATTAGAAATTTTTTAATTCTAACTCTTGCACACAAACCCATCTTCCCCAAGATGCTCTTAATCATTCTAGGTATTCAATAACCTTGCATACAACTCCTTGATTCTACAAAGCTAACAAAAAATTCTCATGAAGGAACCCAATGAAGTCTTCCTTGACTAAAATGGAGATAAAAATGGTGTACACTCACAAAGGGGAGATGAGTAGTATGGATAAATGGTCAAATGAGGTTTTGGTGATTGAAGAGGCATTGAAGGGGGTGATGTGATGGACTATTGTTATGAAGCACTAGGGCTGAAAGTGGGTTTTGGACTGAATTACCTTAGATCTAAGCCTACGAACCTAAAAAGGATGCAATCAAGCCTAGATGAGATGGGTTAGAGTGAAAAACCAATCTAAATGAGATGAAAATGGATAGGTGAGTGCATGGAAGGTGTTGGGATTTATGGAGAGGTAATCCATACAATTATTCAAAAAATATGGTCATTTGTATATAAAACCTTTTGAATAAATATTGACTACTCTTCAAAACAATGAAAAATTAGGACCTACTTGCAAAAAACCTCAGTGGGAAAATTACTTGTGCATGATATGAATATTATGATCACTGTAGGATGAATATGGATCACTCATGAAGTTTTTCAAATGATTTTGAATAATTTCAAACTTGTTAAAAATGGAAAACCTTGATAACCTTTACCAAAAATCACTTTTTCTATGCTAAAATGAGGTAAATGTTGGGTCTTTTAATAGAGTTTTCAAAGGAAATGTAGTAGAGACTCATTGGTTATGGATAGGTATGACATTAATTGATAATCCCTCCAAAGGATTTCTCAAGATCTCAAAAATTCAAGGTCACCATGTTGGGAGTAATAATAAAGGCGGTGTTGTCTAATAGAGTTCAAACCCAATTTTTTACAGAATCAGAAGTAGACAAGTGTGCACTTAGAACCATTTTTTTGGTGGAAAATTTGACCATTTAACCATGTTTTGGAAAGGGTAAAGGTCAGGTTCACATGGAAATTTTACATAGGAGTGGCAAACTAAGGGGAAAAATATTGGGGAAAAGGGTTAATAACCTAGGAAACACATAGGAAAATGTTAGGACATGGGGTGGAACTAATAATTAAATTAAAAGTACCACTTAGGAGACATGAAAATGTGTACGGCAACAT
Source organism: Cunninghamia lanceolata (assembly GCA_027924645.1). Classification (NCBI taxonomy): domain Eukaryota; kingdom Viridiplantae; phylum Streptophyta; class Pinopsida; order Cupressales; family Cupressaceae; genus Cunninghamia; species Cunninghamia lanceolata. The sequence goes on from BSBN01000193.1 coordinate 14,373,306, forward strand.
GGGAAAGGAGAAATGGAATGGCTAGGAGATAACATAGGCTAGGAAAAAGGGCTAAAAGCATGGTAAAACAAGCACAATGGCTAACGAGGCTAAAATGGTGACAAATGTGTGATAAGATACACAAATACCATTATCACAATGCCCAAGGATAGGTGATATTTTGTCTTATCTAGTTCTCTACTTTCTTGTATTCTCCCATGTTCTGCTCCAAATGGCCAGTCTCCTCTCTTCTTTGACTTGCTTTGTTGTGTTTATTTTTCTTGCTTGAATATCATCTTCTACTCCATTTTAGGGCACATTTCAGATCAAGAATGACCTACTTATGTCTATCTATCCACATCCTCAAGTCTACATGTATTTTAGGTGTTGATTCACTGGCCCTAAATGCCACATCACGATTAGGGAGATTGAAATCATCTTGGCATGTGATTTGGCCGCCAATCATAATGGCTTTGGGTCTTTTTGAGTCATTTTTATTTAAGAAATGTAACTATTTACAACTCCTCATCTTCTTTGCTTGAACCTATATGAAAATCATGAAGAAGCATTAGTGACTGCCAAGTGTTTGATGAAATGCCTATGGGAGAATGAAAACCAACTAAGAAGGATGTGAGATGAACTTTTGATAGTTGGAGGTAGAAAATAATTAACTTGGACAAATGACAAAGTCAAGTGTCTCCTGGAGTCCATGTCATTAGGAAAGATCTTTGCCAATAGTCATTCATCTTGTGATGTCAAAGTTGTCCTAGTTGCTATTGAAGTTATAGTGCTGTTGAAGTAGATTTGTGTTGCTACCAAAGTCAATTGGAACATTCCTTTGATGTCATAGATTTATTCAAATATGTCATTTCTTAAAAAATGAACAGTAAAACCAAAATTCTTCTTAGCCTACCTTTGGGTGATGTGGGATTTCTTGTGAAACTAGATGATCCTACATTAGGGTTTGAGCCAAACTTCACATTGTAGAGTGTTCCACTTGTTGATATATAATTATATTAAGTCATTCAATCAAAATGGACCCAAAACTAAATGAGAATTGTCATAGGTATTGCTAATTTCAACATTAAAGTATTCAATTAATAAAATATTAAAAATAAAATAATATTAAAATAACTATATATTATAAGAGTTTTAGAATAAACTTTAAGAATTGTCATTAAAAGAATAAATATTTTAGTAAAACCTAAATTTTTTGTTTGCCATTAAAAACACTAAAAATGTGTCTTGTGGGTTGGAAAGGTAAGACATAAAAGAACACCTCTATTACATTTTGCTAGAACACTTCTCACAATAATTAATTCAAAGTAATTATTACTAATTATTTGTAGTGTTATTTAAATATCCAACTTAACTTTAATTTTTTTTAATTATTAATTATTTTTAAATTTTATTAAAATTGTGAAGGTTGAGATGTTTTTTATATTGATCAAAGTTAGATAATAAATGGGGAACTCATCCAATATACAAAGACAACTAAGACAACTTCCCACTTTTGGGTGTAAGCTCTAGCAATTATGACCAAACAGATCTATTAAATGATGTATATTAGACAGTATATTAGTGCAGGGATGCAATTCTTATATTCATTTTTCAAGTATTATATTATTGAACTAGCATGTTCTACCACTAAACCTTGCTCTACTAACCCAAACTCTAGCTTAAAGTTTTCCCAACATATGAAAAAGGAGTTTATTATAGAGTTTTATGTCCTTTCCCTGACCCAATGTGTTTTTTCACCCATGTATTATTCAATTTAAAAGAAAAAAAAAATGTATTAAGCTAAAATATTATAAAATATTAACAAAGGACATAGTTCAAAGTTGAAAGCTAATCTGTTAAGCCAACAATCAAGGAAATAGAGAGAAACCATCTATAACAACTATACAAAAGTTTAGAAAATGTAATAGAAATAGAGAACAATCAAATTAAAACAACAAAACATTCATAAGCACAAACTAATAGCGAAGGAAGGAGCTGGATTAATTGGAACAGAGAGTTGGATTACTTGTTGAGAGTTGGATTACTTGTTGGGTTAATGGGAACAGAGGGCTGCATTATTAGCTGGATTTGACAATAATTATCAACACACATCAGTCAATAACATGTGTAGCAGTCTTTCTTGACATTTTTGTAATGCTCATTAGGCTCATTAAACATTGTAGTTGTATTTGTTGACTTTGTTGTTTGCATTTAATAATATGGTTGAGTTATTGGTCATTGTGGTTGTGTACCATAACTCATTATATATTGATGCCTTGCCTCTTCTTCTTTAAGGCAATTTAGAGCTTTTGTAATTTGTTGTTTTGTGATCAGTAGATCACTAGTTTTATCTAATTTGCCTTCATTTGGTATCAGAGACAGAGCCAGAGATCTTGAATCCAAAGTCTAGTGGAAGTCATTTTGATTTTTGGCTCCATTAATGAATGTTGTGAGTGCAGATATATAGGAGGACAGCAACAGATATATAGGATTACGTGCAATCCATGGATAGAGGAGGCATTCGAACATGTGGAGAAACCAAGCAACTGTGTGAAGAAGCCAAATATTATTTCTACATCATATTTGCTGCATGGACGGGGAGGCATTCAAAGAAGATTCAAGTAACTATTTGAAAGTTTAGAGAAAGGCCTAAAAAAACACCATGTGAAAGTTATAAGCATTTGGGTTTCTTTTAAAATCCTTGACATAATTGTCATTCTTTTAAAACTTTATGTTGTAAGAGATTTAGTTTTTAGGCTATGTTTTAAGAGGCTAAAGATATTTCTTTTAAGCCATGTGAAAGCCTTTTCTAGTAATAGTTTCAGAGGAAGAAGTAGCAACTTCAGATGAACAGGAATAGGAAGAGGTAGAAATAATGGCAGAGATAAAAAGAATGTCCAATGTTTTCATTACAACAAGTTTGGACACTATGCATCAAAATGTTGGAGTAAACAAGGTGAAGTAGAAAAGAGAAATGCTCACAATACTGTTAAAGATAAACATGATTTGTTTATTTCTTTCTTTAATACAAATGTTAGTGAAAATAATGTATGGTACATTGATTCTGGATGCTCTTCACATATGACATCTAATAAAAATTTGTTTATCAAACTAGATGAAAAACATCATAGTATAGTGGTATTATGAGATAATCAATCTCATGGAACCAAAGGCAAGAGTACTATTGTAGTTGCAATAGAATATGGTGAGGTAAAACATATCATTGAAACACTATTGGTTCTAGCACTTAAAACAAATTTTTTGTCCATTGGACAAATGTTAGAGCAAAATTATCAAGTGACTTTTGATGAGAAAGAGCGCATAATAAAAGACAAGCTAAAAAGAAATGTAGTTGTTGCAAGAGCAAAAATGATAGGTGATAGGATGTTTCCTCTCCATTTCACCCATGGAAATCAAGCATTAAGGTCTAGTGAAATGAATGAAAGTAGAATTTGGCATCAAAGATATGGCCACCTCAGCTTTAGTGGGTTAATTTTTCTCAAGAGATTAAAAATGGTTGAAGATCTACCTTTCATTGAAAATATAAAAGAAGTGTGTGAAGAATGTGTTGTTGGTCAAAAACATAGAGTTAGCTTTCCAATTGGTAAATCCAGTTGAGCTAAGAAACATCTTGAGATAATCCATATGGATTTGTGTGGTCCTATGGAAACACCTTCTTTGAATAAATCAAAGTATTTTCTAACTTTCATTGATGATTACTCAAGAAAAACTTGGGTATATTGTTTGGTTGCAAAATCAAAAGTGTTTGACAAGTTTGTAGAATTCAAGAGGTTGGTTGAAAAACAAAGTGGTAAGTACATCAAAGTGATAAGGTTAGATAATGGAGGTAAGTACAAATCAAATCAGTTTCTAGATTTTTGTAGAAATTATGGAATCAAGAGAGAGTTCACTACTTCCTACACTCCACAACAAAATAGAGTTGCTGAAAGAAAGAATAGGACCATTGTTGAAATGGCAAGGAGTATGATGAAAGAGAAGACTTTAGATAAGATTTTTTGGGCAAAATTAGTATGCACAATAGAATATCTTGTCAATAGGAGTCCTACAAAAGTAGTTAAGGGAATGACTCCTGAACAAGCATGGTCTGGGATTAAGCCAAGTGTTGATCATTTGAGAGTATTTAGGTGTGTTGCTTATGCACACATACCAAAGGAAAAAAAGGTCTAAGCTAGATGATAAAGGCCTAAAATATATTTTTATTGGGTATGGATCAGAAAATAAAGTATATAGATTGTATGACCCAATAAGAAAGAAGCTTTTTATAAGTAGAGATGTGATATTCAATGAATCAGTAGAATATACCAAGGAAAATGAAACAAAGGGAAAAGAAATAAGGATTGATGAAGTTGAAGGAGAAGAAGAAGAAGAAGAAAATGAACATGAGTCTTCTAGTACAAGAGCAAGAAAGTATCAAAAATATCAAAGGAGGACAGGAAAGAATCATCCATCAACTCTTATGTTGGATTCAAAAATGATAACAAGATCACAAGCAAAAGTGAATTATGCTTTGATGACTCAAATCATGGAAAGAAATGAGCCACAAAAATTTGAACAAGATCAAGAAAAAGAAGAGTGGGTTGAAGCAATGATTAGTGAGATAGAAACAATTGAAAGGATTGACACATGGGATTTGATTCTACCTCTTGGTAAGGAAATTGTTGGTACAAGATGGGTGTATAAAACTAAGTATAAATCTGATGGAAGTATTGATAAGCATAAGGCTATATTGGTAGCCAAGGGATACACTCAATAGGAAGGTATTGATTACATTGAAACATTTGCACTTGTAGCACGAATGGATACTATCATATTGGTTTTAGCTTTGGCAGCTCAGCAGAGTTGGATAGTTTATCAAATGGATGTAAAGAGTGAATTTTTGAATGAATATATTGATGAGGAAGTGTATGTTTCTCAACCTAGAGGTTTTGAAATACCTTCTAAAGAACATTATGTTTACAAATTAAAAAAGGCCTTGTATGGTCTTAAGCAGGCACCAAGAGCATGGTATTCAAGGATAGACTCATATCTACAACAAAAAGGTTTCTTAAGAAGTCAATCATATCCAAATATTTATATCAAGATCTCAGTTAAGGATATTTTTTTCTTAGTTCTCTATATTGATGATCTTATCTACACCAGGAATAATTTGGATTTATTTGTAGAGTTTAGAGAAACTATGGTTGCTAAATTTGAGATGACAGATTTGGGACAGATGCACTATTTTCTTGGTATAGAAGTATGGGAAAACAAAGATGAAATATTCATATCTCAAAAAAAAATGCTTCAGAAATCCTACAGAAATTTTAGATGAATAGTTGCAAACCAGTTACAACACCCATTGAAGTTGGACTTAAGTTGTCTAACTTAAACATGTGTCAAATCTAGTGGACCCCACTCTATATAGACAATTGCTTAGTAGTTTGATCTACTTAACTACTGCTCGACTAGATATCACATATGTAGTGAGCTTGGTATCTAGGTTCATGTCAGAACCTAAGAAAACACATTGGAGTCTAGCTAAAAGGATTCTCAGATATGTCAGAGGGACATTGAGTTATGGTCTTAGATTTCAGCATTTAGAGGATAGTAAGTTGATTGGCTATACAGATTTAGATTGGGTAGGTTCCATAGATGATTGAAAGTCTACTTTTGGTTATAATTTTAGTCTTGGTTCTACAGTATTCTCTTGGAAGTCCAAGAAACAACCGATTGTATCACTTTCTACAATAGAGGCAGAGTATAAAGCTGCAACATTTGCAGCATGCCAAACAATGTGGTTGAGATGACTATTGGAGGATTTGCACTAGATATAGGATGGAACTACTTTGTTGTATTGTGACAACAAGAGTTCTATACAAATGACTACGAATCCGGTGTTTCATAGTAGGACCAAACATATTGAGATTCAACATCACTTCATCAGAGAGTTGGTTCAATAGGGATTGCTTGAGATTATGTACTGCAATATAGAGGATCAGGTAGCAAATATCTTCACAAAGCCTCTAGCTCGTGAAAGGTTCAAGACACTTAGAGATCTACTCCAAGTTCTTCCCAATGGTCATTATGAGGGAGAATGACAGCAATTATCAACACACAATAGTCAATAACATGTGTAGCAGCCTTTCTTGACATTTTTGTAATGCCCATTGGGCTCATTAAACATTGTAGTTGCATTTCTTGACTTTGTTGTTTGCATTTAGTATTATGGTTGAGTTATTGGTCATTGTGGTTGTGTGCCATAACTCACTTGTATTTCTAGAACTCTGTATATTGATGCCCACCTCTTCTTCTCTAAGGCAATTTGGGGCTTTTGTAATTTATTTTTTTGTGACCAACAGATCACTAGTTTTATCTAATTTGCCTTCAGGATTAATTGGTGAAGGCAAATAAAAGAATAACAATGATCTGTTGATTACAAAACAAGCCAAATGCAAAAGCCCCAAATTGCCTTAGAGAAGAAGAGGTAGGGCATCAATATAAAGAGTTTCAGAAATACAAGTGAGTTATGGAACACAACCACAATGACCAATAACTCAACTACAAAACTAAATTCAAAACCTAAAAGTCAAGAAAAACAACTACATAATTAATAAGCCCAATGGGCATTATAGAAATGTCAAAGATTATTATTGCACATGGTTGAAATTATTGTTGATTGCACTGCACATTGATAATTTTGCTATCATTCTCCCCCATAATGACTATTGGGAAGAACATGAAGTAGATCTCGAAGTGTCTCAAACTTTTCATGAGCTCGAGGCTTTGTGAAGATATCTGCTATCTAATCATATGTACTGCAATACATAATCTCAATCAATCCTTGGTGAACCAACTCTCTGATGAAGTGATGTTGAATCAATATGTTTGGTCCTTCTATGAAATACTAGATTCTTAGTCATTTGTATAGTGCTCTTGTTTTCATAGTACAACAAAGTAGGTCCATTCTGTATCTAGTGCAAATCCTCTAATAGTCATCTCAACCACACTATTTGGCATGCTACAAATGTTGCGGCTTTATACTCTGCCTCTGCTATAGAAAGTGATACGGTCAGCTATTTCTTGGACTTCTAAGAGAATACTACAGAACCAAGACTAAAAGTATAACCAGAAGTAGACTTCTGATCATCTATGGAACCTATCCAATCTAAATCTATATATTCAATCAACTTACTATCCTCTAAATGCTAAAATCTAAGACCATAACTCAATGTCTCTCTGACATATCTAAGCATCCTCTTAGCCGCACTCCAATGTGTTTACTTAGGTTCGAACATGAACCTAGATACCAAGCTAGCTGCATATGTGATATATGGTCGAGTAGTAGTTAAGTAGATCAAACTACCAGTCAACTGTCTATATAGAGTGGGGTTCACTAGATCTAACACATCCAAGTTAGACAATTTAAGTCCAACTTCAATGGGTGTTACAACTGGTTTGCAACTATTAATCTGAAATTTCAGTATGATAACTAAAGCATATTTTTTCTGATACATGAATATTTCATCTTTGTTTTTCCATACTTCTATACCAAGAAAATAGTGCATCTATCCCAAATCTATCATCTCAAATTCATCAACCACAACTAATCTAAACTATGCAAATAACGTTGAATTGTTCCCAATGTAGATAAGATCATCAACATAGAAAACTAAGAAAAATTATCCTTAGCCGAGATCCTAATATAAATATTTGGATTTGATTGACTTCTTAATAAACATTTCTGTTGTATATATGAGTCTATCCTTGAATACCATGCTCTTGGTGCCTGCTTAAGACCACTCAAGGCCTTCTTTAATCTATAAACATAATGTTCTTTAGAAGGTAAGTCAAAACCTCTAGGTTGAGAAACATACACTTCATCAATATATCCATTCAAAAAAATGCACTCTTTACATCCATTTGATAAACTATCCAACTATGTTGAGTTGCCAAAGTCAAAACCAATCTGATAGTATCCATTTGTGCTACATGTGCAAATGTTTCAGTATAATCAATACCTCCATGTTGAGTGTATCCTTTGGCTACCAATCTAGCCTTATGCTTATAAATGTTTCCATTAGATTTATACTCAATTTTATACACCCATCTTGTACCAACAATTTCCTTACCAGGAGGTAGCTAACCTAGATACCATGTGTCATTCCTTTCAATTGTTTCTATCTCACTATTCATTACTTCAACCCACTCTTCTTTTTCTTGAGTTTGTTCAAATGTGTGTGGCTCATTACTTTCCATGATTTGAGTCATCAAAGCATAAATCACTTTTTCTTGTGATCTTGTTGTCATTTTTTCAAAATTTGAATCTAACATAAGAGTTGATGGACGATTCTTTTCTGTCCTCCTTTGATATTTTTGGTACTTTCTTGTTCCTATACTAGAAGACTTAGATTCATTTTCTTCTTCTCCTCCTCCTTCAACTTCATCAATCACTATCTATTTTCCCTTTGTTTCATTTTCCTTAGTATATTTTGTTTCTTCATTGAATACCACATCTCTACTTATAACAAGCTTCTTTCCTATTCGGTCATACAATTTGTATGCTTTATTTTTTGATCCATACCCAATAAAAATACATTTTAGGCCTTTATCATCTAGTTTAGACATTTTTTCCTTTAGCATGTGTGTATAAACAACACACCCAAATACTCTCAAATGATCAACACTTGGCTTAATCCCAGACCATGCTTGTTTAGGAGTCATTCCCTTAACTTCTTTTGTAGGACTCCTATTGAGAAGATATACTATTGTGCATACTGCTTCTACCCAAAAAATCTTATCTAAATTTTTATCTTTCATCATACTCCTTGCCATTTCAACAATAGTCCTATTCTTTCTTTCAACAACTCCATTTTGTTGTGGAGTGTAGGAAGTAGTGAACTCTCTCTTGATATGATGATTTCTACAGAAATCTAGAAATTGATTTGATTTGTACTCACCTCCATTATCTGACTTTATCACTTTGATGTATTTACCACTTTGTTTTCAACCAACCTCTTGAATTCTACAAATTTGTCAAACACTTTTGATTTTGAAACCAAACAATATACCCAAGTTTTTCTTGAGAAATCATCAATGAAGGTTGGAAAATACTTTTATTTATTCAAAGAAGGTGTTTCCATAGGACAACACAAATCTGTATGGATTATCTCAAGATGTTGCTTAGCTCTATTGAATTTACCAATTGGAAAGCTAACTCTTTGTTGTTTGCCAATGACACATTCTTCACACACTTCTTTTGTATTTTCAATGAAAGGTAGACCCTCAACCATTTTTTATCTCTTGAGTAAAATTAACCCACTAAAGCTAAGGTGGCCATATTTTTGATGCCAAATTCTACTTTCATTCTGTAGACACCTAAAAATGTCTTGACCACCAAACTGACTCCCGACATCCCTAAACATACCAATTTCCTTTCCAACCAATTAATTAAATTTTTATTTAATTAGTTACCCCTTTTATTTCCTAAATCCACACCATTTCATCCCCAAAATTAAATTAATTTTATTAATTCAATATTCCAAACCTTAGCCAATTGATTTAATAAATATGCAAAATTTATTAAATCAATTCCCCTATTTTCCCTAAATCTAATTAATTAGTTAAAACCATGTTAACTAATTAATCCAGCCTACTAATTAGCCTATCCCTACCCTAGACAATTAAATAGCTATTATTTTATTGCCTACCCTAGCCTACCTCATCCTAGCCTTAGGATTAATTAATTAAATCACTAATTAATTAATCTTATCCTCCCACTAATCCCTCTACTAATTTATTCCAACCATATTAATTAGGTTAATCACCTTAATTAATTGAGTCAAACCCTCATTAACACTTCTCCCCACATCCCACAAATTTAAAATTCAAATAAATCACACATCACATTTACTTCTCTTACACACCCCTTACACATGTCATAACTCATAAATATCCACTCTTCCCCAAATGAATTTTTAATTCATTTTACCCTTCCCCATGTAAATTTTTAATTCACAAATAATCCATCTCACCCAACCTCATTTATTCAGCCCTTTCCCAAAAATGAATAAAAGATTTACTTTTATTCCTAGCCCTCCATCTTCCAAGATCAAATCTAGGCCCTCCACATCACTTTCACCCTCCACTATTGATCTCTCCAATCAATCTCAACCCTTGGATCAAAATCCCTTCCAAAAATCTATAAATACAACCTCTCACAAGTCATTTTCATCATCCAAGTTTATGCAAAGTTACCATGCCAAAATCACTCTTGAGTTAGGATAGTGAGTTGCAGAATTGAAGAGCATTTCACATTGAAATCCATAGTCTAGGGATCATCTTGGTCTTGGGAGCTTCTTTTGGGTGCAAAGGCTCCTTCCTCCCTTGATGGGATTAGGTTTGCATGTGAGGTATAATCTTGTGTTTTATTGCATTTGATTTAGTGTTTTTACCTTCCTTGCTTTATCTAATCTACATTGGCATGCCCGGTAGGACCCACAAGGTCCGAATCTAATCTTTGTTTGTGAGTTTTTGTGTGAGTATGTAATTTTTGTAGGTTCAGCGCTATCCAACCGTCGCAGCGGCACTATATCAACCGTATTTAGTGCTATTATTATATTAGCACTATCCTCGCGCAACCTTGTTTTCATACTAACCTTACTCACGTGTTTTTTATTTGTTTTTCCTGTTGTTTTCTATGGTAGTTGCTCTCTGTTTTGTAGGAAAACCAGGAATTACAGGGGGAGGTTATGGCAAACTTTTGAAAGAAATGAAAAACTAGCATCAGTTTCCTATTTTGACGCCATCCTTCAGATTAGCGCTATCTGCGTTTCTCCATGACTCTCTGAAACATCATGCAGTGGCGCCTTCACTGACATCAATCATTGCTATCTTCTGTATTGACGCCTTAAGTAGGACCTATTAGTGTAAAACTCTATATCAACGCCATTCTGTTAATTATCGCTATAGTAGTGTTTAATTAGCGCCATAAAATATTTTAGCGCCTTCTTTCGTAAGTCAAGTTGTTCTGCCCGTAGTGGTGCCTGTGTATGTTTATTTTAGCGCTATTCTTGAAAATTGCTTTTCTGTCTGTTGCAGGTACTGCGGATACTAACAAGTCTTTTTGCAGGATGATTTGATGTTAGTTAGCTAACACTTTGATTTGGAAACTAAAATAAACCCTTTTGCATGTTAGGTCTTAGACAACATTTCAATTTGGTGTTTTAAAATCAATCCAAACAACTCCTTGTGTGAAGTGTGTGTGCTCATAACATTTACTTTGGTGCTCTAAAATTTACTCTTTTGTGTGCCAACAAACAAACAAATCAAACACTTCAATTTTGGGCTATAAAAAGAACCACAAATTGCATACATCATTGGTTAAAAAGAACAACAATTTGCATCTCTCACGTATGTAATCAAGAAAAACATCTTTTAAATTGTGTGTGAAGTGTTTTGTGCTTTTTTTGCTTGTGGTGTGAAAGTGTATGCTCTTCCCTCGCACCATTTTGGTGACCTTGGGAATCAAAAGCTTATCACAAAACTTGCATTAATCACACCCCATTTAATCCAAAGATCTAAAATTGAACCATGTTTAGTGTGATATAATCATAGAGAACACGTATGCTCTCCCCTCGCATCTTTGTATGAACTTGGGGATCAAAAGTGTTTTCATGATTGTATTGCTTTTGTAATCCTTAGAGGGCCTGCCACCCCACTTCAAAAGGTGGGAACGACCCAAGCGGCAACAAGCTAAAGCCAAGCTCTTCCAAGCCGCTATATAAAATAAGGCGTTTGGGACGAAAGTCTCAAGCGATAGGTGTTGTTTTGTTATACCGACAACCAACCTCCCCCAAAACCCTCCAAGGTGCAACCCTTGGAGGCTGGGAGACTCCATAATGGAGAGTAGCGCTGCCGCATGTATAACCCCCTGAATGGATGCCCTTACTAAGAACCATTGTTTTAGCAAGCCAAAATCCTTCTATTTGTTGACGCAGAGGGCAAAACCTTTGAAGCGGCCCTGATTCATGCGGTTCTTAGTTGAGGTAGTAGGGACAATCTAAAGGTTTGGTGAGGGACAAGCCTTATAAAAAACCTGGATCTTGGTACGCGTGAGAAGTGTGTGCAATTGTAAGAAGGAGCCGGTGCTACCAAGATCCTGGAGCTACCCGCTTTGAATAGGTGCAGCTAGGGGATTCAACAAATATTGTCACATTCTCGCCTTAGGTTGTGAAAAACTGCTTGTTCTAAACAAAGTCATATGTCATTTCACAAATAAAAATCATTGCTTGTTTTGCATTCAAATGTGTGTTAAAGTGCTTTAATTTTTCACAAACAACTTGCCAAGAGACAAAACAAATCAGTTGGTCACATTCCAAACAAACAAATCCAAAAATTTGCCATCAGAAATCTGTCTACCCTGTTTCAATGCCATATCTGTCTGATTGTAGCACCATTTCACCCGTGGATTGGCGCTATTTTTAGATTGACTTGCCTGAAACAAAACAAATTAGTTGGTCACCTTCCAAACAAACAAATCCAAAAATTTGCCATCAGAAATTTGTCTACCCTGTTTTAGCACCATATCTGTCTGATTGTAGCGCCATTTCATCCGTGGATTGGCGCTATTGTTAGATTGACTTGCCTGAAACAAAGACCCATTTAGTTGTGATCTACACTCTCTGCTCTGCCATAATCCATATCCATCTCACAAAAAATCTACCAACAGTCTAGCCATTTTCTTCAAAATTTTCCAAATTGCACCTTCTCTTTGACCTTAGAGGATCAATCACTACCATTGTTGGACCTCTTTGATACATCATTATTAGCCCAAATCCATATCTATCCATCCCCTTTCAATCTTTTTGCATATCTCCTTAGACCAAGACAAATCATTTCAAAAAATCCACATCCAAATCAAAACACCCATCAACAAATCATCAACCAAAGCATCCTTTTGAGCCAAAGTTAGATCTAGATCCTATCATTGACATCACATTTTTCTTGAAAAGTCATTAGTCTACCTTTCAAGAAAAATAAATCACCTCTTTTTGCGTAAGGTCATTAGTCTACCCCAAACAAAGAAAAATATCTCCTTGTCCCAACTCCAAATCTAGATCTTATCCAAAAGCTCAATTTGAAAAACATCAAGAACATCATCCTCATCATCCTAAATCAATCAAAAAAATCAGAACATCACAATTCCAAATCCCTTTCTCATCATCCATCTTTGGTCCAAGATTTGTGCAAAAATCCATATCACCCTTAGGATAAAACCTTTGGAAAGACATATCGATCTTCACCATACCCTTCTACTCCATCTCACTACAATATCCATCTTTGGGTCCAACCAAATCAATCCGATTCTCTAAGGTCTCCATCTCCATTCCACTCTACTCCTAATCAAATTCATACGCGTATTCCCATCACGAGATCACAACACAAAAAGAATCAAGAAATGGCAGAACAATGGTCCTTTGGCATGCCTAACACCAACAACAACAACATACCCACCTATCCAACATATAATCCATCTACATATTCCTTCAGCCCCCCATATGGCGCCAACGAAAACCCTTTTCACTTCTTACAACAAACACAACCACCACCACCACCTCCAACACAAAACATCCCCACCATATCCCAAGATGACCTAGATGTCTTGAGCTTCACGCAAGATGCTGATAACATGGACCTACTTGATAAAGTCCTAAGATCGGACCCAAATAGATATCTTGACCATCTTCTCAAGCTTGGTGCTCAACTTCCCCCCATCACAACATCATCACAACCATCCACTTCTACAATTGTCCCTACCACATCAAATACCCTAGCATCTACATCACATACCCAACCCACCATCTCTCAAACGTCAACACCTAATGTATCTACCACCTCCACAACCTCAACCGCTACCACATCTACAATTCCCACATGCACTGCTATGCCTAACATCTCCCAACCCGTCATCACTTCTACTACCACAACAACCGTCAACCCTTCCGTTTCACACATCACCATAGGTATACAAGGCAACATCATGCAAGCAAGTACCTCCACAAGTGTACCCCCACCCAACCCCCACACCATTGCATACCTACGACAACTATTCTCACAACAATCTCGCAACACTCTAACCAATCCAACGTCCACATACCCAATGTCAATCCATCCCATGTCACATACCCCCATAATCCCAATCCCCAAATACCACCAAATGTTCTCCAACAACTCTACACGCACCAACAACAACAACCACCAATCAATCTGAACCCCAACCCGCAACACCAACATCTCAACCAAACCAATCTCCAACATCGAATCCCGCCCCACCTCCAATATCTCACCAACCAACAACCCTACACATTCCAACCACAACAACCACAGGATTTCAACACCATCCTACAAGGCTTAATCCAAAAGGTGGATGATCTACAAACTAGGGGCAAATGCAAATACTATTCTTTTGAGGATATTTGCCCTTACCCATTTGACCGCACATTATACATGCCCCCTTTCCCTAAAAACTTTGAAATGCCAAAATTTGACAAATACAAGGGAAAGGGCGACCCTAGGGACCACCTTCAGGAATTCTACATTGCTTGCCTCGAAGTCTCTAACAACAACACATATCTTATGAGACTCTTCCCACGAAGCCTTAGCGGCCAAGCCGCTGAATGGTTTTCCCATCTTCCACCTGGAATTCGAACATTTCCCGAGCTTGCAGAGAAGTTTGTCAATCACTTCTCCTACAACTTTTAACATGAGGTGTCTATGACCGACCTCTGTAACACCAAACAAAAGAATGGAGAAGCTTTTGCTTCTTTCTTATAAAGGTGGAGAGGCCTAGCAAGCAAGCTCCCATGGCCTATTCCCGAAAAACAACTTGTCACCATGTTCGTGGCCAATCTCAATCAAGAACTAGGGTTTCACTTACAAATTCTTTGCGCATCTACCTTTGAAGAGGTTATCGACAAAGGCACTACTGTCGAATGAGCCCTCATTGCCAAGGGCTCCATCAAACTATACGACCCCAAATCCAACAACAACTACTACTACTACTACAAATCCAATCACAACACCCCCAATACTAACAACAATACCAACACGCAATCCAATGATAAATCACGCTATTGGGGGAAGAACAAGAATAATCTGAATGATAGCGTCACTGATGTGAAAGCCGTCCAACACATCCAAAACCAAACACCTGCACATACATATGCAGCAAATGTAAATAATCTAAGAGGGCCAAATAAACCATGCAAACCTCGCTGAAATTTCACACCATTAGTAGAACCCATCGAGGACATCCTCGATAGATGTATCAAACAAGGAGTGGTCACACTCCTGCCTATTCAACCACGTCAAGACAATGAACTCAAAGCAGCATGGTATAATGAAAATGATTACTACGAATACCACTGCGTGGCGGGCCATACAACAGCTGACTGTATGCAACTAAAACATTGCATCCAAGACCTCATAGACCAAAATCGTGTCAGCCTTGATCAAAGTGTCCAACCATCACCAAACGCTAACCTTGGAGCTTACAAGGATCCTCTACCCAACCATAATAACACCTTCTCGTCTAACCAAGCATACAATGTCACTCCACCACCTGCAAACTATGACTCCATTGTCGGCCGCATCAAACCCTCATCCCACTATGTCAACACAATCACCATTCAGGCACAAGCACCCGATTGCGCCGTGACAACCCGTCGAGGCCGTGTCTCAATCCGCACTACCCCTCCCATTGAATCGACACCCGCATCCACATTTGATCCCCTCCCCCCTCGTCCAAATGCCCATCCATCACCCACCACTCGATACAACCTCCTAGAGCATCTAGGAAAGACACCTGCACAAATCTCCATCCTTGAGCTGCTTCGCACATCACCCCGCTTCAAGGATGTCCTCGACAAAGCCCTTTTGGAAACACAAGTCCCTGCAAACTTGGATGTCAATCAATTTCAAGCCATGGTCGGCCATATCGCTACACCACACCATCTCATGTTTTCTAAAAAAGATCTCCCTGCTTCCGAACACCTACATAATGATGCACTACACATCGAGGTCTGCATTCACAAACACACCATTAAAAGGGTCCTAATAGATGGTGGCTCTGGCCTAAATATATGCACTCTAAAATTACTAAAACACTTGGGGTACTCAGATGAGGTTGTGGATGCTAGCGAGTGCATAACAATCAAAGGATATGATGACACCGAGAGGCTATCCAAGGGCACCATAAAGCTCCCTATTCAAGTGGGATAGAAAATCCTCGAAACAAAATGTCAGGTTTTGGATCTTGACCTCCCCTATAACATTCTTCTCGGCCGCCCATGGATCCATGCCATGCAAGCCGTCCCATCCACCTTCCATCAATGTCTCAAATTCCCCCATAACGGCATAGAAGTCACTATTTATGCCAATCCCCGTCCCTTCTAATACTGTAGTTTTCTGGAAGGCCACAAGCAAACCTTCTGTCCATATAATAAAGCCACCACCCAAACCACCCCAACGGCTTCCACCTCATACATGGACCCCGCCAACATCGCCACCACTTCATCCCAAACACCTTCACCACTTGAGGTCAAGATCAAGCTCAGTGACCAAGGTTGTGGGGAATACAACCTCCACGGCACCTTCTACGTGGGCTTATTACCCACTCCTAAGACATTTGGCACTCCAAACATAGAGGCAGCTCACATAGTCATCATCAAATGCAAACCCTTGCCCATCTTTGAGAAGAAACACCTTCTGGATCAGGACATACTTGAAGATATTTCATCCTAGCTTTACAAGGATGAAGAAACAGAATAAGACATCCCCACCATCCCAACAAATAGTTACGGCAAAGGTTCTGAAATAGTCAAAAGCATGGGTTACAAAGGACAAGGCGACATTGGCCTTCATGAACAGGGAATTGTAGAACCACTGCAAGCAACAAGGAACCCCTATACTCAAGGGTTAGGGTATGGCAAACCACAATGCATCCTTAATACCGGCGAATGTATCTTAGCCGAGTTTGCTCCAGTCTCTCTAGATGTCGACAATGTTAACGAAACAGGCCTACAAGACTCCTTTAGTGATTTTTCCAATTTCTTCGACTCCTCCATTTGCACCATGTACTCCGTTACCACTCTTGCCTCATCATCCAATGACCTAACATTAGTATACCCCAACCTCATTGACTGGGACCAACGAGGACCTCCTATCTTTGATATCGCCCCAAACGATGAAGCCATTGCTGAAATGATGGGAGTAAGAGACAACTTCCCCTTAGGAGATCATAGAGCTAGATACATCATGGAACTCAATCCGACTGCCTATCTCAGGGAGACAACTCCTGCTTCCAGTCACAGAAACACAAAAAGAAAAAATAGATCTGATGGTGAAAACTATTCCACGGTAGTATTAGATCCCAAAATAGTAAAAATAAATGACGTATCTCCTAGTGAAAACCTCCATGAGGCGCTAGGGGATGGAAGCATGGGCCTCCCTAAAATAGATAAAGTGTATCTTGACAGATCACCCATCTTGGTTGAACTAGCTCAGGAAATGAATCTAGGGACAGAGGAAGAGTCAAAAATCACATACAGAGCAGAATCTCTCAGCATATTCAAACAGGAAGACTTCTTGGCATTCTTCACATGTAGAAATCACAACTTTGCATGGACCTATGCAGACATGCCAGGGCTAGATCCCGCCTTGGTGGTTCATCATCTTGCAGTGCATCCCGATGCCAAACTAGTCAAATAGAATCTCCAAAAGATGAATCCTCAGGTGGCCCTTCTCGTCAAAGCAGAGCTCAAAAAGTTACTAGATGTGGGGTTCATACGCCCGATTGATTATCTTGAATGGGTTTCAAATCTAGTACCGGTTGCTAAACCAGATGGCAGAATCCGCTATTGCACTGACTTCAGAGACCTCAAAAAGGCTTGCCCAAAAGATGACTTCCCACTTCCCAACATTGACATGATCATGGATCTTACCGCAGGACATGAGATGCTATCTCTCATGGATGGCTTTTCAGGATATAATCAAATCAAAATTGCCAAAGAAGATCAGCACAAGACATCCTTTATATGCCCATGGGGGACATACTATTGGGTAGTAATGCCATTCGGCCTAAAGAATGCAGGAGCTACTTATCAAAGAGCAATGACCGTCATCTTCCACGACCTCTTTCACCACATCATGGAGGACTACATTGATGACTTACTCGGCAAATCAAAGACCAGAGAAGAACACTTAGACATGCTAGCCAAGATCTTTGATAGGCTAGAGCAATATAATGTTCGTCTTAATCCGAAGAAGTGTGTCTTTGGTGTCACCTCAGGTAAACTACTGGGATACATGGTCTCCAGACGAGGAATCAAGGTAGATCCTGCAAAAGTTAAGGCAATTACTAAAATGCCACCTCCCAAAACATTGAAACAACTGAGAAGCCTGTAGGGGAAACTACAATCTATTCGCCGATTCATTGCTCAACTTGCTGACAAATGCCAACCATTCCAGCATCTCCTCAGGAAGGATACGGCTTTTTCCTGGACTAATCAGTGTCAGGGTGCCTTTGACCAGCTAAAAGCATATCTGGCTAATCCCCCTGTTCTATTCCCACCAAGACAAGGAGAGCCCCTCCTCTTGTATATCTCCACAACAGACACAACAATTGGGGCTTTGTTAGCACAACATGATGAGCAGGGGAAGGAAAGAGCCATCTACTACATCAGCCGCACATTAATTTCCTATGAGCTTAACTACACACAAATTGAACGAGCATGTCTCGCCCTTGTCTTCATGTCACAAAAGTTAAGACATTATATGATCAATCACAAGACTAAGCTCATTGCTAAGATCGACCCACTCAAGTATTTGCTAAACAGAGCAGCTCTCACTAGAAGAATGGCAAAATGGGTCATGATTCTCACTGAATTTGACATAGAATACATAGAGAGGAAGGCAATCAAAGGACAAGTCATAGCAGATCAGCTGACTGAGGCACCTATTCAGGTAGAACATCCTACAATCGCAGAATTTCTAGATGAGGCCATCTTGACAATCACACCAGCCACAGATACATGGAAGATGTATTTTGATGGATCCTATGCTCACAGAGGCTCAGGGACAAGCGTCCTGTTTGTTACCCCTCAAGGTGACACAATCCCTAAATCATTCAAAATCACATTTCCATGCACCAATAATGTAGCAAAGTATGAGGCCCTCATCATAGGTCTCCGAATGGCCATCCAATGGAAAATTGAAAAGCTAACTGTGTATGGCAGCTCTCAACTGGTCATCAGGCAAGTCAATAATGAATACAAAACCAAGGACGATAAGCTCCTTCCCTATAAGAAGATGGTCAATGACTTTAAAGAGTATTTTTATGACATCCACTTTGAGTAGATCCCAAGGTTAAACAACAAAGCGACAGATGCCATGGAAACCATCAGATCTCTGGTAGACATGAAGCAAAGCAGCAAGAAATGTGAATTCTTGATCAAAGAGCTCCCCATTCCAGCAAGAAATTGTTGGTCCTCTATCCCCTTGGTATCAGGAAACCTATCTCTACCTTCATGATAGTATCCTCCCCTCCAACCTATCCCCATCACAGAGAAAATCCTTCATCTGTCGAGCCTCCCGTTTCATCCTTGTAGGTGACACCCTCTACAAAAGGAGTCTTGATGGCACGCTTCTATGATGTTTAGATGCTGGGGAAGCCGAGGCAGCTTTGGAAGAGGTACACGCAGGTATTTGCGGGGCACATTCAAGTGGACCAGCTCTTTCTTAAAAGATCCTAAGGACTGGCTATTATTGGCCCACCATGGACAAGGACGCACATCAGTTTATCAGAAAATGCCTCCCATGTCAACAGCATGGCGATCTCATC
Source organism: Cunninghamia lanceolata (assembly GCA_027924645.1). Classification (NCBI taxonomy): domain Eukaryota; kingdom Viridiplantae; phylum Streptophyta; class Pinopsida; order Cupressales; family Cupressaceae; genus Cunninghamia; species Cunninghamia lanceolata. Next base: position 14,393,182 of record BSBN01000193.1, read on the forward strand.
CACGTACCAGCATAGGAGCTACAACCAATCACAACGCCATGGCCTTTCTCACAGTGGGGACTCGACCTCGTAGGGAAAATACATCCTCCATCCTCCAATGGCCATAAATTCATAATCACTGCTACTGAATACTTCACAAAGTGGGTGGAAGCAATACCACTCACCTTCACCACAGGCATCCAAATCTCCAAATTCATTCTCCACTACATCATCTGCCGCTACGGTATCCCTCATTCCATTGTCACTGATAATGGGAAGCCCTTCAAAAACCAAGAACTTCGCACTTTGTGCGAAAAGTTTAACATCAAACACTGCTTCTCCACGCCATATTACCCTCAAGGAAATGGTCAATCAGAGGCTTCTAATAAAACCATCCTCCGCATCTTAAAAAAGACAGTTAATGAAGCTAGCCGTGACTGGCACCTCCAACTCAACCCCGCTCTATGGGCTTACCGCACAAGCATCTGCACTCCTACAGGAGCCACTCCATACTCACTAGTATTCGGATCTGAAGCCATTTTACCTATAGAGGTCGAGCTCCCATCCCTCCGAGTATCATTGCAAAACATTATCTCTGATGAAGACTATCACGTCGCAAGGTTGCATCAACTTGAACTACTGAATGAGAAATGCCTGAATGCATTAAATCACTTACAGGCATATCAAAACTACCTTAGAAGAAGCTACAACAAAAAGATCAGAACTAGAAAGTTTGAGGTAGGTGACCTGGTCCTAATGGAAAATCAGAAGAACTTGCAAGAGCATCCGAAGCAAGAAAAGTTTGAACCTAATTGGCTAGGACCTTATGTCATCACCGCCGACTATGGGTCAGGAGCTTATCAGCTTGCAACACCCGAGGGGCAGCCTCTAGATGAGTTGATGAACATCTTGCATCTCAAGAGATTCTATGCATAGCCCATCTAGTACCCCAAGTCAAAAAATCAAAAAAATTTAAAAAATTAAAACACCAAAAAAATCAGAAAATTAAGAAAAATTAGAGTGCAATAAAAACTTCCAATGGTGAAAATCACTTCGTGACGCCTTGGATAAGTACCATGGTGAAAACCTGTTTCAGGCGCCATGTGTAGTGGCCGGTTCTACCATCTAATAAGTCCTCTTTCCATCATAACACTCCATACCCACGCATCCCATGGCTTGAAATTCTGAAACATCAAGTTTGTTCGCCCATTCCGCACTACCTCACCCACCCAAAACCCCATCCATGGAACAAGGATCCTTGTAAGCTCTCGTTTGTATAGATCATAAAATTAGAAAATCCAAAAACATCATAAAATCAGAAAATCCAAAAACATCATAAAATCAGAAAATCCAAAAAAAATCCTAAAAAATAGAAAATCCAAAAAACAATCACCCCATGCATCAATCTCGCATCCTATCACAATCATCTAACACACATCAATCCTCATCACATCCCACCCATTGCAAACCATTCCCACATCATCAAGTCATGCCAGAACTACATATTCATTTCGCCCGCATCTTAAAAGTACCTTGATCCCGTGGACACAGGGTATGTAGGCAGTTTGGAATACGAAGGATGTTTCCAGTACTCAGGTATCTAAGATGCACCCATCCCACCCGTTGGGATGGTTCCCACTCACTGAGCTTTCTAGATCTAAGAAATGACACACATGCTATGTATACGATTGAAACATGGTCCCCCACACAAAAATCATCAAGCAACATACCAACTATAATCTTACATTTGGCCAGAATGTTCTTTTGCCCATCTTCCAAAACACTCTCCAATCAAACACCAACAGATCTGTGTCCTAGGATATGTCTTTCCTACAATGGACACAAAATCTCTCATTCTATCATCATGTCTCTTGGCAAGAGCACACAAAGGCTATTTGTATCCTTTTGTTGGTCTTTTTACTTATTGATTTTTATCTTTTTGTCTCACTTCAAGTAATCTCCAAAGCTACCTTGATCTCATTATATCATGGTATGTAGTGGATAGCCCTTGGAGTAGACATAGTCATTGTTTCTGTATGCTGTGCTTATGGGTTGGTTTCATTACTCCAAGAATAGTACTCATATCTTGAAGTCCAGGTCAGTTCTAGCAGGACGTGTCCTATTTGCATATACAAGTATCAACACCTTATATGCATTATTCACACTCACTGCTATGAGTCCCCTTCCTTCACTAAGACAAGATTATACTACCTTGGGCATGCATGAAATCAACCTATTGTTTGTGGGTCTAGTCCATGCAATCATAGGATATACATCATCACCTAGGTCATTTCATACCTTTGTGAATTGTATCCTACATTGCTACATTAAACTAAGAAATGCTCTTAATTAATTTTGTGCAACTACTGTTACTAGCTCAAAATCATCATCCTAATCACTCAGTCAACTATCCCATATCAGCCTAGATTTGATAAGCACTTTTCAACCACCCCCCTCCCCTCCCCCCTGAATCTAACTCCCTAACTAACCCCATCTTCCCACCATATCTCCACTAAACACATCTTGAACCAAACCAAACCCCCCCCCTCAATGACATGGTGTCTTATGACCTAGCAATCCTCCAATCTCCCCACCACCATCCCCTAGACGCCCCCACCCCTATCAACCTCACCACCTAACACGCTCTCCCACAGTCTCACCACTCAGGGTCAACACAAGGAACATCATGTGTATCAGGACTAGGTCATCTCACCTATCACCTAGTTTGCATACCACCTATCATTTAAACTGCATTTAAAGCATCTCATTTAGCTACATGTCACGACCCATTTTATTTCATGTTAGGTTCATTTTAATCCATTTGCATAACATGTTAGGTTCATTTTAATCCATTTGCATAATATGTTAGGTTCATTTTAATCTATTTTGCATAATATGTTAGGTTCATTTTAATCCAATTTGCAGAACATGTTAGGTTCATTTTAATCCAATCTGCATATCATTTTAGGTTCATTTTAATCCATTTTGCACAATATGTTAGGTTCATTTTAATCCAATCTGCATATCATTTTAGGTTCATTTTAATCCATTTTGCATAATATTTTAGGTTCATTGTAATCCATTTTGCATAATATTTTAGGTTCATTTTAATCCATTTTGCATAATATGTTAGGTTCATTTTAATCCAATCTGCATATCATTTTAGGTTCATTTTAATCCATTTTGCATAATATGTTAGGTTCATTTTAATCCAATTTGCATAACATGTTAGGTTCATTTTAATCCATTTGCATAACATATAAGGTTCATTTTAATCCATTTGCATAACATTTTAGGTTCATTTTAATCCAATTTGCATATCATTTTAAGTTCATTTGCATATCATTTTAGGTTCATTCTACAAACATTTAGCTGCACATCATTACACATCATATCATGTTCATTTATCACATAGGTGCATGTTAAAAACTACAATTAGTATCATCACATTGCATTCCATACATATAAACATCTCATAAACAATTAGTTGCATTACAACATCATTAGCATCACCATTGAAACAACATATACATCTAGTGGCATATACATAATTTCATACATTTTCATCCATAATAAATGTTCATTAGTTTGCATATTCAGTTACATCATATAGTCCATAAAATCACAACACCATGCATATATCACAAAAACATCCATGCATCCATCAAATCACACACATCATTTGCATCAATATCACACATCCACAAACATATAAAACATAACATGTGCATCCATCATATAAGCATCATCACAATAGGACATCATACACCATCAAAAGCATCGCATCATATATAATCACCACAAAAAAAATGTACATCGCTCATCATCAAAAAAATATATATAGTGTCTTGATACAATGCCTCTAAGGGCTAACATGGTATAACATCACATCGAGGATCCTCTCTCTAAGGGAGTAGGTGACCCTGACCCTGGTCGAGCCTATGATCTCAACGGCAGCTGTGGCTGTGGCGCTACTGGTATCTGAGGACCCTGTTGGGGCACATGTGAGGGAGGAGGCATCGTCTGCTGTACTGACTGCATAGATCTCGATCTATGTGATCTTGATGCCCCCGATCTGCTGACCTAGCTATAACTCGGTGCTTGCTACGCTGCGGGTACAACTGCATAATATAACCCCCGGTAATACTTTGTTCGTGCTCTAGCCTCTGCTAGCTCTACCTATACCCAAGATATCTACCCCTGTGCCTGGCTCAACTACCCCTGTATCTGATGTGCATGTGTCTGCGCCTGAGCCAGCTGGGCCTGCATCCCTGCCAAAATCGGGGCAAGTCCCCCACCTGAAGCCTGTAGACTGCTCAACGCAGTCTCTACCTACTCTGCTCTCACGAGTGCTACATCCTGCTCTATCCTCAAATCCTCTGTGTCCTCTCGAGCCTAGGCCAACTGAGCCTCTAGCACTGCCACCTGCCCTAACGCCTCCTCTAAGCTAGCCACCTGAGCCCGTAACGTCTCCACTTCCTCCATCTCCTCCCGTGGACGTCGTCAAGGTGTCAGCCTCTCAACCTCTGCCGCCACCCTTGCCCCTGAACTCCCTGCCTCGGTATCATGTCTACCGACTCGCAGCTGCTCCACCCGTGAGGGAGATAGATAACCCTGCTCCGCCCTCGGCTGTCCACCGCACCGTCACGGTCCTCTATGCTGTCGTCCACCCCTAACCTAGGCCTGCTATATTGGAACCTCCTGCCCCACCTGTCCCTGTCCCGCTGCCACTGCTGCCAACTCCTCTACACGCTGGCCATCTCTCACAATCACCCTCTCCTCCCCATCATCCATCACCTCCACAATGTAATCTGTAATAACCTCATCTCCATCCCCATCAGGATCATCTCCACCCCCATTTGAGTCATCCCTTGATACCTCCACCGTCGGATCTGTCAATCGGGTAGGCCGATGCATCTACCACCATACCTCATATGCAGGTGTAGTACCTACATCCCTCACTGTGCTCCTCTAATCCCACTGAACTGGCTGAAGTGCTGCAAAATCATTCAGCGCAACCTGTGGTTGTAATGGTGCAGGCCAGTGGGTTGTATCCCGTGGCGTCCATGCATATATCGCCATCTACTGAGGCGTATCCTGTACTAATCCAAACTAACGCATAACCCGCGAGGGTAGGTACATCTCTATGGTACGGTCTACATGACCCATAAGATATCTCTGCTGAAATGTGTATGGGAGATGAATCACATCATTAGGCCACTCCTCACAACCAATGTATGGACACCATACCATGCTAATCACGTCATCCAGTATCCTCCGCCAGCGGCGGACTTGTCCAGTGTATGTATACTCTGCATCTCAATACAAAAACACAAAGGCCTCAAACGACCGTCGATAATAACCGCATATCGGCCGAGTCACAGGGATATGCTCCCAAATCCATACATGTAGTAGAGTAACCCCAGCAGACAAAGCTCGATCATGCAGATAGGCGACCGTGTGCATCTCATGGAGCAGCTGTGCTAGCATCACCAGCCCCCATGCGTAGACAATATCATGGCCCACCATCCCCTCTATCATCCCACCCCAGCCCACAGGAAAACCTCTGCCTCGCCTATCTGGCATCACCACACCTCCAATCAGCGCACACAGAAATAAGGCAAAGGGATCTGCACTCGCCGCCAGTGTCCTATCATAATCCAACTCCCTCTCATCTCCCGAAAGGACCAGGTGCTCTGCTCCGAACACTCTGGTCAATGCAGTCCACCCCCTCCTTGTGTCATATCTCACATGTCGACCTAGAATCGACAGCTTGAGGATGCGATAAACATCCTCAAGTGTGATGGTCATCTCTCCTGTCGGCAGCAGAAAGCTGCAAGTCTCGGTGCGATATCACTCCACCGCGGCCATCATCAGAGCTCTATGAGCTCGCAGCACTGGCATCGATGCCACTATCCAAAGTCCCAGCCTCGTCAGTCGAGCCCGCCATGCCTCATCAAATAGTGCCATCACGGAGGGCACTCGTCACTCCCGCGACTGCAATATAAACCGCTATGTATCCTGCATCCACCACTTCTTCGTTAGATACTAACTTATTTCCCCCAAACACACTTTCTCTTCTAACATCTCAAGGGCCCACATCATGTGGCCCCCACACAGACAGCCCCTGTGCCATTTTTAAAATGGCGCTACTTTTCCCTACCCATTACATCAATCCAGATAATGGTGCCACTACGTGACCCATATCGCGCCAATCCAGACGATGGCGACGCATTACATTTTCGCGTCAATTCCTCTTTTAGCACTACAACAGTCGATAGCGCTATTCTACCTTATGGCGCTAATACAGATATTAGCACCGTTCTAACCCTAATATGGTACCAAAATGCCATTTTTTCATTTCCCTAAGATTTGGCACCAAAACAGACGATGGCGCCAATCTTTCCCCCAAATGGCGACAAAACTGCCCTACCCTACCCTGGCAAATAGCATTAATCCATAGGATAACGCTAATTCATCTTATATTTGGCGCCACATGCTCAAAACCCATATCCCAAAACCCAAAAAAATGTGCGTAAAATAAAAAATCACAAAGTCCAGGTTAGGCCCTACCTGGGGTCCAGCCTCAGGTGACCGCCCGACCTCTTGGAATCGCTCTGAGATGTGATGAAGTCGTGGGAAATGTGGGTTGCGGTCAGCCATCTCTCCTTCGTCTTTTCTTCTCCAAAGTGAAAAGTGTGCCAATGTGGCACTCTTTGGACCCACTTTGCTTAATATAGTGGGCCATGTCATCCCCCCACCCCTTCTTTTTCGTCCAGGGTGCAAATCTTAGCCTTTTTTCCCTTGTTTTTCTTCCCATCATCCTCTTTTGTCATTCCTCTCCAACTGTCACTTCTGTCACATCCTTTCGAGAGCTTACCTGCAAAATTTTTATTTTCCCACCAACCTCTCGAGGGGGCATCCCCTATCCATCTCATTCCTTCCCGATAGCTGGGGCATATTTTTCTTCGACCCGACGCCACTTCCCTCCTAGGTCTTGACGCCACGTCAAAGAGGGGCAAATGTAGACACCTAAAAATCTCTTGACCACCAAACTGACTCCTGACATCCCTAAGCATACCAATTTCCTTTCCAACCAATTAATTAAATTTTTATTTAATTAGTTACCCCTTTTATTTCCTAAATCCACACCATTTCATCCCCAAAATTGAATTAATTTTATTAATTCAATAGGCCAAACCTTAGCCAATTGATTTAATAAATATGCAAAATTTATTAAATCAATTCCCCCATTTTCCCTAAATCTAATTAATTAGTTAAAACCATGTTAACTAATTAATCCAGCCTACTAATTAGCCTATCCCTACCCTAGACAATTAAATAGCTATTATTTAATTGCCTACCCTAGCCTACCTCATCCTAGCCTTAGGATTAATTAATTAAATCACTAATTAATTAATCTTATCCTCCCACTAATCCCTCTACTAATTTATTCCAGCCATATTAATTAAGTTAATCACCTTAATTAATTGAGTCAAACCCTCATTAACACTTCTCCCCACATCCCCCAAATTTAAAATTCAAATAAATCACACATCACATTTACTTCTCTTACACACCCCTTACACATGTCATAACTCATAAATATCCACTCTTCCCCAAATAAATTTTTAATTCATTTTACCCTTCCCCATGTGAATTTTTAATTCACAAATAATCCATCTCACCCAACCTCATTTATTCACCCCTTTCCCAAAAATGAATAAAAGATTTACTTTTATTCCTAGCCCTCCATCTTCCAAGATCAAATCTAGGCCCTCCACATCACTTTCATCCTCCACCATTGATTTCTCCAATCAATCTCCATTCTTGGATCAAAATCCCTTCCAAAAATCTATAAATACAACCTCTCACAAGTCATTTTCATCATCCAAGTTTATGCAAAGTTACCATGCCAAAATCACTCTTGAGTTAGGATAGTGAGTTGCAGAATTGAAGAGCATTTCACATTGAAATCCATAGTCTAGGGATCATCTTGGTCTTGGGAGCTTCTTTTGGGTGCAAAGGCTCCTTCCTCCCTTTATGGGATTAGGTTTGCATGTGAGGTATAATCTTGTGTTTTATTGCATTTGATTTAGTGTTTTTACCTTCCTTGCTTTATCTAATCTACACATTCATTTCACCAGACCTTAATGTTTGGTTTCCATGAGTGAAATGAAGAGAAAACATCCTATCACCTGGCATCTTTGCTCTTGCAACAATTGCATTTCTTTTTAACTTATCTCTTATTATGCACTCTTTCTCATCAAAAGTCACTTGATAATTTTGCTCTAACATTTGTCCAACAGACAACAAATTCTTTTTAAGTGCTGGAACCAATAATATTCCATTGATATGTTTTACCTCACCATATTCTATTGCAACTGCAATAGTACCCTTGCCTTTGGTTCCATGAGATTAATTATCTCCTAATACCATTGTACTATGATGGTTTTCATCCAAATTAATAAACAAATTTTGATTAGATGTCATATGTGATGAACATTCAAAATCAATGTACCATACATTATTCTCACTAACATTTGTATTAAAGCAAGAAATAAACAAATTGTGTTTATCTTCAACAGTATTGTGAGCATTTCTCTTTTCTACTTCACCTTGTTTACTCCAACATTCCGATGCATATTATCCAAACTTGTTGCAATGAAAGCATTGGACATTCTTTTTATTTCCCCCATTATCTCTAACTCTTCCTCTTCTTGTTCCTCTGATGTTGCTACTTCTTCCTTTGAAACTATTACCTCTTCCTGTAGAATTGCTAGATTCACCTTTGTATTCTTTTTTATTTTGGTTCTTGAAAAATGTGTTTCTTTTTCCTCTTATGCTTGCTTTAGAGGAAAATGCTTGTTCTAGAACTTTTTGATTACTTTTCATCCTTTCTTCAGATGTTAGCAATATTCCACTTAGTTCATCTATATGCATACTTGTGAGATCTTTAGAAATCTCAATTGTAGAAACCATACCATCAAATTTAGGAATTAAACTCCTTCAAATTTTCTTAATGACATGTTTTTCATCCACAACTTCTCCTAGAACTTTAATTTGACCAAGTAGACCTTCTACCTTTGTTACAAAATCATTCACACTTTCACTATTGACCATTTTTATATTTTCAAAGTTTTTCCTCATTGTCTGCAAGTCTACAATTTGTGCACCTTGATAGGCATTATTAAGTATTTGCCATGCTTGCTTATAATTACTTGCACCACTTATCCTAGGAAAAATTGCCTGATTAAGTGTGCCTTAAATAAAAAATAAGGCTTCATTATCCTTCTTTACATTTGCTTTGTATTCTCTCTTTTGTTGATCACTTAATGCATTAAATACAGTTGTATCTAGTTCTACATACCCTGCTTGTACAATTTCCCACAAATTTTTGGATTTGAGTAGGGTTTACATCCTAGTACATCAATATGTAAAATTGTCCCCTTCAAACACATGAATTAACATGTTAGACATAACATTTCCTACCATATTTGCCATAAGAGAAATGTGCACAATAACCCAAAAGCTGCTACACCCTTAATATTGGTGTACATTGGGTTATGAATAGTCAGCTTGTGGCTATCTTAACTCCTAATTAAGTTGTGTTATCATTATTATATTATTATTTAGTTAGATAGGTCAGACTAGGTCTTATATAGGGGTGTGTTTATCCAGCCTAAGCATAATTAGGTATATATAGGAGGATGTGAGTTTTATTTCATCATCATATTGTGAAGTGTGCTCTCATTGGAGATATTTGGAGGTTGCCCCCTCAAAGTGGCCTATTATTCTTAGTTATTATCAAGTATTTGCAGAATATTTCATATAATTTTCTTCCATTGTGCAAGTTATTTCATTACAAGTGGTATCAGAGCATGATCTTGGCAGCGTAGAGGCAAGGTTCTTTCTCAATATTGGAGGCGATTTTGGGAAGAGCATATCTTTTAGATTTTAGTGATTTTTTTCTAATTTTTAAAGGGTTTTTGAAGACCATATTAAAGAAGCTACAGTCTAGGTTTCAAAGGAATTGGAGAAGAATTGAGCAAATTATTGTAGAATTACGGTTTCTACACAATTTATTTGGGATCTACATATCTCTCATATCTGACTAAATTAGAGCCTGGTTTTTATTGGATTTGTGAAGACATACCAGATGAGACTATAGTCCAAATTTTGGATAAATTGGAGTAGAAATAAGCGAGTTATTGCAAAATTAGTGTTTCCACAGAATTCGCTCTCAAGGTTGCAAATCTACTTATTTCTTGGAGATTTTTTTGGGTGAGAGGAATTTTGACCATAGTAAGTTATAGTAAATTTTTTAGATAATTTAGGTTTTATTTGTGTGATTTATTTTAAAATTATTGGCTCCGATCATGACGGGGCCTACAACAAGGGGCAAAAAGAATGTTGTCACACCGAGGAAGACTCATGATAAGGATGGGGTAACAATAGAGGATACTAATCCTAATGAGGAAATCATTAAGGTCAAGGAAAACATTTCCTCGATTAAGGTGGATATGTGTGACCTAAGGGGAGATATATCGGATATATGAAGCATGTTAAGTGCCTATATGAATGAACCAAGAAAGGAGTTCTCAAGCAACCAAGGTGAAACCTACAAGTCAGCTAATACTGACACAAATTTTAATACTCATATGGGATCCAGGAATTTGTTTCCAAAGGTGGATATGCGCAAGTTTGATGGCAAGGATCCTCTAACATGGATAAACCAAATGGAGAATTTTTTGAAGTACATCAAATCACATATGGACAAAAGGTCATGATGGCTTCCCTATATCTAGAACCGGATCAATTCATTTGATATCGTTGGCTTTGTACTCATCAAAGGAAAAAGGGTCTCACCATCTCATGGTCAATTTTTATAGAGGAAGTCCATGCAAAATATAGCAATAGTGTGACAGACAACTTCTTCAGCTAGCTTGCTAAACTTCAACAAATAGGATCAATTAAGGATTGTATTCAGAAATTCTAAAATCTATCCTTAAGAGTGGATACAATTACAGAGGAGAACTTGAATGATTTATTCTTGGGTGGTCTCAAGGATCACATTCAACATGAGGTACGCATGTTTAGTCTTAGCTTGGTAAATGAGTCTTTTATCTTGGCACGCAGGGTAGAGGAGAAGTGTAAAGTACCAAAATTTCACAAGCATGTAAAACTGACGTAAAACTAAATTACTGCAAGGAAAGTTAAGTAAAGTAACTTCTATTACAACATCAAGTAGAAGAGATATAATTAATATCATATGACAACACAAGATTTGCATTTATTAATTTCTATTCATATTCAATTACAATACAAAGCATCTTTCTGAAGTCAATTATAGAGTTTTTCCAATTCAATAATATTACAAGTTTCAATAATGGCATAATGCCTTACAAATCATTTTGAGTTACATGAAGAAGTATAATTGTCATCAAATGTCAAAATAATCCAAAATCCATCCTCGACTGCTATCGACCATCTGGCCATCTGCTGAATCGAAGGACAAGAACATGGTTCAGGTGCTTTTTCTGCCCAACCACGAAGCTTGCGCTTCCCTGGTATCCTTCAAATTAAAGGATGCCCAACCTTGCTAGAAGGGCCTAGCAACCTGTAAACAAGTGCAGGGTGGAATCTGGTGTGTGGCTATTAATCTACATGCATTTCTATCATGAATACATCATCTCATCAATAGGATATGGGAGGGAAAATATAAATATAATCACTAGGCAATCAGACCATTTACAACAATGGTTCATATGTCTATTTCAACATCACAGTCGCTTTGGCCAAAGCATTAACCGATAAAATGGTGTATAGGTTTTGAAAAAGAAACTTACTTCCTTGTTATTCTATATTCGACATCGGTCCCAGAAGGCAATCTTTCTAAAAATATATATATAAAACACGGAAAAATAGTCACGCCATTCCATGCATAATTTACTAAATTTAAAGAAGATAAAACCCTTTACAATCTTTCAAATGTATAAGGAAAGAGACGCGCTTTCTAGTAATTACAATCCTTGAACTTGGTACCTCCGTAATTAGTTTTATGGAAAGTTTCACAGTGGTTTATTCAATATATTTGATGTAATTTGAGAACTTGATTGGTTTCCTTCATGTTGTAAGGCAAAGGTACAGTGTGCCACATTCATAGATAAAAGAAAAGTATAATCCTACATATTAGGTGTTTAATGATAGGTTTAATAGTTCTGAATGCAAATGGGTTCAACTATATTGGTATAGTAAGCTCACAAGCATAATGACTATCTACATTTTAAGATTTCAAACAACATGAATTTAATAATACTGTCAATCGATATTAAGCAAATTTATATATAGATATTAAATAATTAAAAAAATGTAAATGTATGCGAGGTATAATTTTATGTGTTCAACAACCAAAGTAAAAATATATAATCTCTATCATGTATACTATCGTATTGATTGTTTATGTGTTCCCATATATATATATATAACAAAATATATAAAAACCAAGAAGGTGATATCGGTCAGACCCATTTGAGTTAAAGTCTAGGCTATTACAGACAAGAAGATGTTAATTTTTATTGATCAGGGTTAGCTTAACTCTCGAGAGTGGGGTCGTTATGTTTAAGCAGGCCGTGGTTCATATTGACAGGCCGCTGGTCAAATGGCCAGGCTACTAAGAGTTATGATGGCTGTTAGACCATCCCTGAGGCAATTCAGCAGTGATATGAATAAAAAAACAAGAACGATGACCAAAAAGTACAAAAATGGCAAGTTATGGTACAAAGGCGTTGCATGGAAAGAAAAGATCAGACAACCCAACATTTAAATCATTGTGAGTGTTGAAGACCATCATTAAAAGAAGATTTCAAAAAACATAAAAACTAAGCCAAAGGAATAGTTCAACGAGCCAAGACAAAACTCAGCAAACGACTTAAGCCAGTCGAGAGGCCTCTTTAAATATTGGTTAAGAGATCTCTGAATCTTAAGGAAAATCGGTCCAAAAACAAGAATCAAAAGAGGGACAGATTTAAAAGAATGAAATACTAAGATTTGAGATGTCCACTGTATTTCATCAGGGCCATTGATCTAAGGAAAAGATTATCAAAATAAACATTCACTGTAGCTGCTTAAAACTGAGATAACGTTGGCGTTGGAGATACTAGGGTCGACTGAAAAATCGCTCAAAACGATATACCTTCGGTAGTGAAGCAAGAAAAAAGCTGAAGCAGGTCAATACTCAAATACATATCACTGGTCGATGGACGCCTAGAGTGCCTAATTGCATAAGGTCCGATCTGGAATTCTACGACAGGGTTTGGTCAATAAATAGGCTGATCTAGTCAGTTTAGCATGGCGCTGAAGGCCGATCCACCATTATAAAGTTTGATAATTTGGAGAAGTTCAGATCGGAAGAAGATAATTAAAGTGTAATCAAAAGATAAAAATCTATTGGTGGAAGCAAGAAAAAAGCTGAAGCAGGTCAATACTCAAATACATATCACTAGTCGATGGATGCCTAGAGTGCCTGATTGCATAAGGTCCAATCTGGAATTCTACGATAGTGTTCGGTCAATAAATAGGCTGATCTAGTTAGTTTAGCATGGCACTGAAGGCCGATCCACCAACATAAAGTCTGATAATTTGGAGAAGTTCAGATCGGAAGAAGACAATTAAAGTGTAATCAAAAGATAAAAATCTACTGGTGAATACACAGTCCTGAGAGCTATCATTAAGGCAAGGCAGGTCAGATCTTAAGTCTAATCAAACCTATAGCTAGCCAAATATCAAAAGTGGGAAAGTCTATGTTTAAGGTTTTGAGTCTCAGATTCTGAGATTAGATCAAGATACCCATTTTGGACAGATCAAAAATAAAGAATAGTTTGCTTCAATTTCAGATCAGAACTTTATAAAAGATAGAGGTCGCTTATATGGCAGAAGTCAACATAAATTAAAATACCTGTGATAAGCGCTGATTTGCCTATGAGCTTCCAACTCTTTCCTTCCCTTGTTTCTCTGGTTGCCTCCAGTTGTATCTCCTTTTTTTCTCAATGCTCATATTTTTATTGTTCTCCAAAACCTAATTTTTTTCTCCTTTTTCCTTCCCCTGATCTCTCATGCAAACTAACAGTCTTCTAAAGCATGTTGGGCATGCAAATTTTCCCTTTTCTCTTTTTTTTAATACTAGGATATAAATAAAGAATAATCCAAACATATACATATATATATATATAGTCTTGAGTTAAAGTGTCCGCTCAATAAGATTTATTTACTTTATATTATATATATATATATATTTTATTACAATATTATTATTTAATTTAACAATTATATTTTCCTAGCAAGAAAATTTTTATATAATATTTTCAAAAATACTATTCTTATATATGCATTTATTCAATAATAGAATTTTAATAACTCAATAGAAATAAGTATTTTATTTAAGTATTTCTAAAAATTAAAGAGTTATTATTACTATTATATATATATATTTTACAAAGATTAACTCATCTGTCTGTCAGAACAGGTATCGAGTATCTAGCAAGAAGGTAAAGCACGAAGAAGACAATATCTATCAAGGAGAAATCATTCGTCACTTCGACGAAACATGAAATGCATTATAACCATTCATCAAACAAACATGTCATGCAAATATCTATCAAAACAAGGATGAAATCTACGTGAATGTGTGTGAAAGAACAACAAATAGAACCCAACATGTGTTGCCAAGCGGCTAGAACCCCTCTACCTGAGCCATATTCTTGTCCTTTGATAAGACCTACAGACATTCACACTCATACCACTATCAATAGGTTAGTCCCAAAATATAGCCGAAGCAACTGAATCTTAAGCCAATAATATATCATATCCAATATCATCAACTACTGTTCAATGATTTCAATTGAAATTAACCAATTAGGTAAATCTGAAAGTCTAAGACGTGACAAGAAGTATTTGATTCCTAAGAAACAAGGGGCTAATGTGACAAGAGAGAAAGGATATTCAACACCTTCTCTTCCTCAACCTACTAGGTTAACTCCACAACAAATTGAGGAGAAAAGAGCAAAAGGGTTGTGTTTCAATTGTGATAGCAAATATAGCCGAGGACATAAATGTAGTGAAAATAAACTATTCTATATTGAAGGTCCAAGTGAGGAAGAAGAGGAGGAACCCATATTAGAGGAGGATAGGGAGTCAAGTGAGGAATCACATGATTCTCAACCAATCATTTCTTGTCATGCACTCTTAGGTTTTAGTGCACCACAAACTCTCAATGTAGTGGGTTTTTTAAAGAAGCATAAAGTAACAGTGTTGATCGACTCAGGTAGTACTCATAATTTCATCAACAAAAAGTTGGCAACTCGTCTAAATTGTTTTATATATCCAGCCCTAGAGTTTTAGGTTTTGATTGCAGATGGTGGTACAGTTAGTTGTTCAAGAAAGTGTCATAGCATTAAATTATCCATGGGAGGTTATCAACTTGATACCCCAATGTATGTGATATCCATGGGTGCAATAGATATTGTTTTGGGAGTATAATGGCTTACTACATTGGAAACAATTGAGATGAACTTCCAAGAACTATTCATGAGATTTCAATCAGAAGGAAAGGTAGTAGAGCTAAGGGAGGTGAAGGCAAAATCCCCACAGATGGTAAGCTCTCATCAAATGCAAAAGTTGCTTAAGAAAGGAGCAAATGGATTTGTGGCCCAGCTATGTTCATTAGAAGTCTCTTAATCTAATGCTCCTACTCATCTAGATTTACAAGCAATAATTGATCGTCACTTAGTGGTTCTTGGAGATATGCCTAAAGGACTTCCTCCTAAGAGGGATCATGATCATGCCATACAACTAGTTCCAGGGAGCCAACCATTGAACATCAGGCCTTATAGGTACCCACACATACAAAAAAGTGAGATAGAAAAAATTATGGAGGAGATGCTAGAGGTAGGAATTATCAGGCATAGCCAAAGTGTTTACTCCTCACCTGTGGTGATGGTGCGTAAGAAGGATGAAACTTGGCGCATGTGTCCAGATTATAGAGTGCTCAACATGTACACCATTAAAGATACATTTCCTATTCCAGCCATTGATGATTTGCTAGATGAATTGAATGGAGCTATGTATTTTACCAAGTTAGATCTTAGATCTGGTTATCACCAAATTCAGATTAAGGAGGAAGATATTTGTAAGACAACAT
This sequence comes from Cunninghamia lanceolata, assembly GCA_027924645.1. Classification (NCBI taxonomy): domain Eukaryota; kingdom Viridiplantae; phylum Streptophyta; class Pinopsida; order Cupressales; family Cupressaceae; genus Cunninghamia; species Cunninghamia lanceolata. The sequence goes on from BSBN01000193.1 coordinate 14,409,359, forward strand.
TTCAAACTCATGAGGGTCATTATGAATTTTTGGTGATGCCATTCGGTCTTACCAATGCACCATCTACATTCCAAAGTTTGATGAATTCCATTTTTAAGAAGTTCTTTCTCGAAATTTTGTGTTAGTGTTCTTTGATGATATATTGATTTACAACAAGACTTGGGAAGAACATTTGCAGCATGTAGATCAAGCATTACAATTACTCGAAGATCGTCAACTCTACGCTAAGCCATCCAAGTGTGCTTTTGGTCTTAAGGAGGTGGAGTATTTGGGACACATAGTTTCACATGAAGGAGTAAATGTGGACCCTAACAAAATTAAGGCTATCATGGAATGACCTATTCCAAAAACCATTAAGAAACTGAGGGGTTTCTTGGGATTGACAGGGTACTATAGAAGATTTGTAAAGAATTATGGTTGTATAGCAGCATCCCTCACCACTCTATTGAAGAAGGATTCTTTTCATTGGAATGAGTCCGCTAATGCAACATTTGAGAAATTGAAGGAGGCTATGTGTACAACTCCAGTGCTTGCCACTCTGGACTTCACCAAAGAATTCATTATGGAATGTGATGCTTCTAGAAATGGGATAGGAGCAGTTCTCATGCAATAAGGTCGACTGATTGCTTTTGAGAGTCGTCAATTAAAGGGTAAGAATCAGCTCAAACCTATTTATGAGAAGGAAATGCTAGCGATCCTTCACACAGTTAAATAATGGAGGCCTTATCTAATGGGTTGACACTTCAAGGTTAAGACAGATCATGATAGCCTAAAATATTTTTTGGAACAAAGATTATCCTCTGAAGAGCAACAAAAATGGGTCACTAAGATTTTGGGATATGACTTTGAGATTGTATATAAGAAAAGGAAGGAAAATATTGTGGCAGATGCACTTTCTAGGAAGGATGAGAAAGATGAAGCATTATGGTGTGCCCTTTCAATATTACAAGCAAATTGGGTGGAAGAAGCCAAAGCTGAGTGGCAAAATGATGTTGCGACAAGTAATCTCATCCAACAATTAAAAAGTGATCCTAGTAGTTCAGATAAGTTTTGTTTGAAGGGGGATACTCTTTGGTATAAAGAGCGCTTATATCTCTACAAGAATTCCACTCTTAAACACAAGATTCTCATAGAGCTACATGAGTCCCCAGTTGGTGGTCATTCAAGATTTTTGAAGACATATCATCAGGTCAAGCAAGATTTTTTTGGGAAGGGCTAAAAGGTGATGTTCAAAAATTTGTTGTTGAATGTTTGGTCTGTTAAAGAAATAAGGGGGAGACAATTAAGACACCAGGTCTCTTGCAGCCCTTATCTATTCCTAGCCAGCATTGGGAAGACGTATCCATGGACTTCATCACAAGGCTTCCCAAATCTAAAGGTCATAATGTCATCATGGTAGTAGTTGATAGCCTCACTAAATATGCACATTTCATTGCATTATCACATCCTTTTACAGCAAGTGCAGTGGCAAAAGTGTTTTTGGAGAATATACAAAAGCTACATGGTACACCTAAGGTTATTGTCAGTGATCGTGATCCTATCTTTACTAGTCACTTTTGGAAAGATTTATTTTCATGTTTGGGTACTCAATTGGATCATAGTTCTTCATACCACCCTCAATCAGATGGGCAAATTGAGGTTGTTAATAAGTGTTTGGAAGGATATCTATGTTGTTTCACTTCAGAGAAACAATTTCAATGGGTAGATTGGCTACCACTTGCCAGAATGGTGGTATAACACTTCTTTTCATAGCTCATAAAAAATGTCTCCATTTTTGACACTTTATGGATATCATCCTCCTTCCATCACATCATCATTAAAGGTGTCACCAAGAGTTCATGCAGTAGAGGACCACTTGCTTCATCAACAACATGTACTTTTAGGACTCAAGGAGAATTTAGCCATGGCACAAAATCGAATGAAACAACAGGCGGACCAACATCGTAGTAAAAAAAAATTTGAAGTTGGGGATTGGGTCTTCTTGAGATTGTAGCCTTATAAGCAAATCTCACTGAAGCAACAAAAAAAGAATAATAAGTTGTCTCCAAGATATTATGGGCCATACCAAATCATGCAAAAGATTGGTAGTGTTGCCACCAACAACAAAGCTACATCAAGTTTTTCATGTTTCTTATTTGAAGAAGGTAATTGGGCATAATATTCCTACTCAAACAATACTACCAGAGCTTGATGAAGAAGGAATAATCATTTTGGAACTAGAGTGCATTCTTCAAACATGCACGAAGAAGTTGAGGAATAGAACCCTCACTGAGTACCTCATCTAATGGAAGAATTTACTAGTTGAAGAGGCCACATGGGAGGACGAGGAGTTCATTCAAAAGAATCCACACTTGGTTAGTATTGATGGCAATGCTTCTTTGAAGAGGGGGGGCATGCTATGCCCTTAATATTGGTGTACATTGGGTTATGAATAGTCGGTTTGTGGCTATCTTAACTCCTAATTAAGTCATGTTATTATTAAATTATATTATTATTTAGTTAGATAGGTCGGACTAGGTCTTATATAGGGGTGTGTCTATTCAGCCTAAGCATAATTAGGTATATATAGGTCTTATATAAGGTGTGTCTATTCAGCCTAAGCATAATTAGGTATATATAGGAGGATGCAAGTCTTATTTCATCATCATGTTGTGAAGTGTGTTCTCATTGGAGATATTTGGAGGTTGCCCCCTCAAAGTGGCCTGTTATTCTTAGTTATTATCAAGTATTTGCAGAATATTTAATATCATCTTTTTCCATTGTGCAAGTTATTTCATTACAAAAGCTCAACACAAATAACCTAGAGAAATCTCTGAAATGGATAATCTCCCTGTCCTTTCAAATGGGACCCACACACATAAAGATATTTATATTATTTTGTCTCGAATAAGTGTCGGTTTCAACTGATAATGCACTTAATTACAAAAGATTAATTTATCTCTTTACAAATAAAACACTTTGAAAAATGTGATCTTATAACCCTTCTAAAAGATAAATTTCATTCCTATTAAAAAAAAACTTTCTATGCACCTTTTTCCTCATATACAAAAACAACTTAAATATTTGAAACTCTTGACTTCAATAAAATACTTTTACCCACTTAATTTTTAAAATATGATGAAGGCAAATAATTCAACTACAAAACTAAATGCAAACCCTAAAAGTCAAGAAAAAACAACTACATAATTAAGAAGTCGAATGGGCATTACAAAAATGTCAAAGATGACTGCTGCGCATGGTTGAAATTATTGTTGACTGCACTGCACGTTGATAATTTTGCTGTCAAGTGGAACAGAGGGCTGGATTATTTGTTGAGTCAATTTTTCAATTATTTAATCTTCAAAATACTTTTTCAAACACTTCATTATTGTTCAGACAGATTCAGAAGCTAGAGAAGCCGGCATATTAACTCCCCTCCGAATAGAATGTTTGTTCTTACCAAAGCTTTAGCGTTTTAGTCTCTGTGGAAAATTTCCCACAACATCTCGTAGTCCACGTCAAATGAAATTTATCAGTTATTGATATAGATGATTTGAAGCAAGTTGAACGGGGATTCAAAGTTTATGCAAAGTGGGAAGCTCAATTTAATCTGAATTGGGTTGGATTGTGAATATTTGAATATTGTGAAAATTTTCAAATGGAGGAAGATTCACAATTGAATGGAATAAAGTGTAGTAGTTATGATGAAATGAGTAAAAGTGGGTATGAGTATGATGCAATTGTTGTTGGTTCTGGATATGGGGGATCCGTTGCTGCTTGCAGACTTTCTCAGGCTGGCCTGAAAGTTTGTCTACTTGAAAAAGGAAGGAAGTGGGAGGCAGAAGACTTTCCCACAAATACTTTTCAAGCAATGCTTGCTACCAGGGTAGAAACTCCAAATTTAGGATGCTATGGAAGCAAAAGTGCCCTGTTCCAGGTGGGTTTTGATGACAGAGAAAAAACTTCGGATTTTTAAAAGCCAAGATTGATGTTAAAGATATGTCGAAGTGTATCTAGTTGTTTAAAAGATTGTTCTTATGAACATCATATGTGTTCTCAAAGCTTGTTTGGTAGTTTCGGTTTAAGATTGTCAGTTGCTATGAGGTTGCCTGGAATATCTGTAGTTGTAGTTGTGCCCAATTTTAAAAGAAGGGTGATAAATCCTTTAATGCATTAGAGTTAGGCTTTCCAGGATTGTTGTGCCAGAGCTTGTTTTTATGGTTTGTATGATTTCATTTTAATGTATGCAATCACAAGGGTAGTAGACAGCTTTACAAGGCTTTGACAAGGATTTGAGCCTTTTTTTACTCCCTAATCATATTTATGAATTTTGTAGCAGATAATTAAGCAAGAAGACTCTATGGCGATGGTATGCTCAGGATTGGGAGGTGGATCTCTGATAAATGCAGGTATCATGGCCCCAACACCAATGCGTGCAAGGCGAGATCCGAGATGGCCTAAAGAATGGGAAGAGAGTTGGAGTTCCTCCCAGGCCAGAGCAACAAGAATGTTACAGCCAGAAAAAATTCCCCACAAATTTCCCATCTCGAAAGTTATGACAGATATTTCAGGGGAGATCGAGGAAAGCACTATGGATCCAATTCAAATGACTGTCAAGTTCAACCAGGGTGAAAACTCAGCAGGATTGCATCAGAATGCTTGCATGGCCTGTGGAAATTGTCTATCTGGATGTCCTTACAATTCCAAGGGTTCCACAGACAAAAACTATCTTGCCTTGGCCATTCAGGCAAGTTGTTGTAACAAGTTTAATATTTCTTAGAACTTGAACTTTCCCTCTGATCAAATTGACCTGTAGAGTGGATAGTTAGCTTTGAGTTTTGTATATACAATCTATTTTAAAGTTCTTAGTAGCTTAACTGGTTTATGGAGACCTTAAGTTGTCTCCTATTTTATTTGAATCTTAAGATAAGAATATGTATTGTTTGTAACTGTAATTTAATTACTGTTTTGGGTTTCTAGAATTTATATTATATTGTAGCTTACAAAATATGTTTGTAAGCTTGTAGTCTGATTCTAAGTGGATGCTTTAAACTATAACTTGTTTGTGTAATTCATTTCTCATACCATTAGGATATTCTTGAATATTCCATTTGTATAGCCGATTTCTAATAATTATGTAGGTATATTGGAGGCAAAAATTCACTCTTGGATTGAATTTTGCTTTGTCTCAATTTTAGATTTTCTTTGAATTTTGCTTGTAATGCATTTTGTACTGTAGTTGTTCTTACAGGCTGGCTGTGAGATAAAAACCGAATGCCAAGTTCGATTCATTGTGGAAAATCTAGATGAAAGTCTTCAAAGTTGCTGTTGCAGAGGCATGGACAAAAGACCAAAGAGAAGATGGCGAGTACATTTGGACGAGTTACAATATTTGTCATCAGATTTTGTGATTCTCTCTGGTATCTTGTCTTTCCATCTACTCTTCAAAATTCACCTCTTTTCACTATAATGATTTAACGTTCTGAGATGCAGCAAAGATCTGGCCTTCTCAAAGATAATAATGATACAACGTTGTAAAAGAAAAATGCTTGTCTATCATTTATCATAGATATTAATAATAGACATTGAATCTTTGCTAATTGGCTTTGTAAAAGTCTTACACAATGGTTGTTTTACTGCAGCTGGAGTGTTGGGCACTGCAGAGATCCTATTCCAGTCCAGAAAGAGAGGCCTTGGGCTTTCTGAAAGGCTAGGATTGGGATTAAGTTGCAATGGAAACAATATGGCCTATGTAGCAGGAAGTACTGCACCATTAAATGGTTATGGATTAAATAAGAATGAACTTGCTTCCATTGCTAAGGCAGATCGTCCAGGCCCATCCATTACAAGTTCTTACACTTCTTCTCTTGGATTCACAATCCAGGTTGCTGATAATTCTTAGAGAAGAAATTTTAAATTGTTGATAAAATAAACTTCTCTAATTCATAATCATCCATGCATTCTATACTAGAATATTACTGATGATTCTATGTTATTATGTTGATGCAGACTGGAGTCCTTCCTACTGCTTATCCTTATTTGCTAGTCAAAGGGATAGGAAGCTATGGATGGCCATGGCCTCAGGTCCACCCGCTTTTGCAAAGTATTATAGAGAAATTTAAACGCCTAACAAACACGTTGGATTCCCAAGCATTGGTTCTGAATATGATGGGCTTTGATAACGGGGATGGAAAAATTTCACTAGATAATAAAACAGATCGCATCCAATTCTGTCCTCCTCAGGACACACTACTTCCTCGGAAAATGAAAGCATTTCAGAAGCTTGCCAAGCGCTTGGGAGGAGTTTTATTTATGCCCAGGTTTCGTAGCACATCAGTTCATCTTCTTGGGGGATGCAATGCAGCTCATGATCCTTCCATGGGTGTTGCAAACCCATCTGGGCAAGTTTTCAATCCTTACACTAATTCTTCACAATCTCAAGCAGCTTCCCCAAAGCCTGGATTTGCAGTGCATTCAGGTCTATATGTATGTGATGCCTCATTGATTCCTTGTGCAGTAGGCCTTAATCCATCTTTGACAATCTGCACAGTTGCAGAGTATGTGGCTGTCGGCCTTGTAGTCGATGCTCTCAAATTCAAAACATCAATAAAATCGCAATTTTCTGCTAAAATCCACTTCCATGATGTTGAAAGGATAATCAATACCCCAATTGATAGAAACCCAATTTCAGCTGGTTCAAAAGTTTCTGATCAGAAGGGAGAAGAGGATGCAAAATTTATCGTCAAAACTGCATATGCAAAGGATAAACAAGGATTACATAATCCTGTATTCAATGGAATCATCAAGAAGCCTGCAGTATATGACAGCAGGCAAATGCAGAAGGAAGTTAGGGGTCCAATTTTCACGGAATCCATGAATGGGGAACTAGGAGGTATACCATGCACACTGCATCTAGTGCTTAAGATGAATCCTTGGGATTCAAGAGAATTAGGCTGCAAAAACAGAGGGTTCGGAGATGGTCATCCTCTTTTGAGAGGCGAAGTTGGAGGATACATGCAAATGAAATCCCTCCATAAAGATAATCTTTACATAGTGGATGGGACCGTCAACATGTGTTGGTTAAACCCTCGAACACCTTATACTCAATATATGCATTACCATCTTCTTCTTTCATCAGCTTCAGGTGCAAGGTATGACATTTTCAACTTGAATCCAGCTGGGTATGTATGGTTAGACTCCAATTTTTCTTGAGCGTTTTACTGAATACAAATTTCTCCAATGTTTAATCACAATATTGCAAGATTCTAAACACAAGACACTTGTGCGTTTCCAGTTAGAACTCATTTTAATCCCTATGTGTACAAAAGAATTTACAGTTTAAAACCCCATTTTTACGCATGTTTGAAAAGCAGATACATTTTGGAAGGCAAGAAGACAATGCACCCATTCTTATTCGGCTGCTTTGGATGGAAAGAATCAACAACACTGCATGCAAACCTTCGTCAGATTACTTGGAACCACCGGAATTATAGGGCAGCCTATTTTAATGCAGACCTGGTTGAGTTGGAGGGTGATCTTAAAGTATCCGCAATTGGGCTATTACGAAGTTTGATCACCTTGAGAGGAAATTGGAAAGGCAAGTTTGTATCATTATTGGTGCAAAGCCTAATCAGAACGTACTTTTTACAAACACCTCGAGGAGTTTTGTCAAATGATTATGGCACCATTAAGCAACATAACTATCCATGTCATGTATTGCATGAGATAACAGCAGGTAAGGAGGGATGCTTCATGATTTTAAGAGCCAATTTTGCTGGGGTTACCCCATGTTTTTGTTTCTCAATTGTACAGTTCTTACAATTCCTTGTAAGGAGATTTGCTTGAAGAATTCTCCTTTAGTTCTCCTCACCTAACAATCATCTCTTCAATTCTTGAATTCAACATTTTTTTTTAATATAATTCTGTGCTTTGATATGTGTGCACTATCATAGTTTGGCACTTTCATTCTTCAAGAATTCCATTTGTTTCTAATATGGAATATTAATGTATGTCAAGGTGATGGGTTTCCATTCAGCTGCAAACAATGGAAATGTACTTCAAAGAGCAACGGATCTGATTGTCCAACAAAGAATTATCCTGTGCTATTGTTAAATGGGCATTCAATAGAGAGTTTCTGTCTACCAACTGAGCCCATGGATTTAGTCCGAACTTTACTTGATGAAGGATACGAAGCATGGTTGTTACAAAATCGTTTGCACCCTTTACATTCCTCCAACAAATTCACAATTGAAGATATTGCTCGATTTGATGTACCAGCAGGTGCTCATTTGCCCAATTCTGTTTTTGCATTTATATTCTTAATTTTTGGTAAGGTGTAGAGGGCTCTTATTCTAATCCATACTGGTGATTCTCATTTCATCCTCCTATGAATGCAGCTATTGCAAGGATTACAGAGATACATGGGCCTGATATCAAGGTCCATGTGATTGCACACTGTGTTGGGGGTCTTGCAATTCATATGGCACTACTAGGAGGCCATATATCAGCTCACAATGTTGCTTCTTTAGTTTGCACGAACTCATCAATGTTTTTCAAGGTCACAACTTCTGCATTCATCAAGCTCATGCTTCCACTAATCCCTGTAAGTTTTCTAATACCATCTATTTTCAATCACCTTATAATAAGCTGTCTGTCTTGGACCATGGAAATCTCGAAAGAAAGAAAATGTTTTGATGTATATCATATGTACCCAATCTCTGGTTATTCTTAAATATCATCCACTTAAACAGTCAAAGGTCAATTTTTGCCAATAAAAATAAGACAAATATTTACCATTTTTTTCTGTGAATGAGGTGTAAAATTGCTATTGACTGTTTGTCCATTGAAATAGATGATATTTAAGTAGAGTGCCAATTGTTTTAGTTGAGTTTACAAAAATAAATGAGATTCATGCATACGAATACCAAGACAATCAATATGAGTATGCATTATTTACACAAAACCATACAAACAATAAGCACACATCCACAAAGACTTCATGAGAAAGAATCTCAGTTGTAACTTTCTACTTGGAGAAGCTGAGACGAAGATTTTCTCATGGAATCAATGTGGATTTGAGCTTGTTTTGTTGCACTCTATCCAAATATCATCCATTTTAATGGTTAAACAGTCAATAACAATTTTACACCTCATTCATAACAAAAAATGGTAAATATTTGTCTTATTTTTATTGGCAAAAATTGACCTTTAACTGTTGAAGTGGATGATATTTAAGAATTAGCATTTTATTGTTAGCTAGTACAGTGCATCATCTTGTTGGTTACCTTGGTAATCCAATGAGAGACCAATATCCATAGAACTTTCAAATTTCAGCTAATTGGTGAACAATGCCCAAGTTTGTTTTAGACCAAACAAAAAAAAAAAGTCTCATTGTGCAACTTTGTTCTGCAGATTTCAATGGCAATCTTGGGGAAGAACACAGTGCTAGAAATGCCTGAGAATTCCGAAGGAGAATGGAGACACAAGCTCCTCAAGTCCATAGTCAAGGTCATCCCTCGGACAGAGAGATGCACATTAGATGAATGTGAAATCTTCTCTGGGATCTTTGGGAGCCCATTTTGGCATGACAACATATCTAGCACCGTGCACCATTGGCTCTACAAGCAAGCATTGCCTTGTCTGCCAATGGCGGATTTCCCTCATCTTCGTTCAATTTGCATTGCTGGTCACATCGTGGATTCAACAGGAAACAACAGTTTTCTCATCCATCCAGAGAGGATGCCATTGCCCACTACATATATATCTGGTGGAAGGTCCCTCCTTGTGACTCCAGAGACCTCTCTCCTTGCAAACCGGTTCATGAAGCTCCATCAACCAGATTTCCACCATGAAAGAGTAGTTGTCGAGGGATTTGGCCATTCTGATCTCCTTATTGGAGAGAATTCTCACAAGCGTGTATTCCCTCACATACTTTCCCATCTCAAAACAGCAGAAGATTGTTCTCAAGGATGTGAACATGTCAAGGATCCAAGCTATGCTCAGGCTTCCATCTCTTGGGAAAGACCACCTTCATTCTTTGCATCATATCGCCACCTTCTCTATGTTTGCCTGGCTTTCTTCCTTGTTCACGCCTTTCAGTTTGTTTCTAGATCCATATTTGATTTTCATTGATCACTTTGAGGTTGGGAAAATATGTAGTATTGTTGTAGTATTTCAAACATCAAGCAGTATAATCGCAACAGTATGACATAGACAATATGTGACCTTAAGTGTCTACAAATATACTGGGATAAAGATCCTACAAATATGCTGAGATACATGGATAATGATTATTATTCTTATCCAAGGAATGTCCTTAGCACTCTACTTAAACATCATCTGTTTTAATATCAAACAATCAATAGTAATTTTAAAAAGTGGAAAATATTTGTCCTATTTTTATTGGCCAAAATTAACATTTGACCGTTGCGATGGATGATCTTTAAGAATAGCAGAGTGATAAGGACCAACCTTTCACAATGTAAAAGTCTTCATTTTATGGATAGAAGCACAATATTATCATTTAAGTACTTGTATTAAAGCTTAATCATATCTTAATAATCTTATTAGTACTCGACAAATATAACTATTACAATGAAAATTCTTTAACTAGTTATTACTTATTGTACCTAGAACTATTTAAAAGTCCGTATTTTTCCATGTTAAACAAATAGACTTTTATAAAAATCTATATATAAAATTTTTAACAAATAATATTCAAAAATAATTTATCAATAATATGATTGGTTAATATCTCTTAACTTTTATAAAGTTTTAACTATAATTGAAGCCTTTCACCTTGTTCAAGAGTGAATTATATGAGGTTGATGTTAGAGAAGAAAATTAAATTTAATGAAGAGTCGATGAAATTGAAATTTTCAAGCATGCACGATATTGTCCATTTGGAGGCCCTAGCATGGTGCAAGTCACATGAATGTAAGGTTTATGCAGATCTTTGTTCAAAACAAAGAAAACCTTATCCCAACTTTTCATAAAGAAACACTTATCCAATGACGGCACTATGTTTTCAGCCCATAAATATTAATTTTTTTTAGTACTTGTAAGAATTATTTATAGACGATGATTATAAATAATAATAACAATCATTTTTATTAGTGCAATGAATTTGCACTTATCTAGTTATTAATCTATTGATTGTAAACTAATTAAAAGACATGATTATTTTTCTTGTCGGGCAAATTTGATTTAAATTTGTACTTTTCTTATGTCAACATGATAAATTTTTAACAAAAAATTATTGAAAAATGATTTATTTGTATTGTCATTGGCTCAAAAAAAATGATTAATCTATTGATTGTCAGAGGACTGCATGCATGATATCTAGTCTAGTAACAGTTAGGTAAAGTAGTCCTCCAATCATTGATCTGTACTTGCTTTGATCAGCCTTAGGAGATTCATCATTCTTACTCAGTTTACAATTAGTGACCATAGGAGTGCATACCAGTTTGAAGTCCTCCATTCCAAACTTCTTCAACATTTCCTTGACATATTTTGATTGAGAAATGAAAATACCTTTGTCTATCTGGTTGATTTGAAGTCCAAGAAAGAAGTTCATCTCACCACACATAGACATCTCAAATTATTTTTGCATTTCATTTGCAAAATTCTTACACATCTCTTCATTTCAACCAAATATGATATCATCTACATATACTTCAATAATCAAGATTTGGTCTATGCTTACCTTGATATACATATTGCTATCTGCAGACCCTTTACTGAAACCCTGTTGCAGCAGATACTTATCTAGTCTTGCATACCAAGCTCTAGGAGCTTGCTTCAATCCATAAAAGGCCTTCTTCAACTTATATACTATGTCTAGTTTGTCTGATAACTCGAACCCATCTAGTTGCTCAATGTAGACTTCTTCTTCTAACTCACCATTCAAGAAAGCATATTTTACATCCATCTGATATACTTTGAAATCTTTGTGTGCTGCAAATGCCAAAAATAGTCTGATAGCCTCCATTCTTGCTACCGAAGCATAGGTCTCTTCATAATCAATTCCTTCAACTTGGGAGTAGCCTTTACACATAAGCCTTGCCTTGTTTCTCACAACTCCAACTTCATTTAGTTTGTTCTAGAAAACCCACTTTGTTCCAATCACATTCTTGTTTGCAGGTCTAGGGACAAGTTCCTAGGTCTTGTTCTTCTCAATTTGTTGTAGTTCTTCATTCATTGCCTTAACCCAATGCTCATCATTGCATGCTCCATTTACTATTTTAGGTTCCACCTTTGAGAGTAGACAGAGATTTACTTGTTCTTCTACAATCTTGCTTCTTGTCAATACACCTTTCCTTTTGTCACCTATAATCTAATCTTCAGAATGATCTCTCTGCACATACCTTGGGGTTTTAGGAGTTCTTACCAAAACTTCATCTTGAGTTTCTTCTTCCTCTGGAGCTTGTTCTTCAATCTGAACTTCCTTTTCTTTGCCTTTTCTAGCCTTTTCTGTATCAGTAGGTTTGTTTGACTCATATCCATCTGGTTGGATGTCTTCATCTGCCTTCACACTTTCACTTTCAATGATCTTTCTCAGTCTTTTGTTATAGCACTGGTAAGCCTTTCTCTTGGTGGAGTACCCAAGGAATATGCCTTCATCACATCTAGCATCAAACTTCCCTAATTCTTCATCTCTTCTAATGTAACACTTGCTTCCAAAAACTTTGAAGTATTTGACAGTAGGGGCTTTACCATACCATAGTTCATAAGGTGTCTTTGTTTCTTCTACTTTGACTTGCACTCTATTTTGAATGTATACAACAATGTGTATTGCTTCTTTCCAATACACTTCTAGTAGGTCTGCTTCATTGATCATTGCTTTGGCATCTTCTTGAACGATTCTATTCTTCCTTTCAACTACTCCATTTTGTTAAGGAGTCTGGGGAGCAGACAAATGCCTCTTTATACCATGTTCTTCACAAAAAGCATTGAACTCATTTGAAGTGAACTCACCTCCTTTGTTCTTTCCTATTTTGCTTCAGTCTCCTTATCTGTCTCTGCTTTTTCTTCTTCTTCTCCTCCACCCAGGCTTACATATACTCTTTTTTGCCTTTGTTTTCTTTCTTATTTTCTTCTCTGTAGTCGATTAAGATTGCTCCACAATTTACCTCATTAGATTCTTTTCTGCCAGAATCTTCTTCATAAGATCTACAATTCAGTCTTATAACTTATCTTTGTGCTGGATATCAGCACCACATTTCTAGCTGGGGGAGTAGGATTTTGCAACAAGCTCCCCCTGAGCTAAAGCTCCCAATTTACTTCCCAAAGGAAGTACTAGCACCAGAGACTGGTGCAGACTCATCCTTGACTTCCTGTACTCCCTTCTTGACCCACTTTTGGTTCATCTCCTTCTTGATCTCTTCCAGATCTGCCTTTTGTACTAGTTTCTTCATTTCAGTCTGATTATCCTTCTTTATATTCCTACTTCTGCAAAATCTTGCAAAATGTCTAGGCCTATTGTAGTTAAAGTATATAATATTTCTCTATCCATTGTTCCTTTCATTCATCATTGGTCTGCATTGGTTAGCCTTGTGACCAATTCCATTGCATGAAAAATAATTTCCATTGAAAGGTTGAATATTCCTTTCATTATTATAGTTGTCCCTTGTCTGACTTCTACATTCACTAGCTCTATGACCAAACCTCTTGCAATTAAAGTAGTTTCCTTTGAAAGTTTGAACATTCCTTCCATTATTGTAACTATTCCTTATTTGACTTCTGCACTCAATAGATTTGTGACCTACTTTGTTGCAAGTGAAACACTGACCAGAGAATCATGGAATATTTTGATTTATTCTACTCCTACAATGAGTAGCCTTATGACCAACTTTATTGCATGTACTACAATGACCATTGAAAGAAGGGTACCTTTAAGCATTTGGTTGCCTGACAAGTGGTCTTCTAGGTCTTTTCCTTTGTTTCTGAATCTATTTTCCTTTGCTCCTTTTGATCCCAACATTCTTTTCTTGACTGGTTTTGGAGCTTTCACCTTTCTCAAATCCCAAGCCTTCTTTGTCATTAGGACTTTTCTAACTAACAGTCATCTCATCAAGTGTTACAGAACTTATCTTAAATTTTTCTTCATAACTTTTTGCTTCTTCCAAATTAGACTTTAGGTTCCCAACTTCCTTTTCAAGCTTTGTGTAGTCTTCATTTTTGCTTTTCGCCAACTGATTTAGGTCTTCTTCTGTTTTTGCTCTTTTTACAACTTCCACTTTCAGATTACTCAAGTTGTCTTATGCAGATATCAATTATTCACTAACCTCCTTGTATTTTTCCTTGAACTTCTTGACTTGCTCCCTCAATTTCTTTATGCACTCATCTACTTCCTTGACATTATCTTTCAAATCCCTATTTTCTATTTCATCCTTTTCAAGATCTTCTAGTGTAGTTTGAGTTCTTCTTCATTGACAAGTGTGCATTCTTATTTAGTCTCAGTTGCATCAATTTCTTCAAGAGGAATAGGACATTTTTACCTGCCATGTGTTCAATCTCCAAGATCTTCCTCAAGCTGTTAGACTTCTTCCAAGGAACTAGGCTCTGATACCAATTGTTGAATGGCACAAGACAACTAAGAGGGGGGGTGAATCAGTTGTATAAAACTTTAACCTTTTTAAACCACAATCAATTTCACAATCACTTAACTTACTTTCCTTATTCTATTATGAGCATTAAACATGAAAAGCAGAATCAAAACATGAACACATCAACACCATATTTTTAAGTGAAAAACCCTAAACAGGGAAAAACCATGGTGAGTGTTAGCTCACAAAATAATGTAGTAACAATACTGAATATCAAAAGAGGCTCACTACCCAGGGCTCACTGCCCAATCGAAAGGCTCACTGCCAAAGGGTGGCTCACTGCCAAGGGTTGAACTAATTTATTAGCATCTACACCATGCCTAAGTTTAGTTCCATTGAAGCACAATACAACTCCTCTACTCTGCTCTTCTCTTACACTTCACACTTATCTTTGCATCTTCACCCAATCACACCTCAAACATGAATTCATTACATGTATTTATACAATTCATCAACCTTGGAATGTACATCAAGGTTAGCATTACAATCATCAATCATTGGAACAATCTCCAAGGTTGGCATACATACATACATCAAATTAAGACTAGCCCTAAACAAAATTGTGGACTAAATGAATAAATGATGAACACTTCACACCTTAGCATGGACTCAATTACATCTTCACACACTATCACATGCTTCTACAATTCAAGAAATTCATCCGTAAAGAGTGTTAATCATCCAGGTCGACCAGACTAGTGCAATCATTAAGAACACTTGAACACATGCTTCCAAGATCTTCATTACAACTTGTAGATCAAACACAAACCTTCAATGCATACATGGGACATCCATGAACATCATGGAATCATTTAGAAACCAACAAAACTAACTACAATAGATCCCAACTTATTTCACTTGAGGATGGATCACAGACTGTTCTCAATCAGACACTATCGAACTCTGCTAATTAGAAACTTGATTTCCAGAGATTCACATCACATATCCTTTGGAATCAAGATGACTAAGGACCTTATAAGCTTAACTCCAGAACTGCAAAACAAAACTCCAATCTGCCGAGAAATGTGGAGCAAAACACTTTCTCCCTATCACTCAACAAACCTTGCCAGACATAGTCTTCACACTGGTGAAAGGAAATTTTTCTACATAGAGATCCAAACCACCAAATTTTGGATTTAGCATCTTCAGACACTTCAAAGCTCATACTCCAGTCTTCACCATAGAGAAAATATGGAGCAAAGTACACAGACAGTGTTCTTCAATCAATTAACAGACAACAATATCAGAAGATATGGTTGACACAAATGACAACACAGATATGTTGGCATCAATGACAACACCAATTAGCACATACTTACAACAACTTGGTGCAAAAAAGAAAACCTCCTCTAGCATTTACTAAGCCACCTTGACGTATTAGCATAATCAGTTCAGCCCCATGAGCTATGGAATGCAAAATCTCACTCCTAGCACCTTTCTACTTTATCGATAGCTTGCAGCCTGGAATGACTGAGACACTTGGCGCACGAAAAGAGACCTTCCCTAGAATTTACCCACCCACCTCAATGCGTTTGTGCAATTGGTTCAGCCCCACAAGCTGTGGAATGCAAAATCTCACTCCTAACACCTTTCCACTGTATGGAACTAATGCATTTTGCAAGAATGCATTTGATTTCGACACGGTCAAACAGATTGGAGTTGACCAAAAGCAAGAGAGGTTATTATGGATGGACCCCACATGCACCTGTAGGTCCAAATGGAACATTCCTAGCTACCATGAATTCCAAGAACTGCTCCATCAAAGTTTGGCAGTTTTTTGCTCTTAGGGATCTTAAGTGACTTTGTCAATAGCCTGCTGCCCTGAACGACTGCAACACTTGGCGCATGAAAAAAGACCTCCCCTAGAATTTCTCCACCCACCCTGACACATTGGCACTGTCGGTTCAGCTCCATGAGCTATGGAATGCAAAATTTCAGTCCTAGCACCTTTCCATTGCATGAAATTGAAGCATTTTTTAAGAATGCATTTGATTTTGACACGGTCAAATGGATTGGAGTTGACCAAAGTTAAGAGAGGTTATTGTGTACAGACCCTACATACACCTATAGGTTCAAATAGAACATTCCCATCTACCACAAATTTTGAGAACTACTCTGTCAAAGTTTGGCAAATTTTTGCTCTTAGGGATCTTAAGTGACTTTGCCTATAGCCTGCTGCCTTGAACGAATGCGACACTTGGTGCATGAAACAACACCTCTCCTAGCATTTACCCACCCAACTCAACACATTAATACTTTTGGGTTGGCCACACGAGCTATGGAATGCAAAATCTCACTCCTAACACCTTTTGACTTTGTCGGTAGCTTGCATCCTAGAACGACTGAGACACTTGGTGCATGAAATGAGAGCTCCCCTAGCATTTAACCACCCACCCCAATGTGTTGGCATAGTTGGTTTCACCTCATGAGATGTGGAATGCAAAATCTCACTTCTAGCACCTTTCCACTGCATGAAACTGAAGCATTATGCAAGAATGCATTTGATTTCAGCATGGTCAAAAGGATTGGAGTTTACCAAAATTGAGAGAGGTTATTGTGGAAGGACCCAACATGCACCTATAGGTTTGAATAGAACATTCCCAGCTGCCATGAATTTCAAGAACTGATCCATCAAAGTTTGACAGTTTTTTGCTCTTAGGGATCTTAAGTTACTTTGTTGGTAGCCTACTGCCCCGAATGACTAAGACACTTGGTGCATGAAATGAGACCTCCCCTAGCATTCAACTGCCCACCTTGATGCATTGGGATATTTGGTTTGGCCTCATGTGCTTTGGAATGCAAAATTTTACTCCTAGCACCTTTCCACTACATGAAACTGAAGCATTTTGGAACAATGCATTTCTTACCATCATAGGCAAACAAAATTGATCTAAAAAAACTGAGGTAGGTGTTTGTAAGTGGACTTGACATCCACCTATACATGCAAATAAGATGTTTCTAGGTGTCACGGTTTGACATAATAGTCAGTCCAAAGTTTGACACCTTTTTTTGTCTTAGGGCTCTTGAGAGATTATCTGCGTTCGATGTAGCTGAGAATGACCATGAGGCTTCAGCACTGAAAAGACATCTCCCCTAGCATTTACCCACCCACCCAGATGTGTTGGCACCATTCGTTTGGCCCCAAGAGATGCCAAATGTAAAAATTCAGTCCTAATACCTTTCTAGTAGATAAAACTTTTGTACTATAAAGGTGTTCTCACTTGATCCAATGTCTTGTAGGGCATCAATTAAGGCTTCCCTTACCACTGCTATCAATTGTTAGCACAAAATGTGAAGAAACAAATGAGGGTTTGTCATTAAAACTCATAGTAACATCATTAAAACTCATTATGAAATAGTAACTAAAGGACATATCATCATGAAATAATCATGAAAACCTACATTGCTTTCCTTCCAAAGGCAACTTCATAATGATTATGCTTACCTCCATCATACTCAAATCCTACATGCAAATGCAATCACACTATTTAGCTAAAATGAGTACACTAATGAACTCTACAATGAAATAAAACTAATCAACTAGGACCAAGGAGCACATATAAGAAGGTAAGATAGGTGTCAAAAATATAGAAGGTGAAATGAGGATAGAAAAAAATAACATATTGTTCTGTCATTCCACTAATTCAATCCAATGAACCATCCAGGTCTGCTCTACTCTTTATTATGTCGAGTATTGCCTCATGGTCAGACTCACGAACCTTCCACAAGGCCCTGTTCAATGGTATACACCAATATTTGATCAAATGAACATTTGATGCCACAATAAGGTTAGAATAATGGAGAATATTTCTATGTGTGTCAAAGTCAAACAACCACTCACCAAACTTCTTCACTCGGTACCTTCTAAGCCATGTTCCAACAACAACCACTAATCCTATAGGGTACTCAATGTTTTCTCCATCTATAACAAGGTATGTGCAGGATCATCGCGGGCCAAATAGTGGCAATAGAAAAAAAATCATGTCTTTACTTAGCCAAATTTGTGAATTGGCCAACTTTAACTTTCATAGGCATGTTAAGAATATCCATTTGGAAGGGATATCTATTTTGTGCAACCCAAAATGGATATCCATTTTGCAAAACATAAAAAAGGAAAAAGAGGCTATGTTTTGCAAACCTGTGGCTTGCAAAATGCAGACCTCTCCCAAAACGGATATCAGAGCTCTTGTAGAATGAAATATGATCCCAAGAGGTTGGTTCTTGCATTTTTTTGTTTGTTTTGTATATTCAAGTAATTTTTTTTGTTTTTTATGCTAAATGGGTATGTTTTATGTTTTAAATAGGTAAAATGGATGAACAACATGAAAACCCAAACCGTCCCCCACCAAACCGCCCCCCTCCAACAATCGAAGATAAAATTGAAAGAAACATTGATCAAATAAGTAGGATTGTAGAAATGTATTGCCACCACCCTCGATTGTCTTCTATGACATCAAATTTAGATGGGATTATTACTCATGTTCGAACCCTCACAAGATAACATGAATCATTTAGACAATGGCAAGAAACCAAGAAGGAAGAATATGTTGATGGTTTATCATATGATCAAGTGAAAGAGTTAGACATTACCAAAGCTACGTTAGCCCAATATTTTGTCAATCCTAAAACTAGATTGCATGTTGATGTTCGTAAGCCTAAGTATTCAATCAAATGGTGTACACATGAGGGTATTAGTCAAAATTTTTGGATCGTTGGTGGATGATTATTGATAAACCACCCAACAACAATTTAGATGTACCTTTGTATTTCCTTCGTAAACTATATGCAAAGTTTGTAATGGGTCACCATGTGAACTATTTTGATTTTAGAGAGTTTTAGGGAGTAGGAAGGGAAATCCTCAAGATAGACCTGGGGAATGAGACAAGTACAAGGTCCTTTTATTCTCCCTCCTGCTATCCCTTCTCCACCCCCAATTTAACACCAAGACGTTGTTGCAAATGCAACACAATAGGGCCTCAATGCCATACACTCTTTGACCAAGAACTTGATTATAAAGACTTCTCATTTTACACAACCACATGATGTTGGCAGTGATATTGGATCACCCAATTTTACTAGACCCTCCTCATCCACACATGTTTGTGTGCCCCATAATTGTAGTTTTTGCAATCAGTTGTGCTTAGGTCCTCTTATGGAGAGTAGTGAGCCACCCTTGAACACTTCATAGTATGATGTCCCTTCACAAGATGAGGCAACGGGGCCCATAACTCAAGATGAGGGGTTGGGGACAAGAGAAGAAGCACAAGCATCAGTGGACCATAGAGAAGGAGAAGAGCATGGCCAATCTTTTATACAGGTAAAATTTAATGTTAAATTTCATGGTGTATTCCATTTGAATAATATAAACAAATATTATTACTAATGTATCTAAGGGGGATAACAATTAATGACGGAGGAGGAGTTGACATAAGTTCATCATAGAACTTTTTCTGCCATCCAACTTGGCTTTGGCTTGCCAGTACAATTTTTTCTACACATCAACTTTTTTTTATTATATGCATTTATTTCTTTGTGAGTAATTATATATTAATTTATATCTTGATGTTAATTTAATTTTATAGTCAATCTAAAATGTGAATGATGTGGCATCTTTGCCAATGATCTTTACTCAAACTCCTGATCGACCCAAGGGACCATCATTCGCGAAATGAATTTCTAAATTCTGACAAAGGGTGGAGGTAATTCAATTGAAATGTACTTTAATTGATAATTTAGAAAACTTAAATATTTGATTATAGTCATTTAGATAAATAATAAAATAGAGAATAGATAAATTGATCTATTAATTTAAAAATTATTATGATTATTTGTATACATAGAGTCTTACATTCTTGTCTTTTTTCATACAGAAGATATTAGTTGGTTCATCCATGATGAGTCCTTCTCAATCAATGCAGGAGGCCTCGATGGTGGTATGTGCTTGTTTTCTAGTAGATAAGTTTTTGTGTAGTGCACTCTAGATTGTTTATGTGTAACACATCTAACCTTTTTTAATGTATGCATTTCCTTTTTTGTTTAATAATTATACATTAATTTATTTCAATGTTACTTTACTTTTACAGTCTCTTGAGAATGTGAGTGATGTGCCACCTTTTCCATCATGTTTTAGTAGGACACCTAATCATCTTAAGAGAAAATTATTTGCAGAATGATTGTCCAAATGCCAAGAAAGAGTTGAGGTAATTGAATTGAATTTTTCTAAATAATTGATAGTTTATAGAGGTCTTATAGTTGATTGTAGTGATTTAGATGTATGTTAATAAATGAAAGTTCTAAATTGTAGTAGATAAGATTCAATTTACTAACTCTAACTTATTTATATTTACCATTGAAGAGATTAATCAAATTTGTGGTTTGACTTGTTAATACAATCAACTTTGCCTCCATCAACTAGTAGACATCATGGTACGAAGAGGACACTTTTTGAGGATCCATCACAGATTGAGGATTCACCAAAGACATAGGGTCAAGTGGACCTTTAGTATTTGATGTAGTTATTTGGCATGTAGATTGTATATAGATTTTGAGACATGGCATATGCCACATATTGTAAAAAATGGTTTGAGTTGGCATACTTGCCAAATTTTGTATATGTCTACCATTATGGACTAGATTTTAATATATATACACCTTGGTATACAATATAATTTAAATTCTTTATGTGCATGTATTCCTACTTTGAAACTTAAAATTTTGATGTATAATCAGTTTACAATGGTTGAGTTATGATCAATAACATGTTATAGATTGATTTCTTGTTATATATGATTGTTTTTCTTGGTAGAAAGATGATTTATGTAGTTTCATACCTCAAGACATAACTTGATCTTAATTGCCACATGATTGTAGTTTTAGTTAGATATAGTATTTTCATGAAATGACAAATTTGAATAGTTCACACATGTGTAGAGCTAAAGAAAACTTTCATATCCTCCATATTTAGTTGCAACTCTTCATTTTTCAAGAACAAACATCAAAAAGCAGCTTTAGATGACTAATCTCACCATCAAAACTTCATTTCTAGCCTCCTTTCTTCATGTTTTCTCCATTTTCAGTCTTAATCAGGACATCTGCAATCTAGAACAACAATTTGGTACCTCATGGAAGGCTGCAACAATCATATCTAAGGATGCAATTCTCATACATGATTATAAAGTTAATTTTCATTCATCTCCAAGACCTTGATTCCTTCATCTTTGACCATTTCTAGCTATGATTGTGTAGGTACAATAGTGATATAGGTATGAAAATTAGGTTGTTTCATGGCTGGTATAGCAAATTAGGAGTTTGAAATGTTTTCACAACAACACTTTGCAAAAAGGTTTTCAAAATTGGGTAAATGGGAAAATCTTGTTTAATTTCATCTCCTAGAGTTTGTCTTCAAGCTCATTGACATCTTCTAGATTTCATTTTGTAGGTAGAAAAGAAGATATTTCCATTTCATGAAGTTTCCACCATGTTTCTAGATGTTTCCATAATGTTTCCAGCCTCACAAACCATGTTGTCAAAGTTGTTGTTGTGGGAAACTTCACAAATTTATCATTTTTCCTTGGCCTCCTAGATCTTCACCATTTATACATGACCAATCTTAACTTGTATAGCCTACCCTTGACTATAAATGATTTCTCTTGAGATATGACAATCATTCCTTCAACCTTTTGACAATCTCAACTTGTATAGCCTACCCCTACCATAGTGCAATAGACCTCCACAATCATGGATGTCCATCATTTATGACAACTCTTCATTGATATGACAATCATTCCTTCAACCTTTTGACTATGTTAGGACCTCATACATTCACCTTCAAACCTTATGATAATGTCTTGTTATTATGACCAACTTTATGAGGCATAAGATGGGGATCCAAGGGTGTAGGTGACTTTCTCAAAGGATTGCAAGTAGCTTTATGGATTGTGGTAGTAGGATAAAACTATTCATGACTGTCCTATAAGGAAAAAAAACATTTACAAGATCCAAACCCTTTCAAAGTGTTGCATATAGTCTAAAAATTTGTTGTTCTATGATATGAGACAACAAAAAACTATGTTTGGTGAGTGTATTGTGATGAGATATTAGGACAGTCAAAGACCATTTAGAGATCATATGATTATAATAGTTTTATTTTTTAAATGAATTCTTTCTCTCTCAATACCTTGAAAAAATGATTAATTCTTCTAAAAACTATCCCAAGTCCCTATTGATTGCCAAATTGCATAACTAGGTGTGATAATAACATAGCAACATGGTGATAGTCCACTTTATCTCATTTACGATAGTGCGCTTGCATAGAATAGTAGTGTATTAGACTCTTTAGTTGACCCTTGATGATAAGATATGATGGTAGTCTAATGTCCCCATTCTGGGAATGGTCAACAAAGTAGAGTACATGGAAGAGATAGAGCAGACCTAAGTACAATCATTTAAGAAGGTATTCTTTAGTACTTTAAGCATAGAAGACCTAGGGTTTATGCCCTAACTTTGAACAACAACATTAGAACCTTTCTCCTATCATTTTGTAAGGTCTAACTACTTTGTAATTAACATTATATATTCAGACTTATATCAACAAATATCTGATTTGCTTTTAGTCCATTATAGTTGCAAATTGAAATGGTTTTCCTTGTATAATTCATTTTGGATTACACATATATTGTTGGGAAGTGTATGGGTGATGCTTTTGTGATGTATTGAACATGTTTTTTGAGCTAAGTGTATGTTTAGGTCTGATATAAAAATTAGAACTTCATAAAATTAGGGTTTGAACCGAAAAGTCAGAATTGTTGCATATATCCCATTTGGGATATTACAACAATCTAGTTAAGTTGGAGTGTTGATCAACTAGATGACATTCCCTTGTTCTATCCACATGCATTTTGTAGTTGTTGAATGATTTCCTCTAGTTGCATGACAAAGTCAAGAACAACATGCATGACTGAATTCCTAGAGACATGATAGTCCTAACATCCCTTCTACAACTTTTATGTTTCCTTTGACAAATATAAACTCCTATTAACTACCCTTCATTGAATCTAAACCCACTCTCCTCACTCTACCAATACCTAAGGTTTATGACACAAGTTCCAATACTTTAAACCCACCTAATCATGACTATACAATCCCTTTTGACTATAACAACCTTTTTCAAACAATGTTTACATGGTTTCTAAAGCACATAATGGAAATCTCCTTACATATTTAGTGTATTCATCCCACTGTAGAAAATTATGATGTACATGATACCCCCAATGATCTTAACTAAAGATGAATGTCATGACAACCTCATGTCTCCATGTGGCTGCACTATTTGAGATGGAAATTATATAATCATTGATAACATAATGACATGGATAGATTTTCAACTTACATAGTGTCTAATTATGTAAAGATTGATTCAAGGAGATCCATGACTATTCTAGGGTTTAGGGAAAGATGATATGGTCGTGGATCAAAGCATGACTATTCAAAACTGACCAAGACAACTTCCAAATTTCCTCATAGTTATATAATGGTAGTTAATAGTTTTGTGGCAGTTTTTAGTTTTGTGGCAGTTTTAGGGCTCTTTTGGTATGATTATTTTTCTTGGTAGAAAGATGTTATATGTAGTTTCATACCTCAATACATAATTTGATCTTAATTGCCACATGATTGTAGTTTTAGTTAGATATAGGATTTTCTTAGAATATTTGACATGTGATTTCTTTTCATTCAAGAACACTAGCTTTGACATGTTAGATTTTCTTAGAACACTACATTTGATATAGAAACTACTAGATTTGATATGATAATCATTGATAATTTATCATCTTACATGTTAAACATGCAAGATACATGTTAAAAATGATAAAACTTGTGATGTTTTTAATTCAATCCAAGATATTTATTTTTGTATTAATGAGCAAAGACATGTTTGTGTGTTTACCCATTTCATTATCTAGTTTATGCAAAGAAATGTCATCCACAACCCAAATTAAATAGCCATTGCATTTGGAATTGTAAATAGGTGTATGTATTTTAAATGGAAGTATGTTTCAACATCGCATATACTCCATATTTCAATATCATATCCTCATTTCATGGTCTATATGTATGCATGTAGGGAGAGAGACACGTTTGACATGATTCACATATCCTCATTTTACCTTCTATATGGTCTCAATGCTTTGCATATCCTCATTTCATAGGTCCACATGTTTGACATGATTCACTTATCCTCTTTTCACCTTTTATATGGTCTCCATGCTTTGCATATCCTCATTTCATAGGTCCACATGTTTGAGATGATTTGCGTATCCTAATTTCACCTTCTATATGGTCTCCATGCTTTGCATATCCTCATTTCATAGGTCCACATATTTGATATGATTCACTTATCCTCATTTCACCTTCTATATGTATAATGTATCCTCATTTCACCTTGTATATGTATAACGTATCCTCGTTTCACCTTCTACATGTATAACATATCCTCATTTCACCTTCTATATGTTTGACATTATTTTCTTAAGCTCATTTCACCTTCTATATGTTTAACAAGATTTTCCTATCATCATTTCATCGTCTATAGGTGTAGTATACCCTCATTTCACCTTCCTTATGGGTTATGGTAAGAGTAGAATGAGGTAGAGAGGAAGAGAGAGAGACATAGGGAGATACATGTACATTTGGCATGATTTGAGATCCTCATTTCCCCTTATATATTGTCTACATACTTTACATATCCTCATTTTCCTTGTGTCTACATAAGTTATGGAAAGACCAGAATGAGTTGTGCCCTCGATGCTTTCCAATGTTTGTGGGCGAGTGAACATTTTGCCCTTGCAGACGACGAAGATGACTACATAGGGAGAGAGATATATTTGGCATGATTTGTATTTGGACCTAACTGATAGTTCTGATAGGTTGGAGTGGGTGGGTTTATGCTAGTGGAGGCCTTGTTTCGTTCCCTAGGTGTCCCAATCGAATCGGGCTACAGTGTACCGACAAAGTCTCTTAAGAGACCTAAGAGCAAAAAGTTGTCAGACTTTGATGAAGTAGTTCTCACACTTTGTAGCACCCAAGAATGATCTATTTAGACCTACAGTTGGATGTCAAGCCCCTCAAACATAACCTCTCTGAGTTTTGACCAACTCAACATCGTTTGATCGTGCCAACGACGGATGCATTCTTGAAAAATGACTCAGTGATATGTAGTGTAAAGGTGTTAGGACCCATATTTTGCATTCTTCACCCTATGGGACCTATCCAAAAACTCTGATAGGTTAGTGTGGGTGGGTTTATGCTAGCGGAGGCTCTGTTTCATTCCCCATGTGTCTAAATTGAATCAGGCTACAGTGTACCGACAAAGTCTCTTAAGATCCTAAGAGCAAAAACTGCCAAACTTTGACGAAGAAGTTCTTGGAATTCCTGATAGTTGAGAATGTTTTGTTTTGACCTACAAGTACACATGGGGTCCATCCACAATAACCTCTCTTAGTTTTGGTCAAGTCCAATCTGTTTGACCATGTTGAAATCAAATGCATTCTTGCAAAATGCATTAGTTTCATGCAACACAACCTTGCCAGGTGCCATATTTTTTTGTTCTGCTTGTCATGGGGCTGAACTGACCACACCAATGCATCAAGGTGGGAGGGTAAATGATAGGGGAGGTCTTGTTTTGTGCACCAAATGTCCCAGTCATTCGGGGCAATAGGCTATCAGCAAAGTCACTTAAGATCCCTAAGAGCAAAAAATGCCAAACTTTGACGAAGTAGTTATCAAAATTCGTGGTAGTTGGGAATGTTCTGTTTGGACCTATAGGTGTACATGGGATCTTTACACAATAACCTCTCTTGGTCTTGGTCAACTCCAATCCGTTTGAGCGTGCCAAAATCAAATGCATTCTTGCAAAATGCTTCAGTTTCATGTAGTGGAAAGGTGCTATGAGTGACATTTTCCATTCCACAACTCGTGGGGCTGAACTGACTACTGAAACACATTAGAGTGGATGGGTAAATGCTATTGGAGGTCTCATTTTGTTTGTCCAGTGTCCCAATCGTTTGGGGCAACAGGCTACCGACAAAGTCACTTAAGATCCTAAGAGCAAAAACTGCCAAAATTTGACGGAGCAGTCCTCAGAATTTGTGGTAGCTGGAAATGTTACATTTGGACCTTTAGATGCATGTAGGGTCCATATACAACCTCTCTTGGTTTTGGTCAACTCCAATCCATTTTACCATGCCGAAACTAAATGCATTCTTGCAAAATGCTTGTTTCATGTAGTGGAAAGGTGCTAGGAGTGACATTTTACATTCCACAGCTCCTAGGGCCAAACGGACTATGCCAAAACATCGGGGTGGGTAGGTAAATGCTAAGGGAGTTTTCATTTTGTGTGCCAAGTGTCCCAGTCATTCAAGGTAGCAGGCTACTGGCAAAGTCACTTAAGATAACTAAGAGCCAAAAACTATCAAACTTTGACAGAGCAGTTCTCAAAATTTGTGGTAGCTGGGAATGTTCTATTCAAATCTACAGGTGTACATGGGGTCCATCCACAATAACCTCACTCAGTTTTGGTCAACTCCAGTCTGTTTGACAGTGCCGAAACCAAAAGCATTCTTCCAAAATGCTTCAATTTCATGCAGTGGAAAGGTGCTAGGAGTAAAATTTTGCATTCCATAGCTCGTGGGGCCAAACCAACTACGCCAATGCATCGGGGTGGGTGGCTAAATGATAGAGGAGGTCTTATTTCATGTGTCAAGTGTCTCAATTGTTCGAGGCAGTAGGCTACTGGCAAAGTCACTTAAGACCCTAAGAGAAAAAATTGCCAAACTTTGACAGAGCAGTTCTTAGAATTTGTGGCAGTTGGGAATGTTTCATTTTGACCTACAAGTACATGTGGGATCTATCCACAATAATATCTCTCATTTTTATTCAACTCCAATCTATTTGACCATGTCAAAATCAAATGCATTCTTGCAAAATGCTTCAGTCGGTTCGACCCCATGACAAGCAAAACAAAAATATGGCACATGGCAAGGTTTTTGCTCTTTGGATCTTAAGTGACTTTGCTCTTAGGGAACAATGTACCGACAAAGACCCTAGTTTTCATAGGGGGAGACATGTGATTTTAAGAGGTTTTGGGATTATTTTTAAGAGGTTTTTGGGATTGTATTTAAGAGGCTTTTGGGACTATTTGAAAGGAAGCAAGGTACGCAGAAACAACTTCCTACACCAACCTACTGAGGGGAAGTAGTGCAAGTTTTACTTTAGATATATTCAATTACAGTTAAGATACACAATCAACATAGAGATTAACACACATTCAAATGCAAGAATAATGCCAAATCACAACAACACAAGATATACATGGGGAAAACCCTTTCGGTGGAAAAACCCCACACTCCAAAGAACAACTCAATGTATTACAGTAATCAATGAATGGTTACAATATAGTTTTAGGGCCAAGATCTTTCAGGAGTAGTCACAGTGTCAAGTCTAGAGTAATTCCGACAGCATTTCTGTACCTACAAAATGAACAACATACATCTCCAACTCCAAGCACCTGTATATAAAGAGAAGTATGAATGGAGGTAGCTTCTAGAGAAAGTCACACAAGGAACTCATCCAAATCCATGTGGCCTAATTTCCAAGGCCATAAATCACGCGTATGACACTTGTAAGAGATACTCTTTCATCCTTTACAATCCCCCAACTTGGGCACCCCAAATTTGCCCAATTAAGGTATGACAAATGCTCTTACAATGTCATAAAATCTGTCATATATGACAACTCTTACAGATGTAAGAGAATCTGTCATAACTCTTACACGTCATAAACCTCTTACAACACCCAAAAGATGCTGACACATGGCAAACGTCTTCTACCACAAGGTGGGATGCCTATTTCATCAAATGAAGACAAAAATACACTTAGTCACCTTCCATGTAGGATGACACATCATCGTGCCAACTCCCACAAAGTGACAAAATCAGATTTGCATATAAATTACAATAATAGGAAAAAATTAAATACAATTAAATAATAAATGCTAGGAACTTGCAAAGGTTGGGACACCTTAATTCCCAACATTATCCCACTTGTCAAACACCTTTCAAGAGCCAATAGAATGACAAGATTTTAACTGCTAGGGGCCAAGAGGCCCATAGACTCTGAACACCATCTGAACTTCTCTGTGCTCACGGTATTTGTCAAGGAATCTACAACATTCACCAAAGTATCAATCTTCTCCAAATTCACCTTCCCATCCTCTACCATATCACATACAAAGTGGTACTGCACATCAATGTGCTTGGTCCTCGCATGGAAAGTAGGATTCTTTTCCAAACATATGGCACTCTAGTTGTCACAAGAAATGGTAATCTTCCCTACATCAAACCCAATGTCAGAACATAATTTCTTAAGCCAAATGGCTTCCTTACAAGCATGAGTAGCTGCCATGTACTCTACTTCAGTCGTGGATAAAGTGACCACAGGTTGCCGCTTACTCATCCAACTAATAGCACCACCAAACATAGTGAACACATAAGCACTGGTGGATCTCCTACTGTCAATGTCACCTATCCAATCTAAATCCACAAATCCATGAATACTCACATAATGCTAAGAACTGGTAGGATAACCATGATAGCATAAGGCATACTCAGAAGTACCCCATTAATATTTGAAAACTCTCTTTACCACATCCCAATGTATCCGTCTAGGATTAGCCATGAATCGGCTAAGGACTCCCATTGCTTGGGCAATGTCTGGTCTTGTACAAACCATCGCATACATCAAACTACCAACTGCACTAGCATAAGGTACTCTGCTCATATCCTCCATCTCAGAAGGAGACTTTGGACAATCCTCAATAGATAACTTTGTCCCCATCAAAATAGGAACACTCAAAGGTCTACAATCTGCCATGTTGAATCTCTCCAACACGATCTTCACATGCTTACTCTGGCTTAACCAAAGTTTTCTGTTTTCTCTCTCTTCTTATCTCCATTCCCAAAATGTACTTGACTACCCTTAAATTTTTCATTTCAAACTATGTTGACAACTAAGACTTCAAATCATAAATCAAACCTTTACCATTCCCAATTAGCAACATATCATCAACATACAACGCTATAATGAGAATATGATCATTATCAAACTTGAAGTAAACACAATGATCCAATTTGAATCTTAGAAATCCAATACTCAATACAAAGGCATCAAACTTTTGGTACCACATCCTAGGAGACTGCTTAAGACCATACAAAGACTTTTTCAACTTGCAAACTAGATTTTCTTTACCTTTCACAATGTAGTGCTCTGGCTGTGACATATAAATCTCTTCCTCCAAGTCACCATGAAGGAATGTTGCCTTCACATCCATTTGCTCCACCTCTAAGTCATATGCTGCTGCAAGAGATAATAGTAATCGAATAGATATCAGCTTTGCAACTGGAGAGAAAATATCACCATAGTCAATTCCCTCTACCTGTGAATACCCCTTCATTACCAACCTTGCCTTATATTCCTCAATGCTCCCATTTGAACCAAACTTGTTCTTAAACACCCATTTGCATCCAACAGGCTTTCTTCATTTAGGAAAAGGCACCAAGTCCCAAGTATTATTCTTTTCCAAAGAAGCCATCTCTTCTTCCATGGCCTCCTTCTAGGAACCTACATCTTTCATATCCATAGCCTCCCTTACGGTCCTAGGCTCATCAGCATTAGAAATCAAAGAAAAAATACAATTGCAATCATGTAATGACTAACCAAACCTTTCAGGTTGTTGCCTTATTCTCATGGACCTCCTCACAAGTTGAGGTTGAGGTTCTTCATCTTCTTCTTCTAAACTTTCAGAGCTGCTAAAGCTCTCCTCATCATCAGATTCAACTAGTGTCTTCAATTCAACTTTCTCAGGGGTGGGAGGAAACTGAACCACATAATCTTTCTTTTCTTCTTTCTCTGGCTATAAAACAATAGAAGAAGGATTGAACTCTTTGAAGATCACACTTCTGCTATGCAGAACTCTTTCGGCCATTGGATCCCATAGCTTGTACCTTTTCACACCGATGCCATAACCGATGAAGATACATTTAACTGCCTCGTTCTCCAACTTGGACCTCTTCTCCTTAGGTACACGTGCATATGCCTCACAACTAAATACTTGAATGTGTCTTAATGAAGGCTTCTTACTAGATCATGCCTCCATAGGGGTCTTTTTAATGAGCGGTTATGTATGAGACCTGTTAATTAGGTACTAAGCAGTAGCAACAGCTTCAACCCAAAACTTTTGTTTTAGGCTAGCTCCACTTAACATGCTCCTAGCCCTCTCCATCAACATCTATTCATTCTTTCTACAACTCCATTTTGCTAAGGAATATATGTAGTTTTCTTGTGCCTCTCAATACCTTGTTCTTTACAGAACTTGTTGAAATCTATTGAGAAAAACTCACCACCATTATCAGTTCTCAAACATTTAATCTTTCCGTCTTTTTGATTCTCAACAAGAGCCTTAAACTCTTTGAATCTTGCAAAAACTTTAGATTTACTCCTAAGGAAATATACCCATGTCCTACTGTAGTCATCAATAAATGAAACAAAATACACAGATTTCAAAATTGAAGGAACATTAACAGGACCGAAAACATCAGAGTGAACTAAATCCAACAACTCAGAAGATTTATGAGAACTATGGTAAAATTGAACACAATTTTGTTTGCCATATATGCAGTGTTATAATCATTCATACCCTCAACAAGGTTTTTATTTTTCAGGGTCCTCAAACCCTTTTCACCAATATGGCCAAGCGTTTGGTGCCACAACATTGTTTTCTCAGCAGGAAGTTTTAATTCCATAGAATGAGTAGCCTTAGGTACCTAGAATGCATGACCATCAGAAGTAGATGCAACAGTCTTCTTGGCTGCTGGTTCCAATGGTGAGGATGAAGAATCTGAAGCTCTCTTCTTTGAAATAGAGGTACTATTGCACTAAACAACACATGTATCAAGCTGAAATAGAGTGCCAATCTGAACAGCCTTAGCCAACACCATAGCTCCTCTCATCATCTTGTATCCTCCATTCGAGAAAACAACCTGCACACCCACATCATTCAGTTTACTTATAGATAACATGTTTCATGTCAACCCAGGGATATGCAGTACATCGTTGATCCCCTTCATGTGACCATTAGGGAATCTAATCAGGACTCTTCCACGGACAACTATATCCAGGTGAGAGTCATCACCCAGGGACACCTTCCCACCATCAAACTCTTCATACTTTGAAAACTAGTTTCTATGGGATGTCATATGAAATGATGCACTATAATCTATTAACCACACATCCTTAGATGCATGTGTTGCCAAGGCAGTGAGAAACACTTCTCCATCATCTTGAGAGGACTTGTCGGAGTAATACTCATGGTTTTTCTTCTTCTTTTTCTCCTCCTTGAAATCCTTGCAGAAATGAATAGGTTTACTGTAGTTCCAACATAAGGCCTTGGACTTTTTAGGAGACTTTGATCTCCCACGTGATTTGGATATTCCTTTTTCTTCTTTCTTCTTGTCCTTCTTCTTTCCTTTTTCCTTGGACCTACCACGAACTGCAATAGCCTCCTTAACTGTTTCAAAAGATTTTCTTCATATTTCTTCAGGCAATAGCAAAGAAACCACTTCATCCATCTTGAAGGTAGTAGTGGTACTCCAATGGCCATCACAAGGTGGTCCCATGAATCTGGTAAAGAACACATTAATGTCATGCAATGATCCTCCTCCTCCATTTTCACACCAATAGAGGTCAACTAAGCAACAAGCATATTAAAAGAATTGAGATGATCTGCCACAAATCATCCATCTTCCATCCTTAGAGAGTATAGTTTCTTTCTTAGGAATAGCTTGTTTACGAAGGACTTGGCCTGATAAACATCACCAAGCTTCTTCCACAACTCTTTTGCAATTTTCTCGTCGTGGACATTCAGGAGCATGAAATCAGCCAAACAAAGCCTTATGAGACCCTTGGCCTTTTGATCCATCTAACCCCAATCTTCTTGTTTCATGCTCTAGGGTTTGGTGTCGAATATTACGAGCCATAAATCTCTATCCACCAGCATATCCTCCATCTTGAGTTTCCACAACTCAAAGTTGCCTCCATTGAATTTTTCAATCTCAAATCTCCCAAATGTGCTTGCCATCTTCTCACTACAACAAGATCACAAAATACTCTGCAAGACTCCCACTCAATCAAAGATTAGTACAAAAAACCCTCTACCCAGTAGCTAGGACCAAAACTGGCTAGGCTTTGATACCAACTAAAAGGAAGTAAGGTACACAGAAATAGCTTCCTATATCAACCTAATGAGGGGAAGTAGTGCAAATTTTTCTTTAGATCTTTTCAATTACAATTAAAAGATACACAATTAACAGAGAGATTAACACACATTCAAATGCAAGAACAATGCCAAATCACAACAACACAAGATATACATGGGGAAAACCCTTTCGGGTGAAAAACCCCACACTCCAAAGCACAGATCAATGTATTACAGTAATCAATGAGGTACACAGAAATAGCTTCCTATACCAACCTAATGAGGGGAAGTAGTACAAATTTTTCTTTAGATCTTTTCAATTACAATTAAAAGATACACAATTAACAGAGAGATTAACACACATTCAAATGCAAGAACAATGCCAAATCACAACAACACAAGATATACATGGGGCAAACCCTTTCAGGTGAAAACCCCCACACTCCAAAGCACAAATCAATGTATTACAGTAATCAATGAATGGTTACAATACAGTTTCAGAGCCAAGCTCTTTCAAGAGTAGTCACAGTGTCAAGTTTGGAGTAATTCTGATAGCATTTCTATACTTGTAAAATGAACAACATACATCTCCAACTCCAAGCACCTGTATATAAAGAGAAGTAGTACGAATGGAGGTAGCTTCTAGAGAAAGTCACACAAGGAACTCGTCCAAATCCATGTGGCCCAATTTCTAAGGCCATAAATCACGCGTATGCCACTTGTAAGAGATTCTCTTTCATCCCTTACAACCCCCCAATTTGGGCACCCCAAATTTGCCCTATTAAGGTATGACAGATGCTCTTACAATGTCATAAAATCTATCATATATGACAACTCTTACAGCTGTAAGAGAATCTGTCATAACTCTTACGCATCATAAACTTCTTACAACACTCAAAAGATGTCGACACATGGCAAAAGTCTTCTACCACAAGGTGGAATGCCTATTTCCTCATATGAGGATAAAAATACACTTAGTCACCTTCCATGTAGGATGACACATCATCGTGCCAGCCCCCACAAAGTGACAAAATCAGATTTGCATATAAATTACAATAATAGGCAAAAATTAAATACAATTAAATAGTAAATGCTAGGAACTTGCAAAGGTTGAGACACATTAATTCCCAACACTATTTTTAAGAGGTTTTTAGAACTAATTTGAAGAGATATACTAGTTTATTGTTAAAATATTCATGACATAAAATCACTACATATATAACCATCAAATTTAGCATTAAACATAATGAAAAAACACACCTTAAAGAGTGTACTACTAAAATCACACGAAATGGTTTTCAATTATTAGCGCCAGATGTGAAGAAACACTAGGAGGATATGTAAGATGGAAACATTATTATATTATGGTCATAATCTCCTCATAGGATATACAAAATATACAAATATACAAATATACAAATATAAAATATAAAAAATGTCTCCATTATGGAAGCTAAATGCTTTAACCACTGATCTCAATCCCTTGAATACAATAGCTTTATAGTTGAAAACACTTGCATTTATAAGTTAAAAAATTGTTAAGCAAAGTAAACACCATCAAGTACAACTAACATAATATTTTTTATAGGAAGTTTGATGAAATATGTCTTATATTTCACCTTAGGAATTATATCGAATGTCTCCAAAATGAAAGCTAAATGCTTTAACCAGAATCTTAGTCCCTTGAATGTACAATTGCTCTATTCTCCAAAACACTTGCATTTGTATATTAAAATTTGTCAAGCAAAAAAAACTTAAAACACCTAGATTTATAACTCCCTTTGTATCATCTTGTATATACCCTCCTTTTCCCCTCAACCTCTTTTTCATGGAGATTTCTTAGATAATGGGCATGATACAAATCATAAATGACTATCACAATCCCTTTATGTAAATTATCTTCTTCTTCTTTGCATGGATTGTCTACTTCTCCTTTAAATAATGAATGTTGACAATGTCCCCTTAGAAGATGGTAGTCATGAATGACGCTAATTTGATACCCTACTAAGACCACAACCTAAATTTATAACATAAAACAATTTGACAAGCCACATGAACTATTTGACAAGCCACATGAACTATTTGATAAAACAACTCAAAGAGATGTTGTCTGATGGAATGTAATGATTGCAAGATATGCACATAATAGATTTGTTGCTTTAGAAAATATTAAGAAAATTAGTTATAGGACTATTATAGGACTGTTATAGGACTATTGTACTAGAACTGTTATAAAAGTCCATATGAACATGGTAATAGTGTTGAATACGACTGTTATACTAGTCCATATGAACATAGCTATTGTTTGATGGAATACAGTGATTGCAAGAGATGTTGTTTGATGGAATGCAATGATTGCAAGACATGCACAAAATGGATTTGTTGATAAGGCTTTATAAACTTTCAAGCAAATGCAATTGGTGGGTGTAAAGCCATATTCCACAACCTTTTCCAGCATCCTCTATTCTTGTTCCAAAATGGGATCTTTAGAACAAGGTACATGGACATCCATCAAAACATAAAGCGAGATTTTGTTAGACTATGTACAGTTGTAACTACCCTAGTAGACATGTATGCAAAGTGTGGAAGGATAGACAAGGCACATGAACTATTTGATAGAACACCTCAAATAGATGTCATCTCATGGAATGTAATTATTGCAAGATATGAAAAAAAATGATTTCTTGATAAGGTTGTACAAACTTTCAAAGAAAATGCAATTGGTGGGTGTAAAGACAAATTCCACAACCTTTTCCAATGTCATCCCATCCTGTGCTAAAATGTGATATTTGGAATAGTGTATGGACATCCATATAAGCATAAAGGATATGGTAATTTTATCAGATGTTGTAATTGCAACTACCCTAGGAGAAATGTATGCAAAATGTGGAAGCATAGACAAGGGAAATGAACTACTTGACATGATGCCTCAAAGAAATGTAGTCTCATGGAATGCCATGATTGCAGGGTATGCACAAAATGTATTTTGTAAGGATGCTCTCAAAATCTTTGAATTAATCAAGCACTTTGGAACATATCCTAACATTGTAATATTTTCTTGTGTTTTATTTGCATGTAGCCATGCAAGTTTAGTGGATGAGGGTTGTACATACTTCAATCACATGTGTAACTCTTGTTGTAAATTAATGATCAGTTATAGGACTGTTATAGGACTATTATACTATGATTGCAAGATATGCACAAAATGGATTTATTTCTTTACAAAATTTCAAGCAAATGCAATTGGCGGGCGTAAAGCAAAGTGTGGAAACATAGACAAGTGTGTAATTTGATTTCATTTGTCATAAGGATAAGGAACTATACCATGATGACTATCATACCTACTTGCTTGAACATGGTCAAGGTGTCATTGAAACCATTTATCCAAAACCCAAGGAAAGTAGAAGGGACTAACATTTCATGGAGATAATTGTCACTATTCTATTATACACCCAAAAATGGATTGCCAAAAAAACTAAGTGTTGTCCTAAAAATGTCAATAGTAGTTTTGGATATCAGTTGTCTCATGGAAGGAGGGTTTCAAATTCTTTCATTCTTTGAAAAATTATCATGAGGGTATGAGGGAAGTGCTGTGGAAGGTAGTTATGAAAGTTAATTTACTCTACATGGTCATTTCCTAGAAAGCAACAATCCCTACCATAGTATAGTGTTTAGTCCATGATGATTGTCTTATACAACAGGGTCACAGTTTCAGTTTGATGTCATGTTTTCAAGATTTTATCATTGTCAATTGTGGAGAATGGTGTAACAACTCTTAGAGAAGTCCATGGGAATGATAAGGTTATTTAAGTAGTTTAGAAGGGACAATCCAATTCATGATGTGTAACGAAGACTTTCAAAGTCAAAAAGAGATTTTTCTAACTCATTGTCACAGTCCTAGGGTGGCTATCATACATTTGGGACAATAGTGTTCATGAAATATACCATATGAGATTGCCATGAGCTTTTGACAAGGTTATCATTAGCACAGTGAAGAGGTTTTTCTTGATGAATGCATGATGGAATTCCCTAGAGGACTGTCATAGTCCAAACAATCCAATGTCATAGTCTGCAACCTCAAAGTAGTCCAAATACCATATGGGAGCAATTTAGATTTGAGAGTATGATGTTGTATCTTGAGATAAGATATCTATCCTAACACCTAGTGGAAAGATAGAGGTAATTAGCATCATTTAAAAGAGGGATTCATAACCTAAAACTTGTCATCTATATGAAGTCTTGTTGCATGGAAAAGAACACAAAATGGATGCAGAGGGCTAGTGCTGTCCTAATTTTTTAAAAATAGTCATACTGTGCCCTATGCTAGTCGTGAGGGTATGAGGGCAATGTTGTGGAAGGTAGTCTATGTGCCAAAATGATTACTATCAATGATTTCACCTCCAAGGTTCATCAAGAGAATGACCTAGCAATGAAGTGAACCACTATCTAGAAGAAGGAAACATAAGGTTTCAAGGAGGCTTTCAAATAAAAACAATTGTTGTTGATTATGGAGCATTATCATGCCTTAGGACAATCATAAAATAGATGATTACCATTATATTATGAAGGATGACCATGGAAAGGAGAAGCTAGGTGTTGTCTTAGGAAGTGTGAAGACCATCCAAGGGGCAATGATGAGGTCAAAACACTAAGGATTATGAAGGAAAAAATTTGAAGGTTTCCAAAAGACTATAATACTATGATAGTCATAGTGGACTGATGTACATAAATAGTTTTGTTCCTTCAAGACTGTCATGAGTATTTTCATAAAGGAAAATGGGGCTGCTAAGAGACTATTGCATGATCCTATAGCTAAGTGCAGCCTTCCTAAGTGTCCATTTTTTATGCAATTGGCAAGTGTAAATCCAAGTTCCACAACCTTTGCCAGCATCCTCCCTACATGTGCCAAAATGGGACCTTTGGAATAGGATATGGACATCCATCAAAGCATGAATGATATGTGAATTCTATTAGATGTTGTAGTTACAACTACCCTAGGAGACATGCATGCAAAGTGAGGAAGCATAGGCAAGGCACATGAATTGTTTGGTGGAATACCTTAAGAAAATGTGGTCTAATGGAATGCCATGATTGCAGGATATGAACAAAATGGATTTGTTGAAAAAGGCTTTAGACACTTTCAAGAAAATGCAATTGGAAGGTGCAAAGCCAAATTCCACAACCTTTGCTAGCATCCTCCCTACATGTGCCAAAATTATATCTTTGGAATAGGGTATGGACATTCATCAAAGCGTGAAGGATATGGGAATTTTGTCAGATGTTGTAGGTGCAATTACCCTGTGACACATGTATGCAAAATGTGGAAGCATAGACAAGGCACATGAACTATTCAGTAGAACACATCAAATACATGTCATTACATGGAATACCTTGATTTTAGGATATGCACAGAATGAATTTAGAAATTAATATGTAGAAAAAGATATAAAGAAGAATATTAAGAAATACAAATGAACACTACAAATCATACCTCGGGTCTACGATGCCATACAAAATAACCTCATTCATAGTCTTGTATAGTCAAAAGCATGCATTATAGTTAAAGAAACAAGATTTTTAATAAAACAATTCTAAAAAATAGAAAAAACAAGAACAAGTTAAGATACAAATTGTCATATCTATCCATCTAGAAGTTTAAATGCTAGTCAAGCATACCTAAGGGGTCATCTCTTACCTTCAGAGTATCCAATATTTCTTCATGATCAGCATTGCTAATTGTCCATAGTTGTTTTATTTTTGGTTTTACATGATTCTTTAGTAACTTAACATTTGTTGCTACAACTAGGTGTGAATACATCAATATGGTTTTATGCTTCTCAAAGTCTTCAAAGATAGGGATGCCATTCTTTCTAATCATATATGTTCACAACCAAGTCCCAACAATAACAATTGATCTTGTAGGATATGTGAACCCATCATCATCTATCATAGGTCATGTTAGCTTTTGTTTTCCCTATACCCATTGCACCAACCAATAGTCTAATCTCTCTTTATTTCCATGCGGTGCAACAATTGTATAAACATGACTTGGCTGTACAAGATCTAAAAAATGTTCATAGTCAAATGAGCTCTCCATGTCATTGAGTAAAGATGACTAACCTTGAGATCAAGGGGTTAAATATCATGGAATCCATGAATCTACCCACTCACTTGACTCACAATTATCCCAATCACATTTAATACAACTCTGAAAAAACAAGTTAATTCTCATGTCCAAATAGTCCATGCACTTGCATCTGAGCTTCAAAATGAATGCATCTTTGATTCTCTGACAATCTAATTTCTGTATCGCTATCCCCTCATCAACCAACCCAAAGAACCTGCACACTTATGAATCAAGAGCCACACCTTGTGACAATGCATAGTTACACAACTTAACAATAGAATTTGCATCACTGAATGTAGCACCACCTCTAATCTTTAGTTGTTCTTTAAAAAGAGCTCTCTTCATGCATGCACTAGCTCCATCGTGATCACCTTTTCTATGCCTAGCTTAGAAAAATTTCCAAATATGAGGTATACCCTTCTCTACATGCATTCTACTCAACCAAGAGAACATACGAGCATTCTTGAATTGACTGATGCAATTATCTAACCTAATGAGATGTTGATCCATTCTAATATCTTTTTCTTGCAAGAACCTATAAAATTGTTGAAAACAATATTGCACATACTCTGATGAATGAGATCGATCATCACTCATTTAAAAATGGTATTCTCTGACAATCTTCCCATTGTCTTCTGTACTCTTAGAGGCATGTCTGCATGTGATGTGAATAAAAATAGCAATATAAATAGAATTGTAGTACTAGGATTGCACTTCATTTCGAGGTCGCAATGTGTAGTTTTCTACAAAATCAACTACATAGACAATAGTTCCAATCGGGAAAAAGTCTTTACACATTCTAAACTATTGATCTAACCATTAAGACCTATGGCTATGTCTGGCATACTTGTAGAAAAGATTTATCTTAAAATCATCAATAAATTCAGCAATTCTTACCTCTCTTACAATCAACTCACATCTAGAACCTTCATCTCCACTTTTCAAATTGTATTTCACTATCTCATATCTCTTTTTCTCAACCATTCTCTTTCCAAAATCATGCTCGTTGCCCTCATGAAAACATGATACAAACTTTGATAACCCACTATATTGTAAACACTTTTCATTTAAACAATCATTCTTGTAGAAAATGCAACCATAATCTATAATACATAGAAATATTTCTAATAAGTCTCTAGATGACTTTGGTAGTTGAATTGCACCACACTCCTGTAACATTTCATGAGTGTGCAAAGTAGAAAGAATATTGCATAATAATTCATGATACATAGAAAACTCTACATGGTATTTGCAACAACATGTATTATGAATTTTAAGAGGAACACAATAAAATGGCTTAACAGATTCAAATGTTCTTTGTGAGATTGTCATACCTGGGTGTGTTTCACAATATTTTTTGTACAATTTTGTTTGGCTACATTCCAAGTAATGTTTAGGATGTGGTGTGCGATCTTTATCACCAGTTTTTAACTTTAATACATCTTTTGTATTCGGTGATACCCTAGAGTTAGTGTGCCAAAATCATTTAATTTCTTCCTTTGTGCTATTGATTAGCTTCTTATCAACTCATGGAAGCCTACCACTGAAAGCCCAAGTATCATTTCCAAGAGGACTATATAGTCTTTATCTTAATTCTAGTGCTTTTGACAATGTTTTATGATTCAATCTTAAGTCAACACAAGTTTGCCTCATTAATCGAGCCTTTCTTAACTTTTTCCTTACTATTGAGGTTGTTATTACTCTACGAGCAACTCTTTATCTTTCTCCTTGCTAGTCTTTCCAATAGAATTGAATGCATTGAAAAGGATTCTAACAATAATTTTATTTCGAATAGACACTTTGTTTAACCGAATCTTTAATTTCTTTAGTAAAGGTCTCATTTTGTACATCTTTAGTAATTGCACAAAAAGTTGATATTGTTTGGTTAATTCTTTATTCTCAAAGTATTCATTAAAGAGTTTTGAAGCCCACAACTGAACTATTCATGACGACCTCTTGCCTTCAAGTTTTTCCATTATGTTCTCATCAATTTTAAGTAACCATTTTGGGGTTCTTGGATGTTTTCTAATTTCATCATGCTTATTCTCTTCTTGAAAAATGTCCTCTCTTCTTATGTAATTTGGAGATACATTGATTTTCATTGTTTCATCCATGTTATCAACCTCATCAATTTTATTAACAAATGGATTATGGAGTGCAAATTCAACATCATGAGGTTCATATCCACTTTCTTCAAGCACACGTCTTTGTCCATGGTATTGCTCTTATCAATAGGTGTTTCATAAAATTTGCAACATTTTCATTTGCGATATCATGGTCAATTTCATTCTTATCTAACATTTCATTATAATCAACATTAAAACACCTTCAATTTGCATGTCATTAGATGGTAAAGAAGAAGCTTCACCTTGATGAGCATCCACCAAACTAGGTCTTCCAATCCTCTTCCTTTCTCTATCATTTTCCCTAATTGCTTCAATTTCCTCCAATGTAAATGTCCTCCTCCTTTTTACTTTACGACGACTGTTGCTCCCCATTAGGGGAACAAAAATATCACCCTTATGATTGCAACAAGAAAATTATGTATCCAAAAGTTTATAAAAGTGTTTTTTGACTGTAATAGGCAGAGATCACAAGTTTTTTGATAGCAGAGGGTCTGTGGGCATGATTGTTGGGTCCAAAAACATTCCTTTTGTCTTTTTTTGGCTTTTACATAATGGATATCCATTCTAAAAATGGATATCCATTACATAAAGCCTAATTCTTTGG
The DNA here is from genome assembly GCA_027924645.1 of Cunninghamia lanceolata. Taxonomy (NCBI): domain Eukaryota; kingdom Viridiplantae; phylum Streptophyta; class Pinopsida; order Cupressales; family Cupressaceae; genus Cunninghamia; species Cunninghamia lanceolata. The sequence continues at coordinate 14,451,105 of BSBN01000193.1, forward strand.
GCAACAAATATCCAATAACAGATATCCCTTCTACAAAATGGATATTTGTTCTGTAAAACAAATATCCATTATGTTTTCCTCTCAAAGAATGAATCATATGTAATCTACGAAGTATACACATAAATACATGCAAGGCATGAAGCATATAAGTACACATGATACACGAAGTATGAAGCATACTCTTAGATACACGTAATACACATAAGTACATATGAAGCATGAAGCATGAAACATACACATAAATACACGTGATACACGTAATACATGAAACATGAAGCATACATGTAATACATGAAGTATATGTGTAAATACATGTAATACATGAAACATCAAGCATACACGTAATACACCAAGTATATGCATAAGTACATGTAATATAAGAAGCATGAAGCATACACGTAATACATAAAGTATTCACATAAATATATGTAATACATGAAGCATGAAGCATACACGTAATACATGAAGTATACACATAAATACATGTAAGATACGAGGCATGAAGCATACATGTAAATACATGTAATATACACAAAGTATGCACAAGGATACACATAAGTCACAATGAATACACATGAATATACGTAAGTCACAAAGTATACACATGAATACATATACTTTTCATGAAGTATACAATTGAATACGTGCATCAGTCATGAAGTATACCTGTTGCGTGGTTACACAACACGCCCCATTTTACCTTGACAAAATAGGGACCCAACTTTTCTTTTTACCTGTGGCTTGCTTGTTTTCTACTTTGTGCGGTTTGGTAAAATCAGTCATGCATGTAACCTTGTAGGAGGGTGGATTTGCCATTGGATGAGGTTAGTAGATAAAATCATCCGTTGCCATTATTAACCTCATGGTTGGAAAATATGCAAAATTCTAAGCAGCTTCGTCTTTTAGATCACCCCAAAATTGTCTAGGGAAAGAAAGTTATGATCAGTCAAAGTTTGCTCAAACCTGATATTACCTAGGCAGGGGGTCATATTTCTAATATTAGTCATATTTGATAAGATCACCTAGATACAGAGTCATCACCTGATAATCACTAGGTGTGCGATGCGCAAAAGTCAAATTTAAATAAGAGCCGACACCTACCTGTCAAAAGACTTCAGAAATTTGGGGGGTCATATTTTCTAATATCAGTCATCTTACGAATATCACCCTTTTTGCAAATATCACCCTATGTCAATATGATGGTGACATCATCCAATTCTAATGAATGAAATAAATCACCTTGATGATGATATCATCGTTCCATCTGAACCACAAGGGGGTTATATATCCAATATCCATCATATTTCTTAATATGACAATGACATTATTAAAACATGATAACTAAACAACATCGATGACATGATGATGTCACCATGATCTTTTTCAAAGCGTGGAGGAGGGGGTCATATTTTAGATACCCTTGATCTTATTTCCCTGACCCGATATACATCAAAGTCAAATGGTTAACCGTATCACCCAGTTCTTTGCACATAGTTATCCCGCGTAAACAAGAGGGTCATATTATCCAAGGGGGGTCATATTTTTGAATATCCCTGATCTTACAAAGATCACCCCCTTTAACATTAAATGCAATTAAAATAGTAGATGAACTCCCACCGATTACAAATACAAATTGAACACTTGGCGACATCTATGGATTCCCTGCAGATGATTAGGTAAGTAACTACAAACCTTCCCATTGTTGTTTTCTGAAATTCTAGGTAGAGTATTTGTCTTTACTAGGGGAAACTCTTGTGACAATACATAGGAAGGTAAATGAAAGGTAATATACAGAACATACATGATATAATAGAAGTATATGATATTGTTTGAGAAAATACATGTGCATATCATAGGGTAAAATATATTATGTCTATTATAGGAATCCATGGCTGATGTTAGGAGAAATAGGTCTAAGGCGGAGTTCCTCAAGCCCATGTTTGTGCAACTAGAGGGGGTATAATTCAAATATGGAGTCATCGATGATACACATTAGGGGTATATAGACCTAGCTGTATGGTCGATAAGATTGGATAATGATAAGGATAATCCTATTTTGGATGGGGTGTTTGTCTCAGGTATGTGGCATGTAGTTGGTTTTTCCTATGCTATGGTTGCTCCGGAATTGGTAGTGGAGTGTGCAAGAAATTACAACCCAGAAACCAGGCGGGTAGAGAAGCATGGAAGGGTATATGTAGACTTTTCAGTCAAGGGATTACTGCCACTTTCAATTTGCTAGTTGGGAAAAATATAGTGAATATTGAAGAGACTTAATGTCTCAAGTTACTGCTTGGAACCTCATTTGGTTCATCGTTCATCGACAAAGTTTGAACTGTTGGCAAACTCTTGAACTTCGCTCATCAGGTTCAATGGTTCATCAGGTTCAATGGTTCAATTGATATGCTTTGGTTACTTTGATGAAGGTTTGAACTTCGTCCGTCTGGTTTAAGGGTTCATTGAACCATTCAGGAGTTCATCAGCTTCAATGGTTCAAGGGTTCATTGGATCGATCAAGAGTTCATCGGGTTCAATGGTTCAACATGAACAGTCATCGTTGTGATAGAACACTATCGGCATGTCTTTGTTTGGCTCTACCGATGACTTGTGTTTCATCGACGATCGGCAAGAGATTGTTTATTGGGGCAGTGTAAAGTGTTTGGAAGGTAGCAACTTTGGGGAAGTTAGATCAAACAATTAGGGCAAAAGTTGAATAACAGTTTTTCTCTTGAAGACTGGAAATAAATATAGATCTTCTGGTGTCATTGATGATTGATGAAGAGATTCAATTATACAGTTTATTCTATAGATGTACAGATGAAGTGAACAATTTTGTATAATTGTAGAGAATCGATACCTGAGCAAAAGAGTTGGGATCTTTATTGTAACTATTAAGTTTATTGTAATAAAGATAGTCTCTCTTGTAGTGGTGGGTTTTTTACCCAAAAGGGTTTTCCCATGTAAATCTGGTGTCATTCTTTGTTGTCTTGAATGTTTATTCTATTTTTCTAGTGTGTTTATTTGTGGTTTTTGAATTGAAAGTTACCTATTTGCATTATCCCCTTTTAATTAACATTAGGGAAGCTATTTTCCACACCTCTGCTTTCCTTACAAGTGGTATTAGATCCTGGCCAGTTGTGTTATCCTTGTTGGTAGGTTGGGTTTTTTGTGTTAGTTCAGTGAGTGGGAGTTTTGTAGAGGTCTATTTTGTTAAATAAGATGGAAAGTACATCAGGAAAAATAGACATTGAAAAGTTCAATGGCACAAATTTTGAGTTGTGGAAACTTAAAGTTGAAGATATGCTGGTCGACAGAGATCTTTGGGTTGCTGTGTCTGAAACTAAACCTTAAGCCATGAAGCAAGAAGATTGGGATCTGGCAGATAGGAAAGCCAGAGGACTAATAAGATTAAGTTTAGCAGATTCTGTTCTATTGAATGTCCATGAAGAGAAGACTACAAATGCTTTGTGGTAGAAGTTGGGAAATATTTATCAGGGCAAGTCCTTGGTAAATAAACTTTTCCTCATAAAGCAGTTGTACTCTCTGAAGATGGATGAAGGAGCATCTGTAGCAGACCATCTGAACACATTTAATTTGATTATTGCATAATTGACGTCTGTAGGTGTAAAAATAGAAGAGGAGGACTGCTGTATGCTTCTATTGTGTTCCTTACCTGACTCGTGGGATCATCTTGTGATTGCTATTGGAAGTACAACAACCATGTTTACGACTGAAGTAGTTGTTACCTTGTTGTTATCTAAAGAGATGCAGAGGAAATCTTCTGAGATGGCCAAAGAGGCCCTGTCTATTTGAGGTAGATCAAAGGAAAGAGGCAAGAAGAAAGACAAGAAGTCTAAGTCCAAATCAGAAGGGAGATCGAAATCTCTTGGCACAAAGTCCAAGGTGAAGTGATAGAATTGTGGGCAGAAAGGACATATCAGAAGAGACTATAAAGAGGAGAAAAAGAAGAAAAAGAACTTCTCTGACACCGATTCTTCTTAGAGTGATGCTAATTCCTTCATTGCTGCTTTGGCAACACCTGCATTTGAAGATGTATGGTTGGTGGATTCAGGAGCATCTTTTCATATGACATCTCATAGAGAATGGTTCACAAAGTATGAACCATATGTTGCTGGGAAGGTGTTCCTGGCAAGTGATTTGACACTGGAAATTATTGGCCGAGGAAGAGTCAGAATCTAGTTCCCAGATGGCAGAATAAAGGGAATGAATGGAGTATTAGATATACTAGGTCTGGCTCAAAATTTACTTTCTGTTAGTAATCTTAGTGATGTTGGAGTGCAAGTTACTTTTGTGAATGGTGGTTGTAAGATGACTAGAGGTTCTATTGTACTGGCAAAGGGTGAACGCATTGGAACTCTGTATAGGTTAGATGCTAAACCAGTATGATGTAATAGTGTCTCTGTAAAATCTGAAAAAGCTACTATTGTAACACATGATGCAAACTCTATGGAAGTTAAACTTCCTGTAGAGAAAACAATGCTCTAGCATCATAGACTTGGTCACATAGGTGAAAAAGGTTTAAAAACCTTGAAAAACAAAACCCTGGTAGATGGGTTGATTGATTGTAATCTGGAGTTTGATTTCTGTGAACATTGTATATATGGAAAACAGAACCATGTTTCTTTTTACTCTAGTTCTCATAAATCTTCTGGTGTTATGGACTATGTACATTTTGATGTTTTTGGTCCAGTTGATGTTCCTTCTTTATCTAAATCAAGATACTGCATATCATTTATTGATGATTATTCAAGGAGGACATTTGTATATTTTTTGAAAAATAAATTAGAAGTGTTCAGTCAGTTTAAAGAATTTAAAACTCTTGTGGAAAATCAGACTGGTAGAAAAATAAAATGCTTGAGAACAGATAACGATGGTGAATATTGCAATGTAGATTTTGATAAGTATTGTGTAGACCATGGAATTAAAAGGCATAAGACTATTGCAAGTATGGGCCTAACAGGTGTTGTCATTGATGTCAACATACTCAGGTTGCATTAATGAGAAGGATTGGATGAGCTATGTGCTGAGGATATTGAGAAAATTAGTCTCAATCAGGAACAGTGAAGAATAGTGATGACAAGAAGGTAAAAGTCTAAAATAGGTTGAGGATCAGAGTATGTGGTTTAAAGGGTTTGTAGATATAAGTCTTGAGATGCTCTAGTCAAGTTTTCAGAGGTCCACATGAAGATCTAAAGAAGTTATGGTCGCTCCAGTAGAACCGGTTCCAGCAGGTGTTGAGAAGTGACAGAGTGACACAGAGAGGTCCGGTGAGATCCGGAAATTCATTTTCCCATTCTGCGGATTTGAGGAGGTGTTTAAGATGTCCTTGTAAAGTGTCAAGTAGATTGGTTCATGGTTTGAAGGTCCAGAAGAACCTATTCCTTTGTGACAGTGATGACAGACTATGTTCTTGAGGTTCTGGATGAAGGAGAGAAGAATTCCATAAAGTAGATGAAGTGCAGATGTTCTTGGTGACTCAGGAAAGGTTATGGTGATCTTTGGATCATGTCTAGTTCATGTTGGTGGTCCACATTGAAGTTAGAGTTTAGTTTTGATGGATAACCACCGGATGTTGGTGTTCTTCCTGAGACTGGCTGACCGGATGTATTAAACGTCTTCCGGATGATCTATAAGTGTTTGCCGACTTAGATGAGTGTTCCTACATTGATGCCTTGTATAAATAAAGGATTGTGAAGTCATTCCAAAGGGTGTCTTGTGGAGATGAGAGTGTGGTAGCGAAGAAGGGAGCAAAAGGCAGAGTAGAAGTTTTTGGGCTTTAATGGAACTGATTCAAGCATGGTGAAGATGCTATTCTCTAGTTCATGTATGTGATACTTCTTTGTAGACAATGTGTCTCTTGTAGGCAGTGAGCCTCTTGTGAGCAGTGTGCTCGGGTAGTGAGCCCTAATTAGCAAGTGCCATTTTGTTCTTTCTATTCTTCTAATAGAGAATACAATCTTGGGTTAATCACCCCGTGGTTTTTCCCTTAACCAGGTTTTCCACATCAAAATCTTGGTGTCTTATGTGTTTATGAGTTTCTTCTTTTCATTTGAATGCATTATGTTTCATGTTTAATATACTACTAATCACCAAGAAGATTCAAGTGTGCAAATAAGAGAAAGTTTTACACAACTGATTCACCCCCCCTCTCAGTTGTGTGCCCTAAGTCTAACAATTGGTATCAGAGCCAAGTTCCTCTAAAAGGAGCTTAACCGCTTGAGGAGATCCAGGATGTCATCTTACAAGAAGGATAGTCCGAAGTTTAATAGAACCAACTTTGCTCTTTGGAAAGGTCGCATGAAATGTCACTTGCAGTGTATGGGAATGGCGTACTGGTCCATGGTTACAAAAGCGTAAGTACCTCCACAGGGTGGTCCGACAACCCTAAATGAAATCACAAATGCTGAAAACAATCTGCGGACCAAAGAGGCTCTTCTAAGCACATTATCTGACTCAAATCTCTCAAATGTTATTGATCTACCAACTGCTTATGAGATTTGGAATAAACTGGAACTTTTGCATGAAGGAGACTAGTATGTTAAATGTGCAAGGTTACAGAGTCTGAAAGGGAAATTTGAAAAACTGAAGATGAGAGATGATGAAAATATTACCACTTTTATGCCAAGAGTGAATGAGCTGGTTTGTGGAATTAGAAATGCTGGTGGAGTCTTGGATGAAAATGAGATTGTTGGGAAAATTCTCAGATCCCTTCCTACCTCTTACAAAATCAAGGTTGCTGCCATTGATGAATTCAGAGCCCATACAACTGTCACAAGAGACCAACTGGCTGGCAAATTGGCTGCATTTGGAATGACTGAGTTTGGAGATGATCCCCCCAAGATTGAATCTACATTCAAAGTCAGTGCCTCTATGAAAGGTAAACAAAGATTTGATCCAGGAGAGAACTCATCAAGGAAACTGTCATGGTATGAAAAAGCAAGAAAAGACCTGGAAGAAGAAGTAGAAATTGCTCAACTTGAAGCCCTCATTGTAAAGAGACTACCAAGAGGATCTGGTAAGTATGAAGGAAAATTGCCTTTTAAGTGTTTTAACTGCAATAAGATTGGTCATTTTGCCTCAAGGTGTCCGAAAAGATTTTCAAAGCCAAATCCTAATAGATCAAGGTTCCAAAAGGATTGTTACTATGTTCATGAAGAAGATGATAATGAAGGAGTAACAAATGATGAATCAGAGATTGGAAACAAATCAGGAAATGAATGGGTGTTTATTGCCATCAAGGAAGAAGAACCAATATCCTCTGTATCTGTCAATCATAAATTTGTAGAAAGAGCTCTGGCTGCCCAAGTTGAAGAAAAGGATGATTGGGTCATTGATAGTGGTTGCTCTCACCATATGACAAGTGACAAATAAGTTCTTAGATTTGGAAAGGTATGAAGGAGGAGTGGTGAAGTTTGGTGATAATTCTACTAGTAGAATTAGAGGAAGAGGAACTATTTATTTTGATGGAAGAAACAAAACTAGTAATGTACTGTATGTTGAAGGTTTGAAGCACAATCTTCTTAGTGTTGGACAATTGGTGGACAAAGGCTATGATCTCCAATTCAAGGATGGAAAATGCAAAATCTTTAAAAGTTCCAGAACAGAGATTGCATCCAGTGCTCAAACTAAAGGTAATATCTTCCACTTGGTTGGTACTGGTAAAAGCTACTTATTTGTTCAAGTTGATCAGAGTTGGTTATGGCATAGAAGGATGTGTCATGTGAATTTTGATAATATCATCAAGATAAGCAATACTCAGGCTGTAAGAGATCTTCCAAAATTGGTGAAACCTACTAACAGCTTGTGCAAGGAATGTCAGTTGGGTAAGCTGAGCAGAATCACATTCAAAAGCAAGGAACTGTCTTCTACCAGATTATTGGACTTAGTTCACACTGATCTTTGTGGTCGGGCAAGAACTAGGAGTATTCAAGGTGATAGATACTTCATGTTGCTAATTGATGACTATTCCTGGATGATGTGGGTTACTTTTCTAAAAGAGAAATCAGAAGCTTTTGAGAAATTCAAAATATTCATGGCTATGGTAGAGAATGAAACCGGATTAAAGTTGAAATGTCTAAGGTCTGATAGAGGTGGAGAATTCACATCCAGTTATTTCATAGAGTTCTGTGAGAAACATGGAATAAAGAGATAGTTGTCTGCTCCTAGGACTCCACAACAGAATGGAGTAGTGGAAAGAAAGAACCGGACCATACAGGAAGCTTCTAGGACCATGATGATGGAAGCTAATGTTCCTCATATCTATTGGAGAGAAGTTGTCAACACTGCAATCTATACTCTCAATCAAGTTCAAATTAGAAGCAATACCGGTAAGACCCCTTTTGAACTCTGGTTTTGCATTACTCCTACTTTAAGATATTTCAGAGTCTTTGGTAGAAAACATTACATCAAAAGAGATGAAGATCTAGGCAAGTTTCATGCTAGAAGTGATGAAGGAATATTCTTGGGTTACTCTACTCAAAGCAAAGCATACCGGTGTTATAACAAGAGACTAAGAAAGATGATAGAAAGTACAAATGTGAAGGTTGATGAGGGAATAGAGAAACCCTCAAGGTTTTATAAATATGATGAAGATGATTAGAATGGTGTTTTGGTTCAAGGAGTTCAATCCTCTTTTGAAAGTTAGATTTAAACTGATCTGGTAAATCAGGAAGAAGAGATAGGTTTGAATGAGCCTGATCAAGAAGCAGAAGTGCAAGAAACTCCCAAAGTTCTAAGGTATGTAAGACTGAACCACTCTGAAGATCAGATCATAGGTGACAAAAGCAATGGTGTGCAAACTAGAAGGAAAATTGCTCAAAATTTAGATGAATATTGTCTGATTTCAAAGATTGAACCTAAGACAATAAATGAAGCCTGCAATGATGAAAACTGGACCAAAGCAATGGAGGAAGAGTTGATGCAAATTGAGAAAAATCACACTTGGGATCTTGTTCCCAGACCTAGAAACAAGAATGTGATTGGAACCAAATGGGTCTTCTGGAACAAACTAAATGAAACTGGTGAAGTAATCAGAAATAAAGCCAGATTGGTCTACAAGGGCTACTCTCAAATAGAAGGAATTGATTTTGAAGAAACTTTTGCTCTGGTGGCAAGAATTAAAGCAGTCAGATTATTTCTTGCATTTGCTACCTTCAAGGATTTCAAGGTATATCAGATGGATGTCAAGTCTGCCTTTCTAAATGGTGACTTGGAAGAAGAAGTGTATATAGAGCAACCGGATGGATTTCAATTGTCTGATCATGGTGATATGGTCTGCAAGTTGAAGAAGGTAGTATATGGATTGAAGCAAGCCCCAAGAGCTTGGTATGAAAGACTGGATAAACATCTTTTGAAGATTGGTTTCAACAAAGGTACCGCTAATAGTAATTTGTATTTCAAAATTGATCATGAAAACATTTTGATTGTTGAAGTGTTTGTGGATGATATCATTTTTGGAGGAAGAGATAGTATGTGTAAAACTTTTGCAAATCAGATGAAAAGTGAATTTGAGATGTCAATGCTTGGTGAAATGAATTTCTTCCTGGGTTTGCAAATTACTCAAACAAAGAAAGGAATATTCATTGCTCAGACCAAATATGTGAAATAGTTGTTGAGGAAATTTGGGATGGAAGATTCAAAGCCAATGAATACTCCCATGGCAACTGGATGTAAGTTGAGCAAAGATGATGACTCTCCTAAGGTAGATCAGACAAAGTACAGATCAATGATTGGAGGATTGTTGTATCTCACTCAAACTAGACCAGATATAATGCAGGCTGTTGGTCTTGTTGCTAGATTCCAGGCTGATCCCAGAGAATCTCATGTCATGGCAATCAAAAGGATTTTTAGGTATCTAAAAGGAACAGTTGAGTATGGTTTGTGGTATCCTAGAGATCATGATTTCTCTCTTCATGCATATACAGATGCAGATTGGGCAGGAGATGTGGATGACCGGAAGAGTACCAGTGGTGGAGCATTCTTTTTGGGAAAGAGATTGGTTTCTTGGCTAAGCAAGAAACAAGAGGCAATATCTCTGTCTACAACTGAAGCAGAATACATTGTTGTAGCAGGTAGTTGCACTCAAGTTTTGTGGATGAAGCAGATGCTAAGAGACATCAAAGTAGAGTATGAGGAGCCTATCACAATCTTTTGTGATAATTCAAGTGCAATAAATATTTCTAAGAATCTAGTGTTGCATTCTAAGACTAGGCACATATCTAACAAGTTTCACTTTCTGAGAGAACAAGTGAACAAGGATGGAGTCAGACTGGAGTTTGTGCCCTCTAAGGATCAGATTGTAGATATCTTTACTAAACCTCTTCCTAGGGACTCTTTTGAATATCTCAGGGAGAAATTAGGGGTTATTGCCCCTCCAGTGTTGAACTAAGGTGCATCAGTCTGGTGGATATCAAAGTTATATCTTATGATCCAGATTGATGGGAGCTGCTACTCAGGGGGAGTAGCAGGTATGATTCTGAAGTATTGGAGTTGCAAGTATGAGCCCTTTGCCATTGATGTCAAAGCGGGAGAGAAGACATGTGAAAAACAAGTGGTTGTTGATCAAAGGGGGAGCAGTAAAGGAAGAGAAGACATGTGAATGGTTGTTGGTGATAGGGGGAGTTGTGACAGTAAGGAGAAGTTCTTGTCTTGATGGTTTCACATCATATGTTGCCATCAATGACAAAGGGGGAGATTGTTGCAAGTATGGGCCTAACAGGTGTTGTCATTGATGTCAACATACTCAGGTTTCATTAATGAGAAGGATTGGATGAGCTATGTGCTGAGGATATTGAGAAAATTAGTCTCAGTCAGGAACAGTGAAGAACAGTGATGACAAGAAGGTAAAAGTCCCAAATAGGTTGAGGATCAGAGTATGTGGTTTAAAGGGTTTGTAGATATAAGTCTTGAGATGCTCTAGTCAAGTTTTCAAAGGTCCACATGAATATCTGAAGAAGTTATGGTTGCTTCAGTAGAACCGGTTCTGGCAGGTGTTGAGAAGTGACAGAGTGACACAGATAGGTCTGGTGAGATCCAGAAATGTATTTTCCCATTATGCGGATTTGAGGAGGTGTTTAAGATGTCCTTGTAAAGTGTCAAGTACATTGGTTTGTGGTTTGAAGGGTTGGAAGAACCTATTCCTTTGTGACAGTGATGACATACTGTGTTCTTGAGGTTCTAGATGGAGAGAAGAATTCCAAAAAGTAGATGAAGTGTGGATGTTCTTGGTGACTCAGGAAAGGTTATGGTGATCTTTGGATCATGTCTAGTTCATGTTAGCGGTCTGCATTGAAGTTAGAGTTTGGTTTTGATGGATAACCACCAGATGTTGGTGTTCTTCTTGAGACTGGCCGACCGGATGTATTACATGTCTTCCGAATGATCTATAAGTGTTTGCCGACTTAGATGAGTGTTCCTAAGTTGATGCCTTGTATAAATAAAGGATTGTGAAGTCATTCCAAAGGGTGTCTTGTGGAGATGAGAGTGTGGTAGCGAAAGGCAGAGCAGAAGTTTTTGGGCTTTAATGGAACTGATTCAAGCATGGTGAAGATGCTATTCTCTAGTTCATGTATGTGATACTTACTTCTTTGTAGACAATGTGTCTCTTGTAGGCAGTGAGCCTCTTGTGAGCAGTGTGCTTGGGTAGTGAGCCCTAATTGGCAAGTGCCATTTTATTCTTTCTATTCTTCTAACAGAGAATACAATCTTGGGTTAATCACCCCATGGTTTTTCCCTTAACCAGGTTTTCCACATCAAAATCTTGGTGTCGTATGTGTTGATGAGTTTCTGCTTTTGATTTGAATGCATTATGTTTCATGTTTAATATACTGCTAATCACCAAGAAGATTTAAGTGTGCAAATAAGAGAAAGTTTTACACAACTGATTCACCCCCCTCTCAGTTGTGTGCCCTAAGTCTAACAAAGACTACATCTTATACTCCACAGCAAAATGGAGTTGCTGAAAGGTTAAATCGATCGTTGATGGAGAAAGCAAAAGTATGTTGAATTATGCTGGTCTTGAACAAAGGTTCTAGGCTGAGGCAGTTGCTACAGCTTGTTACTTGCTGAATCATTCTCCTACTTCGGCATTGGTTGATAAGACACCTATGGAAGCATGGTCTAGAAAGAAGCCCTCTTTAAGACATCTTTGTGTCTTTGGCTATGAGGCATATGCTCATATTTCTGAGGTAAAAAGATCTAAGCTGGATTACAAGGCAGTCAAATGTATCTTTATTGGCTATGGAGTTGGTGTTAAATGGTACAAGCTTTGGAATCCTAAAACTAAAAAAGTAATTTACAGCAGGAATGTAATTTTTAGAGAGCTGAAACCTTTGGTTATTGATCTTCAGTTGGAGAAGACAGAAGAAAAGAAAGAAAAGAGTGTTGTGAATATTCCTCTGACCCCTGTAAAAGGGGAACAACAAGCACCATGTGTAGATGATTTAGATGTGAGTTCAAGTAGCTCTGAAGATTCAGATCCAAAGAAAGAACCTGAACCTACACCTCAACGATTGAGGTGGTCTACACGTGAAATAAGACAACCAGATAGGTATGGATTTTCAGTACTTGATTCAAGTTGTGCCTATGCTTTACTTACTGATATTGATGAATCTAGGACTATGAAAGAAGTTATTAGTTTATTTGATTCAGATTCTTGGTTGGAAGCCATTGATAATGAAATGTCATCGTTGGAGAAAAATGGAACCTGGGATCTGGTGCCCTTGCCTAAAGGTAGAAAACCTGTGGGTTGTAAGTGGGTATTTAAAAAGAAATAAGGTCCAGATGGTAGTATTGATAAGTACAAGGTAAGATTGGTTGCTAAGGGGTATTTTCAAAAAGAAGGTATAGATTATGGAGAAATCTTTTCTCCTGTAGCTAAGCTAACATCCATTAGATTTCTGTTGTCACTTGTAGCAGCATATGATTTTGAAATTGAGTAGATGGATGTGACAACAACATTTCTTCATGGGGACCTTGAAGAAGAAATTTATATGTCCCAACCAGAGCATTTTGTGGAAAAAGGTAAAGAACATCTGGTATGTAAACTTAAGAAGTCTCTTTATGGTTTGAAGCAATCTCCCAGAATGTGGTATCAAAAATTTGATACATATGTTTTATCTTTGGGATATGTGATATCTAAGTCTAATCATTGTGTCTATTATAAAACTGAAGGTGATTAGATTCTTATAATTGCACTATATGTGGATGATATGTTATTCTTTGGCAATGGTAAGGGGATGATCTTAGAATTGAAATCTCAGTTGTCTTTGAAATTTGAAATGAAGAATCTGGGGGCAGCAAAGTACATTCTGGGAATGGAAATCAAAAGGGACAGATCTAAGAGAAAGCTTTGGCTCAGCCAGAGCAAGTATATTACCAATGTTCTTGATAAGTTTAATATGTTTGATTCTAAATAGTTAGTTGTTCCAGTTTTGTAGGGAATGAAACTATCTGTTGAAGATTGTCCAGAATCTTCGAATGAAATTAACAATATGAAAAAAGTGCCTTATGCAAGTGCTATTAGTAGTTTGATGTACACAATGGTCTGTACCAGGCTAGACATTGCCCAAGCAGTGGGAGTTTTGAGTTGGTTTATGGCGAATCTAGGCAGATCACATTGGGATGCTGTGAAAAGAGTTATGAGGTATTTGAAAGGGACATCTAACCTTGCTATTTGCTATCATGGAAACTCAGTTGGATCTCAGAGATCTATCAGCATTTAGGGATACATTGATTCTGATTGGGCAGGGGACATTGACAGTAGAAGATCCACCAGTGGATATGTATTCACATTAAATGGTGGTGCTATCAGTTGGATGAGCAAGCGGCAGGCTATAGTCACTTTGTCCACAACAGAGGTAGAGTACATGGCAGCTACTTGTGCATGCCAAGAAGCAGTTTGGTTGAAGAGGTTGTGTTCTGATGTTGGTTTTAATGTAGGGCAGATACAAATACACTGTGATAATCAAAGTGCTATATGTTTGGCGAAGAACCCTACATTTCATGTTAGGACAAAACATATTGATGTCCAATATCACTTTGTTCATGATATGGTGGAAGACAGGAAGGTGAAGCTAGAAAAGATTGACACTTTGGAAAATTTTGCTGATGCCTTAACTAAACTAGTGAGCATGGCCAAGTTCAAATGGTGTTCAGATGAAATTAGTCTTCGGGCCCATAATTCTCAATAATCATATGAGGATTAAGAGGTAGCAGTAATCTCTTCAACAAGTGGGAGATTGAAGAGACTTAATGTCTCAAGTTACTGCTTGGAACCTCATTTTGTTCATCGTTCATCGACAAAGTTTGAACTGTCGGTGAACTCTTGAACTTCACTTGTTGGGTTCAATGGTTCATCAGGTTCAATGGTTCAACTGATATGCTTTGGTTACTTTGATGAAGGTTTGAACTTCATCCTTCTGGTTTAAGGGTTCATTGAACTGTTAAGGAGTTCATCGGGTTCAATGGTTCAAGGCTTCATTGAACCGGTCAAGAGTTCATCGGGTTCAATGGTTCAACGTGAACAATCATCGTTGTGACAAAACACTATCGGCGTGTCTTTGTTTGGCTCTATTGATGACTTGTGTTTCACCGATGATCGGCGAGAGATTGTTCATTGGGGCAGTGTAAGGTGTTTGGACTGATGGCAGAGGTCATTCCAATGAAGGATGGAGGACTTGGGCATCGCTGAGACATGGAACTATCGGTGTCGGAAGTGAAGTGATCTCCAATGGTTTAAGCTGCTCCGATGAGTCTTTAGTTTGGCATCGTCAGCAACAAAATTGCCGACGATGGTCTTACTGATTGTTTGAGGATATAAACTAAGATATCCAATGCGACCTGATGCATGTGGGACTAATAGTCTCATGCGTATGTGAACAATTGAGATGGTTGCAAGGTAGCGACGCTGGGGAAGTTAGATCGAACAGTTAGGGCAAAAGTTGAATAATGGTTTTGCTCTTGAAGACTAGAAATAAATACAGATCTGCTGGTGTCGTTGATGATTGATGAAGAGATTTGATTATATAGTTTATTCTGTAGATGTACAGATGAAGTGAATGGTTTTGTATAATTGTAGAGAATCGATACCTGAGCAAAAGAGCTGGGATCTTTATTGTAACTATTAAGTTTACTATAATAAAGATAGTCTCTCTTGTGGTGGTGGGTTTTTTACCTGAAAGGGTTTTCCCACGTAAATCTGGTGTCATTCTTTGTTGTCTTGAATGTTTATTCTGTTTATCTGTGGTTTTTGAATTGAAAGTTACCTGTTTGCAATATCCCCTTTTAATTAACATTAGGGAAGTTGTTTTCTGCACCTCTGCTTTCCTTACAAATGTGGACTTGTGTAAACTGGAAACATAGTATAATAATAACAAGAAGAATGCGAGGAAGAAGATATACCAATGGAGATCAAAGAGAAGTACTTATACTACCTCAGCCAAGCTACTAGTGCATTTGTACAAGTTTGACTCTGATGATGAGTACCAATATATGATTGCCTTGCTAAGTAGGATGACTCGCAGGCCTCATGCTAGAAATTTCAAGAATTGGATGTTTGGGATCATCCAGATGATCTTATATGTAGACAACCAACCCGTATGGGCTAAGATCATCAATGACTCATTGGATGAGGGAATGAGGAGCCTAGGAGGATAGACATGTTTGTTTTACATGACTTCATATGTGGTGTACTCTTGTGCATATAGAGGAACATTTGATGCTCTAAAAGAGGTTGGCAAGGTTGGTGGTGAGGCTGATGATGCACACATATGGGATCATTATCGCCAATTGCAAAGGAAGGTATACCTCTAGGACTATAAACTGGTAAATGATGCATTCTCCATGCATCTGGTTAGAACTATGGAGGAGGATAGAACTAAAAGGCTGAGCATGGAAGCTCAAGAAATTATCTATTGACATGGAGCATGGTTTATCCAATTTGCTACTTTCTCATATATTAGGATCGAGGGATTTGAGGGACAGCCTCTTATGTTGCCAAGATACCCTACTGATTGGGTTGTCTTGATGGAATTTGTTAGGCAGGTATCTACCATAGTTGAACCCTATAAGGCACAGAAGAATATACCTCCAGTTTTGTTTCCAGTATCTATGGGCTGGTACATATGCCCAGATTCAGAGAGTATAAAACATGCTATCGGGGGGTTGAAACTGATGTACTTACAATCATTTCCTCTGGCCAGATCATATGATCCTTATGGTAGGATGCAAAAGGTATTGGGAAATTAGACACATTAAAAGCATCTAGAGGACATTTGGACAGATTGTGATGATGAGGCTGAGCCGAGAAGAAGGAAATATCAAAGACTCACCTTGAATCAAGTCAAAACCTTTGACTGCATCCTGGTGCCAGCACAACTACATAAAGATGATGGGAAAATAATGTCCAATGAATATGAGGACAAAAAGGTGTATAATGACACCATATCAGCCCCAGATCTTACACAATAGGAGGATATATCACTAGATTAGTTGATGAATGGGGTGATCCAACTAACCTAGGCATGGGTAGATGTAGAAATGGACAAACTAAAGAAAAGGGGCATTGCCCTTATTGTTGATACTAGGAAGAAGAGACAAGAAGTGCCTGATGAGGAATATGATGATTTCCTCAATGAAAAGAGGAAATCCAATGGGGAGAGATTTCCCACAGAAAAGTGGAAGAAGATCCCCCCTAAAAGTAAGGAAACTGAGAGTGAACCAAAGGGAGTGATTATAGAAAGGGTTGCCACTAAGGCTATGGGTGCACCCACATCAGCTCAAGCATCCACCTCAGAGATGCAGCCTCCACTAGAAAAACTAAAAACTAAGAGGATTTTAAAGTCTACTATTGAGACTCTAGAGGTGCAAGTGGAAGGGCAGGCCTTACAACATGAATTGGAGGAGGAGGACCCCTTGGAAGAAGAACAATTAAATGAAGAACCCAAAGAGGATGACTTGCTGATAGAAAGCAAGAAGAGGAAGGGGATGCCACTGATCTCACCACCTAAGAAACAGAGAACAACCATGAGGGGAGGTGTCCATTTTGAGCCTATCATGTTGAGAGGAGCAAGTAGTGAAGTTTTTAGGAAAGAGCTGCAGCATGATGTTCCTCTTGCCACAATAATTAAATTCAAAACTGAAAAGGCTAAGGAGCAAACGAGAGAAATGCTCATGACAGGTAAGGAGATTCCTTTCTCCTTAGATGATACAGTAGATTTATCTGATGATGAGGTGGTCCAAGACGTGACCACTCAGCATATAGAAACTCTAGTTGCTAACACTAGAATGACTCCTCATGGAACTCCATCAGCCAGGATGAGGGTGTTGGAAGAAGGAAAATAAATGGAGGAAATGAAATAAGGTAGTCCGGAAAGAGTAGCCCAATAGGTACGGCTGGACAATTTGGTTGATTAGGTTACTAGTCTTGTAGTCATAGACTTAACATCTAGGGGTGATATAAGCCCAAACAAGAATGACGGTGCACCCAAGGAGCCAAAGACTACTAAAGTGGTGGAGCATATAGTAAAGGATAGTACTGCTCTTGATCAAGGTCAGCAACAACATGAGGCACCCATAGAACCAAAAGTGACAGAGGTCCTATAGAAGAGTGGGGGTGGTAAGGACATATCAGACATTGGTGTTGCTCAGGCCCAGGGAGGTTCATCATTGCCTCAAAAGGAATAGGATCAAGAGGTGTTACTCGAAGATGTTCATGAACAAAAGAGCATGCCTCCACTACATACCGAATGGGGAGAGTCGGGAGAAGTCCCAAGGACAGAGGATAAATTAGGTCAGGAGGTCCCTAAGCCACAAAGTATTAATGCCACTACAGGTGGAGAACAAGAAGTGACCCATGATCAGGGTGACCCTCAAGGGAAGAATACACAGGCCTCCCAAGAGGTTAATGGACCACAGAATGAGAAAGATAACAAAGAAGATGAAAATCCAAAGGAGGGATCATATAATGAAGAACAAGATCAAAATGTGGATATTCCACAAAATCCTCCTTTGCAAAAGACAACACCTCAATAGGAGTTCCAACAAGATCCCCCTCATGATGAATTACATGAGGAAGAAATCAGGAAGGTGCTGTCCCCACCGAGGATAGAGGATAATACTGGGAAGCAAGATACCTAGGATATAAACAAAGGCCAACAAGAATCTAGAGGTGATATACCTCATTGGCTTAGAAGGGAAATACATATAGAGCCAAAACTGTCAGAGGTCCAAGATTTTGATGTCTCTTCCCTATTTGCTAAAAGCATGATGAAACCAAGAAGGAAGGTGAGGTTGACATCCGCTATAAAAAGAGATCCTACTATAGGTAGGAGGACCGCACAGGTAGCTCTCCCCATAGTTGAAAAGGAAAGGGAAAAGTAAGCCTGGGGGAATTTTAGATCATGAATGTCAATCTAGGTTTTGCCAATGAAGACCAGGAGGGTCAAGAAGGGAAGGATATTATTGATTCTTTAACCCAAAGGGTGAAGAAGGAGAAAGATAAAAATAAAGTAAATAAGGAGCACATTGCTCAGTTGCATTCTTTCATAAAAGGGTTAATTAACCCTGATCATGTACCAGCTGATCCTATAGTTCCATTAACTATCATATCACAAGAGGAGGTCACCAAATTAGACCTAATGAAACATGAAGCAATGGTGATGGAAAAATGGATGTTTTCAGTACTCAATGGGGCTGAAGATGTATTAAGAACCTCCCTGCAAAGGTGGAATTCTTTGAGTAACTTGAAGAGGAATGTGGAAAAAATGCAGAATGACACTGAAAAAAGGTCATTCCAATTGAAAAAGGACCTTAGTGCTCTGAGTGAGATGAAGAGAATTGATTCATAGATTCTAATATGTAATAAGGTATTAGACAACAATACTGCCCTGCTAATGGGTATATGGTATGAAGATATCTAGTTTGAGTGTGATGTATTGAAGAAGTGCAGTGGCAAGCTTAGGGATATCAATGTCAAGCTACATAGTATGATGGCATATGAGGTAGAGACTCTAGAAGCTTTAGAAGGGAAAATAGAAGGTAAGATTGAAAATCAGGATGCAAATTTTTCTATTAAGGCTTTGCATGATAATTTCAAGCCAGTACCAAATGACCCTCTCACTCACTTGACCGAAGAGGTAATGAATAGAATCATGAGAATAAAGGTTAAAGTGGAGACATACAATGAGACATTAAATAGTAGGAAAGACAAATGGAAGCTCTCAAGGCTATGTTTCAATCTCATAAACATGCAATAGTAAAAGCCAAGACCCAAGATGGGGGAGAGGTTGATAAAATAGTACAAGCATATGAATCCATCAGGACAACAGTAAAGGTCCACATGAAAGAGAATGTTTATCAAAGTGATAGTGATAATGAAAGTGGTGAAGATGAAGAAAATGATGAGCAAGAAGAAAGTGAAGGTGAAGAATATGAAGAGTAAGTATAGGTGCATCACTAAGAGAACATATGCATGGGATACTTATAAATAGCGAGTCATACAGATGGTTTCTCGTTGGCAACCTGTGCCACAGATTGAAGGGTTGACTAAGTCATAGGAGGATTGTCATCCATTGATCTAAATTGATAAATCTTTACCGTTGGTCAATTGTATCTTCCTCCTCACCTTGTTCTATAAAAGGTGCAGGGGTGCAATCTTTTAGTCATTTGAAACTTAATAGAAATCTGATTGCTAAAGAATTCAGGACTTATTTCAGAGTTATTATGAATGTGCATGTGTTGCATACTTAATGAAAGAGAAGCTATTTTGTTTACAAATCATTGTAAATCCTGAGTAATCTGTGAGTGGAATCTAGATTTTTGCATTGATTAGCTGCGTCCCTTGGAGTGCTTTTTAGCCTACATGTATTATTTTCATTCTTTGTTCCTTTGAAGTTACCATCAACCATACCTAGCTGTGGAACAACTTGGTGAATTATGGTTTGATTTCTTCTCTTCATGATTGTATCCTGAGTGTATGTGATTCAATAACTAAAGGTTCACTAAAATTAGAAGTATTTTTTTAAATTTCTTTGAATTTCATTACAAATCATCTCCACAATTGCAAATAACACACAATCAAAAGCAAATAAACATGAAATATGCAGATATCTCGTAGGCAATTGAAAATACAGAGCATATTTTGAATGGAATCATGTTAAATTGATAAATATCATGCAAATATGGATAAATATCCATGAAGAACATATAAATATCTACTTATAGACACATCATTTAAATAAATATGCAGTGTAGAAGAATGTGTGAGTTCATAATGATCAATTATTAGAAGAATTGATCAAACTTACAAATATTTCAGTAATCTTTGGAAATAGAGTAGAATTAACCTCTATGTAGAGTAAATTTATGGAATACAGTGCAATATTGAGCATCTAAGAAAACATAAGACCCCTTGAAATGGAAAACAACATGTCACATTGACCTCTGAGTAACGTCAGACAAGCATGACCTGATCAACGGAGCCTTGGAGTCATCATTTTATCTCAAATTGATCGTACTTTACAAGATAATAAAGGTTTGTTGTGCAAATTTTTATGCATGTTGTTATGACTAACAATCATCATCAACATAAATTGGTGCTATAAGGAGGGCCGATCTTCACTACCTAAAAGGTGATTTGGTGACACAATAGAAGAGGTAATATTCACACAGCTTTATACTTCAAGTATTTTTGCAAAGATTTGCTATTTTGAGTCTATTCATGCTTATCCATCACAAAATCTTCAAAATCAAGTGTAAATATTTTAGGCTTTGTAGTTGATAGTTGTGATCCCTGAAAGATAAGTTATTATTCAGGTATTCTTACTAGGTCTTTGAAGTGATTCACTTATGATACCTGATATTTTGATGTCCATTTCTGAAAGTCTCACATCATCTCATATTTACATCATTTTTGTGAATATTGCATAAATATCCAGTCAGTTCTGGATTCTGGTCATAAATACATCCTTTACACGTGCATTTTAGCTGATCTTTATAGTAAACAAGCCAAATTTTCTTAAATTGTAGAAATCTTGGCTCTCAGGCCAAATACCAGGTCCAGATCTAGTGGACTCTTTGAATAATTGCCTATCTAGGGACTTAGACCTAGAATAGTAGATATTCATCATTTTCCTAATTCTAGTGCATCAGGAGCTTCACTAGAACACACTCTAATAACTCCCATTAGGTTTCAAATACCTACAAGACCACTTGTAACGCCCCCAGTCCAACCTCCACTAGCCACAATGTCATTCTTTATTGCAGAGTCACCTCTGACTTTCACTACATATCATCCTTTACCTAAAAATCTTGACAAGATTTGTCCTAAATATCATCCATATCAGGACACTGATGATCACATTAGAACATTCAAGGAAGCCTGTTGTAGAGTAAGAATTGAACATCAGGATGTGGTATACAGATTATTTCCATTTTCCTTAGGGGAAGAGGCATATAATTGGTATATTAGTCTTGGTCAAGGTTTTGTTGGTTCATGGGCCACCTTGGAGAAAGCTTTTAAGGATAGATTCAAAATACCTATAGATCCTTCAATGAATTATCATTTGTTTGCCACAATCAAGAGATTTGAAGGAGAACCTATTGCTAATTTCAATGCAAGATTCCAAAAGATGCTATCAAAGCTAGTCGCTCCCTATACTGTAGCAGATGAAGCTACTAGGAGTATATACTACTCAGCATTAGATCCCCTGACTTCTAAGTTTATCAGGAGAACACATCTTGGTGTTACAACCTTGGCAGGAGCTTTTGAGGAAGCCGTAAAAGTTAGTCAACAATTGATTCCTGCTCCAACACCTAACATTGCATTTCCTACACTTCCTGCTTATCCTACATATCCTGCTCAACAACAGGTCAATGGAGCTATGATGCCTCCAACTGTAATACCAAGCCCTTTACAAGTACCTCCACTTAGCATCATGCCACCTCCAAATGGAAATGGCCAGATGGTGCAATATCCAGGACATACATAAGTACCTCAGCGTGTAGAACAGACCAATAACAATGGTTCTTCCTTTTTTAAACCCCAAACAAAGAACATAGTAGCCAAAGTTCAGGAAGAAAAGGAGGAAATCAAAGAGATATCAGCGCAATTGAGGAAACTAAAAATTGAAATCACTCATCTGAGGAGTCAAAATTTCTATTCTCAACCAAATCAGAATAGAGGATATAACAATGATAGATCTGGATATCCTAATAGGGGATATAATAACAATAATAGTAACAACAATGGTAACAATAATCCCCCTAGACAACCTAGAGTGTGGAACACTAGGCCGAACAATGGTTCTTTGCCATCACCCCTAGATAATCAGCTTCCTAGTGAACCTAAGCAGACCACTAGAGTTAACCTAGCAGAAGCAACCCTTACCAACTAGTGTAGGATACATAACACCAATGCTCATGCAGAGATGGATTGTCCTTAGTTTAGGATAGTAGCTAGTATATTTCAAGCTCAAGTATCTAATACTACAGGTAATCAACCTTATGTTGAAGGAAATGAAATTGTCCCCTATGGATATGATTCCACTCTTGTATTGGAAAGTTTCATCAATCATTCTCATCAACAGATAATGTCACCTCATGAGAATTACACCTTAGCATGTGAAGAGTCAGCTATGGCTTTTGAAACAAATTATGTTTTTCCATTTGAAGATGAAAATGAGCCATTAGTTGAACATGAAGAGGTGCATGCTTACCAGTAGTAGTATCAGGGTAGACATAACTACAATATGAGGAATAACTCCAACTGACCTACTGGTCCTTTGACTACATCCTTTTCTCCAAATAATTTTAACACTCCTCCTGATCCTAAGGCAAGCAATAACCCTGGATTCCCTAAGGTTAATGCTCAATACTTAGCCTCACAAAATGCAGTGCCAAAAACTAGTAATCAGTCCCCTAAGTCAGAAAAATTGGTTACATACTTAGTAGATGAAATGAAAAACATCAAAATCAGTCTGTCCTTATCAAAACTACTCAAAACCCTAGCTATCAAAAAAGCTTTCATGAAATCTTTAGATGATCCTACTTCAAAAGAGGACAATCATCCCTCAAATCAGACTTTGAATAAAGATCACGCCACTAAGGATAATAGTGTTAAGCACAAAATTCCAGCCACTATTCAAGCTATAGAAACTTCACACATGACTCTTTACAGAGATAAAACTGAGTCACCTCCTTTTCTCCTTACCATAAAGATGTTTAGTAAGAATGTCCATACTTGCTTAGTAGATTCAGGTGCATCTACTAATGTAATGCCTTTATCCATATGTAACGCCTTAGGGCTACATCCTACCAAGTCACTGAAGAAGGTAACACAGTTAGATAAAACAAAGGTGAGTGTCGTAGGAGAATTGACTCACATCCATATGCAGTTAGCATCAAATCCAAGAATTCAATACTACATCGATATCCAGGTAGTAGATATACCAGACACATATGGAATGTTGCTTAGCAGGGATTGGTCAAAAACACTCAATGGATATATGTCCACTAATTTTAGTCACATGTGGTTACCTTGGAAAGGAATTCCTAACCAAATAAGGATAGATGTTGAACCTCGCATGAAACATATGATCACTGAGTACAATAAAACCAATGAGATCATGTATGTAGATGTTGAACCTAGAGTCTATACCATCAGACCCCAGACCATCAAGATAGAAGAGATCCTCATGTATGATGTTCATGTTCATAATGATAATCTTCAAGATGATAGAGTAATCATAGAGTCTGATTATAGTTCTAAAAATGATAAAGAAGTAGATCACTTTAAGAACTTTGAAATACACTTGTCTAAAGAGATGCAACGTTGTTGATTGCTAAATATGTCTACTAAAGATGTTCTAATTGAGGGATGGTGCAGGTTACATGATGAAGCACATTCTGAAAAGACCTGTGATGTTTGCTTAGATATGATGGAACTGGAACAAGCATGCAATGAGAAAGCATCATCATCATCCAAGGTAAGCTTTACAGATAGTGACAGTGATACTAATTCTTGTTCATCATCTACAGGAATAGAAGAAAGCACATATCATGATGAAAGTCCCGTTCAAAGGATAGAAGAGGTATTGGTGTGCATTGAGAATAATTCCAAAAGTAACAAGAATATCACCCCAGGAACCGATTGTTTGGTTGAATCAGATTATGAAATATTTGATGAAGATAGAGATAGTAATTTGACCAAGTTTGAGGAATTTTTATCAAAGCAAATCCAGAAGATGATACAACAACACACTTCCCCACAAGATACTTTAATTGAGTGATGGTGTAGGTTACATGAGGCACTACATTCAGAGACTACTTGTTCATTATGTTTGCATATCCTGGAAAAGAAGATGATGCCTTGTTCAAAAGATCTTCCTTCGGGTGACAAAGAAGAAAAAGAAATATCAGCTTCACATTAGTCAGATAAGGTGAAGTTTGAGAAGATTGAAACACCAAAATTGAGATGGATATCAAGTAGTGCAACCGCTAGAGATAAAAAGAAAAGAGAAGGTCTAGATAAACCTTTAACTAAAGATAAGCCATGGATCCTTAGGTTTGATGGATCCAAGTCAAACCAAGGGGTTGGAGTAGGAGTAGACCTTATTGATCCAACTAGTAAGTCTTACTTGGTAGCATATAGATTACAATTCCCATGCACAAATAATGTGATGGAATTTGAAGCTTTGATCCATGGGATATTGTTTTCACTCAAAAAGAAAGTAAAGATTCTGCATGTCTATGGAGACTCAGAATTAGTGGTAAAACAAGTTACAGGTATATATTATTGTAATTATAAGAAACTGTCTAATTATAGACACAGAGTATGGGATTTGATAGAATATTTTGATGCATTTAACATCACCCATGTGCCTAGAGAACAAAATCACAGAGAAGATGCCTTGGCCCAAGCTGTGAGTACTTTGGAGCCATTATCCATATCTGGTTTGAAGAGATTTTCAGTTGAATTAGTGTCAGTACCCTCTGTACTAGATAATGTCACTAACCTTCAAGTGTTTGATAATGATCAACACATTTTGGACTTCATATCAAATAGAGATGTGTTTGATATGCAAATCATAGATGAAAGGAATGTGGAAGATCATACTTGGGAAGAAGAAGAGATCATGGATCTGCCAAATAACAAGATTCCCAAAGGTATGATAGAGATAGAAAGAGCATTTGATTTAGATAACATGCTGAAACAAAAAGATCTCCCTAAAGTAGATGGAGGAGAATATTCACCAGTCAATATAGGACATGATGAAAAAAAGGAATGTCCTGATTGGCAAAGTATGTACAAAAGAAGAAATGACAGGGATAACCCAAGCACTTAAAGATTATATTCATGTTATCACCTAGACATATGATGAGTTTAAAACTTATGATACTTCAATCATCACTCATACTATACCATTAAAGCCAGATGTCAAGCTCTTTAGACAAAAACAGAGACCTGTTAATGCTTTATTGGAGCCCATCATTTTTGAAGAAGTGAAGAAATTGCTTAATGCCAGAATCATATTCCCTGTGAGATATTCTACATGGGTGGCTAACTTGGTCCCTATAAGGAAGAAGAATGGTGACATTAGGTTGTGTGTAGACTTTAGGAATTTAAATAGAGCTCCTGAAAAGGATAATTACCCTTTACCCTCATTGGATGAGGTCTTACAGATAGTAAATGGTGCAAAAATGATGTCATTTTTAGATGGTTTTTCACGTTACAACCAAGTGATGGTAGACAAGATAGAGAGATTGAAGACAACATTCACCACTAAGTGGGGGATATTTGCTTATAGGCGCATGCCCTTTGGATTGATAATGCTGGGGCTACTTTTCAGTGAGCAATGGATATAGCCTTTAGAGGGTGAATTGGTAAATGTATAGTCATATACATGGATGACTTGATAGTTTTCTCTAAAGAGAGAGGGAATCATGTAGAAGACCTCAGGAAAGTACTAAAGAAGTGTGAACATTATGGAATATCCCTAAACCCTAAGAAATGCATATTTGGAGTAACCACAGGGAAGTTATTAGGTCACCTGATAATAGAGAATGGGATCATACTTGATCCTGCAAGAGTAGAATCCATCATGAAGATACAACTTCCTAGGAGTAAGAAAGAGCTCAAATCTTATTTTGGTAAGATCAACTTCGATGGAAAATTCATTACCAATTTTGCAGAGATTGTCAGACCATTGAATGCAATGCTCAACAAGGATGCTAAAATTGAGTGGACACCTGAAGCTAGAGTAGCTTTTGAGGACATCAAGAGGGCTATATCTGACACCCCAGTTCTGATCAGTCTAGACTATACTAAAGATTTTTTACATATACTCATTTTCTTCAGAACATACATCAGCAACAGTACTAACATAGAGAAATGAGGCTAAAGAAGAAAAGCCTATAGCTTTCATGAGTTGCCCTTTCAGGGATGCAGAGCTTAGATATATGGATGTTGAAAGATAGGCACTTGCTTTAGTCCATGCAGTTAAGAAGTTTAGACATTACATCTTGAGAAGTGAGGTAATTGCCGTAGTACTAGATGCAGCAGTAAAGATGCTTTTAATGCAAAGTGAACCAAGTGAAAAGAGAGCTAAATGGATAATCATCCACCAAGAATATGATATGGACATAACACCCATGAATTTAGTAAGAGGACAAGCCCTGAGCCAAATGATATTAGAAATTGATCCCAACATCATAAGCCAACAAAATGTTATAAATACAAAGAAAATTAAAGATTGGTATTCAGATATCAGGCATATCTTGATTACTAGAAGATGTCCTTCAAAATTACAAGCTTCACAGAGGAGAGCCTTGAAGATAAGATCACAAAAATACATGATAAAAGGATGAATCCTTTTCAAAAGGAACTATGAAGGAGTATATCTTAGATGCTTAGAAAGGCAAGAAGTAGACAAGGTGTTAACAGAATTACATGATAAGTTTGGAACCGCACACGGGTCACACTTAGCCACCACTCATGATATCCTCAGAGTAGGATATTGTTGTGATGTTCACAACACACCCCATTTTACGCCTTAGCAAAATGAGGACCCCTGTTGTGGCTTTGCTTTTGCTTGTGTGTGTGGGTCTGTTTGGTGGTAAAAGGGAAAAAGACAGTGAAAGTTACAAACCTTGTTGAAAATAAAGCAAAAATTGCATTGAGTACCAGGTAGAATATAGGTGGATTCCTTGTCAAAAATGAGTGAGGGTTTCTTTTTGAACCATGTAAAAATTCCCTGTATTTTGCAAGTTATGAGTATTTTGGTAAAATGTACAATCGGGTTTGTATGTTGCATATACAAAGTCTTTTGTATATTGGGTTGCATACATATACAAGGCTATTTGTATATCGGGTCATTGGTTTTACTTGTATGCATTTGGCTAACACTTTATTTTTACATGCAAGTCGTGGAATTGAAAAGTTTGTGAAACAGGGTTAAGTCATTATATGTTTTGTGCTTTGTATGTATCTTACATACAAAGCCGATATGCAGCGAAATATACAAGGCCAATATACATGTCGCAGAACTGAAAAAGTATTAAGGTTGGTTTTTTGGTTGTATGTTTTGTGCTTTGTATACATGTTTTGAAGGCATACATTGTGATATGCATTGCGCTCATGCATGTCGTGGAACCGAAGGGTTATGAAAAGAAGTTAAATGGTTGTATATTCTGCGCTTTGTATGTATCTTTTGAAACATACATTGCTTGATACATACAAGCCAGAATTCAAAGGAAATTAAAATCTGATATAAGAGATGCCTCACACCTGAATGTATATCAAAAGGATGCATTGTGCTTTATACATCACGGACCTGAAGGTAAGTAAAATGCGGTTTACGATGGGGTTGAAGTCCGACAGGGACATACAAAGGATGTTGTTTGTATCCCAGAGATACAAGTAAAAAGGTAGGGTGGACCCCACCATTTGCATATTGGCTTGTATGATTAAAATGTATGTTTACGATATACAAGCCGGTATACGGAGAGCGAATGTAAAGGAAAAATTAAACAAAAAAAACTCTTTGTATGTTTTAATGCTTGTATATTTGCAATGTACCTATCCGATATACAAAGAATTTAAAGGCATCGTGTTAGTAATCATTTATGTTTAGAGTTTTAAGCTAGGCTCCTTCCCAAAAGTCCAAAAAATTCTAACACTTTCAGCATCTGCAGTTGTAAAAAATGCAAAAAATTAGTTAAGGTGCAGGTGTTTTTGTATATACAAGGGTGTTTGTATATACATGCAGGTCAAAATATGCATTGGCAGGTCAGAAATCTCCATCGGCCTTCAAAAAATGGTGAAAAATGAGTTGTATGCATTTTTAAATGCATATTGGGTTGCATATACAAGGGGGAATCTTTCACAGATTCCCAGGAATATTAGCTGCTTGCATATTGGGTTGCATGTATATTTATTTTGTATGTTCAGACATACAACAATTAGATACAAAGAAAAGATACATTGTAGGTATATTCCATGGAAGATTCCCTCTTGTATATAGGGGCTTGTATGTTGCCGGTGCATATGCAAGGAAAATATACGAGGGCGCAGATGCGTTTGCTACAGTGGTGCGGCTGAGATACATGTGGTTGGGCCCACAGGAATATACAAACAAGTTTGTATATTAAGCATACAAGTAAAATATGCATTCCGGAACCGAAGGAGAAGTCAGATGCGGCAGATAAAAGTTTGATATCCGCCTTGTATGTATGAGGCGATGGATGCAAGCAAAGGCATACAACCCAGACGCGATGGAGGAATGAAATGCATTGAATAAATTTTGAGGTCCATGGGTTGTATAAAGCGCTTGTATATGCCGATATACAAGCTGATGTGAAATGAAAGAGATACAAGCTGGACTTCAAAAGGAGATACATTCTGAGGCATAGTGATTTGAAGTCCACGGCCTATATCTATGTATGTGTTGTATATCACGGATATACAAAGGATGGAGATGCAAGCCAGACCCGATTTGAATTCCGATTTGTTCTATAATAGTTTGGGGCCCACCTTGTATGATGAGCAGTTGTATATGCGTTTGCTCTTGCATATACAAGGGTTTTTGATGGATGAACAGTGGTGTTTGTATATGCATTTTAGCACGCATATACAAGGGGCAAAAAGGCAAAATGGGGAAGGGAAAAGTCAGTGATAGGAGCGTGGAATGCCTACATGGCATGTAATCATTAGTTGGCAACTTTTCAATGTTTTTGGGGTCGTGGATCTCAGAGATGGGAGTAGATCGACGGCTAGTTTTGTTTTTCATAGCTACGAGGGGGTTTCTTTGTTTGCAGCCCATTTTTGAGCGGGAAATCTTTAGATGTTTTTGTTGCTGCGTCCTGTGAGTAGTTGGAGCTTTAATGGTAGTCTTGCAGAGGATGATCGATGGAGTTGACAGGCCAACCACCATTTTTAAGAGGAAAATCTGGAAATGGCGGCACATCTCCCAATTCTACCTGTTCCCTCTCCTTCCTCTGCTTAGTGCATTGATGTTTCTGAGTGCCACTTCTCATGCATTGTATTTGGTGAATTCTTGAGTTGACCATTGTAATTTTGCTGAGTGCACAATCTTGGTATAAAGGCCAAACTGTGTTACTCATTGTGTTGTTGAAGACTTGGGCATTTTTGTGTAAATAATGAAGAACAGGGCATGATCCTGGGTTGTTTTATCTCATTCTGGAGTTTATGAGTTGCATCATGAATGTATTTTGCACGTATGTTTAGTTTCATGTTGATATAGATGAAAAATGCTCTTATGCATGTGTTTATTTGTTTGTCTCCTTCACTGCATGCATTTCCTTCTTTTGAATCTAGCTGCTAAGGGTTTCTCAGATTCTAGGGTATAAGTTTCTGTATCACATGCTTCATCTCTGACTTCCATTCAAGGAGTGGATTAAATTGTTTTAGGTTAAGCATGGAGAAGGTTGTTTGTCAGCAGGGATGTTTGTAAGTATAGGCAGCTAAATACCCATTCCTAGGTGGTATTTGTAAGGCAGATACCAGTTCCAACCCCTTGAAACTTGAATGCTAGTTGAAAACCATCTATTGCATATGTCTAGTTGACTCCTTGCCCTAAGATAGGCACCGGTCTGCTCCTGGGTTAGTAGTTATGATCCAAAGCCTTTGTCTTGCATCCAAAACATCAAATTCAAATCCATTCATAACTTCCACCTGTTAGTTGTGGGAGTAGGATTAGGAACCCCTGCATACTCTCATCCATAACTAGACAAATATGTCCAAGAATGTTGCCAACCTTGTGATTTGTCACACAAATCTTGGTCCTAAAATGAAAGTATTCTACTTGCTGCTGTCAAGCTAAACCTTTCTGTCATAGGGCAAGTCAAGTGTCAAATCTTTAGAAAATAGGGATACCCCCCTTGGTGCAGCAGAACCAAAAGTGAAGGAGAGGCAGCTCACGCAACCTCCCGTGCATTGGAATTGGCAAATCCTCTACCGATTCAAAGAAAATAACCAACAGATTTTGGCGACTCTACTGGGGAGAGAGAGAGTTAAGTGATTTGAAGGCTAGAAAATCTAGTTTCCAGTGAAGTTGTTGCAGCAGGATCCAAAAATGACCATGTGGTGCTCTACTGGTGTGGTGAATCTAGAAAACATAAGTGCCTTGTTGATTTTCTGTCCTCTCTGTGAGAGGTGGCGACTCTGTTGATTGGACCTATCAAAGCTGCAACATATTTCCAGGTATTCAATCTTTTCAAAATGATGAGTTTAGAACAACAAACCTGGGTGTGCTTTCAAAGAAGGCCATTTGTTATTGATAGGTATAAAGCCCTAAATTTCACAGGAATAGGTGGTTACCCAAATGCTATTCCAAATAAAATTAGAAGATGTTTGCCAAAATATAGTGGATCAGATTCTGAATCGGCAAACAAACATCTACAAAAATTTTGTAATTTAATAGAAGATTATGAGGTAGAGGATGAAGATGTTGTAATGAGACTCTTTGTTCAGTCATTAGAAGATGATGCTAGAGTTTGGTTTTCAGACCTGCCTGTATGATCAGTTTCTTCATGGATAGATTTAAAAATTGGATTCCTAGAGCAATTTGGTGAAAGATTTGATGTGGCCTCATTGATCATACATTTTATGAATATTCAAAAGGAAGATGAGGAGCTGGTTCCAACCTTTAACCTTAGATTTATTAAGTTGCTCAAGCAAATCCCTGAATATATGAGACCCAATGATTAATCCATTGTGCTTAGCAATTTATTTGGCTGCATTTGATGAAGAAATGAGTTATCTATTAAGAGATAAGGAACCAGCCACACTTCACCAGGCTTACCAATTTGCTATGGATATAGAAAACAATGAGAAATATGGAATGCCAGTAGGTTTCATGGCTACAAGTTGTCAAAACAGTCATCAAAGTGAATGTATTTCTGCTTTTCCACAATGTTCATTAAAGGATGATTTTGCAAAGGGAAATATATTTCAAAATAATGTGTGCAACCGTGATGTGATGCATGAAGAAAATGTTGTAGAAAATGTAGGCACATCCTATAATGATGAAAACAAAGACTGTTTTTAGCCTCTAGAAGAGAAGCCTGCAGGCACAAAATGTCCTTCAACTGATCAAACAAAAGATATACATGAAGTTGTGTCTTGCAGTGATAGGCATATCCCAGATATTCCTAAATGTTTATATGAGGTGGATATGTAGAGCTTCACTCTGAATACAGAAGATACAGTTTCAAGGGATGGCAGTGAATACATTAGTGATTATCAGCATTCAGATGCATATGTGAGCCTTTCAGATGATGAAATATACATGGATGTTGAATATGAATGTTTCCTTGAAGATTCTGACCACCTTCATAGTGTAGAAGTTAAAAAATCTGATTTTGATTATCAGGGCATTGATGAAGAGGAAAAATAGGGTCACTGTTTAGAGGTGAATGGACAAGTTGCAGATGTGTGTGCTCATATAGTTGGGAATAGTGTTGGTTGTAGGGGTAACTATGAGGGTTTTGACTTAGGGTTGCATTCTGAAGTATTTTTCCCTTCTTTTGAGACATTCCAAGTGGACATAAATGATAAAATTGCTGAGCACAATGATGATGAATATCTGTATACTTATAAAAGTAAATTTGATTATGAGATGTTGCTTGCGCCTAAATACTATTTATTTGATACAGAGGAGCTTTTATTTTTTGAAGAAAGGCAAAGTTCTGATATGGATTCATTTGTTTCATGTAAGTTTGTCATTCTTCCGAGCAACATCAGTGACTCATATGATGATGACATTCTACAGATGATAATAATGTATGATCAAAAGTATTGCTGCAGATTTGTTAGAGAAAGAAAAAAGGGCAGCAGCACAAACAATTGCAATGCTGAGTGCTGCAAGTGGTTAAATGCTTTCAAGCTTCATCTGAAGAAATCAAAATAGAATCAAGTGTTTGACAAAGGAAAACTCTAGTTTTTCCTTTTTGGTGGCCCTGGGCCGCCAAGTAAATGTTAAATAAACATGTTTTGTGATGCAGGTTGGTACAATTTCGACTCTGTTGCCCAATGGATAAGGACTGGTCTGCATCCTAGAGATCTGTGGTTCTCACCATGCCTACAAGAGGCATGCATCCCCAGACGGAGCCTATGTTAGTAATAATTTATGTTTAGAGTTTTAAGCCAGGCTCCTTACCAAAAGTCCAAAAAATTCTAACACTTTTGGCCTCTGCAGTTGTAAAAAATGTAAACAATTAGTTAAGGTGCAGGTGTTTTTGTATATACAAGGGTGTTTGTATATACATGTAGGTCGAAATATGCATTGGCAGGTCAGAAATCTCCATCGGCCTTCAAAAAATGGTGAAAAATGAGTTGTATGCATTTTTAAATGCATATCAGGTTGCATATACAAGGGGGAATCTTTCACAGATTCTTGATTATATTCACTGCTTGCATATTGGGTTGCATGTATATTTGGTTTGTATGTTCAGACATCCAATGGTTAGATGCAAAGAAAAGATACATTGCAGGTATATTCCATGGAAGATTCCTGCTTGTATATAGGGGCTTGTATGTCACCGGTGCATATGTAAGGAAAAATATACAAGGGCGCAGATGCATTTGCTATAGTGGTGCGGCTGAGATACATGTGGTTGGGCCCACAAGAATATACAAACGAGTTTTTATATTAAGCATACAAGTGAAATATGCATTCCGGAACCGAAGGAGAAGTCAAATGCGGCAGATAAAAGTTTGATATCCGCCTTGTATGTATGAGGCAATGGATGCAAGCAAAGGCATACAACCTGGACGCGATGGAGGAATGAAATGCATTGAATAAATTTTGAGGTCCATGGGTTGTATAAAGAACTTGTATATGCCGATATACAAGCTGATGTGCAATGAAAAAGATACAAGCTAGACTTCAAAAGGAGATACATTCTGAGGCATAGTGATTTAAAGTCCGTGGCTTGTATCTATGTATGTGTTTTATATCGCGGATATACAAAGGATGGAGATGCAAGCCAGACCTGATTTGAATTCTAATTTGTTCTATAATAGTTTGGGGTCCTCCTTGTATGATGAGCAGTTGTATATGCATTTGCTCTTGCATATACAAGGGTTTCTGACAGATGAACAGTGGTGTTTGTATATGCATTTTAGCACGCATATACAAGGGGTGAAAAGGCAAAATGGGGAAGGGAAAAGTTAGCAATAGGAGCATGGAATGCCTACATGGCAAGTAATCATTGGTTGACGACTTTTCAATGTTTTTGGGGCCATGGATCTCGGTGATGGGAGTAGATCGACGACCGATTTTGTTTTTCGCAGCTGCGAGGGGGTTTCTTTGTTTGCAACCCATTTTTGAGTGGGAAATCTTCAGATGTTTTCGTTGCTGTGTCCCGCGAGTAGTTGGAGCTTTAATGGTGGTCTTGCAGAGGATGATCGATGGAGTTGACAGACCAACCACCATTTTTAAGAGGAAAATCTGGAAACGGCGGCACATCTCCTGATTCTACTTGTTCCCTCTCCTTCCTCTGCTTAGTGCATTGATGTTTCTGAGCGCCACTTCTCATGCATTGTATCTAGCAAATTCTTGAGTTGACCATTGTAATTTTGCTGAGTGCATAGTCTTGGTATAAAGGCCAAACTATGTTACTCATTGTGTTGTTGAAGACTTGGATATTTTTGTGTAAATAATGAAGAACAAGGCATGATCCTGGGTTGTTTTATCTCATTCTGGAGTTTATGAGTTGCATCATGAATGTATTTTGCACGTATGTTCAGTTTCATGTTGATATAGATGAAAAATGCTCTTATGCATGTGTTTATCTGTTTGTCTTCTTTGCTACATACATTTCCTTCTTTTGAATCTGGCTACTAAGGGTTTCTTAGATTCTAGGGTATAAGTTTCTGTATCACATGCTTCATCTCTGACTTCCATTCAAGGAGTGGATTAAATTGTTTTAGGTTAAGCATGGAGAAGGTTGTTTGTCAGTAGGGATATTTGTAAGTATAGGCAGCTAAATACCCATTCCTGGGTGGTATTTGTAAGGCAGATGCCAGTTCCAACCCCTTGAAACTTGAATGCTAGTTGTAAACCATCTGTTGCATACGTCTAGTTGACTCCTTGCCCTGAGATAGGCACATGTCTGCTCCTGGGTTAGTAGTTATGATCCAAAGCCTCTGTCTTGCATCCAAACCATCAAATTCAAATCCATTCATAACTTCCACCTGTTAGTTGTAGGAGTAGGATTAGGAACCCCTGCATACTCTCATCCATAACTAGACAAATATGTCCAAGAATGTTGCCAACCTTGTGATTTGTCACACAAATCTTGGTCCTTAAATGAGAGTATTTTGCCTATTGCTATCAAGCTAAACCTTTCTATCATAGGGCAAGTCAAGTGTCAAATCTTTAGCAAATAGGGATACCCCCCTTGGTGCGGCAGAACCAGAAGTGAAGAGGAGGCAGCTCATGCAACCTCCCATAATCTATTGGTTGAATCCGCCCGTGCATTGGAACTGGCAAACCCTCTGCCAATTCAGAGAAAATAACCAACACATCGGAAGAGATAAAAAATAAAGGGGGGGTTGCATAAGATTTTTTGTATATGCACATATACAAGGTAAAATACAAGAGTGATATGCAATGCGAAATATACAAGCCGGATGTTAAAAGGGGTTTAATATAGAAAATTCTTTGTATATTTGAATGCTTGTATGTTTATGGCAAAAGGTTAGATTCAAGACTGCAAAGTGAATTTTAATTCCATTTTATTGACTTATGTATGTTGGCAGGTACACAGGTGTTAGTGAAGCCGTCACGGTTACGAAAACAAAGTAAAGTTAAATAGTTATCAGGCATCAGTGAAAAGATAAAAGCTCGACCCGATGAAGGGAAGTTACGCCAATGAACAAATAAATGCAAGCCGATAGGAATTGCATCGGCCAGAAAGATGAGATCAGCTTGTAGGTAGATATAAAGATAGAGCTTTAATGGTGATGACATCACAGGAGGTGGATCAGATCACAAAAGATCGCAATCGAAGTAGGAGGAGTAAAGGCTTTCAATGTGGAGAAAAATGTAGGTGGAAAGAAACATTATTAAAAGGAACAACAATTATTTTGGTGACTATTAGGGTTTCCAATGGGCATCCTTATGCTTAGTATGGGTATGCTGCTTAGAGATTTTTGGCAGGATTTGTTTTCCACCAATTGATGCTGCACTTGAAGGGTGGACTGTTGATTGACTAGGGTTTTGGAACCATATTGGGGATAATCAGAGCTATATATTGAGCCCCTTTACTTTGTAAGAAAAAGGAAGGTCAACCATTTTAAAGCTGATTAAGACAATTTCATGTAGGAGATCAAATTACTGAGACTAATGAGGATTAAATTGTTGAAATGTCAAGGTTCTTTCTTCAGATCATTGTAAATGTACTTGTTCTAAAGTATATTGGATGGAGATGAAACTTTAGATTATATCCTGATTGTAAACTTTACGTAATCTTCAAGTTGATTTCTAGATATGTAATGGTGAATGCTATGTTCAATAGAAGCGCTTTCATATTATTGCATGTTGTTGTCAACTTTTCCTTTGAAGATTTGCACTAGATCATGCAAATTTGTGGAATGTCTTGGTGAAGTATGATTCTAGTTTTCTTCTCTTCATTGCTGTATCGGAACATGTATGTGGATCAATGATCTTAGTCAAGTAATTTTGGGAATCTCATTCTTTAAACCCTATCTTTGTCATTTCTTTTTCTTAATTTCATTAAACCACTTCCATAGCTGAAAATCATGATAAATAATAAGTAGAATAGAGAAATATGCTGACATCCCGTAGATAATTGAATATCTTTAGCATATTTGAGCTAAATGCATGTAGTGTTGAAAATATCATGCAAAGAGTTACAAATAATGGTAGAAATCATGCAAATATCAACCTATAGGCACATTATCTGAGTGAATTCATAGTGTAGAGGTAGAATTGTTGGAGATTTATGTAGAACAGATATAAAGGACAGGATATTTGGAGAAATACTGATGAACTTTGCAGGAACAATCAAAGTACATAAGGCCCTTGAATGATTAATAGCAACACACATCAACCATTGAGTAACGTCAGTAGATTATGAACTAATCAACGGAGACTTGGGATCATGAATTCTTTGAATTCATCGTATCTTTCAAGATAAATTAGGGTTGTTGTGTAACTTTTATTTCATGTTTGGTTGTGAGTAACATCATCACCAACATAGATTGGGGCTAGAAGGAGGGCCGCCTCTCATCATCAGTAAGTTTTTGTCTGATTTGATGATGTAGATAGAAAGGTAACACTCAAGCATCTCTGTATTTCAAGTTATATGCAAAGATTTGTTGTTTTAAGTTTGTGCATGCTAATCATTTGTGAAGTTTTCAAAATTAAGCATAAATATTGCAAGCTTTGTAGTCGATCATCGTGAATTTGCAAAGATAAGCTCTATTTCAGGTAAATTTGCTAAAGATTTTGAAGTAACCTACTTAAGTAACCTGATATCTGGTTGCGTATGTCATCAAGCTTCAAATATCATCTCATATTTGCATCATTTCTACAAATATTGCTTAAATATCCCGTCAGTTTCAAATTCTGACCATAAATATAGCATTGGCTAGGGAGTTTCAACTGATCTTTATAGTAGACCAGCCAATTTTCCTTGAATTTAGGAAATCCTGGCTCCCAAGCCAAATACCAGGTCCAGATCTAGTGGACTCTTTGAAGAATTACCTATCAGGGGATTTAGACCTAGAACTGTAGACATTCATCACTCTCCCGGTTCTAGTATGTCAGGAGCTTCACCAAAATGTGCTCCTATAACTCCTCTCAGGTTACAAACACCTACAGGACCACCTACCACACCTACATGACCACCTATCACACCTCAGGTCCAACCTCAACCTATCATACCTCAGGTCCAACCTCCATCAGTTGTAATGTCATTTTTTATAGCAGAGTCACCTCTGACTTTCGCAGCATATCATGCCTTGCCTAAGAATCCTGATAAAATTTGTCCTAAGTATCATCCATATCAAGATGCTAATGATCACATCAGAACTTTCAAGGAAGCTTGTTGTAGGGCTAGATATGAGCACCAAGATGTGGTATGCAGGTTATTTCCATTTTCCTTAGGGGAAGAGGCATATAACTGGTATATCAGTCTTGGTCAAGGTTCAGTCGGTTCATGGGATGCCTTGGAAAAGGATTTCAAGGATAGGTTCAAGGTACCTATAGATCCTTCAATGAATTATCATTTGTTTGCCACAATCAAGAGATTTGAAGGAGAACCTATTGCCAATTTCAATGCAAGGTTCCAAAAGGTGCTATCTAAGCTAGTTGCTCCCTATGTTGTAATAGATGAAGCTGCTAGGAATGTTTATTACTCAGCTTTAGATCCCTTGACTTCTATGTTTATCAAGAGAGCACATGCTGGTGTAACAACTTTGGCAAGAGATTTTGAAGAAGCTATCAAAGTTAGTTAGCAATTGGCTCCTGCTCCCACACCAAATTTTGCCTTCCCTACACTTCCTGGTTATCCTACATATCCTGTTCACCAACAAACCAATGGAGCCATGATACCTCCAGCTGTGATGCCAGCCCCTTTGCAGATACCTCCACTCAGTATCATGCCACCACCAAATGGAAATGGCTAGATGTTACAATATCCAGGACAAACACAAGTACCTCAGGTTGTGGAACAATCCAACAATAACAATGGATCTTCCTTTTTCAAGCCTTAAACAGAGAATGTAGTGGCCAAGGTTCAGGAAGAGAAAGAAGAAATAAAGGAGATATCAGTACAGTTAAGAAAACTTACCACTGAGATCACTCATCTGAGGAGTCAGAACTTCTATTCTTAGCCTAATCAGAATAGAGGTTATGCCAATGACAGACCTAATTATCCTGATAGGGATACAACAATAACTACAATAACAATAATGGCAACAATAATCTCCCTAGATAGCCTAGAGTGTGGAACACTAGGCCAAACAATGGTTCCTTGCCATCACCCCTAGACAAATAGCCTCCTAGTGAACCTAGACAAACCACTAGAGTAAACCTTGCAAAGGCAGCACTTACAAGCTGGTGCAGGATACATAATACCAATGCTCATACAGAGCTAGACTATCCTCAATTCAGGATTGCTGCCAGTATTTTCCAAACTGAAGTGTCCAATACTTCAGGCAACCCACCTCATGTAGATGGAAATGAAATTGTCCCCTATGGATATGATTCTGCCTTAGTGCTAGAAAGCTTCATGCATCATTCTTATTAGCAGTCAATTTCATCTCATCAGGATTACACCTTAACATGTGAGGAATCAGCCATGCCTTTTGAATCCAACTATGTTTTTCCATTTGAGGATGAGAATGAACCATCAATTGAGCATGAGGAGGTACATACTTATCAACAACAACATCAGGGTAGGCATAATTACAACTTGAGGAATAACTCAAATAGATCTGCTGATCCTTTGACCACATCCTTGCCTCCAAACAATTTCAACACTCCACCTGATCCCAATGCAAGTAATAACCCTGGATTTCCCAAAGTCAATGCTCAGTACTTAGCACCACAGAATACAGCACCAAAAGCTGGTAATCTACCTCTTGAGTCTAATAAGTTGGTCACATATCTGGTAGATGAAATGAAAAAGATTAAAATCAGCCTGTCATTGTTAGAGCTGCTTAAAACTCCTGCTATCAAGAAAGCTTTCATGAAATCATTAGATGATGATACTCAAAAAGAAGATAGTCATACCTCAGGTTAGTTTGGAAATAAAGATCATGCTTCTAGGGATGTTAATGTTAAACATAAAGTGCCAGCCACTGTTCAAGCTACAGAGACTTCCCACATGGCCCTATACAAAGACAAGAGTGAGTCACCTCCTTTCCTCCTTACCATAAGGATGTTTGGTAAAAATTTGCACAACTGCTTAGTAGACTCAGGAGCATCTACCAATGTAATGCCCCTATCCATATGCAATGCTTTAGGGTTACATCCTACTAAATCATTAAAGAAAGTAACACAACTGGACAAAACATAGGTGAGTGTGGTAGGAGAACTAACTCACATTCACATGCAGTTAGCATCAGATCCTAGAAATCAGCACTATATTGATATTCAGGTAGTTGATATACCTGATACATATGGGATGTTACTCAGCAGAGACTGGTCAAAAACCCTTAATGGATACATGTCAACTAATTTTAATCATATGTGGTTGTCCTAGAGAGGAATACCAAATCAAATAAGGATAGATGCTGAACCTCGCATGAAACACATGATCACTAAATATAACAAAACCAATGAAATCATGTATGTGGATGTAGAACCCGGAGTTTACTCCATCAGACCCCAAACCTTCAACATAGAAGAGATCCTGATGTTTGACGTTCATAATCATGATTATGATCCTCAAGATGATAAAATAACTTTAGAATCTGATTGTAACCCTGAAAATGAAGTAGAGGTAGATCATTTCAAGAATTTTGAGATGCATTTGTTTAAAGACGTGCAACAATGTCAGTTGTTAAAAATGCATGTTCATGATATTCTAATTGATGGATGGTGC
This sequence comes from Cunninghamia lanceolata, assembly GCA_027924645.1. NCBI lineage: Eukaryota > Viridiplantae > Streptophyta > Pinopsida > Cupressales > Cupressaceae > Cunninghamia > Cunninghamia lanceolata. Next base: position 14,491,215 of record BSBN01000193.1, read on the forward strand.
AGGTTGCATGATGAGGCGCATTCTGAAAGGACTTGTGGTGCCTGTTTAGACATGTTGGAGCTGGAACAAGCATATAGTGAAGCATCTTCATCATCATCCGCGGTGAGTTCTATAGATAGTGATAGCGAAACTAATTTTTGTTTGTCTTCTGTAGGAATAGGAGAATGCACATATCAAGATGAAAGTTCTATTCAGATGACATAAGAGATACTAGTATGCAACAAGAGTAATGCTAAAAGCAAGAAGAAAATCACCCAAGGGAGTGATTGTTTAGTAGAATCAGATTATGAGTTATCTGATGAAGATAGGGGCAATAATCTGTCCAAGTTCGAAGAGTTTTTATCAAAAGAGATTCAAAAGATGACACAACAACAAAGATCCCCACAGGATGTTTTGATTGAGGGATGGTGTAGGTTACATGAAGCACCACATTCAGAAACTACTTGTTCATTGTGTCTACATATTCTGAAAAGGCAGATGCTACCTAGTCCAAAAGATTTTCCTTTTGATAGTAAGAGAAAGGAAGAAATATTAGCTTCACATAAGGCAGATAAAGGGAAGTCTTGTAAAATTGAAACATCAAAGTTAAAATGGATATCAAATGGTGCAGTTGCTAGAGCTAAAAAGAAGGCAGGTCCAAACAAGCCTTTAGCTGAAGATAGGCCATGGACCCTCAGGTTTGATGGATCCAAGTCAAAACAAGGAGCTAGAGTAGGAGTAGATCTTATTGATCCATCTGGAAAATCTTACTTAGCAGCATATAGATTGCAGTTCCCATGTACAAACAATGTGACGGAGTATGAAGATCTAATTCATGGGATATTGTTTGTACTTAAAAGGAAAGTGAAAATTCTGCATGTCTATGGAGACTCAGAATTAGTTGTGAGACAGGTAAGAGGTATATGCTCTTGCAATTACAAAAAGTTGTCCAATTACAGACATAGGGTATGGGACTTGATAGAAGATTTTGATGCATTCAACATCACACATGTACCAGAAAACAAAATCACAAGGCAGATGCCTTAGTCCAGGATGCAAGTACTCTGGAACCTCTATCCATATCTAGTTTAAAAGGATTCTCAGTTGAATTAGTATCAGTGCCTTCTGTGCCAGATAATGTAACTAATCTGCAAGTATTTGATGATGATCAACATATATTGGACTTTATTTCCAACAGGGATATTTTTGAGGCACAGATCATAGATGAAAGGAAAGTAGAAGATCATGTCTGGGAAGAAGAAGAAATCCTAGAGTTGCCTAGTAATAGGATTCCTAAGGGAATGATAGAGATAGAAAGAGCATTTGATCTAGACAACATGCTAAAATAGAAGGATCTCCCAAAGGCCAATGGAGGACAGTACTCATAGGTTAACATTGGATAGGATGATAAAAAAAGAAACGTTTTGATTGGGAAGGTCTGTACAGAGGAGGAGTTGGAAGGAATAACCCAGGCTCTCAAATATTATATCCATGTCATTGCCTAGACTTATGATGAATTAAAAACTTATGACACATCAATCATCACTCATACTATACCTTTGAAGCCAGATGCCAAGCCTTTTAGGTAGAAACAAAGACCTGTCAATGCTTTACTGGAGCCCATCATTTTTGGAGAGGTTAAAAGGCTACTTAATGCCAGGATCATGTTTCCTGTGAGACATTCCACATGGGTGGCAAACCTGATCCCAGTAAGGAAAAAGAATGGTGACATCAGGTTGTGTGTAGACTTCAGAAACTTAAATAGAGCTTCTGAAAAGGATAATTATCCTTTGCCTTCTCTGGATGAAGTCCTGAAAATTGTGAATGGTGCCAAGATGATGTCATTCTTGGACGGTTTCTCTAGTTATAACTAGGTGATGTTGGACAAAATTGACAGATTGAAAACCGCATTCACCACAAAGTGGTGGATCTTCGCTTACAGGTGCATGCTGTTTGGGTTAATAATGTTAGATTTAGGATAGACAATTGAACTAGAGAATAGCATCTTCACCATGCTTGAATCAGTTCCATTTAAGCCCAAAAACTCCTGCTCTATCTTTCGCTCTCTTCCTCGCTACCACACTCACATCTCCACAAGACACACTTTGAAATGACTTTACAACTCCTTATTTATATAAGACATTGACTTAGGAATAATCATCTAAGTCAAAAAACATCTACAAGAACATCCGCAAGACGTGTAATTCATCCAGTCAGCCAAACTTAGGAAGAACACCATCATCCGGAAGTTATGACAATTACAAGCTCAAACTCTAATGTGGACCACTAACATGAACTGGACATGGTCCAAGGACCACCGCAAGCTTGCCTAAATCACCAAGAACATCCACACTTCATCTGCTTACTGAAATCCTTATCTCCTTCATCCGGAACCTCAAAAACATAGACTGTCATCATTGTCACAATGGAATAGATGCTTGCGGACCTCTAGACCACTAACAAATTGAGTTATCACTTCACATGGACTTCTTGAACACTCCACCAAATCTGCAGAATAGGATATTGCATTTTTGGACCCCACCGGACCTATCTGTGTCACTCTGTCACCTCTGAACACCTGTCGAAACCGGTTTTACTTGAGCAGCCACAACTTCTTTAGATCTTCATGTGGACCTTTGAAATCTTTACTGGATCATCCTAAGATTCATATCTACAAACCCTTTGAACTGTATCCTCTGATAGTCATCTTATCTTGGATCTTTACCTTACTGTCTTCACTATTCTTCTCTATCCTTGATATGACTAATTTTCTCAATATCCTCAACACATAGCTCATCTAATCCTTGTCATCAATGCAACAGGAGTATGTTAACATCAATGACAACACCGATTAGGCCCATACTTGCAACAATCTCCCCCTTTGTCATTGATGGCAACATATGATGTGAAAAACTATTTTAACCATCAAGACAAGAACTTCTCCTTAGTGTCACAACTCCCCCTATTAGCAACAACCATTCACATGTCTTCTCTTCCTTTCCTGCTCCCCCTTTGATCATCAACCACTTGTTTTTCACATGTCTTCTCTCCCCCTTTGACATCAATGGCAAAGGGCAATTACTTGCAATCCCACCACTTCAGAATCATATTAGCTGCTCCCCCTGAGTAGCAGCTCCCCATTATTAATTAGGATCACAAGATATGACTATGATATCCACCAGACTGATGCACACCAGTGCACCTTAGTTCATCACTGGAGGGGCAATAACCCCTAACTTCTCCTTGAGATACTCAAAAGAGTCCTTAGGTAGAGGTCTAGTAATGATGTCTGCAATCTGATCCTTGGAAAGCACAAACTCCAATCTGACTTCATTCTCATTCACTTGTTCTCTCAAAAAGTGAAACTTGATGGATATATGTTTGGTCTTTGAGTGCAACACCAAATTCTTAGAAGTATTTATTGCACTTGAATTATCACAGAAGATTGTGATAGGCTCCTCATACTCCACTCTTATGTCTCTTAGCATTTGCTTCATCCACAAAACTTGAGTACAACTACCTGCTGCTGCAATATATTCTACTTTTGTAGTGGATAGAGATATTGCCTCTTATTTTTTGCTCAGCCAAGAAACCAATCTCTTCCCCAAAAAGAATGCTCCACCACTGGTACTCTTCCAGTCATCCACATCTCCTGCCCAATCCACATCTGTATATGCATGAAGAGAGAAGTTATGATCTCTAGGATACCACAAACCATACTCAACTATCCCTTTTAGATACCTAAAATTCCTCTTGATTGCCATGACATGAGATTCTCTAGGATCAGCTTGGAATCTAGCAACAAGACCAACAACATTCATAATATTAGGTCTGGTTTGAGTGAGATACAACAATCCTCCAATCATTGACCTATACTTTTTCTGATCAGTCTTAGGAGAGTCATAATCTTTGCTCAATTTACATCCGATTACCATGGGAGTACACATTGGTTTTGACTCTTCCATCCCAAATTTCTTCAACAATTCTTTCACATATTTGGTCTGAGATATGAAGATTCATTTCTTAGTTTGAATGATTTGTAGACCCAAGAAGAAATTCATTTCCCCAAGCATGGACATCTCAAATTCACTTTTCATTTGATTTGCAAAGGTTTTGCACATACTATCTCTTTCTCCAAAATGATATCATCAACAAATACTTCAACAATCAAGATATTTTCATGATCAATTTTGAAGTATAAATTACTGTCAGCAGTACCTTTGTTAAAACCAATCTTCAAAAGATGCTTATCCAATCTTTCATACCAGGCTCTTGGGGCTTGATTGAGTCCATACACTGCTTTCTTCAACTTGCAGACCATATCACCATGATCAGACAATTAAAATCCATCCGGTTGCTCAATGTATACTTCTTCTTCCAAGTCACCATTCAGAAAGGCATATTTGACATCCATCTGATATACTTTGAAATCCTTGAAGGCAGCAAAAGCAAGAAATAATCTGACTGCTTCAATTCTTGCCACCGGAGCAAAAGTTTCTTCAAAATCAACTCCTTCTATTTGAGAATAACCCTTGCAGACCAATCTGGCTTTATTTCTGATTACTTCACCAACTTCATTCAGTTTGTTCCGAAAGACCCATTTGGTTCCAATCACATTCTTGTTTCTAGGTCTAGGAACAAGATCCTAAGTGTGATTTTTCTCAATTTGCATCAGTTCTTCCTCCATTGCTTTAGTCCAATTTTCATCATTGCAAGCTTCATTCACTGTCTTAGGTTCAATCTTTGAAATAAAACAATATTCATCTGAATCTTGAGCAATCCTCCTTCTTGTTTGTACACCTTTTCTTTTATCACCTATGATCTGATCTTTAGAGTGGTTCAGTCTTACATACTTGGGAACTTTGGGAGTTTCTTGCACTTCTAATTCTTGATTAGGCTCATTATAACTCATCTCTTCCTCCTGATTTACCGGATCAGTTTGATTCTAAATTTTAGAAGGGGCTTGGGCTCCTTGAATCAGAACACCATTCTGATCATCTTCATCATATTCATAAAACCTTGAAGGTTTTTCAATTCCTTCATCAACCTTCACATTTGTACTTTCTATAATATTTCTCAGTCTCTTGTTATAACACTGATATGCTTTGCTTTGAGTAGAGTAACCCAAGAATATTCCTTCATCACTTCTAGCATCAAACTTGCCTAGATCTTCATCTCTTTTAATGTAACATTTGATACCAAAGACTCTGAAATACCTCACAGTAAACGTGATGCCAAACCAAAGTTCATAAGGAGTCTTACCAGTATTGCTTCTGATTTGAACTTGATTGAGAGTATAGACTACAGTGCTGACAGCTTCTCTCCAATAGATCTAAGGAACATTTGCTTCCATCATCATGGTCCTAGATGTTTCCTAGATGATCCAGTTCTTTCTCTCCACTACTCCATTCTGTTGTGGAGTCCTAGGAGTAGACAACTGTCTCTTTATTCCATGTTTCTCACAGAATTCTATGAACTCACTGGATGTGAATTCTCCACCTCTATTAGATCTCAGACATTTTAATTTTAATCCGGTTTCATTTTCTACCATAGCCTTGAATATTTTGAATTTCTCAAGAGCTTCTAATTTTTCTTTCAGGAAAGTAACCCACATCATTCGGGAATGGTCATCAATTAATAACATGAAGTATCTATCACCTTGCACACTCCTTATTCTTGCCGGACCACATAGATCAGTATGAACTAAGTCCAATAATCTGGTAGAAGATTGTTCCTTGCTTTTGAAAGAGACTCTGCTTTGTTTCCCCAATTGACATTCTTTGTACAAACTATTTGTAGGTTTCACCATTTTTGGAAGATCTCTTACAGCCTGAGTGTTGCTTATCTTGATGATATTATCAAAATTCACATGACACATCCTCCTATGCCATAACCAACTCTGATCAATTTGCACAAATAGACAACTTTTACCAATACCAACTAAATGGAAGATATTACCTTTTGTTTGAGTGCCGGATGCAATCTCTATTCCAGAACTTTCAAAGATCTGACATTTTCCATTCTTGAATAAGAGATCATAGCCTTTGTCCACCAACTATCCAACACTGAGAAGATTGTGCTTCAATCCTTCAACATACAGTACATTACCGGTTTTGTTCTTTCCATCAAAAGAAATAGTTCCTCTACCTCTGATTCTACCAGCAAAATTGTCACCAAACTTTACCACTCCTCCTTCATACCTTTCCAAATCTAAGAACTTATTTTTGTCACCTGTCATATGGTGAGAGCATCCACTGTCAATGAACCAATCATCCTTTTCTTCAACTTGGGCAGCCAGAGCTCTTTCTACAACTTTATGATTGGCAGATTTAGAGGGCATTGAATCTTCTTCCTTGATGGCAATAAACACCCAATCACTTCCGGATTTGTTTCCTGTCTCTAATTCATCATCTGTTACTCCTTCATTATCATCCTCTTCATGAACATAGTAACAATTCTTTTGGAACCTTGATCTGTTAAGATTTGGCCTTGAAAATATTTTTCGACACTTTGAGGTAAAATGACCAATCTTATTGCAGTTAAAACACTTAAAAGGCAATTTCCCTTCATACTTACCGGATCCTCTTGGCAGTCTTTTTACAATAAGGGCTTCAAGCTGAGCAGTTTCAACTTCTTCTTCTTCTAGATCTTTTCTTGCTTTTTCATACCATGATAGTTTCCTTGACGAGTTCTCTCCCAGATCAAACCTTTGTTTTCCTTTCACTGAAGCACTAGCTTTGAATGCAGATTCAATCTTGGGGGGACATCTCCAAACTTGGTCATTTCAAATGCGGCCAATTTACCAACCAATTGATCTCTTGTGACACTTGAATGGGCTCTGAATTCTTCAATGGCAGCAACCTTGATTTTATAATAAGCAGGAAGGGATCTGAGAACTTTGCCAACAATCTCATCTTCATCCAAGACTCCACCAGCACATCTAATGCCACAAACAAGCTCAATTACTCTTGGCATAAAGGTAGTGATATTTTCATCTTCTCTCATCTTTAGATTTTCAAATTTTCCTTTCAAACTCTGTAGCCTTGCACATTTAACATACTTGTCTCCTTCATGCAGAAGTTCCAGTTTTTCCCAAATCTCAAAAGTAGTTTGTAGATCAACAACATTTGTAATCTCTGAATTAGACAAGGCACTTATAAGGGATTCTTTAGTTCGTAGATTGTTTTCAGCATCTGTGATTTCACTTGTGGATTTCAGGCCATTCTGAGGAGGCGTATACTTTGTTGTAGCCATGGTCCAGTACTGCATTCCCATACATTGCAAGTGACATTGCATGTGACTTTTCCAAAGATTAAAATTGGTTCTATCAAACTTCAGACTATCCTTCTTGTAGGACAACATCCTGGATCTCCTCAGGTGGTTAAGCTCCTTTTAGCGAAAATTGGCTCTGATACCAATAGTTAGATTCAGGACAGAAAATTGAATTGGAGAATGGCATCTTCACCATGCTTGAATCAGTTCCATTTAAGCCCAAAAACTTATGCTCTATCTTTCACTCTCTTCCTCGCTACCACACTTACATGTCCACAAGACACACTTTGAAATGACTTTACAACTCCTTATTTATATAAGACATCGACTTAGGAATAATCATCTAAGTCGGCAAACATCTACAAGAACATCCGCAAGATGTGTAATTCATCTGGTCGGCCAAACTTAGGAAGAACACCATCATCCGGAAGTTATTCTTCAATTGCAAGCTCAAACTCTAATGCGGACTACCAACACAAACTAGACATGATCCAAGGACCACCACAAGCTTGCTTGAATCACCAAGAACATCCACACTTCATCTACTTACTAAAATCCTTATCTCCTTCATCCGAAACCTCAAGAACACAGACTGTCATCACTGTCACAATGGAATAGATGCTTGCAGACCTCTAGACCACTAACAAATTGAGTTATCACTTCACATGGACTTCTTGAACACTCCACCAAATCCGCAAAATAGGATATTGCATTTCTGGATCCCATCTAACCTATCTGTGTCACTTTGTCACCTCTGAACACCTGCCGGAACCAGTTTTACTTGAGCGGCCACAACTTCTTTAGATCTTCATGTGGACCTCTGAAATCTTACTGGATCATCTTAAGACTCATGTCTACAAACCCTTTGAATTGTATCCTCTGATAGTCATCTTATCTTGGATCTTTATCTTATTGTCTTCACTATTCTTCTCTGTCCCTGATATGACTAATTTTCTCAATATCCTTAGCACATAGCTCATCCAATCCTTGTCATCAATGCAACAAGAGTATGTTCACATCAATGACAACACCGGTTAGGCCCATACTTGCAACAAATAAATGCTGGGGCAACATTTCAGCGAGCAATGGACATAGCTTTCAGAGGCTTGATTGGTTAATGCATAGTCATATACATGGATGACTTAATAGTTTTCTCTAAAGATAGAGGAAACCATGTAGAGGACCTGAGAAAAGTGCTGAAGAAGTGTGAGAAATATGGGATATCCCTGAACCCTAAGAAGTGCATATTTGGGATAACCATAGGGAAGCTATTAGGCCACCTGATAACAAAAACTGGGATTATCATTGATCCTGACAGGGTGGAATCAATCATGAAGATGCAGCTTCTTGGAAGCAAGAAGGAGCTCAAATCTTACTTTGGTAAGATTAATTTTGTTAGGAAATTTATTACTGGCTTTACAAAGATTGTCAGACCCTTAAATTCCATGCTCAATAAGGACACTAAAATTGAGTGGACACCTGAAGCTAGAGCAGCTTTTGAAGATATTAAAAAAGCCATATCTAATGCTCCAGTTCTGATCAGTCCAGATTATACCAAGGATTTTTACATTTACTCATTTGCTTCATAGCATACATCTGTAGCAGTATTAACACAGAGAAATGAGGCCAAAGAAGAAAAGCCTATAGCCTTCATGAGCTGCCCTTTTAGAGATGCAGAACTTAGATACATGAATGTTGAAAGACATGCACTTGCTCTGGTTCGAGCAGTCAAGAAATTTAGGCATTACATTCTGAGAAGTAAAGTGATTGATGTAGTACCTGATGCAGCAGTGAAGATGCTTTTAATACAAAGTGAACCAGGTGAGAAAAGAGCTAAATGGATCACTGTCCTCCAAGAGTATGATATGGACATAACACCCATGAAGTTAGTAAGAGGACAAACATTGAGCTAGATGATATAAAAAATTGATCCTAATATCATGAGCCAGTAGTATGTTATAAATGCAACGGATGATGGAGAATGGTACTCAGACATCAAACACATCCTGATTAATAGAAGATGTCCCTTAAGATTGTAGGCCTCACAAAGGAGAGCCTTAAAGATAAGGTCACATAAATACATGATCAAAGGAGGAGTCCTTTTCAAGAAAAAATATGAGGGGATATACCTTAGATGCCTAGAAAGACAAGAAGCAGACAAGGTGTTAGTAGAGTTACATGATAAGTTTGGGACCACACATGGATCATCTTTAGCTACCACTCATGCTATCCTCAAGGTAGGGTATTACTGGCCCACTATTTTTAAAGATACTGCTGAACACATCAAATGTTGTCATACGTGTCAGGATGCTGCAAACAAAGAAAGATATGATACTCAACCTTTGCAACCAGTGATGGAGATGCACCCATTTGCTCAATGGGGAATGGACTTCATAGGACCTATCAATCCTCCATCATCTTCACGCCATAGGTATGTTTTAACTATTACTGATTACTATACCAAGTGGACTGAAGCTGTCAGTAGTAAGACATGTAATGCTGAGGATGTCATCAAGTTTTTGGAAAGAAATATAGTAACCAGGTATGGAGTTCCTTATGCTTTGGTATGTGATAATGGATCTACTTTTGCTTTAATTAAACTATCAAGTTGGGCTTTTGATTATGGGATCATCTTGAAATTTTCCTCAAATTACTATCCCCAAGGGAATGGACTAGCAGAATCCACAAACAAGGACCTATTGAGCATCATAAAGAAATTAATAGAAAAGAACCCAAGGGAATGGAACACCCTATTGAAATATGCCTTGTGGGTAGATAGAACCAGGAATAAGGCTGCATTAGGAAATTCTCCTTTTCACTTAGTATATGGGGTGGATCCCATCCTCCTTGTTAACTTGAAGATTCCTACACTACAGTTTGCACAAGAATACTTGGGCATAGATAATAAACAAAAAGTTAGGTTGCTATAGTTGATGCACCTAGAAGGAAAAAGAAGTGAAGCAATTGACTGATTTGCTAAACATAAGGCTGTTGTTAAGCGCTAGTTTGATAAGAGAGCTAGAATTGAGGCTTTTAGAATCTCAGATCTAGTCCTGATGTGGGACAAAGCGTATGAAAGGAAAGGTGATCATGGTAAGTTTGATAAACTCTGGATAGGTCCCTTTCAAATTTATGAAATTTTAGGAGACAACACCTATAGGCTTAAGACCTTAACTGGTGAGGATGTTCCATTACCAGTTAATGGACAGTTTCTCAAACACTATTTTCAAGCCTGAAGTAGTGCCATGATAGCCATGTGTATCATAGTGTACATTTTTGTATAGTTGTTTGTACAGTTTGTTTGTTTTGTTTGCTTTGTTGTGTTTCCTTAGCAGGGATGTTTATATTGATTTAGAGTATGTAGGAGTAGATTGACAACCACTGAAAACAATAAAAAATTTAGATTATTCAGGTTAATTATTTGAAATTTATGCATAACTTGTTGTGACTATCGTGAATGTGGAAAGTTGTTTGACTTGTGAAATTTTGTATTCAATAACTGTGGGTTGAGTATTCAAGGAAAGTTTCTCACAATGACACACCTAAAATCCTTGGGTTTTTTGAACATACCAGTGTAGATATTAGGTGAAAAATCAGAGGTCACCTTTGCTACCATTGCAATTCTCAGCTTAATTTCAGCAAGTGACCATTCCTTGCATCATGAAGTTACAACTACAATATCTTATGAAATCTCTATAAAAATATATAATAACTAAAATAATAAAATGAATTTTACTGAGAATCTAGATTAAGCCATCTAAGTAACTCTACTGGGGCTATAGACGCTCGCTAGTAGTGGGGCTCTACTTAGGAGAATTGTAACGATAACCTTGTCAGGGCTATGGACGCCTGCTGGCAGTAAGGCTCTATCTGGTTGGCTATGAGGGAATGACATCAACTATGTAGTCTAATGTCAGTCACTAGTTTGTTCAACTGATCTTCAAGATGAGGATTATTAATCACATGCACCCACTTAAACTAAAAGGAAGATTCATGCACCTTATTGAATACATTGAGTCTCAAGTTAAATGATGATTTGCAGAAAAGGTAGTTGGAAGTTATGAATTTATTTCATTCAGTTTCTTTTAATGGTTTTAATTTGATTGTTTTGTTTGGTTTCTAGTTGTGATATTCACAACACGCCCCATTTTACTCCTTAGCAAAATGAGGACCCCTGCTGTGGCTTTACTTTTGCTTGTGTGTGTGGGTCTATTTGGTGGTAAAAGGGAAAAAGAGAGTGAAAGTTGCAAACCTTGTTGAAAATAAAGAAAAAATTGTATTGAGTACCAAGGCAGAATATGGGTGGATTCCTTGTCAAAAATGAGTGAGGGTTGCTTTTTGAACCATGTAAAAATTCCATGTATTTTGCAAGTTATGAGTATTTTGGTAAAATGTACAATCGGGTTTATATGTTGCATATACAAAGTCTTTTGTATATCGGGTGCATACATATACAAGGTTGTTTGTATATCAGGTCATTGGTTTTACTTGTATGCATTTGGCTAACACTTTATTTTTACATGCAAGTCGCAGAACTAAAAAGTTTGTGAAATAGGGTTAAGTCATTGTATGTTTCGTGCTTTGTATGTATCTTACATACAAAGCCGATATGCAGTGAAATATACAAGGCCAATATACATGTCGTGGAATTGAAAAAGTATTAAGGTTGGTTTTTTGTTGTATGTTTTGTGCTTTGTATACATGTTTTGAAGGCATACATTGCGATATGCATTGCGCTCATACATGTCGCGGAACCGAAGGGTTATGAAAAGAAGTTAAATGGTTGTATATTCAACGCTTTGTATGTATGTTTCGAAACATACATTGCTTGATACATACAAGCTGGAATTCAAAGGAAATTAAAATCTGATATAAGAGATGCATCACACCTGAATGTATATCAAAAGGATGCATTATGCTTTATACATCACAGACCCGAAGGTAAGTAAAATGTGGTTTACAACGGGGTTGAAGTCCGACAGGGACATATAAAGGATGTTGTTTGTATCCCAGAGATACAAGTAAAAAGGTAAGGTGGACCCCACCATTTGCATATTGGCTTGTATGATTACAATGTATGTTTACAATATACAAGCCGGTATATGGAGAGCGGATGCGAAGGAAAAATTAAACACAGAAAACTCTTTGTATGTTTTAACACTTGTATATTTGCAATGTACCTATCTGATATACAAAGAATTTAAAGGCATCAGAAGAGATAAAGATAAAGGGGGGGTTGCATAAGATTGTTTGTATATGTGCATATACAAGGTAATATACAAGCCGGATGTCAATAGGGGTTTAATACAGAAAATTCTTTGTATATTTGAATGCTTGTATGTTTATGGCAAAAGGTTAGATTCGAGACTAAAAAGTGAATTTTAATTCCATTTTATTGACTTATGTATGTTGGCAGGTATGCAGGTGTTAGTGAAGCCATCACGGTTACGAAGACAAAGTAAAGTTAAACAGTCATCAGGCATCGGCAGAAAGATAAAAGCTCGACCTGACAAAGGGAAGTTACGCCGATGAACAAACAAATGCATGTCGATAGGAATTGCATCGGCCAGAAAGATGAGATCGGCGTGCAGGTAGATATAAAGACAGAGCTTTAATGGTGATGACATCACAGGTGGATCGGATCACAAAAGATCGCAAACGAAGCAGGAGGAGTAAAGGATTTCAATGCGGAGAAAAATATAGGTGGAAAGAAACATTATTAAAAGGAACAACAGTTATTTTGGTGACTGTTAGGGTTTCCAAGGGGCATCCTTACACTCACTATGGGTATGCTGCTTAGAGATTTTTGGCGGGATTTGTTTTCCATCGATTGATGCTGCACTTGAAGGGTGGACTGTTGATTGACTAGGGTTTTGGAACTGTATTGGGGATAATCAGAGCTATATATTGGACCCCTTTACTTTATAAGGAAAAGGAAGGTCAACCATTTTAAATCTGACTGAGACAATTTCATGTAGGAGATCAGATTACTGAGACTAATGAGGACTGAATTGTTGAAATGTCAAGGTTCTTTCTTCAGATCATTGTAAATGTACTTGTTCTAAAGTATTCTAGATGAAGATGAAACTTCAGATTACATCCTGATTGTAAACTTTACGTAATCTTTAAGTTGATTTCTGGATATGTAATGGTGAATGCTATGTTCAATAGAAGCACTTTCATATTATTGCATGTTGTTGTCAACTTTTCCTTTGAAGATTTGCACTGGATCATGCGGATTTGTGGAATGTCCTGGTGAAGTATGATTCTAGTTTTCTTCTCTTCATTGCTGTATCGGAACATGTATGTGGATTAGTGATCTCAGTCAAGTAATTTTGGGAATCTCATTCTTTAAACCCTATCTTTGTCATTTCTTTTTCTTAATTTCATTAAATCACTTCCATAGCTGCAAATCAAGATAAATAATAAGCAAAATAGAGAAATATGCTAACATCCCATAGATAACTGAATATCATTAGCATATTTGAGCTAAATGCATGTAGTGTTGAAAATATCATGTAAAGAATTACAAATAATGGTAGAAATCATGCAAATATCAACCTGTAGGCACATTATCTGAGTCAATTCATAGTGTAGAGGTAGAATTGTTGGAGATTTATACAGAGCAGATATAAAGGACAAGATATTTGGAGAAATACTGATGAACTTTGCAGGAACAATCGAAGTACATAAGGCCCCTGAATGATTAACAACAACACACATCAACCATTGAGCAACATCAGTAGATTATGAACTAATCAACGGAGACTTGGGATCATGAATTCTTTGAATTCATCGTATCTTTCAAGATAAATAAGGGTTGTTGTGTAACTTTTATTTCATGTTTGGTTGTGAGTAACATCATCACCAACAAATATTACTGGCCCACTATTTTTAAAGATACTGCTGAACACATCAACTATTGTCATATGTGTCAGGTTGCTGCAAATAGAGAAATATATGCTGCTCAACCCTTGCAACCAGTGATGGAGATGCACCCATTCGCTCAATGGGGCATGGATTTCATAGGACCCATTAATCCTCCATCATCCTTAGGTCATAGGTATGTGTTGTCTATCATAGATTATTGTACCAGGTGGGCCAAAGCAGTTAGCAGTAAGACATGTAATTCTGAGGATGTGATCAAGTTCTTGAAAAGCAACATAGTAACCAGGTATGGAGTTCCTTATGCTTTAGTATGTGACAATGGACTTGCCTTTGCATCATTAAGATTATCAAGCTGGGCTTTTGATCATGGAATCATTTTGAAGTTTTCTTCAAATTATTACCCTCAAGGGAATGGATTAGCAGAATCTACGAATAAGAACTTATTAAACATCATAAAGAAATTGATAGAGAAAAACCCAAGGGAGTGGAATACCCTATTAAAGTATGCATTGTGAGTAGATAGAACTAGGATGAAGGCTGCATTGGAAAATTCTCCTTATCACCTAGTATATGGGGTGGATCCTATCCTCCGTGTCAACCTAAAGATTCCTACACTGTAGTTTGCACAAGAGTATCTAGGAATAAATAACAAACAAGAAGTCAGGTTACTTCAATTAATGCATCTAGAAGAAAAAAGGAATAGAGCAATTGATCAATTTGCTAAGCATCAGGCTGTTGTCAAATGCTAGTTTGATAAAAGAGCCAGAGTTAAGGATTTTAGAATTTCAGATTTAGTCCTTATGTGGGATAAAGCACATGAAAGGAAAGGAGATCATGGTAAGTTTGATAAACTTTGGATAGGTCCTTTTCAAATTTTAGAAATCTTAGGAGATAGTACCTACAGGCTCAAGACTTTAACCGGTGAGGATATCCCATTGCCAGTTAATGGACAGTTCCTCAATCATTATTTTCAAGCCTAAAATAGGGTCATGTAAGTCTAATGTATTATAATGTGCATATTGTATAGTTGTTTGTGCAGTTTTGTTTTGTTTGCTTGCTTGTCTGTTGAGTTTTGTTTTGGTTAGTCAAGATGATGCAACTTATCACCCTAAGAAACCAAACCAATTTGTAAGGATTCAAGTGATGAGAACAAATTCCTATATAGGTTATGATTCATTTTGAGAAGTATCGGTGATCAAGTCTGTGGTATCCTTTTCATCATGGTGCCTTTTCTTAACTGAGGTGATTTTTCACAATGACTCACCTAACACCCTTGGGTTTGTGGAACACATAAGTATAGGTGTTAAGTGAAAAATCTAAAGGGACTCCCTTGCTACCAATGTAATCTCTAACCTAAATCAACAAGTGACCATACCTTGCACATTGAGCTTACATGATGATATCATATGAACAAAGAATAAATATTGAAAATCCAAAAGGAACAAAATTAAGCCATCTAAGTAACTCTACCAGGGCTATAGATGCCTACTGGCAGTGGGGCTCTACTTAGGGGGATTGTATAGATAACCTTGTCGAGGCTATGGACGCCTGCTGGCAGCAAGGCTCTATCTAGATTGGCTATGAGGGATGATCCCAAAATATGTAGCTTAACATCAATTACTCATGCTTTCAATTTACTTTTAAGATGAGGATAATTAATCATTTGCACACACCTAATCCCTTGCTAGCATTGTTGCAATGATGAAAATCATATCATTCAGAAAGGTCATAATACTTATACTCAGAGAGAGTTAAAATGCTATGTTAGAATGTGATCACATCACTTGACTCATTGGAATTTGGTTATTTTCTTTAGTGGCAAGTTGTTGTGTGGTTACACAAGACGCCCCATTTTGCCTTTACAAAACAGGGACCCAACTTTGCTTTTTACATGTGGCTTGCTTGTTTTTTGCTTTGTGTGGTTTGGTAAAATCAGTCATGCATGTAACCTTGTAGGAGGGTGGATTTACCATTGGATGAGGTCAGTAGATAAAATCATCCGTTTCCATTATTAACCTCGAGGTTGGAAAATATGCAAAATTCTAAGTAGGTTCGTCTTTTAGATCACCCCAAAATTATCTAAGGAAAGAAAGTTATGATCAATCAAAGTTTGGTCAAACCTGATATTACCTGGGTGGGGGGTCATATTTCTAATATTAGTCATATTTGATAAGATCACCCAGATATAGAGTCATCACCTGACAATCACTAGGTGTGAAATGTGCAAACGTCAAATTTAAATAAGAGCCGACACCTACCTGTCAAAAGACTTCGCAAATTTGGGGGGTCATATTTTCTAATATCAGTCATCTTATGAATATCACCCTTTTCGTAAATATCACCCTATGTCAATATGACAGTGACATCACCCAATTCCAATGAATGAAAGAAATCACCCCAATGATGATATCATAGTTCCATTTGAACCACAGGGGGTTATATATCCAATATCTGTCATATTTCTTAATATGACGATGACATCATTAAAACATGATAACTAAACGACATCGATGACATGATGATGTTACCATGATCTTTTTCAAAGCATGGAGGAGGGGGTCATATTTTAGATACCCCTGATATTATTTCCCTGACCCGATATACATCAAAGTCAAATGGTTGACCGTATCACCCGGTTCTTTGCACATAGTTATCCCACGTAAATGAGAGGGTCATATTATCCAAGGGGGGTCATATTTTTGAATATCCCTGATCTTACAAAGATCACCCCCTTTAACATTAAATGCAATTAAAGAGGTAGATGAACTCCCACCGATTACAAATACAAATTGAACACTTGGCGACATCTACAGATTCCCTGCAGATGATCGACGGATTTAATCAAGACAACGTATTTTACCCTAATTTGTCCTATTGACCTATTTAAGGGTAAAATTCAAAGTTCATTTTCATTCACCTTGTGATAAATCAAGAAATTATAGAGCTTTGGAGTTAAATCCTCAACAACTGCCTGTCAACGGATTGAATCCTTCAACGTAACGAAACGGAACGGGTGATCTTGCACATTTACAGTCTTTCCTCATAATCACTCATTTAATCAAAAGAAAAGAATTATCAGGTAAGTAACTACAAACCCTTCCCATTGTCATTTTTTGAAATTCTAGGTAGAGTATTTGTCTTTACTAGGGGAAATTCTTGTGACAATACGTAGGAAGGTAAATGAAAGGTAATATACAGAACATACATGAGATAGTAGAAGTATATGATATTTTTTGAGAAAATACATGTGCATATCATAGGGTAAAATATATTATGTCTATTGTAGGAATTCATGGCTGATGTCAGGAGAAATAGGTCTAAGGTGGAGTTCCTCAAGCCCATGTTTGTGCAACTAGAGGGGGTACAATTCAAATATGGAGTCATTGGTGATACACATCAAGGGGATACAAACCTGGCTATATGGTCAACAAGATTGGATAATGATAAGGATAATCCTATTCTGGATGGGGTGTTTATCTCAAGTATGTGGCATGTAGCTGGTTTTCCCTATGCTATGGATGCTCCAGAATTGGTAGTGGAGTGTGCAAGAAATTACAACCTAGAAACCAGATGGGTAGAGAAGCATGGAAGGGTATATGCAGACTTTTTAGTTAAGGGGATTATTGCCACTTTCAATTTACCAGTTGGGAAAAAGATAGTGAATGTGGACTTGCATAAACTGGAAATAGAGTATAATAATAACAAGAAGAATGCGAGGAAGAAGATGTACCAATGGAGATCAAAGAGTAGTACTTATACTACCTCAGCCAAGCTACCAGTGCATTTGTACAAGTTTGACTTTGATGATGAGTACCAATATATGATTTCCCTACTGAGCATGATGACTGGCAGGCCTCATGCTAGAAATTTCAAGAATTGGATGTTTGGGATCATCTAGATGGTCTTATATGGAGACAACCAACCCCTATGGGGTAAGATCATCAATGACACATTGGATGAGGGAATGAGGAGCCTGGGAGGACATACATGTTTTTTTTACATGACTTCATATGTGGTGTACTCTTGTGCATATAGAGGAACATTTGATGCTCTGAAACTGGTTGGCAAGGCTGGTTCTAAGGCTAATGATGCACACATATGGGGTCATTATCCCCAATTGCAAAGGAAGGTATACCTCCAAGACTATAAACTGGTAAATGATGCATTCTCCATGCATATGGTTAGAACTATGGAGGATAGAACTAAAAGGCTGAGCATGGAAGCTCAAGAAATTATCTATCGACATGGAGCATGATTTATCCAATTTGCTACTTTCTCATATATTAGGATCGAGGGATTTGAGGGATAACCTCTTATGTTGCCAAGATACCCTACTGATTGGATCATCTTGATGGAATTTGTTAGGCAGGTATCTACCATAGTTGAAGCCTATAAGGCACAGAAGAAGATACCTCTAGTTTTGTTTCTAGTATCTATGGGCTGGTACATGTGCCCAGATTCAAAGAGTATAAAACATGCTATTGGGGGGTTGAAACTTATGTACTTACAACCATTTCCTTTGGCCAAATCATATGATCCTTATGGTAGGATGCAGAAGGTTTTGGGAAAGCAGATACATCAAAAGCATCTAGAGGACTTTTGGACTAATTGTGATGATGAGGCTGAGGTGAGAAGAAGGAAATATCAAAGACTCACCTTGAATCAAGTCAAAACCTTTGACTGTATCCTGGTGCTAGTACAACTACGTAAAGATGATGGGAAAATAATGTCCAATGAATATGAGGACAAAAATATGTATAATGACACCATATCAGCCCCAGATCTTACACAACAGGAGGATATAACCCTAGATCAGCTGATGAATGGGGTGATCCAGCTAACCTAGGCATGGGTAGATGCAGAAATGGCCAAACTAAAGAAAAGGGGCATTGCCCTTACTGTTGATACTAAGAAGAAGATACAAGAAGTGTCTGACAAGGAATATGATGATTTCCTCACTGAAAAGAGGAAATCTAATGGAGAGAGATTGCCCATAGAAAAGTGGAAGAAGATCCCCCCTAAAAGTGAGGAAAGTAAGAGTGAACCAAAGGGAGTGATTATAGAAAGGGTCGCCACTAGGGCTGTGGGTGCAACCACATCAGCTCAGTCATCCACCTCAGAGATGTAACCTCCACTAGAAAAACTAGAAACTAAGAGGATTTTAAAGTCTACTGTTGAGACTCTAGAGGTACAAGTGGAAGGGCAGGCCCTGCAACATGAATTAGAGGAGGAGGACCCCTTGGAAGAAGAATAATTAAATGAAGAACCCAAAGAGGATGACTTGCTGATAGCAAGAAAGAAGAGGAAGGGGATGCCATTGATGTCACCACCCAAGAAATAGAGAACAACGATGAGGGGAGGTGTCCATGCTGAGCCTATCATGTTGAGAGGAGTAGGTAGTGAAGTTTTCAGGAAAGAGCTGCAGCATGATGTTCCTCTTCCAACAATAATTAAATTCAAAACTGAAAAGGCTGAGGAGAAAATGAGAGAAATGCTTAGGACAGGTAAGGAGATTCCTTTCTCCTTAGATGATACAGTAGATTTATCTGATGATGAGGTGGTCCAAGACATGACCGCTCAGTATATGGAAACTCTGGTTGCCAACACCAGAATGACTCCTCATGGAACTCCATCAGCTAGGATGAGGGTGTTGGAAGAAGGAAAACAAATTGAGGAAATGAAACAAGGTAGTCCGGAAAGAGTAGCCCAACAAGTAGGGCTGGACAATTTGGTTGATTAGGTTACTAGTCTTGCAGTCATAGACTTAACATATAGGGGTGATATAAGCCCAAACAAGAATGACAGTGCACCCAAGGAGCCAAAGAGGGGTAAAGTGGTAGAGCATACAGTAAAGGATAGTACTGCTCTTGATGAAGGTCAGCAACAACATGAGGCACCCATAGAACCAAAAGTGATAGAGGTCCTACAGAAGAGTGGGGGTGATAAGGGAGTATCAGACATCGAAGCTGCTCGGGCCCAGGGAGGTTCATCATTGCCTCAAAAGGAACATGATCAAGAGGTGTTACTCGAAGATGTTCATGAAGAATAGAGCATGCCTCCACTACATACCGAATGGGGAGAGTCATTAGAAGTCCCAAGGATAGAGGATAAGTTAGGTCAAGAGGACCCCAAGCCACAAAGTATTAATTCCACTACAGGTGGAGAACAGGAAGTGACCCATGATCAGGGTGACCCTCAAGGGCAGAATACACATGCCTCCCAAGAGGTTAATGGACCACAGAATGAGAAAGATAACAAAGAAGATGAAAATCCAAAGGAGGGATCACATAATGAAGAACAAGATTAGAATGTGGATATTCAATAGAATCCTCCTTTACAAAAGGAAACACCTCAATAGGAGGAGTTCCAACAAGATCCCCCTCATGATGAATTACATGAGAAGAAATTAGGAAGGCGCCGTCCCCACTGAGGATAGAGTATAATACTGGGGAGAAAGATATCCAAGATATAAACAAAGGTCACCAAGAATCTGGAGGTGATATACCTCATTGGCTTAGAAGGGAAATACATATAGAGCCAAAAATGTCAGAGGTCCAAGATTTTGATGTCTCCTCTCTATTTGCTAAAAGCATGATGAAACCAAGAAGGAAGGTGAGGTTGACATCTGCTATAAAAAGAGATCCTACTACAGGTAGGAGGACCACATAGGTAGCTCTCCCCATAGTTGAAAAGGAAAAGGGAAAAGTAAGCCAGGGGTAATTTCAAATCATGAATGTCAATCTAGGTTTTTCTAATGAAGACCAGGAGGGTCAAGAAGGGAAGGATATTATTGATTCTTTAACCCAAAGGGTGAAGAAGGAGAAAGAGAAAAATAAAATAAATAAGGAGCACATTGCTCAGTTGCATTCTTTCATAAAAGGGTTAATTAACCCTGATCATGTACTAGTTGATCCTGCAGTTCCATTAACAATCATATCACAAGAGGATGTCACCAAATTGGACCTGATGAAACATGAAGCAATGGTGATGGAAAAATGGATGTTTTCAAACTCAATGGGGCTGAAGATGTATTAAGAACCTCCCTGCAGAGGTGGGATTCTTTGAGTAACTTGAAGAGGAAGGTGGAATGAATGCAGAATGACACTGGAAAAAGGTCATTCCAATTAGAAAAGGACCTGAGTGCTTTGAGTGAGATGAAGAGAATTGATTCATAGATTCTAATAAGTAATAAGGTATTAGACAACAATACTACCCTGCTAACAGGTATATGGTATGAAGATATCCGATTTGAGTGTGATGTATTGAAGAAGTGCAGTGGCAAGCTTAGGGATATCAATGTCAAGCTACATAGTATGATGGCGTATGAGGCAGAGACTCTTGAAGCTTTAGAAGGGAAAATAGAAGGTAAGATTGAAAATTAGGATGCAAATTTTGCTATTAAGGCTTTGCATGATAATTTCAAGCCACTAGAAGATGACCCTCTCACTCACTTGACCGAATAGGTAATGAATAGAATCATGAGAATAAAGGTTAAAGTGGAGACATACAATAAGACATTAAATAGCAAAAAAGGCAAAATGGAAGCTCTCAAGGCTAAGTTTCAATCTCATGAACATGCAATAGTAAAATCCAAGACCCAAGATGGAGGAGAGGTTGATAAAATAGTGCAAGCATATGAATCCATCAGGACAGTAGGAAAGGTCCACATGAAAGAGAATGTTTATCAAAGTGATAGTGATAATGAAAGTGATGAAGATGAAGAAAATGATGAGCAAGAAGAAAGTGAAGGTAAAGAACATGAAGAGTAAGTATAGATGCATCACTAAGAGAACATATGCATGGGATACTTATAAATAGCGAGTCATACAGATGGTTGCAAGCTGGCAACCTGTGCCATGGATTGAAGGGTTGACTAAGTCACAAGAGGATTGTCATCCGTTGATCTAAATTGATAAATCTTGACCGTTGGTCAATTGTAACTACCTCCTCACCTTGTTCTATAAAAGGTGCAGGGGTGCAATCTTTTAGTTATTCGAAACTTAATTGAAATCTGATTGCTGAGGAATTCAGGACTTATTTCAAAGTTATTGTGAATGTGCATGTGTTGCATACTTAATGAAAGAGAAGCTATTTTGATTACAAATCATTGTAAATCCCAAGTAATTTGTGAGTGGAATCTAGATATATGCATTGATTAGCTGCGTCCCTTGGAGTGCTTTTCAGCCTACATGTATTATTTTGATTCTTTGTTCCTTGAAGTTAGCATCAACCATACCTAGCTGTGGAACAACCTGGCGAATTATGGTTTGATTTCTTCTCTTCATGATTGTATCCTAAGTGTATGTGATTCAATAACTAAAGGTTCACTAAAATTAGAAGTATTCTTTTAAATTTCTTTGAATTTCATTACAAATCATCTCCACAATTGCAAATAACACACAATCAAAAGTAAATAAACATGAATTATGTAGATATCTCTTAGGCAATTGAAAATATAGATCATATTTTGAATGGAAGCATGTTAAATTGATAAATATCATGCAAATATGGATAAATATCCATGAAGAACACATAAATATCTACTTATAGATACATCATTTAAATAAATATGCAGTGTAGAAGAATGTGTGAGTTCATAATGATCAATTATCAGAAGAATTGATCAAACTTACAAATATAACAGTAATCTTTGGAAATAGAGTAGAATTAACCTCTCTGTAGAGTAAATTTATAGAATACATTACAATATTGATCACCTAAGCAAACGTAAGACCCCTTGAAATGGAAAACATCATGTCACATCAACCTCTGAGTAACGTCAGACGATCATGACCTGATCAATGGAGCCTTGGAGTCATCAATTTATCTCAAATTGATCATACTTTACAAGATAATAAAGGTTTGTTGTGCAAACTTTTATGCATGTTTTTATAACTAACAATCATCATCAACAGTACGCATGAATACACTACAAGTCATGGGGTATACACTTGAATACACATAAGACATGAAGCATATACATGAATGTATGTAAGGCATGAAGCATATACATGTAAATACAAGTAATATACACAAAGTATGCACATGGATACACGTAAGTCACAATGCATCCCTGAATACACATAAGTCATGAAGTATACACATGAATACATGTCAATAATGAAGTATACACATGAATACACGTAAGTCATGAAGTATACACTTGAATACATGCCAGTCATGAAGTATACACATGAATACACTACAAGTCATGGGGTATACACTTTAATTTTCCTATATTCTAGTTATTATTTTATATTACTAGGTACTTGCATTGTGTCCTTGCCACCCGAGTCCTTCATTTCCTATATAACTTTTATGATTTTTGGTATAAAGGACTACAAAACATTTGGATGTGAGCCTACTTGTGTTGCATCTATGAAGTGCACTACAATTTGTATTGCATATTCTTTCTAAGATCTTCTCTAGATTCCATATTACTCTAGGTTTCTATTTCTATATCCACTTTCTAGATTTTATTACTATATTCTTAGTTTTTCTATTTTCTCTTAGTTGAAAAGAAAAAAACCATAGTACTTTGTCTAGGGAATGAGCATCTAGTTTTGATTAGGTAAAAGACATTTAGATACATTTAAATCACTATGTTAGATTATATATCAAAAACTATATTTTTATGTTTTAAGATACCTATCTACAAGAAATTAGAAGGTTGAAATAAATAAAATCAATTTCCCCCTATTACAATAAGAAGAGTGGATGATAGAGGAAAACAATCAAGGAGAAGGGAACAAGTAGGTGTGGAGTAATAATATGGTTGTAATGTCAATGCAGATTCCCCAAAGGGAAAAAGAAAGAAATGTCCCAAAGAGATGATAGAGTGAAAAAGATAACGAAAATAAACCAATATAAAAATAGGATCCGAACAAGTAAGACTATGCCCTGAAGAGTGTAATGGTCGGTGTGATGATAGAGTGGTAAATGAGATGAAAGAGAAGAAGGTGAAGTTTCAAATAAAGTTGATAGAAGATCAAAGATCGGAAAGTAACAAGAGATAATATGATTATAAGTGATAAGAGAAATGATGTAGAAGGATAATATGGAGAATAGTTTGTAGGAAAATAAGGTATGGAGGCACAAGGAGTCACAACATATTCAAGTGAATTTCATAATGCCATCCTAATCTTATACACCAAGATGGTAAGAAAATTTCTTTCAACTATAAAATAGAAGTACACCATGTTAATGGAAAAGTGGAAGTGTATAGGAGAAGTGTATAGTGTAAGTACGTGAAATGTAGGATATAGGAGATAATGTGAAAAGACAAGGGACTAGCATAGAGATTTGCATGAATCATTCAAGGGACTAGTCAATGTGTGATCTTGGGTTTCATGAGAATGAGGGAAGGCAAGTGTATAAGGGAATTGTGGATGAAGGAAGTAAAGTGATATGATAAATTAGGGATCCAATTTTTGATCACGTAGACCATAAGAAAGGGAGAAGAAAACATCTGTAACTCAAGATTTCAATCCTAGACTTAAATTGAAGGATAGCCTATAGGTTGATTCAATATAAAAAGAACTAGAGAAGTGGGACTACTTGATCAAGTGGAGTATTTTTCTTTGACTTACTTTAATTTTTGAGATATATGGATTTGAATTGCTTTGATTAGCACATGCTTTTTATTTTTATTTTCATTTATTTTTATTTCTTTTTTGGTAGGGATGTCACCCCCATAGCCTAACCCCATGAAACTAGGAGGATGTGTTCATCACCAAAGGATAGACCCAATGAGTACATACATCATTTTATTGTGCATACAAATAAAAGATTGATTTATTTGAGAACTCTAAAATTGATGAGCTAGAGGAAGGGTGATCCACCTATGTGCCTCTATGAATAACTAGTGAGGTCATATATTGGGAAGGTAGAAGGGGGAAACAAGAATACATGAACCTAATCATGGAAAGGCTAGATAGCATAAGTTAAGTGTAGATAACCTAATAGTAAATGTAATAATGACATAGTGGAATGTGGATGGCTTGAAGATCTAAGTCTAGCATCACTATGTCAAAGAACTTATCATGGAAAGAGAGAGATAAGGAGTGCATGAGATTCATGATAGGGAGGAGGTAAGTAGCATGATAGAGTTCAATACACGTAAGACATGAATCATATACATGAATGCATGTAAGGCATGAATCATACATGTAAATACATGTAATATACAAAAGTATACACATGGATACACATAAGTCATGAAGCATACAGATGAATATACGTAAGTCATGAAGTATACACTTGAATACTGTTTAGGGGAAAATTGGATTTGTTAATGTTTTAGTATTTTAAATGTTTAAATCCACCTCTCCACTATACATTCAAGAATCTAGGGTCGAGTGATGAGCACTATCATACCCTAGGTTGCTTGTGAGATGTAGGGAAACTTGGATTAGGGAATTTAGTTATCAATTTTCCTTCTCCTATGCTCAATTGACCATTAAAACCCTAATTATGCAAATACAACAACAAATTGATGAATAACGAAAAAAGCTCTTGCAGATAGGAGTAAAATACCAAATCATAGAGTACCTATTTTCAAGGCTTCGAAGCAGAATAGTCAGGGACACTAGAGCGGGTGCCCAAGTCCAAGGTACTAGTTTCTTCATGGGATCCGGACCTCCTTCCAACACTGATCAGCCCTGTAACTTCTATTTTTGGGAATTTGTCTGCGGAGGACACTAGAGCGAGCACCCAAGTCTTGGAAATGCTCTTGTGTCCTACTTTTCTTTAGATCCCAAATCCTTGATGCCTGCCAATCCTTCCTGCAACTTCACTTTTCCCAAATGCCACACCTATAACCTACAATCATAAGATTTAGTTTGGGGGTTGTGGCATTTAGAGGCTTGCCTTAGTCAAGCCTCGGAGGACACTTAAGTCTTCAAACACCGTTATAAGATAAAAGAGTGTGTGCCCTTGTGAGGCAGAGGCAAAAACTAAAGGAATCAATGATGAAAACACAATGTTATGTCACCTTGTAGTGAAGCTCTCATGGGAGGAAGATGCTCTTCATTCCATGAGGAAATTGATGCTCAAAACTACAAATATCAACATACAAAACACACAAGTCTACTCTTGCAACATAATGAAAGCCTTGAATCACCTTAAGAACACAATAGCTTGCTAGTAATCATCTTCTAGTTTACAAATGAATACCTAAGCATGCTTATATATGCAACTACAAGTACTCTTGCCAATATTTTAAAAATCAAAACTTATCGTGTCAGCAAAAGGACCAAATCACGGTCATAAACTGACACCCAGAAATTAGGGCTGCCCCAAAATAGGGCAAGACTAGGGCACAGGCGCCCAAGTCCTCCCCCTTATTTTGGGTAGGGTACAACTCAAGGGGTCCTCCTAGGTCCACTTTGCCATGAAACCTAGGTCTCATTCCATTGGGATGCCAAAATATGAATTAAGATGTCCTAAATGCATGCTAAAGACTCGAGAGCTAAACCTTATGAGGGAAAAGCCCCCAAGGGGACATTTTCTGATGTTACATTTAGCCCCCACTTTAATGTATGTATAAACATGAGGCCAATACATTTATTAAAGTAAGGTCACAAACACAACAAACACGCCAAGCACAGAGAAGAAACACCAATCACATAGAAGACAGTAACAGGTGTAGATTAGGAAATCAAATCAAGTTAGAAATACAAACTAAAATGCATAAACACACAAAAGCTATACCTCAACAAGAAGACCCAATCTCATCAAGGGAAAGGAAACTTGCACCCAAGAGCTCCTAAGACATGATATTCCCTAAATGATGAATGAAATGTGAAATTCTATTACTCTAATTGCAACTCACTAATTAGCTCAATAGATATTTGGGAATGGTAACATTAAAAAAAACTTGGATCCTAAAATGGGTTGAGAGATGTTGTCTTTATAGAGATTTTGGAGGGATTTTGATCCAAGGGTGGAGATTGATTTGGAAGATCAATGGTGGAGGATAACAGTGATGTGGAGGGCCTAGATTTGATCTTGGAGGAATGGAGGGCTAGGAATAAAAGTAAATCTTTTATTCATTTTGGGGAAAGGAGGAATTAAATGAGTATGGGTGAGATGGAATATTTATGAATTAAAGATTCATATGGGGAATGTAAAATGAATTAAAAATTTATTTGGGGATAAGTGGAAATAAATGAGTATGGGTGAGGTAAGGGGTTGTAAGAAGAATTAATTGTGATGTGGGATGTTTTTAAATAAAAAATTGACTTATGTGGATTTATTTCAATTTTTTATTTGGAGGATGTGGGGAAGGGTGTTAAGCTAGGTTTGACCACTCAAATGAGAGGTTAGGATTAATTAAATATAGGTTTTATTTAACTAATCCTAGGGCTAGGATGAGGTAGGCTAGGGTAGGTAATTAAATAATAGCTATTTAATTACCTAGGGTAGGGATAGGTCAATTAATAGGCTGAATTAATTAGTTAAACATGGTTTAGCTAATTAATTAGATTTAGTGAAAAGGGGGAAATTGATTAAATAAATATTACATATTTATTAAATCAATTGGCTAAGGTTTGGGACTATTGAATTAATGAAATTAATTCAATTGTTGGGGATTAAATGATGTAAAATTAGGTGATAGAGGGATAATTAATTCAATAAAAATTTAATTAATTGGTTAGAAGGGAAATTGGTATGTTTAGGGATGTCAGGAATCAGTTTGATAGTCAAAGACATTTTTAGGTGTCTACATTTGCCCCTCTTTGACGTGGCGTCAGGACCTAGGAGGGAAGTGGCGTCAGGTCGAAGGAAAATATGCTCTAGCTACCGGAAAGGAATAAGATGGGTAAGGGATGCCCCCTCAAGAGGTCGGCAGAAAGAAATAAAAATTTTCTGGGCGAGTTCTCGAAAGGATGCGATGGGAGTGAAAGTTGAATAGGGGATGAAAAAAGAAGATGGTAGGAAGAGAAACAGAGGAAAAAGGTTAGGATCTGCACCCTGGGGGGGAAAAGAGTGGGGGGGATGACATGGCATACTATATTAGGAGAAGTGGGCCCTAAGAGTGCCACATTTGTACACATTGACTTGGTGAGAAGAAGGAGCAGAGGAGAGATGGCAGAGTGCAACCCCCAATTCCCGCATATTCGACACATCTCTGAGCAGTTTCAATCATTTGGCTGGGCATTGGCGGCTAGACCCTAGGTACGGCCTAACCCTAGCTTTGTGATTTTTTGATTTGCGTGCATTTTTGGGGTTCAGGAATTGGGTTTTGCAATGGTGGCACTATCGCGAGGACGCATAGTGCCAAAAGTTAAGTAGATTAGCGCTATCCACTAGGGTAGCATAGAGGCGGTTTTCTGCCATCTGTTTGGCATTTTAGCACTATCTTTTAGCATAGAGGTAGTTTTTTGCCATCTATTTGGCATTTTAGCGCTATCTTCTGAAATAGCGCAATGTGTGGAAGAATAGGGTTTTAGCGCTAAATGTATGGTAGGATAGCACTATGTTGTGAACTAGCGCCATTTAAAGTATTAGCGCTATATTGTGTGTTAGCGCTATTTGTAGGATTAGCGCAATGTGCGGTAAATGCACTATGGATAGAATTGGAACTATTCCTTAGAATAGCACTAAGTGTTAGAGTAATGCCATTTTCAAAAATGGTGCTAAGTATTGCATGCAGTGGCGCTACATGTGAGAGTGGCGCAAAGTACATTGTGCAGTGGTGCTATTATCTATAATAGCGCCATTTAGAAGAAGTAGTAGCACTATGTGTAAAATGGCGCAAATCATGGAGTTTGTTGGCGCCAAATGATTTTCGTGTTCAACTTTAGAAGAAAAGGGGGGGTGTTTTGGAAGAAGACAAGTAGATTTCTGACCCTAAAGTTGTGGATGTAGGATACACGTTCATTTATAGTTTACTTGAGGGAGCAATGCGTGCCATCAATGATGGCATTATTCGATCAGTTTGACGATGCCACTCAGACTTGACTAACTAGGTTGGGGCTTCTAATAGTTGCATCGATGCCAGTGCTATGAGCTCATAGAGCTCTGATGATAGTAGTAGTGGAGCAGTACCGTTCAGAGACCTGCACATTTTTACTTTTGACTAGGGAGATCACGATCACACTTGAGGATGTTTATCGCATCCTCAAGCTACCTTTTCACAGCCGGTGAGTTAGATATGACACGAGGAGGGGATGGAGGGCTTTGATCCAAGTGTTTGGCCAGGATCATATTGTCTTATTAGTGGATGATAGAGAGATGAGTTATGAGGGGACACTAGCGGTGGGTGCAGATCCGTTTGCCTTATTCCTGTGTGCATTGATTGGTGGTGTGGTGATGCCAGATAGGCAGGGCAAGGGATTCCTAGTTGGATGGGGAGAGGTTATCGAGGGGATGGTGAGGCATGAGACCATCTATGCCTGGGGACCAGCGATGCTAGGGCAGCTATATCATGAGATGCATACAGTTGTCTATCTTCTTGATTCGGCGTTATCAGTTGGGGTTACTTTGCTGCATGTGTGGATTTGGGAGCACATCACAGTCACGTGACCGAGATGTGGGTACTATTGTCATCATTTCGAGGCCTTTGTTTTCCTATATCAGGATGCGGAGTACACTTACACTGGATAGGTCTGATACTGGAGACGGATGTTAGATGATGTTATTCGGGTGACCTGGTGACCTTACATCGGAGTGGAGCCATGGCTAGATGATGTTTTGCACATGCCTTTTACTTTTCAGTAGCGATACCTGATGGGTTGAGGAGACCATACTATAGACATGTATCTACCCTCGCGGGTCATGTGACAGTTTGGGTTGCAGCAGGATACACCACAGCAGATGGCTATCTTTACACGGACTCGCCGTGATGTGAGCTTTTGGCCTGCAACTATACAGCCCCATGTCGCTTTGGATGATTTTATAGCCATTGCAGTGGGATTGGGGGAGCATGGTCAGGGATGCAGGCACTATGCTTGCATATGATATATGGTGGCAGATGTGGCAGCCGATGTGGTTTACTGATCTGGCCAAGGAGGTAGTTCCTGTAGAGGAGGCAATGGGGTCAGGGGATGATGATTTAGATGATGATGGGGATGATGACTCTAATGGAGATGATTTCCTAGAGGAGGGGGAGGAGATCATTGCAGACTACTTAGTGGAGGTGGGAGTAGATGGAGAGGAGAGGGTGGTTGGAGGGGAGGGGCAGCCGATGGATGTGCTGGCAGTGGCAGTAGCTGGATAGGTGCCCCAGCAGTAGGTGAGATAGCAGGCACCTGTTCAGTAGGTTCTTGTTGAGCAGGTGTAGATTAGAGTGGGGTGACATTATAGAGGGCCCCGACGGCATGCGGGATAGCTGAGGGTGGATAGGGGGGTCTACCCCCACCACAGGTAGGGTAGCAATAGGCTGTCGCTGTAGGGTAGCAGGCAGCCAGGCAGTAGGCAGAGGTTGAGAGGTTGACATCTCGTCAGTGGGCTTGGGGTGAGGAGGAGGAGATTGAGACCCTGTGGGCATAGGTAGCTAGCCTACAGGAGGCTTTAGAGAGTTGGGAGGCAGAGTTGGTTCAGTTGCAGGGGACAGTAGCCCTATTAGATGGCTCAGATGGACAGGTGGTTGCATTGCAGGCACAGCTAGCCCAGGCTCAGGGTGACATATTGATTTTGACTGGAGAGCGGGATGCGGTACTCATGAGGGCACAACAGGTAGAGGCTACAGTGAGCAGTTTACAGGCCTCAGGTGTTGGTATGGCCCCAGTTTTGACTTTGATGCAGACACAACTGTCCCAGGCATAGGGATAGGTGTCGGAGGCCACTCGATGTGCAGATTATTATCGGGTTCTCTATCATGTGGCAGTGCCAGCAGAGTAGTGTACAATGAGCTTGAGTGAGCTTAGTGGGGCCAGGTCATCTAGGTCACATAGATCTAGATCAGTTCAGTCTATCCAGCAGGTGATGGGTCCTCCATCACATGTGCCCCAGCAGGTTCCACAGGTTCAGGTTCAGCCACAGCCATAGCCACAGGCAGGGCCACAGCCATGACTAGGATCAGAGTCTCCCACTCCTTCAGAGAAAGGATCCTCCATGTGACAACTATATCATGTTAGCCCTTAGAGGCATTGTATCAGGACATCATATTTTTTGATGTATATATATGAGTGGTGTACATTTTTTGCGATGATGATATATGATATGATGTTGTTCGATGGTCTATTTGGTTATTTATGATGCTCTTATGTGATAATGGTGATGCTTATATTGATGGATGCACTATGTTTTATGGATTATATGCTATGGATGTGTTTTGTTTATGCAATGCACTATGTTGATGTTATGGATGTACCTATTGATGTAACATGATAGATTTAGTGATTGTTTACTTATTGCGATATATGCATGTTTGTGATCTATGGTCTATGATGTATAATGCAAATAAATGTTCAAATTAATAAACATTTATTATGGATGTAAAAATGTGATGCAATGGAAATGTATCTTTATCTAAATAAACACATGTTATGTATGGAAATATGGATATGCAACTAAATGTTTATTGATTTATGCGATGGAATGATTTATAAAATGTCACTTGTGATTATGCAATGATATATGGAATGCAATGTAAATGGGATGATTGATAAAATGAACCTAATGATTATGCAAACTAAAGGATTCTAAAAATGAACCTAAATTAGATGATTATGTAATGAAAAGATTCTTAAAATGAACCTAATGAAATGTAACTTAAATGATTCTAAAATGAAGCTAATGAAATGTAACTTAAATGATTCTAAAATGAACCTAATGAAATGTAACTGATATGTGATGTGCAAACTGAAGGATTCTAAAAATGAACCTAAATGATTATGCAATTTAAAATGAGATGATATGGAAGATGCAAACTAAATGATAGGTGAGATGCAAAGTGGGTGATATGTGAGATAATCAAGTCTTGATACACATGATGTTCTTTGTTTGACCCTAAGTGGTGGGGTTGTGTGAAAGGGGATCAGGTGGGGAGAGGATAGGGGTGTATGGATGGGGTATGGATAGGATTGGGAGTGTCTAGAGGATGGGGGTGGGGAGATGAGAGGATTGTTAGGTCATAAGACACCACATCATTGAGGGGGGATTTACTTTGGTTCAGGATGTGTTAAGTGGGAATAAGATGGGGGAGTTGGATTAGTGAGGGGATTTTAGATGGGGGGGAGATAGGGTAGGTGATTATGAAATCTAGGCCCAATGGTATTGTTGAATGAGTGATTAGGATGATGATTTTGAGCTAGTAATAGTAGTTGCATAAGATTAATTGAGAGCATTTCCTAGTTTACTATAGCAATGTAGGATATAGTTGACAAAGGTATGAAATGACCTAGGTGATGATATATTTCCCATGATTGCATGGACTAGACCCACAAACAATAGGTTGATTTCATGTGTGCCCAAGGTAGTATAATCTTGCCTAGCCTAGGAAGGGGACTCAGCGATGAGTGCGAATAGTACATATAAGGTTTTGATGCCTGTATATGCAAATGGGACACATCGTGCTAGAACCGACCAAGGCTTCAAGATATGAATACTATTCTTGGAGGAATGAAACCAACCCACAAGCACAACATACAGAAACAATGACTATGTCTACTCTAGGTGTTGTTCGCCACTTACCATGATATAATGAGATTAAGGTAGCTTTGAGATGACTTAGAGTGAGACAAAAAGATAAAAATCAATAATCAAAAAGACCAATGAAAAGATACAAATAGCCTTTGTGTACACTTGCCAAGAGACATGTTGATAGGATGACCGATTTTTGTCCATCGTAGGAATGATATATCCTAGGATGCGAATCGGTTGGATTTTGTTGGATAATTTTTTGAAAGGTGGGCAAAATGACAGTCAGGCTATGTGTAAGATTATGGTTGATATGTTGATTGATGATTTTTGCTCTAGGGACCATGTTTCAAGTGTATACATAGCATGTGTATCATTTATTAGATCTAGAAAGCTTAGTGAATGGGGACCATCCAAACGGGGTGGATGGGTGCATCTTAGGTACCTGAGTACTAGAAACGTCCTTCGTATTCCAGACTGCCTACATACCCTGTATCCACGGGATCAAGGTACTTTCAAGATGCAGGCAAGATGAATATGTAGTTCTGGCAAGGCTTGATGATGTGGGAATGATTTAGGATGGTTGTGATGGTGGGGATTGATGTATGTTTGATGATTGCGAGTTGCAGTGATAGTGATGTATGGGGGTGATTTGCGGTGAATTGTGTTGTTTTTGGGTTTTCAGTTTTTTCTATTGTTTTTGGATTTTTGATTTTGTATTGTTTTTGGATTTTTTTGGTTTTCTACTATATGAAAGGAAGCTTACAAGGATCCTCGTTCCATGGGTTAGCCTTGGGTGGGATAGTGCGGGGTGGGCGATAGGATTCGATGTTTCACAATTCCAAGCCATGGGATGTGTGGGATATGGAGTGTTGTGATGGAAAGAGGACTTATTAGATGGTAGAACCAGCCACTACGCATGGCGCCTAAAATAGGTTTTCACCATGGTACTTATCCAAGGCATCACTGAAGTGATTTTCACCATTGGAATTTTTTCTTGCACTTGGGTTTTTTCTTGATTTTTTTGATTTTTTTTGTTTTTTGATTTTTTGATTTTTCTATTTTTTTTATTTTTTGACTTGGGGTACCTGATGGGTTATGCATAAAATTTCTTTAGATGTAGGATGTTCATAGGCTCATCTAGAGGCTGCCTCTCAGGTGTTGCAAGTTGATATGCTCCTGATCCATAGTTGGCTGTGACGACATAAGGTCCTAGCCAATTGGGTTTGAACTTTCCTTGCTTAGGATGCTCTTGCAGGTTCTTCTGATTTTCCATAAGGACAAGGTCACCTATTTCAAATTTTTAGTTTCTGATTTTCTTGTTGTAGCTTCTTCTGAGGTGATTTTGATATGCCTACAAGTGGTTCAACGCATTCAGACATTTCTCATCTAGTAATTCCAACTGATGCAACCATGCGACTTGGTATTCCTCATCATTGATTATGTTTTGCAGGGATACTCATAGGGATGGGAGCTCAACCTCAATAGGTAAAATTGCTTCAGATTCAAATACTAGGGAAAATGGAGTGGCTCCAGTGGGGGTGTGGATGCTTGTTTGATAGGCCCATAGGGCTGGGTTGAGTTGGAGGTGCCAGTCGCGGCCAACTTCATTGACTGTCTTCTTTAGGATGTGTAGGATGGTTTTATTTGAAGCCTCTGCTTGACCGTTTCCTTGAGGGTAATATGGCATGGAGAAGTGGTGTTTGATTTCAAATTTTTCACACAAAGTGAGAACTTCTTGGTTCTTGAATGGCTTTCCATTGTCGGTGACAATGGAATGAGGGATACCATAGCGGCAGATGATATAGTGGAGGATGAATCTGGCTATTTGGGTTCTGGTGGTGAAAGTGAGTGGTATTGCTTCCACCCACTTAGTGAAGTACTCGGTAGTAGTGATTATGAACTTATGGCCATTGGGGGATGGGTGATGTATTTTTCCTATGAGGTTGAGTCCCCACTATGAGGAAGGCCACGACATCGTGATGGGTTGTAACTCCTATGTTGGTGCATAAATCAGATCCCCATGCTGTTGACATGGTAAGCATTTTTTGATAAATTGGTAGGCGTCTCGGTCCATGGTTGGCCAATAGTATCCGGTTCTCAGGATCTTTTTAGACAGAGTGGGTCTACTTGAATGTGCCCCACAGATGCCTGCGTGTACCTCTTCCAAGGCCACCTTAGTTTCCCTAGAATCTAAACATCATAGAAGCGTGCCATCAAGACTCCTTTTGTATAAGGTATCTCCTACAAGGATGAAGTGGGAGGCTTGACGGATGAACGATTTTCGTTGTGAGGTGGATAGGTCAGGGGGGAGGATATTATCATGGAGGTATAGGTAGGTTTCTTGATACCATGGGGATAGGGGACCAATGACCTCGCACACTATCTCTGATTGAGGGACATCATATGCTGGGATGGGGAGTTCTTCTATCAGGAACTCACACTTCTTGCTATCTTTCTTCATGTCGACCAAGGATCTGATGGTGGCCATGGCGTCTGTAGCTTTGTTGTTGAGCCTTGGGATTTTCTTGAAGTGGATGTCATTGAAGTAGTCTTTGAAGTCATCAACCATCCATTTGTAGGGCAAGAGCTTATCATCTTTGGTCTTGTATTCATTATTTACCTACCAGATGACCAGTTGAGAGTCTCCATACACAATTAGCTTCTCAATTCTCCATTTTATTGCTATTCAGAGACCTGTGATAAGGGCCTCATAGTCTGCCATGTTGTTGGTACATGGGAATGTGATTTTGAAGGACTTAGGGATGGTGTCGCTTTGAGGGGTAACAAACAGGACGCCTACCCCCGAGCCTCTGTGTGTGTATGATCCATCAAAGTACATTTTCCATGTTTTTGTGGCTGGTGCTATTGTCAGGATGGCTTCATCAGGGAATTATGCTAGTGTAGGATATTCTGTAGGGATGGGTGCTTCAGCCAGCTGATCAGTGATAACCTATCCTTTGATGGTTTTTCTCTCAGTATATTCAATGTCAAATTTAGTGAGGATCATGACCCATTTTGCCATTCTCCTAGTAAGAGCAACTCTGTTTAGCGGATATTTTAGTGGATCGATCTTGGCGATGAGCTTGGTCTTGTGATTGAGCATGTAGTGCCTTAATTTTTGTGAAGTAAAGACAAGGGCTAGACATGCTCATTCAATTTGTGTATAGTTTATCTCATATGAAATCAAGGTGCGGCTAATGTAATAGATGGCTCTTTCCTTCCCTTGTTCATCGTGTTGTGCTAGTAAGGCTTCGATGGCTGTCTCTATTGTTGAGATATATAACAAGAGGGGTTATCCTTGCCTTGGTGGAGTTAGAACAGGGGGATTAGCTAGATAATCTTTTAGCTGGTTGAAGGTAGCCTGACTCTGAGTATTCCATACAAAAGCTATATCTTTTCTGAGTAGGTACTGGAATGGTTGACATTTATTGGCCAGTTGAGTAATGAACCGATGAATAGATTGGAATTTGCCTTGCAGACTTCTTAGCTGTTTTAAGGTTTTCAGAGGAGGAATTTTAGTGATGGCCTTGACTTTTGTAGGATCTACCTTAATTCCTCTTCTAGAGACTATGTATCCCAAGAGTTTTCTGGAGGTTACCTCGAAGACACATTTCTTTGGATTTAGACAAACATTGTACTGCTCTAATCAGTCGAAGATCTTGGCCAATACATCTAGGTGTTCTTCTCTTGTCTTTGATTTCCCTAGTAAGTCATCCACATAGTCTTCCATGATGTGGTGAAAAAGGTCATGGAAGATGACAATCATAGCTCTTTGATATGTGGCTCCGGCATTCTTCAGGCCAAATGGCATTACGACCTAGTAGTACGTCCCCCATGGGCATATGAAGGCTGCCTTATGCTGATCCTCTTCGGTGATTTTGATTTGGTTATATCCTGAGAAACTATCCATGAGGGACAACATTTCATGTCCTGCCATAAGATCCACTATCATGTTGATGTTGGGTAATGGGAATTCCTCCTTTGGGCAGGCTTTGTTGAGATCTCTGAAGTCGATGCAGCAGTGGATTTAGCCATCTGGTTTGGCTACTGGTACTAGGTTAGAGACCCATTCAGGATAATCAATTGGGCAAATGAACCCCACATCCAGTAGTTTGTTTATCTCTGCTTTGACTAGGAGGGCCACTTGAGGATTCATTTTTCTAAGCTTCTGCTTTACTGGTTTCGCATCAAGGCGTATTGCAAGGTGATGGACAACCAAAGCGGGATCTAGCCCTGGCATGTCTGCATAGGTCCATGCAAAATTGTGATTTTGGCATTTGAAGCATGTCAAGAAGTTTTCCTGTTCTTATGTGTTGAAAGATTCTACCCTGAAAGTGATTTTTGGCTTGTCTTCTATCCCAAGATTCATCTCTTGAGTTGGCTCTACTAGGATGGGTGATCTGTTTGGATAAACCTTGTCCATCTCGGGAAGGCACATGCTTCCATCTCCTGGTGCCTCATGGAGGTTTTCACCAGGAGATACGTCTCTTGTTTTTACTTTTTTGGGATCTGACACTGCCGCAGAACAGTTTTCACCATCAGATCCATGTTTGATTTTTATGTTTTTATGACTGGAAGTAGGGGTTGTCTCCCCAAAATAGGCATGCATATCAAGTTCCATGATGTATCCTACTCTGTGATCTCCCAGGGAGAAGTGATCTCTAACCCCCATCATTTTCAGCGATGGCCTCATCGTTTGGTGCTACGTCAAAGACAGGAGGTCCTTGTTGGTCCCAGTCTATGAGGTCCAGGTAGACAACTGGTAAGTCATTAAATGACAAGGCTAGGGTGGTGACTGTATAGATGGTGCATATGGATGAGTCAAAGAAATCAGCAAAGTCACTAAAGGAGTCTTGATGGTCTGTTTCGTTGACGTTGTCGACTTTAGGGGAAATCATAGCAACCTCGGCTAAGATACATTCACTGGCAGTGAGGATATGATGTCTTTGACCATATCCTAACCCTTGGGTATAGGGATTTCTTGTTACTTCGACTGGTTCCATGATCCCCTACTCATGAAGGCTGATACCGCCTTGTCCTTTGTAACCCATGCTTTTGACAATTTCAGACCCTTTACCATAGATATTTGTTGGTATGGTGGGGGGTCCTACTCAGTCTCTTCATCCTTATACAGCCAGGATGATATGTCTTCAAGCACGTCCTGATCTAGGAGATGTTTCTTCTCAAAGATGGGCAATGGTTTACACTTGATGATGACTGTGTTGGCTGCTTCTATCTTTGGGATGCCAAACATTTTAGGATTGGGTAATGTGCCTACACAAAAGGTTCTGTGTAGGTTGTATTCCCCACATCCCATGTTGGTGGGCTTGATCTTGACCTCGGGCAGTGGTGATGTTTGGGATGACGTGGTGGCAATGTTGGTGGGGTCGATATATGAGGTGGAAGCTGTTGGATTGGCTTTGGTGGTGGCTTTGTTGTATGGACAAAAGGTGTGGTCATGACCTTCCAAGAAACTGCAATATTTAAAGGGGTGGGGGTCGGCGTAGATGGTTACCTCTATGTCATTGTGAGGGAACTTGAGGCATTGATGGAATGTAGATGGGATCGCTCGCATGGCATTGATCCATGGTCGGCCAATAAGAATGTTGTAGGGGAGGTCAAGATCAAGGACCTGACATTTTGTTTCCATTATTTTATGTCCCACTTGAATAGGGAGCTTGATTGTGCCTTCAGATAGCCGTTCGGTGTCATCATATCCTTTGATTGTGATGCACTCACTAGAGTCTACAACCACATCTGAGTACCCCAAGTGTTTTAGCAGTTTAAGAGTGCATATGTTTAGGCTAGAGCCACCATCTATTAAGACTCTTTTGATGATGTGCTTGTGGATATGGACTTTGATGTGTAGGGTGTCATTGTGTAAGTGTTTAGAAGCAGGCAGATCCTTTTCTGAAAATGTGAGATGGTGAGGTGCAGCGATATGTCCTACCATGGCTTGGAATTGGGTCACATTCAAGTTGGCAGGAACTTGAGTTTCCAAGAGTCAAGGACATCTTTATGGAGGGGTGATGTGTGAAGCAGCTCAAGGATGGAGATTTGTGCGGGCATTTTTCCTAGATGTTCTAGGAGGTTATACTAATTGGTAGGTGATGGACGTGTGGTTGGACGAGGGGATAGGGAATATGATGTGGATGCAGGCATTTGTTCAGTGGTAGGTTCTGTATGGATGGATACATGGCCACGACGGGTTGTGACAGTGCAATCAGGTGCTTGTGCCTGAATGGTAATTGTGTTGACATGGTGAGATGATAGATCGATCCGCCCTACGATAGAGTCATAGGATGCGGGTGGTGGAGTGATGTTGTATGCTTGATTGGATGAGGAGGCTTTATTATGGTTGGGCAGTGGATCCTTGTAAGCTCCAAGATTTATGTTTGGCGATGGTTGGGTGTTTTTCTCAAGATTGACTTTGTTCTGATCGATGTGGTCCTGCACACAATGCTTTAACTTCATGCAATCAGCGGTTTTATGTCCCACTATGCGATGGTAGTCACAGTAATCATTTTCATTGTACCATGCCACTTTAAACTCACTCTCCTAGTAGGGCATAACAAGTGGGAGAGTGATCAAACCTTTCTTAAGTCACCTGTCGAGGATATCCACAATTGGTTCCCCTAAAGGTGTGAATTGTCGTCGAGGTTTGTTTTGTTTGAATTGCCCCCTTTGATTATTTGCATTGCTGGTATATGTATGTGTGGCCAGTGGATTCTGTACATGTTGGATGGCTTTCACATCCATGACACCATCATTCAAGGTGTTCTTGTTCTTCCCCCAATAGCACAGTTTATCTTTTGATTGTGTGTTGGCGTTGTTGTTTGTATTGGGGACATTGATGTTGAGTTTGTTGTTGTTGTTGTTGTTGTTATTGTTTTTGTTGGACTTGTAGTCGTATAATTTGATTGTACCCTTGGCGATGAGGGCCCGTTCGATGGTTGTACCTTTGTCGATGACTTCTTCAAAGGTAGACGCGCAAAGGATTTGTAAATGAAACCCTTTTTCCTGATTGAGGTTAGTCATGACCATGGTGACGAGTTGTTTTTTAGGAATTGGCCAAGGGATCTTGCTTGCTAAGCTTCTCCACCTCTGCAAGAAGGAAGTGAAGGATTCTCTACTTTTTTATTTTGTGTTGCAAAGGTCATTCATAGATATTTCATGCTCGAAGTTATAGGAGAAATGATTCACAAATTTTTCTGCAAGCTCAGGGAATGACCTAATGCCTAGAGGAAGATGTGCAAACCACTCGAGGGCTTGTCCACCGAGGCTTCTTGGGATAAGTCTCATTAGGTATGTATCATTGTTTGAGACTTCTAAGAAAGCGAGGTAAAACTCCCTAAGATGATCCCTAGGGTCTTGCTTTCCCTTGTATTTGTCAAATTTTGACGTTTTGAAATTCTTGGGGAAAGGGGGCATGTACAATGTCTGATCAAATGGATAGGGGCAAATATCCTCGAAGGAATAGTGCTTGCATTTGCCCCTGTTTGCATATTGTCTACCTTTTAGATTAAGGCCTGTACAACGGTTATAAGATTTGGTGTTTGTGGCGGTTGCAGTATGTAGGTGTGTTGTTGGGAGAGGTGTTGAAGATTGGGTGGGGTTTGATGTTGTAGGTTTTGGGAATTTGTGTTTTGGTACTGCGGGGTGATGTGTTCATTGGTTTATGCGAGATGTTGTTGGTATGTGTGGAGTTGTTGGAGAATATGAGGGGGGATTTGAGGGTTAGGATTATGATGTGTTGATGATGCTAGGGAATTATGTAGATATGTGGGATGAGAAGGATTGACAGTGGATGTGTTGACGTTAGATGGGTTGACATGAGATGGGTTGGATGTGTTTAAATGTGGTTGTGAGAATAATTGTCTTAGGTATGCTATAGTTTGAGGGTTGGGTGGAGGCACACTCGTGAAGGTACTTGCATGCGTGATGTTCCCTTGGATGCCTAAAGTGATTTGTGGAACAGTAGAGGTCACGTTAGTTGTGATAGTGGATGTGGTGACAGTTTGGGAGGTGGTAAGAATGGAGACACTTGCGGGGTAGTGTAGATGTGGTGATATTAGAGGTTGTGTTTGCGGTAGATATGGTGGGAGTTGATCTTTGTGAGAGGATAGGTTGGGTGTTTGATGTAGATGTTTGTGTGTTTGATGCGGTAGGATTGATGGTAGAGGTGGATGGTTGGGATGATGTCATGTTATGGGGTGTTTCAGAGCCAATTTTGAGGAGATGATCAAGATATCTTTTTAGATCCAACCTTAGGATTTTGTCAAGTAGGTCCATGCTATCAGCATCTTGTGAAAAGTTCAAGACATCTTGATCATCTTGGGACATGGTAGGGACATTTTGTGTTGGTGGTGGTGGTGGTGGTGGTGGCAGTTGTTGTAAGAAATGGAAGGGATTTTCATTGGCATTATAAGTTGGGATTTGAAAGACCATTGGTATGTTTCTGTTGTTGGTATTAGGCATCCCTATGCCCATATATTATTCTGTCATTGCTTAATTTTTCTTGTGTTGTGATCTAGTTATGGGCATGCAAGTGTATGGATTTGATTTTGGAGATGGAGTGAAACGGGGATGGAGACCTTTAGAGAATTTGGATTAAATCATTGGACCCAAAGATGGATGTGGTAGCGAGATGGAGTAGAGAAGAAGATGAAGGGATGTTTGTAGTGTGATGAATGATCGATAGGTGTTAATCTAGTGATGACAAGAATGGATGGTATTGACTTTCACACAAATTTGGACCAAAAGGTAGGTGATGGATGATATTTTCTTGGGGATGGTTTGATGGAAGAGATTTTTGATGTTTGAGATTAGGATGATGTTTTTCAAAAGGATTTTGATGGTCAACAAATTGAGCTTAGGTAAGATCTAGATTTGTGTTGCACAAATGGATGTTCCTCTTTGTTTGGGTAGACTAATGACCTTACATAAAGAAGGATGATTATTTTACTTGAAAAGTAGACTACTGACTCTCCAAGAAAAATATGATGTGAATGATGAAATCTAGATCTAGCTTTAGCTCAAAAGGGATGACAATTTTTTTGGTTTGATGATTTTTTGATGGGTGTTTTGATTTGGAAGATATGTTTTTGGATTTTGGAATGATTTCTTGTGACAAGGATTTTTTGTTTTGGTCCAAAATGGTATGCAAAGATCAATGAGGATGAATGGATACAAAATTGAGTGGGTGTGATATAGCAAAGGGTCCAACAATGATAATGATTGATTCTCTAAGGTCAAAATGAAGGTATGATTTGGAAATTTTGAGGAGAAAATGGATGGGATGTTGTCGGATTTTTGGAAGGTGAATATGGATTATGACAAAGCAGGTCCTAAAGATCACAATGGAATTGGTCTCAATTTCAGGCAAGTCAGTCTATAAATAGCACCAATCCATAGGTGAAATGGTGCCAAAAGCAGACAAAGATGGCGCTAAAATAGGGCAGTGTTGGTCGAGGCTCTGAAAAAGTCAGATTTTGATGGCAATTTTGGATTTATTTTGATTGAAGTTTGATCAAATGATTCTCATTGTCTGTTGGCAAGTGTTTTGAAAACAAATTTAAGTACAATAACACACAATAATCAAGATTTTTGTTTTGTGAAAAGACGTGTGATTTTGTTAAACAAGCACTTTGCACAACCTAAGGCAAAGATATGATAGTATTTGTTGAATCCCCTAGCTGTGTCTATTCAAAGCAGGTAGCTCCAGGATCTTGGTAGCACTGGCTCCTCCTTACAATTGTACACACTTCTCATGCATACCAAGATCCAGGTTTCCTTTAAGGCTTGTCCCTCACCAAACCTTTGGATTATCCCTGCTACCTCGGCTAAGAACATCATGAATCGGGGCCGCTTCAAAGGTTTCCCTTCTGCGTCAACAAATAGAAGGATTTTGGCTTGGTAAACAAAGGTTCATAGTAAGTGCATTCATTCAGGTGGCCATATGTACGGCAGCACTACTCTCCATTATGGAGTCTCCCAGCCTCCAGGGGTTACACCTTGGAGGGTTTTGGGGGAGGTTGGCTGTCAGTATGACACAACAACACCTGTTGCTTATGACTTTTGTCACAAACACATTAATTTATATAGTGGCTTGAAAGAGCTTGGCTTTAGCTTGTTGCTACTTGGGTCATTGCCACCTTTCGAAGTGGCGTGGTAGGCCCTCTAAGGATAAACAAAAGTGACACAACCACAAAAATACTTTTGATCCCCAAGTTCATACAAAGATGCGAGGGGAGAGCATACGTATTCTTTATGATTGCATCACACTAAACATGGTTCATTTTAGTTCTTTAGATTATGTTGGGGGTGATTTATGCAAGTGTTGTGAGAAGCTTTTGATTCCCAAGGTCACCAAATGGTGCGAGGGAAGAGCATACACTTTTCACACTACCAACACAAACCACGAAAACACTTCACACATATTAGATTGATTTTCTTGTTTATATGAGTGAAGAATGCAGATTGTTGTTCTTTTTAATCTAATGATTTCATTGATGCACTTTGTGGTTCTTTTTAAATCCCAAAGTCGAAATGTTTTGATAGTTATTGGCACACAATTTGTGAATTTTAGAACACCAAATTCAAATGTTTGACACACATACACACAAAGATTTGTTTGCTTGTTGTTGATTAATTTTATTGCACCAAATCGAAATGTTTGTCTAAGCTAACATGCAAGGGTTCGTTTTAATCCAAATGAAGTGTTTGCTAAACTAGAGATAAAAACATCCTACAAAAGCTTGTTAGTGTCCGCAAAATGATGGTGATGACCTGCACACAAGTTGTCAGTCCCTGCACAAAGATCAAAGTTAGTCTCAGAAAATAGCGCTAATATAGAGACCCAATGGTGCCATTGCGGACAGCAATGGCAACATTGATAGAACCAAACAGAAAACTTGACACCCTATACAGATAGCACCACTTTACATATAGATAGTGCCAATTTAGTAGATAGCGCTAATACATGATACAGACTACGCCAATACATTTAATGGCGTTACAATAAGACTCACAAAGCACTGGTACAGAATATAGCACTATAATGGGGTATGTAAGGCGCTACAAAAGCAAATAGCGCTAATAAGACTACAGGAAGGCACCACTGCACGTGCTGTCAAGCGGTCTGGTCACAGTTGGAAGATAGCGCTGCTCTGGGTGCCGATAGCACCAATACGTGTCTGAACTCATCTGTCCTGCAAAATGGAGATCTTCTAACCAAAATAGAGGGTTAGGCTGCACTGATAAGAAGTTCCTTTAGTCTTGTTAGTCCAATGGATGACAAACAATACAAGACAAATGCCAAAAAAAGTATGTCTAGTTCTTAATGAAATTTTGGTATAACCTCCCCCTCTTTTCCCGATATTCCTGCAAAAACAGAGTACAGGTGAACAAGGAAATAGCAGGAAGACAAAGAAGAATGGATGGATTTTTTTTTTGAGTGAGAGTTAGAAAAGAAAATGCTCTGCAAAATGGTGCTAAAACAGTCAATAGTGCCAAAAAGTGCCAAAGATAGCGCTACTGCGCAGGGTATATAGCGCTGCACCTGCAAAATCACGTCTAGACAACAAAAACTCACAAAAAATGGATTAGATTTGGACCTTGTGGGTCCCACCGGCTATGCCAATGTAGATTAGGAAATCAAATCAAGTTAGAAATACAAACTAAAATGCATAAACACACAAAAGCTATACCTCAACAAGAAGACCCAATCTCATCAAGGGAAAGGAAACTTGCACCCAAGAGCTCCTAAGACATGATATTCCCTAAATGATGAATGAAATGTGAAATTCTATTACTCTAATTGCAACTCACTAATTAGCTCAATAGATATTTGGGAATGGTAACATTACAAAAAACTTGGATCCTAAAATGGGTTGAGAGATGTTGTATTTATAGAGATTTTGGAGGGATTTTGATCCAAGGGTGGAGATTGATTTGGAAGATCAATGGTGGAGGATAAAAGTGATGTGGATGGCCTAGATTTGATCTTGGAGGAATGGAGGGCTAGGAATAAAAGTAAATCTTTTATTCATTTTGGGGAAAGGAGGAATTAAATGAGTATGGGTGAAATGGAATATTTATGAATTAAAGATTCATATGGGGAATGTAAAATGAATTAAAAATTCATTTGGGGATGAGTAGAAATAAATGAGTATGGGTGAGGTAAGGGGTTGTAAGAA
Source organism: Cunninghamia lanceolata (assembly GCA_027924645.1). NCBI lineage: Eukaryota > Viridiplantae > Streptophyta > Pinopsida > Cupressales > Cupressaceae > Cunninghamia > Cunninghamia lanceolata. Next base: position 14,536,139 of record BSBN01000193.1, read on the forward strand.
GAAATAATTGTGATGTGGGATGTTTTTAAATAAAAAATTGACTTATGTGGATTTATTTCAATTTTTTATTTGGAGGATTTGGGGAAGGGTGTTAAGCTAGGTTTGACCACTCAAATGAGAGGTTAGGATTAATTAAATATAGGTTTTATTTAATTAATCTTAGGGCTAGGATGAGGTAGGATAGGGTAGGTAATTAAATAATAGCTATTTAATTACCTAGGGTAGGGATAGGTCAATTAATAGGCTGAATTAATTAGTTAAGCATGGTTTAGCTAATTAATTGGATTTAGCGAAAAGGGGGAAATTGATTAAATAAATATTACATATTTATTAAATCAATTGGCTAAGGTTTGGGACTATTGAATTAATGAAATTAATTCAATTGTTGGGGATAAAATGATGTAAAATTAGGTGATGGAGGGATAATTAATTAAATAAAAATTTAATTAATTGGTTAGAAGGGAAATTGGTATGTTTAGGGATGTCAAGAATCAGTTTGATAGTCAAAGACATTTTTAGGTATCTACAACAGGTATGCAAAACATGAAGAAGATAGTTACAGTTATGCAGAACACAAAGAATATAGTCAATGCATAGAAGACACATTAATGCATGGAATCAAAAATGATATCTTTTTTTTTTTTTCTCATATATATGAAATGCAAATGCAAGTACTAGAAAGTAAACAAACCTCCCATAATATAGGATGCAATACTTGAGGGTGCAGGTCTTTGTATATATGGGGCAACACACAAAACCTCCCAAAATGCATACCACATATGGGGCGATAGACATGCCAAACAAAACAAGCATGCCAAAACACACACACTTGAATACATGGAGAAAACATGGTAGACAAGCGATGGTGTGTTCCCTATTTCTAGGCTCATCACCATCTCAGGCACATTACAGGCACACACCGACAATTGGGCTTCGCCACAATAATCACTGAAAATGCACTTAAGGGTTGAGTTAGTCACAGAACCACTCCCTGCCTCCACAGAGGACTTTTGAAATATGCAACCCCACCCACATCATGGAGATGCCTTACAGTGAAAAGGAAGTATGGCATACCACCCCACCCACGACACAGAGATGCCTTATAGTGAAAAGAAGGTATGAGCTCAAAAGTATACAACCCCACCAGCATCATGGAGATGCCTTATGGTGAAAAGGAGGTATACACAATAGATAGATAGATTGATTGCAAACAAACTCAGGATGTAGGAAGTACTCATCGTACTAGCCTACACCTAAGGACAAGCACATTCCTAATATCTACAATAGACAAGTTACCTTATATATGCCCCCACCTTAAGGTGGTTGATATTAGGTATCGATATCAAGCACGTTAAGGTAGGAATAAAACACACAAGGGAACACTAAATTTTGCAAAGCCTATGCCTCCCGGAGGTGACATGTACTTTACGATCGCCAAATGTTCCCACAAACACTTCCTTATAAGAAACATGTTAGTGTCTACAACATCATGATAAACAACATCAATGCATATGATTAACCACACAAAGAGCCAAGGTTATACAACAAATTTGAAGTTCAAGGATGTTTAGGGGAAAATTAGATTTGTTAATGTTCTAATGTTTAGATGTTTAAATCTGCCTCTCCACTATACATTCAAGGATCTAGGGTTGAGTGACAAGCACTATCATACCCTAGGTCACTTGCAAATGTAGGTAAACTTGGATTAGGGAATTTAGTCATTAATTTTCCTTCTCTTATGCCCAATTAACCATTAAAACCCTAATTATGCAAATACAACAACAAATTGATGAATAATGGAAAAAGCTCTTGCAGATAGGAGTAAAATACCAAATTACAGAATACCTATTTTTAGGGTTCTAAAGTGGAACAGTCAAGGACACTGGAGCAGGTGCCCAAGTCCAAGGTGCCAGTTTCTTCGCAGAATCCAGACCTCTTGACACTGATCAACCCTGTATTTTCTATTTCCTGAAACTCGGATGTAGAAGACACTAGAGCAAGTGCACAAGTCTTGGAAGTGCTCCTATGTCCTTCTTTTCTTCAAATCCTGAATCCTTGATGCTTGCCAATCCTTCTTACAACTCCACTTTTTCCAAATGCGACACCTATAACCCGCAATCAGAAAAACTTGGTTTGAGGGTTGTGGTGTTTAGAGGCTTGCCTTAGTCAAGCCCCAGAGGACACTTAAGTCTCCAAACACTGTTGTCAGATAAAGAGTGCATGCCCTTGTGAGGCAGAGGCAAAAACCAAAGGAATCAATGATGAAAACACAATATTATGTCACCTTGTAGTGAAGTTCTCATGGGAGGAATATGCTCTTCATGCCATGAGGAAATTGATGCTCAAATATGCAAATATCAACACACAAAACACACAAGTCTACTCTTGCAACATAATATAAAGCCTTGAATCACCTTGAGAATGCCTAAAGTTCGCAATGGTCATCTAGTTTACAAATGAATGCCTAAGCACACTTATATATGCAACTACAAGCACTCCCGCCAAGATTTTAAAAATCAAAACTTACTGTGTCGGCCAAAGAACCTAATAACGGTCATAAACCAATACCCAGAAATTAGGTCTACCCCAAAGTAGGGCAGGACTAGGGCGTAGGTGCCCAAGTACCCCCCTATTTTGGGTAGGGTACAGCTCAAGGGGTCCACCTAGGTCCAATTTGCCATGAAACCTAGGCCTCATTCCATCAAGATGCTAAAATATGAACTAAGATCTCCTAAATGCATATTAAAGACCTGGGAGCTAAACCTTATGAGGGAAAAGCCCCCAAGGGGACATTTTCTGATGTTACATTTAGCCCCCACTTTAATGTATGTATAAACGTGAGGCCAATACATGCATTAAAGTAAGGTTACAAACACAACAAACACACCAAGCATAGAGAAGACACGCCGATTGCATAGAAGATAGTAATAGGCACACAAAACACGAAGAAGATAGTTAGAGTCACACAGAACACAGAGAATACAATCAATGCATAGAAGACACATTAATGCATGGAAGACAGAAATGATATCTTTTCTTTTCTTTTTCTCATATATATAAAATGCAGTTGCAAGTACTAGAAAGTAAAAAAACCTCCCATAATACAAGATGCACTCATCGATCAAGTATTTAGATTGTATATAGGGCAACACACACGTAAGACATGCAAAATCTCCCAAACTGCAGGATGCACTCATTGAGCAAGTCTTTAGACTGCATATGGGGAAACAAACATGCCACACAAAACAAGCACGCCAAAACACACACACTTGAAGACATAGAGAAAACATGAAAGACAAGCAATGGAGTGTACCTATTTCTAGGTCCAACACCATCTCAGGCACATTATAGGCACACACCGATGATTGGGCTTTGCCACAACAATCGTCGTAAACATGCTTAAGGGTTGAGTTAGTCACAAAACTGCTCCCTACCTCCGCAGAGGACTTTTTGAAAATGACAGGATGATGCAATCTACTCTGAGAAATACACCATCCCCGCCTCCGTAGAGGGCTTAGGATAAAAAGGATATACGTGATATCCCATCTCCACAAAGGGCTTACATGATTAATTGATTGATTGCAAACAAACTCAGGATGCAGGATGCACTCATTGAGCAAGTCTTTAGATTGCACCTGAGGAAAAGCACATAGCTAACATCTACAACAGACAACTTACCTTATATATGCCCCCACCTTAAGGTGGTTGATATCAGTTATCAATGTCAAGCATGTTAAGGTAGGAAGAAAACACAAAAGGGAACACTAACTTTTGCAAAGCCCATGCCCCCTGGAGGTGACATGTACTTTACAATCGCCAAATGTTCCCACAAACATATCCCTGCAAGAAACATGTTAGTGTCTACAACATCATCATAAAAAACAACATCAATGCATATGATTAACCACACAAAGAGCCAAGGTTATACAATGAATTCAGAGTTTGAGGATAACCGTGGGGGTATATCACGAAGCTCTCCAAATCAAGTACCACCAAGGCCAGATTCAAAGGCAAACAAAGGTGCACAAAGCAGCAGTATTGTTAAGGTTTGTAAATGTGATAGAAACATCATAAAATTCACTACACGGAAAGCAAGAGTGCTTCCACTAGCCAAGCGTCGGATAATATATACAACCCCATCGTCATATTAGGAACTAAGTCCATTTTTTGATTACTCTCGAAAGGGACACTAGGTCCGCATCAGTATAAATATTTGTCGTCATCCGCCTGCTAGGTGGAAACACTAGAGGAAGGGAAACAATAAATAAGAGAGGAAAAACAAGTGTCTTAGGGACAATCACGTAGGAGGGTGCCCCTAGGTCAAACAACCACGATGCTATGTCCATAAGACACAACACTCAACAATGAAATCAAAGAGAGAGCAATATAGAAGAATGATGATACAAATAGAAGAAGGTCACAACAGAGGTGGTCTACTGGTATCCCAAACCTTACGGGAGAATCCGAGGTCATTCCAGGAGGCCTAAACAACACATAACACATCACAAGGGAAGCACATCATGAGAGAGATAAAGGGTTAGAGATACTTACTTGTAGGGCCTTCATATTATATGTTAGAGCTTGCAAACCTCTTGGAGAGGTATTCGATCATATTTAATGCAAAATTTGAGTGATTCTTATGAAAATTTTGTTGATTATTGTGTGATGTTTGATTTGTTTTTCCTTGTGTAAATATTACTTTTTGTTGCTTATGAGGAGGGGAACCACTATTTTCTCTAATTTTTGATAGTCGTCTAGCTCTTTTCTAATTTTTATCAAGTTTTTGTTGTTTCATCTTTCTAGCATGGGGATAGGAATCATCCTGTACCATCTTAGTCATTTGTATTGGTTGTCATTCTTTCTTTTCTGATGCATTTTGATTGTCTCTTGATCCATACAGTGATAACGGGGAAGGAACCTCAACATAAATTCTGTTTCTTCAAGGACGAGGTGGATTATCCACTTGTTTCTTATCCACTTCAATCATTCCGACGATACTATCATAGTCTAAGTAATCATCCTCGTCTACTTCCACTAAACCTTGTTCCACCATATTGTTTTCAGTATACTTAGGGAAATGATTAGTGAAGATTTGTAAATTTTGATTTGGCAGAGCAACTAACTTATTTCCATTGTTATTCACACTCGGTACCTGGATGACATTTGAATCAATAAGGTCTTGTATCTCATGTTTAAGATGCATACATCATTTAGTGTCATGTCCTTGATTCAATGATAATGACAAAAGGCATTAGCATCAAAGTAAGGTCTTTGTTTACTTCGATCAACAGGCTTGATCGGGAGAAGCTTCAGAATATTATTACTCATAGCTTGATTCATGATGGAATGATAGGACTCAGATATCAGAGTAAACTTTCTTGGTTGATATGATCTTTTCTTTGGATTATTTATAGCAGACACATTCATAATTGGTCCATTGATCTTGATGAAACTCCTATTACTGTTTCTCTTGAAATGGTTTTGTGATGATCCACCCATGGATTGACCAACTTGAGCCGATGAGTTTTGGTTTTCATACTGACTAGATGAAAGTTGATAATTATGAAGAGTGGTGCATAAATGTTGAAAGGAGTTGTATTTCATCGAGAGAATCTTATCACAAATATTAGGTTGTAGATTTGTAATGAATATATTTTGAACATCCTCATCTTTCATCTGATACTAAATCTGTGCATAAAGTCCTTGATATCAACTAATGAATTCAGTCAACTTTTCTTTGGGACCTTGTTTACATTGAACCAAGTCAATTAGAGTGACTTGGGGTCTGATATTTGGTTGAAAATGTTGTAAAAATTGATCAATCAATTATGAAAAGGAGTGTGTTGAATTCGGAGGCAACGAGCAAAACCATTCTAAAGTAGTATCTTTGAGAGATCGCGGGAAACGTTTTGCTAACAAATCCTCTTCAAAATAAAAATCACTACACATAGCTGTAAATGCTGCCACATGAATATTAGGATCTCCTTTTCCACCATATTTTTTAAAGCAGGGAGTCTCAAACCTCTCAGGCACAGGAGTTCTCAAGATTGCATAGGATAACGATTTATAGGCATGATATGTTGGTGTTGGTGATTGTTTTGAGACAGTCACAACAATAAGTTAAAATTCACATAAAATGAACCAAAACTGACTTGAAAGATATGAAGAAATCGGTTAAGATTCACTTAATCCCAAGTTTAATATGGTCAGGTCTTGACCTGTTGGGCAAATTCAGTTGGTTGATGTGAAGCTGTAATGTTCAAGGGGCCTTACGTGATTTAGGGTTTCTTGTTGGTTTACTAGACTTGAACTATGCAAAGAGATTGTGAATATCAACATGTGGTTCATTCTTTTGCATAAAAGTGTTACTGTGCTGCAAAGCTTTAAAAGGTATTCTTGAATTATTGCAGCTTTCTCTTCTTAAATATTTATGAAAATTGTCCACTTTCAACTCAGTAATGCATACTTCTTTCAAATAAGAGACAATTTCCTTTAAATTTCTATGTTTTCAGCTAAGTATTTCAGATGGGTTGGGAAAACTTAGAAAGATCTAATCTAAACATCATTCATTCTACCAAAGGATCTAATTGTTCTATTATGCACTTTGTAAATCATACAATAATTTGATCAAATCCACAGAAAAAACCTTAAATGTAAGTTCTGAGCGTTTTCACAAACATACACCTAAGATTATAAGCTCTAAGAGAAAATGTTTTAAACACAATGAAGAGCAAGAAAACACTCAGAAGATAGATGCAAAATTTTAGATTCAATTGTATTAGAAATAGACAGTCATATAAGATTTACAATGTCTGAATGACTCTTAGCTTCATTGATCAAATTACAGAAAACTTACAAGCTTTATAGTTACAGTAAGGAAGCCAGATGTTCCACGCATTCCTTATTGCAGACACAGGTGACCTTCTTCTACTTCTAAACTATACTAAGCTAAATTACTCAAATCCTTGTGTAAAGTTTTACAGTGTACAGAGGCACAATATATAGACTCTGATTGTCCTCAATACAGCTCAAAACCCTAGTTAAACAATGGTTCAAACCTCTGGTTACAACACTAAATGCTGGAGAACAAGTCTCCCAAAATATCTCTGAGCATACATCAAATCTGGGCGAAATATGCCCTTCTGGAAACCCTAGCAGCTCAATATTAACTTCTGTTGCCTGCTGCAATGGTGTCTTTAGCTGCATTTTGCCTTCATCAATGAAGGCCCTTGACTTCCTCGCCCTTCATCCTTATCTTCCTCTGAGATCTGATTTCCTCCTCTGTGATGCCATTATCATCAAGTTTCATCTCCTTCTTCAATTGCAAACCTACAAAAGTAGACCAGCAATAAGTATCATCATTTAATAATCATGCAAGAAAAAATACAGCTGCTAAATCTAGTCGTGACTATGTGAACGCAAGTATCAGGCCCTAATTCTATGAAAATCACGTGTCAAAAATGCATATTTCAACATAAAAAACCAGTCGGGTCAACCATCGTTGACCGAAGAATGCATTTAGGCCTCAAAATTGACCTCAAAATTCCTATCGCTCTGTCCTTCCCACTCATCTTGTTGTTTAAAACTTTGTATTTCCTGACATACAAGCTAGGCATGATACATTTGTTTAATTGGATTTCATTCTGTTTTGAATTCTGGCTTGTATGTATGCAATGCATATTGATTTGTATATCATGATATACAAACACAAAATATACAAGCACCTAACTCTATTTTATAACTTTTCAATTCCACTCGATGTATAAATGCATTGTATGTTTAGATATTCAATTCGGACGTGATACAAGCATTTAAATCCAACTTCAAATTCATTTGGATTCTGGCTTGTATGTGTGCAATGTATGTTTGGAAATATACAAGTCTAGAATTATACAACGATTTAACCTCATTCCATAATATCTTCGATTCTGGCGATTGTATAAACTATTGTATACCGCAATGTATATGTAAATATACAAGTCAAAATTTATACATTGAATAAACATTGTTTGAAAAACCTTTTAAGTCCGCATTGTATATCGGGCTTTGTATACTACGAAACCCTCTTTTTAAATTTGCAGATATATAACGAATTTACCACATTCAAAACCCTTTTCATGTCTGTCATTGTATATTCCGTATTGTTTGTCACCGAAACATACAAGCCTGCATAATATACAAGGGATTAACCTTGTTCAATAATCGCTTTGAGTCCACGGCTTGCATGTTCTGCCTATATGTATTAAACATACAAGGGACAAATATACAACGACTTTACTCATTTTAATAAATCCGTCGGGTCCACCACATGTATGAAGTGCCTTGTATATTTTACCTGCCAAACATACAAACGTGAGATACAAAGTGGATTTAAAACATCAATTTATTTTAACCTAAATCCACTTCAGGTCCATCTTGTATGTATATTTCAAAACTTTAACCAAATGCATATAAGTAAGAACATACAAACAACTTTGTATGTAAATCCGATATACAAGACCCACTTCACGACTGTGTATGTGAGCGACATACAAGAGACTTTGTATATGCATGACGTGATATACAAACTATTTTGTATGTGCAACATATACAGGCCTAACATACAAAATCAAATGTATATGCAACCTGATTGCAAAATGCAAATGCGACTAAGTACAAAAACAAAACCCTTTGCATATACAAACCTGAATGTACATTTTACCAAAATAATCATAACTTGCAAAATATGGCGAATTTTAAGATGGTTCAAAAAGTAACCCTAGCTCATTTTTCACAAGGAATCCAACCATATCATGCCCTAGTACTAAAAATATATTTTTTCTCTATTTTTCTCAAAGTTTGCAACTTCAACCCCTTTTTCCCTTTACCACCAAGCAAAACAAAACACAAACAAGCAAAAGCAACAGCCATAGCAGGGGTCCTCATTTTGCTAAGGAGTAAAATGGGGCATGTTGTGAACATAACAACAACTAGCAACCAAACAAAACAATTAAATTCAAAGCATTCAAGAAACTAAATTAAATGAATCCATAACTTCTAACTATCTTTTCTGCAAATTATTATTCAACTTGAGACCTAAGGTATTCAATAAGGGTGCATGAATTTTCATTTTCAATTTAAGTGTGTGCACGTGATTAATAAGCCTCATCTTGAAGATCAATTGAACAAACCAGTGATTGATATTATCCTACGTAGTTGAGGATATTCCCTCATAGCCAACCGGATAGAGCCTTGCTGCCAGCGAGCGTCTATAGCCCCGGCAAGGTTATCGTTACAATTCTCCTAAGTAGAGTCCCACTGCCAGCGAGCATCTGTAGCCCCGGTAGAGTTACTTAGATGGCTTAATCTGGATTTTCAGTATAATCTGCTTTATTTTATTTTTTATATATATTTTAGTAATTTTTATGATTGATAGAAATTTCACAAGATGTAGCAATTTGTAACTTTATGATGCAAGGAATGAGCACTTGCTAAAATTAAGCTGAGAATTGTAATGGTAGCAAGGGTGACCTCAGATTTTTCACCTAATATCTACATTGGTAAGTTCAACAAACCCAAGGATTTTAGGTGTGTCATCATGAGAAACCTCTTTGAATTTTCAATCACTTTATTGAATACTAAATTTCAGAAGCTAAACAACTCTCTACATTCATGACAGTCACAAAAAGTTATGCATAAATTGCAAATGATTAACTTGAATATTCTAAATTTTATATTGTTTTTAATGGTTGTTAGTTTGCTCCTTAATACTCTAAAGTAAAACAAAGATCCCTGCTAAGGAGACAACAACAACCAAACCAACAGACTGTACAAACAGCAAAACAAAAACAAAAAACAACAAAACTGTACAAACAACTAACCTACGAAAGCAAGACAAGCAAACAAAGAAAAGAAAACAGAACAACTACCCTACCAAACTATATACTAGTCTCCTACAAGGCAAACAAAACCCAGGAAAAGACCCAAAAACACCTGTATTTGCATACTTCCTTAGATTGTGCAGGAGCATCAGGGCACTAGTTATGGTTCTTAACTTAGCAAATTTATCTTTGAATTCTGAAAAATGCTCTTGTATCCTAAATTCACTATATTCAACAGGATGATCCCTAATTATCAGCAATTGCGGCAACCCATCCTGTTCATGAGTAATCCATATGCATGTCCTATTTCTTAAATTTCCATAATCAAAATAGCATTCAACATTATTTACTGAGGAAAGGAAAGAGACAACTTGATGCACTTTTGGTTCTGTTGGACATGTTTGCTTATTGATAGATGGCTCTCCATTTAACCTTATACTTTCATTGCCTAGCTCCATGTCAGGTCTTTCTTCGAATTGAAAGATGAATGACTCTAGATGTATCATTTCTTCATCTTTATCCAGCCTTGTTCCTTCATTCCAGATGTTCAGTTTATCCTCAAATTCAACAAACTTCTCAATGCTCTCATCAGTTCCCTGCACACCAGCACTTAAGTGAGTATATTCATCATCATAACCTGATATACAAAAATTAATCATTTCTAGATCACATGATATTAAAGGTAGAACAACATCTTTTGATTGATAGGAATACTCCCCTGTTTCATTTTCAAAATAATGTTGGGGTGATGTATGATTTTGCAAAACAATAGCATGATCCTCATTATCCTTCATTTTCAAGAATTGTTCATCAAATAAGTCACATTTATCATCCAGTGTGGAGTCTAACTCCATTGACCTGCAACAATCTTGAACTTGATCATTTAATTTAAAGAAGTTAGTTACGACATTAGGATTTACTTTCTTTCTATGACTTCATTAGTTGCCATAATGGGAACTTCATCAGCAGCAGTGTATTTAAATTCCTTCATCTGTCCATACTTCCCCTTACCATAGAATGACTCAAGGAAAGATGCTTTACTATCATTTCCAAAAGTTTTAGAATTAGCATCAAAGCTCTCATCCTGATAAATGGTTTCCTCTCTACAAGTTTTGAAAGATTTATACCTCCACTTCCCTTTATCTGTATTAGGAAGTAGAGAACTACTATCAATCCCACCATAACATGATCTAAGGAAAGATGTTTTGCTATTATTTCCTTCTAGAACTGATTTAGCTATTGTATTGTCTAACCAACTGATAAGTCCTAGTGTTGTATTTGCTTGTTGCTCCAGAATTTCTTCACTTTCTACTAGACCTCAGCCCTGAACACATCTGAGAAAAGAATTAGTCTTTTCAAATACAAATCTATCCTGATGAGGAAAGTTAAATAATTAATTTCACTATGTTCCACAGACTGGTGTATTCTGCAATAACTGGATAAACCAAAGCTAGATAAACCCTGAGGATAAAGCTGTCTATTCAAAGCCTTCTGAAATGAAGGAAGGCTAACTTGAAAATTGTCCCCGTATGAGTCCATTGAAAATGGGGCCTCGTTTTCAACCTTTTAGGCTTTTAAAATTTTATGAGATCTAACATATCTTAGAATAAAGCATTTAAACTTATAAAATCAACCTTAAATCCAATCAGGCCCTCCTTCTAGCACCAGAAAACTGTTGGTGATTGTTTTGAGACAGTCACAACAATAAGTTAAAATTCACATAAAATGAACCAAAACTGACTTGAAAGATATGAAGAAATCATTTAAGATTCACTTAATCCCAAGTTTAATGAGGTTAGGTCTTGACCTGTTGGGCAAATTCAGTTGGTTGATGTGAAGCTGTAATGTTCAAGGGGCCTTATGTGATTTAGGATTTCTTGTTGGTTTACTGGACTCGAACTACACAAAGAGATTGTGAATATCAGCATGTGGTTCATTCTTTTGCATAAAAGTGTTACTGTGTTGCAAAGCTTTAAAAGGTATTCTTGAATTATTGCAGCTTTCTCTTCTTAAATATTTATGAAAACTGTCCACTTTCAACTCAGTAATGCATACTTCTTTCAAATATGAGACAATTTCCTTTAAATTTCTACGTTTTCAACTAAGTATTTCAGATGGGTTGGGAAAAGTTAGAAAGATATAATCTAAACATCATTCATTCTACCAAAGGATCTAATTGTTCTGTTATGTACTTTGTAAATCATACAGCAATTTGATCAAATCCATAGACAAAACCTTAAATGTAAGTTCTGAGCATTTTTACAAACATACACCTAAGATTACAAGCTCTAAGAGAAAATGTTTTAAACACAATGAAGAGCAAGAAAACACTCAGAAGATAGATGCAGAATTCTAGATTCAATTGTATTAGAAACAGACAGTCATAAGATTTACAATGTCTGAATGACTCTTAGCTTCATTGATCAAATTACAGAAAACTTACAAGCTTTACAGATACAGTAAGGAAGCCAAATGTTCCACGCATTCCTTATTGCAGACACAGGTGACCTCCTTCTTCTACTTCTAAACTATACTAAGCTAAATTGCTCAAATCCCTGTGTAAAGTTTTATAGTGTACAGAGGCACAATATATAGACTCTGATTGTCCTCAATACAGCTCAAAACCCTAGTTAAACAATGGTTCAAACCTCTGGTTACAGCAATAAATGCTAGAGAACAAGTCTCCCAAAATATCTCTGAGCATACATCAAATCTGGGTGAAATATGCCCTTCTGGAAACCCTAGCAGCTCAATATTAACTTTTGTTGCCTGCTGCAATGATGTCTTCAGCTGCATTTTGCCTTCATCAATGAAGGCCCTTGACTTCCTCGCCCTTCATCCTTATCTTCCTCTGAGATCTAATTTCCTCCTCCGTGATGCCATTGTCATTAAGTTTCAGCTCCTTCTTCAACTGCAAACTTGCAAAAATAGACCAACAATAAGTATCAGCATTTAATAATCCTGCAAGAAGAAAGATAGCTACTAAATCTAGTTGTGACTGTGTGAACACAAGTATCAGGCCCTAATTCTATGAAAATCGTATGTCAAAAATGCATATTTCAACGTAAAAAACCAGTCGGGTCAACCATCGTTGACTAAAGAATGCATTCGGGCCTCAAAATCGACCTCAAAATTCATATCGCTCTATCCTTCCTGCTCATCTTCTTGTTTAAAACTTTGTATTTCCTGACATACAAGCTGGGTGTGATACATTCGTTTAATTGGATTTCATTCTATTTTGAATTCCGGCTTGTATGTATGCAATGCATATCGGTTTGTAAATTGCAATATACAAATGCAAAATATACAAGCACCTAACTCTATTTTATAACTTTTCAATTCCGCTCGATGTATAAATGCATTGTATGTTTTAGATATTCAATTTGGATGTGATACAAGCATTTAAATCTAACTTCAAATTCATTTGGATTCTGGCTTGTATGTGTGCAATGTATGTTTGGAAATATACAAGTTTAGAATTATACAACGATTTAACCTCATTCCATAATATCTTCGATTCCGGTGGTTGTATAAACTGTTGTATACCGCAATGTATATGTAAATATACAAGTCAAAATTTATACAACGAATTAACATTGCTTGAAAATCCTTTTAAGTCCACGTTGTATATTGGGCTTTGTATACTACGAAACCCTCTTTTCAAATCCGCGGATATACAACAAATTTACCACATTCAAAACCCTTTTCATGTCTATCATTGTATATTCCGTATTGTTTGTCACCGAAACATACAAGCCCGCATAATATACAAGGGATTAACCTTGTTCAATAATCACTTTGAGTCCGTGGCTTGCATGTTCCGCCTATATGTATTAAACATACAAGGGCCGAATATACAACGACTTTACTCATTTTAATAAATCCATCGGGTCCGCCACATGTATGAAGTGCCTTGTATATTTTACCTGCCAAACATACAAATGTGAGATACAAAGTGGATTTAAAACATCAATTTATTTTAACCTAAATCCACTTCGGGTCCATCTTGTATGTATATTTCAAAACTTTAACCAAATGCATATAAGTAAGAACATACAAACAACTTTGTATGTAAATCCGATATACAAGACCCACTTCGCGACTGTGTATGTGAGTGACATACAAGAGACTTTGTATATGCATGATGCGATATACAAACTATTTTGTATGTGCAACATATACAGGCCTAACATACAAAATCAAATGCATATGCAACCCGATTGCAAAAGGCAAATGCGACTAAGTACAAAAACAAAACCCTTTGTATATACAAACCTGAATGTACATTTTATCAAAATGATCATAACTTGCAAAATATGGAAAATTTTAAGATGGTTCAAAAAGCAACCCTAGCTCATTTTTCACAAGGAATCCAACCATATCATGCCCTGGTATTGAAAATGTATTTTTTCTCTATTTTTATCAAAGTTTACAACTTCAACCCCTTTTTCCCTTTACCACCAAGCAAAACAAAACACAAACAAGCAAAAGCAACAGCCACAGCAGGGGTCCTCATTTTTCAAAGAGTAAAATGGGGCGTGTTGTGAACATCACAACAGTTGGTAGACTAGGCTACGAAGAATTTGTCAAATTTGTTACCTTTTGTTGCAAAGCAGTTGTTGGTAATCATTTATGTTTAGTGTTTTAAGCTTGGGTGTTTGCAGATTTTCTCGTTCAAACCCTCAATTTTTTGAGTCATGGGATCTTGCATTGTTTTTTCTATTTTCAACTTTTGGCTTTGTGTGGTGGGTTCCTGGTTGCTAAATCTCATCCTCATGTTTAGGTTTTCATAGGTTGACCTACCCCCACGCACTGTTTCATGGTTTGTTCCTATCGCCTTGAGAAAAATGCTAAGTTCTGTATGTTCAAAATGATCAAATCTGTTGGCAGGCTTGTGGAATTTCAATCGGCTTCCAAAAATCATAAAAAGGGGAAATTATATACATTTTTTATGCATATCAAGTTTACATATACAAGGGGGAATCTTTCACAGATTCCCAAGAATATTCTGCAGTTGTATGCATTTCTAAATGCATATCAGGCTGCTTGTATATTTGGTTTGTATGTTCAGACATACAACGGATTGATACAAAGGAAAGGTACATTGAAAAATATACAAAGGCTGACGCACATACATTTGCTACAGTGTAGTGGAGATACAAATTTGGGGCCTGCGGGTATGTACAAGTGAGTTTGTATATGGTCGATATACAAAGGAGACATGCATTCAACGATATACAAGCTGGATTCCAAAGTATTTCAGATGTGCCTTTTAATTGTGGCAAAGTCCGGGCTTGTACATTGTATTTGTATGTGCGATGTGCAATGAAATGTGCAAAGGAGAGAGAAAATGGGTTGGGCCCACCAGTTGCATACAATGGTAGTTGTATGTGTGCTGACCTACATAAATATACAAGTGAAAAGATATACATTCTAGACTCGAGTAGGATTCCAAGATGCTTCATACAGGTTTGGGGTCCGTAGCATGTATATTGGGTTTGTATATGCAGCATACAACTCGATATACAAAACAAAGATATACAACCCAAAAACGAAGGAGGAGTCAAATACAGCGAATGGTAATTTGAGGTCCGTGGGTTGTATAAGGCGCTTGTATTTGCTGATATACAAGCCGAGGTACAATGAAAGGGATACAAGCCAGACCTGAATAAGTTTTTAATCTGCCTCATGAACATTTGGGGTCCGCCTTGTATGATAAGCAATTGTATGAATGTGTGAAGGGCCTATATACAAAGAGATTATCACCAAGACCATATATATCGGCCAACCTTTTTGGGTCATTCCGATGGCCGATGGCGATCAAATGAACTGCAACGGAAGATGAATCACAAGCTGCCACATGTCTGGGAACTGTTGCATGTATATGCATTGTGCATGTACAAGGGATTTTGAGAGGTGAATAGTGGCGATTGTATATGCATCTTTCCTTGCATATACAAGGGCGGAAATGGTAGAATGAAAGGGGGAAAAGTCAGCGATAGGAATATGGAGTGCCTACGTGGCACGTGATCATTGGTTCTTGGCTTTTCTACAAGTTTTTGGGCCATTTGATCTCAGCAATGGAATCTAAATCAACGGCCAGGTTTTAAAGTATGGAGTTGGTTTTCCTTGCTCCCTCAGGCTTGTTTTGAGTGGGAAAACCATGGGTGTGTTTGTTGCTGTATCCGGCGAGTAGCTGACGCGTTAATGGCAGAGATCCAACGGTATGGGTCGTTGATGGACGGGTCAACAACCTAATTGAAGATGAATGTCCTTGAGTGGCAGTGCGGATCCCGATTCCATCTGCTCATTCCTCTTTGTCTCTCTACAGCATTAAATATTTCTATGCCCCATTCCTCATGCATTGAATTTGGCAGATTTTTTATTTGCCTTGTAATTAATTTTTGCTGGGTACACGGTCTTGGTATAAAGACCAAACTCTGTTACCCATTGTTGTTGTTGAAAACTGGACAAATTTTGATGCTGCAATAGGAATACAACTTTCTGGTGACTCTATTTCAGGTGTCTTTGCGAGTTTATGAGTTGTATGTTGTATGTATTATGCACAGAATTATCAATTTCATGTTCATTTAAATGAGTAATACTTCATTGCATGTGTTTTGTTGTTTGTCTCTGGACTGAATGTGTTTTTCTTCTGACTCTGAACATCTAAGGGGTGTTATAGATTCTAGAATATAGGTTTTCTATATTGAATACTTAATCTTTTACTTCTGCTCAAGGAGTAGATTAAATGTTCTGGGTTTAAGTATTGAGAAGAATACATTGCAGTAAGGATGTTTGTAAGCAGAAATAACTAAATACTTTGTCTTGGGTATTGTCTGTAAGGCAGACATTGCATAATCCCCTTGAAATCTGATCGTTGTTTTAGGTCTGTGATAAGCATTCACATATATATGTCTATTGACTCTAAGCCTTGGATAGGCACCGATCTGGTCTTGTATTTTGGTTGCAACTCAAGGTCTCAGTTTTGTATCCAAACACAAAATCAAACTCAAACTTCATATACAAACCTTTAGGATATTAGAAGTAGTTTTAGGACTGAAATCCTTTGTCTACAATTGAATATAGGCCCAAAGCTAGCCCCTTTGCACTTATCTTGCAGTTTTGGTCTGCATAAGAGAGGATTTATCTGCTTTGTGTCAACATCCCAGCTAGTACATAGATGCATTTTATAGATGTTGAATAGGGAATACCCCCCTTGGTTCTGCAAAGCCTAAAGAAGAAGAGGAGATATTTATAGAGTCTATCTCCTATACTGTTGGCCCCTGGCCTGGGAATCCTATTGATCAATGATGGCTACCTTGTAGGGATAACTGGGAACAAGCATCCAGTTTGGGAAAATAACCAACAAAAATTGGCGACTCCGCTGGGGAGTTAAAAAAAAAAGTGTTATATTTTATCCATCCGAGTCTAACCAACAAAAATTGGTGACTCTGCTGGGGAATGCTTTGTAAAAGAACCCAAATTTTAAAAGAAAATAATTCCTACTAATAGGTGGCGACTCCGAACCAATCTCCCAACTGGTAAAGTAAAAATTTGTATGCAAGGGAGAAGATCCCAATGTAACCCTTTGTTTGAAGAGTTACCCATAAAAATGATGTATAGGAAAAAAGGGACTGTTTGAGCCAATCAAGATGGTTCTCCTAGCCCCAGGAAAAATGAATTTATTCATGACAATCCAGGATCTTCAGAGCAAACAATGCCTTATTTTTCAAACACAAAAGCTGAAATCCAAAATGTATATGAGAAACAACAGGGTGGTGCTTTGAGAATAAGGTCAGAGGTTTTTCAGGAACGCCCTTTCCTGGATCCAGTGATAGATTTGAAGAGGTTGAATCTGCAAGGGATGAGGATAATGATGATCAGAATGGAATGGGACCATCCTCTTCTATGCCCAAAGAGGAGCAGTTAGCTGAAGAAATCAAAAGCCTGAGGGCAGAATTAGAATATTTACAAGCCATGAAAATCAGAGATGACATGAAACAGAAAGTACAAGCTCTGAGAGTTGCTCAGAATGATTCAGTTCCTACCCTTGAAAATGCAAATGTGATGAGAAATCAGCATAGAAATGAAGTGCAGGATCAGCATAATGATCAGAGATAGAACGCAAATAATGCTAGGGTACCATTAAACAATGTACAAAATCAGAATACAAACAGAAATGCCAATACTAATCAATTTGGCAGACAGTCGATGCAGCTGGACAGATTCAGGCAGTTAGTTTTTGATGGCATTCCTGGCTACCCCAATCCTATTGATAAACATGTGAGGCCGCAAGTGCCTAAATTTTTAGGAAATAATACTGTGTTAGGGGAAGACCACTTAAAAGCTTTTCAGAATATCATGGACAACTTTGAGGTTGAGCATGAAGATGTTTTCATGAAATTATTTATGCAATCTTTAGTTGATGAAGCCAGAGAATGGTACAAGGGTTTGCCTGATAGAAGTGTTTCATCATGGGATGACTTCAAGAGAATATTCAAAGAACAGTATGGTGACAAAACTGATCCTAGTTTTTTCATAAATGAATTCACTGGCATTACCAAAGGAACAAATGAATAGGTTGCTGATTTCAATGCTAGATTTATGAAGGTATTGAACAAACTGCCACATCACTTGAGGCCTAATGAACGTATGTGCATAGTGTTGTACATAAATGCTTTTGATGTCAAAACAACTTATGGATTAAGAGACAAGGGTCCTCATAGCCTCAGAGATGCTTTCAAAATAGCAACAAATATTGAAAATAATAGAAAAGCATCTGGTAAGACAAACATAAGAGATGATGTAAAAATTCTGCAAAATCCAAACACTAAATCTCAAAGTGTTCAAGGCAATTCATCCACTTTTGAGGATAAATTAGATAAATTGACAACTATTGTCAAGGACCTGAGCTATAGAATGGCTAAGAATGAAAAGGGGGCTAGTCCTGACAGACAGGTTTACCAAAGGCAAGAAAGAAGACCATCATTACATGACATGCCATATCATACCAATTGGCATAATGGTAAACCAATCCTTCCACACAACAATACAAATCAGAGAGCTTAGAATCCAAAGGAAACACCTGATCCTTTGAAGAAGGCTATTAATATTGTTAATGACACCCCGTGGTGTATAATGTGCGAGATGCCTCACTCATAGTCACAATGTATGATTGCTCAATCTTTGTATAATAATGCCATGACCTGTGATGAATGCAATGAGCCGCATTGCATGGAGAATGATAATGTCAATATGTTGTCTACATACAGGGAGTATCCCTTTCATGATGCTAAAGTAAGTGCAAATGATGAGATTCAGGCCTATCAGCAGTTTCCCTATGATGAAGATGATGAAGACAACTATGCCTATGCTCAGGATTCACACAATTTTTTGAATAACTTGAGGAGACCTTCTGATGAAGAAATTAGAGCCCTCATAGTTGCAGCAGTGGCTCAAGTCAAAAGCAATTACAATCTCAGGGGTAAAGCCTAGGTAAGCAACTCACACCAACCAGAGAATACTTTTGCAAGCCAGCCAGTGCATAGTCATAAAGGGACTGAGCCACAAAAGAAGCAGTGGAGCAGTAATAAGCAATTTTTTAAGCCAAAAATAGAGCATGATCTTCAAGGACCAGAAAATAGAATTCCACAAGTTGAGGATCAAAATAGAAATTTTTAGAATAGGAATGATAGTCAAGGAGCCATAAAAACTAAAGCTGGACCATACCAGGATAAAAATAAAACTACAGATCAGGCTACAACTGTTATTCAAAATTATGCTCCATTTGACATAGCTCAAGTCTTGTCCCAGGTAAAGATCTCTGTTCCACTGATGGAGCTAATGAAAGTTGAAGAATTCATAAATAAGGTGGTATCCTTGATTTCAGGAGTACCATGTCAAGCCAAACAGAATATTGAGACTCAGGATAAGAAACAAGCTATGTGTATCGATGAGGATGAGATTCCTGAGGTATATCTAGGGATGACCATGACAAAATGCCCTTCACAGGTTGAACCATTTTATGTCTCCCTGGTTATCAATGGAAAAATGATTAGAAATTGTATTCTTAACTCAGGAGCATCAACGAATATCATGCCTTTGGCCATTATGCAGCAAACTAGATTAAAAATAGATAAGGCATGTGGGAAATATTATGCCATGGATGCTAGGGAAGTACCAGTCATTGGAATTATGAAAGATGTGGATTTCAGACTGACAACATATCCAGAAAGGACCTACAAAATGAACATAACGGTTGTTGATATCAAGCCACAGTATGGCATGTTGTTGTCAAGAAGATGGGCCGCATTGATTGGTGGGAGTATACAATTAGATCTGTCATATGCTATGATCCCTATGAATGGCAAGGATGTCAAATTGATTAGAGAAGAAAGATCATCAGAAACAGTTGAGGACCAAGAGTCAGAGGAGCATGTATGCTTTGTGGATACTGAATGTGAGAATTTCAGAGTTGTCTCAGATGTTAAGGAAAGTGAGGGGGGAGACATGTGCTTTCAAGAGCTTGACCAGCAGGGTCTCTAGACCATGTATTTTGATGGAGCTTGTTCGAAGGAAGGCTCTGGTGTTGGAATTGTATTTCTGTCTCCAACTGGTAAGCTTCTAAAATTTTCATTTTTGGTGAAGTTTACCTGCACAAACAATATTGCAGAGTATGAGGCTCTATTATTAGGATTGAATGTAGCTCTAAAGCATGGAATTAAGATGCTCAAAGTATTTGGTGATTCAGAGTTAATTGTGTCCCAAATTAGAGATAAGTATGCATAAAAAAAAAAAGGTTAAAGCAATATAAGCATGCTGTTTGGGATACAATTGAATTATTTGATGCATTTTCAATAAGCTGGGTAGAGAGGTCAAAAAATGTCAGGGCAGATTTTCTAGCTAATGTAGCTGTAAGGCTAGATGACATCACACTGTTAGATGTTACAAATGTTGAGGTCAAACTTAGACCTACAATGCCAGATAATGTATGCAGCTGGCAAGTGTTTGATGATGACAAAGATTTACTGAGATTTCTACATTGTATTGATGAATATGAGAACCAAGAAATGGATTTTCAGAACTTTGTAGAGGTTGTTGATGGGAAAGAAACTCTCTTAGGGAAGGAGGTAATTCAACTCAAGACAAATAAAATCCCTAGAGGGCTGGTTGCTTTAGAACAGGCTTTTGACAATAAGGACCAATTTGTTACAAAGGCATCTCCAACAAACAAAAATGATTTAGAAGCGATAAACTTGGGGACATCTCATGCCCCCAAGAAGGTATACATTGGCAAACAACTCAAACCACATATCAGAACTATGTTGATTGCACTATTGAAGAAATACAAGCATGTTTTTGCCTAGTTGTATGAGGACTTAAAATCTTATAGAGAGGACTTATTTTAGCATGAAATCCCTTTGAAGCCTAGAGCTAAACCATTTAGACAAAAACAGAGGCCTATCAATCCAACCTTAGCTCCAAAAATGCAAGAAGAGCTTATGAAACTTAGGGAGGCTGGAATAATTATGCCTATCAGACATTCAACTTGGGTGTCCAACCTCATCCCAGTTAGAAAAAAGAATGGTGATATTAGGTTGTGTGTGGATTTCATAAATCTGAATATGTCTTCTTTGAAGGACAATTATCCATTACCAAACATGGAGGCCATGTTGCAAAAGGTGACTGGCTGTGAACTTCTATCCATGATGGATGGATTTTCAGGGTACAATTAGGTGAAAGTAAAGGAATCAGAGCAATTCAAGACTTCTTTCACCACCCCATGGGGAACCTATGTATATGTGAGGATGCCGTTTGGATTGACAAATGCAGGTGCTACATTTCAAAGGGCAATGGATGTTACTTTTGCAGGGTTCGATTGATTCAATCTTGGCTGTATATCAAGATGACTTGACAACTTATTCAAAAAAGGAAGAGCAGCACTATATGCATTTGGAGCAAATTTTTATTAGAGCATTAGAGTATGGCATCTCACTTAGCCCAAAGAAGTGTGCTTTTGGGGTTGTGGAAGGAAAATTGCTTGGACATATTGTTTCAAAGGATGGGGTCAGAATTGATCCAGAAAGGGTGGCTACAATTGACAAAATCCAAGTTCCCAAAACAGTGAAAGGTGTCCAGTCCTTCTTTGGACAAATTAATTTTGTTAGGAGATTTGTTCCTAACTTTGCAGAGACCACCAAAGATATCTCTAAAATGCTGAAGAAGGGTGCAACTATCAAATGGGAAGATGAAGCAACCAGATCATTTCAGAACATAAAAGAAGCTATAAAGATGGCTCCTATATTAAAATCTCCTAATTTTTCTAAGCCATTTCAATTATTTTCATTTACTTCTTTCCACACTATTGCTACATGCTTATTGCAGAAAAATGAAGATGGGTTTGAACAGCCTTTTGCTTTCTTTAGTAGGTCATTGCAGGCCGCTGAATTGAAGTATGACATCATGGAGAAACAAGCATATGCACTAGTCAAAGCAGTCAAAGGTTTCAGGCCATATTTGGTGGGTTCCCATATAATTGCATATGTGCCTCATGCAGCAGTCAAGGATATCTTTACTCAGCAGGAGGTAACTGGAAGAAGATGCAGATGGATAAACAAATTGCAAGAATTTAACATTGAAATACAGATCACAAAATTGGTAAGAGGACAAGGTTTGGCAAAACTGATGATAGTCTAATCTAGAGGCATGCCAAGTGAATGCAATACATAATGAAGTTGTAAACATGTCAAATTTTGAATGGTATAAGGACATGATACATTATTTGCAGAATCTAAATTGTCCTCATCTCAGTGATGATCAGAAGAGGACCTTGAAGCTACAGGCTATTAAATACATCATTGTTCAAGGAGAGCTATATTGGAAAAATACTAATGGTGTATTACTCAGATGTGTGAATGAAGATCAGGCTAAGGATATTCTAGGTGACATACATAATGGAGTGTGTGGTGGACACTATGCTGCCTATACAATAGCCCACAAAATTCTCAGAGCTGGCTACTAGTGGCCAACTCTTTTCTCAGACACACAAAAAATGATAAGAAAATGTGATCCTTGCCAAAGGTTCTCAGGAAAGCTGAAATATGAAGGTGCATTGCCCCTTAGGACTATAACTGTAGAAGCTCCATTTCAGCAATGGGGGATTGATTTTATAGGGGAGATTTCAAAAAAAGCAAGTGGAGGACACAGTTGGATTTTAGTTGCCACTGATTATTTCACTAAATGGATCAAGGCCATCCCAACTAAAAAAGCTACAAGCAAGGTGGTGATGGATTTTATTCTAGAGAACATTATTATCAGATTTGGAGTGCCAGTCAAATTGGTCACAGACAATGCTATGTGTTTCAGATCTGGTGAATTTATTGATTTTTGCAACAATTATGGAATTGATTTGTTTCATACATCACCATACCACCCATAAGGGAATGGTTAGGCAGAGTCAAGCAACAAAAGCCTCA
Organism: Cunninghamia lanceolata; assembly: GCA_027924645.1. Lineage (NCBI taxonomy): Eukaryota > Viridiplantae > Streptophyta > Pinopsida > Cupressales > Cupressaceae > Cunninghamia > Cunninghamia lanceolata. The sequence goes on from BSBN01000193.1 coordinate 14,559,477, forward strand.
TGAAAATCATCAAAAGGGTGATAGATAAAAACAAGAGGGCTTGGGATTCAAAGCTAAAGTTGGCATTACGGGTTGACAGGGTGACAGTGAAAAGAGCAACTAGAAGATCACCTTTTGAATTAGTATATGGTGCAGCAGCTAAATTGCCTGTGAACAACATCCTACCAGTTTATAAATTCATCCAAGAAACTGATGAGAAGATTCAGGACCCAATGACTAAGAGAATAAATCAGTTGGTTGCACTAGATGAAATCAGACGGGAAGCACGGAAAACAAACATCAAGAAACAACAAAGAGTGAAGTATCTATTTGATAAAAGGGCAACAGAGAGAAGGTTTCAGATAGGTGACTTAGTGCTTATGTGGAATGCAAGAGGCCAGGGTAAGGGCAAACATAGTAAATTTGAGCCCTTATGGACTGGCCCATATCAAATTGGCAATATCTATGAGAATGATTCTTACTTTCTCCAAGCCCTAAGTGGTCAACTACTAGAATTGCCAGTGCACGGTAAATTCCTTAAAACCTTTTTCTCATAAATGAATACCTTATGTGCACACTATAAACTAGCTGTAAATACTTTGTACATGCCTTGTATAGTTGGTCATGTTTTGAGTTTTGGGTTTTGTTTGGTCTGCCCCGGAGTAGTCTAGTCCTCACTGCAGTCTTGCGCCTGCACATCCCCAATCGAAGCCTGTTGGCAATCATTTATGTTTAGGGTTTTAAGCTTGGGTGTTTGCAGATTTTCTCGTTCAAACCCTCAATTTTGTGAGTCATGGGATCTTGCATTGTTTTGTCTATTCAAATGTTGGCTTTGTGTGGTGGGTTCCTGGTTGCTAAATCACATCCTCATGTTTAGGTTTTCATAGGTTGACCTACCCCCACGCATTGTTTCATGGTTTGTTCTTGTCGCCTTGAGAAAAATACTAAGTTCTATATGTTCAAAATGATCAAATCTATTGGTGGGCTTGTGAAATTTCAATCGGCTTCCAAAAATCATAAAAAGGGGAAATTATATGCATTTTTATGCATATCAAGTTTACATATACAAGGGAGAATCTTTTGCAGATTCCCAGGAATATTCTGCAGTTGTATGCATTTCTCAATGCATATCGGGCTGCTTGTATATTTGGTTTGTATGTTTAGACATACAACAGATTGATACAAAGGAAAGGTACATTGAAAAATATACAAAGGCTGACGCACATACATTTGCTACAGTGCAGTGGAGATACAAATTTGGGGCCCGCGGGTATGTACAAGTGAGTTTGTATATGGTTGGTATACAAAGGAGACATGCATTCGCAGATATACAAGCCAGATTCCAAAGTATTTCAGATGTGCCTTTTAATTGTGGTGAACTCCGGGCTTGTACATTATATTTGTATGTGCAATGTGCAATGAAATGTGCAAAGGAGAGAGAAAATGGGTCGGGCCCACCAATTGCATACAATGGTAGTTGTATGTGTGTCGACCTACAGAAATATACAAGTGAAAATATATACATTCTGGACCCAAGTAGGATTCCAAGATGCTTCATACAAGTTTGGGGTCCGTAGCATGTATATTGGGTTTGTATATGTAGCATACAACCCGATATACAAAACAAAGATATACAACTCGGACACGAAGGACGAGTCAAATATAGCGAATGGTAATTTGAGGTCCGTGGGTTGTATAAGGTGCTTGTATTTTCTGATATACAAGCCGAGGTACAATGAAAGGGATATAAGCCGGACCCGAATAAGTTTTTAATCTACCTCATGAACATTTGGGGTCCACCTTGTATGATAAGCAATTGTATGAATGTGCGAAGGGCCTATATACAAAGAGATTATCGCCAAGACCATATATATTGGCCAACCTTTTTGGGTCATTCTGATGGCTAATGGCGATCAAATGCACTGCAACAGAGGAGGAATCACAAGCTGCCACATGTCTGGGAACTGTTGCATGTATATGCATTGTGCATGTACAAGGGATTTTGAGAGGCGAACAGTGGCAATTGTATATGCATCTTTCCTTGCATATACAAGGGTGGAAATGGCAGAATGAAAGGGGGAAAAGTCAGCGATAGGAATATGGAGTGCCTACATGGCACGTGATCATTGGTTCTTAGCTTTTCTGCAAGTTTTTGGGCCGTTTGATCTCAACGATGGAATCTAAATCAATGGCCAGGTTTTAAAGTTATGGAGTTGGTTTTCCTTGCTCCCTCAGGCTTGTTTTGAGCGGGAAAACCATGGGTGTGTTCGTTGCTGCATCCGGTAGGTAGTTGAAGCATTAATGGCAAAGATGCAGTGGTATGGGTCGTTGATGGATAGGTCAACAACCTGATTGAAGATGAATGTCCTTGAGCGGCGGTGCGGATCTTGATTCCATCTGCTCATTCCTCTTTGTCTCTCTACATCATTGAATATTTCTGTGCCCCATTCCTCATGCATTGAATCTAGCAGATTTTTGATTTGCCTTGTAATTAATTTTTGTTGGGTACACGGTCTTGGTATAAAGACCAAACTCTATTACCTATTGTTGTTGTTGAAAATTGGACAAATTTTGATGCTGCAATAGGAATACAACTTTCTAGTGACTCTATTTCACGTGTCTTTGCGAGTTTATGAGTTGTATGTTGTATGTATTATGCACAAAATTATCAATTTCATGTTGATTTAAATGAGTAATGCTTTATTGTGTGTTTTGTTGTTTGTCTCCAGACTGAATGTGTTTTTCTTCTAACTCTGAACATCTAAGGGGTGTTATAGATTCTAGAATATAGGTTTTCTATATTGAATACTTAATCTCTTACTTCTGCTCAAGGAGTAGATTAAATGTTCTGGGTTTAAGTATTGAGAAGAATACATTACAGTAAGGATGTTTGTAAGTAGAAATAACTAAATACTTTGTCTTGGGTATTGTCTGTAAGGTAGACATTGCATAATGCCCTTGAAATCTGATCATTGTTTTAGGTCTGTGATAAGCATTCACATATATATGTCTATTGACTCCAAGCCCTGGATAGGCACCAATCTGGTCTTGTATTTTGGTTGCAACTCAAGGTCTGAGTTTTGCATCCAAACATAAAATCAAACTCAAACTTCATATACAAACCTTTAGGATATTAGAAGTAGTTTTAGGACCAAAATCCTCTATCTACAACTGAATATAGGCCCAAAGCTAGCCCCTTTGCACTTATCTTGCAGTTTTGGTCTGCATAAGAGAGGATTTATCTGCTTTGTGTCAACATCCCAGCTAGTACATAGATGCATTTTATAGATGTTGAATAGGGAATACCCCCCTTGGTTCTGCAGAGCCTAAAGAAGAAGAGGAGATATTTATAGAGTCTATCTCCTATACTGTTGGCCCCTGGCCTGGGAATCCTATTGATCAATGATGGCTACCTTGTAGGGATAATTGGGAACAAGCATCCAGACTGGGAAAATAACCAACAGTAGTCATGCCCTATAAAAGCTAGTTTAGGATGGCATCATTGGGAGATGCAGTTTGTTGTGAGGAATTAGAACCAAGGTGAGGAGGTGATTGAGCTTGAGATACAATAGGCGGAGGCTAAGAATATGTTAATGGTAGTTGGCCATAATGATGGGTGGAAGATGGTTGCAAGTATGTAATAGGTGGCTGGAAATGAGTGGAATAGATAGGTGGTTGAGAACAATTATAAATAAAGGAGGTCCCTTTAGGAACCAAATTCTAATAATTAAATCCCACAGTTTTGTAATTAGTGCCATTAGATACTCCAATACCAGTGGTAGCATTACTACAAGCATTCGCATTAGTTGTTAAGATCGTTGATGTAAAAGTGGATATTCCCGTAGTTGATATAGGTGCCGAAACTTGAGTATGAGATGGTGATAGAGTGTTATTTATCATTTGTGCACATTTGGTCACTGGCATGATATTGGTTTGTACAATATGTGCTAGACCATGAATTGCATTAACACCATCTTGTCCTACTTTTATCAATTCTCTTATGTTATGAAATGTAGGGACAACTTCTTCAGTTATTCTCTCATTTTTCATAAATGATTGATATTCAGCTAGCTCCTTATCCAATTTTTCTATTTGCACATCAAATACATATCCTATTGCCTCAATAGTGTTATCAACATCATGAAAAGTTTGTTCTTCCATTGTGGTTGGAGGATGTATATTATCTTGCACAATTTGAGTTTCTCCCTTTGTAAAGAAGGTGTCCAAAGTACCAACTTCTTCAAGAGCACTAGATCCCATTAATCTATTACTTCTTCTCGAAGGGATATTGTTTTTAGGACATCATGTCATAAATCTTATAGCAAAGCATACAATGCACAAACTAAGAGAACAAATCCTAGGAGAAGGATATGATTGATGGCCAAAATGCTTGGTTTTTTGTACTCTTTTCAATGCCAATGAATGAAATAAAAGATGTTGTAAGGATTTAAGTCAAGGACAGAAAGTTATATGTCTGATATCAGTCCAAAACATCAATATAATCACTCTCAACACACTCTTGATGCAAATCCAAGATAATGCCAAGTCAAAATATAGTGAAAATATATTAAAATAGGCATTTTTTTCACCAAAATTTAATGCAAAAGAGAATAAAAAAGGGAGTTGTGAGGAAAATGATGATAGAAAGCAAATAATATCAGTAATAATATCCACTTGGTGCCAAAATACCCAACACAACAAGCTTTTAGTAACACTTAAGGTAAAACCCTAGTGAAAGTATAACAAAAATAGGCTATTTTTCACGGTTTTTCAATTCCAAGACCTAGCAAAAGAGGTATTGTAATGAATTTCAGGGGTATAGAAAATAATATCAATAATATCAGTCACCTCAATCCATAAAATTGATCACAACATGCTTGGAGTGCAAACTAGGTCAAACCCTAGGGCAAAAATAGTCAAAATGTGTAGTTTTTTGCAAAATTTTCACTACAAGAGCCCAATAAAAGGGTGTTGTAAAGCTTTTTATGAGGGATAGAAAATGATTACCCTGATAATAGACAATTAATGCAATAATACCTTTCACAACACACCTATGGTGCAAGTTTGGAGAGTCGATAAGGCCAAATTTAGTGAAAATCGTTATTTTTAAAGCCCTAGGTTTGAGATCTTGGGAAAAAATGCTATGTGAATGTTTTGGAGTCTAAATTATGATGAAAATGAATTAATCTCAGATCTGAAAATAATTTTCAAGCTTGAACATGCAAAATTCCCATGCAAATTTAATGAAAATGCATCAAAATTGCTAGTTTTTGTTGAAATTTTCTATGCAAAAATGCAAATATTTTAAATCTAAATGCAAATTTACACTAAAATGAAAGACTACAGCCAAATGTTAATTTAAATGAGCCTCTAAAATTAGTAGAAAAATCTGAGAAAAAGATTTTTCCTACTAACCCTAGATTTTGGAATTACTAGGTTATATAAAATTGTCAAAAAATTCCACAAAACCCTAGCAATTAAATGATGAAAATGTAATGCAAATTTCTAAATTTTTGGATTTTTCTATAGTTTATATCAGATCTGATGCAAAAATCATGAATTGTGAAAATTTAAAAAGAATTTATGAAATTTAGTAAGCCAAACAATGCAATTTTTTTGTATTTTCCAAAATTTTCAATTTTTTTGAATTTTTCTCAATGCAATGAAATGAATGACTATATGAATGAATGAAATCAATCTAAATCTGAAGACACACACTCACAAAGTTGAAATTTATGTCCAAAAACATGGGTTCACCAAAATGTTTAGGGGAAAATTGGATTTGTTAATGTTCTAATGTTTAGATGTTTAAATCCGCCTCTCCACTATACATTCAAGGATCTAGGGTCGAGTGACAAGCACTATCATACCCTAGGTCACTTGCAGATGTAGGGAAATTTGGATTAGGAAATTTAGTCATTAATTTTCCTTCTCTTATGCCCAATTAACTATTAAAACCCTAATTATGCAAATATGACAACAAATTGACGAATAATAGAAAACGTTCTTGCAGACAGGAGTAAAATACCAAATTACATAATACCTAATTTTGGGGTCCAAATCAGAATAGTTGGGGACACTGGAGTGGGCACCCAAGTCCAAGGTGCTAGTTTCTTCATGGAATCTGGACCTCCTTCCGACACTGATCAGCCTTGTAACTTCTATTTCTCAAAACTTGGATGCGGAGGACACTAGAGTGAGCACCCAAGTCCTGGAAGTGCTCCTGTGTCCTTCTTTTCTTCAGATCCTAAATCCTTGATGCCTACCAATCCTTCCTGCAACTCCACTTTTCCCAAATGTGACACCTATAACCTGTAATCACAAGACTTGGTTTGGGGGTTGTGGTGTTTAGAGGCTTGCCTCAATCAAGCCCCAGAGGACACTTAAGTCTTTGAACACCGTCGTCAGATAAAGAGTGTGTGCCCTTGTGAAGCAGAGGTAAAAACTAAATGAATCAATGATGAGAACACAATATTATGTCACCTTGTAGTGAAGCTCTCATAGGAGGAAGATGCTCTTCATTGCATGAGGAAATTGATGCTCAAATATGCAAATATCAACACACAAAACACACAAGTCTGCTCTTACAACACAATAGAAAGCCTTGAATCACCCTGAGAATGCCTAAAGTTCACAATGATCATCTAGTTTACAAATGAATGCCTAAGCATGCTTATATAGGCAACTACAAGCACTCCCGCCAAGATTTTAAAAATCAAAACTTACTATGTCGGCAAAAGGACCTAATAACAGTCATAAACTGACACCTAAAAATTAGGGCTGCCCCAAAATAGGGTAGGACTAGGGCACGGTTGCCCAAGTCCTCCCCCCTATTTTGGGTAGGGTATAGCTCAAGGGGTCCACCTAGGTCCAATTTGCCATGAAACCTAGGCCTCATTCCATCAGGATGCTAAAATATGAAATAAGATGTCCTAAATGCATATTAAAGACCTGGGAGCTAAACCTTATGAGGGAAAAGCCCCCAAGGGGACATTTTCTGATGTTACAGAGGATAACCGTGGGGCTATATCACAAAGCTCTCCGAATCGAGTACCACCAAGGCCATATTCAAAGACAAACAAAGGTGCATAGAGTAGCAGTATTGTTAAGGTTTGTAAATGCCACAGAAACATCATAAAATTCACTATGCGGAAAGCATGAGTGCTTCCACTAGTCAAGCATCGGATAAAATATACAACCCATCATCATATTAGGAACTAAGTCCATTTTTTGATTGCTCTCGAAAGGGACACTAGGTCCGCATCACTATAATTTTTTGTCATCATCCACCCGCTAGATGGAAACACTAGAGGAAGGGAAACAATAAATAAGAGAGGAGAAACAAGTGTCTTAGGGATAGTCATGTAGGAGGGTGTCCCCAGGTCACCAACCATGATGCTATGTCCATAAAACACAACACTCAACAATGAAATTAGAGAGAGAAATTTAGAAGAATGATGATACAAATAGAAGAAGGTCACAACAGAGGCGGTCTCCTAGTATCCCGGACCTTACAAGAGAATCCAAGGTCATCCCAGGAGGCCTAAACAACATCTAACACATCACGGGGGAAGCACATCACAAGAGAGATAAAAGTTAGAGATATGTACCTGCAGGGTCTTCATGCTAGAAGTCATCAACAATTAAATCATTCTCTTTCCATTTGCAAACATAGGGTACTATTGCCAAGTCTTTGTAATTATTCTTTTGTTCATTCTTAAATGCTTCTTGGTTTGACTCAATGTTAGGTGGAATGTTTTCTTGTTGAAGTTCATTAGTACACATATTTTCTATCCTCTTAGGTGGTGGGAGAAGCAAATTATTTTGAGTGATCTCAACATCCATCCTTGAGGGATTCAATGTGAGAGATTTCTCCTCATCCACTAGTGCTACATCCTTAGTGATGTCCAAATGACTTGAATATTCAATCAAAGGAGAGACATTAAAGGTCTTCTCTTCCTTAGCGATATCCAAGGTATATGAACAATCAACTAAAGGAGCAAGATTGGTAGGATGATCCATAGAGGTTTTATGCATTATGATAGAGTTTTTATTGATGTTAGATGAAAACTCCTCATCTACCCATGGAATGCTCTTTGTTGAAGGAGCTTCTTCATTCACTAATGCTTCCTCTTGGCCAGGGAGAGCATCGGGATGGCAAAGTGGTGATGACTCTTCATTTGCTAATGCTTCATCTTGGCTAGAGTGAGCATTAGAATGAAAATTTGGTGGTATGATGTTAAGAGATGTGCCAATGAAATCATCCTCTTGCATCAAAGTGTCATCATGAGAAGGAAGAACCTTGGGAGAGGGATCATGAGGCAAACTGAAGTTATCATCACATGTTTTATCAATAGGTGCCATAGTAGAATTTCCCATAAAGTCATCCAAGGCTTCATCTAACATTTTAAGATCATCACTAGTATATATATTGTTGATCAAGAATTTAGTGTGATCATCCAATATCGAAGGGTATATTCCCATGAGAGTTGTGAAGCTATCAAAGTCACCTATATGACAAAGGATTTCATATGTGGAGCATATAGAGAGATCAACATCATGAATGTATGCTATTTGTTCCAGAACTTCAAGATGTTTATCAGTGAATTTAGAGAAATGCTCAATGTCTATGACGTATACAAAATATTCTTCCAAAGAAATAGCCATGATTTATTCTTTCAAATCAATGTAATATCAGATCTGAAAGTTTCTCCAAAAGTATGTCAAAGACAAGTGAAAAACTACATGCAAGAATGGCCTTAAAATGCTTGGTTTTTGTACTTTTTCAATGCAAATGAATGAAACAAAGAATGTTGTAAGGATTTTGATCAGGGGCAGAAATTTATCTATCTGATATCAGACCAAAACAGAAAAATTATCCTTCTCAACACACACTTGATGCGATTTCCAGTTAATGCCAAGTCAAAATATAGTGAAAATATGTCAAAATAGGAACTTTTTTCACCAAAACTCAATGCAAAAGGCACAACAAAGGGTGTTGTGAGTAAAATGATGATCGAAAGAAAATAATATCAGTAATAACAGACACTTGGTGCTAAAATACCCAACACAACATGCTTTTAGTGCCACTTAAGGTAAAAACCCTTGTGAAAATATAGCAAAATATGCAATTTTTCATGGTTTTTTCAATTCGAAGACATAGAAACGGAGGTGTTGTAATGAATATAAAGAGGTATAGAAAATAATATCAATTATATCAGTCACCTAGATCCATAAAATTGATCACAACACGCTTGGAGTGCAAACTAGATCAAACGCTAGGGCAAAAATCGCCAAAATGTGTAGTTTTTCATCGAATTTTCACTACAAGAGCCCGTTAAAATGGTGTTGTGAAGATTTTTATGAGGGGAAGAAAATTATTACCCTAATAACAGAAAATTAGTGCAAAAATACCTTTCACAACACACCTACAGTGCAAGTTTATAGAGTCGATAAGGCCAAATTTATCGAAAATCGTTGTTTTTGAAGCCCTAAGATCTTGGGACAAAATGCTATGTGAATATTTTGAAGTCTGATTTATGATTAAATTGACTTAATCTCAGATCTGAAAATTATTTTCAAGATTGATCATGCAAAATGCCCATTTAAATTTAATGAAAATGCATCAAAATTGTTAGTTTTTGTTGAAATTTTCTATGCAAAAATGCAAATATTTTAAATCTAAATGTAAATTTAAACTAAAATGAAAGAATATAGACAAATTTTAATTTGAATGATCCTCTAAAATCAATAGAAAAATCTGAAAAAAATATTTTGCCTACTAACCCTAGATTTTGGAATTACTAGGTTATATGAAAATTGTCAAAATTTCTACAAAAACCTAGCAAATTAATAATGAAAATGCAATGAAAATTTTTGAATTTTTAGTTTTTTCTATAGTTCATATCAGATCTGACGCAAAAATCATGAATTAGGAAAATTTAGAAAGAATTGATGCAATTTAGTAAGCCAAACAATGCAATTTTTTTGAATTTTTCTCAATGCAATAAAATGAATGACTATATGAATGAATGAAATCAATCAAATCTGAAGACACACACTCAAAAAGTTGCAATTTAAGTCCAAAAATATGGGTTCACCAAAATGTTTAGGGAAAAATTGGATTTGTTAATGTTTTAGTGTTTTAAATGTTTAAATCTGCCTCTCCACTATACATTCAAGAATCTAGGGTCGAGTGACGAGCACTATCATACCCTAGGTCACTTGTGAGATGTAGGGAAACTTGGATTAGGGAATTTAATTATCAATTTTCCTTGTCCTATGCTCAATTGACCATTAAAACCCTAATTATGCAAATAGGGCATCAAATTGATGAATAACAGAAAAAGCTCTTGCAGACATGAGTAAAATACCAAATCACAGAGTACCTATTTTTGGGGCTCCGAAGTGGAACAGTCGGGGACACTAGAGCGGGTGCCCAAGTCTAAGGTACTAGTTTCTTCAAGGGATCTAGACCTCCTTCTAACACTGATAAGCCCTGTAACTTCTGTTTCCAAGAATTTGTCTGTAGAGGACATTAGAGCGAGCACCCAAGTCCTGGAAATGCTCCTGTGTCCTGCTTTTCTTCAGATCCTGAATCTTTGATGTCTGCCAATCCTTCCTACAACTTCACTTTTCCCAAATGTGACACCTATAACCTGCAATCAAAAGATTTGATTTGTGGGTTGTGGTGTTTACAGGCTTGCCTCAGTCAAGCCTTGGAGGACACTTAAGTCTCTGAACACTGTTATCAGATAAAAGAGTACGTGCCCTTGTGAGGCAGAGTAAAAAACCAAAGGAATCAATGATGAAAACACAATGTTATGTCACCTTGTAGTGAAACTCTCATGGGAGGAAGATGCTCTTCATTCCATGAGGAAATTGATGATCAAATATGCAAATATCAACACACAAAACACACAAGTCTGCTCTTGCAACACACTGAAAGCCTTGAATCACCTTGAGAACACAATAGCTTGCCAGTAATCATCTTCTAGTTTACAAATGAATGCCTAAGCATGCTTATATATGTAACTACAAGCACTCCCGCCAAGATTTTAAAAATCAAAACTTACCGTGTCGACAAAAGGACCAAATAATGGTCATAAACTGACACCCAGAAATTAGGACTACCCCAAAATAGGGCAGGACTAGGGCACGAGTGCCCAAGTCCTCCCTCTCTATTTTGGGTAGGGTATAGCTCAAGGGGTCCTCCTAGATCCACTTTGCCATGAAACCTAGGTCTCATTCCATCGGGATGCCAAAATATGAACTAAGATGTCCTAAATGCATGCTAAAGACCCAGGAGCTAAACCTTATGAGGGAAAAGCCCTCAAGGGGACATTTTCTGACGTTACAAATACACGTAAGTCATGAAGTATACACTTTAATACATGTCAATTATGAAGTATACACATGAATACACTACAAGTCATGAGGTATACACTTGAATACACGTAAGACATGGAGCATATACATGAATGTATGTAAGGCATGAAGCATAAACACACATACCTCAAGGTTTTGGGCAGCTACAAACTGATATCCATTTCTAGAAAATGGATATCTATTTCTAGGAAATGGATATCCATTTCTAGCTGCCCAAAATAGATATTCATTATGTTAATAATGAATATCTATTTTGCTTTGATTTTACCTTGTATTTAGGCTTGGGACTGTCATAGTTGACATTCCCTGAATTCTAACATTTTTACAGGTTTCACTCTCTTCTTCGAACTTCACCCTTTGTACTAACAACTTTCTTTTTATGCAAAATTGATAAAATAAAAAGGGTTTATTAAAGAAATTGTCAGCTTTCTAAAAATATTTGCTTGGTTATCATTTTATTAAATAATTATTAATAATTTTCTATATAGTGTGAGTCTGAAATCCTGATGGACACACTGATTGAAAAATATCCATAACTTTCAAACTGTTTCACCTTTTTGAGATCTAAAAGTTGTGTCACACTCTATGCTTTTCTGGCTATTGGTTAAAAAAATTGAATTCCAATTGTTTTGATCGAGTTAGGTGGGCTGGAAAATTACTTTTTAGTTTTTAAAAAAAGTCACAGTAAAAAAATCATAACTAATTATTTTATTGGAAAAAAAAATTAAAAAAATGTGTCACATCCAAGCATGACTTCTCTACTTATTTTGAAAGATTAAAAAAAAATTGGTCATAGTTAGGTTGGCTGGAATGACACCCACTTTTTATTTTTTCTAAACAATTTAGTAGCTATTCATTGAAATATTCATTTTTCACTAAATAAATTTAGCTTTTAAAAAAATTAGTAGCCCATAAACTAGATTCAATTCTCTACAAAATTTTTTCTTACATATTTTTAAAATTGTGTAGATAATCCTTTCAAATTTTCACATGAATTTGATTAAGTCTGATTTTTAGTATTTTCATTGCCATTTAGAGGTATAGTTTGGCCCATCATGATCCTACACATACCCAACAGGGGCATCTAATTTCTTTTTTGCCTCAACACAATGAGACAAATAATAATCCATTCCTTCTTCATTGTCTTCAGCTGCAATAACTGCATAAACACGCCCTTCATTGATACGTGCATTCAGTTTGATGAATATAGTCAACATTACAAAAAAAACTACAAAATAAGATGGAATATTGAATTTTATTAAATTTTAATGCTGATAATACCTAGTTGAACTAGATCTGAAACATGGTCAAAGTCAACCAATGATTCAATCCCTGAGTTGTAGTGTTGTCAGTAGTCAATACATGTCAATAGGGCTTAGGCTTCTTGTACACCAATCATCGACCCCCTCCTTTGACTTGAAATCGTACCAAGCTTCATATGTACATAAAGAACAAAAGCATGCCATGTGTTGTGTATGAATACTCCATGAACATGCACTAGAGCTTCTAAAAGAGTGTAGCTCACTCGATCATGTCAATGTATAATAGTCCTCATATTTTTCAATGTTAGTATCATCAACCAACAAAAAATATCTACAAACTATAGACTTACCTTCATTACCTAGACCCATTGTAGCATTACACCATTCAACAGTAGATCTCTCATTTGTCAACTTTTCATTGTCTTTATACTTCAACTCTTCTTGTGCTAATGCTCTTTTGATACATGCTCCTACACCATCATGATCCCCCTTTTAATGCCCAACCTCACAAAAATTCCACATATGTTGAGCACTATTTATTTTATGCATCCTTCTCAAACAATAGAATATTCGTGAGTTCTTGAATTGTGATGCACAATTATCTGAGTGTATGATATGCTGACGAAATGATATGCTCCTACTAGCCAAATCATGGTAGAACATCTAAAAGAAACCTTGCACGAACTCCGTAGAATGTGTGCGATCATCACTGATACAAAAATGATATTCCCTCAAGATATTCTTGTCATCCTCTATACTATCTTCTGCATGAATGAATGCTATTTGCACAAATATAGCAACCTACGCAGAGGTGTAATACTGCGATTGCACCTCATTCTGTGGCTATAGTGTGTAGTTCTCTGCAAAGTCAACAACTGAAATGATGGTACCAAGTGGAAATGTGTCCTTGCATAATTTGAATTGTACATCCAATCATCAAGCTCTATGGGTATGCCTTGCATACTCGTAAACTATATTATCTCAGAAAATAGAGATAAACTGATACATTGGAATCTTTTCAATGACCAATTCACCCCTTTTTGCTTCTTTGCCATCTTTTAGACTATATGTTACTGTCTTATATTTTCTAAAACATACTAGCTCATTTCCAATTGCATGTGTGTTCTCCATATGTTCACAAATTGGCAAATGTTGCAACCCACCATAATGATCACATGTTCCATCCAAACATAAGCTATTATGGAATAACTGACCATACACTCTTTGACATAAGATGATCGATATGAAATCTCTTGAAGATCTAGGTGGAAACTTTATATTACACTCCTGCAAAACATCATTAGTATGCAAATCTACACATATATATCTATAAACATCATAATGATTAGAAAACTCAATATGTACTCTACAACAAGTTGTGCATGTGTGATTTATTTTGACATATAAAAAAACTTTACCATTTCAAAATACCTTTGACTAATTTTTACTTGAGGATACAACTCTTGAAATTTCTTAAAAAATTGTGTTTGAGTCACATCCAAAAAATGCTTTGGATGTGACTCATGGTTTTGACAACCAATTCTCCTTCTTACAACATCTCTTGCATTAGGAGATACCCTTGTGTTATTTTTCCAAAATTCTTCGATGAGGGATCTCAATGCTTCAACAACTTTGTCTTTCCATGGGAGTCTCCTAGAGAATGCCCACAATTCATTGGTATATGGGTCCTCAACTCTTTCACGTCTTCCAATGGCTCTCATTAGAGATTTCTTACTTATTTTATCTTCTTGATTTTTCTTTCTAATGAGGTGAGCTTTCTTTGTTTGTTAGCTTACTATTTTTTATGTAATGACTTGTCGTGTGGCATTACTATCCTCGATGCGTGAGATGGAACCCACACTCTCATATGCACTTATTAGATTCTTTACAATTGATTTTTCACTTGAAGCATCTAATGTTCTTAGGCCAAGAATATTCATAATGGGCCTAGATTTTAGATTTCTCATCAATTCAACAAATAGTTGACATCTTCCGGTTTCATTTAAGTTCTCAAATCATGATTTCCATATCTTATTGGCATATCTTTGGCAAGTACGCTTGGGAACTTTATCTTGCATGAGATTCAAAACATTCTCATCGATATTAATTAGAAACTTAGGCTTTCTACGCAAAATTCTAAGAGGCATTTTCGTTGGTAAAGTTGACTCAACATTAAGAATTTCTTCCATATTTACTTGAGATGGGATAGATGGTGTACCTTCAATTGGAAATGGAAAAGATGAAAAGACTTGAAGTTGAGATGGAGAATATTGTGTACCTTCAACTTGATGTGTGAATGATGGTATGCCTCCAACTTGAGTAGAGAATGAAGATGTAACTTCAACTTCACCTATGAAAGATGGAGTGCCTCCAATTTGAGAAGAGAATGATGGTGTTCCTTCAACTTGACCTGTGAATGATGAAGTGCCTCCAACATCAAGATTCAATTTCCTCATCGAATGGAGGTTTTGTATTCGTTCCCTTTGTGCCACCAATTACATCTCTCTCTTATCTTGATTAGATGTGTCATGTTCCTCTTTAATTGGCAATGGTGACATGTCTTCTTGTATCGTTGCCAATTTCCTACTTTCACAAATTCACCTCATTCTTTCTCTTTTCCTCTCATTCTCAGCTTCAAGCTCTTCTAGTGTTAGAGTCTTTTCTCATTTCCTTGGCATGAAGATGATTTCTATATGCATCATGAATAAGACAATGATGATGTTAGAAGCATAATGAATAATCAACATGATGATTGTTTTGACTAACAAGCTAAGTATATTACCATTATAAGGACTAAAAGTGTTGAATTATACCAATCAATGAATACAAATCAATCAATTGGTAGTATAAAGGACATTGAGTATGATGGCACACCTAGTCCCAATGATGAGCATGAGGTGAATGGTTTATATGTTACTATTGAGAGTGGAAATTAAGAGGGCTTTTATGATTAGGTTTGTCTAATAAATGACTCTAAACTTGTTGATTTTGACATCATTATACTAGAAGTGAAATGTGTAATGACAATCTAGGCCTAGATGTTCTTGATGACATAGATGAGCACATACTGATTGTTGATCTCATATTCTACCATGATCAAACTCTTAAAGTTTCATCTCTTTTGTGTAATCCTAACTATGGTGCAATCTTCAAAAGATAGGAGAACATCCTTGGTTTGACTAGCAATGATGTGAAAATTGGTCTAAGTTGTAAGACACTAATCAAGACTCCTTGACTTCAATAGATATGTCCAAAGAAATGTTAAGAGACAAAATACAATACTAAAATAAGAAACTAGCTTTATGATGCAAGACTTGAAGAAAATAATGGTGAACACAAAGAGCATCAATTATAGTTTGAATTGGCTATTCAAGATAGCCAATGGGGTGAAATCATCAAGAAAGGAGTAATTTTAAGGCTAATTATGATGAGAGAGTTGTTGGTGTTCTTTTGATTGAGTTTTATGATGACAAAATACTAGAATATAGAGTTTATTGCAGCCTAACTAGTTTGATTTCTTGGAGAAACCTATAGACGGTAGTCCAAAAAATTTAGAGGGTACTCAAACAACAAAGAAATTATATAGTATAGGTCTAATAAATGAAACTCAAACTAATTTTTTAGAGGTAAATGGCCAAGAGGATGATAGTGACAACTTATCACTAAATTAGGACCAATTATATTAGATTTGTAGCATCAATAGTACTATATTTTATGTTGATACAAATGGTTAGATTAGAGAGAATGATGATAATACTTTGTTATAGGGAGGTATCAATGACATAGTTAAAATTTAGAGAGTAAAAAAGAGTCTTGAATGACATGATGTTGTTTCTCAAGGTAATGGTTCACTTCCACATTGACAAGAAGAAGAATCAGGGATGTGTACTTACAATTTTGACAATGTTTAAAATTCTTTAGGGTTAACTAATCAAGATACAACAAATTCATGTATATATCATATTTTAATGATTCTAATTGCATTAATACACATAATGATGACTTTTTTTTAACTTAGATAGTTCTACTTTTAGTGATTGTGAGTGTTCTAAAGAACATAAAGTGAAGTAAATGAATACATAAAGAACATACATTAGATTTCAAGATTTGAGTTGCCTAATCCTCCAAAATTTGTCTTCAAAATCATCAAAAATTTGATCTTTTTGGAAAGTTCCTTCATATTCAATATTGAATTCTATATAACTCTAATAGGGTTAGTGAAATTTATGAAAAATAAAACATATATCATCAAATTCAATCTAAATACATAAAAAAGAGCATTGAAACAATATGAAACATGAAACTTTTAGTTTAAATAATCAAATTCTGTCTAAAAACATGCAATTTGCTTCTTCTACATTGAAAAACCAAAAAAGGTGGTGGATTAATCAAACAATGGTTATTAAAATGTCAAACACCATGAAAAAGCATTATCTTGTCCAATAGCACACATGAAAAGTAGGGAATAATAAGCATGTGTGGTCTGAATCACGGATCCCACATGCTTTTTATCCATTTTTTGGCTTCACCAAAATGCACTCGCGTTATAATGTGAGTGCATTTTGGAAAGAATGGAAAGTTTATGTGCTTTCATGCATGGAAACTTATAAGTGTTTTAAGTGTTTAAAGAGGGGAGGGAGAGAGATCAAGATAGAGAGACTATTTTTGACATGTGACCCTAAACTCGAGCAACCCTAAACCCTAAATAATGCCCCTAAACCCTAACCCCTAACCAATAAATCCTAAAACCAAGCAAACCTAAACCTCTATCTCTCTATCTTTATCGTCCCTCTACCTCTCAATCTCTCTTCCTATGTCTCTGGCCATGTTCGTCACTCTCTATCTCCCTATCTCTCCCTTTAGTCTCCTTTATATCTCCATATCGGTCCTCTCTATCTAAACCCTAAACCCTATACCTCTAGACATTAACCCCTAAACCCTAAACCCTAAATAATGCCACTAAACCTTAACCCCTAAACCCTAAACCCAAGCAGCCCTAAACCTCTATCTCCCTATCTATCCCCTATCTCCTTGTCTTTATCATCCCTCTACCTCTCAATCTCTCTCCCTATATGTCTTTGGCCATGTTCCTCATTCTCTATCTACCAATCTATCCTCTCAATCTCCTCTATATCTCCCTATCAGTCCTCTCTCTCTCTAAACCCTAAACCTCTATCTCCCTATCTCTATCGTTCCTCTACCTCTCAATCTCTCTCCCTATGTCTTTTTCCATGTCTCTCACTCTCTATCTCCCTATCTCTCCCCTTGGTCTCCTCTATATCTCCCTTTCAGTCCTCTCTCTCTAAACCCTAAACCCTATACCTCTAGATCATAACCCATAACCCTTAAAACCATAAACCCTAAATAATGCCCCTAAACCTTAACCCCTAAACCCTAAACCTGAGAAACCCTAACCCTAAACCCTAACCCTAAACCCTAAATCCTAAACCCATGCAACCCTAAACCTCTATCTCCCTATCTCTCCCCTATCTCCATGTCTCTATCATCCCTCTACCTCTCAATCTCTATCCTTATGTCTCTGGCCATGTCCCTCACTCTCTATCTCGCTATCTCTCCCCTCAGTCTCCTCTATATCCCCCTATCAGTCCTCTCTCTCTCTCTTGTTGATATGCGTTGGACAACTAAGAAGGGGAGTGAATCAGTTGTCACAAAACCTTAAACACTTTCTGCAATTTAAACATTCATCACATATCCATAATTATTATGATTTAACCATGAGTGCATGAAATTAGAAAATTAACCACAAATACAACATCAAACACAAGAGACACCAATTTTACATGGAAAACCCCAAGGTGGGGAAAAACCATGGAGAGGATTAAATCTCAATATATATTGCAATCTTGAAATAATGATGTTCAGGCTTGGTCACTCCATGGGCCTAAACATACTAGCTTACTGCCATGAAGAACAACTAGGTCTAGCAGGCTCACTGCCTCAACCCTAAACCTAGCAAGATTACAATAAGGGTTGTTAAACCTTGAGGGTTGTTAGACCCTACTGGTGGCTTATTCCTAGACTCACTGCCATGATCAACACCTTTTTGTATTGTGAATAACAATTCCTCTGCTATGCTCTTCCCCTGCTCTACTCTTCCTCTTCTCTACTCTACCTTTGGACCTTTCTTAATATCTTATCATTTTTGCTCAAGGACACCTTTTCCATGAATCAACTACAAGTATTTATACACTACATCAACCTTGGAATGATCATCAAGATCGGCATCACAATCATCAACCATTGGAACAATCTCCAAGGTCGGTATTACAAACATTTACAAAATGGGTCCTGACCTATTGCAATATCATGCAAAGGGAATGAAATGTGGATCACACCATGCCTTATCTAAGAATTAAACATGACCTTCCATACCACAACACACTTCCACAATCTTCTAGAGATGTACGCAATCACTGGGATCAATCAGGTCGGCCAAGACTAGTTGCATGCTACGTTATCTGGGAACAATCTTCACACACCATCTTAATTTATTAATGTGGACCAAAGTCTAGATAGGAACATGATTAGGAGACATCCACAAGCATGCTATAATCATTAGGAGAAATCACACAAAACTTAACCACTTTATCCTTAGGAATCTTCTCACTAGAACACATGAACTTTACCGTCTTCAACTGTCATAAAAGAAAGATAGCTTGCGGACCACCAAACCATGAACCATTGCAACTGTAGGTACTTATCATCATCCCAGACTTCCCTCTAGATCCACAGAGCAAAATACTTTATTGCGGAGGAATACGGAGTCAAATACTATCTTCCTGTCTCAACTAAACTTATAGAAAAAGTAGGTTTCACGATCTTCATGTGGATGGCTTAGACCTGAAATGTAGTATCCTCAGACATACCTCTAAGTTACTTCCAATCCACAGACCACTATCTTCAAGCAGGAATAAATGCGGAGCATTTTACTGGACTGATCTTCATCATACAACTTGTTGTCTGTACTGCACTTCTCTGTAACTCACTTGTTTCTTCTGGAGAGGCTAATTTTCTCAATATCCTCAACATACAAGTCTTCTAAACAAGTAATAGAATAAGATATAGTTGACACTAATGACAACAAGGATATGTTGACATCAATGACAACACCGATTAGCCATATACTTGCAACAATCTCCCCCTTTATCATTGATGACAACATAAGATGTAAAAAAATGCAACAACCATCAAGACAAGATTCTCCCCCTTTCTCTTTACACACCTACACTTCTTTCTTTCTCCAAAATTCTCCCCTTTGCTTTTACACATCTGCACTCTAAGTTTTTCACATGACTTCTCTCCCCCTTTGACATCAATGGCAAAGGGCACATACTTGCAATCTTTTGCTCTGATCTAATCTCTCTTCTGAACTTTCTTCAACTGATTGCTCCCCCTTACTTGATGCTTTCCTGACTGAAACTTTGGTTCTTTATGTGAAGTTCTCTCCTTCTTGGTTTGTCAATTCTCACCTTGGGATCTTGTTGCTACTGCCATGTTTTCTCTGCTTGCAACATTGCAATACATATTGCTCTTTATCAGAAATTCATATTAGCATCATCTTCCTAGTTCCCTTGGGAGATAATTTCATAATCTTCTTAACTTCAACAACCATCTCTGATTATTACCTACACTGCTACACCTTTTTCCTTTTATTACTTTGATTGAAAACTTATCCTTGCATACCTCATCCAAAGATTTATCTATTCATCTGCAATTCTTTTTCTTTGCCAATGCACCTTAGCTCTTTTTACCCAAGAACTAGTCTTCAGTGTGGTACTTCTGCACAATCTCTAGGGATCTCAAGAATTCTTTCTGAAACTTCTTCTTCAACTTGACTATCTTCTTGTTCAAAAGGTCCATTTGATTTATAGCTACTCAAGTATGATATTCTTTCTCTGATTTCATCAACCTTCACAATAGCACTCTCAATGATCTTTCCCAGACTCTTATTGTAGTACTTTTGACTTGAACTCTGTTTTGAATGTAGATAGCAGTATGCATATCTTTTCTCTAGTATGCATCCAGTAGGTTAGCTTCCTTCATCATTGATCTAGAAGCCTCTTGGAATGTCCTATATTCCCTATTGAGGAGTCCTAGCAGACAATTGTCTCCTTATCCCTTGTTCTTTACAGAAAATATTGAATTCATTTGATGTGAACTCACCTCCACTATCAGACCTTAAGCATTAGATCCTCAATCGTATCTCATTCCCAATCATTGCCTTGAAAGCTCATCTAGTTCATAATCATTCAACTCTAAGTTCTTCTATAGATTTTCAAACCATTTCCAAAGAAAACTACTCTGTACTGAAAACAATCCTGAACTTCTGTTACTCATTATTCTCAAGCCAATTGTCAAGATCAGACAAATTTATGGATGTAGATGTAATAACTGATCAATAACCATATGCCAAAACTGTAGAACATTATCTTCAACAGCAGACCAAAGCGGACCAGAATACCAGAGCCCTGTCACTTGATATTATTGGTTAGATACTTAGCCAAAATTCATGACCTGTTAGCTTGTCTCTTAAGTACATACTTGACCAATTCATCTAACACATCATAACTCCTAATGTGGACTATATGAGACTCTAGAATTCATATCCAACAATCATCATTAACCTCTTAACATACTTTCAGAACTGCACATCAAAATACTCAATAGCGGAAGAATGCAGACAAAAATACTCAGATGCTTTATATTGTTTCAGGCTTAACCCTGAACCACATATAATGATCATCAATGCAGAAGCATATTGATTCAATCTCTATTACGTACTTTATATATTTCTCATACTTTAGTCATTTTGGGCTTCCAGACCATAATCCTTTTGTGCCTTGATCTATAGAGTTCCTTTCAAGTAATCTGCCATGTAAGTCCTCATATCTTTGTGCCGAATCTTAGCACTAACTATCTAGCTGGGGGGATTTAGAATTTTCAATACAGCTCCCTTTGAACCATGACTCACAATCTACTTCTTGGAGGAAGTAGCTACTCTGGGGCCTGGAGTAGACTCATCTCTTCCTTCATTTGTTTCCTTCCTGACCCAAACCATGTTCATTTCTTCCTTGACTTCTACCAAATCAACCTTTTCCACTAATTTATTCAATTCTTCTTGATTATCCTTCTTTATGTTCTTACTTCTACAAAATTTTGCAACATGTCCAGGCTTGTTGCAATTAAAGCACATAGTATTTTCTGACCATTGTTCCTTTCATTCATCCTTGACCTGCATAGGTTAGCTTTATGGCCAAATTTATTGCATATATAACAGTAGTGACTGAAGGATTCCATTTTCCCGTTTGTCCCATAGCCTTTTCTTACTTGGCTTCTACACTCATTAGCTCTATGTCCCATTTTGTGGCAAGTATAGCATCTAATGGAAATCTGACTAGAGAAGGATGAGATATCTCAATTCACCCTATTTCTACACTAATTATCCTTGTGACCAAATTTGTTACATAAATTGTAGTAACCATAGAAAGAAGAGTACCTTTGAGCATTTGGTTGTCTAATTGATAGTTTTCTACTTCTCTGAGTCTATCTAATCTTGTCCTCTTCCTGACTTGTTCTGAATCTGTCATCTTTTCCAAATGTTGTGCCTTCTCTATCATTTTTTTGTTCTACTATTAGCTTATCATATCTGGCAGCACTCACACTGAATTGATCTCGTTGAGCCTGTACATGTTTTAGATCAGCTTTCAAGTCTTCAACCTCTTCTTCAAGCTTCATGCAGTCTTTAATTTTGTCTTTCAGACAGTTCTTAATCTTTGTCTTTTCTTCAATGTTCTCTTTTAGAGTTTACTGTAACTGCTTGATTTGCCTTCTTAAATCTTCTTTCAAATTCATGTCTTCATCTGCATTTCTTGAGTTGTCTTTGTCAATACTGGCAATTAAGCACATATTCATTTGATTCACAATAGCTTTGTGATCTTCCATATCGCATTCGGTGGTCTGGGAACCTTCTTTTTTTTCAATTTACAAACCTTTGTTGGTTGAGATTGAATTCTCCTGGATGTTTTCAATAACCTTAACATTTGTACTTTCCACAATCCTTTCCAATCTATTGTTGTAACACGGGTAAGCTCTAGTCTAGGATGAGTATCCAAGAAAAATGCCTTCCTCATACTTAGCATTGTCCTTTTCCATTTTGATGAGACATTTTCTTTGAAAGATTTTGAAATATTTCACAGTGGGTATTGATCCACACCATAACTCAATAGGGGTCTTTCCTTCTTTGGTTGTTACCTAAACTCTATTTAATGTATAGACAGTGGTTTGTATTGCCTCCTTCCAAAATACATCTGGTAAATTTGCTTCTTCCATCATTAATTTTGCATTCTCCTGAATAGTTCTACTTGCTTCTTTCATTATCTTAATTTTGGTGGAGAGCTATTTTTCTATCCCATAGGTTTTAGAAAATATACTGAAATCATTGGAGATATGCTCTTCTTATTTCCCAATTCTTAGGCCTTTGATGTTCATGCCTAGCTCATTTTCAAGGGTTTCTTTAAAATTTTTGAGTGCCTCTAGAATCTCTACTTTATCTTTTAAAAAACTAACCCAAGTCATTCTAGAAAAGTCATCAATGAAAAACATAAAGTACCTTTGACCATGGAGGCTTGGTATTCTTGTAGGACCACAAAAGTTTGTATGAATTAATTCCAATCATTTAGTGGAGGATCTTTCTTTATCTTGGCATGCTTTTCTTGACAGTCTTTGACATTTCCTACAACTAATGTTGTTTGAGTAACCAATCTTTGGTAGATCCTTCACAATCTGAACTGAGTTCGTTAAGTCATCAAAATTTATATGGCAAAGTCTTCTATGCCAAACCCAGATTTCATTTGTCTAAGATGTGTATCCAAGAAAGTCACTTTTTATGAGATGATAGAGGTTCTTTTTAGTTCTTTTTGCAATTGTTATTGTAGCTCCAAATTTTTCTTTGACTTCAAGAGAGTCATTCTCAAATATGAACTTGAATCCCTTCCTGCATAATTGTCTGACGCTTAAGAGATTTTGTTTCAAACCTTATACATAAAGAACATATTCAAAAATTTGTCTATTGCCAAAATTTGTCGATCCTATTCCACAGACTTCAGTAGTGTAGTCATCTCCGAACCTAACTAGCCCTTCATTGTATTCTTCCAGAATAACAAACTTAATCCTGTCACCAGTCATATGGTTTGAGCAGCTACTATCAATAACCCAACAATCTTCATCACTGGTACAAGCTTCAGACCATCTTTAATGGTTATCATTTTGTTCTTCGTGAATCACTTCCTTGGACATTCTGCTCTTGATGAGCATTCGGTTGTATCAGAGAGTATTTGTTTTCCTTTTGTCTCCATTTGGATCTCCCTTGAGTTGTTAGACTCTAAAGGGACTTGGCTCTGATACCAATTGTTGATATGCGCCAGACAATTCAGAGGGGGGGTGAATCAGTTATCACAAAACCTTAAACACTTTCTAGAATTTAAACATTCATCACTTATCCACAATTATTATGATTTAACCATGAGTGCATGAAATCAGAAACATAACCACAGATACAACATCAACAACAAGAGACACCAAATTTACATGGAAAACCCCAAGGTGGGGAAAAACCACGAAGAGGATTAACTCTCAATATATATTGCAATCCTGAAATAATGATGTTCAGGCTTGGTCACTCCATAGGCCTAAACATACTGGCTTACTTCCATGAAGAATAACTAGGTCTAGCAAGCTCATTGCCTCAACCCTAAACCTAGCAAGATTACAATAAGGACTATTAAACCCTAAGGGCAGTTAGACCCTACTGGTGGCTCACTGCCAGACTAACTGTCATGATCAACACCTTTCTATATTGTGAATAACAATTCCTCTACTCTACTCTTCCCCTGCTCTGCTCTTCCTCTTCGTTCCTCTGCCTCTTCTCTTCTCTGCCTTTGGACCATTCTTAATATCTTATCATTTCTACTCAAGGACACCTTTTCCATGACTCAACTACAAGTATTTATAGACTATATCAACCTTGGAATGATCATCAAGGTCGGCATCACAATCATCAACCATTAGAACAATCTCCAAGGTTGGTATTACAAACATTTACAAAATAGGTCCTGACCTATTGCAATATCATGCAAAGGGAATGAAATTTGGATCATGCCATGCCGTAGCTGAGACTTAAACATGATCTCCCATGCCACAACATGTTTCCACAATCTCCCAAAGATCTCTACAATCACTGGGATCAATCAGGTCGGCCAAGACTAGTTACATGCTACATTATCTGGGAACAATCTTCACACACCATCTTAATTTGTTAATGCAGACCAAAGTCTAGATAGGAACATGACTAGGAGACATCCACAAGCATGCTATAATCATCAGGAGAAACCACATGAACCGTAACCACTTTATCCATAGGAATCTTCTCACCAAGACACATGAACTTTACTATCTTCAACTGTCATAAAAGAAAGATAGCATACAGACCACCAAACCATGAACCATTACAACTACAGGCACTTATCATCATCCCAGACTTCCCTCTAGAGCCACAGAGAAAAATACTTTATTGCAGAGGAATGCAGAGTCAAATATTATCTTCCTATCTTAATTGAACTTATAGAAAAAGTAGGTTTCACTTTGGTGAACACAACTCACTCAGATCTTCATGCGGATGGCTCAGACCCAAAATGTAGCATCCTCAGACATACCTCTAACTTTCTTCCAATCCACAGACCACTATCTTCAAACAGGAATAAATGCGGAGCAGTTTACCGGACTGATCTTCAACATACAATTCACTGTCTGTACTGTACTTCTCTGTAACTCACTTGTTTCTTCCAGAGAGGCTACTTTTCTCAATATCCTCAACATACAAGTCTTCTAAACAAGTAATAGAATAAGATACAATTAAAAATAATGACAACAAGGATATGTTGACATCAATGACAACACCAATTAGGCACATACTTGCAACATCTCTCTCTTAACCCTAAACCCTATACCTCTAGACCTTAACCCCTAATCCCTAAACCATAAAACCTAAACCCTAAATAATGCCCCTAAACCTTAACCCCTAATCCCTAAACCCTAACCTAAGCAACCCTAAACCTGAAAACCTAAACCCAAGCAACCCTAAACCTCTATCTCTGTATCTCTCCCCTATCTCCATGTCTTTATCATCCTTCTACCTCTTAGTCTCTCTCCCTATATCTTTAGCCATGTGTCCCTCACTCTCTATCTCCCCATCTCTCCCCTCGGTCTCCTCTATATCTCCTTATTAGTCCTCTCTCTCTCTAAACTCTAAGTTACCCTAAACCTCTAAACTTTAACCCCTAACCCCTAAACCCTAAACCCTAAGCCCTAAACCCCTAAACCCTAAACTCCAGACCCCTAAACCCTAAACCCAACCTACCCTAAACTTCTATCTCCTTGTATCTCCCCTATCTCCCTATCTATCTTCCCTCTACCTTTGAATCTCTCTCCCTATGTCTTTGGGCATGTCCCTCACTCTCTATCTCCCTATCTCTCCCCTCCATCTCCTCTATCTCTCCCAATCTCTATCAGTCCCCTCTCTCTATCTCTCTCTAAAACCTAAACCCCTAAACCCTAAACCCAAGAAACCCTAAACCCCTAACCCCTAACCCCTAAACCCTAAACCTAAGCAACCCTAAACCTCTATCTCTCTATCTCTCCCTTATCTCCCTATATATCTATCATCCCTCTACCTCTTAATCTCTCTCCCTATATCTTTAGATATCTCACTCACTCTCTATCTCCCTATATCTCCCCTCTGTCTCCTCTATGTCTCCCTATATGTCTCCTCTCTCTCTCTTTACCTATCTATCTCTCCCTATCTCCCTATCTCTTGCCTCTCTCCCCTATCATTCCTTTATCTCGCTATCTCTCCCCTCTATCTCTCCCTCTCCCTTATTGATGAAGGAAATGAAAACAAGAAAACTAGGACTCTCTCTCTCCCCCCTATCACCCTATCTCTCCCCTCTCTCTCCCCTCCATCTCCACCCTCTCTCCCTCTTCCTCCCTCTCCCTCTCCCTTATCAACAAAGAACATGGAAACAAGAAAACTAGGACATGCAAAGAGGGATGAGGATATAAATTTGGAGGATGAAATGGAAACAAGATAAAATGAAAGCTCATTGGATGGGAATAATGATGAGAGGAGAGGTGGAAAATAGTAAAATAGGGAAAAATCTATGGGATCTAAAGGAAAATTGGAAAGGAAAAGGAAAACTAGGTAGATAGGTCAGAGAGAGAGAGATGGTAGGAGGTAGAGAGGGGAGGGACGTAGAGAGTGAGAGAGAGGGTAGGAGGTAGAGAGGAGAGGGAAGTAGAGAGTGAGAGAGAGGGTAGGAGGTAGAGAGGGGAGGGAAGTAAAGAGTGAGAGAGAGAGGAGGGAAGTAGAGGTGAGAAAGAGAGAGGAGGGGAGGGAGAGACATAGAGGGGAGGGAGAGAGAATAATATAGAGAGGAGTAAGGAGGGAGGGAGTGACATGTTTTATTTCACCATAACGTGAGTGCATTATGTGAATGCACATAATGTGCTCACGCTATGCTTTGCCTTGGTAATTTCCAAGCCTTTGGCTTGGATTTTTCTTGGGATTCCAACCCAAAGGCTTGGACTGTGTTTAGGATGTCCAAAGACATGTTTTTCTAGCTTGTAACAAAAATCATATAATCTAGAGCATGCTCCCCATTAGTTTTGCACTTTTTTCAATGAAAAGTAAAAGAAATACTACCATAATCTTAATCTCTTTGTTAGCTTTCTAACCATATAATTTTTTTCATGTTTTGAGTATGTTAAGGATTTCATGTTTAATTTCTTTTGTTAGTGTATCCATTTTTTGTCAAAAACTAGTGTCTGGTATTTTTGACTCTTTTTAAACTGTTCATCAAAATTTTAAATAAATTACATTTTTAGAAACTGGACTCCATTCTACACATATTAAAAAAAATCAATTTTTTGATTAGTTTTCAAAAATTATAGGGGGAAGCACACTCAATTTTCTATTTTTTAGGATGTGTCCACTTTGAAAATTAATAAAAAATCAATTATTCATGAAAAAATTATTAGAAAAATCAGGGATAAACTACATAGTGTTAGATAATTTCTCACTAAAGCGATTTTTGAAATACTAAAAAAAGTTAACATTTGAGGGGGAGCACACCAGAGGCTATATTATGTTTTTAAAAAAATTAGGACCAATTTGTGTGCTCCCCCATTTTGAACCCCTTAATGTTAACCATTTTTGAAAAAAACATTAGTAGTTTAGAAAATAGATTCGGAGCTCGACTCTTGTTTTTATTGTATCTTCAAATTTTGAATGTAAATTTCTTCAATTTCTCATCCAACATCAGTCTTTCCTAATTTCATAAAAAAAGTGGCATCTTAAGACCCCCTTTTGGTCCCCCATCTTTGTGCACTTACCCAAGCCATGTATTTAAATTGTTATTATGGAGAAATTTATTTATTTTAAAATAAATATCTTTTAGATTATGTAGAAATTTAATTATTTTATAATTGTGTTAATATTATAACTCTAACTAGAATAATATTAACAATTTGAATTGATTTTCTTGATAATATTTAAAAGTGAGAAATAAATCACTTTTTTAAAAAATAGAAATATTGCAAAGAAATTAACCTTGAGCATTATTCCCTTGTCGACACGTCAATAATATAGGAGAAACCTTAGGTGAATGTTTCTTATTTTCAAAATTTTAGTTTATTTTCAACTATTTCAATGTTGATCAAAGAAAAAAATGTAGTTTTGTGTGTGTGTGTGTGTCCACATGTACATGTGCATATGGGTGGCATTACATTTTGTGTATTTGTTATGGCTTGGGAAGAATGGAAGTGAAAGGAAGAAGAGTTGTTTTGTGATTGAAATTGGCTTGTTTGGGTGAAATGATGTGTTGAAGGAGAGTTAAGAATGAGTTGTGGAAGGATGATTGATGCAGATCATCTAGGTGCATGAGTGATCTTGTATCAACCAAAAATATTTTAGGATTTTGTTTCAGTTTTGTTACATTTTTGTTAGTTTTTGTTTGTTTGCTTCAGGGGGAATTCAAGTTCAATTTGATCAAGTCTTGGACACCACCTTATAGAAGAACGTAAAGGGTGTGTGCAATTTCAATTTGATTAAATTTAGAGAAATTGGGTGAAGTTTAGAGCATTTCAAAAAAAATTGACATTCACGAAAGTCTCATTCTACTAAAAGCCTTTGGTTTCTTCCCTTTCAACAGCTTTCTTAGTTTGCAAACTTTATATTTTGTTGAAATACTTAGTTATTTTATTTTAGGTAACTTTTCAAGTTCATTAACCTCTTCTTCCACTGAAAGCATTTTGGTTTCTCTTTTATTTCGACACATTTCCAAGTTCACAAACCTGAAGATTCACTAAAGAGTTCCAATGTTTGCATTTTCTCTGATTTTCCAAAAAAGTTTTTTCAAGAAAGATTTCAAGTGTTCAAGAGTTCAAAGTTTGCTGAAATATCGAATCACTGAAAGAGAAGTTCATGAGTTCGCATTTGTGCTAATTCACTGAAAAGATTATCATTTTGGTAAAATTTAAGGTTCACGAACTCTTTATTTCACTAAAAAGGTAAGTTCACAAACTCCTCTTTCTGTCGGAAGTAAGGGCACTGTAAAGGTGAAGTTTGGGAGTTTGAAGATCCATTAAAACAATGAAAGGTGTTATTTTTTGCCATTCTTATGGTTTGAACAATTGAAATTACTAAAATTCAGTGGTGCCTATGACGTTTTAGTTTCTTCAACTACCTAAAATGGTTCAACTTTCATAATTGGGAGTATACAAGTGTTGTAAGTATGTGCCTAATCGGTGTTGTCATTGATGTCAACATATTTTTCTTGTCATTGATGTCAACATATTTTTGTTGTCATTGGTGTCAATTATGTCCTATTCTATTACTTGTTTAGAAGCTTTGTATGTTGAGGATTGTTGGTCATGATGTTAGTCACAAACAAGCATAGAATAAAAGTACACATTAACCTTTATTCATCTTGAAAGATACAATGAATTCAGAGAATTCATGATCCCAAGTCTCCGGTGATTAGGTCTTAATCGTTTGACGTTACTCAAAGGTTGATGTGTGTTGCTGTTTCCATTTTGGGGCCTTACGTAAAGTTCATCATCATGACACCACTTCTACAAAGATTCTTCACAGAAAGGTCATTTTATACAGTTGTTTGATCAAATGATGTAGTTGTACTCAAATATTTGCATGATATTTACCAATTATACATGCTTTAGCTTCAAATATGCTAAATATTTTCAATTATCTATGAGATGTCCACATATTCGCATTATATGCTTAAGATTATCAGTTATTTGCAATTATGATGGTGAAATGTTCTAAAATTTAAAAGAAATTGAAAGAAATGCTTCAAATTAATGTTGAACCTTCAGCTATTGAACCACATGTACATCAGATATAGTCATGAAGAGAAGAAAACCAAACCATATGTTCACTAGGACATTCCATAGCTAGATACAGTTTATGCTGACTTCAAAGGAATTGTATGAAAACAACATATGCAAGTAGACATGCACTCCAAGGGATGCAGCAAATCATAGCATATATCCAAAATTCATACACTGATTACTCAAGATTTACTATGAATTGTAATCAAACAAGTCTTCTCATTCACTAAGTATGCAAAGATATAAATGTATACAAAAAGCTTTGAAATGAGCCCTGAATATTTCAGCAGACGGATTTCAATTAAGTTTCAAATGTTAGAAATGAGGCATTCCAGCACCTTTTATAGAACAAGGTGAGGAATCCATTACAAAAAGATCTCAGATCTTGATTTGTCTACGAATATCTACGGTCAGTATTTCTCTTTGACTTTGTCAACCTTATCAAAATGGCACAAGTTGCTAGCTTGCAACTATCTGGAGTACTTATTTTCATAAGTAACTGATGCTTATATCTCCTTTTATGATGTATCCTCATCATGCTCCTTGTTTGACTCATGAGCTTCATCGTCAGGTGCATCACTTTCTGAACTTTCATCATCCTGATGAAGAAGACCCTGTATATGAGGCTGCATGATCATCCTGACATTTTCATATAACTGTAATATTCTGTCAATCTCCCCACCATCTTGAGTTCTTGCTTTGATGATGGCATGCTTATGCATTTGATATTTACCTCTAATGTTTTCCAACTTGTTTTTCCTGTTGTTCAGTGTCTCATTGTAGTTTTCCATCTTGACCTTGATTCTCATCATTTTATCTATGACTTCCTCCGTCAAGTAAACAAGTGGATCATCAGCTACTGATTGGAAGTTGTTGTGTAAAGCTTTGATGGAAAAATCTTCATCCTGATTCTCTACCTTCCCTTCCACTTTTCCTTCTAATGTTTCCAAAATCTCTGCCTCAACAGACATCATATCATGCAGTTTCATGCTGATATCTCTTAGTTTATTATTGCATCTTTTAAGTACTCCACATTCAAATTGAATGTCCCGATACCATATGTCTATTAATAATGCAGTGTTATTATCCAGTACCTGTTTATTTTTGAGTATTTGTGGATTAATCCTCCTTATTTCATCTAAGGCAGACAATGTCTTCTCCAATTGGAATGACCTCTTCTCTGTCTCCATTTGCAATTTGTCTACCTTCTTCCTGGAGATATTGAGGGAATTCCATCTCTTGAGAGAGGCCTTTATTACTTCTTCTGCTACATCCAATGTGGATAGCATCCATTTCCTTAATATAGATGACTCATGTTTCATGAGATCTAATTTATTTACTTCTTCCTGGGAAATGGCAGTCAATGGGACTGCATGTTCAGTTGGAGTATCTTCAGTATTAGTCAACTTCCCTATATAGGCATGCAACTGAGCAATGTGCTCTTTGTGTTGCTTATTTTTTTCTTTTTCCTTCTTAACCTTTTGAATTAAAGAATCTATGATATCTTTACCTTCCTGACCCTCCTGGTCTTCATTTGCAAACCCTAGGTCCACTATGCTGATCTAAAATTCATCTAAGGCAATTTTACCTTTCTCCTTCTCTACAGTAGGGATTGCAATTTGTGCAGTCCATCTCCCAGTTGTTGGATCCCTTTTAATAGCCGAAGTCATTCTGGCCTTCCTCTTTGGTTTTATTATATTTTTAGAAAATAAGGTAGATACATAAAATTCTTGAATTTCAAAATCTACCTCTGCATTTACTTCCTTCTCTAACCATGGAGGTACCTTATCATGTTTCTCTGCATCATCATGATGTTCACCTTGATCTCCTGTATCTGTCAGCATATGTGATGGAGAAGTTGATTTCCTTGTTTCTTCTTTATGATGCTCGTCCTGAGGGTGATCCTGTGGTACATCCTCCTATTGAGGAACTTCTTTTTCTGGAGGAGCATCATCCTGAGGTGGAGGATCTTTTGATGTGTCCATATGATGATCATGATGATCATGATCCTTCTCCATTATTACCTCATCCACTCTTGACTTTTCTTCCTGTTGAGGCATATTTATAGCGGTGGATATTGAGGAATCCTCCTTAGGTGTTGGTGTCTGTTCTGAAGCTACTATTTGTTCTGCACCTGCACTGCTTACTGCTTGAACTTTGGAAGCAAGATCTTCTACTACATCCTTCTCATCAGCGTTCTTTTCCTGAACCTCTACTATAGTAGGTTTCATTGATGCATCCTGTGAGCTTTGTTGGCTTATTTCTAAAGCATGGCCTTCTGGTTATACCATCTTCACTTCTTTTGTATGTTAAACTTTGTCAGGTGTACCTGCTGGATGTTCAGGACTTGCATCCTATTTATCTGTCAAATCTACCACTACAAGACTTGTCACCTATGTAATTACTGTATCAAGCCCCATTTCTTGGGCTATCTTCTCTAGGCTCTTTTCTTTTTTGGCTTCCACTTGCTTTATCTCTTCCAATATTGTTCATCCTGATGGAGTCCCATGAGGAGTCATGTGCGTACCTGCAGTAAGAGTCTCCATCTTCTGTGAAGCTACATCCTTCACTACCTCATCATCAGATAAGTCCACTATCTCATGTAGTGAGACATGACCTCCTTGAAACACTTGCGAGGTTTCTTTCAACAGTTCCTCCGCTTGCTCAGATTTGAATTTTACTATGGTAGGAAGTGGAACATTGTGTTGAAATTCCTTATGGAATACTTCACTACCAGCCCCTTTCAACATTATAGGGAATTGCTTTATTTCACCCCTCATGGAGGTTCTTGGTCTCTTAGGTGGGGTAGCCACCATCACCTGTGGGGCTCTTCTTTTTCTCTTGAATAATAGAGGGGGTTCCTCTTCTTTAGTATCTTCCTCCATGAGGATATCTTCTTCTATTGGTCTCTGTGAGGATTGACCTTCTTCATGAGACCCAGCAATCACTACCTCTGCTGCATGCTCTTTCTTGGACTTTTGTTTACCTGCCTGTGGAGGTGATGTTGATCCTGATGCTGTTGTTTCCTCAGCTGGAAACACTGTCCTTTCAATGATCACCCCTTTGGGTTCATTATCAATTTTCTTCTTCCTAGGGGGTCTTTTGCTTTGTTGTTGTTGTGGAGGTAAC
Source organism: Cunninghamia lanceolata (assembly GCA_027924645.1). Classification (NCBI taxonomy): domain Eukaryota; kingdom Viridiplantae; phylum Streptophyta; class Pinopsida; order Cupressales; family Cupressaceae; genus Cunninghamia; species Cunninghamia lanceolata. Next base: position 14,592,716 of record BSBN01000193.1, read on the forward strand.
CTTTCCCCTTTAGATTTCCTTATTTCATTTAGAAAGTTGTCATATTCCTCATCAGGAATAGCCTGATCTTTCTTCTTCTTATCTTCAGTAATAGCAACACCTTTCTTTTTTAGTGCCCTAATTTGTTCATCAACCCAAGCTTGGGTTAGCTGTAATGTCCTAGCAATGAAAGGGTCCAAAGAAATGTCCTCTTGTATAGTCAGGTCAAGTGCAGATATGGTATCATTATATATTTTCTTCTCTTCATATTCATCTGCCATTACCTTGCCATCATCCTTCTTCAACTGTGAAGGAATGGGGATACAGTCAAAGGTCTTGATTTGATTCAGTGTTAACCTTTGGTATCTTCTTCTTCTGGCCTCTGCCTCATCTTCACAATCAGCCCAGAAGTCCTCCAAGTGTGCTTGATGAATAGGTTTCCCTATTATTCTCTGTATCCTTCCATAACGATCATATGGTCTTATTAGTGGGAATGGCAGCAACTGCATTTTATTCAAGCTGTCCATCACCTTCTTAATGCTTTCTGAATCTGGGCACATATACCAGCCAATAGTGACTGGAAACAAAATTGGTGGTAACTTATGTGCATCCTTGTATGTTTTCAGCATGGTGGAGCTCTGCCTTATGAATTCCATCAGTATCACTGCATCAGTGGGGTATCTTGGCAGCATGAGGGGATGTCCTTCAAAACCCTCAATCCTCATGTATGAAAATGTTGCAAATTAAATGTACCAGGCTCCATGACTAGAGATTATTTCTTGAGCCTCCATGCTCAATCTCTTTGTCCTATCCTCCTCCGTGGTCCTCACCAGATGCATAGAGAATGCATCATTTACCAATTTATAATCTTGGAGGTAGTTAACTCTCTGCAACTAGGGATGATGATTCCAAATATGCACAGCATTGATTGTGCCTGTAACTTTTCCATCTGTAACCAGTGCATCAAATGTGCCTTTGTAAGCACAGGAGTAGACAATGTATGATGTCATGTAAAAAGAACAATTTGAACCTCCCAGGTTCATCAGCTGCTCATGTAGAGCATCACTTATCAGTTGGCCCCATAGTGGCTTGATATCTGCATATATGCACATCATCAAGACACCGTACATCCAATCTTTAAAACTACCAGTATCAGGCTGGCCTGTCACCCTGCTAAGCAGTGCAATCATGTACTGATACTCGTCATCAAAATCGTATTTAAACAGGTGCACAGGAAGTTTGGCAACTGCAGGATATGTGCTATTCTTGGCCCTCCACTAATACATATTCTTCCTGGCCTACTTCGTATTATTCTCATACTCAATTTCTGACTTCTTCAGGTCCACACTGTTAACCTTTCTGCCCAATGGCAGTCCAAATGTCTTGGAAAGACCCTTAATGGATAGGTCTGCATATACTCTTCCATGTTTCACCACCTATCTGGTCTCTGGATTGTAATTCCGTACACATTCAATGACTAGCTCCGGAGACTCCATGGAGTATGGAAAACCGGCCACATTCCACAATCCAGACACAAACACTGCATCCAACAGGGGGCTTCTATTCTCCTCATCATTCATTTTGGTGGACCAGGCCTCCAAATCAGTGCTTCCTTGACGTGTATCCGTAATTGCACCATATTTGAATAGGATGCCTCTTGGAGATGAGAATATGGGCCTGTTGAATTCAGCCTCACACTTTGCTAACCTCTTGTCAGCCATGGATATCTACAATTGACAAAATTTGTCTTACAATGAGTATTCACATGCATGTAGATAACAATTATCTCTATTAATATCATGCCTATTGTATTCATTAAGCATTAACCTATCATAGGATGCATAACTTAGAGCTTCAAACTAGCTACATCATACTTGATTATGCAGAAGAAAACTAGATGAGGGTTTTAATTACCTACCTGGTTATGCAAATCCCTTTATACCAGGTGGTTTTCAGAAAATGCTCTTAATCCTGCTGATAATCACATGTTTCTTCCTGTCTGCAAGCTCCGTTTGTACAAGTATCACCTGTATGGGGTTTGGAAGCTGGTGCTCTGTAAAAAATGATTTTAGGGCAAGGTAAGTGTGAAATGGCAGTGAATTTACCCTTTAACCTTGCAATTAGGGTAAAAATTAGGGCAAATCCTGATAGATTAGATTCTATTCGTTGATCCTTAGCACGGAAACTCAAGATTTCGCCAAGTGTTTCATCAGGTTTAATGGTCGGTGGGAACTACCTACCACCTCTGCGCGCATAAATGTCAATGGCAACAATGGGAGCATGGTGATATTTGTATGACAGGATGATATTCAAATGAGAAGATGATATTCAAATATCAGGGTGATATTCAAATATCGTCCCGAGTGCAAGGTGATCATCCTCTTCGATAGGAAAAGTATCTTCGACAAGATCGGGTGATAAATGCACCCTTAGGTCATGTTTAATACATCAGGAGGATATTTCAATATATCGGGTGATGTTACGAAATGATGATGACTAGATAAAACATAACCTCTCTCTCTGAATATTAGGGTGACATCATCCAGATATTGACTCAATGTATCGCTATGGGATCATGACATCATCGTCATGTTATGGGAGCAAGATTATGTTTAGGAAACATGCCACCGAGAGGTAAATGTGATGATGACATCATCATCATGTTAGTTTCTTTGTTTATTAGACTCAAGTGACGTCATCAAGATAATGGATTAGGGGGATATTTCACGTCAGGAGGATATTGAGAAATATCAGGTTACATTGAGAAATATGATCCTTGCGAGAAATATAAGGCTATTGACGGGTAAAGGTCATTGTCACCTAAAATTGACGTTTGGATATTTGGATCACATGAATTATCAGGTGATAAATTAGATCAGGGTGATCCTTTGTAATATGACTGATGTTACGAAATATGATCCTCCCCCTGTGAATATCAGGTTTGACTCAAACTTTGACCATTCATAACTTTCACATCTTGATGAATATCAGGGTGATGTAAAAGGCAAACCTACATGAAATTAGATGCTCTATCTAAATATGAGGTTACTGGAATGAAATACAAACTTTGACAAACTAACCTCATGATGATGACTTACCATGCCTTTCCATGCATGATGATCTGCATGACTTACTTTTACCAAACTGCCAGAAAGCACAGAACAAGCCAAGCAAAAAGTTGGGTCCCTGTTTTGCCAAGTCAAAATGGGGCATGTTGTGTAACCACACAACAAGGATATTGAGAAAATTGGCCCCTCCGGAAGATACAAGTGAGTTACAGTGAAGTGCAGTATAGACAGTGAGTTGTATGCTAAAGAACAGTCCAGTAGATTGCTCCGCATCTCTTCCTGGTTGAATATCTTGGTCTACAGATTGGAAGTTATTTAAAATAATGCCTAAAGATTCTAAATCTTGAGTTTGAGCCTTCAGTGTGAAGAATTAAGAGAGTTGCATTCACCAGAGTAAAACCTACTTTCTCCAATTATTCTCTGGTGATAGGGAGAAAGTATTTTTCTCTGGATTCCTTGGCAATAAAGTATTTTGCTCTACAATTCTAGAGGGAAGTCTGGGATGATGATAAGTGCCTACAAATGTAGTGGTTCATGTTTTGGTGGTCCGCAAGCCATCTTTCTTTTATGTTGAAGACAATGAAGTTCATGTGTTCTAGTGAGAAGATTCCTATGGCTAAAGTGGTTAAGGTTCGTGTGGTTGCTCCTGATGATTATAACGTGCTTGTGGATGTCTCATAGTCATGTTCCTATCTTGATATTGGTCCACGTTAAGGAATTGAGATCATGTTTGAAGATTGTTCCCAGATAGTGTAATGTGTAACCAGTCTTATTCGACTTGGTTAATTCTAGTTATTGCAGAGATTCCTTAAAGATTGTGAAGGCATTTTGTGGTGTGGAAGATCATGTTTGAGTCCCAGCTAAGGCATGGCATGATCCACATACATCTTTACTCCATTTCCTTTGCATAATGTTGTAATAGGTCAGGACCTATTTTGTAAATGTTTGTAATGCCGACCTTGGAGATTGTTCCAATGGTTGATGATTGTAATGCCGATGTTGATGATCATACTAAGGTTGATGAAGTGTATAAATACTTGCAATTGAGTTGTGGAAAAGGTGTCCTTGAGCGATAATGGGAAAATAAGGAAAAGGGGTGAGGAGATAAGGTAGAGCAGGGCAGAGCAGAGCAGAGGACTGACTGTACTTCAATGTTTTAATCTCAGACATGAAGAAGATGGTGATCGTGGTAGTGAGCCGCTAGAAGGGTTTAACAGCCCTCAGGGTTTAACAGCCCTCAGGCTTTAACAACCCTTATGTAATCTTTCTAGGTTTAGGGTTGAGGCAGTAAGCCTGCTAGACCTAGCTGTACTTCATGACAGTGAGCCAGTATGTTCTGGGCCTATGGAGTGACCAATCCTAAACATCATTTTTTAAAGATTACAATATATTTTGAGAGCTAATCCTCTCCATGGTTTTTCCCCACCTTGGGGTTTTCCAAGTAAAAATCTGGTATCTCTTGTGTATAATGTTGTATCTATGTTTAAGTTTCTAATTTCATGCATTCATTATTATATCATAATAATTGTGGATAAGTGATAAATGTGTGAGTGAAGAATTTTTTAAGTTTTTGTGACAATTGATTCACCCCCCTCTCAGTTGTTTGACTCATTTCAACAATTGGTATCAGAGCCAAGTTCCTCTGAAGAAAGTCTAACAGCTTGAGGAAGATCCAAAAATGTCTTATAAGAAGGAAGCGCCGCATTTTGATGGGACAAACTATGCTCTTTGTACGAATGAAAATTCATCTTTGTCTTGGTTACAAAGTATGGAAAGCTGCAGAAACAAAATACACCTTGCCTCAAAATGGTTTGAAGACTAGAGATGAAATCAAGGAATATGAAGTGGATGTCAAAGCAAAAGATGCTCTGTTAAGTTCATTCAATGACATAATACTGACAAAAGTGGTGGATCTTGAAACTGCAAATGAGGTATGGGAAAAGCTTAAAAATCTGTATGAAGGAGATGATTCTGTGAAAGAGGCCAAGCTACAAAGTCTAAAGGTGAAATATGAAAGTTTGAAGATGAATGAAGATGAAAACATAACAGCCTTTATGCAAAGAGTTGATGAACTTGTCATCAGAATAAAAGGTATGGGGGGAACTCTCGGTATAAGGAAGTTGTAATGAAAATTCTCAGATCACTGCCAAAGTCCTACAGTCACAAGGTAGCTACAATTGAAGAATTTATGCAAGTAAAAGATATTGATACAAATCAATTGAGTGGTAAGCTTACTGCCTTTGAAATGAGAGAGTTTGGTGATGCCCTTCCAAAAGTAGAGGCTACCTTCAAAGCTAGTACTTCTGGGAAAACTTCCAGATCAAAAAAGTACAAGGTAGAATTAGATGATGAGTTCGATGAAATTGAAGCCAACTTTGTGGATAGATTGCAAAGAGGATCCAGTAAGTTTAAAGGTAAATTACCTCTCAAATTTTTTTCCTATGGTAAAGTAGGCCACTTTGCTACCAGATGTCCTGAAAAAATTGAAAGAAATAGGAAAAGATATGAGAATAGGCCTAGGATCGAAAAGAAATTTTATTATGTTGAAGATTTTGATGATGATGGAGTATGAGATAATGCTAGTACTTCTGGTAATGAATGCTTGTTTATTTCTATTAAAGAAGAACCTATCTCTACTAATCCTACTAGTTGTATGAAGAAAGAAAAACCAGTGGAAAGTGCTTTGGCTGCTCAGGTTGTTGAAGACAAAGATGAATGGGTTATTGATAGTGGCTGCTCTCACCACATGACTAGTGCCAAAAGTAAGTTTGTGAGTTTGGAAAGATATGATGGTGGATTGGTTAGGTTTCGAGATGATACAGCTAGTAAGATTTGTGGAAAAGGATCTATTTCTTTTGATGGCAAGCATAATACTAAAGATGTCTTGTATGTGAAAGGATTAAAGCATAATCTTTTGAGTGTGGGTCAGATGTGTGACAGAGGTTATGACCTAAGCTTCAAGGACAATAGATGCAAGATTAGGGAAAGCTCTAGAACAATCATTGCAATTGGTAAGAAGACTAGAGGTAATATCTATCACGTGAAAGGAAGTGATAATTATTGTTTGTTGGCTTAGACTGATGAAAGTTGGCTATGGTATAGAAGGTTGTGTCACATCAATTTTGACAACATTATGAAGATAAGTACTGCACAAGCTGTTAGAGATTTGCCCAAGCTTGTGAAGCCTGCTAATCCTATTTGCAAGGAGTGTCAATTTAGGAAACAAACAAGAACAAGTTTCAAAAGCAAGGACCAATCAGTTGATGGATTACTGGAACTAGTGCATACAAACTTGTGTGGACCTACTAGAGTAAGAATTTTGCAAGGAGATAGGTATTTCATGTTGCTTATTGATGATTATTCTAGAATGACTTGGTTTACATTTTTGAAAGAAAAATCAGAAGCTATGGATAGGTTCAAAGCATTTAAGGCAATGGTTGAAAATGAGATGGATTTGAAGATCAAATGTTTAAAGTCCGATAGAGGAGTAGAGTTCACATCAAATGAATTCAACTTCTTTTGTGAATAAAATGGGATAAAGAGACAATTATCTGCACCTAGAACTCTGCAACAAAATGGAGTTGTTGAAAGAAAGAACAGAACAGTTCAAGAAGCTTTTAGAACCATGATGAAGGAAGCTGATCTTCTGGAAGTATATTGGAGAGAGGCAATTCACACTGTTGTATATATCCTAAACAAAGTCCAAGTCAAAGGTAACAGTTCTAAGACTCATGAATTGTGGTATGGTAAAATTCCTATTGTAAAATACATCAAAGTTTTTGGTAGCAAATGCTATATCAAAAGAGAAGAAGATCTAGGCAAATTTGATGCTAGGTGTGATGAAGGAATCTTCCTTGGTTACTCAACCAAGAGCAAGGCCTATCGGTGTTATAATAAGAGGTTAAACAAGATCATTGAGAGTGCAAATATCAAAGTTGATGAAAGAAAGGAAAGGTCTCCAGATTCAAGTGGATATGAATCAGATAAACCAGATGTTTCAGAAGTGGTGCAGCATGAAGACAGCTCAAATGAAGAGAATCAGGTTCTGGAAAGTGCTACCAAGACACCAAGGTATGTAAAACTTAATCATTTTGAAGATCAAATCATATGAGATAAAAGTAAAGGAATGCTGACCAGAAGAAGAGTTGTAGAAGAACAAGTAAATTTCTATCTAATTTCCAAGATTGAACCTAAAACTATGAATGAAGCTTGCAATGATGAGAATTGGGTAAAAGCTATGAAAGAAGAATTGATGCAGATAGAGAAGAATCAGACCTAGGATCTTGTTCCCAGACCAACAGACAAAAATGTAATTGGTACCAAGTGGGTTTTCAGAAACAAGATGAATGAGAATGGTGAAGTAGTAAGAAACAAAGCAAGGTTGGTATGCAAAGAATACTCTCAAGTTGAAGGAATAGATTTTGAGAAAACATTTGCACTAGTTGAAATGATTGAAGCTATAAGAATGTTTCTGGAATTTGTAGCCTACAAAGATTTTAAGGTATATTAGATGGATGTAAAGTCTGCATTCTTGAATGGAGAGTTGCAAGAAGAAGTCTATATTGAACAACTGGAAGGATTCCAATCATCAGATCAGGGTGACATGGTATGTAGATTGAAGAAGGCTTTGTATGGATTAAAATAAGCCCCCAGGACATGGTATGCATGGTTGGATAGGTATCTGATATAGATAGGGTTCAGTAAAGGTACTATAGACAACAATCTCTACTTCAAGATCAATGATGAATAAATCATAATTGTAGCAGTCTTTGTTGATGACATTATCTTTGGAGGTAATGAAGGTATGTGCATAGTGTTTGTCAGAGAAATGCAAAGTGAATTTGAAATGTCCATGTTTGGTGAGTTGAATTTCTTTTTGGGTCTACAAATAAATCAATCAAATAAAGGTATCTTCATTTGTTAGTCTAAGTATGTGAAAGAGTTGCTAAAGAAGTTTGGGATCGAAGACTCTAAACTAGTAAATACTCCCATGATAACCAGTTGTAAGTTGAGAAAAATTGATGATTCACCTATGGTAGATCAGAAAAGGTACAGATCTATGATTGGAGGACTACTTTATCTGACTCAAACTAGACCTGACATAATGCATACAATTTGTCTTGTGGAAATATTTCAAGCAGAGCCCAAGGAGTCACATATAATGGCAATCAAGAGAATTCTAAGATATTTGAAAGGCACAATAGGTTATGGTTTGTGGTATCCAAAAGATAATGATTTCACTCTCAGTACATACACTGATGCAAATTGGGCCAGAGATATGGATGATAGGAAAAGTACAAGTGGAGGTGCATTCTTTTTGGAAAAAAGGTTGGTATCTTGGTTGAGCAAGAAACATGATTCAATATCCCTGTCTACTGCAGAAGAAGAATACATTGCAACAGCATGTAGCTACACTCAAGTATTATGGATGAAGCAGACTTTGAAGGACATCAGAGTTATGTATGAAGATCCAATTGCAATCTTTTGTGACAATACAAGTGCCATAAACATATCAAAGAATCCAGTAATGCATTCAAGGACAAAGCACATATCCATAAGATATCACTTTCTAAGGGAAAAAGACTAGATTGCAGACATTTTCACCAAACCTTTGTCTAAAGATACTTTTGAGTATCTCAGAGAAAAGTTAGGGGATATTACCCCTCATGCTCTAAACTAAGATGTACAAGAGTGCATCAGTCTGGTGGTGCTTCTTTAGTTCTGAATTGATGCTTTTAGGGCTACTTTTCAAGGGGAGTAGTTAGTGAGTTCAGAAGAGAAATTGAATCAGAGTAGAAGAGTTCAAGTATGTGCCCTTTGCTATTGATGTCAAAGGGGGGAGAAGTCATGTGAAAAACTTAGAAAGAAAGAATGTAGATGTGTAAAAAGATAGGGGGAGAATCTGGTCAGAAAGAAAGAGTGCAAATGTGTAAAGAGATAGGGGAGAATCATGTCTTGATGGTTGTTGCAGTTTTTCACATCATATGTTGCCATCAATGACAAAGGGGGAGATTGTTGCAAGTATGTGCCTAATTGGTGTTGTCATTGGTGTCAACTATGTCCTATTCTATTACTTTTTTAGAAGCTTTGTATGTTGAGGATATTGAGAAAATTGGCCCCTCCAGAAGATACAAGTGAGTTACAGTGAAGTGCAATATAGACAGTGAGTTGTATGCTGAAGAACAGTCTGGTAGATTGCTCTGCATTTCTTGCTGGTTGAATATCCTGGTCTACGGATTGGAAGTTATTTAAAGGAATGCCTAAAGATTCTAAATCCTGGGTTTGAGCCTCTGGTGTGAATAATTAAGAGAGTTGCATTCACCAGAGTGAAACCTACTTTCTCTGACTATTCTTTGGTGATAGGGAGAAAGTATTTTTCTCTGCATTCCTTCGCAATAAAGTATTTTGCTCTGCAGTTCTAGAGGGAAGTCTGCGATGATGATAAGTGCCTACAAATGAGGTGGTTCATGTTTTGGTGGTCCACAAGCTATCTTTCTTTTATGTCAGTTGAAGACAGTGAAGTTCATGTGTTCCGGTGAGAAGATTCTTATGGCTAAAGTAGTTAAGGTTCATGCGGTTGCTCCTAATAATTATAAAGTTCTTGTGGATGTCTCCTATTTATGTTCCTATCTTGACATTAGTCTATGTTAAGGAATTGAGATTGTATTTGAAGATTGTTCCCGTATAGTGTAACGTGTACCCAGTCTTAGCATACTTGGTTAATTCTAGTTATTGCAGAGATTCCTTAAAGATTGTGGAGGCATGTTGTGGCATGGAAGATCATGTTTGAGTCCTAGCTAAGGCGTTGTGTGATCCGCATACATCTTTACTTCATTTCCTTTGCATAATGTTGTAATAGGTCAGGACCTATTTTGTAAATGTTTGTAATGCCGACCTTGGAGATTGTTCCAATGATTGATGATTGTAATGCCAACCTTGATGATCATTCCAAGGTTGATGAAGTGTATAAATACTTGCAATTGAGTTGTGGAAAAGGTGTCCTTGAGTGAGAATGGGAAAATAAGGAAAAGAGGTGAGGAGATAAGGTAGAGTAGGGTAGAGCAAAGCAGAGGATTGATTGTACTTCAATGTTTTAATCTTAGACATGAAGAAGATGGTGATTGTGGTAGTAAGCCTGGCAGTGAGCTGCCAGTAGGGTTTAACAACCCTTATTGTAATCTTTCTAGGTTTAGGGTTGAGGAAGTGAGCCTGCTAGACCTAGCTATACTTCATGGCAGTGAGCCAGTATGTTCTAGACCCGTGGAGTAACCAAGCCTGAACATTATTTTTCAAAGATTGCAATATATTTTGAGAGATAATCCTCTCCTAGTTTTTCCCCACCTTGGGGTTTTCCAAGTAAAAATCTAGTGTCTCTTGTGTATAATGTTGTATCTATGTTTAAGTTTCTGATTTCATGCATTCATTGTTATATCATAATAATTGTGGATAAGTGATTAATGTGTAAGTGAAGAAGTGTTTATGTTTTTGTGACAACTAATTCACCCCCCCTCTCAGTTGTCCGGCGCATTTCAACAATAAGGAGATGGGGTTCTTTGGTTGGGTTGGTAATTGAGGATAAGAATTGTAACCAAAAGAAGAATTTATTGTTTGGAAATTGTATTGTACTCCTGATCAAATTGATGTTGTGCATATAATAAAAATATTTGAATTCTATTGTGAATGAATGTATCATGTTTTGGTTGCTAAATCTTGATTTTTTATAAGATCCCTATATTTAGACTGCATCAAGTGGTATCAAAGCATGGTTTGGGTTGTGTTGAAGAGAATGAATCCTTAAGAGTTTTGTTGTGGGTGAGTGAGAGGATAAGAAGAGCTGCAACTACAAAGGATTCATGAGACATGGCACACAAAGGACGAGGGCGAAGAGGAGCACCACAAGCTAGTGACATGGCAATAGTAGAGATGTTGAGAGGGATTATGGCAAGATTGGATACTATGAAGATGGAACAATGGAGAGGAGTACATGTGGAAGACATAAGTGAAGATAAAGAAGAAATAGAGGCAAGAGAAGGTGATGCAAATGAAGATGGAGACAAACTAAAGAGAATCTTCTTGTGAGAAATGCCAAGAATCATTAGTAAACATAGGTTGGATCCTCCCAATTATAATAGAAGTATAAACCCAGAAGAATTGATTGACTGGATATCAAAGATGGAGAAGTATTTTGATTTTGAATCAATTGAAAACCCAAAAAAGGTGAAGTTTGCTTGCACAAAGTTGAAGGGAAATGCATCCATGTGGTGGGATCACATGTAGACTAAAAGATAGAGAAAAGGAAAGGAGAAAATAAAATCTTGCAAAAAGAATTGTGACAAAATTAAAAGCAAAATTTCTACTTGTAGACTATCAAATTAATTTGTTCAAGAAGTTGCAAAATTTAAAGCAGAAAGAAAAAATGTACATGAATATACTATTGAACTCTACAGACTAAACATCAGGGTTGGACGTGTAGATGATGATGCTGACAAAGTTTCAAGGTATGTTAATGGTTTGAATTATTTCATTCAAGATGAAATTAATATGGTACACATAACAAGTGTAATAGAAACCTATCAATATGTCTTGAAGGAAGAAGAGAAGATTGCAAGAAAATAACAAAATAACTCTAGAGGCAAAGGCTAATTTTCATGTGGAAGAAGACAATCTAGTAGTGGTAGAGGATATCAAAATAAACAAGGAGAAGCTAGCACCTCACAAACAAGTACCCAGGATAACAAAGGGAAATGAGACTATTCTAGAGGAAGAGGAGATTATTCTCGTGGTAGAGGATATTTTGGAAGATGTAAAGGAAGAGGGTTCAATGGTACATGTTTTCAATGTGGAGAAACTAGGTATAGGGCATTTGAATGTCCTCAAATCATCAAAGCAGTGGAAAGGAAAAAGAGGCCAGAATCAATGTGGCACAAGTATATAATGAAAGTGTGGCTTCACCATAACATGGAGAACTAGAAGATGGAGAGTCTTTGAAGCGGTGAAGAATATTGTTAAACCTAGAAAAGGAAAAATAACAACCTATCCAAAGGAGAATATTTTTTTTGAACAAGATGCAAATTAGGTGGAAAATGTTGTAAAGTCATAGTGAACAATAGAAGCACTAGTAATATTGTATCTGAAGAGATGGTGGAAAAGTTGAAGTTGAAGAGGATGAAACATCGCACTCCATTTAAAGTTTCCTAGATGCAAAGGGAACATTAGTTGGTGGTAAGTGAACAAAGTCTTGTAAATTTTCAAATTGATAGTCATAAGGATGAAATTCTGTGTGATGTGATGCCAATGGATGCATACCATATTTTGTTGGGTAGGCCTTAGAAGTTTGATATACAAGTTGTTCATGATGGTAGAACAAACACATATACGATAAAGAAGGATGGTAAAGAATATAATTTGAATCCATTGAAGGATAAGGAGGAAGAAGTAGAAAACAGTCCTAAAGTTTGCTTGGTGTTTGGAATGAAAGTTTTGAAGGAATTAAAGAAAGAAGGAGCATGTTATGATTTTATTCCTAAGCCTGCAAAAGCTATGACAATAGAGAAGAATGAAAAGTTGCCAAATGAGATTCAAGAAATTATGGATGAATATTAAAATATCTTGATGAAAGAGTTTCTAGATGGATTGCCACTTATGATGAGTATCAGTCATTGTATGGATTTGATTCCTAGTACGAGTTTGCCAAATAAAGCACCATATAGAATGACACCTATGGAGAATGAAAGATTAATAGACTAGTACAAGAATTGTTGGATAAGGGAATAATCAGAGAATGTCTTAGTCCATGTATTTTTCCAGTAGTGTTGACACCTAAAAAGGATGGGGAATGGTGAATGTGTATTGATTCAAGAGGCATAAATAAGATAACAATAAAGTATAGGTTTCCATTGCCACAGATGGATGATATGATGGATTGTTTAAGTGGATCTAAGTACTTCACAAAAATTGATTTGAAGAGTGGATACCATCAAATCCGAATAAGAGAAGGAGATGAGTGGAAACCAACTTTCAAGACAAAAGATAGCTTGTATGAATGGTTGGTAATACCGTTCGGGTTGAAAAATGCCCCCAACACCTTTATGAGGTTAATGAATAAAGTGTTACAACCTATTCTTGGTAAGTTTGTTATTATTTATTTATATGATACTTTGATTCTTATCAAAATGAAAGAAGAGCATTTGTTACATATTAGGGCAGTTTTGCAGAGATTGAAGGAGCATAAGTTGTTAGTAAATTTGAAGAAATGTAGTTTTCTAAAGGAAATATTAGTATATTTAGGATTTGTTGTGTCTGGAGAAGGATTGAAAATGGATCTAGAAGAGGTCAAAGCAATTGTCGATTGGCTTTCACGAAGGAGTATGTTCAAAGCAAGGAATTTTCATGGATTGGCAAGCTTCTACAAGAAGTTCATCAAAAACATTAGCAGAATTTATGCCCCTATTATGGAGAAAATGAAAGGTAATAGGAGAGAGTTTATATGGACAACAATAGTCAAAAATAGTTTTCAATTGTTGAAAGAAAAAGTGACGGAATAGCCAGTGTTGGAATTACTTGATTTTGGAAAATTATTCCAAGTAGATTGTGATGCAAGCGAGACAATGATTGGAGGAGTCCTTAGTCAATATGGAAGACCAATAGCATACTTCAATGAGAATTTGAATGAAGCCAAAAAGAAATATCTCATATATGATTGAGAGTTCTATGCAATTATTTAGGCACTCAAGAAATGGCAACATTATTTTCTACCTAAGGAATTTGTGTTGTATATTGATCACCATGCAGTTCATAAACAATCAAGGTAAGTTGAATCAGGAACACATGAAGTGGGTCAAATTTTTACAGAGTTATTCATTTATTTTGAAACATAGGAGTGGAAAATCTAATCAGGTAGATGATGCACATTGAGTTTAAGATATTTGTTGTTGAATGAAATGAGAGTGAATGTTGTTGGCTTTGATTCTATGTGGGATTTATAGATGTTGATTTCAAAGAAGTGAGGGTAGCATACAAGAATCCAGTAGAAAAGGATAGAACTCCATGGTTGGAGTATTTCTCTCAAGAAGGTTTGTTGTTCAGAGGGAAGAGATTGTGCATTCCTCTAAGATTAATGAGGGAAAATCTAATAAGGGAGAAACATAGTGGAGGTTTGAGTGGACAAAACATTGGCACAACTGAATGAAGGATATTATTGGCCTAGAATGAATGTAGATGTGAAGAATATGGTGCAAGGTTGTAGAATATGTCAACATTCCAAATGAGTGAGACATAATACATTGTATCAGCCATTTCAATACTAGAGAGACCATGGGAACATATAAGCATGGATTTTGTTTTTGGATTGTTGTGAACACAAAGAGGCAATGATTCTATTTTTGTTGTCTTTAATAGATTTTCAAAGATGGTTCATTTTATTCCATGCCAAAGGTATAATGATGCTTCCCATATAGCTACATTGTTCTTTAGAGACGTAGTTAGGTTGCATGGCTTGCCTAAAAATATTGTCTTAAATTGGGATACCAATTTTTTTGGCCATTTTTTACGTACATTGTGGAAAAAGATGGGAACTCAACTTTGGAGTTTAGTTCAACTTACCATCCCCAAACTGATAGTCAAACTAAAGCTGTAAATATAAGTCTTGGTAATTTGTTGAGGATTTTATTAGGTGAAAAACCCAATTAATGGGATTTGATATTGGCTTAGGTAGAGTTTTCTTACAATAATTCATTTAAGTAGAGTGTAGGGAAAAGTCCATTCCATATTGAGTATGGTTGTAGTCCCTGAGGCGTTGATGAATTGAGGAATAGTGCAGATCTAGGCAGAAAGAGTGTTGTAGCATAGGACTTTGCTAAGTATATTCATGAGTTGCATAAAGAAGTGAAGAAAATTTTGGAAAGGAGTGCTAGAAAATACAAAGAGAATGCGGATGAGAAGAGAAGAGTAAAAATTTCATGTAGGTGATTTAGTTTTTGGCATATTTGAGGAAGGAGAGGTTCCCTCATGGAACATATGATAAATTAAAGTGGAAGAAGATAGGACCATGTAAAATATTGAGAAAGTTTTCATCCAATTCCTATGAAATTAAACTTTCAACAGGTATTGATATTTCTCCAATATTCAATGTTGTTGATTTATAGAAGTATTATGAAGGAGAAACAAGTACACAAGGGAATACACCTTTAGATTTGCAGGATGCAAAAAATTGGATACATCAATTGTTGAGAATAAATTTGAAGAAGTGGACCAAGTGATTGATTCTTGATTGGCTAAAAGAACAAGGGGGAAATACTATATGGAATATTTTGTCCATTGGAAGAATAGGGCAGCTGATGAAGTCTCTTGGGTGAATACTTTAGAGTTGGTTAAGTGTGGATATCATATTATAGACTTTCCTAAATGTTCATGAGTTGTACATTCATGAAATATTTCTCTTACCTAGCATGTTTGATGTAGGAGCATCTGAGTACACAAGTGATCCTATGTCAACCAAAAATATTTTAGGATTTTGTATCAGTTTTGTTACATGTTTGCTGGTTTTTGTTTGTTTTCTTCAGGAGGAAATTCAAGTTCAAATTGATGAAATTTGGAGAAATTGGGTGAAGTTTAGAGCATTTCGGCAAAACCTAAGGTTCACAAACCTCTCATTCTAGCAAAAATCTTTGGTTTCTTCCCTTTTGGTAACGTTCTTAGTTTGCAAACTTTATATTTTACCAAAAGACTTGGTTATTTTATGTTATGGAGTAAAAAGATGAAACATGCCTTTTTACCTCCTAGTTTAGCTCCTAGGTCCTATTTGCTTCATTATGAATTATAATTGATCATCTTGGAGAAAAGAGATTGAAACCCATGTGAATTTGGGACCTTAGGCCCTTCATTTAACTTACTCCTGACCTAAATTAGGCCCCTAGACTTGGGCACCAACTGTCCAAGTCCTTCCTAATTGGTCAGGGTGAATTAATGTTATGTCAGCCTAGGACCTTTAAAAATATTCCTCTTTGTTAGCTTTGGTGATTTAACTTCATGAATGTTAGTGGGAAAGCATATATAAATGAGTTTTTTACTTCATTTTGAACCTAGATGGACATTGAGAACTTATGATATTGGAGCAAAGAGCAATCAAGGCATTCATTATGTTATTGTGGTAGATTTACGTTTGTATGTGTGCGTTTGTTGTAGATTTGGCATCATCATCCATCTCCTTATGAGTTGAGAAATCTTCATCCTCCTAAGTACTTCACCTCCAAGGTAACATCATTGATATTTGAATCATTTAAATCATTTCATCATTTGGATTATCTTTAGCCTTTGCCTTGCAAGGGCATGCTCTCTCTAACAATGATGTTGGGAAATCTTGAATGCTAACCCAGGACTTGACTGAGGAAAATCCCTAAACACCACAACCCCCAAACCCCTCTCTTGTCATCTTGTGTGCAAGTTACAGGTACAGGTTTCAGGAAAAGTGGAGCTATAGGAAGGTAGTGCAAGAATCAAGGTTTCAAGATTCGAAAGAAGTTCCAAAATATTCCTCCGAAAAGACTTGGGTGGTTGCCACCCTAGTCCTATGGGCTTTCAGGCTTTAGATCTGGCATCTAAGCAGCAGTTACAACATTTTCCCAGTTTGGACTTCTAGAAGATTCTCACTTCAAGACTTGGGTGCCCATCAAATTCATCCTCTGACACCTCTAGTTTTGGAATCAGGTTCTCCTTTATTTAGTGATCTCGGTGCTTCTTTAGGATTGTTCGTATCTATCATGGTTTGAAAGTTATGATCCAATCACCATAGAACTAGGGTTTTATGCATATTTGACTTAGGGTTTGATAAAATACTTGTTTAAATCATATCTTTCTATAGAAAGCAAGAGCACGAGATCTATAGCTGAGTCCACCTTCTTCTTGGTTGTGATTTAGCTCAATCTTGTCCTTGAATGTTATAGTGGAAGAGGGTTTTGATCTTGTTTGTGCACATGCATTCATCTCCTCCCTTTACCACTTAACATTTTTGGTAAACCCGTGTTTAAAGAATTTGCATCTTGCTAAGTGTTGAAATCATTATTTTCATTAATTCATATCATTCTCATCATTCTACATTAGAAAATCTTGCATAAATTTGAAAAAAAAGTGGAAAAATAAGCATTCTAGGCTTGCATAAAGGCATAGTTTTGCATTATTTCATTACATATCATTGAAATTATTTGAATTTATGATTTATGCATCAGATCTGATATATATTACAGAAATTAACCATTTCATGATATCACATCTTGCATTTGAAGATCTCATTTATTAAGGTTTCTTTGAAAACTTGCATTTGCAAAGCTAGGGTTTGTAGTCAAAATCTTATTTTAGATTTTACTACTATCATAAGAATTTAAAATTCTATCTTCCATTGATTTCTTTGCATATTCATTCAAAAATTTTGCATAATTTTGGGAAAAAGTGCATAATTACCATACTTTTGCAATTACATAATGTGTATTTCAACATAAGTGAATAAGCATCTTTTTCACATATTTTGCAATAAAATCAAAAAATTATCAATATCACCTTTTGTGCAGCACTTTTAACATTAAATTTGGTTGATTTGTAGTGACACTAGTGCATTTTTTATCTTTATAAAAGCTTCAAAAACCTAGTTTCCTCAAACTAGTGTCGTGGTGTACAAAAGCCCCTCATATTGGTTGTTTTGATAAATGAATAGATCTTATTACACATTGCTGTTCTAATACATTTCATTATGGAATCTTATAATTGTTCCTCTTTGGTATCCTTGCATGCATATATCAAAGATTTTGAAATTTTTTACAAATTCATTAATATGCATCGTTGTGTTTTGACTCATATACAATCCATGTATGATAAGGATATCTTTAAATGCTCTTCATTTGAAATCATTGATTATGTATCTAATTTTAATAACTTTATAGCTCTTACCAATAAATATCCTTTGATATTAAAGGACTTGACTAATTTCCTCTCCATGAATTGTCATGAGAAAGATGATGGTGATTTGGATCCCTCTCAAAGTTATTCCCACTTGTGAGGATATTTTGGTGCAAGAGGATGAAATCATTGACACATTCCTTAATATCACCCTACCCTCTCTTCATTCCAATGCTCCCTTCAAAAGATTAAGCATTGGTGGATGAATAAAGGTCTCTCACATTAAATCCTTTAGGGATGGATGTTGAGCTTAATCAAAGTCAAAACAATGTTAATTCAATCATCACTAATAGACTTATCCCACCTACTAAGGGGATAATGGATAAGTGTACTAATGTTCCTAAACTCATTGTGCATGGGTCACACAATGTGCCTCCTTGCTTCAAACTAATGATTATAGTTCAAGGTGCTCCAACACCACCTAGACCCATGAGTTACATTCTTAATTTTGCAAAAAAAATTACTCAAGGAAATCAAGTGTATGAAAATGTATCGCAAGAACCCTATCACAATGTGGTTTCTCACACATACAATACGTGAAATAATAAGAAAAGTAAACAAAAATCAAACATTCTGATCACTTTACCAACTTCTCAACCTATGCTTCCTCAACCACCCCATCTTACTCATAAAGGTGGTCAATATTATGATCTTGTTGAGTAGCTTCATGCTACTTCCGCTAAGATCTCTCTTTGGAAACTCATACAAACATCACCTACATACCACAAAATGCTCCAATAAGCTTTAGAAAAGGTGATTGTACCACCTGTTGTTAATCCTAATGATGCAGCATCTTTGTTAGATTGTATGTATGCAATAAAAATAGATATTCTATTTCAAAAACATGAGTTACCCTCTCTAGAAGTTTAGAAACAATATGATCCTCTTATAATCTTTGTCACAATAAACGAGAAGTTGATAAAGAAAGTTATGGTTGGTAGTGGATTGACTCTTAATGTTTGTAGTGTTGATTTGTTACGCAAAATCAACGTTGATACAAAATTAATTAAACCGGATAAGCTTAACATTTGTGGCTTTGATAATGTTTGTAGACCATCTCTGGGTACTATAACCTTGCCTGTAAAGGTTGGACCCATGACATTATCTACCCTTTTCCATGTCATTCCTAGTACACTTTCATATAATATGATTCTAGGGAGACTGTGGATTCATGCCATGGGGGTAGTTCCATCTACCCTTCATTGATCAATAAAGTTTATTTAAGAAAATAAAGTCCACACCATTGAAGCTGATTCGGAGCCAGAAATTTGTTTACAAATTGAAACACAAAAACATGATATTAATCATAAGACTTTGAATAATTTAAAAGTTGATTCATCAATATCTCTTGCTACAGATAATGTTGTGCAAGATTCAACATCACCATCAAATGCACTTCTTGGTGACGATTGCGGTTCATTAGATTTTACTCCTACCTTTATAGGGGAATATAAACTCAATAACTTTGAAACATCAAAAGTCGCATCGATATCATATAAACAATCTGTGGAAACACCTAAAAAATCTCAAGCTTCTTTACTCAATAAAGAAGACAAAACTCTTACTTATACTATAGATTATGAGACCTACGAGGCCACACCATCTTCTAAAGATATGACCTCCCTCTACGGTCAAGGATTTAATATCCTTTATAAAAACTACAACCATGTAGGTAATGGTTGTGGTGAAAATCAACAAGGAATCAAAGTACCTTTACAAGTTGTTGGAATTAACTACACGACTGGTATTAGATACCATTCTTTAAATCCCAATAAAGATTACAAACAACTTAATCTTAATATCAACACTATATCAACACTCAATTGGATATATCCTAAGATGATAAACATAGATTTTCCACCTAGAAATATCTCGTTGAAATAGGTATGTCTCCCTTCTTTCACCACACTCAATGTAGCACTTATCCCAGTTGCTCTCAAAGGTGGCCTCCTCCTAGATATATATATTGTTAGTATAGTGATGTTTCCCCCATGTTGTTTAGGTCTTTTTGGATGACCCTTGATACTCTTGTAAGGTCAAGGATACAAGGAGACCACCTCTGTTGTGACCATTCTTCTATTTGTTTCTCTATTCTTCTATTTCTCTCCTCTATTTTATTGTTGTGTGTTGTGCCTTGGGGGCATAGCATTGTGGAGGATGTCTTAGAGGTACCTCCCCATGTAAACCCAAGTCACTTTTCTTTCCTCTCTCATTTTATTGTTTCCATTCTTCAGTGACTCTACCAGTCGGCAGATGACGAAAACAAATAAATACTGATAAGGACTGTGTCCCTTCAGAAAGAAAGAAAAAATAGACCCAATCCATATATGAAGATGGGGTTGATATATATTACTAACACTTGACTAGTAGAATCACTCCAAGTTGTGATTAATGTTGTAAAATTTGTTGTAACAAACATTTGTAATACTCTAAATCTGCTTATGTGCACTTTGGATTGTATCTCACCTTGTTGCTACACTCGATTCTAAGGTACCTATAGTATAACCTCATAGCTATACTTAGTTCTAAACCTGAAAATATAGCCTTGGTCTCTCAGGTGATATGATTTTGGATAGATTTCATGAATTGATTTGGTTTTTATCTCAGAGTAAGATTTTCTAACCAAAGCTTATATCTTATTAATTATCTTAGCAAAGGAACTTGATGTGTTTTTTGGGAACATTCGGTGATCGTGGCACATGTCACTGTTGGGGCATGAGCTTTCTGAAATCTCTTGTTCCCTTGCATGTTTTCACTTTACCTTAATGTGCTTGATACCAGAAAGTGAGATCAACCACTTTAAGGTGGGGGCATATATAATGGTAACTATTTGATTACTTTTTACATTGTCAAAGTGTGTTTTTATTTTGAAAGCCCTTCTACGGAAGGTGAGGTGGTGTATCTCTTGCGATAGTGCACACCCTTTTTAAACAAATCCCTTTCATAGAAGGTGGGATGGTGTATCTCTTGAGCTAGTGCACATCCTTTTAAGCAAAGTCCTCATCACAAGGTGGGGTTGGATCTTGAGTCATTCACCCTTAAGCATGTCTTTGGTAGTTGTGGTAGTGTAGCTCAACCATTAGGTGTGTTTGGTGTGTCTTAGATGGCAAAGTGTAGCAATGAGATCCTCCCCATTGCCCATGTTTGCTAGGTATAAGACATATAGTGTGTCGATGAAATGCTATATGGAGCTTGTGTATTCTGTGTGTCTTCCATGTGTTTTATGTGTCTTCCTTGCGTGTCTTGTGTGTTTGTGACATGGTCTAAAGATGTGTGGCAATGAGCCCCCCATGCTATATGTGTTTTGTGTGTTTTTGCGTGGTCTAAAGATGTGTGGTGATGAGCCCCCCATGCTATGTGTTTTCTTAGTTAGCATTTTATATATAGATAAGTAATTGCTTAATCATGTCATCTCTTCATGTCTTCTCTGTGTATTGCGTGACTGTGTTCATGTCTTCTTCATGTATTGTGTGCTTTCACTATCTTCTCCATGTATTGCATGCTTCCTGACTGTATTCACTGTGTCTTATGTGACTGCTAAGTGTTTCTTATGTTTGCCTAAGCTTGGGATCTAGAGATAGTCCTCAAACTTAGGGTGTGTTTGATGTGTTTGAGGAGATTTTATCATACTTTAATGCATGCATGGATCATAAGATTATACACACATTAAAGTGGGGGCTAAATGTTATGGAGTAAAAAGTGGACACATGCCTTTTTACCTCCTAGTTTAGCTCCTAGTTCCTATTTGCTTCATTATGCATTATAATTGAACATCTTGGAGAAAAGAACCTGACACCCATGTGAATTTGGGACCTTGGGCCCTTCATTTAACTCACCCCTAACCTAAATTGGGCCCCTGGACTTGGGCACCAACTGTTGGCAAGAGATATTTCTTCGGTATGGACTTGTATGTTGTCATTGATGGCAACAAGGGCAACAAGGCTCAGAGATCTTATCAGCATGATAGGAAGACATAACTCTGGAAGGTCACATTAGAATTCGAGTCCGGTTGGCAGAAATAGCTAAGTATGGGCATTTACAAAGTAGAGGACAATAAGTGGGTTAGTATGCTTCTGCAGATGATGATCTAGAAATGTGGTTTAGGTATGATGTTCTTAATTGTTTGATGGTGTTAGGCTCCAAAGATTAAGTCTTGACTTCCTCCAGAAGTCATTTGGAAGAATTATCTAAGTCCAGGTGAATAGAGGTATAGCAGAGACAGTGAACAGGGCACATTGTAATGGTCCGCATTCCTCCATAGGTGAGTATTTTCTTATGTAGTTTTTAAGGTGTTGTAAACACTTGTATGAAGTGTCTAATTCCAGAGTTGTGAGATCTGAGGTCCACTGGAAAGATAGTTGCAAGCTGTTGAATATCAGTACAGTGTTTGACAGAGTTTGACAGAGACAGAGTCTAAGTTCTAATGGTCCGCATTCTGCTGCAAGATGATATCATGCCTTGTGGTTCTGAGGGTAAGATTGGGAATGTGTGAAGAGTCCTTGATATGATTTTAGAAGATTTTTGTGGTTCGCAGTAAAAGTTGTAAGTCAACAGATGAACCTATTAAGCATGCTCTTAAGGAACAAGCCAACTAGTATGATAAATCATTATGTGGAGAAGATATAGTGTGTGAAGAATCTATTTAAGTGATTGAATGATTAAAGCTGACCTATATGAACACGTTTGGGCAAAGATTTGGGCCCACATAACTATAGTGCATTGTATTGAGCTGACAAGATACATCTTTCTATGTACACATTTTATTTCTTGGATGCCGACCTGATTATGGATAAAATCATGATGCGGATACATAAGTGGTGAAGTCATGGTAGGAGGGTTCACAGAATGAACTATCCAGGTTGTACAGCAAGAGTAAACACAACAGAAACAACTCAAGGATATGAAACAAACACAGATTCAGTCATTCAGTATATAATAGAATGTAAATACAATATGGCTGACATCATGCAGGCTTACAAGTATGGCTCAAAGGCCTGATTACAAAATATCAAAATATGTGCAAGATATGGCTTTAAATATCCTTCGCACCAAATCTAAACTAAGGATTCTCTAAATTATCCAAACTTCCTTCCTAGGGATCTATTACATCCTTATATATCATCTCTAGTACAAAAGATTCCTCCACGTTGGGCAAGGAAGGTCACAAACTCCAATGAAGAGTTGTAACATGTGTACATGGATAGGTCGAACCTAAATGCATAGAACACCTCTGCAAATGAATGGAATGATGTGTGGATCTCAGGGAAGGTCAACCACAAATTAAAGATCATTGAATGATGTGTCGTTAGGCTCCACAAGTCAAGGAATGCTCCACAAGTCTTCTCCTTTAGCTGATTATCAGAGATTATCAAGATGTTGTATTATGAGAAAATAATCTATCTTCTTATAGTGATATCTTTCCGGTACTTAATCTAAATGCTCTGAATTCTAGATATGATATAAATAAATGAGTCTAGATGCTAAGTCTAGCTCCGTAAGATGTGAAATGCAACTTCAGTAGAATGTAGACCAAAATACAGAAACTATTATTGACTGAACTACATGAACTAAGCTAGAAAATGAAAAGAAAGAAACTGAACTGCAAACAAACTAAAATGCAAATGTTTTTGGTTGATGCAAGATTTCTCTTGAACCAGGGATGCTCCTGCATCAGACATCTAGGGTTATTGAAAAAAAAGTGAGTCCCTCTCTTTGCTGGGGCTAGGGGAAAACCAAGACAGTCCACCTTAGCCTAAGAAATCCATGATATATCTTCTTCTAGTCTGCCTTTCCACTTCACAAGATATTCTTTGTATTGTTTTCCTCTAGTGTTGCATCCAACTCTACTATCTAAAATATGTTCAATATGCTCGGTACTTTGTGTGGTAACTGCTTCTTCAGGTCTTCTGCCATGCTGTCACTAAACTTTGCTTCATGATACTGATAAAGGTCTGCAATGTTGAAAATAGGTGATATACCCAATGTCTCCAGTAACTCACTTCATATGCATTTCCTAAATTAAATTTTCTGAGTATCTTACAAGGTCCAAACTTCTTTATCTTCAACTTGTTATATGTTCCAACTGGAAATCTCTATTTTCTCAAGTATACCATTACTTCATCTCCTACTTCAAATTCCTTATGTCTTCTCTTCTCATCTGCCTTTTCCTTATACTTACTATTCATATCCTCCAAATGCTTCATCACCTGATTATGCATTGTCTTCATGTAATCTGCAAATTCCTTGACTTCTGCACTTCGCTTTTCTTCTGTGCCAATGTCTCTCAATTCTGCAACTCCTCTAGGATTTACTCTGGTAACAATCTCAAAAGGTGTTCTTCCAGTACTCCTATTTACAGAATTATTGTATGCAAACTCTACTTGTGAAAGAACCAAATCCCAATTTCCTATCTTCTCTCTAACCAAACATCTCAACAAGTTTCCCAAACTCCTATCCACTACTTCTGTCTGTCCATCAGTTTGTGGATGAAAAGCTAAAATAAACTTCAAATTTGTCTTCATCTTCTTCGCAAGTATCTTCCAAAAGTATCCAACAAATTTTGTATCTTTGTCTGAAACTATACTCTTAGGTAATCCATGTAATCTCACAATCTCCTTGAAAAATAGGTCTGCTACATGCACTGCATCAGTTGTCTTCTTACAAGGTATGAAATGAGCCATCTTTGAAAATCTGTCAACCACTACAAATATTGAATCATGTCCTCTTGGTGTCTTCGGCAATCCCATTACAAAATCCATGCTTATGTCTTCCCAAGCTCTCTTCGGTACTGTCAAAGGTTTATACAATCCAGTATTCTGACTACTCCCTTTTGCAACTTGACAAACTCTAGAACTCTGCATAAATCTCCTAACATCCTTATGTATCTGAGCCCAAAAACCAAATCCACTATCTTATCAATGCCAAAATATCCTACCAATCAACCATTGTGTTTCTCCTTGATCAAATTGTCTCTAATTGAACTCTTAGGTATGCACAACTGATTTCCTCTGAACAACATATCTTCTTGAATGAAATAATCTAGCCACTTACTCCTATATGTCACAACAAGTTCCTTACATGCTTTCCAAGGTTCTACAAAATCAGTGTCTCTCTCATACATGTTCTTCAATTCATCAAAACCCAACACTTCCACTCTCATTTCTGTTAACAAGTTTCTTCTTCTACTCAATGCATCAACAACTTTGTTTGATTTTCCACTCCTATGCTTCAACACAAAAGTGTAACTCTGCATGAACTCTACCCATCTCATATGTCTCTGATTCAACTTACCTTGACTATTCAAATACTACAAAGCTTGATGATCTGTATATAGTACAAACTCTTTAGGAAACAAGTAATGTCTCTGCTTCTTCAAGGCTTGAATTATGGCATAGAACTCTTGATCATAAACTGAATATCTTCTCCTTGCATCATTCAACTTCTCACTGAAATATGCTATAGGTCTACCTTCATGACTTAATACTGCTCCAATTGCATTTCCACTTGCATCACAATCAACTTGAAATAGCTTATTGAAATCTGGTAACACCAAAATAGGTTGCTCTATCACTTTCTACTTCAACAATTCAAAACTTTTATCAGCTCTAGATGTCCACTTAAAGTCTTTCCTATCACCTCTCATTGTCTATGTCATAGGGTTACATACTAACTAAAATTTCTAATGAACTTCTGATAGAAACTAGCCAATCTATGAAATGATCTAACCTCTCCAATGCTCTCCAGTGTAGGCCACTCAACAATTGCTTTCACTTTCTCAGGGTCCATCTTTAATCCTTCTGCATAAATCACAAATCCCAAATATACCAATTCTTCCTTCATAAAACTACACTTCTTGATGTTTATCAACAATTTCTCTTCTCTCACCTCTACAAAACTTGTCTAATATGCCACAAATGTTCCTCTTTTGTCTTACTAAAAATCAAAATATCATCCAAGTATACAATCACAAACTTACCCAAGAATTTCTTCAAGACTTCATTCATCAATCTCATGAAAGTACTCAGTGCATTTGTCAATCCAAAAGGCATCACTAACCACTCATACAATCCTTCATTTGTCTTAAAAGTAGTCTTTCATTCATCTCCTTCTCTGCTTCTAATATGATGGTATCCACTCTTCAAGTCTATCTTTGTGAAATATCTTGCTCCACTCAAACAATCCATGATATCATCCATCCTAAGTAAAGGAAATCTATACTTAACTGTGATCTTGTTTATTGCTCTCGAGTTAGTACACATTCTCCATTCTCCATCTTTCTTAGGTGCTAATACTGCAGGTACTGCACAAGGACTCAAACTTTCTCTGATCAAACCTTTCCTCAGCAACTCCTGCATCTGTCTATTCAATTCTTCATTCTCTGTCAGTGTCATTATGTGTGTTGCTTTGTTAGGCAAACTTGCTCTCATTATAAGATCCATGTGATGACTGATGCTCCTTATAGGTGGCAATCCTTTAGGTACATTATCTGATATGATGTCTTCATACTCTATCAGTAACTCTTTTATCTGCTCCAATTGTTCTCCTCCAGTCTCTTTCTTCAATGTTTCAAGTTTCTTAGGAATCAAAGCATAACACATATTCTCATGTCTCAAACCATCAAGAAACTTTCTTCCATCTACCAAACAGATTCTAACATTCCCACATACTTCACTCTTAGGATCATCTTCTGAAGGAATCGAAGTAATACTCTTTCCATTTGCTGTTATAGTGTATGTATTCTTTCTCCCATCATGTATAGCTTTTCGACCATACTGCGAAGGTCTACCCAACAAGATATGACATACATCCATAGGCATAATATCACATAAGACTCCATCATGATAAGATTCAATATGAAATTTCACCAAACATTGTTCACTCACCAGTACCCTATGATCATCCTGAATTGATGCTATCTGATAGGGCTTAGGGTGTTTCAATCTTTCTAACTTCAGCTTAGTCACCATCTCCTCTGAAACTAGGTTATCTGAACTACCACTATCAATCACAACTTTACAACACTTACCTCCTGATTTGCATCTTGTTTTGAACAAAGTTTTCCTCTACAATGGTTCCTCATTTGTTTCTACTTGAAATAGTACTCTCCTCATCACCAATGATTCTCCTTTCTTTGGCTTACCAACTAAACTAGGTGATCCAACAGGTTCTTCTTCAACATAGGGTACTCTTCCACTGTTCTCTGTTTTCTTGCTTGTACTACCTTGATTACATTCAAATGCTCTACGTCCTTCACCTCCACACTTGAAACAAGTACCTCTGAATGTTCTCTTATCAAATCCTCTTTCCTCTCTTCTATATCCTTCATTCTGGTATGCACTAGGGTTTCCTCTCTAGTAAAAATTTCTTTCATCTCTCCGATAAGCATTATTATCTCTATCCTCCTTCTTGAATGTGTTGTCAAACTTGCTATGCTCGGAATGTGATCTATCTCCTCCAGGAAATATTCTACCTCTCTAAAATTTACCTCCTATGCCTTTCTGTCTCGGATCATGTATTTTATTCATTTTCTCTTCAACTTTTAGGGCAAACTAATATGCTTCTTCCAAAGATGTCATCCTTACCAAACTCAGTTCTCCTTGAATGCTCAATCTCAGTCCATTGATGTATCTAGCCAATTTTTCCTACTTTCTTCACTATGTCCTGTCCTTATAATCATCTTATGAAATTCTTCAGTGTACTCCATAGATTTCTTCTTTTGTCTCAGGTTTTACAATCTTTTCAACAGCTCCAACTAATAGTCAGCAGGTATGAATTGATTCTTCAATTTTGTCACCATCCTATCCCACTTTGTAATCTTTTCTTATCCTCTTTTGTTTCTTTCTAACTGTACTTCTTTCCACCATATAGCAGCATGTCCTTTCAATTTTGTCTTTGCAAATTTCACCTTCTTCGGATCTTCAATCTCTTCATATTCAAAGTATTCTTCCATGTCATTTATCTAGTCAATCAATTCTTCAAGGTTCAAATTACCGGTATAGTTCAGTACGTCAACTCTATGTCTTTTCCCAATATTTGAAATAGCTCACAACATCTTTACTTGATCTGATTCTTCTTCTTAATCACCTCCTAGGGTTTTGCTAGTTTGTTCAATAGATTGAAATTCTTCTTCATCATCACCTTCAACATTAGGTCTCAGTGTCAATCCTCTACGTCTATCTTCTTCAACAACATCCAAATGAATTCACATCATTTTCATCATTTCCATCATCTCATTCATCCTACCAACCATTGTTCCAACAACAACAACTCTCCTCAGTGGCATTCTTCCTAGGATCAAGTGCAAACTGCCTCAAGTTTGGTGATCGGGCTACAAGGTGACAACTTGTTGATGGTGATGTTGGTCACACACAAACACAAAACAAAAGTTACACAACAACCCTTGTTTATCCTGAAAGATACAATGAATTCAAAGAATTCATGATCCCAAGTCCCTGTTGATTAGTTCATAATCTACTGATGTTACTTAGTGGTTGATGTGTATTATTGTTTTCCATTTTGGGGTCTTACGTAGACCTGTAGATTTTGCTTCTACAACTATGCTATATAGGGAGGTTACTCTACATAGCGTATATCTCCAAATGATGTGTCTAAGTTGATATTTGCATGAGTTCTACCCTTATTTGTGATTTTCTGCATGATATTTTCAACAGTACATGCATCTAGCTCAAAAAAACATGCTAATGATATTCAATTATCTATGGAGTGTCAGCATATTTCTCTGTTCTGCTTAATATTCATCATGATATGCAGTTATGAAAGTGATTTCTATGAAATTAAAATGAGAAAAAGGGGTTAGAGAGTGAGATTCCTAAAATTACTTGACTGAGATCACTGATCCACATACATGTTCCCATACAACAATGAAGAGAAGAAAACTAGAATCATACTTCACCAGGACATTCCACAAATCAGCATGATCTAGTGCAAATCTTCAAGGGAACGCTGACAACAACATGCAATGAAATGAAAATACTTCTAGTTGAACACAGGATTCATCATTACACATCCAGAAATCAGCTTGAAGATTACTTAAGGTTTATAATCAGGATGTAATCTGAAGCTTCATCTCCATACAGTATGCTCATAAAAAAGGTACATATACAGTGATCTGGAGGAAGAACCTTGAATGTTTCAACAACTCAATCCTCCTTAGTCTCAGTAATCTGATCTCCTACATGAACTTGCTACTGGTCTGATTTTGTATGATTGACCCCCCTTTTTCAGAGTGTAGGGGCTGAATATATATCTCTATTTTCGCCCCCCCCAACACAGCACCTAGGAAACCTTAGCAAATCAACAGTTTGCATCTTGAAAATGCAGCATCAAACAATGGAAAATGGATCCCACCAAAAGGCCCTAAGCAGCATGCCCATACCGAGCGTAAGGATGTCCTCTGAAAACACTAACAGTCACCAAAACAACTGTTGCTCCTTTTAAAATTGTTTCTTTCCATCTGCATTTAAAGCTTTTACTCCTCCTGTCGCGTTTGTAATCTTTCATGGTCCAATCCACCGCCTAGGATGTCATCGCCATTAAAGCTCTGTCCTTACATCAACCTGCATGCCACCAATCAAATCTGCATATAGACCCTTTTGTAGGCCTTGCGTGTATTCCTTGTTCCACACTCTCCACGATCATCGACAAGATTTTCACAGTCAAGTCGAGCATTTATTTCTCCGTCGATGATGGCCTCTACACCAGTAAATCAGTGTACCTTCCAATAGACATAAGTCAAGCACCATCATCATCTCAATAACCAATAGGAAATTCAAACATTATATAAAATCATGCTCTGAATGTGCAAACACATATATCAGGTCATGCATATGAAAATCACTCATCCTAATGCATATACAACGTTAGAAAGGTCGAGTCAAACATCGTTTGACCAAAATCATGCATCGGGCTCTAGAACAGCTTCAAAATCCTCCTACTTTGCTTTCCTACCATTTTCTTTTGAATATCAGGCTGCATCAGGGGATATGCATCGTAATGTATGTTAGATATAAACAAGCATAAGATGCACCCGGCAGACTTAAATGATCATGCATTATAACTTTGAAACTTATCGGGTCAAGTATGCACATTACTCATCATGAGGGATGCTAACCAATATGACTCTCTTCATTAATCAGGATATGATGATGACATCATCATCATGGACAGGCTTTGCTAAAGTGTGAAAGGATGACACCATCGTCATATTGTAGGACATCAGGAGGTTGAGAAATACAACCCCGATATTGAGGAACACCCCTACAAAGAAGATGACATCACCATCATGGTGATCTCTAGCTTTTGTATATCAAGTCATGTTTTAAGATTAGGGTGATATTCAGAACATGACTGGCATGAGAAAATGACCCCCTAGGAAAGGTCCAGATGACATCATCAGGTAGATGACTTGGTTTATCGCTGAAGTTACCATGACATCATCGTCATGTTATCGGATGGGGTGATCATTGGAAATACACCAATGTGAGGTAAAAGGGATGATGATGTCATCGTCATGGTAATCTTCTTCGTTCATTGGGCTTAGATGATGTCATCATCATAATGGCATTGGGGTGATATTTCATGACAGGGTGATATTTCAAAAGATCAGGTGATGCACAAAAGATCGGGTGATGAACTGATATCGGGGTGATATTTTGCAAAGGGGGTGATCTTTGGAAGATTGGGTGATCTTTGAAATATCGAGTGATATTCGAAATATGACCCCCACAAAAATACATGAGGGTGCCCGATGGTTAGATATAGTCATCACATAAATTTGATGTCCGGACTTGCGAACAAAATGATTGTTGGGTGATAAACTGATATTGGGGTGATCTAATGTAGGGTGACTAATATTTGAAATATGAGCCCCCCAGAATATCAGGTTTGACCAGAACTTTGACCTGTTATAACTTTCTTACTTGGCCAAATTTCAGGGTGATGTAAAAGGCAAACTTGCTTAGAATTTTACACTCTTTCACATGGCAGGCTTCCTGAGGAGGGATTCAGACTTTGAATTTTTTGGGTTCAGACCTGGGGATCACAAATGCACCTGACATGATGCTGCCTTTTACCATTACCGCCCAGAGCACAAAAACAAGGGAGCAAGCCACAACAGGGGTCCTTATTTTGCTAAGGAGTAAAATGGGGTGTGTTGTGAGCATCACAACACAACTGCCTCACAATCGGTGATCGGTTATGACACAAGTAACCTACCTCAATTTGGCGATCTGTCCATAGCAAGATCTTATGGAATTCCTTCGTCAACTTCACTCAACTCACTCTCAAAGATTTAAACATTCACTTTGATACCACTTGGTGCAGTCATGGTAGGAGGGTTCAAAGAATGAATTGTCTAGGCCATGCAGCAAGAGTAAACATAATGGAAACAACTCAAAGATATGAAACAAACATAGATCCAATCATTCAGTATATAATAGAATGTAAATACAATCTATCTGGCATCATGCAGGATTACAAGTAGGGCTCAAAGGCTTGATTATAGAATATCAGAATATGCACAAGATATGGCTTTGAAGCTCCTTTGCACCAAATCTAAACTAAGGATTCTCTAAATTATCTAAACTGCCTTCCTAGGGATCTATTACATCCTTATACTTCATCTCTGATATAAAATATTCCTCCGCATCAGCCAAGGAAGGTCACAAACTCCAATGAAGAGCTGTAACATGTGTACACAGATAGGTCAAACCTAAAAGCATAGAACACCTCCGTAAATGAATGGAATGATGTGTAGATCTCAAGGAAGGTTGGCCACGAACCAAAGATCATTGTATGATGTGTCATTAGGCTCCACAAGTCAAGGACTACTCCGCAAGTCTTCTCCTTTAGCTGATTATCATAGACTGTCAGGATACTCTATTCTAAGAAAATAGTTGATCTTCTGATAGCGATATCTTTCCGGTAATTAATCCAAATGCTCTAAATTTTGGATATAATGTAAATAAATGAGTCTAGATGCTAAGTCCATCTCCACAAGATGTGAAATGCAACTGCGGTAGAATGCAAACCAAAATACAGAAACTACCACTAACTGAACTGCCTGAATTGAACTGGAAAATGAAAAGAAACAAACTGAACTACAAACAAACTGAAATGCAAATGTTTTTGGTTGATACAAGATTGCTCTTGAACCAGGTATCCTACATCAATAAGAGCAATGAATTTTGGTTGAGGGACTGTGAGTGTGTGTTGGAATAATGTGAGTATGCAAATAGTAGAGCAAAGATAAAGGATCAGTGATGATGAAGACTTGGGATTCTAAATTCAGTTGCTAAATGATTGCACCTTGGTATATTGACAGATGCTTATACAATATTTAGTTTCCATGTGCTATTTGATTTGTACTTGGTAGTGAGCCTTCTTCATCAAGGTAGTGAGCCTCTAGTAGGGTTTAACAACCCTCAGGGCTTAACAACCCTTATTGTAATCTTTCTAGGTTTAGAGTTGAGGTAGTGAGCCTATGAGACCTAGTTGTACTTCATGGTAGTGAGCCATCATGTTCCAGGCCCATGGAGTGACCAAGCTTGAACATCATTATTTGTAAATATTGCAATATATATATTTGAGAGATAATCCTCTCCGTGGTTTTTCCCTCTTTGAATTTTCCACGTAAAAATCTTGGTGTCCATGTGTCATGCTTTTATGGTTGCTATTCATTTGCATGTTGTGCCTTTGTTCAAATAATTTTGGAAAATGGTTAAAAGTAAAAGTACATGAAAAGATTTATAGAACATTGATTCACCTCCCTCTTAGAGTTCTTGATATTCAACAATTGGTATCTGAGCAAGGTTCCTTGGAAGAAGTCTAATAGCTTAAGGAAGATCTGAGATAGTGCAATCATAGCAGCAAGAAGATTTGGAAATTATGAAAGCAACAATGAACTAGAAGCAACTCTTATGGATCTTAAAAAATCTAAGCAGAAGTCAGAGATCTAAAGGATAACTTACAAGAAGCTGATGAATGCATCTCAAAATTAAAAGGACAAACACAAAGAAGTTAGTGATCAATTAATATCAGCAAATGAAACCTTGAATCTTTTGCAAGATGAAGTTATAAGAAGAACAAAAGTAGAAGAAGGCCTAAATTCAATGATGAAGAAAAAATCAGAAGATTGTGTCAAACTTGAAAAAGAAATTGTGAGTCTAAAAGTAGATCTGGAAAAGGCCAAGAGCTTTGAAGAAAAGTTGAAGATAAGCTCTGCAAAACTTGAGGAGTTACTGGTCAGTCAAAAGCATCCTGATGACAAGCAAGGCTTGGGATTTGAAAAGGGAGAAAGCTCAAATTTAGGACAAGTCAGATCTGGAGAAGGAAAAGGCAGAAACCATCCAATCAGGAATCAAAGAAGAGGACCTAAAAGACCTCCGATCAGACAACCAAATGCTCAAAGGTACCCATCTTTTAATGGTTATTGTTTCAAATGCAATAAGTATGGTCATAGGGCTACTCAGTGTAGAAGTAGGACAAATCAATATGTTCCATCCTTCTCTAGAAAATGTTTCAATTGCAACAAAGTTGGTCATAAATTTAATGAGTGCAGAAGTGTGTCAAGAAAAACCCCAAGTATTCCAAGAAACATCCAATTCTTCAATGGAAAGTGTTTTGCATGCAATAGATTTGGGCATATGGCCAACTAGTGCAGATCAAGACCAATCTATAATAATAGGAGAAATCAAGGGCAGAGAAATGTTGCTTGTTTCATTTGCAACAAATATGTCCCTTTTTAAAATTCTATGGAAGCAGAAACACAAGAAGAGACTATCCTGCAAAATTGGGTAAAACAGAGCAGAGGAATGAGAAGGGAAAAGAAAAAGTTGATTTGATTGAAACTAAGAAAGAAATGGACAAGGTCTAGATTAGAAAGGAAGTAATTAAAGTTGAGAATAGATCCGCACCAACAACTGAGAAGATATCTTCTCTGAAGAGTAAATTAAGAGCTTTGGCTTAGGGGGAGCAGTATTGAAAATCCAAACTCCCCAGCCAGATAGTTAGTGTTGGAATCTAGCATGAAGATATGTGGTAGAATCTGATAAGAAAAAACCTTTGGAAGAAAATCTAGAAGAAATTGAGTTAGTGCGGTACATTGTGGAGTAGTTTTGAGCGACTGTGTCTAGCAAAAGAAAAGTTAGATAGCTTTTTGGAACAAGCATTAATGATGATTAGGTCAAGTCATGTGGAGGATAAAAGGAAACCTGTTAAGTCTCAAAATCACTTTTCACTTAGAGCTATCAGGAATTTTGAGAGATTGAAGCTGAATTTGAGCAATGACGACCAAGATTAGAGGTGATTGAAGTATTTCATAGAAAGGAAACCCTAACTCAATGAAACAAGGTATTTATCTGACTGTGAATTTGTTGGAAAGAAATGGAAAACCTTTTAGTTGTTGATATCACTGAGCATCCATGACCCTAATTCAAGAAACATCCTCACAAAGCAACTAAAATTGATCAAATGGGTGCATTCTTGAGTATACCAAATGGAGTTTTATATGTGGATGATGTTAGGGCATATATTCATGTAGCCCTAGATGAGCACAGCGACAATAGATTCATAGACTTATACCAAAATCAATTAAGTGATGATCAATTCCACCTAAAGGAAGAATACAAAATCCTGAAAGAAAAGAAATTCATCCAATATGTAGTGTTTCCTGTATTTGCTGAGGATGAATGGGTTCGATGCATGCTAAGCAGGATTCATGACGAGTTCATGTGGTTAGGGAAGGGTCAACCCTTTAAGATAACAAAGGATTTAATTCAGGTAGTCACTGGACTAAACTCCACCAAAGGTGTGCCATTATTGAAAGTGGTCAAGAATCAAATGGTTACAGATGCCACTGGAGCCCAATTTGACAAAAGGGCAATGACAACAAATGATATTATTGATCCTGTGGTAAAGTTTGCCTCAATGGTCATAGGGTACAAGATTTACTTCACAAGAAGAGAAATTTTTGTCTCTGGTATGACCATTTACACAGCGTACCAAATGATTAAGGAGAATGTGGATTATGACTTGTGTGAGCTACTGAGAATTCAATTAATGGACAACCTGAAAAAGATCAAGGAAAGTGAGAACTATCCTTTCAAATTTGGTATGCTTATTGTCTATTTATTCTTCTATTTTCTAAATGAGTTCCCTAACCACAAGGGCTTGATTTGGTTAAGTAATCAACCAGTAGCTGTTGAAATAAGAAACTATCTTAGCAACCTAGGTAGTCATAATGATAAAAAAGTAGCTCTATGGGGGTTTTTCAAGAACTTTCAAAACATGATGCAATCAAGGGAAAGAATACCTAGGGAAATTGTTGAGAAATATAAAGATACCATTTGTTTCATGGTCACCAAGGACCAATGTTTAATGGAGGCTATTGAGCCCCGAATAGTTTGGATCATGTCCATGGGGTATGAAGTGGATGGTCAAGTACTAGACAACTATGCCCAACATATGCTAAGCAAACCTAAGGACACAAAGGAAGAAAGGTTTGGTACATATGAAGAACTATCTGTAAAACTGCATGTTGAACTTAGAAAACTAGAATCCACCAGGAAGGTGAGAAGAGAAGTAAAAGAAATTGCTGCAAGGTATGGTATTACCAAAGAACAACTAAAAGAAGTCAGGGAAAAAGTAGAGAAAGTAGAAGAAGTGAAACAAAAGAGTGAACCAGTACAGGTTCCGAAAGAATCTCAGATGAAATAGGACAAACCAGAAAAGGTTCAAAGGACCACTAGGAGCTCTGCTACCTCCTCCGGTGCCACATCATCAATAAACCTGGAGAAAACATCAAAATAATTCTCTGTCAAAGACATGAAGAGGAAAAAGATGAAGGAAAGAAGATTATATGTTAGTGTTGGTGAAAAGGATGAAGAAGAAATAGAGTCAGATGAAGAGGTTAAGAAGATGAAAGGTAAGGCTGTCAAAGCCTCCAGAAAGGAAAAATCTAGTAAAAGACAGAGAAAAGAAAAGCCTCTAACACTTGCAGATGTAATAAAAGTTATCACAGTTGATGGAAATATAAAGCCCATGATTGAAATCTATGATGGATATAGTGATGTTGATAAAAGAAGCTTGGAAGAAGCCACTGTGAAATATCTAGACATCTTCAACATGGCTCTTATTGAGATCATCTCTGATCTCCCTGAAAGCCTAGCAAATATTTTGAGCATCAGAAAGGAAACTGCTAGAGCTAAGGATATTGAGCTAAGAAAACATGTGACAACTAGATTATGTCTAGAAATTACTCTGGAAGAAGAAGACCTGATCTCCAAGGAGACCAAGGACTAGTTCAGAACAAAATTGA
Source organism: Cunninghamia lanceolata (assembly GCA_027924645.1). Lineage (NCBI taxonomy): Eukaryota > Viridiplantae > Streptophyta > Pinopsida > Cupressales > Cupressaceae > Cunninghamia > Cunninghamia lanceolata. The sequence goes on from BSBN01000193.1 coordinate 14,629,043, forward strand.
GGATGAATTTATTAATGATGGGTGAGATTGATAAGGTGGTGAAAGAAATAGAGGAAATTATTTTGGAAGCTCTGAAGCAACACAATCTTCCCACCACATGTGTCAATGAAGAGAATGATATTGCTGATAATTCATCTATTCCGGAAGTAAATTTGGGCCAAGAAACAGATAAAGATGACAGAGTGTCTGAGGAGAAATAAGTACTTGCTGATGACTCTCAAATGGGACCCTCATCAACACAACAAATTGAGGATGATACCGACAAGGAAAAGATTGAGGAAGAATCAGTCATGGACAATCCTCCACCAGAACAAGAAGAGGATATTAATAAGGATATGGATTTAGATTATCCAGAACAAAGCCAGAAAGAAGGAGTTTCTACTGTGCCAAGAGACATTGTTGTATCAATGAAGGAATTGTTAGAGAAAGAAAAACAAATTTTGGATGAGCCTAAATTGCTACATGGTCCAATAGACTTGGATGTAATGTCCCCTATGCAAAAGCTAAAATTGGCTTCAATTGTATAGGCAAGAGTGAGAGAAGCAATGTTAAAATCTCATATAGAGGACATTGAACTTATTGATGAAGAATCTAACATTTTAGAGAAGTTGATGCCTACCTACCAGAAGGATTCATCTATGTCTTTAGAAAACCATTTGAAGGGCCTAATAAACTCTGTAAGTAAACAGTTTGAATCCAATGAAAAGTCTGCATAAATAAAGGTAAGGCAAGAACTTAATGAGAAAAGGTTGGAAGAATTGAAGATAATGATAGCCAATGATAAAATTCAGCTAGATAACAAAATAGAAAACATTCAAAAAGCTGTGAAAGAAGGTGGTGATTTGTACAAATTTTGTTTATCCTAGCCAAAAGTTACTCAGAAGATCGAAGATAAGAACAAAGATCTGGAATAGAAACTGATGGATATTTCCATGAAATTTGATCTGGTAGTAGAGTTAGTAAGCAATAAAGAAACTGAAGTCATTAGCATTCACAATAACTTGACTGGCTTAATAAATTAGAGGTATCAGATAAAAAGTAGAATGGGACAGTTAAGAAGATTAATATGCCCTAAGCTAGACTCAATGACAAATCTTGCTACAGAGGCTAAGTTAGTTGTACAAACAAATGCAACTTTTGATCTCAAAAAGGTAGAAGCCTTAGTCTTTCTCTTCAGTGGTCACATTCAGATTTTGGATAATGCCAAGAAAGGCTAGGATATTGAGTGGGCACATATTAAGAACATATTCAATGACATTCTCAAATACATGTAATATAAAGATGAATATTGTACTTGTAAATATGCGGCAGAATACATAATTTTTTTTGAAATTTTGACAAATTTTTGGTTTCGGATCACACCCTTTGCCATTGATGTCAAAGAGTGAGTAGAAGATTAGTGAAAAATGGATAAGCATCTCAGGGGAAGTAGGAAAATGAAGTGTATATAGTAAGGGGGAGCAGTCAAGCATTTTTCACTAAGTGTTGCCATCAATGCCAAAGGGGGAGATTGTTGGCAAGAGACACTGCTCTAGTATGGATTTGTATGTTGTCATTGATGGTAACAAGGAAAACAAGGCTTAGAGATCTTATCAACATGATAGGAAGACATAATTCCAGAAGGTCACATTGGAATTTAGGTCTAGTTGGCAGAAATGGCTAAGTATGGGCATTTACAAAGTAGAGGATTGTAAGTGGGTCAATATGCTTCCGTAGATGATGATCTAGAAATGTGGCTCAGGTATGATGTTCTTAATTTTTTGATGGTGTTATGCTCCAGAGATTAAGTCTGGACTTCCTCTTGAATTCATTTGGAAGAATTATCTAAGTCTGAGTGAACATAGGTATAGCAGAGACAGTGAACAGGGCACATTGTAATGGTTTGCATTCCTCCGCAGGTGAGTATTTTGTTATGCGGTTTAAGGTGTTGTAAACACTTGTATGAAGTGTCTAATTCCATATTTGTGAGATCTGAGGTCCACTGGAAAGATAGTTGCAAGCTGTTGAGTATCGGTACAATGTTTGACAGAGTTTGATAGAGACAGAGTCTAAGTTCTTATGGTCTGCATTCCCCCGCAAGATGATATCATCCCTTGCAGTTCTGAGGGTAAGATTGGGAATGTGTGAAGAGTCCTTGATATGATTTTGGAAGTGTTTTGTGATCCGTAGTAAAAGTTGTAAGTCAACAGATGAACCTGTTAAGCATGCTCTTAAGGAACAAGCTGACTAGTATGATAAATCATTGTGCAGAGAAGAGATAGTGTGTGAAGAATCTATTTAAGTGATTGAATGATTAGATCTGACCTATATGAACATGTTTGGGAAAATATTTGGGTCCACATAACTATAGTGCATTGGATTGAGCCGACAAGCTACATCTTTCTATGTACACATTTTATTTCTTGGATGCCAACCTAATTATGGATAAAATCATGATACGAATACATAAGAGCAATGAATTTTGGTTGAGGGAGTGTGAGTGTGTGTTGGAATAATGTGAGTATGTGAATAGAAGAGAAAAGATAAAGGATCAGTGATGATGAAGACGTGGGATTCAGAATTTAGTTGCTAAATGACTGCACCTTGGCATATTGACAGATGCTTATGCAGTATTCAGTTTCCATGTGCTATTTGATTTGTACTTGGTAGTGAGCCTAACAGTGAGCTTCCAGTAGGGTTTAACAATTCCTGAGGGTTTAATAGCCCTTATTGTAGTCTTTCTAGGTTTAGGGTTGAGGCAGTGAGCCTACTAGACCTAGTTGTACTTCATGGCAGTGAGCCAACATGTTCCAGGCTCATGGAGTGACCAAGCCTAAACATCATTATTTGTAAAGATTGCAATATATATATATATGAGAGCTAATCCTCTCTGTGGTTTTTCCCTCTTTGGGTTTTCCACGTAAAAATCTTGGTGTCCATGTGTCATGCTTTTATGGTTGCTATTCATTTGCATGTTATGCCTTTGTTCAATTAATTTTGGAAAATGGTTAAAAGTAAAAGTGAATGAAAAGATTTATAGAACACCGATTCACCCCCCCTCTCAGTGTTCTTGATATTCAACACCAACCACCCAAGTCCTCCCTAATTGGTCAGGGTGAATTAATGTTATGTCAGCCTAAGACCTTTAAAAATGTTCCTCTTTGTCAACTTTGGTGATTTAATTTCGTGAATGTTAGCCGGAAAGCATATATAAGTGAGTTTTTGACTTCATTTTGAACCTAGATAGATATTGAGAACTTATGATATTGGAGCAAAGAGCATTCAAGGCATTCGTTGTGTTATTGTGGAAAATTTGTGTTTGTATGTGTGTGTTTGTTGCAGATTTGGCATCATCATCCATCTCCTTATGAGTTCAATAATATTCATCCTCCTAAGGACTTCACCTCTGAGGTGACATCATTTCTATTTGAATCATTTGAATCATTTCATCATTTGGGTTATCTTTAGCCTTTTTCTTGTAGGGGAACACTCTCTCTAACAACGATGTTGGGAAAGCTTGAATGCTAACCTGGGATTTGACTAAGGCAAATCCCTAAACACCACAACCACCAAACCCCTCTCTTGTCATCTTGTGTGCAATTTACAGGTACAGGTTTTAGGAAAAGTGGAGCTACAAGCAGGTAGTGTAGGAATCAAGGTTTCAAGATCCAAAAGAAGTTCCAGAATATTCCTCTGAAAAGACTTGAGCGATTTCTACCCTATTCCTCTAGGCTTCTAGGCTTTGGATCTAGCATTTGAGAAATAGTTACAACATTTTCTCAGTTTGGACTTTTAGAAAATTCTCACTTCAAGACTTGGGCACCCACCAAATTTGTCCTCTGCTACTGGAATTAGGTTCTCCTATGTTCACTGATCTCAGTGCTTCTTTCAAATTGTCTGTATCTATCACATTTTGAAAGTTATGCTCCGATCATCATAGAACTACTAGGATTTTATACACATTTTACTAAGGGGTTGATAAAATATTTGTTTAAATCATATCTTTCCATAGCAAGTAGGAACACAAGATCTGTAGAAACACATAAATAAATAAATGAGAAAAAAAATGCACCAACACACCGACATAAAAAATATGTTACAATGGCAACCTTTCTTGTGAAAGGAGATATATATCTCCAAGGTTAATGTTATCAACTCATGGTACATTGGAAAATTTATAGGGTGATCGATGAGTCAACATAAGGGGCCTACTTGTATGTTCTTCTAAAACTAGGTAAATTATTTCTATATGAAAAGAATATATCAATAATTTATTACTTTATAGAGTTTGTAAGAAGAACAATAGAAAATGAAATCTAATCTACAACTAATTTAATTCTCTCTACCCAAATGTCAAAGAAAGTCAAAGGAGAGAACATGGAATGGAGAAAGAGAACTAGAGAAATGAATCTACAGACAAGAACTATGCAATGTTGTTATCAAGTCAAATAAATTCTACCCTTTAAAATCAAATCATAAATAAATAATAGATTGGTTGGACAATTAGATGGTAGGTATTCCATGATGAAGCCTATATGTATCTTCTCATGTGAATTTTCCAAAGTTGTCCAAGAACAAGCTGGTTAGCATCTAGATAGAATGTTGGTTGGTGTAAGATGTCATACTTTAGATGATTGTAGAAGAATATGTTGTAATTCTCGATTGAGACTCTATAAAATACTTGTATTGAATCTTTCAATTTTGAATAGTATAACAGTGATTGTATTTTGATGATTTTGTTTTTCTCCCATAAGGGTTTCCCACATAAATATTGGTGTCTCATGTAATCTAGTGTTTGCATATAGTTCCATTTACTTTTGTCAATGTTGTTAGATAGATATGGTAAATACTATTGACTATTTTTTGAATCACATAATCATAACTTTCTTTATCCCAACCTAGTGGTCATCAATAACAAGGATACAAATCCATAACATTTAGTATTAGATTGTAGGTGTTACAAATATGTGTCTAAGTGGTGTTGTCATTGATGTCAACATATTCTTGTTGCCATTAGTGTCAACTATATCCTTTTGCTGTCAGTGTAGAAGATCAAATTGTTGAGAATATTGAGAAAATTAATAAACATCAATGCATGCAGATCATGTGGACATGTAGAGGATTGTCAGAGGTTGGTCCAGTTAAGATTTGAGAAGTCCGCATGAAGATCTGAAGGAGTTATGGCCATCACAGTAGAACTAGTTCGTACAATAATCAGGAAAGACAGAGTGATAGGAAAGAGGTCCGGATTGCTCTAGTAATCTAAGATTATGATCTGTAGATATGAAGGCATGTTTGGAAAGTCAATGTGTATCATCAACTCCAGTGGTATGTGGTTTGGAGGTCCGCAAGCTATCCTTCCAATCTGACAGTCATGGCAGAGTGTGTTCTTGAGGTTCTGGAGGAAGATTCAAATGTTTCTGATAATATGGTTTAGAGTGATTGTTATTGGTGATTCCAATGTGATTATGGAGTCTCTAGATTGTGTAGCTACTATATTGGAGATTTGCATTGAAGTTTGAGCTTGTTGATTGAAGATTTCTTCTTAAGGTTAATAATCTTCCCAGTCTTGGCCGACCAGATGGTCCTAGCCTATTGCGGATGCCTTAAACACATTTCTATGAAGCATGAAGTGGTTGTAGAAGCAGATTCAAGTCTCAATTGTATTTGGCCAACAGTGTGATGATCCACATCAAGTTTAGCTAACCTTGTTGATCATTCCAAGGTTGATGAAGTATATAAATACTTGATGTAGAAGTATCAAAATTATCCTTGTACAAAATAGATAAAATCCGAAGGAAGGATCAGGAGAAAAGCAGAGAAGAAAAGGAGTGGGAGTAGTGTAGAGTGTGAAGAAGAGTTTGAGGCAAAGAAAAAGTTCTTAAGCATTCATTGAAACTGAATCAGGCATGAAGTAGATGATAATTCTCAGTTAATTCTTTCTAAATAAATTCTCTAGGCAGTGAGCCTCTCCTTTTGAGCAGTGAGCTCTGGGCAGTGCGCCCAAAGGCATGTGCCTTCTATTTTTCTAAGTACTTTTAATAGGATATGCATTTTGTGGGTTAACCCCCACCGTGGTTTTTCCCTTAACACGGTTTCCACATCAGAATCTTGGTGTCAAATGTGTTGATTATGTTTCTGCTCTTAGGCTATTGATTCATGCTTAAATGTTTGCATTACTAATCTGATAATAAGATAACAAAGAAGGTTAAAGGCATAAATTTTTTTAAGGGACAACTGATTCACCCCCCTCTTAGTTGTCTAGTTCCAATAATTGGTATCAGAGCTAGACCCTCACATAAAATCCTAATCGCTTGAGGAGATCCAGGATGTCGACCTACAAGAAGGATATGTTAGATCTAGGGCACACAACTGAGAGGGGGGGTGAATCAGTTGTGCAAAAACTTGCTTCTACTTCAAACACTTGATTCTTCTTTGTTAGTTAATAGCATATCAATAACCATCCATGAAAGCATAATGCATAAACACAAGAGCAGATAAACATCAACACATTGGACACGAAAATTTTGACGTGGAAAACCCGGTTAAGGGAAAAACCACGGGGTGATTAACCCAAGGATTATTCTTTGTTAGAAGAATAAGAAAAATGAATGGCACATGCCAATTAGGGCTCACTGCCTGAGCACACTGCTCACAAAGAGGCACACTACCTACAAGAGACACACTGTCTACAAAGTTATAAGAATCACAAAATTGAACTAGAGATTGACATCTTTACCATGTCTAGATCAGTTCCATTTATGCCCGAGATACTTCTACTCTACCCTTCGCTCTTTCGCTATACCACTCTCATCTGCTCCATGACACACTTTGAAATGAACTCAAAAACCTTCATTTATATCGACTTAGGAGCAATCATCTAAGTTGGCAATCAACCATAAGGACATTCGCAAGATGATTAATACATCCAGTTGGCAACCACAAGAACATTCGCAAGATGAACAACTCATTCGGTCGGCTAGTCTGAACAAGAACTTCATCCGAAAGAATATCTTCAATTCTGGGCTCTACCACCAATGCGGACCAACAACATAACCTCAACATGATCCAAGAAACTTCACAAGCTTGCCTGATTGACCAGGTACATCTGCACTTCCTCTACTCACAGGAATCTCTTCTCCTCTTCATCCAGAACTTCAAGAACACAGTCTGTCGCGACTATCAAACTGAACAAGGTTCTTCCAGACCTCCAAACTTTGTACAAACTAAGATGACACATCACAAGGACATCCCAAAAACTCCTTCCAATCCACAGAGTCTGACAATGCTCCTTTAGATCTCACCAGACCTTTTTGTAACACTCTATCACTCTGGAAAAACTCCCGGAACCGGTTCTACTTGACCAATCACAACTTTTTAATATCTTCATGCGGACCTCTGAAATCTTAACTGGATCATCTCAAGACTCATATCTACATACCCTTTAATCCACATTCTCTGATTCTCAACCTATTGAGTACATTTGCCTTCTTCTTATCACTGTTCTTCACTATTCCTGATTGAGACTACTTTTCTCAATATCCTCAACACATAGCTCATCCAAACCTTCTTACCAATGCAATATGAGTATGTTGATATCAATGACAACACTGGTTAACCTCATACTTGCAACAATCTCCCCCTTTGTCATTGATGGCAACATATGATGTGATAAACCATCAAGACAAGAACTTCTCTTTTCTGTCACAGCTCCCCCTATCAGCAACAACTCTTCACATGTCTTCTCTTCCTTTACTACTCCCCCTTTGATCATCAACCACTTGTTTTTCACATTTCTTCTCTCCCCCTTTGACATCAATGGCAAAAGGCTCATACTTGTACTTGTAACATATCAAAATCATACCAGATGCTCCCCCTTAGTAGCAGCTCCCCATTATCAATCCGGATCACAAGATATGACTATGATATCCACCGGACTGATGCACATCAGTGCATCCTAGTTCATCACCGGAGGGGCCATGACCCCTAACTTCTCCCAGAGATACTCAAAAGAGTCCTTGGGAAGAGGTTTAGTAAAAATATCTGCAATCTGATCCTTTGAGGGTACATACTCCAATCTGACTTCATCCTTGTTCACTTGTTCTCTCAGAAAGTGAAACTTGATAGATACGTGCTTAGTCTTAGAATGCAATACTGGATTCTTAGAAATGTTAATTGCACTTGAATTATCACAGAAAATTGTGATAGGCTCCTCATATTCAACTTTAATGTCTATTAGTATCTGCTTCATCCATAAGATTTGAGTGTAACTACCTGCTACTGCAATGTATTCTGCTTCAGTTGTAGATAGAGATATTGCATCTTGTTTCTTGCTTAGCCAAGAAACCAATCTCTTTCCCAAAAAGAATGCTCCACCATTGGTGCTCTTCCGGTCATCCACATCTCCTGCCCAATCTGCATCTATATATGCATGAAGAGAGAAATCCAGATCTCTAGGGTACCATAGACCATACTCAACTATTCCTTTTAAGTACCTAAATTTTTTTTTGATTGCCATAACATGAGATTCTCTAGGATCAGCCTGGAATCTTGCCACAAGACCAACAGCCTGCATTATATCTGGTCTAGTCTGAGTGAGATACAACAATCCACTAATCATTGATCTATACTTTGTTTGATCTACCTTTGGAGAGTCATCATCTTTGCTCAACTTACATCCGGTTGCCATAGGAGTGTTCATTGGCTTTGAATCTTCCATACCGAATTTCCTCAACAATTCTTTCACATATTTGGTCTGAGAAATGAAGATCCCTTTCTTGGTTTAAATAATTTGCAGACCCAAGAAGAAATTCATTTCACCAAGCATAGACATTTCAAACTCACTTTTCATCTGATTTGCAAAAAGTTTTGCACAAACTATCTCTTCCTCCAAAAATGATATCATCCACAAATACTTCAACAATCAAAATATTTTCATATCAATTTTGAAATATAAGTTACTGTCAGCAATACCTTTGTTGAATCCAATCTGCACAAGATGCTTATCCAACCTTTCATACCATGCTCTTGGGGCTTGCTTCAATCCATACAATGCTTTCTTCAACTTGCAGACCATATCATCATTATCAGACAATTGAAATCCATCCAGTTGTTCAATGTATACTTCTTCCAAATCACCATTTAGGAAGGTAGACTTGACATCCATCTGATATACCTTGAAGTCTTTGAAGGCAGCATATACAAGAAATAATCTGACTGCTTCAATTCTTGCTACTAGAGCAAAGGTTTCTTCAAAATCAATTCCTTCTATTTGAGAGTAGCCTTTGCAGACCAATCTGGCTTTGTTTCTGATAACTTCACCAACCTCATTTAGTTTGTTCGGGAAGACCCATTTGGTTCCAATCACATTCTTGTTTCTAAGTCTGGGAACAAGATCGCAAGTGTGATTTTTCTCAATTTGCATCAACTCTTCTTCCATTTCTTTTGTCCAATTTTCATCATTGCATGCTTCATTTATTGTCTTAGGTTCAATCTTTGAAATCAAACAACATTCATCTGAATTTTGAGCAATTCTCCTCCTTGTTTGTACCCCTTTGCTTTTGTCACCTATGATCTAATCTTCAGAGTGATTTAAAGTTACATACCGTGGAACTTTGGGAGTCTCTTGCACTACTGTTTCTTGATCAGGTTCATTCAGACAAACCTCTTCTTCCTGATTTACCAAATCAGTCTGAATCTAACTTTCAGGAAGGGATTGAGTTCTTTGAATCAGAGCACCATCCTGATCATCTTCATCATATTCATAAAACCTTGAGGGCTTCTCAATTCCTTCATCAACCTTCACATTTGTACTTTCTATCATCTTTTTTAGTCTCTTATTGTAACATTGGTATGCTTTGCTTTGAGTGGAGTAACCCAAGAAAATTCCTTCATCACTTCTAGCATCAAACTTTCCTAGATCTTCATCTCTTTTGATGTAACACTTGCTACCAAATACTCTGAAATATCTCACAGTAGGAGTTATACCAAACCAAAGTTCATAAGGAGTCTTACCGGTATTGTTTCTGATTTGAACTCGGTTAAGAGTGTAGACTGCAGTGCTGACAACTTCTCTCCAAAACATCTAAGGAACATTTGCTTCCATCATCATTGTCCTGGAAGCTTCCTAGATGGTCTGGTTCTTTCTCTCAACTACTCCATTCTGCTGTGGAGTCCTAGGAGCAGGCAACTATCTCTTTATGCCATGCTTCTCACAAAAGTCTATGAATTCACCGGATGTGAATTCACCACCTCTATCAGACCTTAGACACTTCAGTTTCAATCTGGTTTGATTCTCTACCATAGCTTTAAAGATTTTGAACTTCTCAAGGGCTTCTAATTTCTCTTTTACGAAGGTAACCCACATCATCCGAGAATGGTCATCAATTAGCAACATGAAGTATCTATCACCTTGCAAACTCTTAACTCTTGTCAGACCACATAGATCAGTATGAACTAATTCCAATAATCTAGTAGAGGACTGATCTTTACTTTTGAATGAAACTCTACTCTGTTTACCTAGCTGACATTCTTTGCACAAACCATTTGTAGGTTTTACCAATTTTGGAAGATCTCTAACAACCTGAGTATTGCTTATCCTAATGATGTTATCAAAATTAACATGACACATCCTTCTATGCCATAACCAGCTCTAATCAACTTGAACAAGCAGACAACTTTTATCAGTACCAACCAAGTGAAAGATATTAGCTTTAGTTTGAGTACCGGATGCAATCTCTATTTCGGATCTTTCTAAGATTCTACATTTTCCATCTTTGAATCAGAGATTATAACCTTTGTCCACCAACTATCCAATACTAAGAAGATTGTGCTTCAGACCTTCAACATACAACACATTACCAGTTTTGTTTCTTCCATTAAAAGATATAATTCCTCTTCCTTTGATTCTACCTGCTGAATTATCACCAAACTTTACCACTCCCCCTTCATATCTTTCCAGCTCTAAGAACTTATTCTTGTCACCTGTCATATGGTGAGAGCATCCATTGTCAATAACCCAATCATCCTTTTCTTGAACTTGGGCAGCCAAAGCTCTTTCTTCACCTTTATGATTGATAGATATTGGATCTTCTTCCTTGATAGCAATAAGCACCCATTCATTTCTGGATTTGTCTCCTATCTCTGATTCATCATCTATTACTCCTTCATTATCAGCTTCTTCATGAACATAATAACAATTCTTTTGAAACCTTTGTCTATTAGAATCTGACCTTGTAGATCTTTTCAGACATCTTGAGGCAAAGTGACTAATCTTATTGCAGTTGAAGCATTTAAAAGGTAATTCTCCTTCATACTTACTGGATCCTCTTGGTAGTCTTTTTGCAATGAGGGCTTCAAATTGAGCTATTTCTACTTCTTCCTCTTCCATATCTTTCCTTGCTTGTTCATACCATGATAGCTTCCTTTAAGAGTTCTCTCCCAGATCAAATCTTTGTTTGCCTTTCACATAGGCACTGGCTTTGAATGTAGATTCAGTCTTGGGGGGATCATCTCCAAACTCAGTCATTTCAAATGCAGCCAGTTTGCCAGCGAGTTGCTCTCTTGTGACAGTTGTATGGGCTCTAAATTTATCAATGGTAGCAACCTTGATCTTGTAGGCAGCAGGAAGGGATCTGAGAATCTTGCAGATAATTTCATTTTCATCCAGAACTCCACCAGCATTCTTGATTCCACACACTAGCTCATTAACTCTTGGCATAAAGGTAGTGATATTTTCATCATCTCTCATCTTCAATCTTTCAAATTTCCCTTTCAGACTTTGCAACCTTGCACTCTTGACAAACTCATCTCCTTCATACAAAAGGTCCAGTTTAGTCTAGATCTCATATGCAGTTGGTAGGTCAATAACATTTGAGAGATCTGAGTCATTCAATGAGCTTAGAAGAGCTTCCTTGGTCCACAAATTGTTTTCAGCATCTATGATTTCATTCAGAGTTGTCGGACCACCCTGTGGAGGAACATATGGTTTTGAGACCATGGTCAAGTATGCTTTTCCCATACATTCCAAATGACATTTCATGTGACCTTTCCAAAGAGTGAAGTTGGTTCCATCGAACTTCGGACTATCCTTCTTGTATGATGACATCTTGGATCTCCTCAAGTAGTTAAGCTCCTTTTAGAGGAACTTGGCTCTGATACCAATTGTTAGATCTAGGACACACAACTGAGAGGGGGGGTGAATCAGTTGTGCAAAAAATTGCTTCTACTTCAAACACTTGATTCTTCTTTGTTAGTTAATAGCATATCAATTAACCATCCATGAAAGCATAATGCATAAACACAAGAGCAAATAAACATCAACACATTGGACACCAAGATTTTGATGTGGAAAACCTGGTTAAGGGAAAAACCACGGGGTGATTAACCCAAGGATTATTCTCTGTTAGAAGAATAAGAAAAATGAATGGCACATGCCAATTAGGGCTCACTGCCCGAGCACACTGCTCACAAAGAGGCACACTACCTACAAGAGACACACTATCTACAAAGTGATAAGAATCACAAACTTGAACTAGAGATTGACATCTTTACCATGTCTGGATCAGTTCCATTTAAGCCCGGGATACTTCTGCTCTGCCCTTCGCTCTTTCGCTATACCACTCTCATCTGCTCCATGACACACTTTGAAATGAACTCACAAACCTTCATTTATATCGACTTAGGAGCAATCATCTAAGTCAGCAATCAACCATAAGGACATTCACAAGATGATTAATACATCCGGTCAGCCACCACAAGAACATTCGCAAGATGAACAACTCATCCGGTTGGCTAGTCTGAACAAGAACTTCATCCGGAAGAATATCTTCAATTCTGGGCTCTACCACCAATGTGGACTGACAACATAACCTCAACATGATCCAAGAACCTTCACAAGCTTGCTTGATTGACTAGGTACATCCGCACTTCCTCTACTCACAGGAATCTCTTCTCCTCTTCATCCAGAACTTCAAGAACACAGTCTGTCACGACTGTCAAACTGAAAAAGGTTCTTCCGGACCTCCAAACTTTGTACAAACTGAGATGACACATCACAAGGACATCCCAAACACTCCTTCCAATCCGCAGAGTCTGACAATGCTCCTCCGGATCTCACCAGACCTTTTTGTAACACTTTGTCACTCCGGAACAACTCCCGGAACTGGTTCTACTTGACCGATCACAACATTTTCATATCTTCATGCGGACCTCTGAAATCTTAACTAGATCATCTCAAGACTCATATCTACAAACCCTTTAATCCGCATCCTTTGATTCTCAACCTATTGAGTACATTTGCCTTCTTCTTATCACTATTCTTCACTATTCCTGATTGAGACTACTTTTCTCAATATCTTCAACACACAGCTCATCCAAACCTTCTTACCAATGCAATATGAGTATGTTGACATCAATGACAACATTGGTTAACCTCATACTTTCAACAGGATAGTCCAAGATTTGATGGAACAAATTATTCTGTTTGAAAAGATCGCATGGAGTGCCATTTTCAATGCATGGGTGATGCCTATTGGGCAATAACCAGTGTTGAGTATAAACCTCTAGAGAAAGGTCCTTCAACTCCTGATCAAGTCAAAGATTCTGAAAATAATCTTCGAGATAAAGAAGCCTTGTTGAGTGCCCTGATTGATTTAGAAATGACAAATGTCTTTGGTCTAAAAACTACTTATCAAATCTAGAAAAAGTTGGAGTATCTGTATGAAGGTGACAAATATGTCAAATGTGCAAAATTGCAAAGTCTGAGAGGAAAATTTGAAACTATGAGGATGAGTGAAGATGAAAACATCACAATCTACATGCAAAAGATAAATGAACTTGTGTGTGGCATCAGGTGTGCTGGCGGAGTTTTGGAAGAATCAGAAATTGTATCGAAAGTACTCAAATCTTTACCAGATTCTTACAAACATAAGGTTGCAGCTATAGAAGAAATCAGGACAGTCTCAGAGGTTATAAGAGATCATTTGGTTGGCAAAATTTCAGCTTTTGAATTAAGTGAGTTTGGTGAATCTCTTCCCAAGTCAGAATCTACATTCAAAGTCAGTGTGTATGGAAAACAAAGATATGATCCAGGTGAAAGCTCTTCTGCAAGATCAAACAGACTTGCAAAGACAAGAAAGGATCTTGAAGATGTTGAGATAGAAATAGCAAACCTTGAAGCTCTTATTGCCAGAAGAATGCCAAGAGGATCCAATAAGTATGAAGGAAAATTACCACTCAAATGCTTTGCTTGTAACAAGATTGGTCATTTTGCCTCAAGATGTCTGTAAAGGTTTTCAAAACCTAACCCTAACAGGTTTAAAGGTCAAAATAAATTTTACTATGTTCAAGAAAATGGAGAAGAAGGGGTAACAGATGATGAATCGGATCATGGAGGTTCCTCTAAAAATGATTGGGTGTTTATTGCTATCAAAGAAGAAGATCTGGTGTCTACTGAATCTGCTAGCTGTGAAAATGTGGAAAGTGACTTGGCTGCTCAGGTTATTGAAAGAGATGAATGGGTGATTGATAGTGGATGTTCTCATCACATGACTGGTGACAAGAGTAAGTTTGTGAACTTTGAAAACTATGAAGGAGGCCTTGTAAAGTTTGGAGACAACTCAGCTGGTAGAATCCGTGGCAGAGGATCCATCTCTTTCGATGGCAAGAACAACACCAATGATGTTCTGTATGTGGAAGGACCGAAACATAATCTTCTCAGTGTTGGACAGTTGGTTGACAAGGGATATGATCTTTGGTTCAAGGATGGAAAATGCAAAATCTTAGAAAGCTCTGAAACTAAAATTGTGTTAGGTACTCAAACCAGAGGTAACATATTTCACTTAAGTAGTTCTAGTAAAAGTTGTTTGATTTCTCAGACAAATCAAAGTTGGCTATGGTATAGGAGGATGTGTCATGTGAATTTTGATAACATTGTCAAAATAAGTTCCACTCATCCTGTAAGAGATCCTCCAAGACTTGTGAAACCTAATAACATATGTAGAGAATGTCAATTGGGCAAGTAGAACAAAATTTATTTTAAGAGTAAGGAACAAGGCTCAAGTGAAAGATTGGAACTGGTACATACTGATCTCTATGGTCTTGCTAGAGTTAGAAGTGTGCAAGGAGATAGATATTTCATGTTGCTAATTGATGACTACTCCCGGATGATGTGGGTAACTTTTCTAAGAGAAAAATTAGAAGCCCTTGACAAGTTTAAGGTGTTCAAGATGATGGTTGAAAATGAGATTGGTGGAAAATTAAAGTGTCTGAGATCTAACAGAGGTGGAGAATTTACCTCCGGTGAGTTTGATGCTTTTTGTGAAAAACATGGAATAAAAAGATAGTTATCCGCTCCTAGGACTCCTTAGCAAAACAAAGTTGTGAAAAGAAAGAACCAAACCATTCAAGAAGCTACCAGAACCATGATGATGGAAAAAAATGTTCCTCAAGTTTACTAGAGAGAGGTTGTGAGTACTGTTGTCTACACTCTTAACCAGGTGCAGATCAAAGGAAATTCTGGTAAGACTCCTTATGAACTTTGGTTTGGTCATTCTTCTACTGTGAGATACTTCAGAGTCTTTGGTAGTAAATGTTATATCAAAAGAGATGAGGACTTAGGTAATTTTGAGGAGAGAAGTGATGAAGGAATATTTTTGGGATATTCAACTCAAAGTAAGGCCTACTGGTGCTTCAATAAGAGATTGAAGAAGATTGTTGAAAGTGCAAATGTTAAAGTTGATGAAAGTAAAGAAGGACATTCCAGATACTCTAGATATGATTTAGATGATGAAAGTTAAAATCAAGGAAGGCAAGTTCAAGTTCAGACCCAGATTTAGTTTGAATCTGTGACTCCAGAGGTTAACATAAATGATGAGGAACAAGTTCAAGAAACAAAAGCTCAAACAATTTCCAAAACTCCCAGGTATGTAAGGTTAAATCATCCTGAAGACCAGATCATAGGAAATAAGAGTAAAGGTGTTTGAACTAGGAGAAAAATGTCTGAAGATCAAGAAGAGATTTGTTTGATTTCAAGGATTGAACCTAAATCAGTAAGTGAAGCTTGCAATGATGAAAATAGGGTTAAAGCAATGGAAGAGGAATTGATGCAAATTGAAAAGAATCACACATGGGATCTAGTTTCTAGACCTGAGGACAAAAATTTGATTGGAACCAAATGGGTCTTCCGAAATAAACTGAATGAAGATGGTGAGGTAGTAAGTGTTGTGATGTTCACAACACGCCCCATTTTACCTCTTAGCAAAATGAGGACCGTTGCTGTGGCTGTTGCTTTTTGTTTGTGTGGTCTTGCTTGGTGGTAAAGGGAAAAGGAGGTTAGTATTACAAACCATGTTGAAAATTGAAAATATTTAGCATTAAGTACAAGGCAGGAATAGTGGTGAATTCTTTGTGAAAAATGAGTAAGGGTTGTTTTTTAAACCAGCAAGAAATTCTCAATATTCTGCGAGATATGTGTGTTTTGGGTAAAATGCATTGTTTGGAGGTTTGTATATTGCATACAAAGTTGTTTGTATGTGAAGACTTTGTATAAGTCATGTTGAGTATAATCAAGTTTTGTATCTGGTGGTTTGCATGCATATGTTTAAATGTTTGTATCCTTTGTATACAAGTCAGACCCAATAGGTTTTCAGAAATGGAATGAATAAAGTGTCAAGTCCGCATTGTATGTGGGTTTGTATGTATGATCAATATAATCACAATTGATATACAAGGCGATATACATTCACAGACCTAAGGGAGTTATACAATGTGGTTTATTAAGGTGAAAAAAAGGTACTTTACATAGTTTGTATGTTTGTATGTTTCGTCTTTGCATCTTTAAGAGACATACAATCGCGGATTCCAAAAGTTATTTAAATCTGATGTACATGAGGCATTGTTTCTTAATGCATTGTGGAAAAGTATGCATTCACTTAATATACATGCACGGACCCAAAAGGATTATGCAATACAGTTAATAAAAGTCAAAAGTCTGATATGGTTGTATAAAAGTTTGCATGTATGAGAGATTGTATCTAAGTGCAGATACAATTATTGTTGCTTTGAAAAGATACAAGTGGGTAAGTAGAGTGGGGCCCATGTGGTATCTCACAGTTGTATGTTGCAGATACAAAGGGAGATACAAAATGAAGATTAAAAAAATGAAAAAGGTAAGACTCGATGTGGATTTCAAAAGAAGATGAAATAAGGTTAATACTTTTGTATGTATGAGGGCTTGTATATTAACGACATACAATCCTGATATACAAAGAGGTAAAAGTGCACTGTCGGGAAATAAAAGGGTAAAGGTTTTGTATAGGTTGCATTTGTATGATGGTTTGTATCTATTTTATACACATTGTGACATACAAACGGAAGATAGAAAGTTGAACATGAGGTAAAAGGTAACATTGTTTTATAACCCATTGCATATTTAGGCTTGTATATTAATGATATACAAAGCGATATAAAAAAAATGATATACAAGGTAACATACAAAAAAATGAAATGTATGCAAAGGGAAGATTAATGGATATAATGTTCAAAATAAAAGGCTAAAATGGAGAGCCGAAGCTGTATGTGCATTGAATGCAGCATTTAATATAGAACTAACATCGAAATGATGAATTTAACATGTTAGGGTTAAAATAAAGATTGTTTTTTGTTCAGAATTGCATTGTGAAAAATAAAATTGCAGAGAAAGAGCATTATTGCACACATTGAATAGAAGGTTCATTGCAGAGCAGAATTTTAGAACGAGAATGACTTGAAAAAATGGTAAAGTGGGTCAACACTCGTAGAGTTGAGCTGTCACGAATACAGGTATGTTTCTTAAACATCGTTACAATGCAGTTAATCATAAAATGCGATTTGGTTAGAGTAATTTCATTTGAATTGCAAATGTTTCTTAAACGTCGTTATAATGCAGTTAATCATAAAATGCGATTTGGTTAGAGTAATTTCATTTGAAATGCAAGTCAATGATAAATTACTGTATTTAATTAGAGAAATTAGCTGATTGTGTTAGATAACCTAAAATCTCAAACGCGAAAAGACAAAAGGGGTTAGGGTAAATCTAAAACATAAGAAATTCATGGTAAAACCATAGGTAAATGAAGTGAAACAAGAAGTTAAATATGTGATTTTTTTATAGGATGGCCCCGAAACAGAAGAAAGTAGATCCAGGGGGTGAAGAAAAAGTAAAGAAAGAAAGAAAGCCACAGAAGGAAATGGAAAAGGAATAATTACCAGTGCACAGAGGCTATCCATCATTAATTAGTATGAGTGGAGTCGGGACAAACAGAAGCATAGGAAATTATGATGCAGATGACGTTCTTCAGAAGATTACAGCAGTGGATGCTACCCCTGACATGAAATGTATTTAGGCAAGAGGATTATACAAAGCTACAAGGTTTCCATTAGCCATGGAGGCTAAAGACCTAATTTTAGAATGCATAAATAGATATGATCTAACTACCAGGAGGGTAATACATGAGGACCGGGTCATTGCAGATTTGCCCATAGAAGGGATAGCAAGAACATTTGGTCTAGAAATTCAATCTAAGAAATGATGGACATAGATATAGACCCATACACTGAAGACTTCAACAACAATGAAAGGGATTGTAAAAGCAGAATCTTCTACATCTGGTACAATGTAGAGAATAAACCCAAGGTTGTAGCAAGAGTACCAAAAAATCTGCATAGAATAGACTTTAAAGAGGAAATGCATTTGATGATCACAATGCTGAGTAGACTAGTAGGGTTGAGAGATGTGACTAAGTGTGAACCCTGGATGTTTACTATTATTCAATTCATGAGGGAAGCAAAGAAGGAAGATGGACAAATTCACTGGGCTAAGGCTATCAGTACAACCATATATAAACAAGCCATGTTGAGAAAATAGAAGATAATGCCTTTTTATTTGTCATCATATGTATTATATTCATGTGCATCTATGATCCAACCTTATAAAATTGGAATTGATAGAATTGGGACCATGGGGAATGGGCCAGATAAAAAATTAGTCTATGACCATTATCCAGATTTGCAAGAGGATAATGCATTGAGAAAATATACTTTAGTTAATGATGTATTATATACTTACATGGTAAGAGTTTTGAGAGGAGAGAAAGATAAAAGGTTATCTGAGGATGTAGAAGATAGTATTGGATTACATAGTTCTTGGTATATATAATTCCAGAACTATACATATATTACAACTGAGGGTTTTGAGGGGAAGCTATTTATGCTGCCCAAATATCCATCAAATAAACTAATTGTATTGGAGTTCTCAAGACAAAATTTGAATGCTTTCAGGATGTACAAGAAGAAGTAGGGAAGAGGAAACATCAAACTCCCCTGGGCAATTGGTAGATATTCTTACTATAGTTAAGAGGTAGCTGGGTATTCAAAAAAATAATTGAGATATTATGGATTTCAATAATTTGAATTAGCAAGATGCTTTGATCCTTTTCACAGGATCTAGAGAACCATTGATTCCAAATTCAAGCATCAAGTGCATATTATAGACTACTGGTCAGATTGCAAAGATGACAAAGAAGTGAGGAAAAGAGCTCATAAAAGGCTGAAAGTAGAACAAATGAAGACTATGGGGGGAATTTATGTGCCCCCAGAAATTAAGGATGATGATAAATTGTTACATCAAAATTATGAAAGTGCCAGGCTTGCTCCTATTGGTGAACCTGATTGGACACAACCATGGAATACATCTTTGGATACATTATCCAAACCAGTCATTTTATTTTCTAAAACATGGTTAAAGGATTAGATAGAAAATCTTAAAGCTAAGGGGATTGAACCTACATTTCAGAACAAAGGTAAGAAAAGGGTAAGGGAGCATCAAGATGAGCTCCAATGCTTTTATGAGAAGAAAAGGAAGATTGTGGAGGCCAAAATCATTGAAAAGGATAAGAATGCTACTGTAATGGATCCATATGCCTTGAGGATTACAATAGCAGTATCTTCAAGCACATTTATGGAAGCAGAATCATCTAGCCATGACATCAGTGCAGAGCAGACCCAAGCTGCTAAGAGGCCAATAGGACAAAGAATCATAAGGGCCATAAGAGTTGAAACATCAAAGGGACAAACATCAGAACAAGGTGATGTTATAAGTGCTCAGCAGGTAGATACTAAGTTGAGTGGCATACATAGTGAGGCCACATCAAAAGAAAAAAGACAAGAATATGCTAAAGTTAAGAAGGAGTTAGCTGAAGAAAAGCTGCAAGAGTCAAAATTGCATGAAGCCAAAAAAGTAAGTGAGACTATCAATGTAGAAGATGACAGTAGTGATAGTGAAGTCAGGGAGGTAGATCCCAGTGTAGGAGAAGAAATTTGGAAAGATGAAGAAGAATTAAGTGATTACTCTGGTGCAGAAGAAGGGAAAGATACTTAGGGATACATGGAGGTAGAACATAGCCAAGAATCAGAAGAGGAAAATATACAAGATAGGTCAGAGGCAGTGGATCCTTTTGGTACACTAGTGCCACCTAAAATCATAAAGGAAGTACAAGATGTAGCACAACAGATAGAGGAGTCTGAGAAAGAGGACACACTAGAGAAAGCAATAAAAGAAACACCAGCCAAGACTGAGAAGGAAATAGAGATAAGTGCTTCTGGTGATGATGCTTTGGGTATTCTAAATATGTACAACAAACATAGTGAACAGGAAGAGAATACCGAAGAAGGAAAGGATATAGAGAGCAAGCATGAAAAGGAAAAGGACATAGAAGAACCTGATAAGATCATAAGTTCACCTTCACAGATGGAACAAACAAATATACCTGAAAAAGTGCAGGAACAAGTTGAAATAACAAGAGAATCGATGGAAACATCAGGTAATCCTGAGGAAAGCAGGGATAATATGGAGAATGTTTCTAAAGGTAATATTGAACATAAGGAACAAAAATAAGGTAAGGATATAGAAAATATGGAGCAACAGGATAAAGAAGAAGAAGAATAAAAAGATTCTTCATAAAAAGAGAATCCAGAAGAAGATGAAGAGGGAGGAGACACTGAAATCAATGAAGATGATAATCAGGGAGATTCACAATAGCATAATGATCCACTTGTTCCAAAACAAAGCCCTCAACCTCAACCCCCTCCACAAAAACAAGAACAACATACAGAGCAAGGAGAAATGGAGAAACCTCAAGAAGAGGTGATAAATGAAGAAAAAGTAGCATAAACTACAAAGGAGGCTCCATCCTAGTTAGGCTTAGAGATCAAAAGAGAGAAGGTAGAGGTACAATTAGTGCCTATTGATATCAAGAGTCTATTTGGTGGTTCTACACCATAGAAAGAGAAGAGAAAGGCCAGAACTATGTCATCCATTAAAAGAGGTCCTTCTGGATCTAGAATGTTGGATCTGGCCATACCACGAAAGGACAAGTCAAAAGGAGAAATGATAGTGGAAGATTATAAAATACTTAATCTGGATTTAGGCCACATGACTAGAGAACATCATATAAATGAGTGGGAGGACATGCATCAAGCCACTGCAGAAATATAGAAGAAAGATAAGGATAAGCAGGAATACTTGAAGGGACATATTGTCCAATTACAACAATTTATCAGAGGGATGTTTGATCCCAGTGCCAATGTACCAGAATTGCCTACTGAAATGGTAGTGTTATCAAAGGAGGAGCTAAAGGAGATGGGAAACAAAAAGATTGAAGCTAACATTTTTTACAAATGGTTAAAAGGCCTCATACAAAAAAGAGAAGAGGTAACAAGGCAAGCAACAACAAGTTGGGATATGGCTTTGGCAGGGAAGAACAAATGTAATGTTATATTACACAGCTATCAATTCACAAAAGAAGAATGCAAATTAGAAATAAAGCAGCTTGAAGAAATAGAAGAAAGAATAGAAGAACTAATAATTGAAGGAGTCATTACTCCTCAAATGGTCAACCAATTGCCACAAGCAAAGTTGGAATTAAAATATGAAGAAGACATTCTTAGAAGCTGCATCATAAACACTAGAGACCTAGAGGAGGTCGCTAACAATATGATAAAGGTACATATGAAAATAATAGAAAAACTCATTGGGCATGACTGCCTAGAGGTACCTGTGTATGGATTGGAAAAGGCTGTGAAGGAGTTTAAGGCAATATTTTCATCATGTTTGGAAAACCCTGTAGTGCATCTTAGCACAGAAATGATTGATTCAATGATGGAAATAGGGGCTAAGATCAAGAAATATCATAAACGAGTTAAGGATTTGGTGACAAAAGAGAAGAAGTTGCAAGAGGGAGTCAAAGCATAGGAATTTACATGGGCAAAAAGCCAAGAGAGTGATCGTGCTTTTATCAAGGGAGTGACAAGTAATTTTGTAGAGTACCTGAAGGAATAGAAGGATATTGAAAAGAAGATATGTTAAGTAAGAATGCAATTGGAGGGTATCATTGACCAAAGTCAACAAACAAGAAGAAGTCAGCAGGTATCTTTTATTTTGAAAAGATTCCAAAGGCATCCTTTGGGCCGAGCAAAGATACCATTGAGATATTTTGGAAATGGTTAGAGATTGATTCATACCATTGATTTAAAAAGTTTGAATGCTAACCATTGATTGGATTTTGTAACCATGGCAATAGGAAGCTTCAAAGTCTATATAAGAAGCTCTGCTACTTGTATCATATTACACAGGGATTTTATAATTTTATCTTGAGCTTGTAATTTGTCAAAGTTTATTGAAATAGAGAAGAGATTTCTTTTAGTGTAGAAAGGAGGTCGCCTGTGTCTGCATTAAGGAGTGCGTGGAATGTCTGGTCTCCTTACTATATCTGTAAAAACATTTGTATGTTTTTTTGGTAATTTGATCAATGAAATAGAAGTCATTCTTACATTGTAAATTTTATATGACTTTGTGCTTTAAATAAAGGTGAATTCAAAATTCTGCATCTATTTCATAGTGTTTTTTGATCTAAACTTTTATTTGAAGTATTACTCTTTGAAATCTTGCAATCTCTTATGTATGTTCATGAAAATGTTCAGGACTTTACATTTGCAGATTTGATTGTGTTGAGTTGTTCAGATTACTATATTCTTTAAAATGTGAGTAACAAAACATTTAGATCTTGTATGAAGTGGTACTTTAATTTGAGTTTCTCTAACTTTTCTCCAACAATTGAGATCTAATTAGCTTAAATACAAAAATCTGAAGGAAGTTGTCATACATTTGAATAAAGAATGAGGAATTGTAGTGATATTTGACAATTTTCATATTAATTTGAAAGGAAAACTTTATTTTACTGAAATTCATTTAAAGTTTTGTGGTACAATAGTGAATTTAAGCAAAATGGTGGAGCACTCCTTCTACATACAGATTAGGTCTAAATATAGTATGTTTCATGCATTATGATGTAATAAGGTCCATTGGACCAATTCTTATGTTTTTAGGTCAATCTAGGGTTATGTGCAGTCTGTTATAGTTGTTATGCTAGCTGTCCTCCAAGTCACTTGGAATTGAATCTGTACTACTCTTGTGGAGTAGTTATTTATGCCCTAGATCAGTCTATTTAGAGACAGTTCATATGGTTGCATAGAAGAAATAGAGACATTGTGTTTGGAGATTGGACAGAGCACTGTGATACAGTGTGACTGGAATATTTGTATGCATTTTCTGATATTAAAATAAAGGAGATCCCATTGGTTCTATCTGTCTGATTTTGATTTATCTGTGTAATCATTTTTTCCTATTTGCAGGTGAGATGGATTTACTTATCCATTCCACTAGTTGATTCTCCGAATCGGTGGAATGGCCCTGTACAGTAGATTAGTTTACTTTTCATTTTTTCTGTTTGTGCATTTCATATTTTGGGATTGAGTTGTGGCATGCAATAATCATTCCTAGCATCCTCATGTGCTAGCGTTCGAAGGATAAGTTCTATGTTGAAATTGCTAAGGAAGCAGATCGGTCAAGATCAGGGTTTTCGTGCAAGTTTGTGAAGGCATCGGCGTGAGAGGAACCATCAGGTTGAAAAGTTTCCATCACACTGACAGGGGGCACTTTCAACGATCGGGGTGACAAATACAAAGTGTCACTGATGAAGGAATCTATCGGCGTAAGCCATAGTATTAGCCAAGCAAAGTTGAGACTCGCCGATGTGGAAAGTCTTATCGATGGCGAGTTGATGGTCAGCACATCGGCATAAGATAGACTATCGGTGGAGGAATGGAATGTTCCACCGATGGTTTTAGTCACACCGATGCATGAAGTCTGAAGGTTCATCAGAGTGACCAAGGTGATCGATATAAGGTTTGTTGGTGTCGCCGATGTTATATGTCACAGCGACAAGTGAAGAGTGGATAGTCCATCGGGGGCTGATGGTGTAGGTGTTGCTAATAGGCAACCAAAGGTAGAATAGCTACATCGGTGTGAGGTGTGTGATCGGGGAGATCTACAACAAAGAAGCTGATGGGTTAAGTTTTTCCGATAGGCAACTTAATCGATAAAGGTGACCGGCAGTGGAGGTAAGTATAACCGGTTCAGTAGGTTGTGATTTTTATGTTTCAGTGTGACTACGGTCATCGAAGCAACTCAGATCAGAGAACCCGATAGGTGATATCCTATCGATAGGCAATATAAATGAAATCACACATTGGGATGAGATGGGTATCGGAGTGAAAGGTGCATGTGATGTTGACAGTTTCAGTCTAGCCGATAATAAGGTTAATATCAAATTCCACCAATAGTAAACGTTTCCAGCTGTGGCTCTGCATCATAGTGGTATCAGAGCGAAGGAAGGATCTTCAGGAAAAGATAAGAAGATAGTAAGATGTCGGATGAAGAAGGAACATCAAAAATTTTGGCAAGGATGACCAACGCTGAGTTGGTAGTTCTTGTAAAGAAGCATATTTTAGAGAGCAAAGCTGTGAAGGCTCAGAATCAGGCATTGAAAAATGAATTGGAGAAGTTGAGGGACATAGTAGGTTCTGGTAAAGAAGAAGATAGGGAAGAAGAAGAGATCCCTAGGTGGAACAGGGAAGATGTTCCTGCAGACCAGAGACCCTTGATTAATGCCCTCAAATCCATGGAGAGGAGAACCATGGATGTGAAACTGGATTTGCCAGTCTTTACAGGAAAGATGGATCCTGATTTGGTGATGGAGTGGATAGACTCCTTAAACAATTTCTTTGAGACAGAGGAGATACCAGAGCACTAGAGGGTAAAGATAGCCCAATCAAAAATGAAAGAGGCAACTTTAACTTGGTGGAATTTCATCCAAGATGATAGAGTACAAGAAGGAAAGCATAGAGTTGCTACATGGAAGAAGATGATGACTTTAGTGAAAGAAGCCTATGTTCCATTGGATTACTGCATCCAATTGCATAAGAGGAAACAAAATTTGAAGCAGAAGGAGCTAGATGTTAGCTCATATACAGAAGAGTTCATGAAGCTTTGTGTCAAGACAAAGGTAAAAGAGAGTGAGGAAGAAAAGGTAGCTAGATACCTTAATGGATTGAGGTTCAACATTCAGGAAGATTTGAATCTGCATAACCCAGATACAGTTCAGAAATGCTTTTAGTTGGCATTGAAAGTGGAAGAGAAGTTAAAGAGAAGACAAGAAAAGAACAATAGAGGAAGAGGAAAACAACAAAGAGGTGGAAGAGGTCCTTTCAGAGGTAGAGGACATAGATTTGGATATCAGGGAGAATCCAGTCATGACAACAGCAAGAGAGATAACAGTCAAAACCAGAGAGGAAGTTACAATCAGCAAGGAAACTTCAGAGGCAGAAGACCTTTCAGAGGAAGATCTCAGGGCAGAGGATCTATCAGATGTTATAACTGTAATAAAGAAGACCATAAAGCTAGCAGATGTCTAGAAAAGGCAACAAGTTTAATGGGAGAAAGGAGAATGAATCTGATCCAAGAACCTGATAGTCAAAGTGCAACAAGCTCAAATGCTTTTCAAAGTGTGAATACTCCTGACAATTATGGATATCCAGAGAGTGGAGGATCTCTGATGATGAGGAGAACAATGACTACCATGAAGGTACTTGACAAAGAACCCCCACAAAGAAAGTCTCTTTCAGAACTACATGCAAGGCAGGAGGTAAGGCATGTAAAGTTTTAATTGATTCTGGTTCTACTGAAAATTTTGTATCTAATGAAATGGTAACAAAGCTTAAGCTTATAAGATTGCCTCACCCATCCCCATATAAGGTCTCATGTCTTACCCAAGGTCAGCAAACAGTTGTAGAAGAGCAGGCTTGGGTAGAATTTCATATTGGAGCATATAAAGATAAGTTGCTGTTTGATATTACCAAGATGGATGATTGCCATCTTTTATTTGGAAGACCATGGTAGTATGACTTGAAGGCACGCCATGATGGTGTTAGGAACACCTATACAATCACCAAAGATGGTATGGTGATAGAGTTGATCCCACGGACAAAGGAGGAGAAATCAAAGGAAAAGAGGTGAAGGTAATGCTGATGGAAGGAAAACAGTTCATGAAAGAAGTAGCAGCAGAAGGTGAAGTTGCATATGCCATAATTCCATGTTTGACAGTGAACAAAGAATAGTAGCAAGAAGTCAAGAAAGAGAAGAAGCAAAGATTCATAGACCCAACTGTCCAAGAGTTATTGGATAAGTATAAAGGCATCATCTCTGATGGAATGCCAAGATCCCTACCACCTATAAGGGATATCAGCCATTGCATAGTTCTAATCCCAGGATCTACACTCCCAAACAAAGTAGCATATAAGCTAACTCCAGAATAGAATGCAAAAGTAGCAAGACAAATTGAGGAATTGTTAGACATAGGTCTAATTGGTAAAAGTTTAAGTCCATGTGCAGTACCAGCTATACTAGCACCAAAGAAAGAAGGCACTTGGAGGCTTTGCACAGATTCTAGGGCTATTAATAAGATCACAATTAGGTATAGGTTTCCAATACCTAGGATAGAGGATTTACTTGACTGTTTGGGAGGTGCTAAGTATTTTAAAAAAATAGACTTGAAGAGTGGTTATCATCAGATCAAGATTAGGCCAGGAGATGAATGGAAAACAACATTCAAAACCAATGAAGGGTTGTATGAGTGGAAAGTTATGCCTTTTGGTTTGTCTAATGCACCTAGTAATTTTATGAGATTGATGAATGAGGTTTTGAGAGAATTCATGGGAAAGTTTGTCATAGTATATCTAGATGACATTTTGTTTTTCAGCAATACAAAGGAAGAACATCTCAGACATATAGATTTGGTTCTCAAGAGGTTATATGAAGAGCAGCTGATGATAAATTTGGACAAGTGTTTGTTCATGCAGGAGGAGATCACATATTTGGGTTTTGTCATTTCACAAGGCAAGCTGCAAATGGATAAGGAGAAGGTAAGTGCCATATTGTCTTGGCCAACTCCAAGGACTATGAATGATGTTAGAAGTTTCCATGGGTTAGCAACCTTCTACAGAAAGTTTATAAGAGGGTTTAGTCATATTTGTGCACCCATGCTTGATACTATAAAAGGAGGACAAAAGTACAGATTTGCTTGGAGTAAGGAAGCAGATGATTCTTTTGAAACATTGAAGAAGAAAGTGGCACAGCAGCCAGTCCTTGCACTTCCAGATTTTAACAAAATATTTTAGGAAGAATGTGATGCAAGTCACATGGCAATTGGAGCAGTACTCATCCAAGAAGGTAGACCAATTGCATTTTTTAGTGAGAAGCTCAATGATGCTAAAAAGAGGTATTCGTCATATGATTTGGAAATGTATGCTCTAGTCCAGTCACTCAAGAAATGGAGGCATTACTTGATGCCAAAAGAATTCATAGTATTCACAGATAATCAAGCTTTGAGTTTTATAAACAGCCAAGAAAAATTGAACCACAGACATATGAAATGGGTAGAAACTTTACAAGCTTTCACTTTCACATTGAAGCATACGAAAGGAGTCAAGAATAAGGTAGCAGATGCCTTGAGCAGGAGAGCTCTAACAATCAACCAAATTCAGTTGGAAAGTGTTGACATTGATTCATTGAAGACCATGTATGATGCTGATGAATATTTTGGAGAGATATATCAGGTATGTACTTCTTTTGGAGATAAATATCATGTTGAATTCTCTAAATTTCTGATCCGGGATGGATTGCTGTTCAAAGGTGGACAGTTGTGTATTCGAAGGTGTTCTATGAGGTTGAACATCATAAAAGAGAAACATTGTGGAGCTATGGCAGGACATTTTGGTTTGGATAAGACTCTAGATCTTGTTAGAAGGCATTATTATTGGCCTAAGTTACAATCAAATGTCAGAAAATTTGTAGAGACATGTGTGATATGTCAGAAAGCAAAAGGAAAATCGACTAATGCAGGGTTATATCAGCCTTTACCCATTCCTTCTAGACCATGGGAAAGCATAAGTATGGATTTTGTGTTGGGTTTACCCATAACCAAAAAAGGATATGATAGTGTTTTTGTTGTAGTGGACAGATTCAGCAAAATGGCACATTTCTTGCCATGCAAAACCACTGCTGATGCTTCATATATTGTAGATTTGTTTTTCAAGGAAATAGTCAGAATACATGGATTGCCATTGAGCATAGTGTCAGATAGAGATGTGAAGTTTATTGGTAATTTTTGGAGAACTCTTTGGAAGAAACTGGGAACAAATTTGTCTTTCTCATCCGCATATCATCCTCAAACAGATGGACAGACTGAAGTAGAAATCGTTCCTTAGGGAATTTGCTCAGATGTTTGACAAAACAACATGGAGAAAAGTGGGCTACTATCCTATCTCAGGCAGAATTTTCCTATAATGATATTGTCAATAGGAGTATAGGGAAATCACCTTTTCAAATAGTGTATGGTATGCATCCAAGAGGAATTTTGAGAGATCTACCTATAGGAGATTCTGTTAGTGTAGATGGAGAAGCTTTTGTAGAAGCCATAAAAGATGTTCATGATCAAGTAAAGACTCAGCTACAGCAAACTACATTGAATTATAAAGAATATGCTGATAGAAAGAAGAAAGATGCACAGTTTAATGTTGGAGATTTGGTATGGGTTCATTTGAAAAAGGAACGACTTCCTAAAGGCAAATATACTAAACTCATGTAGAGGAAGATTGGACCATGTCAGATTTTGAGAAAGCATGGACATAATGCTTATGAGATACAACTTCCTTCTGATCTTGGTTTATCACCTATATTCAATGTATGTGATTTAACTCCATACAAGCATAATATAGATGAAGAACAGGAACTACTATAGGATACAACAGCTGATGACATTCCAAAACATGATCCACCATAGTTGTAGAATATTTTAGACACAAGAATGATCAAGAAGACCCGAAACAAACAATATTTGGAATACTTGGTGGCTTGGCAGGGAAAACTTGATTCAAAAGTAGTGTGGATGACTGACGAACAAATCAACCAACATGGTTCAAACCTACATACTCTCATCTCAAGTGGACTTGAGATTTCTTCTTCTAGGGAGTATGGTGTAGGCGCACCCCTTCTACATACAGATTAGGTCTAAATATAGTATGTTTCATGCATTATGATGTAATAAGGTCCATTGGACCAATTCTTATGTTTTTAGGTCAATCTAGGGTTATGTGCAATCTGTTATAGTTGTTATGCTAGCTGTCCTCCTAGCCGCTTGGAATTGAATCTGTACTACTCTTGTGGAGTAGTTATTTATGCCCTAGATCAGTCTGTTTAGAGACAGTTCATATGGTTGCATAGAAGAAACCGAGACATTGTGTTTGGAGATTAGACAGAGCACTGTGATACAGTGTGACTAGAATATTTCTATGCATTTTTTGATATTGAAATAAAGGAGATCCCATTGGTGCTATCTATCTGATTTCAATTTATCTGTGTAATCATTTTTTTTATTTGTAGGCAAGATGGATTTACTTATCCATTCCACCGGTTGATTCTTCAAATCGATGGAATGGCCCTGTATAGTAGATTAGCTTTACTTTTCATTTTTTTTGTTTGTGCATTTCATATTTTGGGATCAAGTTGTGGCATGCAGTAATCGTTCCTAGCATCCTCATGTGCTAGGGTTTGAAGGATAAGTTCTGTGTTGAAATTGCTAAGGAAGCAGATCGGTCGATATCAGGGTTTTCGTGCAAGTTTGTGAAGGCATCAGTGTGAGAGGAACCATCGGGTTGAAAAGTTTCCATTGCACCGACAGGGGGCACTTTCACTGATTGGGGTGACAAATACAAAGTGTCACCGACGAAGGAATCTATCAGCATAAGCCATAGTATTGGCCGAGCAAAGTTGAGACTCGCCGATGTGGAAAGTCTTACTGATGGCGAGTTGATGGTCGACACATCGGCATAAGATAACTATCGGTGGAGGAATGGAATGTTCCACTGACAGTGTTAGTCACACCGATGCATGAAGTCTGAAGGTTCATCAGAGTGACCAAGGCGATCGGTATAAGGTTTGTTGGTGTCGCTAATGTTATATGTCATAGCGACAAGTGAAGAGTGGCTAGTCCATCAGGGGCCGATGGTGTAGGTGTTGCCGATAGGCAACCAAAGGCAGAATGTCTACATTGGTGTGAGGTGTGTGATGGGGGAGATCTACAACGAAGAAGCCGATGGGTTAAGTTTTGTCGATAGGAAACTTAATCGATAAAGGTGACCGGTAGTGGAGGTAAGTATAACCAGTTTAGTAGATTGTGATTTGTATGTTTCAGTGTGACTACAGTCATCAGAGTAACTCAGATCAGAGAACCTGATAGGCAATATCCTGCCGATAGGCAATATAAAGGAAATCACACATCGGGGTGAGATGGGTATCAGAGTGAAAGGTGCATGTGATGCCGATAGTTTTAGTCTAGCCAATAGTAAGGTTAATATCAAATTCCACCAATAGTAAACATTTCTAGCTGTGGCTCTGCATCACAAAAGAATGAATACTTTGTTGATATTTGCAACAATTTGCATAGTTTGAAGTCTAGTAAGTCACTAATTACTTTAATTTGTGTAAGGCCCCTTGAATATTACAATTTCACATTAACTTGTTGAATTATCCACAAGGTCAAGACCTGACCATACAGAAACTTGAGATTAAGAATTCTTAGTCAATTCTTCATATCTTCCAAGACAGCTAAAGTTCCTTTGTGAATTCTAACTTTTGTTATGAATGTGTAAAAACAATCATCAACAATTTTTGGTGCTAGAAGGAGGGCCTGATTGGAATTGAGGTAGGATTTGTACAACGTTGGCTCATAATAGTGTTCAAGTGACTAGGTCGAGGTCAAATTCAGATGATATTTACATATAATTGCCTGACAGAAGACAAAGTAAGAGTCCTTTGATTTGGAATCCTAAAATATCACACGTAGGAGGTTCATCGGGAACTCCTCCTGGATCACCTTTTAACATCCATAATATAGTGAGTCCTAACAGTTCTTCATTTAGATCCTTAAATCTTGGTTTAGGTACTCTTAGAGGTCCAAGTCCTCCTAGAATTCCTAGTCCTCCTGTAAATCTAGGTATTCCCAGAGGTCCTAGCCCACCACGTGGTCCTGCAATGGCATATTTTGATGTCAATTCTCCTATATCTTTTGCAGATTATCATGAAATGCCAAAAAATCCTGAGAAGATCTGTCCTAAATATCAATTGCATCAAGATCTAGATGATCAAATTAGGATATTTAAGGAAGCATGCTTTAGAGCTAGATTAGAATATGAAGATGTTGTGTGTAGGTTGTTTCCTTACACCTTCAATGAGTAGGCATCTAATTGGTATGTCAACTTGCCTAATGGTTATGTCTCTACTTGGGGACTTATGGAAGAGGCATTCTTGTCTAGGTTTAGGGGACTAGTTGATCCTTCTACCTTATATAATAAATTGGTAGCAATTAAAAGAGGTGAGGGAGAGCTTATTGACAATTTTAATGATAGGTGCCAGAAGGCTTACTCTAGGTTAGTCGTTCCTTATACTGTAACTCCTGAGGCCTTATTGGTAATGTATTATGTCACCCTTGATCCATTGACTTCCATGTTTGTTAGGAGAAAGGTTGATATAGATACTATATCAAAAGCTTCTAAAGAAGTAGTTGCTGTAAACTAGGAGATGAGACAAACGACCTATAATCCTTTTTTGAATGGAGGAAACCCTGGGATGCAAAATCAAGCACAACCTTGGAATGGAGTTCCCATGCATCATACTCCATTGTTAAATCCAATTCCAACATATACATCTATGTATAATCCTTCCCCCATCCGGACTATAGTTCCTTATACTAGTAACAATACCAGTAGCAATCAGACTAATGGTCAGTCTTTCTTCTAACCTCCTCAAGATACATTTGTGGCAAAAGCACAAGAGGATAGGGACTAAATCAAGGAAATTACTACACATTTGAGAAGATTGACCACTGAGATGACACAATTGAGAAATGAAAATTTCTATGGTAGAAATACTCAGGGATACAGTCAGAACCATAACCAGAATTATAATCAGGGTCAAGGTTCAAATCAAAATCAGAATTATAATCAAGGACAAAATCATAATCAGGGACAGGGAATGCAAACAGAGGACATATTGGAGATAACAAACCCTGGGGTAATAACAACAAAAATTAGAATGAACCTAAGCCACCTAGGACATGGAACATAGGACCAAATAATGGCACTCTAGCATCTCCATTTGAGAGTCCAGACAATCAGGAAGTGAAATAGCCAGCCAGAATCCAAATGGCCAACATAGCATTAAAAAATTGGTGCAGAATTCACAATACAAGTGCACATGTTAAGCTTGATTGCCCTCAATTTCATCTTGTCGTTAGCATTTTCAATGTTGATGTACAAGCTTCCACATCTGAATGTCTCATTCCCAAAGGGAATCAAATAGTACCTTCGGGGTTTGAGTCTACTTTTGTTTTAGAAAGTTTTACCTTCACAACTAGAGAAGAAGAGAATCAGATATTAGAAGATGAGCCTTATTGTTGTGAGGGTTTGTATCTTGAGTTAGCCTTAGTATTGGATGCTTTTCAATTTCCCTTTGAAATTGAAAATGAAGTATTATGTGAAACAGAGGAGGTGCAGGCTTTTCAACAATCTAATAAGAATCACACTTATAATCTGAGAAGTAACACTAAACCTGGAGGTCCTTTTACTACCTCCACTCCTAACAATTTCAATACTCCTCCAGATCAACATGCTAGTAATAACCCTACAATCCTAAAAGATAATCATCACGGGATTGGTGGGACAGTAGCATCAAAGTTTCAAATAGGGAAAATAGAGTCTATGGAAATAGTGAAATTAATGAGCTATTTGTCTAAAGAAATAAAGAGAATCAAGGTTAGTGTACCTCTATGTGAGTTATTGAGAAGTTCAGGGGTTAGAACTGCCTTCATAAAATCTTTAGATACATCAGTGGCAAAAGAAACTTCTATTGATATAGATATTCCTGGTAGAGATGCACAGTCTAGGGATAAAGGTAAGAAAACTGAACAACCTTCCAACACTAATGTGGTCATGTACATAGATAAGAGGGCAGCTACTCCTTTCTTGTTAACCATTAGAATGTTGGGAAAGAATATACATAATTGTATGGTGGATTCAGGAGCCTCAACCAATGTAATACCTCTAGGAATATGTAAAACTTTAGGGCTGACTCCCATCAAATCTGCTATGGTTGTTACTCAACTGGATAAAACTGAGGTTAATGTGATAGGTGAATTGATGCACATTTAGATGTAGTTAGCCTCAGATCCTAGAGTAAGTCAATTCATTGATATCCAGGTAGTAGATATACCAGTGAATTATGGCATGTTATTAAGTAGGGACTGGTCCAAGACATTGAATGGATATATGGCCACTAATTTTTCACACATGTGGTTACCTTGGAGAGGTGTCCCAAATCAGATTAGGATAGAAGCTGAGCCTAGGATGAAACGCATGATTATAGAGTATAACAGAACAAATGAGATATTATATGCCTCTGTTGAACTAGGTGTTTATAGAGTAACCAACAAAGGAGTACAAATTGAAGAAATCTTGATATTGGATTTTAAGGAAAAACTTATCAATAAGTAAACAATGGTATTCATTGAGTCTGATTGTAATTCTTCTGATGAGGAGGACAATATTGTAAGTAGTTTTGGCAAAATCACAAGGCAGGAGATAGAAAGGTACATTGAACAAAAATTTCTAGTTCAGTGCAAGTTGTATAAAAGTTTGTGTAGAGTCCACAATAAGCATCATCCTGAAGAGAATTGTGGAAGGTGCAGAGACATCATAGAATATCAATATGGAAAGTGCATAAAGAGGATGGAACTACAAGAAGGAAGATTTAATCCTAATATGCCTGAGTTGTATTTTCATGATGACATAAATGAAGCAATTCAGGACTTGAAGGAAGAAACAAGAATTAAAAGTGTCAGTTATTCTAATTTACAAGTTGAAAATGCAAATGTACAGGTAATTCAAAAAGAAGCACCTGGAGATAAACAAGATGTTACAACACAAGTAACATACAAAGTAGGGTATGCTAAAGTGAAGGGTCAAAAGAATAAAAGTGGCATTTGGACACTGAAATGTGATGGATCTAAGTCTAAACAAGGAGCAGGAGCTGGGGTTGAACTTATTGATCCAAGTGGTAAGTCATTTTTAGCAGCATATAGGCTACAATTTCCTTGCACTAATAATGTAGCACAATATGAAGCCTTGATTTATGGATGTGTTATGGCTATTAAGAAGATGGTAAGAATGATCAGAGTTTTTTCTGACTCTGAGTTAGTGGTCAGATAGGTTAGAAAATTGTATGCGTGTAATTATAAGAAAATTGTATGTTATAAGCACAGAGTATGGGATTTAATTGAATCATTTGATGCCTTTAACATAGAACATATCCCTAGGGAACTGAATTAGAGACCAGATGTGTTAGCAGTTGCTGTTAGTACTTTAGAGCCTTTAACATTGTTAGGTTTAAAATGATTTACTGTTGAATTAGTGAATGTCCCAAGTATACCAGATAATGTTACTCATTTTTAGGTATTCAAAGGGGATCAAAAAATTGTAGACTTTCTTACTTGTAATGAGGTATTTGAAGCTCAAATTATTGATGAACAGGAAAGGCCTGACATATCTTGGGATGAAGAAGACATAGTAAACTTGAAGAGCAATTTCTTACCCAAGGGGGTAATAGAGTTAGAAAAGATTTTCAACTTTGATGGGGTAGTCAGACAGAAAGATTTTCCCAAATCTGAAGGGGGTAAATGTGATCCCTATAACTTGGGAATAGAGCAAAGTCCACAGAATGTGTTGATTGGAAAAGAGTTAAGAAAAGAAATTGTGGATGTTTTAAAAGAATATAAACATGTAATAGCATGGACATATGAAGATTTAAAGGCTTATGATATGTCCATTATAACTCATGTGATACCCTTGAGACCAGGAGTAAAACCATTTAGGCAAAAATAGAGGCCTATGAATGCTATTTTGGAGCCTCTGATCTTTGAAGAAGTAAAAAAATTGTTGCCTGCCAGAATAATTTTCCCAGTGAGACATTCAACCTGGGTAGCAAACTTAGTACCCATAAGAAAGAAAAGTGGAGACATTAGATTATGTGTGGACTTTAGAAACTTAAACAAAGCATCTGAAAAAGATAATTATCCATTACCTCCAATAGATGAAGTACTGCAAGCAGTAAATGGAGCCAAAATGATCTCTTTTTTAGATGGATTTTTAGGATATAATCAGGTTTTGGTCGACAAAGAAGATAGGTTGAAAACTACATTTACTTGCAAATGGGGCAATTATGCATATAGAAGAATGCCTATTGGTTTGATTAATGTAGGTGCCACCTTTTAGTGAGCCATGGATATTGCTTTTCGTGGATTGTTAGGTAAGTGTATTGTTATTTATGTTGAAAGCAAGGCAGATAACTGAGAGGGGGGGTGAATCAATTATCTCAAAATTTCCTTAAATTTGTTGTTTCAATATTTAATGTTATATCAAAACATGAAAGCATAAGTAATTATAAGAACAAAAATAAAATCAATACACATAACACAAGGATTTTTACGTGGAAACCCTATTAAGGGAAAAACCACAGGGTGACTAACCCAAGATTGTATTCTCTATTAAAAGAATAAAGGAGTATAAAATGGCACTTGCCAATTAGGGCTCACTGCCTGAGCACATTGCTCACAAGAGGCACACTACCTACAAGAACTTATAGAAGATAATCAAGTTTTTGAACTGATGAGAAGGATCTACTAATGCAGGAGTTTAGTTCCGGTTAGGCACGATATACTGATCTGACGCACTTCATCCTTTCTCTATTCTATGTTGTTATTCAATCACATACCGAACCTGAATTACTGTTCTCACTTTTAACCTTTATTTTCTTCGCACCTTATTACTTCACCATCTAGTATATATATTTGCATCAAGGATTCTCATCAACTTTCTAGTTGGCAACAAGAACAATCAAGATATTTGCAAGTTACTGATTTGTTGGTTGAATCCATACTTGATTTGTGATGCGTATCAAAAACATAGGCGTAGAAGTCATAAATCATGTCAGCCAACAATGTATAATCCCACAAATTGCTTGCTCAACACCTATTACTTGTCTGGATTGAAGTCAGATACTCTGTCGGTCAGTTCTTCCTTTGTCTGCTCTGCCTGATTGGAACCCAACATTCAGATGCTCATATCTTTTTCTTGATTTAGTACCGGAGGCTAAATATTTGGAGTATAGTAGTCATGATACCCCTCTTGACTCGTCCAAGTCCGCAACTTACTGAGTTACACCATCTTAGAGATCCGGACCTAATTGTCGGACCTTGTTACATACTCCATTCTTGTTCACTGGACCAAAACATTCTTCAATCTGACTTCTGGTGAAGGCATATTATGTATTGTGGATGTGTGGGATAGACTTTGTTTCCATCAATGACAACACTTATGAAGCCACACAATGTCTCTTACCAACAATCTCCCCCTTTGGCATTGATGGCAACACTTAGTGAAAAATGGCTAAGTGTCGCAGTAACTCCCCCTTGGCTGATGCTGTCTTTTACACTATTTTACCGGAGCTCCTCCTTAGCTGAATTCCACATTTTTCACTACTCCTCACTCCCCCTTTGACATCAATGGCAAAGGGAGGAATCCACATACCAAAATTTTGCAAAAATTGTCCTATACAAGGCCGCATAAGTATATATAAATCATATGTTATACTTACATATACTTAAGTATATCCATAAAAGTAGTCTTCAACTGTACAAACTCTATGGCCCAGCTCTACTTCATCCTATCCAAAATGGAGATGTGACCACTCAACAAAAAAGCATATGCTTCTGCCCTTCTTAAATCTGCTGGATCATTGGTCCGGGCTGTGGTCTGAGCATCGGTCAAGGCCTCACGCATTGCCTCTAGCTTAGGGATAATTATCCCTCTGAGTTCACCCATTATGTTCATCATGTTCTTCTTTTCTTTGTCCAACCTCTTCATTTCATTTATGATAACAATAGCCTGGCATTCTTGATTCATTAGACAGGAGGAAAGAGGGTCAAAATTCAGAACTAGGCTTGACAGTTTTTCTTCCTGTTCTTTTACCTTCTCTTCAATATCTTTTATCACTTTGGGCCAAGATAAACAGAATTTGTATATGCCCCCACCATCTTTAATAGCATTTTCAAGGCTCTTTATTCCAATGTCTAGGTTCCTCCTATCATTAGAAATAATTCCTTGAACTTTAGTGAATCTTTTTCCTAGAAACTCCTTCCAGACCTTTGCTTCTGCTGATTTCTCTAGAGATTCAAAATGAGTGTCAATAGAGTTTACTAAGTTTTTCAAGTTACCAGATGGTGAGGCTGAAGGATCCTTTTGATAGGATGGTATGATTTTCTCCAGCATCCCGGATGCAATCTCAAATAGTTCATAGTCCTCCATGTGAGATTAAAAGAGTTTTTCTTTAGCCTTGGCTTGGGCAAAAGATGCTATCTTCATCATCTGTACCAAAGAAAGAGTGTCTAGATTTAGGGGCCCTTGAAACAGCTCCAGTTCATCTAATTCCACCACCTCTTTGTCTAAGAAGTTCTTCACTATCTCTGCAGTGTCTCTTGTTGGTGATTGAGTCTTCTTTGAAATATCAAAAGAGTCATCATTAGTCTTTTCTGCTTGTTCTTCTTCTTTTCCCTTAATCTCTTCTTCTTGAATCTTCTTCTCCTCTCTTCTACCTTCTCCTTCAGCTTCAGAGTCTAGAATGTCTATCACAGCTACAATGGGATCCAGAGGAGAGATTGCACTTGTGTTTTCTGCTTCAAGAACTTCCTCTTCTGGAACTGAGGAGTCTAAGTTCTCAGAGATTTCTTCATTTATTTTCTTTAGTCCTTCGACATCCTTGTCATAAGTTTCTTCATTGATTGCATTTAATCCTTCAACATCCATGGTAGAAGGTTCTTCATCTGTTTCTTCTACAATGGGAAGATTGAATCTCTTCAAGGCATTCCAGAGGATATCTTTTGTTTCACTTGCTACTTGGTCTATTTCTCCAAGCATGAGTTTATTCATTCTTTCCTTACTCTGGAACTCATCCTTACAATCTTTGAAAATCATGTTCATTTGTTTTGGAGTGATGGAAGGATAAAGTTGAATTGTTATCTGCTCCCTAATCTCTAAGTCTTTTGCCTTTGCATTCTCTTTTCTCAGCTCAAGTACTTTTTCTAGACTCTTAGGAATTAATGATATAATTTCAATGAAAGCTTTATTATAAATGTTCAAGTACCTGATAGTAGCTTCTTCCAAAATTCTCTTGTCAACATCACTGTATTCATCATAGAACTCAGTCACCAGCTGTAGGTTCCCATCCACAGTGACTGCCTTGATGATGTCATCAATGGAAAGAGTGGGCTTTTCTACAAATTCCTCTGCCTTCTCTTCCTCATTTTTGCTAGCAGAGAACTTCCCATATGTTCTCTTTTTCTTTATTTCCCTGATCTCTTCATCTAATTCTATTGCCTCATCATCTTTATGGCTTGTATACATCCTTGAGGCTTTGATCTTCATCCTCTTTTCTCCTTTTCTGGATGTCTTGACTTCTGGTTTGGTGGACTTTGAGCTTTTGGAAGTGACAGGAGTGGAGCTCTTGGAGGATCTAGTCCTAGAGGAGATTTGTGCAGGGGCACTTTCTTTCTCTGCCTTCTCCATTTTCTCTCTGTTAGCATCTAGAGCCTCCTTTGATATGCCAAATCTTTTGGAAATTTCCTCAACTTCCCTTCTTACTTTCCTCTTCATCTCCAGCTATCTTAACTCAACATGTATTTTTACACTTAGCTCTTGAAAGGTACCAAACCTTTCTGCTTTAATGTCCTTAGGCTAGCTTAGCAGGTGTTGAATATGTAGCTCCAAGATTTTTCCATCGACCTCATATCCCATAGGCATTATCCACACAGTTCTTGGCTCAACTACCTCCATTAGACATTGATCAGTGTCAACCATGAAGCAAACTGTGTCATTGTATTTCTCAACTATGGACTATGGTATTCTCTCTCTAGCTTGCATCATGCTTTGGAAGTTCTTAAAGTATCCCTAGAGGACCGTGTTTTTGGCTTGAGCATCACCAAGTCCATATATGTAGTCTCTGATCTGAATTGCAACCGGTTT
Source organism: Cunninghamia lanceolata (assembly GCA_027924645.1). Classification (NCBI taxonomy): domain Eukaryota; kingdom Viridiplantae; phylum Streptophyta; class Pinopsida; order Cupressales; family Cupressaceae; genus Cunninghamia; species Cunninghamia lanceolata. The sequence continues at coordinate 14,668,640 of BSBN01000193.1, forward strand.
ATCATTTTGCCAAACCCAACCAATTGATCCAGGTAGTTCATTCATATAATAGAAGAATAGACATAGTATTAGACTACTATATTTAAAGGAATTTTTCTTATCTTTTTTGATCTTTTGCAAGTTCTCTAACAGCTAATTTAGAAGAAGCTCACATAGATCATAATCTGCATCTTGCCTCAACATTTCATATGCTGCATAGATTGTTGTGCCAGACACAGAATTCTCCCTACTCGAATGATAGATCTTGTAGCCAATTATCATTGAGGAAAAATTGACATCCAAATCTATGATGCCATCTATGGTCATTGCTCTTTTGTCAAATTTACATCCGGTGGCTTCAGTTATTGTTTGGTTCTTTACAGATTTAAGTGTAGGTAACCCACCAGATGAATGTAGTCTGGTCACTGCCCTGATGGCATCTTTGGTTATCTTGAATGGCCTCATTAGCCACATAAAATTGTCATGCATCTTGCTTAGAACATACCAGACACAATCATCTTCTGCAAAACATGGAAAATGTATGCAATGTCTGAAGTGTTTGTCCCGGAGGGCCTTGAATTGAGGTTTGAGTTCAAAATTTTCATCTATTAGCTATTTGTGATAGATGTCCATCAATTTTGAGTCTCCAAATTCTTCAATATTGGCATGGATATAAACCCTAACATCTTCTACATGCAATAGTTTGTGCGGAATGCTAGAAAATGCACCGAAGGGATCAACTTCTAGAGATTTGTAAGGGTGTTTCTTGAATTTAGGTCTCGGCCTATCAGAAATATTGACAACCATTGGAGTAGCCATTTTGCAAGAGATTCAGAGAGAGATTATCAGAATGGAAATACCTTTTCATGCTTTAGGGTTTGAAGCAAGAGCCGGAATGAATTGCTGGTTGAATTCAATTTTCAATTGATCTTGAGTGAATTGCAGAATCTTCTTTGCAGAGCTCTTCTTTTCTTCTTCATGAGTGCAAGTGTGTAAATAATGATTGAAAGAACCCTTTTATCCTAGCACAAACCCTAATTTCCTTTTGTAGTAAATTCACAACTTAAGTTATTTGGTTGCCCTATTTTGAGAGAGATCTTCTTGAATCACTGTGTGTAACTTAGAATCATTGTTTGTGAGGATTGACAACGTAGCTTCTTTTCTTCAGACATCTCATAGATCCGCAGGTTAAATTATTTCAATTTTGGATTATACTGGATCTATTTGTGAAGTTCTACTTTACTGGATAGCTATTGATACAGGATCTCCTTATAACTTGCTCAAATCTGTATGTAGATTTGCCAAATCTTTATTGGATGACTTTCAAGTGAATATCCTTAAACCCTTTAAACCGCAACCTCTTATTCAGACTCAATGTGCCTAATTCAGGCACTTACTAGCTGGCTAGGGGAAAAGGATCTTCTCTGTTGTTCCCCCTCAGCCAGAGCTTACTTTTTAGTTTCTAGAAGGAATATCAACACCAGATTCTGGTGCAGATCCATCCCCAATATTCATTGTACTCCTTTTTACCCAAATCTTGCTCATCTCCTCTTGAACTTCATCCGCATTCACTTTACCTTTGCCCTTATCTTGCTTCTGATTATGTTCTACTGGACCTTTTCTATTCTGATTTTTGCTTCTACAGAATTTGGCAATATGACCAGATCTATTGCAATTGTAACATATAACATTTCTTTGCTTGTTTGATTGATATCCTCTTGATCTGCATTGATTAGCCATATGTCCCATTCTATTGCATGCAAAATATCTACCATTGAATGAATTGTTTATTTGCATATTTCTGCATTCATGAGATTTTTGACCATACCTTTTGCAATTAAAACATTGTCCAAAGAAGGATGGATTATTCTGATTCATTCTCCTCCTGCACTGAGTTGCTTTATGAACGAAATTGTTGCAATTGAAGTAGTATCCATTGAAGGAAGGATATCTTTGGGTATTTGGTTGCCTTACCAGAGGTCTTCTAGGACTGTTTCTTTGATTTCCTAATCCAAAGTTCTTCTGACCAGATCTAGAGCTTTCACCTTTCTCATATCCCAAGCCACACTTATCATCTACCCTCTTTTGGCTTCCAAGAAGAACTTCAAGTTGGGTTGAGCTTATCTTGAATTTTTCTTTGTATTCATTTGCAGTTTGAAGATCTTGTTTAAGAGTGTTTATGTTATTCTCAAGTTTTTCTACATCATCCTAGCTTCTTCAAGATCAGATTCAAGATGCCTGATTATTCTGTCCATTTTATAGCAGTCCTCTATTTTCTCCTTGAGGGATTGTTTTAGATTATCTTCAATCTTTCTTTTTTCTTCAATTTCTTGGGTGAATCTCATAACCCCTGATTCCATTTCATGTCTTACCATAATGAATTCTTTTGACAACTTCTCACATAGCTTATTTTTCTCATTCAGATCTTCATTAGTATCATTGACTTCACTCTGATTGGATAATTTTTGAAGTAGTTCCTTTCTCTTTTTCACAAAAATACTAAGTTTTTCTTTTAGCTCATTTATGAATTCATAAGCTTGTTTGAGTCTTTCTCTCAAATTATTAACTTCAGAGTGGGATTGTTCAAGATCATCTAGGGAAGACTGAAGTTGTTCCTTCATACCATATGCATCCATTGAGATTCCCAGATCTTCCTCAAGATGTTAGACTTTGTTCAAAGGAACTTGGCTCTGATACCAATTATTGAAAGCAAGGCAGATAACTGAGAGGAGGGGTGAATCAATTATCTCAAAATTTCCTTAAATTTGTTATCTCAATATTCAATGTTATATCAAAACATGAAAGCATAAGTAATCGTAAGAACAAAAATAAAATCAATACACATAACACAAAGATTTTTACGTGGAAACCCTGTTAAGGGAAAACCATAGGGTGACTAACCGAAGATTGTTCTCTGTTAAAAGAATAAAGGAGTACAAAATGGCACTTGCCAATTAGGGCTCACTGCCCGAGCACACTGCTCACAAGAGGCACACTACCTACAAGAACTTACAAAAGATAATCAAGTGTTTGAACTGATGAGAATCATCTACTAATGCAGGAGTTCAGTTCCGGTTAGGCACAATATACTGATCTGACACACTTCATCCTTTCTCTGTTCTATGTTGTTATTCAATCACATACTGGACCTGAATTACTGTTCTCAGTTTTAACCCTACTTTTCTTCGCACCTTATTACTTCACACCTTCTCCACACACTTACATGCTAGAACCCATCTGGTATATATATTTGCATCAAGGATTCTCATCAACTTTCTAGTCAGCAACAAGAACAGTCAAGATATTTGCAAGTTACTGATCTGTCAGCTGAATCCATACTTGATTTGTGATGCATATAAAAAACATAGGTGTAGAAGTCATAAATCATGTTGGCCAACAATGTATAATCCCACAAATTGCTTGCTCAACACCTTTTACTCATCCGGATTGAAGTTAGATACTCTGTCGATCAGTTCTTCCTTTGTCTACTCTGCCTAATTGGAACCCAACACTCAGATGCTCATATCTTTTTCTTGATTTATCACCGAAGGCTAAATCTCTGGAGTACAGTAGTCATGATACCCCTCTTGACTTGTCCAAGTCCGCAACTTACTAAGTTACACCATCTGAGAGATCCGGACCTGATTGTCAGACCTTGTTACATACTCTGTTCTTATTCACTGGACCAAAACATTCTTCAATCTGACTTCTGGTGAAGGCATATTATGTACTACGGATGTGTGGGATAGACTTTGTTGCCATCAATGACAACACTTATGAAGCCACACAGTGTGTCTTGCCAACAATTTATATGGATGATTTAATTGTGTATTCTAAGGATGTGTCCACTCATGTAGAAGATTTGAGGAGTGCTCAGAAGGTATAAAAGGTATGGGATTTCTCTCAATCCAAAGAAATGTTCATTTGGTGTAACAGAGGGAAAATTGTTAGGGCATATCATTTTTGAAAATGGGATATCCATTGATCCTGATAGAGAAGAAGGAATAAAAAAATTGCAATTACCTAATAGTAAGAAAGAGTTAAAGTCTTTCTTTGGTAAAATTAACTTTGTCAGGAAGTTTATTACAGGAATTGCAGAGATTGTGCAGCCATTAAACACAATGCTAAAGAAGGATGCAAAGATAGAATGGACATTAGTAGCCAAGGCCGCATTTAAAGATATTAAGGAGGCCATTTCTGATGCTTCAGTGTTGGCAAGTCCAAATTATACCAAGCCATTCTATATTTACTCTTTTGCATCTACACATTCAGTTGCAGCTGCTTTGACACAAAAGGGAGAGGAAAATGAAGAAAAACCCATAGCTTTCATGAGTGCTCCTTTGAAGGATGCACAATTGAAATATTTAGATACAGAAAGGCAAGCATTTGCATTAGTAAGGGTAGTAAAAAATTTCAGGCATTACATCCTATGAAGCCAAGTTAAGGCCATAGTACCAGATGGATCAGTGAAAATGTTGTTGATGCAAAATGAGCCTGGAGAAAAAAGAGCCAAATGGATTACAGTATTGCAAGAATTTGATATGGAGATCATTCCAATGAAGTTAGTTCGAGGTCAAGCATTAGTATAGACAATAGCCAATATAGATCCAAATTTGGTGAGTCAGTAATATGTACTAAACTCTAATGATGCATCTAGTTAGTACGATGATTTAAACACATTTTTGATATTAGGAAAGTATCCAAGTAAGATGAAGTCCTCTCAGAGGGGAGCCTTAAAGATTAAAGCACAAAGATATATGGTACAAGGAGATCTTTTGTTCAAAAAGAACCATGAAGTTATATATTTGAGGTGTTTGAACATAATTGAAGCAGATAAGGTGTTGACAGAGTTGCATGATAAATATGGAACCACTCTTGGTTCTCATCTAGCTACTACTCATAAGATTTTAAGAGCTGGATATTATTGGCCAACAATGTTTAAAGATATAGAGAATCATATTCAAAGTTGTCACACCTGTCAAATTACAGCAGACAAGGGAAGGAATCAGGCTAATCCATTATAGCCAGTTATTGAGCCTAGGCTGTTTGCACAGTGGGGCTTGGATTTCATTGGAGTCATAAATCCTCCATCATCTGTTGGGCATAAGTTTATACTAATAGTGATAGACTATTGCACAAGGTGGATAGAAGCTATGTGCTATAAGTTTTCTACTACTAAGGTGGTCATCAAGTTTCTCAAAGAAAACATCATTACAAGGTTTGGGGCTCCATATTCTTTGGTATGTGATAATGGCCCTAAATTTTCTTCTCTAAAATTTTCCAAATGGGCATTTGAATATGGAATATTTTTAAAGTTTTCTTCAAATTATTATCCTTAGGGTAATGGTTTAGCTAAGTCTACTAACAAGATTTTGTTGGATATCATCAAGAAATTAATTGTAAAAAATCTAAAAGAATGGAATACACTGCTAAAGTATGTGTTGTGGGTAGATAGGACTAAGTTTAAGACAGCCTTAGGCAATGCACCTTATCATTTAGTTTATGGGATTGATCCCATACTTCTAGTGAATTTAAGAATACCTATCTGGAAGTTTGCTAATGAGTATTTGGGCTTTGATGATCACAAAGAGGCCAGGTTAGTCCAAATATTACAATTGGATGAGAAGAGAGATCAAACCATAGAGAAATTTGCTAGGCATCAAGCTGTGGTTAAAAGGTGGTTTGATAAAAGAGCAAGGGTCAAAACATTCAGAATATCAGATCTAGTGTTGTGTTGGGATAAAGCACATGAAGGAAATCACAGAAAATTTGACAAATTGTGGTTAGGTCCACTACAGGTCTCAGAGATAATAGGAGACAATACTTTTAGGCTTAAGACTTTGACTGGGGAAGATGTGCCATTACATGTTAATGGCCAACATTTGAAACATTACTTTCAAGCTTGAGAAGACAGGGTCTGTCCTATTGTGTATCATATTGTAAACAGTGTATAGGGTGTGTTTTGTTTTGTTTTGTTTTGTTTGTGTTTGTGTTTTGTTTTGTTTTGTTGTTTTGTTGGTTTGTTTGTTGTGTTTCCTTGGTAGAGATGTTTGTTTTGATTTGATGTATGTAGGAGCATATTAACAACCACTAAAAACAACAGAAAATTCAAAGCATTCAGGTTAATCATTTGAAACTTATGCATAACTTGTTATAACTTTCATGAATGTAGGTAATTGTTTGACTTGTGAAATTTTTGATTCAATAACTGTGAGTTGAGTATTCAAAGGAAGTTTCTCACGATGACACACCTAAAATCCTTGGGTTTGTTGAACATACCAGTGTAGGTGTTAAGTGAAAAATCAGAGGTCACCCTTGCTACCATTATAGTTCTTAGCTTAATTTCAGCAAGTGATCATACCTTGCATCATGAATTTACAATGATAATATCTTATGAATTTCTATGTTACACAAAGTTAAAATATAAATAAATAAAAAAGGGGATTTTATTGATAATCTAGAATAAGTCATCTAAGTAACTCTATCGGGGCTATAGACACTTGCTGGCAGTGGGGCTCTACTTAGGAGAATTGTAACGATAACCTTATCAGGGCTATGAACGCCTACTGGCAACAAGGCTCTATCCAGTTGGCTATAAGGGAATGACATCAACTATGTAGTTTAACACCAGTCACTGGTTTATTCAACTCATTTTCAAGATGAGGATTATTAATCACGTGCACACACCTAAACTCTATTGAAAGATTCATGTACCTTATTGAATACATCGAGTCTCGAATTAAATAATGGTATACATGTAAGGAAGTTGGAAGTTATGAATTTATTTCACTTAGTTTTCTTTAATGATTTTAAATTTAGTTGTTTTGTTTGGTTTCTAGTTGTTGCGATGTTCACAACACGCCCCATTTTACCTCCTAGTAAAATGAGGACCCCTACTGTGGCTGTTGCTTTTTGTTTCTGTGTGGTCTTGCTTGGTGGTAAAGGGAAAAGGAGGTCAGTATTACAAACCATGTTAAAAATTAAAAATATTTAGCATTAAGTACAAGGCAGGAATAGTGGTGAATTCTTTGTGAAAAATGAGTAAGGGTTGTTTTTTAAACCAGTAAGAAATTCCCAATATTCTGCGAGATATGCGTGTTTTGGGTAAAATACATCATTTGAAGGTTTGTATGTTGCATACAAAGTCGTTTGTATGTGAAGACTTTGTATAAGTCATGTTGAGTATAATCAGGTTTTGTATCTAGTGGTTTGCATGCATATGTTTAAATGTTTGTATCCTTTGTATACATGTAAGAACTGATAGGTTTTCAGAAATGGAATGAATAAAGTGTCAGGTCCGCATTGTATGTGGGTTTGTATGTATGATCAATATAAGTGCAATTGATATACAAGGCGATATACATTCACGGACCTGAGGGAATTATACAATGTGGTTTATTAAGGTGAAAAAAAGGTACTTTACATAGTTTGTATGTTTGTATGTTTCAGCTTTGCATCTTTAACATACATACAATCGCGGATTCCAAAAGTTATTTAAATCAGATGTACACGAGGCATTATTTCTTAATGCATTGTGGAAAAGTATGCATTCGATTAATATACATGCATGGAACCAAAAGGATTATGCAATATGGTTAATAAAAGTCAAAAGTCCAATATGGTTGTATAAAAGTTTGCATGTATGAGAGATTGTATCTAAGTGCAGATATAATTATTGTTTCTTTGAAAAGATACAAGTGGGTAAGAAGAGTGGGGCCCATGTGGTATCTCATGGTTGTATGTTGCAGATACAAAGGGAGATTAAAAAAATGAAAAAGGTAAGACTCGATGTGAATTTCAAAAGAAGATGAAATAAGGTTAATACTTTTGTATGTATGAGGGCTTGTATATTAACGACATACAATCCCAATATACAAAGAGGTAAAGGTGCATTGTTAGGAAATAAAAGGGTAAAGGTTTTGTATAGGTTGCATTTGTATGATGGTTTGTATCTATTTTATATACATTGTGACATACAAATAGAAGATAGAAAGTTGAACATGAGGTAAAAGGTAACATTGTTTTATAACCCATTGCATATTTAGGCTTGTATATTAATGATATACAAAGTGATATACAAAAAACGATATACAAGGTAACATACAAAAAAATGAAATGTATGCAAAGGGCAGATTAACGGATATAATGTTCAAAATTAAAGGCTAAAATGGAAAGCCAAAGTCGTATGTGCATTGAATGCAACATTTAATATAGAACTAACATTGAAATGATGAATTTAACATGTTAGGGTTAAAATAAAGATTGTTTTTCTTTCAGAATTGCATCGTGAAAACTAAAATTGTAGACAAAGAGAATTATTGCACAAATTGAACAGAAGGTTCATTGTAGAACAGAATTTCAGAACGGGAACGGCTTGAAAAAATGGTAAAGTGTGTCAACGCTCGTAGAGTTGAGCTGTCATGAATACAGGTATGTTTCTTAAACGTCGTTACAATGCAATTAATCATAAAACGTGACTTGGTTAGAGTAATTTCATTTGAAACACAAATCAATGATAAATTACTATATCTGATTAGAGAAATTAGTTGATTGTGTTAGATAACCTGAAATCTAAAATGGGAAAAGACAAAAGGGGTTAGGGTAAATGTAAAATGTAAGAAATTCATGGTAAAACCCTAGGTAAATGAAGTGAAACAAGAAGTTAAATATGTGATTTTTTTACAGGATGGCCCTGAAATAGAAGAAAGTAGATCCAGGGGGTGAAGAAAAAGTAAAGAAAGAAAGAAAGCCACAGAAGGAAACAGAAAAGGAAGAATTACCAATACATAGAGGATATCCATCATTAATCAGTACAAGTGGAGTCGGGACAGACACAAGCATAGGAAATTATGATGCAGATGATGTTCTTCAGAAGATTATAGCAGTGGATGCTACCCCTGACATGAAATGCATTTGGGAAAGAGGATTATACAAAGCTGCAAGGTTTCCATTAGCCATGGAGGCTAAAGACCTAGTTTTAGAATGCATAAACATATATGATCTAACTACCAGGATGGTATTACATGAGGACCAGGTCATTACAGATTTGTCCACATAAGGGATAGCAAGAACGTTTGGTCTAGAAATTCAAGAAGAAATGATGGACATAGATATAGACCAACACACGAAAGACTTCAATAGCAATGAAAGGGATTGTAAAAGCAGAATCTTCTATAGCTAGTACAATGTAGAGAATAAACCCAAGGCTATAGCAAGAGTACCAAAAAATATGCACAGAATAGACTTTAAAGAGGAAATACATCTGATGATCACAATGATGAGTAGACTAGTAGGGTTGAGAGATGCGACTAAGTGTGAACCTTGGATGTTTACTATTATTCAATTCGTGAGGGAAGCAAAGAAGGAAGATGGACAAATTCACTGGGCTAAGGCTATCAGTATAACCATATGGAAACAAGCCATGTTGAGAAAATAGAAGATGATGCCTTTTTATTTCTCATCATATGTATTATATTCATGTGCATCTATGATCCAACCTTACATAATTGGAATTGATAGAATTGGGACCATGGGGAATGGCCCAGATCAGAAATTAGTCTATGACCATTATCCAGATTTGTACGAGGATAATGCATTGACAAATATGCTTTAGTGAATGATGTATTCTATACTTACATGGTAAGAGTTTTGAGAGGAGAGAAAGATAAAAGGTTACCTAAGGATATAGAAGATACTATTATATTACATAGTTCTTGGTATATACAATTCCAGAACTTTACATATATTAGAATTGAGGGTTTTGAGGGGAAACCATTTATGCTACACAGATATCCATCAAATAAACTGATTGTATTGGAGTTCTCAAGACAAAATTTGAATGCTTCCAAGATGTACAAGAAGAAGTGGGGATGAGGAAACATCAAACTCCCCTGGGCAATTGGTAGATATTCTTGCTATAGTGAAGAGGTAGCTAGTTATTCAGAAAAATAATTGAGATATTATGGCTTTCAAGAATTTGAATCAGCAAGACGCTTTGATCCCTTTCACAGGATCTAGAGAACCATTGATTCCAAATTCAAGCATCAAGTGCATATTGAAGACTACTGGTCAGATTGCAAAGATGACAAAGAAGTGAGGAAAAGAGCTCATAAAAGGCTGATAGTAGAACATATGAAGACTATGGGGGAAATTTATGTGCCCCCAGAAATTAAGGATGATGATAAATTGTTACATCAAAATTATGAAAGTGCCAGGCTTGCTCCTATTGGTGAGCCTGATTGGACACAACCATGGAATACATCTTTGGATACATTATCCAAAACAATCATTTTATTTTCTAAAATATGGTTAAAGGATCAGATAGAAAAGCTTAAAGCTAAGGGGATTCAACCTACATTTCAAAAGAAAGGTAAGAAAAGGGTAAGGGAGCATCAAGATGAGCTCTAATGCTTTTATGAGAAGAAAAGGAAGACTGTGGAGGCCAAAATTATTGAAAAGGACAAGAATTCTACCGTAATGGATCCATATGCATTGGGGGTTACAGTAGCAGTATCTTTAGGCACATTTATGGAACCAGAATCATCTAGCCATGACATCAGTGCAGAGTAGACCCAAGCTGCTAAGAGGCTAACAGGATAAAGAATAATGAGGGCCATAGCAGTTGAAACATCACAGGGACAAACATCAGAACAAGGTGATTTCATAAGTGCTTAGCAGGTAGATACTAGAGTGAGTGGCATACCTAGTGAGGCCACATCAGAAGAGAAAAGACAAGAATATGCTAAAGTTAAGGAGTTGGCTAAAGAAAAGCTGCAAGAGTCAAAAATTACATGAAGCCAAAAAAGTAAGTGAGACTGTCAATGTAGAAGATGATAGTAGTGATAGTGAAGTCAGGGAGATAGATCACATTGCAGGAGAAGAAATTGGGAAAGATGAAGAAGAATTAAGTGAGTACTCTGGTGCAAAAGAAGGGAAAGATACTCAAGGATACGTGGAGGTAGAACATAGCCAAGAATCAGAAGAGGAAAATATACAAGATAGGTTGGAGGCAATGGATCCTTTTGGTACACTGGTGCCACTTGAAATCATAAAGGAAGTACAAGATGTATCACAAAAAATAGAGGAGTCTGAGAAAGAGGACACACTAGAGAAAGCAATAAAAGAAACACCAGTCGAGGCTGAGAAGGAAACAAAGATAAATGCTTCTAGTGCTGATGCTTTGGGTATTCTAAATATGTACAATGAACATAGTGAACAAGAAGAGAATACAGAAGAAGGAAAGGATACAGAGAGCAAGCATGAAAAGGAAAAGGACACAGAAGAACCTGATAAGATCATAAGTTCACCTTCACAGATGGAACAAACAAATATACCTAAAAAAGTGCAAGAACAAGTTGAAACAACAAGAGAATCGATGGAAACATCAGGTAATCCTGAGGAAAGAAGGGATAATACAGAGAATGTTTCTGAAGGTAATATTGAACATAAGGAAAAAAAAGAAGGTAAGGATATAGAAAATATGGAGCAAAAGGATAAAGAAGAAGAAGAACAAAAAGAGTCTTTAGAAAAAAGAGAATCCAGAAGAAGATGAAGAGGGAGGAGACACTGAAATAGAAGAAGATGATAATGAGGGAGATTCACAATAGCATAATGATCCACTTGTTCCAGAACAAGGCCCTCAACCTCAACCCCCTCCATAACAATGACAACAACATACAGAGCAAGGAGAAATGGAGAAACCTCAAGAAGAGTTGATAAATGAAGAAAAAGCAACAAAAGCTACAAAAGAGGCTCCAGCCTGGTTAGGCTCAGAGATCAGAAGAGAGAAGGTAGAGGTAAAATTAGTACCTATTGATATCAAGGGTCTATTGGGTCGTTCTACACCACAGAAAGAGAAGAGAAATGCCAGAAATATGTCGCTATTAAAAGAGGTCCTTTTGGATCTAGAATGATGTATCTGGTCATACCATAAAAGGACAAGTCAAAAGGAGAAATGACAGTGGAAGATTATAAAATACTTAATCTGGATTTAGGCCACATGACTAGAGAATAGCATATAAATGAGTGGGAGGACATGCATCAAGCCACTGTAGAAATATTGAAGAAAGATAAGGATAAACATTAATACTTGAAGGGACATATTGTCTAATTACAACAATTTATCATAGAGATGTTTGATCCCAGTGGCAATGTACCAGAATTGCCTATTGAAATGGCACTATTATCAAAGGAGGAGGTAAAGGAGATGGGAAATAAAAAGATTGAAGCTAACATTTTTAAGAAATGGTTAAAAAGCCTCATACAGAAAGGAGAAGAGGTAACAAGGTAGGTAGCAACAAGTTGGGATATGGCTTTGGCAGAGAAGAACAAATGTAATGTTATATTACACAGCTATCAATTCAGAAAAGAACAATGCAAATTAGAAATAAAGCAGTGTTGGGAATTAAGGTGTCTCAACCTTGGTAATTCTTTACATTATTAATGTTTATATTTATTATTTAATTGCGTATGTTGTAAATATTTGTAAATTCCATATTGTCATATTGTGGGATGTGGCATGGTGTTGTGTCAATCCTACATGGAATATGACAACTTGTAATTTTGTCCTCGCATGAGGAGATAGGCATCCCACTTTGTAGTAGGAGCATTTTGCCATGTGTCGGCATCTTCCATGTTGTGCAAGGGAATGTTTGACTGAAACAGTTATGATGGATTCCTATGACAAATCTATGACATGTAAGAGTCATAAATAGAAGCATGTAAGACAGGTGAAGACATGTGTCATGAAGCATCTTTGAAAAAGGCATATTTGGGTGCCCCAAGGTGGGCTATGACATTTTGTAAGAGAATATACTATTTATAGCCTGTGTATGGTAGATTCTCTTACAGTTGTAAGTTGTAACTACAATGACAGATTGTATGATGGTCGTAAGTGTCGTAAGAGCATTTGTCATAGCCCATTTTGGAAATAGGTGACCTCTTTGGGATGGGAGTTGTGGACAAGTGTCAGGTACATTCTACAATGTTGACCAAGTGTCCCTAGGCATGGGTTTTGGGCCATGAGGCCAAGTTGGATGCCCATCCCAAGATAGGTCCAATATTGCCTTGTATTTTCTATATAAACAGGTGCTTGGAGATGGAGTTTGTATTATAGGTTTACAAGTACTGTTATGCTACCAGATTGATTCCAGACACGAGTGTCAAAGACTATTAAAACTTGCATTACAAGTGTATTGTAAACCATATTCAGTTTTGATAATACATTGTGCAGGTTTCTGAGTGTGGGGTTTTTCACCCAATAAGGGTTTTCCCCACCATAAATCTTTGTCTCTCTTCTTCTATCTTCTTTCTGGTCCATGTGTATTGCTGCAATATCTCATTTAAATGTTCTATGTTGCTGTAGTTGTAAGGAATAATTTGAATTTGCATAGCCCTCTCCTCATTAGATTAGTGTAGGAAGCATTTTTCTCACACCTAGCTTCCTTTCAGTTGGTATTAGAGCTTGATCACCTAGGGGTTTTTTGAGCTAATCTTAAGTTGAGTGGGAGTTTGTACAGAGTATTCTGATTTCTATTATAGCAAGGAGATGGTAAGCACACCTGGAAGAATGGAAGTGGAGAAGTTCAATGGCACTAATTTTGAGCTGTGGAAGCTCAAGATGGAAGACATGCCTTTTGACCGAGACCTTCGGGAAACCATTACCAGAACTAAACCAGCTGCAATGCAACAAGCTAATTGGGATCTCAAGGATCGAAAGGTTAAGGGTCTCATAAGACTTAGTCTTTCTGATTCTATGTTGTTAAATGTCCATGAGGAGAAGACTGCAACCTTGCTTTGGAAGAAGTTGGGAGATGTGTATCAAGCCAAATCCCTGGTTAATAAACTTTTTCTGAGAAAGAAGTTGTATTCTCTTCGAATGGAGGATGGAGGATCTGTTGTCGAACATATGAATGTTTTTAACATGCTAGTTGCACAATTGACATCTATTGGTGTAAAGATGGAGGAGGAGGATTAGTGTATGACCCTGCTTTGTTCTTTGCCAAACTCATGGGATCACCTTGTCATGGCTATTGGAAGCACCACATCCACATTCAAGATGGAAGATGTGGTATCTATGTTGTTATCTGAAGAGATGTGGAGGAAGTCTTCTGATGCAGCCAAAGAGGCTCTTGTAGTTCATGGAAGACCCAAGAAGAAAGGAAAAAAGAAGGATAAGAAAGCTGAGAAGGGTAGATCCAAATCCCGTGGGAGATCCAAATCTCCTAGAAATTCCAAGGCTATCTGGTGGAACTATGGTAAACTGGGCATTTCCAAAAGGAATGCAAAGAGGAGAAGAAGAAGAAAAAGAAAGCTCCTGATTCAGATTCTGACAAATCACAAGATGATGGTGATGCTTTCATTGCAGCCCTAGCAACCCATGCATCTGATGATGTGTAGCTGATTGACTCTGATACATCATTCCACATGACCTCACATCAAGATTGGTTCACTAAGTATGAGGAGTTCAATGGTGGAAAGGTGTACTTAGGTGATGACTCTCATCTGAAGATTGTTGGTCGTGGAAGAGTCTCTATCCAATTCCTTGATGGTCGAGTGAAGGGGATCTCTGGGGTTATGCATATCCTAGGCTTAGCACGGAACCTGCTTTATGTAAGTAGTTTGAATGATGCAGGTGTGCAGGTTGTCTTTTTGAAAGAAGGATGCAAGATGACTAGAAGAGCTATGGTGGTTGCGAAGGGTACTAGGAGAGGTACTCTATTTCAGCTGGAGGCATGCATTACAATGCAATAGTTCTTCTGATTCAAAGAAGAGGGCAGCAATCACTTCATCCCCACCATCTGAACGAGCAGTTAAGAGATCTATTGTTTCTAATTCTAATGTTTGTAATCATGCCTTGGAAGTTAAACTTCCTGCTAGAAAGACAATGTTATGTCATAAGAGATTTGGCCACATTGGTGAGAAGGGTCTGCGTACCCTAAAAAATAAAAACCTCGTTGAGGGTTTAGATGATTGTAATCTTGAGTTCAACTTTTGTGAACATTGCATTTATGGGAAACAAAACTATGTTCAGTTTTATTCAAGTTCTCACAAGTCTTCTGGTGTGTTGGACCTTGTTCATTCTGATGTATTTGGTCTTGTTAATGTTCCTTCGTTATCAAAATCTATATATTTTGTGTCTTTTATAGATGACTACAATAGAAGGACATGGATTTATTTTCTCATAAGCAAATCTGAAGTCTATAGTAAGTTTAAGGAGTTTAAGGCCTTTGCTGAAAATCAAACTAGTAAGAAGATTAAGTGTTTGAGAACTGACAACGGTGGTGAGTTCTGTTCTATATAATTCAATAAATATTGCAAGGAACTTGGGATTGAAAGACAAGACAACTCCATACACTCCGCAAAAAAATGGAGTTGTAGAAAGGATGAACAGGACACTGATGGAGAAGGCTAGGAGTATGCTTAGTGGAGCTAGCCTAGAACAAAAGTTTTGGGCTGAAGTTGTTGCCACTGCTTGCTATTTTTTTAATAGATCTCCTATATCAGCTCTTGTTGGAAAGACACCCATGGAGGTGTGGTCTAGTAGAAAGCCTTCAATAAGGCATCTTTGTGTTTTTGGTTGTGAGGCATATGCACATGTGCCTAGGGAGAAGTGGTCAAAATTGGAGAACAAGGTTGTTAAGTGTATCTTCATTGGCTATGGTGTTGGTGTGAAAGGATACAAGCTTTGGGACCCTGCGGCTGAAAAAGTGTTGTATAGCAGAAGTGTCATCTTCAGAGAGCATACACCTTCTTCCATTGTTTTATAGCCAGAAGAAAAAGAAAAGAAAGAGGATGTTTTTTGGTTTCCTCTCACCCTTGAGAAGACTGAACAAAAAGACAATGTTGGACCTGATGATGAGGAGAGCTCTAGAAGCTCTAAAAGCTCAGATGAAGAAGCGAAACCTCAACCTTAGCTCTCGAGGAGGTCTGCATGGATAAGAAAGTAACCTAAAAGGTTTGGTTTTACATTGCTTGATTCTAGTTGTGCTTTTGCTTTGCTTGGTTCTAGTTGTGCTTTTGCCTTTGCCTCCTGGACAGAAACCCGTTGGATGCAAATGGGTGTTCAAGAAGAAATTTGGTGCAGATGGTAGTGTTGAGAAGTATAAGGCCAGATTGGTTGCGAAGGGGTATTCACAAGTGGAGGGTATAGATTATGGTGAGATATTCTCTCCTGTTGCAAAGATGACGTCCATTCGATTCCTATTGTCTCTTGCAACAACTTATGACTTGGAGGTAGAACAAATGGATGTGAAGACAACTTTCCTTCATGGTGATTTGGAGGAAGAAATCTACATGTCATATCCAGAGCATTACATGGTGAAAGGTAAAGAAAATTTGGTTTGCAAACTTAAGAAGTCTTTGTATGGTTTGAAACAATCCCCTAGGAGATGGTACTTGAAGTTTGATGCCTTTGGGTTGTCAATTGGATTTGTGAGATCAAAATTTGATCACAGTGTGTATTGTAAGTTTGATGGTGATCGTATTCTCATTGTTGCACTGTATGTTGATGATATGTTGCTCATTAGGAAGGGTAAGAAAATGATTTCTGATTTCAAATCTTAGTTGTTACCACAGTTTGAAATGAAAGATTTAGGGGCTGCTAGGTACATTCTAGGAATGGAAATCAGAAGAGATAGAACCAATAGAAAACTTTGGTTAAGCCAGAGTAAGTATGTGAAGATCATGTTGGACAGGTTCAACATGGCAGATTGTAGACCATTGTGTGTTCCCATTTCTTTGGGGACAAAATTGTCTGTTGAGGATTTTCCAAAATCTCCTAGTGAGGCGGAGGACATGAGAAGAGTACCTTATGCTAGTGTTGTTGGCAGTTTGATGTATGCTATGGTCTGTACAAGACCAGACATTGCCCAAGCAATGGGAGTCCTTAGTCAATTTATGGCTAATCCTGGACAAGTTCATTGGGATGCAGTTAAGCGAGTGTTCAGATATTTGAGGGGTACTTTCGAGTATTCCATTTGCTACCATGGTAATGTTTCATGACCTCCGCATTCTATTGATATTCATGGATTTGTGGATTCAGATTGGGCAGGTGACATTGACAGTAGGAGATCCACTAGTGCTTATGTGTTTACACTGTTTGGTGGTGCTATTAGTTGGATGAGTAAGTGACAACCTATTGTTGCTTTGTCCATGATAGAAGCTGAGTATATGGTAGCAACTCATGTTTGTAAGGAATCCATTTGGCTTAAGAGATTTTGTTCAGATATTGGTGTTGATGCAGATCAGATCACGATCAGTTGTGATAGTTAGAGTGCAATTTGCCTTGCAAAGAATCCAACTTTCCATGCTAGAACAAAACGCATTGATGTTTAGTTTCACTTCATGTGAGACATGGTTGGGGATGGAAAGGTAAATTTGGAGAAGATAGATACTTTGAAGAATGTTGTAAATGCATTGATGAAACCAGTGGACACAGAGAAGATCAGATGGTGTTCAGAGTCTATCGGCCTCTCGGCCTATAGCAGTTAAATCCTATTTTTCTATTGGCTCTTAAAAGGTGTTCGACAAGTCAGAGAATGTTGGGAATTAAGGTGTCTCAACCTTGGTAATTCCTTACATTATTAATGTTTGTATTTATTATTTAATTTCCTATGTTGTAAATATTTGTAAATTCCATATTGTCATATTGTGGGATGTGGCATGGTGATGTGCCAATCCTACATGGAATATGACAACTTGTAATTTTTTCCTCACATGAGGAGATAGGTGTTCCACTTTGTGGTAGGAGCATTTTTCCATGTGTCAGCATCTTCCATGTTGTGTAAGGGAATGTTTGACTGAAACGGTTATGACGGAATCCTATGACGAATCTATGACATGTAAGAGTCATAAATAGAAGCATGTAAGATAGGTGAAGACATGTGTCATGAAGCATCTTTGAAAAAGGCATATTTGGACTCCCCAAGGTGGACTATGACATGTTGTAAGAGAATATGCTATTTATAGCATGTGTATGACAGATTCTCTTACAACTGTAAGTTGTAACTGCTATGACAGATTCTATGACGATCGTAAGTGTCGTAAGAGCATCTGTCATAGCCCATTTTGGAAATAGGTGACCTCTTTGGGATGGGAACTGTGGACAAGTGTCAGGCACATTCTACAATGTTGACCAAGTGTCCCTAGGTGTGGGTTTTGGGCCATGAGTTCAAGTTGGACACCCATCCCAAGATAGGTCCAATATTGCCTTGTATTTTCTATATAAACAGGTGCTTGGAGATGGAGTTTGTATTACAGGTTTACAGGTACTGTTACACTACCAGATTGACTCCAAACATGAGTTTCAAAGACTATTGAAGCTTGCATTACAAGTGTATTGTAAACCATATTCAGTTTTGATAATACATTGTGCAGGTTTCTGAGTGTGGGGTTTTTCACCCAATAAGGTTTTTCCCCACCATAAATCTTTGTCTCTCTTCTTATGTCTTCTTTCTAGTTCATGTGTATTGCTGCAATATCTCATTTAGACATTCTATGTTGCTATAGTTGTAAGGAATAATTTCAATTTGCATAGCCCTCTCCTCATTAGATTAGTGTAGGAAGCGTTTTCCGCACACCTAGCTTCCTTTCAAGCAGCTTGAAGAAATAGAAGAAAGAATAGAAGAACTGATAATTGAAGGAGTCATTACTCCTCAAATGGTCAACCAGTTGCCATAAGCAAAGTTGGAATTAAAATATGAAGAAGACATTGCTGCATCATAAACACTAGAGACCTAGATGAGGTTGTTGACAGTATGATAAAGGTACATATGAAAATAATAGAAAAACTTAATGGGCAAGAATGCCTAGAGGTACCTACGTATGGATTGGAAAAGGCTGTGAAGGAGTTTAAGGCAATATTTTCACCATGTTTGGAAAACCCTGCAACACATCTTAGCACAAAAATGATTGATTCAATGATGGAAATAGGGGCTAAGATCAAGAAATATCAGAAAAGAGTTAAGGATTTGGTGACAAAAGAGAAGAAGTTGCAAGAGGGAGTCAAAGCACAGGAATTTACATGGGAAAAAAGCTAAGAGAGTAATTTTGCAGAGTACCTGAAGGAATAAAAGGATATTGAAAAGAAGATATGTTAAGTAAGAATGCGATCGGAGGGTATCATCGACCAAAGTCAACAAACAAGAAGTCAGCGGGAATATTTTATTTTGAAAAGATTCCAAAGGCATCCTTTGGGCCGATCAAAGATACCATTGAGATATTTTGTAAATGGTTAGGGATTGATTCATACCATTGATTTCAAAATTTTGAATGTTGACCATTGATTGGATTTTGTAACCATAGCAATAGGAAGCTTCAAAGTAAATATAAGAAGCTCTGCTACTTGTATCATATTACACAGTGATTTTAGAATTTTAGCTTGAGCTTGTAATTTGTCAAAGTTTATTGAAATAGAGAAGAGATTTCTTTTAGTTTAGAAAGGAGGTCACCTATGTCTGCATTAAGGAGTGCGTGGAATGTTTGGTCTCCTTAGTGTATCTGTAAAAACATTTGTAGGTTTTTCTAGTGATTTGATCAATGAAATAGAAGTCATTCTTACATTGCAAATTTTATATGACTTTGTGCTTTAAATAAAGGTGAATTCAAAATTATGCATCTATTATAGAGTGTTTTTTGATCTGAACTTTTATTTGAAGTATTACTCTTTGAAATCTTGCAATCTCTTATGTATGTTCATGAAAATGTTCAGGACTTTACATTTACAGATTTGATTGTGTTGAGTTGTTCAGATTACTATATTCTTTAAAATGTGAGTAACAGAACATTTAGATCCTGTATGAAGTGGTACTTTAATTTGAGTTTCTCTAACTTTTCTCCAACAATTGAGAACTAATTAGCTTAAATGCATAAATCTGAAGGAAGTTGTCATACATTTGAATAAAGAATGAGGAATTGTAGTGATATTTGACAATTTTCATATTAATTTGAAAGGCAAAGTTTATTTTACTAAAATTCATTTAAAGCTTTGTGGTACAATAGTGAATTTATACAAAAGAATGAATACTTTGTTGATATTTGCAACAATTTGCATAGTTTGAAGTCCAGTAAGTCACTAATTACTTCAATTTGTGTAAGGCCCCTTGAATATTACAATTTCACATTAACATGTTGGATTATCCACAAGGTCAAGACCTGACCATACAGAAACTTGAGATTAAGAATTCTTAGTCAATTCTTCATATCTTCTAAGATAGCTAAGGTTCCTTTTTGAATTCTAACTTTTGTTATGAATGTGTAAAAACAATCATCAATAGTAAGGAATAAGGCAAGGTTGGTATGTAAAGGCTAGTATCAAGTGGAATAAATTGATTTTGAAGAAACTTTTGCTCCAATTGCAAGGATAGAGGCAGTTAGATCATTTCTTGCATTTGTTGCCTTCAAAGATTTTAAACTATATCAAATGGATGTGAAATTAGCTTTTCTGAATGGAGATTTAGAGGAAGAAGTCTACATTAAACAACCAGAAGAATTTCAGTTGTCTGATCAGAGAGATATGGTTTGTAGATTGAGAAAAGCCTTGTATGGACTCAAACAAGCTCTAAGACCCTGGTATGCTAGATTGGACAAGCACTTGCTTAAGCTAGGATTTAGCAAAGGTATTGCTGATACTAATCTCTACTTCAAAATTGACCATGAGGACATTCTAATTGTCAAAGTTTTTGTTTGTGATATCATTTTTGGTGGAAATGATTGCATGTGTAAATCATTTGCTAATCAGATGAAAAGTGAGTTTGAGATGTCAATGTTTGGTGAGATGAATTTCTTCCTAGGTCTGCAAATTGTTCAATCAGATAAAGGCATCTTCATATCTCAGTCCAAGTATGTAAAAGAATTGCTAAAGAAATTTGGAATGGAAGAATCAAAGCCAGTGGTTACACCTATGGTAACCAGATGCAATATAGATCAATGATTGGAGGACTACTTTTCTACTCAGACCAGACCTAATGTCATGAATGCAGTTGGACTTGTTGCTAGATTTCAAGCTGATCTAAAAGAATCCCATGTTATGGTCGTCAAAAGAATTTTTAGATATCTCAAGGGGATAATTGATTATGGACTGTCATATCCAAAGGATAATAAATTCACTCTTCATGCATATATAGATGTTGATTGGGTAGGAGATGTGGATGATAGAAAAATTACTAGTGGTGGTGCATTCCTCTTAGGGAGAAGACTGGTCTCTTAGATAAGCAAAAAACAAGAGGCAATATCTCTGTCTATTGCAAAAGCAAAGTACATAGCAGCAGTAAATTATTGCACTCAGGTTTTGTGGATGAAGCAAATGTTGAAGGACATCAGAATGCTGTTTGAGGAGCCAATCACAATTTTCTATGATAACTCTAGTGCAATAAGCATCTCAAAGAATCTGGTATTGCACTCAAAGACAAAGCATATATCAATCAAGTTTCATTTCTTGAGAGAGAAAGTAAATGAAACTGAAGTCAAGTTGGAGTTTGTACCTTCCAAAGATTAGATTGCAGACATCTTCATCAAGCCTCTTCCCAAGGATACTTTTGAGTATCTCAGAGAGAAGTTAGGGGTTATTAACCCTCCTAAGCAAAACTAAGATGCATTAAGGTGCATTAGTCCGGTGGGATTCACATCCATATCTTGTGATCTAGATTGATGTTAAGGAGGTACTACTCAAAGGAGGAGTAGTCAATATGCAAATTTTGGGATCAGTCTAAAGCAAAAAGGGAGAAAAGAGAGCAAATATGTGCCCTTTGCCATTCATGTCAAAGGGGGAGAGAAGTCATGTGAAAAACTAGTTGCTGATGTGAGGGGGAGCAATAAAGAAAGTAGTTGCAGAAGTGAGAAGAGAAAGGGGGAGAAGTTTTTGTCTTGATGGTTAGATTCAGTTTTTCACATCACATGTTGCCATCAATGACAAAGGAGGAGATTGTTGCAAATATGTCTCTAAGTGGTGTTGTCATTGATGTCAACATATTCTTGTTGCCATTAGTGTCAACTATATCCTTTTGTTGTTAGTGTAGAAGACCGAATTGTTGAGAATATTGAGAAAATTAATAAACATCAAAGCATGTAGATCATGTGGACATGTAGAGGATTGTCATAGGTTGCTCCAATTAAGTTTTGAGAAGTCTGCATGAAGATCTGAAGGAGTTATGGCCATCTGAGTAGAACTGGTTCCTGTAATAATTAGGAAAGACAGAGTGACAGGAATGAGGTCCGGATTGCTCCGATAATATAAGATTATGATCTGCAGATCTAAAGGCATGTTTGGGAAGTTAGTGTGTATCATCAACTCTAGTGGTATGTGGTTTCGAGGTCTACAATCTATCCTTCCAATCTGACAATCGTGGCAGAGTGTGTTCTTGAGGTTCTGGAGGAAGATTCAAATGTTTCTGATAATATAGTTTAGAGTGAATGTTATTGATGATTCCAATGTGCTTGTGGAGGTCTCGGGATCATGTAGCTACTATGTTGGAGATCCACATTGAAGTTTGAGCTTGTTGATTGAAGATTTCTTCTTAAGGTTAATATTCTTCCCAGTCTTGGCCAACCGGATGTTCCTAGCCTATTGTAGATGCCTTAACGCATTTCTATGAAGCATGAAGTGGTTGTAGAAGTAGATTCAATTCTCAGTTGTAATTGGTTGATAGTGTGATGATCTGCGTCAAGTTTAGCCAACCTTGTTGATCATTCCAAGGTTGATGAAGTATATAAATACTTGTTGAAGAAGTATTGAAATTATCCTTGTGCAAAATAGATAAAATTTGAAGGAAGGATCAGGAGTAGAGCAAAGAAGAAAAGGAGTGAGAGCATTGTAGAGTGTGAAGAAGAGTTGGAGACAAAGAAAAAGTTCTTGAGCATTCATTGAAACTAAATTAGGCATGAAGTAGATGTTAACTCTCAGTTAATTCTTTCTAAATAAATTTTGTAGGCAGTGAGCCTCTCCTTTTGAGCAGTGAGCTCTGGACAGTGCGCCCGAAGGAATGTGCCTTCTATTTTTCTAAGTACTTTTAACAGGGTATGCATTTTGTGGGTTAACCCACACCGTGGTTTTTCCCTTAACCAGGTTTCCATGTCAAAATCTTGGTGTCAAATGTGTTGATTATGTTTTTTCTCTTATGTTGTTGATTCATGCTTAAATGTTTGCATTACTAATCTAATAATAAGATAACAAATAAGGTTAAAGGCATACAAGTTTTTAAGGGACAACTAATTCACCCCCCCTCTTAGTTGTCTAGTTCCAACAGTAGGTTGTTCTTCAGGAAATTACTATGTCAGTGGGAGTCCAAACCCTAGCATGTATCATGGTAAACCCTACAATAGTCAGTTTGTTGCAGTTCATGTATAACTAGTCACAAATAAGAACTTTGAAATTTTTTGTGAGAGATATATGGCTAGCACATCAAGTCTGAGATTAAATGGTTCAATGGTCAAAACTTTGAACTATAGAAATTAAAAATGGATGATCTTCTAGTGGAGAGAGATCAACAGGTTGCAGCATCTTCTTTGGATTATCCATCAAGTATGTTTGATGGAGATTAGGTAAAATTGGATAAAAAGGCTAGGAACACTATTCGATTATGTCTTTGAGATTCTATGCATATGAATATGTTTGACGAGTAGACTACTCAATCATTATGGAAGAAGATAGGTACATTATATCATTCCAAGAGTCTGGTTAATAAACTTGCCTTGAAAAAGATTTATTCTCTAAAAGTTATAGAAGGAGACTCAATAAATGATCATTCAAACACCTTCAATATGTTGTTAAGTCAACTTATGTCAATAGGAGTCAATATATAAGAAGATGTTAAATGTGTTGTATTACTTTGTTCCTTACCCGATTCATGGGAAAACTTGATAATGTCTATTAGTAGTAATGTTGTGTCACTCAAACTAGAGAATATGATATCAATTTTGTTCAGTGAAGAAATTAGGAAGAAACCCATAGATGAAACTTCTCATAATGCCTTAGTTGTTAGATGTAGGTCTAAGGAGAAAGGGAGTAAGAAGAAGAATGGGAATAAGAAGTCAAAGGGAAAGGGCAAGTCAAAGTCTCTAGGTAAACAAAAACTAAAATGTTAGAATTGTGGAAAGAGAAGCCATATTAAGAAGGATTACAAGTCCAAGAAGAAGGATGATTCTTCTAATAGATCCTCAAATAATGATGAATATAGCAGTGATGTTTTCATTTATGATAATGTCATTAGTAATGACTCTTGGTTGTTTGACTTAGGTACATCTTATCATATGACACCTCATATAGAGTGGTACTTTGAATACACAAAGTGTAATGAAGGTCATGATTTTATCAGTGTAAAATCTCTTTGAAGATATTTGATTGAGGAAAGATGAAGGTAGCCTTCATGGACGGAAGAGTGATAACACCTAAATATTCTACACATTCTAGGTTTACCTAGGAATCTTATTTCTATGTCTAAAATGATAGAATTGGGGATACATGTTACCTTTGATGGTAAAGGTTGTAGGTTGCAAGAGATAACTTGGTTCTTGCTAAGAGAGTATGACATGATACTCTATTCAAGTTGGATGCATTGAGCTTTGATAGAGCTCTATGAATGCTTTGATCACTTGAGAAGTAAATTGAGGTCCTCAGTCTGGGATTATACTTCTTGGGGCTCCAAACCTCAAGAAAATCTAGTTGTACAAGAAATCAACAACTTTGTCTTCCCTAGCAACCTACAAGGCTTGAACTTCTACCCATTTTGTCACATAATCAATACACACTAAAATGTATTCTTTTCCTACTAATGCTAGAGAAATGGGTCCAACAAAATCTAGATGCCACTATTCAAATGGTTCTAAAACCACCTAAGGGTGTAGTGTCATTTCATTTTTGAATGGGGGTTGTCCCATCCTCTGACATTGTCACATTGTCTTACATACCTTTTTACATCCTTATGCAAAGATGACTAGTAATAACCTGCTCCCAACACTTTATGGATGGTTCATTGTGTAGAGTACTCATCATGGAATGCCCTCATGACATAAAAAAATTCATCATCTCTTAAGCACTTGCATAATACAAAGTCAGGACCACATTTGAACAATAGACCATTCAACTATTTATAGGATAATCTTTCTTTCATCAATTTCTTCCTTTTTTTTGCAATAAATTATGGAGGTAACAAGCCTGTGGCTAGGAGATTAGCTATATCAGAAAACCAAGGGGTTGTTTTCAACACAACAAATAAATGTTCATCTAGAAAACCATCCTCCACAAGTGCATTTTCTTCTTCTATATGCAGTGTAGACAAAAAGTTAGCAACGAAGTTAAACTTCCTTGGATTGTCAAAAATGGTAATGTCAAACTCTTGTAATAATAGTAACCACCTAATAATCCTTGCATTGACAACTAATTTTTTCATTAAGTATTTAATTGCTACATGATCAATGTGTACAAAGATCTTGTATCCTATGATATAACGCCTAAATTTGTTGATAGCATATATTACAGCCAGGAATTCCTTTTCTATGGTGGTATAATTTTTTCAGCAAGAGTTATATTCTTATTGATGTAATAGATGGTATACATTTTTTTTCCTTCCTCTTTTTGTCCTAGGACTGCTCTTATTGACTCATTAGATGCACCTATTTGAATGTGGAAAGGGATAGTCTAATTAGGTGCTCTTAGAATAGGGGTGTGAGTCAGTTTCTCCTTGATAGTTTGGAAAGCAATTTGGCATTCTTATGTCCAAAGGAACTTAGTATCTTTTGTGAAAAGGGAGAACATAGGAGTGGCTATTTTACTATAATTTTCAATGAACTTCCTATAATAGCCAGCATGTCCCAAGAAACTCCTTACATCAGTCTAATTTTTAGGAGTGGGTAATTGTCTGATTACTTCCACTTTGCCATCCCCTCAGCAGATATGTGATGGCCAAGTACAATACCTTGTTCCACCATAATGAAGCACTTCTCATGACTCAAGGACAAGTGGTTTTCTCACAACATTTTAGGACTCTATCTAAATTTTATAGGGCATCCTCAAATGTGTTTCCATAAATAGTGAATTCATCCAATACTGCTCGTTGGAAGGTGGTTGGTGCATTGTAGAGTCCAAATGGGAGCACTCTATATGAAAAGGTCCCCCAAGGATAGGTAAAGGTGGTCTTATCTTAGTCCTCAAGTGCAACTTGGATTTCATTGTATCCACTAAAACCATCCAAGAATGAAAAGCATTTTCCCCCTGCTATATTGTCTAACACTTGGTCAATGAATGGCAAGGGGGAATAGTCCTTTTTGGTAGCCTTATTAAATTCCCTATAATCAATACATACTCTCCACTTCCCATTCTTTTTGGGCACTATGAACAACGGCAACACCCACTGGTTATCTGAGATGGGATAGTTGAAGCCAACTTACAATGACTTTTCTATCTCAGTTTTCACAATTTCTTTTAGTGCAGGGTTCAATCTTCTCTGAGGTTGTTTGATAGGATTCACATATTTTGTATATATGTGGTGAGTGTAAATCTTAGGAGGTATGCCACTCATGTCCTTATGTTCCCAAGCAAAAGCTGTTGAATGGGATACTAAAATATTAATAAGGTTTACCTTCTTCTCTGTTGTTAACTAAGTATCGATGTTAAGTGTTTTACCATGTAAGATCATAATTTACTGTGTGGTTTGTTCCATAGATGTTCCTATTCTACATTTTGGATTTTGGTGTTTAGGGGGCAAGAATGTGGAAGCAATAGATGAAAGGTGGCAAGGTCTCTATAGAAAGTTTCTCCACAAGGTATAACATTGGCAAGGGTACAATGGGCTGCAATAAAAAATTCTTGCCTTAAATCCTGAGTGAGGTCCATTGTGTCCCCTTTGATTAGGATGTGAGTTATGTCTTCAAGGGTATCATAATCTATTTCCCCTTCCAATTCCCCTAAGTGCTCTGTAATGGTCACCATGCCTAGGGAGGCACTATTTTCTCCAATGGTTGGTTCATCTACCCAAACTTGTCCTGAGTACCGGATAGATGGTTTGGTTGGGGGATACAGGGAGATCTTTTCCATTCCCATTCCATTGGATATGACCATTTCACTTGTTCTATAGTTAATTGATGTTGTTGCAGTGGCCATCCAAGGCCTTCCTAAGATTAAGGGGTAAGCATTTTTATGGTTCCTTGGTTCCAGAATTAGAAAATCCACAGAGTATTCCCATGATTCTATCATCACATGTACAACCTTAAGCACTCCCTTGGGAATTTCCATTGATTGATCAACCAACTACAGAATGACAGAACTAGGTTGCATACCTATGAGAGACAGATTATCATAAGTTTGGACTATCATCACATTGATTTCCGCTCCTAGATCAACCAACACATTTGATATCTCAGTTCCTACAATGTAGACCGTGATAATGGGGTTCCTAGGGTCACCATATTTAGGGAGGAGTATTTCCCCCATTAGCAATTTGACTACTTTTTCTTCCACTAGAATGGTTTTAGATGGGTTGTCTTTCGACCCTAAGTCCTGACACAATGTTTCTTAATAAATTGATTAAGCTTGGGAACATCTCTGATGGCTTGGAGTAGTGGTATCTCAATATTCAATTATTTGGTCTCCTAGAGTAACTCTGATTCTTTAGTGGTTTGTATTTGGTTTGATGGTATTTTTTTGGTTTTTTGAGGGGTAGTGTGTTTTAACCATTCAGGGAAGGGTGCCTTACTTGCAGTCTCTAGAGAGGCTCCAGAGTGGGACTCTAGACTAACTCTGAAGTGCATCTCTGGAGGAACTCTGGAGTGTTCTGCAGATTGTTTTTCTGGCATCCTAGTGGAAATAATCTCCTATGGGAGTTGTTCTAGTTCATCAGTGATTTCAACTATCATGGGGGAAATGGTCTTGGTAAAACTTTCCTTGAGTGTAGATAGAGGTTATTTAGGTATATTGCATTTACTCTTGTTGTGTTTTCTTGATTAGTTAGGTAAATTTCTCCCCCTTATTTATTATGTTTAGGATTTTCCGTAGGCTGAGTAGGGAGAGGTGGTTGACTAGCAGGTTCATTTTGTTGTTGTGTATTCATTGGACCTATTAGTAGGGCTTACTGATGATTAGGGAATTTTCTTTGTCAATTTTGATAAGGTTGACTAAATTTTTAATGGGAATTCCACTGAGGTGCATAATGAGGTTGACATTATGGTGGTCCTTGTTGATTCTGCCAGGTCTGATTTCCCCATTGTTGGTTAGACTAGGGTTGATTTAACCATTGTTTATCTTCTCATTGTTGGTTAAGGCATGGATGGGTTTGCCATTGTTGGCCGTGCTACTCTGGTGGATAGAATTGGGAAGGTTGTATGGGTCCATTCCACTATGGATTCCATTGTTTAACCCCCCCATTTGTAGCACCTCTATAAGACTGTTGATGTGGATACGAGGGATTGTCATGTGGTTTCTAGACAATGTAGTTCAATTCTTCATCAATTTGGGTGTTTTTCTTTGTCAACCTTTTCAAAGAAGAAAGTTGATCACACTAGTCAGTATGGTGGCTTTTGTCACAAATTTTGCAAACCTCAATCTTGTCTAAGGAGCATTCTCTCAAAAGATGTTTTTTTCTACACCTAGGACAACTTAAATGGACAATGGTTCTGTAGTTCTATTTTTTACTTGAATTCCATCCAAGGTGGTGTTTAATTGATTGAGGATGTCCATTTCAAGATTAGCAAGTTCCTCCATCAATTGACCTATATCATCCTTTCCTTTAGCAGATTTGGGTGTCCTAATGTCACCCTACATTCTAAAGTAATTCCTACAGATTTCTTCTATGTTTGGTGTGTTCAATCAGTTAATGTTTCCCTTCCCCTTGAAATCCAAGGATTTCTTTGATTCCTTTTCTAATCCCCTAAGGAATAAGGCTTTGGCCAAATTATGTTCCATGGGATTCCCATATCTTTGAAAAGTAAAATGAATCTATCTAGGTAATCTTCCAAGCTTTCATCCTCCTATTTAGTTCTAAAAAGCTCATCTTTCCTATCACTAACCCGACAGTAGTCTTGATATTTTTCAAGAAAGTTGGTTTCCATATGTCCCAATGAATGTATGGAATCAGGGGTTAAACCCATAAATCATCTCATGGTAGAGTCTTTGAGAGTGAAAGGAAACAACTTTATTTTATGATTATCAAAACCATAATCATAAGTCTGACATAATACCTTGAATTCAAAAATGAATTTGTCTCTGAATGTAGGAAGGTTAGATGGAGAGATGTTTTTCATAGGGGCATTATCCTGAGGATCAAGAACTATAGGGTAAGAAAAAGTCTGGCTAGGAACCCTTTCCCCCATAGGATCTGGTTTTTCATTCCTATCATTATTGTCCATTGCTAGAGGCCTAAGAAGAAAATCTCCTAGGAAATTAGCTTGGGTTTGATCCTATAATCGTTGAATAAATTTTGGGATTTCGTGATGTTGGGGAAGTGCAAAAGATCTTAGTCGTGATGATGCTTCCAAGATAGTTGGTGATTGATTTTCCTACTCAATAGTGTCCTCTTGCCCTTCACTACTCTCACCTATGGTTTGTGTTGGCAGTTTATGTCTTTTAATGAATCTTCCTAAAGAATCTCTAGGCCTAAACATGCAAGTATTGTTCTAACCCTAATCAGGACTACTAATTTAAGTATCTACTAACACTATTTTTCCTCGGCAATGGCACCAAAAATTTCAAGGGTCATTGTACCTTGCATTTAAATATCTTTATTTGTCAGTCTAGGGTAGTGTACCTATGGCAATTTGCAATAGAACTAACAACTAACAGTCCCACACTATTTCCTAGAATTAAGCTAATTTCCTAATCAAGCTCATAGCCTGACTCATTACTTAGAAAATACATCTAAATGCTAGAAACTAAATTTGATAAATAATCACACACATTTGCTGGAAAGAAGTCTAACTAAGAAGGAATAACTAGTGACTAAGATTTAATCTAGATTTCAATAATAAATTGTAAAACAAAAAAGTAAATCATACCGAAGAAAGACTTATTTTAAGAATGAAAACACCAATTAATCTATCAAGTTGGAAAAAGATAAACATAAATGAAATACTAGCCTCTCTCCATAAGTGGGAGTGGGCCCTTGCTCCACACCTTTGGAAAGGAGACTAGACTAATGACTTAGAATTAGGGGTACCGAATTATCTGCTCCTTTATTACAGATTGTTCAGAAACATCATATGCATGCAATTGACACACAGATTCGAAGGTCCTTTCAATCTTTCTTTTTCAACAACAAAAAGACTAACTATCTTCCTAATTCTAATCCCCTATATATTAAGTGTCATTCTGATACATATTCTTAAAGTCCTTATTCCCTGTTGTAGTTCATTACAAATATCCATGTCTTATTACACAATTCATGCAAAATATTGAAAGATAATATGGTGACACTACATGTGTCACAAGAGTTCAACTGGAGTTTGTAAAGAGGCCTTAAGAGCTAATAAAAGAGGAATAGAAGTGAACAGAAATAAACAAAATTGATGGCCTCTTTATTGCACGGCTACATTTGGGACTCCAGCTCATGGTATGAACCTTGTTATCCTAAGTGTAGTTCCCTTTTCTCTAAAATCTCTGGTCACTCATGGTAAACATGCCAACTATAGTTCTTTCCTTAGCTATTGATGTCTTCTATCAAGCTCCAGAGTCTTTTAAGAGGAATTCTAGAGCTATCTCCAAAGGTCAAATACCTACACACAAAAAGGGGTATATTTCTGCAAGATTCTTTTAGTGACCATCCACAGTCCTGAAACCATATAACTATGCAACTACCACAATATAATACTTATTTCTAACAAGATTAAACAAGATTTATACTGATTTCTATGGTACAACCTATTGGTACCTGCATGAACAGTCAAGTTTCAAGCATAAATTTTGCAGGCACCCTCCCAAAAGTCCAAAAAATTTCTAAGTATTTGGGCCTCCTCATCATATTTCAAAGGTAACCTAATATTTCTTAAGGAGAGGAGGTCATCATCATCATGTTTCTAGTTATCACCCTGGTGTTTCTTACATGGGTCATTTTTCATGCCAACCTGATTTTCTGAAGCGTGGGTGATATTTCTAATATCAGTCATATTCAAACATCACCCCGATGTTACAATGAAGCTATAGTGCAACCCGATATTCTTGTGGGGGGTGATATTTCAAATATCAGGTGATCTTACGAATATCACCCCACCAAATGTCACCTTATGCAGACATGACGATTACGTCATCTAGGTCCGAGGGGGGTCATATTTATAATATCAGTCATCTTACGAAGACCACCCCGATATATTGCAATGTGATGGTGATGTCATCAGGATATTAATGGACATGATCAGGTGGATCATCGACGAGACATATGGTATCGGCTAAGCAGGAGGATCTTCCTCCGACCCATCAGGGTGTGCCGATGAGGGTGAATATCGGGGTGATATTTCACATGAAGGTAAGGTTGGTCATCAGGCTAGTTTCCAAATATCAGGGTGATATTTTGTATCAGGTTATATTTTCCCGCGGGGTGATATTTCTCGCAGGGTGATATTTCACATCAGGGTGATGTGAAATATCAGGGTGATATTTCATATCAGGTGAACATGCAGGTGGCTCACTGATATCAGGGGTCTGGCTGACGGGATATCATGCGGGAGGATGATGATGAGGTTTATACTAGTGCCGCCGGGAGCAAAATCATTGACATCATATATACTCACGACCATGCATATAAAGTGTTCAGGAGGTCGCCACGGGGTGCATGTGGGATAATTAGTTCCCACATGATTTGAAATATCAGGATGATATATCTTGGCGGGAAAGTTTCAAGAGCGCACAGTTAACTATTTTTCCCAAGGCCGTGGGTTGGTGTGCCATTAATGGTGGATGTTACAGGGTGTGGGCGATGGCGTGGATGGATCAACCACCTGATTGAGGTTGTGAATCCCCAGGCAGTGGCGCAAGGCTTGAGACCTCCCTTGTCCCTTCCTCTACCTGCTGCATTCAATGTTGAGTGCCATTCTCTCATGGAACTGTATCTGGTGAATTTTGAATCGCCCAGTAATTAATGTTGAGTACCTCTCTACTGTATATAGCAAACTGTGTTACTCATTTGTTGTGGTTGAAGACTTGGACAATTTTTTGTGTGAATAACGAAATACAGAGCATTTCCTGGTTCTATCTCTTTGGAGTCTATGAGTTGCATGATGAATGTATTTTGCACATATGTTCAGTTTCATTGTTGCT
Organism: Cunninghamia lanceolata; assembly: GCA_027924645.1. Classification (NCBI taxonomy): domain Eukaryota; kingdom Viridiplantae; phylum Streptophyta; class Pinopsida; order Cupressales; family Cupressaceae; genus Cunninghamia; species Cunninghamia lanceolata. The sequence continues at coordinate 14,700,849 of BSBN01000193.1, forward strand.
TCATATGAAAAATGTTGTAATGCATGTGTTTACCTGTCTATCTCCTCTGTTGCATGCCTTCCTTCTTTTAAATCTGGTTGCTAAGGGTTTCATAGATTCTAGGGTATAGATTTCTATACTACATGCTTGATCTTTAGACTTCCATTCAAGGAGTGGATTAAACTATTTTAGGTCAAAGTATGGAGAAGGCTGTATGTCAGCAGGGATATCTATAAGTATAGGTAGCTAAATACCCATTCCTGGGTGGTATTTGTAAGGCAGATACTAGTTTCAACCCCTTGAAACTTGAATGCTAGTTGCAAACCATCTCTTGTATACGTCTAGTTGACTCCTTGCCCTGAGATAGGCACCGGTCTGCTTCTAGGTCAGTAGTTATGATCCAAAGCCCCTGTCTTGCATCCAAAGCATCAAACCAATCATTCCACATTTTTAACCTATTAGTTGTAGGAGTAAGATTAGGAACCCCTGCATACTCTCATCCTTAACCAGACACATATGTCCAAGAATGTTGCTAACCTTGTGATTTGTCACACAAATCTTGGTCCACACATGAGAGTATTCTGCCTGTTGTTGTCAAGCTAAATCTTTCTGTCATAGGGCAAGTCAATGTTACATCTTTAGTAAATAGGAACACCACCCTTGGTGCAGCAGAACCAGAAGTGAAGGGGAGGTAGCTCACGCAACGTCCCGTATCTGTTGACCGAATATGCCTGTGCATTGGAACTGGCAAACCCTCTACTGATTCGGGAAAAATAACCAACACAACCAAGGTATGATGAATCTATAGGGTAGAAAAGGGAGATAAATTAGTATGTATAATGAGTTCTACCTATCACTCATCACATGGGAACTCAAATATTTGAAATTATTAATTATAATGACTATAAAAAAAATTTGTATTAATTGATTTAGATTTGTAGATTCATGCTTATCCTAGAATAAGAACTTCATGTTAGTACATAAATCTAAAAACCACCTTTAAGAAAACATAAATATTAAAATTGAAACTTTAGAAAGTTCAAAGTCATTGTAAAATATTTCTAGCACAACTAGCAATGCAATGAGATATCAATTGCTATAGTATCTAGCTATAGGAAGTAATAATAAGTTAGGTGATAGCCAAAAAATTAAAATTTCAGTCAACAATTAAATCTAAAAACCACCTTTAAGAAAACATAAATATTAAAATCAAACTTTAGAAAGTTTAAAGTCATTGTAAAATATTTCTTCCCCAACTAGAAATGTAATGAGATATCGATTGCTATAGTATCTAGCTATAGGAAGTAATAATAAGTTAGGTAATAGCTAAAAAATTAAAATTTCAAGCAATCAACCATTTTCTAGTTCTTGTGGTTTGGGTTCTCAACACTATAATCGACCATTCTTTAGATATTTGACTTTGGCTATACCATGATTTTCATCAGGGAACAAGCCATACAAAGAGTTTTTGGAGGTTAATAAAAGGCAGGAGCTCTCAGGCTATGTAAGGGATCCTAGACACAAGACACCTCTATTGAAAAAGGCTCAAGGGAAGAAAGTTAGATTTCTGGACGAAGTTCAAAGATCTATTGATAACGGGTCTCGGAGGCCCCAAAACACCTCTTCCAAAAATGTAGGATCTTCTAGGAGAGCTTATCATCCTCACCGAGAGCTTTTAAAGCCACAATGAGAGGCCTTTTATGCCTATAAGAACAAACTTAACCATTCTTCCCACCGAAAGAAGTTCCAACCTAACAAATGGAGATCATTCTTTAGGTAGAGAAGTTGGAAAGGCTTTGGGAGGCACATAAGAAACAAGGAAAGATATTACAAGACTAGTCCATACAAGCCTCCCTTGATAAATGTTAAACAGGCTCAAGGGAGAACTACTGCTCCCAAACCCATATTCAAAAAGGTGACAAGCAGGGAGGAACATCAAGAGATCTACATCCCCCTCAATAAGGACTTCTTAAAAGCGAGAGTTTCTCTTCTTCAGGAGGTTGCGTTAATCTATAAGCTCTTATCTCCCCATTTTTCTGTGCATGAGTTCAAGTGGTAACAGTTAAATTGGCCACAAGTGAGGGAGTTTGTGGTTCTGGGGAAGGGATTTTTCTCTTTTGTTTTTCTTAGTAAGGAGGTCAAAGATAAAGTTCTCTCCAAGAAGGTCTGGAAGTCTGACAAAATGACCATTTTTTGTCTTGACTAACTTTGATGTAAACAAGGAGAAGATCCTGATTCTGCCCTATTGGATTCAAGTTACCAATCTACCAATGGAATATAGAGATCCTAATATCCTATGGACTATAGGGAACTCTTTGGGTATATGCCAAGATATCGTTATTAACTCAAACATTCTCTGGTCCTCTACTATTAGAATATGTGTAGTTAGGGAAACAAAGGATCTCCTACCCAAGTGTATTAAGCTTCAAAATGACGAGGGAGTTTGGACTCAAGACATCATTTTCAAAGAAGGATTGGACAATGCTCAATATCTCCAAACATATGTCTATTTGGGGGAATTAAGGATAGAGGATAATCTTAATCCTTCTAGTTTGGGAGAGATTCAAGACATCCTCGCTACAACTGGTTTCATCCTAGCCAACCAAGATGACAAGGAAAACTCTCAAAAGGTGGAAGAGAGTCTAGCCCATAATGTAGAGACCACATCTAAAGAGGCCCTGGCATTGGCAGTGGAAACATGTAATATTGAAGTCAGTGCAGGTGAAAAGAATTTATGTGGATCTCTACCAGAAGATGCTCTTGAGGTATCAAGATGTAGTAAAATCTCCATGATGGATGACACTCCTAATGGGGATAAGTATCTTAAAGACACATAGCAACAGACATAGAAGTGATCACTCATTTGAACTCTAAAGATAATTTCACAGTTGGAGAATTGCATGAGAATACTGATATGTAGGATGAGAGATTGGAAACTCTACTGTAAAAAGCCCTGAATAAGGTGATGAGTGACATCTGTGAAGATCTTGCAGATGAACTACTTTCTAAAAATGGGCCAGATCAAGCAATGGTCAAACTAGGCATTTCCCAATTAGTATTTGACAAAAAAGAGGCAGTGTGTATGTCGGTGTCAATCAAAAAGAGTTCTAAGCACAAGAAAAACAAGACATGGGATATGATTGTGTTAGGTAAACAGGCCACAATAGAATTTTTTTTAGAAAGAGGGGAGTGAATAGCTCCCCTCAGGAGCAATGCAAGTTCTTACATGGAATGTTAGGGGCATTAATGCCCCTAACAAAAGACATCTCATCAAATCGCAGATTGATGAGGCTAAAGTAGACATTCTACTTCTTTAGGAAACTAAACTTACTTATGACCAGGGCAATCAAATTTTTAGCAAATGGATGAATTAGAACTTTGTTATATCCCTGGCAGAAGGTGCTTTAGGAGGATTGTCGATTCTATGGAGGAAACACATACCGAGTATGGAATTGGTGGGTGTTAGAAATAATTGGATCTTGGGAAAATTTCCCAACCTTTTGGAAGAAAAAGACCTTTGGATCTTTTGCATCTATGGCCCAATGGGAACGGTTCAAAAAGTGTGCCTATGGAATCATATTAGCAATCTTTTATGCATTATAAGAATTGAGAAGATCATCCTTGGAGGATATTTTAATGCAATTCTGGAGGGCGATGAGAAATTAGGAGGAATTTATCATCCATCTAAAATAAATGAGGACTTCAAGAGCTTCATCCAAAACTATAAGTTGATTGACTGTAAACCAAGGAATGGTAGATTTACCTAGACCAACAAAAGGAAAGATTTTCTAAGGATGGCTGAATGACTAGATAGATTTCTAATCTCATGCCAATGCATGCAAGATAATTTGATATTTCAAATAGACATCATCTCCTTGGTGGGATTTGATCACTTCCCTATCAAATTGACTATTGGTAAAGAGGTAAGATTAGGCATTAGCCCCTTTAGATTTCAAGATATGTGGTTAAGAGACCCAAATGTTATCCCTCTTATTAAAAATGGTGGTTCAAATTGTCGTATATCAAAGGTTCCAAAATCTTTCAATTAGAAAACAAGATTAACTTTGTTAAGAAGGAGATCAGTGAGTGGAATCATTTACACTTCAAGAATATTTTCAAGGAGAAAACTAGGTTGTAGGAAATCAAAACAAATGCTGATGTATCCATAGCAGTGGGTATGAATGCGGAGAGATTTGAGAAGGAGAAATCCCTGAGGAATGAGCTTGAAGAAATCCTTTCTAGAGAAGAAGCTTATTGGCATTATAAGTCTAGGGAGTCCTGGTTAAAGGAAGGGGATAGAAACACATCATTCTTTCATCTATCATCCAAGGTGAGACATGACTCAAATTCCATTCATTTTATCAAGAAGGCGGATGGCTCCATTTTAAGAGCTCAATCAGAGATAAAGGCATATGCTAAGAAGATTTTTGAGAACCTACTTTCACAATCGCCTTGCCCTCAGCCTCCAAAGCTCAATGACTTTAGCATTCCCAAGCTAGTCAATGACCAACATAATGCACAATTGATGAAGGAACTCACCCTAAAAGAAATACATGTGGCATTCTTCTCTTTGTCATGGGATAAGGCCCCTAATCCAGATGGATGGTCAGGAAGCTTTTTTAGCACATGTGGGATATAGTGGGGAAGGATATTCTGCTAGTAGTGGAAGAATCGAGGAAATTTTGTAATGTCCTCAAGATATGGAAAAAGACCAACATTATACTTATCCTAAAGAATAACTCTCCTTCTTCATTTGAGGAATTTAGGTCTATCTCTTTATGCAACTTTGTGTATAAAATAATTTCCAAAGCTATTGCCATTAGACTGGCCTCTCTCCTCCTAGAAATCATTTCAAAGGAATAAGGGGGCTTTGTCTAGGGAAAGGAGACAACAGAAGGTGCAATCATTAACCATGAGATTCTAAATTTGATTAAGATGGAAGAGATTCCAAGTATGGTCACTAAACTGGATATGGAGAAAGCCTATGATAGAGTAAATTGGTCATTTCTAATGAATATGTTGGACAAGTTTGGCTTCTTAGCTCCATGGTGAAAGTGGATCACCTCATGTCTTTCTGATGTTAGTATGGAAATTCTTTTGAATGATAGAGAAATTATTCCTTTTGTATCAACCTAAGGTCTTAGAAAGGGGAATCCACTATCCCCTTATCTATTTATAATCATGTCAGAAGATCTAACTTGGGAAATCAGGGAAGCAAACCAGAGGAGGGAATCATATGGTTTAAGGATTAAGAACGTTAACATCTCCTTTACCGATGCCCTCTTCACTGATGACACAATATTATCTAGCTAAGCCTCGGTTCAAGAAGCTCACTCTATTAGGAAGATGTTGGATAAATATTATTTTTTTTCTGGTCAACAGGTTAATCCTAATAAATCCAAAGCTTTCCCATTCAATTCAAATACAAATACTTGAGCTGATATATTTGCTATTTTTGGCTACAAGGTGGAGGAACTTCCTAACAAATATCTTGGCATTCCTCTGTTTACTAGGAGAAACAAAAGGGACCTTTGGAAAGAAGTCATGAGAAAATTAAAGAGTAGAGTTGGGACGTGGAAGGGAAGATGGTTAACGCTGGCTGGGAGGATGATGCTTCTCAAAGTAGTTCTAACTATAGTCCTAATTTATTTACTGTCTAGTCTTCAACCCCCCAAAATTATTCTAACAGACTTGGAAAAGATCAACAAGTAATTCTTATGGCAAGGTGCCATGGAGACGAGGAAGATCCATTTGATATCATGGGATAAGATATGCAAACCAAAGTGTTTGGGGGGAGTTGGTATCATTAATTAAGAACTACATAATCAAGCATTGGGGGTGAAATTGTTGGGAATTAAGGTGTCTCAACCTTGGTAATTCATAGCATTAATTATTTGATTATGTATTTATTTAATTTCCCATGATGTATTTTAGGTTGCACATCCTATTTTGTCATTTAGTGTGAAGTGGCATAGTGAGTTGTCACTCCACTTGTAATGTGACTAGGATGGTCAACTCATCCCAAGTGGACATAGGAATCCCATATTGTGGTAGAGCTTTTCTGCCATGTGTTCACATCTTGTGCAGTGTGTAAGGAGTTATGATGCATAAGTGTTATGATAGATTCTATGACGTGTAAGATTCGAAAATAGAAGATTCTATGATAGGTGAGGACATGTGTCGGAGAGCATCTTTGAGGAAGGCATCTTTGGGCGCCCAAGGGAGGTTATGACATGTTGTAAGAGGAATATGTTATTTTTAGTCAGTGTATGATAGAATCTCTTACAGCTGTAAGTGTTTTCAGTTATGACAGATTCTATGACAACTGTAAGGTGTGTAAGAGCATCTGTCATAGCCTATCTTGGGACTAGGCACCCACATTGGGATGGGGTGATATGAAAAGTGTCAGAACCATGCTGTAGTGTTGGACAAGTGTCCTTAGGCATGGGTTTTGGGCCATGAGGCCAAGATGGATGCCCATCTCAAGAAGGTTCTATTTTTGCCTTTTAAACTCTATTTAAACAAGTGCTTGGATGGGAGATGCATAGTGTAATTGATAGGTACTGTTATGATGCCAGAATATCTCTAGATACGAGTGTCGAAGACTCCTAAGAAGACTTGCATTGCAAGTTTGTTGTAAACATTCTTTGTTCTAATAATGCATTGTGTAGGTTTGGAGTGTGGGGTTTTCACCTGAAAGGGTTTTCCCCACGTTATATCTTCTCTCTCTCTCTCTCTTTTGTCTACATTTTGTATGTATGTGTATTGCTGCAATATCTCTTTTGTTGTGTTAACATCACTATAATTATAAAGGTTGTAAATAATTTGCATTCATCTCTCCTCATTAGATTAGTGTAGGAAGCGATTTCCACACACCTAGCTTCCTTTCAGTTGATATTAGAGATTGATCACCTTTGGTCCTAGTTGTTGAGTAGGGGTTTTTTTAGTTGATCTTAGATTGAGTGGGAGTCTATGCAGAGTATTTTGTAATCTTGTTGTAGGAAGGAGATGGAAGACACATCTAAAAGAGTAGAGGTGGAGAAGTTTAACGGCACCAATTTTGAGTTGTGGAAACTTAAGATGGAGGATGTGCTTGTTGATTGAGATCTATGGGAATCAATTTCTAGCATAAAACCAGCGGCAATGTCACAAGATGATTGGGATCTCAAGGATCAAAAAGCTAAGGGTCTTGTGAGACTCTATTTGGCCGACTCTGTCTTGTTAAATATCCATGAGGAGAAGACCGCAAAGGAGCTGTGGAAGAAACTTGGTGATGTTTATCAAGCCAAATCCCTGGTAAACAAGTTATTCCTATGGAAGAATATTATCTAAGGATGGAAGATGGAGGATCCATTGCAAACCATCTGAATTCTTTTAACATGCTACTTGCACAGTTAACATCCATTGGTGTGAAAATGGAGGAGGAGGATCATTGCATGGCCTTGCTTTGTTCTTTGTTAGACTCATGGGATCATCTTGTTATGGCCATCAGGAGTACCACATCCACTTTCAAAATGGACGAAGTGGTGTCTTCATTGTTATCTAAAGAGATGCGGAGAAAGTCATTCAAGTTGACCAAAGAGGCTCTTGTGATTCGTGGAAGACCCAAGGAGAAAGGAAAAAAAGAAGGACAAGAAAGTTGAGAAGGGTAGATCCAAATCCTGTGGTAGATCCAAATCTCCTGGAAAGTCTAAGGCTCTCTATTGGAACTATGGTAAATTTGGGCATTTCTTGAAGGAATGCAAAGAGGAGAAAAAGAAGAAGAAAAAGAGTGTCGCGGATTCAAATTCTGACAAGTCACAAGATGATGGTGATGCTTTCATCGCAGCCTTGGCCACCCATGTATCTGATGATATGTGGCTGATTGATTCTAGTGCATCTTTCCACATGACCTCGCATCGAGACTAGTTTGCAAAGTATGAAGAGTTCGATGGTGGAAGAGTGTACCTAGGTGATGATTCTCATCTGAAGATTGTTGGTCGTGGAAGAGTCTTAATCTGATTCCTTGATGGACAAGTGAAGCGGATCTCTGGGGTCAGGCACATCCTAGGCTTAGCACAGAACCTTCTTTTTGTAAGTAAATTGAATGATGCAGGTGTTCAGGTTGTCTTCTCGAAAGAAGGATGCAAGATGACTAGAGGAGTTATTGTGCTTGCAAAGGGTACTTTGTTTCAGCTGGAGGCATGCATTTCACAATGCAATAGTTCTTCTTACTCGAGGAAAAGAGCTGTAGTCACTTCATCCTCACCATTGGAACCATCAGTGAAAAGATCTGTTGTATCAAATTATGATGGTAGTGCATTTTAGGTACCTAAGAGTGCTCATGCTTTGGAAGTCAAGCTTCTTGTTGAGAAGAAAATGTTATGGCATAAGAGACTTGACCACATTGGTGAGAAGGGTCTTGGAACCCTAAAAAATAAGAACCTTGTTGAGGGGTTAGATGATTGTAGTCTCGATTTCAACTTTTGTGAACATTGTATATATGGAAAGAAAAACCATGTTCAGTTTTACTCGAGTTCTCATAAGTCTTCTGGTGTATTGGATCTCATTTATTCTAATGTGTTTGGTCCAGTTAATGTTCCTTCGATCTCTAAATCTATATATTTTGTATCTTTCATAGATGATTACAGTAGAAGAACATGGATTTATTTTCTCAAAAGAAAATTGAAGTCTTTAGTCAGTTCAAAGAGTTTAAAGCTTTTGTTGAGAATCAGACTAGTAAAAAGATTAAGTGTTTGAGAACTGATAACAGTGGTGAGTTTTGTTCCATAGAATTTGATAAGTTCTATAAATAACATGGGATTGAAAGACATAAGACAACTCCATACACGCCGCAGCAAAATGGAGTTGTAGAGAGGATGAACAGGATACTGATGGAGAAGGTTAGGAGTATGCTCAGTGCAGCTGGCCTCGAACATAAGTTTTGGGCTGAAGCTATCACCACTACTTGCTACCTAGTAAATATGTCTCCTACATTAGCTCTTGTTGGTCAGACACCCATGGAGGTGTGGTCTGGTAAGAAGCCTTCTATAAGACATCTTCGTGTTTTTAGTTGTGAGGCATATGCTCATGTGCCTAGGGAGATGAGGTCAAAATTGAAGAACAAGGCTGTTATGTGTATCTTCATTGGCTATAGTGTTGGTGTGAAAGGCTACAAGCTTTGGGATCCTGTGGCTGAAAAAGTGTTGTATAACAGAAGTGTTATTTTCAGAGAGCTAACACCTTCTTCCATTGTCCTACAACCAGAAGAGAAAGAAAATAAAGAGGATGTGGTTTAGTTTCCCACTACCCCTGAGAAGACTAAACCAACATATCATGAGACCTGATGATGAGGAGAGCTCTAGCAGCTCTGAAAGCTCAGAAGAAGAAGTAAAACCTTAACCTTATCCTTTGAGGAGGTCTACATGAACAAAGAAGCAACCTGATAGGTTTGGTTATTCACTGCTTGATTCTAGTTGTTCTTTTTCCTTGCTTACTAACACCGATGAGTCTAGAACTATGACAGAGGCTATGGACATGAAAGATGTAGGTTCCTAGAAGAAGGCCATGGAAGATGTGATGCCTTCTTTGGAGAAGAATAAAACTTGGGACTTGGTGCCTTTGCCTGAAGGATGGAAACCTATTGGCTATAAATGGGTGTTCAAGAAGAAATTTGGTGAAAATGGCAGTGTTGAAAAGTACAAGGCCAGATTGGTTGTGAAGGGGTACTCACAAGTGGAGGGAATTGATTATGGTGAAATTTTCTCTCTTGTTGCAAAGATGACATCTATTCAGTTCTTGTTATCTCTTGTAGCAGCTTATGATTTAGAAGTAGAGCAGATGGATGTGAAGACAACATTCCTTTATGGTGACTTGGAGGAAGAGATTTACATGTCACAGCTAGAGCATTACATAGAAAAAGGTAAAGAAAATTTGGTTTGCAAGCTAAAGAAGTCTTTGTATGGTTTGAAGCAATCTCCTAGGATGTGGTATATGAAAGTTGATGCCTTTGTGTTGTCCATTAGATTTATGAGATCAAAATCAGATTATTGTGTGTATTACAAATTTGACAATGATTGCATTCTCATTATTGCATTGTATGTTGATGATATGTTGTTAATTGGGAATGGTAAGAATATGATTTCTAATTTGAAGTCTCAGTTGTTAGCATAGTTTGAGATGAAAAAGTTAGGGGCAGCTAGGTACATTCTAGGAATAGAAATTAGAAGAGATAGAGAAAATAGAAAACTTTGGTTAAGCCAGAGTAAGTATGTGAAGACCGTGTTGGATAGATTCGACATGGAAGATTGTAGACCATTGTGTGTTCCTATTTCTTTGCGGACAAAGTTATCTATTAATGAATGTCCAAAGTCTTCTTCTGAGATAGAGGACATGAGCAGAGTGTTCAGAATTAAGGTGTCTCAACCTTGGTAATTCCTTGCATTTATTTATTGTAATATATTTATTTATTTCCTATTGTGTAATTAGCATGCAAATCCTATTTTGTCATCTTATGGGAGTTGGCACGGTGATGTGTCATCCTACGTGGAAGGTGACCACATGTAATTTTGTCCTCACATGAGGAGATAGGCATCCCACTTAGTGGTAGAGGTATTTTGCCATGTGTCAGCACTTTGACTAGTGTGTAAGTGAATCTTGACCAAAATAGTTATGACAGATTCCTATGACAGAATCTATGACGCGTAAGAGTCGTAAATTGAATGTTCTATGATAGGTGAAGACATGTGTCACAAGGCATCTTGGAAGAAGGCATCTTTAGGCACCCCAAGGAGGGTGATGATGTGTTGTAAGAGAATATACTATTTTTAGGCAGTTATGACATATTCTCTTACAGCTATAAGAACTGTCAGTTATGACGGATTCTATGACAGTCGTAAGATGCGTAAGAGCATTTGTCATTGCCCAACTTGCGAATAGGTGACCATATTGGGTTGGGGTGAAATGACAAGTGTCATGATCATGCTGTAGTGTTGGACAAATGTCCCTAGGCATGGGTTTTGGGCCATGAGGCCAAGTTGGACGCCCATCTCAAGGAAAGTTCATTTTTGCCTTGTAAACTTCTATTTAAGAAAGTGCTTTGAGAGGAGATGTATTATGTCATTGACAGGTACTGTTATGCTACCGGATTGTCTCCAAATATGAGTGTTGAAGACTCTTGTAAAGACTTGCATTGCAAGTGTGTTGTAAACTTCATTGTTTAGATAATATATTGTGCAAGTTTTGGAGAGGAGTTTTTCACCTGTAAGGGTTTTTCCCACGTTATATCTTCTCTCTCTCTCTCTCTTATGTCTTATATTCTTGTGTTGTGTATTGCTGTAATATCTCTGTTGTTGGATTAATAACACTGTAATTGTAAAGGTTAAAAAGAATTTGCACACATCTCTCCTCATTAGATTAGTGTAGGAAGTGATTTCCACACACCTAGCTTCCTTTTAGTTGGTATCAGATCTTGATCACCTTTGGTCCTAGTTGTTGGGTAGGGGTTTTTTGAGCTAATCTTAGATTGATACTCTGTAATCTTGTTGTAGGAAAGAGATGGCAGAGAGGTGGAGAAATTCAATGGCACAAATTTTGAGTTATGGAAACTTAAGATGGAAGACATGCTTGTTGATCGAGACCTATGGGAAACCATTTCCAGTGTAAAACCAACTGCAATGGCACAAGCTGATTGGGATCTCAAAGATTAGAAGGCTAAGGGTCTCATAAGACTCAGTCTAGCTGATTTTGTCATGTTAAATGTCCATGAGAAGAAGACCACGAAAGATCTTTGGAAGAAGCTCGGAGATGTTTATCAGGCCAAATCCCTGGTGAACAAGATTTTTCTAAGAAAGAAGTTGTATTCTCTGAGGATGGAGGATGGAGGATCTGTTGTAGATTATCTGAATGCTTTCAACATGTTAGTTGCACAATTGACTTCCGTTGGTGTGAAGATGGAGGAGGAGGATCATTGTATGATCTTGCTTTGTTCTTTGACGAACTAATGGGATCATCTTGTTATGGCTATTGGGATCACCGCATCCACTTTCAAAATGGATGAAGAGGTACCTTCTCTATTATCTAAAGAAATGTAGAGAAAGTCTTCTGAAGCAGCCAAAGAGGCTCTCGCGGTTCATGGAAGACCCAAAGAGAAAGGGAAAAAGAAGGACAAGAAAGCTAAGAAAGGTAGATCCAAATCCTATGGGAGAAAATCTCCTAGAAAGTCCAAGGCTCTCTATTGGAACTGTGGAAAAACTGGACATTTCTGAAAGGAATGCAAAGAAGAAAAGAAAAAGAAGAAGAAGAATGTCCCAGACTCAAATTCCGACAAGTCACAAGATGATGGTGATGCCTTCATCGCAGCCTTGGCCACCCATGCATCTGATGATGTATGGTTGATTGATTCTGGTACATCATTCCACATGACCTCACATCAAAGCTGGTTCATGAAGTATGAAGAGTTCGATGGTGGAAGAGTGTACCTGGGTGACGATTCTCATCTGAAGATTGTTGGTCATGGAAGAGTCTCAATCTGATTCCCTGATGGACGAGTGAAGGGGATCATTGGGGTCATGCACATCCCAGGCTTTGCATGGAACCTACTTTCTTTAAGTAAGTTGAATGATGGAGATGTGTAGGTTGTCTTTTCGAAGGATGGATGCAAGATGACTAGAGGATCTATGGTGCTTGCGAAGGGTATGCAAAGATGTAATCTATTTCAGCTGGAGGCATACACTTCACAGTGCAATAGTTCTTCTAACTCAAAGAAAAGAGCCACAGTCACTTCAACCCCACCATCTAAACCAGCAGTCAATAAATCTGTTGTAACAAATTCTGATGGTAGTGCATGTTGGGTACCCAAGGGTGCTCATGCTTTGGAAGTTAAACTTCCTGTTGAAAAGACAATGTTATGGCATAAGAGATTTGGCCACATTGGTGAGAAGGATTTTTGAACCCTGAAAAATAAAAACCTCGTTGAGGGGTTAAATGATTGTAATCTCAAATTTGACTTTTGTGAACATTGTATATATGGAAAACAAAACTGTGTTCAGTTTTATTCTAGTTCTCACAAGTCTTCTGGTGTTTTGGACCTTATTCATTTTGATGTGTTTGGTCCTGAACTAGTGTTCCTTCAATTTCCAAATTTGTATATTTTGTATCTTTCATAGATGATTACAGTAGAAGGACATGGATTTATTTTCTCAGAAGCAAGACTAAAGTCTTTAGTCGGTTCAAAGAGTTTAAAACTTTTGTTGAGAATTAGACTAGTAAAAAGATGAAGTGTTTGAGAACTGACAACGGTGGTGAGTTTTGTTCAACCAATTTTGATAAGTTCAGTAAAGAGCAAGGAATTGAAAGACATAAGACAACTCCATACACCCTGTAGCAAAATGGAGTTGTAGAGAGGATGAACAAGACACTGGTGGAGAAGGCTAGGAGTATGCTTATTGGAGCAAGCCTTAAACAAAAATTTTGGGCTGAAGTGTAGCCACTGCTTGCTACCTAGTAAACAGGTCTCCTACATCAGCTCTTGTTGGTAAGACACCTATGGAGGTGTGGTCTGGTAAGAATCCTTCAGTTAGATATCTTCATGTTTTTGGTTGTGAGGCATATGCACATGTGCTTAGGGAGAAATGGTCTAAATTGGAGAACAAAGTTGTTAAGTGTATTTTCATTAGCTACGGTGTCAGTGTGAAAGGATACAAGCTTTAGGATCCTATGGCTAAAAAAGTGTTGTATAGAAGAAGTGTTATTTTCAGAGAGCTAACACCTTCTCCCATTGTTCTACAACTAGAAGAAATAGAAAAGAAAGAGGCTGTAGTTCAATTTCCTTCTACCCCTGAGAAGACTAAACTAATAGACCCTGTGAGACCTGATGATTAGAAGAGCTCTAGCAGCTCTAAAAGTTTAGAAGAAGAAGTAAAAACTCAACCTCAGCCATTGAGGAGGTCTACATGAACAAGGAAGCAACCTGATAGGTTTGGTTATTCATTGCTTGATTCTAGTTGTTCTTTTGCCTTGCTTACTAACACTGATGAGCCTAGAACTGTGACAGAGGCTATGGGCATGAAAGATGCAGGTTTCTAGAAGGAGGCCATTGAAGATGATATGTCTTCTTTGGAGAAGAATAAAACATGAGACTTGGTGCCTTTGCTTGAAGGATGGAAACTTGTTGGATGTAAATGGGTGTTCAAGAAGAAATTCAGTCTAGATGGCAAAGTTGAAAAGTACAAGGCCAAACTGGTTGCAAAGGGGTATTGACAAGTGGAGGGAATTGATTATGGTGAAATTTTCTCTCTTGTTGCAAAGCTGACATCTATTCGGTTCTTGTTATCTCTTACAGAAGCTTATGACTTAGAGGTAGAGCAGATGGATGTGAAGAGATCATTCCTTCATGGTGATTTGGAGGAAGAGATTTACATGTCACAGCCAGAGCATTACATACAGAAAGGTAAAGAAAATTTGGTTTGCAAGTTGAAAAAGTCTTTGTATGGTTTGAAGCAGTCTCTTAGGATGTGGTACTTGAAGTTTGATGCCTTTGTGTTGTCGGTTGGATTTATGAGATCGAAATTAGATCATTGTGTGTATTATAAATTTGACAATGATCGCATTCTCATTATTGCATTGTATGTTGATGATATGTTGTTAATTGGGAATGGTAAGAATATGATTTCTGATTTGAAGTCTCAGTTGTCAGCACAGTTTGAGATGAAAAATCTAGGGGCAGCTAGGTACATTCTGGGAATGGAAATCAGAAGAGATAGAGCTAACAGAAAACTTTGGTTAAGCTAGAGTAAGTATGTGAAGACCATGTTGGATAGGTTCAACATGGCAGATTGTAGACCATTCTGTGTTCCTATTTCTTTGGGGACAAAGTTGTCTATTAATGATTGTCCAAAATCTCCTAGTGAGGTGGAGGACATGAGCAGAGTACCTTATGCTAGTTTTTTTGGCAGTTTGATGTATGCTATGGTCTACTTAAGACCAGACATTACCCAAGCAGTGGGAGTCCTTAGTCGATTTATGACTAATCCTGGATGGGTACATTAGGATGCAATAAAGAGAGTGTTCAGATATTTGAGGGGTACTTCTAAGTATTCCATATGCTATCATGGTAATCCTATAGGACCTTTGCATTTAGTTTGTATTCATGGATTCATGGATTCTAATGGGCGGGTAACATTGACAGCAGGAGATCCACCAGTGCTTACGTGTTTACTATGTTCAGTGGTGCAATTAGTTGGATGAGTAAGCGGCAACCTGTGGTTACTTTGTCCATGACAGAAGCTGAGTATATGGGAGAAACTCATGCTTGCAAGGAAGCCATTTGGCTTAAGGGATTGTGTTCAGATATTGGTATTGATGCAGGACAGATTACGATTTGTTGTGGCAGTCAGAGTGTGATTTTCCTAGAAAAGAATCTAACTTTCCATGTCAGAACAAAACATATTGATGTGCAGTTTCACTTCATGCAAGACATGGTAGAGGATGGAAAGGTGAATTTGGAAAAGGTAGACATTTTGAAGAATGTTACAGATGCATTGAAAAAACTAGTGGGCACAGAGAAATTCAGATGGTGTTCGGAGTCTATGGGCCTCATGGCCTATAGCAGTTAAATCTCATTATTTCCATTGGCTCTTACAAGATGCTCGACAAGTGGGAGAATGTTAGGAATTAAAGTGTCTCAACCTTGGTAATTCCTTGCATTTATTTATTGTAATATATTTATTTATTGCCTATTGTGTAATTAGGATGCAAATCATGTTCTGTCATCTTTTGGGAGTTGGTACGGTGATGTGTCATCCTACATGGAAGGTGATGATGCAGGAACATCCATGGCAAATTAGCAAATAGCATAACCAAAAATATTTTAATTTCTATTTGTTTGTTTTCAATAAGGTTTGTGGGCTTTGGGAAATAATATTTTTAATTTGCAACAAATGTAATTTTCCTTGGGTGTAATTGTAAATGTAATTTTGGTTGGATTTGACTGATTTTGTCATAAGTGGAGCTGCCAAGAATCTTGGAATTAATGGCATCTATTATTGTAACCGTCATAGTTGTAAGGAATTTGTAAGTTGTCATAACAACCCAAAATTGATTGGGCGAATGCTAGGTGTCCATGTGAAGGTGGATTGCACAAGATTTTATCTTTATTATTGTCAAATTGTAACCTCCATTAAGGGTGTGGATTTTCAAGTGGTGGTTCCATGTGGGTCACAAAGATTTGCATGTTGTTGCATGTCTGGGTCGAAATTATGAGACCTAGTCTCAGTAAAATGAGAATAACTTTCTCATATCTTATCAAAATTAAGAAATTTAAATTTTTACGGAAATATGGGAAGGAGAGGCACAAAACCTAGAAACCATTTTAGGAAATTCAGAAAACTGAGGGTGCAATGAAAGGAATAAGTGACAGATTTTGATTGGAGCTGGAAAAAAAATGGCGAGAGACCCAGATGTTGGGAAATGAGTCCAGAATGCTGAAAATTTATTTGTTGCAGGTGTTTCATTTATGATTCTAGGAAGTTCATAAGCTTCATGTTGATGTAATAAAATTTCTTATTGAAATAAAATAAGTGTTATAGATTTCTCTTCCATTTTCTGTTGTTTCACTTCATTTGTAGCCTTCTTGCATAGGCTTTTGTGTTGGTATTTGTTGAAGATTTGAAAGGGAGAGTATCCCTCTGCATCATGTGACCACATGTAATTTTTTCCTCACATGAGGAGATATGTGTCCCACTTAGTGGTAGAGGTATTTTTCTATGTGTCGGCACTTTGACTAGTGTGTAAGTGAATCTTGACTGAAACAGTTATGACAGAATATATGACGCGTAAGAGTCGTAAATGGAATGTTCTATGATAGGTGAAGACATGTGTCACAAGGCATCTTTGGGCACCCCAAGGAGGGTGATGATGTGTTGTAAGAGAATATGTTATTTTTAGGCAATTATGACCGATTCTCTTATAGTTGTAAGAACTGTCAATTATGACAGATTCTATGACAATCGTAAGATGCGTAAGAGCATATGTCATTGCCCAACTTGGGAATAGGCAACCATATTGGGATGGGGTGATATGAAAAGTGTCATGACCATGCTGTAGTGTTGGACAAGTGTCCCTAGGCATGGGTCTTGGGCCATGAGGCCAAGTTGGACACCCATCTCAACGAAAGTTCATTCTTGCCTTGTAAACTTCTATTTAAGCAGGTGCTTTGAGAGGAGATGTATTATGTGATTGACAGGTACTGTTATGCTTCCAGATTGTCTCCAAATACGAGTGTCGAAGACTCCTGTAAAGACTTGCATTGCAAGTGTGTTGTAAACTTCATGTTTTAGATAATACATTGTGCAGGTTTTGGAGTGTGGGGTTTTTCACCCGTAAGGTTTTTCCCCATGTTATATCTTCTCTCTCTCTTCTATCTTACATTCTTGTGTTGTGTATTGCTGCCATATCTTTGTTGTTAGGTTAATAACACTATAATTGTAAAGGTTAAAAAGAATTTGCACACATCTCTCCTCATTAGATTAGTGTAGGAAGCAATTTCCACACACCTATCTTCCTTTCACAGATTCCTTATGCTAGTGTTGTTGGTAGCTTGATGTATGCTATGGTCTGTACTAGACAAGACATTTCCCAAGTAGTGGGTGTCCTTAGTCAATTTATGGCTAGTCTTGGATGGGTACATTGGGATGCAGTGAATAGAGTCTTCAGATATTTGTGGGGTACATCTGAGTATTCCCTATGTTATCATGGTCATCCTACAGGACCTCTGCATTCTGTAAGTATTCGTGGATTTGTGGATTCTAATTGGGTAGGTGACATTGACAATAGGAGATCCACCAGTGCTTATGTGTTCACTATGTTTAGTGGTGCAATTAGTTGGATGAGTAAGCGGCAACCTGTGGTCGCTTTGTCCATGACAGAAGCTGAGCATATGGCAGCTACTCATGCTTGCAAGGAAGCCATTTGGCTTAAGAGATTGTGTTTAGATATTAGTGTTGATGTAGGACAGATTACTATCTGTTGTGATAGTTAGAGTGTGATTTTCTTAGCAAAGAATCTAACTTTCCATGCTAGAACAAAGCATAGTGATGTATAGTTTCATTTTGTGCGAGACATGGTAGAGGATGGAAAGGTGACATTAGAGAAGGTAGACACTTTGAAGAATGTTGCGGATGCATTGACGAAACTAGTGGGCATAGAGAAGTTCAGATCATGTTCAAAGTCTATGGGCATCTTGGCCTATAGTAGTTAAATCTTGTTATTTCTATTGGGTCTTACAAGGTGTTTGACAAGTGAGAGAATGTTGGGAATTAAGGTGTCTCAACCTTGGTAATTCCTACCATCAATTATTTGATTATGTATTTATTTAATTGCCTATAATGTATTTTGGGTTGCACATCTTGTTTCATCATTTAGTGTGAAGTGGCATAGTGAGTTGTCACTCCACTTGTAATGTGACTAGGATGGTCAACTCATCCCAAGTGGACATAGGCATACTATATTGTGGTAGATCTTTTCTACCATGTGTTGGCATCTTGTGCAGTGTGTAAGGAGTTATGATGCGTAAGTGAACTATGGCGGATTCCTATGATAGTGATAGGGAGGCCTATGGGTTTAGAAAACCTATCTTGACACAACACTTCAAAACCCACGTCATACCCCAAGTCTCCCTACCAATTCAAGTGCTCATAGACATTTTCTACCCCAAAAATGTCTAATACAACCTAAGCAATCTATTACAGAGGTGAAAGACCTATTTGCCTGTTGTTCCCAATATAGACACTGCTTTCTTGGTGTGAGGTATTCTTCTTTGTCCTCACTACTTCCAAGATTCCCAATTTCCAAGGCTTATAGCCTTCTTGAGCCTGTTATCAACCCCCCTTTCTAGGTCCAGGGTTCTGATTGCTTGGTACTCAATTCCTCCTACTCTGTTTCTCACCCCTGCCTTTTAGACTGCAACTTGCATACCTAGCCAGGCTATAGCACAGCTCACCTAGGACAAGTTCACATTGCCTCTCTCTGGCAACCCATTCACTACAATAGAAGGAAAAACAAAAAAAGAGATTCTGCTTGATGCCCTCCCATGACTGTACAGAGGATATGCGAGGACATCAAACTAGAGCCATTATGTACAAACAGAAACACAAATAACAGGAAAGAAAACTAACTACTTTGTTTTAGACCGAGATATGCACACACTCTACAGAATTTCACAGGTAAATCAAAACAGTCCAAGTTTTTATTACTATGAAAGTGCCTTTTACATTCATAGCATTCCAAGCTTTCAACCCCTTCACTAAATAAATTTGGCCTTTTATAGTTTCTACCCTTGTCCGCTATTAGACAATTAGGGTTTCTTACATTAGTGTTGTTCCTAGCCGTTCCATCGACCTAACACATTGGCATCGCTGGCATCCTTTCTATAGTTAGGGTGATAGCTTGATCCCTTTTACAAATAACTGACAGTCTACTTACTGTGGTTTGCTTTGCTAACTGTCATCGGTGTGACAAACACCATTGGCACACTCCAAGAACTTCACTCCGATGTCACTTTTCTCACCGATGCCTCCACACTATGCTTTATCTTCAGTAAGAAATTTGTTAGCGGTGGTTTCCTCTATCTCTGGCTGATACCCATCTTCTCCCCGATGAGCCTTCCCTTCACACTTGTCAGTGTGACCTTCAACATCAGGCAACTTTCAACTTCTCCTGCCGATATCCTCAGTCACCCCAATGAGCCTTTGGATCTCCTTCATCAGTGTGACTAACATCATCGGTGAAACCTTTCACCTCTCCATCGATGGCACTTGTCATACCAATGACCTAACACCAAATTCACTTTCGCCAAGACTTTAACCTGTCGGTGTAACTTTACACTTACTCTCCGATATCAATACTCTTGCCGAAATCCACATAGCATTTAAACTTTGCCTCCGATAATGATACCTTCGTAAGTCCTTCACTGTGACATATACCATCGGTAGCACATTCTCCTTAGCTCCTGATAACACACCTCACATTGATCAGTCTGGCAACAAACTTCACCTTTCGACCAGACTTGATTCGTCAGCCTAACTTTAAGCGAGTTTCCCAATCTCTTCTTTCTCACCAATGTCTTCCCAAATGCATCGGTCTTGTGCCTTCCTAATTGAAAATCAAAAACATCACACCAAAAATGTGCAAGTATATACATGGGTTCCAAGCCCTTGGTGCTCCTGCACCATACTCCCCCTATGCGGAAAAAGTCAAGTCACCTCCGGTGACAACAAGGTAAAATCAATGCCCCGCTTCTTGAACTTGGACTCTGCAATCCAAGTAGCCTCTACTTCAGGCAACTATTTCCATTTGATTAGATGCTCCATGTACTCACCATGTTTGGTCTATTTCTGCACTCAAGAATCCAAAATTCTCTCAGCCTGTGGTTTGAGTGTTGGTGGCAAGGTCACATCACTCACTATCTGTGCAGCTTCTGAACTAGATCCACCTACTGCTGAATGAGGACCTTTATAATGTACCAGGTCCTGAACATTGAACACTGGTGAAATTGCCAAATTTGTTGGCAAATCAATTCTGTAGGCATTTTTGCCATACTTGTTCAGAATTGTGCAAGGACCGATCTGTCTCATCTGTAGTTTAGTTGGCATCCCTCTCTGCAATCTGGCTTTGTTCAAATGAACCATGACTAAATCACCAACTTCAAACTAAACATCCTTCTTGTGTGCATCTACCCTATCCATGATTTTCTGAGTATTCTCCATTAATGTCTTCTTTACCTGTTCATGTATCTCCTTCATAGATTGTGCAAAATCCTCTGCATGACCACTTCTATATTCCATGTCTCCAAGATGTCAGAGTTCACATACACTTCGAGGGTGCATTCCATACACTATCTCAAATGGACTTTTTCTAGTAGTTCTATTCACACTGTCATTATAGGCAAATTCTGCCTAATAAATGACCTGATCCCAACTCTGTCCATATTCTTTTGTCAAACACCTTAACAGGTTGCCCAATGTCCTGTTCACCACTTCTGTTTGGCCATTTGTCTGTGGATGATATGCTGATCCAAAAGATAGATTTGTTCTAACCTCTGCCATAAAGTTTTCCAGAAATGTCCCATGAACTTAGCATCTCTATCAGACACTATGCTTGCTGGAAGTCCATGAATCCTTATGACCTCTTTGAAAAACAAATGTGCTATATGATTGGCATCATGAGTCACCTTATAGGGAATGAAATGACTCATCTTGCTAAATCTATCAAAAACTACAAAAATACTATCAAAACCAGTCTTAGTCTTTGGTAGACCAACTACAAAATCCATACTTACACAATCCCATGGTCTGGAAGGTATGGGTAATGGTTGATACAGTCCAGCATTTGACAAAGTTCCCTTGGCCTTCTGACAGATGATACACTGCTCCACATACTTTTTGACATCTTTGTGCATCTTTGGCCAATAGTAGCACCTCTAGACTAACTCCAATGTTTTGTTCAGACCAAAATGTCCACTCAAACTACCATTATGCTTCTCCTGTATGAGATTTTCTCTCATGGATCCTTTTGGTACACACAACTGTCCACCTTTGAATAACAATCCCTGTTGCAAAGTGTAATCTGCAAATTCACTATGGAAATGATTTTCAAAGTCTTGACAGACCTTGTATGCTTCAGCAAAATATTCATCTTCCTTGTAGAGGGCTATGAACTCTTTCATCCCTATGCTTCTTAATTGCACCTCTTTTACTGTGAGTAGCCTCCTTCTTAAAGCATCTACTACCTTGTTGAGCTATCCCTTCTTATGCTTAATTGTAAATGTATAAGACTGCAAGTACTCCATCCACTTGATATGCCTATGGCTCAACTTATCTTGTGAGTTTAGAAAACTCAAATCTTGATTGTTTGTATACACAACAAATTCCTTAGGTAGGAGATAATGTCTCCATTTTCTAAGTGCTTGGACTAGAGCATAGAGCTCCAAGTCATATGAAGAGTATCTGCTCTTTGTTTCATTTAGCCTCTCACTAAAAAAGGCTACTGGTCTATTCTCTTGGCTAAGTACTACACCTAGTACAATATTGCTAGCATCACATTCTAAAGTGAATAACTTATCAAAACTAGGAACAACACTAACACTAGCTATGTGGCTACTTTTTTCTTCAACAACTAAAAACTCTTATCAGTTGCTTGTGTCCATTGGAACTTTGTTTTCACTCCACCTTTTATTGTATCAAGAATGGGTGCACAAATAGAATTGAAATTCTTTATGAACTTTCTATAAAACTGAGCTAAGCCATGAAAACTTCTCACCTCAGTTGTTGCTCTGGGAGTAGGCCAATTCAATATGGCTTCTACCTTTGACTTGTCCATCTTCAATTCTCCTCTGGACAACACAAAACCAAGGTATACTAATTCTTGCTTCATGAAGTCACACTTCTCCAAATTTATGGTTAGTTGTTCATCATGTAACTTTTTCAAAACAGTGTTTACATGTTCAAGATGCTCTTCTTTAGTTTGACTAAAAATCAAGATGTCATCTAGATAAACAACTACAAATTTACCCGTATAATCCTTAAGGACTTCATTCATGAGCCTCATGAATGTACTGGAAGCATTTGATAAACCAAATGGCATAACAAGCCATTCATATAGTCCTTCTATGGTTTTGAAGGTTGTTTTCCACTCATCACCTTCCTTGATTCTGATCTGGTGATAAACACTTTTCAGATCTATCTTGGTGAAGTACTTAGCCCCTCCTAAATAGTCCATAAGATCTTCAATTCTGGGAATTGGAAATTTGTACCTTATGGTGATCTTATTGATGGCTCTGGAGTTTGTGCATAGTCTCCATGTTCCTCCTTTATTTGGTTCCAACACTGTAGGCACTGCACAAGGACTTATGCTTTTCCTAACCAATCCTTGGTCAAGCAACTCTTGTACTTGTCTGGCTATCTCCTTATGTTGTTCTGGAGTCATCTTGTAAGGAGCTTTGTTAGGCAAAGATGCTCCTAGAATCAGATCTATCTGATGGCTAATAGTTCTTTGTGGAGGTAGTGTTGCTGGTGTTCCATCACTAATTATGTCCTTATACTGTTCCAGTATAGTTTGTACCTCTTTTGGGACCACTACCTTTTTGTCTTTTTGCTCCTCCTTAGGATTTAGTATGATAGCATAACCAATACCATCCTCTTTAAGAGTGTTCAAAAACTCTTTTCCACTCACAAGTAAGACATTAGGACTTTTTGTCTTATTTGTTTCTTCATCTTCCAATGATTGAATTTTATAGGTGACACCATCTTTTTGAAAAGAATATGCATTCTTCTCACCATCATGTATGGCTTTTCGGTCATACTGCCATGGTCTACCCAATAAGAGATGACATGCATCCATGGGTATGATATCACAGAGTACCTTATCTTTGTATCCACCTATACCAAACTCTACCCAAGTTTGCTCATTGACTATCACATGCTGACCTTTATTTAAACATGTGACTCTATATGGATTTGAATGAGGTATTCTTTGCAAATTTAATTTTCTAACTACTTCATCTAACACTATGTTATCAGTAGACCCTGAGTCAATGATTATTTGACATACCTTATTCATAATCTTACATCTGATTCTGAATAAAGCTCTCCTTTGGCTTGCTTCAGCTTTCACCGGTTCTTTGATCAAAGTTCTCCTTACCATGATGTTCTCTCCCACTTCTGAGGCTAGACTAACTTCAGGTGATTTGTTGCTTGAAGCATCATCTTGTACATAATGATTTCTTTTATCAACTCCTTGAGAAGAAGATGTGCCCTTATTAGGACACCTATATGCTAGATGGCCTAATTGACCACAATTGTAGCATTTTATAGTGGCAAAGTAGGATTCTCTGCCTAATCCTCCTGATCTTCCTCTGTTAGATCCCCTTCCTCAGTAGTTTCCTCTACTACTAATCTCCCCACTCTGCTCTGTGAGTTTGGATTCTCCTTGGGGCCTTTGATCAATGTTCCTACCACCATAATTTCCTCTTCCTCTGCTGTCTCTACCTCTTCCTCTTGATCTGCTGCTCGATTCTTGTTTCTTCTTACTCTTCTCCTCTACCTTAAGTGCTAGATGATAGCTTTGATGCACTATTGTAGGACAGAATAAGCTGATTTCCTCTTGAATACTCCACCTCAAACCATTGAGATATCTTGCCACTTTTACATTTTCATCTTCCTTCACCTTAGACCTCAGGCATAGTTTTTGAAACTCCTTAGTGTATGCATTGACATCTAATTCTCTTTGTCTCAAATTTTGTCATTTCTTGTGCAACTGGACTTCATAATCTCCAGGCATGTAGACTTCTTTGACTTTAGCCACCATACCTTTCCAAGTAGCTATAGGTTTCTTGCCTTCTTTTTCTCTTTCAGTTTGAACAAATTTCCACCACATCAAAGCAGCTCCTCTGAGTCTTGATTTAGCCACCTTCACCTTTTGTGCTTCAGTCACTCCATCACATTCAAAGTGATTTTCTATACCTTCTATCCATTCCATAACCAAATCAGGTTCCATCCTTCCACTAAAAAGAGGAACTCCTTTCAATGTCTTACCACTCATGGCTTTTAAGGCCTTCAAGAAAGGTTCTTCTTCCATCTTAGGATCAGGTGTGGGCTCTTCATCTTCTATAGACACCTTTTTCCTTATCTTCAGAATCTTTAATTTTTTGACTGACTTTTTTAGTCTTTACCATCATTTCACCTAGCTTATTTTCCATGTCTACCAATCTTTCCTGTAGGAGCCTATTCTCCTCTTCTTGTTCATCAACTTTCTTTGTCAATTCTGCATAGTCACCATCTCTTTGGCTGAGCCTACAGACTCACTCAAACTCAGTGATGACATACAACTTCTTCTATTCCAACCTAGGAATAGCCCAAATCTTTAACTTGCTCTGATACCAATTTGATAGGGAGGCCTATGGGTTTAGAAAACCTATTTTGACACAACACTTCAAAACCCACATCATACCCCAAGTCTCCCTACCAATTCAAGTGCTCATAGACATTTTCTACCTCAAAAATGTTTAATACAACCTAAGCAATCTATTATAGAGGTGAAAGACCTATTTGCCTGTTGTTCCCAATATAGACACTACTTTCTTGGTGTGAGGTATTCTTCTTTGTCCTCACTGCTTCCAAGATTCCCAATTTCCAAGGCTTATAGCCTTCTTGAGCCTGTTATCAACCCCCCTTTCTAGGTCCAGGGTTTTGATTGCTTGGTGCTTAATTCCTCCTACCCTATTTCTCACCCCTGCCTTTTAGACTACAACTTGCATACCTAGCCGGGCTATAGCACAACTCGCTTAGGAAAAGTTCACATTGCCTCTCTCTAGCAACCCATTCACTACAACAGAAGGAAAAACAAAAAAAAGTGACTCTGCTTGATGCCTTCCCATGACTGTACAGAGGATATGCGAGGACATCAAACCAGAGCCATTATGTACAAACAGAAACACAAATAACAGGAAAGAAAACTGACTGCTTTGTTTTAGACTGAGATATGCACACACTCTACAGAATTTCATAGGTAAATCAAAACAGTCCAAGTTTTTATTACTATGAAAGTGCTTTTTACATTCACAGCATTCCAAGCTTCCAACCCCTTCACAAAATAAATCTGGCCTTTTATAGTTTCTACCCTTGTCTGTTATTAGACAATTAGGGTTTCTTACATTAGTGTTGTTCCTGATCGTTCCATCAGCCTAACACATTGGCATCACTGGCATCCTTTCTATAGTTAGGGTGATAGCCAGATCCCTTTTACAAATAACCAGCAGTCTACTTACTGTGGTTTGCTTTGTTGACTGTCATCGGTGTGACAAACACCATCAGCACACTCCAGGAACTTCATTCCAATCTCACTTTTCTCACCGATGCCTCCACACTATGCTTTATCTTCAGTAAGACATTTATTATCGGTGGTTTCCTCTTATCTCTGGCTGATACCCATCTTCTCCCCGATGAGCCTTCCCTTCACACTTGTCGGTGTGACCTTCAACATCGACCAACTTTCAACTTCTCCCGCCGATATCCTCAGTCACCCCGATGAGCCTTCGGATCTCCTTCATCGGTGTGACTAACATCATCGGTGAAACCTTTCACCTCTCCACTGATGGCACTCGTCATACTGATGACCTAACACCAAATTCACTTTCGCCAAGACTTTAACCTGTCGGTGTAACTTTACACTTACTCTCCGATATCAATACTCTTACCGAAATCCACATAGCATTTAAACTTTGCCTCTGATAATGATACCTTTGTAAGTCCTTCACTGTGACATATACCATCGGTAGCACATTCTCCTCAGCTCCTGATAACACACCTCACATCGATCAGTCTGGCAACAAACTTCACCTTTCAGCCAGACTTGATTCGTCAGCCTAACTTTAAGCGAGTTTCCCGATCTCTTCTTTCTCACCGATGTCTTCCCAAATGCATCGGTCCCATGCCTTCCTAATTGAAAATCCAAAACATCACACCAAAAATGTGCAAGTATATACATGGGTTCTAAGCCCTTGGTGCTCCTACACCAGATAGATTCTATGATGTGTAAGAGTTGAAAATAGAAGATTCTATGACAAGTGGGGACATGTGTCGAAGAGCATCTTTGAGGAAGGCATCTTTAGGAGCCCAACGGGGGTTATGACATGTTGTAAGAGGAATATGCTATTTTTAGTCAGTGTATGTTAGATTCTCTCACAGCTGTAAGTGTTGTCAGTTATGACAGATTCTATGACAGCTGTGAGATGCGTAAGATCATTTGTCATAGCCTATCTTGGGACTAGGTGCCCACATTGGGATGGGGTGATATGAAAAGTGTCAAAACCATGCTGCAGTGTTGGACAAGTGTCCTTAGGCATGGGTTTTGGGCCATGAGGCCAAGATGGATGGTCATCTCAAGAAGGTTCCATTTTTTCCTTTTAAACTCTATTTAAACAAGTGCTTGGATGGGAGATGCATAGTGTAAGTGATAGGTACTATTATGCTGCTGGAATATCTCTAGATACGAGTGACAAAGACTCTTGAGAAGACTTGCATAGCAAGTGTGTTGTAAACAGTCTTTGTTTTGATAATACATTGTGCAGGTTTTGGAGTGTGGGGTTTTGTTGATAACTGAGATGGGGGGGTGAATCAGTTATCATAAACTTGCTTCTTCCAATTCAAACACTTAAATCCACTTTGTTATTTAATAGCATAGCAATTAATCATTCATGAAAGCATAAAGCATAAACACCAGAGAAGATACACATCAACACATGAGACACCAAGATTTTGACGTGGAAAACTTGGTCAAGGGAAAAACCATGGGGTGATTAACCCAAGGATTATTCTCTGTTAGAAGAATAAGAAAAATAGATGGCACATGCCAAATAGGGCTCACTACCTGAGCACACTGCCTACAAGAGACACACTGTCTACAAAGTAACAAGTATCACAAACTTGAACTGGAGATTGACATCTTTACCATGCCTGGATCAGTTCCATTTAAGCCCAAAAACTTTTGCTCTGCCTTTCACACTCCTCTTCGCTACCACACACTCATCACACCTAAACACACAACAAAATGAATTCACAATTCCTTATTTATACAAGGCATCAACTTAGGAACAATCATCTAAGTCAGCAAACACCTACAAGATCATCCGCAAGACGTGTAATACAGTCGGTCAGCTAGTCTCAGGAAGAACACCAACAACTGGTGGTCTTTACATCAAATCCAAACTCTAACTTCAATGCGGACCACCAATAAGAATTGTGCATGATCCAAGGATCACCAAAAACCTTTCCTGAGTCACCAAGAACATCTGCACTTTATCAGCTTACTAAAATTCTTCTCTTCTTCATCTGGAACATCAAGAACACAGTCTATCGCCACTGTCACAATGAAAAAGGTGCTTCCGAACCTCCAAACCATGAACAAATCTAGTTGTCACTTCACACTGACTTCTTCAACACTCCCTCCAATCCACAGAATGAGATAATGCAATTTCGAAGATCACCGGACCAATTTGTGACACTCTGTCACCACTGAACATCTGTCGGAACTGGTTCTACTAGAGTGACCATAACTTCTTCAGATCTTCATGTGGACCTCTAAAATCTTGATTGGAGCATCTCAAGACTCATATCTGAGAACTCTTTAAATCGCATCCTCTGATCTTTATCTTATCTTGGACTTTTACCTTAATGTCATCATTGTTCTTCACTGTTCCTGATTGAGGCTAATTTCCTCAATATCCTTAGCACACAACTCATCCAATCCTTCTTATTAATGTAATATGAGTATGTTGACATCAATCACAACACTGGTTATCCTCACACTTGCAACAATCTCCCCCTTTGTCATTGATGGCAACATATGATGTGAAAAACCATCAAGACAAGAACTTCTCCTTTCTGTCATAGCTCCCCCTATCAGCAACAACTCTTCACATGTCTTCTCTTTATTTACTGCTCCCCCTTTGATCAACAACCACTTGTTTTTCACATGTCTTCTCTCCCCCTTTGACATCAATGGAAAAGGGCTCATACTTGCAATTTTAACACATCAAAATCATACCAGCTGCTCCCCCTGAGTAGCAGCTCCCCATCACCAATCCGAATCACAAGATATGGCTGTGATATCCACCGAATTGATGCACATCAGTGCATCCTAGTTCATCACCGAAGGGGCAATAACCCCTAACTTCTCCCTGAGAAACTCAAAAGAGTCCTTGGGAAGAGGTTTAGTAAAGATATCTACAATCTGATCCTTAGAGGGCACAAACTCCAGTCTAACTTCATCTTTGTTCACTTGCTCTCTCAGAAAGTGAAACTTAATAGATATATGCTTAGTCTTGGAGTGCGACACCGGATTCTTAGAAATATTTATTACACTTGAATTATCACAAAAAATTGTGATAGGCTTCTCATACTCTACTTTAATATCTCTTAGCATCTGCTTCATCCATAAAACTTGAGTGCAACTACCTGCTGCTGCAATGTATTCTGCTTTAGTTGTAGACAGAGATATTGCATCTTGTTTCTTGCTTAGCCAAGAAACCAATCTCTTCCCTAAAAAGAATGCTCCGCCACTAGTACTCTTCCAGTCATCCACATCTCCTGCCCAATCAGCATCTGTATATGCATGAAGAGAGAAATCATGATCTCTAGGATACCACAAACCATACTCAACTGTCCCTTTTAGATATCTAAAAATCCTCTTGATTGCCATGACATGAGATTCTTTGGGATCAACTTGGAATCTAGTAACAAGACCAACAACTTGCATAATATCCGATCTAGTTTGAGTGAGATACAACAATCCACCAATCATTGATCTATACTTTGTCTGGTCTGCCTTAGGAGAGTCATCTTCTTTGCTCAACTTCCATCCCAAATTTCCTCAACAATTCTTTCACATATTTGGTCTGAGAAATCAAGATCCCTTTCTTTGTTTGAGTAATTTGCAGACCCACGAAGAAATTCATTTCACCAAGGATAGATATCTCAAACTCACTTTTCATTTGATTTGCAAAAGTTTTACACATGCTATCTTTTCTTCCAAAGATGATATCATCAACAAATACTTCAACAATTAAGATGTTTTCATGATCAATTTTAAAATATAAGTTATTGTCAGTAGTACCTTTGTTGAAACCAATCTGCACAAGATGCTTATCCAATCTTTCATACCAAGCTCTTGGGGCTTGCTTCAATCCATACAGTGCTTTCTTCAACTTGTAGACCATATCACCATGATCAAACAATTGAAATCCATCCGGTTGCTCAATGTATACTTCTTCTTCCAAATCACCATTTAGGAAGGCAGACTTGACATCCATCTGATATACCTTGAAGTCTTTAAAGGTAGCAAATGCAAGAAATAATCTAACTGCTTCAATTCTTGCCACCGGAGCAAAGGTTTCTTCAAAATCAATTCCTTCTATTTGAGAGTAGCCTTTGCAGACCAATCTGGCTTTGTTTCTGATTACTTCACCAACTTCATTTAGTTTGTTTCGGAAGACCCATTTGGTTCCAATCACATTCTTGTTTCTAGGTCTAGGAACAAGATCCCAAGTGTGATTTTTCTCAATTTGCATCAACTCTTCCTCCATTGCTTTGGTCCAGTTTTCATCATTGCAGGCTTCATTTATTGTCTTAGGTTTAATCTTTGAAATTAGACAATATTCATCTAAATTTTGAGCAATTGTCCTTCTAGTTTGCACACCTTTGATTTTGTCACCTATGATCTGATCTTCAGAGTGGTTCAGTCTTACATACCTTGGAACTTTGGGAGTTTATTCCACTTCTGTTTCTTGATCAGGCTCATTCAGACCCATCTCTTTCCTGATTTACCAGATCAGTCTGATTCTGAGTACCGGAAGGAGTTTGGGCTCCTTGAATTAGAACATCATTCTGATCATCTTCATCAAATTCATAAAACCTTGAGGGTTTCTCAATTCCTTCATCAACCTTCACATTTGTACTTTCTATCATCTTTCTCAGTCTCTTATTGTAGCACCGGTATGCTTTGCTTTGAGTGGAGTAACCCAAGAAAATTCCTTCATCACTTCTAGCATCAAACTTTCCTAGATCTTCATCTCTTTTAATGTAACATTTGCTACCAAATACTCTGAAATATCTCACAGTAGGAGTGATGCCAAACCAGAATTCATAAGGAGTCTTACCGGTATTGCTTCTGATTTGAACTCGATTGAGAGTATAGACTGCAGTGCTGACAGCTTCTCTCCAAAACATCTAGGGAACATTTGCTTCCATCATCATTGTCCTGGATGCTTCCTGGATGGTCCGGTTCTTTCTCTCTACTACTCCATTCTGCTGTGGAGTCCTAGGAGCAGACAACTGTCTCTTTATACCATGCTTCTCACAAAAGTCTATGAATTCACTAGATGTGAATTCACCACCTCTATCAGACCTCAGACATTTCAGTTTCAATCCAGTTTGATTCTCTACCATAGCCTTGAAGATTTTGAACTTCTCAAAGGCTTCTGATTTCTCTTTTAGAAAGGTAACCCACATCATCCAGGAATGGTCATCAATCAGTAACATGAAATATCTATCACCTTGCATACTCTTGATTCTTGTTGGACCACATAGATTAGTATGAACTAATTCCAATAATCCGATAGAGGACTGATCCTTGCTTTTGAATGATACTCTGCTCTGTTTACCTAGCTGACATTCTTTGCACAAACTATTTGTAGGTTTTACCAATTTTGGAAGATCTCTTACAGCTTGAGTATTGCTTATCTTGATGATGTTATCAAAATTTACATGACACATCCTTCTATGCCATAACCAACTCTGATCAACTTGAACAAACAGACAACTTCCATTAGTACCAACTAGATGAAAGATATTACCTTTTGTTTTAAGTACCGGATGTAATCTCAGTTCTGGAGCTTTCAAAGATCCTGCATTTTCCATTCTTGAATCGGAGATCATAACCTTTGTCCACCAACAGTCCAACACTGAGAAGATTGTGCTTCAATCCTTCAACATACAATACATTACCGGTTTTGTTCTTTCCATCAAAAGAAATAGTTCCCCTACCTCTGATTCTACTAGCAGAATTATCACCAAACTTTACCATTCCTCCTTCATACCTTTCCAAATCTAAGAACTTGTTCTTGTCACCTATCATATGGTGAGAGCATCCACTATCAATAACCCAGTCACCCTTTTCTTCAACTTGGGCAGCCAAATCTCTTTCTACAACCTTATGATTGACAAATTCAGAGGATATTGGATCTTCTTCCTTGATGGCAATAAACAACCATTCATTTCCAGATTTGTTTCCTATCTCTGATTCATCATCAATTACTCCTTCATTATCATCTTCTTCATGAACATAATAACAATTCTTTTGGAACCTTTGTTAGAATTTGACCTTGTAGATCTTTTTGGACATCTTGAGGCAAAATGACCAATCTTATTGCAGTTGAAGAACTTAAAGAGTAATTTTCCTTCATACTTACCGAATCCTCTTGGGAGTCTCTTTGCATTGAGGGCTTCAAGTTGAGCTGTTTCTGCTTCTTCCACTTCCATGTCTCTTCTTGCTTGATCATACCATGATAGCTTCCTTGAAGAGTTTTCTCCTGGATCAAATCTTTGTTTACCTTTCACATAGGCACTGGCTTTGAATGCAGATTTAGTCTTGGGGGTATCATCTCCAAACTCAGTTATTTCAAATGTAGCCAGTTTGCCAGCCAATTGGTCTCTTGTGACAGTTGTATGGGCTCTGAATTCATCAATGGCAGCAACCTTGATTTTGTAGGTAGCAGGAAGGGATCTGAGAACTTTGCCAACAATCTCATTTTCATCCAAGACTCCACCAGCATTCCTAATTCCACACACTAGCTCATTTACTCTAGGCATAAAGGTAGTAATATTTTCATCAGCTCTCATCTTCAGTCTTTCAAATTTCCCTTTTAGACTCTGCAACCTAGCACACTTAACATACTCATCTCCTTCATGCAGAAGTTCTAGCTTAATCTGGATCTCATAGGTAGTTGGTAGGCCAATAACATTTGAGAGCTCTGAGTCAGTTAAAGCGCTTAGAAAAGCCTCTTTGGTCTGCAGATTGTTTTCAGCATCTGTGATTTCATTTAGAGTTGTCGGACCACCCTGTGGAGGTACATATGCTTTTGTAACCATGGACCAATATGCCATTCCCATACACTGCAAGTGACATTTCATGCGACCTTTCCAAAGAGCAAAGTTGGTTCCATCAAACTTCTAACTATCCTTCTTGTAGGATGACATCCTGGATCTCCTCAAGTGGTTAAGCTCTTTTTAGAGGAACTTGGCTCTGATACCAATTGTTGATAACTGAGAGGGGGGGTGAATCAGTTATCCTAAACTTGCTTCTTCCAATTCAAACACTTAAATCCACTTTGTTATTTAATAGCATAGCAATTAATCATTCATGAAAGCATAAAGCATAAACACCAGAGCAGATACACATCAACACATGAGACACCAAGATTTTAACGTGGAAAACCTGGTCAAGGGAAAAACCACAGGGTGATTAACCCAAGGATTATTCTCTGTTAGAAGAATAAGAAAAATAGATGGCACATGCCAATTAGGGCTCACTGCCTGAGCACACTACTCACAAGAGGCACACTACCTACAAGAGACACACAGTCTACAAAGTAACAAGTATCAAAAACTTGAACTGGAGATTGACATCTTTACCATGCCTGGATCAGTTCCATTTAAGCCCAAAAACTTCTGCTCTACCTTTCACGCACCTCTTTGCTACCACACACTCATCACACCTAAACACACAACAAAATGAATTCACAATCCCTTATTTATACAAGGCATCAACTTAGGAACAATCATCTAAGTCAAAAAACACCTACAAGATCATCCGCAAGACGTGTAATACATCTGGTCGGCCAGTCTTAGGAAGAACACCAACAACTGGTGGTCTTTACATCAAATCCAAACTCTAACTTCAATCCGGACCACCAATAAGAATTGTGCATGATCCAAGGATCACCAAAAACCTTTCCTAAGTCACCAAGAACATCTGCACTTTATCAGCTTACTAGAATTTTTCTCTTCTTCATCTGAAACTTCAAGAACATAGTCTGTCACCACTGTCACAATGAAAAAGGTGCTTCTAGACCTCTAAACCATGAACAAATCTAGTTTTCACTTCACACTGACTTATTCAACAGTCCCTCCAATCCGCAGAATGAGATAATGCAATTCTGGAGCTCACTGGACCAATCTGTGACACTCTGTCACCACTGAACATCTACCGAAACCGGTTCTACTAGAGTGACCATAACTTCTTTAGATCTTCATGTGGATCTCTGAAATCTTGACTGGAACATCTCAAGACTCATATCTGAAAACCCTTTAAACCGCATCCTCTGATCTTCATCTTATCTTGGACTTTTACCTTAATGTCATCATTGTTCTTCATTATTCCTGATTGAGGCTAATTTCCTCAATATCCTCAGCACACAGCTCATCCAATCCTTCTCATTAATGCAATATGAGTATGTTGACATCAATGACAACATTGGTTATCCTCATACTTGCAACAAGTTTTTCACCCGAAAGGGTTTTCCCCATGTTATATCTTATCTGTCTTTCTTCTGCCTACATTTTGTGTGTATGTGTATTGCTACAATATCTCTATTGTTGTGTGAACATCACTGTAATTGTAAAGGTTGTAAAGAATTTGCATACATCTCATTAGATTAGTGTAGGAATCAAGTTCTGCACACTTAGCTTCCTTTCATAAATTAGCCTGGAGAATGTATAAAAGACCCAACTCTTTATGGGCAAGCATATTGCAAGGCAAGTACTTGGATAATGAGGATAAAGAGAGAATCTTCATAGTCTAAAATCCTCCAGCAGGTTCCTCAATATAGAAGTTCATATCTAAGAGAAAAGAGGTTATTCTTCCCCACCTCTCATGGAAGATCAACAATAGAGAGAAAGAAAACTTTTGGACTGACTCATGAAATGGTTGGCCCAACCTATCAGCAAGAGATTATTTGAAAGAGGCCAAGACCTATTTAGAACAGCATTGGGGTCATAAGGTAAGAGATTATTGCTTTAGTCTATCTGACTCTCCTCCCTTCAAAGTGACCTAGAAGAGATTGGAGGAATGTGATTTCCCATACGATCAAAAGAGACTCCTTCAGAACATTTTAAAGAAAAGAGTGATTTTATTTTCCCCTCTGGATGATGAGATGATTTGGGTAGCGCATGAATCTGGATAATATTCAGTCAAGAAGGGATATAGGAACCTCATGGTAGGTCCTAAATCAAATTGGTCTTCTCATCTATGTTGGAATGATGTAGTTCTCCCCAAGACGGGTGCATTCAGTTTGTTGGCCCTCCATGGGCATATCCTTACAGGCAATTGTCTGCATAAATTTCCACTTGGTTCAAATTTCAAATGTGTGATTTGTGGGGAAAGGGAGGAAAGCATTGATCATCTTCTTCTCAATTACCCATTTACTAAGGAATGCTGGTTAGGAGTAATGAGAAAGCTTAATTAGGTGTCATTATTACCCCAGATATTGCTTTCTTTCCTCAAAAGCTGCTCCAAACTCAATACATAATCAACCTTTGCTTGTCTATGGGAAACTAGTCTAGTGATGTTCCTCTAGCAGGTTTGGAAAGAAAGAAACTTCAAAATCTTCCAGATATCAGTCTCCTCTTTGGCCAAGGTGTGTGAGAACATTGACAAATCCATTTCAAAAGTAGCCATGGCTAAGGCTAAAAGATCCATAAATCATAATTCATCCTAGACCTCAAGGGATAATGAAATGGTCAAGGCGTGGGCCTACTTAGAACCGATCTCCGATGGGAGCCACTAGTCCTTAGCCGTGAGTGAAGTGGATAGGTCAAAGGTGAGATGGAAACCTCCAACCGATAATATGGTTAAATTGAATTTTGATGGGGCAAGCAGAGGTAACCTTGGGCCCTCTAGCACAGGTTGTGTCATCATATCCAATGATGGAAAGCTCCTGATCACCAAAGCTACTAAAATCCCTCCTAACACTAATCATATGGCTGAGGCTTGGGCACTTGTGCATGTTCTCCAAATGGCTGCATCTGTAGGTTTCAAAAATGTTTGGGTGGAAGGTGACTCACTAAATATTGTCAACTTGTTAAATAATGGATGGTCAGAATCATGGAAGGCAGAGTATATTTTAGGCCAGGCTAGAAATTTGTTGCAACATTTTAACAACTATCACATTTCACATTGTTATAGAGAGGCCAACCATGTGGTAGACTAGCTAGAAAATAAAGCTATCGATCAAACTATTATCAATGAGATTGCACCCTCTTGTTGAATGTGATCCAACAAGACCCTATGATACAATGGGAATAGCTTCTAGGTGTGGGACCTTGTAAAACTTGAAGCTAAACCTCCAGATGAAGGGTTGGTTCCCTTGATTTTATCACCTAAACTAGACTACCTACTATTGTTCTCAGAGGAAAAGGACAGGAAATGTCCTAGACTAAACTTACTATAGATGGAGGTGATTCACCAAAAGTCTAAGATTTAAACATGTTGTTGTTATGTCACACAAAACTCAAGAAAACTAGCTAGTCTACACACAACTCAGACTCATTTCATGTTTTGCATATCAGTGTTTCATTAGGAGGTTTGATGTTTGGTAGTTTTAGTAGGAAAAGATTGAAATTTTCATAGTTAAGAGTATTTTACAACATTACATAGCTTATGACCTACACAAAACATGTATTTTCTGATTTAAAGGTATCACATAAGACATATGTTAAGGACATACATTCAATATCACAGAAAAATTCATCAACCATTCATTTATACATAGTAGAACAAAAGTTTGAGAAGGTAAAATATTAAATCATTATTGAGAAAAGGTGTTCTTACAACTGAATAAGTCTAAAAACTGACTTGATATGCTCTAAAAATGCTTACAAAATGTTGTCATATAGCTGAATATCTATCTTTTTGAGTTACGGTATGTTGTTTTATGCTTCTAGAGCTCAAAAACATGAAACGAACTACCTAAAAATGTTGCCTAGGGGTCCTATATGTCATCCTAGACATAGGAGAGCATATAGGGACTGAATTTGACCAAGTTATAAAGCATTAAAAATAGCTAACTTGCTTTGGACGCCCAAATGCTTCAAGTTTGACTTGGTCTCCTCAAAAAGGGTGCTTGACCTCTTCAAGTTCCTTGGATTGTGCTCCAGCTATTGCAAAGGCTCCTAGATGCTTGGGAGGAGTTTGAACTGCTCATAAATACCCTCTAACTATCCAAAAACTGCTCCTACATGCTTGCATGATGGTCAAACTGCTCCAGCTTCTCCTACATGCTTGCATGATGGTCAAACTACTTGTAGTGTTGTCACAACCACCCAAACTAGCCATTACATCTTCCAAATTGCCTCATAAATGAATGTTATAGCTATTCGTCCTCATTGCCTCTTATTTTTTTCTAAGACTTCTTGAATGTCCATCATTGCCAACTTTGTATAATGTTAAATGAATAGTGGAATGTCCTACCCTTGTTCAAAATCCTTCATACACTGTCCATCCACTATCTAGTTTTCATGTTTATACTTCTTTACTGTCAAGGAACTTCATTTGTTCTACATGAATACTAAGTTATTCGTTCAATTTCATCCTCAAAGTTGAATGTATCATTTTCTAGAGTAATAAGGTTTTCATATTTCTCTTGTGAATCCTGACTAAAATGTATAGATGAAACAATAGATTTAGAACTTTTGGCTCTAGGACACTTTTGTTCTCAACCTCATTCTACCTTTGTCTTAGGTCTCTGTGGAAAATTGGGGCAGTCATGGTAGGAGGGTTCACAGAATGAACTATCCAGACCGTGCAACAAGAATAAACACAATGGAAACAACTCAAAGATATGGAATAAATGCAGATTCAGTCATTCAGTATATCATAGAATTCAAATATAGATCAGGCAGCAACATGTGGGCTTACAGTTGGCCTCACAGGCTAGATTACAGAATATTAGAATATGTGAAAGATATAGCTTTGAAGTTCCCTCGCACAAAATCTAAACTAAGGATTATGAAATCAATCACTAATTGTCAAAATCTATTTTCCTAAGGATCTATTACATCAATATATATCATCTCCAAATCACAAAATTCATTTGCGTTAGCCAAGGAAGATCACAAACTCCTATGAAGAGTTGTAACGTGTGTACATGGATAGGTCAGACCTAATCATGAGAACACCTCTGCAAATGAATAGAATGATGTATGGATCTCATTGAAGGTCGGCCATGAACCAAATATCATTGAATGATGTGTCATTAGGCTCCATAAGTCAAGGAATGCTCTGCAAGGCTTCTCATTTAGTTAATTGTCTGAGACTGTCAAGATGCCCTATTCTGAGAAAACAGTCAATCTTCTAAAAGTGATAACTTTTTGGTAACTGATCCAAATGCTCTCAATTCTAAATATGTTGTAGATGAATGAATCTAGATGCTAAGTCTAGCTCCACATGATGTGAAATGCAATTGCAGTAGAATGCAAACCAAAATATAGAAACTGCTACTGACTGAACTGCCTAAACTGAACTAGAAAATGAAAAGGAACAAACTAAACTACAAACAAATTAAGATTGAAATGTTTTTGGTTGATGCAAGATTACTCTTGAACCAGGGTTGCTCCTACATCCAACATCTGGGGTTATTGAAAAAGGGAGTCCCTTACTTTGCTGGGGCTAGGGGAGAACCAAGACGGTCCACCTTAGCCTGAGAAATCCATACTAAATCTTCTTCTGGTCTGCCTTTCCACTTCACAAGGTATTCGTTGTATTGTCTTCCTCTGGTGTTACGTCTGACTCTGCTATCCAAAATGTCTTCAATCTGCTTCGGTGCTTGTTGTGGTAACTATTTCTTCAAGTCCTTTGTTATGTTGTCACTGAACTTTGCTTCATGATACTGATATAGGTCTGCAATTTTGAAAATAGGTGATATGCCCAAGTCTCTAGTAATTCCACTTCATATGTATTTTCTGAATCAAATTCTCTGAGGATCCTATAAGGTCCAAACTTCTTCATCTTCAACTTGTTATATGTTCCAACTGGAAATCTTTCTTTTCTCAAATATACCATCACTTCATCTCCAACTGCAAATTCCTTATGTCTTCTTTTCTCATCTGCTTGCTCCTTATATTTGTTGTTCATATCCTGCAAATGTTTCTTCACCTAGTTATGCATTATCTCCATATGTTCTGTAAATTCTTCTACTTCTCTACTTCTCTTGTCTTCTACACTGATATCTCTCAATTATGTAACTCCTCTAGGATTCACTCTAGTAACAATCTCAAAAGGTGTTTTGCCAGTACTCCTATTTACTAAATTATTGTGTGCAAACTCTGCTTGTGAAAGAATCAAATCCCAACTTCTTGCCTTCTCTCCAACCAAACATCTCAATAAGTTTCCCAAACTCCTATTCACTACCTCTGTCTGTCCATCAGTCTATGGATGGAATGTTGAACTGAACTTCAAATATGTCTTCATCTTCTTCCAAAGTGTCTTCTAAAAATATCCAAGAAATCTAGCATCTCAGTCTAAAATTATACTCTTAGGTAATCCATCCAACCTCACAATCTCCTTGAAAAATAGGTCAGCTACATGCACTGCATCAGTTGTCTTCTTACAAGGTATGAAATGAGCCATCTTTGAAAATCTATCTACCACTAAAAATATTGAATCATGTCTTCTATGTGTCTTAGGTAGTCCCATCACAAAATCCATGCTTATGTCTTCCCAAGGTCTCTCCGGTATTGTCAAAGGTTTGTATAATCCAGTATTCTAACTACTCCCTTTTGCAACTTGACAAACTCTACAACTCTACACAAACTTTCTAACATCCTTATGTATCTGAGGCCAAAAGTAATTTTCACTCACCAAAGCCACTGTCTTGTCAATGCCAAAATATCTTGCCAATCCACCACTATGCTTTTCCTTGATCAAATTATCTCTCATTGAACTTCTAGGTATGCACAACTAATTTTCTATAAACAACATATCTTCTTGAATGAAATAGTCCAACCACTTACTTCTATCTATCACAACAGGTTCCTTACATGCTTTCCAGGGTTTTACAAAATCAGTGTCTCCCTCATACATGTTCTTCAATTCATCAAAACTCAACACTTCAACTCTCATCTCTGTCAACAAGTTTCTTCTCCTACTCAATGCATCTACAACTTTGTTTGATTTACCACTCCTATGTTTCAACACGAATGTATAACTTTGCATGAACTCTACCCATCTCATGTGTCTCTGATTCAACTTTCCTTGACTGTTCAAATATTGCAAAGCTTGATGATCTATATACAACACAAATTCCTTAGCCACTTCTTCAGGGCTTTAATTATGGCATAGAACTCTTGATCATAAACTGAATATCTTCTCCTTGTATCATTCAACTTGTCACTGAATTATGCTACAGGTCTACCTTCTTAACTTAAAACTGCTCCAATTTCACTCCCACTTGCATCACAATCTACTTGAAATACCTTATTGAAATCAGTTAATGCCAACACAGGTTGCTCTGTCACTTTCTACTTCAACAATTCAAAACTTTTATCTACTCCTGATGTCCATTTGAAATCTTTTCTATCACCTCTCATTGTCTCAGTCATAGGGTTACATACTGAACTAAAATTTTTGATGAACTTCTGGTAGAAACTAGCTAATCCACGAAATGATCTGACTTCTCCAATGCTCTCTAATGTAGGCCATTCAACAATTGCTCTTACTTTCTCAAGGTCCATCTTCAATCCTTCCGTAGAAATCACAAATCACAAATACACCAATTCTTCCTTCATGAAACTACACTTCTTGATGTTTATCAACAATTTCTCCTCTCTTAGTTTCTGCAAAACTTGTCTAAGGTGCCACAAATGCTCTTATTTTGTCTTACTAAAAAATAGAATATCATCCAAGTATACAACCACAAACTTACCCAAGAATTTCTTCAAGACCTCATTCATCAATCTCATGAAAGTACTAGGTGCATTTGTCAATCCAAAAGGCATCACTAATCACTCATACAATCCTTCATTTGTCTTAAAAGTAGTCTTCCATTCATCTCCTTCTCTAATTCTGATTTGATGGTATCCACTCTTCAAATCTATCTTTGTAAAATATCTTGCTCCACTCAAACAATCCATGATATCATCCATCCTAGGTAAAGGAAATCTATACTTAATTGTGATCTTGTTTATTGCTCTAGAGTCAGTACAGATTCTCCATTCTCCATCTTTCTTAGGTGCTAACACTATAGATACAACACAAGGACTAAAAATTTCTCTGATCAAACCTTTCCTCAACAATTCCTATATATTTCTATTCAATTCTTCATTCTCTGTCAGTGTCATTCTATGTACTTCTTTATTAGGTAAACTAGCTCCCAGTATAAGATCCTGTAACATTAGAAAATGTCCCCTTGGGGGCTTTTCCCTCATAAGGTTTAGCTCCCGGGTCTTTAGTGTGCATTTAGGACATCTTAGTTCATAATTTGGCATCGCAATGGAATGAGTCCTAGGTAACATGACAAATGGGACCTAGGAGGACCCCTTGAACCTTACCCTATCCAAAATAGGGGGAGGACTTGGGTGCCTGTGCCCTAGTCCTGCCCTATTTTGGGGCAGTCCTAATTTTTGGGTGTCGGTTTATGACCGTTATTTGGGTCCTTTGCCGACATGGTAAGTTTGAATTACAAAAATCTTGGCGAGAGTGTTTGTAGTTGCATATATAAGCATGTTTAGGCATTCATTTAGAAACTAGATGGCAATGGTGATGTTCAAGTGTTCTCAAGGTGATTCAAGGCTTTCATTGTGTTGCAAGAGTAGACTTGTGTGTTTGTATTTGCAGATTTGAGCATCAATTTCCTCATGGAATGAAGAGCATCTTCCTCCCATGAGAGCTTCACTACAAGGTAACATTATACTGTGTTTCTATCATTGTTTCCTTTGGTTTTTGCCTCTACCTCACAAGGGCATGCACTCTCTATCTGGCAACAGTGTTCAGAGACTTAAGTGTCCTCTGGGGCTTGACTAAGGCAAGCCTCAAAACAACACAACCCCCTCCCAAAGTTTTCATGGTTGCAGGTTACAGGTTGCGGAGCTGGAAAAAGTGAAGTTAGAGGAAGGCATCTTGAAGTATCAAAATTGCATAACAGAAGGAAAAACAACACCCTAGACTTCGGCGCCTGCTCATTAGTCCTCCAACTTCCATGACAGGAAAATCTCTGGAACAACAAGGAAGAGTTGCAGACTGAGTTTCTAGATCTAGACAAAAAGTAGGGCATTGGACTTGGGCACCTGCTCTTTTGTCCCTGAATTTTCCACCTCAAAACCCTGAAAATAGGTACTCTATGATTTGATATTTTACTCCCATCTGCAAGAGCTTTTTCCGTTATTCTTCTGTTTCTAGTTGTATTTGAGAAATTAGGGTTTCAATGGTCAATTAAGCATAAGAGAAGGAAATTTGATAATTAAACACCCTAATCCAAGCTTCCCTACATCTCACAGTGACCTAGGGTATGATAGTGAATTGCCACTCGACCCTAGATCCTTGAATGTAAAGGGTGAGAGGAGGATTCAAACATCTAAACACTAAAACATTAAACAATCTAAATTTTACCCTAAAACATTTTGGTGAACCCATTATTTTGGACTTAAATTGCAACTTTCTGAGTGTTTTTCTTCATATTTGGATTGATTTCATTCATTCATATAGTTATTCATTTTATTGCATTGAAAAAATTACAAAAAAAAATTTAAAAATTTACAAAAATTTGAAAACCCTAGCTTGCATTTTCATATAGATCACTAAATTGCATCAATTCTTTCTAAATTTTCCTATTACATGATTTTTGGATCAGATCTGATATAAACTATAAAAAACACAAAAAGTCAATAATTTGCATTGCATTTTCATCATTAATTTGCTAGGCTTTTGTAGAAATTTTGACAATTTTCATTAAACCTAGTAATTCCAAAATCTAGGGTTAGTAGGCAAAATCTTTTTTCAGATTTTTATAATGATTTTAGAGGCTCATTCAAATTATAATTTGTCTATATTCTTGCATTTTTAGGGTAAATTTACATTTAGATTTAAAATATTTGCATTTTTGCATAGAAAAATTTAACAAAAACTAGCAATTTCCATGCATTTTCATTAAATTTGCATATTAAATCTTGGAAATCATTTTAAAATCTGATCATATTTCATTTTCATCATAAATCAGACTTCAAAACATTCACATATCATTTTGTCCCAAGATCTTAAACCTAGGGCTTCAAAAACAACATTTTTCACCAAAATTGCCCTTATCGACTCTATAAACTTGCACCATAGGTGTGTTGTGAAAAGTATTTTTGCATTAATTGTATGTTATCAGGGTAATAATTTTCTTCCCCTCCTAAAAACTTCACAACACCCTCTTAACGGGCTCTTGTATTGAAAATTCAGTGAAAAACTACATATTTTGACTATTTTTGCCCTAGGGTTTGACTTAGTTTACACTCCAAGCATGTTGTGATCAATTTTATGCATTTATGTGACTGATATAATCAATATTATTTTCTTTACCTCCTAAAATTCCTTACAACACCCCCTTTTCTAGGTCTTGGAATTGAAAAACTGTGAAAAATTGCATATTTTGCTATATTTTCACTAGGGTTTTACCTTACGTGGCACTAAAAGCATGTTGTGTTGGGTATTTTGACACCAAGTGGCTTTTATTACTAATATTATCTTCTGTCGATCATAATTTTCCTCACAACACCCTTTTTTATGCTTTGTTGCATTGAGTTTTGGTGAAAAAGTGCCTATTTCGACATATTTTCACTATAGTTTGACTTGGCATTATCTTGAATTTGCATCAAGAGTGTGTTGGGAAAGATCTCATTGCTATTTTGGACTGATATCAGACATACACTTTTCTTCCCTTCATCAAAATCCTTACAACATCCTTTGTTTCATTCATTTGCATTAAAAAGAGTATAAAAATCAAGCATTTGAGGCTATTTTGGGGTATATCGCTTTGCACTTATCTTTGACATACTTTTGGAAAAACTTTCAAATCTGATTTGAGCATAAAAATATGGCCTCTAATCACAACAACAATAATAGGCTCTCTCCTAGACCTTACATGAAAAGAAAAGCACCTAAATTTGAAATTGTCTTTACACCTCATGATAGAACAATTGGAGATTCCGATGGACCTCTTTACATCACTGTGAAAATAATGGGAAACCCCATGGATGGAACTCTTATTGATCCTAATTGCATGACTAATGTTTCCACTAAGGAGTTCCTCTTTTCACATCAACTAATGTAACGTTCTTATGACCCCTCGAACATGATGATTAAGACACATATGGGAACCTTTATCAAGCCTTTGGGTAAGATATCATTGTTGGTAACACTATCTGGGAAACATGTCGAACAATGGTTTGATGTTGTCCCTATTTTTGACAACTTTTGAATTAAATTGGGACACCCTTGGCTAAAAGAAATGAAATCTATCCCTTCAATAATACATCATTGTCTAAAATTCCCTTTGGATGGACGTATGATAATCGTCCCTTGCAACAAATATAAACCTTTGGTTAAGAAAAAGCATTACAGATTGAATTATTTTTGGAATAAAACTGAAATACCTAGTCCTTCTATACACGAAATGACAAAAGATAAACAACCTGCATGTTAAGAAAACTTTAGACTGAAAGGACAAGGTCCCTATGCTGAGGTTCCTCCCCCAAAATCCTTACAAGGATTGGGAGGTAATTGTCAACAACAAAATGTTCCACCGCGAC
The DNA here is from genome assembly GCA_027924645.1 of Cunninghamia lanceolata. Classification (NCBI taxonomy): domain Eukaryota; kingdom Viridiplantae; phylum Streptophyta; class Pinopsida; order Cupressales; family Cupressaceae; genus Cunninghamia; species Cunninghamia lanceolata. The sequence goes on from BSBN01000193.1 coordinate 14,745,194, forward strand.
AAATGAGGTTTGATTCTGGTGCTTCATCTTCTAAATTGCACAAGCCTATGAAAGAGGATAGCCCTATCTTACAAGTGATAAGTGGTAAAAGAGAAAAGCAAAAGAAAGAAGAAAAAGAAGATAAGATTATGCTATAAACCTTGCCTCTCAACAATAAAACATTGATCCCAACATTGAACCAAACAATAATAATCCTAACGATGAACAACATGATGAGAAAGACATGAATTTGGCTATGGTACCTTATGTCCCACTTTCCGCCAACATTAGGGAGTGGGAAGATGATGACGATGATTTGAATATAGACAACCTCTAGCCCGATAGGGGCTCTACAGGTAAGTATCTCTAACCCTTTATCTCTCTCATAATCTGCTTCCCCCGTGATGTGTTATGTGTTGTTTAGGCCTCCTAGGATGACCTCACATTCTCTTGTAAGGTCCAGGATACTAGGAGACCACCTCTATTGTGACCTTCTTCTATTTGTATCATCATTCTTCTATATTGCCTCTCTCTAATTTCATTGTTGTGTGTTGTGTCTTACGGACATAGCATCGCAGTTGGTGACTTGGGGGCACCCTCCTACGTAACTATCCCTAAGACACTTGTTTCTCCTCTCTTATTTATTGTTTCTCTTCCTCTAGTATTTCCACCTAGCGGGCAGATGATGACAAACATTTATACTGATGCAGACCTAGTGTCCCTTTTGATAGCAATAAAAATTGGACTTAATTCCTAATATGATGATGGGGTTGTATATTTTATCTGACGCTTGGCTAGTGGAAGCACTCGTGCTTTCCACGTAGTAAATTTTATGATGTTTCTATCACATTTACAAACCTTAACAATACTACTGCTCTATACACCTTTGTTTGTCTTTGAATTTGGCCTTGGTGGTACTCGATTCAGAGAGCTTCATGATATATCCCCACGGTTATCCTCGAACTCTGAATTCGTTGTATAACCTTGGCTCTTTGTGTGGTTAATCATATGCATTCATGTTGATGTTTATCTCAATTTTGTATACACTAACATGTTTCTTGCAGGGATGTGTTTGTGGTAACATTTGGTGATCGTAAAGTACATGTCACCTCTGGCGAGCATGGGCTTTGCGAAAGTTGGTGTTCCCTTGTGTGTTTTATTCCTACCTTAATGTGCTTGATATCAATAATTGATATCAACCACCTTAAGGTGGGGGCATAAATAAGGGAAGCTATCTGTTATAGATGTTAGCAATGTGTTTGTCCTCAGGTGCAAAGACCTTGCGCGATGAGTGCATCATGCATCCTAAGTTTGTTTGCAATCAATCAATCAATCATGTAAGCCTTCTGTGGAGGCGGGATATCGAGCATATCCTTTTTCTTAAGCCCTATGTACAGCCGAGGCTGGTGTATTTCTTGGAGCAGATTATATCATCCTGTCATTTTTAAAAGTCCTATATGGAGGTGGGGAGCGGTTCTGTGACTAACTCAACCCTTAAGTGTGTCTTCGGTGATTGTTATGGTGAAGCCCAATCATCGGTGTGTGCCTGTAATGTGCCTAAGATGGTGATGAGCCTAGAAATAGGGAACACACCATTGCTTGTTTGCCATGTTTTCTCCGTGTCTTCAAGTGTGTGTGTTTTGGCGTATTTGTTGCCCCATATGCAGTATAAAGATTAGTGCCTTCAAGTTGTACTTCCTACATTTTGGGAGGTTTTGAGTGTCTTGCGTGTGTGTTACCCCATATATACAAAAACATGCGTGATGAGTACATCATGTATTATGGGAGGTTTGTTTACTTTCTAGTACTTGCATTTGCATTTCATATATATGAGAAAAAGAAAAGAAAAGAACCATGCCTGTCTTCCATGCATTAATGTGTCTTTTATGCATTGACTGTCTTCTTCGTGTTCTACGTGATTGTAACTATCTTCTCCATGTTTTGCATGCCTATTACTGTCTTCTATGTGATTGGCGTGCTTTCTCCATGCTTGGCATGTTTGTTGTGTTTGTTGACCTTACTTTAATGCATGTATTGGCCTTGCATTTATACATACATTAAAGTGGGGGCTAAATGTAACATCAAAAAATGTCCCCTTGGGGGTTTTTCCCTCATAAGGTTTAGCTCTCAGGTCTTTAGTGTGCATTTAGGACATCTTAGTTCATAATTTGTCATCCTGATGGAATGAGCCCTAGGTAACATGACAAATGGGACCTAGGAGGACCCCTTGAACCTTACCCTACCCAAAATAGGGGGGAGGAATTGGACACCCGTACCCTAGTCTTGCCCTATTTTGGGGTAGTCCCAATTTTTTGGGTGTCAGTTTATGACCGTTTTTTGGGTCCTTTGCCGACACGGTAAGTTTGAATTACGAAAATCTTGGCAATAGTGTTTGTAGTTGCATATATAAGCATGTTTAGGCATTCATTTAGAAACTAGATGGCAATGGTGATGTTCAAGTGTTCTCAAGGTGATTCAAGGTTTTCATTGTGTTGCAAGAGTAGACTTGTGTGGTTTGTGTGTTTGTATTTGTAGATTTGAGCATTAATTTCCTCATGGGATGAAGAGCATCTTCCTCCCATGAGAGCTTCACTACAAGGTGACATTATACTATGTTTCTATCATTGTTTCCTTTGGTTCTTGCCTCTGCCTCAAAAGGGCATGCACTCTCTATCTGACAACGGTGTTCAGAGACTTAAGTGTCCTCTAGGGCTTGACTAAGGCAAGCCTCTAAACACCACAACCCCCTCCCAAAGTTTTCATGGTTGCAGTTTACAGGTTGTGGAGTTGGAAAAAGTGAAGTTGCAGGAAGGCATCTTGAAGTGTCAGAATTGTAGAATAGAAGGAAAAATAACACCTTGGACTTGGGTGCCCGCTCATTAGTCCTCCAACTTCCGTGATGGGAAAATCTTTAGAATAGCAGGGAAGAGTTGTAGACTGAGTTTCTAGATCTAGACAAAAAATAGGGCATTGGATTTGGGTGCCCGCTCTTTTGTCCCTAACTTTTTCACCTTAGAACCCCAAAAATAGGTACTCTATGATTTGATATTTTACTCTCGTCTGCAAGAGCTTTTTCTGTTATTCTTCTGCTTACAGTTGTATTTGAGAAATTAGGGTTTTAATGGTCAATTAAGCATACGTGAAGGAAATTTGATAATTAAGCACCCTAATCCAAGCTTCCCTACATCTCATAGCAACCTAGGGTATGATAGTGAATTGCCACTTGACACTAGATCCTTGAATGTAAAGGGTAAAAGGAGGATTCAAACATCTAAACACTAAAACATTAAACAATCCAAATTTTACCCTAAAACAGATCCATGTGATGACTGATACTCCTTATAGGTGGCAATCCTTCAAGTACATTAATTGATATGATGTCTTCATACTCTGTTAGCAACTCTCTTATCTCCTCATGTTGTGATTCTTCAGTCTCCTTCTTTAGTGTTTTAGGCTTCTTAGGAATCAAAGCATAACACATATTCTCATGTCTCAAAGCATCCAGAAATTTTCTTCCATCTACCAAATAGATTCTAGCATTTCCACATACTTCATTCTCAAGATCATCCTCCAAAGGAATCAAGGTAATTCTCTTCCCATTTGATGTTATAGTGTATGTATTATTTCTCCCATCATGTATATCTTTTCTATCATACTACCAAGGTCTACCCAACAAGATATGGCATACATCCATAGGCATAATATCACACAAGACTTCATCATGATAAGATCCAATATGAAATTGCACCAAACATTGTTCACTCACCAGTACCTTATGATCATCCTGAATCCATGCTATCTGATAGGGCTTAGGGTGTTTCAATCTTTCCAACTTCAGCTTAGTCACCATCTCCTCTAAAACTAGGTTATCAGAACTACCACTATCAATAACAACTTTACAACATTTACCTCCTGATTTGCATCTGGTTCTAAACAAACTCTTCCTCTGTGGTGGTTCCTCATTTGTCTTTGCTTGAAATAATGCTCTCCTCATCACCAGTGATTCTCCTTTCTCTTGTTTACTAGTTGAACTAGGTGATCCAACAAGTTCTTCTTCAACATAGGCTGCTCTTCCACTGTTCTTTGTTCTCTTGCTTGTATTCCCTTGATTACATTCAAATGCTCTATGTCCTTCACCTCCAAACTTAAAACAAGTGCCTCTGAATGTTCTCTTGTCAAATCCTCTTCCTTCTCTTCTATATCCTTCATTCCGGTATGCACTAGGGTTTCCTCTTCGGTTAAAGTTTGTGTCATCTTTCTAGTAAGCATGATTATCTCTATCATCCTTCTTGAATGTGGTGTCAAACTTGTTCTTCTCTTGATATGATCTGTCTCCTCCGGAAAATGTTCTACTTCTCTGAAATTTACCTCCTCTGCCTCTCTATCTCTATCATGCCTCTTGTTCAACTTCTCTTCAACTTTCAAGGCAAACTGATATGCTTCCTCCAAAGATGTCATCCTCACCAAACTTAGTTCTTCTTGAATGTTCGATCTCAGTCCATTGATGTATCTAGCCACTTTCTCCTTGCTTGCTTCACCATGTCCTCTTCTTATAATCATCTTATGAAATTCTTCAATATACTCCATAGATTTCTCCTTTTGTCTCAAGTTCTACGATCTTTTCAATAGCTCTAGCTCATTGTTAGTAGGTAATAATTGATTCTTCAATTTTTTCACCATCTTGTCCCACTTTGTAATCTTTTCTTTTCCTCTTTTGTTCCTATCCAACTGAACTTCTTTCCACCATATAGCAGCATGTCCTTTCAACTTTGTCTTTACAAATTTCACCTTCTTTGGATCTTCAACTTCTTCATATTCAAAGTATTCTTCCATGTCATTTATCCAGTCAATCAATTCTTCAGGGTTTAAATTACTAGTATAATTTGGTACATCCACTCTAGGTCTCTTTTCAATCTTTGAAATAGCTCGCAACATCTTGACTTGATCTAATTCTTCTTCTTCATCACCTCCTAGGGTTTCGCTAATTTGTTCAACAAACTGAAATTCTTCTTCATCATCACTTTCAACATTAGGTCTCGGTGTCAATCCTCTTCGCCTATCTTCTTCAACAGCATCCAATCGAATTCTCATTTTTTTCATCATTTCCATCATTTCATCCATTCTACCAGCCATCATCCCAATAGAAGGGATTCTCCTCGACGGCATTCTTCCTAGGATCAATTGCAAACTGCCTCAAGTTCAGCGGTCAGGATACAAGGTGACAACTACCTCACAATCGGCGATCAGTTGCGACACAATTAACCTACCTCAATTCAGTGATCTATCCATAGTAAGATCTTACAGAATTCCTTCACCAACTTCATTCAATTCACTCCCAAAGATTCAAACTTTCACTCTGATACCACTTGGTGCAGTCACAGTAGGAGCGTTCACAGAATGAACTGTCCAGACCATGAAGAAAGAGTAAACACAACATAAATAACTCAAAGATATGGAATAAATGCATATTCAGTCATTCAGTATATCATAAAATTTAAATACAGATCAGCTGACAACATGTGGGCTTACAATTGGGCTCACAGGCCTGATTATAGAATATCAGAATATGCACAAGATATAGCTTTGAAGTTCCCTCGCACAAAATCTAAACTAAGGATTATGAAATCAATCACTCACTGTCAAAATCTATTTTCCTAAGGATCTATTACATCAATATATATCATCTCTTGATCACAATATTCCTTCGCATCGGCCAAGGAAGATCACAAACTCCTATGAAGAGTTGTAACGTGTGTACATGGATAGGTCAGACCTAATCATGTAGAACACCTCTGCAAATGAATGGAATGATGTACGGATCTCAGGGAAGGTCAGATATGAACCAAATATCATTGAATGATGTGTCATTAGGCTCCATAAGTCAAGGAATGCTCTGCAAGGCTTCTCCTTTAGCCGATTGTCTGAGACTGTCAGGATGCCCTATTCTGAGAAAACAATCAATCTTCTGAAAGCGATAACTTTCTGGTAACTGATCCAAATGCTTAAAATTTTGAATATGTTGTAGATGAATGAATCTAGATACTAAGTCCAGCTCTGAATAATGTGAAATGAAACTACGGTAGAATGTAAAAAAAAATACAGAAACTGCTACTGACTGAACTACCTAAACTGAACTGGAAAATGAAAAGGAACAAACTAAACTGTAAACAAACTGAGATGTAAATGTTTTTGGTTGATGCAAGATTGCTCTTGAACTAGGGATGCTCCTGCATCAAAAATGTAGCAAGTCTGTTAAAAGATCTTGATAGTGTTATTTCAACTACTATCACCTTGTCTAGGCTGTCAACATTGCCAAAGATCAGTCTCTCTTTGATAAGCTCCAAACCTTTCTATGGAAAAGAACTTCATTACATCATCTTATCTTTTCTTATCACTACTTCTTGCAAATCTTTATATGACTATTTATTGTTACTTTGTCATTGTGAGTCATGATTGTTCCTTTGATTGCATGACAGACATATCTATTGCTCTAGGTGACTACTACATAATGTTGATTGTTGCTTTATTAGAGATAATTGTGTTTTCTATCCACTAATCTTCATGATGCTATATGACTATCACTAGACTCCCTCAAACCTAGAAAAGCTAGCTAACCCATGACACTGTCCACAAACTATTGTTCCTTCTTAGCTTTTTGTTGTCCTATTTTATATGATCTCTACTCACAAGCATTGACAAGTGATATAGACCCTTGAAATATTAGTAGAGTTTCTTGGAAAACATAAGTAGATTGATGTGTCATTTGATGTTTCTTTTCAAAAAATCATAATGTTGCTACAGGTTCTTTAGGGTCTGTCAAGACTATTACAATGAGTAACAAAACATAGAAGAAGACTGTATGCTAGAAGGCCTTGTAAGAAGTTTATAAAGGTTTCTTTGGAAGCTTTCAATAGTTAAAATATCCTTGCCAAGTGTTTGGTGAGGATGTGATAAAGTTTGCATCATGACAATGCCCTCTGAAAATGCATTTGATTGTGCTTCCTATGCTTGACACTATGACTATGCCTTTTTATTGTCATCTACTCTTTTCTTAGACTTCATGATAGTTCCTTGAGTGTTGTTCAACAAAGTTCCTCTAAGACTATTTCCTTTGTCATTTAGGACTATTTTATTAGTCTTTTTAGGACTATATTATCAATCTTTTAGGACTGTTCCTAAAAGACTGATCTAGAAACCTTGACTGGCCTCATCAAAGATGATTGTTCATTATTCAATGTGCAAAACCATTATTATCATTTTTTTGTATTTTGCTCAAAAGACCACTATGAATAAAAGACCTTTGTGATCTTCTTGTTGAGTCTTTTTCCTAATCATGAAATGAAACCTCTATGCCTTGCCTTTAAGGTTCACTATCTCTCTACTTGTCTGACAAAGAGTTTATAAGTTACCTTTTATAATGGCTTTGTAAGTTTACCACCATACCCTGGCATATGACTATGCATCTGCTCTAAAACTCTGTGCCCTTTGTGTCTTTGTGTTATGAAATTGTTTTCTTATTCTCTTGACTGATTTCAATAGGTCCATAGACCTTTGACCCCCTAATAATAGTAAATCTTATGTAGAGCTAGACTCTTTGGCTATCTCCATACTCAAGTATCATCTAGGGTATTGTTTAGAAACCCTATGTTGTCTCTTGGTATGTTCATTATGAGACAATGTTGTTGCATGCTTACTATAAGATATCAGTCTATCAAACAATCTATAAGGTTCTTAATAGACCCCTTGGAATATTCTTGACCAAAACCTAGATAAATTTTACATGGCTTGACAAGCTTATATGGATCCAAAACTGACTGTCAAATTGTAATGAATGACAGTTTCTCCTTAATCTCTTGACAATCTTGCACAATACTAGATCACAATGTCACCCATAAACATCTATTCTTATGTGCAGATTACCTCTATGGTTTGATATTGATCTTCTGAAGCTACACAAATCCTTGACCTCTGTACAAACCTCTTCAGCAATGTGTATTCTTGTTTATTGCTGACTGTCCATTGTTTCTTGATAGTCATGTTGTCCTCTTGATATTTCTTCCTTCACAACTAACTATTCTTTCTACAATCATGTTGTCCTTAAAAGTAAGAGGCTGCTCCCTTCAAAAATAGGTGACTACTCATTGATGAGGATGATTAACAATGAGGGTTATCCCTATCTTTCTTAACCTTGCAAAGTGTGGAGCACCACTTTGAAAGTGTAAAGACCACTGTCCCTCATGTTTCTTAGTCCTCTCTTGGGTAGAATCTCCATATGTTGTAGTATAGGGTCTTCTACCATTCAACACTCTCCTTATCTTCATGAGCTTTTGACCTTGCAAGATAGAGATCGTTGCATCTATTCATTGGGTCCTTCATACAAACTTTCATTACTATCTTTTGTCTGCATCTTATATTGACATATTTAAGACCCTTATGTTCATTAGACAAACCAATTGTAAAGTAGACCTCTGTTTAAGATTTTAATATCTCATATCGGCTCTGTGAAGCATAATAATCTTAGTGATGGGATTTGTGAAGATAAACTAAAACCTTACACATTTCTAATACTTCAAGACCTACTCAGGCTCCTTAACATAACTGACTGTTGCTAAAAATAGAGATGACTATTCTTTTAAAACAAAGATGACTTTAAAACAAGGATGACTCGTCTTCATTGTCAACCTCCTTAAAACCCTTCAAACTAAATAAAGTCCATGCAACCTATCCTTTTATATTCATGAAAAACTTTCAACTTCAAGAGCATCATTTCATGTACCTAATATTGCATGGAAGAATAGTGATGAACTATAGTAGTTATATGGACACTTTACTTTCAACATTTATGAATACCCTACTTCATCTCCCTCAAGCTCATGTTCTCAAAAGTTTTAAACATACAAAACTTTGAAGATGAAGAACACAATGAAACCTCAAACAATTGGTCTTAAAACAAAGATCTCTTATTCCTCACGCCTCCTACTCAGGTTTCATGAAGTCTAGAAGCTTTAGCCTCTTGGTATTGAAAGGAAGCTAGGTGTGCGGAAAATGCTTCCTACACTAATCTAATGAGGAGAGGGCTATGCAAATTCAACTTTATCTTAACTATTACAGCAATGTTAAACCATTAACATGAGATATTGCAGTAAAACACAAGAACCAGAAAGAAGACAGAAGAAGAGAGACAAGATATACATGGGGAAAACCCTTACGGGTGAAAAACCCCACACTCCAAAACATAGCTCAAATGTATTACAGTAAATAATAACAGATTACAATATAGTTTCAAAGCCAATGCTCTTTCAAGAGTCTTCAAATGTTGAATCTGGAGATATTCTGACAGCATAACAGTACTTGTACAAAAGTTATCTATCTCCCATCCAAGCACCTGTTTATATAGAGTTTACAAGGCAAATATGGCACCTTCTAGAGATGGGCGTCCATCTTGGACTCATGCCCCAAAACCCACGCCTAAGGACACTTGTCCAACATCCCATCCTAAAGTGGGCACCTGTTCCCAAGATAGGTTATGACAGATGCTCTTACGCACCTTACAACTATAATAGAATCTGTCATACACTGACTAAAAATATCATATTCCTCTTACATGTCATAACCTCCCTTAACTGCCCAAAGATACCTTTCTCTCGTGCAAAGATACTCACCAACACTTGTCATTAATTAAAAGTCATTTGAGGTTTCGGGGGCATTGCCCCCGAGCCCCCATGAGGGCGCTACCCCTCGACCTCGCCCTGTACCGTGACAGGGAGCACACCAGGGGCGCTGCCCCTGGATCCCACAAGGGGTTACACCCCTTGACCCCGTCTTGGGGGTGCTGCCCCCAAACCCCCATTAATTATTCAAGGGGGAAACCACGGCTGCCAAAGTCACTAAAATTTATCCTCCTGCATAAACACAAGGTGCTGACTATGTCAACTCAACATGGGATAAATAAATACAACATTAGGAATTTGCAAAGGTTGAGACACCTTAATTCCCAATAGGTATACTTTCCATCTTGTGGAGCATCCTTCATTATACAGGTAGAGGAGCTGGTGTCTTGGCTTCAACTAGTTTTGTGGTGTTCAAGCTACACTTACAGCTGATGTTCCTCCTTCACGAACTAGAAACCTACAAATTAGCATAAGGGAGAAACCCTAAACTTTGTTGACCAGAACCCTAGAAGAGTGAAACTAGAACCAAACTCTTTCTCAATATTCTAACACTTTTCAAAAATGCAACCCCCTCCATTGGAATGTACATGGCATTTTGAAGAAAATAAGGTTTTAAAAGCACTTTTGAAAGGTTTTATGACATTTTGACTCCTTCAACTCATAACACACACAACTTTACAATACTAGGAAAACCTTTAAATACATGTATGTATGATCAACTAAAATTTACCTTGTTATAAGTATGATCAAGAGCTTAAGGATCATTTTACATCAATGAAAAGATCAAAAGAAAGACCTATTTCCTTATGAACCAACTTGTGAGACAAGATTTTGACCCTTTCAAAATAGAACTCAAACTCATGATGGCTATTTGGGCCAAGAAGGCACAAAGACCTTTGAGGAATGGATGGTCTATGCTTCACAAGAAGATGTCTTGACATAGCTTAAGACTCTTTTAGATAGAGATGCAATTCCAATTTAATTATGGGATGGATGATCGCCAGCGTGGAACCCATGTGCATTTAGCAGTTAAGATTATTAATTCTACATGGCTGCCATGTATGAGGAATGGAGCTCGAGGTGAGCACACCTAGCTAGAACCCCCTATGGTATGTCTGCCAACCTTGGACTTGTTGCAAGTATGAGCAGTAAGTGTTGTCATTGATGTCAACAAATAAGGTCAGCATCTAAGGAAGTTAGTTAGATTAGTTTGAGCAAGTGTTTGAGAAGTTAGTACAATTATAGAATTGTTCTATCTCCTAGAACAGTGCATTGTTTTTCTCCACATATCATGTAGATTGAATATCTTTGTCTGTGGTTTGAAAGTTATGTTAATGGATGTCTGTAGTTGCTATATCTCAAGTTTGAGCCTTTGGGGTGAAGATTTGAGTGAGTTCTGTTCACCAGAGTAAAAAATGTTTTTCTAAGTATTTAATGGTGACAAGGAGAATGTATTCTGCTCTGCATCTCTCTGCATTTAAGTTTTATAGTTTGCAATTCTAGAATTAAGTCTGGGATGATGTTATGTGTCTTCAATTTAAGTGGTTCATGTTTTGGTGCTCCGCAAGTGATCTTTTCTTTGTGACAGTGGTTAATAGTAGTGTTGAAGTGGTTCAGTTTGAAGAATCTTTTGGATAGAGTATTTGGAGGTTGTGTGGAAGTTCTTGGTGATTGTAACATACTTGTGGATGTTTCTAAATCATGTTCCTGCTTTTTGATTGGTCTGCAAAGTGTAATTTGGATCATGGTTGAAGCTTATTCCTAAAGGTCTTAGTGTTAACACCAGTTTTGGCCAACCTGGTTGTTTTCACTACTTGTGATTATGCTTTGAAGTTTGTGAAGCATGTTGTTGCATGAAAGATTGCATTTGAGTCCCTACTAAGGTGTGGTGTGGTCCGTATTCATTCCTTTCCACAGTGGGAATGTTTAGGTCCAGACCTAATTTGAATATTGGTTAAGTTTGTTGTTTTTGCCGACCTTGAAGATTGTTTCCAAGATTGCGGATGTATAAATATGAGTCAGATGATCGAGAAATTATGTGAAGTTATTGAGATAGACGAAATGGCTGCATGAGAAGCATCATTTGTTGTAGGTGTGATCCGAATGGTATGACAGTGAGCAGTAAAGAATATATTTTTTATGCAGAGAGGTTTCAATAGCTTCAGTTGAGTTTGTGGTGGATTCTTGGTTGATGTGAGATCCATTCTCATTATAACTATCTTCTTCTACTTCGGGTAGTGATCCCCATTGGCAGTGAGCCTCTTCCTTTGGTAGTGAGCCCCTTCTTTTTGCAATGAGCCTTTGGCAGTGAGCCTTGTTGTAATTTTGATATATCATTTATATTGTGAGTTAGTCCTCACCATGGTTTTTCCTTCATTGGGTTTTCCACCTAAAAAGTCTAGTGTCTCATGTGTTGAATGTGTGGATGTGCTTAAGTTTTTGATTTCATGCTTTCATGGTTAAATCATAATAATAGTGATTAAGTGGTTGATGTGTTGATGCTTATAAGAAGTTAAGTTTTGGTTACAACTAATTCACCCCCCCTCTCAATTATCTTGTGCATTTCAACAATTGGTATCAAAGCTAGGTTCCATGGAAGAAAGCCTAATAGCTTGAGGTAGATCCAGGATGGTGCACAAGAAGGAGACTCCGCAGTTTGATGGACCGGACTATGCGCTCTGGAAGGTACATATGACAAGTTATCTCATTTCTCTTGGTTATAGTGTTTGGAAGATGACAGAAACAAAATATACTATTCCTCAAAATGGTCCATCATCTGAAGATGAAGTCAAATAGTATGAGTTAAATGGAAAAGCAAGAGATGCTCTATTAAATGCTTTATCTAACACTGAGTTAGTGAAAGTTTTGGATTTGGAAACTACTCATGAGATCTGGGACAAGTTGAAAAATTTATATGAAGGAGATGAATCTATAAAGAGTGCCAAATTACAGAACCTGAAGAAAAGGTACAAATCTTTGAAAATGAGTGACGATGAGAACATAATAATCTACATGCAAAAGGTTGATGAAATTGTCAATGGAATTAAAGGTCTTGGAGGAACTATTGATGAGAATGAGGTGGTACTGAAGATTCTTAGGTCATTGCCTAAATCCTACAGTCACAAGGTGTCTGCAATTGAAGAACTCATAAGTGTCAACAAGATTACAAAGGATCAGTTGCTTGGAAAGTTTACTACTTTTGAAATGAGAGAGTTCGGTGATGCTCTGCCAAAGATTGAGACCGCTTTCAAAGCCAACACTTCAGAGAAGACTTCAAGATCTGAGAAGTATGTTGTGGAACCAGATGATGACCTTGATTGGATTGAAGCTAACTTTGTGGATAGAATGCAAAGAGGTACAAGTAAGTTCAAAGGCAAATTACCATTCAAATACTTTACTTGTAAGATTGGTCACTATGCCTCTAGGTGTTCGGAGAGAATTGAGAAAGTCAAGAAGAAATTTGAAAGTAGACCTAGGATCATAAAGAAATGCTATTATGTTAGAGATGATAATGATGATGGTGTAACAGATGATGAGTATGATGATACTAGTGCAAATGAATGCTTGTTTATTTCTATCAAGGAAGAACTTGTGTATACTAATCCTGCTAGCTATGTGAAGGAAGAAAAACCAGTGGAAGAGAGTGCTTTGTATGTCTTCCAAGTTGAGAAAGATAAGGATGAATGGATTATTGACAGTGGATGTTCACATCACATGACTGATGACAAAAGTAAGTTTGTATGTTTGGAAAAGTATGATGGAGGACTAGTTAGGTTTGGAGATGATGCAGCTGGTAAGATTTGTTGAAGAGGATCTATTTATTTTGATAGAAAGCACAATACAAATGATGTTCTATATGTGAAGGGTTTAAAGCATAATCTTTTAAGTGTTGGTAAGATGTGTGAAAAAGGGTATGATCTAAGATTCAAGGATAATGTATGCAAGATCATGGAAAGCTCCGAAATAGTGATTTCTACTGGTAAGAAGACTAGAGGTAATGTTTATCACTTGAGAGGAACTAATGATTGTTGTTTGTTGGCTTAGATAGATGAGAGTTGGTTGTGGCATAGAAGGATGTGTCATATCAATTTTGACAACTTGGTGAAGATAAGTTTACTACAAGCTATGAGAGATTTGCCTAAACTTGTGAAGCTTGCTAATATTATTTGCAAGGAATGTCAATTGGGGAAATAGGCAAGGACAAGTTTCAAGAGTAAAGAATAATTTTTTGCTAGATTGCTTGAGCTGGTGCATACAGATTTGTGTGGTCCTACAATAACAAGAAGTTTGCAAGGAGACAGGTACTTTATGTTGCATATTGATGATTATTCTAGAATGACTTAGGTCACTTTTTTAAAAGACAAATCAGAAGCCCTAAACAAGTTCAAAGATTTCAAGGTGATGGTTGAGAATGAGTTAGAATTGAGGATCAAATGCTTAAGGTCTGATAGAGGAGGTGAGTTTACATCAAATGAATTCAATATTTTATGTGAAGAACATGGGATAAAGAGATAGTTGTCTGCTTCTAGGACTCCTCAGCAAAATGGAGTTGTTGAAAGAAAGAACATGATAGTTCAAGAGGTTGCTAGGTCAATGATGAAGGAGGCAAACCTACTAGAAGTGTATTGGAGAGAAGCTATACATATTGTTGTCTACATTCAAAATAGAGTTCAAGTCAAAGGTAATGGTACTAAAACTCCTTATGAATTGTGGTATGGAAGAGTTCCTACAGTGAAATATTTAAAAGTTTTTGGAAGCAAATGTTATATCAGAAGAGAAGAAGAGTTAGGCAAGTTTGATGCTAGGTGTGATGAAGCAATTTTCCTTGGATATTCTACTAAGAGTAAGGCCTACCGGTGCTACAATAAGAGATTGAGAAAGATCATTGAGAGTGGTAATGTGAAGGTTGATGAAGACAGGGAAAGAATATTAGATCTAAGTGGCTATGAATCAGATGAACCTACTGTTATAGTAAATGAAGAAAAAGTTGAACAAAAAATAGTCAAGTTGAAGAAAAGGCTCTGGAAAGTGTTGTTAAGACTCCTAGGTATGTGAATATTAATCATTCTGAAGATCAAATTATTGGTGACAAAAGAAAAGGGGTATTAACAAGGAAAAGAGTTGCAGAAGAACAAGTGAACTATTGTTTACTTTCAAAGATTAAACCTAAAATTGTAAGTGAAACCTGCAAAGATGAAAATTGGGTAAAGGCTATGAAAGAAGAGTTGATGCAAATAGAAAAGAATCAAATTTGGGAATTGGTTCCTAGACCTGCCGATAAGAATGTGATTGGAACTAAATGGGTTTTCAGAAACAAGATGAATGAAAATATAGAAATAGTAAGAAATAAAGAAAGACTGGCATGCAAAGGATATTCTCAAGTTGAAGGTATAGATTTTGAGGAGACTTATGCTCCTATGGCAAGGATTGAAGCAATAAGAATGTTTTTGGCATTTGCAGCACACAAATATTTCAAAGTGTATCAGATGGATGTGAAGTCTACATTCTTGAATGGAGAGCCGGAAGAAGAGGTTTACATTGAACAACTAGAAGGATTTCAGTCATCAAACCAAGGTGACATGGTGTATAGATTGAAGAAAGCCTTGTATGGACTAAATCAAGTTCCTAGAGCCTAGAATGCAAGGTTGGATAAGTATTTGTTGCAATTAGGGTTCAGTAAAGGTACTACAAATAGTAATCTCTATTTCAAAATTAATGATGATCAAATTTTGATTGTTGTAGTCTTTGTTGATGATATTATCTTCAGAGGCAATGAAGGTATGTGTAAGAAATTTGCAAAGGAAATGCAAAAGGAGTTTGAGATGTCTATGTTTGGTGAAATGAATTTCTTTTGAGGACTACAGATTACTCAATCAGAAAAAGGAATTTTCATTTCTTAGTCTAGGTATGTGAAAGAGTTGTTGAAGAAGTTTGGAATGGAGGATTCTAAGCCAATATGTACCCCTATGGTAACTAGTTGCAAGTTGAGCAAGAATGATGAATCACCTAAGACTGACCAGAAAAAGTATAGGTCTATGATTGGAGGACTACTTTATCTAACCTATACCAGACCAGATATAATGCATGCAGTTTGTCTTATGGCAAGATTTCAAGAAGATCCTAGACAGTCACATGTGTTGGCAGTTAAGAGGATCATGAGATATTTAAAAGTCACTTTAGACTATAGATTGTGGTATCCTAAAGATACTGATTTCACTCTTAGTGCTTATACAGATGCAGATTGAGTTGGAGATATTGATGATAGAAAAAGTACAAGTGGGGGTGCTTTCTTCTTGGGTAATAGATTAGTTTCTTGGTTGAGGAAGAAGCAAGATTCAATCTCTTTTTCTACTATAGAAGCAAAATATATTGTTGCAGCATGTTGTTGTATGCAAGTGCTATGGATGAAGCAAATATTGAAGGATATAAAAGTTGTGTATGGAGAACCAATTTTAATCTTTTGTGACAATACAAGTGCTATAAACATTTCAAAGAATCCAGTGATGCACTCAAGAACAAAGCATATATCAATAAGGTATCACTTTCTGAGAGAAAAGGTAATAGAGAATAAAGTAAAGATGGAACATGTGTCTACAAAGGATCAGATTACAGATATTTTCACAAAGCCTTTACCTAAGGATACTTTTGAGTATCTCAGAGAGAAGTTAGGGGTTATTACACCTCCTACTCTAAACTAAGATGCATAGGAAGTGCATCAGTCCAGTGGTGCCCAAAGTCTCATTTTTTATCTAGATTGATATTTTGAAGGCTACCTCTCAGGGGGAGTAGGTAGATGTTGTTGATATAAGTTTCTAATAAAGAGCAGTAAGTGTTGCAGTGTTGCTAACAAGGGGAGTAGTGCAGTGGCTATAAGATCTGAGTTGAGCTTTGATAACTAAAGAGGGAGAGAAGTTTTGGTGCCCTTTGCCATTGATGTAAAAGGGAAGAGAAGTTCATGTGAAAAACTTAAGGAGAGAGATTCTGATTGATGTCAAAAGAGGGAGAAAGTTGTAGCCAGAGAAAGCATAAAGTAAGGGGGAGCAAAGAAGCAAAGCAAGTTTGTTTGTCTTGATGGTTTTTTACACCATGTGTTACCATCAATGACAAAGGGGGAGATTGTTGCAATTATGTGTAGTAAGTGTTGTCATTGATGTCAACACCTAAGTTTAGCATCTAAGGAAGTTATTTAGATCAGTTTGAGCAAGTGTTTGAGAAGTTAGTACAATTGCAGAATTGTTCTACTCCCAGAACATTGTAGTGCTTTGCTCCACATATCCTGTAGATTGAATATCTTTGTCTGTAGTTTGAAATTTATGTTAAGGAATGTCTATAGTTGTTGTATCAAGTTTGTGCCTCCACAGTGAATATTTGAGTGAGTTTTGTTCACCAGAGTAAAAACTACTTTTCTGAGTATTCAATGGTGACAAGGAGAATGTATTTTGCTCTACATCTCTCCGTATTTAAGTTTTATAGTTTGTGGTTCTAGAATTAAGTCTAGGATGATGTTATGTGTCTTTAGTTGAAGTGGTTCATGATTTGGTGCTCCACAAGTGATCCTTTCTTTGTGACAGTGGTTCATAGTAATGTTGAAGTGGTTCGGTTTGAAGAATTTTCTGGATAGAGTGTTTGGAGGTTGTGCAGAAGTTCTTGGTGATTGTAACATGCTTGTGGATGTTTCTAAATCATGTTCCTACTTTTTGATTGGTCTACAAAGTGTAATTTAGATCGTGGTTGAAGCGTGTTCCCAAAGGTCTTAGTGTTAATGCCAGTTTTGGCTGACCTGGTTGTTTTCACTACTTGCAGTTATGCTTTGAAGTTTGTGAAGCGTGTTGTTGCATGGAAGATTGCATTTGAGTCCCTCCTAAGGTGTGGTGTGGTCCATATTCATTCCTTTCCATCATGAGAATGTTTAGGTCTAGACCTAATTTGAATATTGGCTAAGTTTGTTGTTTGTGCCGACCTTAAAGATTGTTTCCAAGATTGCAGATGTATAAATATGAGTTAGATGATCAGGAAATTGTGTGAAGTTGTTGAGATAGATAAAATGGCTGCACGAGAAGCATCATTTATTGTAGGTGTGATCCGAATGGTATGATAGTGAGCAATAAAGAATATATTTTTGATGCAGAGAGGTTGCGATAGATTGAGTTGAGTTTGTGGTGGATTCCTGGTTGTTGTGAGATCTGTTCTCATTGTAACTATCTTCTTCTACTTTAGGCAGTGATCCCCATTCGAAGTGAGCCTCTTCCTTTGGTAGTGAGCCCCTTCTTTATGCAGTGAGCCTCCAATAGTGAGCCTTGTTGTAATTTTGATATATCATTTATATTGTGAGTTAATCCTCACCATGGTTTTTCTCTCACTGGGTTTTCCATGTAAAAAATTTGGTGTCTCATATGTTGAATGTGTGGATGTGCTTAAGTTTTTGATTTCATGCTTTCATGGTTAAATCATAATAAAAGTGATTAAGTGGTTGATGTGTTGATGCTTATAAGAAGTTACGTTTTGGTTACAACTAATCCACCCCCCTCTTAGTTGTCTTGTGCATTTCAACAGGACTAGGTTTAATGGGAAGATCCTCCTCTCTCTAGTTAGGCAGTATGTCATAGTTATGTCCCAATGGTCTTCTGCCACTTGAATTGTAATCCTTCGATCATGATCCTGACACTCTTTATTTTGGGCCTTGGACGAGTCTGGTGACATTGGGTGGCCAACTCAATATTAATTTCAGAAGTGATTTGGTGTAATGTCAAAGCTTCCTCAATGTTGTGTCCTCCCTAGATAGTCCCCCCATTCTTTCATTTTAATATCTGGGAGGGATTGATAGGACATGTCTTTCAAAGATTTTTCAGTAGTGAATATTCACCAATTGGCGAATATCGCCGATCGGCCAAGTCAGAATTAGCGAATAAATCGCATCCAACAGGGTGGTCAAATCGCCTAGTTTTTATGTATTATCAGTCGAATCCATATCCATTCACCATCGATTTATTTTATGAGAATCAATGAAGTAAGATTTTTTGCATAACAAAATACACGTTTCAAATGGGCTGACTAATATTTTCACCTGGAATTTTGAAAGCAAGTACTAAATCACCTATATATTCACCAATACTATTAAAACAACAATGTGTATCAGGACATGTTTTGCCAACTCCATTAAATGGTCATTGCGCATGAGGACCCATTTCACCAACCCCATTACATTGTCACTGCATGTGAAGACCCATTTCGCCAATTAAAATTTACAAGTAGTTGATTATGAGGGGCCATTTCGCCAATTTCCATGACACCTCCATGCTAATCTTAGGGCCATATTCACCTTGTAAATTTCAATGTATGTAGTCCATCAAGGTTTGATTCACTAACACTTAAATGTATTCCTTATATAATCACACGAGATTTGCCAAATCTTTTTGATATACCATATAGAATTCCCACAGAATTCGCCAAATATGGAATGATATAAATACAATTGAAACTCTAATTTATTCTAACACATTTTGTTCAGTTCTAAACTTGTGACTTGTGAGCTCTCGATTCGGATTTCAGAAGTTGGAGTTGGCACCTTGAAGTTGATCATAGGCAAAGTTACAAACTTACAACACAGGCATTCCCGCATTAGCGAATAGCAAGTTAGTGACGACCTAAACTTAAAGGTGAGTGATCATTTCTTCATAGTATTAGTGTTTTAAGATTTCTTTATGGCTTTATCCCTCTTACATTCTTGATTCAATCTTAAAGAAGGTATTTATTAGGGAATGGGATCTATATTCTATGAGTATGTCCTTAAACAAGAAGACATTTTTTCCAGCTTTTATTCAAAGTGGGAGATCAGATCAAGATGTCGAGCCACAAGTATGACAAGGGTAAGACTCCTCAGGGTGGTGAAGGGACTTGGAGGCCATCAAAATACCAAAAAGGTGGAGTTAGTATACAGTCTTACTTTGGAACTGGCAATGTTTCTAATCCATCATATCAAGATGGAGCTATGCCATCAACTCTTGCACCAAATAATGATGAAGAAGCCATTCGCAATACCTCACCACCACCAAAAGGTGGGATTGCCATTGAGTCAAATGAGGATGGCAATACCGCAAAAGATATTCCAAGGGATACTCTGGTTAGCTAGAATGATAATGGCAATACCATAGAAGATGTTCCAAGGGATACCCTGGTTAGCCAGAATGAGGATGGCAATACCGCAGAAGATGTTCCAAGGGATACCCTGGTTAGCCAGAATGAGGATGGCAATACTACAGAAAATGTTCCAAGGGATACCCTAGTTAGCCAGACTAAGGATGACAATACTGCAGAAGATGTTCCAAGGGATACCCTGGTTAGCCAGAATGAGTACGGCAATACCATAGAAGATGTTCCAAGAGATACCTTGGTTAGCCAGATTGTGATAATCGACTTGGATGAAAACAAAAATGTTGGCACTTTAGATGATGTTGGGAAGAAGAAAAGAAAAGGCAAATCAAAAGATGCAAAAGGAAAATCAAAAGATTCAGAAGGCAAATCAAAATATTCAAAATGCAAATCAAAAGATTCAAAAGGAAAATCAAAAGATTCAAAACTGGGGCACGAGTGGGAAATGTCAAGGAATTTTCAGCTTGATTGGGTGTCAAAGTACCCATTCATTGAACCAGTGGAGAAAACAAACAAAGATGAACAACCAACATAATGCAAGTGTGTGATTTGTAGTTGGAAATGTAAAAGAGATAAGAAATTGCAGCTAAAGCTTGACACTATAGAAAAGCATATAGGTAAAGTTTATGAAAAACAAATCATAGATGGAAAGGAAACATCAGTAGTAAGATGGAAATCAAAGGAAGAATGTCTTCATGTGAAGTATGCCACAGAATATGATGAGCATAAGAAAAGAATGATGAAGCTTGCTGCAAGTGGAGGTACAATCAAGGCTCAATTTGGAAAAGCAATGGAAGGAGCACAACTGGCAAAAATTGATCAGATGAGTGTTATTTTTCATATTTTGTCCAGAAGGTGTCTTATGCCAGACTACCCAGAGTATAGTAATTTATTATCTTTTTTGAGTGTTCCTCACTATCCTAGCACACATTGGTGAATAAACACTAGATGGGAATGGGCAAACTGTCTCACTGTGGTGGAAAAACAAGATTTAAAGGAGAATGTAAAAGAGTCAAACTTCATTGCATTATCTTTAGATGAAGTTATTGCGGTAGATAATACTTCTTGGGTCTGTATGCATGTGTATACTGTAAAAGAACATGTACGTCGAGCTCATCTACTCTATGTTCATAAAATGAAGGACAATTCAACATCACAACATATATTTGAACTAGTTAAGAAGTCTTTGAATCAAATTGCAGGTATGGATGACTTGACAATTACCAAAAAGTTGGTGTGTGTAGGAGCTAATGGAGCTGCCGTAATGCAAGGTCAGAGGACCAGTCTTTGCACAAAATTACAAACTACTTGTACACCATATATGCTTGCCATTCACTGCATGGCCCATAGAATGAATTTAGCATTTAAAATTGTAAGCAAGTTTCCTACAATATCAAAAGTTGAAAATCTAGTCCACGAGCTCCATGCATACTTTTGCCAAAGTCCCAAATGTTTTGCGAAATTTCAAAATTTTGCTGAGGGAATAATAGCAGGAAACAAGCTTCTTAAGGATGTTGATACCAGATGGATCTCCTTGCATGGACCAGCTCAATGAGTTCTTTCAGAATATCCATCCTTGATTGGAACAATGTACGAGCATCGCAACACAGTAGACAAAGCTCCTGACCTCTTACATAGGTTAAGTGATATAGAGACACTCTTAACTTTAGCTAGTCTTCTCCCCATGCTAGATGAAATGAACAATCTTGTGAAGAAAGCCCAAGACAGAACTATGTATAGCTATGAGTATAACAAACTACGTAGAATGACATGCATGGCCCTCGATAATCTATATCTAGATCTAACTTCTCAAAGCCCAAATTTTTATAGGTGGCAGATAATTACAGATTTGAATCATCATGAAAATTATTTACAGTTTAATGTAAGTGGGGAGTTATGTGTCTTTGTACATGGATATGAGATACCAATGCACCATTGTAAGACAGTCAGGCGCTCTATAAGAGTACCTATTAGAAAGGATGATTTTGATGGCATTGTTAAATATGTTAGTAGTAATTTGAAGGAATCTTTCAATAGAGATTTATAATCGATTCCCTTGAGATGAAATACTTGATGCCATGTCTATTGTGTATCCTCAATTTTGGGTTCAAGGCCACCGAGATAGCCCAAGCTTTTTTCATCAAAACATAACTACGTTGACCGCACACTTTTCGAAAAGTGTAGAATGCAATGGACAACAAATAGAAGGAATTATAGATGGAAATAATCTTAAAGGACAATGTAGTCATTTTGCAAGAAGTATGATAGACTAGTTTAATGCCATGGAGAATCCCTTCGAAACAGGATCAATAACAAAGGCCTGGAAAAACTTGGGTCAGAGTGAAATATTTCGTGATTCGATATCTGAATATTTCAAACTTGTTGATTTATGTCAAACAATGATATTGGGTTCGGTGGAAGATGAGAAAGTTTTCAATGCATTAGGGTTTTTGAAATAAAAGATAAGAAACAAACTAGACAAGAATTTGGAAAATTTCTTGAGGGTGTTAGGAAGTGCGTATAATGTCAAAAATTTTCCTTATGAAAGGGTACTTACAATCTGGAAGTCCATATGTGAAAGAAGAGGGTTGTGCAACACTTCAAGTTCAAACACTAGTAGTGGTTGGACAAATGATAGTGACACAATGACAGATGAATTTGACTTTGGGACTCAGAATCAAGATGAAGAAAATGAAGACCAGACTCAGAATCAAGACGACTCTTTTTCTTTATCTGAATGTTAGTTTGAGGACACTAACTCGATTCGGGAAATGGAAGTGAATTAGTAGTTTTTAGGTATTTATACTGCATTTCATGAATTATATTCCAAAACTGTAGTTGATGAAATTTTAAATTTGTATTCCTTGAAATTGTGAATCAAATTGAATACATTAACATATTATTAATTATTTCATATTTTAATTGTGTCATACTGATAAGTTTTACATGTACTCAGTGATTCATCATTCAACTCAATGCTTAATATTTCCTTGCTAAAGTTTATTTGTGCATAAAACATAAAATTTGCAGTAAAGTAGAATTTTGGTTTTTGATTTGATATGGTAAATAAAATTAGTTTAACATATTAACAATAGTAGGATATAGAACAATGAACATTGGCAATCGTTGAATGTGTATTTAGTAGTTGAAACTAGAGTTTATTTTCAATTGATAAAATAAATAATACAGATAATTGAACATCAACACATTACTGAATTTGAATTTTCTATTGATTTTCAAATGAAAGAGTACATAGAGGCAATGAAAAATCTTGCTCAAGAGTCGAAGACAACTCTGCACAGAGCTGAGTTGGAACTCAGAAAGTTGAAACTCATAATATCAATATCAAATCATTCTAACAATTTTTTTAGCAAATTCCACTATTCAGGTGGTAGAATTCTCATTTCTTCTAGCTGATGTTGTTTGACTTGAATTTTTATTAACAATGTATGATCAAATTTCAATTTGGATCCTAGGTCTGACTTGAATGTTTCAGCCAAATATACATTCAAGAGTATTAGTTGTTTGATGAAATCCAAAAAGTTTGCCTCATCTGAGTTCCCAAAAAACTGGTCCAAATCAAACTTCCTTGCATCCTCCATCTTCTTTCTAAAATTATCCTTTCCAATGAATCGGTCATTTGTGTCAAAACCTTGTGGCAAACCAAGGTTTGTCAAGTTCCTTACCTTTTCATCCTCCTTAATCTTTGTTGCAATCTCAATCACAAATTCTGTTGTTTCACGCATTCTTGAACACTTTTTAATGATAGATGTCACCTTCATTGTGGCTTCAATCTGATTAGTAACGCCTTTTGAAATCAATTCATTGTCAATGGCTTTGTAGACTGTTTCTAGAACTTGATTTGTAGATTTATCTTATGCCTGTAGTTGCAGATTTGTGTTGTCCATTAAATATTTGCTCAGCTTATCAAGATGTAGTCTCATGGCATCAATGAATTGAAAGAATTCACACATTTGATCAAACCTCTACATTATTTCTTCCCAGATCTTTTGTTTTATGTGCCTGATTGTTTGTCTACAAAATTCAGTTAACTTTTTTTGACAAGATTTTATTTCATTTTTTGCTTCGATAAGCTCTACGGCCAATGTTCTATTTTTTTGCCTCTCTTTCTCTAATTTTTGTTCCCACTGTTCATTTGCTTTCCCAATGCTTTGTCTTAATTTTTCTGAAGTGGATTTTTCCTCATTATATTTCTTTTTGATCTCATCTAACCCTTGCTTCAGTCCATTCAATTCCACCTCTGTTTGTTTATCCTCTTTGCTTGTCGATGTAGAGGCAAATTTTTTTATTCTTTTTTCTAATTCATTGCTCTTGTTATCTACTACTTTCCTCTTTGCTTTCTCATTTGCTAAGTCTGCATGTAATTTTTCTATTTGATTCTACAACTTTTTTTTCTCTCTATCATGCTTTAGCAATGATGTGTACACCAATTCATTGTTCTTCTTTGATATATTAATTTTGTTAGTATTTTTTAATCCAGAAAAATCAAATTGCAAACTGCTCACCTGAAATTTAGATCGATCCATCTAATTTTCTAGTTTATTTTGAACTGTGGGAACAACAATTGTGTACTCCATGATTTCTGTATTTGTGTCAAATGTGGGTAATATCATGGTAATTGCAGGATCTGAAGTTACAGCAGACACACTCTCCATCAATTGCTTCTTATCCTTTTTATACAATTCTAATTTCTTTTTAAACTCTTGAATGTAATCAAAACTTGGGGACACAGGAATAAGGGAATGCTTGAATGGTGAAGGAATAGGAGTACTTACAATTTCTGTTATAGCCACATTAACTGGGGAAGTGCCTAGAAATAATTCCTTTGTAGTGGAACTGGTAGTTGGACTTGGACCTGCCTTAAGCCTTTGTCTCTTCTGTGTCCCTTGATCACTGAGTGTTTGTGTGGTATCTTGTATTGGTGTCCTCTTGTGTGTAACTTGTTGTTGGACCTGTTGTTGTAGCACATGTTGACTAAGTTCTCCACCAGTGGCAGTGCTAGTCGCACTAGGCTCTCCACCATTGGCATGTCCAAGTTGTGATTACATCTGACCATGAGGATTAGGATTTGAATTTGTAACAAAATCAATTCTTTCAGTTCTACTTGTATGACCTTGGTGTATTTTATCAGTTGATTCATCTCCAAGGCCTCGTTTATCAAATGGTTTTCTGGCAGTGGTGACTACATCTATTGGTTTCCAAATGCCTTGTCCTTGGGACCCCAAACCACCACCTTGATAACCTAACTTTTCAGCTATGACTGCTCCTGAAGTATATGATTTTTGTGTTCTGACTTAAACCAGGTTTGTAAATGCTTTGTTCATCCCTATCATCATCAGGTTCATCATCTCTATCACTTTCAGTTTCTTCATCTTCACATTCATTGGGATGCTCTATATTCCACAACTTGCTAAACTCTTCATCTTCATCGATTTCTCCATAGTCTGCATCAATTCTCAGTTCACCGAGATCCTTCCTCATAGACCAAAATGCAGCAATTTTTTACCATGTCCAAGATTTTTTTGTAACAGAATCATCTAGAAAATCTGGCATTTTTGCTCTAATAGATGGTTTATCACTTTTTCTATAAACATTGTTGTACCTCTTGATTTCATTCTCTGCTGGTGTTCCTGTAATTTGGACCTGGTGCAATGCCATAATTTCTGCTAACAACTATTCAAAAGAAATACCTTTATCAGCGGCAGTTTTCTCCATTGCAATTTTGAACTCATCCCAGGAATCCTTGTTTCTCAAGTTTTCAAGCAAGGGTTTACTTTGATGTTGAATTCTACTTACAACATTCCTATGGGCCACAATCATTGTTTTAATGGTGTCATGTGGATCATACTGCCAGTGACAGACAACGTCAAAATTAAAAATTTTTAAAAGATCTTGTACCACCTTAAATGATTTTCTCTTGAATGTGAACCCTCCACATGAAAAAGGTAAAGAAGGAAATAAGGTCTTCTTTTGCTGACCGGCAAAGTGTAGTTCATCAGTACTCTTCATCTGCCTTAAATATTCCAATGCAAAAACCCTTTCTATCACATGTATTAGAAGTTTGTATGGCTCTACTTCTAATCCATAAAATCTTAGCATAGTATATTCTTCCAATAAGTACCAATCATCCAATTGTATTTCTTTTCCTAGTTAAATGAAATCTCTACATGATATAGGCAATCTAGGCATTGGACTATTTATAATTGCTTGATGCAATGGAGCCAAAAAGTAGTCTACAAAATGATTGTAGTTCCTTCGAGAATCATGCATCCTTATCTTAGTGGTCCAATCATATACTGGAGCCATTTTATTTTCCTTAGCATTGCTATAGGGTTGAATCTGAAGCTTGTTGTTCTAAAACATTCCACTAAATTTGAATAGAAAAAAATAGCACAAGTATGTTGTGAACCTAAATGTCTTGGTGGAATCTCCTTTTATCATTAAAAATTGTTTATGTATGGATTCTACAATGTGCTCGATAAATTTATATTTGACATGTACACCATTACCATAATGGATATTATATACCATTTCAAGGAGGCTTGCATCCACTTCCCAATTGCTATCAAGTCCGAGGCAAAATGCTAGCATGGAAATAGTATCCTGAGCCCATGATTTAAAAATTTTCAAAGGATAAGTGTTGTGATGTTCACAACACGCCCCTTTTTGCCCCTTAGCAAAATGAGGACCCCTGCTATGGCTTGGCCCCTTTGTTTTTGTGCTCTGGGCAGTAATGGTAAAAAGCATCATCATATTAGGTGCATGATGATCCTCCTATATGAGCCCAAAATTCAAAGGTCTGAATCTTGCCTCAGGAAGCTTGCCATGTGAAAGAGTGTAAAATTCTAAGCAAGTTTGCCTTTTGCATCACCCTAAAATTCAGCCAGGTAAGAAAGTTATGCTCGGTCAAAGTTTTGGTCAAACCTGATATTCATAGGGGGAGGATCATATTTCTTAACATCAGTCATATTACAGAGGGTCATCCTGATCTAATTTATCACTTGATAAATCATGTGGTCCAAATATCCAGACATTAATTTTAGGTGATAGTGACCTTTACCCATCAACAGCCTTATGTATTTTGCGAGGATCATGTTTCTCAATATAACCCGATATTTCTCAATATCCTCCTGTCGCAAAATATCACCCCGAACCAATATCCTGATCTAATTTATCACCTGATAAATCATGCGGTCCAAATATCTAGATGTCAATTTTAGGTGATAGTGACCTTTACCCGTCAACAACCTTATGTATTTGGCGAGGATCATGTTTCTCAATATAACCTGATATTTCTCAATATCCTCCTGTCGCGAAATATCACCCCAAACCAATATCCTGATGACGTCATTAGAACCCGATAAATAAGAAATGTCACATGAAGATGACATCATCATCCTTTTTACATCGCGGAGGTATATTTTCGGACATGACCTTTCCTGCATAACATGACGATGATGTCATAGTGCCGCAGCGCTAAACCAAGTCATCATCCAGATGACATCATCCTGATATTCTGACAAGAGATAATTTTAGTCTAAGGGGATCATCATCTTTCAAATATCACCCGATGTTTCAAATGCCACCTGATATTCTGAAAGATCACCCTCCTCGCCAAATATCACCTGATATTCTGAAAGATCACCCTCCTCGCCAAATATTACCCTGATGTGGATGCATCACCCCAACCTTTTGTGCATCACCTGATTTTTTTTTAAGATCAGCCGATCTTTTGAATATCACGATCTTCCGAATATCACCCCATGGCCAGTATGATGATGACATCATCCAAGCTCAATGAACAAAGGAAATCACCTCCTGATGACATCATCTTCCTTTTGCCTCGCACAGGCACTTTTTCAAACATCACTCCTATCTGATAAACATGACGATGACATCATGATAACTGCAGCGATAAACAAGGCCACCCTTCCACTGACGTCACCCTGATCTTTCGAAAGGAAGGTCATCTTACCCGCAGGGGTCATGTTCCAAATATCATCCTGATCTTAAAATATGACCCATGACATCATCTCCTTGGGAGGGTGATATTCTTCAAAGCTCTTTCCTCGGGATCATGTGCCTTGGACCCGATTTCCTTCAATATCAATGTGACGTCACCATCATATCATGACCAAGTAAAGAGAATGTCCGGAAATCTACATGCAGGTGGCGGAACTAAATGAATTATCAAAAGGGGACTAATTTCTCGCGTGCAGGTAGATTTTCGTAGTATCATGACAGGATATTTATGTTTGCACCTTCAAGGCATGATTTAGCATTAGTTTTTATCCTCCTGCTGATTATTTAAATGATGGTGCCTAACTTTATATGATGACCGCAGGTGCATCGGCCAGAAGATGGGGTCGGTGAGACATTGTTGGCTCACTCCGATCAGGTGGGGTTTCACTGATGATCATGATGATGTGCGGTCGCAATGGAAAAGCAAGGCAGGTGGATTTTGAGCCATCCTAGAACCTGATGATGTCATCCTTTCACACTTCAGCAAGGCCAGTCCATCCTGATGACGTCATCATCATATCCTGATCAGCGAAGAATTTCAAAGTGCAGCCCGATATTCAAATGGAAAATGGCAGGAAAATAGAGCGGAGGAATTTGAAATTATTTTGGAGCCCAATGTATAACTTTGGTCAAACAAGAAGTACACGCAAGGCCTATGGAGGGTCAATATGCAGATTTGACCCGACGGCGTGCAGATGGAGTATGGAGGTGGAATATTTTATTAAGGTGGGCATCCCATTATGGAGAATATTTTAATATTTTTTGAGAAGGTGGGCATCCCACTATGGAGGTGGAATGTTTTATTAAGGTGGGCATTCCATTATGAAGAATATTTTATTATTTTTTTTGAGAAGGTGGGCATCCCACTATGGAGGTGGAATATTTTATTAAGGTGGGCATCCCATTAAGGAAGAAGGAGGTGAATCATACAAAAAGGGGAGACCGGTAGAAATTTCAGGTAGTAGACCAGATTGCTAAGACTAGTGGGGACTGAATTGTTGAAACATTCAAGGTTCTTTCCTCATGATCACTGTAAATATGCATGTTTTATGAACATATTGTATGGAGATGAAGCTTCAGATTACATCATGATTGTTAACCTTAAGTAATCTTCAAGTTGATTTCTGGATATGTACTGGTGGATGTTGTGTTCTTTAGAAGCGCTTTCATTTCATTGCATGTTGTTGTCAACTCTATCTCTAAAGATTTGCATTGGATCATGCTGATTTGTGGAATATCCTAGTGAAGTATGATTTTAGTTTTCTTCTCTTCATTACTATATGGGAACATGTATGTGGGTTAGTGATCTCAGTCAAGTAAATCTTAGGAATATCTCTCTCTTTAACCCTTTTTCTTATTTTAATTTTATAGAAATCACTTCCATAATTGCACATCATGGTAAATATTAAGCAGAATAGGGGAATATGCAGACATCCCATAGATACTTGATCATCCTTAGCATATTCCTGAGCTAGATGCATGTACCATTGAAAATTTCATGCAGGAAATTACTGATAAGGGTAGAGCTCATGCAAATATCACCTTAGGCACATCATTTGAAGGTATATGCTTTGTAGAGTAACTCCCCTGAAAGCATTGTTGCAGAACCAGAACCTACTGATTAATGTAAGACCCCAAAATGGAAAACAGCAACATACATCAACCACTGAGAGATCTTAGCAGATTATGACCTAATCACCGAGGACTTGGGATCATGAATTCTATGAATTCATTGTATCTTTCAGGATAAATAAGGGTTGATGTGTAACTTTTGTTTGAATGTTATGTGTAACTAATATCACCATCAACACCTAAACTGGCGCTAGAAGGAGGGCCAAACAAGAAAACTATAGATTCCTACAAACATTACTTAAGTATCCTGTTAGTTTCCAAATCTGACCATAAACCAGCCTATCTTTCTTAAAATTTGAACAATCCTGGCTTCTAAGCCAAACACCAGGTCTAGATCTAGTCAACCCTTTGAAGAACTACCTACCAGGGGATTCAAACCTAGGACTGTGGACCTTCATCACTCCTCTGATCTTAGTACATCTGGAGCTTCACCAGGGCCTGCTCCTGCAACTCCTATTGGCCTACACATACCTGCAGGGCCTTCTGTCACACCACAGGTTCAACCTCAACCGATCACACCTCAGATCCAACCCTCTCTGGTTGCAATGTCATTCTTCATAGCAGAGTCACCTTTGACCTTCAATGCATATCATGCTCTGCCCAAAAATCTAGATAAAATTTGTCCTAGATACCACCCATATCAGGCTGCTGATGATCATGTCAGAACCTTCAAAGAAGCCTTTTATAGGGCTAGGATTGAGTATGAAGATGTGGTCTGCAGGTTGTTTCCCTTCTCCTTAGGAGAAGAGGCCTACAACTGGTACATTAGTTTGGGCCATGGTTCAGCCAACTCATGGAATGCCTTGGAGAAAGCTTTCAAGGATAGGTTCAAGGTGCCTATAGACCCTTCAACAAACTACCATTTATTTGCCACTATCAAGAGGTCTGAGGGGGAGCCTATAGCAAACTTCAATGCTAGATTCTAGAAGATGTTGTCTAAGCTAGTAGCTCCTTATAATGTAACAGATGAAGCTGCCAGGAGCATTTACTACTCAGCCTTAGATCCCTTGACCTCCATGTTTATCAGGAGGACACATCTTGGCGTAACAACTTTAGCAGAGGCCTTTGGGGAAGCTATCAAGGTTAGCCAACAATTAGCTCCTGCCCCCACACCAAATGTCGCCTTCCCTTCACTTCCAGGCTATCCAACATATCCTGTCCACCAACAAACCAACGGGGCCATGATACCTTCAGCCATGACGCCAGCCCCTTTGCAAATACCTCCACTCAGTGTCATGCCACCACCAAGTGGGAATAGCCAAATGTTGCCATATCAGACACAAGTGCCACATGCTGTAGAACAACCCAACAATAACAATGGGTCTTCTTTTTTCAAGCCCCAGGCACAAAATGTAGTGGCAAAGGCTCAGGAGGAGAAAGAAGAAATCAAAGAAATATCAGCCCAGCTTAGGAAACTTACCACTGAGGTCACCCATCTGAGAAATCAAAACTTTTACTCTCAGCCTAACCAAAACAGAAGCTATGCCAATGACAGACCAAACTATCCTGACAAGGGGTACAACAATAATTACAATAACAATAATGGCAACAACAATCTTCCTAGATAGCCTAGAGTGTGGAACACTAGGCCAAACAATGGTTCCTTGCCATCACCCCTGGATAATCAGCCTCTTGGTGAATCTAAACAGACCACCAGAGTAAACCTTGCTGAGGCAACACTTGCAAACTGGTGTAGGATTCATAATACCAACGATCATGTAGAGTTAGATTGCCCCCAATTCAGGGTTGGAGCCAACATTTTCCAAGCTAAAGTGTCCAGTACTTCAGGAAAACCACCTTATGTAAAGGGAAATGAGATTGTCCCCTGTGAGTATGATATCGCCTTAGTGCTGGAAAGCTTCATGCATCATCCTCATCAGCATGCAACCTCATCACATCAGGATTACATCTCAACATGTGAGGAATCCAACTACGTTTTCCCATTTGAAGATGAGAATAAGCCATCAGTGGAACATGAGGAAGTCAATGCTTATCAACAGTAACCTCAAGGTAGACATAACTACAACCTGAGGAATAACTCAAATCGTTCTATTGGCCCTTTGACCACCTCATTGCCTCCAAACAACTTCAATACTCCACCTAATCCCCAGGCAAATAATAACCCTGGATTTCCCAAAGTCAGTGTGCATCACTTGACACCATAGAATGCAACACCAAAAGCCACAAATCCACCTCTTGGACCTGACAAATTGGTTTCTTACCTGACTAATGAGATGAAGAAGGTTAAGATCAGCCTGCCATTGTTAGAACTGCTTAGGACCCCTTCTATCAAAAGTGCTTTTGTGAAATCTTTAGACAGTCCTACCCAAAAGGAAGACAGCCATACCCCAGGCCAGTTTGGAAAAAAAGATCATGCTGCCAGGGATGCTAATACAAAATTAAAAACCCCGGCCACTGTCCAAGCTGCAGAGACCTCCCACATGACCCTATACAAAGACAAAAGTGAGTCACCTCTCTTCCTCCTGACCGTAAGGATGTTCGGTAAGAACCTACACAACTGTCTAGTGGACTTAGGAGCATCTACCAATGTGATGCCCTTATCCATATGCAATGCCTTGGGGTTACATCCTGCCAAATCACTAAAGAAAGTAACCCAGCTAGACAAAACAAAAGTAAACGTGGTAGGGGAACTGACCCACATCCATATGCAACTAGCATCGGATCCCAGAATCCAGCATTATATTGATATCTAGGTAGTTGATATACCTGATTCATACGGAATGTTGCTCAGTAGGGATTGGTCAAAGAACCTCAATGGATATATGTCTACTGACTTCAGTCACATGTGGTTGCCCTAGAGGGGAATACCTAACCAGATCAGGATCGAAGCTAAACCTCGCATGAAACACATGATTACCGAATATAACAAAACCAACGAAGTCATGTATGTGAATGTGGAACCTGGAGTTTACTCCACCAGACCTCCGACTGCTAGGGTAGAGGAGATCCTAATGCTTGACATACATGATCATGATGATAACCCTCAGGATGATGATGCATATCTAGAACCTAGTTGTAATCTTGGAAATGAGATAGAGATAGATCACTTCAAGAATTTCAAGATGCATCTGCTTAAAGGGGTGAAACGCTGCCAATTGTTAAATGTACCTGTTCATGATATTTTAATTAGTGGATGGTGCAGGTTGCATAATGAGGCTCATTCTGAAAAGACATGTGAGGCCTACCTAGACATGCTAGAGCTGGAATAGGCATACCATGAGGCATCGTCATCATCATCTGTGGTAAGTGCTACATATAATGGTAATGATGTTGATCCTTGTTTGTCTTCTGTAGGAGCGAGAGAAAGCACACATCATGATGAGGATCCTGTTAAGGTAACAGAAGGGATACTGGTTGGCAACAGGAGTAATGCTAAGAACAAGGAGAAAATCACCCCTGGGAGTGAGTGTTTGATGGAGTCAGATTATGAGTTGTCTAATGAAGATAGGGGCAGTAGTCTGTCCAAATTCGAAGAGTTCCTGTCAAAAGAAATGTAAAAGATGATGCAGCAGCAACGACCTCCTTAGGATGTCTTGGTTGGAGGATGGTGTAGGTTACATGAGGCACCTCACTCAGAAGCATCTTGTTCATTGTGCCTACACATTTTAAGAAGATTGACATTGCCTAGTCCAGAGGATGTTCCTCCTGATGATAAAAGAAAAGAAGAAATATCAGCTTCCCATGAGGCTGATGAAGTGGTGCCTAAGAAAACAAAGATACCAAAGTTGAAGTGGATATTTGGTGGTGCAGCTGCCAGAGCCAAAAGGAAGAAAGAAGCCCTAAACAAGCCTTTACATGAAGACAAGCCATGGATCCTTGGGTTTGATGGATCCAAGTCAAAGCAAGGAGCTGGAATAGGAGTGAACCTCATCAATCCATCAGGAAAATCCTACCTAGCAGCATACAGGTTGCAGTTCCCATGTACAAACAATGTAGCAGAGTATGAAGCTCTAATTCATGGGATGTTGTTTGCACTTAGCAAGAAGGTGAGAATTCTGCATGTCTATAGAGACTCATAATTAGTTGTCAAGAAGGTAAGAGGTATATACTCTTGCAAATACAAAAGGTTGTCTAACTATAGGCACAGGGTGTGGAACCTGATAGAAGATTTTGATGCCTTCAATGTCACCCATGTGCCCAGGGAGAAAAACCATAGAGCAGATGCTTTGACCTAGGCTACCAGTGCTTTGGAACCTCTGTCCATATCAGGTCTCAAAAGGTTCTCAGTTGAATTAGTATCAATGCCTTCAGTACCTGATAATGTAACCAATCTTCAAGTATTTGATGATGATCAGCATATATTGGATTTTATTTCCAATAGAGATGTTTTTGAGGCACAGATCATAGATGAAGTTAACATAGAAGATCATGTCTGGGAAGAAGGAGAAATCTTGGAGTTGCCTAGCAACAGGATCCCTAAGGGAATGATAGAGCTAGAGAGAGCATTTGACCTAGACAACATGCTAAAATAGAAGGACCTCCCAAAAGCTGAGGAGGGGCAGTACTCTCCAGTTGACATTGGGCAAGGTGGTAAAGAAAGAAATGTCTTGATTGGAAAGGTCTGCACGGATGAAGAGTTTAAAGGGATAACCCAAGCTCTCCAGGACTACATCCATGTCATTGCCTGGACATATGATGAGCTGAAGACTTATGACACTTCTGTCATCACCCATACTATTCCTTTGAAGCCAGATGCCAAGCCTTTTAGGCAGAGACAGAGACCTATCAATGCCCTACTAGAGCCCATCATCTTTGAAGAAGTTAAAAGACTGCTTGATGCCAGGATCATATTTCCTGTGAGACACTCCATGTGGGTGGCGAACCTGGTACCTATGAGGAAGAAGAATGGTGACATCAGGTTGTGCGTGGATTTCAGGAATTTGAATAGAGCTTCTGAAAAGGATAACTATCCTTTACCATCCCTGGATGAAGTCCTGTAGGTTGTGAATGGAGCCAAGATGATGTCCTTTTTGGATGGCTTCTCTGGTTACAATCAGGTGATGGTGGACAGAATTGATAGATTAAAAATTGCATTCACCACTAAATGGGGGATCTTCGCCTATAGACGCATACCATTTGGGCTGATAAACACTGGAGCCACCTTCCAGCAGGCAATGGACATAGCCTTCAGAGGCTTAATCGATAAGTGCATAGTGATCTACATGGATGACCTAACTGTGTTTTCCAAAGATAGAAAAAACCATGTAGAGGACCTAAGAAAGGTGCTGAAGAAGTGCGAGTAGTATGGGATATCCTTAAATCCCAAGAAGTGCATATTTGGGATGACCACTGGGAAGTTGCTGGGTCACCTGATAACTGAGAATGGGATCATCATTGATCCTGACAAAGTAGAGTCCATCATGAAAATACAACTGCCTGGAAGCAAGACAGAGCTCAAATCTTACTTTGGTAAGATTAATTTTGTTAGGAAGTTCATCACCGGCTTTGCAGATATAGTTAGGCCCCTAAATGCCATGCTCAAAAGGGATGCCAAGATTGAGTAGACACCTAAAGCTAGAGTAGCTTTTGAAGACATTAAGAAATCTATTTCAGATGCTCTAGTCCTGATCAGTCCAGATTACACTAGGGACTTCTACATCTACTCATTTGCCTCAGAACATACCTCTGCAACAGTGCTAACCCAGAGAAATGAAGAAAAGTAGGAGAAGCCTATAGCCTTCATGAGCTACCCTTTTAGAGATGCAGAGCTCAAGTACATGGATGTTGAAAGACAAGCACTTGCTCTGGTTCGAGTAGTCAAGAAGTTCAGGCACTACATCCTGAGGAGTAAGGTGATTGTTGTGGTACCTGATGCAGCAGTAAAGATGTTGCTAATGCAAAGTGAGCCAGGTGAGAAGAGGGCCAAATGGATCACCATCCTCTAGGAGTATGACATGGATATCACACCCATGAGGTTGGTAAGAGGACAAGCTTTGAGTCAAATGATATCAGAGATAGACCCTAACATCCTGAGCCAGCAGTATGTTGTAGATGCAAAAGATGATGGAACATGGTATTCAGACGTTAGGCATGTCATGATCACTGGGAGATGTCCCCCAAGATTGTAGGCCTCACAGAGGAGAGCCCTAAAGATAAAAGCACAGAAATATATGATGAAAGGAGGAGTCCTTTTTAAGAGAAACTATGAGGGGATATACTTGAGGTGCTTGGAAAAATTAGAAGTAGACAAGGTACTAGCGGAACTGCATGATTAATTTGGGATTACACATG
Organism: Cunninghamia lanceolata; assembly: GCA_027924645.1. Lineage (NCBI taxonomy): Eukaryota > Viridiplantae > Streptophyta > Pinopsida > Cupressales > Cupressaceae > Cunninghamia > Cunninghamia lanceolata. The sequence continues at coordinate 14,780,920 of BSBN01000193.1, forward strand.
GATCATCCTTGGCCACCACTCATGCCATCCTTAGGGCAGGGTATTATTGGCCCACGATTTTCAAGGACACTATTGAACACATGAAATACTGTCATGTGTGTCAAGTTGCTGCAAATAGAGATAAATATGTTGCTCAACCTCTACAGCCAGTGATGGAGATGCACCCATTTGCTCAGTGGGGTATGGACTTCATAGGACCCATCAATCCTCCATCATCCTCAGGCCATAGGTATGTCTTGACTATTACTGACTACTATACTAGGTGGACTGAAGCTGTCAGTAGTAAAACATGTAATGCTGAGGATGTCATTAAGTTTTTGGAAAGCAACATAGTGACCAGGTATGGAGTTCCATATGCTTTAGTGTGTGATAATGGACCTGCCTTTGCTTCAATAAAACTATCAAGTTGGGCTTTTGACCATGGGGTCATCTTGAAATTCTCCTCCAATTACTATCCCCAAGGGAATGGATTAGCAGAATCCACAAACAAGAACTTGCTTAACATCATAAAGAAGTTGATAGATAAGAACCCAAGGGAATGGGACACTCTGTTGAAATATGCCTTATGGGTAGATAGAACCAGAAATAAGGCTGCATTAGGAAACTCACCTTTTCACCTAGTATATGGGGTGGATCCCCCCCTCCCTGTTAACCTAAAGATTCCTACACTGCAGCTTGCATAAGAATACCTAGGCATAAATAACAAATAGGAGGTTAGGTTGCTACAGATGATGCACCTAGATGAAAAAAGAAGTGAAGCCATTAACCAGTTTGCTAAACATCAGGCTATTGTCAAGCGATCGTTTGACAAAAGGGCTAAAATTAAGGCTTTTCGGATCTTAGATCTAGTCCTGATGTGGGACAAAGCACATGAAAGGAAGGGTGACCATGGTAAGTTTGACAAACTCTGGATAGGCCCCTTTCAAATTTCTGAAATATTAGGAGACAGCACCTACAAGCTCAAGTCCTTAACAGGTGAGGATGCCCCATTGCCAGTCAATGGACAGTTCCTCAAGCACTATTTTCAGGCCTGAAGTAGCATCATGACAGTCATGTGTATCATAATGTATATCTGTTGTGCGGTTGTTTGTATAGTCTCCTTCCTTTTGTTTGTTTTGTTTGGTTTCTTTGTTGTCCTCAGCAGGGATCTTTCTTTTGACGTAGAGCATGCAAGAGCAAACTAACAACCACAGAAAAATCTAGATCATTCAGGTTAATTGTTTTAAATTTATGCATAACTTGTTGTGACTGTCATGAATGTGGAGAGTTGTTTGACTTGTGAAATTTTGTATTCAATAAGAATGGGTTGAGTATTCAAGGATGTTTCTCACAATGACACACCTAAAATCCTTGGGTTGGTTGAACCTACCAGTGTAGATATTAGGTGAAAAATCAGAGGTCACCCTTGCTACCATTACAATTCTCAGCTTAATTTCAGCAGGTGACCACTCCTTGCATCATGATGATGAAGTTACAAATGCAACATCTTATGAAGTTCTACCAAAAATATAAAATGTAAAGCAATAAAATGGATTTTACTGAAAATCCAAGTTAATCCATCTAAGTAACTCTACCAAGGCTATAGACGCTCGCTGGTAGTGGGGCTCTACTTAGGAGAATTGTAACGATATCCTTACCGGGGCTATGGACGCCTGCTAGCAGCAAGGCTCTATCCAGTTGGCTATGAGGAAACATCCTCACCTATGTAGGCTAATGTTAGTCACTAATTTGTTCAACTGATCTTCAAGATGAGGATAATTAATCACATGCACCCACTTAAACTGAAAGGAAAATTCACGCACCTTATTGAATACATTGAGTCTCAAGTTAGATGATAATCTGCAGGGGAGATGGTTGGAAGTTATGCATGTATTTCTTTTAGTTTCCTTTAATGGTCTTTGTTTTTGATTGTTTTGTTTGGTTGCTAGTTGTTGTGATGTTCACAACACACCCCTTTTTGCCCCTTAGCAAAATGAGGACCCCTACTATGCCTTGCCCCCTTTGTTTTTGTGCTCTGGGCGGTAATGGTAAAAAGCATCATCATATTAGGTGCATGATGATCCTCCTGTATGAGCCCAAAATTCAAAGGTTTGAATCTTGCCTCAAGAAGCTTGCCCTATGAAAGAGTGTAAAATTCTAAGTAAGTTTGCCTTTTGCATCACCCTGAAATTCAGCCAGGTAAGAAAGTTATGCTCAGTCAAAGTTTTGGTCAAACCTGATATTCACAGGGGGAGGATCATATTTCTTAACATCAGTCATATTACAGAGGGTCATCCCGATCTAATTTATCACCTGATAAATCATGTGGTCCAAATATCTGGACGTCAATTTTAGGTGATAGTGACCTTTACCTGTCAACAGCCTTATGTATTTCGCGAGGATCATGTTTCTCAATATAACCTGATATTTCTCAATATCCTCCTGTAATGAAATATCACCTCGAACCAATATCTTGATCTAATTTATCACCTGATAAATCATGCGGTCCAAATATCCAGACGTCAATTTTAGGTGATAGTGACCTTTACCTGTCAATAGCCTTATGTATTTCACGAGGATCACATTTCTCAATATAACCTAATATTTCTCAATATCCTCTTGTTGCGAAATATCACCCCGAACCAATATCCTGATCTAATTTATCACCCAATAAGTCATGCGGTCCAAATATCTGGACGTCAATTTTAGGTGATAGTGACCTTTACCCGTCAACAGCCTTATGTATTTCGCGAGGATCATGTTTCTCAATATAACCTGATATTTCTCAATATCCTCCTGTCGTGAAATATCACCCCGAACCAATATCCTGATGACATCATTAGAACCTGATAAACAAGAAACATCACATGAAGATGACATCATCATCTCTTTTACCTCGCGGAGGTATATTTTCGGACATGACCTTTCCTACATAACATGACGATGACGTCATAGTGCCGCAGCGCTAAACCAAGTCATCATCCGGATGATGTCATCCTGATATTCTGACAAGAGGTCATTTTAGTCTAAGGGGATCATCATCTTTCAAATGTCACCCGATGTTTCAAATGTCACCCGATATTTCGAAAGATCACCCTCCTCGCCAAATATCACCTGATGTTTGAAATGTCACCCGATATTCTGAAAGATCACTCTCCTCGCCAAATATCACCCTGATGTGGATGCATCACCCCGACCTTTTGTGCATCACCCATTTTTTTTTTGATTAGCCAATCTTTTGAATATCACGATCTTCTGAATATCACCCCATGGCCAGTATGATGATGACATCATCCAAGCTCGATGAACAAAGGAAATCACCTCCTGATGATGTCATCATCCTTTTGCCTCGCACAGGCACTTTTTCAAACATCACTCCTATCTGATAAACATGACAATGACGTCATGATAACTGCAGCGATAAACAAGGCCACCCTTCCGCTTATGTCACCCCAATCTTTTGAAAGGAAGGTCATCTTACTCGCGGGGGCCATGTTCCAAATATCATCCTGATTTTAAAATATGACCCGATAAGAAAAACTTGACATATCCTAATGACGTCATCTCCTTGGGAGGGTGATATTCTTCAAAGCTCTTTCCTCAGGATCATGTTCCTTGGACCTGATTTCCTTCAATATCAATGTGACGTCACCATCATATCATGACCAAGTAAAGAGAATGTCCAAAAATCTACATGCAGGCGGCGGAACTGAATGAATTATCAAAAGGGGACTAATTTCTCGTGTGCAGGTGGATTTTCGTAGTATCATGACCGGATATTTATGTTTGCACCTTCAAGGCATGATTTAGCATTAGTTTTTATCCTCCTGCTGATTATTTGAATGATGGTGCCTAACTTTATATGATGACCGCAGGTGCATTGGCCAGAAGATGGGGTCAGTGAGACATTGTTGGCTCGCTCCGATCAGGTGGGGTTTCACCGATGATCATGATGATGTGCGGTCACGATGGAAAAGCAAGGCAAGTGGATTTTGAGCCATCCCAGAACCTGATGATGTCATCCTTTCACACTTCAGCAAGGCCAGTCCATCCTGATGACGTCATCATCATATCCTGATCAGCGAAGAATTTCAAAGTGTAGCCCAATATTCAAATGGAAAATGGCAAGAAAATAGAGCGGGAGGAATTTGAAATTATTTTGGAGCCTGATGTATAACTTTGGTCAAACAAGAAGTACACGCAAGGCCTATGGAGGGTCAATATGCAGATTTGACCCTACGGCATGCAGATGGAGTATGGAGGTGGAATATTTTATTAAGGTGGGCATCCCATTATGGAGAATATTTTAATATTTTTTGAGAAGGTGGGCATCCCACTATGGAGGTGGAATGTTTTATTAAGGTGGGCATCCCATTATGAAGAATATTTTATTGTTTTTTTTAGAAGGTGGGCATCCCACTATGGAGGTGGAATATTTTATTAAGGTGGGCATCCCATTAAGGAAGAAGGAGGTGAATCATACAAAAAGGGGAGACCAGTAGATATTTCAGGTAGTAGACCAAATTGCTGAGACTAGTGGGGACTGAATTGTTGAAACATTCAAGGTTCTTTCCTCATGATCACTGTAAATATGCATGTTTTATGAACATATTGTATGGAGATGAAGCTTCAGATTACATCATGATTGTAAACCTTAAGTAATCTTCAAGTTGATTTCTGGATATGTACTGGTGGATGCTGTGTTCTTTAGAAGTGCTTTCATTTCATTGCATGTTGTTGTCAACTCTATCTCTGAAGATTTACATTGGATCATGTTGATTTGTGGAATATCCTGGTGAAGTATGATTTCAGTTTTCTTCTCTTCATTACTGTATGGGAACATGTATGTGAGTCAGTGATCTCAGTCAAGTAAATCTTAGGAATATCTCTCTCTTTAACCCTTTTTCTTATTTTAATTTTATAGAAATCACTTCCATAATTGCACATCATGGTAAATATTAAGCAAAATAGGGGAATATGTAGACATCCCGTAGATACTTGATCATCCTTAGCATATTCCTGAGCTAGATGCATGTACCATTGAAAATTTCATGCAGGAAATCACAGATAAGGGTAGAGCTCATGCAAATATCACCTTAGGCACATCATTTGGAGGTATATGTTTTGTAGAGTAACTCCCCTAAAAGCATTGTTGCAGAACCAGAACCTACTGATTCATGTAAGACCCCAAAATGGAAAATAGCAACACACATCAACCACTGAGAGATCTTAGCAGATTATGACCTAATCACCGAGGACTTGGGATCATGAATTCTATGAATTCATTGTATCTTTCAGGATAAACAAGGGTTGATGTGTAACTTTTGTTTGAATGTTATGTGTGACTAACATCACCATCAACAATAAGGAGGCTTACGGTTATCTTTCAAGATGTTTTTTTCTTGAACTATTTTATTTAGGAAAGAATTTTTGCTCCTATCATCTGCTTCTTCATAATCACTAGCAATTTTTTCTAAGTCAATGTGGACGTCTCCAAATTCTTGGGTTGTAAACCCCAACACTTTTCCAAATTCTTCTACATTAATGGATAAAATTTCTTCTTTGGTATCCTTATTTACAATTGCTCTTTTGTTACCATCATAATTGTGGGCACAGACCATGATAAATTCTAGGCAAGGGAAAACCTCATGTAACATCATGCGCCCTAATCTAGTTACCAATGGTGCATTGATACTATCAACTTTCTTTTTCTTGGAAACCTTATTCTCACATGAAAATCTAAGTTCTAAGGTAAATCTACCATACATGTTAGGATCATAAATATCATGGTATTCATCAGTCAAACTTGAGGTTTTAAGCAATCTAGAATAATCTATTTTTTTATCTGTACTTTCTCTACCTTTCCCAAAAACTTTGTCTGGTCTGCTAGTGGTGGTAGACATGCTTATACAGTGTGAAATTTTTCTTAAGTCTCTCAACCCTAAATGAAAAGTTTGACAAAATAAGATTTTAAGAAAAAAGTTTGACAAAATAAGATTTTAAGAAATGATGAAAGGTAACCTATGGTTTCTATGTTTAGTCTTACCGGCTTTGTTGGAAATGGCACTGCAATGAGTAATCTGAAATCTCCTTGGTGCACTGCAATGAGCAATATGAAATCTCCCCGACGCCCTATGTGCTGACCCTCTCAGCTCTCACTTAAGAATAAAATCACTTAGCAGTAAAAAGTAGAAACTAGAAAGTTTTCTTTTTTTTATGAAGTGACTTTTTTAGTGAATGAAATGTCAAGTCAAGTTTCAATGTGTCGCTATTAGTACATGTCTAACAGCTATCTTGCATTGACAGCTCACAACAATCTCTAAACCGTTGATCTTTGTAAATCTAAGGGTTTAGGGAGATTCTGGAGATTTAAGTTCGCAAGCCTAGCATTCTGTGCATTTCATTCTGGAATGCAACTAGAACCATCCATCAAATGTTCATCGAACGACGAGTATTTTATGATATAAACAATAAACATAATTTGCATTTGTTCATTCATTTAATTACAGTCACACTTTTCATTTAATTACATTCTATTTAATATTAATAAAAAAATTATTCATAGTTTTTTGGTCTCGTGGACGTCAACTTTCATTCATTCATTCATTGATATTAATTCAAAAGAAATTGTTATAGCTAGGGGATAGCTACACGCCTACGCCCCTGGCATATCATTATGTTACAAAAAATTCCCATACATATTCTTTCCCATGATAATATAATATATTACATCAAAATTAAACATTCAACACAGAGAGCCCATGTTCTAGATGTCATGCCCGCATTTCCCATGCGGTCACAACACACAACACATGTGTCATGTCCACATTTGCATGTGGTCAAGACATGAATTACGAAAAAAAATTCTACGTATCCCTAGGAACCCCCTCACACGCATCTGCGTGCTCGGTGGCAATACGCATAAGGCATAAACTTGTCAACATAATTCAGGGAGGTGCATTGTCCCACGCAGTCCCCCACATGATGATAGCCGTCTAGGGGGTATGCGACATAAAGCATGTCACTTTTAGGGTTAGAGTGATTTCAATCTGAACCCTAAGTCTCCTAGGTGTGAAGAAGATTCCGCCAGCAACGAAACTTAACTCTAACTCCGGTCAAAAAGAAATCAAAATAATGATTACGAACAATAGTGGCATGATGGATGCATGATTAAAGTGGAATGATGGAATAAAAGTAAATAAAATATCGTAAAAATTAAACCCTAGAAATCTAGGAAAATTTTGATAGCATAATGCGTTTTGAATAATCGACAAAAAAAAAATTAAAATAAAAATCAAATAAGAAATCAAATAAAATTTAAGAATAAAAATTAAAATAAAACTTAAGAACAAATTTAAAACAATTTAAAACAACAAAATAAATATTATGCCAAGGTCAAATAAATTGACCTTGCATAAAAAGATTAAAAATTTGAAATAAAATAATAAAATAATGACAAGACGCCAAATTAGATCTTAAATTTGAGTCTGTTAATAAATATAATTTCGGCATTATATTTATTAACGAACTCAGAATAAATAGAGAAGGGAAGAGATTAAGATACTCATTCCTGTAAAATAATAATAAAATAGATAAACAAATAAAATGAAAAAATCACGCTAGAACAAAATAAAATAATTAACCCAACAAAAATGAATTAAATCAAAAGGGAATACTCTTCCCAAAAACAAAATCAAACATTTCCCTATAAAATATAATCCACAAGGCATAAAACAAAAATACCCAATCCCATTAAATTAAACAAAATTAAAAGAAAACACAAGAATGAAATAAGGGAAAAGTAAAATAGAGGATTTAAAAATAAATATAAAACACATATCCTCTCATACTCCTCAAAATTAAAATATTGGTTTCTAATAAAGAAAAGCCCTAATCTCTATTTTATTGTTTTCTGTGAGGCCGATTATTTCACCTCCCATATTTTGATCATTATGCTATTCAGTAGATGACACTATCAGACCTTAGTGACTATGTTTCATTATGCAAACTTGATGTTTTATCTCACTGATTTGATATATGTGATTTGATTCGGTCATATTGGATGATATGTTGTGGTTCGACGTATGGGATATATATTAGCTGTTATTTTGTTATGAGATTCTAGTTATTTATATGATGTGAACTAGTTGACATGTGATTGGATAATGCAGTTTAATTTGGATTAATGTATTGATGTTATTGTTGTATTCGATTGTGTGAATTTAATTACAGTTGCTTCGGCTATCACTTTTCATGACAGAACTGACACTTGATTGAGATGTGCAAGTTTTACATTCCCTAGCCACGGGAAATTGGAGGTAGGATTCACAACATGTTATTCCCTGAAAAGTCGATTCATTCCCAAGAGGGATAAGGATCACATTTGTAATTGAATGATGATTTATTGTGCTTGGTTTAATTTTAATTATTTTTAGCCTTAGTACCCCTTCTTTTTCTTATTTTTGATTAATATTAAGTGTTGTAAAATTTCATTTGCATTATACCACTTGGTATTTATATTATTTTTTTTAGGCCTTTTAAATGTGGATTTTTGACCCCTTCATGAACCCTAGGGTCCCAAAAGTTACCCTAGGTGGTCAACCATGAGTCTAGGGTCAACTTGGACTATCTAACCCTTCTCCTGCGCGCCTCCACTCCACCTCTGTGGCCTCACCTCCGCCCGCCCCTTCCACTGCCTCCTACAGCGGCTTCCCTCACACCTCGGCATCCTTCCTCCCCGCGACCGAGACACCGTCCCCTGTGCGTCCCTCCTTCGCCGGTGCCCGCAACCTCACCCCACACACACACACCCCACTGCGACCCCTCAGCTCGACCACCACCATTGACCTTCAGCCATGCCACCACCCTCCAACACACAGCACCGCCCACTCCACAAACCTCTCCAGCTATCCGCCACCATCAACCTGCAACACATCAAAACCCTACCCTGAGAATAGGTAGGAGAACAAACAAAAGAAAGAGAACAAAATTAGGGCATAAGAGTATAATAAAAGAAAACATGGGATTAGGGCAACCTTGCTCTTAGAGAAGTATTGTTAAAAAATATATATATAAAAATAAAATAAATATGTTTAGGGTTAGTATTTTTTGAATTTGGAGATTTACATGGTTTCATATTTTTAGTGGGATGATTTTAAATAAAGAGGCTTAAGTTTAATTCTTATTTAAAAAAACCTCTTTTTCCTTATTGTTTCAATATTAACCCTTGGGAATCCTGGATTTGTTTCAACTTCATTTTGAATGGGTCAATGTTACAATTTGTTGTTTTATTGGGATTTGCATTTAAAATTTCATTTTCAGAATTATTTTATTCAACCAGGATGAGCTTTCTCCTTTAATTTATTTTACCTCAGTAGGATTTTTCCTCGTCGAACTAGCTGATTTTTGATTTTAATATTATGGTCATTCAGGGAGAGTTATTTAAACCCTTCTCCTCCCTCATCCATTAAACCTTCGGGAGAGACATTAAATAAAAAGCCAAAATTATGGTTAATGTCGAACTCGGTTTCTCAATTGAATTTATTTGACGACTTGACGTTTTGATTTATCAATTTATTTGAATTTATATCATTATATCATTTCTAAATTAACTTAATATTTATTTAATCGTTATTTTATTAATTTTTCTTGTTGGTGAATTATTTTAAAATTTTATCTCTGCGTTTAACGGAGACACGTTACGCTGCCAAATTTCTGCTAGGCTTTTAGGGTTCATTTTATGTGTTGTGTTATCTAATTGTTTTATTCCATCATTCCACCCTTCAATCATGCGCCATCATGTCACTTTCATCTATTCACTTTTCGATCCGAATTTAATTAGGGATCGATGCCGGCGAGTTATCTTCACCTAGGTAACTTAGGGGTACAGATGGAATCGACACTAACCCTAGAAGCGACACTTCATGTCGCTTACCCCTAGACGATCGTCACCATCATGCTCATGTCGACACATCTACGCCCTTGCGTATAGTCTCCAAGCACGTAGATGTGTGCGAGGGGCTTCTCAGGGATAGAAAGAGAAAAAAAATTTCGCGGCCCGTGTCGTGACTACATGGCGAATGTGGTCGTGACACGGGCGTTTGTGCATAGCATCCGTGCGGGGAATGCGGGCGTGACATTTGGTATCAAAGCCTAGGTTTTTAAAACACTGGGCTTGTTTTAGGCACATTATTGTTTCCACAACTTTACTGATTTGGTGGTTACCTCGTTTTGTAGGATGCCTCCCAAACGAGTTCGGCGAATACAGTCCTGCCGCACTCCACCCCCCCGTGGTGCAAACTGACTCTTCAGCTGAGGAACAGGAGCAGCCAGTTCCACCGCCACAGCCTGTCCCATAGGTACAGCCACTCCTACAACCCCAGCCAATTCCACAGGCACAGACAGTTCCACAGGCACAAATGGTTCCACAGGCACAACCAATTTCTCAGGTACCGCAGGCACCACCAGCCCCACTAGATATGGGACCCCAGATATTACAAGCCTTACAGGTAATCTTAGATAGGCTTCAACCAGCTGTAGTAGAGCCACGTGTAGAGCCCCGCGTAGAGCCATGAGAGGCACCATGTGTGGAGCCTTACGTTGAGTTGCTAGAGATAGAGGAGGTTGGTTCAGTCGACAGGGCTCGTAGCAGGAGCCCCACACATCATGCTAGGCAGGACAAGACAGTGCAAGTAGAGCACTTTGGACACAGGCCTTATGATTATCATGCAGATGAGCCTATCAGGGGGCACAGAGATAGAGGAGATCCCATTAGGGACATATTGAGGTTGAACCCTCCTACATTCATCGGGACCACTGAGGGAGCTAAGGCAGAGACCTGGCTTATCAGTTTAGACAGGTGCTTCGCGTTGCATCCTTACAAGGGCAACATGAAGGCCCGGGTGGTAGTACACTTATTGCAGGATGTAGCAGCTACCTGGTGGCGCACTGAGGAGTGCAAGTGTCACCTTTCTTTAGACACCCTCACATGGGAGACCTTCATTGAGCGCTTCAATGCACACTACTTATCAGACCATTACAGACAGTGTCGTATAGACGAGTTCCATGACCTTCAACAGAGGGGATTTTCAGTGGCTCAATATGAGGCTAGGTTTACAGAGCTATCTAGATATGCAGAGTATCTCCATGATGAGAAACTCCTAGTGCATAAGTTTATCAGAGGACTAAACCACAATATAGCAGGGCCTGTTTGGATGGCAGATCCCTAGACTTTGAGTGATGCTGCCGAGAAGGCATATATCGCTGAGGAGATCCAGGGACGAGGGCAGAGTTCATGCCCTCAGTTTCAGGATCGTGGATAGCAGCAGCATCAGCAGAGTCACTGCAGGCCACCTCCGCCACCTCAGGGAGGAGGATTTAGTTCTACACCCATACCTTCTAGGCCCCCACAATAGCAGCAGCGATAGTAGCCACGAGCTGCAGGACCTGCATGGTCACAGCAGTCTTTTGGAGGATCACAGAGTTCCATGGGCTGACCTACACAGCAGCAGCCATCAAGCAGGATGTAGACGATACACATTCAGGCTCGAGGACCATGCTATGTTTGTGGTGGAGCGGGACACCTAGCCAGAGAGTGTCCATAGGGCTTTACAGTAGGGGGACAGCCTCGTGCTGGAGGATCCAAGTTGACAGTTGGAGATATGGGTAGATCCCACCACATGCTTGCGGTGGTTGACAACCGCGAGGCCGACTTTCAAACCCCCATCCTTGAGACTACGAGTAGAGGCAAACAGGCAGTTGGCCTTGGGGCCAATTCATATTTTGGTTCGTCAGATGCTGGACCTTCAAGGTCGAGAGCTAGACCCAGTTAGGATCCAATGGGATCGTTATGGCGAGGTCACAATGACTTGGGAGTATGCATCTAGTTTGAGGGCACTCTATCCTCACCTGTTTGATGACTTCCAGGAGGAAGTTCAGTCTTAGGGGGGGAGGATGTGAGGCTGATTATTTCACCTCCCATATTTTGATCATTATGCTATTCAGTAAATGACACTATCAGACCTTAGTGACTATGTTTCATTATGCAGACTTGATGTTTTATCTCACTAATTTGATATGTGTGATTTGATTCGGTCATATTAGATGATATGTTGTGGTTCGACGTATGGGATATATATTGGCTGTTATTTTGTTATGAGATTCTAGTTATTTATGTGATGTGAACTAGTTGACATGTGATTGGATAATGCAGTTTAATTTGGATTAATGTATTGATGTTATTGTTGTATTCGATTGTGTGAATTTAATTCTAGTTGCTTCGGCTATCACTTTTCATGACAGAACTGACACTTGATTGAGATGTGCAGGTTTTACATTCCCTAGCCACGGGAAATCAGAGGTAGGATTCACACCATGTTATTCCCTGTAAAGCCGATCCATTCCCAAGAGGGATAAGGATCACGTTTGTAATTGAATGATGATTTATTGTGCTTGGTTTAATTTTAATTATTTTTAGCCTTAGTACCCCTTCTTTTTCTTATTTTTGATTAATATTAAATGTTGTAAAATTTCATTTGCATTATACCACTTGGTATTTATATTATTTTTTTTAGGCCTTTTAAATGTGGATTTTTGACCCCTTCATGAACCCTAGGGTCCCAAAAGTTACCCTAGGTGGTCAACCATGAGTTTAGGGTCAACTTGGACTATCTAACCCTTCTCCTGCGCACCTCCACTCCACCTCCGTGGCCTCACCTCCACCCGCCCCTTCCACTGCCTCCTGCAGTAGCTTCCCTCACACCTCGGCATCCTTCCTCCCCGCGGCCGAGACACTGTCCCCTGTGCGTCCCTCCTTGGCCGGTGCCCGCGACCTCACCCCACACACACACCCCCCACTGCGACCCCTCAGCTCAAACACCACCATAGACCTTCGGCCGTGCCACCACCCTCCAACACACAGCGCCGCCCACTCCACAGACCTCTCTAGCTGTCTGCCACCATCAACCTGCAACACATCAAAACCCTACCCTGAGAATAGGTAGGAGAACAAACAAAATAAAGAGAACAAAATTAGGGCATAAGAGTATAATAAAAGAAAACATGGGATTAGGGCAACCTTGCTCTTAGAGAAGTATTGTTAAAAAAATATATATAAACAAAATAAATATGTTTAGGGTTAGTATTTTTTGAATTTGGAGATTTACATGGTTTCATATTTTTAGTGGGATGATTTTAAATAAAGAGGCTTAAGTTTAATTCTTATTTAAAAAAACCTCTTTTTCCTTATTGTTTCAATATTAACCCTTGGGAATCCTGGATTTGTTTCAACTTCATTTTGAATGGGTCAATGTTACAATTTGTTGTTTTATTGGGATTTGTATTTAAAATTTCATTTTCGGAATTATTTTATTCAACCAGGATGAGCTTTCTCCTTTAATTTATTTTACCTCAGTAGGATTTTTCCTCGTCGAACTAGCTGATTTTTTATTTTAATATTATGGTCATTCGGGGAGAGTTATTTAAACCATTCTCCTCCCTCATCCATTAAACCTTCAGGAGAGACATTAAATAAAAAGCCAAAATTATGGTTAATGTCAAACTCGGTTTCTCAATTGAATTTATTTGATGACTTGACGTTTTGATTTATCAATTTATTTGAATTTATATCATTATATCGTTTCTAAATTAACTTAATATTTATTTAATCGTTATTTTATTAATTTTTCTTGTTGGTGAATTATTTTAAAATTTTATCTCTGCATTTAACGGAGACGCGTTACGCTACCAAATTTTTGCTAGGCTTTTAGGGTTCATTTTATGCGTTGTGTTATCTAATTGTTTTATTCCATCATTCCACCCTTCAATCGTGTGCCATCATGTCACTTTCATCTATTCACTTTTCGATCGAAATTTAATTAGGGATCAATGCCGGTGAGTTATCTTCACCTAGGTAACTTAGGGGTATAGATGGAATTGACACTAACCCTAGAAGTGACACACTTCGTGTCCCTTACCCCTAGATAACTGTCACCATCACAATCACATCCACATGTCTACGCCCTTGCGTATAGTCTCTGAGCACGCAGACGCGTGTGAGGGGCTTCTCAAGGATAGAAAGAGAAAAAAAATTTCACGGCCCATGTCGTGACCACATGGTGAATGTGGTCGTGACACGGGCATTTGTGCGTCGCGTCCGCGCGGGGGATGTGGGCATGACATTTCCCACTATATTGCCCTAACTCTTTCACACCTTCTTCTCTCTTGTTTGTTTTGTTATGCCTCTTGTTTTGCAAGTTAGGGTTTTGAAAGGAGGTGGAGGCCATGAATGGAGTTTGTTATTACCTCCCACGGAGGTATACACAGCTGATTCAAGGTTGAATAAATATGTATATTATTATCATTATTTATTATTATTTTTTATAGAGAGGTTGATATACACACACACAGATATATATATATATATAATGTATATATTTGATGACATTTTCTGTAGGGTTAAGGAGTAAGAGGGGGTGACCGTCGGCGGTGAAGAGGCGCAGTATGACGGAGGTAATGGAGTCGCTACAGCCGAAGAAGACTGCGGGGGGCACGGGAAGGCAACGGCGAAACGAGCGCTGAAAGAAGTTTAAGAAGCTGGTGGGGAGGGGGCCGAAACCCCCAACCACACCCTTGGGTGTGGGTGGGGGTTTCAACCCCCTCCCCACACCCCTGTAGCAACAAAGAATGGTGGCCGTGGGGTCTGTGGTGGACACCGCCCACCACAGCCCCACTTTTAAACCTTTTTTTATATTTGTTTTATGTTAAAACAAAATAGTTTACTCTCCAATCTACAGTCTACCGACAAGATTAAAATCACTGTGTTTCATTTCGACTCTATTTATGTATATCAAATGTTCAATGGCAGTCTTATATATATATATACACACTGCCTCTTCATTATACACATTTTAAATACTTTCCTCTTAAATGTATATATTTATATTTATATATGTGTGTGTATATATATTTTAATATATATACAAAACTTATAAGTGGTTTAGTTTTTTTTTTTTTAAATATATATACATATGCACTTATATATATATGAGTGTATATTTATATATTACAATATAAACAGCAATGTATGGTTTCTGTTGTTTCATCTATTTACAGCATATACACAGTAAATTAAAAGGATAAATAGTAACTAGATTTCAAATGAAAAAAGAATGTATATATACTTATACATATATATAATCTCATATATATATGTATAAATATATATACACACTTTAACTCTCTTTCTCATTAACTCAAATTCTTGGTTAAATCGCATAATACTAAATTTTCATTTCAGAATCATAAATAGTATAAATTTCTTTTTGAACATATATAAATAGAAAAATGTTTGTTTCTCCTTTTTTTGAGCTTATATGGAAAAATATTGCAACTTCCACTAAATATTCAGTAACATATAATCTTGAACAACAACTTATTAACATAACATTTCAAGCAATCTTAGCAGAAAATAACTCTCTCAAATTTCTATCTTCTTTTCTTTGGATACAATAAAATTTATATAACAAATAATGTACTTTTTTTTAAAGAATAATGACAGAAAATATATTTACTTGAATTCAATGCATTTTTCAAACATACCAACACCACAAATATAGGAAATAAACAACTTTTAAAATAACTAAAAGGAATGTTTACATTACAATATTTATCACAACTAACTTCATAGTTAAAATGACTTGTACAAATTTACAATGGGGCCACAAAGGCCATGGCTCAAACAACCAACAACAAAAGGTTTTGGTAACACAAAAATGGACTTCTCAACAAGCTCCATTTCTCTATATATGCACCTGCAAACAAAACACAACAAGAAGGAAAACCCAGCCACTTCGAAATGCCCTCCTCCCTACTGTAGACCCGCAAGTGGGTCACCCCCGAGCTAGAGAGGTAGGGATTCACACGGGTGCAAATACTCAACAACAAGTAACAAACAACAATAACACAAAAACAACCCCAAGGATAACACATAACACAACTCATGAAAATGAGTTTGATGGGGATAGGGAATGGATCCCTCTACTTTAAAGGCTACACCAAAATACCAAAAATATCAAGTCTCATGGCCTCAAGCCAAAATCTCCAAATACCCAACTCCTCAAGTATCTCAAAATAAACTTCCATGGAACTCTTGCCATTCAAATAATCTCCACAACAAGTAAGAAGCCCTCAAGGCATAGATAACACAAATATGGGAGTGACCTCAAGGAGGTTCCTTTCCCCTACCCCAAACAAGTTGAGCCTTACCTCCAAATGGAGGTGCTCTCACCAAACTCCCATCCCACACAAAAATGAAACAATAAACAACCAAAACTACAAACACATTACAATAAAGATATGCAAGGGTAAATAATATAGTCATGAGGCTTACCTTCAAAAGCCCTATAATGGAAGCATGTTTGGTGATGAGATCCAAGCTTCTCCAAACCTTCCAATCTCCAAAATTCCCTCTAACTCTCCCAAAATTACTCAAAAATAGAAAGAAACTCCCAAAATGCAAGAACCCCACACTCCTCAACAAGAGGAGGTAATATAGGCCATCAATTTTGGTGTTGAGGAATGAGAAGGTGACACTTGTCACCTTCTCCTTCCTCCTCCTATTCCACTTGCAAGGGAGAGGAAGTGTGAGGGTGACAAGTGTCATCCTCCAATTCCATCTCAATCCTCACCTTATCCACTTGTGCTCTCACACTTGTGTGAGAGAACAAGTGGTGAGGTGGCATTCCCATTCAAACCTCCAAGAGGATAAGGGATGCCATATGGCATCCTCTTATTCTCTAAGAGAGCCATCTCCCTCCAAGATGCTCTCACATGTGTGTGAGAGTCTTGGAGGAAGATCCCACACACTTGGGAGTCTTGGAGACCTCCCAAGTCCTCCTAGGGAAGGGATTCCCAAACATTGGGAAGGGAGATGAGTCTTTCTCAAAGCATGACTCATCTCCCACCTTATCTAATTTCAAATTTCGTCACTTTGACTAAACCATAGTTTAGAGTGACCAAAAGTGAGTTAATCCAAGGGTTAGTTCATCAAAATTGACCCTAGACCCATGGGTAACCACCTAGGGTAAATTTTGGGACACTAGGTTCACCTAGGGGGTCACAAATTCACTTTAAATGGCCTCAAAAATAAAAACAATTACCAAGTGGTGTAAGTCGAGAAAAATTATACAACACATAATATTAAATAATTAAACAAAGGGTTACTAGGCCAAAATGATAAAATTAAAACAAGTACTTAAATCAACACTCAATTTTCAAACGTGATCCTTATCCGTCTTGGGAATGGATCAGTTTCACAGGGAATAACATATGTGTGAATTCTACCTCTAATTTCCCGTGGCCTGGGAATGTAAAACTTGCACATCTCGATCAAGTGTCAATCATATCATGAATAATCATAGCCGAAGCAACTGGAGTTAAATTCAAGCCATCGAATACAACAATAATCAACTATAACATAAATCTGAATTAAACTACATTTTTCTATCACATGTCAAATAATCATCATCACATAAATAACTAGAAATTACATCACAAAACATCATCTAATATATCTCGTATGTTGGATCACAAAATAGCATCAAAATATGATCAAATTGAATCACCATATGTCTAATCAATGTCATATCAAAATCAGGAGATATAATCCAATCTGCATAATGAAACCATAGTCTCTAAAAGTCTAATAATGTCATCAACTGAAATGCATAATGATCAAAATAAGGAAGGAAAATTAATTGACCTCACATCCTCCCCCCCTAAGACTAAACTTCCTCCTAGAAATCGTCAAAAAAGTGAGGATAGAGTGCCCTCAAACTAACTGCATCCTCCCAAGTCGCTATGACCTCATCATAACGATCCCACTGGATCCTAACCTGGTCCAACTCTTGACCTCGAAGGCCCAGCGTCCAACAAGCCAATATGTGAATTGGCTCCAAAGCAAATTGCCCATCCGCCTCTACCTGTAGAGCACTCCAGTCCAGTACGTGAGATAAATCAGATATATATTGCCTTAATACAGAAATATGAAAGACATCGTGGATACGTGACAAGCTAGGTGGCAACGCTAGATGATAGGCAACAGGTCCTATCTGCTCCAAGATCTCAAAGGGTCCTACAAACCGTGGTGCAAGCTTAGAGCCCTTTCCATAATGGATTGAACTCTTGTGTGGCTGCACTCTAAGGAAAATACTGTCACCCACTGAGAAGCTTTGATCAGTCCTCTTAGCATCAGCATACTTCTTTTGTCTATCATGTGCCTCCTGAAGTCTCTGGCAAATCAGTGTGACCTGCTGCTCCATATCTTGAACTAACTCTGGACCAATGGCAACTATGTCCTCTATCCGATCCCAACTCAATGGTGTCCTGCATGGTCTCCCGTATAAAGTCTGAAAGGGAGGCATACCCAATGAGCTGTGATGCCCATTATTGTAGGCAAACTTAACCAAATACAGATTCTCCTCCCATCTAGACTGATGGTCCATAACATACATACGAAGCATGTCCTCCAACACCTAATTCACCCACTGTCTGTCCATCTATCTTAGGATGATAAGTGGAGCTAAAGTTGAGCTATGTGCCCAATGCCTGCTGCAAGGCTCTCCAGAATGCTGAAATGAATACAAAATCCCTGTCTGAAATAATGTGGTGAGGTACTCCATGTAATCTCACAATATCATCTAAGAATACTCTCGCCACTGCTGGCACATTATACGTCATGCGTACAGGTGAGAAATGTGCCACCTTGGTCAACTTGTTGAATGTCACCATGATGGCATCATGGCGACGTGAAGACATAGGAAGACCAACAATAAAATCCATGGAAATGGTGTCCCATTTCCACTCTGGTATCTCATGTGGGTATAGAAGACCCGCTGGATACTGATGCTCAGCCTTGACCCTCTGGCACTCAAGGCATCGAGCAACAAACTTTGCAATATCTCACCTCATACCCGCCTAATGGTAGAGCTATCGAAAGTCAGCATGCATCTTCTTCACCCCCGGATGTGCCACATATGGTTCTCTGTGAGCCTTTGATAACACTACAGTATGGAAGTCACCTACACGGGGTACATAGATGCGTTGTCGATGACGGAGTCACCCATCTGCCTCAAGTGAATACCCTGCATACTTGCCCACAAGGGCCCTCTGTGAACTGATCTCCTGCTGCACCTCAAGAAACCACTCATCCTCTAGCAGATGTTGAATAATGCATTCTCTCAAGTCCACACTTAGAGTCAAGGTCAAGAGCTTGTGGCGCCTCTGACTCAATGCGTTAGCAACCACATTCTCCTTCCCTTTGATGTAGTGGACATCAAAGTCATACTCGCAAAGAAACTCCATCCAACGCCACTGACGGGCGTTCAGATTCGGTTGTGTAAAGATATACTGAAGACTATGGTGATTTGAATGGAGCTCAAAGCGATGACCCAATAAGAAATGTCTCTAATGAACTAGAGCATGAACCACTGCCGCTAACTCCAAGTCATGCATGGGGTAGTTCATCTCATGGGTCTTGAGCTTTTGTGACTCATACGTGATCGCTCTACCACCATGCATAAGTACGGCTCCCAATCCCTCAAGTGATGCATCCGTTCGAACCATAAAATCTGCTGTAGGATCAGGAACCGCTAAAATGGGAGCGCTAGTGAGACACTCCTTGAGGACCCTGAAGGCCCTCTCACACTACTCAGTCCATAGAAAAATCTTTCCTTTCCGCTGAAGGGAAGTGATGGGATGCGCTATCCGAGAAAAACCCTCAACACAATGACGGTAATAGCTAGCTAACCCCATAAAACTCCTAACCTCTGTCACACTGGTGGGTGCTAGCCAATCCCTGATAGCCCTGATCTTCGATGGATCTACTGAGATTCCATCACCAGATAGGATATGCCCTAGATACTGTACCTCTGTCCTGAAAAATGCACACTTCACCAAGTTCCCATAAAGATTCTGCTCCCTCAAACACTGTAGAACCTGACATAGGTGCTTCTCATGCTCCTCCTCAGTCTGTGAATAGATCAAAATGTCATCGAGGAAAATGATCACAAACCAATCTAAGTAGGTACAGAACACCCCGTTCATTAGACTTGTGAACACTACAGGGGCGTTCGTCAAGCCGAAGGGGACCATAGTGAACTCATAGTGGCCATATCGAGTCCGGAAGGTGATCTTATGGATGTCCGCCTCTGTGATACGTAGCTGATGATAACCGAACTTTAGGTCAATCTTAGAGAACACCCTGGCTCCCTGCATCTGATCGAAAAGATCGTTAATCCTGGGTAGGGGATAACAGTTCTTCACTGTCACTTTATTCAACTGCCTAGAGTCCATGCACAATTGAAGAGACCCATCCTTCTTCTTCACAAAGATGATAGGAGTGCCCCACGGTGAAATGCTCGGTTGGATGTGCCCCTTCTTAAGCAAGTCCTCTAGCTGTAACTTGAGCTCTGTGAGCTCATGTGTGGTCATCCTATAGGGTGCACGAGACACTGGCTCAACACCTGGCACTAAGTCAATGTGAAAGTCTACCTCACAACGGGGTGGCATCTTCGGTAACTCTGCTGGAAACACATCGGTAAACTCTCTAAGGATGGGATGATCATCCAAGGATGCCTCAGGCTCGTCATCTGATCTATCACTCACTATGATGGCAAACATCTGGTACCCCTTCCACATGTAGTGCTTAAGCTACTAAGCAGATATCATATGCACTGCTGTGGGCTTCTAATGCCCACTATCTCAACTGATGTACCATGATCGTCTAAGCAGCTGATCACCTTTCGATGACAATCTAGCTTCGCTCGATGAGCCGCAAGCCAGTCCATACCCAACACCACATCATAGGATCCTAATGTCATAACTCTAAGTTCACATACTGTGGCAAAGGGTCCCAAAGAAATCTCGCAGTCGTGGACTAAGGCATCTACTGTCATCTTGGCCCCTAAGGCCAACTCAACCACTCACCTATCACCCTGTCTAGAGGCCACCAGCCTGCAACACTCCACTAACGATGGAGATATGAAAGAGTCAGTAGCACCAGAATCAAAGAGAATAGAAATGAGGATACCCCCTATCATACCTGACGTCTCAATCACTGACGCCTAAAAATCAGCCTGGCGATTATCAACCGCTGCGAACATATGGTGGGATCTACCCACATCTCCAACAGTCTGCTTGGATCCTCCTGTACGAGGCTATCCCCCAGCTATAAACCCTATGGACACTATTTGGCTAGGTGTCCTACTCCACCACAAACATAACATGGGCCCCTAGCCTGTACCTATCCAGTCTGAGTCCTACTCGACTACTGTTGTCCTGATCTACTAGTAGACCCCTGTGAGCCCCTATATGACTGCTGCGACCTCACGGGTCCCGCAGGTGGTCCCTACTATCTCTGATCTCTGCGTGGGCCCTACTGTTGCCAACCTCTATTATGTCCCCCATGTGCCCTCTGTTGTGTCGTAGCTCTCTGTTGCTGCTATGGCTGATGCTGTTGTGGGGGCCTAGGAGGTAAGGGTGCGGAACTAAATCCTCCCCTATGAGGTGGTTGTGATGGTCTGTGAAAACTCTACTGATGATACTACTGTCCATGATCCTAAAATTGAGGGCGTGAACTATGCCCTCGTCCCTGAATCTTCTTAGCGATATATGCCTTCTCGGAAGCATCACTCAAAGTCTTGGGGTCTACCATACGAATAGGCCCTGCTATTCTATGGTTCAACCCTCTGATAAACTTATGAACTAGGAGTTTCTCATCATGGAGATACTCCACATATCAGGACAACTTGGTAAATCTACCCTCATACTATGCCACTGTAAGTCCCCTCTGCTGAAGGTCATGAAAGTCGTCTATGCGACGCTGCCTGTAATGATCTGATAAGTATCGCACATTAAAGCGCTTGATGAAGGTCTCCCATGTGAGAGTATCTAATGATAGGTGATGCTTGCACTCCTTAGTGTGCCACCAGGTAGCTATTGCATCTCGCAACAGGTGTACTGCTACACAAGCCTTCATGTTGCCCTCGTAAGGACGCAACGCGAAGCATCTATCTAAGCTGATGAGCCAGGCCTCTGCCTCAGCTCCCTCTGTGGTCCTGACGAAAGTAGGAGGGTTCAACCTCAACAAATCCCTAATGGGATCTCCTCTGTCTCTATGCCCTCTGATCAGCTCATCTGTGTAATAGTCATAAGGTCTGTGAACAATGTGCTCTACTCGTACTGCCTCATCATGCCTAGCATGATGTGGAGGACTCCTGCTACAGGCCCTATCGGCCAAACCAACCTCCTCTGCCATCATCTCTGGCACCTCAACATAAGGCTCCACCCGTGGTGCCCCTCATGGCTCAATGCGGGGCTCCACACGTGGCTCGACACGGGACTCAACTCGTGGCTCCACACGTGGCTCCTCTCACAGATCCTTGCAGGGCTCAACATGTGGCTCTATGCGTGGCTCAACTATGGCCGGTGGAAGCCTATCTAAAACTACCTGTAAAGCCTTTAATATATGTGGCTCAATATCTGGTAGGGCCGGTGGTGCCTGCGGTGCCTGTAGGACTGGCTGATCCTATCCCTCACCTGAAGAGTTAGTGTGTACCTCAGGGGTGGAGTGTGGTGAGACTGCGCTCGCCAAACTCGTCGAGGAGGCATCCTATAAAAACGAGGTAACCACAAATCAATCAAAGTTGCAGAAATAATAATGTGCCCTAAACAAGCCCAGTGTTTAAACTTAGGCTCTGATACCAAATGTCATGCCCGCATTTCCCATGCGGTCATAACACACAACACATGTGTCATGTCCACATTATCATGTGGTCATGATACGAATTACGAAAAAACTTTTCTATCTATCCCTAGGAACCCCCTCGCACGCGTCTACATGCTCGGTGGTAATACGCATAATGCGTAAACATGTCAACATAATTCGGGGAGATATGTTGTCCCACACAGTCCCCTACATGATGATAGCCATCTAGGGGGTATGCGACATGAAGTGTGTCGCTTTTAGGGTTAGAGTGATTTCAATCTGAACCCTAAGTCTCCTAGGTGTGAAGAAGATTCTGCCAGCAACGAAACTTAACTCTAACTACGGTAAAAAAGAAATCAAAATAATGATTACAAACAATAGTGGCATGATGGACGCATGGTTAAAGTGGAACGATGGAATAAAAGTAAATAAAATATCATAAAAATTAAACCCTAGAAATCTAGGAAAATTTTGACAGCATAACGCGTTTTCAATAATCGACAAAAAAAATATAAAAAATAAAACTCAAATAAGAAATAAAATAAAATTTAAGAATAAAAATTAAAATAAAACTGAACAAATTTAAAACAATTTAAAACAACAAAATAAATATTCTGCGAAGGTCAAATAAATCGACCTTGCATAAAAAGATTAAAAATTTGAAATAAAATAATGACAAGACGCCAAATTGGATCTTAAATTTGAGTCCGTTAATAAATATAATTTTGACATTCTATTTATTAATGAACTTGGAATAAATAGAGAAGGGAAGAGATTAAGATACTCATTCCCGTAAAATAATAATAAAATAGATAAACAAATAAAATGAAAAAATCATGCTAGAACAAAATAAAATAATTAACCCAACAAAAATGAATTAAATCAAAAGGGAATACTCTTCCCAAAAACAAAATCAAACATTTCCCTATAAAATATAATCCACAAGGCATAAAACAAAAATACCCAATCCCATTAAATTAAACAAAATTAAAAGAAAACACAAGAATGAAATAAGGGAAAAGTAAAATAGAGGATTTAAAAATAAATATAAAACACATATCCTCTCATACTCCTCAAAATTAAAATATTGGTTTCTAATAAAGAAAATCCCTAATCTCTATTTTATTGTTTTCCACTATGTTGCCCTAACTCTTTAACACCTTCTTCTCTCTTGTTTGTTTTGTTATGCCTCTTGTTTTGCAAGTTAGGGTTTTGAAAGGAGGTGGAGGCCATGAATGGAGTTTGTTATTACCTCCCACGGAGGTATACATAGCTGATTCAAGGTTGAATAAATATGTATATTATTATCATTATTTTTTTTACAGAGATTGATATACACACACACACACATATATATATAATGTATATATTTGATTACATTTGCTGTAGGGTTAAGGAGTAAGAGGGGGGTGGCCGTCGGCAGTGAATAGGCGCAGTATGGCGGAGGTAATTGAGTCGTTGCCACCCAAGAAGACTGCGGGGGGCGCAGGAAGGCGATGGCAGAGCGAGCGCTGAAAGAAGTTTAAGAAGCTAGTGGGGAGGGGGCCAAAACCCCCACCCACACCCTTGGGTGTGGGTGGGGGTTTCGACCCCCTCTCCACACCCCTGTAGCAACAAACAATGGCATCCATGGGGTCTGTGGTGGGCGACACCCACCACAGCCCCACTTTTAAACCTTTTTTTTTTATATTTGTTTTATGTTAAAACAAAACAATTTACTCTCCAGTCTACAGTCCGCCGACAGGATTAAAATCGCTATGTTTCATTTCGACTCTATTTATGTATATCAAATGTTCAATGGCAGTCTTATATATATATACACTGCCTCTTCATTATAAACAGTTTAAATAGTTTCCTCTTAAATGTATATATATTTATATATATGCATATATATATATATTTATATATATGCATATATATATATATATATATTTATATATAAATTTATATATATGTATATTTATATATAAATTTATATATATGTGTATATATATTTTAATATATATACAAAACTTATAAGTGGTTTAGTTCTTTTTTTTAAAATATATATACATATGCACTTATATATATATGAGTGTATATTTATATATTACAATATAAACAGCAATGTATGGTTTCTGTTGTTTTGTCTATTTATAGCATATACACAGTAAATTAAAAGGATAAACAGTAACTAGATTTCAAATGAAAAAAGCATGTATATATACTTATACATATATATAATCTCATATATATATATATACACACACACACACTTTAACTCTCTCTTTCTCATTAACTCAAATTCTTGGTTAAATCGTAGAATACTAAATTTTCATTTCAGAATCATAAATAGTTTAAATTTCTTTTTGAACATATATAAACAGAGATATGTTTGTTTCTCCTTTTTTTTGAGCTTATAAGGAAAAATATTGCAACTTCCACTAAATATTTAGTAACATACAATCTTGAACAACAACTTATTAACATAACATTTCAAGCAATCTTAGCAGAAAATAACTCTCTCAAATTTCTATCTTCTTTTCTTTGGATACAATAAAATTTATATAACTAATGTACATTTTTTTTTTAAAAGAATAATGACAGAAAATATATTTACTTGAATTCAATGCATTTTTCAAACATACCAACACCACAAATATAGGGAATAAACAACTTTTAAAATAACTAAAAGGAATGTTTACATTACAATATTTATCACAGCCAACTCCATAGTTAAAATGACTTGTACAAATTTACAATGGGGCCACAAAGGCCACAGCTCAAACAACAAACAACAAAAGGTTTTGGTAACATAAAAATGGACTTCTCAACAAGCTCCATTTCTCCATATATGCACCTACAAACAAAACACAACAAGGAGGAAAACTCAGCCACTTTGAAATGCCCTCCTCCCTACCATAGACCTGCAAGTGGTCACCCCCGAGCTAGGGAGGTAGGGATTCACACGAGTGCAAACACTCAACAACAAGTAATAAACAACAATAACACAAAAACAACCCCAAGGATAACACATAACACAACTCATGAAAATGAGTTTGATGGGGATAGGGAATGGACCCCTCTACTTCAAAGGCCACACCAAAATACCAAAAATATCAAGTCTCATGGCCTCAAGCCAAAATCTCCAAATACCCAACTCCTCAAGTATCTCAAAATAAACTTCCATGGCACTCTTGTCATTCAAATAATCTCCACAAGTAAGAAGCCCTCAAGGCATAGATAACACAAATATGGGAGTGACCTCAAGGAGGTTCCTTTCCCCTACCCCAAACAAGTTGAGCCTTACCTCCAAATGGAGGTGCTCTCACTAAACTCCCATCCCACACAAAAATGAAACAACAAACAACTAAAACTACAAACACATTACAATAAAGATATGCAAGGGTAAAGAATATAGTCATGAGGCTTACCTTCAAAAGCCCTATAATGGAAGCACGTTTGGTGATGAGCTCCAAGCTTCTCCAAACCTTCCAATCTCCAAAATTCTCTCTAAATCTCCCAAAATTACTCAAAAATAGAAAGAAACTTCCAAAATGCAAGAATCTCACACTCCTCAACAAGAGGAGGTAATATAGGCCATCAAATTTGGCCTTGACGAATGAGAAGGTGACACTTGTCACCTTCTCCTTCCTTCATCCTATGCCACTTGCAAGGGAGAGAAAGTGTGAGGGTGAAAAGTGTCATCCTCCAATTCCATCTCAATCCTCACCTTATCCACTTGTGCTCTCACTTGTGTGAGAGAACAAGTGGTGAGGTGGCATTCCCATTCAAACCTCCAAGAGGATAAGGGATGCCATATGGCATCCTCTTATTCTCTAAGAGAGCCATCTCCCTCCAAGATGCTCTCAGACATGTGTGAGAGTCTTGGAGGAAGATCCCACACACTTGGGAGTCTTGGAGACCTCCCAAGTCCTCCTAGGGAAGGGATTCCCAAACATTGGGAAGGGAGATGAGTCTTTCCCAAAGCATGACTCATCTCCCACCTTATCTAATTTCAAATTTCATCACTTTGACTAAACCATAGTTTAGAGTGACCAAAAGTGAGTTAATCCAAGGGTTAGTTAGTCAAAATTGACCCTAGACCCATGGGTAACCACCTACGGTAAATTTTTGGACACTAAGGTTCACCTAGGGGGTCATAAATTCACTGTAAATGGCCTCAAAAATAAAAACAATTACCAAGTGGTGTAAGTCAATAAAAATTATACAACACATAATATTAAATAATTAAACAAAGGGGTACTAGGCCAAAATGCTAAAATTAAAACAAGTACTTAAATCAACACTCAATTTTCAAATGTGATCCTTATCCCTCTTGGGAATGGATCGGTTTCACAGGGAATAACATATATGTGAATTCTACCTCCAATTTCCCATGGCCTGGGAATGTAAAACCTGCACATCTCGATCAAGTGTCAATCATATCATGAATAATCATAGCTGAAGCAACTGGAATTAAATTCAAGCCATCAAATACAACAATAATCAACTATAACATAAATCTGAATTAAACTGCATTTTTCTATCACATGCCAAATAATCATCATCACATAAATAACTAGAAATCACATCACAGAACATCATCTAATATATCTCATATGTCGGATCACAAAATAGCATCAAAATATGATCAAATCGAATCATCATATGTCTAATCAATGTCATATCAAAATCAAGAGATATAATCCAATCTGCATAGTGAAACCATAGTCTCTAAAAGTCTGATAATGTCATCAACTGAAATGCATAATGATCAAAATAAGGAAGGAAAATAATCGGCCTCACACCAAAATCCTAAATAACCCTGAGCTATTTACATTCAGAAGAAAAACACACACAACTTAGAGACAGATAACCGTATACATGCAACAAAGCATTACTCATTTAAAAACAACATGAAACTGGTAAATTTATGCCACCCAACAAGACTATATCTTATTATTCCTTCAAAATTTGCCAAGTCTAAAACAACCAACCCTATGAAATGACTCAATGAGCAAGACAGTTCCTTTATAGATCAGGAACATGCTCTCAGCATTGAATACATTGTACTTCAAATTGTTACAGATGCAGAGAACAAAATCTTGTCAATCTTTAGTTCCATATTTGTCATTCCACTCATCGTATGTCTTCTCTGTCAGCTAAGGGAATGAAAGTATTTCTTCAATCTAGCCATTATGGCTGGCATACCTGGCATCCAGCATACTTTTTACATGGTTATAGAATGTAGAAAAATTCCTTTCAAGAGTGTTCAGATTATCAAACGTTAAGCTCAGTACTTGCATACTCATAGTTGGATCACTTTCAATTACATCACAACAAGTGGGAATTAATCAATAAAAATTGTCTACAATCTACTTTCTCTACTTATCCAAGTCTTTTGTTTTTCCATCACCCTCCAAGATGGGAGGTGACCACTTAGTGTCCAACCTTTCAAAACCCTGCAACCTCTCTTTCACAATAGAATCAAATTTCAACTGGAAATTGGCCACATCCTGAAAACACTTCAACATGTTAAACATCTTCTGTATGTCAGGAGGTGCATTGGAATCATACCTGGCACACCTCAGAAATTCTTTGATTTTTTCAGTTCTATGTAACCATTTTTTTTAATCTCAATAGTCTCTATTTGTCAGATGCTTTTCATAGGCTGGTCTCAACTATGAGTAGGATTTCCAAGTCTCATCAACTCTGGTCAAAATGTTTGTCACCTTGTTCTTGATCAAGTTGGTGACCACCTCTTTAACCTTGTTATCCTTTTCCTCCTTCAATCTCCTGTTATCATCCTTCAACTCTCTAATCTCTGCAAGGAGAGGCTCTCTGTCCACTAGAAGAGATTCTGTAGTTGGGATCACTGGAGGAGGGGCTGAAGTACTGGCTACAAATGACAGTTGCTGCTTCAACATGTTTATCTCTGCAACCACCTGAGAATAATCAAGTTGCAGCTGATTGTAATCCTTTTGCAATTTGTTAGCAATTGCTTCTACAAATTGTGCAGTCTGTACATTTAGGCTTGCAGCCTGAGGAGCAGGGGTATCAGATACTCTTTTTATTATTACATCCCCAGTAGCTCTCCTAATTGAACCCTAGGCTTTTTGTTGTTTGGGGCTAGAGCCCATATTGCCAATGTTTCAAATTTAGGGTTGAATGCTGCACTAGAGAGGGCTTTTTCAATCTCTTCCCTTGTCACATTTGAATCATCTCTGGTGATTGTATCAAATGCAATGGCATCTGATAAAGTCCCGTGAGGTAGAAGTAGAATATTACTTTTTTCCACCAGTGCTCTCCCTTCCTCTAGAGTCATTTCACTTATAGATTGTTGTACTTCTTTTAGGACCCTCTGAGTAATAACATCATACTCCTTTGGGTTTGCTCCAGCCTTGGCATCTTCAATTTTCTTCTAAAATTCCTCACTCCTCACTTTCAAAACATAGCTCCTAAATTCAAGAGTGTTGACAAATTCATCATCCTCCATAAACTTGTCACAGGCCATCACCCTAATATCTTCAATATCAATAGTAGGGTTTCTCATTACTCTCACTAGCCTATTCTCTAGGGATGAATAAGGTCTCAGTCTATCGGGTGAATGAGGGCCAGTTTCTTGTGCATGTTCCTCCTCCCCCTCTAGGTCAACTACCTCTATTTGCTCTAGGTTCTCCAAATCAATAATCTTGGCCCTTTTGGTAGGGGAGGGGCCAACTGATTCCCTCTTTATATCATACTCTCCACTTGAGCTGCCAGGCTCATAAACATATCTTTGTTCTCCTGTAGGGGCAAAGTCAATCAACTATTCTGTATTATCCAGCATTTTCTCAATTCTCTTGATTGGGTCTTGCACTTCTGCAAATGCACCTGGATATACAGAATTCATGTTTCTCTTCATATTCTCACTAGCCATGATAGTAGCCCACTTTATCCTCAAGTGGTGGACTTCATTCATTGTAAAAAAATTCCTGGCAATGTCCTCATCGTAATCCACCATATGAAAGTTCTTGAGCCTTCCCTTGTAGTTGTTGACTCTAAATCTGGTTTTACTGATGAAGCCCTCAGGGTCAAAAGACCTTGGTTGTTCCAAATACATTCCAAAACATTGCATAATTGAATAAATTTGGTCCAACCCACTCTTATCAAGGATCAAGAAATCACAAAATTTGATGGAAGAAGGGAAGAATGAACCTTTCTTGCAGTTCCTAAAGTGCACTTTGTCAGAATCATTTAACTGCCTTATATCTTCTAAAAAAGCCACCCTCTTTGGCACATATTTGGGTAGTATGTGAGGTGCAATCTAGCATCCATAGACCCTTATGCAAGTAGTATGCTCATGATAGAACCAATCACCCCAATTGTGATCAATTCCAAGGTGGGGAGTCCTGTCAAGAGGTCGTAAGAAATCCATTACATCAGGATGTAACCTTTCACCCTCTAGCTCCAAAAATCCAAGGATTCTCCTCACAAAATATTCTTCAAAGATGACATAATCTGCTATGACACAGTGCATATCCAGCATACATGTCCATACTTGTACTGGTAGCTTGTTCCCTTGAGCATCTGAATCCTTGACATGTAGATTCTAGTGCCACATCCCTGATAAATCAAATAAGTACATATGGTACAGAAAGGAATACCATGTGAATTCAACATGGACATTCAATTTATACAAATTATTTTTTATCTTTGTCATCTGATCATGCATATGGTCAGCTATGAAAGTGGCATAATCATATGGTTCCTTGACACCTAGGTTCTGAATATCAACATCCATCATCATCAAATAAATAGACATTCTATCTGAAGCATCTCTACCTAATACTTGACACAAACTGTGATAGGTTTTGACAAAATATTCATTAAACATACTGCAATGAAAAGGCTCCTCCTCATCATCTGAAATCTTTACCAATTTCCCACCAACACCCCTTGGCCTGTGCTTTGGTAAGTTATATTCCCTGTAATGTCGTTTCACAATCTGGTATTTTTCTTCAAAGCCCTGAGGTCAATTTGTTTGCTGGCTGCAGGGTCCAAGTTGAATACAGTGGCAATGTATCCTTTGGTAAGCTTGATCAATGTTGAACCATTTCCATCTTTTACTATCCTAGTGGCTGGATTATACCTTAATGTTGTTGACCTAATTAAGTTAGGGTTGGGGAAAACATTGGAACAAATGAGCTTGGCTAAATCATATCTCCAGGCATGACAGATAGGGGCCTTATAGTCCATCCTCTTATGCCAATGCTCAAAGAGGATCCAACCTGGGACAGGTAATTTGGCATCTCGGCAATTATAGCAGTTGTCAAGAAATTTATCCTAGGAACCGCCTGGGCCATGCAATTTCAAAATTGTTCTAGCGGAACTAGGGAGTTGGATCATAAGATCCTCATCTAAGTTTCATTTTGAAGTGGAAGGCTGGCCTGACTGACTCATTTCTCTTTTATGAAGGTAGCTTAGTGTTTTTATGGTTGACAACGGCCCTAAAAGCTTCAGAATTAACCTATAGTTGGAAAAACCAAGCACAGAGGAGGAACAGTTACTTACTAGTTTTCCACGCTTGCAGAAGCTTGAGATTACTTTTTCCTGCTCATTCTAATGATATCTTCTAAATGCAGTCACGCTCTCGAGAATACCTTAATCCTTGAATTCCTACACAATTCTTCGTATTAATGAACTTCGTGCCGCAAGAATTCCTACACAATTCTCTGTATTAATGCACTTCGTGCCGCAAGCACTTCGAAATCTTTCTCCTTTGAAACTTTGAATTTGGGCCATTGATCTTTTCCTTACATTCTAAAATCCACGGTTCTGATTGGCTGACTAGATTTGACAATCTTCGTCGCCATTCAGATTATGTACGGGTCGGATACATGGCAGCACATCGCAGTGTAATAGCCTGTGATGGCCCACCTCTTACCTACCCCACACCGGTGTGCCTCACTTCTCAAAAAAGAGAATGCCATGTGTCACGATGTCAGGACCGTGCAGCGTAGATTCTAACCTATCAGATTCTCCTTGTGACGATGCACAACCATTGGATCAAGTCTTTTGCCAGCTTAGATTTTTTTGACATGTGTCGTTCTATCGCAGCTGCGTAGCAAATATTCTCTCCTGATAGATTCCTCATGTACCCTTGTACGATCATTAGATTTCGCCCTTCCTGCAACCGTTGGATCAAGTTTTTAGTGGGATAGGATGCCAGCTTCAATTTTTTTACATGTGCCGTTCTATCGTAGCCGTGCAACGAATATTCTCTCCTGACAGATTCCTCATGCGCCCTTGCACGATCATTAGATTTTTCCCTTCCTGCAACCGACGATAGTGGGTAGCCTCTAGAATCCTAGATTAAGGGGCCGGTGAACTTACGAATATTAGGACATTAAGTCATGACTTCACTGACCGACAACTTGCTCGCATATTAACTTCTTAAACAATTAAAAAGTGGACCCTACTAGCCTACTAGGTTAACCCATTCCCCACCAAGCGGTGACTGACAAGATTAGGTATAAGGGGCTGGTAAACAACACGGTTTTGATGGCTCAGGTTTCAACTTAGACAACCGTCAACCAAAGGTAGCAAGTCAACATAATATTATGCAGAGGGTTTCTCGTATGAAACCTAATTATGCAAATATTTCAAGCATTATGCATGTAGACGAAATACACTATCAATAGAAAGTGTAATTTTACTTCTACATATAAAATTTCGTGATTAATTCTATCTAAAAACAACCAAATTGAAATCAAATTAAATCCAAAAAGATTGAGAGTTCACATATATTATAGCTCTCTTAGTTGTGCCTGTCTCAAGAGTCAAAAAGCAAATAAAATGCCAAGCAACATTAGAAACCTCTAACCATAACAGAGACCATCACCAAATCTATGTCAACATATATAAATTAAAGCAAACATATAAGAAGCAACATTAGAAAGCTCTAACCATAACAGAGACCAAATTATATTAATACAAAAAGTAGAAATTATATTAATACAAAAAAGATTTACACTTGGGTAATTATATTAATAAAAAAAGATTTACACTTGGGTAATTATATTAATACAAAGAGATTTACACTTGGGTAATTATATCAATACAAAAATCACTCCAGCGGCCACCCCAAGCTCTAAAAAACACACAGCACCAGAGAGGCTACCATAGTACCATAGAAATCCCTAGCCCCTTGACTGAGCGACTCCTCAAAAACTTGCCACCCTACCACCCCAGCACAGAAATCACGAAAAAAGTGGCCCTAGGAGCCCGACCAATCCTACAGCCACTACGAGTAGAATCCCCCTACATTCACAATGGTTGCGAAGTATTGAAGCCATACCGGAGTATCGTCTATGTCCATTCCAATTGCCTGCCAAAGAAAGTGTCTCCCATGAGCTGCCCAAAGCCTGTGCCTTCCGAGTTGTTGCTCATTCATGTTTAGGAGGAACGGCTGCCTAGCTACACCCTCCTGTCCCTCTCGCAGCTTCTCCAAGTCTCTCGGCCATGGGATACCGACCCCCAATTCTGCATCAATCACCATGTCTAAGTCATCAATAAGAATATCTGGAGTGAATACCCCCTGTAGAATGATCAGTGCATCCACCTTTGCCTCTCCTAGGTCCAACAAAGAAGCCAGAAAGCATGAGGAAATATCTGAATTTACCCTATATCTATCCTCGAAGACCAAGAAGTCTTTACCGAGCACCATCTTCACTGCCTCAAGGAAGAATTGGTTTTGTTGGTTACAAATGTTCGTCAGTCTGCCATCTCTGATACAACCCAGAAAGGTGACCTGGCGCTTATTGCAGTGGAGCCTTATGGGAGTCTCCATGCTATATTTTGAGCAAGCCAGCCGAGTGCCATTTTGTTGGAGACCTCCAGGATTTAAAGGAAGATCATTAATGAACACACGCTTCAACTGAAATGCATTTATTCATTGTCCAGATTTTTTCTAGCGTCAATCTTTAGCTCGTGTAAGGATCGACCATTACCAAAAGCTATTTAATAACTTGTCAAAACTATTTAATAAATTAAAAATCAATGCTTGGGGAAAGTATTTTGTCGGCCACCAAATGAAATCAATATCAATGATTCAATATATAAATTTATAATAATATCATATTTTATATAATATAATATATAATTTTATATTGAAAATTTCATTCTTTGAAACATCTATGATCTGTATACATTGCAATTTCAAACCGTAATTACTTCTATATTATTTAGTAAAATTTAACATCACCCTTCAAAAAGATTGGGGAATTACATCGTACATGAACCTCTAACCAACCTCACAGTTCTAAACAAAACTCCTATCCTTCAACCTAGTGGTGTTCACCTAGGGTTAGGGTTTTGAATCGAGTCTGCGAGCTTATATTTTTATTCTTTCAAATCCTCGATGCCTCAGAATAATTTTCCTCTCGGCCTCCTACTTTGTTTTTTCTGTTTGGTTGTTGACCTCATGTAGTGGGTCCCCAGTTGCTTAAGTTATATTTTCATGCCTTAGCGTTCGTTGGTTGACTGGCCCCTATGCATTACTTTACCACCTTTTCCCATCGCGTTTAAGAAAAATGCTAAATTTAAAATCACTTGAAGCAGTTGTGAGATCTGTCGAATGTTTGTGTCTTTGTATGTACAAGTGTGAATGTACATTGGCAGGCCCAAAAATGTTCAATTGGCCTTCAAAAAGGTGAGAAAATTGATTATATACATTGAGGAATCTGTCGCAGATCTCAGGAATATTCCCTACTTGTATGTGGAGGTTGCATGTATATTTGTGTTGTATGTTTAGACATGCAATGGCTAGATACAAAGGTAAATGTATATGCACATACAAAAGAGCCGACATACATTTGCTACAGTGACAGGGGGTCATCAGCATGACAGGATGCATCGGTAGCCAGCTCCACAGTTTGCCCAATGGCCGATGCATATATAATGGAAATGTGCAAGGAGCTGATATTCAATGGGTGGGACCCGCAGGTGTACAAAGAGGTTTGTATATGTTCGACGTACAAGGCAGAATATATATCAAAACATGCAAGTGCAATATACATTCTCGAGATGTAAGGCCTGGACCCGAAAAGGAATACAGTGTAGTTGATAAAGGCATAGGTCTGGATGAATGTATGTTTTTGCTTGTATATGGTGCTTGTATATGCCGATATACAAAGAATTAGATACAAGGCTCAGACCCGTTGGCGATTGCAATATGCTTCAAAATGGTTTGGGGTCCGGGTTGTATGTATATTGCGTTTGTATGTGCAATATACAATGCGATATGCAAGGAAAGATGAAGAGATACAAGCCAGACTTGATAGCAATTTCAAAGTGTTTTATAATATTGAAATCTGCGGCTTGCATGTATATGGCATTGTATATGCCGATATACAAAAGAATGAAGATACAAGGCTCGGATTTCAAATTTCTCCAATCTGATTGATATAGTGGCTGACGTCCGCAACTTGTATGTCAAGTGCATTGTATGTATGCCAATATACAAAGGGAGTTAGATACAAGCTAGATTTCATGATGTTTCCAGTCTGCTTTATAAAAATTTGAAATCCACAGGTTGTATGTTACGTTTGTATATGCAATATACAAAGCGATATATGCAAAAGGGAGATACGAGCCAGACCCGAATGAGATTGTGATATGCTTTATAAATATTTGGGGCCCGTGCTTTGTATGCAGGTAGTTGTATGTATATGCATGTTCTTTTGCATATGCCAGAAGGTGGAAAGGGAAAAATAAGAGAGGGAAAAGTCAGCGATGGAAGCACAGGGTGCCTACGTGGCACAATTTCATTGGCTAGTGACTTTTCAAAGTGTTTTGAGGCCATGGATTTCAGTGATGGGGGGAAATCGATGGTTCTATTTCAAATATTTTCAGCGATGGATTCCTTTGTTTCTGCAGTTGTTTTCAGGTGGGAAAATTTCAGAAGCACGTAACTACTACATCCCGTGGGTAGCTAAGCCATTAATGGCAAAATACAGAGGCATGGGTCGATGATTGACAGCAACCTACCAAATTTGTAAGGAAAATCTTCAAATGGCTGCACGCACCTCGAGTTCACCTGCTCTTTCCTCTTTGTCCCTCATCTGCATTGAATGATTTGGGCGCCATTCTGATGGTGCAGTGTATTTGGCTGAAATTTTGTAGTGCCATGTAATTATTGCTGAGTACATAGTCTTGCTATATATTATAAACTGTGTTACTCATTTAGGTTGTTGAAAACTGGACAAATTTTGGCGTTGTAATAAGATACAACTTCGTTGGTGGCTCTGTTTTGGGTGTCTTTTGAGTTTATGAATGTTTTATGCATATTTATGTTGGTTTTATGTTGTGTTTATATGATAAATGCATTGTTGCATGTGTTTAGTTGTTTGTCTCCAAGCTGTGGGCATATTTTCTTTTGCATCAAAATAGCTAAGGGTTTTTTAGGATTTAGGAACATAGATTTTATGTGTTGAATGTCTAATCTTTTACCTTTGTTCAAGGAAAAAATTAAATGTTTTAGGTTAAGCATTGAGAAAGTATGTTGCAGCAAGGATACCATCAAGTATGAATGACTAAGCACTTGATTTTGGGAAGTATCTGTAAGGCAGACACCAAAATCTCCCCTTGAAATCTAGTTACTGATCCAATTTTATTGTAATCATTCACATGTGTATGTCTATTGACTCCAAGCCCTGGATAGGCACCAGTCTGGTCATGTATTGAGGTTACAACCCAAAGTCCCAGTCTTGCATCCAAATACAAATACAAACTCAAGCTTCAAATACAAACCTTTAGGATATTAGAAGTAGTTTTAAGACCAAAGTCCTCTGTCTCACAACTAAACTTAGGCCCAAAGCTAGCCCCTTCGCACTTATTTCACAGTTTTGGTCTACATAAGAGAGGATTTATCTACTTTGTATCAACATCCCAATAATGTTCATAGGCATATTTTATGGATGTTGAATAGGGAATGCCCCCCTTGGTTCTGCAGAGCCTAAAAAAGAAGAGGAGATATTTATAGAGTCTATCTCCTGTATTGTTGTCCCCTGGCCCAGAAATCCTATTGATCAATGATGGCAACCTTGTAAGGATAACTGGGAAGCATCCAGTTTGGGAAAAAATCCAACAAATTTTGTGACTCTACTGGGGAATGCTTTGTGTAAGAACCCTAGTTTAAAGAAATAATTCCTAGTTATAGGTGGTGACTCCGAACAAATCTCCCAACCGGTAAAGTAAAATTTGTATGCAAGGGAGAAGATCCCTGCGTAATCTTTTGTTTGAAGAATTACCCAGAAAAATGATGTATAGGAAAAAATGGATTGTTCAAGCCAGTCAAGAAGGTTCTCCCAGCCCTAGAAATAATGATAATATCCAAGATAATCCTAGATCTTCAGAGCAGCAGCCACCCTATTTTTCAAACACAGAGGCTGAAATTCAAGACCTATTTGAGAGACAACAGGGTGATGGATTGAGAATGAGATCATAGGTGTTTCAAGAATGCCCTTTCTTAGATCTCCTTGATAGATTTGAAGAAACTGAATCCCTAAGGGATGATAATGATGACCAAAATGGAATGGGACCATCCTCTTCTATGCCTAGAGATGAAGAATTAGCTGAAGAAATCAAGAACTTGAGGGCTGAATTAGAATATCTTTAGGTAGTGAAGATTAGGGATGATATGAGACAAAGGGTACAAGCTCTGAAAATTGCTCAACATAATTCATTTCCCACCATTGATAATGTGGATGTGCTGAGAAATCAGCAAAGAAATAAAATTCATAATCAACAGAATGATCAGAGACAAAATGCAAATAATGTTAGGGTACCATTAAATAATGTGAGAAATCAGAATGCAAATAGGAATGCCAATATTAATTAGTTTGGTAGACAGCCTATGCAGCTGGATAGATTCAGGCAGCTTGTTTTATTCCTGGCTACCCTCAGGAAACAATGTTGTGTCAGGGGAGGATCATTTGAAGGCCATTTAGAATGTCATGGACAACTTTGAGGTTGAGCATGAAGATGTTTTTATGAAATTGTTTATGCAATCCTTAGTTGATGAAGCTAGAGAGTGGTATAAAGGTCTGCCTGAACGAAGTATCTCATCATGGGAAGACTTCAGAAGGATTTTCAAGGAACAATATGGTAATAAAACTGATCCAAGCTTTTTTATTAATGAATTCATTGGTATTACCAAGGGATCAAACAATGAGGTTGCAGATTTTAATGCTAGGTTCACTAAAGTATTGAACAAATTGCCATTTCATATGAGGCCTAATGAACCAATGTGCATAGTGCTATACATAAATGCTTTTGATGCTAAAACAACATATCGGCTAAGAGATAAGGGTCCTGCTAGTCTCAGGGATGCTTTTAGAATTGCAACAAATATTGAAAATAATAGAAAAGCCTCTGGTAAGACAAATAGAAGAGATGATGTAAAGATCCTGCAAAATCCAAATAATAAATCTCAAAGTACTTAAGGTAACGCATCTACTTCTGAGGAGAAATTGGATAAGTTGATAACTATTGTCAAGGACCTAAGCTATAGACTTGCTAAGAATGAAAAGGGGATAGGTCCTGACAAGCAGGTTTACCAAAGACAAGAAAAGAGACCATCATTACATGATATGCCATATAACACTAATTGGCATAATGGTAAACCCATTCTCCCACATAACAACACTAATCAAAGAGCTCAAAATGTTAAGGAGACTCTTGATCCTTTGAAGAAGGCTATTAGTATTGTTGATGACACCCCATGGTGCATAATTTGTCATATGCCTCACTCACAGTCTCAATGTATGATCGCTCAATCTTTGTATAATAATGATGTTGCCTATGATGAATGCAATGAGCCACATGGTATGGAGGATGATAGTGTCAATATGTTGTTCACAAATAGGGAGTGTTCTTCTCATGATGCTGATGAAAATGTAGGTTATGGAACTCAGGTCTGCCAACAGATTTCCTATGATGAGGATGATGAAGATAACTATGCTTATGCTCAAGACTCACATATTTTTTTGAATAACTTGAGAAGGCCTTCTGATGAAGAGATTAGAGCTCTCACGGCTGTAGCAGTAGCTCAAGTCAAAAACAACTATAACCTTAGAGGTAAAGCTCAAGTAAGTGATCCACGTCAATCCATAGATACCTTTGTGAGCCAACCAAAGCATAATCATAAAGGGACTGAACCACATAAGAAGCCATGGAACAACGATAAGTAAAATTTTAAGCAAAAAATAGGTCATGATTCTCAAAGACTAGAAAATAAAGCTCCCCAAAATGAGGATCAAAGTAAAAATTCTTAGGTCATGGACGACAGTCAGAAGGCCATTAAAATTAAGGTTGGATCTACTTAGGATAAGAATAAAACCATGGCTCAAGCTACAACTATTATACAAAATTATGCCCCCTTTGACATGACTCAGGTTTTATCTCAGATAAATGTCTCTGTTCCATTGATGGAGTTGATGAAGGTTGAAGAATTCAAGAATAAAGCATTGTCCCTGATTTCAGGAGCACCTTGTCAAGATGAGCAGAATGTTGAGACTCGGGGTAAGAAACAAGCCTTATGTATTGATGAGGATGAGGTTCCTGAGGTATATCTTGGGGTGACCATGACAAAATGCCCTTCACAGGTTGAACCATTTTATGTCTCCCTTGTTATCAATGGAAAAGTAGTCAAGAATTGTATGCTTGACTCAGGAGCATCGACAAATATTATGCCTCTAGCTATCATGCAACAAGCTAGACTGAAAATAGATAAGGCATGTAGGAAATGCTATGCAATGGATGCTAGGGAGGTACCAATTATTAGAATCATGAAGGATGTGGATTTTAGGCTAGCAGCATATCCAAAAAAGACATATAGAATGAACATAACAGTGGTTGACATAAAGCCACAATATGGTATGATGTTGTCAAGAAGATGGGCAGCATTGATTGGAGGAAGTATGCAGCTAGACTTGTCATATGCTATGATCCCAATGAATGGCAAAGATGTCAAACTGGTCAGAGAAGAAAGGTCATCAAAAATAGTTGAGGATCAGGATTCAGATGAGCATGTTTATTTTGTGGATACTGACTGTGAGAACTTCAAAGTTGTCTCAGATGATCAAGGGGGTAAAGGGAGAGATATTTACACTCAAGAGCTTGACCAACAGGGTCTCTGGACCATGTATTTTGATGGAGCTTGTTCAAAGGAAGGTTCTGGTGTTGGAGTTGTATTTTTGTCTCCAGCAAGTAAGCTTCTAAATTTCTCTTTCTTGTTAAAGTTTACCTGCACAAATAATATTACAGAATATGAAGCTCTATTACTAGGATTAAATGTTACTCTGAGGCATGGGATCAAGATGCTCAAAGTGTTTGGAGATTCAGAATTAATTGTTTCCCAGGTTAGAGATAAGTATGCTTCAAAAGATAAAAGGTTAAAATAGTATAAGCATGGTGTATGGGATACAATTGAATTGTTTGATGCTTTTTCAATAAAATGGATAGAAAGGTCAAAGAATGTCATGGCAGATTTTTTAGTTAATGTAGCCATAAGGCCAGATGATGCCCACTCTATCTGATGTTACCAATGTTGAAGTTAAACTTAGACCTACAGTACTAGATAATGTATGCAGTTGGCAGGTGTTTGATGATGATAGAGATTTGTTGAGGTTTCTTCACTGCATAGATGAATATGAGAATCAGGAGATTGATTTTTAGAACTTTGTAGAAGTTGTGGATGGAAAAGAAACTCTTTTGGGGAAGGAAGTAATTCAACTCAAAACAAATAAAATCCCCAGAGGGCTGGTTGCTTTAGAAAGAGCATTTGACAATAGAGACCAGTTTGTTACAAAGGCATCTCCTACAAACAAGGATGACTTGGAGGAGATAAACTTGGAGACATGCCATGCCCCCAAAAAGGTATACATTGGCAAACAACTCAAGCCACACATCAGGAGTATGCTGATTGCATTACTAAAAAGATATAAGCATGTCTTTGCCTGGTCATATGAGGACCTAAAAGCTTATAGAGAAGATTTATTCCAGTATGAGATTCCTTTGAAGCCTGGAGCTAAGCCATTTAGACAAAAACAAAGACCTATTAACCCAACTTTGGCTCCAAAAATGCAAGAACTTATGAAGCTTAGGGAGGCTAGAATAATTGTGCCTATCAGACACTCAACTTGGGTGTCCAATCTTGTCCCAGTTATAAAAAAGAATGGTGATATAAGACTTTGTGTGACCTTTAGAAATCTGAATGTATCTTCTTTAAAGGATAATTATCCACTGCCTAACATGGAGGCTATGTTGCAGAAGGTAACTGGTTGTGAGCTTTTATCCATGATGGATGGATTTTCAGGGTATAATCAGGTGAAGGTAAAAGAATCTAAACAATACAAGACTGCCTTCACCACTCCATGGGGGACTTATGTATATGTTAGAATGCCATTTGGATTAACAAATGCAGGTGCTACATTTCAGAGAGCTATGGATGTTGCTTTCGCAGGATTGATTGACTCAATCTTGGTTGTATATCAGGATGATTTAACTGCTTATTCAAAAAAGGAGCAACATTGCATGCACCTAGAACAAATTTTTATTAGAGCATTGGAGTATGGCATTTCACTTAACCTAAAGAAATGTGCTTTTGGGGTAGTGGAAGGAAAACTAATGGGACAGATTGTTTCCAAGGACGGAGTTAGGATTGATCCTGAAAGGGTTGCTGCAATTGACATAATTCAAATTCCTAAGACTGTGAAAGGCATTCAGTCTTTCTTTGGGCAAATTAATTTTGTTAGAAGATTTGTTCCTAACTTTGCAGAGACTACAAAGGACATTTCTAAAATGTTGAAGAAGGGTGCAACTGTCAAATAGGAAAGTGAAGCAACTAAATCATTTCAGAATATCAAAGAAGCTATAAAGATGGCTCCTGTGTTGAAATCTCTTGATTTTTCTAAGTCATTTCAGTTGATCTCATTTGCTTCTTTTCACACTATTACTGCATGTTTATTATAGAAAAATGAAGATGGTTTTGAACAGCCTATTGCTTTTTTTAGCATGTCATTGCAGGCAACTGAGTTGAAATATGATATCATGGAAAAGTAGACATATGCATTGGTTAGAGCAGTCAAAAGCTTTAGGCCATATTTAGTAGGCTCTCACATAGTTGCATATGTGCCTCATGCAGTAGTTAAAGATATTTTCACTCAGCAGGAAGTGACAGGAAGAAGATGTAGGTGGATAAATAAGTTACAAGAATTCAACATTGAGATACAAATCACAAAATTGGTAAGAGGACAAGGTTTGGCCAATATGATGACAAAATCAAACCTAGAGGCATGTCAGGTAAATGAAGTTCAGGATGAAGTTGTTAACATGTCAGAATCTGAATGGTACAAGGATATTGTGTACTATTTGCAAAATTTGAATTGTCCTTCCCATCTCAGTGATAGTCAGAAAAGGACTTTAAAGTTGCATGCTATTAAATACATCATTATTCAAGGAGAATTGTATTGGAAAAATCCTAATGGTGTGTTACTTAGATGTGTGGATGGAAATCAAGCTAAAGATGTTTTGAATGACATGCACAAAGGAGTGTGTTGTGGACACTATACTGCCTAGACAATAGCTCACAAAATTCTTAGAGCAGGCTATTGGTGGCCAACTCTTTTCTCAGATGCACAAAAGATGGTAAGAAAATGTAATCCCTATCAAAGGTTCTCAAGAAAACTTAAATATGAAGGTGCATTACCCCTTAGAACTGTAACTATGGAGGCTCCATTTCAGCAATGGGGAATTGATTTCATAGGAGAAATTTCAGAAAATTCAAGTGGAGGACATAGTTGGATTTTAGTTGCTACTAACTATTTTACTAAATGGATTGAAGCCATTCCAACTAAAAAAGCTACAAGCAAGGTGGTGATGGATTTTATTTTGGAATACATTATTTTTAGATTTGGAGTGCCATTCAAAGTGGTCACAGATAATGCCATATACTTCAAATATAGTAAATTTATTGATTTTTGCAACAACTATGGAATTGATTTGTCATATGCATCACCATATCATCCATAGGGAAATGGTCAAGCAGAGTCAAGTAACAAAAGCCTCATAAAAATCATCAAAAGGATGGTGGACAAGAACAAAAGGGCATGAGATTCAAAATTAAAGATGGCACTATGGGCTAACCGGATAATAGTAAAGAAAGTAATTGGAAGGTCACCTTTTGAACTGGTGTATGGCATAGCAGCTAAGTTACATGTGAATAATCTCTTGCCAGTTTATAAATTCATGTAGGAAAATGAGGAAGAGATTGAGGAACCAATGAATGAAAGGATAAATCAACTGGTTGCGCTGGATGAAATCATAAGAGAAGCGCAGAAGACAAACATCAAGAAACAACAAAAGATAAAATATTTGTTTGATAAAAGGGCTACAGAAAGGAAGTTTCAGATAAGTGACTTGGTCCTTGTTTGGGATGCAAGGAACCAGGATAAGGGCAAACATGGTAAATTTGAGCCCTTATGGATGGGCCCATATCAAATCAGCAATACTCATGGAGAAGATTCCTATTTTCTCCAGGCCCTCAATGGTGAACTATTAGAATTACCTATACACGGTCAGTTCCTAAAGCCCTACTTTTCATAAATGAATATCTTGTGTGCACATTGTAAATTAGGTGTGAATAGTCTGTACATGCCTTGTATAGTTGGTCGTGTTTTGCGTTTTGTGTTTTGCCTGGTCTGCCCCAGAGTGGTTTGTTTCTCGCTGCAATCTTGCGCCTGCACATCCCCAATCGGAGCCAATGGTGGTGTTCACCTAGGGTTAGGGTTTTGAATCGAGTCTGCGAGCTTATATTTTTATTCTTTCAAACCCTTGATGCCTTAGGATAATTTTCCTCTCGGCCTCCTGCTTTGTTTTTTCTGTTTGGTTGTTCACCTCTTGTAGCGAGTCCCCTATTGCTTAAGTTATATTTTCATGCCTTAGCATTCATTGGTTGACCGGCCCCTATGCATTGCTTTACTGCCTTTTCCCATCGCATTTAAGAAAAATGCTAAATTTAAAATCACTTGATGCAATTGTGAGATCTGTCGAATGTTTGTGTCTTTGTATGTGCAATTGTGAATGTACATTGGCGAGCCCAAAAATGTTCAATCAGCCTTCAAAAAGGTGAGAAAATTGATTATATGCATTGAGGAATCTGTCGCAGATCCCAGGAATATTCCCTGCTTGTATGTGGAGGTTGCATGTATATTTGTGTTGTATGTTTAGACATGCAATGGCTAGATACAAAGGTAAATGTATATGCACATACAAAAGAGCTGACATACATTTGCTAGAGTGACAGGGGGTC
Source organism: Cunninghamia lanceolata (assembly GCA_027924645.1). NCBI lineage: Eukaryota > Viridiplantae > Streptophyta > Pinopsida > Cupressales > Cupressaceae > Cunninghamia > Cunninghamia lanceolata. The sequence continues at coordinate 14,824,995 of BSBN01000193.1, forward strand.
ATCGGCATGACAGGATGCATTGGTAGCCAACTCCACAGTTTGCCCGACGGCCGATGCATATACAATGGAAATGCGCACGGAGCTGATATTTAATGGGTGGGGTCCGCAGGTATACAAAGAGGTTTGTATATGTTCGACGTACAAGGCAGAATGTATATCAAAACATGCAAGTGCGATATACATTCTTGAGACGCAAGGCCCGGACCCAAAAAGGAATACAGTGTAGTTGATAAAGGCATAGGTCCGAATGAATGTATGTTTTTTCTTGTATATGGTGCTTGTATATGCCGATATAAAGAATTATATGCAAGGCTCGGACCCATTGGCAATTGCAATATGCTTCAAAATGGTTTGGGGTCCAGGTTGTATGTATATTGCATTTGTATGTGCAATATACAATGCGATATGCAAGGAAAGATGAAGAGATACAAGCCAGACTTGATAGCAATTTCAAAGTGTTTTATACTATTTGAAGTCTGCGGCTTGCATGTATATGGCATTGTATATGCCGATATACAAAAGAATGAAGATACAAGGCCCAGATTTTAAATTTCTCCAATCTAATTGATATAGTGGCTGACGTCCGCAGCTTGTATGTCAAGTGCATTGTATGTATGCCGATATACAAAGGGAGTTAGATACAAGCCATATTTCATGATGTTTCCAGTCTGCTTTATAAAAATTTGAAATCTGTTGGTTGTATGTTGCGTTTGTATATGCAATATACAAAGTGATATATGCAAAAGGGAGATGTGAGCCAGACTCGAATGAGATTGTGATATGCTTTATAAATATTTGGGGTCCTTGCTTTGTATGCAGGCAGTTGTATGTATATGCATGTTCTTTTGCATATGGCAGAAGGCGGAAAGGGCAAAATAAGAGAGGGAAAAGTCAGCGATGGAAGCACAGGGTGCCTACGTGGCACAATTTCATTGGCTGGCGACTTTTCAAAGTGTTTTGAGGCCATGGATTTCAGCGATGGGGGGAAATTGATGGTTTTGTTTCAAATATTTTCAGCGAGGGATTCCTTTGTTTCTGCAGCTATTTTCAAGTGAGAAAATTTTAGAAGCGCACAACTGCTGCATCCCGTGGGTAGCTAAGCCATTAATGGCGAAATACAAAGGCATGGGTCAATGATTGACAGCAACCTACCAGATTTGTAAGGAAAATCTTCAAACGGTTGCACACACCCTGAGTTCACCTGCTCTTTCCTCTTTGTCCCTCATCTGCATTGAATGATTTGGATGCCATTCTGATGGTGCAGTGTATTTGGCTGAAATTTTGTAGTGCCATGTAATTATTGCTGAGTACACAGTCTTGCTATATATTGCAAACTGTGTTACTCATTTAGGTTGTTGAAAACTGGACAAATTTTGGCGTTGTAATAAGATACAACTTCGTTGATGGCTCTGTTTTGGGTGTCTTGTGAGTTTATGAATCACTTGTTGAATGTTTTATGCATATTTCTACTAGTTTCATGTTGTGTTTATATGATAAATGCATTATTGCATGTGTTTAGTTGTTTGTCTCCAAGCTGTGGGCATATTTTCTTTTGAATCAAAATAGTTAAGGGTTTTTTAGAATTCAGGAACATAGATTTTCTGTGTTGAATGTCTAATCTCTTACCTTTGTTCAAGGAACAAATTAAATGTTTTAGGTTAAGCATTGAGAAAGTATGTTGCAGCAAAGATACCATCAAGTATGAATGACTAAGCACTTGATTTTGGGAAGTATCTGTAAGGCAGACACTAAAATCTCCCCTTGAAATCTAGTTATTGATCCAATTTTATGGTAATCATTCACATGTGTATGTCTATTGACTCCAAGCCCTGGATAGGCACCAGTCTAGTCATGTATTGAGGTTACAACCCAAAGTCCTAGTCTTGCATCCAAATACAAATACAAACTCAAGCTTCAAATACAAACCTTTAAGATATTAGAAGTAGTTTTAGGACCAAAGTCCTCTGTCTCACAACTAAAATTAGGCCCAAAGCTAGCCCCTTTGCACTTATTTCACAGTTTTGGTCTGCATAAGACAGGATTTATCTACTTTGTATCAACATCCTAGTAATTTTCATAGGCATATTTTATGGATGTTGAATAGGGAATACCCCCCTTGGTTCTGCAGAGCCTAAAGAAGAAGAGGAGATATTTATAGAGTCTATCTCCTGTACTGTTGGCCCCTGGCCTAGAAATCCTATTGATCAATGATGGCAACCTTGTAGGGATAACTGGGAAGCATCCAGTTTGGGAAAAAATCCAACATGACCTTCAAACCTTGCTTTGATCCTCCAAAATCTTTTTGGTTCCTCATTTCGACAGCGTAATGAATATTTCACTATAGTCCATAATTATCCTATTAATAGGAAATGGATTCGTTAAAAATTTAATTATGTTCTCATTCACAATGACCGTCAATGATTCACTATAGAACCTTGCTTTATATGTACAAGAAACCACTAGACATGGGTAACAATAAGGCTAGTAAAGGAGAATTAAATTGATTTTCTCGAGGTCACTGGCAATTGAGTTGCAATACCAATTCCATGCATCAATTCTGATTTCCAGTTTCTCATACATGCATACATGTGTGGGAGATTCAACCCACCACCCAGAATAGAATGCATCATTTGCAGATGTTAAAAGTGTCGATTCTTGACACGATTTATTCCACTTGATGAATGCTTGTATTTCTTCATTCCGAGACATGCAAAGCAATAACAACCTGCATAGCCACACACAAACAAAATTTTCCATCATCTTAGATTCTTATTACTATTCTACATTTGTGAACTAAGAACTCTATCACACAGTTAAAATCAAAATCATGAATGATCACAAAATAAATACTTGGTAACTTACTTTCTTCGCATAGCTACTGTAATGAAAGCCATTACTTTGAACTTTTACAGTCTATTGATTCTTGACCTATCTGAAACTTAGTAATGCAATATAAGTTTGAAACACTAAAGACTATCATATATACATTACATGTACATCTGTGACAAATGGGTAATAAATAACAAGCAACTCTGTTTAATTCATATTGGCTAATCTGTGCGGTTTGTCACGACTCAGTACTCACTTGCCATTAATGAACTTAATTGAGCATTGGCTAATCTATGTGGTTAAGTGCGTTCAGTCAAATCAATCGTACCACCACTGACCATTTGATGCACCCTAGAACAAAAGATTAACGGTTGTAGTTTAATTCCAGAAGGTAGATCTCCAATGCTACACATTGCTAACAAAATCCTCCGGAATCAACTAGCAACCGTTAGATATTATTAGATCAATGGTTGACATATATATAATATATTTTATTGATTATTGTGCAAAGGTGGCAGAGTGATAGAGCATAAGTCCTCTGCTGTATAACTACAAATTTGTGAAATTGGGTGTGTCAGTACTTATGCCGTCGATTTGCAATCATCTAACAACCAAAATCTATTAGAATATTTTCCATTTAATGACATCCACACTCAAAGTGACCTCTGTCCTTTCATAATAAATAAGGAATGTCGTGAAAAGCACAATTGCACATTTTTGGGAAGGTAATTTATGCAGCTCAATTAAATAATTATCTATTAATTTTCGTTGTTACTTGACACTTGTCTCTATTTCGGAGACTTTATGTAGAAAGATGAGTGTGTCAGAACTGCAGCCCGGAATGGAACTTCAACTAAAGTCTGATGTCATTCACACAGTAAGATTTTTTATTGGCATAACAGTTTATTTCGCCAATTAATTTTTTATTGGTTTGAAACTATATTTAAATTCGCCAATATTTTTTTATTGCTTTAAAAATGGGTTTAATTCGCCAATGTAAATATATTTTCTAGTTTGAAATTAGATTTTAGTCACCAGCAAAAATATTTTCTTATTTTGAAAACAGGTTTAATTCACCCACATAAATATTTACTGGTTTAAAAATAGGTTTTAATTCGCTAATAAAAATATTTAATTGGTTTGAAAATAGGTTTTAATCGCCAATGAAAATATTTTATTGGTTTTTAAAAAATTACAATTCGCCAGGATTTTCCATAGACCTCTAGCGATTACAAAAGATTCGCCAAATAAGATTATTTTTTTCCCAGAAAAATGAAAAAATTCGACAATAAAATTAATATTTTTCTTGGGAAGTATACATGATTCGCCAGGTTTATACACCTTCTCTGAGGGGGGGCTTCTTACAGTTATCCCTGGCGCCTTTACTTCTCAAGGAGGCAGATGTCCTCTCTAAGTGCAGTTGAATGAGTGCATATCTATGTATAATCCAGAGCATTATTTGGTAATTGCGCCTTAATTTATTTAAGAAGCTCTGTATTAGGTTCTCATATGCTGCGGATAATTATTTAGCACTACCCTCCTCTCTACTAGCCAATTGATGAAGCTTATAATTTGAGCTTCTGCAACTATTTGTGGTCTTCCTTGTTTTTGTTTCTGGGTGTAGGTACAAAGGTCCATATGGAGGGAGAGTTCACGAATCAGTGAATTCTATTTCACCCATTTCCATGGGAACTGGTGATCAAGGGAAAAGTGAACATCTTGGATTTGTCTCAAAACTTTGAAATCAATTGCACCTTATCCCAATTTTTGATAAGGAACATCTGTAGCCAGAAATGACTAAATGGCTCAAAGGAACATGAGATTAGATGGTCTGATATCATTTACATCTTCCTTTCAAACATGATGGATATTGTTCTAGACCCTAACTACGTTCTCCCTATCGCCATGGGTATGATAAACAAGAAACTTTTTAGTGTGGAGCATTCAAACGTGGTGCTAGAGAATTATGACCTCATGATTGGAGAAGTGTTGATCAGGGGCCTTTTTCCATTGCACCACCTCCGCATGGTGAAGGCATTTGAATGCATCTATAGGACCATGCAAAGGGGCTTAGTCTGTGGATGTATCAATGAGCTTGGCAGAGCACTTAAATGGCATAGTTTCATAATGCCTAAGGCTTTGAGGATTAGATGCAGAGAGGTCTTTATTGCTATTAGATTTCTTTGACTGCATGTCCCAGATCATGCACCACACCTCCCGAGGAGCCCAGTGGCCTTGGACGAAGATACAAATCTGGAGGAGGACTCGATGCGACAAGATGAAAATGAGCCTATAACGAACACTAGTGCAATTGAGGGCCCTATGGTTTAGGGTGATAGTCTAATTGGTATTCTATTTTGTTTCCTATGCTGGGTGCTAAAATGTTTGTTTTTTGTTTTATTTATCTTTGTGGTTGTAAGTGAACGATGCCGTGTGTACTGTCGGCTATGTAGATGCCGATATTTTTTGATGTTTTGCTCTGGTGGTTGTTTGGACTGGTTACCCCATTATGTAATTACACTTGTATTATCTTTTGATTAATAGATGTCTGAGGGTCTCCCCCCTCTTTTCCAAAAAAAACAAGGCAAAGGCCACCGTGTTACTTTCAAAAGTATACATAATTCAAAGAGCAAAATAATCAATCTAAAATTCGTAAGTGGTGCAATGTTCACACTTCCAACGTATTCTCTAGTGAGGAATACTACACTTGGAAAAAAAAGGAGAATCTAGAGAAGTTCAGATTTAACCAAAACCAAAACATGGACATTGATAATAAATTAGCTATCATCTTTAAAAGATTAGGTGGGAAATGTGGTTTATTATTTCATCTCAATGGAAATATTTTTAATTATTTTGAGAATCAACCATGCATCTTAGTATGACCTTTGGTCTAATAGTTAAGCCTCATTTAGAACAGATCGTATGCTTCAAATATGCTATATTTCATTTTTTTTCCAAAAGCCATCTAATATTACAAGTTAACTCATTAATTTGACACATGAATTCTTATATGACATGATGAAATTGTAAGTGGTAACAATTTTTGACACTACATAATCATGATTCAACAATTTGAATTGGACCTTTGTATTGTTCAACGTTTAGTTTATGTTACCTATATCTCTTTTTATTTTTTTAACCTATATATGTTTTTATTAAAATATATTATTAATTTATTGTTTAGCTATCCCCCAAAAACCCGTCCTTGTCCCAAAACTACTAAGGCACCAAAGTCCACTTCAAAACCTTCTGGGAAGGGGAAGGACACCTTCAAAGGTTCTAATGCTATGTCATTACAGCAAAAGCCGTTGACCTCATCACAACCGAGTTCAGTTAAAGTTGTGTAACCAAATGGGTCTCCTCAAAGGTGCTCTTGCATCTATTCTCGACCTCTTGAAGAGGGAGAAATTGCTAAGGAGAAACGGAGCCAGCCATCTCCTCCCATTCAATTTGGCACAAATCCCACTGAATTTCTGCAAAATTGTTTTTCTTCCTTCGAAGATCCAGATTCTAAGGAAATGGTGGAGGCTTTACTATGAAATTCCTCTCTTGGAATGTTCAAGGTCTAACTGACCTCACTAGGAAGTACTTTGTTAGAGCTACTTTACAACAATATCCTACAATTAATGTTCTGTGTCTGCAAGAAATTGAAGTTACGAGTTTCTTTCTTTCTTTGGCTTGCCATTCTATTTGGTCAGTCAGTAAATTAATTTGCATTGATCATGAGGTAGGAAAAGGTGGCATTGCTACACTTTTCTCCCCTTGGTGGAAAGATTTAGTGGTGGCTCATGGGGTGGACCCCACCCACCGACTTGTGGGGTGCTACCATAATAATGGGTTACACTTTCTGGGAGATCCTGGTTTTTGCTGAAAGCACATATTTTTAGAAAATATAATGATTTAAGCCTTGAAAGGTTCCATTTAAAGGATTTTAATTAAAGAGGGTTTGATCAAACCCCCTTGGATAGAACCCTGCTAGTTTTAAACCATACCTATAATGGAGTCTCCTCTACACCTATCAAAATGCTGATAAAAAACCACTTTTGATTTACATTTTGGGGGATCAAATGAATTTATTTAAAATTTATGTTTTGTAAGTATGTAGTCGTTATTATAAGCTTCCCAAAAAGTATAATTTTAAATATATTTAATTTGATTATTATATTTATTTTTTATTTCTTGTGAATGTAGGTTTTCACCGAACATCAAGTTCTTTGTTCTACACACGTGGAAAATTAGTAAATTCATGAAATTTTTTTTGAAAAATATCTATGCCCTAGGTATTGATGTCTTTGTTTCAACAAAAAAATTGAATTTTGATACATACAGAAAAAGTTATGTTTTATGGAATACACCTATGTCTAAATTATAATTGGTTTGACTTCAAAACTTAATTTAAAAAATACTCAACAAAACATTATGAAACCAAATGCATGCCCTATATATCGGTGTTACTAATCTAAATTCAAAAGAATCAGAATTTTATCCTTTGTAGAAAAAAAGTTATGTACTATAGAATATGCATCACTTTAAAAAAATGTTGTTTACTATTAAAAACTAGTTATCAAAGTGTGGACACTGCTCAATATTGATAATCATTCCTTTGGGATTATTAATGTTTATGCATTGAATGATGCATTGGAAAGATCTCTTCTCTGGCGATGGATTGCCAACTCCTTGCCAGTTGCCACCTAGCTTATTTGTGAGGATTTCAATATGGTTGAGACAGCACATGATAAAGATGGCATTCTACCTTTTCGGTGGCCAGCTAGCAAGAGAGAGGCGTGGTTCCACATGAGAAATAAATTAGGTCTTTTTGATCCCAATACTAGCCACTATCAGTCCCATCCTTTTTGACATACTTTGTGCAACTTTCGAGCTAGGTCTGATAGGATATTTAAACACCTTGATCGTGCCATGATCTTGGCTCAATCTTTCTTTTCTTTTTCTAGTTTAGACTCCCTCCCGGTTAAGTCGTTAGTGGAAGTGACATTATCAAACCACTTTCCAATTCAGTTTTGCATTGAATGGCATGCCACTCAGCCATGCGCCAATAAGTCTCATTTTGTTCTTAACACCTCTTTGCTAACTCACCAACCTACACTGGCACATATTGCTACTATCTGGAATTTAGAATGTCATCCACCTCATACTACTGGTTGGATACAGTGGTGGAATGATGCCATCACCCGGACTGCGAGGTTTCTTTGCATATATGGCCGCCAGCTAGCTATTTTAAGAAGATGGTCTTATGAGGCTACAACTACTACTTTGAAAGTAGTCACTGAGGCATTGGTAGTTGATCCATTTTCACCTTCTCTGCAAATTAGTGTTGCAGAATTAAGGCATTAAAAGCAAATAGCTGATAATCATGCTGCCAGAGGAGCACAGCTCAAAGCCAGGTTGCACTGGCTAAAAATAGGAGACCATGCCTCAAAAGAATTCTTTCTAGCTCTTCGTGCCAGACATTCCTCACCTGGCATTAAGAAAATCAAGGAGGACAATATTGTTCTTTCTGAACTACCTGATATTCTCCAGGCTTTTGTAAGGCATTATGAAAAAGTTTTCATAGCTCAGGAATATACTTCTGAGCATCATACAACACTACAAGATTGCCTCACAATGGTTCCAAATAGACTTTCTCTAGCCTAGACACACTTATGTGATCAACTACTGACCATTGAAGACCTCAAAAAAGTAGTCTCCTCTATCGCTGATGATAAAGCTCCAGGAATTGATGGTTTTCCTTGTGAATTCTACAAAACTCTTTGGGATTGCTTAGGCAAAGATTTACATAATGTTTATCTTGAATCTTTTCATTCTAACTCCTTAGGCAAACTTATCAATCAAGGAAACATAAAATTCATACCTAAGGCTAGAGATCCCAAGGACATTTGTACCTGGTGGCCCATTATGCTCCTCAATGTTTCCTATAAGATCATTGCCAAAGCCCTTTCACTGAAGCTTTGCAATCTTTTGCTTTGATTGTCCACCCTGAACAAACTGGATTTATTAAATCCAGGTATATTTTAGACAATATCATTATAGTCTGGGAAGGCATGGAATGGACAAGAAGCTCTGCTCAGAAAGCTATTTTCCTCAAAATTGATTTTGCTAAGGCTTATGATCACATTGAATGGCGTTTCATTTTAGCCATGCTTGCTGCATTAGGATTTGGTCCATCATTCATTCAATCTGTGAAAATGTTGTTTTCAGATGTGTCTACTTGCATCACTATAAATGGCCAGCAATCCCAACCTTTGGCTTGTTTTGTTCCATTCGTCAAGGTTGTCCTCTTGCCCCTGCTCTATATGTCCTAGTTGCATAAGGTTTTGGCTACCTTCTTGCTCATTCTGTTTCACAGGGACTTGTCCGTGGAATTTCTCTACCTAATTCTTCCTCCCAATTGGTAAATGGTCATTTTGCTGATAAGTCCTTTTTAACTCTATTGGAAGAGGAAAATATAGTGAAAAATGCTCTTGGATGTCTCGACACCTTTTGTATAGCATCCGGTTCTTCCATTCAGTGGCATAAAACCCTATGTTACAGGAAATCAATTCTTCCCACTCCACATTAGATCCAACAGTATGGCTGGTGTTGGGTTGCTCATGGTGAAAACTTCTGATTTCTAGGCATCCCATTTGCCTTCCAGGGCACTTCTACAGATCTCTGGCAAGTAGTCCTTTCTCGGGTGGAACAGAAACCTGCCTTCTGGATCACCAAGCCACTTTCTCTGGCTGGAAAATTTTAGGTTTGTTCTAAGGTATTAGCAGCAACTCATGTTTATTATTCTTCTTGATGGGCTCCTTCAAAAGCCTCTTATGCAAAATTGGAAAAACTTTTGAGAAATTTTCTTTGGACCTCTTCTGAGACTCATCGTGGTTTTCACCGCATTGCATGGGAGCTTTGTTGCCTACCCTGAGATTCAGGTGGCCTTGGTCTTCTTTCCACTCAATGCCAAGGCACTACTTTGTGCGTTAAATGGATCATTCGTGCTCTCACTGGCAATGAGGCTTGGAAAATTCTACTCCGGCACAATATTGAAATGGGACATCCTATTCACAAACCTACTTGGAAGGGACTTGGTTTCTCAACCATACTTGTAATGAAAGAGCCAGTGCAAATCTCAAGCACCTTTGTTGCTAAGAGCATTTGGAAAGCCTGGGAGAAAGTTAAACCTTGGCTCCTCTGGACAGGGGTTGGGTTTCGAGATGGGCTCTCATTCAATCAACAGAACATTTGGTGGTCACCCCTTCTAGCTAATGCAAGCCAGCCATTAGCCAAATTGCCTTGGTTAAAAGCTCTAAGATTTCATAAAAAGGGTATCCAAACTCTTCAAGACATTTTTCATCGGCCCACCATGAGTCTTATGTCATAGGAAACTCTTCAAGTTTGATTTGGTCTTCAATGTCATGATCAAGCCACCTTTGTTGGCATTGTGGATGCCATTCCACCAGACATGATACAGAAGGTGGGAATTCAATCCATTAATCCTTGGTGGAAGGACTAGAAGTGGTATCCAGACACCCCAATGCAAAATTATAAGCCTCATCTTGGCTACAATTGGCTTTTGCCTCATTTGCCAATGGTAGACACTCTCAATAAGTATTGGCTCCTCCACTCTTTAGTGTCTATCTAGCACAATAGATTTTCTACTATGTGGTTAGCCATTCTTGAGCCAAAACTTCCCCACTTTGCCTGGTGTCTTCTTTTTCAAGGTTTACCAGTAGGGGCACGACTATTTCATCTCGGGGTTCGGGACCCTCGTTGCCCTTTTTGTGGACAACATGAGACTTTTCAACGTCTCTTCTGGTTTTGCACCAAGACTCAGCAAATGTGGCTATGGATTCATGATTTCTTTAGACCTTTCAGACCAGAGCCTCTCTCCTAGGAAATGATACTTTTGGGTGACTCTCCCAGATTCCCTGCAAGATTTACTCAGATTTGGCATATTTTCAGGGTGGAAATCCTCTTTACTATTTGGAAGGATCACAATTCCTGCATATTTTCTCAAAGCAACATTGGTACATCTGTTTCTCTCTATGCTAAAGCTATTATATGTTCTAATGTTCTACTACAGATTCAAGTTTAGGAAAATAAAGTGGCACTTGAGGTTTCACACTTGTAGGAATTATTGGACCACTGGGGCAATGCACCATGCACAGTGGCACGGGTACCTCCCTCTCCTTCCCGCTCACCTTCTCTAGGCCGGCGATGAAGAAGTGGCTCTGCTAGGAACTCCCAGCCCCATTCTCAACCTCCTCCTCGACGTGGATCTCACCCTCGCAAGCGATCTTCCTCTCCACGCAATTGAGGATGGACTTCTGGTCGTCCTGTGGGAGATTCAACTGGCAATGCAGGTTGGCCCTCTGGTGCTTCCACCCATGGTGCTTTCAATCCAACCAATACTGGTTGGGACACTAGTAAATTTCTACCATGTCTGGATTTGGCCATTTCACCACAGCAAGAGAATATAAATGCAGAAAATGAGAATGAACAGAATGATGATGGTTGGGCTCTACCTGATGTCATCCCGGACCCCGCAGCAGTATGGGGCAATCCGAAGGACAAGGACCCTCCATCAGTTAGCACTGCATTCGCTGCTTAATTTTCATTTCTGTTTTGCTTTTCAAACATTTCTATTATGTAATTTGGGGTAGTTACCCTTAGAACTTTCTGGGCTATGCCCATATGACTATGATACTTTGGGGTGTGCCTTTATACCACCCAACCCATTTTTGTGAAAGTGTTTTACTTATCTTATGATAAATAGATAATATCGCATTTTCATAAAAAAAATAAAAAAAACACCCATCCCCAACGCGTCTTGTGTGCTATAAACTCATATAACCATGTTAATTTGTACGTATTCAAAACTTCCAATCACATGAAAATCCTTTGATTTAGGATTAAAAATCAATATGCATGTTTCCCTTGCCATTCCCAATGAACCACCATTTTGCATTCATTTAGTTACCATACTTATTGAGAATCCCAAATTTTTGATGCTATTATATGTAGTACAAAAATCCATTGATTGCACATTAAAAAAATACCGATCAGAGATTGGAATTCAATTATTAAATATGTAGTAGGTTAATAATTAATGTGTGGATACCCATCCAAGGAAAAATAATCTCTTGTGTTTGTTCGAACAAACACTATTTCTATGCAAGTGAGACCACTCGGAAACACATGGATTGCTTGTAAAGCACACTATTTAGAATCTTTCATGTGGGTGAGATGGGAAGGTTGTATTGACTAATTACTATCGAAGTTGGGAGGAAATAAAGAAAGAAAATAAAGAAAGGAGGAATATTATTTTACACACAATCAAAAATATTAAAGTTATCTTTGAGGATTTTTAAAAACTTTTTTATTATATAAAGCTAGGTGAGATTGAGAATTTAATGTTATATTAAATGTTTGAAGACATAATACACTTAACAAAATGTTTGACCCATAAAATCATTTTTGAGGATTTTTAAAAACATTTCTTATTGTATTAAGTTGGGTGAGATTGAGAATAAATATTACATTAAATTTTTTATGACTTAATACACTTAACAAAAAGTTTTACATGTAAAGTCATCTTTGAGGATTTTTAAAAACATTTAGTAAGGTAAGATTGAGAATTTAATGTGACATTAAATTTTTGATGATTTAATACACTTAACAAAAAGTTTGACCCATAAAATCATCTTTGAAGATTTTTAAAAACATTTTTTATTGAATTAAGTTGGATGAGATTGAGAATTTTATAGATTCAAACTTTTTGCTAAGTGTATTAAATCTTCAGACATTTAATTAAAAACATTTTTTATTGAATTAAATTGGATTGGATTGAGAATTTTATGGGTCAAACTGTTTGTTAAGCCTATTAAATCTTCAAACATTTAATAAAAACATTTTTTATCCAATTAAATTGGATGAGATTGAGAATTTTATGAGTCAAACTTTTTGTTAAGTGTGTTAAATCTTCACACATTTAATGTAACATTAAATTCTCAATCTCACCCAACTTAATACAATAAAAAATGTTTTTAAAAATCCTCAACCATAAATTTAATATTTTTTATTTTATATATATATTTTAAAATAATATTCATCCTTTCTCTATATCCTCAACTTTGATAGTAAACGAACTTCATTTAGTCAATAAACCCTTCCAATCTCACCCACACGAAAGATTCTAAATAGTGTGCCTTACAAGCAATCCATGTGTCTCCCGCTGATCTCACTTGCATCAAAAATAGTGCCTGTTCAGACAAACGTAAGCGATTATTTTTCCTTGGAAAGGTATCCGCACATTAATTATTAACCTGCTCCATATTTAACAATTGAATTCCAAAGGCATTTTCTTGAGGTGCAATCAATGGATTTGTGTACTACATATAATAGCATCAAAGATTTGGGATTCTGAGTATGGTGATTAAATGAAAACAGTAAAGGAAAAAGGTTTTTTTTGAATGTGAGTTTTTAGGTAAATCTGTTTGAAGAAAAAAGGATAACAAAAACTGTAGATTATTTGATCAAGATTCACAACAGAAAATCAAGGATCCTGAAAGAAAGAAAGGTCAAGTGGCACTGTGTGGGCGGCCTGCCTGTCTGAAGCTTTTGTGTTTACAGCATGGTTAGTATCCCATGATCTCATAAACTGTTTGACCTCATATATGTTATTAAATACCTTCATTTATATACTCATCCATCTTAAATCGAAGGATTTTCTTGTGATTGGAAGTTTTGAATACCTACAAATTTAAGAATCTACTGATTGTAGTGGAATCCAAGCGAAGGATTTTCATGCGATGGGACTGCTATAGTGAGTTATAAATGATTTAGTGTGAGCAAGATAGAGAGAGTTAACATGGAAAGAGCGCAAATGGACATGGTGGCCTATTCCTTTTCCCACATTGTATTGAATAGTGTTCTTTTAAGTGCAGTGTTATTCGGTACAATGTGGATAGTATCAAGAGTGTGGGTGAGCCGTATAAGTAGAAATAAAATAAGTTCTCTCAAATTACCACCAGGATCTACTGGATGGACTTTGATAGGAGAAACCATTACTTTTTTCAGAGCCATTAATTCTACTCATAATCACCCTCGTCAATTCTCTATAGAGCGAGAAAAAAAAGGTAATAATAATATTATTATGATTTAACTTTCCATGTTTTTAATAATAAGAATAGTTATGTTGATATAGAGTCTTATCAATTTAGGATTTGTGAAGGCATATGTAATTGAGCTTAATATTATCGTAAAGTTGAGCATTATTAAATTCACTTGAATTTATCTTTTTTTCAACAATTTTGTCCATTGGTAGATAGTTTATGAGTAGATTGTATTCCTTTCAATAGTACAAATGATTTAGATTTTAAATTTTTTTATCGGTTGAAAGAAGCTGCCCCCAAATTAATGTACTTTAAACAAAAACAAAAATGCAGGTATGGGCCAGTGTTTAGATCTAATTTGTTTGGAAGTGCAAAAACAGTTGTATCGGTAGATGCAGAATTTAATAAATATGTGCTTCAAAATGAGGGAAGGTTGTTTCAAGCCAAATACCCCTCTACTAATGATAGTCTATTTGGCAAATATGGTATGGTCACGGTTCATGGAGAACTCCAAAGAAAGCTACATGCAATAGCTGTTAACTTATTGAGGTTTGAGAAGATGAGCTCTGATTTCATGGATGACATACAAAATGCCTTGTCTACAGCAATGGAAAAATGGGTAGATATGAGAGACATCCATCTCCAACACGAGTGTCACAAGGTGAGCATTTATCTTTTTGTCTCAAAAATGGTTGTTTTTTCACCACCAAGTGAATAATAAATATGAATTACTTGTAGATTATTTTAAACTTGATGGGGAAAAAATTGTTGGACTTACCTCCTTCACAAGAAATAGATGGAATTTGCAAAGCTTTTAAGGATTTTGCTAGGGCTCTTGTTTGCCTTCCAATCAACATCCCAGGATTCACTTACTCAAAAGGAATGAAGGTGACTGCATTTTTTTATTTTGTTAGGGTCTTATACCACTAAGCTACAATCCCTTAAATGTTATATTTTTAATATTTATTATAAATTACATTGAACCAACAATCAATTGATTGAAAAATTATTACAATTTTCAGGCAAGAAATGTTGTCATAAGAACAATTCATGAGTGTATAAAGGAGAGGAGGGAGCATCCAGAAGTGGAACGAAATGATCTTTTGACCAAACTTTTGAAGGATGGATATCTTTATGATGAAATGATAGTAGATTTCTTAGTATTTTTCCTATTTGCAGGATACGAAACATCCTCCACAGCCATGACATTTTCTATAATGTTTCTCTCTCGAAACTCACAAGCTCTCCAGGAATTTGAGAGTGAGTGTACTAGTACATAGTAGCAGGTCTAAAAATCTAATAATTGAAACTTTGTAACCTTTTGAACATCATTTCATAATACTAATCAGAACATGATTCAAATTTTACAGGATGAACATGATGCTCTATTAAAGTCCAAAGGCAATGAAAAGATAACATGGGAAGACTACGAGTCGATGAAATTCACTCATTGTGTGCGTAAATGATATATTGCTTTTTCTCCTAGTTTAAGTCATAGTCAACACATAACTTATAATATCATGTAAATTTCTTCATGTAGGTAATAAAAGAAACTCTTCGTCTTGGTAATGTTGCTTCACTACTCCCTAGAGAAGCCAAAGAAGATATAAAAGTAAAAGGTGGGATAGCTTGAGCTAAAAATGTTTTTTTTAATTCTAAATTAGCTATAGTTTTAGTTTTCATTAAATATATCTTGGAGATTAACAGACTAAATCAAATAATTATCATTGATTTTGTAGATTTTGTGATACCCAAAGGATGGTCAATCCTTGTATTCTTGAATGCCACCCATTTGGACGAAAAGTACTACTCTAAAGCTCTTACATTCAACCCATGGCATTGGCAAAATGAGGGTCATGTATGGAAAAGCACTAATACTTTTGGTTTTTCCTAAAGAAAAAACATAAATTAATTTAATTGATAGATGAAATACTAACAATAATGGACCATATTCAACATGTAGGAGTTATCCGACAAAGCATGGTTTATGCCTTTTGGTAAAGGTGGTAGGTTTTGCCCGGGACATCATTTGGCTAGACTAGAGATTTTCCTCCACAACTTTGTTACAAAATTCAAGTAATCTTTCTTTCTTTCTTTCTTTCCAAAAAATATTTGATACCCCTCATTCCTTGACTTTTAACTAAAGAAGATTAATTAGACTCATGTATCTAATAGAAACTTTATGTTATAATTATATTCAATTAAAACTCTTTGAGGATCTAGAAAGAGGTTGCATTTGATTGATTTATTGATAATCTTGTAACAAACATTTTATCTTTAAAAAACATTAACATGTATTATGGTGTTCGCAGATGGGAGCAGTTAGAAGATGATCATATAAGCTATTTTCCTGCTCCTACATTGGTGAAGGGTCTTCCTATTTGCGTTTATTCACATTCTCTCCAATCTGTACATGGGTTGATATGATTAAATAAATTCTTAAGTGTTCATCCATTGTTTCTTCCAATCTTATGTTCAGATATTTCTTTTTTTTTCAAGTAATATTTTCCTTCAACTATTAATTATCATGTAATCTATGAATATTTATTTAAGGAAAAATATATTATCATCCTATATCTATGAACAAATATATGTATAACTTATTTGAATTTTAAATTATAAGAAACTATTGAAATCTATTGGGTGAATAACATTAACTCTAAAAATTTAATTTTGTCACAAGTACCAATTAAAGGATGCTTGTACTCCTATATTAAAATCTTTTAGTACATGAAGACATAATTCATTGTGGACTTAATTATTCTTTTAAATCAGAATTAATATTCTAAATAAAGGTCATTAATGTTGTGGCTATGTGTTTTTTATAAATATTTATTTTATAAGCAAATGTAGTTTTTAGCTAATTTAATATTAACTAAGCATGTGATTTGTTAATTTAATTGAAGACACTAATTAAAATTAATTTATTTATATTATTAATAATAAATTATAATGATGGTTGATTTATATCACATCTTTGTGATTTAATTAAGATAATTGAACAATATTTTGCAAGCCATACCAATGGAGAATTTATTCAAATATAAAGTTGAATATAAAATAAAATTTCTTTACAATTTATTCAACCAAATTGTATGTAAAAGTTCATATATATTCTTATGCTTAACCATATATAGTTTTTAACTTATAGGGAACACAAGACTCAATTATTTATTAGAATGAACAAAAAATAAATTTATTTTGGCATCTATTTACTCTATTTCATAATATGAATGAGAAACTTGTTGGCAAGTCAAAATTTACACCAACACACCAATGCCAAAATTATGTTAGAATGGCACCCTTTCTCATGAATGGAGATAAATCTCTCCAAGGTTAATGTTACCAACTCATGGTAATTTGAGACAAATTTATAGGGTGATCCATGAGTCAACATAAGGGGCCTACTTGTATGTTCATCTAAAACTAGGTAAATTGGTTCTATATGAAAATAATATATCAATGATTTATTATTTGCTAGAGTTTGCAGGAAGAACAATAGAAAATGAAATCTGATCAACAACTAATTTAGTTTTCTCTACCCAAACATCAAAGAAAATCAAAGGAGAGAACATGGTATGGAGAAAGAGATAACTAGAGAAGTGAATCTACATACAAGAACAATGCAATGTTGTTATCAAGTCAAATAAATTCTACCCTTTAAAATCAAATCATAAAAAATTGGGATTCCTACAATCAGGAATATGATTGGTGTAAGAGTCTAAATAAATAATACAAAAGATAAGTTTGATTATTCATGAGGTCACAAGTGTATGTTGGGACATGGGGTTCTATTCACATATGGAGCAACTTGGGTGTGCTATTCATGTGCAAAAATATTCTGTGATAAATTCTTGAAGAGAAAGAATTTATTTATAGGTTGTTAAACATTGAATACAAAATAAAATGTAGTAAGATACAATGATTTTTAGATGTTGTGATATAGTAGGTAGCTAGGAATATATGTTTTGATACTATGGTAGCAACCACAATTCATTTGAAGGAGAACTCTTAACCTCATACTTAGTTAAGTGTTGCTAGAAGCATCAATGTCAATGCAAGTGCACTTGTAGGAGAGATGGAGTTCATGGGGCACAATATGGGAGCATGGTAATGCTCTATAAGATTCAACACAATGTACTGCAAGTAGTCAAAAGTCATGAAATGTTTGTATGTGTTATTGCAAATTTAATGTTGGTAGTGGTGGCTATACTAGAAACATGTGTACACTAACAATGTTTGATGAGTAATTATTGCTTCATAATGTACGACGGTGGATATGTATACACAATGATTAGCCACATGGAGATATTATGTTTGGTAGTATGTGTGGTATGTAGACATCATGGTATGATTAGGATTTACTTACTTGACTCTTGGAATTCCATAGGTTGGTTGGACAGTTAGACGGTTGGTATTCTATGATGAAGCCTATATGTATCTTCTGATATGAATAAGCCAAGGATGGACACGAACATGTTGGTTAGTATCTAGATAGAATGTCGGTCTGTGTAAGATCTCAAACTTTAGATGATTGTAGAAGAATATGTTGTAACTCTAGATTGAGAATCTATAAAAGACTTGTATTGAATCTTTCAATTTTGAATAGTATAACAATTATTACATTTTGATGGTTTGTTTTTTTCCTTTAGGGTTTCCCACATAAATATTGGTGTCTCATGTAATATAGTGTTTGCATACAGTTCCATTTACTTTTGTCAAATTTTATTAGATAGATATGGTAAATACTATACTGAATATTTTTTGAATCCCACAATCATAAGTTTCTTTATCCCAATCTACTGGTTGTCAGTAACATGGGTACTAATCCACAACATTTTGTATTAGAGTGTAAGTTGTTCTTTGAGAAATTACTAATTCATTGGGAGGCCAAACCCTAACATGTGTCATGGTAAGCCTTATAATAGTCACTTTGTTGCAATTCATGTATAACTAGTCACAAATAAGAATTTTGTTCAAAAGATTTTGTGAGAAGATAGAGTAATTTTAAATTTATGGCTAGCATATCAAGTCTGAGATTAAATGGTTCAATGATCAAAACTTTGAACTATGGAAATTGAAAATGGAAGATCTTCTAGTGGAGAGAGATCAATGGGTTGTAACATCTTCTTTGCCTAAACCCTCAAGTATGTTTGATGGAGATTGGGTAAAATTGGATAAAAAGGATAGGAACATTATTTGATTATGTCTTTGAGATTGTATACTTAGGAGTATGTCTGAGGAGTCGACTACTTAATCATTATGGTAGAAGATAGGTACATTATATCATTCCAAGAGTCTGGTTAATAAACTTGTCTTGAAAAAGTTTTATTCTCCAAAAGTGAGAGAAGGAGACTCAATAACTAATCATTCAAACACCTTCAATATATTGTTAAGTCAACTTGTGTCAATAGGAGTCAAAATAGAAGAAGAGGCTAAATGTGTTGTATTACTTTGTTCCTTACCTGATACATGGGAAAACTTGATAATGTCTATTAGTAGTAATGTTGTGTCACTCAATCTAGAGAATACCATAGCAATTTTGTTAAGTGAAGCAATTAGAAAGAAACCCATGGATGAAAGTTCTCAGAATGCCCTAGTTGTCAGAGGAAGATCTAAGGAGAAAGGGAGTAAGAAGAAGAATGGGGATAAGAAGTCCAAGGGAAAGGGAAAGCCAAAGTATCTCTAGGTAAACAAAAACTAAAATTTTGGAATTGTAGCAAGAGAGGTCACATTAAGACGGATTGCAAGTCCAAGAAGAAGGATGATTCTTCCAATATATCCTCAAATAATGATGAATATAGTAGTTATGCTTTCATGTATACTAATGTCATTGGTAATGACTCTTGGTTGTTTGACTTAGGTGCATCTTATCATATGAAACTTCATAGAGAGTGGTACTCTAAATACACAAAGTGTAATGAAGGTCATGAATTTCTTAGTGATAACAACTCTTTGAAGATATTCAGTTGAGGAAAGGTGAAGATAGCCTTCATGGATGGAATAGTGATAATACTCTTAGATATTCTACATATTCTAGGTTTTCCTAGAAATCTTATTTATATATCTAAAATTACTGACTTGGGGATACATGTTACCTTTAATGGTAAAGGTTTTAGGTTACAAGAGGTAGCTTGGTTCTTGCTAAGAGATTATGATATGGTACTCTATTCAAGTTGGATGCATCAATACTACTATGGTGTGCCAATGTAACTCAATCTGATTTAAGGTTGTTGTGGCATCTCAGAATGGTACATTTGAGTGAAAAAGTTTGAAAACCTAGTGGTAAACAAACATATGGTGGATGTAATTGTTGATTATTCTATTAGTATTGACTTATGTGAACATTATGTGTTAGGAAAGCAAAATAGAGTGTGATTTGTCTTTAGAAGTACAAGAGCAAAGGGGATTTTAGAGGTGATACATAGTGATGTATTTGGTCCTATGGATATCTAGTGTATTGGTAAGTCTCTATATTATGTATCATTCACTTATGTATATTCTAGGTACTCTTGGGTGTATTTGTTTAGGAGAAAATCTTAGTTATTTCCCAAGTTCAAGGAGTTTAGAAATCTAGTTGAGAATTAAACCAATAAGAAAATAAATGTTCTTAGGACATATAATAGTGGTGAATTCTACTCAAAGGAGTTTGAGACATTCTACAAACACACTGGAATTGTGAAACAAGGGATAACTCCTTATACACCATAATAGAATGGAGTGGTTGAGAGGTTGAATAGAAACATATTAAATCAACTTAGAAGTATGTTAAGTAGTGTTGGTCTAGAATAATTTTTTTGGGCTAAAGTAGTAAGTACCACATGCTACTTGAAAAATAAGTCTTCTACTACGAGCGGCTAGAAAAGAAGACACCGTATGAAATCTGGACTGGTAAAAAATTAGTTATAACACATTTGAGAATGTCTAGTTGTGAGGCATTTATTTAGGTGTCAAAGGAAAGATGATATAAGTTATTCTTGATTTAATTAAATATTTAATTACATTTTATTAAGTTTACTCAGGTCTTTTTAAAAAACTTATGGTTTTCTATCTTGCAATTATAAAAGCAAGATGTCATATGTAATTAAAAATCTAATTTCATTATTACATACAATATTTTACAAATTCATGCGATTTTCTCTTTTCTCTTGTAGAAGGTAAATCCTAGGTTTTTAAGGTGATACTGGCAACTTGAGTCAATCAGTAACTCCCACATGGTATCAGAGCTCCAGATCTGCAAGCCCCTTCTCAAATCTGAGAAAAAATTAGGAAAGAGATTTTATTAAGTGCATTTTTTGGGAAAAATGGACTTCATCATTAAGTACAGAAGGCCCAAAACCCCTATTTTCATATAAGGCACTCTATATTTTGGTGACAAAAAAATTCTGGGCATTTTTCTAGGTTTCAAGAAATCCAAGGCTACATAATCCATACGGCTTGTGCAGAATCCGTATAGTCATATGATGCCTCAATTTTCATGCCAATTTTTTTGAATTTGTCTCAATTTTTTTGTTACCATTTCTATGCTTCCTCAATTTCCGTGTTGCCTCAATTTATGTGTCACCTTGATTTATGTGCCCTTATGTGCATACCCTACTAGGGCAATTTGTTTTTGGAGGCCATAACTTGAGCATACTAAGTTGAAAATTGGCAAATGAATAGCTGTTGGAATGGTATCAACAAGATCTACACATTCATCTATGTACTTTTTTAGATTTAGTAACAGGTATCTTTTATTCAGTTTGTCAATTTTATGGCTTATGTTTAATATTTTGGATGTTTTGGCTCTTGGAGACATTCTTTTTTCTTTCATGGGCTTCATTTATTAGCATAAATCTATTTTTGATCTCTAATTTGGTTATTTGAGGAGGTATCATAGGTTTTTCCACTCATCCTTTTGTAGTTATTCTGATAAAGGGTAATTATGAGTCTTGGCAAAAAGGCATCCTAACACATCTCAAGGGGCTACATCTTTTGCCTTATCTTTATGGGCTTATACCTGAACTAGATACACCTCAGAAGAAATCTATTTGGAGTAACAATGTTGATGATGACACTTTGTGTGCTCTTTCACACCTTAAGTGTCCATGCACATTTTGGAAAAGCATTTGGGAGTTGTATGAAGACCCTCATATCTCACCATTTCTAGATGATCCTGCTATAGATTACCTCATTCCAATTGGTGATGCATATTTCATACCTTATGATGATGATACTTTAGAGGAGATTGAGTATATTACAAGTCTTGATTGTTTAGATGAATCAGAAACTTCTCTTCCTTCCTCTTATCCTTCTATCAAAATCACATCTCCTTCATCACCTATTACTACATATGAGTCCAGGGTTGCTTCTTTGAGAGCTTACAGTGATTCCTTGTAGTAGGACATAATAAATATTCTAGAGATAGCTTATTCAGATACATATCTACCAGATATATCTTGCTTTTTTGTAGAGTCCAACATTACAAATTTGGGAGATACTTTGGAGGGTATCCAGTTCCTCTTTAATGATAGCTTCGATGGAGTTGCATCAGCATCATCTTCTTTAGAGATTGTTCTTCATCCTTTTATTTAGTCACAGTTTGGTAGTGGATTGGAGACCTTTGAGAAGTTTTTAAGAGAGTCATTGTTGGATTTGGATCATGTATAGAGTTCAGAGACATTTATCCTTCTTCCAGCATATTCCTATCTAAAATGGGAAGACATTATGCACACATATATAGTTCTATTTCTTCCCAAGGGGAGAAAATTTGTTTAACATTCGTGGGTCTTTTTTTTAATCCTTTGTCAAGAATCTACTAGCACTGCAAGAGTCATCTTGAGGAGCAGTTGCATGGTCTCTCTTCTCATTTTTGTTTTGGGAGGGAGCATTTCCTCACATGGGGTTTCATCCTTCTCACTTTTGGGGGATAACCAAACCTTCTCTCTACATCCTCTCTTATGGGGGGTTGTGTTGTAATGTGTCTAACCTTAGGTCTTCTTTGTCAAAAGTTCTTTCCATATCTTCCAAATAGGTGTTAAGATTTCCAATCCATGAGTACCTTGGTAGTTTAATGTGTGAGATTCCCCATGAGATATAGTTTATTTGTCATGATTTTCTAATGGGGTTTATAGGGTGATTTTCTTGTATGTCATCTATTGTTTGTAGTAGAGTCTCATTGGATGCGGTAAGATGCAGTAATTTTTTTCTCTTCTATGTATCATAAAAATTCTTTTGAACCCTCTAATTTTCTATGTTTTTAACTCTGGTTCTTCCCTAAGCCAAACATTTAAAACATCTTCACTATCAGTACTTTCACTGCCACTTTCAATTGCTATCTCACCCTCTAAGTTAGGTTCTTCTAAGGATTCTGATTTAGGTATCCTGGATACCAAATAGATCTTATTACACATTGATGTTCCAAGACATTTCATTATGGAATCTTATAATTGTTCCTCTTTGGTATCCTTGCATTCGTATATCAAAGATTTTAAAAGTTTTTACAAATTCATTAATATGCATCCTTATGTTTTGACTCATATACAATCCATGTATGATAAGGATATATTTAAATGCTCTTCATTTGAAATCATTGGTTATGTATCTGATTTTAATAACTTCATAACTCTTACAAATAAATATCCTTCGATATTAAAGGACTTGACTAATTTCATCTCCATGAATTGTCATGAGAAAGATGATGGTGATTTGGATCCCTCTCAAAGTTGTTCCCACTTGTGAGGACATTTTGGTACAAGAGGGTGAAATCATTGATACATTCCTTAATATTAGCCTACACTCTCTTCATTCCAATGCTCTCCCTTCAAAAGATGAAGCATTGGTGGATGAAGAAAGGTCTCTCACATTAAATCCTTTAGGGATGGATGTTGAGCTTAATCAAAGTCAAAACAATGTTAATTCAATCATCACTAATAGACTTATCCCACCTACTAAGGGGATAATGGATAAGTGTACTAATGTTCCTAAACTCATTTTGCATGGGGCACCCAATGTGCCTCCTTGGTTCAAACTAGTGATTACAGTTCCCTTGGGTTACATTCTTAATTTTGCAAAAACATAACTCAAGGAAATCAAGTGTATGAAAATGTGTCACAACAACCCTATCACAATATGGTTTCTCACACATACAATACACGAAATAATAAGAAAAGTAAACAATAATCAAACATTCTGATCAATTTATCAACTTCTCAACCTATGCTTCCTCAACCACCTTGTCCTACTCATAAAGGTGGTCAAGATTATGATCTTGTTGAGCAACTTCATGCTACTCCCGCTAAGATCTCTCTTTGGAAACTCATACAAACATCGCCTAAATACCAAAAAATGTTTCGAGAATCTTTACAAAAGGTGATTGTACCACCTATTGTTAATCCTAATGATGTAGCATCTCCGTTAGATTGTATGCATGCAGTAAAAATAGATATTCTATTTCAAAAACATGAGTTACCCTCTCTGGAAGTTTAGAAACAATATGATCCTCTTATAATCTTTGTCACAATAAACAAGAAGTTGATAAAGAAATTTATGGTTGGTAATGGATTGACTATTAATGTTTGTAGTGTTGATTTGTTACACAAAATCAATGTTGATACAAAATTAATTAAACCAAATAAGCTTAACATTTGTGGCTTTGATTATGTTGGTAGACCATCTCTGGGCACTATAACCTTACCTGTAAAGGTTGGACCCGTGACATTATATACCCTTTTCCATGTCATGCCTAGTACACTTTCATATAATATGATTCTAGGGAGACTATGGATTCATGCCATGGGGGAAGTTCTGTCTACCCTTCATCGATCAATAAAGTTTATTTACGAAAATAAACTCCACACCATTGAAGCTGATCTAGAGCCAGAAATTTGTTTACAAATTGAAACACAAAAACATGATATCAATCATAAGACTTTGAATAATTTAAAATATGATTCATTAACACCTCTTGCCACAGATAATGTTGTGCAAGATTCAACATCACCATCGAATGCACTTCTTGGTGATGATTGGGGTTCATTAGATTTTAATCCTACCTTTATAGGGGAATATAAACTCAATAACTCTAAAACATCAAAAGTTGCATCGATATCATATAAACAATCTGTGGAAACACCTAAAGAATCTCAAGCTTATTTACTCATTAAAGAAGACAACACTCTTACTTATACTACAGATTATGAGATCTATGAGGCCACACCATCTTCTAAAGATATGACCTCCCTCTACGATCAAGGATTTAAAATCCTTTATAAAAACTACGACTATGTAGGCAATGGTTGTGGTGTAAATCAACAAGGAATCAAAGTACCTTTACAAGTTGTTGGAATTAACTACATGACTGGTATTAGATACCATTCTTTGAATCCCAATAAAGCTTACAATGACTTAATCTTAATGTCAACACTATATCAACACTCAATTGGATATATCCTAAGATGATAGACATGGATTTTTTGCCAGGAAATATCCTGTTGAAACAGGTAAGTATGTCTCCCTTCTTTTGCCACACTCAATGTAGCACCTATCCCGGTTGCTCTCAAGGGTGGCCTCCTCCTAGATATATATGTTGTTAGTATAGTGATGTGTTCCCCGTTTTGTTTAGGTCTTTTTGGATGACCCTTGATACTCTTGTAAGATCTAGGATACAAGGAGACCACCTCTGTTGTGACCTTTCTTCTATTTATTTCTCTATTCTTTTATTTCTCTCCTCTATTTTATTGTTGTGTGTTGTGCCTTGGGGGCATACCATTGTGGAGGATGTCTTGGAGGTACCTCCCCATGTTGTAAACACAAGTCACTTTTCTTTCCTTTCTCATTTTATTATTTCCATTCTTCAGTGACTCTACTAGTCAGTAGATGACGAAAACAAATAAATACTGATAAGGATTGTGTCCCTTTAGCAAGAAAAAAAAAATAGACCCAGTCCATATATGAAGATGGGGTTGATATATATTACTGACACTTGACTAGTAGAATCACTCCAAGTTGTGATTCATGTTGTAAAATTTGTTGTAACAAACATTTGTAATACTCTAAATCTGCTTCTATGCACTTTGGATTGTATCTCACCTTGTTGTTACACTCAGTTCTAAGGTACCTGTAGTATAACCTCATAGTTATACTTGATTCTAAACTTGAAAGTATAGCCTTGGTCTCTCAGGTGATATGATTTTGGATAGATTTCATGAATTGGTTTGGTTTTTATCTTAGAGAAATATTTTCTAACCAAAGCTTATATCTTATTGATTATCTTAGCAAAGGAACTTGATGTGTTTTTGGGAACATTCAGCGATCGTGGCACATATCACTATTAGGTCATGAGCTTTGTGAAAGCTCTTGTTCCCTTGCATGTTTTTACTTTACCTTAATGTGCTTGATACCAGAAAGTGAGATCGACCACTTTAAGGTGGGAGCATATATAATGGTAACTATTTGATTACTTTTTACATTGTCAAAGTGTGTTTTGCTTTCAAAATCCCATCTATGAAAGGCGGGGTGGTGTATCTCTTGAGATAGTACACACCCTTTTTAAATAAAGCCCTTTCGCGGAAGGTGAGATGATGTATCTCTTGAGCTAGTGCACATCCTTTTAAGCAAAGTCCTCATCGTGAGGTGGGGTTGGATCTTGAGTCATTCACCCTTAAGCATGTCTTTGGCAATTGTGGTAGCATAGCTCAACCGTCAAGTGTGTTTGGTGTGTCTTAGGTGGCAAAGCATAGCGATGAGATCTTCCCCATCGCCTGTGTTTTCTATGTATAAGACATATAGTGTGTCGACAACATACTATATTGTGCTCATGTATTATGTGTGTCTTCCATGTGTTTTATGTGTCTTCCTTGCGTGTCTTATGTGTTTATTACGTGGTCTAAAGATGAGTGGCAATGAGCCCCCCATGCTATATGTGTTTTTTGTGTTTTTGCATGGTCTAAAGACGTGTGGCGATGAGCCCCCCATGCTATGTGTTTTCTTCGTTAGCATTTTATATATAGATATGTAATTGCTTAATCATGTCTTCTCTGTGTATTGCGTGACTGTGTTCATGTCTTCTTCACGTATTGTGTGTTTTCATTGTCTTCTCCATGTATTCTGTGCTTCCTAACTGTATTCACTGTGTCTTATGTGACTGCTAACTACTAAGTGTTTCTTATGTTTGCCTAAGCTTGGGGGCTAGAGATATTCCTCAAAATTAGGGTGTGTTTGATGTGTTTGAGGTGATTTGATTGTACTTTAAAGCATGTATGGATCATAAGATTATACACACATTAAAGTGGGGGCTAAATGTTATGGAGTAAAAAGTGGACACATGCCTTTTTACCTCCTAGTTTAGCTCCTAGTTCTTATTTGATTCATTATGCATTATAATTGAACATCCTAGAGAAAAGAGCCTAACACCCATGTGAATTTGGGACCTTGGGCCCTTCATTTAACTCAACCATAACCTAAATTAGGCCCTTGGACTTGGGTACCAACTACCCAAGTCCTCCCTAACTGGTCAGGGTGAATTAATGTTATGTCAACCTAAGATCTTTAAAAATGTTCCTCTTTGTCAGCTTTGGTGATTTAATTTCATGAATGTTAGTGGGAAGGCATATATAAGTGAGTTTTTAAATTCATTTTGAACCTAGATAGATATTGAGAACTTATGATATTGCAACAAAGAGCATTTAAGGCATCCATTGTGTTATTGTGGCAGATTTGTGTTTGTATGTGTGTGTTTGTTGCAGATTTGGCATCATCATCCATCTCCTTATGAGTTGAATAATATTTGTCCTCCTAAGGAATTCACCTCTGAGGTGACATCATTTCTATTTGAATCATTTCATCATTTGGATAATCTTTAGCCTTTTCCCTATAGGGGAACACTCTCTCTAACAATGATGTTGGGAAAGCTTGAATGCTAACCTGGGATTTGACTGAGGCAAATCCCTAAACACCACAACCACCAAACCCCTCTCTTGTCATCTTGTGTGTAGGTTACAGGTACAGGTTTTAGGAAAAGTGGAGCTACAAGAAGGTAGTTCAGGAATCAAGGTTTCAAGATCTGAAAGAAGTTCCAGAATATTCCTCTGAAAAGACTCAAGCGGTTTCTACCCTATTCCTCTGGGCTTCTAGGATTTGGATCTAGCATTTGAGCAATAGTTATAGCATTTTCTCAGTTTAGACTTCTAGCAGATTCTCACTTTGAGACTTGGGCACCCACCGAATTTATCCTCTAACACCTCTACTACTGGAATCAAGTTCTCCTATGTTCACTGATCTTAGTGCTTCTTTCAGATTGTCCATATCTATCACATTTTGAAAGTTATGCTCTAATAATCATAGAACTACTAGGATTTTATGCACATTTGACTTAGGGTTTGATACAATATTTCTTTAAATCATATCTTTCCATAGCAAGTAGGAGCATAAGATCTGTAGAAACACATAAATAAATAAATGAGAGTCAAAAAATTCACCAACACACCAACATAAAAATTATGTTACAATGGCAACCTTTCTAATGAAAGGAGATATATATATCCAAGGTTAATGTTATCAACTCATGTTACATCAGAAAATTTATAGGGTGATCCATGAGTCAACATAAGGGGCCTACTTGTATGTTCTTCTAAAACTATGTAAATTATTTCTATATGAAAAGAATATATCAATAATTTATTACTTTATAGAGTTTGTAAGAAGAACAATAGAAAATGAAATCTAATCTACAACTAATTTAATTCTCTCTACCCAAATGTCAAAGAAAGTCAAAGGAGAGAACATGGAATAGAGAAAGAGAACTATAAAAATGAATCTACATATAAGAACTATGCAATGTTGTTATCAAGTCAAATAAATTTTACCCTTTAAAATCAAATCCTAAAAAATTTAGGATTCTCACAATCTGAAATATGATTGGTGTAAGGGTCTAAATAAATAATACAAAAGATAAGTTTGATTATTCACAAGGGCACAAGTGTGTGTTGGGACATGGGGTTCTATTCACCTATGGAGCAACTTGGGTGTGCTATTCATGTGCAAAAATGTTCTACGCTGAATTCTTGAAGAGAAAGAATTTATTAATAGTAAACAACTACAAAATGAAATGTAGTAAGATACAATGGTTTTTAGAGGTGATTTAGTAGGTAGGTAGGAATACAAGTTGTGATATTATGGTAGCAACCATAACTCACTTGAAGGGTAACTCTTAACCTCATACTTAGTTAAGTGTTGATAGACGCATCAATGTTAATGCAAGTGCACTTGTAGGAGAGATGGAGTTCATGTGGCACAATATGGGAGCATGGTAATGTTCTATAAGATGACACAATTGTATCGCAAGTAGTCAAAAGTGATGAAATGTTTGTATGTGTTATTTCAAACTTAAAGTTGGTAGTGGTGGCTATAATAGAAACATGTGTACATTGACAATATTTGATGAGTAATTATTGATTCATAGTGTACGATAGTGGCTACATATACACAATGATTATCCACATGGAGATATTTTGTTTGGTAGTATGTATGGTATGCAGACATCATGGTACAATAAGGATTTAGTTACACTCTTAGAAATCCATAGGTTGGTTGGACAATTAGATGGTTGGTATTCCATGATGAAGCCTATATGTATCTTCTCATGTGAATTTTCCAAGGTTGTCCAAGAACAAGTTGGTTAGCATCTAGATAGAATGTTGGTTGGTGTAAGATGTCATACTTTAGATGATTGTAGAAGAATATGTTGTAACTCTAGATTGAGACTCTATAAAATATTTGTATTGAATCTTTCAATTTTGAATAGTATAACAGTGATTGTATTTTGATGATTTTGTTTTTCTCCCATAAGGGTTTCCCACATAAATATTGGTGTCTCATGTAATCTAGTGTTTGCATACAGATCCATTTACTTTTGTCAATGTTGTTAGATAGATATGGTAAATACTATTCAAGACTATTTTTTGAATCACATAATCATAACTTTCTTTATCCCAATCTAGTGGTCATCAATAACAAGGATACAACTCTACAATATTTGGTATTAGAGTGTAGGTTGTTCTTCAGGAAATTACTATGTCATTGGGAGTCCAAACCCTAGCATGTGCTATGGTAAACCCTACAATAGGACCAGTTTGTTGCAGTTCATGTATAACTAGTCACAAATAAGAACTTTAAAAGTTTTAGTGAGAGATATATGGCTAACACATCAAGTCTGAGATTAAATGGTTCAATGGTCAAAACCTTAAACTATGGAAACTGAAAATGGATGATCTTTTAGTGGAGAGAGATCAATGGGTTGCAACATCTTCTTTGGATAACCCATCAAGTATGTTTGATGGAGATTAGGTAAAATTGGATAAAAAGGCTAGGAACACTATTCGATTATGTCTTTGAGATTCTATACATATGAATATGTTTGAGGAGTAGATTGCTCAATCATTATGGAAGAAGATAGGTACATTATATCATTCCAAGAGCCTGGTTAATAAACTTGCCTTGAAAAAGAGTTATTCTCTAAAAGTTAGAGAAGGAGACTCATTTTATGATCATTCAAACACCTTCAGTCTATTGTTAAGTCAACTTATGTCAATAGGAGTCAAAATATAAGAAGAGGTTAAATGTGTTGTATTACTTTGTTCCTTACCCAATTCATGGGAAAACTTGATAATGTTTATTAGTAGTAATGTTGTGTCACTCAAAACAGAAAATATGATATCAATTTTGTTAAGTGAAGAAATAAGGAAGAAACCCATGGATGAAACTTCTCATAATGCCTTAATTGTTAGAGGTAGGTCTAAGGAGAAAGGAAGTAAGAAGAATAATGGGAATAAGAAGTCAAAGGGAAAGGGCGAGTCAAAGTATCTAGGTAAACAAAAACTAAAATGTTGGAATTGTGGAAAGAGAGGCCACATTAAGAAGGATTACGAGTCCAAGAAGAAGGATGATTCTTCTAATAGATCCTCAAATAATGATGAATATAGCAGTGATGTTTTCATTTATGATAATTTCATTGGTAATGACTCTTGGTTGTTTGACTTAGGTGCATCTTATCATATGACACCTCATAGAGAGTGGTACTCTAAATACACAAAGTGTAATGAAGGTCATGATTTTATCAGTGTAAAATCTCTTTGAAAATATTTGGTTAAGGAAAGGTGAAGGTAGCCTTCATGGATGGAAGCGTGATAACACGCTTAGATATTCTACATATTCTAGGTTTACCTAAGAATCTTATTTCTATGTCTAAAATGATGAAATTGGGGATACATGTTACCTTTGATGGTAAACATTACAAGTTGTAAGAGGTAACTTGGTTCTTGCTAAGAGAGTATGACATGATACTCTATTCAAGTTGGATGCATCAAGCTCTGATAGAGCTCTATGAATGCTTTGATCACTTGAGAAGGAAATTGAGGTCCTCAGTCTAGGATTGTAGTTCTTGGGGCTCCAAACCTCAAGAAAATCTGGTTATACAAGAAAACAAGAACTTTTTCTTCCCTAGCAACCTACAAGGCTTGAGCTTCTGCCCATTTTGTCACATAATCAAAACACACTAAAATGTATTCTTTTCCTGGTAATGCTAGAGAAATGGGTCCAACAAAATCTAGACCCCACTGTTTGAATGGTTCTAAAACCACCTAAGGGTGTAGTGCCATTTCATTTGTGAATGTGGGTTGTCCCATCCTCTAACATTGATCACATTGTCTTACATGCCTTTTTACATCCTTATGCAAAGATGGCTGGTAATAACCTGCTCCCAACACTTTATGGATGGTTCATTGTGTAGAGTAATGTCCTCCCACTGGTTCATCATGGCACACCCTCATGACATAAAAAATTTCATCATCCCTTAAGCACTTGCGTAATACAAAGTCAGGACCACATTTGAACAATAGACCATTCAACTATTTATAGGATAATCTTTCTTTCATCAATTTCTTCCTTTGTTTTGCAATAAATTATTAAGGTAACAAGCTTGTATCTAGGAGATTGGCTATATCAGCAAACCAAGGGGTTGTTGTCAACACAACAAATAAATGTTCATCTAGAAAACCATCCTCCACAAGTGCATTTTCTCCTTTTATATGCAGTGTAGACAAAAAGTCAACAACCAAGTTAAACTTCCCTGAATTGTCAACAATGGTAATGTCAAACTATTGTAATAGCAGTAACCACCTAATAATCCTTGCACTGACAACTAATTTTTCATTAAGTATTTAATTCTACATGATCAATGTGTACAAAGATTTTGCATCCTGTGATATAACGCTTAAATTTGTTGATAGCATATATTGCAGCCAAGAATTTCTTTTCTATGGTGGTATAATTTTTTCAGCAAGAGTTATATTCTTATTGATGTAATAGATGGTATACATTCATTTTCCTTCCTCTTTTTGTCTCAGGACTGCTCTTATTGACTCGTCGGATGCATCTATTTGAATGTGGAAAGGGATAGTCCAATTAGGTGCTCTTAGAATAGGGGTGTGAGTCAGTTTCTCCTTGATAGTTTGGAAAGCAATTTGGCATTCGTATGTCCAAAGGAACTTGGTATCTTTTCTCAAAAGGGAGAACATAGGAGTGGTTATTTTACTATAATTTTCAATGAACCTCCTATAGTAACCAACATGTCCCAAGAAACTCCTTACATCAGTCTGATTTTTAGGAGTAGGTAATTGTCTGATTACTTCCACTTTAGTATTGTCTACCTTGATCCCCTCAGCAAATGTGTGACGGCCAAGTACAATACCTTGTTCCACCATAATGAAGCACCTATCATAACTCAAGGACAAGTGGTTTTCTCACATTTCAGGACTCTGTCTAAATTTTATAGGGCATCCTCAAATGTGTTTCCATAAATAGTGAATTCATCCAATACTGCTCGTTGGAAGGTGGTTGGTGCATTGTAGAGTCCAAATGGGAGGACTATATATGAAAAGGTCCCCCAAGGGTAGGTAATGGTGGTCTTATCTTGGTCTTTAGGTGCCACCTAGATTTCATTGTATCCATTAAAATCATCCAAGAATGAAAAGTATTTCCTCCCTGCTAGATTGTCTAACACTTGGTCAATGGATGGCAAGGGGAAATAGTCCTTTTTGGTAGCCTTATTAAATTCCCTATAATTAATACATACTCTCTAATTCCCCTTTTTTTGGGCCTATGACCAATGACAACGCCCACTGGTTATCTGAGATGGGATAGATGAATCCAACCTACAACAACTTTTCTTATATCTCAGTTTTCACAATTTATTTTAGTGCAAGGTTCAATCTTCTCTTAGGTTGTTTGATAGGTTTCACATATTTTATATATATGTGGTGAGTGCAAATCTCATGAGGTATGCCACTCATGTCCTTATATTCCCAAGCAAAAGCTTTTGAATGGGATACTAAAAGATTAATAAGGTTTGCCTTCTTCTCTATTGTTAACTGAGTATCGATGTTAAGTGTTTTACAAGGTAAGATCATAATTTAATGTGTGGTTTGTTCCATAGATGTTCCTATTCTACATTTTGGACTTTGGTGTTTAGGGGGAAAGAATGTGGAAGTAGTAGATGAAAGGTGGTAAGGTCTCTATAGAAAGTTTCTCCACAAGGTATAACATTGGCAAGGGTACAATGGGCTGCAATAAAAAATTATTGCCTTAAATCCTAAGTGAGGTCAATTGTGTCCCCTTCAATTAGGATGTGAGTTATGTCTTCAAGGGTATAATAATCTATTTCTCCTTCCAATTCCTCTAAGTGCTCTATAATGGTCACCATGGCTAGGGAAGCACTATTTTCTCTAATGGTTGGTTCAACTACCCAAACTTACCTTGAGTACTGGATAGATGGTTTGGTTGGGGGATATAGGGAGATCTTTTTAATTCCCATTCCATTGGATATGACCATGTCACTTGTTTTGTAGTTAATTGATGTTGTTACAATGGCCAGCCAAGGCCTTCCTAAGATTAAGGGGTAAGCATTTTTATGGTTCCTTGGTTCTAGAATTAGAAAATCCACGGAGTATTCCCATGATTCTATCATCACATGTACAACCTTAAGCACTCCCTTTGGAATTTCCATTGACTAATCAACCAACTACAGAATGATAGAAGTGGATTGCATACCTGTGAGAGATAGATTATCATAAGTTTGGACTATCATCACATTGATTTCTGCTCCTAGATCAACCAACACATTTGATATCTCAGTTCCTATAATGCAAACCATGATAATGGGGTTCCTAGGGTCACCATATTTAGGGAGGAGTATTTCCCCCATTAGCAATTTGACTAATTTTCCTTCTGCCAAAATGGTTTTAGAGGGGTTGGCTTTTGACCCTGAGTCCTGAGACAATGTTTTTAATAAATTGATTAAGCTTGGGAACATCTCTGATGGCTTGGAGTAGTGGTATCTCAATATTCAATTGTTTGGTCTCCTAGAGTAACTCTGATTATTTAGTGGTTTGTATTTGGTTGGATGGTATTTTTTTGGTTTTTTGAGCGGCAGTGTGTTTCAACCGTTCAGGGAAGGGTGCCTTACTTGAAGTCTCTAGAGAGGCTCTGGAGTGGGACTCTGGAATAACTCAGGATTGTGTCTTTGGAGGAAATCTGGAGTATTCTACAGATTGTTTTTCTGGCATTCCAGTGGTAATAATCTCCTACATGAGTTGTTGTTCTGGTTCATCAGTGATTTCAACTATCATGGGGGAAATGGTCTTGGTAAAACTTTCCCTGAGTGTAGCTGGAGGTTATTCAAGTATATTGCATTTACTCTTGTTGTGTTTTATTGATTAGTTAGGTAAATTTCTACCCCTTATTTATTATGTTTAGGATTTTCCATAGGCTGAGTAGGGAGAGGTGGTTGACTGGAAGGTTCATTTTGTTGTTGTGTATTCATTAGACCTATTAGTAGGGCCTACTGATGATTAGGGAATCATCTTTGTTGATTTTGATAAGGTTGACTAAATTTTTTATGGGAATTCCACTGAGGTGCATAATGAGGTTGAAACTATGGCAATCCTTGTTGATTCTGCCAAGTTTAATTTCCCCATTGTTGGCTAGACCAGGGTTGATTTAGCCATTGTTGATCTCCCCATTGTTGGTTAAGCCATGGTTGGGTTTACCATTGTTGGCCCTGCTACTATGGTGGATAGAATTGGGAAGGTTGTATGGGTCCATTCCACTATGGATTCTATTGTTTAACCCCCCAATTTGTAGCACCTCTATAAGACTGTTGATGTGGATATGAGGGATTACCATGTGGTTTCTAGACAATGTAGTTCAATTCTTCATCAATTTGGGTGTTTTTCTTTGTCAACATTTTCAAAGAAGGAAGTTGATCACACTAGTCAATATGGTGGCTTTTGTCACAAATTTTGCAAACCTCAGTCTTGTCTAACGGGCATTCTCTTAGAAGATGTTTGTTTCTATACCTAGGATAACTTAAATGGACAATGGTTTTGTAGTTCTATTTTTTGTTTGAATTATATCCAAGGTGGTGTTCAATTGACTGAGGATGTCTATTTTGAGATTAACAAGTTCCTCCATCAATTGACCTAGATCATCCTTTCCTTTAGCAGATCTGGGTGTCCTAATGTCATCATGCATTCTAAAGTAATTCCTATAGATTTCTTCTATGTTTGGCATGTTCAATCGGTTAATGTTTCCCTTCCCCATCAAATTCAAAAATTTCTTTGATTCATTTTCTAATCCCCTAAGTAATACATCTTTGGCCAAATTATGTTCCATGGGATTCCCATATATTTGAAAAATAAAATGAATGTATCTAGGTAATCTTCCAAGCTTTCATCCTCCTTCTATTTAGTTTTGAAAAGCTCCTCTTTCCTATCACTAACTTGATAGTAGTCCTGATATTTTTCAAGAAATTTGGTTTCCATATGTCCCCATGAATGTATGGAATCAGGGATTAAACCCATGAACCATCTCATGGCAGATTCTTTGAGAGTGAAAGGAAACAACTTTAGTTTATGATTATCAAAACCATAATCATAAGTCTGACATAATACCTTGAATTCAAAAAAGAATTGGTCTATGAATGTAGGAAGGTTAGATGGAGAGATGGTTTTCATAGGGGCATTATCCTGAGGATCAAGAACTATAGGGTAAGAAAAAGTTCAGCTAGGAACCCTTTCCCCCATTGGATTTGGTTTTTCATTCCTGTTATTATTGCCCATTGCTAGAGGCCTAAGAAGAAAATCTCCTAGGAAATCAGCTTAGGTTTGATCCTATAACCGTTGAATAAATTTTGGGATTTCGTGATGTTGGGGAAGTGCAAAAGATCTTAGTGGTGATGATTCTTCCAAGATAGTTGGTGATTGATTTTCCTACTCAATAGTGTCCTCTTTCCCTTCACTACTCTCACCTATGGTTTGTGTGGGGGGTTTCTATCTTTTAATGAATTTTTCTAAAGAATCTCTAGGCCTAAACATGTAAGTATTGTTCTAACCCTAATCAGGACTATTAATTTAAGTATCTACTAACACTATTTTTCCTCAGCAATGGCGCCAAAAATTTCAAGGGTCATTGTACCTTGCATTTAAATATCTTTATTTGTCAATCTAGGGTAGTGTATCTATGGCAATTTGTAGCAAAATTAACAACTAACAGTCCCACAGTCCCACACTATTTCCTAGAATTAAGCTAACTTCCTAATCAAGCTCATAGCCTAACTCATTACTTAGAAAATACATCTAAATGCTAGAAACTAAATCTGATAAATAATCACACACATTTTCTGGAAAGAAGTCTAACTAATAAGGAATAACTAGTGACTAAGATTTAATCTAGACTTCAATAATAAATTATAAAACAAAAAAGTAAATCATACCGAAGAAAGACCTATTCTAATAATGAAAACAACAATTAATCTATCAAGCTGAAAAAAGATAAACAAAAATGAAATACTAGCCTCTCTCTATAAGTGGGAGTGGGCCCTTGCTCCACACCTATGGAAAGGAGACTAGACTAATGACTTAGGATTAGGGGTACCAAATTATTTGCTCCTTTATTACAGATTGTTCAGAAACATCATATGCATGCAATTGACACAAATTCGAAGGTCCTTTCAATCTTTCTTTTTCAGCAAAAAAAATACTATCTTCCTACTTATAATCCCCTATATATTAAGTGTCATTCTGATACATATTCTTAAAGTCCTTATTCCCTATTGTAGTTCATTACAAATATCCAAGTCTTATTACATAATTCATGCAAAATATTGAAAGATAATATGGTGACACTATAGGTGTCACAAGAGTTCATCTAGAGTTTGTAAACAGGCCTTATGGGCCGATAAAAGAGGAATAGAAGTGAACAAAAATAAACAAAATTGGCAGCCTCTTTATTGCATGGCTAAAATTGGGACTCCAACTCATGGTATGAACCTTGTTATCCTAAGTGTAGTTCCCTTTTCTCCAAAATCTCTAGTCACTCATGGTAAACATGCCAACTATAGTTCTTTCCTTAACTCTTGATGTCTTCTGTCAAGCTCCAGAGTCTTTTAAGAGGAACTCCAGAGCCTTCTCTAGAAGTCAGATACCTACACACAAAAAGGAGTATATTTCTACAAGATTCTATTAGTGACCATCCACAGTCCTGAAACCATATAACTATGCAACTACCACAATATAATTCTTATTTCTAACAAGATTAAACAAGATTTATACTGATTTCTATGGTACAACCAAGGTATGACAACTCTATAGGGTAGAAAAGGGAGATAAATCAGTAGGTATAATGAGTTCTACCTATCACTCATCACATGGGAACTCAAATATTTGAAATTATTAATTATAATGACTATCAACAAATTGTGCATTAATTGATTTAGATTTGTAGATTCATGCTTATTCTAGAATAAGAACTTCACGTCAATACATAAATCTAAAAACCACCTTTAAGAAAACATAAATATTAAAATTGAAACTTTAGAAAGTTTCAAGTCATTGTAAAATATTTCTAGGCCAACTAGCAATGCAATGAGCTATCAATTGCTATAGTATCTAGCTATAGGAAGTAATAATAAGTTAGGTGATAGCCAAAAAATTAAAATTTCAGTCAACAATTAAATCTAAAAACCACCTTTAAGAAAACATAAATATTAAAATTAAAACTTTAGAAATTTTAAAGTCATTGTAAAATATTTCTAGCCCAACTAGCAATGCAATGAGATATCGATTGCTATAGTATCTAGCTACATGAAGTAATAATAAGTTAGGTAATAGCCAAAAAATTAAAATTTCAAGCAATCGATTGTTTTCTAGTTCTTTTGTTTTGGGTTCTCAAAACTATAATTGACCATTCTTTATATCTTCAACTTTGGCTATACCATGCTTTTCATCAGGGAACAGGCCATACAGGGAGTTTTTGGAGGTTAATAAAAGGTAGGAGCTCCCATGCTATGTAAGGGATTCTGGGCACAAGACACCTCTGTTGAAAAAGGCTCAAGGGAAGAAAGTTAGATTTTTTTATGAAGTTCAAAGGTCTGTTGATAATGAGTGTCGGAGGCCCCATAACACATCTTCTAGAAATATAAGATCTTCTAGGAGAGCTTATCATCCTCATTGAGAGGCCTTTTATGCCTACCAGAAAAACTTAACCATTCTTCCCACTAGAAGAAGTTCCAACCTAACAAATGGAGATCATTCTTTAGGTAGAGAAGTCGAAAAGGCTCTAGGAGGCACATAAGCAACAAGAAAAGATATTACAAGACTAGTCTAGACATGCCTCCCTTGATAAATGTTAAACAGACTTAGGGGAGAACTACTGCTCCCAAACCCATATTCAAAAAGGTGACAAGGAGGGAGGAACGTCAAGAGATCTGCATCCCCCTCAATAAAGACTTCTGAAAAGTGAGAGTTTCTCTTCTTTAGGAGGTTTCGTTAATCTATAAGGTCTTATCTCCCCATTTTTCTGTGCATGAGTTCGAGGAGTGGTAAAAGTTGAATTGGCCATAAGTGAGGGAGTTTGTGGTTCTGGGGAAGGGATTTTTCTCTTTTATTTTTCTTAGTAAAGAGGACAGAGATAAAGTTCTCTCCAAGAAGGTCTGGAAGTTTGACAAAATGACCATTTTTTATCTTGTCTAGAAAGAAAACTTTGATGTAAACAAGGAACAAATCCTGATTCTTCCCTATTGGATTCAAGTTATCAATCTACCAATGGAATATAGAGATCCTGATATCCTGTGGACTATAAGGAACTCTATGGGTATATGCCAAGATATCATTATTAACTTAGACATTCCCTGGTCCTCTATTGTTAGAATATGTGTAGTTAGGGAAACAAAGGATCTCCTACCCAAGTGCATTAAGCTTCAGAATGACAAGGGAGTTTGGACTCAAGACATCATTTTTTAAGGACTGGACAATGCTCAATATCTCTAGACAGATGTCTCTTTGGGAGAATTAAGGATAGATGATAATCTTAATCCTTCTATTTTGGGAGAAATTCAAGACATCCTCGCTACATCTGACTTTCATCCCAGCCAACCAAGATGACAAGGAAAACTCTTAGAAGGTGGAAGAGAGTCTAGCCCATAATGTAGAGACCACATCTAAAGAGGTCTTGGCAGTGGCAATGGAAATAAGTAATATTGAATTCAATCCAGGGGAAAAGAATTTATGTGAATCTCTACCAGAAGATGCTCTTGAGGTATCAAGATGTAGTAAAATCTCCATGATGGATGACACTCCTAGTGGGGATAAGTATCTTAAAGACACACAACAACAGACACAGAAGAAATCACTCATTTGAACTTTGAAGATTTTTTCACGATTGGAAAATTGGATGAGAATACTGATATGAAGGATGAGAAATTGCAAACTCTGCTACAAAAAGCCCTAAATAAGGTGACGAGTGACATATGTGAAGAGCTTATGGATGAACTACTTTCTAAAAATGGGCCAAATCAGGCAATGGGAAAACTAGGCATTTCCCAATCGGCATTTGACAAAAAAGAGGTAGTGTGTACGCCGGTGTCAATCAGAAAGAGTTCTAGGCACAATAAAAACAATACTGGGATACGATTGTGTCAGGTAAATAATCAACAATAGAAATTTTTTTGAGAAAGAGGGGAGTAAATAGCTCCCCTCAGGAGCAACGTGAGTTCTTACATGGAATGTTAGGGGCATTAATACCCCTAACAAAAGACATCTCATCAAATCTCATATTGATGAGGCTAAAGGAGACATTCTACTTCTTCAGGAAACTAAACTTACTTATGACTAGGGTAATCAGATTTTCAACAAATGGATGAATTGGAACTTTGTTATATCCCCAACAGAAGGTACTTCAGGAGGATTGGCAATTCTATGGAGGAAACACATACCAAGTATGGAATTGGTGGGTGTTAGAAACAATTGGATCTTGGGAAAATTTCCCAACCTTCTGGAAGAAAAAGACCTCTGGATCTTTTGCATCTATGGCCTAATGGGAATGGTTCAAAAAGTATGCCTATGGAATCATATTAGCAATCTTTTATGCATTATAAGAATTGAGAAGATCATCCTTGGAGGATATTTTAATGTAGTTTTGGAGGGTGATGAGAAATTAGGAGGAATTTATCATCCATCTAGAACAAATGAGGACTTCAAGAGCTTCATCCAAAATAATAATTTGATTGACTGTAAACCAAGGAATGGTAGATTTACCTATACTAATAGAAGGAAAGATTTTTTAAGGATGGTTGAATGACTAGATAGATTTCTGATCTCAGGCCAATGCATGCAAGATAATTTGATATGTCAAACAGACATCCTCTCCTTGGTGGGATTTGATCACTTCCTTATCAAATTTACTATTGGTAAAGAGGTAAGATCAAGCATTAGCCCCTTTAGATTTCAAGATATGTGGTTAAGAGACCCAAATTCTATCCCTCTTATTAAAAAATGGTGGTTCCAATCATCATTTATCAAAGGTTCCAAAATGTTTCAATTGGAAAACAAGCTTAACTTTGTTAAGAAGAAGATCAAGGAGTAGAATCATTTACACTTCAAGAATATTTTCAAGGAGAAAGCTAGGCTATTGTAGGAAATCAAAACAAATGTTGATGTAATCATAGCAGTGGGTATGAATGCGGAGAGATTTGAGAAGGAGAAATCTTTAAGGAATGAGCTTGAAAAAATCCTTTCTAGAGAAGAAGCTTATTGGCATTAGAAGTCTAGGGAGTCCTGGTTAAAGGAAGGGGATAGAAACGCATCATTCTTTCATCTATCATCCAAGGTGAGACATGACTCAAATTCCATTCATTTTATCAAGAAGGAGGATGGCTCCATTTTAAGAGCTCAATTAGAGATAAAGGCATATGCTAAGGAGTTTTTTGAGAACCTACATTCACAATCACCTTGCCCTCAGCCTCCAAAGCTTGATGACTTTAGCATTCCCAAACTAGTCAATGACCAACATAATGCACAATTGATGAAGGAACTCACCCTGGAAGAAATACGTGTGGCATTCTTCTCTTTGTTAGGGGATAAGGCCCTTGGTCTGGATGGATGGTCAGGTGGCATTTTTCAACACATGTGGGATATAGTGGGGAAGGATATTCTGCTAGCAGTTGAAGAATCAAGGAAATTTTGTAATGTCCTCAAGGTATGGAAAAATACCAACATTATACTTATCCCAAAGAATAACTCTCCTTCTTCGTTTGAGGAATTCAGGCCTATCTCTTTATGCAACTTTGTGTATAAAATAATTTCCAAAGCTATTTCCATTAGACTAGCCTCTCTACTCCTAGAAATCATTTCAGAGGAACAAGGGGGCTTTGTCCCGGGAAAGGAGACAATAGAAGGTACAATCATTACTCATGAGATTTTGCATTTGATTAAGATGGAAGAGATTCCAAATATGGCTGTTAAACTAGATATGGAGAAAGCCTATGATAGAGTAAACTGGTCATTTCTGATGTATATGTTGGACAAGTTTGGCTTCTCAGCTCCACGGTGAAAGTGGATCACCTCATGTCTTTCTGATGTTAGTATGGAAATTATTTTTGAATGATAGAGAAATTAGTCCTTTGTATCAACCAGAGGTCTTAGACAAGGGGATCCACTATCCCCTTATCTATTTATAATCATGTCAGAAGCTCTAACTTGGGAAATTAGGGAAGCAAACCAGAGGAGGGAATCATATGGTTTAAGGATTAAGAATGTTAACATCTCCTTTACCCATGCCCTCTTCACTGATGACACAACATTATCTAGCTAAGCCTTGGTTCAAGAAGCTTACTCTATCAGGAAGATGTTGAATAAATATTATTTTTTCTCCGGTCAACAAGTTAATCCTAACAAATCCAAAGTTTTCCTATTTAATTCAAATATAAATACTTGAGTTGAGATATTTGCTATTTTTGGCTACAAGGTGGAGGAACTTCCTAACAAATATCTTAGCATCCCTCTGTTTACTGGGAGAAACAAAGGGGGCATGTGGAAATAAGTCATGAGCAAATTAAAGAGTAGAGTTGGGATGTGGAAGGGAAGATGGTTAATGTTGGCTAGGAGGATGATGCTTCTCAAAGCAGTTCTAACTGTAGTCCTGATTTATGTATTGTCTAGTCTTCAACCCCCCAAAACCATTCTAACAGACTTAGAAAAGATCAGCAAGCAATTCTTATGGCAAGATGCCATGGAGATGTGGATGATCCATTTGATATCATGGGATAAGATATGCAAACCAAAGTGTTTGGGGGGAGTTGGTATCATTAATTTAGAACTACATAATCAAGCATTGGGGGTAAAATTAACCTGGAGAATGTATAAAAGGCCCAACTCTTTATGGGCAAGAATATTGCAAGGCAAGTACTTGGATAATGAAGATAAAGAGAGAATCTTCATAGTCTAAAATCCTCCAATAGGTCCCTCAATATGGAAGTTAATTTCTAAGAGAAAAGAGGTTATTCTTTCCCACCTCTCATGGAAGATCAACAACATAGAGAAAGAAAACTTTTGGACCGACTCATGAAATGGTTGGCCCAACCTATCAGCTAGAGATGATCTGAAAGAGGCCAAGACCTATTTAGAACAACATTGGGGTCATAAGGTAAGTGATTATTGCTTTAGTCTAGCTGACTCTCCTCCCTTCAAAGTGACCTAGAAGAGCTTGGAGGAGTGTGATTTCCCATACGATCAAAAAAGACTCCTTCAGAACGTTTTAAAGAAAAGAGTGATCTTATTTTCCCCTCTGGATGATGAGTTGATTTGGGTGGTGCATGACTTTGGATAATATTCGATCAGGAAGGGATATAGGAACCGCACGGTAGGTCCTAAATCAAATTAGCCTTCTCATCTATGTTGGAATGATGCATTTCTCCCCAAGATGGGTGCATTCAGTTGGCTAGACCTCCATGGGTGTATCCTTATAGGTGACCATCTGCATAAATTTCCACTTGGTTCAAATTTAAAATGTGTGCTTTGTGGGGAAAGGGAGGAAAGCACTAATCATCTTCTCCTCAATTACCCTTTTACTAAGGAATGCTGGTTAGGAGTAATGAGAAAGCTTAATTGGGTGTCGGCATTACCCAGATATTGCTTTCTTTCCTTAAAAGCTGGTCTAAACTCAATACAAAATCAACCTTTGCTTGTCTATGGGAAATTAGTCTGATGATGATCCTCTGGCAGGTTTGGAAAGAAAGAAACTTCAGAATCTTTTAGAAATCAGTCTCCTCATTGGCCAAGGTGTGCGAGAACATTAACAAATCCATTTCAGAAGTAGCCATGGCTAAGGCTAGAAGATCCAAAAATCATAATTCATCCTAGACCTCAAGGGATAATGCAATGGTCAAGGCGTGGGCCTACTTAGAACCGATCTCCTATGGGGGTTGTCTACCTATGAAAATGAGACCTACAATGGATGCAAATTACACCTAGAATGCACCCAATCTCAAGTCCAAGGGACCTCAAGATTGGACTAAACTACTAACAAGCTAAACTATCTAATTGCACCCTAAAATAAGCCTATTAGTAGTGATATGTCCTAAATGGATAATAGACTAATCTAAGCTAGTTGAATTGCACTAATAGCTATGGATGTGAGCACTCAAATTGGCAGAATAACTTTGCATAAAATGACTTGTTCCAAATGAGAGGTGGAGGCCTCAATTTATAGATTTTTGGAGGTGGGATTGGAGGGCTAGGATCAATTTGAAGGATCAATCATTGAGACTACTTGAGGATCCTCAAGCAAGGAGAATTGGACAAATGGCATGATTGGATTGGATGAGAAGGTTGCCCCAAGATTCAAGGGATGATCAATGGATGAGAATGCAAGTTTGAATGGATGGATGGCCAAGATTGAGTAGGTGTATGACATTTAAGGACTCATTTATGAAAAGGTAAGGCTTGGACTTTGTAAGGAATTTTAAATTCCATGGAGAGGACAAGTGGAATTTAAAATTAGAAGAATAGTGTTCAAATAGTGCCACATGGAATTTTAAATTGGAAGGAATAGTGACACATGGAGTGGGTGGAAGAAAGAGGACAAATGTACTCAATTTAGAAGATTTGCCCATGCTTCCAAAGTACCACTTGTCATGTACATACGTGTACATTGGATGACAAGTGGACTTCTAGAAACATGGGAGTTTGTAATGATGAATTAATTAAAATTAATTCATATGCACATGGATTAGAAGAAAATAATTATGATTATAAAAAGTAATCAAAAGTGCACAAAATAGGGAATTAAATAAATATGATAATTTATTTAATCTTTGGGATGAACTATAGTCAAAGATATTTAATTTTCAAACTATAGTAGAAGAATTGATTTTTATGACATGATAAAGGTGTAGAATAAA
Source organism: Cunninghamia lanceolata (assembly GCA_027924645.1). Taxonomy (NCBI): domain Eukaryota; kingdom Viridiplantae; phylum Streptophyta; class Pinopsida; order Cupressales; family Cupressaceae; genus Cunninghamia; species Cunninghamia lanceolata. The sequence goes on from BSBN01000193.1 coordinate 14,869,701, forward strand.
TTAATTAAATAATTAAAAATTATTTAATTAATAATTGGATTGGACGAAGTGATGCAGGTGGATTAGGGTTGAATGCATTAGTGGATGAAGTTGGTTGTGACCATTTTTAGGTGTCTACAAGGGCCACCAATCCTTAGCCATGAGCGAAGTAGATAGGTCAAAGGTGAGATGGAAACCTCCAACTGATAATATGGTTAAATTAAATTTTGATAGGGCAAGCAGAGCTAACCTTGGGCCCTCTAGTACAGGTTGTGTCATCATATCCAATGATGGAAAGCTCTTGATCGCCAAAGCTACTAAAATCCCTCCTGACACTAATCATATGGCTGAGGCTTGGGCACTTGTGCATGTTCTCCAAATGGTTGCATCTGTAGGTTTCAAAAATGTTTGGGTGGAAGGTGACTCACTAAATATTGTTAATTGGTTAAAAATGGATGGTCAGAATCATGAAAGGTAGAGTATATTTTAGGCCAGGCTAGAAATTTGTTGCAGGATTTTAACAACTATCAAATTTCACATTATTATAGAGAGGCCAACCATGTGGCAGACTGGTTGGCAAATAAAGCTATCGATCAAACTGTTATCAACAAAATTGCACCCTCTTGTTGAATGTGATCCAACAAGACCTCGTGATACAATGGGAATAGCTTCTTGGTGTGGGACCTTGCAAAACTTGAAGCTAAACCTCTAGATGCAAAGTTGGTTCCATTGATTTTATCACCTAAACTAGACTACCTACTGTTATTCTTAGAGGAAAAGGATAGGAAATGTCAAACTAAACTTACTATAGATGGAGGTGATTCACCAAAAGTCTAAGATTTAAACATGTTGTTGTTCTGACACACAAAACTCAAGAAAACTAGCTAGTCTACACACAACTCAAACTCATTCCATGTTTTACATATCAGCGTTTCATTAGGAGGTTTGATGTTTGGTAGTTTTAGTAGGAAAAGATTGAAATTTTCACAGCTAAGACTTTTATAACATTACATAGCTTATGACCTACACAAAACATGTATTTTCTAATTTAAAGGTATCAAATGAGACATATGTTTAAGGTCATACATTCAATATCACAGAAACATTCATCAACCATTCATTTATACATAGTAGAACAAAAGTTTGAGAAGGTAAAATACTAAATATTTATTGAGAAAAGGTGTTCTTACAACCTAATAAGTCTAAAAACTGACTTGATATGCTCTAAAATGCTTACAAAATGTTGTCATATAGTTGAATGTCTATCTTTCTGAGTTACAGTGTGTTGTTTTAGGCTTCTAGAGCTCAAAAACATGAAAAGAACTACCTAAAAATGTTGCCTAGGGGTCCTATATGTCATCCTAGACATAGGAGAGCATATAGGGACTGAGTATGACCAAGTTATAAAGCCTTAAAAATAGATAACTTACTTTGGACGCCCAAATGCATCAAGTTTGACTTGGTCTCCTCAAAAAGGGTGCTTGACCTCTTCAAGTTCCTTGGATTGTGTTGCAGCTTTTGTAAAGGCTCCTAGATGCTTTGGAGGAGTTTGAACTACTCATAAATATCCTCTAACTATCCACAAACTGCTCCAGCTACTCCTACATGCTTGCATGATAGTCAAACTACTTGCAATGTTGTCACAACTACCCAAACTAGCCATTACATATTCCAAACTGCCTCATAAATGAATGTCATAGCTGTATGTCCTCATTGCCTCTTGTTTTTTAAAGACTTCTTAAATGTCCATCATTGCCAACTTTGTATAATGCTAAATGAATAGTGGACTATCCTACCCTTGTTCAAAATCCTTCATACACTATCCATCCACTGTCTAGTTTTCATGTTTGTACTTCTTTACTATCAAGGAACTATTGGCAAGAGACACTGCTATGCATGACAAGTGTTGTCATTGATGGCAACTAAGTCCTTCCTACACATCCACATTATATATTTTATTCATACCAGAAGTTAGAGTGAAGATTTGTCTAAGCCCGGGTAGTCAGAAATAGAGCATGTAACAAGGCCCGGTATCTTTGTCTGGATCTCTCCGGTGGTAATTCATAGTGTACTGTAGATTTGAAGAAGTGATAAGGATTGTCAGGACTATCTAAATCCAAAATCTTAGCCTCCAGTGATGAAGGATTCAAAAGATATAAGCATCTGAGTATCAGGTTCTAGTTAGTCAGTACAGTTAGAAGAAGAACATGCCAACCTAGCATTTGATCTTGGTCCAGATGAAGAAAAGCTATTGGTTACACCATTTGTGATAATCAATGATATTGGCTGACATGATTAATGATTTGAGAACACAAGATTTTGGTCCGCATTGTTGTTGTGTATGGATTTAGCCAACAAAACAGAGTTCTTAATAAATGTTCTAAGTTTTCTTGATGCCGACTACAGTTGATTGAATCTCTTGATGCGTATATATATAGCCAATTGATTTGAGTCTTTTGGGTGTGAATGTATGATATGATGATGGAGTAAGTGCGAAAAAGAAGAAAGAATTGTGAAAGAGAAGATATCTAAGGACTAGATCATGGCAGAACAATAAATAGGGTTGAGTAAGGATGAAGTGTGTAATATCAGTATTATGTACTTAACCTGAACCAAATTCTTGCATTGGTAGATGCTATTCATCAGTTCAAACACTTTGTAATCTTCTTGTAATCATTTTTGTAGGCAGTGAGCTTCTTTGAGCAGTGAGCTCTGGGCAGTGATCCTGAAGGCATGTGCCTTCCCCATTTGTAATACTTTTAATAGGCTATTAATCTTTGTGGATTAACCTCCACCATGGTTTTCCCTTAACCAGGTTTCCACTTTAAAAATCTTGGTGTCAAGTGTGTTATTTATGTTTCTGCTCATGTGTTATTGATTCATGCTTTCATGGTTATAATAATGATCTGTTAATAAGTGATAGAGAAGAATTAATTATTGCAAGTGTTAAAGTGTTGTGACAACTGATTCACCCCCCTCTCAGTTGTCTGCCCTTATTCCAACAATTGGTATCAGAGTGAGGTTCCTTAGAAGAAGCTTAACAGCTTGAGAAAGGTTTGGGAAGGAGTTTCAATGGGTTCACTCAGAGAACAACTTCAATTGGCTTTAGAAGATCTTGATCAGTCCAAAGTAGAAGTAGATGACCTGAAAGTGAACCTTAAGGATGCTGATGATTGCATTGATTTGCTAAAAGATAAATTAAAGAGATCAATGGAGAAAAGGAAGGAGCTACTTCATTAGCTAGCTAATCTTAGTGAAGAAAATGGCATGAATGAGGCTTTGGAAGAAAAGACAAAGTAATGTGAGAAGTTGACAAAAGAAGTTTATGTTCTAAAACATGAGATGGAATCTGGGGTGATGAGGCTAACCAAAGAAATTGAGGAAAGGAAGAAGACTGAAGAAGACCTAAATCAAACTCTGAAGGAAAGAACAAAAGAATGCTACATAATGGACAGAACAATTGGCCACCTAAAATCTGATCTACAAGAATACATATATAATGAGGAGGAACTTGAAAGGCAAATTGTCACTCTCATACATGACCTAGAAAATACAAATGAATACAAGGATAAGTTCAAGATACGCTCAGCTAAACTTGAAGTGTTTCTTGAGAGTCAGAAGAAGGCTAATGATAAGCATGGTCTTGGGTATGAGAAAGGTGAAAGCTCCGGATCTAGGCAAAGAAATTCTCAATCAAGGAATGGGAGAAACAAACCTAGAAGACCTCCGGTAAGAGAGCCTAATGCTCAAAGATATCAATCTTTCAAAGGTAATTGTTTCAAGTGCAATATATTTGGTTAGAGCTACTCAATGCAAAAGTAGAGTGAATCAAAGTAGTCCATCCTTCTCTGGTCAATGCTTCAATTGCAAGAGGTATGGTCATAGATCCAATGAATGCAGAAGTATGATAATGAATAACTCTAACAATAGAGGAAATGGCAATTCCTTTAATGGCTACTGTTTTGCATGCAATGGATTTGGACACATGGCCAATCAATGCAGATCAAGAGGGAATCAAGTAAATAAGCAAAGAAATGGTATGTGCTTTAATTGCAATAGATTTGGTCATATTGCAAGATTCTGTAGAAGAAGGAATAATAGAAAAGGTCCAGTAAATAGAAACCAAAACATGCAGAGACTGTTGGAAAGAGACACTATATGGATTCATGAATGTTGTCATTGATGGCAACAAAGTTCATCCCACACATCCGCATGACATGGTATGTCTATACCGGAAGTCAGAGTGAAGAATGTTGTGGTCTGGTAAACAAGAACAGAGCAGTCAGTAAGGTCCAATAGATAGGTCCGGATCTCTCAGCAGAAGTATCTCAGTGAAGTGTAGATTTGGGGAAGTCAAGAGGAGTATCTTGACTGATATATTCCAAGGTTTGAGCCTCTGGTGTGGAAAGGATTAAGAGATATGAATGCTTGAATGTCGGGTTCCCAAGTGATAGTGTGAACAGAGGAAGAACTGACTGGTAGAACATCAGACATTATTTCGGATGTGTTACTGATGTTAGTAAAGGTTATGAAGGCATGAATTATGTTTGGCCGACATAATTAATGATTTCTACAAGTATATCCTTGATCCGCATTACTTGGTGTGCAAGGATTCAGCCAACAGATCAGAGTTTGTGAAAAGATTGACTATTCCGGGTGCCGACTAGAAAGGTGATGAAATCACTTGTGTGGATATATATACAAGATGGATTTAGTTATGAGAGGTGTCGTGGTTGCAAGTGATGTACGAAGAAAAGTAGTAGAGCTGAATAAAAGTAGAAAGGAAGATCCAGTATGTAAAAGAAGAGCAGCATAAAGAAGAGGAAAGATGAAGTGCAGCAGATCAGTATACAGAGCCTAACCGGAACTGAACTCCAGCATATGTTGATGCTCCTTATCAGTTCAAGTATTGTAGTACATTATTTATAAATTGTAGATAGTGTGTCTCTTGTAGGCAGTGCGCCTCTTGTGAGCAGTGTGCTTGGGCAGTGAGCCCTAATTGGCAAGTGCCATTTTTGTACTATCATTCTTCTAACAGAGAATACAATCTTGGGTTAATCACCCCGTGGTTTTTCCCTTAACAGGGTTTCCATGTCAAAAATATTGTGTCATGTGTATTTATATTTCATGGTTATGTTTGCTTGTTTGATTTGATGTTGCACTAATTATTAAGAAAGTTCAGAAAGCTGAAATAATTAAGATAACTGATTCACCCCCCTCTCAGTTATCAATAGAGACAAGACAAAGGCAAGGGTAAAGTTGATGTGAATGAGGTCCAGAATGAAATGAGAAAAACATGGGTAAAGAAAGGTGAAATGAATGCTAATAATGGATCAGCACCATAATCTGGTTTTGATAATTCCTCTGGATATTGAATTAGGAGCTCTGGCTCAGGGGAAGCTACTTTGAAAATCTAATTCCCACAGCAAATAAGTGGGCACTTGAATTTGGCAGAATGAATGAAGTTAGAGAAGCCTATTGCAGATCTATTGAAGCTAATTCTGAAACAAAAGAAGCTAATGTGACTGATTGCAGAGCAATTGAAGATCGACTGTATGAAAAAATAGTGTAGCCAGATGTGTTAGGATAGAGCATTTATTACAATGAAGAATTAGGTTTTTCAGAGGATAAAAGGTCATTCATTCAAGCATTTGGATCACTTTGCATTTGAAGAAAGCAAGCTGAAGAGCACCTAAGCTAAGAATTCAAGGATTTGAAGTGCAACCGGCGAATTCATCTACTAACCCTAACTCCATGGAAGAAAAAGTTTGAAAAAGGAGGATGAAGAAAAGATAGATTCTGATGATGAGCTTAAAGAGCTAAAGGCCACAGGCACCAAAGCAATCAAAGTATCTAAAGAGAAGCATTCTAGAAGCAAGATGACAAATAAGAGGCAGAAGTCAGAAGCTAATGTTGAGAAGCCAATTCCCTCTATAAAAAACATTGTTAAGACAATCGCCGTTGATGGGAATTTAAAGCCATTGACAAAATTCTATAATCTTTACAATGATACCAATGAAAGACTTTTGGAAGAAGCCACTATCAAGTACTTGAATGTATTCAATCGAGCATTGGTAGAAATTTTGTCAGAAGTTCCAAAAGGTTTGAGAGATATTCTAGAAATTAGGAAAGAAGTTGCCAAGACAAAAGATATGGAGCTGAGGGAACATGTGTTAACCACTCTATGTTCAGTGATCTCTAGCAAAGAAGCAAATAAAATTTTCAAAGAGGTCAAAAATGAATTCAGGAGTAAGACAAGGATGAACAAATTGATGATTGGAGACATAGATGAAGTTGTCCAAGAAACTAAACAAATTCTAAGGAAAGCATTAGACAAGAACAAATTCTTTGTGGTTTCAGATGAACCTGTTGATGACACATCAGTTCTGGATGAAGAAGAGTAGCAGAAGAATGAGCAAAAAATTGAAATAGATGACTCCTCTGTTCCAAAAGAGTAAGCAATAAACAAAGAAGATGAGGAGATGACAGATAAAACTGATGATGCAGGAGGTATTCAAACTCCTCCGGATCAATCCAGAAAAGAAAATACAAAGATGAATGTTGAAACAAATGATCAAATTGAAGGTGATTCATTGAAGAATAAAGAGCATGAAACAAAAGTTGAGGACCAAGAAGCAGAAAAGGCCAAGGACAAAATTGAAAAAGAATAGATTGCAAAGGTTGATGAAGAGCCCAAGCAGGACAATCTGATTGATAGTACCGGTAAGGATAAAATAGATACATCATCGTTTTGGGAAAGAGACACTGCAGAAGCAGTGAAGGAAATTCTAGAAAGAGACAAACAAATTGAAGAAGATTAGGACATTATACAAGGTCCAATAAATTTTGATACCTTATCTCCAGTGCAAAGGATAAAGTTGGCCTCCATTACTCAAGCTAAAGGTAGAGAAGACTTTTTGAAGTCTCACATAGAAGACAGTGAGCTACTTGGCCTAGCATCAGGAATTTTGGAAAAGAGCATGCCCACTTTTCAGAAGGATTCTTCGGCATCTCCATCCAGCGAATTGAAAAATCTAATAAACTCGGTAAGTTCTCATTTTGAATCTCTAGATAAGTCTGCAGAGGTCAAGTTTCAAAAGGAATTCAATGATAAGAGATTTGATGCTCTAAAGGGGTTGATTGGAGTAGACAGAATGGTGTTGGATGCCAGTGTAAAGAGTATTCAGAATGCTCTTACAGAAGGAGGAAATGTATATAAATTTTTCTTATCTTGTCCTAAAGGTATAGAGGATATTGAAGATAAAATAAAGGAGTCTAAGCAGAAACTATCTAGTATATCCAAATCTTTTGATCCTGTGACAACATTAGTGGCAAGCAAGGAGTGTCAAGCAATTAGCTTGATTGAAGAAATAAAAAGATTGACAAGAGAAAAGGAGAACATTGAGGCAAGGATGAGTGAGCTCCGAGGACTAATTTCTCCCAAGATGGAAGCAATGTTTAATGCTCTCACCAAAGCCCAAGCTGCAGCTCAGTCAAGTGACCCCATTGATTTGTGGACAACAGAATCACAAGCATGCTTATTCAGTGGACACATGTCAATTTTGAACACTATGAAGAAGAGCTGGGATAGTGAGCTGGCACAATTGAAGAACATTTTTTATGATATACTTAAGTTTATATAAATAAGGACTTAAGGATTGTTTGTACATATGCGGCCTAGTATGTAGAATTTTTGTGTAAATTTTTGTTTACGGACCTCACCATTTGCCATTGATGTCAAAGGGGGAGTGAAGAGCAGTGAAAAATGAGGAATCCAACAAAGGGGGAGCATTGGAAAATAGTGAAAAGCATAAGTGTACTTAGTAAGGGGGAGTTGTTCTGACACTTAGTCATTTTTCACTAAGTGTTGCCATCAATTCCAAAGGGGGAGATTGTTGGAAAGAGACACTACTACGCATGACAGGTGTTGTCATTGATGGCAACTAAGTCCTTCCTACACATCTACTTACATATTTTGTTCATACCGGAAGTCAGAGTGAAGATTTGTCTAAGTCCAGGTAGTTAGAAATAGAGCATGTAACAGGGTCCAGTATCTTTGTCTGGATCTCTCTGGTGGTAACTCACAGTGTGTTGTAGATCTAAAGAAGTGATAAGGATTGTCAAGACTATCTAAATCTAGAATCTTAGCCTCCGATGATGAAGGATTCAAAAGATATAAGCATCTGAGTATTGGGTTCTAGTTAGTCAATATAGTTAGAAGAAGAACAGGCTGACCTAGCATTCGATCTTGGTCCAAATGAATGAAAGCTATTGGTTACACAATTTGTGATAATTAGTGATATTGGCTAACATGATTGATGATTTGAGAACACAAGATTTTTGTCCGCATTGTTGTTGTGCATGGATTTAGCCAATAGAGCAGACTTCTTAATAAATGTTCTAAGTTTTCTTGATGCCGACTATAGTTGATTGAATCTCTTGATGTCTATATATATAGCCAATGGATTTGAGTATTTTGGGTGTGAATGTGTGATATGATGATGGAGTAAGTGTGAAAAAGAAGAAAGAAGTGTGAAAGAGAAGAGATCTAAGGACCGGATCATGGCAGAACAATAAACAGGGCAGAGTAAGGATGAAGTGTGTAAGATCAGTATTCTATACTTAACCTAAACTGAATTCTTGCATTGGTAGATGTTATTCATCAGTTCAAACACTCTATAATCTTCTTGTAATCATTTCTATAGGTAGTGAACCTCTTTGAGCAGTGAGCTCTAGGCAGTGAGCCTGAAGGCATGTGCCTTCCCCATTTATAATACTTTTAACAGGGTATTAATATTTGTGAATTAACCTCCACCATTATTTTCCCTTAACTAGGTTTCCACATTAAAAATTTTGGTGTCAAGTGTGTTATTTGTGTTTCTGCTCATGTGTTATTGATTCATGCTTTCATGGTTATAATAATGATCTGTTAATAAGTGATAGAGAAGAATTAATTGCAGAAAGTGTTAAAGTTTTGTGACAATTGATTCACCCCCCCTCTTAGTTGTCTGCCCTTATTCCAATAGGAACTTCATTTGTTCTGCATGAATACTGAGTTATTTGTTCAATTTCATCCTCAAAGTTGAATGGATCATTTTCTAGAGTAATAAGGTTTTCATGTTTCTCTTGTGAACCCTAACTAAAATGTATAGATGAAACAACAGATTTAGAACTTCTAGCTCTAGGACACTTTTGTCCTCAACCCCATTTTGCTTCTGCCTTAGGTCTCTGTGGAAAATGTAGCAGGTCTGTTAAAAGATCTTGACAGTGTTATTTCAGATACTATCACCTTGTCTAGGCTATCAACATTGCCTAAGATCAATCTCTCTTTGATAAGCTCCAAACCTTTCTCTGTAAAAGAACTTCATTACATCCTCTTATCTTTGCTTATGACTACTTCTTACAAACCTTGCTATGACTATTTACTATTACTTTGTCATTGTGAATCATGATTGTTCATTTGATTGCATGACAGACATATCTATTTCTCTGGGTGACTGCTACATAATGTTGACTGTTGCTTTATCAAAGATAATTGTGTTTGTTGTGCACTAATCTTTATGATGCTATATGACTATCACCAGACTCCCTCAAACCTAGAAAGCCAACTAACCCATGACATTGTCCACAATCTATTGTTCCTTCTTGGCTTTCTGTTGTCCTATTTTATATGATCTCTACTCACATGCATTGCCAAGTGATATAGACCCTTGAAATATTAGTAGAGTTTCTTGGAAAACATACGTAGATTGATGCCTCATTTGATGTTTCTTTTAAAAAATCATAATGTTGCTATAGGTTCTTTTAGGGTCTATCAAGACTATTACTGTGAGCAACAAAACATAGAAGAAGACTGTATGCTAGAAGGCCTTGTAAGAGGTTTATAAAGGTTTTTTTGGAAGCTTTCAATAGTTAAAATATCCTTGCCAAGTGTTTGGTGAGGATGTGATAAAGTCTACATCATGACAATGCCCTTTGAAAATGCATTTGATTGTGCTTCCTATGCTTGACACTATGATTGTCCCTTTTTTTGTCATCTGCTCTTTTCTTAGACTTCATGATAGTTCCTTGAGTGTTGTTCAACAAAGTTCCTCTAAGACTATTTCCTTTGTCATTTAGGACTATTTTATTAGTCTTTTCAGGACTATATTATCAATCTTTTAGGACTGTTCCTAAAAGATTGATCTAAAAACTTTGACTGACCTCATCAAAGATGATTGTTCATTATTCACTATGCAAAACCCTTATTATCATTTTTTTTATTTTACTCATAAGACCACTATGAATAAAAGACCTTTGTGATCTTCTTTTTGAGTCTTTTGCCTAATCATGAAATGAAACCTCTATGCCTTGCCTTTAAGGTTCACTATCTCTGTACTTGTCTGACAAAGAGTTTATAAGTTACCTTTTATAATGGCTTTGTAAGTTCACCACCATACCCTAGCATATGCCTATGCATCTACTCTAAAACTCTGTGCCCTTTGTGTCTTTGTGTTGTGAAACTATTTTCGTATTCTCTTGACTAATTTCAATAACTCCATAGTCCTTTGACCCCCTAATAAGAGTAAATCTTATGTAGAGCTATACTCTTTGGCTATCTCCATACTCAAGTATCATCTAGCGTATTGTTTAGAAACCCTTTGTTGTCTCTTGGTATGTTCATTATGAGACAATGTTGTTGCATGCTTACTATAAGCTATCAGACTGTCAAACAATCTATAAGGTTTTTAATAGACCCCTTGGAATATTCTTGACCAAAACCTAGATAAGTTTTACATGGCTTGAAAAGCTTATATGGATCCAAAACTGACTATTAGATTGCAATGAATGACAGTTTCTCCTTAATCTCTTGACAATCTTGCACAATATAGGATCACAATGTCACCCATAAACATCTATTCTTATATGCAAATTACCTCCATGGTTTGATAGTGATCTTTTCAAGCTACACAAATCCTTGACCTCTATACAAACCTCTTTAGAAATGTGTATTATTGTTTATTGCTGACTATCCATTATTTCTTGGCAGTCATGCTATCCTCTTGATTGTTCTTCCTTCACAACTAACTGTTCTTGCTGCAATCATGCTGTCCTCAGAAGTCAGAGGCTACTCCCTTCAAAAATAGGTGACTACTCCTTAAGACCTAGGGTTTGATGAGGATGATTAACAATGAGGACTATCCCTATCTTTCTTAACCTTGCAAACTGTGGAGCACCACTTTGAAAGCCTAAAGACCACTATCCCTCATGTTTCTCAGTCCTCTCTTGGGTAGAATATCCATATGTTGTAGTATAGGGTCTTTTTCCATTCAACACTCTCCTTATCTTCATGAGCTTTTGACCTTGCAAGATAGAGATCATTGCATCTATTCATTGGATCCTTCACACAAACTTTCATTACTGTCTTATGTCTGCATCTTATATTGACATATTTAAGACCCTTATGTTCATTAGACAAACTAATTGTAAAGTAGACCTCTGTTTAAAATTTTAATATCTCATATCAGCTCTGTGAAGCATATCAGCTCTGTGATAGGCTTTGTGAAGATAAACTAAAACCATACACATTTCTAATACTTCAAGGCCTTCCCATGCTCCTTAATATAGCTGACTATTGCTAAAAATAGAGATGACTATTCTTTTAAAACAAAGATGACTTTAAAATAGGGATGACTCTTCTTCATTGTCAACCTATTTGAAACCCTTCAAACTGAATAAAGTCCATGCAACCTATCCTTTTGGATTCATGAAAAACTTTCAACTTCAAGAGCATCATTTCACGTACCTAATCTTGAATGGAAGAATGGTGATGAACTGTAGTAGTTATATGGACACTTTACTTTCAATATTGATGAATATTATCCTTTGTCTCCCTCAAGCTCATGTTCACAAAAGCTTTAGACATACAAAACTTTGAAGATGAAGAACACAATGAAAACTCAAACAATGGGTCTTAAAACAAAGATCTCTTATTCCTCACACCTCCTGCTCATCTTTCATGAAGTCTAGAAGCTTCAGCCTCTTGGTATACTTTCCATCTTGTGGAGCATCCTTTATTAGATAGGTAGAGGAGTTGGTGTCTTGGCTTCAACTAGTTTTGTGGTGTTCAAGCTACACTTACAGCTAATGTGCATCTTTCACAAACTAGATACCTACAAATTAGTATAAGGAAGAAACCCTAAACTTTGTTGACCAGAACCCTAGAAGAGTGAAACTAGACCCGAACTCTTTCTCAATATTCTAACACTTTTCAAAAATGCAACTCCCTCCATTGGAATGTACATGGAGTTTTGAAGAAAATAAGGTTTTAAAAGCACTTTTGAAAGGTTTTATGACATTTTGACTCCTTTAACTCATAACACACACAACTTTACAATAGTAGAAAAACCTTTAAATACATGTATGTATGATCAACTAAAATTTACCTTGTTATAAGTATGATCAAGAGCTTAAGGATCATTTTACATCCATGAAAAGATCAAAAGAAAGACCTATTTCCTTATGAACCAACTTGTGAGACAAGATTTTGACCCTTTCAAAATAGAACTCAAACTCATGATGGCTATTTGGGCCAAGAAGGCACAAAGAGGTAACACAAACCTTTGAGGAATGGATGGTCTACACTTCACAAGAAGATATCTTGACACAACTTAAGACTCTTTTAGATAGAGATGCAATTCCAATTTAATTCTGGGATGGACGATCACCAATGTGGAATCCATGTGCACTAAGTGGTTAAGATTATTAATTCTACGTCACTGCCATGTATGAGGAATAGAGCTCGAAGTGAGCACACCTAGGTAGAACCCCCTATGGTACGTCTGCCAACCTTGGACTTGTTGCAAGTATGAGCAGTAAGTGTTGCCATTGATGTCAACACCTAAGGTCAGCATCTAAGGAAGTTATTTAGATTAGTTTGAGCAAGTGTTTGAGAAGTTAGTACAAATGCAGAATTGTTCTATCTCCTAGAACAGTGCATTGTTTTGCTCTGCATATCTTGTAGATTGAATATCTTTGTCTACGGTTTGAAAGTTATGTTAAAGGATGTCTTTAGTTTCTATGTCTCAAGTTTGAGCCTCTAGTATGAAGATTTGAGTGAGTTCTGTTCACCAGAGTGAAAACTACTTTTCTAAGTATTCAATGGTGACAAGGAGAATGTTTTCTGCTCCGCATCTCTCCGCATTTAAGTTTTATAGTTTGCGGTTCTAGAATTAAGTCTAGGATGATGTTATGTGTCTTCATTTGAAGTGGTTCATGATTTGGTGCTCTGTAAGCAATCTTTTCTTTGTGATAGTGGTTGATAGTAATGTTGAAGTGGTTTAGTTTGAAGAATCTTCTGAATAGAGTGTTTGGAGGTTCTGCAGAAGTTCTTGGTGATTGTAACATGCTTGTGGATGTTTCTAAATCATGTTCCTACTTTTTGATTGGTCTGCAAAGTGTAATTTGGATCATGGTTGAAGCATGTTCCTAAAGGTCTTAGTGTTAACACCAATTTTGGCCAACCTGGTTGTTTTCACTACTTGCAGTTGTGCTTTGAAGTTTGTGAAGCATGTTGTTACATGGAAGATTTCATTTGGGCCCCTACTAAGGTGTGGTGTGTTCTGCATTCATTCCTTTCCACCACAAGAATGTTTAGGTCCAGACCTAATTTGAATATTGGTTAAGTTTGTTGTTTGTTCTGACCTGGAAGATTGTTTCCAAGATTGCGGATGTATAAATATGAGTCAGATGATCGGGAAATTGTGCAAAGTTATTGAGATAGATGAAATGGTTGCATGAGAAGCATCATTTGTTGTAGGTGTGATCTGAATGGTATGATAGTGAGCAGTAAAGAATATATTTTTGATGCAGAGAGGTTGCAATAGATTTAATTGAGTTTGTGGTGGATTCCTGGTTGATGTGAGATTTGTTCTCATTGTAACTATCTTCTTCTATCTTCTTCTACTTGAGGCAGTGAGCCCCATTGGCAGTGAGCCTCTTCCTTTGGCAGTGAGCCCCTTCTTTTTGTAGTGAGCCTTTGGCAATGAGCCTTGTTGTAATTTTGATATATCATTTATATTGTGAGTTAATCCTCACTGTGGTTTTTCCCTCATCAGGTTTTCCATGTAAAAAATTTAGTGTCTCATGTGTGGATGTGCTTAAGTTTTTGATTTCATGCTTTCATGGTTAAATCATAATAATAGTGATTAAGTGGTTGATGTGTTGATGCTTATAAGAAGTTAAGTTTTGGTTACAACTGATTCACCCCCCTCTCAGTTGTCTTGTGCATTTAAACAATTAGTATCAGAGCTAGGTTCCTTGGAAGAAAGCCTAACAACTTGAGGTAGATCTGAGATGGCACACAAGAAGGAGACTCTGCAGTTTGATGGAACAGACTATGCGCTTTGGAAGGTATAGATGAAAAGTCATCTCATTTCTCTTGGTTATAGTGTTTGGAAGATGGCAGAAACAAAATATACTATTCCTCAAAATGGTCCATCATTTGAAGATGAAGTCAAATAGTATGAGTTAAATGGGAAAGATAGAGATGCTCAGTTAAATGCTTTATCTAACACTGAGGTAGTGAAAGTTTTAGATCTGGAAACTGCTTATGAGATCTAGGACAAGATGAAAAAATTATATGAAGGAGATGAATCTTTAAAGAGTGCCAAATTATAGAACTTGAAGGCAAAGTACAAAGCTCTGAAGATGAGTGACGATGAGAACATAACAATCTACATGCAAAAGGTTGATGAAATTGTCAATGGAATTAAAGGTCTTGGAGGAACTATTGATGAGAATGAGTTGGTGCTGAAGATTCTTAGGTCATTGCCTAAATCCTATAGTCACAAGGTGTCTACAATTGAAGAACTTATGAGTGTGAACAAGATTACAAAGGATCAGTTGCTTGGAAAGTTTATTACTTTTGAGATGAGAGAGTTCGGTGATGCTCTGTCAAAGACTGAGACTACTTTCAAAGCCAACACTTCAAAGAAGACTTCAAGATCTGAGAAGTATGTTGTGGAACTAGATGATGACCTTGATGATATTGAAGCCAACTTTGTGGATAGGATGCAAAGAGGTACTGGCAAGTTCAAAGGCAAATTACCATTCAAGTGCTTTATTTGTGGTAAGATTGGTCACTATGCCTCCAAGTGTCCAGAGAGAATTGAGAAAGTCAAGAAGAAATTTGAAAGTAGACCTAGGATCATAAACAAATGCTATTATGTTAGAGATGATGATGATGATGGTGTAACAGATGATGAGTCTAATGATACTAGTGCAAATGAATGCTTGTTTATTGCTATCAAAGAACCTATGTCTACTAATCCTGCTAGCTGTGTGAAGGAAGAAAAACCAGTGGAAGAGAGTTCTTTGTCTGTCTGGCAGGTTGAGAAAGATAAGGATGAATGGATTATTGACAGTGGATGTTCACACCACATGACCGATGATAAAAGTAAGTTTGTAAGTTTGGAAAAGTATGATAGAGGACTGGTTAGGTTTGGAGATGATGCAGCTGGTAAGATTTGTTGAAGAGGGTCTATTTCTTTTGATGGAAAACACAATATAGATGATGTTCTATATGTGAATGGTTTAAAGCATAATCTTTTAAGTGTTGGTCAGATGTGTGACAAAGGGTATGATCTAAAATTCAAGGATAATAGATGCAAGATCATGGAAAGCTCCAGAATAGTGATTTCTACTAGTAAGAAGACTAGAGGTAATGTTTATCACTTGAGAGGAACTCATGATTGTTGTTTGTTGGCTCAGACAGATGAGAGTTGTTTATGGCATAGAAGGATGTGTCATGTCAATTTTGACAACTTGGTGAAGATAAGTTTAGTACAAGCTGTGAGAGATTTGCCTAAGCTTGTGATGCCTGCTAATATTATTTGCAAGGAATGTCAATTGGGGAAATAGACAAGGACAAGTTTAAAGAGTAAAGAACAATTTTCTGCTAGATTGCTTGAGCTAGTGCATACAAATTTGTGTGGTCCTACAAGAACAAGTTTTCAAGGAGACAGGTACTTTATGTTGCTTATTGATGATTATTCTAGAATGACTTGGGTCACTTTTTTAAAAGATAAATTAGAAGCCCTAGACAAGTTCAAAGATTTCAAGACGATGGTTAAGAATGAGTTAGAATTAAGGATCAAATGCTTAAGGTCTGAGAGAGGAGGTGAGTTTGCATCAAATGAATTTAATATTTTTTGTGAAGAACATGGGATAAAGAGATAGTTGTTTGCTCCTAGGACTCCTTAGAAAAATGGAGTTGTTGAAAGAAAGAACAAGATAGTTCAAGAGGCTACTAGGTCAATGATGAAGGAGGCAAACCTACCAGAAGTGTATTGGAGAGAAGATATACATACTGCTGTCTATATTCAAAATAGAGTTTAAGTCAAAGGTAATGGTACTAAAACTTCTTATGAATTGTGGTATGGAAGAGTTCCTACAGTGAAATATTTCAAAGTTTTTGGAAGCAAATGTTATATTAGAAGAGAAGAAGAGTTAGGCAAGTTTTATGCTAAATGTGATGAAGGAATTTTCCTTGGATACTCTACTAAGAGTAAGGCCTACTGGTGCTACAATAAGAGATTGAGAAAGATCATTGAGAGTGGTAATGTGAAGGTTGATGAAGATAGGGAAAGAATATCATATCTGAGTGGTTATGAATCAGACAAACCTGCTATTATAGTAAATGAAGAAAAAGTTGAACAAAAAATAGTCAAGTTGAAGAAAAGGCTTCAAAAAGAGTTGTTAAGACTCCCAGGTATGTAAATATTAATCATTCTAAAGATTAGATTATTGGTGACAAAAGCAAAGGGGTATTAACAAGGAAAATAGTTGGAGAAGAATAGGTGAACTACTGTTTACTTTCAAAGATTGAACCTAAAACTGTAAGTGAAGCCTATAAAGATGAAAATTGGGTAAAGGCTATGAAAGAAGAGCTAATGCAGATAGAAAAGAATCAAACTTGGGAATCGGTTCCTAGACCTGCCAATAAGAATGTGATTCTAACTAAATGGGTTTTCAGAAACAAGATGAATACAAATATAGAAGTAGTAAGAAACAAAGAAAGACTGGTATGCAAAGGATATTCTCAGGTTGAAGGTATAGATTTTGAGAAGACTTATGCTCCTATGGCAAGGATTGAAGCAATAAGAATGTTTTTGGCATTTGCAGCACACAAAGATTTCAAAGTGTACCAGATGGATGTGAAGTCTGTATTCTTGAATGGAGAGCTAGAAGAAGAGGTTTAGATTGAACAACTGGAAGGATTTCAGTCATCAGACCAAGCTGACATGGTGTGCAAATTGAAGAAAGCCTTGTATGGACTAAAGCAATCTTCTAGAGCCTGGTATGCAAGGTTGGATAAGTATTTGTTTCAATTAGGGTTTAGATAAGTATTACCCCTCCTGCTCTAAACTAAGATGCATAGGAAGTGCATCAATCCAGTGGTGCCCAAAGTCTCATTTTTTATCTGGATTGATGTTTTGAAGGCTACCTCTTAGGGGGAGTAGGTAGATGTTGTTAATATAAGTTCTTGATAAAGAGCAATAAGTGTTGCAGTGTTGCTTCCAGGGGGAGTAGTGCAGTGGCTATAAGATCTAAGTTGAGCTTTGATAACTAAAGAGGGAGAGAAGTTCTGGCACCCTTTGCCATTGATGTCAAAGGGGGAGAGAAGTTCATGTGAAAAACTTAAGGAGAGAGATTCTGATTGATGTCAAAAGAGGGAGAAAGTTGCAGCTAGAGAAAGCATAAAGTAAGGGGGAGCAAAGAAGCAAAGCAATTTTGTTTGTCTTGATGGTTTTTCACATCATGTGTTGACATCAATGACAAAGGGGGAGATTGTTGCAAGTATGAGCAGTAAGTGTTTTCACTGATCTCAACACCTAAGGTCAGCATCTAAGGAAGTTATTTAGATCAGTTTGAGCAAGTGTTTGAGAAGTTAGTACAATTGCAGAATTGTTATATCTCCCAAAATAGTGCAGTGCTTTGCTCCGCATATCCTGTAGATTAAATATCTTTCTATGTAGTTTGAAAGTTATGCTCAGGGATGCTTGTAATTGGTATGTCTCAAGTTTGAGCCTCTGGTGTGAAGATTTGAGTGAGTTCTATTCACCAAAGTAAAAACTACTTTTCTGAGTATTCAATGGTGACAAGGAGAATGTATTTTTCTCTGCATCTCTCTGCATTTAAGTTTTATAGTTTGTGGTTCTAGAATTAAGTCTGGCATGATGCTATGTGTCTTTAGTTGAAGTGGTTTGTGATTTGGTACTCTGCAAGTGATCTTTTTCTTTGTGATAGTGGTTGATAGTAATGTTGAAGTGGTTTGGTTTGAATAATCTTCTGGATAGAGTGTTTGGAGGTTGTACGAAAGTTCTTGGTGATTGTAACGTGCTTGTGGATGTTTCTAAATCATGCTCCTACTTTTTGATTAGTCTGCAAAGTGTAATTTGGATTGTGGTTGAAGCATGTTCCTAAAGGTCTTAGTGTTAATGCCAATTTTAGCTGACCTGGTTGTTTTCACTACTTGTGGTTATGCTTTGAAGTTTGTGAAGCATGTTGTTGTGTGGAAGATTGCATTTGAGTCCCTGCTAAGGTGTGGTGTGGTCTGCATTCATTCCTTTCCACCGTGAGAATGTTTAGGTCCAGACCTAATTTGAATATTGGTTAAGTTTGTTGTTTGTGCCAACCTTAAAGATTGTTTCCAAGATTGCGGATGTATAAGTATGAGTCAAATGATTAGGAAATTGTGCGAAGTTGTTGAGATAGACGAAATGGCTTCATTAGAAGCATCATTTGTTGCAGATGTGATTTCAATGGTATGATAGTGAGTAGTAAAGAATATATTTTTGATGCAGAGAGGTTGCGTTAGATTCAGTTGAGTTTGTGGTGGATTCCTAGTTGCTGTGAGATCCATTCTCATTGTAACTATCTTCTTTTACTTTAGGCAGTGAGCCCCATTGGCAGTGAGCGTCTTCCTTTGGTAGTGAGCCCCTTCTTTTTGCAGTGAGCCTTGTTGTAATTTTGATATATCATTTATATTGTGAGTTAATCCTCACCATGGTTTTTCCCTCATTGGGTTTTCCAAGTAAAAAATCTGGTGTCTCATATGTTGAATGTGTGGATGTGCTTAAGTTTATGATTTCATGCTTTCATGGTTAAATCATAATAATAGTGATTAATTGGTTGATGTGTTGATGCTTATAAGAAGTTAAGTTTTGGTTACAATTGATTCACCCCCCCTCTCAGTTGTCTTGTGCATTTCAACAAGACTAGGTTTAATGGGAAGATCCTCCTCTCTCCAGTTAGGCAGTACGCCGTAGTTATGTCCCAATGGTCGTCTGCCACTTGAATTGTAATCCTTCGATCATGATCTTGACACTCTTTATTTTGGGAATTGGATGAGTCTGGTGACATTGGGTTGCCAACTCATTATTAATTTCAAAAGTGATTTGGTGTAATGTCAAAGCTTCCTCGATGTTGTGTCCTCCCTAGACGGTCCCCCCATTCCTCCATTTTAATATCTAGGAGGGATTGGTAGGACGCGCCTTTACTTCTCAAGGTGGTGAATGTCCTCTCCAAGTGCAGTTGACTGAGTGCATATCTATGTATAATCTAGAGCATTTGTTTGGTAATTGCACCTTAATTTATTTAAGAAGCTTTGTATTATGTTATCATATGCTACATATGATTATTCAGCACTACCCTCCTCTCTTCTGTCCAATTGATGAAGCTTATAATTTGAGCTTCTGCAACTATTTGTGGTCTTCTTTGTTTTTTGTTTCTAGGTGTAGGTACAAATGTCCATATGGAGAGAGAGTTCACGAATCAGTGAATTATGTTTCACCCATTTCCATGGGAACTAGTGATTAAGGGAAAAGTGAACATCTTGGATCTGTCTCAAATCTTTGAAATTGATTGCACCTTATCCCAATTTGTGGTAAGGAACATCTATAGCCAGAAATGACTAAATGGCTCAAAGGAACATGAGATTAGATGGTCTGATATCATTTTTGTCTTCCTTTCAAACATGATGGATAATGCTCTAGACCCTAACTATGTTCTCCCTATCGCCATGGGTATGATAAACAAGAAACTTTTCAGTGTGGAGTGTTGGAATGCGGTGCTAGAGAATTATGACCTCATGACTAGAGAGAAGTGTTGATCAGGGGCCTTTTTCCATTGCACCACCTCCTCATGGTGAAGGCATTTGAATGCATCTGTAGGACGATGCAAAGGGGCTTAGTCTGCGGATGTATCAATGAGCTTGACAGAGCACTTAAAGAGCATAGCTTCACAATGCCTAAGGCTTTGAGGATCAAATGTAGAGAGGTCTTTATTGCTATTAGATTTCTTTGACTACATGTCCTAGATCATGCACCACACCTCTCGAGGAGCCTAGCGGCCTTGGACGAAGATACAGATCTAGAGGAGGACTCAATGCAACAAGATGAAAATGAGCCTGCAACGGACGCTAGTACAATTGAGGGCCCTATGGCTTAGGGTGATAGTCTAATTGGTCTTCTATTTTGTTTCCTGTGCTAGGTGCTAAAATGTTTGTTTTTTGTTTTATCTGTCTTTGTGGTTGTAAGTGAATGATGTTGTGTGTACTGTCGGCTCTGTAGATGTCGATATTTTTTGATGTTTTGCTCTGGGGGTTGTTTGGATTAGTTACCACATTCTGTAATTACACTTGTATTATCTTTTGATTAATAGATGTCTGAGGGTCTCCCCCCTCTTTTCCAAAAATAATAAGGCAAAGGACCACTGTGTTACTTTCAAAAGAATACACAATTCAAAGAGAAAAATAATCAATCTAAAATTTGTAAGTGGTGCAATGTTCACACTTCCAGCGTATTCTCTAGTGAGGAATACTACACTTGAAAAAAAAGGAGAATCTAGAGAAGTTCAGATTTAACCAAAACCAAAACATGGACATTGATAATAAATTAGCTATCATCTTTAAAAGATTAGGTGGGAAATGTGGTTTATTATTTCATCTCAATGGAAATATTTTTACTTATTTTGAGAATAAACCATGCATCTTAATATGACCTTTGGCCTGATAGTTAAGCCTCATTAAGAACAAATCGTATGTTCAAATATGCTATAATTTTTTTTTCTAAAAGCCATTTAATATTACAAGTCAACTCATTAATTTGACACATGAATTCTTATTTGACATGATGAAATTGTAAGTGGTAACAATTTTTGACACTACATAATCATGATTCAACAATTTGAATTGGACCTTTGCATTGTTCAATGTTTAGTTTATGTTACCTATATCTCTTTTTATTTTTTCAACCTATATATTTTTTTATTAAAATATATTATTAATTTATTGTGTAGCTGTCCCCAAAAACCCATCCTTGTCCCAAAACTGTTGAGGCATCAAAGTCCACTTCAAACCCTTCTAAGAAGGGGAAGGACACCTTCAAAGGTTCTAATGCTCTGTCATTATAGAAAAATCTGTTGACCTCGTCACAACCAAGTTTAGTTAAAGTTGTGTTGCCAAATGGGTCTCCTCAAAGGTGCTCTCGCAGCTGTTCTCGACCTCTTGAAGAGGGAGAAATTACTCAGGAGAAACGGAGCAAGCCATCTCCTCCCATTCAATTTGACACAAACCCCACCGAATTTCTATAGAATCATTTTTCTTCCTTCGAAGATCTAGATTCTAAGGAAATGGTGGAGGCTTTACTATGAAATTCCTCTCTTGGAATGTTCAAGGTCTAACTAACCTCGCTAGAAAGTACTCTGTTAGAGCTACTATACAACAATATCTTGCAATTGATGTTCTATGTTTGCAAGAAGTTAAAGTTACTGGTTTGTTGCTTTCTTCTACTTGTCATTCTATTTGGCCATCTAGTAAATTATTTTGCACCGATCATGAGGCAGGAAAAGGTGGCATCACTACACTTTTCTCCCCTCAGTGGCAAGATTCAATGGTGGCTCATGGGGTGGACCCCACCCACTAAGTTGTCTAGACATTGCTCAATATTGATAATCATTCCTTTGGGATTATTAATGTTTATGCATTGAATGATGCATTGGAAAGATCTCTTCTCTAGCAGTGGATTGTCAACTCCTTGCTAGTTGCCACCTGGCTTATTTGTGTGGATTTTAATATGGTTTAGATGGTGCATGATAAAGATGGCAATCTACCTTTTCAGTGGCTAGCTGGTGAGAGAGAGGTGTGGTTCTGCATGCGAAATAAATTGGGTCTTTTTGATCCCAATACTGGCCGTTGTCAGTCCCATCCCTTTTGGCATACTTGGTGCAACTTTCGAGTTGGGTCGGACATGATATTTAAATGCCTTGATCATGCCATGATCTTAGCTCAATATTTCTTTTCTTTTTCCAGTTCAGACTCCCTCCTAGTTAAGCCATTAGTGGAAGTGACGTTATCGGACCACTTTCCAATTCAGTTTTGCATTGAATGGCATGCCACTCGCCCATGTGCCAGTAAGTCTTATTTTTTTCTTAACACCTCTTTGCTGACTCAGCAACCTACACTGGCAAATATTGCTACTATTTGGAGTTTAGAATACCATCCACCTCATACTATTGGATGGATACAGTCGTGGAATGATGCTATCACCTGGATTGCGAGGTTTCTTCAAATCTATGGTCGCCAGCTAGCTATTTTTAGAAGATGGTCTCAAGAGGCTACAACTACTGCTTTGAAAGCAGCCACTGAGGCATTGGTAGCTAATCCATTTTCTCCTTCTCTGTAAATCAATGTTGCAAAATTAAGGCATCAAAAGCAAATAGCTGGTAATCATGCTGCCAGAGGAGCACAGCTCAAAGCTAGGTTGCACTAGCTAAAAATAGGAGACCATGCCTCAAAAGAATTATTTCTAGCTCTTCATGCCAGACATTCCTCGCATGGCATTAAGCAAATCAAGGAGGACAATATTGTTCTTTCTTAACTACCTGATATTCTCCAGGCTTTTGTAAGGCATTGTGAAAAAGTTTTCATAGCTCAAGAATAGACTTCTGACCATCATTTAACACTACAAGATTGCCTCACAGTGGTTCCAAATAGGCTTTCTCCAGCCCATACATGCTTATGTGATCAACTATTGACCATTGAAGACCTCAAAGAAGTAGTCTCCTCTATGGCTGATGACCAAGCTCCAGGAATTGATGGTTTTCCCTATGAATTCTACAAAACTCTTTGGGATTGCTTAGGAAAAGATTTACATAATGTTTATCTTGAAGCTTTTCATACTAACTCCTTAGGCAAACTTATCAATCAAGGAAACATAAAATTCATACCTAAGGCTGGAGATCCTAAGGACATTTGTAACTAGCGGCCCATTACGCTCCTCAATGTTTCCTATAAGATCATTGCCAAAGCCCTTTCACTGAAGCTTTGCAATCTTTTGCCTTTGATTGTCCACCCTAAACAAACTGGATTTATTAAATCCAAGTATATTTTGGACAATATCATTGCAGTCTGGGAAGGCATGGAATGGGCAAGAAGCTCTACTCAAAAAGCTATTTTCCTCAAAATTGATTTTGTTAAGGCTTATGATTGCATTGAATGGCGTTTTATTTTAGCCATGCTTGTTTCATTAGGATTTGGTCCATCATTCATTCAATTTCTGAAAATGTTGTTTTCATATGCAGCTGCTTGCACCACTATAAATGGCCAACAATCTCCAACATTTGGCTTGTTTTGTTCCATTTATCAAGGTTGTCCTCTTGCCCCTGCTCTATACATCCTAGCTACAGAAGGTTTTGGCTACCTTCTTGCTCATTCTATTTCACAGGGACTTGTCTGTGGAATTTCTCTACCTAATTATTCCTCCCAATTGGTAAATGGTCATTTTGCTGATGACTCCTTTTTAACTCTAATGGAAGAGGAAAATATAGTGAAAAATGCTCTTGGATGTCTCAACACCTTTTGTTTAGCCTCTGGCTCTTCCATTCAGTGGCATAAAACCTTATGTTATAGGCAATCAATTCTTCCCACTCCACATTGGATCCAACAGTATGGTTGGCACTGGGTTGCTCATGGTAAAATCTTCCAATTTCTAGGCATCCCATTTGCCTTCCAAGACACTTCTACAGATTTCTGGCAAGCAGTCCTTTCTCAAGTGGAACAAAAATTTGCCTTCTAGATCACCAAGCCACTTTCTCTAGCTGGAAAATTTTAGGTTTGTTCTAAGGTATTAGCAACAACTCATGTTTAATATTCTTCTTACTGGGCTCCTTTAAAAGCCTCTTATGTAAAATTAGAAAAACTTTTGAGAGATTTTCTTTGGACCTCTTCTGAGACTCATCATGGTTTTCACCACGTTGCATTTTCACCACGTTGCATGGAGTTTTGTTGCTTACCTCGAGATTCAGGTGGCCTTGGTCTTCTTTCCACTCAACACCAAGGCACTGCTTTATGCGTTAAATAGATCATTTGTGCTCTCACTAGCAATGAGGCTTAGAAAATTCTACTCTGGCACGATATTGAAATGGGACATGCTATTCGCAAATCTGCTTGGAAGCGACTTGGTTTCTCAACCATACTTGTAATGAAAGAGCCAGTGCAAATCTCAGGCACCTTTGTTCCTAAGAGCATTTGGAAAGCTTGGGAGAAAGTTAAACCCTGGCTCCTCTGGACAGGGGCTGGGTTTTGAGATGGGCTCACATTCAATCAATAGAACATTTGGTGGTCACCCTTGCTAGCTAGTGCAAGCCAGCCATTAGCCAAATTGCCTTGGTTAAAAGCTCTAAGATTTCATAAAAAGGGTATCCAAACTCTTCAAGACATTTTTCATCAGCCCACCATGAGTCTTATATCATGGGAAACTCTTCGAGTTTGATTTGGTCTTCAAAGTCATGATCAAGCCACCTTTGCTGGCATTGTGGATGTCATTCCACTAGACATGATACACAAGGTGGGAATTCAATCCATCAAGCCTTGGTGGAAGGACTAGAAGTGGTATCCAGACACCCCAATGCAAAATTATAAGCCTCAACTTGGCTACAGTTGGCTTTCACCTCATTTGCCAATGGTAGACACTCTCAATAAGCAATGGCTCCTCCACTCTTCAGTGTCTACCTGGCACAACAGATTTTCTACTGTGTGGTCAACCATTCTTGAGCCAAAACTTGCCCACTTTGTTTGGCATCTTCTTTTTCAAGGTTTACCAGTAGGGGCATGACTAAATTTCATCTCAGGGTTCAGGATCCTCATTGCCCTTTTTGTGGACAACCTGAGACTTTTCAGCATCTCTTTTGGTTTTGCACCAGGGCTCAGCAAATGTGGCTATGGATACATGATTTCTTTAGACCTTTCAGACCAGAGCCTCTCTCCTGGAAAATGATACTTTTGGGTGACTCTCCCAAATTCCCTGCAAGATTTACTCAAATTTGGCATATTTTTAGGGTGGAAATCCTCTTTACTATTTGAAAGGATCGCAATTCCTGCATATTTTCTCAAAGTATCATTGGTACATCTGTTTCTCTCTATGCTAAAGCTATTATATGTTATAATGTTCTACTGCAGATTCAAGTTCAGGCAAACAAAGTGGCACTTGAGGTTTCACACTTACAGGAATTATTGGACCATTGGGGCAATGCACCATGCACAGTGGCACATGTACCTCCCTCTCCTTCCCGCTCACCTTCTCTAGGCTAGCAATGAAGAAGTGGCTCTGCCAGGGACTCTCGGCCCCGTTCTCAGCCTCCTCCTCGATGTGGATCTCACCCTCGCAGGTGATCTTCCTCTCCACACAATCGAGGATGGACTTATGGTTGTCCTGTGGGAGATTCAACTAGCAATGCAAATTGGCCCTCTGGGGCTTCCACCCATGGTGCTTTCAATCCAACCAATACTGGTTGGGACACCAGTAAATTTCTACCACGTCTGGATCTAGCCATTTCACCACAGCGGGAGAATATAAAATGTAGAAAATGAGAATGAACAGAATGATGGTTGGGCTCTACCTAACATCATCCCAGACCTCGCAACAGTATGGGGCAATTCGGAGGACAAGGACCCTCCATCAACTGGCACTGCATTGGCTGCTTAATTTTTATTTCTGTTTTGTTTTTAAAACATTTCTATTATTTAATTTAGGGTAGTTACCCTTAGAACTTTCTGGGCTATGCCCATATGACTCTAATACTTTGGGGTGTACCTTTATACCACCCAACCCATTTTTATATAAGTATTTTACTTATCTTATGATAAATAGATAATATCACATTTTCATTTAAAAAAAAAAAAACCGTCCCCAACCCGTTGCTATAAACTCATATAAACATGTTAATTTGTACGTATTCAAAACTTCCAATCACATGAAAATCCTTTGATTTAAGATGAAAAGTCAATATGCATGTTTCCCTTGCCATTCCCAATGAACTACCATTTTGCATTCATTTAGTTACCTGATGCTATTATATGTAGTACAAAAATCCATTGATTCCATGTAAAAAAAAATACCAATTAGAGATTAGAATTCAATTATTAAATATGTAGCAGGTTAATAATTAATGTGTGCATACCCATCCAAGGAAAAATAATCTCTTATATTTGTTTGAACAAGCACAATTTCTATGCAAGTGATTAATAATTAATGTGTGCATACCCATCCAAGGAAAAATAATCTCTTATATTTGTTTGAACAAGCACAATTTCTATGCAAGTGATTAATAATTAATGTGTGCATACCCATCCAAGGAAAAATAATCTCTTATGTTTGTTTGAACAAGCACAATTTCTATGCAAGTGAGACCACTCAAAAACACATGGATTGCTTGTAAAGCACACTATTTAGAATCTTTCATGTGGGTGAGATTGGAAGGTTGTATTGACTAATTACTATCAAAGTTGGGAGGAAATAAAGAAAGGATGAATATTATTTTACACATAATAAAAAAATATTAAAGTTATCTTTGAGGATTTTGAAAAATATTTTTTATTATATAAAGTTAGGTGAGATTGAGAATTTAATGTTACATTAAATGTTTGAAGACATAATACACTTAACAAAATGTTTGACCCATAAAGTCATCTTTGAGGATTTTTAAAAACATTTCTTATTGTATTAAGTTGGGTGAGATTGAGAATTAATATTACATTAAATTTTTTATGACTTAATACACTTAACAAAAAGTTTGACAAGTCATCTTTGAGGATTTTTAAAAACATTTCTTAGGATAAGATTGAGAATTTAATGTTACATTAATTTTTTGATGATTTAATACACTTAACAAAAAGTTTGACCCATAAAATCATCTTTGAAGATTTTTAAAAACATTTTTTATTGAATTAAGTTGATGAGATTGAGAATTTTATGGATTCCAACTTTTTGTTAAGTGTATTAAATCTTTAGACATTTAATTAAAAACATTTTTTATTGAATTAAATTTGATGAGATTGAGAATTTTATGGGTCAAACTTTTTGTTAAGCGTATTAAATCTTCAGACATATAATTAAAAACATCTTTTATCCAATTAAACTAGATGAAATTGAAAATTTTATGGGTCAAACTTTTTGTTAAGTGTGTTAAATCTTCAAACATTTAGTATAACATTAAATTCTCAATCTCACCGAACTTAATACAATTAAAAATGTTTTTAAAAATCCTCAACCATAACTTTAATATTTTTTATTTTATATATATTTTTTAAAATAATATTCATCCTTTCTTTATATCCTCTAACTTTTATAGTAAACGAACTTCGTTTAATCAATAAAACCTTTCAATCTCACCCACATGAAAGATTCTAAATAGTGGTCTTACGACCAATCCATGTGTCTCCCGCTGATTTCACTTGCATCAGAAATAGTGCCTGTTCAGACAAACGTAAGCGATTATTTTTCTTGGACAGGTATCCGCACATTAATTATTAACGTGCTACATATTTAACAATTGAATTCCAAAGGCATTTTCTTGAGGTGCAATCAATGGATTTGTGTACCACATATAATAGCATCAAAGATTTGGGATTCTGAGTATGATGATTAAATGAAAATAGCAAAGGAAAATGCATATTTTGAATGTGGGTTTTTTTGGTTAATTTGCTTGAAGATGAAAGGATAGTAAAAACTGCAGATTATTTGATCAAGATCTCCAGTAAAAAATAGAGGATTATTTGATCAAGATCTCCAGTAAAAAATAGAGGATTATTTGATCAAGATCTATAGTAGAAAATAGAGGATCCTGAAAGAAAGAAAGGTCACATAGGCGTGCCTACCTGTCCCAAACTTTTGTACTTACAGCATGGTTATAGTTTTATAGTCTGTTTAATCATGTATGATTGACCTACAAATTTAAGAATCTACTGATTGTAGGGATCCAAGCGAAGGATTTTCATGTGATGGGACTGCTATATATTGGTTTTATATGTAGTGAGTTATAAATGATTTAGTGTGAGAAAGATTGAGAGAGTTAACATGGAAAGAGCGCAAATGGACATGGTGGCCCATTCCATTTCTCACATTGTATTGAATAATGTTCTTTTAAGTGCAGTGTTATTCGCTACAATGTGGATAGTATCAAGAGTGTGGGTGAGTCCTATAAGTAACAATAAAATAACTTCTCTCAAATTACCACCAGGATCTACTGGATGGCCTTTGATAGGAGAAACCATTACTTTTTTCAGAGCCATTAATTCTACTCATAATCACCCTCGTCAATTCTCTATGGAGCGAGAAGAAAGGTAATAATAATATTATTATTATGATTTAAATTTCCATGTTTTTAATGATAAGAATAGTTATGTTGATATAGGAGCCTTATCAATTTAGGATATGTGAAGGCATATTTAATTGAGCCTAATATTATGTAAAGTTGAGCATTATTAAATTCACTTGAATTTATCTTTTTTTCAACAATTTTGTCCATTGGTAGATAGTTTATGAGTAGATTGTATTCCTTTCAATAGTACAAATGATTTAGATTTTAAAATTTTTATTGGTTGAGAGAAGCTGCTCCCAAACTAATGTACTTAAAACAAAAATAAAAATGTAGGTATGGGCCAGTGTTTAGATCTAATTTGTTTGGAAGTGCAAAAACAGTTGTATCGGTAGATGCAGAATTTAATAAATATGTGTTTCAAAATGAGGGAATGTTGTTTCAAGCCAAATACACCTCTACTAACAATAGTCTATTTGGCAAATATGGTATGGTCACCGTTCATGGAGAACTCCAAAGAAAGCTACATGCAATAGCTGTTAACTTATTGAGGTTTGAGAAGATGAGCTCTGATTTCATGAATGACATACAAAAAGCCTTGTCTACAACAATGGAAAAACGGGTAGATATGAGAGAAGTCCATCTCCAACACGAGTGTCACAAGGTGAGCATTTATCTTTTTGTCTCAAAAATGGTTGTTTTTTCACCACAAAGTGAATAATAAATATGAATTACTTGTAGATTGTTTTAAACTTGATGGGGAAAAAATTGTTGGACTTACCTCCTTCACAAGAAATAGATGGAATTTGCAAAGCTTTTAAGGATTTTGCTAGGGCTCTTGTTTGCCTTCCAATCAACATCCCAGGATTCACTTACTCGAAAGGAATGAAGGTGAGTACATTTTTTTATTTTGTTAGGGTCTTATACCACTAAGCTACAATCCCTTAAATGTTATATTTTTAATATTTATTATAAATTACATTGAACCAACAATCAATTGATTGAAAAATTATTACAATTTTCAAGCAAGAAATGTTGTCATAAGAACAATTCATGAGTGTATAAAGGAGAGGAGGGAGCATCCAGAAGTGGAACGAAATGATCTTTTGACCAAACTTTTGAAGGATGGATATCTTTCTGATGAAATGATAGTAGATTTCTTAGTATTTTTCCTATTTGCAGGATACAAAACATCCTCCACAGCCATGGCATTTTCTATAATGTTTCTCTCACGAAACTCACAAGCTCTCCAGGAATTGAGAGTGAGTGTACTAGTACATAGTAGCAGGTCTAAAAATCTAATAATTGAAACTTTGTAACCTTTTGAACATCATTTCATAATACTAATCAGAACATGATTCAAATTTTACAGGATGAACATGATGCTCTATTAAAGTCCAAAGGCAATGAAAAGATAACATGGGAAGACTACGAGTCGATGAAATTCACTCATTGTGTGCATAAATGATCTATTGCTTTTTCTCTTAGTTTAAGTCATAGTCAACACATAACTTATAATATCATGTAAATTTCTTCATGTAGGTAATAAAAGAAACTCTTCGTCTTGGTAATGTTGCTCCACTACTCCCTAGAGAAGCCAAAGAAGATATAAAAGTAAAAGGTGGGATGGCTTGAGCTAAAAATGTTTATTTTATTCTAAATTAGCTATAGTTTTAGTTTTCATTAAATATATCTTGGAGATTAACACACTAAATCAAATAATTATCATTGATTTTGTAGACTTCGTGATACCCAAAGGATGGTCAATCCTTGTATTCTTGAATGCCACCCATTTGGACGAAAAGTACTACTCTAAAGCTCTTACATTCAACCCATGGCGTTGGCAAAATGAGGGTCATGTATGGAAAAGCACTAATACTTTTGGTTTTTCCTAAAGAAAAAACATAAATTTATTTAATTGATAGATGAAATACTAACAATAATGGACCATATTCAACATGTAGGAGTTATCCGACAAAGCATGGTTTATGCCTTTTGGTAAAGGTGGTAGGCTTTGCCCAAGACATCATTTGGCTAGACTAGAGATTGCTCTCTTCCTCCACAACTTTGTTGCAAAATTCAGGTAATCTTTCTTTCTTTCTTTCTTTCCAAAAAATATTTGATACCCCTCATTCCTTGACTTTTAACTAAAGAAGATTAATTAGACTCATGTATCTAATAGAAACTTTATGTTAGAATTATATTCAATTAAAACTCTTTGAGGATCTAGAAAGAGGTTGCATTTGATTGATTTATTGATAATCTTGTAACAAACATTTTATCTTTAAAAAACATTAACATGTATTATGGTGTTGCCAGATGGGAGCAGTTAGAAGATGATCATATAAGCTATTTTCTTGCTCCTACATTGGTGAAGGGTCTTCCTATTCGTGTTTATTCACATTCTCTCCAATCTGTACATGGGTTGATATGATGAAATAAATTCTTAAGTGTTCATCCATTGTTTCTTCCAATCTTATGTTCAGATATTTCTTTTTTTTCCAAGTAATATTTTCCTTCAACTATTAATTATCATGTAATCTATGAATATTTTTTTTAAGGAAAAATATATTATCATTCTATATCTATGAACAAATATATGTATAACTTATTTGAATTTTAAATTATAAGCAACTATTGAAATCTATTGGGTGAATAACATTAACTCTATAAAAATTTAATTTTGTCGCAAGTACCAATTAAAGGATGCTTGTACTCCTATATTAAAATCTTTTAGTACATGACGACATAATTCATTGTGGACTTAATTATTCTTTTAAATCAAAATTAATATTCTAAATAAAGGTCATTAATGTTGTGGCTATGTGTTTTTTAATAAATATTTATTTTATAAGCAAATGTAGTTTTTAGCCAATTTAATATTAACTAAGCATGTGATTTGTTAATTTAATTGAAGACACTAATTCAAATTAATTTATCTATATTATTAATAATAAATTATAATGATGGTTGATTTATATCACATCTTTGTGATCAATTATTTTAATTAAGATAATTGAACAATATTTTGCAAGCCATACCAATGAAGAATTTATTCAAATATCAAGTTGAATATAAAATAAAATTTCTTTACAATTTATTCAACCAGATTGTATGTAAAAGTTCATATATATTCTTATGCTTAACCATATATAGTTTTTAACTTATAGGGAACACAAAACTCAATTATTTATTAGAATGAACAAAAAATAAATTTATTTTGGCATCTATTTACTCTATTTCATAATATGAGTGAGAAACTTGTTGGCAAGTCAAAATTTGCACCAACACACCAATGCCAAAATTATGTTAGAATGGCACCCTTTCTCATGAAAGGAGATAAATCTCTCCAAGGTTAATGTTACCAACTCATGGTAATTTGAGACAAATTTATAGGGTGATCCATGAGTC
This sequence comes from Cunninghamia lanceolata, assembly GCA_027924645.1. NCBI lineage: Eukaryota > Viridiplantae > Streptophyta > Pinopsida > Cupressales > Cupressaceae > Cunninghamia > Cunninghamia lanceolata. Next base: position 14,901,726 of record BSBN01000193.1, read on the forward strand.
AACATAAGGGGCCTACTTGTATGTTCATCTAAAACTAGGTAAATTGGTTCTATATGAAAATAATATATCAATGATTTATTATTTGCTACAGTTTGCAAGAAGAACAATAGAAAATGAAATCTGATCTACAACTAATTTAGTTTTCTCTACCCAAACATCAAAGAAAATCAAAGGAGAGGACATGGTATGGAGAAAGAGATAACTAGAGAAGTGAATCTACATACAAGAACAATGCAATGTTGTTATCAAGTCAAATAAATTCTACCCTTTAAAATCAAATCATAAAAAAATTGGGATTCCCACAATCAGGAATATGATTGGTGTAAGAGTCTAAATAAATAATACAAAAGATAAGTTTGATTATTCATGAGGTCACAAGTGTATGTTGGGACATGGGGTTCTATTCACATATGGAGCAACTTGGGTGTGCTATTCACGTGCAAAAATATTCTGTGATAAATTCTTGAAGAGAAAGAATTTATTTATAGGTTGTTAAACATTGAATACAAAATGAAATGTAGTAAGATACAATGATTTTTAGATGTTGTGATATAGTAGGTAGCTAGGAATATATGTTTTGATACTATGGTAGCAACCACAATTCATTTGAAGGAGAACTCTTAACCTCATACTTAGTTAAGTGTTGCTAGGAGCATGAATGTCAATGCAAGTGCACTTGTAGGAGAGATGGAGTTCATGGGGCACAATAAACGGGAGCATGGTAATGCTTTATAAGATTCAACACAATGTACTACAAGTAGTCAAAAGTCATGAAATGTTTGTATGTGTTATTGCAAACTTAAAGTTGGTAGTGGTGGCTATACTAGAAACATGTGTACACTGACAATGTTTGATGAGTAATTATTGCTTCATAATGTACGACGATGGATATATATACACAATGATTAGCCACATGGAGATATTATGTTTGGTAGTATGTGTGGTATGTAGACATCATGGTATGATTAGGATTTACTTACTTGACTCTTAGAATTCCATAGATTGGTTGGACAGTTAGACGGTTGGTATTCCATGATGAAGCCTATATGTATCTTCTCATGTGAATAAGCCAAGGATGGACATGAACATGTTGGTTAGTATCTAGATAGAATGTCGGTTTGTGTAAGATGTCAAACTTTAGATGATTGTAGAAGAATATGTTGTAACTCTAGATTGAGAATCTATAAAAGACTTGTATTGAATCTTTCAATTTTGAATAGTATAACAATTATTACATTTTGATGGTTTGTTTTTCTCCCATAAGGGTTTCCCACATAAATATTGGTGTCTCATGTAATCTAGTGTTTGCATACAGTTCCATTTACTTTTGTCAAATTTTATTAGATAGATATGGTAAATACTATACTAAATATTTTTTGAATCCCATAATCATAAGTTTATGTATCCCAATCTAGTGGTTGTCAGTAACATTGGTACTAATCCACAACATTTTGTATTAGAGTGTAAGTTGTTCTTTGAGAAATTACTAATTCATTGGGAGTCCAAACCCTAACATGTGTCATGGTAAGCCTTATAATAGTCACTTCGTTGCAGTTCATGTATAACTAGTCACAAATAAGAACTTCATTCAAAAGATTTTGTGAGAAGATAGAGTAATTTTAAATTTATGGCTAGCATATCAAGTCTGAGATTAAATGGTTCAATGGTCAAAACTTTGAACTATGGAAATTGAAAATGGAAGATCTTCTAGTGGAGAGAGATCGATGGGTTGCAACATCTTCTTTGCCTAAACCCTCAAGGATGTTTGATGGAGATTGGGTAAAATTGGATAAAAAGGATAGGAACACTATTTGATTATGTCTTTGAGATTGTATACTTATGAGTATGTATGAGGAGTAGACTACTCAATCATTATGGTAGAAGATAGGTACATTATATCATTCCAAGAGTCTAGTTAATAAACTTGTCTTGAAAAAGTTTTATTCTCCAAAAGTGAGAGAAGGAGACTCAATAACTAATCATTCAAACACCTTCAATATATTGTTAAGTCAACTTGTGTCAATAGGAGTCAAAATAGAAGAAGAGGCTAAACGTGTTGTATTACTTTGTTCCTTACCTGATACATGGGAAAACTTGATAATGTCTATTAGTAGTAATGTTGTGTCACTCAATCTAGAGAATATCATAGAAATTTTGTTAAGTGAAGCAATTAGAAAGAAACCCATGGATGAAACTTCTCAGAATGCCTTAGTTGTCAGAGGAAGATCTAAGGAGAAAGGGAGTAAGAAGAAGAATGGGGATAAGAAGCCCAAGGGAAAGGGAAAGCCAAAGTATCTCTAGGTAAACAAAAACTAAAATTTTGGACTTGTAGCAAGAGAGGTCACATTAAGACGGATTGCAAGTCCAAGAAGAAGGATGATTCTTCTAATATATCCTCAAATAATGATGAATATAGTAGTTATGCTTTTATTTCTACTAATGTCATTGGTAATGACTCTTGGTTGTTTGACTTAGGTGCATCTTATCACATGAAACTTCATAGAGAGTGGTACTCTAAATACACAAAGTGTAATGAAGGTCATGAATTTCTTAGTGATAACAACTCTTTGAAGATATTCAGTTGAGGAAAGGTGAAGATAGCCTTCATGGATGGAATAGTGATAATACTCTTAGATATTCTACATACTCTAGGTTTTCCTAGAAATCTTATTTATATATCTAAAATGACTGACTTGGGGATACATGTTACCTTTAATGGTAAAGGTTTTAGGTAACAAGAGGTAGCTTGGTTCTTGCTAAGAGATTATGATATGGTACTCTAATCAAGTTGGATGCATCAATACTACTATGGTGTGCCAATGTAACTCAATCTGATTTAAGGTTGTTGTGGCATCTCAGAATGGTACATTTGAGTGAAAAAGTTTGAAAGCCTAGTGGTAAACAAACATATGGTGGATGTAATTATTGATTATTCTATTGGTATTAACTTGTGTGAACATTATGTGTTAGGAAAGCAAAATAGAGTGTGATTTGTCTTTAGAAGTACAAGAGCAAAGGAGATTTTAGAGGTGATACATAGTGATGTATTTGGTCCTATGGATATCTAGTGTATTGGTAAGTCTCTAAATTATGTATCATTCACTTATGTATATTCTAGGTACTCTTTGGTGTATTTTTTTTGGAGAAAATCTTAGTTATTTCTCAAGTTCAAGGAGTTTGGAAATCTAGTTGAGAATTAAACCAATAAGAAAATCAATGTTCTTAGGACATATAATAGTGGTGAATTCTACTCAAAGGAGTTTGCAACATTCTACAAACACACTGGAATTGTGAAACAAAGGATAACTCCTTATACACCATAATAGAATGGAGTGGTTGAGAGGTTGAATAGAAACTTATTAAGTCAACTTAGAAGTATGTTAAGTAGTGTTGGTCTAGAATAAATTTTTTGGGCTAAAGTAGTAATTACCACATGCTACTTGAAAATAAGTCTCCTACTTCTACGAGCGGCTAGAAAAGAAGACACCGTATGAAATATGGACTGGTAAAAAACTAGTTATAACACATTTGAGAATGTCTAGTTGTGAGGCATTTATTTAGGTGTCAAAGGAAAGATGATCTAAGTTATTGTTGATGTAATTAAATATTTAATTACATTTTAATAAGTTTACTCAGGTCTTTTTTAAAAACTTAGGGTTTTCTATCTTGTAATTATAAAAGCAAGATGTCATATGTAATTAAAAATCCAATTTCATTATTGCATACAATATTTTACAAATTCATGTGCTTTTCTCTTTTCTCTTATAGAAGGTAAATCCTAGGTTTTTTAGGTGATACTGGCAGCTTGAGTCAATCAGTAACTCTCACATGGTATTAGAGCTCCAGATCTGCAAGCCCCTTCTCAAATCTAAGAAAAATTTAGGAAAGAGATTTTGCTAAGTGCATTTTTTGGGAAAAATGGACTTCACCATTGAGCACAGAAGGCCCAAAACCCCTATTTTCATATAAGGCACTCTATATTTTGGTGACAAAAAAATTCTGGGCATTTTTCTAGGTTTCAAGAAATCCAAGGCTACATAATCCATATGGCTTGTGCAAAATCCATATAGTCATATGATGCCTCAATTTTCATGCCATTTTTTTTGAATTTGTCTCAATTTTTTTGTTACCATTTCTATGCTTCCTCAATTTCCATGTTGCCTCAGTTTCTGTGTCACCTCGATTTATGTGCCCTCATGTGCATACCCTACTAGGGAAATTTATTTTTGGAGGCCATAACTTGAGCATACTAAGTTGAAAATTGGCAAATGAATAGGTTTTGGAATGGTATCAACAAGATCTACACATTCATCTATGTACTTTTTTAGATTTAGTCACAGGTATCTTTTATTTAGTTTGTCAATTTTATGGCTTATGTTTGATATTTTGGATGTTTTGGCTCTTGGAGACATTCTTTTTGCTTTCATGGGCTTCATTTATCAGCATAAATCTATTTTTGATCTCTAATTTAGTTATTTTAGGAGGTATCATAGGTTTTTCCACTCATACTTTTATGGTTATTCTAATAAAGGGTAATTATGAGTCTTGGCAAAAAGGCATCCTAACACATCTCAAGGGGCTACATCTTTTGCCTTATCTTTATGGGCTCATACCTGAACTAGATACACCTCAGAAGAAATCTATTTGGAGTAACAATATAGATGATGACACTTTGTGTGCTCTTTCAGACCTTGAGTGTCCATGCACATTTTGGAAAAGCATTTGGGAGTTGTATGAAGACCCCCATATCTCACCATTTCTAGATGATCCTGCTACAAATTACCTCATTCCACTTGGTGATGTATATTTCATACCCTATGTGATGATGATACTTTAGAGGAGATTGAGTATATTACAAGTCTTGATTGTTTAGATGAATCAGAGACTTCTCTTCCTTCCTCTTATCCTTCTATCAAAATCACATCTCCTTTATCACCTATTACTACATATGAGTCCAGGGTTGCTTCTTTGAGAGCTTCCAGTGATTCCTTGTAGTAGGACATAATAAATATTCTAGAGATAGCTTATTTAGATACATATCTACCAGATATATCTTGCTTTTTTGTAGAGTCCCACATTACAAATTTTGGAGATACTTTGGAGGGTATTCAGTTCCTCTTTAATGACAGCTTCGATGGAGTTGCATCACCATCATCTTCTTTAGAGATTGTTCTTCATCCTTCTATTTAGTCACAGTTTGGTAGTGGATTGGAGACCTTTGAGAAGTTTTTAAGAGAGTCATTGTTGGCTTTGGATCATGTACAGAGTTCAAAGACATTTATCCTTCTTCCAACATATTCCTATCTGAAATGGGAAGACATTATGCACACATATATAGTTCTATTTCTTCCCAAGGGGAGAAAATTTGTTTAACATTCATGGGTCTTCATTTTAATCCTTTGTCGAGAATCTACTAGCACTGCAAGAGTCATCTTGAGGAGCGGTTGCATGGTCTCTCTTCTCATTTTTGTTTTGGGAGGGAGCATTTCCTCGCATGGGATTTCATCCTTCTCACTTATGGGGGATTATAACCAGACCTTCTCTCTACATCCTCTCTTATGGGGGATTGTGTTGTAATGTGTCTAACCTTAGGTCTTCTTTGTCAAAAGTTCTTTCCATATCTTCCAAATAGGTGTTAAGATTTCCAATCCATGAGTGCCTTGGTAGTTTAATGTGTGAGATTCCCCATGCGATATAGTTTATTTGTCATGATTTTTGAATGGCATTTATAGGGTGATTTTCTTGTATGTCATCTATTGTTTATAGTAGAGTCTCATTGGATGTGGTAAGATGCGGTGATTTTTTCTCTTCTATGTATCATAAAAATTCTTTTGAACCTTCTAATTTTCTATGTTTTTAACTCTGGTTCTTCCCTAAGCCAAACATTTAAAACATCTTCACTATCAGTACTTTCACTGCCACTTTCAATTGCTATCTCACCCTCTAAGTTAGGCTCTTCTAAGGATTCTAATTTAAGTATCCTGGCTACCGAATAGAGGATTTTAGAGTCTTCATTGCCATGTTCCTCTTGGGCTATTTCTTCTATTTATACATTGTCTATGTCTATGCCTAAGGGTATGTGAACTATTCTATTATCATTTGCAAAGGATATTTCTTTCCTTCTTGAATCTACTATACCATTTGTGTTAACAAACCATTGTAACCCTAATAGTGCATTAAAAATATCAAATGGTTCTTTCATAGCAACAAATTCAAAATTGACAACTTGTTTTTCCCCTAGTACATTAACTTATACCTTTTTCCATGTTCTTATTGTGCCCATTGATGATCCATTAGCTAGACTAATGTTGTATGAGTTTATTCCAATTTTGATTTTCTTAGTTGTTCCCAAACGCTCTTTGAGAGCATATTTACATCTTCTCCTAGATCTAGCATCACTTGTTTGATTTTGTTGGAACACACTGGATCACTGAGAGGGGGGGGTAAATTAGTGATCTATAAAAACAACTTAATCTATCTCAAACTATTCACAATGCATTATAAGACCTTGACATCACATAGATAAACACCACAACACAAGTATGTACATGGAAAACCCTCACTAGGAAAAACCACATGAGAAATGCTGCTTGGATCTATTGTCAAAAACTAGCCTCCAAAATCTCATTGATTAAACTATAGGCCTCACTAGCACAATACTCATTGGATACAATGAATGCCTCACTAACAATGAATAGGGAACCAACTCTAGTACATGAATATGAAATCATACAGAGTACTACTCTATTTACAATGCAAATCAAATGTTTTAGATGGATTCTACAACTCTCTTTCAAAGTCACTTCTCTCAAATACAAAAGATAATATCATCAAAATGTACATTTCACCCTACACGTACACAATTACTTCATGACACATAGACAAGATTCTTGTAACAAGTTTTTGCTCACTCTCAACTCTGCCTTACTAACCATAGAATACTTTTCAATCATGCTGCAGTCAGGCACCAATCCCTATCTCCTGATCAACTCAACCACCTCAACTTTTCTCATTGTCTACCTTTGCAATCAAGTGTAGATTCTGAACACACATCTTCTTTAACATGGGATATCAATCCTGATCTTCATTCATACAAGAATTGAACTATCTCAATAATATATTTTCTCTATTGTCTCTATCATATTCACATCTTCTCTCACATGAGTTTGTCATATTCTTCATACTTCACATTAACTCAATTTCACCAAACAAGCATATCATCTACTAATAAACACACCACTTTTGATATCAATAAAAGAACATTAACAACAATGACTTTCACACAGAATATACTACAAAATATCATGCATTCCTGCAACATTAAGACCTTGTAACATCACATATACATTCTCCAAAACACTTGTCTTCACAAAACATTCAACACATAGTCTGCTTTCTTTTTCATCTACTAATGTTTTCTCTAAACACAATGCCTTTATACCTACTACTTCAATTTCATATCTTTTTGTCAAAAACCTCTTTGATACATTGGAAAGCATACTTCAACATTCAGCCATTCAAAACCACAGTTTACACCTGCATTCTTGGCAATCTACACATAGATGTATAGGTATAGTTCTCTATATCACATATCACCATCAAGCATCCATAGAACTGTCATATAGAGAGAGTTATCAAATTTTTTGGCCCTCCTGGTTCAGTTCGTAACTGTCAAAAATAGTTTAGGGCTTTATATACAGTAGATTCCCATTAATTTCAATTATGGAGAGTATTTGTTGGAATTTGAAACGTCTTTAAACACAAATCGTTGATTGTCTTCTTCGCACCTTTATACCTTTTAATCTCAAGCGTCGATTTTCTTTTGAGTGCCCATTCCATAAGACTTAACCGGGTCTTCTGATCTCACTAGGAAAAGGGGCTAGTTAGATGATGTTCATAAACCCCTTAGGTTATAACTTAAGTGGGCTTGAACCTACTACTTTTGGTCAATTTCCTTTTATAAAACAAAAAGCAACCTTTGTTTATGACAGGTAACAAGAGTCAGCCCTTAGGTTTCAAGACCTAGATTATAATTAGGGTTTTTAAGACCTTAGATCATACTAAACCTAAATAATATAAGATCTAGCCATTTCAAATCATGGACAACATTTAAGGTCCTTACAGAGATATTGAACAACTGTGAAACATAAGGTCTTGCACAATCAATGATTCAAGGGTCTTACACAATCAAAACAACATGAGAAGTAATGAACTTTAACTTAAACCCTAGATTAATCTTCAAGCTCCATTTACCTTGGCCTCTCCCTCAATTGCAGAGGGTGGCTTTTCACCTTGAACCAAGCATCTAGATTGCATACCAATGTCTTCAAAATGGCATAGCATAAACAACATGTCACCCAGAAGATCAAAACATGTTGATATAGGTATAAAGTGTTGCAAGTATGAGGATAACTGGTGTTGTCATTGATGTCAACATACTCATGTTGCATTAATGAGAAAGATTGGATGAGCTGTGTGCTGAGGATATTGAGAAAATTAGTCTCAATCAAGAACAGTGAAGAACAGTGATGACAACAAGGTAAAAGTGAAAGATAGGTTGGGGTTCAGAAGATGTGGTTCAAAGGGTTTGTAGATATGAATCTTTATATGATCCAGTCAAGTTTTCAGAGGTCCGCATGAAGATCTGAAGAAGTTATGGCTACTTAAGTAGAACCGGTTCCGACAGGTGTTTAGAGGTGACAGAGTGTCACAAATAGGTCCGGTGAGATCCAGAAATGCATTATCTAGTTCTCTAGATTTGAGGAAGTGTTGAGGACATCCTTGTGAAGTGTCAACTAGATTTATTCATGATTTGAAGGTCTGAAAGAGCCTATTCCTTTGTGACAGTGATGACAGACTGTGTTCTTGAAGCTCCGGATGAAAGAAGAATTCCAAAAGGAAGATGAAGTGCGGATGTTCTTGGTGATTCAAGGAAGGTTATGATGATCATTGGATCATGTCCAGTTCATGTTGGCGGTCCGCATTGAAGATAGAGTTTGCATTTGAAGAATAACCACCAGATTTTGGTGTTCTTGAGACTGGCTGACCGGATGTATTACACATCTTCTGGATGATCTATAAGTGTTTGCCGACTTAAATGATTGTTCCTAAGTTGATGCCTTGTATAAATAAGGGATTGTGAAGCTATTCTAAAGTGTGTCTTGTGGAGATGCGAGTGTGGTAGCAAAGAATAGAGCGAAAAGCAGAGCAGAGGTTTTTGGGCTTTAATGGAACTGATTCAAGCATGGTGAAGATGCTATTTTCCAATTCATGTATGTGATACTTACTTCCTTGTAGACAGTGTGTCTCTTGTAGGCAGTGAGTCTCTTGTGAGCAACGTGCTCGGGCAGTGAGCCCTAATTGGCATGTGCCATTTGTTCTTTTTATTCTTCTAACAAAGAATACATTCTTGGGTTAATCATCCCGTGGTTTTTCCCTTGACCGGGTTTTTCACGTCAAAATCTTGGTGTCTCATGTGTTGATGAGTTTCTGCTTTTGATTTGAATGCATTATGTTTCATGTTTAATATACTGCTAATCACTAAAAGGATTTAAGTGTGTAAATAGGAGAAAGTTTTGCACAACTGATTCACCCCCCCTCTCAGTTGTGTGCCCTAAATCTAACAATTGGTATCAGAGCTCGGTTCCTCTAAAAGGAGCTTAACCACTTGAGGAGATCCAGGATGTCGTCATACAAGAAGGATAATCTGAAGTTTGATGGAACCAACTTTTCTCTTTGGAAAGGTCACATGAAATGTCACTTGCAGTGTATGGGAATGGAGTACTGGTCCATGGTCACAAAAGAATATATACCTCCACAGGGTGGTCCGACAACCCTAAATGAAATCACAGATGCTGAAAACAATCTGCGGACCAGAGAGGCTCTTCTAAGCGCATTAACTGACTCAGAGCTCTCAAATGTTATTGACCTACCAACTGCCTATGAGATCTGGATTAAACTGGAACTTTTGCATGAAGGAGATCAGTATGTTAAATGTGCAAGGCTACATAGTCTAAAAGGGAAATTTGAAAAACTGAAGATGAGAGATGATGAAAATATTACCACTTTTATGCCAAGAGTGAATGAGCTAGTTTGTGGAATTAGAAATTCTGGTGGAGTATTGGATGAAGATGAGATTGTTGGTAAGATTCTCAGATCCCTTCCTGCCTCTTACAAAATCAAGGTTGCTGCCATTGATGAATTCAGATCCCATGCAACTGTCACAAGAGACCAATTGGCTGGCAAACTGGCTGCTTTTGAAATGACCAAATTTGGAGATGATCCCCCCAAAACTGAATCTGTATTCAAAGCTAGTGCCTCTGTGAAAGGTAAACAAGGATTTGATCCGGGAGAGAACTCATCAAGGAATTTATCATGGTATGGAAAAGCAAGAAAAGACTTGGAAGAAGAAGAAGTAGAAACTGCTCAACTTGAAGCTCTCATTGCAAAGAGACTGCCAAGAGGATCTGGTAAGTATGAAGGAAAATTGCCTTTTAAGTGTTTTAACTGCAATAAGATTGGTCATTTTGCCTCAAAATATCTGGAAAGATTTTCAAAGCCAAATCCTAATAGATCAAGGTTCCAAAAGAATTGCTACTATGTTCATGAAGAAGATGATAATGAAGGAGTAACAGATGATGAATCAGAGACAGGAAACAAATCTGAAAGTGAATGGGTGTTTATTTCCATCAAGGAAGAAGAACCAATATCCTCTGTATCTATCAATCATATAGTTATAGAAAGAGCTCTGGCTGCCCAAGTTGAAGAAAAGAATGATTGGGTCATTGACAGTGGTTGCTCTCACCACATGACAGGTGACAAGAATAAGTTCATAGATTTGGAAAGGTATGAAGGAGGAGTGGTGAAGTTTGGTGATAATTCTGCTGGTAGAATCAGAGGAAGAGGAACTATTTCTTTTAATGGAAGAAACAAAACTGGTAATGTACTGTATGTTGAAGGTTTGAAGCACAATCTTCTTAGTGTTGGACAGTTGGTGGACAAAGGCTATGATCTCTGATTCAAGGATGGAAAATGTAAAATCTTTGAAAGATTCGAAACAAAGATTGCATCCGGTACTCAAACTAAAGGTAATATCTTCCACCTGGTTGGTACTAGTAAAAGTTGCTTATTTGTTCAAGTTGATTAGAGTTGGTTATGGCATTGAAGGATGTGTCATGTGAATTTTGATAATATCATCAACATAAGCAATACTCAGGCTGTAAGAGATCTTCCAAAATTGGTGAAACCTACTAACAGCTTGTGCAAGGAATGTCAGTTGAGTAAGCTGAGCAGAGTCACATTCAAAAGCAAGGAACTATCTTCTACTGGACTATTGGACTTAGTTCACACTGATCTTTGTGGTCTGGCAAGAACCAAAAGTATTCAGGGTGATAGATACTTCAGCTGCTAATAGATGACTATTCTCGGATGATGTGGGTAACCTTTCTAAAGGAGAAATCAGAAGCTTTTGAGAAATTCAAAATATTCAAGGCTATGGTAGAGAATGAAATAGGAATAAAGTTGAAATGTCTGAGGTCTAATAGAGGTGGAGAATTCACATCCGGTGAGTTCATAGAATTCTATGAGAAACATGGAATTAAGAGATAGTTGTCTGCTTCAAGGACTCCACAGCAGAATGGAGTAGTGGAGAGAAAGAACCAGACCATCCAGGAAGCATCTAGGACCATGATGATGGAAGCAAATATTCCTCAGATCTATTGGAGAGTTGTCAGCACTGCAGTCTATACTCTTAATCGAGTTCAAATCAGAAGCAATACTAGTAAGACCCCTTATGAACTCTGGTTTGGCATTACTCCTACTGTAAGATATTTCAGAGTCTTTGGTAGCAAATGTTACATCAAAAGAGATGAATATTTAGGCAAGTTTGATGCTAGAAGTGATGAAGGAATATTCTTGGGTTACTCTACTCAAAGCAAAGCATACCAGTGCTATAACAAGAGACTAAGAAAGATGATAGAAAGTACAAATGTGAAGGTTGATGAGGGAATAGAGAAACCCTCAAGGTTTTATGAATATGATGAAGATGATCAGAATGGTGTTCTGGTTCAAGGAGCTCAATCCTCTTTTGAAAGTCAGATTCAGACTGATCCGGTAAATCAGGAAGAAGAGATAGGTCTGAATGAGCCTAATCAAGAAGCAGAAGTGCAAGAAACTCCCAAAGTTCCAAGGTATGTAAGACTAAACCACTCTGAAGATCAGATCATAGGTGACAAAAGTAAAGGTGTGCAAACTAGAAGGAAAATTGCTCAAAATTTAGATGAATATTGTCTGATTTCAAAGATTGAACCTAAGACAATAAATGAAGCTTGCAATGATGAAAATTGGGCTAAAGCAATGGAAGAAGAGCTGATGCAAATTGAGAAAAATCACACTTGGGATCTTGTTCCCAGACCTACAGACAAGAATGTGATTGGAACCAAATGGGTCTTCCGGAACAAACTAAATGAAGTTGGTGAAGTAATCAGAAATAAAGCCAGATTGGTCTACAAAGGCTACTCTCAAATAGAAGGGATTGATTTTGAAGAAACCTTTTCTCCGGTAGCAAGAATTGAAGTAGTTAGATTATTTCTTGCATTTGCTGCCTTCAAGGATTTCAAGGTGTATCAAATGGATGTCAAGTCTGCCTTCTTGAATGGTGACTTAGAAGAAGAAGTGTACATTAAACAACCGGATGGTTTTCAATTATCTGAGCATGGTGATATGGTCTGCAAATTGAAAAAGGCACTATATGGACTAAAGCAAGCCCCAAGAGCCTGGTATGAAAGACTGGACAAACATCTTTTGAAGATTGGTTTTAACAAAGGTACTGCTGATAGTAACCTATATTTCAAAATTGATCATGAAAACATCTTGATTGTTGAAGTATTTGTTGATGATATCATCTTTGGAGGAAGAGATAGTATGTGTAAAACCTTTGCAAATCAAATGAAAAGTGAGTTTGAGATGTCAATGCTTGGTGAAATGAATTTCTTCTTGGGTCTGCAAATTACTTAGACAAAGAAAGGAATCTTTATTTCTCAGACCAAATATGTGAAAGAATTGTTGGGGAAATTTGGAATGGAAGATTCAAAGCCAATGAATACTCCCATGGCAACCAGATGTAAGTTGAGCAAAGATGATGACTCTCCTAAGGCAGATCAGACAAAGTATAGATCAATGATTGGAGGATTATTGTATCTCACTCAAACTAGACCAGATATAATGTAGGTTGTTGATCTTGTGGCGAGATTCCAGGCTGATCCCAAAGAATCTCATGTCATGGCAATCAAAAAGATTTTTAGGTACCTAAAAGGAACAATTGAGTATGGTCTGTGGTATCCTAGAGATCATAATTTTTCTCTTCATGCATATACAGATGCAGATTGGGCAGGAGATGTGGATGACAGGAAGAGTACCAGTGGAGGAGCATTATTTTTGGGGAAAAGATTGGTTTCTTGGCTAAGCAAGAAACAAGAGGCAATATCCCTGTCCACAACTGAAGCAGAATACATTGCAGCAGCAAGTAGTTGCACTCAAGTTTTGTGGATGAAGCAGATGTTAAGAGATATTAAAGTAGAATATGAGGAGCCTATCACAATTTTCTGTGATAATTCAAGTGTAATAAATATTTCTAAGAATCCGGTGTTGCATTCTAAGACTAAGCATATATCTATCAAGTTTCACTTTATGAGAGAGCAGGTGAACAAAGATGAAGTCAGATTGGAGTATGTACCCTCCAAGGATCAGATTGCAGATATTTTTACTAAACCTTTTCCCAAGGACTCTTTTGAGTATCTTAGGGAAAAGTTAGGGGTTATTGCCCCTCCGGTGATGAACTAGGATGCACTGATGTGCATCAGTCTGGTGGATATCACAGTCATATCTTGTGATCCGGATTGGTGATGAGGAGCTGCTACTCAGGGGGAGCAGCTGGTATGATTCTGATGTGATAGAGTTGCAAGTATGAGCCCTTTGCCATTGATGTCAAAGGGGGAGAGAAGACATGTGAAAAACAAGTGGTTGATGATCAAAGGGGGAGCAGTAAAGGAAGAGAAGACATGTGAAGAGTTGTTGCTAATAGGGGGAGCTGTGAAAGGAGAAGTTCTTGTCTTGATAGTTTTTCACATCATATGTTGCCATCAATGACAAAGGGGGAGATTGTTGCAAGTATGAGGATAACTGGTGTTGTCATTGATGTCAACATACTCATGTTGCATTAATGAGAAAGATTGGATGAGTTGTGTGCTGAGGATATTGAGAAAATTAGTCTCAATCAGGAACAGTGAAGAACAGTGATGACAACAAGGCAAAAGTGAAAGATAGGTTGAGGTTCAAAAGATATGGTTCAAAGGGTTTGTAGATATGAATTTTTATATGATCCAGTCAATTTTTAGAGGTCCACATGAAGATCTGAAGAAGTTATGGCTACTTAAGTAGAACCAGTTCTGGCAAGTGTTCAGAGGTGACAGAGTGTCACAGATAGGTCCGGTGAGATCTGGAAATGCATTATCCAGTTCTACGGATTTGAGGAAGTGTTGAGGACATCCCTGTGAAGTGTCAACTAGATTTGTTCATGATTTGAAGGTCCGGAAGAGCCTATTCCTTTGTGATAGTGATGACAGACTGTGTTCTTGAAGCTCTGGATGAAAGAGAGAAGAATTCCAGAAGGAAGATGAAGTGCGGATGTTCTTGGTGATTCAAGGAATGTTATGATGATCATTGGATCATGTCCACTTCATGTTGGTGATCCACATTAAAGATAGAGTTTGCATTTGAAGAATAACCACTGGATATTGGTGTTCTTCTTGAGACTGGCCAACCGGATGTATTACACATCTTCCGGATGATCTATAAGTGTTTGCCAACTTAGATGATTGTTCCTAAGTCGATGCCTTGTATAAATAAGGGATTGTGAAGTCATTCCAAAGTGTGTCTTGTGGAGATGCGAGTGTGGTAGCGAAGAATAGAGTGAAAAGTAGAGCAGAGGTTTTTGGGCTTTAATGGAACTGATTCAAGCATGGTGAAGATGCTATTTTCCAGTTTATGTATGTGATACTTCCTTGTAGATAGTGTGTCTCTTGTAGGTAGTGAGCCTCTTGTGAGCAGTGTGCTCAGGCAGTGAACCCTAATTGGCATGTGCCATTTGTTCTTTTTATTCTTCTAACAGAGAATACATTCTTGGGTTAATCACCCCGTGGTTTTTCCCTTGACCGGGTTTTCCATGTCAAAATCTTGGTGTCTCATGTGTTGATGAGTTTCTTCTTTTGATTTGAATGCATTATGTTTCATGTTTAATATACTGCTAATCACTAAAAGGATTTTTGTGTGTAAATTGGAGAAAGTTTTGCACAACTGATTCACCCCCCCTCTCAGTTGTGTGCCCTAAATCTAACATAAAGAACTATGCCCTGAAATATGAAACATATTAACACCTTGAAGTTCATGACATTCTCTTCACATATGACAAACCTTGTTGACAATCAACTTAATTCCTTCTAATTTCCTTGTGCATATGAACACCTCTGTCACTTTGACATCACACACCAACTTGTTGCCTTACCTTTGTCACTTTGACATCACATACCAAACCTCATGAAGGCACTACACACCTTTTTGTCATCAATGACAAACTTCCATCAGATTTTCCTCTGGTTAATATGTGTGGCGATCATTAATACTCTAGTTTTCCATGACTTGTCCATTTTGGTCATTTTTCTAACTTGATGTTTCTAGATTGTTTTCTTATTCCAATATTTACAAAATTGTCTTAATTTTTCTATCAGGTTATTTTGTTGTGTTAACCAGGTTAATTGTTTTAGTGATGGAACTTCTTGTCTTAATTTTTCTATCAGGTTATTTTGTTGTGTTAACCAAGTTAATTGTTTTAGTGATGGGATTTCTTATTCTAAAAATAAGTTAATTGGTTGTGTTTCTTTCTTTTGTTCTTTGTTTATGATATGTTAAGATTCCCCTACTATTTTTTCATTTTGGTATTTATTTGGGAAGAAATCGTATTCTTCCTCTTCTTCTACATCATCTTCATTTTTTGTATCATATATGAGTTGTTTTTCTTTTGATGTAATGTCCACCCTAGTGTTCATCTAATTGTGCATGTTAGATTATGGTAGTGCTTTAGCTTCATTGTTTTCATTTCGGTAGTATGTTGGATGGATGTGATGTCTTCAATGTTTATGTTAGATGGTTTATGCATATGTGATTTTATGTCATCGATTGATTGTCAACTCATGTTTGTGATGTAATGTATGCTTGTACCACGTTGGAATTGATTATGTTGCTTTGGCTATTATATTTGGAGCAGGTATGCCTAATGGTTTACTTGAGTGTGTAGGTAATTACACATGTTAACTAATGTGAGAAATATGGAGAAGTTTGACATGGGATGCTAAGCCATATCACCCTTAAATCCTTGTGTTGTGGTTCAAACCCGTGATGTGTTTGGAATCATTTGCATGTGTTTCCTCAGCATTCTTGCACTTTATTTTTAAATGGTTTGAAAAGTATGTTTTCCATGTTTTCAGATTAAATTAATGATTTTAATTTGGAAATTAGTATTTCTGCTTTAGCAAAAATGTTTATTGCATCATTATATGCTTGTGGAATAAATTTGAGTGATTTCGGTTTAAATTCAAATTTTAATATTTTTCCGTAAAAAGGTAGAAATTACATTTAATGAGAAAATTGAATGTCTGGTATGTTGTGTTTGTGCTTTTCGGAATGAGACTGAGTTAAATGACAATAACCTGTTTGGAATAGTTGAGTTCATTTGACTAACTATTTCCCTATCTATTTGAGTGAATTATTTGGGTGTTTTAAGTGAAAAAGGATTTATTAATGTGTTATTTAAAATGCCTATTTGATTTGTAAAATAGACATTCAATTATTTAATTGTTGAATTAAATGATTTAATTGTGCAAAGGCTATAATTTTGAAATCACTTAAAGGATTATTTTATTATCAAAAAAGGAATAGTGTCTTTGGAGGAATAAAAGGAAAGAGATGTATTTTTTATTATTCTTTTTCTCTCCAAAATTTGCTCTCCTTCGTTTGAAACCCTCTTGCTTGAAAAATGGATATCTAATTTGTTTGGGAGTTTTGCTTGGAGTTTGGATTGGATTCAAGAGCTTGGTGTTTGCTTGTTGTGTGTGGATCAAATCTGACATTCAACCTCATTCTTTTCCTTGGATTTTGCTTGTATTGGAAGGTAAGTTTCTCCAATCTTCTCTATAGAGTATAAAACTCTACATTTTGTTTTCAGCAGTGCGCCCACAAGTTTCAGTTTCTATGTCTATAAATGTTTCTGAGAATGGCTGCGAGGGTTTACAAGGGTTTCATTTTCTTGTTGCTGCGGGTTTCTTTTTGCCAATGCCACGGAGTTCGCCAAGTGTCGAGATACGGTTTAAGCCACTTTTGTTTCTAAGTTACAACTTTTGCAGTAGATCATGCCACATGGATTAAATGTCTCTAATACATTCTAAGTTGTGACCCTGCGGAACATGCCACATGTTGCATGCGGAGACACAGTTATAAAGTTTCAGTGTGCCTGCGGAAGAAGCCATGTGTATTTTGTGATAGCCGCAAAGCTTGCCAAGTGTCATCTTCCACGTATCTATTTATATATCCTTCGATGCAAAGTAATAAATGGAGGTAGGCCCTAGTGTTAAGGTTCAGTGATGCAAAATGTGCCACGTGGTGGATGCGGTGCCCAAGTAAAAGCTTGTGCCCCTTTCTTCCAATGATTATAAATGTTTCTTTAGTTTCGCGGAACCTGACATGTGTCAACCTCCGCGTGAGTCTCAAAAATGTTCTAATGTTTCAAGAAGACTACAGAAGTTGCCACGCACTAGATAGTTGATACTGCGGAAGCTGTCACATGTCCCTGTTTGAAAGCTAGTAAATGAAGAGTTGTGGATCTCATTTCTAATATGTCTTTAAGTTTCAGTGCAGCGGATCGCGACAGTTGTCACAAGCAAGGGGCACCCAAACTCTGAGACACAGTTTAGCAAGAAGCAACAGATAAAGACATGTATCTATTTCTAGTTGCTGCGGACGCCACCATGTGTCAGTTTCCTATTTCCCCCGAGAGATGAAGAAGTTTCAAGTTATATGCGCGCGAACACTGCCATGTGTCTCAGAGTTAATTGTTTAAAGAGTGCGGATGCCACCAAGTGTCTTTTCCCTATAGAAGGGATGCACCACACATGTTTTTGCCACAACCAATGGACTTGCAGTTATTGTAACTATTTGCAGATCCAAAAGATTTTAAGTGTTAGGGACTTCCAATTAGCTCCAGTTCAGTTAGACCGTTGGGATTCGATTGTGTAGACAATCTAGAGTTGATCATGTGCTATAAATATGTAACATTGGTGATAGATCAGGATATAGAGATTCATTCATAGATAGTTTTGCTAGAGATATTTTCTATCAGAGATTTAAGAGAGAAGTTTGAGACTTTTTGCGGTGACCAGTGAATATCATTTTGCCTTTATTTTTGTTATTCTTGATTCAGAAAGTAAATGTAACTATGCATGTATCTATGCCTCTTATGTTGCTGGAAAATTAATGAGAAAGACAGAGTTCTGCGCCTTGTTTGATATTTTATGTGTCATTGTAAATTGTCTGTTTGTGAGCCTTTGAGTTTATTCATTATATCTGTTTGTGTTAATCATGCAACATTTGCTCTTTAACGTAACTAAATCTTGAGAATAGCTTCACTATGCTTAAGTTGAGGGAGATACTTATTATTCAGGCGCATCGCCATAGATAGATTTGCTTTAACTGTATCTTTAATTCTGTTAATTTCTACCCTTTTTCCCAAAACCCATATAAGATAGAGAAGAGCTAGCTTCTTTAAAATCTGGAGGTTGTTTCAGGTAGCAAGTCCCACATTCCTGAAACTTCCCATGTTGGTGTTGGAACCTGTGCAATTTTACACATCAACAGTTTTTGGCACGCCCGGTGGGACCATTTCTTGAAGTTTCTATCAAGATTGTATGAGCCAGAAAGCCACAGGAAGTCAGAGCTGTGGGCCTGTAATGAGAGCTAAATCTGCTACTAGACCAGGTATTCTTTTGCCACCACTGGTAGCTAATCCAAGGAGAAGAGTGAATCAGTTTGTAGCAGCACCAAGAGTAAATATGGGAGCACCTATAGCCCCAAGGAATTATGCAAATTGGAACACTGGTAGTCCTCTGATTCTTCCAATACCACCAGCTACTTGGGATGCTATCCCAGCCAATGCTCTTAAGGCTCTGCCTAAATTCAGTGGGGAAGATTTCAAGACACCTGAAGAGCATCTACAAGATGTATCTGATGTTTGTGCAGTGCATGTGATCACTCAACAGAATGTGGTTATAAGACTATTGGAAACTTCTTTCAAAGGGAAGGCTCTGGATTGGTATAGATCTTTAACCCCAAACACAATCTCTACATGGGATCAGCTTGGTGATGCCTTCTTTGAAAGATTTAAAGAAAAGGGCAATAAATCTTCTTTGCTGCAACAATTGATCACCATCAAAAGGGCATCACAAGAAGCTATGACTAATTTCAATTCAAGATTTCAAAAGACTTGGGAGAGGATCCCTACCATAGTAAGACCATTACCAGGAATGGCTATTGTGTTTTACCTTAACGCTTTAAACTCAGATATATTAGTGATGATCCAATCCCTTGGAGGTCAGACACTACTAGAAGCTTATGAGTTTGCAGTCAAAGCTGAAAATAATTTAATAGATGCTGGAAAGTTGCCACCAAGGCCTCCTATGCCTATGTTTCCAGAAATTACCTTAGCTCTACCTCAAGAAGTCCCTAATCCTACAACCCCACCTGTGTCTATGTATTCTTTTCCTTAGCAACCTGCTAAAATAATTGCCCCTGTTCAATCATCTAAAATGGATGATGTCAAGAACATTTTAAGAACCTTTTCAAATGAGATAATCAATCTGAAGAGACAACAGAATCCTTATCCAAAACCCCAATATCAAGGATACCAAGGAAATAGACCTCTCTTTTAGCTAAATCAGAATCAAGGCCCTCAAAGGCAAGCTAACCCTCAACCATCAAACTAGTTAGTCACAGTCCCTACACCTCTACAGGTTGTTCCTCCTAATCCCAATAGGGAAATTGTTTTAGGGCAAAATAATTTTGCAGATAACACAAATGCTTGGTGTTTTCCTTGCAACAATGCCCATATGCCCAGAGACTGCCCCAGAGAAAATTTATAGCAAAAAATAGCAGAATAGAGAGGATTAGAAGGATAATTTGTAACTTCTAACACTTCACAATATCAGTCTCTGGGTGTACAAAATGCAGTCCTAGTTGCCCAGATGCAAGGAATGTCCTTACAACAAGAAGAGGAAATAGCCCCTGAGCATGCTTTATTTTCATGGATTGAAGATGAAGAGTCAGTGTTCTTGAATGAAACATCTACTTCCAAGAAGCCATTAGTGCAATCAGATTACTATACCAGAGCAAAGAGGAGAATGATGGAACAACCTGAAGTCACTAATAATGAGATCATGGGAGCTCCCCCTTTTCAAGGTCATCAGAACACAGCTGCTAGACAAGAAATGTCCCAGCCTGTGTAGAATCAAGTAGCCTTAGGTCAAGTTTAAGAAAAGGCAAGGTACCCTTATTACTCAAAGGCCCAAGCATTAGGACCTGTCCATATAGTGGATCAACTAAAAAGAACACTAGTGCATGTATCAATCTGGAACATGCTAGCTATTCCTGAGCAGAAGACACTGTTGCAAGAAGCTCTGCAGGGCCAAGAAGTGCCTAAACATACTGGTGCCAAAGGAGGACCTGCTGATAAAGAAAAGCTGCAGCTCAAAGATACTATACCTCTACAGACAACAACCCTTTTGAACAATGCACCTGAGGTAGGTAAATCCAAACTAGAACCCTTTTATTTGACTTTGATAGTTGGGAAGAAACTGTTGCATAATGCAATGATAGACTCTGGGGCTAGTACTACAGTAGTGCCAAAACAAATAGCAGATGCTTTGAAGATAAAGTATGAGCCAATTACTAGAGGAGTTATGCAATTGGATGGGAAATCAGTGCAAACAATAGGGAAAATTAAACAACTCCCATTGCAATTGTACACTTGCCCTAATATAATTGTGAATCAGGATGTGGTAGTCATAGATATTCCTCATGTATTTGGTCTATGTCTATCCAGAGATTTTACAGCCAAGATAGGAGGTTACATGTCATTAGATTGGTCACACCTCATTCTAAGAACCAAATATGGGACAAAAATGAAAATACTGTCTGAGTCATTATCAAAAGACCATATCACAAATGAACCAACCCCAAAATTAGAGGCAGCCCATGCTATGTTGAATAAAGATGAAAGAATCTTTGTTGAAGAGATAGGTGACTGGACTGAGCATGACCAACAGGAGGAAGAGAATAATCAGTTGTTGACTATGATGCAAAGTGACCCCTATGGAAATTATGACTCTACTGGTTTAGGCACTTATGTCATATTTGAAGAAGACCAAGAGATCCCAAATGTTTTAAGGAAAGAAACACCACAGACTCAAGAATTTGAAAAGGACTCAGAAATCTAGACCCTAAATTTTGATGGGGCTAGAAGTAAAAATGGTGCTGGTGCAGGGATTTGCCTTACTACCCCAAATGGTGAGAAAATTTTAAGAGCCATCCATTTTTAGTTTTCCTATACCAATAATGATGTTGAGTATGAATCCTTGGTGCATGGACTCATGTTAGCCAAGAAAAAAGGAGTAAAGAATCTGATAGTAAGAGGAGATTCAGAACTAGTGGTGAAATAAATCAAAGAAAAGGCAGTAGCCAAAAATGTAAGGATGAGATCCTATAGGTATAGGATTTGTGACCTAATAGATGATTTTGAAGCTTTCAACATTGAAGTAGTTCCTAGAGCCCAGAACTCTGAGGCAGATAGAATGGCATAGATTGGTTCCCAGTTTGATCCAGCAACTGATCTACTAGTTAACAACAAGTCAGTCAAAGTTGTAGTGAGGCCAACTATCCTAGACAATGACCAAAATTGGCAAGTTTTTGAAAATAATTTCCAAGTCCTCTCATTTTTACAACAATCAGGAGAATTTGCTAATCAGTGACACCCTAAGATTGAAGAAGCATATGGCAACTAAATTATTCAATTAAAGTCTAATAAGCTTCCTAAAGGACTGATTACCTTAGAAAACTTATTTGACCCAAAAGATGTAAGCCTAGAGAAGAAGAGGTTTCAAGTAGATAAAGCAGATTATTCTGAAATCCAAGTTAGTCAAGGAAGAAAATTGAAGATTGGCAATTCTACAACCCAACAAGAAAAGGAAAGACTAATTGATCTATGTGAAAGATATGACAGAGTGATTGCCTAGACCTATGAAGACCTCCATGGCTATAATAGAGATATCATACAGCACACCATAGAGCTGACTGAAGGATCTAAACCCGTCAGACAGAAGCAAAGGCCAATGAATCCTAGAATTGAACCTCTAATGGTGGATGAGTTGCAAAAACTTTTAGAATCAAAGATTATTTTTCCAATCAAACACTCGACCTAGGTATCCAACCTAGTGCCAGTCGGGAAAAAGAATGGTGACATAAGGCTCTATGTAGATTTCAGGGATCTGAACAGAGCATCTTTGAAAGATCATTATCCCCTGCCCTCTATGGAACAACAAATTTTATAGACTGTGGCTAGATTAGAAAGATTTTCCTTATTGGATGGCTTCTCTAGATACAATCAGATTTGGTTGGCTGACGAAGACCAACATAAGACTGCATTCACTACCAAATGGGGAACATTTGCATATGCTAAGATGCCATTTGGCCTTTCAAATGCTAGAGCCACTTTTCAAAGAGCAATGGATGTAGCATTTGGAGAGCTCATAAACAAAATCATCCTAATTTATCTAGATGACCTCACTATTTTCTCTAAAAATGATGTAGATCATTTTGATCATTTAGAAGCTATTTTTAAGAAGTGTCAAGAGTTTGGAATATCCTTGAATCCCAAGAAGTGTATCTTTGCAATACCTCAGGGTAAACTGTTAGGGCATATAGTGTCAAAAGAAGGAGTCTCTATTGATCCTGAGAGAGTCACTGCCATTATGAACTTATCTTTTCTAGTCAATAAGAAATTAGTTCAATCCTTTCTGGGGAAGATCAATTTTGTCAGTCGATTCATATTTGACTTTGCAGGTCTAATTAGACCAATGACATTGTTGCTAAAGAAGGACCTAGTTTTCAAATGGACTGCAGAAGGGAGATAGGCTTTTGAGGAGATAAAGAAAGCCATTTCAACAACCCCAGTACTTAGAAACCCAGACTTTTCTAAGTCTTTTATAATGTATGTGTATGGAGGTGAGTTCAATGTTGCTGCTATTTTGACTCAAAAAGATGACCAACAAGATGGAGAGCACCCAATAGCCTTTTTCTCTAGGACACTCAGGGAATATGAGGCCAGATACAATTTTGTGGAGAAACAGACATATGCCATGGTCAAAGCCCTCAAGAAATTCAGGCACATGGTAACGTGAAATAAAATTCTGATATTAGTGGCTCATCCTAGTGTAAGAGAATACATTATGGAGGGTGAGATCACTGAGAAAAGAGCAAACTAGATAACAAAAATCCTTGAATATGATGTGGAGGTCAGACCCACTAAGCTAGTCAGAGGCAAAGGATTGTGCCAATATATGGACCAAGACATGGAGAGAATGGTGACTGCAGAAACAAAAAGTGAGAGTGTGTTGAGAATCCAAGAGATTGATCAAAATTCCTGGGTCACAAATAGGATTCAATTTATGAAACATGGGATTTTCCCAAATGAGCTCTCCCATGATAAGAGAAGGTATTATAGACAGTAAGGGTCCTACTTTGTACTAATTGACCAGATCTTATTCAGGAGAAATGTTGATGGCATACTTTTGAGATGCATAGAAAAAGTTGAGGCTCAAAGAATATTACGAGTTGCACCATGGAACCTTAGGTGGACACTTTTTAGCAAGGACCACAATAATAAAGGTGACTCAAGCAAGATACTTCTAGCCAACTCTATTTACAGACTATTATCAGTTGGTCAAAGAGTGCCAAGCCTGTCAGTTTTATATAGGAAAAAGAAGAAATGCAGCAATGCCCCTAAGCCCCATAATTATAGATGAGCCCTTTGCCCAATGGGGTCTTGATTTCATTGGTATGATCAATCCAGTGTCAAGTATGGGACACGAATGGATCCTTACAGCCACATATTACTTTACCAGATGGAGTGAAGCAATACCACTCAAGGAAGCGACAGAAAAAGTAATACTGGACTTTTTGGAAAGCATTACTGCTTGTTTTGGCCCTCCTCATACCATCATATCAGATAATGCTAAGGAATTTTTGGGAACAAAAATATCTGAGTTTGCATTAAGGTATGGAATTTATTTGAAAACTTCTTCAAATTATTACCCTCAGGGTAATGGTCTGGCAAAGTCTACTAACAAGAGCCTAATTAGACTCATTAAGAGGATAGGGACCAACTATCACAGAGAGTGGCATAAGCTGCTAAATACAACACTGTGGGCTGACAAAATTACACCTAAGCAAGTGACAAAGATGTCTCCATATGAATTGATCTATGGTAAGCCAGCTGTAATGCCACTAAGCTTAGAGATTCCTGCTCTGCAATTATTGAAACAAATTGAGATTGAGGAAAAAGGCCCAATGCAAGTTAGACTTGCTGAACTGCTGGAAGTACAAGAGAAAAGAGAGAAAGCACATGAGTCACTAATGAGACACCAGAAAATAATCAAAGATTGTTTTGACAAGAAAACTTCAAATCCCCATTTTGAAGTGGGCTCAGTGGTTTTGAAGTGGGATGAAAGAGCTGCCAAGCCAAGCCGACATAGCAAGTTTGAGTCACTGTGGACTAGCCCTTACAAGATTCATTCCTATAAGCAGTAAAATTCTTTTGAGCTTGAGACCATGGATGGTGAACCTGAAGAGATTCCTGTAAATGGGATCTATTTGAAACACTTTAACTAAGAAGGGGCTCTTATGTACCATAGTTAGTTAGTTTCCCCTTTTTGTAGCTTTCCTATTTTCTCACCCTCTCTTTCCCGCTTTCTTTTCAATAAGTGTTCTTGGAACACGTGTCATCAGTGCAAGCCCCTTTCTCTTTTCAAAAGCTTGCATTCATTAAGGTTGTCTCCAATCCCAAAAATCCTTGAAAGTACACTTTTGCAGCCACTCTCATAATTTTTTTCTGACACTCCTTTCCACAGAGATTTCAAAAGATACACTAACGGTTTTCTTGGTGTAAATGCCATTTATGAGACTCAATGTGTCATTAAAAGCCTAATTAAATTAGCAAAAATCCTAACTATGGCTTTCATTTGTTTCTATCTCTTTGCTGCGAATTACTATTGCCTCTAATCCCTAGCGAACGCTTCATAGCTGAGTGTCATTTCTATTTCACAATTTATGTTTGTGTCAAAGCTTCTCACATTCTCCCTGTAGAATACAGTCATGGCCAAGGCACAGTCCTCTCAAGAGGGACTTGGAATATATGAATCAATTGACAAGCTTTTAAAAAGCAAATCTTACGCCTCAGCTCCTGCTCAACCTACGAGACCCTACCCTAGAACGAGAGTCCCTGAAGTAGGTTGCTCCATCGACCCAGTGAAAGTAAAGGATTTCACAGATGGTATCTTTGATCCAGCCCTTCAAAAATCTACCAAGGCTCTCCACGAAAGGGCACACCAGAGATGCATTCAAAAAGTGAAGAGTGGACAGTCTGAGTCCTTTGGAATGAGGATTTGGACCTCATAGTTGGCACAGTTCCTGGTCCCTAATGTGCACCTCTGCCTTGACCTAATTGATATATGCATGGAGTTGTTCCATGCGCCATCAAGCACCATTCAACAGGGACCCTTTATGGTGCAGATTACACCCAAAGCTATAAGAGACATGATGGCCCTGTATCATGATCGAACGGCCACATTCCCCACTATTGCTAAAATGCAAAAGACATGGTCAAATGTCAACAACCAGCTTAGGTTCCTTAACTCAGAATTGCAGTTAGAAGAGGAGAACACACAGTTGCCCACACTACCTATAGGAAGGGCGCAATTCAGCTAGGCCAGTCAAGAGGCACTGTCCATGATGTCTTTCATTTTTAGGATGAAGGAAGATAACACCGTCTATGATTGGCAAATTGCAATCATTTTCAGGTTGAAGACTGTGGATAAGTCGTAGGAATACTGTCTGGATTTTTCAAAACAAATTGCTTATTCCATGGTTGATCAACTCGCCAATTTCAAAGCCATGGGAGTATTCAAGTATTCTACTTATCTATTTCATTTGATGTTATATCAGAACCACAATATTTTTGCACCAAATATGCAATTGAGCATGTATGATCCAAGTTTTGGGCAACATAGAACTATTCTTGTGTCTGCATGGACACATGTGCTATCTGAGGCGTCAGACCCTTATGAGTTATGGGAACTCTTTGTTGCCCCTGCATTTTGCCATTTGAGCCCTGAACCTATAGAACATAGGTTGACATAGAGCATTAGGGGTTTCATGACCAATTGCCCAATTTCATATGATTATTTCTTTGGGGCCCAAAATACTATCATTAGGGTCCATGGCTTCAATGAGGAACCTATGTTGCTCCCTAAAATTTTGACCCCTAGGGTAGTGTTTCTAGAAGTAACCCGGCAAGTGTCCGTGGTTGATAATGAGTATGGCACCAAGAGGAAGAAGCAGAAAATGTATGATATCCCATGGATCAAAAAGAACATAGCCCTGGAAGTTAGAGATGCTGAACATCTGTTTCTACGAAAGTTAGATGTCTTGGGATTCTTCATTATTGAAGACAAATGGAAGTACGACCCAAACAGTTTTATAGCCTCCTGGGTTAAAACCAACAAAGTCAGGGCTAAAATAGCACATGACGGTCACCCCTTTTGGGAAGACAGGAGAAACCCTAAAGAAGATACCCAGACCTGTATGTGGAACTAGCATATTTGCCTTATGAGGGGCCCAGGCCATGGGAGACCTTTTATGATAAACAAAAGGCCTTTGACCCTAAGATCAGAATGGGTACTAGTTTAAAGAAAGCTTTGAAGGGCAAGGAATGGAAGCCAGAGAAAATTGAGGCCTATTAGAAGTATAAGCAAGAAATTTCTGAGTTGACACACTCTTTTGGGAAGGTTGACACTGATAAAAGATGGGAGTCTATCTGGGATGAGTGGCATCCCTCTCTAGTTTCTAGCCCTGATACAAGTAGAATCCACAAGCAGGGTGAGGAGTCTAAAGAGGAGGCTGAGTCAACTCATATAATGCAAGCAACAAGACAAGCCTCATCTACAGCCCCTGTATGTCCCTGGCCCCAATCTCTTAGTACTCTAGAGAAACAAAAGGGTGTCGTGTCATCACCATCGAGAGGGACTCCATCAGTTTCAGCAACTGGGGCTTCTAGTTTTGTACCCTTTCCACCTTCAGTAGTGGTAAATGTAGAGGAAAAGGAATCAGAAGGAGACACAGGAGAAAGGCCGAAGAAGCATAGAAAACTAAACCTGCCACCAGAGTTAGATGAAGAAGTAGAACCTTTGCTACAACAACTATCAGCCACATCTGCTGCTCCCCAGGTATTTTTCTTCTCATTTTTCCTCTCAGTCTCTTTCTTCTACCATAGGGGTGGCAATCCCAACTGGCCAAACATTAGTATCCCTTGCCACCTTTTTTGTGCCTATATCTACACTTGCCCCAATTGCTAACCCTCAGGCCATGTCTTCACAGGCCACCTCATTGCCATTCTTTTCCCCCTCTATTCCAAGAAGAGCACCCCCCCAAATCTCCCCTAGCCAACATTTGGCTACTCCTTATGGTTTACCTCAGGGTCATCCTTTTGCTGGGGGGTACATTGCTTCTCCTCCCACTTTCCAAGCTCAGGCAGATACAGCAAAGAAGGCTAGAGAAGTTAGGATAGATAAGAAAAGAAAGAAAGAAAATAAGAGCCTTGCTGTGCCACATATGAGGTCTCTCTTTGACCCTATACAACAGCAAATGACTGTCACACATTTGTCCCCAAATGTGGTGAAGCCAAATGAGCAGATGCAGCCTCAGGACTTTTTAATGAATGCAGTAGCTATGGACATGTCTCTATTTAGACCACAAGATAGGGTCGAGCTACTGAATGAAACCACTTCTGCTATTACAACTGACTACTTAAAAGTGTCCAGGAAGTTGCAGAAGGTTGAAACTGACTTAGCTCAGGAGAAGGCAAATAGTAGCAACCTTGCTATAGAGTTGAAATCTAGAACAGATGAGATAGAGAATCTAAATAAACAGTTGCAAAATATTGTTTCCTGTCAAATTCATCAAGTGATAGTGGCTCAAAATGCTTCTCTAAAGATGGGGCTTGCTCAGGAAAAAGCTGCAGTAAATGTTTTGAGGCAAGAAAAGGCCACGTTAGAGAAGAGGTATCAAGAAAAGTTGCAACAAGCTACACAATCTCAGCAGAAGCTGCTGAGTGAACAGAATGTTATTGCTGCAATACAGGTACAACTCTTAGCAAAGCAACAAATGACAAAACAGCTAACATTGGAGTTAGCTAACAGGCCTCAGAATGCTGGAGTTCTGAATCTGGTCAAGGAGCTATATGTGTCAGTGTGGAAAAGAATCTCTAAGGAGATTATCCAACTCAGACCCTCATTAACTTTCCTATTAAATGCACAGCTGTTATGTGAGAAAGTGGAAACTTCTGTTCAAACCACTTTGTCTACTGTCTCTTTAAGAGTTTCTAACTCTCAACTATTGCTGAAAAAACTATATGACACAACAGATGAAATTCTGTCAGCAGCAGGGATCAGTGACAGGATGGTAGCTGCAAAGAGAGTGAATGAAGTTCTAAGTTGCAATTCAGCTACTACAAACTACCAGGAGCTCCTAGATATTGTCAAAGAAGGAGTAAAGAACATGAAGAGACACATAGAGGATTTGTTGCAACTGGGTCTTCCCTCACCATTTCCAGATGCTAGCACTGTATTGATGATTGATGAGATTAAGATCCTGCTTTTAATAAGACAAAATGATCAATCTATTTTTCAAGGTTTAAGTGATTCCTCATCAGTTCAAGAGGTAGAAGCTGTCTTGATCTCGATGGCCCAATTAGAGTTTCAACTGAAGACCACGGTTTAGATTCTACAGAAGTTTTCTCACAAGGACATTATAAATCTTGATTTTGCCTTTCAGGATTTACAGAGAAAACAGGGACTCTCAGATTCAGAATGGTCTGTCTATCAAACAGCTTTGCAGAATTTGTGACCCTGTCTTGTATTTTACATACATATATTTTGCCAAGTTTTGGGTTCTTTTTGAGTAGGCTCAAAATCCCTACTGGTCACCAAGAACTGTAGAGTATAAAACTCTACATTTTGTTTTTAGTAGCACGCCCGCAAGTTTCAGTTTATGTGTCTATAAATGTTTCTGAGAATGGTCGCAAGGGTTTACAAGGGTTTCATTTTACTATTGCTGCAGGTTTCTTTTTGCTAATGCCGTGGAGTTTGCCAAGTGTTGAGCTACGGTTTAAGCTGCTTTTGTTTCTAAGTTACAACTTTTGCAGTGGATCATGCCACATGGATTAAATGTCTCTAATACATTCTAAGTTACGACCCTGCGAAAGATGCCACGTGTTGCATGCGGAGATATAGTTATAAAGTTTTAGTGTGCCTATGGAAGAAGCCATGTGTATTTTGTGATAGCCGCAGAGCTTGCCAAGTGTCAACTTCCACGTATCTGTTTATATATCCTTCGATGCAAAGTAATAAATGGAGGTAGGCCCTAGTGTAAAGGTTCAGTGATGTGGAATGTACCATGTGGTGGATGCAGTGCCCAAGTAAAAGCTTTTGCCCCTTTCTTCCAACGATTATAAATGTTTCTTTGGTTTTGTGAAACCTGACATGTGTCAACCTCCGCGTGAGTCTCAAAAAGGTTCTAATGTTTCAAGAAGACTGTGAAAGCTGTCACGTACCAGATAGTTGATACTACGGAAGCTGCCACATGTCCCTATTTGAAAGCTAGTAAGTGAAGAGTTGTGGATCCCATTTCTATTATGTCTTTAAGTTTCAGTGCAGCGGATCGTGACAGTTATCACAAGTAGGGGCCACCTGAACTCTGAGACACAGTTTTAGTTTCTGTGTCTATAAATGTTTCTGAGAATGGCCGCGAGGGTTTACAAGGGTTTCATTTTACTGTGGCTGTGGGTTTCTTTTTGCCAATGCCACCGAGTTCACCAAGTGTCGAGCTACAGTTTAAGCCGCTTTTGTTTCTGAGTTACAAATTTTGTAGCAGATTGTGCCATGTGGATTAAATGTCTCTAATACATTCTAAGTTGCGACCCTGCGAAAGATGCCACGTGTTGCATGCAGAGACACAGTTATAAAGTTTCAGTGTGCCTACGGAAGAAGCCATGTGTATTTTATGATAGCCACAGAGCTTGCCAAGTGTCAGCTTCTGCGTATCTATTTATATATCCTTTGATGCAAAGTAATAAATGGAGGTGGGCCCCAGTGTAAAGGTTCAGTGATACGGAATGTGCCACGTGGTGGATGCGGCGCCCAAGTAAAAGCTTTTGCCCCTTTCTTCCAACGATTATAAATGTTTCTTCAGTTTCACGGAACCCAACATGTGTCAACCTCCACGTGAGTCTCAAAAAGGTTCTAATGTTTCAAGAAGACTGCAGAAGCTGCCACATGTCCCTGTATGAAAGCTAGTAAGCGAAGAGTTGTGGATCCCATTTCTAATATGTCTTTAAGTTTCAGTGCAGCGGATCACAACAGTTGTCACAAGCAGGGGCCACCCAAACTCTAAGACACAGTTTCAGTTTTTGTGTCTATAAATGTTTCTAAGAATGGTTGCGAGGGTTTACAAGGGTTTCATTTTACTGTTGCTGCAGGTTTCTTTTTGCCAATGCTACGGAGTTCACCAAGTGTCGAGCTACGGTTTAAGCCACTTTTGTTTCTAAGTTGTAACTTTTGCAGCGAATCGTGCCACGTGGATTAAATGTCTCTAATACATTCTAAGTTGCAACCTTACGAAAGATGCCACGTGTTGCATGTGGAGACACAGTTATAAAGTTTCAATGTGCTTGCAGAAGAAGCCATGTGTATTTTGTGATAGCCGCGGAGCTTGCCAAGTGTCAGCTTTTGCATATCTGTTTATATATCCTTTGATGCGAAGTAATAAATGGAGGTAGGCCCCAATGTAAAGGTTCAGTGATGCAGAATGTGCCACATGGTGGATGCGGCGCCCAAGTAAAAGCTTTTGCCCCTTTCTTCCAATGATTATAAATGTTTCTTTGGTTTTGCGGAACCCGACATGTGTTAACCTCCGCGTGAGTCTCGAAAAGGTTCTAATGTTTCAAGAAGACTACGGAAGCTGCCACGTACCAGATAGTTGATACTACGGAAGCTGCCACATGTCCCTGTTTGAAAGCTAGTAAGCGAAGAGTTGTGGATCCCATTTCTAATATGTCTTTAAGTTTCAGTGCAGCAAATCATGACAGTTGTCACAAGTAGGGGCCACCCGAACATTGAGACACAGTTCAGCGAGAAGCAGCGGATAAAGACACATATCTATTTCTAGTTGCTGCAGATGCCGCCATGTGTCAGTTTCCTATTTTCCCCAAGAGATGAAGAAGTTTCAAGTTATATGCGCGGGGACGCTGCAATGTGTCTCAAAGTTAATTGTTTAAAGAGTGTGGATGCCGCCAAGTGTCTTTTCCCTATAGAAGGGATGCGCCACACATGTTTTTGCCACAACCAATGGACTTGCAGTTATTGTAACTGTTTGAGGATCCAAAAGATTTTAAGTGTCAGGGACTTCCAGTTAGCTCCAGTTCAGTTAGACCGTTGGGATTCGATTATGCAGACAATCTAGAGTCGATCCTATGCTATAAATATGTAGCATTGGTGATAGATCAGGATATAGAGATTCATTCATAGATATTTTCGCTAGAGATATTTTCTATCAAAGATTTAAGAGAGAAGTTTGAGACTTTTTGCGGTGACCAGTGAATATCATTTTGCCTTTATTTTTGTTATTCTTGATTTAGAAAGTAAATGTAACTGTGCATGTATCTGTGCCTCTTATGTTGCTGGAAAATTAATGAGAAAGACAGAGTTCTGTGCCTTGGTTGATATTTTCTGTGTCATTGTAAATTGTCTATTTGTGAGCCTTTGAGTTTATTCATTATATCTGTTTATGTTAATCATGTAACATTTGCTCTTTAACATAACTGAATCTTGAGAATAGCTTCATTGTGCTTAAGTTAAGGGAGATACTTATTATTCAGGCGCATCACCATAGATAGATTTGCTTTAACTGTATCTTTAATTCTATTAATTTCTACCCTTTTTCCCAAAACCCATATAAGATAGAGAAGAGCCAGCTTCTTTAAAATCTGGAGGTTGTTTCAGGTAGCAAGTCCCACATTCCTGAAACTTCCCATGTTGGTGTTGGAACCTACGCAAATTTACACATCAACATTCTCATTTAAATTGTTTTATTCTATTTCCTTCATGTCACACCATCTAAAATAGTTGAATATGGCTTTGCTTAGTTGTAGGAAGCTTAGAAAATCTATTTCTGCTAGTTATTTATATATTTCATGTATTTTCCATTTTGGAAACATAGAAATACAGACAAAACCTTGGAAAAATTTTTGTGAAAATTTCCAACTCACTTTTATTGCATAAATTGGTTGTTGGGCATGTTATCTATAATGGATAGTTGTCAGATCATCCATGGCTATTGAAAAACAAAAGTTAGAAAATTGGTCAAACTTTGGTCAATGTGCCAAGAGAGCTCCAATGGAGTTTTTAGGGCCTTATGGTTATTTTGCACTTTTAGAAAACCTGAAAATTGTTTTCTATGAATTTCCTTTATGATTTGCTTTGAGGGATGAGTTGACTCCTTCATATTATGTGATTCTGCATCTTGTGAGACTATGTCGTGTTTGGGACATTCTCGTGCATTGAAATCCGTGCTAGTTATTTCTCTAGTTTTGAAAACTTGAAAATTGTTTTCTATGCATTTCCTTTATGATTTGCTTTGAGGGATGAGTTGACTCCTTTATATTATGTGATTTTGCATCTTTTGAGACTATGTCATGTTTTGGGATATTTTGGTGCATTGAAATCTGTGTCATGCTCAGTTTGTTAAATCGACGCATTGGATGTTTAGGAAGAAGATTAGGAGTAGGTAAGGAGTGGCTCCTTGAACGCATACCATGACATGAAGTTGTTGGTGGGTCCAACGTGTAAGGAGTTGTAAAAAGATAAACATTAAACACATGGGTAAAACAAAACTAATAACAATATCATCTACACCAAACTCCAGTACCTCCAAGTGATAATGCCCTGTCTTGCTTTGGAAACTCTAGGTGATAATGCCCTGTTCTACTGTGATTCAGTTTGGGTGTAAAGAGCATCCACAAGTGGATTATGCCCTAGTTTTCTATGAGGTTGATTATACCCTCAATTTGACACTCCTTATCCTAGGCTTGCTAGTTCTCTCTTCCTTATGCTTGTCACTTCTTGAGTTGGACTCGATGTGTGTTGTGTAGTCTACATTGTTGTGTTTGCGATGGTTGATTCATGTTTTATGGTATTGCACATTATATCATATTGTATGGTAGTGGTACCGTGTATTATTTATATGCATTGGATTGGCAAGTGTGCCACATGTTACGTGCATGCATTGTATTGGCAGTTGTGCCATGTGTGTTGTGTGCATTGATTGGCGTGTATGCCATATGTTGCTTGTACACCTTAGATGTGTGAGATACTCTTAGCAGGTTCACCATGGTCACCTTCTCCATAGCTCAGGGGTTTCCTAGAGTTACATAGACAACTATTGCACTCGACGATGCCAATATGGTTGGGAGGCAAGCAACATTTCCTCATTGGTCCTTCATGATGATCTTTAGATGCTAGATGGATTCCTTGATCTTTTACAGGTGGTTTACCTCATGCTTTGTGGATTGTTGCACTTTGGAGAGCATGTTGGCTTTTGGGTGGTTTAAGTACTTGTATATTATCATTATTGATTATTGTAACCTTTGTAATGTAGGTCTTTTAAGACCCTTGTAATAAGATGTAATTAATGCTCCGAGTTGATTTATGATGTTGGCAATGATTCATCTATGTTTAGGATGAAGCCCTTTGAATATTGTAATTATTGGAGATCATCTTGTATTTTTCCACCCCTCAGCTTGTGAGGACGTTGGCATGTTTTGATAGATTTTACATGTTAGAATCTAGCTATGTTAGCATGTTTAGACTCAATTATTTGATATTGTATTTGATGTTTAAGGATATGTTTGTGTTGGATTGTATTCATCCCACATAGGTGGTGAGGATCCAATCTTTGCTTTCGACATGTGTTGATGTTGGTTTCGAACATGTGTAGCCTTTTATATCACTTTTCTCCTTTTTGGCATGTGGACATAATTGGTTCAACACCTTTTTTTTTTAGTTAAAATGAATCCTATTTGATGTTGATTAATTCCTTTAGGCACCTTAGGTGTTTGGGATGTCTTGTGTAGTCTTGTAATGGACTGAGGTGACTGTTACCCTCATCCTACTCCATGTGTTTGTGAGGGAGCGATGTCGTGGATGTGTATTCGAAGCTCGTTATGGAGTGAGCTTTACCTCTCACTTGGTCATCGTGGTGCGTTGTCACACAATGGATGAAGTTTTTCTCTTGTGCCACCTTGCATAGTGTAATTGTGATGTCTCTTTTGGTGTTGTTGTCTGTGTTGCGACACCTTGTGTGCACGTGAGTGCAATGCGACATGTGAATGTCACACTTGCAAATGCAAAAAAATTGTTAGTTCGATGTGTGTTCAACTAATGTCTTGGGTGAAAGCTTGGGGAATTACACTTGGTATCAAAGCTCATGTTGCAACATTGGGAGCTCTAGGGTGTGTGTTCTACTTGGCTTGTTCAAGCATGTGTGGGGTCCTTGTGTGTTTCTATGATGTGAGTAGCATGTGTTTTCTTTTGACATGTCTTCCTTGCATGGTGATTGTGATTCCCTTGAATGAGATACAAATCTTTTTGCTGGCATCTTGAGTGATGTTTGTTTGGTTAAGTAGAAATGATCTCATGCTTCTAACATGATCAGAGTCTTAAGAGACTCATTGTTTGGTGTGATTGAGTGTGTTCTCTTACTCACCTTGGATTTGGAATCTAGGTATAGTGTAGCATTGTATTCCCTCTCTTATGGCTAGAATTAGTCACGTAGTTCATGTAATGTGGAATTTTGGAACTTTGATACTTTATTTATTTGACTTTGGTGAATTTACTAAATGTTGTAAGGGCCAACATTGAATTTTTATTCTTGTTATGAATGAGTATAGCCATCAAATTTTGATACTTCTTTCTCTTGTGACCTTTATGGTCATGTTGGATTTATTGTTGAAATTGTGCACATTTTATGCCTTATTGTTGGAATCAACTTTTCTTCCACTTTGGTTTTAATTTATGTTCTTAATGGTGGCTATACTTGAATAACTGAAATTGCTGGTCATGTATCATGTTATGTTTTCTATCATGTCTATATCATGTCTATGATGGGCCTCTGATGGATTGTATAAGGGAGTAGAATGCAGAGAATGCACTAGTTCTTGGTGTGTGTGTACTAGAACTATGGTAGATTGAATTCCTTGATTTGTTGTTAAATGCAAGTAAATATTGTGTGAAGTGTTGAGGAAGTTTTGAAATGGTTGTGTTACTATGGATCACTTGATGTGAGTATCTTGTTGATTGGTGTGTTTGTAGGCTTTTAGGAATAAGCCTAGACCTAG
This sequence comes from Cunninghamia lanceolata, assembly GCA_027924645.1. Taxonomy (NCBI): domain Eukaryota; kingdom Viridiplantae; phylum Streptophyta; class Pinopsida; order Cupressales; family Cupressaceae; genus Cunninghamia; species Cunninghamia lanceolata. The sequence goes on from BSBN01000193.1 coordinate 14,937,601, forward strand.
GGGGAAGGATGTAATGCCCATGCTAGTGTTCATCTTATTGTGCATGTTAGATTATGGTAGTGCTTTAGCTTCATTATTTTCATTTATGTAGTATGCTAGATGGATGTGATGCCTTCAGTGTTTATGTTAGATGGTTTAAGCATATGCAATTTTATGTCATCGATTGATTGTCGACTCATGTTTGTGATGTAATGTACGCTTGTACCACATTGGAATTGATTATGTTGCTTCGGCTATTATATTTGGAGTAGGTACACCTAATGGTTTATTTGAGTGTGTAGGTAATTACAGGTGTTAACTAATGTGGGAAATGTGGAGAAGTTTGACATGGGATGCTAAGCCATCCCACCCTTATCCTTGTGTTGTGGAAACCTGTGATGTGTGTTTGGAATCATTTGCATGGGTTTCCTTAGCATTCTTGCACTTTATTTTAAAATGGTTTGAAAATTATGTTTTCAGAGTAAATTAATGATTTTAATTTGGAAATTAGTATTTCTAATTTAACAAAAATGTTTATTGCATCATTATATGCTTGTGGAATAAATTTGAATGATTCTAGTTTAAATTCAAAATTTAATATTTTTCTATAAAAAGGTAGAAATTAAATTTAATGAGAAAACTGAATGTTTGGTATATCGTGTTTGTGCTTTTCAGAATGAGACTGAGATAAATGGCAATAACTTATTTGGAATAGTTGAGTTCATTCGACTAACTATTTCCCTATCTATTTGAGTGAATTATTTGGGTGTTTTAAGTGAAAAAAGATTTATTAATGTGTTATCTGAAATGCCTATTTGATTTGCAAAAGAGACATTCAATTATTTAATTGTTGAATTAAATAAATTAAATGATTTAATTGTGCTAGTGTCTTTGGAGGAATAAAAGGAAAGAGACATGTATTTTTCATTATTCTTTTTCTCTCCAAAATTTGCTCTCCTTTTGTTTGAAACCCTCTTGCTTGAAAAATGGATATCTGATTTGCTTGGAAGGGAGTTTTGCTTGGAATTGCTTAGAGTTTAGATTGGATTCAAGAGCTTGGTGTTTGCTCGTTGTGTGTGGATCAAATCTGGCATTCAACCTCATTCTTTTCCTTGGATTTTGCTTGTATTGGAAGGTAAGTTTCTCCAATCTTCTCATTTAAATTATTTTATTCTATTTCCTTCATGCCACACCATCTAGAATGGTTGAAGATGGCTTTGCTTAGTTGTAGGAAACTTAGAAAATCTATTTCTGCTGGTTATTTATTTATTTCATGTATTTTCCATTTTGGAAACATAGAAATACAGATAAAACCCTAGCAAATTTTTTGTGAAAATCCCCAACTCATTTTTATTGCATATATTGGTTGTTGGGCATGTTATCTATGATGGGTAGTTGTTAGATAATCCATAGCTATTGAAAAACAAAAGTTAGAAAATTGGTCAAACTTTGGTCAAGGTGCCAAAGAGAGCTCCAATAGAGTTTTTAGGGCCTTATGGTTATTTTGCACTTTTAGAAAACCTAAAAATTATTTTCTATGCATTTCCTTTATGATTTTCTTTGAGGGATGAGTTGACTCCTTCATATTATGTGATTCTGCATCTTGTGAGACTATGTCATGTTTGGGACATTTGGGTGCATTGAAATACATGCCAGTTATTTCTCTAGTTTTGAAAACCTAAAAATTGTTTTCTATGCATTTCCTTTATGATTTGCTTTGAGGGATGAGTTGACTCTTTTATATTATGTGATATTGCATTTTTTGAGACTATTGTATTTTGGGATATTTTGGTGCATTAAAATCCGTGCCATGCTTAGTTTGTTAAATCAACACATTGGATGTTTAGGAAGAGGATTAGGAGTAGGTAAGGAGTGGCTCCTTGAATGCATACCATGACATGAAGTTGTCGGTGGGTCCAATGTGTAAGGAGTTGTAAAAAGATAAATATTAAACACATGGGTAAAACAAAACTAATAACAATATCATCTACACCAAACTCCAGTACCTCCAGGTGATAACGCCCTGTCTTGCTTTGGCAACTCTAAGTGATAACACCCTATTCTAATATGATTTAGTTTGGGTTCAAAGAGCATCCACAAGTGGATTATGCCCTAGTTTGCTATGAGGTTGATTATGCCCTCAATTTGACACTCCTTATCCTAAGCTTGCGAGTTCTCTCTTCCTTATGTTTGTCACTTCCTGAGTTGGACTCGGTGTGTGTTGTGTACCTTGCATTGTTGTGTTTGCGATGGTTGATTCATGTTTTATGGTGTTGTATATTATATCATATTGTATGGTAGTGGTACCATGTGTTATTTATATGCATTGGATTGGCAAGTGTGCCACATGTTGCGTGCATGCATTGTATTGGTAGTTGTACCATGTCTTGTGTGCATTGATTGGCGTGTATTGTTTGGAATTAAGGTGTCTCAACCTTGGTAATTCATTGTATTATTTTTATTGTATTTATTTATTCATTGCCTATGTTGTAAATTAATTATAAATTCATATTGTCATTTTGTGGGATGTGGCATGGTGATGTGTCATCCTACATGGAAGATGACAACTTGTAATTTTGTCCTCACATGAGGAGATAGGTGTCCCACTTAGTGGTAGGAATATTTTACCATGTGTCATCATCTTGGGTGTTGTGTAAGGGAATATTGACTAAAACGGTCATGACAGATTCCTATGACAGTTTTATGACATGTAAGAGTCAGAAATAGGAGATTCTATGAAAGGTACAGACAAGTGTCGAAGAGCATCTTTGGGGAAGGCAGCTTTGGGTACCCCAAGGTGGGTTATGACATTTTGTAAGAGAATATGCTATTTATAGCATGTGTATGATAGATTCTCTTACAGCTGTAAATCATTATGCTATGACAGATTCTATGACGGTCATAAGAGTCATAGAAGCATCTGCCATTAGCCATTTTGGGAATAGGCAACCTCTTTCAGATGGGGTGACCTAACAAGTGTCAGGAACATTCTACAAGGTTGGACAAGTGTCCATAGGTGTGGGTTTTGAGCCATGAGGCCATGTTGGATGCCCATTCCAAGATAGAGCCAAAACTGCCTTGTAAACTCTATATAAATAGGTGCTTTGAGGAGGTGATGTACTACAGGTTTTACAAGTACTGTTATGCTGCTAGATCATCTCTAGATATGAGTGTCAAAGACTCCTACAAGAGCATTGGCTCTAATTTGTATTGTAATCTCTTTGTTTACGTAATATAGTTGAGTATTGTTTTGGAGTGTGGGGTTTTTCACCCATAAGGGTTTTCCCCACATATAGCTTGTGTCTCTCTTCTTCTATCATTCTTTCTTTCTTATGTGTTTGCTACAATATCTCATGTTACTAGTTTAATGTTGCTGTAATAGTTAGGATAAATTTGAATTTGCACTCTCCTCCCCTCATTAGATTAGTGTAGGAAGTGATTTCTGCACACCTAGCTTCCTTTCAGTTGGTATCAGAGCCTAGCCAAGTTTGGTCTTAGCTATTGGGTAGGGGTTTTTTGAGCAGATCTTAGGTTGAGTGGGATTATTGTGCAGAGTATTCTATATATTGTTGTAGCAAGGAGATGGCAACCACATCTAGAAGGTTAGAGGTTGAGAAATTCAATGGCACTAATTTCAAGTTGTGGAAACTCAAGATGGAGGACCTACTTGTTGATTGTGACCTATGGGAAACTGTATCTAGTGTGAAACCTATAGCAATGTTACAAACTAGTTAGGAACTCAAAGATTGGAAGGCTAAGGGTCTCATAAGACTCTGTTTAGCTGACTCTGTTGTGTTGAACATCCATGAGGAGAAGACAACGAAGGATCTCTAGAAGAAGTTGGGTGATGTTTATCAGGCCAAGTCCTTGGTAAACAAACTCTTTCTAAAAAAGAAATTGTTCACTCTGAAGATGGAGGACAGAGGATCTGTTGCGGACCACATGAATGCTTTCAACATGATCATTGCACAGTTGACATCTGTGGGTGTGAAAATGGAGGAGGAGGATCATTGCATGACCCTGCTTTGTTCTTTGCGAGATTCATGGGATCACCTTGTCATGGCTATTGGAAGCACCACTACCACCTTCAAGATGGAAGATGTGGTGTCCTCACTATTATCTAAAGAAATGCAGTTGAAGACATCTGAATCAGCCAAAGAGGCTCTTACAATTTGTGGAAGACCCAAGGAGAAAGGGAAGAAGAAAGACAAGAAAGCTGAGAAGGGCAGATCCAAATCCCGTGGGAGATCCAAATCTCCTAGAAATTACAAGGCTCTCTATTGGAACTGTGGCAAGTCTAGGCATTTTCGAAAGGAATGCAAAGAGGAAAAGAAAAAGAAGAAGAAAGCTCTTGATTCAAATTCCAATAAAGATGATGGTGATGCCTTCATCACAGCCCTGGCCACCCATGCATATGATGATGTGTGGTTGATTGATTCTGGTGCATCATTCCACATGACCTCATATCAAGACTGGTTTACTAAGTATGAAGAGTTCGATGGTGGAAGGGTGTACCTTGGTGATGACTCTCATCTAAAGATTGTTAGTCGTGGAAGAGTCTCGATCTGATTCCCTAATGGACGAGTGAAGGGGATCACTGGAGTTATGCACATTCTAGGCCTCGCATGGAACCTACTTTCTGTAAGTATGTTGAATGATGCAGGTGTGCAGGTTATCTTTTCGAAGGATGGATGCAAGATGACAAGAGGATCTATGGTGCTTACAAAGGGTACTCAGAGGGGTACTCTGTTTCAGCTGGAGGCATGCAATTCACAGTGCAATAGTTCTTCTGACTCAAGGAAATGAGCTGTTGTCACTTCATCCCCACCATCTAAACATGCAGTGAAGAAATCTGTTGTAACCGGTTCTGATGGTAGTGCACATGCCATGGAAGCCAAACTTCCTACTGAAAAGACTATGTTATGGAATTTGAGATATGGCCACATTGGTGAGAAGGGTCTGCGTACCTTGAAAAATAAAAACCTCATTGAGGGGTTAAATAATTGTAATCTCAAGTTCAACTTTTATGAACATTGCATTTATGGAAAACAAAACCATGTTCAGTTTTACTCTAGTTCTCACAAGTCTTCTGGTGTATTGGATCTAATTCATTCTGATGTGTTTGGTCCTGTGAATGTTTCTTCGATTTCAAAATTTGTATATTTTGTATCTTTCATAGATGATTACAGTAGAAGGACATGGGTTTATTTTATTAGAAGCAAGACTGGAGTCTTTAGTTGGTTTAAGGAGTTTAATGGCTTTGCTAAAAATTAGACTTGTAAAAAGATTAAGTGTTTGAGAACTAACGACGGTGGTGAGTTTTGTTCGGTAGAATTCGATAAGTTCTGCAAAGAACAAGGGATTGAAAGGCATAAGACAACTTCATACACCCCGCAGCAAAATGGAGTTGCAAAGATGATGAACAAGACACTGATGGAGAAGGCTAGGACTATGCTTAGTGGAGAAAGCCTCGAACAAAAGTTTTGGGCTGAAACTGATGCCACTACTTGCTATCTGATAAATAGATCTCCTACATCATCTCTTTTTGGCAAAACACCTATGGAGGTGTGGTCTAGTAAGAAGCCTTCAGTAAGGCATCTTCGTGTTTTTAGTTGTGAGGCATATGCACATGTGCCTAGGGAGAAATGGTCTAAGTTGGAGAGCAAGGATGTTAAATGTATTTTCATTGGCTATGGTGTCAGTGTGAAAGGATACAAGCTTTGGGATCCCGTGACTGAAAAAGTGTTGTATAGAAGAAGTGTTATCTTTAGAGAGCTAACACCTTCTTCCATTGTTCTACAGCCAGAAGAGTCAAAAAAGAAAGATGTGGTTCAGTTTCCTTCTACCCCTGAGAAGACTGAACTGATAGACCATATGAGGCCTATGATGAGGAGAGCTCTAGCAGCTCTGGAAGTGAAAAAGAAGAAGCAGAACCTCAACCTCAGCCATTGAGGAGGTCTACACGAACAAGAAAGCAACCTGATAGGTTTGGTTAGTCATTACTTGATTCTAGTTGTGCTTTTTCTTTACTTTCTAACACTGATGAGCCTAGAACTATGAAAGATGCAAGTTCGGGAAGGAAGCCATGGAAGATGAGATGGCTTCTTTGGAAAAGAACAAAACATGGGACTTGGTGCCTTTGCCTAATGGACGGAAACCTGTTGGTTGCAAATGGGTGTTCAAGAAGAAATTTGATGCAGATGGCAGTGTTGAAAAGTACAAGGCTAGATTGGTTGCAAAGGGGTACTCACAAGTGGAGGGAATTGATTATGGTGAAATTTTCTCTCCCGTTGCAAAGTTGACATCCATTAGATTTATGTTATCTCTTGTAGCTGCTTATGATTTAGAGGTAGAGCAGATGGAAGTGAAGACAACTTTCCTTCATGGTGATTTGGAGGAAGAAATCTACATGTCACAGCCAGAGCATTACATAGAGAAAGGTAAAGAAAATTTGGTTTTCAAGCTTAAGAAGTCTTTGTATGGTTTGAAGTAGTCTCTTAGGATGTGGTACTTGAAGTTTGATGCCTTTGGGTTGTCAATTGGTTACCTGAGATCAAAATCAGATCATTGTGTGTATTACAAGTTTGACAATGATCGCATTCTCATTATTGCATTGTATGTTGACGATATGCTATTGATTGGGAATGGTAAGAATATGATTTCTGATTTGAAGTCTCAATTGTCAACACAGTTTGAGATGAAAAATCTTGGGGCAGCTAGGTACATTCTGGGAATGGAGATCAAAAGAGACAGAGAAAATAGAAAACTTTGGTTAAGCCATAGTAAGTATGTGAAGACTGTGTTGGATAGGTTCAGCATGGCAGATTGTAGACTAGTGAGTGTTCTTGTTTCATTGGGAACAAAGTTATCTGTTAGTGATTATCCAAAATCTCCTAGTGAGGTGGAGGACATGAGTAGAGTACCTTATGCTAGTGTTGTTGGCAGTTTGATGTATGCTATGGTCTACACAAGACCAGACATTGCCCAAGCAGTGGGAGTCCTTAGTTGATTTATAGCTAATCCTGGATGGGTACATTGGGATGCAGTTAAGAGAGTGTTCCAATATTTGAGGGGTACTTCTGAGTATTTCATATGCTATCATGGTAATTCTACAGGACCTCCGCATTCAGTTTATATTCGTGGATTTGTGGATTCTGATTGGGTAGGTGACATTGACAGTAGGACATCCACCAATGCATATGTGTTCACAATGTTTGGTGGTGCAATTAGTTGGATGAGTAAGAGACAACCTGTGGTTTCTTTGTCCACTACACAAGCTAAGTATATGGTTGCAACTCATGCTTGTAAGGAAGCCACTTGGCTTAAGAGATTGTGTTCAAATATTGGTGTTGATGCAAGTCAAATTACGATCAGTTGTGACAGTCAAAGTGCAATTTGCCTCGTGAAGAATCCAAATTTCCATGCCAGAACAAAGCATATTTATGTATAGTTTCACTTCATGCGAGACATGGTAGAGGATGGGAAGGTAAATTTGGAGAAGGAAGATACTTTGAAGAATGTTGCAGATGCATTGACAAAGCCAACAGGCACAGAGAAGTTGAGATGGTGTTCGGAGTCTATGGGCCTTTGGGCCTATAGCAGTTAAATCTTGTTAATTCTATTGGCTCTTACAAGGTGTTCGACAAGTGGGAGAATGTTGGGAATTAAGGTGTCTCAACCTTGGAAATTCCTTGTATTATTTTCATTGTATTTATTTAGTCATTGCCTATTGTAAATTAATTGTAAATTCATATTGTCATCTTGTGGGATGTGGCACAGTGATGTGTCATCCTACATGGAAGATGACAACTTGTAATTTTGTCCTCACATGAGGAGATAGGTGTCCCACTTAGTGGTAGGAATATTTTTCCATGTGTCGGCATCTTGAGTGTTGTGTAAGGGAATATTGACTAAAACGGCCATGACAGATTCCTATGACAATTTTATGACATGTAAGAGTTAGAAATAGGAGATTCTATGAAAGGTACAGACAAGTGTCGAAGAGCATCTTTGGGGAAGGCATCTTTGGGTGCCCCAAGGTGGGTTATGACATGTTCTAAGAGAATATGCTATTTATAGCATGTGTATGATAGATTCTCTTACAACTATAAGTCATTATGCTATGAAAGATTCTATGACGGCCATAAGAGTCGTAAGAGCATCTGTCATTACCCATTTTGGGAATAGGCGACCTCTTTGGGATGGGGTGACCTGACAAGTGTCAGGAACATTCTACAAGGTTGGAAAAGTGTCCATAGGCATGTGTTTTGGGCCATGAGGCCATGTTGGGTGCCCATTCCAAGATAGAGCTAAAACTGCCTTGTAAACTCTATACAAATAGGTGCTTTGAGGAGGTGATGCACTACAGGTTTTACAGGTACTGTTATGCTGCCGGATCATCTCTAGATATGAGTTTCAAAGACTCTTGCAAGAGCATTGGCTCTGATTTGTATCGTAATCTCTTTGTTTACATAATACAGTTGAGCAGTGTTTTGGAGTGTGGGGTTTTTCACCCGTAAGGGTTTTCCCCACGTATATCTTGTGTCTCTCTTCTTCTGTCATTCTTTCTTCCTTATGTGTTTGCTACAATATCTCATGTTAATGGTTTAATTTTGTTGTAATAGTTAGGATATATTTGAATTTGCACTCTCCTCCCCTCATTCGATTAGTGTAGGAAGCGATTTCTGCACACCTAGCTTCCTTTCATGTATGTCATATGTTGCTTGTATACCCTGGATGTGTGAGATGCTCTTAGCAGGTTTGCCATGGTCACCTTCTCTATAGTTTGGGGGTTTCCTAGAGTTGCATAGACAACTATTGCACTCGACGATGGTAATATGGTTGGGAGGCGAGCAACAATTCCCCATTGGTCATTCATGATGATCTTTAGGTGTTGGATGGAGTCCTTGATCTTTTGTAGGTGGTTTACCTCATGCTTTGTGCCTTGTTGCACCTTGGAGAACATGTTGGCTTTTGGGTGGTTTATGCACTTGTATATTATCATTATTGATTATTGTGACCTTTGTAATGTAGGTCTTTTAGGACCCTTGTAATAAGATGTAATTAATTCTTTGAGTTGATTTATGATGTTGGCTATGATTCATCTATGTTTAGGATGAAGCCTTTCAAATATTGTAATTATTGGATATCATCTTGTATTTTTCCACACCTCAGTTTGTGAGGACGATGGTATGTTTTGATAGATTTTACATGTTAGAATCTAGCTATGTTAGCATGTTTAGACTTAGTTATCTGATATTGTATTTGATGTTTATGGATATGTTTGTGTTGGATTGTATTCATCCCACATAGGTGGTGAGGATCCAATCTTTGCTTTCGACATGTGTTGATGTTGGTTTCGAACATGTGTAGCCTTTTGTATCACTTTTCTCCTTTTTGGCATGTGGACATAATTTGTTCAACACCTTATTGTTTTTAGTAAAAATGAATCCTATTTGATGTTGATTAATGCTTTTAGGTACCTTAGGTGTTTGGTATGTCTTGTGTAGTCTTGTAATGGATTGAGATGGTTGTTACCCTCATCCTACTCCATGTGTTTGTGAGGGAGCGAGGTCATGGATGTGTATTCAATCCTCATTATGGAGTGAGCTCTACCTCTCACTTGGTCATCGTGGTGAGTTGTCACACGATGGGTGGTTTTCCACTTGTGCCACCTTGCATAGTGCAATGGTGATGTCACTTTTGTTGTTGTTGTCTGTGTTGCGACACCTTGTGTGCGCGTGAGTGCAATGCGACATGTGAATGTTGCACTTGCAAACGCAAAAAAAATTCTTGGTTGATGTGTGTTCGACTAATGTCCTGGGTGAAATCTTGGGGCATTACATTTGTGGTATTTGTTCTGATGCAGGAGCATCCCAGGGTGTAGAGCAATCTTGCATCAACCAAAAATATTTGCATTCTTTCTTTTCTTTCATTTTCAGTTCAATTCAATCATTTGTAGTTTCAACATTTTGTATCACATTTTACTACATCTTCATATCAGAGATCACAGAGTAGGAATTAACATCTACATATCATCATCTACATCATATTCAAATTTCAGGTCATTTAGAATTGTCTGCTAAAAGTTATCGCTATCAGAAGATCATCATCTTTCACAGAACAGAACATTCAGATAATCAGCTGAAGGAGAAGGTTTGCGGAGCACTCCCATGACTTGTGGAGCCAAATGGAACATCATACATGGCACATAAGGATCAGATAGACCTTCATTGAGGTCCACACCAAGTTTCATGCATTTGCAGAGCAATACTAGATGTTGTAGGCCGACCTACTTGTTTCTAGATGTTATCTCCTTCATTGGAGTTTGTAACTTCTTGTGGCCGATGCGGAGGATTTCATGAGCTTTAAGATGATATATATACATCTCCTAGATGTATTAGGGGGTTAGTTACAATTATGATAGTTTAGATTAGATCTTTTATTCCAGGAAGGCACTTTAATGCCATATCTTGCATATCTGTTGTAACCCAGAAAGTAGGTCTGTGAGCCCTTTGATTGTAGCCCGCATGTTGCCAACATGTAAGGACTTTGATTATCTGATATATTGAGCATATGAATCTTCCATTGTATTCTATATTTGTGTTGTTTCCATTGTGTTTACTCTAGCTGCATGGTTTGGACAGTTCATTCTGTTAACCCTCCGACCATGACTGCACCATGTTCCATGTCTTATTATTACAACCTTGTTCTTACCCTTATATTAAACTAGGTCTTTTTGTTTTGGCTTTTGTTTCTTTTCCTGGTACTCCTCTTTAGAATTTCCTTCATTATAAGTATCAGATTTGTATTTATCTTCTTTTCAACATATTCTTGGCCCTTGTGGTATGTCCTTGGGGATTTTCCTCATAATTCTGGCACCTTTAGTGGCATGGAATCCTTGTAGTTCATCACTCTTCAATTGTGGTGGCACGTTTTTGAAGCACTATTGTGACTTGTCACAAGTGAACAGATTATGATCTAGAATTTCACAGAAGGCACACTACTTCTTCTTATCAGACCAACATTCATTTGTATAGTGGCCCTACTTGTTGCATGTATAACAATTTGCATCTACCCTTCTTCTTCCACCTCTACCTATGTCAAGATTCCTCCTCTATAGTTGTTATATTGTTCTCTTTCTTCATTTGAGTAGTTATTTAGATATGGCACTTGATTTTGTATAGGTGTATCCTAGAGTGTGTTGATATTTCATTGGTCTCTTTAGTTAGGTACTTTATATCCATGGTCTTGGGTGCATAGAGGTATCTTTTCTATTTCTTTTGCATAGGTCATATCCTGATCTATTGTGCCTTTATTAATGTAGTGGTGTTTACATCATGGTTCATGTTCTTCTTCACCACAAAGCCTAAACATGGGCAATTGTAAGTTTCGTGGTCATCTTATTCTCTGCAGATGCCACAATAGATTGTTTGGTTTCTCCTTAGAGTTGTTTTTAGGTCTACCTTCAATGTGGAAGCTCTTTTTTCTCCTTTTATGACCAGACATTTATTTCTAATATGACCCTCTCTTGAACAATATGTGCACTAAATATTTGTCTTTTGCCTCTGTGGACTAGTATCTCTTTTTTGAGTTTAAGTTGGTCTAATTCCAATTTCAATTTTTCTATTTATTTATTTTCACTAGCCTTTTCCTTCCTTCTCTACATTTGTGCTTCTATGTGGTAGGCTAGAGTTACTACTTTAGAATATGTTTTAAATACTCTTCCATCTAAGGATTTCCTAATCTCCAGAATTAGTCCTAAAACAAACTATTTTATATGTTGTTTTTCCATTAATGGTTCTTCTAACTTCCATCATATATCCTTGAACCTCCAATCATACTCTTTTATTGGCTCCCCTTCTTCTTGAACTCAATCTCTCATTTTACTAACGCTCTCTGTGGGAATTTCTTGAGATATAAAATTATCTAAAAGTTCCTTTTTAACTTCGTCCCAATCTTTGTCATGCTTTGGGTAAGTTTTCCTATACCGGTTGAGGTCATCATTTCTTAATGTTCCCACAAAATCAAATAATTTGGCTTCATCTTTGGTTATGCCTTTTCTTTTCCAAATAGATTCTAACACAAATATGGGTTCCACAGCCTCTGTGGTGTATTTTTCAAATACTGGCAGATTTATTAGGGAATCCATCTTACTTTTGGGCTCTTTTCCTTCCTTGTAGTGAGTTTTCTTTGGTAATTGCTCTTTTCTCTTCTTAATATTTTTCTTCTATTTAGGCTTATTTCCCCTTCCATTATTCCTTGGTGATTGAATGTCAAAATACTATTTTCCCAATATGGCTTCACAATCTTGTATAAACTATTGTTGTAGGTGTATGGTGTTGACTTTTTCCCAGACTGGATGCTTGTTCCCAGATTTCCCTACAAGGTAGCCATCAGTGATCAACAGGATCTCTGGGCCAGGGGGTCAACAGTATAGGAGATAGACTCTATATTTTATCTCCTCTTCTTCTTCAGGCTCTGCAAGACCTAGGGGGGTATTCCCTACTCAACATCCATGAGGATATGCATGCAAGGCTGGGATGTTGACAGAAAGCAGATGAGTCCTCCTGTAAGTAGACCAAAACTGAAAGATAAGGGCAAAGGGGCTAGCTTTGGGCCTATTTGCAGTTGTAGACAGAGGACTGAGGATCCTAAAACTAACTCTAATGTCCTAATGTTGGTTTTAGATTTTGCTTTGGAGTTTAAGGGTGGATGCAAAGCTGGATATGGTTATAACACAAAACAAAGCATGATTGGTGCCTATCCAGGGCCTGGAGTCAGTAGACATACACCTGTGAATGATCAGCATGAACAACTAAAACTCGATTTCAAGGGGATATGTGTGTGATATCTGCCTTACAGACATCTCCCAATACAAAGTGTTAGGTTATCTCTACTTATGGTATCCCTACTGCAGTATACCCTTCCCAATGTTCAACCTGAAAACAGTTTAATCTACCCCTTGAGTAGAAGTTAGAAGATCAGACAGTCAACATAGGAATTCTATGCTCTAGAATCTAAACATTACCAAACATCCAGATTCAGAAGAAGAGTACATGCAATACTGGAGACAGAATTAACACAACACATGCTAAACAGCATTTCTCATATAAGTTTAATCATGAAATCAGTGGGTTCATGCCAAAAACAAACAACAAGAGATACATAAACTCACAGGTAAGCTGTACAGAGCAACCAGATCAGCTTGTTATGCATTACAGAGCCAAAATCATCAACTTTCAACAACCTTTCAAATGAGCAACACCACCTGCTTATATCAGCCAGGTAGGTGCTCAGCAATTAATTACAATGTTGACCAAAATTTCGCCAGATACACAGTATCATGAAAATGGCGCTCAAACACAACCGGATTGGCGCCCAAACTTGAATGCAGCAGGTAGGGGAGGAGATAGGAAGATTTCTCGAGCCCTGCGCCCCTGTCCGCTGATGTACACCCTCAGTCGGGTACAAGATCGACCCACGCCATCGCCCATACCTCTGCAACAATCGCCATTAATGGCGCACCAACCCGCGGCCTTGGGAAGATCATCATACAGACTATCGCAAGCATTTCCCGCCGAGACTCATCATCATGATGTTTGAAAATGCAGGATAACATTATCCCACATGCACCCCGCGATGACCTCAATAACACTTTATATACTAAGTCATGAGCATATATCATGTCGGTGCTTTTGCTCCTGACGACACTAGTATAGACTTCATCATCATCATCCTCCAGCAGCATGATATCCTGTTGTTCGAAATATCACCCTGACGTCATCATGATATTTGAAATATAACCTTCATGATAATCGGCACAACCTGATCCATCGGAGGAACATCCTCCTGCTGAGCTTATAACAAAAGTCTGGCCGATGAACATCCTGATGACGTCATCATCATATACTGCTGACGTCATCATCATATCTGCCTACTGCGCACCTCCTCATATCCGGATGACGTCATCATCATGTTTGCAAATATTAGGAGGTCTCTTCAAGATGATCAGTTGTTAGAAATATGACCCCCGCGGACCTTGATGACGTCATCATCATATTAACATCATCATGATATTCGGAAGACAACCGGATATTTGGAAATATCCTCCTGATGTTCAAATATCAGGTTGCACTGTAGCTCCACTATAAGATCGGGGCGATAACTGAATATGATGATGCTGCTTGAAAAGATCACCCCCAGTAGATAATGCGCGAAGCCAACAGGCGGATATCTCCTTGATAGCAACATCATCATGATGTTCGAGTAAACATATATCCGGGTGATATGAAAATATCACCCCTTCCTTCAGAAATCATGATGCAGATAGGCAGAGAAACAAATATCACCCTGATATACGGATGACGTCAGCATCATCAGGATGAGAAACAAAGAACAAGAAATGATACAACATCATCAGGATGATATTGACTAAGATCATCCTGACGTTCAAAATATGATGACCCTAGTGAATATCGGGTCGCACTTAGAACTCTTCGACAACATCATCAGGATGATATTAACCAAGATCACCCGATGATAAAAGTATCACCCCGGCGAAATATCATGAAGGCAGAAAATATGATGACCTCCACAAGCAGCAGGATGATAACTGGAAATATCATGATGATGACGACCCTTAGGAAAAAACAAGTTAGGTCGAACACTTAGAGAATAACCCCTTCAAGATATCGGGGCAACATCGTCATCATGTTTGAGCAAGGTGATATTCGGAAGATCACCGGATACTTGAAAAATCACCCTCGCAAGCAACTGAGGGCGCACTGTAGCTCACCAGTATCATCAGGATAATAAGCAAACATCACCCGATAGTTGTAATATGATGATGACGATGAGAAAAACAAGCTGACGAAGAACATGCTGATGAAGATCATCATCGAAGACAAGATGATGATGCCGACCTCCTCCTCAGAAAAATATGATGCTGCAGCTGAAAAACGCTGAGGAGGTCCAACACTTAGAAAAAATTGGGCAAGAGGATGAAGGCTTCAGATGAAGAAACCTCCTGATCATGACAAATCAACCCCAGGTCAAAATAAGTGCTAACAGTGGCTCCGAATGGGGACGTGCAGGTGAAAACCTGCAGCGAGAACCAGATCTCCGGGCAGACCTGACAAAAAGCCAAAAAACGCGAGCTGTACAAGACATTTACACTACATACATATTTTACAAATGTGCACAGCAACCAGATATTCATGTAAAATAGAACTTAAGGAATTGGCCATGCACAGGCAATTCCAGAATTTCACCATCTAGGGCCTGGAGGAAATAAGAATCCTCCCCATGAGTATTGCAAACCTGATATGGGCCCATCCATAAGGGCTGAAATTTACCATGTTTACCCTTTTCCTGTTCTTTAGCATTCCAAATAAGCACCAGATCATTTACTTGAAACTTCCTTTTTGTAGTTCTCCTGTCAAACTGATATTTCATATCCTGTTGTCTTTTGAGATTGATCTGGTGGGCTCTCCTTCTGTCTTCATCCAATGCAACCAGCTAATTCACTCTTTCTGTCATGGGATCTTCAATGTCCTCATCATTTTCCTGAATGAATCTATAAACTGGTAGGAGATTGTTTATGGGCAGTCTAGCTGATGCACCATATACCAGCTCAAAAGGTGACTTCCCAATAGCCCTTTTCACAGTCACTCTGTCAGCCCATACTGCTAAGTTCAACTTTGAGTCCCAAGCTCTCTTGTTCTTGTCCAGTATCCTCTTGACAATTTTCATGATGCTCTTATTGCTTGATTCTGCTTGACCATTTCCTTGTGGGTGATATGGTGATGTATATGACAGGTTTATCCCATACCTGTTGCAAAAATCAACAAACTCACCTGATCTGAAGCACATAGCATTATCAGTGATAATCTTAAATGGTACTCCAAACCTGATGATGATGTTCTCTAGTATGAAGTCTGTCACCACCTTACTTGTAGCTCTTTTAGTTGGAATGGCCTCAATCCATTTGGTAAAGTAGTCAGTTGCCACCAAAATCTAACTGTGTCCCCCACTTGATTTGTCTGCAATTTCCCCTATAAAGTCAATTCCCCACTGCTGGAATGGAGCATCCACAGGTACAGTTCTGAGGGGCAAAGCACCATTATATTTCAGCTTTCCTGAGAATCTCTGGCAAGGGTCACACTTCCTTACTAACTTTTGTGCATCTGAAAAGAGAGTGGGCCACCAATATCCTGCCCTAAGGATTTTATGAGCTGTTGTTTGGGCAGTATAATGGCCACCACACAATCCTTTATGCATGTCAATCAAAATATTGTTAGCCATGTTCTTATCCACACATCTCAGCAGCACACCATCAGGATTTTTCCAGTACAGCTCACCTTGAACAATGACATACCTGATTGCATGTAGCTTCAGAGTCCTCTTTTGATTGTCACTAAAATGGGAAGGACAATTCAGATTTTGCAAATAATAGACAATATCCCTGTACCATTCAGATCCTGATGCACTTACATTCTCATCTTGGACTGCATTAACTTGGCATGCTTCCAAGTTTGACTGTGCCATCATCTTGGCTAGTCCTTGTCCTCTTATCAACTTAGTAACTTGTATGTCTATGTTGAATTCCTGCAATTTGTTTATCCATCTGCACCTTCTTCCAGTCACCTCCTGCTGAGTGAATATGTCTTTGACTGCAGCATGAGGTACATATGCAACTATATATGACCCTACCAAGTATGGTCTGAAACTTTTGATGGCTCTAACTAGTGCATATGCCTGCTTTTCCATAATGTCATACTTCAATTCAGAGGCCTGCAGGGACATACTGAAGAAGGCGATGGGCTGTTCAAAACCATCTTCATTTTTCTGCAACAAACATGCAGCTACAGTATGAAAGGAAGCAAATGAGAACACTTGGAATGGCCTAGAAAAATCAGGAGATTTAAGAACAGGGGCCATCTTAATTGCCTCTTTGATATTCTGAAATGATTCTGCTGCTTCCTTTTCCCAGTTGACAGTTGCATCCTTCTTCATCATCTTGGAAATGTTCCTTGTAGTTTCTGCAAAGTTGGGAACAAATCTTCTAACAAAGTTTATCTGTCCAAAGAAGGACTGAACTCCTTTCACAGTTTTTGGCATTTGAATCCTGTCAATAGCTGCCACTCTCTCTGGATCTATCCTGACTCCATCCTTGGAAACAATGTGTCCCAGAAGTTTCCCTTCAACTACTCCAAAGGCACACTTCCTTGGGTTTAAAGAAATACCATATTCTAGTGCTCTTATGAAGATCTGCTCCAGATGCATACAATGCTGCTCCTCTTTCTTTGAGTAGGCAGTCAGGTCATCCTGATATACTGCCAGGATTGAATCAATCAGCCCTGCAAAAGCAACATCTATTGCTCTTTGAAATGTAGCACCTGCGTTTGTTAGTCCAAATGGCATTCTAACATACACATATGTTCCCCATGGAGTGGTAAAGGCAGTCTTATACTGTTCTGATTCTTTCACCTTTACCTGATTATATCCTGAAAATCCATCCATCATGGATAGGAGTTCACAACCAGTCACTCTCTGCAACATAGCTTCCATATTAGGCAATGGATAGTTATCCTTCAAAGAGGATACATTCAAGTTCCTGAAATCCACACAAAGCCTAATATCACCATTCTTTTTCCTGACTGGGACAAGGTTAGACACCCAAGTTGAATGTCTGATTGGCACAATTATTCCAGCCTCCCTGAGCCTTTTGAGTTCTTCTTGCATCTTGGGAGCTAAGGTAGGATTTATAGGCCTTTGCCTCTGTCTAAATGGCTTAGCTTCAGGCTTCAATGGGATCTCATGCTGGAATAAGTCTTCTCTATAAGCTTTTAGGTCCTCATATGACCAAGCAAAAACATGTTTATACTTTTTTAGCAATGCAATCAGCATACTTCTTATGTGTGGTTTTAGCTGTTTGCCAATATATACCTTCTGAGGGGTCTGAGATGTCCCCAAATTTATTTCTTCTAAATCCTCCTTATTTGTGGGGGATGTCTTTTTGACCATTTTGTCTCTACTGTCAAAGGCTCTTTCCAAAGCCACTAACCCTCTAGGGATCTTGTTAGTCTTCAACTGAATGATCTCTTTCCCTACAAGAGTTTCTTTTCCATCTACAGTTTCTACAAAAGCTTGGAAATCAATCTGTTGATTCTCATATTCATCTATGCAGTGCAAAAATTTCAGCAAATCCCTATCATCATCAAACAATTGCCAACTGCATATATTTTCTGGTATGGCAGGCCTAATTTTAACTTCTACATTTGTGACACCTGACAGAGTGATGTCATCTGGCCTTATTGCAACATTGGCTAAGAAATCAGCCATAACATTTTTTGACCTTTCTACCCAGCCAATTGAAAATGCATCAAAAAGTTCAATAGTATCCCAAACAGCATGCTTGTACTGTTTCAGTCTTTTATTTTTTGCAGCATACTTATTTCTGATTTGGGATACAATCAGCTCAGAATCTCCAAATACTCTTAACATCTTAATCCCATGTTTGATAGCAATATTCAGGCCTAAGAGCAAAGCCTCATATTCTGCAATATTGTTTGTGCAATCAAACCTCAGCAAGAAAGAGAATTTGAGGAGCTTACCAATTGGAGACAGGAAAACAACTCCAGCTCCAGAGCCTTCTTTTGCACAAGCTCCATCAAAAAACATGGTCCATAAGCCTTGCTGATCCAGCTCACCAACACAGGCATTTTTCTTTTTGTCTTCTGCATCATCTGAGACAACCTTGAAGTTATCACAGTCAGTGTCTACAAAGCATATCTGTTCATTTGCTTCTTGGTCTTCCACTGTCTCTGATGATCTTTGCTCTCTAATTAGCTTGACATCCCTGCCATTCATTGGAATCATGGCATATGACAGGTCCAGCTGCATACTTCCACCAATCAGTGCTGCCCATCTTCTTGACAGCAGCATACCATACTGTGGCTTGATGTCAACCACTGTTATATTCATCTTATATTTCTTTTCAGGAAATGCTGCCAGTTTGAAATCTACATCCTTCATGATTCCAATAACTGGTACCTCTCTGGCATCCATAGCATAACACTTCCCACATGCCTTGTCAATTTTTAATCCAGTTTGCTGCATGATAGCCAAAGGCATGACATTTGTGGATGCTCCAGAGTCAAGCATACAATTTCTAATTATTTTACCATTTATAACCAGGGAAACATAAAATGGTTCCACCTGTGAAGGACACTTTGTCATGGTCATTCCTAAATAGACTTCAGGAGTCTCATCTTCTTCATTGCACATGACCTGTTTCTCACCCTGGGTCTGATCATCTTGCTTAGCTTGAAAAGGTACCCCTGAGATTAGGGATATTGTCCTATTCTTGATCTCTTCCACTTTCATGAGTTCCATATGTGGAACAGAGACCTTTACCTGGGAGAGGATCTGGGCTATATCAAATGGAGCATAGTTTTGTACAGCAGTTGTAGCTTGCTCCACAATCTTGCTTTTATCCTGAGCTGACTTAGCTTTCATTTTCATAGTTCCCTGATCATTATTCTTGTCTTGGGAACCTCTACTTTGATCTTCAGCCTGAGGGGTTTTGTTCTCTGGTCCTTGAGATTCAGGACCCGCTCTGTATCTAAAGTTCTGCTTGTTATTTACCCACTGCCTCTTTTGTGGTTCAGTTCCTCTATGACCATGCATCAGCTGACCTGCAGAAATATCCTCTGGCTGATGTAGGCTGCCAACCTGATTTTTACCTCTGAGATTGTAGTTGCTCTTGACCTGAGCAACTGCTGTAGCTGTGAAGGCTCTAATTTCCTCATCAGAAGGTCGTTGTAGGTTACTCAGAAAATCGTGTGAGTTCTGAGCATACACATAATTATCCTCATGATCTTCATCATATGAGGACTGTTGGCAAGCCCGAACCTGATGATCTGTCTTCTCATCAGCATCATAGAGAGTATATCCATTGCCTATAGACATCATGTTAACATCATCATCCTGCACATGATGTGGCTCATTGCATTCATTACAAGATGTAGCATTATCATACAATGATTGAGCAATCATGCACTGTGACTGTGAATGTGGCATCTGACAGATTATACACCACGGAGCATCATCAGCAATATTTATAGTTTTCTTCAGGGGATCAGGAGTTTCCTTGGCATGTTGAGCCCTCTGACTTGTGTTGTTACGTGGATATACAGGCTTACCATCATGCCAATTGGTGTTATAAGGCATATCATGTAATGATGGCCTCTTTTCCTGCCTTTGATAGACTTGCCTATCAGGACCCATCCCTTTTTCACTTCTAGCTAATCTATAGCTCAGGTCCTTAACAACATTTGCCAGTTTGTCTATCTTATCTTCAGGAGCAGATGTACTACCTTGAGTGTTCTGAGGCTTATTTGGATTCTGCAGAATTTTTACATCATCCCTTCTATTTGTCTTGCCTGATGCTTTCCTATTGTTTTCAATATTTACTGCAATTCTGAAAGCATCCCTGAGAGTGGCAGGACCTTTATCTCTTAGTCCATATGCAGTCTTTGCATCAAAGGCATTGATGTACAAAATTATGCACATTGGTTCATTTGGCCTCATATGATGTGGCAATTTGTTCAACACTTTAGTAAATCTTGCATTAAAGTCTGCAACCTGTTCATTCGACCCTTTGGTGATGCTGGTGAACTCATTTACAAAGAAGCTAGGGTCAGTTTTATCACCATATTGCTCCTTGAATATCCTTTTAAAATCATCCCATGATGATATGCTCCGGTCAGGTAGATTCCTGTACCATTCTCTTGCCTCATCTATTAAGGATTGCATGAATGACTTCATGAAAACATCCTCATGCTCCACCTCAAAATTATCCATGACATTTTGGAAGGCCTTTAGATGATCTTCTCCTGACACTGTATTGTTTCCTGAAAACTTAGGCACTTGCAGCCTCAGATGCTTGTCAATGGGGTTAGGATACCCAGGAATACCATCAAACACCAGCTGCCTGAATCTATCTAACTGCATGGGCTGTCTGTTTGGCTGATTAACATTAACATTTCTGTTTGCATTTTGGTTTCCTGCATTGTTTAGTGGTATCCTAGCATCATTCACATTTTGTCTGTCATCATGATGCTGATGTTGCATTTCATATCTTTGCTGATGTCTTTGCATATTTGCATTCTCTAAGGTAGGAACTGAATTATTTTGGGCAGTTCTCAAGGCTTGCACTTTCTGCTGTATATCATCTCTGATTTTCATGGCTTGTAGGTATTCTAGTTCTGCTCTTAGGCTTTTGATTTCTTCAGCCAACTGCTCATCCTTAGGTCTGGAGGTAGATGGTCTCATACCATTCTGGTCATCATCTTCATCATCCCTTAGAGACTCTGCCTCTTCAAACCTTTCACTTGGGTCTAGAAAAGGGTGTTCTTGGAACACCTCTGACCTCATTCTCATACTACCACCCTGTTGCCTCTCATATGCACCTTGGATATCAGCTTCTGCACTTGAAAAATAAGGAGCATGCTGTCCTGATGGCCTAGGGTTATCTTGTACCTCATCACTTTTTCTGGGGGAGCTCTCATGACTAGCTGAGACAGTTCCCTTTCTTCTATACATCATTCTTTTTGTGAATGGTAACTCTTCAAATAGAGGATTTTGTTGGGATCTTCTCCCCTGCATATAAATTTTACTTTGACCGGTTGGGAGATTACTTCGGAGTCGCCACCTATTTCTAGGAACTGTTTTCTTCTGAAAACCAGGGTTCTTTCACAAGGTTCCCCAGCAGAGTAGATTACTGGTGCTGACTCAGATGGGTCACATATATATCACTGGAGATGATTAGATAGTACTGTTACTTCTCATTCCCCAGTAGAGTCGCCAATTTCTGTTGACTTTTTCCCAGACTGGATGCTTGTTCCCAGATTTCCCTACAAGGTAGCCATCAGTGATCAACAGGATCTCTGGGCCAGGGGGTCAACAGTATAGGAGATAGACTCTATATTTTATCTCCTCTTCTTCTTCAGGCTCTGCAAGACCTAGGGGGGTATTCCCTACTCAACATCCATGAGGATATGCATGCAAGGCTGGGATGTTGACAGAAAATAGATGAGTCCTCCTGTAAGTAGACCAAAACTGAAAGATAAGGGCAAAGGGGCTAGCTTTGGGCCTATTTGCAGTTGTAGACAGAGGACTGAGGATCCTAAAACTAACTCTAATGTCCTAATGTTGGTTTTAGATTTTGCTTTGGAGTTTAAGGGTGGATGCAAAGCTGGATATGGTTATAACACAAAACAAAGCATGATTGGTGCCTATCCAGGGCCTGGAGTCAGTAGACATACACCTGTGAATGATCAGCATGAACAACTAAAACTAGATTTCAAGGGGATATGTGTGTGATATCTGCCTTACAGACATCTCCCAATACAAAGTGTTAGGTTATCTCTACTTATGGTATCCCTACTGCAGTATACCCTTCCCAATGTTCAACCTGAAAACAGTTTAATCTACCCCTTGAGTAGAAGTTAGAAGATCAGACAGTCAACATAGGAATTCTATGCTCTAGAATCTAAACATTACCAAACATCCAGATTCAGAAGAAGAGTACATGCAATACTGGAGACAGAATTAACACAACACATGCTAAACAGCATTTCTCATATAAGTTTAATCATGAAATCAGTGGGTTCATGCCAAAAACAAACAACAAGAGATACATAAACTCACAGGTAAGCTGTACAGAGCAACCAGATCAGCTTGTTATGCATTACAGAGCCAAAATCATCAACTTTCAACAACCTTTCAAATGAGCAACACCACCTGCTTATATCAGCCAGGTAGGTGCTCAGCAATTAATTACAATGTTGACCAAAATTTCGCCAGATACACAGTATCATGAAAATGGCGCTCAAACACAACCGGATTGGCGCTCAAACTTGAATGCAGCAGGTAGGGGAGGAGACAGGAAGATTTCTCGAGCCCTGCGCCCATGTCCGCTGATGTACACCCTCAGTCGGGTACAAGATCGACCCACGCCATCGCCCATACCTCTGCAACAATCGCCATTAATGGCTCACCAACCCGCGGCCTTGGGAAGATCATCATACAGACTATCGCAAGCATTTCCCGCCGAGACTCATCATCATGATGTTTGAAAAGCAGGATAACATTATCCCACATGCACCCCGCGATGACCTCAATAACACTTTATATACTAAGTCATGAGCATATATCATGTCGGTGCTTTTGCTCCTGACGACACTAGTATAGACTTCATCATCATCATCCTCCAGCAGCATGATATCCTGTTGTTCGAAATATCACCCTGACGTCATCATGATATTTGAAATATAACCTTCATGATAATCGGCACAACCTGATCCATCGGAGGAACATCCTCCTGCTGAGCTTATAACAAAAGTCTGGCCGATGAACATCCTGATGACGTCATCATCATATACTGCTGACGTCATCATCATATCTGCCTACTGCGCACCTCCTCATATCCGGATGACGTCATCATCATGTTTGCAAATATTAGGAGGTCTCTTCAAGATGATCAGTTGTTAGAAATATGACCCCCGCGGACCTTGATGACGTCATCATCATATTAACATCATCATGATATTCGGAAGACAACCGGATATTTGGAAATATCCTCCTGATGTTCAAATATCAGGTTGCACTGTAGCTCCACTATAAGATCGGGGCGATAACTGAATATGATGATGCTGCTTGAAAAGATCACCCCCAGTAGATAATGCGCGAAGCCAACAGGCGGATATCTCCTTGATAGCAACATCATCATGATGTTCGAGTAAACATATATCCGGGTGATATGAAAATATCACCCCTTCCTTCGGAAATCATGATGCAGATAGGCAGAGAAACAAATATCACCCTGATATACGGATGACGTCAGCATCATCAGGATGAGAAACAAAGAACAAGAAATGATACAACATCATCAGGATGATATTGACTAAGATCATCCTGACGTTCAAAATATGATGACCCTAGTGAATATCGGGTCGCACTTAGAACTCTTCGACAACATCATCAGGATGATATTAACCAAGATCACCCGATGATAAAAGTATCACCCCGGCGAAATATCATGAAGGCAGAAAATATGATGACCTCCACAAGCAGCAGGATGATAACTGGAAATATCATGATGATGACGACCCTTAGGAAAAAACAAGTTAGGTCGAACACTTAGAGAATAACCCCTTCAAGATATCAGGGCAACATCGTCATCATGTTTGAGCAAGGTGATATTCGGAAGATCACCGGATACTTGAAAAATCACCCTCGCAAGCAACTGAGGGCGCACTGTAGCTCACCAGTATCATCAGGATAATAAGCAAACATCACCCGATAGTTGTAATATGATGATGACGATGAGAAAAACAAGCCGACGAAGAACATGCTGATGAAGATCATCATCGAAGACAAGATGATGATGCCGACCTCCTCCTCAGAAAAATATGATGCTGCAGCTGAAAAACGCTAAGGAGGTCCAACACTTAGAAAAAATTGGGCAAGAGGATGAAGGCTTCAGATGAAGAAACCTCCTGATCATGACAAATCAACCCCAGGTCAAAATAAGTGCTAACATATGGCTTGATTCAATTCTTTACTTGTGCTTCATGATGAAATCCTTCTTCTCTTATATATAAGCATAGGGGATGACTCATGGTCTAGGGGTTGTAGCTCTTTGAAGTGGCACTTTGTTGATAAATTCTTATTGGTTAACAACATCCTATTAGTTAGTGGTAAATTCCACTCTTTATCCCTTATTTCAATTGTGTTATTATTTAAGTTGAACATGGTATCTTGGTGTAATTCTTCATCTCAGATTTTCTTTATAATTTTACTAACCAATTGCTCTAAATATTCTACATCAAGTTTTAGAGGTTGTAAATGTTTCGTAAGGTTTAGTAGTTGTTTAAAATTTTCATCAGTTATAATTTGGATATGAGATAAGTAGGGTTCAACATGCGGCGGTTCTCTACTTAATGTTGAAAGTGATGGAGCCTCTATGCTATTGCATCCTTCTTCTCTTGTTTTCCAAGATATCCCATATGTTGTGATGGTCTCTTCTAAGTTATTGAGGATCATTGTTGCCCGGTCTAGATGAAAACTTGTTTACTTTGGAGTGTTGATTCTTTCTAACATTTCATCATCAGTTGCAACCCCTATGGCACACTTAATTATATGTTGAGAATTTTTGGGGGTTTATTTCTCTTTTTCTTCCACAGCCATTATGGTGTGCTCAACTTCTATCTTTCTATCCTTCTACATTCTTTTGTGGTACCTCTCCTGGTGTTTTGTGTTTGCTTTTTCTTATTTTCTTCCATCTATACTTCTATTGCTAATTGGATACTTTCCTTAACTTCACTTAATCTCTTGTTATCTCCTTTTTCCATGGGTGTTTAAGATATGATATTTCAAATTAGTCCTTTATGTATCCCATGGTCAGTCTATTTTGATTGGTCATCTCTTTTTAGGGATATTTTGAGATCCCTCACCCTTTCCATTTGTCATCCCCTAGGTGTCTAATCCCCTCTCACAAGGATAGGACCTAGAAGAATCTTTTGCAAGTCATGAAAAAAAATTCTACCTTATTTATAATATTTTCCTTAACAATTCATTTTATTTTGCACTTCTTCCTTTTAGTGATATTCTTCACTATTCTACTAGGGTTTTGACAATGGAACCAAAATATTGGCAAGATGAGAACTGCAAACTGAAGTTCTAAGTTCTAGTGTCCTTCTTGTAGTGTTTATACCTATCTTATTACAGTGGTAGAAGGATGAGATGAATTGCAATAAGTTATATCATGATGTGGTAGCTTAAATTAATAAGCAATACATTAGACACATATTAATCAATCAATAGAGTCCTCCAATTATGGTATCTTCTTTATATTCATAAATCCATTTGGTATTACAATTAGTAGGTATATAACATCTACTCTATTTTTCTATCTTCTCTTCTACTCTCCTTCTTACCACTACTTCTATTATATTATATAGACAAAGGATTACATTTGGGACATGTCCCTTGCAAAACATATCTATTCTTATTAGGCCTACTCGACCTTATGCTCCACATCCTTCTTGCAGCCACTTGTGGTAACTTATGATCACTATACCATCTATTTCTGACAATCCTAATGGTGGAGAGGGTTCTTGTTTTCTTTGGGGCTCTTACCTTCTCCACCTAAATTGTCATATATTGAAAACTAAGTGGCTTCACCACTACTTTCTATCTTTTCTTTAAGTCTATCTTTAACCATCTGGTGGCGACAAGATCCTCATGTGAATTTTGATCCTCTCCCTATTCTAGTTCTTTCTCCTTATCCTAACCTTCTTGATTAGGGGCTTCTAGTTCCAAAATTTTCTCTTCTAGAGTTTCTTCTTATTGTTGAGGAATTTATTTATTTACTTCTTCCTCTACAGAGACATCAAGCAAAGGTCAATCAATAGGTCCATTTTCTTTCTCAATAGTTTTGATCAATTCTTGTTTCTTTCCTAGAGTCAAGAGTTCATCTTCCCTTTCTTCTATTACCATTGGTCCCGGATGCTGTGGAGGTTCCACATATTTGGACTTTGGTGCCAAGTTAAGAGGAGTGTGGTCTTGCTCCATTTCCTCATATGCTTCCTCTCCTCCATATACTTCTATTATGATTTCTTCTTGAAGATGCTCTTAAGGAATAGGGGAATCCTTATCAATCTCCATTTGATCAGTTTCTTTCCCACGATCCAAATCTTCAACTAGTAGTTCTTGTACATCTTGGAGATTTTTTTGGTGTTCTCTCCCCTCTTCTATCTCCAATATTTTTTGCTATTGATCCTACTTAGGAGGAGGAATGGTATGTTTCTCAGGAGATTCCTCAGGTATATTAATGACAGAGGTAGTGGATGGAGGATGTAGTATTTTAACATCTTCATCCCTTGCCTCTCCAACCTTTTCACATTGAGGTGTCTCTATTGTTATTTCTACTTGAGTAGAAGGAGGCACAATTGCATGCATTGATTTTTGAGTAGGCTCTTTCACAGGCTCTTGAGAAACTTGTTGTTTTTATTCTTCTCCTTGGTCTAGGAATTGGACTAATGTAGCCCTAGTTGGTAGAACTTGTGCCATAGGAGTTACTCCTAAACCTACTACTAGACCCTTGCCTTTGCAACATCATAAGTGATCTTTTCTCTACGATAGCTTCATTAACCACTTCTATTACTTTTTATGGGGTGGAAATATCTATAGATCCTCTCATTCTAGTTGTTCTAGGATCTTTCTTACCCTTTTTATACACCTTAGTTCCTAAGGAAATTGGGTCATCAGTCCTTGGTCTTTTGTCCTTTTTCTCTTTACCCTTGGATTTTCCCAATTGTGAAATTCTTGCATCCAACCAAGAATGACTAAAATCCAAAACTTTCTACCTAATAGACTCAATGGATAAGTTTTGTTTCAAAGACCAATTCATTGTTAGCAAAGGATCATTACAAACCTTTTTTAAATCATAAGTTATATTGAAGACCTCACCATCATCTAATAACTCCTCGAGGATATCTAACTTTGAAGGCCTTCATTTGGTAAGTAGTTAACTTAACCCTTCTTTCTGAATTCAAAGTCATCTTTACAATTAGCACATAAATCCTCTAATGATGGTTGATGGTCATATATTGTAGTACTTAGCAACTTCTTGAGCCTGCTAAAGAGATGAAAAATCTTCCTTGGCAGATAAACTTTTAGGTCCAATGCCTCCAATTCCTCATTAGCTATCTTTGCAACATTAATAGAAGGACAAGAGTATAATTCCAAGGTGAATGGCTATTGAAAACCTTCTTTGTGCTTTCCTAATAATTTTAAATGCACATCAAGATTTTTTCTATAAAATTCCATTACGATCACCTTATCATTACAATGTCTTGGTAGAAGGTACAGTGCCTTGTCAAAACCTGATATTCTAATATAAGTGGACCTTGGGAATTAGATAAACCACTATCCCCATCCCCTTACAAGGGGCATGGAGTAAGGTGACATCCTTGCACCTATATCTCCTATCAAGTTTCGAATAACAACATAAAGAAAAGCATCATTGACCCTCTTAAAATGTTTCTAGGCCTCTTCAAGTTCCAATTGGGGATAGAAGTCCCATACCTTGTTATGTCATATAAATTCACCTCTAATTCCCTTTGTAATCAATCTGAGAAACTGAGCTTGCCTAGCCAATAAATAAATTACATAAGAATTCATATAGAATTTTTTGCTATTGAGAACTATAGTAAGTTGGGCATGCAAATTGTCAGACACAATCTACCCCCAATCAAGAAATTTCTCATAATTGAGAATAATATTGATGTACTAGAACATTCATAAATGGTACAACCTACTTTCATCTTTGCCTAAGGCCCTATTAAGCATGTGATCATGTCTCCAACTTTAGACTAGAAATCTGTTCTACTCAGATTCTTTAGAATTTTCATTACTAGTTTTCTTTCTTTCTGCAACCAATGCCTATTCATGTGCTTAGAATTGTCAACATGGTGATCCTCAAAGGATATTTGTGATTGTTCCTCTATTAACATCCCTAATTGTGCATGATATAGGAGAGAAAAGGTCATTATGATCATTGCAGGAGTAATATCTAGAACTATTGATGAGACCATAAACTGTCTCATCCTTAGTCAAATGGGTGAGTGCAAGATCATGATGGGCCTTACAGTGGCAATGGAGGAAAAAATCACGTGAAAGTGTTAGCCAAAATCATGAAACACTTTTTTAGGCTCAGATTTTGGCTTGGTAAGTTTTTTTCAAAACAGATATCCATTATGGAAAAATGCTTTTTTTAAAATATTTTTCCTATGAAAAACGGATATCTGTTTCTTCAAAAAATGAATATCCATTTTGGTTTAAGAAATTTTCCCCCAAAAAATTTCATGGTAATTAGGCTTGGGAATACAAATCTACTTTTTCCACATGAATGAGGAATTGAGATGTTTTACAGATTTTCCTCAACTTCACCCTGTATGTTGGTGAACTTTTTTATCCAAATTTGATCAAAACCAAAAGGGTATATTCGGGACACTGTAAAGATTCTAAAAATATAATATATGTCTAAGTATAATTTTAATAGGTAATTATTAATAATTTTCTACCTACACTATGTCTGAATTCCTAAGAGACACACTAATTGAAAAACATCCATAACTTTCAAATTGTTTGACCTTTTTCAAATCTGAAAGATGTGTCACACTCTACACTTCACTAGCTATAGGTCTAGAAAATTTTGAATTTCATATTTTTTTGACCAAGTTAGGTTGGTTGGACAATTACTTTTTAATATTTTTAAAAGTTGTAGTAAAAAACTCATAACTAATTATTTACTTACACAACAAATTCATAACAATATGTGTCACATGTGGGTATGTGTCCTTTAATTATATCTAAAGATTCAAAAAAAAAAATTCATACTTAGGTTGACCAGACAGACGCCTACTTTTTATTTTTTTCCAAAATTTTTAGTAGTGTCTCGTTGAAATATTGAATTTTCACCAAATAAATTTATTTTTTTCAAAAAAATAGTATCCCATAAACTACATTCAATTTCCTACAAATTTTATTCCTACATATTTTTCAAATTATGTAGATAACCCATTTAAATTTTCACATGAAGTTGCTTAAGTTTGTTTTTTAGCATTTTCATTGCCACTTAGAGCTATTGTTTGTCCCATGATGATCTCGCACTCACCCAAATAAAATCATTTATTTTTTCTTAATAAATTAGTTTTCAAGTGGATTTGAGTATGGTTTGAAACATTTTTAGTTTGCTTAAGGTAGAATGTAGAGTAGATGTTTGGTTTATTTTTAGTATTCAATGTGATTTAGATTGCTTCCTAACTTCTAATATTTCTTCACGAATATGTGTAAGATGCTATAATGTAGGTGATTAAATTATTGAATACTAGAACTCATGTCAAGTACAAGGTTTCAAAGAGATGTTTGAAGAAGGTTGCAGTTTATGGCCTCTAAACCTCAAATAAACTCCTTGTTTAAATGACACAATCAATGTCATGCTTGAATTTCTTTAAGATATTGCATGTTCACCCTTAGGAGTAGTTATATGATCAGTAGGCTAAAGAGAAAGTTCATTTTATGTCAAGTTGCAGTGCCAAGAAGATTTCCTAAAAAGAAGGATGAAAAGAAGAGAAAAAGTCAAAGATACAATCTCAGTAAAATTGTGATATCTCTCTCATTTCTCAATGAAATTTAGAATTTCAAAATGATCTGGAAGTCTAAAAATGAGGTACACAAAACCTAGAAGGATTTTGAGACAATTCATTAAAAAAATAATAGTTCATGATAGAAGTTGACTAATGTAACGACCATCATCATTTTTGGCATCGTTGTCAGGGATAGGTGTCATTAGGGAGTTGTTGATATGGTGACATCAAGTCAAAAAAGGGAAAAATAGTTTGGCAGTCTGTTTAGGTTTATCATTTTGAATTTCTAATGTTCATCATAGATAGATAAAAGTGTTGATAACTGAGAGGGGGGGGTGAATCAGTTATCCTAATTGTTTCTTCTTTTGATCTTTCTTATTAATCAAAGCAGCATTGAATTAAACAAACAAACATTATCATGAAATGAGAAACACATGACACAGTATTTTTGACGTGGAAACCCGGTTAAGGGAGAAAACCACGGGGTGGTTAACCCAAAGATTATTCTGTTAGAAGAATAAGGAGTTACAAAAATGGCACTTGCCAATTAGGGCTCACTGCCCGAGCACACTGCTCACAAAGAGGCCCACTGCCTACAAGGAGACACACTGTCTACAAAGAAGTTTATATAATACTTGAACTGATTGGAAGCACCTACATATGCTGGGGTTCAGTTCCGGTTAGGCTCAGTACACTGATCTGCTGCACTTCATCTTTCCTCTGTTCTTTATTCTGCTATCTTTTCACATACCGGATCTTTCTTACTACTTCTGCTCTGCTCTGTACTTATTCGCATACTGTATCACACTATAACACATTTCACAACTAAATCCATCCTCTATATATATCCGCACAAGTAATTTCATCACTTTTCTAGTCGGCATCCGAAACAGTCTAGTTTCTTACAAACTCTGTTCTGTCGGCTGAATCCTTGCTTACCAAGCAATGCGGATCAAGCATATACTTGTAGATATCATTAGTCATGTTGGCCAAACATGATTCATGCCTTCACAACCTTTACCATCAACAGTAACATATCCGGAAAAGATTCTGATGCTCTGTCAGTTAGTTCTTCCTTCTATTCTCATTGTCTTTCAGGAATCCGGTACTCAGCTATTCATATCTTTTTCTTTGTCCATCACCGGAGGCTAAATCTTTGGAATATACTACTCAAGGTAGTCCTCTTGACTTCCCCAAATCCGCACTGCACCAAGACACTTCCTCTGAGAGGTCCGGACCAATCTGTCGGACCTTGCCACATGCTCTGTTCTTGTTCACCGGACCACAACAATTCTTCATCCTGACTTCCGGTAGAGGCACACCATGACTTGCGGATATGTGGGATGACCTTTGTTGCCATCAATGACAACAACCATGAATCCATATAGTGTCTCTTGCCAACAATCTCCCCCTTTGGCATTGATGGCAATACTTAGTGAAAAATGACTAAGTGTTTACACTATGCTCCCTCTTTGTTGATGCTCTATCTTTATATACAATTTCCGGAACTCCCCCTTAGTTGGATTCCTCATTTTTCACTGCTCCTCACTCTCCCTTTGACATCAATGGCAAAGGGTAGGGTCCGCACACCAAAATTTTCAAAAATTTTCTATACATAGCCGCATATTTACATACTCACATAAACTGAAGAATGTCTGCAAAAGATGTCTTCAGTTGGATCAGTTTTGTAGCCCAACTTTGCTTCATTCTATCCAAAATTGAAATGTGACCACTCAACAAAAATGCAAAAGCTTCTGCCCTCTTGAGATCTGTCGGATCATTTGTTTGGGCGGTAGTCTGAGCATCACTGATGGCCTCATGCATAGTTTCTAACTTAGGGATTATAATCCTTCTAAGTTCTCCCATCCGGTTAGTGATATTCTTCCTTTCCTTCTCAAAGTTCTTTATTGCATTTGTGATTGCAATAGTTTGACATTCTTGATTTACTATGGATGAAGAGAGAGGATCAAAACTTTGAGACAAACTTTGTAGTTTGTCATGTTCCGCTTTTATTTTCTTATCTATTTCTACTGTTGCCTTTGACCAGGAGATACAAAATTTGTAAATATCACCGCCATCCTTAAGAGCATTTTCTAAGCTCTTTATTCCAATACTCATATTTCTCCTATCGTTAGAGATTAATCCTAATACTTCTGAAAATCTTTTATCCAAAAATTCCTTCCGGACCTTTTCTTCAGCTGATTTTTCCAGAGAATCAAAATGTGTATCAACACTGCTGACTAAGGTTTTGAGATTACCGGAAGAGGAGGCTGTCGGATCTATCTGGATTGATGGCATAATCTTTTCAAGCACTCCGGAAGCAGCCTCTATCAACTCACAGTCTTCCATATGAGACTTTAGGAGTTTTTCATTTGCCTTAGCATTTGCAAATGAAGCTATCTTCATTGTCTGTACCGGAGAGAGAGAGTCAAAGTCGAATGGGCCTTTTAGAAGCTCCGGTTCATCAATCTCTAAAGTTTCTTGGCTTAGAAACTTTTGAACAGTTTGTGCAGTGTCTCTTGCCGGAGACAGATGTTTCTTTTCTTCTGCAGTTTTGTCCTTAGGAGTCTTATCTCCTTCCACATTCTTACCACTTACAGTTGTGGTTTTCTCTATTGGATTTTTCTCTTTCTCTGCATCCTTGGTGCTGTCAGCCTCTTTTTCTTTTTCTGCTGCTTCTTCCTCCTGTAATTTTTCTTCTTCTTGGAATCTGGAGAATGTAGGAGAAGCCGGAGAAGAGATGTTAGTCTGTTCTAGTGGCACTTCTTCCAGAGCAGATGATTCCAAGTCCGCAGCTGTTTCTGCACCTGAGTCCTCTATAATAGGAATATTAAACCTTTTGTATGTATTCCGGAGGATCTCTTCAGTGTCCTTGGCTACTTTGTCGGTCTCACCAAGCATAAGCTGATTCATCTTTGCTTTGCTTCTGAATTCATCCTTGCGGTCCTTGAATATCATGTTCATGGTTTTGTGATCAATTGAGGGATATAGCTGAATAGCTATCTGTTCCCTGATCTCAAGGTCTTTTGCCATGGCATTGTTCTTTCTTATTTCTAGTTCCATCTCTAAACTCTTTGGAATTTCAGAGATAATCTCAATAAAAGCTTTATTGTAGATGTTCAAGTACCTAATTATAGCTTCCTGCAGGATCTTTTGATCTGCCTCATTGTAGTCATCATAGAATTCAGCCACCGGTTGAAGGTTCCCATCCACAGTGACTGATTTGACTACACTATCTAGAGACAGGGTGGGCTTTTCAGAAAATTCTTCTGTCATTTCTTCCTTGTCTCAGCCAGAAGAGGGTTTACCGGATCCTTTCTTCTTCTGTTTCTTTATTTCTTTCACTCCCTCATCTGACTCAGTTTCTTCTTCATCCTTTTGGCTTTGATAAGCTCTTGAGGCTTTTGTCTTAGATCTCTTACCGGATCCCTGGACTTTCAGTTTTGAGCTTTTCGTTTTGATAGGTGTAGATCCTTTTGATGATCTGGTCCGGGTTGAGGATTCCACCAGAGCACTTTTCTTGCTTTTCTTATCTGCCTCTTTCTTTTCTTCCTCAGATTTTCTTCTCTTTTCCCGGTTGGCATCAAGTGCCTCTTTTGAGATGCCTAGGCCTTGAGCAATATGCTCTACTTCTTTTCTCACCTTCCTCTTTATCTCAGGTTCCCTGAGTTCTACATGGATCTTTACACTCAGCTCCTCAAAGGTTCCAAACCTTTCTGCCTTTGGATCTTTGGGCTGACTTAGCATGTGTTGAACATGCAGCTCCACTATCTGTTCATCCACTTCATACCCCATGGGCATGATCCAGACAGTCCTTGGCTCCACTGCCTCCATTAGGCACTGATCAGTGTCCACCATAAAGCACACTGAGTCTTTGTATTTTTCAACAAGAGACTGGGGAATTCTTTCTCTTGCTTGCATCATGCTTCGGAAGTTTTTGAAGTATCCCCATAGGGCTGTATTTCTTGCTTTGGCATCCCCAAGCCCATGTAAATAGTCTCTTATCTGGACTGCAATAGGTTTGTCATTCTGCCATGCCCATCCACTTGATCCGGGCAGCTCATTCATGAAGTAGAAAAATAGACATAATATAAGAGTACCATACTTAAAGGAATTCTTTTTGTCCTTCTTGATTTTCTATATATTTTCCATTAATTGGCTTAAGAGCAGTTCGCAGAGATCATATTCTGCATTCTTCCTTAGCATTTCATAGGCAGTATACACTGCAGTTTCAGATACAGAATTCTCCCTACTGGAGTGATAGATCTTGTATCCTATTATCATGGATGCATACTTGATATCCGGATCCAAAATATCTTCAATGGTCATTGCCCTCTTATCAAATTTTGATCCGGTGGCCTCAGTTACAATGTTGTTCTTGACAGATTTGAGGATAGGTATCCCTTCGGAAGAGTATAGACCAGTTACTGCCCTAATTGCCTCTTTTGTGATCTTGTAAGGTCTATCCAGCCATAGGAAGTTGTCATGCATTCTGCTCAATACATATCGGACCCATTCTTCTTCTTCAAAGCAGGGGAAATGAATGAATTGATCAAACTATTTCTTCTGGATACCCTTGTACTCTGGTTTAAGCTCAAAAGCATTGTCTATCAGTTGTTTGTGATAGAGATCTCTCAATTTGAATTCCCCGAATTCCTCAATGCTTGCATGTATGTAAACCCTAATGTCTTCTGTGTGTAAAACTCCATGAGGAACACTGGAAAATGCTCCTAAGGGATCTACCTCCAATGACTTGTATGGATGTTTCTTAAATTCAGGTCGGGGCCTGTCTGAGATTTTTACTATATTTGGAGTAGCCATTTCTTCAAAAGATTTGTACCAAGATATTGGAAGTGGAAAATACCTTTTGCGTCTTCGGTTACACGGAGTGGCTGGATTGATTTCTGTATGTAATGACTTCGGCAGGAGATCTTCGGTGAACTTGATGAATTTTGTTGCAGAGCTCCGCTTTTCGCTTCTTCTTGGATGTGGAATGATCAAGTGATGGTTGAGAAATCCCTTATATCATTTTGC
Organism: Cunninghamia lanceolata; assembly: GCA_027924645.1. Taxonomy (NCBI): domain Eukaryota; kingdom Viridiplantae; phylum Streptophyta; class Pinopsida; order Cupressales; family Cupressaceae; genus Cunninghamia; species Cunninghamia lanceolata. The sequence continues at coordinate 14,972,835 of BSBN01000193.1, forward strand.
AAACCCTAATATCTGTTTGCAATAAATGCTCCACCTATATTATTCTGATTTGCCTTATCCGGATAGCTTGGAGTATCCCGGATCAGTCCTGATCTATGAACATCATGCGGATCTTTCAATCATGAATAAATCGAGGTGACACATTACAAGAACATCCCAAACATTCTGTCCAATCCGCAGAGTAAAATAATGTACTTCCGGATCTCTCCGGACCCTTTTGTAGTCCTCTGTCACTCCGGAGCATCTCCCGGAATAGGTCTTACTTGATCGATCACAACTTCTTTACATCTTCATGCGGACCTCAGAAATCTTGTCTGGATCATCTCAGGACTTATATCTTCAAACCCTTTACTCCGCATCTTGTGTCACATCCAGCACCACTTGATTGGCTGGGAGAACAGGATTTTCTTTGAGTCTCCCCCTGAGCCAGAGCTCACTTTTTAATTTCTAGAAGTAATATCAGCACCAGAATCTGGTGCGGATCTAGTTTCTGTATTCTCTGAACTTTTCTTTACCCAAATCTTGCTCATCTGATTCCTAACTTCATCCGCATTCATCTTTTGTTTACCCTTGTCTTGATTCTGATTATATACCGGACCTCTTTTGTCCTGATTCTTGCTTCTGCAGACTTTAGCATTATGACCAGACCTATTACAGATTTGGCAAATAACATTTCTTTGCATATTTGACTGATAACCTCTTGATCTGCATTGATTAGCCATATGACCTACTCTATTGCATGTAAAGCATCTACCATTGAATGATTTGTTTACTTGCATATTTCTGCATTCATGAGACTTGTGTCCATACCTTTTGTAGTTAAAGCACTGTCCGGAGAAGGATGGATTAGTTTGATTCATTCTTTTTCTACACTGATTAGCTTTGTGACCAAAGTGATTGCAGCTATGGTAGTATCCATTGAAAGATGGATATCTTTGAGCATTGGGTTGTCTTACCGGAGGTCTTCTAGGCCTATTCCTTGGATTTTCTGATCCAAAATTCTTTTGACCGGATCCGGAACTTTCTCCTTTCTCATATCCCAAGCCGTACTTGTCATCTGTCTTCTTTTGACTTCCAAGAAGTACTTCAAGTTGGGCAAAACTTATCTTGAATTTTTCTTTAAATTCATTTGCTATTTGAAGATCTCTTTTGAGAGAGACAATTTGATCCTCAAGTTTTTTTTCATTATCTTTGGCATCTTCAAGATCAGATTCAAGATGTCTGATAATCCTGTCCATCTGGTGGCATTCTTCTGATTTCTCTTTAAGAGATTGTCTTAGATTGTCTTCAGCTTTTCTTTTTTCTTCAATCTCCTGAGTAAATTTTATAGTTCCTGATTCCATTTCATGTCTTAACATAATGACTTCTTTTGATAACTTTTCACATAACTTGGTTTTCTCAGTCAATTCTTCATTTGTATTGCTTTCTTCAATTTGGCTTGCCAATTGTTGGAGCAGCTCCTTTCTCTTTTTCATAGAGAGACTTAATTTGTCTTTTAGTTCTCTCATGAATTCATCAGCCTGTTTGAGTCTTTCCTTTAATTCATTGACTTCAGAATTTGACTGTTCAAGATCCTCAAGGGCAGTCTTGAGTTGCTCCCTTAAACCATATGCATCCATTGGAACTCCCAGATCTTCCTCAAGCTGTTAGGCTCTATTAGGAGGAATCTCGCTCTGATACCAATTGTTGATAACTGAGAGGGGGGGTGAATCAGTTATCCTAATTGTTTCTTCTTTTGATCTTTCTTATTAATCAAAGCAGCATTGAATTAAACAAACAAACATTATCATGAAATGAGAAACACATGACACAGTATTTTTGATGTGGAAACCCAGTTAAGGGAGAAAACCACGGGGTGGTTAACCCAAAGATTATTCTGTTAGAAGAATAAGGAGTTACAAAAATGGCACTTGCCAATTAGGGCTCACTGCCCGAGCACACTGCTCACAAAGAGGCCCACTGCCTACAAGGAGACACACTGTCTACAAAGAAGTTTATATAATACTTGAACTGATTGGAAGCACCTACATATGCTGGGGTTCAGTTCCGGTTAGGCTCAGTACACTGATCTGCTGCACTTCATCTTTCCTCTGTTCTTTATTCTGCTATCTTTTCACATACCAGATCTTTCTTACTACTTCTGCTCTGCTCTGTACTTATTCGCATACTGTATCACACTATAACACATTTCACAACTAAATCCATCCTCTATATATATCCGCACAAGTAATTTCATCACTTTTCTAGTCGGCATCCGGAACAGTCTAGTTTCTTACAAACTTTGTTCTGTCGGCTGAATCCTTGCTTACCAAGCAATGCAGATCAAGCATATACTTGTAGATATCATTAGTCATGTTGGCCAAACATGATTCATGCCTTCACAACCTTTACCATCAACAGTAACATATCCAGAAAAGATTCTGATGCTCTGTCAGTCAGTTCTTCCTTCTGTTCTCATTGTCTTTCAGGAATCCGGTACTCAGCTATTCATATCTTTTTCTTTGTCCATCACCAGAGGCTAAATCTTTGGAATATACTACTCAAGGTAGTCCTCTTGACTTCCCCAAATCCGCACTGCACCAAGACACTTCCTCTGAGAGGTCCAGACCAATCTGTCGGACCTTGCCACATGCTCTGTTCTTGTTCACCGGACCACAACAGTTCTTCATCCTGACTTCCGGTAGAGGCACACCATGACTTGCAGATATGTGGGATGACCTTTGTTGCCATCAATGACAACAACCATGAATCCATATAGTGTCTCTTGCCAACAAAAAGAAGTTCTAGAAACATGAGATTACTGAATATAATGCTCCTAATGAGGTGATCTTTGCAAATATGGATTTAGGTGTCTACAAGGAGATTATGATGGGACTGATCATTGAGAATGCAGATGAGAGCTACTTGCAAGAATTCATGTAGAAGTTATCACAAGACAAAGAGTTATTAGGTCATCATACCCAAGTCACATAACTTCTACTTCCAAATTGGTACAAGGTACATCAAGAGTCCTACTCTGAATTATCATATCCTCAATGACTCACAGTAGTTAACATCATCGAAACTAGGACATGAATAGACAAGGTACCTGAAGAGGAAGAAACCAAATGTGTGGAGGCACCCTTGGAATCCCCTAAAGAAATAATGATGATTCTACACATTGAGGTTGTAGAGAAGACTGAACAAGTGGAAAAAGCACCTCCTCGAATGAAGATGATTCAGAAGGCATTTCCTCCTCACAATAGTGACTTGTGGACCCTTAGATTTGATGGCTCAAAGTGTAAACAAGGCTACGAAGGTAGACTAGAATTGGTTAACCCCAAAGGAAGAACATTCTCTACATCATATAGATTACAGTTCCCCTATACTAACAACATGGCTAAGTATGAAGCCTTAGTGAGAGGATTACTATTATCTCATCAGAAGGGAGCAAAGCTACTATAGGTACAAGGAAACTCCCAGCTGGTAATCAGATAAGTAAGAAGAAGATATGTCTGCCATGACAAAAGGTTAGTTTCTACAGAAATAGAGTATGGGAACTCATTGAAGATTTTGACGCATTCTACATAAGGTCTATACCCAAGCAAAAGAATTAGACAGAGGATTCACTAGCAATTGCGGTTAGCACCCTGGAACCCATGACAAGTTCAAAGTTGAAGAAATTTTTAGTGGAATTGGTGCCTTGTCCGACAGTCCTAGATAACATAAGGCATTTTCAAATATTTGAAGATGATAAACATATTCTTGATTCCATTACTAACATAGGTGTCTTCAAAGCACAAATAATTGATGAGTGTGATCGAGACCCCTTTGAAGTTGATGAAGGGATGTCATCAACCTAAAAACTAACAACATTCTGAAAGGATTGATCACACTAGAAAGACTATTTGACATAGACCAGAAATAAAAGAAAAGAACCCAGGAGAATTTGGAAGGCGCTAAATATGATACTATCAACCTGGGAGATGAACAGTAGGTCAAAAATGTTTTTATTGGGAAAGCTTGCATACCTGAAGAAAGGGAAGGAATTGATCAAGCATTGAAGGAATTTAGAGATGTCATAGCATGGAGTTATGAGGATTTGAATACTTTTGACACGTCCATCTTTAAGCATACTATCCCTCTGAAGTCCAATTCTAAGTCATTTAGATAGAAGCTCAAACCTGTCAATGCCCTACTAGAACCACTGATATACAAGAAAGTATAGAAGCTACTATCTGCCAGGATCATCTTCATTGTGAGATATTCTACTTGGGTGGACAACTTAGTTCCATTCAGAAAGAAGAATGGAGAAATACATCTTCGTGTGTACTTCTGAAACTTGAACAAAGCCTCTGAAAAGGATAATTACCCGCTCCCTTCCCTTGATGAAGTATTACAAATTGTCAACGGTTCTCAAATGATGTCTTTTCTTGATGGACTTTCAGGATATAACCAGGTCATGATTGAAGAAGAGGACCGACTGAAGACTACTTTTACTTGTAAATGGGGTAACTATGCTTACAGAAGGATGCCCCTAATCAATGTAGGTGCTATCTTCAAGAGAACTATGGATATGGATTTTAAGGGTTTGGTTTGCAAATGTATCCTAATCTACATGGACGATTTGACTATTTTCTCTAAGAACTGGGTTGATCATGTAAATGATTTGAGAAAGATACTTCAAAGATGCAGACAATATGGGGTCTCCTTGAACCCTAAGAAATGCATATTCGGGGTGATAGAAGGGAATTTTATGGGACACATCATCTCTAAAGAAGGAATCTTCATTGATCCTGAGAGAGTAGAGGCAATCCAGAGGATCCCCTTACCAGGAGGCAAAAAGGAACTCAAGTCCTTCTTTGGTAAGATCAATTTTGGTAGGAAATTCATCACTAAATTTGTTGAGATAGTCAAACCTTTAAATGGTATGTTGAAGAAGGATGCTTTAAGGTAGAGTGGCCCACTGAAGCTAAACAATCCTTTTCAAAAATAAAGAATGTCATTGCTCAAGCTCCTGTATTAACTAGCACAGATTACACTCTCCCCTTTTATATCTATTATTTTGCATTTGAGGCTTCTTGTGCAGCTACCTTAACTCAAAGAAAAGAACAGGGAGATGAGAGGCCTATTGCATTCATGAGTGCTCCTTTCAAGGATGTAGAGATTAGATACCCATTTATGGAGAAATAGGCTTATGATTTGGTTAAGGCCGTGAAGAAATTTAGACATTATATACTGAGAAGCAACGTTATGGAAATTGTCCCAGACCCAGTGGTTAAGTCCATGTTAATGCAGAATGAGTTGAGAGAAAGAAGAGGAAAATGGATGATGATTTTACAAGAATTTGATTTGGAAATACACCCCGTGAAGTTGGTCAGAGGACAGGGTCTGTCTAAAACTATAACAAAACTAGATTCACTTATTGAATGTCACCACTATTCAGTAGAGAGCATTACTACAGACCCATGGTATCAGGATATAGTACAGTACTTGTTGAATAACAGATGTCTTGAGCACATGAATTCCACTCAAAGGAAAGCCTTAAGGATTAAAAGTAAAAAGTACATGATCAAATCTGGAGTCCTATACAGGAGGAATTTTTGAGGCATTGTACCTTAGGTGTCTGAATAAATAGGAGGTGAAGCAAGTATTGGTTGAATTTCATGATAAGTTTGGGATTGGACATGGATCAAGAGATGAAATAGCATGTCAGATACTTAGGGAAGGATACTACTGGCCTCATATTTTCAAATATGCCCACCAGCATGTCAGGAAATGCCATACTTGCTAGACTTTAGCCTCAAGAGAAAGAAACTATGCCATGTCCCTACAATCGGTGTATGAGGTAAGACCTTTTTCCCAATGGGGCCTAGATTTCATTGGTATGATTAACCCAAGTTCTTCTACAAGGCATAGATTCATCTTGACAGAGACATACTATTGCACATGATGGAGTGAGACATTGGCTTGCAAGGACTATACCACTGTCACAATTATCAGATTTTTGGAAGAACACATCATCACCAAGTTTGGAATGCCTTTTGCTCTAGTATGTGACAATGCCTTGCCTTTTCATCTGCTAAGTTATTACAATGGACTCTTGAAAATGAGCTAATTATTAAGTTTTCTTCCAATTACTATCCTCAAGGGAATGATGTTTCTAAATCTACAAATAAAAATGTAATTGATGTCATTAGAAAACTCTTGGAAAGAAATCCTAGGGATTGGCACACACAACTTAAGTTTGCATTATGGGTTGATAGAACTTGGGTAAAATCTTCAATGGGCACCTCTCTTTACCAACTAATCTATGATCAAAACCTTGTCTTCCCTGTGAACCTGAAAAATCTCCACTCTATAATTTATCAGGGATTATTTAGGGGCAAAAGAAAAAAATAGAATCTAGATTGCTAAATCTTTTAAACCTAGAAGAGAAAAGAGATGTTGCCCTAGAGCACTTTATGAACATTAAGGAGTATTTAAAAGATGATTTGACAAAAGGGCTATAATCAAGTCTTTTAGGATTAGTGACTTGGTTCCCATGTGGGATAAAGCCAAAGAAAAGAAAGGAAACCACTCAAAGTTTGACAAACTTTGGTTAGGACCCTATCAAATTGTTGAGATCCTTGGGGAAAATACCTTCCGCATCAACTATCTCTCTCTAGGGAACTTGTCCCATTGCCATTCAATGGGTAGTACCTCAAGCACTACTTCTTAAATTAAGAGAGTCTGATGGAGGCACCTTCTAGTCTCTTTTGTACATAGTTAGGTTAGGGGACTTGTTTTGAGTATGTTGGCTAGTTTTATTTAGTTTATCTGTGTTTTCCCTTTGCTTGTTTCTATTTTCCTTTTAGTGTCTTGTTTGCTTTTTATTGATTAGTCTATTCAGTCTTGTTTTTCAATTTGTTTAGTCTAACTACTGAAGGATCTTTTGTGGGACTTTCTTTTCAAGCCTTCTTGGCCATTTGTCCATTCATTGAGTTCTTTGTTTTGGTTGGCAAAAGTCCTATCTATAAATTTAACAAAGATACCATTATTAGATGAATGCTTATGATCATTTCTAGGTCATGAAACTAATCTTTCTCATAGGTTTTTGGTTTTTCCTTTCATATCAGTTGTGGGTTTGTTGGTCTAACTTGGGGCTTGGGTGAGTTTTTCACTCATGATGATGTTTTCTCAAAATCTTACATGTACTTACACACTAATGCTTCTTTTAGGATGTTGGTATGAGTCGTTACAACTGGGAATTGGGTGAAAATCTAATGATCTTGTCTTTCTAGGTCACCGCCACTAGTTTAACCTAGGATTGGTTTTCTCCTTGTAGGTTAGCCTTGACCCCCAACCCAGTAGCAAGCTTCATTACTTGTTGGTTGAGAAGGTTTCAAAAAAAAGAAAAAAGAGAGAGTAAAAAAAAGAGTGAAAAAAGAGAGAGTGGAAAAAAGAGAGTTAAAAAAGAGAGTGAAAAAAAGAGAGTGAAAAAAGGGAGTGGAAAAAAGAGAGTAAAAAAGAGAGAAGAGAAAGTGATTCAACTGTCTAGGTGATCTGGGAAATCTCTACCAGGGCTATAGATGCCTGGATGGTAGTAGAGAAAGGCCTTGGATGGGGTCAGTGATATCTCCATCAAGGCTATAGACGCATGGTTGGCAACGGAGCTATGTCTAGGTAACCATCTGAAAGATAGATTTACTTTACCTAACCCAACTTTTGGTTTGTGATTGATGAGTTTTAGCATGCTTAAGGAAGGGGAATGAATCACATGTACACACTTGGATTTTAGATGCATTTGATCTTGTGCTTGGTCATTCTTGCTTTTGGTTAGGCTCAATATTCATACTTCTTCTATGGTTGGTGAAATTGGGCTCTTGGGTCCTTGACAGATTTTTCCACCTCAGAATGCTCTGGAGCATTCTTTTGTTTTCATTGGCATATGTTGTGTCCTTCATAACCCACCCCATTTTTCCTCAAAATGTGGACCCCCATTTTTCTCACTTCAAGTAAACTAGGATTTTATACTTCATTAAGTTGATTGATCTCCTTGTGATTTGGTGCTTTCATGTGCTTTGATATATTATCATTCGTTCAATGAGTTTTGGACTTGATCTATTTGATTGTAGGCTCTGTCCTTAGTCTTTTCAATGGTTTTATGCTTTTTAGACTTTTAGTCTTTGTCATTTGGACATGTTAGAAGGGACAGGCCCAAAACCCTGTTCTTTACCTTTATATATCCTATTGGGGTTTCAAACCTTGAATCTTTTGTGTTCGCTAGAGTCGCAGTGTCGGGCCTTCTCCTTTCACCTTTCCATTTTGGAAGGTGGTGGAGGTCACTCCTGACTCCCGACTCTCTGCGATATCTTGGTTTTGTGTTCGCTAGAGTTGTAGTATTGGGCCTTGTTCTTTCACCTTTCCATTTTGGAAGGTGGCAGAGGTTAACCCTAACCCCTAACTCCCAGTGATATCCCACTATTGGTGTTCATCAGAGTCACGATATTGGGCCTTCTCCTTTCACCTTTCCATTTTGGAAGGTGGCAGAGGTTACCCTTGACCACTGAATCCCAGTGATATCTCACTTTTGGTGTTTATCAGAGATGTGGAGTTAGGATTTCTCACTTCACCCTTCCATTTTGGAAGGTAATAGGGGTTCTCCCCGACTCTCGATCTCTGATTCCCCTTTGAATCAAGCTCTTTCAAGTTTTCGTAGGCCTTGGTTTGGCTTAGATAGTCATATGCTTTTGCTTAAGGTCTCATGAGCTCATTCTAGGGGCTTGTTGGTACACTGATCAAATTGACATACTTGTTGGTTTTGGGAAACTTGATTTGAATAGAGGATTTGGTGTTGCACTAACTTCATTCTTTTCTTAAAAGGGGCTTCAATAGTTTGGTATGATTTTACCTTAGGAGCTGGTGTCTCCTTTCTTGGAACTGATTGCAAGCTTCAATTGGAAAGATTGAAAATTGATATGTCAAGTCTAAAATTGTTTTTCTAGTTGTGACTGGGGTTGTTTCTTTTTTTTTATATAGTCCCAAGGCTGATGCCACATGGTTTTCATAAAGGCTACGATATGCAACCAAGATATCTTGAGTGTTAAAACTATAACTTGTATGCAATATTTTGTTGACCTATTTCATAGAGTCATGCTAAGAATGATGTATCATAAGGTCAGTTGTATCTTAAGATGGATTTTTTTTATTTGTTTATGAAGATTTTGATGTTGTTTTGGTTTTCCTGCAGGTCCAGGAGACTAAGACACACCCCAGAGGCATGCTAAGGCATGTGGGAGATCTATTCCACTTGGAGGGAATCTATCTTCTAAAGTTTCTTGGGGACTTGGCATTGGACAAAGGGGATTTTGATTTAATATGCAAATAATATGATATACAAGTAGGGCTTAGCCAACCTGTGGTGTAGTCTTGTGTTTGTAACTTGTTTCTATTTTGGAGACCAACCGACCCATGACAAATATGTAGCTTATAATCCATGATACAAGCCGACTTAGGCAAGATGTAGAATGTAAATGCATTGTAACTCCTATAAAAAGGAGAGATATTTTTATTTTAAAAGAGGGGGAAAACATAGAGAACTTGTGCGAGCGCAAGCTACACTTTGTATTTTGAAGGCATGTAAGTGGCATAAATGATATGCATATAGGGTGTGGGAATCCTACTCTTTTGTAATCTACCAACATCTTTCTAGTTAATGAGAAGACAATTCTGGAACTATTCTTGTGTTGTTGGTCTATCATGGTAATGTACTTGTGTTTCTTTTCCTTGCATATAGCATATGTTGGTGAATCTTGTGCCTAATTGATAAATCATAAACTTGGTGGTTGAATAGGGTTTTGAATTCTGTGCATGTAATATGGTGTTTTCAATTTTATGTTCTGCTTCTTTCCCTTTGAATCTTACACTTTCAATGTATATGATTGTGTGGAGTATTGGTCATCATTTTCTTGTTTAATTTGATCTCATTAACATTGTTATGTGAAGTGAAAATCCAGGTGCAAAGGTTTTTTTACTATTTTAAATTTTCTTTTCTTTTAAAAACCCTAACCCCTTTTTTTCCTTTTTTTTGCATATAATATAAGTAGGTTTAGTATTCTACACTCAAAAGGATATCTACCTATTAGAGGCTATTGAGCAATCTAGTTTGATATTACTAGCACAGGCCTCTTGAACAAACAATCACATTGTCCACTTAGCTACTCCAACACTATTGTGACCCAGCATAATAGGGACCTTGGGGTAAACTTAACATCATTAGGTCAGCTTTCAAGAGAAGTAGACTGACTTTCATTCTACTTGGAGTTGATGTTCCAAAACAACCATCAACACTACTAACTCCTCACCATCACCTATCGACTCCATCCCAAATCCATCATCCTATCCCCTTGGTCCCAACACCTTAACACATGGTGGTTCTCTCATGGGAGAAGAACAATTTACATCCACCACCCATCCTCCCCCATCTAATAATGGACTTGCATCTTGTTTCCAAAAAAACATCCCATTGCCCATTGCATGCTCCAATCATGAACTATCAAGGAAAAGGCTTAGTCCTTCATGAACAAGGAATATTGGATCCCATCCATATGAAAACTCATCCATGAAATTGCATGACCTTGGTTATATATCGTAAGGAAAAAAATCCAAAAATGTCAATGCCACCTTCATGCCTCCTAGGGCAACTTCTTCCAAGACTAAACTAGGTGCACTCCATCGCACCTCCAAACCATTTTTCACTATCCATCCATCATCATACAAATCCAAAAATCATACCACTATGCTTCCTCCCCATCTTATTCCATCCATAAATCTAAACATCCTCCCATCTCTAAATCCACTCTTTCTCCCATACTCCCAAACCCTAATACCCCTATCCTCAAATATACTAATCCCTTCATCCTTAAATATCCTCATCCCTTCATCCTTCACTCCCCTAATCCTTCCATTCACAAATCTTGTATCCCTAAATCCCTATCCCCCAAAATCCCTAATCAAAACCAACAAATGCACACATTGGTCAACAATGAAGCTATTAGCCAAACCATGGGATTTAAAAATAATAATTTGGATGCCTCTACACATAAAGAAAATATCCACAAAAGCCTAGAATTTATCATGCCATAAGGCGTCGATACACAAAATTAAAGTCAAACTAATCTAAAACACTACACAAGACCACACCTCCAAAAATAATATGGGTCCTAATGCAGAGGCAGATCTAAAACCAATGGGTGGCAGTCCCAAAATCTAACTTCAATTGGCAGGGCATATTAATCTTTAACACACTAATCTACTCCTTCACACACAACACTTTGTTACATGATAAAAGGGATTCAAGATCTTGTTATACAACCAGGGACAACATGACTTGAATGAACCTAGGGAGCATGAGACTATTTGAAACTCACTTGACATAAAGACAAAACAAGGAAACTTCAAGGACTTGACACAATGCGGCACCAATGAAAATGGTGCAAAAGAATAAGATAGTCCTATGTGAGAGCATTTTAAGCTTGATGCAGGTTGTGGTAACTTTAAACAACATACTAGGGATGGATTTTGATGAGAAATTACTTTGTTCCAACACCCATGACAAGTACTAATGCGGGTTCAAACTATTTGTATGTTTTTCTTATACTGTCCTATGGAGACAACCTCAAACAAAGAAAACCCATGCTTGAATCGAACCAAGAAATGCCTTCCCTAGACTTATAGAGACTCCAAAGAACCTTAACAACATGAGACAACAGTGGCTACTTGGGAAAACCCACGTGGGTTTTAGGCAACCAACATCAAAAGGATCAAAAGACATTGTTTTCTTGTAAGATTCTCTTCACTGTTCTAATGGGGCAGTCTACAAAGGAAACAAACCAAGCTTGAAACAACCAAAGTAATCCTTGCTCCAAGTCTATACACCCACCAAAAACATCAATAAACATTTTTCAAGCCATGGATCAAGTTTTTCCAACGTGGGTTAAGAGATTTAGTAGCAAAAAGAGAGAAAATCACTATTTTTTTCTAGTTTCCTCCTATGGACTGGTTAAGAAATCTCTCAAACGCATGCATGAAACTTTACAAAACCAAATCCAAACTAAAATATAGATCAAAACAGAATTTTTCTCAAGATTTGGGCATTTTTCAATGGTTCAAAAAAAAGTTATCCCATTTTTAATGTCTGTTGCTAGCCCTAGCTGGGTTTTGGACAGTTTTCACCAAAATCACTATAACTTCAACAAAACTTGATGAAATCTCTTAAAACCAATGCCATTTGAAAGAGGATTTGACAAAATTTAACATGCAACTAGTTTCAAGCCATTACAAAGGCAGTACGGGTTGTACAAGACCCAAAAAACTTGTTGCAACTACAGAAAACCACAAAAATTGGGACAGTTTTGGCAAAATCTCAATAACTTTCTCAAAAATGAACGAAATGACCTCAAACTAATGGAATTGGATAGTTAGCTCAGCCCTCTATCACATCCAATAGGTTTAATGGCATAAATATACTGTACAAATTTGTGGTATGGTCTACAACAACAGAAAAATACAGAAAAAATAGAATTTGGAACAGCAAAACAATATTTTCTCATTTCCTTTTCTTAAAATTCATCAAAAATCATCCTCATTCGACCACCACTACTTTTCCAAAGCATTTACATTTGTTTATATCCTTTTGCACTTCATTCCCATCATGGGAAGAGGCTCAAAATAGCCTAACTACTGATTTTTACTAAAAAAATTGATTTTTTCTAAATAGAGACTGTCATATCTTTAAGAGGACTACACATTCACTAAAATACTTACCTAATATTGGCCTCCACTCTACATCATTCCTTACAAATGCTTTATTACATTTAAAAAACATTTCTAAAACTCCATTTAATCTTTAACACTAAAATTTTTCAAATATTGCCTTAAAACTTATTCTAGGTGCACTGCACCAGGTCCCCAAGAAAAAAGAATTAAATTCAAATAGAGCATCCAAATCCCATTCCATCCTCAAATACCAAAATCCCTATCCCCCATCCCATACCCAATAAAAAATCCTAAAAATCCTAAGTCAATTTGGGTTCCTAAATCCCCAAATCAGAAATCCCAGAATCCCCCATCTTGATCCTATAATTGACAATACACTATCTCCCAAAATCTCAAATCCCCATTGCTCCCCACTCCCCATCAAATATGTAAGCTTCAAAATCCACCATAGTGTGTGCAAATACTGGCCTTGGTTCCCCTTGACCCCACGGCATTCCCCCATGCGTCTCTCCTACCAGCCTATCCCCACCATCCAGTATATCTCCCCATCACATCCCTATGATCCATGCTTTCACATAATCCCTTTATCCTCCATCTATCCATCCATCCTCCATTTCTTCCATCCATTCCATCTTCCTCCACATAATTCCTTGTCCGTCTACCAACATCCACATGTAACAAATATCCAAAATGGGACACTATCACCTTGATAAGGAAATATATGCATAAGAGTCTTATAGATGTTTAGTTACCTCCAAATCTCTAGTTAGTTATACTCCTGTGAAATCTTGCTCTGCAAGTATATTGTAATCTTCTTAATTCATGAATAATATATTGGGTGGCTTTGGAGTGGGGTTTTTTACCTGAAAGGGTTTTCCCCATGTATATCTTGTGTTGTGAGTTTTGTATTTGCATTTGGATGTTGTTATTATCTTTATGTTAATGTGCATCTTAATCTGTAACTGTAAAAGTTAAAATTTGCATAAATGTTTCCTCAATAGATCAGTGTAGGAAGTGTTTCTGCATACCTTGCTTCATTTCAGTTGGTATCAGAGCATGATCACCTTTGGTTCTAGTTGTTGGGTAGAGGGTTTTTTGAGTTGATATGCATTTGAGTGGGAGCTTGTGCAGAGGATTTTGAAATCTTTGTTGCAGGAAAGAGATGGTGAGCACATCTAGGAGGTTTGATATAGATAAGTTTAATGGAGGTAAATTTGATTTGTGGAAACTCAAGATGGAGGACTTATTGGTGGATAGAGATCTATGGCTTGTAGTATCTGAAACCATGCCATTGGGCATGAAACAAGAATATTGGGATTTGATGGATCGAAAGGCTAAGGGTTTGATAAGACTTGGTTTGGCTGATTCAGTGCTCTTGAATATCCATGAAGAGAAGACTACAAAAGATCTTTGGAAGAAGCTTGGAGATGTTTATCAAGCTAAATCCCTAGTGAACAAGCTATTCCTGTAAAATAAATTGTATTCTCTGAGGATGGAAGATGGAGGATATGTCGCTAATCACCTAAATACATTCAATATGCTTGTTGCCCAGTTGACCTATGTTGGTGTGAAGACGAAGGAAGATCGATGTATGACATTACTATGTTCCTTACTAGATTCTTGGGATCACCTTGTTATGGCTATTGGGAGTACCACTACCACCTTCAAGATGGATGAAGTGGTTTCTTCATTGTTGTCTGAAGAGATGTGAAGAAAGTCTTCTAAATCAGTTAAGGAGGCTCTTGTGGTTCATGGTAGATCTAAAGAGAAGGGAAAGAAAAAGGATAAGAAGAAGGAAGAAAAAGGAAGATCCAAACTCGTGGGAGATCTAAGTCTCCTAGAAAGCCTAAGGCTCTATGTTGGAACTATGGAAAACCTGGTCACTTCCGCAAGGAGTGAAGGACCTAAGGAAAAGAAAAAGAAGAACTATGACTCAGATTCTGACAAGTCCTCTCAGGATGAAGGAGAAGTGTTTGTTTCTGCCTTGGCAACCCATGCATCTGAAGATGTGTGGCTTATTAACTCTGGTGCATCTTTTCACATGACCCTGCATCAGGTTTTGTTTTTGAAGTATGAAGAATATGATAGTGGAAAGGTTTACTTGGGTGATGATTCTCACTTGAAGATTGTTGGTTGTGGAAGAGTCTTGATTTGATTCCCTAATGGACGAGTGAAGGGGATCAATGGTGTTCTGCATATCCCTGGTTTGACACGGAAATGTCATTCTGTAAGTAAGTTGAATGATGTGGGTGTGCAAGTTGTTTTCTCAAAGGGAGGATGTAAGATGACTAGAGGATCTATGGTGTTGGCTAGGGGTGTTCAGATTGGTACTTTGTTTCATCTTGATGCATGCGTAGTTTAGTGAAATAGTGCCTCTATTTTAAAGAAGAGAGCTTCAGAGTCTTCATTGTCACCATTGGAACCAGCAGCGAAGAGGACTGTTGCATCTACTTTCGATGGTCGTGCCTTTTGGGTACCTAAGGGTGCTCATTCTATGGAGATGAAACTTCCAACTAAGAAGATAATGCTATGGCACCAAAGGCTTGGTCACATTGGTGAAAAGGGTTTGAGGACCCTGAAAAATAAAAATCTTGTTGAAGGTATGAATGAATGTAACCTTGAGTTTGATTTCTATGAACATTGCATTTATGGAAAACAAAATCGTGTTCAATTTTATTCTAGTTCTCACAAATCTTCTGAGGTGTTGGACTTGATTCATTTTGATGTGTTTGGTCCTACTAATGTTTCTTCAATTTCAAAATCGGTTTACTTTGTTTCATTCATTGATGACTATAGTAGAACGACATGGGTGTATTTCCTTAGAAGTAAATATGAAGTATTTAATAGATTCAAAGAGTTCAAAGATCTTGTAGAGAATAAAAAGGATAGAAACATTAAGTGTTTGAGGACTGACAACAGTGGTGAGTTTTGTTCAGCAGATTTTGACAAGTTCTATAAAGAATAGGGGATTGAGAGGCACAAGACAACTCTGTATACCCCTCATTAGAATGGAGTTGCGGAGAGGATGAATAGAACATTTATGGAGAGGGCAAGGAGTATGCTAAGTGGAGCTAGCCTTGAACAAAATTTCTAGGTTGAAGTTGTTGCTACCACTTGTTACCTAGTTAACAGGTCTCCTACATCGGTGCTTGTTGATAAGACACCTATGGAGGTGTGGTCTAGTAAAAAGCCTTCATTGAGACACATTCAAGTATTTGGTTGTGAGGCATATGCACATGTGCCTAAGGAGAAGAGGTCTAAGTTGGAGAACAAGGTTGTGAAGTCTATCTTCATCAGTTATGGCATCGATGTGAAAGGGTACAAGCTTTGGGATCCAGTGGCCAAGAGAGTTATGTATAGCATAAGTGTGATCTTTAGATAGCTCAATCCTTCTTCTGTTGCTCTACAACTAGAGAAAGAAAAAGAGAAAGAGGATGCGGTTCATCTTCCTTCTACCCCTAAGAAAGTTGAACCAAAGACATTTGTTGGACCTAATGATGAGGAGAGCTCTAGTAGCTCTGAAAGTTCAGAAGAAGATGAATAAACTCATCCTAAACCTTTGAGGAGGTCCACGTGGATAAGGCGACAACCTAGTAGGTTTGGTTATTCATTGCATGATTCTAATTGTATTTTTGCTTTGATTTCTAACATTGATGAGCCTAGGACAGTAAGGGAGGCTATGGGTATGAGTGATGCAGATTCTTGGAAAGAAGCCATGGAAGAAGAGATGGCTTCCTTGAAGAAAAATAATACTTGGGATCTAGTGCCCTTGCCTGATGGACCTAAACCTGTTGGATGCAAATGGGTGTTCAAGAAGAAGTTTGGTTCAAATGGTAGTGTTGAGAAATTTAAGTCAAGGTTGGTTACAAAGGGTTATTCCTAGGTTGAGGGAATAAATTATGGTGAGATTTTCTCTCCCATTGCAAAGCTAACATCTATCAGATTCTTATTATCACTTGTTGCAGCATATGATTTAGATGTTGAACGGATGGATGTGAAGACAGCTTTCCTTCATGCTGACTTGGAGGAAGAAATCTATATGTCACAGTCAGAGCACTATGTGATAAAAGGTAAAGAAAATTTGGTTTGTAAGTTGCAAAAGTCTTTGTATGGTTTGAAGCAATCTCCTAGGATGTGGTACCAGAAATTTGATGCCTTTGTTGAGTTTGGGATTTTTGAGATTGAAATTAGATCATTGTGTTTACTTTAAAATGGATAATGATTGCATTCTCATTATTGCATTATATGTTGATGATATGTTGTTCATTGGGAATGATAAAAGTTTGATTTCTGATTTGAAGTCTCAGTTGTCAGCATAGTTTGAGATGAAAGATCTAGGGGCAGCCAGGTACATTCTTGGAATGGAAATTAGAAGAGATAGAGCTAGCAGAAAAATTTGGTTAGGCCAAATTAAGTATGTGAACACCATGTTGGAGAGATTCATCATGGAAGCTCGTAGACCGTTGATAGTTCATGTTATGAAGGGGACAAAGTTATATGTTGTAGATTGCTTGAAGTCTCCTTTAGAGATGGAGGATATGAGCAGAGTTCCTTATGCTAGTGTAGTTGGTAGCTTAATGTGTGCTATGGTCTATACAAGACCAGACATTGCCCAAGTAGTGGGAGTCCTTAGTCAGTTTATGGCTAATCTTGGACAGGTACATTGGGATGCAGTGAAGAGTGTGTTCAGATATTTGTGGGGTGCTTTTGAGTATTCCTTATGTTATCATTCTTATCTTAGAGGACCTCGGCATTCAATTTGTATTCAAGGATTTATGGATTCAGATTGAGTAGGTGACATTGACAGTGGGAGATCCGCCAGTGCTTGTGTTCATTATGTTTAGTGGTGCTATTAATTGGATGAGTAAGTGGCAACTTGTGGTCACTTTATCCACTACTAAAGATGAGTACATGGCAGCAACTCATGCTTGTAAAGAAACCATTTGGCTTAAGAGATTGTGTTCTAATGTTGGGTTTGATATAGGGAAGATTACTATTTATTGTGATAGTCAGAGTGCCATATGTTTGGTGAAGAATCCTACTTTACATGTGAGGACTAAGCATATTGATGTCCAATACCATTTTGTTCATGACATGGTAGAGGATGGGAAGGTAAAGTTGGAGAATCATGGTGTCGATACTCCCTTTGTTCTTGCAAAGTGTTCGACAAGTGGAAGAATGTTAGGAAAGGTGTCTCAACCTTGCAATTATAGAAGGTTACTATTCTTCCCATTTTTGGTCTTTTCGAATACCCTTTATCTTGAAGAATGGTTTAGAACTTTCAAAATTTCCAAATGGGCTAAAAATGGCAGGGATTACTATTTTTAGTAACTCTACATTTGGGCTCTGATGGACCTAAAATTTTCCCAAAAGATGTGGAATTGCTAATTAAACATCTGGGATGAGTTTCGACTCAAGATCATAGGTGGATTGCGAGATATTAAAGTTTCTATTTTTTGAAACTATCAGAAAAAGTTTTGAACTCAATTTTGAGGCACTTAGAGGTCCCTAAATGCCCTGAAGTTGTCCTAACTAGTGAAGTGGGTTATAACTTGATAAATCTCTTCACGATCTTTTCAACACATCAAACAGTTTGTCAATCAAACACTTGGATCAAAATTTATGGCCTTTGAAAGTTGTGTTGGCAAGAGACACTGAGTGGCTTCATGAGTGTTGTCATTGATGGCAACAAAGTCCATCCCACACATCCGTAGGACATGGTATGACTATACCGGAAGTCAGACTAAAGAGTATTTTGGTCGAGTAAGCAAGAACAGAGCATACAACAAGGTCCGACAATCAGGTCCAGATCTCTCAGAGGAAGTATCTCAATAAAGTGCAGACTTGGGGAAGTCAAGAGGAGTACCTTGACTAATACATTCCAGAGATTGAGCCTCCAGTGATGAAAGAGTGAAAAGATATGAGCACCTAAGTGTTGGGTTCCTGTTTGGCAAATTAGACTAAGGAAGAACTGACCGACAGAGCATCAGACCTTAATCCGGATGAGATATTGATGGTGATCAAGTTTCTTGAGGGATCATTCATGATTGGCCAACATGATTGATGACTTCTTTAAGTATCTCTTTGATATGCATCACTTGTAAGCAAGGATTCAGCCGACAGACCAGAGTTTGGGAAAATATTGAGTATTCCGGATGCCGACTAAAGAGTTGTTGAAATCCTTGGTGCGGATATATATACCAGATGGATTTCGATATGAAGGTGTGTGTGGTGTGTTGTGTTGTGCGAAGAAAAGCAAAGAATAGTGTGGAAGTAGCTATACAAGTCCGGTCTGTAACAGAACAACAGCTCTAAAGCAGAGGAAGAATGAAGTGCAGTAGATCAGTATATTGAGCCTAACCGGAACTGAACCTCAGCATATGTGGATGCTTCTCATCAGTTCAAATACTTGGTTTCTTTCTATAAACTATTGTAAGTAGTGAGCCTCTTGTGAGCAGTGTGCTCAGGCAGTGAGCCCTAATTGGCAAGTGTCATTTTGTACTTCTATTCTTTTAACAAAGAATACAATCTTGGGTTAGTCACCCCGTGGTTTTTCCCTTAACAAGGTTTTCCACGCCAAAATAATTGTGTTATGTGTGTTGAGTTTATTTTTGCTCTCATGTTCATGTATGCTTATATGTTTTGATACTGCACTAATCATTAAAGAAGAAAAGAAAGTCAAATAATTAAGATAACTAATTCACCCCCCCTCTTAGTTATCAACAAGTTGGACCTCCTATTTTTGGGAAATGTGAAAACGTGTTGGACACTTAAAAGCTCTGTAAAGGGGAGAGTTACACATGTTGGTGTGTGATTTGGCACATTAGAAGGCATCTTTTATTGGAGATAATTTGGGTGCTACTTTTGGATGGTTTTGTCTCATGGTTTTGTAATTACCATTGGTTTACTATATTGTATCTCCTATATATCAGGAGCTTGAGATGGAGGTTGTGTGTAAGAGTCTTATAGATGTTTAGTTACCTCTAGATCTCTGGTTAGTTATACTCTTGTGAAAGCTTGGTCTACAAGTATATTGTAATCTTCTTGATTCCTGAATAATATATTGGTTGGATTTAGAGGGTAGGGTTTTTTACCCAAAAGGGTTTTCCCCATGTATTTATTGTGTTGTGAGTTTTTTATTTTCATTTGGATGTTGTTATTACCTTTCTGTTAATGTGCATCTTAATCTGTAACTGTAAAAGTTAAAATTTGCATAAATCTTTCCTCAGTAGATTAGTGTAGGAAGTGTTTCTGCATACCTTGCTTTCAATCATTCTTTGAAATGATTCTACTTCGCAACACCATCTCAAAGAGGGGCAAAATGTAGACACCTAAAATTGATGACTCGCCCATTCATCCCTAATCAATACATCACTAATCTACTTTCTTTCACAATTAATTTGGTAAATACCTATTTGAATAGTTAATTATCCAATCTCTCTTCCGATAGTAATTAAATAATATTTTATTATTAAATCACTATTCATACACTATTCATCTATACCATCTCCTATTATTAATTGAATAAATTTAATCATTTATTCAATAATTATTTTCCATAGTCCAACATTAGATAAATAAATATTTATCTAATTTCCCTTCATTCCTCATCCAAAAATTAAATAACTATTTCTATTTATTTATTCCCTATTTTGTGTATTTTTTATTAAATTGATTAAACCACTTAATCAACTTAATCACATACTTGCACATCTTAAATCTTTGATCAACCCATTCAAACCTCTCACATCTTCCAACATATACAAAGGCATGGGTCCTTTGCACATTTCACAAGTCTCTAACAAAGGGATGGACAAGTCCTTTGCACATCCCTTTAAAAAGGGTCCTTTTGTCCCTTTTCAATCCTCACCATTCACTTTATCCAAGACCATCCTCCACTCTTGATCTCTCCTTGATACAAGGACTCCTCTTATCCTCCAATCAAATTATGCCACTTGGTGGCCTTTCATCAATCCAATCCTTTCAACAATTCTCAACCATTGATCTTCTAAGTCAATTATATCTATCTAATCCTCCATCCAAAAATCTATAAATCCAACTTCATACAAGTCATTTGTAAATCTCTGAGCTATGCAAGGTTATGCTATCAATTTGAGAAGCCATCAACATATCAAGACATAAGAGCACATCCAAAGATTAAGCTTTGCATATGTAGTTAATCATTGGACTTCATTTTATGCATGCATTCCTTTAGCTCAATCATGAGGTTGCATTTGATCATGAGTAGAATAAGTTAATATTGCATTACCTTGTTATTTATAGCTTATTTTCATGCGCGCACACACACAAATTCAAAGTTCATATATCCTCTTTAATTAGTTTTGATTTTGACTGGTATTCAAGATCAAAGAAAAAGCAAAAAGGAATTTCACCTTCTATACCTGTGATCTTACTTTCTCTAATTTTTACCATAGTTTTGATTTTGACTAGCATTCAAGATCAAAGAAAAAGCAAAAAAGAATTCCACCTACTATTACCTATACTCTTACTTTCTCTAATTTTTACCAATGTTCCTTTCTTTTTTCTCCCATAGAAGGATAGGTGTACCAAAAAATTATGAAAAGATCACTACAATTCAACTACCTTTTATTTTACTTGTTTTGTTGTATAATTTGATATATATGTATATACTATAATTTTAACTTCAATTATGTTCGTTCATAATTTTAAATTTAATTTTTTTTAAATGAATATTCCTATCAAACATTATATTAATTAAATTTTTAATAATTTTAAATTTTGTCAACTATGTTAACTACCCAAACATATTTTCAATTAAATTTTTAATATATCACCAACAACCAAGTATTTTTATAACACCACTCATGTCATTACAAGCTCTTAGGGCCACCATAGTCATGCCTGGTGAACACAATTGTTATCTTATCTGGGGTTCTGGGTAACGGCTAGCAAAGCATCTTACACCCAACAAATTTAAGAGGAGCACACCAAAAATTCTAGGTGGCAATTATTTCAAATATCAATAAACCTTGAAGAATGCTCACATAATTGTCCACCTTAAAATTGGAAGCATTTCAATTCATGATGCAGCCCATGAGAAATGGAAAGCATGCAAAATTCAAACATATTCTTTTATGATGACATTTGTGATCTCCGCATTCTCTTATAAATCTTCTCCTCCCAATTCCTATTTCTGGGTCTTTTGCAGTCCCTAGCACGATCTCTCTGCTCTTCCCAATTTTTATCACTATCCTTTTCTTTCCCTATTGCAATCTCTTCCCAGATGATCAGAAGAGTGATAACGTTGGTGATGACTGTATTACACTTTCCTATCATAACTACCATGCCTGATTCCATGATGATCATGAAATCTTTCGGAATCATACCTGTTTTTCAATGGTTCAGGGCCACAGTAATTGGGCCACTTAATGGAATCTCTTCCACTGTCAAGTTGACTTGAAACTTGAGACAGGCCTTCATTTGGAAGACTTTGTTAACTCTTCTTCAGGGGAATTTGGGATCTCACCTTCCTCCCTCTCATCAGGAGGATCATCTGCTTGGAGCATCTCTGGAACTTGATGGCAAAGATCAGCCTCATTAGTCTAACATTTTCTTATCCTCAGAGATGATATCCTTATTGGATATATCCTCATTGGATCTCTTTCTCTTGAGTCTCCTACCATTTTTTCTTGCATATTTTTTTTCTATATTGTGCACTTTCCCTCCTAAGTCTGTAGCTCTCTTGTTTTGCTTTCTCTGCTCTGGCAGCTTCTTCTACCCTACTCTCCAGCTCAAATTCAATAAGAGCTTCTACATCTCTTGCTTCAGTCTCTGAAATATCAAGCTTTGAATTTGTTCCTTCCCTAAGAAATTTCCTTCCCTTCAATTGGACAATTTTTTCTGCATTCACATAATTGATATCTACAGAAGAGAACTGTCCATTACTGATAGATTGAGTTCCACTCTTGGTTTCAAGTTCCACTTCTGGTTAATTAATATTAATCTTGACAGCCTGTCTTTCTTGTAAACTACTTAAGTCCACTTCATCAACTTGTGGTTTGCTGGTTGGGTCCTTTTGATCAGAGGTTTCCATTAATTTAAATGAAATTCCTCTTCTAAGTTTGTCTCCTGGTCGGTCACAATGAGTCTTGTTTTCTTGCCTTTCAAAGCTCTTCCCATGGTTTGCACTAAGTTGCGGGCCACTGAATCTACTTTCATCAGATATCTTTGTTCTATTATCATTTGGCTGATCAGAAGAAATACAAGATTTATCTTCGGCATCTTTTGGAAAATATTTGCCATCTTTACCAGCTACTTGTGTTCCCTCACCTGCATGATTTGTTTAGTGCTAAATGATTTAAATGCAGCAGTACAGAGATATAATAATACAAACAATATAAAAAAATCCACAAGTGAAAGAGAGGAGACTCAATTTGGTAAAATATAGTTTGTAATTATTACTCTGAACACATTTTGGACATTTAAGTCCTCATTAGCAGAGTGAGTAGACTCAATGTTAGATTCTTAGTGCTAAAGGATTCAAGTGTAGCAGTGCAGAGATATAATAATGCAAACAATCTAGAAAAATGCACAAGTGAAAGAAGAGACTCAATTCTTGGTAAAATATAATTTATTATTATTTGAATGCATTTCAGAATTTAAATCCTCATCAAAAAAGTGAGTAAACCCAATGTTAGATTCTTAGTGCTAAAGGATTCTAAGTGCAACAGTACAGAGATAAAATAATACAAACAATATAGAAAATTGCACAAACAAAAGAGAACAGACTACATTCTTAGCAAAATATAATTTGTAATTATAACTCTGAATGTGAATGAACTTGAGGAGCTTGCAAATACTTTTTTTTTTCAGATGGAGTGAACTCAATGTTAGATTCAGATTTGCTCAGATTCTGAAATTTTCATCAAACTTCTTGTCACCTAATTTGCCTGGTTGATTTCCACTTGAAGCAGTACCATTTATCATTTCCTCATACAGCTCAAGCAACTGGTCGCTAAATTCTGCATTCAAGAATTACAGGTATTCAGATTCCTTAATGAACAATATCTCATCTGACACCTGTCGGTAAATAAGCAAGGAAACAAGAATTGAACATATATCATTTATCTTGTGAATTATAATACAAAAAAAAGTGCATTAATCAATACTGTTGCTTGTAAGAAAAAACACCCAGATTATAGAGAAGCAAAAGACACTGAAAAGACTACAACAAATTATAAGGGAAGCTAAGGATTTTCAGTAACTAGCCTTTTAAATGCCCTGGAGAAACATCAAAGGTTTTCCACCAAGCCAGTGGCAGCTTGACACGTAGAAACTTAGCTGCAAGAAAGATTGCCCCAGCAGCAATTTCACGAGGCTTAAATTGGAGCCACGGAGATATCCTGAGCCTGCTTATGCAATACAAACACATTAGGGAATCACACAAATCTCTAGTATCAGAATCAAGAGAAAATACAGAAGGTAAAATGTGGTATACCCATCATTCACAAAATTCCATGCCACTTGAGTAAGAGGTTCCTCGGTAATACCAAAACTCTTAATTGCAATCCAAACTAGTCTATAAGGATGGCACACATGAACATCAAATCCCAAAGTTGTCAGAACAATTATTTCAGCATTTAAAACTCTCTCTTTGTTCCTGGCAGAAGTCCTGCATAGATACACTAACAGAAAAGATGTTAATCATAAGGATGAAAAATTAGCCATTACATCTACAAAGATTGCTTTCAATAATCTATTCCAAACCAAAGAAAATACTTCATAAACAGTACATAAGGACCTGGACAAACTAATAAAGAAGTGCACCGGGTTCATACTGAAACAAAAATGTGCAAATTCCATTACCTTCTGATTTTTCTTTTCCTGAAATAGAGGATTCTTCCTACTTATAATTTCATAGGACTTCAAAAACACTTCATTTACAGCCATGGGAGTATCTTCAGCCTTTCCAGAAAGAAGCATGCAAGCAATTGCTATTACCTGCAACAGAACTAATCACTGTTTAGTACTCGAAAAAAATTACATCTACAAAGATTGCTTTCAATAATCTATTCCAAACCAAAGAAAATACTTCATAAACAGTACATAAGGACCTGGACAAACTAATAAAGAAGTGCACCGGGTTCATACTGAAACAAAAATGTGCAAATTCCATTACCTTCTAATTTTTCTTTTCCTGAAATAGAGGATTCTTCCTACTTATAATTTCATAGGACTTCAAAAGCACTTCATTTACAGCCATGGGAGTATCTTCAGGCTTTCCAGAAAGAAGCATGCAAGCAATTGCTATTACCTGCAACAGAACTAATAACTGTTTAGTACTAGAAAAAAATTACCTGGATACTACAAATAGCCAATGTTCTTGTGGAAATAGCTGACTGAGAACTTAAATAATTGTGTGTCAGTGACACAATAGATTGACAAGAGATAAAAGATTATAATGAAACCCTGAAGCTCCTAAGAAGACAGAAAGGTACAATCTTCATGCAAATCCACCTGGACGGAAAAAGATACTTCGGCATACAGTCAACTGCCTACTTCTAGTTTGGTTATCGAGGTTAATCTTCTAGAGTATTGAGTTCTTATGTGGAATTATTGTAATGAATAAAAGTAAAGGAGCGTGCATAACGGGTTACCAATGTACACGCTTCTTCAGTTCTATTTGTACTAGACAGGAAGTGGGTTTTGGGTTTTTATAGTTTAGGTCTGCACTTTTTCTTTCTAGTCTATTTGCACAGTAATGGAATATTATAACTTTAAGGAGGATTACAGATCGATTGTTATAAATGTTGGGAAAGATTTAACGTGTGATTGACAACCCTGCTATCTGGTTTTGTATGCTTTTAGCCCACTCTCTGTAGGTGTATTTTAGGGCTACAGTTGCTGCTGCTCCTGTTTTGGCATCAGAGCATGGGCATTCTCTCTGAGAGGAGCTTACTTCCTTTCCAGAGTTTGAAGAAACCGAAATGCAGCTAACAGATTTTCCAATATTGATGATGGCGTACTCCGAAGGCTAGAAATTTTAAATGCTATTTGCAACCAAATGCATGATCAGAATCCACTTGATGGAACCTAAGGACCTTGAGGCACCCAGGGTGGAATGAAGATCCATCTGATAGATTGATTGATGCTGTGACCAGGGAAGTGTCTGATCCTAAACCTACAGTCTCAGAATTCAAAGGAGATCTGAATCTTGAGATAAATACAGATTGGATGCAAGAGCTAAAAAGGGATTTTGACCTATAAGGAATGGGAGAAGATGACCTGAGCACAGTCAAATTTGCTTTGGCTAAGCTAACACCATATGCAGCTTTTTGAAGGAGAAGGCAACGAAATGAAAAAAAATTGATGTTCAAACATCTAAAAGTTAAGTTTTTGCCCTGACTACCAACAGGATTTGACTGAACAATTCTAGAATTTGAGGCAAAGAGAGTTCTCAGTACAAGATATACTGAATAGTTCATGAAATTGCAAATAAGAGCAGATAAACAAGACAACAAGGAGACAGCATTGGTGAAGTTGTGAACCGTGAATGAGTCATGCCAATAAGCATTGAGGGATGGAGAAAAACTGAACCAAGCCAAAAAAACACCGGAAAGAAATCCAGCTTGAGTGATGAAACTGCAGATGGAAGGGGGAAAAATCACCTACCAAATAAGGGGTTGATTTAATGGCAGAGGAAGACATAATGGCCGGTCAGCAGCTATCTATTGGGGCCCTAGAGGTGTTATACTTATAATTACGGACATGTTCATAAGGAACAAGACTGCTCATACAACTCTAATTGAACAAACATGACAATGGTGGCCTAGGAGGTATCCTATTGAAGAAATTGAAGGTGAATCAAGGGAGACCTTGATGTTGCAACGTACTATGGTCTTGGGTAACAAGGATGATCCAAATAAAGATTGGAGAAGTATTTTCAGGACAAAGTGCAAGAGCCAAGGTAAAGTTTTCAAGGTGGTTATTGATGATGGTTCTACTGACAATTTAAGGGGTGAAATGATAGACAAATTGCAGTTAAAATGCTCTCCTAAGGCAAATCCTTGTAATATCTCTTGGTTCAGTAAAGATCGCAATCTCTTGGTGAATAGATTTTGCTTTGTGTCCTTCAAACTTGGCTCTTGGGTAGAGGAGGTATTATGTGATGTGGTACCGATGAATGCATGCCATTGGTTATTAGGGAAGCCTTGGCAGCTTGATAGTGAGGTGGTTCACCCCGGAAAAAAAAATACATAGGAAGTGAAGCAAAAGGGTAAGTGGCACATTTTAAACCTCTTAAAAAGAAATTGTATCTTCCATGATTCTTTTCTCAATCACAAAAAAAAACAAAAAAGGTTTTAATAGAAACTAGGGGATAAATTTGCATCTTGCTATGTCCAGAGGAGATAGGAGGATTAAATCAGCAAGACATACCTCTTGAAGTGAAAGCAACTTTAAGGGAATACTCCAATGTGACTCACAAATAATTATCAACTGGCTTGCTTCCTTCCCATAGCATTAATCATCAGGTCAACCTTATTTTGGGAGCTAGGCTATAAAATCAAGAAGCCCATGGATTGGCACCTCAAGAAATGAAGAGGTGAGGAGATAGATGTTAAGACTGAAAGCACAACTCAACTGCAGAAAGAGAGAAGTAAAAACAGCGCACAGATGTAATTAGAAAGCAAAAAGAATAAGACACCAGATTTATTATGGTTCACCAAACTTGGCTACATCCACACTGAGTAGAGGAATTGTTATTGATAATGAATTGTGTTTTACAATGAGATATCAAGCATATATAATGCTTCATTATACATCACAAGAGGAATGTGAAAAGACAAGCTATTGGCGGGAAAAATAATGTGTCCGTTAGTCTTCATTTCCTTACAATCTCCCACTTGAAGGTCAATGGATGCTGCAACTCGCCAATCATTCCCCTGCTCTAAACTTTTGATTACTTCTTCTTAACTAGACCAAGAGAAGTCCTAGCACATTCGAACTTCTCTTTGGGAACAACCTTGGTGAAAATGTTTGCCGGATTGACCTTTGTGTCAATTTTTGCAACTTGTAACTTGCCCTCTTCAACTACATGACGAATGAAATGAGCATGTATGTCGATATGCTTAGAACGGTACTGAGATGAATGATTATGAGCCATAAAAATGGTGCTGCGACTATCACAAAACATAACATAGTCACTTTGTTGACATTTCAAAACACCAAACAACTGCTGTAACCAAATCATCTCCCTAGCACCTTCGGAAAGAGCCATGTACTCAACTTCGGCAAAAGAAAGAGCAACAGAATGTTGCAGCCTCGAGACCCAACTAATGGCAGCTCCAACAAACATGAAAACATAGCCAGTAGTAGATCTCCGTTTATCTAAATCTCCGGCAAGGTCAGAATCAGTGAAACCTTGCAGCTGTACCTTATTGCCACCAAAACACAAAGCATAATCAGAAGTACCTTTAAGATACCTTAATATCCATTTGACGGCTTCCCAATGAGGCTTACCGGGATTGCTCATGAACCTGCTCACAACTCCCACTGCATGAGCAATATTGGGACGAGTGGAGATCATAGCATACATAATGCTACCAACAGCTGATGTATAAGGAACACCTTGCATAAACTCTTTATCCTCTTGTGTTTTTGGACACAAATCAGAAGATAAACGAAAATGGGCAGCAAGAGGAGTAGAAACAACCTTTGCATCAGCCATACCAAATCTGTCTACAACCTTGTCAATGTATGCCTTTTGTGACAACATGATCTCCTTCTTTTGTCTATCCCTAGTGATGGTCATTCCAAGAATCTTCTTGGCTGGGCCTAAGTCTTTCATAGCAAATCTCTTAGCTAATTGTGACTTCAATTCAAAAACAATCCTCGTACTTGTACCAGCTACCAACATGTCATCAACGTAGAGCAAGAGAATGACAAACTCACCATTAGGAAGTCGCTTATAACAGACACAAGGATCTGATTCACATCTCAAGAAGTTATGCTCAGTCATAAAGCGATCAAACTTGAGATACCATTGGCGCGGGGCTTGCTTGAGCCCATACAAGCTGCGCTTCAATCTACAATAAAGATGTTCCAGTCCTTGTTTTTTAAATCCTTCCGGCTGTTCCATGTACAGTTCTTCATCAACATCACCATGTAAAGATGCTGTCTTGACATCCAACTGATCAAGTTCAAGATCCCAAATTGCAACGAAACCCAAAACTGCCTGGATTGTGGTCATTCTCACAACTGGTGAGAAAATCTCATTAAAATCTATGCCTTTCTGTTGATCATACCCTTTGACAACCAGTCTAGCGCGATAGCGCTTGTTGCCCCCATCTTCCTCTTTCAACTTGTATACCCAGTGATTCTTCAAGGGTCTTCGATTAGGCGGAAGTGGCACTAGATCTCAAGTGTTATTAGCCTGCAATGAACTCATTTCATCTTGCATCGCCTCTTGCCATTTCGAAGAGTCAACTGCCTTGCAAGCCTGTTTATAGGTAGCTGGTTCAGGTTGATCAGAAATCAATAATTCTGGCTCTGCCTCCTCTGAATATAATAACACATAATCAGAAAAATTAGGACATCTCTCCTGGGTAGACCTCCTTAACTGAGAAACCTCCTTTTGCAAATTTGAATCATCCAGATTCATTCTGTGTAACTGGTTTTGAATATTTGCTATGTCATTTTGCAAATTAGCCTCATAACTCTGCCTCTGTACATTTCCCTGTGCCTGCACATTTCCTTGTTCAATCTCTCCCATATGCTGCCTTTGCATATCTCCTGAAGGCATTGAAACTTCACCTTGTTCATGCAATGGAGAATGCCCTCCTATCTAGTGCGTGGAAAGCAGGTTCGTGGGATTTGGGAGGAGCTGCGTATAAGTGGTATGAGGAAGTTGCGTGGGGACTGGAGAAGTCAACAAATTACCTGGCAGTGTTTGATCAATTAAAGGCTGCATTGGAATTACTAAAGGCTACGTTGCTAATGCTGAAGGCTGCATTGCAAATAAAGGTAGCGAACTGGAGTTTGGGGCCAGCGTGGTATTAGCTGGAAGCAATTGACCATTAAAAGCCTGCGTGGGCAGTGAGGGAGGCAGCGTGGGAATAAGAGGAGGCTGCTGGTGTGTTAGAACAGGCAGAGGACTTATAGGTGGGGGTAGCGATCCATCCAAGGGAGGCTGTGTTGGAATTAAAGGTAGCGTTGACACCACCAGAGGTAGTGTTGTATTTAGCAGAGGCATATTTGGATGGAGTTGCGTTTCAACATTTAGAGGAGGCTGCGTTTGCACACTAATATGGGGAGAGACACTAGCACCAGAATTTACATCTAAAGGTTGTGTAAAAGAAGCACCATTGTCAAACAAATCAACATTAATATATTCTTTTGAAGATGTACTTTCTCTGTGCAAACTTGGGAAAACTCTTTCGTTGAAGATGACATCCCGACTGCAAGTGACCTTTTTGGCGACAGGATCCCACAACCTGAATCCATACTGATCCTCGCCATACCCAACAAAGATACACTTCTGCGACTTGGGATCCAATTTGGATCGTTTCTCATGAGGAATAAGAGCAAACACTTCACATCCGAACACCCGTAGATGACTATAAGAAATACGCTTGCCCAACCACCTTTCCTCGGGAATGTCAAGATTTAACCGAGATGAGGGAGCTCGATTAATGAGATAAACCGCTGTGTTGCAAGCTTCTGCCCAGAACTCTTTTCCCAGTCCAGCATTGGAAAGCATACACCGTGCTTTTTTCAAAATTGTTCTGTTTAACCTCTCCGCAGCCCCATTTTCTTGCGGTGTATAAGGAACAATTTTGATTCTTTGAATACCATTGTCAGCACAAAAACTATCAAACTCTAGTGAACAAAATTCGCTGCCATTATTAGTTTGCAAACACTTGATATTATGCCCACTTTGATTTTCAACTAGAGCTTTAAAAATTTTGAACTTGCTGAACACTTCAGATTTTTTATTAAGCATAAAAATCCAAACTTTCCTAGTGCAATCATCAAGGAAAGTTAAAAAATAATTAGCACCTCCAAGAGAAGTTACCTCAGTTGGTCCAAAAACATCTGAATAAACCAACTCCAAAGGTGAGGTGTTCTTCTCATGACCCATCTTTATGAAGCTGATCCGCTTCTGCTTGCCATAGAGACAATGTTGGCAAAAATCCAAATCCACGGATTTCAACCCCGGTAGTTGTTCTCTTTTGATCATGACTTCAAGACCTTTTCTACTCATATGTCCAAGCCGTTGGTGCCACAGCTCAGTTTCGCTGTCCGTCACTATCATAGCAACTCCCACTTGAGAGTCATTCTCAAAAACATATAAACTGCCCTCTCTATTTCTTTTGGCAATCTGCATGACACCTTTAGTAACCTTCCATAACTCTGAATAGAAGGTAGTATTGTAGCCTTGTGAGAACAATTGGGTTATAGAAATCAGATTCTTTTTCAGTTTTGGGACATGTCTAACATCTTGCAAAAGCCATTTGCTTCCATTCTTGGATTGTAGGAGAATATCACCTTTACCAATGATGTCCAATGAATTGTTATCCCCCAAGTAGACCTTCCCGAACTATCCTCCTTGATAATATGAGAAGGCATCCGTGCAAGAGGTGGCATGAAAGGATGCACCCGAATCTAGAACCCATGAATTTGAAGTGGTTTCACTTACGGACAAAACTAAAATATTATCATCCTTGTCATAAAGAGCATTGACCTCGCTATCTTTAACCTTCTCTTGCGCCTTCTCATAGGAATAACAATTTTTCTTGGTGTGACCGGGCTTACCGCAGAACCAACAGTCACCAACTCTACCTCTAGATTTTGACCTCTTTGCTGATTTTGATCTTCTTCTGTTATTGTCTTTACCTCTATTCTGAGGCCTTCCTCTACTAACAACGGTTAAGGCTTCACCAGAAGATATTTCTTGGTTCTTTCTACGCATATCTTCACTAAGGAGTGTAGCTGCTACGTCATCAAAAACCAATTTTGTTTTGGTTGCAGCTGAAGTACTTATGGCCATCACGACACCTTCCCAGCTGTTGGGCAATGAGCATAGCAGCAAGATTGCCTTAATTTCATCTTCCAACTTTATCTCCACCGAAGTTAGTTGGGTAAGTAAAGTATTAAACTCATTCAGATGGTTTGACATAATTCTGCCTTCTTTCATTTTCAGGTTATAAAGCTTTTTCATAATAAAAACTTTATTGGATGCTGAAGCCATCTCATACATCTTACAAAGTTTATCCCACAACTCCTTCGAAGTCTTCTCCGCTGAAACATTAAACAACACATTGCTGGACAGCGAGAGAAAAATTGTAGCTCTTGCCTTCTTATCCATCTTGTCCCACTCTTCATCCGTCATTGAGCTTGGCTTCTTTGTTGACCCTTCAAGCGCGAGTGAGAGGTCTTGTTTTATCAGCAAAGACTCCATATGTACTTTCCACAGTCCAAAATTCTGACCGGAGAAATTCTCAATCTTTGGTTCCTCCATGGCTCGAAAATCCAACACTGATTTTCGCAATCAGCTATACCGTCACCGTACAGCTCTGATACCAATTGTTAAGACTGAAAGCACAACTCAACTGCAGAAAGAGAGAAGTAAAAATAGCGCACAGATGTAATTAGAAAGCAAAAAGAATAAGACACCAGATTTATCGTGGTTCACCAAACTTGGCTACATCCACATTGAGCAGAAGAATTGTTATTGATAATGAATTGTGTTTTACAATGAGATATCAAGCATATATAATGCTTCATTATACATCACAAGAGGAATGTGAAAAGACAAGCTATTTGCGGGAAAACTAATGTGTCCGTTGGTCTTCATTTCCTTACAATAGATCCCTAAACTACTGAAAAAAGGATTTATATGGGAAAGCATTAGACGTTGTTCCACTCCAGTGCTTCTATTGCCTAAAAAGGAGGAAAGTAATGGAGGTTATGTGTAGATTCTAGATCTGTTAACAAAATCACAGTAAAAATATAGATATCCTTTCCCAAGAACTAATGACATCTTGGATTCTCTTGTTGGGGTGAAGATATTTTCTAAGCTTGATCTAGCAAGTAGATGTATTCAGATCAGAATTTCGGCTGGCAATGAATGGAAGACATCTTTCAGAACGAAGGATGGTTTGTACAAATGGTTAGTGATGTGATTCAGGCTGTCGAATGCCCCTGCTACCTTTCAAAGAACTATGAATTAGGTATTTTGTTAATGTGTTGGAATACTCGTTATTAACTTATTGTATATGTTGATGGATTTTTGGTCTTTAATAATAGCTTATAGGAGCATTTGCAACACTTGAAGATTGTTTTTGATACAGCTAGAACAGAAAGGTTGTATTCTAATATGGAAAAGTGTGAGTTCTGTAAGGATAAGCTCATCTTTCTTGGTGTCATAGTTTAAGTTGATGGCTTGTGTATGGATATTGAGAAGGGGAAAGCCATTCTTGATTGACCAACACCTCAAAAAATAATCAAGACAATAAGTTCTCATGGATTGGTAAACTTCTGTTACAAGAGGTATATCTGAAATTTCAGTGCCATTTATGCTCCCATAACAGATTGTATAAATGGAAAGCATTTTGGTTGGACAAGAGCAGCATAGGAAAGTTTCAAACAACTTAATAAGAAGGTGACAGAGACACCTATCCTTGCGTTGCTTGATCTTGATAAACCATTCACTGTTGATTCTTATGCCTCAAGTGTAGTATTTATTGGAGGTGTATTGAGTCAAGAAGGTAAGCCAATTACCTCTTATAGTAAAAACCTAAATGATTCCAAAAAGTATTTTAATACCTATGATAAAAAACAGTATGTCATAGTTCATCCTACTTTTAAGTATTGGCAACGCCTCCTCCATGAAGAATTAATTTTGTTTACCGGCCACCAGGCATTGAGATATAAACTCTCAAGATAGGTTATCCTCCTAGGCATGTGAAATGGGTATCATTTCTGCAAAGTTACACCTTTATTGTACAACACAGGATAGGAAAAACTAATGTGGTAGCAGATTCATTAAGTAGAAGGTGCCACCTACTAATTACATTGAGAAATGATTTCATGGGATTTGAAGAAATGAAAGGTGAATACGTTGATGATCCATTCTTTGGTGAGATTTATAGTAAGTAAATTTAGCCGACTAAATGGCACTTCATTTGTTGATTATTAGTTTACTAATGGTTCTTTTCTCAAAGGCAAGCAATTGTCTGATTAGAGAATTGCATTCCGGTGCTTTGGGAGGACATTTAGGTTGACAAACTTTCAACCCAGCAAATGAAAGGTTTTTACAGGCCACAATTAAGAAAATATGTTAGCAGATTTATTTCAACAGGCAGGACTTGTTTAGTAGCAAAAGGGAGTCAAGTTGTCAACAGATTATAGAGTTATACAAACCCCTGCTGATTCCTAAAGAATAATGGACAGACATCAGCATGGATTTTTTGTTGGGATTACCATGCATCTGACAAGGAAATGACTCCATATTTCTCGTGGTCGATCAGTTTTCTAAGGTGGCTCATTTTATATCATGTAGGAAGACTCATGATGCAAGCCAAGTAGCACAATTGTTCTTCAAAGAGATAGTGCACTTGCATGAAATTCCTCAATCTATAACCAGTGACAGATATACCAGATTTTTGAGTCATTTTTGAAGGACATTGTGGAGGAAGCTAGACAGCAAACTAAATTATAGTTTAGCTTGTCATCCACAAACTGATGTTCAAATTGAAGTAGTCAACAAGAGTGAAGGAAATCTGTTACAATGCCTAGATCAAGATAATCCTGAGCAATGGGATTTAATCTTAACGCAGTCTAAGTTTGCCTACAATCCCAGCATCAATAGGTCCATTGGTAAATCTCCTTTTCAAATCCTCTATTTCAGAATCCAAAAGAAGTGCTTGATTTATTTGATTTTCTGGAAGGAATGAGAACTAGCTCATAAGCTGGAGATTTTGCTGAGCAGTCATAGGATTCGGCATCAAGGCAAAAGTTGCATGAAACCAGTGAAGCATTTAAGTTAAATGAAAACCATGATTGTAAGTGTTGTGACCAAATCACACATCACCCCATTAGGAATGGGGACCCCCTTTTTTTTTGAGCTCTGAGCTTT
This sequence comes from Cunninghamia lanceolata, assembly GCA_027924645.1. Lineage (NCBI taxonomy): Eukaryota > Viridiplantae > Streptophyta > Pinopsida > Cupressales > Cupressaceae > Cunninghamia > Cunninghamia lanceolata. Next base: position 15,007,693 of record BSBN01000193.1, read on the forward strand.
TCAGCGAGTTTTCAATGAGTTTTCAATGAGATTTTAATGATGACCTGACTCATTTTCCTCTGCCGGTATGGTAACAATTTCCTTGCCTATGATCTTTGGTTCACGATTAAGGGTAGATGAACTTGCAATAATGAAGAATTGTGATCAAATCCTATCTAGATATTGAGTTTTGAAATTAATCTTGATGTATGTTTGAGATCCTGAAAGACTAAGCCTAGAGCCTGAAAACCTGAAAATCCTGAAAAAATGGCTAAGTCTGAAATCTGGTGAATCCTCCAAATTCTATATTTTGCATCTTAAATCCGGTGGATTCGGGACCTATCTCAAACATCCTGAAAGGTATATTGAAAAATATTTAAAGTATAAGAAATTCAATCTCTAAACTTATACTTAAATATATTTTTCAATATACCTTTACTCGCGCGATCCTGAAAATACTTAACGATTTCAGAGGATTCAAAACACTGATCTACTGCGACTGGACACTTAGATGGCGCAAATCTGGGCGCAAAATCACGAAAGAGAAGACACTTGAGTCAGAGGATTTCAAAACTCAATCTAATGCGCCCTTCTACACCTTGGTCCAATGCGAAAATATCAGAGGATTTCAATCTTCTATCTATTGCGCCCAAACCAAAAGGTCATTTCGAAGGAAAAGATGAGGATTTCAATGCCTTGATCCAGTGCGAAAATGTCAGAGGATTTTAATCTTCTATCTATTGCGCCAATTCTTGGGGAATTTTCACTAAACCTCAACCAATGCGAAATATAAGACAAGAAGATGCCAAGCCTTGATCCCATGCGCCTAAAGAAGGAAAACGCCAACCTACAAGAAGATCATCAAGACCTTATCTAGTGCGCCATCAAGGGAGTTACAAACATTTAATAATTGTTGCCTTCGGAAAACGTGAAAAATGCATCTAATCTAAATTAAATGTTCGTGCACAATAGTGAAGGAGGTCGGCCCAGAGAAAAGGAAAAGTTTTAAAAGCAAATTATGTATATATACCTCATTTCCTTTTCATTTTTATTATTTTCAAGAGCAGATTTGTTCTCCAAAGGCAGATTTTTCTTCAAGGAGCAGCAACAAGAAGTTGCTTTATAAGTATAAATTTGATTTTATCAAATTTAAGCAAGTGGTGGATCAAATTGCAAGGTATCCAATTCAAAACAGCCTATCAAGTAAGTCTGATCTGAATATTTTCTGATCTGATTTTCTTCTTTTTCCTTCATTAGATGAATTAAAATTGTTCAAATATTGGTAAAATTCAAGAAGGATAAGTGGATTTTCATAGGTTCCTTGAATCTAGATAGCAATATTTCATAATTATAAAGGAAAATTTCATAATTTAATCCACTAAGGTGGCTGAAGTGAAGATTGTGTTTGCAATTACTTATTCGCGTCAAGTTTGCAGGAATGTCAATGATGCTAAAGAGTCATCAAAGAAGAAGAAGCTGGAACCACCTTCATGCTAGGAGTAAAGTCAACCAATTGTCATGTGGAGAAGACATCAAGTAGCTGCTCCACCATAAGGAAAGTGTTATCATCAAGTTGGAGCATTTCGTATATTCTACTTCATTCAAGATCATCTTCCAGGAAGCATCATTCTAAGAAATCTACATCACTTCAAGAGGTAGCTGCTCCAAGACGTCACAGCAAAATATATCTCAAGTCCTCTTCATCAATGACATCATGAAAGATCCTACATCAAGTTCCTTCGAGCTTCAAGATCATCTTCAAGGAATCATTTCATCAAATATATCATGATCATCAAGAGTAAGTGTTTGAATCACTTTCACCTTGCGGAGGGAACACTACTCTAAAGGATTATACCTCAAATCTTCTACATCATCGAGTTGGAACACTTCATTGAAACTTCCAAAAGCATTCATCCATCAAACTTCAAGACTCTTCAAATTTCCAAGTCCAAGAGAGTCTCCTACTCTTCATGAAGAAATCAAGTGTCATCATCTACTCTCTAGCCTACATGAAGATACATCGAAGAAGATTCACATCAATCTATCTACAAGAAGAAGAATCATAAAGTTAGTCAAGTGAGGCGACAACTATCATACATCCAGTTAACAAGAAGAATGAACAAGGCAAAGATCCACAGGATGTATTCCTAAATATACAAGTTCAAACAATCACATTGAATACATCATTACAAGTTGATACAATTTTCAAAGTATGCTGAGTTGGCACTTATGTGGCGAGTACACATCATTTAATTTTGATTAGCCACATTATTTAATGCATGCAATGTATCATTTAATGAAAGAAGTCAAAGGGATTCCTATGTGGAGGAATATTTTAAATGCTTTCACCTTACCTTATCACATTGGAAAACGTGCCTTCATTGCCTCTTTCTTTTTTGCTAAAAATAGCAAGTTGTTGTAACTACCTCTGAGGTGGCACGATCTAAGCCCTTGGCTATCTAATTGATCTAAGCCATTCATTGTATATTGGAGCACTATATAAAGGCCTTGTTGCCTCATTTGTAATTCATTAGAGATACAGATTAGGTAGTAGATCATTTGTTAGAGATAGAGATTAGATCCTAGGAGTAGAATAAAAGAGACTCTCAAAATTCTCTGAGAGGGCTGGAGATTGTTGTAAATATTTTCAAGATTAATACAAAAGACATTGGAGCTACTTGTTTGGTGTTTAAGTGTTGTCTTGCAAAATAACATGGTTTCTTGTACTTCAATGGAATAGAGAGATGTTTCAAGTAGATTAGCAGTAGATTAGAAGCTCATTGTTGCAATGCATGTTTTATTGGATATTTGATCAACTCCTAGCTCATGCTTTTAACATTCATCGCTGATGAAGTGTTGTGTAAAGCTAGTCTGAGCCATATTTACATAAGTTCGATTACGGATGTTTGTTTGAGCTGCGCCGTTTAATGGGTGCTCATATGAACCTTCATGGTTTGAAAACCTTTCGCGTAACCTTAGGAGATTGCACCAGCTTCATGTAGTTGTAGGCACCCTTGGCGAAGTGAAGTTAGGTTAAATCAGGAGTTTGTCTGTCCAATACATCATCATTGCCTCATTGACCTTAGATTAGCCTCCTAAACCCTTACCCCCTTTTTTCATTTTCTTTATCATAGAAACCTTGTATATACATCATCCACATCAAAGGAGGAACAAGCTGAATGAAAGGAGAAGAGTCTGCGTAAGTCCCTTTGTGTTTAACAGCAAAATCATACTTAAATCATTGAGCTGTCTCTTACCGAAATTAAACATTATAAGAAGGAACCTTGGAGTTATCTCGTTTGATCACTTAGTTTAGCATCCGAGAGGCTTTGTTCAAGAGAGAGTCAAATACTCAGTATTTCACTCTATTGTTGACTTGTTGAAAAACAACCATCAACAGTAAGGAGGGACTTTTTGAAGTTGGGGATCCCTTCATGTGTTATCTAAGCTAGGAATTGCATCCAGATCAGATATATCACTAGCTAAAGTCCCAAAAGATTGTATCTTGCAAAATAGTCAAGAAGATCAATGACAATGCTTATGTAGTAGAATTGTCTCTATACAAATTATTAGTCCAACCTTCATTGTTGCAGATATTTATCCATTCTACGGAGACATTGGCAAAATTGTAGTTGAAGTTGTGACTAAGAAGTGGATTAAGCAGATGCCTAAGAAGAAACAGGAACAGATAGAATGCTAAACTAACTACAAGGCATAGAGAAATTCCCTTGTACCTTGTGAAGTGGAGAGATCTTCTAGATTCTCTGTTGGAATAATTAGCTGCCATCACGAGTAGTCTAGATTAGGTAGAGAGTAAGATAATAGGTGCTAAATTAGTGGTATTTTGTTCAGTCTTGCTTCAGTTAATAAAGCTTAATTTGTGCAGTCTTGTTTTTGTTAATAAATCCCTAATCCATGGCATGATTAAAGGAGTCTATTTTTGTATACCTCTATTTTATATACAGCAAATCATTTGAATAAAAAAAGGGTTTTTCATCTATTTATTTCTGTTCTTCTATTATCTATCTGCTTTCCCTGTCACAAGTATGCAGGATCATATTTTGAATATGGTATCAAATATAAGTTCGCAATGAAGAGAGCATGAGGGCCAGGCCATGATTGGAAAAATATGCAACTCTAAAACAGAGGTCTAGTCAAGGGAGCATTTAGATGTTTTGTGAAATGGCTGGCAAAATAGGTGACCAAATTAGGATGGGGAAGAAGTTCAATGGAGAAAATTTCCACCCATGGAAGGTGAAGATGAGCATGTTGCTCTTGGAAGAAAATCTATGGAAGGTCATTAATGGGACTGAATTGAAGTCTGTTAATGGATATGCAACAACCAAGTGGGAGCAGAGAGATAGCAAAGCATTAGCCACAATCTTGCTCAACCTGAAGGATATGCAACTGCTGCATGTGAGCAATATGAAAACCTCAAAGGAAGCTTGGGATACATTATGTCAAATGTTCAATATGAAGGATGTGACAAGAAGTCTATACCTGCAGAGGAAATTCTTTCATCTACAAACGGTCGATGAAGAATCAATGTCAACACACATCAACAACTTCAAATCTTTATTGAATCAGTTGGCTGCGGTAGGTTCTTCAATCTCAAAAGAGCATACCATTATGACTCTTATGGGGAGTCTTCCACAATTGTTTGAAAACTTGGTGGTCCCTTCAGGAACACACGCCAGTCTCAAATTTCAAATAATAATTGGGTTATTACTATAGGAGGAGTTAAACCCTAAACCCTAAACCCTAAACCCTAAACTCCCACTACCTTGTATGCTGGAAAGAAAAGCCAAGTGAAGAAAGAGAAACTAGCCACCATTTGTTGGTGAAACGCATACATATTTATGCAGCCCAATCCTCAGTCCATGTAACGGTTCTAACAGCCATTACTCCCTCTTTTGTAACGACCTGTGCATGTTCTTTTCTCCCACGCTGAGGCTATTAATAGTGTCCTTCGGAGGTTATTGAAGTTTGCTATTATTAGTCTGTAGTGGAGTATGTGTATTTCTGTAGGAACAGCAGAGAAATATATATTGGATTGTGGTGAGCTGCTGTAGACAGTTTTTGATAGCTGCTGAAATATTTGTATGAGAATCATTGATTCTGGATTTAATAGAAAAGAGAAATCTCCTGCTGTTTGTGGATGTAGCCTTCATGGTGAACCACGTTAAAAATCTTCTTGTTCTTTCTTGCAGCTGTTTGTGTGTGTGTTTTGATTTATCTATTTGCATTTAGTTTTTCTATGCCATTTTATTGTTTAACAATTGGTATCAGTCGATCGTTTGGCAGGAGAAATGTCGATTGAAGAAGGAAGGATCCAAAGGTTCAATGGCCATAATTATCTATTGTGGAAGATGCACATGGAGGATTTTTTATACCAGAAAGATCTGTGAAGTCCATTACATGGTAAGGCAAAGAAACCAGCTAATATGCCAGATGAAGATTGGGATATTTTGGATAGAAAAGCATTGGGAGTGATTTGATTGTGCTTATCTCCATTTGTTGCATTTAACATATCTAAAGCAACCACATCTATGGAGTTAATGGGTATTTTGGACAAGTTGTATGAGAAGCCCTTAGCATAGAATAAGGTATTTTTAATAAGGTGGTTGTTTAATATGAAAATAGCTGAAGGTAGTTCTGTAGCTGAACATTTAAATAATTCTAATACAGTTATCAGTCAGTTAGCTTCTATAAAAATAAGTTTTGATGAAGAAGTTCGGGCTCTTTTACTTTTGTCCTCTTTCGCTGTTAGTAATTTTGTTTTTGGTTCAAATACGTTAAAATTTGATGATGTTGTTGGTATAATTTTGAGTGAAGAAATGCGTAGGAAGAGCATGGTTGAGACTTCAACATCAAGTAGCGCTTTGAATGTAGAAGATAGAGGAAGATCAAAAGAAAGAAAAAAAGAATCCAACAGAGTGTGGAAAGTCACAAGGAAGATCAAAATCTATAGGTAGAGATGGTGTTTGTTGGTTTTGTGGTAAGCAAGGTCACATAAAAAGGAACTACTGATCTTACAAGAAATCTATAGAACAACCAAAGGAAGAAGCCGATGTAGCATACCAAGAAGATGTTGGTGTTCTTATTTTAACCGAAGAAGAAATTCCAACTACTTGTTGGGTGCTTGATTCAGGTTCATCGTTTCATGTCACTCTGTGCAAGGAGTATTTCAAAAATCTACAAATTGGTGACTTCGGTAAGGTTTTTCTTGGTAACAATGAATCTTGTGATGTTGGCATAGGGGATATTTATTTAAAACTAAAAAATGGATATACTTGGTTGTTACGTGATGTTAGATATGTTCCCCAACTCAAACAAAATATAATCTCGGCTGGGCAATTGGGTTCTCAAGGTTGTGAGATTAGTTTTGAATCAAATAGATGCAAGGTTAAAAAGGGGGCCTTGGTAATTGCAAGGGGTAGCAAATTAGGCACCATGTATGTCATAGAGAGTCATGTTGAAGGAGTTGTTCATGCTACTTCAGATTCGTCATTGGGGACTACCAAGCAAAGGTCTTTGGATCAATTAGATGTTGATTCTATTATTAATAATTTTCTTAGTATGTTTGATAGTGACAGTTTTAGGGATCTGTTAGTTGATGGTGTGTAGGTTGATGCCATAGAACCTAGGGCAGATGAAATTAATGGCAATGAGAATGTGATTGAAAATGAGCCAGTCTATAATGGTGATCAGATTGAAGGTTTAGAGTCAGTTTGTAATGTTGCTGCTAACAAAAATTGTGCATCTGAAAATATGTCGACTAATATGGAAGATGGAGCAGCTAAATCTAAGAAGACTATCGTAAAAGTTGGCAGTGAATTTGGTGGAATTGATAGAATTGTTGTATCTCTGATTTTTATTTTGTTTATTTGCTATATATTTTTGTGTTTTGCGTTTGGAGGGGCGGATATGCAGTTTGATAGAGGATTTGCTACTAATATGAAAGTGATTTCGGCGGATGCTTTGACCAAGCTTGTACCAAGGGAGAAGTTTGAGTCCTGTAGAGAGCTCGAATTAGACTGCAAGTGGGAGATTGTTGGTTAAACGCATACATATTTATGCAGCCCAATCCTCAGTCCATGTAACGGTTCTAACAGCCATTACTCCCTCTTTTGTAACAACCTGTGCATGTTATTTTCTCCCACGCTGAGGCTATTAATAGTGTCCTTCAAAGGTTATTAAAGTTTGCTATTACTAGTCTGTAGTGGAGTATGTGTATTGTTGTAGGAACAACAGAGAAATATATATTGGATTGTGGTGAGCAATGCTCATCAAGTGTGGAAGAGCATGTTGTTGTTGCAAGCATATCACAAAAAATCTGTTTGGCATCAAAGATTTAGGCATATCAACATGCATAATCTAAAACTCATGGATAACCAAAAGCTTGTGTTGGGTTTGGATCTAGATGAGGGATCAAACTTGAAGCCATGTGAAGCATGCATTTTGGGCAAGCATCAAACGACAAAGGTTCTAAAGGAGACACTAAAGCAAATGAACTGCTAGAGATTGTACATTCTAACATATGTGGGCTGATGCAAACCATGTCAATCAAAGGAGTAAAGTAGTTTGCAACCTTCATCAATGATTACTTGAGGTATACTTATTTTTTTTCATTAAAAAAAAGTCTAATTTTTTTTATAAGTTCAAATGTTTCAAGAATCTTGTGGAGAGACAAATGGAGAAGTGCATAAAGAAGCTCAGGAGTGACAATGGTAAAGAGTATAGCTCAAAAGAGTTTGAAAAAATTGTATGGAGATGGGAATCCGAAGATAATGGACATCCCCATACAACCTAGAAAAGAATGGAGATGTTGAACACAAAAACCAAATGCTAGTTGAATAAGAAAGGAGCATGTTGAACCATGCTGGACTGTCAAATGTTTTTTGGGTTGATACTAAGTTGCTACTGCAATATACCTTGGAAATTAAGTTCCAACCAAGGCAATGATTGGAAAAACTCCAAAAGAAGTTTGGTCTGGGATCAAGCCAAGGTAAACCATTTTCATATATTTGGATGTGCAGCATATGTGCACATACTTGATGAGAAAAGAAAGAAGCTAGACATGAAAAGTCAAATGTATCTTTCTTCTATATGTGTCGGGAGTTAAAATCTACAAGGTATATGAGCATGCTAAACACTCAGTGATCATCAATAGAGATGTCATATTTCATGAAAGTATTGGCATACCAAATAAAGTGGGAGATAGTGAGCTTCCTACAGTTGAACTAAATTTGGATTTAGTTCAACCATTGTATGAAGAGATTGATCAAGGTAGTGATAAAGAAGGTGTACAACCTAGTGAAGAAGAACAAGGAGCTGATGGTGCATGCAAAAAAAAATTGTAGAACTTCCACTGCAACTTTGAAGGTTGGTAAGGATTCAGAAAGTTCACTTAAAGTAAGGGAATCTAATCAATTCCTCTTTGCTTTACCATCCTTTGTAGTTGAACCTAATAGCTTATCTAAATCATTGAAGTGTCCCAAAGTAGCTAAGTGGAAACATGCATTAAATTATAAATTACATCTATCTAAAAACCCTTGAGAGATATATCTTTTTAGTTAAGAGTTATTTTATTTACTTAAGAATTATTTTACACTCATGGGTGCATGTTAATAGAAGCTCACAAATAACATATATTTGTTTGTGCTCCCCTCCCCTTTGTATCTTTCTTCTATTTTTGTGCTTTCCCTATGCTCCTAGAATGATGCAAAGTTATTAGAGTTCCTTAAAATAACTCTTATTATGTTGATAAAAGCATACCTTCTCTTCATGTGCATGCTTCTCTATATTTTGAGTCTTTCCTTTTATTTTCTTCCTATGAATTTTGGGATGATGCAGAGGCTTCACCTTAATCATGTTGACCCAAAACCATAGTTTTCCTTTGTTGTGTAGCTTACTCACCTCATCTTCCTCCTCTGTGATATGTTTTTCAATAGCATTGGGAATGATGCAAAGTATCAAAGTGCTCCACCTTTATCATGTTGACCTAAAACCATAATTTTTCTTTCTTATATGGTTTCCCTATCTACTCTTCCTCTTTTTTGATGTGTTAGTCTATGACATTGGGTTGATGTAAAGCATCAAAGTGCTTGGTTGAAAAACATATAGTTCCCTTATTGTGTGCCCTCTGCCTTTCTCCCACAATACTTATGTGATCTTCCACTTCCTCCTATGTATTTGTGTGACTTGATCATTTGGGGATGATGCAAAGTATTAGATTGATTTAAACACACTCTTCTCATGTTGACCAAAAAATATTTATTCCTCCATTGTTTGGTGCCTACTTTTGGCATTTTTCTTACACCAAGATTGCTATGATTCTCCTTATATCATCTTATTTCCTTATACCTTGTGGATTCTTCTATCCTTGTTATGTTTTTGTCATCATTATTCCTCCCACTTGTTTTTCCTTATTTCCGTTCTCCTAAAATATGAAAAACACATTTAATATGTCTTGTTTGGTCACTCTTCTATCATTCGCCTTGATAGTGTGGCAACTTACAAGAAATGACATCTTAAGCCAAACTTCCTAAATAAAATTTCTTAACATTCTCTCACATGATGACATTATGCTTCATCTTTCCAAACTATTCACATATTTCTTCTACTTGCTATCTTTACATGCCCTTATTATACACAACATTTATAAAACTCACATTGACATTTTTGTCTTATTATATGCCATGTTTCTTTTGTTGTTAACTACTTAGCATATAATTATATATACAATACTAGCCCTCACACTAGAGGGAATCTTGGGGTGCATCCTTGGGGAAAATCTCTCTTATTCCTAGCCTCTTATTACTTTCAAATTGCATGGCTACATCCTTCTTCCCCACAAACCCTTAATCAAACACAACTTTATTTGGCATTCTCACCTTTTTCACTATCCATTTCCATACTTTAAACTAATTGCATTCCCTCGTATCTAAAAAAATTGAGGGGTGACATATATCCTCCCTTATATTACACAAACAATACAAAATTGTTAAAGTGGTTCTTCATGTTCCCTACATTGCACACTCATAGTTAAAGTGGCTTTCCATGAGCACTACACCATCCATAGTTGAAGTAACTCTAAAAATGTCCAACACCATCCTCACACAGTCTACACTAATCATGGATTGCATCCTTCATGTAGGACAACTTGTTAACAACTCCATGGATATCACATACAACATGATCCCCATGACATCTATTAGATTTAATAAAGTACTAACCACAATTAAACCTCCCTAATAACAAAAACAATAAGATGACACTAATTTAAATGCAAATAAGATGAGAATAATAGCATTTTAATATCTATATTCATGGTTCGTAAAACAACAAAAATGGACTATAATATATAGACTTTGGGCATGCACAAGTTAGGATGACAAGTGTCCTAGAGGATTAATGAACTAGGTGACTAACTCAACATATAGGAGAAAGTTTCAAGTGAATTCATCTTGATGAGGGAGAGCTAGCACTTGACTACCATTCATCAAGGAGATGAATGAAGTTGAGGTAGCAAATAATCCCATCAATTAGGGGAATTGACATGTTCCTCTATGTCCTCATTTATCTATAAGTTACAAATAAATTAAATTACCTAAGTGAACTTAACATGAGGCGCAATTATATCATTACACCAACACCCCCTCTTAAGTGAAACTTAGAGAAATAAAATGGGTCCTAACAAGATAATCCATATGAGGTACTCATGCACAATATAAAATACCCCAAGGTACAACAAAGTGTATCCCCAAAAAGAAGAGAAGGATAAAACCCATAGGATAAGACTCCCTCCCAAGGAGAGGAAAGATGGAAGATGAGAGGTCCTACTAGAAGTGTATTGCCTCCTACACTAGTGATGGAAGGATGAAACTAAAGGTTGATAAAGATCCATGCTCATTAAATGACATTCATTTCCTTAAAAAGTAGTAGACCCATAGGTGCATGAAAGTTCTTCCTAATCCAAGAAGAAGAATGGGGGAAGAAAACACAAAATGTACTTTGGAAGTTGTGTAATGATCCTTGTGTTGTTGATGAGTTGTGCCAAAAGTAGATCAAGAGTCCCAAGCCTAACTAAAGAGGATCACTACTCAAGACTAGGTGGAAAGTTATGTACAACAAGTGATAAAGAAGTAGTGTATGGATGTGGAATCTCAAGTCATGGGCCATGTGACTACACTACTCATTCCATAATGCTTTGTACTACAATGAATCACTAGAGAAGCCCTTGGTGAAATGTCTCTGAACTATATAGAAGCAACAAGTAAAGGTAGAATCTTAGTGCATGTCATGTGACTACACTACTCATCACATAATATGTCTTGCTTCAAATAATCATTGCAAGCTCTCAATGAAGAAAAATTGAACTCTATAGTGTTAGCAAATGGAGATGGAATCACAATGCATCTCATGTGACTACACTACTCAATCCATAATATGCCCACATTAGATGCTTGAGTATGATCAAGTAGAAAAGCTGCTAGAGGTGGTGGAATCTCGGTGCATGTAAAATGACTACATTGCTCATCCCACAAACTACTCACATTGGTGGTGTGACTATGAATAATTGTAGATGGTGCATCAGGAGGATCGATCATTGTTTTAATTACATTCACTTATGGATGGTTCTCTAAGGGAACATCATACTCTATTGGAGGTTCAAGATCTCCATATAGATTCCCAACTATGGTCATTGCAATAAAAGGGAACTCAGTTTGCTCTATGTGATGTAGGATGATTTCATACACTATAAGACATTTGTCTATAGACTAGATGTCCTTGTAGTTTAACCAAGCATGTTTTTGTTCATGGTCATTAAGCTCAAGAATAAATCCATATAGATAGGGTAATATATTCTTCTCAAGGTAGTAATATTTATCCAAGCTTCTTTTTAGGATGAATAGTTCCCTTTGTCTAGAGTGAAAAAAAGAGTGAAATGAAATGCTAAAAAGTATGTGTGTAGCCCCCTAGAATGAAACCTTTTCCTAGTTCATTGATTACAAAAGGGCCATATTGAAGCTCCTACAAGACAAATACATGTGATGACACTTTATAAGTTAAGTGTGTTTGCATTAACACCCTTCAAAATACCTCCATTAAGGCATTGTTATTAAATTATGATGTCTGTCACTTGAAACAATGTGATTACAAAGTTTGAAACTATTTTTTAAAGTTTTATAATGTCCAATGTGGACCAAAAAGCTGAAAATAAAATCAAATGATAGAATAAGAATAAATAGCTAGCAATAATAAATAATTCTTGGAAAATTCTTTACTTTCAAAGAATGAGACTCAAATTTGAGTTCGATTATGAAATTCATGAGGTCTAGAAGTTCAAAAACTGAGACTATGCAATAAAATTATGTAAAAATGATTTTATGAAAAATAAGAATCTTGTGAGCAGAAACCAGTTACATCACTATGAAGTACTCAAAAAATGGCCCATTTCAAGACATTCTCAAAAAATACTTATGTATCAACAAGTTATGGGTCTCTAAAGTTGACTTCCTTGTTGAAAATCTAAATGGTGAGGGGGGATTGTAACTAGTGATGGGGCAATGGTTGGTAGGTGGTAGACTAGTGTTACTACTAGTTGAGGTAATGCATAGGAAACAATCAAGTGGCGCCATGGTAGAAAACCAAGTGGCAAAACTCAGGTAGAGGTGGGGTGAAGGACTAGTTGTGTAGTAGCAAAGGTCAAGTAGCATAGGAGTTGGGTGCTGGTGGCGTTAGGCATAGGTGACATAAAGAGACACAAGGGAAATTGAAAATTGGTGACCACTAGAACCTAAGTTTTGCTACCAAAATTGTCAGAGATCTTATTATTGGCAATGAGTTGAGTAGGGGCCTAATGGTCTTGGGGGCTTGCACCTATGCTCAAAATTTAGGAGTTGTATGTTGTTGTTCTAGGTATAGGGGCTATTCTCAATGCAAATAAATAAGGTTGAACACATTTTAAAAATATATATATTTTGTTTTATTTTTATATTTTTAAGAACGAAATAAAATAAAAATAAAGCACAAAACATTTTTTTAAACCTACATTAGGCCTACACCTAGGTAGGCCATATGATGTCCTTGGGCAAAATATTTTTGTCTTTTATCCAAACTACATTAATTTTGATGATTTATAATCAATCCACAAGTTTTGACACCTTTTAGATGCAATGATATTGACAATTTTGCCCAAAATTGCACTAAAAAGTTGAAAACTAAGCTAAAATCAAAATACAAAATCAAACCCTTTAGGGACACTTTTAGAAGATGACTTCACAGTCTGTAATGGGGATGAAAATACTCAATCCTAGCTAATGTGACCCATTTGAATGTAACACAACAATATATTTCTTCCTAAATACCTCCTAAGTGAGTGATCTAAAAACACACAATTTGTAAGACTAAAAATCATAGGTAAAATAAGCATAAACAATATTCCTGACTAAATTAATTGACACCTAAATTTCCTTTATGTAATACCATGTTAAACTTAGTAAAGAACTATCAATAATTAAATCTCCCTAAAAAAATAACAAGATGACACTAATTCAATGCAAACAAGATGATATTAACAACATTCAAATATCTATATTCATGGCATGTACAACAAAGGAAATTGGATACAATATGTAGACTTTGGGCATGGAAAGTTGGAATGATAAGTGTCCCAAAGGAGTAGTGAGCTAGATGAATGCCTCAACATGTATGAGTAGTGGTGTCAAGTGAATTCATCTTGTTGAGGGAGAGGGGTCACCTAACTAATGTCAATCAAGGAGGTGAATGAATGTAGGAGTGGAAAAAAAATGCCATCAATTAGGGGAGTTGACATTTTCTCTTATTTCCTAATTTACCCAAGTAAATAAATTAAATTACCTAAGTAAACTTAATATAAGGTGCAACTATATAATTCAACAAAAAATCTATACTCACTTGACTTCTACTTTAAAATCTCTACCTCTTAGTTTCTTGGAGGCCACACCAATTCCAACTCCATGACCCCCTACTAGATTCAACAAATGAAATAAAAATTGGCTAAAAATGTGTAGAATTACTTTTTGGGATATTTTCATGGTGTACATATATTTATCTTCATTTGTGCATTATAGATATGAATATAATAGTCATGAAAGGAAAATCAAATGACATCAAGCACAAGCTCTTTAGTTTCATTTTTCTCATTATCTTTTTTTATTAGGTATAATGAATATAATTTCTAAATTTACTTTAGCATACTTGATTTTTTGTAGATCATAAGTATGCTTAAGTGGGGACAATATGTAGAGTAAAAACGTGCATAGTTGGCACTTTTCCCTCTTATTTGATATCCATTTTAGTTTCTGCTTTTGATAAGTATGAGTATGATTATTTTCAACCTCTTGAAGCACAAAAATCATAATTGAATCAATAGCTCATGACCATTGTCACACTTGATCACCATCCTCACAATTATTTTTAGTCTTTCTATCATCTACAGTGTTAGTGCGTTGCACTTTTTGGAAAGGACCACACACTCACATCTTGTTATTCAAACTTCACATTTCCCACCCAAGTATTTTCCTTTTCATACTCCAAAGCCCTAATTTGTCTCTAATGGTAACAAAGGGTTATGACTAGAGTATAAAAGAGGATTTTAGGGATGAATACTCAAGCATTATACACACATTCCACAATAATATAGGGCCTATATTTTGAACATCAAGGGCATTCCAAAAGAGCACCCCCACCACATAAATTATGGTCCACCACTATTTAAATATCCTACACATAACACCTAGGATTTTGATCACACACATACAATCTTACTTCATCCAACTATAAAATTATTCTAGGATTCGACCAAGTTCTATCAACAAATATGCTTTTAACACCCCTTTTAGACATTCTAAGTGCAAAAGTGTGTGTATGAGAATTTGTTGGTAGTGGCAGGTTTATATAAGAAAATCACAATGGATGACATTGCACCCATATATAACATCATCATGCCTAATGACATTAATGCATCCAAGCACAATTTTTATCCCTATCATCCCTAACATAATAGTGCATGAACATAGAAGACAAACCTTGATTTTAGAAATGTCATCTTCCTCTCTATCTTCTTTAATTGTCAAATGGCCACATAAAAATATAGAGAACATACATGCTTCATTTCCCCTATTTTTTGAGTTTTTGAATTCTATTTTAATGTAATCTCAATCTCAACTCCATAGTTTCTTGCTATTTAAAATCTAAAATATATTTTTAAAGCAATTATGATTTTTACATTATTTTTACTTTTAAAAAAACTAAACTAGTAATTAAAAGTAGGCCATTAGAGTCCTTACTTTTATCTACAGATACAAATACAAACAAATCATAGAGAAAAATTTTGGATGGTATTAGAGAGGAAGAAGAGGTCAAGAGTGACATTGGCCATTTTTACCAAATCTCTCACAAATTTCTTGGGCAAGAAAAAAAAGACGGGCACTTTGTTTAATAAATAATCATTAGTTTAGATTGATAAGGAAATGTTCACGTTTTTCTCAAATTCTAAAGAACTAATAATCAATTTTCTTTTAAGAGAAAACAATAGTAAATCTTATTTTTTAGATTAGTTGTGGTATTCACCTTGCATATCCTAAGGTCTAATGCAACTTAATTATTTGTCAATGGCTAATTAAGTTACTAATTTTTATACATGATTTGACTTTGATTTTACAAGATAAGTTTGAGTGGTTTTAGAAGGATGTGAATTATTTTCCTATTGAAACATGACTAGGTGCAATTTCTTTCTTTTTCTATTGAAGAATTAATATTTTTCTTCTAATCATATTAATTACCTAATATAAATTATTTGTTTTTGATAATATTAAGCTGCAAACCCAGGTGCAGATCCTGATAACAAAGCCAACAAGCACCGAGCCTCAAAAAGCCACAGAACAACGGACTAACAGTAGTTTAACAACATAGCCACAAAAAATAGTGTTCAAGAATAAAAACATAAGCTAAAAAACCTAGCTAAGGAGATTCTTCCAGTCTTCATTGAGTAAATCAAACAAATTATCCTTATTGTTCAATAGAGACTTCTCTCCCTTGGCCTGATCCTCGTTCATCACCAAAAACATAGCAGTAGCCCTGTGTGAAGTCTTTAACAACAAATTGATTAAAACCTTCATTTTTGTCTCCACAACAACAAGTCTAGTCTTGACTCCTGCCATCTCCTTCTCCAGCCTCCTATTGTCCAGCTCCATCCTAGCACTCACAACCTCTTTGTCTGGCGTGTCTAGAATCTCTATGTCTTCACCATTTGTGTCATAGTAGGAGTTATTCATAGAATCAAAGTGGCTGGTACCCTCATTGTCTTGAACTGGGGTAGGCTCCTCATTTTTAGTTTCTTCCTTCTTCCCCAAGCCTTCCTGCTCTGAATTGGACAAGTAATCTACAATCTTCACAAATTGGGGTTTATCCCCAACTAGTTTGGAGGATCTTCTTATTCTCAGAGTCCTAGTAGTGCCATGTTTACCAACTACTCTTTCTTTCTCCACCCCAGCCCCCTTTCCAACATGTTTCTCCTCTCCATCCAACCTCTCCTAAGTTGGTTGTTCAGCCTTCCTACTCTTCATGTCACTTTTGCTGTGAATCTTCCCAATACCTTTACTTTGGTCTGGAGTCTCTCTTTTGTGTTTCTTGCTACCATGTTTGGGGGAGTTACTCTTTAAATTGTATAGGCCCTCTGTCGCTTCCTCTATGGATCACCCATGGGAACTCTCTCCACCAACTTGAACAGGGGCCTACGGAGTGTGGCTCCCGGAATGGAACTTAAACTGGGAAATACCCTTAGAAACCTGAGGGCTCGGGACAGGGGCTGAGGAGCTCAGAGGCATATTAGTGGGAGAATTAGGTGGCAAGGGTACAGAGGTATTTTTCCTGTCCTGTCTAATCAAATGCTCACTAAGGACTTTGTCTTCTGGGTCGTAAGTAGAACTGTCTTCAACCAACTTGGTAGATGGGGGTTTTGACGGGCAGAGAGCAAGTTGGTATTGGTAGAGGCAAAAAATTAGCCCCTGATGCAGAGGCAAGGAAGGGATCACAAGGTTACCATTGCAAGATTTTTTAACTTGGGTCACCGAAGCCTCCAGACTAGACAACATGAAGGAGGGAAAATTGACTTCAACTTTGTCATGGAAGTGATTCCACAAGGCAAAATGGTAGTGATAGAAAAACTTATACCTCCCCTCTAAAGTAAAATACTTCATAACTAAGAAACAAACCCCATTCCAAGGACTTACCAGGCTTTCCCTTTTGAAACCTCCTTGCAATCTTATCTGCTTTTCACCTTCTCTGAAGAACAACTTCATTTGTTCAATGTCTTGAACCCTCATCTACTTCTTAAGCCTATTCCCAAAACAACGCAACCCCGTAGCTTTGGCAATGGCGCCCTTCGAAACCTCAAACTGGACACCACCCACTTTCACCCCCCTGTTGCTATCCCATGAGGTAGAAAAATGAACTGCAAATGTTCATCATATCCATTCAAGCCTTCAATAAAAGGGGTAACTCCTCCTTCATACGCAATACTCCACACCTATGCATCCTCCCTAAATTCTCCCTAGCTCATGGGTTTAGTTCTCACCTTATTGCCACCCATCTTCCTAACCCATCTAAACTCCAAACTGCAAATGTAGTTGCAGAGCCAAAGGGAGAGAGTCAAATAATCTAGAAAGGGAATTAAAAAACATTAATTCAAGTTCCTTTCTCTTATTTCCATGCTTGTCCTTCACCACTCTGCGCACGTTCAAGACATAAATGCTTTTCGAGGTTCACTCATGTGAGCCCTTCAAAACCATCATTCCAGGAGGTAGCCGAAAAGACTTTCCAAATCCATTGGATCACCTATCTTGCTCACAATTGAGCATGTCATCATCCACATGGGCGTTTAATTTCCACATTGCCATATAGGGATTGGTGGGGTTCTCCATTTTGACACATAAGTCACATCTCCTCTCAAAGTGAGAGCCGGACAAAACAAAGAAGCACCAAGCTATACTTATAATCATAACTATCATGATGGATTAGGAAGGTGCTTCTTTCTGTATACTAGCAATAATGCTTAGAGGTAAATTGTCAACATTTTTCCAACACCTTAGAGGGTTAATGTTTATCCCTAAGTTAGCTAGAAGGTCCGCCGATTTATTGCCTCTCTGTATATATGTCTTACTTCCCTTCCTTCAAAGTTAAGTAGGAGGCTTTTGATATCATGCACTATATCCTCCATCTACCACCCCACTTTGATTTTTCCTTTGACAGCTTCTATTACTATCTTGGAATCCCCTTCAACAATGATGTTTTTAATACCCATAGCCAAGGCTATTTTAATTCCCCACAGAAGAGCATAGGCCTCCGCCATATTATTGGTATTAACACCCAAGCTTCCAACAAACATAGCACAGAGGGTACCCTTCTCCGATCTTATTAACCCACCCCCACTAGCCAGCCTAGGATTACCTTTAGTAGCACCATCAAAATTGAGCATGAACCATCCCATCGGGGGAGGAGACCATTTTGTTCCAGCCCTAGCTTTTTTCTAGCTATCATCCACCCTGCGAATGCTCATAGGAACAACCTACTGATTCATCACCTGCAACTCCTTGGCATTAGGAGGATTATTCGCAGCTCTTAATGTGTTGGTGCTGATGATGTCTTGCAGCAGTTTAACAACCGATCCTAACACTTCCTTAGGCTCCCTGAACTTTTCCCTAAAAATCCTATTGTTCCTTTCTTTCCACAAGTGTATTATTTGTTCTCAAGTGTATTAAGATGCAATTATTCTCAATATTTTAAAAAAATTGTTTCTTTTTGTTAATCATTTGCTTTCTCTAATTTACCAATTCATTATAAGTGTCTAATCCTCAATCATAAGGAATATGGGGTTATGATTAAATTACAAATAGATACATAAGGGAAAATGATCTTATAGTTGGAAAGAGTTCTAATCTAAATAAGAGGTAAATGGTTCCTCATAAATTGATATCTAGTTGGAGTATTTATCAATCAGATATCTAGATGGAGGATTTATCAATCAATCTTGATAACTTCAACTTCATCTATGGAAGTTAGAAAGCATAAATAAAATTAGGAAGTAATAGATATTGGAGTTGGTGACAAGGAAGGTGGTATGTGGTGAAATGGAGGACACATTTGGTGGAGTACTTGGAACAAATCTATAATCACAATAAACTATTATAACATATTTACACATATTTACTACCATGTCTTTGTTGCAACCCCAATTACATATCTTTAGAGTATCACTAGTGGTAACATGCTAAAATTGTTGAATAAGACTCAATTAAAACAAACTCTAATGTTTGAAATACAAGTTTGAGGATCTAAACCTAATCATCTCCTTAGTATCAAAATTCTTATCCATTTTTGGCCCCACTTGGTAAGTTTCTTCTCATAGCTTTACTTATTTGGATACTCTTGTTCTAATAATCCCTAACCTTCCCTAATTTTATTTTCTTCCTTTGTCTTGTTGACTCTTGCTTGCTCTTTTTTAGTTTAATATATTTCTTTTGATGTCATATTGATAATGAGTTAAATGAAAAACTAGTTATGTAGTACACAATGAAATATAAAATATAATATTATGAGACACAAAAGCTTAGATTTTATTCACTTGCAAAAGTATTATAGATTATAAACATATGCTACTAATTCACAAGGAGAATATAGACATCCAAAAACTCCACAAAATGAATCTAAACCCCTTTCAATGCTCACACATGAAAAAAGGTGTTACAACCACTCAAACTTGTTTATCCTCACTAACCTGTCAACTACTGACCCCCTTTCCTTTGGAACCCAATTCATCATCAATAGAATTTGAAAAATTTACATATATATTCATTTCATCTTCCAAGATGAAAAGCCATCACAATGCTTTAGATAGATCAAGTTCCAAGATAATGTTAAGTTCATCCTTGAATCATCCTTGGTTGGCTCAATATGTTTTCCTATTATCAATGGCTTACTACATTTTCTAGATCATCATAACTAATTGTGTGCACATGAACACCCTTTGCATGAATCCTTAACCTTATGTTCTCAAGCTCTAAAATTAATTGTGCCTTCAACCATGTCTATGCATTGGTGGAAAACATCTACACTAAACCAAGACATTATGTGTCAAAGATCTATAGTCACTACGTATCCAAAATACTCCTATGCATGGGTATAAATCTGTCACAAAACTTTTGTAGAACACTACAACACTCGCTTGGTCAAAAAAACATGCACACAAATACAAAAGAAACAAACAAACACATTTTTGGTGATACAAATATTTGTGAATGATGTAAGATTACAAAACCTCTAACATGCTTACACTTTAGTTTTGAAAAATGCTACCTATTTTAGTTTGTTGAGCCAAAATCATAATGGACTAACATTCTATGATAAATTTTAAATTCTATGGGTTATGGTTTGGCTACACATGGTTGTTAATAATAATTATGCTCCCTCATTGATTAATGGTATGGTCTATAAGACAAAAGGGTCAAAGTTTGTATGCTTACATAGAAAAAGAAAGAAAGTGCACTTAGTTATGTGCTTTAGTGGGAAAAGAAAATTCACATCCTTTTAAAACCACTCACGCTTATCTTCTAAAATTAAAGTCAAATTATATATTTTTTAAGATCTACCTAATTAAAATAACATATTTTTTTGACAAACAATGATAAAATGTGACAAAAAGAGGTAATTATAAGGTTCTTATAAATAAATAGAAACATAAACATAGTGCATGAGAATGTCTCTGTTCAAATGATATTTGAAAAGAATTTCATTTAAAAGATTCTAAATCTTCTTGGAAAAATGAATTAGATATCAAACAACATATATATCAAGCTAAATTAACACACTAAACCAAAGTTCTCATGTCTTGAGCTTGTCATCCTATTCATCTCCACTAAAATCCCATATCTATTTTAAGATAAAAATAATCAATTTTAAATTGTATAATTTATGTGCATTTAATAGTGACAAGTATATATTTTTCATACTATTCCTCTAAAGTAATCCTTGAAGAGTTGAAACCAAGATATAGGATATGGTGACCTCAAATACCATATGTTGTTTTCATATTGCCCAAGGGAAAACAAAAAAATATAGATCATATAAAACTTTAAACATTCTTAGGATAAATTTACTCCATATATTAAAATTGAATATTATTGTTTCATATATGCAAGCAATATCAACATCATTGAGTGAATATATGTTTTATAACTATTTCTATGAAAATTTATGTGTATAATTAAAGAAAAATATTTAAAGGATCTTAATCTACATAAAATTTCTTTCAAAAATTAAATTTCCCTAAAAAATGACCCTAATAGTGGGAGTTTGGAAAACCCATGCTTGTGTTAACTATGCCCCCATTGAATAAGCAAAAAGGTCTGCTCATACTCAACTCAATCACATCTATAGTTCAGAAGATATCTATATTCATTATTTGAAAAATGACCTCTAAATGTTGTTTAGGATCTAGTTAATACTATTTGTGAGGTCAAATGAATGTTTTAAATAATATATCCAATGGCATTGTGTTGGTGGGATTGGATCAAAACAAAGCATTTTAATCTTCCATACATATCAATGCCCCTTAAATACCATACCTTATGAATGGTAAAATTCTTTCACTAATATTTATTGGATAAAATGAAAGAGTGCAAATGAAGGAAAACATTCTTACTCTTTACAAGAAGGAAACAAAATATCTATTAAGTAATACTAAATAAGAAAATTTAAAACATAAAGATGTGAAAAGGTAATAGTAATTGAATTTACAATTCTATCATTTTTTGCATGAGATTGTCGACGGAAGAAATGATGACACAAGGTTGTGGTAATTGTTATCTGTGGACTGCAACAAGAATAAATAATCAGAATCTTTGCACACATACAAAAGATTACAAATGAAAAAAATGGAAAAGAAAGGTATTTGCAACATTCCTACACTAGAAAACCAATATCGTTAAAAATAATCTCTTACAAGCCCCTATAAATAATGGCATAAATGTTTTCTAAATGGCTAATGAAGTTATCATCAAAAACTATTTCTCAAATAAATTTCTTATCCAAAATAAATTAAGTTACATTTAGTGTCACATATCACTTACATTCCAAGCCGCATTCCAAGGTCTTGAAAAAAGGTGTCATAGGATCTTTGGAAATAGATTTCTCTTTTCAAATCAATTCCATCCTTTCTTGATGACGAGTTCTCAATTTCTTCTCTACTAAAATATCATTCAGAGATTGAATCTTCTAAATCCGAATGTTCTGGCTCATATTTTGCATGTTCTTTGATAGAATTGACCTAAAAATAATTGTTGTAACATTAGATTTCTAGTAAATAGAGTTATTCTCATTACTTATTATATTTTCTTAATATTCCTACAAAATTCAGTAAGTTCAATACAAAATACTTGGAGAAGAAAAGCACTATCAATTAAGTACAACATATAATAATCAGACCTTTAATAAGTTCACACTAAAAATATCACACTGGGAAACATTATAACCTGTTAAGTAATTAGCCTCCTGTCCTTAAAGAAAGGATGATATATTTAACTTATCTATATTGTTTACTTTATTTGAAGAGTTTTTTTTGGCAATACACTTGTTTTACTTTTGTATGTAATTTTTTATTATACTTTCAAAAAAACTACCATTCATCATTTTTCGTAATTATCTTATTTTGTTTTTGTTATGAAAAGTATTAGTGTACACATTTTATTTGGCCATATTTGGAAGCCTCATTTTATGCACATGGCATATGATCCTTCAAACTCTTTCACTCCACTTGTCTTTTGTAGGTTGCCACATTTACTTGAGATCTCGTTAAGTTATGGGATTGACTCCCATTAACTCAAGGTTACTCAAGGCTATATGTACTTGTCATTTTTACTTCTATTTCACTCCAAATTGTAATCATCAAAGCCTTAGTAGATCTTGTTCTAACATGGTATCAAGGGATTGACTCCCATTAACTCAAGGTTACTCAAGGCTATATGTACTTGTCATTTTTACTTCTATTTCACTCCAAATTGTAATCATCAAAGCCTTAGTAGATCTTGTTCTAACATGGTATCAAAACTAGAGCTACGCTAATTGCTTACTGGTTGGTTTGATTGGAGGCAAAAATTCCAAAATTCCCCTATTTGACGGATTTTTTTTTTTTTTAAATGCTAGAAATTTGACATTTTGCAAGTTTTTGGTTGATAAATATTTGTTGAAAACTTCAAATTTCTTTTTTGCAAAATAACATTTTGCAGATTCTAAGTGATTTTTGAGCAAATTATTTTCAATCTAGTGGTCGATTTTTGGCCTATCGGCCTCTGTGTCGTCGTTTTGGATTGATTCTTGTTTTTTGGGCATTGTTCACCTACTTTGTGGTCTGGACCGAGGGTTTAACCTTGCCCAGGTCACAGGATTCTCCTCTGTAACGCTTTTTTCTCTGGCATTCTTTTGGATTGGCGAGCTCTGGATCTAACAGGCCACATTTTTGGCTTTCTTGTCCTGGTTTATGGCCCCCTGGCCGAGTTCAGCCCGGGAATCCTTGGCCCTAAGCGGCCCCTGCTGAATCGACATCCCTTGGAGTCGTCTCACACACCATTCTCAGACTCAGCCCAGTTCCAGCATACAACCTGCCACAGCTAGGCTCGGGACCCTGTTTGGACTGCACATTGAATTAGCATTCTCTATTCAGATCTTGGTTCTTAGGCTGTTGCACAACCATTCAGATCTAGGCGTATTTATCACGCCAGGAATTCCACCATAGTTTTTGGCTCAAATGCTACCCCACATTGCCCACGGTGCAGGTCCGCATGGGCGTTTTAGAGGGGTGCAGGCCCGCTAATCACCCAGACCCGCACACAGCAAAAGGGAAAACCAGTCATTGCCTTGTCTCTCCATCCTGTGACGCCTCTTAGACAACTCGCCTTTCACCTTGGGTGCCCCTGTGGAAAGTGAAATCAGCTGAAGGAAAGTGTTTTCCAGCTCAGACAACAATTTGCAATGTGAAAGAAAGCACCACCCGTGCTCACAGATCTGCCGTGTTACCAGCCTCACCTAGCCGCCCCTGTTTCTTTTTGCATTTCCGCCTTATTGTGCCCTAAAATTTGGGCTTGAAATATCAAAATTATGCCCTAATTTTGTTTTGAAAGCATTTAAAATTATTGCTTTTCAAATTGTTATCAAAAGAGGCAGTGTGTTTTGTGTTAAAATAGGGGCAGGGCATTTAAAAATTGGGGCAAAATTAATTTGAAGGAATTATTGGTTATGTAAATCTTGTATCTTCACTTCTTGAAGACGAAGGGTGAGGCCCGGGTTGGCAGGAGGCCACTTCCCCCTCACAAAATTAAAACCATCGTATTATTCATTCATTGCCGAATCCAACAAGTCGTTGGAATGCTAGTTTCCCTCTCGCCATAGGCATTTTTTTTTTGCTATTTAGTGCTAGTTTATTAAAATAGGTCTATTTTGCGGGAACTTGTTTTTGTGATAACTTTTGCTTGGTAGCTTGAAATTGAGCACCGCTTTTTGCAAAAGTGAATATTTTCACATTCCCACGCATCTCACCTATTTATATTGTAATAAATGTACTAAGTTATAAAGTGCCACAAATCTGGGGAGTCACCTAATCCTGAATCTGGGGGGTGTCTAGAATGTGCCTTGAACATTTTAGAGTTGTGCCAAAGAGCACTTCCATAGAATCATGTCAAGAGCACTTCATTGAGTCGTGTCTAGAACACTTCCACACTTTTTTTCCATTTTTTCAGTTATGGGGGTTATTCATGCACTAATTTATAAACTGCCACAAAATCATTTGGGATAAAAATATTGAATTATGGGGGGGTTCATAGAGTTGTGTCAAGTGCATTTCAGAGTTGTGCCAAGAGCACTTCCACAGAGTTATGTCAAAGATCACTTCCACTACTAATTCATCATTCTTCAACATTTTTTTTCTGAAATGTATTGAGATTTGCAAGTACACTTCCATTGAGATGTGTTACGAACATTTCCACCACACTATCACCTAATGCTACATGTGCATCCAGAGTTGATTCTTTGAGGACTTCCAGAGATTCATCATAGTAGAAGATTGATATTGGTTCATTTGTTTCTATAGATTTTTAGAGTTGTTTCACAGAAGGCTTCCACAGAATCTTCAAAACAGGATTTCATATTGGACTTGAATTGTAGCCATATGGCATGCAATTGCATTCCACACATGGATCTTACAAGAATTGCAGGACTAGATCACTTTTAGTTGTATTGTGTCAAGTGCACTTCCATTGAGTCGTGTCTAGTACACTTTTTTATTTTTTTCTCTTTTGGGGGGTAGTTTTTTTCCCATTGGGTTTTCTACCTTTCTCCACTTATGAGAGTTTTATTTGTACATGGGTACCTCATCAGGGGTTGTTGTTAGAACCCATCTTTTTCACCCACCTAAGTTATGCTTAAGGGGGGTATTAGTGTACACATTTCATTTGGCCATATTTGGAAGCCTCATTTTATGCACATGGCATAAGACACCTCATTTGGGTGTGTGGCAGTTATGAAGAGTCCTTCAAACTCTTTCACTCCATTTGTCTTTTGTAGGTTGCCACATCTACTTGAGATCTCGTTAAGTTAAGGGATTGACTCCCATTAACTCAAGGTTATTCAAGGCTCTATGTACTTGTCATTTTTACTTCTATTTCAGTCCAAATTGTAATCATCAAAGCGTTAGTAGATCTTGTTTCTAACAAAAAGTAAATTTTATATGTTACCTTTTAATAGTTTTATTTGTAGATATTAATATATATTTTAAAATTTTGATGTCTTTATATTTATAAAATAAATCCCTTCTCTAAATAGTTTTTCTTTTATTTTGACATCAAATATTTCTCATCCCTACTATCATTCTATCATTAAAGGGTTACACCTCTAGACATAATTAGGAGTCAAGCTTGGACTTAAACCTAGTTCTAATACTAATGAGATAGAAAAAGTGTCTCATTATTTATTATAAATTAATATTTTCTCTATAGGTATTTAAAGATGGTTTTTAAAAAAATTCCATCTAGCTCCCCTACACCCATAAATGGGCTTTGTATTATAACATAGTTAGAAAGGCTTAATAAACTTATAATGATTTTTTCTATAATTAATTAGAGGAATAGGTAACCCAAAAGGGTAAGCCCCCTACAACCTCTAGATTGTACATGATTCCCTTAATGTATACATGAGGGAAATTGATTTTTGAAAATTTTGTTCTAGTCAAGAAATTTAGATACACACGCCTCTTTAAATTAATATAAGAACTATACTCACATCTAAAATTTGTAAAAATATTGTACACTTTTGTTGTCATAATGCACATTTGTGTAGGGTAAAACTAGATTTGTAAATTGCTCGCTCTTTCCAATGTTTGTTACATGTTCCATAGGTATTTTTTCAGCTATTTTCTTTGCCTCTCCATATGACTTCAAAAAATGTTCTTTTCAAATCTTTTTTTAACCCTCTACAATAACAAGAAGGAACAAAACTCCAAAAAAAAAAATAGAACGAGTGATTGTAGGATACATAAAAATATTGATGAATACTTTATAAGAATGCTTAACGTAGTTTTAGATCAAGGGAAATAAATAAACTTCTATAAATAAGTTTTGATGAAGAATTCCTTATTAGCTAGGTGATATTTCTTTAGACCAAAAAGAAGCAACAGTGCCCTTATGAAAAACATTAAAACAACTTTTAAAAACCAACTTGATGCAAGAGGTCTAGCCACATCATTCTAATAGAATGGTGTAAGGAGAAAATAAGGAGGAATTTGAGCACGAATACATATTTGGTGGACTCTCCCCCTTCCTTAGATAAGGTGAGGGCAGGGGTAGATAAGCAAAATTACTTGTTAATCATAATACAAAGATATTCTGAATTTGTTTGGAAATAACATAGCCCAATTGAAGAAAAAGCACACGAAAAAGGCTTACCAGTCTGTTTTTAATTAGGTCATCAGTCGAAGTGGATAAGAAGAAAACATTCCTATGGCATCAAGCTCCATTAAAAATCTATGGTCACTCGATCAACTTCTTACATAATCACATCATTCATTTATACTGCAATAAACCAACATTTATAAGGACACGTACGGTGCGGCTGTGTTTAGATTTGCAGAAATATGAAGACAAGTTACAAAATAGGCATGCCACTTATAAATCTGTAAATGCCATCTTTCCACAACATATTGTTTCACTTCATTGAGTTGGCCAACTGAGTTAGGCCCACGTAGAGTCATCAATTTTTCTAAGAATCGGCGTCATTTTAGTGCATAAATCTTAATACTTATTTACATGTTAGTTTAGTTTCCGTTAATATGCTAGATGCTTCAAATTAACCTAATATGATGTCGAATGAAGACTAAGAACAATTACTGTTAAGCTATTCTGTCTAATGTTGCTAAGAAGGGAATCGCCAATGTAATAGTCTTCTGGAGTGATATAGATCATGTCTTGTATGAATCTTTTTGTGAAATTCCTTAATGAGATTTGTATGATACGATAATAACTTACAATCTATGCTTCCTTTTGGATATCGCTTTGCATTATCCAATGACGTTTTGATAACTTCATTGCTTATTGTAAAGTGACATTCATACTTAAACCCCATAAGCTGGTTATATGTAAAAAGAAAGAGGTTATACCTTTTAATACATAATCAATGCTCTGAGTTGGAAATGATATAACTCGGACTGGGTAGTAACTGGAAGAATTCAAAATACTTTGTTGGCATTTGACATTTTTTATTTTGAGTGTTCTACTCATTAATATTGTTATTTATTTATATATTGTCTGTGTCGTAGCGGCTATTTTTAAATATTATCCACTTTAACAGTCAAAGGTTAATTTTGGCCAATAAAAATAGGACAGATATTTACCACTTTTTGTTGTGAATGAGGTGTAAAATGGCTATTGACTGTTTGACCATTCAAATGGATGATATTTAAGTAGAGTGTGCCGTTGCTATTAGAACAGATTCATAGTGAGTAAAGGCTTGTAATTTTCGACATTTTGTCAATAGTTCATATGTCTTGTTTATACTTTATAAAAATAGTTTTCATTTTGTGTGTGATGTTGCATGTCAAACACTTTGCATGCCTAATGTATGTTTTTATATTTGCATAAATGTTTATTTAGGTAGAATATCATTGTATATTTTGATGTCCATACTTATGCTTAAAATACTTCAAACATATTGGGTGCACGTAACCATGTATATGTATTTTACCTTAGTTTTCAATGTATATGCTTTGCATTCATGGCCAGGGGATACTTGGGAATAATTTATATTTAATCTTATCACTATTCTTATTATTTTATACAATATATAATCATTATAATTTTTAAACATTGGTGTATAGTTGTAATGATAAATCTCATAAGCATGTTCTATAGGGGTTAGAGCTAAGTGTGAACTATACAATTAATTAATTTGTTGGTCACATGATCAATGCAGTCACATGTGAGAGTTTTGGAAGATAAACTATGCTTAATGGGATTTGGGTGTGTTATTAACTTGAGATTTTCATCATCACTATATTTAATAGTACAACATAAGAAAGCCCAGAACTGTTTAAGTTTAGGCATAAGTAACATCAACATTAAATGTGTTTGAATTAATATCATCCTATGGTAGGGACCACAATATTATGATTATTTAAGTAACATTATCATTTGGTGATGCTATAGTATTACAGGAAGAGGCTATCAAGGCCACAATATAACACTCAGATTGAGGAAGCAATAATAGGAAATTTCAGAAATTCAATATTTATGGTGCATGTATGACTATTTTATTATGCTTTAACCTTTAAATGAATGTTTGTAAAAGGATTAAAAAGATTGATGCCTACTGACTAAGTGCACTTATTCTACTTCTAATTTTTTGGTGATAAACTAACTATGATTGTGCATTACACCTTGAAGAGTAAATTATTTAGTAATGAATCAATAATGTTTAATGCTTCATTTTATGATGCTTCATGATGTCATAGTAATTGCTTTACCTTCTATATATAGTTAGAATTATACAAGAATAGGTTGTAATTGATGACAAAATGTTGTAAAACTTAATGTTGAGGATTTTTTAGCATTGTGCTATTTTGAATTCTGAGAAAGCATGTTGAGCTTTGTCTTTAATGTTGAGTTATATATATAGTTTGAGTGCATGGGATTATAAGATGATTATGATATAATAAATACACCATTTCATACCTTGTGGGAAATTTGAATGGGCTTGTGTGTGTATATAATATATATAGGTTGATAGAGGAATATTATCTATTGAGCATTAGATACCTAGGTTTGGGGGATCATGTTACTAGTCATAGAAATATAGAAAACTAGTTTATAACCATATCTTGGCATGGATATTTGTTGATAAAATTATCGCAATAATTGATAAGAACATTTTCCCTTTGTCTTTTGCATAAAATATCCACTATTGGGATATGGAGGACAGAAACAATAGTCTCATAAGATATTGTCCTTGTCTTTAAAATTGAATTAGGCATAATATGCATGGTATCCTTTTTATGGCATTGATATATAATTGATATCTCTATCAAAATAGGGGTAAGTGCATAAAAAATGTATTGGCTTGGTTATGTATGGAATGACTATCACATGAATGGTATCTTACACTAGATATGGCTTTGATTTGATTTAATTACCTTGGGTTAAGCATTGACATGATATTTCTTGGATCAAGACCAAATATGGGCTATTTTAGAAGTTGGACTAAGAGGAAATGGTGCCTCATTGATTCTGTGGAGATCTTCATGCTCCTGATGGGTTTCTTTTTAATCAATTTTTCCCTCCACTAAGATTGTACTCATGTCCTTGAAGGAGGACTGTGGTTTTTGAGTAGCTCCATCCTATTCATTAAAAAGTGGAATATAGGCTTTGACCCTATGAAAGAAACAATCAAGACAATTCCATTCTAGGTGAGGAGCTTCCTGAGATACCATTAGAATACTAGGATGAAGAGATTTTAGGAGGTATTGTCAGTGACCTAGGTCAGCTCATAACATGGACAATTTTACCAAGAGTAGAAAATGACTCCTTTTTGTGAGGTTTTGTGTTAGCATGGTGGTTGATAAGGTGTTATTGTCTTTAATCAACTTATCCTATAAACTTGGCGACTAGGTCTAGTAGATTATTTATGAGGACTCCATGGTTTTATGTAACCATTGTCACACACCTGGCCATGCTTCCCATGGATGTAGGGCTATGAAAGGAAAGAAAATTCATAAAGAGGACTGGCATGCCCCTTTGGTTATAGATTTGGTTCATGTTGATGAAGTGGGCATTGCGTCACTCACAGACATGACAAACATTAATCATTATTTTGGGGAAAAAAGTATGTAGCATCCTAGGTCAGTTGAGGCCTCCCCTAAAAGACAAGGCACTATTCCATATCTAGATTTAGATCTAGGGATAAAACTATTCTCCAAAGCTCCCTAATGAAGTTTGGTTTTAAGCCATGTTGAGCGGTGATTTTCTCTTATTTTTCTCGGTTTCGAACCAATTTTGGTTTGTTGTCCCAACTGGTTGGGTGGGGGTTGCCAGTGGGTTGTTGTTAGTTGTTTCGTTGTTGTTTGCTTCTATAGAGACCTAAAATTGACCACATCCTAACATCACCTAGACATCCCCTTGTCAACATCACCTTGTGTCACTTTGTGACACATTCATCCTAGGAGTCCCCTTTATCATTTGCCCTTCCATTAGCCAATTAATTAAATAAATTATATTTAATTAATTAATTAGGATTATCCCTTCCACCAAATTAATTAAATAAATTATATCTATTTTTTATTAATTTTAATCCATTTTATCTATTTCCTAAATTAATTAAATTAATTATATTTTTTAATTAATTTAATCCATTTTTCCTCTAGTCAAATTAATTAAATAAATCTTATTTGTTTAATTAAGTTATCCTCCCACATCATCCTTCTCCAATAATTAATTAAATAATTTTATTTATTAATTAATTATCTTTTCACTTGTCTTCATCCTTATTCATTTCCCATAAATAATGAAATTAAAAATTCCAAATAGTCACATGACTAACTCACCTTATCCACCCATCTTTAGAAAAGCTCTAGAAGCTTCCATCCTTATCCCTAATTCCACCTCTTAATCTCATCCATGTCTATTGCACCTCTTAATCTTATCCCTCCATCCCTCATATCATGAATCTATAAATCAAACATCCATCAAGCCATTTTGATGAGGAGCTTTCAAGTAAAGTTACGTTGTTGGTGTGAGCAGTCAACATATCATTATCAAGAGCATATCTAGTGGAGCTAGGGTGCATTCCATTATCGCTCTATTGGAGGAGAAAGAAGGGTTTTAGGTGAAGATATTGTGTGTGTATTACTTCATCTTCTATGTTATTTACCTTTGATCTTTTCTTGTCTTCATTTTGGCACGCTCGATAGGACCCACGTCCCTTGATCTAGCTTGGTTTTCCAGGATTTGTTATCTTTTTGTTGCAGGTTTATGATCTTTTTAGATAAATTTTAGGGCTGATCTATTGTAGGAAGCATCCTACACCAAAATGGACCTCACAGTTGCGTCTGGGAGGCTTAGAAACCCTAGGATCCATATAAATTTTGTCATATTTTGTTGTTTGAAATTTTTTGAATTTTTCTTTAGGACCCTAGAGCTCATAGGTCTGTGCAGTATGGATCCCTACATATGTACAATACGACAGCTCTACCTAGCCCATAGGGTCCATGAGGAGACGATTGGGAAAGGCAGGAACTCACATTGAAAGCAACTTTCGCAACTTTCTTTCAAGTAACTCAACTTGCCCGACCAATCATTTATGCGCTTGGCCAGTTGATCAATTCAAAGGACCCAGCCACCCTTGGTCCAGCCAAACAATCAATTGGGGGGCTTCCATCCAGTTGTTCAAGAACAAGGATCTCATTTCCTATTACATGCTTGAAAATTAAAAATTTCATGAGTTCTATTGCATGTTTGAAAATTTAAAAAAAAATCATCGATGAAATTTAATGTTTTAGCCACTGGTCTGTTGGAGAATCTTCATAGGTATGTTTAAGAATATTCATCCCTGCTAGGTCGGTCTATCCCCTATTGGCTGAAGAGAACCAAGGGCTAAATCCCCCATAGGACCACCGGTTGCAGGCTTATCAACTCCCCTGGCAGTATAGCCCATAATCATCTTAGTGACCAAACCCTTCCCACCTAGCCATCCAGGGCTCGATCCACCCACAAACCCTTTGGTCAAATTAGTGACCTAATCCCTAAGCCTTGTAGCCTATCACCTTGACCCCTGGTCATATCTGTGACTAGGGGGCTAACACTTCACATTAAGTGTTACAACCCAAACCACAACCTTAACCACCAAACAACTAAACCACCACATGTGACCATCCTTACTTATACCACTAGTAGTTAGCCTGACTACCAGGCAGGGACCCCCCTTGATATGTCCTATAAATAGCTATTTTTTTAATTTTTTCATAAATTTTGTAAATCATATAAGATTTTAACAAAATTATAGTCATTGGAAAGATAATTTAATGGCATTCATAATGGTGCAGACCTCTTCATCATATTTGATTAGAATAACTAGGCATAATCATTTGAACTTTATGTCTGCTTGCAAACTTTAATCGCTCATATCTTTTGCATTTCAAATCAAAATTTGATGATTTTTTTTTAATTTCATAGAAAATCACAGGCAATAATTTGGTTGTATCATCTAATCTTCTGCATCTTATCATCCATTTCTATTTTTTTTAGATTTAATCATTTTGAGCTAACACACTTGTTTTGTAGCTTTCGCTTGTCAAACGTCAAATTCTGTCAAACTACTAACAAGTTTGTTGTAGGATTCGCTAGTCAAAGACTTATCATATTCAAACCCTTGTGTTTGATTTGTTTTGTGAGTTTGATTGCAATTTTAGGTGTGTGTATTCTCTTCCCTCATGTTGCAAAATGGTTTTGGGAATCAAAAGCACCCTTTAGACACATTCATTTTCACAACACACATTGCTTTCTAAGGTTAATGAAATCTTGCTTGTGTGGATCAAGTATGTGTGTATGCTTGGATCAAAAACACCTCTTGCTTCACTTTTGTCACCCAAGATGTGTTAATGTGTGTATGATCTCTCCTTGTGTTTTGTGTGAGCTTGGAGATAAAAAAAACACCTAACATTAACCTTTCCCTTTAGGAGTCCTGCTTGTGGATTTCATCACCCCAAGGGATGACCTCAACCACATGTTTCAGCATGAGTATATCAAAGGGGGAGAATTAAATTTGTACCTCAATCTATCCATCGTCATGTCTTACACAACCTTGGGGTCCCTGGTGATTCAAGACACAAGGTGAAGTGATTGTTTGAGCCTTTGCTTCGATCTCATGCTTGTAGATGGGCTAGTGTTCATGGATTGGACCCCACGTACCTCACATATATAGGGGACTCCCTTATAGGCTTGTTCATCCTAGTTTAAGACATTTCAACTATCATATCTTTTGGTGCATAGTTGCTAGGGAAGAGAAATGTTCACATGTACCTCCATGGGTGAGATAGAGCTAACTTTGGGAAAAGTTTTTTCCCCCAAGATTTCTCGTATACATGGGCTATCCCTAGCTATCCATTTCATGGTAGATGGTATTAATGGGATGAATGTCACCATTGTGAGTCCACAATATTTAACACACCTACTTGAATAATCTAGGGTGTTATTGTGCTTAGTGTGTGTGTTCATTTGTTGGAACCTATGCACTTAACTAATCCAAAATCCAAATCCATTGCAAACTTGTGCATGTATGTGTGAAATCTATTGTTTACAAAATTGCCTAAGGTCATGCTTTAAGGCATCCCCAATCACCTTCTAATCATCCATTTTCATTCAAATCTAATTTATCCACCTCATCCAATCCAATCCAATTTCATCCTAATCCTCATAATCTAATCCACCTCTTCTCCTAATCATCCCTATCATCCTAGTCATATCATCCCAATTATCCCAATCATTCTAAGCACCCTATCCACAACATTCCAATCAATCCCCAATCCATCCCTAAGCCATCATGTAGGACTCTAATCCTAATAAAGTTATCCAAATCCAATCAAGTTCCTAATCCTTATCCTAATCATACTTCATCCATCCATCCTTAATCCACATCATAATCCACTATCCTAATCCAATTTCATCATTCATCCTTATCCTAATCCAATTTCATCATTCATCCTTATCTTAATTCATCCTTCATCCATTATCATCTACAATCCACATTATAATCCACTATCCTAATCCAATTTCATCATTCATCCTTATCTTAATTCATCCTTCATCTATTATCATCTATAATCCACATCATAATCCACTATCCTAATCCAATTACATCATTCCTCCTTATCCTAATCATCCTCCATCCATTTGTCATCTATAATCCACATCATAATCCACTATCAAGGCCACAATATAACACTCAGATTGAGGAAGCAATAGTAGGAGATTTCAGAAAATTCAATACTTATGGTGCATGTATGACTATTTCATTATGCTTTAATAACCTTTAAATGGATGTTTGTAAAAGGATAAAAAATATTGATGCCTATTGACTAGGTGTACTTATTCTATTTCTAATTTTTTGGTGATAAACTAACTATGATTGTGCATTACATCTTGAAGAGCAAATTATTTAGTAATGAATCAATAATGTTTAATACTTCATTTTGTGATGCTTTGTGATGTCATAGTAATTGGTTTACCTTCTATATATAATATAATCATATGAGAATAAGTTGTAATTGACTAAAAAATGTTGCAAAACTTAATGTTGATGATTTTTTAGCATTGTGCTATCTTGAATTTTGAAAAAGCATATTGAGCCTTGTCTTTAACATTGAGTTATATATATATAGTGTTGGTGCATAGGATTATAAGATAATTATCATATAATAAATGCGCCATTCCATACCTTGTGGGAAATTTGAATGGGGTTGTGTGTGTGTGTGTATAATATATTGTCACATCTCATTTTTTATGAACAATATGATTACTCTAGATTAATGAACACTTATCATCATTGATTTACTTTGAGTAATTTCAAATGTGTGAAAGTAAATATTATGAGATATATTGATGAAAATTAGAAATTGTTTTAAATATTGAATAATGTAGATATGATTACAATGATTTGCTTCAGCTATGTTTTGGGGACACTAATCTATTGACGTCGAGTTGAGTGCAACTGGATGCAGGTACTCGTCGAAGACGAGAGCATGGCTGAGGTAGAGATGTTCTAGCCACTTGGCAAGAACTAATGGATGGATTACCCTGATGCAATCACACACATCACGTAGTTGCATATACATTATTGAATGGCTTTGATTGCTTTAATATGTAAATTTTAATCGTTTTTGAATGCATGATGTGATTACTTTAACTTAAAATCTTTTCAAAATATATTCAAATGATGTATTGTGTGTTATTTAAATAAATATTAAAATATTGTTTAAAAGATGTTTGGAAGACAATATGTGAAATAAATTTAAATAATTATATTATATTAAAATATGTGTACTTTTGTATTATTTTATTACTTCTTGAATTATCAAAATAAATAGATATTTTATATTAAATTATATAGATAAATATGCAATATTATACTGCAACTCTCTTTTTGAATATTTAATTAGTTTTGTTTTAAATAACAATATTTAATAATAGTGAAAATAACATTATTATATTTAGAGTTTTTGATAAAGAAATTAAATATTTATTAGTTTCATTCATATGACAGTAAGTGGCAAAGAAGATATTATTTTAATGTTTTAAATAGTTTTCTTCTCAATTCTATTGACCGAAACTACATGCAAACTGAAATATAACTTCAGTTGTAAACCTAAAGCAAGATCGCCAAAAATAAGAAGGAATTGGTATGATAAAAGAAGAGATCATTCAGCAGAAACCAACCACATTTTAGTAGCAAAGGCAAATTTTTATCTGAGCAATAGGAAGGAGAATTGCAGTTGCGACAGGAGAAAGATAGTGAGGTAGTGACAACAGCTGCATATACACTATCGACCATGAATTTTCTAGGTTTTTCTTCTTTATTTTGATTGCATTAAAATGGTATGGTTGTGACTGTCTGAAAATTAGTTTTCTCTACTTATTGATTGAGCGACTGCCTTTGTTTGGTCATTCCCTATTTTGGGCTAGCCATCCCCTCTTGTTTTTTGCCTTGTGACTTGTAATATTCCTTCTGGCCAGTATTCTAACCTAGATCAACCTATAATGGTCGTCCCTCCTTTTGGTCGTTTATCTTATTTTTGCCTAGACATTGTCTTCTTCTGGCCACTTGTCCTTTTCTAAGTCATTTTCCTTTTGTCTCTGCCTGGATGATGCCTTTCTGAATGGCCGTCATTTCCTTTATTTGCCTGGCCATCCATTCTCCTTATGGATGTGGCCCCTTTTATGGGCCGTTAACTGCATTTTCTTGGTTGCCTGAGTCTTTTGTTGGGCGATGCCTTCATGCTAGCCATTGTGCCTTTTGTTTGGCAGTTAAAATCTCCCTGGTTGATCCTATGCTGAATAAAGTTGACCCAATCTAGTTTGTTGTCGCAGATCTGTATTATGGCTAAAACGTGACTGATAAACATATTTTTCTCCATTGTTTAAAACTACCCTAAACTTAGTATTATCTTCAAAATTATATGACTGATTAGAAACTATTAAAACCCTTGCCAAGTTCTCTAGATGGCTGCTAAATTGATTCCTGTCAAACAATATTATGACTGTATTTCCTTTTTATGATGGTTGAAAACAATGGTAGAATAGCAATTCGACCTTTCTTTGATAAAATCCAAACTCTTAAAAAGTTTAGATGAAACTCCTGCATTTTTTGTAGATACTTTTCTTTATGAAATTGTTGATCAAAACTTTGTTGAGTATTGTCAATGGATGAAAGAAGATTACTTAAAAATTATGTTCTTTATTTATTAAATTTTGTCGCCACAACAACAGGAAGGTTTTAGAAAGATATATGTGCTTAAAACTGTATGCTTAAATAGATTAGTTTCTTGTCACCAGAACGACAGATAAGTTAGAGTAATCTGAGAATGAGTTTTTATAATGTTTTTATGATCGAAAATCAACTTAAAACTATATTCAGAGTTCTTTCTTTATTACTTCCTGAGTTCCTATCGCAATAGCGACAGGAAGACTGTCTTTATTACTTTTATTATTCTTGAAACTTCCTATCATAGAATTACACAGCAAGATAGATTATTATTTTAGAATGATTATTATTGAAGACATTGTGACTGAAATACAAGAATGAAAACTATATCAAACTATTAAACTTATGGTTGTAATTGTATGAACAAAAGATAGTTTATTGCTTGAAAGTGTATGTAATTTTTCCTTATTTGATGATTTGGGAAAAGGGATTGATTTGACTTATTGTAAATCTTGAATTTATGATTCTTTATTTCACTTTCTTGCTTCTTGGGGAATGAAGTAGTTTTTATATAGGAATGTATTGGGTTACTTTTGGGATGATGATGCCGAATGTGGATATCAGAGATGGCTTTTCCTCCTTTCAGGAATTGACCAATTTACTTGAAATGATTAGATCTAATCAGAATAACATTGAAATAGATGTTTATTGTCTAGAAAACTTATTTATTAATATCTCTACCACATCCTGTTGTGAGATAATTTGCTTTTCATTACTTAGAATTGCACATTCAGACATCAAGGTTGCATCAGGTGTTCCCTCCTGTAGTTGTTACCAAGTAGCTAGACATTTCATGCAGGGCTGGGTTTCCTTCATTTTAGGAAGGGATATGGGGAAGTGTAAATACTTCATGGTTGGATGGAAAAGCACCTGAGCCATGTTCCCATATCTTGGTTTGCAGGTAGTGGGCCACTTGGTTCGTGCAGCTGGAGAGTGTGTTGATTTATTTATTATTGATGTACTTGTTTATTGTACCTATTTTGGATCTATAATGGCATGTTGCCAAAGGATTTATGTATATTACTTTATAGTGCTTGTTACCTGGATGAAGCACATGAATATGTAAGATTTATTGACATTGAGATTCATATTTTTGAGATTATCTTTTCTTGAGATATTGTGATTAAGCGGATTAATTACACCTTTTACCTTTGAATATTGTATCTAAGTGGATTATTTACTTCTTTTCTATTTTGGTTATTACGATGTTGTATTTATGCAGATTTATTTACTTCATTTATTTTTGAATTGGTTTAAATTCTTTTTACATGATTTGTGAGGCTTTACATATATAGGTTGATAAAAGAAATATTATCTATTAAGCATTAGTTAACTAGGTTTGGGGGATCATATTACTAGTCATAGAAATATAGCAAACCAATTTATAACCATATCTTGGCATGGATATTTGTTGATACAATTATCATGATAATTGGTACTTGAACATTTTCCCTTTGTCTTTTACATAAAATATCCACTATTGAGATATGGAGGACATAATCAGTAGTCTCATAAGATATTGTCCTTGTCTTTAAAATTGAATTAGGCATAATATGCATGGTATCCTTTTTATGGCATTGGTATGCAATTGCTATCCCTATCAAAGTAGGGGTAGGTGTATAAAAGTTGTATTGGCTTGGTTATGTATGGAATGACTATCACATGAATGCTATCTTACACTAGATATGGCTTTGGTTTAAAATTTAATTACCTTGGGTTACACATTAACATGATATTTCTTATATCAAGACCGAATGTGGACTATTTCAGAAGTTGGGCTAAGAGGAAATGGTCCCTCATTGGTTTTGTGGAGATCTTTGTGCTCCAAATGGGTTTCTTTTTAATTGATTTTTCCCTCCATGAAGATTGTGCTCACATCCTTGAAGGAGGACTGTGGTTTTTGGGGCAGCTCCTGCCTATTCATTAAAAGGTGGAATATAGGCTAAATTGACCCTATGAAAGAAACAATCAAGACAGTTCCATTCTAGGTGAGTCTTCCTAAGCTACCACTAGAATACTAGGACGAAGAGATTCTAGGAGGCATTGTCAATGACCTAAGTTAGTTCATCAACATGGACAATGTTACCAAGAGTAGAAACCGACTCCTTTATGTGAGGTTTTGTGATAGCGTGGTGGTTGATAAGGTGCTCATTTCTTCAATCACCTTATCTTATTAACTTGACGACTAGGTCCAACAGATTATTTATGAGGACTCCATGATTTTTTGTAACCATTGTCTCACACCTAGCCATGCTTCCCATGGATGTAGGGCTATGAAAGAAAATTAAATTCATGAAGAGGACCGGCATGCCCCTTTGGTTGTAGATTTGGTTCTTGTCAATGAAGTGGGCATTGGGTCACTTGTAGACATGACAAACATTAATCATTATTTTAGAGAAAAAAGCACATGTAGAAGCCTAGGTCAGTTGAGGACTCCCCCAAAAGATAATGCACTATTCCCAACAAGGAAAACAAGCTAGAGACCCACAAGGAAATCTCCCCTCTTATTTCAGACCAGCATCTAGCTTCCATATCTAAATTTAGATCTAAGTATAAGACTGTTGTCCAAATCCCCCTAATGAAGTTTGGTTTTAATCCATGTTGAGCAGCGATTTTCTCTTATTTTCCTGGATTTCAACCCAGTTATGTTTTGATGTCCCGGCTAGTTGGGTGGGTGTTACCGGTGGGTTGTTGTTAGTTGTTTCTTTGTTGTTTGCTTCTGTAGACACCTAAAATTGATCACATCCTAACATCACCT
Source organism: Cunninghamia lanceolata (assembly GCA_027924645.1). Lineage (NCBI taxonomy): Eukaryota > Viridiplantae > Streptophyta > Pinopsida > Cupressales > Cupressaceae > Cunninghamia > Cunninghamia lanceolata. The sequence goes on from BSBN01000193.1 coordinate 15,047,537, forward strand.
AGATATCCCCTTGTCAACATCACCTTGACACATTCACCCTAGGAGTCCCATTTATCATTCCCCCTTCCATTAGCCAATTAATTAAAGAAATTATATTTATTTAATTTATCATTATCCCTCCCACCAAATTAATTAAATAAATTATATCTATTTTTTAATAATTTTAATCCATTTTATCTATTTCCCAAATTAATTAAATATTTATTTGATTAATTTAATCCAATTTTTCCTCTAGTCAAATTAATTAAATAAATCTTATTTATTTAATTAAATTAATTTATCCTCCCACATCATCCTTCTCCAATAATTAATTAAATAATTTTATTATTTAATTAATTATCTATCCACATGTCTTCTTTGACAGGTTGTCGTTAAGTCCTAACACTTTAGTTAAAAAAATGTCGGTTATGTCGACTGGGTAGTGTCTAAGGCTATCTGCAATAGGGAATGGATTTGGACATCTCAACTTAGCAAAGGTTTTCTAAATTTCTAGAAAAAACTTTTAACAAAATAAATTTAAACTAGAAAGCAAACAATCCCAATCTATAAAGCATTTGGATTTTAATCTAGAAAGCATATAAATTCTAAACTAAGAATCAACACATCAACTTCTATCTAAGGATTCGAAAGAAACAGGTTAATCTAAGAAAATAGGAAATTTCTTTAAATGTGAACATGCACTATCAACTGTAATGAATTTCTGTAGGAGCAGGAGCTCTGAAAACTATATCATAACACACAGAACTTAACAGAGTTTAACAAAAATAATCTAAGACACAATATCCTGCAAGAGTCACACAATACTTATTCTATCATAGCACCATTCAACAGAAGTATAAACTAATGTAAAACATTCATAGAACAAAGTTTAAACAATACAGATTTACAACATTTAAAATACTTATATATCCCTGTATCCTTCAAGTGGCTAGCTCTTAGGAGATCTTCTACCGATTCAAATCGCATGCATCATTTCAATAGCTCTAAAATAATTCCATTCACATTCCCATTATTCAGAATGTATTAACTCAAAACAAAGCTCAATTGTATTCATTCATAGCATAAAATCGTATCACAGAACATAACTATCGAACATCACCTCCACACTGTATTTCATAACATAACATAATATAACATAACCACCATTTTTAGGAATCATCCCATAATCTATACTACCAAAATCCTAGATTTCAGGTGGCGTATTAATGCCACTAAAGAAGTCTTCAATAGAAAAACTGACTTTAACTAAACTAGTTATCTATTAAATTCAACATATTAAAGGCTCCGAGTGGAGCCATGAAATGTCTTAAGTGCTTTCAACAAAAAATAAAAGAAATTGAGAAACCACCAAGTGGTTGGAGGAAACACAACTAAAGTCCATGATCATGCATCTCCTAGATTTTAGGCACCCCAGAATTTCGGTGCTGCTGACTCCAGTTGTTATTACTTAGTCTATTCCTTCCACTAGGCTATACTTAATAACCTGCATAAATACATAGATATTTACACATGACCATGTCAACATTAGTGAGAAACTTCAATCAATTAGAAAACAAAGATTGTACATCATTCTATCAAAAATAAACAAACATTGCTTCTAAAATTAATAAATTGGCATGGTTTGGGTGATTAGGTAACACAAAAAGGGTTATATGGTTCATTATATAAATGAGGTTATTTATACCTCATCATTCATCCTTATCTATTTTCCATAAATAAACAAATTAAAAATTCCAACTAGTCACATGACTAACTAACCTTATCCATCCATCTTTAGAAAAGCTATAGAAGCTTCATGTAACAAGCCTTCACATATTACTCAAAGAAACTTAAGAATTTACACGAAAGTAAATAATCATGGTAAACATGAGTGAGAATTTTTTTAAAAACTAAATATCATTTGCATAATCACAAGAAATAAAGTACAGCTTTCTATATAATTTCAAACCTAAAATCATAACATAGTCGAAGATAGAATCATAGTGAAATCCATTCACATTTCATTTACAATACATAAATTGCACTTGGCATAAACAATAGTTTTACCTCATAAATTTGACTATCATAAGTCATAACATGTAGTACACTGCATCTGGAATATTGATATATGTCTTCACAAGCCTCGATGAGTCATCTGCTAAAGAGGGAGAGCATCATCTGAGTGCTTTACCTCCAACCACAGACCAGCGGTCCCCCGCACATCTTCCTTCCTGGAAGTAGCCCTACCCTTCTCAAAGAGTATAGATATAAGGAACCAACATGTTTTCCATCTAAGTCCTAGTGTTGTGTCCTACATAACCAACATGGTCATACAACTATAGAATCCTTCTAACTGAGTATGACACTACTGGTTGGGTATGCAAATCTGGGTCCACTATGAACCGACTAATGCATGCAAAGACAGATGCATTACTTTGGCCAAAGATTTAATATAAATAGATGTTCACAATGAACATAGTCATGTGTCCACACACCTCTGACTCGACTTGGAGACTATCTCATCCTATAGTTTGATTTTCATCACTTAGAATCTCTAGACATAAACTTGTTTGTACTGTAAATCTATTCTAGTCAATCTGACTTAGAACTAACCCTTAATCTAGGATATATATGCAATATATATAAGTTTAGGTAATTCTAACCTTTCAGAGATTCCCTCTTTGCATACTTGCAATTTCTAGGGTCTATGACCTTCTGTCACTCTACTCTCTGACTCAAATTTCAAACATCTTGCTAGTGCATTATAACAAGTTTCGACTATGTCTGATCTTCCACACCTGACTTTCACCTATCATATTTTGGCACAGATCGGAGCAGGAGATGATGTGGGTATTCAACAATAAGCAATTACAAAGCTGAAAGCTGCCATTGATGGATGATAAAAGCTCAAATGCTCAAATGCTCAAGATGATAATGTAGGTGCCATATGATTGCTGGATTACTAGATTGCTGGATCACTAGATTGCTGGATTGCTGGATATCTCATATGGAATGAAAGGGTGTTTATATAGGACTCAACCAAGATCAATCAACGGTGGAGATTCAGAGGCTATGTGAATGGCTAGGATAGAAAGATACTAAATTTAGGTTCCATTAGTTGTGCATGTGAAGGATATGAGTGAAAGTTGTCTTACAACACATGATTGACTGGACAAGTGTTGGAATGTGATAAAAGATGAGGAGTTAATTCAAATAAAGTATTTGAATTAGTTGGGATATGAGTTGGATATTAATTAAATAAATAAAATTTATTTAATTAATAGGATAAATGCATAAAATGGGATAAGACATGATGTGGAATTAATTAAATAAATACAATTTATTTCATTAATTGGCTAAGTGGATGAGAATGGGATTAAGATGGGATTTTAATTAAATAAATAAAATTTATTTAATTAATTAGCTAATGGATTAGTGATTTAACAAGGTGTTGCTAGACATGGACAAATTTGGGTGTCTACAACTACTAAGACTCTTCATGTCTTGCTCTATGGTTTTTTTGACCTTTCACTGTCGACCAATATGGTTTTCTCAACCTTTTACTATCTACCAATACATATATATAAACAATGTCATATCTAACATAAGAGTTATAGGTTTCCTAAATCCTCCTTGTTTTAATACTAGGGTTTAACTTCTCTAACCCAATATATGGAAATATCAAACATCCTTGTTTTCCAAAGATAAGAACATAGTTATAACAAAACAAAAGAACAAATACCTCTACTCTTCCTAGACCTCTTGACATTGTTCGACCACACATTTCACTTAGCATGCAAAAACATAGTATGTGAGGTATAACCTCATCCATACAACACCTTAATGGATGCTTCCACTTTTTGCAACTAGTCATTTAACTAATTTCATTACATCAACCCAAATAGGTTTGTCATAAAGATGACAAAATACTTTCAACCTCCTGGTCTACTTAGGTCTACTGACTTTCCATTATGACAGGTTATGGACTCGTAAGTATATTCATCCCTCAAATACATGTCAGTAAACCTATATCAATAATATTAAGTACAACAATCATGTGGAGTTGAGATTCAAATCTCCCAACATACCCAACTTAGAACAAATCATATCAAGAATACCCCACACTGGGTTAATTTTGTCTTTTATTTGATCGACACTAAAATAAGTTCATTTGAACATACATTAAGATCTATAATTTTCCATCCCCTAGTATGCCCATTCCCTTGAGTTGGTTTACTAGTTTCATTCTTGAAAACATAGGAGTAGTCAATTATGTCTCCCAAATTACTCTTCAACATAGATACTTACTTAATACTTAATCAGTCATTTCCTTGATAGTGTGGGTCCTTAATATAGTTATCAACATTCTAGGTTTTAGTCTTTTGAAAAGAACCTCTTCTTGCAACTGTAACATGGAGTCTATGACTCCCTGACATTCTATTCCCTGTTTCAGGGTTTAAATCTATTCTTGGTTTAACAATAGAGTCATGTCTAACTCGAATCTAGTCTTTCTGACTTAGACAGATTCTCAAGACACTATCATTGTACCATAGACCTTATGGAATAACTATCTACTCATAGGAACCTCTTAACATCCTTACAAAATCTAAGGTCTATGACTTGTCGACACTTATAACTTAAGTCGACATGTAATCTATCAAATAGGTTTTTATGTCAAAGATAAACATTATCATTTAGGAAATATCTCTTTTGACAAGTAAATAAAAACATTAATAATTAGGGTACTCAACCCTTCATTGTCAATCCATATAGAAATAACTAAGATGGGATGTAACCATAAAGGTACATTAAATAACTTTACCCTACTGGGTTAAATCTAGGGATTTGTCTTCCCTATTCCATCACAATGGAATAACACATTGACTTGATTTTTGGTAAGAATAATATTAATATTATAAAACAAAGATTGACCTCGAGTCTTCTTCCAACTACATGGTTGTATAAAATTTCCCAAATCAAGACTATTTTCATATAAGAGTATACCTTAGTTATATCTTAACTATGTTGGAAACAAGGCAGATAACTGAGAGGGGGGTGAATCAGTTATCTCAAAACTTTCTTACTTTTACTTCCTTTTTCTTATCTTAACATTAAGTGATATATCAAAGCATGAAAGAATAAGCAACCATAAGAACTGAAATGAAATCAACACACATAACACAAGGATTTTTACGTGGAAACCTTGTTAAGGGAAAAACCACAGGGTGATTAACCCAAGATTGTATTCTCTGTTAAAAGAATAAAGAAGTACAAATGGCGCTTGCCAGTTAGGGCTCACTGCCTAAGCACACTACTCATAAGAGGCTCACTACCTACTAGAGAATTACAGATGATAACAATGTGTTTGAACTGATGAACAACATCTACATATGCAAGAATTTAGTTATGGTTAGGCTCAGTATACCGATCTAGCACATTTCATTCTTCCTCTGCTTAGTATCACTTTCCTATCATATTTCAAGCTTGGATTACTGCCTTCACACTTCTCTCTACTTTTCTTCACACTTAATCCATACTTTCATCACTTTCACACACCTAAAGCTTGAATCCATCGAGTATATATATCCGCATCAAGAATTTCCAACAACTTTCTAGTCGGCAACAAGAACACTTAGGATATTTGCAAGTTATTGTTCTATCGGTTGAATCCATACTTGATTGATGATGCACACCAAAAACTTAGGCATAGAACTCATTTCCTATGTCATCCAAAACATATAACACTTCAAGTTACCTGATCAACATCTTCTGCACATCCAGATTGAGGTTTGATACCCTGTTGCCCAGTTCTTCCTTTGTCTGCACTGTTTAACTGGATTCCGATACTTAGATGTTCATATCTTTCACATGCTTTGTCATCAGAGGCTAAATCTCTAGAATACAATAGTTTAGGTACTCATTATTCATCCAAATCTGCAACATGTTGGGTTTCACCATCAGAGAGTTCTGGCCCAACTATCAGACCCTACCATATGCTCTATTCTTGACTACCAGACCAACCTTCCTTCAATCTGACTTCCGATATGAGTAATTTACATACTGCGGATGAGTGAGATATACTTTGTTGCCATCAATGACAACAATTATGAATCCTAGTAGCGTCTCTTGCCAACAATCTCCCCTTTTGGCATTGATGGCAACACTTAGTGAAAAATGACTAAGTGTCATTGTAACTCGCCCTTTGCTTGTGCTCCATCTTTCCATACTACTTACCGGTGCTTCCTTTATGCTAGATTTCTCATTTTTCACTGCTCTTCACTCCCCCTTTGACATCAATGGCAAAGGGTGGGATCTGCAGACCAAAATGTACAAAAATTATATAAGGCCGCATATGTACATACAATCCATAAGATAAACTTACATATACTTAAGTATATCTGCAAATGCAGTTTTCAACTGTACAAGCTTTATGGCCCAACTTCTCTTCATCCTATCCAAAATGGAGATGTGTCCACTCAACAAAAATGCATATGCTTCTACCCTCTTCAAATCTGTTGGATCACTGGTCTGGGCTGTACTTTGAGCATCTACTAAGGCTTCATGCATTATCTCTAACTTAGGGATGATTATCCCTCTAAGTTCACCCATTCTGTCCATTATATTCTTCTTTTTAACCAATTTCTTTATTTCATTTGTTATAACAACTGCTTGGCATTCTTGTCCTACTAGAGAGGTAGTAAGAGGATCAAAATTCTGAGATAGATTTGTCAGTTTTCCTTCTTGTTCTTTCATTTTCTTCTCAATGTCCTCTACAACTTTAGGCCAGGATAAACAAAAATTTTATATATCTCCACCATCCTTAAGAGCATTTTCAATGCTCTTTATGCCAATGTCTAGGCTTTTTCTATCATTATCAATTAGCCCTTGAACTTCACTGAATCTTTTTCCCAAGAATTCTTTCCGGACCTTAGTTTCTGCTGATTTTTCTAAAGACTCAAAATGTGTATTTATAGAATTAATTAAGTTCTTTAGATTACTGAATGGAGAGGCAAATGGATCCTTTTGATAAGTAGGCATGATCTTCTCCAACACTCTGGATGCAATACTTAGCAGCTCATAGTCCTTCATATGAGATTTTAGGAGTTTTTCTTTAGCTTTGGCCTGAGCAAAAGATGTTATCTTCATTATCTGAACCAGAGAGAGAGAGTCCAGATTCAGTGGTCCTTGTATCAACTCTGGTTCATCTAATTCCACAACTTCCTTGTCCAAGAAACTTTTCACTGCTTTTGCAGTGTCTCTTGTACTCTCCTCTTCCTTTCCTTTGGGGCATCCAGATTGATTTTCTTGTTGCCACCAATAGTATTTGTTTCTTCTTTCTACACTTCCTCTTCTAGAGCAGAGGAGTTTAAGGCATCAGATTGTTCTTCATCAATTTTCATTAATCCTTCAACATCCATGTTAGATGGCTCTTCATCAATTTTCTTTAATCCTTCAACATCCATGTCAGAAGGCTCGTCATTTGTTTCCTCTACAATGGGAAGATTGAACCTTTTCAAGGCACTCTAGAGAATTTCTTTTGTCTCATCAGCAATTTGGTCAGTTTCTCCAAGCATGAGCTTATTCATTATGGACTTGCTCCAGAATTCTTCTTTGGCATCCTTGAAAACCATGTCCATTTGTTTTTGAGTGATAGATGGACATAATTGTATCACTATCTATTCCTGGATCTCCAAGTCTTTTGCTTTTGCACTTTCTTTTCTTAATTCCAAAACTTCTTCTAAGCTCTTAGGAATCAAGGAAATTATTTCAATGAAAGCTTTGTTATAAATGTTCAGGTACCTTGCCATTGCTTCCTCAAGAATTCTCTTGTCTACATCATTGTACTCATCATAGAATTCTATTACCGGCTGTAGGTTTCCATCCACAGTGACTGCTTTAATGATGTCTTCAATTGAGAGAGTGGGTCTCTCAACAAACTCTTATGTCTTATGCTCCTCATCAGTCCTATCATTCTTGGAAGGTTTGTTCCTGGCTTTCTTGAATTCTCTGACCTCTACATCTGATTTTGTCTCTTAATCATCCTTAAGGCTCACATATGTTCTTGTGGCCTTAGACTTCTTTCTCTTTTCTCCTGTAATAGATGGTTTGGTTACCAGTTTAGCAGTCTTTGAGCTTTTAGGAGAGTCAAGGACAGAACTCCTGGTAGATCTTTTCTGGGTAGAGGCTTCCACCGGAATGCTTTCTTTCTTTGATTCTTCCCTTTCCTTTTTAATTTTCTCTATTCTTTCTCTATTTGCATCTACTGCCTCCTTTGTTATGCCAAACTTCTCAGCAAGTTTTTCAACCTCCCTTCTTACTTTTCTCTTTGTTTCAGGCTTCCTTAATTCAACATGTATTTTTATGTTTAGCTCCTCAAAGGTGCCAAACCTTTCTACTTTAGTGTCCTTGGGTTGGCTTAGCAAGTGTTGAACATGTATTTCCAATATGTTTTCATCAACTTCATAACCCATGGGCATTACCCATACAATTCTTGGCTCAACTGCCTCCATTAGGCATTGATCTGTGTCAACCACGAAGCAAACTATCTTTGTATTTCTCAACTATTGATTTTGGTATTCTTTCTCTTGCATGCATCATACTCTGGAAATTCTTGAAGTAACTCTAGAGAGTTATCGTTTGGGCTTGTGCATCACCGAGTCCATACAAATAATCTCTGATTTGAATTGCAATAGGTCTATCATTTGTCTAGATCAGACCTTTTGACCCGGGTAACTCATTCATGTAATAGAAGAATAGACACAACACCAGATTGCCATACTTGAAGGAATTTTTCTTATATTTCTTAATCATCTGAAGATTCTCCATCATTTGATTCAATAGAAGCTCACACAAATCATAATCTGTATTTTCTCTCACAATCTGATATGTAGTATAGATTGCTATACCAGGTACAAAATTTTCCCTACTTGAGTGGTAAATCTTGTAGCCAATTATAATTGATGCAAACTTGACATCTGAATCAGTAATGTCATCTATAGTCATTGCCCTCTTGTCATATTTTGATCCGGTGGCTTCTGTTATGGTTTGTTTTTTCATAGATTTGAGTGCAGGAAACCCACTAGCTGAGTACAATCTGGTTACAACCTTGATGGCATATTTGGTTATCTTAAATGGACTCATTAGCCACATAAAGTTATCATGCATCCTACTTAACACATACCGGACACATTCGTCCTCTGCAAAAGATGGGAAATGTATGCAATGTGCAAAGTGCTTGTCTTTTAGGGCCTTGAATTCTAGTTTGAGATCAAGATTCTCACTTCTTAACTGTTTACAGTATATTTCCATCAATTCTAAGTCTCCAAGTTCTTCAATGTTTGCATGAATGTAAACCCTAATATCTTCTACATGCAGAACACCGTACGGGATATCAGAAAACGCACCCAAGGGATCAACTTCTATAGATTTGTGAGGGTGTTTCTTGAATTTTGGTCTCGGCCTCTCAGTGACATTCACAACCATAGGAGTAGCCATTCTAGCAATGAAATTCAGAGAAATTTTGCAGAGAAGAAATACCTTTTTCGCCTTAGGGTTTGTTGCAACTTTCAGAGCAAATTTCTGCTTGATTTCAATCTTCAACTTTAACTTGAGTAATTTGCAAGATCTCTTCTCTCTTCTTCGTGTGTGCAAAGTATTGTAAATGATGAATGGAAATCCTTTTATCCTTGCACAAAAACCTAATTCCCCATTGCAATAAATGCACACTTTAAGTCATCTGGTTACCCTGTTTTGAGTGAATTTCTCATGAATCATTGTGCGGATCTTCAAATTATCATCTAAGTGAATTGACAATATAACTTCATCATTTCAAAACATGCCTCTAAATCCGTAGACCATAAAATTGCATTTTCAGATCATACCAGATCTGTTTGTGTAATTCTATTTTTACTAGATAGCTATCGGAACCTGATCTACTCATAACTTCTTCAAATCAATATGCAGATTTCTCAATCTTTAACTAAATAATTTTTAGATGAATCTCCAAATTCTCTTTAATTCACAACCTCTAATTCTTACTTAATGTGCCAAATTCAGGCAATTACTAACTGGCTGGGAGAATTTGATCTTCTTTGCAGCTCCCCCTGAGCCAGAGCTCACTTTTAATTTCCTAAAGGATTATCAACATCAAATTCTGGTGCGGATCCATTACCAATGTTCATCACACTTTTCTTTACCGAAGTCTTTCTCATCTCCTTCTGAATCTCATCCACATTTACTTTACGTTTGCCTTTGTCTTGTTTCTAATCATGTTTTATCGGACCTTTTCCATCATGATTTCTGCTCCTGCAAAATGTAGCTATATGACCAGATTTATTGCAATTGTAACACACAACATTTCCTTGCTTATTTGTTTGATATCCTCTTGATCTGCACTAATTAGCCATATGTCCCATTCTATTGCATGCAAAGCATCTACAATTGAAAGAATTGTTCATTTGCATATTCTGCATTCATGAGATTTGTGACCATACCTTTTACAATTAAAACATTGACCGGAGAAGGATGGATTATTTTGATTCATTTTGCTCCTGCACTGAGTTGCTTTGTGACCAAATTTGTTGCAGTTGAAGCAGCTTCCATTGAAAGATAGATATCTTTGAGCATTAGGTTGTCTTACTAGGGGTCTTCTAGGCCTATTTCTTTGTCTTTTTGATCCAAAGTTCTTTTGACCAGATCCAAATCTTTCACCTTTCTCATATCCCAAGACATGCTTATCATCTACCCTCTTTTGACTTTCAAGTAGTACTTCAAGTTTGGTTGAGCTTATCTTGAATTTTTCTCTATATTCATTTACAATTTCAAGACCTTGTTTAAGAGTGTCAATCTGTCTCTCAAGTTGTTCTTCATTGTATCTGGCTTCTTCAAGATCAGACTCAAGATGTCTAATTATCCTGTCCATTTTGCAGCAATCTTCTATTTTCTCCTTGAGGGATTGTTTTAAGTTATCTTCAGTCTTTCTCTTTTCTTCAATTTCTTGGGTAAATTTCATAACCCCTTATTCCATTTCACGTCTTAGCATAACAACCTCTTTTGATAGCTTTTCACATAGCTATGTTTTCTCATTTAGGTCCTCATCAGTATTATTGGTTTTATTCTGATCTGACAACTTATGAAGTAGTTTCTTTCTTTTTTTTATGGAATTACTAAGTTTTTCTTTCAGCTCATTGATGAAATCATCAACCTCCTTAAGTCACTCTCTCAAATTATTGACTTCAAATTGGGATTGATCAAGATCATCTAAGGCAGACTGAAGTTTCTCTTTCATACCATATGCATCCTTTGAGATTCCCAGATCCTCCTCAAGTTGTTAGGCTTTTTCTAAGGGACTTAGCTCTGATACCAATTGTTGGAAACAAGGCAGATAACTAAGAGGGGGGGTGAATCAGTTATCTCAAAACTTTCTTACTTTTACTTCCTTTTTCTTATCTTAACATTTAGTGATATATCAAAGCATGAAAGAATAAGAAACCATAAGAACTGAAATAAAATCAACACACATAACACAAGGATTTTTACGTGGAAACCCCGTTAAGGGAAAAACCACGGGGTGATTAACCCAAGATTGTATTCTCTATTAAAATAATAAAGAAGTACAAATGGCACTTGCCAGTTAGGGCTCACTGCCTGAGCACACTGCTCACAAGAGGCTCACTACCTACTAGAGACTTACAAATGATAACAATGTGTTTGAACTGATGAACAACATCTACATATGCAAGAATTCAGTTCTGGTTAGGCTCAGTATACCAATCTAGCACATTTCATTCTTCCTCTGCTTAGTATCACTCTTCTGTCACATTCTAAGCTTGGATTACTGCCTTTGCACTTTTCTATGCTTTTCTTTGCACTTAATCCATACTTTCATCACTTTCACACACCTACAAGCTTGAATCCATTGAGTATATATATCTGCATCAAGAATTTCCAACAACTTTCTAGTCGACAACAAGAACACTTAGGATATTTGCAAGTTACTATTCTATCGGTTGAATCCATACTTGATTGATGATGCGCACCAAAAACTTAGGCATAGAACTCATTTCCTATGTTAGCTAAAACATATAACTCTTCAAGTTACCCGATCAACATCTTCTGCACATCCGGATTGAGGTTTGATACCCTGTTGCCCAGTTCTTCCTTTGTTTGTACTGTTTAACTGGATTCTGATACTCAAATGTTCATATCTTTCACATGCTTTTTCATCGGAGGCTAAATCTCTAGAATACAATAGTTTAGGTACTCCTTATTATTCATCCAAATCTGCAACATGCTGGTTTTCACCATCAAAGAGTTCCGGACCCAACTGTCAGACCCTACCATATGCTCTGTTCTTGACTACCAGACCAACCTTCCTTCAATCTGACTTCCAGTATGAGTAATTTACGTACTGCTTTGTTTCCATCAATGACAACAATTATGAATCCTAGTAGTGTCTCTTGCCAATAAACTAAAGGTTCCAAACATAATTAAACCTCGACTAATTTGGTTTGATTCCAAAAAAGGTAAATAGACTATATCAATATGCTATCCACTAATATTCAAAGTCCAAGGTTTCTCTCTCTCTTACAAAATAAGGTATGTAGAATCAACAATATACAAGTGTTTTCATCTAAACTTGTAGGAAAACATCTCTCCCGATGTACCCTTAAAAGCAAAGTATACTCATAAAGATAATACTTACTATTTAGAACTAAACTTGTTCTTTACAATCATAAGAATACTATTTCCAAAGTATCCTAGACATGCAAATTCTACATTGTCTTAACTATATTGTTCTACAATGTAACCTACGGCTTGTAAAGATTATAAGACATATTTACAAACTACTTTCTCAGTAATCAAAAGAAACATATACAGTATGAGCATTTATATAGATTTCATACGAAGAAGCTTCTCAACTTATGCACTCTTAATTTCTCTACCTAGACTTTTCATACGACCCCAAATATATATATATACAAGCTCTCTGATTAAACTTAATGTATAAAGTATGCAAAAATATACTTATATCGGCTGCTATTGCTTAGTTACAGACCTCTCTGTTTAACTATAAAAATAACATGCAACTTACAACAATAGGTATCTAGAGAGAACTTATATAATACTGACTAATTCTTATAAGAGAGCCTTCGTTCTCATACATTAATGTAATTCTAGAGTCAAAATAGTTTCACTCCATCTAGAAATAAGTAGAATTCATAAGGTACAAATTCGACTCTTACATGCACGCTTCGCAAATGCAAATTTGAAGATACACAAAATGTGATAGACAATGCCTTACCAACTTCACCATTATTCTCATGTCAACCTGTGTGTTTTATCACCTCCTATGATATCCCTCAGCTCTTCTATTCTAATAAAAACAATATCTCTTTCTCCCTCTCTCGCCTCTATGAGTCTTGATGATATACGGTCACTTCTATCTTTTCATTAAGACTCAGCTCCAATTTGTTATTTTTGCTTTCCCAAGCCGCGAGAATCTCCACAATAAATGCCTCTCAATGCTCTTATCTTGAGCACGCAATGAGAGGGGAAGTGGGTGTTAAAGCACCACTCTCTCCAACAACCAATGACTCATAAACAGAAGCATTCAATGCTCTCGATTTGGTTTAAAAAGAAAACTCTTCCATAACATAGGTTGTTATCTTTTAAAACCAACTAACAACCTACCTCTCAAGAATAATGACGCAATACTAGAATAATAAAGTATCTATATAGTGTCAAAAGGAATTACAATAATGTGGCATAAACTTACGCACAAGCGTGATTGGGTCAAGTCCATCTCCCCTTCACGTATAAAAGAAAATCATGTTGATTTCGAATAAACAAAATACAAAATTTGACATTAAAACTATTAACATGAAACACACTTCTATTTTCCTTTCCAACAACATTATTGTGGACGTAAATGTATTCTTGTTTATGATGCAAGGGATGTTATTTTCGTTGAAAGGTCACATTAGTCAAAAAATGACTAACGTTCAACATTGACAATGTCGATTACACATTGCCGATAAGGGCGTGGTTCGGTGGTTATGTTACTCGGTTGTAGTGGTGGCCACCAAAGTTCAAACCTCTGTTGGGCCAATGAGCTCACAAGTGTTACGCCTTCGCTGGGCCAATGAGCTTGCGAGTTTGAAGTGTTCTTTCTTGGGGATGAGGTCCCCTGTGTTGTGGTCTCATCAGTTCATAGCTCTGGGCAAAAGCGTTCCATGGAGCCAGAGGGCATGTCGTACCAGCATCAATGGTCACGTTAAAAAGTTTACCAGGTGCATTATCTTTTTTTTTTTAAATGTCAATTACACTATAAATGACTAAACTGTCATTAAAAGAATCTAAACGACATCGACAACTTGTCGAGTCGAGAAATAAACTTTAACAAAAAGGGGGTTGAGTACCACTTACCCGACTCAACTAGGTTCACTAATTTGCACCAACACAAGACTTAAGATGGAAACAAACTATTCTTTTCCTTATATCTATTCCCTTATCTCCAGTGATGCTCTCCATCCCTTTCTCGGAGGGGCAAAAACATGTTTCCTAAATATAACTTGCAATCACCAACCCGTGATTAGTATATCAATAATCATTTCATAATCCTTATGAAATCATAACATCTTGACAACATATAAACACATGTCAATTATAATCAAATAAACATAACTCATGAAAACATTGATTTTTCCTAACATTTTTACTAAACGTGAAATCTTTGAATCATACCTAATCATCTACTAATTACTTCAAAAGTAAAAAGTAAAACATAGTCAAAGTTAGAGATGTAACACTTCCATCCTTATCCATAATTCCACCTCTTAATCTCATTCATCTTTTGTACCTCTTAATCTTATCCCTCCATCCCTCATATCATTAATTTATAAATCAAACATCAATCAAGCCATTTTGATGAGGACCTTTCAAGTAAAGTTATGATGTTGGTGTGAGCAATCAACATATCATTATCAAGAGCATATATAGTGGAGCTAGGCTACATTCCATTATCGCTCTATTAAAGGAGAAATAAGGGTTATAGGTGAAGATATTGTGTGTGCATTACTTTATCTTCTATGTTATTTACCTTAAAAAAATTGTCTTCATCTTGGCATGCTCGATGGGACCCACGTCCCTTGATCTAGCTTGTTTTTGCAGGTTTTGTTAGCTTTTTGTTGTAGGTTTATACTCTTTTAGATAAATTTTGGGGGTGACAATTTGTAGGAAGCATCCTACGTAAAAAAGGACCTCACGGTTGTATCCGAGAGCCCCAAAAACTCTAGGATCCATATAAATTTTGTCATATTTTGTTGTATGAAAATTTTTGAAACTTTTTTAGGACCCTAGAGCTCATAGGTCCGTCCAATATGGATCTCATACATCCATATAGTATGATGGCTTTGCCTAGCCCACAGGATCCATGAGTTCTATTGCATGCTGGAAAATCAAAAAATTCATGAGTTCTATCATATGTTTGAAAATTTAAAAAAATCATCGGTGAAATTTAATGTTTTAAGCATTGGTTAGTTGGAGAATATTCATAGGTCTATTTCAGAATATTCATCTCCACCAAGTTGGTCTAGCCCTTGTTGGCTGAAGAGAACCAAGTGCTAAATCCCCCATAGGACCATCGGTTGTGGGCTTATCGGCTCCCCTGGTAATATAGCCCACGGTCATCTTAGTGACCAAACCCGTCCCACCCAGCCATCCAGGGACTGATCCACCTACAAACCCTTCAGTCACATTAGTGACCTATTCCTCAGCCCCTAAGCCTTGTAGCCTATCACCTTGACCCCTGGTCAAATTCGTGACTGGGGGGCTAGTGCTTCACATTAACTATTACAGCCCAAATCACAACCTTAACTACCAAACAACTAAACCACCACATGTGACGAGCCCTACTCAGACCGCTAGCAGTTAACCTAACTGCCAGGCAGGGATCTCCCCTTCATAAGTCTTATAACTAGCTATTTTTTAAGTTTCTCATAACTTTTGCAAATTGTATCATATTTTTACAAAAATACATTCATTGGAAAGATGATTCGATAAAATTTGTAGTGGAGTAGGCCTCTTCATCATATTTGATTAGAATAAATAGGTATAATCATTTGAACTTTTTGTTTTCTTGCAAACATTAATCTTGCATATCTTTTGCATTTCAAATCAAAATTTGACAATTTTTTTGAAATTACAAAGAAAATCATGAGGAATCTAGTGGTATCATCTAAACTTATGTATCTTATCATCCATTTTTATTCTTTTAGATTTAATAGTTTTGAGCTAACACACTTGCTTTGTAGCTTTTACTTGTCAAAGGTCAAATGCTCTCAAACTACTAACAAGTTTGTTGTAGGATTTGTTGGTCAAAGACTTGTCATTTTCAAAGCCTTGTGTTTGATTTGTTTTGTGATCTTGATTGTGATTTGAGGTGTGTGTATGCTCTTCCCTTGTGTTGCAAAATGATTTTGGGAATCACAAGCACCCTTTAGACACATTCATTTTCACAACACATCACTTTCTAAGGTTAATTAATCTTGCTTGTGTGGATCAAGTGTGTGTGTGTATGCTCGGATCAAAAACACCTCTTGGTTTAATTTTTTCACCTAAGGTGTGTTAGTGTGCGTATACTCTCTCCTTGTGCTTCATGTGAGCTTGGAGATCAAAAAAACCTAACATTAACCTTTCCCTTTAGGAGGCCTGCTTGGGGATTTCATCACCCTAAGGGATGACCTCAACCACATGTTTTTACATGAGTGTATTAAATGGGGAGAGCAAAATTTGTACCTTAATCTAGCCATCATCATGTCTAGAACAACCTTGGGGTCCCTGGTGATTCAAGACATAGGGTGAAGTGATCATCCGAGCCTTTGCTTTGGTCCCATGCTTGTAAATGGGCTAGTGTTCACAAATTGGATCCCACGTACCTTGCATATATAGAGGGACTCTCTTAGAGGCTTGTTCATCCTAATTTAAGACCTTTCAACCATCATAACTTGTGGTACATCACTTCTGGGAAGGAGAAGTGCTCACATGTACCTCTGTGGGTGAGATAGAATTAACTTTGGGAAAATCTTTTTGCCCCCAAGGTAAGAGATTTCTCGTGTATGTGGGCTATCCCTAGCTATCCATTCCATGGTAGATGGTATTAATAGGACGGATGTCACCATTATGATTCCACAAGATTTTACACACCTACTTGAATAAGCTATGGTGTTATTGTGTTTGGTGTATGTTTTCATTTGTTAAAACCCATGCACTTCCCTAATCCAAAATCTAAATCCATTGCAAACTTGTGCATGTATGTGTGAAATATATTGTTTGCAAAATTTCCTAAGGTCAAGATTTAAGCAATCCCAAATCACGCTCTAATCATCCATTTTCATTCAAATCTAATTTATCCACCTCATCCAATCCAATCCAACTTCATCCTAATCCTCCTAATCCAATCCACCTTATCTCCTAATCCTATCCTAGTCATCCCTATCATCTTAATCAACTCATCCCAATTATTCTAATCATCCTAATCACCCTATCCACATCATTCCAATTCATCCTCAGTCCATCCCTAAGACATCATCTAGGACTCTAATCCTAATCAAGTTATCCAAATCCAATCAAGGTCTTAATCCTTATCCTAATCATCCTTCATCCATCCATCCATAATCCACGTTATAATCCACTATCCTAATCTAATTTCATCATTCATCCTTATCTTAATTCATCCTTCATCCATTATTTGTTGGAATTAGGCCAGACAACTGAGAGGGGGGGTGAATCAGTTGTCCCACAAAATTAAACTTTCTTTCTTTTTAATCTTCTTTCACAACTTGCAAACATATTAAAGATGTAAACATTGAAGCATGAAACAATAACACGAGAAGAAACATAAATAACACACTTGACACCAAGATTTTTAACGTAGAAACCTAGTTAAGGAAAAAACCACAGTGGGGGTTAACCCACAAAGATTATACTCTGTTAAAAGTATTACAAAAGGAGAATGCACATGCTTTCGGGCTCACTTCCCAGAGCTCACTGCTCAAGAGAGGCTCATTGCCTACAAGAATGATTATAGAAGGATTATTGATTGTTTGAACTGATGAGTAGCATCTACCAATGCAAGAATTCAGTTATGGTTAAGCACAGAATACTAATTTTACACACTTCATCTTTATTCTACCCTGTTTACTACTCTGCAATAATCTAGACCTCAAATCTCTTCTCTTTCACACTTCTATCTACCTTTTTCATACTTACTCCACATTTGCATCACTATCACACACCACAATACTTGAATCCATCGGCTATATATATCCGCATCAACAAATTCAATCTCCTTTCTGTCGGCCTTGTGAAGAACTTAACACACAATACAAATACTCTGTTTAGTCGGCTAAATCCATACACAAATAAAGATGCGTACCAGAAATAACACTTACAGGTCACAATACATGTCAACCACTAACATTATATCCCATACGCAACTTACCAAAACACTTCTACTGGATCTGCATAGGGATCAAACACAAGTCGGCCTGTTCTTTACTAAATTATTTTGTCATATTAGGACTCGGTACTCAAATGCTTATAACTTTTAATCCCTTTGTCACCAGAGGCTAAAATCTTGGATTTGTATTGTCCTAACATACCTCTACACTCCCTTAGATCCGCAACACACAATGATTAACTAGAGAGATCCCCTGACCAAAATACTGAACTCTACCATATACCCTGTTCCTGTCTATCTGAACTGGACAAATCTTGGAACTAACTTCTGGTATGATCTGATACTATACTACGGATGTGTGGAATGGACTTAGTTGCCATCAATGACAACACATGACATGTCTTGCAGTGTCTCTTGCCAACAATCTCCCCCTTTGGCATTGATGGCAACACTTAACTTGAAAAATGACTAAGTGTCATGACTGACTCCCCCTACTGTGTACACTTGTATATTCTTCCACTGCTCCCCCTATGATGGATTCTTCATTTTCTTTCATTTTTCACTGTCTCTCACTCCCCCTTTGACATCAAAGGAAAAGGGTGGGATCCACAAACCAAAATATTCACAAAAAATTTGTATATAAGGTTGCATATGTACAAATAATCCATGCATTATATTTACATGAACTTGAGGATACCTGCAAAACTATTTTTCTACTGCACAAGTTCAGAGGCCCAACTACTTTTCATGCCATCCAAAATTGAGTTGCGGTCTCTTAGTAGAAATGCTTGTGTTTCTGCTTTCTTCAAATCTGAAGGATCACCTGTCTGGACTGCAATTTGAGCTTCTGATAAAGCAGTAAACATTATTTCTAACTTGGGGGTAATCAATCCCTGGAGCTCACACATTCTCTCCACAATATTGTTCTTTTCTTTAACAAGCTTCTTTATTTCATCAATCAAGTTGATTGCTTGACACTCCTGACTTACTGGTGAAACTGTTAGAGGATCAAAATTTTGAGATAAATTTAGCAATCTTTGTTCTCGCTCCTTTGTCTTCTTAATATCCTCAATAACTTTGGATTGAGATAGACAAAATTTGTATACATCACCTCCATCATTGAGAGCATTTTGAATACTCTTTATACTGATATCAAGTATCCTTTTATCATTCCCTATTAGGCCATTTAGCTCACTAAATCTCTTATCCAAAAATTCATTCTGAATTTTAGTCTCTATAGACTTCTCAAAGGACTCAAAATGTGTACTTATAGAATTTACAAGGCTCTTTAGATTTTTGGAGGGAGAATCACATGGATTCTTCTGTAAAGTTGGAATTATCTTCTCTAATATACCAGATGCAAGGCCTAACAACTCATTGTCCTCTATGTGGGATTTCAATATCTTTTCACTTGCCTTAGCTTGTGTAAAAGATGTTATCTTCATCATTTGGGCCGGAGAGAGAGTATCCAGGTTGATTGGTCCTTGAATCAGTTCTGGTTCATCAAAATCTAGCATCTCTTTACTCAGGAAACTCTTCACTGCATCTACAGTGTTTCTTGCCACAATTTCAGGGGCATCTTCCTTTCCTTGAGTTTTCTCAATGACAGGACTATTTTGTTTGGGTGCATCAACATTTGCACCATCTTCTGCTTTATCTTCCTTACCTTTGACTTTTTCTTCTTTCTCTGCTTCACTTTTCTATGAGTCATCTGCAGGGGGATTATTTCCTTTGTCCTCACCATTTGAAATCTATTCCAGAGGATCTTGTGTAGCAATAGTATTCTCATCATTGTCTTCTTTTCTAGATTGATCAAGAGGAGTTAGAGTATCTCCTGCATCATCAGTTATATCCACCATCTCTGGATCTTCCTTGTTTATTTGCTCCACTTCTAAAATAGAGGAGTCATCTTTTCCATATTGTTGCTCATCCTTTTATTACTTTTCTTCATCTGGGACTGTTGTGTCATCAGCAGGCTCATCTATTTTCATTTCTTCAATATCTGAGATTGATGAATCAATCCCATCATCAGTCTCTTCCTCAACAAATGGAAGATTATGTCTCTTCAATGCACTTAGAAGTATTTCCTATGTTTCTTTAACTATTTCATCTAATTCTCCAAGCATCAGTTTGTTCATTCTCTTCTTTCTCCTGAATTCATCCTTCACATCTTTAAATATCATATTCATTTGAACTTGAGTGATCTGAGGGCATAGTTTTATTAGTATATGTTCTCTAAGCTCTATATCCTTGCTTTTTGCATTTTCTTTCCTCAACTCCAAAATCTATGCAAGACTTTGAGGGATCTTAGAAGTTACTTCAATCAGGGCCTTATTATATATATTCAGATATCTAACAATTGCTTCTTCTAACACCCTCTTATCTGTATCACTGTATTCATCATAAAATTTAGTTATGGGTTTCAAATTTCCATCCATAGTGACTAATTTTATTACATCTTCCATAGAAAGTGTGGGCTTCTCAACATATGTATCTGTCTTCTGCCTTTTGCTTGCCATTTTGCCTCCGAAGGGCTTCTCCTTAGTCACCTTAGCAGCTTTTGTTCTTTCAACTCTTTACATCAGCATCTGAATATGTTTCTTCTTCATCAACTTTTGTGCTTGTTGTACCCAACCAAATTTTTTGCTTCATCAAGGCATTTTGAAACAAGTCTAGAAAATTTTTCGTCAAAAAGTCAAAAAAGCAAAATTTCTAAAAATAGAAAGTTTCTAAAAATAGAAAGTTTCTAAAAATAGAATCTCCAAATCAGGTGTCGCGCTTGATTCTCGTTGGTCGATTTTCCTTCACGATCGGCACGATTCAGACGAAATCTTCAAACGACCAAGTTTTCTCTACTAGGTCATTTTTGCTTTTTCATAAGGTGAAGCATGAGCTCGAAAGTCATCAACATAGAAAAGTTCACCTGCCAAATCTCTTCGACAAGTTTCCAACGTTGTTTCAACAACGCAAAACTGACAAACGGCCGTCGACTCGACAATGCACGCAAAAAGATGCAAGATGGATCCAAGGTGAAGTGAAAAGTTGGAAAATCAAAAAATTGGCTAACTCTGGTGAAACTGGGCGCCCCAGGAGGCTAGGGGCGCCCATCCTCTCCAGTGTTAGTTTTTTTTTCACGTTTTTCGAGAAACGTCAAAAATCCTTCCGTCAGCTCCTTTCTGGTTGGTCAAATTTGGTCAAAAGTCAGTCGAAGCCAGGATTTCATCACAGAGATGTTCAGACTACTCAGATCACCCTCCATCCCGCCTCGACAGTCGTCAGAACGACCAAAATTGAAGACCGAACAGGAGTTGTGGACACGAAAATTGAGAAAAGGTACAAAATTAAAAAATTTTGCAAAAAATGGCTAAGTGTTGACAAAATGGGCGCCCCAGGAGGCTAAGGGCGCCCATCCTCACCAGTGTTAGTTTATTTTTCATGTTTTTCTCAAGAAACGCAAATCTCCTTCCGTCAGCCCGCTCCGGTTCAGTGTTGATCAGTTTGGCACATTTTTCGAGGCAAATGAAAGGTACAATCAGCTCAATTTTCATCAGGCTTGCATATTTGCTAGATCATCAGACTCATTTCCATCCCATTTGATAGAAATCGACAACCAAACAGAGGTCAAGTGCCTCCGGAATGCACACGCAAACCAAGAAATTGAAAAAGTTGAAAAAACTGAAAAAATGGCTAAGTGTTGGGAAACTGGGCGCCCCAGGAGGCTTGGGGCGCCCATCTTGAGCAGTGTTAGAATATTTTTGTATTTTTAGTGTTTTCCGACATGCCTTGTTATCAATCTTCGCCCGTTGGCAGTTTCAGGGAGGTCAAACTTGGTCAAACGATGTCAGATCGTCGAACGGAGGCAGGGGATGGAATCTTAGTTGATCAATCTTCAAAATGTCAGGATCAGTTAGCTTTTTCAATTCATGATAACATTTTTCCACCTTGTCAAAGTCGGAGACAGGCCATATTTGAGTCAAAACGAGTGTTGAAATGTCAAAAATGAAGAAAATTTTGTTAACACTTCTTCCAACTCGCGCATTTGATGACATCATCAAAGAAGATATTTTTTGTCATCTTGCACATGAAGCCATAGGCTCCTACAAAATAGGGATTCTTCCTATTTGAAGATTTTTGCTTTAAAAGTTGCTTTCTTCATGGATGAGGATGAAGTTTTCTTCTCACACAAGTCAAGCTGCTTTTTCGACCAAAAGATTTATAAAGACAATCTTTGGGCTTCTTTATTTCATTATTTTTTGCAGGTTGCATCCAGAGGAAAGATTTTATTTTTCTTTCAACAGAGATTCGAAGACCCAAACCAGGTGCTTTTTCAGTTTTCTTCATAGATTTGGGTTGAGGAAGAAGAGAGGCTTGCTTTTTCAGGGTCCTTGTTTCAAGGAGATCATTTTTCAGAAATCCGACCAAAGCTTTTTCAATTTTCGTTGAGATGGGTCCATCCAGATTATCATTCTCTTGAAGATTAGGAGTTGTGCTTTTTTTCGGGAAACTATTTTTTTCTGCTTTTTCGAGAAAATCTCTGCTTTTTCAAAATCTGACAATCTGGGTTGCTTAGAAACGGAATTATCTACGAAACCCATGTGCCAGCTTTTTTAGCTCACACCCTACTTTTTCTAAAAATCAGCAAACAATTTTTAGCCATCTGTTCAATACTTTTTCCAACATAAGCGTGTTCACAATTGATTTTCAAATCTTCCAATATGCAGTACTCTCCAACACAATTCAGGCACAAAACAGCATTGGTTCATGATTACCTGAAAACTTATGAAATAGACTTGCATAAAGTACTTCCGGTAATCAATTTACACTCCTTGGAGGATGCAGGAAATAATGCCATCAGGAATCTTGGACACTCCGGTTTGCTTGCAGCGGCATCCTTTCCTATCACCGTGCAAAGTATCGAGTTTGTGATTGCTTGTGTGACACATTACAACTCGGTCACAAGAGAAATTCAGTCGGGTGATGGACGTGTGCTCTACAGCTTGAGGCCAAACGACATTGAAAAGTGCTTTACAATACCTATTTGGAGAGAGAACTTAACTGTTTCACTTGAAGAATGCAAGAGGGTTTGGAATAATGATAAGGAAAAATACAGAAAAAAGATTGGTCAAAGGTGGTTGAAAGAAAAACAGAATATTATGCCAAAGAACGTTGAACGTGGAGAATTCAAGGAGGAGCATGCAATAATGATTACTCTGCTAAGTCGTATCACGGGTCAAGCAGATGCAAACAAATTTTAGCCTTAGATGTTTTACATCATGTCCCAGATTGTTGACGGAACCGAATTCTATGATTGGTCGGCACTAATTAGTGATTGTCTCCACCAACAAATAATTAATTTTCAAAGGGCTCATGAATTCCATATGATATCATACCTTGTGTATTTGATGGCTTTTCAAGGTCAATTCAGAGGTTTGAATGTTGTTGGAACTCTAGGTACTCAGCATGTGTATCATCATTTCCCGCGGTTAGAGATCTCTCAAGCTGAATGACATTACAGGCGGGTGAATGATGCATTCTTGATGCATGCAGTGCGAGACATGGACAAGGAGTTGCATATACGATTTTCTGTAGAGGCTAGAATAGCAATGGCAGAATGGGCTGATTGGTTTATCTAATTTCCTACTTTTTCCTACATCAGAGTATATGGCTTCTCAGGAGAGCCAACCATGTTGCCGCGATATCCTACAGATGAAATAGCATTTATGGAATTTTTGAGGCAAGCTTATCAAGTGCATACATTTTTGCGTAGCAGACGCAAGACTGCCTTCAATTTTCCACTTGGGATGAGTATTTACAGATGTAGATCTGGAGCAGATGCCAAGGCAATCAGTAATGAATCATCCAGATATGGTCTTAAGTCTTTCGACAGGAGATCTTCATATGATCCCCGTGGTGTCTATGCATCACATCTTGGTCAGAATTGTACACACAAGTTTGCAGTTGAAGACTTCTGGGCTAATTGTGCTGATGAGTATGAAGTGCGAATACGCAGTTACAGCAGGTTCACTCTTTAGCAAATGTCTGATATCCTATCAGAGGACATAGAGGGTTTGACAGAGAGTGGTGAAGTTCTACTTCCCACGTATTTCAGGGATCAAATTGAGCAACAACCGTTGCCGCTAGTTAATTGGTCAGTAAAAGAGAGTACTTCCATTGAGGAGAGAACAAGTCGAGTGGTTAAAAACAATTTGATATTCTTGAAGACTAAGCGGAAGGATGATATTCCAGTAGCAGAGCCACCAGTTGTGCAACCATCAGAACCTTCCACTTCCAAGCCAAAACAAAGAGTAAAGGCAATGAGTGTTCTCCCAGAGGGAACAAAAATGGCAAAGTTAAAGAGGAAGAAAGACGAGTCTCCAGCTCATGTCCAACAAGAACATCCACCAATTGAACCAGAAGCTCCTGTTGAAACAACGCCGCATGATGAAGTGTTACCTTCAGATCAGGTGTCTCCACCTTCACCGATCCCTTCTCCTATTCACATAGATTCAGAGCCAGATTCACCAGTTCGCAACTTTGATGCAAGCATTGATTCATCAGGAGCTGATGAGGCGAGAACCGAGTTTCCAAGAGAGGATGGCTCATCCTGGCTTGAAAACATTCTGGGAAGGAAGAGAAGAAAGCCCTCATATCAGCTGGACTTAACAGAGCTAAAAAGCGTCTATCAAGACACACCAAACAAGCAGCTGAAGAAGCAGATTCGCATTGAGAAGAATGCGGATGGAGAAATCATTCTTGAGACTGCAACACCTCCAGAAAATAGAAGTGCTAATGATGTCGAGGTTGATGACTTCACAGTTGTCAAAGCTAACCTTGGCAGAAGTACTTGCCATACAGATGTCAATCTCTTTGAGGTTGCAGTAGATAGCTTGAAGGAAAGGGTGTTGAGAGATGGAGAAGACAAGACAGCTCTCAAAGCTGAAGTTCGATAGTTGCGGCAATTATTTCCAACCTTTTCCATGGCACTTCACAGGTTGATTTGCTTCTTCCACCGAGTCTTGGATCACCAGCCGATCAGCGGCATTTCAGTAAGTTGGTCCTCTATGGGAGGCACATGGACAGTTGGGTAGAAGAATTTGTGACCAAAGGGAGAGTTGTACTTACAGGGCTTTATCAGTTGAAGTACAACGCTCATGATTTACGCCAAGGCATACAGGGGTCACAGTAGATCATGGCAAAAAATAGACCAGTGTTTGAGATCATTATCTCCGACTTGAAGATTACACTTGATACTGTTGATTCAGCTGAAGATAAGAAGACAGTTTCTACTTGGAAAGTGCAATATCTTTTCACAATAAAAACTTATGACAGTATGATTTCAGAGTTGACAGAATGGAAAGAAAAGGTAATCGGCATCCTCAAGTTCGTCAAATCTTTTGTCTCTCAGATCCCATGTTCATATGAGAAAGAAGATGGTACCCTGTATGACCTCAGGGAAGTGCAAGCAGAGTTCCAGACTCTCATCCGCAACAACTTTAATGATGATATCAATGCCGGCAAGATGAGTCGTCTTGCTGCAATGTCAGTGAAATTTGACAAGGCTGCGGGTGAAGTTCACGAATTTCTTCAGATGGTTGCCAATGGTGAAGAAATGTTAGAGAATCAGAATATTATTCTAGAGAGTATCAGTATTCCTGGTAGAGATGCGGTCACTCACTTTTTAGAAGATATTGTTTCCCAGAATATCGACGGATGACATCACCAAAAAAGCTAGAATGTTGATGAGGATGCATTCCAAAATAAAGCAGCTTTAAAACATATGCTTTTTGTTTTAAAGCATGTGCTTTCATCCTAAGCTCATCCATTCTATATTTAGAAAGAAAGCACCTTGTGATAGTTGGAATCTTTTTGCTTTAAAGCAGATTACTTTAAAGCATTTGTTTATTGTATCTTTGTCTTAGAATAGTAATAAAGCTTACGAGTTGGCAAGTTAGGGTTAATCAAGGAGATTTTAGGGTTCCCTACTCCTTTGATTTTAGTATAAATAAGGGCATCCTTGCCCATTGTTTGAAATGGTAGTTGTGATAGCAAATTTGTTGTGCCTATTCTAGCCTGCAAACATTGTTATTCCAAGTGTCTGTTCATTTGTGTTTAGTGTTCTCCGGTGTTTGATCGCTTACTGTATGCCTACCTTTTGCTGCAGTCTGGCTGTCCTGGAGTTGTATTAAACTTTTTGATATTGAATAGAAATCTCATGCCTACTTTGCTCTGATATTCTATATCGATTCATCAAGTTTTCGTCGTCAGATGTGTAGCTTCTGTGGCTTTCATTTTCAGCTTTCATCATTAAAGTACTCTTAGTCTTGTGGTGTAAATCTAGAGGAAAACTACTTGAGTTTTTGTGTTTACAATCATTCCCCATTCACTTTCAACTTCCTTTGCTCTGAATTTACTCAGGAGGTTGAAAGCGTCATTAGTCTATGCTAGTTGTAGTAGAAGTTTTATTAAAAAGGAAAAACCTCTTCTGCAGCGTTTAGAGTTTTATAACCTTGTGCTCTACAGCTAAGAATCAAAAAGAAGATAGGCGAAGTTTCATTCAAGTTATCTTTTCAGTGAACATCAGCAAGAAAGGGAACTCCCCCTTCCAATAGGAGAGCAGTTTATCTATGCATAGCTGTCCGTTTCCAAATCGCATACCAGAGGTGCGAATTGAAACACCAACAGTGCTCTTATAGGTTCTTGTGGCCTTTGTTTTCTTTCTCTTTCCTCCTTTACCGGATGATTTTCCTTCCAGTTTCTTAGGAATTGTAGATTTTGGGGAAACAAAAGCAATAGTAGAGCTTCTAGTAGTCCTTGATGTGGAGGAAGATTCTATTGGAGCATTTCCTTGTTTCTTGTCCTGCTTCTCCTTCTCTGCCTTTTTAGTTCTTTCCCTGAATTGCCTCATAGCTTCCTTTGTGAGGCCTAGATTTTCAGCCAACTGCTTAACTTCTTTTCTTACTTTTCTTTTGGTTTCAGGTTTTCTGAGCTCATCATGCAGTTTTACACTTAGCTCCTCATATGTCCCAAATCTTTCAATTGTCATGTCTTTGGGCTTGTTCAAGAGATGTTGAGCGTACATATTCAAGATTTTTCCATCTACTTCATATCCCATTGGCATGATCCAAACAGTTCTGGGTTCTACTGCTTCCATTAAGCACTGATCAATGTCTACCATAAAGCATATTTCATTCTTCTACTTCTCAACAACTGATTT
The DNA here is from genome assembly GCA_027924645.1 of Cunninghamia lanceolata. Taxonomy (NCBI): domain Eukaryota; kingdom Viridiplantae; phylum Streptophyta; class Pinopsida; order Cupressales; family Cupressaceae; genus Cunninghamia; species Cunninghamia lanceolata. The sequence goes on from BSBN01000193.1 coordinate 15,075,190, forward strand.
AGGGATTCTTTCTCTAGAATGCATCATATTCTAAAAATTCTTGAAGTATCCCTAGATTGCAGTTTTCTGTGCTTTATAGTCACCAATACTATGTAAATGATCTATGATCTGAATAGTAACTAGCTCGTCATTAGTCCATGCACACCCTTTACTCCAGGCACCTCATTCATAAAGTAAAAGAATAAATATAGAACCAATGTACCATATTTAAAGATGTTTTTCTTGTCTTTCTTAATTTTGCTCAAGTTCTCAATTAGTTGGTTCTGTAACAACTCACATAGATCATAATCTGTATTTTCTTTCAACATTTGATATGCTGCATATATAGCAGTTTCGAAGACAGAATTCTCCCTGCTGGAGTGGTAAATCTTGTAGCCAATCACCATAGAGGCAAACTTAACATCTGATTCTATAATATCATTGATAGTCATTACCCTTTTGTCAAATTTGGCACCGGTTGCATCTGTTACAGTCTAGTTCTTCATAGATTTTAGCATCCATGGAAAACCACCAATTGAATTCAACCCAGTCACAATCATAATAGCATCCTTTGTAATTTTGAATGGTTTCATTAGCCACAAAAACTCATCATGCATTCAGCTTAAAACATACCAGACCCATTCATCTTCATCAAATGTTGGAAACCCCATAATCTAAATGAAATGTTTGTCATGTAGTGCCTTATATTCGGGTTTATGTTCATGATTTTCATCACTCAAATGACTCTCAAACAAATCCACATACCTTGAGTCCCCAAATTCATCTATGTTCGCATGAATATAAACCCTAATATCTTCAGTATGCAGTACACCATATGGAATACTTGAAAATGCACCTAATGGGTCAACTTATATTGATTTGTGTGGATGCCTTTTAAATTTTGGTCGAGGCCTCTCAGTAATATCAACAACCAAAGGTGTAGCCATTGCAAGAAGATTACAAGTTCAAAGATTCGCAGATAAATATTTTTTTCACAAAATTGGGGTTGACGGATAAATTCACCAGTCGCACTTCAATTCTTTGTAATCTCAGCTCAGACACTATTCTTCTTGCTTTCTTTGAGTGCAAAGTGATTCAAATGAGGATTGAACAGCTTTTTATGCTCCACAAAAACCTAATTTGCCTTTGTAATAAATGCTCTGCCCTAACACATCTGGTTACACTATTTCTGCATGCAATCATTCCTCAATTGCTTTGCAATTAGTCACATTAGCTTCTTTTCTTCCAGAAGTTTCTTGGAAATTTATGTAATAAGCTTCTCAAGCTTCATTCATTGTGCTAGATTCAGGCACCTACTTACTGGCTGGGGAAATTTGATCTTCAATGTAGCTCCCCCTGAGCTAGAGCTCCTGATTTAATTCTTGGATGAATTGTCAGCACCAGATTCTGGTGCGAACCTATTATTATTGTTCATAACACTTTTCTTGACCCATGTCTTGCTCATTTCATTCTGGATTTCATTCACATCAATTTTGTGCTTGCCTTTGTCTTGTCTCTGCTCATCCAGTTTTCTCTTTACCGGACCTCTTCTTCCATTAGGCCTACTTCTGTAGAATCTTGCAATATGACCAGATCTATTGCAATTAAAGCAACCAACATTTCTTTGCTTATATACTTGATTTCCTCTTGATCTACACTGATTAGCCATGTGTCCAAATTCATTGCAAGTAAAGTAGTAACCATTGAAAGAGTTGTCATTTCCTCTATTGTTAGAGTTATTCATTGTCATACTTCTACATTCATTTGATCTATGACCTTACCTCTTACACTTGAAGCATTGACTGGAGAAGGATGGACCATTTTGATTTACTCTTCTTTTGCACTGAGTAGCTCTATGACCAAATTTGTTGCAATTAAAACAATTTCCATTGAATGATGGATATCTTTGAGCATTAGGCTGTCTTACCGGAGGTCTTCTAGGTCTGTTTCTCCCATTCCTTGGTTGAAAATTTCTTTGTCCAGATCTGGATCTTTCACCTTTCTCATATCCAAGACCATGCTTGTCATCAGCCTTTTTCTAACTTTTGAGTAGTGCTTCAAGTTTAGCTGAGGTTATCTTGAACTTCTCCTTGTATTCATTTGCAACTTTTAGGTCATGTCTGAGAATGACAATTTGCCTTTCAAGTTCTCTCTCATTGTTTCTACTTTCTTGTAGATTAGACTCTAGGAGGCTAGCTATTCCATCCAATCTATAGCATTCTTTAATTATTTCTTTTAGATTTTGATTCAGGTCTTCTTCAGTTTTCTTCCTATCTTCAATTTCTTTGGTTAGCCTCATCACCCCATATTCCATCTCATGTTTTAGAACAACAACTTCTTCGGCTAACTTCTCACATTCCTTTGTCTTCTCTTTTAGGGCCTTATCCTTGTTGTTGTCTTCATAATGATTTCCCAGTTGAAGAGGATGTTCCTTCCTCTTTTCATTGGATTTACTTAATTTTTCTTTTAAAGTCTCAATGAAGTCTTCACCATTTTTAAGGTTCTCTTGTAGCTCTTTGACTTATGCTTTGGACTGCACAAGATCTTCTAAAGCAAGTTTAAGTTGTCCTTGGAGGTTGTATTCATCAATTTTACTATCTTCCCAGATCTTCCTCAAGCTGTTAAACTTTTCAAAGGAACCTTGCTTTGATACCAATTGTTGGAATTAGGCTAGACAACTGAGAGGGGGGGTGAATCAGTTGTCCCACAGAATTAAAATTTCTTTCTTTTTAATCTTCTTTCACAACTTGCAAATAGATTAAAGATGTAAACATTAAAGCATGAAATAATAACACATGAGAAAAAACATAAATAACACACTTGACACCAAGATTTTTAATGTGGAATCCCAGTTAAGGGAAAAACCACGGTGGGGGTTAACCCACAAAGATTATACTCTGTTAAAAGTATTACAAAAGGAGAATGCACATACATTTAGGCTCACTACTCAAGAGAGGCTCACTGCCTACAAGAATGACTACATAAGGATTACTGATTGTTTAAACTGATGAGTAGCATCTTCCAATGCAAAACTTTAGTTTCGGTTAAGCACAGAATACTGATTTTACACACTTCATCTTTATTCTACCTTGTTTACTACTCTACCATAATCTGGAACTCAGATCCCTTCTCTTTCACACTTCTATCTACCTTTTTCATACTTACTCCATATTCACATCACTATCACACACCACAATACTCAAATCCATCGGCTATATATATCCGCATCAACAAATTCAATCTCCTTTCTGTCGGTCTTGTGAAGAACTTAACACACAATACAAATACTCTGTTCAGTCAGCTGAATCCATACAAAAATAAAGATGCGTACCAGAAATAACACTTGCAGGTCACAATACGTGTCAGCCACTGGATCCAAACATGGATCAAACACAAGTCAGCCCGTTCTTTACTAAAATGTTCTATCATATTAGGACCTAGTACTCAGATGCTTATAACTTTTAATCCCTTTGTCACCGGAGGCTAAAATATTGGATTTGAATTGTCCTTACATACCTCTACACTCCCTCAGATCCGCAACACACAATGATTAACTGGAGAGATCCATTGACCAAACTATTGAACTCTGCCATGGACCCTATTCCTGTCTATCTGAACTAGATAAATCTTGGAACTGACTTCTGGTATGATCTAATACTATACTACGGATGTGTGGAATGGACTTAGTTTCCATCAATGACAACACATGACATGTCTTGCAGTGTCTCTTGCCAACATTATCATCTATATTCCACATCATAATCCACTATCCTAATCTAATCTCATCATTCATCCTTATCTTAATTCATCCTTCATCCATTATCATCTATAACCCAAATCATAATCTACTATCCTAATCCAATTCCATCATTCCTCCTTATCCTAATCATCTTCTATAAATTTTTCATCTATAATCCACATCATAATCCACTATCCTAGTCCAATTCCATCACTCCTTATCCTAGTAATCATACTCCATCCATTTGTCATCTATAATCCACATCACAATCCACTATCCTAACCCAATTTCATCATTCATCCCTATCCTAATCATCTTCCATTCATTATCATCTATAATCCATATCATAATCCACTATCTTAATCCAATTTCATTATGCATTCTTAACATAATCATCATCCATCCATTATCATCCTTAATCCACATCATAAATCCATTGTCGAGCCTAAGCCAATTCCTTCATCATCATCTTAATCTAATCCATATATCCACCTAATCCTATTTCAACTAAATCCTAATCTAATACATTTGTTCCTCATTCCAATTCAATCACCCATTATCCATCTATACATTTCAATCATGCATCCAATCCCCAATCCTTAATCAAAAATCATCCTTTGAAAATAAAAAATTTGGTTAAGGACTTAGCCTCCCTCAACCCCATACACTTTCATCAGGGTCTTAATCATAATCTATCCAAATCATCATCAAATTCCTTTTCCCAAGGATCCTATCCCTAATCCACAATCATCCACTTCAAATCCACCCAGCATAATAGAACCTGCAAACAAAAGGGTGTCCTTATACCTACCAAACTACTTAGGATTTTCAGTTATGTCTGAGTCAACTTGCTTTTCTTCAAGGAAATGCTCTTGTGATACTAGGGGCTCTTCAAGTAAATCTAGATATGCTTTATATTTTGGTACAGTGAAATTTTACTCTAAGGCTTGAGTATTTTGGTGCTCTTTGGCCATAATATGTGTAGGACTCAGAAGATCAAGATTTATTTCTGTATTTTGGCAAAATAGCTTTTGTTGGTCCCAAGAGATGGAATTGGGAGATGGTGAGGGAGATGAAATGGTGAGGACGACATTATCTTGGAAGAGGCATGAAATATCAAGGTCTTCAGAGGAGGTATTGATGTTCCCATCGAAGTACTTTCAACAACATTAGAGAGTTCATCATGACTTGTAGAGGGAACATGAGGATCCTTAGTTTCCAAGCCTAGCCCAAAGTGATTAGAGTGTACATCTATGATAATGGCTCGAGATGAAAGGCATTATGTAGTTCATATTCACCACAAACTTTGTCAACAATTTTGACCTTAGTGACCTTAGGAGCTTGGAATGATGATGGAGTGGAATTAAGGTCATTATTATGGATAGAAGATGTTGAAGAGGTGATTTTATCTTTAGCGGATATATCGGTAGTAGGACAAAAGTTACCTTTGCGATACGCAGCTTCCATTTCTTGACAATATGCAAAAGGACAGTGATCATCCTGGATAGTAACTTCTATACCATTATAGGGAAATTTTATACTAACATTAGGTAGAAGGAATGGCTTGCATTGCATGAATTCATGGACGTCTAAGTAGGATATTGTATGGTAAGTAAAGATCTATGGCATGGCATGTGGTTGGTTGTATGACTAGTCCAACTTGTATGGGAAGTCATATGGTTCCTTCTAATTCACACTCAACATTATCATAAGCTTTGATGGTAATGACATGTGGATGTAACTCAGCTATAAAATATCCCAATTTGTTTATTAACTTCAATGTACCTAGATTCAAGCTAGATCTGTTATTCAAGACGACATGCTTAACTTTGTGCTTAGAAATTAGGACCTCTATATGAAGGGCTTCATTATGAGATAGGTTGATGGAAGGCATGAGATTATTGGCTAAAGGACAGCTAGTAAGTGGATGAAAGGTGACTCACAAGAGCTTGGAATTGTGTAGGATCTATATTATTAGGAACTTAGAATTCTTGTAAGGCTCGATCCAATATAGCTCTATGGACAAGGGAGGCTTTAAGAAGTTCTAAGATGGATATTTGTGTAGGTGTCTTCCCAAGGTAGTCTAGGATATTATAACGGGAGAGTTGGGAAGATGATGAATAGGGTGGAGGTCCTAGGAGGGTAATTGTGCCTCATCTTATTGTAACCATACAATTAAGAGATGGGTCTTTTATGGTAATGATGGCAACTTGTGAGGGGTCATATTCAATACGTCCTACGACCAAATTGTAGGTGTGAGGGACCTTATTATATCATACATTATTGGCATGATTATTTTGGGAATGGTGTTGATTGGAGATTGATGGTGAAGTGGATGAACCATGCTTTGGAAGAGGATCTTGGAAAATACCCATTTGATCATTGGATGAGGAATGGCCTATTACTTGTAATGTACCTTGATTAATAAGATCTTGGTGTTGGAAATATTGTCATTGATGTCAAAGGCACAAAGTCATAAGTAAGGTTATTGATTTCAAGTTCAAGTATGAGGAGTTAATCATTAGAGAGCAAAGCAAAGTACATCCGTTACACCTTACCATTGAAGAGAATTGGTGGTCGATTTAAAGGATAAAAGTATCTTTCAATTAAAGATTTAAACATAATATTAAAGTATGTACAAGAGAAAATAAGACCCATAATATTGGTGCCTAAAGGAGATATGATTTTAAAATAAAGATTTAATTTTTTACTAAGAGGGTCAACCTCTTAAACATGGTTTGACTTCATACAGACTGACTTCATGCAACAAGTGGCCAACCTCCAAGGAATGACCGACTCTCTATATTGAAACATAGGCCGACTTTATAAAAAACTATATGGTCGACCTTATAACAAGCACCAAGAAAAAGGAATAATATATAAAATGATGTGCATTGATTATAAAAAAGACTTATAAAGCGATTTTAATGAATATTATTAGTGGTGTGATCTACTTTTTGTGCAACGATTATATATTTGGTTTAGAGCAGCGATTTGTTAAGGGAAGAGGAGTGACTTGTTTACAAGAGGTGTGATTTGTTTATGAAAGGAAAGAAAGCAATTTCAAGAGTTGCATCCATTATAGAAGGTGGTGATTATTGTGAAAGGGTATGTCTCTTGCCCTCCTTGAAGACATAAGAGGTAAATGATTTAGTTGTTTTAGAGCAAGCAATCATTGAATATTTTCTAAATATTAAGGAAGAGGAAGAGCAGAAATATGAAGATTAAATCTAATTTATATTGAAGCTATTTGTGTGATAAAAGGAAAGGATATATGTTAGATGATTGAATTGTTAATATTCAGATTTGAGAAGGAATAAATTTGTGATTGAATCATATTTGTGTGGATTGTGAAAAAGAGTAGAGTGTGAATCAGATTTGTGAGAATTGTGAAAGGATTTACAGTTTGGATAAGATTTGTCTAATGGAGTATATCATATTAGCCATCAGAAGGATAACTAGATTGGAGCCTATTAGATAAGGGTTGGAGGCTCTTGCTGAGTTGGAGCATAGTGTTTGTAAAAGGTTGAAGTCTGTGATTCTGTGATTGGAGATTGAAGTCTCATGTGAGTTGTAGCTCATTGATTGTATGTAAAGTAGGTTGGATCCTACAAGAAGGAAGAAGAAGAGAAAAATAATATATAAGCAATATTTTGCCATGATTTTCTCCAAAAATGGTTTCCATGTAAAATCATGTGTTGTCTCTATGTTTGAAATGGCTAGATCTTACTTGAGTATTTTTTTGTGGTTAAGTAAAGTAGAGAAAAGAAAAAGTTTTATTATATATTGATTTGCCCCCCTCTCAGTATAACTAAGTGCTCATCAATTGGTATCAGAGTAGGTTCCTTCGAAGATAGCCTAATAGCTAGAAGGTAGATCTAAAAAGAGTACTCATGGCTAGAAGAGAAATTTATGGCTTCTCATCAAACAAGGCACCATTGTTTGATGGAACTAATTATGCAATTTGGAGCGTAATGCTGAAGACATATCTTAGTGCCTTAGGGTATGACATTTGGAAAATTGTGGAAGACAGATATTTTATACCTTCTACTCATCTTACAAACAAAGATGCTAAAAGAGAAAGTGAGAATAATTCAAAATCTATGAATGCCATATTATGTGGATTGTCTGAGACTAAATTCATGAAGGTGATGTATTGCAAATCTGTAAAGGAAATATGGAATAAGCTAAAAAACATTTATGAAGGGGATGACAAAGTGAAAAAGGCTAAGCTTCAAACTCACAAGGAAAGATTTGAAAGTCTCAAAATGAGTGAAGAAGAGAACATAGCCGACTATTTTCTTTGAGTTGAGGAAATTGTTAACGCCATGGCAAGACTTGGTGAAATGATTGAGGAAGCAACTATTATATGAAAGATCTTGAGATCTTTACCAATGAGGTTTGATTCTAAAATCTCCACAACTGAAGAAATGAAAGACTTGAACAAATTGACTAAGGATGATTTGCACGACACTCTAAATGCCTATGAAATGAGGATTGATGATAAACCATCAAAAAGAGAGGTGGCTTTCCAAGTAACACAGAGGAAAGAATAAAATCTATGAATATGATGATGAACCTAGTGAAATAGATGAAGAAGAAGCTCACTTCATGAGGTGGATGAAGAGAGGCATAGGTAAGTATCCAAGTAAGTCTTCTTTAATTTGTTATAGTTGTGGAAAATTTAGACATTTTGCTTCTAGGTGTCTGTATGGAAGGATGGTGAACAACAACTATGATAGTATGAACAGAGGAAGAGGTTATCAACCACCAAGGGAAAATTATAATTAAAATCAATTAGAGAGAAGGAATAACTTTCAAAGACAAAAGGAGAGCCTTTACTCAAACAAATATGATGATGGGATGGAAGAAAGTGATGAAGAATTTTATGGTGATCAAGAAGAAATAATGTTCATGGCAATAGAGATTCAAGATGATAGTCAAAAGGAAGATAAAAAGGACATGTAATATTATGTTGAAGAAGTTGACCTTTTGGAATAAATTCACCTAGAATATGAAGAGGTTCATTCGCTCAAAAGAAAAAATTCAAATTGGAGATCAAAAGTTTAAGAAGAGATGTAATCCAAGGCTAAGGTTTCACAAGCCCTTGAAGAAGCTAAGAAAATGATTAAGGATATGCAAGTACAATACGAGGAGACAAAGAAAATTGAGGAAGAAACCGAGAGAACAATCCAAGACCTAAGAGTTAAATGTGAAGAAGCAAAGAAGATTGAAGAAGGAATGAAAAAATGGATAAAAGAAAAGGAAGAAAATTGTGAGAAATTGGAAGCCGAGATTGTGTCTCTAAGAAAAGAGTTGGAAAAGACCATAACACAATTGAACTAAGAAATGAAGAATGTGAAAAGTTCAAAAATTTTGGAGGAAATTATAAATGCTCAAAATCCCACATGTGACAAGAGTGGGATTAGATATGAAGAACAAAGTTCAAAAACGGATGATACGATTAAAGAAGATAAGAAGGACGATCCAAAAACATATTCACAAACTGTACAAGGATCCAACAAAAATGAAGGGAACAAAAGAAAGGAAAATTAATGGAAAACCTTGAAAAGAACATTTAGATAGTCTCTCCCATGAAGGCAAGTAAGTAAACAGGTTCTATCATTCTTTCCTTGGCTATTATTTCTTTTGCAATCAATTTGGGCATAAAGAAATAGATTGTAGGTTAAATTCTATAAATAATTATAGGCATAGAACTATGAACTATAGTGCATATGCTAGAACTAACCCTGCAGGAGACAAGATAGGAAGATTCAAAATGACAAATAGAAGTGTCAACTCATTTGCTTTGCTCCTGAATCCAAGCATTATATGCCACAAATGTAACAACTTGGGACATCTGGCAGACTATGTACAAGCAAATTCGTGGAACCTTCTAAGTTGAACAAGAAGGTAGAACAGAAAAATGAAGGTCTTAAGAAATGGAAGAAGAAAGAGAAGTCAATGATAGTTCAAACCACTCTCCATGCTAGAAATGAAAGTGATCAATGGTACATTGCTAACAGGTGTTTGAGACATATGATCGGTGATAGGAGTAAGTTCATCACCCTAAAGAGGGTCAATGGTGGAATGATGAAGTTTGGAGATAATGCATCAGCAAGAATCTTCAGAAGGGGATCTCTTAGTTTGGACAATGGAAGGACAAGGACTGAAAATGTGTTGTATGTAGAAGGACTTAAGCATAATCTATTGAGTGTGAGCCAACTATGTGACCAAGGGCACACCCTTACATTCAATTTTGATAGTTGCGAGATTAGTATGGAAGAGAGAAGAGTTGCCGAATCCAATCATGCAAAAAATAACATGTATATTCTAAGTGATATTCAAGGAGAAAAATGTTGCATGGGAAGAGAAGATGAGAGTTGGTTATGGATTAGAAGATTGGGACATCTAAATTTTGACAATCTTGTCAAAGTTAGTCAAAGAGAAGCCGTGAGAGATATGTTGGTAATATCAAAACCAGCAAATATCATTTGTAGAGAATTTTCTAGTTGGGTAAATAGACAAGAGTAAGCTTTTGGTCAAAGGAGCATTTTGCATCACAACCACTAGAGCTCATTCACACAGATTTGTGTGGACTCACTAGAACAAAGGGATTTCAAGGGGAAATATATTTCATGTTACTGATTGATGATTTTTCTAAAATGACATGGGTCACATTTTTGAAGGAGAAATCTGAAGCTTTGGATAATTTTAAGGCATTCAAGGCCTTGGTGGAAAATGAAATGGGAATGAGGATTAAATGCCTTAGATCAAACAGAGGAGGAGAATTCACATCAAATGAATTCATAGATTTCTATTAAAGACATGGGATACGAAGATAATATTCAATAGCATGAACTCCACAAAAAATAGAGTGGTTGAAAGAAAGAATACAACCATTCACTTGATGGCCAAAATAATTTTGAACGAATCAAGAGTTCCTCACATGTTTTGGAAAGAAGCAGTACATACTGTAGTCTATATTATTAATCGGGCTCAAATCAGAGCAAATCATGACAAAACACCATATGAGCTATGGAAGGGAAGGTCTGCATCTGTAAGGTATTTCAAAGTATTTGGAAGTCTGTGTTATATAAGGAGAGATGAAGAGGACTTGGGGAAGTTTGACACACAAGCAGATGAAGGTATATTTTTGGTCTATTTGACGAAGAGTAAAGCCTACAAATTTTATAACAAAAGGTTACATAAGATAGTTGAGAGTTTACATGTAAAGGTGAATGAGGAAAAGAGTCATGAGAATGAGCCATATGAGGATAGCTATCATGATGATGAAATATATGAGGAAGAAGTGGAGAAAATTGAAGATAAAATAATTTAGCAAAGGAACACCAAGGCACCAACAAAAACACCATCAAAGTTTGTTCAGAGTAACCACCCAGAGAATTTGATAATAGGAGATGATGGGGTTAGAACTACAAGAAGAATGATGAATTCTCAGGAAGATAAAAATGTTCTTTATTATCAAAGATTGAACCTAAGAACTTAAAAGAAGCAAGTGAAGATAAGAGTTGGATAGAAGCCATGGATGAAGAGCTGAACCAGATTGAGAAAATGATACTTGAGAACTTGTCGCAAGACCCAAGGATAAGAATGTAATTGGTACCAAGTGGGTGTTTAGAAACAAGTTGAATGAAGATGGTCATGTCATGAGAAACAAAGCAAGATTGATGTGTAAAGAATATGTCTAGGTTGAAGGTGTTGATTTTGAAGAGACTTTTGCTCCAGTTGCTAGGATGGAAGCCATAAGGATGTTCTTGGCTTACTCTAGCTTTAAGAAGTTCAAAGTGTATTAAATGGATGTCAAGTATATGTTTTTGAATGGAGATCTAGAAGAAGTTTACATTGAACAACCAGAGGGGTTTTACTATCAGAGAACAAGGACTATGTATGCAGGTTAAAGAAGGCACTTTATGGGTTGAAACAAGCCCCCAGAGCATGGTATGCAAGGCTTGATAAATATCTTCAATAACAAGGGTTCAAGAAGGGAGTGGTAGATAGCAATTTATACATCAAGACTATATGTGATGATTAATTGATAATAGTAGTCTATCTGGATGATATAATTTTTGGAGGAAGTGATGATAACATGTGTCAAGGATTCACTATGGAAATGCAGAAGGGATTTGAAATGTCCATGCTTGGAGAATTATCATTCTTTCTTGGTTTGCAAATAACACAATCAGAGAAGGGAATCTTCATTTCACAAGCCAAGTATGCAAAGGAGATGTTGAATAAGTTCAGGATGGAGGGTTGTAATCATGTGAGTACCCCCATGATAACAAGATGCAAGTTGAGTAAAGATGATGAGTAACCTGAAGAAAACCAAATACTTTATAGGTCAATGATCGGAAGTCTTTTGTACCTAACAGCATCAAGGTTGGATATCATGCAAGCAATTGGAATGGTACCAATATTTCAGGCAACACCTAAGGAAACACATGTTCAGGCAGTGAAATAAATACTATAATATTTGAAGGGAACATTGGATTTTGGTTTGTGGTATCCTAGTGATAAGGATTTTACATTGGCCACATATATAGATGCAGATTGGGCCAGTAGTGTTGATGATAAGAAGAGTACAAGCGAAGGAGCTTTCTTTCTTGGTGAAAATCATGTATCATGGATGAGCAAGAAGCAAACATCAATTTCCTTATCAACCGCAAAAGTAGAATATATAGCAGTAGCAGCATGTTGTACTCAAGTATTATGGATGAGGCAAACATTGAAAGACTTCAAAGTGGATTATGATCATCCTATTACTATATTTTGTGATAATACAAGTGCAATAAGTATTTCAAATAATCTAGTGATGCATTCAAGGACTAAACATATTCCCATCAAATATCAGTTTTTGCTCGAGAGCAGATGGAAGAAGAGCAAGTTAAGTTGGAGTATATTGCCCCAAAGGAGCAGATTCCAGACATATTACCAAGCCACTTCCAAAGGACACATTTGAGTATTTAAGGGAAAAGTTGGGAGTAGTCCCACGCTCATCCATTCATTAAAGGGAAGTATAGATTCAGGGGGATCTACCCACAACATTATCTCGTAGCTCCATGGCAAAGAAAGTTCAGAGATAGTTGGAAGACCCTTTACCATTGATGTCAAAGGGGGAGATTTAGAGCAAGGGGGAGCTCGAGATAGGGGGAGCAATGTAGAAAAGAAGAGTTATATTCAAAGTTGGGTTGACATCAATGACAAAGGGGAGATTGTTGGAAATATTGTTATTGATGTCAAAGACACAAAGTCGTAAGTAAGGTTATTGATGTCAAGTTCAAGTATGAGGAGTTAAACGTTGGAGAGAAAAGCAAAATACATCCATTACACCTTACCATTGAAGAGAATTAGTGGTTGATTTAAAGGATAAGAGTATGTTTAAATTAAAGATTTAAACATAATATTAAAGTATGTACAAGAGGAAATAAGACCCATAATATTGGCGCCTAAAGGAGATATGATTTAAAAATAAAGATTTAATTTTTCACTAAGAGGGCCGACCTCCTAAACATGGGTTGACTTCATATGGGACGACTTCATGCAACAAGTGGCTGACCTCCAAGGAGTTGTCAACTCCCTATATTGAAACATAGGCTGACTTCATAAAAAACTATATGTCCGACCTTATAAAAACAACCAAGCAAAAGGAATAATATATAAATGGATGTGCGCTAATTAGAAAAAAGACTTATAATGAAGTAATTTTAACGAATATTATTAGTGGTGTGATATGCTTTTTCTGCAACAATTATATATTTGGTTTAGAGCAGCGATTTGTTAAGGGAAGAGGAGTGACTTGTTTACAAGAGGTGTGATTTGTTTATGTTGCATCCATTATAGAAGGTGGTGATTATTGTGAAATGGTATACCTCTTACCCTCCTTGAAGACATATAAGAGGTAAATGATTTAGTTGTTTTAGAGCAAGCAATCAATGAATATTTTCTGAATATTAAGGAAGAGGAAGAGCAAAAATATGAAGAGTAAATCTGAATTATATTGAATCTATTTGTGTGATAAAAGGAAAGGATATATGTTCGATGATTGAATTGATAATATTCAGATTTGAGAAGGAATAAATCTGTGATTGAATCAGATTTGTGTGGATTGTGAAAAGAGTAGTGTGTGAATCAGATTTGTGAGGATTGTGAAAGGATTTACAGTTTGGATAAGATTTGTGTAAAGGAGTATATCATATCACTAGTAGAAATATGGCAAATAAATGACAAGGTGACCAAAACTTTTGGTCACATGACCAAAACTTTTTGCAACACAGCTATAAATGACTAATTTGGTCATCAGTTGAAATGACTAAATAAATGACTAATTTGGTCATCGAGCAAAAAATACAACTAAATAATTGATCAAACAAATAAAAATTAGACAATATGATATTAAAGTGGATAATTAAAAAAGTGGGTTGTATTGTAATATAATATAATAATAATGTATTATATTACAATACAATATAATATAATATATTATAATATAATATGATATGTTATTATTATATATATAATATAATATTATATTTATATTATAATGTATTTAATATTATATAATAATATTATATTATATTTAATATTATAATATTATATTATTATTATATATACAATATATATTATATTATAATATTATATAATTATTATATTATAATATAATATAATATTTATATTATATAATAATATTATATAATATTATATAATATTTATATTATAATATAATATAGTATAGATGTAGGTCTCCCCCGGAATCTACATTCGGGTTTAGGGTTTAGGGTTTTGGGTTTTGGGTTTAGGGTTTCAGGTTTAGGGTTTGGGGTTTAGATTTTGGGGTTTAGGGTTTCAGGTTTAGGGTTTTGAGTTTACGGGTTTACGGTTTATGGTTTACGGTTTACGGTTTAGGGTTTAGTGTTTAGAGTTTAGTGTTTCGGATTTCAGGTTTCGGGTTTAGGATTTAGGGTTTCAGGTTTAGGGTTTGGGGTTTAGTGTTTGAGGTTTAGGATTTAGGGTTTGGGGTTTAGGGTTTAGGGTTTAGGGTTTAGGGTTTAGGCTATAATGTTTAGGGTTTAGGGTTTAGGGTTAAGATTTTAGGGTTTTGAGTTAGCGTTTAGGGTTTAGGGTTTAGGGTTTAGTGTTTAGGGTTTAGGGTTTAGGGTTGCGAGTTAGGGTTTAGGGTTTAGGGTTTCAAGTTTTGGGTTTAGGGTTTAGGGTTTAGTATTTAGGGTTTAGGGTTTAGGGTTTCCAGTTTCAAGTTTAGGGTTTAGGGTTTCAGGTTTAGGGTTTCAGGTTTCAGATTTAGGGTTTAGGGTTTAGGGTTTAGAGTTTAGGGTTTAGGGTTTAGGGCTTGGGGTTTAGTGTTTAGGGTTTAGGGTTTCATGTTTAGGGTTTAGGGTTTTAGGTTTTGGGTTTAGGGTTTAGGGTTTCAGGTTTAGGTTTTAGGGTTTTAGGTTTAGGGTTTAGGGATTAGTGTTTCAGGTTTTGGGTTTCAGGTTTCAGGTTTAGTGTTTAGGGTTAAGGGTTTAGGGTTTAGGGCTTAGGGTTTAGGGTTTAGGGTTTAGGGTTATTATATCATTATATAATATTATATATATATATATATATTAATATAAAATTATATATTAATATTTATATTATATTATAATATTATATAATATAATATTATAATATTATATTATATTATATTATATATTATATATTAATATTATATTATATATTGTGGGAGGTTGGGAGGTTGGGAGGGAGCCTTGCCACATCAGCATGGGTGGCAAAGCCGAGGTAGAGGAGTCAGGCAATCATTGTTTGCAATGGCTTCAAGATGGCATGGCCAGAGGGGAGGTCGACATTAATTCCCTTAAGTGCCAAGTCATGGCATTAACTGGTAATCATTCCAAGGAATGCCCTTGAGAAACTTCAGTGTGTAGACTGGGAGTAGTATATTAGGGAAGGCAGTTTCTCCATTTCGTAGTTTCTTTCTATGTTCGCTGTCAAATGCCTTCTCACTTTGTTGCAATAATCTTGGCAGAGTCTATCCGCTGTGGGGGGATGGATACCCCAATCAGACTGGTCAATAGAAAGAGGCAAATGGCCTTCATTGGCAGCTGACCTCAGACTTCAGAGGTTGCTTCGCAGGTCAGATGATCTAATGGTGGGGGCTGTTAGAATGATTCTGGGCAGAGACTTTATGGAGAATGATGAAAGATATCGAGTGGACATAGATATCTCTTCGAGGGTCTTAGCAATGCTATTGGAATTGTTTATGGCGAAGGTAGAGGTGGAATCCATTATGAGAGGCATTTTCAATCCAGAACACTTAGGTGAATTGGAAATGACCTTGCAGGTAGTCAGCACTAGTATTGGAATCCCTCAACCAAAGGATTGGAGTCTTCTTGATGATCCCAGAGAAGTGATTAAGTTGTATCCGTTTATCTTGGACGTCAAAGGGTTCGATCTTGTGGTGTTGAAGGAGTAGGCGATGGTGGCGGTGGATTTCATCTAAAGGGTGCTAGGCTTGGTCGCGGTCGAAGGTCTCCAGTGGGTGGAGGATTTCAACCTGAAGCTAGGTGAATATGATAATCAATAGTTTTAATGTAACACAGTGGCTTCATTTTGTATAGTAGAAGCCAAAGTTAGCTAGTCCTAGTATGTTTATAGTCTCCTTTCGTTGTTAGCAGTACTGACCCTGCGTGGTCTTCTTATACAAGTTCTTATTCTAGGAAGGTTGCTAGGTTTGAACATACTGCTAGCCATGATAGGGCTGAGGAAATGTATCTTTTTGGCATACTTTTTAATATAGATTTTCTATTATGAATTAAAAAAAAGTTAAATTATATATTAATATAATATAATAATTAATATAATATTATATATTAATATAATATAATAATTAATATAATATTATATATTATATATTATATATTATATTATATTATATTATATATTAATATTAATATTATATTATATATTATATATTAATATTAATATTATATTATATATTAATATTAATATTGAGGCTTTTTATTTCTAACCTATTTTAATGAGAGCCAAAATGTTAACATGGGCGCCAAAAATGAAATGGTCAAAATTCAATTAAAATTTTTGCACCCATCCTCAAATGATAAAGCTAAACCCTAACTCAGATGGTTAAAATTTCATCGTAGTGCAGCAGGTGGGTGAGCTTAAGCTCTTAATTTGTTGATAAGCCATGCAACCCAAATGAAAAAAGAGAAAGGTATGCTTTTATTGTTACCCCACCACAGCTCACAGCAACGAATTTTTTAAATCTGTTTGACTATACAACCTCAAAACCCTAAACTATTTTGTTTAATCTCTTTTTATTTTGTTAAAAATGTAGGAGCACGGGGCATAATCCATCTGGATGACGCATCATTGTAGTGCTATACGGTGAGGGTGAAATCTTGATCATACTCGATGCTCATCTTCTTCAATGCAGTATAGATGAGGGACAATTCAGAGTTGCGTCTACAAGACTTACGCATCGAGTTCCAACTAATGGCGGCCTCCTTCATCTAAAACAACCTAGGCCTCACAAAGCTCTTCTTCTGAAACCCCAAATTCAAGGAATCCCAGGCAAGTTTTGCTCTCATGAGCATCAATTCACTACACCAAATTTGGCTCATAGGTCCTGGAAACCCTAATCTGAAAGACTCTGCACCGACGGATATGGCCAGAGGAGGTGGAACGGTTGAAAGCATGGCTGCCTTTGTGGAAGTGCAGACTGGTTTGAGCGTTGGGGACATCGAACGACCTTCCTCTGTTTCAAAAAATCATATCTTTGTTTGGAGCCCAAGGATTGATAATTTAGTCGTCGACCAAATATCAATGAAGAATAGTATAAAGAAGTGGGAAATTTGAATGCCATTTAGGTATTAATGGATTGAATGCCCTAGATATCATCCTAAATTTTTGAAAGGCATGTTCAGTTTTGTCTTCATTTTAATGAAGGAACAGGTTGTTTTTTAGATGAGGAAAAGATCTAAATAGTTTTACCATTTATGGTTGTATGGCAGTACTTGTGCATATTTAACAATTAGGCTTTTATATGTGAGCATTATAATGCTTGGAATCAAGGCTTAAATTTTATAGTTGTATAGCTGTATTTAGCCATTTTAGCTGTAAAATACAATCAAAATTTTAAAAAGACTGTATCATATGAAAGGACAGATTTTGGACAAACTATCAAAATTTACATAGGATTATATAGTTCTATAGCTGTATTTAGCCATTTTAGTTGTACAATACAATCAAAATTTTAAAAAGACTGTATCTTATGAAAGGACAGATTTTGGACAAACTATCAAAATTTACATAGGATTATGCTGATATATATATATAGATATATATATTTGGTTTTTATATAATCTACTTATACTAAGGTATGTCATAGTATTTTAAAGGCAAGATTGAATAGATAACTATCATAAAAAAATTGCTTGACAGGCAAGGTCCGATATTTTAAATTTTTTGTTTATTGAAGTTCAAATTTTTTATTCTAAATAAATGACTACAATGACTAAATAAATGACTACCATGAATAAATAAATGACTAAATAAATAAATATACTAAACAAATAAATGACTAAATATACTACCAATTGATGGCAATTAATGATTACAATTACTAAATAAATTTGGTTGTGAGATAAATGACTGGCAATAAACTACCAATGGTCACGTGACTAAATATACTACCAAATTCATGACTAAATATACTACCAAATTACCAAATATACTACCAAATTGATGACTAAATATATTACCAAATTTATGACTAAATATACTACCAAATTAATGACTAAATATACTACCAAATTAATGACTAAAATTTGTTTGGTCATAAATTTGGTCACGAGATAAATGACCGGCAATAAACTACCAATGGTCACATGACCAAACTACTGATCACATGACCAATTTTTGGTAGTTTTTTTAGTTATTTATTTCTATTTTTCTACTAGTGTATCAGCCATTGAAGAATATATAGGTTGGAGCCTATTGGATAGAGGGTGGAGCCTCTTGTTGAGTTGGAGCTCAATATTTGTAAAAGGTTGAAGCCTATGATTCTATGATTGGAGATTGAAGTCTCCTATGAGTTGTAGCTCACTGATTGTATGTAAAGTATGTTGGAGCCTACAAGAAGGAAGAAGAAGAGAAATATAATATATAAGCAATATTTTGTTGTGGTTTTCTCTTGAAAGGGTTTCTACATAAAATCGTGTGTTGTCTCTGTGATCTAAATTTCTAGATCTTACTTGAGTATTTTATTGTGGATAATCCAAGTAGAGAAAAGAAAAAGTTTTACTATATACTGATTCGCCTCCCCTCTCAGTATAACTAAGTGCTCATCACTTGGATATAATGTTTGAGCCTTATGCACTTGTTTGTTGGATGTATTATGATATGATGATAGTCACAATATTCATTCTCATTATACCATGTGGTTTGGGTTGATTATCATCGAAAGGTTTGGTGTAAGGAAATGTGATCATTTTTTATTGTGCTAATTTTTCAAATACTATTTCAATGGGTTCCCCTAAGTCATGACGTCTTGGATTGGAAGGAGTTTTTAATTGTCTCTCAGTAAAGGGCATGGTATTAGGCCTATTGATGGTTTGCACATTGTTGTGGGATGTTTGCATTGTATGGATATGTTTTGAATCGGTAACCCCATCATTAACCACATGTTTATTTTTAAACTAAGGTTTATATTTGTCATTTGTTTGATTATTGTCTTTCGTGGAAATTTTGACTAAACCTTTAGCAAGAAGGGCTTTCTCAATGTTAACCCCTTTTTCAATGATCTCCGCAAAGGTGGAGAGACAATGGATTTGAAGATGAAATGTCGTTTCTTGATTAAGGTTTTGGATGAAAATGGTCACCAATTGTTTTTTAATAATTTACCATGGCATTCTACTTGTGAGACCTCTCCATCATTATAGGTAGGAAGCAAAACTTTCTCTATTATGTTGTTTAGCATTGCAAAGATCTAACATTGTAAGTTCATGCTCAACATTATAGGAGAAGTGAGTAACAAATTTTTTGGATAAATCACAAAATGTTTGGATAGTGCCTGGAATGAGGTGATGAAACCAATCCAAAGCTTGTCATGCTAAGCTAAGTGGAAAGAGTTTTAATAGATAGATATTGTAGTGTGAAACCTCTTAACAAATCATGAAGAATTTCCTAACGTGATCTCTAGGATCTCCTTTCTCTTTACACTTGTCAAACTTGGGAATTTCAAAGTTAGGGGGAAAAGGAGTCATCATAATAGATTGATCAAGTGGATAGGGGCAAAAATCTTCAAATTTAATGTTTATGTTGGGGTCCAACTGGTATTTAATGGATTTCATTTTGAAGCTCTTGTAACTTGTTTTCCAAATAATTCCCGGGGGGTGGAATGAATGATGAAAGTGTAGTGTAGTTAGTGTAGGGTGGTGTGACCAAGGAATGTGATGTCATGGGATTGGTTTGATAGGTGGTTTGATTGGTTTGAGAGGTAATGGTTGAATAAGTGGGTGGTATATAACTATGATATATTGATGGATTAGAGTAAGATGATTGTTGTAGTGGAGGAGTTGATACAGTCACTTGGTGGGATGTAGGTTGATGGGAAATCGATTTGGATGAAATATGAGGTGGCATTGTGGATGAAATTAAGGGAGTATGTTGAGGGATTGAAAGTGGTGGAAGTGCATTTTGTGATGGAGCAGATAATGTGGGAATATTTTGATAAGAGGTCTTGGGTGGTTTGGTGATTTGTGGCATAAGTGACGAGGATTGTCCTAGTTGGTAAGCATGAGTTGAATTGGGACTATGGGGAGGTGGAGGTAGATAAGCTCCTACACCTAGTGGTTGATGATTATTAGTAATTTGTGTATTGGATTGTGTTGAGGAGCTAGGAGGAATGGGTTCTTTGGATTTTACAATGTCAAGAGTATGAGGGGATTTCCCCCTATTGTCTATGAGATATTGTATGATGAAATCTTCATTTGGAAGATTCTTTAGGTAATCCATGAATTTGGGTGAATATTCAAATTGGTCCATACCTAGTTCATGTTCACTTGGATTGTTGGCACTATCATGAGGTGAAACGGATTGATTTTCTACATGATAGTCCATGATCTTCGTAGCTTTTGATCTAGTTACACTGCGCATAAAATAATGATGTGATAAGCTTGGGATGTTGATTTTGACTTTGAAAAGATTTGAGAGATCTTGATGATATGACTAAAGTTTGACTCATTGGAGATCTTAGGTTAGATTATGGATGGACTAGTGATGGTTTAAAGGATTTGGATAAGGATGATGAATGTGATTGGTAAAGATCAAGTTTGATGGGATGATGATGATTTGGATTGGATTTGGGATTAAGATCAAGATGCAAGACCCTATTGGATTTGATTTGATGGATTTGGTGGACTTTATTACATAAGATGGGGGATATTCTTAAGCAAGGATAAGGATTAAAAGGATCAGAGGATGATTGGTATTGATCAAGGGCTTAATCACAATTTAAAGTTGATGGATGAAAGATGAAAATGACAATGTGAAAAGGATCACAAGGTATAGGACATGGAAGGATTATGGATTTAGATCTCTAATGATTCAAGCTTTGGCAAAAAGGAATTATGTTTCAAAGACTTTCAAAATTGCACTATGGATTCTAAGATGATTAAAATGTTTGCGAAGTGTTGGACAAAAGCATCATTCTATAGATCAAAAGAAGAGGTTTATGGATCAAAGGCACATGTTTGTAATGCAAAAGCATTCAGATATCAGACAAAAGCACCCAAGGATAATCAAAAGCGCATATCTATATGACAAAGGTGCCAATCTATGTGACAAAAGTGCAAATTTACAAGACAAATGCATTAAAGGATAGTTTTTGTGTGATTAGAGAGCTTTCTTGGCAAGAGATTGATCAAACAATAAAACACAAAGGCCAATATAATTTCAAGGTGTAAATGATGTGAATGGTAGCTGTGTATAGGTAAAATTGAGATTATGAAAGATCAAAAAATGATAACAACTCAATCCTATAACCTTCAAAAGATTGATCTAAACGATAACCAAATCAATGAATATGCAAATCAAAACAATAGAAAGTTAGCACCTAGATTGTATTGATCACTTGGTTCTTTGTAGATTGCTCTATATATTGCGTACCCATGGTTGCAACAAGCGGACGTGATGATGATAGTTGCATGCTCAATGTGCTCAATGTGCTCAACGATGCTAGAATGCAAAAGTGCTTAAGAATGCTCAAGCTTAAATGATCAAAGAGGATTTGTAATGAAGTGAAGGGAGGTATATATAGGTTCCAGAGAAAGATCGATCAACTATGGAGATAAATCAAAGAGATGGATGGATGAGATAATTTAAGAGCTCATGATGAACGTGCACACAACATGTGTCATGTTTAAAGAATATTTTAAAGTTGCTTTGTTGAGTTAACTGCTTGCTTTGATAAAGATAGGATTTGATTTCATAAATTTAGAATGTTTTTTTCTAATTTATGAGTTGGTGGTAAAAATAATAATGATTAAATCCAATTAACTCAACTTTAGATTTGCTTTTTAAAGTTCTAAAAATAAGACCGATTGTGCACATAGAAGAAAATGATATTTTTAGAAGACTTGAAAGATAACTGAGAAATTAAAATAAATTAAATAAATAAATTTATTTAATTTATTGTGCATGGTTGAAGAATAGATAAGATTAAAGATTTAAATAAATTAAACAAATAAATTCATTTAATTTATTTTGCATGATGGAGGAATATAAATAAAATATTAATTTTATTTATTTTTAGAAGATAAAGGTCAACTTAAATAAATTTGAACAATTTATTTAAATTTAGAAGAATAATTGATTAATTAAATAATTAAAAAATATTTAATTATTGATAAGAGGAAATTTAAGAATGAATTAATTAAATAATTTATTTATTTAATTAATGTGGATTTGAAGATTGAAAGAGGATAATTTAATTAAATAATTAAAATTATTTAATTTGGAAGAATAAAGTGGATTTTATTGAATTTAACTAAATAAATAGAATTTATTTTATTAATATTGGAATTAGGGAAAATAGAGGAAATTGATGAATTTTATGAAATTAATTAAATAATTAGATTATTTAATTAATATTGAATGCAAGTGATTTAAGAGGAATTGATGAAATGCAAGTGATTTGACAGAATTGATGTATGCAAATGATGCGACGCGAAGGGTCATTTTTAGGTGTCTACATTTTGCCCCTCTTTATACAATGCAATTTAGCGTTGTTTCAAAGAAAATGGTGATAAAAATATGATACAATCATACCCTAGTGTAGCTGGCATAGGATGTCCCCTCGAGAGGTAATATAGGGAAGCGACAGAAGAACTAGGTTGACTCGCGACTAGAAGAAAGGATAGAAATACGATAGGAAAAAGGCTAAGAAAGACGAGATTGGATATATGAAGGTTGAAACGAGGAAGAAAATAGGCAAACACGAGGAAAAATGGGATAAGGGGGGTGAATTAGGGTTGGGATGCTATAAATAGGGCCCAAGGGGTCCCTCACAAGTCATTTGCACACCTAGAGTTCATAGAGATCAGAGCCATTTAGCCTCCTAGTTCAGTGTTGAGAGTGCAGTGCTTAGAGTGACTCAAAGATTTGTAGACATGTCGATTCTAGTACAGAGACACTGAGGCGAGCGCATGCGGACCTACAGGAGACCAATACGAGCTCCAACAGTGGTAAGTAGTCAAAAACTTACCTTTTAATGCATTTAATAGGTCATTAATTGTAGGGATTTAGATTTTTAGACAAATGTGCTTTGCTAGGAATGAAGCGTATATGGCACATTTTGAAACGCATATGGCACAATTAAGTGCATATGCAGTATGCAACTGTGTGTTTGGTTGTAATGAAGTACTTTTGGCTGATTTTTGGGTTAGTGATAAATTTGAAGCGTGCTTGGCTTGTTTTAAAGAGCATTAGGTCCGTAGTTAAGCGCAGTTGACGAATAGTTAAGTGCACTTGGATAGCATCAAGTGCACTTAGCTAGTAGTCAGGCGCACTTGGTTTAGGTTTGAAGTGCATTTGTAAAATAGGAAAGCGCATATGGTAGATAGTTAGGCACATTTGATAAAATGAAGCACATTTGGTTTTGCAAAGGTTTTGACCCATTTGACTTATGAAAACTAGATTTAGGTAGTTTGACTAGGGGTGACCAAGGATAGTCCAGTGTTCTACCTAGGTTTTGAATGTTTTTGAATGTGTTTAATGTAGGTTGACTAGGATTAGAATGTATTTGCAAGTGATTTTATAAAATATAACAAGTGATTCTTGTGTATGTAGGTTGTCCTACCTCTATTGTAATCTAGAGAGCGACACCTCTAGGACGTGGCTGAGGTGATACAGATCAGATGGGAGGAGGATGTCTTCCTCAAGGTGATCAGATTATGGCACGTAGCCCACTCGATACTTGTTCGGGGGCAATTATCACTTATGACTTCTTTGGTTGAGAGGTGGCACAGTGAGACCTCTTCTTTTCATTTTTTGATAGGAGAGGCTACAGTTACTCTCGAGGATGTATGGCACATCCTCTGGATCCTGATACATGGAGCCCAAGTTGATTATGACACTGAGTGGGGCAAGGATGGACTTAGAGCTATATTCATGACAGATCGTCTTGGTGTTTGGGATCATCAGATCTGGTGGAGACGTGTACAACGACTCTGTGATCACATACAGTGGATAGTGGTGTCTCTGATTGGAGGTTTTTTAGTTCCCAACAGGCATTCGATGGGATTATATGTTGGATGGGGGACAGTGATGGAGGGGATGTTTACACATGGGATCTAATATGCATGGGGACCATGTGTGTTGGGTCAGTTGTACCATGACTTACATGATTGTGCTTACAGAGGTGGTAGCAGTTTGGTAGCTGGAGCGACTCTGTTACACGTGTGGGCCTGGGAGCACATCCCAGTGATGAGACCTATTTCCACTCGTCGACAAAATAGAGGTGAGCCATTTATCTACTTGTATGAGGGTGCACTAACTCAGAGGTGACTTGGAGCTGTGAGTTATTGGAGGAGACAGATTGATGAGATGGACACCTTTATATAGCATCCATGGAGAGATTATGTAAGGCCCTGCCTTACCTATGGCTCTTTTGACACCCTTGCCCATTATGGTGGAACCTAATTTTCTAGCTAGTGGATTTATTTGATGAAACCTATGACTTTGGTTCTGGTATAGTGTTGTGATAATCGACCTTGAAGAAACTTTTTGGATGACTCTCTAGACATCACGTGGAAAATGTGTGTGCTCATGATAAGATGTGAATGTTGTCGCTAGATTTATTATGATAGGAGATCTTGTGTTATTTTAACACTAATCACATTAATTCATCTGATATCATTGCTACACCTGATGGAATGTGAATTATGCATTGGGTCTCTTAACTTTTTTATCCTAAGTCATATTAGTTGTTAATTCTACCATATTTAAAAGGTGGTTATATAATTTAGTAATTTTATACCTTTGATCTTATGTGATTGAGTTTAGTTTGCAAGGTGATAAATTGTTTTAGTAAGTGAGCTTAAAAGAAAGGATGACATTTGTATTGAAAATTAGTTTGATGAATTACTAATGTATTATTCTTCTTGGTGAGAAAATACCATGAGTGGAATTAGGATCTACGGGATTGTCAACGCGGTTTGATAGTATTTTAACCCCAACCTTAGGGACTTCCATGAGAAATTCCATTTTTAGGGGTGGGGGATGTGAGACCCAACCTTCAAGTAACCCTAGCCATGCTATGCATGGGTAACGACTAGTAAAACTCTAATTAGTTTAAGGGCTTGTATGCAACTTATACTCTTTTGACTCATGGATTTCATATCAATAATGTTGTCATCATAGATATTTAGTATGCCATTAATTTATTTCATGACAGTGGTTATTTTGTTTTGAATAAATGACAAATTTAGTATAGATAACAATTTACAAAAAAATTGTCAGTGTAGATATTGAGTTTTATAATGTTAACTAGAGGGTTAGAACCTTACTAATCTTTGATGTTGGTTTATGTTGAGTTGTTGACATGTGAGTTGGAGGAATTCCATTCCCAAGGTACGTGAATTTGATTGAATTAATTAGTAAATAAATGGCTTACATGTATAATTTTCTACTTGGCTATATATATAAGCATACTAATGTTTCACTAAGTGCACAGGTGGTTATAACACCAAGGGAGAAAGGGAGAATCATCAGGTCCCCTAAATTGACATTTCCACTCCACTTTATGGAGCCTTGTAGTCTCCAAGTGTATTTTTTTTAAGTGTGGACCACATTATTGTATAAAGTGTCTCTAATGTATTTTATTTTATTTCTAACTTCATTTCGAAATGTTTAGTGTTAATGTATAATGTTATCATGTTAAGTGTATATTGTAGTTTATTTCCTCTTGAATTTTATTTCAATGTATGTAGTGTTTATGTTCAATGTTATTGTATTAAATGTCCTTATTATATATATATATATACTTTATTTCAATAGGGTTAGTGTTTATGTGTATTGTTATGTGTTTAAGTGAGAGTATAAGTGTAAAACTCGGATGGAAACTTCTAGCCAACTTTGCATGAGTGTAAAAATCCAATTTTTTTATTGTCAAGTCATTTTTGGAACCCCAACCCAAGTACTTATGGATAGGGTACTTGGGGAAGGGTGTGGGCTGTATTTGGGGATTTGTGGTGTATTTTAGGAGTGCTTGAAAAGAGAAATCACCCATAAAAAGGTAGGGGGTTGTGCTAAAAAGAAAGGGAGATGGCACTCCCATATAGAAGCTTATTCTTTTGGCCTGGTGGGGAGTGTTGTTGCTTGATTCATATTTTTCATCTTTTCATTTTTTTGGGGAAAGGATTTTCTATTGAGGGTAGTATGAAGGGTTGAAAGAGAGACTTCAAGTGGGAAGGAAGGAGAAGATTGGAAATGGAATGGAAATGGATCCTTTTATAGTCCACGATGTCAGGCAGCCTATTTTTGGCTCTACAGGTGGCTTATAACATATGGGACTACCTCATACTCTAGAATGCAAGAGGCACCTAACTGTGCTTCAAATATGAGGCATACATACCCTACCCCCTGTAGGATTTGAACTTGTGACCTCTCTTTCAAGAGGGCAAGTTTTTCACCAACAGGCCAACTAAGGAGAAGAAGAGTCTCTCATCTCCTCTTGCTTACCTTGAGAGGTAAGCTCTCTTTCCTTTTAATTTATGTGTTACATATTGTGTTTGATTTGAAGTACCAGGGACTTGTATGTTGTGAAATTGGTTTATTGTGAAAGAAACAAATATCTGCCTTATGAATGTGAGTAGAACAGATCTCTTTTTGCATCCTTGTTTTATGTGAGTCTTGAGATGGTAGTGTTGTGTGTGTGTGAATGCTTGCTTGTTAGGGGACCTAGATGATTCTCCTAGCTCGGGGGTGGATTGCTAGTGCAATCCTATGGAAGGGAGGTGAGCACTCCCCTTGGTAAATCTTGTTCCTCATAACAGAAGAAGCATGGAGCCTTGAGAATGGTGCAAGTTAGTATTTGAGGGATTGAAGTTTACTTGTAAAATAAAACTGCCTCTATGTATGTAAATCTTAGATCTGCATAATTACTAGAAGACTAAAAATTATATTCACATATTTATTATAAATTTAGCTTAAAGATTTAAGGGTTTAACTAGTCTTTTCTTTGGTGATTCTGCTGCAGTAACAATCTAGGTGGTTCTGGTTCTAGTTCTACTTTTAGAGGCATTCTACCAATAAATTCACATGCCCTGTTTACATTTCAACACTGTCTGTGACTACTCTGAAGCATTTTGTCAACCAGTTTCCATGCCTTGTGTGTTTCCACACCTTGGGTAGATCTCTGACTGTGTAGGTGATCATCTACAAAAGACTCAACTATTCGTTCATTTCAATAATATTTAGACTGGAGACAATCTCATGGCAGGCTCGAATCCTTTGTGGGAGCGCAATCTCCTACTGTTGCACGGCGCTTCATGTGTACAACCTGTGTGAGGGGCTCTGACCACACCATCGCTGGGGTAATAGATACTTTGAGGGTTGTGTGAAGTAAAAGAAAAGATCAAAATAATGATATTAAACCTTGTAACTATTGCCAGTTGTTTGCCACAGTCCTACATGAGGTTACCCTGTTTAGCTCCTCCCTCTCTTGGTCAACTTCTTCCATGGCCACCACTACCATTTCCTCTCTCTCTGACTTGCCACTACAGTCACAATTACACATTTAGGGAAACCGTTATGATGTTCTCGCTTTAGGGTTTCTCAAAACACAAGGGAATCATATTTCATTCGATGTTATAAGAATAAATCAAGTTAAAGACTGTGAAATAAAGTAATGAGACCGATCCACTCTTATTAAAAGATATTAGTAAAACTATTATCTTTTACGTGTGAGTACCTAATTTATTAGAATAAAAAAACTCACTATGGTAAATATTAAAATAAATCTTTTGAAATAAAAGATAGCCTCTTATTAGGAATTATCTTTAAGTTTTAAAAATTAGCCTCTTATTAGGAATTATCTTTAAGTTTTAAAAATTATTTAAGAAAAGAAAATTTTTATTATTATTCTAAAATTTGTAGGGCTATTGTTTGTAAAGGTAACATTTAAAAAAATAAAACATAGGGGTATGTGGGGTAATAGTTGTCATCAAGGAAATGATAATTTCTAATTAGGTCTTAATATTTAATTTTTAGTTTGGTCTCCCAGAAATTTCTTAACAGTGGAAAGAAATGTATAGTATCAAATTAGTACGTTTCATACTTTTGGGAAGTCTGCTTCATTAGTTAGAATTTAATATGGGTGTAGTGAAATTATTTATAAGTGAGATATTTAATTGGTCAGCTAATATCATCCTACACTTATTTGTATACCTGATGTAACGTTTCAAACTAATTAATTTTAGGAAGATTGGGAGATGAAAATAAATAAAGTAATTAGTAAATCATATAGGGTTAATAGAATAATCTTACATGTATTTAGTTATTAATATTCAGCTTAGAATAGATATATTATTTCCTTAATGCAATATTGTCACCATCATTTAAGTAGGAAATAAGGTATTGAAAGGTTGGATTTGGAATAAATATAAATTGTTATAGAAGTATAATTATAATGTAACTCTTGTACCATTGAAAACTTTAACTCCCTATCTTACCCTAGTTATTGAGGCAATGTGTTGTTTTCAGTTATTGTCGTTTACCTATAGTAAATAATCCCCTAGTATGGGTGTTTCATCACAATACATACATCGGTTATCTAGTAATTGGAATGATAGTTTTCCTTGTAACAATTAGTCATATTGTGAGTCCATTGGGAGGGGTGTGTCACTTTAGGTGCATTTTACCCTTGTCTCATGGATGGATTAAGCAATGTCTCTATGTGTGTATATGTGTCACCTATATGTCCTTTTTGCATGTGTAGTGGTACTTTTTCTTCAGTTGTTGAGGTGTCAATAATATATATTTATGCTTGTTGTAGGGTTTGGGGTTAGCTATTGAAAAAAAAATCAATCTTTTTGTGTGCATTGGCCATGTTTTTTTTGGGGCATGATAGATTATGAGTCTTGGGAGGATGGCATTGAGTAGCTCCTCTACTGTAGATAAGAGAGATAGCTTTTTGGGTGCAGGGTGGACACTATAGAGAGATACCTACCAGAGAGGGTGCTCCGACAGTTTGGACTTCCACAGGGAGAGCTAGTGGGAGATCCTATATATGCGCGGACATGGAGAGAAACTGGAGATTGGGGGCCAAAGATTGTGGCAGCCATAGCACTTGCCCTGGTGATGTGGGATTGGATCCTTAGAGAGGCTGATTAGGGGACTCTACCAGTATATGATGTGTATTGGTGGACTCACATGCTAGGTAGATTCATAGTCCCTGGGGTAGAGGGAGTAGTGGGAGAGGTTGTGGCTCCAAGTCAGGAGGCTCGAGCCTGTAGAGAGGCTCGTTAGAGAGCACTGGTGCAAAGATAGGCAAGGGTTCCAGGAGGAGATGGTGGTGGAGGGTAGGGAGATGTGCCGATGGTGGATGTGGGGGCACCACATTAGGTGGTGCAACTTGTTGAGATAGAGCTAGACTAGGCTCACCACTTGCTACAAGATGAGACGGGAGACAGACTTGCCTCGAGCTGCGGATGGTTCAGATGAGGTGAGAGCGAGATGCTTCCCAGATGGAGGCTAGACAAGCTAAGGCCCAGGTCCAAATATAGGCTCAGGAAGCAGTGGCAGCACATGTAGCAGCAGTAGCAGCAGTGCCACCACCACCACCACCAAATGATGGACAAGTTGCACAATTGACTGCAGAGAGGGACGTGGCTGTGCAGTTGAGATTGATAGCTGAGGTCACCCTTCAGAGGGTGAGGTGGGAGAGGGATATAGCATGATGAGCCTTGGGCTCAAATCAGATGACACTAGTGGGTGAGCTGAACCGAGTACAGGGTGAGTTGTTTACAACAGGGAGGGAGGCGGAGTATTGTCGAGGCCTACACTTTGGTGCTGTGTTGGTTGATCAGCGAGAGTTGAGCTTTAGGGAGCAGAGTAGGTTGGGAGCTTCATCTTTATGAAGGTCTAGGAGATTAGGTTCATCAGTCATGAGTCCCCCCCATCATTCACATGGAGGGGGACCAATTAGAGGACCTACACTAAGTGCAAGTGGAGCACAGGGGTCGCATCAGGCAGGGAGTTTGACTCATGGTTCGTACTAGAGCATGATGTATATATGTATTTTTTGTACCATTTTGTATTGAAGATGTACTTTATATTGTTTATGATGTCTGCGTGCATCCAATGTATCTTCTTGAGGGCTCATGATAGCCCTGATGTACTATATGATTCATTTTTTTGATGTACCTAATGTATAGACTGGACATTATGTATTTTTGATGACCTTCGATGATGATGATGATATATATGAGAAGATATGTGATTTATGAGATGTTATGGATGTGCATGTTTGTGATGATATTTGAATTCTATATGCGATGGATGTAATGAAATTGTACTTATGATTATGGATTCATGTGATGATGTGTATGCTTATAGATATATGGATTGTGATGACATTATGATATGATTATGGGTTTATATGATGTTTATGCTTATATATGTATGTATGAGAGGACATTATGGTATGATTATGTATTTATATGATGACATACTTATGATGCATATAATCATGATGCCTAACATATGTGATTTTGCAGGTATGTAGAAGACTTTGATTATGGATAGAAGAAAATGAGATAGAATAGATTGTTGGTCGATCTTTGTATGAAAAACTATATTGTGATTTTGGATGTATGGATGGGTAAATGGATAGCTTGTTGCAACGGTTACGCAAATATTCATAAAGAACAATCTTGGATTTTAATATAGCACATGGATAGTTATGCAACCAAGGTGCCGAGATATCTGGTGCCAAGGACATTGACTCTGCAAGAACATGGTTTGAACTTAGATCTACTAGACATAATATAACCTTGTTGGATATGTGAATGAGCCATAGTCTTGAACAATATAATAAACTTAATTCATAAATGCAAAAGTATATTAATATGTAAGATGCTAGGTTGTAACACACATGTGAATGAGCCATAGTTCTTTAACATATAATAAACTTAATACATAAATGCAAAAGTATATTAATATGTAAGATACTAGGTTGTACGCATGTACAAGATAAATATTAGTCATAGTAAGATGATAAGAACATCCCACAAACACAACATACGAAAGCAATGACTATGCCCCAATCCATACTGCATTGCAACATACCAAGATATAGATAAATCAAGGCAGCTTTGAATAAGTAATAGAAAGGAACAAAAGATAAACCCAAAAAGAAATTGACTGACTAATAAAGTAAACATGCAGCCATCATATTCTCTTGCCAAAAAGGTTGCTCAAGATAGATAGGTTAGATGAAGCCTTATTGTAGGAACAATATATCCGTTAAAGGTCATTGTCTGATCTAAGATAAATGGATTGATGTAGAAGATGTGGCAAGCGGTATGAGGGACAACATATGGCTTTAGGAGTAGTCTTTTTGTTTTAGGTTTTGGGAAAGTACTTGAGCTTTCAAAGGATGCATAGTTCGTTTGCTACTTGAGTTAGTCAAGTTGGGGTGATAGGATGGATTGTGATAAATGGAAAAATAGAGAGATGGAAGTGTTAATGGATTGGGATGAAGAATGATGAATCATATGTGCCTGAGTACTAGATACTTCCTTCGTAGTCTAGACTGCCTACATACCCTATATCCACAGGATCAAGGCACATTACGATGAAAGATGATTATGATAATATGTAGTTCTGGGTAGAGTGATGAGATGAAATAAATGTCATGAGAATAGTTAGGTGAAAAGATGACATCTTTTGTACCTAAGTACTAGATACTTCCTTCATATTCCAAACTGCCTACATACCCGTATCCACGGGATCAAGGTACATTAAGACTGAGATGAGATGATGATATGTAGTTCTAGGAGATTTGATGATGTAGGATAAGATGAAGTAATGATTGATGATGTAGTCATACCTCGAATAAGGACCATTCCTAGACCTAGGTTAAGGAAAAAGTTGCCCCCATTTAGGTAGAGGTTTTATTGTAGATGATGATGTATGAACTGACTTATGGATGAACTGATGTATGGATGAAAACTGACATAGGATAAACTAACGTATGGATAATTGACACTGATGATTTCTGGAAGCCATGATAGATGAGAAATTGGAAATGCTAAGTCAATAGGGATGGATGGATGCTTTATTATGTATTGAAATGGAATGAGATGGATGCATGACTTAGTAGATGGTATGTGTTGACACTACACATAGTGCCTATTTTCTAGGTTTTGACTATGGTACTTATCCAAGGTGCCTATTTACCAGCTTTTCACTAGAGGATGGATTATTTTGGATTTTTCTATTTTTTTCTTTTTTTTTATTTTTTTGGATTTTTTTTTTCTAAGGATATTCTGAGGATCAAACATAAAACCTCTTGAGATGAACACTATTGATGGGTTCATCCAAGGGAATGCCTTTTGGTGTTGACAAAGTACAAGCTCTTGATCCATAGACTACAGTGATAACAAAAGGTCCCAACCAATTCAGTTCAAACTTGCCCTTCTTGTCTCTATCTGATTGGTTGCATTGATTTTCTTTAAGGACAAGATCACCTATCTGAAACCTTCTCTCTTTGATCTTCTTATTATAGTTATGACGAAGGCAATTTTGGTATACATGAAGATGGTTTAATGTTGTTTGATGCCTCTTGTCTAGTAGCGCAAGCTCAGCTAATCTGGAAATCCAATACTCCTCTCCATCAATCAGGTGCTGCATAGATACTCTGAGAGATGAGATCTCAACCTCGATGGGTAAAATGGCTTTAGTACCATAGACTAAGGAAAAAGGGTGTAGCACCAGTTGGTGTTCTGATACTAATGTGATAGGCCCATAAGGTAGGATTGAGTTGTAGATGCCAATCACGACCAGCTTCATTGACTGTTTTCTTTAGGATATTGAGTATGGTTTTGTTCGAAGCCCTAACTTGGCCATTTGATTGAGGATAATATGGAATAGAAAAGCAATGTTGGATATTGTATTGTGTGCATAAGGCACAAACTTCTTTATTCTTGAATGGTCTACCATTATCAGTGATAATGGATTGGGGAATACCATACTGGCAAATGAGGTAATTTAGGATAAACTTGGCTATTTGCTTACCAGTGATATAGGTCATTGGAATGGCTTCTACCCACTTAGTAAAATACTCAGTGGTGGTAATGATAAACTTATGGCCATTAGATGAGGATGGATGAATTTTACCCACGAGTTCAAGTCCCCATTGTGAAAAAGGCCATGGAGTTGTAACAGGTTGTAGCTCATGTGCTAGTGCATGTATCAAGTCCCCATGATGTTGGCATTGTAGACAATTATTAGCAAATTGGACTGCATCTTGCTCTATGGTTGGCCAATAATAACCTGTTCAAAGTATCTTCTTAGCTAGAGTTGGACCGGTGGAATGTGATCCATAGACACCTTCATGTATATCTCTTAAGGTAGCATTAGCTTCTTCCGAGTTAAGACATCTAGAAGGATACCATCAAGACTCCGGTGGTAAAGGGTATCACCTAGAATAATGAAGTGAGAGGCTCAGCGGATGAAGGTTTTACATTGGGTTTTGGATAGTTCAAAGGGAAAGGTACCATTTCAGAGGTATTCATATATATCTTCATACCAAGGGGAATTGAGACCAACAAGTTTGCAGATGAATTCAGTTGTAGGAACATCAACGATCAGTATCAACAGTTGCTCTATTAAGAATTCACATTTCTGAGTGTTGGTAGGTATATCTACAAGTGATCCAATAGTAGCCATAGAATCTACAGCTTTATTATGTACCCTTGCGATTTTCTCAAAAGTGATGCTAGAGAAGTGAGGCTTATAAGTATCAACCAGCTGCTGTAGGGTATCAACTTATCATCCTTAGTTTGGTACTCATCAGTGACTTGTCTGATAACTAGTTGAGAGTCCCCATAGACTTGAAGTTCCTTGATATTCCATTCTACTGCTATGTGGAGACCTGTAAGGAGTACTTCATACTCAACAATGTTGTTGGTACATGGAAATATGAGCCGATATGATTTTGGAATATAATCATTCTAAGGTGTGATAAATAAGATTCCTACCCCTGAACCATGTTGTGTGTACAAACCATCAAAGTATAACTTCCACTACACTGAGATAACAAGAGTGAAAAGACCATCTGAAAAGTCAGAGATCATAGGATTTACATCTGTTATTGGAGATTTAGCTAGTTGGTCTGTGAGAACTTGTCCCTTGATATCTTTTCAATCAACATATTCTATGGTAAATTCGCTCAAGATCATGACCCATTTAGCTAGTCGGGCTGTGAGGGTTGCTTTGGATAACAAATATTTTAATGGATCAATCTTAGAGATGAGATTAGTGGTTTGGTTTAACATGTAATGTCGCAACTTTTGTGAAGCAAACACTACTGCTAAACATGCCCTTTCCATAGGAGTGTAGTTGAGTTCATAACCAACCAAAGTGTGACTGATATAGTAGATAGCATGTTCTTTACCTGACTCATCATGTTGTGCAAGAAGAGCACCTAATGCTGCATATGTAGTGTCCAGATATATAGGATCAAAGGTCTATCAAGTACTGGTGGTACCAAAATTGGAGGATTAGCTAGATATTCCTTAATTTGATTGAATGCCTGTTGACACTTGCAATCCCATCGAACTGAGACATCCTTGCAAAGCAAGTGTTGGAATGGTTAACACTTATCTACTAGCTATGAAATAAAGTACCTAATGGATTGTAATTGCCCTTGAAGGCTCCTTAGTGCTTTCAAATTCTTAGGTGGAGGTATGTCTACAATAGCTTTAACTTTTGTTGGATCCACTTCAATTCCCCTACGAGATACAATATACCCCAACAGTTTCCTTGCAGTGACACCGAAGACACATTTCTTAGGATTTAGTCATACTTGATACTTCTCTAGTCGATCGAAGATCTACCCTAGAACCTAAATATGATCTATCCTAGAATATTTTACCAATATGTCATTGACATAGTCCTCCATAATAGTGTGAAACAAGTCATGGAATATTACTGTCATAGCTCTTTGATAAGTAGATCCTACATTCTTGAGACCGAAAGGCATAACTTGCCAACAGTAGGTACCCCAAGGACATGTGAAGGTTGTTTTATGTTGATCCTCTTCTGCTATCTTGATTTGATTGTAACCTGAGAATCCATCCATAAAAGAAAGCATCTCATGACCTGCTGTCAAGTCCACTATGATATCTATGTTGGGAAGTGGAAAATCATCATTAGGACATGCTTTATTTAGGTCACGGAAGTCTATGCATATGTGGATGCCACCATTCAGTTTTAAAATAGGTAAAAGATTTGAGACCCGCTCTGTGTAATCAATAGGTTGTATGAACTTAGCATCTAGCAATTTCTCGAGCTCTGCTTTGACCAATAGGGCTATCTAAGGGTGCATCTTGTGAAGTTTCTATTTGATAGGCTTGGCATTTGGAGAGACAGTTAGGTGATGAACCACAAGTGAAGGATCCAACCCAGGCATGTCAGCATATGTCCAAGCAAAGTTAATTGTCCTTCATAAGAATAATTTCATGAGGTCCCTCCTCTCTTGTTCTGATAATGATGCCGCAAGGAATGTGATCTTAGGATTTTGAATTGTTCCTAGATTCATCTTTGTTGAGTCTTCTACTAAGAGAGTTGATTTTTCTTGATACTTAGATGGTAGGGGAAGGTCAAATCCTCCATCCTCAGGTGCCTCAAAGAGGTTTTCACCTTTGGATACATCCTTTATTTTGACTATTTTATGATCAAGAGGTGCCACATTGTGGTTTTCACTTAGGGATCTATTTTTATTTTATATTTTATGACTAAAGGATTTGACATTCTCGCCAAAATAAGCAGCTTGATCTAACTCCATGATAAAACCATCTTTGTGATCACTAAGCGCAATATCATCCCAGAGTCAAATAAATTTTTCTATAGCCTCATCATTCTGAAAGATGTCCAGAATGGGGGCCTCTTGTTGGTCCCAATCAATGAGTTCAGGGTAAATGAGGGATAGATTCTAGGTATTCATGGTTGAAGGGAGATAGACGAAAGCATAAATATCAAGGTTTCTTGGAATAAGTATGTGATGTATAGGGAAGATTCTTCAATGGTATCCTCTCTAGAGATCGAATCTGCGGGCCAAGCCTTTGCTACCTCGTCGAGAATAAACTCGATGTCTAAGGCTCATGGTACCTCCTTACCATATCCTAACCCTTATTGGTTGTATTTCTTAGTCACAGTAATTGGTTCCATTTGACCTTGACCATGCTTTTCTAGGCCACCTTTGCCTTTATAGCCCATATTTTTGACAATTCTAAGGCCATTACCATACTTTTTGATAGGTAGTGTGATCGGTTCTTTTTCTTTATAGATCCAAGAAGATATGTCTTCAATAGTTTCTTCTTATAACAAGCGCCCATCGGTAAACTTTGTGAGAAGAGCTGGTATCTTTAATTTCTTAGAAACTTTAGCAATGTGAGGTTTGCCATAAGATTTTGGTGAAAGAGGCATCCTCCCCACACAACAAGAATTTGATATATCATACTCACCAAATCCTATGTCCCTGATATGGACTTTGATTTCTAGAAGGAGATTGGATGTAGCTGCAGAGGCTTTTTGCAAAGTATCTGGATCAATGTATAATGTGGATGATTGAGCTTCAACATTGTTGGGTATTTGGTTGCTATTCTTATAACTCCCTTGCATGGTGAGGCAAAATTCAAATGGATTAGGATCTCTTGGGATGGTGATTTCAGTACCATTATATGGGAACTTGAGGGATTGATGGTATGTTGAGGATATAGCTCTCATGGCATGAATCCATGGATGTCATAGGATAATATTGTATGGTATCTCAATGTCTAAAACTTGGAATCTTGTTTCTATCATGACGAGGCCCACTTGAATAGGAAAATGTATCACACCATTTATCCGGCGCTCTGCATCATCATATGCTTTGACAGTAATAGCATGCTCAGTGTTTGTATGATCCTCATAGTATCCTAATTGTTTTAGCAACTTGAGAGAACAAGTGTTTAAACCAGCACCATCATCTATAAGTAGACATTTGATTTTACATTGGTGGATAAAGACTTCGATATGAAGTGCATCATTATGACATGGATCATGACATGGGAGGTATTTTTCAGAAAAGACCACATTGTAGGGGGATGCAATGTTACCTATCATGGCTTGAAAGTCTATGATAGCTATATTGGTTGGAATGGATGACTCTTGTAGGGCTCTCTCAATCATAGATTTATGAACGGGTGATGAATTTAGAAGGTCTAATATTGAGATATGTGTGGGAGTCTTCCCTAGATGTTCGACAAGATTATAATCGGAAGTGACTATAGGATGAGGTGTTGGACTGTGAAGGGTAACACGACCACAATGAGTTGTGACAGCACATTCTATATTTTTGCTTTTAATGGTAAGGGTTGAGACTTGATTTTCTTCAAAACGACCCACAATGGAGTCATAATAAGATGAAGCTTTGTTAACACTCTTTCCTTTATCGAGATTTTGACCTTTACCATGGTTAGGGAATGGATACATGTATATGTTGAGATCTTGGTTTGTGGTATGTTGAGGAGGCGTGTCAAAAGTAACTTCACCTCTGTCTATGAGGTTTTGGATCATGTGTTTCAATTTCATGCAAGATGAGGTTTTGTGTCCTTTTGTTCTATGGTACTCGCAATATTCATTATCTTTGTACCATGTAGGTTTGAAAGTGATCTCATCATATTGTCGTGCCTCAGGTAGTGTGATAAGTCCATTTTGCACTAGCTTTTTAAGAATCGATTCAATAGGTTCACCCAAAGTAGTGAACCTACATCTTGGAGGATAGTCTTATTGTGGATGTTCTTGTTTTTGTTGCTCTCAAGGAGTAGATTGGGTCAGTTTGGATAGATTGAGTGGTGTGTGGACATTTTGGATGTGTTTAGAATCCACAACACCATCATTTACAACGTTCCTGTTTTTGTTCCAAAATTTAGGTCTGTCATTTGATTGTTGGGGAGTGTTGTCTTTGTTCTCATTAAAGATTTTGACTACACCTTTTGCAATGAGGGATTTTTTGATATTATTTCCTTTGTAAATGATCTCATCAAATGTGATAGCACTTTGGATTTGTAGATGGAACCCAAGATCTGGATTAATGTTTTGGACAAAGATGCTAACAAGTTGCTTTTCAGGTATTTGAATGGGAAATTTGCTAGCCATATTTCTTCATCATTGTAGGAAGGAGTTAAAAGTTTCACCATTTCTCTATTTGTTGTTACACAAGTCTGTCATGGATATCTCATGTTCTATGTTGTAAGATAAGTGGGTGACAAATTTTTCAGCTAGTTCTTTAAATGTTTTTATACCCATGGGTAGGTGAGACAACCATTCAATTGCTTGTCCTCCAAGACTACGTGGAAAGAGGCATATGAGATAAGTGTCGTTATGAGAAACCTCAAAGCAAGTGATGTAGAACTCTCTAATATGATCTTTTGGATCTCCTTTTCCCTTGTATTTGTCAAATTTAGGCATGTCAAAATTAGGAGGAAAAGGGATCATTGGAATGATCGATCAAATGGGTATGGACAAACCTCCTCCAAAGAGAAGGTTTTCTTGGTGTGACCAAATGACATATCGAATAATTGTTTTTGCATATCAGAAATCGTAAGCTCAAGAGCTGATGGAGGTGTTGGTAAAGCCAAATTTTGTTGTATTTGAGGTGGTTGTTACTACCTATAAGATGTATTGAAATTTAATCCATAAGCATTAAGATTGTTTGGGTCGTATGAAGTTTGGGGGTTGTTTTGAGTAGGATCAATGAAGAAAGGTGGAGTTTGTTGGTTTTGTGGGGGTGTTAGGTATGAGTGTTGACTTTTTGAATATTGAGGGGGATTTGATATTGTTGTGGAGGGATGATGTATGTATTTTGATTTGGTGGCAGTTGATGTTGATTGACATATATGTGGTGTTTAGATTTGATGCATGTTGGGGAGGATTGATATACGTGTTGGGGTTTGAAGAATGTTGAGGTGGAGGAAGATATGTGGTGTTTACAATTGAAGAATGTTGGGTGGAGTGACATGAGTAGTATTGATGTTTGAAGAATGTTGGGGTGGAGGAAGATGTCTGGTGTTTATGATTGAATAATGTTGGGGTGGAGTGACATGAGTAGTATTGATGTTTGAAGAATGTTGGAGTGGATTGATATGAGTAGTATTGATGTTTGAATAATGTTGGGGTGGAGTGATGTGGATGTTATTTAGGGTTTGATCGGGTGATGGTTGGACTATTTGAACTTGTCACACTTGTGGCGGAGTGACATAAGCATCCATAGGTGTGTAATTGGGAGGCAATGATGTCCATGGGGGGTAGCATATGCAATATTAGATATAGATGTGTGAACTTGAGATGTGCATGGAGGATTTTGAGTATTTATAAGCATGGAGGTGGTGGAGAAGGGGTTTGATTGTTGACCTTGTTTTGCTAGATTAGCTTGTCTTGCTAGTTCGGCTTAATGATGGAGATTTTCTTGTTGAGCTTTATAGACTTCCATGGGAGTAATGAGAGGTTCAATTGATGTTTCTCCCATGAGGTTTTGATAAAGAGGATTTACATATTGTGTTGTGAAAGGATTAGATACTTCCTCTTGTGAAGATGATTCAGGAATTGGTGTAGATATGGTAGACATGGTTTGGATAGGGTTTAGTTGTGGTCTACCCATATCATTTATGGTATCTTGAAATGGATCTTTCTCCTTAATAGTAGAGGTATCAAAGTATGAAGGCAATTTGGCTCCCTTTTGAGCAAGTAAATGGAAGTAGTGATCTTGATTGGAGCTTAAGAGTTTATCAATGGCTACCATGGTTTTGGGATCTTGCATGATTTCATCTAGATCTTGAGACCCTTCTTCTTGAGAGGAATGACCTTCTTGAAATTTTCTCTCTTCTTGAAAGGGATTTTGATTAATTGTATATCCTTGTGGGAGGAGATTGAGGATGCAATCCTGTGGTATATTGTCTAGCTCCTATCCCTATGGTATTATCCTCTTGAGTATAGATTGGGATGGTGTTGTGATGACTATTTTGAGTGTTTGATGATGGATTGCTTGAGATGTTTTGACAGGGTTGTTTAGGGGGTTTTTTTCTCTTACCTACATGGCTTGACAATATTGTTCTCTAGTGGTGACCATAAGATGACTCAAATGCACTAGCACAAGGATTGATTTTGGACTAGTTTGATTTGGTTGAGATTACTATGTTTGGTGGGTTGATATGGGTTGCTTGTGGAAGATTATATAACTAGATCAATAGCTAATTTGGATAAATGATGACCCTACACGGAGATAGACTAATGATCTCGATGAAGGCAGATAGGGTTAATGGCATTAGATCAACTCAAGAGAAGTTTGTTCTCTAAGCTAATAGAAAACCAATAACGGATACTAATTCCTCTTCAAAGACCTAAGAGATGTGATCACTCTCAAATCAAAGATAAACTAGGGGATTGATGTGATCTAGAATCTATGGTGGAGACCAAATTACACAACTAGAAAAAGTGTGAGTAAGGATTTAGGCCTATTTGGCGAAGATGGAGTAGATAGATAGTAATCTCAAGAGGATAAATGTTTTGAAAAGTCTAAGTTTTGGATATGAAAATGGATGATGATGGTATGATGGATGCTGGAATAGGTCTGATGGTGCTATAGGACACTGGTTTAATGGTTAAATTGATCAAAAAAATAAAGTTCACTATGATCTAGGCTAAATTGATAAATGGTGACAGACAAAAACCAAAAGTGCTAGATTGTGGCTCAATTGCACTTAATGGTGGCTCAAATACACTAAACTATGGTTTAGATGCACTAAATTGTGGTTCAAATGCACTGTATTATGGTTTAGATGCATTGGACTTTGGTTCAGATGCGCTATTTTGTGGCAGTGATGTTTTCAAGGTCAAATTTGATAAATTTTGATTAGATTTTGGTTGGATTTCTTTGACAAGAGAACAAACACAGTAAACAAGATCGCTAAGGACAACAATAAGTGTATGTTCAAGGCTCATAAAAATCCCAAATTTCCACTGGTATAACACAATTGAAGACAAATCAAACACTTTTTATATCTAAGAACAAGCTTCACTACGATAATATCAGCCCACAACTTGGAATCTCTATTGACTCAAGTGTTATCACACCTAATGTGGGTGTGTAGATTGTTTCATCTTTGCGAGAGAGGACAGATAGGGACCTCCAAGACTAGAAGGATGACCCAATCACCCTTCCTTGAAAAGCTACAAGTATCTTATGCTAAGCCGAGAATTTCTGTCTCATCTCAAGGGAGCCTTATGGTGAATAATCTTGGGGGCATCGTACCCTTGCACTGAAAATTATCACAATGTTCAGAGGTAAATCAAGTAGTCACTAGCTATGTGGTTTTTAGTTGCTTTGGGGGACCAACGCCTTGCGAGCATCCGGCAAGCTACTAAAAGCTTTAACCAACTCTACTAGGAGTGTAATATACCTAACACAAAAGTGTTGGTACGCCTCCTTTCAAATTAGCACCGTATGGCAAAGGCTAACGCTGGTTAGGACCTGGCTTTTGCCTTGACCAATTTATATAGCAGCCCAAAGGAAAAATCCGCTTAGGGTTGTGCCTCTTGGATGAAACACAATCCAAAAGTAGGCCCTTCTAAGGGATAAATAAAAATAAGAAGAGATGGGTCTAGTTTTTTGGTCACCCAAGTTTTTACACAAGGGGAGAGCATATACCTATCACCTCACAAGCACGGAAAACACTTGTTCATTTACCCTCTAGATTAAGCTAAGTGCAACTATGCTAATCACACAAGATGCAATACAAGATGATTGTTAATTCCTTTAAGAAATTGAAGTGTTTCTAAGACTTAGTATGAAAAAGATTTAATATCTTCGACAATTGTCCTACAAAATTATGTTAGAAACCTTCATTGACCTGTGATAAGATGCTACAAAAAGTGATATTAGTTCCACACAAACCAAGTAGTTAGCAAAAAGCAATTGAACCAAAAGCGCTTAACTGTTGTGCAAAGGCACTGCAGAATTTACCAGATGCGCTTGACTACTATGTAAATGTGCTTTGTTTCAGACCAAAATCGCTTAGATATTGTGCAAATGTGTGTTGTTCAGACCAAAAGTGCTTGACTGTTGTGCATATTGTACATATGTGCTTTTCAATAATTTAGGCCTGCAAAAAACAAGGATCTATGTTAAAAAATCTTGATCGAATGATTGTTGAGTGATTATATGAAGACCCAGGATGTTGTTGGATGATGAAAGCTATAAACCTGCAACAAGAACGAACCAAAACAAACCATGAAATGATGGATTAGCTCAAAAAATGACAATACCCTCAAATAAATCAGCTTGTCTACATAATAGATGATCAGTATGATATGAGAAACCCCTAAAAATTCAAAAAAGCAAGTCAAAAAACTCAAAAACTAAATGTGCTTTAAAACCGTGCAAAGGCATTGCAGTACAGTACAAAAGTGCTTTACTGTGCACCAAAGGTGCTTCACTATCGCCCGAATGTGCTTTAATTCTGACCAGATGTGCTTCACTGTCGTTCAAATGTGCTTTTATGTGCTATATGCACTTTTTCGTACGTGTACTTCAAAAAAACAAACTTTTCTAAAAAAGCAAAGGTTAGTGGGTCCCACCGGGTGTGCCAAAATGTGTATAGGTAAAATTGAGATTATGAAAGACCATACAATGATAACAACTCAATCCTATAACCTTCAAAAGATTGATCTAAATGATAACCAAATCAATGAATATGCAAATCAAAACAATAGAAAGTTATCACCTAGATTGTATTGATCTCTTGGTTCTTTGTGGATTGCTCAATATATTGTGTACCCATGGTTACAACAAGCGGACATGATGATGATAATTGCATACTCAAAGTGCTCAATGTGCTCAATGATGCTAGAATACCAAAGCACTTAAGAATGCCCAAGCTTAAATGATTGAAGAGGACTTGTAATAAAGTTAAGGGAGGTATATATAGGTTCCAGAGAAAGATTGATCAACCGTGGAGATAAATCAAAGAGATGGATGGATGAGATAATTTAAGAGCTCATGATGAACGTGCACACATGTGTCATGTTTAAAGAATATTTTAAAGTTGCTTTGTTGAGTTAACTACTTGCTTTGATAAAGATAGGATTTGATTTCATAAATTTAGAATGTTTTTCTAATTTCTAAGTTGGTGATAAAAATAATAATGATTAAAGCCAATTAACTCAACTTTAGATTTGCTTTTTGAAGTTCTAAAAATAAGACTGATTTTGCACATAGAAGAAATTGATATTTTTAGAAGACTTGAAAGAAAATAGAGAAATTAAAATAAATTAAATAAATAAATTTATTTAATTTATTGTGCATGGTTGAAGAATAGATAAGATTAAAGATTTAAATAAATTAAACAAATAAATTCATTTAATTTATTTTGCATGATGGAGGAATATAAATAAGATATAAATAAAATATTAATTTTATTTATTTTTAGAAGATAAAGGTGAACTTAAATAAATTTGGTTAATTTATTTAAATTTAGAAGAATAATTAAATAATTAAATAATTAAAAATTATTTAATTATTGATAAGAGGAAATTTAAGTGATGAATTAATTAAATAATTTATTTAATTAATTAATGTGGATTTGAAGATTGAAAGAGGATAATTTAATTAAATAATTAAAATTATTTAATTTGGAAGAATAAAGTGGATTTTATTGAATTTAACTAAATAAATAGAATTTATTCAATTAATATTGGAATTAGGGAAAATAGAGGAAATTGATGAATTTGATGAAATTAATTAAATAATTAGATTATTTAATTAATGTTGAATGCAAGTGATTTAAGAGGAATTGATGAAATGCAAGTGATTTGATAGAATTGATGTATGTAAGTGATGCGATGCAAAGGGTCATTTTTAAGTGTCTACAGAAGCTGACCTTCATGGATTGTAATG
Source organism: Cunninghamia lanceolata (assembly GCA_027924645.1). Classification (NCBI taxonomy): domain Eukaryota; kingdom Viridiplantae; phylum Streptophyta; class Pinopsida; order Cupressales; family Cupressaceae; genus Cunninghamia; species Cunninghamia lanceolata. The sequence continues at coordinate 15,119,664 of BSBN01000193.1, forward strand.
GCTTTTATTGGTATTGAACATGAAAAACATGCCAAACACTTTAGGACATTCCTAGAAATTATTCAAGTAGGTGTATCTTCAAAGTGTAGGCCCACGCAAAATACCTCATGAAAGGGGATAGCTAGGGATCTAATGGCACAAGGGCTCACCTTTTCCCTTTCTTTGGAGGCTTTGATGCCTTGCCCATAGAATTTCTATCTCATCTCAAGGAGGCACATAGTGAGTATCTTAGGCTTGTTGCTAAACCTTGCACCACACTAGAAGATGACTAAAAGGTCTTATCTATGCCATTACAAGCTCTCTAGTGGAATCCCTAGTATACACAAGGTATTGCAGGGCACAAGTTCCTAAACACCAGTCTGTTGAAAGGATATGACATAAGTGATTAAGCAAATTCCACTGAACACCTTATGTCTAAAATCACCCAAGGCCCCAAGGCTATTCCAATGACAACATAGCTAGATTGAGGTATAAATTTTGCTCTCCCCCTTTGTATACCCCGCTAGAACGTGTGGTTGAGGTCATCCCTAGGGGTGATGACATCCCCTAGTAGGCATCCTAATGGGAAGATTATGCTAGTTGCTTTTAATCCCCAGGCTCACACTAGGTGCAAGGGGAGAGCATACACAAACCAACACAACATTAGAATCTAATCTAAAACATAAGGAAATTTGAGGCTTTTGATCTCCAAGATCACACAAGGTGCGAGGAAAGAATATACGCCAACAAACTTCCACAAACACGTCAAACAAGTTGATTAACCCTCTAAGATAATTTATTGTGCCTAGATTAGTGAGAAAACAAAGCCTTGGATGATCAAACCTGCAGGACAAATATGTTAGTAGTTTTTGGATTTTTTGGATCTTGGACAAACAAGAGATAAGCTGCACAAACTGATTAGTTCACAATATCACAAAGGTTAAATGAAAACAAAAAGATGATATTGAAACAAAAGCGTAGCTATACAAAACAATTGCACCACTTTATGTAACAAATGCACACTTTTATGGAATAGAAGAGAACTTTTACAACACAATAGTGCACAGATACTTGACAAAAATGCACTTATACAGAACAAAAAGTGCACAAATATGGATCAAAAGAAAACTTTTACCTAACAAAAGCGCATAGATACTTGACAAAAATGCACTTATATAAACAAAAGTGCACAAATATGGAACAAAAGTGAATTTTTACCTAACAAAAGTGCACAAATACTTAACAGAAGCACCAAAAGATAAGAACACATAAAAAATGATCACCTAGAACAGAGATCTACAGACCTACAAATAGATGATTAATCCTCTACAAAACAGACAGCCAAACTAGAAAAGTACTACAAAGGTCAAAAATAGAATGGAAACAAGATCAACAACACAGGAATGACAAAAACTATCCTACAATCGCAAGCCAGTTAGAAAAATGACAATAGATCACAAGCCTACAAAAATGCCACTTTAAGGCACAGATGCACCAAATTGGAGAACAGATGTGCCAAAGCAGTGAACAAATGTGCCAAAACAGTGAACAACTATGACAACTTATCAAACAAAAGCGCCACTCTATGGACAAATGCGCCTTTCTGGAACCTAACTTCTAAAACACAGAATTCTCACAAGAAAAAGTTAAATCTAGGGACATGGGTCCCACAGGGCATGCCAGGATTTGGATGAGAAAAGTGCATAAGAAGAACAAACAATGAAGACAAATAAAACAACACAATTACCTTCCCTTAAAATGCAATTCCTCTCCTCAAGGGAGCGGATAGGAGTAGCACCAATCTCCAATAGTTATGCTTCCTTGATTTGAATGATATGATCTTATGTGGATTGCTCAATTACTTTAACATAACCTTGATATGATTTGATAATAGATGAATTGGAGATAATTCAACAACATAAACTTGCAATATGAAGGTACTTGAATTATCCATGGCTTAGAAGAGGATTTATTTATAGATTTCTAGAAATGAAGATCAATGGTGGATAATGATTGAAGAGATCAATGGTTGAGAATTATTGAGAGGATTGGGAGGAATGAGAGAGTGACAAGTATCCTTGTCCTCTCATGAATTATGGGAGTTAACAAGCTTGATTGGCTAGTTGATTGAATTGATTGATTTGTCATCTAAATAGATTAATTAGTCAACTGACTTGATTGATCTATTAACAGAATAGATTGAGAGAGGTTGATGGATTTATGAGAGGAAATTATGGTGAAAGGAGATAATAGGAAAATTAAATAAATAAATTATTTAATTTCATGTGCAAATGGATAAACAAATAAAATATTAAATTTTTATTTATTTGGAGGAAACAGAATATTTTAATTAAATAAATTATTCAAATTTATTTAATTAATGTGTGAAGGGAAGTTAGCTTGATTAAATAATTAGAAAGTATTTAATTAATATGGAAGAATGAAGTGATTTATTATTAAATGATATAAGATATAATGACATGGTGATATGAAGAATGTGTTAACCATTTTTAAGTGTCTACACTAGGATTGCGAGCATTTCTTCTATTAGTCACTATAGTCCAACCATCCCTAATTTTTTTAGGAGAATATTTCGAAGGCTACTTGGGTGAAGACTTAGGGCATTGAATAACTAGATAAGTTTTCAATAACTAGAGGATAATCTTGAAGTTTGTTATCCAAGGATTGACACTAATTACAGGTGTTAGGCAAGTTGAGATACATGACCCTTTGGGTGAGGCTCTAAGCTCCTATTTAGACTTCAATAGATTCCTTGAGGTCCTTGAAGAGGTCAACCTCAACACAAACCCTTTTTTGACGACAAGTAGAAAAATGTTCTTGCTCGACATGGACAACATGCCCCAATGAGACTGCAATACTATCTAAAAAGGACTAGAGTGGCAAATGAAGACCAAGGAATTCAACCTAAACCAAGACTCGAAGAGAGTGTTCCTCAGAGACAACAAAATCTCATGTCTAGGGGTAAAAAATAACAAAGAAGTGTGAATATACTAAGGGCCATGCTCAAAAATGACTTTAGCAAACTTAGCTTCAACAAAATGGAAAAGAAAGAAACTCTTGGTAAAGTTTTGGATAGCCTCCATGAAGACCCCATGAGGGACCCAAGTGGAGTTAATCCAACCCCTTAGCATGCTTTCAAAGGGAATCCTACCATAAAATACTTGACAAGGGTATAGTTTTCAAGCCATTTGCATGTATTATCAAAATCACCAAAAGGAAAAACAACACCAGGGGCAAGAGAGTTACCTCGTGAACCATTTTTTATATGAACTTGTGCATTTTGAAACCATTTTCCTACATTTCCAAGCCAACAACCCCAGTTCATCAAATGGTAGACCACCTTGGCTAGTAATCATATAAATAGGAAATAAAAATTACCCGAAGGTGAAGGAAACTAAGAAAATCTATACTAAATGCAGATGTTGCATGCACTAGAAAGTAGTATGAAATGAGAGTGACAAGGACAAGAGAATGACACAAGTAGGATTATGCAGATCAAGCCAAGCCAAAACCCTAGCAGAGCCTCCTTTTCCCTTGATTATACTTTGAGGTGGTAGAGCACTCTAAATTTTTACTTCATTAAAATAACATATCAAATAAATCATAGAGCTAATTTACATCATAAAATAAAATATTCAAAATAATTATATATAAATAAGTATTCACCTTGATCATGAGTCTTGTGGGTAAACCAGGAAAATCAAGGGAGCAATATTCAATGGACTCCTCTAGATGGAACGCTTAAACTCAATTTCAGTGGTGTTTCTAGGGGCAACCCATATGTTTCATGGGTTGGTCAAGTGTAATAAGGGATTGGAATTGGAAGTTGGTTTGGGCAACATCTAAGCCTCTAATTGATTGAACTAATAATGAAGCAGAAGCGCAATCCATACTTCTCAATCTTTGAACATTTGAAACAAACAACATCAAGGACATTGTAATACAAGGTGACTCAATGGTCATTATTAATGGAATCGAGAATAAAAGATTGACAAGTTGGAGAATAAATAATATAATGGAATAGGTATGGGAGAAGCTATAAAATTCAAATTCTTACACGGTGCAACATTGCTTCTAAAAAGGCAACAGATTTGTTGATAGACCTGTAAATTTTGCAATCAAAGAGGGTGAAAGGCTAAGTGGTAACTCCCTAGACTTTGGTATATCAAGTGAAGAGGAAACACTTTAGGCCTTCTTAGCACCAATTATTACTTGCACTCACAATATAATTGCAACTAATGAGTAAGGATGATCGTCCACCAAGGGCTATACGATTGAAGTTTTGAAGAGATATCATTCCCTCTCTTAGCATAAGGATGACAACACCATATTGAGGCATTTAGTCCACAAGATGGATGGACACTTCTCATGCTTATCTAGATGATTTCAATCTTATTAGACCCCAGTAACGGATTATGGTGGATTTGGTATCATATCTTTTGCATTGGTTCATGTGGGATGGGTGGCAAAGTGATCAAGGAATGCTAGTTATTTTCATTTGAGTGCCTCTTTGGCAATAATGAATCTCAGGGTTTACGTTGTGCTTAGTGAATGAGAGAAGCCGGATGTCTAAAGATTCAATCTAGGAAGAATGAGAAGGGTCTTTGTCATTGGCATCCATTTGGTTGAAAGTGCCTTGAGGAAGATTTGGTCCAGAAATGTTTGAAGGAATTTCCATAGAGATGCATGGATTCTACAGCAGCGTCAATTTTCCTCTCAACACTTCGGGCATAATACAGGATAAGGAAATGGTGATGGCTTTAGTAAATGCATACATAGGGGATATTTTCATTGTTGGTTCTAGGTTATCCAAGGCCATGGAAGCATATGATGAGGATGTTTTTTTTTTAAAGAAAGAGGATAAACCTCGAACTCAAATTAATTAAGAAAAGATAAAATTTAGAATACAAAATGGGGTAAACAGGGCCCCTTAAAACGACGAACATTCAGAGCCAAATTTAAAGCCATGAAACATCATCTGACATCCCTCCGATTCAACATACAAGAAGAGGAGAAGGACTATCAAAGGAGATCAAAGAATCTAACATGGCCAGTCATAAAAGAGAGGTGTGATCATAAGACACTTCCTGAACCTCCTAGTCTATAGCTGAATTTGCTAACCAGTCTACCACTTTATTGCCTTCCCTATAACAATGAGAAATTTCAAAGGAATCAAAGAACTATAGACACATCCAGGCTTGTTCCAGAATGTACCGAATGGACCAATTATCTGCTTTTCAATTTTGCAAAGCTGAAATAATAATAAGGGAATCCCCTTCTATAGCTACCACTTTGAAGCCTTTCTCTATTGCAAGCTGGAGAGCATGAAGTAAGGCAAAAGCCTCAGCCATGTTATTAGTTCCTTCTGGAAGTTTCTTGGCTTTTACTGCTAGGAGTTCCCCTTGAGCATTCCTAATAACACAACCTAGGCCCGACGGGCCCGGATTCCCTCTACAGGCTCCATCGAAGTTAATTTTCACCAAGGGGTTGATGGGAGGGTGCCATTTGATGGTGGTTCTATCCACTTTCGGTGGATGTGATGAAGCTCCCACACTGTTATGAAATTTCTGAAGCTCTTTCCACTGAGTAGAGATGAACAAATCCCAACTAGTCCACTTGGAATCTCTCTTTGGCAACCTGCGGAGCTTAGCAATAACTATTTCTGAAATAAGGGCTTCCATATCCTTCCACAACTCCTCTAAATCCTTTGAAGAATTATAGAAAACTCTCAAATTTCTTTCTCTCCATAATAACCACAGCACAATAGAAGGGCTAACGATCCAAATCGTGTGAAAGTATGCCACTTTGAAAAGAAAAGGCCAGCTTTCCAACCATTGTAACAAAGAGGCAGGGATTGGAGCGCACCAGTTGAGCTGCAACATTAGGCGTCCCCAACAGGCCTGGCTGAACTTACAACGCAGGAGGAGATGATCAATCGATTCCTTCTCTTCCTGATAGAAGACACTGTCAAAATTTGAACCTAAAGATAATCTTTCTAATCTGTCACCTGTGAGGATCTTCTTGCTGATCGCTAGCCAGGTGAAAGTGCCTGCCTTTGGGAGGATAGGATCCCCCCAACATAGACAAGTTGGCCACTCCACCTTAGGCTTCGAGGATAGGAAGTTGTAGCTAAATTTTGCTTTATAGTTGCCTGACCCGTCACCTGTCCAAATCAACTCATCATCCTTTGGAGAAAAGAACAAAATTATTTCCTGTAAGATCCTTTTTAGAGTAGTTTTTTAAACCTGAGGGAAATTGCAGTTGTCGAAGCTTTTCCAAATTATTCTTACCGGGAGAGCTCTAGAGTCAACTGTGAAGTAGTTGCAGACCTTCACTCCCCAAAATGTTTTGAGAAAGGCGGCCGCCTCCCTAAAGTTTCCTAGAGAAGAGATTTTCGGCCAACCGTTCCATGAATCATCCCAAAAGGAAGCTTTCTTTCCATTGAAAATAGTCCAGGACAGCCTTGGGAGAATGACTTCCCGACATTTGATGATGAAGTTCCAGATTGATGAACCCCTTGGAGGGTCGGCAACAGTAAAAATTCTCTCTGGATTTTGGGAGTCCAGATACTTCTTTTGCATGATTTTAACCCATTTGACCTGTGGATTTTTGTACATTTTCCATGCTAACTTTGCACCTAATGCTGCATTATGAAGCTCTATGTTAAGGACTCTAGCTCCTCCTTGGGATTTAGGTGTGCAAATCTTATCCCATGCAATTAAGTGGATCTTCTTTGTGTCTAAAGTGCCTTGCCAAAGGAATTTCCTACAAATCTTACCTACTTCTAAAGATACACCCCTCGGTATCTGTAAAGAAGAGAGCATGTAGACTGGAATAGCTATAAGCACTGATTTGATTAAGGTGAGCCTACCTACTAGGGACAACTAGTTCCCCTTCCAAGCAAAAATTTTATGACAAAGATTTTCTAGAATTCCATTCCATAGAAGTTTCTTGTGTCTCCCATTAAAAAGAGGGACTCCAAAATACTTACCTGGTAGTGATTCCATCTTGAAGTTGAAAATAGAAACAAGCTCCGGCTGCCTATGCTGAGGGATGTTAAAGAGGTACATTTTGGACTTGTTTGTATTCACCAATTGTCCTGACGTCTCACAGTAGGATGTGAGAATTTGTTTAACAACATCCGCTTCTTTTTTGTTAGCCCGGCTGAAAAGGATCGTATCATCCGCAAAAAGCGCGTGGGTCAAAGGATTTTTAATAGCTTTCAAACTGATCCCCTTCCATCTCCTATTGCGGGTAGCTTCTTTAATCGACCACGTGAGAGCCTCAGTCATCAGGATGATGAGGATGTTGATATGACAAATGTTGGAGGCATTTTTCCTTGAGATCTTTTGCAACAGCCAACATTGTTCTGCAGACGGCAAGGCATGGTTTGGTGTACGGCTCACTAGCAGATTTCCAAGCCTCTGAGTGTTGATGGGAAGTCTCTTGACCCTTTAGAAAAATGTATTTAGGGTGTTGTTAATGCAATCTCTCATCTCTACACAATGCGGTTATATAAGGGATAATTTTAAGATTGTAATTTTATAGAACATAATAAAACAATGTAGGACCCACTCATTTCATAGAATTTAAATAATTAACCATTAGTAAAATAGATACGACCAAAAGAAATTGGAAGCTCAATTTTGATATACTATACAATGTGACTATTGTTAATATAGAAAAGAGGAAATAATCTTTGCCAAGGCCAAGTAATATGTTTAATACAGATAGACTTCAAACTACATATGAAGGCTCAATGACACATTGCCTCATATTTATGTCCAACAAGCCATACCTGCACACACTCACCTTTGGATGAGTGCCTCCTCACTTCTTTTTGTCTTCAGATTTTAGGGGAGAGAAGAAGTGTGTGTATAACAACACATACATCATGTCATTTCCATTTTATGTTAAATAAGTTCAACATTTCCATGTACCATTTTTCTTTCAATGCTCAATATCTTTTCTATTTGCTCATTTGAGTGAATTGTTGCATAATGTTGATCATTTTGTGGTTCTTTAAGAATTTTCTTAAATTAAAGTCACCTTGTCTCATTACCCTATTCAAGTACATCTAGATTTTTCTTGTTCAAATTAGCTCCTTAGATATTTCTAATATTGGTTTAGGTGTTGTCCTAATTCAACTTCAGGGTTCTCATTTGTTGCATTTCATGGTACATTATGTTGCATCTCATGGCTTGTATTAGTTATCCTCCACCCACTCGTACAAAATCATCATATAGCTAAGAAAGAATACTAAGTCCCAGATTATATTTGAGACATTAAGTTCATATTTTCATACCTCTCCTACAATGGCCGAAACAAATAATGCAGCCTAACTCCACTCTTGTAGCAGCATTAGCTATAATCTATTTAAAGATAAATTAAATAAAGCTAAAGAAGGTTACTTTGACATTGATTGATCTATATTATAACAAAGAATGCAGCCTTCCTAGTTCTAGAAGCATTAGTTATGATCCATTTAAAGAGAAACTAGATAGACCTAGAGAAAGATTCCTTGATCTTGAGTAATCTATGATAATATAAAGAATGCAATATGCCCTTACTCTTCTTGTCATGTCCCTTTTTTAATCAATTTATGCTGGAGGAGATATTATCCCATTCCAAATATTTTCCTTGGGTTAAGGTATGGAAATTGGGAAATAATTATATTTAAAATTTATTATTTGGACCAAAGTAATTTATTATTTCTTATTTTTGATAAAAGGGGTCAAATAAGTAATTTAATATTATTATTTTAGAGCATTTTACCGAGGGGCGTGGAATTTGTTATGAGGAGGTTTGTAACCTCCAAGCTTAGGTGGAAATCTATTATTAGCAAATTCCTTGAGATTTTTTATGACGGCTTGCGTGTGGAGAGTTATTGTTTAATTTTGGTGAAGAATCTTGCGGTACACAAAAACTCTACCGAAATTTTGTATGAACACTTGTGTTATTTAATTTTTCTTCTATGGACAAAAACCCATAGGAGATTGTGACCTATGGATGAAAACCAATTGGTTGTTGGGATTAGAGGATGGAAACCCTTTGGTTCTTGAGATAATTCTCATCTAGGGAGTGTTATAAAGTAAAATGTGTACACTTGTTAATCAGGACCTATTTTAACACATTTTTGAACATTAAATGATTAAATCTTGATCTCGATAAATAAACCTAACAAATAAGGTTAGGACTAGTCTAAGCACACTTAAATGGACACTCTCCAGAGTTTGTGGGGCTAAAGGACCAAGGCACCTAGTGCTCTGGTCCCGAATATTAGTTTTGGTCCTATTTTGTGGTGTCGGCTTAGAACACCTCCTTAACTTTTACTGGTCGGCCCCATTTGGTTTTATTTTTTATTAGTGAGCGAGGATGCATATATAAAGGAGTTTTACAATTTATTTTACACCTAGATGGATATTGCTAGTTTGCTCACATGTTTTGATCTTCTACGCTCAAGTGCTCTTCATGCTTGGATGTGCTACATGCTTGTGGATGTTATGATTCTCATTTGCAGGTTTGGAAGGAGGTTCAAGCTATCTTTGTCTCTCTCCTTATTGGTGCATGATCTTTAGTTATCTACATCAACTATGGTTTCACATCTTGTGGTAATCATTATCACTTTCATTCATATTTCTATCATATATTGTTGATCTTACCTTTGCCCTCCTAGGGAATGCACTCTTGGATCACTAATCATTGTTGTAGTGGAGGTGGAAACACCAACATGGGGTTTGACTAAGGCAAGCCCCTAAACATAGCACAACCTTTTGCCTCTTTGCTTGTGTGTAGGTTGAATATACATGTTTACGAAGATAGGATCCGGGAAGAAGAAAGGGTTTATAGGTACAGGTCTGGTGAAACTCAGAGATTCTGTAAAACCCTAGATTAGATCTAGGGCACCCAACACCCTGGTCTTTTGGTGCCCCCAAACTCATATCTAGGTTTTGATCTATTTCATGATCTCTATTGTACTTTATGATTTTTTGTTTCTATTTTTGACTGTCATATAATTGTCGATCTTTGTCAATTAGGGTTTCATCTTTAGCCCTAGTTTGCTTGGCTAGTTTTGGTTGGATTTGATTGATTCTCCTCTATACAATAAAAGGGTAGAACCCCTGTAGTTTGGCTCTTCTTCATGTATAGAATCCAAGCTCAGTTTGTAGTCTAATGTTTGTAGAAGAGGGTTTGACCTAGTTTAACTCCTTAGGCTAGATCTCTCTTTTCTCATCAAACATTTTGGTGAACCCGTTGTTTCTTGCACTTTGGTATCCTTCTTGCTTTAGATCTAATTTTTTTGTACCCCTAGATATGATTAGGATTTAATTCATTTATCATTTTTCATATTTGCATAGCTCATTTTTTATTGTTTCAAAATTAGGGTTTACAAAAACCTTACATTGTTAGAAAACCTAGCTAGTCTTCAACCTAGGGTTTGGAGATTAATGATTTGTTTCAGATCTTTATGGCATGATTAAATTGATTTCATTTGTTGTTGCATATCATATTTGCATTTAAATAAAATACATTCTTCCATATCTACATTGAAAAATAAAAAATCAAGCATTTTAGGGTTAGAAAAAAGCATGCTTTTTTGCATTGTTTTCATTGCATAAGTTTTAGATCATCATAGAAAGATTTACATTTATGATTTTTTCATCAGATCTAATTTTTATTTCATTCATTAGTCATTTCCTAGCGTTTTATTTTTCAATTGAAACTATTCATTACTAGGGATGCTACAAAAAGTTGCATTTTGAGGAAAACCTAGTTTTTTGTGAAATCTAGGGTTTGTGATTCAAATATTGTTTCAAATTTTTCTGATGACATTTGCATTTGAAATCTGATTTTACATTGCTCACATACATCATATAGGTCATTTGGTTTTGAAATTTTGAAAGGAAGAATAATTTTTGCATTCCTACATTTTGAGAAAAGCATTAAAGTTAGGGTTTAATTTGAAGATGAGTATTGATTATGTCTAATTTGATTTGAGTAGAGTTAAACTTGATTAAAGTGTTTATTATTTCATTATATGTGTTTTCATTTGATCAAAATTGCAAAACATTGCTCCATTTAAACAACAAATCAAACTCTTCTTTCATCACCCATTCATCTCTTCGTTGTGTGCATCTTGTGTGTCACTAAGGCTTGTAAATAATTTATGAGTTTTGTGACCTGGTGCCCTAATTCAAACACTCTTGTGCAAATAAGACTTTGAATTATGGGCTCTAATGCTTTGAATAATGATGATAACAACACATTGGAACCCCAAATCCCTAGTCTCGTCATACAAGAAAGTCAATCACTTCTTCCTGATATCCCTTCTTCGCATATGCCGGAAGCACCAACTTTTCATGAATCCATCAACATAGATGACCTTGTGGCTCATGTTCCTGAAGCTCAAAGTCAAATATTAGACACGGAGTTGGCTAATTTTTAGTAATTTGTAAGCTTTGAACATATAATTAAAGAGGTCATCCCTGTTGTTGAGAGTCTAAGAAGTCTTGTGTTGCCTTGCTCATATAGTACATAACAACATTCTATTTACATCTAGTTGCACTGAAATTGTCACTAATGTCACTTCTTCTAATCAAGTAGGGACTCAAGTGCCGACACCCTATCAGCATCCCCTATTCCTACATACACCTCTATCATTCTCATCACAACTACATAGCCAAGTAATAGTGCTACCACATGTGTTGGGTTATCTACTAGGAATCTCGTTTGTCATTATAGTTATGTTCCATTCAATTATACAAATACCACACCTAGTGTCACACCTTCAAATCAAACTAAGCCTAATATCACTTTCCAAAGGGCCAATCATATAGTGTCACAACCTATAGTTAGCCATGTTCATTCATACGAATCTCAACCTAGTTCACCTTTTGACCTCGTCATTTATCAACTTTTTCAAAACATGAACTCCATCCAACAATAATTAGCAAGCATAAACCAAAGTCCTACCAAACCTTCTATGATATCTCATTATATTCATAGCCCTTTATCGTATCCTATCCTAAGAGCTCAAATGCATGAGAAGTTTGAAACCCCTCGCTTTGAGAAATATGATGGGAAGGGAGACCCTAACAACCATGTGGTAACCTTTATAGGTATGTGTAGTGATTTCTTCTTTGAAGATGCAATTTTTGCAAAACTCTTTCGTATGTCACTCAAAGATTTGGCCTTGGATTGGTTTTGCTCATTGTCTCCTAATTCAATCACTTATTTCTCGCCAACTCATCAATAAATCCCTCAAAGAATTTCAAGCGAACATTGGACCTCAAGTCTCTTTGACCAATTTGGTTCATTGTAAACAAGGAATAAAAGAGAAAGTAAGATTTTATGGGCCATTATCAAGCCCTCATTTCACAAGTTCAATATTCTATTCTAGATGTTGATGTAAAAAGAATATTTATTGGAAACTTACAACCTCACATCCATGATAACATATTGTTGATGTGTTATGATTCTTCACTCATCTTTGCATAGCTCTCCGTGATTACCAACTTTCTGTTAGTCAGTATGAAAACAATCCCTCATCGACTCTAGTTGGTCAATCTGAAGCCTCTCACAATCATTCATTCAAAAGACAAAACAAAAATTTCATCAAAATCAATGCAATTTTAGCTAGTAACATAAGAAAACATGTGGCAGCAACATCATATCCTGCTCCCACCCCGTATAAATTAAAACCAAAAACAAGACATTTCACACCATTATCAGAGTCTCTCTACTCTATAATGACACAATGTTTGAGCAACAATCTCATCAAGCTTCCACCCATTAGACCTCTTGATCCAAGTAAGATGCAAGCATCTTCTTTTAATTCGAAGGCCTTTTGTCAATTTCACCGCACCGCCAGTCATGAAATTGAAAGATGTATGTGTCTTAAACATGAAGTTCAAGACCTCATTGATTCCAATGCCATCCAGGTTTCCGATGTGAATGACAAAGGAAATAAATCGATGGCTCCACCTAATCAAAATCTTTAAATATACACAAATCTACTACCTCATCATGTATCTAATGTTGTGGACACATCTCAAGAACAAGACTATGAAGGCGATGTTTGTATGGTAGATGCCCTCCCTCTTAAAGAGCACGTAGAACCTGAACCATCTATATATTTTACTCCTCATGATGCTACTATTGAAGCTCATGATGGACCTCTATACATCATTCGAATCAATGATAAACCTATAAGAGGTGCTATGATAGATCCCATATGCATGGTATATGTAGTAACTGAAGAGTTTCTCTACATGCATGGGTTACACAATGATCACTATGATGTATCAGAAATCATGATTAGAGCACACGATGGGTCTATCCTTTCAAATCTTGGTGCCTTGACTCTCAATGTCAAGGTTGGTTCAAGAACCTTGGATGTTATATTTTTCATCGTTCCTACATCGGACTTATTTCATGTGAAGTTGGGTCACCCATGGCTCTACTCCATGAAGGTGGTCCCCTCTATGGTTCATAAGTGTTTAAAGTTTCCATTTGAGGGATGTGTGCACACTGTACATCACAATCAATACCAGCCCATCGCTCGACATGGACACTTTACACTTGGCTACTTCTAGCCAAAACCAGTTGGAGTTGCTCGAGCTAGAGAGGATTTATTCTTTTTGTCATTCAAAATTTTAAAGCAAAGAAAATAACAATTATCACTTAGTAACATACCTCCTTGTGATATCCCCGAACCTCCTCGATCTTTTGGGGCTATGATAGTAGTTCCCCTTGTCCCACAGGTGGCAAATGAAGTTAAGCCCAAATCAAAGGTTCTTCCCCATCCCCAAGCATATGGTAGATATGCTAAGGTTCCCCCCTCCACCATCCCTTCAAGGACAATGAGGCAATCGTAAAGCACAAAATAGACCTCCCCACAATCACAATATTACTTTTGTCCCACCTGCCTCTGCAAAGACTAGTGGAAATCAATTGGTTGTGCATGTATTATTTCTTGAGATTTCTCAACCACTTGTGGATGCTCACATACTTCCACCTGTTACACAAGTTGAAAAGGAAGAGCAGCCCATGTTGAGGAACCCTTCCCCCATGGTCTCCCAACCTTCGGTGGTTCCTCTTGTTTCTTCTAATGTTCTTGAAGCAAAGAAAGAAAAGGAACCCACATTGGAAGATACTATGATTCCCTTAACAAACATCATGAATAAATCTAAGAGAAATAAAATTGTGAGAGAACGAAAGAAGCATCATCGTGCTATGACTCACCTTGCCGCAGGAGAGGAGAATCTCCCTCCTCATAAGCGTTTATCACCAATGGATGCGAAAGAGACATCTACTAGTGCCTTGCCTCCTCTAGAGAAGGATAAAGCTTCACAAATTTCTATGGACCCTATTGTGTTATATTTCAATAGAAAATATGAAGATAACAATTATATAGGTATGGCTCTTATTCCTTGCACCACACTTGCTATAGTTCCTCTTGCATCTTGTCCAACTATCCAAATTGGTGATGAACAAAATTGGGAGGAGGATGATTTGCTTTAGGTCAACTCACAAGTGTGGCCCCTTATTTTGTTATGACATGAGTGCATGTGATTGTTTTCCCTTGTAATGTGTTGCTTGATGCTTTATTTATGTTGTTGTTGTTAATCTCTCTTTGGATGACCCTTGACACCCTTGTAGGTGCAAGGATACAAATAGACTGAAATTTGTTGTGACATTCCCTCTATTTTTATCATCATTCTTCTATATGTCGTAAGTTGCATTGTTGATGTTTCCTTTGGGGATGATGCAAGGAATATGATGCTTTTGTATTCTCTCTTGTTGGCCCAAAGGGTTTTTATTTGATTTCATGTGATATTTCTTCCTTTGTCTCCATAGTTCTACTAGCTGGCGGATGATGACAGTTCCAAATATATATAGTCTCGAGATATCTCCTATTATACATTCATTCATATATTGACGCCAGTCAAGTAGATCCCTTTGTATTGTTACTTTATTTCTTTGATGTTTTGATTTATGTGACACCTTGTTTCTATGCTCAGCATCATATCATGACTACACGAGCCATTGTGTATCATGCTCGAAGCATCACCTCAGTTTGCCTTTTGTGGGGGCAACCCCTCATCACAATGTGGTTTTTGGGATCACATATCTTATGGGCATGTTCTTTTGGAAAGATTGTGTGCCTATCTTGTGGTTTACTCTACCTTAAAGCAATTGCTCCCTAAAAGGAGTTAGCAATCACTTTAAGGTGGGGGCATACACCGCGCTATGCTCTTTTGGTTACATACTTGTTTATTATAGTTGACATGGAACTCACCTAGTGATTTGACGATCCTCACTAGACCATGATGTTTCCTTTTGGTCCATGAGCCACCTAGTACAATGAAGTTGGCTAGCTCATGTGCTTCATGTGACTTGTCGTGGTCACCTAGTAATTTGGCGGTCCTTACAAGTGTGTGATCCATGAAGGCACTTCTTTTCACATGACCCCTAGCGATAGAGCAAGCTATCTCAAAGTCATGTGCCTTGTGTGTTTGTTTCTATGTTTGTTTGTTTGATGTATTGTTTGAACTTGTATTCCATGTGTTTTGTGTGTCCTCATCATGTTTTCCATGTATGCTTTATGTTTTAACTATATGCTTCGTGTCAAGCGTGTATGTGTTGTGTATGGTGTGTATTTCCTTTGTATATTGTGTGTCTCTCGTGTGTATTCCTATACATGCTTTTAATACTCCATGTATGTGTAAATTATGTTACAATGTCTTGCGTGTTTGAAATATCTTTTCTTATGTGTTTGCAATCTTATAATCCTAAGCTTGGGGGCTACTAATGGTCCACAACTTGGCAGAATTCTTTGGCCTCTATGTTTTTGTGTTTGAAATATGTCTTGTCCTTCCTTTAGTGTGAGTTCAAACATACATTCGTACCCATGCTAAAGTGGGGACTAAATGTTATAGAGTAAAATTTGTGCACTTGTTAATCAGGACCTGTTTTAACACCTTTTTTAACATTAAACGATTAAATCTTGATCCTGATAAATAAACCTAACAAAATAAGGTTAGGACTGGTCTAAGCCCACTTAAATGGACACTCTCTGGAGTTTGTGGGGATAAAGGACTAGGGTGTCTAGTGCCCTGGTCCTAGATATTAGCCCTGGTCCTATTATGTGGTGTCATCTTAGAACACCTCCTTAACTTTTACTTGTCGGCCCCATTTGGTTTTATTTGTCGTTGGTGAGCGAGAATGCATATATAAAGGAGTTTTTCAATTCATTTTACACCTATATGGATATTGTAAGTTTGCTCACATGTTTTGATCTTCTACGCTCAAGTGTTCTTCATGCTTGGATGTGCTACATGCTTGTGGATGTTATGATTCTCATTTGTAGTTTTTAAAGGAGGTTCAAGCTATCTTTGTCTATCTCCTTGTTGGTGCATGATCTTGATTTATCTACATCAACTAGGGTTTCGCATCTTGTGGTAATCATTATCACTTTCATTCATATTTCTATCATATATTGATGATCTTGCCTCTGCCCTCCTAGGGCACGCACTCTTGGATCACTAATCCTCATTGTAGTGGAATTGAAAACACCAACACGGGGTTTGACTAAGGCAAGCCCCTAAACATGGTACAATCTTTTCCCTCTTTGCTTGTGTGCAGGTTGAAGCTACAAGTTTTTGAAGACAAGATCCAGGAAGAAGAAAGAGTTTACAGGCACAGGTCTAGTGAAAATCAGATATTCTATAAAACCCTAGATTGAGTCTAGGGCGCTTGGTGCCCTAGTCTTTTAGTGCCCCTGAACTCAGATCCAGGTTCTGATCTACTATCTGATCTATGTTGTACTTTCTAATTTTCTATTTCTATTTCCGACTGTCGTATATTTTTTGATCTTCATCAATTGGGGTTTTGTCTTTAGCCCTAGTTTGCTTGGTTAGTTTTGGTTGGATTTGGTCAATTCTCCTCTATACAACAAAAGGGCAAAACCCCTATAGTTTGCCTCTCCTTCGTGAATAGAAGCCAAGCTCAGTTTGTGTTCTAATGTTTGTAGAAGAACGTTTGACCTAATTTAACTCCTTAGACTAGATCACTCTTTTCTACTTAACAGGGAGTGTATTGGAGCTTCAGAGTTCGCAGATTTAGCTAGTATTCAATTTGTGTGTCTTATTGCAAGTTTTGGTTGCAGTATTTGTTCTCTTTGTGTTGTAGGTTATTGTTGCTATTGAGTTGGATGTTTTTCTATTTCTTGTTATTCTTGTTCTTTTCCACAAGCTCGAGACATTTGTTTTCAATTTGGAAGGGTTTTAACTAGTTTGGGTGAAATACGCAGTGTATTTCAACAATTTTGTGGTGTATTTGCAAAATAATTTCCATATTTGTATTTTGTGATGCTAAAGGTGTTGTGAATGTTAAAATAGTCTATTTTGATGGTTCAAATAGATTTAAGCAATATTATCAGCTATGGGAGTTTCTAATGTAAATATTGCAAATTTTGGATATTCGCTGCAAGCATTGAATTGTCATATTTGTATTTTTTTGGGGTTTGTTGTTGATGATGTTGTAATGATTGTTATAACAGTCCATTTTGGTACAAAAATCAAATTTATATTAATCTAAGAAGTTGCACAATTTTCTATATAAATTTGTTCTTGTTTGGTGTTGTATAGCTTGTTCGATTGTGTTGCAATTGCATAGTTTGAGTGGAAATTGTTTATTAATGTCTAAATCTAATTATTCAAAAACATTGTTTGGGATATTAGAATCATATTAGAGTTGTGATATTACCATCTTGTAGATTATTTTAATGATTGATGCTACCAAGTGACAACAAAACTAGATACTAGAAAGAGAGAACATGGATGGGTTACCTAATTTTTTTTTATTATGATAAGTGGCTAAACAAGGGAGACGAACCCTAATACATAACCACCCAGAGGGGAAAATAAATAAACAAGGCCGCAAGGGCAGACAAAATAGAACAACAACACAACTGCAAGAAACCAATAGCCAAAAAGGCAACCCAAACAGTGCACAGTATGTGCACTGACAGCAGAAAAACCAGACAGGGGATCTAAACAACCGCAGATCCTGAACTAGCAAATCTAACACCCTTATCCCTAGGGCATAGATCCCCCATACATTTGGGGAGCCCTTTCTTTCTTTGTTGGACCACAGTCCAAGAAACCTCTGAGTCAAAGTCCCTAGAGCAAGGTGCGAGGGTGAATCCTCCCGAGCAACAACAACCATGGAAGGCGCCAATGAAGCTGACCCAGAAGAAGGCACAACCAAAAGAGTGACCGAAGTAAAGGAAGAAGGAGTGAGGACAAAAGCCCCCAAGTGCGGAACCACCAAGTCCTAATTAGGCATAGCTGAAGAATTAACAATAGCTGGAGCAAAAAAAATCTGATCCAGAGCAATAGGAGCCAAGGTGGGAGCCGGAGGAGGAACAAAAGAGTCCAACAAAGTCATGGGATTTGCAGCAGCTGCCACCACCCCCACCGAAACAGTCTCAAGAGGGGACTCATCCTCCTAAGAGGAATCATCACCACAAGACAAACCAACTTCCTAGGAAGCACTAATAGTTAAATGATCCAGAAAAGCATCCTTCCACCAAGTTGCAGTGCTTTTGCGGTGCGATAGAGGACAACTAGCGGCCATATGACCAATAGAAAAACAACGCCAACATCTGAAGGGGATACCCTCATAGTCCACCAGTTGTTTCCAAGGCCGATCCCCAACCATCAAAACATCTCCAAAAAAGGGTTTGGAGATGTCAATATCCACCAAAATTCAGGCAATCATGGCGTGACCTTCAGAAAATGACCAATGGCATTGCCAATGCTCTCATAGCAAGAATCCTCCCAAAATTGGAGGGGGAGGCTCGAGAGAGGCACCCAAATCGGCTTGATATTAAGTGGCTCAGTAGGGAGATTGAACGAAAGAGTCCAAGGTTTAATGGAAAGGGAATGCTCCTCCCACATCCAAACCCTACCATCAAGCACTAAATCTTGCTACTTCGAAGAAGCAAAAGTCACGATGAAAAATCCTCGTGCACTAGGAAAAAGCTTAATCTTACTAGCAACCAGCAGCTTCCAAGATTCCAAGACCCAGTTGTGTAGGTCAGGCAGAGAGGGCCATAATCCATTGAACCTGCAAATAATGCCTGTATTGTGGTAAAACTCTTCATTTTCTATGACTTCAGGGCCACACACCACAATAGGGGAAAGGTTGGACCCCCCTCCCCCCACCACCCAAAACACCATGAGCACCTGAGCTAGCCACATCCACAAACGACCGTCTAGGGCCACCAGGAGCATGCTGCCCTAGAGCTGACGTACCAGAACCAGCCACGACATGCATACATTTCTCACCAGAGTTCACGATTTCCATGGGAGTATCATCCCACTTAGAGACATGGCCAACAGCATCCCGCACCTGCTATGACAATGACCTCACCCACACTAGCCTTTGCAAAATCTCCCATGCGCACATCTAAGGTACAAACCAGCATAGGAACAACAAACGGTCGTTCCCGTTCGGCCAAATTCAAAATTCCTTCAGCCCGCTCCATCGCCACTTGGGTGACCTAAATTGTTACACAAGGAAGAAGAAAGTATGGGAGAGAAAAGTCAATTAAATGAGGACATCATAGCATGTTATGAAAGGCATAAAAGTCTTGATCCTGATATTTAGAATTATATCTCTTTCTTATATTTCTGCAACTTGGATATAAAACATCCATGAGGAAGATTTCAAGAGACCCAACCTCACAAGGATCTTCAAATATGCAACAAAGAACTGGTTCAACAGAAGAAAGAAGAATAGTTAAAACCAAAGCCTCTAGAAGCCATCCAAAGAGTTACAACACCTGAACAGTCAATGCCTAGAAACAAATTTCATTTTTGGTACCTCTTTTCATCCTACAAAAAAAGAGCTCTCCTATGGCAAGTGAAAAAGAGGATAGCAAAAATAATCTTAGAAGATAGAAACTTTGTTTCTCATGCAAAGAGCCCTAGGAGAAAATCCATAAATGTTGGAGCAAAAAAGAGGTGAAGCTAGAAAAAAATAAAAAAGAAAGAAAAGAAGATCATAGAACCAAAAAAGGTGATGGATACATCAGAACCACAAAAGGTCAAGGAAGAAATTGTGATGGTGGAGCATAAAGAAAAATTAGATTTGCAAGAAATTAAAAGGAAGCAAAAATCAAAGGAATCTACCAAGCAAAAGGAAGGTATGAATCTTTGTTTAGAAAATGATACCTTATTGATTTCTAAAGTTGAATGTTAGAAAAAGATTGATCTTGATGAAGTTAAGGAGGAGCAAGAGCAAAAGAAACCCACTTTGGATGTTGAAGCTTTGCAAATGAAGATTTAATTGAAGAAAATGTTCCAATTATTTCTAATGGGATCCAAGAAACATCTATCAAGTTTTTAGACATTGAAAATATGGAACCATTGACATGTGAAAATAGTTTGCAATTTAACTATGTTGATGGGCATGAATCCAAGGAAGATGTTTTAGTTAATGATCATCATCATGAGAATGGTAGTACTGCTAAAAATCTCTCAAAATTTTCTAAATCAGTAAAGGAAGGTAAACACTTTGATTGCCTCTATAATTATAGCTTAAGAAATAAGGGTGGACATAGTATCAATAATGTTTTGCATCATCTTCATATTATGTCATCACAAGATTTTTACTATCATGAGATGCATTCTAACTATGATGAAAAGATGAAAGGTACAAAGTGGAAAATGGATCCTTCCTTACAACTTCAAAATTGCTCATCCATGATGGTGTGGGATCCTGATTCTTTATCCAAAGAACTACAAAAAGAAGACATTGGGTAACACATGAAGGATGAAATTTTTGATGGGTTGAATCTCATATTTGCATAAGCATTTTATAGTTCAGGAATCTCAAATTCTAATTATTTCAGAGTAGCATAGTGGAAGCATGGTGGTGAATACATTTTTCATTTGAGGAAATCACTTGGGAAATCAAAAATTGCAATATCAAAAAATGAGGTATGTAATGCATTATGTTCTTTGAGAACTAAAATGATTATGGATATACAATGGTTGTATTCCATTGGTGGTTGTATTCCATTGGTGAGTTTCTACTTATTCAAAAAAATAAAGAGCTATTGTGCACACTTGAAAAAAAATATTTTAAATCACAAGGATAGAAGTGTTGAGGGTATCTCCACATTTCTTATTTCATCAAAGAAAGGTGGAAACCATGTTGGTAGTGTCATGCCCAAATCATATGAACATGGACACAACACAAATAAACATATCTTACAACAAAGTTGATCAAAAAACACCCACACAAAATGGCAATGACTAAGTGTAAAGAACATAGCAGCAAGATTTCATAAGATAATACATTATAATTTATAAAATGGTTAGAGAATACTTTTTTTCTAGAGAGTAAAATCACATTGAAAGAGTGAAGGAGACATGTCCTAAGGGCCCGACCTATGCCTCGGGGGCTCATCCCAGATGGCCTTGTCTACGTGAAAGCGCAGAGGCTTCGTAGTTCATAAAACTTGAACATCCCAACTCAACTAGGTTGTTCGATAAAAGATGCAATAATCTCAACATTTGACATCTCCACAAACATATATTCCCTTACACTAAATCACTCAATAAAAGAGGACAATAGTTTTAGGTGAAAGATTATCACATAGGGATCTTACAAGATCGACCGGGCTACACACACCTTTGGCATTGAGCCAAGACCTTGGTTTAAAGCAGTCAGAAATTTGATAGTTCTAAGAATACGTCTTTTGTCATGATTTACCAACAAGATCATGTAAGGAATGTATAATTATAAACTTTTCATCAACCCTTGATTGGTTACTCAAAATATAACTTAACAAGTTATGACATAGTCAAACACTTACATGTCTTTACAAAAATACATATGATGTCCAATCATCTTTTGAATTTCCATCATAATAATCGAATAAGAAACAATCAAGTTGACAAGTAAAGAATCTACTTAATCTACCAACTTATCCACTAGTAAGATATTTGAGTTAGTTATATTATATCATTCTAATTTAGTAATAAACTAACAACGAGCAAAGATCAGATTATGTGAAAGCTAAAACCATAAGACTATCACAATTAAATTTACCTTATAAAGTACTCACAAATTGGGTATGTTCAAGCATATTCCTGAAACAAGTGTTTAACTAATGAAAGACAAGTAAAACTTATCAGTTGCTAATGCAGATTTCTTGAGCTTCAAAACTGTATAGAAGAATTTGACTGTTTAAAAAGGAAGGGCATGAAAGTTAGAATAGTAAATAAATTCATAAATAAATCATTGTCAAATGAAAAGTTTATCTTTGGTTTGAACAGCAAGTTGCTGAGCGAATTTGTCATGTTTTGGCCCAAACATTGATGTACTTTAGACTTTAAATTCTCAGATTCATAACAGCGGTACTTTTCTCAGATTTTTTATTTGTGTTGGGAGCAATTGATGGACAAATAATGTGCATTTCATGTAATATTGTTCCAATGTTATTAGATGAATCAATTAGCATGATATCTTGATGTGTTTTGATACTCACAGTGGATGTCACCAGTATGAAATCAGACTGGAAATAGAAAAGAAAATCAAAACTTAGGGTTTGACAGAAAATATAGAAAAAAAACAGAATTTCAGGGCAGATCCCTATTCGGGATATTTCAAGATACAACAATCTTGGAAAGGAAAGTATATAATCTACTTTGGATCCCTTTTCTACATAGATTAGAAGAAATGATATACTTTTTAACAAGAATCCATCTCCTTTAAACAATGGGTACCATTTCAGACCAACATAGAACCGGATCAGATATTTGCCAAATTAGCGTTGTTTTAGCAAATTGACAAGAATACCATTCAAAACGCATTTAAAAATTCTTATTAGAACCAATATGAGGATTATGTAGATAAGTTTATTAGCAAAATTATCCAGCTTCCAGTGAGCTTACCAGACGCAGCAGATGTTGAATGGGCAATGCTTTTACAACAAGAGCTGAGATTGAGTGAAGGAGATTTAAGCGAATCTGGAGTAATATAAGAAGACCTAAATGAAGATGAAGACCGACCCAAAGCAAATAGTGAAAATTTTGGCAATTGCAAGAGAAATCATTGTGAGGGATGAAAATTGTTCCATCTGTTAAACAGGAGCAATGCCCTCATGGAGATTATTGGTGATGTTGAATGTAGAAATTTGAAAGATAGGCTTGCACTATAATAATGTGCACGGTGTCAAATCTCTAGTAATAATAAAGGGACATCCTACAAATCATAATGGAGGCGGATTTTTTCTTTTATTAGATATTGGAGTTGCAGTTGCACTGGGAGACATGTACGCAAAATAGGGAAGCAAAGAAAAGGGCATAACCTGTTTGACAGATCACCCAAAGAACGCTACAAACTTTGACCATATAAACCTATTATTGGACCAGTTTGAATGTTTGCAATACTTAATGATGTTTGAAACTAATCAGCTGTAGAAAAAAAGTCTACCTATATTTGGATTGCTTTGCTGATCTCTTCTGCTAGAATAAACTCCTATACATAATCAAAATGCAATATTTTCTTTCTGGGTTTACAAAATGAAGGAAAAACATAAGTTTTGCTTATAAAACAACCTGAAATTATCATAAATGTAATGAGAGTGAATTGGGTTTAAAGACATGCAGACTTTGATTTCTTGGTGCACCATCTGCAACAAGGAGAGAAGGAATGCAAATGACGTACAACATAAGATGGGGTGGAGAAATGAATCCTTAGGTTGATCAGCCTGTTACTTGTGCATTCCACCAGCATGGATGTAATGCCAGCAGCACCCAACCCTATTACTACCATGGTGCACAACCACAATTCCTCTTCACTCCAGATCTCTTCCCTCTAGGCTTTACTAGTTTTTTTATTTTTTTGGATCCCCCCAATTTTATGTTGTTCCTGCCTAAAACCCTCTTTTTCCCCAGCAAGTTTTGATAGATATTCCAGTTGAAAACGTTCTGTTAGACACGTATGGGAGATGTGGAGACACAACAAGGCACTAAGAGGAACCTCCTGCAACAATATAATGAAAAATGCACGAAATAACAAAAATAGCAGAAACATAGAAGGAATTTATTGATCGCAGGCCACTTCGAGGGGGCAACCTCCTTTGAGCAAGCTCAATACAATAAATTCATGGATGCCTTCATTGGCCTCAACACGTACTTATATACTAAGTCTAATCTAAACAACTATTACTTCCCATGAATGTGGGATAATACAATATACTCACAGGACGACTTACAAAGCATATGCGTCCAACAACAATATACTAACAAAGTAAAGAGAAGGGTTAAACATGGGTTCCTAACATCCCCTCCCTCTTAGAAAAGCTTTGTCCTCAAAGATTAAGATGTGGAAATTGTTGCTGAATCTGAAGGAGTGGTTCCCATGTAGCATCCTCTGCTTGCATTTCGTGCCACTGAATTAATACCTCTATGATGGATTGAGAGCAAAGCTGACGAGTGTGCCTATCGAGGATTGCCTTCGGCTCCAAAATGATGGATCCTTTGTTATCTAGTTCTAGTAAAATGGTTTGTGCTCTGATGTTGGTGCCAAGAACTTTCTTTAGACAAGAGACATGAAATATTGGATGAACACGGGAAGGAGGAAGCTCCAATTTATAAGCAATTGACCCAATCTTCTGAAGAACCTTATATGGCCCATAGAACTTTGGAGCCATCTTATGATGCCCTTTGAGTTTTAGGGATGATTGCTTGTATGGTTGTAGATGAAGAAAAACCATATCACCTACTTGAAAAGTGTGCTCAAAACGGTGATGATCGGCTTCTTGTTTTATTCAATTTCTTGCCATGTGAAGATTATCCTGCAAAATGCGAAGAATCTGATCTCGGGTTCAGAGAACCGTGTTGACTACCTAAAATAGTGAACTATTGGGGGTGTATGGAAGGAGCACTAGCAGTGCCTAACCATAGACTAATTCATATGGAGTCATTTTAGATGCAGTGTGGTAGGAGGTATTGTACCACCATTCAGCGAGAGGAAGCCACTTTGCCCACTAATGTTGTTGTTCTAAGGTGAAGCAACGAAGATAAGTTTCCAAACATTTGTTGATAATTTCAATCTGACCATCTATTTGTGGGTGATACCCCAAACTCATCTTCAGTTTGGTGCCAGTGTGTCGAAATAGGTCTGTCCAAAAATGATTGGTGAAAGTTCCATCATGATCTGAGACAATGGAAGAAGGGATGCCATGAAGACGGAAGATCTGGTCCATGAAAATTTGTGCAACTGAGGAGGTAGTATAGGGATGGTTGAGGGCACAAAAATAACTATATTTGGAGAGGTGATCAACCACAACCAAGATCATTGTCTTCCCTCCAGATTTAGGGAGCCCCTCAATGAAATCCATAGAAATATCTGTCCAAATCCGTGTAGGGATGGGCAAGGGTTCGAGCAATCCAAGAAGGAGTGTCGTTTCACCCTTGTTGCATTAGCAGGTATCACATTCAACCACTATTTGTTGAATTTCCCTTTTCATTCCCTTCCAAAAGAAGTTACGCCATGCCCGCTCATAAGTTTTGAGGAACCTAGAGTGCCCTGTCGATGGAGACACATGGAGTTCATAGAAGACAGCCTGTTGAAGATCTGTGCTCTGGGGAAGCACTAGAGGACCCTTGTATCTCAGAGAAGCACCATCCCAAGAGTAATGCGGTACAGCAGAAGGGTTGTTGGCCAACTGTTGGATGATTTAAGATAATGAAGAGTCAGTGACATAGCCCTGTTGGACAGATTCCAACCAATTTGGAACAGACATAGAAATAGTTGAAAGAGAAGCTTGGTCATCAAATGTGCGAGAAATAGCATCCACCACAATATTGTCCTTACCCTTCTTGTAAGCGATCTCATAGTCATAACCCATTAGTTTGCTAACCCATTTCTATTGTGTTGGGGAGGAGACCCATTGTTCCAGGAAATATTTCAGACTCTGGTGATCAGTCTTGATGCAAAAGTGATTCCCTAGTAGGTATGGCCGCCACTTCTGTACTACATGCAAAATAGCCATCATTTTCTTCTCATATGTAGAGAGTACTAAATTCTTACCAAAAAGGGCTTTTTTGGTGAAAACAATGGGATGTTCATCTTGAAGGAGAACAACACCAAGTCCATTGCCACAAGCATCACTCTCAACAGTGAAGGTCTTGGAAAAATCTGGCATAGCTAGAACAGGTGTAGTACACATAGCTTGTTTCATTTTTTTCAAATGCACACTCAACAGCGTGTGTAAAAGCATCATTTTTCAACATAGTTGTTAATGGAACTGCAATCTTCCCATAATCCTTGACAAACTTGCGATAGTAGCCAGTCAGTCCCAAAAAACCATGGAGGCTCTTGAGTGTCTGAGGATGCGGCCAATTTTTCATGGCATCTATTTTTGCAAGATCCACTCAAACCCCTTGGGCTGAAATAATATGCCCGAGATACTCCACTTCTTCTTGGCCAAAAACACATTTAGACTATTTTGCATAGAGATGATGATTAGAGAGAAGTTGCAGTACAAGATCCAGATGTTGGAGATGCTCGGCCCATGTTTTACTATAGATGAGGATATCATCGAAGAAGACCAGAATGAATTTCCACAGGTAGGGCTGGAATATTTTATTCATCGATGCCTAGAATGTTGAAGGAGCATTAATGAGGCCAAAGGGCATAACCAAAAACTCATAGTGGCCATCATGCATGTGGAAAGCCGTTTTAGGGATATCATCCTCATGAACCCGAATTTGGTGATACCTAGAACGAAGATCCAACTTGGAGAAAAAATGAGCACCATGAAGCTCATCAAGAAACTCATCAACAATAGGAATCAGAAACTTATCCTTGATTGTGATGTGATTAAGTGCTCGGAAGTCAATGCAGAGGCACCATGACCCATCTTTTTTCTGGACAAGAAGAACTGGTGAAGAAAAGGAATTGGTACTAGGGCAAATAATACCTTGCTTCAGTAAGTCTCAAACGAGCATCTCAATCTCTGTCTTTTGGTGAAATGGGTAGCGGTAGGGCCTGATGTTGGGAGGAACGCTTCTAGGAAGGAGCTAAATATGGTGGTCCTCTAGTCATGAAGGTGGTAATCCCACTGGTTTGGCAAAGACACATGCATACCTATCCAAAATTCATTGTAGATCTAAAGGAGTAGTGGAGACCGCTGATGGTTGCATCTGAATGGAATGGAGCTGAGCGATGACACCATGTGAATTCTTCTTAATAAGCTTTTCCATGTGATGTGAACTGATAATGCTGAGAGACCCTGGTTGTAAGCCCTTCAATGGTGTTTTTGCCCATTGTCTGAAAATTGTATCCAAAGTTCAGCAAAATCCCATAAGATGGGTCCAAGTGTGCATAACCATTGAACGCCCAAAACCACATCACGTCCGCCTAAGGGCAAGGCAAACATGTCTGAGCACAGGTTATAATCTCCAATAGAGATACGCACATTGCGACACTTCCCTTTGCAAGGTAATGTGCCCCCATTGGCAATCATGACTTCAAAGCTGGAGCAAGGATGGACAAAACAATCAGCTTGTTTGGCGATCCGAGGGTCAATGAAGTTATGAGTGCTACAAGAATCAATGAGTATTGTAAGAGGGAGCTTCTTGAAGTAACCCTTGACCCGCATGGTTTGTGGGGTGGTGACTCCTACTAAAGCATGGAGAGAGATCTCTAGGTGGTCTTCCTGAGAAGTAGGGTCAAAAAGAGGAGAATACACATCCAAGAGATAGAGCTTTTTTTCAACACATCTATGTCCCCGAGTGAATTTCTCATCACAATTATAACAAAGCCCTTTTTCTCTACGTGCCCGTATCTCTGCTTCAGTCAAATACTTGATAGGAGTTGTTCTAGGAGCTGGCGTGATTAGAGATCTTTAAGAAACCATATTTCTAAATGGAACAAAATTAGATTTGGAGCATTGTTGAGCTGTGATCTTGTCCTCCCCCAACTTAGCCAACCCTAGGGCTTCCATCATTATGCTGGGACAAAACATTTTAACCTCAGATCGGATTGCATCCTTCAGACCACTGACAAAACAACTCCTAAAGAATTCATCAGACAATCCCTCTATGTGATTGGTTAGTTTTTCAAATTCTGTCTGATATTCTCTCACAGTGCCAGTTTGGCGAAGTTTAGTGAGTGCTCCTATGAAATCATCAAAAGCACTAGGGCCAAATCATTGCAAAATGAGTTTGCAAAAATCTATCCATTTTGATGCTTCATGAGCCTTGATGTACCAACGGAACCATTGAAGGGCTTCATGTTCCAAATGAAAGGATGCAAGTGGGACTTTGTTGACATCAAAAGTATTATGCAGACTGAAATATTGTTCTACCTGGTATATCCATCCAGTCGGACCATCACCATTGAAGTGAGGAAAATCAAGCTTAAGCCCATGAAAATTGCTGGAAGAAGAGAACCCAATGTCTGTAGAAGACTCTGGCTGCCGTCTATTGTTCATGGCTAAATGCTGAAGATTGAGGCCAAAAAAAATTTCATCCAAATCTTGGAGTTTGGTCTTGAGGGTTGCAAGTTCATCCACCATGTTTTTTGCTCCTGTGTGGGTGACAACCATAGCCAGGAGATTTTTTTTTTTTTTGGGGGGAATGGGTAGAAAAACAAAAATGGAAACTTTTTTAGTAAAGGAAAATTTGGATTTGGGAAAAACTTTGATGGGTAATTGGGGTTTGACTAGGTTTTCGACACTTTCGAAGGGACAAGGAAGCAAAAAATGGGGATTTCAAAAGCAGGGTGAAAGAATGAGAAAATTTGTCCAAAAGGGACAAAGGAGCAGAAATAGGAAATGAACACTGTGGCAAAATTTGAAGGCTATTGGGTGAGAATCGAAGAAGTTATAGCAAACCCTAAAAATAGACAAATGTGGGATTTCTGGCTTCGATAAGTTGAATTTGGGATAGGGTCCTCAAGGAAGGAAACATGCAGAATGAAATTCCAGGGGTTCCAATGAATTTTGAGAGGAAATAAAGCTAAAGCAAGGAAGATATGGAGAAAAAATGGAATTTTTTATTTTTTTTCTAGAAACGATCTACAAACAGCTTTGGACAAATTCAATCTATGATTTGTCAGCTGTCAATAGATATGGGCCATAGGTATGTTTGGTTGCCTAAAGGTTTAGGGGAGTCACTCAACCACCAATGCTGTCTAACAGCTTGTGTATTGGGGCAGTACCCCTCACTCCATGACTCAAGTAAAACTGATAACTACTTTGCCACAAAAGATAGCTCTTGGTTTACCTCACAGATGGGAACTAGTCAATCAGGTAGGGGCCGTTGCCCTTTTCACTAGCAGATCTTCTCAATGGGCCAGCTACTTCGGGGTTCCTATGGTACTCCTCACAATGAGTTTTAGAGCTATGCCCAAGCACTTCCCACAGTTAAGAGGATAGGGTTAATCCCTAATCTAAACCTACAATTGAAATGAACAATACATATTCAAAAAAGAAAGAACTACTGCAATAATCATAGCACTTGGAGGCCACTGCAGAAAAAAATCTACAGAAATTCCACCCAGCGAGCCCAAGAAAGCGCTCTGATACCAAATGAGAGGAACCTCCTGCAACAATATAATGAAAAATGCACGAAATAATAGAAATAGCTGAAACATAGAAGGAATTTATTGATCGCAAGCCACTTCAGGGGGCAACCTCCTTTGAGCAAGCTCAATACAATAAATTTGTGCATGCATTCATTGGCCTCAACATGTACTTATATACTAAGTCTAATCTAAACAACTATTACTTCCCATGAATATGGGATAATACAATATATTCACGGGATGACTTACAAAGCATATGCGTCCAACAACAATATACTAACAAAATAAAGAGAAGGGTTAAACACGGGTTCCTAACAGGCACATGGACAGGAGACAGGAGCCTCAAGGAGAGGTGTCATCACATGGAGTTCCTGATTTGTCAATCCCATGGCCCTCTTATCTTCTATAGCCACATCTCCATCTTTTACGGTCCCTTTACACTATATTGATGTGCTAAATGTGGGGTCTCTAACGGCCTTGTTTGAAGAAGAGAGGGTGGTTAAAGTGGCAGATTTCTTGTGCAAGATTCAAAACAAAAGAAAGGGGGTCAACAGTGAAATGAAGGGCAGCCAGATGTAGCTTGGGGGTTGCCTATGGGTCCTTTGTTTCCTTGTTTGTTGTGGCTTGTTTTACCTCTGGGTCTCATAGACTGCGGTCTCGTGGATGTCATTAAAAGTAATCATTCACTCATTCATTGATTTACAATGGTATAATTCAATAGCATAATTGGTTGTTTGGCTTTAGAGGAAATATATGCTCACTTTGCTATAAAATATCATACAAAACACACATTAAGGATGTTTAATAAATATATAAAATATAAAATGAAAAGAATAATGAAATTCACTATTTCTTTCATCCTTATCAATCCAATTATATCTAAAGTCGGTATAAAATTTCCTCTTTTGCCCTAACTTGCACATCACTAAGAATGTGCTTAAACCATGCCCCCAATTGAAACATGATGTCCTCCACTTTATTACGTGATTGGATTATCCACGCAATATGTAAGTCATCTTGATGTTGATCAAATATAATTATTAAGTACAATAGATACTCTAAAACATTTAGCATATAGTAGACATCTATAACATATAGATTAAAGCATACATTTTACTTTGACATTGAATAATAAAATGAACTTTGGCATATTTCCCATTTGTTTGTAAAGAATAATCCCATGGTGTTAGAATATACAATATAAAGGGTTTGTCTATTTTCCATCAAGCCTTACATAGCAAAGAAAGGACTCTATCTGCTTAACAAGTGATGCATTAATATTTATAAAGTTACTACTATTAAATTATCTCTGTGTAGATTTATAATTATGTCATAAAGTTTCAATATTTCGTCTCATGAGATACTTGTCTCTTTCAAGACTATCATTATTATTTATATCTAGAGCTTTACATATAATTATAATAGAGAAAAATCTTGAATTCTGATTTCATTCTATGAGTATGTAGAATCTTCGGGAACTAAACTCTTACATGCAAGGATTCAAGCCACTGTTTGTAAAAATATTACTAGGAAGAATTGGCTTTGCAGGTAGTCTAAGTGTAAGGGATATAACTTACAGCATAGAGCATGCAAACTCTTTGATTCAAGTTTAAGATTGCTTTTGTATATGGAATCCAAGTGATATCTTGAGAGTCAAAATGAATAGAGGTATTGAAATTACTATTGAGTTCTCCATCTCTTGTATTTTGATTGAAAGGAATTTTATGAGGAATCATATAGAGTTTATTGTTCATTATAACCATATTGTGAAGGATCAATGCTTACATTTCATAGACTATTCCTTGAAGCTAAGCCCCATAGTTGAAGAAAATATTCTAGAAAATTACCAAATGGGGATAAACAAAATGAGATGTTTATTGTGGGTAAGCAAAATAGAAGTCCTTTTGATGTTGTGAATTTTATGGTATTTTTAGAATCAAGTTACCATCAAATTGGTGTTTGCAAGGAACATGTGCACATAACATATTTTAGAAGCTTCATGGGTTACATTGAACTTTTTGTTATATCATTTTATGCACTAGTAGTTGGTGAGGAGGAGTTCCAAGATCTTATTGAGAAGCATGCACATGAAAATGGTGTCTTACTGGATATTAATGTTAGTTTTCAACTTGCTAAAAATTTTAGATCAGCAACATATGGTAAGCAATTTGATTACCTTCATGACTATAGCTTATGGAATTCTAACAATGATTTGGTGCTTGGTACTTTATCAATTAAATTACATTTTGTCATGAGGAGCATCATATGGAGAGTGAAAGAATTCAAAAATGTGTATGTATAAGAGTATGGGAACGAGGTGATATTGCAAGTTTACTACTCTTGGATGTATGGAGGAGAATTCAATAAGGATGTGATACCACGAGATGGCTTCAATGTTCCTAGCAGCAAGAAGGCAAAACAAATTTTCATCACCTTATGTAAACATTGTTTTATCATGGATCTAGGTGTGAATCTACATTATGCTTCAGATCTTCAAAAGGATTTGTTAAAAAAAAAAGTTTATTTGCTGCTGATTTTGAAAAGTTTCAAAAGTGTGCAAATGTTTATGGAAGGATTCTCTATGATTGAATGGTTAATTCTAGCTTCCATATTGCTAACATTGTTAATCTACTATTGTTGTACCCCTTTGATATTGTTTATTTTAATGCTTCATGAATGTGGATGGATCATTGCAATCATGTGCACTTGCATAAGAGCTTATTTGTACACATTCATGAGTATTGCAGCCTATAGTGTAGTGGGAATTCCAGTCATGGGAAAGAGTATTTTCCAGTTTGAGACTTCTAATGGAGAGTTTATAGCCCTTAGATGGATGCCCACCAATGATACTTTGACTAGATTGATGATTTTTTCTCCGGTTTGTCATTTTTGCACCTATTACATCATTTGTATATTGTTGATTTTGATGATTTCAGTTATGAACAGTTATAAATTGGTGCATTTGGAGGAAGTTTCCTTGTAGGATGATGTTAGCAGAAGGTTCCCACTATTAGTGATAATTACTCCATCCATCATAACACTTATTTGGAGGAGGTTCAGGGAGGTTTGTGACTGTTATGATTTGTTTTCATCTTACATACAAGTTGATTTGTGCCATGTTTTAGAGAGACCAATTCACAGTAACATTATGAAACCCATTGGAGCTCAGGACTATAACCATGAAGCAATTGATTGGGATCTTTCATCACATAAAAAGAACAAATAGGTACAACAGAAACACAATGGTATGGAATCCAAACTCTACATTTATATGGGAGCTTCCAAACATTGGAGAGAAGGAATCAATTATCATCACATCAAAGAGGAGCATACAAAGAGTTGGTTTCCTTCATTGATTGATCCAAGCCAAAGACGAAAAGGTTTAATCATGATTTGCGTTGTGGCTTTTCTAAAGGATTAGACTTATGGTGATGTGAGTTATGTACATTTTTTTTATATTTATTCTCATGAGATCAAGTTGTTCTTCAAAGAGGTGATCAAACTACATGATTTGTACAAGAATGTTATGGATGATAGAGAGA
The DNA here is from genome assembly GCA_027924645.1 of Cunninghamia lanceolata. Taxonomy (NCBI): domain Eukaryota; kingdom Viridiplantae; phylum Streptophyta; class Pinopsida; order Cupressales; family Cupressaceae; genus Cunninghamia; species Cunninghamia lanceolata. The sequence goes on from BSBN01000193.1 coordinate 15,152,825, forward strand.
TTAGATTTTGCAATGCTCTTTGGTAGGAGTTGTCTCTCTTGATAGGTATATGGTTCAAATTACAAAGAAATTACTGTCTAATTTTTTATGTTGGCATGGAGACATTTGATTATTTGGGTATGCAAAGTGTTCCTTGACAGAAGATTCATCATCTATCAAGTACTTGATCTAGACTCTGTGGGCAATATAGCATGGCTCATCATATTGTGACACTAATGCATAAGTACCTGAGTTTGCAATTGCTTGTGGGTAAGCTATTTTGGGAAGGGTTGACTTGTCATGTCCCCTTTTTAATCAATTTATGCTCGAGGAGATATTATCCCATTCCAAATATTTTCCTTGGGTTAAGGATGGAAATTGAGAAATAATTATATTTAAAATTTATTATTTGGACCCGAGTAATTTATTATTTCTTATTTTATAAAAGGGGTCAAATAATTAATTTAATATTATTATTTTGGAGCATCTTACCGAGGGGCATGGGATTTGTTATGAGGAGGTTTGTAACCTTCAAGTTTAGGTGGCAATCTATTATTAGCAAATTCCTTAGCAATTTTTATAATAGCTTGCATGTAAGGAGTTATTGTTTAATTTTGGTGAAGAATCTTGCAACGGTCATAATAGTGAGCATATTTTGAGGGAAATTGATGAAAATAATATTTTTATTTATTTTTCCAAGAGGGGAATTTGGATTTGGTCCTCTATTTATTTGCAGGAAAATACACATTTCAAGCATCCAATTTTATTATACAAAAACGTTGCCAAAATTTTGTATTAACACTTGTATTCTGTAATTTTTCTTCTATAGATGAAAACCAATAGGAGATTGTGACTTGTGGATGAAAACCATTGGTTGATGGGATCAGAGGACATAAACCCTTTGGTTCTTGAGGGCATTCTCATCCAAGAAATGCATTGGAGCTTCAGAGTTCGCATATTCACCTAGTATTCATTTTGTGTGTTTTATTGTAGGTTTTGGTTGCAGTATTAGTTTTCTTTGTGTTGTAGGTTGTTGTTGAGTTGGGTGTTTATGATGTTTCTTATTTTTATTTTTCTTTTCCAGAAGTTGCAGACATTTCTTTTCAATGGAAGGGTAATGCTTCATGAATGTGGATGGCTCATTGCAATCATGTGCACTTGCATAAGAGCTTATTTGTACACATTCATGAGTATTGCAGCCTATAGTGTAGTGGGAATTCCAGTCATGGGAAAGAGTATTTACCAGTTTGAGACTTCTAATGGAGAGTTTATAGCCCTTAGATGGATGCCCACCAATGATACTTTGACTAGATTGATGATTTTTTCTCCGGTTTGTCATTTTTGCACCTATTACATCATTTGTATATTGTTGATTTTGATGATTTCAGTTATGAAAAGTTATAAATTGGTGCATTTGGAGGAAGTTTCCTTGCAGGATGATGTTAGCAGAAGGTTCCCACTATTAGTGATAATTACTCCATCCATCATAACACTTATTTGGAGGAGGTTCAGGGAGGTTTGTGACTGTTATGATTTGTTTTCATCTTACATACAAGTTGATTTGTGCCATGTTGTAGAGAGACCAATTCACAGTAACATTATGAAACCCATTGGAGCTCAGGACTATAACCATGAAGCAATTGATTGGGATCTTTCATCACATAAAAAGAACAAATAGGTACAACAGAAACACAATGGTATGGAATCCAAACTCTACATTTATATGGGAGCTTCCAAACATTGGAGAGAAGGAATCAATTATCATCACATCAAAGAGGAGCATACAAAGAGTTGGTTTCCTTCATTGATTGATCCAAGCCAAAGACGGAAAGGTTTAATCATGATTTGCGTTGTGGCTTTTCTAAAGGATTAGACTTATGGTGATGTGAGTTATGTACATTTTTTTTATATTTATTCTCATGAGATCAAGTTGTTCTTCAAAGAGGTGATCAAACTACATGATTTGTACAAGAATGTTATGGATGATAGAGAGAGTAGATTTTGCAATGCTCTTTGGTAGGAGTTGTCTCTCTTGATAGGTATAGGGTTCAAATTACAAAGAAATTATTGTCTAATTTTTTATGTTGGCATGGAGACATTTGATTATTTGGGTATGCAAAGTGTTCCTTGACAGAAGATTCATCATCTATCAAGTACTTGATCTAGACTCTGTGGGCAATATAGCATGGCTCATCATATTGTGACACTAATGCATAAGTACCTGAGTTTGCAATTGCTTGTGGGTAAGCTATTTTGGGAAGGGTTGACTTGTCATGTCCCCTTTTTAATCAATTTATGCTCGAGGAGATATTATCCCATTCCAAATATTTTCCTTGGGTTAAGGATGGAAATTGAGAAATAATTATATTTAAAATTTATTATTTGGACCCGAGTAATTTATTATTTCTTATTTTATAAAAGGGGTCAAATAATTAATTTAATATTATTATTTTGGAGCATCTTACCGAGGGGCATGGGATTTGTTATGAGGAGGTTTGTAACCTTCAAGTTTAGGTGGCAATCTATTATTAGCAAATTCCTTAGCAATTTTTATGATAGCTTGCATGTAAGGAGTTATTGTTTAATTTTGGTGAAGAATCTTGCAACGGTCATAATAGTGAGCATATTTTGAGGGAAATTGATGAAAATAATATTTTTATTTATTTTTCCAAGAGGGGAATTTGGATTTGGTCCTCTATTTATTTGCAGGAAAATACACATTTCAAGCATCCAATTTTATTATACAAAAACGTTGCCAAAATTTTGTATTAACACTTGTATTCTGTAATTTTTCTTCTATAGATGAAAACCAATAGGAGATTGTGACCTGTGGATGAAAACCATTGGTTGATGGGATCAGAGGACATAAACCCTTTGGTTCTTGAGGGCATTCTCATCCAAGAAATGCATTGGAGCTTCAGAGTTCGCATATTCACCTAGTATTCATTTTGTGTGTTTTATTGTAGGTTTTGGTTGCAGTATTAGTTTTCTTTGTGTTGTAGGTTGTTGTTGAGTTGGGTGTTTATGATGTTTCTTATTTTTATTTTTATTTTCCAGAAGTTGCAGACATTTCTTTTCAATGGAAGGGTAATGCTTCATGAATGTGGATGGCTCATTGCAATCATGTGCACTTGCATAAGAGCTTATTTGTACACATTCATGAGTATTGCAGCCTATAGTGTAGTGGGAATTCCAGTCATGGGAAAGAGTATTTTCCAGTTTGAGACTTCTAATGGAGAATTTATAGCCCTTAGATGGATGCCCACCAATGATACTTTGACTAGATTGATGATTTTTTCTCCGGTTTGTCATTTTTGCACCTATTACATCATTTGTATATTGTTGATTTTGATGATTTCAGTTATGAACAGTTATAAATTGGTGCATTTGGAGGAAGTTTCCTTGCAGGATGATGTTAGCAGAAGGTTCCCACTATTAGTGATAATTACTCCATCCATCATAACACTTATTTGGAGGAGGTTCAGGGAGGTTTGTGACTGTTATGATTTGTTTTCATCTTGCATACAAGTTGATTTGTGCCATGTTTTAGAGAGACCAATTCACAGTAACATTATGAAACCCATTGGAGCTCAGGACTATAACCATGAAGCAATTGATTGGGATCTTTCATCACATAAAAAGAACAAATAGGTACAACAGAAACACAATGGTATGGAATCCAAACTCTACATTTATATGGGAGCTTCCAAACATTGGAGAGAAGGAATCAATTATCATCACATCAAAGAGAAGCATACAAAGAGTTGGTTTCCTTCATTGATTGATCCAAGCCAAAGACGGAAAGGTTTAATCATGATTTGCGTTGTGGCTTTTCTAAAGGATTAGACTTATGGTGATGTGAGTTATGTACATTTTTTTTATATTTATTCTCATGAGATCAAGTTGTTCTTCAAAGAGGTGATCAAACTACATGATTTGTACAAGAATGTTATGGATGATAGAGAGAGTAGATTTTGCAATGCTCTTTGGTAGGAGTTGTCTCTCTTGATAGGTATAGGGTTCAAATTACAAAGAAATTACTGTCTAATTTTTTATGTTGGCATGGAGACATTTGATTATTTGGGTATGCAAAGTGTTTCTTGACAGAAGATTCATCATCTATCAAGTACTTGATCTAGACTCTGTGGGCAATATAGCATGACTCATCATATTGTGACACTAATGCATAAGTACCTGAGCTTGCAATTGCTTGTGGGTAAGCTATTTTGGGAAGGGTTGACTTGTCATGTCCCCTTTTTAATCAATTTATGCTCGAGGAGATATTATCCCATTCCAAATATTTTCCTTGGGTTAAGGATGGAAATTGAGAAATAATTATATTTAAAATTTATTATTTGGACCCGAGTAATTTATTATTTCTTATTTTATAAAAGGGGTCAAATAATTAATTTAATATTATTATTTTGGAGCATCTTACCGAGGGGCATGGGATTTGTTATGAGGAGGTTTGTAACCTTCAAGTTTAGGTGGCAATCTATTATTAGCAAATTCCTTAGCAATTTTTATGATAGCTTGCATGTAAAGAGTTATTGTTTAATTTTGGTGAAGAATCTTGCAACGGTCATAATAGTGAGCATATTTTGAGGGAAATTGATGAAAATAATATTTTTATTTATTTTTCCAAGAGGGGAATTTGGATTTGGTCCTCTATTTATTTGCAGGAAAATACACGTTTCAAGCATCCAATTTTATTATACAAAAACGTTGCCAAAATTTTGTATTAACACTTGTATTCTGTAATTTTTCTTCTATAGATGAAAACCAATAGGAGATTGTGACCTGTGGATGAAAACCATTGGTTGATGGGATCAAAGGACATAAACCCTTTGGTTCTTGAGGGCATTCTCATCCAAGAAATGCATTGGAGCTTCAGAGTTCGCATATTCAGCTAGTATTCATTTTGTGTGTTTTATTGTAGGTTTTGTTTGCAGTATTAGTTTTCTTTGTGTTGTAGGTTGTTGTTGAGTTGGGTGTTTATGATGTTTCTTATTTTTATTTTTCTTTTCCAGAAGTTGCAGACATTTCTTTTCAATGGAAGGGTTTTGACTAGTTGGGGTGAAATACATAGTGTTTATTTCAATAATTTTATGGTGTCTTTGAAAAATACTTTCCAGATTTGTATTTTTTAATGCTCAAGGTGTTGTGAATGTTGAAACGGTCAATTTTGATGGTTAAAACATATTGTATCAATAATATCAGTTGTGGGAGTTTCTGATGCAAATATTACAAATTCTAGATGTCCACCACAAGCATTGAATTGCTATATTTGTGTTATTTTTTGGGTTTGTTTTTGTTGATGCTGTAATGACTGTCATAACAATCCATTTTGATGCAAAAATTAGAATTTATATCAATATAAGAAGTTGCAAGAGTTTCTGGATAAATTTGTTCTTGTTTCGTGTTGTCTAGCTTGTTCGATTGTGTTGTAAAGTGTTTATTAATGTCCAGCTCTGAAATTATTCACAAAAAAACTATTTGGGACATTACACTTCTAGAAGTAAGAGTAAAAATCTATTTAAAGACAAACTATTGTTAAAGCAAAAGAAGCATGACTTGATCTTGAGTAATATATATTAGACATTTTTTACTTATTTCATTCAAAGTACTCATTTGTGAACTTGATGTATATAGAGATAACAAGGTGCACCATACATCTGAAAATATGATAATGATACATGATAAAATTTGGAGCATTTTGGAGTGATCTTCTAACCTATAAATGAGATGAGTCTAATTATATAACCTATCTAATCAAATTACATATTTAGTTCTAGTGTCTTTCAATTGTATATTCTTTTGGAAAGTGAAATATAAATTATAAAATCATATATAAATACAAAAATAAACCAAACAATTACAATCCCATATCGATAATTACAAATAGAATTTTTTATTAAGATGGATAAAATTAAATAGTGTGAAAATATCAATAATGTAGCCAAAAGAATATTAAACATGTAGTCATAGGAAAGAAAATGGGTTATTTAACCAGAATAATTGATAAGAAATATAAGTTATTAAAATCATCCCTGAAATAATATTTCATGAATTTTGTATATTCCATAGTTGATGTTTTATAAACAATACATATGATTTAAAATATGAATATATTTTATGACATGTTTGAACAAATGAAAATCATTTCACAAATCCAACAGGAAAATGACCATCCTACCGAAAGGCCACTTTTTCCAACAAACTAATTCATTACATGATTTCTGTCAATCTTTGTACAATCATGATAATTTCATCTGAAACAATACTTATAATCTATGGAAATCAACCTAAATGATGTGTTTTTGAGGATCACCATCATTACAATCCCTCAAAAGCCAAAACACAATGCCCTGTACCTTGCAATTTAACTAAAAAGTTAATTCAAGAGATGTCCTTTGCAATCCCACAAAATACTGCCATTCAACTCAAATAATTTAAAATTATATTTATCCAATTGATGATATGCAGCTACCATGCATTAGGCATCAATGAAGCATTCACAAAACCACTAAATAAGTGTATTTTTAAGTCATTGCAAGATGATCTCCATATCCATGAGTAGCTATTTAGACTAAAGACATTTGATTTTCCTCATATATATATATATATATAGATAATAATTACAAGGCAAGGGGCCTACTTAGCACACCAGGCCCCCTAAGCATCTGTTTGTAAGAGGAACAATAAATGTTAGTTGCTTTACACTTTTCAACTTGTAGCCTTTTTCTCCATTGTAATGGGACATGATTCATGATTATGTGTAACATGTTGTTAGTGCCTTTGTTGATAATGACTTTAGTGTACTTAGAATGTATTTTAATTTTGATATATAACATTATAATTCTTAACAGTTTGTGAATTATGACCTTCAAAATGGTGACTGCGATGATTAGTCGCGAGCTTTCAAATTTCAAACAAAGTTCAAGCAGGAAGTGCACAGAAGTAGCAACGAAAGGCAAAGAGGATGAGGATGACAGTGGGGGTAATGAAGAAATCTCTACAGTGGAGCTGGAGGATGAGTTGAACTACGAGCTTGATAACAAGGAGGGAAGTATGCCTGCCCTTTTGGCTAGAGGCCCAATAGCACTCAACTTCAAAGGCCCATAAGAATCCTTGCTCTGGCACATTGTTTCCAAGAAAGAGTGTTTTTCACCTGTCTCTTTGGATGGAAAGGAGTCAGAGGTCTCTAGTGCTAAGCAGGGGCTGAGAAGGGGTATGCTCCTTCCCCCTTGCCTTACGAAAGAAAATGGTGCATCTAAGGCATCTTTGGAGGTGTCTATAGGAATCGGCCCATTCTGCCCCTCTAGTTTCTGCTCCTAAAGTTCTGACCTTCATGTTGGAAGGGACGGTTGTTTCAAATGGCCTAGAGGTTGCGAATGGCCAGAGGAGTGTGGTGTTGGGTGTTGTGGCCTTTGATTCTTAGATCTTAGTGCTCGAAATGGAGGGTCAGAGCAGGACGGAGGTGATGTTAAAGGTAGTTGTTGCAATTTCCAGTGAGGGACAAGCTTGGGAGAAGTTTGGGGTTGCTAGTGCTTCTGGTGAACAGGGTGTGACCTTGCCCTCTTCCCTAGTGACTACTACAAAGGGTTACACTCCTTGTCTTCTAATCCCTGACTCAGTTGTTGATAGAGTCGCGTTGAGGCTTAAATTCTCTCTTATTGGGAGGTTTATGGGTGCACGCCCGAACATTGATGCCTTCAGAAATTGGGCCAGCAAAAGATGGGTTCATTGTGGCCCTTTCAAGATCGCAGCTATGGAGAAAGGATTCTTCTTGATCTCTTTCTAGAGTCATGAACATTGTAGTTGTATCGTGTCAGGTGGTCCATAGTTTATGGGCAAGTTTGGGCTCTTCCTCAAGTGATGGGCTCCTGTCTTTGATCCTTCAAAAGAATGCTTCAATAAAGTTCTTGTCTGGGTGAAACTTCTAGGGCTTTTGAAGTATTGGGAGGAGGTCCTGAAAGCTATTGCCTCTTGAGTTGGTTAATTCATTGTTTTTGTTCCATGACCATTTCTAGGAAACATTTGTTGTTTGCCAGGATCTGTGTGTTTGCTGATGTGGGTAAGGTGCTTCCTTCCTCCATTACCCTATCCTCCAATTTTGCCTATAAGGGTAATCACTATAATAGACCCTAATATAATTGACTGAAATTTTGCCTATAAGGGTAACCACTATAATACCACTGTAAAATCCTGAATAGGAAGATTTACCTTGCAAAAGGAAGCCCTGATACCACTGTAATATCCCTAACTGGATATATGCTAATACTTTTATTTATAATATTATTTTCAATTTGCCTAATTTGGCATTCAATGAAAACATCTCACATGCATCCAAACAACAGCAGAAGTAATAGAATGTATATATTCAAATTAAAGATTTGAATAATTAGATACGTACATTATACATATCAATGGATATTGGACAGATTCACACTCAGCAGAAAACAATACACCAAAGACCCATCTGGAATCACACAGTTTGACTTCATCAACGGCCTCACTTTATCTCAATAGTTACTCAGAACGTTGTTGTTGACTGGATCTCACCTCCACAACTGAATGCTTACCCGACTTGGGATGATCGCTGCCACTATTGCTGACGTCTATTGTCGTCGACCCTTCAAGATCACAAACTCTAAACAATATGCAGATGACTTCTGTTTCCACAGCGAACATTTAAGAGGAGATTGCTTTGCCTTCAGTTATAATATTTGGGGCCTCTCAACTGAATTTGTAATGCCAAAAACTCATGTGACTTCTGATGGCGGCTAAATATTAAACAATGGTCCTCATTAGTGAGGATGCGGCATTCTCTATCACACAATCTCCTTGTCAGTGATATCCATTAACATTCCCAGTTTATGATACAGATTAGCGCCCAAAAGAATGATCTTTAGTGAAGTCTATACTTTGCGAATTGGTGTATTATGATAGTCGAGTCCAATGCAGACTACTTCCAATAAAGGCCCGATGTCTTCAAGCAATATTGTGTGGCTCTTATATGATTTCCTCAGACTTCCTCAATCCTTCATTAGCATGTGATCTCTGGAATCCACGATTAGTTTACAAACACAGTCTTCCTCTAACGGCGGCAATATTTCCTTAGACAGCTTACATATATCAAATGCATGACCTTGTATATATAAAATTCTGTGATCGAACACACACTATCATATGGTAGAGGAACTCACTGATATCACCGAAATGAATGCCCAGTAATATGTGATAGAAATGAATATCCAACGATTGCTACAATTGATATTTCATATCTCTCCTTTCATGCGACGCTTAATTATATCCTCCAGCCTTGGCCGTTTGGTATCAACGAACTCCACTTTATCCTGTTTGGCGTTGGACCCTGATGCGAACACCTGAAATATGATGCCACGATTTCCTCTTCAAAATGCTACGATCCCAACACATATCAAATTGAATCCAAAGCTAACACAAGTTGCGGCTGATATCATTCCTCTGACAACCATGATTTCCTTAGAAAATATGTCTTAATGAGATGGCGGCTACATCAAACACATACAACTATTGAAATATTTAGAGAGATTAATATCTCCTCAGATGGTGAATGTAAAAGATCCCATGATTATTCTTATCAAACCAAACTATAACCTGCGCTTAGAGGGAAGCTCTCACGCTAGGGCCCACAAATCACTAACAAAGATACTCTTCAGAGATGAGTCAGAAACTGTCTCCTAATGTGCAACCATAAACAGAGATATATGTATAATTTACAATCTGAAGAATATATTCAATCAAGTTCCACACAAAATTCAAATACCAGCTATATATTAAATCTATCCACTTGCAAATTTATATTTATTTATAAATCCATAAATTTGCAAAAACTCTCAGCCTGAATTTTATTCTCAAATCTGCATACAATGTCTTCAATGAGGTACAATGATCAGCAATCAGCACCACTGAAAACCTAGAACAACACTTGGGAGAACAATTGTGAAACCTGAAATGATTTCACCTCTATAAATCACCAAGGGAACATCTCCTCGACTCAGCAAATGCAAGGGAACATCACCTTGTCAAAGAGTTGAATACAGTTTGTCAAAAGACACAAACCCAAAACCAAGTATTTGAAAAACATCTAGAACATACATATCTTCTTCCAACACTCAGCTCTCCTTTTAAACTTTCATAAATTAGGACAGGCTCTAATTTTATTAAATGAAAGTTTATGTGTACATAGTCACACTTAACAATATAAAATGCTTTTACATGACCCTTTTTAAATGTGTGTGTACAAGAATACTTTATTTAATAAAGTATTTTTCAGTAACTTAACAAAATATTAATTTTATAAAGCAATTAAAATACTTTATAAAATTAATTTACAATTAGACACATTTAAGTTACTAGCAAAAATTGGGGACATTACAACCCTCCCTTCCTGACATTGCTTGTCCCCAAGCAATGGAAAGAAAAAGTGAACTCAATCAATCCATGGATCCCAAATCCATTGAGGCTCCTCAAGAATGCTCAACTGCATCTCTTCAAGGCTGCTGACAAAGAAGATCCTGGGACCGCTTTCGTTGTCGCACAATGTAGCAAACACAAATATATCCAAGCTGTCATGAATCAGAACAGCACTATGCAATCTCAAAATATCATACCAAGTGATATGAAAAGTGTCATCTTCAATGCATGAAGATAGAGGTCAACAAGAAAATATAGATTCCCATCATAATAAACTCTTCCATATGTTGTTGTTCCAAAACTGAAACCACATGCTTCACTAGTCAACAATAAATAGTAGTGATCAAACCATGAAACATTCAAGCCATTCACATGCTCCAATAAAAGAACATCATCAAAATGATGTTGTGTCATCTCAAAAGTAGGTTGATCCTCTTCAATGGAAACCATTGTATCCAGCAAAACTAATTTACCTTCATTATCACATACTTGCTTATCAACCATGTACTTTAACAAGAAAGCATCATCATGAGCAAGTTGATTTAGTTCACCAAATGGAACTGATGCATCAAACAAAACTGAATCCTCTTTATCATCATTGTGATATTCATGCACATCATCATTGGTTGCCCCAAACATATTAAATAGAGTTTATTGCAAAGGAATAGGACTATTGTCCTCAAACAAATTAAGAATTATATCATGCCATTCAACTTCATGATCAAAATCTGTCATGACATCATGCCATTTATCTTCATCAAATGCATCACCTATGTCTTCTTCATGTGAATCACATAGTTCATAGTTGATCTTTGTAACAAATATTATGTCCTATCCTTTCATGTATGATTGAACATCAACAATATGCCCTTCATAACAAACTAAAATTTCAAATGTATGAACAATATCAGTTTCCAAACCATTCATATCACAACTTGATCTCTTATCAACATGAAGATCAATGTTAGTCTCAACTTGAGAAACCATACCTTCATCTACCTTAGCTGATTTATCTTCATCTTGCACTTCTTCTTCATCACTATCAAATGATTCTTCATCATACCACAAACTCTTGAACTTCATATAGTCTTTGAAGCTAATTTTGTTTTGCACATACTTAGAAAGAACATCATACTTGTTTATCAAGGTTGTCAAGTCTTCTTCTATATACTTTTCCACTATAGGTATATATGATCTTCTTGTATTCATGGCTTCAGCTCTTCCTTCAAAAAAAACCCAAACAGGCTAGCAGGACGGAAGCTCTGATACCACTGTAAAATCTTGAATAGGATTTTCTCTAGATTTACTTTGCAAAAGGAAGCTCTAATACCACTGTAATATCCCGTTTAGGAATATCTCTGTTATAATGAAATTCTAATATTGTCTTTTATCACTAATCACAACAACATACATTTCTACATAAATCTAATGACTGATGCAACAAAGATAGAAAAATTTGTTCAAATTAAAGATTTGAACAATCAGATTTATGTTTCAATTCTAGATATAGAGATATTACATTTAGTACAAAATAGAAGCAACATTAAATCAATCTCTGACCTTGAGATCTGCCAATATGCCTGGAGAATGTAATTTCACAATTCAGGAGTTTTGTAGCAACAATCTAGATAACAAAGTGTTGCTCTCAAGATATCTTTGATATTACAAACACCATATCTAATTTCTTCAAACAACAATCACCATCTGTATTTGTTCCTAAACTTTGTATCTGATCTTCAATTTCCTTTATAAACTTCAACTGATTATTGATTGTTGGAAAATACTGACCTGTCATCCGTGTCTTTTGATGAGCTACGACACCTTAAATACTCCTCACACCATCTCATAATTCATGCACTGATTTCCATTAAGGTTGCGGTAGCATTTGAATTCACGTCTCACATATATGGTACCCATGATGCCTTTAGATGACCTTTTGAAGACTTGCCTTTATTTAAATAAAACCTTTTAATAAGGATGACAATCAATTCTCTTTTGAACAATATAAGAGGTAGCTCTTTAAATCAAAACCCACAAATTCACAATCTTTACTTTCCCTTCTTTATAAAAATCTGCACATACAATATATGGAAGACCACGATTCCTTATATGAAAAAGCTGGTTAAATATTAGACTTATGAAATTCTTCCTGGGGCCCACAATCCACTATAACCTTGATAATTAATAAAAGCTTTGCTAGAAACTTCTGTCAGATCTTGTCTCATGTAATGCAACCTATCTTTACACAAATATAAAATACTTCAGACCTGCGTAAGAGTTGAAATAGAACAGTATTCTTTACCCAATGTTTAATAAATGTCTTCACAATTTGTTGTGTTGGCTGAATGAGGGACCCATGCAATCCACTTCACATTATGAATTTCATTTGGTAAATAGATCTTTAAAGGCATACAAAAACACTATCAAAGAACTCTGCAGGAATGCATCAGTAAATGTCTCTTAATGTGTAATCAAACAGAGATATATAGTTTCAAATCTGAATAATATATTTAAATGCATAATCATATATCGAATCCTTTGCAAATTTATATTTATTCATAAATCAATAAATTTGCAAAAACCCTCTACATGACTTTATTCTCAACTCTGCATACAAGATCTTCAAGGAAGCTTACAAAACGGTCTCCGACCAAATGACGAAAACCCCACAATGGAACCCAGACACTTTGAAGCTCAGTTGTGAAATCTGAGATGATTTCACCTCTACAATTCACCAAGAGGCCATCACCTCGGTACAGTGAAAGCAAGGAACTTCATATGCATCACCTATGTCTTCTTCATGTGAATCACATACTTCGTGGATGATCTTTGTAACAAATATTATATCCTCTCCTTGCATGTAAGATTGAAGATCAATAATATGCCCTTCATGACAAATTGTAAACTCTAATTTGTCCTCAAATGCATCAACATTTTCCTTATCAACAATGTTAGTCTCTTCATGAAGAACCATACCTTTACCCAACATAGTTGATTTGTCTTCATCTTGCACATCCTCTTCATCAAACTTGCAATCATCATACCATGAACTCTTGAACTTCATGTAGTCTTTGAAGCTAATTTTGTTTTGCACATACTCAGGAAGAGCATCATACTTGTTTATCAAAGCTGTCAAGTCTTCTTCTATAGACTTGTCCACTGTAGGTGTATATGATCTTCTTGTATTCATGGCTTCAGGTCTTCCTTCAAAAAAAACCCAAACAGGCTGGCAGGACGAAGGCTCTGATACCACCGTAATATCCCTTTCTAAGATGACTGAAATTTTTGCAACTTTCAGATAAGATTTATTGCACAAAACCACATAAACATTCAAATACAATCATACATATATGTAACTATGAAACACCATTGCATATATCATTGATTCAATATGAAAAGATATCAAAAGCTTGTTGTTGATTGTATATATCAGTCACTGTCATAATCAGATCAAACTTGAACAACTTATAAAAATGTCAACCGAGTGCCACCAAATGTCCTTGTAACCCTAAAACATGAAAGATCTATCAATGTCCAATGGAAATAGACTTTAAATATCACTTTTGCAGCCTCATAAAATGGATTGATTACACCATATTAACTATTGTTATGTTTGATACAAAATGTATATATGCCCAGAAATCTTCCAGAGATCAAAACAATGACAAAACTCCTCTTGAAGCCAAGCAATGGAACCCTAGATGCAATATCTTGTGTCAAAAATGCTCCCAATCCAATATCTTCAATCAAAGCTTGCATAAGAACCCTGAAATACCATTATCAGCTGGCTGTTATAAGAAATCAGAACTAAAAATATATGTTAAATCTTCATATAATGATGATCTCTCCAAATCGACTACCTTGGTGTGACATCCACAATGACCAAGGGCTATAATAATGTCAAATTCACTTCAAATACTCCTTAAACCTGCAATATTAAGTTCAAATAGTGAATTCTGTATGAAATCACTTCACAACTAGTATGGGGTCATCTCCATACATAAACAAGGGGCCATCACCTTGCCAATAAAATGAAAATCAAAATTCTCATTCATAAACAATAAGAAGGAAAACATACCATAGCATCATATAATGTAAATTGATGTTCAAGTCCTCTATTTAACTCCTCAAGCATGGATGTCCTTCTTCATTGGCATTTTGAATTGTAGCTTCAATTCCAAAAATGATGAGCAATGAACTTGAACAATATTGAATGAGTTACATCTAAAATACACTCATTTAAAACAATCTTTAATTGTTTAAATGAGATACATCTATTACATTTGCAATTCTCACAACTTGCCTTAGCGTCTCCCAACAACTTGCATGCAATCATTTAATATCCTTCAAAGCATTTAAAATCTTGATCCTTGACATAACATACTAGATATTTGGCATTCAATTTATGAACTTGCATTTAAAATGCTCCTCTATACTTGCATCGATCCATAACTACCTCATGTGCATGCATTAAATGATGATATTTGCATTTAATAAAACCCTTGCCTTATCCGATCACTAACCACTTCATGAAATGCATTAAATAAACCAATCTATCCAAATGCAAGCATTTAATAAAATAAATTTGGATTTAAAATAATTATTTTTGAATATCTTTGACTTGGCGAATGCTCCACCGTTGGCTCTCCTTTGAATGCACAAATATTATTTAAATTGCCTTTATTCTTTTCTAGCATCGATTCTTCTCATGACACAAGAACCAATGGAAACACCACCTCATAATATCAATCGATCCTCTTGAAATTTCATCTAAAATGCCAATCGATCAAATATGATAATCATTGGAATTTTCTTGGACCTATTCTTCATGGGTGAATCCTCTCCTTCAATGTTGGCTACAATAGATGACATTATAAAATAGGTCCCACCTGGAGTAACTCCTTATTCCACTTAAAACTCCATAAAAATAGATTAGAGAAAATGTAATTAAAGATTCTATTTTCCCTCTTATTCCATCATTTGAAAATTCAAATCAAATAATTGAAATACGATTTTAATATTGCATTTCCCGTATAGCTCAATAACACACTAGTTGATCCAACTTTTCAGTTCTCCATGCATAGACATATGCCAACTTTCCGGTTCTCCATGTATAGAAGCAAACTCAACTAGCAAATATAACTTAGCTCAAAATGGGGACATTACAGCCCTCCCTTCCTGACATTGCTTGTCCCCAAGCAATGGGAAGAAAAACTAAACCCAATCAATCCTTAGATCCCAAATCCATCGAAGCTCCTCAATCATGCTCAAACATATCACCTCAAACCTGTTGGTGTAGAAGATCCTAGGACCGCTTCCACTGTCGCACAATGACTCAGACACATCCAAACCAAAATAGATGCCAATCATCAAGGTGTAGATGCCAAGCAATGAACTAATGAAGCTAAAAATTCTTCTACCATTGAATAGTAACATGAATAGATGAAGGATGCTAAACACAAATGTATCCATTCCTTTTGTGCTAAAACTATTTGTGCTAAAACTAAAATCACATACTTCACTACTCAACAATGAAGAATAACCATCCACATGTGTCAATGAGAGATCATTATCAAAATGATGTTGTGTCCCTTCAAGAGTAGGTTGATCCTCTCCAATGGAAATCAATGTGCCATACAAATTACAACTGAAATCACATGCAATGGAATTCCAAGTAGGACAGCTACTAACCCATGACGAATCAATGAAGATGAAGTCGCCAATCAACAAATAAAAAGTTGTCATATCATAATCAATTGGTGGCATAACCAAAGATGAGTTATGGATGCCTTCAACACCCATCAAAGACAATTCTTGAGTGCCTAGTCCACTATGAGTGTCATCAATAGAATCACCAACTAAAATTTTTGAAATCTTCATTAAATCATCCAAATGATATGTCTCATTAATCTCATAAAAATTAGAATACCTGTCATACTCTTTTGCCATGTCTTCAATCTTCACAAGTGCATCTTCTTTGAAATTTATATATCCAACACTTGTAATTTGAATGCCAATGCTTGTAGACTCTTCTTCATTCATTCCTCCATGTGAAAGAGTAGCAATCTCATAAGAATGAGAAAGAATATCGTTGTCCCAAGTCAGACCTTTGGAATTCTCTTTAATGCTTACATTATAGTCATGAAACACCATCAAGTCTTCATTCCCATTGTCATATTCATGCATATCATAGTTGGCTACCTCAAAATCATCAAGTAGAGTTGATTGCAAAGGAATAGGACTACTATCCTTAAACAAATTAGGGATTATATCATGCCATTCAACTCCATGATCAAAATCTACCATCTCATTAGAATGATCAGAAATGACATCATGCCATTTTTCTTCATCAAATGCTGATCCAAAGCAAGGAACTTCATATACATCACCTATGTCTTCTTTAACTTGTCCATAACAAACTAAAATTTCTGATTTGCTCTCAAATGTATGAACAATATCACTTTCCAAACCATTCATATCACAACTTGATCTCTTATCAACATGAAGATCAATGTTAGTGTCAACTTGAAAAATCGTACCTTCATCTACCTTAGCTGATTTATCTTAATCTTGCACTTCCTCTTCATCACTATCAAATGATTCTTCATCATACCACGAAATCTTGAACTTCATGTAGTCTTTGAAGCTAATTCTATTTTGCACATACTTAGGAAGAGAATCATACTTGTTTATCAAGGCTGTCAAGTCTTCTTCAATAGACTTGTCCACTGTAGGTGTGTATGATCTTGTATTCATAGCTTCAGCTCTTCCTTCAAAAAACCCAAACAGGCTGGCAGGACGGAGGCTCTGATACCACTATAATATCCCTTTCTAGGATGACTGAAATTTTTGCAACTTTTAGATAAGATTTATTGCACAAAACCACATAAACATTCAAATACAATCATACATATATGTAACCATGAAACACCATTGCATATATCATTGATTCAATATGAAAAGATATCAAAAGCTTGTTGCTGATTGTATATATCAGTCACTGTTATAATCATATCAGACTTGAACAACTTATAAAAATGTCAACCAAGTGCCACCAAATGTCCTTGTAACCCTAAAGCATGAAAGAGCTATCAATGTCCAATGGAAATAGACTTCAAATATCACTATTGCAGCCTCATAAAATGGACTGATTATATCATATTGACTACTGTTATGTTTGATACAAAATGTATATATGCCCAGAAATCTTCTAGAGATCAAAACAATGACAAAAACTCCTCTTGAAGCCAAGCGATGGAACCCTAGATGCAATATCTTGTGTCAACAATGCTCCCAAGCTAATATCTTCAATCAAAGCTTGCATAAGAACCCTGAAATACCGTTATCAGCTCGCTATTATAAGAAATCAGAACTAAAAATATATGTTAACTCTTCATATAATGATGATCTCTCCAAATCGACTACCTTGGTGTGACATCCACAATGACCAAGGGTTATAATAATGTCAAATTCACTTCAAATGATCCTTAAACCTACAATATTAAGTTCAAATAGTGAATTCTGTATGAAATCACTTCACAACTAGTATGGGGTCATCTCCATACATAAACAAGGGGTCATCACCTTGCCAATAAAATGAAAATCAGAATTCTCATTCATAAACAATAAGAAAGAAAACATACCATAGCATCATATATTGCAAATTGATGTTCAAGTCCTCTATTTAACTCCTCAAGCATAGACGTCCTTCTTCATTGGCATTTTGAATTGTAGCTTCAATTCCACCAATGATGAGCAATGAACTTGAACAATATTGAATGAGTTACATCTAAAACACACTCATTTAAAACAATCTTTAATTGTTTAAATGAGATACATCTATTACATTTACAATTCTCACAACTTGCCTTGGTGTCTCCCAACAACTTGCATGCAATCATTTAATATCTTTCAAAGCATTTAAAATCTTGATGCTTGACATAACCAACTAGATATTTGGCATTCAATTTATGAACTTGCATTTAAAATACTCCTCTATACTTGCATCGATCCACAACTACCTCATGTGCAGGCATTAAATGATGATATTTACATTTAATAAAACCATTGCCTTAGTCAATCACTAACCACTTCATGAAATTCATTAAATAAACCAATCTATCCAAATGCAAGCATTTAATAAAATAAATTTGGATTTAAAATAATTATTTTTGAATATCTTTGACTTGGCGAATGCTCCAACCGTTGGCTCTCCTTTGAATGCACAAATATTATTTAAATTGCCTTTATTCTTTTCTAGCATCAATTCTTCTCATGACACGAGAACCAATGGAAACACTGCCTCATAATACCAATCGATCCTCTTGAAATTTCATCTAAAATGCCAATCAATCAAATATGATAATCATTGGAATTTGCTTGGACCTATTCTTCATGGGCGAATCCTCTCCTTCAATGTTGGCTACAATAGATGACATTATAAAATAGGTCCCACCTGGAGTAACTCCTTATTCCACTTAAAACTCCATAAAAATAGATTAGAGAAAATGTAATTAAAGATTCTATTTTCCCTCTTATTCCATCATTTGAAAATTCAAATCAAATAATTGAAATACAATTTTAATATTGCATTTCCCATTTAGCTCAATAACACACTAATTGATCCAACTTTCTGGTTCTCCGTGCATAGACATATACCAACTTTCTGGTTCTCCATGTATAGAAGCAAACTAAACTAGCAAATATAACTTAGCTCAAAATGGGGACATTACATTGCTAAAACATTGTTGTGCAAATTGAATGTCAATAGAGGTCAGCAATCCAACTCTAATAGAGAAACAATAATCCTAACTGGATCAACATGCGACTAATACCAAACTAGGAGAACCAGTGCACATAATATTAACATTCTTGAACCCAAATTATGCTATAGGATTTCAAAATAATATTATGTTCCCTAAAGACTGTTTAAATCATTTCAAGCTTTCTTCTACCTAGGAACTAATATTAGATGATTAATCAAACTGTATTCTGATATAAGCTAATACACTATGTTGTTCTTGCATATCTCTCATCTTTGACCCAAAATCAAACTTTAGCAGCAACATGACAAGTTCAAGGCTACAAGCTTGTTGTCATTGAAATGGTATCTCAAGGAAACGAGCTATATTATGATGTAAACCTGCACATTTTGAATGCAAACACAATGAACGATTAAAACAGGTAAAATGCCAAATGTATTACCTTCCCCACACCCGAACAATTTGGGCATTTTCCAGTTGTAGGCAACTGCAAAGGAAAATTGGAATCACCGACTCTTGCCATTAGTTCCACAACCACAACTACACCTGTAATGGAACAATGACCACAAGCTAGATACCCTGAAATGTAAGGACACACCAGATTTTATTTCACATTTAAGATATCCAAACAAACAAAATTTTACTGCAATAGCTTCCACCCAAAATGTCTTTGAAGACAAACAAAGAAACTAAAAATCTTCTGCTAATGGTTCCAAAGTACTTTATTGATTTTACATAAACGACACCAACTTTCAAATAAAGCAATCAACTGAGAGTGCGAGGTAAATTATGTATGCATGAATAAAATTCCTAATGCTCCTTTGAGACAAATAAAACAAAATCCACATAAACATGATTTCCTCCCACAAATCCTTCAAAATTCAAATCAAGTTTGCTCAACTCCATATTTTGAATAATAAAATAATTTCATATTTAATATTTTCATCAGAACAATGGGAATATGATATTGATTTACATGATCACAAGTTTTTTACCAAATGGGATAAAAAGTAACTCCATAAACTAAAAAACAAATTATGTATCTCACTTCTAACATATAGTTATTTGTTGCTTGCTTTGGTAAATTAACTTCTTTCGGACTACAATGTAGGTCAAGCTTTAATCCCAAGTGTCTTTTCTGAAAATACTCCTCAAGAGCAGCAATAATTAATGTCTACTTCACTGCTTCAGTTTGGCCATCCATTTGTGGATGGAATGTGGTGGATTGCTACAACTTAGAGTCTACCTTTACCCATTAAGTGGTCCAAAACTTTTTCAACATGCTGGCATCCCCATTGGAAACAATAGATTTAGGATCTAGATAGCCCCAAGTGCATCCATACATTAATGAAGAAATTTTGGTTAGCTTCTTAACCTGAACTTGTCTTCTTTCATGGAATCAAAACAAACATTTTGATAAAATGATTAACTACAAAAAACAAAGTGGTAGTTGTGTGTACAATCCCAACTTCCAATTGCTTGGTTTTCTTGTCCAACATAAAAATAAACCCACCATTAAACCTTTGCTACATCCACTTGTGTTTTGGGCCAATGCAAATATTGTTGTAGCTTGGCAACCATTTTCCAAACCTTTAAGTGGCCAACAATTTTAGGTTCGCAAAATAATCCTTGAGATGATAATCAGATGGCCTCTACAAACCATGCTCTTTTGATGCAAATGTTGAAATGTTTCCATTAAATCTTCATCTTGCTCAGATTGCTCCTTGTACACCTCGTGGGGTGAAAACTTCAAGATACATGATGGTACCAATGGCTGCAATATTTGGCATTGGAGCTCTAGATAGCATATCCACTACTTAATTAGTAGTGGAACTGCTATTAGCATCCCATCCCTTTAAATGGTGGAATTGCTACAATTTGTTTTGAATATGCAAGTATTGCAAGGGCTGATGATCAGAGTGCACTTTCCTTCCACATCAAACAATGCCGCCACTTCTTCATGGTTTGTACTAATTCATACAGTCCTTTTGATATGTCAGTAGTTAAAACTGCCCTAGTGAACAACTCAGAATGATAGCAAAATGCTCTCATATGTGCTACCTTATTTGTTGTCCCTCTCTTGTACTTGATAATCATTAGAACTGCTATTATTTTCTTGTCCATTTGAACGGTACTCAGTTGTTACAATTTGTTTTGTGTATGCAAGCAAGTATTGCAAGGGCTGGTGATCAGAATGCACTACCCTTTTCTTCCTCATCAAATAATGCTTTTGCTTCTTTGTAACACCCCGCCAAGGAACCCAGAGGATAACACAACTAAGCTTACAAGAAGGACAATTTTTTTAAAAAAAATGAAAGAAATAACAACAATCATATATTTATTCATAACAATTAAATTAATCTTTATCCTCTAGGGTTCCACGACTGCATTACTAACGAACTAAAACAAGATCTAACCAACATTATGAATTAACTAACAACCATAGTTCATTCTAAATATGATTGCATCAAATAAACACATACATTTCCATATTATATCATCAGATAAGTAATCATCAAGATCCTGCATATAGGATTACAAGTACATATACAATTCCCTTTACATGAGGGTACACCATTACATTGCTTACAATATTGCTTTTCTGATTACGTTGGAGTACATACATCAAGATAACAATATATGATTCAACTAATACACAAAACTAGAATATGAACATAAGTATATGTCTCCTCAAGCTAGAGCAAGGTCTGAAATCTGCCATACAAGGTACATCTTTCTCACGCACGAACAACAACAAGGGAAACCAATGGAGATAAAAACACAACCACCCAACCATGTGGAACCCTAAGGTCCACCCCCATGCTAGGAGATAACAATAAGGTCCCACTAGGAAAACAATCAAGAAAGACAGTAGACTAACAGGTGCAAGGAGTACACATGACTCAAATACAACACTGGTCAACAAAGACATCACAAGCAACTTAAACATCACTTCCAGAAGCATTCACAAAACAAAGGGGAGAACACAACTAGAGAATGTTAGACAGCAGTAGGGATGAGTGTCATCACATGGTCCTAGCATGGGTTACCCTGACAGTCTCTAGTTAGACCCCGGCCCCCACCCATGGGTTACCCTGACAGTCTCTCACTAGACGCCGACCCCCATCTATAGTTACCTTGACAGTCTCTCACTAGATGCCAGCCCCATAGGGTGACACATGTGGAACCATCATTCCTTTCGTGAGGACAAGGAAGTTAATTTTGCCAACCATGGCCTTCTCATCTCATCCTTACCCTAAACGAGCACTACAGGCATGAGTGAGGCATCCAATTATCTTGATTAGTGTGAAAACTACCCAAACCTCTAAATTTATTATTAAGTTATCACTGGATTAACAACTTCCAATGGGTTACCCTGACAAGCCACTTTGGGCGCCGGCCCCACATTAAAAGCCACTCCCCCTTCACTGCATCTAAATTCTCAAATCCCAAAACAAAACCCAAGCATGAACTATCACATTTCTCATCATGATACATTTATAACACAAAATATACATCATTTCACATTACACAGAACAAGGCATTACCCATCTTGCATAGTTATCATAACCACATGAATAGGTACACTGAGCAAGGCATTATCCATCTTGCACAGTCATCATAACCACATGAATAGATACACTGAGCAAGGCATTATCCATCTTGCATAGTCATCATAACCACAGGAATCCATAAACAGAGTGGAGTTAACATATAACCAATACATATTCAATAATTAGCAAGATTATATAATCACAGGAGTCATATACAGGACTACCCCTCTTGGCCTCTAGAATCAACTTTCCCAAATGACACAAACACTTGACACTCTAAACATTATGGTCTCACATCACATTCACTCTCAAATGCACATCATCACCTAATAGACCAAACTAAGATCCTTCATCAATAATTCAAATACAACACCACAATTGTGACATATGACATAATGCACTAATTATGGGTCTTGAATAATGTAACATTAATTAAATCATGATCCATATCTAACAATCATAAAGTGAATCTTCCTCAACAATATAGAACTATCATATTCCAACCACTAGTAATAGTTACTTTTATGACCATAAGATATAAGAGTCCACGAGTAACAATATTTTAACTAATAGTTCCCAAGACTTATGTTAATTTTATTTAATTAAAATGACTGCAAACAAACTGTAAATAACTCTAAGGCATACAAATTAAACACGACAATTATTTACACTATTTACACTGATGTAAATTTCATTAATAATTTAGACAATTGTAAATACTATTAAATATAACTATATAAGCAAGGCTAAAAGCCTATAATATTAGAATACTATAAATATCTTACACTAGTTAGAATCACAAGATACAAAACCTGAAGCTACAATGAAAGAACCTTGTTCTAAAGTTAGCTTGAGAGGAAAGGAATACAGAACAACAAAACATTCCTATAGATCTAACATCTTTATCAAATCTACCACACTTTTAACCACATGCATATGATAGGATTAGCACAAAATGAATTTGTTGAGAAGGCTTTAGAAGCTACCAACAATGCAAAATGTGAAAGCATAGACAGGGCATGCAGACTGATTGGTAGAATGCCTCAAAGAGAGTCATATGATGGAAACCAATGATCATAGGATATGCACAAAACAAATTTGTTAAAAAAAATCTCAGAGAAACTCAGTTCGAAAAAATAGAGTTATTGGTGACGCAACTAATTGTTTTAACAGAGACGAAATGGGTGAGAGGTAGAAAGTCATAAAATATTCATATCTCAAAACTAACAAACTATATATGGCTGATTTTTGGATATGATTTATATATCCATGTTGTGCACCATATATAAAAAAATTAGAGAAACCCAGTTCGTAAAAATAAAATTATGGCTAACGCAACAGACTGCTAAAACATAAACGAAATGGGTGAGAGGTAGACAGTCACAAAATATTCATATCTTAAAAACAACAAAATGGGTATGGCTGATTTTTGGATATGATTTAGATATCCAGGCCATGCACCATATATAGAAAAATTAGAGAAACTCAGTTCGTACAAATAAAGTTATGGCTAACTCAACAGACTGTTAAAACAAAGACAAAATGGGTGAGAGGTAGACAGTCACAAAATATTCATATCTTAAAAATGACAAACTGGGTATGGATGATGTTTGGATATGATTTAGATATCCAGGTCATGCACCATATATAAGAAAATTAGAGAAACCTAGTTCATAAAAATAAAGTTATGGCTAACACAACAGACTGCTAAAACAAAGACGAAATGGATGAAAGGTAGACAGTCACAAAATATTCATATCTCAAAAATGACAAACTAGGTATGGCTGATTTTAGATATCATTTAGATATCTAGGTCGTGCACCATATATAAGAAAATTAGAGAAACTTAGTTCATACAAATAAAGTTATGTCTAACGCAATAGACTGGGTTCAAAAAATGTAAAAGAGAATTCACATAATATTTTACTAAATCTAATGCAACAATAAATCAGATTCATATCTCAGTTCGTACCTGGAATATTACTTCTATCACATCTTCACAAAATTTTTGGATCGCATCCATTTTCCCCCAAGTCTTTTCTTCTGGAAACTATGGTTTATGGTGCCAAATAAAAAATGAAAATTTCCTGAGAGAGAGAGATCCCCCAAAACATAAAACATATTCTCTATTTGAAATGCACCCTCCTCCCCAAATTATGTCTTGAGATTTCAAAATCAAGTTGAGCATGCATAACCACCCCCATAATTTCTTCCAGAAGATTCTCCTTTATTACTTTCTTACAATTTGTTATTTTTAACCAAACAATAATTTCTCTCTGATTTTATTTATTTTAGAATTTGCTATTTATTTCATTTACAACCCAACAAAAATAGTTTCTTTCTACTTTTCTAAAATTAGTCTCTTACACAAAAAAAAAATTATTTCTAAGATTCCCTCTTGAGGTGCGTAACTGCCACTTCTTCCAAGTGGCCAAAATAGAAAATAATTACTCAAGGCAATAATAATAAAGAAAGAGAATCTTTTTCAGATATAATAATACATATTTCTACACAACTATAATTTACATAAAAGCATCTATATTTATTTATCAAAGCGCTCTCTTGACTTAATAATTTTATTGTAATGAAGCAATTAACCAAAACATTAATCAAACAATTCCCAACAAAATAACCCAAATGCCAAACAATACCTGACATAATGCACGATCGAAAGCATGACCACAATGACAATGACTAACCATTACGCCCATACAGACAACACTGACTGGGTGCAAAACTGGATACTCATCCTTGTCAAGGATGATGGCTAACTAGGGGACCACATGTTATCTCCATTCAACAGTTTCCATTGGGTTTAAGGCACGCTCAAACCTGTCAATTCAGGTGGAGTCAATGTCTGGTACCTGCATCTTGCAGCAACCCAACAGTCAAACAAATATATATATATATATATATATATATAATTGTATAGTCAAATAATTGTATAGTCAAATACACCGTGAAAGGGAATCGCAGCGTAGCAGGGTACTCATGCATGAGTAATGCGACACTATCCCTTTCACTATCACATCAAACACATAATCACAACACACATAGCAATCAGTTACTGAACGACTAAATAAGAACCATCATCAGATAATCGCATGATACACAATAAGATTAATCCACACAAACATCACAACATAACATCCTATGATATAGAATCAGTTGTATAAAAATCAATTCTAACATATGACAATCATAATAAGATCAACATCATAATCACTTGAATGTAAAACAATGTCATAGCATATAAATTATCAGTGTCACAACAAAGATTATCAATAAAACATACTAACTGTCATATGAAACCACACATGAGCATAATCAGGAATGTCATCAACATGAATGTAGCATCTACCAACATCATATAATATACAACATCAACTATCTAACATACCCTAAATATTCCTATTATTTTACCTTTATCTTCATGCTCCTTAGCCAAATCATCTAGACATCCAAGATCAGAATGGAGGGGCATTACATTCTTTATCACTTCTACTAATGCATATAGTTCCTTCTCATATGTGTAACAGTTTGAAACCTACCCCAGTGAACAACACAGAATGATAGAAAAGTTAAAACCGGCCTTCCTCCTTGCATATGCACAACTCTTATTGTATACCTCAATGGTTGCTGAAAGTTAGGTAAATAAAACTAAAGCA
The DNA here is from genome assembly GCA_027924645.1 of Cunninghamia lanceolata. Lineage (NCBI taxonomy): Eukaryota > Viridiplantae > Streptophyta > Pinopsida > Cupressales > Cupressaceae > Cunninghamia > Cunninghamia lanceolata. Next base: position 15,179,249 of record BSBN01000193.1, read on the forward strand.
CCGTATATTATAATCTTCAACCCATCAAGTGCAACTTCTGATTTTCACTCAGTAAAAGACTTGTCATTCCTTGACAATGCATGTAAAGAAGTTGCAGTATTGGAGAAGTGGCTATGCATTTTCAAAGATGTACAAAATGTACAAAGCTTCTTACTTTGATCCTGTTGGAAGCAAGGATACATAGGGACGCATCCCTGGGCCTTTTCCAGGTGTCCCCATCCCCATAATGTTCTGGGGTTGCGGAGAGGCCTCAGAAACATCCCGGATCTCCCACATTGGACGAGTTATGTCCCAGAAACAATGCTGAACCCCCCAGATATGTCTAGGGACAGCTGGCCATTTCTAGGGTGGCTGGTGATGTCAATGACATCTATCAACCATCCCAAGGATGGCTAGTCATCTCTGGACGGTAAACCATGGATGAAAAACTTGCAAATAATTCATAGGTCAAAACAACTCACAAATTACTCACGGAATAACTGAACCCCAAGTTTTTGTGAAAAACTTAGCTGTGACTCATGGATAACTCGTCAGTTAGTCAGCCAAAACTCGCAAATTTGTCCAAAAAACTTGGTTGTTCTTGCATAATACTGTCTGGCCCAAAAAAGTTCACATTTTTTGTCATTTTTGACCTTTTTTTTTGCAATGGTGGAGGAAGAGTTTGCAGGCATTTGAGTGCTCATTTCAGCTCTTATTTGGCTCCCAGTAGTACGATTTCCAGGGTATGTTTTTCTTTTGTTTACTGTTTTATTGTCAAGGCATTTTCAGAAAGATGCTTAGATTTTATGCTTTATTTTTGTTTTTTTGTTTTTTTACTGTTAAAGTTTCTTAGTAATTAGCTTTAATCAATTTTTTTTGTAATATCCCTTTTTAGGATATTCTTGATTTCTTTACCTACATACAATAATAACTACTAGAAAAAGACATTAGAAATATTAAAGATCAATAAATTAAGATAATATTCAGTTCATAGCATCAATCATATTAAATTCATCTATCATAGAATAATTAATAATGAGATCAATATTTCATAACATAAATAATGAGATCAAATCATCGTATCATAATCAATATTTGGTTCAATCCATCATAACACAATTCCTCAAGCCAATCACATAGTGAATTGCTTAGAAACTCTTGCAAGTAGCAATATTGAAAGGGGTCATTCCACCTAACAATATTGCCAAGAGCATGAAAAGGGTCAGTCCACCTAATAGCTCCCAGTTCACCTGGGAGGCACACCCTCCCTGATCAAGCTCAAGAGGCACACCCTACTTGATTAGGCTCAAGAACATGGTAGGGACACACACCCTCACTACTTGGCTGACTTGATGAGAGCATGAGAGAAGGCACACCCCAGCCACTCACCCCTTGTGAACTCAGAAGGGCCATCCTTCCTATCTGCAAACATTTCCTTAGCTTTAATATGGATTGCTTAGGAATTTGTTAGATGATTGATATAAAGTACCCCTTGATTGATTTCAAGTTCAGTTCAAGGATTGCAATATATCCTTCTTGGCTCTTAACACTTGTTGTATAGCAGATATATATATATACATGTTATCAGAAAATGTGAACAATAGCATAAACAACTAATTATCCAATAACTCAATGGAAATAAGACAAATGCAAATAAACAAAAAAAAATTTGGGTTTGGGAAAAACTCTGATAGGTAATTGGGGTTTGACTAGGTTTTGGACACTTTCTGAGGGACAGGGAAGCAAAAAAAGGGATTTCAGAAGCGGGGTGAAAGAATGGGAAAATTTGTCCAAGAGGGACAAAGGAGCAGAAATAGAAAATGAACACTGTGAAAAAATTTGAAGGCTATTGGGTGAGAATCGAAGAAGTTATGGCAAACCCTAAAAATAGACAAATGTGGGATTTATGGCTTTGATAAATAGAATTTGGGATAGGATCCTCAAAGAAGGAAAAATGCAGAATCAAATTCCAAGGGTTCCAGTGAATTTTGAGAGGAAATAGAGCTAAAGCAAGGAAGATATAGAGAAAAATGATTTTTTTTTTTTCTGGAAATGATCTGCAAATGGCTTTGGACAGATTCAATCTACAATTTTCTGGTTGTCAATAGATATGGGCCCTAGGTATGTTCGGTTGCCTAAAGGTTCAGGGGAGTCACTCGGCCACCAATGATGTCTAATGGCTTGCATATTGGGGCAATACCCCTTACTCCACGGCTGAAGTAAAATTGATAACCGCTTTGCCACAAACGACAGCTCTTGGTTTACCTCACGGATGGGAACTAGTCAATCAGGTAGGGGCTGTTGCCCTTTTCGCTGGCAGGTCCCCTCAATGGCCCAGCTATTTCGAGGTTCCTATGGTACTCCTCACAATGAGTTTTAGGGCTATGCCTAGACACTTCCCACAATTAAGCGAATAGGGTTATTCCCTGATCCGAACCTGCAATTGAAATTAACAATACAGATGCCAAAAAGAAAGAACTACTGCAATAATCACAGCGCCTGGAGGGCACTGCAGAAAAAAATTGGCAGAAATTCCACCCAGCGAGCCCAAGAAAGCGCTCTGATACCAGATGAGAGGAACCTCCTACAACAATATAATGAAAAATGCACGAAATAACAGAAATAGCAGAAACATAGAAGGAATTTATTGATCGCAGGCCACTTCGAGGGGGCAACCTTCTTTGAGCAAGCTCAATACAATAAATTCATGGATGCCTTCATTGGCCTCAACACGTACTTATATACTAAGTCTAATCTAAACAACTATTACTTCCCATGAACGTGGGATAATACAATATACTCATGGGATGACTTACAAAGCATATGCGTCCAACAACAATATACTAACAAAGTAAAGAGAAGGGTTAAACACGGGTTCCTAACAGGCACATGGACAAGAGACAGGAGCCTCAAGGAGAGGTGTCATCACATGGAGTTCATGAGTTGTCAATCCCATGGCCCTCTTATCTTCTATAGCCTCATCTCCATCTTTTACGGTCCCTTTACACTACACTGATGTGCTAAAGGTGGGGTCTCTAACGGCCTTGTTTGAAGAAGAGAGGGTGATTAAAGTGGCAAATTTCTTGTGCAGGATTCATAACACAAGAAAGGGGGTCAACAGCGAAATGAAGGGCAACCAGATGTAGCTTGGGGGCTGCCTGTGGGTCCTTTTGTTTCCTTGTTTCTTGCGGCTTGTTTTACCTCTGGGTCTCATAGACTGCGGTCTCATGGACATCATCAAAAGCATTCATTTATTAACAATGGTATAATTTGATAGCATAATTGGTTGTTTGGCTTTACAGGAAATATATGCTCACTTTGCTATAAAATATCATACAAAACACACATTAAGGACGTTTAATAAATATATAAAATATAAAATGAAAAGAATAATGACATTCACTAGTTCTTTCATCCTTACCAATCCAATTATATATAAAGTGGGTATAAAATTTCCTCTTTTTCCCTAACTTGCACATCACTAAGGATGTGCTTAAACCATGCCCTCAATTGAAACATGATGTCCTCCACTTTGTTACGTGATTGGATTATCCATGCAATAGGTAAGTAATCTTGATGTTGATCAAATATAATTATTAAGTACAATAGATACTCTAAAACATTTAGCATATAGTAGACATCTATAACATATCGATTAAAGCATACGTTTTACTTTGACATTGAATAATAAAATGAACTTTGGCATATTTCCCATTTGTTTGTAAAGAATAATCCCATGGTCTTAGAATATACAATATAAAGGGTTTGTCTATTTTCCATCAAGCCTTCCATAGCAAAGAAAGGACTCTATGTGCTTAACAAGTGATGAATTAATATTTATAAGGTTACTACTATTAAATTATCTCTGTGTAGATTTATAATTACATCATAAAGTTTCAATGTTTCGTCTCATGAGATACTTGTCTTTTTCAAGACTATCATTATTATTCATATATAGAGCTTTACATATAACTATAATAGAGAAAAATCTTGAATTCTGATTTCATTCTATGGGTATGTAGAATCTTTGGGAACTAAACTCTTACATGCAAGGATTCAAGCCACTATTTGTAAAAATAACTAGGAAGAGTTGGCCTTACAGGTAGTCTGTGTAAGGGATATAACTTGCAGCATAGAGCATGCAAACTCTTTGATTCAAGTTTAAGATTGCTTTTGTATATGGAATCCAAGTGATATCTTGAGAGTCAAAATGAATAGAGGTATTGAAATTACTATTGAGTTCTCCATCTCTTGTATTTTGATTGAAAGGAATTTTATGAGGAATCATATAGAGTTTATTGTTCATTATAACCATATTGTGAAGGATCAATGCTTACATTTCATAGACCATTCCTTGAAGCTAAGCCTCATAGTTGAAGAAAAGATTCTAGAAAATTGCCAAATGGAGATAAACAAAATGAGATGTTTATTGTGGGTAGGCAAAATAGAAGTCCTTTTGATGTTGTGAATTTTATGGTATTTTTAGAATCGAGTTACCATCAAATTGGTGTTTGCAAGGAACATGTGCACATAACATATTTTAGAAGCTTCATGGGTTACATTGATATTTTTGTTATATCATTTGCTACACTACTAGTTGGTGAGGATGTGTTGCAAGATCTTATTGAGAAGCATGCACATGAAAATGGTGTCTTACTGGATATTAATGTTAGTTTTCAACTTGCTAAAATTTTTAGATCAGCAACATATGGTAAGCAATTTGATTACCTTCATGATTATAGCTTATGGAATTCTAACAATGATTTGGTGCTTAGTACTTTATCAATTAAATTACGTTTTGTCATGAGGAGCATCATATGGAGAGTGAAAGAATTCAAAAATATGTATACATAAGAGTATGGGAACAAGGTGATATTGAAGTTTACTACTCTTGGATGTATGGAGGAGAATTCGATAAAGATGTGATACCACGAGATGCCTTCAATGTTCCTAGCAGCAAGAAGGCAAAACAAATTTTCATCACCTTATGTAAACATTGTTTTATCATGGATCTAGGTGTGAATCTACATTATGCTTCAGATCTTCAAAAGGATTTGTTAAAAAAAAAAGTTCATGGGCTGCTGATTTTGAAAAGTTTCAAAAGTGTGCAGATGTTTATGGAAGGATTCTCTATGATTGAATGGTTAATTCTAGCTTCCATATTGCTAACATTGTTAATTTACTATTGTTTTACCCCTTTGATATTGTTGATTTTAATGCTTCCTGAATTTGGATGACTCATTGCAATCATGTGCACTTGCATAAGAGCTTATTTGTACACATTCATGAGTATTGCAGCCTGGTGGGAATTCCAGTCATGGGAAAGAGTATTTTCCAGTTTGAGACTACTAATGGAGAGTTTATAGCCCTTACATGGCTGCCCACCAATGATACCTTGACTAGATTGATGATTTTTTCACCGGTTTGTCATTTTTGCATCTATTACATCAATTGTATATTGTTGATTTTGATGATTTCAGTTATGAACAGTTATAAATTGGTGCATTTGGAGGAAGTTTCCTTGCAAGATGATGTTAGCAGAAGGTTCCCACTATTAGTGATAATTACTCCATCCATCATAACGCTTATTTGGAGGAGATTCAGGGAGGTTTGTGGCTGTTAGGATTTGTTTTCATCTTACATACAAGTTGATTTGTGCCATGTTTTAGAGAGACCAATTCAAAGTAAAATTATGAAACCCATTGGAGCTCAAGACTATAACCATGAAGCAATTGATTGGGATCTTTCATCACATAAAAAGAACAAATAGGTACAACAGAAACACAATGGTATGGAATCCAAACTTTACATGTATATGGGAGCTTCCAAACATTGGAAAGAAGGAATCAATTATCATCACATCAAAGAGGAGCATACAAAGAGTTGGTTTCCTCCGTTGATTGATCCAAGCCAAAGATGGAAAGGTTTAATCATGATTTGCATTGTGGCTTTTCTAAAGGATTAGACTTGTGGTGATGTGAGTTATGTACATTTTTTTATATTTATTCTCATGAGATCAAGTTGTTCTTCAAAGAGGTGATCAAATTACATGATTTTTACAAGAATGTTATGGATGATAGAGAGAGTAGATTTTGCAATGCTCTATGGTAGGAGTTGTCTCTCTTGACAGGTATATGGTTAAAATTACATAGAAATTACTATCTAATTTTTTACGTTGGCATGGAGACATTTGATTATTTGGGTATGCAAAGTGTTCTTTGACAGAAGATTCATCATCTATCAAGTACTGGATCTAGACTCTATGGGCAATATAGCATGACTCATCATATTGTGACACTAATGCATAAGTACCTGAGTTTGCAATTGCTTGTGGGTAAGCTATTTTGGGAAGGGTTGACTTGTCATGTCCCCTTTTTAATCAATTCATGCTCAAGGAGATATTATCCCATTCCAAATATTTTCCTTGAGTTAAGGATGGAAATTGAGAAATAATTATATTTAAAATTTATTATTTGGACCCGAGTAATTTATTATTTATTATTTATTATTTTTATAAAAGGGGTCAAATAATTAATTTAATATTATTATTTTGGAGCATCTTACCGAGTGGCATGGGATTTGTTATGAGGAGGTTTGTAACGTTCAAGTTTAGGTGGCAATCTATTATTAGCAAATTCCTTAGCAATTTTTATGATAGCTTGCATGTGGAGAGTTATTGTTTAATTTTGCTGAAGAATCTTGCAACGGTCATAATAGTGAGCCTATTTTGAGGGAAATTGATGAAAATAATATTTTTATTTTTTTTTCCAAGAGAGACATTTGGATTTGGTCCTCTATTTATATGCAGGAAAATACACATTTCAAACATCCAATTATATTATACAAAAACGTTGCCCTAATTTTATATTAACACTTGTATTCTATAATTTTTCTTCTATAGATGAAAACCAATAGGAGATTGTAACCTGTGGATGAAAACCATTGGTTGATGGGATCAGAGGACATAAGCCCTTTGGTTCTTGAGCCCATTCTCGTCCAAGAAATGCATTGGAGCTTCCATTGGAGAAGCTTTTACAGCATGTATTGGGACATGATTCATGATTATGTGTAACATGTTGTTAGTGTAACCGTTTGTGAATTATGACCTTCAAAATGGCGACTGCGATGATTAGCCGCGAGCTTTCAAATTTCAAACAAAGTTCAAGCAGGAAGTGCACAGAAGGAGCAACGAAAGGCAGAGAGGATGAGGATGACAGTGGGGGTAATGAAGAAATCTCTACAGTGGAGCTGGAGGATGAGTGGAACTATGAGCTTGATATCAAGGAGGGAAGTCTGCCTGCCCTTTGGCTAGAGGCCCAATAGCACTCAACTTCAAAGGCCCATAAGAATCCTTGCTCTGGCATGTCGTTTCCAAGAAAGAGTGTTTTCCACCTATCTCTTTGGGTGGAAAGGATTCAAAGGTCTCTAGTGCTAAGCAGGGGCTGAGAAGGGGTATGCTCCTTCCCCCTTGCCCTACGAAAGCAAATGGTGCATCTGAGGCGTCTTTGGAGGTGTGTACAGGAATCGGCTCATTCTGCCCCTCTAGTTTCTGCTCCTAAGGCTCTGACCTTTATGTTGGAAGGGACGGTTGTTTCTAATGGCCTAGAGGTTGCGAATGGCCAGAGGAGTGTGGTGTTGGGTGTTGTGGCCTTTGATTCTCAGATCTTAGTGCTCGAAATGGAGGGTCAGAGCAGGACAGAGGTGATGCTAAAGGTAGTTGTTGCAATTTCCAATGAGGGACAGGCTTGGGAGAAGTTTGGGGTTGCTGGTGCTTCTGGTGAACAGGGTGTGACCTTGCCCTCTTCCCTAGTGACTACTACAAAGGGTTACACTCCTTGTCTTCTAATCCGACTCAGTTGTTTATAGAGTCGCATTGAGGCTTAAATTCTCTCTTATTGGGAGGTTTATGGGTGCACGCCCGAACATTGATGCCTTCAGAAATTGGGCCAGCAAAAGATGGGTTCATTGTGGCCCTTTCGAGATCGCAGCTATGGAGAAAAGATTCTTCTTGATCTCTTTCTAGAGTCATGAACATTGTATCCGTATCTTGTCAGGTGATCCATAGTTTATGGGCAAGTTTGGGCTCTTCCTCAAGTGATGGGCTCCTATCTTTGATCTTTCAAAAGAATGCTTCAATAAAGTTCCTGTCTGGGTGAAACTTCTAAGCCTTTTGAAGTATTGGGAGGAGGTCCTGAAATCTATTGCCTCTTGAGTTGGTCAATTCATTGTTTTTGATCCATGACCATTTCTAGGAAACATTTGTTGTTTGCTAGGATCTGTGTGTTTGCTGATGTGGGTAAGGTGCTTCCTTCCTCCATTACACTATCCTCCAATTTGGGGGATTGGTTGCAACACATTGTTTACGTGGACTCCTCAGTTATGTGAAAAAATTGCATTATGGCTGGTCACTCTGCTTCTCGTTGCATGGCCAATAGGTAGCATCTTAATGATGGGAAGAAAAATGCTCTCTTGATGCCTGATCATCCACAGGGTGATGTGGTGCCTTTTCTACCTCCTGCACTGAATGATTCTTGTGGTCGTGATGTTGTGGCAAATGGCAACAAGGTTAGGAGGGAGTAGCTCCAAATTGATAATGCTTGCAGCCCCTCTTGCATGCTTCGACCTCGCCCAAATGGGCCTTCCCCTAAAAGGGATAAAGGAAAAAGGAAGACGGATGTGAGCAGAATTTCTTATCCTCTGGCTTCATATGAGGTTGGATTGGCTTCAAAGGTTGTAGACACCGACAGGTTGGGTAGTGGCCACAAAGCCTCTGTGGAGTGAATTCAATCCTCTCTGGAGCGGTTCAGCTTTAAGGCCACCTTCATTCTGTAATTAAATTCTCTTGCTCCTTTTGGGAGCTGTTGCAAGTGTCTACTGTTGTCTGATTTTCTGTCTTGCTGCTGGAGATTTCTTGTTTGGATCCTTGTTGTTTGGGCTTGGCTTTTTTGGCCTCTTTGACTCGCTTTGTATTTAAGGGTCTGGTCCCTCTCAAAAACCCAATCTTTACCCTTAATAAAAAAAAACATTATAATTCTTAGCAGAAAAGTAAGCTATTACCACACCTTCCAATAACTGAAGGAAACATAGGTACTAATGTAATTTAATGTTAGACAGCATACTCATTGTGGAATACCTGTTACTCTGTTGAATGGAATTAAACATCCACATATCTATAAATAAATAGATCTTATAGTACACTAACAAGAAAGTCTTTAACAAGCTTGTCAAAAGGAATGAATCACTATATATATAATATCACGAGATCAACCATGCCTAAAGCCATTTTGGATTTTTTTATCTTATGGCATAACTTGGAAGATTGAAAGTTACACGTGCCATTTTGAATTTTTTAAAGACAGTTTCAAAGTCGCAATCACTTTGATTGCTACAGATTCATATAATTTTAATACATCAACAATACACATTTTTTCTATGAAAAGAAAATTTGCACTTTAATCAAATGGGTCTATCCGTGGATCATGTTCACTTGCCATTGCCATTCCCGTGCAGAGGCATGTCGGACACATAACCTGCAAGCCACAGAGAATTGATGGGAGCACTAAACAAGGAAATAAAGAGAGATTTAGCCCTTATAAAATGAAGATTAAATTGGTACAAGAATGGAAGTCATGATAAATCATGAATGCCATTATTAAAAAAAAATCTGCTAAAACATTGTTCTGCAAATCGAATGTCAATGGAGGTCAGCAATCCAACTCTAATAGAGAAACAATAATCCTAACTGGAGCAGCATGCAACTGATACCAAACTAGGAGAACCAGTGCACATAATATTAACATTCTTGAACCCAAATTCTGCTATAGGATGTCAACATAATATTCAGTTCCCTAAAGACTGTTTAAATCATTTCAAGCTTTCTTCTACCTAGGAACTAATATTAGATGATTAATTAAACTGTATTCTGATATATGCTAATACACTATGTTGTTCTTGCATCTCTCTCATCTTTGACCCAAAATCAAACTTTAGCAGCAACATGACAAGTTCAAGGCTACAAGCTTGTTGTCATTGAAATGGTATCTCGAGGAAACAAGCTATATTATGAAGTAAACCCGCACATTTTGAATGCAAACACAATGAACGATTAAAACAGGTAAAATTCCAGATGTATTACCTTCCCCACACCCGAACAATTTGGGCATTTTCCAGTTGTAGGCAACTGCAAAGGAAAATTGGAATCACTGACTCTTGCCATTGGTTCCACAACCACAACTGCACCTGTACTGGAACAACGACCACAAGCTAGATACCCTGAAATGTAAGGACACACCAGATTTTATTTCACATTTAAGATATCCAAACAAACAAAATTTTACTGCAATAGCTTCCACCCAAAATGTCTTTGAAGACAAACAAAGAAACTAAAAATCTTCTGCTAATGGTTCCAAAGTACTTTATTGATTTTACATAAACGACACCAACTTTCAAATAAAGCAATCAACTGAGAGTGCAAGGTAAATTATGTATGCATAAATAAAATTCCTAATGCTCCTTTGAGACAAATAAAACAAAATCTGCATAAACATGATTTCCTCCCACAAATCCTTCAAAATTCAAATCAAGTTTGCTCAGCTCCATATTTTGAACAGTAAAATAATTTCATCTTTAATATTTTCATCAGAACAATGGGAATATGATATTGTATTTACATGATCACAAGTTTTTTACCAAATCGAATAAAAAGTAACTCCATAAACTAAAAAACAAATTATGTATCGCACTTCTAACATATAGTTATTTGTTGCTTGCTTTGGTAAAATTAACTTCTTTCGGACTACAATGTAGGTCAAGCTTTAATCCCAAGTGTCTTTTCTGAAAATACTCCTCAAGAGCAGCAATAATGTCTACTTCACTGCTTCAGTTTGGCCATCCATTTGTGGATGGAATGTGGTGGATTGCTAAAACTTAGAGTCTACCTTTACCCATTAAGTTGTCCAAAACTTTTTCAACATGCTGGCATCCCCATTGGAAACAATAGATTTAGGATCTAGACAGCCCCAAGTGCATCCATACATTAATGAAGAAATTTTGGTTAGCTTCTTGACCTGAACTTGTCTTCTTTCATGGAATCAAAACAAACATTTTGATAAAATGATTAACTACAAAAAACAAAGTGGTAGTTGTGTGTACAATCCCAACTTCCAATTGCTTGGTTTTCTTGTCCAACATAAAAATAAACCCACCATTAAACCTTTGCTACATCCACTTGTGTTTTGGGCCAATGCAAATACTGCTGCAGCTTGGCAACCATTTTCCAAATCTTTACGTGGCCAACAATTTTAGGTTTGCACAATAATCCTTGAGATGATAATCAGCTGGCCTCCACAAACCATGCTCTTTTGATGCAAATGTTGAAATGTTTCCACAAAATCTTCATCTTGCTCAGATTGCTCCTTGTACACCTCGTGGGGTGAAAAAGTCAAGCTGCATGATGGTACCAATGGCTGCAATATTTGGCATTGGAGCTCTAGATAGCATATCCACTACTTAATCAGCAGTGGAACTGCTATTAGCATCCCATCCCTTTAAATGGTGGAATTGCTGCAATTTGTTTTGAATATGCAAGTATTGCAAGGGCTGATGATCAGAGTGCACTTTCCTTCCACATCAAACAATGCCCCCACTTCTTCATGGTTTGTACTAATTCATACAGTTCCTTTTGATATGTCAGTAGTTAAAACTGCCCTAGTGAACAACTCAGAATGATAGCAAAATGCTCTCATAAGTGCTACCTTATTTGTTGTCCCTCTCTTGTACTTGATATTCATTAGAACTGCTATTATTTTCTCATCCATTTAAACGGTGCTCAGTTGTTGCAATTTGTTTTGTGTATGCAAGCAAGTATTGCAAGGGCTGGTGATCAGAATGCACTACCCTTTTCTTCCTCATCAAATAATGCTTTTGCTTCTTTATTACTTGTATTAATGCATATAGTTCCTTCTCATATGTGTAACAGTTTGAAACCTGCCCCAGTGAACAACACAGAATGATAGAAAAGTTAAAACCGGCCTTCCTCCTTGCATATGCACAACTCTTATTGCATACCTCAATGGCTGCTGAAAGTTGGGTAAATAAAACTAAAGCACCGCATATTATAATCTTCAACCCATCAAGTGTAACTTCTGATTTTCACTCAGTAAAAGACTTGTCATTCCTTGACAATGCATGTAAAGAAGTGGCTATGCATTTTCAAAGATGTTGTACAAAATGTACAAAGCTTCTTACTTTGATCCTGTTGGAAGCAGGGATACATAGGGACGCATCCCTGGGCCTTTTCCAGGTGTCCCCATCCCCACAATGTTTTGGGGTTGTGGAGAGGCCTCAGAAAGATCCTGGATCTCCCATGCTGGATCAGTTATGTCCCAGAAACAGTGCCGAACCCCCCAGATATGTCTGGGGACAGCTGGCCATTTCCAGGGTGGCTGGTGACATCAATGACATCCCTCAACCATCCCAAGGATGGCCAGTCGTCTCCGGACGGTAAACCATGGATGAAGAACTTGCAAATAACTCACAGGTCAAAACAGCTCACATATTACTCACGGAATAACTGAACCCCAAGTTTTTGTGAAAAACTCGGCTGTGACTCATGGATAACTCGCCAGTTAGTCAGCCAAAACTCGCAATTTTGTCCAAAAAACTCAGCCATGCTTGCATAATACTGTCTGGCCCAAAAAAGTTCACATTTTTCGTCATTTTTGACCTTTTTTTTTTAGCAATGGTGGAGGAAGAGTTTGCAGGCGTTTGAGTGCTCATTTCAGCTCTTATTTGGCTCCCAGTAGCAGGATTTCCAGCAGTATGTTTTGCTTTTGTTTACTGTTTTATTGTCAAGGCATTTTCAGAAAGATGCTTAGATTTTATGTTTTATTTTTGTTCTTTTGTTATTTTACTGTTAAAGTTTCTTAGTAATTAGCTTTAATTAGTTTTTTTTGTAATGTCCCTTTTTAGGATATCCCTGATTTCTTTACCTGCATACAATAATAACTACTAGAAAAAGACATTATAAATATTAAAGATCAATAAATTAAGATAATATTCAGTTCATAGCATCATTCATATTAAATTCATCTATCATAGCATAATTAATAATGAGATCAATATTTCATAACATAAATAATGAGATCAAATCATCATATCATAATCAATATTTGGTTCAATCCATCATAACACAATTCCTCAAGCCAATCACATAGTGAATTCCTTAGAAACTATGTTACCGGTTCTTTGCTGGGAACTGCTGGGTACTGGTTCAGTTCAAACTGGGTCCTGGTCCTGGTCGGGTCCTCCAAGGGATTCGGCCAGGGTCCTTCAAATGCCCTGTGGGTTCTTCTGAGATGAACCCGGGAGAACCCAAACAGAATTTGCTCAGAACCCAGACAGAATTTGCTCAGAACATGAGTATTTATTATTTATTTTGCTTGTCTTGATTGTCATCGTTGTTTCCCTATGATCACTCTTATAATAGAAGATTCACTGAAAGAATGGAAGCTTAATTAGGCATGTTTTGAGCATCGAAACCCATTAATATTGACTAGCTAAACTACAGAACTTGCACATCATCATAACATATGATTGAACAGTGAGTATTAGTAACTGGGAATCTTTTGAGTTCCCTGGTAATATTCAGTAATTGAACATCAAGACCTTGAAAATCTTTTAAAGAACTCTTGATTTTAAACACTGTTTGGATTCAAAATTTCTTAGAGTTGCCATGTTGGTTTAAGGACAATGGATGTAAGCTGTGCACTATCAAACAAAAAAAAATTAATAGTTCTTTCTTAAATCTATGTGGATGTGGGATGCAGAAGCAACAAAAATGCAGGGGAATGAGTGCAAGCAAGAATGCATGTTGTTGAACCTGATGTTACCAAAATCGTGATCAGAAAAAATCAGAAAGAGACCAGAAACTAAAAATTGGGAAAATCATAAAATCATAAACAAATCAGAACACAGAATGAACCCACTAACCAGAAATATGTCCACTTCTTTCATTAAAAATATATTTTTGACATGGGCCATTACATCAACACATGACAAGCATATACAAGGTAGAGACAACATACACATAGGTATGATATTCGTGTTTGACTAATTGACATTGTAGTGTTTTTAGTTTTTAATACTATGGAGGTTTTGTTTATTATATGATCATATTCATGATGCTATGGTATTTTGAACTTAATTACTACTGCAAATATGAATATATTTCTGATTTTTATATGTTTTTGTATGGACGAACCCAAAACGAACCCACACCCAAATTTTTTTTTTGACCGAACCCGCGAACCCGAACCCGAACCAGTACCAGGACCGGTAACTTAGCTTAAAAACTCTTGCAAGTAGCAATATTGAAAGGGGTCAGTCCACCTAACAATATTGCCAAGAGCATGAAAAGGGTCAGTCCACCTAATAGCTCCCAGTTCACCTGGGAGGCACACCCTCCCTGATCAAGCTCAAGAGGCACACCCTACTTGATTAGGCTCAAGAACATGGTAGGGCCACACACCCTCACTACTTCGCCGACTTGATGAGAGCATGAGGGAGGGCACACCCCATCCACTCACCCCTCGTGAACTCGAAAGGGCCATCCTTCCTACCTGCAAACATTTCCTTAGCTTTAATATGGATTGCTTAGTAATTTGTTAGATGATTGATATAAAGTACCCCTTGATGGATTTCAAGTTCAGTTCAAGGATTGCAATATATCCTTCTTTGCTCTTAACATTTGTTGTATAGAAAATATATATATACATGTTATCAGAAAATGTGAACAATAGCATAAACAACTAATTATCCAATAACTCAATGGAAATAAGACAAATGCAAATAAACAAAAGAAATTTTGGATTTGGGAAAAACTCTGATGGGTAATTGGGGTTTGACTAGGTTTTGGACACTTTCTGAGGGACAGGGAAGCAGAAAATGGGGATTTCAGAAGCAGGGTGAAAGAATGGGAAAATTTGTCCAAGAGGGACAAAGGAGCAGAAATAGAAAATAAACACTGTGGCAAAATTTGAAGGCTATTGGGTGAGAATCGAAGAAGTTATGGCAAACCCTAAAAATAGACAAATGTGGGATTTCTGGGTTCGATAAGTGGAATTTGGGATAGGGTCCTCAAGAAAGGAAATATGCAGAATGAATTTCTGGGGGTTCCAGTGAATTTTGAGAGGAAATAGAGCTAAAGCAAGGAAGATATGGCAAAAAAACGGATTTTTTTTTTTTTTTTTTTTTTGAAACGATCTGCAAACGGCTGTGGACAGATTCAATCTTTTCATGGTTTGGCAAGTTTTTATAGAAAGTTTGTCAGAAAAATTAGTGGGACACGTTCACCAATTACGAACATAATGAAAAAAGATAAAAAAGAATTCAAGTGGACCATTACAACTGATAAAAAAATTGAATTGTTGAAAAAGAAAGTAACTAAACAACCTATATTAGCTTTGCCTAATTTTGACAAGTTATTTCAAGTTGACTATGATGCAAGTGGGACTGCCATTGGAGTTGTCAAGAAGAAAAGCCTACAGCTTATTTTAGTGAGAAATTGAATGATGCTAAGAAAAGATATTACGTCTACGATCAAGAGTTCTATGCAATTGTGCAAACATTGAAGAAATAGACATTATTTGCTGTCAAAGAAATTTGTTTTGTATACTGATCACCAAGCATGTCAAATGAGTTGAATTTTTGCAGAGCTGTTCATTTGTCCTACAACATAAAAGTGGCAAATCCAATAGGGTAGCTGATGTGTTGAGTAGAAAACATAATTTATTATTGGAAATGAGAATAAAAATTATTGGTTTTGATGAAATGAAGAATGTGTATGAGACTAACCTGATTTTCCTGAGGTATGGACTACATTTAAGATACCAATAAGTGTTGACCAAACTTAGTGGTTGGATTATTTGATTCAAGATGATTTATTATTCAAAGGCAATCAGCTATACATTCCTAAGAGTTCTATGAGGCAAAATTAGATCAAGGAGAAACATATTGAAGGATTGGCAGGACATTTTGAGATTGATAAAAAAAAATATGCTTTGGTAAATAAAATTTACTATTGGTCACAGATGTACAAAGATGTGAAAAGGTATGTGCAAAACTATATAATTTATAAGATGGCTCATTTTATTGTGGTAGTTGATAAATTTTCTAAGATGGCTCATTTTATTGCTTGTAAGAAAACTAATGATGTACATGTAGCTGATCTGTTTTTCAGAAGAAAAAAAAATTAGTTTAAATGGCTTAACCTAAGATTATTGTATCATATAAGGATATGAAATTTGTTGGTCATTTTTGGAGAACATTGAAGTAGGTAATTGGAATTTCGCATTATTGCAAGCTGAGTTTTCTTATAGTAATTCAGTAAACAGAAGTACAAGTAAAACACTATTTGAGACTATATATGGTGAGAATCCTAGAAATATTTCTGAGTTCAAAGATTTCATCACAAATCATAAGAAGAGTGCTATGGCAAAAGATAATGAAGAACATATGAAGAATTTACATGAGGAGGTAATAGTTCAGTTGGAAAAGACAATCTGAAGTATAAAGAACATGTAGACCTGACGAGGAGACATAAGGAATATGAGGTAGGAGACAAAGTAATGGTACATCTAAAAAAAGGAAAGATTTCCTTCTGTTACATATAATAAATTGAAAATGAAGAAATTTAAACCTTGTAAAATCATTAGGAAGTTTGATTCAAGATATGCATATGAAGAAGAGTTATTGGAAGATTTTGGTATATCACCAATATTTAACATTGCAGAATTATAGAAGTGTCATAAGGAAAAATAAAGAGAAAAGAGAGCAGAAGTAGATTCGAGAAAACAAATATCAAAACCGCAAATAGAAGAGAATGAAGAGATACTTGTAGCAAAATTGGGAGAAGCACTAGAAGCAAGAAGTATGAAGAGTATTTGGTCAAATGGAAGGGAAAGCCTATTGAAGATTCAACTTAGTTATCTTCAGCTAAGTTGAACCGTTTTGGTTTCCCTTTAGCTAGACCAAAGTGAGGGGCTCACTTTTTAGTTACCCGATGTGTCTAATGTAGAAGCATCCCTAGCCTAAAACAATCCTATACACCAATAACATTTTCTTAAAAGTTTGTTTGTTTTGCAAGTATTTTTGAGCATTTTCTAGTTGTTTTCCAATAAAGTGCAGCAGGTTTGCAGCACCGCATTCCTCCCCAATTATTCTTTCTTTAAGTCAAGTTTCATATTCTTCACCGCAAGCACAGTCAACATCCAACAACTTTGCCATAGCAAGTTTTGAATACCTTGAGTTGTAGTTTGCAACACAAATATCACTAAGCATTCTACATGTTTCACTCAAGTTTCATGAAGATCTAATAACCGCACCCATGTTTTCCATCTCGAGGACCTGAACCAAACAATGTATTGTAAGACAAATCTTTGCTTGGACTTGGGGCAAACTTTTGAATCTCAGGCCAATTCCTAAGGTTCCTAATTTGAATTTGAGTCCTAAGAGGGATCATGTATGACCTCGCATTACATTTGGAGGCTCCTAGCTCGAGGTGCATTGTTGGAGATGAATCTGCACTTTACTGATGGTGTTACATCCCCTTCTTCTGAACAATGAAACATTGGTTATGTTGTTAGTTGTGTATAACTGCTTTCATGTGAATATGAAATTTATTCGTTGGATAATGTGTATAATTATGTGAGAATGATTTTCTTTTATATACGAATATTTTTCACTTATATGTGAGAATGAATGTATGCATGGATATAATATATATATTAATGAAATGATTCAACCTCCATTAATTGTCGAAGTGTTTGCAAGATAAATCAATTGACAAGGAAAAAAGGGATATCAACAGGGAGAGGTGTGGTTACGAGAATCGAAAAACAACAATATTGCCTAAGTCTAAGTCTAGACAACTATATCCCCGTAGCCTTGGCCAAGGCACATACATATACGTATATATTTCAAGTTGGTAAAAATTATTTTCCTTATGTATATTAAATAAAATATATTTCACTCACCTCATGAGGAGCGCTTGGTGGTGTGCGAGCTGGAGTCTTGATGTGTAACTCCTCCACTCCGCTCGGACGCAAGAATGAAACGTTCCTTCTTGCATGTGGACGGGGGAAGGAGGGGGCATGCCTATATTTGTTGACGTTCATCCTTTTCATCATCATTCTTTACTCAATCTTTTGGAAGCAGCATTCGCACCCTCTTTCCTGAAGCATTCGCAGGATTAGTAAGCTATTCTATGAACATTGATTGGCATTCTTTTGAGTGTCCTCGTCACCGCAACTCAGAAATCCGAACCATCTAATTCTTGTGCGTGAGCTACATTTCTTTTCTTACTCTGTCGCAAGTAAGAATCAATATCATAGGAGCGGCCGTAAGAACTAGTCCGTCAATCAAGATTTGTCCTTGCAGTCGCATATTCCTCTGCCTCAACTTGTAAAAGCTTTTTCAGGCAAGACAATAGTTCCTTTCATTATACTATAGTTCATCATGCAATGGATAGAAATACATTATTTTGGATAGCTGTAGCTGACCAAGATTACCAATTAATTCTGTCATTCTGTATTTTCTATTCTGTGATTCATGAACGACCTCCTGAATCCGTATGTGTCTTTCAAATACCAAATCTTTTGAATCTACAGAAGTATTTTTCTTTATACCTATATATATATATATATATATATAGTCTCATTGAGAAATTTGACTTCGGTCACTGAGTTAAAGGATACCTTTCTGCCTAAATGTTCTTATGCCGTATCTCTTATGAATCTGTAAGTATGTCAAGTGGATTATACATGATTTTCATCCCAACCTGTAACCAAAAAGAAACATACGAAATAATGTCAATGCCGAGCAAGGGTGGAAATGCTAACGACACAGTAGTGTCAGATAATTATTAGAAATCCTTGGCCAAGGTTACGATGCAATATAGGCATCTGTCAGCTATCAAGTACCAGATATACCACTGGTCAGAGTGATCTTTCCAGTTATGAGGTACCTTTAGGGAAAAGATCGATCAGGAGGTATAGATTCTTGACACCAAGCTCAGAGGCATATTGTTGTTATTAGATTCCTCGCTAATCACCCTCGTGAAGGGTCGGGTTTCTTCAGTTGAAGAAGCACGGGAGCCCAGTTGGTCTTGGTTGGGTGGATAAAGCCCTTGTTGATATTCCTTTTTCCAGAATCTAGAGGAGGATCTTACAAACAAATCAGCAGGAAACTATTCAAGTTGTACTTTTCTTAATCCCTCTTCCTATCTTAATATTTGAATTTTATTGGAGAAAGATAGTTAATCAAAAGTTAGTTTTTTTCTTGGTTATATGTATTCTGTTAGAAAAGATCATTTCAGCTGAAAATGAAAGTTAGTTGAAATTTGAATTCTATTGCATTCGATACTATTTTCATAATAGTTAGTTAATCTTTCCGCTGAAATTCTGTTGTTAGATGTAAGTTTATAATTTTGTTAGATTAGAGTGGGTGTTACAGATGGACTACGCATTACAGGAGGTGATGCAACCAATTCCAAGGCTAACTATTCATCAAAACATTTAATATTGGGACCGTTGATCCTTGTCACATTCCCCTAAATCAGTGTAGCACATTTCCGTGAGGCACATATCATTTTACATCTGCTTACATACGAAAGAGTCTAATATCATTCGAGGGCAAAACGTACACCATAGCATACATTCAAGTAAGAGTACATAAAGAAAGATCAAGCTAAGAAACAATTCATGAAATATTTATTTGTAAGGAAATTAGAGGAAAAGTCCATTTTTGAATTCTAGAAGATCTCGTTAATATATTTTGTAATCAAACATTGAGGCCTAGCATGTTGCAAGCTATTTGAAGCTTCTTTGTAACTAATATTTTTATGTCAATCATTACTTTCACTATTAATTCTGTCATGCATTGTGTTTTGTAAGTTATTTTGTTGTTGGATGTTGTGAGTTTGCATATTACTGCATGGTTAGATAGTCCTTCATTAGACCCTCCAACCTAGTACTGCATTAGAAGCCTTTGGTGGCCTTCGTGTTTTCTGGAAACCCTTTCTAGTCAGTGTATACTGTCAATTCTTATATTTGATAATATGGGTTATCCGACTATGTAATCCAACTATGTAATCTGACTATGTAACCTGACTATGTTATCCGACTATGTAATCCGACTATGTATTAATTGTTTGTCGGCTCTCAGGTAGTTGAGAGTTACTTAGAGTCGGTCAGTTGACGGTTGTGTTCCTCTTGGCAATCGTCGGGTTCTTTAAATAGTGTTTGTATTGTCAAGGAAATTAGTACGATCTAGTTAGATCGACTCTAATCCTTGGCCAATTAATTGTTTGTCAGCTCTCAGGTAGTTGAGAGTTACTTAGAGTCGGTCAATTGACGGTTGTGTTCCTCTTGGCAATCGTCGGATCCTTTAAATAGTCTTTGTATTGTCAAGGAAATTAGTACGATCTAGTCAAATCGACTCTAATCCTTGGCCGACCATCTTTGGTCTACTTCTGTAATAATTTCATGAATGAATAAAGGTATACTTTTCCTCCTCTATCTAGTATGCATTGTTAATTCTGTTCATTATTACAAGTATTCATTTACGAGATAGGCGAGTAAACATTGGCACCGTTGCCTTAAAAGAAATTGGGTCAATATAAGAGATTCATGCCCTTAGACCCCAATAAAGGCGGGAAGAGACCACGTGGTCAGAATCAAGAGATCTTCTCTTAGGCTGGTAGAACAAAGAAAACACAAAAGAAGACTCAGAGAGATCGTCGAAGCCCAAAGCCGAAGTCCATCTTGAAGTAGAAGTCGGAGTCGAAGCGTGAGTAGGAGTCATAGTCGAGAGACGGAACACATTTCCGCTACAAATAATCAAACAAGCACAGAGTGGGAGGAAATTGTCAAGCACCTTCCACTCCTAGACGACGTATGGTTGAAAAGTCAAAACAACCTTCTCTGGACGAGGGAAGTTGAAAGTCGGAGACATATTCCTTCATAGAAGTGTATGAGAGCAACCTTTAAGGCATTGAAGGGTTGTCAATTGAAGGAGAAGAATCCGAGCCAAGGGTGTATAAAAGAAATTCTGAAGGTGAAACAAGTGCGCGAAACGCTGACGTTGCGAGAGGAGTGGAGGATTCTCACATGGCCGAGAGTGGGAGAGAAGCACCGAAACGTTCGAATTGAAACTCCCCAACAAGTAGGTTCCAGACGCGAGGTTTGCATCAAAACAAAACCATGGTAAGCCCCAGTGGAGAAAAGCAGAAGTTGCCCAAGTTTATAGGTAGTGGATCAGAGGATCCCATCAGGCACTATAAGACTTGTGAAACAATCTGAACAGAAAATGGGCAAGATGATAAAACAATTTGGCTACGGTCTTTTTCAAGCACCTTGCGAGGTGTAGCAATTGACTGGCATACCGAACTTGACCAAGCCTCCCAAAACACATGGGAGAATTTAAATAAGGCTTTTGAACAAGAGTTTAAATTGCTGTGATAATGAAATAGTAGCCAAAACTTACAATACCAGGCAAGGTAAGCATGAGAACATATGAGCTTATATTCGTAGACTTAAAGAACTGCTTGTAAAATTAGAAAAAAAACCTGTTGACAGTCTCAAGAAAAGGTGGTTCATCAAAGGTCTAATTCCGTCCTTAAGAAAAAAGTTAAAAGGTAGTACCACCCTCTTCTTACGTAGAAGCCTACAATCGGGTGACGAACATAGAAAGTCAAGACAAAATGCTCTCTCGTAGTAAAAGAAAAACAGAGGAAGATGTTAGTTCGGATGATAGCAGTGACAGTGAGTCAAGAACGGTGCAAGCACCCCAGAGGGACATGCTTCAGATGATGAAAGAATTAAAGACAGAGAAAGAAACCAGCAGAGAATCCACTAAACTTTAGTGTAGTGAGTGCAAAAGTGAAGGTCACACCAAAGGTAATTGTCCTAGAACACTGTTATGTGAGATTTGCCAAGTTATGGGTCATTTGATAAAAGAGTGCCTATATAACTTGATGACCGGGAGTACACAAGTACTCTTCACACAAGGAGAGCAGTCCACTCCATCAAAACCACAAAACGCATCTCAAGGCGGTTATCGAAATCAAAGAGGAGGTTGAAGTCAAATACAGTACAACTCCAAAGGATGTCCAATCATACAATGCCGACAATGTAACGAATGGGGACACTTTGCGAGAGACTGCTCGAACAAGTAAGACAAAGTGCAATTATTGTGCAAATGGTGTGGACCTAGAGACCATGAAGACACTAGATGTCCGAAGCAAAAAGCCAGCATCAACCTGATTGATGTTGACAGGCAAAATGAAGTAATGGTTGTTACTCGAGCCCAAGTAAATAAGGTTGTGTACCCGTACCCACGTACAAAACAAGCAAGATTTCGTAAAACAAGAGCCAAAGTGGAGCAGACTATGGATAATGAACGACACCATTCACATGCAAACGCCAATACAGTAACAAATCAATTACACTCCAAGAAAAAATTGCACAAGTACTTCAAAATACCATACCAATTAAAGTAGTGGATTTATTACAATGTATTTTTGAAACTTCGAAATGCTATTGTATCGGGGAAGAATGAAACGGTGCATGGTACGGCCAAAGTGGAGTCCAACGAGAATGAAGATCCAATAACTGAACCTCCATTGTCGGGCGACCGAGTGATTGATCCCATATTATTAACAGTTAGCACAACAAAGAAACCGACAGTGGTAAATATGGGGATCCTTGGAAAAAAATCTCACCAATACAATTATTGATGGCGGGTCTAGTGTGAACATACTTCCAGAAGATACTTGGAGACGTCTGGGTAAGCCGACTCTCTAGCCCCCGACTTTTCAACTAGTGGGTGCAGATCAACACAGTATCAAGGTACTTGGTGTTTTAATGGGCCAAAAGCTATGTTATCGGGTTTGGTGGTTTTGACCCTAGACCTGGGTCCCATCTAGCCCAGATCCGGATCCAAGTTCGGTTCGCAGGGGGGTCGTCCCTGTTTCGAAAAAAACAGGGTAGGTTTGTCCAAGACGAATCTGCGGCAAATTTAAACGTTTTCTTCAGCTGCCACGACGAACCGCTCTCCATTTTTTGGTCGACGACAAGACCAAGGCCTAAAAACGGGGGTAAATTGCCTGTCGATCCCATATATTCATGCAGGCAGGACAGGAGAATACGCCGATAGGAAAAACCGATGAGTTTAAAAAAAATTCCAACGTGAATTTTTTTAGGCGTGAGACAAATCCGAGCACTATAATGCTCACATATAAAAGCCTATTGGCTAATTATTTCAATGTTTCATTTATTTGTAATATATGTTAATATATCTATATATTAGTAATATATTATTATATTTTAATTTATATTATATTATTACTATTTATATATTATTAAGATATATTATAATGTTTATAATTATATTTATATATTATAATACTTATAAATATTATAGTAAATATATAATATTTATAATGTAATATTAATATTTATTATAATATTTATAATATTAATAATATAATATTTATTATAAATATTTATAATGTCATATTTATAAATATAAATCTAAATATTACATTATAAATATTTATAATAAATATTACATTATTGATAATTTATAATATATAAATATTTATAATAAATATTACATTATTGATAATTTAATATTATAAATTATATATATTTATAAATATTTATAATAAATATTATATTATTGATAATTTAATATTATAAATATATATATATAATAATTTAATATTATAAATTATATATATTACTTTATAAATATTATATTATTGATAATTTAATATTATATATATATTAAACGAACCCGAACCCAACCCCCAAAAAAATTTTGGCCGAATCCACGAACCAAACCCGCAAACCCGAACCAGAACCAGAGCCGGCAACTTAGGCCAAAAGGTAATTATAGGAACCTAAGTATTTTTTGTTGAACTTTGTGGTCATTTCATTACAAAAGAAAGCGTACGATGCATTGTTGGGTCGAGGTTGGCCGGTAGCGGCCAGAGCCGACCACGACTGGAAAAAGAATACAATCTCCATTGAAAACAAGTGTCGGAAGTATACAATTGACTTAAAAAACCAAGCAGTCAGTGAGGAAGCAGCTTCTTCCAATTCATCGGATTCAAACTCCAAAGAAGAATGGACAGAGAAGCATGATCTAGGTCTGATGGAGCCGAACGACTAAGGGATTTTGGAATTACAGTCATGCTCGGAGGATGAAACAAATTCTCTGTGGCCTATTTCACTGGCAAATGGAGGATTATGAGGTATTCCATCAACTTGTAATTTTCTCGAAGTTACAACAATCAATGAAGAACAACAGATGAAACATGAGTTTGAAAAGTTGGACAATTTACTCGATTCGCAAAAGAAAGCAATTATGGCTCCAGGAAAGGCAACTAACTTTACGAACGATGACAAAATTAATAAAGGTAAGCCTTGGATGAATAATATTAAAATATTTGATTTAGCGCATACAAATACTTGTCGTACAATCAAATCAACTTCACAACAAAATTTCAGAAGAGGGAAAAATATCATACATGAAAATTATGAAGGGAAAAATATTGCCAGACGGGAAATTTCTATAATCGGAGCGGTAGATAACATGTGGACCCCACCGGAGAAAAATGAAAAACAAGAAATTTTATAGAAAAAGACAAAAAAAGTAAAGAAAATAAATTGCAAATTAAAAAACCTGGAGTGCATAAATCAAAAGTACCTCTTAAAGAAATCATTTCATTCACCCTGGCTATACGACTTGAGCACTAGACAAATAATTCTTTGGCCGTACAACCTGTTGCACTTGACCAAGCTGCTGTACAACTGAAAGATAAGGTCGTACGCTTCAAGGGGGGCAGCCGTACAAAGTGAGGAGGGGGAAGCCGTACGAAGTGAGGAAACTGCCATACAACTTTTGACAAGAGCCGCCGTACGATAAAGAGAAAGCACCACCATACGACTCCACCGTACGACTTGGACTTTGGAAGGAGGTTGTATGATTCAATCTTGTCGTACGACCTACAGGAAATTATCTCGCCATACAAGTTGTACGACCAAGTCTCTTTTTGACTGTCGTACAAGGAAGCATTGTCGTACACCGTGGGGTTATAAACATCATCACCGAACAACTGGAGGATGTCATCAAAATCGTACGACTTGGTCTCTCTGCTACTGTCGTACAACTTAACCAAATTTCTCGCCTTGTCATACGACTTCATTATTTCCAATTGTTAACCAAATTTCTCGCCTTGTCATACGACTTCATTATTTCCAATTGTTGGTCGTACATGCAAAGTACTCCCTACCTGACGACTTGTAGTTTCCTAACTACTTGCAACCTCCTGAGGACTTGCAATCTCCTGACCACTTGCAATTTCCTGTCAACTTGCCATTTCCTAACGACAACTTGACCGTACGATTTCCAACCTTACTTTATGATGCCTTGGCCGTACAACTTGTTTTGACCGTACAACCTCTTCAATCTGCTTTATTGACCATATGACTTGCTCTAACCATTGTATGACCCCATATATTCGCCTTGGTCGTCATACAATTGCAATAAATTGCCATCATCGTTGTACCATCCAATTCAACCCTTGTCGTAGGTCTTGTCTTCATCCTACAAATTGTTGCTTCCCGGTGGCCAGAACAAAGCATAGTAGTTGCCGAACGATCCCTCCCATCAACAGGATTTAATTCTCTAGTGACAGAACAACCTCTACTACAAGTTTCTCGTATACTTTATCTCCAGCAAACAGTATGGTGTGGGAGAGCAAAAATAGCGTGCACATTGAAGGTTTGTGTGGTTTTAAAGGTCTTAATTTGGGCTTGGCGACCGGGGCTCTGCCCCTCGACCCGCCCTGTATCGAGACAAGGAGCGCGCCAGAGGTGCTGCCCCTCAACCCCGTTGGAGGTGTTGCCCCCAAACCCCCATGATTCAACTCTTCCAGGCAGACACAAAGAATCATTCTTGTTGGTTGGTGAATTAAATCAATGTCCATTCATGGCATATGAGGGCACAATCTTTTCATGATCAAAATGCTTCTAAGATGCTTGCAGTACTATCTAGATTCCATGATCGATGGGGTACAACATTCTCAGCGTTCAGTGTGCAATCAGATTGGGTCTTTTGGTTGGTTGATCTTCACCATTCTCCGTCTACTAACAGGTGTTCAAGATGTGTCGGTTCTACTTCTACTCCGCACGTTCTTCTAGGATTGCATACAGGCTCTTTGTAACCCGCACATTCTGCAGTATTGTCACCGGTTTGGAATATCTTACCTAATGTTACTTGATGGTTTTTTGTCGTATAGAAGACGACTTTTTTTTAGGGGGATGTAGTCAGTGTATAATGCCAATTCTTATATTTGATAATATGGGTTATCCAACTATGTAACCCGACTATGTTATCCAACTATGTAATCTGACTATGTATTAATTGTTTGTCGGCTCTCGGGTAGTTGAGAGAGAGTTAGAGTCGGTCAATTGACGGTTGTGTTCCTCTTGGCAATCGTCGGGTCCTTTAAATAGTCTTTATATTGTCAAGGAAAGTAGTAGGATCTAGTCGGATCGACTCTAATCCTTGGCCGACCATCTTTGGTCTACTTCTATAATAATTTCCTGAGCAAATAGAGAAATATTTTTACTCCTCTATCTAGTATGCATTGTTAATTCTGTTCATTATTGCAAGTATTCATTTACCAAATAGGCAAGTAAACACCCTTCTCTATGAAATTAGAATTGGTGTCGAAAGATTAGAGTTGGCTTTGTTGTTTCTTCGCTATTGTGTCAATGGCGATCTTTGGCTTTATGTTTAATATTTATGACCCTAATAATCTGATTTGAAAGTGGAGAGTTTGGGAGGTGTCCTAAGACAAAAACCCTTTGGCAAAATGGATTTGAGGATGAAAACCCTCCTATTCATTTGAGTAATTCCATCTAGGGATTACCTGCGCACTACAAGGTTTAGATGTGGGGATGAAACCTTCATCTCCTTTTGAGTGATTCCATTCAAAGGTCACCATTGGTGTTGAATGTTTCCAGTTTTAGTTTGGTGTGAAGATTTCCAATTTCCCAGTTGTTTGCATGGTGGGATTTTCAAAATAAATATATATATTACAGTTTCTAGTTTCGAGATTTTTTTTGTTGTGTGGATTTCGAAGTTTGTGTTCGTTTTGAGTTTCCAATTTGGTTAGTTGTTTTCTGATTGTGGTTTTGAAGAAGTTTCCTATGTGGGGTTTCAATTTATATCAATTTGTTGGGCATCTATTCATGGTTATTGTGTTATGCTCGCCATGCAATTCCATAAGGACTCTACATGTTTTAGTTTGGAGGTCCAGTTTGTATGCTGAAATAATATCCAAGTGGATTGATCGATGGACTTAGCTCAATACTACAACAGCAATAACATTAACCGCTAAGTATTCAGGTCATAGTATTTATTATTAAGCTGGATGTAATAATTTATCACGGCAGTACCATATAATATAATCTGTCTTTGTCAACTTTGGGGTGTTGTACCACAATGGGAGTCTAGCTTTGCTTTTTGATAAACTTTTGGGTTGCCTACCACTGAACAGGGGACAAGTCCAAAACAAATTCAGATTTATTGGTAATAAAATCAACTTTTTAAGCTGTTGTACCTTTTGACAAGTGAATCGCAGCTTTTTGGTAAATTGTTGAGGCTGCAATTTGCCTTTTGCTGACCGTACAAGCTCATACACTCAGCCATACATGTGTAGAGGGGTCTGTACAAGTTGAGGTTGAGCAATCATATTTTGGGAGTTGTATTTTCTATTATTGCATTTTTTTAATTGCAAACTGCCGTACCACTACAGAGGCTGATTTCAAAGTTTCAATCTGAATTGTTTGGACTGTCATAGCATTATTTCTAAGTTATTTTTGAGCTTTCTACAGCAGCTGTACAGTTGCATTTGGAGAGTTCACTTTGATGTTTTGCTGTTATATTTCCTTACAGCCGGCCGTACACATCTGGGTGACTGCTACAGCATTAAACTGGTATAATTTGAATTGTTTTCAGTCCTATCATTGGCTGTTCCATTAATACTGCTGGTTGGATTATAGTTATATATTTTCATTAAGGGTTTCAGCTATTAACAATGCAGAAATAGTGTGAGTTTCTGGTCATTTTGTTGCATTGTAAAAATCTGTAAGGTTTCACCGCCAAATTGATGTAGCATATGATATTTTAAGAGGATCCTAGAAGGTTTACCGCTAGATCCCATTTTAATATTTGCATTTCTTTATCAGGCTGTTTGGCATTGATCAAATCTGCTTGTTATCTATCAGTTTGGCATTGATCAGATCTACTTATAATCTATCAGTTTGGCATTGATCAGATCTACTTATAATTTGTCAGTTTGGCATTGATCAGATCTACTTATAATCTATCAGTTTGGCATTGATCAGATCTACTTATAATTTGTCAGTTTAGCATTGATCAGACCTGCTTGTAATTTGTCAGTTTGTTTTGATTATATCTACATACTCATCTACCAGTTTGGCATTGATTGTAAACTATGTAGCTTGCCACCAGTAACTTTAAATAATTGTTTATTGTCCACATCCCAGCTTCCATATGCTCTCACCTTGCCCACATCGGGACCTTGGTGATCAAAAAGAACTTGGGTTTGTGTTGATTTTGAAAATTTGGTGAAATTGAGCTAACAGTCTGGTAAGGGACATTACATTCTCTTCTTGTGTGCAGATTTTCACTAACTTAACTCCACCAAGGGCTATTTCCACATCTCTATAGTCCTTGCTAACTATGATCTTTCTTTTCTCTCTGCAAGACTCATCCGGACTGAATATGCCTTCCAACCATGCCTCTAGGCAGCTTGTTGCTTTTCAATTAGATGATCTTCATAAGCTTCCTCTACCTTTGGGGCAAGCTCTTCTGCAAACTCATCAGAATTATGGAGGAAGTCTACAATCCGTTGGTCTTCTTGGAAGACCATCCAATGAGATTGATTGTCAAGCACCACGGGTCTAAACACTAGCTTGATTCCATCCTTGTTCTTTAGCAAATCCTTAGCGGGCTCAAATTGGGAGCCAATAAAAGACATCATGTCCGCCTGTGCATTCTCTTTTCTAGGGACCGCTTGTATATTGACAGCATCAAAGAACTCTAGGAGGTCCCATACGTGGTGTTTGTATGCTTTCATAAAAGAGTTCTTAGCCGTGCACAAGGACCTAACATGTCTGACCACCAGTTCTAAGTCACCATATATCCGGAGCATCTTGATGCCTTTCTTTTCTACAAATAGCAATCCTTGCACTAGTGCCTTATACTCTGCAATATTGTAGGTGTAGTTGAATTGAAGCCAAAAGAACGATTGGTACCTCTCTCCCTACGGGGAGATCGGTTGGATATCGGCACCTATGCCTATCCTACGATTGGCACCATCAAAAAATAGCCTCCACATCCCGGCACCATTCTTTTGTTTCTTTATAACATCCGGGATTGGCGGATCCTTTTCATGAATCATGTATGTACCCAGGTTAGTTTCCTCAAACAGTAAATGAGTCTCAGCATCGTCCGCAAATGACCACCATGTGTCGTGTTCTTCATTCATGACCTCATTAGCAGTATGTATCTCATCATGGTGCTCAGGAGAGGATGGTTCATCTTCAATCACAAATGATTGACTAGGATCACTATGAACAACATGTTTGTTCTCAATGTGATGCATGTTGAGTGGCTTAGAGGGAGTCTTCATCCTAGTCCCATACTTGGGGTTAAAAACATATGGTTGTAGTCCAAGGAGATATAGCCTCCAAACTTTACAATGAATTCTCTAGACAAACAAATGTCGAATATGGCAGGGACCTCTATAACACGTATTGTAGAACCTCCATATCGGGGCATGCATACAAGGCTAAGGGCAGATTTCTAACCACACCTAAGGAATTGACCAAAGTTCCATCTAGTTGAACAACTCCCTTTTCTATAGGCTCATAGATCAATCTAAGGGCTTCGGCCACTTTTTCTAGCATGACTAAGGTGCTTGAACTAGAGTTTATCATATGGTACTGAATTAACTTCCTGTGAACAAATGTCAAATAGAAGGGCTTTGGTTTGATCTTACTTACCTCTATTCCTGTGATTTATAGGACATTAGTTGATGGCAGGATTGTTTTTTTTGTATCCACGGGAGTTGTCTTTTGTCTGCTTAAGGCCTTTTGCATTTTGAGTATCTCTTCCACCATCTTCATCTGGTCGGAGATGGATAGCACTTCCCAAAGTGGAACGTTGTCGGTGAACTTCTTGAGCTAATCAACAATGTTGAAAGAGCTGCCAACCTAAGCCGTCTTGTTCGTGGTGGATGCTCAATGTACGCGCAGTCTTTCCACCACAGGCTAGATGGTCTTGCTTGGTCTCGGTTGCTAGGTCTCTAGTGCTCTGGTCATACCATTTTCATTCAATTTAGCGCCTATAGGTGTTGCGGGCCTAGGAGTGGATGTCTTTGGCACACTGAACACAAGCACTTCGTTCTCCTTTTGCTTTGTGGGTGGCGAGGGTCTTGATTGAGCTTGTTCTTCCATTGCCTTTTTCTACGCTCTAGTTTGATAGTCAAATTTTTGTTGGTCAAAGACTAATGGTTGTGATGTTTCTTAAAATGCAGCTGACTTGAGTTGTGCATATGATTCAGAGTCCTCCCAAGTCACCAATGTTTGTTCAGAAGTGCTCTCCTGTTCCACATAAGTTTCAACAACAAGTTGTTGATCACTGTGATCAATGCTCGAGCTACACTCATTTTGGAAGGAGGCTTGGGGAAGGAGTTTGTCGGGACACGTTGCAGGCATATGGGATGCAGAGCAGTAATATCACCATTCTTTACCTTCTTGAAAGTAATTGTTTTGTGCTATGGCAAGCTCTCTATTGGGGTTGCGAGTGATTCTCTACAAAAGCCATTCTATTGGCACTAGTTGGTTATGTTAGACAAGAGGCCTAGCCGATTGGTATATGGGTTTTGTTGGAATGGTTGGTTGTTATGAACTAGCCTATAGCCTTGATTAGAGTGTTGATTGTATTGCTGGTTTGAAGGATGTCGATAAGGTCTTTGTGTATTGTGCTGGCTTCTTTTGAGAGCAATGACCTCATTGGACATGGTACAGAGTAAGTTTCTCAACTCATCAAGCTCAAAAGAATTTATGGTTCCACAAAATGGTATTCCAGTTGGGGCTTAATGGGGATTGGGTTTAAGAGTGGCAGAGAGGTGGGTTGCTCATCTGGCATTTGTTGGTATGGTGGTCGAATATCTAGGAAGAATGGCATGGGGGGACGGGGTGCCAACCTTCCAATTTGGATCAAGTCATTATTTGATGCCAAGGCCACCTCATATGCTTGTGAGAGAGTATTCCCTCCCTATTCTGCATTGCCATGGTTATTTCATAGTCAATAGCCCTAATGTAGTAGAGATATGCCATACCAAATGGAGGATAGGCTTCAAAGGGAATGTGTTGCCATGTCTTTTGGAATCTGGTATTGAAGTCGTCCAACATCTCCATGGGAGCTCTTTTGATATAGTCAACTATTGTAGCAATTTGAAGCATCACCCTTCTTGAATCTATTAAGAAATACCTAGCACAAATAGTCCCAATCAGCAATGACATGTGGGAGCAAGCGGTACCAATCAAGAGCCTTGCCCTTAAAAGAAGCATCTTAGCACAATATTCTCTTCATCAATATAGTGAATTGTGCAATGGTTCACAATGTCATGTAGATGTTCCATTGGTGTAGCATGGTTCTCTCTCATGAAATGAGGAAGAGAACATAGAGCAGCATCCAGAATGTCTCCCCATATTGAAAGTAGTGTTGGAGGGATTAATGGACCTCAATACTCCATGCGGGGTGCACTCTAGGTGGTGGTTGTGGTGCATCCATGCTATGTATTCTTTGAGAATTTTCAGCTCGTGGCTGCAATATAGAACGAGGTATCCTTTTGGTAATGAACACGAGGGGTGGAATAAGGATTTGAGGATTTTCTCTTGATGCAAACCTTATGGTAATTCCAGAGGACATAAGCTTTTCTAGGTTGATAGATGTAGACTCACCAAGCAAAATACTAGAATTGCTAGCTAAGAATTCACCGAACGCTTAGCTAAGATGTAAAATTTGTGGAATTCAGGCCCAACGAGTGTGACAAAAATTGTTGGCTCGCCAAGTGGACAATACATATTTACTTGGAGGTAATGCTTCTGCAATTTCCCATCCGAGACTAAAAACCAAGCCTAGACCTACTCAATTCATGTCCCACCAAGCATCTTAGGAACTGTTGGAGGGTGCTAAAGGTCTAGTTTCAAGAGGCCTAATCCTACTGAATTCATGTCCACGGGGTCTTTGAGAGATTTTGCTCTGCATATGTGTGAATCTCCGAGAGCGCACTACATGTCCTTGGTTATGCAATGACTTAACCAACAATGAAAGTGAGGCCTGCCAATACCTGTACATTGTGCCTTTTTACTTTATAGTCCCCTCGCATTGCTATGTGTCACAACATTGAGGCTTCCTAGGAAAACTTGTTCTACTACCTTCAAAAAGCTTCGCGAGCTGTTAGATTTGATCTAACCTAGAGCATCGAACGACGTGCATTCGTCAAGACTTAGCCTATGTCAAAACTACATCAAAACTTGCAATACCAAAACCAGATCGAAAGTGGGGAAGCCTATGGATGTCGTGGGGCATGTTTATTGATTGGATGTCGAGATGGGATGAAACTGCCGCTATAATAACAACCCTACTTTTATTTTGAAATTTCCAACTGGTATGAAGATGCAATCATGCAATCTCCTCAACACCTTTTGATCACCCAGATCCCGAGATGGGCAAGGTGAGTGCATATAGTGCGTTGGATTCACACAACTAACCAATGCAGCTACATAGAGTATGCAATACAAATGCTCACTGCAACCACTAGGTGGCCACACCGTCCACAATCTACATTTATTCAGCGGAGTGGTTGATGTAACACAAATGAACGCACTAGGCGGCTAAGCCGACCACAACTACACTTGTTCAATGGAGCATGTGATGCAACAAAATGAGCACACGAGACAGTAGAACCAACCTTATCAACGCTTGTTCAACGGATGTGTGCAATGCAGGCCACTAGCAAAATGACTAAAGCTTGATCAGACCAAAATGGTTGATTTCATGCAAGCTTGTTCGATGCCAAACGGGCTTCATGAGATGCAACAGTAATTGGCAGCATACCATCCAGTTTTACAATCATGAAATGCATTATATGAGACCACAGCCAGTACTACCATCCAGAGTTTACAAACAATTAAGCATTGCAACTTATGTTAGAGTAGGTTTTTACTTCCTAGTTGGGTTATTTATTTTCCCTTTATTCCTAGGTTTTTCCTACACCTTTTATTAATCTTGCTTAGGTTAATAAAGCATGTTCAATTAGGTGAGTGGGTTATAAGGTGTCACCTTCCTACAAGTGAGCATCCATTAGCTATCTTGGAAAGGCACTTTGCTATCTTTAGTTCGATAGATGGTTGCTTCCTATTGGTCGGTGTTGCCACCTCCACCCTCTACCTTTTCTATATAAACATGCTACCTAGCTTATATTAGGCATCTTTTACTTTTGCATCCTCTTAATGTTATTTTGCTTCTAGCATTTGCATTACTCTCGTGGAGACTAACTCTATGTTGTTATTTTGATCCTGTATCATTTGCTTTCACAGTTTTATATCTATTCGTTTGCACTAGTTTTCTGGGTTATTAATCTTTTCAGATTCTAACATGGTATCAAAGCATTTCTAGTGCAAAATAGATTGTAATTTCCTTATATTGAGAGATTCGGGGGGGGCTAATAAGCTTTGTTGCAGGTTTTCCCAAAAACCCAGTATGCTCTTCTCTTGCATCTTCATATGATCTGGAGAATCAGAAAAGTTTGACGGAAACACTTTAACCTCTGGGTTTTGCATGTGTGTTTTGTGAGATCTGGGTGATTGCAACATTTCTGGTTATACTTGCAGCATTTTTGGTTGTTCCAATGCATCCAGGAGGCTCGAGAAAGTTAAATTTGGCTTTCGTTTCACCAAATTCAGAGATTGTTTGACATAGTTGCGGAACCGGGGTTTCAGTTTCAGATCTAGAAGGCAGCTTTCAATCCGAGTGTTTTCAGGCCAAAAGGATTGTTTCATTGCGTCTGGGAGGCCTTGCAGACACATTTTGACATATTACACTACCAAGTTCAGTACTAGGAATAAGATAAGAAAAGGCAAAAAAAAAATTGTTGGAAGGCCATTTTGGCCCCCCAACACGCTGTTCAAGGGGCAGATCTGTAAAAAATTTGTTCAAATTTATATTGCATTTTTTGTTTTCCCTGCATAAATTTCAAAAAAATATATATTAAACAGGCAAGGTTTTGTTTTTTTTTTTAATCAAAACACTATTTACAAAATGTGTAGCGCAAAAATCCTGCAAAAAAATAAAAAAATAATATAAATCAAAAAAAAATTAAAAATAAAATAAATAAAAAATTGAGCATTGTTCCAAGCGCCATTTTATAGTGCTTCAAGCGCTTGGGCTGTGAGCCCACAAGAGGCCGCAACCCCCATAAAGGGAACAAACCCCTTGCAGGGTTGCAGACCTTTATAGAGGCTATGGACCCTTGCAGGACCGCAGACCCCATTTGGGGGGTGGGGAGTGGCTTCGGCCCCCCACAATCCCCTTTTATTCGGCCTTGAGCCGACTTCAAATTCTTTTGGCTGTTTAATTTTTTTCGGCCTGCAAATTATGATTCAGCCTTCCTTTGGCTTTGAATCCCGTGCCCCCAAATTTGGCATTTGAGCCAATTTTAGCACCATTTCTGGCATTTTGCTAAAGTTAGCAAATCACTATTATTAGCAGAGTCTGCTAGAAATAGCAGTACCTTTAACTTTGGTGGTTTTTTGGTGTGTCCTCCAAACTTGGCAAACCTCTACATTCAGTAGGAGATCTATTTTTGGCGGAGTCTTAAACCATCTAGTGATTTTCTAAACTTGGCGGACCTCTTATTCTAGCGGCAGCTCTGCCAAATTTGACGGCAGGTCTACTTCTGCAAACCAGACCCCTCTCCGTTGGCGTTTTCATTTTTGAAGACAAACTTTGAAGGCTAATAACCTGAGCTCACGACCTCTGTTTCCTAAGCAATTTTTTTTTATTTTGGCTATTTTTCTGCACTCTTCATGGTGGTGCAGACGATTCTTGATTCCGGAAGGCCATTTTGGCCCCCAGCACGCTGTTCAAGGGGCAGATCTGTAAAAAAAATTGTCAAATTTATATTGCATTTTTTGTTTTGCCTGCATAAATGTCAAAAAAATATATATTAACATGCAAGGTTTTGTTTTTTTTTAAATCAAAACACTATTTACAAATTGTGTATCGCAAAATTCCTGCAAAAAAAAATTTTTAAAAATATAAATCAAAAAAGAATTAAAAAAAAATTTGAGCGTTGTTCTATGCGCCATTTTAAAGCGCTTGGGTTGTGAGCCCACAAGAGGCTGCAACCCCCATAAAGGGAGCAGACCCCTTGCAAGGCCGCAGAATTTTATAGAGGCTGCGAACCCTTGTAGGGCCGCAGACCCCTTTTGGGGCATGGGGAGTGGCCTCGACCCCCCCACAATCCCCTTTTATTCGGCCTTGAGCCGACTTCAAATTCTTTTGGCTGTTTAATTTTTTTTGGCCTGCAAATTATGATTCGGCCTTCCTTTGGCTTTGAATCCCGGGCCCCCAAATTTGGCGTTTGAGCCAATTTTAGCACCATTTATAGCATTTTGCTAAAGTTAGAAAATTGCTATTATTAGCAAAGTCTGCTAGAAATAGCAGTACCTTTAACTTTGGTGGTTTTTTTATGGGTCCTCCAGACTTGGCGAACCTCTACATTCAGTTGGAGATCTTCTATTTTTGGTGAAGTCTTAAACCATCTAGTGATTTTGTAAACTTGGCTGACCTCTTATTCTAGCAGCAATTCTGCCAAAATTGGTGGCAGGTCTACTTTTGCAAACCAAACCCCTCTCCATTGGCGTTTTCATTTTTTACGACAAACTTTGAAGGCTGACAACTTGAGCTCATGACCTCTGTTTCCTGAGCAATTTTTTTTATTTTAGCTATTTTTTCGCACTTTTGTGGTGGTGCAAACGATTCTTGATTCCGGTGCACAGATTTTGCAGAAATTGCAGATTCCAATAGGTGACGCTGCACAATTCTCGTTTTTGGAACTTCAAAGACTTGTAACTGTTGCATACGACTTCGGATCGAGGTGATTCTTTTTTTGAAAGTGCATGATTTTTTTAGTAGATTGCAGTGGTGTTGTTAGTTTCACTTGGCTCAGTTCCAATTTTGTACTTTCAACATACACCTAATTTGTGAGGATTTTGTAATGCATTGAGATCAAGACCACTAAATATTTCTTACTAGTGGCAGTTGTAAACGCACTAATTATAAAGTGTCAAATCATCTTTGCTTGGGGGGTTCTTTGATTGAGTGAAAAGGGGGGATTGTGTAATGTCCCTTTTTTGGCGCATAGGCTTTTGTGCGCATTTTGGCTTGTTCTTAGTCCCTTAGTGGCTATCCGGCATGTTTGGGAGAACTCCAATGTTCTTGGAGTGGTTACAGATCAGTTTTACAAAGCATTTGGTTATGGCATTGAGCTCAGAAGGTGTTTAGGATCATAGTGATGCTTTATGATGTTTGATCAGGTTCCCGGTTTGCTCTCCAAGATTCTTGGAGAAGCCGTCTATTTTTGGAAAGTCGCCCGGAAGGCATCATTCATCTTCCCAAACATCATGGAGTATGTTGGTATGCTTAATTTTGCAGTTTGGTGATATTTGGGATTTTTCGTAAAATCAGTTGATTTAATGAGCTAAACAATTAATTATTGCGCTTAAGTTAAAAAGGTTGGGAAACGTGCATTTAACACTTAAGTGTTATAGCTCGTTGGAAAGGGGATGGAAAGCTTTAAATCATGGATGCATCTTTTTGGGACCTTGCGAATCAAATATTTCATTTATTTTGATAAAAGGGGTCTTTGGAGCTAAAAGGAGCTTTTAATTAAAAAGGTGACTTTAAGTTGTGCACACACACAATGAGTTATTTTTATATTTTGTTGAGGAGAAATATTAAGAGATAAAATAAATAATATTTTATTTCCCTCAAAAAGGTTATAAAAGGAGGTGATGGGCTCATTGTTTGGGCATGCTTGGATTTGTATTGTTACTCTGCTGGATTGAACCTACGTGTTCTTCCATATTCTCTTGAGGACGAAAACCCTCGTGTAATGCTCTTGAGGACGAAAACCCTCTTGAGGTTGGGTGTGGTTTCATTACAGGAATCACCATTGTGCTAGAGATAGATATTGGTGCAAGCTCATACAGAGTTTGCCCTGAAGCTTTCATGGATTTGATAGATTTTGTGAAGTTTGTTTATGTAAATCAGTTTTGTAGTGATGCCTAGTGATTTCTATGAATTATGGTGTGACTTTTGGAGTGTTTTTGTGAAGTTTGATTTTTCATGCCTTGGTCGTACATCTCTGACCGTACACCTGCTGAAACATTGATGTTCATCAGAAAATTAAGTTGGTGTTTTTGGATTCTTTGTTGATTGCATATTTATTAGCTGCTATGGATGCCCCATTTGCAAGTGATTTGAATTGATTTGGTGCTGATTTGCAAATTCTGGAAATGACCGTACATATCATGGTCGTACAACTGTTGAAGGAGACTAATATTTATAAAAAATTTATTAAAATAAATTTAGATAGTTTATATTAATGGTCATCTATTGTAATATATTAGGTTGTTTCTATTCTGTTGTTTAGATTAGCTTTAATCTAATTTAGAAACATCTATATGTTGTATATTTAGAAACATCCGTTTGTATTCCTTTATAAAGAGCGTTGCTCTCTTGTAAATAAATATATCCTTTTGATTTATTTCATTACATGGTATCAGAGCGGGAAACAATTTTTTGAACTTTTTCCTGTGCACTTCGTATTCCATACAACGTACGGATCGTACGGTGTTTGTACGGACGGCCATGCGTATTTAATTTTTGCAGTAACGATTTGCTTTCTGAAGTCATCATTTTTTCTGTAGCGGATCTAAATCGCGCCAAGTCTCTTAGCAACTATTTTTCATAGGGTTTGAAATCGTTTTCTTTTGAAGGGTCGCGATTTCCAAAACCTGGTTAGCGATCTTTAAAAGGCGGAATTTTTTTGGGTGTTTTGTTCCTAAAAATTGTGGTCACGACTTCTGCATTTTCGCCTTTTTTGCGATTTCCTGTTCGAAACCCTAGCATTTCTCCGTGTCTAGCAGGAGCTTCTGTATTTGACCATTTCTGGTCGCGATTATGTTTTCTCCTTCGTCGCGATTTTTCTATGGTCGGGCGTTTCAAAAATTGGGTCACGATTCCTTGTTTTGGGTCGTTGTTGCATTCCTCAGTGGTCGCGTTTGTTCTCTATGGTGAATTTTTTGAAGGCGGCTTAAGGATTCGTCACGATTTTTGGGCGTTTTCTGATTTCGGCATCGACGTCTATATTCCT
Organism: Cunninghamia lanceolata; assembly: GCA_027924645.1. Taxonomy (NCBI): domain Eukaryota; kingdom Viridiplantae; phylum Streptophyta; class Pinopsida; order Cupressales; family Cupressaceae; genus Cunninghamia; species Cunninghamia lanceolata. The sequence continues at coordinate 15,217,836 of BSBN01000193.1, forward strand.
TGGCGGTAACCTGTGGTCACATTTTTACCTCTGCCTTTTGTTCGCGATTTCTGTCTCATGTCGCCGTGTTTCCTTTCGGCGGTCTGTTTTCACCTCTTCCGCGGCGGTCTGCATTGTTTACCGCAATACGGTGTGTTTCACAGAATATGAAGTAAACAAAATTAAGTAGTATAGTGCATAACACAGAGCATGAACTTATAACAGCATTGCACAGAAATAAAGCATTGTTCCCATTCATTGAATATATCAGTATTACACTACAATGTCACAATGTTGTGGGGTCGCCCCGACTACAAAGTATTAAGCCAATATATAACTTGGCCAAGGTTGGTTGAGATACCAACCGTTGGCAACGACTCTATAACTATCCAATCGTCGGGGTTAATTCCCGATAACACTCCTAACATAACAACACTATTTAATGTATGATTATTTACTTGGCCGACTACAACCGACTACAAGTATGACCGACTACATCATCCCCCCCCACAAAATTAGTCGTCTTCCAGACGACAGAAAACCATCAAGTGACATTAAGTAAGCTTTTGCCAACAACAATGCTGAAGTAGGAGCTGTGTAAAAGTAGAACCAACACATTTGGAACACCTGCCAGTAGACCAACCAACCAAGGGACCCAATCTGATAGCACACTGAATGCTGCGAATTTTGCACCCCATTGCTCACTGGATCAAGATAGTACTGATTTGATGGGGGTTTGGGGGCAACGCCCCCAACGGGGTCGAGGGGCAGCACCCCTCGCGGGGGTTTGGGGGCAGCGCCCCCAACGGGGGTCTGGGGGCAGCGCCCCCAGCGAGGTCGAGGGGCCCCTGCAATTTCCTCTCTTTCCCTGCATTTTCCATGTCTGGACTTTCTATCTCTTAAGAAAGATTTGCACGGTGGGGTATTTAAAGGGCGGGGTGGCCGTCTGGTGTACGGCATACGACTCAGCCGTACGCCGTATGGTCTGGTCGTACGGCGTACGACTCAGCCGTACGCTGTACGGTCTGGTCGTACGGCGTACTACTTGGTCGTATGTCGTACAGCTTGGCCGTACATCGTACGATTATTTTTTTCAAATTTTTTTGTAAGGTCTTAATTTTTTTTTTTTCAATTTTTTTCAATTTTTTGCCAACATTTTATTTTTTCTGTCTTTTCCAATTTTTCCTCCATGTCAACCTGAAACGGATTTTTCTATTTTTCTCCGACAGGGTCCACGTTCGATCTGCAACTCTGACTTTATTGATTTTATACTCGTCTGCAGGGGTCGGAATTATTGCCAGAATTGTTGTCTTTCGGAAGCCACATACTACGTTCGGCAAACTGTCCAACTTTTTAACATCATTTTTTCTCTGTTGCTTTTCACCGATTGCCAAAAAATTACAAGTCGGCTGACATACTCTATAGTCTTTATTCTTTCTGTATGGTCTCTTTCTGGTCGATTTTTTCAATGTTGTGTTCCCATCGTTAGTTTCATCACCCCGATTCACCTTGCTTGTCAATGTCTCTTCATACCTGATCACCTTGTATGGTTCAAATGTATGTGCAAGTGTATCATCTATCTTAGCTTCACCCTTTGTATATTCTTTCTGTGCCTCTCCTAGTCGACTTGTCTCTGCCACTATTTGCTCTGTTACTTCCGACTGATTGTTGCCTTCCTCCCCTTTGTCACTCATTACTGGTTCCTTTTTACCGAGTGGTCGAGTGTTTGTCAATCCATCAAGTGCTTCATTCGTGAACAATGTTTCACTCGTCGGCCTAGAGTTGCCCAAACTTTCACTCGTCGGCCTAGAGTTGCCCAGACTTTCATTCGTCGGCCGAGAGTTGCCGAGTGTTTCACACTTCGACCGAGTTTTGCCAAGAATTGCACTGCCATGACTTGCATTGCCAGGACTTGCACTACTAGGATTTGCATTGTTCATCAGAGAGCTCTCGCCGACTTCTTTTATTGAAATCATATTACATTCCGGTTGAAAGAACTTGTAATCTTCCATCTGCCAGTGGAATAACCCGCTAAATGAATTTGTCTCGTCTTCTGAGCATTCCTGTAATTCCAGCACCCCTTCATCATCGATCTCCATCGGCCCTTTCCCACTTTCTGTCAAGTCCCCTCCATCCGAGTCAAAATCTGAGGCCAACTCTTCACTGACAGTTTGCGTCCTCAAGTCAATGACAAACTTCTTATGCCTATTTTCTATGGACAGAGTGTTTTTCTTCCAGTTGTGGTTGGCCTTGGCGGCTATTAGCCACCCTCGGCCGAGTAATGCATCGTATGATGCATTCTGTGCTGTTATGACTACAAAATTTAACAAAAATTGCTGGGTACCGATTCTTACTTTTTGAGCCATTAGCACTCCCAGCGCCTTGATCCTGTGCCGGTCGGCTCCCACTAACTGGAAGTTTTGTGGCCATAGAGTAGGCTTCCCGAGGCTTTTCCAGGTTTCTTCCGGTAATACGTTTACTCCAGATCCCCCGTCGACTATTGTATTTGTCAAATTTCTCCCAAGTATTTCCATATGCACTACGGCCGGTTTCTTCCCGGTGTCAACCGCTAGCAACCTCGGGTCGAGTACTTGTTCTCCCGTTGGCGGTGGTTCCACTATTACATCTTCTGTTGTGTGGGCTTCGTCTGCGTGCGAGTTACCTTCTATTACCTTGGATAGTGCTACTTTTAACTGAGGTAAGCTCTGGAGGAGGTCTGCCAATTTGATTGGTATGGTAGTTTGCAATACTTGACTTGCTATGTTCTTATCTGATTCCGATCGTAGGGTTGCAGTTACCTTCTTGTCTGAGTTCCTCCGTTCGGTTTTCATGGCAGCTTCTACTTCCTTTCGTGCCTCACGGAGTCTTTCTTTTTCCGTACGGGGATCTGGATAAGTGGCCTTTTTTCCACTGTGCTCGGGTGATAGCAAGGATTTCTTCATTATTTTCCTTGAGATTGATAAGGTTTACCCCTTTCTGCTTCGGACAGTCTTTTTCTTCTTGGTCACCAGGCCCACACCACTTGCACAATGCATTTATTGTGTTCTGATTGTTGTTCGGGCATTCTCTTGCAAAGTGTCCCCACTCGTTGCACTGTCGGCACTGTATCATAGGTCGCCCTTTGCTGTCGTACTGCAATCTGTTTCTCGGACTTCTATTGCTTTGGTAACCTCCAGGGGATGCATGGCTATTGTACTGGGGCTTTGGTGGTGTGTTCGGTGGTGTTGACGGTTCTCCGTGAGTGAAGAGTACTTGCGTACCCCTTGCTTTCAGATTGTATAGGCATTCCTTGATGGAATGTCCCATCACTTGGCAGATATCACAAAACAATTTTTTCGAACAATTTGCCTTTGTATGACCTTCCCCCTTGCAATCTGTACACCACAGTTCTCTAGCTTCCCTCGTACTCTCCTTGTCGGCCTTTAGTTCTTTCATCATTCTCATCATGTCCTTCCTGAGTGCTTGCATGGTCTTGGACTCACTGTCGCTGTTGTCATCCGTACTATCCTCATCGTCCGTCTTCCTTTTCCCTCGGAAGGATATTTTATTTTCACTCTATATCCATCGCTCGATTGTACGCTTCATCGTATGATGACGGAGACACGACTTTCATTTTCTTTCTCAACGATGGATGCAACCCTTCGATGAACCATCGCTCCTTCAGCCTGTCGGCCGGCTGAGTCTCCAGTTTTCCCAACAATTCTTTCAGTCTCCGGTTGTAGGTTCGCACGTTTTCGTGCTTCCCTTGCTTCGTACTGTAGATCTCCGCTACAATTTCACTGTCATCCCTCAGAAGTTTGAATTCGTCTTGGAATGCCTTCTTAAGTAATCTCCATGATGCCCTATGTGCTTGGGCCAACTCTGTGTACCAGTCGATGGCACTATCTCTCAGTGTCACTGGAAATGCTTTCAGCCAGTAGTCCACATCATCTTGCCCATTGGCTATCCAAATTGTCTTGCACGTCTTACAGTGTCGTACTGGATCTTCTGACCCATCCCCTGTAAATTTTGGCAACTTCTGCCTCTCGGCTGACGGAGTCACCATCCTTCCCCGATGCCCTCCTTGTGCGTTGGACCTGACTGGACTGGTTCTCTCGCAACGTCCCGGTGCGTCACTTGCACTCTCGGCCACGTTCGAGTCTTCCCCGCGTCCTCTACACCTTGAGTCTCCTCGGGTTCGTTCTGATACTCCCTCTGCCCTGGTGTCTTAGGCTCAGATTTTCCAACTCTCGGCCCTTCGTCGTCCGATATGGATAACTCTCCGATGCGGCATATGCTGTTTTCAATTTGTTCTATCAATTCATTTTCATTCCCTTTTTCTTTATTTGTTAGCAGTGACTTGAAAATTCCTTCGTTGGCATGATGATGTTCATTGACAATTTGTCTCAGTGTTTTCCTTCGTTCTTCTTGTTCCTTTAATCTCAATGATCTTCGTGTTCTTTCCTCTGGTGTTTCATGCCAACTTGGTACTCAATTCTTATCCTTATTGAGTTGTATGGGCATTAATTGCTACTCGGGTGAGGAGATGGTCGACCTCTTGGTTGACGTGCATTTGATCCCAGATGACCGACTGCAAACTGCAGAGGTCTTCCGTCAGAGCATCTTGATCCTCGTTTGTTTGTACTGGCTCTTCGGTCGGCTGCCCCATCACGATGCCATCTTCATTGTGTTTTTTTTTTTTTTTTCCGACCCTGGTTACACCCGACGGTTTGCTTGTTTCTGACGATGCCACTTGTCCGATGGTTTTCGACGACTCAACTTGTCATCCATAGCCAACTTGTCATCCGATGGTCTCAACTTGTCATCAACTTGGCATCAGACGACTCAACTTGTCATCGACTTGTCCCCTGATAGCATCAGACGACTCAACTTGTCATCGACTTGTCACCCTCGACCCATTTTCGAACTGGCAACGGCGCCAAATGTTTACCGCAATACGGCGTGTTTCACAGAATATGAAGTAAACAAAATTAAGTAGTATAGTGCATAACACAGAGCATGAACTTATAACAGCATTGCACAGAATAAAGCATTGTTCCCATTCATTGAATATATCAGTATTACACTACAATGTCACAATGCTGTGGGGTCGCCCCAACTACAAAGTATTAAGCCAATATATAACTTGGCCAAGGTTGGTTGAGATACCAACCGTTGGCAACGACTCTATAACTATCCAACCGTCGGGGTTAATTCCCGATAACACTCCTAACATAACAACACTAATTAATTTATGATTATTTACTTGGCCGACTACGACCGACTACAATTATGACCGACTACATGCATCTGCCTTTTGTGCAATTTCTGGTTCGCGATTTTGTTTAAAGGCGGTTTTTTTGGCGTCATTAAAACCCTCTCGACTTCACTTCTGGTTTTTATCACCGCCCTCTCTGGTTCACGCGATTCCGTGACTTGGGTTTTTTTGGCGCCTTCATATTCAAAACCCCTTGCTCGTCGTTTTGTCTACCTTCAGTCGCATTTCTTTGTTTTTTCGGTGGACCACAACATCAATGTCAATTTTTGTCTAAGGGCTTCAACGGTTCTTCTCTCTTGCTCACCGTTTTTGTTTGGACGCGAGTTTGGAGTTCCTTGGGTCGTCTTGATGCCTGAGGTGTCTTTTTGTGTGATTGGCGGAAATTTTGTGGGTCCCTTGTTCAAGCGGTTTCCTTGGCAGCGCTCCGTTTTTTTGTCTCTAGCGACAAATTGCTTCAAGCCTCAGTCCGTGGTCACACCCAACAGTCACCTCCCAGTCCGTCAAGCGCTCAGCCTATTCTAGTTTCGGCCTTGGTCACGTGACGACCAAGGACCAGTGCTCAACACATTTGTTTTTGGCAGGCGGCCATTTTGATCAACTTTGGATTCCTCAAGATTTGCGCCTTAAAATCCGTGCTCAAGTTTTTCTATCTCGGGATTTGTGCCAAGGTTCTTGACTCTATCTCGGGTTCTGTGCCCTCAATTTGCTTTTGTATTTATGGTCAAGTGACCTGTAGATCTTGTCACATTTGGGGGGCATCTTGATTTATAGATTGACCATTAAGGGGGGGTATTAAAATAAATTTAGGTAGTTTATATTAATGGTCATCTATTGTAATATATTAGGTTGTTTCTATTTTGTTGTTTAGATTAGCTTTAATCTAATTTAGAAACATCTATATGTTGTATATTTAGAAACATCCGTTTGTACTCCTTTATAAAGAGCGTTGCTCTCTTGTAAATAAATATATCCTTTTGATTTATTTCATTACAAAATTTATAAGGCTACTATTGAAATCTCTGTTGTTTGCATCTTAAATGTCCTCCCTAAATGCCTCATTTAAGAGTAATTTCATAGACTTTGGTGTTGTATATGATTTTCTGAGACTGTCGTACCATTGCCTGGTCGTACGGCCCTGAGCAGTGGACTTTGCTGACTGTGGTTTATGTCATCAATCCTTTTATTATTTGACTGCTCAGAAATTGTTATTGTGGTCAAATTATCAAGTTAATATCAAAGTTTGGGTTCCTTGTTGTGTGGTTTGGAATATGAGTTTTTAGATGCATCTCATGGCTGTCGAACAGTGCCAAAACAGTCGGCCAAGTTGAAAATAAGAGTTTCAGTCAGTTTTTATCAGGATTGCAGTCTTCAATCAGTCCTTGGATAATATATTTGCTAATCATGATGCAGGGTATGTATCTCATCAATGATCTTCAGGGAAAATTGCTCATCAAATGCTAATTCTGGTGCTCTTGATCTTGATTAAATTGAGTATATTTGTACTTCATTGTAATTCAATTCACATTAAGTACCCCTGGATGGTTTACCGCCAATGTGGAGAAAGAATCTTTATTTATTATCACCCACTGAAAAGTGGAGTATTCCCACTGAACAAGTGGATGGCATTGTAATTTACTTTCTTATTCATTACCCACTAGAAAGTGGTGAATCCCCACATTTGTGGATGCCTGCCGCAGCGGATGAATTATATTTCCTTGTTGCATAATTGCTTGGTGTAAGCCAATCACTGTATGCTCTCACCTTGCCCATCCCGAGATCTGGGTGATCAGAAAGTGAGAGGCATTTTAGTTGGTTTATGTAATTGATGCTAACACTGTCATATCATTGTTCATTTATTTTAAAAAAAAATTGGGGTAGCACATTACAGAGTGTCTTGTGTGTGTTCTCTTCTTTTCAGCGTTCATTTTCTGCATTTCTTCATCATGGATCAAACAACAGTGCCCATCTCAACTCCCTACAACTACTTTGAGTGGAAATCACACATGACAATCTACTTAAAGAAAGTTGGATTACATAGGATAACAATGGGACTTAAAACTGAATCTGCTAAAGATGAAGATAAGCCTGAGTGGTTTAACAAATGTAATGAGGCCTATGGAACATTGTGTTTGTCTGTTTCTCCTGATTTGCTCTTTCACATTGAGTCTTTAGATTCACCAAATGAAATCTGGACAAAGTTAGAAACACTATTTGGCACACAAGATTCAACGAGGGGTCATATGTTGAAAAATGAACTAATTAGTTTAAGTCCAGGCAATTTCAACACAATTCAGGATTTTTTCACAAAATTGAAATCACTGAGACTGCAGTTAAAATAATGTGTAATTGAAAAGAAAGATGAACAACTGATTCTTAGTATTCTCTCTAAGTAAGTTCAGAATATTTTGTATTTGTTTCTACCTTCTATGCTACTAAGGGTGCACTTGGGACACAGTTCACTATGCCATCTTTGGATGACTTTGTTGTCTCTCTCACACAGGAGCAGGATAAGTTGATCCAAATGGGCACTCTAAAATCCTCTAAGTCACATGCCCTAGCTGCCAACCAAGGAAAAAAAGAATAGAAAGGAAAAAGTAGTAACAATAAGGATAAGAAACAAAAGACTAGCAAGGAGAAGAAGGATCAAATACCGGTTGCTTCAAAAGCAACTAATAAGACCCAATCTTCTAAGGGTGACAAGCCTAAGAAAGAGAAGGTCCAATGTGCCTATTGTAAAATACTTGGTCATGATGAACATAAGTGTTTGAAGAAACAAATTGATCACTTGACACACATTCTTGAGAAGAATACTATCAGTGTTCCTAAGTCTATCAAACAGAGTTCTAATGAGGGGTCTAACAAGGCAAAAGAAAACAGCAAGGGGAAAGAAAAGGGCAAGGCCCTTGTAGCAGTTCCTTCACAACAATCCACTTGGGTTCTTGATTCGGGTGCTTTGCACCACATGGCTTCATCTAAAGACGAACTTGCATCTTTGGAGCCGTGTACTATGCCTTCTATTTTGATGGGTGATGACACTCATGTTGAGGCATATGGGAGAGGGTCTATTGATGTGAGGGATGGCACATTCCGTGATGTTCTTTGTGTGCCCTCACTATCAAGTTCAACTAATCTCCTATCAATATATCATCTCACTCACACAGTTCAGGGAAGCGGGTTGAGTTCACTCCTGATTCAGCGGAGATTCGTGAGTTGCACAATGGTTCTACAGTTGCAGTGAGGAGAGCAGATCATCAGTCAAGGCTCTATATGTTTTCTCACTTTGTTCCTGATTCCTCCTTCGACTGTTTTGCTCACTCAATCTGATGATGTGAGTAAGTTATGGCATTTGCGGTTTGGCCATCTTAACTTCCGCTACTTGCAGTAGCTCAACCAACAGAGCATGGTCACGGGGTTGCCTTCAGTTCAGTTTTCAGGTGGTGTTTGCCAAGGTTGCATTCTTGGTAAGCATCCTAAGGAAAAATTTGACAAAGGTAAGGCATGGAGAGCTTCACAGATACTGGAGTTAATTCATAGTGATTTCGCTGGACCATTTCAGCATCCTTCTTTCAGCAGGGCTAGATATGTTTTAACATTCATTGATGACTTTTCTCGCTATACTTAGGTGTACTTTCTCAAATAGAAGTCTAAGGTATTTGATCACTTTCAGGACTTCAAGACTTTTTTAGAGAAGCAATCCAGGAAAGCCATCAAAGTTTTGTGCACTAACAATGGTGGTGAATGTCAAGTTGTCAACCATCGTTTTGAGCAGTTTTGCACTTCAGAGGGGATTGATTTGCAGCGTTCAGTTCCATACAATCCTCAGCAAAACGGTGTTGCAGAAAGGAAGAATAGGTCTGTTGTGACCTAATCACACATCGCCCCATTGCAAATGGGGACCCCCTCTTTTTCTCGCTTTTTGCCGTTGGTTTGCTTTAGGGTTTAGGTCAAGCTTCGAGTTTGTATGTCTGGTAGTGTTGATGTGTCTAAGTCTCGCCAAGTTCTTGCTCAAATCCATGAAGTGATTGAAGAAATTGCCGAAGGGATGGAAATTCTCACTAAGGAGTCCGTATGCCCTCATCCTGATACATGTCCTGGAGTCCTGAAATTGACTAAGTCTGATGTCCCGAAGTCTGATACCCTGAAATCCTAAAAACTGACTAAGTCTGAAATCTAGTGGATCCTCAAAAATCTAGAATCTGCATGTTAAATCTCATGGATCCAAGACCTATCTCAAACATCCTGAAAGTATATTTCAAAATATTTGAAGTATAGGAAATTCACATATACTTAAATATATTTTGAAATATACGTGATTCTAGATATTGAAAATTTGGCTAAGGAAAAATCGAAAATTCCATGCACATAAGGAAAATGCGCCCTAGAAAAGCGCAAATTCCTTGGCTCTGTGGAATTTGCGCCCAAGGAGATTTGGCATTCAATCTTTGCAAATGTTTAAAAAAAATCTCTAAATAGTCTTTGAAAACATGAAAGCCTTTGAAGAAATTTTGTGAAAGACCTTGGAAAATCATTAGAAAACATTTGGAGAAACGCCATCACAGAGTGAAAGTCGCAATTTCAATGTGCAAGTGGAAAATGTGCCAAAATGAGAAAGAAAAAGCGCAATTTCCACCTTGAAGTGGAAATCCCACCCATTGAGGGTTCATGATTTTGGTCAAAGAAGGAGAAATTCCATCTCCTTGAAGTTATGAAAAAATCATTCGAAATCCATTTAAAAATGATGTGAACTCACTTAGAAAATTCGCCAAAGAAATTGAAGAAGATTGGAAGTGAAAATCCAAGCTAAGAAGAAATTGGCGCAATTTCAAGATGCATGAGGAAAATGCGCCTAAAGCTCAAGGAAAAAGCGCAAATTCCAAACATGGAGAATGCGCCACATATATCTCTCCTTGCACACAGTGACATCCCGCTCAGGTCAAGAGAAGAAGTCGGCCTTAGCAAAGAAAAATCAGTTTTAGACCAAAAAAAAATCATTACCAAAAGCAGGCCGACCTGCTTGAAAGGTGAAGTATGAATGCTATAAAAGAGAGCATTAAACCTCCATTTCTCACATTCAAATGCAAAACAAAAGGCAGATCAGCAGCAAGAGAGGGCGAATTTCCCAAAAAGAAGAGCAGAATTTCAATTGACCAGGCAGATTTCAAATTAAGTTTCAAGAAGACAAGACGAATTTCCAATCATCAAAGGCATACAAAGTGAATTTCATACAAACTTCAAAGGTAAAATTCTGAGCAGCAGAAGCGAATTTCATCAAGGATAAGAGCAGAAATTTCCTACAAACAAGAAGCAAATTTCCATAGAGGAGAAGTGAATTTCATAGAAGAGCAAATTACTTACTCCAATCAGCAAGATTGAATTTCCAAGTAAGACGAGCGAAATTCCACAACAAATTCGCAAATTCCAAATCACACATGGAAAATGCGCCAAAACCAAGTGCTTGTGATCACATCAAATTCACGAAAATTCATCGAAAAGACCATTCGAAATTGCCAAGAAATCCATACTAAGGAGTGAAGACAAGTTTGAAGGTTAAAAAAAAACTAAGGAAAATTTGCAAATTCCTTGATGAGCTGGAAATTGTGCTCAAATGGCACAAATTCCACACTCAAGTGGAAATCCTGACATCTCTTATGCATTGAAATCCGCCAACACCCATGGATATAGGTCGCCCTTAGGAAGAAAAACTGAATTTAAACCAAAGGAAAATCCTAACTAGGCCAACCTTATAAGGAAACAAACATATGAGCGCTATAAAAGGAGGAATAAACTTTCATTTCCATATCATTCCAAAACCAAAAAAAGCAGATTCAAGGGTGACTTAGAGCAGATTCCAATGTGAAAGAAGGCGAATTTTGTGAAGAACTTTCAAGGATTGTTTTATTATCTTGCCAAGTTTGAAAAGTACATCCTTTCTTAGTAAATTTATGCAAGGTTTTACTTATGATTTTATCTTAATATTGCATTGCATTGAGGATCTTATTCGCCTTTACTTTTCAAGGGTTCCTTTCTCTTGCAGGGATTGAAGGTGAGGAGCACTTGCCAAGAGGAGGTCACTTCAAGGAAGATCCAAAGCATTCAAGGGAGAAGACTTCATCGAAGGAGATTCCACATGAAGATGTTATCAAGTTTCATCCACAAAGAAAGACTTCATCACCAGGGCAGAGGAAATGCACTTCACTGCATTAAGGTTTCATCACCGGAGACGAACATCAATCCACCTTGCAAGTTTAGGAATCCAGAAGTCCAGCAAATCCAAAAGTAATCCCTCATCAAATTCACTATCAGAATTCAAGAGCCTTCCACTTCATACACCAGAAGAAGATCAAGAGCAAATATCATGAGGTCTACTCCAAGAATTCACGCCCAAATCATCTCTACTTCAACGTCCAGAGCAAGAATCCTCCAACATGAGTATCACAAGAAAGTTAGTCGAATGAGCATAAGCATCAAGAAAATCCACAAATTACATCCAAAAGTGTAAGGAATGCAAAGACAACAACAAGGAGAAAAGAACAAGGGCAAGTTCCCAAATTCCACGTATGAGGAGAAAGTTCCAGAAGTGAAAAATTCAAGTTCGAGACATTGCCAAGAGAAGAAGATAAAATTTGGGAAAATGCATCAAGAAATTGAAAATCCGGAAATTTGCTCAAAATGCTCAAGTGGCATTCATACATCATTGATCAATCATTTTTCGCCACTTCATCACGTCCATGTTCAACGTATATGCAACAAAGTCCAAGGAAAAGGTGGCACCCTATCTAGAAGATTCCCAGAGATTCCAAAATGTCATGCTTATCACCTTGGGAAATGTGCCTTCATTGCCTTTGTGTTTTTATGTACACAAGTTGTGTCAACTTTTACTTTTTGTTAAAAATAGCAAGTTGTTGTAACTAACTGCCAATGTGGCAAGATCTCGACCGTCGATTACTCAATCGATCTTGGCCCTTCATTGTATTTTGAGGACTATAAAAAGGCTCATTCGCCTCATTTGTAATCAAGAGAGAGTTGCTGTAGGCAAGCAGAGTAGGAGTAGAGTAGAGGAAGCTCTTCTAAGTTGTTGGAGAGAACTCATAGAATTGTTGTACTCACTCCCAAGATTAATACATTTCTCATTGAAGCTTGGTGACAATTGTGTTGTTTTGGAATGTTAGCATGGTTTCTAAATTCTCGAATATGATGGAGATGTGTTTCCAAGTAGTGTAAAATTAGATTAGAAGTTCATTGATGTAATGAGTAGATGTAATGATATTTGATGAATTCCTTCTTGGTTCATACTTTTCATGGATTGTCGAAGGCAACTCACTTTGCAAAGTTAGCCTGAACCTTCATTTGCTTTAGTTCGATTGTGAATGCTCGTTCAAGCTGCGTCAGTTGTGGGTGTTTGGATGTGTTTCACAATACGCAAATCATTGGGTTACCTTTGGAGATTGTACCTACTTCGTGTAATTGTTGGTTCTCATGGTGAAGCGGAGTTAGGTTTTGTGAGGAATTTGTCTGTCATAGCATGTTTCAGTATTTCATTGTCCTTAGAATAGCTTTCTCAACTCTTACCTTTTTTATTTTCTTTCATAATCGGTTTGAGATAGTTCCATTTCACAAGGAGAGCAACGTATTTGATTGGGGTAAGGAGTCAATTCAACATAAGTCCCTTTGTGATTACCAGCAAGATCACATCAAATCACTGAGGCTATCCGTTGCAAATCACGTATAAGGAACCTTGGAGCGCTCTTGTTTGATCACATAGTTCAGCATTCAAGAGGCTTTGTCCAAAAGAGGATAGAGCACTTGGTGTTTTATTCTATTGTTGTTGTTGTCACAAAACATCATCAACAAGGTCCTTGAAGCAAATGGTGAACTGCATGATTCACTCCAAATCTCTTGCACCATAGTATTGGGCAAAGGCCATTAACTGTGCTTGTTATATCCAGAACCGTGTTCCTCACCGAGCCTTGAAGAGAGTCACTCATTTTGAAGCTTGGAGCGATAGGAAACCATCAGTTAAGCACTTTCGAGTTTTTGGTTCTCCTGCATGGGCCCACATTCCTACAGAGAAACGTAAGGCCTTGGATCCGCAGAGCAGGCCTTGCATATTTGTAGGCTATCGTAATGGTGTGAAGGGTTATCGGTTGCTCCACCCTACTACACATTAGTTGTTCATTGAGACGAGTGTTCAATTTGAGGGCTCATCGAGCTCAATTCCTATCACTTCTCCACCTCCTACTTTGACGTTGGAGTCACGTGGGCTACATGACAGATCTTCTGATGAGTCAAATTCACTTGAGCAAAGTCTTGATGATGAGTCTTCTTCCGATGCTGAGAGCGATTCAGAGGATTCATCTCCTTCCTCTCCTAGTCATCATTCAGAGGGTGATGATTCTCCTCCACATTCTTCAACTTCTGGTACACTTTGGGCTAGACAAACCTTGCAGTTTGTAGGCGATTGGGTTGGGGATCCATCAGACACCAGGCGGACTCGTTCACAATTCCAAGATGCTCCACATGTCTTCATTGCTACTGCCTCTGATCCACAATCCTTTCAAGAGGCTTCTGGTATTCCTGAGTGGGATACAGCTATGTAGGAGGAGTATAGTTCCTTGATGAGGAACCACACTTGGGATCTTGTCCCTCTTCCTAAGGGAAGAAAACTTGTTCGACGTAAGTGGATCAATCGAACAAAATTTGCAGCAGATGGGTCGGTTGATGAGCATAAGGCTCGCCTGGTCGCCAAAGGATTCTCCCAGGTTCCTGGGATTGACTACTCTAAGACTTTTGCGCCAGTTCCCAGAATGAACTCCATCCGACTTGTTCTTGCCATTGTTGTAGCCAATCGTTGGGAAGTACACCAGATGGATGTGAAGAGTGCTTTTCTTCATAGTGACCTTCAGGAGGAGATCTACATGGAGCAGCCACAGGGGTTCATTCAGGATTCTTCACTTGTGTGTTGTCTTCGAAAGTCTCTCTATGGCCTCAAACATGCTCCTCGGGCCTGGTATGCCAAGATGGACTCCTTCCTTTTGACAGTTTGGTTCACTCGATGCCATTCTGATTCCAATGTCTACATTTTGCAGCAAGATGATTCGCTCCTATTTTTGGTTCTGTATGTTGATGACTTGCTGATCACAGGGAGTTCCTCGTCCGCCATTGGGGCAGTCAAAACTACCCTCCATGACAGGTTTTTGATGACTGAGTTGGGCTTGTTGCATTACTTTCTCGGGATTGAGATCTCCCAGTCCACTTCTGGGATAACCATCACACAGTCCAAGTATGCTCTAGATTTGCTCTCGCGGTTTCATATGGCTGATTGTAAGCCTGCTCCGACTCCCTTCCTTTCTCGAGTCAAACCTGAGGCTCAATGTTCTCCATTTGCTGATGGCACTTTGTACCGAGAGCTTGTTGGGAGTCTCATTTATCTGACTCATACAAGACCCGACATTTCATATGCTATAGGCATGGTTTATCGATTCATGCAGGAGCCCCATGAGCTGCTCTAGAAAGCAGCCAAGCGGATACTTCACTACATTCAAGGTACTCACAGTTTTGAGGTTCACTACGCAAGGGGCATTGATCTTGACTTGGTGGGCTACACAGATTTAGATTGGGCGAGCGATTCTTAGGATCGCAAGTCTACTTCAGGTTGTAGCTTCTCACTTGGTTTAGGTCCTATTTGTTGGTCGAGCAAGAAGAAATTTGCTATTGCTCTATCTTCTACTGAGGCCGAGTATCGGGGGGCTATGAATGCCACCACTGAGGCCATCTAGCTTCAGAATCTTCTGAGTTTCGTATCCAAATCAGATGGACATCAATCATATTTTGTAACAACCAGAGTGCCATTCAAATCTCACGGAATCCGGTCCATCATCAGCGAACCAAACACATTGAGGTCCACATGCACTACATCCGAGAGTTCATCCATGGCCCACATCATCGACCTTCGCTACTGTCCGATTTCCGAGCAGGTTGTTGATATCTTTACCAAACCCTTCACTGAGAGCAGGTTCCTTCATTTGCGGGCTTTGTTGGAGGTGCGGGGAGGTTCATCTTTTGGGGGGGCTTCATCCTCTCACTCAGAGTCCTGACTCTCTCTACTCTGGGGGGGTCATTTCTCTCTCTATTTGAGGGGGCTATTCTCTCTTTTCTGAGGGGGCTTCTTCTATTTGGGGGGGGGGAATTTTATATACATGGGTACCTCATCAGGCTTGATTTGTCGGGACCCATCTCTTCATCCACCTAAGCTATGCTTAAGGGGGAGTGTCGATGTAGGTTTTTATTTCCTAGTTGGGTTATTTATTTTCCCTTTATTCCTAGGTTTTTCCTACACCTTTTACTAATCTTGCTTAAGGTTAAGTGAGTGAGTTATAAGGTGTCACCTTCCTACAAGTGAGCATCCATTAACTATCTTGGAAAGATATTTTGCTATCTTTAGTCCGATAGATGGTTGCTTCCTATTGGTCGGTGTTGCCACTTCCACCCTCTCCCTTTTCTATATAAACATGCTACCTAGCTTGTATTAAGCATCTTTTGCTTTTGTATCCTCTTAATGTTATTTTGCTTCTAGCATTTGCATTACTCTCGTGGAGACTAACTCTGTGTTGTTATTTTGATCCTGTATCATTTGCTTTCACAGTTTTATATCTATTCATTTGCAATAGTTTTCTGGGTTATTAATCTTTTCAGATTCTAACACTTATGAAATGTAAATACAATGTTAGGGAAAGCTGCAATATCAAATTAAATTCTGATTTCAGTTTGTAACACACTGCTGTAGCATAAAATCAGAACGTAGAAGTGCTGGAAACACACATAACATCATAAGAAATCATACCCACGGAAGCTCTGTCACTATAGTTGATGAAGAAAGCCCCAAATACACTATCGCATGCTGAAAAAACTGAATACCACGCTGATAAACCCTGATAACGCTGCTGTTACAGTCTGATATGCTGGTGCAGCTCTGTTAAAAGCCCTCAAACAGCAAATATGAATGTCTAGGACCTCCAAAATGCAGAAAGTACATCATCTAACTGATTAAAACATGCAATACCATCCTAGGCGCCTCTCATCAATGAATATTTAGCTTGAAAAGAGGAGCAATTCAGCCAAGGATCCTCACGCCCTCCTCCTACAGGTACGGCCTCTGTTGTAGCAGTACTGCCACAAGTAAACACTAGTATTCACCCTCAAAAAACTACTCAAACATCACCAAAATCTGCAGAATGTGGGCGGCCAGCAACTAGAATGTTTTCCCTTTCATCATTATGACATTGCATGAGATTTCATCCTTCTATGACTCCAAACTGTACAGCAGCCCTGGAAAGAGAAGTGCAACCAGCAAGTAGGAAAAAGCTTCACACAAACCAAAATGTATCAGCACTAAACCAACTGAATTCACAACACCAAAATGATCATTCAAAATCTCACACCAAACCCAAAACAATCAAGTCAGAACACATCAAACTCCATTGCAGCTCCACTGTGATACTTGTAGTGAAATCACCAAGTCTAGCTAGGGGGGGGTTTCGTCCCCGAAACTAGAAATTTCAAGAGGGTTTTCATCCTCAAGAAATTCAAGAAGAACTCAAGTTCTCTCCATAAGCAGAAGCAAATTCATATCATGGCTAAACTCACAAATGAGGTCCAATCCCTTTTTATAACATTCTAGAGTGAATATAATATTGTTTTTTAATTTCCTTCCAAAATCCTTTTTGAAAATATTAATTATAAATAATAATCCTTTTTCATGAGCAAAGTCCCCCTTGTGTCTAGCACCCAAGTATGCACAACTTAAAATCCTTTCCAAAGAATATTTACACACCTAGTTGCCTTTTTGAATTAAACCTTTTTAGACAACTTAAGTCATAACCATTTAAATAATTAAATTCTTCATACAATTTGTGGAAAGCATCTGAATAAACCAAATATGAATTTCTAATCATACCATAATGCTCCAGAGGGCTAAGGATGATGACCCGAACCAACTTGGCGTCAATCTAAAAATAGCCTATTTCACCAAGAAGTGTGGAGAGCTCCCAAAAGGGCGGATATGCACTCTGAAACATGGGACTCATCAAGATCTCATGAACTCATTGCCACTATCAGAAATCCACCCTGACTAATCATGCGTTCTCCAAGAAGTGTGGAGTGCTCTTAGAGAGATAGAATCACACTCTGAAAGTGTCATTGGGCTCATGATGGCTTCTTGAACTCACTGCCATGAATAAAACAATTGCTAGAACAATCATGTGCTCTCCAAGAAAGCTGGAGTTCTCCCTTACACCACCAATTAGCCTACAGGAAAACTCAAAAATAAGCTAATTGTTCACAAATTGATTATGCACAAAATGGGGGCATTATAGCCGCTTGTAGTGAAGGATTCACTATAGTTTTATTAAGTATCACTATATATATTTACACAAACTTGTACCCTACTTGGGGAAAGAAATGTTGTACCAACATACTCAAACCCTAACACTATTCTCATTCTCGTACTAGGATTGGCAACTTCCTCAAGCAAATGACACTTGGTGGGATTGCGTGGAATATCTACTTAGTTTCACCGAGCCCATTTAAGTATGATCAATTTTGTTAACATGGATAAGCCATGATTGGAAGAGATATATGATGGCATCGACTCAATGACTAAGAAGGTGAAGACCATCATAATGAGAAAGAGTAAGATCATAAAGAAACGGGTGCAGATAATTCTTGTTGAGTAGTGAAACAAAATGACCACCCTACTGCACCTTCTTGCCTTTGCATTGACTCCAAAATATCACAGCTCTAAGATCCCTTCTTTGCCAAAGAGGGTACCACCATACAAAGATGTGGAAGTCAGCGAAGGATACAAGATAGTGTTTGCTAAACCTTTCCCTAACTTGATGCAAAGGATGTAGTTACAAGTGAGTTTGTTGATTTTGTAGCCTCCACGAGTCAAAGGTTGCTCACTCTTAGTAGGTACCTCCATGGCCAAACATTCCCACACCTACAGCCTCTTGCAATCAAAAATTGTATTGCAAGTTTTTTAACTCTCTAAATTTGAATTTTTTTCATTTTTTAAATAATTTTTCTTCAAGTTTGAAGTTTGATTTATAATTTTGTAACTCTTAAACTCTCTAACTTTGCCTCAATAGGTTGTTAGTTTGTCTTCATCTGAGCAGAGCTGGAGTACATATTCCTTCATCCACTCAATAAGTGCAACCAATTGGTATCAAAAAAGCAGAGGAGTTAGTATACATGCATTCCAACTTGTGACTTCTTTCACACAAGCAAATTGACTACAAGTAAGAAGCAATGAAATTGTGGGATGTAATGCTGGAGCAACCTAACTTGGATGCTGCTGCAGCCCAACAATCTTCATAGTTAGACTTAGAGGAGCCAGATAACCAACGTAGTTTTAGTGCTAGTGCCAGTGGCACACCTTGTGGTTCTTCTAATGTACCTCCATCATCTAATGTCAATGATGATGATAATTCTCTTTATAAGAGCAATATGGTGATGAATTATAATTTTATTATTTTAATATTGAACAATGAATATCTATCCTAACGTTCGAGCTTGACAAATCAACATCAACTCTTGAGTAGTATTTTATGGACATTTTGTTTATTCTATGCATGTTATATGGTTATCTAAACTTAATTCCTAGTTTTAGAATTATTCATGTGTGTGTGTGTGTGTGTGCGTGTATTTTGTATGTACATACCCAACCCCAAACTTTTTGTTGTACCAACATATCCAAATAACTGTAGTCATACCCATACTAGTAACTTAGATTACAACTTAAGTCTTAAGAGTACAAAAAACACAACTTCTCCATCAAGTGCAACCCAAAACAGTTTTTATTATTTTCTTTTTAAAACCAGAGCGAGAATTATACTAGTAACTTAGATTATAACTTAAGTCCTAAAGAGTACAAAAAACACAACTTCTCCATCAGGTGCAGCACAAAACAGTTTTTATTTTTATTTTTTAAAACCAAAGCGGGAATTTGGGGGCAGCAGCCCCCAATGGGGTCAAAAGGCAGCACCCCTCACCCCTTCCACTAAGCCCAAATTAAGGCCTTCAAGGCCACAGGGACCTTCATGGCACATGCCCTTTTTCATAATTTTACCACTTTTCTCGAAGCTCCAAATTATTCAAAATACGCAATTTTAGGGTTAGTTAGGGAGGATTATGTTTTTTGAAAAACCGCACAGCTTACTCAGTTTATTTTTTGGCAGTTTTTTCAAATAAACTGTAAGTTTTTCACTGAAAAGACTGGTTAACAGAAAAAACCAGCCAGTCTGTTCAAACCAGCACGGCCCACATGCTGGGCCACAGATAACTGCTGTTAACCGCAGCTTTTCCCAGTTATTGCTTCTATGCTCCAGACTATCACTATGCTACATTTGAAGATTGTCATTCTTTGACATTCATCGCCACTAAGGCATCAATAAACTCCAACCAACTCATCTGCCCAGCTAACCTCAATGAGTCATACAAGAAACAACATCATAGATACAACTCAATGCAAAGTCTAGCTCTGGAAGACAGCAGCATCAAAACATAATACAAATTTTATCCCTAAAAGACTCCAATATCCTTGTTTGATATAGAGTTTATTCAACATGCAGCGCCTATGGGGTCATGTAATAAATGTTAAGTTTTACGCAAGGGAGAAAGGGGCCAAATAATCCCAAGGCTAAGAGGGGTCAAAACAGAACCAAAATGATAATTTAAAAGGGATTCATATGAAGTAGATCCAAATTGGGTTACACTCCCCCTCTTGGAGAAGTTTTATAACTTGAAAACCCATCCAATGGACAAGGACAGAATTTTTCCTCTCTTTCAAAGGCCAAGCAATATGAGCTCATTATATTTCATTCTCATCGGTCATGTGCTCAGCAATACAGCCCCTTGGCTCATTTTGAGAAAGGATTGATCAAGATTATTTTGTGTTAGCGTGTAAAACATTCCAAAGATAGTCAAGAATCAATTAGAAGCTGCAAGGATTAGCTTTTATAAAGCATATATGCAGAAGTATTAAAAAACAATGCATGGGCACAAAAAAACACAAAGAAAATCAGAGTGGATGGAAGGGCACAGTATATAAACAAATATAACTGTGTCTTGTATTTTTATGAGAAAATGTTGGATATAAATTTATTGACAAAATCAGAGTGAATACAATAGGAAAAATTGTCCTCGTAAGGAGCACTAACCAATGCAAAGAGCTACAAAATCCTCTGTGCGTTGATAGACAGTGCAAAAATTTTACCGTGAAATTATGATATGCATCAATGAAAAATGCTCCAAGCATTGACTTCTCGGAAACATTTCTTTTGTCTGGCATTCAGGAAATGGAGGTACCAACCTGATCATACTGTTCTAAGAAAGGGCCTGACATTTCCAGGGTATTTCCATGGACCCGTGGCACTAAGTGAATAAGAAACAAAAATATATACATATAAAAAATTAAAAAAAAATCTAAACTAACCTAACTCGCTTCTAACCCAGCACCTGCCCTATCTTAACCAACCCCCTTTAAACCCTAAAACAAACAAAAGAGAAAAAAAAAGGAAGAAAAATTACCTTACATTCTATAATCTATACTCTTCCTAGAACTGAAACTTATTATGTTTTTATTTTCTTTATATTGTGCATAAACATGTCATTCATTTTACTATCTTAAAGAAATCTTCATAAATATTATTTCACTGTAACTTATCACCCTCTACAGGGTGTGCCAGGTTCATTAAGTCACAAGAAATTGAGCCTTCTGCAACAGTAAGAAAGCAAACTATACCCCCCCATGATGCAATGTTATAGTGCAAATACCAATGTTGCATGGACATAGATACGGTATCCGATACGGATACGGCTATTTTTCAAGGCCTCCTAATCTGGATACAGCTAGATACGGCAATTATATATATATATATATGAATTAAAAAATATTTTATTATATAAAATATTATATTAAAATATAATTTATCATTTTATAATAACATATAATATATACAATGTGTTATTATAAAATAATAAATTATATTTTAATAATAACATAAACATAGAATTAAATTAATTGCAACTTTCACATTTAAATCTAAATTAAAATAAAATAAAGTTAATCTAATTAAATATTTAATTTTTTAAATATTTAAATATTTTTATATTCTTTAATTGAAATAAATTAATTTAATATATATATATAACTTAATAGAAAAAATCTGAACAAAATATAAATATAAAATTTTAAATATAAAGTTAGAACATTTTAAATTTAATACTAGCACTTGCACCCATAGTAAGTTCAAGGAATACACCGATAGGAACAACCAACAAATTTAGAAAATCTTCCGACGTGAATTTGTTTTACGACGTGAGACAATTTTCCGAGTACTATAATACTCGCATATAAAAGCCTATCAACTAAAAATATAATTATGAAGTTACACTTCATTTTAAAATTTAAATTTAATAAAGCGTAACTATAAAGTTATGAAGTCAAAATTAAAACGTCTAATAAAATGGATCCCCTGTGCTGGAGTTTTAATCACGGATTTGCAGAGAATGGATTTCTTCACGTCGAAAAACAAAGTCGCAGATTTCTGAAGGTTTTTAACTTGGAGTCGCGCCCGAAAATGCTTGCAGTTCTTAAGAACAACAAATAGTCACGAAAACCATTTTTAATACGAAACGAAATCTTTAATCTGTATTTCGAATTCTATGCCCTAGTTTAGCCGCGTCCATCAATCTCTTCAAATTCAGAACGATTTTTTCCAAAACGCCGAATCCAAACGAATCTGGCACGGTTGGGAAACGAAAAATTCTAGGGCACAGTATTGTAGCCGTATCTATGTCGTACCGTACCCGCATCTGTACCGGATACTCCGATATGCGTGCCTATAGAGTGAAGGTTGGCGTATCCTGCAACTCTGGCAAATACATTTACTTTGATGGAGATTGATTGTCATTGATGTCAAAAAAGTGTTGAGTTGATGATGCAGGTACATCATAGTGAAAGTTAGATCATACATGAAGTTGATGTTTGTCTTCATATGGCAAGATGTTTTAAGAGTTCATCATGATCTTCATGGTTAAAGTGAATTTAGGGTGATGACAATGTGACATGTGATGTCAATGATCAGGTAATGTTATCAGTTCATATGAAGGATGTGATTTCTCATTTCAAGAGTCATCTCTCATGTTTCGTCTTATCATTGATTGTGTTAGCTGGTTTAATAATGTTGGATTGAGTATGATGTTATCAAAATGCTTTATGTCATGATTAAGGAGTGTTGTCATGTTTATGGTTGATGTCTTAGTTCTCATCATGTTGATGGTTGATCATTGTGATGTTGATACTTCTTGGAACATGCACATGTTGCAGGACTTGTTTGATCAGTGTGCTCACATCAATTGTTGATGCTAACTTGTTTGTGTTGGACTTACATTCTTGATGTTCACAAGAGGCACAAAACGATTACAGTTACAATGGTTAGGATTGAAGATGGGTTGATCCTTGGTCTATGAGGTTATGTCGTTAAGGTAATCTTCATGTTGCAAATGAGAGATGCAGATGGTGTTTTTGACTTGATCACACCTTGTGCCTTTATTGATCAGTACTCTCCGTCTCTTTGTGGCCCTTCACATTTCAATCTTGTTCTCTTTTGAAAACAATTTGATTTATGCTTGGTTTGGTCATCAATATTGTGTTCCTCCATGACAAGACAACTGAGGTTCTTCAATGAATATATACATGAAAGAGGGTCTGAAATTTGTATTAAAAATGTGTTTAGGGACCAAAACTCTAAGTCTTTCATCCTTCTCTGCCCTTCACAAACATATTGCACTTTATGTTCTAATTTTTAGTTGACCTGTTGAAGGATCCTTTAGACATTATTGTGACTGGTCCTCATCTAATTTCTTTTCCATTAGAATCGGTCTCCTTTTTATAAGCATGAGCGCAAAAAAGCCATAAAAGGCTATGTTTAAATATGTATTGGGTGCGAATTAGTTAGAAAACCATAAAAGATTCTTTTTAAGACTAATTTTAGTCTATTTCTAAAGGCAGCTTTTTGAGGATCTTTAAAGATGTTTTTTTAAAGAATTTTTTATGAAAGTTTTTTAAAGATTTTTTCTAATTTTTAGTCTTTCATTCGTGGCTTGGAAGACTTAAAGGAGGAAATTATTTTTTAAAACAAAGGGGCATCTTTTTAATGGAGATTTTTAAAGATGATTTTATGGCAGATTTTTCTTGAGTTTTTTAAGGAGATCTCAAGGAAATGTTTTAAGACTTTTGTTTCTATTTTTAAACCCCCACTCACGTGGATTTGGAGATTAAAGAGAAGTTTTTTTTTTTAGAGAAAGAGAATTTTGTTCTCTTTGAGAGGATTTTTTTTCTTCTCTTCATGCAGATGATATGAGAAGATTAAAAAAAATTTTGGAGAACTCTTTTATTTTTGCAGATGGATTTATTTTTTAAAGAGATTTTATTTTTCTCTTACAAGGGCAGATTAAAAAATATATTGTTGAAGACATTCAATTGGATGAAGAAATTTGCAGAGAAGATGAAATTAATATGAAGAGAAGAATATGAAAGATTATTTTTATGACATTGTGAATAAGATTTTTCTTTGCAGGAAGATGAAGAGATTGTACGCCGAAGTGAATGTACAGAGAAGAGGAAGATGAAAGATTTTTTTTTCATCTTAATGACATTGTGAATAAGGTTTTTGAATAAAAATGGATTTTGTGTGAGAATGCAGATTGGAGATTGTAGAAGAAAGGAATATGAAGATGATTTATTCAGAGAGGAGAAGAATGTGAATGGATTTTGTTTGAAAATGTTTTATGCAGGGAAGATGAATTGATTGAAGATTTTTTTTGAGATAAAATTTTTATTGAAGGCTCCTAAAATATGAAAGTCATTTGTGTGAAGATTTGTTTGAGAGATATGATTTTATTTTTGCAAATTCTTCATGAATGGAAATGGTCATACAGAGAAGAAAAATGATTTTATTTTTGCAAATGAAGATGATATTTGTAGAGAGGACAAAAGGTTTTCAAGGAAGAATATTAACACACATTTTATATTGTTTCTTACATATAAATTCTTATGCATCCAAATGAAAAAAATATAGAGAGAAAAGGATGATAAGAAGTGATATGTAGAAAAACAGAGGTTATACTCTGTGTATATAATTTTTGCATTTTGAATCTTGTATGCCAGTGAGGCAATATTGTCAGTGAGACATTGTTGAAAAGACCAGTGAGGCATAATGACAAGTCAGTGAGACTTCTAAGCCAATGAGGCTCTGTAATTGTGATTATTTCTATCAAGCCAGTGAGGCATTTCGAGTGGTTTTTATTTCCCAAGAGGGTTTTCCACTTAGGACAATATTTGTGTTATGGGTTGTTATTATCTTTGATGTGCTTGGTTCCTTATTTGCATATCATATGTTTATCTGGTTTGCATTAACCCATATTCATCATACATAATTGTTTGTAATGGTATTCTCTGCCCATCTTGAATATGGTCAATCAAACTTTTCAAATTAATCCCTAAGTTATGATATCAATTGTTTGTGTGTCTAACATAGATTGTCTCAATAGTGTTTGATGCATTCTTGATATTGATGTGTTTATTTCTGTCATGATGTTAATAGTTATATAATGCCTCATCCCTGTTTAGTAGAAGTTGTCTCTGTTTCAAAGCTTTAAAAGATTATCTCAAAGTCTTTTTGAAATTTGTATCCCACTGATTCACCCCCCCCCCCCCCCCCCCGGCTCCTCTCAGTGGTATTGTACTCCAACATACTTAAGTCTTGATATACACAGAAAAACCAAATTTTGATATGCTTACATAAACCAAATAATATAAATATGTACATCACATATTAAAAATAGGTGCCTCGCTGCAGTAAACTCTTTTAAGTTGCCAGATCCTGCTATTAGAATTGACTAGACTTAGGAAGATTGCCCGTACTTAAGAATTGCAGGATCTGACCTATGGTCTATGTTCACAGTAAAGATATAACCTAGGGAGAATGGTTCTTTGCTAGATATAAGGTTGCAAAGATGTAGGTAGCAAAAATTTAATCCAACTTTTCAAAATCAATAACAGAGCAGCTTTACCAAAAGATGTTATACTGATACATACCGGTTCCATGGCAGTATCTGCATCTCTTATGCATTTGTTGCTCGACATTATTGGCTTCAACCACCATAAGAGCTGATATAACACCTACTGCTCCCCCCGAAAAGGACGCTACTATGGGATCAACCTGACTGATTCACAAATATTGCATTTCAAAAAACAGGCAGTCAGGAATACAAGATCATCTATTACAGATTTTCTCCAGACAGCTCTATAGTCATACATACATTAAGTTATAGTACAAGTAAAAGAATGTAAATCCTAAAAAAAAATTAAAAGTAAACAATAAAGTTGCAAATTTCCTGGTTGAAATTTCCCGGTTCTTTGAAAAGGTAGAATTTGAAATTAAAAAGAGATTTGCAGTAAGCATGTTTCTCAAATATACCTCAGCTGCATTGGCAAATGCATGTTGCGAATAAAATCTTCATATGATGTTCCGCCCAACCCTAATTTAAGTTCTAGCTGAAAAGAATGTCGATAATATTAACAATAAGTATATTTTTAGGATGAGAATGCACCAATCATGATTTATGAATAAATTAAAACAAGCACTTGAACACCATATTTAACAGTTTCTTAGAATATTATCTTGTGATGTCATCTCACAAATGCTACAGAAACGGGACTGTTAGGAATGTAACATGAAAATAGGAATAGGATCACAATTTATGTTAAGACATATAATCAAGCTTGTGTCATAAGAATTACAGAACAGAAAATAACATATCTAAGATTTCTTTAATAAGACTAACAAGGAAATATCAAATATTGCAAAGAAACAAAGATAGAAAAGACTTCCACCACAATCCAACTTATATATTTATGGATGAGCTTAGTCACTGAAAATGAACACTTTTACTCAGCTAGGATGATGCAGAATGTCAAAAAAATGTCTCTAAAACTAAAAACTGTTCAAAGAGACTACTGATTTTCATTTTTTTGTAACTAAATTATTAATCTTTAATCCTCAACAACAAGACTTTGAGGGAAATATTTTAACAGGTAAGAGATGACTAGAAGAAGGTAATGAAAGCCTATCTTTCACTTTTCAACTATGTGCCTGACTCTGTAATTATAAAATTTGAAGTGTAATTTAATGCAACATATAAGTATTCTAATTGAATGCAAGTTTGTATGGTTTCAATCTTCATCATTGTGTATGAACCTGGTAAGAGTACCTCACCTTATTTTGGCTTTGTTGTCATAATGGAACTTGGAATTCTACACAGATTTTATAAGAAATCATAAATTTTGGGAAAAAAGGAAAATGGAAAAACTTGCAGCATAGCAGTTTTATTCATATTCATTTCAAGTTTCAACAGTCTTCAATAAAAAAAAATTACAAAACAATTATTGTCACAAGAATAAAGAAGCTGAATCGAAAAAAAAAAGTAAACTCTACCTGAGTGAAGATCTGCGGAACTACTTCAGAAACAGGATCAGCAGCAGGTTGACTCATTCAATAATGAATAACTAATGAACTTTCCAGATAACGAAATCTTTTTGAATGACCAACTGAATTCATATGGGGGCAAAGAACAGACAGACATGATAAATGCTTCAAAGAATGGATGGCTATGCAAAAATGGACATAAGGAAGTACGGAGACTGTGATTTTCAAGGCTTGATAAATGAATTCTAGCCACAACCAGGCTCAACAATTAGGAAATTCAGAAGAAGCTATGATTTTCAGGATTCCCATAAGCTACACACAAATTAGAAATGAATTTAACATAGAAAGATAATCCATGATTTTCTGGGATAAGTGAATACAGCAATCATGAAAAGGAAGATTATAACCATATCCAATCGAGATTGACCAAGAGAGGGTATGCAGCTGCTCATTTTCAGCCAAAAATAGTAAAGTGAACCCAACATGATACCATATTACATGTGGAACACTACAGAAATTAAGAGGGTAGAGAAGTGCATGATATTGGATGGGACTATTCCCTACAACAATATGGGGATTTCAACAATGATGGTCATAGAGGATACAAACTTCAAAGAGAACCAGTTCATGAAAAGACGCAATTTGAGAGATAATTTCCTCACAATTTGAGAGATTATTTTGAAACAAGAAATATCTCAACTAATAAACTATTATATAGAAGATTAAAAGAGCTCATTAAGTCCAATAGAAGATTAAAAGAGATCGTAAAAAAATTACAGGTGGGATATGGAATGGCCTAAAGACAAAGTGACTTACTGAAAGACACTAATATATTTAATACTGAAAAAATTTTAAGAGACTTGTATATCCAACAATCTATGCTTTATCCCTGGAAAGGGCACTGAATTTAGAGTAAAAACAGAACTACAATAAATCAGATCCATTTGGTCTTTATCTACAATTAGGAATCAATTGAAATATCAAATTATTCCAAATAAGATAAAACCAATTCTCCATAACAAATATAACATCAATGAAATTTGTCTGAATTTACTATCTAAAGACCAGCAATCCATAAACATGTAGTTAACTTACAGAAGGTGCAATAAGGCCACCAAACATAATGATCCCAGCAATAAATGAAAAGCAGGTAGCATACAACTTCCTTAGAGTCGCTGGCGTCTGCTTATAAAGTAAACATGGCAGTTAGAATTTATTAAGAATATTTGTTCTCACCATGCTAACATACCGCACACAGGCATGAACAGATAAATATGCATACACACACTCAAACAAAGTTGAATTTTATTTACTTCTCATGGTATCTGAAGTGTGCTCCACTTTAATATTTAAATATTCAAACACAAAACACTTGTAAGATCGTTGCTAAAAGTCTAAAACTCACCATGTGAGGGAGGAAGGGAATGGAAGATGGAATGTCAGGCATCTCATTTTCAATCTCATCACCTGCACTGCTCATCTCGGCAATTCTGATTCTTTGTTGTACTCTAAGTCTTCGAACCTGGAATGTAGACAAAAAAATGGCTAACATACCCAGTTTTGAATTAAAAGACCTCATCTTCCAACACCTTAGATCCACATATATCAATAGCATTTTTCAAGATAAAAGCAGCCAAGATTTGGTAGAGGTTATTTTTCACTCTCTAAATCAAATCACATTTTGTTCATCATCTTAAGAAATCAATGTTCATATTGTATATTTGTAAATAGGTGCACAGTACAGACCCTAGGGTATGAAGATAATTTTGTGCCATGATTTATGAAATAAATACTGCATAAAGGAGAAAAAAATACCGTATGATGACACATATTCTGTTAGAGAATTGCCAAACATATACACAAACCATGTAAATGCTTGGATACAAGTTGTGCAATACTTACCCTCACGCAACTACCACTCAAAAGTTAGTTAAAGTACCAAAAGATTATGCAACTACCACTAAAGAGTAAATTATTGCAAACCCATGTATTATAATTTATAAGAAACATCAATAAAAAGAATAATGAAATCTAGGATGCCTAAATGTTCCCATCATACAGAAAGTGATTTATCATATAATAAGTCTTGATGTTATTGACAATGTATGAGGTTTAGTTGGCTTACAATCTAGATGATTGCATAAAATTATTCTAGTTTAATTACCTTTGAACTTTTGTAACAATCAACTTAACTAATCCGAGAGCAGTTGCCCAATAAATTGCACAAATTATGTTATTGTGAGTTGTATCAGTGCCAAATAGGCCTAGATCATTTTCAAGCAGGCCTAGCTGAAACTGAATCAGACATCCTAGTAGTGAGGTTTAATTAAATTACAAGTGTGTAACTATCAGACCTATTAACAAAACCTAGAGTATATTGTTATACTATAAATCATAATGATTTTTTAAGAACCTTGAAAATGGCTATGAAATTGGAAAAGAAAAAAAATAGATTAACCAAATTCAGTATGTGAATATATCACATCTGGACATGAATTTAGTACAAATTCAAGATGCAGCTTATAATATGCAAAGATCTTTGGCCATAATAGGATTTAACTTCAATAATTAATTTGAAAAATTGCTGATATAAAAGAATCAACAGAATAAGCTTTAACCCTTTATGCTAGTTCATATAGCATTAAACTACATATTAGTATATTACTACATTATATCTTTCCAATAAGGAGGACCTGTACAATTATAAAAGTGTGTGCAACAGGTGCATCAAGGCATTCTATTATATTACCTCTTCCATAAGAAGAAAGATTTTGTTGCGACGACTCCTAACATTGTCTCGAATCTCTTGCAGTTGCATTGTTGCAAAGGATTGTATTGTTTCAGGTCCTTCTATAATACAGAAACTGCTAAAAAAACAAGAAAACAAATTATTGCTTAGAAATAATTATAGGCATAAGTTACTATATGAGAAACAATGTAGAAACCCATGGGTGCTGCAAAAGGCTTATTACAAGTGCATGGAGTTTAAAAATAAAAAAACATGACAGCCAAACCAAACCATTAAGCAACTACCATTCTCTATGCTATAATAATCTCAGAACTTTACCAAAAACTCACTTTGGGTCTTCGTTCAATATGCACGGTACTAAGATTTATGAATTAAAATTAAGGAAAAATATCACATATTGTTTAAGAAGGATCCAACCTTAAAGGCCTAATAAGGACAAAAATAGGCACACTTCATAAGCCTAATAAAACAGATTCTCAAGCAGCCCACACTAAGTTAGACACTTAGGCAAAAGATATTAAAGGCTGGACACTTTTTCTTGGTCAGAGACCTTGAGTCACCACTAGAGAGGTGGAGTGGAAGTTTGTGACACCCACTCAGAAATTGTAGGGAACCTTTTTTACAAATTGTATCCTACGTATGGTGCATTTTTCTGAAAAACCTAGACTGTAAATTTTATTACAGAGCCCTAAAACTGTAGCAGAGAGATGGAAATTTCATCAAGAATGGAAGTATTTTTAATTTTAATTCAAACTTTCAAACTGAACCCCCTAAGAAAAGTATGATAGCCCTCCTCCCTGGGACCATTGTCTTACGGTTACCTAATGATCCCAAAGAAGGGAGCTGCCAGATTTTTCTCTGTAGCTGCTGCTGACATAATTTTGGAATTTTGGACCGGTTGCTCAAAAAATTAGGAGACTTTCCTAACAAAATAGATTGACTAACATTTTTAAGAAAAATAAATACCCATAACTAGAACTCCATGGTACAGGAAAGATCCAACCCTTACGTAAGTTGCTTAAAATTTCCTCAAAATTAATGCCTTCTCCAAATATCATGGACAGGACTCAGCTTTTTCCTGCAGCTGCATGGCAAATTTTCATAAGACCTCCTGCAGAGTAAAATTAGTTGTGGAGACCCCCCCCATGGGACCCTGCCTTTCCTCTCCTTGGTAATAAAAAGATATAAAACATAAAGGTAACGTATACAATGGTTGTCATCTAAATAGAAATGTTTTCCAATTTTATTTAATTGTAAAGGTCTCCTACTGTTGAATCCTTTTCACAGGGTCCCCACATTCCCATTGAGAAATGGATGCCTTGTAAACAAAAAAAATGTTCAGACATAGCAAGAAAATTTATTGGGTATCCCAAAATCTGGGTTTCTACTCTTCGGTATGTCCTACAAGGGCGTTATGACCTATGTTCTGTGATCGATAAATCTTAGTAAGCCTAATTAGTTACCAAGGATCACTAGGAAGAGGACCTAGTAGATGTTTATACCTGCTCCGTATACAACATGGTATCAGTCAAAAATGCCAAAATGTTTACTAGCATGCATGTTACTTCTTGGTAAGCAAAACCAAATTGTCTTAAACCCTGCTTGAAAACAAACAGAAGCACTTTTGACACCAAACCTGGAAGTACCCAATTCACAGGGTCCCCAAATCATAGAGGAATTAATAAACCGCAACAAAATTCTTATTTAGATATTCCAAAAAACGTTGTTGGGTATATCCGCAAAATTAGGTTCTTGCTCTTGGGTATATCTTACAATGGCACCATGAACTATATTGTGTAATATACCTAATAAAGTGCCATTAGTTTTCAAGGATCATTTGCCAAAGATATGTTCTAGTGTTTGTGAGTACCTGTTTCATATACAACATGGTATTTATCAAAAAATTCCCAAATGGTTGCTAGTATACATGTTACTTATTGGCCATCAAATCCATTCAGTTTTAAAGCCTACTTCGAGAAAGTACCCGAGTCATAAGATCACCACAGGCCGAGAGAAAGAAAGAAATTATATTAATAAAGGAACTGTAAGTACATTTAGTTGAGATTGGACAAAAGGAGCCTTTAAGGCATCTCCAAAACTCTATAAATAAAAGGAAAAAGTAAAATTGTTTCCCTACGAATGTGAACGTGGAAAATTATAACATTGCTAGAAATTCTTGTTCGGATATGCCTGCAAAATTGTTGATTATATCCTAAAATTTGGGTTCCTGCTATTAGCTACGTCTAACAATGGACTTGGGGGCCTGTGTTGCATGTTAAAAATCCAAAATGTTTACTACAATGTAACTTAATATTGAAAACGAAAACCCATTCATCCACCATAACACGGGATCTTAGAGAGATATAAATAATGTTAACAACAAACCCGGAAGAACCCAATTCATCTGCTTCCTTCTGGTTCATTTGTCCTTTGTCATCTGCAGCCATTGACTTGACTTGCCATTGCAAGAACTTCCTCCTCCCATTTTCCTTCCTGTCTCCCTTCTCTGCCAAGCCTACAACTCTACCGCCAAAAAAAGGCCTCAGTGAATTTTTCTTATTCACTGTTGTTCTGTAAGCTCCACCAGCTTGCAGAAATGCTAACGCGGGGCTCCCTCTTTCAGCCTGCAAACAGCCCATCTTCACAGCCATTCTGTGAAATCTATGAATTAGGTACCTAGTTTTAAAGATTGTCGGAAACCATAATAAATTGTTACATAAAATGAATGGAACTGTGATGACAAAAAGGCATTGGCACTTACAAATTTGGGCTCCCATATGACCACCACCCATAACTTCTTTCATACTGTGAGCTTATTGGCCCCTGGTCCTGTGCGGGAATCTTCTAGTTGATTCCTTCTGGTGCATACCACAACCAGACAAGATCTTTCCTTTCATAATGCGATATACTTTATTTTTGAAGTCGGCAGCGTGATCAATGTTCATTTTGCTTCTTGCAGCTGTCTTTTATGGTGCTATAGGTACAGCAATATATTGAATGTTTAATTTTTATTTTTTTTATTTTTAAAAGAAGTCCAGCAATGTCTTTTTAACTGTTGCATTAAGTGTACATGATTAATCGATTTTTTTCTCCAATTTTACATTCATTTTCTGTTATCTTATATTAGTTTAACCCTTGTGGTCTTAGGCCCAACAAAGTTATAACTCATTTTCCCACCTTGGATTGAATTTGTGGGTGTGATTTTGTCTTCTGTATAGAAGTACACAAATGAGGTTGTTCTTAAATATCATCCACTTCAATAGTCAAAGGTCAATTTTGGCCAATAAAAATAGGACAGATATAGTGGATGATATTTAAGTGAAGTGCACAAATGATTGTGTCCACCTTGTTTGAATCCAACTTTCCTCTCTCTAAACTAACTCCCATCCAAAAATGGATTGTTGCATGTTAGCTTGTGCATAAAATAATTGAATTTGGTGTCTAGGATGTCATATTTAAAGACAAGTCCTAGGGCTTTACACATATCCTAGATATCACATCTCATAGCATCATTTGAGCATCATTCTATAGAGCATTTAGAGCATCAAATCAAAGATCATTATGTACTTACACCATGGAACACTACATTAAGCACATTGCATATTGTGTGTCTTCAATCCTTTCATACTCTTATGGAAAACAACAAGGGATTTGACTAACGCATAAGGAAGCCTTAGACTTCAGTCCTAGTTGCACAAGGTGTTCATTAACACTACTTTGGTCCTAATTCAAATATCATAGCAAAGGCACAAATTTTGCAGGTAGGGATCCATCACAAACAGAATCACGTTGTATAGGACAAAATCGTGTGGGACCTAGATAAAATCTTATGTAATGATGTATGGCTACAAAGCAAGCTATAGGGATTTATTAGCTCTAAGAATTATACTTTAGATTTTATCTTTATAGTTTGAGAGAGGTCATTGAGTGCATCTACACAATCCAATCCAGCCACGCCAACTTTTACCTGTTGGCAAGAGACACTGATATGTATTAGACTTGAGTGTTGTCATTGATGGCAACAAGGCCAAGATCATTCATCACAATGACAAAGACACAATACTCTGGAAGACAATCCTAATCCGGTAATAAGGTACAAGCATTTTGGTCCGGAAGCCCTAAATTGACTAAGTATTGGAAGTGTTCAGGTATGAGACAGGAAAAGGATTAGTACTCCTTCACAAGTGAAGATATGAAATCAAGTCATGACTTCCTCTGGAAGTCATCTAATGAAAAGACTTAGTCTGGGTCTACAGACGTAAGACAGAGATAGTGAATAGTGCTGAGTAAATTGGTCCGCTTTCCTCCACATTAGCATGTTTTGTTATGCGGTTCTGAAGTAAGATAGAGGTAGGTCATGACTATCAAAATCCAAGGTTGTAGCTCTGGAAGTGCAGCAGATCTTATTCTACAGGCTCTCCAATACTGGCATCCAGTTTGACAGTGTTCCAGTGTGACAGTCCATCAGGTCAAAGGTCCGCATTTTGGCATACAGACTTATCTTGTTCTGTGGAGTTGAAGACATGGCAAGAGATCAATAATGATTGTTGAATATGAATCATGAAGCCCCATCTGGTCCGCAGCATAAGTTGTGATGTGATAGAGGAATCTATCATATATGTTATGAAGGAACAAGTTGACAGGATGGTTAATTTCTTATGTGGAGAAGAAATATGAGATGGATGATAAATGTAAGTGGTTGCATGATTAGAGCCGACACATATGAATACATGTGCATGATAGTTTGGATCCGCATTGAAGATTTAACACAAGAGCAAGTCGACAAGATATAACACTTGGTATACACGTTTCACAGTTTGCTTGCCAACCTGATCATGAGAAAGATTTAGTTGCGGATATAAATAGAGAATGGATTTCGGTGCTTGAGGAAAAAGTATGAGTGGTGTGATAAATATGAATGCGAAATATGTGAAGATAGAATGGCCGCAACAAACAGAGAGAGATCTTGAGCATATGTAAGAGCAGAGTAGAGAAACAGGGGTAGACTGAAATGAAGAGTTCTGAGTTAGTATTTATGAGCTTAATTGGAACTGTCACCATGCATATGTAGATGCAATCACAACAATTCATCCTTGGTAGTGAGCCACCCTTCTTCTTTCTTCTTCTATTTGGCATTGAGCCTTTTCTTGAGCAGTGAGCTCCGGGCAGTGAGCCCTAAGGTAGTGAGCCTTTTTTGTATTTCGGTATTGTGCTATAATAATTTATTGAGAGCTAACACTCTCTGTGGTTTTTCCCTCTTTGGGTTTTCCCCGTAAAAATCTTGGTGTTCATGTGTTATGTCTTTGTGGTTGTTGTTCATTTGTTTAATTTGGTTTCACATAATTGAATTTGGTAAATGGATAAAATAGCAAGTGCATAAATGGTTTTGTAGAACATTGATTCACCCCCCCTCTCGGTGTTCACTATATTCAACAATTGGTATCAGAGCAAGGTTCCTTGGAAGAAGCTTAACAGCTTGAGGAAGATCTGGGAAGGTGTTCTCATGGCAACAAAAAGGTATCTCACTTATCCTAAAACAAGTCATCCTGGTAGCATTGTGATCGGTGATCATGTTTATGTCAACAATGAACAATTTGAAGCAGCTCTGGAAGATCTTGACAACTCCAAGCCTGATATCAAGGGTTTAGAGGAGAGTATCAAAGAAGCTAGTGATTGCATTCTAAAATTAAAAGAACAGATCAATAAATCTCATGAAAGAAGGAAAGAATTATGTGAGGAACTAAAGCAAGCAAATGAATCCACAAAGAGTCTTCTCAGGGTGATTGAAGAAAAGACCAAGAGTGAGGAATGTCTGGATTAAATTGTGAAGGACAAGTCAGAAGAATGTGAAAAATTGGGGAAAGAAGTTTTACTCTTAAAGTTTGATCTAGAAGCAGCCAACAACTACAAAGAAAATTTCAAAATAAGCTCTGCAAAACTTGATGAGTTGCTAGCCAGTCAAAAGTATCCAGATGATAAACAAGGTTTGGGATTTGAAAAGGGAGAAAGTTCAAATTCAGGGCAAGACAGATCTAAAGAAGGAAGAGGCAGAGACCATCTGGTAAGGAATCAAAGAAGAAGACCTAAAGGATCTCCGATCAGGCAACCAAATGCACAAAGGTACCCATCCTTCAATGGTTATTGTTTCAAATGCAATAAGTATGGTCATAGGGCTACTCAGTGTAGAAGTAGAATAAATCAAAATGTTCCATCTTTTTTTCTGGTTGATGTTTCAATTGCAAGAAGATTGGTCATAAAGCAAATGAGTGCAGAAGTGTGTCAAGAAATGTGCCAAACTATTCAAGGAATGGTCAATCTTTCAATGGCAAATGTTTTGCATGTAATAGATTTGGGCATATGGCTAACCAATGCAGATCAAGGCCAAATTCAAATGTTAGAAGAAATCAAGGTCAAAGAAATGTTGTCTGCTACTATTGCAACAAGTTCGGACACCTTGCTAGATTATGCAGAAGCAAGAATGTGGAAAGAGATTATCCTACACAACAGAGGAAAATAGAGCAGAAATATGTTAAAGACAAGAATAAAGTCGATCCTGCAGAAACCAAGAAGGAGATGAGTATGATCTAGATAAAAAAGGGTCTGAATGAGGTTAAGGATGGATCCGCACCAGCATCTGGTGCAGATACTTCCTCCGGGAAGTAAATTGAGAGCTCTAGCTTAGGGGGAGTAGTGTTAAAATTCTAAATCCCCCAGCCAAAAAGTTGGTGTTGAAATCCAACACAGAGATATATGGTGGAATTCGACAAGATAAATCCTCTGAAAGAAAAATCAGAAGAGATTAAGCCAATGCAAAACATCGTGGAGCAATTTCAATCGACTGTATCTATCAAAAGGGGAACATACAGCTTTTTGGAACAAGCATTAATGATGATTAGGTTAAGTCATGCGGAGAATAAAAGGGAACTAGTTTGGTCTCAAAATCACTTTTCACTCAAAGCTATTAGGTATTCAGAGAGATCGAAGCAGAATTTGAGCAACAACAACCAAGATTTTAAGCGTTTGAAGTAATTTGGAGAAAGGAAACCCTAACTCAATGAAACAAGGTACTTTCATTAAAACCCCATTAGAGAATCTGATTAAAATTTTGAAATGGCAACTCTGCAAGTGGTTTGTTTTATTGAGCGACCTCGACCCAAATTTAAGAAACACTCATTTAAAGTAACATAAGTGGATCTGATGGGTGTGTTCTCTGACATTCCTCATGGAGTTCTGTATGTCAAGGATGTTAGGGCATATATTCATGTTGCTCTAGATGAACACAATGACATTTGTTTGTCAGATTTGTATCTCTAGCATCTAAGCAATGACCAGTATGATCTCAAGGAAGAATACAAAATCCCTGAAGGAAAAGAAATTCATTCAATATGTGGATTTCCCTACGTTTGTAGAGGATGAATGGGTGAGGTATGTATTAAGCCGAATCCATGACGAATTCATGTGGTTGGGACAACCTTTCAAAATTACAAAGGAAGTAATTAGGGTGGTAATAGGGTTAAATGATACCGGAAGCATGCCCATGTTAAAAGCAGTGAAGACCCAAACAGTTATAGAGGTAACCGGAGCACAATTCGGCAAAAGGGCATTGACAATCAACGACATCACAAATCATGCGGTAAGGTTCGCTTCCATGGTGATAGGTTACAAGGTCTATTTCACAAATTGGGAGAACTCTGTCTCTGGCACTGCAGTTTAAACCACCTATCAAATGATTAAATAGAATGTAGATTATGACATGTGTGAGCTACTACGGATTCAATTGATGGAGAACTTGAAGAAGATAAAGCAAAGCAAGAACTATCCATTCAAGTATGGTACGTTGATCATCTGTCTATTCTTATATTTCTTGAAAGAATTACCCAACATGAACAATCTATTCTAGTTAAGTAGCAGACTAGTTGCTGCCCAAATTAGAAATCACTTAAATAGCATTGGAAGTTTTGATGAGCAAAAGGCAACACTGTGGGGGTATTTCAAAAACTTCCAAGTAGGATGCATTCAAGGGAGAGAATCTTAAAGAAAATTGTGGAAAAATACAAAGATACCATCTATTTTATGGTCACTAATGATCAATGCTTAATGGAAGCTATGGAACCCACAACTGTATGGGTAATGCCCATGGGATATGAGGTAGATGGACAAATACTAGAAAACTATGCCCAACACCTGCTCAGCAAACCTAAAGACACTAAAGAAGAGAGGTTTGGAACATATGAAGAGTTATTTGTGAAACTCCATGTTGAACTCAGACAAACAGAAACCACCAGGAAGGTGAGAAAAGAGGTGGAAGAAATTGTTGCAAGATATGGATTCACTAAGGAACAAGTCAAAGAAGCAAGGGAAAAAGGTCAAGCAGAAAGGGAAGCAAGGGAAACGAAAGGAAGTGAAAGAATTAAGGTTCTGGGTGAACCTAAAGAAAAGGAAGAAAAACCTCAAGCAACAAAGAGGTCTACCAGAAGCTAAGCCTCCTCTTCCTGTCCTACATCTACTGACATAAAGGAATATGTAAAGAAGTCAACTGACAGAGGAGAAAAAAGACAGAAAACAAAAGGTAGAAGAATGTATGTAAGTGCAAGTGAAAAAGATGAAGAAGAGACTGAGTCTGATGAAGATGTCAAGAAAATGAAAGCTGAGACTACTAAAGCCTCTGGAAGTAGCTAGGAAAAGCCCTCCGGAAGGAAGAAACCCAGCAAAAGATAGAAGGTAGATTAGCCTCAAGCCACATTAACACTTGAAGATGTATTAAAGTCTATCATTATTGATGGAAATTTGAAACCTGTGGCTGAATTTTATGATGATTACAATGATGCCGATAAAAGGATTTTAGAAGAAGCTACCATAAAGTATTTGAACATATACAATAGAGCTCTCATTGAGATCATTGGTGATCTCCCAGATACCTTGGGTAGTATTTTGTCAGTCAGAAAGGAAGCTGTTATGGCTAAGGACATTGAACTCAGAGAACATACATTGATAAAATTATGTTCAGATATTACTCCAGAAGAAAAGGCCAAAATCTCCAAAGCACTTAATGATGAGTCCAGATCAAAGAAAAGAACGAACTCACTAATGATAGGAGAAATTGACAAAGTGATCGAGGAAACAGAGGAGATCATTTTGGAAATACTAAAGAAGTATAATATCCCTACCATCTATGATAATGAAGTAACATATGGTGGAAATGATGTATCTATTCTGGAAATGAACCCTGAATAAGAAGCAAGAAAAGATGACCATGTGCCCAAGGAAATGGAAGCACCTATAGTGGAAACTTGAATAACACCTTCTCTGGAAGAACAAAATGACAAGGAGAAACCAGAAGAGGAGCACATCAAGGAAACCTCTCCACCGAAACAGAAGGAGGATGCTAATAAAGATATGAATTTAGATAATCCAGAACAGAGCAAGAAAGAAGAAGCCTCTACCAAAGCAAGAGACACTGCAGATGTCTCGGTTGATTCTGGGAGACAACAAGATTCAGATGAATCAGAATTTATTCAAGGACCAATTAACTTGGACTCGTTGTCACTTGTGCAAAAATTCAAATTAGTGTCTATTGTTCAGGCCAAGGCAAAGGAAGAGATGATGAAATCACATGTCCAAGATAGTAAGTTGATTAATGATGCCACCAACATTCTAGAGAAGATGATGCCAACATTTCAAAAGGACACCTCATTATCCTCCATTGATCAATTCAAGGGCCTTTTGAACTCTGTAAGTACACATTTTGAGTCCTTTGAAAAATCTACAGAAGTAAAAGTCAAAAATGCATTTGATGAAAAGTGAATGGTTGAGTTGAAGGCTATGATAGCTCATGATAAAACTCTGTTAGGAAATGAAATAAAAAGCATACAAAGTGCCATTGAAGAGGCCAGTAAAATATACAAATTTTGTTTATCTTGGCCAAAAGTTACAAAGGATTTAGAAGATGAAATCAGAGACTTGGAACTCAAATTGCTTAATATCTCTGAGACATATAATCCGACAGTTGAGTCAATAAATGCCAAAGAAACATAAGTTGTAAATATTCATAGTGATTTGGGCACTCTGATGAAGAAAAGGGAAGAAATTAGAGACAGGTTGTGCCAACTCAGGGGACTGATAAGTCCAAAAATTGATTCCATGACCAATCTGGTAGATGAAGCCCTGAAATCACAAGTATTAATTGATACAACATCAGATGTACATAAGGCAGAAAAGTTAGTCTTTTTAATAAATGGCCACATACAAATTTTGGAAAGTGAAAGGAATAGATGGAATGGAGAGATAGCTCTTATAAATACTATCTATAATGATATTCTACCTTCATCCATAAATTGAAGTGGAAATGTGCACCTGTACATATGCGGCAGAATAAGACAATTGTAAAGAACTTTTGACACAATCTTACCTTTTTGGTAAGTTTTGATTCCGGATCACACCCCTTGCCATTGATGTCAAAGGGGGAGAAGAAGATCAGTGAAAAATGGATAAACATCTCAAAGGTAAAATAAAATTAGAAGTGTATATAGTAAGGGGGGGCAGATAAGCATTTTTCACTAAGTGTTGCCATCAATGCCAAAGGGGGAGATTGTTGGCAAGAGACACTGATATGTATTAGACTTGAGTGTTGTCATTGATGGAAACAATGCAAAGTTCATTCATCACAATGACAAAGACACAATACTCTGGAAGACAATCCTAATCCGGTAATAAGGTACAAGCATTTTGGTTCGGAAGCCCTAAATTGACTAAGTATTGGAAGTGTTTAGGTATGAGATAGAAAAAGGATCAGTACTCCTCCGCAAGTGAAGATATGAAGATGGAAATCAGGTATGATGTTCACAGTTATCTATTGATGTTACATTCCAATAATCAAGTCATGACTTCCTCCGGAAGTCA
The DNA here is from genome assembly GCA_027924645.1 of Cunninghamia lanceolata. Taxonomy (NCBI): domain Eukaryota; kingdom Viridiplantae; phylum Streptophyta; class Pinopsida; order Cupressales; family Cupressaceae; genus Cunninghamia; species Cunninghamia lanceolata. The sequence goes on from BSBN01000193.1 coordinate 15,258,268, forward strand.
TATGATGAAAAGACTAAGTCCGGGTCTGCATAAGTAAGACAAAGAGTGAATAGTGCTGATTAAATTGGTCCGCATTCCTCCACATTAGCATGTTTTGTTCTACAGTCTTGAAGTAAGATAGAGATAGGTCATGAATATTAGAATCCAAGGTTATAGCTCCAAAAGTACAACAGATCTTATTCTACAGGTTCTCTAATACCGACATCTAGTTTGACAGTGTTCCAATGTGACAGTGCATCAGGTCAAAGGTTCGCATTTTGGCATACAGGCTTATCTTGTTCTGTGGAGTTGAAGACATGTCAAGAGATCAATAATGATTGTTGAATATGATTCATGAAGCCCCATTTGGTCCACAACATAAGTTGTGATGTGACAGAGGAACCTATCATATATGTTATGAAGAAACAAGCCGACATGATGATTAATTCCTTATGCAAAGAAGAAATATGAGCTAGATGATAAGTGTAAGTGGTTGCATGATTAGAGCCAACACATATGAAGACATGTGCATGATAGTTTGGATCCACATCGAATATTTAACACAAGAGCAAGCCGACAAGATATAACACTTGGTATACACGTTTCACAGTTTGCTTGCCGACCTGATCATGCGAAAGATTTAGTTGCAGATATAAATAGAGAATGGATTTCAGTGCTTGATGAAAAAATGCAAGTGGTGTGATGAATATGAATGTGAAATATGTGAAGATAGAATGGCCATAGCAAACATAGAAAGATCTTGAGCATATGTAATAGTAGAGTAGAGAAACAGGGGCAGACTGAAATGAAGAGTTATGAGTCAATATTTATGAGCTTAATTGGAACTGTCAATGCATATGTAGATGCAATCACATCAGTTCATCCCTAGTAGTGAGCCACCCTTCTTCTTTCTTCTAATTGGCAGTGAGCCTTTTCTTGAGCAGTGAGCCTTTTTGTATTTCAGTATTGTGCTATAATAATATATTGAGAGCTAACACTCTCCGTGGTTTTTCCCTCTTTGGGTTTTGCATGTAAAAATCTTGGTGTTCATGTGTTATGTCTTTGTGGTTGTTGTTCATTTGTTTAATCTACTTTCCCATAATTGAATTTGGTAAATGGATAAAAGAGCAAGTGCATAAATGCTTTTGTAGAACACTGATTCACCCCCCCCTCTCAGTGTTCACTATATTCAACACTATCATTATCAAGAGTTGAGCATTCTTTAACTTCCTATTCACTTTGTTAATCACTTGTCATGTTATCTTGCTTAAGTCTTTTATTTATCTAAAAAATGATTAGAGTGTATTAAAGATTGTTCTTTTAGTCCTTAGATATTTGTAGAGGGTGTGTTATTTTTCTCTACACCTATATTAAAGATTCAAGATACTTTTTTCTTCACTTAAATGGTTTAAGAAGCGATGCTCTAAAAAGAGTGTGGGATACAATCAATGACATTTGACCAGTAGATTGTTAATGGGAGAGGTCTAATTTGCTAGATAAAATTCAATTAGATGTAAACTTAAGAAATGAAACCCAAGTTTATTTTGGCACCATTATATTAGGGTAGATTGATGGGTCATGTTTTATTTTTGTTAAGGTGAGGTAAGGCAAGAACGATTAATCCATCAAACCAAATTAGATCAACAATTTAGATTATTTTGTGCTTCACTTGATCAACACAAGATATATGTGCTAAATGAAAAGTGGGAGGAACTAACCTAGACTATAAATCCAAATACAACATCCTTTTCCAACATCCTCTTAGATTGTGACAAAATACAAGTCTTTATGAGATAGAGATGCATCAAAATATAATTGAAAGTGAGTTTGTTCAATGTTGTAGTTGTGCTTACACTAATAAGCATGGATACAAAATGCAAAAGCGAGGTGAAGGCAAGTGAGTTGTTGGGGAAAATGTCCCCATATAATGCTTGTCCCATAGGGCTATACTTAAATATAATCTAGTTCAACAATCAAAGGTCAATTTTTGTTAGAATATTAAGGTTTTACATTTATAATAAAGTCACTTTGTGACTTATAGGTTAGTTTAATATACATAATAAATAAATGTTAGTTAAATAAGTTATTTTGTTATATTCGCGTAAGTTAGTTGTTGGCTATTCACGGGAATATGTAAGGCTTTAAAAAGCCAAGTATCCAAATGTAAGATAATCTAGAAAATACAATATATCATTTATGTTTAATATTTTGTTGTGCAAGTGATTTGATTTACTATTCTATGTATATGCTAACCATATTTCAATATGGTATCAAAGTGGTTACCACCATGGAAGGTAAGTGAATTTGCAATATCTAAAGATTGTTAGAAATCAAACTGCCATTTTTGTGAAGTCATAGAATCATTGGTGAAAGCAACAACTATTTGTGGGGCTTTGATTTTGGCAAAGTTGTTTTCCATTCCCGTCAGGATTGAGAAGCCACATATTGTGCCAATTAAAGTGATGGTATTGTGATGATGTGGTTGATGCATTAGGAGATAGTCATGCTCATTTTGGTTATTGGTGTTGCAGTGCATAAAGGATAGAGGAAACATAATACATCATAGCATAAAGGATAGAGAACTAGTTGTGGTGTTATCAAAGAAGCCTACTAATTGTGTGGTGTATACGCTAGCAGCCATTTAATATTTGGCTAGTGGTCGATTCACTGTGAGAAGAACATTTGTGGTATGGCTTAGGATCAATATTCCACCAATCTCCTGTTTAATACATGTAGATATATTCGGAGCCATGTAAGGTGTAGTTTCACTCCAATGTGGGAGGAAATGGTTGTGTAATGAAAATCATTATGTGTGTAGAAGAGACAAGACAAATCCAGGTTGCCAAGCAAATAAAAACACCCTAGTTCTTGCACTCATTCAATCATTAGGATAAGTTCTTGGCAAAGATATAACACACTTATTAGTATTACTATTATTATTATTATTATTATTATATTCAGTTTTATCTTGTTTCCCTTTAATTTGGTACACATTTGATTTTGTTTTATAAGGGAACACTTAAAATAAAGTTCACATTTAGTGTATTGGATATAATCCAAACCTGGCTACGTGCACTAAGGAAGAGAAAGGATATCACGATAGGGTCAAAGTGCAATGAGTGTTAAAATTAAAAATAAATTTAAAACTTGTCCAAGATATCAGTTTATAATAATAGTCATTAGAGCTTTGTATGGGTTATTTATAAAGGGAGATTTTAAAACAAATAAAGTTTGTAAAGGGGCTTGTTGTGATATCTAGTCCATTGGTAAAAGAATTTGTTTGGAACTCAAACATGTAGGATTTAAAATGCTTTAGATAATTGAGAACACTATATTGTAAAAGGATGCATTTTTGATTCAATCCGACATCCTATCTCATGGGTTTTACAAATATGTTTGAAAGTCTTGTTTGGGCTCTCAAAAGATCGTGTGAATAAAGTGTAAAATATCTTATTGGAGGCAAGAGGAACTGTAGGTAGGAGGATCTTTTGTCATCTTGAGCTAGATTCTCGCTCAAGGGTGATCCATGTATGAGAAGCACATTTTCTATCTATGTCCCTTCAAGGAGCGAGGGGGGCTTGGTAGTTCTTGACAGAGCTTGGAAATTATTGATAGAGCTTGGCAGTTCTTGATAGTGCATGACAGTACTTGGTTGTGGATTTTGGAGTTGATCTCGATCCACAAATGAAGGTGTGTTACTATGGATTTTGGAGTTAGTCTCAATCCACAGTTGGTTGGAGTTTGTACTATGAATAGTTGAGTGAGTCTCGATTGACAGTCAAGGTTGGTGATTTGCTTGTGAATAGTTGAGTGTGTCTTGATTCACAAGTATTCTGGGGGTTTGACAGTTGAGAGATTTGCTGGTGAGTCTAGTTTGGTGTTTCCTGGGTGAGAGAGGAGAATTGATGGATAATTGAGTAAGTCTTGATCCATCAATGTTTCCAGAAGGGTTGTTCTATTCAATCCTTGTAGTGTTCCACCTTTTGTTCAGCTTGATGTAATAAGGGGGAATGTTGGATGTAAACCCTTAATGGGGGTGTTAGAATGTTAACTATTAAGGTTTTACATTTATAATTTAAAGTCACTTTGTGACTTATAGGTTAGTTTAATATACATAATAAATAAATGTTAGGTAAATAAGTTAGTTTGTTATATTCCTGTAAATTAGTTGTTGGTTATTCACGAGAATATGTAAGGATTTAAAAATCCAAGCATCCAAATGTAAGATAATCCAGAAAATACAATATATCATTTATGTTTTATATTTTGCTATGCAAATGATCTAATTTACTCTTTTGTGTATATGCTCACCATATTTCAATAATTTTGGCCAATAAAAATACGACAAATATTTACCACCTTTTAATATAGATGAGATGTAAAATTGTTATTAACTGTTTCACCATTGAAGTGGATGAAGTTTAAGTAGAGCAGTTCCATAGAATGAGATGATTATAGGATATGCATGAAATGGGCTCGTTGATAATGGCTTGTAGATGTTTTAAAAAATGCATTGGTAGTTATAAAGTCATAATTGACAACCTTTGGTAGCATCATCATAACTTGTTCAGAATGGGAAGTTTGGAATAAGATGTGTTTGGTGCCTTCTAAGATATTATTCTCACATGTTTTACCTTTTATTGATTGCCCTTTGATCTAACAAGATTTATTTAGCTCTCTTTTTATTTAGCATTTCCTTTTAGGAAGTGAGATTGGATAATGGTCATGAATCACTATACAATCATATGGTCATTTGATATCTTTGATCGTATTTTTCTCTAAACCAAAAGTAGTTTATGAACTTAAATATACGGTGATTTACAAAATCTAAAGTTTAGTTTTTTATCATTGAACTATCATGCATTACTTTGAAAGCATGCATCACCTTTTTTTTAGTTGGAGGGTTTTATATCACCCACGAGATCATTTTGCTACCCAATACAGAATCATGAGACTATGTTGATACCTCTTTAGCTAAGGGCCAAGGACTAAGGGGTATCTATTCTGCCAAAGTTTCTTGAGGCATGATCTCAACCTCATTCCTTATATATCATACCTTTAGAGGATTGGAACCTTGGTGGATGGCATAATCAAGGAACATACCATCATCCTCACCAATTGTGCTTAACCAATTGAGCTACAACTATTTGGTATGTACCACCTTTTTCAAAAGATGACTGAACTGGGTAGATTTTTTAGTGATCATTGTTTTGTCATTTGATCTAATGGGCATCTATGTGTAAGCCTTTTACCTATTTTTTTTATTACTTCATACAAGAAAAAACACGATCCATTCATTAACTTCCAAGCCAATAATTGTTTGGATCCTTGGTTCTTTAATAATCATTAATGATACTCTTGACTACAAATCTTGTATGATCAAATTAGCATTACATTGCAATGTATGAGCCTTAATATATATACATTTCAAAAAAAGGGGATTAATTAACTCATTTCCTCGTATTATTTAAATAAACACCTAGTAATGTCCATGGTGTATAGTACACAGTGTGCAAAGTAAATAAAATTGCATTTTAACATACATGCAAATGTTATATTAATGTTTTTTAAAATATAAGGCATATGATATTAGAGTTAAATTTAAATATTAATTATATAAAAAATATTAAAATCAATAAAAAACATGTATGACAATCCTAACATATTGCATAGTGGGAATATGAAGATGGTCATGAAATAATACTTATTAACTTTCCATGCTTTCGTGACAAGACAATTAGTATTGGTGTCACCCTAACAGTGACACTTTCAACACCACAACTCACAAAGTTCACCCAAGGTAGACACCTTGGTCAATTGTTCATGTCACTGTCATCTATCCCATCTAGGCCTCCAACCTTATGTTTGCTTCCAAAGTACTTGAAGTGTTTCTCCAACAAGCTATAGATGCAAGGAAACCTTGAGTGATTCTTCATAAGTGTTTATATTTCACTACAACTCTTTCAAAATATGTTTTATGATCCCACCAATGAACCATTCACAATGTAGCATGGGATCAACTTTTTGTACTATGATTTAGCAAGAAATTTTTTGGAATGATGGTCATAATTGTGTGGGAACCCCCCTAAAAACTACTATATATCTTTAAGGATACAATATTTTGATTCTTTCACTCTAGACACTCAAACTCATCTAAAAATTTCTTTCCAAGCTCTATAGATCTATTCTTATCCTATGGGATCAAACAATAAATACCAATCATGTCCCCAACCTCCAAGTGTGGCAGCAAACACTTAAATCTTGCAAATTAGATCTAACACATTTTTTTGTCTTACCATGTAACCTCACACACCTGCCAATGGTGTGTCACATATTTAATCCATGTAAAATAATGTATAGAAATAGATATGTTGGCTCATAGATAATATTGGTAAGTGGGTCTTGATTACCATTGTAATGCTCACTAGTGTGTATCCCTTGTGTGCTTTTCAATTTATATGTTATATGTTCTATCAAGTGTTTTATCAGTGTATTGTGTGATTCATGTGTTATGAGATGTTACACCAAACTTTTTGATGAGGCCTATTATACCATCAAGGTGTTATGAGGGTGTATTCTAGATGGTTTTGTGGAGATGTTTTGTATGACCATAGGTGTGTTCTCGATGAAGTTTTGTAGTGGCATTGAATTTTTGATTATGCATTATGGGATGCATATGTTGTGCCTTAGTATGTTAGATCATTACAGTGTTTCAACTTCATTGTCATCACTATATTTGATATAGTTGTGATTACTATATTTGTTTCACCATTATGGATTATGGTTGACTATGCATCTTGTTTCCTAGATCATGCAAGTCGTAGATGATTTATTCTTAGATATGATGATTTGATATCATGTTATGATTTATATCACATTGGGTGGATTAAGTTGCTTTAGCAATTATTATGTGGAGCAGGTACACCTGTGTTTGACTTGAGTGTACAAGTATAGGGTTATTCCCCAATGGTGGTTATATTAAAGATGGACATCTTTGGGTAAAACATGTGTATGTCAACTGTTGGAATAGGTGTGTTGTACACCTTGCATAACCCTGCATGCACACTAGATCAAACCCTCTTCCACAATAACATTCAAGGACAAGACCGAGCCAAATCACTACCAAATGGAAGAGGACTCAACTATAGATTTTGTACTCTTTTTTTCTATGGATAGATCAGATTTAATCAAGCCTTTTTATCAAACCCCAAGTCAATTATGCACTAAACCCTAGTTGGTGAAGATTGAAGAATAATAGACAAACGGAGATAGATACAGATAATCTGAAAGAAACACCAAGATCAGTGAATAGAGAAGAACTTGATTCCAGAAGCAGAGGTGTAAAAAGGACAAAATAGGAGGTGCCCAAGTCTTAGAAGTGAGAATCTGCCAAAACTTAGAACTGAGAAAATGTTCTAGGGACTGCTCTGAAGCCAAATCTGGAGCCAGAAAGGTCAAAATACTAGGACTCCAATTGACCAAGTCTTTTCGAGGGAATATTCCTGTACTATTGTTGGATCCCAAAATCTTGATCCCTGCTCAATCTTCCTGTATCTTCACATTTCTCGAATCTCACACCTGTAACCCACACACAAGAAGAAGAGAAGGGGTTTGGGGGTTATGGTGTTTAGGGACTTGTCTCAGTCAAATCCTAGGATAACATTCAAGCTTTCCAACATCATTGATAGATAAAGAGAAATCAATATGATGAAATCAAATGATGATGAACAACAATGATATCACCCATGTGATGAAAGCCTTAGGAGGATGAATGCTCTTCAACTCATAATGAGAGATAGATGATAACTTTAAACCTACAACAACACACACAATGACAATACAAATCTACTCTAGAATCACAATGAATGCTTTGAATGCTCTTTGAGTTGGCTATCTCCATCTAGGTTCATAATGATTTCAAAAACACACTTATATATGCTTTCCCGCTAACATTCATCAAATTAAGCCACAAGAGCCGACAAAGAGAAACCTTTTTAAAGCTATTATGCCAACATGCCACTAATTTACCTTGACCAATCAAGGAGGACTTGGGTGGTTGACGCCCAAGTCCAAGCGTGCCTTTTTAGTCCAGGATAAGCTTAGTGAGGTCCCAAGGTCCCAAATAATCATGGGTGTCAGGCAATTTTCTTTAGGATGATCAATTATAATACGTAATGTAATAAACAAGACCTAGGAGCTAAACAAGGAGATAAAAAGGCAAGTGTCCACTTTTTACTCCATAACATTTAGCCCCCACTTTAATGTGTGTACAATCTTATGATCAGTACATGCATTAAAGTACAGTCAAATCACATCAAACACTAAGGCGAAGACACACCCTAAGTTTGGAAGACCATTTCTAGCCTCCAAGCTTAGGCAAACATAAGAAAACACTTGATAGTCGCATAAGACATAATGAATACAGTAAGGAAGCACATAATACATGAAGAAGATAGTAAAGAACACAATACATGGAGAAGGCATGAATGCAAACATGCAGTACACAAGGCATACACTAAGAGAAGACTACCATGCACACTAGATCAAACCCTCTCAATAACATTCAAGGACAAGACCAAACCAAATCACTACCAAACGGAGGAGGACTCACCTATAGATCTTATACTTGTTATCACTGGGAATTGCACCTGTATGCAAAGCTGGTTAAAGCACTGCAATTCTGTGTAACATGGGACTAATCTCAGGTTGTGGGTGCCCTATGACGAGATTAGACCTCCAGATTGTGGGCTGGCTCCCTTCAAATGTTCTATTGAGATGTATGTTTTTACTTTTTGGGAAAAGGAGAGAAAGAAACTAAAAGAACTCTAAGTGTAAAAAAAATGGTGATGCACTTGATATAGATAAAATAATTCAATCTGATTCACAATGCTTGCTCAGAAATCTGACTTCTACACAATCCAGACTTGGCATAAATATCACAAAAGTGATTCTAAGGAAGGTTTGAAAACAGGTTTTTATGAAGGAAAGTACGTTTTCATAGCATAAAAAGACTACTTCTGGTTAACACAACCTAAGACCTGTGATAAATTTATGCTTTAATGCCGTAAACAATGAGGTGAGACAATAACTTTGAAGGTTTAATAATAAAACACAACAAAATTTCATCAAAATCACTTCAGCATTCAACACTAAAAGGAAAGGTAATTCAACTTGATCTGAAATAACAAAGGAAAGCTTTGCAAAAGACAAAAGATAACCTGTAACCTGTCGATCTCTCAATAAAACTGTAATAGTGAGCTACCAGAATTCTCCAATATGTCTGAATCAGAATAAGAATCAAGAGCTAGTAAAAATAGACTTTTTCTTTACAATAAATAGACTTGCTCTCTCTAAGAGGCATGCAAAAAACAAGACTTGCAGATAACTGCCTCTAAAAATACTCATTCTCGAACAACCTCAAAAATCCTCAAAATTAGGGTCTAAAATTGCCTCAAATTAAGCAAAAATAGCTTCAATTTGGGCCTCTCCATGTGTTTGACCAAAAAAATTTGACTAAGGACCCTAAAAATACTCCTAAAAGTCATGCAAAACCTCCTAGGTGGCCTAATTAACTCAACTAATCAATTTGCATGATTTTGCATGAGCAAAATTGATTGTGAGTAAATAATAAAGTAATAAAATATTACTCTATTGTTGGTTACAACTTGTCTATTTTTGATTTTACAATTTGTGGAAAATAATAAAATAATTTATAGAATATTACTTACTATTTATTTACAATCAATTAATGTGTAAAATCGTGCATGATTAGAAGAAAAAATACTCCTTATTACTCCAATACATTTGTCTATTTTGCAGAAAATAGGACTTACGAAAAAATACACATTTCCTTATCACTCCAATACATTTGTGAAAAAAATAATCTCCCTCTGCAAGGAAAATAAAAGGACCAGTCACTCCTGTAGCACTCCATGCACAAGACAAAAATTGCATAAATATCCACTTCTTAAATCTCCTTATATCCCCATATGCAATATTTGAAGTTAAGGAAAGAAAATAACTCCACCATTCAACTTGACCCCATGCATAAAAATCCATTATACGCTGCCTTTATCAATGGTGCCACCATGCAATTTCCACATCACCTATCATTCATATGGTACATCTCCTCCATGCATAAATAAATTTACCCTTGAACCTCCATGTATTTCATATGCAAAAGTATTGCATCATTATAGATGCCCACCTCAACTTATCTGCCACCTTTTGTAAACTTTATATCCATGCATATCATGTCATAAAACCTCCATCACCTTGGTTGTTAGCCACCATGCATAATATCGAGATCCATCCTTGGATGCTTGGGCATAGAAAAAGGACCTAAAGATGTATATTGTTATGTCTCCACCATTCGACCACCAAGGAGATCCATCATGCATAGTCTTAAGGCTTGGAGCCTCCCCACATATTATATTGGCCTCTTGACTTAGAAGGGAATAACCTCCAAAAGGTTGCTGTCAACCACTATGTGTTATGATTACTAGAAAGGTCTTGACCCCGACGGCAGATTTGGATAAGGTAATAATTTGGTTTTTTTCTAAGTCAAAAAACACACTTGAGTGAAAAGAACCTTCGATCAAAATAGGGAACCAACCCTAATTTCTCTCATTCACTCATCTTTTTGGTTTCCTTCTTTTTGAGCTCTGCAAAAAATGTTGGCCGAGGGTTTGAAGTTGCTCCATGGTGGTTCTGGTTTTCTCCCTCATTGTTTTGAATGCATCGTTATTGCCATGAACTCTTCACTAGCTGGAAAGAAGGTAACCTTTCTCTTCTATTTGTTATTAAGCCTTTGAATGCTGTAGCTTCTTTCACCTGTATGGCCACGACCTTTTCACTTGTTATAACAGTCTTTGCTGTTGTGCATTGTTTTAATGTCCTCGTTCTTTCACTATGTGATCTCCTTCTCAACGGTCTCCTCTAGCATATTTGGAAATTTGAGGCCACTGTGAAGCTGTGAAGATCCTTTTCTAATTTGTAATAAATGAGGTGAGCACTTGCTATCCTCTTTGTAGTTTTATTCTTTTGATGTCTCACTCCTTTTTGCCTGATAAGTTGTAGATGGTTTTGGGTATTGCATTTTTTGACAAGAAATGCCAAGTCTCTATCGGCCATGGCTATATCTTTCTTTTTATCTTGATGTGTTCTTCATAATACAAAAACCTAAGCCTTTTGGAGTTTTGGGTTAGGGTTTCAAATTCTCTTGAATACCTAGAACTTCTACCTGCCATGGCTATGCTTGTCTTTGTCGATAGGCATAAAATTGTAACTCACCTAGAGGGTTTGTAAGTTATGAAGTTAGGGTTTTGACTTCAATATGCACAAAAATTCTTATAATGCTATGGCCACTGTTTTACTTGATCTCCTCCTCAGCTTTGTAAGAAATAAAAGAACTAGTGTATTTATGAAGAAATCCTGTGAATTTGGCATATGGGTATATGTTCTTTCTCATTTCTTGCTCTTCTCTATGGGTTATGACTGTATTATGGCGTCCTCTTTGAAATCTCTCTTTAAGCCTGTAAGAACATCACTTAAGCACTGATGGTATATTGCTTGTGTGGCATCACTTTGACTGTGCTTCTATCTCTTACTGCTGGCAAGAGTTAAGGGTTTTGAAGTTTTGGAAATGGGTTTTCTTGCTCTTGCTCTACTTCTCTTAATATTTCTCACCTCCTTGTGACTGCCTCATACACATTTGCTGATGATTTACTTGCTTTACATCTCACTGTGGTTGATGGGTAGAAGCATGTGTTAATTTCTGTCATGACAGTAGTCTTTTGATATTCTATATAATGGTTTGACATTTTACCTCCATCTGCACCATTATAGCAACATTTTACTTTCATCTGCACCATTATAGTATAGCCTGTATCATACTGTAAGGCTCTTCTATAGACTATCTTTTCGGATTGCATGAGTGCAAGGTTGATGAACTATGTGGTTGTATCATCATTTTTTGAATGTAGGATTGTCTCAACTATAAATGGATGTATGTCATGGCATAGAGATTAGTTGTCTTCTTCTTCATTGTTATCTCTCAACTGTGTATTGGATAACATGCATTCTTGTTTATTTCTTGTTGTTTTTTCAAGGCTCAAGTAGCATAGATATATTTATTTATTTCATCTCCTATGATATGCCTTCGTGCATCCTTATATCTGTAGCTATCTTTTTTGCATATTTGTAATCCCTACCTATTAGCTCTCTCGTGCATCTTCATATCTGTTCTGGTTGTTCATGTCTTTATCATTATTCATACTTCTCTGTAGGTGGGTAATGATCATTACTGTGTAACATGAATGCTTCTTGCTCATTTAAACCACTTCATAGGTCACTGCTATGCTTGATCTAGTGATGGTGACTGTACTTTGGTAGCATAACTATCACAAAAGGAAAAGCTGTCTTCTTCTTGACTGTTTATTTTCTCATTAATGTTCCTCTATAGATGAGCACTGATCATTATGATATATCATACTACTTCATGATCACTGTGGCTGTCTACCATGATGATGACTGTCTTGTTTTTGCAATGTGTTTTTCTTTATGTCCTCATTATATCTTTTGACTGCACCTACTCTTTAACTGCATCTTGCATGAATGCACTATGTGCATCTACTTCTATGTGGCACTTCTTCTTGACTGCATGAATGTGTTCCCTCCTTACTGTGTTGCATACATTTCTGTGTGCATCTTCTATAGCTTATAACTACATTCATAACTATTGGTTGTGTCTTCTTGCAGCTTGCAACTTGCATATTGTATTGTATCTTTGTATTGATTTATCTTCTGTAGCTTGCAAATACATTTATAATTTTCTATCATTTGATCTTGAAGGTTGACCTGACTGTGATGTTTGAGGCCCATTCACTGTGTCAAGATATATACTTGTATTACATACTTCATCCTTCGATGCTTGATTGTCTGAACTTGTTACTCCATTTTGAATGCAGCATTTGATCTTCATGTATCTTTTGATGGTTTGAAAACTCTGAGGCAATGGTGACAGTCTTTTACAAAGTTTATATCTTCTCTTTCAGATGACTGCACATCCATCTCAAACATATTGTGGAGTCTTATTTGATGGCAGTCAAATTAGCATAGAGATTAAGCTGTCTGTCTCCCATTGTTATTTCTCAGCTGTTCATGTGGCATTTACTTAACTACTTCTTATGAGACACTTGTAACCTTGAATGTGATATAGTTGTTTTAAACTTGATCATTTTTAGACAGCATGAAAACAACATGAAAAATACCTGGTATGTAATGTTGTTTCATCTCTCCTTTGTCATAAAACATCCATCACCTTTATGAGACCTATTCTGCAACTTTTACACAAGTTCTTGTATCTTCCTTGCTCTGTCTCTCTTCTTCTTTATCAGGCACAAACTTTGAAAACTTGTCTAACTCCTGAGATGACTGTAATCTAATTTTTTTCTGAATTTGTCTTTTTGTTAATCCTGATTCAGTCATATAGTTTTGATTTGTCCAATCAATTGTAATGATGTCATGATGACGTTCTCCTTATGTAAGTTGATTAGATGATGCATGATATAGCATAGAATGATGCATCCTATCCTTTCTCTGGTACTCTTTTCAAAAAAAATGAAAAGAAACATGTTGGGCTCAACCCTTGTGGGAGCCACATTTAATCCACATGTTTATTTGTTTTCAAATTAGCAACAAAATTTGTCCTATACCTGCACAGTGAACAAACAATTTAGCATAAAAAGTACCTGATAGCATTGATTGATCTCCTTCATGATTTCTTCTTGATCTATATCATTATCTGATCTAAATTCTTATCTGAATGCATGATGTGAAAAGTAGATGTATTTGTTTGATAAAAGCATGTGATAACTGTAAACATTTGGAGCACTAATGGGGTTGTCCCAAAAAAATTTGTAGGCTTTAACTGGATGGTGACTTGGATGGAAGCGTGAAGACTGAAGACCTTGAAGACCAGCTTCAACAACAACCTCCATCATCATGAAATGATGGATGTTTAGATTTATCATATGTTCTTTCTCTTTTCTTTTATCAAACATATACATAGCTTGCATGTCTGCAATTGTTCAGTTTAGTTATTCCCATGGCTTGTGTGGGACACATTTGAACATTTCTTTAAAACATGATCAGTTAGTTTCTCTGATGCATATGATGTATATGCATTTCCTTTTTAATCAATGCATGAGATAAAGTAACAGATACCTGGATGTATGTTCAAAACATGACATGAAATAACAGTGTAATACAACATCTTTCTCTCTTTTATTCAAAACTGATTAATCTGAATAATCAATTTCACTTATAACTCCTAAAAAATCAAACTTTGTAGAACAACTGTATTTCTTTGAATGATTGAGCCTTTGATGATTAATTCTTTTGTCATGATAACTTATCAGTCCTGATTGGATTGATGGGTTATCCTGACAACTAGATCCTCTTTTCAGCTTTGTCAAAGTGTCAACCATTCAAGAATGCATAACGTTGAAGTTTTCTATTATTCATTGTGAACAATTACACCTAGGTCCAACTAATTTTTAGTGTGAACAAAAAATTAGTAACAGTACTCTTGTTTGCTATGTAGATTCAACCAAGCATTTTTATCAAACCCTAGGTCAAATATGCACTAAACCCTAGTTCTAAGATGATCAACGTATAACAGACAGAAAACAACTGAAACCCAGAATCTAAATACACAAGAATGATCACAGAGATAGTTGAAGTGTCGGAGGAGAATCTAACTAGGTGATGGGGGGGAGCTCATCGCTACACACCACCATCAAAAACATGCAAAATACACATAAAACACACAAGACATGCCAAACACATAGGGAAAACACGCAGAAGACACACAAAATACACCAGTGTTGTAGAGTGAGTCGTCGACACACTATGTATGTCTTACACATAGCAAACATAGGTGATGAGGAGGAGCTCATCGCTACGCTCCACCATTTAAGACACGCCAAAACACACCTGACGGTTGAGCCATGCTACCACAACTACCAAAGTCACACTTAAGGGTGAATAACTCAAGATCCAACCTCACCTCCGCAGAGGACTTGTAAAAGGATGTGCAATTGTTCAAGGGAAGTCACAATCCCACCTTCTACATAAGGGCTTTAAAAAACATACAGCCCCACCTGCATCGCGAAGATGCTTTACAGTGAAAAGGAAGCATGTACACAAAGTATAAAACCCTACCTACATCACAGAGACACCTTATAGTGAAAAGGAAGCATACGCAAATAGACAACAAAGTATACAACCCCACCTGCATCACGAAGATGCTTTATAGTGAAAAGGAAGCATACGTGAACATGCTTTATCACATTATCTAACATATCCAAGCATTTGCCACAATATATGCCTTAAAGTGGTTGATCCTGCTTGTTGGTAGCAATCACATTTAAGGTAAAGTTGAAAACACATAAGGGAACAAGAGCTTTCACAAAGCCCATGCCCCAAAGTGACATGTACTTACGATCACTGATTGTTTCCAACAATTACAATAGAAACACATTAGTATTATATGCTAACAATTAACAAACTTCAGTTAGAAAATATTAGCTAAGATAATAACCAAATCATCTCATGAAACTCATACAAAAATCATTTAACATATCACTTAATAAACCAAATCTACACTTGCGAGTTCAGAATCGAGTATATCCATAAGGTTATACTTCTGATATCTCAGAACAGAGTGTAGCTACAAGGTGAGATACAAAACATTCCAAAGTGCCTAGAAGTAGATTTAGAGTATTGCAAAGGATTACTACAAGAATTTTTACAACACAACACATGATCACATCACGACACAAAGTGATTTTGCTAGTCAAGTGTCAATAAAATATTAACCCCATCTTCATATATGAACTGGATCCATTTTTGTTTTCTTGTTGTAAGGATGTACGGTCCTTATCAATATTTATTTGTTATCGTCATTCGCCGACTAGTAGAGCCATGAAAGAATTAAAGCATGAAAAATGAGAGAGGAGACAAAAGTGACTTAGGTTCACAACGTGGGAAAATGCCCCCAAGACATCCTCCATAATGTTATTGACAAGCTGTTGTGAGGTCCTAACACTTTCGTTGAAAAAATCAGTTTATTGACCAGGTAGTGTCCAAGGCTGTATGCAATAGGGAATATTATTTGGATATCTCATCTAGAAACAATTTCCCATATCTTTAAAAAGGCTCAAATAACATATCAAACTAGAAAGCATTTGAACTCTATACTAGAAATTTATACATGCAATTTTTATGATGAACTTGAACAGTGACTAATCCTATTACTACACACACACACTCAAACTTTCAACTAACAGTTAATAGCAATTTGAAACTAAAGCAGATGCTCTAAAAATTTCAAACAAACAGAGCTCCAATAATTAACGTTTTAAATATCACAACTTGCAAGCACACACAATGAAACTAAACATAAAGTAGCGTTACTCTAAACAGAACATTCACAAAATAGAAATACTTATCTACTCTACAATCTCGCGAGTGGCCAACTCTTGGGAGAAATTTGTCTTTCAACTCAGATCACATTCAATTATTTCCAGGGAAACAAAGTAACTCCATTCATATCTTTAAAACTTAGAAGAAAGTACTTAGAATAACACTATCTGTATTCATT
The DNA here is from genome assembly GCA_027924645.1 of Cunninghamia lanceolata. Classification (NCBI taxonomy): domain Eukaryota; kingdom Viridiplantae; phylum Streptophyta; class Pinopsida; order Cupressales; family Cupressaceae; genus Cunninghamia; species Cunninghamia lanceolata. The sequence continues at coordinate 15,274,913 of BSBN01000193.1, forward strand.
TTCATAAAAATATTGTAGAACATAGCTCTTCGATTATTCGCCAAAAAAGATTTTTTATTCATTCTTTACACAGTATGATATATAGATCCATGTTTTGAGCAATTAACTAAAATTGAACAATTACAAAATCCTATATTCCAGATGGCGGTTAAATGCCATTGAAAAAGTCTTATAACTAAAAACATAATTTCAACTATTGATGTCTTTATGGAATAAAAACATATAAAAGGCTTTGAGTGTAGCCATAAAGTCTCAGATAACCAATAGAAATTAATAGAATTAAAAGAGTCTCTGACAATGCACGCCTAAATTTCTGGCGCCCTCAACTTCTAACGCACTTGACCTCAGCTGCTTGAAGTCCACTCCTCTCGTAGGCCATGCATTAATCCTACACAATTACTCAACTCTACATACCATTATATCAACATTTAATAGCTAATTTCAATCAATTTAGGAAATAAAGATTTTTACATTTCATTAAAAATAGATAAATATTGCTTCTAAAAACAAACAAATTGGCATGGCTAGGGTGATTGGGTAATGCAAAAAGGGTTATTTGTTTTATCAAAGGAATGAGGTTGTTTATACCTCATCATCCTCCCCTTCTTAGCCTTGAGCATGTCCTCCTGCTCTCTGATGAATCCTCAGTGTTTCTGCATCTCTTTTCTTGTTTAATTCATCAAATTTTGAACTGAGGTCATACATTTCCTCTGCTTCCTCGTCAAAATGGTCAGGGTATTTTAGGAAGCCTTTGTTCAATTTGATTCTCATCTTAATGCATCCTTATCCACTTAGTTTTGAGTTGTTGTAGTATCTTTGTTAATGCCTCAGCTCTTCTATAAGGCCATCTAAGGTTGGTAGGGGAAATCATTTCTCTGCTTTTCAAATATATAGGTAGAGGGGTATATCTCTCTTTGTAAGCACTCCAAGCTCTGTCGATCAATGGTGATCGATTAACTTTGAAGTCTTCAAAATAGATCTTGATACTTTCATTGTACTTCTCCCTCATATGTGCATATCTCTTAACCCTTCAAAACTGAGCTTTAAAAGCAAAAGGCTTCTGATTAGGGTATCTCATTTGTAATCCCATAGTCCTTTCTGCATGGAGATACTCCCTAGTTCTATCCTGTCAATGAATTTGATTTTGCATATTGGACATAAATGCCCTGAGTTGAACTTCCCCCACAAAAAAGGTTGATAAAGAAATCATTATTTTTTTAAGAAACAAATTATGTATGAAAAATTCACATAACACTTTTTTCTAAATAGGAGGTGCCTCCTTGAATGCTTTTAGGAACTGTTGATCATCTGGGTCATGTGGCAAGTTGCAAGAAATTCTTAAGAGCTTCCATCTCAATAGCTGCTCATTAAGGAACATGGAGTATAGTCTGGATGGTTTCCTACAGACTAATAATAGTTCTCCAATTTTACATGCATCAGTTTTAGCCTGATACAACTTGTCATAAGATTCCTTTAATAATACCATTTCCTTTTTAAGTCTAGCATTTTCAACCCCAGATTGTCTTAGGAAATAACATCTCTCCATCCATTTGGTCAACATGGGAGGAATGTGGACTTGAAACCACTCCATCTTAGTTGGCTCGGTTTGAACCTCTTTTGACTCCATGGTTGGCTGGACATTGACTTCCTATAAATCCTGTTCCAATTCAACAGTTTTGCTCAAAGCTCTATTCAGTTCTAATTTTTGTTTTTCTTGTTCCTTTACAAATATTTTCAAACACTGCTCCAAATTGAAGGTTAAATTCTTAATCTGTTTATCCTTTTCAGATAGACTGGCCAAATATTTCTTATCTTTTTCTTCAATCTGTTGCAGTTGGGACTGTAACCCTTCAATAATTTGATCTTTCTGTTCCTGAAGTTCTGTTTGTTTTCCTATCTCCTGTTGTTGTTTGTTTAACTGCTCCTCATTCTGCTACAGTTTATTTTTCAATTGCATAATCTCTGCTTTCAATTCCTCTGTTTCTAGTGTCATATACTCATTTTTGTTATCCTCTGCATCTGTAGAAAGGGGGGAAGTATTTTTTTTTGCCTCGCTGTCGAACATATGTCCTTCAATAGTCGCTTCTAGTGGACCTTGCTCTATGTCACTAGCATTATCTAAAGGAGACAATTATCTCACCTTAGGCACTATATCAATTTCTTGAATGTCCAATGGTTGTTGTGAGGGAGAAATTATTTTTATAGGCTCATACTCATGAACCTCTTCTTCTTCAACTAGAACATAATTGGGCATTTGTCCACTTGTTCCCTCTTGTCCTTTCTCTCCTATTTCTTTTTGTTCTTCCTTAGGTGGGTCAATTCCTTGTTCAGACTCAGGAGGCTTACTGCTTTCCAAGGTTTAAGCTACATGCTCACATGGTTGAGATACATTTTCATCTGGTTGGGCTACTTTTTCACAAGGCTGAGTTGTTTCTTCACAAGGCTGGGTTGTTTCTTCACAAGCCTGGGTTGTTTCTTCACAAGGTTGCCTCTCTTGTCTCTTTTTCTTAGGAATATGAGGCAATTCACAAGCTGTGGTACAACTAAATTTGGCAGTCAGTCATTTGCTCCTTCTTGGAGGAGGGGGTTTTTATAGTTTCATCTTAGGCCTCTTCTCCTTTTTACGGGGCTGAATATATTCATCCTCTAAATCCACTAAATCCACATTTTCTTGTTTCTCTGGGTTCTCAGGCATATTATGTGGTTTAGGTCTTTCCTTAGGGTCTAAGAGGCTTACTGGATTTTCCGGCGCTTCACCGCCAGGAGCTTGTCTGTCATTTTGAGGCACAGGGGAGGGTTCTCTCAAATTTTGTGTTGCCACACCAGATGGCTCACCTTCCTCAAAATTTCTTGAGGGCTCAAGGTTCTCAAATTTCTATAGAAATTTCTGCGATTTTGCATCTAGTTTTCTTTTCTTATGGAAAAGATGTTTGCAAATTAAATGAACAAGACCATGATGTTTCAAAGGCCCACACCTTATTTTGAACCTCTCTATTATATTAACAAGGGAATCATGGAGGAAGGTGGGAAGGTTAACCCTTAATTCGAGGTTTTCCAAGCCGTGGCATAGGTGGATGAGTAACCGAAAGGGGGTACCAACTATAGTGGTGCATTGCCCTTCAGATGTGAAGTATTTAATGATCTAGACAACCGTTGTTCTCCATGGTTCTGCAATAGACATTTTGTGGAGCCCCTTATTTTGCCCATGGGTGTTTATAACTAGCAATGGGTGAGATTCTCCTTTCTGTGTAAAAAGTTCTATCATTTTCTGATAAGAAATGTTTGTTTTTTCTGACAAATTAACACCTTAATTCTCAATACCAGACAAATTAGAGATAATTCGGGGACTCGCCTTGAACTTCTTCCCACACACAATTCACTGGTCGTCTGAAAAGTTTTCTATAAATTCCTTGACTGGCTGCGCATGATTCCTAGGCTCAAATTTCTTCATAAATTCTAGCCATCCTACCCTCTGACATAGCTCCGAAATATTTCCTAGTGCTAGCAATTTATTTGGTGAAGCTAGCTTAGATTTGTGTTTGGCTCCTCCCATTCTATTTCTTACTGGTAATATTGCTAAGTGACTACTGAAATATCGTGGCACTCCAAAATGATAAAACTGCTCAAGTAATTGATAGGCAAATTAAAGAAAATGTAGTTTTTAAGGCCACCTGTACTTTGGTAATGTTGATAAGATAGGAATTAATTCAGGGCACTTAGCTTCTCAACAGTTCATTATGACATTGCATGGAATAGAGTGAGTGAGCCGCCACTTTCTCCAATGAAGAAACAGTTTGCACATTTTGCCAAATTTGGAAAAGAAAGGGGGGTCTTACCAATTCATCTATTTTTATTCACAACAAATTACCTATTTAAAATAAAAGATGTACGTACCATCCGTTCTGCTATTGATTTGAAAGTTGCTTATTTATATTGACATAATAGCATCCTAGGTGATGGTACCATTTAATTCAAATGGAATGAATTTATTATGACATGAGAATGGGGTGGCTAATTTTTTTTGCTTATTATGACAATAGGTTGCCATAATAATATCATTTATTATGGTAGTGAATGACAACCTCACGATGGCTTGACATGGTGTATTATGGAGGTGACAATGGGTGTGACTCACGGTGGCTTAACATGGTGTATTATGGAGGTGACAATGGGTGTGTTTTAAGGATGTAGGAAGATTTACACAAAAGGGAATCACAAACTCAAAATGATGGAGGAATAAGGAATAGATATACAAGATATGAGCAAAATTCTAGAGCATCGTCGCAAGATGCAGCCGAAATGTAGGAACAAAGTTTTGAAGCATCGCTAAAAGATGCAATTGGAATGGAGGAGCAAAGTTCTAAAGCATCACTAAAAGATGCAGCCGAAATGCAGGAACAAAGTTCTGGAGTATCACTAAAAGATGCAGCCAAAATGAAGGAACAAAGTTTTGGAGCATCGTTGAAATATGCAATCAGAATGTAGGAACAAAGTTTCGGAGCATCGCTGAAAGATGCAACCGGAATGCAGGAACAAAGTTTTAGAGCATCACTGAAAGATGCAGCCGGAATGAAGGAACAAATTTCTGGAGCATCGATGAAAGATGCAGCCCAAATGAAGGAACAAAGTTCTGGAGCATCATTGAAAGATGCAGCCAGAATGAAGGAGAAAAGTTTCAGAGCATCGCTGAAAGATGTAGCTGGAATGTAGGAACAAAGTTCTAGAGCATCACTGAAAGATGTAGCCAGAATACTGGGATAAGATGAGGACATGCATCTATTCGAACAAACAAGTTCTGGAGCATCGTTGAAAGATGCGCCAGAATTTGTACTCTTCAAAGATGAAGCCCTGCAAAATAATGATGAAATTTAGACAAGTACAAAGATGAACATATGAATAAATGCTTCCTAAATGCATACATACACACTCAAAAATATTTTTTTTAGTGCTTGAGATTATATTGTCTCTGTCGAAGCAGAGTCAACACACTAAGTTTCTCCTTGCATTTCTACCAGTCGAGTAAACTCCTCTTTGTTGATAGGTTTATGGTAGATCCGTAGTCGATGTCCATTGACTAAGAGAGTTTAAGTATCATCATCAATGGATTTTAGTTGCATTGCTCTGTTTGGGAATACTTCAAAAATCTTGTATGGACCCAGCCAATGAGTTCTCAGTTTACCTTTCTGGTCTTTGTATCAAGAATCAAATAGCAGTGCCCAATCTCCATTATGGAATTCTCTTTCTTTGATGTGTTTATCATGCCAGGCCTTTCATTGTTGTTGAACTAGCTCAGTTTGATGGATAGCTTCTAAGCAGAGTTCATCTAATTCAGTGAGCTGCAAGACTCTCTCTACCTGAGCCCGATCGTGGTCTAAATCTAACTCCATTGTTGTTCTAAGAGTTTGAAGTTCAAATTCAATGGGTCGAAGAGGTTTCTTCCCAAATACTAACTCATAAGGAATAAGACCAGTGGTTGATTTCTAAGTTGTATTATAGACCCAAATAGCTTCAGGCAATTTTTTGGCCCAATCTCTTCTTCCTGATGAAACTATTTTCTTCAGGATATTTTCAAGCTCCCTACTAGTGACTTCTACTTGACCATTTGCTTGTGGGTGATAAGGTGATGAATTTTTTTGGCTTACTTGGAAATGATCAGTAAAGGCTAACAAGACCTTAGACATAAATTGGGGTCCTTGATCTGTGACAATTGATCTAGGGGCTCCAAATTTGAGAAAAATCCTATTATATAGGAAGTCTGCAACTTGTTCTTCTCTAGCAACTTTCAATGCTTGGACTTCTGCCCACTTGGTCAAATAGTCCGTACAGACCAAAATATATTCTTTTCCTTACGAAGGGGGATCTATAGGACCAATGAAATCCAAACCCCACTTTTCAAATGGTTCAAAAACTACTTGCATCTACAGAGGCATTTCGTTGGATGTCGTGTGTCTTCCCACTCGCTGGCATTCATCACAGTGGTAGACATAGTTCTTCACATCCTTGTGCATAGAGGGCCAATAATATCCTACACCTAAGATTTTATGGGAATTCCTTTTGGCAAAGTAGTGTCCACCAGATGGATCATTATGGCAAGCTCTGAGGATGTTGTATGTTTCATCTGGTTTGATTCAACATCGCAGGACCAAGTCAGGGCCACATCAGAATAACATGCCATTAATCCATTTGAACTGAGCACTTTGCCGAATGAGGCATTTATTTTGTTTTGATGTAAATTCTGGTGGAAAATCAGACGTGGCTAAGTAATTTGGAATGTCTGCAAACTAGGGTGTTTTAATGGAGACAACGAATAAGTTTTCATATGGAAATTCATCCTGTCTAGAAGTACAATCTCCATTATCTTGTTTGATCCGAGATAGAAAGTCTGCAACTACATTGAATTTCCCAGGCTTATCCATTATGGTCACATTGAATTCTTGGAGGAGTAATAACCATCTAATTATTCTCCCATTTACTGAGGGTTTGTTCATCAAGTATTTGATAGCTAAATGGTCTGTAAACATAGTTACTTTGTACCCTGTAATGTAATGTCAGAATTTTTTTATTGCATGAACTATTGCTAGAAATTCCTTCTCAGTGGTGGTGTAGTTCCGTTTAGTGGGGCTCAAGTTTTTGCTGATGAAATATATAGCGTACTTTCCTTTGTTCTCATCTTCTTGACCTAACACTGCTCCAATAGCATCATTCGAAGCATCGACATAAATATGGAAAGGGAGTTTCCAATTAGGGCCCCGTAGGACTGGGGCTGAGACAAGCTTTTCTTTAATAATGTCAAAGGATATTTCACATTCTTCGGTCCAGACAAAATCCACATCTTTCTGAAGAAGAGAGAACATGGGAGCTGCAATCTTACTAAAGTTTTCTATGAACCTCTAGTAATAACCAGCATGTCCTAAGAAACTTCTGACATCTGTTTAATTCTTTGGGCTTTCTAGTCATTGTATCACTTCAATCTTCTTAGGGTCAACCTTTATCTCTTCAGCTGAGATATGATGTCCTAGCACTATACCTTGTTCTACCATTATTAGACACTTCTCATGGCTTAGATATAGTTGATGGTCTTCACATCGTTGCAATACTCTATCCAAGTTTTTGAGGCCTTCATCAAAAGTGGAACCATAGACTGTGAAGTCATCCATATAGACTTCTACACAATCATTTGGAAGTTCAGCAAAGATAGACAAAATGACTCTCTGGAATGTGGCAGGAGCATTACATAGCCCAAAGGGAAGAACCCGATATGCAAATGTTCCCCAAGGACAGGTGAAAGTAGTTTTGTCTTAGTCCTTTATTGTCGCTTGTATTTGGTTATGTCCACTAAATCCATCTAGGAATGAAAAATACTTCCTTCCTGCTAGATTATCCAAAACTTGATATGTGAAGGGTAGTGGGAAGTAATCTTTGTAGGTCGCTTTGTTGAGTTCTCAGTAGTCAACGCAGACTCTCCATTTTCCATTTTTCTTTGGCACTACTACCAAGGGTGAAACCCATTTGCTGTCAGAGATAGGATAAATGAATCCTACTTGTAAAAGTTTCTCAATTTTTGTTTTGACAATATCTTTGAGAGCAGGATTGAGTCTTCACTATGGTTGATGGACCGGTCTAACATCCTCAGTATAGATGTGGTGGGTACAAACACTTGGGTGAATTCCTCTCATGTTTGTATAGTCCCAAGCAAAACATTTGGACCTATTCATCAAACCATCAAACAATTTGAGCTCATCTGACTCTGTCAACCAACTATTGATATTTAAAGTTTTTCCTGGTAGTAGCATGATAGTCTTGGTCCCAGGGTAGTTGGAGGTGACGGTATGAATTTCTCTTGTTAAGGTGTTGAGAGGGCAACTATGTGGTATAGTTCTATGGAGTCTGGCAATATCTTCAAATAAGTGATCTATTTTTAGAATGATATTAGCCAGGGGACATGGTAACACTGTGAAGTTGGTGCAATCATGTTCATTGTCTTCAATGTGCATTGGATGTCCCAAAATTTCTTCCACTTCTAAACTTTCTTCATCACCTGAGTCTAAGGCAAGGTCTTGTATGTTTCCTAATTCATCTTCTAACTCTTCACTGTGTTGTTTAATGACTACCATAGCAAGTGAGGCTAGATTCTCTTGTTTATCAGATTCATCAACCCAAACTTGGTTATGCTCAGCAGGTTGAGCGGGGGGATATAGGCTTAAGTGTTTGCTATTGGGACCATGTGAAATGGTCATTCCTCCTGCTCTGCATTCAATCTTAGCTACGACTATAACTAACCATGTCCTGACCAATATTATTGGGTAACTGTCCTTGGGTGTGAGGGACTGGATGATTTGGAAATCTATTGGATATTCCCAATCATCAACCTTGATAGGGACATTTTCTAGGAAACCCTTGGGAATGGCTATGGATTGATTTGCCATTTGCAATATGGTAGTTGTGGGATGCAAATTAGTGAGTCGTAGTTTTTCCATAACATCCACCATCATAACGTTAATGGTTGCTCCCAAGTCCACTAGTGCATTAGGTATTGCTACCTCATTGATTGTTATTGTTATGAGTGGACTACTTGGGTCACCATATTTTGGGATTGAGGTTTTTATAGCTATAAGGTCAACTAGATATCCATTGATGTGCACCGTATTAATCTATTTTGGTTTCCTTCCTGGTTTTTTATGCACAACTATTTAACTAGCTGGTTGAGTTTAGGAATTTCTTTAATCGCCTATAACAAGGGAATCTCGATATAGAGTCATTTAATTTTCTGTATTAAAGTAGTTTCATTAGACAATGGAATTTCCAGAGAGTCTCTAGGAATAGTTTCATTGAGGCATTCTGGAAAGGGTGCCTGAGTTTTCTTTCTTAGCATAGAATCTTTTTATGGAGTATTTGATGGTCATTTGACAACTTCTTCTTGAGACGATTCTATGGTAGGTGGTGAAGTTACTTGAAATTGTGTTGAGGATAACTTCTCCTGATTGTTCCTGGGGTCGTGCTCTAAAGGTATAAGAAGAGTTTCTGGTTCTATGTTAGGTTCTCCATTTGGGTCTTCTATGATTTCAACAATGGTGGGTTGATTAAGTGTTTTTCCCGACCTCAATTGTAGGTTTCCACAATAGATAACATTAACTCCCGCCATGTTATCCTAATCAACAAAATATATCGGGGCATGTTGGAGTGTGTTCTTGGGATTAGGGATAGGTTGTGCCGGTAGTGGTGGTTGATTAACTTGTTCATTCTGTTGAGGATTCTGGGGAGCCGGAAGAAGGTTCTGTTGCGGATTTGGCATTCATCTTGGACCATTATAAAATTGATTTGGTGGTTGGTTCCATTGTGTAGGTTGATTGTGAGGATGCCATTATTGTTGAGGCTAGTTTGACCATGGAGGATTTCCCCAAGCTTGGTTCATCCATTCAGGTGGTCTCCAAGGTGGGTAAGATCCCCAACCAGGTGGTACAGGAGGCCAAGGAGCGGTCCACTATGTATTGTTCCAATTGTTTTGAGGTCACCATGTAGGATTGGAGTTTTGACCATAGGAGAAATTCCCTCCAGGTCTTTGACCCACAAAATTGATCTCCTCCTCAATGTTAGATGACCTTTTCTTAGAATTCTTGATTGCATTCAGGATCTCACATTGATCAGTGGCATGACTCTTTTCACAAATTTGGCAATTGTCAACTTTATCTAAAGAGCACTCTCTTAACAGATGTTTGTTCCAACACCTAGGGAAATAGATGGATAAAGTCTCGGGATTACATGTTTTGGCATGTATTCCATCCAAAGTGGTGTTTAGCTAAACAAGAATGTCAATTTTCATATTTGTTATTTCCTCTCACAGTTTACCTATTTCATTTGAACCTCTTAAAAGACTAGATTTATGGATAACTCCTCGAGTATGGGAGAAATTCCAACATAACTCAACGATATCACTGAGTTCAAGTTGGGACACATCTCCCTTTCCCATTAAATCTAGGCTTCTCCTAGCATCCTCATCAAGTCCTTTGAGAAATATAGTCTTCAGAAATTTTGGACTTATGGCTTCTTCACCACAGTGTTTGGTTAGAAAAAGAAACCTATCAAGGTAATCTTCCAGGCTCTCATCTTCTTTTTGCCTTAGTTTGAACAATTCTTTCCTGTCACTAACTCTGCAGTAACTCTGGTATTTGTCTAAAAAGACAGTTTCCATGTCATCCCATGTGGTTAATGACCCTGAAACTAACCCCATGAACCAAGGCATTGCAGTGCCTCTCAGAGTGGAGGGAAAGAGTTTATGTTTCTGGTTATCATTTGTGTAATCATAAGTCTGACATAATACTTTGAACTCGAAGAGGAATTGGTCAGGATCTTCAGAGGATAATCCTCTGAAAGTCGGTAAAATGGAGGGTGAAATGTTTTTCATGGGTGCATCGTCATCTTCCTTGAGAGAAATAGGATAGGTAAATGTCTACACCACTCTTCTTGGGTTATCACCATCTCCTTGATTTGCTCTCCCATTGAGAGGGTCATTATTGTGATTATCATCCATGATGTCAAAAGGAATGTTATCCTCGAAGACTAGGTTTGTTGGCTGAATGATCACCTCCTCAAAGGTCTAGTTTGATGGTAGAACTTCTGGGGTATTTTGAGAGGTCTTAGGTTGATCTTGCTCAATCAATTCATAACTAAGTTCTTCAGCTGAGACTTCTACCTCTCTACTTATGGTTGGAACTACTATTGGGGGGGTTCTTGGTATAAATCTTATGTGCGGACCTCATTTCCTGACCATGCAGAAAGGGAGGTTTGACAACTATTTTTGGGGGTTTACTACAAGAGGTTGTTGGATCTAGGGCATACAACTGAGAGGGGGGGGGGGTGAATCAGTTGTATAAAACTTCTTGTTCTTTCAAACACTTGATTCTTTGTTGTTAGTTAGCAGCATATCCATTAATCATCCATGAAAACATAATACATAAACACAAGAGTAGATAAGCATCAACACATTGAACACCAAGATTTTGACGTGGAAAACCCGGTTAAGGGAAAAAACCACGGGGTGATTAACCCAAGAATTATTCTCTGTTAGAAGAATAAAGAAAAATAAATGGCACATGCCAATTAGGGCTCACTGCCCGAGCACACTGCTCACAAAGAGGCCCACTGCCTACAAGGAGACACACTGTCTACAAAGTGATAAAAATCACAGTCTTGAACTGGAGAATGACATCTCTACCATGTCCGGATCAGTTCCAATTAAGCCCAAAAACCTCTGCTCTGCCTTTCGCACTTCTCTTCGCTATGCCACTCTCATCCACACACACCACACCTCGAAATGAACTCACAGACCGTTATTTATACAAGACATCGACTTAGGATCAAACATCTAAGTCGGCAAACAATCATAAGAGTATCCGCAAGATGAATAACACATCCGGTCGGCCACCACAAGAACATTCGCAGGATGAACAACTCATCCGGTCGGCTAAACAGAGCAAGAACTTCATCCGGAAGAATAACTTCAATTCTGGGCTCTACTATCAATGCGGATCAACAACACAACCTCAACACGATCCAAGAACCTTCACAAGCCTGTCTGAATGACCAGGTACGTCCGCATTTCCTTTACTTACTGAAATCTCTTACCCTCCTTATCCGGAACTTCAAGAACACAGTCTGTCGCCACTGTCATAATGCAAGAGGTACTTCCGGACCTCCAAATCATACATAACTCGAGATGGCACATCACAAGGACATCCCAAACACTCTTTCCAATCCGCAGATTAGGATTGTACAATTCCGGACCTCACCGGACCTTTCTGTGATCCTCTGTCACCTCTAAGCACTTGCCGGAACCGGTTCTACATAGACAGCCATAACTTCTTCAGGTCTTCATGCAAACCTCTGAAAACTTGACTGAAGCATCTCAAGACTCATATCTGCAAACCCTTTAATCCGCATCCTCCGGTTCTCAACCTATCCAATATATTTGCCTTCTTCTCATCACTGTTCTTCACTGTTCCTGACTGAGGGTAATTTTCTCAATATCCTCAACACACAGCTCATCCAATCCTTCTTCTCAATGTAATATGAGTATGTTGACATCAATGACAACACTGGTTCACCTCATACTTGCAACAATCTCCCCCTTTGTCATTGATGGCAACATATGATGTGAAAAACCATCAAGACAAGAACTTCTCCTTTCTGTCACAGCTCCCCCTATCAACAACAACTTTTTACATGTCTTCTCTTCCTTTATTGCTCCCCCTTTGATCATTAACCACTTGTTTTTCACATGTCTTCTCTCCCCCTTTGACATCAATGGCAAAGGGCTCATACTTGCAATTCTAATACATCAGAATCATACCAGCTGCTCCCCCTTGGTAGCAGCTCCCCATCATCAATCCGGATCACAAGATATGACTGTGATATCCACCGAACTGATGCACATCAGTGCATCTTAGTTCATCACCGGAGGGGCCATGACCCCTAACTTCTCCCGGAGATATTCAAAAGAGTCCTTGGGAAGAGGTTTTGTAAAGATATCTGCAATCTGATCCTTGGAGGGAACATACTCCAATCTGACTTCTTCCTTGTTTACTTGTTCTCTCAAAAAGTGAAATTTGATAGATATGTGCTTAGTCTTAGAATGCAATACCGGATTCTTAGAAATATTAATTGCACTTGAATTATCACAGAAAATTGTGATAGGATCCTCATATTCAACTTTGATGTCTCTTAGCATCTGCTTCATCCATAAGATTTGAGTGCAACTACCTGCTGCTGCAATGTATTTTGCTTCCGTTGTAGACAGAGATATTGCATCTTGTTTCTTGCTTAGCCAAGAAACCAATCTCTTCCCCAAGAAGAATGCTCCACCACTAGTGCTCTTCCGGTCATCCACATCTCCTGCCCAATCTGCATCTGTGTAAGCATGAAGAGAGAAATCCGGATCTCTAGGGTACCATAGACCATACTCAACTGTTCCTTTCAAGTACCTAAAAATTCTTTTGATTGCCATAACATGAGATTCTCTAGGATCAGCCTGGAATCTTGCCACAAGACCAACAACCTGCATTATATCTGGTCTAGTTTGAGTGAGATACAACAATCCACCAATCATTGATCTATACTTTGTCTGATCTGCCTTTGGAGAATCATCATCTTTGCTTAACTTACATCCGGTTGCCATAGGAGTGTTCATAGGCTTTGAGTCTTCCATACCAAATTTCCTTAACAATTCTTTCACATATTTGGTCTGAGAAATGAAGATCCCTTCTTTTGTTTGAGTAATTTGCAGACCCAAGAAGAAATTCATTTCACCAAGCATAGACATTTCAAACTCACTTTTCATCTGATTTGCAAAAGTTTTGCACATACTATCTCTTCCTCCAAAAATGATATCATCCACAAACACTTCAACAATCAAAATGTTTTCATGATCAATTTTGAAATATAAGTTACTGTCAGCAGTACCTTTGTTGAATCCAATCTGCACAAGATGCTTATCCAACCTTTCATACCATGCTCTTGGGGCTTGCTTCAATCCATACAAAGCTTTCTTCAACTTGCAGACCATATCATCATTATCAGACAATTGAAATCCATCCGGTTGTTCAATGTAGACTTCTTCTTCCAGATCACCATTTAGGAAGGCAGACTTGACATCCATTTGATATACCTTGAAGTCTTTGAAGGCAGCAAATGCAAGAAGTAATCTGACTGCTTCAATTCTTGCCACCGGAGCAAAAGTCTCTTCAAAGTCAATTCCTTCTATTTGAGAGTAGCCTTTGCAGACCAATCTATCTTTGTTTCTGATTACTTCACCAGCTTCATTTAGTTTGTTCCGGAAGACCCACTTGGTTCCAATTACATTCCTGTCTCTAGGTCTGGGAACAAGATCCCAAGTATGATTTTTCTCAATTTGCATCAATTCATCTTCCATTGCTTTGGTCCAGTTTTCATCATTGCAGGCTTCATTTATTGTTTTAGGTTCAATCTTTGAAATCAGACAACATTCATCCTGATTTTGAGCAACATTCCTTCTAGTTTGTACACCTTTGCTTCTGTCACCTATGATCTGATCTTCAGAGTGGTTCAGTCTTACATACCTTGGAATTTTGGGAGTATCCTGCACTGCTGCTTCTTGATCAGGCTCATTCAAACCTATCTCTTCTTCCTGATTTACTGGATCAGGCTGACTCTGTCTCACCGGAGAGGATTGAGGTCCTTGAACATTGTCTTGGTCATCTTCATCAAACTCATAAAATCTTGAAGGCTTCTCAATTCCTTCATCAACTTTCACATTGGTGCTTTCTATCATCTTCCTCAATCTCTTATTGTAACACCGGTATGCTTTGCTTTGAGTGGAGTAACCCAAGAAAATTCCTTCATCACTTCTAGCATCAAACTTTCCTAGATCTTCATCTCTTTTAATATAACACTTGCTACCAAATACTCTGAAATATTTCACAGTAGGAGTGATGCCAAACCAGAGTTCATAGGGGGTCTTACCGGTGTTGTTTCTGATTTGAACTCGATTGAGAGTGTAGACTGCAGTGCTGATAGCTTCCTTCCAAAACATTTGAGGAACATTTGCTTCCAACATCATTGTCCTGGCAGCTTCCTGAATGGTCCGGTTCTTTCTCTCAACCACTCCATTCTACTGTGGAGTCCTAGGAGCAGACAACTGTCTCCTTATACCCTGCTTCTCACAAAAATCAATGAACTCACCAGATGTGAATTCACCACCTCTATCAGACCTTAGACACTTTAGTTTCAATCCGGTTTGATTCTCTACCATAGCTTTGAAGATCTTGAACTTCTCAAATGCTTCTGATTTTTCTTTTAGAAAGGTAACCCACATCATCCGGGAATGATCATCAATTAACAACATGAAATATCTATCACCTTGCAGACTCTTGATTCTTGTCGAACCACAGAGATCAGTATGTACTAATTCCAACAATCCGGTAGAAGACTGATCTTTGCTTTTGAAAGAGACTCTGCTTTGTTTACCTAGCTGACATTCTTTGCACAAACTATTTGTAGGTTTCATCAATTTTGGAAGATCTCTTACGGCCTGAGTATTGCTTATCTTGATGATGTTATCAAAATTTACATGGCACATTCTTCTATGCCATAACCAACTCTGATCAATTTGAGCAAACAAACAACTTTTATTTGAACCAACCAGATGAAAGATATTACCTTTTGTCTGAGTACCGGATGCAATCTCAGTTCCGGAGCTTGTAAAGATTCTGCATTTTCCATTTTTGAACCGGAGATCATAGCCTTTGTCCACTAACTGACCAACACTAAGAAGATTGTGCTTCAATCCTTCAACATACAGTACGTTACCTGTTTTGCTCTTTCCATCAAAGGAAATAGTTCCCCTGCCTCTGATTCTGCCAGCAGAATTGTCACCAAACTTTACCATTCCTCCTTCATACCTTTCCAAATTCAAGAACTTATTCTTGTCACCAGTCATATGGTGAGAACATCCACTGTCAATAACCCAATCATCCTTTTCTTCCACTTGAGCAGCCAAAGCTTTTTCAACAACTTTGTGATTGACAGATTCAGAGAGTATTGAATCTTCTTCCTTGATGGCAATAAACACCCACTCATTTCTGGATTTGCTTCCTAGTTCTGATTCATCATCTGTTACTCCTTCATTGTCATCTTCTTCATGAACATAATAGCAATTCTTTTGAAACCTTTGTCTGTTAGTATTAGACCTTGCAGATCTTTCCGGACATCTTGAAGCAAAATGACCAATCTTATTGCAGTTGAAACACTTAAAGGGTAGTTTTCCTTCATACTTACCGGATCCTCTTGGCAGTCTCTTTGCAATGAGGGCTTCAAGTTGAGCTATTTCTGCTTCTTCTTCTTCCATGTCTCTTCTTGCTTGATCATACCATGACATTTTCCTTGATGAGTTTTGATGCAGAGTGTAACGCAACGGAGGCAACCTAACAGGAAGGAGCTGCCAACAAAACAAACAGCATGATATTCTTCTCTAACGGCTGAACCTCATCATCATATTTCCCAATAACACCAACTGCATCATCATATTTTAACATCATCATCATATTCCTGATGACCGCAAATATCCTCCTGACGACTATTATTCACCTCCTTCAACTGTCGCCTATCATCATCATCATGATAATCAGCGGGCGCAAATATCCTCCGGTTGCACTGTTCATCGGGTGCTGGACACAAGCGTCATCATCATGATATTCACTATCACCTTCGTCAGCAGGATAACCAAATATCCGGTTGTCCAAATATCCTGATGACGTTCTACTTCAACAACTTGCCTTCGATGCTTCACTGCCCGACGATACAAACAACCGCATCATGATATTAAACATCCGGTTCCTCGAAACCTCCTGATGATGCTAACGCAACTTCCTGCCTACGCCGATACCTTCCCACTTAACGACAACAGGATAAACCCGCATAGAGGGATTTCTGAATATCCTGATGACGATGACGTCATATCCTGATGACGATGACGTCACACATCATCCTGATGAACTTTCCAACACTTAGCCAAAAACTTAACTTTCACACCCGCATCCGTTAGCGATATGCGGATGATGACCTTCCCCGAGAGATGATCCTGACTGCGATATATACACTGAGTATATATCCAACTCAAAACATCATGATGCACCTGCGACATGCAAAGTTCACCAACTTCATGACCCGATCCAGATGGCGATGGATTCGCAGATGATGTTGCGGCTCGCTCCTACTGGAAACACACATGCAGACTCCTGTGTATCCTTCCACTGCATGAAAACACTCACAACCGCATAATTTCACAAAGATCATATGACGACCGGGCCGGATCACCTCCAAACTAAAAATCTAACAGTTTATCTTCTAGACCTAGCACATGAGGATGCTAGGCTGATCTACAGCATGCTTCTAACAGATCTCCCGAACAATACAATGCATAAACAGAAAACACAAATGCTATCTAATCTATGATACAGGACCATTCCACCGATTTGCAGGATCAACCGGTGGAAGGGTTGAAATTAGTCATTAGCTTGCAAAACGGAAATGAAATCAACACAGATGCAAACAGATGATGCAACAGACGAGATCTTATTCAATTGGAATTCAATGTCCTGGATACAGCTTCACAATGTCTAAACTGCTCTTCCTGAATCTCAACTCAACACCAGTACATCAAATCAAAAGCTATCTCAAAACTATATATCGAAACCCTACAGATCGAAGGTTTATATAACAAATCCTTCGAGTACTACTAACATCACTTCCCAGCGGCTGGGAGCTTCCAAGCGGCTGGGAGAGAGGACAGCTCAGACTCTCTTATCCCGATCCCTAACTACCTCTAACTGCCTACACATACTCCTATGCTGAACTATTACATAGCATCGGTCACAGTGGACCTTATTACATGATAAGTCAAACATACTAAAAATAGCCTATCCCGTCAGCATGATGATAACTATCCGATATCCTGATCATGTATGTCATCATGCGGACCTATATCCTGATCATGTCCGGGTGCTCCTGCACCATACTCCCCAAAAGAAGAAATCTCAAGCCCACTTGAGATGAGAGTATCCAGGTCGGCACCATGTTGCTGTATCTGCTCGGCAGTCAGCCAGACTGCTTCAGAAGTCGGCTGTCCCTTCCAAGAGACGAGGTACTCCAAGTACTTCTTGTTTCTGGTCTGTTTGACCACCCGAGTGTCCAAAATCTGCTGTATCTGTGGAGGATCATGTGGAGGAATGTCTTCAGCAATTGTATCCTGTAGGATATCCTGATCATCATCTGGATTAGCCTTGTATGGAGTCAAGTCACATACATTGAAGATAGGAGATAAACCAAGATCAGGTGGTAGCTGGAGCTTATAAGCATTTTGTCCATGTTTTTTCAAAATCTGACATGGTCCAACTTTCTTTTGCATGAGCTTAGTATACTTCCCCTTAGGGAGCCTGTCTTTCTTCAAGTGAACCCAAACCAAATCTCCAACAGCAAATTGAACATCCTTCTTCTTCTTGTCAGCATACTCCTTATACTTTAAGGTTGTTTGCTGGAGTTGGGTCTTAACCTGATCATGAACTTCTTTGATTGCTTCAGCAAAAGCTTCTCCATCTGCACTAACAGGATCTGCAGTAGGTAGCGCTCGCAATTCTAAAATACCTCTGGGATGCATTCCATATACTACCTGAAAAGGCGATTTTCCTGTGCTCCTGTTGACAGTATCATTATAGGAGAACTCAGCTTGCGACAGAATGTTGTCCCACTTTTCTCCCTGCTGTTTTGTCAAGCACCTAAGTAGATTCCCTAAGGAACGGTTCACAACCTCAGTTTGTCCATCCGTTTGGGGATGATATGCAGAGGAAAATGATAAATTGGTTCCCAGCTTCCTCCATAGGGTTCTCCAGAAATGACCCACAAACTTCACATCTCTGTCTGAAACTATGCTCAAAGGCAACCCATGAATTCTGACAACTTCCCTGAAGAATAAATCTGCAATATATGAGGCATCTGCAGTGGTTTTGCATGGCAAGAAATGTGCCATCTTACTGAACCTGTCCACTACAACAAAGACACTGTCAAAACCTCTCCTGGTCCTTGGTAAACCTAAAACAAAATCCATACTGATACTCTCCCATGGTCTGGAAGGTATGGGTAAGGGCTGATATAACCCTGCATTAGTTGACCTGCCTTTGGCCTTCTGACAAATTACACAGGTTTCTACAAATTTCCTGACATCTGACTGCAACTTAGGCCAGAAATAATGCCTCCTGACCAGATCAAGAGTCTTGTCTAGACCAAAATGACCTGCCATTGCCCCACAATGTTTCTCCTTGATTATATTCAATCTCATAGAACATCTGGGAACACACAACTGTCCACCCTTGAACAGCAATCCATCTTGGATCAGGTATTCAGAGAACTCAGCATGGTATTTCTCCCCAAAAGAAGTACAGACCTGATATATTTCTCCAAAATCGTCATCAGACTCATACATGGTCTTGAGTGAGTCAATGCCAATACTCTCTAACTGAATCTGATTTACTGTAAGAACTCTCCTGCTTAAGGCATCTGCAACTTTGTTCTTAACCCCTTTCTTATGCTTCAAGGTAAAAGTGAAAGCCTGTAGTGTTTCTACCCACTTCATATGTCTGTGGTTCAGTTTCTCCTGACTGTTGATGAAACTCAAAGCTTGATTATCTGTGAAGACTATAAACTCCTTTGGTATCAGGTAATGCCTCCATTTCTTTAGGGACTGAACTAGAGCATACATTTCCAGATCATATGATGAATACCTTTTCTTAGCATCATTGAGCTTTTCACTGAAAAATGCAATTGGTCTTCCCTCTTGACTGAGTACTGCTCCAATGGCCATGTGACTGGCATCACACTCTACCTGAAAAATCTTATTGAAATCTGGAAGTGCAAGGACTGGCTGCTGTGCCACCTTCCTCTTCAATGCCTCAAAGGAATCATCTGCTCCTTGAGTCCAAACAAACCTGCACTTTTGTCCTCCTTTGATGGTATCCAACATGGGTGCACATATATGACTGAACCCTCTAATGAACTTTCTGTAGAAGGTTGCTAACCCATGGAAACTTCTGACTTCATTCATGGTCTGTGGAGTTGGCCAATTCAAAATGGCACTCACCTTCTCCTTATCCATCTGCAGCTTGCCTTGTGAGATGACAAAACCTAAATAGGTGATCTCCTGTTTCATGAACAAACACTTGTCCAAGTTTATCATCAGCTTCTCTTCATGTAACCTCTTGAGAACCAGCTCTATATGCCTGAGATGTTCTTCTCTGGTGTTACTGAAAATCAGAATGTCATCTAAATAGACTATGACAAACTTACCAATGAATTCCTTCAGAACTTCATTCATCAGCCTCATGAAAGTACTAGGGGCATTAGACAAACCAAAAGGCATAACCTTCCATTCATACAAACCTTCATTTGTTTTGAATGCTGTCTTCCACTCATCACCTGGTCTAATCCTTATCTGATGGTATCCACTCTTCAAGTCTATTTTAGTAAAGTACTTAGCATTTCCCAAACAATCAAGTAAATCCTCAATTCTGGGGATTGGAAACCTATACCTGATTGTGATCTTGTTGATGGCTCTGGAATCAGTGCAAAGTCTCCAAGTGCCTTCCTTCTTAGGTGCTAGTACAGCTGGTACTGCACATGGGCTCAAACTCTTTCCAATCAAACCTGACTTCATCAATTCTTCAATCTGCCTGGCTACTTCTGCATTCTGCTCTGGGGTAAGCTTATAAGCTGCTTTATTTGGGAGTGTAGACCCTGGAATCAAGTCTATGCAATGACTGATATCTCTGATAGGTGGTAGGGATCTTGGCATTCCCTCTGAGATAACACCTTTATACTTATCCAATAACTCTTGGACAGCTGGGTCTATCAACCTTGGCTTCTTCTCTGTCTTACCTGCCTGCTGTTGTTCCTTATTCATACTCATACAGGGGATCAGGGCATATGCAACTGCATCTTCTGCTGCTACTTCTTTCATAAACTGTTTGCCTTCCATCAGCATGACCTTCACTTCTTTGCCTTTGGACTTCTCTTCTTTCTCCTTCAATGGGAGTAGTATTACATCTTTACCATCTTTAGTGATCTTATAGGTGTTTTTGACACCATCATGCTGTGCCTTCAGATCATATTGCCATGGTCTTCCAAACAAAAGGTTGCAGGCATCCATCTTGGTGATATCAAACAACAACTTATCTTTATATCCACCAATCTGAAACTCTACCCAAGCCTGCTCTTCTACAGTTGTCTGCTGACCTTGAGTAAGCCATGAGACCTTATATGGAGATGGATGAGGCAATCTCCTAAGCTTCAGCTTCACCACCATTTCTTCAGACACAAAGTTCTCAGTAGAACCAGAATCAATCAAAACTTTACAAGCCTTACCTCCTGCTTTGCAAGTGGTTCTGAAAAGGGACTTCCTCTGAGGGGCTTCTTTATCAGGTACCTTCATGGTAGTTACGGTTCTTCTCATCATCAGGGATTCTCCACTTTCTGGATATCCATAATTCTCAGGACCATTTACACTCTGAAAGTCATTAGAACTTGTCCTACTCTGATTATCAGGTTCATTGACCAGATTTGTCCTCCTTTCTCCTGCTGAGCTTGTGGCTTTGTCTGGACATCTGCTGGCTATATGGCCTTCTTTGTTACAGTTGTAACACCTGATGGATCCTCTGCCCTGGGATCTTCCTCTGTAAGGTCTTCTACCTCTGAAGTTACCTTGCTGACTGAAATTCTCTCTCTGACTCTGACTATTGTTGCCCTTGCTATTGTCTTGACTAGACTCTCCTTGATATCCCTGTCCTTGTCCTCTGCCTTTGAAAGGACTTCTTCCACCTCTTTGTTGTCTTCCTCTTCCTCTGTTGTTCTGATCTTGCTTTCTCTTCAGCTTTTCTTCCACCTTCAGTGCCAACTGAAAACTTTTCTGCACTGTATCTGGGTTATGCAGACTCAGATCTTCCTGAATATTAAACCTCAGTCCATTAAGGTATCTGGCTACCTTTTCTTCTTCACTTTCTTTCACCTTGGTCTTCATACAGAGTTTCATGAACTCTTCTGTATATGAGCTGACATCTAGCTCCTTCTGCTTCAGGTTCTGTTTCCTCTTGTGTAACTGGATACTGTAATCCAAAGGAATATAAGCCTCCTTTACCAATTCCATCATCTTCTTCCATGTGGCAACTCTACGTTTGCCCTCCTGCACTCTATCATCCTGAACAAAGTTCCACCATGTCAAGGCAGCTTCTTTCATCTTTGACTGTGCTATCTTCACTCTCTGCTGTTCTGGTATCTCCTCTGTCACAAAGAAATTGTTCAGACAGTCTATCCATTCCATTACCGAATCAGGATCCATCTTACCTGTAAACACTGGCAAGTCCAGCTTCACATCCATGGTTCTCCTCTCCATGGCCTTGAGGGCGTTCAACAGCGGTCTCTGGTCTGCAGGAACGACCTCCTCGCTCCAATTAGGGATATCCTCTTCTTCCCTATCATCTTCTCTACCAGAACCTACTTTGCTCCTCAGCTTTGCTAATTCATCTTTCAACTCCTGATTCTGAGCCTTCACGGCCCTGCTTTCCGCAATCTGCTTCTTCACCAGAACTGCCAACTCAGCGTTGGTCATCTTTGTTGGGAACTCAGATGTTCCTTCTTCGTCTGACATCCTGCTTATCTTTTCCAAAAGATCCTAACCTTTGCTCTGATACCACTATGATGCAGAGTGTAACGCAACGGAGGCAACCTAACAGGAAGGAGCTGCCAACAAAACAAACAGCATGATATTCTTCTCTAACGGCTGAACCTCATCATCATATTTCCCAATAACACCAACTGCATCATCATATTTTAACATCATCATCATATTCCTGATGACCGCAAATATCCTCCTGACGACTATTATTCACCTCCTTCAACTGTCGCCTATCATCATCATCATGATAATCAGCGGGCGCAAATATCCTCCGGTTGCACTGTTCATCGGGTGCTGGACACAAGCGTCATCATCATGATATTCACTATCACCTTCGTCAGCAGGATAACCAAATATCCGGTTGTCCAAATATCCTGATGACGTTCTACTTCAACAACTTGCCTTCGATGCTTCACTGCCCGACGATACAAACAACCGCATCATGATATTAAACATCCGGTTCCTCGAAACCTCCTGATGATGCTAACGCAACTTCCTGCCTACGCCGATACCTTCCCACTTAACGACAACAGGATAAACCCGCATAGAGGGATTTCTGAATATCCTGATGACGATGACGTCATATCCTGATGACGATGACGTCACACATCATCCTGATGAACTTTCCAACACTTAGCCAAAAACTTAACTTTCACACCCGCATCCGTTAGCGATATGCGGATGATGACCTTCCCCGAGAGATGATCCTGACTGCGATATATACACTGAGTATATATCCAACTCAAAACATCATGATGCACCTGCGACATGCAAAGTTCACCAACTTCATGACCCGATCCAGATGGCGATGGATTCGCAGATGATGTTGCGGCTCGCTCCTACTGGAAACACACATGCAGACTCCTGTGTATCCTTCCACTGCATGAAAACACTCACAACCGCATAATTTCACAAAGATCATATGACGACCGGGCCGGATCACCTCCAAACTAAAAATCTAACAGTTTATCTTCTAGACCTAGCACATGAGGATGCTAGGCTGATCTACAGCATGCTTCTAACAGATCTCCCGAACAATACAATGCATAAACAGAAAACACAAATGCTATCTAATCTATGATACAGGACCATTCCACCGATTTGCAGGATCAACCGGTGGAAGGGTTGAAATTAGTCATTAGCTTGCAAAACGGAAATGAAATCAACACAGATGCAAACAGATGATGCAACAGACGAGATCTTATTCAATTGGAATTCAATGTCCTGGATACAGCTTCACAATGTCTAAACTGCTCTTCCTGAATCTCAACTCAACACCAGTACATCAAATCAAAAGCTATCTCAAAACTATATATCGAAACCCTACAGATCGAAGGTTTATATAACAAATCCTTCGAGTACTACTAACATCACTTCCCAGCGGCTGGGAGCTTCCAAGCGGCTGGGAGAGAGGACAGCTCAGACTCTCTTATCCCGATCCCTAACTACCTCTAACTGCCTACACATACTCCTATGCTGAACTATTACATAGCATCGGTCACAGTGGACCTTATTACATGATAAGTCAAACATACTAAAAATAGCCTATCCCGTCAGCATGATGATAACTATCCGATATCCTGATCATGTATGTCATCATGCGGACCTATATCCTGATCATGTCCGGGTGCTCCTGCACCAAGTTTTCTCCCGGATCAAGTCTCTGTTTGCCTTTCACATAGACACTGGCTTTGAAAGCAGATTCAGTCTTGGGAGGATCATCTCTAAACTCAGTCATTTCAAATGCAGCTAGTTTGCCAGCCAGTTGTTCTCTTGTGACAGTTGTGTGAGCTTTGAATTCATCAATGGCAGCAACCTTGATTTTGTAGGCAGCAGGAAGGGATCTTAGGATTTTGCAGACAATCTCATTTTCATCTAAAGTTCCACCAGCATTTCGGATTCCACATACCAGCTCATTCACTCTTGGCATAAAGGTAGTGATGTTTTCATCATCTCTCATTTTCAATCTTTCAAATTTCCCTTTCAGACTTTGCAACCTTGCACTTTTGACAAACTCATCTCCTTCATACAGAAGTTCCAGTTTAGTCAGGATCTCATATGCAGTTGGTAGGTCAATAACATTCGAGAGATCTGAGTCATTCAATGCGCTTAGAAGAGGTTCCTTGGTCCGCAAATTGTTTTCAGCTTCTGTGATTTCATTCAGAGTTGTTGGACCACCTTGTGGAGGTACATATGGTTTTGAAACCATAGCTAAGTATGCTTTTCCCATACATTCCAAGTGACACTTCATGCGACCTTTCCAGAGAGTGAAGTTGGTTCCATCGAACTTCGGACTATCCTTCTTGTATGACGACATCCTAGATCTCCTCAAGCGGTTAAGCTCCTATCAGAGGAACCTGGCTTTGATACCAATTGTTGGATCTAGGGCATACAACTGAGAGGGGGGGGGTGAATCAGTTGTATAAAACTTCTTGTTCTTTCAAACACTTGATTCTTTGTTGTTAGTTAGCAGCATATCAATTAATCATCCATGAAAACATAATACATAAACACAAGAGCAGATAAGCATCAACACATTGAACACCAAGATTTTGATGTGGAAAACCCGGTTAAGGGAAAAAACCACGGGGTGATTAACCCAAGAATTATTCTCTGTTAGAAGAATAAAGAAAAATGAATGGCACATGCCAATTAGGGCTCACTGCCCGAGCACATTGCTCACAAAGAGGCCCACTGCCTACAAGGAGACACACTGTCTACAAAGTGATAAAAATCACAGTCTTAAACTGGAGAATGACATCTCTACCATGTCCGGATCAGTTCCAATTAAGCCCAAAAACCTCTGCTCTGCCTTTCGCACTTCTCTTCGCTATGCCACTCTCATCCACACACACCACACCTTGAAATGAACTCACAGACCGTTATTTATACAAGACATCGACTTAGGATCAAACATCTAAGTCGGCAAACAATCATAAGAGTATCCGTAAGATGAATAACACATCCGGTCAGCCACCACAAGAACATTCGCAGGATGAACAACTCATCCGGTCGGCTAAACAGAACAAGAACTTCATCCGGAAGAATAACTTCAATTCTGGGCTCTACTATCAATGCGGATCAACAACACAACCTCAACACGATCCAAGAACCTTCACAAGCCTGTCTGAATGACCAGGTACGTCCGCATTTCCTTTACTTACTGAAATCTCTTACCCTCCTTATCCGGAACTTCAAGAACACAGTCTGTCGCCACTGTCATAATGCAAGAGGTACTTCCAGACCTCCAAATCATACACAACTCGAGATGGCACATCACAAGGACATCCCAAACACTCTTTCCAATCCGCAGATTAGGATTGTACAATTCCGGACCTCACCGGACCTTTCTGTGATCCTCTGTCACGTCTAAGCACTTGCCGGAACTGGTTCTACACAGACAGCCATAACTTCTTCAGGTCTTCATGCGGACCTCTGAAAACTTGACTGAAGCATCTCAAGACTCATATCTGCAAACCCTTTAATCCGCATCCTCCGGTTCTCAACCTATCCAATATATTTGCCTTCTTCTCATCACTATTCTTCACTGTTCCTGACTGAGGGTAATTTTCTCAATATCCTCAACACACAGCTCATCCAATCCTTCTTCTCAATGTAATATGAGTATGTTGACATCAATGACAACACTGGTTCACCTCATACTTGCAACAGAGGTCTCCAAGCATTTCCCTAATAACACTTAGAAAATAATCATTCCCTGGCAACGGTGCCAAAAAATGATAGGCTATCGTGAGGTCCTAACACTTTAGTTGAAAAATATCAGTTTATCGACCGGGTAGTGTCCAAGGATATATGCAATAGGGAATATCATTTGGATATCTCATCTAGAAACATTTTCCTGCATCTTTAAAAAGGATCAAACATCATATCAAACTAGAAAGCATTTAGACTTTATACTAGAAAGCATTTGAACTCTATACTAGAAAGCATTTGAACTCTATACTAGAAATTTATACATTCAATTTTTATGATGAACTTGAACAGTGACTAATCCTATAATTGCACACACACTCAAACTTTCAACTAACAGTTAACAGTAATTTGAAACTAAAGCAGATGCTCCGGATATTTCAAACAAACAGAGCTCCAAGAATTAACAGTTAAAATATCACAATTTGCAGGCACACACAATGAAACTAAACATAAAGTAACATTACTCTAAACAAAACATTCACAAAACATAAATACTTATCTACTCTACAATCCCGCGAGGGGCCAACTCTTGGGAGATATTTGTCTTTTAACTCATACCACATTCAATTGTTTCCACAACAACAAAGTAACTCCATTCATATCTTCATAACTCAGAAGAAAGTACTCAGAATAACACTATATGTATTCATTTTCATAAAAATATTGCAGAACATAGCTCTTCGATTATTTGCAAAAAAGAGATTTTTTATTCATTCTTCACACAGTATGATATATAGATCCATGTTTTGAGCAACTAACTAAAACTAAACTATTACAAAATCCTATATTCCAGATGGCGGTTAAATGCCATTGAAAAAGTCTTATAACAGAAAATAGAATTTCAACTACTGATGTCTTTATGGAATAAAAACATATAAAAGGCTCTGAGTGGAGCCATAAAGTCTCAGATAACCAACATAAATTAATAAAATTAAAAGAGTCTCCAACAATGCACGCCTAAATTTTTGGCGCCCTCAACTTCCAGCGCACTTGACCTCAGCTGCTTGAATTCCACTCCTCTCATAGGCCATGCATTTATCCTGCACAATTACTCAACTTTACATACCATTATATCAACATTTAATAGCTAATTTCAATTAATTTAGGAAATAAAGATTTGTACAACATTTCATTAAAAATAGATAAATATTGCTTCTAAAAACAAACAAATTGGCATGGCTAGGGTGATTGGGTAATGCAAAAAGGGTTATTTGTTTTATCAAAGGAATGAGGTTGTTTATACCTCATCAGTTATGCCCCTAAGGCACCACACACAACAATTGCAATAAGAGAGAGGAGAACAAAAGAATAGAGAAACAAATAGAAGTGTTACAACGGAGGTAGTCTCCTTATATCCTTGACCTTACTAGAGTATCAAGGGTCATCCAAGGAGACCTAAACAACATTTAACACAACACAACACTATCAACATATATATTTAGGAGGAGACACCCTTGAGAGCAACTGGAATAGGTGTTACACTGAGTGTGGCTAAATGAGGGAGAAATACATACCTGTAGTCGCACGATGCTTGATTCACAAGATTTTGCTAGTGCATCATTTGTTGAAAAAGTATCTAATGAGATACTTCCTGGCAGACAATTTATGTCTATCATTTCAGGATATATCAAATTGAGTGTTGGACTTGTTGATATTGTATTAACATTAAGAATAGGATGATGGTAGGCTTTGGTGGGCTTCAAAGAATAGTATTCAATACCAGCCAAGTAGTTAATTGCAGTAGGTTGTAAAGGCACTCTGATTCCTTGTGGTTTACACCACAACTATTGCCTGTGTAGTCGTAATTTCTTTAAAGGATTTGAAATCCACAACCATAGAGAGACTCCATATCTTTAGAAGAAGGCAGGGCCTCATAAGTCTCATATTCTAAAGTATAAGTAAGAGTATTGTCTTTGTTTTCTACTAAAGAAACCTTGGGTTTCTTAGGTATTTCCAAAGATTGCTTGGATGAGATCGAGGCAACTTTTGATGCTTCAGGATTAGGGTTATTAAGTTTATACTCCTCCGTAAAGGCAGGTGTAAAATCTAATGAAACCCAATCATCGCCAAGAAGTGCATTTGATGGTGATTTGGAATCTTGTACAACAGTATCTGTGGCAAGAGGTATTGATGAATCAACTTTTAAGTTATTGAGAAGCTTGTGATTGATAACTTGTCTTTCCCCTTCAACCTATAAACAACTTTCTAGTTCTGGGTCAACTTCAATGGTGTGAAGTTTAAATAAACTTTACTAATCGATGAAGGGTAGACGGAACTGCCCCCATGGCATGAATCCATGATCTACCGAGAATCATATTATATGAAAGTGCACCAGGCATGGCATGAATAAGGGTAGAAGTCACAAGTCCAACATTTATGGGTAAAGTTATGGTACCAGTGATTTTTTACCAATGTTATAAAAGCCATGAATTTGAAGGTTATCCAGTTTGATTAAAGATGTGTCAACCTTGATTTTATGTAGCAATTCAATGCCACAGACATTAAGAGTCGATCTATTGTCAATCAAAACTCACTTTATCAACTTTTGTTTAGTATGACAAAGATTACAAGAGGATCATGTTGATTTTGAACTTTAATTGATGGTAATTCATGTTGTTGAAACAAAATATTTGTTTTTATCATATGCATACAATCTAATAGAGTTGCTACCTCATTTGGATTAACAATAAGCAGTACAATCACCTTTTATAAAGCTTCTTGGAGCATTCCATGGTATGTAGGTGATATTTGTATGAGTTCTTAGAGATAGATCTTATAAGGAGTGGCACGAAGCTGCTCAACAAGATTATAATCTTGACCAAGTTTATGAGTAAGACGAGGTGGTTGAGGAAGCGTAGGTTGAGAAGTTGGTAAAGTGATAAGAATGATTGATTGTTGTTTACTTTATTATTTCATGTATTGTATGTGTGAGCAACCACATTGTATTAGGGTTGTTGCGACACATTTTGATACACTTGATGTCCTTGAGTAACTTGTTTTACAAAATTAAGAATGTAACCTAGGGGTCAATGTGGTGTTGGAGCACCTTGAACCGTAATCACCAGTTTGAAGCGAGGTTGTACAATGATTTTAGGAACATTAATACACTTATTCACTATCCCCTTAGTGGATGGAATGATGATTGAGTTAACGTTGTTTTTACATTGATTATAATGGGTTACACTTTCTGGGACATCCTAATTTTTGCTGAAATCACAAATTTTTAGAAAATATAATGATTTAAGCCTTGAAAGGTTCCATTTAAAAGATTTTAATTGAATAGGGTCTGATCAAACCCCCTTAGATTCAAACCCCTTTGGATATAACCCCGCTAGTTTTAAACCATACCTATAATGGAGTCTCCTCTACACCTATCAAAATACTGATAAAAAACTAATTTTAATTTATCTTTTGAGGGATCAAATGAATTTATTTAAAATTTATGCTTTGTAAGTATGTAGTCCTTATTATAAGCTTCCCAAAAAATATAATTTTAAATATATTTAATTTGATTATTATATTTATTTTTTATTTCTTGTGAATGTACATTTTTACCGAACATCATGTTCTCTATTCTACACACATGGAAAATTAGTAAATTACTGAAACAAAATTCTAAAAAATATCTATGCACTAGGTATTGATGTCCTTGTTTCAACAAAAGAAAAAAAAATTGAATTTTGATATATACATAAAAAGTTATGGTTTACAGAATATGCCTATGTCTAAATTATAATTGGTTTGACTTCAAAAATTAATTAAAAATATATATTCAACAAAACATTATGAAACCAAATGGATACACTATATATCAGTGTTACCAATCTAAATTAAAAAGAATCAGAATTGTATCCTTTGTAGAAAAAAAGTTATGTGCTACGGAATACACATCACTTTAAAAAACTGTTGTTTACTATTAAAAACCAGTTATCAAAGGAGATGCAAAAAAAATTACGATTTAAATCCAATTTTTTTTTAAAATATATTTAGAATCTACAAACAAAATCTCACAAATCACTAGTTCGCATCATCTTCAAATTCCTAATGGTTTAGCGGCTATAGGTGTCAGAACGTGAAGATTTAGTTCAAAATATTGATTTCAATGTCAAGTTTGGCCAAAAAGTGTAACCCATTATTGTGGGTTAGGCTCAACATCTATCCCCAAAAGATTTAATGTGAGAGACCTTTTTTCATCCACCAATGCTTCATCTCTTAAAGGGAGAGCATTGGAACGAAAGGAAGGTACAGTGTTGTTAAGGAAATTGTTGATGATTGTATCTTTAGTGATGTCCAAGGGGTTTGAACATGGAGCCAAAGGAGAACTATTCATGGTTTTCATATCCTTAGTGATGTCCAAAGTACTTGAACATTCAGCCAAAGGAGGAAGATCGAGAGTCTTCACTTCCTTAGTGATATCCAAGATGCTTGAACATTCAACTAAAGGAGGAATATGATGACTCATAGAATCATCATCATCATCATCATATACTTTAGATAGTAGATCCAAGGCATTTTCATGATTTATAGTAGAAATAGAAGAACTTTCACAATCAACTTTCTCATGAGTATTCATGGAGATGAATTCAGTTATATTGTCTA
Organism: Cunninghamia lanceolata; assembly: GCA_027924645.1. Lineage (NCBI taxonomy): Eukaryota > Viridiplantae > Streptophyta > Pinopsida > Cupressales > Cupressaceae > Cunninghamia > Cunninghamia lanceolata. The sequence goes on from BSBN01000193.1 coordinate 15,305,472, forward strand.
CTATTGAAGGATGCTCACCCATGAGGGTTATGAATCTATGAAAATCAAGATATTTGATATATGCATGCAAAGATACCAAAGATAAATGACATGGAGATGCCATAATAAAATGTCTTGGAACAACAATGTATAATCAAATCTATTCATTTATCAAATACCACCAATATGAGAGACTTTTGTACACCACAACAATAGTTTGAGGAAACCAGGTTTTAAAGCTTTTTCAAAGATAAAAACACACTAGTGTCATTACAAACCAAGTGAATCTAATGTTAAAAGTGCTGCACAAAAGGTAATATAGACAATTTTAAGATTTTTTGCAAAGAAATGTTAAATAGATGTCAAATTTCTTATGTTGAAATACACAATGTGTAATTACAAACATGTGAATTTTCAAACCAAACAATGAAAATATGCTATAAATTAATGCTAGATTTAAATTGAAAAATGTTTATGATAGCAGCAAAATCTGAAACAAGATTTTGACTACAAACCCTAGATTTTGAATTTGTCCAAGTGTAAAAAAATGCAACTTTTCCAACAAATCCCTAGCAAATGAGAGCTCCAAATGTGAGATGCAACACCATGAAATGATTATCTGCTGTAATATGACTTAGATCTGATACAAAAATTAGAGATTTAAATCTTTCTATGATAATCTATAGCATATGCAATGAAACAATGCAAAACTTTACCTTTTTCTAGCCTAGAATGCTTAATTTTTTCACTTTTTTCAATGCAAAAATGCAAAAGATGTCTTACAACAACAAGGACGAGAAGGTACAACAACCTAAAACCCTTTAATCAATCCAATAATGCAGAAATATTTACCACAACATGCCAATCTTGAAACCCTAGGCTAAAGATTAGCTAGATTTACTAAAAATGCAAGGATTTTTGAAACCTTAACAATGAAATTAAGCTATGAAACAATGCAAAATGATGAATGAATGGAATCTAATCAGATCTAGGGTGGAAAATAGCTCATATCTTATGCAAGAAGGATGCCAAAGTGTAAGATACTACGGGTTCACCAAAATGTTATGTATGAAAAAGGAGAATGAAGAAGACTAGCATGCACACTAGATCAAACCCTCTTCCACAATAACATTCAAGGACAAGACCGAGCCAAATCACTACCAAATGGAGGAGGACTCAGCTACAAATATTGTACTCTTGTTTGCTATGGAAAGATTAGATTCGATCTATTATGGGTAAAAAGTGGACACGTCTTTTTACCTCCTAGTTTACCTCCCAGATCCTATTTGCTTCATTATACATTCTAATTGAGCATCCTGAAGAAAAAAGCCCAACATCCATATGAATTTGGGACCTTGGGCCCTTAATTTAGCTTAGCCCTATCTCAAATTAGGCCCCTAGAATTGGGTTCCAACCACCCAAGTCCTCCCTGACTGGTCAAGGGAAATAAATGGTATGTCGACCTAGGACCTTTAAAAATGTTCCTCCTTGTCAGCTTTTGTGACTTAATTTCATGAATGTTAGCGGAAAAGCATATATATGTGAGTTTTTGACTTCATTATTAACCTAGATGGATATTATGAACTTATGATATTGGAGCTAAGAGTATTCAAGGCATTCATTGTGTTATTGTTGTAGATTTGTGTTTGTATTTGTGTGTTTGTTGTAGATTTGGCATCATCATCCATCTCCTTATGAGTTGAAGAGATTCATCCTCCTAAGGACTTCACCTCCAAGGTGACATCATAGCTATTTGAATCATTTCATCATTTGCATTATCTTTAGCCTATGTCCTGCAAGGACAAGCTCTTTCTAACAATGATGTTGGGAAAGCTTGAATGCTAACCTCAGATTTGACTGAGGCAAGTGCCTAAACACCACAACCCCAAACCCCTCTCTTGTCGTCTTATGTGCAGGTTATAGGTAAAGGTTTCAAGAAAAGTGAAGCTACAGGAAGGTAGTGTAGGAATTAAGGTTTTGGGATCTGAAAATAATTTTAGATTATCTATCCAAAAAGACTTGGGCAGTTGGCGCTCTAGTCTATAGGGCTTCCAAGTTCTGGATCTGGTTTCTAAGCATCATTTGCAGCATCTTCTCAATTTTGACCTTTGACAGATTCTCACTTCTAGACTTGGGTAGTTACCGAATTTGTCCTTCGACACATCTACTTTCAGGAAATAGGTTCCGACATCTTACTGATCATCTCTGTACTTTTAGATTCCAGATTGCTATTGTCATTTTTCCATTTCAAGATGATTATCTCATAACTAGGTTTTTACTCATACTTAACCTAGGGTTTGATAAAAGGTTTGGTTGAATCTTATCTTTCCTTGACAAATAAGAACACAAAATCAATAGTTGAGTCCTCTTCCATTTTGTAGTGACTTAGCTCAGTTTTGTCCTTAAATGTTGTAGTGAAAGGAGGGTTTGATCTAGTGTAATTACATGCTTGTATTCATCCCTTCTCCTTTTACTATATAACACAACCTAGCCTTTTTATCAAACCCTAGGTCAAATATGCACTAAACCCTAGTTCTAGGATGATCAACTTATAACAGACAGAAAACAATTGAAACCTAGAATCTAAATACACAAGAATGATCATAGAGATACTGAAACATGTGTCTCAAAAGTTGAAGTGTCAGAGGATGAAATAAGAGGCACCCATGTCCTAAAAGTCAAAACCTCTCAGAGCTGTAAACTAGAGATATGTTATAAATGATGCTCAGATTCCAGATCTAGTGTCAACATGCCCAAAAGACTAGGGCACCAACTGACCAAGTCTTTTTGGGGGAATATTCTAGAATTTATTTTGGATCCTGAAACCCTAACTCATGCACAGTCTTCCTATATCTTCACTTTTCCTGAATCATGTACCTGTAACCTGTACACAAGACGATAAGAGAGGGTTTAGGGGGTTATGGTGTTTAGGGATTTGCCTTAGTCAAACCCCAAAATGACATTCAAGCCTTCTAACACCATTGATAGATAAGAGAGCGTGCCTTAGTAGGATAGAAGTTGAACAAAATGATGATAGAATGATTCAAATAATAATGATATCACCTATGCGGTGAAGCCCTTCAAAGAATGAAGATCCTACAACTCATAAGGAGATGGATGATGCCTTCAAACGTGCAACAACATACACAATAACAACACATATCTTCTCTAGAAACACAATGAATGCTTTGAATGCTCTTTGCTCCAAGATCATAAGTCTTCTCTATCCATCTAGGTTCATAATGAATTCAAAAACACACTTATATATGCTTTCCCGCTAACATTCATCAAATTAAACCACAAGAGCCAACAAAGAGAAACCTTTTGAAAGGTCCCAGACTGACATGCCACTAATTTATCCCAACCAATCAGGGAGGACTTGGGTGGTTGGTGCCCAAGTCCAAGGATCCCTTTTTAGTTTGGGATAAGATTAGTGAGGGCCCAAGGTCCCAAATTGTCATGGGTGTTGGGCAATTTGCTTCGGGATGATTAGTTATAATGTATAATGAGATAAATGGGACCTGGGAGCTAAACAAGGAGGTAAAAAGACACGTGTCTACTTTTTATTCCATAACAATTTGATATAGTTGTGATTACTATATTTGTTTCACCATTATAGATTATGGTTGATTATGCATCTTGTTTCCTAGATCATGCTAGTCGTAGATGATTTACAGTTAGATGTGATGATTTGATATCATGTTATGATTTATATCATATTAGTTGGATTACGTTGCTTCAACTATTATTATGTGGAGCAAGTACACCTGTGTTTGACCTAAGTGTGCAAGTATAGGGCTATTCCCCAATGGTGGTTATATTGAAGATGGACATCTTTAGATGAAACATGTGTATGCCAATTGTTGGAATAGGTGTGTTGTACAGCTTGCATAACATTGGTATTATTCAATTATGTAAAATAAATATTTATTTGTGGTGCATCATGGGTGATGTGTTTATTGACATTAAATATTTATTTGGTGCACTTGTAATTGTTGTATGTAGTAACATTAGGTTAATTATTTTAAGTGTGTGGGAAACAGAGTAATTAATTATTTAATTATTGGGGAAAAAGTGAAAACTTAGTACCATTAATTAAATGTGCGGGTCAATGGTTTTAGTGTACTCATGGTTTTGGGGAAGATGGTTTTACCATACTACATCTAGTTTTTGTGTGAGCTTATCTTTATAAAAGAAAACACACAGGTAGTTGTTGAGGTTGGCTTATTAGTTGTTAGCTGGGTTTGGCTTGTTTGAGTATCTCTTATAGGTCGTATTTGTGAGGGTTTGAAGCATGGCATTTGATGTGTGGTTACATGCTTGTTCACATGGAGTGCATGTAAAGAGCTTGATGCTTCAAGGTATTCATGGAGACTCTACATATGTATTGTAATGTTTATTATTGAATAATACATGAGAGATGGATGCTTTTAGACACTAGGTTTTTCCCTCAATGAGGGTTTTCCTAGGGTATATCTTGTGTCACCTTTGATGGTATGTTGTCTATTCTTTTGCATATGGATTTTGATCACTATGTTTGCACATTAATATCTCATTGGGTTATGAGGAAATTGTCTGTATGGCTATAAATTTCCAACATTTGGTATCAGAGCTTTGTTGCTTGATTTGGGATGAGAAATCCATGTTTGATAACCCTTGCTATGAGTGGATTTTTTGTGTATAGTGGAATCCATGGCTTTGCAGGAAAGAATGAAAGCATTTTCAAGGTTATAAGGTTGTTTGCAGACTTGGGTTGTTGTAGATCTAGGGTTTCATGGAGATTTGGTAAGTGGGTTTTGATTTTGGGCTCTTTTGTATAAGGGTTTTGAAGGTGGGCTTTTGCATGAGGCCTCCCGGGCAAAAACAAATCTTAGGTTTGGGTCTAAAAGGTGTGAAAACCTATGGATCCATATAAAACTCAATATCTTTTGGTCATAGAAAAAATTTGCCCAATTTCGCCCATTAAGGAATTTGCAGAAAAAGATTCCTATTGTACGAAATCTGTATGGCAGAGAAACTCGCAGGGACGAATCTACAATTTTTTAAAAAATAAAAAACTGACCGGTTTACAAATGTTTCAAAAAAATTAAAATCAAAATTTCTAGGGGGTTCATACCCCCCTTATGTGAGTAGGCGCTAGGTCGCACGACCTGACAAGCTAGCGGCGTTGTTAGCATTGTCGCGTCTCGATGACTAGCCCCTAGGTGGCGGGATCCGACGTCGATAGGGCTTAGCCCCTCGGCTTGGGCCCCTAGTCCTGTGGGGAATCAGGGCCTCAGCTCACCCCTTTGGGGCTTTAATTTTAAAATCAAAAATTTTAAAAAAATTAAACCTTGTCTAAAACCATTTGAATTCTGCTACTCGCGCACCAATGCGCCATTACCACCAGTAGGGTGCACCATTTCCACTGGTAGGCTACCCTTGGGCCACCATAAAGCCACCGAAGAATCACCAGGTTTTGCCCTTCAAGTCTAATTGGGCAACTTTTTCCAGAGGCCATAACTTCATCATATGGAGTCAGATTTTCAACTTTTTATAGTTGACAAAAAGTTCTCTCTGTGTACTACACTGTGGTGTTAGATATTTTTCCATAATTTTTCATTTTGATATATGTTTACCAGTTGGAAGCTAGATATGTGTTTTGAGCTTTGATGGGGGATAACTTGTCCATACAAAGTCAGATTTTTAACTTCTTATAGGCGTTGGTGATATGGATCAGGCAAGTGAATAAGTAGCAAATAGAAATTCAATTCTACAATGAGACAAAAATATCTGCAGTCAGAGAACAAATTCTAGCAACGACAATATTCTCTGCAAACAAAACTACAAACTTGCATTCTCCAATATCTCCTACGTGAGGAGAAAATACAATTATATAGGCATAGTATATGCCATATTTGCATGATTTGGGATATCTTCCAAATCTCAACGTGAGATACAAAACAAAAACCAATTAACAAATAAAATAACAACTTACTAACTTATGCTAACCTCCTAACAACTATGAAACTAACATTAACTTTTAACTTTTGACTATTACATTTTTACATAGGATAAGATAACTAATAAAATATTAAAATACTATTATTCTATAACCTATGAATGATTATACCCTATGAATCCTCATCATTCCTCCCAACAATATCGGCATTAGACTCCAATGCTCGTAAAAGAGAAGGGAAATCTTGATACATTTGATGGTGAGAGATCCAACGGGCTTGATGCGGAAGCTAACCTCATTTGGCAACAAGGTAAGAAGTGGTAGAACCATGTCGGATCTGACGAGTCTTTGTATCAAAAACTCGATTAGCATCAAGTGGAAGCTGAAAATCAGGAACATCTGCATGATGGTTGACAAGAAGCTCAGTCTCTATTTTTGACTCATGGTAGTGCTTGAGAAGATCAACATTGACAATATTGTGGATGTCCAATTGTGCAAGAATGTCAAGTCTAAAAGCATTATCAGACACCTTTTGAAGAATAGTGTAAGGCCCATAGCAAAGTAGCTTCTCCTTACTATGTGGTTTCTCCTAGAAACAACATTTTTCTAGGTATAACCAAACTCTATCCCCAACTTGAAGAGTATGAGGGATACAATGACGGTCCATAAGTTGTTTCTGCTTCTCTTGAGTCTTCTAAAGAATTTGAACTATTTTGGACTGAAGATTCTGTAAATGTTGGATGAAGGCTTGGGCCTTATCTTGCTTTTTATGAATATGCATAGTGGTTGGAGATGGCAAAGATAAGGGTAATTCATATGGAGCCAAAGGCTGAAAACCAAGACATACCTCAAAAGGTGTGTGACCTGTAGATGAATGAACTGCTTGGTTGTATGCATGCTCTATGTGGGTTAGGCTCAAATCCCACCTGGCAGGAGAATTGTGGTGAAAAATCCTCAAACTCTGTATAAGAGTTCGGTTCACAACTTTAGTCTGACCATCTGACTGAGGATGAAAAGTAGTGGAGAAGTTAAGAGAAACTCCCAAATCTTCCACAAAGATCACTATAAATGGCCCACAAAACATGAGCCACGATTAGAAACAATTCTAGTTGGTAAACCAAAAGATCTCCAAACAAAGTCAAAGAAGAGTTGGGCTAAGTCATGTGCAGAACTTGTCTTCCGACATGGGATGAACTTAGCCATTTTTTTGAATCGATCAACAACCACAAAAACACAATCATGGCAATGAAAAATCAATGGAAAACTACTAACCAAATCCATGCAAATGCTTTCCCAGGGATGAGAAGGAATAGGCAAAGGAATACTCAAGCCCATTTTTTTGTTGTTTGGTTTGGAGCAGCAACAAACTGCACATCTCTTAAGAAAATGGAGAACATCTCGCTGCATATGAGGCCAATAGAAGAACCGTTGCAAATGATGAAGTGTTTTCTACTTGTCGAAATGACCACCATAAAGAGTAGAATGTGCTTCCTTGAGAAGAGAAGTTCAATGATCTTGAGGGACACAAAGTCTATCCAACTTATAGAGCAACCCTTCCTTGATATGAAAATCTTGAAAAGGTGTTAATTTGGAAGCTGAAGGATTCTGAAGATTTTTGTAGGTAGTACCAAAATTAGGATCCTAAGCATACTAAGAAGACCATGTCTGAAATTCCAAGTGAGAAGTGGTCATAATAGTTAAAGCATGTACTATAGGGTGATGACTCAAATAATCTACAACATTGTTGGTGTTCCCCTTCTTATATTTGATGACCAAGTGAAACTATTGTAAATATGAAGCCCACTTCATATGTTGAGCTTCTTCAATTTTGTTCTAAGATTGAGGAAACTGTAGAGGTAGGTGATCAATATGAATAATTGTTTCTTTTCCAAAAAGATAATGTCTCCAGTACTTGATGGCTTGTACCAATGCATATTTTTCCTTATCATATGTGGAGTAGTTCCTTTTAGCAACAGAAAAAGTTTATGAATGATAGGCCACAGGATGACCATTTTGCTTTAGAATGGCTCCAAGTGCATATTGTGAAGCATCTATCTTGATCTCAAAAGGCCGTGAGAGATTTGGTAAAACAAGAATAGGTGTAGAACATAATTTTTCTTTCAATGTGTTGAAAGCATGAGAATTGATTTCTATCCACTTGAATGCAACATTGGTCCTTGTCATTTGGTGCAAAGGTGCGGCAATGTCTAAGTAATGTAGGATGAACTTGCAGTAGAAGTTGGCAAGACCAAGAAAACTCCTCAATTTAGTGAGATTTGAAGGAGTAGGCCACTTGAGAAGAACTTTCACTTTTGCAGGATCTACCTGAATGCCATTTGTATCAATGACAAATCCAAGATAGGAAATGGATGTCTGACCAAAATAACACTTAGGAAAGTTGGCATACAAACTGTTCTACTGAAGAGTATGAAAAACATGTTCCAAATGTTGGATATGGGATTTCCAAGTGTGATAAAAGACAAGGATATCATCTAAGTAGATGATAAACAAATTTTCCCAAACAATCACGAAATACCTCATGTATCAATCGCATGAAAGTGGTAGGAGCATTAGTGAGACCAAATGGCATCACAAGCCACTCAAAAAGACCAATTTTGGTCTTGAAAGCTATCTTCCATGTGTCCTCTACCTGAACTCTGACCTAATGATACCCACTTTTTAGATCAATCTTGGAGAAGAATTCAGCACCTTGAAGTTGATCCAAAACATCATCAATGCATGGAAGTGGATATTGATTTTTGATGGTGATCTTGTTTAATGCACAAAAATCAATGCAAAGACGCCAAGTTCCATCCTTCTTGATCACAAGTAAAATTGGTGAAGCACAAGGGGATGTACTTGGTTTAATGAAACCTTTAGACAATAAATCTTGAATCTGCCTTTTGATTTCATTAGTCTGAAGAATGGATTGTTGATACAATGGGGCATTAGGAAGAGAAGCAGCAGGAACAATGTCAACAGTGTGATTGATTGCTCGTTCTGGGGGAAGTGTCTTAAGCTCTTGAAACACATGTGAATAGGACTACAAAATTTTTTCAAGAGTAGCATGTGGCTTTGACATGATGACTTTTGCTTTAGAATTATCAAATTGTGGCCTTATGAAAATTAATGCAAGCTCTTGTGCCTAATTGATTGCCTTGCATGCCTATCTACAACCAACTACTAGACTTGTGGTGCTCTTAGTACATTTGATTAAGTATGTCTTATTATCTTGTTCCAGTGTATATGTATTATTAAAGTCATCATAATGAGCTTTCCTATCATATTGATAGGGTTTTCCTAGCAACAAACCACAACAATCCATGGTGGTCACATCACAGGTGACCTTGTCAATGAATTTGGGACCAAACACAAAAGACACAGTGCATGTATGTGTGATCTGTGAAGAGGAACCACTATCCTTCCATCCAAGTGAATATGGATGAGGATGTGGATCCATTGATAGATACAATTTTTCAACAATAGACTTTGCAATTAAATTTTTCTACGAGCCATTATCGATGATACAATCCACAGAGAAATCATGTATTAAGTGAGCACGAGTGACAAACAAATTGTCATGTCCCCTTGAAATAGAATGATGGTTCATCAAGGTGACCTTATTAAGTCTACCTTTCAACTTATCATATGTCCTATCATCACCAGAAGTCTCAATGGGAACATTCTTCTTTTCCTCATTAGAAGACTGTACAATCAAACTCTTTTTCTTTAATTTAAAACATTCAGACTTTTCTTGACCCTTCTTTTTACAATAGTTACAAAATTTACCAGATTTCTTAATATTAGAAGAAGGAGAATGAGTAACATGAGAAGAAGAGGAAGGAGAATAATTGTTCTCTTTAGAAAAAAATTGTTGTGGTTGAGAACTCAAAGCTTTTGGAGGACCTGTAGAAAAGGAAGGCTTAGATGCTTGAGATTGGGAAACAAGTTTTTCTTCTGCCAATTATGCTTGGTTGAATGCAGCATCGAGTGTTTCTAGGGTAGTATATTTTAACTTCCTAAACAAGTGTTCTTGTAATCCACTCTTGAACTTTAGGATGAGAGAAGCGGTTGGATCTTGCACTCAGAGTAGTATCCTCAAGCGGTTGAACTGGTAGATGTAATCTTGCACAGATATTTGTCATCCTTGTCGTAGGTGAAGCCATTTGTTATGCAAATCTTGATCGTAGTTCGAAGGATAGAATGTATCCTTCAAAACTGTGACAATTTGATCCCATGTGTTTATAGGATTCTGAGCATTTTGTCATTCGATGACCAAAACCTTAGCGACACTAGAGAGCTTCAATTTTGCGAAAGGAACCTTGTCATCATTAGGGATCTTATTATAGGCAAACCATGTCTCCATGTCAAGAATCCAAGTGCAGATCACATTAGGATCTCAAGATCCATCATAGGTCTTGACCTCACATTTGGCTTGTGGTTAGTGGCCTTCGGGCCCAGGAAGCCACTGAACTGCAATATCATTGACTTTATTAGTTAATGTGGATATCATGTCGACGAGTTTGACAACTCTCTCAGCCAAATTAGCAACCATGTTATTGCAGGTTAGAGCCAGTGAAATTTATTTTACACCTCCCAACAATAAAAATAGACAAGCGATATGAGCCAACACTCCACCAGACTTGGGTTTTGACAAAAATAATTAAATCAAAAGATCCTTTAGATATGGAATAAAACCACTTTATAGGGATGTTTGAGACTCTACTAGACACAACGTGGTAAATTTTCAGGATCAAATTTCTCATGGTTTGCAAGATATGGAATTAATACTCTCCCCAGTAAATTTAAGATAAATACTTTAAAACATTTGAGACAACTCAACAAAATAACCTTTTATAAGGGAATTAAATACCATATTTTTTAAATCAAAGCCATGCTAAAAAGAACAAAGCCACATTTTTTTGACTGAATACCACGTTTTTGGGTTTAAACAACCAACAAAACCGCCTATTTTCCTTTGTATTAATCAACTACAACATAAATACTAAAAATGCCATAATTTTTTCAAATCTCAACAAAATTGAAAACCATCAGATGTTTTGGAAAGCTCAAATAAAGATGCTCATAACCCAGAAATCCTTTTACAAAATATTTCCTGTCAAAAGTTGTTTATAAAGCAATAGGATGGTTTTTGAAAGAAAAGACCATAAAATTTTTCAAGAAAGAATGACATTTGTTGAAGAAGAAACATCAAAAATATTTTTTGATGAAGAATCCCTTGAATGTGAGTGTACAGAGCTTCAAAATCCAGCTGATACTGATGAGAGATTAAAATCAAATGGATTAGAAAAATTAATTCAAACCCATGAATCAAAAATTGCTCTGATACCAACTGATATGAATCAAGAAGTGAATAAGCAACAAATAGAAATTCAATTCTACGATGAGACAAAAATCTCTGCAGTCAGAGAACAAATTCTAGAAAGGACAATATTCTCTACAAACAAAGCTACAAACTTGCATTCTCCAATATCTCCTACGTGAGGAGAAAATATAATTATATAGGCATATTATATGCCATGTTTGCATGATTTGGGATATCTTCCAAATCATACAAAACAAAAACTAATTAATAAATAAAATAACAACTTACTAACTTATGCTAACCTCCTAACAACTAGGAAACTAACATTAACTTTTAACTTTTGACTTTTACATTTTTACATAGGATTTAAGATAACTAATAAAATATTAAAATACTCTTATTCTATAACCTATGAATGATTATACCCTATGAATCCTCATCAGTTGGAAAGGTATTTTTGAGAACTAAGCAATGGACTAGGTTTAGAGATGATATTTTAAGGTTTGTATAGTTTGAGATATTTTTGGTCCCTTTGAGTTGATGGAAAATTGAATATGAGGTGATTTGGTGTTTGAGTCATTGCAAACTTATAGGTTTATCTCTAATTATCCTTTGTTGACAGAATTATACATATATTATTGAATTTACATGTTACATTGTGAGATTTGTAGTTTGTGCAGTGTTGTAGGTTGTTTATGCTTACAAGTTGCATATATGACTTGGATGTGGGTTGTCTATGCCCATAGATGTTTAAGTGTTGATGTAGATTCTAATTTGTGGCTTGGTTTAGTCACATTTTTCATTGGTTTGCTTGTCATTATGAGATATATAGAGAGATGATATTACCTGATATAGTCATGACATGAGACCTATGTTTGTTGACTATATGGTATAGTTGTGTGAGACTTGATGGGAGTTTGGTGTAGGTACATTGGGTGGTGATCATGGTGTCATGGATGTTCCTTTTTTATTTAGGAAATTGGCATGACATATTTGTTTTGCAGATGCGGTTTTGGTGGTGTTGGATTGATTCAGGTTTAAAGGCTTTGTTCATATTCTTGGTCTAGAGATTATGGTTTACTCGACCTTTTGGGAGTTGTTGTCGTTACATTGGGATTCTTTGATTATGCTGGAGCCATGTATGACCTTCATTTAGGAGATGGTTATCATGATGTCATGGGTAGCTTGGTTACATGATTCAGTGGGAGATTTCGACAATGATGGTTTAATGTTTATCTTGTTGCCACGTATATCTCAGTATCGGTTCAATGGGAGCTTGCAATTTATGGTTATCTTCATGTGATTTGGAGATGTTAACATCTTGGTACCATGGAGGACTCTTGGAGTCTTTGGATGAGGTGTTGATCGTGGTTTGTCAATTTTGACAGGTAATCCTTACAGGATGGATGGTATTTTGTCTTGGTTTACTCTTGATTGCGCATTAGAGTGTTGGCATGATACAGGAGCTCTTTGGAGCAGGATATGTTCTTATGAGACATAGATTACCTTTGAGGAGATGATTATATCATGATGCCATGACATGTTCCTAGGTTATGCAGACGTGCAGTTAGAGCTTTGACTATGATCTTGTTGGTTCTCTTGGTATTGAGTACATTGGTAATTTGCATTTGGAGTTTAGCATAGATTGATCATGGAGGTGCTCATGGATACTTGGAGACTTAGGTGAGGCTTGAGTTCTCTTGGGATTAGAGACGTGTTGAGATGGTTACTCTTTGATGAGGATTTTAGCAGAAAGACCAAGGAGCCTATACCTTGGTTGGATGTGAGTTCAACATGGACCTATTGAGGAGATTCTTCTTGGAGAGAGTATTTGAGGCTTGGTGCATCATGAAGGAGAAATCTCATCCCCACTCTTGGTCCACTCAATGGTGAATGATTTGATAGGTATGGCCCACTTGATTTTCAAATGTATTCTTTCTTTGTATCTTATATTCTCATGCTTGAGTCTTGAGCTATGGATTATGGTTGTGAGGACTTGTTTAAGGAGTAGATGCATGGATATGATTAGTTATCTCCTTATGTTTGACCTTGAGTTGCTATGAGATCATTGTGTGTAATGGAGATGGTTAGTGGCTTTAGGCTTATTCCTCCTTTGGGATGATTATGCATTTGATCTACTTTTAGTTTGAGAGGCTTGCATCTTAATTTGTTGGATGTTGAGGAGGCTTCTTGTTTTGGGGTTATAAAGGAGATCATACTTTACACAACTATAGAACATTAGTGTGGATAGAAGGACATGGTTATGATTTACAGATTCTCTCTTATTGGTCATATGCTTCTTACTAGATGTTTTTGTTCACATGACATTGGAGTTGAGATGTGTATGGAGCTATTAAGACTCCTTGACTTATTTCTCTTATGATGTGGAGGATTTGGGAGAGATATGGACTTGAGGTGAGAGTTACCTTGTATCTATTTAGTTTGCAGGTTTTACATATCTATGCGTGTGTTCTTTGACACTATGTGATAGAGGATTTAGCCACCTCTTCTATGTGAGTGCTATTAGTGGATATTTGGATGCCTTGCTCTAATTTCATATTTGACATTTACTCATGTAGTGGGAGTTCCAGGATGTATATGATTTATTTGTTGGATGTTCTCATCACACTGTGTTTGTTATCACATGCTTTGTGTTGTTACCTTGGAAGACTTATTTATGCGAGATTGAGTATTTACAGGGACTTTTTATCATTGTGATTTGAGTTGGATATGTTGATGGCATAAGGTCTACTTGTTATCATATGTATATCTTGGTTTGGAGGTATGGTTAGTTGATGTGTTAGCAACTAGTTGTGGTTGTTATTTCAACTATGGTGATTGATTCTTGTCATCTACTTGATCCTATTTGTTATCATTGGATTCGGTGTTTGTGTTTGGATATTAGTTGATATAGGTTTCTTGCTTCTACATGACAATTTAGTGTGGCATCTCTTTGGAGGATCTTATCCTTCATGGTTTGGCATGATGGAGGATGAGGAGATTCTTCTTTGAGATGGTGGACACCTTGATTATTGTTGTAGGTATCTTGGAGCATATGGAGCACATGGATGTTTATATGTACATGTTGGGCATATGGATGGTTTTCCTTGATGTTTTGAGTTTACTTGTTGATCATCCCTTATGCAATGTATACAACAAGTGGGAGAATGTTGGGATAGGTGTGTTGTACACCTTGCATAACGTTGGTATTATTTAGTTATGTAAAATAAATATTTATTTGTGGTGCATCATGGGTGATGTGTTTATCCACATTAAATATTTATTTGGTGCCACTTGTAATTGTTGTATGTAACATTGGGTAAATTATTTTATGTGTGTGAGACACGTAGAGTAATTATTTATTTATTTGTAATTATTTAATTATTGGAGAAAAAGTGAAAACTTAGTACCAATAATTAAATGTGGGGCCAATGGTTTTAGTGTGCTCATGGTTTTGGGGAAGATGGTTTTACCATACCACATCTCGTTTTTGTGTGAGCTTATCTTTATAAAAGCAAACACATGGGTAGTTGTTGAGGTTGGCTTGTTGGTTGTTAGATAGGTTTGGCTTGTTTGAGCATCTCTTGCAGGTTGTATTTGTGAGGTTTTGAAGCATGGCATTTGATGTGTGGTTACATGCTTGTTCACATGGAGTGCATGTAGAGAGCTTGATGCTTCAAGGTATTCATGGAGACTCTGCATATGAATTGTAATGTTTATTGCTAAATAATACACGAGAGATGGATGCTTTTGAAGGCTGGGTTTTTCCCTCAATGAGGGTTTTCCCAGGGTATATCACCTTTGATGGTATGTTGTCTATTCTTTTACATATGGATTTTGATCACTATGTTTGCACATTAATCTCTCTTTGGGTTATGAGGAAATTGTCTATATGGCTACAAATTTCTAACATTCCTTTATCTCACTTGGTTCAAGTGTGAGATGAGTTTTGTGAATTCCTATTTAAACATGGATCTGAATTGGTGGTGATTATAGAGTCTACATGTTGTTGAAACCCATAAAGTGTGTATAAGTCATTTGCGTGTATTCATTTAAATTTATTTCAAAATGTGTGTTTACCATATTTGTGGAATATTTAATGCTTGTGTCGAAAAGATAATAATTTGCCTTGGGTGGAAAAGGGTCGATTGCATTATTTTTTTGGTCGAAGAAAATTACATGAAACTGATTGCTCTTTCGAAATGAAATTTCTAGTTGAAGTGTAAATTAATTTAATTGATTTTATTTATTGGCTATAAAAAATATCAATTAAAATTAAATTAGTTGCATGGTTATTAAATCAATTTATTAATTTATTTGTTTTGAAAATGTCATTTTATCAAAAAAGTGAATATTTGAAATAAAGAAAATAGAAAAAATAGAAAAAGGAAAAATGAAAAAAGGGATAAAAGGAAAATGGAATGTTTTATTTACTCACTTCTTATTTTTTGCATTTTTCTTTCTCAAACCCTCTCTTTTCCTCTTTTCTAAAAAATGATTTCGAGAGAAATAATGGATGGAATTACTTGAAGATGGGTTTGTATTGCTTGTCACTGGAGTGGGAATACTTGCAAGGGGATAAGAGTTGCATGGGTGTGTGTGTGTGTTGCTCGAGTGGAGGCTTCTTCCACTATTGCAAGTTTGAGAAGAGGTCATGATCTTCTTGTTGAAATTTGCTTTCGAAATAAAATCTCTTCCTTTTGCCATGCCCACATTAGGCAGAGGCATATGGCATCATGTTATAGGAATGATCTAGGTTTCAAATTTATAATTTAATTTTATAATTTTGATTTTTGAAAATATGCATTTTGAGGCCAAGTTATGGCAAAATCTTGTAAAGTCCATGTTTTATGAAATTTAGAAAAATTGATTGGAAAAGTATGTTGTTTAGTTTTGAAGCAAAAGGGAACTCTTGAATTTTTTTAAATTATTGTAATTTAAAACATAAAAAATTATGAGTTTTTAACCAATTTCACTTCCCCTCGTTCTCGTTGGATGCTGGCTAGAGACTTTAATACTTCCTTATATCCTTCTGAGAAATTGGGGGGTATTCTTGATTATTCTGATAGTATGTTTGATTTTGCGGAATTTATCAATTCCTTTTGGTTGCTGGATGTGGAGCTGCAGAATCAGAACTTTACCTGGTCTAACAAAAGAAGAGGAGTCTAATTGATACAAGTTAAATTGGACAGATTTCTTATTTCTAACAATTGGGATAACTATCACAACATGAGTCTGAAGGCTTTATCTAGAACCATGTCGGATCATAGTCCTATTCTCTTTAATTGGAAGGAGCAGCGTAAGTGTGGTCCTATCCCTTTCAGATTTGAAGCTATGTGGATTAAACATAAAGATTTTAGAAATCTTGTGGCTCATTGGTGGCAACTTCCCATTCAGGGTACTCCTATGTTTCAGCTGGTTAAGAAGCTCCTTCACATTAAACAAGAAGTTCGTGGGTGGAACAAATATAGTTTTGGCAATGTGTTTAGCCAGAAGAAAACTATCTTTGGAAGATTAGCTGACCTTCAACAGCTAATGGCTCAAGGAGGTGGTACAGATGATAGTACTCAGGAGGAAAGTGATCTAATTTTTGAATGGAAGCATCTTATGAGCAAAGAAGAAATTTTCTGGAAAACAGAAGTCCAGGGTTCAGTGGCTCAAAGAAGGGGATAGGAATACTTCTTTTTTTCATCTCTCAGCCATGAAGCATAGGAAAGCTAATTCTATTTCTAAATTATGTTTGGAGGATGGCAATGTTATCACTGAGGACAATGAGATTGGGGATCAAGCTGTGTTCTTTTTTTCAGAATTTGTTGTCGGAGCAAGTGGATATTGTTGACAATGGGCAGATTATGGATCAGTTCCTAGATAAAATCCCCTCGTTGATTACAGAAGAGGATAACATTGAAATGTTAAAACCAATTTATGAGGAGGAGGTTTGTGCTGTCTTATTTTCTATGGGTCCCTTCAAAGCTCCGGGCCCTGATGGTTTTCCTCCAATATTCTTTTAGGAATATTGGGATATTATGGGCTTTGATGTCACTGCTGTTGTTAGGGATTTCTTCAGAACTGGTAAACTTCTAAAACAAATCAATAATACTTTTATTGTGCTTGTCCCTAAAAAGCCTAAGCCTATGCATCTCTCTGATTTCAGACCCATTAGCTTATGTACTACCATCTATAAGCTATGTACTAAATTGATTATCTTGAGGTTTTAGCCTTTTTTGGATAAAATTATTTCCCCTTCTCAGAAAGGCTTTGTCCCTGGTGTACAAATTCTCGATGCTGTTATTTCCGCCCATTAAACTATCCATTCTATGGATAAGAGCAGGATCCCTGGTATGGTTCTTAAGTTAGATATCTCCAAGGCATATGATAGAGTTTCATGGAAGTTCTTGTTTAAAGTCATCAAAAAATTTGGTTTTAATGATAAAATATCCCTTCTCCTTCGAGAGGCTGTTACTACTGCTAAATTCTCTGTTCTGGTCAATGGGGTCCCTAGGGGTTTTTCCTCTTCCTCGAGAGGGCTTAGATAGGGGGATCCTCTTTCACCATATTTGTTTATCATGATGGCGGAGGCCCTGGGGAGATATGTACACTTTAAGATCACCTCCAAGGAAATTGTGGGTATTAAACCTGCTTCTTCTCTCTCCTCTATGCCTGTGCAGCAGTTTGTGGATGATACCATCCTCTTTGGTATCTCATCTATGGTTGAAGCTCGTAGGTGGAAGAATATTTTAAATGACTATGCCAAAGCTTCTGGTCAATACATAAACTTTCAGAAGAGCAATGTGTATTTTTTTAATACTCCGGATGATCTCCAGAGTAAAATCATTAATATTATTGGTTGTGCTGAGGCTAATCTTCCTGCTATTTATCTTGGTCTCCCCCTCACGGTTAAAGAGCTTTCTCAAGGATTTTGGAATGGAATTCTGGAAAGAACTCAAAAGAAGTTGGTTGGCTGGAAGGGGAAATTACTTAGTAGTGCTGGTAAACTACAGCTTTTACGAGCTTCTTTACAAGGTATTCCTACTTCCTTTCTCTTTTTAAAATGCCTAGGTTTATTGCTGACAAGTTGGAGCAGATCCAAAGAAAATTCCTATGGACATGTGTGGAAGACAAACAGAGAATGTCTTTGGTTAGTTGGGAAAAAGTTTGTCTTCCCAAATCTCATGGAGGTCTTAACATTAGATCTGTCAGGAATATGAATAAAGCCCTCCTTTCCAAAATAAACTAGAATTTGGTCCATAATAATAAAGAGTGGGGGGACATTATGCAAGCCAAGGATTTTCATGGAACTGATAACATTAGTTTCCTTCATTAGGAGGGGCTTCCTTAGGGCTTTGTTATTTGGAATAAAATGCTGAAGTCTAGAAGTTTACTCAAACAAGGACTTAGATGGAAACTGGGGAATGGTAATTCTATCAACTTCTGGGAAGACATTTGGTTGAATGATAAGGCCCTTGATGCTCAAGGTGATTATGGAGTTGTTGTTGGCATTGCTAAACAGTTTTTTGGGGCCAAAGTTTGTCATTATATTCACAATAATAATGGTATCAAGATTTGGAAAAATCTCCTGGATTGTTGTGCTCAACGCCCTGAGCTCACTCCTAGGATGCGGTCCATCCAACATTTGATGTTGGGGGTTAGAATCCCTCTCTTTCCTAGGGAAGATGAGTTGTATTGGTGGCCGGATAAGAAAGGTTGGTTTTCTATTAAGTCTGCTTACCATCTGCTAATCCCTAATGTGCATAAAAATGAGCTTTGGAGGAAAGTTTGGAATCATAAACTTATCCCTAAAATTAATATGTTTTGGTGGGCTGTTGTTCATAACAAAATCTTAACTCAAGATAATTTACAGAGGAGGGGATTCACTCTGGTAAATAGGTGTTTTCTATGTTTTGAGAAGGAGGAAATAGTCTCTCATTTATTCCTCCACTGTGATTTTGCACGGGAAATCTAGAATTCTATTTTAAGGAATTTTGGCATTCAATGGGTTTGTAATCCTGATGTTAAGGAAGTCATTGCCAATTGGTGCCCTACCTTCTCTCATCCTTGGCTTGTTGAGCTTTGGAATCAAACTCTGCCTTGTCTTGGTTGGACTTTATGGAAGGAGCGTAATAATAGAATTTTTAGGGAGACTGCCAGGGATACCTCTCAAGTCCTTCATTCTTTTTCTAAGATCCTTGTGGAAAGTGTGATCAATTCCCACATCAAAACTGCGGAAAAACCTCTTTCTCGAGAAGAAGAGCAAATTGCAACCAATTGGAGAATTCTAAACCAAATTTTGGCTCATGATAATTCTAAATAGTTGCAGAGATTAAACACCAGATGGATTCCCCCGAAGCCCCATTGGCTCAAATTAAACTTTGATGGGGCATCTAAGGTAGATGGTAAGGCTAGTGGTGGTGGGATTATAAGAGATGACAAAGGATGGCTGGTTGCTGCCTATGCTGGTGGGATGGGTTTTCAAAGAAATAATTTTGCTGAAGCTACTGCTCTTTTATGGGGGGTGAAGTTGGCTATTTCACTTGATATCCAACAATTGTATATCCATGGGGATTCTAAATTGATTATCGATGCTGTTACTAATGTGTCGACTTGTGGCTGGAAACTAAAAGATATTATAGTTGATATCTAGATCCTTATGCAGCGGATCTCTAGAGTTGATATCTCTCATATATATAGAGAGGGAAATAGGGTTGCTGATGCCCTTGCTGACTATGGCCAACAATTTTCAAATTGGCGATGTTGGCACCAAGTTAAAAATATTCCTTTAAACATAAGGGAATTAATTCAAAAGGAGCTGACTTGTCAAGGATGACTCATCATACTAAGAGAGACAGTTTGTTTCATCAGTTTTGTTGGAAGATGCTAACATGTATCTTGAAGTACGTGCTTTTATGTACTTCATTGCTCAACGTCACTTCAGTATTATTACTCCCTTGTGTTAAGGCGAGTTGCTTATTTGCTAATTATAGCGAATTCCTAATTATTATGTTCGAGCATGGGAAGGGCAGGCTTCAATTGGTTTTTCAAAAGGTGGCTCTAATTAATGATAATTTGTGCAGCCCTATTATCATAATTCCTTATCAAACTGATACTTTTACCTTTCACAATTACTCTGCGAATTTCTAGTTTTGGGGGTTCTGTGTTATTATTTGGAAGGCTAAAATGGGAGGTGATCGGATTCGAACGGAGCCTATTTCCTGTTGCGAATTCAAGGACAATGTTGTGGTCTGACACTACTGCAAGGAAGGTGGTATCAACCCTTTTCTGGAATGACTTAATGGTTATGATGAGAATCTGTCTGAACAATTTGCTCGCTCCTGGCAAAACTGTAGAGTCACTATTAGGAGAATTAGATTTGAGATTTCTGAGAAAGTTATTGCTATGGCGACTGGTCTTTCTACTAAGGGGACCAAGCTGCAAAGGAAAACGAAAGTGGTGGACCATTCTAACCAAAAGTTGTTCCTTGGGGAAGGTGAAGAACTTGTTCCCTACTAGGGAGGGTTTGAACGGGCCAAGCTGCCAGAGCCGTGGGATGAAATGTGTTTCCTTCTCATGAAATACTTCACCCTGGAGGGTCAGTTTACCAGGTTTTACAATTACCACCTTCCTTTGCTTAATCATTTTAGACGCAATGTTGATATTAGTTTCTTGTTCTATTTATTGTCTTCTCTTGAGCATTTAGTCTTTAGGACTACTGCTAAGTCAGCTAAGAAACCCTCCAAGAAACCCGTGCCCTTGCACCAAGGTCTTATCCTCTGCTTATGCAATTTCCACCTTGCTTTGGAGCTGCCTAAGCCTATCCAGGCCCATAGCGGTGATATTTCTACCAATCCTGATGATACTTCCATCTCTGAAGAGCCTAAGCCTTGCCCTTCCACTGCTTCTCATAAATTGAAAGGGGTTTCTTTTTCTCTATCCAATGAGGAGACTACCATGGTGACCGTTACGCACACTCCAACGTCTAAAGGGAGTGTGAAAAGTAAGAAGAGGAAAATAAGGGAGAAGGAAGAGGATACTGTGGGGACCCCTATAAATCTTAGCAGTACTCCTGTGGGACCTGGTGGTAAATATACTCTGTCCGCTAAAGAAAAGGAGGGTTTCTCTTTTGGGTTTAGGAGGTCGGGTAGGATTGCTGGTAAGCCTGCGCCCAAAGCTAAACTTATTGATTATTCTGAGAGTGCTTCTAATGCCTCCACTCAGAGGGATGATACTAAGGATTCTGAAGATGCTGAGGGCAAGAATGTGGATAAACCGATTGATGTTTCAGGAGGTGCTGTTGCTGACTCTGGGGACAATGCTGATGAAGGGGGGAAGATGTTTGTGGAGGAAGCTGCTGATGAGACTGAGGAAGGTGATGGCCACAGGCATGACATTGTTGCCCTAAGGGGTCGTGTGGAGAAGCTGGAACAAATAATAAGCAATGTGCTTAGGCGTACAATGTTGCTTAATCTTTCTGTGTTGCAGAATATTGGGACTACTGCTGCTGATGACAAAGAGGAGAATTTCAAAAAGTTGGATGAATTTATTGAATCTCTAGCTAAAAGATGGGAGAATGTTTCTCCCTAGTTCTATTTTATATTATGATGTCTGTTCTCTGCTACTTTATATCTATTGTCTTTAGATTGGTTATGCTGTCTTTGCTGTTTATGCTGGTTAAGTGGGTTATGTTGTAACTGTTTCAAGGCTCTTTTGTTCTTTGGCCTCTAGGGTTTCTTTTTGCTGTATTGTAAGGGTTTGGCCCCTTGTTTTAGCCTCCTTATTATATCAAAAACAATGGTGAATTTGGGGCTTTTATAGTTTTTTCTCAATTTTTAGAAATAGAAAAATTGAATTTATAACATTATTTGAATGAATTATTTTGTGGAATGAATGAGTACTCATTTAAATGTGATTCTACATCTTTTGGAAAAGTGTCATGATTTGTTGCATTGAATTCTATGCCACATCTAAATTGTAAATTTGGAGCATTAGACTTTTAGAATTGAGGTATAAAGTAGGAAAGGAGTGGGCTCTTGTTGGTGTGAACAGGGTATATTACCTAACTGGTTCCACATTAGGTCCTATTCACATTGGTCTAGTTAAGTTTACTTAGGGTACACTTATAATAGTTATCTCTTTATGTCTCAAGTAATAAGATTAAGACACTTGTCATAATCTTATGTTGTCCTAAGTTTAACCTTGGCCTATATAACTAAGGGCTTATTATTGTAATTTAACATTCATGTATAATCATGTATATTGTTTATTTGCATGTTTTGATAGAATAGAATCATTCATTCATGCTGGGTCTCTCTTGTGCTTTCATTGAAGCTCCTAGATCTTAGGTGGCTATCTTCATAGCCAACTCTTACATGGTAATAGAGCTTGTAGGATTGATTTATGTTAGTAGTTTTGAGATTTCTAAGATGAAAAACTTGGTTGATCTTGAAATTTTGAGTATGCTCTTCTCTTGCACCATGTGATGACCTAGAGAATTAGAAAAACTTGATACAAATACTAGATTTAGGAGGATTTCTTCTTTGTGGCTTTATATTTTAGGTTCATTTTGGAGCATATTGGTGCAAATATGAGCTCACCGTTGAGTTCAAAGTGTCCAAGAAAGTTAGTTTAGACATTTGATTTTTACAAATTAGACATTGGAGGAAAGA
The DNA here is from genome assembly GCA_027924645.1 of Cunninghamia lanceolata. NCBI lineage: Eukaryota > Viridiplantae > Streptophyta > Pinopsida > Cupressales > Cupressaceae > Cunninghamia > Cunninghamia lanceolata. Next base: position 15,328,378 of record BSBN01000193.1, read on the forward strand.
TATACAAGGGTTTGAAGTTGGGAGGTGGTTGCTAGATCTAGGAGGTAGCTACATTTTTGGAGCATTTTGAGTCAAATCTAACCCCTCCATTGCATATAGAAGGCCCAAGAACCTAAGGATCAATTTTTAATTCATCAAAATTGAACACTTTTACCCCAAGCCATCAAAAAATAAAAATAAATAAAAAAGGTATATGGTACTCGATTGTGGTAGGTCTGCAAACCTAACCATGGGTACCTATACCCCTGGTACCATTAATTGAAGGAACACCTTAATAGGCACAAGCTCCCTTTCTCAATCATAGGAATTATCGTTTGGCAAAGTCTAAACGACTGACCGTAACATAAATTTAGTTGGGCACTGTTTAGACCACTCGCCTCAATTAGTAAACAACTCTCCTCCATTGATAAACCATCTTTTAGTGATCATAAGTTGTTTCCCATACTCATACAAATGGTTTCAAACCCTACAAGTGGTATTCCATAGATACATGCAATTTTGACAGTACAACAATGGTTTACTACACATACAAAGGGCGACTTCAAGCACATACGAGCGGTTTTAGGATATTATAAGGTAGTTTTAAAAAACATAAGGCGATTGGGCATTCCTAGAGCATATTCCATCCACAGGGTGAATATTCCATCAACTTTTGTTGATGTCATCAACTCTTCTCCCTGTCTAGCCCCCTACTCCAATGCAATTTTGGTTTTGACACTCCAACTTTGAAGGTCTGGTTCTTAGTCATATGGGCTCCTCTTTATGAGTAATTATTTTTTATTTGGGGAAAAAATTTGTAGGCTTCATAGTGGTGCAATCAATTTTTAATTTTGGTTTCTAGTTTTTCCATAAATTGTAGATTTCCACAATTGTTGCTAAGTAGTTCTCATTTTGGGAACTTCCGAGGCTCCGTTTGGGCTCATACAGTAACATTTTCTATTTTTTTTAAATACATTATTTTTTGTGTAATTCCTAGTGATGTAATTAGATTGATCTCATTTCACATCAACATTATACTTTTAATTTGTGGCCTAATTTAGTATTTACAATGTACTAAGATCAAGACCATTTTGTTGATTTTTTCTAGTGGAAATTGTAATCACACTAAATATAAAGTGCCAAGATCATATTTTTTGGGGGGATCTCATTTATTTAGTTATAGGGGTGTACTTAAGTTGTTTCATTTTTTGTATTCTCATACATACATCATGGGTCAAACCCAAATTGCTCCACTAACTCCATGCAGTTATCATGGGTGGAAAAAACAAATGGAGATACATCTAATGAAATTAGGTTTATACCAGGTTACAATGTGTATAGAACTTGAACCAACAATTGTTGTAGAAAAGAGAAAGTGGTATAATAGATGTGATGAAGCCTATAGAACATTATGCATGTCTATTTCTCTTGATCTCCTTTTTCACATTGAGTCTTGCACTACACCAAATCAAATATGGACTACATTAGAGAGTGCCATGCCCAGATTTCCCATGTGGTTAGAACACACAACACACGTGTCATGTACACATTTGTCATGTGGTCATGACACAAAAAAATCAAAAACTTTTCCACACGTCTCTAAAATCCCCTTGCGTGCAACATGCGCGCTTGGTGGCATACACACAAAGGCGCAAAACATCAATCAAATCTCGGGGTAATGCGAACACATTTCACAACCCATGTGAAATGTAAGCCTACTAAGGGGGTATGTGATGCAAAGTGCGTCGCTAAGAGGGTTGATTCCAAAGTAGGAACTAACCCTAGGGTTCCTAGATGACGTGATGTGATTTCGACAAGTATCGAAATCTAACCTTAAGGAACTATAACATAAATAACATTAAAATAATTCCATCTAAGACTTAATTAAAGTACTCAATCATAATTAATACGATAAGGTAAAAACATGAACTAAATCACTTAATTAATCCTTTCACTAATCTAGGAAAAATCCGGTAGCATAACACCGCCTCATTACACATGGGAAAAATTAAATTAAAATAAAAATAAAAATCTTCACTAATAGCCTTTTCGACAATATAATTAAAAACTAAATACACCCATTAAATTAATTTACTCTACCATTTCCTCATTTTCCCCAAGACAATATAATTAATAAAATTAATCACATTAACTAGAGAAAAGTAATAAATTAAAAATCACATTTAAACTATGCACTAGTTAAAATAGATTTAAAAGGGTCTAAATTAAATAAATTTCATAACATAATATCCCGATAACCAAACCCCATTAAAAATAACCCACTAAATTTAATTAAAATCCTAGGATTGAATTAAATCCACTAAACTTTTTTTTAGGTCATACTTTCCTTAATTAATTTTAAAAGGCAATAAAAAAAGTTTAAAATCCCTAAAAAGATGAAAGCTTTTCATTTGCCTCCAAGTCATGTTCACAAAAGGGAAACTAATCCTTTTATTTATTTATTTATTCATTTCAAATTAAATACATTATTAAATAACCATACTTCAATGTTTCAACATCACCAAGGTAATAAAACAACCACATTAGCTAAAGAAGGATAATTAATTAAAACTACATTTAAGTCCAAACACTAGGTTAAATGGGTGGGGAGATATTATTTAAATTGAATTCCATAATACAATAATAATAATAAATTTTCTCACCCAAACCTAAATAAAATAATCTACTAAATTAAATTAAAAGGCCTCAGGTTAAATTAAACCCACTAAACACCTACTTAAGTCACACTAACCCTAATTACTCTCTATGAGGTAAAATAGTTTTAAAAAGGCAAAAATTAGGTTTATAAACTCACCACATCATTTAGCTTATCTCATTTGTTTAGGTTTCAAAAATGGGATGAGGGAAGTAGAGGTATGTGCAACAATAATTTGTTTAACTCTTTTTTTTTTCTTCTACCATTTCATTCTTTTTCTTTAAACCTATCTCATTCTCTTATTTTGTTTTCTAATTTCTTTCTTCCTCTTCAAACCCTAACCCTATTTCTTTTTTTGCTTTCTAATCTCACTAGTTTTATTTTCTTTTGCCATAGGTTGTAAGATTTTGCCATGGAGCTTCTCTGGTTTTAGTATACGTGATTTTGTGCAGGATATAAATATATTTTTACATAGCCATATATATATATGATGATAAGGATTGCAGGGCCGAAATACCAAATGAAGAGGGAGTTTCAAGTTTAATGCAGACGAAAAAAAAGGAGGAACGACATGGGAGGAGGTTCCATAGCGTCGATGGTGCTTAGAGCGGCTCCCAATAGTCAAGAAAAGGAAGAGAGGGGTGGCCTCCCCGCCCACCCCTCCACAGAGGTCTATGGAGGGGTGGACGAGGGGTCCGTCCCCCCTCCCAACCACCATTCTCAAGGGAAAGCAAAGGCAGCGGCGGCCTTGGCCGCCGCCACCTCCTTTAGTAGTTCTCTTTTTTTTGTTAACAAAAACTTCAATAAAAATAGTCGCTGCCCTAAAATCGTTGGAGAGACATACTTTAAATTAAATGCTTTTTTTATTATATGGTTTGGTTTATAATATATATATATATATATATATATATATATATATATATATATATATATATATATATATATATATATATATGGGAAATTTATTCAATGCCCAAATTTTTTTCTTCTATTAAAATAAAAACAATGAATGTGCATTATAAAAAAACAAGATAAATATTTAGGTTTTCATATATATATAAAATGAACAACTACATGATTTATATCACAAGATTATTTTTCTCTACAATTGCATTTTCACATTATTTCTTTTTTGTAAACTACAAATGAAACATAGTTACTCTTTCCTTTCAACAATCAACATATGCATTTAAATGGTGAGAATAGAGAGTAGGAAGAGAGGTAAGAGAGAGTTTTCTTTATTCATTCATAACTAATCTTTCACAATACCATGTAAGGAAATAAAACAACTAAGTCTTCATTTTCAAATGAATGGAATACATATAAAAATATATTTTCTTTTGTTTCCCAAAGAAATACACAACAAGAAATATATTCCCACAAAACTTCCCATCACTTTTACATAGCCACAAGGCCATGGCTACCAAAATGCCATACAATACAAATACACCAAAATCAATTTTCTTCCAAGTTCACCAAAAGTCCAAGACCACCAAACCTGCAAAAATCACAAGAAGGTTTCTACATGCCCATGGGAGCTCACCTCCCAACCATAGACTTGAACACAAGTCACCCCCGAGCTTGGAGGTCACCCATATGACCACCTATTCAAACCACAACAAGGATTTAACAACAAAAATCACTCACACCAAACATAAATACACCCTCCCAAAGATTGCACATAACTAATCCATATAACTTGGATTTTGGGGGTAGGAGAGTGGACTACTCTCAACTCAAGGGGGAAAACCCATATCACCAAAACATAATAATGCTCAAAAATCACAAGGCCTCCAGCCTTAATATCACAAAGTATCAAGAATCTCAAGGCACTCTTGCCTTCACCAAATATCTCAAATGCTTCACAATACACTCCCATGGCCAACCACACCTCTAAAATATAGTGAGGTTACCCCCGAGGAGATTCACTCCTCTCCCACCCCAAAACAAGATGAGCTCTTCTCAATGGAGAGCATCATCAAACACCCAAAATAAAAACCCACACAACACATACACAAAAATTCAAGATGCACAAAACAAACATCACATAATGAAAGTAAATACATAAGGAAGGTATATAGGCTTGGGTGCTTACCTTATAAGCCCGAATCTGGCAAGGGTTTGATGGAGAGCTCCCAAGTCTCCCTCTAATCTCCTTTCCTCCCAATCCTCCAACTCTAGCTATCTCTCTCAAATCCAAAAATTACAAAAGAAAACTAAAAATGAAGAACCCTCTCCCTCTCTCAAAGATGGAGTTTAATAGGCTAAACCAAAGAGCCTTGAGGAATGAGAAGGTGGCACATGTCACCTTCTCCTTCCTCCTCACAATCCACTCACAAAACCCCAAGGGATGAGGAGGTGACACATGTCATACTCTCATCCCACAAAGCCTCACACTCTCACACATGTGTGAGAGCATAGTAGAGAGGGGAATCCCACATGGAAGACTCCATAAGGATAAGGATAAGACACATGTCATTCTCCTATCCAATAAGGCAAACCCATTCCCTCAAGGATGTTCTCACACATGTGTGAGAGCATAGGAATGAGGTCTCTCACACTTGAGGAACTTGAAAGCTTCCCAAGTCTTCAAGACAAGGGAGACCTTATCCTAAGGAAGTGGAGTTGGTCATGGTGGATTCTTGGCTTGTCCACCACCTCATCCAACTTCAAATTTTGTCACTTAACTTCAGGTTCAAGTTAAGGTGACCAAAAGAAAGTTAAACTAAGGTTTCACATGTTCAAATTGGTCCTAGACCCTAGGGGTATGACCTAGGGTCATTATTTGACCAAAATAAACACCAAGGGGTCCATAAATTCACATAAAAAGGTCCAATAATAAAAAAACACCAAAATAGTGCAACTCAACATTACAATTCACAACACATCAATAAATCAATTAAAAAGGGTAAACCCTAATCAAATAAACATCAATTAAAAACATTACAAATCAACATGCTCCATCACAAATGACCTTGGTCCCTCTTGCGACTAGTTCAACTAAACATGGATATCACATAGGGTTACTGGAATGACCTCCAATTTTCCATGGGCATGGAAAATTACCTACACACTTCCACAAATGGATCAATAACACATGTTCATCATAGCCGAAGAGAAAGGAAATGCACACACCCACACAGAGTCGCATAATCACCTATATCCTCACTTATTCACACGCTATCATTTACATGATTCATAATTCATTCTCATTTCTAATAATAAAATTTAGGATCATACACTGCATAGTATTTCATCAATTTACTCATCAACCAAACATTTCAATTACATCAAATTAACCTCGTATTATACATCATAGAATCAATTGTAATCTCACATGTATAGCTATAACATCATCACATCATATTCCATAATTTGAAACAAGGTATAAGGTAAGTCCATGAATGTCTGAATCTATGGGGTCAACAACCCCTAAAATGTCTACATGACAAGATACTCTGAACAATAAGTCTCATAAATAAAACAAGAAGTACAACAAATGGTAGCCTCACATTACAACACTAAAGGTTCTAGTTTAAACACAACAGGTGATAATCCAAACAACCCCAGCTAGGGTGTGCATCACATACACCTACCCAACTAACACAACGCCTTATACAAAAGGTCCACACAACACTACATAGCCTCGAAGATAGGGACACACTACCATAAGTCAAGCCCTTAGCTTGGCGAAGCAAAACAACATGGTCTAAAAGTGCAACTAATCCAGTCGCACAAGGGTGGGCCTCACAGAGAGTCTATTTGGAAAGTAAGATACTATGAGAAGTTTTAAATTAGAGAATGAACTCATTGGTTTAATCCTAAAGACTTTGACAACATCCAGAACTTCTTCATCAAACTTAAATCACATAGATTATAGTTGAAACAATGTGGTATTGAGAAAGAGGACACTCGATTGATTCATTCCATCCTTGCCAAACTTGGTCTTGATTATTTAGTTTTTGTTTCTACATTTTATGCTACTATGGATGCTTTTGGTACTGTTATGTATGAAAATGGGGTTCAAAGAAAGTTGTATAGTGTATAGTTAATTAGATTCAATCAAACCCTTCTTTCACACATACATTCAAGGACATAGATCGAGCTAAGTCACAACTGTGATAGAGGACTCAACTACAGGTCTAATGTCACTATGAGATGCTTGGAAAGATATAATAGATTGATATTTTTTTAAAACCCTAATTATGCAAAATTGTAAACAAATAGATGAAACCCGACAAATGCTTGCACAAGAAGGCACTAAATGCAGATTAGATACATACCAGATTTCAAATTCTGAAAAGTGGAAACTTCAGGGACAAAAGAGTGGGTGCCCTTGTCCAATGTAGTGCTTTTTCTAGGGGCTCGAGACTAAAATGTGCTTCAGACTGTGACCTATTCAAAGATTCTCAACAGTGCTAAATTGGAGGACAAATGAGTGGGCACTTGTGTCTAATCAGGGATATTTTCTATCATTTTCTTTAGATCTAGAATTTTTATGCTCTGCTCTGATCTCTTGCAACTCCTCTTTGCAAGATCTGACACCTGTAACCTACAATCACAAGAGAGGGGTTGGGGGTTGTGGTGTTTAGGAGCTTGCCTCGGTCAAGCCTCGGAATGACATTCAAGCCTTCCAACACCGTTGTTAGATAGAGAGTATGTGTCATTGGTGGACAGAGGCAAAAACAAATGATATGATAAATTTATTGAAACATAAAGTAGATGTCACCTCAGAGGTGAAGCTCTCACGGGGAAATGAAGATCTTTCACACCATGAGGAGATGGATTGATGAAGATAAATCTGCAACAAACAAGTACAAACACAACACAATACTACTCTACAATACAATGAAAGCCTTGAGTATCCATAACATAAGATCACAAGTTCACATTATCCATCTAGGTGTAAAATGAAGTCATTAATCTACTTAAATATGCATTCCCACTAAACTTTCATAATTCAAACTTGAGATGCTGACAAGGAAAACTTGTTTAACGGTCACAAGCTGACGTTCAAATTTGGGACCCCAACAAAATAGGGCTGGACTAGGGCGCAGGCGCCCAAGTCTAGGGGCATATTTTGGGTCCAAATTAAGCTTAAGGTTCAACTCTATGTCCCATTTGACATGGGTTTCAGGGGATTTTTCTTCGGGATTCATTTTTAACATGCATGATTAAATCTACGGGACCTGGGAGCTAAACTTAAGAGGTAAAAGTCCTAGAGGGACATTTTACGACATAACATTTAGTCCCCACTTTAATGTATGTATGATCTTATGACCCATACATGCATTAAAGTACAGTTGAAAACACATCAAACATGCCAAGCACTTAAAGCTAAGGCATACACCAAGATTGAGGAACTATTTCTGGCTCCCAGTCTCAGGTAAGCACTAGAAAACACATCACAAACATACAATACACAATGAAGATAGTAGAAAGCATGCAAGATGCGAAGAAGACAATATTGAAGACATGCAAAACATGATGAAGACATGATGAATACAATGATATAACATTTTTATATATAAAATGAAAAGCATGAAATACAAAACCTAAAGTGTAGTGAGTACGCTTTACACTACACAGGGGGAAAACATGCCATACAAACCAAAGTGTAGGGGGACTCATTGCCACACCCTTTACACTACACTAGGGGAAAACATGCCATACAAAACCTGAGTGTAGGGGGGACTCATCGCCACACCCTTTACACTACACATGAGGGTAAACACACCATACGAAACCTAAGTGTAGGGGGACTCATCACCACACCCTTTACACTACACATGAGGTAAAACACAGGAAAGACACATAGAATACACGAGCATCGTATAACATGCCATAGATATACTATAGATCTTAAACACGACAAACACGGGTGATGGAAGGATCTTATTGCTAAGTCCTGCCATCTCAAACACGTTGTAAACACACCTGATGATTGGGTTTATGCCACAACAACTGCCAAAGACACGCTTAAGCAAGGATATTCTCAAGATCCAACCCTGCCTCTGCAAAGGATTTTTTGCAATAAAAGGATGTGCACTAGCTCAAGAGATACACCATCACGCCTTCTGCAGAAGGGCTTTTGAATAAAAGGATACACACTAGCTCAAGAGATACATTATCCTGCCTCACATAGAGGGCTTCTTTAATAAAGGATATGCTATCCTGCCTCATGGAGGGGGATTTTTTATTGCAATATAAATAAAGATGTGTACTCACACCGGAGATACAACATCTTGCCTCACAAAGAGGGCTTACAAACACACTTTGTTAGTACCAAAATCACCAAACATATATCATTATATATGCCCCCACCTTAAGGTGGTTGATGTTGGTATCAGAGCGAAAGGTCACGGGTTCGAATCCCCTCGGGTAACACTGGGGGGAGTTTGTTGGCAAATGGTCACCGCTCCCTGTGGGATTCGTGACATGGACTAACCACCTCATGTGGATTCATTAACTCTAGTGCTTGTATTAGAAATTGATAGGTTGGCCTTTTGGTTTAACGGCAACCATGGGCCAATAATTGGTATCAGAGCCAAGTTCCTCTAAAGAGAGCCTAACAACTTGAGGAAGATCTAAGATGTCTTATAAGAAGGAAGCTCTACATTTTGATGGGACAAATTATGCCCTCTGGAAGGTACAAATGAAAATCCATCTTCTTTGTCTTGGTTATAGAGTATGGAAAGTTGTAGAAATAAAATACACCATGCCTCAAAATGGTTTGACAACTGAAGATGAAATCAAAGAATATGAGGTAGATGTCAAAGCAAAGGGTGCTCTGTTAAGTTCCTTAAATGACTCAGTGTTGACAAAAGTTGTGGACCTTGAAACTGCAAATGAAGTATGGGAGAAGCTAAAAAATATGTATGAAGGAGATGATTCTGTAAAATATCTTCAAGTCTATTTCACTTTCAACCATTGCCTTGAAAGATTTGAACTTCTCTAGGGCTTTTGATTTGTCTATTAGAAAAGTAACCCAAGTCATTCTAGAATAATCATCAATAAGCAACATGAAATACCTATCACCCTGTAGACTTCTCACTCTTATAGGACCACATAAATCTGTATGCACTAGATCCAACAATCTGGTAGAAAATTGTTCTTTGCTTTTGAAACTTGTTCTTGTCTGCTTTCCCATCTGATATTCCTTACAAATTGTGTTTGAGGGTTTCACAAGTTTTGGTAAATCTCTCACAATCTATCCTGAACTTATCTTTACTAGATTATCAAAGTTCATATGACACATCCTTCTATGCCACAACCAACTTTCATCTGCCTGAGATAATAAACAATAATCATTAGTTCCCTTCAATTGATAGATGTTACCTTTTGTCTTCTTACCAGTAGCAATCACAGTTCCAGAGCTTTCCATGATCTTTCACCCATTATAATTGAATCTTAGATCATATCCTTTGTCACACATGTGACCAACACTCAAAAGATTATGCTTCAAACCCTTCACATACAGAACATTGTCAGTATTATGCTTTCCATCAAATGAAAATAGATCATTTTCCACAAATCTTACTAGTTGCATTATCTCCAAACCTAACCAATCCCCCATCATACTTTTCAAAACTTACAAACTTACTTTTGTCACCAGTCATGTGATGTGAGCATCCACTATCAATAATCCATTCATCCTTATCTTTCTCAACCTAAATAGCCAAAGCACTCTCTTCTACTGGTTTTTCATCTTTCACACAACTAGCAGAATTAGTAGACACATGATCTTCTTTAATAGCAATAAACAGACACTCATTTGCACTAGTACTAGCATCATCAGTCACACCTTCATCATCAAAATCTCTGACATAGTAGTATTTCTTTGGAACTCTAGGTTTGCTTTCAAAGATTGAACCAAAAACTATGAATGAAGCATGCAATGATGAAAATTGGGTAAAGGCAATGAAGGAAGAACTGTTGTAGATAGAAAAGAATGAAACTTGGGAATTAGTTCCCAGACCTGCTGACAAAATATTATTGGAACTAAATGGGTCTTCAGGAACAAGCTGAATGAAAATGGAGAAGTTGTAAGGAATAAAGCAATACTTGTATGCAAAGGATATTCTCAAATTGAAGGGATAGATTTTGAAGAAACCTTTGCCCCAGTAGCTCAGATTGAAGCAATCATAATGTTTCTGGCATTTATAGCTCATAAAGATTTTAAGGTATATCAGATGGCTGTGAAATTTGCCTTCCTGAATGGTGAGTTAGAAGAGGAAGTATACATTGAGAAACCAGAGGGATTCAAATTGTCAAATTAAAGTGATATGGTATGCAGGTTGAAGAAAGCATTATATCAACTCAAACAAGCTCCTAGATCCTAGTATGCAAGGTTAGACATGTATTTGTTGCAATTGGAATTTAGTAAAGGCACTACAGATAGTAATCTGTACTTCAAAATCAATGATGATCAAAATTTGATTGTTGAGGTCTTTGTTGATGACATTATCTTTGGAGGAAATGAAGGTCTGTGCATAAGGTTTGCCGGTGAGATGAAAAGTGAATTTGAAATGTCCATGTTTGGTGAAATGAATTTCTTTCTGGGTCTGCAAATTAATCAATCAGATAAAGGAATCTTCATATCTCAGTCTAAGTATGTGAAAGAGTTGTTGAAGAAGTTTGGGATAGAAGACTCTAAACCAGTGTGTAATCCCATGGTGACAGGTTGCAAGTTGAGCAAAATTGATGAATCACCTAAGGTTGATCAGAAGAAATACAGATCCATGATTGGAGGATTGCTTTATCTAACACAAACTAGACCAGATATTATGCATGCAGCCTATCTTGTTGCAAGATTTCAAGCTGATCCAAGAGAATCACATGTTATGGTAGTTAAGAGAATCTTGAGATACTTGAAAGGTACTTCAGATTATGGCTTATGGTATCCAAAGGACAATGATTTCTCTCCCAGTGCTTATACAGATGCATATTAGGCCGAAGATGTTGATGACATAAAGAGTACAAGTTGAGGTTCCTTCTTCTTAGGTAGCAGACTAGTTTCATGGGTGAGTAAGAAACAAGACTCAATCTCTTTGTCAACTATAGAAGTAGAATATATTGCATCAACATGTTGCACTCAAGTGCTATGGATGAAGCAGACATTGAAGGATATCAGAGTTGTGTATTATGATCCAATTGCAATCTTTTGTGACAATACAAGTGCCATAAACATATCAAAGAATCCAATAATGCATTCAAGGACAAAGCATATATCCATAAGATTTCACTTTATGAGAGAAAAGGTGTCAGAGAATGAAGTTAAGTTGGAGTATGTATCTACAAAAGATCGCATTGCAGACATTTTCACCAAGCCTCTGCCTAAGGATACTTTTGAGTATCTCAGAGAAAAGTTAGGGGTTATCAACCCTCCTGCTCTGAACTAAGGTGCACAGAAGTGCATCAATCTAGTGGTGCTTGCAGATTCATTCTTTAAGCTAGATTCATGATTTGGTAGCTACATCTCAGGGGGAGTAGCTAATGAGATTAGTAAGTATTACAATATTGTTAGATCAGAGCAATAGAGTGCAAGTATGTGCCCTTTGCCATTGATGTCAAAGGGGGAGAGAAATCATGTGAAAAACTCAAGGGAAGAAAGAATGTAGATGTGTAAAGAGAAAGGGGGAGAATCTTGTCTTGATGGTGGTCTTTTCAGATTTTCACATCATATGTTGCCATCAATGACAAAGGGGGAGATTGTTGCAAGTATGTGCCTAATCGGTGTTGTCATTGGTGTCAATTGTATCCTATGTTACTATTTGTTTAGAAGTTGTAGACTAAAAATTTGGATTAGATGAAATGATGAAACAAAGACATGCATTACCCAAACCCAAACCTTCAATACACCTCGAATGATATGCATAAGATGACGGCTTGATCGATACCTGTAAGATGATGGATGCAATATGATGAAAGATGCAAGATGGAGATAGAAATGGATGCAAGAGAGAGATTGATGGATATGGTTGAATGTTGGTTGCTCAGGATTTTGGCAGCATAACAGTATGAAATTAGATTGCATCCTCCTAAATGGCTTAGAGGAGGCTAGGTTAATAGGAAAGACCTAGTTACAATGGATGAACAAGATCGATTAGGGTTTGGAAGATATGAATGGCCAGGATCGATTAGGTTTCCTTGTACCTCAAGAAAGCATAGTCATGTGACAAGTGTGCGAAGGAGAATGAAAGGAATCTAATTCAAATATTTTATTTGAATTAGCTTGCACATGGGAGTTGTATTAAATGCAAGATGTACTACCCCACATGAGACAAATAGGAAAGTGGACAAGTGTCAGATTGTGATAAAAGGAATCTAATTTAAATAAAAGATTATTTAAATTAGTTTGACATGTGAAGGGATATTAAGTGGAAGATGGAGACATGTGACATGTGTTGCAATGTGATGAGAGATGAGGGGTTTATTTAAATTTTTAGTTTGAATTATGTGAGACATGCGAAGGGGTATTATTAACTAAACAAATGGGACTTATTTAGTTAATTGGAATGTGATTAAGTGGGATTAATTAAATAAAGTGAGTTTATTTAATTAATTAAGAAGGTGATTAAGTTGGACAAATGGGATGGGGAATTAATTAAATAAATTAAATAATTAAGAAGGTGATTAAGTTGGGCAAATGGGATGGGGAATTAATTAAATAAATATAATTTATTTAACTAATTGGCTAAGTGATTAAGATGGGATTAGGAGTGGGGTAAGTGGGATTTGTGAGTAGGATGAGGTTGGATGACCTAGGACCTAGGGCAAAACACACAAGGTCATGTCGACAAGGTGTTATGTCGAGACATGGACAAATTTTAGTGTCTACAAAAGCTTTATATGTTAGGATTTTGAGAAAATTTGCCCCTCTGAAAGAAACAGAGAGTTGCAGTGAATTGTAGTTAAGACAGTGTGTTGCATACTGAAGAACAGTCTTGAAGATTAATCCACATTTCTTGTAGATTACAGATCTTGATCTGCGGATTGGAAGTTACTTAGAGGCATGTCTGAACATGCTAAATCCTAAGTTTGAGCCTCTGGCATGAAGAATTGAGTGAGTTACATTCACCAGAGTAAAACCTGCTTTTTCTGATTATTCACTGGTGACAAGGAGAAATTATTTTGCTTCGCATTCCTCTGCATTGAAGTATTTTGCTCTGTGGTTCTAGAGGGAAGTCTGGGGTGATGATAAGTGCCTACAACTCGAATGGTTCATGATTTCATGGTCCGCAAGTTATCTTTATTTTATGACAGTTGAAGACAGTGAAGTTCATGTGCTCTAGTGTGAAGAATCTCATGGATAAAGTGGTTAGAGTTTGTGTGGTTGTTCCTGGCAACTACAACGTGCTTGTGGATGTCTCCTGATCATGTTCCTACCTTTGCATTGGTCCATGAGGAGTATTTCAGATCAGAATTGAAGATTGCGTGTAACTAGTCTTAGTTGACTTGGTTAATTCCAATGATTGTGGAGATTCATAGAAGATTGTACAAGCATGTAACGACGTAGAAGATTGTATTTGGGTCCTTGCTAAGGCACGATGTGATCTTCCTATAATTTTATGTCTTCTCCTTAGCATAATTTGTATCGGGTCCAAACCTATTATGATGTAACATATGTTTGCCGACCTTGGAGTTTGCTCCAAAGATTGATGATTGTAATGCTGACCTTGATGATTGTTCCAAGGTTGATGTAGAGTATAAATATTTGCAATTGAGTTGTGAAAATGAATGTGAGTGCCAAAGATGAGAAGATAAGTTGGAAGTAAAGTAAAGAGCAGAGCAGAGGTGTTTGTGCTTCAATGGAACTGAACCTTGGCATGGAGTAGATGCTGTTATCTCATTTCAACCTTTTGGCAGTGAGCCTTTTTCTTGCAGTGAGCATTCTGGGCAGTGAGCCTCCCTTTGCAATGAGTATTTTGGGCAGTGAGCCTCTAATTTTTGGTATTGACATAACATATATTTATGTGGGCTAACACGGACCATGGTTTTTATCTTTTAGGGTTTTCCACATAAAAATCTGGTGTCGTATGTGTTGTTTGTACTTTTGTGTTATGCTTCTCATTCTATGCTTTCATGGTTATATCTAAACATAAGTGATTGATAAGTTAAGGATTGAACTTGGTTAAAAGTTTTAGGACAACTGATTCACCCCCCCTCTCAGTTGTCTAGTGTAGTTCAACAATTGATATTAGAGTGAAAGGTCACGGGTTTGAATCCCCTCAGGTAACACTAGGGGGAGTTTGTTGGCAAATGGTCAGCACTCCCCGTGGGATTTGTGACATGGACTAACCACCTCCCATGGATTCATTAACTCTGGTGCTTGTATCAGAAATTGATAGGTTGACCTTTTGGTTTAACAAAAATTGTGGGCCAATAGATGTCATGTACTGATATCAAGCACATTAAGGTAGAGAGAAAACACGCAAGGAAACAAAAACTTTCGCAAAGCCCATGCCCCCAAGGTGACATGTGCTCATGATTGTCGAATGTTCCCAAAAACACATTGATAAGATATGCTAAGATAAATAAAAAGATGGTTAGGAAATCTTACTCTAAGATAACAACCATATCATATCATAAAAGCTATGCATGAAGATAGTTACATCAAGGACCAAGGCTATACTACAGGTTCGGAGCCGATTATAACCGTTGGGCTATACTATAGGTACTTTGGAACCGAGTGTAGCAACAAGGTGAAATACCAATCAAAGTGTACAAGAGCAGATTGAGTGGATTGTAAAATGTTAGTTACAAGAAATTATATAAGATGATACATCAGACGGAGTGATTCTACTAGTCAAGCATCCGATATATATATAAATCAACCCCATTGTCATGTATGGACTAGGTCCATATTTTCTTTGCTTGTTGAAGGGACACATGGTCTGTATCAGTATTTATTTGTTTTCGTCATTCACCGAATCACTAGAAGAAGGTAAACAATCAAATGAGAGAGGAGAACAAGTGCCTTAGGAAGACCACATAGGAGGATACCCCCAAAACACCCTCTACAATGCTATGCCCCTAAGGCACGACACACAATAATAAAATAGAGGAGAGGAACAATAGAAGAATGATTATACAAATAGAAAAATGGTCACAATAGAGGCGGTCTCCCAGTATCCTTGACCTTACAAGAGTATCAAGGGTCACCCAAGGAGGCCTAAACAACACATAACACATCACGGGGAAACACAACACATAAGAGAAGGTCACGTAAGTGAGCATAGGCATCCTACGACAAAGGTGACCAATAGGGTTAGAAATACTTACCTCTGCATACAACCGAGCTAGCAGTTATCATCGAGCAAGTCATCTTCCTCCCAATCTCAAATGTCGGAGGAAATAGGTACATAGGGGACAAGTGCCCATTTAGATTCCTTATCATTTACCTTATCAACCTTGGGCTCTTCTTGGTTTGCTTCAATGTTAGATGGTTCAATGTTTTCTTGTTGAGGAGATGAATTGTTTCGAGCCAAAGCTTGTATTCTCTTCATTCTTTCTCTAGCTTGTCTATTTCTTCTTGTTTTATTGTTGATATCTTCAAAAGCAATCTCATGTGTTTTCATAGGTTTTTGTATCTCAGAGGAAGAGGTAGATGTGCGATTAACTCATGGTGATGGATGGTATTGTTTTCTATGGTTTTCTCTCGATCCTTATAGGGATGAAGGAGGAGGAACCCCAACATATATCCCTTTTACTTTCGGTCTAGGGTGTTCTTGTAATGTCAGTTGCTCTTTAGGTGTTGTTTGTTGAATAGGGGGACCAATCAATCTAGATAATAATTGTGCTTTGTAACACTGATATTCCAAGAAACATTGATATGTTCATGGTTTAGGTTCTTCAGTAGGTTTGGACCAAAAGTAATAAAGGATGAAGTTCTTTTGAGTGACCATAGGTTGCCATCGACTATGGTGAATGGTATGTGTACTCCCATGATGAGAAAACTTTAAGCAGTTATGGATTGTTGAAGGAATAGCTTTCATAGCCTTGAGCCATGGATGGCCTAGTTTCACACGGAAGAGGTCAGATATTGGGATAATATCAAATGTTTGTTCCAAGGCTTTGTCAAACACTCGGACCACTAAAGCAATCTTCCCTATAGCCCAGAGAAGAGCTCCATTATGCATTTTTATCATCATGTTGGTATGTTCATAAGTTTCTTGTATCAAATTGTTTGAATAGAGGAACTCTTCCATAGCAATGTTAGTTATGCAGTTTGGATCAACAAGGGCTCCTTTTACGGAAGTCTCCATAATGCTAACTTCAATGTAAAGGGAACCTTCGACATTCCCTATTGTTCTATCATGTGGTGTGAATTTAATATTAGGTTCAGGGATCTTCCTTTTCCTATTAGGATGAGGAGGGAGCATAGCATTATTTTTATGATGAAAAGCCATATACGTGGGACTATTTCACACCTAAAACACTTGTTTGAGGGAAATGGTAAAAATACACACAAAGTTCATAACAAACAAAGTGGATAGGAGGAAAGTGTACAACACAACAAGGCCCAATTGATGGTGTTAAAGGTTTTGGTAAAAAAAATGTGAAAAGGTGTGTAAACAAGTAGTGTTGAAATACACACTGTGTAATTAAGAATATGCCAATTTTTGCACAACAATATGAAATGAAGCAAAATATTCAAATGACAAATGAATATATGTTTGAATATGAGTGCAAAATCTAAAATGCAAGATGTTTAAGATGAATACAATGAAACAACACCAATTTATGCTTATGTATGCAAATGCACAAAATATGTAATGAAATTAGGATAATGATGAGGGGCAGAAAATTAAAACCTTTTAATCAGTCAAATAATGCAGCAAAATTTTTCACAACACACCAATCTTATAATGCTAGATGAAAGATTAGCTAAAATGTAGTAAAAATGCAAGGCTTTTTGAAACCCTATTAGTGAAATTAAGCCATGAAACTATGTGAAATGATGAATGAATGGAATATAATCAGATTTAATGTGTAAAATAACTCAAATAAGATTTGAAAATGATGTCAAAATCCTACAATGGTCAATGCAAAGTGAAAATTAAGGAAAAAATGAATGATTATGCTTGTTTTTGTTGAAATACACAATGTGTAAATGCAAAATTTGAAATGTAGATGCAAAAACACACAATGATGAAACACTAAAGTCCAAAATAAGATTTGAATGAGTGTTAAAATGAGTAATAAAATCTGAAACAAGATTTTAATTACAAACCCTAGCTTTTGAAATTACTAGGTTATGAGAAAAATGCAAAATTTCAAGCAAAACCCTAACAAATAAAGTATGTAAATGCAAGGTGAATGATAATGAAATGATGTATTGTTGTAATTTATCTCAGATATGATGTAAATATCAAAGATTTAAATGATTTAGATGAAATGTAATGAAAATAATGCAAACTATGCCTAAATGAAAGCCTCTGATGCTTGATTTTTTCAAAAAAATTAAATTTTTGTAAGAGTTTTGAATGTAGAATGATGAATATGATATGTATGAATGAAAATATGATTTACAAGACTTAGAAAGATGCAATGTTTATCAAAACACAAGTTCACCAAAATGTTATGTATGAAAATGGGGTTGAAAGAAAGTTGTATAGTGTATAGTTAATTAGATTAAATCAAACCCTTCTTTTACACATACATTCAAGGACATAGATCAAGCTAAGTCACAGCTATGATAGAGGAATTAGGTATCGGTCAAATGTCACTATGAGATGCTTGGAAAGATAGAATAGATTTATATTTTGTTAAAACCCTAATCTGATTAGGCCTAAAACCCTAATTATGCAAAATCGTAAACAAACAGATGAAACCCAACAAATGCTTGCACAAGAAGGAACTAAATGTAGATTAGATACATACCAAATTTTGTATTTCAAAAAGTAGAAACTTCAGGGAAAAAAGATTGGGTGTCCTTGTCCAATGTAGTGCTTTTTCTAGGGGCTTGGGACTAAAATGTGTTTCAAACTGTGACCTGTTCAAAGATTCCCGATAGTGCTAAATTGGAGGACAAAAGAGTAGGCACCTGTGTCTAATAAGAGATAATTTCTATAATTTTCTTCAGATCTGGAATCGTTATGCTCTACTCTGATCTCCTGTAACTCCTCTTCACAAGAGAGGGGTTGGGGGTTGTGGTGTTTAGGAGCTTACCTCGATTAAGCCTTGGAATGGAATTCAAGCCTTCCAACATTGTTGTTAGATAGAGAGTGCATGTCCTTGGTGGACATAGGTAAAAACAAATGATATGATAAATTGATTGAAACATAAAGTAGATGTCACCTCAGAGGTGAAGCTCTCATAGGGAAATGAAGATCTTTAGTGCCATGAGGAGATGGATTGATGAAGACAAATTTGCAACAAACAAGTACAAACACAACACAATACTACTCTGCAACACAATGAAAGCCTTGAGTATCCTTAACATAAGATCATAAGTTCACATTATCCATCTAGGTGTAAAATGAAGTCATTAATCTACTTAAATATGCATTCCTACTAAACTTTCATAATTCAAACTTGAGATGCCAACAAGGGAAACATGTTTAATGGTCACAAGATGACATTCAAATTTGGGACCTCAACAAAATAGAGCTGGATTAGGGCGTAGGCACCCAAGTCTAGGGGCTTATTTTAGGTCTAGATTAATCTTAAGGTTCACCCCTAGGTCCCATTTTACATGAGTTTCAGGGGATTTTGCTTTGGGATTCATTTTTAACATGCATGATTAACTCTAAGGGACCCAGGAGCTAAACTTACGAGGTGAAAGTCCTAGGGGGACATTTTATGACATAACAGGTACCACATTCAAGATGCCTTCACTTTATGATTTTGCTACATCACTCACTAGGGAGTAAGCAAAGTTAGTATAGATGGGTACATTGACGTCTTCAAAACCATAGGCTCTCATTGCTAATCAAAGCATAAAAGATCAAAAGGATTCAAACAACAAAGGAAAGAAACAAAAAAAATAAGGACTTCAAGAACAATGAGGAAGCAAATAAATAAAATAATACCCCTAAGTCCTCTTCCTCTTCCAAAGGGGAATCATCTAATAAGGAGAGGTCTACTTGTGCATACTGTAAAAAAATAGGACATGATGAGCATAAGTGTTATGAAAAATGATTGATGAGTTAACACATCTTCTTCAGTAGCACAATATCTAATTGCCTTCATTCATGTCGTCTAGTTCATCTTCTTCTTCAACAACATCATCATCAACATAGTTAGGGATATATGGAGTACCAGATGGGATGAAAGGAAAATCACTCTTGGCATTTATGAGTCTTGAGTAAAGCAGATGGCTTCTTGAATCTGGAGCCTCACATCACATGGCTTCGTCACAGTGTATGTTCTATTCATTTGAGCCTTATACTCTACCACACATCTTGATCGGGAAAAACACATATATGCATGTTTGTGGGAAAGGATCTATTGACATTGGGGAAGGCACTTTGCATTATGTACTTTGTGTTCCATCCTTGTCAACCAATCTTCTTTCCATCTATCAAATTGCACATAGCGGCACAAGGAAGACTATTGAGTTCACACTTGATTCAGTGATCATTAGGGACTTAGAGAGTAGAGAGATCATTGTTTTTGGGATGGTTGATCAAAATGCATCTTGCTTATACACCTCTTCCCATTTTTCTCCTGATGATGTTGTAGTTCCATTGACTGATATTCATACTCATGCATCAAGTGTGAATCATACTTCTGAGGATAAGTTTGGTCACTTGAACCTTGGTGTTCTTGAGACTTGTGTTGAGCTTCCATATCCTCCATCTCTTGCTTCTTTAGATATTAGCATTACCATGGCTTCCTCTACTTCACTTGAGTAGGATCATTCTAGTCTTTTAGATTTAGCTTTGCGAGATGACTTCTTGACATGTATTTCATATTTGTTTTGTGAGTCCCATATTGCAGATTTGGAGGACACACTTGAGGATATTCATTTATTCTTTGATGATAGTTACAACACAGTTGTTATCTCATCATCTTTGTCTTTGTATATTGTTCTTCACAAGTCTACATAGGGTTTTAGACTAGTTACACCTCATGTGACATCCTTTGATTTTGACATGTGAACATTTGAGCAATTTTTAGAGGCACACATCATGGCACTTCTTCCCTCACCTCTCTTCTTGGAGATGGATTTTCTTCTACATTTGCCATTGGATTTGTTTCTTCCCAAGGGGAGAATGTTGTTTGCAATTATTAGACACTCTTCAACATTTATCTTCGAGCATTCACCATTGGCACAAGAGCTACTTCTTTGTGGGGGGGAACTATCATTTCACTCTTTCTCTCCTATCAATGGGTCATTGATTGTATAAATTGTGTTAGATGTAGTCCTTGTGGGTCATATTGAGTCCTCCTTCCATTACTTCTTTCATCACATCTTTCATGTTTTCTCTCTTTTGGAGAGGGGTTTTTTCCTACGGGTTTTTCTCCTCTACTCGATTTGTGAGAGATCCTTTGTACATGGGTACCTAACATGGCCTTATAGCTAGAACCCATCCATCATCCATCATTGGATCATTTGCATAATTTCTCATTCTCTCTAAGTTGCACTTAAGGGGGGGTGTTGGTGTGAATAGGGTATATTACCTAACTGGTTCCACATTAAGTCTTATTCACACTTGTCTAGTTAAGTTTACTTAAGGTACAATTATGATAGTTATCTCTTTGTGTCTCAAGACATAAGATTAAGACACTTGTCATAATCTTATGTTGTCTTATGTTTCTATAGACACTTATAATCGACCTTGTCCTTACAATATCACATAGACACTCACCTTCCAACATCTTTCATCCTAGGACCCTTTCATTCCCTTGTCATTAACCAATTAATTAAATACATTATCTTTATTTATTTAATTAATTTTAGTCCATTTTATCCATTTCCTAAATTAATTAATTAAATTATATTTATTTAACTAATTTAGTCCATGCTTCCCTTTAGCCACATTAATTAAATAAATTTTATTTCTCCCACCTTGTCCTATAATTAATTAAATAATTTTATTATTTAATTAATTATTTTTCACTTATTCTAATCCTTATACATTTTTCCTATTATTCTTAGCCGACCTCATGAAAATAGGTCCTATCCTTCCCACATCCAAGATCATATAAATATCACTATCAATCAAATCATTTTCACTTGGCTGGAATAAGAATCACATGCATTTTCAAGTAATGTTATGCTGCTAGTGTGAGTCATCAACATTATCAACATCAAATATCATTATCAAGCATCATTAGAGCTCCTATTCCATACCTACATCACCTCGGATCGAGTAAAGGACTAAAGAAATCAAAAGAAAATAACAAAACAATGTTACCACAATAGTTCTTATTGCACCATGACGAATGATGTGCTCCAACAATGCTTGATAATGATATTTGATGGTGATAATGTTGATTACTCACACTACCAGGATAACATTACTTGAAAACTCATGTGAATGTCATTCCAGCCAAGTGAAAATGACTTGATTGATAGTGATATTTATATGATCTTGGATGTGGGAAGGATAGGACCTATTTTCATGAGGTTAGCTAAGACTAATAGGTAAAAGTGTATAAGGATTAGAATAAGTGAAAAATAATTAATTAATTATATGACAAGGTGGGAGAAATAAAATTAATTAAATAAATAAAATTTATTTAATTAATGTGGCTAAAGGGAAGCATGGACTAAATTACTTAATTAAATATAATTTATTTAATTAATTTAGGAAATGGATAAAATGGACTAAAATTAATTAAATAAATAAAGATAATTTATTTAATTAATTGGATAATGGTAGGGGAATGAAAGGGTCCTAGGATGAAAGATGTCACAAGGTGAGTGTTTAGGTGATGTTGTAAGGATAAGGTTGATTTTAAGTGTCTACAGTTTCACCTTGGCCTATATAACTAAGGGCTTCTCATTCTAATATGACATTCATGTATGACCATGTATATTGTATATTTGCATCCTTTGATAGAATAGTGTATACATGAAAATGATCAAAGGAAACAAAATAAATAAATACAATATAATGTGATACCTCCTCCTTCAATCAAGTCCGCACACTTCGATAGAATGGAGTAGAATGCACCCAAATCTACTAGCTTTGTTCTCTATGATAAAATGATTGATATGTTGATTGCTCATGATTTCTGTAGCATGGCACTACATTCTTGTGTGATCATAATGGCTTGCTTGATGCTAGATTTATAGATTTTTGATCATGGAGATATAAGGATTTGTTTTTGGAGATAGAGATTTGTTTTTTTGCTTTGTTTGACAAAACAAGAAATAAATCAGGTGAAAGATAAGAATTGAAATAAGACAAGGGATTTGGTTTCTATTTAAAAAGAAATAAATTCATAAGAAATCAAGATAGGATATGAGAGGATTATCTAATTAATTTAATTAATTAGATAGACACATGAGTTAAAAAAGGAAAGAAATCGAGAAGACGATGTGATTTGGATTTTATTAATTGAATAAATATTTGATTTATTTGATTAATGTTGGATCATGATTTAATTAATTAAATAATAAATTATTTAATTAACTTTAGAAAATTGAAAGGATTAATTAAATAATTGTAACTTATTTAATTAATGTTGGAAGAATAAGGTTGAATGATTGAAATTAATCAAATGATTAAGAATCATTTAATTGATGAAAAAAAGAATCAAGTCGAGAAGTAAGGCGAAATTCAGGTGTCTACATTTTGCTCTTCTTTGAGATGGTATTATGAAGCAACATAATTTCAAAGAAGGATAGAATATAGTGCTTGGTTGGATAGAAGAAGATGGTAGGATTAGGGATGATGATGCCACAGTTACTTGAAGTGAAAGTGACAAGGAAAGATGATGTAGGGATGGTATGCCCCCTGAGAGGAGAGGCGGGTTAGAAGAACATGGGAATGCTCTCGAAATGGATGAAACAAATTGATTAAGGAGATGGAGGAAAGATAAGGGATGAATGAAATGGATGAATGATACATTTTTCTACATTGAGGTGAGCAACCATATAGTTTGATATAGTATTAGACATTATGCACCAAGGTATAAAGAGTAGGGTGATGATATGTCATGTGCATAAAAGATAGAAGGTCACAAGTAAACATATGCTGTTGGGCACCATGATATGAAAGACCATGATGTCATGGTGACAATATGTTGCCAGGACTAATACAAATGTAAAAAAAAAGATAACATACACAAGCAAGCAAGCATGCATGCACAAATAATTCAAAAACAAACAAGGTATTGCCCCTGTCAAGTTGTAAACTGATGATTGATTGATCAAGGACTGATTGGATTGATTGAGGATAATGTTGTCATTGAAGGGAATGATATATCCCTAGAACAACACAAGGATGTTGGAACGATATATCCCGTTGATGATGATTGGATAAATTATCCTTTGATAGGTTTGACAACAAGGTTGGAAACAAAACTGAAGTATGCTTTTGGATGATTGGCTAGATTAATCGATTGGATTGGCAAATTAAAGATGACTTGCAGTTGAATTTATTGCTTGGATTTTTAGAATGTTGTAATTTTTTTGGAGTTTTTGGATATTTTGATTTTTTTGGATGTTTTGATTTTTTTGAATTTTTGTAATGTTTTAATGTTTTTTAGATTTTTTGTAACGTTTTAACGTTTTTAGATTTTGAATTGTTTTGGGATGACATTGGATTACAATTTGGATAGCCTAGATGCTAGATACCAATGACAAGAGAAAACCAAGTCTAGATGCAAAGAATGGAGATGGGATTGGATGAATGGATAAAAAGGATGGGAGATAGTAAATGAGATGGAAGGCTCGTGATAGATGGATGAATAAAAGTATAGGCAATAGTGGATGGATTGGATGAGGTCTTTAGGATGTGATCTCCAAAGACTATGTTGCATAGGAATACCATTCCCCATTACAGGTATATTGCTTAGGATTTTACAAAGCTTATGATGATAGGATTGATTGGATTGGTTAGAACAGATGAGGTATATCAAGAGATGTCCAAAGCGTGTTTCAAAATTTTGCCCCTATCTTTATCAAGATTAAAAAGGAGGAAACAAGGATGGATTGGATCAAGGGGATAATTATGTGGATATAATGGATAAGGAAGATATGAGAGGAAGGAAAGGTAGAAGGAATGATAGGATGGGTAGATGAGACAACATGCCCCCAAGTGTAAGGTGCATAGACAATTGATCTACTCATGACACTTGTTTGCCAGGTTTTCAGCATTAGATGAAGGATTTCTCTTTACTTTTTTTTTTCTTTTTTGCTTTTTTTTTACTATTTGGTGGGATGGAGGATGGGGACTCAAGTGTCTGTTTCCAACATCAAGATAGTATGTTAGCATTATTCGCATGGATGTTGGTATATGATTGGATGAGATGGATATGGAGTGGATTATGATGTGAATTATGGATGGATGGATAATAGTTTATTATGATGTGGATTATGAATGGATGGATAATAGTGGATTATGGATGGAAGGATAATAGTGGATTATGGATGGAAGGATTATGCAAAAGCATGGACCATAGGGATATGATGGGTGAAATATGTAGGATAATGGATGAAATAGGGGGAGATGGAGGTATGTGGAAATGTTGTGGAATGGAAAGGAACCAAGACCAATTTTTGCACACACCATTTTGGATTTTGAAGATTTTGATTGGGATGGGGTGTTGGGAGTAATGGGGATTTTTTATTTTTCCGATTTGGGGACTTGGGGACCCAAATGGACTTATGATTTGTAGAATTTTTAGATGGGGAGTGAAATTTGTGGGATTTTTGGGATTTAGGATTTTTAATACAGTGGGATTTGGATGCTTCATTTGGATTGATTTCTTTGTTCTTGGGTCCCCACACCATTTTTGTTTTTGCTTTTGGGGGTGTGGACATTTGTAGCCTTTTGAATTTTTGATTTTGCTTTGTGTATCGATGCCCTTCGACATGATAATTGTTGGGAATTAAGGTGTCTCAACCTTGTAAATTCCTTACATTATTAATGTTTGTATTTATTATTTAATTGCCTATGTTGTAAATATTTGTCAATTCCAATTGTCATATTGTGGGACGTGGCACGGTGATGTGTCAATCCTACATGGAATATGACAACTTGTAATTTTGTCCTCACATGAGGAGATAGGTGTCCTTCTTTGTGGTAGGAGCATTTTTCCATGTGTCGGCATCTTCCATGTGTAAGGGAATGTTTGACTGAAATGGTTATGACGGATTCCTATGATGAATCTATGACATGTAAGAGTTAGAAATAGAAGGTTGTAAGACAGGTGAAGACATGTGTCATAAAGTATCTTTGAAAAAGGCATATTTGGGCACCCCAAGGTGGACTATGACATATTGTAAGAGAATATGCTATTTATAGCCTGTGTATGACATATTCTCTTACAATTGTAAGTTGTAACCGCTATGACAGATTCTATGACGGTCGTAAGTGTCATAAGAGCATCTGTCATAGCCCATTTTGGAAATAGGTGACCCCTTTCGGATGGGAGATGTTGACAAGTGTTAGGCACATTCTACAATGTTGACCAAGTGTCCTTAGGCGTGGGTTTTGGTCCATGAAGCCAAGTTGGACGCCCATTCCAAGAAAGGTCCAATATTGCCTTGTATTTTCTATATAAACAGATGCTTGGAGGAGTAGAGGTATTACATGTTTATAGGTACTGTTATGCTGCCAGATTGACTCCAGATACGAGTGTCGAAGACCATTGAAGCTTGCATTGCAAGTGTATTGTAAACATTCTTTCAGATTTGTTAATACATTGTTCAAGTTTCTAAGTGTGGGGTTTTTCACCTGATAAGGGTTTTCCCCACCGTATGTCTTTGTCTCTCTTCTTTTGTCTACTTTCTGGTTCTTGTGTTTTGTTTCAATATCTCATGTTAATGGTTTAACATTGTTGTAATAGTTAGGATAAAATTGAATTTGCATAGCCCTCTCCTCATTAGATGAGTGTAGGAAGTGATTTCTACACACCTAGCTTCCTTTCAGTTGGTATCAGAGCTTGGTCACCTTTGGTCCTAGTTGTTGGGTAGGGGTTTTTTGAGCTGATCTTAGGTTGAGTGGGAGTCTATGTAGAGTATTTTGTATCTTATTGCAGCAAGGAAATGGCAAGCACATCCGGAAGATTTGAAGTGGAGAAATTCAATGGCACTAATTTTGAGCTGTGGAAGCTCAACATGGAAGACATGCTTGTAGACCGAGACCTTTGGGAAAGTGTTAATGGAACTAAACCAGCTGCAATCTCACAAGATGAGTGGGATCTCAAGGATCGAAAGGCTAAGGGTCTCATAAGACTTAGTCTTGCTGATTTTATTCTATTAAATGTCCATGAGGAGACTACTGCAAAACTACTTTGGAAGAAGTTGGGGGATGTGTATCAAGCCAAATCCCTGGTTAATAAACTTTTCTTGAGAAAGAAGTTGTATTCTCTTTGAATGGAGGATCGAGGATGTGTCGCTGAACATATGAATACTTTTAACATGTTGGTTGCACAATTAAAATCTATTGGTGTGAAGATGGAGGAGGAGGATCGATGTATGACTCTACTTTGTTCTCTGCCGGACTCATGGGATCATCTTGTCATGGCTATTGGAAGCACCACATCCACATTCAAAATGGAAGAAGTGGTTTCTTTATTGTTGTCTGAAGAGATGCGGAGAAAGTCTTCTGAGGTAGCTAAAGAGGCCCTTGCAGTTTGTGGAAGACCCAAGGAGAAAGGGAAGAAGAAGGACAAGAAAGCTGAGAAGGGTAGATCCAAATCCCGTGGGAGATCTAAATCTCCTGGAAAGTCCAAGGCTCTTTGTTGGGATTGTGGAAAAACTAGGCATTTCTGAAAGGAATGCAAAGAGGAGAAGAAAAAGAAGAAGAAAGCTCCTGATTTAGATTCTGACAAGTCACAAGATGATGGTGATGCTTTCATCGTAGCCCTAGCAACCCATACATCTGATGATGTGTGGCTGATCGACTCTGGTGCATCATTCCGCACGACCTCGCATCAAGACTCGTTTACCAAGTATGAGGAGTTTGATGGTGGAAAGGTGTATTTGGGTGATGACTCTCATCTAAAGATTATTGGTCGTGGAAGAGTCTCTATTCGATTCCCTGATGGATGAGTGAAGGGGATCTCTAGGTTTATGCACATCCCAAGCTTAGCACGGAACCTGCTTTCTATAAGTATGTTGAATGATGCAAGTGTGCAGGTTGTCTTTTCGAAAGAAGGATGCAAGATGACTAGAGGAGCTATGGTGCTTGCTAAGGGTACTAGGAGAGGTACTCTATTTCAGTTGGAGGAATGCATTTCACAATGCAATAGTTCTTCTAACTCAAGGAAGAGGGCAGCAGTCACTTCATCCCCACCATCTGAACAAGCTGTGAAGAAATCTGTTGTTTCTAGTCTTGATGGTTGTAATCGTGCATTGGAAGTTAAACTTCCTACTGAAAAGACAATGTTATGGCATAAGAGATTTGGCCACATTAGTGAGAAGGGTTTGTGTACCCTAAAAAATAAGAACATCGTTGAGGGGTTAGATGATTGTAATCTTGAGTTTGACTTTTGCGAACATTGCATTTATGGAAAATAAAACCATATTCAGTTTTACTCGAGTTCTCATAAGTCTTTTGGTGTGTTGGACCTTATTCATTCTGATGTGTTTGGTCCTGTTAATGTTCCTTCGTTATCAAAGTATGTATATTTTGTATCTTTTATAGATGATTGCAATAGAAGGACATGGATTTATTTTCTTAGAAGCAAATCTGAAGTCTATAGCAAGTTTAAGGAGTTTAAGGCCTTTGCTGAAAATCAGACTGGTAAAAAGATTAAATGTTTATGACTGACAACGGTGGTGAGTTCTATTCTATAGAATTCAATAAATATTGCAAGGAACTTGGGATTGAAAGACACAAGACAACTCCATACATCCCGCAACAAAATGGAGTTGCAGAGAGGATGAACAAGATACTGATGGAAAAGGCTAGGAGTATGCGTAGTGGAGCTGGCCTAGAACAAAAGTTTTGGGCTAAAGTTGTTGCTACTACCTGCTATCTGGTAAATAGATATACTACATTAGCTCTTGTTGGTAAGACACCCATGGAAGGGTGGTCTGGTAGAAAGCCTTCAATAAGGCATCTTCGTGTTTTTGGTTGTGAGGCATATGCACATGTGCCTAGGAGAAGCCGTCAAAGTTGGAGAACAAGGCTGTTAAGTGTATCTTCATTGGCTATGGTGTCGGTGTGAAAGGATACAAGCTTTGGGACCCTATGGCTAACAAAATGTTGTATAGCAGAAGTGTTGTCTTCAAAGAGCTTACACCTTCTTCCACTATTTTACAACCAGAAGAAAAAGTAAAGAAAGAGGATGTTGTTCAGTTTCCTCCTACCCCTGAGAAGACTGAATAGAAAGACAATATTGGACTTGATGATGAGGAGAGCTCTGGTAGATCTGAAAGCTCAGATGAAGAAGCTAAATCTCAACCTTAGCCCTTGAGGAGGTCTACACAGATAAGAAAGAAACCTGAAAGGTTTGGTTTTACATTGCTTGATTCTAGTTGTGATTATGCTTTACTCATTAACAGTGATGAACCTAGAACTATATCAGAGGCTTTGGACATGAAAGATGCAGGTTCTTGGAAGGAGGACATGGAGGATGAAATGGCTTCTTTGGAAAAGAATCAAACTTGGGACTTGGTGCCTTTGCCTCCTGGATGGAAACTCGTTGGATGCAAATGGGTGTTCAAGAAGAAGATTGGTGCAGATGGCAGTGTTGAGAAGTATAAGGCTAGATTGGTTGCGAAGGGGTATTCACAAGTGGAGGGTATAGATTATGGTGAGATCTTCTCTCCCATTGCAAAGCTGATGTCCATTCAATTCCTGTTGTCTCTCGCAACAACTTATGACTTGGAGGTAGAACTGATGGATGTGAAGACAACTTTCCTTCATGGTGATTTGGAGGAAGAAATCTACATTTCACAACCAAAGCATTACATGGTGAAAGGTAAAGAAAATTTGGTTTGCAAATTAAAGAAGTCTTTGTATGGTTTGAAGCAATCCCCTACAAGATGGTACTTGAAATTTGATGCCTTTGTGTTGTCAATTAGATTTGTGAGATTGAAATAGGATCACTATGTCTACTTTAAGTTTGATGGTGATCGTATTCTCATTTTTGCATTGTATGCTGATGATATGTTTCTCATTGGGAAGGGTAAGAATATGATTTCTAATTTCAAATCTCAGTTGTCAGCACAGTTTGAAATGAAAGATTTAGGGGCAACCAGGTACATTCTAGGAATGGAAATCAGAAGAGACAAAGCTAACAGAAAACTTTGGTTAAGTCAGAGTAAGTATGTGAAGACTGTGTTGGATAGGTTCAACATGGCAGATTGTAGACCATTGTGTGTTCCTGTTTCTTTGGGGACAAAGTTAACTGTTGAGGATTGTCCAAAATCTCCTAGTGAGGTGGAGGACATGAGCAGAGTACCTTATGCTAGTGCTGTTGGCAGTTTGATATATGTTATGGTTTGCACAAGACCAGACATTGCCCAAGCAGTGGGAGTCCTTAGTTGATTTATGGCTAATCCTGGACGGGTTCATTGGGATGCAGTTAAGTGAGTGTTAAATAATTGAGGGATACTTCTGAGTATTCCATTTTCTATCATGGTAATGTTATAGGACCTTCGCATTCTATTGACATTCATGGATTTGTGGATTCAGATTGGGCAAGTGACATTGACAACAGGAGATCCACCAGTGCTTATGTGTTTACATAATTTGGTGGTGCTATTAGTTGGATGAGTAAGCAACAACCTGTTGTTGCTTTGTCCATGACAGAAGCTGAGTATATGTCAGCAACTCATGCTTGTAAGGAAGCCATTTGGCTTAAGAGATTGTGTTCCGATATTGGTGTTGATGCAGGTCAGATCACGATCAATTGTGATAGTCAGAGTGCAATTTGCCTTGCAAAGAATCTAACTTTCCATGCTAGAACCAAGCACATTGATGTTCAGTTTCACTTCGTGCGAGACATGGTTGAGGGTGGAAAGGTAAATTTGGAGAAGGTAGATACTTTGAAGAATGTTGTTGATGCATTGACGAAGCCAGTGAGCACAAAGAAGTTCAAATGGTGTTCGGAGTCTATGGGCCTCTTGGCCTATAGCAGTTAAACCCTGTTATTCTATTGGCTCTTACAAGGTGTTCGACAAGTGGGAAAATGTTGGGAATTGAGGTGTCTCAACCTTGTAAATTCCTTACATTATTAATGTTTGTATTTATTATTTAATTGCCTATGTTGTAAATATTTGTAAATTCCAATTGTCATATTATGGGATGTGGCACGGTGATGTGTCAATCTTGTATGGAATATGACAACTTGTAATTTTGTCCTCACATGAGGAGATAGGCATCCCACTTTGTGGTAGGAGAATTTTGCCATGTGTCGGCATCTTCCATGTTGTGTAAAGGAATATTTGACCAAAACGGTTATGACGGATTCATATGACGAATCTATGACATGTAAGAGTCAAAAATAGAAGGTTGTAAGACAGGTGAAGACATGTGTCGTAAATTATCTTTGAAAAAGGCATACTTGGGTGCCGTAAGGTGGACTATGACATGTTGTAAGAGAATATGCTATTTATAGCCTGTGTATGATAGATTCTATGATGGTCGTAAGAGCATATGTCATAGCCCATTTTGGAAATAGGTGACCCCTTTGGGATGGGAGCTGTGGACAAGTGTCAAGCAAATTCTACAATGTTGACCAAGTGTCCTTAGGCGTGGGTTTTGGTCCATGAAGCCAAGTTGGATGCCCATTCCAAGAAAGGTCCAATATTGCCTTGTATTTTCTATATAAATAGGTGCTTGGAGGAGTAGAGGTATTACAGGTTTACAGGTACTGTTATGCTGCCAAATTGACTCTAGATATGAGTGTTGAAGAGCATTGAAGCTTGCATTGCAAGTGTATTGTAAATATTCTTTCAGATTTGTTAATACATTGTGTAGGTTTCTGAGTGTGGGGTTTTTCACCTGATAAGAGTTTTCCCCACCGTATGTCTTTGTCTCTCTTCTTCTGTCTATTTTCTGGTTATTGTGTTTTGCTGCAATATCTCATGTTAATGGTTTAACAATGTTGTAATAGTTAGGATAAAATTGAATTTGCATAGCCCTCTCCTCATTAGATTAGTGTAGGAAGTGATTTCCGCACACCTAGCTTCCTTTCAATAATTTGGAGGCTTTCAAGTAGGCTTCTTAATTTATGTGGGGAAGCATCCAAATGATTATTTTGGGATCCCATGGATTTTTTGATAGCTTCATGTTTGGTTGATGTGTGCATTGGTTGATCTTGATTAGGAATGTTAGGGGATTTAAGGGAACAATATGTGTGGATAGATGGATTAGGGGATTTAAGGATAGGGATATTAGGAGTTGGGAGGAGTGGAGATAGAGTGGATGGAGGGAGATGCATGGTCACATGCTTTTGGGACTTGTATGACAATGGAGGAGGGATGGCGACATATGATGTGGAGGTGTGATGAGATGCAACTATCTTGGGAGTGGAAGGAGATGACTTATGAGGTGTGTGAGTGGTACCAACATGTTTAGATTGTTGTCCTTCAGATATATAGCCAAGGCCATGCGATCGTGGATGGATTTGGAAATAGATGGGCTCCAAGATACCTTGTTCAAGAAGGCCTAAAACTTTTCCTTGATAGTTCATGTTTTGGATCATGTGATGTGCGATGGAATGTTTGTTTCTTTAGAAACAAGACGTGAGTCCATTATTAGATGGGGAAGGCGGGGTGGTGGATAGAGTTTGTTCCTCTCCTATGAGAGAAGCACCACAAATGAAGGTAGCGAGACAAAGGGGATAGGATGATGGATTTGAAAGGGGGTCGATAGGAGATGATGAAGGATCATTGGGGGATAATGGGGATTAATAGGCAATGATGGTGTTGGAATGAAAAATGGATGACTTTGGAGGCTTGGATCTTGATTATCATTATGCTCATCAAGATATGGTGTAATAGGATCCGAGTTATTTGTTTTATTATCCATATTTACTTGGGAGCCAAGTGTCTCATCAAGGGAAGTGGATGTTGTTAGATCATGGATAGGGCTAGGTGGAGAATGGGTAGGAGTAGTTTGGATATCTTGCTCATGGAATGCATAAAGTTGGCTAAGAGGATCATCATGGTTTTCTTGATTATAGATAGGATCTTGATCATAGATGGGAGCTTGATCATAAATAGGATTAAGTGTGCTATGGATGGGATGAATTTGCTCACGGATAGGCTCTTTATCATAGGTAATATCTTGATCATAGAGAAGAGATAGGTTATGGATAGGTTGAATGAAGGTGCTTTTCTCTTGATTTGGATGAGAGGTTGATGTTTCTACATGCTTTAGATGAGGCTCTTGACATAGCTCTTTAGTTTCTTGGATGGGAGTGGGACTTTTCAATAGGCTTGATGGGTTGTGGTTTGGAATGTGGAATTAAATGTATGCAAACAAGTAGTTATGGATAAGTTTGATGAAAGTATTGAGCATCCAATTAATGATTTTGTAAGGTAAATCTCGTTACATTACAATATACGTACCTAACTTGATGCGTATCTATCCTTTTGGTTATCCAACATATAAGTTCTCTTCTAACTATAAGGCTTGTGCAAACAAGAAGTTTCCCTATGGTTGGCTCCCAAAACCATAGGCCCTCCCTTCTAACACCACCACCAAGAGTGACACAAAGGGGAAATAAGACGTAAATCCCATCATACATCTGAAACATATGTCGCCATTCCCCCTCCATCATCTTATAGATGTCAAAAGCATATGACCATACACCTTCCACCATCCACTTTGCCTTTGTTACTTCTAACTCCTAACATCCCACCATCCAATCTACCTCCACTACTCCTGACACGTTATCCATCCATCCATAAGCCCTTTAAAAACTCTAATCGTAACCAACAAATGCACATATTATCCTACATATCTTCCTCATCACTTCCCCATGGTCCATGCTTTTGCATAGGCCATCCATCCATAAGTCCTACATAATCCACAATCACCCACATCATAATCCACTATCGCACCTTTCATAATCCACTACCGCATCTATCATAATCCACCAGCTACCTAATCCATCTTTCATGCAATCTCCTTACCAACATCTATGAGCACACTTGACATGGTCCATGCAATGACATCCTTCTAGCGGGACTATCACCTTTCATGGCACTAGACACTTGAGCCCCTTTCGTCCATATCCACCTATCCCAGTCAAAAAAATTCAAAAAAAAATTCAAAAAAAGAGTAAAGAGAAATCCCTTCGTCCAACAGTGAAAACCTGGCAAACAAGCATCATGTGTAAGTTTTATCTTCTATGTCACCTACACTCTCTCATATTTGTCTATTTAAACCTAATTTTTCAATCCATTTTGCATGGATGAATCTCTCAAGCACTAACACTCTACCGAAATTCTGCCTCATCCATCAACCTCTACCTATCTTTCTCTCATCTATCAATCTTCATCTTTGTCGTTGTGCTGCAAGACACGAGCAATCAACAAATCATAATTGAACCAAGGAATCGAAGTATCTGGGTGATTTTGTTTTCATTGCATGTGATTTTTTAATCACTTTGATCAAATTTCTTGAAGGTATCTGGGTTTTTATCTTGATTTGTGGACACTCAAAAATGTCCACTTGTCATAACATTGCATCTTGTAGCATTTTTTCCCTAAATACCCGTTTGCCATCCTAACTAACATTTCCTCTATTAAATTAAATAAATTCAACATTTATTTAATTTAATCCTATCCTCCACCATTATTAAATAAATAAATTTTATTTATTTATTTGGTCCACTTTCCTCTTAAATTAAATAAAATAAATATTTTATTTAATTTATCATTTTATCCTCATATTTCTCATAATTTAAATAATATTAAATTATTTAAATTATTTACCTACCTTCTAATTTCCTCACAAGTTAACTTGATCCACTTACCAATTTCTTCTCCACTCATTTTTCTCACTTTCTATTTATCTCTTGAGATGCCTCAACCACTTTCTAATTCATCTCTCTAATCACTCATCCACTTTCCTTTTCTTTTCCTAAGTTGCACAATGCAACTTTCCAATTCAATTGTTACTCATGAAATGGGAAACTTTATCCCTCCACTCTCTCATATTTGTCTATTTAAACCCAAATTTTCAATCCATTTTGCATGGATGAATCTCTCAAGCACTGACACTCTACCAAAATTCTGCCTCATCCATCAACCTCTACCTATCTTTCTCTCATCTATCAATCTTCATCTTCGTCGTTGTGCTGCAAGACACGAGCAATCAACAAATCATAATTGAACCAAGGAATTGAAGAATCTGAGTGATTTTATTTTCATTGCATGTGGTTTTTTAATCACTTTGATCAAATTTCTAGAAGGTATCTGGGTTTTTATCTTGACTTGTTAAATGATGAAATTTTCCCTGGTATACATTCTGGCACACCCAGTGGGACCACACGTCTGGTAAGTTTTCATGGTTTTTTATTAAAATCTCAGTTTCTGTGAAGTGCAGGTACACAGATGCGCATTTGGTTGATGGCAGATCACTTGCAAGATACATAAAATTGTCTTTGGTAAATTCTGAGTCACATGCGATGCGTAGTAGCTCGCTTGTGACATGATTTGAATTGCCTTTGGAAAGAGGAAACTCGCCTGTGGCTTATACTGAGTTGTATTTGGTTTTCACGGCTTGTAGTTTGCATGTTTTGGCATCTTTAGGGTTTTGTCATTTGGGTTTTTTTTTTTTTAAGGGCTACAAGCGGATGTGTTTGCTAACCTGTATCTTAGTAATGACACACAAGCTATTTAGATGTATGATTTGTTAGTTATCTTTGATTTGATCATGCTTTAGGGTTCTTACTCTCCAGTTTTATTGCATGCAACATTAGATCTGACATCAAGACATCTATTCAAACCCTAACATTTCTTTATTATAAAGATAACTCTAGTTTTTTCCTCTAGTCTTGGCTTTTTCTTCATTTTTGCAGGTTGCAGGTGCATATGGCAAGTAGAAAATCGCATTTGAAACTCAACAGATCGCCTATGGTAAGTAGAAAATTGCATCTGTGTAGAGGTAAATCACATATGGTAAGAATAGAGTCGCATGTGGTCATTTTTGTGTTGCATTTGGTTTTTTAGGTCGCTTCTAGTTTCAGCTACATAGAATTAGGTTTTTTCAAGATCTGATGGCTTCTTTGTGCAGCTTGTTGCCCTCATTCATTGAAGATCGATGTTTGAAAACATGCTAATTTTGTCTGTAGGTCGAACGGTCCAAGTTTACAAACCAATTTTTCATACTAGAATAGGCACACTTAAGTTTGGTGCTCTAAAATGAACTTTCACATAGATTAATTTGGGGATAAATGAACAATCTGTCTTCATCGTGCCTATTTTTCTCTTTTTTGCTTTTTTGTCTTGTCTGAGTGTCACCCAAGGTAGCAACACAAGTATCCTCTCCCCCTGCCTGACCAATGGATCTGGGGTGTAAGAGAACGTGTTGCTAACTTTTAGGCGGGCTTGCCTTCCTATTGTGAGAAGGGGACGACCCAGGTGGAAACAGGTCAAAGCTAGACCATTCCAATCCGCTTGATAAATAACATGTTTGTGCTGAAAGTCACAAACGACGGGTGCTGATCTGCTATACCAATAGTCAACCTCCCCCAAAACCCCATTAAGCATAACCTCTTTGGGCTGGGAGACTCCATAATGGAGAGTAGCACTGCCACACGTATAGCCACCCGAATGGAAACCCTAACTAAAAACCATGTTTTAGTACCCAAAAACCCTCTATTTGTTGGCACAAAAGGTCAGACCTTTGAAGCTGCCCTGATTCATGTGGTTCTTAGTAGAGATAGCAGGGACAATCCTAAGGTTCAGTGGGGGACGAGCCTTGGGAAACCCAGATCTTGGTATGCGTGAGAAGTGAGTGCCGTGGAGGGGAGCCGGTGCTACCAAGATCTTGAAGCTATCCACTTTGAATAGGCACGACTAGGGGATCCAACAAATACTGTCCTTGCCTAGCCTAGGGTGTACACATTGATCATTGTGCTTGGTGTGCATGCATGTGTATGTGTGATCTTGTGTTTAATATTGCCATGTCATCCTCAATCCTACTTGTCATAATACATTTCCCATTCATTACATTTCATCCAACCCTTTCAAACCAGATCATCCTCATCATCCAATCATCTTGGTCATCTAATCAACCCCATCCTGATCGACCTAAGTCATCTAATCACACCATTCTGCACCATCCTGTCCAGTTTGACCATATCATATCATTAGACTTCTTGAGCCTACATCCTTTTTGAGACTCTACATTAGCTATCCAACATCGATCCAATCAACCAACCTTGTCCTTTGGCTTTGGTCCTTATCTAGCATTTGATCATATTGATGAGTCTAGTTTATGACTCAATTTTGTTAGAACTTATTATCCATTTGTTGTAGTTATCATGAACTTTGATACCTAGATCTTAATATTTTCATGACAATTCTTCAAAACCATAAGATATTGGGCATAGGCTATTTCCTATAATCTTCAATGACTTTGACATGCTATATAAATTATCTATGTTAATTTTACATGTGGTTAATGAATGCTACTCCAAGATAGTTATAGATATACAATTATTGTGCGTACTAATATTGTTATGTAGATATAATTAGCAGCCATAAAGTCAAGGAAGATTCTACCAGTCGGTTACTCGCCATCAAAGTCAAACATGGTGATCGTTCAAATGTCAAATGGAGGGAAGATGACTGCCTTGTAACTGGTCTTAATTACTTGTTGAGTAAATTTAGGAGTTACTGTTGTGCTAGATTTGCGTTGAAGCGACTTGCTTGACCGGATTCCACACATGCATAACCTCCTCTCCACTTTCTATGCTTTCCCTAAAGTGGCGTCCTCCTATTCTGTTGGAGTTGGCTGCCTTGCTAGGTAGTTGGTTTTGTAGTTTTCCTTCTATAAATAAGACTCAGATGCTCCTTCTGAGGGGTTGATTAATCTGAGGTTGTACTTGCATTATCCAGTTTTCAGTAATACAGTTACGTTGTTCATTTGTACTCATGTTTTCCAATGAATAAAATGAAGTTATAAGTTCGCATCTCTAAGTTTACATTTTTCTTAATGGATACTCATCCAAGGGGGCCCACTTGGTGAGCATTCCATCCTTTAGTTTAGTTGTCATTTTCTGTTAAGCAGTTAGTTAGAATCTGACATTGTCTGTTCCTGCAGCAACTAGAATTCCATTCTGTGTCTGTTCTTGCAACCAAAGCAAACAGAGTAGTTTCCTATTTGTTTGCCCAGATTTTCATTTCTTGTCATACACTTCAA
The DNA here is from genome assembly GCA_027924645.1 of Cunninghamia lanceolata. Lineage (NCBI taxonomy): Eukaryota > Viridiplantae > Streptophyta > Pinopsida > Cupressales > Cupressaceae > Cunninghamia > Cunninghamia lanceolata. Next base: position 15,366,475 of record BSBN01000193.1, read on the forward strand.
CTTAGTATAGTTGTTGGTTGATGTTCAACATTTATGTTATTTCTTTCCAAGCAATTTACTTTCAACATTATGACTTTCTTAGTTGTAGAATGAATGTGGCTACTTCAGGATTCCTAGTGCACATATTGTGTTGACCCATTTCAAGTTCACGTCCCTGGGTTGACAAGTTAAATGCACCTTCATAGTGATTAAGAGAGCTATTCAGGTTAGATGTCCAATCTCTGAGTCACAACTATATGGGCTTAGTTGTTAAAACATTGTAGGAGGCCAACATTTTTGGCATCGTTGCTGGGGATGGTGTCAAACTAGGAAGAACTTTGGAGTCATTTTTAGTATTATTTCTTACAGAAGTATTTTTGAAGTATGTTCTTAGAATACCCAACTTTAAAGAAGTAACAACCCACAGTCCGTTTACAACATTCTTTGTGTGAGTTGGCTAATATTGAGTGTATACTACATGCATAGAAGTAGAAGAAGAGATGCTTTAGGGAGATTCCTTCCTAATGATCCTATTCCAAACTACCTAGTAGAAGAAGCAGAAGTAAATCCTTCTCTTGATGCATTCCTTGATTTGAATAGTTCTGAAACATCTTCTGAAGAACAAGCTACTCAAACCATTTGCTTTGATAATCAACCAAGAAACTATGGTTGCCCAAAATAAGCCCAATCAACCAACCTTTCCATTTCCTGTTGCTCTTCAAAATGAAGTAGATAACCTCAAGAACATCCCTGCTTGAGTTCTCCCCAAGTTCTATGGACTTGCAACAAAGGATCCAGACACTTTCTTGTTTGAATTTGATATCCCTTGCAGAAGCTATGACTACACCACCAATTCTCATAGGCTTAAGCTATTTCCTACCAACATGAAAGATGTTGCATTGAGATGGTTTATGGGTCTAGGCAGTGATACTGTCAACAATTGGGATGAAATGAAAGAGAAATTTCTTGAGAAGTATAAAGACTACTGTAGGGGTGGAGATATGAGAGGAGATGATATTTTCAAAATGTAGAAGAAAGAAGGTGAAAGTTTGGAGGATTACATCTCAAGGTTCCTATTTTGTTTACAAAAATCTCCCCATCATACACTCAATGAGGATTCCTAGAAACTACTCTTTCTTAGAGGTATAAGTGACCATTGCACGGATGCCTTGGATTTGATGGGAGGAGGAGATATTACTCAAGTGCCTTGGGAAGATATTAAGAAGATGTGCCAGAATTATTCCAAAGCTGCCATGAAGAAATGAAGAGGTTACCATTCCCTTATGAGCAAAACCTCTACCAATGGAGTTTCAAGGATGGAGATAAGACACTTGCTGTCTGATTTTAAGCAAGATATCATATTTTTAAGCAAGATATCAGAAATAATATGGTCACCCATCTGGACACATTTCAAGCAAAGAAGAAGCAAGAAGAGGCAGAGGCAATGTTGACAAAATATTGCCCTCATTGCAGACAAAAGAAGAAGGAGTGCAAATGCAAGATGATAGCTAATATTGACAGTAAGCAGATTCCACCTGGGTATAAGCCAATCTAGGTTGAGGAAGATCAAGTCTACTATGTTGCACAAAGGAGGCCATGGGCTCCAAGACAAGGTATGCCACCTGATCCATTATCATTTGCTGGACCATATTTTAATACTTATGCATCTGGTAACCAATGGCAACAACCACCTCCATCCAACTATGGAGGATATCCAACTCAACCTTGGAATAACCCTCCAAATACTTGGCAAAATTACCAAAACCCTACACCTCAGTGGAAACAACCTTAGGGGAATTGGCAATCACCTCCAGAAAATTGGCAGCAAATATCCCAATGGAGGGGAGGACAACAATGGCCAAACTAGACAACTAATTACATGCAGCCACCTTCTCAGCCCCAGCAGCCTACTATAATGCCTCCACCTGCTAATTCAAATACAAGTGCACCTAAACGTACTCAATTACTAGCTCAACCTCACCTAACCCAAATAATAGACCATAGCAGTAGCCAGTATACTCTGCTGATCCAAACCAATTTCTTGCATATGCTGTGAGTGTCAGTGATATCCACCTGCGTTCAGGAACTACTTTGGCAGCTCCTTCTAGACCCATTATTACTGAGCTTCCTGAGGAAGAAGAGGAGCCTATAAATGACCCCATTCAGCCAAATGCACCTGGAAATCCTAAACCAGTCCTAGTCAAGCAAACTGTATAAGAACCACCATTTCCACAGAGGTTGGAAACTGTGAAACAAAAGGAGGAGATAGAGGAACCCACCTTTGACATTCTAGAACAGTTGAAGCATGTATGTGTCAAGATCCCTTTTTTTTAGGCCATAAAAGATGTTCCTATATATGGCAAAGCAATCAAGGAAGCATGCCTTAAGAAGCCAAGCTGAAAGAGGAAAGACCCCACTATGGTTCATGTGGTGGGACAATTGGCTGACATCATGCTTGAGAAAGTGACTGTTCCCAAATATAATGATCCAGGGAATCCTGTGGTGGGAGTTGTAATAAATGGGATGCAAATAAGGAATGCTCTGATTGATTTAGGAGCAGCCATAAATGCAATGACTAAGGATATCCTGCAGCAACTAAATATTACAAACACGAGGCCTACTCCTACTATCCTACAACTTGCTGATAGTTCTACTATTAAACCTGATGGGGTTGTAAAGGACCTTGTGGTATCCCTAGACTCATGGGAATATCTGGCTGACTTCATGATACTTTCTCCTAAAGCTACATTGGGAGGATATCCCATTATTTTAGGAAGACCGTGGTTAGCCACAGCTGATGCTTTTATTGGATGCCGGTCTGGAGACATGACCATCTCTGATGGCAGAAGCAGTAAAAAGCTTATTCTTTACCTGCCTGCACAACCATCTCATGATATGGATAATCTTGTTTGGACACACATTGGTGAAGAGGCTGAGGAAGCTAATTCTGTGGTGTAGCTAATGATGTTAGGCAGAAGCTCCTTCATGCAGCTTCAAGAGGAAGATGAGATATTGTCCAACATAATTCAGAATCATTGTGAAGTAGAAAAAGCATCATCCTCTCATTGTGTTGATCCAGTGAAGACACTTATTCCCACTTCTCCTGCAGCAATAGGTATGTCTCATACATTGCTTCCACAAGAAATTAAGGTAGCAAGCATTAGTGTAGCAACTATGGTTGAGTTAACAACTCAAGTGGAGATTTTAGAAGAAAGACATATGAATATTAACAACAAATTGACTCAAGAACAATAACTGTCTTTGACAAACTTGTTGAAGAAACATAAGAATGCCTTTGCATGGGATTACCATGACATGAAAGGACTAGATCCCACATTGTGCACCCATAGGATCTACATAAAGGAAGATTGTACACCAGCGAGATTACCACAAAGGAGAATCAACCTTGCATTAAGAGAGATTGTCAAAGAAGAATTATGGAAGCTATTAGATGCATGATTTATCTCCCTAATCTCAGATAGCCAATGGGTGTCTCCTCTCGTTCTAGTGCCTAAAAAGGGAGGGAAATGGAGAGTCTGTATTGATTATAGAGAATTAAACTTTGCCACCAAAAAGGATCATTTTCCCCTTCCTTTCATAGATCAGGTATTGGACTCACTTGCAGGAAAGTAGTACTTTTCCTTTTTGGATGGGTTCAGCGGTTACAATCATATCTAGATTGCACCAGAAGACCAAGAGAAAACAACATTTACCTGTCCTTGGGGGACTTATGCCTACTCAGTGCTTCCATTTGGCTTATGCAATGCACCTGCAACTTTCCAAAGGGCAGTCATTAGCATATTTTTGTAAGGAAATGTGAGCATCTCAGAACGTATTTCTAAGAACAGTGGTGTCTTCGACAGATTTAAATTATTTTCAATTGCTTCAAAAACACGCACAACTATGCCATTAAAGTCGAAACTAACGTAGAACATTTCCAACATTGACCCTTAGAGGAAAGCACAAGTGAACATTAACCAGTTTCAATAACAGAGACATTAAACATGAAAGATAGAACAAGAACACAGATTTACGTGGGGAAAACCCTTATAGGTAAAAAACCCCACACTCCAAATCACAGAGCCATTGTATTATTCAACAACCAAATAGTTACAATACATTTACAAGCTCATAGCCTTTAGAGGAGATTAACATCTTGTTCCTTCTAAAGAATATCTGACATTATAACCCTGCACAAAGTTCTCTAGCACTCGGTTGGTTCTTCATACTGTTATTGTGCCACAAATAGCACACAGTATAGAACTTCACCTTCTCGGCTAGAACCCTTTCACTTGAACTCTATTTACACTCTCTCCTCGGTCCTTTTACATACTATTAACATGCTACGTACAACATACAGCATAGGACTTCACAGAAGGAGAAAACCAGAGCTCACCAAATTGATCGCACCGTCCAACTCTCTCCACAGTCTATCTATTCCCAATTGCTTTTAGAAATCTGATCGAATCAACCGTTCGAGCAACCAACCATTTCAGTTACGCTCACCAACTGTCCAAACTACCATTTCTGACTGTTCGCATTCATGAGATTAGTCCCACATGCATCCGTCGACAAACGCATCAACTACATATATGCACGAACACACGGTAAGTATATCATCGACGCTTTTACCACTGACGACCCCAGCTGGTCAAATAGTAATGAACCATCAGAGTGACCAAGCCCTTCGGTTAGACTTCATCCTCCTTCACCGACGAAGTTCCTCCTGCCGATGCCAAACACCATTGGATAGACCAAGCTCATCGGAGACCAGTCCACCATCTACACCGATGGTTCCTTGTCCCACTGATACCCAAGCCTTCATCCTTCGTCAGCATGACCAATGCACATCGGAGAAGAAACCCTAGACCATACCGATAGTTATAGTCATACAGATATGCCAGGTCTCCATCGGAGTAACACAACACATTGGAGAAAGCATTCCAACCCACGCCGATAAGACAAGTCTCGCCGATACATTGCTTACATGTATGTCGGTCCACACCTTTCCATCGGAGAGACACCAACTATCGCAGAGACAACACAACACCTCACCGATGGTTACAGTTACACCGATCGGTGTAACACAGGCAATCAGAGAGAGAACTTCAGCCAAGCCCGATAGCGATAGTTAAGCCGATCGGTGAAACAAACTCATCGCTGGAACACAAGAAAGTCACGCCAACAGAGCCTGTCAGGCCAATAATAAAGGGCAATTGACCAAGAATAAGAGATAGCTGAGACACAGAGCAGCTCTTGCCAATGCCTGTAATATGAGTCACAAGTACTCAACATTCTCCCACTTGATGAAGGAATTACAGGAAACCATCAACGCTCCAAGTCACAGAACCAAAGCTGATATTGCCTCCACTCCACTGTGCTCACAAGCTACATAGAAGCTCCAACTTCAAAGCTTCTAGAACATAGCCATGAAACCATCCTCCAGAAACAAGATAGATCATCAGCTAGAACAACAATTAGAAAACTAACTGCACCCATCCAACTGAACAAAACCCACATGATTGAAAATAGCACACACAACAAGTGCTAATCCATTCAATCATCCATACCGTGAAGGTATTCAAATCAGCAGACTCATGCCACCTACATATACACCCATCATCTGCAAATACAAGCTCCATGTGTCAACCAGTTGAACAAGACCAAACACATCCAAGAACTCCCACTGCATGGGTAATGCAGATCTGAAAAAGATCATGGCATACAAAGTCCACCAATAGCATTACATAGAAAGTGTAAATATCATGTAGTACCAAGGAAACATCCACCATGATATGCAAAATCTGTAAATCAATAACTTGTACATCTCACCACCAATCCAAAAATCTCTCAAGTTCTTCACATCCAATAATGAAAGAGATAACAGGACCTTCATGCTATCACCCAAGGACATAAGTGAAGGCACATGACCACAAACTAGTGATCACTTTAGCTTCGAACAAAATCTCAAACCAATGTAATGTGAAACATATCATTAGAAAAATAACTGAGACCAAGAGAAACACTGCACATCATATACCTATAGACAATCCTTCTACATACACCTCTGATTGCCAATTGTGTCAAGTATGATCTCCTTCAAAACACCCCAAAGAGAACAACATAACAACACCCAAACAAACATTCAATCTTAAGAGATCAAATTCAACATATGTAATCATGCAACTAAACATGGATGTAAGCCTCTCAAACCAAAGAAGATCAAACTAATCCATTTCCCATTTCAGGAAATCAACCCATAAAACCATCTCCTAACAATTCTCATCAATGAATGATATCTTAAACTCAAATGCACAAGGAGATTAATCATGCTATACATCTCTCACAATGAATACTCCAGAGCAATTCAAGATCCATGTCTATGAAAGAAAGCATAAAACACCTGAGAGAAACAATGGGCAATACCTCTCAAGTTATAAACTACCGAGAAGACCAAGAGTGGGAATGAGAATGCTCCTCCAGGGTAACCAAGTCTATATGACTTCTCCAAGAACAATCTCCTCATTGGTCTCTGTTGAACTCACATCCAACCAAGGTAAAGACTCCTCAGACTTCCTGCTGCAAAATCTGAATAAGCATAGCATATACAGTCTCACCTTATTCTCCATGTATCCATGAGTACCTTCAAACAATCACCTCATGCTGAACTCCAACTGCATCACTACAACACTATGAAGTAATCAAGCAAATGATAAATGTACCCAAACATAGAGAAGTAACCAGACCACTGTAAAAAGATCCAATCATCTGAATCAGGAACTTATCATGACATCATGATATTACCATCTCCCTTAGGAGATACCATGTTCTAGGTGAACATAACCATGGTCTCAAGAGCAATGTATCATTCCAAAACTCAAATGCTTAAACAGAAGTATATCATGACATGAACCAAACAAATTCTAAACCAACATCACCTGCCAAGCATCACCAACACCTCAACCAAAGACTTCATGAATCCTCCATCACTCCAAGATGTTACACATCCTCAAATAGTGTCCCTGCAAATGCGAAAGAACCCATCTGCAGCAACAAGATCTAAGAGCTCCTCCTAGTAACATCTGCAACACTAAAGAAGATCATTTACCACTAAGTGATGAATGCATAGTCAATGCTAAAGCTCCCACTGAACTGTAACAACTGAGCTTTCCAAGCATCATGACCAAACATCTCCTAATCTGAAAATCCTCCAGGTCCACACATTAACATGTCCATGTGACAATAAAACCAAGTGATACCAAGATCTCCAAACCAAGGAAATAAACTATCACTGCCAATAGCTTACACAAACCTGTGTATTCAAGCTATACATGACATCATGATACACATACTACAGGTCTCCATAACTAACTATTCAGATACTCTACAACATCCATCCTCTCATCCCGAAACAGTCACACCAATGCATAAGTGACCAAAGACAAGGCCAGCTAACAAGTCTGCATAATCACATAATCAATCTTGTGGATATAGAACATCCACTTCTGATTTATCCCACTGCAACCAATAGGCTATACACACCTAAAAACCTGCATAACTCGTAGATCCTTACACTGAAACATGCAAACCCACTATTGTACTAGAAACTGCAAAACTGAGATCTTCAAGGAATAGATAACAATGTAGACAACATGACTCAAGCACCAGATTACTTACGAATCTGATTAGCCAAACATGTCCACAACCTGAGCACCATAGTCAAGAAACCAGAAGCATTACCATAGAAATGTTGAGTGACCTATCACTTACCGGTACTCCCATGCAGAGAAAGCATTTCATCTCCTCACACCATGCACAAAGCATGCATGCAAAACTGCAACTATATCATCCAGCAACACCCCAAAAGCCAGGGTCTAGAAATAGCTTAACTGCAGCTTCACAAAACCACAAGTTTTTCTTTTAACCGTGTAAAACCTGCAAAATCACTGTGTTTGAAAAATACCCATGCACATCCATGCCCACTTCACATCTGGAAGACCCAAAAGTCTACAACATAAACTCCATAACAGTTAAACTAGAATAATGGATCATCATGAATACGCATAATCATAGATTTTAAGGAAAAACTATAAAACCCCTCAAATCTAGTAAACATGAATCTGAGTCATGCAAGTACAAAATATCTAATTAAGGAAATAATAGTTCAAGAGCTTCAGGCCCACTTGTAGACCAATCCCTTAACCACCAACATGCACATGCATCCGAGAGAATTAGGCTATTACAGAAGCTCTCAGACCATCCAATGATCAACTCCATAGCCTACATGCAATCAGGGTAACAGAAAATTATGCCTTCCAATACCAGGAACAAAACACCCAGCATAAGCACAATACTCCATGGCCGAGCAGTAACACAAACTTCTTCATATCATCAGAGAGCCTCTCACACAGACACCCAATATGAAAGTTACTGCAGCAACACAACCACAAACCAAACCCCATGCAACAGGATTAAATACTGTCAACTAAGAGCCTCATGCCACATCATGACCAGCTCCAGTCTCTTCATCTTCACCATCCTTCAAGCACCTGCTGTAACATGAAGACAAGATTAACTGCAAGGCTTCCACTCAAACAAGGATGAAACAAACAGACATTTCCTTTAGATTTCCTCAAGCATGTCACACTAAGAAATCATCACAGAAGGAATACCCAGACCTTATACACCAGGAACTCTTACATGCAAACACATGCAACACACAAATGTAAATATGTGAGCAACAAAGCAGATCCCAGAACATGGCTCTGATACCACTTGTAAGGAAATGTGAGCATCTTAGAACGTATTTCTAAGAACAGTGGTGTCTTTGACAGATTTGAATTCTTTTCAATTGCTTCAAAAACACGCACAACTATGCCATTAAAGTGGAAACTGACATAGAACATTTCCAACATTGACCCTTAGAGGAAAGCACAAGTGAACATTAACCAGTTTCAATAGCAGAGACATTAAACATGAAAGATAAAACAAGAACACAGATTTACGTGGGGAAAACCCTTACGGGTAAAAAACCCCACACTCCAAATCACAGAGCCATTGTATTATTCAGCAACCAAACAATTACAATACATTTATAGGCTCATAGCCTTTACAGGAGATTAACATCTTGTTCCTTCTGAAGAATATATGACAATATAACCCTGCACAAAGTTCTCCAGCACTCGGTTGGTTCTTCATACTGTTATCGTGCCACAAATAGCACACAGTACAGAATTTCACCTTCTCGGCCAGAACCCTTTCACCTAAACTTTGTTTACACTCTCTCCTCAGTCCTTTTACATACTGTTAACATGTTGCGTACAACATACAGCATAGGACTTCACAGAAGGAGAAAACTAGAGCTCACCAGATTGATTGCACCGTCCAACTCTCTACACAGTCTAGCTATTCCCAATTGCTTTTAGCAATCTAATCGAATCAACCGTCCGAGCAACCAACCGTCCAAACTACCATTTCTGACTGTTCGCATTTGTGAGATTAGTCCCACATGCATCCGTCGACAAACACATCAACTGCATATATGCACGAACACATGGTAAGTATATCATCGACACTTTTGCCGCCGACGACCCCAGCCGGTCAAATAGTAACAAACCATCGGAGTGACCAAGCCCTTCGATTAGACTTCATTCTCCTTTGCCGACGAAGTTCCTCCTGCTGATGCCAAACACCATTAGACAGACCAAGCTCATCGGAGACTAGTTCACCATCTACACCGATGGTTCCTTGTCCCACCGATACCCAAGCCTTCATCCTTCGTCGGCGTGACCAATGCACATCGGAGAAGAAACCCTAGACCATACCGATAGTTATAGTCATATAGATATGCCAGGTCTCCATCAGAGTAACACAACACATTGGAGAAAGCATTCCAACCCACGCCAATAAGACAAGTCTCACCGATACATTGCTTACATGTATGTCGGTCCACACCTTTCCATCGGAGAGACACCAACTATCGCAGAGACAACACAACACCTCGCTGATGGTTACAGTTACACCGATTGGTGTAACACAGGCGATCAGAGAGAGAACTTCAGCCAAGCCCGATAGTGATAGTCAAGCCAATCGGTGAAACAAACTCATCGCTGGAACACAAGCAAGTTACACCAACAGAGCCTGTCAAGTCGATAAAAAAGGGCAATCGACCAAGAACAAGAGATCGCTGAGACACAGAGTAGCTCTTGCCGATGCCTGTAATCTAAGTCACAAGTACTCAACAATTTTCTAATATCTCACATGATTGCATGGAAATCTATATGGACGATTTCACTACTTATGGTGCTACTTTTGATGAGGCACTGGAGAACTTAGGAAAGGTGTTAGAGAGATGTGGAGACCACAATCTATCCTTAAACAGTGCAAAGTACTTCATGATGATGCAGGAAGGAGTAGTACTTGGCCACTATGTCTCTCCAAAGGGAATTCAGGTAGACCTAGCAAAGATTGAGGTATTAATCAATCTACCCATGCCTACAAAACACAAAAGATGTCAGAAGTTTTTGGGTCATGCAGGGTACTATAGATGTTTCATCAAGGATTTCAACAAAATTGCAGCACCCTTGTATACACTTCTCACTAAAGATGTTGAATTTCAATGGAATGAAGACTGTAACAAGGCATTTTCTTATTTAAAGGCAACATTAACTCATGCTCATGTACTTAAACAACCCAATTGGGAGCTTCCTTTCCACATCCATACAGATGCATCAGATTATGCCATAGGAGCAGTCTTAGGGCAGAAAGGATCTATTGAGCATGCTATTTATTTTGTCAGCAAAAACTTGCAAGGAGCTGAGTTCAATTACATAGTAACAGAAAAGGAAATGCTGCCAGTAATCTATGCCCTCAACAAATTTAGGCACTACATCACAAACTATCAAATATTTTTGCACACAGATCATGTAGCCATTAGGTATCTCATGATCAAACTCTTGATAACAGGTAGATTAGCAAGATGGGTGTTGTTAATGCAAGAATTTGACATTACTATTGTGGATAAGATAGGGAAGGCCAATGTTGTTGCATACTTTCTTTCAAAACTAACTACATAAGAGGACAACCAAGTCATTGATGACTTTTTCCCTGATGAACACTTGTTTTCAATCACTGTGCAAACACCATGGTATGCTGACACAGCTAATTATCTGGTCACAGGGAGAGTCCCTCCTCATTTCTCTCCTAAGGAGAGAAGGGTGCTCATTGAAAAGTCTTTTCCTTTTTCATGGATTGTTGGATGTTTGTTCTACACTGGGCCAGACCATGTCATGAGGAGATGTGTAAGGGGAGATGAAATATATGACATTTTGCATGCATTCCATAATGAACCATGTGGAGGGCATTTTGCGGCCAAGAGGACAACAATGAAGATGCTAAATACCGGTTATTACTGGCCCACACTCCACAAGGATACAAGGAGATATACAAGAAAATGTGACTGATGCCAAAGGATGGGATGACCAACAAAATCTGATGAGATGCCTCTTTACCCTCAGCTAGTGGTCAATCCATTTGATAAGTGGGGATTAGATTTTGTAGGACCTATTGATCCTCCATCCAATGGTAAATCCTATATCCTAGTCTGCACTGATTTTGTAACAAAATGGGTAGAAGTTAAGGCCATGAAGCATGCAAGAGATAATAGGGTTGCCGAATTTCTTTATGAGGAAATTTTCCCATGATATGGGGTTCCCAAAGAAATAGTGACTAATCAAGGAGCTCAATTCACCTCAACCCTAGTTGTGGCACTAATCAATGAGTACAACATAAGGCACAAAAAGTCTACTCCTTATCACCCTCAGGCCAATGGCCAAGTTGAGGTGACTAATAGGGAAATTGGAGCCATTTTGACGAAAACAGTAGCTATCCATCGAAAGGATTGGGCAAATAGGCTGCCAGAAGTTGTCTGGGCCTATAGAACCACCTAGAAAACAACCACAGGATTCACCCCTTTTGAGTTGCTGTATGGAAAGATAGCTATGATGCCTATTGACTTTGAACATAAGACTCTTAGGACTACAATAGACTTGGGGATGGATATATCTAAGACACAAAAGGCCAGAATCATGTAGCTTAATACTTTGGATGAAATGAGAAAAGAAGCCTTGCATCACATAGAGGTAGTGTAGAATCAGAGAATCAAGTGGTACAACAAATTCATCAAAGAAAAGAAATTCCAGCAAGGTGACTGGGCACTACTCTGACTCAAGGTATTAGGATAATGCAAGGAAATTGTAGACAAGATGGCTAGGACCATATGAAATTGCTGAAGTTTTCCCCAATGGTACTGTTCAGCTCACCACCATTGACCCTGTTTGATTTAAGCTACTTGTCAATGGTCATCGACTGAGATTGTATCACAAGACAACTTTGAAGGATGAATTCCTGCAGCCGAAGGTAGCGAACCTAGTGTCCCTCCTTCTGGTTAACCAAGGTATGACATTTGTCATAATAAAGACTTCCACTTTTGTGGGAGTCCACTTCTTCATCCATTCACCCATCTGCCCACCCATGTCCATCATTCTCTCTACCATCATGTGTCTTGATTTCACTTCATTCCATCTCACTTTCTTCCACTCCACTTTCATTCATTGCTCAATGAATCTCTTATAAGGTGACTGGTACTTTCTCCATCATTTACATAACTAATCTTCCACACATCAAGGTATGTGTACATCATTTTGTTATATCTTATTTATCTTTTTGTACATTCATTTAATTACTGTACATTAATTTCGATGTTCTCCATAGCATGTAATTATTCCCTGTCCTATCAATCAAGCATCACCATTCCGCATGTGTGGACACATGCTCAAATTTAGGTTGGAGAGGGGAGTGTGAATACCATGCCCATGTGTCAGTCCATGTTGGTTTATGCCAATACGTCAGCAAAAGTTTAAAATTGAGTTGATTTGAATTCTAAGTGAGATGACGGCTCGCAAGTGTGAGGTGATAGCCTTCATTGATTACTCCTTACTACTTGTACTACTCTTGTCATAATCTTGAGCTCCCAAATAAGGAAAATTTAGACAACATTGGCATTGGAAACTTAGTAGTGTTGCAGGAAGGAGAAGTTCAAAAGATTGCAGAAAAAAAAGAACTTTGCTGAGTGATTATTTTCAGAACAAATAAACAAAGGGAGGTGGGTTAATTCGAAATGAACCCTCAGTTCATGATGTATTACTACAGGATGCACCCAGCCAGGCTGAGTTTAGAAATTGTGAGTGGTTAGATTACTTCCTGAAGCTAAATGGTTTTAATGAAGATGTTGCATCAGAATTTGCCCAGACATTGTCAGAAGGGAAGGCCACAGTAAAAGGGTTAGAGGTATTGGCTACTGAAGAAAGGATTGCAGAAGTTACAGGGTTACCTACCAACGGTGAAAAATACCCTATTGCCAGAGATGCCAAGTCAGTTAGTGCTAAATTTATAGAACCTGGTGACCCTCCAATAATTGTAAACAAACAGGGAGCCAAGAGAACCTCTCTACCTAAGCCATGGAAGCAAGTTGTTGTCCATGTTGTGAGGTACATTACTTGTGAAGGTCGTTAGTCGAATCTTCATTCTGTGAATTTCAAATTGCTGAGTCATATGAGGCATGGGAGAAGTATGAATGTGCCAAATGTGCTATACCACCTCCTCTCAATCATGGCAACTAATACCCAAAAAGGTAGGGCTAATTCTATTTCCCACCATTGTTTGATCAAATTGTTAGTTGAAAAGTCTCTGCATGATGTGTCTGATATGACTTGGGAAGAATTTTTAAATATTGATCAAATAAGACCAAGCCATTTGCGACCTACGGTTGTGCCTCAACCTTGTAGGACTAGGAGGAGAGTGAGTTCTGTTGAAGCCACTCCCGGAGCCTCAACTTCTGGTATAAATCCTCCTGCAACTGAACAAACTATTGAGATTAGTTCTTCCGAGGCAGAGCATGCATGCAAAGAAAGTTCTTCAGATTCTGATGATGATGTTCCTCTTAGCAATTTAATTCGAACAAGGGCACAAAAGAAAAAGGCAAAAATAAGGAAGGGTAAAGCTAAAAAACAAACCATAGGAAAGAAGGTGCCGAGCTCTAAGAAACTGAAGGCTGACACTATTCTTCCTGCAGCCGAAGAGAAACATGAGAGCCCTTCTAGTAAATTGAGACCTGCAGAGCCGACCTTTGGTGTGCCTCCACAGACAAGCCCTAGGGTTGAAGAAATGACAATTGAGGATACAGAGGCCCCAATGGGGCATGTGAATGTTGTATAAAAATACATAATTAAGGAAGTAGCAAATGTAACACTGGTAGACCTTGCTGCCATTGCTGAACATATTGAGAGTTAGGGACATGAAGACAAATAGGAGTTCCTGCAACAAGATGCCCTACAGCCAGAATTGGCTAAACATTTAGAAACCCTACAGTTAGTGCTATATGAAGATCAACCATCTGTTCTAGGAAAGCCTTTGGTAGGAATACACAGACCCCTTGATTTTTTTATGCATATGGTAGCCATGAATTTGTGGAATGAGATGCAGAGGAGAGAAGAAGAATGGAAGAAGGAGAAACATAGATTGAAGGATGAAATTCAAAGGAAAGATGAAGAGATTACAAAAAAGAATGCAGAAATTGTGACTTTAAAAGAGAGAGTGGATAATATGGTAGCTTTAGTGCCTTAGGTATTAGAGTGCAAGACTCCCCCAAGGGTCTATGCTCTATATTTAAAGGAAAGGTATCTCTCTTTTAAATTAGCAAGGATTGTTTCAGGTTTAAAACCTTTTGACAAGGAGTCATTGTACCTCATCATTTAATCATATTTCAGATGTCAAAATCTAGGGCTATGTCCTCGATTGTCTGCAAATAGGGATTCTACAGTTACCAGTTTTCTCTAGCTAATTCTAATGGCTTTTACTAATTTAAAGAGATTGATCTATCTACTTACGAAATGAATTCAAAGAATGCTAAAAATAGAATTGAATAGTAAATTACTCAAAGCAAATCTATAAACTGCAACATGCATCTATCTATAAAAATCAGTAAGTATTCTATAAAGCAAAATTTGAAACAACAAAACAGTGGTACTAGCCTTCTACCTTGGTGGTGAGAGTGGACCCTTGCTCCACACCCTTAGGGCCAAAGGCTACAGTGAGGAATCAACACTAAAGAATAAGATCACAACTAAATTTGGTCCAATTCCATTCATTTTGCATTCATAGAAATATTGATAGCCCAATTGAGATTATAGAAAATCAGAATAATAATAGTCTCCCTTTTCTGTTGCTTCTGTAAGCATATATAAAATGAGTGATGACATATCACTTATCTTATCTACTAATTCTTCTATGAGATGACATCCATCTCTTTATTATACTAGCTGTCTAACTACAAAAAATAACCATGCAATAAAAATAGATTGAGTGGAATAGAAGTCCACTCTGAATTCTAAGTTTGAGTCTTAATACATTTGGATAGCGAGGCCCTAAAAAATATGGATATTAAATCAGTTTCATCAGTAACTCATGCAAAAACTTAAAAAGAGATAAAAACTCTCAGCAGTTAACTAAAGATGGCCCTTAATCACTTAGGTAATGATTTGAGTAATATGAGGGGGTATCACGATTACCGCTGAAAGTGACTGACCGACAACTGTGCTGGAAATCTGCCCTATTCTAAAGAGGCACTGGAAATGTATGTCTCTGTCTGCAGCTGCGGAGATATGTCTGCAGCCTTCTTGCTCAGCTCCGGAGATGCTCCAGACTTCAATCCAGCTCCAGGAAGGCTCTTCCTCTTACTTCAAAACTTTTGATGTCGTGATATTTTGGTATAGTCTCCAGAGATATTTAGGACTACCTCTGGAGATGTACAAAATTGTCATCCTGAACATCTACACCTGTTGATTCAAAAAGAGAAATTTTTCTGCATATTTTCATCAATTCCATGCGCATTAGTCCTTTAATCAGAAATCATGATCTTAAGTAATTTATCTTCAATTAATCATTATTTAGAACAATCTTGCTAGCCTATTCGGGTGCAGACATCAAGAAGTTGAGATAAGACAGGAGAAAAAGAGAGGTAAAAAGATGTATTTTATGGGTGCTAATTGGCACTCATCATCCCCCCCATACCTAAGGTTTAGCAGGTCCTCCTACTTCTCACAATCTAGATTTATTCTAGCAGAGTAGCCTGTCAGTCAAGCTATAGTCTTGTGCATAAGTAGACCAAGTGGTGTGGTTGGTATTACCATTTCCCCTGTACTGATCAACCTGCTTTAACTAGTCCTACAATTTCTCATCTTCCATATGCTCAGCCAGACAGGGAGTGATTCAATTATGAGTGGGGGCCTGAACCGCCCACCTATCCACGCATGTTTATGCTTATCCATCATTTTGGATATTAACCTTGCCTTCCTCATAAATAACCTTAGGTTTGCAGGGCTGACCACCTCTCTCATTTTATTCTCTGAGGTTAGAATATTCCACCTTTTCTTTGCTATTGCAAGCATTGGATTAGCTGAACTATTCATAAAAAGACCAAAATCAATGGAACACTTGCAAATTTTTTAGGTATAATGGCAAAACTTTGTTCTGACTTTTAGGGTGATAAACATATGTTCTGAATTGGGTCTTAAAAGCTTGAAGGTTGGGACACTCTTTTTTGATGAAAAGACTTGTGTCTATATCCTTCTTGAGGTGAGCCTCCATTCACTCATTCCAAATCTGATGATTCCACATCATTGACATGAATGCTTTGAGCTAGCAATCTCCTACAAAATAATTAAGAAGGAAGGTCCTATCATCAACACAGAATCCATGCAGATATAATTCACACAGAAAATTTTTGTCTTCATCAGAGCTCCTTGTATAGGCTTCCATGAACCCCTCTGTTGTTTTTGTGTTCTCAGGCAGATCAGACAGAACTGAAGATAGCTTCCTTTGCAGGACCCTTTCTTGTAAAAACATTGCATAACTGGCACTTGGAGGTCTACAAGATAAAATCTCAAAGGAAATGGAGGCCATCTGAATGACTCTTTCCTCCAGGGTTTCCACTCTTTTTGTCATGGCAGTAACTGCCCTCTATAGTTGCAGCATAGGCTTAGAAGCCTCATAATCTCTACATCTCCTTTCCCAATAAAATAGGGCCTTGGGAATATCAATGCAGATTGGACCCACACATTGATCTGTTTGTACCTCTTGTTCACTGGTTGCCCTTGGGCCAGCCAACTCTTGAATATACTCCCAAGTCAATTGTTTATCTTGGCTCTATACTGTCTCAATTAATGTTGCAATTACTATGAGACCATTGTCTCTAGCTTTGGTAAGATCAAAGATACTTTGTTGTTGGCCCAAGTCAATTGTTTATCTTGGCTCTGTACTCTCTCAATTAATGTTGCAATTATTATGAGACCATTGTCTCTAGCTTTGGTAAGATCAGAGATACTTTGTACTGCCTCTATCTCCTTTTTCTTCATGATTTTAGCTATCTCTGTCTTCTAGGTTTCTAGTTCTGCTTCCCTCTCTTGAATTATTTGGTCTTTACTTTGGAGCTCTGTTTGCAGTTTTTTCAATCATTTGTTTTTGCTCCATCTCTTTTTCCATTCTGACCTTCTTGAGGTCAGTGATAATATGATTTTCCCCCTAAAGTAATCTTTTTAGATTATTAATTTCTTCCAACAGTTGCTGCTCTTTTGAAATCTCAATATCCTCTTGATCAGAGGGATGAGAGAAAGTTCATGTTTCTTCTTCTGTTTGCTACACATCAGGGTCTTTCATAGCCATCTGTCCTGCACTGTTAGCTACACCCAGCTCTATTTCATCTTTTCCTGTAGCCTCCCTATCCTGAGGTTCTTCTAGGGTTTCCTCTGTTTGTGCTGGAACTGATGAAGGCCCAGCTTTCTCCTCAGAAGTTCTGAAACCCAGAAGCACTTCAGCTAGGAGAGCAGTATCTTTCTCAGTTTGGGAGAGCTGCCTTTTTCTTTTGCTTCTTCGTAGCATAGGTGGGGCAAGTGCCTCCGGAGTAGGTGTCTCATCCTCAGAATCTGAGGAAATAGTAAAAGTTTGCCTGTGTTCTATCTCAAGAGCAGGGGATTGTTCTGAAGTTGGACTTGAACCCAGATGGATAGATGGTTCTAGGGAAACTTCTCTCAGTCTTTTCTTTCTCACTAGAGGGATCTCATCGGAATCATGGGATGCTTCTTCAGCCCAATAGTGTTCTCTAGAGTCAGCTTTCTTTGGGGTTTTCTTTGCTTTGTGCTCTGACCTCTTCCCTGTTAGTTCCTTAGGGAAAGATTCCTCAGCTAGAGTCATCTTCCTCTAGGCTAAGCGAGTCATGTATGGAGCTTGCTCAAGAGCAAGTTCTTTAATTTCTTTGTCTTTCTTCTTTTTATCAGAAACAGGGGCTGCAGATGAAGTTGCCTCCAGTGAGAACTTCTTTCCTTTTTGAACAGCTGTAGAGGAGGTTGAAGGTTCTGTCTCTTCTTCTTGCTAGGTAGAGGAACCCTCACCCTCTGATTGTGCCCTCTCTGGCTCCCTGCCCTGGGGATTTTGTTCAAGAAATGTTTGCCATAATTCTTCCCCATTAGATTGAGACAGAAAGTGGTGTTTCACTATCAGAAAAATGAGGCCATGATGTTTCATAGGACCCTTTTTTCACTGATATTTTTTGGTAGTTGCCCTAATGGTAGAGTATAGGAAGTTACGAATGTTTATGTTGAATTCAGGGTGTCCATTCCCATGCCTTAGAAAAATCAACATTTTCATTATTGGTCCTAAAACTAAGGAAAATTGACCATCACATGTGAAATATTTCATCAACCATATAGCTACAGATCGCCAAGGGTTTGGAAGTGAGGACCTAAGAATTCCTTTAACCTCATTTTTATTTAAATGCAATTGTATTGCAGTTTCACCTTCAACAGATAAATTCCTAATCAAATCAATATATAAGGTTTTTAGATGATAGAACCTCTCACCTTGTTCAGGCAACCTAGAAATATGACTGATAGTGGTAGTAGAGAGATTGATTTGGACTCCCCTTACAGTTGTCTGATTGTCCCTCAGGGTTCTTAGGAACTCATCAACAATATCTTCTTAAAACCCCTCAAATTTTTCTAGAAACTCCAACCACCCTACATTCCTCAGAATGTCTACTGCAGCTTCATCCTGCAAAAGGCCTGAAGCATTTTCTAGTTCTGATTTCTTCTTAACCCCCATACCTAAATTCTTTGTCTGTTCTCTGTGCTTACAATCCTTTCTCACTCCGTAGGCTCTGGAGAACTGTTTCAGCTGACTCTGTTCTTCAGGGTATGTTACAGTTTAAATGAGGATTATTTTGTTAATTCGCTTAATGGCTTAGGTTAATGGAGAAAGAACTGGAAATCAGTTAGAGTGTATATGTGATCATAAATGAAGTAGAGTGATGGGACACTCCGTAGGCATGGTGACAATACAACAAAGATGGCGGTATGCATGAATTTGGAAAGGAAAATGATGGCAGGAGGACGTGTCATAATGACGGTACCCAAAAATAGAAAGACAAGACAGTTGCTATTTAATGCTTAATGAAGATAAAATTACCTGGACCATTTTTAATGATGAGGCGCAATGTACTTCACTGAAATGATGCGGCGTTGATGAGACTGGATGCGACGTGGCACCTTAGCAGCTTTGTGTGGCTTGAGATGACGTCAATCACCTTCATTATCATGCAACCTCTAATCATTCCCGCTCCTGCTGAGTGGTTTGAGAATCCATGTATCCTGGGTGACGTCAGTGCAGTCTTTGCAAGTACCTGTACAAATGAGAGTAATGATTTCTCACGAGATGTGTGTTGATTTGATTTTATTTCTGCCATAAAGTAGAGGATGAGTCATGATGACCTCATCAATTGACGTTTCTACTTTATTGCCTAGAGAGGTGGGTCCCCTCCCACTTATTATGGTTGTAAATAACCCTTTATTGGTGGAGCGCCAGAGATGCTCCTAGTTTACAAAGCACCAGAGGTGCTCCTAAACTGTGAAGCACTAGAGGTGTGTTTGAGTAACTCCTGGCACCTGATCACCTCTATAGCTTGATTATTCTCAACTGGCATGAAGAAGGGAACCGCTATTTGCTAGTTTTCAATTCCCTTGGTCGAGAAAGATGGCTATTTACTGGTTTCCATCTTCCCTTTTTTTTTCAAAAGGCTACCATTTGCTGGTTTTCAACCTTTTTTTTTCAGAAGGCCGCCATTTGCTGGTTTTCAACCTTCTCTCTTTTTTTTACTAATCTAAAACTGTGACAGAGGAGGTATCCCTTGTATCAAAGCATAAATCATTGAGGAACTCTTTTTTAGTGGATGGCCTTTTATAGAGTCTGATTCGGTGGCCATTCACTAAGAATGTGTCTGTGCTTCCATCAATAGGTTCCAACAGTATGGTTCCATTTTCAAAAACTTCCTTTATCTGATAAGGACCCATCCAATGAGTTTGTAATTTCCCTTTGAACTCCTTGAATTTAGAATCATAAATCACCTTGTTGAAATGTCCTCCTCTTGATGTGTTGGTCATGTCACTACTTCCTTTGATACTAAACCAGTTCTATTTGTTGAATGGCCTCTGTCCGGATTTCATCCAACTCATTGAGCTGAAGAATTCTATTCTGTTGGGCTATGGACAATGGTAGACCAATATCCAATGCAGTTTTAAGTGTCTGGAGTTCAAATTCTATAGACAGAATAGGATTTTTCCCATAAACTCATTCATATGGTGAGAATTTTGTTGTGGATTTCCAAGTGGTATTGTAAGCCCAAACTGCTTTAGGTAATCTATTAGCCCAATCTTTTCTGTTCATTGCTACTATCCTTGTCAGAATATTTTCAAGTTCTGTATTAGTTATCTCTACTTGCCCATTGGCTTGAGGATGGTTAGGTGAAGATTTTCTATGCTTGACCTGATATAAATCTGTGAATGCTTTGATTACTTGTGAAGTAAACTGAGGTCCTCTATCTGAAACTATGGATCTTGGGGCTCCAAACCTCAAGAAAATCTTATTATAAAAGAAATCAACAACTTTTTCTTCTCATGCAAATTGCAATGCTTGAACCTCAGCCCATTTAGTAACATAGTCTGTGCATACTAGAATATAATCCTTGCCTGATGATGGAGAAATTGGTCCCACAAAGTCTAAACCCCACTACTCAAATGGTTCCATCATGACTTGAGGATGCAGTAACATCTCCTGGGTGAAGGTTGGTTGTCCCATCCTTTAGCACTAGTCACACTGTTGCACATACTTCTTAGTATCCTTATGAAGAGAGGGCCATTAGTAACTAGCTCCCAGGATCTTGTGGATAGTTTTGTGGGAAGAGTAATGCCCACCAGATGGTTCATCATGACATGCTCATAATACATCAAAAATTTCATCAGTTTTCAAACACCTACGCAAAATGAAATTAGGACCAAATTTAAACAGCAATCCACTTAACCATTTGTAAGATAAGCTTTCCTTAACATTTTTTTGTTTTGAAGTAAAATGGGATGGATACAAGCCCATAGTTAAAAGATTAGCTATGTCAGTGAACCAAGGCACAGTAGAGGAGATAGAAAAAAGATGTTCATTTAAGAACCTTTCCTCCACTGGTTGGTTTTCTCCTCCTGTATGCAATCTTGACAGAAAATTGCAACCAAATTAAACTTGCCTAGATTATCAATGATGGTAATATCAAATTCCTACAATAGCAATAACCACCTAATGATCCTTGCACCCACTACTGGCTTATTCATTAGGTACTTGATGGTTGCATGATTAGTGTGCACAAATATTTTATATCCAGTGATATAATGCCTAAATTTGTTTATAGCATAAATGATTGCCAAGAATTCTTTTTCAGTTGTGGTGTAATTTCTTTTTGCAGATGTAAGGTTTTTGCTGATGTAATAAATGGCATGCATACTCTCTCCTTCCTCCTTTTGTCCTAAAACTGCCCCAATGGACTCATTTGAAGCATCAGTTTGTATGTGAAATGGTAAAGTCCAATTAGGTCCTCTCAAAACTAGTGTGACAGTAAGCTTCTCTTTCAAGGTTTCAAATGCTGATTGACAGTCTTCTGTCCATAGAAATTCTATGTCTTTGTTAAGTAGGGTAAATAGGGGGGCAACTATTCTGCTAAAATTTTCGATGAATCTCCTATAGTAGCCTGCATGACCCAGAAAACTTCTAACATCTATCTAATTTTTGGGTAAAGGCAACTGTGTGATCACTTCTATCTTGTTTTGATCCACTTTGATCCCATTTGTTGAAATGTGGTGTTCCAATACAATTCCTTCCTCTACCATCATGAAGCACTTTTCATGGCTAAGGGATAATTGATTTTTCTCATAGCATTTCAGTACTTTCTCAAGGTTTGTGAGAGCTTCTTCAAAATTATCCCCATACATAGTAAAGTCATCCATATAGACCTCCATGCATTCATTAGCTAGTTCAGCAAAAATGGCTAAAACAAGTCTCTTAAATGTAGCTGGGGCATTACGTAGTCCAAATGGAAGAACTTTGTAAGAAAAAGTTCTCCAAGAGCAGGTGAAGGTGGTTTTGTCCTGGTCTTCAGGTGCTACTTGAATTTGGTTATACCCACTGAACCCATCTAGAAAAGAAAAATACTTTCTCCCAGCAAGGTTGTCTAGTACTTGGTCAATGAATGGTAAGGGAAAGTAGTCCTTTTTGTAGCTTTGTTTAGCTCCCTATAGTCAATACACACCCTCCATTTTCTATTTTTTTTAGGCACTATGACAAGGGGGAGACCCATTGACTATCTGAGATTGGATATATAAACCTTGCTTGCAGTAATTTTTCTATTTCAGTTTTAACAATGTCCTTTAAAGTAGGATTCAATCTTCTCTGGGGTTGTCTGACAAGTTTAATATCCTCAGTGTATATATGATGGGTATAGATCTCACAAGGTATGCCCTTCATATCTTGGTATTCCCAAGCAAAAGCTGCTGAATGGGAAATCAGAAGTTGGATAAGTTTTTCTTCCTGATTTATTGTTAACTGAGTATTGATATTAAGTGTTTTCCCTGGTAAAATTGGATAGTTAATCCATACACTGGAGTCATGGTATTGAGGGGGCAAGAATGTGGAAGAAACATGTGGAACATGGCTAAGTCTCTATAAAAGGTTTCCCCACAAGGAATGATATTTGCGAGGGTACGATGAGAAGTAAGAAGTTCTCTCTTAGAATCTTGGGCAAGCTCCATCACATCCTCATTGATTAGGATGTGGGTAATGTCTTATGTTGTATCATAGTAGATTTCTTCTTCCAATTCTCCTAGATGTTCCCTGATGGTTACCATAGCTACTGAGGCATTGTTGTCATTGTTCTCTGGTTCGTCCACCCATACTCTTCCTATATAATGTATTGATGGTTTAGCTGGAGGATATAGAGATATTTTCTACAAATCTATCCCATTAGAAATGACCGTATCCCCAGTTTGACAATCAATAGATGTTGCTACTGTAGCCAGCCATGGTCTTCCTAAAATCAGTGGATAAGCATTTCTCTAGTTTCTCTGTTCTAATATTAGGAAGTCTATTAGGAATTCCCATGATTCTATCACAACTGGTACATCAGTGATTACTCCTTTTGAAATAGCTACTGACTGGTCAGCAAGTTGAAGGATTGTAGTTGTGGATTGGATACCTGATAGAGCTAATTTGTGCATTGTATGAACCGTCATCACATTAATTGTTGCTCCCAAATCAACCAAAACATTTGAAATTTCTACCCCTGAGATGAAAATAGTTATGACAGGATTTTCAGGGTCTCCATATTTTGGGAGAAGCATTTCTCCCATTAATAGATTTACTACTTTCCCTTCCACCTATATTGTAGAAGGGAAGTTTTTCTTCCTGCCCTGTGTTTTGACACAATGTTGTTTAATGAATTTATTTAGTTCTGGTACTTCTCTGATTGCTTGGAGGAGAGGAATTTCAATGTTTAGTTGCCTGATTTCTTATAAAAGTTCTGATTCTAGGTTGGGTTGGACTTGTTTTTGTAAGATCTTTTTCTGGGGGACATGCTATTTGAGACATTCTGGGTATGGTGCTAGTTTTTCCATCTCTAGAGCATCTTTGAAGTTTTTATTAGAATTGGGTTTAGGAATGTTCTTCAGAGTTAGTCTTTTAGGATCAACTCTGGAGTTATCCAGGGATGATTCTTTTAGCACTTTTTCGGTAGTAATCTCCTCTAGGAGTTGAGTGGATGAATTTTTAGGTTCCTCATCATTGGTTACTTCAACTATAGTTGGAGAAGATGGTCTTGGGAATGCTTTCCCAGACCGCAGCTAGAGATTATTTGAATATATAGCATTAATACCAACCATGTTTTCTTGCTCTGTCATGTAAACAACTGCTCCATGTTTATTTCGTGGGTTTGGTATAGGTTGAGCTGGTAAGGGTGGTTAGTTAATCGACTTATTTTGTGATTGACCTTGTGTGTTGGAGGGTCCAGTTAGTAAAGCTTGTTGTTGAGGTTGGAAATGTCTAGGTTATCCCTGGTATTGTTGATTATATCCCTGTTGAGGACCCCATTGAGGTTGCATGTTTTGAGATCCAAATTGTGGTGGCCACCGTTGATTTCCCTAGTGCTGATTTTGCTAATTTTGGTTTTGCCAATGTTGATTTGGCCAATCCTGTTGTCCCCAAGGAGGATTATTCTGAGGCCCATGCCAAGTTGGATTCCACTGATTATTTCCCCAATTAGAAGGACCCATGTAAGAAGGCTGGTTTGGATACTAATTATAAGGGAAATTCCCAGCTTATTTTTGTCCCACATAGTTCAATTCTTCTTCTATTATGACATTCTTCTTACTCAACCTTTTCAAGGCTGGAAGTTGACTACATTTACTGGTAGGATGTTCCCTATCACAGATCTGACAAATCTCTAATTTGTCTAAAGGGCATTGTCTCAACAGATGCTTGTTTCTACACCTAGGACAATAGATGGAGAGTGGTTCAGTTGTTCTATTTTGATCAAGTGTTCTAGTTTGTGCCTGAATCCCATCCAATGTGGTATTTAATTAGACCAAAATATCTATTTTTAGATTTGCAATCTCTTCCATTAACTGTCCTATTTCATTCTTCCCTTTGAAAGTTTTGGATGATCTCACTCCATCTTGGGTTCTAGAATAGTTCCTGCAGAGTTCTTCTATAGTAGGTATATCCATTTTGTTGATATTTCCTTTTCCCATTAGATCTAGTGCCTGTTTTGATTATTTATCCAATCCTTCTATAAACAGGGTTCTAGCCAAAGAATGATTTACTGGGTTGCCATACCTTCTCAAGGTGAAGTTAAACTTGTCCACATAGTCCTCTAAGGTCTCTTCCTCTCCTTGTCTAATTTTAAACAATTCCTCATTTTTATTACTAACTCTACAGTAATCTTGGTACTTTCTTAAAAACTCTATTTCCATCTGATCCCAAGAAAGAATAGAGTTCTGGGGTAAACCCATAAACCGTCTCATTGCAGAATCTTTCAAGGTTGAAGGGAACAGTTTGAGTTTTTGGTTATCTGATCCATAATCATAAGTTTGGCATACTACTTTGAATTCAAACAGAAACTGATATGGATCCTCAGAAGAAAGACCTCTAAAATTTGGCAATTGTGCTGGTGAGGTATTTTTCATAGGAACATTGTCTCCAACAGCCAGAACAATGGGATATGAGAAGGTTCTTGGAGCCTGATTTTCCTCTTCTTCATGATTATCATTATTATCATCCATGTTTAGTACTGGTTCTTCTCCCTGAGGTTCTAGAAAATCAGGTTCTATAAAATAATCTGCCTGAAACTTTTGTTGTAATTCTTGGATATAATCAGCGAGTGAAACATTTGGAGGATCTAAGGGATTATTGATTTGAAGTGCAGCTTCCAAGGTAGGTTCCAGGTTTCTTTCTTCAACAAGATCTTGTTCCACCCCATTACTTTCTCCTATAGTTTGTTGATGGGGTGTCTGTTTTATGTTTCTTCCTTTTGAGTCTCTAGCTCTAACTATACAGACCTAACCTAAAAACTGTTTAGCTAAGTTTCCCTAATTAACACAATTATCCCCAGCAACGGTGCCAAAAATGACAAGGAGTCGTTGTACCTCATCATTTAATCATATTTCAGATGTCAAAATCTAAGGTTGTGTCCTTGGCTGTCTACAAATAGGGATTCTACAGTTACCAGTTTTCTCTAGCTAATTCTAATGGCTTTTCCTAATTTAAAGGATTGATCTATCTGCTTATGAAATGAATTCAAAGAACGTTGAAAATAGAATTGAACAGTAAATTACTCAAAGCAAATCTACAAACTGCAACATGCATCTATCTATCAAAATTAGTAAGTATTCTATAAAGCAAATTTTGAAACAACAAAATAGTGGTACTAGCCTTTTGCCTTGGTGGTGAGAGTGGGCCCTTGCTCCACACCCTTAGGGCCAAAGGCTATAGTGAGGAATCAACACTAAAGAATAAGATCACAACTAAATTCGGTCCAATTCCATTCGCTTTGCATTCATAGAAATATTGATATCCCAATTGAGATTACAGAAAATTAGAATAATAATAGTCTCCCTTTTCTGCTACTTTTGTAAGTATATATAAAATGAGTGATGACATATCACTTATCTTATCTACCAATTCTTCTATGAGATGACATCCATCTCTTTATTATACTAGCTGGCTAACTACGAAAAATAACCATGCAATAAAAATAGATTGAGTGGAACAGAAGTCCACTTTGAATTCTAAGTTTGAGTCTTAATACATTTGGGCAGCGAGGCCCTAAAAATATGGATATTAAATCAGTTTAATCAGTAACTCATGCAAAAACTCAAAAAGAGATAAAAACTCTCAGTAGTTAACTAAAGATGGCCCTTAATCACTCAGGTGATGATTTGAGTAATATGAGGGGGTATCACGATTGCCGCTGAAAGTGCCTGACCGATAGTTGTGCTGGAAATCTGTCCTATTCTAAAGAGGTGCCAAAAATGTATGTCTTTGTCTACAGCTCCAGAGATATGTCTGCGGCCTTCTTGCTCAGCTTCGGAGATGCTCCAAACTTCAATCCAGCTCTGGGAAGGCTCTTCCTCTTACTTCAAAACTTCTGATGTCGTGATATTCTAGTATAGTCTCTGGAGATATTTAGGACTACCTCTGGAGATGTACAAAATTGTCATCTTGAACATCTACACCTATTGATTCAAAAAGAGAAGTTTTTTTGCATATTTTCATCAATTCCATGCACATTAGTCCTTTAATCATAAATCATGATCTTAAGTAATTTATCTTCAATTAATCATTATTTAGAACAATCTGGCTAGCCTATTCGAGTGCAGACATCAAGAAGTTGGGATCAAACATGAGAAAAGAGAGGTAAAAAGATGTATTTTATGGGTGCTAATTGGCACTCATCACCTTCTATTGAGACTCCTCTTGAATTTTTCAATGCTTATCGGATTGCTCCTCCTGAAATGAAGAATTTGTTGTGTCAATTCTATTTACATAATTATGATGTGTCCCAAGACCATGATTGGAATCCCTTGTTGTATGTTGGGGATGTTCAATTAAGGGCATTTATGTCCTTGATGCAAAATGAGATTAGTTGGGGACAACAGTTCAAGGCTTATAAGCAAGTAGTATTCAACATTCCCTTGTCCATCAGAGCTGAATCTAGGAATCTAGGGAGCATTTTCAATGATTGGCACAAAATGCTTTACAGACCAAGCTATGGCAATAGAATCCTGCCTGAGAGAGATGCAGTTTACAAAGAATATGAGAAGGTAGAAAACACTATAGGGGAATCTATAAAAGGATATTTGGCACAAAGGTGGAACAACTTGTTTGATGAGCTAAAACAAGAAGAGCCTCACTCTCTGTAGAACTATGCTGCAGGATGCAAAAGAGTGGATAGATATATGCATATTGGAAGGATAAAGCAGCAATTCTGGCTTCCCTAAATTTTCCAACCACCTATCCTATTATGGCCTGTGCCAAATTTTAGATACTACCATTATGGTATTGCTGAACAAAAATAGAGATGGAACAGATTGGATAGACAGCAAGGATTCTATTGGGATCCTAATTCATGCACTATAGAAACTGATATTGGGTAGCTGGCAGTTGCAAATTTCAGAGCATTGACCAAACAGAAGAACAACCCTTCCTCTGCTAGAGGACCAGCAAGGTTGGGGAGTGTGATGAGTCTAGTTTATGACTCAATTTTGTTAGAATTTATTATCCATTTGTTGTAGTTATCATGGACTTTGATACCTAGATCTTAATCTTTTCATGACAATTCCTCAAAACCATAAGATATTGGGCATAGGCTATTTCCTATAATTTTCAATGACTTTGACATGCTATATGAATTATCTATGTTAATTTTACATGTGGTTATTGAATGCTACTCCAAGATAGTTACAGATATGCAATTAATGTGTGTACTAATATTGTTATGTAGATATAATTAACAACCATAAAGTCGAGGAAGATTCTGCCAGTCGGTTACTCGCCATCAAAGTCAAACATGGTGATCATTCAAATGTCAAATGGAGGGAAGATAACTACCTTGTAACTGGTCTTAATTACTTGTTGAGCAAGTTTAGGAGTTACTATTGTGCTAGATCTGCATTAAAGGGATTTGCTTGACCAGATTCCACACATGCATAACCTCCTCTCCACTTTCTATGCTTTCCCTAAAGTGGCGTCCTCCTATTCTATTGGAGTTGACTGCCTTGCTAGGTAGTTGGTTTTGTAGTTTTCCTTCTATAAATAAGACTAAGAGGTTCCTTCTGAGGGGTTGATTAATCTAAGGTTGTACTTGCATTATCCAGTTTTCAATAATACAGTTACGTTGTTCATTTGTACTCATGTTTTCCAATGAATAAAATGAAGTTATAAGTTTGCATCTCTGAGTTTACATTTGTCTTAATGGATACTCATCCAAGGGGGGCCACTTGGTGAGCATTCCATCCTTTAGTTTAGTTGTCATTTTCTATTAAGCAGTTAGTTAGAATCTAGCATTGTCTATTCTTGTAGCCACTAGAATTCCATTCTATGTCTGTTCTTGCAGCCAAAGCAAATAGAGTAGTTTCCTGTTTGTTTGCCCAGATTTTCATTTCTTGTCATACACTTCAGCTTAGTATAGTTGTTGGTTGATGTTCAACATTTATGTTATTTCTTTCCAAGCAATTTACTTTTAGCATTATGACTTTCTTAGTTGTAGAATGAATGTGGCTACTTCAGGATTCCTAGTGCACATACTGTACTAACCCATTTCAAGTTCACATCCCTAGGTTGACAAGTTAAATGTACCTTCATACTGATTAAGATAGTTATTCAAGTTAGATGTCCAATCTTTGAGTCACATCTTTATGGGCTTAGTTGTTAAAACATTGTAGGAGGCCAACACATATTGACATTATCAACCAACCTTGTCTACCCTTGAGTTCACGAGTCTATCTCTTGGGAAATAATCTTATCCAATCAACCAACTAATCAAACCAATCTAATTAATCGACCAAGCCAATCCAATCAATCAACCAAGGAAAACCACTCAATCCAAGAGTCTCAACTTTGTCGCATAAGTCCAATCCACATTCATCCTCTTTCTAATCCAATCCATACCATCTTACACCATGCCAACCTTAAAGGATGTGGCACAAGAGATCATTGACCTACTTCATGAAGTGCAAACAAGCCGATCACCCCTAAGCCAACAAATGATTCAACGTGTCCATAACTTGATTCAACAACTTCAACTCCAAGCAGGCCAATCACCTCATATGCAACATCTTATAGCACAGGCCCAACACCTCCTAGACATATGTCAAACCCAACAAGTATATCATCATCCTTTATCCATTCAACACCAACCAATTCTACCCCATTCCTATGTGGAGTCCCCTTTCGTTTCACGCCAATCTAACTTATCCACATATCATAATGATTCCACATTGCCTTATCCTATTCCCTACCAATCAAATCCATCCACATTTTAAATCACTACCACATCACCTCATCTTACATCTTATCATCACAATATCACACCAACTAATCCCACATCTTTTCATGACAATTCCACATCACCTTATCTCACATCTTCCCATAACAATGCCACATCATCATACCCTACTTCCTCCAATATCTACCATTATCCACAACAACCCATACCCCAAGATCTTCTACCTACGTATCCTACCATGCCACCTCATCATCAAACACATTCACAACACTGTCAGTGGCCCCCACAACACGAACATGCAAGTCCTAGTGGCCCCTTGCACATAATTCAAGTCAACCCAAGTCCACTCTCGCAACATGATCTAATAGACTTAAGTCTGCCTATGCTACAAGATTTAATAGCCTTTGACGAGGGAGACACCAATCTAGAGCAAGCATCCTATGAGCATCCTCCATCACCATCCAAGCACATGCCAACACATGAGTCAACTAGTCCTCTCCCAACACCTTCATGTCAACCGTCTAATCCATCAAGCCCTCCACTAAAAGATCCATTAGAGATGACCCTACAACAATTGGTCCAAGAAAATTTGATTGAGCTTCCACCGATAACATCCTTTGAAGAAATCTACTTTAAACCCCATTGGTATAAAGATGATGAATATTGTGCATACTACAGGTGTAAGGGCCATCTCATATCCACTTCTAAACAATTCAAAAGATTGATCAAGAACCTAAAAGATTGTGGTAATATTGGATTAGATAAAACCAATCCGTCTAATCCCCTTATCCTTCCATCTAGCCCAAGTCCTAGTTTATCTAATCCCATTATCCATCTCACAAGTCCTAATCCTAATCCTTCAACTTCCACCATCATTGTCCATCCACTATATTGTACATTAAACCATACACTTGCAGAGGATGTGATCCATTGGCTATTAGTAAGGAATAAATCATTGCCATGTCATCAAAGTCCCATTCATGAGCTTATTAAAGAATCTCCCAATACCTTGCTTATTCCTCCACGTCCACCATGTGGTTCACAAACCATTGAGCTTATTGAACAGACTTCTCCGATGAGTCCACATCAAGACCTATCATACCCTCATGTTATTAAGTAAAATCCTATCCAAGCATCATCCCCTTCCATTCAAACTATCCAAGAGGTATATCAAGGGCATTATCTTAAGCATATGGAAACATCGAGCCTTCATTCAAATCAAGATCAAATCCTTCCTAGTCATCCTATTCATAACATTTATCTCTTCCATGATCAAGATGATACTACCAATGAAGAAGCTATCCATGAGCACCTTGATCTTATCCATGATCCCATATCCATCCATGAGCAAGATGTCCAAATTGCTCCTATCCATCCTCCATCTAACCCTAATGAGATAATGTCTACTTCTCATAATGAGACATGTGCCTCCCAAGAACACATAAGCATATAAGATCAAACAAATACCTTGGATCATAATGCACTTAAGCAAGATCTTAATGATCCTTCCAGATCCACTATCGACCCTATCGCAACTCCACCATCATGTCCTATTAGTCTATCCACCTTTATCCATGAGTGTTCCTCCTTAGAACACCACCAACATTTATCCACTTCACCTTCTCCATCCAATAAGGAACTCATGTCTAGTGTTCCACCTATACCTAGTCCCATTGTCAACTGCATCCTCCAAAACATGAACTATCAAGGTAAAGGCCTAGGCCTTCTTGAACAAGGTACTTTGGAGCCAATCCATGTCGATGTCCCTCCGCGCTCATTTGGCCTTCGATACACACCTCAAGGTCAACAATCTAACGATGTTGGTACTTCCTCCATTCATCCTAAGTTCACCACTTTCCATCACAAATCCCATCATACATCTGAAACATGTCGCCATTCCCCCTCCATCATCTTATAGATGTCAAAAGCATGTGACCATACACCTTCCACCATCCACTTTGCCTCCGTTACTTCCAACTCCTAACATCCCACCATCCTATCTACCTCAACTACTCCCGACACCTTATCCATCCATCCATAAGCCCTTTAAAAACCCTAATCGTGACCAACAAATGCACATATTATCTAAACAAGGAGCTTCCACCAACCCCACTTCCACCATCCCCATGGGATTCAAAAGCAAAAATTTGGATGCCTCTACCTATAAAGAAAAAAATTCTACAAATCCTCATGCGTTAGGACACAAAAGCAAAGAATCAAAGCAAAACCCATCTCAAAAGCTACATACATCCACACACCTCAAAGCAAAAATGAAAAAGGTGTGGGTCCCCAAGCATCAAGCAATTACTTCAACCCATCTCTAAAGATGCATACAACCATACCTCCACAAACAAAGTCTAAAACTAAAATAGTTTGGATCCCTAAGCAACAAGCCATCAAGTCTGATAAGGCATCCACCTCTTACAAATCCCAACCATCTCCTTCCGTCCATTCCATCCAAAAGCAACAAAATCTGCCATCCCACATGAAAAGAAAAAATCATAAAAATACTGAGTCTATGTGGGTCCCTAAATTCCTAATTTGACCATCTCCTAAGCAAATAACACCACTGCTTCCTACCCTATCATCCCATCCAAAGCTTCAATGTTTATCACGGTGTGTGCAACCATTGGTCATGGTTCCCTTCCATCCCACATTTCCACATATCTCCATCTCCCCATCCTTCAACTATTATCCTACATATCTTCCTCATCACTTCCCTATGGTCCATGCTTTTGCATAAACCTTTCATCCATCATAATTCACTATTCCTCCATCCATAAGTCATCCATAATCCACATCATGACCTACTATCGTACCCTTTCATAATCCACTATCTACCTACTCCATCTCACTTTCATGCAATCACCTTATCAACATCTATGAGCACACTTGACATGGTCCATGTGACAACATCCATTTAGCAGCACTACCATGGAACCAGACACTAGAGTCCTCCTATCCATAATCCACCTTCTCCTATCCTATCAAAAACAAATTCAAGAAAAAAAAAAAGTAAAGAGAAATCCCTTCATCCAACGGTGAAAACCTGGCAAACAGGCGTCATGTGTAAGTTTGATCTTCTATGTCACCTACACTTGGGGGCACCTTGTCTCATCTGCACTATCAGTTTCAACCCATCATACCATCTCCATGTCTTACCTATCATCCTTATCCATTACATTTATACAACTACCCTACTGAGTCCATTCATCCTTCCTCTTCTTAATCTTGATAAAGATTGGGGGCAAAAATGTTGAAACATGCTTGGAAAAAAACTCTTGATGTCCCTTATCCCTTCCAATCCATCATGTCATCCTATCATAATCCCATTGTCATCAGCCCAATCCTATCACTATCTTATCGTCACGAGCCTTGTCATGAAAAATCCCAAGCATACTATCTAGAATGGGACATGTTACTTCCTATGCGACATAGTCTTTGAGATCACATCCTAGCTCTCTTTTGCATAAATCTGATGTCGTCTATCCTCTTATCCAATCATTTATCATGAGTCTTCCTTTCCATCCCTTACCGCCCATCCTTTTATCCATTCATCCTAATCCATCCTATATCCTTTCTTGCACCTAGACTTGGTTTCCTCCCTTGTCACCGGTATCTATCACAAAGGCTACCAAAGTTGTAAATCCATTGACATTCAAAACACACCAAAAATCCAAAAAAAAATCATAAAATGTCCTAAAAAAATCCAAAAAAATCATAAAATGACCTAAAAAATCCAAAAAATCATAAAAGTCCTAAAAAATACAAAAAACCATAAAAAGTCTTGAAAAAATAAAAATAAAATCGTAAAAATGCCCTGAAAAAAATACCAAAAAATTATAGAACGTCCTAAAAAAAATACATAAAAATTAAATATTCCCAAAGTACAAAAAAATCATAAAATCCAACAAAAATCAAAACAATCATACCAAATAAATGCTAAATCATTCTAATCAATCAAATCATCAAATCAAATCAAGCCAAACTTCTAATCAAATCAGCAATCAAAATCAATCAAATCATCAAATCATCAAAATCCAATCTAAAAATCATTCAAAATCGCATCAACATCATATATCAATGGAAATCAATCAATCAATCCACCTTTCATCATCATCACCATCAATAGAATACAAATCAGAACTACATCTCATCTCTATCGTTATGTCCCTTGATCCCATGGATACGGGTATGTAGGTAGTCTAGAGTACGAAGGAAGTGCCAAGATTCAGGCACAAGACAGTATTCCTCTTTCTTCTCTCATCTTCTTTTATCATCTATCTTCATCAATTCATTCAATCTTTCAAAACAATTCTTCAAATCACTTCCTCAATCAATTCTTCGATCACTTCTTATTCCAATTATCTATCCAATAAACTCAAATGCAAGTCATTATTTATCCATACCAATCATGTCAATCGAGCTTGTCAAATTGTCCAATCGCAATCAATGGTCTTGATCCTAGCCTTGTTGTAAACCCAAACAATCAATCATCATGATCCTTGTGTTGATCTAGGGATACATCATTCCCCACAATGACAACACTATCTATCTATCTATCATCATCATCATCAATCAATCAATCACCAATCAATCATTGGTTTACAGCTTGACAGGGGCAATACTCTTTTGTTTTTTGTATCGTTTGTGCATGCTTGCTTTCTTGCTTGTGTGTGTTATCTTTTTATCATTCTTGCATTTGTATTAGTATCACTCCTAGCTAATATTCATATCTTGTATCTAGACAAGGTTGTATTATGCCAGGGCATGGGACACATCATCACCTTAGTCCTTATACCCTGGTGCATAACGTCTCGTGCTATATCAAACATATGATTGCTCACTTTCATTGCAGCATAATGCATCCTTCCTTTTCTTCTATCCATTTCCTCATCCTTCTTCCTTGACCAATCCATCTCATTTCGAGAGCCTACCCGTGTTCTTCTAACCCACCTATCCTCTCGAGGGGGCATCATCATCCTGTCATTCCATCCTCATCCTATCCTTTTCCTCTATCTATGTCTTAGCTTCTTTGAAATGATGTTACTCGATACAAATCTCATCATCTCAAAGAGGGGCAAAATGTAGACACTCAAAAATGTCCACTTGTCATAACATTGCATCTTGTAGCATTTTTGCCCTAAATACCCCTTTGCCATCCTAACTAACATTTCCTCTATTAAATAAAATAAATTCAACATTTATTTAATTTAATCCTATCCTCCACTATTATTAAATAAATAAATTTTATTTATTTATTTGGTCCACTTTCCTCTCAAATTAAATAAAATAAATATTTTATTTAATTTATCATTTTATCCTCATATTCCTCATAATTTAAATAATATTAAATTATTTACCTACCTTCTAATTTCCTCACAAGTTAACTTGATCCACTTACCAATTTCTTCTCCACTCATCACTCCACTCATTTTTCTCACTTTCTATTTATCTCTTGAGATGACTCAACCACTTTCTAATTCATCTATCTAATCACTCATCCACTTCCCTTTTCTTTTCCTAAGTTGCACAATGCAACTTTCCAATTCGATTGTCACTCATGAAATGGGAAACTTTATCCCTCCACTCTCTCATACTTGTCTATTTAAACCCAATTTTTCAATCCATTTTGCATGGATGAATCTCTCAAGCACTAACACTCTACCGAAATTCTGCTTCATCCATCAACCTCTACCTATCTTTCTCTCATCTATCAATCTTCATCTTCGTCGTTGTGCTGCAAGACACGAGCAATCAACAAATCATAATTGAACCAAGGAATCGAAGTATCTACGTGATTTTGTTTTCATTGCATGTTGTTTTTTAATCACTTTGATCAAATTTCTTGAAGGTATCTGGGTTTTTATCTTGATTTGTTAAATGATGAAATTTTTGCTGGTATACAGATAAGTTTGATGAAAGTATTGAGCATCCAATTAATGATTTTGTAAGGTAAATCTCGTTACATTACAATATGCGTACCTAACTTGATGCGTATCTATCCTTTTGGTTATCCAACATATAAGTTCTCTTCCAACTATAAGGCTTGTGCAAACAAGAAGTTTCCCTATGGTTGGCTCCCAAAACCATAGGCCCTCCCTTCTAACACCACCACCAAGAGTGACACAAAGGGGAAATAAATATCACAAGCAAGAAAGTGATATATCAATAAAGAGAGGGTAGTTTTGGTCCAACACATAGGATAGGACAGTTACTCTTCTTCTTTAGGCTCTTCAAGACCTAGGGGTTATTCCCTTGAGGTCTGAGTATATGAAAACAATTTAAAATAAGGCTTTGACTACCACACCCACATGGCAATTAGGAACAAGCCTACAAGACCTCACTAATAACAGA
This sequence comes from Cunninghamia lanceolata, assembly GCA_027924645.1. Classification (NCBI taxonomy): domain Eukaryota; kingdom Viridiplantae; phylum Streptophyta; class Pinopsida; order Cupressales; family Cupressaceae; genus Cunninghamia; species Cunninghamia lanceolata. Next base: position 15,402,788 of record BSBN01000193.1, read on the forward strand.
TTAAAAACAAGGATATAAGTGCACGCAAAGATAAAATCAGTTTCAATCACTAAATATGAATCCCATTAACATTATATACACACTTGCACCTTTGTCCCACATCATTTCAACCCTCTACATGTTTATCTAACACCAACTCACCTAATATATCTACTTGAAAGACAATGAGTTGCAATAATGGGCATAACCTAAACTAATCTATTAATCTACCCCTAAACTACTGGTCAATGATGTTTTTAATTGAAGGTATATGATTGGTTATAAACTTCCAAGACCAGTGCCTATCCATTGGATAACATAGTCCAAATGACTAGTAGGAAACAACTTAAAATTAAAAGGAATACGAACTATTCATGAAACATACACCACATATTTGTTACCAAATAACAAAGTGTACTTATTAATCCATTACCATACAATAAGAATCCATTTGAAATGTAGAAATGACCATCACAAAGCTTGCAATGAATTAAAATGTTGCAACATTCATCAAATTTGCATTACAATCGTGCCAACAAATGTGGCAAGAGGAAACACATAGCTATGACTAAGGATTCCTTGAAAATATTAAATGGGCATGGAGACATTCCATTATAAAATACCATTACATTATAAATCTCCCTATGATTTACCAACAAGTTGCTCCCATTGGAATGAACTTGTGTGATTTGAAAGCCTAAATGATCCTCTACACCTACAGGCATCTGGAAAGATGGTTCAGTGACCAACCTGTATTACATCTTTTTTTCATGTATATATAGCATTACATTTCTTTTATTGTAGCATTTGGGTGCGAAATAAATTAGGGTGCCCACACCTAACACAACCAACTCATCTACCACAACCAGCTCACCTATCGTTGTACCTACCTCCAAACTAGTCAAACTAAGTATTAATGGTTCTTTTAGGAGGTAGACAAGCATTTAAATAGGTGAGCCTGCAAAAAACATGTTGTTAAGCTTTTACAACATTTTTAGAAACTTTTTTGGTGAGTTCTTAGTCATCAAGAACTCGTCAAAACTCACTTACTTTCTCCTTTTCTCTTTTGTTGATGAGTTCCTATTGACCAAGAACTCATTGAATTCTTTTTCTTCATTTTCTTCTTCCTCCCTTTGTCACTTACCTTGGTCATTTTCACTTACCCATGCCTTAGCCATTTTATCCTTTTCTGAGCCTTGGAAATCACTTGCATCCTCTTGTTAAAGTTTCAAGAGTGATCGGGAACAATTTTGGGGGTTTCCCCAGTTCCAGGAACAAGATGAAACCTCGAAAGCCATCATCTCTTCTTTGTTTTCTTTTTTGTCGGTGAGTTCCAATTGACCCAAAACTCATTGAACTTCATTTTACTTTGCCTTGTATTCCCATTTCTTACCTTGTCATGCCTTCAAAAAAATTTCTCCTTTACTTCTTGGTCGGTGATCGAGCCCAGACCAAGAACTAGGAAATTGTCAGTGAGTTCCTTGTTGCAAGGTGTGCGCCCTTGGTCTCCTTGTGCTGTGCAACACAACACTTGGGTTCATGACAAGGTTTAATTGCCTCTCATGGATTCATTAACTCTGGTGGTTGTATCAGGCATTAATAGGTCAATCTTCTGGTGCAATGACAACTGTCTTGCTAACAATTGGTATCAGAGCCTGGGTCATGGGTTCAAACCCCTCGCTTGCACCGGGGGGATTGTTGTAAGGTGTGCGCCCTTGGTCTCCTTGTGTTGTGCAGCGCAGTGCTTGGGTTCGTGACAAGGTTTAATCACCTCTCATGGATTCATTAACTCTGGCGGCTGTATCGGGCATTAATAAGTTGATCTTTTGGTGCAACAACAACCATCTTGCTAACATTCCTAAGTTCTAGGAACACTATGAAACACCAAAACTCCTTTCATTTCCTCTTGTCAGTGAGTTCCAACCGACTAGGAACTCACCAAAACACCTTCCCCTTTTGTGTGCTAAGTCTTTGTGATGGGTGGGGACTCATTAGGAACTTAGAACAAGTTCGACAAGTTCCTAGGGACTAGGAACTCACCAAAATTGTTCCTGACAGACTAGAAATGGTTAAAACCTTCATACTTAGCCAAACATGAAGTTTTTCAAGATTTTCAAAGGTGTGCAATAGGGTAAAGACACAAGGGCATATTTAAAGGGCATTTTTGATGGAGTTTGGGCAAAATATGCAAGTTTGGGAATTGGAAAATCTAGGTCCCAATAGTAGCTCTTGTTGAGGATGTGTACCAAACTTGGCACAATGAGAAACATCTATCTCTAAGGTAGACCACAAAAAACAACAAGGGGAAAAACTAATGTATTTACAAGGACAACACACAATGAGGGTGCATATACAAAACAACTTGTAGTCATCGGCATGAAGGCATAAAAGGAATAATGACTATATTTTTTTTAACACAATGTAGGTCAACCCTGCAAGAGAAGGATGGGGTTACTTGCCTCTATCAAATGCAAGCTAGATGAAGGAGTTGTTCTCCCTCTAACCAAATTCAAACTCATCACCTAGCTGCAACAAAAGATGGTTGCCACATGCTTGCAACAATCTGCAACCAATGCTCATGAAGCCCAAGCCAACTCTAGCATAAACAACACCACTGCAAGGAAACCATACATAATAGGTGCTTGACCTATTCCATTTCACATCATGCTTGTTCCTAGCAGCAAGGGGTGAGACATTAAAAATTTGATCAACATCAAAAGCCATGGATGGAAGCAAACATCCATCTATACGTGCAACGTCATCATACCTATTGACCTCCACATATGAATCAATACAAATAGAGAATGTCTCCAATTCACAAGACAAAGAAAATCATGATTGACCACATAGTTAATCTTCAAGAAAAGACATGGTGCAGTCACGATAGGAGGGTTCATAGAATGAACTGTCTGGACTGTGCAGCAAGAGTAAACACAACAGAAACAACTCAAGGAAATGGAACCAATGCAGATTCAATCATTTAGTATATTATAGAATTTAAAATAGGAATCTGTTGGCAATATGCGGGCTTGCAATTAGGGCTCACAGGCTTGATTACATACATGCGCAAGATAAAGCTTTAAAGCTCCTTCACAATAATTTGAACTATCGATCTTCTAAATCATGAGAACTTGTTAACTAATTTCCTAAGGTTCTATTACATCATTATATATCGTATTGGGAACATTGGATTCCTCCACGTTAGCCACAAGAGGTCAAGAATCTCGATGAAGAGGTGTAACGTGTGTTCTTGGATAGGTCGGACCTATCGGCTTGGAATCCTCCTCAAATGCATGAAATGATGTGCGGACCTCCAGGGAAGGTCAGCCACAAACCAAGGAACATTGTAGAATGTATCATTAGGATCTGCAAGTCGGCCAATGCTCACAAATCTTCTCCTTCAGCTAATTTTTCATGACTGTCAGAAAGCTCTACACTGAGAAAACAGAGGTTCTTCTGATCGCGATAACTTTTTGGTAATAATTGAAATGCTCTGCAGACTTAGAGTGATGTAGATGAACATGTATAGATGCCAGAGAATAGATCTGCAGTGCTTGAGGTGCTGATGCGATAGAATGCTGATCAAGATACTGAAACTACTTATTAACTAAATTGCTTGAACTAAACTAAAAAAATGAAAAGAAACAAACTAAAATGCAAACAGACTGAAATGCAAATATTTTGGTTGATGCAAGATTGCTTTGGACCAGGGATGTTCCTGCATCAGACATCCGAGGTTATTGAAAAAGTGAGTCCCTCACTTTACTGGGGCTAGGGGAGAACCAAGACGGTCCACCTCAGCCTAAGAAATCCATGATGAATCTTCTTCCGATTGACCTTTCCACTTCACAAGGTATTCTTTGTATTGTCTTCCTCTAGTGTTGCGTCCAATTCTGCTGTCCAAAATGTCTTCAATCTGCTCTGGTGCTTGTTGTGGTAACTACTTCTTCAAGTCTTCTTCCATGTTGTCACTGAACTTTGCTTCATAATATTGATAAAGATCTGCAATGTTGAAAATAGGTGATATACCCAATGTCTATGGTAATTCCAGTTCATAGGCATTCCATGAATCAAATTTTTTGAGTATCTTACAAGGTCCAAACTTCTTCATCTTCAACTTGTTGTATGTCCCAACTAGAAATCTTTCTTTTCTCAAGTACACCATTACATCATCCCCTACTTCAAATTCCTTATGTCTTCTCTTCTCATCAACCTTTTCCTTATACTTACTGTTCATATTCTCCAAATGCTTCTTAACTTGATCATGTACTATCTTCATGTGATCTGCAAACTCTTCTACTTTTGCACTCCTCTTTTCTTCCATGCTGATATCTCTTAGTTCTACTACTCCTCTAGGGTCTACTTCGGTAACAATCTCAAAAGGTGTTCTTTCGGTACTTCTATTCACTGAATTATTGTATGCAAACTCTGCTTGTGAAGGAATCGAATCCCAACTTCCTATCTTCTCTCCAACCAAACATCTCAACAAGTTTCCCAAACTCCTATTCACTACCTCTATATGTCCATTTGTCTGTGGATGAAAAGTTGAATTGAACTTCAAATCTGTTTTCATCTTCTTCCATAGTGTCTTCCAAAAGTATCCAACAAACTTTGTATCTCTGTCTGAAACTATACTCTTAGGTAATCCATGCAATCTCACAATCTCCTTGAAAAATAGGTCAACTACATGCACTGCGTCATTTGTCTTCTTACAAGGTATGAAACGAGCCATGTTTAAAAATCTGTCAACCACTACAAATATTGAATCATGTCCTCTTTGTGTCTTAGGCAATCCCATTACAAAATCCATGCTTATGTCTTCCCAAGGTCTCTCTCGTACTGTCAAAGGTTTATACAATCCTATGTTCTGACCACTCCCTTTTGTAACTTGACAAGCTCTACAACTTTGCACAAATCTCTAAACATCTTGATGAATATGAGGCCAAAAGTAGTTTTCACTTACCAAAGCCACTGTCTTATCAATGCCAAAATGTCCTGCTAATCCACCACTATGTTTCTCCTTGATCAAATTATCTCTTATTGAACTTCTAGGTATGAATAAATGACTTCCCTTGAACAACATATCTTCTTGAATGAAATAGTCCAACGACTTATTCCTATCTGCTACAACAGGTTCCTTACATGCTTTCCAAGGTTTTGTAAAATCAGTGTCTCCTTCATACATGTTCTTCAATTCATCAAATCCTATCACTTCAACTCTCATTTCTGTCAACAAGTTTCTTCTCCTACTCAATGCATTAGCAACTTTATTTGATTTTCCACTCCTATGCTTCAACACAAAAGTATAACTCTACATGAACTCTACCCATCTCATATGTCTCTAATTTAACTTACCTTGACTATTCAAATATTTCAAAGCTTGATGATCGGTATACAATACAAACTCCTTAGGAAACAAGTAATGTCTCCACTTCTTCAAGGCTTGAATTATGGCATAGAACTCTTGATCATAAACTAAATATCTCCTCCTTGCATCATTCAACTTATCACTGAAATATGCTACAGGTCTACCTTCTTAACTTAGTACTGCTCCAATTGCATTTCCACTTGCATCATAATCAACTTGAAATACCTTTTTAAATTTTGGTAATGCCAAAATAGGTTGCTCTGTCACTTTTTGCTTCAACAACTCTAAACTTTTATCTGCTCCTGATGTCCACTTGAAATCTTTCCTGTCACCTCTCATTGTCTTTGTCATAGGGTTACATACTGAAGTGAAATTTTTTATGAACTTTCGGTAGAAACTAGCCAATCCATGAAATGATCTAACCTCTCCAATGCTCTCCGGTGTAGGCCATTCAACAATTGCTCTTACTTTCTCAAGGTCCATCTTCAATCCTTATGCAGAAATCACAAATCCCAAATATACCAACTCTTCCTTCATGAAACTACACTTCTTGATGTTTATTAGCAATTTCTCTTCTCTCAATCTCTGCAAAACTTGTCTAATATGCCACAAATGTTCCTCTTTTGTCTTACTAAAAATTAGAATATCATCCAAGTACACAATAACAAACTTACTCAAGAATTTCTTCAGAACTTCATTCATCAATATCATGAAAGTAATCGGTGCATTTTTCAATCCAAAATGCATCACTAACCACTCATACAATCCTTCATTTGTTTTAAAAGCAGTCTTCCATTCATCACCTTCTCTGATTCTGATCTGATGGTATCCACTCTTCAAGTCTATCTTTGTAAAATATCTTGCTCCACTCAAACAATCCATGATATCATCCATCCTAGGTAAAGGAAATCTATACTTAACTGTGATCTTGTTTATTGCTCTAGAATCAGTACACATTCTCCATTCTCCATCTTTCTTAGGTATTAACACTGCAGGTCTGCACAAGGACTCAAACTTTCTTTGATCAAACCTTTCCTCAACAATTCTTGTATTTGTCTATTCAGTTCTTCATTCTCTGTTGATGTCATTCTATATGCTGCTTTGTTAGGCAAACTTGCTCCCAGTATAAGATCCATGTGATGACTAATACTCCTTATAGGTGGTAATCTTTTAGGTACATTATCTAATATGATGTCTTCATACTCTGTCAACAAGTCCCTTATCTCCTTCATTTGTGATTCTTCACTCCTTTTCTTCAATGCTTTAGGATTCTTAGGAATCAAGGCATAACACATATTCTCATGTCTCAAACCATCCAGAAATTTCCTTCCATCTACCAAACAATTTCTAGCATTCCCACATACTTCACCCTTAGGTTCATCCTCCAAAGGAATCAAAGTAATTCTCTTTCCATTTGTTGTTATAGTGTATGTATTCTTTCTTCCATCATGTATATCTTTTCTATCATACTACCAAGGTCATCCCAATAAGATATGACAAACATCCATAGGCATAATATCACACAAGACTTCATCATGATAAGACCCAATACGAAATTTCACCAAACATTGTTCACTCACCAGTACCTTATGATCATCCTGAATCCATTCTATCTGATAAGGCTTAGGGTGTTTCAATCTTTCCAACTTCAGCTTAGTCACCATCTCCTCTGAAACAAGGTTATCTGAACTACCACTATCAATCACAACTTTACAACATTTACCTCCAGATTTGTATCTTGTCTTGAACAAACTTTTCCTCTGCGGTGGTTCCTCATTTATTTCTTCTTGAAATAGTGCTCTCCATATCATAAGTGATTATCCCTTCTTAAGATTACCAACTGAATCAGGTGATCCAACAGGTTCTTCTTCAACATAGGCTGCTCTTCCACTGTTCTTGTCCTTTTGTTTGTACTACCCTGATTACATTCAAATGCTTTATGTCCTTCACCTCCACACTTGAAACAAGTACCTCTGAATGTTCTCTTATCCAATCATGTTCCTTCTCTTCTGTACCCTTCATTCCGGTATGAATTATAGTTGCCTCTGGGATGAAAATTTTTGTCATTCCTCCAGTATGCATTAGTATCTATGTCATCTTTGTTAAATGGGCTGTCAAACTTGTTCTACTCTGGATGTAATATGTCTCCTCTGGAATAAGTCCTACCTCTCTAAAACTTACCTCCTCTTCCTCTCTGCCTCTAATCATGTCTATTATTCAGCTTTTCTTCAACTTTCAAGGCAAATTGATATGCTTCTTCTAAAGATGTCATCCTTACCAGGCTTAGTTCTTCTTGAATGTTCAATCTTAGTCCATTGATGTATCTAGCCACTTTCTACTTGCTTGCTTCACTATGTCCTATTCTTATGATTATATTGTGAAATTCTTCAGTATACTCCTTCATTGATTTCTCCTTTTGTCTTAGGTTTTGCAATCTTTTCAATAGTTCCAACTCATAGTCAGCAGGTATAAATTGATTCTTCAGTTTTGTCATCATCCTATCCTATTTTGTAATCTTTTCTTTTCCTTTCCTATTTCTTTCCAATTGAACCTCTTTCCACCATATAGCAGTATGCCCTTTCAATTTTGTCATTGCAAATTTCACCCTTTTTGGATCTTCAACTTCTTCATATTCAAAGTATTCTTCAATATCATTTATCCAGTCAATCAACTCTTCAGAATTCAAATTACCAGTGTAATTTGGCACATCAATTCTAGGTCTATTTCTAATCTTCGAGATAGCTCACAACATCTTAACTTGATTTGATTCTTCTTCTTCATCACCTCCTAGGGTTTCTTCTATTTGATTTATAGTTTGAAATTCTTCTTCGTCATCACTTTTAGCATTAGGTCTAGGTGTCAATCCTCTTCACCTATCTTCCTCAATAGCATCCAAATGAATTCACATTATTCTTGTCAATTCCATCATCTCATCCATTCTATTAGCCATTGTACCAACAGGAGGAACTCTTCGCGATGGCATCTTCCTAGGATCAAGTGCAAACTACCTCAAATTTAGTGATCGGGCTACAAGCTACAATTGCTTCTCAATCGGTGATCGGTTGCGCACAAGTAACCTGCCTCGGATCGGCGATCTTCTCACAACAAGATCTTATGGAATCCCCTTCGCCAATTTGCTCCAAAGAATCAAATTTTCACTTTGATATCACTTGGTGTAGTCATGGTAGGAGGGTTCATAGAATGAATTGTCTGGATCATGCAGCAAGAGTAAACACAACAGAAACAACTCAAGGAAATGGAACCAATGCAGATTCAGTCATTCAGTATATTATAGAAGTCAAAATAGAGATCCGTTAGCAATATGTGGGCTTGCAATTAGGGCTCACAGGCCTGATTACATACATGCGCAAGATAAAGCTTTGAATCTCCTTCGCAAGAATTTAAACTATCAATCTTCTAAATCATGAGAACTTGTTAACTACTTTCCTAAGGATCTATTACTTCATTATATATCGTATCTAGAACATTAGATTCCTCTGCTTCGGCCACAAGAGGTTAAGAATCCTGATGAAGAGGTGTAACGTGTGTTCTTGGATAGGTCAGAACTATCGGCTTGAAATCCTCCTCGAATGCATGAAATGATGTGAGGACCTCTACGAAAGGTTGGCCACGAACCATGGAACATTGTAGAATGCATCATTAGCATCTGCAAGTTGGCCAATGCTCACAAATCTTCTCCTTTAGTTTATTGTTCGTGATTGTTAGAAAGCTCTACACTGAGAAAATAAAGGATCTTCTGATAGCGATAACTTTTTGGTAACTAATCCAAATGCTCTGCAGACTTAGAGCGATGTAGATGAACATGTCTAGATGCCAAAGAACAAATCCGTAGTGCTTGAGGTGCTGATGCGACATAATGTTGATCAAGATATTGAAACTACTTATTGATTGAATTGCCTGAACTGAACTAGAAAAATGAAAAGAAACAAACTGAAATGCAAACAGACTAAAATGGAAATGTTTTGGTTGATGCAAGATTGCTTTGGACCAGAGATGCTCCTGCATCAAGACAATTCTTCTTGCAAATCAATCTAGGAAAAATCTAGCTCTAACATACCTTCAAGATGAACTGGAACATGATGATCTTCAACTTGGAATTTGGGCTACTGCTCAATGTCATTTTCACATGTATGTTGGGCCCATAAAAATGAATCAAATTAAGTCACAACACCATCATCCACAACAATAGTTACTTGCCCTTCATCACAAAGGAAAGTTTCATAACCACAAGTGTCAAACTCTTGGGTAATAGGTGGCCAACATACACTACTTTCACAACTGCTGATATAATCACCAATATTTGAATCTTGAACATGATTCAATTTTAAATTCAAATCACCAACATACAAATCAATATCATGAGACACCTCATGTGAAGACTCAATTTTTTCAAATTGTCTTACAATTTCTTATCCATTTAGGCAACCAACTATGCATATATACTACTACAAACAAACTGATGACACACTTCTCCCTCATTCATCTTTCTAAAATTTTCTTATGGCCCGTATGAAGCACATTCAGTATGGGGAAGACAAAAAACCTTGCACCAAAGAAACATGGTCTCATATGTGTCGACATGATCACCATCTTCACACTCATCAAGGTCAAATTCTTCAAACTATCATTCCATAGCTGCACCACTTATCTCTGATTAGTTATCATCAATTACAACCACCTCCACATCAACCTCATGCAAGAAAACATTAATTGCTTCCTTATCACAAATAGGAACACGTGAAGGTAACATATCAAAAACGAAACAAGTTTCTTTCTCACCTTGAACATCACAAACTTGTGCATACATAACATGATCAACTTCACAAGATGATCCATTTGATTGTTCACTCATGAACATATCTTCCTCACTGTCCACTGAACCGCATACCTCAACATCAAGCCAGAAGTCATCATGGATGTTGTTAGTGTAAGTCAGGGCAAATCATTCAAACATGTCAAAATCAAACTACAGTAACCCTAACTCCTCAATGGAGTGCAAATAACCTAGAAACCAATCAAACAAAGCAAACTAAGTCCCTAAGCTACATTTGGCTTCCCTCCATTGTTCTCCTCAACTTTTCTATGGTGTTCTCAGATTTGTAGACCTGCAACAATCATGAGAAGCTTGAGTGTGTTTACTCAGCAAAATCTTGGAGAGTATTCAACAAGCTAGGAAGTGAGAAAATGAGGTTGGAGAAGTGGTTTTACAGAAGACTAGGGTTGAATGGAGGGTTGAGATTGAATGTTGACTTTGAGTGAAATGAATGGTGAGGATTGAGTAGGGTTTCCCTCTCACAAGAGGACAATAGGGAATTTTAAATTTGAAATTATGATGAGGTGTGAGGGATTTAAATTAAATAAATTTGGTCAATTTATTTAATTTTTTTGAAGTGGGAGAATGATTGTGAACTCATAATTAAATAAATGGGATTTGTTTAATTAAGGTGAGGGCCATAATTTGAACAAATGTTTATTTATTTAAATTAATTGAGTGAATGGGACATTAGAGAGTGAATAATTAAATAATTATTTAATTATAAAGGAACATAGAGGAAAATAGACAAATAATTAAATAAATAAAATTTATTTAGTTATAGGCTACTGGTAAGAAAATGAAATAATTAAATAATTAAAAATTATTTAATTAATAGTAGAAGGTGGAATTAAGAAGAGATCGGACGTGAAAATGGTGCTCGCAGGTTTGAGACATTTCTAGGTGTCTACATTTTGCCCCTCTTTGATACAATGTCAATTCTGACGTTGTGTCAAAGAAAAATTTGAAAATATGCTCTAGACTTGCCCCAGCATGCCCCCGACGAGGCAGGATAGCCTTATGCCCCCTTAGGAAATTTTTCAAATTTTCAAAAAAGTTCCAAAAAATTTGGGAAATTTCTGAGTCAAAAAGTGTTCCGGCAGCGAAAATTAGGCTCAAAAGGTAGCAAACACGTGAAAAATAGGAGCAGGGATGGCCAAATATGTAAAAAAGGGGTAGACTTAGGTCAAAAGTTTCTATAAATAGCCCTTAGAGGGGTCCAGAGAGCTCATTTGTGCACTTAGTCTTTAGAATTTTCAAAGAGCTTAGAGTTGTGAGAGTTTCAAGCTTTCTGTGGAGCCACTGTCAGAATGTTGTCGATTCCAGTTGACCACCACTGCAAATCGAGGGTTAGGGCCTATGGATGGCTACCTGGGATAGGCGCGGTGGTAAGTACCCAAACTTGACTTTTCAATTTTTGCATTTTGACCTAGATTTTAGGGCCCAAAAATAGGGCCCAAATGTGGTGCAAATTTTTGCACTGCACTTGCATGTGTGAATGACACATGCACAGAAAAGTGTACTACATCTGCATTTTTGGGACGCATTTGATTTTTGAGACACAGGTGTAGAGAAATGTGATGCATGTGCCTTAGGTGCATCGCATCTTCTAGATGCTACACATGTGCAAGAATGTGCAACACAATTGTGAAATTGCGCTGCACTTGAGGTCTTCTACGATGTAATTAACAACTGTGATGCACATGGGAGGTCTTGCGATGCATGCACATTAGGAGTGACACACTACTTTTGACAATGTGATGCATCTACCATTTTGATAGTTTCTGATTAGGATTCTGACCTGATTTGAGTCCGTTTAGTTCCAATAGGTTTGCCTAAGGATTTTGACTGACAGAACATAATGCCTTGTGAATGTAGTTGAGATTGTCACCAATTTATACTCGCGAGAGTCGGCCGACCACCTATATGTTGTGACATCATCTCTCCATCGAGGAGGACACATTGCATGCCCTTGGATTGTTTCATGTTACCTTTATGCTCATTATTAGGGCTAACAGGGGTTTGTTAACTGCTTTGGTCGAGCAATGGCACTCGAAAACTAGTTCTTTTCATCTACCGAGAGGAGATGCCACGGTGATGCTTGAGGATGTCTAGAGGATTTTGCGGCTTCCCATCCATGGGGAGCGAGTGGTTTATAGCGTTGACCGATGGTTACCCACCCTCAGGTGACTGTTTGAGATAGATAGTGATGCTAACCTTGGAGTGGAGGACTACGAGATCCATTAGGACACCCTGGCGAATCAATATGACCGATTGATCGTGGTTTTGTGCACAATGATTAGTGGCATTGTGATTCCTGATCGACGTAGACATGGCTTTCCAGCTGAATGGGGTGAGATTCTTGAGGGCACGATGGTGGATGCTACAGTGTATGCCTGGGGACCTTTCCTATTAGTGATGCTATACTTCCAGCTACATAGGGTAGCATACAAAGGATAGCAGTCGATCAGTTGCGGGATTACATTATTGATGACCTAGGCATGGGAGCATATCCCAGTATTTAGGCCTGCTGTGACTCGAGAGATTCTCAGGGAGTTCCCTTATGTATACATCTATTCAAGGGTGGTTGTGTAGGTTTGGCCAGGTAATGTGGGCTACTAGAGGTATGGCATAAATCATTTGGATGAGTTTTTTGGAGGTCCTATAGAAGTTGTCAGCCATGGTGAGAGGACATAGATCACTTACCCTATTGCCAGCATACACGATATCTAATCAGCCGCATGGTTCAGAGTCAGCACATCATTGAGTGGCATCTGCCAGAGCGGGTGCTGAGATAGTTTGGTGAGAGACAGGGTGTAACTGTAGAGATAGCTAAGCTTGCACGGTTGACACACGAGACTGGTGATTGGGGGCCAATGATCAGCGTTCAAACGACTATTCATTAGATTGTTGGATTGCAACTGATACAATGGGGGGTACCAATAGATGTAGTAGATGCGGGCACGACGCCTGAGTATGACACCTGGTGGGCTGAGTATAGGCATATCCCTTACATCCAGACGAGCCTGCGCTAGTGGAGAGGGTTGGGAGGGGACCCAGAGGCATTTTTAGAGGTCGAGGCCAAGGTCGGGGTGGAGGTGATGATGGTGGTGACGATGATGGAGGAGATGATGCTGGTGCCAGTGGAGGGAGAGGAGAAAGGGGTCAAGGAGATAGGGAGAGGCAGGGATGGTCACGGTAGAGGTCCCTGTCTCTCTCCTATTCGTGAGGACGGAGAGGCGGCCATTGGGCAGGTAGAAGCGGTTGTGAGAGAGATTTAGATGGGGGAGGGGGAGGAGGATGTTTCCATGGAGGATGTTAGTGGTGAGGATGTTGGAGGAGAGGAGACTGGAGAGGATGAAGAGGAGGCTGATGCAGAGGAGGAGCGGGTTAGAGAGGAGGCACTTCAGGATGTGCCTATTGAGGAGATTGGGGGGAATGAGGAGGCAGAGGATGTTGGAGGCCGTGGGGGAGACATGGTGGCAGAGATGTAGAGGATGCAACTGCAGATACAGAGTTTGGAGGGCTAGTTGACACAGTGGACTGCAGAGCATGACATGGCAATTATTAGGGCCTAGAGAATCGAGCGGCATAGTATTGACTTTATAGCCACTGTTGATGGGCCCATGACAGATCTAGCACGGGATTTGTATAGGTAAGTCCTGGAGACTTATTACTATAGGAGCTTGTATGAGAATGCGGTGCCAACAAATCAGAGGGCACCGAGTTTTTAGAGTCAGAGTGCTAGCAAGAACCATTCACGATGGACACATAGTAGTGTTGGAGTATCACAAAGGAGGGTTGCACCATATGACAGGCCATTTGGTTCTAGGGCTGGTTCAGAGCACAAGGGTTGTAATGTGGGGTAGGCACCGTTTGGGGATCAGGACAGTACAGGCTAGGCCTGCTTTTGATAGATATGATAGACATCTTTTATCAAGCCTGCAAGCTCTAGTTTTTGATTGAGCCTGCAACCTCCATTTTTGACAGAGATCATGATTTTGTACTTGTTGATGAGTCAAATATATGACTCATTTATTTCATACTATTTCTTGTTCTAAAAGACTTCAACAAAACATTATGGCATATATTTACATATTATTATAATTGTGTTTGTCTTTTGGATAGAATATGCACATGTTTGGCTTTCATTTCCTTTGATGAAATCTCTTAACTTATTTACTTGAATTATACTTTCAAAATGCATATCTTATGAATTGTGATACAAGTGGTTTGTGTTTGCATCAGGATTATGCTAGTAAGACTTCTTGTGGTCTCTGGATCCCTCCAGAGCCCCCTCTTTCTACGAAGAACCTGAACTCTAGACGACTCCATATGTCGTTACCCTCTAATAGAGTCATCCTCCCCTTGAGTCGATGACTGTTACCAACTGATCCTAGGGCTACCCAAAAGGTCCAACAATGCAAACATGACCCACATCCCAGTTAAAGTAGCTATTATATCTAAATCTCCACGTCACTCCATTTTAGTGACTAACAAAAGTAGCTGCTAAATTGGCATCAGTTCTAACTGAAGTCACTACCACCAAACACCACGCCAGGCAAATCCTTGATCTTCAGTAAATCGCAGAGGAATAATTAATGTAATAAATTAGCAACTGGTTTCAAGTCCAGTTCGTTGTAGCTAGAATTGCTATTAGTTATTTCCTTTCAATAAAGATCAAATGTATAAATAGGAGCATAGGATCTCTCTAAGTTAGTTCCCATTTTTTCTTAGATAGTTGTTCTCCAGATTGTGTTTTCAGTAGGAGGAAAACTCCTTATTTTTAGACATGTACTTTTGTCCATCCTTTGGACTATTATTGAATGCAAATGAAGGGGGAATTTTTCTAAAAGATTTAGTTGAGCAAAGAGGATCGTCTCCAGCTGCGAAAGTAGGCCCGCTTCCCCATTTTGGAGGAGATCTCTCAATATTTTTATGTTTGTTCAGTTCTGTTATATCTTTTGTTCAATTAGATTTGTACTTGTGTTCATGTAATGTGTGTTTCACTTATGTGTAATTATGAGTTAAGCTATTTCCTGTAGGATTGTTTTATAAGTTCTAAAATAGATTTGTTATTCTACAACATTGTTCTATTCAGAGTGTTTCATTGCTTTATCTTAACAAGTAAAAACAGTTTCTCCTTATTTACTTTTCCAGCAAGTGTGGTTATTTTCTAGCAAGTTAGAATAGTTTCCTTAATTGCAAGTGTATTGATTTTTCAGCAAACTAGATTAGTTTCCCTTACTGCAAGTGTGTTTATTTTTCAGCAAACTAGAATAGTTTCCTTCAGTGCAAGTGTGTTTGCTTTCCCGCAAATAGATAGATTTCCATTTTTGTATGACCTTTCATTTCCATAAGATTGACCAACCAAGTCCCATCCATAAACCATCCAACTAAATTTCCCCATATCCAATAGTCTTATTGCAGATCACTCCAAACACCTCTGGATTGATAAAATTAAATGATGATGTATTAACAAATCTACTCTGACCCTCATCATTTTTGGCACCGTTGCTGGGGAAATCTACAAACCATTGTAGGTTTAAGGTGTTGATAAGACTTTCAATCCATTAGTTTATGAGAAGACCTAGGGACTCCTTAGGACAATTCATAAGGCAAACCACCATTAATACATTTCTTGAATCTCATTTAGAAGAAGCTCTAGATCATCTGATCAATCAAGGATCACTTGTACTATTAGAGTCTCCCAATTCATCTACTACATCTTCAACAATGGCTGACAATGGTGGTAACCATGACGAACCTGCTAATAATAGAACATTCTCTTATCCAATCTCCATCATTCTTGAGAGAAATGAACCTCCTATGAAAAATATATCTCCTACATTTTTACCCACCTTTAGGGGAAAAAATTCAAAAGATCCAGACCAATTCCTATTTGAATTCAAGGTCCTCTACCAAACTTATGATTACGCCATAGATAACGAGAAATTAAAATTATTTCCTTCCACTCTTAAGGAATCAACATTACGATGGTTCATGGGTTTGACTGCAGACTCTATCACCACCTGGGATGAAATGGAAACTATTTTTCTTGACAAATATCAGGATTATTGTAGAGTCAAGGATCAAAAATATAAACTCTTTTGCATGAAACAAATGGAAGATGAAAACTTGGAGGATTATGTGGATAGATTTTTATTTGTCCATAGGAGATATGGAAACAATCTAGATGAGGAATTAAGTAAGACTATCTTTCTAAGAGGAATTGATGATGAGATCAGAGAGGCTTTAAATCTGATGCGTAAGGGAGATATTAATAAACAAACTTTTGTAGAAATTGTAGAAGTCTACAGAAACTATTCTCGCACCAGAGCAGGTAAAAGAATATTAGAAAGGGGTAGTACCAATGATGTTACACAAGTAATGGAAGAACTAGCAAACCTCAAAACTGACATCCTACTTCATTTGAATACCACTTTGGATGGCATGTAAGCTAGTAAAAAGAACACTGAGCCCTTAGCTATTTACTGCCCTCGCTGTAGAGAAAAACATCCACTTAGGGAATGTCCCTTGAACCGAACTAAGTTGTGCAAGATATGAAAGAAAAATCACACTACAAATGAGTGTGGCCTGCTTCCTAAAATTAAAAATAGATTGAAAAAGGTTTCGACAGATGAGGAAGAACTAAACTTTATTGGCCAGAAATAACCTAATTATGGATTTAATCAGTTTCATAGTCAATATGCTCCAAGAGGACCATCAAGTTGGGGTACGAACTCTTATAATGGACCTTGGGGAAGCCCAATGCAAATGCCAATGCAATGGGGACCAGCATGGCCTCAGCAAGATTGGACAAATCAATCGTGGACCAACCCTCAATGGTCAAATCAGCAACAATATCAACAATAGTGGGCACTTCAATATAACTAGAGGAGATTTGGAAACCAACCCCAAGCTCTACTCCCTGAACCCTCACAACCTGCAAATTCAAACCTCAATGAACAGGTGAATCAACCATCAATGCCTGCTCAACCAGTTCTGAATCCCAAGAATAATAGGCCACAACAACAGGTGTACAACGCTAACCCAAATACAGCCACCCTGAATGTAGTTGAGATTAATGACATCCAACTTTGATCATGAAATATTCCTATAACCATTCCTACTAGGGAAGTCATTGAAAAAGAAGAAGTAGACCCCAAAGTTAACACACAACCAAATGAGAAGGCTGAAACAACGGATTTAGAAGAAAATTTGAAGGAAACCTCTGTTCCATTCCCAGAACAATTAAAATAGGCCCCTCCAAAATTTGGAGAAAACCAGCTCTCACAAAATGACTCCCAATTAATTAAAGAACTCACAAAAATACACATTGAAGTCCCTTTGTTACAGGCAATAAAAGATATCCCTGAGATAAACTAGACTATTAAGAGTTTGTGTCTGAAACTACCAGGAAGAAAACACAAATTACCCAATACCATTCAAGTAGATGGAAAATTTGTCGATGTCTTATTAGGCAAGTTAATTCCTCAAAAATATGGGGATCTTGGAAGTCTTGTCATCACAGTAGACATAAAAAGGGTTTTAGTTTCAAATGTTTTGATTGATCTAGATCCGCCATTAATGTAATGACATCAGATACTATGGAAGCATTGGCGCTAGCACATGTTTAGCCTACATCAACTGTGTTACAATTAGCTGATCTATCCATCACAAAACTAGAAGGAATTCTGGAAGATATCATTGTAACTATCAATCCCTGGGATTACTCAGTTGATTTCCTCATCCTACAGACCAGAAAGAAATGCTTAGGGTATCCAATAATACTGGCTAGACCTTGGCTGGCTACCGCAACAACCCTTATTGATTGTCGATCAGGAAACATGACTATTTCAAATGTGAAAAAAGTTGAAGGAATTGCCCATCTATCCCTCTACCAAACCATTCCTACAATACAAAAATAAGCCATGGATAGATGATCTAATAGATTCTGATGAAGAAGATGCCTCCTCATTGGCAATGGTAACAATCGCAGAACATTTCGAAGAGTGTAATGAGCAATACAAAGAGTTGGAATCAAACAATGAAACCTCTTTATATAGTGCCACCCAACAAGAGGTCTCTAGATGGCTCCAGAGAGATCCAAGAGGATCTTTCAAGGCATTTCACTGTCCCTACTCTGAACAAATCACCTCCCACTTAAGTTATCAATAAGCAAAAACATTACACCATATTGTACCTCATATTTGTCCATTAAATACTCTACTAAGTCCATACAAATACCTTCTATCTATTCATAATGGCACAAAGCAAATCATTGTCCAAACCAACAAATAACTCTCCATCAGTAGTTGGTTAATAGAGCCAGAAGAAATTCGGTTGACAAAACTTTTGCAGAATCATACCCAGGTTTTTGCATGGGAATATAAGGACATGAAAGGGATTCACCCCAGTGTATGTACACACCATATCTACATGGAAGATGTTTGTCTTGTTAGGCAACCACAATGAAGAATCAATCCAGCCTTGAGAGATATAGTGAAGGAAGAGGTAGAAAAACTATTGCAGGTAGGATTCATCTACCCCATTTCTGACAGCCAGTGGGTATCACCATTAGTTATTGTACCAAAGAAAAATGGCAAGTAGTGAGTATGCATTGACTATAGAGAATTGAACAAAGCCACTAAGAAAGACTACTTCCCACTTCCCTTCATTGACCAAGTGTTGGATAACCTAGCTGATAGTCACTATTTTTCCTTCCTGGATGGATTCAGTGGATACAATCAGATCCAAGTCACTCTAGAAGATCAGGATAGAACTACCTTCACGTGTCCATGGGGTACATTTGCTTATAGAGTTTTGCCATTCATATTATGCAATGCACCAGCCACGTTTCAACGTGCTGTGTTGGCAATTTTTGTAGACCTAGCAAATACATGCATAGAGGTTTATATGGACGATTTTACAGTACATGGGAAAACTTTTGATGAATCCTTGACTAGCTTGAATAAAGTACTTTAAAGATGCAAATAACATCAGCTATCCCTAAACCATGAGAAATGCTTTCTTATGATGACCGAGGGAATTGTACTTGGTCACCATATCTCACAAGAGGGAATGAAAGTAAATCCAAATAAGGTTGAAATTATTATTCAAATTCCCCCACCTCAAACTCAAATAGAGGTAAGAAGGTTTCTGGGACATGCAGGATATTATCAAAGGTTCATTAAAAACTTCAGTCGAAAAGTTGACCCTTTGTTCACTTTGCTTAAAAAAGATTCTGAATTCAAATGGACACCAGAATATCAACAGTCATTTGAAGCCATCAAAAGTGCCCTCATGACAGCCCCAGTGATAAAAGGACCAAATTGGAACGAGCCATTCCACATTCACATGGATGCGTCCAATAAGGCTATTTGAGCAGTGCTAGGACAACTAAATGAATTTGGAGGTATGCATGCAATATATTACATTAGCAAAAACTTAAACCCTATAGAGAAAAAATATACCACAACTGAAAAAGAATTTCTAGCAGTAGTTTATGCTATCAATAAATTCTACCACTACATCACAGGCTATAAAAATTTCATACATACTGATCATGCAACTATAAGATTCTGATGAATAAAGTAGTGGTAGGAGGTAGGATTATTAGATGGTTGTTATTATTGCAAGAATTTGATATAACCATTGTTGATAAACCAGGGAAAGATAATGTTGTGGCTGACTTTTTATCTAGATTGACTGTGCAGGGATATAATGAACTAGTGGATGATTCATTCCTAGATGAACATCTATTTGCCATATCCATATAATCTTTTTGGTTTGTAGATTTAGCAAACTATTTGGCTTCAGGCAGATGCCCATAACATTTCAATCCAAAAGAAACCGAATGATTGGTTCGAGAGAGCTCTAGATACAAGTAGGTAAATGGACTCTTATTTAAAAATTGTCCTAACCATATATTACATCACTATGTGCAGGAAACATAAGTGTATGACATAATATGAGCATGCCATGATGAACCTTCTGGTGGATACTTTTTAGCCCTTCGGACGGGACATAAAATTTTGGGAGCAGGATATTTTTGGCCAATAAGGACCAAGGATATTCAATATTATGTCAAGCACTGTGATCAATGTCAGCGGATGGGACGTCCAACTCCTACCACAGAAATGTCGCTCCATCCTCAAGTGGTTCTCGAGCCATTTGAAAAGTGGGGAATAGATTTTGTGGGGCCGATAGATCCACCTTCCAAAGGAAATCACTACATTTTGGTTTGCACCGACTATGCAACTAAGTGGATTGAAGCAAAAGCACTGCCAACAACAAAGGAGAAGGTCGCAAATTTTCTGTATAAGCACATATTGCAAAGGTTTGGAGCACCTCAAGTTCTTGTTTTTGATCAAGGACCACCGTTCATGTCTACTATGATCAAAGCCTTCTTGGAAAAATATCAAATCAGTCATAGAAAGTCCTCTCCATATCATCCTCAAAGAAATGGTCAAGTAGAGGTCACAAACAGAGAACTAGAGAACATCCCTACAAAAACCATTTTAGGTAGAAGAGCAGATTGGGCTGAAAGAATGACAGAAGTTGTTTGGGCCTACAACACTACATGGAGAACCACCACTAATTTCACACCATATGAATTAGTTTATGGAAAACACCTAGTTTTGTCTATAGAATATGAGGTGGAAACATTGAGAACAACACTTGAAGTGGGTATAGATTTAACTGAAGCACAACAAAGAGAATGATGCAGCTGAATAGGTTGGAAGAGATGCGGATGGAAGCACTACAACATATAGAGTTGATCCACTAGCAGAGGAAAGAATGGCACGACAAACACATTATGAGTAAGCAGTTCAAGCAAGGAGATTCGGCCCTGTTGTATGATTCAAAATATCAAGATTTAAAAGGGAAATTGCACACCAGATGGTTGGGGCACTATGAAATCAAAGAAGCCTTTAGCAATGGGGATGTTCAACTAGTTCCCATTAATGGAAATTGCAGAATTCTTCTAGTGAATGGACATAGATTGAAGCTGTACCACAAACTAGCTTCCAAAGAGGAGTTTTCTGTAGAAATCCAGTCTCAGATAGAGCATTTCACCCTGGAGGATCTCTCTTCCATGGGGCTCGTGTTTTAAGTGATGACTCTGGATAAATAAAGCAAAAAAAGTTGAAAACCAGAAATGGCGGCCTTTTCTGCCAAAAAAAAGGGCAAAAGTTGAAAACCAACAATGGCGGCTTTGCATAGAGGAAGATTGAAAACCAGCAATGGCGATCTTTCCTTCAAATTCTCCATTTCCTTGAATAAAATTCCCTGTTGCAATTCTGTAGGTTTCAGTGTTGAAATTTTTGAATAGCTTCAGAAGGATACCAATAGCTCCGGATGGCTACAAATTGCTCTAGATAAACATGGCGGATGTTTGCCTTCCAAACCATCATCGGGCATTAGGTGACATTGGATTGCGAAAAAGTGATTCGGTAAAAATGTTAAGGTGAAATAATCAAGGACATGGATAATTTACAAGGTATATTCTTTCCTTAAAACTTATATAATAATTTTAATATGTTTTTATACGCCACGCGTTCCCCCAAAAAGTTACCTGCATGCATCCCTCATCCTTCACACGCCACAATAAGTTCATAGATGATTACAGTTGACAGGTGGCAACTCCAAATTTGTTCGTCGATCTTGCAAGCTTCAAAATGAGATACAAAGTATTGAGTCATCATGGCATGACATTTCAAATCACTACCATAAATAGAAATAAAAGGTGAATTAAGGAATAATGATGATCAACATTTATGGCCATTTAAAGGAAGTACACTTGAAAAGACATAAGCGTGAGGATTGTTGGCATAAGCTCCGAAAGAGTATGGAAGAGCAGTTAAGGTGGCGGCTAAGAAATTACACTTCACACGTGGCCACCCTAGTTCAAAACTCTGAAGTTAACACCATGATTGATGAAAAGACAGGCACAGCAACTGTCATTTTGTACGCCTCACATGCAATCATTCCTTTATACAAATTTGCAATTGACAACGCAGAGTTCAAAGTTCCTTCTTGTTTGCAGCTAATGATAGAAAACAGAGAAAACACAGAGCCCCATTATCACATTTTCCTACAAATTCATTCTATTGAACAAAATGGGAAACAAAAGGAAGGATGAACCTGAAAATGCCATTTTTGATGACGCCAATGCGCAAATCTTCCAGCAAGCCGGGTGGTTAGAATATTTGCAAAAATTTGAAGGCTTTCAAGTTGATCTAGTCGAGGAGTTTGTTTTGAACTTCCATAGGACCTTCACTACTGTGAAAGGGTAAGGATACCAATCAACCCTACAGTAATTAGTCAAATTTTCGGTATTCCTACATTAGGAGTTGATTTTCTTACAACAAAACTATCGTATGAAGAACTAGTTCAGAATTTTCATGTTGCTTTGGAGCCCCTACCTTGTTATATTGTCAGTAAAGGAGCAACTAAGGGCATTGACAGGACCAACCTTCCAGACCCATGGAAGATTGTGGTCTTGTGGGTCATGAAATTCTTCACTTGTGATGGCTAATATGGTACAGTTTTGGGCCCTAGGATGCGATTAATCACCCACCTTAGGCATGGAGGCAACAATCCCCAATGTTTGATAAATGTTCCCACATTTCTACATGCAAGTCTTGTTACAATGATGACCAAATGGAAGGATAAAGAAGGACAAATCAATCATCCAGGGTTGATTCATCTGATTATCAAGCACCACTTCCTGCAACAAGAGGAGGGCCAATAGAAATGGGAGGACTTCCTTGCCTTACAGCCTCGAAGGAAAAAGGTAAAGCATAAGACTTCTACTGTCTTTGTTTCAGGAGATCCTATTGAAATTTCTTTGACTTCCCCTGAAGTATACTTTTGATGACTCTAGAGATGAACATAGCAAAGTAGTCAGCAAGGTGAAGCTATAGCTTCCACCTCTACAAAGGTATGCCACCACCGGTTAGTCATCTCTTTAGATGAAGAGGAAAGAGGAGAAGCAAAACTAAACCCTACCACTCTCTTAGGTGACTGCTCATCCCTTGTCGTACACACTGAAGAAGATATTCATGAGGAGAGAGGAGATAAGGAAGTCGGTGGTGATGCGATTCTCGAGGAAACTGGTAATGAGGATATTCCAGAAGAAAGAGGGGAGGAAACATTACAACGCCGAAAGGGAAAAGAAACCCTTGAGTAAAGCTCTAAGGACACCACGACAAAAGAGACCTGGCATGCCCTAGCTCTATCTAGGGCTGAATTTGAATTGCAGCAGTGCAAAACATAATTAGAGACCCTGGCCAAACAGTTGAAGGCCAAGGATGAAGAGCTGGGAAAGTAGAAGGCAGAGGCTAAAAAGGAGAAGAAAGAAAGAGAAAAGGAAATTTCTAATTTCAAAGTAGAACTAGATAACCATAAAGCCATGGTGGCTCAGAAGGATATTCAAATAACTCAACTCAAACAACGGGCATCTCAACAAACCCCTGCACCTACCTCGCTGAATGTCTATGCTTAAAACCTACAACTCACATTGGATAATAGGCAACTTTGAGGAGAAATCATCAGGCTCTGGAGAGATATAGAGACACTAAAGCAAGAAAAGGTGGCAGTTGAAAATAATTTGGCTTTAGCCTGTGAGACAGAAGAAACCCTGTTAGCACAACGACTGCCATCAGGTGTGTATGCCGTGTTCCTCTAGGAACAATTTTTAAGATGGAAATTATTAAGGATAAGTTGCAATCTTCCATTTAATTTTGACAATGATAAAGATTTTGTTGAATGTTATATGTAAAATCCTAAGGATCAATAAAACCTTTTGTGTGAATTCTTCCAACATGGCCACATAATGGGGCATGTTAATACATCAATGCTAAATCTATATGTGGGAGAACTTCAAATCTGGAGCTATCTATCTCTGCTCTGAAATAACAGGCTATGGGAAGAAAGAATGGAAGAATATGATACTACAGTAGGATCCATAGGGCTACTGATGAGACATGAATGCTCTAAAACTACATGGTTTTCTAACACTTTCAAAGCAAATGCCTACAGGCAGGTTATCACAGACCAGTGTGTGAGGAATTTGAATTCTTGTATTTCTAATTTCTTTGCCATTGCAGATTATCTCCCCAGCGCAGCAGTCTCAAGATGCATAGCAAGATATGAGGAACTATCCCATTTTTTCAATAGAAGAGAACCAGTGTCTCCCGCAAATATAAGGTGGATGATAGACAAGGTCAGAAAAATCATACCCCTGATCCAGCAAAGGCAACAAAACTGGATTGGGATGAGATTCAGACCACCACTAATCCTAATGCCAACTCCTTACCTGATTCATCCTCAAGGGAAACCAATGAGAGAAGGGAAGTTCAATACATGGTTCAACAGGGTGTAGGAGAATGATGGGTTCCAGCCAAAGGGGAGAAAGTTGTTCCAATACCATGATGAGGATTATAAATGTAGCACAATCGTTGAGGGCAAAAACATATTGGATGATGCAGATGGAGCACAACCATGAGGACATGGCATACTTTGAGTTGGGAGGGGATGATGAGTCAAATATATGACTCATTTATTTCATGTTATTTCCTGTTCTAAAAGACTTCAACAAAACATTATGGCATATATTTACATATTATTATAATTATGTTTGTCTCTTGGATAGAATATGCACATGTTTGGCTTTCATTTCCTTTGATGAAATCTCTTAACTTATTTACTTGAATTATGCTTTCAAAATGCATATCTTATGAATTGTCGTACAAGTGGTTTGTGTTTGCATGAGGATTATGCTAGTAAGACTTCTAATGGTCTCCGGATCCCTCCGGAACCCCCTCTTTCTGCGAAGAACCTGAACTCCAAATGGCTCCAAATGTCGTTACCCTCTAATAGAGTCATCCTCCCCTTGAGTCAAGGACTATTACCGGTCGATCCTAGGGCTACCCAAAAGGTCTAGCAATGCAAACATGACCCACATCCCAATTAAAGTAGCTGTTATATCTAAATCTCCACATCACTCCATTTTAGTGACTAATAGAAGTAGCTACTAAATTGGTGTTAGTTCTAACTGAAGTCACTACCACCAAATGCCATGTCATTTCAGGAAATCACTCAAGTTTGCCAAACAACCAAGTCGATGCAAATCCTTGATCTTTAATAAACCGCAGAGGAATAATTAATGTAATAAATTAGCAACTGGTTTCAAGTCCAGTTCGTTGTAGCTAGAATCATTGTTAGTTATTTCCTTTCAATAAAGACCAAATGTATAAATAGGAGCATAGGATCTATCTAAGTTAGTTCCTAGTTTTTATTAGATAGTTGTTTGCCAGATTGTGTTTTCAGTAGGAGGAAAACTCCTTGTTTTCAGACATGTACTTTCATCCATCCTTTGGACTATGATTGAATGCAAATGAAGGGGGAATTCTTCT
Source organism: Cunninghamia lanceolata (assembly GCA_027924645.1). Taxonomy (NCBI): domain Eukaryota; kingdom Viridiplantae; phylum Streptophyta; class Pinopsida; order Cupressales; family Cupressaceae; genus Cunninghamia; species Cunninghamia lanceolata. The sequence goes on from BSBN01000193.1 coordinate 15,428,394, forward strand.
GAAAGATTTAGTTGAGCAAAGAGGATTGTCTCTAGCTGGGAAAGTAGGGCCCGCTTCCCTATTTTGGAGGAGATCTCTCAGTATTTTTATGTTTTTTCAATTCTGTTATATCTTCTGTTCAGTTAGCTTTGTACTTGTGTTCATGTGACGTGTGTTTCACTTCTGTGTAATTGTGAGTTAATCTGTTTCCTGTAGGATTGTTTTATAAGTTCTAAAATAGATTTGTTATTCTACAACATTGTTATATTCAGTGTTTCATTGTTGTATCTTAACAAGTAAAAATAGTTTCTCCTTATTTACTTTTCCAGCAAGTGTGGTTATTTTCTAGCAAGTTAGAATAGTTTCCTTCATTGCAAGTGTGTTTATTTCCAGCAAGTGTGTTTATTTTTTAGCAAACTAGAATAGTTTCCTTCAGTGCAAGTGTGTTTACTTTCCCGCAAATAGATAGATTTCCATTTCTGTATGACCTTTCATTTCCATAAGATTGACCAAGCAAGTCCCATCCACGAACCATCCAACCAAATCCCCCCATATCTAATAGTCTTATCGCAGATCGCTCCAGACACCTCTGGATTAATAAAATTAAATGATGATGCATTAACAAATCTACTCCGATCCTCATCACTTGTGACACTCCTTTTGATATATATATATGAGACAGACTACTTTGTGATGACTATATGATGCATTATTATTTCTATATGCACATGATGTGATGGTCCTATGTGATGCTCTATGGTATTGCTTTATGTTATGAGATGTTTTATGAGTTATGCTCTATGTGATTCTCTGATGATATGATGCATTTTGATTTACCGTGCATTATGGTTATGTGATTCAATGATGTTTATGATGTGATGTATGTGGTTTATGGATGATTTGATGGTTCATGGATGTACGTGATGGTATGATGATATATATACATGCTTATGAGATGGTACAACATGATTTTGATGTGATGCTTATGTGAGTTCTACATGTATGCAACTTTATGTGACATATGCAAATTCTATGTGATGGATGCAAATTTTATATGATATATGCAAATGATGACTCTACATGTGATGTGATGCTATCTATGCTATTGTACTTCCTCCTTCAATATGGATGACCTAACATGATGATGATGTTTAGTATATTTGCTAATATGCTTATGATGGGATCTATATGGAGTACTAACATGTGTATGTATACAGGGTTATGAGATCTAATGCATGTATTTTTGTTGTGTCACATGATACTATCATAAGGATCGCGAGGAGAAAATAGAAGAAATGAAGAGGTGAGAAAGATGGTGGAAGAATGAAGATTGACTGGAAGAATGGATCAAGAGTTTGCTTTTGATAGATTTTGAGCTTCTTACTTGCAGTTATTGCTTATCATCATAGAACTTATTATCCCAAAGGATGACAAACACCGCAACATATCAAAGGCCAAAGTGTGAAGTGTGGTCCTTTACAAAATAGGCATGTGACAGACAAGGAATTCCTGACTTGGACTAGTTACCATGGTGCCTCGTTGGAACATGTGATGGAATCACCATGAGGTATGCGAGTCTTAATGCAAGGAAGTATTTGTTCTTTCACATGCATAGGATGACTTTGATCACCTCAGTGGAATCCCAATCACACACAAGGAACCTAGTTGCCCCAGTCATGTTGCCAAGACAAACCACAAACAATAATCAAAGGAAAAAGGGGCCTGATCCATCATCGCTTCTCTTCATCACTTAGGGACTTCCTCGAGAAACATAAGATCAAGACCACAAAACAACCTAGTAAAAGATAAGACCGACTAGACTTAGTAGAGTCAACAACCATTTAGATCCTTTGCCAAGTGTGTATGTTTGTTTGTTTGATTATGATTGGATGAATAGTGCTTGGTTTCGGGATAGGAAACATGTCGTATAAGACGTCAAGTCTAGTTTCGATAGTGCCACTACTTGTATAAGCAAGTGATAGGATTTTGACACCTTGTATAAGACGTTTGGTCTGGTTTTGAGGATACAACAATCTATGTGAGATCAATTGATATGATTGATAATGCCTGATTTTGAAGAATGAAGTATGTCATCTAAGGTGTAGAGCCTGGTTTTGATGATGCCCCATTCCATGTAAGGCATGTGATAATTGATAAGGGTAGTTGATAGTGATGCATGATCATCACTAGACAATTGGGTTGTGATGATTGGAAGGTTGATTGAATAGTTTGTCTGTTGATTTGAGATTGTTTCAAGGATTTGACTGTGTTGGTTTGATCAAAATGTCCATTGTAGGAAAGGGACAACCTATTGCGATACTTGCCCCAATGGGCCCTAAGGGACTGACCTAATGTCTTGGGGGCTCATCAAAGATGGCCTTGCCTACATGAAAGCTCAGAGACAATGTAGTTCGACCATGTGGATGCTGTGTGACCTAGGACCTAGGGTTTTATGCCTCGAGGGCTCATCGAAGATGGCCTTGCCTACGTGAAAGCTTTGAGGTGACACAGTTCGATTTGGTGGGTTGACACTATTTATTGCTTGGGTTTTTGGTTGATTATTTGATTTTTTGTGGTTTTCTGACATGTTTTTGATGTTTTTGCATTTTTGGGAATATTTGGTGTTTTTGGATTTTGACATGTTTTGATTTTTTGGATTTTTGGAATGTTTTTTATTTTTTTGGATTTTTGGAATATTCAATGTTTTTGGATTTTTTGACATGTTATGAAAGGTGTCCTCCAATACTGAATTTAGGCTCAGGAGATGCCCCTAGTCAGGTATAGGGCAAGGTTATTATGAAAGGGATGGATGGAGCATGTAATGCAATCGATGTTAAATGTTAACTATTCTTAGGCCATGAGAAGGACATCATAGTTTTATTGCGGATTATGACATGGATCATGATGTGAGTTATGATATGGATTAGGTGATGGGAAAGGCGGAAGACCCGATAGAATGATGGTAGATAGTAGAGCAAAGACCAACTACACATGGCACCTGTTTGCCAGGTTTTCACCATGGTACTTATCCAAAACGCCACCGAAGTGGTTTTCACTTTTGGACGAATTATTTCTCTTTTCTTTTTTTTGTACTTTTTTGTGATTTTTTGTGATTTTTGATTTTTTTAGGTATAATATCTGCGAAGGTGCATGATGTTGATTGGCTCTGGTAATGGTTCACCTTCAAAAGTGGCTAGTTGATATGCCCTTGATCCATATGCAGCAGTGATGACATAAGGACCTAAACAATTTGGCTTAAATTTTCTTGACTTCTCCCGTTCCATTTGATTCTTGGGATTCTCTTTTAGGACCAAGTCTCCAATACTGAATTGTCTAACCTTGACCTTCTTATTGTAACTATGTCAGAGAAAATTTTGATATGCTTGTAAATGAGCTAGTGCATTTTGTCTCCTTTCATCCAACAACTCAAACTCATGTAACCTGGATACTCTGTACTCTTTGTCATCAACAAATTGTTGCACTGACACTCTCAAGGAGGGTAACTCGACCTCAATGGGCAAGATGGCTTCAAAACCGTAGACAAGGGAGTATGGAGTGGCACTCGTGGGTGTGCGGATGCTGGTGTGGCAAGCCCACAAGGTGAGTTTAAGTTGAAGATGCCAGTCACGGCCATCGTCATTGACAATCTTTTTGAGGATTTTTATAACGGTCTTATTTGACGCCTCAGCTTGATTGTTGCATTAGGGATAATATGGAGTGGCGAAGTGGTGTTGAAAGTGAAATTTTTCACAGAGTTCATAGACATCCTAGTTTTTGAAAGGATAGTCATTATATGTGATGATAGATTGAGGGACACCATATCGGCATATAATGTAATTAAGAATAAACTTAACAATTTGTTTACCAGTGATGTATGTCATAAGAATGGCCTCAATCCACTTTGTGAAGTACTCGGTGGCAGTAATGATGAATTTATGGCCATTGGTAGAGGTGGGATGGATTTTGCCCACAAGGTCAAGTCCCCATTGAGAGAAGGGCCATAGTGATGTAAGTAGCTGAAGATCTTGGGCCAGTGCATGCACAAGATCTCCATGTATTTGACATTGTCGACACTTCTTAGCAAAGTGATATGTGTCTCACTCCATTGTAGGCCAGCAATATCTAGTTCTAATGATCTTAGCTAGAGTAGGACCACTAGAGTGAGCTCCGCATATACCCTCATGTACCTTGTGTAAGGCAGTTTGTGCTTCCTCAGCATCGAGACATCTTAGAAGGGTGTTGTCAAATCCACGGCAGGAGAGGGTGGCACTAATGATGACATATTTAGCAGCTTGGTGTATGAAGGATTTACGTTGGTTGGAAGATAGGTCGGATGGGAGGGTTTGACCATGCAAGTATGTATAGATGTCATTATACCATGGAGATGTGGGACCAACACTTTTACACACTAGCTCAGATTTAGGAATGTCAAAGGTAGGGATCAATAGTTGTTCCACCAAGAACTCGATTTGAGGTGCATTGCTCAGAATATCCAAGAGGGATCCTATTGTGGCCATTGCATCAGTTGCTCTGTTCTGAACCCTAGGAATATGATCAAAGACAACTATGTCAAAGTAGAGTCTGAATTGTCAACCATTCTCTTGTATGGCATGAGTTTTTCATCGTTTGTGTCATATTCATCATTGACCTGCTTGATTACGAGCTGTGAATTGTTGAAGACTTGTAATTTCTTGATTTTCCAATTGATGGCCATATGTAATCCAGTGAGCAATGCCTCATATTCAACAATATTATTTGCACAAGAAAAGGCTATCTGAAATGCTTTAGGGATAGCATCTCCTTGTGGTGTGATGAACAGAACATCGACTGTTGAGCCATGATTTGTACAGGAACCATCAAAGAATAGTCTCCATGTTTTGGGAAATTCTACCACAAAAATTGATCTCAGAAATTTGTAACCGATGGATGATCAACTATTGTAGGTACCTCTACCAGTTGGTTTGCGATTACCTGTCTTTTTATCACTTTGCGGTCAACATACTCTATGTCAAATTCACTCAATATCTAACCCATTTAGCCAACTGTCCTATCAAGGTTGCCTTGTTAAGTAGGTAGTTCAGGGGGTCAATCTTTGCAATAAGCTTTGTCTGATGATTCAACATATAATGTCACAACTTTTGGGTGGCAAAAACCATGGCAAGGCAAGCACGTTTAATGGGACTGTAATTCAGCTCATATCCTACCAATGTCCTATTGATGTAATAGATTGCCCATTCTTTCCCTTCTTCATCATTTTGTGCTAGTAGTGCCCCCAATGCTGAAGGGGTAGTAGAAATATACATTATCAGAGGCTTTCATGTAATCAACAGCATAAGGACTGGAGGAGACAATAGATAATCTTTGATCTGTTGGAAGGCTTCTTGGCAGCATTCCATCCATATGAAGGGTACCCCTTTGTGGAGTAGGTGCTGGAATGGATGGCATTTGTCAGTGAGTTGTGCAATGAATCTCCTAATTGATTGTAATTTTCCCTGTAAACTACGTAGTTGCTTGAGACTTGTTGGTGGATGCATGTCCATGATGGCTTTTACCTTAGCAGGATCAACTTCGATTCCCCATCGAGAGATGATATACCCCAATAGTTTGCCTGAAGTGACTCTAAACACACATTTCTTAGGTTTCAATCTGACCTTATATTCTTCAAGTCGTGTGAAGACTTTGTCCAATACATCCAAGTGGGTGTTCTTTGTAACTAATTTGGTTAATAGGTTGTCCACATAATCTTCCGTTAACATGCGCATGTAATCATGAAATATTGTCGTCATAGCTCTTTGATATGTATCTCTGGCATTTTTTAGGCCAAAGGGCATGACATTCCATTAGTATGTACCCCATGGACAAGTAAAAGCAGTTTTGTGTTGATCCTTAAGAGCTATCCTGATCTGATTATAGCCTGAGAAACCATCCATAAGTGAGAGCATCTCATATCCTATTGTGAGATCAACTATGATATCTATGTTTGATAGTGGAAATTCATCTTTTGGGCATGCTTTGTTCAGATCTTGAAAGTCTTCACAAATCCTGATTTGACCATTAGGTTTGGTAATTGGCATTAGGTTAGAAACCCATTCCAAATATCTACTAGTCGAATAAAACCAACATCAAGTAACTTTTTCAATTCTGCTTTAACCAAGAACGCTATTTGTGGATGCATTTTTCTCAATTTCTACTTTACTGGTTTGGCATTTAGCAGCAATGGTATATGGTGTAGGACTAGTTGCGGATCAAGCCCTAGCATGTCGGCATATGACCAAGCAAAATTGACCTATCTTTCCAAGAAGAAAGCTACAAATTTAGGTTTCGCTTGTTCTATCAGTGATTTAGTGAAGTGGACAATCTGTGGATTCTCTTCTGTACCAATATTTGTCTCCATTGACTTTTCCACCAATAGTGGTGATCTCTCTTATGTAATGGGGAGCACTTCCAACCCTCCATCTTTGGGTGCCTCAGAGTGGTTTTCACCCTCAGATACATCCTTTATTTTTACTTTTTTATGGTCAAGAGGTGCCTTTCAGTTTTCACCTAGAGACCTTTTTTCCTTTTCATGTTCACTTTTGTGACTGAAGGGTGGAGTAGACTCTCTGAAGTAGTCAGAGTCATTGAGGTCCATGATGTAACCAATCTTATGATCCCCTTATGGTATGCTTTTGCGGAGTCCCATAAAGTTGGCAATAGCTTCATCATTCTCAAATAAATCTAAGCTTGGTGGTGTCTGTTGATCCCAGTTTATGAGTTTGGGGTGGACTAAGGGCAAGCCATCATCAGTGTTCATGTAGCTTAGGGATATGGGGGTCATGGTGCATATGGATGTATTGTTAGGATCCCCAAAGATGCTAATCCAGGCAGTGCCATCAGGTAGGTCAGGTTTGGAAGATTCAGGCTCAGGAGGGTCCCTTGATGTCTCAACATCTTTGGAAGTACTCACGTCCTTACCCAAAAGTAACTTAGTATTAGGAGTATTTCCTCTTTGTGATGTGTACCCTAGCCCCTTATTGTGAGGTTGCATGGTTGGTTGAATAGGTTTTGTTCTTCCATTTTTGTTTGGACCTAGTCCATTGTGTCTATCATATCCTTGTTGTTTCACGAACTCATACCCTTTTCTGTACTGTTCTATGGGCAATTGCACGTGCTTGACCTTTTCTTCATCTTTGTAGAGCCATGTGGAGATATCCTTGCTCACATCTTCTTTGCTTAACTCACCCCATTTGTGAAGGTGGTGGGGGTAGTAAAAATAGTCTCATTTGGTTTGATTGGGTCAGATTTTCCATGAGACTTTGGCGATGTTGGCAGCTTGCCAATGCAATATGAGCTTTCCATCTTATATTCTCCACATCCTTTATCATGGATCTGAACCTTAGGGTTGAGTGGTGGAATGAATGTGGTGGTGGATTTTGATAATGTGGGCGGGTCGACATAATGCGATGAAGTGGAAGGCAGAATTCCCTTGTTTACGGGTACTTGATGTAGAGGTGTCTCTCTTAAGTGGCTACAATATTGAAAGGCATCAGGATCACCGGCTATGGTGATTTATGTGCCATTGTAGGGGAATTTAATGCATTGGTGATAACTGGATGGCACGACCTTCATGGCATGAATCCATGGGTGACTAAGGATGAGGTTATAGGGAAGGTCCAGATCCAAGACATGAAATACAGTGCGTAAAGTGGTAGGCCCAACTCCCACAAAAAGTGAGATCACCCCCTTAGAGGAACGTTTGACATCGTCATAGGCATTGATGACAATTATTTTGGACGGGTCAATGCAGACCTCAGATTACCCCAATATCATAACTAGCTTCAAAGGACATATGTTTAATCTCGCTCCACTGTCTACCAAGACTCGTCGGATCTTGTGTTTATTAATGAAGACAATTTCAAGGTGTAAGGGATCAGTATGGTTGGGTCTATGCAAGGGCAAGTCACATTTAGTGAATGTCACATTATTGGTAGTGGCTAGATGTCCAACCATGGCCTGGAATTGGTTCACATTTAGGTCCATTGGGAAGGATGATTCCAGAAGTGCTTTGTCTAAAATGACCTTATGTTTCGGGTGTGGGTGTTTTCTTTAGATGATCGAAAAGGTTATACTATGACTTTGGCTGCAGATCAGACGAGGAGCTTTGTAAAGTCACCTACTCTATAGTTGGTGATGGAACACTTAGGGTGAGACTTGATGGAAATCATGGAGACGTTACTATCATAAGCCCTAATGTTGTTGACAATGTACTCATAAGCAACATGGGTATAGTTAGGTTGCTCATTTGCCTTGGTGCCTAAACTGGAGGCCTTTCCTTATTCATGACTTTGCAAAGGATCTGTAAAAATAGTGTGATCGATATTGGAGGTCCCTTGAGGATTATCCAAGACTATGTCACCCTGTTCGATAAGGTCTTGAATCATGTTTTTAAGCTTGTAACAGTTTGATATTTTATGTCCCTTTATTCGGTGATATTCGCAGAAGTTGTTGTTCCATGAGGGAGGCTTAAAGGTAGGATTGTATTGTTTAACCTCTAGAAGTTGAATGAGCTTTGCTTGTAATACTTTCTTTAGGATTGATTCAATTGGTTCTGGTAGGTGTGTATAGTTTCATTTTGGAGGGTTTGTTCTTGGAGGAACCCGTCTTTGATTATTTTAGATGGCATTCATCATTTGTTGTTGGACTGGTGTTGGTGCTTTGAAGGTAAGGATGGGGCCGCCCTTGTTTAGTGCTTTTGCATAGATAACCCCATCATTTGTGGTGTTTTTGTTCCTAGACTAGAATTTGTTTTTATCGTAGGAAGTGTTAGGGTTTTTTTAATTTTTGTTGAAGATTTTAATTGTACCCTTGGCTATGAGGGCCTTTTCGATCACTATTCCTTTCTCAACAACCTCTCCAAAGTTCATGCAACTGTAATGTATTTGCAGTTGTTGCATAAGTATTATATTAACATTCTCCACAAAGATAGGGACTAGTTGATTTTCTGGTATATGGCAAGGACATTTTCTAGCTAAACCCCTCCATCTTTGGAAGAAAGAGAGAAATGTCTCTCCATGGTCTTGTGTGGCATAGAGTGGCTATGTTTACATCTATTTCAATATTGTAAGAGAAGTGGGCTATAAACTTATCTACTAGCTTGGTCCATGTCTTTATACATGTGGGGAGGTGTGCCCATTCAAGTGCTTGACCTGCAAGGCTCCGTGGAAATAGTCTCATTAAGTATGTGTGGTCAAATGCGAGCTTGAGACATGTAGTGTGGAACTCGTGTACATGCTTGATAGGGCTCCCCTTTCCTCTATATATGTTGAATTTTGGCATGGTAAAATTTTGGGGGAAAGGAGGCACCTAGATACTCTTATCAAAAGGATATGGACATAAATCCTCCATAGAGTATGCCTTTTTGGTTCCCGATACTTACATATTGGAAAATTATTGTTTTAAAGAATGCATTTCATGTGTTAGGACCTCTATGGAAGATAGCGATGTATCAACAACGTTTGCAATTGCATTTTGGTAGGGATTTGTTACGTTTGCAATGGGTGTGTTTTGGGTCCCCATGTTAGCAACAAGTGGATTGGTGTTTGTGTTAAGTGGGGTGTGTAATGTGTTGGAACCCTCAAATTTTGCAAGTTTGAAGTGCCTATCTCCTCTCGATGTGTCGACAAAGGCTAGGTCAACATGTTGCTCAATCTATGCCAGAGCCCACCTTCGCCGATTAAAATCTTGCAACTCAAAGATCATCTTGCAAATCCCTATGGTAGAAATTTTTTTGGTACATATGGTAACATGCTTGTTCAATTTTGCGCTTCCAGGATGAGTTTTGATGGGCTATTTAATACTTTTCTGACTGCGACTAGGCTAGATTTGGTGTTCTGGAAAGTTACAAATCTCACAATTCTAAAGGTGACCCATTTCTCATTTTGGTCTAAAATTTCTCTAGTTCCAGTTTAATCAAAATCGAAACCCATATGATGCATCATTTTAATGTGTTTCAGTTGCGGTGAACTCGTCCAACGGGTCAGTTTACAAAGGAGGTCCTAGAAATCTTTTGGCAATGCAAATTTTGAAGAAATCGGTATGCTCTAAATAATTGATAATGGCCCTACGCAAATTTTCACAGCCTCTGGATATCTGGTGTGCTCGCAATGAAAATGCATCATTTGCCCGGGAGGAGGAATTAATTAATTATCATTTTTCTAAGGTTGAAAAGTGCTAAATTTTGAAATATTTATGGGCAAAGGTAATATTTTAATGAGGAAATATCTCAAAATAAACATTGGTTTATAATGTTAATGCTTTAATAAAGGCAAACAAAGGCATATTGGGGCTTGTCGCCTCCTTCTCTCCCTGTGGCTACGCTGGTGCGATAAGCCACTTCCTGCACATTTTTTGGTCAAAATTGCTCATGGACAGGCAAATTTAGTGTGCTATCTCGCAAATGGAGGCATTTAAGGAGTGTTTTGGGCAAGATTTGAGCATAGAGTTTTGGCTGAGTGGTTGTCTTCACGTTTTTGGTTTTTTGCCAAGATTTTAGGGCTCTATTTGAGCTCAGAATTGTTTCTCCATGCTTTAAATTCATCCCCTGAGCATTCCTAATGCTTGGGTAGAGATTTTAAGTGTGTTTGTGATGGATTTTGAGTGCCAAAATGGCCAAAAATGACCCTACATCAGGAAAAATGACCCAGTAATAAAAAAATTGGATTGGAAGTTGCTGTAATGTATTCTCTGTGGCTAGGTGCAGTCAAGGAGCTTGAGATGAGGTTACATGGCCTCATATCACTGCATCTCAGAGGAATGAGGGACCCTCCAGTGTGTGGCTACAACAGTGCAAAAACAGTGGTTTGGAGGCAGAGTTGGTACCTGACGGTTGCAAAATAGGTGGACATGTCAAAAGGGAAAATAAATTAGAATTTATTTATTTTTGTCCTCTCCTCTTTTGTTTGTAATTTCTAATTGTTCACAATGCTCATTGGTGGTATATTGTAATGAAAAAACTCACCTAACCGCCTTAAATGTAATAATTTTTGGCACCACCTTCTAAGGTCTATAAGATAATGAGTGGTGTTTCATTGTGGTGGTTGTTGAGAAGATTGGGAAGCTTTTGAGGAGTGAATAAGAACTCCATCTTTGACTGGTTGCCCTAGTTTTGGTGTTGTAAGTTTCATTTTATGTATGTTGTATGCATTCTCTATGAGTAGTTTATCAGTTTCAGATTGTGTTAAATGAATAATGCAGTGGCATGTATTTCTATTTGCTATCTCCAGTGTTATCTATATTTCTCTTTTGAACTGAGTTACTAAGGATATTTAAGTTCTTGAATGCACACTTGTTGTATTCCATATTTGGTTTTATACCTTTGTTCAAGGGACAAATTAAATGTTTTAAATCAAATATGGAGAGGAATGTTTCATAATAGGGATGTCTATAAGCAAAGTAGATAGATATACTCATTCTTGGGTGTTATTTGCAAGGCAAATACACAACCAACTCTTTGAAATCTGTATGTGTGTTCTACTTATGAGAAATGCACAGCATGGTGAAGATTGACTATGAACCCAAAGATAAGGCACCAGTCAACTGTTGGGTAGATTTTATGATTCAAGCCCTAATTTAACAACCAAAATATAAAACACAAAATCAATACATCATTTGAAAACTTTAGGATTTTAGGAGTAGGATTTTAGATTTCATGTTCTCTGGCCTACAAATGAACAAATGCCCAAAGCTATCCACTTTGTAATCATCATACAATTTTGGCTTGCATAAAAGAAAACATATCTACCTAAGCGTCAATGCCTAGTTGAAGTCAGGGTTTATCATATGGGTATTGAATAAGGGAATACCCCTAGGTCCTGCAGAGCCTGAAGTGCAAAGGAGACAAGGAGTCAGTCTCCTATTTGTTGGCAACTAACCTGAGGATCCTGTGGATAAAAGATGGCTAGTTTTTAGGGAAACTCAGACAATCAGCTAGGAACACCAACATAATGGAGCTGAGTTTTGATTTTGTGTATTTGCTATGTAGGTAGTGTTAGGATTTATGTATTGGTAATGGGGTGGAACACTTGCGTTGTGTTGGTTTTGGAGGGGGGCTATTTGAAGAAGGATATTAGGATCAACTTGTTTTTGTAAGGGGTTGCCATTGGTATTTTGATAGGACACACTGACACGTTGGTTAGACACAATGTTGTTTTGTCCAAGAGGGTCTACATTAAGTTATTCAAGTTGTTGCTAGGTTGGGACCCTAGATATTTATGTTCGCATTAGGTGTAGCATTAACCCCTTGTGTTTGTGCTCGCAAGGTTACTATGTGTATGCTTCGTGTTCTTTTGTTTTGACCTATGTTTGTCATTGAAGCAAATGGGATCACAAAATTCAAAGGTTGTGACATGACATTTGCATTGTTAGTGTCAAATGAGGGAGGCACATGGGTGGTTATGGAATCTTGTGACATCTCTGCAATGGGAATGGTGGCATGTTCTTGTGTTGGATTTGTGTGGCTAGTGGAAGGTGTTACTTGACTTTGACCTTGTGTGATATTATTTGGTGAGGATCCTATGATCATGTTGATGTCTACTCCCACGGGAAGTTTAGTGTCATTTTGCAAGAGACGCATGAGGTAAGCTTGAGGATTGGTGACTATCATTTCATATAAGATTCTCAACAATCTAGGATCTTGGGAAGCTTCCTCAATTTCTTGTTGGGTAACCCCTTGGTCATTTTATTGTAAAGTGTAATTTTCAAAGGGGTTTCACATGTTGAATTGAGATTCATGTTGCTCGTTAGAGGAGGACCCAAATCTCATTGTGTTAGTGAGATAATCTAAGGATTCCTCTCCCTTTCTCTTCTTTTGCACCCGTGTTTCTACCATATAAGCCTTGCTAGTTGTGAGAAATGGGAATGGACTAAGGACGGCAATGCAAAGTGGTTATGCACTTGTTATGTCAAAAAATGTCCCCTTAGGGGCTTTTCCCTCTTAAGGTTTAGCTCTCAAGTCCTTAGAATTCATTTAGAGTATCTTGCATGTTAATTTTGACTCCCAATGAGAAAAACCTGAAGCCTTATGGCAAATAGGACCTAGGGGGTGTTATTTTGATGATCCCTTAACTAAAATGAGAGGGTGGACTTGAGCACTAGCACCCTAGTCCTGCCCTATTTTGGGTATGCCCTAAATTTAAATGTTAGTTTTATGATCGTTATTTAGGTCCTATGCCGACATCTCAAGTTTGAATTATGAAATTCTTAGCAGGAATCTTTGTAGTTGCATATATAAGCATGTTTAGGTTTTCATTTAGAAACTAGAAGATGATTGCGAACTTTATGCACTTTTGTGATTTCAATATATTCATTGTTGCAAAGTAGAGTATTGTTATTGTGTTTGTGATTGCAAATTTGACTTCATCTTCTCATGTGATTGAAGAGCCTTCATTTATGTGAGATCTACACTACAAGGTGATATCTATTGTGTTTTCAATCATTTATCATTTGGATTTTGCCTCTATCCCGTTGAGATACACAATCTTATCTAACAACGGTGTTCGGAAGACTTGAATGTCTCTCTGGGGCTTGATCGAGGCAAGCCTCTAAACACCACAACCCCCTCCCACACTCCTTTGTGATTGCAGGCTACATGTACGGAGTTTCGCGGAGTGGAGTTGCAGACAACAAGGATTCAGGATCCGAAAGAAAGAGGACAAAGGTGAACATTTCGGGATAAGGGTGCTAGTGCCAGTGTCATCCACTTTTTCTAGGGCAAAAACGGAAGATATAGTGCTGATCAGTGTCAGAAGAAGATCCAGATTTTGTGATGAAAGTAGTACCTTGGACATGGGCGCTAGTGCCAGTGTCCCTAACTATTCTGCATTCCAGATTTCAAAAAATAGTGAGTTAATAATTTTTGTCCTTCACCTTAGTCTAAAAGGATTTGTCGTAATTCAGTAATTTGCTTATTGTTTTTCTTATTTAGGGTTTTGAGAGTAATTAAGCATTAAATTGAGATATTATTTGATACATCTGAGCTTCCACAACATCCCAAGTGGTAGCCCAACCTGTTAGGTGAATCCTCTTGCACAAATTGGATGTTCAACTCAGTTAATATGCCCTTGGAATGTTTCATGTGAAAGGAGGATTCCACATAAACCCTTAAAATCAATCAACCTCTTTTTTACTATTAAAAATTTTGGTGAACCGATGTTTTTGGAATTTTTGGCACCTTGTTGAGTGTTGTGTGATAGATTTTCATTAATTCATTCTATTGCATTTGAAATTTTACAAAAAAAAATGAAAATTTTGAAAAAATTGGCATCTTAGGCTTGCATTTTGGTATAATTTGAATTAATTGGAATTCAATTCTATTAAATTTATATTATTTTCATTAGATCTGATTTATATTATAGAAATTTTTCATTTATTATTCACTTGCATTGCATTTTCATGCTTAAATTGTCAAAAAAATTGCTTGAAATTGTGCATTTTTCATAAAAACCTAGTTTTGCATTAGCTAGGGTTTGTAGTCAAAACCTTGTTTCAAATTTTACTACCCTTTTCAAACACTCATTAGGACTGATTTATAATTGTAGTGTTTCATCATAGTGGTTTTCTTGCAAAATTTCATGTCTAGGGTTTGAAAACCTTGCATTTTCACTAGATTTAGCCTTATCGTCTCTCTAGAATTGCATTAAAAGCATGTTGTGAGGGATTTGGCTGCATTATTTGACCAATATTAGGGTTTTTATCTACTTTCCCTCCTCAAATTCCTTACAACACCCTTTCTATTAGGCTATTACATTGAAAATTGCATATTTTAGGTGTATTTTCACTAGGTTTTGACTTGTCATCACTCTAGACTTGCATCAAAAGCGTGTTGTGAAAGATATTTCTACATGATTGGGCTTTTATTAAGCATTTTATTTGTTTCCCACCTTAAAATTCTTCACAACACCTCTTCTTTCATTCATTTGCATTGAAAAAAGGTTGAAAAATCAAGCATTTTAGGTCATTCTCTTACATACTTTTGCATTTGTTTCTGACATAAGTTTTGAAAAACTTTTGAAATCTGATTTGGCATTCATCTGAAAACATACACATGGCTTCTCAATATAACAATAATGCTAGGCTTCCTCCTAGGCCTTATTTGAAAAGACGAGCTTCTAAACTTGAAATAACATTTACACCTCATGACAAAGAAATGGTAGATACTAAGGGCCCCTTTAAATTATAGTGAAATAATAGAAATACCTGTGGATGGAACACTTATAGACCCTAATTTCATGACTAATTTGGTTACGGAAGAGTTTCTCCTTAAACATGATTTAGCACAAAATTATTATGAACCGTCAAATATGAGAATTAAAACACATAATGGAGCTCTGATGAAAACATTTGGAATAATAAACTTATTGGTCTCGGTCTATGACAAAGCCATGGATTAGTTATTTGATGTTATCCCCTTATCTAACCTCTTACATGTAAAACTAGGACATCCATGGCTTAAGGCTATGAATGTCGTCCCCTCAACTATTCACAAATGTTTAAATTCCCTTTGCATGGGGAAATCCGTACTATCCGTCATAATTCATATCAACCTCCAGCTAAGAGCAAGAATTTCACTCTTGATTACTTTTTGCCTAAACCTGATAGAGAACCTGAGCCACGAAGAGACCAACCTTTCCTAAACTACAGATGATATAAAGAAAAACAACTAGCTAGAGTGGTCAGGCCTCCTTTACAACCAATAAGAGAATAACAACATGCATTTGAAGATCCCCTTAGAGCAAAAGGAAAATGACATAAGAATAACACAAGGCTATTATGACTATGATGAAATAATCAACATGATAGAAGTGGATAAGGGAGAGTTTCATAACTCACCTCGTCCACAGAGAGACGGTATCTATGCTGAGGTCCCTCCCTCGTCATCCTTACAGGGATCGGGAGGTTTTCAACGACAACAAAACATTCCATCAAGACCAATGAAATTTGAACATGGTGCTTCCTCCTCTAATGTACAACACCCTATGGAAAAACATGACAATTCCTTTGAAGAGATAAGTAGTAAGACAAGAAGGAATAGACAAGAAAGAGAAAGGAGGAAGAGAATACAAGATTTTGCACAACGAATTGCAACTTAACAAGAAAACATTCCACCTAACATCGAATCAAACCTAGACGAACTTAAAATTGAACAACCCGAAGACAAGAACAAAAAGTTGGGCTATGGTACCTTGCACACCTCTTTCCTCTAGCATTCGAGATTGGGAGGAGGATGATTTTCTCTTCGATAACCCTTAGTTCAATTGTCCCTACATGTAAATATTTCTAACCCTTTTCTCTCTCATGTTGTGTTTCCCCTGTGATGTGTTATGTGTTGTTTAGGCCTCCTAGGATGACCCTTGATACTCTTGTAAGGTCAAGGATACCGAGAGACCGCCTATGTTGTGACCCTTCTTCTATTTGTATCATCATTCTTCTATATTGCTTCTCCTCTATTTTTATTGTTGTGTGTTGTGTCTTATGGACATAGCGTTGCGGTTGGCGACTTGGGGGCACCCTCCTACGTGACTATCCCTAAGGCACTTGTTTCTCCTCTCTTGATTTATTGTTTACCTTCTTCTAGTGGTTCTATCTAGTTGGAGAATGATGAAAAACATATTATACTTATACGGACCTAGTGTCCCTTCAGCGAGAAATCAAAAAATAGACCTAGTCCATACATGACGACGGGGTTGATATATATTATCTGACGCTTGGCTAGTAGAATCACTCCGTGTGATACTCTGATGTTGTCTTATCACACTTACAAAACATAACAATACTGCTGCTATGTGCACTTTGTCTATCCTGAATCTTTCTTTCCTCGGATCTTTATGTGAATGATCATATGCATTGTTGCTTATCATGATTATATGGATGCTAACACCTTTTCTTGCAAGAAATTATGTGTTTGTAGGAACATTTGGCTATCGTAAAGTACACGTCACCTCTGGGGGGCATGGGCTTTATGAGAGCTCGTGTTCCCTTATGTGTTTTCTCTCTACCTTAACGTGCTTGATATCGGTACATGATATCAACCACCTTAAGGTGGGGGCATATATAAGGTAAGTTGTCTGATTTAGATGCTAGCAAAGTGTGTTTGTAAAGATTGAAATCTATTGCAATCATTTAAGCCCTCCATGCGAGGTGGGGATGGTGTATTTTTCAAGGAGATTGCACATCCTATCATTTTCTAAAAGTCCTCCAAGTAGGCGGGTAGCGGATCTAAGACTATCCTAACCCTTAAGCGTGTCTTTGGCGATTGTTGTGGTGAAGCCCAATTATTGGTGTGTGCCTGTAATGTGCCTGAGATGGCTGTGAACCTAGCAATAGGTTTCTTCCATCGCTTGTCTATCGTGTTTTCTCCATGTCTTCCATGTGTGTGTGTGTGGCGTGTTTGTTCCCAGGCATAGTTTCAAGACCGGTGGCGATGAGCTCCTCCTAGGCTTTGGGATTTGTATGGCGTGTTTGTTCTCAAGTGTAGTTTCAAGATTGGTGGCGATGAACTCCTCCTACACTTTGAGATTTGGTTGGCACGTCTGTTGCCCCTTATGCAGTTTCAATACTGGTGGCGATGAGCTCCTCCTATATTTGGGTTGTGTCTTTACTTTCCTTGTACTTGCATTTGCATTCCATATATGAGAAAATGAAAAAAGAAAAGAAAATAATCACTGCATTCACTGTGTTTTGCGTGTCTTCAATGCAATCTTCTCCGTGTTTTGCGTGATTGTAACTATCTTATGCGTGTTTTGCATGCCTGTTACTGTCTTCAATGTGTTTAGTGTGTCTTCACTGTGCTTGGCGTGTTTGTTGTGTTTGTTGACCTTACTTTAATGCATGTATTGGCCTTGCATTTATACATACATTAAAGTGGGGGCTAAATGTTATGTCAGAAAATATCCCCTTGGGGGCTTTTCCCTCTTAAGGTTTAGCTTCCAGGTCCTTAGAATGCATTTAGAGCATCTTGCATGTTAATTTTGACTCCCGATGAGAAAACCCTAAAGTCTTATGGCAAATAGGACCTAGGGGGTGCTATTTTGATGATCCCTGAACAAAAATGAGAGGGTGGACTTGGGCACTAGCGCCCTAGTCCTACCCTATTTTGGGTCTACCCTAAATTTAAATGTCAGTTTTATGACCGTTATTTAGGTCCTATGCCGACATCTCAAGTTTGAATTACAAAATTCTTAGCAAGAATATTTGTAGTTGCATATATAATCATGTTTAGGTTTTCATTTAGAAACTAGAAGATGATTGCAAAATTTTGTGATTTCAAGATATTCATTGTTGCAGAGCAGAGCATTGTTATTGTGTTTGTGATTGCAGATTTGACTTCATCTTCTCATGTGATTGAAGAGCCTTCATTTATGTGAGATCTACACTACAAGGTGATATCTATTGTGTTTTCAATCATTTATCATTTGGATTTTGCCTCTATCCTGCCAAGATACGCACTCTTATCTGACAATGGTGTTCAGAAGACTTGAATGTCTCTCTGGGGCTTGACCGAGGCAAGCCTCTAAACACAACCCCCTCCCACACTCCTTTGTGATTGCAAGTTACAGGTACTGAGTTTTGCGAAGTGGAGTTGCAGATAGGAGGTTGTAGACCAAGCATTCAGGATATGAAAGAAAGAGGACAAAGGTGAACATTTTAGGACAAGGGCGCTAGTGCCAGTGTCATCCACTTTTTCTGGGGTAGAAATGGAAGATACAATGCTGATCAGTGTCGAAAGGAGATCCAGATTTTGTGATGAAAGTAGTACCTTGGACATGGGTGCTAGTTCCAATGTCCCCGACTATTCCGTATTCTAGATTTCAAAAAATAGTGAGTTAATAATCTTTGTCCTTCACCTTAGTCTAAAAGGTTTTGTCGTAATTCATTAATTTTCTTATTTAGGGTTTTGAGAGTAATTAAGCATTAAATTGAGATATTATTTGATACATCTGAGCTTCCACAGCGTCCCAAGTGGCAGCCCGACCTATTAGGTGAATCCTCTTGCACAAATTGGAGGTTCAACTCAATTAATATGCCCTTGGAATGTTTCATGTGAAAGGAGGATTCCACATAAACCCTTAAAATCAATCAACCTCTTTTTACTATTAAACAACACTATACTATATTTTTGGGATATAAGTATGTCTAATGCAACTAAGGATGGTAATGTAAAGTAACAAAACACTATGCTATGTTTTGGGATTTTGGGAATGGGAAATGCAACTAAGACTAAGGATGTAGGAATGATGAGTGAACTAAAGCAATGTTTGAGACTAAGGGGATGGGTAAGTTTGAGAATTTTTGAACAAGATGATACTAAATGTTAAACTATGACCTATCCAAGTAACTAATTGAATTTTCCAAGACCTTGAAAGGATAATTTTGAGAATGATTGATTTGAAGTGAGCTCAAACTAGATGCATGAGTTGAGACTCAACTTGCTGATTTGAAAAGATGAACCTAAACTAGTCATGTGCGTATTAGGCTCAACTTGTTTGATTGATTGTGAAGAAATATGACAAGGTCTTGTATAATCCAACTTTGTAACTAAGATAGGATCAAAGTATGGCAAATGTTTCCTATTTTGAAAACCTTAAAGATGACTGAAACTAGGAATGTCCTAAAATGGAGAAGGTTGATCTACTAATGTAAGGCAAACTAATGCAATGGATTGGAATGTGCTATCTATGGATTTTAATCTAAACCTAGGGAAATGCAATGAATGATGGGACAAAACCAACAAGTCTCAGATGTCAAGACACAGGTACATAATCAGAAAAGGGAGGCAGAAGCTCAGAAATCTCCCTAAAAATTTTTACTACAGGCAAATGCATCGTTTCAGGGCTCAATTGCGGTGTACTTTCTCAACAGATGCATTGTAAATTGTCTCAGATGCATTCCACTATCTATGTATAGCCTAAAATCAGTTTTCTATGTTTGTTTGGCAGTTTGTTTAGAAAACAAGAAAACACATCAAACACAAAAAAAACTAGACACTCAGATTTGGCAATTTTGGTGACTCTTGACTCTTGGTAGGTTGGTATTTTGCAATCTTTTTACCATAAATATCACTTAGCCATGGCTCACAAACAATGAAGCATGTACAACCTAATTAGTAGTAAAGGATGTTTACCAAAGTAGGCTTACCTCACCTTTTGGGTGATTTTAAATAGAGCAATTAGAATGGGTAACTAGAGTATGCCAAGATCCTGGACCATCTTGACATCTCTCGACTTGAAAGGACAAGGCCCAATCAAGGAATCATGTCACCTCAACCAAAGACTACGTGGTAAGTAACTTTAGGATACAATCCACATTCCTTTCACCATAGTGAGAAATGGCCAAAAAGGTCTTAGGCTTCTACAACAATTGGTTCATAGTGATGGGAACTCCTAAGAACACCATGACATAGTAGCGATAGGAGATTGAAATTTCAAACCTGCGACTGGAATCACCCGGGACCACAAGGACCACCCCCTTTGGCACAAGTGGATTGAGCTCACCTTTCAGTTTTTACCCCTTTATAGAGCCTTCTGGAGATACGTGCTTGTGGTTGAACCCTGGGGTGAACTCCTAGGTAGGCCACCTACTAAAAAGAAAAAGGGAAAGCCTGTGTTTTGTCCTTTCTCATGCACCTAAGATCGCATGTGGAACGAGGGGAGAGGATACTCAAACAAAAATGTGTTGCTATATTCTCTTGTACCCAAGATCATAGTAGAGGGAAATACTCAAGACATCATGGTGTAGCTTTTTCTCAACCCCCAAGACCACTTATAGTGCGAGAAGAATTGTACTCAAGGAAAACACAATGAGCTATTTCTTAATCCCAAAACTCATATGCAAGGGAAGATGAATCATAGACAAGCATGCTTTCGGTGATCTATCCTAAACAAATGTGCAAGTGCACCAACCACAGAAAACACTCATTCATTTTAAAGCACCAAATTGAAATGTTCCTTTAAGTTAAGCACATAATGTTCATTTTAAGCACCAAACGAAGTGTTCCTATCTTCAAAAAATGCACACACATAAGCAAATGTATTAGTAGTTTCAAATAAGATTCTTCTCCCAGCGAATGCCACAATGCTACAAATTAGACATTAGTATAAGAAAAAGCCTTCTGTCCTACTATATGAAACATAAAAATAGAAATGAATGAACATAAAACTCCCTATTCTGTGATAGTTGGATGCGGTTTAAAATGTCTCAGTTGTGTCGTACAGAATAGTGACTATGTCACAATGCTCAACGATTGCATCATACTGCTCAGCGAATGTGTCACACTGTCTAGGGTCTACAAATGCATCACACTGTGTCTACAGGTCAGAAAAAAGTGGAAACTTGCCAAATAGCATATAGAAAACAAAACCCAAATGATGATTTTAAAAAACCCCAAAGTTGCAGAATCATTGTTTAAAACATATGGTTACTGTAAATTGACCAGATTGTTACAAATAAACCCCAGTAACCCCAAAACATTGTCCAAGAGCATGTAAATATCAAACCCTAGTGAAGAGTTAGAAACCTTAATATTTACAAGTTAGAAATCATAGAGCTTAAGATAGATAAACAGAGCACCAAGTTTAATCATAGCAATGTTCCAAGCCCCCTGCAAAATAGAGTTGGTAATCGATATATGCAAAGATGATTTGAAACCCTAATCCTGAAGCAAATATGTCGCACTGTTGCCCGCAAATATGTCACAAATCAAGGTGACCATGCTTCACAACACAACGAGTGCATCGCATTGTCCCTGTAGCTAGAATTCAGAACAAGTTTGATAAAAATAGGAACTATACTTGGAACCCTAGTTAGAATCTGAAACCCTATGCTTGTAGAGTCATTTTTAATATTCCAGAAAGCTACAAATTCTTCAAATATTTAGTGGAAAACTAAAAATGATTAAGGGATACTTGAAACAAACTTAAGAACCCTTAATACATGAAACCCAAATGCTTATAAAAACCCTAGTGAAATTAACAAGTATCCAGAGGGTTAGTCAAACAAATAGAGCATCACAATCCATCAGTAAAACCCTGCAAAAGTAGATACATCAACCTGGAAATGAAAACTAAAGAAAATAAGCCAAATACAAACGACTATGTCACAAAACCCTAGGGTGCGTCACAAACTGCAGTGTATGCGGCCGACCATACAACATATGCATCACAAAAGGTAGCAGGTGCATCGTACAGACCTGCAAGTGCATCGTACTTCCTATCAAACCCTAAATTTATCAATTCACGGAAAGTATGGATAATTCACATTGGGTTCACCAATGTAAGTCAGGGTAAATCATTCAAACATGTCAAAATCAAACTATAATAACCCTAACTCCTCAATGGAATGCAAATAACCTAGAAACCAATCAAACAAAGCAAACTAAGTCCCTGAGCTACATTTGGCTTCCCTCCATTATTCTCCTCAACTTTGCTATGGTGTTCTTAGATTTCCAAACATGGAACAATCATGAGAAGCTCAAGTGTGTTGACTTAGCAAAATCTTGGAGAGTATTCAGCAAGCTAGGAAGTGAGAAAATGAGGCTGGAGAAGTGGTTTTATAGAAGACTAGGGTTGAATGGAGGGTTGAGATTGAATGTTGACTTTGAGTGAAATGAATGGTGATGATTGAGTAGGGTTTCCCTCTCACAAGAGGACAAGAGGGAATTTTAAATTTGAAAATATGATGAGGTGTGAGGGATTTAAATTAAATAAATTTGGTCAATTTATTTAATTTATTTGAAGTGGGAGAATGATTGTGAACTCATAATTAAATAAATGGGATTTATTTAATTAAAGTGAGGGCCATAATTTAAACAAATGTTTATTTATTTAAATTAATTGAGTGAAGGGGACATTGGAGAGTGAATAATTAAATAATTAAAAATTAATTATTTAAATTATAGAGGAACATAGAGGAAAATAGACAAATAATTAAATAAATAAAATTTATTTAATTATAGACTAGTGGTAGGAAAATGAATTAATTAAATAATTAAAAATTATTTAATTAATAGTAGAATGTGGAATTAAGAAGAGATTGGATGTGAAAATGGTGCTTGTAGGTTCGAGACATTTTTAGGTGTTTACATTTAGTAGGGTGCAGAGCTGAAATCAAAGCTGACTGGAAGTTGCCACACACTATGTGGAGGTCGGAGCTGACAAGAAACACATCCTTATATATAATAGATATAATATATAGATAGATATAAGATATGATGATAAGATAGAGGAGAATAGGAGTATGATAGGTGATATATTCTGATGTAAGAATGACATAGAAGTCATGAATATAACTGATGAGGCAGAGACTTAGACATGTCAGAGGATGGATAGATGATGTACTCATTTGATTGTTGTTAATATAGATACATGGAGATCTACCAGTACTAGGTAATGCATTATTGTTTTACTTTGATGCATATGTGATGCTCTATTTTTTATTCTTTATGTTTTGTTGTCAATCTCTAGCTACTTGACCAAGGTATAAACTGACTATAAAGACTTGACCGAGGACCAGATCTCTGGACTGGTATCTCCTCTACATTTCTCGCTAACATTTGGTTTCATTGCCAGCACCCTGGAAGAAGGTAGTTAAAGATTGGAAAGGCAAAACATCCAAAAAAGTAGCACAGAGTTCTGAAGAGGAGAGAAGGCAAGATTGGTGGGAAAAAATTTCAAATTGCGGAGGAATTCAGGCTCCTTAAGTTTCTACCTCTGTGAGAGGGGGGTAGGCACTTAAGGAGATGATGAGTGGAAAGGGGGTAGGGTCCACAAGGACCTTTCAAATGAGGTGACTCTTCAAACAAGGATTCCATGGGATATAAGAGGACTAATGGAACACCAAATTAAGAAAATCTATGGCAAAAGGGGAGAAGCGGAGAAAAAGAGAGATCGATGAAGAAATCAAAATGGAATGGAGATAAGCAGAGAGGATAGATTGAAGAAAACTCAGGAACAACAAGGACATTACACTAGAAGGATGGAAAGGGCATAAGAGATGGAGAAAGGAAGGATAATAGAAGTTGCGGAAGGAAAGGAGGAATAATTTGAAGCACACACCACTAAGGGTGCTACTGAAAGGAAGGAAGAAGACAAGCGCGTCATGGAGGATGTTGTTGAGCGTGCCACTGGGGGTTTTATCAAAGAAAGGAGATCAAAAGGTGAAGAGATAGAGGGTATTATGGAGGATGTCGTTGAGTGCACCACCATGGGTGTTGTTGGAAAAGAATGTTGAAGGGCAAATGAAGAAACATGTGAATTAGGGTTTATGTTGCAGACTATCGGTAAAGAGGAATTAACACCAGAAATTTGAATATGGATGAGGAATATATAGAGGAACTAATTTTCCAAAGCATAAAGGAGATAAGAGAAGTAAAAGAAGATGTGGTAAACATTGAGAAGAGTTTTGAGGGTTTTGGAAGGTTATTTCAATCATCAATGGATGCTGACATGATGACGTTTACAAATGGAAGAGTATCACCTAATTTGAAGAGACACTATGAAGATACACAACCACTAGACCATGAGTCACCCCAAGTGCCATATAAACTCAAGATAATTTTAGTAGAGAAGGAAGATATTCAAGGAAAGAAGGAAATAGAGAAAATAGTAGAGATCCGAAGTAATTTTGTAGAGTTTTTAGGAGAGTGCTTTGATAAATGACTACATAGAGAGAAGGGAAGAGAAGGAAAGCAAGTTGATAGAAGATAGCCTAACCGAAGAAGCAGACCAAAAGGAACTCACCACAGAGTACCAGAGAATTTGAGAAGACCAATCATGGATATTCTGATCAAGCTACCAATCTTTGAGAAGGACACTATTGAAGTAGTTGAACACATCTTTGTGTTAGAGTCCATATGGAACCAAAAGGGAGTAACAAGAGATGAAATCAAGTTGTTTGACTTCATAGGCACCTTGCGGAATGAAGAATTGAAGTGGTATAGGAAGACATGCCTGAATTGTGACAAGGATTGGAATGAGATCAAGGAGTTATTTTTCAAGAATTTTGGAGTTCCAGATGTTTCAACAGAAGGGGTAAGTAAGATGAGAGATTTGATGCAGTTGGACAAGGAATCAATAAAGGAATTTGATAGAAGATTCAAGGAGACAACTAGGAAGTTGGAGGAACCATTGATTGAGAAGCAAAAGATAGAATGGTTTATTTCTAGAATAAGCCCTAAAATAAGGTCAGCCCTAGATGGAAGAATATTTGAGATATATGCAGAAGAAGTGATAATAGCTTGCTAGATAGGGTCTCAATCTTGGTGTAGACAAGATAAGATAAAATAAAACCTAGAATTGGAGAAGTTGAAGCTGAGGTAGGAGATCTTGGCTAAGCAAGAGGAGAATACACGTAAGCAAAGACCTAATATCTGGTGCTCATATTATATGAGAGAAGGTCACTTAAATGAATGCCCTAGGATAAAAGGTGAAAGACAAGATGCCACAATAAAAGCAGACATCAAAGAAACAAAAAGAACCAATTTAAGATATTGTAGATTATGTAGAGAATGGGACAACCATGAAACACCATATTGCCCTACATGGAACTTCCAGAGGAAGAAAGAATTTGTTGATGAAGAAGATGACACATGTACACAAATTTTGTAGAGAGTAATAACATGTCCTATGTAGAAAGAAACTCACATGATCAAGACTACAGACAACTAAATTGGAGAAATCAGAGGAATATCAATGCAATACAAAATTCAAACTCTGGTGGTCCATCCTATGGAAACAACTATAACAATGATGACAGAGAGCAATTTAGAGGTTACAAAGGAGGCAGAGGCCAAGGAAGAAATCAAAGAAGAGAAGATGCCACATGTTTCAATTGCGGTAAGTTAGGAGACCTTGTTAATGAGTGTTTGGCTGAAAGGAAAACACAGTGTTCATTTTGTAGTAGTACAGAGCATGAACTATTTTCTTGTGACAAAGCACAACAGTACTTCCAAAATGCACACCACAATCTAAGAGTGATGAACTATAGAATCTGGGCAACCAAAAAGGAGCGAGGATCATAAGAATGGCACCAAAGGGTCAAGGAGCAAGGACTTGCCAGAAGAACAACAAGAAGGAAATTAACATATCTTCAATTTACTCTACAAAAGAAGAAGAGTACTACTAGAGAAGCAAGCCAAAACATACTGGAAAAGATAGAAGAATGAAGGAGAAAGTTGTGGTACTAACAAGACAACGAACAAATACTGAAAGGCACTATGTCACTGAGACAAAAGAGGAAGACAATAAGGAGGAAGAAGAATTCATTCCCTCTAAGAAACAACATGAGGAAGTTGTGAAGGAAGCAAAACAAACTATAAGGAACAATAAAAGGAGAAGCAATACAAGAAATTTTTCACCGAAGAAGTAAAAGCTCTCAAGCAATTAGCCCAATTAACACAACAACATAGACTTATTGAGAAACTCAAGCAATTTTCTAAATAATGGAATAAGGAGAAAGGTCAGAAGAGTCAACTTTGGAGGATGGGAAGAACAAATAGAGAATGGAAGACAAACCCACTTATGGTGGATATTCACATCAATCATAGAAAGGTCTGGAATGCCATGATAGATCTGGGATTAGATGTCAATATGATCAGAAAGAAGCTATGGGAGCAGTTAGGAAGACCTAAGTTGACAGAGACAACTTACAATATTATTTTGGTAGATGGATCTAATATGGAAATAATGGGAACATGGAACCAAGTGGAAGTCAACCTAATGGGGGTCAAACAAGTCTTAGACTTCATTGTTGTAGCCATGAAGGAACAAGGAGAAGCTTTCAATGCACTTTTAGGGTTGAGATGGTTTGTGGATGCCAACGGTAGCATAGACTCCCAGAAGGAAAAGATATCATCTTCTAATGATCACAAGACTTCCAACATCCCTTTGGGATCATCATTGGAGGAAGCATATATAGGAGAAGCCAATCAGACTGAAGGCAGTGATAAGGATACCAAGAATCTCTACATAATTTCAAGGTTGGATACTAAAGACATAATAGAAGACCCTAATTTTGAGGGAGAAGTGGAGATAGAGGAGGAGTACCATAGTATAGATAGCGAGGAGGTTCTAGAAGCCTGGTTGAGAGAAGAACTAGAACTAAAAACAAGAAAAATGTTGGGCTACTAGAGCATATTCATGATCAGGACTAACAAAGAAGACATATTGCAATCCTTTGCACTTCATCAAAGCTCACCAGAAATCATATTTGGCACATCTATGGAGGACAAGGAAGACACAACTCAAATACCTTACCGGGTAAGTCACATATTGAAAGGCATTTCCCATATCAAGTTGCCTAGGTTTTCAAGAGTATAGAATTTGTGTAAATACCTAGAAGAAATGAAGATAGTCTCTTTAGAAGAAGACATAAGATTACAAGTTGTACAACACACATTGGTATGCAATGCCACAAATTGGTGGAACATGCATAAATACACAATAGAGTAGTGGCCAGTATTCAAAATACTCATCAAGACAAGATACTTATCGGAGGAAGGAGAATATGATCTCATACCCAAATATTCAGGTCAAATCTCACTGCAAGAACATTTATCCATGTGTACAATGGTATGGAGAGAAATAAATGAATATAATGAGATATTGTACACCCATTTATTTTATTGGACATTGTCACCAATTTCACAGATATGGTATATAAATCAGGAATGAAGGAAATAAACTAGATATTGGGAAGAACTACAAAAGGGTTTCATTCATACATTGTCATTCTATAGTCTGAACAAAAATATCTACACAACACTACTCAAAATCAAGGAGATCATCTTTAGAAAGGACGTGGAAGAAGAAGAAGCAAAACCAGAGCAAAGTTCACCACCGAAAAAAATAGGAGGCATATGGAAGATCATAGAATGGATGGATAAGGAATCATACCTGGAGAAACACAAATGCTACAAAACAACATAACAGGAGGATGAGGAGAGTAAGGAACAAGAAATAAGGATTGAACAAGGAGAAAACAAGCTGGTGGAATCAACAGATATTAAGGAAAAATACTACAACAAGCCTATCCAATTAAGGGAAGAGAACATTGCTAAAGAAGGAGATCCTAAGCTAGCCAAGATAGGAGACTATTGGGATGAGAAGGAAGTGGCACAAGTAGTAGAAATATTATCTGAGTATGAGGATTTGTTCCCTAGGAAGTTCACATAGATGAAGGGAATTAAAGAGGAAGCTAGAACTATGAAAATTCAACTCAAAGAAGGTTGTAATCCAATCAAGAAAAGGCCATACAGAATGAATCCAAACATGAAGAAAAAAGTTAAAGTAGAACTTGACAAGATGCTAGAAGTAGGGACAATAAAACCATCAAAGGAAGCATAATGGATTAGTCCATTGGTAGTACAAAATAAGAAAACAGGAGAAGTCAAGATCTGTAGAGACTATAGAGAGTTGAATAAAGCTTACATTCATGATCCTTTTCTGACACCATTCACAGAGGAAATCTTGGAATCAATTACTGGCAAGGAAATCTACTCCTTCACTGATGGATTCTTCAGATATCACCAGGTAAAAATTAGAGGAGAAGATCAACCCAAAACTACATTTGCCTTTGAACTAGGATCTTTCATGTACACTTTTATGCCATTTGGATTGAAGAATGCACCTGCAGTATTTAGTAGAATCATGCTCAATTCATTCCAGGAGTTTATACATGATTTCCTAGAAGTCTATTTGGATGATTGGAATGTATTTGGATTGGTAAAATATCACACACAGACATTGAGGTTGAATAAGTGTAGGAGCTTGCAAATTTATCTAAACTTGAAGAAATGCACTTTTGTGGTACCATTTGGAACATTACTGGATCATATAATATGTAAATAAGGATTCATGGTTGATCCCCTTAAAGTTGCTATTATTCAAAACTCACTGCCACCAAAAACCACATCTGATGTCAAAACATTCTTAGAGAATAGTGGTTACCATCAAAAATTCATCAAGAGTTATGAAGCCATCTCAACACCTATAGAAGAACTATTGAAGAAAAAACACAATAAAAGTATTACTTGGAATGAGCAACACCAGAAGACATTTGACACTTTGAAGCAGAAGATAGTAGAAGCACTAATACTCATATTTCTGGACTGGGAGAACACATTCCATGTTCACATGGATGCATCAAGGATTACAATGGGAGCAATACCAACTCAGCCACGAGGCCCTAAGGATCACCCTATAGCATTTGCAAGTAGGAAACTATCAAAAGTAGAGATGAATTATACCGCAACTAAAAGAGAAGCCTTAGCAATGGTGTATGCATTACAGAAGTTCAAACATTACCTCTTATCAACACCTTTTGTATTCTACACTGACCATGAACCATTTAAATACCTACTCAACAAACCAATCATCCAAGGAAGAATTTGTTGATGGTTACTCTTGTTTTAGGAGTTTGAATTCTCAATCCTGGTGAAGTTGGGAAAGCACAATCAGGGACCAGACTACTTATCCAAAATTGAGACTGGGGAGGATCTGGAGGTACATGAAGAAGAACTGCCTGGCACAAATCTATTTAGAGTAAATGTCAAACTGAAAGACTTGACATATATAACATACCCATTGGCTACAGGTGAACCTCCATCAAAGATGTCAAAACAACAAAGACAGAATCTAATACGGAAGTCTTTTCCATATACATTGATTGAAGGAGAACTCCATGTTAGAGAGAAAGATGATATTATCAGAAGAGTAGTATATGAACATGAAAGAGAGGACATCCTAAGAGAAGAACGTGAAGGGATAGCAAGAGGACATAATGCCAAAGACATGACAACAAGAAAGATCAAACTAGACGAGCTACGGTGGCCTACACTTTTTAAAGATGCAAAGAGATATGTAAAAAAATATGATATATGTCAAAGAACAGGAAGACCCACTGCAAGAGATGAAATGCCACTAAGACTAGTTCCAACACAATTACCTTTTCAGAAATGGGCTATTAACTTTATTGGACCTATAGACCCACTGGCAAAGCAGTCAAAAGCTAGATTCATCATTACCGGAGTAGAATACTTGACTAAGTGGGTTGAAGCATAACCAACCAGAGATTGCATAGCAAAAACTATCCCAAATTCATCTATGAGAACATAATTACCAGGTTTGGTTGTCCATTGAGCATCACCAATGAGCAAGGGAAACATTTTGTAAATAAAATAATTTCAAAGCTATTGAACAACTTCATGATAACACACAATAGGAGTTCACCATACCATCCACAGGCAAATGGAGTAAGTGAATCCTTGAATAAGATCATTGGAGTAGCATTGACAAAGATGTGCAATGGGAACAAGACAGACCGGGATTTTAAAATACCTGTAGTACTATGGGCATATAGAACAACCTTCAAAAGAACCACTAAGTTCACTCCCTATGAGATGGTGTATGGAATAGATGCTACAATACCAGTACACTTCATATTGGCAATTTTTTGGAACAGCAAGGACTCTCAAGCTGGGTGAAGAAGACTCTCTCACATAGAGGATTGAAGAATTGGAAAAAATGGATGAGGACAAATTGATGGCAGCATACAATATGAATTTAGAAAGGAAAAGATAGAAGGCCTAGCATGATAGAAACTTGAGGAACAAGACACTCAAGGAAGGTGACTTAGTACTCCTGTATGATAGTAAGTTTAGGAAGCAAGGAAAACTCAAGAAAAGGTGGTTGGGACCTTTCTACATTGAAGAAATTATAGATTACGAAGTAGTCAAACTAAAGAATATGGAGGGTTAGATATCAGTTGGCTATGTCAATGGTGCAAGATTCAAGAAATATTTTCAACCGGAGCAAAACATGTCTTGAAGACAAGACATATTTTTGAGGGGGGGATGATGTTAGCAGGGTGTAGAGCATAAATCAGAGCCGATTAGAAGCTGCCACACACTATGCAGAGGTCAGAGCCAACATGAAACACATCCTTATATGTAATAGATATAGTATATATATACATATAGGATATAATGATAAGATAGAGGAGAATATGAATATGATATGTGATATATTTTGATGTAAGAATGACATAGAAGCCATGAATGTAACTGATGAGGCAGAGACTTAGACCTGCTAGAGTATGGATAGATGATGTACTCATTTGATTGCTATTAATATAGATACATGTAGATCTTCTAGTACCAGGTAATGCGGTGTTGTTTACTTTGATGTGTATGTGATGCTATGTTTGTTATTTTTTATGTTTTGTTGTCAATCTCTAGCTACTTGACTGGGGTATAAACTGACTATAAAGACTTGAATCGCTAACAAATGTTATCATTTTCATCTTCATTTGATGACTTGTCTAGCTCAAGGGAGCTGCATACACTATCTTTATCATCGACACCATTGTCATTTGATGCACCGTCTTCAACTTCTACTCTTATGACTACAAATTCATGAATTCATTTGATGTCGTACTCATCTGATTAGTTGCATCCACACGATTGTTGCTTACATTAGCATGTTCATTACTAGCAGTACCAACACTTGTGGACTACAAACTCACTATACATAGTCATCCCTTATCTTCTCCATGGAGTCTAGGCATAAATATTTTTTATGCATACTTGTTAATTTCAAATCTTCCTGCACTGAACTCAAACCATCTTCAAATGCTTCAAAAAACATATCGATGTAGGTGGGAATGTTAGGTCTGAAAACATCTAGAATCCTGAAAAGGGAAACAACAAACCTGTGATTGAAGTCCATGCTAGACTCTCCATCTAGTGGAGTCTAGGCACAAATATTTTTTATGCATACTTGTTAATTTCAAATCTTCCTGCACTGAACTCAAACCATCTTCAAATGCTTCAAAAAACATATCAATGTAGGTGGGAACGTTAGGTCTAAAAACATCTAGAATCCTGAAAAGGGAAACAAGAAACCTGTGACTGAAGTCCATGCTAGACTCTCCATCTTGTCTTATGATTTCTTCCAACTCTATGACAAGATCAATAAGGTCTAAACCCTTTACAAACTCATCTTCAAATGCAACCATAAGTTCATTCCAAGAGGCAAAGGATTGCCCTGAAATTTTTTAAATCTAATTCTTTGTCTTTCCACACAAAGACCTAACAAAAAATCTCATCCACATGTATTCATCATCAAATTCATGTTTATCCATAAATTCTGAAAAGTCATCAACATGTGTGTCCCCTTCCTAAATATTGTACCCATCAAACTTGGGCATCTAAATGTAGATCTCGGTTGGCATGTTTTGTATTTTGTAGTCAACCTAAGAGAGCTCTAACTATTTATAAATTAGATATATGGGAATGGTAGGAGATTGAGCAATTTGATTTTTAGGGGCAGTAGAGCAAGCATTGTACTGTACCCTAGACTCTAGCAGCCTTTTTCTTGCTACAACATGGACTCTAGCAGCTGATTTTCTTTTTCAATTTCATACTACAGCCTAGCTGATTTATTATGATTTTACATTGGTGCATATAGGTTTGGCTTGTATAAAATGCAAATCCGTGACTAGAACAAGCATTAGTAGAAAGGTTTAAGGCATCATAATTTCTAAGGTTTGCAACATAGGAAGATGCATATGAACGAGCATCCCTAGAGTAATCATATCCATACCAATTGACCATGACAAAAAGATTCTACAATGCTAGGCAAAAATTTGAGGCATTAAAAAATATTTTCCTTCACCAAGAAAGGAACTCGATCTTCAAAAGGTAGGAAGACAACCATGTACCTTTATCTCACCAGATGTTGTATATTGAGATGGGGCATTCAAATCATCAACAACAAACAAACTAACAACAACAAACAAACTTTATTTCCCTAGTAGAGTTGTCAATTTGTTAGGTCCCAAAACCATAGGCCCTCCCTTCTAATAGCACCACCAAGAGTGACACAAAGGGGAAACAAATATCACAAGTAGGGAAAGTGATATATCAACAAAGAGAGGATGGTTTTGGTCCAATGCATAGGATAAGACAGCTCCTCTTCTTCTTCAAGATCTGTAAAACCTAGGGGGTATTCCCTTGAGGTTTGAGTATATAAAAATAATTTAAAATAAGGCTTTGACTACCATGCCCACATGGAAATCAGGAACAAACTTGTAAGACCTCACTAATAATAAATTAAAAGCAAGGATATAAGCACACCCAAAGATAAAATCAATTTCAATCACTAGAAATTAATCCCCTTAACATTATATAGACACTTACATCTTTCTCCCACATCATTATAAACCTCTACATGTTTATCTAACACCATCTCACCTAATATATCTACTTGAAAGACAATGGGTTGCAATAATGGGCAGAACCTAAACTAATCTACTAATCTACTCCTAAACTACTGGTGAATGATGTTTTCATTTGAAGGCATATGATTAATTGTGAACTTCCAAGACCGGTGC
The DNA here is from genome assembly GCA_027924645.1 of Cunninghamia lanceolata. Taxonomy (NCBI): domain Eukaryota; kingdom Viridiplantae; phylum Streptophyta; class Pinopsida; order Cupressales; family Cupressaceae; genus Cunninghamia; species Cunninghamia lanceolata. The sequence continues at coordinate 15,461,790 of BSBN01000193.1, forward strand.
TTATCAATTAGGTAATAGAGTCGAAATGACTAGTAGGAAATAACTTGAAACCAAAAGGAATACGAGCTATGCATGAAACATACACCACAAATTTGTTGCCAAATAACATATCATACTTATTAATCCATTACCATACAATAATAATCTATTTGAAATTTGGAAATAACTATCACAAAGATTGTAATGAATTAAAATGCTACAATGTTCATCAAATTTGCATTATAATCGTGCCAACAAATGTAGTAAGAGGAAACACATAGCTACAACTAGGGCTTCCCTACAAACTTACAAATAAGCATGGATACGTTCTACTACAAAATGCCATTACATTAGAAATCTTCTTATGATTTACCAACAAGATTTTCCCACTGGAATGAACTTGTGTGATTTGAAACCCTACATGATCCTCTACACCTGTAGGTGTCTAGAAAGATGGTTCAGTGACCAACATGTATTACATCTTCTTTTCATGTATTTATAGCATCACATTTCTTTTGTTGTAGCATTTGGGTGGGAAATAAATTAGGGTTCCCATACCTACCACAACTACCCAACCTACCCCTACATTAAATCACTACCTACCTCCAAACTGGTCAAACTGAGCATTAATGGCATTTCTGGGAGGTAGACAGGTGTTCAAATAGGTGATCACACAAAACAAATGTGTTTATACGCTTTTACAACACTTTAAATTTTTAATTTCTACATTTTCGTCACTTAAGAGCCTGTCAGGAACTTTTTCGATGAGTTCTTGGTCACTAGGAACTCGCTAAACTCACTTGCTTTCTCCTTTTCTCTTTTGTTAGCGAGTTCCTGTTGACCGGGAACTCACCAAATTCTTTGTTTCTTTGTTTTCTTCTTCTTCTCTTTGTCACTTACCTTGGTCATTTTCACTTATCCATGCTTTAGCCCTTTTATCCTTTTCTTAGCTTTGGAAACCACTTGCATCATCTTCTTAGAGTTTCAGGGTGACTGGGAATAATTTTGAGGGTTTCTGAACTAGGTGAAACCTTGAAAGTCATCATCTCTTCTTTGTTTGCTTCTTTTTTGGTGAGTTCCAACTGACCCAGAACTTGTCGAATTTCATTTTACTTTGCCTTGTCTTCCCATTTCTTACTTTGTCATGCCTTAGAAACTTTTTTCTCCTTTCCTTCTTGTTCGGTGATCGGGGCTAGACCAACAACTAGGAAATCAAACTAGGAACAATGTGAAACACCAAAATTCCTTTCATTTCCTCTTGTTGGCAAGTTCCAACTGACTAGGAACTCACCGAAACACCTTCCCCTTTTGTGTGCTAAGTATTTATCAATGGGCAGGGGCTTGTTAGGAACTAGGAACAATTTCAGCGAGTTCCTGGTCTAACATCTTCAAAAGAAAAGGCTGAAATCTTCATACTTAGCCAAACTTTCAAGTTTTTAGGATTTTCAAAGGTGTGCAATAGGGTAAAGACACAAGGACATGTTTAAAGGGCATTTTTGATGGATTTTGGGCAAAATATGCAAGTTTAGGAGCTGGAAAATCTTGGTCCCAACATATGGCATGTACAATACATGATAAATGAGTTACATAGAATTGAGTAATTCATTATGAGTATTTTCATTTGTAAAATGTTTGTGGTTCCTCAAATTGACTATACCCATTCTGAATTGTATCAATTATTAAAGGAATACATTTTTTATGTTTGTATTTCTATTAGTTTTGGTTTATTGGTTTACTATGTTCTACTATTGGTTCTATTTTCCCATGAGATAAAATGTTCAATTTTGTTCATAGGGGCAAAATTACCAAGCTTTATTTTTGGTAACCATATTGTTGCTAAACAAGTTTGAATATGATTTATTGACATACAAATTCTAAAACACAAGTCATTATCATGCACTCATAAGTTTAGAGTGCAAAGTTGAGCATTCTAATGCTATCTACTCTTGACAATCATTTGACTGTACTTTGAGTCCCATTAACATACTTTGGTCACTTATGGACATTACCATAACTTGTTTCTTTCTTTCTTTTAGTAACTGAAATTTCTATTATGCTTTGGAGGTTCAAGGTTAGTGATGATGAGTGCAAAATATATGCCATGAATATAACTAGTTGAACTAGCCATGATAAGCATATATTAAGTCATTTCCATGCACTCATTAAAGTTTTGAGCGCAAAATTGGAACATTTTATTTAGATGGATTTTGTAATCTCCATGCTTTAATATTCAGGACATTCTAACAATGGATGAAAGGATGTATTAAATACAACTATTAAACTAAGCTTTATTTGTGTACTCTAATTTAATGCCACGCACTTGTGTGAAGTGGTTATTAACCTTGGGGATTAAAATGGAGGTATCAAAATCGCACATCTCCATATCATTATAGCAAAGGGAATGTGTAATAGTTGCATATTTTCAACATTGAAAGAACTTTGGTATGGAAAGCTTAAAAATTGGTGTAGTTCCATTGAGTCACAAAGTATTGGAGCAGTGATGTCAATGTGAATTTATAGTGATAAACTAGCAATTGGACACTTACAAATGATTTTAAAGCTAGTCACATCCAATTTGAAGCTTTGGATTATGAAAGTAAATAAATTGATTTACAAACATAATAAATTTTATAAAGTTGAACAATATGAAAAATATTATTGGCACTAAATTAAAAATAATACATACCTTTAGAACTATTTCATTTTAAGATTTTTTTGATTAAAACTTTGAACAAAGTAGAGAATGCATACATTTGTCAACTGTCTTCCCTAATAACAATTATTTCTTCTTCTTTTTAGATACATAATTGTGGCCAAGGGGGGCAATCCCTTATATATATTGAACAAAAGAGTACAAAATCCTATTGCTAGGATTTGAAAATTGGAAGACAAAACATATATTCATTGATTATACATACCCACCATATGTGATGTTCTCTAATATATTTGTACATTGCACCTATATTAACTATACTATTAATTGTTGTCACTAAAACTAATATACAATATGTCCTCTTATTTTGTAACCTTGTTTTTCTCATTGCCCTCATGCTAAATGACTATGTTCCATAATAGAAATTAAATGGCATTGATTACCCTTTTTACCTACTCCTACTCCCTTCATGTACTTTTCCTTGGCTACTTAGAACCTCATTAAAATCTATTAGAGAACCACCTATTAGACCATCCTTATTAGCTCACAACACATCAATCTCTTTCCCAAAAAATGTAAGAAGATCACCATAAAATAATCCTCCTACATCTGTCTCCCTTGCTTCTATATCATATCCATTAATCACATTGCTCAACTTGAGCTCCAATATGTATATCTCATGACGTAAACTTTACCCATTGCCTTGACCATCCCATCCTATTTCAATATATCGATAATATTTGATAGGAAAATAGATGCCACATTGCTATTGTGTCATTTGTGTGGAAACTTCATTAACAACTTGTTTCCAAGTACATTGTGGATGGTGCTCTCTATTGGGATTGCTAAGATCAGAAAACAAAGACTGGGATAACTTCCACAATAAAAATGAGAGTACAAAAGGAAAATAATATATCAAAAAGTGAATGAAAAAGTACAATAGAGACCTTGCATATAAAGGCAAGGAAGAGGAGGTAGGAAGGTAGGATTGAACGTATGAGTACCCCTCCAAAAATGCAACACATGTTAGCTCATATGAAAAGTGTGAGAGCATGTGTCAAGTGTGCATGGGAAAGGTGTCTCAAAAGGTGAGTACATGTGTCTCAACCACATGAAGTGAGACAAAAGGTAAAAGTCTCTAAGTGGAGACTTAACAAATGTGAACATGTCAAACTAGAAAGTGTGATAATCTAACTAGATATGAAATGACCCTATTTATACTAACACTCTCAACCAACGATGAGCCTATAACAAAAATTTCTCTTAATCTTTTCAAATTGTATTTTGCCATGTTTGGTGTGTCTCAACTACATGAAGTGAGACAAAAAGGTAAAAGTCCCTAAGTCTTAACAAATGTGTATAGGTCAACCTAGAAAGAGTGATAATCTAACTAGATATGAAATGACCCTATTTACACTAATACTCTCAACCAACAATGTGTCTGTAACAAAATCTTCTCTTAAACTTTCCAAATTGTATTTTTCCATGTTTGGTACCTCGCATTTTTTTTGGCTCTAGGTAGATTCTCAAGTTCATTGCCAAATAATAAAAAAACAATTGTTTGAAGTCTTTGTTAGAAATGCAATTGTCTTAGCATCTTATAGCTAGTTCTTGAACTAAGTTTTTTTAGAACAAATACCAATCTAAGAGTTTATAGAAAACTTAAATTAGGAAAGTCAAAGTTTAACATGAGGTAATATATCACAAAAAGAGATAATAAATTTTAAAGTTTGAACAAACTTTTTTTAAATTATAGATTATAGTCAAATACACATAGATATATCAAAAATTTACAATTTTATCATTTTTAAAGAAAGCAATTGATACAAATTTAACATCTAGTATGCTATTATAATTAGAAGCTAAGGAAAATTATGATTTGTACACATAGCAAAGTGATACACATGATGTTAGTAGCATGGATGGATGGCTAGGACTCATAAAGTTGGGGTTGAGGTAAAGTAGATGAAATGGTGGTGCTAGTGAATGGTTGATTGATTTGTTTGTTCAGTTTTTAGTGGTTTGAGGGTGGTGTAGCAATAAATGTATTGGTGGAGGTAAAATTAGATGAAGTAGAAATGCTAGTGGATCATTGATTGGTTTGTTTGTTTAGCTTTTAGTGGTTTGAGGGTGGGGTAGCAATAAATGTATAGGTCATGGAGGTGTTGGTTGGATGGGAACTAGAGTTTGGAAAACATGGATGGTTATGTTTGTGAATTGCTCTTTCCCTAAAGATACTTGTGAACTATCCTTGCGATGAACATATAAAGATTAAATAATTTAGCAATTTATTTTGTATTGTAGCAACATCATGCATATAGTTCCAATTTGTCTATGAAAAACATTGCTTTCTAAATTTATGTGTCTGAACTAGACTATCAACTCTTTGCCTCCAATTTGAATCACAAGCTTATGACATTAGCTTTTCTCTTCCCTAAATACTACTAAAGGCATATATATTAATTGTGAGGGATCCTATCTAACAAAATATCATGAAATTTTTCTCTTTATTTGTGAGTTTCATGATTCATCTAAATTCACGTTAATTTAGAGTACATGAAGAAGGCTTATCAATCTCCATTTTTTTGCCACATAAAAATATACAAATTGTTATGTATGAAAAAGAGAAGGATGAATGATGTTAAAGTATATCAAATCAAACCCTCCTTTCACAATAACACTCAAGGACAAAGCTAAGACAAATCACTACCAAGTGAAGTTGGACTTAGCTATAGACTTTGTACTCTTGTTTACTATGGAAATATATGATTTAATCATGTGTTTTTATCAAACCCTAGATCAACAATGCATAAAACCCTAGTTCTATGATGATCAGAGCATAACTTTCAAATGGTGATAGATACAGACAATCTGAAAGAAGCACTGAGATTAGTGAATAGAGGAGAACTTGTTGATAACTGAGAGGGGGGGTGAATCAGTTATCCTAATTATTTCTGCTTTCTGAACTTTATTGATATTCAATGCAACATTAATTCAAATAAGCAAACATAACCATGAAATGGAAACACACATGACACAATATTTTTGACGTGGAAACCCTGTTAAGGGAAAAAACCATGGGGTGATTAACCCAAGATTGTATTCTCTGTTAGAAGAATGGAAATGCAAAATGGCACTTGCCAATTAGGGCTCACTGCCCGAGCACACTGCTCACAGGAGGCACACTGCCTACAAGAGACACACTGTCTACAATTTATAAAGACTGTAATACAATATTTGAACTGATAAGGAGCATCAACATATGCTGGAGTTCAGTTCTGGTTAGGCTCTGTATACTGATCTGCTGCACTTCATCTTTCCTCTTCTTTTGTGTTGCTCTCCTTTCACATACTGGACCTTCCTTTCTACTTTTATTCAGCTCTACTGCTTTTCTTCACACATCACCAACAATCACAACAATCCTCACAACTAAATCCATCTTGTATATATATGCGCATAAGTGATTTCATCACCTTTCTAGTCGGCACTTGGAATAGTCAATACTTTCCACAAACTCTGATCTGTCAGCTGAATCCTTGCTTACCAAGTAATGCGGATCAAGGATATACTTGTAGAAGTCATCAATCATGTCAGCTAATCATAATTTATGCCTTCATAACCTTTACCATCATTAGTAACACATCCGGCATAATGTCTGATGTTCTGCCAGTCAGTTCTTCCTTTGTCCATACTGCCAATCAAGAACCTGATACTCAAGTATCCATATCTTTTTCCTCATCTATCACCAGAGGCTAAATCCTTGGAATCTATCACTCAAGGTAGTCCTCTTGACTTCCCCAAATCCGTACTTCACCAAGATACATCCTTTGAGAGATCCAGACCTGACTGTCGGCCCTCACCACATGCTCTGTTCTTGTTTACCGGACCACAACATTCTTCACTCTGACTTCCGGTATAGACACACCATGTCCTGCGGATGTGTGGGATGAACTTTGTTGCCATCAATGACAACAATCATGAATTCATATAGTGTCTCTTGCCAACAATCTCCCCCTTTGGCATTGATGGCAACACTTAGTGAAAAATGACTAAGTGTTTACACTATGCTCCCCCTTGGCTGATGCTCTGTTTTTATATATATTTTTCGGAGCTCCCCCTTAGCTGGCTACAACATTTTTCACTGCTCATCACTCCCCCTTTGACATCAATGGCAAAGGGTTGGGTCCACACACCAAAATTTTTAAAATTTCAACTATACTTGGCCACATAAGTATATACATATGGCATTCTTACATATACTGAAGAATGTCTGCAAAAGTTGTCTTCAATTGGACAAATTTTGTTGCCCAACTTTGCTTCATTCTGTCTAAAATTGATATATGACCGCTTAACAGGAATGCAAACGCATCTGCCCTTTTTAGATCTATCGGATCACTGGTCTGGGCTGTGATCTGGGCTTCTTTTATGGCCTCATGCATGGCCTCTAACTTGGGGATAATTATCCCTCTGAGGTCACCCAACCTGCTTATTCTATTTTTCTTTTCCTTCTCCAGCTTCTTGATTTCATTCAAGACTGCAATAGTCTGACATTCTTGATTTATTATGGAGGATGAGAGAGGATCAAAATTCTTTGATAGATTTGTCAGTTTGTCCTCCTGTTCTTTTACTTTCTTCTCAATGTCCAATGTTGCTTTGGACCATGATAAATAAAATTTGTGTATTTCTCTGCCATCTTTAAGAGCATTTTCTAAGCTCTTTATCCCAATATTCATATTTCTCCTATCATTAATTATCAACCCTTGTACCTCTGATAATCTTTTTGCAAGAAATTCCTTCCGGACCTTATCTTCTACTGACTTCTCTAGGGAATCAAAATGTGTGCTAACACTATTGACTAGAGTTTTGAGATTACTGGATGAGGAGGCTGTGGGATCCTTCTGAAACGATGGCATAATCTTTTCTAGCACTCCAGAAGCAGCGTCTATCAACTCACAGTCTTCCATGTGAGACTTCAGGAGTTTTTCTTTAACCTTTGCATTAGCAAATGAAGCTATCTTCATTGTCTATACCAGAGAAAGAGAATCAAAATTAAATGGTCCTTGTAGAAGCTCTGGTTCATCAATCTCCATTGTTTCTTTGTTCAAGAATTCTTGGACAGTTTTTGCAGTGTCTCTTGTCGGAGACAGATATTTCTTCTCTCCTGCATTCTTAAAGCTGTCTCTTGGAGCTTTCTCTCCTTCTACATTCTTACCACTAGCAGTTGTGGTCTTCTTTGTTGAAGTCTTCTCTCCTTCTTCAACCTTGGTACTGTCATCTTCTTTTTCCTTCACCTCTGCTTCTTTCTCCTGTATTCTTTCTTCTCCTTTAGATCCGAAGACTGTAGGGGAAACCAGAGGAGAGATATGTTGGCAAGAGACACTATATGGATTCATGGTTGTTGTCATTGATGGCAACAAAGGTCATCCCACATATCCGCAAGTCATGATATGTCTCTACCGGAAGTCAGATTGAAGATTGTTGTGGTCCGGTGAACAAGAACAGAGCATGTGGCAAGGTCCGACAGATTGGTCCGGATCTCTCAGAGGAAGTGTCTTGGTGCAGTGCGGATCTGGGGAAGTCAAGAGGACTATCTTGAGTGGTATATTCCAAGGATTTAGCCTCCGGAGTTGGACAAGGAAAAAGATATGAATAGTTGAGTACCGGATTCCTGAGAGACAGTGAAAACAGAGGAAGAACTGACTGACAGAGTATCAGACTACTTTCCGGATGTGTTACAGATGATGATAAAGGTTGCGGAGGCATGAATCATGTTTGGCCGACATAATTGATGATATCTACAAGTATATACTTGATCCGCATTGCTTGGTGAGCAAGGATTCAGCCGACAGAACTAAGTTTGTAAGAAACTAGACTGTTCCGGATGCCGACTAGAAAGGTGATGAAATTACTTGTGCGGATATATATAGAGGATGGATTTAGTTGTAAAGAGAGTGTAGTGCGAAAAGGATATGCGAACAAGTCCAGAGTAGAGCAGAAGTAGCAAGAAGGATCCGGTATGTGAAAGGACAGCAGACTAAAGAACAGAGGAAAGATGAAGTGCAGCAGATCAGTATACTGAACCTAACCGGAACTGAACTCCAGCATATGCAGATGCTTCCAATCAGTTCAAGACTGTGATTCTTATCACTTTGTAAGACAGTGTGTCTTCTTGTAGGCAGTGAGCCTCTTGTGAGCAGTGTGCTCGGGCAGTGAGCCCTAATTGGCAAGTGCCATTTTTGTAATTTCCTATTCTTCTAACAGAGAATAATTCTTGGGTTAATCACCCCGTGGTTTTCTCCCTTAACAGGGTTTCCACGTCAAAAATACTGTGTCATGTGTTTCTTATTTCATGGTTAATGTTTTGTGTTTGATTTTATGCTGCTTCAATTAAGAGGAAAGTTCAATAAGGGAAATAATTAGGATAACTGATTCACCCCCCCCCCTCTCAGTTATCAACAATTGGTATCAGAGCTAAGTTCCTCCTAATAGAGCCTAACAGCTTGAGGAAGATCTGGGATTTCAAATGGATGCATATGGTTTAAGGGAGCAACTCAAGACTGCCCTTGAGGATCTTGAACAGTCAAATTCTGAAGTCAGTGAATTAAAGGAAAGACTCAAACAAGCTGATGAATTCATGAGAGAATTAAAAGACAAATTAAGTCTCTCTATGAAAAAGAGAAAGGAGCTGCTTCAACAGTTGGCAAGACAAAGTGAAGAAAGCAATACAAGTGAGGAATTGACTGAGCAAACCAAGTTATGTGAAAAGTTATCAAAAGAAGTCATTATGTTAAGACATGAAATGGAATCAGGAACTATAAAGTTTACTCAAGAGATTGAAGAAAAAAGAAAGGCTGAAGACAATCTAAGACAATCTCTTAAAGAAAAATCAGAAGAATGCCACCAGATGGACAGGATTATCAGACACCTTGAATCTGATCTTGAAGATTCCAAAGATAATGAAGGAAAACTTGAGGATCAAATTGCCTCTCTCAAAAGAGACCTTCAAACAGCAAATGAATATAAAGAAAAATTCAAGATAAGTTCTGCTCAACTTGAAGTTCTTCTTGGAAGTCAAAAGAGGACAGATGACAAGTATGGTTTGGGATATGAGAAAGGAGAAAGCTCCGGATCCGGTCAGAAGAATCTTGGATCAGAAAATCCAAGGAGCAGGCCTAGAAGACCTCCGGTAAGACAGCCAAATGCTCAAAGATATCCATCCTTCAATGGATACTGCCACAGCTGCAACCACTTTGGTCACAAAGCTAATCAGTGCAGAATGAGAATGAATCAGATTAATTCATCCTTCTCCGGACAGTGCTTCAACTGCAAAAGGTATGGACACAAATCCCATGAATGCAGAATTATGCAAGTAAACAAATCATTCAAAGGTAGATGCTTTACATGCAATAGAATAGGTCATATGGCTAATCAATGCAGATCAAGGGGATATCAGTTAAATATGCAAAGAAATGTTATTTGCCAAATCTGCAATAGGTCCGGTCATAATGCTAAAGTCTGCAGAAACAAGAATCAGGACAAAAGAGGTCCGGTGTATAATCAGAATCAAGACAGGGGTAAACAAAAGATGAATGCGGATGAAGTTAGGAATCAGATGAGCAAGATTTGGGTGAAGAAAAGCTCAGAGAATGTAGAGGTTGGATCCGCACCAGATTCTGGTGCTGATATTTCTTCCGGAAATTAAAAAGTGAGCTCAGGCTCAGGGGGAGACTCAAAGAAGATTCTGTTCCCCCAGCCAAACAAGTTGTGCCGGATGTGGCACAAGATGCGGATTAAAGGGTTTGCAGATACAAGTCCTGAGATGCTTCAGTCAAGTTTTCAGAGGTCCGCATGGAGTTATGAAGAAGCTGTGTTCGACTAAGTTAGACCTGTTCAGGGAGGTGCTCTGGTATGATAAGGGATTACAAAAAGGTCCGGAGAGATCCGGAAGTGCACGATCTTGTCTTGCGGATTGGACAGAGTGTTTGGGATGTTCTTGTAATATGTTACCTAGATTTATTCATGATTTAAAGATCCGGATGATATTCAGTGATCAGGACTAATCCGGGATACTCCAAGCTGTCCAGACATGGTAAACCGGAATAATGCTGGTGAAGCATTTATTGCAGACAGATATTAGGGTTTGCGGAGCAATATAAGGGATTTCTCAAAAGTTATCTGCTCATTCTACACTTGAGAAGAAGCGAATAGTGGAGCTCTGCAACAAGGTTCATCAAGCACACCAAGGATCTCCTGCCGAAGCTATTGCATAAAGAAATCAATCCAACCACTCCGTGCAAACCGAAGGCGCATAAGGTATTCTTCGTTTTTCATTGCCTCACTGCAAATCTTTGAAGAATGGCTACTCCAAACATAGTTAAGATCTCTGATAGACCTCGCCCCTCATTCAAGAAACATCCCTACAAATCATTGGAGGTAGATCCACTAGGAGCCTTCTCTAGTGTTCCCCACGGAGTCTTACATACTGAAGATATTAGGGTTTACATACACGCAAACATTGAGGAATTTGGGGAATTCAAATTAAGAGACCTCTATCACAAGCAACTGATAGATAATGCTTTTGAGCTCAAACCAGAGTATAAGGGTATCCAGAAGAAACAGTTTGAGCAATTCATTCATTTCCCTAGCTTTGAACAAGATGAATGGGTCCGGTATGTACTGAGCAGGATGCATGACAACTTCCTTTGGCTAGATAGACCCTGTAAGATCACAAAAGAAGCAATTAGAGCAGTAACTGGTCTATACTCTTCCGGGGGGGTACCTATCCTCAAATCTGTCAAGAACAACGTTGTAACTGAGGCCACCGGATCAAAATATGATAAGAGGGCAATGACCATTGAAGATATTTCGGATCCGGATATCAAATATGCATCAATGATAATAGGATACAAGATCTATCACTCCAGCAGGGAGAATTCTGTATCCGGAACTGCAATATACACAGCATATGAAATGCTAAGAAAGAATGCAGATTATGATCTTTGTGAACTACTACTGAGCCAATTGATGGAAAATGTACAGAAAATCAAGAAAGACAAGAAGAACTCCTTTAAGTATGGTACTCTCATTGTATGTCTATTCTTTTACTTCATGAATGAGCTACCCGGAACAAGTGGATGGGTATGGCAGAATGACAAACCTGTTGCAGTCCAGATAAGAGACTATTTGCATGGACTTGGGGATGCAAAAGCGAGAAATACAGCCCTATGGGGATACTTCAAAAACTTTCAAAGCATGATGCAAGCAAGAGAGAGAATTCCCCAGTCACTCATTGAGAAATACAAGGACTCAGTATGTTTTATGGTTGACACTGATCAGTGCCTAATGGAGGCAGTGGAGCCAAGGACTGTCTGGATCATGCCCATGGGGTATGAAGTTGATGAACAGATAGTAGAGCTGCATGTTCAACACATGCTAAGTCAGCCCAAAGATCCTAAGGCAGAAAGGTTTGGAACCTTTGAGGAGCTGAGCGTGAAATTACATGTAGAACTCAGGGAACCTGAGATTAAAAGAAAAGTGAGAAAAGAAGTAGAGCACATTGCTCAAGGCCTAGGCATCTCAAAGGAGGCACTTGATGCCAGCCGGGAAAAGAGGAGAAAGGCTGAGGAAGAAGAGAAAAGCAAAGAAAGTGCTCCGGTTGAAACCCCCACCCGGACCAGATCATCAAAGAGATCTGCACCATCCACAACCAAAAGCTCAAAACCGGAAGTCCAGGCATCCGGTAAAAGATCCAAGACAAAAGCATCAAGGGCTTATGGAAGCCAAAAGGATGAAGAGGAGACAGAATCAGATGAAGGAGTAAGAGAAGTAAAGAAACAGAAAAAGAAAGGATCCGGTAAGCCCTCCACAGGCCAAGACAAGGAGGAAATGGCAGAGGTAACTGTTGAAAAGCCCACTCTGTCACTAGAGAACATAATCAAGTCGGTCACGGTGGATGGAAACCTTCAACCAATGACTGAATCCTATGATGACTTCAGTGAGGCAGACCAAAAGACTCTGCAGGAAGCCACAGTTAAATATCTGAACACATACAATAAGGCTTTCATTGAGATCATATCTCTCATTCCTAAAAGCCTAGAGAAGGAAATGGAAGTAAGAAAGAATAATGCTCATGCCAAAGATCTTGAGATCCGGGAGCAGATAGCTATTCAGCTATATCCTCAAATTGATCCCAAGACAATGAACATGATCTTCAAGGACTGCAGAGATGAGTTCAGAAGTAAAGCCAGGATGAATCAGCTCATGCTTGGTGAGACTGACAAAGTGGCACAAGAGACAGAAGAGATCCTCCGGAAGGCCTTCAAAAGGTTCAATCTTCCTGTTGTAGAGGACTTAGGTGTAGAAACAGCTGCTGATTTGGAATCTTCTGTTCCGGAAGAAGTGAGCCCTGAACAGACAAGTGAGGACTTGGGACCCTCTGCTCCAGAAGAAGTGGCCCATGAACAAGCAAGCATCTCTCCTCCGGTTTCCCCTACAGTCTCCGGATCCAAAGAAGAAGAGCAATTGCAGGAGAAGGAAGCAGTGGTGACAGACAAAGAGGTTGACAGTTCTAAGACTGCAGAAGAAAAGAAACATCTGTCTCCGGCAAGAGACACTGCACAAACTGTTCAACAATTTTTGAGCAAAGAAACTCTAGAGATTGATGAACCGGAGCTTCTAAAAGGTCCATTTGATTTTGACTCTCTCTCTCCGGTACAAACAATGAAGATAGCTTCATTTGCAAATGCCAAGGCAAATGAAAAGCTCCTGAAGTCTCATATGGAAGACTGTGAGTTGATAGAGGCTGCTTCCGGAGTACTTGTAAAGATCATGCCATCAATCCAAATAGATCCGACAGCCTCCACTTCCGGTAATCTAAAAACCTTAGTCAGCAGTATTGATACACATTTTAATTCTCTAGAAAAATCAGCTGAAGACAAGGTCCGGAAGGAATTTTTGGATAAGAGATTTTCTGAAATATTAGATTTAATCTCTAAGGATAGGAAGATTGTAAGCATTGGAATAAAGAGCTTAGAAAATGCTCTTAAGGATGGCGGTGACATCTACAAATTTTGTATATCTTGGTCAAAGGCAACAGCAGCAATTGACAAGAAAATAAAAGAGGAACAGGACAAGCTTCAAAGCTTATCTCAAAGTTTTGATCCTCTCTCTTCCTCTATAATAAATCAAGAATGTCAGACTATTGCAGTCTTGAATGAAATAAAGAATCTTGAGAAGGAGAGGAAGAACATTACCAACCGGATGGGAGAACTTAGAAGGATTATAGTCCCTAAGTTGGAAACTATGCATGAGGCCATCAGTGATGCCCAGACCACCGCCCATACAAAAGATCCGACAGATCTCAGGCGGGCAGAAGCTTTTGCATTTTTGTTGAGTGGTCACATTTCAATCTTGGACAGAATGAAGCTAAGTTGGGCTACTGAAATGGTTCAACTGCAGACATCCTTTGCAGACATTCTGCAGTATATGTGAGTATGTAAATATGCGGCTATATATAGAAAATTTTTGAAAATTTTGGTGTGCGGACCCTACCCTTTGCCATTGATGTCAAAGGGGGAGTGAGGAGCAGTGAAAAATGAGGAATCCAACTCAGGGGGAGTTCCGGAAATTGTATATAAAGACAGAGCATCGGCAGAGGGGGAGCATAGTGTAAACACTTAGTCATTTTTCACTAAGTGTTGCCATCAATGCCAAAGGGGGAGATTGTTGGCAAGAGACACTATATGGATTCATGGTTGTTGTCATTGATGGCAACAAAGGTCATCCCACATATCCGCAAGTCATGATATGTCTCTACCGGAAGTCAGATTGAAGATTGTTGTGGTCCGGTGAACAAGAACAGAGCATGTGGCAAGGTCCGACAGATTGGTCCGGATCTCTCAGAGGAAGTGTCTTGGTGCAGTGCGGATCTGGGGAAGTCAAGAGGACTATCTTGAGTGGTATATTCCAAGGATTTAGCCTCCGGAGTTGGACAAGGAAAAAGATATGAATAGTTGAGTACCGGATTCCTGAGAGACAGTGAAAACAGAGGAAGAACTGACTGACAGAGTATCAGACTACTTTCCGGATGTGTTACAGATGATGATAAAGGTTGCGGAGGCATGAATCATGTTTGGCCGACATAATTGATGATATCTACAAGTATATACTTGATCCGCATTGCTTGGTGAGCAAGGATTCAGCCGACAGAACTAAGTTTGTAAGAAACTAGACTGTTCCGGATGCCGACTAGAAAGGTGATGAAATTACTTGTGCGGATATATATAGAGGATGGATTTAGTTGTAAAGAGAGTGTAGTGCGAAAAGGATATGCGAACAAGTCCAGAGTAGAGCAGAAGTAGCAAGAAGGATCCGGTATGTGAAAGGACAGCAGACTAAAGAACAGAGGAAAGATGAAGTGCAGCAGATCAGTATACTGAACCTAACCGGAACTGAACTCCAGCATATGCAGATGCTTCCAATCAGTTCAAGACTGTGATTCTTATCACTTTGTAAGACAGTGTGTCTTCTTGTAGGCAGTGAGCCTCTTGTGAGCAGTGTGCTCGGGCAGTGAGCCCTAATTGGCAAGTGCCATTTTTGTAATTTCCTATTCTTCTAACAGAGAATAATTCTTGGGTTAATCACCCCGTGGTTTTCTCCCTTAACAGGGTTTCCACGTCAAAAATACTGTGTCATGTGTTTCTTATTTCATGGTTAATGTTTTGTGTTTGATTTTATGCTGCTTCAATTAAGAGGAAAGTTCAATAAGGGAAATAATTAGGATAACTGATTCACCCCCCCCCCTCTCAGTTATCAACAAGATATTTGTTTGTTTATGAGCCACCTCTTCTGGAGTAGAAGATTCCAAGTTCTTATCCTTTTCTGCACTAGTGTCCATTATTTCTTCTGTCATTTTCTCAGTAGACTCTTCTGCAACACTTGTGGTCGAGGGGTCAGTACCCAAGTCCTCTATAATTGGAATGTTGAATTTTTTAAAAGCATTTCGAAGGATCTCTTCAGTCTCTCTTGCCACATTGTCGGTTTCACCAAGCATGAGTTGATTCATCCTAGCTTTTCTCTGGAACTCATCCTTGCAATCTTTAAAGATCATGTTCATTTGTTGCGGAGTGATTGAAGGAAAGAGCTGAATGGTGACTTGTTCCCAGATCTCAAGATCTTTTGCTCGAGCATTGTTCTTCCTCATTTCAAGCCTCTTTTCTAAGTTTTTGGGAATTAGAGAGATAATTTCAATAAAAGCTTTATTGTAAGTGTTTAAAAACTTAACTGTGGCTTCCTCCAGATTCTTTTTATCTACTTCATTATATGCATCATAGAATTCTGTTAAGGGTTGCAGGTTCCCATCCACAGTGACTGCTTTCACTACAACATCTAAGGATAGAGTGGGTTTTTCAACAAATTCTTCTTCTTCCTTCTCTTCTTCTTCTTGACTGGTAGAGTGTTCACCAGATGATTTCTTCTTCTTCTTCAGTTTCTTTATCTCCTCATCTAATTCAGTCTCCTCTTCATCCCTTTGACTGGCATAAGCCCTTGTGGCTTTTGTCTTTGTTCTTTTCTCTCCTTTCTTGAATAATTTTGCTTCCAATTTTGATGGCTTTGAGCTTTTGGTAGTGGTAGGTGCAGATCTCTTTGATGATCTGGTCTCGGTGGAAGATCTAACCGGAATACTTTCCTCACTTTTCTTTTCTGCCTCTTTCTCCTCTTTCTCTGCCCTTTCCACTTTTTCTCTGTTGGCATCAAGAGCCTCCTTTAAGATGCCTAAGCCTTTGGCAATTTCTTCAACTTCTTTTCTCACTTTCCTCTTTATTTCTGGTTGTCTGAGTTCCACATGAACTTTTACACTTAGCTCCTCAAAGGTTCCAAACCTTTTTGCCTTTGGATCCTTTGGCTGACTTAGCATGTGTTGAACATGCAGTTGCACAATTTGTTCATCAACTTCATATCCCATAGGCATGATCCATACAGTTCTTGGTTCTACTGCCTCCATTAGGCACTGATCAGTCTCTACTATAAAACATACTAGGTCTTTGTATTTCTCAACAAGAGACTAGGGAATTCTCTCTCTTGCTTGCATCATGTTCTGAAAATTCTTGAAATATCCCCACAGGGCTATATTTCTTGCTTTGGCATCCCCAAGCCCATGCAAATAGTCTCTTATTTGGATGGCAACCATTCTGTCATTCTGCCATACCCAGCCATTGGATCCAGGAAGCTCATTCATGAAATAAAAAAATAGGTAGAGTATCAAGCCACCATACTTGAAGGAGTTCTTCTTATCCTTCTTAATCTTTTGCAGATTTTCCAAAAGTTGGCTTAGAAGAAGTTCACACAAATCATAGTTAGCATTTTCTTTTAGCATTTGATAGGCTGTGTAAACTGCAGTCCTCGGTACTAAATTTTCCCTACTAGATTGATAAATCTTGTAACCAATTATCATGGATGCAAATTTGACATCCGGTTCAGTGATGTCTACAATTGTCATAGCTCTCTTGTCAAATTTTGATCCGGTTGCATCACTTACTGTCTAATTCTTGATAGATTTGAGAACAGGTATTCCACCGGATGAGTGCAGACCGGTTACTACCCTAATTGCATCTTTGGTGATCTTAAATGGTTTATTCAACCATAAGAAATTGTCATGCACTCTACTCAACACATACCGAACCCATTCATCTTCTTCAAAACAGGGGAAATGAATGTACTGTGCAAAATGCTTATCCCGGATGGCTTTATACTGAGGTTTAATCTCAAAAGAATCATCTATTAACTATTTGTGATAGATATCCACTAACTTTGATTCACCAAATTCTTCAATATTCGCATGTATGTAAACCCTAAAGTCTTCTGTATGCAACACACCATGCAGAACACTGGAAAATGCTCCTAGGGGATCTACTTCCAAAGATTTGTATGGATGTTTCTTGAATTTGGGGTGAGGCCTATTAGAGATTTTTACAATATTTGGAGTACCCATCATTCAAGGATTTATAGAGAGATATTTGATAACGAAGAATACCTTTTGCACCTTTCGGTTTCACGGAGTTAACCGGATCGATTTCTGGATGAATTGACTTCTGCAAATGATCTTTGATGAGCTTGAGGAATTTTGTTGCAGAGCTTCACTTTTTGTTTCTTCTTGAATGCAGAATGAACAAATGCTTAATGAGAAAACCCTTATATTGCTTCGCAAACCCTAATGTCAGGTTGCAATAAATGCTCGACCTAAGTTATTTTGGTTTGCCTTATTTGGATGACTTGAAGAACTGGATAAATCCTGATCTTTAAACATCTTGCAGATCTTCCAAATCTTAACTATAGTTTATTTGGATGTTTCCCTATGAACCCTTTAATCCGCAACTCTTCTTGTGCCAGTTCCGACACCAATTGACTGGCTGGGGGAACAAGGTTTTCTTTGTGTCTCCCCCTAAGCCAGAGCTCACTTTTTAGTTTCCGGAAGGAATATCAGCACCAGAGTCTGGTGCAGACCCATCCCCTACATTCTCTGTACTTTTCTTCACCCAAATCTTGTTCATCTCACTTTGAACTTCATTTGCATTCACTTTTCATTTTCCCTTATCCTGATTCTGATTATGATGTACCGGACCTCTTTTGTCCTGATTCTTGCTTCTACAGAATTTTGCAATATGATCAGATCTATTGCAAATTTGGCAAACAACATTTCTTTGCATATTTGATTGATATCCTCTTGATCTGCATTGATTAGCCATATGACCTATTCTATTGCATGCAAAGCATCTACCATTGA
Source organism: Cunninghamia lanceolata (assembly GCA_027924645.1). Taxonomy (NCBI): domain Eukaryota; kingdom Viridiplantae; phylum Streptophyta; class Pinopsida; order Cupressales; family Cupressaceae; genus Cunninghamia; species Cunninghamia lanceolata. The sequence goes on from BSBN01000193.1 coordinate 15,480,203, forward strand.
ATGATTTGTTCATTTGCATATTTCTGCATTCATGAGACTCGTGACCATACCTTTTGCAGTTGAAGCACTGTCCGGAGAAGGATGAATTAGTCTAATTCATTCTCTTTTTGCACTGATTAGCTTTATGACCAAAGTTATTGCAGTTGTGGTAGTATCCATTGAAGGATGGATATCTTTGAGCATTAGGCTGCCTTACCGGAGGTCTTCTAGGCCTGTTCCTTAGATTTTCTGATCCAAAATTCTTCTGACCGGATCCAGAGCTTTCTCCTTTATCATATCCCAAACCACACTTGTCATCTATCCTCTTTTGACTGCCAAGAAGAACTTCAAGTTGAGCAGAACTTATCTTGAATTTCTCTTTATATTCATTTGCTGTTTGAAGATCCCTTTTGAGAGAGACAATTTGATCCTCAAGTTTTTCTTCATTATCTTTAGCATCTTCAAGATCAGATTCAAGATGTCTGATAATTCTATCCATCTTGTGGCAATCTTCTGATTTCTCCTTGAGAGATTGTCTTAGATTATCTTCAGTTTTTCTTTTCTCTTCAACCTCTTGGGTAAACTTCATAACTCCTGATTCCATTTCATGTCTTACCATAATGATTTCTTTTGATAACTTTTCACATAACTTGGTTTTCTCCTTCAGATCTTCATTTGTATCATTTGCTTCACCTTGACTTGCCAATTGTTGAAGTAGCTCCTTTCCCTTTTTCATAGAGAGACTTAATTTGTCTTTTAGTTCTCTCATGAAATCATCAGCCTGCTTGAGTCTTTCCTTTAATTCATTGACTTCAGAGTTTGACTGCTCAAGATCATCAAGGGCAGTCTTGAGTTGCTCCCTTAAACCATATACATCCATCTAAATTCCCAGATCTTCCTCAAGCTATTAGACTTTGTTAGGAGAAACTTAGCTCTGATACCAATTGTTGATAACTGATAGGGGGGTGAATCAGTTATCCTAATTATTTTTGCTTTATGAACTTTATTGATATTCAATGCAACATTAATTCAAATAAGCAAACATAACCATGAAATGGAAACACACATGACAATATTTTTGACGTGGAAACCCTGTTAAGGGAAAAAACCATGGGGTGATTAACCCAAGATTGTATTCTTTGTTAGAAGAATGGAAATACAAAATGGCACTTGCCAATTAGGGCTCACTGCCCGAGCACACTGCTCACAAGAGGCACACTGCCTACAAGAGACACATTGTCTACAATTTATAAAGAGTGTAATACAATACTTGAACTGATAAGGAGCATCAACATATGCTGGAGTTCAGTTCCGGTTAGGCTCTGTATACTAATCTGTTGCACTTCATCTTTCCTCTTCTTTTGTGCTGCTCTCCTTTCACATACTGGACCTTCCTTTCTACTTTTATTCGGCTCTACTACTTTTCTTCGCACATCACCAACAATCACAACAACCCTCACAACTAAATCCATCTTGTATATTTATGTGCATAAGTGATTTCATCACCTTTCTAGTCGGCACCCGGAATAGTCAATACTTTCCACAAACTCTGATTTGTTAGCTGAATCCTTGCTTACCAAGTAATGCGGATCAAGGATATATTTGTAGAAGTCATCAATCATGTTGGCCAATCATAATTTATGCCTTCATAACCTTTACCATCATTAGTAACACATCCGGAATAATGTCTGATATTCTGCCAGTCAGTTCTTCCTCTGTCCATACTGCCAATCAAGAACCTGATACTCAAGTATCCATATCTTTTTCCTCATCTATCACCGGAGGCTAAATCCTTGGAATCTATCACTCAAGGTAGTCCTCTTGACTTCCCTAAATCCACACTTCACCAAGATACGTCCTCTAAGAGATTCAGACCTGACTATCGACCCTCACCACATGCTCTGTTCTTGTTTACCGGACCAAAACATTCTTCACTCTGAGTTCTAGTATAGACACACCATGTCCTGCGGATGTGTGGGATGAACTTTGTTGCCATCAATGACAACAATCATGAATCCATATAGTGTCTCTTGCCAACAGAACCTGATTTTGGAAGCAGAGATGTTGGAGGACGATAGGGTAGGTGCCCAAGTCCTTGGATTGCGAATTAGCCAAAGGTCAAAATTGAGAAAATGCTCTAGCGGGTGCCCTGATGCTATGTCCAAAACCTAATTTTTTGGGAGGACTACAAGGCGGACACCCTAGTCCAGTACGGAGGAATTTCCAAAAACTCTGAACAAAGAAAATGTTGCAGACCACCTCCTAATGTCAGATCTAGAACCTATTTTTTCAAAAGGACTAGAGGCATCATGCCCTAGTCTGCTATAGAGGTATATTCACAAGATTCTTCTAGATCCTGAATCTTTATCCTTCAAACTGCTTCTTGACACTTGCACTTTTCCAACTCCCGCACCTATAACTTGCACACATGAAGATGATGGTTAGGGGGTTGTGGTGTTTATGAGATTGCCTCAGTCAAGCCCCAGAAGGACATTCAAGTCTTCCAACACCTTTGTTAGATAGAGTGTGTGCCTAAGGAGGGCAGAGGTCAAATCCAATGATGAAATGAAATGATTAAAACACAAATTGATGTCACCTTAGAGGTGAGGCCCTCATGGAGATGAAGACCCTTCAAATCATGAGGAGATGGATTGATGAAGCCAAATCTGCAACAAACAAACACAATAACAACATAATTTTACTCTGAAACACAATGAAGGCCTTGAATGCTCTTTGCTCAATATCACAAGTTCGTGTTATCCATCCCTTAAAACAAATGAATGCATAAACCTATTTAAATATGCTTTCTTGCTAACACTCATAAATTAAATCAAGAGAGTCGACAAAGGAAAACCTTTTGAGAGGGCTCAAGCTAGCATGCATTGAGATTTGCCCTGGCCAATCAGAGTGGACTTGGGCGCGGACGCCCAAATCCCAAGGCTCTTTTTGGGTCAGGGTTAAGGCTTAGAATGGGCCCTTAGTCCCCATTTGACATGGGTTTCAGGGGAAATTGCTCTAGGATGAATATTTAATTTGTAACAAGTCATAATAAATGAAAGAGAAATGCTTTAAGAATAATAACACAGGGACCTAGGAGCTAAACTAGGAGGTAAATAGGGAAAGGGAAACTTTTTATTCCATAACACAAACAATTTAATTATTTGAACAAGTCACAATAAATGAAGGAGATAAATGCTTTGAGAATAATAGATGCTTTGACAATATTAATATTTAGCCCTTTTATAAAAGAAACAAACAAAAAAAACACAAAAAAGAAATATCTCATAGTTTGATAGTTACATTCATCGGTTAATTAGAATTTGAAGCTTTGTAAAATAGAAAGACAATTTTAAAAAATGATCAATATAAAAAGTCCACAATAATTTATTTAATCTACAATTTTCTTTTTATATAGTTTTACCTTTTTTTTAAATTAAAGTTTTGAAAGAAAAATGCAACATTGTTAAAGGGATCCTTTTAAAATCTACCCCTTTTATTCCTAAACCATGGCTGAACTTTGTAACATAGTGTGTTAGAATGAACAAAGTATTTAACATCTTAAATGCTTCACCATTAAGGTGTACGCATACAACAAAATAAAGAACCTAGAATTCTATTGCATAGTTTGTTGTCAATTTACATCACCCCATCTTCTCTAAGTAGTGGTTCATAAGAATTCATAAGAAATACAATTCAATATAAATTCACTTTAACATTTTTGGACTAATGTAAATGACTACATATTTATGTTAATTCAACAATCCTTATTTTGATATATTTTTAAAATATAAAGGAATAAATTGAACAAGGGCCAATTGATCTTCATCAACCTTAAGAAAAACATAAAATATGTCATTTTCATTTTCGATAGTGCACCCTCCAATTAACTATCATTTAAAATTAAATATTTTATTTAAAATGAAGAGAAGGCCACAAATACCACATCTTCACACTTATTTAGAAGATCCAATCTAATATTGCAACATCAAGAATGATTTGATTATTCAATCAATCAAAATTTACTATTGCTCTAACTATTTACTAAGAACTATTGTTGTAACTATAATATGATTGTGGGGACTGGTAATTATACACCAACCATTACCTCAACTAACATGTGATTGGTTTGGTTGCTTACTTGACATTTAATGATCCTAGTGAAGATCTACATAAACAACAAAAAATTACCTAATCATGCTTCTGCTTTAGTTTTGGTATCAGACAAAGGAGTTCCCAATCTCAATAAATTTACACCTAAACCAAATAAAAGATGAATGAAGATAATAAGCCCGATTAATGAAATTTATGCTTGATAATTAAATCTAAACACAAAGGATTTCTCAATGTTGGAAAATTAGTTTTTGGCAAATTTGACTATAACAACTGAATGGGAAAAGGATTTTTCAATGTTGGAGAATTTTATTTATAACAATTGAATGGGAAATGTCATTGTATGTACAAGTTTGAATATCACTATACAATATTTATTCATGGAAAGTTACAGTAAGAGAACCATATGTACATGTGGATAGTTTAAAGAATTGTCTATATCCATAAAAGATGAGGAAACATCTCAACATAAAACTTGAAAGAGAAAAATATGAACAAATTGAAGAGGGTTATCACATAAAATTTCAAGTATAAAAAATATTGCTTGAACGTCAGTGACTCTCCAAACATAGTGTCTTGACCTATTTGATTCTTGTTTCTACCGCAATTCTTTTAGTAAATATATGCCTTACTGAATTACAAAGCAATTAGGGGCATTGCAAAAATTAGGGGTAAGTAAGATATTTGGGGGATAACTAAGCTACATGATAGGGAGAGCTCTTTGCATGATGATTGCAAAGCTGTGCTTCCTATTTTGATTAAAATTTACTAATTTCTAAGCAAGTTCTTCTTGAGAGTTGGCAATGATTGTAGGATCTATATAAATCTGATTTTAGGAACACTTTTTTTAAAAAACTTGCATATATAATACTAATAAAGGAAGGAGTGCATATAGTGGCCAAGAAGGCCACTTCAAAAACTATATAACATATAGTAATATACTAATAAGTCTTGCAAGTTAAACTTAAAATGTAAACTAATAAGGTCATATTTGTATCTATAAGTCTTATACTCTTGATCCACTACTTTATTTGTATTAGAAATTAACTCTTTCTACAGGACTGTTGTCCCCCAACTGGAATTCTTGATCTGTCTGTGTCTGTTCCATATCTGTATCCTTCATTTGCAGCTCTCTCTCTCCTTCTGAACTGTAGAACTTAACTAATTTTTGTTGTCAATTTTGGTGTAGGAGTCCCATTCCTTGAATGTTCCCAGCTTCGGAGAGATCCTCAACATCTGCTATCTACATCAAAGTTTTGACAAGAGAATTCCATCAGTTCCATATCATTTTCTTCCCTGATGTTTGGTTTGTCATTCCTATTGTATCTATTATGTGCCTCCATATAGTCCTTGAAGAATTTTGGATCTACTTTCCTATACTCATGTGGCCAAAACTCAGCAGTTTGGATGTCTGCCCTGTATATTGCTCCTTCTCCTTCATCAAGTATCTTCATGAACCTGTCAGTTGGAATTCTCATGGTAGCAGTGTCCTGTTCATCAATGATTCAAACAATGAGTCTAATACAAGACCCTATAAAGATTCTTTCCCTCCCCTGATATTCATCTCATTTCTTGCCTTCCACAAAAGCCATAAAATTTTAGTAGAAAAAATATTCCAAAAATAATTTGCATGACAGTCTAATTTATTAATGAAACCACATAAAACATTTACTTTGGACACACAAGATTCAGACTGAATACCTATTAAGGATTTCAAGAAATATTCCCAAATAGTTTTGGCAAACTCATAATCAAAAAAATAGGTGTTCATATGTTTCAGGCTCATTACAGTAGAGACACAATTTGTTTTCAGTTCCTAATGCCAATCTTTTGAGGAGTAAAATCCATTTAAAGCTACTCTTTTTTGGTTCAATCACTTTAGACCAGACAGCACACAGGGATTTGGACAACAAGTTTGACTCTAGACTAACGTTCCACACAACTTTAACGCATTCAGTGACCATATTAGACTTTGTTAGCATTTCATACAGTTTCTTGGGTTTTATCTTTCTAAGTTTTGTGCCATCTTTCCATCTAAATCCTTTCCAATCAGTTTTCTTTACGATTGAACCTTGTTGAAGGATTCTGTTAATAGCATTGCTGAGGATAGCATAAGTTCTTTTCTAAGTCTTAGGAATATTAAATTCATTTCTTAGCTATAGCCGGCTTTTCATGGTATTACCTTCTATAACATCACTAAAGGATTCAATGCCCAAATTATGTCATTTCTTTGCAGAACAACCTTGAAGCAAGGTAAGTGTTTTATCTTTATGTTTCAAATTCGACCAAATGGATCTATCTTTATGAAGTAGTTTCTCAATATTATTAAAGGCATCCCTATTGCAAATAAGTTGTTTAACCTTCTCCCGTGCCTTTCAAATTAAGGAAAACACTATTGATCCAATAGGTTTAATAGTGAAATCCCCTAACACAGTGTCCAGAAGGTTCATCCTCTTCCAATCTTTAGCCTTTTTGGGAGTTGCCAATCTTAGATTGTTCATGACTAATACCTTCCAAGGTTCATTTCCTTCTAGAGCCTTGACTATCCATTTTGCAACAAGAGTTGCACCTTGGATCTTGAAGTCTTTGAGCCCCATTTTTCCATTTTTTTCCCCAGGAAACACCATTCCCAAGCAGCTGTATGTCTCTATTTTTTCCATTTCCCGTAAGACCACAAGAATGTCCTTATCCTTTTTTGAATGATGTTCACCTGGTAACTGGCAAACATCCAGGATGAAGCATAGTAGATAGAATATGCAGATAATTTTTTTTGATAGACTTGTCTACTGCCAGTAAGAGAGAGATACTGTCTATCCCACATGTTCAGTTTCTTATTAACTTTTTCAAACATTCAATCCCACATATTCTTCAAGGAAGGGTTGACTGAAAAGAGGATGCCTAGAAATCTCACCTGTTTGTCTGGATTTCCCCATTGCCATCAATCAGTGCTAAACCAATCCAGGGGATACTCATTCCAACTTAGCAAAATAGATTTAGAAAAGGAAATTTTAGCACCTAAAGCATTACATAAAATAGACAATCTATGTACTAGCTGCTTTAAGTTGTTTTATTCTATTATAGGAAAAAGTGTTGTATCATCTGCAAATTGGATGTTTAGTAATGTATCCTTGTTGGGCAGAGCTATACCTTTCAAGACACCATCAATTAGATTTGTTCTTAATATATAGTGTAAAGCCTCAAAAGCAATGACAAACAGGGCATGGGCAAGAGGGCAGCCTTGTCTAATCGATCTCTCCTATGTGAAGGGATCAGATAGAGACCCATTCACATCAATTTGAACAGTGACATCCTTAAATAGAATCTTAACCATGTTGTAGTATTCATCGGGAAAACCAATAGTTTCAAGCATCATCATCACAAAAGACCATTCAATTCTATCATAATCTTTTTCGAAGTCTAGGAGAAGAACGCTTGCATTTTGACTAGAGTTCTTTGCCCATTCCATAGGTTCCCAACTAGTTATTAAATTTTCTAATATATATCTTCTTTTTATAAACCTGATTTGAGTTGGGTTTATAATGACATGAAGAACATCAGTTAATATCATTGCCAATACTTTTGCAAAGATTTTATATGAAACATTCAATAGGGTTATAGGTCTCGAATTCTTTTTATTCATTTTATCCCCCTTTTTTGGCAAAATTTTTATCACCCCTTTATTGATTTCCTCTCCTAATGCTCCCTTAGTGACAGCCTCATTATAAACTTCAATCAGGTCCTTCACTACCTAGTCTAGGTTAGCTTTATAGAATTCTGCAGGAATGCCATCAATGCCCAGGGATTTACCATTTTCCATTGATTGAATTGCTTTTATAATTTCTTCCTTGGATATTTCTTTGCTTAACTTTAGTTTCATCTCCTGGGTAATCTTCTTAGGGTAGATAAGTTTACATAGGTTTTGAGCCTCTTTGCACTCCCTGGAGTCATCCTCAGCTTTGAACAACTAATGATAAAAAGCTTTAAACACTTCTTTTATATCTTCATTGTCATTATAACAAATATCTCCTACAATTGGTCGTATATTCTCCTTAGCATTTTTGGATTTTAGTAAATTGAAAAAATATTTAGAACCTTTATCCCCCTCTTTTATCTAGTTAATTCTTGCCCTGACTCTGGCACCCTGACTTTTGTAGGTCTGGAATTTCCTCAATGGGTGTTTGGTTACCCCTAGGTTCTTAGCTAACTCTTCATTGTTAGGTGCATCTTGCAATTTCTTCTCAGCGTCTAAGAATTCTTCCTGAAAAATTCTTTCTTCCCTTCTACTATCTTTTGCATATTTCCTTCCCACAATTTGGAGAAGGGTCTTGCAATTGGTGATAAGGGCATTCCAATATTGCAGCCTATTTGAACTGCTAGGCAGGGCCTTAGATATCCTTCTTAAACTCTTAATTCCCTCTAGTATGTCTACATCCTGAAGTAGAGAGGTATTTAGCTTAAAAAGGTTATCTTTTCTAATCCTTTTACAAGTTTGCACTTCTTTGAGTCTAATCTGTGCCAAAATTGGATGATGATCTAACAAGGTGGAAGGAATAACTCTAACATAGTTGGAGTCAACTTTATTTTGGAAGTAAAATCTATCTTCATTCACATAAAATTTGTCAAGTCGAATAAATTCTGTTAGTGCCCTTTTGACTATTACACCAGGTGTACTAGAATCCACTACTATCCCTTTTTTTTTTTCCTTGTAAAGGATCAAAGAGTTTAAATTTCCTTTTCATTTTGTTCCAAAAAAACATCTCATTGGCTTCCCAACCCCATTTATTTCCACCCCATTTATCTTCCCTATTTTCTATCATGTTAAAGTCCCCTCCAACATATCCATAAAATATCAAGTAATCCATCTGCCATCCACCTCCAAAGATCAGCCCTGTTGTTATACTCATTAGGTGCATAGACTGCACATACCCTGAGTATTTGGTTCTCTTTTTGAAATATTACCCATAAACACATGTTACAAGGGGAACAACCTTTTTGAATCACTAATTTGGACTAGTTATTGTCTATTAGAATAGCAACCCCTCCTTTTCCTTTTTCATGATTGGAGAAAAAGGGATTAGCTTCCCTCCAAATGAACCTCGGGTTGTTTTCTAGGGTGAAACCTATGGCCTTCACCTCCTAAAGCATGAGGAGATTCAAGTCTTTGTTCTTATTGCATAAATCTCTAATTAAATATTTTCTATCTTGAGACTTTAGGCCTCTAATATTCCAGCTACAACAATTCATGATTGGATTAAATCAGATGGATTCATTTTTCTTTTCTTGTATATTTAATTAAAACAGATAGGGATCTTATCTCCTTTTTCTTTCTTTTCTTGTTTAGAGGTGCAAGATTTTTTCTTAACATATTTCCTCTTCTTTCTGTCTTCTGTTTTAACCTGGGTGAGGGATTCTAGTAGCCTCTTAAGATTTCCTCATTTCTTCCAAGATTGGAAAGGTCTGAACCTCTGACACCGTTTTGGTAGATTCACTATTATCACCCTTAGGAATATCAGTATACATTTTATTGCCTACAAACAGTTCAAGTTTATCAAATCCCTTATCACTTTCTGCAACTTTGTCAATTCTAATGCTTGCTCTAATTTTTTCCAAAGCAAGCTCTTGGGCATTTTTCTTTTTACCCCCAAGATTTATATCATTTATGACTACCTTCTCTTATTTTTTAATAATCCCCCTTAAGTTTTCTGTTAACGTGCAGGATTGCACCCGTTATGCAAAGCTGTGAAGCTCAGCAACCTTGTGTAACATGGGATCAAACTCAGGTTGTGGGTGACCTATGGTGAGATTGAACCTCTAGATTGTGGGCTGGTTCCCTTGTAAACTAATAACTTTGCAGGAAAAGGGTTGAAAGGACCTACTAAAATCACTAAAACTAAAACTTATGCACCTAATTTGATGGAAAACTGCAATTCTAACTCACAATGAATCTCAAAAAAATCTATCCACACAATTCACCTTGGCAATATGATCACAAAAATGATTCTAAGGGAGGCTGGAAATAACTTTTTTTTGAAGGAAAATAGGGTTCTCACAACATGAAAGAAAACTTATTCCAATTGCACAACCTAAGACCTGTGATTTCAATGCTATTCAATACATGCAAGTACAAATGAGATAATGATTTTAAAGGTTCTGATATTAAACACAATAAAATCTCATCAAATCATTCACAAAAGCAGCACTAATGAAAAGGTAGACACTTGATTCAACTAAAAAATAAAGGAACACTTGCATAAAAAGACAAAGAATAGAATCTCTAACCTGTTGTAATCTCTATAAATTTGCAAAATATGAGTTACAAACACTCTTTCTCTCTGCCGTGTATAAGAGAGCAAAAAGGCAAGAACTAGAAAAGCCTAAGTTTTTTTTACAATATATAATATGCTCTCAAAAAGACCTAGAAAGGTCAACTATAGTCAACTGCCTCTAAAAATAATCTCTCAAAGTTGGTCCACGAGCAAGTGTGAAAATCCCTAAAACTAAGGGCTATAATTGACCCAATTTGAGCTAAAATAGCTCCAAACTTCCCCTCTCTATTAATTTGACCAAGAGGTGGACCAAACTCTCCAATTTTGACCAAAAAACCATGCAAAGAACTCCAAAGGACCTCAGTTAACTTCATCTCCTGGTTTTGCATGATTTGGGCATGTGTAAACAAAGTAAAAATAAATAATAAAGTATTCAAGATGATTTACTTTATTATTTATTATAGACTTGTCGATTTTACCATCTTTGCATTTCTATGATAAATAATAAAGTAATTTATAGCTCATTACTTTATTATTTATTTACATTTGTTTATTTATCTCTAACTCGTGCAAAAAAGCATAATAAACTCCTTATATCTCTTTTTGGATTTGCATAATTACATTAATGCATCCAATGATGCTACCAAAATAACCCCCATGCATGCAAGAGTTACAAAATATCCCTATTTTACTCCCTCATGTCTCCCATGCACTATGGTAATATCCTCATGCAAAACACATCATGTATTTGCATGTCTCTTTTACATTTGTAAAGCCCTTGTGACTCCCATGCAATATCATGTATTACGTATTCAAAACGCACCTTATGACTCCCTTTCCTTGCATCATTTCTTTTACAATTTTGAAGCACCTTATCAGTACTCCATGCAAATACATCATACCTTACCACACACTTATGCATCACATACCTTCAACATGATAAAACATCTTATCACTCCATTTGATCTTCATGCATTATAAGGCATAAAGCCTTATTTTCGCGTCATTATATATGTTTGACTTGTAAAAAATCAAAAGGAAGGGATAAAACCCTCACGGGCCCCTGTGGCATCATTAGGTTAAAAGACTTATTGAATTCTTGACCACGATGATTATATGGATAACAATGATTTACAAAAAGAAAGTCAAAAATCAAAATCTGGAAATAGGTCATTTTGACCAAAAGGGGAAAAGCAACCCTAAAAATATCATTTGCATTATCTTTTTTACTACTGCTCCATTCGACCCGTCGCCATGCCTGTTAGGGTTTGAAGAAAAAATCATGGTGCTCTACAATTTCTAAGGGATTTCAACGGATTCCTTTGAGGAATTTGACATGAACTAGCAAGGTATGTATTTTTATCACATTTTTGAACATATTCTTTCATTTCTGAGAGCAAAACTTGGCTTTATAGGCCGCGACCATGATAGGTTTTCTTCTCTGATATATTTGCTTTGCTTTGAGGCCACCATGGTCGACTGGTCTTAAATCTTTGAGAGCCTTCTCTGTGAGCAAAACCGCAGCTTCATACTTGTATCTTCACTCAGGAAAAAGAAGGTAAGCTCTCTTTTCATCTCTTACCATCTGATTTCTATTTATATGAGGCTTGACATGAGAAACCTGTAAGGTATTTTCTTGCATTCTGTGAAAAATATTACTGAAACTTTATTTACTTTGAAGGTTGTGGGCTTAGCCCTGTATCTTGCACCATTATGAGTTCTTTCCTCTTCTTAGAGGCCATGACCATGTATCTAGGTTCTCTCCATCTTGTAATGATAAGGGTTTGTAAAAGAAATGACTCTCAGGCAGCAACACGAACTAGGTCTCTCTCTTTCCATATTTTTATCATTCTACAAAGAAAAAGGTGACAAGAACATTTGTTGCTTCTTGAAATTGCCTTTCTCATTAATTTTTGTTATCTTGGCATGACGAAAAGGAAACTCCTCGTTTACTTCTGTATATGCTCCACCATGGTTTGAAACTCTTGGGAAAACTCTGTTTTATCATTGCCTTGTTGAAGGAGGAAATATCTCCAGCTTCTATGCTCCTTTCTGTGGATAGAAGTCATAAAAGAGCTTGTTTCTTTTAATACATATATCGTGGCGTTGTTACAATCCTGAAATCATGAAGGAAAGATACTGTATTGCTTTCATAATCATTGTTTTTGTCTTCTACACCTCCTACATGATAGTCACTGCTTATGTAGCTGATGATGATTTTCTATTTATGTGATAGAGGATGACTATGTATATGTTGTTTTTATTTCTATTTCTAAGCCGTGAACATATGAGAACTAGCCGCCCCTTTGGATTGTTCATTTGTATTTCCTTTGTCTCTACATTGTGCCATTTATGACTATGACTGCACCTCAAAATAAGTAACTGCTCTATTAGTGATTATTTTCCTAAGTCCTTTGTTTTGCCTATTAGTCCCCTTCTGTTGAATTATGGATCAAACCTCTATCATGTTTATCTCATATTTTAGGACTTTAAAAGTTGTGGACTATTTTAAACCTTCCTTGTCTGGCTTTCCCCATTATTGTTATGCACACTCCTCTCATAAACTATTAACCATTGTATAGCCTATCTTTACTGCAATTTTATGTAGTTCCTCTTCTTATTATTCTCAATTTGTGCTCTGGCTACTCCTCATTGAGAACATGTTGCTCAAGCATAGTTCATGCTCATTGCTATTGTATGACTATAAACATAGTCATTCTATGACTGCTAACAACAACCTACGATGGCTTCAATAGTCTTTGATGACTATCTAACAACTTTTAATGATTGTCTTCTACTACCATTATTTTCTGATACATTGATAGTGATTGGTCAGTAGTCTAGCACTGACTGCCCTTTGCTCTTGGCTGAAATAACATGTTTCTTGGGCAAACATTCTCTTACTACTACATTACTATTCATCTATTATCTGTCAGATGTATGCTTTATTGTTTGTATAACTTCTTACCTTCACTGCTACATGTAATGCTTCAATAGAGCTACTGCTCCTTTATTGCTGCTCCTGTTGTTTAGGAGCTAGACTGCCTCTCATAAGATTTAAGAGTTTTCGAACCATTGAAGACATGTAATTTTAGAAGGTCTTGAGACTCTTGGCTAATGACTGTTCTCCTCAGCTTCTGGACATGAATGTCTTTCATATCATTGCCATATCTAAAGCTTAAAAGCTCATTCACTATTCTTATTAATGCATTCATAGTCTTATCATGCTAGTGGCCCTTGAAAACTCGTTAACAAGTATTGTAATCTCCTATGCTGATTGCTTTACTTATTCTTTTCTACCTGATGACTATTTTTCTGCAACCTTTTTCATCCATTAGGAATGTGGAAACTCGTGGACTACTCAGTTTTCTATGTAGATTATGATGGTTTTATTGCACTTCTATTACAGTCATGGCGCAACCTTAAATATTTTGTGTTTGGCAATGTGACATCACTTTAGATGATTGATCTTTCAGTGTATTATGCTTATAATAGTGATAACATGTTCTGCTTACACTTGATGAATGATAACACTGCACTTGCCCATTTTGATCCTATGGCAAAGGCTCCTTTAATTATGTCTATCCTTCTTTTAGGACTATCCTACAATTATAAAATAGCTGCTCCACCTTGTATATGCTTTTTTGGCTGTCAATGTTGCCACTCTATGACTGTACTTGACTGATAAAGGACTATTTATCTTTGCGTGACTGTCCTTTGTCCTTTATGACTATTCAATGAATTCAAAAGCAATTCTACATCTCATTCACAACAAAAAGGTAGCAAGATACCTATTCTATTTGTTGTTCCATGATACAGTTACTCATTGCATGATAGTGTACTCTCTGCTATCCTTAATCTGATATCCTTCTTAGATGAATAAAGAAGGAAGCATGTCAAGATATACCCTTGTGGGAGCCACATTTTCCTCCACATGCTTGAATAAAATATTCAATAAATATTTATCTGTACCTGCACAAGAAATACACAGGTTAGCATATAAAACATACCTTTGAAAGTTCAATGCTCTTTCTCATGATGATTTAACTTTCATCTGATGGTCTGATTTTTGCATATGTCTGATAATGATCTAATTGTAGCATTATGATTGCAAGCTTATATATCTGTTGATAAGGCATATGATGAGTTTGTATATCCGGAGCTCTAACCAAACCTTTCAAACATTGTAGGTTCATCATTCTGATCAGGAGCAGGAAGCTGAAAACATGAAGATCAAGCTGCAGATAGGATGATCAACACCAACACTTTAAGGCAATGATGGATATCACTCTCCTCATATGTTCCTTTTCTTTTCTTTATCTTCAGATGTATAGCTTGCATGTTTTGTTGCATTGGCTTAGTTTAGTCATTCCCACAGCTTGTGTGAGACATATTTAAACACTCATGAATATAATCAGTTATTTTACTTTATGCAATGATTTATGTATGTTTTGATTTCTGAATCAAATGCATGGCATAAAACAACTGAATCTGCTTTAAACACATGTTTAAAACATGATGATGAAATGACACTTTATAAATACCTTTCCTTTTGCACTGCACTGTGGTACTTGAATAATTAGTAACATCATAACTAAAAGATGAAATCAGTTAGATACCTGTCATTCTTTGAATGCCTGTTTTCTTGTCTTTAGATAAATTCACTTATTAGGATGGTTTGACAACCCAACTTGAGCTGTCACATTATCCTGATAAGTGATCCTTCATTGCTCTCTTGTCAAGATAACAAGCATTTGACTGAGATGATCCTGCATGAGCAAAAAGAAATGTACCCCCTCTAAACATCTGATGTTTAGGCCTTGCTAAATTAGGTGTGAACATAATTTAGTAACATTTTCATCACCACTCACATTAATTTCTATCCCTCCAGAAAGTACAAACCCTTCAGAGTTAAAGACTTCATGTATTATATGTGATTGGTTTACACTATTTTTTCTTGACTGTATATCATTTATGGCCTCATTCTCTCTAGATATTAAAGGAACATTGGTGCTCTCAGTCCTATCATCAGAGGTTTGTCCCTCATTAGTTATTAGATTGCTAATAGTATGTGCCTCTTCGTCATTCTGTGGAGTTAGAGATCTCCCATCTTTTTGGGGCCCGACATTAACGTATGAATCCACATTATTTTCATTAATTTCCCCTTCCTCAAGGCTCAATTCACTCACTTTCCTCTCTACTGCCAAAATATTCTCCATGAGGAAATTATCCCCACAATTATTGTGTGAGTTAACTTCAATTTTTTGGTTTTCGTTTGTGGTATCCAAGGTAGAGTTTCTCTTAGGGTTTTCCACCCCCTCTGTTTTGTCACAGTGTTCATTAGGCGACTTTTTTTATGATTTTCGTAATCCTCTAATTTTTATACAGATTTATAGGTTTGTTAATTTTTGGGCAATCCATTGTTTGATGCCCATCAGACTTACACAAAAAACAAGCATTTAGTCCCCCTAGCCCACAAAGTTCACATCTGACTGGTTTCTCAAGACCTCTGGTTTCTATCCATTTGGGTATCTCTGTTTCTAGTCTAATAGAGACCAGTACCCATGCATCCATGTGCGGGAGCGTGATATTTTCCTCTTCGACTCACAGGGTTTCCCCTATGGGTGAAAGAACTTGTGGCAAGAAAGCCCACAATTGTTCAGGCACGTCTTTCACCACAAACCATCTAGGGGTGGCACAAAATCTTATTTATTTGTATGAGGCTTCTGAAGTCTAGGGAAGATCTTTGAATACTATTTTCCCTAAGTTCCAGAACCCCTTAGCTAGCACCATTTTTACATTCCATTCTAAAAAAACTACAAAAAACCCTTTTTGTATCATTATACAAAACGTAACCCTAATCCCCATTTTCTTTCCCCACACAGTGAAAACCCATCTGTCAAAGAAGGCTTTTGAAGGGAGTTTATCTAGATTCAGACAAACAAAAAAAGTTGTTGTAACCAAAATTTTTGGACAAAATGAAAGATAAAACAAAATGACATGCAATTACCTTAGTCCAAACCTTACGAATACCTCAAATACCTTGAAAGATGGATGCATGCATGTTTGATCTATGAATATTGGATGTTGATCGCTCACGATACATAGCATAACAATGATAGGATGAGAATTTGATGGATGAAAGATAGATAGATGAAGGATGATGGATGCAAGATTGAGGAGATATTTCGGCAGAGTAACGGTACTTGAAAGCTCATCCATGCAAATGGCTTGGTTGAGGGGTTTAAATAGAATTTTGGTGGAAGAGGAGTCAAAAAGTTTTCCATTTTGAAGTGGAAGATCCTCTCAAGTTGAGTGATGTGGGTTGGGGAAGGTTTCCATTATGAAGAGGAGATGGAGAGAAGATGATTAGAGTTCACTAGAGAGGGAATTAGAAGGTGATTGGAGTTGACTTGAGAGATGAGTTGCATCATCTTGGGAGATGGAAATGGAAGGTAAGTGAAGTCATAATTAAATAATTTAAAAATTATTTAAATTACGAGGCATGTGAGGATAAAATTATAAATTAAAATAAAATAAAAGATTTGTTTTATTTAATTCAAGAGGAAAAGGGATTAAATAAATAAATAAAATTTATTTATTTAATAATGTGAAGGGATAGGATAAATTAAATAAATGTTAGATTTATTTAATTTATTAGAGGAAGTGTTAGGATGAAGACATGGGTACCTAGGGCAAAACATAAGGTGTTGCAAGAGATGGACATTTTTGGGTGTCTACATTTTGCCCCTCTTTGAGATGATGTTCGAGATGGTGAACTTTATGTCGATGATGCAGAGTGGAACGCAACGGAGGCAACCTAACAGGAAAGAGCTGCCAACAAAACAAACAGCATGACAAACTTCTCTAACAGCTGAACCTCATCATCATATTTACCAACTGCATCATCATATTTCAACATCATCATCATATTCCTGATGACCGCAAATATCCTCCTGACGACTACTATTCACCTCCTTCGACTGTCGCCTATCATCATCATCATGATAATCAGCGGGCGCAAATATCCTCCGGTTGTACTATTCATCGGGTGCTGGACACAAGCGACATCATCATGATATTCACTATCACCTTCGTCAGCAGGATAACCAAATATCCGGTTGTCCAAATATCCTGATGACGTTCTACTTCAACAACTTGCCTTCGATGCTTCACTGCCCGACGATACAAACAACAGCATCATGATATTAAACATCCGGTTCCTCGAAACCTCCTGATGATGCTAACACAACTTCCTACCTACGCCGATATCTTCCCACTTAGCGACAACAGGATAAACCCGCATAGAGGGATTTCTGAATATCCTGATGACGATGACGTCATATCCTGATGACGATGACGTCACACATCATCCTGATGAACTTTCCAACACTTAGCCAAAAACTTAACTTTCACACCCGCATCCGTTAGCGATATGCGGATGATGACCTTCCCCGAGAGATGATCCTGACTGCGATATATACACTGAGTATATATCCAACTCAAAACATCATGATGCACCTGCAACATGCAAAGTTCACCAACTTCATGACCCGATCCAGATGGCGATGGATTCGCAGATGATGTTGCGGCTCGCTCCTACTGGAAACACACATGCAGACTCCTGTGTATCCTTCCACTGCATGAAAACACTCACAACCGCATAATTTCACAAAGATCATATGATGACCGGGCCGGATCACCTCCAAACTAAAAATCTAACAGTTTATCTTTAGACCTAGCACATGAGGATGCTAGGCTGATCTACAGCATGCTTCTAACAGATCTCCTGAACAATACAATGCACAAACAGAAAACACAAATGCTATCTAATCTATGATACAGGACCATTCCACCGATTTGCAGGATCAACCGGTGGAAGGGTTGAAATTAGTCATTAGCTTGCAAAACGGAAATGAAATCAACACAGATGCCAACGGATGATGCAACAGACGAGATCTTATTCAATTGAAATTCAATGTCCTGGATACAGCTTCACAATGTCTAAACTGCTCTTCCTGAATCTCAACTCAACACCAGTACATCAAATCAAAAGCTATCTCAAAACTATCTCTCAAACTATATGAAAAACTATATGTAAACCCTACAGATCGAAGGTATATATAACAAATCCTTCGAGTACTACTAACATCACTTCCCAGCGGCTGGGAGCTTCCAAGCGGCTGGGAGAGAGGACAGCTCAGACTCTCTTATCCCGATCTCTAACTGTCTCTAACTGCCTACACATACTCCTATGTTGAACTATTACAAAGCATCGGTCACAGTGGACCTTATTACAAGATAAGTCAAACATACTAAAAATAGCCTATCCCGTCAGCATGATGATAACTATCCGATATCCTGATCATGTATGTCATCATGCGGACCTATATCCTGATCATGTCCGGGTGCTCCTGCACCATACTCCCCAAAAGAAAAAAAACTCATGTCCCATGAGTTAGGATATGGAAGTCTTCCACCTCTACACTTTGCCTGTGCAATGTTCTGCCCTGTTCCAGCTTTGGCTGCTGCTGTCTCTTGGCTGCTCCAAGTCTTCTGAACTGTAACTTGCTTACTGGCAAGTAGATCCTCATGCCTGTTGATGTAGGCTTTCTTCTCACATACCTTGTGTTTGTCAGGTTGCCTGACCATACCCTCTTTCTGAACTACCTCTTGAACTTCTGAAGTGTTCAACTCTGCCTTTCCTTCAACTCTTAGAGGACAAACAATAGTCCCAACTATGACAACATCCTTGTCATTCCTCTCAACTGGTTGCTGTTTACCATCCTGTTTCTGAACCTGCTGCTGACCTCTGTCAGTCACAACTGAAACTTTCTTCAGTTTGTTGTCTTGAACAACTTCTTTCCTTGCAGTGTCCTGAACTGCCTTTATGCCTGCTTCTCTAGGCATCTGCACAAATTCCTTCTCTCCCATTAAAATGACTTTGGCTGCCTTCTGTGCTGCAGCATCTGCCTGCAATGGCATCAACTTAATAGTCTTTCCATCCTTCTGGATGGTGTAGGTATTAGCATACCCATCATATAGTACCCTCCTATCAAATTGCCATGGTCTACCCAACAGTAGGTGACAACATTCCATGGGCAAAACATCACATAAAATTCTATCCTGATATGCTCCAATCTGGAAATCCACATATGCCTGTTCAGAGACAAAAAGTGAATGCCTATCACTCACCCAAGATGCCTTGTAAGGGTGTGGATGTGGAATCCTTTCCAAATGCAGTTTATCCACCATCTCCTGAGATACCATGTTGTCTGTTGAACCAGTATCAATGACAACCTTACATACCTTACCTTTACTCTTGCATGTGGTCTTGAAAAGAGCTCTCCTTTGCATCATATCCTTTGATGCCTGCAAACTTGTTCTCCTTAGCATCAATGATTCTCCACTCTCTGGATATCCAAAATTATCAGCATCCTGATCCTTTTGATAAATGTTTGGACTCTGCACACTTTTCTCTTCTTTCTCTTCTTGTACAAGTGGTACTCTCTTGTCATCAGTTCTATCATTTCTGGATGATGAACCTTTGTTTTCTGGACATTTGAAAGATGGATGACCAAACTCTCCACAGGTGTAACACTTTCCTGAAAATGTAGTAGAACTTCTACCACCTCCAAATCTGCCTTTATTACCTTTCCATCCACCTCTGAAATCAGACTGTCCCTGTCCTTTACCAGTGTCTTCTTGACTCTCATTGGTTTGCCTTGTCTTATGTGCTGATCCTCTTCCTCTGTTGTTCTGATCTTGTTTTCTCTTCAACCTCTCTTCCACTTTCAATGCCAACTGAAAGCTTTTCTGCACTGTGTCTGGATTATGCAGACTTAAATCATCCTGAATATTAAACCTCAATCCATTAAGGTATCTGGCTACCTTCTCTTCTTCACTTTCTTTCACCTTGGTCTTCATACAGAGTTTCATGAACTCTTCTGTATATGAGCTGACATCTAGCTCCTTCTGCTTCAGGTTCTGTTTCCTTTTGTGTAACTGGATACTGTAATCCAAAGGAATATAAGCCTCCTTTACCAATTCCATCATCTTCTTCCATGTGGCAATTCTACGTTTGCCCTCCTGCACTCTATCATCCTGAACAAAGTTCCACCATGTCAAGGCAGCTTCTTTCATCTTTGACTGTGCTATCTTCACTCTCTGCTGTTCTGGTATCTCCTCTGTCACAAAGAAATTGTTCAGACAGTCTATCCATTCCATTACCGAATCAGGATCCATTTTACCTGTAAACACTGGCAAGTCCAGCTTCACATCCATGGTTCTCCTCTCCATGGCCTTGAGGGCGTTCAACAGCGGTCTCTGGTCTGCAGGAACGACCTCCTCGCTCCAATTAGGGATATCCTCTTCTTCCCTATCATCTTCTCTACCAGAACCTACTTTGCTCCTCAGCTTTGCTAATTCATCTTTCAACTCCTGATTCTGAGCCTTCACGGCCCTGCTTTCCGCAATCTGCTTCTTCACCAGAACTGCCAACTCAGCGTTGGTCATCTTTGTTGGGAACTCAGATGTTCCTTCTTCGTCTGACATCCTGCTTATCTTTTCCAAAAGATCCTAACCTTTGCTCTGATACCACTATGATGCAGAGTGGAACGCAACGGAGGCAACCTAACAGGAAAGAGCTGCCAACAAAACAAACAGCATGACAAACTTCTCTAACAGCTGAACCTCATCATCATATTTACCAACTGCATCATCATATTTCAACATCATCATCATATTCCTGATGACCGCAAATATCCTCCTGACGACTACTATTCACCTCCTTCGACTGTCGCCTATCATCATCATCATGATAATCAGCGGGCGCAAATATCCTCCGGTTGTACTATTCATCGGGTGCTGGACACAAGCGACATCATCATGATATTCACTATCACCTTCGTCAGCAGGATAACCAAATATCCGGTTGTCCAAATATCCTGATGACGTTCTACTTCAACAACTTGCCTTCGATGCTTCACTGCCCGACGATACAAACAACAGCATCATGATATTAAACATCCGGTTCCTCGAAACCTCCTGATGATGCTAACACAACTTCCTACCTACGCCGATATCTTCCCACTTAGCGACAACAGGATAAACCCGCATAGAGGAATTTCTGAATATCCTGATGACGATGACGTCATATCCTGATGACGATGACGTCACACATCATCCTGATGAACTTTCCAACACTTAGCCAAAAACTTAACTTTCACACCCGCATCCGTTAGCGATATGCGGATGATGACCTTCCCCGAGAGATGATCCTGACTGCGATATATACACTGAGTATATATCCAACTCAAAACATCATGATGCACCTGCAACATGCAAAGTTCACCAACTTCATGACCCGATCCAGATGGCGATGGATTCGCAGATGATGTTGCGGCTCGCTCCTACTGGAAACACACATGCAGACTCCTGTGTATCCTTCCACTGCATGAAAACACTCACAACCGCATAATTTCACAAAGATCATATGATGACCGGGCCGGATCACCTCCAAACTAAAAATCTAACAGTTTATCTTTAGACCTAGCACATGAGGATGCTAGGCTGATCTACAGCATGCTTCTAACAGATCTCCTGAACAATACAATGCACAAACAGAAAACACAAATGCTATCTAATCTATGATACAGGACCATTCCACCGATTTGCAGGATCAACCGGTGGAAGGGTTGAAATTAGTCATTAGCTTGCAAAACGGAAATGAAATCAACACAGATGCCAACGGATGATGCAACAGACGAGATCTTATTCAATTGAAATTCAATGTCCTGGATACAGCTTCACAATGTCTAAACTGCTCTTCCTGAATCTCAACTCAACACCAGTACATCAAATCAAAAGCTATCTCAAAACTATCTCTCAAACTATATGAAAAACTATATGTAAACCCTACAGATCGAAGGTATATATAACAAATCCTTCGAGTACTACTAACATCACTTCCCAGCGGCTGGGAGCTTCCAAGCGGCTGGGAGAGAGGACAGCTCAGACTCTCTTATCCCGATCTCTAACTGTCTCTAACTGCCTACACATACTCCTATGTTGAACTATTACAAAGCATCGGTCACAGTGGACCTTATTACAAGATAAGTCAAACATACTAAAAATAGCCTATCCCGTCAGCATGATGATAACTATCCGATATCCTGATCATGTATGTCATCATGCGGACCTATATCCTGATCATGTCCGGGTGCTCCTGCACCAGTCGAGTAACATCATTTCAAAGAAGCTAAGGTACGGATAGAGGAAGAAAGATGATGAAGGAAAGATAGGATGAGGATGCCCCCTCCAGAGGATAGGCGGGTTAGAAGAACATGGGTATGCTCTTGAAATGAAATGAAATGATAAAGGAGGGATAAGATGAATGATGCAAGATAGGAAGTGGAGGAAAGAGATGAAGGATACGTTATGCTGCAATGAAAGTGAGTAATTATATGTTTGATTTAGCACTAGACGTTATGCATCAAGGTATAAGGACTAAGGCGGCGATGTGTCTCGTGCCCCAACGTAATACAACCTTGTCTAGGTACAAGATATGAATATTAATTGGGAATGATACAAATGCAAGATAAAAAGATAACACACACAAGAAAGCATGCACAAATGATACAAAAACAAACAAGGTATTGCCCTTGTCAAGCTGTAAACCAATGATTAATTGTTGATTGATTGATTGATGATAATAGTGTTGTCATTGCGGGGAATGATATATCCCTAGATCAACACAAGGATGATTGATTATTTGATTGATTGATGTGGTTTACAAAAAGGCTAGGGTCAAGACCATTGATGTGATTGGATAATTTAACAAGCTTGATTGACTTGATTGGTATGGTTTAAAGATTGACTTGCATTTGGGTTTATTGGATGGATGATTTGATGATGAGATTGATTGAAAGAAGTGATTGAAGAATTGATTTGAGTGATTGATTGAAAGAATTGTTTTGAAATATTGATGATGATTATTTGACTTTGATTGTTTAATTTGAGGAATTAGGTGTTTATCGATGATGTAGGAGATAGATGATAGAAGAGAAAGTGAGACGAATGAAGATGATGATGATCAGAAGAAGGGTGAAAGATGAAAGATGAGTATCATCTTGTGCCTGAATCTGAGGACTTCCTTCATATCCCAGATTGCCTACATACCTTGTATCCACGAGATCGAGGCTTTCAATGATAGAGATGAGATGTAGTTCTGATTTGTGTTTTATTGATGGTGATGATGAATATGGGTGGATTGATGTGATTAGATTTTATTTGATTTGATTGGCTTGATTTGATTTGATGATTTGATTGGATTTAATGTGAAGGATTGTTTGATGATGATTGGATTGGAAAAAGTGATTTGATGGAAGTGATTTGATTGCTTGGATTTTTGTTGGCTATTTGATTTTTTTGTATTTTAAAAATATTTCAATTTTTTTTTTGGATTTTTGATATGTTTTGATTTTTTGTATTTTTTCAGGACTCTTTATGATTTTTTTAGAATTTTTGAAATGTTTTTGATTTTTTTTTTGTATTTTTGGAATATTTCAATTTTTTTTTAAATTTTTGATATGCTTTTGGAATGTCAATGGATTTACAATTTGTACAACCTTTTGTGCTAGATACCAATGACAAGGGAAAACCAAGTCTAGGTGCAAGGATGAATGTATAAATAAACAGATAGGCAATAGTGGATGGGATGGAAAGCTCATGATAGATGGATGGATACAAGGATAGGCTATAGTGGATGTATGTATGCATAAGATAAAGGATGTGATCTCAAAAGGCTATGTCGCATAGGAATAACATGCCCCATTCTAGGTGGTATGCTTAGGATTTTTCATGACAAGGCTCATGATGATAGGATAGTGATAGGATGGGTAATGACAAGAGGATAGAGATAGGATCATTTTGAAAGGATAATAGGATAATGATAGGATGGATTAGTTTGGATGGATAAGGTATGTCAAGAGATACCCAAAACATGTTTCAACATTTTTGTCCCCAATCTTTATCAAGATCAAGATGTGGAAGGGAGGATGAATGGATGCAATGTGATAGGTATGTGTATGTGGGTGTAATGGATAAGGATGATAGGATAGGATATGATAGGATGGAAAATGATAAGTTGGAACATGATAGGAAGATGAGACAACGTGCCCCCAAGTATAGGTGACATAGAAAATCAACTTACACATGATGCCTGTTTGCTAGGTTTTCATCATGGTACTTATCCAAGGCACCTGTTTGCTAGGTTTTCATCGTTGGACGAAGGGATTTCTCTTTACTTTTTTTTTTCTTTTCATTCTTTTTTTTGACTTTTTAGATGAGATAGGTGGATATGGATGAAAGTGACTCAAGTGTCTAGTGCCATGAAAGGTGATAGTCCCATTGGAGATAGATGCCACATGGACCATGTCAAGTGTGCTCATAGATGTTGGTAGGGGATTGCATGAAAGTGAGATGGAATAGGTAGATAGAGTATTACGAAGGTAATGATAGTGGATTATGTAGGACTTATGGATGGAAGGATGAAAGACTTGTGCAAAAGCATGGACCATAGGAAGGTGATAAGGAAGATATGTAGGATAATGGTTGAATGATGGCGTGATGGAGGTATGTGGAAATATGGTTGAATGGAAGGGAACTGTGACCAACGATTGCACACACCATGGTAAACATTTAATCTTGTGATTGGATGGTGATGTAAGAAGTAATGGGGTTGTTTGCTTAGGGGATGGGTGACGAAGTGTTTTAGGAACCCACATAGACTTAGTATTTTCATGATTTTTGTTTTGCTTGTGGGTTGGAAGAATTTGAGACTTTTGGACGGAATGGGAATTTTGGATGGAAGTGGATGGTTGGGATTTTTGAGAGGTGGCTGGTTGGGCTTTTTGATAGGTGGATGCCTCATTTGACTTGCTTTCTTCTTTTTGCTTAGGGACCCAAACCATTTTGCTTTTGGACTTTGCTTGTGAAAGGATGGGTGTGGATAGATTTTTAGATGGATTTTGCTTTGATTCTTTGCATTTATATCTTAAAGCATTTGGATCTATAGGATTTTTGACTTATAGGTGTGGGCATCCAAGTTTTTATTTTTGAATCCCATGGGGTGAGTGGAAGTGGAGTTGGCGGAATGAGTGGAAGCTTTATGTTTACATGATGTGTGGATTTGTTGGTCATGATTGGGAATTTGAGAGGATTTATGGATGACAGGGATCTTAGGTGTTGGAAGTAGTGGAGGTAGATTTGATGGAGGGATGTTAGGGGTTGGAAGAAGTGGAGGTAAATTTGATGGTGGAAGGTGTACGGTCACATGCTTTTGACATTTGTAGGATGATGGAGGTGGAATGGAAACATATGTTTTAGGAGTATGATGGGATTTGTGATAAGTGGTGGACTTAGGATGCATGGCTAAAGTACCAATATCCTAAGATTGTTTACCTTGGGGTGTGTATCCAAGGTCAACTGAGCGCGGAGGGACCTTGACATGTATGGGCTCCAAAATTCCTTGTTCAAGAAGGCCTAAGCCTTTACCTTAATAGTTCATGTTTTGAAGCATGCAATGGATAATGGGACTAGGTGTGGTTTGAACACTAGACACGAGCTCCTTATTGGATGGAGAAGGTGAGATAGAGGATAATGGTTGTTGGTGTTCTAAGGAGGAACACTCATGGATAAAGGTGGATAGACCCATAGGATATGATGGTGGATTTGGAATAGGGTTGATGGTGGATGTTGAAGGATCATTAAGATCTTGGTTATGTTCATTATGATCCAAGGTATTTATTTGATCTTTTATGCTTGCTTGGGAGGCACATGTCTCATCATGAGAAGTGGAAGTTGTCTCGTTAGGGCTAGATGGAGGATGGATAGGAGCAATTTGGATATCTTGCTCATGGATGGGATTATGGATAAGATCAAGGTGCTCATGGATAACTTCTTTATAGGTTATATCATCTTGATCATGGAAAAGGTAAATGTTATCGATGGGTTGCATGGAAAGGATTTGATCTTGATTAGAATGAAGGCTCGATATTTCCACATGCTTGGGATTATACTCTTGATATAACTCTTGTAGTTTCATGGAAGTGAAAGTGGGAGGCTCTTGGATGAGTTTGATGGGTTCTTGATATTCATCCATAAGAGAGTATGATGAACTTTGGCTTGGGCTCATGATGGGAGGCTCTTTGATTGGCTCAATGGCTTGTGGGTCACATGATGGGGTTGAAGGGATAAGCATGGCATTTGAAGGCTTGTTGCTAGGTGCTAAGATATGTGTTTGACATGGGGATAAATTGTTCCTAGCTAGTAGTCAATGGATCACATCCTTCATTAGGGTATGTGTGAATAGACAATATAGGGGATAGACGATAATGGTAGATGGTGTTGTAGGCTTAGGATCATGATAAGGTTGAGGGTTAATTAGATTGAATGAATTGAGATTTGGATTGGATGGATGGATAGTAGGACTAGATGGATTAGGATTAGGATTACATGGTGGTGCCAAGATAGGACTAGTAGGCTCATGTGTTGGCATGTGATTGGATGGTGATGGAGGATTCTCATAGGGTGCATAACCTAGATTGGTATCTCCCTTGTCAAAGGATATCAAATATTGCTGCAAAGGTGAACTTAAAGATACTTGATTTATATACAAGGGGCCACTTGGAGTAGGATTAGGTGACACATAGGTATCTCCCTCGTCAAAATATATTAGATCTTGCTCCAAAAGTGGACTTAAGGACATTTGATTTATGTACACGGGGCTATTTGGGCTTGCATGTACCTCTTGTGAGGGCACTTGTTTGTCTTGTAGATGGGTTTGATGGTGTGTTAGAAAGTTGGAAGGAGGAATTGGATGGGTTGATATGGTATTGACATGGTGTGTAGATAGGTTAGGTGATACATGAGATTGAGATAGAATGTGATGAGGTTGGGTTTGTTATGTTATGATTTGATGTTGAATAGAATGATGTTGGAATTATTGGATAGGTTGATCTTGTTGTGATTGAAGGTGTTGATGTTGTGTTGGATGAGCGATCACATAAGATAATGGTTGTTGATAGGTGGATTGACATGGATGAGGGTTGAAATTGGAAGAAGTGTGATAGGTTGATGAAGAATTGATGCGACATGTGGATGGATAAGGTTGACATGATGAGATAGGTGGCACATAGGATTGATTTAGCATTGATTGAGGATGTGCTTGTTGGATTTTACAAGTGCCCAAGAGGTGTTGGATTTGTGCCAAGAGGTGTTGGATTTGTGCTAAGAGGTGTTGCATATGCAAGGATTGGCTTGTTTGCAGTTTTTGGATCATGTTATGGACACCTTGAATCATTTGTTGGCTTAGAGGTGATTGGCTTGTTTGAGCTTGGTGAAGTATGTGAACGAGCTCTTATGCTAGGTCTTCTAATGTTGACATGGTGTCAAGTGCTTGATTAGGATGTGATTGCTTAGATGATAAGGAAAGATTGGTAGTTTGACTTAGGGAATATCAAACACAATGTAAATGCATAAACACGCACGCCAAGCACAATGTTCAAATTTCCTTCAAAATTAAATGTTATGATTAAGAAAACACTTGCAAACACAACAACAAGCCCTAATGATTAATTAGGTAGGGTATGGCCGATAAGTCTTAAGCTAGGTTGCACAAGAGTTAACTAGGGGTGTCCCCGATATACACAAGGTATGAGGGGCCCAAATCTATGAACACTAGCCCGTTGAAGGGATGTGGCATAAGTGTAAGTGAATACCACTTCACCTTGTGTCTGGAATTACCCGGGGCCACAAGGCCATCCCAATGACTACACAACTAGATTTAGGTACAACTTTTGCTCTCTCCCCTTTGATATACCCCACCAGAACACGTGGTTGAGGTCATCCCTAGGGGTGATGAAATCCCCTAGCAAGCCTCCTAGATAGGGTTTGACAAGTCATAATTGTTAATTAAGCTTTAGAAATGAAATGTGTGATAAGAAGACAACGCAAACACTTGTTCATTTTAAGATCCCAAAGCCAAATGTGTAGGAAAAAACTTATTCGTTTTAGCCTGATTTCAATGGTGTGACAACAAACAAGATTGATTTTAAGCCCAAATCGAAGTGTGAAAGCAATCAATGTTTAGATATATGAGATGGATTGATTTCACTTGATTGATTTTCACTTTTAAGTCTATTGTGTATGCTGATGTGCCTACTGTTCCAGCTCCTTAGATGCCCCTGAAAATCACCACGCCAAGAAAAAAATTAGACTTGCAAGAAAAAGGGGGATTAGGTCAAAAAGATGTGATAAATGCCCTGATATAGCAAAATAAACTGTATAGACAGAAAGTTTGGAAAATTCTAAGCAATTTTTAAAAAAATTCGTTGAAATCTGATCAGTTTTGCTCAAGTTATGTTCGATTGAAGTTTTAAAAGAAGCTGAAATTTAACTGCAAAAATCCTAATGAAAAATTAAAATTACCTGATAAGACCTACTCCACTGCGAAGTTTGTCCTGTCAGCTTTCCCACGCCTGTAAAAATCTGACATGATATGTAAAAGTTATGGTAATTTTAAAAAAGAAAACTATTTTAAGCTTAAAAAAACACTATTCACAGCCTGAAAACACTGTTCATGACATGAGACACTATTCATCGCCAAAAGTACTATTCATGTCCGGAAGTATTGTTCATGGCCGAAAATACTGTTCATTGCCGGAAAGCAATGTTCATCACTGGAAACACTGTTCATCACCCTACAAACATTTGTTTAAATTTGACCTGCAGCAAAAATGGTCAAATTATAATTTTTTTTCACCTCTTGGCCCTTCTGGATGCAACCACGAGATCTGTTTTAGGCTTGGATATCACCTGTAACAAATCCTTTGCAAAACTTGCCAAATGAGGGTTAGAAAAACATAAATTTTTACTACAAAAACTTGCAAAAATATAAGATTTGATCAGGAGAAGTGGGTCCCACCGGGCATGCTAGAAATGTAACCAAAAAATTTGGACAAAATGAAAGATAAAACAAAATGACATGCAATTACCTTAGTCCAAACCTTACGAATACCTCAGATACCTTGAAAGATGGATGCATGCATGTTTGATCGATGAAGATTGGATGTTGATCACTCACGATACACATCATAACAATGATATGATGAAGATTTGATGGATGAAAGATAGATAGATGAAGGATGATAGATGCAAGATTGAGGAGATATTTCAATAGAGTAACGATACTTGAAAGCTCATCCATGCAAATGGCTTGGTTGAGGGGTTTAAATAGATTTTTGGTGGAAGAGGAGTCGGAAAGGTTTCCATTTTGAAGTGGAAGATCCTCTCAAGTTGAGTGATGTGGGTTGGGGAAGGTTTCCATTATGAAGAGGAGATGGAGAGAAGATGATTAGAGTTCACTAGAGAGGGAATTAGAGGGTGATTGGAGTTGACTTGAGAGATGAGTTGAGTCATCTCGGGAGATGGAAATGGAAGGTAAGCGAAGTCATAATTAAATAATTTAAAAAATATTTAAATTACGAGGCATGTGAGGATAAAATTATAAATTAAAATAAAATAAAAGATTTATTTTATTTAATTCCAGAGGAAAGGGGATTAAATAAATAAATAAAATTTATTTATTTAATAATGTGAAGCGATAGGATAAATTAAATAAAGGTTAGATTTATTTAATTTATTAGAGGAAGTGTTAGGATGAAGACATGGGTACCCAGGGCAAAACATAAGGTGTTGCAAGAGATGGACATTTTTGGGTGTCTACAGATGCCACATTTTTGAGCCTAGACTCCTCGTTTTTAATTGCATATAACATTTCTTCATTGGGACACATAATGATACTAGAGTCAGGGGAAGAAACCTTACCCATTTTTTTGCTTCTTCTCTCCGCCTCACCTCCTCCACTGTCGGCAACTCCACTGTTCCCTTCGAGTCCTGCAACTTTGTGGACTTCCTTGAACCTGCCATCTTTGGGTGAAGGCACAACATCGTCGGCGGTGAGAATATCTGAAAACTTCATGCCTCCTTTATTAAACCCCTTAACTCTTGCATTAATGCCATCCGATTGAGCCATAAAGGCTATGGCCGGAGATGTCTTGTCTACCTACGGCCACCACCCGCATTAAAGTTGTAGGATGTCAGCATCCTTCCTTCGGCAAGGGCGGGAAATCTCCTCTCCAAATAATAATTTTAATTTAAAATTTTTATAACATGCAACAATAACAAAAGAAAAACATACACAACAAAAAAACCAAGGATATACATACAAACACAGATTGGAAATCTAGGGCTTGACACCAGCAATCAATTGAATGAACCAGGGGAGGGAATGAAAAAAACTCTGAGAAGGAGCATAGAGGGCATCAGAAAACCCTCGCTCCTCTCAGAGCCCTCTAAAACTCTTTATTTATGCAGAAAGAATTAAAAAAACCATCTTGGGAACACTTCAATAGAAGAGTGGTGCAATACTAAAGCATATTCAATCTTAGGCACATAAAGTACAACATAAGGAAATAAAGGAGTTACTATATAGAACATATTACTCCAAAGAAGATTAGTTACCTACAAGTAAATGTGCAAATATTAAGACTCAAAGTCCACATATGTTAGAGAAAAAGTAAAGAGAAATGTGTCTAAAAGAGAAAATAGTACAATCATAGATCAAGTCAATTATGGTGCCAAAAGGGCTCCCCTAATGTAGTTGGTTTGTGTGCTAGCTTGAATATTTATATGACCTCTTTTATCTTCTACCTCTAGATAAGACAAGGCATGCAAATTTCTACTACATAATTGTTGTGGTTGAAAAATTGATTCTTGGCCTTTCACACCTATGAACTGAATCACATGCACTCTAGATGCTCTAGAATTTCAACCATGCAATAATGCTAAATCAAAGGTAAGAAAACAATTTCGATTGTAGAAAAATCATAGAGAAACCATATTTTGTAGTAAGTGATAGGAAAGAGAAAAAAATCATTTACTATAAAAGAATACATCATATTTCACAAACCATATTTTGTAGTAAGTGATAGGAAAAAGAAAAAATCATTTACTATAAAAGAATACATCATATTTCACATAATATACACATAAAACAAAAGAAATTCTACTTAGCAACTCCTTTCCTTTGTTTAATAATATTGTATTGTTGTTCTTGGAGTTTTTAAAATTTTGTGCTATAAAATAATTGTTTCTCCTACTAAGATTAGATCCGAGTATAATTGCTAATTTGCAAGTCTAAAGTTTGTTGAATGTTTTCTTGTATTTTATTACCTCCAACATTTTCTACATCTTATCTCTTTTAATATTCTAGACTTTTGCTTAAATCATAGACCAACTTTTGCCAAGTCAAACCATGAATCTTTTTAAATTGGTTTGATATCCAATCCCTCATACAAATATAAATTTAGAAAAGACCAAGGTAAGGACAAATATATTGAGGGTGACCATATTTCTTTTATTTTTCTTTGTCAAACATTAAGTATGAGACAATGTACATGCACTTAATATTTGAAAACTGAAAATCATCGTTAAAGATGATATCTTTTGATCAAATTTCTTGCAGAAAGATTGACTTCTCATGCTCAACTCCCAATCAATCCACACAATCTTTCTCACGCTCAACTCCCAATCAATCCACAACATACACAGTTGCTGATCACCCCCACCTCATCACACTAATGCCATCTCAAGCAGATAAACATTATTAATAGAGTTGAAATTTTAACACACGAATTAATGCAAAGATTTAAACTTTAGTAACAACAAAACAATGCAAAAATACTTTGATTTCATTGGTATTTACAAGAAAATAATTAAAATTTAATGAAAAATAGAACTAAGAGAAGACATAAAATGGTCATTTCATTGAATATAGGCCAATAAGATATAAGAGACAACTATTATGGCTATTGTTCACAATATTAATAATAGAAAATTATATTCTAACTTTAGACAGAGAAAGTTGGATCAATTACTCTAGATTCTAGGACCAATAAAAATTAACATGAATATACAAGTTTCACAATCACATACTTATTATTTTCATTGAATATAGGCCAGTAAGATATAAGAGACAACTATTATTACTATTGTTCACAATATTAATAATAGAAAATTATATTCTAACTTTAGATAGAGAAAGTTGGATCAATTACTCTAGATTCTCGGACCAATAAAAATTAATATGAATATACAAGTTTCACAATTACACAATTATTATTATTTTATTATGTGAAAGGACATTTTACCCTTCACATCTAAGCCAAGAAAAGTCTTTCCAAGAAAACCCAAGTGGGTCACCTGTTGGTCAAATGTCTTAAACCCTCTCGGCGAAGAAAACATTACTAAAGATCCGTAGATTACCAAATTTTATTTTAAAAACATATAAAATATATAAATCAATTTGTCAAATACACGTAAGGCCTGAAGTACAATAAAAAATCCTATAAGAAAAAAAAAAAGCAAAACAAAGCTGCACAAATCTCGCAGGGGCATTAAAGGATTAACCTCACAGAAACCTAATTATCCCCTTCCATAAAAAGTCAAAAGGTTACGTGTTCGACTCCCAATCCTCGCAAAACAAACCCCGATTGTGCGGAGGTGTTTTCCAACGTATTCTGTGATGGTGGAACCCAAATTCATACAGAAATTGGCACTCCGCGGGCTAGAGTTGATGCAGACGGTCATGGCTGCCTCCTCAAATCCTTCATTTAATGGCTTCAAGAATATCATGTATGGTAGGAGTAGCAGCAGTAGTGCAAATGGCTTCAACGTTGTGATTACGGCTGTCGTGGGAGTTGCGCTGGCCGCTGCCATCGGCGGAGCTGTCCTTTACTCGAAAAGGTGAAATCTTTTTTCCCTCAATCCCTAAGATCAGGTTATTACGCATAATTATGTGTAGATCATATATTAGATCACGATGCAATGTAGATATTTGCATTCATAACCTAGTACATTAAAATCTTAAATCGAGAAAATTGAACAGAGGCTGAAGAATTTGTAGGGAAAATCATCTATGTATTTGTAGTCATAACCTAGTACATTAAAATCTTAAATCGAGAAAATTGAACAGAGGCTGAAGAATTTGTAGGGAAAATCATCTATGTATTTGTAGTGATAACCTAGCACATGGAATCCTAGGACATTAGAACAAATGTTGGAGAATTTCTGGGCCCTACATTTGTGATTCAGGAACAATTGTACAGATATTTGTGGTTATAAGCAAGTACACTGAGATTGTAAATTGCGACAATGGAACAAAGCTTGGAGAGTTTGTTGCAACTACATTTGCATTAATAGTTACAATTATCAATATAGAGTTGTATCCTGGTAATGAAATCTTAATTCAAGACATTTGAATAAATTTTGGAGAATTTGTTATAACTATGGTTGTAGCAGGCCTTACTCTGGGATCGCAAGAGCGCTGATTTACTACATTTGTGAAGAATCATAATCTTCAAACTACAGGATCATGATATAAGGCGTGATTACATGCATGTTTGCAGTTATTTTCTAGTGCATGAAATTTTAATTCAAGATAATTGAACAAAGATTGAAGAATTTATTGTGATTAATTTTAAGATATTGGGCAGAATTACACAGGTCTATAAAGCCATTACGTAGCACATGAAATCTTTAGTTAAGATAATTGAACAAAGTTTAATCAATGTATTTCAACTACTGCTGCGGCGGGTCTTGTGCTTGTTCGCAATGCCATAGGAGGAGCTCTGGTTTACTTTCAATACATTTGTAAATAATTAGATCTTTATATTAGGTAAATTTCAGAGATATATTTAGGCATTATCTACCGCATGAAACATTATGTCAGGACTATTGACCAGAGTTTCGAGAGTTTGTCCTAACTACAATTCTGGTAGGTCTTGTGCTTGTCATTGCCATAGGTAGAGTTCCAATCTACTATGCTCATGAAGAAACAAAACTTTCTAGGAAACAAGGATCATGATACTAGTCGTAATTGCACATATTTGCAGTCATAAGGTAGTACATTTGCAATATTAGGCACCATAATAGCAGAAATCTCAAATCAGTAATTAATTTCTAAGTGAACCTGCCAGCGATCCAATCTGAATTGGACCACTGGTTTTCCATTCATTTGCCAGCACAATTCCAGAGGGTGATTTATTTGGGAATAAATCGTGATTTTTTTGTTTATTCACAAATAAACCGTTTTTTACAGTTGGCTATAAAATACTTGTTTTTTTTTTGGTAAAAGCCTCATTTTTACATCACAAATTTGGATTTTTTCAGAGCAATTTTGTTATTTCCCCAGTAATGCTCCTATGCTGGGCACAATTGAACAAATGTTTGCAGTCTAAACCTGGTACAATTAAACAAATTCTGGAGAATATGTTGCAATTACAGCTGTGTTATTAGTTGCAATTATATATATATTTGTTTTCATGACCTAGAACGTGAAATAAATCGTAAGTCAAAACAATTGAACAAGTTTGGAGAATTTGTTGTAATTATGGTTGTTGCAGGCCTTGTGCTGGGAGTAGCCATAGGTGGAGCTTTACTGGGCACTGCCATAGGTGATTTTTTGTTTACTGCAAGAGGCAAATGCATTTGTGAAGAAACAAATTTCTTAGTAGATAAGATCATGATATTAGGCTTAATTACACAGGTATTTTCAGTCATAACCTAGTACACGAAATCTCAAATCAAGAGAATTGGCTAAGCTTGGAAAATTTATTGCAATTATGGTTGTGGTGGTCCTTGCTCTGGGTGGTGCCATAGTTAGAGCTCTGATATCCTACATTTGTGAAGAAGCAAAGCCCTCACAACATAAGATCTTATCACGCATAATTATAGATATTTGTAGTCATAATCTAGTACTTTAAATGGAATTTTTTTTAAACAATTTATTACGAAGTACAGTTGTGGTTGAGCATGCATTGGGAAGTGCAATAGATGGAGTTCATTTACTATATATGTGAAGAAACAAAGCCCTTAGATGAATGATAGTAGGCATGATTACACAGGTATAAGCAGTCTTAACTCTTAAGTTATAATCTAATGCTTGGTTCAAGTTCAAGGCCATAGATGGAGGTTTGGTTTACTCCAGAAGGTAATTACATTTGTGAAGAAATAAAATCCACATAAGTTAATTATATAAGTATAATTACACAGTTATATTCAGTCATAAGAATGTTGGATCAAGAAAATCAAAGGTGAAATATTCCAAGAGTCTATTAAATTTTGCAAAGGAGAAATATTCAGAATGTAATGATCCTTTCTACAATCTAAACTAAAATAGACTAATATCTTTACAATACATGTATTTCAAGAAAATTATCATTCATTTAGATCATTATCACTTTGCAAAAATAAAAAAGGAGAACTTTGAAAGAAATAAATCTGTTCTAGACTTACTGGAACAACCCAAGCTTTGAGGTGAGCTACTCCCAAGTGGTGAAGACAACCAATTTTCAGGATAAACTGCTACAGCATTTTGAATATCCGATTTTCCAACTCCTTGAAACGATTATTCTCAACCCTTTATAAAGAAAGAGGGCTGAAGAGAGAAGATGAGTTTGCTTGCAGTTATCTTTCCTAATTATCCAATCACCTTCAGTTAATATGCATAACTGAAAATCCAACTGCATGTTAACTATTTGCTACTTTAACTAAGTTTCCAACTAAACTCCTGACATTTAGCTTCCTCTCAAGTCTTTTGTCTGAAGTAGACTTATTCTCATCCTGACTAATCTCTTTCTCAAACTATTTATTAAATTATTTCTATTCTAGGATAGAATCTTAATTATTTCATTTATTTATTTTTCTATTTTACTCCTATAATGCACATAGGCTTATTACAAGTCTACCCTTCCTCAATCAATTGGTCCTCAGTTGAGAAAACAGGGATGGATGTTGAAGTATATCAGGTCCCTTCCATGAAGTATTCTTTGTAGGTAGATCCTTCCACTACACTAGATATTCTGTTAGAACCACGTTCCTTAATATGCGTTCTCTACTAGCCAGGATGTGCTTTGGTGCCAACATCAATTTTCCTTATACGTTAAGGGGAGGCAATAATGGTAAAGTTGTCAAATCTTGACCAATTATTTTTTTTTAATAAATTAGATACATGGAAGGTATCGTGTATCTGGGCACTCAGGTAATTCCAAGGTATAAGCACTTGCCCAATACATTTGTTGGTACCCATACAAAACTCAATGTTTGTATTACTTGGTGTCCATTTTTGCTATCAATTTATTATTGTCTGTGTGTCAAGTCAAGGGTAGTGATAGTGTTCTCTGGCCAGGTTGCGAAGTCATTGTGTCATTGTCTTGTGTTTCAACTAATGACTCTTGCAGGATGCTTGAAGTTGCATTGTTCCAAGGAGAAAATTGATGAGGTTCTTGATTGATGATGTCTATGGCAGTGGAAAGCAAGTATGAAATGGTGCAGCAAGCTGGCAAAATGGTTGGAAAACTCCTATTAAATTTCTTCTTTTTGGCAAAGATGTTGCAAAAGTGTGCCTCATGAAGAAATTAGACAAACATCAAAACCAAGCACACAATTTGGGTGGCTTTGCCACAAGGAAAGCATGCTTAAAAATGTGGCAAATTGCCCTCAAAAGTGTGCCCAGCCAGCAATAGGAAATTCAAAGTCATAAGTAGCACATTTTCAATTGGCAATTGCCAACTGTACTCTGCCAAAATATCATCAAATAGGGGAAATTTATTAGTGATGTGCACCCAACTCATAACATGGCAAAATGGTCATGAAAGTGCACCTAGCATAAGAGGAATTATAGACCAAATACAAATGCACTTTTTAGGTGGCATTGCCACATGAAAATTTTGCCAAGCAGATTTAAAAAGTGGCAAACCTATTAGTGATCAGCGCCTAACATAAAAACTAAAAGGGACAATTTCTTAAGATAAGCACAGGTAGGAACCAAATAAGACTCCACCATGTCTTCATGAAAAGTGGCAACCCCTTAAGTGAAGTGTGCTAGCATACGAAGGGAAAAAGGGACTGAAAATGGGGCACACTTTTTTGAGTGGCTTAGCCACTAACTTCATCCTCCTAAATGATGGCAAATAGGTAAGTTATGTGCACCCAACATGTGAAAGGGTTTCAAGTGGATTTAAGGCAGAGTTTGTGATGGTTTGGCCATCCCAAAGTCCATCCAAGCGCATTTCTCAATGTTAAATGTGAAGCAAATCTCCACTTAGCATTATAATCATGTTAGGCAGACTTTCCAATTGGCTTTGCAATGACAAAACTCCTCCAAGCGCACTTTTGATGGCTTGAAGCTAAGCAAATCTCCTTCAGCACACATTCCTTGTGACCTTGTAACCTATTTTCTTTGCCTCATCTTGAAACACTGAGATAAGTTCATATGGTATGGGGTTCATCTTTCAAGCATGAAGTTGCCACCACAGATCTGGATTTGAGTGGTGGGCATAATCTCATGGTCAAATGTTTATTGTTCAATAGAAAATCCGACAAGTTTTCATAGCATTTCTATTTTTAGTAGGTATGCTTTTTCAAGGAACTGTGAGATGAATTCAAAGATCCAACTTTCTAACTATAGAAAGTTATTTTTTCAAAAAACTGTTTCTCCAGGGATGTTAGTAAATTTATCATGGTCAGGGCTTCAGGAGCTCCGTAAGGTTTGCCATATTTTAGAAGATTTGCCAGATTGCTTCAAAATCTCATAAGGCCTTCATGTGCAACATGCTATTTTTAGCATTGGCCAATATTAGGTAGTTGTCAACTCCAACAGTAGCTATTTTCGGGCAATGGAAGAGAGCCTATTTTAGGCCATAATATTTTATTATTTGTTTTAGGATTAGTTTGATTTAAAGTAGTTTTATTTCTGTTTTTGTTTAGACAGGGATAGGATAGCTTTAAAGTAGTACCTTTTGGGATATCTAATTAATATTTTTAAATCCCTTAAAGCTAGCCTTTGTGAGCTTATAAATAATTGCCTTGAGCACATAAACTCTTAATGATAGTTGAAGTCATGCTTGTGCTGCAGAAGCTATTATTTAATTGAAGTTATTGTAATTATGATTGCATGTTTGTAATTTCATGAAATAAATTGACATGTGATTACATTTAGTCAAACTTTGTATTGGTGAGATCCATCTTTCTAAATTGTCGCTTTGTATGTAGTTTAGTTCTTTATTTCAAGAAATTGTGTGGTGTTCATTCATTTAAATTCTCTCCTATTAATGTTAATTTGTTGATCTTTGATTTAGCTAGTAGTAAGCATTCATTTGTTTTCCCTTCAAATCTTTGTTTGCAACTCAATATTGGTCTTTGCTTTAGCCAGCAAGAAGTTGAATTTATTTGTTTGTGCTTGATGGTTTATCCTCCTTAACATTTGAAAATCTCACTATAGGGCTTGACTGTTAACAGTCAGACACTTCCACCCAAGGCAAAAACATAGTCAATTAGTAACTTACATATATGCAAAACCCTCATTGAAATCTTGTATAGTGTGCATAGTTGTAAATATTGCTTATAGTTTTAGTCCAGGGTTAGTTTCAGGTTTAGTTAGATCGCAGGGAATTTCCCCTTACAATTTGAAGAACAATTCTACTGTGTGTATTGTTTCATTATGCGTTGTCTTGCAAGAGACAAATTAAAATGCTAACAACATTGAAGGACCTTGAATGGTTCATAGTACCTTGGAGATATTTCTTAGATGCTTTCTTCCTAAGAGTAGTTTGTTTATAAGTTTGTAATTTAAGGAAAACATAATCTCCAACTGCAAATGTCTTTTCTGAGCATTGCTGAATGGCACGTGTCTTCATTCTATCTTGAGTTGTCTTAAGATTATCCTTGAGGGCTTGCAAAATCTGTTGACTCTTAACAATGAAACCCTGTACTGCAGGCACCCAAGTATCTTGGATACTCCAATCTATAAATGAGGGTGGACTATACCAGTACAAAGCTTGAAATGCGGTCATGCTTACATGATGGGTTGTGTTTGACCAATTTGCAGCCAAATGTAGCTACTGAAGCCATGCAACATGTAGATCAGCCATATAATTTCATAATCTCTCCAAGTCTTGTTCATAATCTCAATCTGCCCATCTGTTTGACAATGAAAGCTACTACTAAAGGACAGAGTTGTACCAGCCAATTCAAAGAGTTCTCACCAAAAATTGCTTGTGAATTTGGATCCTTGTCACTCACAATAGTCTTAGATAGTTAATGCAACTTATAAATATTTTCCATGAAATCACAACAAGTTGATGTCCTTTATGATTGAGATCAATGGGCGTAAAGTGTGCATATTTAGTTAATCGGTCAACAACCACAAATATGCAATCCTTACCATTGACCTTTTAGGAAGACCTATGATGAAATCCACGATAAATGGTTGAAGTAAGCATGAACGTTTACCAACTTCCAACTTATTCCTTTGGCATTGTTTAGAAGCTGCCACAAAATTTTGGACTTCATTCTTAAGATCTTTCTGTTTGTAGGATTTTCTAATTTTTGTTTAAATTTTAAAGAACCCAGCATGGCCATCTGATGGAGAAGAGTGATTTTCAATCATTACTTTCATCTTGAATTTTGACTTTGGACTCAAAACCACTCTTACTTGATGATAAATGAGTCCATTGCGGACAGAAGACTTGTTGTCCTTAGTTGTAGCTGCATCTGGGTCCTCCAATAGAGTAGCCATCTTATCATCCTTAGCATACTCTGCTGAAATGGACTTGAGTCCAGGAAGTCTAGATAAGGCATCAGCTACCACATTTTTGTCTCCCTTGCAATAATGAATTTCAAAGCCATATGCATGTAATTTGCTCAACCAATTAGATTGCAGCTCATTAAGCTCATGCTGTGATAAGAAGTACTTCAAAATGTTATGATCTGTTGTAACTGTAAATTGCCACAAACTAGATATTGTTTGAACTTGGACAATGCATGCATGATTGCTAGCATCTCTTTATCATAGATGGGTAACAACCCTTCTTTCTCATCTAACTTGTGGCCTTCAATGTAAAAACCTCTGCCAATAACATACAGAAAATAACTCAGAAAAACAATTGCATCCAAAAGACAAACCCAAAACTATTCTAATCAACAGACATTTTTGTATTCTTTTTAATAGTTATTCAAAACAGTACAAATTGAAGTTCATCTAAGTAATACAACTTACTAAACATGCCCACATGCAAAACTGAACACTACTGGTATTCCAAATGTCAGCCTGAATGCCAATTTACTGCTCAAGGGTTTCCATCCTCAAGAAGACTGATCTCTATGCCTGAAGGGTTTTGTTTGCAAGCCACAGCTGCTGAAACACGATGTCTAGCCTAGGAAAAGAAATGATTTTTTGTTTTTTTTCAAAGTTCTAGTGTAGCCCTTCTCCTCTTTCTAGTGCATTATATAACTCAAGCTTTCCTTTCCAGTGCACCTCAATTAGAGGCAAGACATTCCTCAAATGTTGGCAGTAACTGGGTAGTTAACTGGCAAATTAGTCCCTCAAATTAAGATAGTAAACTGGTAGGTTAGAGGCCAATAGAATGGCCTACTTGCATTATTAACAATACAATAGATAGCAACAAAAAACTTAATAAATTTCTACTCCTATGTTGGTCCTCATTCACATGAAGCTTCAGATTGTAAACTTAAACTGAATTGATAACTGCTAGGTGTTAGACCAAGTGAACTGATTCATTCCATTAATCAATTTTCCCTAATTGACAGGTATGAATAGGTGTGATACCAACGCCAACACAACCACTGTAATTGAAAGACCCAATCCTAACTAAATGCCAACAAAGACTCAGTGTTGTGGATTAAGAAGGGGACATTGCAAGTCTCCCCTCCCAGAATTTGCTTGCCCTCAAGCAAGACAAGGTTGGGTGTTCTAGGATATCAACCGACTCCCAAGTAGCATACTCCCAAGGCAACCGTTTCCACTGCACCAAGAACTTAGTTTATACTCAGTTTCGCAATTGCTCCTCTCTAGTCCCAAGTATCTACTCATGCACTAATAATAACTTTCCTTCATCATCAAGAGGTGGAGGCTCAGCTGAAGGTGTTATTTGCTATCCCATTGCCTTTTTTAAATAGGATACATGAAATGTTTTTGGGATCTGACTGTTAAGAGGAAGCTGCAACTCATAAGCCACTTCACCAATATTTTGAACTATTCTATAAGGGCAGTAGAAGTAGGTTTTGAGTTTTCCAGTTCCACTCTTTTTTCAGGAAGATTGCCTGTAAGGCTGCAACTGGAGGAAAATTATGCCTTCTACCTCAAATTGCTTCTCTGTTTGATGCTTGTTAGCATAAATTTCTTTCTGATTTTGTGCATGCCAAAGTTGGTTGTGTAGACCTGTTAAAACTTGTCTACTCTGCTCAATGAAGTTTCCTGCTACGGGTATTTGTGTCTCTAGAAGCGTTAGTTCAGTGACGGTTGGAGCATCATATCCATACAATGCTATAAAAGGGGACATCCAAATTGACATGTGGTAGGTGGTATTGTAGCAATACTCCCCTAGGTACAACCACCATACCCAAACTATTTGATGATCAGTTACAAAACTCTTAAGGTACCCATCAACTCATTTGTTCACCATCTCTGTTCGCCCATCTATTTGGGGTTGATAACTAGTGCTAGGTGTCAACTTTGTTCCCATTAATCTGAATAACTCCTACCAAAAAGCACTCATAAAATGTGCATCCCAATCGCTAACAATAGTATGGGGTAGTCCATGCAAACATAATATCTCCTTGAAGAAAATGTTTGCTACTTGAGCCTTGAATTCATTGGGAATGGAGATGAAATGTGCAAACTTCGTCAAATGATCAACAGCCACAAAGATACAATTCTTTCCCTCACTTAAAGCAAGCTTGTATTGAAGTCCATTAACATGGATTCCCATTTTTGCTAGGGAATGGGAGGTGCTGAAGTAGACCTGCTGGGCATGTGGTTTCATGTTTCATCCTTTGACACATTTCGCACTCTCGTAAATGTTGCAATGCATCCACTTTCAAGCCCTTCCAAGCATATCTAGTCCGAACTTGTTTGTAAGTTTTGAAAAATCTGGTGTGACCGGCAAGTGGAGAATTGTGAAATGCTGCAATAATTTTCTGTTTCAGTTTGGGTCTCAGCACCACAAAAATCATGTCCTTGTACAAAATAATACCATCACTTGATAGCTCTCATCCTTGTTTGAGGCAGCAATAGTACCTTCAATCAGCCTTGTAGCTAGTGGGTCTTTGGCTTACTCAGCCAACAACTCCTTCCATTCTAGTTTTGCTGAAGAAATGGCTAATAGTTCAAGTCTCTCAGTGAGTGCATCGATTACCCTAGTGTTTTTGCTGTTGATATATTTGATTTCAAAGTCATAGGCCTATAACTTGCTTACACATTTTTGCTGCTTGTCATTGAGGTCATGCTGTGATAAGAAAAACTCAAGCTGTTGTGGTCTGTACGTACTACAAAACGTCCACAAAGTAGATATTGTTTGAATGTAGCCAGTGCATGCATGACCACCAACATGTCCTTGTTGTATATAGAGAATTGACACTTTGTCTCTATCAATTTTCGACTCTCAATGATATGGGTTGTTTTTTTTTCCATAAGAACAACCCCTAGACCTTCCCCTGAAGTGTCACACTCCAACACAAAAGGTAATGAAAAATCAGGTATTGCAAGAATGGAACTAGTGCACATTACCTTCTTTAAATGGTCAAACACCTCCTGTCGTTGTGGACCAATGGAAGGCACCTTTCTTGCTCAACTTCATCAAAGGTGAGGTTAGTTATGAGAATCCTCTAATGGATCTTCTGTAGTAGCTACAAAGGCCCAAGAATCATTGTAGTTGTGTTAGTGTCCTTAGAGTAGGTGATTCTTGGATGGATTGCACCTTGGTTGGATTCATCTCTACACTTGCCCTACTGATTGTGTGTCCTTGGAACAAGATTTTCCGCATCCCAAACTCGCTTTGCTTTTCTTGGCAAAGAAGGTCTATTGTTGTAGAATAGCCAATACTATATCTGGGTGTTTTATATGTTCCTCTCATGTCCGGCGATAAATTGGTATGCCATCAAAGAACACTGGTACAAATTTCCTCAAACAAGGTCTGAAAATTTTATTCATCACTAATTGGAAGGTGGTTGGTGCATTGGTGAACTCAAAAGGCATCACCAAAAAATTGAAGTGCCCATATTGACATGAGAAAACAGTTTTAAATGTGTCCTCAAGTTTAACCCTTATTTGGTGGTACCCAGACCGCAAGTCACTTTTGAAGTATGCTACTTTATGTAACTCATTAAGTAGCTCGTCAATATGGGGTATTGGATACTTGTTCTTGATGGTTTTCTTGTTAAGGACCCTGCAATCTATACACATCCTCATCATTCCATCTTTCTTCTTCATCAGTACCATTGAAGGTGCAAATGGACTCGTGCTAAATATTCT
The DNA here is from genome assembly GCA_027924645.1 of Cunninghamia lanceolata. Lineage (NCBI taxonomy): Eukaryota > Viridiplantae > Streptophyta > Pinopsida > Cupressales > Cupressaceae > Cunninghamia > Cunninghamia lanceolata. The sequence continues at coordinate 15,524,009 of BSBN01000193.1, forward strand.
GTCCTATCTCATCCTTGAAATCACGTGAGTGTCAATAAGGAGTCACTACAACAAGTCTCATCCATGGCTCCAACTTGATATTATGTTGGAAACCCCTATTTGGTGGAAGTCTTGGAGCCATGTCCCCAAACACAAAAGCATAATTATCTAACAAAACTTGGATTTCAAGGGTATTCATCCTCCCTTGAATCCACGATACTAAGTGGTAGCCCTTAATGGTGAAGCTAGCTGCCATCCAACTCATCTAGTCCTGTATCAAAAATCTCTTTATTCGGTGAGCCAAAACCCTATGTACTGGTGCATCTGTAACACCCCTGATGGTCTTCTTTTGTTCCTTCTCCACAAAATTGAGTGTCATCATTTGATAGTTTTGTGTGAACTCACCAAGTGAATGTAGCCATTGGATGCCCAAAACCATGTGAGCTCCACCAAGTGGAATGGCATAAAAATCATGGGTGATGCTATGCCCATCTAATCCCACCTGTAACTGGCAAACAACCTGCTTGCAGGATAATGAATAACCATCTACTACTGCCACTTCAAACCCTGCAAACTCTTTAGCTTTCAATCTAAAACGAGCTACCACCTCTTGAACAATGAAGTTATGGGTCACTCTCCTATCAACAAGTGCCATTATGTGCTATCCTCCAGTCCTCCCCTTAACTCAGGAGTGATACCTCGGTGCTCCTGACAAGGATGCAATAGTAATTGGCCACTCTTCTTCCTTTGGCGACGAAAGACCTATTAGTGTGACTGTTGGCAATACCTCACCCTGTTCCACATTCTGTGTCTCTATGCCTGGCTCAAACTCTTCCTCGTCATTAGAATACACCTCAATCAAATGAACCTATCCTTTTCCCAACCACTTATTTGTTGAGTCTCAAGGTCCTTTACAGTTAAAGCATAATTGTTACCTCCACAACTCATTGCGGGTCATTCTCTTGGCTTCGGGTTCCTAAAGGTGGATCTGATCCCTTAATAACTCGTGGGTCGAGAGGGTGTAGCCCTCAATTTCTACAAAAAGGGTAATATGGAGTTCCTTGCTGCTATTGCAGTGGTGATCATAAACTCACACCCTTTGAGTTAGGCCCTTGGAAGGATCTGTTAGGTGTAGTGGTTTCTAATGTCAAGGCCCTTTTGATGGCCGCTTGTAATGAATTTGGTTCAAGGGCCTTAACTAGGCCTATGAGGGGTTATTTTAAATTTTTAATGCTTCCATGAAAAGGAATGTTAGACGCCTCTTTGACATGTTAGGTACCACCACAGGTATCCTTTGGAAATAGGCCATGTAAGCATCCATTGAGCCCTGATGTAGCAACTGATTCTTGAAATAGGTCACATAAGCTATCCTTTGGAAATAAGCCTATCTCGATGCATCAAAACTGCTCTATTTCCCAATCTCAAAGCATCACATTCAGCAACAAATGGCAAGTTGAAATTTGGAACTGTCAAAATAGGACAAGTGCACATTATTCTTTTGAAATTTGAGGTTGTCAAAGGCTTCCCTAGCTGAGTTTGACCGTTCAAATCTGTTCTTTTTGGTCAAATCAGGAAGAGGAGCAGTTACATGAGAAAATACTTTTATGAATTGGTTATAGTAGTTAATATAAACCAAAAACCCTCTCAGCTTAGTAAGTGTCCTTGGTTTTGGCCAGTATTGCTTGAATTTTAGAGTTGTGCACCTTGATTCCCTCACTAGAGATATCATGTCCTAGGTAGAGCAATTCTTTGGCATACAAGCTGTTAATCTTCATGACATTTAGGATAGTTTCAAAGTGGATTAAGCGCTCTTGCAAGTTCTTACTGTACATGATCTGTAAACTAGTATGGATATTCCACACACTAGTCACCAATTTACAGATTTCTTAGAGGATGACAAAAACTGAATTGAACTAAGCAAGATTGCAACACAAATTAGCAAATATGAGAGCACACATCACCATGAGAGTAACACAAAGTGTACATGGAGGAACCCACATTGGGGTGAAAACTCTAGCAAAATGAGAGTTTCTACTGTTAGGAATTGCATGCAGAAGATATCAATTAAATGCAGATAAAGATAGAGGAATGAAAATACACAGAAATAATAACAGCGAGAGACAATTTTTAACGTGGTTCACCCAAACTTGGGCTACATCCACCAACAGAGAGTCCAATATTATTATCCAGCAATCGAACCGATTACAACCAGCAATCCTTTGCAACTCAATACCACTGCAAATGCTACAATACAATGTCAACGGAAACCCTAACCCTTAGCCGTTTTATCAAGACTTATGTCGATTACAAAATAGGGTTTTTTATGTCGGCCAATAGAAAAAATAACTCCCGACGCCTTTATAAAATAATAGGGCACTCCCCCGTTAAATAATTTGGGGGGAAACCGTGCCGATAAAAGTGGGGAAAAATTTAACCTCCAAGTCTGATTAGGCTCCATATAACAGCATCTACGTTTGTTCCAAAATGCCAATACACAGGTCTTAAGCCTCTCAGGCTCTTTACAAGCATGAATCAAACTTTGACTCAGCTCCTATGATCCTTATTTTATTCTCCCAACCCATTGTTCTGCTATTTAGCTTATTTTAGTCACAAGAAATTTAGAAAACTGCATGCACAACTACTCTAAATCCCCAACTACAGTCCTCAATGCACATGAACTGCATACCCATGCCCAATTTGGGTTACAATTGGCTTAATATAGCCTTTACATTACAGTAGGAAGTCAAATCAACAAGATTTTGAAGAGACAAAAGAAAATTGGAATGCCATGACACAAATTTTGTGTGCGTTGGCAAAACTGTTGCCTTCCTCAGTATCGAAACCACTACTTTTAATTAAATTGCTACAAAGAATCTGCGATCGCCTTGGCGAATCCAAAACTGCCCCAACGATTCCGAAACTGCCTCGACGAATCTAGAACCACCCCAATGATTCCGAAACTGCCCTGACGAATCTAGAAGCAACCCAATGATTTTGAAACTGTCCTGATGAATCTAGAACCACCCCAACAATTCCGAAATCACCCACTATCGTGGATCGACAATTTTTTCATAGAGAGAAAAATATTTAGAGTTCATTGCTTTCTCTTTTGCCAAAGCCTGCTTGTAGATGCCCCCATACCACTTGTAGATGCCCCCATACCACTTGAAATGCTCTTTAGCATCCAAGTGCATGCTCCCTATTCCAAAACCTCTCCAAACATTGCCATGAAGTGAAAACTGGATCCTTTTTTAAGATCACACCTCAATATAGAGGCTCTTGGTCCCTAAAAGCTATAGAGACTCAATGGAAGAGGAAGGATGAACTCTCAACTAATGACACATATACCATCTCACCTTCCACTGCAAGATAACATTAACCAAAATCTGGAACACCTGTCTCCAATTGTCCACGTGATACAATGATAAAGTGCTTGAACATGGAGGGAGTTGATCAACATTATTTTTCTCCTAGGGGTTGATTCCTGTGTTCCAACTCAACATCTTTCCATGAAGATTTAGGACCTCTTTGAGCTGCTCTTTGCCTTTGTAAGCAAATAATATGAAGCTCTTTCCACCTTAGATGAGACGGTACTTATTTGCTCTCTGATAATACATCGCTTTCCGGTCATACATGTAGGGTCTACTGATCTATAAACAGGGTGATTATACCACACATTGCTATTAGGAAATGGATATGCTATGTTTGAAGAACTCAAAGCAAACATAAACTTGCACTTAAACTACTCAATAATGGAAGTTTCAACACCATTGTTTTGTGCAAATGAAATGAACACAGATCTTAACAAACACAAATGTCGAAATGAACACAATAAACATGCCGAATTGAACAAACTATTGACTTGGAGAAAACCCAATTTGGGTGAAAACATTCCCCCATTCCACTATGTAAAAGGTAGTACAGATGATTAATGAATCCAACTCGGCCTCAACAAGCTCCTTTACAAACTTTAGAGCTTTGAGTACACCAACCGTACACTCCCCTGCTAGATATAGACTTGCATACACTAGTTTAGTCCCGAAACAATGGCTTTACACACCACAAACATGAAAGCCAACCCTCTCCCAAATGTGGAGAAGCATCTTATCACCTCCTCACACTTCCCCAAAGATGAGAAGATGAAAGATCTAAAATTAAACTGAAGATGAAATGCCAAACATTCCAAATTCTGACTCACTGCCTGCACAGAGATGTGTTTGCCACTTTACTAGTGAAAAATCTCTAGGGCGAACATGTGTTCGCTGCTTCACATGATGAAGTTGCTGGGGCAAACAAGCCAAGGTTGCTAGTTCAACAACCTTCTTTGATCTAATTCTTCTAGAAGCCGTAACTTTTGCATACAGACAAAACTAGGTGCTATATTTTTTTTTAATTGCACAACTTTTTGAGAGGAATCCAAATATGCAATCATATTTAACTTTTGATTTCATCTACACACTTTATCAATAAATGTGGAACTAACAACAAACTTCATTAAACATTGTCTACTAACTAGCACATCAACACCTTCATTGATCTAACCCAAAGCATAAGGCTTGGGATGTTGATAAGTTACAAGGTCAAGTCTTTCAACCAAATCTTGGGAAATTAAGTTAGCTTGAGAACAAGATTCAAAAAGTGCATCAATCTTAACATGCTTAACTTGAATATTGACATTAAACAATGTTGCTTGAGCCAACAAATCAACTTCCTTAGTAGTGCAAGAAGCCTAGAATCCACCTTGGAAGTGCAATGAATTTGTTTACCCTTATTAATTACTACACTATCTTATTGTATAGTAGGCATAGAGTTTTTCTTACCCTTCTTACCTTGCTTATGAGGGTTCTTCTCTAGATGCAACTTCCAACTAGAGAACTCCAAATGACCATCTTTAGCACAATGATCACAATGTACATATTTCTTCTTTGAGCTCGTGGAAATTACCTTCTTTATCTTGGCTTTAGCTCCACTTATCTTTGGAGAGGATGGAGGACTATCTATCATAAGGTAATCAGCATGAGCACATGCCTCATCTATGTCCACTGGTTTGGAAAGTAACACAGACCTGCGAAGATGGCTATGAAGGCCTCCAATATACATCATCAAGACCTCCATTTGAACAGCCCTTCTTCAAAACTCACGAATGTACTCACATACTTTGCCCATCTTTTTGTTTCAAAAACTGTCATTCCGTGCATTTTCCCTCTCTATGACAAATAGGATAAAATTGTTCCCAAGAACTATTATGAGCTTGCTTTCTTGATGCCCTAAAACCAAGTTAAAGAATGCTTGCTAAAGTGTACCTCCAATTGTGCCGACCAATGGTCAAGCTCCTCTGAACCCATATCTCCTTTTAATGGAAAAATCTCAATCTTAGCCTCCAGTTTGAATATAGGTTTGCTTGGAAGACTCTTTATCACTCTTTGAAGACTCATCTTCTTCATTGGAGAGGCTTTGTATTTGTTCAACCTTTTCATGAGTGTCCTCATCAAGCTCTTCATGGTCTCCACAGATTGAGTAAGGCTTGCTATGTCTACTTCCATCTTAGAGAATCTTGTTTCAGCATCTAAATATTCCTCTTATTTTGTCATTCTTCTCAACTCACTTCTCCACCTATGTGATTCAATGCCTCTCTACAAAGGTAAAATGCAAACACTCACACCAACATATACATAGGAAAGAACTTACTATGATACCATTTGATCCATAAACTAGGATGGATATTCCATATACTAGTAACCGTTTTACAGATTTCTTAGATGACAACAAAGACTGAATTGAATGAAGCAAGATTGCAACAGAAATTAGGAAGTAAATATGAGAGCACACATCACCATGAGAGTAACAGAGTTCACCCTGGAGAAACCCATGTATGGATGAAAACTCCAGCAAAATGGGAACTTCTATTCCCTTAAACTCACTCCAAAATGGCAGTGTCAGGTCTTAAGCCTCCCACTCTCCATACAAGCATAATTCACACTCTAACTCAGCTCCTATGACCCCTATTATACTTGTCCAATCTACTGTTCTGCCACTTTGTTTATCAGTATCACAGCCACAAGGAGTTCAGAAAATTGCACACAACTACTCTAAATCCCCAACTACAGTCCTCAATGCACATGAACTGCATACCCATGCCTGATTTGGGTTACATTACAGTAGGAAGTCAAATCAACAAGAATTTGAAGGGACAAAAGGAAACTGGAACTCAATGGGACACATTTGCTGTTTGCAAGCAAAACTGTCACTTTTAATGAAATGGCCATGGTGAATCTGCGGCTGCCCTGGCGAATCTGGAACTGCCCCAGCGATTATGAAATTGCTTACTGTTGCAGACAGGCAATTTTGTCACAGAGTAAAATACTCATTTTTCACTGCTTTTTCTTTTGCCAAAGCATGCTCATAAATGCCCCACACCACCCGAAACATGCCACAGCATCCAAGTGCCTGTCCCCTGTTCCAAAACCTCTTTAAACATTGCCATGAAGTGAAAACTGGATATACCAGAACAAACTTTTTAAGGTTGGGATTAAATATCCTGTTCATGGTAGCTTGGAAAGTTGCTGGTGCATTTGTGGTCAAAATGGCATGACCAATAATTCATAGTGTCCATGATGTGTCCTAGATGCTGTCTTGTGTGTTTTCAGGTTTCATCTTGATTTGATGGTGGCCAAATCTTAAATCAATTTTTGAAAAAATAGTAGCCCTGTGAAGCTCATCAATCAGCTCATCAAATAGGAATAGGAAATCTATGTTTTATAGTCTTCTTCTTTAAAGTATGATAATCAATGCATATATGGAGAGATCCATCTTTCTTTCTTGCCAACACCATTGACACAACAAATGGAGTCTTGCTTGACGCAATGTGACCCTTACCTAGCAATTCTTGTACCATCTTTTCAATTTCACCTTTGAAGAACTTGGGATGTCTATAAGGAGTGATCATAACTGGTTTTGTACCCTTCTCCAATTCAATAATATGCAGAGATCCATCAAAAGGAGAGATCCATCTTTCTTTCTTGCCAGCACTATTGGTGCAGTAAATGGAGTCTTGCTTGACACAGTGTGACCCTATCTAGCAATTCTTGTACTATCTTTTCAATTTCACCTTTGAACAACTTGGGATGTCTAGACTATAAGGAGTGATCATAACTGGTTTTGCACCCCTTCTCCAGTTTGATAATATGCAAGAGAGTTTTCAGCCCCTGGTCCAAAATCTAAATAACATGAGTCAAGATTTGAGGGAAATAACTTAAACCATGCGGTTGCTACTACAGAACAAGAGCCATAGTCCTCTGATACCTCTATACTTATAGTGATCCTTTCGACAATCTAAACTAAAATAGACAAAAATCTTTACAATACATTCATTTCAAGAAGATTATAATTCATCTGGATCATTGTACCTTGCAAAAGTAGAAAATGAGATCATTGAAACGATAAATCTGTTCTAGACTTATTGGAACAGCCCAAGCTCTGGGATGAGCCAGTGCCAACTGGTGAAAACTGAAAACAACCAATCTTCAGGACAAACTGCTACAGCATTCTGAATATCTGATTTTCCAACTCTTTGAAATGATTATTCTCGACCCCTTATAAAGAAAGAGGGCTGAAAGGAGAACAAGAGTCTGCTTGCAGTTATCTTCCCTAATTGTCCAGTCACCTTCAGTTAATATACATAACTGAAATTCTAGGTGTATGTGCAGAACTGCTAATGCTTTTTCATTTTTCTTCCTAGTTTACACTAGTTTGGTCTATGATTTTTGTTCTGTTTGTTAATTCACTTATCAAAACTTGTGATCTGGCAACAATTTTACTGTGTTTTTAAGATGGCAATAGTATTTATCTTCCAACGGATTGTTTCTAAATCAAGCAAGTTCAATCATCCGCATGAGAAATGCTACAAGCAAATCAAATTGACTCTGAAGAGAACTCAATTTTGTCTTTTGGTGTAGATGCTTGCATTTACAGGTAAAGTTCTGCAAATGTTAATTTTTTTTAATTTAAGATTTCATGTATTAGGTCACGACTGGAAACTTTGTGTACTTAAGCCTATTATCATGATCTTATCTTCTAAGGAATTTGTCTCTTCACAAATATATTCACCTCTTGGAGTAAAACATAGCTCTCTGCTTCTGCAGTGGTGAATGTAAGGCATGCCATAACTTAAGTTGCAATAAATTCTCCTATTTTTGTTCAATTGTCTTGATCCGGATTTGATTTACTAGGCTATGCATGCAAATATCTTTGTAATTATGCCTAATATACTCAGTTTACCTGTCAAGCATTTTGTTTCTCAACAAATATACTCAGAGTAAATCCAAACACTTCCTGTAGCAATTCCCAGCATAAAGCCCAATGAAATGGTAAATAGTAAATACAATAAATGTTCCAACTTTGATCAATCTCTGTGATTTCAGATTTCATGTGATAGATCATGAATGCATATATTATTCCTAAAATCACGATCTCATGTTCTGTGTAATAAGCCCATGTGCATTAGGGGAATAAAATAGAAAAATAAATAAATGAAATAATTCTAGGATAGAAATAGATAGTTTTAGAAAGAAATTAGTCAGCAGAAGAATAATTGTACTTCAGAGGGAGACTTGAGTGGAAGCTAAATTTTAGGAGTTTAGTTGAAAATTTTGTTAAAGAATAATTCCACCTGCAAAGGACTTCCAATATTCAATAATCATTGAGCATCACACATTCCAAGTTTTTAGTCTCCTCTTCGCCATTGGTGCAGATCATATTTGTGTGGCCTCAGCTAGGTCTCTCGAGTCAATGTTAATGAGGAGGCAAAGACCATTCCATTCATCAACCTCCAATATTAAGTTAGATTGCCATGGTCATCACTTGTGATGGTGAGCAAGTCCACTAGCTTATTAGTTTCCCAATAATAGCAGGACAAGCTAATATGTTGGAAATGCTGTGATAGCATATGAATCTTGTGAAGGATATGGTTCAGCTTCCAACACGGTGTGTGACCTTTTTTCATTGCTAGGATCGTGATCTGAGAATCCCTTTTCACTTCAAGGGTTGGAACTTGTAATTGATGAGCCAACCTCATTAGGCCTTCAACCAAGGCAATAGCCTTGGCTTCATTGTGTGATCCATGGGGATAAATCTAGAAGAGGTCACAATTAGATGACTCAAATTATCCCTTATAATGCAGCCAGCACCAGCATGACCTGGGTTGCTTTTTGAGGCCCCATCAAAGTTGAGTTTCAGACTTGAGGGGGTAGGAGGGGACTACTTGACCAAGGAAAGATTGACTTCATTTCTTATTTTCCAATTCACAGGGGTAATAAATATATTATAAAATAAATTTCTTGAATTCTGCTTCTAGTGGACAAGGGAGGATTAAGATTTAATAATAATTAAAAATCTATAATTTTGCTCTTTCACGGACTCCATTGTATGGAGAAACAAATCTTTAACCTTTTTCCTCTTGTTTGCCATAGCAAAGAACTAAATACTATGCCATATTCTTCCTTTGGTGTTAAGTTAGATTAAATGTACTTTCATCCTGATGATCTTATTCTAGTCATTCCAATATTAAGCTAAATCTTATTACACTTTGGTACAGTAAGCTTATTATAAATCCTTATGTTAATAAGGTAAACTTGTAAGTCATAGTTCCATGACCTTCATTCCTTCGTAAAAATTGCAAGTCAGAGTCATAAGATGCCAAATGCTTAAAAATGTATTGATCAATTCTTGCCAATACTCCAAATTTAAGGGAGGCTGTCTAAGTCAGAATAATTGCCTGTAGTAGTACTAGGAAGGTTGTAAGGTCTAATAGCTGGCTTCTCTATTGTGAAATCAGAGGAGAGACAGCATTATAGGCTTTTCCCTTAGATTGTGCTCTACTTCAGGGGAAATTTCATTGTTTTCTCAAGTCACTGATTAATAAACTGTTTTCGTCCGAGACAGAGGATAAAAGGCTTGAACATTTCCCTTCTTAGAGATTGTATGTGATTGGGAGATGATCTTTAATAGAAAACATTCATACCCAGTCCAATTACATGTCATAGTTTAATATAGTTGAATATCTACCTGTAAATGTCCGGTAAGGAGCTAATTCAATTTCTCTGGTTTTATTATGCACCATCCCCCTTAGGATTGGTATTTCTAATTCATCCAAGATTCCAATACATGTTTAGTGAATATTCTAGCTAATCTTGCTAATATTAAATCTTACTGGCATTAATCTTAATTATATCATTAACTCTTTGAAAGGAATTGCAATCATAAGTTATCTTTCAATATAATTTCTGTGTTCTAATGATCTTTTTGGATGATGTATTATGCTTACTTATTATCTCGGACAATGTTTTGAGATGTGGGTTCTCTATTTGCCATTGAAACAAAAGAATATTTTTATTTCTGCAGGCCATTTACTTCATAAATGATGTGACAGGAGACTGAAATGTTTATATCCCAGTGTGGCTCCAAAGCTGGCCATGCTATATCTCTAGTCATGCTTAACAGGTTGCTACATTTCTACATTCGAAAACACTTGATTTTTTGTGCCTATACCCTCTGCTGATCAGAAGTCTGGCAAAAATGCTCCGCAGGTTATAAAAGAGGAATATTATTTGTCAGAACATTGCCAATCATGCACTATCGATCATTGTATGCTCGTTTGTACCTTGGGGATTTTATGCATGCTTTTGGCAAAGGTGCTCTCTGCTGATACGGAATCTTGTGTGCAGGGGACATTTCAGATCACATTGGGCTCATAAAAGAAAGCGACACCCTCTTTCACGTCAGCAGTGGTCAACTGCCTTTCTACCTGAAGGTCGTCTTGCTGATGGGGGACTTAAGGTCTTGAAACGAGTATGCAGTGGGGTATGTATCTTGTTTGCATGGGCTCTTTAGGATTCCTCTTGCCAAATAGTTAGTTATTTACACTTGAACAGTGAATGACTTTTGTATAGGCTATTTAGTATTCCTCTTGCCAAATAGTTAAGTATTTACACTTGAATCAAATGGCTTTCTTGGGGCATTTCTAAAGCGTTTGACATTAAATATATGTATTTGCATAATTTTCCTCCCAATATACATTTGGCACAATTATAGCATTATTGTTTGGCCTCTTCATTTCGACAACCATTTTAAATTTTTTGAGCCAGCAAGTCATATGCGTTACACTTACTAGCTTGTTGAGATTTTTAAATTTTGCATCTTCTCAGTTTTGGATTGCACTTCATAGTACATGCCAAAATGAACTTTGTACTGCGTATTTAATGATCCTTCATAGGCTAGTTTTTCTACAATGGGTGGTCAATTTGTTGGAAATATACTAATGTGCTCAATTCACTCTTGAACATTTTCTGGCCCATCTTATTTATTCTTCTAACTTTAAGTTTGTAGGATTAAGTTCACTCTCAATCTTAGAGAAAACAGCAAACATTCTAAGCCACCATAGGCATATTTAAACATCTTCCTTCTGTTCTCTGCAGCTTAGTATCAAGTTATCAAGTTCTTTTACACTGGCTGGTCAATTTGTTGGAAGAACATCTCTCATCTCATCTAATTTCTCCCTCCAACTTATATTTGTGGGATTAAGGTCACCAGCTCTCGTTGAGAGAACACCATAAGTCACCATAGGCATATTTAAACATCTTCCGTTCTCTGGAACTTAGTATCAAGTTATCAAATTCATTGAAATTTCAACAATAGTTTATGCACTGAAGTATATCAGATTTTACCGTTCAGTTATTTGGTCTGGGATCTTTCCATTTTGTTTCTTCTGCTTTTGATTTTCCAATAGAATTTGAATGGAGTTATGATTCTTTATCACTTGTAAATCACTTTGAAAATGCTATTTGTTTTCTTGCAACTGAAATGATATTAAATATTTTAGAGACTTTCATATCTAGGTGTGTAATTAATGTCTTGATCCTTACAAAGCATTTGCAGTCTTATTTGCTTTGTTAATTTCAGGGCATTGACTCAAGTATAAGAGCAGAAGTTTGGCCATTCCTTCTTGGAGTGTAAGCATCACTTTTCCACTGTCTTTGTTGATATGTTTGACACGACACTATTAATTATTTTGTGGATCTTATTATTTCATCCCTTTTGTTCTCCCTGGCCAAAAATTCTCAAGGGCATCTCAAGGCATCAGTTATGCTTGTCATGCTGATAAATGCTATTTGTGTTAAGTAGTAAATACAAAGGAGTTGTGTCTATCAATGAATTTGGGCTTCACATGTTGCAATTGTCAAGGTTTATTTCTGTACTTAAGGTGACAAGCTTACATGATGCTAATTTTGTGGTGATGCACTCTGTACAGATATAACTTGAAAAGCTCAAAAGAAGAAAGGGATCTAGAAAGAATTCACAGGAGGTAAGTGTAAGAATTTGGATGCTATCTCAGGCAGGAGGACATTTGCAAAATATGCAAATTATCTGGCAAAAAATATTAGTTTATCATCTAGCTGTAATACAGCTGATATATTCAAGAAAGAGTAGCACCAAAATGAATCCATGTTCATATGTTGGAAATGTTCAAGTAGATGAATTTACTATTTATGCTTGAATCAGCATATAGGATTACATTCTTTGTGGCATCTATTATTTGTGTATAAGCATTTTTAAAGCTTTTCCTTTTGAGTAATTGAAACGCTATTTTTTGAGCATGTAAGAGTTATGTGTGTTCTTATTCAGAGAGGAGTATGAGCAACTGAGAATACAGTGCCAGTATCTGCCAAGTGAAGAAAAGGGTGAGATCAGTGAGGTAATCAATTGCAGTAAAGAAGCACAGGAATTTGGATCAGAACAAGATGATGCATTTTCTCACTCAGTTAAAGATGCGGGCATGACAAATGAACCTATTTTTAGAGAAGTGGAGAGTCAAGATGAAGAGGATTTGAAGTTGGAGTCCTCTCCTGGTAATCGTTTGCAAGTAAAGTATGACACCTCATCAGATAACGAATCTGTCACTGAAGATGATCTCAAGTCAAACAAATTTTCTGATAGTCGTAAGGATGGAAATGGAAAAATTGAGGCCTTCTCAGATAATGAATCTTCAGTTGAAGATAATTCCAATCTGGACAATTTTTCTGCGACTGTAAAGGATAAGCACCAAGAAGAGAATACATCAGCAGACATTGAATACAAGGTTGACAAGATAGACAGGCTGAAGAAAACTCGTCCTCAGGCATTGGAAGATTTCAGTACGTGGCAGAGGATAATTCGTCTTGATGCTGTACGTATGAATGCAGAATGGGTACCATACTCTCCTTCCCAGGCAAATGTCACAGAAGAAGAAGCATCCAGGTTAGCTTCCCTTGTAGGATTAAAAAATGATGAGCACCTAGAACCATGTCAGAAGCATCATGCAGCAAGATTAGTTGCAATCCTTGAAACCTATGCTCTATATGACCCAGAGATTGGATATTGTCAAGGAATGAGTGATCTTCTCTCTCCTTTTGTTGCATTGATGGATGAGGATTATGAAGCCTTCTGGTGTTTTGTCCACTTTATGCATGTTGCCCGTGACAATTTTAGACTAGATGAAGTGGGTATTCGCAAGCAACTGAATATGGTGGCAAGAATCATCAAAGCTAAAGACCCACACTTGTATAAACATTTAGAGAAACTTGAAGCTGAAGATTTTTTCTTTGTGTACAGGATGGTGGTAGTGCTTTTCAGAAGAGAGCTTACATTTGAGCAGACCCTCTGTTTGTGGGAGGTCATCTGGGCAAATCAAGCAGCTGTTAGGGCAGGAATAAAGAAATCAGCTTGGAGGAAGGGTAAGCGGAGGGCTCCTCCCACCAATGATTTGTTATTGTATGCGATAGCAGCATCTGTGTTGCAAAAAAGGAATCTCATAATTGAAAAGCATACTGGAATGGATGACATTCTTAGAGAGTGCAACAGCATGGCAGGTCATTTGGATGTTTGGAAACTCCTGGATGAGGCCCATGACTTAGTGGCTGCCCTTCATGATAAAATATAATACAACAATTATTTTGGGTCATATTTTTGGTTTCTGAAATATAATCTTAGTTGAGTTGTGCTCCAAAACCCTACACACAGATGGTGCTTCGCTTTAATAGTATTAGTTTTTCCTTGGGTCTTGAATTAATATCTTTAAATAACCATTTGACTGGAAAGGTTGAATCATTATTTGTCATTTTTTGAAGACATTTAGCTTCTAGTTATATAAAATATCATGTACTATAGCTTCTAGCTTAACCTCTCTATGTTTAAAAGTGCAGGACTCTCCGAATTTGAATGGTTGTTACAGCAAATTTTGCTACATGTGATATTAAATGAATGTTTTTAAAAAAAAGTTATTGAATTTATTGTGTTCTTATGAGACTCAAAGCCGTTAAAGTACAATTCAATCAATGATGTTATACTTAGCACCAGTGGGCCCTAATTTAAGTTTCTGTTTTATAGCAACTGCCATTGCAAAGCACCACTCGTTATGCAAAAGAATAACCAATATGAAACCGTCCAACCAAATGATCATGGATGCACCCTAATTTATTTTAATTCTGTAAGATGTAGAATATGTAGGTGTCTATTCTTAGTTTTCCAGTTTTGTAATTTAGGGAAAAAATTTCAAGTGGTGATTCCTATAGAATTCCCATAAGAATATGTTTTAAGTATTATTGGAACTACAGCTCCTAGGACTCATTTTGAATCTCAACTTATATTTTTAACCTGGACAAATATCAATAAGAAATAAGAAATTAGAGCTGGGAAGCACTAGTCAATGACATTGGAAGTTTACTGTTAATGGATTGCCACACAGGGAAAAAGAAAATCTCAAGCTGATATGTTCTCTCTTGAATATTTCCCATTCTAAATTTAACTCCAATTAAGCCTTTAGAAGAAAACTTGGCGAGCTTGTTTTGGAAGATTTGTACGAGATGCTAAGGGCCATGCTACGAGTTTTTTTTTAATATATTGATTGCTATCTCAATTAAGGAATGCCTTTAGTGTACTTATCATGGAAGCAGGTTCAAAGGAGGAAGCCTATAAATTCTGCGAAGGTTAATGGAATCTATAGAGGTTCCTGCATAATCTTCTTGCTTTAATTGTCTCTTATTGCTAACAGCAATTGTCCAACGAGGTGTTTGATGGTCGTCACTCTGGTGATTCCTTTGGTGATAAGCATTTTGTATCATGATTTTTTATGATCTTTCTAAATGTGTCTATATTTATGACCTTTTCATCTCCTCCATACTGAGGATCATGGTGATAGTATTCGAGGATCTCAATGGGCTAAAGCATATTTAGATTTTGAGTCAATATACGGGCCATCGTGGATTATAACCCCTAAGAAGATTTTTGCTGGCAATATTACTACCCTATAAACTCCCGGGTTTTTTCAAAGATGGCTATAGCTTATTGCAGTTGGCATTTCCTTAAATGGCCACCCGATCCCTTGAAGACTTTTCTAATGTCAACCACAACCTAGTCCCACTATGGTATGTTGTATATATGTGGTACTTACAACATGAACACGAGGACAAGTCAAATTCATGTGGGGCAACATGAACTTGATGACAAGTCAAAAACTTTAGCTGTACCCTCCCAACTTCAATTGCGACCCCCTTCATCTTTTTCTGTGCAAATTGTAGGCCAACAACTTTTAGTGATTTTCTTAGAAATTCTGGGGATGCGTCTACCGGTTTTAATCCAACAAAAATCATAATGCAACTATCTGAAAATTTTGTGAAAAATATTGTTTTACAAAAAACACAGGTTCAGAAGCACTACAATTATGGGGCGGAACATTTTCTGACTTTTCAGTGTTGTTGCCAAGTGTTTTTGTTATCCTTCAATGGACTTAAAATCATAATGCAGTTATCTAGATTTTTTGCGAAAATTTTGCAAAAACCATATGTACAAAGTCACTACTCTTCTGGGTAGGAACATTGTCTATGACTTTTCAGTGTTGTTGCCAACATTTCATTTAAGTGTTTTTTAAATCCTTAAATGGATTTAAAATGTCCTACCTAGCTTGTATTCGAAGAGCTGAAAACTTAAGTTGGAAATGAACGTGGCACACAAAAGGGCATAATCAAATGGTTTGATATACATACACGAGAAAAAATGATAGCTATAGGGAAGGAGATTGATGTTGCAAAAGAATCAATAAAGAAGGCACATTATATTAGAAGCAATGGGTCATTAGGAGACGAACAAATTTAGATTATGAACCCAATGCTTCACCAGACCCCAATCACTTGGTTGTAAAAAACATGATTTATTATGAAGAGCAACATTTCAAACCAATGACAGATGAGTGTGGTCAAGCTTACATAGAGAAGATTCTTATATATCATGTAGTAAGGATCTTTACTCTTGAGGGTATGTCTAAATATTGTATGGTATTTTCTTTTTTTAAGAAAGGTGATTTAAGGGGAGCTTGCTTGTGGCTATCCTTGTACAAGAGAATGCAAGAATTCTTCTTGCAACCATAGGTCTAGCATTAGGTTAGCTCAAATTCTCTCTTCACACCCAACCCATCATACAAGGTTTCATAGAGATCTCTCTCCTCCGAGGTGCATGGAACCTTCTTCTCTTAAAGATAGGAGGCCCACCCACATAGAAGCAATTTGGTAGACCAACACGATAAAAGTACTTTTGAGTTGTGTCATGATCATCCTTTTAGGCATCTTATGGGTCCATCAACCCAATCCACTATTGTTTCTATCTATGCAGATGCACAACACTACAATGATAGATATAGACATGATATATACCTTCACTATGTGGACCACCCTCCCTATGATGAACATAGAAGGCCATCTTCTATAAGACCCTCCCTAGCAGGCTCTCCTAGAAGACTTCCTCCCACATGGCGTTTCCTTCATAGATCCCAACATAAGACCTTGATCTAGGATGATTCACCAATAGTGATACTTGCGCTAACATCAAGATTATTCTCATGGCTTGCAACAATTGTGGTGCTACTTCTCAAGTTTGTGGTACACCAGAGAACCTCCCAGGTGTTTGTGGCAATATAAAGACTAACACTCCATCTCTAGTAGGTTTCAACCATACTTCAACAATGGTGCAAAGCACTTGACACAGATAAAATAAATACACTCATAGTACTCATGCTTCATCCAAACATCCTATTGGTTTTACCATAGTTTCGGGAGGTTCTTGTTGGGTCCCAAAACCGCAAGTCCAAAATCCTAGAGCATATCTCCACATTCTAGGCCAGGGGTGTCGTCAGGAAGGTGAGAAAGAGGCTCATCCATAGATTTAGGATGGTTAAGGCCAACTAATGAGAGTGGGTATGCTCTCCTGCACTTCAGGCTCAGCTAGACCCAGGAGGGATATTTCTAGAGGCATGGAATAAAACATAAATTGATAACCACAACCATATCCAATGTACACTTGACCTATAATTGTCATTAGATCAAGATAGATTGGATGTATAAACCTCTAATAAAGCTGATTATTGCACCTTGCACATGCACTCACAGATGACAACATAATATCTTGCAAGATGAATCTACTTAACTTTTCATGCACAAGTTACAAGGTGCAGGCATGCATGAACATGATTTATAAAGATAATTAAAACAATTTTATAGTGCTTCAGATTGATCACTAGTTATAATATTGAATCACGAACGACATGTGGAACATAATCTACTTCTACTCCTACTACTACTACAATTAACATGACAATTGATTTGAAAAGAATAATGGCCCTTCACCAAACTAGACTGGTGCCTACTCCATTGGGCAACAAAGTCATGAACAACAAAGATGGAAAAAATGCATCTAATAAGCATCAACAAAAATAGAAATTTATTTACATACATTTCTTAGATTAAATCCCATATGATAAACATACTTAGTAACCCATAAAAGGAATGCATAAATTCATTTGCAACAAAAGAATGGCCCAACACAAAAGCTTGTATTGATTTAAAATGTTGTAATACATTATTAAATCTTGGTTACAGTCATACCAGCAAGTGTGGTAAGATAGGATGAATAACTGGGTTCAAACACCCCCCGAAACAACTACATTCTTTCATGGAGACATAATATCATATGAAGATCTGCTTTACAATATCCTAAGTTGTACCAAAAGCATTCTCACGTTTGCAAACCTGATTGGCTTTGTTTGATGCCCTAAAACTACCTGAAGCACCTGCAAATCCAAATCAGCTCAGAGACCAACTAGTTGGCTCCACAAACAACCCCTTTTACATCTTCATTTCATGTATATATAGTATTACATTTCCTATGCTGCATTCTTTTGGAGGGAAAACCAATTAGGGCACCCACACCTACCACAACAAACTCATCTACCCCATCACTCAATTCCACCTACCTCCAATATGATCAAACTTGACATTAATGGCGCTTCTGGGAGGTAGGCAGGTATTCAAAATAGATGAGCCCGTGAAAAAAAATGTTTTAAAATAGTTAAAAATTTCAATTTTGACCTTATTGGCACCTAGGGGCCCATCGGGAACTAGGTTAGAGGTTTTGGTAATTCCAAGAACCACCAGAACCGTGAACATCTTTTTCTCTCTTTTCCTCTTTGTTCCTACTTGTTGGTGATTCACCGACGATTAGGAACTAGGCGCTTGCTTCTCTTTTCCTTCTTTCTTTCCCATCCATCCTCATCTTTCTCTTTCTTCTTTCTATCGACGATTGGCCAGGAACTAGGAACTAGGAACAATTCCCGTTCCATTTTGTTGGTGAGTTCCTGCCCACTGGGAACTCATTGAAACTCTTTCTCTCATCTTCATGTTCTTCTTTGTTTTCTTTTCATGCCTTAGCGATTTTACCTCTTTCGCCAATTGAAGGGTGACTGAGAACTAGGAACATGAACCAAATGAGGTTCCTATTCTAGGTTTTCAATGATTTGTCGACAACCAGGAACAAGCGTTCCTTTGTCCTTCTTTTCTTTTATCCTTCCTTCCAACTTTTCTATGCTTTAGAAACATTTCTTCAATTCCTTGCCTCTTTTGCTTTGTCAGAGTTTGGGGCTGAAGCAGGAATTAGGAATAGGAACCAAATGAGGTTCCTATTCCAGGTTGTTGGTGATTCACCGACAACTAGGAACAAGTGCTCCATTTTGGTTCAAAGTCAGGAGGCAGGGGCTGATAGGGAACTAGGAACCATGTCGGGGGTTCCGGTGGTTTCGGGAACCATCGGAACCACCGACAAGTTCTTGACAAGCCCGAAAGGGCCAACAAAGGCCTAACTTAGGATATTTTTGATTTTTCAAGGATTTCTAAAGGCTCTTTAAACATTTTCTAAGGCATAGGAATGCAAGTTTCACAAGGGGGCATATACTTAGGACATTTTGGAGATTTTGGACACAAAACATGGCTAAAAACTGCAAGTTGGGAACCAGAAAATCTAGGTCCCAATAGGTCCAATACACCTCCAAGTCAAATCACAAAGTCCAATTCACAAAGCTTCATACAACATCGTCCTAAGTATCACTCTACAATCTTCAAACAATATATTCAATTCGACAACCAAGGTGGCACCCATGAGGCTTGTGCTATGCCAAGTCATCCGCTAGCTCATTAGGACATGCCAACATTTGGTTTAGATTTGCATTGTTAGGAGATGAGAGTCAAACCTAGGAATTGATTCCTTCTAGCCAAACAGTTTAACTTCCTAGCAACTCTTGGTGTCGAGGGCATGAATTTTGTAACAAAACATTTCTAATATAGCTTGTAAGCAATGAATCCATCAATTAGTTGATAAGAGAGAAAATAAATAACCATATACCTTTCTCAAGGGTATGCCATTTACATAAGAACAACCGATTAAAACATTAATTGTTTTAGTTCTAATCTCTCTATTTCTATCTATGTTATTCCCATTTAAATAAGCGTTCACATATGCCGTAACTCATCTAGATCCTCATTTGGAGAGTTATCCATTGGGATTCAACCCGGGCCCCAGATTAGTGGTATTAGAGTGGTTCTCTACATCTTGCATGTTCTTTTGAATGTGATTGGAGTGCCTCAGTCTTACATTGAACCTTGGGATCCATCAAATTACTTGTTGACTCATTTCAAGATGGCGAAAGCAATGTAAGAGGAGATACACACGATGATCAAGAGTGAAAGTGAAGAAGCATTCATGGACCAACGAAAATTCATGTTCAACTAGTTTGTAAAGGTCCTCAATTGGGTGGTTCCATCGGCCTTATCATCAAGTAGAGATTTTGGTGGTTGGGCTCCCCATAGGTTTAAGGTAAACCTAGGTGTTCCAGTGTTTGAGAGTGAGATCAATGCTAATGTTGTTGATAATTGAGTAGATTAGATAAAATATTACTTTTCCATGAATGAATTTTTTGATGAAGAAAAGATTAAGATTGCTGTCTTAAAAGTTTATTACTTGTTAAGAAGTGGTGGCAACTCTATGCACTTTGGGAAGAGGAATAGACAAAGGGCAAATTTGAACCAACTTAGGATCAATTCTTAGAATCCTTCATGGGTGAGTATATCTTGAAGATGCTTACAATGACCACTACATATAGTGGACACTATTGTGGTAGGTACATGGCCAATTAGTCTAGGCCATCATCAACGCCTTTCACAAGCTCTATGTGAGGCTAGGCTCATTTGAGTCAAAGCAACATAGAGTCCTCAAATATTGCAACAACCTTTGTCCAATAATCCAATCCAAATTGAAGCTGAACACGATCAAGACAATGGGTGAGGCCTACTGCTATGCAACAACCATTGAAGAGTTGAAGTAGAAGGTCAAGTGGGAGACAATCAACATGCCAAAGAAGACATCATCTTCAGACAAGAAGAAACCATTCAATACTAGTAAGTGGTATGATAGGCACAAGAGTAGCAATTATTCCAACACTAAATGCCATGCTTAGAACTTTCTCACAAAGGCGAAAGTAGGGGATGCTAATGTCAATCCCTAAAAATGTAATCATTGATGTAGAACCCAACATTTGAGTTAACATTGCACAAGCAACAACCCTCTTACCCAAGGAAGCTAAAGTAGAGTGGCTATTTTGGTCACATATGTGGGTGAAAGGGTAGCCACTAGACTTCATGATTAATGGTGGTAGTGCGAAGAATCTAATCTCTTTAGAAATAATTGAGAGATTGCAACTACCAACCATGCGTCTTCCACAACCCTACAAACTAGGATGACTTAGTTCTTGCAACACCTAAGGTATATGCATCATTTTCCTATGTTTCTTTTCATATTCTTCATCCTATTCAAGAGGAAATAGTTTGTGATGTAGTGTCGATGGAGGTTGGTAAAATATTCCTTGGGCAACCATACACGCAAGTATAACACCAATCCTAGTAGTGTAGTTGTGATAGTGAGAAATAAGAGATACTAGTTTCTTGAAGTGAATTCATGCTCAAAACCTATTCCACCAATTCCAAAAGAGATTATGCCATACAATTATATATACTTAGCATATCACACCTCACCTTCAACTAAAGACCAACCTATTCTCGCAAAGACATCAAATTATAGAAATCATGTTTACACATAATTGTTCTATGCTTGTATATATAGTTGTTAGAAAAGGTTACCTCCCATAGCAAGCCAGATGGTTCACTAAGTAATAGCTAGAAGCCAAGGCTCCACACTTGCATCTTAGACTCAATGCAATCAATAATATTACTTCATATGGATGGACGACTAATCTTAGAGGATTCACCAACAATGGTACATGTGGGAACACCAAGATCATTCTTATGGCTTCTAGGGATAGCACGACTACTTCTTAGGTCTATAGTGCACTAGAGCACCTCCTAGGTGTTAATAGCAACACAAAGATCAACTCTCCATCTCCAACAAGTGCCACACATATTCTAGTAGTGGTGCATAGCACTTGGCATGGAGAGTTGATCTTATTGATGGATATTCTTATGTGATGAGGCTAGGAATTTGGGGTTCCAATGTATTGGTATCATCATTATGCATAGCATTCAAACCCATAATTCGCCAACTTCTTCGCACAAGAAGGTTAGAATCGGGGCACCAGGTTACAAAGCCCATACAAGCTTTAGCAACACATAAGATGCACCGATATAAGAAATGAATGATGAAGAAAAAGAGGGATTTGAGTTTATGTTTAAGTGAAGCAATAATACCCCTTAATTCAAATCCAATTCTACTCAAATCCACTTGAATAGAAACAATGCTAATTCTAAATTCAAACACAATTTTCAATGCTTTTTCTAAAATGCAACAATTCAAAATTATTCCTATTTTCAATTTTCCACTGCAATGTGACAAATGAAATGTTGTAGAACAATGCCAAATCAAATTTAGGATGCAAATGACAACATAAAAATTTGAAACCAAACTATCTTTCATAAACTCTAGAATGCAACATTAACTAGGTTTTACCAAGTGTAACTTTTTCAACAATTTCTAACAATAATCATGATTCAAATGCACAATGCAACCATATGAAATGATAAATTACTAGGTAATTCTAATCAGATCTAATTCAAAAAATTAGAAAATAAGATGATTCTATGATGATATATCCTTTAAACATGCAACAAAATGACAACTATGCAAATTTCAAGTCTAGAATGCAATTTTTTCTTTTTCAATTTTCAAATGCAAGGATGTTAAAATGTTTTTGAACAATAATTAATGAAAGGTACACCAAATGCAAATGCTCTAAACAAACTTAATCAATGCAACAAGATCTAAACAACCTTCAAATCTATAAACCCTAGGGTCAAAACTAGCGAGATTTTCTATAAAAGCAAGGTTTTGATAAACCTTAGTTTGAAATTATGCAAGATTTAACTATGTATGAATGCAAAAATGAATAAAGAATTCACTCCCAATCAGATCTAGAGTGATAAACAACTCAGATTTGAAAGAAGAAGGATGCAAAAAAGTGCAAGCAATGACAGGTTCACCAAAATGTTTAGTGGAAAAGAGTGCACCTAGCCTAGAGAGTTAAACTAGGTCAAACCCTCTTCTACAAACATTAAGACACAAATTGATCTTGGATTCTACCCAAGAAGGAGAGCCACACTACAGGGGTTCTGCACTTTTGTTGTATATAGATAGATCAACCAAGTTCAACTAAAGTTAAGTGAGCAAACTAGGACTATGATCAAACCCTAAAATGATGAAGAACATACTATAACTAACTATCAAAAATGAATCTCTGTAATCAGAATGTACATCAGAGGTCAGAGGAGAATTCAGAACCTGGATTTTGTAGTAGAAATGCCCAGGACTAGGGCACTCGGGTGCCTTAGGCCTTTTCTAGGGTTACATGAAAATTTAGGTATCACCAGACCTGCACTTGTCTGATCTGCTTTCTTCCTAGAAATTAGCTCCCAAAACCTGTTCCTCTAAATTGCACACACAAAGAGAAGAAAATGTTGTACTGTGTTTAAGGGTTTGCCTTAGTCAAACTCCGTTTTGGTGTTCCCACCTCCACTACAACAATGATTAGATCCAAGAGTGCGTGCCCTAGGAGGGTAGAGGCCAGATCTACAACAATATGATGAATAATGATGATAACGCTGATGATAAACACAAGAGATATGACCTTAGTTGATGAAAATCCTACACCAACAAAGGAGAGTGATAAGGAGGGCTTCAAACTTCCTTTAAATCCTGCAAACAAACTTCAATAGTCTCCACAAGTAGATAACACTCCAAGCATGAAGAATACTTTGGCATCAAACACAATATCGCAAGATAATTCCTTCTCATAAGCTAGTGGTCATCTAGGTGTAAAATGAACCACAAAACACATTTAAATATGCATTACCGCTCACTTACAACAAATAAAACTTCATTAGGCCGACAAATATAAACTATAGAAGTGTCCTAAGCCGACACCACAAAGTGGGGTTAAAAATCCCAAGTGGGACCAAGGTGCTTGGGCACTCTGGATCTTTAGCCCATAGACTCCAGAAAGTGTCCAATTTAGCTAGTTTAGTCCAATCCTAAGTTGATTATGTTAGGTTTATTTATCAGGATCGAGATTTTCATCGTTTAGAGCTCAAAAAGTTGTTAAAATAGGTCCTGATTAACAAAGGCAACAAAATAGGTCCAATCAGGAGCTAAACTAAGTGTAAAATGCTAGTGTACACATTTTACGACTTAACAAAAACCTTGTAGCCTAGAAGGATTGGTACACTTGGGGAATGAAATAAGGCTTCCCCTAGCATTAACCTACCTACCCTAACTTATTAGTGTAGTTTGTTCGGTCCCAGGAGGTGTGAAACATAAAATATGGCTCTTGGCAACATTATGTTGAACATAAATGATGCATTTTGCAAGAATGCATCCATTGTTGGCACAATCAAACCATTCTGAGTTGACAAAAAATGAGAGGTCATTGTGGAGGGACTCAAATTCTAGTTGTAAGTCAAAACGAAACATTCTTAGGTGCCACAGACTCTGAGAACTACTCTATCACAGTTTGGTAGTTTTTGGCTCTTAGGTCTCTTAAAAGACTTTGTCGAAACCCTGTAGTCTGGAAGGATTGGCAAACTTAGGGAATAAAAAGAGGCTTTTTCTAGCATTCACCCACCCACCCTAATGTTTTGGTGTAGTCGGTTCGGCCCCAAGAGATGTGGAATACAAAATTTCACTCCTAGCACCTTTCCACTAGATGAAATTGAAGCATTTTGGAACATTGTGTTCCTTGCCAAGAAAATGAAATTGATTTATAAAATACCAAGATACATATTTGTAGGTGGACTTGACATCCACCTATACATGTAAAAAACAAAATTCCTAAGTGCCATAGTTTGAGAGAACGATCGGTCCAAATCTAGCACCATTTTTGTCTTAGGGCTCTTAAGAGACTATTTTGGTCCAATGTGGCCCATAATGATTAGGAGGCTTGGACACCAAAAATAAATCTCCCCTTGCATTCACCCACCCACCTCGACATGTTCGCACCATCAGTTCATTCCCATGAGGTGCAGAATTCAAAATTTCACTCCCAAAACTTTTCCACGTGATAAAACTGAAGCATTTGGAACATTGTGTTCCTTGCCACCACAGGAAAATAAAATTGATTTAGAAAAAAATGAGGTAGATATTTGTAGGTGGACCTGACATCCACCTATACATGAAAAGAAAACATTCCTAAATGCTACGGTTCGAGAGAATAGTCGGTCCAAAGTTTTGTACCTTTTTTGTCTTAGGGCTCTTAAGAGACTATCTAGGTCCAATGTAGCCCAAAATGATCAGTAGGCTTGGCCACTAAAAAGACACCTCCCTAGCATTCACTTGCCCACCTTGACATGTTCACATTGTTGGTTCAGTCCTAGGAGGTGCGAAATGCAAAATTTCACTCCTAGCACCTTTCCATTAGATGAAATTGAAGCATTTTGGAACATTGTGTTCCTCACCACTGAAGAGAAAATTCATTTACCACTAAACCTAATGCAACTAAGACATACATATAACCTGATGAATGTCACCATCCCTAAATCAAGCAGTCCAATAGGTGAAGAAATGCTACATTTAATTATCAACCAGGGACGTGTTTCTTAAAATGATGTCTGTACTATATGTACAGCTGGGGAATACTGGGTACCTAGTTGTGTATAGTTCTAGCAAACAAACTTAAAGCAATGCTAAAATGAAATCCAAGGAATACTGAAAGGAAATCACAAGCACATAAAGTAAACTATTGTAGGAATATAAGAGCATAGCAAACATAAACGGAATCATATATCTAGTCAATAACTAAAAACTTAACTCACAATCTAATCTAAGATTTCCAAATCTACTTACATAAGATTGAAACTAACATGGAGTAGCCTAACCGCAAGTGGGCTCTTGCTTGGGTTGACTTCTTCCTTTAGTGTTTAAATATTAAATCAACACATTCACTTCCAATCTCTATTTAAAACTAAAGCATAACAAGATGTAAATGAAAGGATAAATTCTCTATTAACTGAAATCAAACTAAATACAATACTCCTGAGAAAATCCGTGTGCTAGATATCTGGAAAGAAACATATGTATAGATGCCAACTACAATTCATAGAAGAAGAGGATTCCTTATTCTTACAGAGTTACAAATAAACTAGGAAGCAAAGGCTTTTATTAACTAGAAAGAGAATTCTAACTAAAACACTTAAAATGGAACCAACGTCATGTCCTCGAAAACATGGAGACAATTATCTTATTCTCACACGTCCTCTCTTGAAGAGCTATTATCTCATCATGATATTTCCCTTTATCTTGTCTCAGTCTTTTGAAAAGAGCAGGTTGCTACAGGTCGACTGTGCATTAAATGCGTGGCCTGTTGCAAGAATCAGCCTTTGGCTGCATGAACTCTTATAGGTGTGACTATTGAACCTTCTGCGCTTCAGTTGCAGGATGCCTATGGTGTGGCTGCATGAACTCCATGGCATGACTCATGATGGTGATCTTGGATGTTGCATGAAGAGCTAGTCCCAAAAAGTATCTAACCATAAAGATTATTACAAACATACTTACTCACATTGCATATGAAAAATAACCATTTTAACTACACAACATCCATTAAACATTATATAATTAATATAGTGCTTTAATCAAAGTATAGTATCAAGTCTTAGCCATAATCAGATAAAAGTATTAGTAGAAGGTACTTGGAAACTGGAAAAGAAGAGATAAAAAGAGGCAATTATGGGGCTCATCACACCCCCAACTTAAAGGTTTGCTTGTCCTCAAGCAAACAAGGAACTAAACAAATCAAACACTAAG
The DNA here is from genome assembly GCA_027924645.1 of Cunninghamia lanceolata. NCBI lineage: Eukaryota > Viridiplantae > Streptophyta > Pinopsida > Cupressales > Cupressaceae > Cunninghamia > Cunninghamia lanceolata. The sequence goes on from BSBN01000193.1 coordinate 15,550,697, forward strand.
GCCTAGAGTTGAGCATGAGTGCAGCTCCCCTAAAGTCATATGGATCAACATGCCCTTATTTCTCCTTCAGGAAGAATCCTCTTTGAACTTCTATGCGTTCCTACCTGCTATTGTCATCTTCTGCTCTATATGGTCACCTGCCAGTCCAGTGGGGAATATGATACCATAGAAGAGGCGGATGAAAGGTTAGTGGAAACCATGCCAGTCCCATTGCTCTAGCCAAATTGATGTACTTGTAACCCTTGCTTACTACTGCATGGAAATTATACAAAGAATGTGGCTCCTTTTGCTTCAATTCTATTGTTAATTCCTGCCACTTAGCTTTACAACTGTCAAATGCATCATTTCCTTTTTCCCTACGTAATTCTTGGTAAGCTGCATAAATGGTCCTTCGAACTCTAAGGAGCTTTGTGGCCACACTTTGAATCTTCTGCAAAACAAGCTATTCATCATCAATCTCACTAGGATCCTTCACCTCTGCCTTGATTACCAAAGCCATTGATTTTTCTCTTTCCTGATAACTTCTCATTTGCACTCCCCTGTCAAACTCATTTCTGATGAAAGAAGCGAGGGATCTGATTTGTATATCCCTAGTATAGAGAATAGGGTTCCAGTACAAGTCATAAGGAAGAACTAAATCATGCAAATAAAATTCACAAAGTTGATCTTGCAATTCTGGACAAGATGTCTTGAAGATCCAGAAAAACTTTTGTGCAGTGTCTACCAGCAATGGAAGTTACTTACAAGTTGCATAAACTAAAAAAATGAGAAATTTTTCTCTAAAAAACAATGTATATACTCTAGCAGGGGGTCTGCATTGCATGATTTGGCTAGTGAGTTCTGCCATCTTTTCTATTCTTTGCTTCAATTCATCGATTTCTTTTTCTTTTCCTTTCATCTTTTCTACAAACTATTTATCCATTTCCTTCTTCTCTTCACCCCACTTTTTTTTCATCATTCTTATTTCTTTATCCCTCTTCCATAACAAATACTCAATTGTAGGACCATTTGTTTGTGTGGCTGCATGATGGCTAGAATGATCGGTTGAAGTGAAAGGAATGTTATGCCCTATAACCAACAATGTTTCTTCTTCATTGTTGTACCCAATCAAAACTTTTTCCTCATCATCAAAGTTGTATGTATTGTTCAAGTTGTTGCATCGTTATGACTAGTCCAAATGTCGAGTTGTCCTGTTTAAATCACTCGTTCAAGTATCATACGTCATGTCAAATCATAACGTCGAAGTCAAAGTTGTGTCTTCAAGTCGTCAAATATTGAAATATCATGTCATATGGTAAAAAATCGTAATTTGTTATGTCAATATCTGAACGGTCTAGTCAAAATTCGTCTAAGTATACATTGTCGTATTCATCGTGTCGTTAGGTTCAAATTCCTATGTCGTATTGTCAAGTAATTTTTCTCATAATCCAAAGTGACTAGTATTTGTTGATTTGTATTATGTCCGTAAAATTTTATTTTATTTTATTCATAATTAATAATGTAAATTATTTATTAAATTAAAATTAAAATTTATTCGTTTTTGTGTTAAGTGTCAAATTTAAAAATCCATAAAAAACAAAAAAAAAAGTTATTATTTTTAATATTATTATTAATTCTTATTAATGATATTATTAAAATAATAATTTAAAAATCTTAAAAATAAAAAAATTAAAAAAACAAAATTATTGTTTTTTAATAAATAATTATTATTTAAAATTATAATTTTAAAAAAATCAAATAAAAATTTATTGTTTTATTAATATTGATAGTTATTATTAAAATAACAATAATCTAAAATTAAAGAAAAAGCGCATATGAAAAGAATTTCACTAGGGCGTTAAAAATAAAATCAAAGTCATGCAAAATATAAAACAAAGGCTAAAAATAAAATGAAACGCTTCATATAAAATAAGGCAAAAACATTGAAAATAAAATAAAAACAATAAAACAATCAAAGCGCTTGGTTGAAGAAAATGCTCGACACAGAAGAAAAAATGCTTCATAAAGCATTCAAATGAGCTTAGAAGTGCTTCAACGTGCCAGTAAAGGATTTCAGAGGAAATTGTCTTCAAAATCTCAAACGTACACAATACAAGGAGAATTCCAAACACCTACTTCATTCCAAACACTCAGAAAATAGGGAAAATCTTGCCAAAGCCTATCATTAGATGTCCATACTACTCATCCAACGTGGTTCACTGAAAGGATGGAACAAAAAAAATCTCATATTCAAACAGTCAGCATCAGAAGAAAATCACACCTTCATCAGAAAATCGCATGGGAAAAAGGATGGAGTGCCCATTGGGAGTTTTATATGCCTCATACCAAGGATCTGAGCCATTCTCCATAGTCCACGTGCATTTAAAAAGAACAAAATCAACAAAGAAAATCGAAGACTTCAAAATTTTGGCATTCCATAAAGATCAAAAGCCTAAATCAAACATATCTAAATGTCTTCAAATGACATTCAATGCCTATTTATGGAAATCACACCTCTTACAGGTGTTTTCAACATCAACATTCAAGTCTTACATCCCATCTGCCCAATTCAAAACAACATGAAGACTTCACGCCACCATGGATGAGATTCACACCATGCTTGAACTTGCTAAGGAGAGTAGTTTGCAATTTTAGTCAATGAAAAAGGCAAAACAAATGCATCCATTTTCAAGCGCCTCATTCATTCATGGCTTGGAAGCAATCCAGTCTCAAGGAGGGTGTATCATGTCCAATCAGCACACAAAAGTAATAAAAGTCTTGAGTCATCAAAGAAGGACCAACAGATAAGACTCTAAAACGCACTAGATCAGCTAATGAAGACACGCCAACAAATAGTAAAAAAAATGCCTCCACAAAGTCTTTTGCACACTAGTTCAAAGGGTGGGAACACTCTTATAAAGGAGATGTTTCTCATGAAGTGTTAGTTTTGAAGAATGCGCATGCTTCAGTCACATGAAGTCAAAATGTCTCACACCTCACCAATACATCCAAAGGGTGACTAAAAGAATTGAAGGATGCAAAAAGAATGTACACACATGGGCATGTTTGAAATAAACTAAAAATTAGATTCTTCTTTGGGTCCGCTAGAACTCTAGTTGAAGTGCTTAAAATAGGCAATTCATTTTAGTTATATATGGAAGCTTCCCTTCAAACAGAAGACATGCCTCTCAAAACAGAAGATAATGATATTTTTAAAGTTCAAACTTGCATGTTTGCACGTCAATTGGACTTCAGTTACATGATTTTAGTTTCAATTTAAGTGGAGCAGATCAATTGTAATAAAATTGCATTTGATGCAATCAGTTAGAGTTCAGTTAGGATTTAGTTCATTTTTCATGCAATTGCTTTGCAAGTAGTATAAATAAGTGCTTTTGCACAAGCACAAAAGAGGGGATTTTTCGAAATAGATTTTAAAATTCAACTTCATTGTTATTTAGCTTTTTTTGAAGCTTTTAGCAATTAGCTTTTTCATTATTTAGTATTCAGTATTTAGAACAACTATGTTGTATTCAATCAATGAATAAAAAGCAAGGACAATTCTCTTGCCTCATTTGTTTAGATTGTCACTCGTATATTCACCTGATCATGTTCTTGTTTATTCATCTAATGAATTCCAGTACGCTTGATTTGCTTCCAAGTATCCATTGAAACATGTTATTCGTGCTAAGGGCTAAGTTGATTCAACAACCCTGCAAACTTTGTGTCGCAGGTAAAATTATAAGTCGTATCTTTGCATCGTCTTATAGTTGATTTAATCTTGGTGTTTGTGTTTAAGTGTTATTCAATCCAATTCAAGTGTACTTGCCCTACTCAGCCTCTGAATTTAGCTGAGTAGCGTAAGTGTATAGCCTAGGTCTCGTTTTCAGTCAAAAAACACAAAAACCTTTGCTTCATTGTTGAGTGTGCATCTCAACCTTTCCCCTGCATACCCAAAAATATTACAAATTTCTCTTTTATTCAATATAAGTATGAAAAACCCCTGAAAAGCCTGTTCATATTGTATAGTTTTTAGTTAAGTTTTATTTTACAGGGAGCCTTCCCTACAAATTCAAAGAGCGGTTCTACTACACAACTGTCCGTTTTGCTTTCACATCGAAACTTGGTGTGAAATAAAAAGCTAACAGTTTTTGGCGACTCCACTGGGGAATGACATAAGACCTCTGTCTTATCCATTACAAAATTCATAAAGATCCAGAGTCCACATATTTTTCTAGTTTCAAAGAAGACTTCCTATGGCAGATCAAGAAGGCAATCACGTCAACAATAATCGCCCACCTCGGCCATGGGGAAATCAGATCAGTTCATTGGCACTAGCCAAAAATCATGAGCTTCCTGAAGGATCAAGAAATTTTTTTCTGAAGTTTCATGGTGATGGCAAGAAGCATCTTGATGAGCACATTTCTACCTTCACGACTACTTGTGGGATTCTTGGTGTTGCACATGAAGATGTTGCAGTTCACTTATTGTTGGAAAGCTTGCGAGGCACAACAACGAAATGGTTTAATCACCTTGCTGCTAGTTCAATCACAAGTTGGGAGTTGATGAGTGAGAAATTTTTCGCCTATTTCAAGCCTACAGAATACAACCATGTCTTATTTGCACAACTATCAAACATCAAGAAAGACAAAAGTGAGTTTATGCAAGAGTTCGTGGCCAAGTTCAACCATCTGGTTGGCAAAGTTGTGAACACCTCGAATCCTTCATTAGAAATTCTGCTAAGTTGTTTCACAAATGCACAATCTTCAGAAGTTTCTATCTCAAGCAAAGACACTACAGAACTACAAGAATCTCAAGAGTATGCCATTGAATTAGAAGATCATATGATCAAGTTTCAGGAAAGATCTAGAGAAATTCAATCAAGCCATTGGTGCCCTTGAACGTTGTATCGCTTTGGCAAGTTTCATCTCCTTCAAGTATACAAGATTCTTTCATTAACTATGTCAGTGATCAACCCACTTCACCCATGCATTAAGTGGCAAATGTATCTTCTGCAATACAAATCTATTTCTTGTTTCATACAACGAGCGGACATGATGGAGAAAATTATCTTGAAATGAGAAGATTCATGCAAGTTTTAAAAGCATCAAGTGAAAATCAAGGATTAACGGATGGTCCTGAATGTCTTTTTGACAAATTCGATGGCGGCTCTATGAAGGGATTTACCCAATGTAAATATAATTTAAGAAGGAATGATTTTCATAATCATTTTTCAAATGACCACACTTGTCTACATAGTCAAAATCTAGAAATAGAACAAGAATTAGACGCTGAAGTTTTGCCTATTTTGCACCCATGTTTTGAGGTGAAGAAGGATTGTTGACATAAGAGGAACCTAATGTAATGAAAGTGTTGCATATTTTCTCTAAGGATGAAGAAGTATGACAAACCTCTCAGGATTAGAGTTGCAAGGAAGTCATAGAGAGCAATGGTGAATCCAATTTGTTCTTATCTTCTTTTGAAGGTTGGTTTGAAGAACCTGCATCAGATGCAACCAAAGGAGGTGACCAAGATTCCCTTTCTAAGGACTTTTCAACTTCGAAGATAGAAGTTTCCGCAAGTGCTAATGATCAACAATCTCAGTTGATGTTAGGAGCAGAGACCAGGATTTGGTCATCAGGAGTTGGTGTTTTCACTCAAGACATCAAAGAAGCATTGCAGTTGGAGCAAGAGAGAAATTTTCTTCATGCTGAAGATGATTCATCCTTGGAGGAATTTATCAAATCCGAAGATCATATGGAAGATTCATCATTAGATCTCGATAGTTTTATATATCACTTGGCAAGTGAATCTTCAGTAGAGGATACTATAAAATTTATTTTGCAATTTATCTCATCTTCATCTTTGCCTCCAAAAAATTTCATACACACTGGTGAAGATGACAATGCGAGATCTTCAGAGGTTATCCATGAACCTATGTAAGAAAAAGACATGACAGATATGACCAAGTCAACACAAGATGTAACATGTGAAGAAGCTCTTAGAGAAGAAAATGTCATGGAATATTCAATCTTGGTCACTGAAGAGAATCATGTGGAAAAATTAGAAATTCTTGACAAGTGTGTGGTGAGATATACCATAGGTGAAATCAATCAAGCAGATGAAGAGAAACACAAAGCTTAGAATCCGTCTTTGATTCTACTTGCATGCTACCAGATATTCACATTCATGTTCTCAAGGACTCATTCATTGAAGTTGATTGCTCCATGGAAGCTGACGAGACTCAAAATGATGAATAGCGAAGTGAGCTACTAGATGAAGATGTTATTCAGCAAGTGTACTTTGGTGATGATTAGGTTCTTGGGGACTCAGACCTTGATGATCTATCAAATTCTGATTCTAAAGATTGGATAGACAAAGACATAGTTGAAGAGGATCATGAAGAAGTACCTGAATCACTAGAAAAACTGTTGTTGACAGTTGTGGATCCTGTAAGTCAAGAACCAGTGATGGAAATTCTATATGAACAACTCCAAACTTTCCAAAGGATGATACATTGACTAAGTTCAAGGTTGCATATGTTGAAGACATGGATGAAGAACGTCAAGTTCTATATGTGGTGGTTACCATTCCCACAAGCATACTTTGTCCACAGTACTTCGCTTCATACCTTCAAAAGGAGGTTTTGTACCTTCACCTGTTGTAGAGGTTTTTCGCTATGGAAGAAGATGATCTACCAGAGCTCATGCGCATTAATTAGTTCATCATGAACTTCTCATGGCATGAGCATGTCTAGCCACCTGAATCATGCATCTTCGAGAAGGTGTTGCAGAGGAAGAAAGACTATGTGCTGCCAAGACAAATTTCCTAGCTTAGGAGCAGAGGCTCTTATTTTTCTGAACCTGTTGATGGTTTTGTGTAACATTTTTTATTTTCCTTGTTCTCACTCTAAAAAAGAGCGTTTGTGTGTGTCTCACTGTGTTTGTGTTGTGTTTCCTTGATCAATTTTGTTAAATGTTATGTTAGGTGATTTAGGAACGTTGTGTTTTGTTAGGTGCTTTAGGAATGTTATTTTTAGGTGATTTAGACTTGTTTTGACTCTATTGCTCAACTGATAAGGCACTGGTCTACATGCAAAATCCAAAGATTCTGATGTTCTCCTACATCATAAGTATACACTATGGTCCCTAGACAGAGCCAATTGTTGTACCCAATCAAAACTTTTCCTCATCAACAAAGTTGTATGTATCATTTGAGTTGTTCCATCATTATGACTAGTCCAAATGTTGAGTTGTCCTATTTAAATCATCCGTTCAACTATCATATCATCATGTCAAATCATAATTTTGAAGTCAAAGTTATGTCTTCAAGTCGTCAAATATCAAAATATCATGTCATATGGTCAAAATTCGTAATTCGTTATGTCAATATCCAAACGGTCTAGTCAAAATTCATCTAAGTACACATTGTCGTATTCGTCATGTCGTTAGGTTCAAATTCCTATATCGTATTGTCAAGAAATTTTTGTCATAGTCTAAAATGACTAGTGTTTGTTGATTTCTATTATGTCCGTAAAATTTCATTTTATTTTATTCATAATTAATTAATTATTTATTAAATTAAAATTAAAATTTATTCATTTTTGTGTTAAGTGCCAAATTTAAAAATCCATAAAAAATTGAAAAATATTATTATTTTTAATATTTTTTGATTGATCAAAATGACACTAAAGGGGCCATACCCAAATACATAAGAAACTTGAATTAACTTAACGAGCACAAAATACAGTTAACAAACCTAGCCAAAAAAACATCATCGAACTACCAAAAAATCAACCATCTTCCCTGCATCTTTAGCTGCCACTGGTATCCCCTCTAGCATCTTCTTCTATCTCCTCGGTGGCCTCCAGAGCAGGTAAGGCGAGCATCCTCGGGACACCCCAGATTTGATAAAAACTAGTGATCTCTTTTAGCTCAACACTATTCCCTTTGACCACCACTATTCTTGATTTCCTATCCTCCCCGACACTCCACACAATGAAGGGTATCCACGGGTTGTTGTAGTTCCATGTGAGCATTGGTCAAATCCCTCCCTGTGGATGGAGACCTAGCCTGGGCACCGCCTGCTGCAAAATTCTCTCCAAACCAATTCTTCAGTAGGCCTTGATGAACTTCTGCATCAGCCACTTTGCCACCTCCCTCTCCTCACGAGCTTGTAGAAACTAGGCAAGCATCATCAAGGCCAAATTGATGTTGACCCTAAATTTGTTTTCTGTTAATAAGAAGTGAGCCCCCATGATTCCTTTCACCACCTCCATTGATTCTGTGCCATTGACATTGAAGACCATCTTGAGGCGTTGGTCTGAAACTCTGCCTTTGAAGGCCATCTGCCTCTCCTTCTCCTCCAGACAAATTGTAGTCTCAATGTTTCTCTACCAAGGAAAGTAGCTCGACCTCCAATTTAAAACTTGCCCACCATCATCGTCCTAAGCCTACTAACAGACCATTAATATCCATCCCCACTGAAATAACTTTGCCCTCCCTCACTCCTGTGAGGTCTCTTGAAACGTCCCTCCCCAGTCCTTGATATCCTCCTAAACCATCGATAGCAAGATTTGAAAGTTTATCGGCCTCCCCATTCCCTTCTCGGTAGATGTAGGTGAGTTTGAAATCCTCTAGGCAATTAATATCCTCCCAAATTCAATTTATGAAACTCTAAATTTTCCAGTTCGGTGTCGCCTTTTTTCGGATGGCATTGATAATGATCAAGGAATCTCCTTCCAAATGTAGTCTAGTAAAACCCAACCTTCTGCCCACTTCGAGCCCCATCCATGCCGCTTGAACCTCTGCCTCATTGTTCGTTCCAACCAGCAGTGCTCTTGCCTCCTCCGCCAGTATCTTCCTTGTATGATCTCGTAGAATGCACCCCACTCCCGATCGACTTGGGTTGCCCCTAAAGGCCTCGTCGAAATTCACTTTAACCCAACCTTCTTCCAGTGGTTGCCACTTCACATCTTTCCTCGGATGGTTAGAGGGATCAACTCGGGGCAACCCATAAATAGGGATTATTATTTTTAATATTATTATTAATTCTTATTAATGATATTATTAAAATAATAGTTTAAAATCTTAAAAAAAAAATTATAAAACAAAATTATTATTTTTTAATTAATAATAATTATTATTTAAAATGATAATTAAAAAAATCAAATAAAAATTTATTGTTTTATTAATATTGATAATTATTCTTAAACTAATAATAATCTAAAATAAATAAATAAAAAGCGCATATGAAAAGAATTTCACTAGGGTGTTAAAAATAAAATCAAAGTCATGCAAAATAAAAAAACCAAGGCTAAAAATAAAATGAAATGCTTCATATATAAAATAAGGCAAAAACATTGAAAATAAAAACAAACAAACAAACAAAACGCTTGATTGAAGAAAATGCTCGACACAGAAGAAAAAACACTTCATAAAGCATTCAAACATGCTTAGAAGTGCTTCAATCTGCACCTTTCAGCTTCAACGTGCCTGCAAGCGCACACTTCAGCTCCCAAGGATTATATAAAAAATCTCATATTCAAACAGTCAACATTAGAAGAAAATCACACCTTCATCAGAAAATCACATGGGAAAAAGGATGGAGCACCTATTTGGAGTTTTATACGCCTCATACCAAGGATTTGAGCCATTCTCCATAGTCCACGTGCCTTTAAAAAGGACAAAATCAACAAAGAAAATCAAAGACTTTAAAATTTCAGCACTCCATGAAGATCAAAAGCCTAAATCAGACATATCTAAAGGTCTTCAAATGGAATTCAACGCCTATTTACGGAAATCATGCCTCTTATAGGTGTTTTCAGCATCAACATTCATGTCTTACATCCCATCCATCCAGTTCAATACAACATCAAGACTTCATGCCACCATGGATGAGATTCATGCCATTCTTCACCTTGCTAAGGAGAGTAGTTTGCAATTTCAGTCAACAAAAAAGGCAAAACAAATGCATCCATTTTCAAGCGCCTCATTCATTCATGGATTGGTAGTATTCTAGTCTCAAGGAGGGTGTATCATGTCCAATCAACACACAAAATTAATAAAAGTCCGAGTCATCAAAGGACCAACAGAGAAGACTCTAAAGTGCGTTAGATCAGCTAATGAAGACACACCAACAAATAGTAAAAAAATGCCTCCACAAAGCCTTTCGTACGCTAGGTCAAAGGTTGGAAACACTCTCAGAAAGGAGATGTTTCTCATGAAGTGTTAGTTTTGAAGAATGCACATGCTTCAGTCACATGAAGTCTAAATGTCTCACACTTCACCAACAGATACAAAGTGTGACTAAAAGAACTGAAGGATGCAAAAACAATGGTTGCACATGTGCATGTTTGAAATAAACTAAAAATTAGATTCTTCTTTGGGTCCTCTAGAACTCCAGTTGAAGCGCTTAAAATAGGCAATTCATTTCAATTACATATGGAAGCTTCCCTTCATGCAGAAGACATGCCTCTCAAAACAAAAGATAATAATATTTTTAAAGTTCAAACTTGCATGTTTGCATGTCAGTTGGACTTCAGTTGCATGATTTTAGTTTCAATTTAAGTGAAGCAGATCAATTGTAATAAAATTGCATTTGATGTAATCAGTTAGGGTTTAGTTATTTTTTCATGCAATTGCTTTGCAAGTAATATAAATAAGTGCTTTTGCACAAGCACAAAAGGGGGATTTTAGAGATAGATTTTATAATTCAATTTCATTGTTATTTAGCTTTTTTTGAGGCTTTTAGCAATTAGCTTTTTGATTATTCAGTATTCAATGTTCAGAACAGTTGTGTTGTATTCAATCAATGAATAAAAAGCAAGGACAATTCTCATACCTCATTTTCTTAGATTGTCACTCTCGTATATTCACCTGATCGTGTTCTTGTTTATTCATTTAATGGATTTCAGTATGCATGTTTTACTTCCAAGTATCCATTGAAATATGTTATTCGTGCTGAGGGTTAAGTTGATTCAACAAACCTACAAACTTTGTGTCATAGTTAAAATTATGTCGTATCTTTGCATCGTCTGATAGTTGATTTAATCTTGGTGTTCGTGTTTAAGTGTTCAATTCAATTCAAGTGTACTTGCCCTACTCAGCATTTGAATTTAGCTGAGTAGCATAAGTGTATAGCCTAGGTCCTGTTTTCAGTCAAAAAACACAAAAAAAATTTCTCCATTGTTGAATGTGCATCTTAGCCTTTTCACATGCTGCATACCCAAAAATATTGCAAATTCCCCTTTTATTCAGTATAATTATGAAAAACCCCTGAAAAGCCTATTCATATTTTATAGTTTTTATTTAAGTTTTATTTTACACGGAGCTTCCCCTACAAATTCAAAAGAGTGGTTCTACTGCACATCTATCCATTTTGCTTTCACATAGAAAGGTGTGAAATAAAATGCTAACATTCATTTACCTCTACTTCTTCATTGATTTCTTCCATAGCCACCTCGACTAACCTATGTAATTCACTACTGCCTTGCTCTTTTGCCCTTAATTCTGCTTGCAACTGTTGATTAGCAATTACTTGCTCCTCCAGATGTTTGCTTAATAAACTTATCTTTCGAAGGGCGGTTTGGAGTTCCTCTTCATCCTCTGTTTCCATATCAACAGAGACCATCCCCTAACCTTTATTGTGCCCAATGAATTCAAAGGAAGATGAAGTAGAATCTCCTATAGGGTCAAATTCTAGGGTGCTTGACACATTTTGTTCATCCTTATAGACAAACATGTCTCCACTTTCAAAATTGGTGTCAATATCTAATAGCACCACTTTAGGTTTTGGAATTGTAGGTTTGGTTTGTGCCCTTTTTGTTTTAATGCAGTGTGAACACCTAGGCTTTTTAGCTGGTGGATATTTAACCATTTTGGCCTTCTTTTTACTTACTTTTGGCAAGGAAGGGGATAAATTTTGTTTCCCTTTTGACCTAGTAGCAGAAGAGGGTAAAGGTTGCTCATGGATAGGTGGAATATCTTTAGAAAAAAGTACTTGATCTTCACATGTAGGTGAAATAGGTTCTAGTGGGGTTTCAATCACATGGGATAAAGTTTCAAATGCAACAGATGGAGTTCAAGGTTCAAGAGATGAAGTTACATGCACAGGGGTTCCTATAGGATTAGGTGTAGAAGTTGCAGGGCTCTTCGAGGGTGCTGCAGGGTCATAGGTTGACATCGCATTCCCTTAAGAAGAAGTTGCATGCTTAGTAGCTGATGTTGCATGTTCTTCAGATAGTGCTACATGAGCACAGGATGTTGATGGATATTCAACATAAGGTGTTGCCTATACTTCTTGCAAATTCTATCCTCTTTCTCCCTATACATCCTCTACTTATTGCACCTTATTCATTTTCATTCTAAGCCTTTGGCCATGCGGCCCTACATTAGGAATTTCTCTAATATGACACAAACCCAAAAATACTTCCCATAACACATAAGGAAACTGGTCACTCAAACCCTTTTTCACTAACAACTGAATAAGTGCATGATGAGACAGTGTAACTGTAGTCCCTTTCTGATATTCACTTGCCATTTTCTTTAATAGATTAAATAGAAAATTGGGAACATTGACAATTCTTCCATGTCATAGATGGTTTAACAACTTAAAACATATAATATTAAGATAAGATTGCCTAACTTCGCAGGTTAAATATTTGATGATGTATGTGGCTACTTGTGCCCATTGCGGATTGAGTGATATGCGCTGAGTCCCCTACGAAGTGACCTCAAGATGCTCAATTTTTTTTAAAAAATCATTCCTAGCAGCTGCTGCATCACCTCTCTATGGAAAATTCTCCCCAATTGTCGGTAGATCTGTTACCTCTGCTATGGCTGCTTCTAAAATATCCACACTCAATCCTTTGACTACTGCCCGTGCATTATTCCAAGTACTTGCAAATTTTGTAGATATATCCTCATCGTACCCATCAAGTCTCTGGAAATAAGCAAACTACCCAGCCTATCAGAATATGGCCAGAGATTCTGCATCATTCACCAAGACTGTGTAAACTGTAGGCTCTCTTCTTCCTAAATCATCCCCCATTCTTCGTGTCAACCTTAGTCAATTTCCCATTAGCTAAAAGAAAGACACAATTGTTGTTAGCTTAATTACGACAGAGGGTTTTACAGACAGGTAGTCTTAAACTGCAATGTGGTTTGTTTTTGAAACTTAGAATACTATGGGTTTGCTATTGGATATTCACAATAAATGCAATAATTTTAACATTAAGTTCAAATAATGATGCATGCTTGAACATTAACATCACATGATGTTGCATGCATACGAACATCAACAACTCACTAGGTGATGGTGTTGGCAGGTAAAAGATCGTACAATATGATATGGCTTGGCAGACATCAATTAATAGTTGAAAAATAGGCATAAATAGTAGTCAACAAGAGTACTACCACCCCCCAATTAAGTATAGGACATATCCTCATGATTGACTCTGTTTGAAATGATAGGAAATAACAAGGTAACATGACTTGGTTACATGAAATAATAAAGCACATTATTAATTATTATGTCACATTAAATGTTACATAAATAAAAATAATTATAATTTAATGCGAATAGAGGAAACGTAGTTACAATACCTTGTATGACATGTTGTAATGATGTGCTAATGGTGACTGGTGATAGAGGAGATATCGGTAGGTTGGTGATCAAGTTGCTTATTGATGATGATTGCTTATGGATGTGATAGATGTGATGGGTTTGTCAATGCACATGTACAGGTTTATTAAATGCGATGGCGGTGGTATATGTGACAGGAAAATGCAACGTGAGGCTACATGAAGCGGTCAAGGTATTTGGACAAGATTCCTAAGGAAGTGTTGCTATAGGAATCTTGGTGTAGGAAGGGACGTGACTATTGCAGAAAAGTAGTTTTACAAGTTATAGGAGGGAATTGGAGGATTTTGGAGAAGGATAGGTAGGTGGACTACAAACTATGGATGCTAATATTGTAGGAAAGAACACATGTTACTGCATGAAAACAAATATAGAATGTAATAGGCTATAGGGAATGATGATGCATGGTGCAACAGGTGATTTTGCAGGATAAGTGACTCACAAAACTCATGGGAAAGAAGGTGTGCAAGTAAACTTGCATTATTAGGGAATAATTGATAGAACCCAAAGGGTTTTCACTATCAAGTTTATTGATTTTTTTTGTGTGTATGTACATATTGAAGTTATATCTGAGAGATGATAGGGTCTGAGCTGTAAGGCTCATTCTTTGGTTGATGTTGTGCTGTTACTATCTCCATATGATTGTCTTTGCTATCTACTACATGAATCGATCTTTGTTAAGTGGATTTTTATAGAGATTTAGGAAATGGCCATTGACCATCAGAGAGAACCTGACATGATCAATGGTGATTAACTTAACTACCCCATTTGGAAACACTTCAACTATCTCACAGGGACCTAGCCATCGTGTTTGTAGTTTCCCTTTTTGATCTTTATAGCAAGAGTCATATAGAAGTGCCCAATCAGTGGGCTAAAATTGTCTAGTCTTTATAAACTTATCATGCCACTTGATTTGTTTCTTTTGCACATTTCTATATGATGAAAAGCCTCTTTCCTAAATTCATCCAAGGCATTTAGCTAAGTTATCCTTTCATGTTGTGTAAAGATCTATTCCTAGCTCCAATGTTGTCCATAGGGTTTGATGTTCAAATTCAATAGGTAAAATTATTGTTTTACCATATACCAACTCATAAGGTGTACATCCTATGGTGATCTTCCATGTTGTTCTATAGGCCCAAACTGCTTGAGGAAGGTGGTTCACCTAATCTCTTTTATACAGAGCTACAATTTTGGTTAGAATAGCCTCAATTTCTATGTTGGTGACCACTAATTGTCCATTGGACTGTGGATGGTAAGGTGTAGATTTCTTGTGATGAAGAGCATATTCTTTGACAAGTACAACAATCAACTTAGAAGTGAATCGTGGTCCTTGGTCAATACCAATCTCCTTAGGCACTCCATATCTGGTGAATATTTCCTCATAATGGAATCTTGACACCTTCTCATCTCTTGCATGTGTTAGAGGCTTAACTTCTACTCACTTTGTTAGGTAGTCAGTGCAAACCAGAATGTATTATTTGTTGTTTAACGGGATCAATGGGCCCTATAAAGTCTAGACCCCATTTTTCAAAAGCTTCTTGCACTAGCTAAGGCTGCAAGGGCATTTCATCTATCTTAGTTGGTCTACCCATTCTTTGACAATGGTCACATCTTCTGGTGTAGGCAATTTCATCCTTATGCAATGTTGGCCAATAATACTCGGTCTTCAAGATCTTGAATGTTGTCCTCTTTGCTGCAAAGTGCCCTTGACAAGGCTCATCATGGAAGGATTTCAAAATATCATAAACCTCATCTTCTTTGATACATTTTCTCATGATTTTATCAGGTCTAGTGTAGAACATGTATCCAACAATCCATGAGAAGGGAAGACTCTTTTCTACTAGTTGTTTCTTTTCTCTTAGTGAGAAGTGAGGTGTTTTTTTTTTCCTACAACCAAATAGTTAGCAATATATGCATACCAAGGGAGCTACACAGTCAATGCAAACAAATGTTCATCCAGAAATGAGTCATCAATAATAGGTTCCTCTGCATTACATGTCAATCTAGAAAGGAAATATGCTACAACATTTTCTTTTCTTGGTTTATCAGTAATTGTTATATCAAACTCTTGAAGTAGCAACAACCACCTAACCAATCTATCAATGACTATAGGTTTGTTTATTAAGTACCTAATTGTTACATGGTTAGTGTGGACAAAGATAGGATAACCTGTTATATAATGCCTAAATTTATTAATTACATAGACCACAACTAAGAGCTCTTTCTTAGTGACAATATAATTTAGCTCTACTGCTTGGAGGTTTTTGCTAATAAAATAGATGGCATATTCTATATAACTATCTTTTTGTCCTAAAACATCCCCTACAGTATAATCAGAGGCATCAGTGTGGATGTGGAAAGGTAGTGTCCAATTTGGTCCTCTTAGCACAGGTGTAGTGACCAAAGAGTCTTTTAATGATTGAAAAGCATTTTGACATGCAATTGTCCAATTGAGTTCAAATGTTTTGTAAGTAGAGTAAATAAAGGTGCAGTTGTTTTGCTGAAATCTTTTATAAATCTACAGTAGTAACCTACATGGCCAAGGAAGATTCTAACATATTTTTGTTTCTTGGGTATGGGTAGATTAGAAATGACTTGTATATTGGATGGGTCTACTTGAATACCCACCTATGAGACATAATGCCCTAAAACTATTCCCTCTTCCATCATCATATAGCATTTTCATTGCTGAGAGTTCAATATAATGATCTTGACAATGTTGTAGGACCTTTTCTAGATTGGCTAAAGCTTTAGTGTAGATATTACCATGAGATGTAAATTCATCCATGTAGACTTCAAGACAGTCACGAGTAAGATCAGAGAAAATGCTAAGGACCAGCCATTGGAAAGTAGCATGGGCATTACACAGTCCAAATAGAAGGATTGCATAAACATATGTTCCCCATGGATAGGTAAATGTTGTTTTATCTTGGTCCTAAGGTACAATTTATATTTGGTTATATCCATTGAAACCGTCTAAGAAGGAAAAGTATTTCTTTCTTGCTAGGGAATTTAGAACTTGATCAATAAAAGGTAAGGGAAAATGGTCTTTGCATGTGGAAAAATTAAGTTCTCGACAGTCTATGCTAACATGTCATTTTCCACCTTTCTTTGGCACTATCATTAAAGGAGAAACCCATTGGCAATCTGATATGGGTAGATAAAGCTAGCATCCAATTTTTTCTTGAGTTCCTCTTTCACAATGTTCTGGACTGCTGGGTTCATTCTACGTTGTGGTTGTCTAACAGGTTTACAATCATCCTTGATATAAATATAGTGTGTGCAAGGGTTTGGGTCTGATCCTTTCATATCATGGTAGTCCCATGCAAAAGTAGTTTTGTGAGCCTGCAACATAGGGATCAATTCTTTCTGTTGTTGCAGGATCAATTGATTATTGATGTTCAACATTTGACCTGGGGTAATTTCTACTTGTTTCGTGAGAGATTTCATGGTTGATATGTTGAAACAAGACATTGTGAGGTAATTTCTACTTGTTTCGTGAGAGATTTCATGGTTGATATGTTGGAACAAGACATTATGAGGTAGACATTATTATTTAAAATGATAATTAAAAAAATCAAATAAAAATTTATTGTTTTATTAATATTGATAATTATTCTTAAAATAATAATAATCTAAAATAAATAAATAAAAAGCGCAAATGAAAAGAATTTCACTAGGGTGTTAAAAATAAAATCAAAGTCATGCAAAATAAAAAACGAAGGCTAAAAATAAAATAAAATGCTTCATATATAAAATAAGGCAAAAACATTGAAAATAAAAAAAAACAAAACAAACAAAACACTTGATTGAAGAAAATGCTCGACACAGAAGAAAAAGCACTTCATAAAGCATTCAAACATGCTTAGAAGTGCTTCAATCTGCACCTTTCAGCTTCAACGTGCCTGCAAGCGCACACTTCAGCTCCCAAGGATTATATAAAAAATCTCATATTCAAACAGTCAACATTAGAAGAAAATCACACCTTCATCAGAAAATCACATGGGGAAAAGGATGGAGCACCTATTTGGAGTTTTATACGCCTCATACCAAGGATTTGAGCCATTCTCCATAGTCCACGTGCCTTTAAAAAGGACAAAATCAACAAAGAAAATCAAAGACTTTAAAATTTCAGCACTCCATGAAGATCAAAAGCCTAAATCAGACATATCTAAAGGTCTTCAAATGGAGTTCAACGCCTATTTATGGAAATCATGCCTCTTATGGTGTTTTCAACATCAACATTCATGTCTTACATCCCATCCATCCAGTTCAATACAACATCAAGACTTCATGCCACCATGGATGAGATTCATGCCATTCTTCACCTTGCTAAGGAGAGTAGTTTGCAATTTCAGTCAACAAAAAAGGCAAAACAAATGCATCCATTTTCAAGCGCCTCATTCATTCATGGATTGGTAGTATTCTAGTCTCAAGGAGGGTGTATCTTGTCCGATCAACACACAAAAGTAATAAAAGTCTGAGTCATCAAAGAAGGACCAACAGAGAAGACTCTAAAGCGCGTTAGATCAGCTAATGAAGACACACCAACAAATAGTAAAAAAATGCCTCCACAAAGCCTTTCGTACGCTAGGTCAAAGGGTGGAAACACTCTCAGAAAGGAGATGTTTCTCATGAAGCGTTAGTTTTGAAGAATGCGCATGCTTCAGTCACATGAAGTCTAAATGCCTCACACTTCACCAACAGATCCAAAGTGTGACAAAGAATTGAAGGATGCAAAAACAATGGTTGCACATGTGCATGTTTGAAATAGACTAAAAATTAGATTCTTCTTTGGGTCCTCTAGAACTCCAGTTGAAGCGCTTAAAATAGGCAATTCATTTCAATTACATGTGGAAGCTTCCCTTCATGCAGAAGACATGCCTCTCAAAACAAAAGATAACAAGGATAGACTAAAAAGCTTAGGCTAATTTTGATTATAACACTTGCACAAATTCCAACGCCCAAAGAAATGCTATCACGGTGAAAACAATAGTTACCCTGCCACAGGCAGGGACTAATAATATTTTTAAAGTTCAAACTTGCATGTTTGCATGTCAGTTGGACTTCAGTTGCATGATTTTAGTTTCAATTTAAGTGGAGTAGATCAATTGTCATAAAATTGCATTTGATGCAATCAGTTAGGGTTTAGTTCATTTTTCATGCAATTGCTTTGCAAGTAATATAAATAAGTGCTTTTGCACAAGCACAAAGGGGGATTTTAGAGATAGATTTTAGAATTCAATTTCATTGTTATTTAGCTTTTTTTGAAGCTTTTAGCAATTAGCTTTTTGATTATTCAGTATTCAATGTTTAGAACAATTGTGTTGTATTCAATCAATGAATAAAAAGCAAGGACAATTCTCATGCCTCATTTTCTTAGATTGTCACTCTCATATATTCACTTGATCGTGTTCTTGTTTATTCATTTAATGGATTCTAGTATGCATGTTTGCTTCCAAGTATCCATTGAAATATGTTATTCGTGCTGAGGGTTAAGTTAATTCAACAAACCTACAAACTTTGTGTCATAGTTAAAATTATGTCGTATCTTTGCATCGTCTGATAGTTGATTTAATCTTGGTGTTCATGTTTAAGTGTTCAATCCGATTCAAGTGTACTTGCCCTACTCAGCATCTGAATTTAGCTGAGTAGCGTAAGCGTATAGCCTAGGTCCTGTTTTCAGTCAAAAAGCACAAAAACCTTTGCTTCGTTGTTGAATGTGCATCTTAGCCTTTCCGCATGCTGCATACCCAAAAATATTACAAATTCCCCTTTTATTCAGTATAATTATGAAAAACCCCTTAAAAGCCTATTCTTATTGTATAGTTTTTATTTAAGTTTTATTTTACACGGAGCTTCCCCTACAAATTTGAAGAGTGGTTCTACTGTACATCTATCCATTTTGCTTTCACATCGAAAGGTGTGAAATAAAATGCTAACATTCATTTACCTCTGCTTCTTCATTGATTTCTTCCATAGCCATCTCGGCTAACATGTGTAATTCACTACTGCCTTGCTCTTTTGCCCTTAATTCTGCTTGCAACTATTGATTAGCAATTACTTGCTCCTCCAGATGTTTGCTTAATAAACTTATCTTTCGAAGGGTGGCTTGGAGTTCCTCTTCATCCTCTGTTTCTATGTCAACATAGACCATCCCCTAACCTTTATTGTGCCCAATGAATTCAAAGGAAGATGAAGTAGAATCTCTTGTAGGGTCAAATTCTAGGGTGCTTAACACATTTTGTTCATTCTTATAGACAAACATGTCTCCACTTTCAAAATTGGAGTCAGTTTCTAATAGCACCACTTTAGGTTTTGGAATTGTAGGTTTGGTTTGTGCCCTTTTTGTTTTAATGCGGTGTGAACACCTAGGCTTTTGAGCTGGCGGATATTTAACCATTTTGGCCTTCTTTTTACTTACTTTTGGCAAGGAAGGGCATAAATTCCATTTCCCTTTTGACTTAGTAGCAGAAGAGGGTAAAGGTTGCTCATGGATAAATGGAATATCTTTAGAAAAAAGTACTTGATCTTCACATGTAGGTGAAATAGGTTCTAGTAGGGTTTCAATCACATGGGATAAAGTTTCAGATGCAACAGATGGAGTTCAAGGTTCAAGAGATGAAGTTACATGCATAGGGGTTCCTATAGGATTAGGTGTAGATGTTGCAGGGCTCTTCGAGGGTGCTGCAGGGTCACAGGTTGACACTGCATTCCCTTTAGAAGAGGTTGCATGCTTAGTAGTTGATGTTGCATGTTCTTTAGATAGTGCTACATGAGCACAGGATGTTGATGCATGTTCTGTTGCAAGGTGTGACCCTTGGTCTCCTTGTTCAGTGCTATGCTGCGGTGGTTTATGACAAGGGCTTAACCGCCTCCCGTACTTGTTAAGTCAAGTGGTTGTATCGGGCATTAACAAGCCGATCTTTTGGTGCAACGGTAACTAACAATTGGTAACAGAGCCGAGTTCACAGGTTCAAACCCCGCGCTTGCGCTGGGGGGGATTGTTGCAAGGTGTGACCCTTGGTCTCCTTGTTCAGCGCTGCGCTGCGGTGGTTTGCGACAATGGCTTAACTACCTCCCGTGCTTGTTAAGTCAAGTGGTTGTATCGGGCATTAACAGGTCAATCTTTTGGTGCAACGGCAGCTAACATGTTCAACAGAAGGTTTTGCCTGTATTTATTGCAAATTCTATCCTCTTTCTCCCTATACATCCTCTACTTGTTGCACCCTATTTATTTTCATTCTAAGCCTCTGGCCATACGGCCCTACATTAGGCATTTCTCTAATATGACACAAACCCAAAAATACTTCCCATGACACATGAGTAAATTGGTCACTCAAACCCTTTTTCACTAACAATTGAATAAGTGCATGATGAGACATTGCAACCGTAGTCCCTTTCTGATATTCACTTGCCATTTTCTTTAATAGATTAAATAGAAAATTGGGAACATTGACAATTCTTCCATGTCACAGATGGTTTAACAACTTAAAACATACAATATGAAGATAAGATTACCTACCTTCGCAGGTTAAATATTTGATGATGTATGTGGCTACTTGTGCCCATTGCGGATTGAGTGATATGTGCTGAGTCCCCTGCGAAGTGACCTCAAGATGCTCAATTTTTTTAAAAAAATCATTCCTAGCGGCCGCTGTATCACCTCTCTATGGAAAATTCTCCCCAATTGTCAGTAGATCTGTTACCTCTGCTATGGTTGCTTCTAAAACATCCACACTCAACCCTTTGACTACTGCTCGTGCATTATTCCAAGTACTTGCAAATTTTGTAGCTATATCCTCATCATACCCATCAAGTCTCTGGAAATAAGCAAACTACCCATCTTGTTGGAATATGGCTAGAGATTCTGCATCATTCACCAAGACTGCGTAAACTATAGGCTCTCTTCTTCCTAAATCATCCCCCATTCTTCGTGTCAACCTTAGTCAATTTCCCAGTAGCTCAAAGAAAGGCACAATTGTTGTTAGCTTAATTATGACAGAGGGTTTTATAGACAGGTAGTCTGAAACTGCAATGTGGTTTGTTTTTGAAACTTAGAATACTATGGGTTTGCTATTGGGTATTCACAACAAATGCAACAATTTGAACATTAAGTTCAAATGATGATGCATGCTTGAACATTAACATCACATGATGTTGCATGCATACGAACATCCACAACTCACTAGGTGATGGTGTTGGTAGGTAAAGGATCGTACAATATGATCTGGCTTGGCACACATCAATTAATAGTTGAAAAATAGGCGTAAATAGTAGTTAATAAGACTACTACCACCCCCCAATTAAGTATAGGACATATCCTCATGACTGACTATGTTTGAAATGATAGGAAATAACAAGGTTACATGACTTGGTTACACAAAATAATAAAGTACATTATTAATTATTGTCCCATTAAATGTTGCATAATTAAAAATAATTATAATTTAATGCGAATGGAGGAAACGTAGTTACAATACCTTGTATGACATGTTGTAATGATGTGCTGATGGTGACTGGTGATAGAGGAGATATCGGTAGGTTGGTGATCATGTCGCTTATTGATGATGACTGCTTATGGATGTGATAGATGTGATGGGTATGTCAACGCACATGTACAGGCGTATTAAATGCGATGGCAGTGGTATATGTGGCAGGAAAATGCAGCGTGAGGCTACATGAAGCTGTCAAGGTATTTGGACAAGATTCCTAAGGAAGTGTTGCTACAAGAATCTTGGTATAGGAAGGGACGTGACTGTTGCAGAAAAGTAGTTTTACAATTTGCAGAAGGGAATTGGAGGATTGTGGAGAAGGATAGGTAGGTGGATTGCAAACTGTGGATGCTACTACTGCAGGAAAGAACACATGTTACTGCATGAAAACAAGTATAGAATGTAATAGGCTATAGGGAATGATGATGCATGGTACAACAGGTGATGTTGTAGGATAAGTGACTGACAAAACTGATGGGAAAGAAGGTGTGCAAGTAAACTTGCATTATTAGGGAATAATTGACAGCACCCAAAGGGTTTTCAGTATCAAGTTTATTGATTGTTTTTTTGTGTGTATGTACATATTGAAGTTATATCTGAGAGATGATAGGGTCTAAGCGGTAAGGCTCATTCTTTGGCTGATGTTGTGCTGGTACTATCTCCATATGATTGTCTTGTGCTATCTACTACATGAATAGATCTTTGTTAAGTGGCTTTTTATAGAGATTTAGGCAATGGTCGTTGACCATCAGAGAGAATCTGACACGATCAGTGGTGATTAACTTAACTGCCCCATTCAGAAACACTTCAACTGTCTCGCAGGGACCTAGCCATCACCTTTGTAGTTTCCCTTTCTGATCTTTATAGCGAGAGTCATATAGAAGTACCTAATCAGTGGGCTGAAATTGTCTAGTCTTTATAAACTTATCATGCCACTTGATTTGTTGCTTTTGCACATTTCTATATGATGAAAAGCCTCTTTGCTAAATTCATCCAAGACATTTAGCTGAGTTATCCTTTCATGTTGTGCCACCGAAAGATCTATTCCTAGCTCCAATGTTGTCCATAGGGTTTGATGTTCAAATTCAATAGGTAAAATTGTTATTTTACCATATACCAACTCATAAGGTGTAAATCCTATGGTGGTCTTCCATGTTGTTCTATAGGTCCAAATTGCTTGAGGAAGGTGGTTCACCCAATCTCTTTTATACAGAGCTACAATTTTGGTTAGAATAGCCTCAATTTCTATGTTGGTGACCACTAATTGTCCATGTTGGACTTTGGATGGTAAGGTGTAGATTTCCTGTGATGAAGAGTATATTCTTTGACAAGTACAACAATCAACTTAGAAGTGAATCACGGTCCTTGGTTAGTAACAATCTCCTTAGGCACTCCATATCTGGTGAATATTTCCTCATAATGGAATCTTGACACCTTCTCGTCTCTTGCATGTGTCAGAGGCTTAACTTCTACCCACTTTGTTAGGTAGTCAGTGCAAACCAGAATGTATTCTTTGTTGTTTAACTAGATCAATGGGCCCTATAAAGTCTAGACCCCATTTTTCAAAAGCTTCTTGCACTAGCTAAGGCTGCAAGGGCATTTCATCTATCTTAGTTGGTCTGCCCATTCTTTGACAATGGTCACATCTTCTGGTGTAGGCAACTGCATCCTTATGCAATGTTGGCCAATAATACTCGGTCTTCAAGATCTTGAATGTTGTCCTCTTTGTTGCAAAGTGCCCTCGACAAGGCTCATCATGGAAGGCTTTCAAAATATCATAAACCTCATCTTCTTTGATATATTTTCTCATGATTTTATCAGGTCTAGTGTAGAACATGTATCCAACAATCCATGAGAAGGGAAGACTCTTTTATACTAGTTTCTTTTCTCTTAGTGAGAAGTGAGGTGGTTTTTTTCCTGCAACCAAATAGTTAGCAATATATGCTTACCAAGGGACCTACACAGTCAATGCAAACAAATGTTCATCCAGAAATGAGTCATCAATAATAGTTCCTTTGCATTACATGCCAATCTAGAAAGGAAATCTGCTACAACATTTTCTTTTCTTGGTTTATCAGTAATTGTTATATCAAACTCTTGAAGTACCAACAACCACCTAACTAATCTATCAATGACTATAGGTTTGTTTATTAAGTACCTAATTGTTGCATGGTTAGTGTGGACAAAGATAGGATAACCTGTTATATAATGCCTGAATTTATTAATTACATAGACCACAACCAAGATCTCTTTCTTAGTGACAATATAATTTAGCTCTACTGCTTGGAGGTTTTTGCTGATAAAATAGATGGCATATTCTATAGAACTATCTTTTTGTCCTAAAACATCCCCTACAGTATAATTAGAGGCATCAGTGTGGATGTGGAAAGGTAGTGTCCAATTTGGCCCTCTTAGCATAGGTGTAGTGACCAAAGAGTCTTTTAATGATTGAAAAGCATTTTGACATGCAGTTGTCCAATTGAGTTCAACATGTTTTATAAGTAGAGTAAATAAAGGTGCAGTTGTTTTGCTGAAATCCTTTATAAATCTATGGTAGTAATCTGCATGGCCAAGGAAGCTTCTAACATAGTTTTGTTTCTTGGGTATGGGTAGATAAGAAATGACTTGTATCTTGGATGGGTCTACTTGAATACCTGCCTATGAGACATAATGCCCTAAAACTATTCCCTCTTCCATCATCATATAGTATTTTCATTGCTGAGAGTTCAATATAATGATCTTGACAACGTTGCAGGACCTTTTCTAGATTGGCTAAAGCTTTAGTGTAGATATTACCATGAGATGTAAAGCCATCCATGTAGACTTCAAGACAGTCATGAGTAAGATTAGAGAAAATTCTAAGAACTACCCGTTGGAAAGTAGCAGGGGCATTACACAGTCCAAATGGAAGGATTGCATAAGCATATGTTCCCCAGGGATAGGTAAATGTTGTTTTATCTTGGTCCTAAGGTACAATTTATATTTGGTTATATCCACTGAAACTGTCTAAGAAGGAAAAGTATTTCTTTCTTGCTAGAGAATTTAGAACCTGATCAATAAAAGGTAAAGGAAAATGGTCTTTGTGTGTGGCAAAATTAAGTTCTCGACAGTCTATGCTAACACGCCATTTGCCACCTTTCTTTGGCACTATCACCAAATGAGAAACCCATTGGCAATCTGATATGGGTAGATAAAGCTAGCATCCAATTTTTTCTTGAGTTCCTCTTTCACAATGTTCTGGACTGCTGGGTTCATTCTACGTTGTGGTTGTCTGACAGGTTTACAATCATCCTTGATATAAATACAATGTGTACAAGGGTTTGGGTCTGATCCTTTCATATCATGGTAGTCCCATGCAAAAGCAGTTTTGTGAGTCTGCAACATAGGGATCAATTCTTTTTGTTGTTGCAGGGTCAATTGATTATTGATGTTCAACATTTGACCTGAGGTAATTTCTACTTGTTTCGTGAGAGATTTCATGGTTGATATGTTGGAACAAGACATTGTGAGGTAGAAGTTATGGGGTAACAAGTGGTGAAATGTGCTATTATTGGAATCAAGGTTAGGTGAGTGTTCCCCTGGGAAAATATTTTGCAATGGACAGTTTACACAAGTCAACCCTTCACCATTAATGGTTCTACTCCATAATTATTTTGTAGTATATTTGCAATCACATCGTCCTCATCCTCATTGACTAATAATGGACTTTTCTCTATCGTCATCAGAATTTGAATGGAGCATTGGTTATTGTCTTCTAGGTCTGGCCATACAGATTGGTCCATATCAGAGAAAGGTTGGGTCAGAAGGTACAAGACTAGTTTTTTAGTGACATTGCCATTGGATATGATCATGTTGCCTGATTTGCAGCCAATGAAGGCATCAGCGGTCGCTAACCATGGTCTCCCTATGATAAGAGGGTATCCTCCTAGCATAGCCTTTGGTTGTAGGACCATGAAATCAATAGGGTATTCTAAGGAATCCAACATGATAACCAAATCCTTATTACTCCCTCTGCTTTGACTGTTGACCTATCTACTAGCTGTAGGATGGTGGGTGTTGGCCTTAAGTTCAGTAGTTGCAAACGTGCCATTGTTTCTTTGGTCATCACATTAATTGTTTCCCCCAAATCAATCAGTGTATCTTTGATGAGTGTGCCATTAATATTCACATCTAAAACAAGTTTGTGAGGGTCTACAAATTTTTGAGACCACCACATGACCTAACATAATATCAACAAGTTGTCCATGGTGGTACTTACCTAGGGTTAGGGTTTTGATTCGAGTTTGCAGGCTTATGTTTTTATTCTTTCAAACCCTTGATGCCTTAGGTTATTTTTTCCCTCAGCCTTCTGCGTTGTATCTTCTATTTTGTTGTTGACTTCCTGTAGTGGGTTCCCGGTTGCTTAAGTTCTATTCTCATGCCTTAGCGCTCATTGGTTGACCGGCCCTTATGCATTACTTTACCACTTTTTTCCCGTCGTGCTTGAGAAAAAGATGCTAAGTCCAAAATCATTTTGTGCAGCGGTGAAATCTATCGAATGTATGTGTCTTTGTATGTACAAGTGTAAATGCGCATTGGCGGGCCCAAAAATGTTAAATCAGCCTTCAAAAAATAAAAAATTGATTGATTGCATCTTTTAAATGCATATCAGGTTTATATATGCATTGAGGAATCTATCGCATATTCCAGGAATATTCCCTGCTTGTATGAGAGGGTTTGCATGTATATTTGTGTTGTATGTTTAGACATGCAATGGGTAGGTACAAAGGAAACATGTAAAGAAAATATACATTGCGCACATACAAAGGAGATGTACATTGCAAGGGTACAAGGCTGGCGCATGCAAAGTCAACATACAAAAGGGCCAACATGCATTCGCTACAGTGAAAGGATCGGATTGTATATGTTAAAGGATCATACAAGAGGTGGGGCCCGGTGCACATACAAAGGTGATTGTATCTCCAATATACAGGATGTTTGTATATGTGACATACATTTGCATATACAAGAGGATTATGCAAAGTGGACGTGGCCAAAATGTTTGCAGTATTTGTGAAACAGGGTGAAGTCCGTGGTTGTATGTTGGGATTGTATGTTCCCAATGTACATTCGGACATACAAGCAACGGATGCAAAGAAACAGACAAGAAGAAATGTGCAAAGTCAGACATGCAAAGGAAAGTGATTCAAAGCTGGGGCCCACCACTTGTATATTTGCGATTGTATGTTTGCACATGTAATCGAACATACATTCCTTATATACAAGCTGGATCTGAAGTGAACATACAGTCCGGTTGATAAAGGGCACAATTCCATAGTTTGTATATATAATTTGCTTGTATGTTCGCATTGTATATGTGACATACATTGATTATATACAAGGAGGAACATACATAGCTCGGACCCGACGGTGATTGCAATATGCTTCATAATGGTTTGGGGTTCGCAGCTTGCATGTATATGGCATTGTATATCCCAATATACAAGAGAATGAAGATACAAGGCCTGGATTTCAAATTTCTCCAATCCGATTGATAAATGACTGGGGTCCGCAAAATGTATATTGCGTTTGTATATGCAATATACAAAGTGAAGATGCAAAGGGTTAGGATACAAGTTGGACTTCAAAGCGATTGCGATATGCTTCATCATAATTTGAAGACCGTGGCTTGCATGTAAAGTGTGTTGTATATGTCGATGTGCAAAGGGAGATACATACAAGGCCCGGACCCGAATGCAGGTTCAAATTTGTTTCATATTGTCATGGGGTCTG
Organism: Cunninghamia lanceolata; assembly: GCA_027924645.1. Classification (NCBI taxonomy): domain Eukaryota; kingdom Viridiplantae; phylum Streptophyta; class Pinopsida; order Cupressales; family Cupressaceae; genus Cunninghamia; species Cunninghamia lanceolata. Next base: position 15,578,581 of record BSBN01000193.1, read on the forward strand.
CCTTGTATGCAAATGATTGTATGTATATATAATCTCATTTTCAGCTGCATATGCAAGGATTTTGAGGGCAAAATAGATGGCAGAAAAGTCGGTAATGGAAGCCCAGGGTGCCTATGTGGCACGTTCTAGCTGGTGAAAGACTTTTCAGGTGTTTTGAGGCCGCAAATCTTAGCGAAGGGAGGAAGATCGATGGCCATCTTTTAAACTCTCAGCAACGAAGGTTTTCTCTGTATCTACGACTATTTTCAGGCGAGAAAGCTTCAGTAGCACGTGACTGCTACATTTTAGATGGCTGTCACTTGGTGCCATTAATGGCAGGTTTGCAGTGGTATGGGTCAATGGAGTTGACAGGCTAACTACCAGATTTATGAGGAAAATCTGCGAGCAGTGGCACATCTCCCGAGCTCACCTATTTCTCCTTCTTGTTCTGCTTGCGTTTTTAATGTTTTGGGTGCCATTTTTGGGTGCGGTGTATCTGGCAGAATTTTTGAATTGCCATGTAATTATTGTTGAGTCCACAGTCTTGCTATAAAATGCAAACTATGTCACTCATTTTAGGTTGTTGAAAACTGGACAAATTTTGGTGCTGTAATAAGATACAACTTCGTTGGTGGCTCTGTTTTGTGCCTTGTGAGTTTGAGTTGTATGTCGAATGTTTATGCATAGAATTCATCAGTTTCATGTTGATTTAAATGAGTAATGCTTCATTGCATGTATTTTGTTGTTTGTCTCCAAGTTGAATGTGTTCTTCTTCTGAATCTAAATAGCTAAGGGGTGTTTGAGATTCTAGGGTATTGGTTTACCATGTTGAATGCTTGATCTTTTACTTCTGCTCAAGGAGTAGATTAAATGTTTTGGGTTAAGTGTTGGGAAGAATATATTGCAGTGAGGATGTTTGTAAGCAGAAATAATTGAATACTTAGTCTTGGGTAGTGTCTGTAAGGTAGACATTACAAAAAACCCCTTGAAATCTGATTATTGTTTTAAGTCTATGGTAAACACTCACATATATATATCTATTGACTTCGAGCCCTGGATAGGCACCAGTCTGGTCTTGTATTGAGGTTACAATCCAAAGTCCCAGTCTTGCATCCGAATACAAAAACAAGCTTAAACTTCAAACATAAACCTTTAGGACATTAGAAGTAGTTTTAGGACCGAAATCCTCTGATTCACAACTGAGTATAGGCCCAAAGCTAGCCCCTTTGTACTTATTTTACAGTTTTGGTCCGCATAAGAGAGGATTCATCTGCATTGTGTCAACATCCCAGTGGGTTCATAGGCACATTTTATTGATGTTGAATAGGGAATACCCCTCTTGGTTCTGCAGAGCCTAAAGAAGAAGAGGAGATATTTATAGAGTCTATCTCCTGTACTGTTGGCCCCTGACCCAGAAATCCTATTGATCAATGATGGCTACCTTGTAGGGATAACTGGGAAGCATCTATTTGGGAAAAAACCCATCAGTCCAATTACTTGGATAGTTTAGGTGTCTTTGTGTTTCCTTCCCAGATTTTTATACATAGTTCTTTCACTATTTTGTTGTAAATGGGTGTCCTTAATAGCCTAGAATAATGGAATCTTGATACAGACATTCTTTAATTGGCCCATAAAATCAAACTCAAGTTTTAACACTTTTTTTGTATGGTTAATCTCTCAAGAAATGGGGTCTATTAGTTTCTACCTCTGCTTGTGGTGTCAATTGCTCAGGATAGGTATGATGGTTATTGATATGCACATTGGTATTACTAGCATTTTATTCTTCTGAGAGTTCAGTGATGAGCGGTAAAGTTGGCCCATCTAATGTTCTTCTTGAACGTAATTGCACATTGCTAACTTCAACCACATAGGTTGAATATTGCAGAGGTTCGTTAGAATAAGCCTATTAGATAGGCTTATTTTTTGGATTAGGTGCAGGTTGAGTAGCAATTATGTTGCTCTAGGCAGAGTGGGTGCAGTTGTAAAAATGTTTGGCATTAATGCTAGTTGTTGTTGTATAATCTATGGTGGCTGCAGGTAACCTGCATTGGGGTTTTGTCACTGCTAGTTTCCTCGCCATTGTTGGGACCATGGGTTTTTTAATGTCTACCACTACTGGTTTATGGTTGAGGATTATAAGGTTGTTGTGGCCATGCTCCTTATTGTGGGTTCTAGCTAGGTTGTGGCACATTTTGCCAGGGTTGAGTTTGCATGTTCCATGGTGTGTTATACCAACTAGGAAAATTCAAGGAAGAATTAAAGGAAATGATGTATTATAAGACAGAGGGTCTTGGGGAATACCTTGTTTCTTCTACCATGGTTTGCACTGGGCCAAGTAGAATACTTGACCTTGGTCATCTTCTAGTTCCCAAAATTTTGCTTTCTCCCTCTTGTCTTTGGTGATGCTGGTCAACTTCTTGCATTTACAATTAACTCTTTTCTGAATAAATGAGGGCAGTATTCTACCAATGCTACATCCGCTTCTTCTTGTTTCTTCTTTATATGTAAGGTATCCAATTGAGTATCCACGTGGTTAATGATGTCCTGCTTCATGTTTGTTAGCAGGTTACTGAGTTCTACCTGAGAGACCCCTGCAACAGTCTTGGTGGTTGATAAAGCCCTATGGCCACATGTTTTCTTCATGGTAGACCTTGAATATTTTTTGTAGACCTCACAAAATTCATCAAAGATAAGCTGAGAAATATCTCCTCCTCCTATCAAGTCTAGGCCATCCATGTAGTCCTCATTTACCCCTCTCAAGTACACCAATTTTTGAGTTTTTGGAGTAAGTATGTTCTATCTTAATTTCTGAAGGAAGAACAAAAATATTTCCACATAGTCTTCAAGAGGCTCGTCTTCTTTTTGTGACAACCTGAAGATGTTATCTCCTCTCATGTTACTACCTCTGTAGTAATCTTGGTACTTCTTAAGAAATTCTCTTTCATTATTTTCCAGTATGCAACAACATCTCATCCCAACCCATGAACCACCGTAAGGCAGCATTCTTGAGAGTGGCTGGAAAGAGTTTTAATTTGTGAGCATATGTTGTATAGTCATAGTTGTGGTAGATCACATCGAACTCAAATAAGAAGGTATCAATATCTTCAGTGATTAGACCATGATAATTTGGCAATGCTGAAGGAGGTATATTTTTCATGGTGACTGCCCATTCTTGGTCAACAATGGGAAATGCAAATGTATCCAGTTATATCAGAGTCTCCACTTCTTCATCTACCATTGTGTCTTGGAACAAGGATGCTAAATCATCTAGGTCTACAATGTCTTCAGTTATGGTAGTTGTTATAGCTTCTTCATTTGTATCTATATTTGTTGTCTTGATGAGATTCCAATCTATCAGAAGAAATCTCCCTAAGGAATCTCTTCTTCTCCACATGCAATCGTACTCCAAATATTACTTGCTCCCCTGCACAATGTTAGTTTGATATTTCTAATTTTGATTGGATAAATTGCTCCTAAATACTGAAAATGAAATTTGTATACTAATAAAATAAGGAAAATTTATAAGGACCCAGAAATTTAACAGCTTGACACCATCCCTGACAATGATGCCAAAAATGAAGAGCAAATTCATTTCCCACTAAACCTAATGTAGCTAAGGTATGCATATAAGCTAACAGATGTCACCATCCTAAATCAAGCAGTCCAATAGGTGAAGAGATGCTACATTTAGTTATCAACCCAGAGACGTGTTTCTTGAAATGATGTCGATATTATATGTATAGCTAGGGAATACTGGGTACCTAGTTGTGTATAGTTTGAGTAAACAAACTTAAAGCAATGCTGAAATTAAATCCAAGGAATACTGAAAGGAAATCACAAGTACAAAAAGTAAACTGTAGGAATATAAAAGCATAAAAACTATAAACTGAATCATATATCTAGTCAATAATTTAAAACTTAACTCACAATCTAATCTAAGATTTCCAAATCTACTTACATAAGACTGAAACTAATAGGGAGTAGCCTAACCATAAGTGGGCCCTTGCTTGGGTTGACTTCTTCCTTCACTACTTAAATATTAAATCAACACATTCACATCCAATCTCTGTTTAAAACTAGAACAAAAGAAGATGCAAATGAAAGGATAAATTCTCTATTAACTGAAATCAAACTGAAGACAATACTCCTAAGAAAATCTATGTGCTAGATATCTGGAAAGAAATGGATATATAGACACCAGCTACAATTTAGATATTAATTAAATAACTATAAAAAATGATCCACTCTTCTTCATAGAAGTAGAGGATTCCTTATTCTTGCAGAGTCACAAATAAACTAGGAAGCAAAATCTTTTATTAACTAGAAAGAGAATTCTAACTAAAACACTTAAAATGGAACCAAAATGTCCCCAAAATCATGGAAACAACTATCTCATTCTCACACATCCTCTCTTGAAGAGTTATTATCTCATCATGATGTAACTCCCCTTTATCTTGTCTTAGTCTTCCGAAGAGAGTAGGTCTCTACATGTCAACTATGCAATAAATACGTGCCCTACTGCAGGAATCAGCCTTTGGTTGCATAAACTCCTGTAGGTACAACTATAGAACCTTTTGCGCTTCATTTGCAGGATGCCCATGGTGTGGCTGCAAGAACTTTGTGGCATGACTCATGATGGTGATCTTAGATGTTGCATGAAGAGTTAGTCCCAAAAAGTATCTAACCATAAAGATTATTGCAAACATACTTACTCACTCACATTGCATATGAAAAATAACCATTTTAACTACACAACATCCATTAAACATTATATAATTAATCTAGTGCTTTAATCAAAGTATAGTATCAAGTCTTAGCCATAATTAGATAAAAGTATCAGTAGAAGGTACTTGGAAACTCGAAAAGAGGAGATAAAAAAAGGTAATTATGGGGCTCATCAGCCACCACATGCAAATGAAATTGATTTAGAAAAAAACTGAGGTAAGAATTTTTATGTGGACCTAACATCCACCTATACATGCAAATAAAACATTCTTAGGTGCCATGATTTGAGAGAACAATCGGTCCAATGTCCTACCTTTTTTTTTGTCTTAGGGCTCTTAAAAGACTATCTTGGTCCAGTGTAGCCTAGAATGATCAGAAGGCTTGGATACTGAAAAGATAGCTCCCCTAGTATTCACCTACCCACCTCGACCTATTCGCACTATTGGTTTGGTCCCAAGAGATGTGGAATGCAAAATTTCACTCCTAGCACCTTTCCACTATATGAAACTAAAGCATTTTGGAACATTGTGTTCCTTGCCACCATAGGAAAATTAAATTGATTTAGAAAAAATGAGGTAGGTATTTGTAGGTGGACTTGTCATCCACCTATACAAGTAAACAAAATGTTCCTAGGTTCCACAGTTTGAGAGAACATTCAGTCCAAAGTATGTCACCTTTATTTGTCTTAGGGATATTAAAAGATTGTCTTGGTCCTATGTAGCCCAAAATGATCAGGAGGCTTGACCATTGAAAATACACCTCCCCTAGCATTCACCTACCCACCTTGACATGTTTGCATTGTCGGTTTGGTCCCAAGAGGTGCGGAATGCAAATTTAACTCCTAGCACCTTTCCACTAGATGAAATTGAACCATTTTGGAACATTGCATTCCTTGCCACCAAAAGCAAACAAAATTGATTTAGAAAAAAATGAGGTAGGTATTTGTAGGTGGACCTAACATCCACTTATACATGCAAACAAACCATTCCTAGGTACCATGGTTTGAGAGAACAATCGGTCTAAAGTATAGCACCTTTTTTGTCTTAGGGATCTTAAGAGACTATCTCAGTCCAATGTAGACTAGAATGATCAGGAGGCTTGGCTACTAAAAAGACATCTCTCCTAGCATTCAACTACCCATCTTGACATGTTTGCGATGTCAGTTTGGTCCCAGAAGGTGCAGAATGCAAAATTTCACTCCTAGCACCTTTCCACTAAATGAAACTAAAATGAGGATAAGAAAGAATATTGAATGCACTATAAGAAGGAGATACAACAAACTATAGTAAATCCTCATTAATTAAAAATTCTCTAAATGAAATTGTCATGTATGTGAACACAATATATATAGGAATGTGAAGAATTTAACAAGTAATTATACACTTGTATCTACATCCCCTAAAACCATCAATTATTGAATCCCTAATTATATATGCACTATAAAGAGTAGGATCTTAAATATCACGAGATATTTCAAATCATTTGCAGCATTCATATCACTATAATTAGTTCTTGTTAAGAATAAGGATAATTTTTAGCTAGATAAATCATTAAGATACAAGGAAGAAGCATCATACTCATTAAGTGTAATAACCTCATCACATGATTCATAAACCATAGATGTATCAACAAATTTAGGGCTAAGATGTACTATATGTATATGTAGTATTGGCTCACAAATGATATACATATGGATTAGAAACATACCTTAAGAAGTATACATTTATTACACATAACTAAAGGTGGGTAAATTTATTGTACATAATATACCTTAATAAGTGTACATAACAAAACTTTGTGTCATTCCACTACAAATGGACTCAAAATAGAGCTAAAAATTTACATAGAGCTTCATATAGTAAAACACAATAAAAGGAATACTAAACCTTTGCATCTTGAATTGATGATAAAAAATATAGAAGGTGAAATTAAGGTAAGGAAAAATTTCAAACATGTAGAAGGTGAAATGTTAATCATGCCAAACATCTCTCTCTCTCTCTCTAAGAATATGGTAGACCCACAGAGGATGAAATGAGGATAAGAAAATCATGTCAAACATGTAGAAGCTGAAATGAGGATATGCAAAGCATGGAAACCATATTTTAGGTGAAATATGGACAAGAAAATCATGCCAAACATCTCTCTCTCTCTCTCTCTCTCCCTATGTATCTCTTCCTCTCTCCTCGAGTCTCTCTCTCTTTCCCCAAGCCTCTCTCTCTCTCTAAGGATATGGTAGACCCATATAAGATGAAATGAGGATAACCAAATCATGTCAAACATGTAGAAGCTGAAATGAGGATATGCGAAGCATGAAAACCATATTGTAGGTGAAATGAGGACAATAAAATCATGCCAAACATCTCTCTCTCTCTCTCTCATCCTCTCTTAATCACTTTTGCTCTTTTCAAAACTCTCTCTCTCTCTCTCCAACTAAACATATAATGCCAAACATATAGAAGGTGAAACTAAGGTAAGGAAAAATGTCAAACATGTAGAAGGTGAAATGTTAATCATGCCAAACATGTCTCTCTCCCTATGTATCTCTCTTCATCTCTCCCTGAGTCTCTCTCTCTTTTCCTAAGCCTCTATCTCTCTCTCTCTCCCCCTAAGGATATGGTAGACCCATAGAAGATGAAATGAGGATAACAAACAAACATGTAGAAGTTGAAATGAGGATATACAAAGTATGAAAACCATATTGTAGGTGAAATGAGGACAAGAAAATCATGCCAAACATCTCCCTCTCTCTCATCCTCACTTTTTCTCTTTCCCAAACTCTCTCTCTCTCTCTCTAAACATATAATGTCAAACATATAGAAGGTGAAACTAAGGTAAGGAGAAATATCAAACATGTAGAAGGTGAAATGTTAACCATGCTAAACATCTCTCTCTCTCTCTCTCTCTCTCTCTCTCTCTCTCTCTCTCTCTCTCTCTCTCCAAGGATATTCTAGACCCATAGAATATGAAATGAAGATAAGCGAATCCTGTTAAACATGTAGAAGATGAAATGATGATGAAAATCATGTCAAACATGCAGAAGTTAAAATGAGGATATGCAAATTCCATGTCTCTTTGTCTCTCTCTCCCCCAACTAAACATATAATGTCAAACATCTATAAGGTGAAATTAAGGTAAGAAAATTAAATGAGGACAAGAAAATCATGTCAAACATGTAGAAGCTATATTGATATTGATAAGGTAATGTTGTAGCGAAAACCATGATTTCATATTTGCAAATGATCTTCCCATATTTTAAAAGATTATTCAGGGAGTTGTATTGATATACATAAAGAATACAATCTTTGATGAGATTGTTGTAACAATTTTAAAATATAATATAACTATGAAAGGCCAATAAATTGAATTCCTGAGTACATATTGGTGTTGGATTTGAATTCTTCACAGTTAGGGCATTTATGATTACAACCAACTAGAAGCAATTGGACTTCTTGTATCTTGAACCCTATAGCTCTATATATATCTAGTTATTTGTCATTTGTATAGGTTGGAAAATAAGATCTTGTAACCTTCAATAGATACTTTTCTTATTTATTTTTATGTTCTTTAGTTTTTTTACACTAATTCATGATGTTTTAAGTTTATATCTACAATTCATTTGAGTATGGCAAATAAAAAACTAAGTTTATATCTGTAGTTGATCTGAACATGTCATTTGACCCATCAAAACTAACATTTTTAGAAGGTTCACCAAAATAATGGGCAAGATCTAGTTGTGCTAAAACTTTACTTGTCTTTGTCACTAGTATTAGGATGAGAATGGGCTACAAGAGATTAAGCACTAGAGGCTGCATCATTGTTGCTACAACTTTACTTCTCTCTGTATGTCTCTCTCTTCCTCTCTCCCTAAGTCTCTCTCTCTTTCCCTAAGTCTCTCTCTCCCCTAAGGATATGCTAGACCCATAGAAGATAAAATGAGGATAAGCAAATCATGTCAAACATGCACATGTCGAAGTGAGGCTATGAAAAGCATGGAAACCATACATAAGGTGAAATGACGATATAGAAATCATGTAAAACATGTCTCTCTCTCCCCTAAGTTTCTGTCTCATCCTCTCTTCCTCTCTTCCGCTCTTTCCCTAACTCCATGTCTCTCTCTCTCCCCCACCAACTAAACATATAATGTAAAACATATAGAAGGTGAAATTAAGGTAAGAAAAAATGTCAAAAATATAGAAGATGAAATGAGGATGTGCTAGTTTATTGTTAATTTTTAAAGCTTCTCTTTGCTTCAAGAATATAAAATTCTCTACTAGCAATACCAACCACGAGAAGGTGGAAGCTTGTTTGGTACCACTAATCTACATTAATAACACTACTAGAAATAAATAAATAAAAGAAAATAAAAATGTAATCAAATCATAAAACTTAATAAGTGTACATAACATACGTTTATGTCATTCCACTAATTCAATCCAATGAACCATGTGGATTTGCTATACTCTTTATGGTGTCAAGTATTCTTCATGGTCAAACTCACGAACTTTCCATAAGTTCTTATTCAATGGTCTACGCCCATATTTTATCAACTGAACATTCATTGCCATGACAAGATTAGAATAATGAAGAATTTTCCTATGTGTGTCAATGTCCTTGGACAACCACACATCAGACTTCTTCATTGGATACCTTCTAAGTCATGTTCCAGTAACAACCACCAATCATGTAGGATACTCAATGTTTTCTCTATCTATGATAGGGGTTGTCGATTTCTTTTTTACCTCAACATAATGACATAAATAATAATTCGTTCCTTCATCATTATATTCATCTACAATAATTGCATAAACATGCCCTACATTAAATTGCACAAAACTATTAATTCAATAAATGATACAAAAATATTACATCATAATCTAAAATATATTAATTTTCATTAAGTAATGTGTCTCTAATACCTGGATCAACTAGATCTGAAATATGGTCAAAGTAAATTGATGATTCCATCTGCATGAGTTGTAGTGCTCTCAGAAGTTGATATGTCTCAAGTGGGCTTAAAGTTATAGCACGCCATTCATCAACCCATTCTTTTGACTCACACTCATTCCAAGTAAAATATGTACATGAGGAACAAAAGCACACCATTTTCCTCATACGAATAGTCCATGAAGTTGTATTTGAGCTTCTAAAAGAGTTGAACTCACTCAATCTTTTCACTGTACAACAATCTTCATATTTTGCTGCCATCTTCTTCTATCAACCAAAAAACTATATGAACTGTAGACTTACTTTCATTACGTGGACCCATTGTAGAATTATATCATTTAACAATGGATGTTGCATCTATCAACTTTGCATTGTATTTGTACTTCAACTCTTCTCCTGCTAAGGCTCTTTTAATACATGCTCCAACACCATCATGCTCCTGTTTTTCATGCCCAACATCAAAGAAAATTCATAAATGTTGAACACCACTCATTATATGCATCCCACTCAACCAATAGAACATTCGTGAATTCTTAAATTGTGATACACAATTATCTGACCATATGATATGTTGACCAAACATGATGTTCCTTCTACTCAAATTACCATAGAACATTTTAAAGAAATCTTGGACAAACTCTGTAGAATATGTGTGATCATCACTAATATAAAAATGATACTCCCTCAAGATCTTTCTATCTTCCTCTGTACTGTCAGGTGCATGAATGAATGTTATATACACAAATATAGAAACCTGAGTGGAGTTGTAGTACTGTGATTAAACTTCATTCTATGGTTGTAGTGTATAATTCTTTGCAAAGTCTATAATTGACATGATCATATGAAGAGGAAATGTGTCCTTGCATAACTTGAATTGCAAGTCTAACCATCTAGCTCTATGTGTATGTCTTGCATACTCATACACTATATTTTCTCAAAAAAGGCATAAATACAAATGATGATATTTCTTTACTCACAAATTCACACCTTTTTGCCTCTTTACCATCTTTTAGAGTGTATGTTCATTAACTTATATTTTTCAAAAGGTACTAGTTCATTTCCAATTGCATGTGTATTCTCCATGTGTACACAAGTTCTCAAATGTTGCAAACCACCACAACTATCACATGTTCCATCCAAACATGATTTCTTAAAAATAATTGTCCATATACTCTTTCACAAAAAATACTTGAAATGAAATATCTTGACGATTTTGGTGGAGCTTCTATCATACACTCCTACAAAATATCATTAGTATGAAAAGATACACATATTTGTCGAAAAACATCCTGATGTATAGAAAATTCTATGTGAACTCTACAACAACTAGTTGTGTGTGTGATTTATTTTGACATAAAAAGGCTTTACCATTTCAAAATATCTTTGACTAATTTGAATTTGAGGATAAATCTCTACAAATTTAGAGAAAAATTGTGTTCGACTTGTATCCAAAAAAATGCTTTGGATGTGACTCATGGCTTTGATAACCAATTCTCCTTTTTACAACATCCCTTTGATTAGAAGATACTCTTGTGTTATTTCTCCAAAATTCCCCAGTTAGGGATTTTAAGGCTTCAACTATGAATTTATCTTTCCATGAAAGTCTATCATAAAATGCCCCCCATAGCTCATTGCTATTTGGGTCCTCAACTCTTTCATGTGTCCCAACAACTTTCATCAATGTTTTTCTACTTATCTTTAATGTTTGACTTGTTTTTCTTATCAAATGAGATTTCTTTATTTAATTTCTCACTATAGTTGATGTAATGGCACGTTGTGTAGCATTACTATCTTTGGTGTGTGGGGTGGAGCTAATGCTTTGATATGCATTGATTCGATGTTTTCTATTGCTATTTAATGTTCTTAGACCAAGAATCTTCATGATTGGCCTAAACTTAAGATTTTTTATCATTTCAACAAACAATTGACATCATCCGGTTTCACTTTTGTTTCAAAAAATATTTTTCATATCTTATTCACATTTATTCTACAAGTGCATTCAAGAATCTTATCAAGCATTGGTTTTATAATATTCTCATCAATTTCAATAAAAAACTTAGGCTTTTTATGCAAAATTGTAGGTGTTCTCAATGGAAAACTTGAATCATTAGATAATTTTTGCTCATTCAACACTTGATCAATTGGTGTAACATCTATATTCACATTTGAAAATGCATCATCATTTTCAATCAGTGATTGAGCATTTTCTACAATATCAAATTGAGATGGCAAAGGTGACATACCTTCAACTCTCGCATTTAATTTCTTACTTACATGAAGTTTTCACATTTGTTCCCTTTGTTTCTCCAAATCCTTCTCTCTTGGATGCTTCATGATCTAATTTAATTCGAAAAGATGGTTGATCTTCATTTATGGAGTTCAATTTCTTATTTTCACAAAGTTGCCTCATTCATTCTCTTTTCTTTGCATTCATAGCTTCACGCTCCTCTGCTGTTTGAGTTTTTGGTCATTTTCTTGGCATGATATTGAATTTTGTATCAATCTAAAACAAATGGTCAAAAAAATATAAATAATCATTGACAATTTATCAAATTCAAATACAAAACATGCAATTAGACTTATTTTTCTCAATCAAGTGTTCAATTCCTCAAAACATGAAAATAATGATTTGCAATATCAAATTTGATTTAAAAACATGTAATTGGAAATCTTCTATATCAATACAAGAACAAAAAGTGAAATAATTTTGTCAACCAATCATTGTAGATCCTCAAAAGCATCAAAAGTGTGTTTGTATGTTAGAAAAAGCACAAAGCAGGGGAATAAACATATAATGTGGGTCCATAATCATGTGATGTGTATTTTTGCAAGTCATTGCTCAACATTTTAAATGATCTGAAATGTGAGCATGTTTTTTACTACTTTGGGAAATTCCAACCTTAAGGGTTGGATTTTCCCTCTACATCCAACCCAAAGGTTTGGACCTACCTTTTGGATGCCAAAAGTGTTTTTTCAACAAAGCATATAAAATCAACTAAATCTCAAGGGTGCTCTCCATCAGGTTTACACGTTTTTCAATGTTAATATGAAAAAAAATGAGGATGACTTCATGTTTTTTATTAGCTATCTAACCATGTGATTTTTTCTAAAATATGATAACATTAAGGTTTCCATCTTCAATTTCTTTTGCTAATGTGTTCTTTTTTTGTAGAAGCCCTATGTAGTATTTCTAATGTCATTTTTTATGTGTTCATCAAAATTTGAAACAAATTATATTTTTAGATTCTAGATTCTATTCTATACACATTGATTTTTTATTAGTTTTCAAAAAAATTAGAGGGAAGCATGCACAAATTTTTGTTTTTCAAGATGTGTCCACTTTGAAAATCATAAAAAATCATATATTCATTAAAAATTTATCAGAAAAATTTTAAGGAGCAAAAATGAGGGAGCATAGCAGGGCACAAAATTTTGGTTCATCTTTGGATGTGAGCAAGGATCAGGAGGAGGAAGAGTGCAGGTCAAGCAACCCCCCAAATCGGAAGACTTTTACAAGGCTGAAAGAAGGAAATGAGCTGGTTAACATAGGAATTGAAATATCTGAAGAGAGCAAGAAAGAGAGCGAAACCCTCTCAGAGACGACACTAATCTGCCAATTCATTGGACCAAGGCTTACCCATAACCAGATTAAAACTTGAGCAGAGGAAATTTGGCAAGTACAATGCATCCTGAAATTGCTTCCTAAAGGATTTTTCATCATTGCTTTCATCTCCCCTTCAGATAGGGATTTAATACTTCAAGGGAAAAATTGGTCAAGAAATGGATCACCTCTATACATGAGGAAATGGATTCCTAATTTTGACCTAACTTCATGCGATCCTTATGACAAACTGAAGTGGATCCATCTCTACAATCTCCCGTCAGAGCACTGGATCGAGGACTGTTTGCTTAAAATTGGATGAAATTTAGGTACGGTGCTTTCCATAGATGAAGAATTATTCAACAATGATTTGTATTTGTTCGCTAGAATCAAGGTGGTAGCCATATATAGGATCCCGTCTGAAATTATCTTGCAAACCTAGAAATACCAAAGAGTACAAAGGCTAGAAATTGAAGAAAAACATTTTTTTTGCCTTAATTGTCATAGCCGTAGGCATTCTCAAGAAATGTGCCATAAGCCCAGGCTAGATGATGTAAAGAATGAAGGGCACACTAAAGAAAAGACTACGCCTTAATAAGAGGCCCCCGTGGTTATGGAAGCCAGTGGATCCCAAGGACAAAAGGATGTCCCATTTCAGGAAGATACAATGAAAGTTGGTACTACCGAACCAGCTCTGGCATGCGTACTAAACACATAAGGCCCAACCAACTCACTCAACATCACTCTTGATCTGGTCTTGTCAACTACAAACTCCCATACCAACTTACCCAAGTTGGGTAAAACTCTGATAAGACAGAATGTTAGTTCCCCGTTGGGATTGAAAATGGGAACAGACACAAATAAACCATGGATCACATGAAGCCCTCCAGAAATGGGTAACACTATAATTAATATGAAGATTTCTGATTTCATCAAGAGTGTCTCTGAGGTGGTGCTGAAGGCATCCTTGATAACAAAAAAGGGGTTGATTGCCCCTCCTTTGGCGTCTCTGGGCGCCAAAGTTGCCAACCGAAAGTTGATGGTCCAGCCGACTATGAGCAATCTAGAGAAACATACGAAGTATATTAGTGCAACATACGTGAGATCATTTTAAAAGGATAATCTGATCAACATAGGTTTGGAAAAGACAACCATAGTCAGAACTTGATATCCCAGATCCAAAGAAGATGAGTGTAGCACAATCTAAGATGGAACTCTATCCTGCCTATGAAGTGTAAAGTTTATGGTATTAGATTTTCTAGTGTCCTTCCCATATTACAAATAGGAATTGACGGTCGAGATGGTATGGAGATTTGGTAAAGAATTAGATCCGAATCAGATTTACAACAGAGGAGAGATCTTTTCGGATGTTGCTACTGATTCTTTATCCCATTTGTTATAAATAAGGGTATAAATGGGCAAATTTCTTAAGGAATGCAATGGCTAGACACAGACACTTCAGAGTGCAATGCAGGTGCGAAGAGGATAATCTGGATCAATAGTTGAGGCACCTCTTCAAAATGGAGGAGGATGGGCTGAGAAATGCCATAAAAAACATAATGGGAATGTAGGCCTCACAGGGCTCTCATGTTCATGACAGGGTGTTAATTGAAATATTCTTCACCAATGTCACTCAGGCCACATGTGTTGTCCATAGAGCATCGAGATTCATTGGGTTCCTGGCAAAAGATGAGATATGGATGGAATTCTAATAGCTAGCCATCACATTAACCCAAACCCCAAAAATGCCTTTATTTACGGGGTTTTTGATGCAGAGGTAGTGAAGAAGAAAGGGAAGGTGGCCGAGGCCCTGAACCTTTTTAGGGAGGGATTAGAGAAATGTAACATGGAGGCCTTTGCAAATTTTGTTAGTGTTTATGGGGATTTCCTCTTCCCCCAACAGCTAGAGAGGGCTAATGAATTGGCTGATGGTATTAACACCATCTCCATGGCAATGTAATCTTTTTTTTTAAGCAATATAGGGAGCTACCCCCTTTGGTAGCACTTACCATTAAAAAAAATTAGCAAAAAATTAGGCATAAACTACATGATGTTAGCTAATTTTCCATTGAAGTGATTTGTGAAATACTTAAAAAAAGTCAACATTTTAGGGGGAGCACACTAGATGCTATGTTATATTTTTTTGACAAAAATAGGAGCACTTTGTGTGCTCCCCCTATTTGAACCTCTTAATCTCCACCATTTAAAAAAAAGTAGTTTAGAAACTAGATTCCAAGCACTACAACTCTTGTTCTTATCACATCTAATTTTGAGTGTGACTATCTTCAATTTCTCATCCAAGATTAGTTTTTATTGATTTTAAAAAAATGGCCACTTTTGACCCCCTTTTGTTCCCCCCATTTCCATGTACATACCCATCCTCTTGCATGCCTTGAGCACTCATGACATGACCCAAGTATAAAATATTTGTGACACCAATCTCACATGTAGATTCCTTTGTAAATAGAGCTTGACATTGCTCTAGAATTCTATCCAGATCCATTCTAGGTGCCTCAGATGATCCTCCCATGTTTTGATGCACATCAAAATATCATTAAAAGTTATCAAAACATTTTTTATCAATTGACCACTAGATACTTAATTCATCATGGATTGAAAAATGGATGGTGCATTTGTCAAGCCACATAGCATTACCAAAAAATTAAGTCCAAAATGGCATCTAAAAAATATCTTATACACATCCTCCTTATGGATGTAGATCTAATGGTAGTTTGATCTCAAATCAATCTGTGAGGAATAAACTACCTCATGCAACTCATCAATGAGCTCATTGATCCTAGGAATGGGGTATCTAAATGTCTTATGACCCAATGCTATATAGTCAATACTCATCCTCATGGTGCCATCTTCTTCCTTATCAAGGATCACTAATGAAGTAAATAAGATAGACTTGATGTGACCCATTTGAAACAACTCTTTAAGAGTCTCCTCTATCTCTTCTTTATCTTTCCTCAAGCAGTGGTAAAGAGTGATCATGGTAGGCTTAGAGCCTAGTTCCAACTCTATGATATGTTGGTATCCTCTATCTGATAACAATCCTAGAAGCATATGATTGAATACCACACTATGTTGATTTAGAAGAATTTGAACATAAAAATGATGACTATGTTGCTTGCCATAAAATGAGATAGTATGCATTTCCTCCAACACTAAGCATCTTTCTACCCAAGTAACTTGTTTCTTGTGAGAAGTCCTCTTGGTTGTGACTACTCTCAGTGATCCATCAAAGATACTTCTAAGGACCCCATCTTTTCTTTGATGCTTTTGTGAAAATTCACCAAGAGAATGTAATCCTTGTATACCCATAGCCATGCCAATTTTACCAACATAGAATTCATAACATACCTTAAGTTCATCCATGGCTAAATTGAGTTATTGGCTTATCCAAGTGCATAGGATGGTAAATATATCAACAATAATGATATTGGCCCCATCAAAAACTTTAGCCTTTATGCATATTATAATGTCTTCTTTTTGGAGTTCTTTTGTTATAATGCTAGGATCCCACACTATCATGTATGGACAATATTGGATTTGAAAGAAAGGATCCCATTTCTATTTTCTACAAGTTGCACCCTTCATCTTTCCAACACTGTTAGAATGCTTCCCATGATGAAAAAAACTATGTATTGGGATGGTATAAAACTAGTGCAATAAATGTTTGCTACTACTATTCTCCTTATTTCTCGAGGTGTAATAAAAAAGGCAATCAAATTTTTTACCTTCTATTACTGATTTGGACATCCTTGAAATATTTGTAGCAATATTACCATTCTCAAAATGAAGATTATAGATGGATCAAGAACCAATTGAATTATCCTTCACAAGTTCATGCTCATCAATATAGCTATCTTGTAGACACTTCTCACATGGCAATGGTTCCATCTTTTCAATGCTTGCAATCTTAATAGGTGTTTCTTAGATATTATTTGAACTCACTGGGATATCTTCAATTATTAAACCTTCATATTCATTATGCAATGCTAATTTCTCATTGACTTCAACATCCAATGTGGATTTATTTTGTGCTTTTGGGGCTTGTTATGGCTCTAGTTCTAAATTCTCTCCTTTTTGTAAGAACATTTTCTCCTGCTTATGCTCAATGATTTGTTCCTTAACAGCTTCATGTAGATTTGGTTTTGATTTTTACTCTTTGTATTTCAAATCTCTTATGTAGTCATATAGGCCTCTTTTGTTTGGACACCTCCTTTTGAGTACCTCCAAGTACTTGTCAAAAGGTAGTGCAACTTTGAAAGCTTCAAATACACCATGGTACTCCTTAAAGATTCTGCCAGCCACAAGTTTATTCTTCCATTGTTCAAGAAACATATTATACTCCCTTTCATCCTTCTGTAATTTCATTAATGTCTCTTGAAGAGGATCTAATTTTTTTTTATCTTAGAATCCCCTTCATGATTCTAGATCTCTTTTTCACTGGGAAGTAACAACTTGGTTTACCCTACAGGTTGGCAAGATCAAAGCTCTGATATCATTGTAATATCTCCAACCAAATATTTATGTAAATATGTTCAAATTTGAAATATTCCCAACAAATTTAACATAAAATATATTCTAGAACTTCTAAAATGATCTCCACACAAATTTGATGCCAAAACATTTAAAATTTATAGTGCTGATTTTACACAAATTATACTGAAAATTAATTAATATTCGCATACATGAGATATAACTCCAACAAAATACTATAGCTGATTTATATTCATGAAATGTATAAAAAAATGTTAAAATAAATTAAAAAATCATAGTGATACATCTGAATATGAAATCTGGAATAAGCTTTGTATGTTGAAGTTCCCTTCTTCACAAATCCTACAAATACAAACTATTGAACTATGTTGAAATCCAAACAACTTTGAAATGCAAATGCAACCTTTGTATGATATTGCCTTCAAGAAACCAAAGAGATTTCGTTCTCTCATCTTCAAGAATCTAAGGGGTGTCGTCCCCAAATTATGTAGTTAAACACAAGTTCTCAAATTGTGAAAAAAATTAATAAATTGATAAAAGATGAGAACTAGAGAAGTAGTTTGGCTTATATGGAAGTTGGGGCACACATTTCGAAGTCTCATTATTCCCACAAATAATAAAATATTACAATATTTTACCTCCAAAATAGGCCCGATAAAGAGTTGTCATAACCTCCTCTTACATCTGACTATATTTAGCTAGTTAAAGATGCTCAAAAAATAGGCTGCTCACGGGATGTACCCACAGTCGCCCCATCTGAGCAGGGGTTTTCCCGGATCAAAGACCTAAGGGTCTCTTTGTGCTTCCTTGGTTCGCTACTGAGCTGGTGTTGGGAAAAATTATGGACTATGAATGGGGTAAATTTTTATCTTTGATAGTTCAACTGATATGACTTTTCCTCAGTTTATTCCTATATGTGTCAATCCGAGGGACGTAGACTGATGAAAGGTATTGGGGTTGTTTGCCTAAGGGCTGAAAGTAGCGGGTTGATTGGGGATGGAATGCAAAACAATTAAGCCTAAATGCTTTGGAAGAATAATAGGAAAGAACACTCTTAAATTGTACTTAAATCAATCCTTTGAAATCATCCAATTAAGTTAACACTCAAAACCCTTTGATGTAGACACGATTTAACTATATCCAATATTATTAATTCTAAAAAGATTCCTAAATTTACAATAGTCTGTGTTGGCAGAATGCTGGCGACAGGACTTATTACTTCTGGCGACAGGACCTGTGGAACCTAGCAACAGGAGCTTGTGCAATGAATATTAATGCTAAAAGACACAATTGTTAACTTTAAATACTTAAACAGAATGTGGCAAATCAGCTTAACATATAATCATCACTTACAAACAAATAATTACCATTGAGTTATACTTAATTTAATCTCACAGAATAAATAACAATCACTGAATATAAATCATACTCACAAAACAACTTAAACAGTAAATTCAACCGGTGGTTGAAGAGTGGGCCCTGCCTCCTAGTCGGCTGATTGAAGAGAATAATTAAGAGCTCTTAAGTTTAATTCAGATAGTAATAATTGCAGTATTATATTACTTGATCTAAAAAATTTAGCAATGTCTGATATACAAAGGAGACTTGTATAGTCTTTTACATGAAAACTGAACCATCTAAATAATACAAGCAGTTTTAAGGTTCAACAAGATTTAGATCGATCAAAGAAAGAATGAAGTGGCCTACGACCATTCTTTCTTAAAAGCCAAAAACTGATTACTAATCATTATGCAAAAAGACGCTAACTACCTAACTTCTGCTAAAGACTATGAACCAATTGGCTATTCTTATATGAAAGATATTAACAATGTTGTTTCGGAGTTGGCAACAAAAAGGATGAAGACAATCTTTTCCATTATTTCTTCTCGCAGCCACAGGAACCCTGTTTTCACACATAAACATTAAAATCAGTACTAATTAACCGGTTACTTTCTAGGGTACATTTATCCTCTAATTCATATTAATCACTTTTAATCTTATAAAATTATTATGGCAATCTGGAGAAAAAGGACTAAAGTATGGGCTAAAATTAGTGGAAAAACAAGACAAACATTTAGCCCATCATTTCCCCCCCAGCTGAGGATATTGCATGTCCTCATGCATGACTTACAGACTCAACTTGTTCATCTATCAAATTCTTTACTACTGACATGATCTCCTGTCCCCACTTATCTTTTAGGCTTTGAACAATTTGTTGGTGCTATGTCCTTGAAATATAATTAGTGGAAATCATTTGTTCCATTGAGGTTCTCAATTCATTAACTTTTTCTTGATGGTATTCTATAGACATAAATTGTTTAGCAAGAGTTTCTTTCGATGAGGCTTTTAGGTTGTTGACCATTTGCATGTGCTCTGCTATGGTTATGTAACCATCTACACTTTCTTGGGCAACAATATTCCTCAAGTTTGCCATGTCTAATTCCTGGTTTTGAGCCAATTGGTCCTTTGATCTGTTCCTATTCTCCTCAATTTGCTACACCCAACTCTGGAGGATTTGGACCTGTCCTTCCAGATGTTGTACCCTGGCCTGTAGACCATGAATTTCTTTTTGTTGTTTGGCAAATGTTTCTTCTACACTAAATTCTTCTGATATGTGTGATTTCTCCTGTGATAGTTGCTCTATGATCTTGATTCTGGGGTCACTATCCTAATTAGATGGAATGTGATATGTACCCTTGAAACTCATGTCCTCTTAGCTAATAGGTGGCTTACCAGTAACAATATGGGGAAGCATAGTACTGGTTTCATGTAGTACAAAATTATACCCTTCTTCTTGTACATGGTTGTCATCAACATTGTTTTGGTTGGGTATACCCTCATCTCTAGCATCCTATTCATCCTGAATGTCATGTTTATCTTGCCCTCTAGAATTCTTACATTGGGCTTGAGCCTTTTGCTTTTTTCGGTTTCAGTTTTGCCTCCTCTGTTCTCGTTTGTTCTTATCTCCACTTCTCAAGGAGAAAGTAGTCAACATTTCCACATCTGGTTCTGGTTGTTCATGACATATATCACTAGCAACTTGAGCCAATTTTTTTAGTCTAGAAGTTGAAGGCTTTTCCATTTCTGCGTTTCTCTTTTGCCAAGTGTTATAAGAAGATCTCCTTTCAATATGAAAAAATTTAACAGATTCTTGGGGTTTATCTTTACTAGTAGTCCGAACCCTGCTCTTAGCTTGTTTCTTTGGCTCAGTCTTACTTAGATGTTCAAGCTCATCATTTTGCAAGTTACCCCCTGGTCTTCGAGTTCAATATCCTTTTGGGTTGAATTAGAGGCATCTAAGTTTATGTCTTGTCCTAGGGTTTCACTAGAATTTTCAGGGACTTCATTTGGTACATAATCACTTGAATCTCTGTCCTCACTATTCTAATCTTCTGTTTCATTTTGACTATCCTTGGCTTTGTGAGCCTCTGGCTCACCCCCTGAAGCCGAGACATGGGAAGGGCTTTCTTCTCCTACAAAAATACGGCAACTGACTAGGGGAACAACTCGTTTCAGACCCTCTATAACAATTAACTTAATTGGACCATGATGTGCTACAGAGTTGTGATGACCTTTCTGAACTTCTAAACTCATTTGTTTTATGGAATGAAACAAATAATGTGGCAAATTCACCAGTTCACCATGTCGTAGATGACATAATAACCTGAGATGCTAAGAAAAGATGTATGCATACCTTCCCTCTCCAGTGATATATTGAATTACAACCTTGCAAACTTCAGACCAGGGTTTAGGAAGTGAGCTACGCAATGTGCCTTGCCCTGGAACTATCTTCAACTTCTCTCGTCCCCGTAGAAACTGTGTTGTAAGGCATTGCAAGTCGATGTTTTTGGTTGCAGGTGCAGGGAAATAAGCCTCTCCTTGAAGAGGCAATCTAGTGACTGCAAAAATAAGCTGAGTAGTGACTGGGAAGGAATAACCCCGCACCATTGCAGAACTATCATTTGCATTGAAGGCCATGGCAAATTCATAGGTTATGTCATCATCAAACCCACATAGTTTCTTGAAAAAGACATGCCAGTTTGCAGCTTTAAAAATCTTATAAACACGTTTGTTATCTTGCAAACTCTTCACACTAGTGGGCTCTTGTCAAATGTGATGGCCACCCATGGCAACAAATGCATAGCTGGAAACAAAAAATGGCGGTTGAAGAAAAATAGTAGGATAACCGGAAAAGGAAATGATAGTTGTGACCAGTAGTATCGAGAACACGATGACTAGAAATGGAGAAGGTAAATAAGATATGATGTTTGCAACATAGGGAATTTTCAGAGTGTAAAACCATAATTACCCTGATTGAATCACATAAAGTGAACAACCAGGAGATAATAATGGAGATAGGTGATATGACGCACCTGCCCAATTGAAGGTACGACGCTGTCCTCGGAGTTGCCACAAATAATTAAATAATATAAAAGCAATAAATATGAAATAAAGGAAAACATACCGTGGGAAAGTATACCATTAAAAGTACATCAGAGGAAGACATGGTGAAAGAAGCCGGTGGAAGAGAGATGGAGGAAGTCATGAACAAACGAGCGGTGATGAAATGGTAGTTGAGTTGGTGTAAGTAAGCAACTGCGATGTGATGTGCCGAAGTTGGAAGTCGTGTTTGATCATGATGCAACTAGGAGATTGGAAGCCAGGGATATGATGGAGAAATAAGATTCACGGCTGCCAATGAAGTACCGTATTGGAAGGATGCAGCGGACAAGACAGATCTAACATTGCGAAGCAGAGAGGTTCACCCAGTGCTAACATGGGTGCAGAATGACCGTTATAGGGAGAGAACATGGAGGAAATAGACATGAGATGACATGTCCAGCAAAGCTGACCACAAGGCTCACATGCCGCAAAATAGAAGTGACATGAGCAGTGGAAAGTGGATATCCTGTTGCAATGGTAGCAGGAGCACTATAGAGGTGATTTACGACAGGAAGTTATTGCTTCCCTTTTTCCTTTTTGTTCATTGTTTTTTTTTTTTGGTACGATGATAGACAACCGGTATCCCAGTTTTCACCCTATCATCGCCTAGCTCGGTGTCGGGAAACTAGTTTTCACATTTAGATTTATTATGCAGTTACAACCCATCAAAAATCTAGTTTTCAGGTAGTAACTGGCCAACAATGCCTGGAGGTTTTCATTGTTGGATCTTGCATTGCATTTTTTTTGAATTGAAAGTACCTAAGAAGTACTTGAAGAGGTGACAAGAACTCTATCAAGAATATTGAGTTCCTTTCGCAGACTTGAGACAAAATCCTCCTTTGAAATAGGGCGCTTGTACAGCTTTAAACGGTGTCCGTTAACGACAAGGGCCATGCGATCGAAGTCCACAGTGCAAAGCTTAACTGCACCATTATCATAGATGACTTCAATCTCATAAGGCCCAAACCATCGAGTGTGGAACTTGCCTTTGAAATCTTGGAATCTGCTGTCATACAAGAGTGCCCAGTCACCTAGCTGAAAGGATCGTTGTCAAATGAAACAATCATGCCAGATGGCTCGCTGCTTTTGAACTATCTCTGTATGGAAAAGAGCTTGTTGACGGAGTTCATCTAATGAGTGGAGTTGAGCAATTCTTTATTTTCGAGCACCGGTTAGGCTCATACCCAACTAGAGTGCGGTGCGAAGAGTTTTTACTTCAAATTCAATAGGAAGAAAAACTTTCTTACCATAGACAAGTTTGCAAGGTGTCAAACCAGTAGTGGTTTTCCACGTTGTGTGGTAGGCCCACACTACTTTAGGAAGTCGTGCTGCCCAGTCCTGCTTATGGAGAGCAACTGTCTTGGTAAGAATGTTCTCAATTTCTCTGTTGGTGACTTCAACCTGTCCATTGGCTTGAGGATGGTAAGGTGAAGACTTGCGATGTCTGATCTCATATTCATAAACAAAGGTAGAAATCAGTTTAGATGTAAACTGTGGACCTTGATTCGTGACTATCTTGCGTGGAACACTGAACCTGGTAAAAATATCAGAGTAGAGGAAGTCAACTACTTTGGTTTCCCTTGCATGTTTCAAAGCAACAACTTCAACCCACTTGGTGACATAATCTGTGCAGACAAGGATGTATTCCTTATTTCTCGATGGTGGGTTAATGGGTCCAACAAAATCAAGCCCCCTTTTTACAAAGGGCTCAATGGATAGCTGAGGATGCAAGGGCATTTCATCTGAGCACGTGGGGCAGCCCATACGCTGACACTTTTTGCAATGATGAACATAGTGCTTACAATCCTTATGGATTGTAGGCCAATAGTATCCTGCAATCAAAATCTTCTGGACAGTCCTCTGAGTGGTAAAATGGCCACCACAAGGTTCTGTGTGGCATGCACGAAGTATATCGAAGACATCATCTTCAGGTACACAACGACGCATGATATTGTCAATATCGAGCGTGCGAAAAAATAGTCCATTGATCCACGTGTACTGTCCATTGAGTCCAACCAATTTTTGGTGTTCCCTCAGAGAGAAATGAGGTGGGAACTTGCAAGTGACCAGGTAATTCACAATGTTAGTGAACCATGGACTTTTAGCTGATATAGTGAAGAGATGCTCATCTGGGAAGGCATCATCAACTGGTACTGGTTCATCATCTTATTTTTGTAACCTGGACAAAAAGTATACAACCACATTCTCACGACCATGCTTATCAAGTATAGTGATGTCAAATTCTTGAAGCAAAAGTAACCACCTAATAACTCTACCAGTTACAACAAGTTTATTCATTAAGAATCAAATTGCAGAATGATCAGTGTGAATAAATACATTATATCCAGTAATATAATGACGAAACTTATTGATTGCATAAACAACAACTAGAAATTCCTTTTTAGTTACCGTGTAGTTTACCTCAACTCCAGTGAAGTTCTTACTGATATAGTAAATGGAGTAGAAAATATTATCTTCTTTCTGTCCAAGCACAGCTCCCATAGAACAATCTGAAGCATCAGTGTGTATATGAAAAGGTAATTCCCAATTTGGACCTCTGAGTACCAGTGTAGTTACAAGATTAGTCTTGATGGTTTCAAAGGATTCTTGACATTCTAGTGTCCAAGAGAAAGCGACATCTTTTGCTAGCAAGGCAAACAAAGGGGAGGCAATCTTACTAAAATTTTGGATAAAACTCCTATAATACCCTGCATGGCCTAAGAAACTATGCACATCCTTTTGGCTGGAGGGCGTTGGCAAGTCTTGGATGATCTGTATCTTTTTGGGATCAACTTGAATATCCTTAGAAGAGATATAATGACCAAGTACTATCCCTTATGTCATGAGCATATGGCACTTTTCATGGCTTAGTGATAGATTAGTATCTATACAATGTTTAAGCACTTTTTCTAAATTTGTTTTAGCTTCTTCATAAGTGTTACCATGCACTGTAAAATCATCCATATACACGTCAACACAATCATTTACAAGATCTACAAAAATACTTAAAACTGCCCTTTAAAAAGTGGCAGGGGCATTACATAGCCCAAAAGGCAAGACGTTATAAGCAAAAGTACCCTAAGGACACATAAAGGTAGTTTTGTCCTAGTCTTCAGGTGCTATGCGAATCAAGTTATAGCCACTGAACCCATCTAGAAAAGAAAAGAACTTTTTACCTGCAAGAGTGTCCAACAATTGATCAATAAATGGTAATGGAAAATGATCCTTTTTAGTAGCTTTATTAAGTGCTCGATAATCAACACAAATTCTCCACTTACCATTTTTCTTAGGAACCATGACTAGAGGAGAGACCCATTGACTATCTAAAATAGGATATATAAATCTGACATTTAACAATTTTTGTAACTCCTCTTTGACTATATCACGTAGGATGGGGTTGAGCCGTCGCTGTGGTTGCCTAATTGGACGACTACCTTCTTCGATATAAATATGGTGTGTGCAAGTGTCAAGATGGATGCCATGTTTGTCTTGATATTCCCAAGAAAAGGCACCTTTATAAGTTCTTAGCATGGCAATGAGGTCTTGAATTTGTTCAGAGCTTAATTGTGGATTGATATTTAGCGTACGACTAGGTAAAATTTCCATGGCCTCTGATTGTGCAGGTGAATTGAGGGCTGGTACTTGTGAAGTGGACGGTGTATTGCTGGTCTTTTCAGAGAGTAAATATGGACTAAACAAACAATTATGTGGTAACAACTAATGCAATGTGAGAAAGTGTTGAATAGATTGTGAGCTACCTACCAAAGGAAAATTACCAAAAGGGCAAGGAGTACTGATACCTGAATGAAGAACCATGCTTTCAAAGATTTCATTAGATGCATACCTATTCTGAAGAAAATTAACAAGAATATTATCTTCATCGGGTTCTTCGATGTCAGATGCTTGATCAATCGTGAGGATTGGTAGGGACTCATCCAAATCACTATCCACCCAGACTGGATCCTCTGTTTCTAAGAAGGGTTGTGCCGGTGGGTATAAAGTCAACTATTTCGTGTGTTCCCCATTAGAAATGACCATGTTTCCTGACCGATAATTGATGAATGCATTTGCAGCCGCTAACCAAGGTCACCTCAAGATTAAGGGGTACCCCCCCACCTTAATTTTTGGCTACAAAATCATAAAGTTGGTAGGGTATTCCCACGAATCAATAGAAATAATTACATCTTCAATCATACCTTCTGGTTTGACCAATGATCTATCTGCCATTTGGAGAACTGTGGGAGTAGGTCTAAGTCCCTTAAGTGATAATCTTTCCTTTGTTTCATTTGTCATGACATTAATTGCAACACCTAAATCAACAAGTGTATTAGGAATAGTAACTTTACCAATACACACCTTGATGATAAGACTCCCTGGATCTGAGTACTTAGGAATGGTTAGATTCCCAAGCATAAGGTTTGCTAACTATCCAATGACCTGGACAGTCTTTGGATCTTTCTTTTTCTTTTGCTTCCGAGTACAAAGATCCTGGACTATTTTTGTATATACGAGGATATCCTTGATGACCTACAACAAAGGAATCTTAATGTTAATATTACGTAACTCATTAACGAAATCAAACTCAGGTTGAGAAACTTCCTTCTATACCGGTTCTGAATGAAATCGATTGGGAAATGGAGGTTCTTTTACTGGGTCTTCTTCAGGTTCTTCATTAATTTCTGTAATAGTAGGCCCTTGAAGAGCCTTCCCCGACCTCAATTGGACTCTGTCTATTTCTACATTATTGACAGGATAAGTAGGATAGCCTGTCACCTCATTATTATATACAGGTTGTGTTGTCTTATTGTTGGGATTTGGGTTTGGTTGAGTTGGCATTGGTGTGGGCTTTGGGGGTTGTGGTGAATTGGCTGGTTGGGCAGATGATGATGGTATGGGTGGAAGAAATTGTTGTGGCTGTTGATATGGGTTAATCATAGGAGGGGGTGGAAATTGTGGTGGATATGGCTGTTGGTATGGTGAAGGTTGTGGCGGTTGTGGCCTCCATGCCTGTTGCCATGGCTGTGAAGCATATTGGTATGGTTGCATCCATTAAGGGTATTGTGGAGGTTGTTGCCAACCCCCATACCATCTTGGTTGATTGGAAAAAGAATTGGATTGGTTGGGTCCAAGAGTGAGATAATCATTAGTCATTCTTGGATGCATCTCAAGGTGGAAAAGGTCGCCTTGGGGCCATATAGTAGACAGGTTCTTTAGAATACTCCATATCTGTTACACCTACAGGAAAAGGCCTTAAGATGGAACTTTTGTTGTCTTCTTCTAAAGATGAAATATTTGTCCTATTATAAGGAAAATCTTCACTACTATGCCTTTTACGACAGGTCGGACAGAATACAGCCAAGGCCTTTTCGACTTCCTTTTGCTTTTTACGGGTATATAGGGTGTCAATCTGCTTGCCCATATGATTTAATAACCCAGTTTTAAGATCTTCAAGCAAATTACCTATTTCATAGTTGGTTATACCTATGGCATTTCCTGAAGTAGAAAGCTTACTTGAATAATTCCTCCCTGATCGTTGAGACCTCGAGTAATTCCTGCAAATGTCACAAATTTCAACAAAGTTTAATTTAGAGATGTTACCTTTACCTATTAAATTCAATGCATCCATAGTATCATCTCTTATTCCCCTAAGTAACAACATTTTAATAGTATCAGGAGTTAGCCCTTGTTGTCGTGATCATTGCAGGATGAACATGATGCGTTCAAGATAGTCTTCCACGGATTCATCTTCTTTCTGTGTCATTCAGAAAATCTCATCCCAAACCTCTTTTGTTTTACAATACTCTTGATATTTTGTCAAAAATGCTTCCTTCATGTCGTCCCCTGATCTAATGTTTCTGAGGTTCATGAACCAGCGCAGGGTTGCATCTTTCAATGTGGCCGGAAATAACTTGAGCTTGTGTGCATCACTTTGATAGTCATAATTGTGGCACAACACATCAAAGTCAAATAAAAACATGTCAGGATCCTCGACAAAAAGACCACGAAAATAGGCAAGGCAGAATGAGGAACATTTTTCATAGGGGCATTCTCGTCAGGATGTGCAATTGGAAATTCAAAAGTAACTGGATTATTTTGGGCCAATTCCCTCTCATCATTGTTGTTGCCAACATTGTTGTTGTTGTTGAGATCAGCCATGCTGTCAATTGCCCAAGGGGTATAAAAAGTTTTATATGGTTTTTGATGTCTTAAGGATGGACCAGCTCGAAGCTCATAAGATTCTTGGAATAACTTTGCAACCCTTTTATGCAATTCTTTCGAAGACTCTGGACGAACACTAGTAGGGGTTTCAACAATGGTAGATGCAATGACACATTTTCAATATCTGGTTGGACTAACTCTTTCTTAGGTGATGTGTGAACAGCTAATGGTTGTAGTGTATTTCTCAATTCTTCTTGTGAACTTTTGCTCTCGACGGATGGTTTTGATTTGGGTTTGGGTTTTTATTGTTGTGAACTTCTTCCCTCTACAGATGTTTTTAATTTTTTTTTCAAAATTTTGAGGTTGTAAACTACTTCCCTCAACAGATAGTTTTGACTTATTTTTCAAATTTTCTAATTGTGAACTACTTTCCTTATCCTTGTTAACAAATCTACCTCTACTATCTCTGCTATGATTCATGCACCTATATGATTTATAACAACATGAATCAAGAGTATTAACCTTAACAAGGTCGATAATTGTATAGGCTTTCCTCTAGACGTACTGGTCCTAACTCAACTTACTATGATTTCAGGCCTTTAATACCTTTCCCCGGCAACGACGCCAAAAAATGTTGGGAAAAATTGTGGACTATGAATGGGGTAAATTTTTATCTTTGATAGTTCAACTGATATGACTTTTCCTCAGTTTATTCCTATATGTGTCAATCTGGGGGACGTAGATTGATGAAAGGTATTGGGGTTGTTTGCCTAAGGGCTGAAAGTAGTGGGTTGATTGGGGATGGAATGCAAAACAGTTAAGCCTAAATGCTTTGGAAGAATAATAGGAAAGAACACTCTTAAATTGTACTTAAATCAATCCTTTGAAATCATCCAATTAAGTTAACACTCAAAACCCTTTGATGTAGACATGATTTAACTATATCCAATATTATTAATTCTAAAAAGATTCCTGAATTTACAATAGTCTGTGTTGGCAGAATGTTGGCGACAGGACTTATTACTTCTGGCGACAGGACCTGTGGAACCTGGCAACAGGAGCTTGTGCAACGAATATTAATGCTAAAAGACATAATTGTTAACTTAAAATCCTTAAACAGAATGTGGCAAACCAACTTAACATATAATCATCACTTACAAACAAATAATTACCATTAAGTTATACTTAATTTAATCTCACAGAATAAATAACAATCACTAAATATAAATCATACTCACAAAACAACTTAAACAGTAAATTCAACCGGTGGCTGAAGAGTGGGCCCTGCCTCCCAGTCGGCCGATTGAAGAGAATAATTAAGAGCTCTTAAGTTTAATTCAGATAGTAATAATTGCAGTCTTATATTACTTGATCAAAAAAACTTAGCAATGTATGATATACAAAGGAGACTTATATAGTCTTTTACATGAAAACCGAATCATCTAAATAATACAAGCAATTTTAAGGTTCAACAAGATTTAGATCGATCAAAGAAAGAATGGAGTGGCCTATGCCCATTCTTTTTTAAAAACTAAAAACTAATTACTAATCATTATGTAAGAAGACACTACCTAACTTCTGCTAAAGACTATGAACCAATTGGCTATTATTATATGAAAGATATTAACAATGCTGTTTTGGAGTTGGCAACAAAAAGGATGAAGATAATCTTTTCCATTATTTCTCCTTGCGACCATAGGAACCCTGTTGTCACACATAAACATTAAAATAAGTACTAATTAACCAGTTACTTTCTAGGGTACATTTATCCTCTAATTCATATTAATCATTTTTAATCTTATAAAATTATTATGGCAATCCAGAGAAAAAGGACTAAAGTATGGGCTAAAATTAGTAGAAAAACAAGACAAACATTTAGTCCATCAGCTGCATGAAAACATCGCCGAGCAACCCCTACCTCCCACTATCTCCCACCCACCCACCCCAACCTTCATCGGTAGGGGTGGGAGGTAGGGCACTATGAATGAATCATTGAGCCACACTTCCCCACTAGACTATATATACCGGTGATGGTTCAACCACTTAACCCATGGAGAGACCAGAATCTGAACAGAGATTCTAGTTCGAGCTGTCCGCCCGCTTAGTAGTGGGGGTTCGAGCTATCCGATAAAGAACTTATCCTTGCTTCGGCCCCTGTGGGGCCCCCTTCTTACACTCATTTACAATTGCATAAATAATTATGAAGATGTTTTTCAAATTAACAAATTTATAACTCCTCACTAGTTGTCTTGTCATAAAATCTTCTTCCACAAAATAGCTCCCACTTTGTCATAAAATCTAACTTATAACTCCTTGAAAACGGACTACCATAAAAATGTCATAAACTTGTCATAGAATATGTCATTAAAAATATGTCAAATGATTTAGGAGTTATATTATCCCATCTCCATGAATTCCCATGCTCCTTCTTGGGCAAATACTCAAAAATAATAATATTTTATTCATTACTTGATCTCTTTTATTGAAAACAAAAATAATTAATTCGGGTCCAAATAATCAAATTTTAATTAAATCTATTTTCACTAGCAATTTCTCCTTAGCCCACATAAAATATAAGAATGAACATTTTATCCACAAAATTAAATTAACTAAAAATAGAACATTATAGAATGGATAATGACTAGAATTGACTAACTTCAAGTCATTTATGCACCATTAATGTCTCACGAAGTGAAAAACTAAATGAATCATCTTTTAGAATGGGTCATAGGGAGTTATGTATCATAGCAAATGGAGTGATTATTTGCATTCAATTTCCTAAAAAAATGTGAATTATTTATAATAATTCATGTATCATGTAATATTTAGCTACAATCATATTCAGTTCTTATAAATGATATACTCCATTAGTAACATACTAAAATCTTTATTTTGTTTTCTTTGTTAGAATATTAATATTGCATTGTAATATTGTCTTACAATATTTTAATGTTTATAAGTGAACCAATGATGCAATAATACTTTAATGCCTACATTTAGGATGGGTCGATTTATTTCACATGGATTATATTTCATAGGCCATTGTTCCCCATGTCTCGTCTTCGAGACACGGCAAGAGATGTCTTTCTTCGTAGAAGACACCCTGTTGTGTCTCGAGGTACCTCACAATGTTAAATAGGCATCTCCTCAATCTTTTTGTTCAAGACTTCATTTGCTCAATGCTCAAAGGTTTCTCAATCCCACCGATTTGAAGCCTCTAAACAATGAAGCATATCAGAGACGTCTTTCTTCGTAGAAGACATCATGTTATGTCTCGAGGTACCTCACAATGTTAAATATGCATCTCCTCAATCTTTTTGTTCAAGACTTCATTTGCTCAATGCTCAAAGGTTTCTCATTCCCACCGACTTGAAGCCTCCAAACAATGAAGCATATCAGGTAGGTTGACATTTTCTATGATTTTCATGATTTTTCTTTGACAATTTGTAGAGCTTCTAGCTTTTAGCTGTATTATTAAATTATATTAAAAAATAAATGGCCTCTCCAAGTACCCTATTTTCTATTTTCAAAAACAGAGATACCAATACTCGTCTCCTGCAACCTTGATGTTTTTCAATCTTTCATTCAATAACACAAGTCCTCTGTGAAGTGTTTTTCCTAATAGAATATTAAATTTCTAAGTTTGAGCAAAGTTTGTTGTTTTGTGCAGGTCTTTTGCGGCTGTTCTTAAATATCACCCACTTCAATAATCCAAGGTCAATTTTGGCCAATAAAAATAGGACAAATATTTACCACTTTTTGTTGTGAATGAGGTGTAAAATTGCTATTGACTGTTTGACCATTAAAGTAGATGCTATTTAAATAGAGGTGTATTTTGCATGCGATGCTTTGAACTTCGTGCGTGTGCTTCATTGCTGCGTTTTCTGGTTACGAGCTTTGTGCATTAGAGTGTTTTGCAAATCTTTCATGGCTGAGATTTTGTGTTGTGGTGAGTTTCTAAAGATTTGTTTGGTGATCTGAGATAACCGAGTTTGCAAAGGCATAGAATTGGGTGGCTTTGAGTTTTTTGGGCCGCCATTATTGAAATACTCTGCAATCCAAGGGGTCGTGTACAGTTTTTTTTTGAAGTTCTTTTTCAGACTCGTGATTCTTCGAATCTGCGTGCGTTTGCAGTTGGTGTTTAGTGGTGCGGGCAAGTTTTTCTTTGCACAAACAATTGAGGGACACCATTGAAGCGCCTTTGAAAGGCGCAATCTGATTTGATTGTTTTTCCAACCGTGGGTCAGACGAGCGTAGGCCTATGCAATGAGGGTGGAGGAGGTATCGAGAGTGTCGCTCCATATGTTGCATACCTACATTCCATGAAGAGTTTATGGGGAGGTCACCCATCCGAGTACTCTTCGAACTCGAGCACGTTTAACGATGGAGTTTTTCTCCAAGATCAAGCCCATTTAGCTTGCTACTTCATTTGCAAAACCTTCAGCAAGTGTTGTGCCTTATGAATCTTCATTATGGAGCCCCTTTATCTCATCAATTGATGAGTAGGAGATCAAGCCCACTTAGCTTGCTACCCCATTTACAAAACCTTCCACAAGTGTTGTGTCTTATGAACCATTCATTATAGACCACTAATAAAATATGGGTCAATGAGTTCCACTCAAAAACTACACAATTGAATCTTGATATAAATATCATACTTTAGTATACTTTAAACTTTTTGAAGTTAGCACTCTTCTCATTAGCTACTAGTCCCATTGTGCAAAAAGAAGTTGGATGAAAGGTGTTTGTATTTTAGCCCCTAGTCACATGGGTGTATTGCAATTGTTTCTAGTGATATGGCAAGCCTATGAGGGCTTAAGAGGCTAGTGCACACTCACTTTTTAAGGCAATTTTTTGAAGGCCATATTTTGTTCATCTAAAGGCATTTTTTAATCATTTTTTATTGCATTTTTCTTCGCTCTTTATAATGGTTTAGTCGGATTTTAGTTTTTAAAAATTTAATTACATTTTTTTAGTTGTCTTCATTGATTTATTTTATTGCTTTCAAAGTGTTTTTGATTAAAGGGAGTAAAAAGTAGGTTTTGAAGGGGCCTTACAAACCCTGTACAATGGGCAAAACGTTAACCAAAACATGGCTAACCCACAACAAAACCCTAGACAAAACTAAAACCAAGCTGCCAAACACCACAACCTAACAACATCGGGTTGATAATGGTTTTGAAGGGACCATAAACCCATAACAAAGAAGTAGCATCCATGCTACCAAACCAACCACACCTAAACCGGTTTCCTACACAACTTGAGGCCTCGTCCTAACATTTCAAGCACCCATGACCCGAGTGTGGGACACATTGGAATGTTTAGGAAGACCCTAGTTCCTTCTTTGAACAATCTTCCATGAAACATCATCCTCCAAAGTCTCTGAACAAGGGGTGAGGAGAGGGCAAGCCTTTGTTGTTGACTCGACCAAAGCCCCCATAGGTACCAAAAGAGAACCGAATGCTACACCAAAACCTCCAATAGAGTAAGATCCAACAGCTTGAGGGGTGAAGCCACCAAAACTAGGCCTTGAGAAGAAGACCCATCAAGAGAAATCTCTGAACAAGTTAGGAACAAGGGCCTCTGAGGCCTCATTCATAGAGTCTTCCTCAAAATCAAGATCACCAACAGTCAAATGATCATGGAGGACATTCCTCCACCAAGTCGCCTCACTCTTCTTGTGGCAAGAACTCAGGCACTCCAAAGCAAGGTGTCCAGTAGCAAAGCATCTCCTGCAACGAAAGGGAGACCTTCATAGTTGAGTGTTTGAGTCCAAGGTCTATCCCCAACAAGCAGGACAATATCTCCAAGCAGATCCTTAGATGTGTCAATGTCCATGAGAATGTGGGCATAGGCAGTGTGGTCGAAGTTTGAAGATGTTGTATCCTCCTACAAAAAATTACCGGGAGCATTGCCAATAGATTTAAAACAAGAAACTTCCGAGAATTGGAGAGGGAGATTGGGTAGTCTAACCCAAATAGACATAATACTTAAGGATTCTATTAAAGGGTTGAAAAAGGGGAACTAAGGTTTGAGTGAGGGAGTGTTATGCCCACATCCAAATCCCACCATTCAGTGCCAGCTCCTATCATCTTCCAATTGAAATGAAGTAATATAGCTCAATCCTACCCTCATTGAGAGGCCTCCAAAATTCTAAAACTCATTTATTCCAAAAGTGATTTAACTTGCAGATGATGGCTCAATTTTTAAAGTAATCTTCATTATCAATCACTTCCTGTCCATAGATGACAACAGGAGATGATTGAGAGCAAGAGAGGGCGTGAAGTTCACCACGCAGAGGAGGGTGAGTAGGTCCCTTCAAATGGCGTGACCTAGGAACACCAGCAGACATCCTCGCCCTAGCGATAGCCATGTAGGTTTTAAGGGCGTGAAAACCATCCACCACCACACCAAAAGTTGGAGAGGAAGCATGATCATTAGGCCGCGCAACAAAATCCTTAGGGAAACGTGAGCAGAGGCACGATCAGACACATGACACGTAGAAATGTCCTCGTAGAATCCCAAGAGAACAGTGGTCACAACATCCAAAAGCTTCCCATTGGTAGTAGAGGGCATCGCACCCAAAATGTACCCGATGGAGCCAGCATGCGGTGCGAGGGAACGAGAATGAGGCAGGAGAATCATTTCGAAAAAAAATCTTATTACCACTTTTTGTGGGGGCTCATAAGAGATAAAATAAGGCTGGAATGATATTCATATCATGTATTGCTTTCGAGGTGTTATTTTGCAAGTTTCTTTCCATCTTTTTTTAAATGTAGTCAATTTTTCTTTGTTAACATGTGCTTTTCATGCTACGATATGAAAGTAAAACTCAAAAAGAAACAATTGCAAAACTTCAAACAATTCTCTCTCTCTCAGATCTATTGTTCAAGCTTAAATCTAATGCAAAGGGAATTTGTGTCAAATTGCTAGCCAAGCCTTCTAGCCTTCTAGTTCTCACGTACCTTTAGGGTATATGGAGCCTCTTAACTACCTATTGTGAGTAGGTAAGACATTAGACAAATCTGAGAACTTTCTATACCATTTCTCATGATGCTACTCTACTCTGACATATCACTTTGCTCTCTCGTACTACATTACTTACACTTACTATCAAGTATATTGAAAGGTTTGGTATATTGAGAGAGTTGTTATATAGGCAAAATTGTTTTTAAGTGTCATCACTCTTTCACATACTAAAAAATATATAAGAAAGTGTGGCATATTGGACAATTTGGTTATCAGGGCTATAGGTATATTGAAACCTCTCACACTTCGACATGAGCACCGTGGATCAATTACTTTTTCTAGGCAATAAAAACATGTTTGATTGGAAACACAACATGGCAATTTTTTTTGTTAAAACGTGCGTTTTAGAAAATCATTAGTCAAAATTCAACTACACTTCAATTGTTTGAAGATAGTTTGATGTAGTATCAACATTGTTTGAATTGTCAAAAAGCTAGAGCAATGTTGTTGAAGTATGTCATTGCTCCCACCAAGATGCAATTCATTAAGTATGGCATTCCATACATGATTTGGGAGGAATTGCAGAAGATGTATGATATTAGTCACCTGTCAATTGATGAATTTGATTGTGGCACTAGACAATCTCAAAGTTGAGGATGAGCACAATATCTTGGTTATCTAAATAAGTTAGAAGAGTATAGGGCCAAGCTTGTGGTTTTGGGAGAAGCCTTTTGGCAAGATGATGAGTGAATGCACACCTTGGTTTTGGGGACTCTTCTAGCATTGTATGGTAATTTCTTGACACTCATGCAGGATGATAATAATATGAAGAACATGTCATGGGAGGATCTCAAGAAACTTGTATTAGTAGAAGTGCAAAAGTTGAAATGATTAAATTTGCTAGGTTCATCATCCCTACAAGCCTCTGTATTTGCATCGAAAGGCTCAACTTTTTAGAAGAAGAATGAGAAGAATAAGAAACAAGAAAAAAGACAAAAGAAAGTGGATCAAGAAAATAGTCAATCTTCTAAGTGAGTTGACAAGCAAGAAGAGTTTAGAGTTCAAGGGCATTTGTTATGGTTGCAACAAGTTTGCAAGTCATTAGAAATCAAAATGTCTAGTTTGGCTTAAAAAAAGAAAGAAATAGATATAAAAAAAAGTAGTTGGGTTTGTTGTAAAAGTTATGGACACCTACTTCTAGTGATGGTGATGTTGGTGGCATGATAACATTGGTTAGCACCATTAAGAAGGCATCATATAAGGTTCTTGATATAGGTTATGCATATTGGCCATAACAAAGACAATTTTGTTTCTTGAAAACAATGAGGCAATTGTTAGAATTTTGTGTTTGGCAATGGTCATTCAATACCAATGCTTGGTGTAAAACTAATAAAATTTAAGAATGACTTCTTTGACAATGTCTTTATGCTTCTAAAATGGTGAAGAATCTTTTATTGATGAGACAACTTGCTTTAGAAGGATACAAGATTAATTTTCTTGGAAACAGGTGTTGGATTAAAGATCCAATGAACAA
Organism: Cunninghamia lanceolata; assembly: GCA_027924645.1. NCBI lineage: Eukaryota > Viridiplantae > Streptophyta > Pinopsida > Cupressales > Cupressaceae > Cunninghamia > Cunninghamia lanceolata. Next base: position 15,615,444 of record BSBN01000193.1, read on the forward strand.
TTTTTTGTTGTTGCAAACTATATTTTGAAGGATAACTACTAGATCTATGATAGATTCTATGGTAAGGAGAATCAAGCTTTGATTGCTTTAGTAGATGATGTTAGTCATTTGTGGCATAAGAGGTTAGGACACCTGAACTACCAAAGTATTGCTTTCTTGAAGAGGTATATATGGCACATGGTGTTCCACCTGTCACTACATCCAAGGGTGTTTGTGGCAGGGGTGTGTATGGGAAGGATCACAAAACACTTTGATAAAAGCTTTGCATGGAGTGCATCCAAAAAAAATGAATTGGTCATAGACTTGATGGGTCTATAGACACCTAAAATTGACTCTGTTTACTGCAATATGGTGTGTTTCACAGAATATGAAGTAAACAGAAATAAAGTAGTAGTATAGTGCATCATATGAACATAACATAATTACTCAGAACGGGCCATTGTATTCATCATTGATTCACAGGAAACATTACAATGTTCATGACAGCAACATACATATTTCATAATGACTCCAATGTCTACATATCAACTATTGTCCAATCACCCATCCCCCGACTACAATGTATTGACGCTCTAAATACTCATCGCCAAGGTTGGTTGTGATGCCAACCGTTGGTACCGACTCCAAACTACCCAACTCGTCGGTTGGTACCGACAACTAATTACATCCTATTACGTTATTTATTCACTTAACTAATTTGCTGTCTACATCTATCCCCCCCTCAAAATTGGTCGTCTTCTAGATGACATTTACATCAAAACAACAAAATTATGACAGAAACTCAAAAACATCCTACTGAGAGTGGGCAGGTTGGAAGGACGTCCCTGGATGTACTGAGGAGGTTGGGGTGGCTGATCACTACTATGCCTGTAGCTTCCTTGCTTCCTCAGTCCTTTGCCGCAACTGGTGTTGGGCCACTAGCTCTCGCTCTCTTGCTGCCTTCACCATTGCTTGCACTCATTTCCTGTCAGACTTTCACAGGCTTCCATTCCTGTATCAGCACTTGGTTTTTTCTTCTTCTCCTCCGATGCAATCTTCGGCCTGTAGGATGCAATCTTCTTTCCTCTGTCCATGTTTTCCTGACTGGATGCTTACCCTTTGCTCTCCAAGAGGAAAAAATAAAAAAAAATTATGTCTAACACTGTAACTGAGTGCTCGGGGTCCGAGATGGCCTTTTATGAGGCTGAAGTGGTGGGTACGTACACCGTACGGCCTAGGTCGTATAGCCTGGCCCTACGTCGTACGGATTTTTTGAATTTTTTTTGCCCAGGTCGTACGTCGTACGACCTGCCTTCAAATTTTTTTAATTTTAATTTTTTTTTTTTGCCTCCCGACATTTTATTTTTTTCATCTTTTCCATGTCAAACTGAATCTGATTTGTCTATTTTTTCTCGATGGGGTCGACGTTCGATCTGCAACTCTGACTAGAATTGTTGTCTTAAAAAAAAATAAACTATCTGAATTTTGAACATTATTTTTTCTCTGTTGATTGTCACCGATCGCCAAAACATTGCAAGTCGACGGAAATACTCTATAGTCCTTATTCCTTCTGTATGGTCTCTTTCTGGCTGGTGCTTCCAATATTGGGTTCCCGTCGTTAGTTCCATCACTCCGATTCACCTTACTTGCCAATGGCTCTTCATACATGATCACCTTGTTTGGTTCAACTTTATGTGCAAGTGCATCATCTATCTTGGCATCATCCTCTGTATATTCTTTCTGTGCCTCTCTTGGTCGTCTTGTTTGTTCTTGGTCCACTATTTGCTCTGTTACTTCCGACTGATTATTACCTTCCTCCCCTTTGTCACTCATTACTGGTTCCCTCTTGCCAAGTGGTCGAGTGTTTGTCAATCCATCAAGTGCTTCATTCGTGAACAATGTTTCACTCGTCAGCCTAGAGTTGCCCAAACTTTCACTCATCGGCCTAGAGTTGCCCAAACTTTCATTCGTCGGCCGAGAGTTGCCAAGAGTTTCACTGTTGCTGAGTGTTTCACTCTTCGATTGAGTTTTGCCAAGAATTGCACTGCCATGACTTGCATTGCTAGGACTTGCACTACGAGGACTTGCATTGTTCATCGGAGAGCTCTCACCGACTTCTTTTATTGAAATCATATTACATTCTGGTTGAAAGAACTCGTAATCTTCCATCTGCCAGTGAAAGAGCCCACTAAAGGAATTAGTTTCATCCTCAGAACATTCTTGCAATTTTAATACTCCTTCCTCATCAGGTTCCATTGGCCCTCTGCCAACTGACTCCCCTCCGTCTGAATCAGAATCCGATGCTAGTTCCTTACTTATAGCCTGTGTTCTCAGATCTATGACAATCTTCTTACCTTTGTTTTCTATTGACAATGTGTTCTTTTTCTAGTTATGGTTGGCCTTGGCGGCTATCAGCCACCCTCGGTCGAGTAATGCATCGTAAGACGCATTTTTGTGATGTTATGATTACCAAGTTTAATCGAAAGAGTTGGGTGCCAATCCTTACTTTCTGAGCCATTAGCACTCCCAGTGCTTTAATTCCGTGCTGGTCTGCTCCCAATAACTGGAAATTTTGTGGCCATAGTGTAGGTTTCCCCAAGCACTTCCACGTATCTTCTGTCAGCACATTCACTCCCGATCCACCGTCGATTATTGTGTTCGTCAGGTGACATCCACCGATTTCCATGTGTACGACGGTTGGATTCTTGCCATTGTTAATGGCCAACAGTCTCGGATCGATGACTTGTTCTCCTTCCAGTGGTGGCTCCACTATGACATCTTCATCCTTTGTTTGCCCTTTTGAGTTCCCTTCCATCGCCTTTGAGATTGCCACCCTCAGTTGCGGCATGCTCTATAGAAGATCCGCTATCTTGACCGATACAGTGGTTTGTAGCACCTGATTCACGATACTTTTGTCTGACTCTGGTCATACGGTAGTTGTTCTTTTGTTCTTTCCTTCCATTTCCATTGCCATCTCTACTTCTTTCCTAGCCTCTCGAAGTCTCTCCTTCTCGGTTCGAGGATCTGGATACGTCACCTTTTTGCATTGTGCTCGGGTGACCGCTAGGATCTCTTCATCATTCTCCTTGAAACTGATTAGGTTCACCCCTTTTTTGCTTCGGGCAATCTTTTTCTTCATGATCTCCAGGCCCACACCACTTGCATAATGCATTTATTGTGTTCTGATTGTTGTTCGGGCATTCTCTTGCAAAGTGCCCCCACTCGTTGCATTGCTGGCACTGTAGCATCGGTCACCCCTTGCTATCGTACTGCAATCTGTTTCTCAGACTTCTATTGCTTTGGCAACCTCCAGGGGATGCATGACTATTGTACTAGGGCTTTGGTGGTGTGTTCGATGGTGTTGACGGTTCTCCTTGAGTGAAGAGTACTTGCGTACCCCTTGCTTTCAGATTGTATGGGCATTCTGTCTTTGTATGACCTTCCCCCTTGCAATCTATACACCACAGTTCTCTGGCTTCCCTATTACTCTCCTTGTCGGCCTTCAGTTCTTTCATCATTCTCATCATGTCCATCCTAAGTGCTTGCATGGGCTTGGACTCACTATTGCTATCATCCGTACTCTCCTCGTCATCTGTCTTCCTTTTCCCTCAGAAGGATATTTTATTTTCACTCTCTATATCCATCGCTCGATTGTACGCTTCATCGTATGACGATGGAGGCACGACTTTCATTTTCTTTCTCAGCGATGGGCGCAACCCTTCGATGAACCATCACTTCTTCAGCCCATTGGCCGGTTGAGTCTCCAGTTTTCCCAACAATTCTTTCAGTCTTCAGTTGTAGGTTCGCACGTTCTCGTGCTTCCCTTGCTTCGTACTATAGATCTCCGCTACAATTTCACTGTCATCCCTCAGAAGTTTGAATTCGTCTTGGAATGCCTTCTTAAGTAATCTCCATGATGCCCTGTGTGCTTGGTCCAACTCTGTGTACCAGTCGATGGCACTATCTCTCAGTGTCGCTGGAAATGCTTTCAGCTAGTAGTCCACATCATCTTGCCCATTGGCTATCCAAATCATCTCGCATGTCTTACAGTGTCATACTGGATCTTCTGACCCATCCCCCATAAATTTTGGCAGCTTCTGCCTCTCGGCTGGCGGAGTCACCATCCTTCCCCTATGCCCTCCTTGTGTGTTGGATCTGACTGGACTAGTTCTCTCGCAATGTCCCGGTGCGTCACTTGCACTCTCGGCCACGTTCGAGTCTTCCCCGTGTCCTCTACACCTTGAGTCTCCTGGGGTTCATTCTAATACTTCCTCTGCCCTGGGGTCTTAGGCTCAGATCTTCCAACTCTCGGCCCTTTGTCATCCGATATGGATAACTCTCCGATGCGGCATATGCTATTTTCAATTTCTTCTGTCAATTCATTTTCATTCCCTTTTTCTTTATTTGTCAGCAATGTCTTGAAAATTCCTTCGTCGGCATGATGATGTTCATTGACAATTTGTCTCAGTGTTTTCCTTCGTTCTTCTTGTTCCTTTAATCTCAATGATCTTTGTGTTCTTTCCTCTGGTGTTTCATGCCCACTTGGTACTCGGTTCTTATCCTTATTGAGTTGTATGGGCATTAATTGCTACTCGGGTGAGGAGATGGTCGACGTGCAATTGATCCCAGATGACCAATTGAGGGATCTCTTGTCTGAGAGCCTCCCTCTGTACGTGGTCCTTCAATGAGTTTTCCCACAAACTGCAAGGTCTTCCATCAGAGCATCTTCACGATCCTCATTTGCTTGTACTGGCTCTTCGGTCGGCTGCCCCATCACAATGCCATCTTCATTGTGTTTTTTTCAACCCTTGTTACACCTAACGGTTTGCTTGTTTATGATGATGCCACTTGTCCGATGGTTTCTGACGACTCAACTTGTCATCGACAGCCAACTTGTCATCTGATGGTCTCTAACGACTCAACTTGCCATCCGATGGCCTCAAACGACTCAACTTGTCATCGACTTGTCACCCGATGGCCTCGGATGACTCAACTTGTCATCGACTTGTCACTCGATGGCCTCGGACGACTCAACTTGTCATCGACTTGTAACCTAATGGCCTCGGACGACTCAACTTGTCATCGACAACCAACTTGTCATCCGATGCTCTTCGACGACTCAACTTGTCATCCGATGGTCTCCGACAACTCAACTTGTCATCCGATGGCCTCAGACGACTCAACTTGTCATCGACTTGTCACCCTCGACCCGTTTTCGAACTGGAAACGGCGCCAAATGTTTATCACAATATGGTGTGTTTCACAGAATATGAAGTAAACAGAAATAAATAAGTAGTAGTATAGTGCATCATACGAACATAACAGAATTACTCAGAACGGACCATTGTATTCATCATTGATTCACAGGAAACATTACAATGTTCATGACATCAACATACATATTTCATAATGACTCCAATGTTTGCATATCAACTATTGTCCAATCACCCATCCCCCGACTACAATGTATTGACGCTCTAAATACTCATTGCCAAGGTTGGTTGTGATGCCAACCGTTGGTACCGACTCCAAACTACCCGACCCGTCGGTTGGTACCAACAACTAATTACATCTTATTACGTTATTTATTCACTTAACTAATTTGTTGTCTACATACTCCACCTACACCATCACTTTCGACATTGTCCTAACACTATCCTAACATTGCATTCATCCTAACATGTCCCCTTCTCAATTAATTAAATAAATTATATTTAATTAATTAAATCCTTGTATCCTAATTCCCAAATTAATTAGATAAATTATATTTATTTAAATCCATTATTCCCCATAGCCATGATTAATTAAATAATTTATTTATTTATTTAATTTTATCGTCACATATCCTCCCTGTCCAATAATTAATTAAATAATTCTATTTAATTAATTATTTTTGCATTTCTCATCTTCATCCATTTACCATAAATAAATAAATTTAAAAAACAAATCCAACTCATCACATGACTAACTAGAAGCTTTCGTCTTTATTCCATCTTTATCTCTTAAAAATCCATTTATCTTTTATCTTATCCTTTTGTCTTTTTAGAAAAGCCCTATAAGCTTCCATCCTTATCCTCATCCTTATCAAGAATCTATAAAACTAGCCTCAACCAAGCCATTATCATCACACAAGAAAGTAATGTTATGTTGCATGTTTCTAGAGCAATCAACATATCATCCTATCAAGAGCATAGCCATTGGAAGTAGGGTGCATTCCAATCCGTTCTATCAAAGGAGAAAGAAGGGTTTAAGGTGAAGGTTTTGTCTGTATATTGCATTATCTTCATATTATTTACCTTTGATATTTTCTTGTCTTCAGGGTCCACAACAAATAAATTCATATAGTAGTTCAAAGTATGTTTTGGTCTTGATTGACAACTTTACCCAAAAGACACATGTTTACTTTTTGAAGAAGGATGAGGTGTTGGCTACCTTCAAGGTCTTCAAGGTAGAAGAGTAGAATCAATCTAGTAAAAAGATCAAGATGTTGCAAATAGATAATGACACAAAATATGTCAATCAAGCATTCACAAACTTCCTTAAGCAACATGGCATATTAAGTGAATTGAGAGTTCCTCATACTCCACAATAGAATGCAATAGTTGAGAGAGATTATATGCTCATGTAGATGGCCAAGTGTATGTAGAAGTTGCCTAAGGCTTATTAATTCAAAGCAGTGAGCTATGCTTGCAATATTAGTAATTAGGCACCAACAAGGCTATGAAGGAAGTGACTCTTGAGGAGAAATGGAGTGGTAAGAAGTCTTGTTTGTCTTACTTCAAAGTCTTTAGGTGTGTTGTTTATGCACATATTCGTAATGAGAATAGGAAGAAACTTGATGCAAAGAGTCAAAGGTGCATCTTTGTCGGATATAGTTAAGAATCCAAGGCATGGACATTATGTAATCCAATGATTAAGATGGTGCTCATTCACATAGATGTGGTATTTGATGAAGGGAAAAGTGAATTGGATGTAAGTACATTGCAATTCTCAATTGACTAGCTCTCAATGCATGTTCTCCCACTCAGGGTTCCTTGGTCTTGAGTTTGCATAATATAGATCAAGGAGGAATGAAAGAATAATCACTAAGCAAGTCAAAGGAGAAGAGACTACATAAGGGAGGCCAAAAGCCCCCAATATTGGAGCTAGGCAAATCCTTAGTAATGTTCCAATGAAGGTAGAAATGTCAAATACTCGCAAGACAAGAAGTTAGTTTGCAAACCATTATTTGATAGCTAAGGTAGAATATTTGCATGATCTGGAAACATACAAGAAAGCTAAGGGCAATTTGCATTAAAAAGTAGCAATTCATGATGAATATGGTTCTCTCATGAAGAATTAGACTTGGGAGTTGTGTCAACTACCAAAATGTAAGAAGTTTGTAGATTACAAGTGGGTCTACAAGACCAAGTTCACTTTAGAAGGGGAAATTGAGAAGCACAAAGCTTGACTTGTAACCATTGGGTAGTCACAAACTAAACGCATTGACTACAATGAGACATTTGCTCTAATTGCAAGGTTCACTACTGTATGATGCATAAATGTGATATATCAATAGAAACTATGCACAATAAAAGCTCTTATTTCACAATCTATATCACCTCGACTGGATAATTGAAGGACTAAAGAAATCAAATGAAAATAACAAAACAATGTTACCACAATAGCTCTTAATGCAACATGACGAATGATGGATGTGCTCAAATGATGCTTGATAATGATATTTGATGTATAAATGTTGATTGCTCACAGTAGTAACATAACAATATTCTCAAAATGTGTAGATAGGTGTGCTAGGTAGATGCTCTTGGATTGATTTCAGTAGAGCTTCTAGGTAGGTGCTCTAGGATCGATTTAGGTAGATGTTCTAGGATTGATCTTGCCAGGAGAAATGACTTGATTGATAGTCATATTTATATGATCTAGGATGTGGGAAGGATAGGACCTATTTGGATGAGGTCAGCTAAGACTCATATATAAAAGTGCATAAGAATTAGAATAAGTGAAAGATAATTAATTAAATATTTTTTTTTTAAATGCGCCTGGTAAACTTTTTAAACGTGACCGGTGATGCTGGCGTGACACGCCCTCCAACTCCACGGTGACGCTGGTGTGACACGCCCTCCAGCTCCATAGTGACGCTGGCGCGACACGCCCTCCAGCTCCACGGTAACGCTTTTGCTCGGAGCTATGAACCGGTGAGGCCACAACACAGGGAACCTCATCCCCAAGAAAGAACACTTCAAACTCGCGAGCTCGTTGGCCCAGCGAAGGCGTAAAGCCTGCGAGCTCGTTGGCCCAACAGGTGTTTGAACTCTGGTGGCCGCCACTAAAACTAAGCGACTTAACCACTGAACCACACCCTTAACGGCTAATTAAATAATTAATTAATTAAATATAATTGATTTAATTAATTGAATAATGAAAGGTGCCTAGGATGAAAGTGTCACAAGATGTCACAATATGGTGTCTAGGTGATGTTGTAAGGCCAAGGTCAAATTTAGGTGTCTACAACTACAATGAAGATAGTTCTTGCAATTGTAGCAAAGTAGAAGTGGCAAGTGCATCAATTGGATGTCAAGAGTGCATTTCTCTCATGAATAATTAGACTTGGCAGTTGTGTCAACTACCAAATGGTAATAAGGTCATAGGTTACAAGTGGGTCTATAAGACTAAGTTCACTTTAGAAGGAGAAATTGAGAAGCACAAAGCTTGACTTGTAGCCAACGGGTAGTCACAAACTAAATGCATTGACTACAATGAGACATTTTCTCTACTTGCAAAGCTCACTACAATAAGGACAGTTCTTGCAACTGTAGCAAAGTAGAAGTGGCAAGTGCATCAATTGGATGTCAAGAGTGCATTTCTTCATGGTGATTTTAAGGAAGAGATCTTCATGGAGCAACCTCCTAGATTCATGAAGGAAGGAGAGGAACATTTGGTTTGTAAATTGAAAAAAAGATTATATGGCTTGAAGTAAGCATCTCATGCATGATATGAGAATATTTGTCGATATATTCAAGAGTTGAGTTTCAGAAAGTTTTTAAAAGAGTCAAATCAATATGCTAAAAAGAATTATCAAGACATTCACATTTTGTTCTCTATGTGGATGATCTAATTATGATTGAAAACAATGTTGATTTGATTACTAAAACAAAGAAGCAATTAGCCTTACAATTTGAGATGATAGTTTTGGAGTTGTTTCACTATTATCTAGATTTACAAGTTTGGCAAGAGCAAGACAAGTTTGTTGTCTCATAGTCAAAATATGACAAACTATTGCTAACAAGATTTAAGATGGAGAATGTAAAAATTGCAAAAATTCCATGTGATCCTTGTATAAAGTTGACAAAAGATATAGCGACAAAAAAGGTAGATCCTACAAAATATCATCAGCTTGATATTTCTTTTGTTGTTGGATTGATGGCCAGGTGCATGCAAGAACCCTAGAGTAATTACATGAAAGTTGCAAAGCGTATGTTGATATATGTGAATAGTACTCAAGATTTTGGACTTGAGTTCAAGAGAAGAGGTGAGTATTCTCCATGGCTACGCAAATTTAGATCGTGCAAGAGATCTTGATGATAGGAGGTATACTTCTAATTATGTCTTCATGTTGGGAAATTTGTTGATCTCATGGTCTTCCAAGAAGCAAACTAGTGTTTTAGACTCACCAACAAAGGCATAGTACATTGAACTTGTTGGGCTTTTTCCCAAACTGGATGCTTCCCAGTTATCCCTACAAGGTAACCATCATTGATCAATAGAATTTTTGGGCCATGGGCCAACAGTACAGGAGATAGACCCTATAAATATCTCATCTCCATCTTTAGGCTCTGCAGAACCAAGGGGGGTATTCCCTATTCAACATCCGTAGAATATGCATGTGAACTTACTGGGATGTTGACACAAAGCAGATAAATCCTCTCTTATGCAGACCAAAACTGTGAAATAAGTGCAAAGGGGCTAGCTTTGGGCCTATGCTTAGTTGCGAGACAGAGGATTTTGTTCCTAAAACTATTTCTAATGTCCTAAAGGTTTATATTTGAAGTTTGAATTTGTATTTTGTATTTGGATGCAAGACTAGGACCTTGGATTGTAACCTCAATACAAGACCAGACTGGTGCCTATCTCGGGGCTCGGAGTTAATAGACATACACATGTGAATGATTACCATAAACTTGAATCAATATCTAAGTTTCAAGGGGAGAATTTTTAGTGTCTGCCTTACCGATACTTCCCAAGACTGAGTATTTAGTCATTCATACTTAATGATATCCCTATTGCAGCATACCTTTCCCAATGCTTAACCTAAAATATTTAATTTGTTCCTTGAACAAAGATAAGAGATTAGACATTCAACACAAAAGATCCATGTTCCTGAATCCCAAATAACCCTTAGCTATTTAGATTCAAAAGAAAAGATGCCCACAACTTGGAGACAAACAACTAAACACATGCAACGATGCATTTCTCATATAAAAAATAACATGAAACCAGCAAAAGCTATGCATAAAACATTCAACATATGATTCATAAACTCACAAGACACCAAACAAAGTCACTAGCAAAACTGTACCTTATTATTCCACCAAAATTTGCCCAGTCTCCTCCTTTTAGAAAAATGAGTAACACGGTTCTGATATACCCAGAATGTGTACTCAGCAATTAATTACATGATCATTTCAAAATGCTGCCAGATACAATACACCATCTAAATGGCGCCGAAAACATTCAATGCTCCAGGCAGAAGAAGAGAAAAGAGCAGGTGGAATTCGGGAAGTGTGCCGCTGCTTGGAGATTTTCCTTTAAAAATGGTAGCTGGCCTGTCCATTCAGACCCATATTCCGCAAATTTGCCATTAATGGCCAACCTACCGATTTCAAGATACAGCAACGGTTCGTATGTTCATGAAGTTCCTTCCATTTGAAAAGTAACTACGAACACAAAAATTCCTCCTTTGAACATTTTGAACAATGACCGTCGATTCATTTCCTCCCGTTGAGATCTGCGGCTTCAATTTGATCGGGCAATCTAGTCACCAGCTTTGAAAAGATATCGGCCAATGAAAACGTGCCACACAGGTGTCTTTTTTTCTCCTTTGACTTTTTGTAGCGTGAAGATACATTTTACCTTTTTCACCCATTTTTGTCTTTTCACCTTCATATCTTTGTATATTCAGTTGTACATACATACAACTGCCTTTGGACACGTGTCATCCCCTGATTGGTTCTCCATCGCTGTGTATTTGCATCTTCATCGGTGAGAAATTGCATCTTCTTTTGCACCTGCGGTTGTATATGAGATTGTATGCACATACAATCACCCCGCATACAAGGGCAGGCCCCAAATCTTTATGAAACAAATTGAAATTGCAACACTGGGTCTGGCCTTGTATCAAACTCCTCTTGTATATCGCCTTGTATATTGCACATTGTATGTGCAATATACATACAACTGCGGACTCTAGCTCATTTATCAATCGAATTGAAATAACACTCGAATCCGGCGTTGTATCTAGTTCATTGTACCTTACATTGTATATCGCACATACATACAATGTGCAATATACAATCCGCGGACCCCAGCCACTTATCCGCCACAGCAAACTTTTTCGTTCGCGTCTAGGATTGTATGTGTGCCTTTGTATGTTGCATTGTATATAGAACATACATACAATCACGGGGCATACAACTACGCAGGCCCCACCAGGTTTTGAAAACTATTGACTTTGACTGCTCCCGCTTTGCATATTTCATTTGTATCTTTACTTGTATGTCCGATTGTATATTGGGTACATACAACCGCGGATTTCACCTTTTTCACAAATGCAACTAACTTTCTGGCCGCGTCCGGGATTTGCACCTGCCTACTTGTACATCACACTTTGTACATGCAGTTGTATATCAGAGATACATACAATGCAAGATACAAAGGAAATCACTTTGACTTTTCAACTCTGCACTTGTATGCACCCGCCAGGCCCGATTTGATAATTTTTGAAGTCTGGGATTATATATTCATTACTGTATATCGAACATACATACAATCCCCTTTGTACACCTATGGGTCTGACCACTGTTCAACCTGATTTGAATCCTTTTGAAATCCGGCGTTGTATCAACCTGTTGTATATCGAATATACAACACAATATACATGCAATTTCTTTTTACATACAAGCACGGAATCTGCGATGGAATATGCGATGCACTACCATCTTTTCACACTCAGAAATGTACCTGAATGCCATGTACAAACCCGATATGCATACAACAATGCATACAACTGATTTTTTACCATTTTTGAAGCCGATTGAATTTTATTTCGAGTCCACCAATGTACATTCACACCTATGCATTAGATACAACGGCCATATACAAAGATACATACATATAACTACGAAGGCCAAAGGACTTAGAAATTTGAGGGTTTAAATAAAAAGACCAATAGATTTTCAAGCTTGAAACCCTAACCCTAGGTAGGCACCACCATTGGCTCCAACTGGGGACGTGCAGGCGCAAGGCTGCAGTGAGAATTAGACCACCTCGGGACAGACCAGGCAAAACGCACAAAAGCAAAACTCTGACCACACAAGGAATGTACAGACTATTCACACCTAATTTACAATGTGCACACAAGATAATCATTCATGAGAAATAAGGTTTAAGGAATTTACCGTGCACAGGCAATTCTAGTAGTTCACCATTTAGGGCCTGGAGAAAGTAGGAATCTTCTCCATGAGTATTGCTGATTTGATATGGGCCCATCCATAAGGGCTCAAATTTACTATGCTTGCCCTTATCCTGGCTCTTGGCATTCCAAACAAGGACCAAGTCATTTATCTGAAACTTCCTTTCTATAGCCCTTTTATCAAACAAATATTTCACCTTCTGTTGTTTCTTGATATTTGTCTTCTGTGCTTCTCTTCTAATTTCATCCAATGCAACCAGTTGATTTATCCTTTCATTCATTGAGTCCTCAATCTCTTTATCATTTTCTTGTATGAATCTATAAACTGGCAAGAGATTATTCACAGGTAATTTAGCTGGTGGGCCATACACTAACTCAAAAGGTGACCTTCCGATTGCTTTCTTCACTGTTATCCGGTCAGCCCATAGTGCCATCTTTAGCTTTGAATCCCATGCCCTTTTGTTCTTGTCTATCATCCTTTTGATGATTTTCATAAGGCTTCTGTTACTTGATTCTGCATGATCGTTTCCTTGTGGATGATATGGTGATGCATATGACAAATCAATCCCATAGTTGTTACAAAAATCAACAAACTCACCAGATTTGAAGCACATGGCATTGTCTGTGACCACTTTGACTGGCACTCCAAATCTGATAATAATGTGTTCCAAAATGAAATCCATCACCACCCCGCTTGTAGCTTTCTTAGTTGGAATGGCTTCAATCCATTTAGTAAAATAGTCAGTAGCGACCAAAATCCAACCATGTCCTCCACTTGATCTTTCTAAAATTTCCCCTATAAAATCAATTCCCCATTGCTGAAATGGAGCTTCCACAGTTATAGTTCTAAGGGGTAATGCACCTTCATACTTAATTTTTCCTGAGAACCTTTGACAAGGATCACATTTTCTTACCATCTTTTGTGCATCTGAGAAAAGGGTCGGCCACCAATAGCCTACTCTAAGAGTTTTGTGAATTGTTGTCTTGGCAGTGTAGTGTCCACCGCACATTCCTTTGTGCATGTCATTTAAATATTCGTAGCTTGATTTTCATCCACACACCTAAGTAGTACACCATCAGGATTCTTCCAATATAATTATCCTTGAATAATTATGTATTTGATAGCATGTAATTTTAAGGTCCTTTTTTGACTATCACTGAGATGGGAAGGACAATTCAAATTCTGCAAATAATACACAATATCCTTGTACCATTAAGATTCTGACATGTTAACAACTTCATCCTGAACTACATTTACCTAGCATGCTTCCAAATTTGATTGTGTCATCATCTTAGCCAAACCCTGTCCCCTTACCAATTTTGTAATTTGTATCTCAATGTTGAACTCTTGTAACTTGTTAATCCACCTGCATCTTTTTCCTGTCACTTCTTGCTGAGTGAAAATGTCCTTAACTGCTGCATGGAGCACATATGCAACTATCTGAGAGCCTACTAAGTATGGCCCGAAGCTTTTGACTGCTCTAACCAATGCGTATGCCTGCTTTTCCATGATATCATATTTCGATTCGGCTGCCTGCAACAACATGCTAAAGAAAACAATAGGTTGCTCAAAACCATCTTCATTTTTCTGTAATAAACATGCAGCAATAGTGTGAAAAGAGGCAAATGAGAACAACTGAAGTGGCTTAGAAAAATCAGGAGATCTCAACACAGGAGCCACCTTTATAGCTTCTTTGATGTTCTGAAATGATCTAATTGCTTCACTTTCCCATTTGATAGTTTCACCCTTCTTCAACATTTTAGAAATATCCTTTGTAATCTCTGCAAAGTTGGGATGAATCTTCTAACAAAGTTAATTTGCCCAAAGAAAGACTGAATGTCTTTCACTGTTTTAGGAATTTGAATTCTGTCAATTGTAGCAACCCTTTCAGGATCAATCTTGACTCCATCCTTGGAAACAATGTGTCCCAATAGTTTTCTTTCTACTACCCCAAAAGTACATTTCTTTGGGTTAAGTGAAATGCCATATTCCAATGCCCTAATAAAAATTTGTTCTAGATGCATGCAATGTTGCTCCTCCTTTTTTGAATAAGCAGTTAAATCATCCTGATATACAGCCAAAATTGAGTCAATCAATCCTGCAAAAGCAACATCCATAGCCTTATGAAATGTAGCACTTGCATTTGTTAGTCCAAATGGCATTCTTACATATACATAAGTCCCCCATGGAGTGGTGAAGGCAGTCTTATATTGTTCATATTCTTTTACCTTCCCCTGATTATATCCTGAAAATCCATCCATCATGGATAAAAGCTCACAACCAGTTACCTTCTGCAACATAGCCTCCATGTTAGGCAGTGGATAATTATCCTTTAAATAAGATACATTCAAATTTCTGAAGTCCACACAAAGTCTTATATCACCATTTTTCTTTCTAACTGGGATAAGATTGGACACCCAAGTTGAGTGTCTGATAGGCACAATTATTCCAGCTTCCCTAAGCATTACAAGCTCTTCCTGCATTTTTGGAGCCAAAGTTGGGTTAATAGGTCTTTGTTTCTGTCTGAATGGCTTAGCTCCAGGCTTCAAAGGAATTTCATGCTGGAATAAGTCTTCTCTATAAGCTTTTAGGTCCTCATATGACCATGCAAAGACATGCTTATATTTTTTCAATAATGTAATCAACATACTCCTGATGTGTGGCTTGAGCTGTTTACCAATATATACCCTTTCGGGGGCATGGCATGTCCCCAAGTTTATCTCCTCCAAGTCATCCTTGTTTGTAGGAGATGCCTTTGTAACAAACTGGTCTCTATTGTCAAATGCTCTTTCTAAAGCAACTAGCCCTCTAGGGATTTTATTTGTTTTAAGTTGAATTACTTCTTTCCCCAAAAGAGATTCTTTTCCATTCACAACTTCTACAAAGTTCTGAAAATCAATCACCTGGTTCTCGTATTCATCTATACAGTGCAAGAACCTCAACAAATCTCTATCATCATCAAACACCTTCCAACTGCATATATTATTTGGTACTGCAGGTCTAATTTTAACTTCAACATTTGTAACATTAGATAGAGCGACATCGTCTGGCCTTATGGCCACATTAGCTAAAAAGTTTGCCATGACATTCTTTGATCTTTCTATCCAATTTATTGAAAAAGCATCAAATAATTCAATTGTTTCCCATACAACATGCTTATATTGTTTTAACCTTTTATTTTTTGAAGCATATTTATCTCACCTAGGAAAAAATTAATTCTGAATCTCCAAACACTTTTAGCATCTTAATCCCATGCTTCAAAGCAACATCTAATCCTAATAGCAGAGCTTCATATCCTGAAATATTATTTGTGCAGGCAAACTTTAACAGGAAAGAGAATTTCAGAAGCGTACCTGCTAGAGACAAAAACACAACTCCAGCACCAGAACCCTCCTTTGAACAAGCTCCATCAAAATACATAGTCCACAGACCCTGTTGGTCAAGTTCTTGAATGCAAAAATCTCTCCCTTCGCTTCCTCGATCATCTGAGACAATTCTGAAATTCTCACAGTCAGTATCCATAAAACAGATATGCTCTTCTGAATCTTGATCTTCAACTATTTTTGGTGACCCCTCTTCTCTGACCAGTTTGACATCTCTACCATTCATTGGGATCACGGCATATGATAAATCTAATTGCATACTCCCTCCAACCAATGCTGCCCATCTTCTTGACAACAGCATACCATACTGTGGCTTTATGTCAACTACTGTTATGTTCATTCTGTAAGTCTTTTCTGGATATGCTGCTAGCATAAAATCCACATCCTTCATGATTCCTATAACTGGTACCTCCCTAGCATCCATTGAATAGCATTTTCCACATGCCTTATCTATTTTCAATCCAGCTTGTTGCATGATAGCCATAGGCATAATATTTGTTGATGCTCCTGAGTCAAGCATACAATTCTTGATTACTTTTCCATTGATAATAAGGGAGACATAAAACGGTTCAACCTGTGAAGGGCATTTTGTCATTGTCACCCCCAGATAGACTTCAGGAACCTCATCCTCATCAATACACAAGGCTTGTTTTTTACCCTGAGTCTCAACATTCTGTTCGGCCTGACAAGCTACTCCTGAAATTAGGGACAATGCTTTATTCCTGAATTCTTCAACTTTCATCATCTCCATCAATGGAACAGACACCTTTATCTGGGATAAAACCTGAGTTATGTCAAAGAGAGGATAATTTTGTATAACAGTTGTAGCTTGAGCCGTGGTTTTATTCTTATCCTGAGCTAATCCAGTCTTGATTTTAATGGCCTTCTGACTGTCATCCATGACCTGAGAATTCTTATTTTGATCCTCATTTTGGGGAACTTCATTTTCTGGTCTTTGAGAATCATGACTTGGTTTTTGCTTAGAATTTTTCTTATTATTATTCCATCGCGTCTTATGTGGTTCAGCCCCTTTATGATTATGCATTGGTTGGTTCACAAAGGTGTCTTCTGGTTGACGTGGACCACCTACTTGAGCCTTACCTCTAATGTTATAGTTGCTTTTGACCTGAGCCACTGCTGCAGCTGTGAAAGCTCTAATCTCTTCATCAGAAGGCCTTCTCAAGTTATTCAGAAAGATGTGTGAGTCCTGAGCATAAGCATAGTTATCTTCATCATCCTCATCATAGGAAATCTACTGGTAGAACTGAGTCCCATAATTCATGCTTTCATCAACATCATAAGAAGAATACTCCCTATTTGTGAACAACATATTGACACTATCATCCTCCATACAATGTGGCTCATTGCATTCATCACAGGCAACAACATTATTATACAAAGATTGAGCAATCATACATTGTGATTGTGAGTGAGGCATTTGACAGATTATGCACCATGGGGTATCATCAACAATGTTAACAGCCTTCTTCAAAGGATCAGGAGTCTCCCTAACATTTTGAGCTCTTTGATTAGTGTTGCTATTTGGGAGAATGGGTTTACCATTATGCCAATTAGTGTTATATGGCATATCATGCAATGATGGTCTCTTCTTTTGCCTTTGGTAAACCTGCCTTTCGGAACCTATCCCCTTTTCATTTTTAGCAAGTCTATAACTTAGGTCCTTAACAATAGTTGTCAATTTATCCAATTTCTCTTCGGAAGTAGATGCATTACCTTGAGTACTTTGAGACTTATTATTCGGATTTTGCCTTGAGTACTTTGAGACTTATTATTCAGATTTTGCAGAATCTTTACATCATCCCTTATATTTGTCTTACCAGATGCTCTCCTATTATTTTCAATGTTGGTTGCAATTCTAAAAGCATCCCTGAGGCTAGTAGGACCCTTATCTCTTAACCCATAAGTTGTTTTAGCATCAAAAGCATTCATGTATAGTACCATGCACATTGGTTCATTAGGCCTCATGTGAAGTGGTAATTTGTTCAACACTCTAGTGAACCTAGTGTGATCAATGGTGACAAAATGAAAATTAGAATGTAAATCAAATGCAAAATATAACGATTATACCTTCATAATGACCCATACATCCAAGAGGGAAGGAGTTGCACCCGATAGTCTCCTCAGATTTTACCCATGACTAGAATGACTCATCTGGATTGCTCAAATGCTCAACACAATGTAAGATGAGAGATAGGTGGATTCAAATAGATTAGATGGAGATGAGGCAAGATTTTGACATTATGGTGGTATGATGAGGAGATTATGGAGTGATTTTGGCAGAGGTTTGATGCATGAAGAAGTCCCTCTAAAATAGCTTGGAGAGGGTCTCATTTATAGATTTTCTGAGAGGAGGATGGAGGGTGAGGATTGAAGGATGAGATCAAGGGTTAGGAATAAAAGTAAATCTTTTATTCATTTTGAGAAAAGGGGTGATAAATGAGGTATGAGTGTGAAAGAATGTGAAATGAATTAAAAATTCCCATTTGGGGATAAGAGGTAATGAATGAGGATGGGTGAGGTAAGGGGTGTGTAAGAGAAGTAAATGTGATGTGTGATTTATTTCAATTTTAAATTTGGGGGATGTGGGGAAGGGTGTTAAACTAGGTTTGACCACCCAAATGAGAGGTTAAGACTAATCAAACAGAGGTTTTGCTTAATTGATCCTAGGGCTAGGATGAGGTAGGCTAGGGTAGGTTAGGGTAGGTCAATTAGTATGCTAGATCAATTAGATAACCATGATTTATCTAATTAATGAGGATTAGGGAAAAGGAGAATTGAACCAAATAAATATTGGGAATATTTATTTGATTAATGAGGGATAGTGTTGTAAGGTCTTAGTGATAAATTAAGTAAATTAATTGATCACAAGGGATAGACAGATGGTTAGGGAAGATACAGGGAATTGATTTGCAGAGCAAGTCAATTTTAGGTGTCTACACTTTAGCATTAAAATCTGCAACTTGCTCATTTGACCCCTTAGTAATACCAGTGAATTCATTTATAAAAAAGTTTGGATCAGTCTTATCACCATATTGTTCTTTAAAAATCCTTCTGAAGTCATCCCATGATGAGATACTCTGGTCAGGCAGACTTTTATACCACTCTCTAGCTTCATCAACTAAGGACTGCATAAACAATTTCATAAAAACATCTTGATGTTCAACCTCAAAGTTGTCCATAACATTCTGAAAAGCCTTCAAATGATCTTCCCCTGACACAGCATTGTTTCCTGAAAACTTTGGTATATGAGACCTTACATGTTTATCAATGGGATTGTAACCAGGAATACCATTAAAAACCAGCTACCTGAATCTATCCAACTTCATAGGCTGTCTACCAAACTGATTAACATTTGTATTCCTATTAGCATTCTGATTTCTCACATTGTTCAGTGGTATCCTAACATTGTTGGCATTTTGTCTCTGATCATTTTGTTGATTCTGAACTTCATTTCTTTGCTGGTTTCTTGGCACATTTGCATTATCAAGGGTGGGAACTGAATCATGTTGAGCAATTTTCAGAGCTTGCACCTTTTGTCTCATATCATCTCTAATCCTCAAAGCTTGGAAATATTCTAATTCAGCCCTCAGGCTCTTAATTTCTTCAGCTAATTCTTCATCTTTAGGCATAGAAGAGGATGGTCCCTTTCCATTTTGGTCATCATCCCTTGGGGACTCAATTTCTTCAAATTTGTCAAGGGGATCTAAGAAAGGGCGTTCCTGAAACACTTCTGATCTCATTCTCAATCTATCACCTTGTTGTCTTTCATATACATCTTGAATTTCAGCCTTTGTGTTTGAAAAATAAGGTGTCTGCTGCTCTGAAGATCCTGGATTATCTTGGGTAATATCATTGTTTCTAGGGTTGGGAGAACCTTCTTGACCGGCTTGAACGGTCCCTTTTCTCCTATACATCATTTTTTTGGGTAGTTCTTCAAGCAGATGATTACGCAGGGATCTTCTCCCTTGCATACAAATTTCACCTTACCGGTTGGGAGATTTGTTCAGAGTCGCCACCTACAACTAGGAATTAGTTTTTTTTTTTAAACCAAGGTTCTTACACAAAGCAGTCCCCAGTAGAGTCACCAAATCTGTTGGGTTTTTTCCCAAACTGGATGCTTCCCAATTATCCCTGCAAGGTAGCCATCATTGATTAACAGGATTTCCAGGCCAGGGGCCAATAGTATAGGAGATAGACCCTATAAATATCTCCTCTCCATCTTTAGGCTCTGCAGAACCAAGGGGGTATTCCCTATTCAACATCCGTAGAATATGCATGTGAACTTACTGGAATGTTGACACAAAGCAGATAAATCCTCTCTTATGCAGACCAAAACTGTGAAATAAGTGCAAAGGGGCTAGCTTTGGGCCTATGCTTAGTTGTGAGATAGAAGATTTTGTTCCTAAAACTATTTCTAATGTCTTAAAGGTTTATATTTGAAGTTTGAATTTGTATTTTGTATTTGGATGCAAGACTGGGACCTTGGGTTGTAACCTCAATACAAGACCAAACTAGTGCCTATCTCCGGGCTCGGAGTCAATAGACATACACATGTGAATGATTACCATAAACTTGAATCAATATCTAAGTTTCAAGGGGAGAATTTTTAGTGTCTGCCTTACAGATACTTCCCAAGACTGAGTATTTAGTCATTCATACTTAATGATATCCCTGTTGTAGCATACCTTTCCCAATGCTTAACCTAAAATATTTAATTTGTTCCTTGAACAAAGATAAGAGATTAGACATTCAACACAGAAGATCCATGTTCCTAAATCCCAAATAACCCTTAGCTATTTAGATTCAAAAGAAAAGATGCCCACAACTTGGAGACAAACAACTAAACACATGCAACGATGCATTTCTCATATAAAAAACAACATGAAACCAGCAAAAACTATGCATAAAACATTCAACATATGATTCATAAACTCACAAGACACCAAAACAGAGCCACTAGCAAAACTGTACCTTATTATTCCACCAAAATTTGCCCAGTCTCCTCCTTTTAGAAAAATGAGTAACACGGTTCTGATATACCCAGAACGTGTACTCAGCAATTAATTACATGATCATTTCAAAATGCTGCCAGATACAATGCACCATCTAAATGGCGCCGAAAACATTCAATGACCCAGGTAGAAGAAGAGAAAAGAGCAGGTGGAATTCGGGAAGTGTGCCGCCGCTTGGAGATTTTCCTTTAAAAATGGTAGCTGGCCTGTCCATTCAGACCCATACTTCCGCAAATTTGCCATTAATGGCCAACCTACTGATTTCAAGATACAGCAACGGTTCGCATGTTCATGAAGTTCCTTCCATTTGGAAAGCAACTGCGAACACAAAAATTCCTCCTTTGAACATTTTGAAGAATGATAGTCGATTCATTTCCTCCCGCCGAGATCTGTGGCTTCAATTTGATCGGGCAATCCAGTCACCAGCTTTGAAAAGTCATCGGCCAATGAAAACGTGCCACGCAGGTGTCTTTTTTGCTCCTTTGACTTTTCACAGCGTGAAGATACATTTTACCTTTTTCGCCCATTTTTGCCTTTTCACCTTCAAATCTTTGTATATGCAGTTGTACATACATACAACTGCCTTTGGACACGTGTCACCCCCTGATTGGTTCTCCATCATTGTGTATTTGCATCTTTATCAGCGAGAAATTGCATCTTCTTTTGCACCTGCGGTTGTATATGAGATTGTATGCACATACAATCACCCCGCATACAAGGGCGGTCCCCAGATCTTTATAAAACAAATTGAAACTGCAACACCGGGTCCGGCCTTGTATCAAACTCCTCTTGTATATCGCCTTGTATATTGCACATACAATGTGCAATATACATACAACTGCGGACTCTAGCTCATTTATCAATCGGATTGAAATAACACTCGAATCTGGCATTGTATCTAGTTCATTGTACCTTACATTGTATATCGCACATACATACAATGTGCAATATACAATCTGCTGACCCCAGCCACTTATCCGCCACAGCAAACTTTTTCGTTCGCATCCAGGATTGTATGTGTGCCTTTGTATGTTGCATTGTATATAGCACATACATACAATCGCGGGACATACAACTACGCGGGCCCCACCAGGTTCTGAAAACTGTTGACTTTGACTGCTCCTGCTTTGCATATTTCATTTGTATCTTTACTTGTATGTCCGATTGTATATTGGGTACATACAACCACGGATTTCACCTTTTTCACAAATGCAACTAACTTTCTGGCCGCGTCCGAGATTTGCACCTGCCTACTTGTACATCACACTTTGTACATGCAGTTGTATATCAGAGATACAACGCAAGATACAAAGGAAATCGCTTTGACTTTTCAACTCTGCACTTGTATGCACCCGCCAGGCCCGATTTGATAATTTTTGAAGTCCGGGATTGTATATTCCACCTTTGTATGTCATTACTGTATATCGAACATACATACAATCCCCTTTGTACACCTGTGGGTCCAACCACTGTTCAACCCGATTTGAATCCTTTTGAAATCCGGCGTTGTATCAACCCGTTGTATATCGAATATACAACACAATATACATGCAATTTCTTTTTACATACAAGCACGGAATCTGCGATGGAATATGTGATGCGCTACCACCTTTTCACACTCGGAAATGTACCTGAATGCCATGTACAAACCCAATATGCATACAACGATGCATACAACTAATTTTTTACCATTTTTGAAGCCGATTGAATTTTATTTCGAGTCCGCCAATGTACATTCACACCTGCGCATTAGATACAACGGCCATATACAAAGATACATACATATAACTGCGAAGGCCGAAGGACTTAGAAATTTGAGGGTTTAAATAAAAAGACCAATAGATTTTCAAGCTCGAAACCCTAACCCTAGGTAGGCACCAGAACTCACTCAAGCATCGAAAAAAAATAATGTGGTTGTGAGAGATGTTCAATCACTTGCATATGTTGAAAGATGTGTTGATGTTTCGTTGTGAAAAACAGAATGCTCTTCAAGTTGCAAAGAATTGTGTCTTTAATGTGAGGACTAAACATATCAAGATCAAGTATCACAAGGGTCGTGAATTATTGGAGCTTCAAAAGATTTTGATTGGCTATGTTGGTATAGAGGACCAAGCCGTGGATATCTACACCAAGCCATTTGATGGAGAGTAAGTTCATTTGTTTGGCAACAATTATGTCTCAATGAGCTTGTCATGAAAGGAATATTGTCATTATGACAATTTCTTACTTGTCTACATACTATCTGTGTTACACTAAATATGTTGTAAATCCTCTAATTTCACATTAAAGGAGGAAGCCAGAATATTAATGTTGCATTGTAATTTTGCCTTACAGTGCTTTAATGCCTATAAATGAACCAAAAAGTAATAGTGTTCTAATATCTATATCTAGTGGGTGGGGTGCGGGGGAGATTTTCCTCACATGGACCTCTCATAGGTCATTGATTTAGTGACTATATATAAAGAGGTCAGTTGTACTATAATTATGACTGAAGCTCTTTACTGTATAATTGAATATTCAAACAATGGATTAGTGAAGCTAGGCTACTTAATGTACTTGTTTTTTACTTTGTTTGAGTATTTTTAACTCTTTCCTTTAATAACACAAGTCCTATGTGAAGTGTTTTTCTGTACATCCTTTAATCTGCTTATTTCACATTTTTGCATGTATGGCTACCATGCTCCTAAGTGTGGCAATCAACAATTGATTACATCCTTTAATCTATTTACTTCACATTTTTTTCATATATGGCTACCATGCTCCTGACTCTGGCAATCAACAATTGAATCTCTATTTTGTAGGGATTGTCTCAAAACTCAACAGCCAAAACAATTGCTAACATTATGCTCCCTGGTTACAATTCAATAACATATGTGCCAGTTCACTAACACTTGTACGGATACCTAACCAAATCTTAAAAGCTACTATGTTATATAAACATATAATTAGTAAGATAAAACTTATATTCTTATGCTCCACTGAAATCATCACCATCATCTTTTGTGTACAAAATAACATAATAGTTGAAAATAATGAAACCTGATAAAGGAGTAAAAAACATGTTTCTTGTGCTATTCCGTTCAGAGCTTATGATCCAACTATGGTCAATGTCACTGAATCCATTGTATGCAGACAGAAAAACTGCAAGCAAGAAGCAAGCAAAATCCAATCCCACCATGGAGGTACATACTAGAACCTATGATGTCAGAAAAATGACCAAGAAACTATTAGTTTTCGGGGTTCAGGGAAATTCTAATTAGTCTTACATACAGAACAAGTTTGGACATCAAAAGTCAGATTTCTGTACTTATCCTAATTGAAACAATTCTTGGGTATACACATGCAATAGTTAAAAATAGCTTTGCAAGAAGATTTCATACCAGAACCGTCTACAACAACATATTGGAAAATGACAAGATAACACAATCTGTTTGAAGCAAGTAGATGAAGTCAAGACACATCATCATCGCATGTAAAGAACAAAGTGAAATCCATGAAGCTCGAAAGGAGGCAGAATCCATTTAAACAAAACTCACACATACAGATTATTTTTAAATTTTACTAAATGACTCCAAACATGAATTGTAAAGGGAAGAAAGATGGTGACATACAAAGAAAGCAGGATAAACAAGTGCAAATCCTAACTGCATCCTAATTGTTATCTTTGAACAAAGTGGCTCTATTGCAAATCATTATCTATCTCCTTTGAACGAAACTATAAACAATCTGCTTGCATTTTGTTCCAGGTCACTGTTCCCTATGAACTAAAGCTTGAACACTCGCATTTATAGGAATTCAAGTATTGTAAATCCTCAAGTAACATAACTTCCAATTTGAACAGATTAGAGACTACTTCCAAAGAAATCTTTGTATGTCATTCGTTGTTAGTTGTTTCTTTAACACCTACCTAATGGACTTTATTTATAAAACACGTTCATTCCATCTTAATGCAAGCAAGAAGCTATTAATTTTCTCGGTTCGGGGAAAATTTAATTGAGAAGCTAGCAGAATCTAGTCCTACTATTGAGGTACATTCTAGGACCTATGATGTCAGCAAAATTAACAAGAACCTATTAATTTTCTGTGTTCAGGGAAAAGTTGATCAGCCTTAGATACAGAAAGAGTTTGGACATCAAAAGACAGATTTTCGTACTTACTCCAATTCAACTTAAGTTTGGACATCTTGAAAGGCAGACTCTCATACTTGCTCCAATTCAACTAATTCTTGGGTACACATACAATAGTATTAAAGATAGAAATGTAAGAAGATTTCATACCTGAACTGCCTACAACAACAAATTGGAAAATGACGAGATAGCACAATCCGTTTAAAGTGAGTAGGTAAAAGTTAAAGTATAACACATCACCATGCCATGTAAAGGACAAACTGAAATCCATGAAGCTCAAAAGGAGGTGAACTTCATTTAAACAAAACTCACTACAGATTTTTGTTTAATGACCCCAAACATGAATTGTAAATGAAACACAGATAGTGGCTTGCAAAGAAAGCAGGATAAACGAGTACAAATTCTAACTTTGGCTACATCCTGATTGTTATCTTTGAATTAGTGGCTCTGTCGCAAATCATTATTTATCCTCTTTGAACTAAAATATAAACAATCTGCTTGCATTTTGTTCCAGTAGTCACCATTTCCCTATGAACTAAAAGGTAACACTTGCATTTAGAGGAATTCAAGCATTGTAAATTCTCAAGTAACATAACTTCCCATTCAAAGGGATCAGAGACTACTTCCAAGTAAAGATTTGCATGTCACTCATTGTTACTTGTTTCTCTCCTTATTCATAAACACCTATTCTTTCCATCGTAACAGGGAAGACCACACTATTGACAACCAACTTGATTCAGTGGAGAGATTGTTGAACTTGAAAGTATTCAGCTGACAATCTTTGCAGCTGCAGCTTTATCAGTGAACCATGTCAGTATTTTATCCTTGGGAGAAAGCATCTGAACTGGTAACAATTCATCATGCTGCTCATCACCAAACACCCTCTTAAGTGCATCTGCTTTACCAGCTCCAGTCACGACCACTGCAACATTTGCAGCTGAGTTAATTACAGGCAAAGTGAATGTTATTCTCTCTGGAGGAGGCTTTGGAGAGTCAGTTATGAAAGTGATCCATTTCTCCTTTTCATTTAGAAGAGGATGACCGGGGAATAGGGATGCAATGTGACCGTCAGGACCTATTCCCAAAAGCATAAGGTCAAATTTGGGGAATCCACTATCTCTTGACACATCTACAACCCCCGTCTTCACAAGTTGCCTCAAACCAGTTTCATAATCTTCTGCTGCAGCCTCTGCAGAAAGGGAATCATTAATAGCATAAACACGACCTGGAACAATTGGCACCTGAAATCAGTAGCAAATAAAAAAGTTACGAAGTTAACTAGAGCATGTAAAATATGTCATATGATATTATGCATAAAAAAAGATGCCAAACTGTATCTCAAAGAACTGCTATAGAAGAATACGGTGTACAATAAGAAGGAACAATATGGAATGTAGAATCATTAGTGATAACAAAGACCCATTACAATATTAGTGATTGCACAAACTCTAATACATGGTTAATTAATAATTAGTACAAAGGTTATTCAACAAATACACTTCATACAGGCCTCCAGTTCAGCTTACATGTCTTGTGTTGCCACTCAAGCCCACAAACAATAAAAACATGTCATGATAACATGTATTTTAGATTGTTCAACTAACATTCATATATTACTTTTCTTTCATAAAAAATCTGGAAGACAAGTGTACCTTTGAAAGGAAATTGTCATATGCTAACTTGTAATTGCTATCTGGATGATCTTTTGCTACCACTCTCTCATCTACCCAAAACACATGCCATCGACCCCAATCAACGCTATTGAGATATGGAGGTTCAATCAACTTCCTGATTTCAGTTCAAATGTTACCAACACAAATGTTTACAGAACTGGGCATATGAAGGGTCACAAATCCAAAATTTTGAAGAGAAAAGCATGCAAATTAAATTAATGAAAATCTATCATAAAACTCTGAAAGTATTGCATATAAGAACACTTAGTATGTTACTCCAAAAAGGTACTTCGTGCAAAAACCTTGGTCAACAAAGTACTACAAACTATAAAATTATAGAAGTTGAAAATCATGGCCTACACTTTTCAATATTGAATTATAATTTTTTTCTTTTAATGTGGTGAAAATCTATAAGCATTTCTGCATTCCTTGAGATATAATATGCTTTAAACGAAAAGTTGACAAATTCTCAAGGATAAATATCAAAAAAATAATTTATAACAGTCCTGTTGAATTTTAATTTTCAATCAGCAAATATTGAGTTTTTTAATATGTTTATTTTTTAAATAACCAATTGGTCAACATTAACCACTTCAATTTTCCCTAAACCTTGCAGATATAGATTCAAAAATCGAAAGAACAGAACCAAGATCTGCAGAGGTTGTGCTAAACAAAAGACAATCATATGAAACATGTTTTTCATTTTTTTTTCAGGTTGGGGGGAGTAGATGGCTAACCATAAAAAGTATGTCTTCTTAAAAGATCCCACAAATATAGCAAACTTGCTAAACAACTATTTGCAGCTGAATATTACTGTAAGGCATTTATGTAACCAAAGCAACCAGTGTGAATTTCACATGTGACAAATATTTGAACAGATGTGGACCAAAACCAAAGAGAGCATTTGATGACATATTAACAATACTTTCTGTTAAATTTTAGTGCAATAATGGAGGAGACAACAATCCTGTTGAATCAATGGACCTAAAAACTAACAGGAACTGCACAGCATTATGAGACCTGTTACAGAGATGCAATTCAAAGCCAAAAAAACCCAGGAAAATAACCAATGAATGAACAAGATATGTTACATCCAAGGAGTTGAGCTATGAACAGAAAGGGGTGTTGAAAATGTTGTCATTGATGTCAAAGAGTTTGTTGTGAAGATTGTTGGAAATGTCGTCATTGATGTCAAGAAGGTAGTCATGATTGATGAAAAGACAAGAGTACAGGAAAGGATTGTCATTAATGTCAAAGACCGAGATTGTTGGTAAGATGGTTGTCATTAATGTCAAGGTGCATGAACAAGATGTATAAGAGTGATGCTATAAGCAGAGATATATAAGGCAATGGTGGTCAAGTAAAAGAGCAGAGATATAAGGCAGATATTCGTCACATTAATGAAGGTAGATATATTAATGATAAAGGCCAAGATTAAATGTATAGTCAATATGATGGCCGACTCTCACCTTAGCGCCATTCATGAAGATATACTATGTTTAAATTAAAGATTTAAACATGAACCTTTGTATGCAGCGCCAAGACTCGGATTTAAACAAAGCCTGGCCGACCTTCATTCAGCAGAGATGATACTTTAAAGACAGCAAGGCAGAGATAAAAAGTATTAAAGACAATGATTAATATATATAAATGACAGCATGGCCAACCTCATTTAGTAGAGTTTTTTGAAATTCATTCATGGGCCGACCTCCCATATACCTTGGCGCCAAAAGGAGAAATTTAAATTTAAATAGAAACTTCCAGAGTGGCCAACTCTCCTTGATTTGAGAGAGTTTAAATTAAAGATTTAAATTCAAAAGTGGCCAACCTCCCTTTACATGGAGCACCTTACATATAAGACGAAGACTTAGTTATTATTTACATAAGAATGTTGTGCGATTTATATCGTGAGGGGTGCTTAAGATGTTTAACAAAAAGGTGTGATCTAATGATACAAAGGGCAGCGATTATATTGTGAAGAGATTTTGTTTTATTGTGAAGAGGCAGCAATTTATTTAACTAAGGCTGCAATTTGATTTGGAAGAGGTGTGATGTAAATTGAAGTTGTGTCTTTTGGCAAAAGACATATCAATCCATAAAGGACATCTCCCTTGAAGAACATATAAAGGTGAGTGAAAGGAGAATTTAAAGGCGAGCAATTTTAATGATTTATTTCTGAGTTAAAAGTAGATATAAAGGAAGAGAAGGGGCAGAAGTATGAAGTGCAAATCTGATTTGTTTTGAGAGGAAGTGTGTGTGATAATATGAAGATGATATAAGCAGAAATTTATGTGAAAATATTGCCATGTTATGATCAGTTTTGTGTAAAGAAGTTGTGCATGATTTGAATCAGATTTGAAGGGAAGAAAGTGTGTAATCAGATTTGAGAAAGAAAAGTGTATATTGTTTTGTGAAGGAAGAGCAGTGTATGTCAGTAAATCTGATTTGCAAAGATAAGACTTATATCATTCAGAATCAGAAGTGGTAATCAGATTGTGAGTAAAAGAGAACGATATCATCCATTGAAGAATTCGTAGGTTGGCGCCTAGATATTGGCGTCTCTTACTGAGTTGGTGCTCAGATGTGAAGGTTGGTGCCTACAGATTCTACAAGCAGGGATTGGTGTCTCCAGTGGGTTGGTGCTCACAAAAGAAGAATTGTAAGAGAAGTAGGTTGGTGCCTACAGAAGAAGAATCAATATATATAAGCAAAATTTTGTCGTGGTTTTCTCCCGCAAGGGTTTCCACGTAAAATCATGTGTTCTCTCTATGTTGCATAGTTGTTAGATTGTGTGATTGATAATATTGTGGTTGTTAAGTTTTGAAAAGTAAAAGTTTGATTGATACTGATTCACACCCCCTCCCCCTCTCAGTATCACCGTGTGCCCATCAAGGGGGACACTAGTAAAAGCATGACAAGGGTCCAAATCTGCCTCACCACAACAAGGCTAGTCACTATATTTTAGAAGTCATGTGGGAAGGATGTAGAGTAACATACATGGGGTACAGTCCATTTTGACCAAAGTTCAATTTTAAGAATATGGCCAAATCTAAATTGCATGCCACAAGAAAGGCAGCTCATAACCTCACCCAACATGTACCACAGAAATGTATATATATCCAACATTGCAATTGATAAAACAGCCTCTAGAAGATATTATAATTCGTCGGGAATTGCCTGCAAGATTAAGTAAATTACTGTTTTCTTTAATATTGGATTAAAGTTTACTGATCTGTAAAGTGCTGAAGATACTCTCCCAGCATTTACCAACCATAGATTCTATCTTGTCAACCCTGCAGACACCACAAACACCATATTTTATACTTCTAATGGATGCTAATACAGTCTACTTTGTTCTAATTGCAAACACAAGAAGCAACATAAAACAGAAGTAAATCATGCAAGCGACATACACACAGAAAACACTATTACCCTGGAGAAACCCTAAAAAGCTAAGTTGCAGGGTTCTCCTCTAACAGCCCTCGTGCCCGGACCAGGATGTGTGGGTACTGATATGGAGTCGGCATGCCCGGGGGTTCGCCCAGGGTCCTGCCCAGGGCCCGGGGGAACCCGCGGCTAGGCAGCGCTAAAAAGCGCTTTATTTCATTTTTTAAAAATGTTTTAAAGCATTTTAATAAAATTAAAAACAATGACAATGCCCAGCTAACCCTAAGCAGGACCCTGGGCGAACCCGGGGGAACCCGCGGCCAGGCGGCGCTAAAAAGCGCTTTATTTCATTTTTAAATTTTTTTTAAAGCATTTTAATAACATTAAAAACAATGACAATGCCCAGCGAACCCTAAAAAGCACATTTGAAACTAATAAAACATAAAAACATGAGTTCTTTTCATTCATTCAAGCAAACAAAAGGGAGAAAGTTCGTTTTTTGTCTCCAAGCTGCCATTGTTGGTTCTTGAAGGTTGCTGCCTCTTTCTTCGAAGGTGAAGGCTAGGATAGTGAAAGAACTACACCAAAAGGGAAGGAAAAGTTGCTCAAGGAAGATTTAGCTACAAAGGTGAGTAATTTTTGTAATTTTTTCCAAGTTTTCATGAATTTTTTCAAGATTTTTGAAGTTTTTTCAAATTCTTTTCAATTTTTTTTTTGTTTTTTTTTTTGAGTTTTAGATTTTGTTTGTAAACCTTATATGCATAATAAAGGAGTTATAATGCCCAGTTTTTTTAGTTTTTCTTTTTAAGTTGTAGGGTTCTAAATTTATAATGTTTGTTTTGTTTTGTTGTATAATTTTATACAGAATGGCTCGTAGTTCTACTTCAATTGGTTCTCTAGAGAAGCCGTTTAAAATTGATGCAGCATCACCTCTTTGGCAACATACAACCATGATAGAACAATTATTTGGTGGTGGGGGTTATCTTTGGCGTTGTAACCAATGTTTGAAGGAATATAAGAGCTCATATAGTCGAGTGAAAGCTCACTTATGTGCTATTCCTGGCACAGGTATAAGAGTTTGTCCAGGGCCGAATAAAAAAGGGTTGTCAAAGCAA
The DNA here is from genome assembly GCA_027924645.1 of Cunninghamia lanceolata. Taxonomy (NCBI): domain Eukaryota; kingdom Viridiplantae; phylum Streptophyta; class Pinopsida; order Cupressales; family Cupressaceae; genus Cunninghamia; species Cunninghamia lanceolata. Next base: position 15,646,833 of record BSBN01000193.1, read on the forward strand.
CAAATAGTGGATTATATCAAGGAACAAGAGGATGCTGACATGCTAAGTTATAGAGCAAAGGAAAGAGTACATCCTCTTTCCAACAAGGGACCACAAAAATATCTTGTTTGCTTCACACAACCGGCTGGCCAACATCCTTTCATGCCACCACCATCTTCTAGAGAAGACACTACTCAATCTGAGTCCCGTAAAAGAGGCCCATTGGAAAAAGCCTTCAAGAATGAGTCAAGGGAAATTGCAGATGACAGCATTGCTCGTTGCATTTATGCCAATGGGCTTCCTTTCAACCTTGTTAGATCACCATATTGGCGGGATATGGTGTCCGCAATTGCCAAGGCACCTAGTGATTATGTTAGCCCTGGATATGAAAAGGTGCACACCACCTTATTGGCCAAGGAAAAAGCTTCCATAGAGTTGTCATTGAGAGCAATCAAGGATACATGGACTGAAACAGGAGTGTCCATTTTTTATGGATGGAAGGATTGCAAAAATAGGCCACTAATTAATGTCATTGCAATGTCGCCTAAAGGGGCTATGTTTTTGAAAGTGATTGATTGTGAGGGGCAAGTGAAGGATGCAAGCTTCATTGCCGATATCCTCATACAAGCCATTGACATGGTGAGCCCTAAAAACGTTGTCCAAGTTGTAACGGATAATGCTAAAAATTGTAGGGCAACTGGTTCAATAATGGAGGGTAGATATGGGCATATTTTTTGGACACCATGTGCCGTTCACTCTCTCAACTTGATGATGCAAAAGATTGGCACACAAATTGAGTGGGTCAAAGAAATCTACACAGAGGCCGAGGAGATTCAAATGTTTCTAACAAATCATCACATGTCACAAGCCATCTTCAGGACCTTCTCCAAATTGGAGTTGTTGAAGGTAATTTTATTTTTATTTTTTACTTTTAGCATATTTAATATTTTTAATTTTTTGCTAAGTTGCTACTTGCTACTTTTTATTATTTTATTTTTTTATATGATGTTAGGTTGTCGAAACTCGTTTCGCATCACACACAATTGTCTTGCAACGACTTGTGAAGGTGAAAGCAGCATTGGGTGCCATGGTCATCGACACTCTTTGGAGTGTATGGAGGCAATCACAGACAGACAAAGCCCAAAGAATCAAAGCATTGATCCTTGATGATGAGTGGTGGGTTCGTGTGCAATATGTTTTGGATTTCACCGAACCCATCATGAGTATGATTAGGTATGCAGATACGGATCGACCATGCTTGGGTGAGATTTATGATGGTGTGGACTCCATGGTTGAAAAAATAAGGACCATAATAGAAGCCAAGGAGCAAGACCCCACAAAAGCATTTTTTAAAAGAGTACAAAGGATCATTGTTGAGCGTTGGAACAAGATGACCACACCCTTGCATCTCTTAGCATTTGCTTTGTCTCCAAAGTATTACAGCAAAGAGATACTTACCCTACCAAGGAGGGTGGCACAATATAGAGATAAAGAGGTTGCTGGTGGGTACAAAACTGCATTCAAAAGACTATGTCCAGATGGAGATTTAAGGAAAATTGTCTCAGGTGAATTTGGTGAGTTCATATCTTCAAAGAATCAAGATGTTTTGCTCTTCGAGACAAGTACAAGAAAGATGCTCAAGAATGGTGGTACCTACATGGCTAAGACTATTTTCACCTTCAACCTCTTGCAATAAAAATTCTATCTCAAGTATGTATCTTCTTTTTTTTTAAATTAACTTCCTCATTTTTCTTTCTAATTTTTAAATTTTATAATTGTAAGTGTTATATTATTATATGTTTGTAACTTGTATGGTATGCAAATTTAACAGGGTGCAAGTTCATCTTCAGCTGAGCGAAATTGGAGTGCATACTCCTTTATCCACTCAGTTAAACAGAACCAATTGGGTGCAAAAAAGGCCGAGGATTTGGTCTATGTGCACTCTAACTTGCGTCTCTTGTCACATAAGAAACCTGATTATAGTGAGGGAGTGACAAGAAATTGGGATCTAACTCCTAAGTGTGCTGATTTAGATGCTACTGCTACACAGCTTGCAGTAGTCTCTATTGATGAGGTCCATGAGGACTATGAGACTACACATGACACAGACCTGCCTACTGGGAGTGGTGTTCCAATTGATTGTGCTTCAAATGATGATGATAATGCTTTGGATGAAGACCCATATGATGCTTATTAAGTTATTAAGTTATTGAACAATGGATATTGATTGTAATTTTGAATTTTCATTTCTAGTGACATTTGACTCTTTGAGAAATCACTAAATTATGTCATAGACTCATATGAATTTCAATTCATGAGTATTTTGATTTATCTTAATGCAAGTTATGAAATATGAGGTATGTTGATATTTTATTATGTTGTTTATAACTTTATTGGCAATTTGAATTATAAGTATTACTATTTTTAACTTTAAGTTTTAGTCTTAGAGTTTACTGTTTTAAATATAAATTAAAAATTAATACATACATACATACATATATATATATTGTCGTACTGTACCCGGGCAAAAAAATTTTGTCGTATCCGCGTACCCAAACCCCATATCCGTATTTGAACCCGTACCAAGAGCAAGAGTGAGCATTTTGCTCCTCATTCTGCTATCCACAGTCCAAAACAAATGTATAAAAAGCCTCTAGGGCAAATGGAGCCTTGACAAAGGTTAACACCAACTCCTCACACCTCCAAAATGCCTCTGCACCTTGAAAACCCCTGCTTATGCACTTACAACAACAAAAATGAACATAGACCGATGGTTTCCAATGAGAGCCAACCCTCCAAACATTGTTTACAATGGATATATAGTTTACCTTTCCCACATACTCCCAAGGCACCAAATGGAAGATCAAACGCCAAAATACCAAATTGAAATGTCTGAAACGCTTCACATTCCATGTTTTGTCTTCACAATGATGAATTCACTGCTTCCATCAAGAAGCAAATTTGAAGGGGCCACGGTCAAGGCAAATTTGCCACTTTTGCCAAGGAATGAATTCGCAATCGCTGTGTTTGAAACAATTTCACTGCCTGTGGAAAGCAACAATTTTGTCATTCTTGGTTTTCTGCTAAGTTTAGACACTTGAACCCATCCCTAGATGCTCCAGATCATCCCAAAACATGACTCTGACAAAAGTACAGACTTTCTAACAATGAAACCCATCAAACTCGCATCTCCAAGGCCTCTAGGAATCTTCACGACTGAAAGTGGAACCTTGACCCCATGGTCCAACAGCTTTGACTCAATTTTTAGATCATGCCTCCCCACTAAGGAGGCTTTTTGTCCCCAAAAGCTCATGCACTCAACAAATGTGGGCACTTCTTCCTCACATCATCCTTAGGACACCATTTAATTGCCCTTTCAATCCCAATAACCAATTATCATGGACTTATCTCCTTGTTCTTCTCACCTTCTTTTCAAAACCACATCAACCTCCAACTCCTCTTGCCCACTTGGAACCAAATCATCTGTGGAAGGCAACTCCAAGTCTTATTCTTCATCTATCATTTAAGGTTCAAACAAATGAAACTTGTTCACATTGATTCTCTCCCACTTGCTCAACAATCTAAAAAGGACCGTTCTTGATAGGTTTCAGCTTCCTAACTGGGCCTTGGAGTCTCTCCTTGCCTAAATAGGCCCACATCTTGTCACCAACTTGAAATTTGTGTTCAACCCTATGCTGGTCATGACGACGTTTGTACTTGGCTTGGGACTACCTGAGCTTCTCTTGCACTTGTAGGTGGATTTGCCAAACTTTGTCAATGAACCATTCAGCCTTATGAACCTCCAAATCAACATTCACCAACCCTTCGATTTTTTTCAAAAGAAACATAAAAACGACTAGGGGATAAATACCCAAACACACCTCAAAAGGTGAAAACTTAGTGGATGAATGGATCACTCTGTTAAGAGTGTTCGATATAAGCCAAGAGTGTTCGATATAAGCCAAAATTTTATCCAACTCTTAGGAAACCTATGATTATACCTTACAACAGCTGCACCCAAGGTTTGGTCACTATTGCTTGTCCATCTATTTGGAAAACAATAGAATGCTTCAAGCAGTTGTCCATCTTCTCCCATAGCGTACACCAAAGCTTTCCCAAAAAGTGAGCATCCCTATCCGATATAATGCTCTCGGAAGTCCAAAGTGAAACCACACATGATTGAAGAACAACTCAGCTGTATCACTTCCTTTCAAGTTCTTCCTACACACTATCAACACACACATCTTACTAAAATGGTCTGCCATCACAAATAGATAAGCATGCCCACACTTGGACATTGGAAAACCACCTACAAAATCCATAGAGACACTCTCCCGTGGTCTAGTAGGCACTAGTAGTGGCTGAGACAGCCCAAGTTTCTTATTTCTTGGCTTGCAAACGCTACATAAATTGCAGCCCATAATGAGTTTTGACACATCAACCTGCATGTAAGGCCAATGAACATAATGCTTAAGGTTTGCAACTGTCTTAGACACTCCAAAATGACCTGCAACTCTCGAACTATGTACCTCACACATGAACAATATTCTCCTTTCTTTAGGTATGCACACCTTACCCACTTTGTAGAGGAGCCCATCTTTAAGAAAATAGTCTAGGTTTGGCTCAATATCAGCCACTTTCCCTTTCTTGGTCTGCTAATATATCTCAATGAAATCTGTCATTAATATAGCTCTTAACATAAACCTCTTTAGTAGAAGGCTCCAATAAAGTAAGAGTACTAACAAAAGAAGAGGTGGTCTTGAAACCATATGAGCCACTTTAATGGTCACACCCACTTGTATTTTATCACCAAATGAAACTGCTGCAGAAATCCCATCTACTTCTAGTCACAAGATTGTTGGAATTTTGTTTGAACCTGGAAGTACTTAAGTGGTTGGTGCTCCAAATGAACAATTGTTTCTTTGCCCATGATATAGTGTTTCCATTTCTTCACTGCAGAAGAGACCAAAGCATATAAATCCTTGTCATATGTACTGTAGTTTAGGACAGCCCCTTTAAACAACTATGAATGATAACAAACCAGTCTTCCTCGTTCAAAACAACTCCCATAGCATAATCACTAGTATCAGTTTCAACTTCAAAAGGTTGCTGAAGATTGGGTAAAGCAAGCACAGGTGCATGACTGATTTTTACTTAAGTTCTTCAAATACACACTGCAGTTTTGTATCCCAATGAAAGCATTTTCCAGCCCCTGTAATGGCATGCAAAGGAGCAGCAACACGAGAAAGATTTCACAAACTTATGCATGTATTGAACAGGCCCAACAAAACTTAGTCTCCACAATAGATGTGAGCTTTGGCCAATTAACAATGGCCTCAATCTTTGAAGGATCAATCTTGATTTCACCATTCCCCACCATAGGCCCAAGATTGATATGTAATGTTCTTGCAAACTCACACTTTTTGACATTCAATAGTAACTTATTCTCCTTCAACACTTGTAGTTATTGCTTAAGATGAGAAACATGTCCTTATATGTTCTACTAAAAACCAAGATATCATCCAAATAGACAATCACACAAGAATCAATAAGTGACCTACCCTCATTCATCAACCTCATAAAGGCAGTTTGAGGCCACCCATACAATCCTTGCTTGATTTTAAATGCTGTTTCCCACATGTCCTCTTCTTTGATTCAAACTTGATGATATCGTGATTCTAGGTCCAGCTTTGTAACATACTTGGCATGTTGTAGTTGTTCTAATAAATCATCAATAGTAGTTTTGATAGTAGTTTTGTTTAAAGCCCCATAGTCTACATTGCATTCACTAAGTTCCATCCTTTCTTTGGCACAACTACTATAGGAGAACCGCAAGGCAAAGTACTAGGTCTGATCACACCTTGCTCAATGAGTGCCTTTAGCTGCAACTTATCCTCATTATCCTATACAACCACTTTGACAGTATATCCCACTGTTAGAAAGAGGGCAATCAGGCAACAATTGTATCTCATGCTCTATGGCTCACTGAGGGGGCAGCCCTTTGGCCTCGAAGAACAACTCTGCAAATTGATCCACCTGCAGTTCTATTTCTTGTTGTTTGTGATGAGTATACATCTCATGTAAAGTCTTTAACTCAGCCCCACATGCTCTTCTTTTCCCCATAGCAACAAAAGAGCAAATTTCCCACTTGCATTAATAAACCTCTTGGCTTGAGAAGTGCTGACCATGGAATTCTTGGACTTTCCAACACAGTAATTCAAGGTGAAATCTTTACCATTCAAACAGAACCTATAGTGACTTTTTCTTCTAAAATAGATTAGCATCTCTAACATAGAGCTAGTGACTCCCAAAAATGACACCACAAACATCTAGAGGTATCATGTTATCAAGCACTTCATCCTTAAACTTCGGATTGAGCCTAAAAGCCAACTTACATTGCTTTCAAATGGAGAAATCCACTCCTTGCTTCAGTCATCCTAAAGAATACAGATGAGGATGGTCAATGGCCTTCAACCCAAGCTTGCCAATCAGCTTTTGAGAGATTAAGTTTTCTTGTGAGAATGTATCAAACAATGTATTTATCTTCTTGCCCTTGACTTGAATCTTGATGTAGAATAACTTGGTGAGTTCCTCTTCATCTTGAGAATCACTGCCCACTACACATGCACCCTTACACACTGTAGCACAAGACAATCTCTCATCCACCTTGGAGCTGCAATCAATCTCCTTGCTTTTATTCACATGTGTGGCATTCTTGTCACTTTTCTTCTTCTTCCACTAAAGTGCTAAAATGCCATCTTTGTAACAATCAAAATAATAGAATTTCCCCAAATCTTTGCCCTTGTTTTTGGTATTGACTGTGGTGGTAGCATTTTTCTTGTTTTTCCCTTAGTCTTATCCCCGCCTTGCTGCTGCTCTTTTCCTTAGAGTTTTTGCATGTAGGAAGAGTTTCTCTTCTTCTCTAGCTCATCAATGTCTTGGGGTTTTGCAATAAGTACAGGTCTCTTTAGGTGTCCAAACAGCCCATCTATGTACTTGATCAGCACCTGACAGTCCATGACATCTTTCCCCAACTGAATCACTTTCTTCCTGAACGCACTTGTACATTCTTGTACACTATCCTTGTTTTTGCCTAAAATAGTGCCACTGCATCACTCTTTCTTCTTCATGGCAAATTGGATAGAATTGCTTCTTGAGCAGCCCTTTAAAGTCTTCCCATTTGGAGAAAGGTCCAATACCTTCCGGCATTCCAAAGAATAAGAATAGGTTTCATGCCATGTGAGAGCATGCCTGGATAGCTTAAGTCTTGCAAATGCAATTTGCTGACGTGGAGATGAAAATACACCTCTACTTGTGAAATCCACTAATCCAACTTCTCAACGCTTATTTCACCATCAAAAGGTTGTATGTCAATCTTGGCTTCATCTTTGAAGAATCCTCCACGAGAGGTTTCCCCTTGTTCATACTTAGTTTTCTCAGGTTTTATTTCTTCCTTATGTGTTCTTGAGATACCTAGTTTCTCTGTCAATGCAAGCATGATGCTCTCCAACCTATCAATCTTACCCATTGTGTTGGAGATTCTTGCAACATCATCCTCTAACCTCTTAAACCGAGCTTCTCCATCATCCTCTTCTCTTGCCATTGACCTAACTGGCCTTGTCCACTCTCTAGTTCCAATCTCAAGCTCAAAAAGGACTAAATTGTCACTTCTACTTGATCTAGTAGAGGCCATAATTTGTCAAACACTTCCAAGGATGTCTATAACCTTGCTTTGACACCACTTGATCTATAAAGTATGGGAGATACTCTCCTAGCATTCACCAACAACAATTCTATCTTCTCAATCTTGCAAAAACCTTCACAAACACTGTATTTTTTACTTCTAATGGATGTTAACACATTCTACTTTGTATATTAATGGCAAATGCAAGAAGCATAAAACAGAAGTAAATCATGCAAAATAGACATAAACATAGACTAAGACAACACAATTACCTTGGAGAAACCCTATAAGGGGGGAAATTCCAGCAAGAGTGAGCATCTTGCTCTTCAATCCACTATCCATAGTCCAATACAGATGTGTAGAAAGCCTCTAGGATGAAACGGATCCTTGACAAAGGTTAACACCAACTCCTCACACCTGCGACATGCCTGTGCACCTTGAAAACTCCTACTTATGGACTTACAACAGCAAAAGTAAACACATAATGAAGATCTTCAATGAGAGCCAACCCTTCAAGCATTGTTTACAATGAATATATGTCTTTCCCATGTACTCCAAGGCACCAAATAGAAGATCAAAGGTTGAAAAAGCAAATTGAAACATCAAAAACCCTTCACATTCCCTACTTTGTCTGCATAGTGATGAATTCGTTGATTCTGCTAGGAGCAATTTCAAAAATTGTGTGGTTGGGAGAATTTGCTACTTGTGCTAGGGAGAATTTGCAATTGTTGTGGTCAAAATGATTTTGCTGCCTATGGAAACTAGAAATTTCGTCATTCTTGGTTTTTTGCTAAGTTTAGACACATACACCCCTGTTTCAAGGCATCCCTAAGATGATTCAGCTATCCCAAACATGACTCTAACAAAAGTACAGCCTTTTTGATGATGAAACCCACCAAACTCAAATCTTCAAGGCCTTTAGGCATCTTCTCAACTGAAAGTGGTAACTTTGACCCCATGGTCCAGCAACTTTGACCCAATTTTCAGATCATTTAATATCTTAAAGAGGCTTCAAAACTATATCATTCAAGGTAAATGATTCAAGTTTCTTAAAAAATTAACATATCACTAACCCAAAACTATTAATTATCCAAATATAACAATCCAAGATCTTCCCAAAAACCTATCAAAATAAGCATCTAAAGATCAAATTGTTAGGAAATTAACCAGGTTGATCAAACTATTTCCTACATAACCCTATGAGAGAAAACCATGCATGCAAGCTTACAGAATAACCATAATGCAAAGATCAAAGACATATCACAAGATTACACAAGATATACTTACACCCTTTTCCTATGCAAGATATTTCTTTCTTATGCAAGGTGTACAACACACTTAACCTAACATTCTCCCACTTGTATACATTGCATAAGGGTCAATCGATGAAATGCATCATCATAGCCTACCATGAAACCACATGAATCTCCAACATGCTCTCATGCTCAATCAAGATACCTGCAATAACATCTAAGATGACCATCTCAAGCAAGAACTCTTCTCATCCTCCAGCATGCCACATAAGAAAGAAAAAGAACAAGCCAAGGTGAAGATGCACCAATCCAAATCTGTCTCTGAATGCTTCAAACTTCCCTTTTGCTAAGGGCTTGGTCAGAATGTTAGCTACCTATTGATCTCTAGAAATATACTGGAGCTTAATTGCTCCCTTCTGAATCTTGTCTCGACTGAAGTGATATATGATCTCTATGTGCTTGGACTTATCATGAAACACTAGATTCTCAAAGAGTTTGACACAACTCTGTTTATCACAATAAATGACTGTGGGATCCAACTTCTAATCAAACAATCCTATGTAACTTACGAAGCTAGATGGCCTCACAACTAGCAGTATTGGCTGCCATGTATTCTACCTCTATTGAGCTAAGTACCATAGAAGTTTGCTTCTTGCTGAACCAGGATATCATCGTTGAACCTGTTAGGATTAAGGTGCCATCAACCTTGTAAATCCTATGTAATTAATTACTCCTAGTATTGTTTGTAAATCACCCATAAGGGATGAAAAGTTTCACCAACAATGGTCTTGTTTCAGCTAGATGTTTATATCCGTTTCTCGATGCTAACTCGTCCGCGACGGGGGGTCGCAGGGGGGTTTCCCCCCTGTGAGGGGTCCGGGGGGATCATCCCCTCGGCTAGGGGCCTGAAGGCCGCGCGCCCTAGTGGGGGTTCGGGGGCAACGCCCCCAAAACCACATTTTATTTTATATTTTATCATTGTAAATCTGGACCGTTCGTCATTAGGTCACAAATCCAATGGTTGATATTATGTCAGTTATCTTGCCCTAGAAGGCGACCCCCTTTTATAAGGATATTTGTACTACGTTTTTATTAGAGTTGAGAGTAACAGGCGACGCTGGATTGAAGACTGGAGAGGAGAGGAAGTGCATGTATTGTAATCTCATATTTGAAGATAATACAACTTGGAGCCTCTTTTCTTGGTGGAGTTTTTTTACCCGAAAGGGTTTTCTCCACATTACATACTATGTTATGTGTTCGGTTCTTGATGCATGTTATTTTTGTGTAATGGGTTTTAATTTCTGTTGCAATCTCCATTGATTCTACATTGTTTAAAACACATAAATAAGGTTTGAATCAGATTTCCGTTGTGTGGTTTGCACCTTCATTTCTAATAGAACCCAAGCTAAAGCAACACCCCGAGGTGATCTTCCTATCTGCTGCACTGCCTACCCAATCTGAGTTTGTATAGCCCTGCAACTTTACTTCACCATCTCCAAGATATCTCAAACCATACTCCACTGCGCCCCTCAAATACTTGAGCACATGTTTGTTGCCACCCAATGCTCTTGCCTTGGTTCCACCATGAACCAACTCAAGGTGTTCACTACAAAACATATATCTGGTCTAGTGTTGACCAAATACATTAAGGAACCTATCAACTACCTATACAACATGGGATCCACCAATACTCTAAATCTAAAGTTGTCACCTTCTTCAGATTAGTGATCATAGGTGTGGCCATAGGCTTGCAATCCTCCATCTGGAACCACTTTAGGATTTCAATTGCATACTTACACTGCCCAAAGAAAATCTCCCTTGGTTTCTGCCAAACCTCCAAACCCAAGAAGTAATGCATCATGTCGATGTCCTTCATCTCAAACTCAGTAGCCATATCTATTTTGCACCCTACAATGTGTTGATTTGCACCTGTAATAAACAAGTCATTTACATACAATACCAAATAAGCATATCAGTCCCAACAATTATATAATATAGATTAGGATTTGCTTCACTTTTGGTGAAGCCCATACTTTGCAAATATCCATCTATCCTGGAATACCATGCTCTCAGTGCCTGCTTGAGTCCATACAAGGCTTTCTTAAGCCTGCAAACATAGGACTCCTTCCTATTTACCTCAAAGCCCTAAGGTTGCTCTATATACACTTCTCCCTCAATGATTCCATTAAGAATAGTTGTTTTAACATCCATATGATGTATCTTACATCCCATAAATGAAATTAAAGACATAACTGCTCTAATGGAAGTGTATTTGGCGCCTAGAGCAAATGTCTCCTCGTAGTCCACTCCCTCTCTTTGGGAGAACCCTCTTGCCACAAACCTCACCTTGAACTTCTCAATGCTGCCATCTGCAACATGCTTGATTTTGTAGAGCCACTTGGAACTCACAACTGATTTCCCCTCCGCTCTTGGCACTATGTCCTATAATCATTTTTCATGATGAAGGTGTACTCCATCATGGCATCCCTCCAAACCTGTTGGTCTACTGCCTCCTAGAAGTTGGAATGCTTTAAATCTATAATGCTACTCATCAATGCCATGTAGTTTGAAAAGTTCTTTGGAGGCCTACTCTCCTCGAATGTGCTCCTAGGAGCCTCAACATGCTCCTGAGCATCCCTCAATGTTTATGTGAACCATCGAGGTCTCCTGACAGAAGTGGAAGGAGCTCCTTCTCTTAAGAGGGTTGTTGTCATGTACTGGAAACAAGTATCTTTGGAGAACAAGGCTCAACCTTTGGAGCTTCCTGCTCCTTATCTTCTATTACTAGAATGGGCTCATTGAACTTCTTGGATACAAAGTCTTCCTCAGACTTTACATCCTTGCTACCCACTACCTTCCTCTACTCTAGAATGTAGACCCTGTAGGCCTTTGAAGTCTCACTATAATCGACAAATAAACCCTTTTTGTTGGAAGGTTCCAACTTGGTCCTCTTCTCTACAGGTATATGAATATAAACTAAACAACCAAATATGCGGAAGTGACTCACCTCTAGCTTCACACCAGTGAATGCTTCCTCTGGTGTCTTATCATCCAAGATCCTGTGAGGACACCTGTTTTGGATGTAGACTATTATATTGCATGCTTCTGCCCAAAGAAACATCGGTGAGTCTTGTTCATGAATCATGGCCTTAGTAGCCCCTATGATGGATCGATTCTTTTGTTCTGCAACCTCATTTTGTTGTGGGTTGTATGAAACAATTAGCTCCCTCTTGATCCCTGCCTCCTTGCAAAAACCCTCGAAATCCTTGGAGGTATACTCATCTCCATTGTCTGATCTCAAAGACCTTGATCTTCTTCCTTGTTTGGTTCTCAACTAGAGCTTTGAACCCCTGAAACCTATTAATGACCTCATCCTTGGTCTTTAAGAAGTAGATCCAAGTCTTGCGAGAGAAGTCATTAATAAAGGAAACATAATACATGCTTCCTAAAATTGATGCTACTGACATCGGTCCACAAACATCTGAATGCACTAGATCTAGAATCTCCTTAGATCTATACTCATTACTTGGGAAGGCAGCCTTGGCATGCTTACCAAGTGTGCATCCTTTACATACTCCCTACTGCTCAATATTGAACTCTGGAAGACCTGTGACTATCTCCCTTAGAATAGGCAATGCTCTGTGATGTAGGTGCCCCATCCTCTTGTGCCACAACTCACACAAATTGTCATTGTTATGAACTAAGGCTAGAACTGGTTCACCCTGTAACCTGTATAAATTGCTTTCTCTAACCCCTATTACTTGTTTTGTATCTAGGCTAGATTCCTTTGGCCTGATGATGGTTTTTGAACTCTACTACATAGCCCTTATCTTCCATAACCGAAATTGAAAGCAAATTCTTCCTAAGACTAGGAACAAACAAAACATCATCAAAAACTAAAGAGTTACCTAACTGGAGTTGGAAGGGAATTGTACCAACTCTTGCTATTGGATACTTGGCATCATCACCAAGCTCAACCTGAACTCCTAGGTTGTATTCTTCTAAATTGGTAAAACATTGTTGGGCTGATGTCATATGTCTAGATGCCCCACTGTCCACATACCAAGCATCCCTTGGAATCGTGCCGGTAGAAAGATAGGATACCATTAAGAAATCCTTCTCAAACTTGGCAACAAACTCGTTCACCTGAGTTTCTACAAAGGCTGCCACTTGCTTCTATTGATGCTTTCCTTTGCTCTTCTTCTTGTCTAGACACTAAGATGCATAATGGTTGTGCTTATGACAAATGAAGCACTTGATCTTACTTGAGTCCTTTTTCCCTGGCTATGAGGATGAATCCTCATCCTTTCCCTTGCCCTTGCTAGGCCCTTTTCCTTTATTTTTCTTGGTCTGTCCAAAGAGGACTAGATTATCATCACCACCATTCTTGTTTGCCTTTGATTGCATCCAAGTTTCCTCTTGAATAGAATCATCCCCGAATCTTTCAAAAGAAGGAACAATTTTAACAAGCACAAATACCCTAGGCAAATGTTTCCCATGAAAATGAGAAACCATTCAACGCCATGTTCACAAGCTCCATGTCTTCAATCTTCTCCCTAACTGTTGCAAGTTGGTCACAAAGTTGTATGACCTTCATTAGATAATTGGTAATTGAATATGATTTAGTCATCTCTATGGATCTGAGTTTGTTCTGCAATATCATCTTCCTATTTATGTTCTCACTCTGGTAAAAACTAACCAAAGCATCGAACATCTCCTTGGTTGTTTTCTTCTCAAATGAATGAGGAATTAAATGATCTTTTACCGCATCCATGATCATCCGCTTGGCCTTCACCTCTTTCTTATTATGATTTGCCAACTATTGTGGATCTGTAGATGAAGGCACCACATTTTTTATGATATCCAGAGATCATTCTCTTTCATTTACAAAGTTACCCTGACTTTCCAAGGCAAGAAATTTAATGCACTTTCTAATCTATCCTCAAACCTGAGACTTGTTGATGCCTTAAAACAAAAATTCTACACAAAACTCCCAGATCTGAGAAGTAAGAAAAGCACACACTACTGAAACCCTTCAATCAGACATGCTCTGATACCATGTAAAGTTTCAACCCTAGGCAACTGACGTCCTAATGTCTTCAATATAGAGTTAATTCTTTAACAGTAGATGATTTAATTAATTAACATTCCATCAATCACACAGTAGTTGAAACTCAAACGACGAAAGCGTAAATACACAGATAATTACACCTTCAAAATCAGATTTTCATTCTCTTTGGAAAAAGCTTACAAGGAAACCTCCACAAACTGCCAAGAAGACAGCTGCACGGTTTATTTAAGAACATATCTGAAAAAAAATTAAGGGAAAAACAACCTGTAGTACAAATCCATATGACTGTACGGATTTGTATGGATGTTGTACCAGCATCGTACTATCTTTGCACCTTTTCTATTCTTCCTCTTTTGCTCTGCTCAAACTGATCACTTTGTTATTATAACTCTATCTTGCACCTATCTTTATACTTTTAGCTGAAAAAACTAATCAGCCGAAAAGCCAAATCTCTTGGTGAGATGAGTTGGAGATAAATCTAAATCATTAATGCATATCCACACTTTATTAGACTCAATCAACTAAAAATAAGACTTTCCTTTTTTAATAAAAGTGAAATGCAAAATAGAATAACTCAAATTCCAGCATGTTCACACTAAACCTGTACGGAAGTTCCTATCCGAGCTAAAAAACTCAACATGGTCCAGCAACTTTGACCCAATTTTCAGATCATTTAATATCTTAAAGAGGCTTCAAAACTATATCATTCAAGGTAAATGATTCAAATTTCTTCAAAAACTAACATATCACTAACCCAAAACTATTAATTATCCAAATATAACAATCCAAGATCTTCTCAGAAACCTATCAAAATAAGCATCTAAACATCGGACATTCAAAATTTATAAGGTGAAACTCCATCAACTACCATGTCATCCACTTCCTAAGTGTCTTTAGAAACTTTATAGTTAGCAACAACATGAGGATCCTGATCACAAACAGCAGGGGCAAGCATCAGTTTCAGCTTCTTATTGACTTCCTGATTACATTGTCAACTCTTCTTACTCTTTGTAGAATGGGCATGGACGTCTTCCCTGCATTCATATTAACTTGTACACGATTCTTTTGCTCACACCCAGAAACTGAGATAATTTTCATTTATTTCTTATCATCTGCATCAATGTTATCACATCCAATCAGCCAAACGTGGGTAATTCCTTCAAAGCCCTTGACCATATTGACAGAATTTGCAACACCATCAACTGCAGCAAGACACACATATTCCAGTTTCTTCAAAGGAGTCATTGCCTTGTGACAAACAATCTTAGTATTTGGTCTAGAGGCACAGGTTATATGCCACAGAGCATTTATCCTTGCTAAGTCTAAGGTATCATATTCTGAACACAGAATGAAAACTCAAGCAAAAACTGATTAGGAGCCAAGTTTGGGCTCTGAGTTTCAGTATTAGGAGCAACAGGCAATTCAAGAACAAGACTAAGAACCAAGACTAAGGATACCATCATAAGATCCATCATGTTCAGTGCCTTCCACTTGGATTTCTCTTCAGAACAAGCATTATGAGCATTGTACAAGTCTTAATATAGCCTTCCAGGGTTCAGAACTTTTCATGGCTTTAACATCCACTTGACATCTAAAACAATACATTGCAACTGTAGATTTCCTTACCCTAAACGTCCATTATTCTTTGAGAGACTACAAATATTCCATGAGACAGCATGCCATTTCTTTTTCCCTTGCCCATCAGAACATGGGAAGTCTCTTGATTATTTTATAGAATTGATTAAAATGTATTGAAGGAAACAGCCAACAAGATAAATAATACAATCTACAAGACGACAGAACCTTCTAACAAACTTGAAAATAACAGACATGATATTTCCACAGTCCATGATAGTGTTTAACAGTGCTTCTGGATGTCAACTGCATAGAGATTTTTAGTATCAACATTTTGGATCACATTCTGTGATCCATCATTGGGAAGAGGAAAAACTTATGATAGATTGCAGATTATGCTCCTTAAAAAGATATGGGGAAGGCAAAGGAATTGGAAACCAAGAGAAAAAGGGGGCCAAAAGAAACCCAAAAAGGGGGTTCAACAAAAAAGAGTCAATTAAAATAAGGTGAAACAAAAATAATATTGAACAGAAGTATAATTTAAATTAATAGATAGAGAATTACAAGTATAGTTATTACAATATTATATTAATACTATTGTATAAATAGCATATATACTATTATATTAATACTATTGTATAAATAGTAAAAATTATAATTATTATAAAGATCAGTGTGGCCAATTAACTATTAAAAGTTATAAATGAAATAGAAAAAGTATTAATAATAATGTTGATTAATATATAATGATATTGGTATATAGTTAGTAATCTTAGCATTGAAATATAATTATTAACGGATAATATAATAAGATATTGTGTTATTATAATATAAATAAATAATGTTGAATAGTTATTACAAAATTGGAAACTATTATTTACTTTCTAATTAGAGTACTAACTTAGAAAGAGGGAGAATACGAGTGTATAGAAAAAAAACTGCAATAAGGATTACATTAGTAGCATAAGCATTATCATGTTGGAATGGCATAATTATAGTTATATTTATTATAATATTATAACTGGAAGGATAGGTGATGGACGAATAGAAATAATGGAAATGAAATTAATAAAATCTAAGCAAACCGTTATAACAGGAAGAATTATAATATGTTTGGAATGAGACATCAGAAGGCAAGAGGGGGAAATGAAATTGATAAGATCTAAGCATACTATTATAAGTTATAACAAGAAGAATCTAGGAGTAGCTCCTCATTAGGCAGTTTAATCCCCCTAGCAGGAGGATTAAATTGGGAACCCCCAAGCAACCAATGAATGGCTTCAGCAGCAATGACAAATGAGGCAGGGGCAAGAGTGCTTCCTTGTCTTATTGATATCTGCAAGAAAACAGGCTCTGAGGGTCCTCCATTTTTTTACACATATGCTGTATCATCTTTGCATAAAATGGTGATCATTTGAACAAATATTTCCCCCAGAGCAACATTCGTCGGCATAAATTCTATAGAGGGCCATTCAATCCTCTCATATGCTTTCTTAAAGTCCATCAAAGCCATATATATACCTGCTTTCCAGTTGCTTTAGCCCAAGACATACCTTTCCCAAAAAACAACAGTAGCATCTGCAACAATATTACGATTTATCCAAAATCCAATTCAACCTAAAGGATAAAAACAATAGCAAGGCAACTATGGTTTAGTTCCAGATCAGTAGCAAGGCCACTCGTCAACATCAATATCAAGGTAAGGTATAGGAGCACCTCCCTCAAGGTGGCCAATACCAATAAAATTGTGAAACAAGGCAAGCTCGTGATCCACCTCCTCCCCTCCTTCATCAGGGGTGTCCTCTCCCTTCTCCCTAAGGGTTGACTGAGTGGGGAAGTCCTCTAACATCCTATGAGCCCTTCATTAGGGGATCCTCTCCCATTGTCTAACCGGACAAGCAGTTATCTGTCACTCACACCTCAATCAAAACCTTAAGCAATTTTTTTATAATAAATTCAACAGGGAAATGGGCCTCCAATTTTTAATCAAAAGTCTAGCTCCATCCTTTAGAATGAGCTTTGTACCCCACTATTAATACCTGATCCTAACATTCCAACTCTCAACGATTCATTATAGAC
Source organism: Cunninghamia lanceolata (assembly GCA_027924645.1). Classification (NCBI taxonomy): domain Eukaryota; kingdom Viridiplantae; phylum Streptophyta; class Pinopsida; order Cupressales; family Cupressaceae; genus Cunninghamia; species Cunninghamia lanceolata. The sequence continues at coordinate 15,664,474 of BSBN01000193.1, forward strand.
TTAACTCAAATCTGAAACTATCCAATCAATTTTAGGGTTAAAAAATTCAACAGGAAAGCAATCTAAACGAGGGTATTTTTCATTCTTCATGGAAAGAATAGCACTTCTAAACTCATCTTTTGAAATAGACTGACCTAGGGTCACAACTTCTGTTACTGACAAATATTTAGGGACGACTTTGGCACAGAGAGCTTTGGACTACTTTTCCACAGAGCTCTATTTTTATCCACCTGTTCACTAGACCTGTCAGACTTAAATAGATTCTGATACAAATCTAAATAGGACTTTTTAATTTTCCCCACATCCATAATAAATTTTTCTTGGTCTGGTATAGCTTCAATTATTTTGTGAACCTCCCGAGATTCAAGACATTTGAAAGAATATCTAGAGCCTTTATCCCCTTCATTTAATCAAGTAAGTTTAGACCTCACTAGGACCCTGGATTTGATACTTCTGAATATGCTTGATCTCTGTTTTTATCTTCATTACTTCCTCTAAGACCATTCAATTCACGGGGTCCTAAAATTTTTCCTCAGCTCTGATCAGCTTTTCCTGTAATTGCCTGACCCTTTTCCTTATTGGTACTGCCTTAATCTTACCATTATACCTCATGAATTTCAAATATGAACCAAAGAAGCCTGCCAAGCTTGAACAGTAAAATCTAGTCTTGTTTTAATAAGCTTCCACAAAGTTTTGAGACCATCCAGACCCTTGAATTGAATTACATCAATCCCCCCAGAGGATCTCAATTGAAAGGAAATTTCAATTAAGGGGTAATTTGAAAGATTCTATGGAAGAACAGTCACACGATTGGATTCTGGAGGTTCTTTTATCAAAAGAAATTGTCCATTCAAGCCTTGAGTAAATTCTCTCTCTTCCTTTTTCATTACTACACCAAGTGAACCATACACTTTTACAGTCTTTTCTCTTTCTCAACAAGGAATCAATAATATTCAATGTGCTCTTAATCTTACACCAGACATATAATTTATTTTCTTTCCATAAAAATGCCAATCCTCCTAACTTATCATCTTTTTCCTCAACAGTTCCAAAGTTTGTCTTTCAATAGGAGAATTGAGAGCATAAATTGAAGAGAATTCAATTTCTGTATCACCAATTTTAACAATAGCCCAAGTAACTCTGTTACAAGGTGAAGAACCAACTCTCAAGAGTCAAAACCTTATCCTTCCACATTTACTCAATACGAGAACAGCACCACCTGTACCAGGGCCATGATTTGTGGTAACTTGGACAGCTTCTGGTCAGATGAGATTTGATGTCCAGTCTAGTTTACAACCTGTGAGTTTTACCTCTTGCAGAAAAAAAAAATTCAACAGAACCTCAGGAGTTGAGAAGCATTTTCACAACTCTTCCTATCTGGGGCTTCCAACCCTATTATGTTCCAATTTAATTCTTTCATTTATTGCCATTGCCCTTTGGTTGGGGCAGCCTACTAACAAAAAAGGGGGGCTCCCTTCTTACCAGCAGCCTTTTCATTCTCAGTCACTCCTGATTCCTTAAGCTTCCTCTGCTTCCCTTTTACTTCCTGGATCCCATTGTTATTTTAATCAACCACAGGCTCATCAAAATCCAGGGCTGAGACAATTTATCATCACTGATCGTATTGTTTAATATGGTTGCTTTATACGTTACTATAATCCCCTCTTTTATTGAGGGGGGGAAAACAGGCTGGAGAAGATGTGCAAGGGGTTTTGGTGATGTGGTAACAAGGGCAAGTAAGAGAGCAAACACAATTTGAAAACCTCATCCAGAAATAATCCGATCTGTAAGTCTAGCAGATGGGGTACACTCAAAACCCATGTTACAAATCTTAGAAACATGGTCCAAGCTTCCCCTCAAATCAAAAGAGGCTCATTACCTCACCTAAGATTTACCAAACAAAAGAACAGGGAGACTATGAAGACATTAAATAGATCTAGGTTTGGCCTAAAGGGTCTCAATTAACAGCCACAAATTCAAGAGTGGACAATTCTCGAGAATCAAACCAAGATGTTGATGATCACCCATATCTATGAAACCAAATAACACTCAGCCTCCTAACAAAAAAGGGGGGTTTTCCCTTCTTACCAGCAGCCTTTTCATTCTCAGTCACTCCTGATTCCTTACGCTTCCTCTGCTTCCTTTTTACTTCCTGGATCCCTTTGTTATTTTAATCAACCAGAGGCTCATCAAAATCCAGGGGCTGAAACAGTTTATCATCACTGATCGTATTGTTTAATATGGTTGCTTTATACGTTACTATAATCCCCGCTTTTATTGAGGGGGGGAAAACAAGCTCGAGAAGATGTGCAAGGGGTTTTGGTGATGTGGTAACGAGGGCAAGTAAGAGAGCAAACACAATTTGAAAACCTCATCCAGAAATAATCCGATCTGTAAGTCTAGCAGATGGGGTACACTCAAAACCCATGTTACAAATCTTAGAAACATGGTCCAAGCTTCCCCTCAAATCAAAAGAGGCTCATTACCTCACCTAAGATTTACCAAACAAAAGAACAGGGAGACTATGAAGACATTAACAGCCACAAATTCAAGAGTCGACAATTCTCGGGAATCAAACCAAGATGTTGATGATCACCCATATCTATGAAACCAAATAACACTCAGCCTCCTAACAAAAAAGGGGGGTTTTCCCTTCTTACCAGCAGCCTTTTCATTCTCAGTCACTCCTGATTCCTTACGCTTCCTCTGCTTCCCTTTTACTTCCTGGATCCCTTTGTTATTTTAATCAACCACAGGCTCATCAAAATCCAGGGGCTGAAACAGTTTATCATCACTGATCGTATTGTTTATTATGGTTGCTTTATACGTTACTATAATCCCCGCTTTTATTGAGGGGGGGAAAACAAGCTCGAGAAGATGTGCAAGGGGTTTTGGTGATATGGTAACGAGGGCAAGTAAGAGAGCAAACACAATTTGAAAACCTCATCCAGAAATAATCCGATATGTAAGTTTAGCAGATGGGGTACACTCAAAACCCATGTTACAACTCTTAGAAACATGGTCCAAGCTTCCCCTCAAATCAAAAGAGGCTCATTACCTCACCTAAGATTTACCAAACAAAAGAATAGGGAGACTATGAAGACATTAAATAGATAGGTGTTTGGCCTAAAGGATCTCAATTAACAGCCACAAATTCAAGAGTGGACAATTCTCGAGAATCAAACCAAGATGTTGATGATCACCCATATATATGAAACCAAATAACATTCGAACTTGTGACATGACATTGCACTCCCATTTGCAATCAACAACTTAATAAGTTAATTATAAAAGAAAGAAATGACTCCTAAATGTTTTCTTGAAAGTGGTCATTTGACCACTGCTTCAGATCAGGTATTGTAGCATATGTACAATGGAGATATTAATGCATATAATCAAAAACTAAATGTTGATGGTTATTCATCTGTATGAATCCAATTAATGATCAAGTGATCGCGTCTGTAATTTCAAATTGCATGGCATATGTAATCAATTACTTAATTAAAATGCCTAAAGGCCCTTTAAAACTGTTATTTGAACATGGTAATTACATCGTTAAATTCAGATCAGATCTAGCTACATAAAAAAGAAAAAGAAATCACACTGTGAAACCAGGAAATTACTTAATTGTGGATGAACAATAGGCCAAATTGGTGTCTGGTTTTGTCCTGAGCTTGAAAACTACTGATATCTACAGGAAGAAACCTATGTTCAAATCCAGGGAGACATGATAAAGTATTAAAATTACATCAAATACTGTACCCAATTCACTGGATGTCTGGAGTATCCAATGGGAGAGACCAAGAAATAAAATAAATCTGATATATATAATTCAGATTATGCAGAAACCTACCTGAGTGCATTGATGAGGGATCCCCCGGATAAGACCACAGAAAAAGCCCCTCTCTCAGCGATTGCTGCCTGGGACAATCCAGCAACATAATCTGCAAGGCTGCCTGCTAGCTCATCTCCATTTTGAAAGACTTTGAAATCTCCCTTGTCCTTATTTGTCACAGCAACAGAATCCCCCATGCTTACAGATATCGTCTTTCTTTCCTTTTTCACTGTATGCTTCAACAAGGAAGTAATACGCACACTGGACCTGTAACTGTTATGGCTTTGTGGGTAGGCGTCCCAATGCTTAAACAATTTTGAGGTGGGTGAGGTGTTTGCACAAGAGTGTGACAGGTGTTTTATGGTCAAATGAGACTGACCCACATGAAGGGAAGGGGAATAAGAGATAACCCCTTTGGTATTACAGAGGAATAAGGACTCCATTGGTGGCAAAATCCCAGAAAATACTCACGATATGTAGGCTGAGATTTTGACTAAGCGTTTGAAGATTGTTAAGGGGGTGGTCGTATGGGAGGGGAATTAAGGCCCCTTTTTAAAAGAGAGGGCTAAGAACTTTGATTTTCCCAGCTCACAAACTTTGGGATACAGTCCCGGTATGTTAGGCCTAACCATGGTTCGTACGGAATGTTATTGTTTGATGGTGGTTGTAAGGGAATAAAATCCCTTTCACATATATTTAAGCTAATTAAATAGATAATTATAAATATAACACTAATTTGTCAATGGGTTAGGTATTTGTAGGGAAAGGAAAAAAAAAGTTTAGTATTCAAGGTGATAATTTTTGTCTTAAAACAATATATTTTATTATAAAAGATAAAGTAAAAAGTGATGGGTAAATTTTATATTTGATGGGTAGATTTTATATTTGATATCTCTCGGCATACTATTACATACTTAATATCATGTAACTTTTTTAATAACCATGCAATTGAATATTTAGTTGTGCATATTTTAAAGGTGTAATATGTACTTACATCATACATATTTTTTTGTCCATTTCATTTCAAAACAAATGAAATTATAGATGGAAAATGGAAATGGATCCTTTTATAGTCTACCATGTTGGGCACCCTGATTTTGGGTTTACAAGTGGCTATAATATATGAGACTACCTCATACTCCCAATATGCAGGAGGCACTTACTATACTTCTAATATGAGGCATACGAGCAACTAAACAAGTTTGGTTGTAACATTTGGTTTATAAGATTTTGAATTATTAGATGCATTTTATTTCCATACACTATCCTTCCAATTTTTAGCAGTGAGACTTCATTATTGTGAAATATATAACAAATTAAAATATGTGAATAAAACTAATACCAAGGAGAAAATTATGTAAACATAATAAAAAGTTATGTGAAACTTTTTACAATATTTATAATATTTTCATAGTCAAGAAAAACAACTAATCATACCCTCACCAAAATAAAATTAAAATAAAACTAAATTAAAATAGCATTTACTATTTACATCTACGGTGTATCTTACTTTATGAAAACCTACAAAATTCCAAACATTATTTTTCTAACATCCTTTAGAAAAACACTACAAAACTCTAAAAGTAATATTGTGACACAGGACACTCACCAATTGGAAGAGGAATAGGCAAGCCAAAGGATGTTGATAACACTTAGTACCTTTGCAAATAGGTGGTAGCCATTCATGGTAGGTTGTTTTTAAACATAATCCACTTCAACAGTCAAAAGTCAATTTTGGCCAATAGGACAAAAATTTACCACTTTTTATTATGGATGAGGTGTAAAATTGTTATTGATTGTTTGACCATTGAAGTTGATGATGTTTAAGTAGAGCCCTCGTGATAACATCCTTTCATATCTCTATTTTCTTCATCTCCACAAGCTTTTGAGCAAAACCAAAGAGAATAATTGCGGCTTGCTCTTGTTGGAATTACAATGTACAAATTCCACATACAATTAGAATGCCTTAATATAGCAGGAATGCATATATATATATACTTCTTTTGGTTGGAGGATAGAAAGTGCTTCTCGTTTTTGTGTTTGGTGACTTCTATAGAAAATGGGAAGTAATAATTTTATTAGTACAATATCATTTTCCTCCCTATGGAAGAGATTACAAAGATCACATTCTAGCAATAAGAGTTATCCAATGCAAAGCTCATCCTTGACTACTTTGATAACTTGTATATGACATACCCACATGCTTTTCTTATAACTTGTTAGTTTCAATTTCACCATTTTATTTGCAAAGACTTAGTTGTTCACTATGCTATTGTTTTAATCGATTAGCTTAAAGAGATAGATTTAAAAATGAGAAAACTTTTTAAAAATATGATTTTTTAATTTGAATTATAGATGAAGTTATATTGTTGGAAACTTTTATATGCTTGAAATTTTTTCAAATGTCAAAGTTTTTAACTACTACAAATAATTTTTGAAGCTGATAGTGCTACTTCAACAAAGATGAGAAGAATCATGTATACAAGAGTAAGGAGGCAAAAAGAATGGCTTGGTAGATAATTGATATCGATTAGAGGTGGCAATATATGCTACACCTATCACTAGTTGGTCATAATATTTTATGCAGGTTAGAGATTAATGGTTGGGCTTAAACAACACACTCTAAGCTTTGATTGCTTAGGTGGTGCATGCGGGCCTGCTTAATCCATTCTCTCACGGATGTTGTTTTCGTCCCGTTATTTTGTCATCATTAACAATCAGCCAGTCGCTGGATTGGACTGCCCATAAAGAAACAAAATTCAAACTCACTCTGTGGATGACATAAAGTGTTTGATCATAGAAATGAACATAGCCTCTCATGGAATGTGTTTAGTGCAGCATACGGAAAACATGGGTGTCCTCACGAGGCACTTGCACTAATTCACCATATGCAACAAACATGACTCCAAAGTTAGATCAGTTTACATTTGCCAACCTATGATTGCAGGATATGCACAAAATGGATTTGTTGAAAAGGATTTAGAAACTTCTAAGCAAACACAATTGGCAAGTGTAAAGCCAAACTCTACAACCTTTCCTAGCATCCTCCCTGCTTGTGCCAAAATGGGAGCTTTGGAACAAGGTATGGACATCCATCAAAGCATAATGGATGGGGGATTTTTGTCAAATATTAATGGAAAAAGTGTTTAACTTTTCTATAGTAATGACAAATTAGAACAAAAGTCACTTAAACGATTCCAAATAGCGCTTATTCAACAAATGTCAAAACTCAACATCAATGTACAAGGAAAAAGTGCCCACGAGAATATTACAAATTTTGAACATGAAAAAGTGCATTAAGTGATAAAACTACACCCTAGAGGTGTTGAGAGCGAGTTTCAAAGTGAAAGCATATGGGAAATTGGTCGTGGAGGTCTAAAGGCATGCCTAGGAGGGAGAAAAGAGAAAATGCAAGTTAAAAATAAGAAAAGCACTCTCCTATCTATATAAAAGTGATTGTTATGTTATATTTGGTCATTGATAAGCATGATTTTGAAGAAAAGCCTAATTGGAGAAGATTTTATAGCATCCAAGTGAGTGTTTATAGAAAGTTCCTTGAGTTTCATTTTCAAGCATCAAAGTGCAAAACCCCATTCCTAGTCCACAAGACTCTTCGTAATAATCTTTTTCTATTTGTAAACATGAAACAACAATCTTTACATATATCATAAGGTGACAATGAAGTATATAATAGATATAAATCACCTATGGTTTCAAGGGCATCAAAGCAAATGTTCTGACAAAATAGTAGAATGGTATAGACTTTTAGGGTGTCATCAGTGATTTGCTTATTGTTGTAGTAGTTTAATGAAAGATAAAGGAATTAAAAAGATCCCTGGATGTAGTTGGATTGAAGGCCACAAAATGGTACGTGATTTTTGTGTAGGAGACAAATCACATCTGCATACATAGGAGATCTTGTTATGGAGTAAAAAGTAGACACATGCCTTTTCACCTCCTAGTTTAGCTCCTAGGTCCCCGTGTTAACATTATGCAAGTTAAATATTCATCCTGATGCAAAATCCCCCGAAACCCATGTCAAGTGGGAACTAGGGGCCCATCTTGATCCTTAACCCTGACCCAAAAAGAGCCTTGGGACTTGGGCGCTAGCGCCCAAGTCCACTCTGATTGGCCAGGGGAAATTTTAATGTATGTTGGCTGGGCCCTCTCAAAAGGTTTCCCTTTAGTAGACATCAAATTTCCACAGTCCATAATATTGTGATTCTGTGTTTCAGGATTTAACTGTGTGATGGATTTTTTACCTTTGTCAGCTCTTTTGATTTACTTTACGAATGTTAGCGGGAAAGTATATTTAAATAGGTTTATGTCTTCATTTTGAAAGAAGATGGATAACACGAACTTACGATCTTAGAGCAAAGAACATTCAAGGCATTCATTGTGTTTTCTAGAGTAGAATTGTGTTGTCATTGTGTTTGTTGTTGTAGATTTGGAATCATCATCCATCTCCTCATGATTTGAAGGATCTTCATCATCGTGAGGGTTTAGCCTCCAAGGTGACATCATTTGTGTTTGAATCATTTCATTTAATCATTGATTTAGCCTTTGCCCTACAAGGATACACACTCTCTCTAACAATGGTGTTTGGAAGACTTGAATGTCCTTCTAGGGCCTGACTGAGGCAAGCTCCTAAACATCACAACCCCTCTACCCCTCTTCTTCCTCTGTGCAGGTTAGAGGTGCAAAGATTGAATAAGTGTAGGTACATGAAGGTTATGCAAGGGAAAGGGTTTAGGGGTTCAAAAGAATCTTGTGAATATTCCTCCATAGCATACTAGGGTGCTAGCTTTGAAGTCCTCCCGACAAATTAGGCTCTAGACCTGGTATCATAAGACTCTCTACAACATTTCTCCAATTTTGATTTCCCAGAAAACCCAACTTTCTGGATGTGGGTGCTAGCCCCATCGTCCTTAGACTTTTCAACTTCTGGGACATAAGTTCCAACATCTCTCTGATCCTCCCTGTGCATTTTACTTTATGGGTTTTCAATTGTGTTCAGTCTTATATTAGTTGATCATTCTAGAATTAGGGTTTGTGGCTTAATTGACCTAGGGTTTGATAAAATCACTTGATCTAATTTGTTCTTTCCATAGTACTCCTAAGCACAAAATTAGTAGTTGAGTCCTCTTCCTCCTTGCAATGACTTGGCTCAGTTTTGTCCTTGAATGTTATTGTGAAAGGAGGGTTTGATTTGCATGCATCTTATTTCACATCATTCCTTCTCTTTACCATTTAACATTTTGGTGAACTTGTAGCAATGAGCATTTGCATCTTACTGAGCATTAAAATTAGATCTTGCATTCATTCATATCATATTTGTCATCATTCATTGAAAAATCTTGCATAAATTTGAAAAATTTGAAAAAGATAAGCAGTCTAGGCTTGCATAAAGGCATAATTTTGCACTATTTTCATTACATATGATAAGAAAATTTCATTTGCTGATATTTGCATTAGATCTGATCCATATTATAGTAATTCATCATTACATCATATCATATCTTCCATTTGAAGACCTCATTTGCTAGGGTTTTGCTTAAAAAGTTACATTTTTCATATAACCTAGTAATTCCAAAGCTAGGGTTTGTGGTCAAAATCTTATTTCAGATTTTGTTGCTCCTCTCAGCATTCATTCAAATCTGATTTTTAATTGTAGTGTTGCACCATCTCGAATTCTTTTGCATCCTTGATTTCAAAAATTCACTTTTTGCAATTACACATTGTGTATTTCAACATTGAGCAACTTCAGACCTTCTTCACACTTCTTTACACAAACTCTTTAATTTTCCATTGTGTGCAACACTTTTTCACATCATATCACTTTGTTTGAAGTGAAATTAGTGTGTGTTTTATTTTCAAAAACCTGATTTCCTCCAACTAGTGCCTTGGTGTATAAAGGTCTCACATACATGGCGGCAAACCAAAAAAAAGGTGATGTGGCTCCTCCCCACTCTTACAAGAAAATGAAGGACCTTGAACCTGTTATCTCTTTTACACCTCACAAAGTCACCATTGGAAACATTCAAGGTCCTCTCTATATCACATCAAGAATCAATGGAAATGCTACATAGTTGTCCTTATAGATCCCAACTATCTCACAAATGTCATAACGGAAGAGTTCCTATACATGCATGATTTGGTTCAAGACACTTACACTCTAACTGATATAATGATTAGGACACATAATGGATACTTTGTTCTGGAAATTAGGAAGAATAAACTTTGCATTTGTGTGGTGGAAAGAGCCCTCAAACAATTCTTCACCATAATTTCTACTTCCAACCTCTTTCGTGTGAAACTAGGTCACCCTTGGCTTAAGTCCATGAAGGCGGCCCCCTCTACCATTCATAAGTGCTTGAAATTCCCTTACAAAGGATGAGTGCATGTTACCTACCATAGTGGATGGGTACCATTGGCTTCCCATGGGAACTTTAGTTTAGATTACTTTTGGCATGAACCTACCGAAGAAAGTCAACCTAGAGAAGATCAATTCTACCTCGCATATCCAAAGTACAAGGCAAAACTCGTCACTAAACTAGCACCTAGCATAGAAGCTCCTGGACCCTCTCAATCTTCTAAGGCTACACCTCTTTCTACCGACCAAATATGTAAAGTACTCAATTCATTGCAAAAGTTACATGAAGTAAATAATCCATTTCATTACAACATCACAAGTAAATGATAAATCTCATAAATATGAATCAATAAAAGTCATTAAATCTTACAAAATCACATGCTCAATCCAGGTGATAGCATTATAAAATAATATACAAAGTCCATTGGCTTTCATGCCATAATACATCCAATTACAAGTTATAATAATCATGAACAACAAGTATAATAAATCCAAACAACTCTCCAGTCGCCATGAACCCAAATGGTTCTCCTGCAAGCTGAGAGACAGGAACATGGCTCAGGTGTTTTTCCACCCAACCATGAAGCAATTACACTTCCTTGGATCCCTTCATGACATGAAGGAAACCCAGCCCTACACGAAATGTCTAGCTACCTAGAAACAATTGGCAGGAGGGACACTCGATGCAACCTAAAGTCTAATGTGTAGATCTAAATAATGATATGCAAATTTCCTCACAATAGGATGTGGCAGAGATATATATAAATAAAGTTTGCTAGACAGATATTCATCTTTTTCAATGACTGCTCATTTAGATCTAAACATTTGAAAATAGTTACAGGTTCAATTCCTAAAAAGAGGAAAATCCATCTCTGCTAATCCACATTTGGCATCCTAGCCCAAAAGCAACCTAACATGCATAGAAGAACCAAGAAATAAAACTATTCCCCTTCTACGCCCATTTAGAAATTGTCCTTAATGCATTAAGAAAAAAAAAAAGAAAACTCCAACCCTAAAACATCCATTTCAAGAATTCTCAAATACCAAATAAATCACATAATTGCTTTCTTGCAGAATATAAGGTGTAATTTCTAGTCTAGTTTCTTTCAAAATCAAAGACATAAGAAATAAGGGTACTAAAAAGAGCAATGATTTATCATACTATTCTCTTTACAAAACATACTCTGAACAAGATATTGAATGAAAAATGATAGCATCTGTAATTTTATCCTTAACAACACTACCCAATTATCATAAAGACGTTTGAATAATTCATATAAGCCTTTTAACTTTAATTTTTATTCCCATATAACATAAGTTACCTACCATGAACAATCTATAGCTATAGTAATTTCTATTTATTATCGGTTGGGTTTTAATGATTACACGGAAGAATGTTTGATTAAGTTTCAATATCTAACCTTGCGTTTAAGTGTCTAAAGGTGTAAAATGTATGCATGAGTTTTACTCGATTACTTTGGTATTTATTCATCTCATAATTATAGTAGTCGATTTACCACTAAAAGAAGTGTCAATAGTTTGTTGTGTATCACATTTTCCTAAATCCTTTAAAGGACCACAAGCTAGTCTCCTAAACCCTAGGTCGACGGCTCTAGCAAAGATGAAACATTACTAAATAAAAGTGAATAGTCAAGTCAACCCACTCTAACTTTGCGCACAACATAGATCACTTATGAGGAGGAGAATCAGTGGAAACTTTTAAGGAGTCCAATGTTTTTATTACACAACCAAAGTTCTAACAGCGAAGGAAAGAAAAACAAGAAGGGCCACTAGTGACCAAGCAAAGGTTGCCACAACTAGAAATGACCAGGCGACATCAACTATTCCAAATCCCTTTTAGGGAGGTCGTTTAGAATAAAGAAACATTAAAACTTGCTAGGTTTAAAATCCATTAAAAGGTGCATGAAGAACACATGGTGATCACACAACCTTCACGCATGTAAAAAAAAAAGAAGCTAAAAATAGCAGAGAGAAATCGATGGTTGGAGGAGGCCGCTAAGGTCTACAGGGAGATTGAACATTATGAAAAACTACAGCCCCTAATACATATTTGATGCTGGTGTAAGGAGCAAAATGTGAGGAGCTACAGTGACTCACCAAATGCAAAAGGAGATAAAGATATCTATTCAGATCTAAGCAAACCCCTAGACAAGAATCATGGAAGCCCATTGGTTTGAAAGAAAAATTCTAAAATTACAACCAGAGAGGATTGAACGAATCATAGAGAAGGTCGATCCTAATTTAAAGGGTAAGCAAAACACAAGTGAACGATTGATTTTCAACAGATGTCAAAACAAAAGGATGAAAGGTCGATCAAAATGTAGAGATAGACCAAAAGAGAATTTCATATGGTCGATGGAAGGTTTAAAAGCTACAGTAATAAATATGATGGTCGTTTCTAATGAAAATCAACAATTTTTACAGAGAACCATGTACCTGGTGGCATCGATCCCTTTGGAGTGGATTCCTCTGCCTGGTGTCGTCAATCCCTTTGGAGTGGATTCTTTTGCCTTCAATCTTCTTCGTCTCTCTATTTTTTTGTGTTCCCTTCTTCTTTTTCCAATTGCTCTAGTTGCCTTGTGTCTTTATTCTCTCCTTCTTTTCTTTTTATTTTCTTGTGTCTCTATTCTTGGCACCCTCAGTGTTAGTTATCATCTTTGCTAAAAGGCAGTTATCCCTCCTTTTTGGTTCTATGTCAAAACTTGTCTTAACTTAATTTGTTTTCCTTTTTTATTATTTCTTTGAGATCTAAATATAACAATGAAGGAAGAATAAAATTTTATTCGATGTAGTTACAATATAAATAATAAATAATAAACAAACTTTCCTTGTTTTTTTTATAGTTTTGCTCTTCTCTTTTCTTATCTAAAGAAAAATAGACTATGCACTTTAACGTTTAAATACCTTTTTATTCTTGACATGTATTAAAGCTATTAACCGACACTTATTATTATTTTTTAACATTTTATTTATAGAAAAGAAAAACTTCTATATTTATTAAATAATATAAAAACAAATTCTTTTATTTAATTATTAACCGTATTTGCATTTTATAACCGTTTTTTAATATGGTTATGAAAGTTATGAATTTTATATTCACGAATCTCACTAAGCACATCAAGAAAGCAAAGATTTCAACCAAACAACAAGGTGACATTACGCACAATCCGACATATTACAATCGTTAAGAACGAGTGTTTATGATGAAGTTACTCAAATTGACATGCCACAAAATATGCCCTATCTAGATAATGTCATAAGCACATGTAATGAAATCAACAACATGCAAAAAGAAATGAAGCTGTTATGATCTAAGTGGTGTGTGTGTGCTACATCAGGTTATCCATTCCAAATAGTCATTGCCAAGTGGCTAGAGCATCTCTCCCTCAACCATGTTCTCATATTTGACGATCCCCTACATTCATTCACACTCAACTTGACATCAATAGGTTAGTTCCCCAAAACATAGACAGAGCAAAACGTTATAATCACATCAATAATATTTAATATTAAATCAATTTTCCAATTCACACAAATATAACCTCACGATAATTACCTTCACATGCGTGGAATTTACTCAAAGTAAAAGCAATCATAGTAAATGTTCATTGATCTAGAATACTAATATAGTCCATAAAACAAGATGTGACATCCTTCCCCACTAGGAAGAGACATCGTCCCGATGTCTTATTACATTAACAACAAAATATAACATTGTATCAATCCACCATCAACAATGTATCCAAAGTATCATAAACAATAACAACAACTCAAAGTATCATAATCTATGCATGAATAAGAAATCTATGCTTAATCCTCAAATGAGGAAAAGATCTATCAATCTCCTATGCATCCTCCCATGTGGCACTATCCTCTAAATACTGGTCTGATTGGACCTTATACTTCACCACATCCCTACTATGCAACTTAACGGTGTGCCTCTCTAAAATTTGAGTGGGCTCCACCAGCACACTCTTGGATCCTGAACTTGTAAAGCACACCATTCAAGAATATGCGATGCATCAAGATGACAAAGCTTAAGTAAGGACACATGAAAAATATTATGGATTATGGCAAGTGCAGGTGGTAGAGCAAGTCTATATGCTACAGGATTTATCACTTCCAAGACATCAAACGGCCCTATAAAATGAGGAGCAAGTTTGGACACTTTGCCAAATGAAACTGAACTCTTCTGAGGTTTGACCCTCAGGAAGACTTTGTCACCAACTAAGAACTATCTAGGCATCCTATTTCTATCTGCATAACTCTTTTGACAATTGAAGATTGCTTCAATTTCTCTTTGATCAATTTCATCTGATTATCCATTTCCCTTAATATATCAGGACCAATCGGTATTCTGTCCTCTACCTATCTCAACTAATAGGTGTTTGACACATACACCCATAAAGAGCTTCAAATGGTGCCATTCCCAAAGATGCATGGTATGAATTGTTGTATGCAAACTCTACCAATGGAAGATACTCCTCCCATTTATACAGTTGATCCATACAATACATCCTTAGAAGGTCTTCAACAACTTGATTGACTCTTTCCATCTGGCCATCCGTTTGAGGATGATATGCCAAACTAAAATTCAACTTGGTGCCCAATGTTGCATTAAGAGTTGTCCAAATCTAGATGTCATGTGAGTGTCTCGATCTGAAATGATCATCTCAGGCACTCCATGCAGTCAAAAAATCTCTTGAACAAACTTCTTAGCTAAAACCATAGAACCATCTGAAAGATTTCTTGGAATAAAATGAGCTACCTTTGTCAACTTGTCCACAACCACTAAGATGACATCATGCTAATTCTTGGACATGGGCAAACCTTGAATAAAATCCATACTTATCACTTGCCACTTATTCTCAGGAACACTGTGCGGGTACAACAATCCTACTGGATGCACATGCTCAGCTTTGACTCATTGGCACTCCAAACATCGAGCCACAAATTTTGTCACATCCCTCTTAAGTCTAGGCCAAAAGTATAAGGGTCTCAAACCTTCGACCATCTTGGTCACTCTACGGTGCCCTGAATAAGGTACATTGTGGATCTCCCCAAGCACTAACTTCCTCAACTCTCCTGAGTTAGGAATATACATCCTTCCCTGATATCTCAAAAGTCCATCTGGCTCAATCACATAACCATTAAACCTGTGATCTAAGGAATCTACTTCCAAAGCTTGCTTCACTCTTTCATAATGTTCATCCCCTTGAAGATTCTAAATCACTCTTTACTTTAAATTGGATCTCGTTGTAACCATGGCAGCCAAATGTCTTCTTCTACTAAGAGCATCTGCTACTCTATTCTCCTTTCCTTTTATATACTCAATTCCAAAGTCATACTCACTAAGGAATTCTAACCACCTTCTCTATCATGTATTAAGGTTAGGTTGAGTAAATATATACTTAAGCCCTAAATGATCTATCTTTAACTCAAAGGGCTCACCTAGAAGATAATGCCTCCACATCTAAAGTGCATGAACTATGGCGGCTAACTCAAGATCCTGTGGCACATAGTTAAACTCATATTGCTTTAATTTCCTTGACTCATATGTAACCACTTGCTCATTCTGCATCAACACTCCTCCTACTCCTTCTCCCAAAGCATCAGTTATAACTGTAAAGTGACCATTAGGATTTGGTGGTAAAGATAAGAGCAATTGTGAGATTTTCCTTTAGCACTTGGAAAGCTTGCTCACACCTTTCTATCCATTCAAACTTCTTACCTTTCTTTTATAGTGAAGTAATTAGTGTTGTTATAGTTTAGAAATGTTCCACAAACTTCCTATAGTAACCTACAAGACCCATAAAACTTCTAACTTATGTTACACTTTGAGGTGCAGGCCATTTTGTTATCACCTTAATCTTCTCTGGATCAACTGTAATCCCTTCTGTTGAGATCACATGGCCAAGATAATGCACTTTATCCTGAAAGAATGTACACTTAGATAGCTTACCATGAAGCTTTCACTCTCTCAAACGTTGTAAGACTATCCTCGAATACCTTTCATGCTCTTCCACTGATTTAGAGTATATCAATATGTCATCAAGGAAGATCAACATAAAATCATCTAAAAAATCGTTGAAAATGATGTTCATCAAATTCATGAAGACTGTTGGAGCATTAGTCAACCCAAATGGTACCACTATGAACTCATAGTGACCATATTGAGTCCTAAAAGTTGTTTTAGAGATGTCCTCATCCTTAATCCACAATTGGTGATAGCCGGATCTAAGGTCTATCTTCAAGAACACCATAGCTCATTTCATCTGATCGAAGAGCTCATCTATTTTTGGGAGTGGGTACTTATTCTTTATAGTAGCTTTATTAAGCATCCTATAATCAATGCATAACCTCAAAGTCCCATCCTTCTTCTTTACAAAGATAACCGGTACGTCTAATGAACCCTTGATTTAGCAACTCCTACAATTGTGCTTTAAGCTTATACAATTATGTAGTAGTCATCCTATAGGGTGTGTTAGATTGAGGCTCGGTCACTGGTAGCAATTCAATTGAGAAGTCAAATTCTCTCTTTGGTGGTAACTCTGTCAACTTCACAAGGAATACATCTTGAAAACGTCTAAGGATTGGGTAGTCATTGAATGTTGCTTCTTCATTGTCAAGGTCCTTTACTTGGACGACATATATAGCACACCCTTTCCTCTTGACTTTTATCAATTACATAGCCAAGATTTGTCTAAGCTCCAAAGGTCTCTTAGTTCCATTAATTTCCACCTGATTCCCTAGGTCATCCAAACATCTAACAACTTTGTCTTCACAGTTTACTAGAGACTTATGTTAGCTAACCAGTTGATTCCTAGAATTACATTATAAGACCCTAACAGTGCTACATATAGATTAAATTGAGTCTAAAAACTCAGAAGCTCTAACTCACTACATGCTAGACATGAGTCTACTCTCTTTTCTGCTATATTGCCATATTGTACCATCCACGAGTTTTCCATATGCCCAGGTCTAATAGTAACTTAGATACTACTCTAGGATCTACAAAATGTTATATGGCACTAGTATCAATCAAAATAGAAATAGGTAGACCATAGAGCTTACCTTGAAACTATATAGGTGCTGCCTAAAAGTTAGCTTGCCGATTATCCACTATGGCATGTATCTAATGTTGAGGTGCTCCTTGCTGATTTCTATTTTCTCTTCGCATTAATCTTTGGGGACACAAATTTGCATAATTCTCTCCTCCACAGACATAGCATCCACCCTTAGGTGCTTTCAGCCCTTCAGTCCTATTCTGTTGGTTGTTGTTTCTGTTGTTATAGCCACCTCTTTTGTTTACTCCCTATTGGTTTGCACCACTTCCATCCTGAGAGTTATTACCTCTCTTCAAATTCTTGATTTGTCGATTGCTATTACCTTGATTGCTATTCTATTATAATTATGTTGGTTATTCTAAGGTCTCTTGTTGGCAAACTTTGCATCTCTCTAGTTATGGTAACTAGTTGCTTGCTACAACTTCTGCTCTTGTTTAATTGCTTTCTCAAAAACTACATCCATAATCAGTGGGTTATGAATGTCTACCTTTGCTCCAATCTGGGGTCTCAAGCCTAATATAAACTTCCTGATCTAGAATCTCTCATCCATCTGGTACTATGGAACATACTTAAGTAAATGTGAGAACCTCTCCCAATAACTGGTTACATCCATTCCTCCTTGAACTAAATTCTAAAACTCTGTCATCTTCTTGTCGAAGAAGAGCTATGGTAACCACCTTTTCCTAAAAATTTGTAGGAAAATTTCCTAAGTTATTTCACCAGGTAATAGTTGCTTATCTACCTTCTCATTGTCCTACCATGTTGCTGCTTCACCAATCAATTGATATGATCCCCACATTGCCTTCATGTGATCAAAAAGATTTTGGAGCTCAAAGTGTTTCTCGATTTCTATGATCCATGCATCAACTCCATCTCCAATTGTCTTTCCATCAAATTTGGGTGGTGAGACCTTCTTGAGGTCTATTCCCAACTCCTCTGCAATCCTTACTCAATTGTTAGCATTATCTCCAACCTCAAGAATTTGGACTTCTATCCTCAGGTTCTCATTTTGTGCTTCCGCCCTGGGGTTTTCATTTGCATTTGCACCTCCTGGGTTTTCATTTGCATTCCACTCTCTACGGTTTCCTCTAATCTCTTGTTCAAGAGCATCCATTCTCGTACCTATTGGGTCAAGAGAGCAAGGATCCTATCCAATCTTCCATATGGATTATTATTATCTTTGCCCTGATTCCTCCCCCTTTGACCATTATTTGCACATCCACAGTTTCTTCAATTTCGATCAGTTCCTGATCCTCCACTTCAATCAGTGTTTCTAGTATTCATGATGATTAATCTACATCAAGTTTGCAACTTAGCATAATAGTCCCAAATAGGCCCTAGTATTCAACCTAGAGCTCCGATACCAAATGTAAAGTACTCAAATCATCAAAAAAGTCACATGAAGTAAATAATCCATTTCATTACTATTATCACCTAAATATGCATCCTGACTAATTTGTAGAAATTAGTCTATTTGATGAAACATGGGAAGACCTCTAAAGCTGTGGGTCACTTTGTAGGTAGAAGTCAACCTCCGGAAAGGCCAGCTTCCTTAACTGGTTATCACCTAAACTAATAGTCCCTTGCAGAGAAAATGTAGAGAGAAACTCAGAAAACTAAACTGAAAACTTAAAGCAAATAGGTGATACACCGAACTAACAAGGATGATGAAACTCAGATTTGTTTTACACATAGCTTGAACTAATGAAAATGAGGTTTTGCACAATTTGTTATGGATGCTTTTGCATAAATATTTCACTAACAGGTTCAAAGACAAAATAACTTGTAAAAGGAAAAGAACTTCACAATTTAACAAGTTACATGCATTTACCAACACAATTAGTAACTCGCATCAGCTTACTACTAGCAACAAAGGTACAATATATGAGACAAAGTTATAAGGAAATATAAGACAATTTCACAAATAACTTGATCAATCACTCAATGCACACCAGACTGTAATAACAAAAGAAAGGCAAGAGTTTAAATTACCAGAAGTAACTAAGGAATTCACTGTGTTCCATGTCCATCAATATCTAAAAATGAGTTATAGATTTGCCAAAATGTAGAGCAAGGATCCAAAAAACCACAAGTCTCTCCCACTACATAATTAGAACTTTGTACAATAGAGTCACAAAAGTGACTATAACCACCACTATCCAAGTGGTTCCATAAAAGAAGGAATGTCAAACTGATTTGGGTCGGATACCCAGAAAAGCCTAAAATCTAGGGGCTATATCCTCTCCAAAAGTGCCCAAAATATAAGAAAAAGTCCCTCAAGACTTAGTCAAACTTAATGAGTCATGGAAACCACTCCTACAAGACTCTAAAAGGCAATAAAAACCCTCCTAGATGCCCTCACAACATTCAACTCAACTAACAACTTCTTCCATGACTTAGTGAAAACTTCTCTCCTCCTTTGCAAAACAAAATGCTATGTTCTTGGCATGTGTATGCCACATCTTCACCATTTCCAACTATATCTCCTCCAAAAGCAACAAATCTTTACTCCATTACCCTCCTTGGCATTAAACACAACAATACCCCCTTTTGACTTATAATAATCATCATATGGAGGCTATTGTTTCACATTTTAAAATATATGCAAGGAAAAATATAAAGCACAAGGCACCGAAATGCACACTCTAATACCAGGAAAAGAAAGACTTAAAAAGTCTTTATGTGGCATCACATAGGGATTACATTATGAAATATGTTGGACCACGGGCCATTTTGAAACTTTATGCAAAAGAAAAGACAAAAATAAAGACCCAGTGGATCTTTAGGGTTTTGAAACCCTAAGAAACACAAAAACAACTTTGAGCCCTCATTTTGCACTTTGCATCTTTGTAAACTTTCTCTGCTTATACTCCATCGACAAGGGTTTGATCTCTGAGCTCTTCTGTAGATAGCTTTCTGTTGTTTCTCCATGCATTTTGATTGAAATCTTTCATGAAAGGCTCTTGTAGCTAAAGGTGAGTTTGATAGTCTCAAATTTCTGATGCTAAAACTTTAAAATTCTGTTATTTCTGCTACTTTTTATTTCTATATATATTGGATATCTTTGCATTTTCTATGGCTGTGATAGAGAACTACATTCCATGCATATATGAGTGTTTTTCAAGTATAAATCTACAGAAAACAACAATCTCTGTCACCTCTGTATAAAAACACTCTTCTCTATCTCATTTTCATCTTCCTAAGTATGGATTTTACTGTAAAATAATAGTGCCAAACAAAGGTTTATCTCCATTGGGGTTTCTTGTCTGAGCTTCGGCCATGGAATGATAAATCTTACCATGGTTTTTCCTACAAAATAAGGCATTTTTACTCCCTTTCTAGCATTGAAGAATGAAGGTTTTTAACCTAGGGTTTTGATCTCTGAGCTCTTCACTCCTATTTTACACCTTTCTGTAGCTATATCATTCAAGGCAAGATTTTCTTTAACAATCATTTGGAACAGAGTTGGAAACCTTGTGAAGTCTCTGTGGTAGATCCCTCTCATGAACTTACCCTATCATATCCCTGAGAACTTGTTAGAGATCTCACCTTTCCTTTTCACTATGCTCATATTGCTTCATGAATTTTGTGGTCTCTATTTTTAGCTTTGATACCTCTAGGTCATCTCCTATAACTCTGCAGTGTCATTTCTTTGGACTGTTCTAGACGTCACTCCTTCATGATAGACCTTCTTACAATGTTGACTGAGGTGACTTCTCATTGTTCACTACTCTAAACTTATTGTGGCAGACTTTCTGCCCACTTGACTATCTTTCTAAACCATTCTTGTCTTAGCATGCTTCTAATGGGATCGTTCATGCATGACTGTCCCAAGCTCTGTTAAACAATCATCTAGCTTATGACCATTTTCATCTCATAGGTGACTGCTATGATTGTCTTTACTATGATGGTGGCAGAGTCCTGCATGCCCTTGCTCACTGTGACGGTCATTTGAGAAATGTCTCTATCTATTGTGGAAAAAATGTTGGTCCACTGTACATGCCTTGCCATCTATATGTTGTCCTTCCATCTACTACAATGTCAAGATCTTCATGTACTCATTGTTCCATTTACTCCCTTTGTGCTTTAGATGGCTCTAGCTATTTCTGTTGGAAGATATTATTGTTCAGTATCTTTTGGAGGGTTTATATAGGGTTTAGAAACCCTTGACAGCCCCCATACAAACCTAATTGAGAGGACCCCTATAAAGTTTAAAGAATACAAGATAAGAAACTTCTAACTATGACAGATCTATGGCATTTCCTTGACTATCTCTCTAAACCCTTGAATTTTCCCTGTTATTACACTTGACAGTTCTTTATCTTTCCTTCCATAGACTTCTTGTATTGTCTTTCTTTCTTAAACTCCTGACATTTATATGGAGATCTTTATACCTCTAGTCATAATCTGCATGACCTTTTAGGTATTATCTAGCCTTCCTTCCCTAGTCTTTTCATCCTAGATCTCTGTCAAGAATTCATAGTTGACATGCTCCATCATAATAGTGCTGACTATTATTTTACCCATTTGTGTGATAGAGAGTCTTCATCATATAAAGTAATCACAAGTCTGTCTCTGGATTGGATATGACAGTCTTGTTTAACTGTTTATGCATTGACTGTCAAGACTTCTTTCCCTTGCCAAGATTTTGACATCAAAACCACTTCTTTGTTTATGGTCATTGTGCATGATGATGACTTCAACAATCTATAAGGTGATTGTTTAACAACCTATAGGGTAGATTGTTGCATTATTCTAATGATTGTTGTGACAACCACTTATAGACTATTCCTCTTTACACTTAATTGTTTTATCATTCAACTTCGATTGCTATGACTGTTATTTGTAACAGTCATTAAAACAATGTGGACTGTCCCCATAGTTAGTATGACTATTTATCCTCATAGCACTATGAAAACTTCAAGAAAGACTGCCATGTATATCTTTTACTAAGAAAACTATTTGACTCATGTTGGACTGCTATTCATGAATGAAGGTTGATTGTTTCATAACTAATAGTGACTACTTTTGATAGTTTTGGCTGTCTTTACTCAGTCTTGACTATTCCCGAGGGATGAATGCCTCCTGTAGGTAAGATTGTCATTGCTAAATTTATTATTCCTCAATATGCTTTGACATTGGTATTAATGTTCTATTCATGTGACTGTAACTTTTATGCAGCAATGAATGATATCTTCTTTATACTGATGTACATTGATGACTTGATTGTCCTAGAATGTATGGACTGCCTCCATGGCAGTCATGTTTTATCTTGAATATACTGTTACATATCTACATCTCTCATTGTTATGAGCTAGGCTCGACCCTTGTAGGAGCCACATTTTACTCCACTCATAATATAAACTGATGAATCATTTAGAAACACAATTTCACCTGTATTTGCACATGAAGCAAACTTGTTAGAAAATAAATGCATACTTTGGATGTGTTTGATGACTTGCTTATTTTCTAGGACATGCAAAGTATACATTTCTTGTTTAATACATTTGAGGATCATCTTATACATGCATAGGAACTTGTTCATGTCAAGTTAGGGACCATTCATTGCTTAAAGTATTACTCTAACATCACTCTTCTGCCAGATGTAGGACTAGAAGCAACCTGGACTAGGAAGGACAAAGATAGCTCAGGGCAACAGGACAACCCACCAGAACCAGAACCAGTCATTCTCAGGAAATGACTGGCCTCTACCCTTACATGCACATTCTTTACTTTCCTTTACTTATTCATGTATAGATTGTTCTTCAATTTCATTGAACAAGAAAGTTAATCTCACAGCTTGTGTGAGATAATGTACATTTTACATTCAATAAAGATTATTTATTTTTTTGAAAGGATTTGCATAAATATTTCTTATGTTACATGCACTTGGATAAATGCAGTAATTTGATAATCATAACCTTTTGAAAATTTTCATTTATGCACTTGAATGTAATGTAATAAGGATCAGATAAAATGTACCTTTTAAACTTTGAATCAGAAATCTACCTGAATGAGTTGTTTTTAGGTAACATTTTTGGCGACATCTGCTATATGTTTGCCTACTAAACATCAGACCAATTGCCTGAAGCTTATCCATTGGGCATAGGGTCACTCAAAGACTTCAAAAACACTTTTGACAAACAATTTTGACTTATGTAACTCAGCATGATAGCAGTGAAAGACACTTGGAAACCTAACTAAAAAGAAAAATACAGAAAGCAACCTATCAAACTGTGCTGAACAACACTTAGGGAATTGAAAACTGTATCTGGAAAACTATTCTAACCTATCCTGACTAGCAAAGAAGCTGGTCAAACAAAACCATCGACTGGATTTGCAAAATAGCACCCCTTTCTTATCAACAACTGATGCATTACATGTTTATACATTGCTGAAAGAACATGAAACATGTGCATATACTCAATAGACGCTTGCAATGTTTCATGAAAGGTGCAAATAAACTCAGTTACACCTTGATTTTGATCATGCCTATGGCTGTCTTGAACTAGATAAGTGAGCTGAATTTGATCACTTACAGCCACAACTCCAAAATCAGTCTCCTCTTCAAATGCATCCTCATACTTGGGTGCAAGCATGACCTCGGGTACCTCAGTAGCCTCCATACTGGCTAAGTATCTAATAGGAAAACCTCTTGAAAGGATAAAACTTGGCTTCCTACTGCTGTCTTCATGCTTACACACTATTGTCTCATCATCCTACTACTTGGAATCACTTGATTCCTAAGATGCAATAGAAACCATGGCAGTTTCCTTCACTTGCTCCTGCTGTTCATGGATCTGTTCTTCAACTTTTGTTGCTTTCTCACCTAACTTTAAACAAGAAGTCTCAAGATCATCCCAAAACAAGTCTTCATCACACTCTTGTTTGCTTTTTTGCATGGGAAGATTGATTTTTACGATATGGAGATCTTCATGAACCAAAGTTTCTTCTTCATGCCTATTGATAACCTCTTGAACTAGGAACTCATCACACTGTTTAACATCTTGTAGCTATCCCAAAACTTCTTCATTTTGTTCAACAAACAAAGGTAGGCCATCATACCAAAGCATATCAGCCTCTTTCTTACCAAGTTCTTCATGTTCATTTGTCTCCTCTTCAACAAAAGATGGGAGCTCCTCAAACAAAACATTCAATACTTCATTCTGAGAGCCCTTTTCATGTTCAATCTCTTGCTGCTCTAATTAAGGACACTCCTTAACCACAAGTGATAGATCTACCCTTCTAACCTTCTTCCAGAGGAATGCAACCTTTTGATCAAGGAGTTCCTTGTTAGATTCATTAAGTATGGAAGATTGGGGAACTTTGTGAATTTCTTGCAAGGAAAATTTCTGCTCTAGGGAATGTTCTGTCCTGGGCGGAAACTGATCATTAATGGACTGGTCTCGAATGCTCACAAGCTCCTCAACAAAATTAGATCCTTTGAAACTTGGGATTTTGACTTTCTGAGGAGTCTATTTACATTCAAGACTACTTTCTTGGAAGGGATAGGATTCCTCCAATTGCTGGTTTTGGGGCATAATATATTTAGATTGCACTAACCTTGGTTCTTGCAAGGGTAGAGGATTTCTAAAACTGGGAATCTTGACTTTGGCAGGGATAAGAGGTTCATTTTGCTTGAAATTTGAAAGATTATACCTACATACCTCCTTCTGAATAGACTGATTTGGAATGACAGGAGTTGCTTGGACATGATGCCTACGTGCTTGATCTATTAAAAGTTTCATCTGTTCTTCTCTCGCTGCTATCTCTTGCTCAAACTGTGCTCTTTGTGCCTCCAACTCCTGCTCATGAAGACAGGCTTGAAAAGCCAACTCATCCTGTAGCTGATTATATTCGTTCTGCCTATTAACATCTTCTATTTGCATGTTGAAGTCTAACAAAATGCTTTCAAGCTCCTTGACCTCAGACTGCGTTGGATGATTATGAGATTGGATAGGGGTGGGTGGGTGGTATGCATGTTGTGCATGCTAGTATACTGTTGTTGCATGGCTGTTTGGGGTAAAACCAGTTGCATGGTTGCTCTGATATAGCTAATAAGATGGTGTATGAACAGGGTTTTCATGAAATGATGGAAAATAAGACATATTTCCTTGAAATGAAGACATATCACAGCATTCATATGAGCTAGAAACTCATTGAAAACCTTCACAGTAATAAAAATTAGGTCTAATTTTTTAGTTAAAATGAGCATATACTAGCACTTGTCTTCTTGAAACCAGTAGATATCTCTTTCCAGAGTTGTCAGGTGTGTAGATAAAATGCCTCCAAAAGGCTGAAACTACTGCTATACACACCAAACAGTAGTAACAAAATGTACAAAATGGACTGAGAATCAGTTCACAGTCCCACCGGGCGTGCCAAAACTTGTTATCACCTAAATATGCACCCTAACTAATTTATAGAAATTAGTCTATTTGATGAAACATGGGAAGACCTCTAAAGCTGTGGGTCACTTTGTAGGCAGAGGTTAACCTCTAGAGAAGGCCAGATTCCTCAACTGGTTATCACTTAAACTAATAGTCCCTTATAGAGAAAATGGAAAGAGAGAAACTCAGAAAACTAAATTGAAAACTTAAAGCAAATGGGTGATACAACGAACTAACAAGGACAATGAAACTTAGATTTGTTTTACACTTAGCTTGAATTGATGAAAATGAGGTTTTGCACAATTTGTTATGGATTCTTTTGCATAAATACTTCACTAACAGATTCAAAGACAAAATAACTTGTAAAAGGAAAAGAACTTCACAATTTAACAGGTTACATGCATTTACCAACATAATTCGTAACCTGCATCAGCTTACTACTAGCAACAAAGGTACAATATATGAGATAAAGTTATAAGGAAATATAAGACAATTTCATAAATAACTTGATCAATCACTCGATGCACACCAGACTATAATAACAAAAGAAAGGCAAGAGTTTAAATCACCAGAAGTAACTAAGGCATTCACTGTGTTCTGTGTCCATCAATATCTAAAAATGAGTTACAGATTTGCCAAAATGTAGAGCAAGGATCCAAAAAACCACAAGTCTCTCCCACTGCATAATCATAACTCTATACAATAGAGTCACAAAAGTGACTATAACCACCACTATCCAAGTGGTTCCACAAAAGAAAGAATGTCAAACTGATTTGGGTCGGATGCCCAGAAAAAGCCTAAAATCTAGGGCCTATATCCTCTCCAAAAGTGCCCAAAATATAAGAAAAAGTCCCTCAAGACTTAGTCAAACTTAATGAGTCATGAAAACCACTCCTACAAGACTCTAAAAGGCAATAAAAACCCTCCTAGATGCCCTCACAACATTCAACTCAACTAACAACTTCTTCCATGACTTAGTCAAAACTTCTCTACTCCTTTGCAAAACAAAATGCTATGTTCTTGGCATGTGTATGCCACATCTTCACCATTTCCAACTATATCTCCTCCAAAAGCAACAAATCTTTACTCCATTACCCTCCTTGGCATTAAACACAACAATACCCCTTTTTGATTTATAATAATCATCATATGGAGGCTATTGTTTCACATTTTAAAATACATGCAAGGAAAAATATATAGCACAAGGCACCGAAGTGCACACTCTAATACTAGGAAAAGAAAGACTTAAAAAGTCTTTAAGCGACATCACTTAGGGATTACATTATGAAATATGTTGGGCCACGGGCCATTTTGAAACTTTATGCAAAAGAAAAGACAAAAATAAGGACCCAGTGGATCTTTAGGGTTTTGAAACCCTAAGAAACACAAAAACAACTTTGTGCCCTCATTTTGCACTTTGCATCTTTGTAAACTTGCTCTGCTTATACTCTGCCAACAAGGGTTTGAGCTCTGAGCTCTTCTGTAGATAGCTTTCTATTGTTTCTCTAGGCATTTTGACTGAAATCTTTCATGAAAGGCTCCTATAGCTGAAGGTGAGTTTGATAGTCTCAAATTTCTGATGCTAAAACTTTAAAACTCCATTATTTCTGCTGCTTTTTATTTCTATATATACTGGATATCTCTGCATTTTCTATGGCTGTGATAGAGAACTACATTCCATGCATATATGAGTGTTTTTCAGGTATAAATCTATAGAAAATAGCAATCCCCGTCACCTATGTACAGAAACACTCTTCTCTGTCTCATTTTCATCTTCCTAAGTATGGCTTTTACTATAAAATGATAGTGCAAAACAAAGGTTTATCTCCATTGGGGTTTCTTGTTTGAGCTTCGGCCATGGAATGATAAATCTTACCGTGATTTTTCCTGGAACATAAGGCATTTTTACTCCCTTTCTAGCATTGAAGAATGAAGGTTTTTAACCTAGGGTTTTGATCTCTGAGCTCTTCATTCCTTTTTTACACCTTTCTGTAGCTATATCATTCAAGGCAAGATTTATTTAAGAATCATTTGGAATAGAGTTGGAAACCTTGTGAAGTCTCTATGGTAGATCCCTCTCATGAACTTACCCTATCATATCCCTGAGAACTTGTTAGAGATCTCACCTTTCCTTTTCACTGTGCTCATAGTGCTTCATGACTTCTGTGGTCTCTATTTTTAGCTTTGATACCTTTAGGTCATCTCCTATAACTCTGCAGTGTCATTTCTTTGGACTATTCTAGACATCACTCCTTCATGACAACCCTTCATACAATGTTGACTAAGGTGACTTCTCATTGTTCACTACTCTAAACTTATTGTGGCAGACTTTCTGCCCACTTGATTGTCTTTCTAAACCATTCTTGTCTTAGCATGCTTCCAATGGGATCCTTCATGCATGACTGTCCTAGGTGACTGCTATGATTGTCTTTATTGTGATGGTGGCAGAGTCCTGCATGCCCTTGCTCACTGTGACTGTCATTTGAGAAATGTCTCTCTGTTTATTGTGGAAAAAATGTTGGTCCATGTTGGTCATGATGTTAGTCATAAACAAGCATAGAATAAAAGTACACATTAACCTTTATTCATCTTGAAAGATATGATGAATTCAGAGAATTCATGATCCCAAGTCTCCGGTGATTAGGTCTTAATCTTCTAACATTACTCAGAGGTTGATGTGTGTTGCTGTTTCCATTTTGGGGCCTTACATAGAGTTCATCATCATGACGCTATTTCTGCAAATATTCTTCACAGAGAGGTCATTTTATAGAGTGGTTTGATCAAATGATGCAGTTATACTCAAGTATTTGCATGATATTTATCAGTAATGCATGCTTAAGCTTCAAATATGCTAAATATTTCCATTTATCTACGAGATGTCCACATATTTGTATTTGTTTGCTTTAGATGTTCAGTTATTTGCAATTATGATAGTGAAATGTTCTAAAATTTAAAGAAATTGAAAGAAATGCTTCAAATGAATGTTGAATCTTCAGCTATTGAACCACATGTATACTAGATACAGTCATGAGGAGAAGAAAACCAAACCATATGTTCACCAGGACATTCCACAGCTAGATACAGTAGGTGCTAACTTCAAAGGAATTGTATGAAAACAATGTATGTAAGTAGACATGCACTCCAAAGGACGCAGCAAATCACCACATAAATCTAGAATTCACACACTGATTACTCAAGATTTACTATGAATTGTAATCAAAACAGTTTTCTCATTCACTGAGTATGCAAAGATATAAATGTATACAAAAAAGCTTTGAAATGAGCCCTGAATATTTCAGCAGACAAATTTCAATTAAGTTTCCAATGTTCAAAAAGGCATTTCTGCATCTTTTATAGAATAAGGTGAGGAATCCGTTACAAAAAGATTAACGATCCTGATTTGTACATGTATATCCACGGTCAATATTTCCCTTTGACTATGTCAACCTTTACAAAATGGCACAAGTTGCCAGCTGGCAACTATCTAAAAAACTTATTTTTCACTAAGTATCCGATGCTGATATTCACTCTATGATGCATCATCATCTACTTTATCAGAGTCATGCTCTTCATCACCAGGTGCATCACTTCCTGAACTTTCATCATCATCATGATGATGAACCCGCATATGAGGCTGCATGATGCTCCTAACCTGTTCGTATAGCTGCACAATTCTATCTATTTCCCTGCCATCCTAAGTCCTTGCTTTGATCATGGCGTGCTTGTGTGCCTCGTATTTGTGTCTGCTGCTGTCCAGCTTGTCCTTCCTATTTTGCAGCGTCTCTTTGTAGTTTTCCATCTTGACTTTGATTCTCATCATTTTATTTATGACTTCTTCTGTCAAGTGGACAAGTGGATCATCTGCTACCGATTGGAAGTTGCCGTGTAAAGCTTTGATGGCAAACTCCTCATCTTGATTTTCTACTTTTCCTTCCACTTTTCCTTCTAATGTCTCCAACATTTCTGCCTCAACAAACATTAGATCATGCAGCTTCATGCTGATATCTCTCAGTTTATTATTGCATCTCTTCAGCACTCCACATTCAAACTGAATATCTTTATACCATATGTCAATCAATAGGGCAGTATTATTATTTAGTACCTGTTTAGTGATGAGTAGCTGAGGATTTATCCTCCTTATTTCTCCCAGGATGTTTAATACTTTTTCCAGTTGGTAAGACCTTTTTCCTGTCTGCATTTGCAATTTGTTTACCTTGGTCCTGGAGTCACTGAGAGTGTTCCACCTCTTCAAAGAGGCCTTTACTATCTCCTTTGCATCATCCAATGTGGATGACATCCATTTCTTCAATACAACTACCTCATGTTTTATAAGATCTAATTTATTCACCTCCTCTTGAGAGATAGCAGTCAATGGGACTGCATGTTCAGTTGAAGTATCATCAGGATTAATGAGCCTCCCTATGTAGGCATGCAACTGAGCAATGTGCTCCTTATGTTGCTTATTTTTCTCTTTCTCTCTTTTCACCTTTTGAATTAAAGAATCAATAATATCTTTGCCTTCCTGACCCTCCTAGTCTTCATTGGCGAACCCTAAGTCGACTGTGCTGATCTGGAACTCAATTAAGGTAATCTTACCTTTTTCTTTCTCCACCGTAGGTACTGCAATTTGTGCAGTCCTCCTCCCAATTGTTGGATCTCTTCTAATGGCCAAAGTCATTCTGGCCTTCCTCTTAGGTTTTATTATATTTTCAGAGAATAAGGTGGAAACATCAAATTCCTGAATTTCAAAATCTTCTTCTGCATTTACCTCTTTTTCCAACCACAGAGGTACCTGATCATGTCTTTCTGCATCATCATGATGTTCACCTGTGTCTCCTGTATCTATAAGCATTTGTGATGGAGATGGTGATTTCCTCATTTCTTCTTCCTGATGCTCACTTTGGTGTTGATCCTGTGGCACCTCCTCCTGTCGAGGAATTTCTTTCTCTGGAGGAGCATCTTCCTGAGGTGGGGGATCTTGTGGTGTATCCATGTGATGATCATGATGATCATGATCCTTTTCTGTTATCTCCTCGTCCACTTTCGACCTTTCCTCCTGTTGAGGAACATTCTCAGTCATGGATATTTGGGAAGTCTCCTTAGGTACTAATACTGGTTCTGCAACCACGATTTGTTCTGCACCTGTACCGCTTACTTCTTGAATCTTGGCGGCAGGATCCTCTACTATATCCTTCTCATCAGCCCTCTTTTCTTGAACTTCTACTATAGCAGGTTCTGCTGATGCATCCTGTGGACTTTGTTGACTCAATTATGAAGTATGGCCCTCTGGTTCTGCCATTTTCACTTCCTCTGTATGTGGCCCTTTATCAGGTGATCCTGCTGGATGTTTAGGATTTTCATCCTATTTTTCTATTAAGTCTACCACTACAGGACTTGTCACCTCTGCAATCAGTGTATCTAGCCCCATTTCTTGGGCTATCTATTTTGGGCTCTTTTCCTGTTCTGCCTCCACTTGCTTTATCTCCTCTAGTATAGTGTGAACTGGTGGAGCCTTTTGAGGGGTCATGTGAGTACCTGCAGCAAGGGTCTCCATTTTTTGTGAAGCTACCTCCTTCACAACCTCATCATCAGACAAGTTTATTGTCTCGTCCAGCGAGATGTGACCTTCTGCCTGTGTCTGGGAGGTTTCTTTCATTTGTTCTTCTGCAAGTTCAGTTTTGAACTTGACTATGGTAGGAAGTGGAACATTATGCTGAAGTTCCCTATGCACTTCACTACCTGCCCCTTGTACCAATGTAGGGGATTGTCTCATTTCACCCCTCATGGAGGTTCTCAGTTTCTTAGGTGGGGTAGACACCACCACTTGTGGAGCTCTTCTTTTTCTCTTTATTATCAAAGGAGCCTCCTCTTCTTCAGGCTCTTCCTCCATGAGGATATCCTCTTCATCATGTTTTCTTGAGGATTGACTCTCTTCTAGGGTCTCAGTAATTCCAGCCTCTGCTGTCTTACTCTTCTTGGGCTTTCCTTTCCTTGTCCTTGGAGGGGATGCTGATCCTGATCCAGATCTCGATCCTGATGCTGCTGCCTCCTCAGCTACAAATACTGCCCTTTCAATAATGACCCCTTTGGGTTCTTTATCTACTTTCTTTCCCCTTGGGGGTCTTTTGCTCTGTTGTTGTGGTGGAGGGAGTCTATCACCCTTAGACTTTCTCTTCTTGTTTAGAAAGTCATCATACTCCCCATCAAGAATATCCTGCCCCTTCTTCTTGTTGTCCACCGTAATGGCAACACCTTTCTTCTTCAATGCCCCTATCTGTTCATCAACCCAGGCTTGGGTTAGTTGTATGGTCCTGGCAAGGAAGGGGTCTAAGGATATATCCTCCTGTATGGTGAGGTCAGGTGCAGAGATGGTATCATTATATATTTTCTTCTGCTCATACTCATTTGCAATGATCCTGCCATCATCTTTCTTTAATTGTTGGGGAATGGGGATGCAATCAAAGGTTCTAATCTGATTCAAAGTTAACCTTTGATATCTTCTTCTTCTTGCTTCTGCTTCATCTTTGCAGTCAGCCCAGAAGTCTTCTAGGTGCCTCTGATGAATAGGCTTTCCTATTATTTTCTGCATCCTGCCGTAAGGATCATGTGATCTTGTCAGTGGAAAAGGCTGCAGATTCATTTTATTTAAGGTGATCATCACCTTCTTTATGTTCTCTGAATTAGGGCACATGTACCAGCCAATGGTGACTGGAAACAAAATTGGTGGCAGCTTCTTCGCATCCTTGTATGTTTTTATCATTGTGGAACTCTGCCTGATGAACTCCATCATTATCACTGCATCAGTGGGATACCTTGGCAGCATGAGAGGATGTCCCTCAAAACCCTCGATCCTCATGTAGGAAAAGGTGGCAAACTTTATATACCAGGCTCCATGCCTGTAAATTATCTCTTAAGCCTCCATGCTCAATCTCTTTGTTCTATCCTCGTCCATGGTCCTCACCAGATGCATAGAGAATGCATCATTGACCAGTTTGTAGTCTTGGAGGTAATTGGCTCTTTGCAGCTGGGGATGATGATCCCAGATATGCATAGCATTGACTGTTCCTGTGACTTTCCCATCTGTGACCAGTGCATCAAATGTGTCCTTCTAAACACAAGAGTAGACGATGTATGATGTCATATAGAAAGCACAATTTGAACCTCCTAGGTTCATCAGCTGCTCATGCAGAGCATCACTTATTAGCTGGCCCCACAGTGGCTTGATATCTGAATACAAACACATCATTATTACACCATACATCTAGTCTCTAAAAGTACCAGCATCAGGCTGGCCTGTTACTCTATTCAGTAGTGCAATCATGCATTGATATTCATCAGCAAAATCATATTTAAATAGATGCACAAGAAGTTTGGCTGCTGCAGGATATGTACTGTTTTCAGCCCTCCATTGATACATATTCTTCCTGGCTTGTTTCTTGTTGTTCTCATATTCTTTCTCTGACTTCTTCAGGTCTACACTTTTAACCTTGCTGCCCAATGGCAATCCAAATGTCCTTGAAAGACCCTTGATGGATAGGTCAGCATATAGCCTACCATGTTTCATCACCTGCCTGGTCTCTGGATTATAGTTCCTGGCACACTCGATAACCAGTTCTGGAGATTCCATGGAGTACGAAAAACCAGCGGCATTCCACATCCCGGATATGAAAACTGCATCCAACACAGGACTCTTGTTATTCTCATCATTCAGCCTAGCTGACCAGGCTTCCAAATTGGTACTCCCTTGATGGGTATCTGTAATTGCACCGTATTTAAACAGGACGCCCCTCTGAGGCGAGAACACGGGCTTACTGAATTCTGCTTGACACTTTACTAACCTCTTGTCAGCCATGGGTGCCTGCAATTTGACAAAATCTTGTCTTACAATGGGTATACACATGGTGCATATTACAATTAACTTTGTTAATCATCATGTCTATTGAATCTGTTCAGCATTACTTAATCATATGGATGCATAAACCAAAATTTCAGATTAACCACCCATACCTGAGTATTACAGAAACAATAGGATGAGGGTTTCATTTACTTACCTGGATATGCAAATTTCCTTTTATACTAGTGGACTTCTGACAATGCTCTTGATTCAGCTGATGATCACGCACTTCCTTCTGTCTGTGAGCTCAATTCGTGCAACTATCCCCTGTATGAGGATATGCTAGCTGGTGCTCTGTAAAAACAAATTTATCACAAGGTAAATTCGAAATGACGATGAAGTTACCCTTTTAACGATGCACTTAGGGTAAAATTAGGGCAACCCTGATAGATTAGATTTTACTTATTGATCATCCGCGCGAAAACGTAGGATCTCGCCAGGTGTTTCATCGGGTTTCGTGGTCGGCGGGAACCACCTACCATGTCTGCGCGTATTAAATGACAATGGCGGCAATGGGAGTGGGGGGATATCCATATGACAGGATATCACAAAAGCAGGATGATATTTGCAAATATCAGGTCAAGTTTAATGTCATCCTGCTCTCTCAGATTGGAATAACTATCGCGACAAGATCAGGTGACGAACACACCTTTTGGTTTCGTTTAGTACATCAGGAGGATATCTCGATATATCGGGTGATATTTCAAAGATGATGATGACTAGACAAACTTACATGTCTCTCTTTCAGAATATCGGGATGACATCATCCTGATATTCGCTAAGTGTATCGACAGGGCATCATGACGTCATCGTCATGTTATATAAGCAGGATCATGTTCAAGAAATATACCCCGAGAGGTAAAATGATGATAATGTCATTGTCATGTTTGTTTCTTCATTTATCAGACTTGGATGATGTCATTAGGATATTGGCTTAGGGGGATATTTCACAGTAGGAGGATATTATGTAATATCGGGTTACATTGAAAAATATGATCCTCGCAAAATGCATAAGGCTATTGACGGGTAAAGGTTACTATCACCTAAATTTGACGTTTGGATATTTGGACCGCATGATTTATTGGGTATTATACTATATCGGGGTGACCTTTTATAATATGACTGATGTTACGAAATATGATCCTCCCCCTGTGAATATTAGGTTTGACTCAACTTTGACCACTCATAACTTTCACATCCTGACGAATATCAGGGTGATGTAAAAGACAAACCTGCATAAAATTTAATGCTCTTTCTGAATATGAGGTCACTAGAATGAAATAGAAATTTTGACAAACTAACCTCATGATGCTCACTTACCCAGCCTTTCATTGCATGCTGATCTGCATGACTTATTTTTACCAGACCGCCAGAAAGCACAAAACACAAGCCAAAAAGTTAGGTCCCTGTTTTGTCAAGTCAAAATGGGGCGTGTTGTGTAACCACACAACAACTTGCCACCAAAGAAAACAAACAAATTCTAATGATTCAAGTGATGTGATCATATTCATCCATATCATTCCAATTTACTCTAAGCATAAGCATCATGATCCTCTGAATGATAAAAGTTCATCATGGTAACAATGCTAACAAAGGATCATGTGTGTGCAGATGATTAATTATCTTCATCTTGAAAGCAAGTGGAAAACACAAGTAACTGGTGTTAAACTACATAGTTGGAGATCATCCCTCATAGCCAACCTGGATAGAGCCTTGCTGCCAGCAGGCGTCTATAGCCCTGACAAGGTTATCTATACAATCTCCCTAAGTAGAGCCCCACTGCCAGCAGCCGTTCATAGCCCTGGTAGAGTTACTTAGATGGCCTAATTTTATTTCTTTTCTGATTTTTTTTTGTATTAAAATTTGTATTTGATATCATCATGTCAGCTCATCTATACAAGGTACAATCACTTGCAGCTTTAGGTTGGAGATTGCATTGGTAGCAAGGGAGTCCCTTTAGAATTTTCACTTAACACCTATACTTGTATGTTCAACAAGCCCAAGGCTGTTAGGTGTTTCATTGTGATTGATTCACTTTGATCAAGAAAAGGCACCCTAATGAAAATACATCACAAACCTGATCATGAATACTTCTTAGAATAAATCACAACCTATGTCTAAATTTGATCTCATCACTTGACCCTAACAATTTGTTGTTTTCTGTGATGATGAAGTGCATCATCTTGACTAACCAAAACAAAAGCTCAACCAAAACAAAACAAAACAAGACAAACCAACAAGCAAAACCAGAAAAATAACAACTATACAAACAACTACACAAATGTACAATATGATACACATGACTATCATGAAGTCACTTTAGACTTGAAAATAATGTTTGAGGAATTGCCCATTGACTGGCAATGAGACATCCTCACCTGTCAGGTTCTTAAGCCTATAAGTGTTGTCTCCCAGTATCTCAGAAATTTGAAAGGGGCCAACCCATAATCTGTCAAATTTACCATGGTCACCTTTCCTCTCATGGGCTTTATCCCACATCAGGACTAGATCAGATATCCCGAAGGCTTTGATTTTGGCTCTCTTGTCAAACCAGCGTTTAACAACAGCCTGATGTTTTGCAAACTGGTCAATAGCTTGACTTCTCTTCTCTTCCAGGTGCATCAGTTGAAGCAACCTGACCTCTTGTCTATTGTCTATACCTAGGTACTCTTGGACAAACTACAAAGTAGGAATTTTCAAGTTGACAGGGAGGATAGGATCCACCCCATATACCAGTTGGAAGGGTGAGTTTCCTAGTGTAGTTTTCATTCTGGTCCTATCTACCCATAAGGCATATTTCAGAAATGAGTTCCATTCCCTAGGGTTCTTTTCTATTAATTTTCTTATGATACTCAGCAAATTTTTATTGGTGGATTCTGCTAATCCATTCCCTTGGGGATAATAGTTGGATGAGAACTTGAGTATGATCCCATGATCAAAAGCCCAACTTGATAATTTGGTTGAAGTGAAAGCTGAACCATTATCACTTACTAGAGCATAAGGAATTCCATACCTGGTAACAATGTTGTTTTCCAGAAATTTAATAACATCATCAGCAGTACAAGTCTTGCTGCTGACAGCTTCAGTCCATCTGGTACAATAGTCAGTATTTGTTAAGACATACCTATGACCTGAAGAAGATGGGGGGTTAATTGGTCCTATGAAGTCCATGCCCCATTGTGCAAATGGGCGCTCTTCCATCACTGGCTGCAATGGTTGTGCAGCATATTTTCCTCTGTTGGCAGCAACTTGACATACATGACAACATTTAACATGATCAACTGTATCTTTAAAAATTGTAGGCCAATAATATCCTGCTCTGAGGATTGCATGTGTTGTGGCCAGGGCTGATCCATGTGCTGTTCTGAACTTATCATGCAGTTCTGATAAAACCTTATTTGCTTCTGGTTTTTCTAGGAACCTCAGGTATATCCCTTCATAATTCTTTTTGAACAGGATTCCTCCCTTCATCATATATTTTTGTGACCTTAGCTTCAAGGCCCTTCTTTGTGAAGCTTGCATCCTTGGAGGACACCTTCCAGTGATCAGGATATGCCTGATATCTGAATACCATTCTTTATTATTATCAACATTGATAACATATTGCTGACTAGTGATATTTGGATCAATTTCAGATATCATTTGGCTTAAGGCCTGTACTCTTACCAATTTTATTGGTGTAATTTCCATGTCATACTCTTGTAATACAGTAATCCACTTGGCTCTTTTCTCACCAGGCTCACTCTACATCAGCAGCATCTTCACTGCTGCATCAGGCACTACTACAATCACTTTGCTTCTTAGTATGTAATGTCTGAACTTCTTTACTGCCTTGACTAATGCAAGTGCTTGTCTTTCAACATCCACATATCTTAGTTCAGCATCTTTGAAGGGATAGCTCATGAAAGCTATTGGTTTTTCTTCTTTTTCCTCATTTCTTTGAGTCAACACTGCTGCAGAGGTATGCTCTGAGGTAAATGAATAAATGTAGAAGTCCTTTGTGTAGTCTGGACTAATGAGGATAGGAGCATCTGATATGGCCTTTTTTATGTCTTCAAAAGCAGCCTTGGCCTCTGCTGTCCACTCAATCTTGGCATCTTTTTTCAGCATGGCATTTAGAGGTCTGACTATCTCTGCAAAACTAGTGATGAATTTTCTTACAAAGTTAATCTTACCAAAGTAAGACTTAAGTTCTTTCTTACTTCCAGGGAGTTGTATTTTCATGATAGACTCCACTCTGGCAGGATCAATGATGATCCCATCTTTAGTTATCAGATGGCCTAATAATTTGCCTGTTGTTACCCCAAATATGCATTTCTTGGGATTCAAGGATATTCCGTACTCTTCACACTTCTTCAGTACACTTCTAAGATCAGCCACATGATTCCCCCTTTCTTTGGAGAATATTGTCAAGTCATCCATGTAGATGACTATGCACTTTCCTATTAAGCCTCTGAAGGCTATGTCCATTGCTCGCTGGAATGTAGCTCCAGCATTTATGAGTCCGAATGGCATACGTCTATATGCAAATATCCCCCACTTGGTGGTGAAGGCAGTTTTCAATCTATCAATCTTATCAACCATCACTTGGTTGTAGCCTGAGAAACCATCCAGGAAGGACATCATTTTAGCTCTATTCACAATCTGCAGAACTTCATCCAATGATGGTAAAGGATAGTTATCCTTCTCTGATGCTCTGTTCAGATTCTTGAAGTCTACACATAGCCTGATGTCTCCATTCTTCTTTCTGACTGGAACTAAATTGGCCACCCAAGTGGAATGCCTTACAGGAAAGATTATCCTGGCATTTAACAACTTCTTAACCTCTTCAAAGATTATTGGTTCAAGCAAAGCATTAACTGGCCTTTGCTTCTGTCTAAAAGGTTTAGCATCTGGCTTGAGAGGTATAGTGTGAGTTATGACTGATGTGTCATATGTCTTCAAATCATCATATGTCCAGGCAATTACATGCATGTAATCCTTGAGATCTAGAGTTATTCCTTCTAACTCTTCTGGTGTGCAAGCTTTGCCTATAAGGACATTTCTTTTGTCTTCATCTAGTCCAATATTCACTCGTGAATACTGACCTCCATCAGCTTTGGGAAGATCCTTCTGTTTCAGCATATTGTCTAGATCAAAAGATCTTTCTAATTCAATCATGCCTTTGGGAATTCTGTTGCTTGGCAATTCTAATATTTCATCTTCTTCCCAAACTTGATCTTCCATACTGCTCTCATCTATGATCTGAGCATCAAATATATCCTTGTTAGAGATGAAATTAAGAATATGCTGATCATCATCAAAGACCTGGAGATTAGTGACATTATCAGGTACTGATGGTACAGATACCAGTTCTACTAAAAATTTCTTCAGACCTGATATAGATAGTGGCTCTAATGTACTGGCAGCCTGGGCAAGTGCATCTGCCCTATGATTCTGTTCTCTAGGAACATGAGTGATGTTAAATGCATCAAAGTCTTCAATCAAATCCCACACTCTATGTCTGTAATTTGATAATCTCTTATAATTGCAGGAGTAAATCCCTCTTACTTGTCTGACAACTAATTTTGAGTCTCCAAAGACATGCAGAATTTTCACCTTCTTCTTGAGAGCAAACAGGATCCCATGAATCAGAGCCTCATACTCTGTCATGTTATTAGTGCAGGGGAACTATAATCTATATGCCGCTAAGTAGGATTTTCCTGATGGGTCAATAAGATCAATCCCTACTCCAGCTCCTTGCTTGGAATTGGATCCATCAAATCTTAGAAACCAGGATTTATCTTCAGCCAAAGACTTGGCTGAACCTTCTTTTTTTTTCGCAGCTCTGATAGCTGCACCACCTAATATCCACTTCATTTTAGGAATTTCAGTATCCTTGGGCTGCATTTTTTCTTTCTTTTGTGGACCTGACTCCTTTTTCTTTTTATCATCAGGAGGATGATCCTCCGGATCTGGCACTGTATGTCTTTTTAAAATGTGTAAACACAATGAGCAGGTGGTCTCTGAATGAGGTGCTTCATGCAACCTACACCAACCTTCAATCAAGGCTTCGTGGACAGGTCTGTGCTGCTGTGTCATCTTTCCTACTTCTTTTGCTAGGAAATCCTCAAACTTCGTCAGGTTACTACTTCTGTCTTCATCAGACAGTTCATAATCAGATTCTACAAAGCAATCACTCCTAGGGGTGATCCTTCTTTTCTTCTTAACATTTATCTGGTTGCTTACCAGTATCTCCTCTGTTATTTGAACACGACCTCTACCTTTACATTTGTCTTCTTCCGTTCCTGCAGGAAATAAACACAAGTCAGAATCACTTTCATCATCACTATCTGATGAACTCACCTTTGGTGATGACGACGCATCACTGTATGTCTGTTCTAACTCCATCATGTCCTTGCATACTTCGCAAGTCCTTTCTAAATGAGGCTCACTATGTAATCTGCACCATCCATCAATCAAAATATCATTAGCAGGTATATTCAGTACTTTACAAAGCTTTATCTGTTTGGATAAGTGCTTTTCAAAGTTTCCAAAACAATCCCCTTCAGTTTCATTTTCAGATTTAATATCAGGCTCTACATGAGGCATATCCTCCTGATGATCATCATGATGATGATGAAAGTCCAACATCAGGATCTCCTCTATCCTGACAGTCTGTGACCTAACGGCATAAACTCCAGGCTCAATGTCTACATACATTATCTCATTCATTTTATTGTACTCCATTATCATATGCTTCATCCTAGGTTCGGCATCTATTCTTATTTGGTTAGGGATGCCTTTCCAAGGCAACCACATGTGACTGAAGTCAGTAGCCATATATTCATTCAAAGTTTTGGACCAATCTCTGCTAAGCAGCATCCCATAGGTGTCAGGTATGTCGACTACCTGGATATCAATGTAATACTGGATCCTGGGATCAGATGCCAGCTGCATGTGTATATGAGTCAGTTCACCTATCACGCTTACCTCTGTCTTATCTAGCTGTGTCACCTTCTTTAGGGATCTAGCAGGATGTAATCCTAAGGCATTGCATATAGATAAGGGCATTACATTTGTAGATG
Source organism: Cunninghamia lanceolata (assembly GCA_027924645.1). NCBI lineage: Eukaryota > Viridiplantae > Streptophyta > Pinopsida > Cupressales > Cupressaceae > Cunninghamia > Cunninghamia lanceolata. Next base: position 15,705,121 of record BSBN01000193.1, read on the forward strand.
CACCTGAGTCTACCAAACAGTTGTGTAAATTCTTGCTAAACATCCTTATGGTAAGGAGGAAAGGTGGTGACTCGCTCTTATCTCGGTATAATGTCATATGTGAGGTTTTTGCAGCTTGGACAGTAGCTGGCACCTTAGATTTGGTGTTATTATCTCTAGCAGCATGATCTTTAGTATTAGACTGGCCTGGAGGATGAACATCCTCTTTAGGAGCAGGATCATCCAGTGATTTCATGAATGCCTTCTTAATTGCAGGGGTTTTCAATAATTCTGATAAAGACAGGCTGATCTTTATCTTCCTCATCTCATTAGCCAAGTATGTAACAAGTTTATTAGACTCATGAGGCAAGCCAATAGCCTTTGACGCTATATTCTGAGGTGGCAGATATTGAGCATTTACCTTGGGGAACCCAGGGTTATTGCTCGCTTTGGGATCAGGAGGTGTATTGAAATTGTTTGGAGGTAAAGATGATGTCAATGGACCAGTAGGTCTGTTGGCATTACTTCTCAAGTTATAGTTATGTTTACCAGGATATTGCTGCTGGTATGCATGCACCTCCTCATGTTCAGTGGAAGGCTCATTTTCATCCTCAAAAGGGAAGACGTAATTTGACTCAAAAGCCATGGCAGATTCTTCACATGCATGTGAACGACTTTGATGATCAGTAGAACTTTCTAATACTAGGGCTGAGTCATATCCACAGGGAACTATTTCATTACCTTCCACCTGAGGTGGATTTCCTGTAGTATTAGACACTTCTGTTTGAAAGATACTGGCAACAATTTGAAATTGTGGACAGTCTAGCTCTGCATGAGCATTTGTATTGTGGATCCTGCACCAATTGGTGAGGGCTGCCTCAACAAGATTGACCCTAGTAGTCTATTTGATTTCACTAGGTGGTTGATTATCTAAGGGTGATGGCAATGAACCATTATTTGGCCTAGAATTCCATACTCTAGGCTGCCTCTGAGGATTATTGTTATTCCCCCCAACATTATTGAAATTACTATTGTTATACCCCCTGTCAGGATAATTTGGTCTGTCATTAGAATAACCTCTATTCTGGTTTGACGGGGAATAGAAGTTCTAATTTCTCAAATGAGTCACTTCTGTAGTGAGCTTTCTTAACTGAGTAGAGATTTCTTTGATCTCTTCCTTTTCCTCTTGAGCTTTGGCTACTACATTTTCATTTTAAAGATTGAAGAAAGATGATCCATGATTATTGCTAGATAGATCAGCACCCTGAGGTGTTTGAGTTTGTGCAGGATATTGTGACATCTGGCCATTCGTATTAGGAGGTGGCATGATACTTAGTGGAGGCACCTACAAAGGTGCAGGCATGACTGCTGGAGGTATCATTGCACCATTAGGATATTGTGCAGGATATGATTCAGGATGTTGTGCAGGATATGTTGCATACAGGCCAGGCAGTGTAGGGAATGCTATATTTGGAGTAGGGGCAGGTACTAACTGTTGATTTACTGTGATAGCTTCTTGAAAGGCTCCTGTCAAGGTAGTAATTTGAGGGTGTGTTCTCCTGATGAACATGGAAGTCAATGGATCCAGGACTGAATAATAGATACTCCTAGCAGAAGCATCTGCTACTACATAAGGAGCCACTAACTTGGATAGCATTTTTTGGAACCTAGCATTAAAATTGGCAATAGGTTCATTCTCGAATCTTTTGATTGTAGCAAACATGTGGTAATTCATAGATGGATCAATAGGGACCTTGAACCTATCAAGAAAGGCTTTCTCTAGGACGGCCCATGAACCAACAGAGGCTTGACCAAGACTAATAAAGCAATTATAAGCCTCTTCCCCTAAGGAAAAAGGAAATAATCTACATACAACATCTTGATGTTCTATTCTGGATCTACAGCACGCTTCCTTAAATGTCCTGATATGATCATCAACATCCTGATAAGGGTGATATTTTGGACAAAGTTTGTCCGAATTCTTTGGCAACTCATGATATGCAGTGAAGGTTAAAGGCGATTCTACCGCGAAGAAAGACATTGCACCCGGAGGAGGTTGAGCCTGAGGCTGGACTAAAGGTACTCCCTGAGGAGATCCTGCAGGTATATTGAAACTGATAGGAGTCACAGGAGGACGTTCTGGTGGTGTTCCCGATGCACTGGAACAAGGAGTATGATGAATGTCAATAGTCCTAGGTCTGAAACCTCTAACAGGTAGTTCTTTAAAAGGTCCGGTGGATCTTGATCTAGTATTTATCTTGTGAGCCAGGATTTCTCAATTTTAAGGCAAATTGGCTGGATGATTGTAAATATTGGCTATATTTCACCAGCTGAGGTGATATTTATGATCAGATGACTGATCTGACTGGATATTTATGAGATATTTGCAAAGATAATGCAAATACGAGGTGATATTTGAGGTATAACGACTCTTATCACAAGGTATCAGGTTTCTAAGGCCAAACTCTCCAAAGCTTGAACAAATTTACATAATATTGGCTGATATTTGCAAATTCATCATGATCTACTATAAAGCCTGCAATATTTATGTTAAATTTGGAAATCTTTGCACAGAATGAGCATATTCAAGCTAGATGCAGTAAATATTTGAACAATATTTTAAAATTCACGACTGCATCCGAGGTTACCTTACTCTCTGCATCATCAAACCTGAAAATAATGATGATGAGTGTCTTCTTTCAGAGGCCCTCCTAGCGCCAATTTATGTTGATCATGATGTTAGTCATAAACAAGCATAGAATAAAAGTACACATTAACCTTTATTCATCTTGAAAGATTTGATGAATTCAGAGAATTCATGATCCCAAGTCTCCAGTGATTAGGTCTTAATCTTCTGACGTTACTCAGAGGTTGATGTGTGTTGCTGTTTCCATTTTGGGGCCTTACATAGAGTTCATCATCATGACGCTATTTCTGCAAATATTCTTCACAGAGAGGTCATTTTATACAGTGGTTTGATCAAATGATGCAGTTATACTTAAGTATTTGCATGATATTTATCAGTAATGCATGCTTAAGCTTCAAATATGCTAAATATTTCCATTTATCTACGAGATGTCCACATATTTGTATTTCTTTGCTTTAGATGTTCAGTTATTTGCAATTATGATAGTGAAATGTTCTAAAATTTAAAGAAATTGAAAGAAATGCTTCAAATGAATGTTGAATCTTTAGCTATTGAACCACATGTATATTAGATACAGTCATGAGGAGAAGAAAACCAAACCATATGTTCACCAGGACATTCCATAGCTAGATACAGTAGGTGCTAACTTCAAAGGAATTGTATGAAAACAATGTATGTAAGTAGACATGCACTCCAAAGGACGCAGCAAATCACCACATAAATCCAGAATTCACACACTGATTACTCAAGATTTACTATGAATTGTAATCAAAACAGTCTTCTCATTCACTGAGTATGCAAAGATATAAATGTATACAAAAAAGCTTTGAAATGAGCCCTGAATATTTCAGCAGACAAATTTCAATTAAGTTTCCAATGTTCAAAAAAGGCATTTCTGCACCTTTTATAGAATAAGGTGAGGAATCTGTTACAAAAAGATCAACGATCCTGATTTGTACATGTATATCCATAGTCAATATTTCCCTTTGACTACGTCAACCTTTACAAAATGGCACAAGTTGCCAGCTGGCAACTATCTAAAAAACTTATTTTTCACTAAGTATCCGATGCTGATATTCACTCTATGATGCATCATCATCTACTTTATCAGAGTCATGCTCTTCATCACCAGGTGCATCACTTCTTGAACTTTCATCATCATGATGATGATGAACCCGCATATGAGGCTGCATGATGCTCCTGACCTGTTCGTATAGCTGCACAATTCTATCTATTTCCCTGCCATCCTGAGTCCTTGCTTTGATCATGGTGTACTTGTGTGCCTCGTATTTGTGTCTGCTGCTGTCTAGCTTGTCCTTCCTATTTTGCAGCGTCTCTTTGTAGTTTTCCATCTTGACTTTGATTCTCATCATTTTATTTATGACTTCTTCTGTCAAGTGGACAAGTGGATCATCTGCTACCGATTAGAAGTTTCCGTGTAAAGCTTTGATGGCAAACTCCTCATCTTGATTTTCTACTTTTCCTTCCACTTTTCCTTCTAATGTCTCCAACATTTCTGCCTCAACAGACATTAGATCATGCAGCTTCATGCTGATATCTCTCAGTTTATTATTGCATCTCTTCAGCACACCACATTCAAACTGAATATCTTTATACCATATGTCAATCAATAGGGCAGTATTATTATTTAGTACCTGTTTAGTGATGAGCAGCTGAGGATTTATCCTCCTTATTTCTCCAAGGATGTTAAATACTTTTTCTAGTTGGTAAGACCTTTTTCCTGTCTGCATCTGTAATTTGTCTACCTTGGTCCTGGAGCCACTGAGAGTGTTCCACCTCTTCAAAGAGGCCTTTACTATCTCCTTTGCATCATCCAATGTGGATGACATCCATTTCTTCAATACAGCTGCCTCATGTTTCATAAGATCTAATTTATTCACCTCCTCTTGAGAGATAGCAGTCAATGGGACTGCATGTTTAGTTGAAGTATCATCAGGATTAATGAGCCTCCCTATGTAGGCATGCAACTGAGCAATGTGCTCCTTATGTTGCTTATTTTTCTCTTTCTCTCTTTTCACCTTTTGAATTAAAGAATCAATAATATCTTTGCCTTCCTGACCCTCCTGGTCTTCATTGGTGAACCCTAAGTCCACTGTGCTGATCTGGAACTCATTCAAGCTAATCTTACCTTTTTCTTTCTCCACCGTAGGTACTACAATTTGTGCAGTCCTCCTCCCAGTTGTTGGATCTCTTCTGATGGTGGAAGTCATTCTGACCTTCCTCTTAGGTTTTATTATATTTTCAGAGAATAAGGTGGAAACATCAAATTCCTGAATTTCAAAATCTTCTTCTGCATTTACCTCTTTTTCCAACCACGGAGGTACCTGATCATGTCTTTCTGCATCATCATGATGTTCACCTGTGTCTCCTGTATCTATAAGCATTTGTGATGGAGATGGTGATTTCCTCATTTCTTCTTCCTGATGATCACTTTGGTGTTGATCCTGTGGCACCTCCTCCTGTTGAGGAATTTCTTTCTCTGGAGGAGCATCTTCCTGAGGTGGAGGATCTTGTGGTGTATCCATATGATGATCATGATCCTTTTCTGTTATCACCTTGTCCACTTTCGACCTTTCCTCCTGTTGAGGAACATTCTCAGTCATGGATATTTGGGAAGTCTCCTTAGGTGCTGATGCTGGTTCTACAACCACAATTTATTCTGCACCTGTACCACTTACTTCTTGAATCTTGGTGGCAGGATCCTCTCCTATATCCTTCTCATCAGCCCTCTTTTCTTGAACTTCTACTATAGCAGGTTCTGCTGATGCGTCCTGTGGACTTTGTTGACTCAATTATGAAGTATGGCCCTCTGGTTCTGCCATCTTCACTTCCTCTGTATGTGGCCCTTTATCAGGTGATCCTGTTGGATGTTCAAGATTTTCATCCTATTTTTCTGTTAAGTCTACCACTACAGGACTTGTCACCTCTACAATCAGTGTATCTAGCCCCATTTCTTGGGCTATCTGTTCTGGGCTCTTTTCCTGTTCTGCCTCCACTTGCTTTATCTCCTCTAGTATAGTTTGAACTAGTGGAGCATTTTGAGGGGTCATGTGAGTACCTGCAGCAAGGGTCTCCATTTTTTGTGAAGCTACCTCCTTCACAACCTCATCATCAGACAAGTTTATTGTCTCATCCAGCGAGATGTGACCTTCTGCCTGTGTCTGGGAGGTTTCTTTCATTTGTTCTTCTGCAAGTTCAGTTTTGAACTTGACTATGGTAGGAAGTGGAACATTATGCTGAAGTTCCCTATGCACTTCACTACCTGCCCCTTGTACCAATGTAGGGGATTGTCTCATTTCACCCCTCATGGAGGTTCTCAGTTTCTTAGGTGGGGTAGACACCACCACTTGTGGAGCTCTTCTTTTCTCTTTATTATCAAATGAGCCTCCTCTTATTCAAGCTCTTCCTCCATGACGATATCCTCTTCATCATGTTTTCTTGAGGATTGACCCTCTTCTAGGGTCTCAGTAATTCCAGCCTCTGCTATCTTACTCTTCTTGGGCTTTCCTTTCCTTGTCCTTGAAGGGGATGCTGATCCTGATCCAGATCTTGATCCTGATGCTGCTGCCTCCTCAGCTACAAATACTGCCCTTTCAATAATAACCCCTTTGGGTTCTTTATCTACTTTCTTGCCCCTTGGGGGTCTTTTGCTCTGTTGTTGTGGTGGAGGGAGTCTATCACCCTTAGTCTTTCTCTTCTCGTTTAGAAAGGCATCATACTCCCCATCGAGAATATCCTACCCCTTCTTCTTGTTGTCCATCGTAATGGCAACACCTTTCTTCTTCAATGCCCCTATCTGTTCATCAACCCAGGCTTGGGTTAGTTGTATGATTCTGGCAAGGAAGGGGTCTAAGGATATATCCTCCTGTATGGTGAGGTCAGGTGCAGAGATGGTATCATTATATATTTTCTTCTGCTCATACTCATTTGCAATGATCCTGCCATCATCTTTCTTCAATTGTTGGGGAATGGGGATGCAATCAAAGGTTCTGATCTGATTCAAAGTTAACCTTTGATATCTTCTTCTTCTTGCTTCTGCTTCATCTTCGCAGTCAACCCAGAAGTCTTCTAGGTGCCTCTGATGAATAGGCTTTCCTATTATTTTCTGCATCCTGCCGTAAGGATCATATGATCTTGTCAGTGGAAAAGGATGTAGATTCATTTTATTTAAGGTGATCATCACCTTCTTTATGTTCTCTGAATCAGGGCACATGTACCAGCCAATGGTGACTGGAAACAAAATTGGTGGTAGCTTCTTCACATCCTTGTATGTTTTTATCATTGTGGAACTCTGCCTGATGAACTCCATCAGTATCACTACATCAGTGGGATACCTTGGCAGCATGAGAGGATGTCCCTCAAAACCCTCGATCCTCATGTAGGAAAAGGTGGCAAACTGTATATACCAGGCCCATGCCTGTAAATTATCTCTTGAGCCTCCATGCTCAATCTCTTTGTTCTATCCTCGTCCATGGTCCTCACCAGATGCATAGAGAATGCATCATTGACCAGTTTGTAGTCTTGGAGGTAATTGGCTCTTTGCAGCTGGGGATGATGATCCCAGATATGCACAGCATTGACTATTCCTGTGACTTTCCCATCTGTGACCAGTGCATCAAATGTGCCCTTATAAGCACAAGAGTAGACGATGTATGATGTCATATAGAAAGCACAATTTGAACCTCCTAGGTTCATCAGCTGCTCATGCAGAGCATTACTTATTAGCTGGCCCCACAGTGGCTTGATATTTGAATACAAACACATCATTATTACACCATACATCTAGTCTCTAAAAGTACCAGCATCAGGCCGGCCTGTTACTCTGTTCAGCAGTGCAATCATGTATTGATATTCATCAGCAAAATCATATTTAAATAGATGCACATGAAGTTTGGTTGCTGCAGGATATGTACTGTTTTCAGCCCTCCATTGATACATATTCTTCCTGGCCTATTTCTTGTTGTTCTCATATTCTTTCTCTGACTTCTTCAGGTCTACACTTTTAACCTTGCTGCCCAATGGCAATCCAAATGTCCTTGAAAGACCCTTGATGGATAGGTCAGCATATATCCTACCATGTTTCATCACCTACCTGGTCTCTGGATTATAGTTCCTGGCACACTCGATAACCAGTTCTGGAGATTCCATGGAGTACGGAAAACCGACGGCATTCCACATCCCGGATATGAAAACTGCATCCAGCACAGGACTCTTGTTATTCTCATCATTTAGCCTAGCTGACCAGGCTTCCAAATCGGCACTCCCCTGATGGGTATCTTTAATTGCACCATATTTAAACAGGACGCCCCTCTGAGACGAGAACATGGGCTTACTGAATTCTGCTTGACACTTTACTAACCTCTTGTCAGCCATGGGTGCCTGCAATTTGACAAAATCTTGTCTTACAATGGGTATACACATGCGTGCATATTACAATTAACTTTGTTAATCATCATGTCTATTGAATCTGTTCAGCATTACTTAATCATATGGATGCATAAACCAAAATTTCAGATTAGCCACCCATACCTGAGTATTACAGAAACAATAGGACGAGGGTTTCATTTACTTACCTGGATATGCAAATTTCCTTTTATACCAGTGGACTTCTGACAATGCTCTTGATTCAGCTGATGATCATGCACTTCCTTCTGTCTGTGAGCTCAATTCGTGCAACTATCACCTGTATGAGGATATGCTAGCTGGTGCTCTGTAAAAACAAATTTATCTCAAGGTAAATTTGAAATGACGATGAATTTACCCTTTTAACGATGCACTTAGGGTAAAATTAGGGCAACCCTGACAGATTAGATTTTACTCATTGATCATTCGTGTGAAAACGAAGGATCTTGCCAGGTGTTTCATCAGGTTTCGTGGTCGGCGGGAACCACCTACCATGTCTGCACGCATTAAATGACAATGGTGGCAACGGGAGCAGGGGGATATCCATATGACAGGATATCACGAAAGCAGGATGATATTCGCAAATATCGGGTCAAGTTTAATGCCATCCTGCTCTCTTAGATTGGAATAACTATCGCGACAAGATCGGGTGACGAACGCACCCTTTGGTTTAGTTTAGTACATCAGGAGGATATCTCGATATATCAGGTGATGTTTCAAAGATTATGATGACTGGACAAACTTACATGTCTCTCTTTCAGAATATCAGGATGACATCATCCTAATATTCGCTAAGTGTATCAGTAGGGCATCATGACGTCATCGTCATGTTATATAAGCAGGATCATGTTCAAGAAATATACCCTGAGAGGTAAAATGATGATAATGTCATCGTCATGTTTGTTTCTTCGTTTATCGGACTTGGATGACGTCATCAGGATATTGGCTTAGGGGGATATTTCACAGCAGGAGGATATTATGAAATATCGGGTTACATTGAAAAATATGATCCTCACAAAATGCATAAGGCTATTGACGGGTAAAGGTTACTATCACCTAAATTTGACGTCTGGATATTTGGACCGCATGATTTATTGGGTGTTATACTATATCGGGGTGACCTTTTATAATATGACTGATGTTACGAAATATGATCCTCCCCCTGTGAATATTAGGTTTGACTCAACTTTGACCACTCATAACTTTCACATCCTGACGAATATTAGGGTGATGTAAAAGACAAACCTGCATGGAATTTAATGCTCTTTCTGAATATGAGGTCACTAGAATGAAATAGAAATTTTGACAAAATGACCTCATGATTCTCACTTACCCAGCCTTTCAATGCATGATGATCTGCATGACTTATTTTTACCAGACTGCCAGAAAGCACAAAACATAAGCCAAAAAGTTGGGTCCTTGTTTTGTCAAGTCAAAATGGGGCGTGTTGTGTAACCACACAACAGTCCACTGTACATGCCTTGCCATCTATATGTTGTCCTTCCATCTACTACAATGTCAAGATCTTCATGTACTCATTGTTCCATTTACTCCCTTTGTGCTTTAGATGGCTCTAGCTTTTTCTATTGGAAGATATTACTGTTCAGTATCTTTTGGAGGGTTTATATAGAGTTTAGAAACCCTTGATAGCCCCCTTACAAACCTAATTGAGAGGACCCCTGTAAAGTTTAAAGAATACAAGATAAGAAACTTCTAACTATGATAGATCTGTGGCATTTCCTTGACTATCTCTCTAAACCCTTGAATTTTCCCTGTTATTGCACTTGACAGTTCTTTAGCTTTCTTTCCATAGACTTCTTGTATTGTCTTTCTTTCTTAAACTCCTGACATTTATATGGAGATCTTTATACCTCTAGTCATAATTTGCATGATCTTTTAGGTATTATCTAGCCTTCCTTCCCTAGTCTTTTCATCCTAGGTCTCTGTCGAGGCTTCATAGTTGACATGCTCCATCATAACAGTGCTGACTGTTATTTCACCCATTTGTGTGACAAAGAGTCTGTTAGTGCCTGAATTGACTGACAGTTTTTGAGCAATTTTCATGCAGGCACCTTCCTTAAAAATGTTCTAAGTGTTGGACCTCCTCAGCATTTTTCAGCTGCAGCATCATATTTTCCTGAGGAGGAGGTCATCATCATCATGTTTTCTTCGATGGTGGTCAGCATCATCCCGATCCTGCTGATGAGCTACAGTGTGCCCTGATTTTCTTGCGGGGGGTGATTTTTCAAATATCTGGTGATCTTCCAATTATCACCCTGCCCTTATATGATGATGATGTCACCCCGATCTTCCGAAGGGGTCATTTTCTAAGTTGTTCGACCCGACCTATTTTTTTCTTAAGGGTCGTCATCATCATCATCATATTTCCGGTTATCGCCGTGTTGCTTGCGAGGGTCATCATATTGTCTACCTGCATGATCTTTCGCTGGGGTGATATTTTAACATCGGGTGATCTTTGTTAAGATCATCCTGATGATGTTGCTGTAAAGTTCTAAGTGCGACCCGATATTCATCGTGGTCATCATATTTTGAACGTCAGGATGATCTTAGTCAATATCATCCTGATGTTGTTGTATCACTTCATGTTCGTTGTTTTATCATCCTGATGATGTTGACGTCATTCTTATGTCAGGGTGATATCTATTTCTCTGCCTATCTGCATCATGATATTTCTGAAGGAGGGGGTGATATTTTTATATTTGAATATCACCCGGATGTATGTTTGTTCCAGCATCATGATGATGCTGATATCAGGGAGATATCCGCTTGTCGGCTTCATGCATTATCCAGTGGGGGGTGATCATTTCAAATATCTGTCATATTCATATATCACCCCGATCTTATAGCGGAGCTACAGTGCAGCATGATATTTGTGCATCAGGATGATATTTCCAAATATCCAGTTATCTTCCGAATATCATCCTGATGCCGACATGTGGTGGTGACGTCATCAAGGTCTGGGGGTCATATTTCTAACATTACTCATCTTATGAAGATCCCCCAATGTTGCAAATATGACGATGATGTCATCTGGATATGAGGAGGTGCGCAGTAGGCAGATATGCTGATGACGTCAGTAGGATATGACGGTGACGTCATCAGGATGTTCATCGGCCAGACATTTGGTATCGGCTAAGCAGGAGGATCTTCCTCCGATGGATCAGGTTGTGCCGATGAAGGCGATTATCATGCAGGTTATATTGCGATATGATGCTGACGTCAGGGTGATATTTCAAGCGACAGGATATCATGCTGCTGAAGGATAATGATGATGAAGTCTTATACTAGTGTCATTAGGAGCAAAAGCACCGACATCATATATGCTCGCGACCTAGTATATAAGGTGATGAGGAAGTTGCTACGGGGTGCATGTGGGATAATTCGACCCTACATATTTTCAAATATCATGACGATGAATCTTGGCAGGAAATGGTTGCGATGCACAGTTGATGTTTTTCCCAAGGCCGCGGGTTGGTGCTCCATTAATGGCGAAGGTTGCAGAGGTATGGACGGATCTGGTACCCGATTGAAGGTGTACATCAACGGACAGTGGCGCAGGGCTTGAGGTTTCTTCCTGTCTCCTCCCCTACCTACTGCATTCATGTTTGAGCGCCAATTTGGTAATGCGTTGAGCGCCATTTTTCTGATACTGTGTATCTGGCGGGATTTTTGGTCAACCATGTAATTAATTGCTGTGGTACACTACCTGGCTGTTATAAGCAGGAAGTGTTACTCATTTTTGGTTGTTGAAAACTGGACATTTTGGCTCTGTAATAAGATACAACTGGTTTTGGTTGCTCTGTGCAGCAAACTTGTGAGTTTATGTATCTCCTATTGTACGATTTGGCATGAATCCACTGATTTCATGGTTAATCTTATATGAATAATGCTGTGTTTGCATGTGTTATGCTGATTTTGTCTCCAGTTTTGCATGTATCTTTCTTACTGCAATAGGGATGCCATAAGTATAGACAGCTTAACACTCTTTATTGGGAGATATCTGTAAGGCAGATATCATGTGTATTCCCCCTGAAATCTAGTTTTAGCTATTCATGCTAATCATTCACAGGTGTATGTCTACCGACTCCAAGCCCTGGATAGGCACCAATCTAGCTCTGTGTTGAGGTTATACACCATGTCCAGCTTTGCATCCAAAATTCAAACTAAACCATCTCTTCCTTCCATCTGTTAGTTGTAGGATTAGGAGTAGGAAACCCTTGCATGCTCTCATCCCTAACCAGACATATATGTCCAAGAACGTTGCCCACCTTGTGATCTATCATACAGATCTTGGTCCATACATGAGAGTATTCTGCCTGTTGTTGTCAAGTTAGATCTTTCTATCTTTGAGCTAGTCAAGGTTACATCTTGAGTTATAGGGATACCCCCCTTGGTGCGGCAGAACCAGAAGTGAAGGGGAGGAGCTCACGCAACCTCCTGTATTAGTTGGCTGAATCTGCCTGTGCATTAGAAGTGGCAAACCCTAATGCTGATTCAAAAGAAAAGTCAACAGAGTCTTCATCATATAAAGTAATCACAAGTTTGTCTTTGGATTGGATATGATAGTCTTGTTTAACTGTTTATGCATTGACTATCAAGACTTCTTTCCCTTGCCAAGATTTTGACATCAAAACCACTTCTTTGTTTATGGTCATTGTGCATGATGATGACTTGAACAATCTATAAGGTGATTGTTTAACAACCTATAGGGTAGACTATTGCATTGTTCTAATGACTATTGTGACAACCACTTATTGACTTTTCCTCTTTACACTTAATTATTTTATCATTCAACTTTGACTGCTATGACTGTCATTTGTTACAATCATTAAAGCAATGTGGATTATCCCCATAGTTAGTATGACTATTTATCCTCATAGCATTGTTAAAACTTCAAGGAAGACTGCCATGTATATCTTTTACTAAGAAAACTATTTGACTCATGTTGGTTTGCTATTCATGAATGAAAGTTGATTGTTTCATAATTGATAGTGACTACTTTTGATAGTTTTGGTTGTCTTTACTCAGTCTTGACTATTCCTGAGGGATGAATGCCTCCTGTAGGTAAGGCTGTCACTGCTAAATTTATTATTCCTCAATATGCCTTGACATTGGTATTAATGTTCTATTCATGTGACTGTAACTTCTATGCAACAATGAATGATATCTTCTTTACACTGATGTACATTGATGACTTGACTGTCCTGAAATGTATGGACTGCCTCCATGGCAGTCATGTTTTATCTTGAATATACTGTTACATATCTACATCTCTCATTGTTATGAGTTGGGCTCGATCCTTGTGGGAGCCACATTTTACCCCACTCATAATATAAATTGATGAATCATTCAGAAACACAATTTGACATGTATCTGCACATGAAGAAACTTGTTAGAAAATAAATGCATACTTTGGATGTGTTTGATGACTTGCTTGTTTTCTAGGACATCCAAATTATACATTTCTTGTTTAATGCATTTGAGGATCAGCTTATACATGCATATGTACTTGTTCATGTCAGGTTAGGGACCATTCATTGCTTAGAGTTTTACTCTAACATCACTCTTTTGCCAGATGCAGGAACTAGAAGTAACTTGGACTAGGAAGGACAAAGACAGCTCGGGGCAACAGGACAACACACCAGAACCAGAACCAATCATTCTCAAGCAATGACTGGGCTCTACCCTTACATGCACATTCTTTACTTTCCTTTACGTATTCATGTATAGATTGTTCTTCAATTTCATTGAACAAGAAAGTTAATCTCACAGCTTGTGTGAGATAATGTACATTTTACATTCATTAAAGATTATTTATCTTTCATAAAGGATTTGCATAAATCTTTCTTATGTTACATGCACTTGGATAAATGCAGTAATTTGATAATCATAACCTTTTGAATTATTTCATTTATGCACTTGAATGTAATGTAATAAGGATCGAATAAAATGTACCTTTTAAACTTTGAATTAGAATTCTACTTGAATGAGCTATAGTGGAATTTAGGTAATAATTACACCATCACAAGTAAATGATAAATCTCATAAATATGAATCAATAAAAGTCATTAAATCTTACAAAATCACATGCTCAATCCAGGTGATAGTACTATAAAATAATATACAAAGTCCATTGGCTTTCATGCCATAATACATCCAATTACAAGTTACAATAATCATGAATAACAAGTATAATAAATCCAAACAACTCTGTAGTCACCATGAACCCAAATGGTTTTCCTGCGAACCGAGAGACAGGAACATGGCTCAGGTGCTTTTCCACCCAACCATGAAGCAATTACACTTCCCTAGATCCCTTCATGACACGAAGGAAACCCAACCCTATAGCAAACATCTAGCTACCTAGAAACAATTGGTAGGAGGGACACCCGATGCAACCTGAAGTCTAATGTGCAGATCTAAATAATGATATGCAAATCTCCTCATAATATGATGTGGCAGAGATATATATAAATAAAGTTTAAAAGTTTGCTAGATAGATATTCATCTTTTTCAATGACTGCTCATTTAGATCTAAAAATTTGAAAATAGTTATAGGTTCAATTCCTGAAAAGAGGAAAAGCCATCTCTAATAATCCACATTCGGCATCCTAGCCCAAAAGCAACCCAACATGCATAGAAGAACCAAGAAAGTAAATTATTCCCCTTCTATGCCCATTTAGAAATTATCTCTAATGCATTAAGAAAAAAAAGAAAACTCCAGCCCTAAAACATCCATTTCAAGAATTCTCAAACACCCATAAATCACATAATTGCTTTCCTGTAGAATATAAGGTGTAATTTCTAGTCTAGTTTCTTTCAAAATCAAAGACATAAGAAAAAAGGGTACTAACATGAACAATGATTCATCATACTATTCTCTTTACAAAACATACTCTGAACAAGATATTGAATGAAACATGATAACATCTGCAATTTTATCCTTAACAATACTACCCAATTATCATAAAGATGTTTGAATAATTCATATAAGCCTTTTATCTTTAATTTTTATTCCCATATAACATAAGTTACCTACCATTCAATCTATAGTTATAGTAATTTTTATTTATCATCGGTTGGGTTTTAATGATTACACATAAGAATCTTTGATTAAGTTTCAATATCTAGCCTTGCGTTTAAGTGTCTAAAGGTGTAAAATGTATGCATGAGTTTTACTTGATTACTTTGGTATTTATTCATCTCATAACTATAGTATTCAATTTACCACTAAAAGAAGTGTCAATAGTTTTCTCTGTATCATATTTTCCTAAATCCTTTAAAGGACCACAAGCTAGTCTCCTAAACCCTAGGTCAACGGCTCTAGCACATGAAACAACACTAAATAAAAGAAAATAGTCAAGTCAACCCACACCAACTTTGCGCACAACATAGATCACTTATGAGGAGGAGAATCGACAGAAAATTTTAAGGAGTCCAACGACTTTATTACACAGAGCCAAAGTTCTAACAACGAAGGAAAGAAAAACAAGAAGGGCCATTGGCGACCAAGCAAAGGCCGCCTCAGCTAGAAATGACTAGGTGACATCAACTATTCCAAATGCCTTTTAGGGAGGTCATTTAGAATAAAGAAACATTGAAACTTGCTAGGTTCAAAAGCCATTAAAAGGTGCATGAAGAACACAGGGTGATCGTACAACCTTCATGCAGGTAAAGAAAAAGAAGCTAAAAATAGTAGAGAGAAATCAATGCCTGGAGGAGGCCGCTAAGGTCTACAGGGAGATCAAACATTATGAAAAACTGTAGTCCCTAATACATATTCGATGCTGGTGTAAGGAGCAAAATGTGAGGAGCTATAATGACCCACTAGATGTAAAAGGAGATAAAGATATCTATTCAGATCTAAGCAAACCCCTAGACAAGAATCATGGAAGCCCACTGGTTTGAAAGTAAAAGTCTAAAATTGCAACTAGAGAGGATCGAATGAATCACAGAGAAGGTCAATCCTAATTTAAAGGGTAAGCAAAACACAAGTGAACAGCCAATTTTCAACAGATGTCAAAATAGAAGGATGAAAGGTCGATCAAGATGCAGAGATAGACTGAAAGATAATTTCATATGGTCGATGGAAGGTTTAAAATCTATAGTAATAAATATGATGAATGTTTCTAATGAAAATCAATGATTTTTACAGAGAACCGTGTACCTGGTGGTGTCGATCCCTTTGGAGTGGATTCCTCTGCCTAGTGTCGTCAATCCCTTTGGAGTGGACTCTTCTACCTTCAATCTTCTTCCTCTCTCTAGTTTTCTATGTTCCCTTCTTTTTCCAATTTCTCTGGTTGCCATGTGTCTTTACTCTCTCCTTCTTTTCTTTTTATTTCTTGTGTCTCTGTTCTTGGCACCCTCAGTGTCAGTTATCATCTTTGCTAAAAGGCAGTTATCCCTCCTTTTTGGTTTCATGCCAAACTTATCTTGTCTTAACTTAATTTATTTTCCTTTTTTATTATTTGCATGAGATCTAAATATAACAATGAAGGAAGAATATGATTTTATTCGATGTAGTTACAATATAAATAATAGATAATAAATAATAAATAATAAACTAACTTTCCTTTTTTTATAGTTTTGCTCTTCTATTTTCTTATCTAAAGAAAAATAGACTATGCACTTTAACGTTTAAATACCTTTTTATTCTCAACACATTAAAGCTATGAACCAACACTTATTATTACTTTTTAACATTTTATTTATAGAAAAGAAAAACTTCTATATTTATTAAATAATATAAAAACAAATTCTTTTATTTAATTATTAACCATATTTACATTTTATAACTATTTTTTAGTATGGTTATGAAAGTTATGAATTTTATATTCACTAATCTCACTAAGCACATCAAGCAAGCAAAGATTTCAACCAAACAACAAAGTCACATTACACACAATCTGACGTATTCCAATTGTCAAGAATGAGTGTTTACAACGAAGTTACTCAAATTGACATGCCACAACATATGCCCTATCCAGATAATGTCATAAGCAAGCAATGAAATCAACAACATGCAAAAAGAAATGAAGCTGTTATGATCTAAGTGGCGTGTGTGCTACATCAGGTTATCGATCCCAAATAGTCCTTGCCAAGTGGCTAGAGCTTCTCTCCCTCAACCATGTTCTCATCTTCGACGAGCTCCTACATTCATTCACACTCAACTCGACATCAATAGGTTAGTTCCCCAAAACATAGCCGAAGAAAAACATTATAATCACATCAATAATATTTAATATTAAATCAATTTTCTAATTCACACAAATATAACCTCATGATAATTACCTTCACATGTGTGGAATTTACTCAAAGTAAAAGCAATGATAGTAAATGTTCACTGATCTAGATTACTAATATAGTCCATAAAATGAGATGTGACAAAATAGAAAGTGAAAGGCAACCGAATTGAAAGAGTCCCCTTGACCATGAGGTAATGGTATTTTTTGCTGAGGTTCCTCCTCTACCATCCCTACAAGGATCGGGAGATAACCTCCAAAAATAACACTTCATCATAGAAGGTTAATTTCGTGCCTGCTTCACAATCATTTATGAATGTGGAAGTCCATGAACCATTGAGGGTTGAGAAAGAAAGTCCTTTTGAAAACATTACAAACAAGACAAGGAGGAATAGACTTGCAAGAGATCGAAGTGTTGTTATATGGAGCCTAATCAGACTCAGAGGTTATATTTACCCCACTTTTATCGGTGCGGTTTCCCCCCAAATTCCTACGGGGTCAAGGGGTAGCGCCCCTTGCGGGGGTTTGGGGGCAGCGCCCCCAAGACGGGGTCAAGGGGCAGCGCCCCTTGCGGGGTCCAGGGGCAGCGCCCCTGGCGCATTCCCTGTCGTGATACAGGATGGGGTCGAGGGGCAGCACCCCCGTGGGGGCTCGGGGGCAATGCCCCCGAAACCTCACACAGCTTTTTATTATTTTATAAAGGCATCGGGAGTTATTTTTCATTGACCGACATAAGAAAACCCTATTTTTGTAACTGAAAAAAAGCTTGATAAAAACGGCTAAGGGTTAGGGTTTTGATATTTGTATTGTAGCATTTTGCAGCGGTATTGAGTTGCAGGGATTGCTGATTGTAATTGGTTTGATTTACTGGATAATAATATTAGACTCTCTGTTTGGTGGATGTAGCCTGAGTTTGGGTGAACCACGTTAAAACTTGTGTCTCGCTGTTATTATTTCTATGTATTTCCATTTCTCTGTTTAATCTTTATTTGCATTTAATTGATATCTTCTGCCAACTAACCCTAACAAGTGGTATCAGAGCCAAGTTGTGTTCGATTATCGTCTGCAGGAAAGTCACACGGTTGAGTGGGAGCAATGGCGGACGAGGGTAGATTGAAGGTCGATAAATTCAATGGGCAGAACTATCAGTTATGGAAGATGCAAATGGAGGATTACCTCTATCAAAAGGATTTATGGATGCCGTTGGAATTAGTAGCCAAGAAACCAGCAACAATGTCTGATGAGGATTGGAATCTTCTTGACAGAAAGGCACTGGGAACCATTCGGTTGTGCCTAGCACCATCAGTGGCATTCAATATAACGGAAGCGAAGACAACAGATGGTCTAATGAAAGCTTTGGTAAAATTGTATGAAAAACCCTCAGCCTCAAATAAGGTATTTCTCATGAAGCATTTGTTTAATTTGAAAATGGTTGAAGGTGGATCTGTGACAGATTATTTAAATGAATTTAATACGATTGTCAGTCAATTAACTTCTGTAAATGTAAAATTTGATGAAGAAGTTAGAGCTCTCTTGATATTATGTTCATTACCTGAAAGCTGGGATAGTTTGGTAATGGCGGTTAGTAACTCCGTTTCTGGTTCAAATACCCTGAAATTTGATGATGTTGTTGGTGTTATTCTGAGTGAGGAAATTCGTAAGAAAAGCTCAGGTGGATCCAAATCAGGCAGTGTTTTGAATGCAGAAAGTAGGGGCAGATCAAAGGAGAGAGGAAAAGGTTCTGGAGGTCATGAGAAGTCATGAGGAAAATCAAAGGACAAAAGATCCCAAACCAGAGGACAGAAGGATTTCTGGTACTGTAGAAAACCAGGTCATCTGAAGAAAGATTGCTGGTCTCGGAAGAACAAAGAAGGAGACAAACAAGAAGGTAATAAGGAAGCAAATGTGGTAAGCAATAAGTCTGAAGATGATGCTTTGATTCTTTCCCTAGATAATGCTGATGATTCATGGGTTTTAGATTCAGGGGCCTCATTTCATGCTACGCCCCATAGAAGTTATTTTCTTGATTATGTCCAAGGAGATTTTGGGTTGGTTTATTTGGGAGATAATGAACCCTGTCAGATTGTTGGAAAGGGAAGAATCAAGATTAAGTTGCAGAATGGGAATCATTAGCTACTACAAGAGGTAAGGCATGTTCCAAGGCTTAGTAGGAATTTAATTTCAGCACGGCAGCTAACTGAACAAGGTTGCACTGTTACATTTACTGATAAAAATTAGAAAGTTTCAAAAGGTGCCTTAGTAGTAGCAAAAGGTGTGAAAGTAGGCACCTTATATCTTTGTACAGGTCATACTGTTCCTTCTACTTTAGCTGTTACAGAGAAAAAACAAATAGGTTCAGGAATAGTTGCTGCAGGTTTGCAGGAAGAGACTGGAAAAGTTGCTATAGGTTCTGAGACAACACTGTGGCATAACAGACTTGGGCATATGAGTGAAAAAGGTATGAAGGTATTTCATTCTAAGAAAGTTTTACCAGGTCTGAAATGTATTAATATAGATTTTTGTGAAAGTTGTGTGTATGGAAAACAAAAGAGAGTTAGTTTTCTCAAGGATGGGAAGCAAAAGAAAAATAAAAAATTGGAGCTTGTGCATACAGATGTATGGGGACCAGCTCAGGTATCTTCTCTCGGTGGCTCTCAGTATTATGTTACATTCATAGATGATGCAACTAGGAAGGTCTGGATTTATTTCCTTAGGCAGAAATCTGATGTATTTGAAACATTTAAAAAATGGAGAAGCTTGGTTGAGAATGAGACGGGTAACAGATTAAAATGTCTTAGATCTGATAATGGCGATGAGTATTGCAGCAAAGAATTTGAAGATTATTGTTCCTGTAATGGAATTCGTAGGCAGAAAATAGTTCCAAGGACTCCACAGGAAAATGGAGTGGCTAAATGCATGAATAGGACAATAATGGAGCATGCAAGAACTATGAGATTGTATGCTGGGCTGCCTTTAAATATGTGGGCAGAGGCTGTCAACATTGCTGTATATTTAATTAACAGAGGTCCTTCAGTTCCCTTGGGCTATGGTATTCCAGAGGAAGCATGGATAGGCAAGAAGGCGAGTTATTCTTTTCTGAAAACCTTCGGATGTGAAGCATTTGCACATATAGATTCTGAAAATAGAACCAAGCTGGATGCAAAATCAAAAAAGTGTACCTTCGTTGGATATGGCATTGATGAATTTGGTTATAGGTTTTAGGATTTTGAAAATCAAAAAATTGTGAGAAGCAGGGATGTTATATTCAATGAGAAGGTGTTGTACAAAGATTAGTTGCAGTAGCATGAGAAGAAAGAAAAGGATTATGTGGCGCTGGATGATACTCCAAATAGTAATGTTCCAGTGGTTCCTCATGCTCCGTAACAGCAACCAGAAATACCACAAACTCCAGTGAATGTTAGACGGTCAACAAGGATAAGTAGACCTCCTGAAAGGTTTTCTCCCTCTTTGTATTCTATTTTGTTAATAGATGCTGGTGAACCAGAAGGGTATGATGAAGCTATGCAGGTGGATACACAGGTTCAGTGGGAGCTTGCAATGAAAGAAGAAATGGACTCCTTGCTGAAAAATCAGACTTGAAAATTATGTAAGTTACCTGCAGGTAAAAAGGCTTTACCAAATAAATGGGTTTACCAGCTGAAAGAGGAAGATGGAGGTAAGCAAAGATTTAAGGCTAGGTTAGTTGTAAAAGGATTTGCACAGAAAAAGGGCATTGATTTTGATGAGATATTTTCTCCGGTTGTCAAGATGACTTCTATTCGTACTGTTTTAAGTATTGTGGCTGCTAAAGATTTGCATTTGGAACAGCTAGATGTGAAAACTGCCTTTCTCCATGGTGATTTGGAGGAGGAGATATATATGGAACAGCCCCAAGGATTTGAGGTCAAAGGTAAGGAGAAACTGGTGTGCAGATTGAAGAAGAGTTTGTATGGCCTGAAACAAGCACATCGATAATGGTATTTGAAATTTGACAGTTTTATGGCTGAGCAAGGCTAAAACAGGTGTAATTCTGAGCATTGTGTTTATTTTAAGAGGTTGGATAATGACATCTACATTATTTATGTTTATATGTTGATGACATGCTTGTAGCTGGGTCTAACATGGATCACATAAGAGAGTTAAAACAGCAGTTAGCACGGTCATTTGATATGAAGGATTTGGGGGCAGCAAAACAAATCCTTGGTATGAAAATTTGCAGAGATAAGAAGAATAGAAAATTGACTCTATCTCAGGTTGCTTATGTTGAAAAGGTGTTGCAGAGATTCCACATGGAGAATGCAAAAGCTGTCAATACACCTTTGCCTAGTCATTTGAAATTGACCAAGAAGATGTGTCCTAAGACACAAGAGGAGGAAGAGAAAATGTCCAAGGTACCCTATGCTTCAGCTATAGGAAGTTTAATGTATGCCATGGTATGCACCCGACCGGATATTGTACATGCTGTAGGAGTCGTTAGCAGATATATGAGTCATCTCGGATTAAAGCATTGGAATGCGGTAAAATGGATTCTTAGATATTTGAGAGGTACATCCAATAAACACTTATGTTTTGGGGGCTCTAATACTGATTTAGCAGGTTATGTAGACTCAGATTTGGCAGGGGATATTGATACCAGGTGGAGTACTACAGGTTATGTCTTTACTGTAGGTGGAACAGTAGTGAGTTGGATTTCCAGGTTGCAAAAGGTGGTTGCTTTATCCACCACAGAGGCAGAATATGTAGCTGCAACAGAGGCAAGCAAGGAGATGATATGGCTGCAATCTTTCATGAAAGAATTGGGCACACAACAGGTTAACAGTTATTTGTTTACGGATAGCCAGAGTGCCATACATCTTGCAAAGAATTCTGCCTTGCATTCAAAGACCAAACACATACAGTTGAGGTATCACTTCATTCGGTCAGTGTTGGATGATGGACAGTTACAGATGGCAAAGATACATACAGATGACAATCCAGCAGATATGTTTACAAAGGCAGTGACAAGGGAGAAGCTGAGCTCCTCTTCAGCTTCGGTTGGTCTTCTAGACTGAAAACAACAAAAATAGAACAGCAGAGTCCAGGGTGCTTATTTCCAGTGGGAGCTACCGGGTCAGTGGTGTTATGATCAGTCTCCAAGTGGGAGATGATATGGTGTGGAGTCTGATCAGTCTCCAAGTGGGAGATTGTTGTTATATGGAGCCTAATCAGACTCGGAGGTTATATTTACCCCACTTTTATCTGCACGGTTTCCCCCCAAATTCCTATGGGGTCAAGGGGCAGCGCCCCTTGCGGGGTCTAGGGGCAGTGCAGCGGTATTGAGTTGCAGGGATTGCTAATTGTAATAAAAAAAAAGCTTGATAAAAGCAGCTAAGGGTTAGGGTTTTTATATTTGTATTGTAGCATTTTGCAGCGGTATTGAGTTGCAGGGATTGCTGATTGTAATCGGTTTGATTTACTGGATAATAATATTGGACTCTCTGTTTGGTGGATGTAGCTCGAGTTTGGGTGAACCACGTTAAAACTTGTGTCTCGCTATTATTATTTTTGTGTATTTCCATTTCTCTGTTTAATCTTTATTTGCATTTAATTGATATCTTCTGCCGACTAACCCTAACATGAAGGAGAAAATGACAAGCTTTAGCTCAAGAAAATTTACCTCAAGAAGAAAACATTCCACCAACAACTATTCAATCAAATGAAGAGCTAAAGGTAAATGAAATACAAGATGAATCTTTAAAGTGGGCCATAATACCTTATGTACCACCTACCTCAGAGGAAAATAGGAAAATGATGACTTGATGAAAGATGATCGCTAGCAGGTAAGTATTTCTCACTTAGCCATGATTAACGTAGCACCTTTCTAAGATGCTCTCAAGAGTGGCCTTCTCATATGTGTCATGTTGTGTTCCTCCATGATGTTTTAAATGTTTGTTTAGGTCCCCTTGGACGACCCTTGATACTCTTGTAAGGTCAAGTGTACAATGGGACCGCCTCTGTCATAACATTCTTCTATTTGTATCTCAATTATTCTATTCTCCTCTCTCCTCTTTGTTATTGTTGTGTGTTGTGCCTTGGGGGCATAGCATTGTAGAGGGTGTTTTGGAGGCATCCTCCTACATGGTGTTCCTAAGTCAATTTGTCTCCTCTCTCTTTTTTATTATTTCCATTCTTCTGTGGCTCTACTAGTCGGCGGATGATGATAACAAATAAATACTGATACAGACTATGCATCCCTTCAGCAAGAAAGCAAAAATGGACCCAGTCCATACATGAAGATGGGATTGATATAATTTTGACGCTTGGCTAGTAGAATCACTTTTGTGATGTGATCATATGTCGTGTTGTGAAGAATCTTGTAACAATCCTTTACAATACTCTAATCTGCTCTAGGCACTTTGATATGTTTTGTGTCTCACCTTGTGCTACACTCGGTTCTAAGATACCTAAAGTATAACCTCGCGACTATACTTGGTCTTGAACCCACAAGTATAGCCTTGGCTTGTTTATGTGATATGTTTTTATGCATGAATATTGTTTAGCATTTGGTACTAATGTGCGTTATTTTTAGAAACATTCGGTGATCGTAAGCACATGTCACCTTGGGGCATGAGCTTTGTGAAAGCTCTTGTTTCCTTGCATGTTTTCAACTTTACCTTAAATGTGATTGCTCTTGGCAAGATGATTCAACCACTTTAAGGTGGGGGCATATTATGTGTGTTTTCCTTAGACATTGAGATATAATGTGTTTGACAAGCTTATGAACTTTGTTGTGTGTGCTTCCTTTTCACTGTAAGGCATCTTTGTGATGTGGGTGGGGTTGTACACTTTGTGACCATGCTTCCTTTTCACTATAAGGCATCTCTGTGATGTGGGTGGGGTTATACACTTTGTAAGCATGCTTCCTTTTCACCATAAGGCATCTCTGTGATGCAGGTGGGGTGGCATTTTAAATGCCCTTATGCAAATGGTGGGATGGTGTAACTCTTGATCTAGTTGCACATCATTTCAAAGTCCTCATCACAAGACAGGGTGGGTCTTGAGTCATTCATCCTTAAGCATGTCTTTGGCAGTTGTGGTAGCATAGCTCAACTGTCAGGTGTGTTTGAAATGTGTTTTAGATGGTGGGACTTAGCAATAAGCTCCTTCCCATCACCCATGTTTATCGTGCATAAGACATATAGTGTGTGTAGTGCCCCTCCATTCTCATTTTGGATGTGCAGATAGTCTGGCCAAGGAGCATGAAGATGAAGGTAAAATAATAGGAATATTTAGGGTATGTTAGATAGTTGATGTTATGCATTATATGATGTTGGTAGATACTACATTCATGTTGGTGACATTCCTGATTATCATCATGTGTGGTTTCATATGATAGTTAGCATGTTTTATTGATAATCCTTGTTGCAACACTGATAATTTATATGCTCTGACATTGTTTTACATTCAGGTGATTATGATGTTGTTCTTACTATGATTGTCATATGTTAGAATTGATTTTTATGCGACTAATTTTGTATTATAGGATGATCTGATTATTGTGTGGTGTGAAAAGAGACAATGTCGTACCACTCATTCATGAGCGTCTGACGATGTTGTGATTCTCTTTCACTCCGTGACCATTTTATATTTATTATACTTGTGCATATACTGTGTTGTGTGTTGCAGGTTGCAAGTACCAGGCATCGACTCCACCTGAATTGACAGGTCTGAGTGTGCCTTAAACCCAATGGAAACTGTTGAACGGAGATAACATATGGTCCCTTAGTTAGCCATCATCCTTGAAAAGGATGAGTATCCAGCTTTGCACCCAGTCAGTGTTGTCTGTATGGGCATGATAGTTAGTCGTTATCATTGTGGTCATGCTTTTCGATCGTGCATAGTGTCAGGTATTGTTTGGCATTTAGGTTATTTTATTTGGAATTGTTTGATTAATGCTTTGGTTAATTGTTGCATTAAAATAAAATTAGTAAGTTAAGAAGGCACGTTTGATAAATAAATAAATATAGATGCTTTTATGTAAATTTAAGTTTATGGGAAATTATATTATATTGTATTTTACGGTCAATAAATAATAATATTTATAATGAGGAAAAATAAAGTGTTATTAAAACAGGAATATTAAAATGAAAATATTTTATAAACAAGTAAATGTATTGTTAGTGGCAATAAAAATAAATTTATAATATTTATGAGTTGTCATAAAAACTTATATATATATATATATATATATATATATATATATATATATATATATATATATATATATATATATATATATATATATATATATATATATATATATATATATAACAAATTCTAAAATAAATAAAATCAGAGAGAGATTATTGTTTGGTTAAAATAGCAAATTGTAAGAAAGTACTAAAGGCAGAATCTATTGCCATTATAGAGGGAATCTTAGAAATAATTGCTTCTTTTCAGTAATAGACTAATTTTAGTAAGTAGAAAGAAATTACTTTTTGAGAGGAAGTAATAAAGGCATAATTTATTACCTTTAATAAGGAGAATCTTCTGGAAGAAATTATGGGGGTGGTTATGATGGTGACAGGTTGTCATTGATGTCAAAAGTGTGTTCATATCAGGAGGAGATGGTGCAATGCAAGAGTTGCCATAGTTGTTGTTCAAAGAAGATCTCAGTTGGCTTATGACTTATTCTTCATGTTGAGTTGGTCACAATGTCATCTGTGGTAATGGCATATCACTCTTGGTTCATGCAATGGAAGTGGCATTCTCTGCTCAGTTCATCAGTGACATTCACATACTATGCAAGCAGTTTCAAATCAGGGCAAGGTTCTTGTTTGAATCACATGACAAGGAGGTAAAATGGCAATGGGTTTAACACCTAACAAATATTCAACAAGGTGCTTCATTTTGTCTCAGGACATAGTAATATCATCAGGGATGGATAAGTTACAAAGTTGTTTTTTAACACATGATGATCAACTGGACAATAGTGTACATGACAATGGAAGGTAATGGGATTTGCAATGCTCTCTGTCTACCTTGATGATCATGCCATGAGAGAATCAGGATTCTCATATGTTGTTATGCTTCATGCTATGATGATCTCATTCGATGTTTGGTGGTCATAAAGTGATAGAGTTACTGATGTTTGTTTATGTGCTGAGGAGTTCGTCTCAGAAAGATTTTAACTCTACCAATGATCTCATTTTGTTTTGTTCTTTCATACTCCAAGGTTTTGTATGTCTTAATGCTCTAAGAAACCCTAGAACAAGGTTGTTTAAAACTGTCACATAAAGAAGTTACCCTTTTGCTCTAATTGATCAGTGACTTGTTAGTGCAAGTCATACAACTAAAGTTGACCTGTTAGTGGGGTATTAAAACATTATGGGGACCGGCCCCTCCTCTGCTCATCACCAATGGAATCGGTCTTTACCACTTGTGAATAGGTCGACAAAACTACAAAAGGTTTTATTTGTTTTGGAGAAAGCACGATTTAAAAATAAAAGACTTTCAAATCTTGAGGTGAGCGGGCATTATAAAGAAAATACATCAATGGGGTTCATGTTTTTTAGAAAAAGAGCATCAAATTATTTTTAGAAAGCATAGTTTATAGTTTATAAAGCTTCTAAGGTGGAGCCCGATTTCTTTGGAGGAGATTTTATGTTTTAAAAAGGGCATCATTCACAAAAGACCATTGATTTGTTTTGCTTGAGTTTCTATATTCGAAGGTTGCTATTTGTGGAGCACGAGTTGTAAGAAAAACATTGAATGCTTTTATGTATTAGAAAATGAATGATATTAAAAGGAGGGCATTAACATAAGAAACCGACCTTATGTGCTTTTGTGCTTTGATTCTCATTTAAGAAGGGAGCCCGATTAAAAGGTGGTGATTTTTTTCAAGGAAAAAGCAACTTTCTTAAGAAGATTTAATTCTAAATCTATCTCCTCTCGTGGATATGAAGACAAAAGATGGAATCTAACATAGACATTTATTTGTGAATAGATTTATTTTGTGAGCCATTATAGTTTCTTCTTGGTACTAATTTAGATGATGAAAAAGATTGTTTATACACAGATGTTTGTAAATTGAAGAGTCTTGTTGAAAAGAAAATGAAGGATTTAAAGAAGATGAAAAAGATTTTGTCAGAGAGAAGATGAAAAGATTAAAAAATCTTTGAAGATTTCTTGCAGGTTATAAACACGGTGGATATGAAGAGATTGGAGAAATATTTTGTGGTTGTTTTAATTTTCTTTAAGAAAAGGATTTGTGGAGATGAAGAGTTTTTATTTGCAGGGGAGTTGAAGAAAAGGAAATTGAAAAGGTCTCAAACATGAAAGGATAAATCATTTTCTTCAGATCATAGAATATGAAGGGTTATTTTGATGCAACTTCATAATTGGATAGAGATGAAACATATAGAAGATGAAAGGTGAAAAGACATTCAACTTGTATAAAATTGTTTTTCAGGTGCATTGATTGTATGTCTTGTAAGATAGAGATGAAACATACAAAATGAGGCAGTTAAATGAATCATAATACAGGATTGATAAGCAGTGTTGTTGTGTGGATCCGCATGTAGCGTTGAATATGTTTTGAATATCCTCTTGAAGAGAAAATGCAGATGTTAAGTTTTGTATGTGATTTGAGTTGTTGAGAAGTATGGTGATATGACAGACACAAGAAGTGATTTGTATTGAAACAGAGAAACCCTCTGAGTTCTTGTTTTCAGATTGTTCTGAATTAGGGGTTGGTGCTCCTTGAAGTTGATGCTTCTAAACATTGTTGCCAGTGAGGCACATAGTATGCCAGTGAGGCTTGTAGGTCAGTGAGACCTCTCAATTGTCAGTGAGACATAATATTCAGCCAGTGAGGCTTTGTAAGAAGTTTTTAAAGTTAAGCCAGTGAGGCACTTCATGAGTGGTTTTTGTACCCTTGAGGGTTTTCCACTCGGTAAAAAGCTTGTGTCATGCTTCTCATTGATTTCTTCTCTGTGTGTGCACATTAATGGTTTGATTATGTTTTTGTTTACATCTGTTATTGTAAGTCTTGTGCATATAAACTCAACAGATCATTAATGTATTCCTTTCTATTTAGAAAGCTTGCAAAAAGTTGTAAAATGTTTGAACTAATACAACACTGATTCACCCCCCCTCTCAGTGTTGTCTTGGACTCCTACAGGTTATGCATGCTCAAATTTATTTTGAAATCTGAAGATATAATTTGGGGAAAGAGTGTGCATTTAAAGGAGGAGAATATGTTTTATGTTTTCATTTATCTCTCTCTCAAAAAGTTTTTATTTTGGCACCATAAACCATGGCTTCGAGAAGAAAAGACTTGGGGAAAAATGGATGCGAGCTGAGAATTTTGTGAAGATATGATAGAAGTAATATTCCAGGTATGGATTGAGATATGAATCTGATTTATTGTTGCATTAGATTTAGTGAAATGAATTTGTAATATGCAAGCTTTATATTATTTTGTGAATTCTCTTCTACATATTCTGAACCCACTCTATTGTGCTAGCCATAACTTTACTTTTCCGCACTGGGTTCCTCTAAATTTTTTATATATGGTGCATGACCTAGTTTTCTAAATCATATCCAAAAATCATCCTTACCCAGTTTGTTTGTTTGGAGATATGAATATTTTGTGACTGTCTATTTCTCACCCATTTCGTCTCTATTTTAGCTATATGTTGCATTAGCCATAACTTTAGTTTTATGAACTGGGTTCCTTTAAATTTTTTATATATGGTGAAAGACCTAGTTTTCTAAATCAATTTCAAAAATCATCCTTACCCAGTTTGTCATTTTGGAGATATGAATATTTTTTGACTATCTATCTCTCACCCATTTCGTCTTTGTTTTAGTAGTTTGTTGCGTTAGCCATAACTTTAGTTTTACAAACTGGGTTCTTCTAAATTTTTGATATATGGTGCATGCCCTAGTTATCTAAATCATATCCAGAAATAAACCTTACCTAGTTTGTTATTTTAGATCTATATGAATATTTTGTGACTGTCTACCTCTCACCCATTTTGTCTCTGTTAAAATAGTTAGTTGCATCACCAATAACTCTATTTTCAAATTGAGTTCTCTGAAATTTTTCAACAAATTCATTTTGTGTATATCATACAATCATTGATTTCCATCATATGACTCTCTTTGATGCATTCTACTAATTAGTCTATGTGCCCTGTCTATGCTTTCACATTTTGCATTGCTAGTAGCTTCTAAAGCCTTCTCAACAAATTAATTTTGTGTTGATCTTGCAATCACTGATATCCATGATATCCATGAGATGCCGTCCCTTTGAGACATTTGTCAAAAACATTATCTTAGCAGTTCCAACAATTATACCTGATAAGAATTCCTCCACCGTTATGATTTGAAGGATGTCCTTACCCGTTCCAAAAGCTCCCATTTTGGTGAAGGCTATTAGGGTGCTGGCAAAGGTTGCCGATCTAGTTTAAACTTGCCATTCGCATTTGTTGGAAAGTTTCTAAAGCCTCTTCAACAAATCCTCTTAGGCAATGAAGCTTGTCAGTGTCTAAATAAATTCATCCACTTTTCCTTTCATTATTCATGTCATGCGTTTATCATAATTTATATTCTTAACATATCTCGTGTCTATAATAAGGATTGCATTTAAATAATTATTGTTTTTAAATTGTATGGCTTAGGGTTATTTGCATGTTGTTCAAAATTATTTTAATTAAATGAAACTAAAATAAGTCTTGGGAACTATTAGTTAAAATATTGTTACTCGTGGACTCTTATATCTTATGATCATAAAATTAACTATTACTAGAGGTTGGAATATAATAGCTCTATATTGTTGAGGAAGATTCACTTTATGATTGCTAGATGATTGATCATGATTCAATTAATGTTACATTCCTCAAGACCCATAATTAGTACATTATGTCATATGTCACAATTGTGGTGTTGTATTTGAATTATTGATGAAGGATCTTAGTTTGGTCTATTAGGTGATGATGTGCATTTGAGAGTGAATGTGATGTGAGACCATAATGTTTAGTGTGTCAAGTGTTTGTGTCATTTGGGAAAGTTGATTCCAGAGGCCAAGAGGGGTAGTCGTGCGTATGACTCTTGTGATTGTGTAATCTTGCTAATGGTTGAATATGTATTGGTTATATGTTGACTTCCCTCTGTTTATGGATTCATGTGGTTATGATGATTGTGTAAGATGGATAATGCCTTGCTTAGTGTACCTATTCATGTGGTTATGATGATTGTGCAAGATGGATAATTCTTTGCTTAGTGTACCTATTCATGTAGTTATGATCACTGTGCAAGATGGATAATGCCTTGCTCAGTGTACCTATTCATGTGGTTATGATAAGTATGCAAGATGGGTAATGCCTTGCTCTATGTAATGTGAAATGATGTATATTTTGTGTTGTAAATGTATCATGATGAGAAATGTGATAGTTCATGCTTGAGTTTTGTTTTGGGCTTTGAGAATCTAGATGCAGTGAAGGGGGAGTGGCTTTCAATGTGGGGTCGGTGCCCAAAGTGGCTTGTCAGGGTAACCCATTAGAAGTTATTAATCCAGTGATAACTTAATAATAAATTTAGAGGGTTGGGTAGTTTTCACACTAATCAAGATAATTGGATGCCTCACTCATGCCTGTAGTGCTCGTTCAGGCTAAGGATGAGATGAGAAGGCCGTGGTTGGCAAAATCAACTTCCTTGTCCTCATGAAAGGAATGTTGGTTCCGTATGTGTCACCCTATGGGGCTGGCATCTAGTGAGAGACTGTTAGGGTAACCATAGATGGGGGTTGATGCCTAGCAAGAGACTGTCAGGGTAACCCATGGATGGGGGCCGATGTCTAGCTAGAGATTGTCAGGGTAACCCATGCTAGGACCATGCGATGACACTTATCCCTACTACAGTCTAGCATTCTCTAGTTGTGTTTTCCCTTTGTTTTGTGAATGCCTCTGGAAGCATTGTTTGAGTTGCTTGTGATGTTCATACTGACCAATGTTGTATTGGAGTCATGTGTAGTCCTTGCATTTGTTAGCCTATTGTGTTCTTGACTATTGCTTAGTGGGACCTTATTGTTATCTCCTAGCACGGGGAGTGGAGCTTAGGGTTCCATGTGGTCAGGTGGTTGTGCTTTTATCTCCATTGGTTTCCCTTGCTAGTGTTTGTGTGCAAGAAAGACGTACCTTGTGTGGCAGATTTTAGATCTTATTCTAGTTTGAGGAGATAGAAACTTATGTTCATGTTTCAATTTTGTATATCAATAGAATCATGTACTATTATCTTGATGTATGTACTCCAATGTAATCTGGATAGCGATATTGTAAATAATGTAATGTTGTACTCTCTTGTAAAGGAACTTGTTTATGTACTTGTGATCCTTTATACAAGACCTTAATGATTACTTATCTGATGTTATAATATGGAAATGTATGTGTTTATTCATTTGATGCAATTAGATTTAGAATGAACTATGGTTGTTAGTTAATTCATAATGTTCGTTAGATCTTGTTTTAGTTTGTTAGTAATGCAGCCGTGGAACCCTAGAGGATAAAGCTTAATTTAAATGTTATGAATAAATATATGATTATTGTTATTTCTTTCATTTTTTTAAAAAAATATTTGTCCTTTTTGTAAGCTTAGTTATGTTATCCTCTGGGTTCCTTGGTGGGGTGTTACAGTGTGTCAATGCCATGATATGCGATGCTTGTGTATTCTGTGTGTCTTCCTTGCGTGTTTGTTGTGTTTTCCCCCATATGTGGTCTAAAGGCGTGTAGCGATGAGCTCCCTCCACATTTAGGTTTTGTTTTGCATGTTTTCCCCTTATGTGGTCTAAAGGTGCTTAGCGATGAGCTCCCTCAACATTCAAGTTTTGTTTGGTGTGTTTTATGGTCTAAAGGTGCATAGAGATGAGCTCCCTCCGCACCCCCTAGTTAAGATTTGTTTTAGTTGTTAAATCAAGTCTTCTCTTCATGTATACTTTGTGTATTGCGTGACTTCTCTCATGTCTTCCTCGTGTATTGCATGCTTCTCACTATCTTCTCTATGTTTTGTGTGCTTCTTACTATCTTCCTTGTGTTTTATGTGTCTGTCATGTGTCTTCTTGTGCTTACCTGAGATTGGGGCTAGAAATGGTCCTCCAAGATTTGGGTATGCTTTAGCTCTATGTGCTTGGTGTGTTTGATGTGTTTGAAGTGCTTCGACCATACTTTAATGAATGTACAGATCGTAAGATCATACACACATTAAAGTGGGGGCTAAATGTTATGGAGTAAAAGGTGGACACATGCCTTTTTACCTCCTAGATTAGCTCCTAGGTCCCCATGTTAACATTATGCAAGTTAAATATTCATCCCGATGTAAAATCCACTAAAACCCATATCAAATGGGAACTAGGGGCCCATCTTGATCCTTTATCCTGACCCAAAAAGAGCCTCGGGACTTGGGCACTAGTGCCCAAGTCCACGTCCACTCTATTTAGCTAGGGGAAATTTCAATGTATGTCAGCTTGGGCCCTCTCAAAAGGTTTCCCTTTGTCGGCTCTTTTGATATAATTTATGAATGTTAGAGGGAAAGCATATTTAAATAGGTTTATGTCTTCATTTTGAAAGAAGATGGATAATGTGAACTTACAATCTTAGAGCAAAGAGCATTCAAGGTATTCATTATGTTTGCTAGAGTAGAATTGTGTTGTCATTATGTTTGTTGTTGCAGATTTGGAATCATCATCCATCTCCTCATGATTTGAAGGATCTTCATCTCTATGAGGGTTTCACCTCCAAGGTGACATAATTTGTGCTTGAATCATTTCATTTTATCATTGATTTAGCCTCTATCCTACAAGGATACGCACTCTCTCTACCAACAGTGTTTGGAAGACTTGAATGTCCTTCTAGGGCCTGACCGAAGCAAGCTCCTAAACAACACAACCCCCAAACCCCTCTTCTTCTTGTGTGCAGGTTAGAGGTGCGAAGATTGAAGAAGTGTAGGTATAATAAGGTTGTGCAAGGGAAAGGGTTCAGGGGTTCAAAAGAATCTTGTGAATATTCCTTCATAGAAGACTAGGGCGCTAGCCCCAAAGTCCTGTCGACAAATTAGAGTCTGGACTTGGCATCAAAAGATTGTTTGCAACATTCTCTAGTTTTGAGTTCTTGGAAAATCCAACTTTTTGGACTTGGGTGCTAGCCTCGTCATCCTCAGACTTTTCAACTTCTGGGATACAAGTCTTGACATCTCTCTAATCCTCCCTGTGCATTTACTTTCTGGGTTTTCAGTCGTGTTCAGTCTGTTATTAGCTGATTGTTCTAGAAATAGTGTTTGTGGCTTAATTGACCTAGGGTTTAAAAAAATCACTTGATCTAATCTATTCTTTCCATAGCACTCCTGAGCACAAAATCAATAGTTGAGTCCTCTTCCTCCTTGTAGTGACTTGGCTCGGTTTTGTCCTTGAATGTTATTGTGAAAGGATGGTTTGATTTGCATGCATCTTATTTTACATCATTCCTTCTTTTTACCAATTAACAGATCTATGCAAAGTTGGAGAAATTGGCAAACATGGTATTTTCCATATTCAAGACATTTACTTAGTGGTGTGGAAAAGGGGGAAAATATAATTATTTCTCTACCATCATAGTGAAAAGTTGGCAATTGCTTTTGGTTTGTTAGACACACCTCCTATAACAACTATTAGAGTTGTTAAGAACCTTCAAGTATGTGTTAATTGTCACAATGCAACAAAGTTTATCTCCAAGATTGTTGAAAGCAATGCAAATTATTTGCACCATTTTAAGCTAGGAGAATGGTCTTGAGGAGATTATTGGTGATACTAAATGAAGTGATTTGAAAAATAGGCTCATACTATAATAATGTGCACCATGTCAAACCTGCACTAATAATGAAGGAACAAGGTTGTACTTTTAGTTACTAGAAAAAATTGGTTTTGTTTTTGTTTTGAGTATTTCACAATCTAGACTATGATGTTGGCTTCATAAAATTAATGCATAGATTGCAATGGAGATCACCACTTATATACATTGTTGAGGTATCTATCAAAGATTTATTTTATGATGACATGGATGTTTAATTGAACCATTTTCATAAAACCTACATATGTTAGTTTTCATTAAACCTACATGAGATTAGGGTTATGAGGGTTTATGATAGTTTCATCAATAGCTTTTTCATAGTTAAAACACAGAAAAAAATTACTTGCATGCCCTAAGGTTTTAAGAAGAATCTAAGTTATAATTTTGTTTAGGGATAGTGAGGCTTTGGCATAAAAATTAGTGAAAGAGAAGGTTTTCAACAACCTAACCCTGATATGTTCAAGGATTTTCGGCCTATAAGTCTCTGTAACACCTTCTACAAAATATGCACTAAGTTGTTGGTTTTCAGATTGCAACCTTATCTGGATAAGATCATTTCCCCCACGCAAAAAGGTTTTGTCCCTGGCAAGCAGATCTTGGATGCTATTCTTGCTACTCATGAGACTATTCATTCCATGGAAAAAATTCAGATACCTAGCATGGCTCTCAAGCTCGACATCTCTAAAGCTTACGACCGGGTTTCTTGGTAGTTTCTGTTCAAAATTCTTCACAAATTTGGTTTTAATAATAAACTCCTCCTTCTTGTCAAGGAAGTTGTTACTATTGCTAAATATTCGGTCCTTGTGAATGGTATCCCAAGAGGGTTCTTCTCCCCTTCTAGGGGGATTCGACAGGGAGACCCTCTTTCTCCCTACCTTTTTATTATGATTACTGAGGCGCTGGGTAGATCATTTTTACAAAAGGTCTCTTCTAAAGTTATCACTGGGATTAAACCTACCACCTCTCTTACACCTTTGATGATCCAACAGTTTGTGGATGATACTATTCTATTTGGCATTTCTTCCGTGGTGGAGGCTTCTGCTTGGAAAAGGTTACTGAATGAGTATGCTAAGGCTTTTGGGCAACATATAAATTTTTAGAAGAGCAATGTTTTTTTCTTCAATACTCCTGATGATCTTCAAAGAAAAATTGTCAAGATCCTTGGTTGTGCTGCTACTAACCTCCCTTATGTTTATTTGGGCCTACCCCTCACTGTTAAAGATGTCACTCCTGCCTTTTGGCACAACATTATTGAAAGAACTCAGAGAAAGCTCATGGGTTGGAAAGGCAAACTTCTCAGCAATGCTGGGAAACTTCAACTTTTACGAGATTCCCTTCAAGGCATCCCCACGTACTTCCTATCTCTTTTAAAGATGCCTAGATACCTAGCTAAAAAACTGGAGCAGATACAAAGGACTTTTTTATGGACTAATATGGAGGAAAAGAAAAGGATTTCTTTGGTCAAGTGGGAGTAGGTCCGCTATCCTACATCTCATGGGGGTCTTAACATCAGGACTGTCCAACACATGAACAAAGCCCTGCTGTCCAAGGTAATGTGGAACTTCATCAACAAAAATAAAGATTGGGGAGATATTATGAAGGCCAAGTATCTCAAAGATTTTGATAGTTACTTGGTACTTGTTCAAGAAGGTATTCCGCCAGGTTCTGCCATTTGGAACAAAATGCTTAAAACTAGGAGTATCATTAGAAAATGAATGAGATGGAAATTAGGGGACGGTTCTCTCATCAACTTTTGGGAAGACCCCTGGTTAACTAATCATGCTCTCTCAGCCCAAATTGATAATAAAGATATTGTTGCCTTGGCCAAGCAATTTTTTGGTTCTAAAGTTAGTAATTACCCTACCCATAACCATGGGTTTAAAAGGTGGAAGAATCTGTTACAATGTACCATGAATAACCCTGAGTTTCATCAGAAACTGAATATGTTTCAATAATTAATGATGGATATCAGACTTCCCTTATTCCCTCAGAAGGATGAACTCTTGTGGTATGTTGACAAAAAAGGGAGGTTCTCGGTAAAATCTGCTTACCTTCTGTTGGTGGAGGATGTCAACAAAGATGAGATATGGGAGAAAGTCTGGAATTGTAAAAGTCTCCCTAAAATCAATTTCTTTTGGTGGACTGCCACCCATAATAAAATTTTGACTTAGGATAACCTCCAACGTAGAGGGTTGCATCTTGTCAACAGATGTGTTCTTTGCTGCAATCAAGAAGAAACTGTGGCACATCTCCTCATTCATTGTGTTTATGCCTGTGAAGTCTGGAACAGAATTCTAGAAAATTTGGTATACAATGGGCTTTTAATAGAGAGATTCGTGATTGTATTGCCAGTTGGAATGTTCCCCTTAAACACCCTTGGTTGCAGGAATTGTGGAAGCAGACCCTTCCTTCCCTTGGGCGGGCCTTGTGGAAAGAAAGAAATAATAGGATTTTTCGGGACACTCATAGGTCCCTGATGCAGGTTTGGATCTCTTTATTTAAGGCTATTGTTGAAAATGTTTCTAATATTAACATTAAACCTGTAGATCAACCTTTGACCAAACAGGAATCTTGGGTGGCTTCTAACTGGGGTTTGCTTAACCAAATCCTGGCTTTTGATGATACGAAACTTTAGAAAAGACTTAATACTATTTGGGCCCAACTTGAGCCGGGGTGGTTGAAACTTAATTTTGATGGTGCTGCCAAAGCTGATGCTTGCGCCAACGGAGGAGGTATAATAAGGGATGAACATGGTGATCTCGTTGTAGCTTATGCCGGAGGAATTAGAAAGCACTCTAACAACATTGCTGAGGCAATGGCCCTCCTCTAGGGTCTCAAAGTGGTGATCTCTTTGGGGATTAGCCATCTTCACATACAAGGTGATTCTAAAATCATTCTAGATGCGGTTACTGGTCTCTCTACTTGTGGGTGGAAACTGAGTGACATTATATCTGATATACAAACCATTCTCCATGGCATCCCGAATGTCTCTTTCTCCCATACTTATAGGGAAGGCAACTCGGTTGCTGATGGTCTTGCCAACTTGGGTCAAAAGTTTCAAGTCTAGCGGGTTTGGCGCCAAATTAGCAGCATTCCTGGTCACATTGGAATGCTTATTCATAAGGAGAAGAACTCTATTTCTACATGATGCCTACTCAAGTGTCGAGTGATGAGGTGGCATGTTTTCCCACCCTATCTAGGCTTATGCATGACCCCCGTGCGAATTGGCAGCGGCATCTGTACTCCCTTCATGTGAATTTAATACTCATTATTTGGGTTGTGCTTGGGAACTTAAAGTGTCATGATTAGCGTCGGTTGGGGTTTGTTCACATGAATACCGCTTGGTTTCCTCAGAAGGGTACTCTACATTTTATTTGTCTTCTCCTGCTGGGTATTGCGGCGTGGGGTATCACTATGGGTGGCGAAAGAATTCGCACTGAACCAAACTCCTGTAGTGAATTCAAAGATAATGCCATTGTCTGGCATTACTGCAAGGAGGGGGGCATTATTCCGTTCCTGGAGTGCCTTAATGGGCATGATGAGTCATTATCCATCTAGTGTGCTTCTTCGTGGGTTGACAGACGGGTCACCATTGGCAGTGTCAGCTTTGAGTTCTCGGAGCAAAGTATTGTGGAGGCGACGGACTTATCCCTTAAAGGCATTAAGTTGCTGAGAAAGTTAAGGGTTTCGACTTACAGAACCAGAAGCTTTTCTTGGGTGACAGTGAAGAGCTGGTACCTTACCAGGGAGGGTCTGAAAGGGTGAAGCTTCCTCAGCCATGGGCGAACATGTGCTTTTTAATCATGAAGTATTTCACCTTAGAAGGCCATTATGCCAGGTTCTATTAATACCATCTTCCCCTGCTTAATCATTTTCGCAGAAACATGGCTGTTTGTTTCCCTTACTACTTGCTTTCTTCCTTAGAACACTCAGTTAAAAGGGTTCATAAGAATTTAACTGCCAGGCCTTTGGAGAAGCCTGTGCCCCTTCACCAAGGCCTCATTCACAGACTCTACTAGTTTCACTTGGCCCTGATGCCCCCTGCCACTCTCCATCACCTGGCTGTGGAACCCTCCCCCAATTCTCTGTTGGCTTCTATCAATTGTGATCCCCTTCACACTCCTGTGAATAATAGTCATGATGGCCCGAATTCAGTGATTGTGAAAACTAATACCCCCATCCCTGGGTCTACCTCTACCCCTAAGTTGAAGGACTTTGTTAAGTCTAGGAAGCGGCTTCATCACCTCTCTGAGCTGGCTGAGGAAGCGGCTATTCTTAGCTCCCTCAAAGATAGTTTGTGACCCCTAAAGGCAAAAACATGTTTGATGAGAACACTACTAAAAAGGCTAGAAAGGGCAAAGGGAAAAGCACAACCCTTGCTGTCAGACGCTCTACCAGAATTGCTGGAAAGCCAGCCCCCATGGTTAAACTTATAGACTACTCAGAAAGTAACTCTGAGGCTTCTTCTCACGGTGAGGAGGCTGAGAGTGATGATGATTTGAAGGTAATCTGCATGGATAATCCTGTTCCTAGGGAGTAGGTTGATGGCCATGACTCTCTGCAGAATGATTATAGGGACAGCCCCAAGAATGTGATTGGTACTGGTAGTGATAAAAATGAGTTTGACAATCAGAGCCCTGTGGAAGCCCAGTATGATACTGGTGAAGGAGAGGGGAACAAGAATGAGCAAAATCCTGCCAGTGCTGAAGAGGTGGAATCGAACAGTCAGTCTGTCCCCGAAGAGATCCATGATGATGATGACAAGGTTACTACTGAGGATGACATTGTGAATGAGGGCAGGGACATCAACTATCTTTTTGCTAAAGTGACTCAGTTAAAGGACAAGATGGTGGCTCTACAGCTCAAGCTGTCTACTCTGTATAAGTTCATTACCCGCATGCTGTGTAGGTCTTCCATGCTCAACTTAACCCTTTTGCAAGATATTCAACTCTTCTCCCAGGGAGCTGACAATGATAGAACCCAAGAGCTGGAAAAAGTTTTTGAAGTTCTTGCTAAAGACTTGGAGGACTCTATGTCCTAGTTGCCTTCGGCTGTCTTGTTGCTGGTTTTTTGCTGTTGCTTACTTTCTGCCGTTTGTTGGCTGGTGTTTCCTGGGTTTTGGTTCCAGGCTCTTTTTGTTTCCTGAGCCTGTGCTTTTACTTATGTAATCTCTGTTAAGGGTTTGGCCCCTTGTTTTTGCTGCCTGTTGTAATAAAAAACAATAGTCATTTCATACCTTTTCAAATGGTGAATTCTCTGTTGGAGTTAGTATCTGAAAGAGTTAGAGTTGGATGAATGCATCATGAAAGGAAATAAAATTGCAACAAGACTTTGAGACAACAATCTTGTTGATCCATCCTCTTCCAATTTTTAGGCAAAATCAACAATTTGTTGTTGCTTACACCAAGCATTATGACCCTAAGAAGAGGGAGATATGGTCAATAAGTGGTCAAATTCTTTGTAAACTTGACAACTATTGAAAGTATTTTCAATTTGCTATTGTATGAAGAAATTAAAGAAACTGACTTGAAGAAATGTAAAGAAATATGTAGTACAATAACCTTTAAATGTCAAAAACATGTCAATAAACATTGGTTGAAAGAAAGTAATAAATGTAATGAGTTCAAAGAAAATCTCCCAATCAACATCGCTGTACTCAATTGAGTGACAAGGTAATATGAAGCAAGAATGTTTAAGATGTAGATTTTCTATATCATGAGCATAATATACAAAAGGAAATTTTATTTGGATTGGGATATTTTAATCAATTATTGCATTTGTGGGAAATTGATAAATTTTGAGCAAATGCAAGGATTTCAAAATGTTTTCATATTTGGTTTATGCTTTTGTAAGACACGATATTTTTTTGAATTGTCAAGAGAAGGGTTATTTAACACCACTTGTATTTATACACATTTTCCATAGTTAGAGATTAGTGAATCCTTCCAATATTATTGCAAGGTCAATAACTCTTTCTTGATGCATTATGTTAGAAAGATGGATGAGCAACTCCATATTCAAATCTCAAAGCAAGCCTTGAGGTAGTAATTTTAGAGTGGGTATATTGATTAATGTAGTTTCCTACTTTCAAGTATATCAAGGTTTTTGGATTTTCTTATTTTCCCTACATGGTTCATAGGTATCCCAATGATCAGATTGTGCTTATAGAGTTTTATAAGAAGATTTAAGAGATTCACTTGTTCTTGAAGGATTGACATAAGCAAGCAATTGATTGCCCTATTCAATTGAGCATTTACAATTGTAAGCATTCCATTCATTCTAAGGACATAGGTGATGCAATGGTTAAATATAAGCTTAAGATTTTCTATGAAAAACATACTTATGATCTTTGTAGCCTCCTCTTTGAAATGTTAGGAAGCAAATTTCAACACATTACAAAATATAGAGGATATCTTGGCTAATTGTGATGGTGAGTATGAGGTGAGAAGAATAGAATATAGTTAGATGACTATAAAAAATATGGTATCTTTACTCTTTGAGGAAGTACCTAAATATGTTTCTCGCATCTCTCCTATTTATCCTCTTACATTCAAAATATGAGGTTTTGTCTCCACAATTTATAGTGGAAAATATTAGCAGCCTTTACTTGTGATCAATTAATTTTTCAAGGAGAGTACTTCTATCCTTGATATGACCAAACGAGTGATGGATAGAAGTAGAATGTTCTTATAGGTGAAGATGTCACTAAAAATTATAGAAAAGAGGTAAAATTTAGCTAGCTTTTCATGGTCTCTACAAATGAAAATAGTGTCTTCTTCATCTTCCTCGCTGATAATGCCAAATTTAGAAGTTGTTGGCCATGGTAGGAATAAAACAAAATAAAAAATTGAAGTTATCCAAGATATATGTTCAAAATGAAGTAAAAAATTTCCTAAGTTGAATTTGGTTGGTACAAAAGTTCAAAATCTCCTACTTGTGTGAAGTTAAATCTAAAGCCTAAGATTATGTCATCTATTTTGGCTTATGTTTCTCGCATCTCTCCTCCTATTTATCCTTTTCCTAGGACATCTTATTTTCAATCCTCTTCAATTGTACCTTTAAATGTTGCCTTGCATTATAAACTAAGACATCCTCCATTCCACCTCTCATTCCTTATCCACTTTATCTGTAAAGTCCTCACCTCCTAATGTACTTGTTCCTATTATTTATTTTGCCAAGTCATCTCCTATCATCACTATTCCTTCTCCTAGTCATCCTAGAAGATAAAAGTTGGAAAGAGGAGCACCGAAATGGATAATGTAATAAGTACATAGAAAGGAGCAGCTTATTCCTTCACATCAAATTGATTTTATAGAGCTTACCTCCATTCTTTTTGAATCAACACCTAAAAGGTTAAAGAAGTAATCTAGCATGAAGAGCACAAAATGATATTTGATCATTGGGATGACTATTCCTCTTAAAATAAAATTAGTGTAGGATGTCAAGCCCTTAGATTTCTAAGTGGTTAGGATGGATTTAGGAAAATGGTTGTGGAAAGGCAATGTCAACCTTTTTAATATAACTCCAAAAAATATTAAGGAAAGAGTTCTCAAGGATGGTGAGGATAAAGCTACGCTAAAACCTAAATAATATCTCAAGGAATTCATTACTCATCTCCTTTACCCCATATCAAGCTCCACAAGTTTTGTATCACAAATTTTACATTCCACAAAACTAGCAAAAGTAGTTAGACCAACTAGTCACACATGGAAAGAATATTGAGAAGTGGATTGATAAAAATTATCTACAAGGGTCTAATGTGCTTAATAGATTGCTTGATTTGTTACCTAGAGAAAAAAATATAAGGTGTGATATTTTAGAATTGGAGAATGACATGATGGGTAGGGTTTCAACCTACAAGAGTTTCATGAAAAAACTTAAACTTACTCATGCCCTTGGATCTTTAAAGTTAGTTATGATGGGTGTGGTGGAAATCATATAGAAGATCAAACATTTGCTTGCTTGGAGCATTATAAATTTTTAGTTTGGCTTCTTAATGAGGTCATCATCACATTGGGAGAATAAAAAGCTAGGTTGGATTAAATTAGACAACAAGATTCCTCTTTATTGGCATCTCTTTCATGTACTTTTGTTGAAGAAAAAGGCATAGTAGTTGAACACAAGGTGCAAGTTAAGTTTTGTACATTACTAAAGGATACGCAAGGAGGGGCTCAACATGTTGAGAATAAGGTTAGGTTGTCCACCATTCTTATAAATGTCTAGGATGGAAATGAGGAGGTGATTAAGACAGTGATAACCAAAAACCTTCCTCACTCAATAATTTTCTATTTAATATAATTTACTATCATTATTGGGGACAACATGGAGAGTTGCACCCAACTTGATACATCCAATGCCCACCTTTGGGAATCTTACAAATAGACTAATAATAGCCTCGATTAAACCTCTTACACGTTGTCATAATTTGCTAACATTAGACAATCCAATATTAGTTGATTCCTTACAACATGTAAGAGACTAATAATAAAAAATTCCTTACAACAATTCATAAGCTAATAATAAACTTGGCTACCCACTTTTAACTTGTTACCTTCCCAAGGTAAAACTCACATTATTACCGGTACTAGTAATAAAATAATAACCGTTGTCAGGTAAAAGCATAAACCTGTGCCACATTTTGGCCAACAGTACTGTATGAAACGAGCCGTTTTTGCTCGAGTCAGACTCGGGCGAGTTTGTTTCGCCCAAAACCAAATGGTGCCTACGTACTGCATATGTGTCTTGTACTTTTCGAGTGAGTCGTTATCGAGTGAGTCAATTTCACCTGAAACTAATGAATTAAAAACAAAAAATGGGGCATATTTCATTACATCGCTGACAGACAGCGATGTGCTCGAGACAACACACAGTTAGGGTTTTATTCGGGCAAATTTGTTGTCGTTCGCCACCTTCCTCCAATAGTTCACCACCTTCCTCAATATACCAGGTATCACTGTGATACTCTCCATTTACATACACAAACTTGAAAGTTTTTTATATGTATATATAACATATACATAATATATACAACATATACACACACATATATATGTATATGTTGTATATATATTGCAGTGATGACATTATTGACTATATATGCTGTATATATGCACTGTATATGCTATATATATGCACTATATATGTCGTATATGCAAGTTGTATATGTTGTATATGCATTGTATATGTTGTATATGCACTGTATATGCACCGTATATGTTGTATATGCACTGTATATGTTGGATATGCACTATATATTGTCTGTATATACTTTATCTTCATAATACTTCTATATTGATTGTATGCACTTTATATTGACTGTATATGCTTTATATTCAAATTACTTCTAAATTGACTGTATATGTTGTATATGCAAGTTGTATATTGACTGTACATATGCTTTATGTTGTATATGCAATGTATATATATGGATTGTATACGCTTTATGTTGTATATTCTTGAAGTTTAAATTTCCAAGAAATATCAAAAGAATGACATAATACTGTATATGCATTATATATGCTTTATCTTCATATTTCTTCTATATTGACTATATATGTTGTATATGCACTGTATATTGACTGTACACATGCTTTATGTTGTATATTCTATATATGCTTTATGTTGTATATACAACATATATATGTAACATATACAACATATACAGTGCATATACAACATATACAACTTGCATATACAACTTGCATATACAATGTATATGCTTTATATGCACCGTATATCGACTATACATGCTTTATCTTCATATTACTTCAATATTGACTATATATGTTGTATATGCAATGTATATTAACTGTATACATGCTTTATGTTGTATATATAGTGCATATTTAGCATATACAGTACATATACAACTTGCATATACAACATATACAATACATATACATCATATATACAACATATACAATACATATACAACATATACAACTTGCATATATACATCATATACAGTGCATATACAACATATATACAACATATACAATGCATATACAACATATACAACTTGCATATACAACATATACAGTGCATATACAAACATATACAACTAAACATATATAGTGCATGTATACAACACACATATACACGTACAATGCATATACAACATATACAATGCATATGTACACATATACAATGTATATACATCATATACAGTGCATATACAACATATACAACATAAAGCATATACAGTCAATATACAGTGCATGCATATACAATCAATATAGAAGTAATTTAGAAGTACAATATGAAGATAAAGCATATACAATCAATATATATACAGTGCATATACAACATATATAGTCAATATAGAGGTAATATGAAGATAAATCATATACAATCAATATACATTGCATATACAATATTGTGTCATTCTTTTGATATTATTTCATTTTTTTGATATTTCTATGTAATAAGACAATTTGACATTCTTGTGATATACATCATATACAACTTAATAAGAAATTCTTTTGATATTATGTCATTCTTTTGATATTT
Organism: Cunninghamia lanceolata; assembly: GCA_027924645.1. NCBI lineage: Eukaryota > Viridiplantae > Streptophyta > Pinopsida > Cupressales > Cupressaceae > Cunninghamia > Cunninghamia lanceolata. Next base: position 15,749,802 of record BSBN01000193.1, read on the forward strand.
TCTAGCAATTTAAACTTCAAGCATATATAACATAAAGCATATACAGTCCATATATATACCTGGTGCAATATACAACATATACAACATAAAGCATATGTACAGTCAATATACAACTTGCATATACAACATATACAGCCAATATAGAAGTAATATGAAGATAAAGCATATACAATCAATATACATTGGCATATACAACATATATAGTAATAAGACATTATTTTGATATTTCCCTGTAATAAGACAATATGATTTCATCAGGTAGCAATTTAAAATTCAAGATTACACTATTCCATTGAAATATACATTAATTCAAATCAATCAAAATCATCTTGATAGTCTACAAATCAAATCAATCTAAATCAATGAATGATGGGAAAGATATAACATGATATAATAGGACCTCTATAGATAAGATTCATGAACATATAGTAAAATTGCATATGTAAATTAGGTATGGATGTGTCATAAGATGTGAAGGATACAATTATGTCAAAATTTGGAACAAATGAATGTATCTTAGCCAAGGAACAAACCCTAATAGGTCTACAACACGGATTCATCCACATGCATACTATTCATGTCATGCAAATTTAACTTGATTATCCTGAGTTGAAAGTAATATTTTCCTTCTTGAGACTAGTTATTGTTTCCACTTTTGCACAATGAAATATGAATTAATGTAACTAGTTCCCTTATGAATTATTGTATTTAAGTCAACATTTCAGTTGAAAGTTCTTGTGATTGAACTACGAAGCCTCTGCATTGCACGTACATAGGCAAGGCCATCACAGATGAGCCCCTGAGGCATTAGGTCTTGCCCGTAGGTCAGGTTTCCTTTCTACATAGTAAATGATACCTTTGTAAAGTTTGATATAAGATAAGATAAGATATGATATGATAGGATAATGCTCACAAAATCAATAAATCATAGTGGGAAACTATTTATAAACTAATCAATACTTTCATCCTACCAATTTAAACTTTGATTACACTATTCCAAAATATACATTATTTCAAATCAATCAAAATCATGTCTTGATAGTCTACAAATAAAATCAGTCAAAATCAATGAATGGTGGGAAATATATAACATGATATAATAGGACCTCCATAGATAACTTGATTCATGAACATATAGTAAAATTGCACATGTAAATTAGGGATGGATATGTCATAAGATGTGAAGGATACAATTATGTCAAAATTTGGAACAAATGAATGTATCTTAACCAAGGAACAAACCTAATAGGTGTAATTAATGTAGGGTAAAATAGGTTGGGAGGGTAGGCTGACATATACAAACTTAAACTATAAATAAAAAATATAATCAAATGAAGAATAAACCCTAGACACATCTAAAATAAGTAATAAAGGACCAATTTAATTATATTGGATTTGAAAACCCTATGTTTTATAAATATAAACTAAACTTGTAAGCAAACTAGGTTGTGTGGTGTATAATTAGGTTCACCAAAAATATGATGGAAAAAGAATAAGTTAGCCTATAGTTAATCTAGGTTAATCCAATGGAACACAAATGCATAAAAATGATTGTGAACTTGATCTCTACTATTGAACTTAACTTAAATTACTACTTTTTGACTTCTACTTTTTCATTCACTATGTTTTAATATCTATTGACTCTCACAAATTTTAACTAGTTTTTTTTTAATTTTCTAGTTTGTACTTAACAGTGAAAATGAATATCCCTTAGGTGAAACTAGGTAATTACATGTTGATTTAATGACTTGACAAAATGATCAATGGAAACACTCTTTAGCTATGAAAATGCTCCTATAATTCTCAAGTAGATGATGCATTCATTTTAGTGCACAATTGAAGTGTAAACATGCCAATGATATGTATATAATATCTCAAATTACAAGTCCTAAAAATACAAGACTTTTGAAGTCCATACATTATGCAAGCCACTAGACAACACATGGCTACATGAACAAACCATTCGAATACCTAAAGTTGAACATGAAGAAACCTAAGCTACTATGAGGTGGTAGCATTTGGGGAGAATTGATCACCCAAAGGCATTTTGGGTTAATCTATGTTGTTGTCTACATATCAAATTGATTTGTAGATAATTGCAACATAACTTAACACTAAAAATGCTTTACCATTATCAAGTTTCTGAACAATGTTCAACTTCATACGAGCATTAGTTAAGTCTACAGTGGCTTCGTCCACATACGCGATAATGCCATGCAAATTTGACTTGATTATCCTAAGTCAAGTTATATTTTCCTTCTTGAGACTAGTTATTGTTTCTACTTTTACACAATGAAATATAAATTAGTGTAACTAGTTCCCTTATGAATTATTATATTTAAGTTGAAACCTTTCAGTTGAAAGTTCTTGTGACCAAACTACGAAGCCTTTGCATTGTGCATACGTAGGCAAGGCCATCACATATGAGCCCCTGAGGCATTAGGTCTGGCCCTTAGGTTAGGTTTCCTTTCTACATAGTAAATGATACCTTTGTAAAGATTCATATAAGATAAGATAAGATAGGATATGATAGGATAATGCTCACATGCAATTGAGGTAATGTGGGATAATGATGAAAATGCTCTATAGCCATGAAAATGCTCCTAGAATTATCAAGTAAATGAAACCATATGTTTATTTTTAAAACATTGTTCTTGTATTCATAAATATATTTTTAACTGTGGTTGTTAATATTAGTTATCTTGTCCACAAAATATTTTTAATTGTGGTTAGAAATCCAAGGTTAAAAACTATGGTTAGAAAGTCGCTTGGTTAAAATTTTAGTTGTGTGAGAAACAAGCAAAATCAAAGTTCACCAAATCATAGTCACAAATCAATAACAAGTTACAACATCAATAAATCATAACTATGGGAAACTATTTATAAACTAATCAATACTTTCATCTTAGCAATTTAAACTTTGATTATGTACTATTCCAAAATATACATTATTTCAAATCAATAAAAATCATATCTTGATAGTCTACAAATCAAATCAATCAAAATCAATGAATGATGGGAAATATATAACATGATATAATAGGACCTCTATTGATAACTTGATTCATGAATATATAGTAAAATTGTACATGTAAATTAGGTATGGATGTGTCATAAGATGTGAAGGATACAATTATGTCAAAATTTGGAACAAATGAATGTATCTTAGCCAAGGAAAAAACCCTAATAGGTGTAATGAATGTAGGGTAAAATAGGTTGGGAGGGCAGGCTAACATATATACAAACTTAAAATATAAATAAAAAATATAATCAAATGAAGAATAAACCCTAAGCACATCTAAAATAAGTAATTAAGTCAATTTAATTATATTGGATTTGAAAACCCTATATTTTATAAATATAAACTAAACTTGTATGCAAACTAGGTTGTGTGGTGTACAATTAGGTTCACCAAAAATATGATGGAAAAAGAATAAGTTAGACTATAGTTAATCTAGGTTAATCAAATACCTAAAGTTGAACATGAAGAAACCTAAGCTCTACTATGAGGTGGTAGCATTGGGGAGACTTGGTTACCCAAAGGCATTTTGGGTTTTAGAGCTATGTTGTTGTCTACATATTTGAATTGATTTGTAGATAACTGCAAAATAGCTCAACACTAAAAATGCTTTACCATTATCAAGTTTTATAACAATATCTAACTTCATACGAGCATTAGTTAAGTCTACAGTGGCTTCATCCATGTATGCTATTCATGTCATGCAAATTTGACTTGGTTATCCTGAGTTGAAAGTTATATTTTCTTTCTTGAGACTAGTTATTGTTTCCACTTTTACACAATGTAATATGAATTAGTGTAATTAGTTCCCTTATGAATTATTGTATTTAAGTCAACCTTTCATTTGAAAGTTCTTGTGACCAAATTATGAAGCCTCTGCATTGCACGTACATAGGCAAGGCCATCACGGATGAGCCCCCAAGGCATTAGGTATGGCCCTTAGGTTAGGTTTCCTTTCTACATAGTAAATGATACCTTTGTAAATTTTGATCTAAGATAAGATAAGATAGGATATGATAGGATAATGCTCACATGTAATTGAGGTAATGTGGGATAATGATGAGATGCCCCTAGTGAGAATCTAATGATGTGAACATAAGAGAAGATGCCTCCAAGGGAAGAATAGATAATTTCCACCCCAAGGGGAAGAGGGTATATGAAATATAAATTAAAGGATCAACTATGATCATGCAAGCAGAGGTCTTATAGATATTCTAATCTATTGGATAAGACTATTTCCTTCTTGTGTTGTGTGTTGTATTGTCAAATTAAGAAAGGTGATAGAAGTTGGTTCTTGGTAAATTGTCTCCCCTATATTTAATTTATGAATTAATCATGTAATTATTTGGACTGTTAAAAATTATGATGTTAAATACATTGTCTTTCATTCCAATTTACTTTTTTGCCAAACATGTTCCTCATCCTCAAGTTTGGAGTAGATAGGTTTTAGTTTACACATTGTCTATGATTTAGAAGTGTTTTGATACTTCATTTAAATTTAAGTAAATTTTTAAGTTTAGACTCCATTTATATTTATATTTGTTAAATTGGGTTTGGTTTCAAACTTAGAAATTAAATTTTTATTTTAGTTTCAATTTAATTAATTGAACATTAAATTTTTTAAATTAAATTACATTTTAATTATTGTGCTACAAATAATTTGACACATGGATGATCAAACTTCACATCAGTTTGATCATCTAGGTGACACTAATGATAGTGCTACTTTATATGTTGAGACTATTGAGAGGTTCAAAAATGCTTTACTCGAACTTGACCAAATAATACATAACACACCAAACTTGTCAAATAAAGACAAGTTGGTTACGATTTGAGAGGAGATCACACGTGCGATCAACATTGTCAAATCATACAACCCTTATGATCAAATTAGTGTTGACATGTTTTATGTGCCACTTTCTCAGAGTGTTGGTGGCAATGAGAAATGGTCATCTATTTATAGGTTGGTTTCAGTAGATAATGTTCTCAACATGTTCCCATCTTATAGGGGACGAGAGAGAGTGAGAGGATATTTGCCCACCAAGTGTGAGGATCCAATTGTGGGTCCTTTTATCTATCCTAGATTTTTAGTAGCACATCACAAATGGCCTAACAATGATGAGTTACCATTGTATTTTTGCAAACAATTATATGCTGAGTTCCATTTACATTTATCTGTCGATTATACATCTTTCCCTAAACATGCTAGATAGGGGAGAGGGAGGTTTGTAGACAAAGTATAGATGACCAGAGTTGCCACCTTCTGTGAACAAGAGGTCCTTAGTTGGTCCACACCTTTTGGTTCTTCCAAAACATGTGGAACTAGCAAAAGCCACATGACCAGCACTGACCCCTCGAGATGTAGGATTTTGGAGAGCCTCACAACTATTACTAGTGAGGTTGATTAGTTGTCATCTAATTGTGTTGGTAGATATTTGTTACACCCGTGGAATCACAATCCTCCCATTGAGGTCACATCGACTAGCATTGATCATTACATTCGTGTTGATATACCATTGCCACATGACACAACATGAATTAGTGGAGAGACTTATTTGTGTAATATGACTAGATGCCTCGCCAATGATTTATTAGATGCATACCAGTTCATTAGCGACGAGTATGGGATCCCACTTGATGGTATATCCACACATGTTAGGGAACATTTTGGTAGAGATAGGAGCCATGGTGAGGCAGCTTCATAGGATTTGGAGGGACATAAGGATGTTCCAGTTTGTAACAACCATCCCAAATAGCTAAAATAAAATAATATTATTCTTATAAAATAGTACAAATAACACAAGTCATGAAACAAATTTCATTAATATATATATTCAAATAAGATTCCATGCATCGGTGAATCAATAAGTGCAATGAAATAGGACCATGCCTTTACAATATTCAACCATGTAGGCTTATACAAGAATATCACATCAACAATAAACATGAAAACACTCTATATCTAATCCACTAAACTTGATAGAGAGAGAAAGAGAAAAGTACAATTTACAGGATAACTAATAATTACCTTTAGATTGTTCAGTTACCTACACCATTCATAAACTATACAAATCTTTCGACATGAATCTGCACAACTAGATATAAACATTAGTCCCACAAAATCAATGAACAACATATTTAGATATCAATGCACAAAATGATGAACCTACAGGCCCTAAGGGGCCAACCTAATGCCTCGGGGTATCATCAGTGATGGCCTTGCCTACGTATGTGCAACACATAGGCTTCGTAGTTCAAGTAACTAGTCTTGCAACCATAAGGTTGACTTAGATACTTTAAGTCACAAGGGATCTAGTTCATCACATAATATTTTCTAGAATCAATAAATCAATTAATCTACACATCCATATTGTTCTTAAGATTAAATACACCATATGATGACTAAATCACTCAAGTTCTAAAAAGTGCATGCAACAATTAAATTTATAAGTATTCCCTACAGGGTAAAATAGGGAAGTTATAACAAAAATATTCCAACCATTCTTGGATAAAAAGCATAAATTTCCATAGATAATTACTTAGATTGCAATAAAGGAAAAAGTCTATGCTAATAATGGAAATTATCATCTTATATTCAACTTCTAAGTAAAATGATTTATAGCACTATTCCACTATATATTTTATCAAAACACATAAAATCCTTATTGATACCTTACTAATGCATGCAATATCTACTCACTTCGAATAGATGAAAGAACATCCTTTACACATGCTCAAATAAAGGTGACTAATTTAATCATTATTTTTGGCATTCAACTTCCTACAATGCATCAAGCAAAGAAAGACATAACTTATCATGATATATTCACTAATTCATTATATCATCCTAGCCTTATTAAAAGAATGAACCCTTTATAGTCAACCCTACACCATACTAGAACAAATGTATTAAAACATAATTATTAGAAATCTAAGAACTTATATGATATTAATAAATTAAACGTAATTTCAACAATATTTCTCTCATCCTCATCTATACTATAATTTAAAGTTTTAGCCTCATTCCTAAATTCTAATCTACATTTATATTATCCAAACACAAGTAAAATATAACTTAAGGAATTTAATGAAGAGCCTACTAAATTGTCCATTCAATAAGAAAACCTCCAATTCCTAAGTCATTAGAGCAATGCACAAGTATCTCAAGAGTTCTATTCTCTCATACATGGCTAGTTACACATTAAAGATTCTAAGAAAATAATTCACTCTACTTACTTAAATGAGATTCTTATTTTCAATTATTGACCTATATAAATCAATTTCAATTGATGACAAAACATTCTAGATGATTGGAAAAATGAATTAATTGAATAGAAATAGCCTTAACATGAAAACCACCCACTAGTAAATATGGCATAACTTTCTTATTTATTAGTGTAATTTTAAAATTCAAGATGTTTTGGAAAGGTAAGAATAAGGGGAATAAAACCTAGAAAACAATTAATTTTTTTTTGTAATATGAGGTAGTGTTTACTGCAATTATCTCTTTCTCTCAAATCTAGATTTAACCCAAACTTGATCATAAATCGAGAATGAATTGATTACTCAAAAGTATTCCCTATATTATAATAAATGATATAAATATAGTTAAAAGATTAAAGATATTTTATTTGATTTAATTTTGACATTTCAAATAACTATGCAATATATATATATATATATATATATATATATATTTGATCTAACAATTGTTTTTATAAACTAATCAACATAAGGATTTAATTTGACCTTCTTGCACTACAAGAATATTCTTGATTCAATCTAATTTTTGGATACAACTAAATATATGAAAGATTATCTAATCATACCCATTCCAAGAAAGAAAATATTAGAATTCATCTAACACACTTATGTAATGAGAATAATTCATTTCCAACAAAGTAAACTACCAACAAAACCCTAGATTTTCAATCTTTTCTACAGCAGTGGTAAAAATGTGATAAATTTCAAAATACTTAACAAAATTGAAAAACATAAAATGTTTCAGAAAGCTAAAAACATGCTTCTCAAAACCCAGAAACCTTTTTATAAACTAATTTGTATGATAAGATTAATTTAATGAGACAACAACAAGTTTTCTTAAAATAATTTTCAGAATAACTTTAACATAAATAATGGTGAGTTTTCAAGGAAATACCTCAAGGATTTAATTAATGAAGAATACCTCCAAACACATTTGAAGAAAGACTCCAAGATTCCTTAATGTGATAGCTTCCATATTATTTAGTTGAGTGCTTCCTTTCTTCCACCTAAGATTCTATTGCCCTCCTCATGAAATTCAAATTTTTTTGATCTAACAAGTCACCATGGATGTATGTTTTCTATGCCTCATCAAAATGGTTGTAATTTCCTTCAAGAATTCTTCAACATCAGATATGAACGTCCTCTTGATGACTTGCAAAAATCAGAAATAAACCTAGGCTCTTCTCTTGATTCCCCTCCCTTGAAGCCAAACTTCCATCTCCTTATAATATCTCCTTTTGCCAAGTTTCATATTCTTCTTTTGGGCTCCAATGACTCCTTGTATTCCTCTTCTTTCTTGTGGCATTCATTTCTTTTTAAGTAATGTGATTCTTGGCTTTCCTTTTATTTCTTTTCTTGATGACTTGAATTCTCTAAGACTCTTCGAGAGAAGAAGACTCTACCACATCCAAATTTCGTCACCCATTTTATTGTGCTCTAAAAATGCATTAAAACAACTCTAAAACATAATTTTTATGAATAAACAAGTACCCTACCCATAGGTGATTGACCTATGGTCTTAATTTTTTCAAAATAATTATAAAATAGCTCTTATTCCCCACAACACACAAGAATAATTAATTTAAATCAATTAACTAAACCATATCAAGACCTTACTACTAAATTCTATTCTCTTTATAACTTATATCATAATTTTATAAACAAATCTAAAATTAGCTCCACTAACTTGAAACTATAAATAAATATTAGTTATTCTTAATAAAATATCATAATTAATAAGTAAAATTAATTATTGAAATTAGGGGTTGTGACATCCTTTCCCTCTTAATAGAATCATCGTCTCGATGATCAAATCAACTTAACTTATGATAAGATTTCATACCTCTTTAATTTTGTTTTACTTCAATGTCAAAATCGGCCCGTCTGACAAATGTATTGTTTGCTCCATACACCTGTTTGTTCATAATAGCAAAATTCCTCTGTCTAACATTCATTCACTTGCACATATCATTAGCATGTCACTGCTTCATCAATTATCTTTAGAGAAGTAAAAGCATGGAAACTAATTCATTAAAATCTTATTCATATCCCAAACATTCTCATAATATAAAACAATTATATTCATTGTGTCAACATGCCTACTCGCATGAGATAGCTGAACAATTGCCCTTATGATGAAAAACAAGCATCCCATACTACTTATTATCATCATTGACAATCAAAAGTCTCAACAACAGAAATATCAACAAGGCCTTCAACTTGTTCATTATAAAAGATAAGAAAATCAACAAGTTTTCATCATACAAAAGATCATCAATATGATTAGAAAGGTCAGAAGTAAGAAGGTCATCATGATCTCAATACTGATACAATCATTCACTAAATTTAACAATGAAAAGTAAATCTCAATCTATGAGAAACTTTCTATTTCAAGAGATATCCAGAATGTATAATCTTTACAATTTCTCAAGTGTAACCTTAGTTTATATAGAGCGAAGTTCAATTACATACCTTGTCATCAAAGGTTCAATACATGATAAAATGCATTTTCTGAATTACATAAAGAGATTCAAATGTACCATGGTTAAGGTGCTTTTTCCACCCAACCATGAAGCATAACACTTCCCTGGGATTCTTCCTAACTCGAAGAATACCCGGCCCTGCATAAGGTGCCTAGAAACCTAGAACGGTGTAAGCAGGAGGGAAACTCTCGATGCATGCTTGTTGCCTATATGCATCCTAATACTATGATGAGGAGCCTAAAATCTGTCATACAAATTGATCACCAAGAGGGTGATCCATGCCAAAACTCTGTCATACAAACTAATCGGCAAGAGGGTGATCCATGTCTTGGCAATCTTCACTTTATCGGCCAAACATTCCCCGTTGACCACCTTACTCTTTTATCTTCCCGACGTTCAACTCTTCCCGATGTATGTCTTCACCTTTGTATCTACTGAGAGATACATCCTTCAATGTACATTCAGGATATGCATTGTCAGTGTGACCTTCCTCGTCGGTGAGCGCTTTGTATATGCTTCTGATAAACCAATGGCACAGCTTGTATATACCTTCACCAACATGCGACCACCGGTTTCTCCACCGTCACTTCCAGTTGCCTCTTGCACCTAACACACTTTATATATGCAATGTATATCCTCAATATACATTCAGAAGATACATTTGAAATATGCATTGGTCAAATAGACCTTATTACATAAATGGTCTTATATGACCTTATTGAAAACAACAAAATGAACATTAAACAGTTAAATGCCTCATGGAGGCCACTGTGGAATAGGTGCTCCTGCACCATACACCCCACCGATAAAAGAACTCATGCACCATGAGTTAAGTCTTTGTTTTTCTCTACCTTTATCCTCTACTGTCTTATATCTTCCCCATGATCTCTGGACTGCAACCTGCTTCCATGGAATCAAAGATTCATGCCTAGCATTGTAGGCTCTACTTAGACCTTGCCATGAGTGACTGCTTGCCACCTAACCTACCCTTTGCTTGTCATTCTTTCTTACTGGAATCTCTGTCTGAACACTTGTAGTCAAAACCCTATTGGATGCTTCGTGTACTGCTGCTATGGTAGAATATGTTTGCCTTGCAACTCTTGTTGGCGCTAGAGGACAAACAATAGTCCCTACTATGATAGCATCCTTGTCTTTCCAATCAACTTGTGGCTTCTTGTAAACCTGCTCTTTGACCTTCTGCTGATCCATCTGATCTCCATCAGTCAGAACTGAAATCACTTTCAAACTATGATCTTTGGCAACCTCACGCCTTGAGGTATCATCAACTGTCTTTGTCTCTGCTTTAGTGCTGTTTACAAACTCTTTCTTACCCACCAAAATAATCTTGGCTGCCTTCTTTGTTTCAGCATTCTCCTACAATGGTGTCATCACAAAAGTCTTTCCATCCTTCTTGATGGTGTATGTGTTAGTATCCATCATACAATGCTTGCCTATCAAATTGCCATGGCCTACCCAAAAGTAGGTGAAAACAGCAAAATATCACATAAAACCCTATCCTGATATTCTCCAATCTAAAAATCAACATATGCATGTTCATATACCAAAAGTGAGTGACTATCACTTACCCAAGATGCTCTGTAAGGAGTTTGATGAGGAATCCTTTCTATGTTCAATTTATCCACCATTTCCCTAGACACCATATTATCTGTTGAACCAGAATCTATGACTACTTTGCATATTTTACCTTTTCTTCTGCAATTGATCCTGAAAAGAGCTCTCCTCTGTGATGGTTCAACATTCACTGGTTCTTTGAGCAACGTCCTCTTGATCATCAGACTTTCTTCCGTTTTTTATTCTAGATTCACTTTAGGAGATGCCACACTCCCTGCATCTTCTTGAATCAAAGTGGTTCTCTTCTCACCACCATGAGAAGTTGAGGCCTTCTCTGGACACTTGTATGCCGGATGCCTTATCTGATTACAATTATAGCATCTCATGTTGGAGAACTTGGATTCTCTATCTGATCCATTTGTCCCACCTCTTCCATTCGGCCTTCTTCCTCGGTAGCCTCCTCGGCTACTTGAGTCTCCAACTTGCTCTTCTTGGCTAGACTCACCACTAGGCCTTTGGTTAGGACTTCTACCTCCAAAACTACCTCTAAAATTTCTGTCACCTCTTCCTCTACTCTGCTGCTTACCTTTCCTCTTCAGCTTCTCTTCAGCTCTTAATGCTACTTGAAAGTATTTTTCCACTATTTCAGGGGTAAACAAACTTATCTCATCTTGAATATTGACCCTCAGACCATTTAAATACCTTGCTACCTTGGCTTTTTCATCCTCCATGTACCCACAACGAAGAGTGTATTTGTGAAACTCCTCGGTGTAAGTACCCACATCCATATCTTTTTGCTTAAGATTCTGCATTTTCCCGTAAGTCTACACCTCATAGTCAGTTGGAAGGAACTGGAACTTGATCTTCTCCAGCATTCTGCTCCATGAAGATAATACTCTTCCCATTCTTTACCCTTTCTCCTTGGGTGTAATTCCACCATGTAAGGGCAACACCTTTGAGTTTAGTTTTGGCAAACTTAACTTTCTTACTATCAGGAACTTCCTTGTACTTGAAGTAGTTGTTCAGAGCCTCAATCCATTCCATGACTTCATCAGCATTCATTTTTCCATTGAACATGGGAATATCTATCCGAGCCTCTGAAGAGTCCTTGCCAATAGCCTTAATGGCTTCTAGGAATTGTTTTTGTTCAGCTGACATCTTTGTCCCTTCTTGTTCCTTTGCTTCTTGTTCCTCTTTCTCTTCTTCTCCATCTGAATCTTCCTCTATCCTTTTTCCTATCTTCATTGCCTTCAACTCAACCTGGAGTGCTCCCTTGACCCCAGTTTTGGTCAGCTCCTCCATCTCCTTAAATTTCTTGACCACTTCGGTGGTCATCCCCTTTGGAGGCATATGGCTAGCCTCTCCTTTGCTTTCTCTATCTGACATAAACATTCATAGACAATGCCAACACTTCTGCAAATCTTCAATTTGACTACAACATAATGCTCAATCAGATGTCGCTGCTACAGATCCATTCCTCTCATCCAACAGTAGATTCTAGAGGTGTACTACCACTCTCTCTCGTAGTGGCCTTACTCTGCACCCTCTTCCAACCAAATCTCTATTGATGAATGGTCTTGACAGACCTCATCATCGTCTGCCCACACACTACAGGAATAGGATTCATCTGCCTTCAGAAAATTAAATACATAAACACCTCTGCCCAGAGCTTTCGCTAGCTCTGATACCAATATGATGAGAAGCCAAAACTCTGTCATACAAACTGATCGACAAGAGGGTGATCCATGTCTTGGCGATCTTCACTTTATCAGCCAAACATTCCCTGTCGGCTACCTTGCACTTTTATCTTCCCGACATTCAACTCTTCCCGATGTATGTCTTCACCTTTGTATCTATCGAGAGATACATCCTTCAATGTACATTCAGGATATGCATTGTCGGTGTGACCTTCCTCGTTGGTGAGCACTTTGTATATGCTCCCGATACACCGATGGCATAGCTTGTATATACCTTCGCCAACTTGTGATCACCAGTTTCTCCACCATTGCTGCCAGTTGCCTCTTGCACCTAACACACTATATATGTGCAATGTATATCCTCAATATACATTCAGAAGATACATTCGAAACATGCATTGGTCAAACAGACCTTATTACATAAATGGTCTTATAGGACCTTATTGAAAATAGCAAAATGAACATTAAACAGTTAAATGCCTCATGGAGGCCACTGTGGAATAGGTTCTCCTGCACCATACTAGAATGACATGAACTCTTGCAAACAGGATGTGGCAGAGACTACAAAGTTCTAGGATTTTAAACAAATCCATCTATTTCAATGGTACAATAGCTTTGGCCAAAGCATTAAATAACAAAAGTGGTAATTTAGAAAAAGTAAATTACCGTCTCTATGAGCCCACATTCGGCATCCTGTCTCGGAAGGTAAGCTTTACCACATACATTCAACAAGAATAATCTATTTCAAATTGCATAAATATAGATAAGATAAATATGATAGTGCATAACTCGCACTAGTGCACATAAAATGAATAATAGGAAAGCATGAATCCTTTGGTGCATAACTCACATAGGATACAAATACATAATTTACTTGCAGTGCCTTTCTCGCACAAAATATGGTAAATGCATCGCACACAATGAGCATTTCTTGCTCAAATTTTTGTTCAATAAATATGGTAAGTGCATCTCTCACACAAGTGCATCACTTGCACAAAATATGAAATATGCATAAATTGCAGTAATATAATTATAATGATCATTACTTGATTCGAAACACAATGAGTATAAAAGGTTTATCTCACACACAAATTATGAATGTAATCATTACTCAAATGCTTTAACCACACAAAGGAATCAATAACTCATTCTAGTGCATCACTTGCACAAGTACAACAATAATATGACATATACATCACTCACATTAGGATAAGTATAGTGAACATTTCTCGTTCAAGTATAAATATAATAAATATGATAAGTGCATTAAGGAAACAATTTCATACAGATGAGTCATTTGCACAAGATATTAGAGGTGTATTACTGCACAGTGCGTTACTTGCACTAGAAAAGTATCATTCTCATATAGTACATATGTATAAGTACTCTCACTAATAACGATAAAGCATACATGATTCACCACATCAATCATTCTTCCCTTGTCTATAAGGGAAATTGAGAAAACTTATCTAATCAACTTCTATCATGAGTCATCAATGAAGATCCTTAAGACATCTTAACCTTACATTCTCCAAGATCTCGTGGATTCTACTAGATCCATATCCTAAAATAATAAGACATTGCTCAACAATTAACTTGCTCAAAGCTGAGTACTGTTACAAACATTCTTGCCTTTAAAACATCCATCTTAGGTTTCTTACCTTCAATAAGGCTCGATCCAATATTTATCCATTATTATCGACTTTATTTACTTCATAGGTGATTTTCCTTCTTTCTCTTATCAAAAATTTCATCTTTTCTTCTTCCCTTGTATCTTATCAACTCATTCATCCTTTACGTCATCAGAGAGATCTCTCTTCTCAATATATTTCTCTTGTTAATTCACTTTTATTGCCACATCCTCACTCATGGGTTGTCACCATATTTTATCCATCTTGGCTCACTTCAAATAACTCTATATCTTATCCATCTTGGCTTATTTGAAATAGTCACCATCCCTCTAGAATGATTGAAATTCATCTAACTTCTACTCAGTTTCAAATGAACCAGGTAAGAATTACCAACTTATCAAAAGAATCTTGACCCATAACTAGGGTTCTCTATTTGATACAACAGGTGCAACCTAATCTTAGAAGACTCAAGGCCCGAGTGTTGAACCCAGAATGCTTTGATACCACATGTAACAACCATCCCAAATAGCTAAAATAAAATAATATTATTCTTATAAAATAGTACAAATAACACAAGTCATGAAACAAATTTTATTAATATATATAAAATTCCATGCATCAGTGAATCAATAAGTGTAATGAAATAGGACCATGCCTTTACAATATTCAACCATGTAGGCTTATATAAGAATATCACATCAACAATAAACATGAAAACACTCTACATCTGATCCATTGAACTCGACAGAGAGAGAGAAAAGTACAATTTACAGGATAACTAATAATTACCTTTAGATTGTTCAGTTACCTACACCATTCATAAACTACACAAATCTTTTAGCATGAATGTAATGCCCCGTCATGCAACCCTAGAGAGTTAGACATACAAGAGCAAAATTCCAGAAATAATTTTTTTTTTTAAACAAGTAAATGCGATCACAGTAACCAAGATATCATAATACACAACATAAAGAAAAGTGCACATTCAACTCCTCTAGGGAAACATAATTGCATCAGTGAGTACAAAGTCAAATCACACAAGTGATATACATTATACTGCTACTACAAATGATATACATTTTACTGCTGCTACAAATAAGATCAACTTCCACCTTTGCAAAATAGTTAATATAAAAAGTTACAATACAAGATTACAAGACCGATCATGTCGGTTTACAAAAGAATGCATAAGAAAGTATACAACACCACCGAAGGTAGGAAGCAAACTGGAACTGGAACACCTCTTCGCAAAACTTGAACCGCATCTCAAAAAAAGACCAATGGATAGATCTGCCACCCAACCATGTGGAACCATGAGGCCCACCCCTCTGAGCTAGGAGATAACGACGAGGATTCCACTAAGCCAAGAAACAACATCCAAAAATAAAAGAACGACAACTAACTTGACACAACCAACCATATCATCAAAGCTACACAAGACAAGACATCACTCCAGAGGCTCTACCAACAAGTAACAACTGAACTACGTAAGGAGAGTGTCATCGCATGGTCCTAGCATGGGTTACCCAGGCCATCTATCACCAGAAGCCGGCCCCCATCTATGGTAACCCTGGCAGCCTCTCTCTAGGCACCGGTCCCATAGGGTGACACATGCGGAGCCGACAGGTCCTTTCGTGGAGACAAGGAGGTCGGCCTTGCCAACCAGGCCTTCCCATCCCATCCTTAGCCTGCGAGAGCACTCAAGGCATGGGTGAGGTCTCTTACTTATCTTGTTAAGTGTTTTAATACCCCAACCCTCTTGATTAAGTGATTAAGTTTTTCATATACTTACAACTTCCATGGGGTTACCCAGGTGGCCTCTCACTAGGCACCGGCCCCACCATGAAAGCCACTCCCTTAGCGTTCACTGGTCAATCATACATACTACCACATGTAGGTATAAAAGTCACAATCAGTTCTGACCCATAACTTACGCCATTCACTAGGCCATAACAAAAAGGTCCTTAGAATCCCATCAAAATTTGAAGCAATACCATTTAGAAACCAAGTACCATATCCAAGGGGCCATTCCCATCCATTACAAGGTACAAAAATCTAGTGAAACCAATACATTGACATGCCATAATTTGAACCAAACCAAGAACTTCTCCTCTGGAGTTAGGTACATGATAATTGATAAGGTGACCATTAAACGACAAGGTCAATGCTTTTACGTCTTATTACCAAGTACACGTGACACCCCTCGAGATTCCCACATCATAATTAACCAAAACAAAGACCAAAGTAACATAATGATTCAAAACAACCTAAAGATACGACAAGGAGGGCAAATCATGCATACGAAAATTCAATGAGCTCCTAATCCACTCATGAAAACAACTTAAGAGATTTTAACTTAACTCAGATAACATACAAGTTGCGGAAAAAAAAAACAATTTCCCTTCTAATTCAAAATCAACCTCCTAACTCATTTCTTAACAACCACCATCTCCTAACAAACCATAGTCTAAAAGCCAACAAGAATTTTCCCTTCTAAGCTTCATTAGTAATACTTCCCACTAAGACAAATTCAATTAAGGGTAAAACTCCCAGTGATCGCAACTATTTTAATGACATATAGTTTCCTTTAAACATAATATACTTATCTAACATTCTACAATTTCCAACAACTACTAAAAGAACTTGCACAATAAAATTAATTCATTTCCCAAAAAGGACACAAGGATTTAATACAACATTAAGATACAATAAGGACGACCACCCCAAAATAAAATGAGATAGAATATACTCATTCGAAGGAAAAATTCTAGTATATGCACGTATCAATTCCTAACAACACAAGCCATAAACTTCTATCTGCTAATTTATTAACTATCAAGCTAAAAGGAAACACCCATAATAACTTTGCTAATCGAGAATTCCCAATTAAGGTTGCTAATGATATTCCCTGACAGGAACAACTACTACAAAAAAATGTATAATCTTGCTAAGATAAACACAAATATATTTCTTATGAACCTATATTATAATCTAGCATTTACCAACTAAAGTTTCCATACAGCATAATAAACCTATCTATGATATCCTATAAGCTAGCCTCTTACCAATTTACAAGTCCAAAGCGACAGCTATGAGAATCTATAAGCACATTTTCCTATCAAATATCTCTTGTAATTTCAACTATAAGAAAATGCATTTCCCAAAAATCGTTTACCAATCGCAAAAACAACCACTATGTTGCAAACACATAATTTTTGACATATGAATTCGAACACAAATCCTTGATTTGATTAAATAAAAGCATCTAGATTAATATGTTAAATTTTCTCACATACAAAATAAATGAAACTAGACTATCACAATATTGTTACATCAAGAACTAAAACCATTGATACAAAATACTCTAACGTTACTATCTCTCTATAAATTCACTACACCAATGTTTTTTTGAGGATAACTACCCTAAATACACCATTACTCCCAACAAGTAATTTACCAACATGACCAAAATTGAAAACAATCTTAACATAACTTTTAAAAGGAGGATATAAGCCGACGAACTTAACAAGGCTTCTACTTTAATCGAAAATAAATGATTTAACATATACATACTATTTACGTGGACTTCACCTTAGAAATCTAGTATTATAATTTGAAACATACAACAGAAAAGCTCAAACTTAAAAATGGAATTTCTAAAATCAAGGAGTCCTACACTAGTAAAACAACTTGAATTTAGTGAGGATACTAATTAATTCCAACAACCAAACTTGCATTTCCCAAAACAACATTAAGGATCAATAAATCTTCCTATACTCCATAAGCCTCTAGCTTACATAAACAATTTCGATCAGACTATAGTGACCTAAAAAAGATTCTTACATAACCCCACTTTAATGATCAAAACAAAACATAAGCGTTTTCCTACGAGTACAGAGACCCTTCTATCTTGCTACTACTCAACACATTCTAATAAACATATCTATAAGATTTAAAAATACTTGCTTCTAATTCAAAGAGCTCCCCCCTATGAACCTACTAGCCAAAACTTCAACCAAGCTGCTTCGAACTACTGGAATATTGTTTAGACAGTCGGCACACACCGAATCTTCTACAACAACAATGATGGACAAAAGCGACTAAAATAAGGAGCATACCATTTAACAAACAAAACACACACACTATAAAAACACGCCTAACAGGATGGTCCAACAAACATGGAAAGGTGACTAAGCATCAACAGAACTTTAGAAGGTAACTGTGACAAGTAAAGCTTAAACCAATACTGGAATGTTATACTGCTATTTCCTTTCCTCAAAAAACTGAAACTTGCTAAGGCAACTAGACATACCCAATCTATAAAGGAAACTAACTTCAGAGATGAGATTATAAAAGTGTTATAAGGCAAACTTCGCTACGGAGGGTGATATCAATACATTGCCAGAAGTTCAGAGAATGGAGTTCCAAAAAGGTCGAAGGATAGCAAGATGAGGATAAAAGATTGTCATATCATAAGTATGTAAACTGGTCCACGATGTTTAATCAAGAAGTAATCAACAGGGAGGCCTTATCTAAAAGGTAAGCTCTTATGTGCTGGAGGACGCTGCTGGTACGATAGCTGACAATTTGAGGAAGAAACAATTAATGGAGACATAGATGATTTGCTAGTATGCTCGGTACAATATCCCAAGGTTAAATATGAGATTAAGAATTGAGATATTTATGCTTTGTAGGGTATTATAATGTAATCTACAAGAGGCCGATCGACATATACCATAGAGGTCGGTCTGCTTTCCAAGAGAAGTTAAATTACTGCCGAGCTACCCAAAAAAAAAAGGCTTATCTACTAGAAATGAATTCAATATACAAAAGTTTATATTAGAGAGTTTCTATACAGCTCACTGGGGTTTTAGATTCTTTACATAATTTATTAATAATATTATAACCATGATCACATATGAGTATGGGCTAAGGAGTAAATATAGTGACGCTGCCTTTATTTGGATGTTAAAAAAAAAACTATCGAGCTTACGGTCTCTCAAACATCTTTGCAGAAGTGGGCAGGTGCATTGAGCTTAAAGTGGTAAGAAGATTTCTGAAAGATAGAGGGTTTAAAAAGATCGCTGGCTGCAGATGGATCTACGGCCATAAAATTTTACACGCCTGCCATGAAGGAAACATACCACATCTATAGATGAGGAGATCCTTGCAAAGTTGCAGGGAAAATTTGGCTTGGAAGATAAAGAGAACTTTGGCGCACCAACTATTTAATTGATGCCTCACAGAGGCAATTCTTTGGAACGCATAGGCAAGGTGAATGCACTGTTTGAAAGTCGTCCCCAAGGAGACATTATTTCAAGAATTTCAAAGATTGTAGGGCATGTACAAGATGGATGCGTTGGGAAGACTTTAGAATCAATCAAGCAAAGGCAATAGGCAGGTGAAAAGCTAGATTCACAACCTTTACCGGCATCCATCCTAGCTTGCACCAAAATGGGCGCTTGGACAAGGTATGGTCATCCGCCATAACATGAAGGATAAATGTCTGGTTGCAACTGTCCTGGGGGACATGCATGTGAAATGTGGAAACATAGACAATGCCTAAAGTAGATTCATTGAGGAGCCATGAAAGTTTCAGGCAAATGCAATTAACTAACTCACAAATTAAAATAGAAATAAGATGCAGAGTAAAGGAACCTGGTTTTCCACACTTGACTGGCTGGAGATTGAACCTGAGTTCGAAAGCTGCCTCCTCCAAAAACCCTTCTTCCCAATCTCCCCCTTCCAAAAATGATTCCACTCAAGAAATAGATGCAAACATGCATCCGTTACCCAACAACCCACTCCTTGGAATAATAAAATTTTACTAATAATAGAGATTCCAAAATCAGAGAATTCAAATCCGACAACTCAAGGCATTAATTTTGTATCTCCAAAATATTCTGTACCAAATAACCATAACTCCAAAATTACATAAATGCTCTTGGACAGCAGATAATTTAATTCTAGACTATTATAAAATTTAACCAAGGTGTCCAACCAAGTTCTAAGCATAGCAATTATTACCCAATAAACTTGCTAGAGGCATAATTATTTTAATAATAGAACAATAAAGTATTATCTAACCTTGCAATAGAATTAATTCACACGGCTCGACTAAACACCACAACACAAGATTACCGGCATACAAGGCAAAGACCAAGTGACACAACAAGACTCGAGACCACAACAGAAAACAAGGACCGACCTAGTGGAATAGACCTCGCGTTATCTCCCATCACTGATACCCATTGGTGCAAGAACCCGCTCAAACCTGCTATATCAGGTGGAGTCAAGGTTCGGTACCTGCAGCCTGCATTCAAACAGTTGGTTGTATATGATCAAGTTCATACATGTCTACACATAGAGAGCCAGAGAATCATGGCGTAGTAGGGTACTCAAAGCGAGTAGTACTACACTATCTCCGCTCTTGAAATAATATCATAACAACTTTTATCTGTATTTAAATACCACAATCAAATAACACATGATATTAATTCACATCATAACTGGACTAATAGTAATGCCATCATAAACTCCTAACATCTGTATAATTATATCAGTCAAACCTAGTTCATCCTGATCAAAATAAACATAAATTATAACCTACTAATCAACTATCTCAGAGCTGAATTAATGCAATGAATGACTAACAACTGTCTCTAATTGATAGAGATCAATGCAGAACCACCACTATCACAAACCAACGACCATGCCTTTACAATATTCAACCATGTAGGCTTATACAAGAATATCACATCAACAATAAACATGAAAACACTCTACATCTGATCCACTGAACTCGATAGAGAGAGAGAAAAGTACAATTTACAGGATAACTAATAATTTCCTTTAGATTGTTTAGTTACCTACACCATTCATAAACTGCACAAATCTTTTAGCATGAATCTGCACAACTAGATATAAACATTAGTCCCGCAAAATCAATGAACAACATATTTAGATATCAATGCACAAAATGATGAACCTACAGGCCCTAAGAGGCCAACCTAATGCCTCAGGGGCTCATCAGTGATGGCCTTGCCCATGTACGTGCAGCGCATAGGCTTCGTAGTTCAGGTAACTAGTCTTGCAACCATAAGGTTGACTTAGATACTTTAAGTCACAAGGGATCTAGTTCATCACAATATTTTCTAGAATCAATAAATCAATTAATATACACATCCATATTGTTCTTAAGATTAAATACACCATATGCTGACTAAATCACTCAAGTTCTAAAAAGTGCATGTAACAATTAAATTTATAAGTATTCCCTATAGGGTAAAATAGGGAAGTTATAACAAAAATATTCCAACCATTCTTGGATAAAAAGCATAAATTTCAATAGATAATTACTTAGATTGCAATAAATGAAAAAGTCTATGCTAATAATGGAAATTATCATCTTATATTCAAGTTCTAAGTAAAATGATTTATAGCACTATTCCACTATATATTTTATCAAAACACACAAAATCCTTATCAATACCTTACTAATGCATGCAATATCTACTCACTTCGTGTAGTGCCCCTCACCTTGTTTCCGCTAGACTGATAGTACTCCTAGTAGGATTAGATTTCATGACATGGATTCTTT
This sequence comes from Cunninghamia lanceolata, assembly GCA_027924645.1. Lineage (NCBI taxonomy): Eukaryota > Viridiplantae > Streptophyta > Pinopsida > Cupressales > Cupressaceae > Cunninghamia > Cunninghamia lanceolata. Next base: position 15,772,067 of record BSBN01000193.1, read on the forward strand.
GTTATTTCCTTGAGTTGTTTATGGACCTATTTCGATGATGACGATTGATGATACTAGATTATTGATATTTTATGTTTCATAGTTGGATGGACATGTTTGATATAATGGATTAATGTTATTTCTGAGTTTAATGTGATATTGAATCAGGATTATGATGCTTTAACAATAATTGTTATACTTGATCGTATTGTTATTGATTAATCTATCTTCTTGTAGACAACTGAATGTTTAATTGAGGATGTATGTGAACAGAACAGTGTCGCATTACTTGTGTCCGAGTGCCCTGCCACGTTGCGATTTCTGTTCACTGTGTGCATGACTTCATGTTTGTATATATATGTTTAACCCTATGATTTGCTGCAGGATGCAGGTACCGGGCATCGACTCCACCTGAACTAGCAGGTCTGAGCGTGCCCTAGCCAATGGAATTGTTGATGGGAGTTAACATAGGGTTCCCCAGTCATCCGTCATCCTTGTAGAGGATAAGTCTTCAGTTTACGTATAGCCATTGTTCTCAGTTTCGTTGTCTTTGGGGTTGTCGTCTTGCTTTCTCTGCATGTTTGGTGGTCGGGTAATTGCATGATTATGATTGGTTAGTTGTGGTATACAAACGGATAAATTTGTTAATGTCTATTAAATAGATTTGTAAATAATCATTGGTTGTTATATAACAAATATATATATATTAAATAATAAATAAATAAATAAAATAATTAAAGGAGATAAATTAGTTATAAAGTGGTGTGAAATTATTCTATAATTAATAAAATCAAAACGAAAGTAAATAAATGATTTAATAAAATAAAATGTATTTGTGAGTTGTTATATATTAATATCTATATGTAGTACTAAACTAAATAAAATAAAAATTATGAGTTGTATTTTATTAAATAAAAGTACCCTGGAGTAAATAAAAGAATCGGGGTTATATTGTGAAGTTATTAAAAATTTTTTTTTTTAAGTATGTCGGCTATATTTTTCTTTGGCGGTTAGCATTGGGTCAGGTGTTTATGCCCTAGCGGGGGATATTATAAAACAGGAGAGAGAAGAAGAGAAAGGGGCGGGAGCTACAGGATTGGATTTGGGAAGGCAGAAGGAGTGAATTCAACACACAGGGGAGAAGAAAGATCGAAGGACCAGGTATGACATTTGGTTCTTTCCCTTGATTGCGGTTGCTTAAAAGTTTCTATAGTCCTTTTAATAAACCTATTTTGTATTTATCCTGCAATCATTTCATTTCTTGAGATGACACCTCTTAAAGGTGCTTTGTCAAGTAGTTCAACCTCATTGTTTATGCTTTCACATTTTGAAGGTTCTGAATCCTTTTCATTAAACCCATCTTCCTCTAGTGGCATTCTTTGAATCCACATCTCCTTGATACACTTGTCTGTGCTATCACATTTTTCATATGTGTTTGCCTGGGCACATGCAACCACAATATCTGATAGGAATTTTCGTATCCATGTTGTGTTGGCGGATGCCCATAACCTATTTCCAAGCGCTCTTTTGGCGCAGGCAAGATAGGAAGATAGAAAACGTTGCAGATCGGGCTTTACACCTGCCAATTGCCTTTGCTGAAAAATTTCAAAATCCTTCTCAACAAAAATTACTTTTGTACCTATCCTGCAATCACTGAGATCTTTGAGATGGCGTCTCCTTGAGGTTTCTATCAACCAGATCGCATTTCTTGACCATGCGTCTAGATTTGCAAATATATCAGGTAGAAATTGAAATCTATTAATTTCATTTGCTTGGAAGTTTCTAAAGTCTTTCAACAAATTCAATCAGCCATTACTCATATGCGATCTACAGCCACCGAGAGAAATGCATTCACACAAACGCTGCAGGTTTAACTGGCATCTTAATGGTAAAAGTTTAGGGTGTCCTCAAGGTAGCCCAGCATGGGCAAGAAGGTCAACCATGCACACAATATGTTCAACTATAGGTGTAATGCAATAAGGGTTACAAATGTGATTAAAGTATGTACAGCTCTCGTCCATTTAACCTGCATGGTTTCCTAGGAACAAGCAAAGCTTACAATGTTAGGATGCATTCTAGTATGCTTCATTAATTCATAAATCTTGAGAGCATCTTTGTAAATCCATTTTGTACATTTCGCATACATGGCTAGCAGGGCCGTTACAACTATAATCTTTTCAGTATCATTATCATTTTTTTTTATGCGCACTAAATTTAAATTAAACCCTATTTGGACGCAAATCTCTCGCATTCATCATCATAAACAGAGGCCACGCCGCATTAATGCCTGGTTATTTACTTCCAAAAATGACGGGGAATCGCTTCAAATGCATTCGCTGATGGAGATTCGCGCTTTTGCAGGCCAAGTGTTGAAGGCTTGTTAGCCAAACAAGTAAGCTTGTTCTTTTGATGATTGAACTCAAAGAAGGAAAGGACACATTAGCAATCCAGACTTGCACGCTTTCTCAAACAACACAACAGAAGTAAATGGACCAAATATTGGCAAAATATAGTGGTATCTTCAAACACCAACTAAAGTTTGACATTGTTGCAAGGGAAGCAATCCATTGATCTTAATTCCAAGGGCACATGGAGATATCACAAATTCTTATATCCTCCTTACCATTCGATTTCACCACAGCAGCTCACTTCTGCATAGATGTCTGAGAAAAGAACATATATTGGGTCTTAGGCGTTGAGGATTCCATATCGGGTCTGAACAAGTATGTTCATAATTATTAATAGAGCCGAATTATTGTGACTGTGTATGTGTTTGTAATAGTTGAGGCATGCGTTAGGATAGCAAGAAGTTATGATGAGTTCATTGAAGGAAGCCAAACGCCCAACTAGCCACCATCAGAAGGAGTTGTATGAGCATGAAGAGTCTTATTGTGGGGAAATCATAAGTCGCTGGGAGCAGCACACTGCTCATCACATTGAAATCAAAATCAGACTTTTGGACATTCAGCCAGGGAAATAAATCAAATTTTGTGTTTGGCAGCTCTCGTGGCTTGGGTCACCTTCCATCGTTCTTACCTTTTCTCATTTCTCTGCTGCCTTCCTGGCTGTATGGCTGCTCCTTTCGCCTTATCTGCACTCCAAATGCCACAGACACAGGCAACTTCTCGTCTTTTATGCGATTCTTGTGATAAGGTGTTAGGGTTTATTATGTGCGCTGTATATGTCGAACAAATTCTTTTACCATTCTATTGAGTATATAGATGCTTAAATAATGTTACCGATAATTCATTAGGAAGTTAATTTACTAGGGCAATTAGGGTCTGAAAATAGTTATAAATCATAATGGTAATTGTTTAGATTGGGAGATATCTATATTTCGAAGAGTAATTAATTAGAAAATTAGTTGATTACTATTATTATTATTATTATTAGTAGTAGTAGTAGTATTTCAAAGTAATAGTTAAAACTATCTGGGGAGTGTAGGAGTGAATGTTAATCGAAATTGTATAAACTTCATGATTGGGGAATAAATGGGTATTAGATAAATGATCAAGTGAAAATATATTTTGTTAGTTGCTAAAATCAAGTATAGATTAAATATTATAATTAAAATTGAATAATTCTTCTAGGTTAAATCGTTGAAATTTATTTGGTCAAACCTTTTGCTTGTCTATAGTTGGGAGAAATAAAATAAAGAAAAGTAGGATTCTATAGTATAAATACAATTGTTGGTTCAAAAATAAATGATAGGGTTAGAGAGTTAATGTAATTCGGTAAGGATTTTATCACGAAGGTTATCAAGGAAAATTTGGCATATAGGTATAAAGTTAGGTGTATCTACATTGCATTGAGAAGGAGTTCTAGTATTGACCCTGGAATAATATATTGAATTGAATGATTTAAGTTGATTTGATTAAAAGAAAATTTATAATTCAACTGACATTGTGTTTTAATATGATTTTTGTATAATGGTCTTGTTAAGATAAAATTAGATTTGATTCGAGATTTGTCGTAAAAGTTATTCTTTGGCAAATGGTTGTTTAATTATAAATTGTAAATGTAAATTGTATGAATTGGTCATTGGTCACCATAAGGTCTGGTCGCCGAGGTTAGTTTTCCAGAGGCCTCAAATGTCATGTCTTGATTTCATATGGTATGTTGTAAATGCATGAAGCTGTGTAAAAAGGTCCTTCACGGATGTTATGTTTTTGTTTGAGATGTCGTGTTGGTTTAGACAATGGGAGACATCGAGTACGGTAATGGAGTAATGTTTATGTGATGCTATGGACAATGTTTTGTTAGTTGTCCTTGTGTCTAAGATGACATGCAAGATGGTGAATTCCTTGCATTGCTTTATGAGGATAATTGTGTGCAAGATGGTTGATTCCTTGCATGGTTTTTGTATTCTTGTTGTCCTGATGATGTTTTCTATGCTTGTTGAGTGGGGTTTTCTAGTTGCAGGTAGGGGAATGGCTCTCAATGGGGGCCGGAGCCCAAAGTGGCGTCCAGGACAACCCATGTGGGAGTTTGTTAATTCAGTGATAACCTAATTAATGAATTAGGGGGTTGGGTAGTTAATCACACTAAACAAGATAAGTGAATGCCTCACTCATGGCTCAAGTGCTCGTTTAGGCTTGAGATGAGATGAGAAGGCCTAGAATGGCAAGATCGACTACCTTGTCTTCACGAAAGGTATGTTGATTCCGCATGAGCGTTGTATGGGGGCCGGGAGTCGGGAGAGGCTGCCAGGACAACCCAAGATGGGGGCCGGGGCCTAGGAAGGCTTACCAGGACAACCCATGACAAGCTATGTGATGACACTCCTCCCTACTGCAGCATGGCACTCCCTAGTTGTACTCTCCCCATTCATTTTGTGCTTGCCTCTGGAAGTGTTGTTAAGTTGTTTTGTGATATTGACTTGTGTTGTTGGAGTTATGTGTTGTGTTGTTATTGCCATGTGTAGTTTTGGCGTTTGGTCATTCTTCGTTCATGTTTAGTCTTGTCTACCTGACTGTATGTTGTAGTGGGAACCTTATGTTAACTCCTAGCTCGGGGGGTGGACCTTAGGGTTCCACATGGTCGGGTGGAAGAGCTTTAATCCATTGGTTTTTCTCCTTGCTTTGTTCATGTGCGAGGATGTTGTATCTTGTGTATAAGCCGTCAGATCTTGTACCAGACATGAAGTAAGTGATTTGTATTCATGTACTTGTCTATGTATCAGTTGATTTATAATGTTTGTGTTAGAAGAAATTGTATCTTTGTACTGGATCCTAATGATTACTCATCTGATGTTATGTAAATGTTTATTGATTAAATGCAATAGTTAGAATGATCTATTAATGTTAGTAAATGATGTATGACAGACTATGTTGTTCGAATTGTCAAGTAATGCTCCCATGAATTCTTAGAGTAACAAGTTGATAGTTTAATGATGTATGATGCTATGTTAAATATTACTTTGTTACTTTATTCTGTTAAAAAAAAATAAAAAAAATTATTCTGTTAAATTAGCATAGATGTGTTGTTATCTAAGGTGTTCATGCGGGGTGTTACACTTCGAATAGATGAAAGAACATCCTTTACACATGCTCAAATAAAGATGACTAATTTAATCATTATTTTTGGCATTCAACTTCCTACAATGCATCAAGCAAAGAAAGACAACTTATCATCATATATTCACTAATTCATTATATCATCTTAGCCTTATTAAAAGAATGAACCCTTTATAGTCAACCCTACACCATACTAGAACAAATGTATTAAAACATAATTATTAGAAATCTAAGAACTTATATGATATTAATAAATTAAACGTAATTTCAACAATATTTCTCTCATCCTCATCTATACTATAATTTAAAGTTTTAGCCTCATTCCTAAATTCTAATCTACATTTATATTATCCAAACACAAGTAAAATATAACTTAAGGAATTTAATGAAGAGCCTACTAAATTGTCCATTCAATAAGAAAACCTCCAATTCCTAAGTCATTAGAACAATGCACAAGTATCTCAAGAGTTCTATCCTCTCATACATGGCTAATTACACATTAAAGATTCTAAGAAAATAATTCACTCTACTTACTTAAATGAGATTCTTATTTTCAATTATTGACCTATATAAATCAATTTCAATTGATGACAAAATATTCTAGATGATTGGAAAAATAAATTAATTGAATAGAAATAGCCTTAACATGAAAAACCACCCTCTAGTAAATATGGCATAACTTTAATATTTATTAGTGTAATTTTAAAATTCAAGTTGTTTTGGAAAGGTAAGAATAAGGGGAATAAAACACAGAAAACAATTAGAAAATTTTTGTAAGATGAAGTAGTGTTTACTGCAATTATCTCTTTCTCTCAAATCCGGATTTAACCCAAACTTGATCATAAATTGAGAATGACTTGATTACTCAAAAGTATTCCCTATATTATAATAAATGATAGAAATACTAAAAGATTAAAGATATTTTATTTGCTTTAATTTTGACATTTCAAATAACTATGCAATATATATATATGATCTAACAATTGTTTTTATAAACTAATCAACATAAGGATTTAATTTGACCTTCTTGCACTACAAGAATATTCTTGATTCAACCTAATTTTTGGATACAACTAAATATACGAAAGATTATCTAATCATACCCATTCCGAGAAATAAAATATGAGAATTCATCTAACACACTTATGTAATGAGAATAATTCATTTCCAACAAAGTAAACTACCAACATAACCCTAGATTTTTAATCTTTTCTACAACAGTGGTAAAAATGCGATAACTTTCAAAATACTTAACAAAATTGAAAAACGTAAAATGTTTCAGAAAGATGAATACATGATTCTCAAAACCCAGAAACATTTTATAAACTAATTTGTATGATAAGATTAATTTCATGAGGCAATAAGTTTTCTTAAAAGAATTTTAAGGAAATACCTCAAGGATTTAATTAATGAAGAATACCTCCAAACACATTTGAAGAAAGGCTCCAAGATTCCTTAATGTGATAGCTTCCATATTATGCAGTTGAGCGCTTCCTTTCTTCCACCTAAGATTCTATTGCCCTCCTCATGAAATTCAAAAATTTCTCATCTAACAAGTCATCGTGGATGTATGTTTTCTTTGCCTCATCAAAATGGTTGTAATTTCCTTCAAGAATTCTTCAACATCAGATATGAACATCCTCTTGATGACTTGCAAAAATTAGAAATAAACCCGGGCTCTTCTCTTGATTTTCCCTCCCTGAAGCCAAATTTCCATCTCCTTATAATATCTCCTTTTGCCAAGTTTCATATTCTTCTTTTGGGCTTCAATGACTCCTTGTATTCCTCTTCTTGCTTGTGGCATTATTTTCTTTTTAAGAAATGTGATTCTTGGCTTTCCTTTTATTTCCTTTCTTGATGACTTGAATTCTCTAAGACTCTTCGAGAGAAGAAGACTTTACCACTTCCAAATTTCGTCACCCATTTTCTTGTGCACTGAAAATACATTAAAACAACTTTAAAACATAATTTTTATGAATAAACAAGTACCCTACCCATAGGTGATTGACCTATGGTCCTAATTTTTCCAAAATAATGATAAAATAGCTCTTATTCCCCACAACACACAAGAATAATTAATTTAAATCAATTAACTAAACCATATCAAGACCTTACTGCTAAATTCTATTCTCTTTATAACTTATATCATAATTTCATAAACAAATCTAAAATTAGCTCCACTAACTTGAAACTATAAATAAATATTAATTATTCTCAATAAAATATCATAATTAATAAGTAAAATTAATTATTGAAATTAGGGGTCATGACTCAGTTGGTCCTACATGCTCCACCCCTCAGCATGGCACTCGATTTTGTATGAGGTGAGTATAGCAGGCTTCTTTTTGGCACTGAGGTACCTGCAGTGCCATCTACATGTCTCTCACTCTCCCTCTATTCTTATGAGATCAGTGGGAGTAGGAGGGTCCTCAATGCTGCAGTTGAGGTAGTTTATTTTAAAAAAATGCAATCTAAATTAAATTGTGCACATGTTCAATCTCTGACTCTTGATTGAAATCATGTGTGCATGTATGAATTGAATGTGTATTAAACACATGCTAATGTCTTAGCACCTAGATATGGAGATTTTTCAATATGATGGCAATCCTACACATCATCATGAGGTATTAATTTTAAGTAGACATATATCTTTAATAACTTTTTATATACACATGTATCAAGTACATTTTTTCTAACTAAATACACATGCATATATACATGTACATGTCATATAGGTTCTAGGATCAGGTCATGCTTATTTTTAGACTCCTGTGTATGCTCATCATCTACATGATCCAGACCATGGATGTTAGGTAATTTAGAGATCTATCAAGTATTAATTATTTATTTAAAACTAAAACATTATATGTATATATATTTAAAATTTTATGGTGTTTAATGTGCAGGGCTCAGGTCAAGGATCAATCCAAGGCTTGGGTTAGGGATCAGGATAGGGCTCGAGACATAGTGAGGCTCAGTCCATTCACCGAGATCTATCTAGACATAAAATTTATGAATTGTTAAATTACATGAGTCACGTGCTGCATGATCTTAGATTGGGAGGGTCCTCAATCCTGTAGTTGGGATTAGGATTATGAGTTGTTAAATTACATGAGTCGCAGTGCATGTTTTATATTTGTACATTTAGACATTATGAGTATATTTTAGAGACATTCTTATGAGTCACACATGTTTTATATTTACATTTGGACATTATGAGTATGTTTTATATTTACATTTTCATGCATGTTTTATATTTTAGTTTTATATCTCAAGGACATAATTTGGACATTATTGATTTATGATGAAATTTCTAGATAGATTTTTCTTAGAAAGATACTTGCATGCTAGTTGCAATATTAATGTAATAACATTATAATTAATTATTTATATCTAGAGATGTTCTTAAATTATGAGTTGAATATATTTTTTATATTAAATAGTTTTAAATATCTTGGACATTTGGACATTATTGATATAATAATGTATTATAATTAATTTTTTATAATAATTAAATTTAATTGAGATATAATTTGTTATAATTTCATAACTTTATACTGACATACATGGATGTGCCTGATAGGTCTCTAGATGGATGACTATCTTCTTGGGAAAAACTAAATATAACTATCAACTCTGATCAACAATCATGACCATTTATAATTTCTAAAGAAATGGACAAAGTATTACAGATAAAATTTATGATTGTAAAGCAAATGCTAAGAAGATTTGAACAATTGAAAGGTACACATTGGAATCCACCATCAAGAATATTATAAATAAGAATTGAGATATAATTTGTTATAATTTCATAACTTTGTACAGACATGTGGATGTGCCTAATAGGTCTCTCTGGACAACTATCTTCTTGGAAGTAACTTGATAACTGTCAACTCTGATTAACAATCATGGCCATTTAGAAATAATAAATGGCCATGATTGTTGAGCAAAGTTGATAGTTATCAAGTTACTTCCAATAAGATAAAGATCTAGAGAGACCTATTAGGCACATCCACATGTCTATACAAAGTTATGAAATTATAACAAATTATATCTCAATTCTTAAATAATATTCTTGATGGTGGCTTCTAATTTATATATTTCAATTGTTCAAATATTCTTAGCATTTTATTTACAACCATAAAGTTTATTTGTACTACTTTGTCCATTTATTTAGAAACAATAAATGGCCATGACGGTTGATAAGAGTTGACAGTTAAATAAAGTTTCTTCCAAGAAGATGGTTATTCATCTAGAGAACTAGCAAGCACATCCATGTATGAACTTATTAAATGAAATGTGTAAATTATGAACTAGATAGATATCTAATGTAGGCTTCTTAAGTTTGAGGCCCCTAAATGATAAATTTGATACAAAAAAGTTAAAAAAAAACTCAATTGATAAATTTACATATAATGATAGATACCAAACTCAACATAACTTTAAAATGTCATGGCCTAAGTAGCTCATTGGAACATGTAAATTATGAAATAGATAGATATCTAATGTAGGCCCTTGTTAAGTTTGAGGCCCCTAAATGATAATGATACAAAAAAGTTAAAAAAGAACTCAATTCATAAATTTACATATAGTGATAGATACCAAACTCACATGATGAAACAACATAACTTAAAAATGTTGTGGCCTAAGTAGCTCATTTGAACATGTAAATTATGAACATATTAAAATGAACATGTAAATTATGAAATAGATAGATATCTAATGTAGGCCCTTGTTAAGTTTGAGGCCCCTAAATGATAATGATACAAAAAAGTTAAAAAAGAACTCAATTGATAAATTTACATATAATGATAGATACCAAACTCACATGATGAAATAACATAACATTAAAAGGTCTTGGCCTAAGTAGCTCATTTGAACATGTAAATTATGAACATATTAAAAGTGAACATGTAGATTATGAACTAGATCTAGATATCTAATGTAGGCCCTTGTTAAGTTTGAGGCCCCTAAATGACAATGATACAAAAAAGTTAAAAAAGAACTCATTTGAAGATGTAAATTATGAACTCTATATATCTATACAAAAAAAGAGCTTCTTGTAGCTTTGAGAAATATCTAAATTCTATACTGACAAGGCCAATCATGTGAAGGTGGAAGCTCATGTGGCCTCACCTAAGACCTAAGACACCTAATACATCTAAGAACTAAGACACCTAAGACCTAAGACACCTAAGACATATAAGACCTAAGACACCTAGAAGACATGTAGACACCTTTAAAGACCTAAGACGCATTAGACACCTAAGATATATATAGACACCAAGAACTAAAGACCTAAGACACCTAAGACCTTAAGACACCTAATACATAGACACATTTAAAGACCTAATACACCTAAGACCTAAGACATAGATACCTTTAAAGAGCTAAGATACCTAAGACGTAAAACACCTAAGACACCTTTAAAACGCCTAAGACATAAAACACCTAAGACGTGCCTAGGTACCTAAGACCTAAGACACCTAAGATATATCTTGTGAGGACCGCCCTTTTTACTACTGTTGTCATGACTCTTTACAGTGCTGTGATTGTTACTTTCATATTTGTGGGAAAGCAGTTCCCGAAATTTGTCAGACTATTTAACTTTATTATGTTTTCGGAAAAACTAATTGGGTGATGTTTGGATAAGTTACTTTTCAGAAAAATGAATTAGAGATGTTAGAGATGATGGAAAATTGTAATATGATTTTTAATTATGTTAGATTGTACTAAGGCATGAGAATGCATGTGTTATTTAAGTTGCTTCGGCTATGATGAATTTATGTGGTTACTGATCTTGTAATTGAGTGTGCAGGGACTACTAATCAAACCACAGATTTCGGAGATCATTCCACACCTTGTTAATTGTTATTCCCTGTTAAGCCGATCTGGTTCCACGATGAACCAAGATCTCTTTGTGTTTGATGTCATGATGTAATGTGGTCTTTCGTATGGTCGAGTGGGTTAGGTTACCCTCATGTAATATTATTTTTATAAGTAAGTGTTGTAAAGAGATTGAATTTGAAATTTCTATTTTTATTTAAATTATGAGGCCCTTTTTCTTGTGCTTTACCTTGACCTGGGGTGTCTTGTATGGGTTAAAATTGACCCTGGGTTCTACCCCATGGGTCCAGGGGCCCATTTGGCATGGGTAACCCTTGAGTAACCTCCATCTAGTCAACTTAACCTTTCCCTGAAGTTAAGTGGCGAAAATTGGAGGTAGGAGGGGACATGATGGGTTGTACCAACACTCAACCCATCCCCTCTACTTTTCCCTAGATAAGAGATGCCATCCATTAGTAAAAGTTACCTCTTCTTTAGTAAGATTCCCCCATGTACTATGGGGACACCCATGTGAAGAAAGGAGAAAGAGGCATGGGTCACCTGTCTTGTTCCCATTTAACTCTTTTTTTTTTTTTTATTTCTCCTATGAGAAAGTGGAGTCACATGAAAGGAATAAGGAGTACCCTTGGGAATGGAGAGTGACATAAGCCACCTGGACAGAATAGTGATTTTTGGGAAGGGTGAGGAGGTGACAAGTGTCACTTCCCCATTTCTCAAAAATTAGAAAGAAAGAGAATTTTGGGTTATTTATTTTCAAATTTTGGGATGAGAGGGAGTTAGTTGAATTTTGGGGAAAAACTTTCATTTTGGCCTTACCAAATATAGAGAAGTTAGTTTGGAAGATAGAGAAGGGAGAGGGAGTTGGTGGCTAAGCTTGGAAGTGAACTCTGTGGACTCTGCAACAACTTCATTCCAGGAGGGCTTTGCAAGGTTGGTCTGAATTTTACCTTTGTTTTGGTAGAACTGAAATGTGTATGAAATGTGTTTGGAATATGTGTTTAAATTTGTTTTCTGTGGGGTTCTTGTCGGGTGTTTGACAGAGCGTCTCCCACTTGGGAGAAATGCTCATCAAGTTTGGGGTAGGGGAGGAGAGATCCTCCTCGGGTGCATACCTGTTCCATCTTTTGGAATGTTGAAAGCCTTGAGGGCATGTATCTGTGACTGTATTTTGACTTGAGAGTCAAATACAGATTTCTTACAAATTGTGATCACACTTGGTTGAGACCAAGAGAAATTTATATGAGTTCATTTATCTGTCAGGGTGACACTCTGGAGTCGAGTGTATCCACTCTCCTGCCCCTTATGAAACTCACTATAGTTGAGTTTCCGTATTGTGTAAAATAGCCACGGGTGTATGTGTGCTTTGGGATTGTTGTTGTTTCTGTTGTGAAGTGGAGTGTTTGAGTACCCAGGTGTGAGTATGGTCTCCCTAGCTCGGGGGTGACCCTCTTGCGGGTCTACGGTAGGGAGGAGAGCTAGACGAGTGGTATTTTTCTTCTTGTTTGTCTTTGATACGCAGGTTTTTTTTTTTTCTCTTGGAGCTTCTGGTGGGCTATTTATGAAGAAACAGATCATCTTCTTGTCATGAGAATTAGGCCTGGATTATTTCATAGAAATGAAGAGAGAACACCTCTCTTGTTATTGTTGTAACTTACTGATATTCTGGGAGTGAAGAAAATCACCTCCCTGGTCTTGGTATTATTGGACTTTTATTGGTTGTCATAAGTTTTCAGTTGTATACTGTTTGGGAGGAGAAAGTTCATATCTGGGAAGTTGGTATTCATGTTTGAGAAGTTGTAATATGACTGTGCTTAAATTTTAAGTGGATGTTTGCAACCTTTGTTCAATAGCAATTTTTGTGTTTCAAGTATTACTGAAAAGAATAAGTTCGTTTTTGCAACTTAATCTGAGTTGTTTACATTTGAAAGTTTGGAATTGCTTCTTTAGTTGAAATGCTAGTTTCCTTTTCAATGTTGAAATGGAAAAGACAGTTTTTAAATATTTGAGTTTTCTCCATAATAATGGATTCTGTTAATTTAGAAGAATTAGAGGAAATCTAGCATGTAAATATAATCTGTTTGTAAATTTACAAGTCTTATATGTTTATAACAATGGAAAATTTATTCTTATAATAAGGGAAGAGCTATTTATCATTTGGTGAAATTGGGATATATATATATATATATATATATATATCTAATTGTTATGACAATTTCTTTATAATAGGTTGATTTGGAGAAAATGCATAGAGTAGTGAATTTAAAAAAAATTGTCGAAATTGGAATTATACAAATATAATATTTTTCTCTAAATACTTTATAAATATATATATAGAGATATATATATATTTCTCATTTTGAGTAATTATCATTTTAGAAAATAATAGAGAAATTGAAAGTAATTATAATTGTTATATAAAAAAAAAAGGGGGATATATATATATATATATATATATATATAAATATGGAATATATATATATATAAATATATTATCGTTGTTATATATATACATATATATATATATATTTATATATGAATATATAAATATATATATATATATATTTTTGAAGATATTTTATTATTGATAATAATCAACGAATGGTGAAAGACTGTCAAAAAAATTAAGCCGCGGATAACAAAATACACAGTCGTTATTTACAATGGGCGGTGGGGAAGAAAACCCCACCGCAGGTTTTATGTTATATTTGGAGGTGTGGAGTGGGGCGGAGCCCCACCCACACCCCACGTCGTGGAAATGTGGGTGGGGCTCCGCCCCACTCCACATCTCCCCCCTCCTCCATACCCTTATGCCTCCCGCGGATCTTGTCTGCCGCTTTGCGGCCACCATAAACCCCCGTCCGCCGCTCTGCGGCCACCATAAACCCCCGTCCGCCGCTCTGCGGCCACCCCGACCCCGCTCCTCTGTCACGCCGCCCATGGCCGCCGTCGGCTGTGGTAACTCCAGCACATAAAATGTTAGGGCTTGGCCCTAACATATGTTTGGGTTATTTGGAATTTAAATGCTGTTTATTTTTATATAGCTCTATATATAGGCATATATATATTCTATATGTCTATGTATATAGCTATATATCTAATATAATAATGCGTATATATCTGTATATATATATATATATATATATATATATATATATATAGGTTGTGGTAAACCAATTCGTCCTTTTCATAGACATTAAAATAAATATATTATATATATGTATGTATGTATGTATATATATATATATAAATATATCTATATATATATATATATATATATATATATATATATATATATATATATATATATATATATATATATAACATACAGAGGAGTAAATCTATGAACCAAATTATTGGGCTCTCGTTTAAAATCGTTATAAACTATGTTTCATGGATATGGAGAAAAAAAAATATATATATATATATAAATAACAATTATATTCTCACAGGAGATGTTATTAAGTGTTGAACACAACAACCAAAGAAGCTATATTACCATGAACAGAGTTTTATAAAGTGGTGAACCACCTACATCTATTGACAACGTCATACGAGTTACAAACAGTGTATGAATCGTAATTAAGAGTAACAGTAACAACAGTAATTCTAAACAAGAGAAAATAAAATTATAATGTAAAGAGAGTTTAGGAATATTCAGTGATACTCTGGAAAGAGTTTCTCGGAAGTTTCAACTAAAAACATACTAACAATCACCCGGAAAATGAAGAGGAAAATTACACAACTCCTTACTCAAAAGAACACTGGAAATAAACTTAAGAAGCCACCACTGACAATCCTTGTGGCCATATTAATCTCAACTGTAGCAAACGATCTCATATGTAAACCTGTAAGAGGTTCCGAAGAAGGAAAAACCAACATTGGAAAACACAGAGGAGAAAATGCGCGACATATCTCACACGGGATAAGAGAACTAAGTTGACGGACCCTTCTGTCAATTGTGCTTAGGTACAAGTTGACTAAGTATTTACGAAGAGGAGGAACCTAGATCGGGGAAG
The DNA here is from genome assembly GCA_027924645.1 of Cunninghamia lanceolata. Classification (NCBI taxonomy): domain Eukaryota; kingdom Viridiplantae; phylum Streptophyta; class Pinopsida; order Cupressales; family Cupressaceae; genus Cunninghamia; species Cunninghamia lanceolata. Next base: position 15,787,425 of record BSBN01000193.1, read on the forward strand.
ATTAGGAGACTGAGTCCAGCGAAATAGTAAACCAGCCTTTGTGGCCTAGATCATCCTAAAATTAGGTTTAATATCAACAATAACTGCAGTAATAACCCTGATTGACGTAAATCACGAAGAAAGGACAGGATGCACATAAAGAAAGTATAGAAAATGAAAGAGAGAGAGAGACCGAAATATAAACACACTAAATGAACTAAGAGATAGTTAAGGTAAGGGCGATAAAGATATAATCCAACTTAAGAACTTGTGGAAAGGGAAGAGAGGGCAACCAAACCGCCTTGTTGAAAATGCTAAGTCATAGGAGTAGTATGTTTCAGGAAACAAGAGAGGAGACAGACAACCGTGCCTGGCTGAAAAATGACTAAATAGGGAGATCACTAGCCGGTTTAGTTGGAACAAGGCGTCGAGGGGAGTGGTTCCTCTATCAGCGAACCACGTGCGTAAATGAGTGCAGCGTAATTCCCACTAACGCCGTAAGGCATTCTGCTACCGAACATTGCCGAGGGTTCGATTTAAGAACTTGGGTAATCTCACTCTTGCAATGACGTTAGCAGCGTTGTATCGACCCTCTTGTTGATCTATATGTTTCCGTTTGCACGCCATTGTACTTGTATTCCACCGATGAGTATAGTGTTTCGCCATGAGAGAACACCGTTGAGCATGCGTACGCATGCGAAAGGGGTTTTTAGGACGGTGTGAGAAAAGTTTTTCATATCTCGTGTCATAACCACATGACAGATGTGGCTATGACACGTGCGATGTGTGTTGTGACCACCCGGAAAATGTGGGCATGACATTTGGTATCAGAGCCAGGTTTGTAAACACTGGGCGTATTTGGGCACGTTATTATTCCGCAACTTTGGCTAATTAGTTTCTACCTTGTTTTGTAGGATGCCTCCCCGACGTGTTCGACGAGCGCGATCACGCCACACAGCGTCAGTCGAGGTGTACAGCGATTCCTCAGCCGAGGGACTGGCACCCGCAGATTCAGCAGCACCACCTGCCCCACCTGTGCCACAAGCACCACTAGTACCACAGGCGATACCAGTAGCGGATATAGGTCCACAGATCTTACAGGCACTACAGACTATGCTAGACAGGTTACCACCAGTGATTCCTGAGCCACGTATAGAGCCTCGTGTTGCTCCGCGAGAGGAGCCACGTGCCGAGTCACGTATTGAGCCACGTATGGAGCCCCGCGTTGATCCACTAGCGGTGAGACGTGTGGAGCCCTTCGTTGAGATTCCTGACACAACAGTAGAGGAGGTAGGGTCGGCCTCCCGAGCACGGAGCAGGAGTCCTCCGAGACTTTTGAGACAAGAACAGGTTCAGCAGGGAGTATATGAGGATGGTGTGGAAGAGCCACTTGGGAGACTTAGAGACAGAGGGGACCCTATCAGAGATCTACTGAGGCTCAACCCACCCACCTTCGCAGGAGCTACAGAGGGAGCTGTGGCCGAGGCTTGGCTAATTAGCTTAGACAGGTGTTTCGCATTGCGACCGTATGAGAGCAACACGAAAGCACAAGTGGCAGTTCATCTTCTTAGGGATGCAGCAGCCACCTGGTGGCGCACAGAGGAGTGCAAGCACCGACTCTCCGTGGATACACTCACATGGGACACCTTCATTGAGCGCTTCAATGCGCGGTATTTGTCCGAACATTATAGACAGCGCAGAATTGATGAGTTTCATGATCTACAGCAGAGGGGACTCACCGTTACTCAGTATGAGAGCCGATTTATAGAACTTTCTCGTTATGCGGAATACCTCCACGACGAGAAAATCTTAATACACAAATTCATCAGGGGGCTAAATCACGGGATATCAGGACCAGTTCGTATGGCAAATCCCCAAACCATGAGCGAGGCTGTTGAAAAGGCCCTTATATCAGAGGAAATTCAGGGACGAGGACAGAATTCACGCTCACAGTACCAGGAACGAAATCCCCAACAACAACAAAATTTCCGAAGGCCTCAAAACACAACACAGAGAGGAGGATATAATGCTTCATCATTACCTCCTAGGCCTCCACAGCAACAGCAACATCAGCAAAAATCCAAATTTCAACAGAGGGGACTGGGAGGACAGAACCGTGGATGGCAGCAGCAGGGACCACGCAGGGATCAGAGACAGCAGGGTTCATCGGCAGGACCCGCAAGGTCCCAGCAGTCTTACAGAGGCTCACAGGGATCCACCGGACGGACCGGGCAACAACAGTCGGGCAGAACACAGTCAGGGCAGTTACAGGTTAGAGGACCATGTTATGTATGTGGTGGGGCAGGGCATCTGGCTAGAGAGTGTCCGCAGGGATTTACTGCAGGGGGTCAGCCCTGATCAGGAGGGTCTGAGCAGACCGTAGGTGACGTGGGCAGATCTCACCACATGTTTGCAGCGGTTGATAACCGCCAGGCTGATTTTCAGGCTTCTGTCATCGAGGCAGCAGGTACGATTAGAGACTTTCCCATCTCGATCCTTTTTGATTCAGGAGCTACTGACTCTTTTTTGTCTACATCGTTAGTGGAGCGTTGCAGGCTGGTGGCTTCTAGGCAAGACATTAGGTGGGAAGTTGAGTTGGCCTCAGGGGCCAGGATGTCAGTAGATACCTTGGTTAAAGACTGTGAGATCACATTGGGACCCTTCACCACAACGTGCGACCTTAGGATTATGCCATTAGGGTCTTACGGAGTAGTTCTGGGTATGGATTGGCTTGCGGCACATAGAGCCAAGCTTGATTGTCGCCAGAGAACGATTAGCTGTTTAGACGATCATGGTTCGTCGGTTGAGATAGTGGGCATTCAAAAGCCCACGGCAGTTCGTATGATATCCGCACAACAGCTTAAGCGCTGTATGCGGAAGGGATGTCAGATGTTTGCCATCACAGTCAGTGATAGAGCAGAGGATGAACCTGAGGCTACTTTAGATGATCACCCTATCCTTAGAGAGTTTGCCGATGTGTTTCCGCCAGAATTACCTGGTATGCCTCCACGTAGAGAAGTGGACTTCCACATTGACTTAGTGCCAGGTGCAGAGCCGATATCCCGCGCACCCTATAGAATGACGACCCATGAACTCACAGAACTTAAGCTGCAGTTGGAAGAATTACTTGAGAAGGGACACATCCGACCTAGCGTTTCACCATGGGGCGCACCAGTGATCTTCGTGAAGAAGAAGGATGGGTCTCTTCGTCTATGCATGGACTACAGGCAGTTGAACAAGGTGACGGTGAAGAATCGTTATCCTCTACCTAGGATTGACGACCTTTTTGATCAGATGCAGGGAGCCAGAGTGTTCTCGAAAATCGATCTAAAATCTGGGTATCATCAATTGCGCATCACGGAGTCAGATATTCATAAAACTGCTTTTCGAACCAGATATGGCCATTATGAATTCACAGTGGTACCTTTCGGGTTGACGAACGCTCCTGCAGTATTCATGAGTCTCATGAATGGGGTGTTCCGTACATACCTAGACCGGTTCGTGATCATATTCCTAGATGACATTCTGATTTATTCACGGACTGAGGAGGAGCATGTAGAGCACTTGCGTCAAGTTTTGCAGAAATTACGAGAGCAACAACTTTTTGGCAACTTGACGAAGTGTGCCTTCTTCAGGACAGAGGTGCAGTATTTGGGACACATTTTATCAGGCGATGGCATCTCTGTAGATCCATCTAAAATTAGAGCAATCCAGGAGTGGCCGGCACCCACGAACGTGACAGAGGTCAGAAGCTTTATGGGGTTAGCTGGGTATTATCGTCGGTTTGTCGAAGGTTTCTCCAGGATAGCACATCCCATTACTTCCCTTCAGCGAAAAGGGAAGGGTTTCACTTGGACCGAGCAGTGTGAAAAGGCTTTTGGAGTCCTCAAAGAGCGTCTTACGAGCGCTCCTATTTTAGCAGTTCCAGATCCTTCGGAAGAGTTTGTAGTTTGCACGGATGCATCATTAGAAGGTTTGGGAGCCGTGCTTATGCAGGATGGACGAGCGATCGCATACGAATCGCGGAAACTAAAGACACATGAGTTAAACTATCCTACGCACGACTTAGAGCTTGCAGCTGTTGTTCACGCCTTGGTTCGCTGGAGACACTTTCTTTTAGGGCGACGCTTTGAACTCCATTCAGACCATCATAGTTTGCAGTATATTTTTACACAGCCTAATTTGAACGCCCGCCAACGACGTTGGATGGAATTCCTATGCGAATATGACTTCGATGTCCATTATATAAAAGGGAAGGAGAACGTGGTCGCTGATGCTCTGAGTCGAAGACGCCACGAGATCCAGACCCTGACCTTGAAGATGGACTTGAAGGATCGCATCTTACAGCATCTGCCGGAGGACGAATGGTTTCTTGAAGTGCAGCAGGCAGTACTAAATCAGAAGGCCCTTGAGGGCAAATTTACAGGATATACCCTTGATTCTGATGGAATGCTTCGACATCGGCAACGCATATATGTACCCCATGCGGGTAATCTTCGTACAGTAATCCTATCAGAGGCTCATAGAGCACCCTACGCAGCACACCCAGGAGTGAAGAAGATGCATGCTGATTTACGACAGCTTTATCATTGGGCTGGGATGAGGCGTGACATTGCTGAATTTGTTGCTCGTTGCCTGGAATGTCAGAGGGTCAAGGCCGAACATCAGCATCCAGCGGGACTGTTGTACCCTCACGAGATACCTGAATGGAAATGGGATACCATTTCTATGGATTTTATCATTGGTCTACCTATGTCATCATGTCGCCATGATGCTATTATGGTGACAGTTGACAAGCTGACCAAAGTGGCGCATTTTTCACCAATATGTACAACGTACAATGCACCATCAGTGGCAAAGGTGTTTCTTGATCAGATTGTTAGACTTCATGGAGTACCTCGCCGCATTATATCTGACAGAGACTCCGTATTCACTTCATCGTTCTGGAAAGCCTTACATCAGGCGTTGGGCACACAGCTCAACTTCAGTTCTGCATATCATCCGGAAACCGATGGACAAACAGAAAGAGTTAACCAGGTGTTAGAAGACATGCTTCGCATGTATGTGATGGACCACCAGTCTAGATGGGAGGAGTACCTGTATCTAGTTGAATTCGCCTACAATAATGGGCATCATAGCTCGTTGGGTATGCCTCCTTTCCAGGCATTATATGGCAGACCATGCAGAACACCTTTGAGTTGGGATCGTATAGAGGACAGAACAGTCATCGGACCAGAGATAGTTCAGAATATGGAACTGCAAGTTAAACAGATAAGACAGAGGCTTCTGGAAGCACAGGACAGGCAGAAAAAGTATGCTGATGCTAAGAGGACAGACCGAAGCTTCTCTGTGGGGGAAAGAGTATTTTTGAGAGTGCGGCCGCACAAAAGTCCAATCCGTTACGGAAAAGGCTCTAAACTCGCACCTCGATTTGTAGGACCTTTCGAAATCTTGGAGCGGATAGGACCAGTAGCCTATCATCTAGCCTTGCCACCTAGCCTGTCACGTATCCACGATGTATTTCATGTATCAGTTTTACGTCAATATATTTCTGACTTATCTCATGTGTTGGATTGGAGTGCTCTTCAGGTAGAGGCAGACGGACAACTGGCGTTGGAGCCAATTCGCATATTGGCTCGACGGAAACTGGCCCTTCGAGGTCGAGAGCTGGACCAGGTTAGAGTCCAATGGGACTTATACGACGAAGTCACTGCAACATGGGAAGATGCAGAGAGATTGAAGACCCTGTATCCTCACCTTTTTGACGACTTCCAGGAGGAAGTACCGTCTTAGGGGGAGAGGATGTGAGGACCGCCCTTTTTACTACTGTTGTCATGACTCTTTACAGTGCTGTGATTGTTACTTTCATATTTGTGGGAAAGCAGTTCCCGAAATTTGTCAGACTATTTAACTTTATTATGTTTTCGGAAAAACTAATTGGGTGATGTTTGGATAAGTTACTTTTCAGAAAAATGAATTAGAGATGTTAGAGATGATGGAAAATTGTAATATGATTTTTAATTATGTTAGATTGTACTAAGGCATGAGAATGCATGTGTTATTTAAGTTGCTTCGGCTATGATGAATTTATGTGGTTACTGATCTTGTAATTGAGTGTGCAGGGACTACTAATCAAACCACAGATTTCGGAGATCATTCCACACCTTGTTAATTGTTATTCCCTGTTAAGCCGATCTGGTTCCACGATGAACCAAGATCTCTTTGTGTTTGATGTCATGATGTAATGTGGTCTTTCGTATGGTCGAGTGGGTTAGGTTACCCTCATGTAATATTATTTTTATAAGTAAGTGTTGTAAAGAGATTGAATTTGAAATTTCTATTTTTATTTAAATTATGAGGCCCTTTTTCTTGTGCTTTACCTTGACCTGGGGTGTCTTGTATGGGTTAAAATTGACCCTGGGTTCTACCCCATGGGTCCAGGGGCCCATTTGGCATGGGTAACCCTTGAGTAACCTCCATCTAGTCAACTTAACCTTTCCCTGAAGTTAAGTGGCGAAAATTGGAGGTAGGAGGGGACATGATGGGTTGTACCAACACTCAACCCATCCCCTCTACTTTTCCCTAGATAAGAGATGCCATCCATTAGTAAAAGTTACCTCTTCTTTAGTAAGATTCCCCCATGTACTATGGGGACACCCATGTGAAGAAAGGAGAAAGAGGCATGGGTCACCTGTCTTGTTCCCATTTAACTCTTTTTTTTTTTTTTATTTCTCCTATGAGAAAGTGGAGTCACATGAAAGGAATAAGGAGTACCCTTGGGAATGGAGAGTGACATAAGCCACCTGGACAGAATAGTGATTTTTGGGAAGGGTGAGGAGGTGACAAGTGTCACTTCCCCATTTCTCAAAAATTAGAAAGAAAGAGAATTTTGGGTTATTTATTTTCAAATTTTGGGATGAGAGGGAGTTAGTTGAATTTTGGGGAAAAACTTTCATTTTGGCCTTACCAAATATAGAGAAGTTAGTTTGGAAGATAGAGAAGGGAGAGGGAGTTGGTGGCTAAGCTTGGAAGTGAACTCTGTGGACTCTGCAACAACTTCATTCCAGGAGGGCTTTGCAAGGTTGGTCTGAATTTTACCTTTGTTTTGGTAGAACTGAAATGTGTATGAAATGTGTTTGGAATATGTGTTTAAATTTGGTTTCTGTGGGGTTCTTGTCGGGTGTTTGACAGAGCGTCTCCCACTTGGGAGAAATGCTCATCAAGTTTGGGGTAGGGGAGGAGAGATCCTCCTCGGGTGCATACCTGTTCCATCTTTTGGAATGTTGAAAGCCTTGAGGGCATGTATCTGTGACTGTATTTTGACTTGAGAGTCAAATACAGATTTCTTACAAATTGTGATCACACTTGGTTGAGACCAAGAGAAATTTATATGAGTTCATTTATCTGTCAGGGTGACACTCTGGAGTCGAGTGTATCCACTCTCCTGCCCCTTATGAAACTCACTGTAGTTGAGTTTCCGTATTGTGTAAAATAGCCACGGGTGTATGTGTGCTTTGGGATTGTTGTTGTTTCTGTTGTGAAGTGGAGTGTTTGAGTACCCAGGTGTGAGTATGGTCTCCCTAGCTCGGGGGTGACCCTCTTGCGGGTCTACGGTAGGGAGGAGAGCTAGACGAGTGGTATTTTTCTTCTTGTTTGTCTTTGATACGCAGGTTTTTTTTTTTTCTCTTGGAGCTTCTGGTGGGCTATTTATGAAGAAACAGATCATCTTCTTGTCATGAGAATTAGGCCTGGATTATTTCATAGAAATGAAGAGAGAACACCTCTCTTGTTATTGTTGTAACTTACTGATATTCTGGGAGTGAAGAAAATCACCTCCCTGGTCTTGGTATTATTGGACTTTTATTGGTTGTCATAAGTTTTCAGTTGTCTACTATTTGGGAGGAGAAAGTTCATATCTGGGAAGTTGGTATTCATGTTTGAGAAGTTGTAATATGACTGTGCTTAAATTTTAAGTGGATGTTTGCAACCTTTGTTCAATAGCAATTTTTGTGTTTCAAGTATTACTGAAAAGAATAAGTTCGTTTTTGCAACTTAATCTGAGTTGTTTACATTTGAAAGTTTGGAATTGCTTCTTTAGTTGAAATGCTAGTTTCCTTTTCAATGTTGAAATGGAAAAGACAGTTTTTAAATATTTGAGTTTTCTCCATAATAATGGATTCTGTTAATTTAGAAGAATTAGAGGAAATCTAGCATGTAAATATAATCTGTTTGTAAATTTACAAGTCTTATATGTTTATAACAATGGAAAATTTATTCTTATAATAAGGGAAGAGCTATTTATCATTTGGTGAAATTGGGATATATATATATATATATATATATATATATATATATATATATATATATATATATATATATATATATATATATATATATATATTTATATCTAATTGTTATGACAATTTCTTTATAATAGGTTGATTTGGAGAAAATGCATAGAGTAGTGAATTTAAAAAAATTGTCGAAATTGGAATTATACAAATATAATATTTTTCTCTAAATACTTTATAAATATATATATAGAGATATATATATATTTCTCATTTTGAGTAATTATCATTTTAGAAAATAATAGAGAAATTGAAAGTAATTATAATTGTTATATAAAAAAAAAAGGGGATATATATATATATATATAAATATGGAATATATATATATATATAAATATATTATCGTTGTTATATATATACATATATATATATATATATTTATATATGAATATATAAATATATATATATATATATATTTTTGAAGATATTTTATTATTGATAATAATCAACGAATGGTGAAAGACTGTCAAAAAAATTAAGCCGCGGATAACAAAATACACAGTCGTTATTTACAATGGGCGGTGGGGAAGAAAACCCCACCGCAGGTTTTATGTTATATTTGGAGGTGTGGAGTGGGGCGGAGCCCCACCCACACCCCACGTCGTGGAAATGTGGGTGGGGCTCCGCCCCACTCCACATCTCCCCCCTCCTCCATACCCTTATGCCTCCCGCGGATCTTGTCTGCCACTTTGCGGCCACCATAAACCCCCGTCCGCCGCTCTGCGGCCACCATAAACCCCCGTCCGCCGCTCTGCGGCCACCCCGACCCCGCTCCTCTGTCACGCCGCCCATGGCCGCCGTCGGCTGTGGTAACTCCAGCACATAAAATGTTAGGGCTTGGCCCTAACATATGTTTGGGTTATTTGGAATTTAAATGCTGTTTATTTTTATATAGCTCTATATATAGGCATATATATATTCTATATGTCTATGTATATAGCTATATATCTAATATAATAATACGTATATATCTGTATATATATATATATATATATATATATATATATATATATATATATAGGTTGTGGTAAACCAATTCGTCCTTTTCATAGACATTAAAATAAATATATTATATATATGTATGTATGTATGTATATATATATATATATAAATATATCTATATATATATATATATATATATATATATATATATATATATATATATATATATATATATATAACATACAGAGGAGTAAATCTATGAACCAAATTATTGGGCTCTCGTTTAAAATCGTTATAAACTATGTTTCATGGATATGGAGAAAAAAAAAATATATATATATATATAAATAACAATTATATTCTCACAGGAGATGTTATTAAGTGTTGAACACAACAACCAAAGAAGCTATATTACCATGAACAGAGTTTTATAAAGTGGTGAACCACCTACATCTATTGACAACGTCATACGAGTTACAAACAGTGTATGAATCGTAATTAAGAGTAACAGTAACAACAGTAATTCTAAACAAGAGAAAATAAAATTATAATGTAAAGAGAGTTTAGGAATATTCAGTGATACTCTGGAAAGAGTTTCTCAGAAGTTTCAACTAAAAACATACTAACAATCACCCGGAAAATGAAGAGGAAAATTACACAACTCCTTACTCAAAAGAACACTGGAAATAAACTTAAGAAGCCACCACTGACAATCCTTGTGGCCATATTAATCTCAACTGTAGCAAACGATCTCATATGTAAACCTGTAAGAGGTTCCGAAGAAGGAAAAACCAACATTGGAAAACACAGAGGAGAAAATGCGCGACATATCTCACACGGGATAAGAGAACTAAGTTGACGGACCCTTCTGTCAATTGTGCTTAGGTACAAGTTGACTAAGTATTTACGAAGAGGAGGAACCTAGATCGGGGAAGATTAGGAGACTGAGTCCAGCGAAATAGTAAACCAGCCTTTGTGGCCTAGATCATCCTGAAATTAGGTTTAATATCAACAATAACTGCAGTAATAACCCTGATTGACGTAAATCACGAAGAAAGGACAGGATGCACATAAAGAAAGTATAGAAAATGAAAGAGAGAGAGAGACCGAAATATAAACACACTAAATGAACTAAGAGATAGTTAAGGTAAGGGCGATAAAGATATAATCCAACTTAAGAACTTGTGGAAAGGGAAGAGAGGGCAACCAAACCGCCTTGTTGAAAATGCTAAGTCATAGGAGTAGTATGTTTCAGGAAACAAGAGAGGAGACAGACAACCGTGCCTGGCTGAAAAATGACTAAATAGGGAGATCACTAGCCGGTTTAGTTGGAACAAGGCGTCGAGGGGAGTGGTTCCTCTATCAGCGAACCACGTGCGTAAATGAGTGCAGCGTAATTCCCACTAACGCCGTAAGGCATTCTGCTACCGAACATTGCCGAGGGTTCGATTTAAGAACTTGGGTAATCTCACTCTTGCAATGACGTTAGCAGCGTTGTATTGACCCTCTTGTTGATCTATATGTTTCCGTTTGCACGCCATTGTACTTGTATTCCGCCGATGAGTATAGTGTTTCGCCATGAGAGAACACCGTTGAGCATGCGTACGCATGCGAAAGGGGTTTTTAGGACAGTGTGAGAAAAGTTTTTCATATCTCGTGTCATAACCACATGACAGATGTGGCTATGACACGTGCGATGTGTGTTGTGACCACCCGGAAAATGTGGGCATGACATATCTAAGACACCTAAGACAAATCTAAGACATAAGACACCTAAAACCTAAAATCCTAAACCCTAAACCTAAGACCTAAGACCTAATCTACCTAAATTAAAGACTATATATATAGTTTAGGTCGATCATGTACCTACACAGTTCATGAAGTTCAATAATCAAGAACCATTGAAATTAAAATTTGAAAGGAAAGAACTATCAAGAATTGAATCAATTTTAAAATAAAACTAATTTATTTATATATCTTAGGAATCTGGTGTGAACATAACTTCATACCATGTATCGATTGGTTCAACTCGCTCTTCAATAATGTAACTTATAACGTCCATGTGCATCTTAAAGCTCTTGGTACATATAATCCGGATCTTCTCTATCTTTTATTATCTCTAAAATCTTTTCATGATATTCAATAGACAACCTCCACTTTTGTTGGCCACATCCTCTTTTTGATAAAGTTTCCAAATTTAATCTTGTTGCTATAACTAAGTGACTATAATGTAGAACCTTTTTTCCTGAACTATAATCAATAAACATAATACCATTTTATCTATCTTTGTTTGTTGATAATATGTGCCTGAACAACAATGACTAATCCAATGGGATAAGATTATTCATCACCATCTATCACTGATTCTAACAATTTGGATTTTGGTTGCATGCATCTTAGTAAATAGTAATCTACACCTTCTATATTGTCAAGTTCTACAACCACAACAAAAATATCTCATGTACACACCACAAGTAAACATGTCTATACATTATCTAGACTCAATGTAAATCATTCAAATATTTATAATGATTTTTGACTTAATTAGAATACAAATAAAAAATCTGTAAGTTAAAATTTAATTTTAAATTTACATTTAAAATTTACCTGTAACAATTAAATCCGATACACGTTCGTAATCAACTAAATATAGAGGATCATAGACATCTACAATGTCACTATCTTCAAAAGGGGGCATTGATACTATTTGTTTCATTTCTCATTTTGAAACATATCCATCTCTAATATTCTCACATTGTAGAATATTTGCATTGTTCTCAATGCAATCAACACAAAAACATGATTTTTCTCACTTGAATAGCAAGAGGCTTGCTATGTCCTATAGTCATGAATTGATGTAAACTTCTAATACCATTAATTATTTGACAATTATAAGGATTCGATCGATCAATATCTATGTATGAGCAAATTCAAGCTCATCTAATTGAGACTAAACTTCTAAATTTACTTTAATATTTATTTAATTTCAAGCATCCAATTAAGACTTGTGTAAACAAATATCTGTGTATTAAAACAAATTCAATTAATTCATGTACTTGAATTTAAATAAAGTTTTCAAATAACATATATTCAATTTACATGTACCTTTAACTTCCCAAAAATAGCATTTGTTGTGTATTGAGTCATAAGAACCAAAATGACTTTTGTACCATTCAACAATTTCATTTGCATTTTGTATGGTGTTACCTGCAATTTTATGTCAAGGTGAAGTATTCGAAACAATTTTATTTATTTACATTTAAATTCCATATAATACAAATTTACCTGCAAGTTCATAGTGGCGAAGTGCATGCTTCACACATGCTCTTACTCCATTGTGCTCTCCTTTTCCATGTCCACTCTCAAAAAAATTCCACAAAAACTTTCTGTTATGTCTAGCATGTTGTTGCGTTAACCAATTAAATGCTTTTGCAGACTTAAATTGTCTTGTACTTAGTTATATAAACAACCATTTCAAAACCAAAAATTACTTGAAAACTATATGTAAATAAGTAATTGATTCAAGTCTTAAAGTTATAAATTTAAATTTAAAATTAAAAAATAAAAATAAAAATAAAATCTTGACACTTACCAGCACATCCATCAGACCAAATCCAGTGTTGTAATGCACTTATTCCACGTCGTGTCAAATCTTCAAAAAACATTCCAAAACAATGTGCTACATAAGTTCTATAATGACCCATATCATAAATGATATAAACATGAACCTCCTTGATGATAATTTGTTCATCTTCACTACTTTGTTCACCATCTATAGGTAACTTAGCATGTCTCTAGCAAACTTGTACAAAGATTGTGACTTGCTTTAAATGATAATATTGACTTTGAATCTCAGTTTGAGAACTAAATGTATAGTTTTCAGAAAAATCTATAATAGAAAGTGTAGACACCCAAAATTGACCCATTTCATTATTTATGCATTAAACACATATTGCATTGCATACATCATTTCTGTCTGACATGCTCATAATTAATTAAATAATTTTCTTCTTAATTAATTAAATAAATTTTATTTATTTAATTAATCTTCATTATTCTTATTCTTCCTGTCTATGGTTAAATAATTTTTAATTATTTAATCATTTCATTATTCCTCTATTAATTATGTATGTTAGGGTAAAATTGCAAATAGGATAAATGAAGAATCAACAATGATAAAACCCTAGCAATGCACAATGAAGCACAAGACAACATGAAAATCAAAATAAGAAATGTAAATGCAAACCGATCTCCACGCTATGCTTGATTTATCTCCATTGCTCTTCTCCACCTCGCATGAGCATGCAAGATTTTGAAGGATTATTGTTGGAAGAATGTTGGGTGCTCACTTCTGCAGCATAACATTAAGATGAAGATGCTAGAATGAATGATAGATGAAGGATGGAAAAGCTCTAATGATATTTCAACAGAATAATGTTACTTGAAGCTCCATGCATTCTAGAAGATTTGGCAGGATAAGGGTATTTGAGGCTCAATGCATGCTAATGGCTTGTGAGGGGTTTGATTTATAGGAAAGGCTTGGTTTCAATGGATGGTTGAGATTAAAAAGCTAATTGATTGATGTGGACGGCTAGGATTGATTCGGTTATCCCACTCTTCAAGGGAGTTGTAGTCATTTGACAAGTGTCAAGGAGAATAGGGCTCATGTGAAAGATAATAAATAAAAGGCTGTAGTACCACCTACCTTTTTAAATGAAAGAGACACACATATCAGCTAAATGATAAGATAAATTAATTAAATAAATAAAATTTATTTAATTAATTGGAAAGTCGGCTTATAATGAGAACTTAATTCAAATAAAATATTTGAATTAGTTGGGATATGAGTTGGATATTAATTAAATAAATAAATTTATTTAATTAATTGGATAAGTAGGATAAGGATGGGATTGAATGGGATTTTAATTAAATAAATAAAATTTATTTAATTAATTGGCTAATGGAATAAGTGGGGTTAAGAGTGGGATTTAGGACAAAATGCTACATGATGTTTAAGTGATGTTTTTGACAAGGTGTTGCTAGACATGAACAAAGTTGGGACAAATTTGGGTGTCTACAAATTAAATAAATTGTCTTTATTTAATTAATTGTCTTTATTCCTCTATTTTTCATCTATGATTAAATAATTTTAATTATTTAATCATTCCCACTTTCTCTCCATCAATAAATAAATAAAATTAAAATATTTTATTTATTTCCCACTTGCACATGAATTAAATAAATTTTAATTCATTTATTCCCTCCACTCTTATCCCACTCCTCCAGTTTCTCCTATAAATATGCGAACGTGCTTTTTCGCCCTTAAAAATAGGGAAAACTCAAATGTGTGGGAAAAAGTAAAAAAGAATTCAAAAATCAATCCATAACTCATCCAACTCTCAAAATAGTTAAAAAGCGTGCTATTTTGAGAAAATAATCTTATCCTCTTCAAACCCCACTAAACCTTTTAAAAAAAAACCCCCTTTTTAGGGACACATGGTGCGTGCACGTTTATCCTCTCCTCTCGATCGTTCTCAGCCATTGATCTTTCCTTTCATCCTCCACTGTTGATCATATTTCCTTTGAGTCTATAAATACTTTCATCTTCTCTCATTTTTAGATCCTCAATCAATATAGTGTCAATATTATCTTTGCATCTAGCATCTTGAGCCTCTATGACTTCCTTTTATAGTGTAGTTGCATACTTCGAGGATCAATCCACAATAGCACCAAGAAATTACATAAACTAGGTGATATTATTCCTTTATGTTTTGTTTTATTTGCATTTAGTTTAGATTTCTTGAAGGTATTGTAGGTTTTGTCATTTTAGTTGGATTTGAACAATGGAATTTTCCTACGTACACAAAAAGAACAACCTGGTGGAAAACACTTCTTGGAGTCACAAAATTGCTTAGCCTGCCATCTTGCATTGTGATAATGTTGGATATGCGGATATATGATGTTATGAAATTTAGAGTCCATAAACTCATTGTAGGGCAATTCACTCTCAAAACAATTTTTTTGGACTCAGCTCCTAACTTCATTGAGTATTTCACATATTCAAATCTCTTCCAAACAACTGGAATTGAATGTCTCAATATTCTCAAATGGCATTAAAAGTTTCCTCAAATTTCCACAATCTATACATGTATTTTTTATACATTGTACATTGAATTCATCTGAATCTTTTGATTTTTCATATAAGATAGACTTCACAAATTGTGTTGTACTTCCAAGGATGACTATATTTGGATTAACTATTGCCATAACTTTTTTATATGACTGTAGGTGTAATGAAATTCAATATGATATTGACAACAACAAGTTTCACATACTTTATGTATACATACGAAACATGGTTGTAAACTCTCAAACATCCTTTGACAAATCTTCACCTTTAGAAAATTTTGCTTGAATGCTTAAAAAAGTTCACTTTGTGTTGTATTTATAAAATGTCTTGGATGAGAAATTTTTGTACCATCTTCACATTTTATTTGTATAGTGTCCCTTCTATTGGAAGAAATAGGGGAGTGGTTGGTCTAATGTCCAATTACTTTTTGTGTTACATCTTTTGAAATTCTATCTTTTCAAGGGAGTTGACAAATATCTACCTAATTATTTTCAATGTTTTCATCTAATCTGTTTCTCTTCTTGATATTTCTTTGAATAGTTGTCTTAGATACATTTACTCCTTTGGCAATTTCTTGAACTTGTCTTCTATGTGATAATTTTTTACTAGAAATTATAGTCATCAATGCTCTACATGCAACACTTAAATCAGTATCGTGACTCTTGGTTTTAATAGAATCCAATGCTTCTTTCAAGTTTTCAACTACTGTCTGATTTAATAAATCTGAAGATTTTTTCTTATTTTCAACCCCTAACAACTCCAAAACAAGGGTCATTTCTTTTCACCTAAATAACTTTGTACATAATTGAGCTCTTCCAATTAGAGATTTATCTTCAAAAAATTCATCCCAAATTCTTTTAGAGTGAAGTTTTATTGTGCTATTAGGTAACATATGTTCAGGTGAAATCATCTTGAAAAGAGAATTCTCATCCATTTCCATAAGATTTTTCATTCCATACAAAAAGTTTCTATCACTAGTATCAGTTTATTCTTGTACTTGTTCACTTGTTCAATAATTTCAATGGGTTATTCTTGACTAGATGATCCTAAAGTCAAATCCCCCCTATTTAGTTTTTTCATCTTTTTTTTGGTCATACAACCTTGATCTAGTTCTTTTATTCTCCATCACAAAATATTTGTTTTAATTCACCTACACACATACACATGCATGTACATCCCAATAAATTTAAGTCATGGAGTTTAATTTTTACATGGTTTTAATCTATCATTCAAGACCAATATAAATGAACAATAAATACACTCATAAACTTTTAAAATTAATCAATGACAAGTTGAGAATTATTGTACCTTCAAAATTTGTAGCCTCTCTTGCCAAAAAAACTCTCTTTGTGTGCTTTCTCCAAATACTTCAATTAAAAAAACCAATAATTTGTAGCTTCTATTGCAAAAAAAAAATGCTTCTTGTATTTTCTCCTAATGCTTGAATTGAAAAAAAAAGCAAAAATGAACCTATATTTATATGAAGTAATTATTTGAATTAAAAAAAAAAATCTAACTGACCAAATTGGGGGGATGACTGGAAAAATATAGATTTAGGTGAATTGAAATCTCCCAAGTGAAACTCGCCCGAGTCAAACTAAGGCAAGTTTGATTCGCTCGGAACCATCTATGTTACATCCTATTTGGCAGCCACCTCCTCCTCCATTAGAAATTTCTAAAATTCTCAACTTGGACTGAATATTTTTTCAGTCAAAATTGATTATTTCAAAAAACTAAAAATACCCTTTTGTAGAGCTCCGAGTCAACAATCCATATATATATATATATTTTGATATTTTGATTATATTTAATATGTTTTTGTTTTAAATTATTTCAAGTAGGTTGTTATAATCAAAGATGACACTGATTAGAAAAATAAAAAAAATAAAAACACATCAATTTTTTTGAAAATTATATGGTGCATTGGAGGAAAGAGTCCTCTCCAAAAGGGTATAATTGGTTTTTTGAAAATGATAAAAAACTTATACAAAATTTGACGTGGAATAAAAACTATCAAATTCTGGTAAGTTTGACTTTAAAACATTATTATGAGGAAAATATGCATTGAAAACTATTTTTTTTTCCATGCACTAGATATTGAACTAATCTATTTGGGAAAAAAAATTAAGGAAAAATAAGATTGTTTGTTTTTTGTTTGTGATGTGGACTCAATGTCACTTTTTCCTAAAATTTTCAACAATTCAAAATCTGCTCTTAAATTTATAAAAAAAATTCAAAATAACTTTTTAAATTTTTTGAAAAATCACAAGCATACAATTCATCATGAGTTCTACATTTCATTAGTTTACGTCATTTTTAAATTCAAAACATAAATGTCACTTTTATGAGGTCGAAGTCGAGAATTTTTATTCATGTTGGCTGAATCCTTTATAAAAATGTGACACATGTTTGTGCTTTTACCTAGTGTGATTTATGCACTAGGGTGTTGTATAAAAGGACAAGCCCCAATTCACTTTTGGCATTAAAGATCTATCAAGCATCTTTAATTCCAATCATCACATTATAACTTAGAGAGCATCATATCACAACATTTATCATTGAATAACAATACCATCTTAGTGATAGAGTAGGTATACTACATGATTACTTGTGTGTCTTCGATCCTTGTTTAAATTGTTGAATCCACTCAAGGAGTTTGACTAAGGAGAATACCCCTTGCATAAAAAACTCCAATGGCATCCATAGCTACTACCAAGTTGCAATCATAGGTTTGGATAACCAAGGTGAACATGTTTCAGGTGATTAAGTGCTCATGTGGGTCATTTGTGAAGAAAAGTATCCTTTTTGAGCCACCAAAGTAATATTTGTGAGTATGAAGATCAATTTCATATTCATGAGATTAAACTAGAGTAGAGAACAATTAATCTTGTAGTCTCTTTGAGATACATTTCTAGATCTAATAATAGAGCATCATTTTGGATCACTAAGAGTAGTTCACAATAAAGTACTCTATTGCCACTTACGAATCTAAGTCCATGTTCGCTACTTTATCATTTTGAGAAGCATGTTTTGTGTTATTACTATCTCAACTCTAATTAGATTAAATAAAATTTTAGAAAATCATTTCATTTCTTTTCCTCTTAGGGTTTTTGTTTTGTATGTCTATGCCAAGATCTCACTATCCTTCTCATTTCCCTTTAAGGAGTCCAGATTAAGTCCTACAATGTCCATGACTCAAGCTACAAATTGTTAGGATTAAGGTTCCATCAACCTTGTAAATGCTATGGCATAGTTTCCACTATTCTTGGAAAGTTCCAAGGTTCTTGGAGAGTTCCAACATCCTTGGAAACTTAGGGTGTTAATTCTCTAAATTTATTCATAAGGGATGAAGGGTCCACTGATGTTCATGCTCAAGTTAGCAAGTAGAGGCTAGTAGGGAGGAAGTCAGTTTGGACCCATTTTGAAATTTGAGTTTACAAGTTATGGGGTCAAAACCACAACTATAAATCTAAACTAACTTTAGATCTACACATGTGGAATTCACTAGGTCATGGAATGAAAGATTTGTAGATTAGATCAAGATCCTGGGGATAAATGGAGTCAAATTTAGTGAAGGCTTTGGTGAATTGCTAACTTATACACAAAAATATCCACTTGTACATTAGTCATTGCATTTGAGACAAACAAGTGAAACTAGACATACTATATATATAACTATGTATGTATGTATGTATGTATACACACACATGAAGTCAAATTAGAGATCCAATCTTTTTTAAATAAATTTTAACCCTAAAAAAAATATTTAAAATTTATACATTTAATGTGATAAAATGTTGTCTTCATGGTTTTCATTTTTTATTAATTATTTAATTTTTGATCACATTGGCCCTTCTTCTTGGTTGAAAGTTTGAATGCTTAAAAGTTTAGCATTCAAATTTAGGGTTTGATGCTTAGGGGGCTCATTACTTATGGAGTGCTTAACATTTAGGGTAGAGGGTTTAGATTTCATGGTTTAGGGTTTATGGTTCACATTCAAGGTCTAAATTTTAACTTTAAGGGTTCAAATTTCAATGTTTAACATTGATATTGAATGGTCTATATTGACTACTCATTGTTTCATGTTCAAATTAAGTTGTTGATTTACACGGTTCAATATTAAGGTTCATTTCTAACATTTCAATAATTAAGGCACCTTCCTTTTGTTAGAAATGAAAGAACAACTACTCAACGAAAATTTGATTCAAATATAAATTTCTACAATCTTTAACTGTGTATTATCAATGGAGATTGTAACATGAAATAGAAACTATGCAACATAGAAATATCAAAACAAAAAACTAAACACACAACACAGTTTTTTAGGTGGAGAAAACCCTTTTGTTTAAAAACTCCACTAGGAAAGAGGCACAAGTTTGTATTAATCTGAAATAGATTGTACAATACAACAACTCTCTCCACTAGTCTTCAACTTGATAGCATTCCGGCGGCACCTGAGTACCTAAAATTTGTATTTCAACAACAAATACAATGGAAAATACTTATAGAATAGTTTTCCCTCCATTCTAGGCATCCACTTTCTCTCTCCTCCAATTACTCCACATGTAAGCATTAAATGTTGTCATACTTGTTGTAACACCCCGCAATGAAAACCTTAGAAGACTACACATCTATACTATGCAAGCGGAATAATTTTTTTTTTTATAAGATAACAGGGTAATGTTGAACATATCAATGCACATCATAAAACTAACAGCTTGTCTTCTAAGGTTCCATGGTTGCATTACTTGACAAATTAATCAACATAATTTAACATACATTGTTAACTATCCTCAGCAGTTCATTCTAGATTTATTGCACTAATGATTATCCATATACATCTCTATTTCATGCCATAATTAGATAATCAACTCTGATCAAGATTACATGTTCATGTTCAAAAGTCTATACATATGAGTACATCATCATGTAATTTGGATTACATCTGAATACATACATTATGAATCAACTGATACATAGGCTAGTACATGAGCATAAAAGCTATCTCCATAATCAAGTACAAGATCTGATGTCTGATACACAAGATATATCCTCCTCGCTCATGAGCAACGGCAAGGGAAAGAAAACCAATGGATAAAGCTCTTCCACCCGACCATGTGGAACCCTGAGGTCCACCCCCCAAGCTAGGAGTTAACATGAGGTTCCCACTACAACATACAGTCAGGTAGACAGTATACTATAAGATAACACATGACTCCAACATCACAAGTCAATATCACAAACACACATCAGTACTTCCAGAGGCAACCACTAAACAAATGGGGAAAGTACAACCAGGGAATGCTAGGCTGTAGTAAGGAGAGTGTCATCGCATGGTCCTAACATGGGTTACCCAGGCAGTCTCTCTCTAGAAACCGGCCCCCATCTATGGTTACCCTGGCAGTCTCTCTCTAGACACCGGCCCCATAGGATGACGCATGCGGAATCAACCTTCCTTTTGTGATGACAAGGAAGTAGATCTGCCAACCCGGCCTTCTCCCCTCATCCTTAGTCTGAACTAGCACTACAGGCATGAGTGAGGAAATCTTATTATCTTGTTAGTGTGAAAACTACCCAACCCCTAGATTTATTATTATGTTATCACTTAATTACCAACTCCCAATGGGTTACCCTGGCTAGCCACTTGGCACCAGCCCCACATTGGAAGCCACTCCCTTACCTACAACTAGGAAACCCTACACCACAAGCATAGCAAATTCATCACAACAACGAGGGTCCAGGAACCATGCAAGGCATTGATCATCTTGCATAACAACTATCAACATGTATATATAACAATGCAAGGCATTAACCCTCCATAACATAATCATAAGGGCAGGACTCCTAAACCAATGCCCATAACAACACATGTTCATTATAACTCTATGATTTCCATGTCTCCCTGTTTCATAACTCACCACAAAACGGGATACAAGACAATTACAACCAATTGGATAACAATACATCCACAAAGAAGTGCATTAAACATTCACCTTGTCTCTTAATCCAAACATTACTAGAGATGACATACTTCTTTGAACATCCTGATCTCTAAACATCCCATTCTAAGCCTCTGGGAAAACTAACCACCCATGTAGATACAAATCAAAAGACTGGTGAACTAGTCCATGACCCACAGATTGTATTTACTAAACATATAATGAGCCATTATTATCCATTACACCTATAGTTAAATTGTGCCTTCCTTACAACCAAACCACTATAGTATCTTACAATAGACTAAGTCACTACATTAGACTGTTAACATTGAGGTATAACTTATCATTTGATTGCATTCTTACTAAAGAATAATTCTAAAATTATAATGAAGGTTAACTACAAGCAAATGTTTATTAAAATAATTATTTAATTGATTTGTAAAGATACAACATAATTATAAGCATCATTAACACAACTAAAGTAAACTAGTACTTGTCATTTTCATACATCGAGTTAATTATATAATTGCAATGTAATTCGAATTCAACTCTAGAGGATAAACTTGAGGGTTCCCAATTATTTTATGAACCTACAAGAACCCTAAATCTCGTAACAACAAATTAACTTAAAAGTAAATGAACGACTATAATTACTCTAATACAAGACCTAAGCACTATCTTAACCTAATTACCCATACACAGGTTCCATATAATACAAGAGGAGTAAAAATCCAACTTAGACACTAACACCATGCATAGGATCGTAATTACTACTAGGTCTCTAGACAAAGCAAATCGAACATTTAAAAATAACTACTAGGGAATAGGGTTATTCATACTGTGATAACATCAAAACTTAATTGCACATTCTAAGCATTAGTTTAGATTTATACTATAACCTACGAGATCAAATGACTATTAATCATAACTACAATGAAATGACCATTACGGTAATAAGACATATCACCTACAACCAATTAAATAACTAGTTATAAGGAACCCGACAACTACATTCCCACAACTACTAATCTCATAGTTATGTTTTAACATTAAATCAATTGGACTAATATTATAGGAGGCTCATTAAGATCATGTTAATCTATTAACCTTATTACAACTATTTGATAAATATTATAGTAAAATATCAAGTGTTAGCTATATTTATAAATCTGCTATCCTAATTTCGAATAATGAATCTAATTGATACAACAATAATGAGCTATCATTGAAAAGGAAATCTTGCATTTCTTCAAGTCATGATACTACAAGTTACGACTACTATTAATTATCTACTCAGACTGCTCCAAGGAAGGCGTTGCTTTCTTTCCTAAGGTAAGTGAAGTACTCCTAAACTACAATCGGTGCTCTGTCAAACAATAGTACTAACTTAGCATCAAATAATATAGCAATCTCTGCCATTCTAAAACTGATCTCTTTCATCATTCGGCGATGATCACGGTGGATGTGGAGGTTTCCATTCACAGAGGTAAGTTATAAGGTTTTGAAATCATCTGTGTTGAAGTCTGATTTAATTCATATGATGAGAAGATAACAATGGCGTGGATCGCATCATGAATAATGAGAGGGTGGCAGAATTAAGATGTGGCATGATCGACGAAGGTGACAAGAGCTTAAGGCTCACAAAATGAAATGATGGCACAAGACCACGACGCGTGCTGGGTGCAGACTGCCCAAACCAAAGGTTTGGTTCCTCTCTGTCAAGCTGTCGATTGCTTACCTCCATAATGCAGAGCGTCGACGGTTAGGGAGATGGCGACATTAAGAGTATGCCATAGGTTATCGACAGGGTTGAATATTATTAGATGGTTCGTGGTATGCATAGGAAGCAAGGTAAGTGTTTCATATGTTAGGGTCTGAAACAAAAGCATAGTCATTTATATTGATGGGATATGGTGGTCGACGGTGTCCTCTGCCAGTGACATAGTTTTCATTAAAAGAAAACTCAAAGGTGATACGACCAAATGGCCGCTTGGTCTGATGAAACAAATGGGGTCAATGGTGTCATCTGCCATCTGCTAGTGACATAGTCTCCATCGAAATCACAAAGATGACAAGCAAATGGTGGATAACGGTGGGTCTTGGTGACCATCCATCGCCATTCGAGCTTATGGGAGAAAACTTAAGGGTTCAGTGCAACAACTCCGACATGAACCTCATCTACAAGCTTTTACAGTCGATGGCTCACGGGTGCAAGGTTGCACTTCCAGGTTAGGCAAGCACATCAAGAGTGAAGAATATGGGGTATGCAGAGATGGATAAAAGATCTCAGACTAGCAGATTGACTTCACAAGAGCAGGGATGAGCCACATTAAATGATTTAGACAGGCCTACCCAAACACAGAATTTAGAGAAAATGCAAATGGTTCAGAAGGAAATGTCACCGGCAAACATAACATATCTGGTGTTGACATTATCAAATCATTCTACAGACTTAAGAAGACAGAGTAATGGTGTGAACAGAGAGGGAAGAGATCACCGAAGATGATGAAATGTATTCAGGCAATCATATTAAAAGTCATTACAGTTTACCAAGCAAAACATAATTTTCACACATATTAATCTAATTTACATACCCAGAGTTTCCAAGCTTCTGAAATCTCCTTTGATCTGATTCCTACTGCACAACTTTCTCCAAAAGAAAATCTCCCAACCCCTGCCACCAGTTCCTCTATTTTTCCTCTCTCCAGCAAGGATTCAACTCCTCGGTTAAATGCAGAAGGCCTGCCTCTCTTCCCGACAACCCATTTTCTCAAAACCAGGGTCCACTTCTCAGGTGAATGCAAGAGACATGCCTCTCTCTCTCCCCAACATCCCACATTCTCGTGTGATTCCATAATTTCACTTTACCAAGGGATTCCCAACCTCAAACTTGCAACTGACGGCATATGACATTAAATTTGCTCATCTCCAAATACTGAACACATAAAACCAGGCGACAACTCCATTATTTTAGTCTTTGGGATATCATCTTTATTATTATCAATTTATTTTATCAAGATTGTAATCGTTTAATCATCTTACTTATGTTTTCTATTCTCTTTTTAATTTAAATCTACTTACAACTTGGGACTAATTATTTCATTTAATCATTTATCTAATTTGTTTATTTATTTACTATTTTCATATTAGTTTTACCAATTATCAATAAATAAATCATTTATAATTAATAAGCCACACATAATATCCCTAGCAATGTTTATTTAATTTAAGCCTAAATTTAACCTTATTTAATGAAATACTAACTATGCTTAAATCAACACTTAAATTGGATAAACCCTAACTCACAGGATGATACCTAACCCCATGTGAATCCGCAGGACAAGACAAGATTACGACAAACAGTCCCAACTGACGGTGATGACAGGGTACAATACTGTGAATGACGGTGATGACAGGATACAACACTGAGAACTCATCCTCTTGAGGATGCTGACTGAGTAGGGAAAACTCATGTTAACTCCAATCCACAATTCCATTGGCTAGGGCACGCTCAAACCTGGTAGTTCAGGTGGAGTCGATGTCGGGTACCTACATCCTGCAACAAACACAAGGTTGTGCATATATCCATATATAAACATGCAGTCACAAGTATAATGAATGGAAGTCACAGCGTAGCAGGGTACTCAGATACAAGTAATGCGACACTATTTCGTTCATATAAACACATCACTAAATAACTACATCTATTACCAGTAATGCATCATAATCATGATCGAATAACACATTAAACTCAAAATAACATTAATCTATAATCATGTCCATCGAACTGTGAAAGCATAAAGTACAAGTAAACAAGCATCACCCTAACATAGATCCATAGTCAGCTAGCATAATAACAAAGTGTCCATCAAGATCAAGGAGAACATAAACCATAACATAGAAGTCCAAATGTCATGAAACTGTAAATGTGCAATATAAAACTGTCATCTATACCAGAATTGTCATAGAGAATATGAAAATAACATCTATCACGAGCAACAAAAAGCGAGGGGCATTACACTTGCAACCTCCAAGTGGCAAAAAACTTACCCATCCAAAGTTGGGCGCTCAAGTTTAAGAATTGTTGCAAAAATGTGCCTAAAGTGGTGTTGTCATTGATGTCAACATATCCTTGTTGTCATTGGTGTCAACTATATCCTATACTGTTGTTTGTATAGAGGACCAGATTGTTGAGGATATTGAGAAAATTAATGACAATCTATACATGCGGACCATATGGCTATGTAGAGGATTGTCATAGGTTACTCCAATTAAGATTTTAGAAATCCACATGAAGATTTGAAGAAGTTATGGCCATCTGAGTAGAACTGGATTCTATAGCATTCAGTAGAGACAGTGTGACAAGAAGTTGGTCTGGATTGGTCCGGTATTACCACTCCATGATTTGTGGATCTAGAAGCATGTCTGGGATGTTGGTGTGTTCCCTCAACTCAAGTGGTTTGTGGTTTGGAGGTCCGCAAGAAATCTTTCTAGTTTGACAATCATGGCAGATAGTGTTCTTAAGGTTTTAGAGGAAGATACAAATGATTCTGGCAATTTGGTATAGAGTGGATGTGAGTGATGGATTCAATGTGCTTGTGTAGGTCTCTGGATCATGTGGCTACTGTATTGAAGGTTTGCATTGAAGTTTGAGCCTGTTGTTGAAGATTTCTCTTTGAGGTTACTATTCTTCCATGTTCTTGGCTGACCGGATGGTCCTAGTATGTTGCAGATGATCTATAGAGCATGTTATGAAGCATGGTGAGTTAATAGAGGAAAATTCAAATCTCAGTTATGTTTTGGCTGATAGTGTGAAGATCTGCGTTGAGGTTAGTCAACTTTGTTGATTATTCCAAGGTTGATGAAGTATATAAATACTTGTTAAGGAGTTGTCAAAAGGTATCCTTGAACAAAAAAGTTAAATAAAAAGAAAGGATCAAAAGCAAATCAAAGTAGAAGAGGAGCGAAGGAAGAATAGAGTGAAGAGTCAGTAAAGAAGAATCTAAAGATAGGAGTAGAAGTTTTTGAGCCCTCAAAGGGACTGATTTAGGAATGAACATAGATGCTATTTCTTAGTTCATTATCTCTATGTTAATCACCATTTCTTATAGGCAGTGAGCCTTATTCTTGAGCAGTGAGCTCTAAGCAGTGTGCTCGAAGGCATGTGCCTTCTATTTTCTTAAGTACTTTTAATAGGGTACACATTTTTGCGGGCTAACAGCCACCATGGTTTTTCCCTTAACCGGGTTTTCCATGTCAAAATTCCGGTGTTGTGTGTTCATATTGTTTCTGCTCAAGTGTTGATTAATGCTTTAATGTTATCATCATTAATCTGATTGCAAAGAAGTTTCTAAAAGTGAAAATATAGGGACAACTAATTCACCCCCCCTCTCAGTTGTCTAGACTGTTTCTAACAATTGGTATCAGAGAAAGGTTCCTCTTAAAGAGAGCTTAACCACTCGAGGAGATCCAGGATGTCGACTTACAAGAAGGATAGTCCAAGACTTGATGGAACAAATTACATTGTTTGGAAGAGTCGCATGGAATGCCATTTACAGTGCATGGGTGATGTCTATTGGTTAATAACCAAAGATAAGTATGAACCTCCAGAGAAAGGCCCTTCAACTCTAGATGAACTCAAGGATGCTGAAAATAACCTTCAAGCTAAAGACGCCTTATTGAGTACCCTGATTGATTCAGAAATGACATGTTTTTGGACTAAAATTTGCTCATGAAATCTAGAAGAAGTTGGAGAATCTATATGAAGGATATAAATATGTCAAATGTGCCAACCTGCAAAGTCTGAGAGGGAAGTTTGAAAATCTAAGGATGAGTGAAGATGAAAACATCACAATCTACATGCAAAAGATAAACGAACTTGTGTGTGGGATCAGGTGTACTGGCGGGATTTTGGAAGAATCAAAGATTGTGGAAAAAGTGGTCAGATCTTTGCCCAATTCATACAAACATTAGGTTGCTGCTATAGAAGAGATCGAAACTGTTACAGATGTTATAAGAGAAGACTTGATTGGCAAAATTTCAGCTTTTGAATTAAGTGAATTTGGTGACTCTCTTCCTAAGTTTGAATCAACATTCAAGGCCAGTATGCATGAAAAGCAAAGATATGATCTGGGTGAAGGTTCTTCAAGAAAATCAATAGATTTATCAAAACAAGGAAGGATCTTGAAGATGATGAAAATGCGACTGTAGATCTTGAAGCTCTCATTGCCAAACGGATGCCAAGAGGATCCGGTAAGTATGAAGGAAAGTTGCCACTCAAATGTTTTGCTTGTAATAAAATTGGTCATTTTTCTTCAAGATGTCCATAGAGGTTTTCAAAACCAAACCCTAACAGATATAGAAATCAAAAGAATTGCTACTATGTCCAAGAAACTAGAGGAGTCACAGATGATGAATCTGATCACGATGAAAACAATTGGGTGTTCATTGCTATTAAAGAAGAAGATCCAATATCTACTGAATCTGCTAGCTGTGCAAATGTGGAAAGTGCCTTGGCTACTCAAGTTGTTGACAAGGATGAATGGGTGATTGATAGTGGATGCTCTCATCATATGACTGGTGACAGGAGTAAGTTTGTGAGTTTTGAAAATGATGAAGGAGGATTTGTGAAATTTGGAGACAACTCAGCTGGTAGAATTCATGGCAGAGGATCCATCTCTTTTGATGGTAAGGACAACACCAATGATGTTCTATATGTGGAAGGACTGAAACACAATCTTCTCAGTGTTGGACAGTTGGTTGACAAGGGTTATGATCTCTAGTTCAAGGATGGAAAATGCAGAATCTTGGAAAGCTCCGGAACTAAAATTACATCTGGTACATAAACTAAAGGTAACATCTTTCATTTAAGAAGTTTAGGCAAAAGTTGTTTGATTTCTCAAATAGATCAAAGTTGGTAATGACATAGAAGGATGTGTCGTGTGAATTTTGATAACATTGTAAAAATAAGTTCTACTTAAGTTGTAAGAGACCTTCCAAGACTTGTGAAACCAGATAGCATATGCAGAGAATGTCAATTGGGTAAATAGAACAAAATTTCATTCAAAAGTAAGGAACAAGGTTCAAGTGAGAGATTTGAATTGGTACATACTAATCTCTATGGTCCTACCAAAATTAGGAGTGTGCAAGGAGACAGATATTTCATGTTACTGATTGATGATTACTCCTGGATGATGTGGGTAACTTTCCTAAAGAAAAATTAGAAACTCTTGATAAGTTTAAGGTGTTCAAGATGATGGTTGAGAATGAAATTGGTGGGAAATTAAAATGTCTGAGATCTGACAGGGGTGGAAAGTTTACTTCCGGTGAGTTTGATGCTTTCTGTGAAAAGCATGGAATAAAAAGATAGTTATCAGCTCCTAGGACTCCTTAGCAAAATGGAGTAGTGGAAAGGAAGAATTGGACCATTCAAGAAGCTGCCAGGACCATGATGATGGAAACAAATGTTCCACAAGTTTATTGGAGGGAAGCTGTGAGTACTACTGTCTACACTCTTAACCAGGTGTAGATCAAAGAAAATTCTGGTAAGACTCCTTATGAACTATGGTTTGGTCATTCTCCTACTATGAGATATTTCAGAGTTTTTGGAAGTAAATGCTATATCAAAAGAGATGAGGATTTAAGCAAGTTTGAGGCAAGAAGTGATGAAGGAATTATTTTGGGATACTCAACTCAAATTAAGGCTTACCAGTGCTTCAACAAAAGATTGAAAAAGATTGTTGAAAGTGCTCATGTTAAAGTTAATGAAAGCAAAGGACACTCCAAGTATTCCGGATATGATTCATATGGTCAAGATGAAAGTCAAAATCAAGAAAGACAAGTTTAATTCTAGACCCAGATTCAGATTGATTCGGTAACTCTAGTAACTCAAGAGATTAGTGTAGAAGATGAGGAACAAGTTCAAGAAGCAGAAGTTCAAAAAATTCCCAAAACTCCCAGGTATGTAAGAATGAATCATCTTGAAGATCAAATCATAGGAGATAAAAGTAGAGGTGTTCGAACTAGGATAAGAGTTGCTGAAGATCAAGATGAGATTTGTTTGATTTCAAAGATTGAACCTAAATCAGTAAATGAAGCTTGCAATGATGAAAATTAGGTGAAGGCAATGGAAGAAGAATTGACGCAAATTGAAAAGAATCACACTTGGGATCTTGTTCCTAGACCTGAGGACAAAAATGTGATTGGAACTAAATGGGTCTTCTGGAATAAACTAAATGAAGATGGTGAGGTTGTAAGAAACAAGGCAAGGTTGGTATGTAAAAGTTATTCTCAAGTGGAAGGAATTGATTTTGAAGAAACTTTTGCTCCTGTGGTAAGGATAGAGGCAGTCAGATTATTTGTTGCTTTTGCTGCTTTCAAAGATTTTAAAGTCTATTAGATGGATGTCAAATCAACTTTTCTAAATGGAGATATGGAGGAAGAAGTCTACATTGAAAAACCAGAAGGATTCCAGTTGTATGATCAGGGAGACATGGTTTGTAGACTGAGAAAATCCTTGTATGGACTCAAGAAAGCTTCAAGAGCCTGGTATGCCAGATTGGATAGGAATTTGCTTAAGCTAGGATTTAGCAAAGGTATTGCTGACAGTAATCTGTACTTCAAGATAAATCATGAGGACATTCTAATTGTTAAGGTCTTTGTTGATGATATCATTTTTGGTGGAAATGAGTGCATGTGCAAAGAATTTTCTGATCAGATGAAAAGTGATTTTGAGATGTCAATGTTTGGTGAGATGAACTTCTTCCTAGGTCTGCAAATTGTTTAGACAGAAAAAGGTATCTTCATATCTTAGTCCAAGTATGTGAAAGAATTGTTGAAGAAGTTTGGAATGGAAGACTCAAAGCCAGTGAGCACTCCTATGGTAACCAGATGCAAGCTAAGCAAAGATGATGACTCCCCCAAGGCAAATCAAAAAAGGTACAGATCAATGATTGGAGGATTACTTTATCTAACTTAGACCAGACCTGACATCATGAATGTAGTTGGACTTGTTACCAGATTTCAAGCTGATCCTAAAGAATCCCATGTTGTGGCAGTCAAAAGAATTTTTAGATATCTCAAGGGGACAATTGATTATGGATTGTGGTATCCAAAGGACAACGACTTCTCTCTTCATGCATATACAGATGCTGCTTGGGAAGGAGATGTTGGTGACAGAAAAAGCACTAGTGGTGGTGCATTCTTCTTGGGAAGAAGATTGGTATCTTGGATGAGCAAAAAGCAAGAGGCAATTTCTCTGTCTACTGCAGAGGCAGAGTATATAGCAGCAGCAAATAATTGTTCTCAAGTTCTATAGATGAAGCAAATGCTGAGGGACATCAGAGTTGTGTTTGAGGAACCAACCACAATTTTCTATGATAATTTAAGTGCTATAAGCATTTCAAAGAATCCGGTATTGCACTCAACGACAAAGCATATATCTATCAAGTTTCATTTCTTAAGGGAGAAAGTTAATGAGAATGAAGTCAAGTTGGAATTTGTGTCTTCCAAAGATCAGATTGTAGATATCTTCACTAAGCCTCTTCCCAAATATACTTTTGAGTATCTTAGAGAAAAGTTAGGGGTTATTACCCCTCCTAATCAGAACTAAGATGCACTAAGGTACATCAGTCCGGTAGAATTCATATTCATATCCTGTGATCCAGATTGATGTTAAGGAGGTACTACTCAAAGGGGGAGTAGTCAATATGCAAATTTTGGGATCAGTCTAAAGCAAAAGGGAGAAAAGATAGAAAATATGTGCCCTTTGCCATTGATGTCAAAGGGGGAGAGAAGTCATGTGAAAAACCAGTTGCTGATGTAAGGGGGAGCAGTAAAGGAAGAAATTGCAAAAGTTAGAAACGAAAGGGGGAGTAGTTCTTGTCTTGATTGTTGAATTCAGTTTTTCACATCATATGTTGCCATCAATGACAAAGGGGGAGATTGTTGCAAATATGTGCCTAAAGTGGTGTTGTCATTGATGTCAATATATCCTTGTTGTCATTGGTGTCAACTATATCCTATACTCCTGTCTGTATAGAGGACCGGATTATTGAGGATATTGAGAAAATTAATGACAATCTATACATGCAAACCATATGGCTGTGTAGAGGATTGTCATAGGTTGCTCCAGTTAAGATTTTAGGAATCTGCATGAAGATTTGAAGAAGTTACGACCATCTAAGTAGAACCAGATTCTGTAGCATTTAGTAGAGACAGTGTGACAAGAAGTTGGTCTGGATTGGTCTGATATTACCACTCTATGATCTATAGATCTAGAAGCATGTCTGGGATGTTGGTGTGTTCCCTCAACTCGAGTGGTTCATAGTTTGGAGGTCCTCAAGCAATCTTTCTAGTTTGACAGTCATGGCAGATAGTGTTCTTGAGGTTCCGGAGGAAGATACAAATGATTCTGACAATTTGGTATAGAGTGGATGTGATTGTTGGATTCAATGTGCTTGTGGAGGTCTTTGGATCATGTGGCTACTGTGTTGAAGGTTCACATTGAAGTTTGAGCCTGTTGTTGAAGATTTCTCTTTGAGGTTATTATTCTTCCATGTTCTTGGCTGGCCGAATGTTCCTAGTATGTTGCGGATGATCTAAAGAGTATGTTATGAAGCATGGTGAGTTAGTAGAGGAAGATTCAAATCTCAGTTATGTTTTGGCCAATAGTGTGAAGATCCGTGTTGAGGTTAGCCAACCTTGTTGATTATTCCAAGGTTGATGAAGTATATAAATATTTGTTCAGTAGTCTTTGAAAGGTATCCTTGAACAAACAAGTTAAATAAAAAGAAAGGATCAAAAGCAGAGAAGAGCAGAAGAGGAGCGAAGGAAGAATAGAGTGAAGAGTCAGTAAAAAAGAATCTAAACATAGGAGCAGAAGTTTTTGAGCCTTCAAAGGTATTGATTCAAGCATGAACATAGATGCTATTTCTCAGTTCATTATCTCTATGTTAATCACCATTTCTTATAGGCAGTGAGCCTTATTCTTTAGCAGTGAGCTCTGGGTAGTGTGCCTGAAGGCACGTGCCTTCTATTTTCTTAAGTACTTTTAATAGGGTATGCATTTTTGTGGGCTAACACTCACCGTGGTTTTTCCCTTAACTGGGTTTTCCACGTCAAAATTCTGGTGTTGTGTGTTGATATTGTTTTTGCTCAAGTGTTGATTAATGCTTTAATGTTATCATCATTAATCTAATTGCAAAGAAGTTTCTAAAAGTTAAAATATAGGGACAACTGATAAACCCCCCCTCTCAGTTGTTCAGACTATTTCTAACAAGAATATCATGTAATAGTATCTTATGACGTGTCATAACCGTCATCAATATCGACAACAATAAATCTTCCCAAGATGGGCACCTGGGGCTAAAAATAGCAACCACAACTAATAATGGGTGTCATATGCATCATACATGCATGGAATCTTATGACAACTTGCAGTTGACATAAATCCACTTACACCACATTATGACAAGTTGTCACACATGCCAAAAATAGTAGATTCCTTAAGGGTGGCACCTACCCTCATTTACTCATGAGTTTTAAATTTGCAAATAGTAAATATCACTCTGTAACTACCGCCGATAACTTTGGAATTATCATTTCCAGTGAAACTACCTCATTCCCTTATGGGTAATTACAAATTAGAAATAATAAATGGAATAAATACAATATTGGAATTCACAAAGTTAATGGCACATTATTCCAACATTCTCCCACTTGACATTATACATTGTAAATCAACCCATAGGAAATCAAATGAAATAATCAGGTACTAGAAATAAGGCCCATGGCCTCTCTACACCACACAAACTTCTCTGTGCTCACAGGCTTGGTCAATGAATCTACAAAATTATGCTGAGTGTCTATCTTCTTCAACTCAATCTGTCCATTTGCAACCAACTCTCGAAAAAAGTGATACTGAACATCAACATGCTTAGTCCAAGCATGATATATAGGATTCTTGGCCAAACATATAGCACTCTTGCTATCACAACCAATTTGAATGATCCTACAATCAAAACTAGTACCTGTACACTATCTCCTCAACTAAAATGCCTCCTTAGAGACATGAGTAGCAACCATATACTCTGCTTCTGTGGTGGACAAAGCAACAATGGGTTGCCTCTTACTCATCCAACTCATTGCTCCTCCAAACAGAGTAAACACATAGCCACTAGTGGACCTTCGACTATCCAATTCACCTCCCCAATCTGCATCAACAAAACCCTGTATGTCTAAAGATTTATCAACACTATCAGTACTAGAATAAACCAAACAATAATCAGGAGTACCTACAAGATACTTAAGCACCCTCTTTTCATAATTCCAATGTTCTCTACCAGGGTTAGACATAAATCTACTCAAAAATCCCATTACTTGGGCAATATTTGGCCTAGTACAAACCATTGCATTCATCAAACTCTTTACAACACTAGCATATGGCACATTAGACATATCCTCAAGATCATCCTCATTCTTTGGACACATATCTAATGAAAGCTTAGTACCAATGGGTAAAGGAGCTCTAACTGGGTTACAGTCATGCATACTAAATCTCTGTAAAATGGTATTCACATACTTACTTTGTAACAACCAAAGCTTTCTGTTACCTCTGTCCCTTCTGATCTCTATTCCCACAATATACATGGAAGCTCCAAGATCCTTCATATTAAATGCACTTAAAAGTTGGGCTTTAAGCTCTCTGATCATACCTTTAGTATTTCTAAAAAATAACATGTCATCAACATACAATGCAATAACTAGTCTAGAATCATCAACACAATAAATGTAAACACAGTGATCCTCCTCACTTCTAACAAAACCCAATTTCAACACAAATGAGTCAAAATTTTGATACCACATTTTGGGGGATAATTTCAAACCATAAAGTGACCTCTTCAACCTGCAAACCCAATGTTCTTTTTCTTTTATCTCAAAACATGTAGGCTATTGCATATAAATTTCTTCCTCAAGATCTCCATGCAAGATTATTGTCTTACCATCCATTTGCTCAATCTCCCAATCAAAAGCTACAACAATGGATAAAAGAAATCTAATAGAAGTCAATTTAGAAATAGGAGAGAATATCTCACCAAAATCAACTCCCTCTCTCTAGGAGTAGCCCTTGGCTGCCAGTCTAGCCTTGTACTTCTCCAATGACTTGTCTACTCCAAAATTCTTCTTGAAGACCCACTTATAACCTATAACCTTTCTTCCTTTGGGCAAACGAACAAGATCCCAAGTGTTACAAGAGTCTAAATCCTTCATCTCCTCCTGCATGGCTAATTGCCAAGACTCACTATCATCTAAAAGAATAGCTTCCCTGTAGGATCTAGGCTCATTGTTAGTACTCAATAAGGCAAATACATAATGGAAATTTGGTGGGCTATACCTGTCAACTAGATTTCGTTGGCTTGTGGTTCTCCTCAAGGGTGGAATAAGAGTCTCTACTTGTTCTTCTGCATGATCATCTGTACCAACTTCTTCTGTAACAATAGATTCATCTTCATCAGAACTACTTGAATCTTCTTCTTCTTCTTCACCTCCAATCCATCATTCTATTCTTCTTGAGGTGCATCTTGCTGCTCTAAATCAAAGTGCACTCTACCTTTTCATCTTTTTCTTTTGGCTGATTAGGTTCAGAAATAGCTCGAAGTTCCCTAAAAATAACATCTCTAGAACATATAATCTTATGGGTTAGTGGATTCTAAAGATTATAACCTTTGACATTATCTCCATATCCAGTGAATGTACACTTTTCAACTTTTTGGATCCAACTTAGATTGCTTTCCCTTAGGCACACGAACAAAAGCCTCACAACCAAAAACCCTTAAATGTGAAATAGAAGGTTTCTTACCTATCCACACTTCATAAGATGTCAAATCAAGATCCTTACAAGGAGATATGTTAATCAAGTAATAAGAAGTACACACAGCCTCTGCCAAAAAATATTTATCCAACTATGCATCACTCAACATATTTCTGGCTCTTTCCATGATTGTTTGGTTCATCCTTTTTGCAACACCATTCTGTTGTGGTGTATACAGAGTTGTCTTTTATCTGATAATACTTGCATTCTTGCAAAACTCATCAAATTCCTTAGAGCAATATTCCCCTCCATTGTCAAATCTTAATATTTTTATCTTCAATCCCAATTGGTTTTCAACTAAGACTTTAAAATCCTTAAACTTAGTTAAAACTTTAGATTTGTGTTTCATAAAATAAATCCAAGTAAATCTGGATACATCATCAATGAAGGTACCAAAATAACAAGATTTTCTGATAGAATCATTATCCACAGGTCCAAACACATCCGTATGAATAATTTCCAGCTTCTCTTTTGCTCTATTGCTTCCTAAAGGAAATGATTTTCTATTATGTTTACCAAACATGCAATGCTGCACAAAAATCAAAGTGTTCATTAGAATAAGAGAAACCATCCAACAAATATTTATTCTTGTAACCTTAGAAAATGTCCCCTTGGGGGCTTTTCCGTCATAAGGTTTAGCTCCCGGGTCCTTAGCATGCATTTAGGACATTTTAGTTCATATTTTGACATCTCGATGGAATGAAACCTAAGTTCCATGGCAAATTGGACCTAGGTGGACCCCTTGAGTTGTACCCTACCCAAAATAGGGGGGGAGGACGTGGGCACCCGTGCCCTAGTCCTGCCTTATTTTGGGGCAGCCCCAATTTTTGGGTGTTGGTTAGTGACCGTTATTAGGTCCCTTTGCTGACACGATAAGTTTGAATTTCAAAAACCTTCGAGGAAGTGTTTGTAGATGCATATATAAACATGCTTAGGCATTAATTTGTAAACTAGATTTCAATTAGATAGCAAGGGTGATGTTCAAGTGTTCTCAAGGTGATTCAAGACTTCTATTGTGTTGCAAGAGCATACTTGTATGTTTTGTGTGTTGGTATTTGTAGATTTGAGCATCAATCTCCTCATGGAATGAAGAGCCACTTCCTCCATGAGAGATTCACTACAAGGTGACATAATATTGTGTTTTCATCATTGATTCCTTTGGTTTTTGCCTCAACCTCACAAGGGCACACACTCTTTGTCTGACAACGGTGTTTGGAGACTTAAGTGTCCTCCGGGGCTTGACTGAGGCAAGCCTCTAAACACCACAACCCCCAAACCAAGTCTTATGATTTAAGGTTATAGGTGTCACATTTAGAAAAAGTGGAGTTGTAGGAAGGATTGGTAGACATTAGAGATTGAAGATCTGAAGAGGACACAAGAGCACTTCTAGGACTTGGGCACTCACTCTAGTATCCTCTGCATCTAAGTTTTGGGAAACAGAAGTTATAGGGCTGATCAGTGTTGGAAGGAGGTCCAGATTCTATAAAAAAATCTTTACCTTGGACCTGGGCACCCGTTATAGTGTCCCCGACTGTTCTAATTTGAAACCCTAAAAATAGGTATTCTGTAATTTAATATTTTACTCCTGTTTGCAAGAGCTTTTTCTGTCATTCATCATTTTGTTGTTGTATTTGCATAATTAGGGTTTTAATGGTTAATTGGGCCTAAGAGAAGGAACATTAATAATTAAAATCCCTAATCTAAGGTTTCCTACATTTTTAAGTGACCTAGGGTATGATAGTGCTCGCCACTCGACCCTAGATCCTTCAATGTTTAGCGGAGAGGCGGATTTAATCATCTAAAAACTAAAACATTAACAAATCCAATTTTCCCCTAAATATTTTGGTGAACCCATGTTTTTGGAATTAAATTGCAACTTGCTGAGTGTTTTTCTTTAGATTTTGATTGATTTCATTCATTCATATAGTCATTCATTTTATTGCATTCAGAAAAATTCAAAAAAATAAAAAATTGGGAAAATTCAAAAAAAATTGCATTGTTGGGCTTACTAAATTGCATCAATTCTTTCTAAATTTTCCTAATTCATGATTTTTGCATCAGATCTGATATAAACTATAGAAAAATCCAAAAAATAAAAATTTTGCATTGCATTTTTATCATTTAATTGCTAGGGTTTTGTGGAAATTTTAACAATTTTTTATAACATAGTAATTCCAAAATCTAGGGTTAGTAGGCAAAATATTTTCTCAGATTTTTCTACTTATTTTAGAGGCTCATTAAAATTTGCATTTGGTTGTAGTCTTTCATTTTAGTGTGAATTTGCATTTAGATTTAAAATATTTACAATTTTGCATAGAAAATTTAAACAAAAAACTAGCAATTTTGATGCATTTTCATTAAATTAGCATGGGTATTTTGCATATTAAAGCTTGAAAATAATTTTCAGATCTAAGATTAATCAATTTTAATCATAAATCAGGCTTTAAAACATTCGCATAGAATTTTTTCCCAAAATCTCAAACCTAGGGCTTAAAAAACAATGATTTTCACTAAATTTTGCCTTATCAACTTTATAAACTTGCACCATAGGCATGTTGTGAAGAGTATTTTTGCATTAAATTGCTATTATTAGGGTAATAATCTTATTCCCCTCATAAAAATCTTCACAACACCCTTTTAACGGGCTCTTGTAGTGAAAATTTGGTGAAAAACCGCACATTTTGGTTATTTTTGCCCTAGGGTTTTACCTAGTTTGCACTCCAAGTGTGTTGTGATCAATTTTATGGATTGAGGTGACTGATATTATTGATATGATTTTCTGTACCTCCTAAAATTCCTTACAACACCCCTTTTTTAGGTCTTGGAGTTGAAAAACTGTGAAAAATAACCTATTTTTGCTATATTTTCATTAGGGTTTGACCTTAAGTGGCACTAAAAGCATGTTGTGTTGGGTATTTTGACACAACTTGGCTGTTATTAATGATATTAATTTATTTCCATCATATTTTTCCTCACAATACCCTTTGATATGCTCTCTTGCATTAAGTTTTGGTGAAAAAAGTGCTTATTTTGACATATTTTCACTA
Organism: Cunninghamia lanceolata; assembly: GCA_027924645.1. Lineage (NCBI taxonomy): Eukaryota > Viridiplantae > Streptophyta > Pinopsida > Cupressales > Cupressaceae > Cunninghamia > Cunninghamia lanceolata. The sequence continues at coordinate 15,825,683 of BSBN01000193.1, forward strand.
TATTTTGACTTGGCATCAACTTGAAATCGCATCAAGAGTGTGTTGAGAGTGATCTTTTTTCTGTTTTGGACTGATATCAGACATATAACTTACTTCCCTTGACTCAAATCCTTACAACAACCTTTGTTTCATTCATTGGCATTGAAAACATATCGAAAAATCAAGCATTTACAACATATCCTAAGCCTAAAACTTGGGTACATTGTTGCATGAGTCTAATAACTCACTGCCCTAAGAAAAATATCCCTTTAAGAAGAAGCATAAGACACATGGAATCTAGTGCTCTTGAAGAAGTTGGTACTTTGAACAATTTCTTTACAAAAGGAGAAACCCAAATGTTACAAGACATTGCACCTATTACAAGTACAATGGAAGAACAAACTTTTCATGATGTTGATGATACTATTGAGGCAACAAGATATGTATCAGATGAGTAAATAGAAAAATTGGATAAAGAGTTAGCCCAATTTCAATCAATTATGGAAAATGAGAGAATAGCTGAAGAAGTAGTCCCTACAATTCATAACATAAGAGAATTGATAAAAGAAGGGCAAGATGGTGTTAATGCAATTTGTGGTCTAGCACATATTGTACAAACCAACATTATGCCAGTGACCGAATGTGTACAAGTGATAAACAACACTCTATCACCATCTCATACACAAGTTTTGGCACTTATACCGACTACGGGAATATCCACTTTTACATCAACGATCTTATCCACTAATGCGAACACTTGTAGTAATGCTACCACTGGTATTGGAGTATCTAATGGCACTAATTACAAAGCTGTGGGATTTAATTATCAGAATTTGGTTCCTAAAGGGTCATCTTCTATGAATAATGGTTCAACCTCCTAACTATTCCACTCATTTCCACCTACCTATTACATACTCGCAACCATCTTCTACCTATCATTATAGCCAACAATTGCTAACATATTCCTAGCTTCCACCCATTGTATCTCAAGCTCATTCACCCCCTCACTTTGGTTCCAATGCCTCTCAACAAACTGCATCTCCAAATGATGCCATCTTAAGCCAACTTTTACAGGGCATGACTACTTTGCAACAAAAGGTAACAAATTTGACAAACTCTTCGCAGCCTAGTGTACCAACATATCATGCCCGTAATCTGTTATCCTATGCAATCTTGAGAACCCCTATGCCTGAGAGGTTTGAGACTCCTCACTTTAAAAAATATGGTGGAAAAGAAAATCCTAATATCCATGTGGCAGCATTCATAGCTATGTGTAGTGATTTCTATTTTGAAGAGGATTTGCTAGCAAAACTTTTCCCATGATCTCTCAAAGATACTGCTGTAGAATGGTTTTGCTCTTTGCCTTCGAATTCAATTCACTACTTTTTGCAGTTGATTGATCAATTTTTACAACATTTTCAAGAAAATATTGGACCCCAAGTCACTCTTATTGACTTGGTTTAATGCAAACAAGGTCTGAAAGAAAAGTTGACTGAATTCAGTAGTCGGTATCAAGGCCTTTATGCGTAGATTCAATATCAGACGAAAGATGGGGATGTTCAGAATATATTTATTACAAATCTACAACCTAATACTGGTGATAAGATCCTGTTGATGAAGTACAACTCCTTTCAACATTTATGCACCGCCCTTTGTGATTATCAACTTTTGTCGAGTTAGTATGAAAACAAAAACTCATCGGCTCAAGTTGGTCAATCCATGGGCGGATAATCACAAAACAATTTTAAGAGGAACAATAATAAGAGTTTCATCAAGATCAATGGACCAAATACAAATGTGTCTGCTATAAATAATCCAAAGAAACCATTGTATTAACCAAGAAAGTTTACTACAATATCTGAGTCCTATCATTCTATAATGAATCAAGCTATGAGTAATAACATTTTGAAGCTTCCCCCAATCAAACCTGTTGATCCTAGTAAACAAGGACCTTACTTTGATGCTAATGCCTTTTTCCATTATCGTCAGATGCAAGGACATGACACTGAATGATGTATGCTTCTTAAACATGAAATGCAAGACCTTATTGATTCAAATGTCATCCAGGTATCGGGTGTGAATGATAATGGAAATAAGTTAGTTGCTTTGCCAAATCAAAATTTACAAATCTTCACTAATCCTTGTCCTAAGCATACTAAAAATAATATGGTGAAACAAGGTTTAATGAAAGTAGACGAGGATGATTACTTGGACTATGATAGTATCGTGGGTATGATTGTAGTCGACAAGAAACAAGTGGATAATCCACCTCATCCATGAAGAAACATAATTTATGCTGAGGTTCCTCCTCCGTTATCCTTATATGGATCAGGAGATAATCAAAATGCATCAGAAAAGCAAGAACAACGATCGATACAGATGAGTAAGATGGTATAGGATGACTCCCATTACTATCCTAGAAAGATTCACCAACAAAAACTTGCTAAAAATTAGAAAAGAGCAAAATGACAATCAATAGTCAGAAATAATAGTGGTTCTCCCCCTCATAAGCAACAAAAAGTCTCATTTAAACAAGGATTTAAAGAACAAGCATCATATGATAACAAACAAGACTTTCATAAGAACCACTCAAATTTTGCACTCAACATGATCGAATACCTCTCCAAGAGGTTCGCAAGCTCCAACATATAATATAAAGACCTACAGGTAAGTATCTGTAACCCTTTATCTCTCTCATGATGTGCTTCACCCGTAATGTGTTATATGTTGTTTAGGCCTCTTGGGATGACCTCGGATTCTCCCGTAAGGTTCAGGATACCAGGAGATTGCCTCTGTTGTGACCTTCTTCTATTTGTATCATAATTATTCTAAATTGCCTCTCTCTAATTTCTTTGTTGTGTGTTGTGTCTTGTGGACATAGCGTCGCGGTTGGTGACTTGGGGGCACCCTCCTATGTGACTATCCCTAAGACACTTGTTTCTCCTCTCTTATTTATTGTTTCCCTTCCTCTAGTGTTTCCACCTAGCGGGAAGATGATGACAAACATTTATACTGATGCGGCCCTAGTGTCCCTTTTGAGAGCAATCAAAAAATGGACTTAGTTCCTAATATGACGATAGGGTTGTAAATCTTATCCAACACTTGGCTAATGGAAGCACTTGTACTTTCTGCATAGTGAATTTCATGATGTTTCTGTCACATTTACAAACCTTAACAATACTGCTGCTCTATGCACCTTTGTTTCCCTTTGAATCTAGCCTTGGCAGTACTCGATTCGGAGAGCTTCGTGATATAGCCCCACGGTTATCCTTGAACTCCAAATTTGTTGTATAACCTTGGCTCTTTGTGTGGTTAATCATATGCATCGATGTTGTTGTTTATCATAATATTGTAGACACTAACATGTTTCTTGCAGGGATGTGTTTGTGGGAACATTTGGCAATCATAAAGTACATGTCACCTCCAAGGAGCATGGGCTTTGCGAAAGTTGGTGTTCCCTTGTGTGTTTTCTTCCTACTTTAACGTGCTTGATATCGATAACTGATATCAACCACCTTAAGGTGGGGGCATATATAAGGTAAGCTATCTATGGTAGACGTTAACAATGTGTTTGACCTTAGATGCAAAGACTTGCACCCCAGAGTAGTGTATCGTGCATCTTGAGTTTGTTTGCAATCAATCAATCAATCATGTAAGCCCTCTATAGAGGTAGGCTATCGAGCATATCCTTTTTCTTAAGCCCTCTACAGAGGCGGGGATGGTGTACATCTCAGAGCAGATTGCATCATCCTGTCATTTTCAAAAGTCCTCTGCGGAGGCAGGGAGCGGTTCTGTGACTAACTCAACCCTTAATTGTGTCTTCGGTGATTGTTGTGGCGAAGCCCAATCATCGGTGTGTGCCTATAATGTACCTGAGATGGTGTTAGACCTAGAAATAGGTACACTCCATCGCTTGTCTATCATGTTTTCTCTGTGTCTTCAAGTGTGTGTGTTGTGGCATGCTTGTTTTTGAAAGGAAACAAGGTACGTGGAACACACTTCCTACGCTAATCTAATGAGGGAAGTAGAGCACAAATTCAAATTAACCTTTTGTTTACAGCATTATGAACACAATAACAAAGATATTGCAGCAATATACATACACACAGAAAGTAGACAGAAGAGAGAGAGAGACAAGATATACGTGGGGAAAACCCTTACGGGTGAAAAACCCCACTCCAAAACATAGCTCAAATGTATTACAGTAAACAATAATAGATTATAATATAGTTTCAGAGCCAATGCTCTTTTAGGAGTCTTCGAATGTCAAATCTGGAGATATTCCAGCAACATAATAGTACTTGTACTAAAACTATATATCTCCAATCCAAGCACCTATTTTTATAGAGTTTACAAGGAAAATATGGAACCTTCTAGAGATGGGCATCCATCTTGGACTCATGCCCCAAAACCCACACCTAAGGACACTTGTCCAACATCCCATCCCAAAGTGGGCGCGTTGTCCCAAGATAGGCTATGACAGATGCTCTTACACACCTTACAATTGTCATAGAATCCGTCATAACCGACAACACTTAGAACTGTAAGAGAAACTGTCATACATTGACTAAAAATATCATATTGCTCTTACAACATGTCATAACCTCCCTTGACCGCCCAAAGATGCCTTTCTCTCGTACAAAGATACTCATTGACACTTGTCATTAAATAAAAGTCATTTGAGGTTCTGCCCCTTGACCCCGTCTTGGGAGCGCTGCCCCCAAACCCTTGTTAATTATTCAAGGCAGAAACTGCAGCTGCCAAAGTCACCAAAATTTATCCTGCTGCATGTACACAAGGTGCCGACAATGCCAATTCAACATGGGATAAATAAATACAACATTAGGAATTTGCAAAGGTTGAGACACCTTAATTCCCAACAGTTTTGTGTGGCATGTTTGTTGCCCCATATGCAGAGACTGGCGTCCTTGAGTAGTGCTTCCTGCATTTTGGGAGCTTTTGCATGTCTTGTGTGTGTTGCCCCATTTATACAGAGACCTACACCCTAAGGTAGTGCATCATGTATTATGAGAGGTTTGTTTACTTTACAGTACTTGCATTTGCATTTCATATATATGAGAAAAAGAAAAAGAAAAGATATCATTTCTGTCTTCCATGCATTAATGTGTCTTCTATGCATTAACTGTCTGCTCCGTGTTCTACATGACTGTAACTATCTTCTCCGTGTTTTACATGCCTGTTACTGTCTTCTATGTGATTGGCGTGTCTTCTCCATGTTTGATGTGTTTGTGACCTTACTTTAATGCATGTATTGGCCTCACATTTATACATACATTAAAGTGGGGGCTAAATGTAACGTCAAAAAATGTCCCCTGGGGGCTTTTCCCTCATAAGGTTTAGCTCTTGATTCTTTAGCATGCATGTAGGACATTTTAGTTCATATTTTGACATCTCGATGGAATGAAACCTAGGTTCCATGGAAAATTGGACCTAGGTGGACCCCTTGAGCTGTACCTTGCCCAAAATAGGGGGGAGAACTTGGATGCCCGTGCCCTAGTCCTGCCCTATTTTGGGGCAGCCCCAATTTTTGGGTGTCAGTTAGTGACCATTATTAGGTCCCTTTCCTGACACGGTAAGTTTGAATTTCAAAAATCTTGGAGGGAATGTTTGTAGATGCATATATAAACATGCTTAGGCATTCATTTGTAAACTAGATTTCAATTAGATAGCAAGGGTGATGTTCAAGTGTTCTCAAGGTGATTCAAGACTTCTATTGTGTTGCAAGAGCAGACTTGTATGCTTTGTGTGTTGGTATTTGTATATTTGAGCATCAATCTTCTCATGGCATGAAGAGCTACTTCCTCCATGAGAGCTTCACTACAAGGTGACATAATATTGTGTTTTCATCATTGATTCCTTTAGTTTTTGCCTCTACCTCACAAGGGCACACACTCTTTGTTTGACAATAGTGTTCGGAGACTTAAGTGTCCTCCGGGGCTTGACTGAGGCAAGCCTCTAAACACAACAACCCCCAAACCAAGTCTTGTGATTGCAGGTTACAGGTGTCGCATTTAAGAAAAGTGGAGTTGTAGGAAGGATTGGTAGACATCAAAGATTTAGGATTTGAAGAGAAGGACACAAGATCACTTCTAGGACTTGGGCACTCGCTCTAGTGTCCTCTGCATCTGAGTTTCAAGAAATAGAAGTTACAGGGCTGATCAGTGTCAGAAGGAGGTTGAGATTCCACAAAGAAACCTGTACCTTGGACTTGGGCGCTCGCTCCAGTGTCCCTAACTGTTCCACTTTGGAACCCTAAAAATAGGTATTTTGTAATTTAGTATTTTACTCCTGTCTGCAAGAGCTTTTTCCATCATTCATCAATTTGTTGTCGTATTTGCATAATTAGGGTTTTAATAGTTAATTGGGCATAAGAGAAGGAAAATTAATAATTAAAATCCCTAATCCAAGTTTCCCTACATTTGTAAGTGGCCTAGGGTATGATAGTGCTCGCCACTTGACCCTAGATCCTTCAATGTTTAGCGGAGAGGTGGATTTAATCATCTAAAAACTAAAACATTAACAAATCTAATTTTGCCCTAAACAATTCTTAATAGTTTTCAAAACATTATTACTTGTGTGACCCAATCTATAGTGCCAAAACATACATGTATTTTTAGTACTAGCCTTAGATACATATGAGGCATTACAAACTATAGTGGCTTCAATCTTGAAGAGGTTTCCTAATCTCTTCCCCTTCGCTACCACCAAGTTCCCTCTCACCAATCTGCAACCATGCTTGTCTAAAGTCACATGCATTCCCAAATCATTCAGCTTTGAAATAGAAATCAAATTTCTAGCTAATCCAGGAACATGATAAACACCAGGGAGGGTTTTAATTCTCCCATCATTGAAACACAATAGTACCTTGTCTTTCCTAACTATTAGATATGCAAAGTTGTTGCCAAGGTACACATTACCTCCATCATATTCTTCATATGTGGAGAACCATTCCTTATGCGGGGTCATATGAAATGAGCATCTTGAGTCAACCAACCAGTGATCATTAGAAACAATATTACGTGCAAAAAGTAAAACATCTTCACCTACATTCAAGGACTTATTTGAAGCACTCTCCCACTATTTCTTGTGATTTATGCACTCCTTCACATGTCCCCTTTTATCGTAGTTCCAACAGTTAACTCTATTCTTCTTCCCAGGAGTCTTAGACCGACACTTGGAGTTGTCCTTAGCCCCTTTCTGATCTCCTTTCGGTCCTCTTTCCTTAGACATTCCCTTGACACTAAGAGCATCACCTGAACTATCTGAACTCTTCTTCCTCAATTCCCGTGCCAGTAAAACTACAACAAGAGCATCCAACTTTGGATCCATGAGGTTAGTAGTGATAGCAAGTATAACATTCTCCCAAGAGTCAGGTAAAGAACAAAGAAGTAAGATGCATTTATCTTCCTCATTAATCTCAACATCTACTGACGCTAGCTGACTCAACAACAAATTAAATAAATTTAAATGCTCTGTGATTGATTCGCCCTCTTTCATTTTCATGGAAAATAATTTTCTTTTTAAATAGAGTTTATTTACCATACTCTTGTCTTGGTATATCTCACCCAACCATTTCCATAGGCTATGTGCAGTCTTTCTCTCACGACATTCAACAAGACAGAGTCTGCAAGACACAAACAGATGGTTCCCCATGCCTTCTTATCCAGTCTATCCCACTCAACTTGAGAGACATCATCGGGTTTCTTCTCTTTTAGGACAGCCAACCACTGGTTTCTTTCTTCCAACAAATCCTCCATTTTCAACTTCCACAACTCATACCCTATTTCGTTGAACTTCTCAATGTCCAATCGAAAGGTTGATGCAACAGTGGATGCAACCATAATATCAACTCAAGATCTAAAAAACAAACACAACCAAATCTCCCACTGCAGCTACAACTTCCACACTACCACCAAAGAGTCAAAGCTGGCCAGGTTCTAATACCAAATGTTAGAAATGAAAGCACAACTACTCAACAGAAATCTGATTCAAATATAAATTTATGCAATCTTTAACTGTGTATTATCAATGGAGATTATAACATGAAATAGAAACTATGCAACACAAAAACATCAAAATAGAAAACTAAACACATAACATGGTGTTTACGTGGATAAAACCCTTTCGGGTAAAAAACTCCACCAGGAAAGAGGCACAAGTTTGTATTAATCTGAAATAGATTATACAATACAATAACTCAACAACTCTCTCCACCAGTCTTCAACTTGACAGCATTCTGACAACACCTAATTACCTAAAATCTATATTTTAGCAACAAATACAATGACAAATACTTATAGAAGAAGTTTTCCTCCATTCTAGGAATCCACTTTCTCTCTCCTCCAATTACCCCACATGCAAGCATTAAATGTCATCATATATGGAACCTCCAAGTGGTAAAGAACTTACCCATCCAAAGTTGGGTGCCCAAGTCCAAGAATAGCTTGTAATAGCATCTTATGACACATCATAACCATCATAGGTACCACCAACAATAAATCTTCCCAAGATGGGTGCCTGGGAATAAAAATAGCAACCGCAACTAATAATGGGTGTCATATGCGTCATACATGCATGGAATCTTATGACAACTTGCAGCTGCCATAAATCCACTTACACCACATTATGACAAGTTGTCATACATGCCAAAAATAGTAGATTCTTCAAGGGTGGCACCTGCCCTCATTTACTCATGATTTTTACATTTGCCAACGGTAAATATCACTCCGTAACTACCGCCGGTAACTCCAGAATTACCACTGCTAGTGAAACTACCTCATTCGCTTATGGGTAATTACAAATAAGAAATAATAAATGGAATAAATACAAAATTGGAATTTACAAGGTTAATGGCACCTTATTCCAACACCTTTAGGGGTTAGGGTTGAGTTTAAAGTATATAATTTAGGTGTGAATGTTCAATATTTTGGGTTCTTGGTTGAAAGTTTAGTGTTCAAATTTAGGGCTTGATGTTTAGGCTTCACAATCATAGGCTCATTATTTAAGGAGGGTTCTATTGGGAATTAAGGTGTCTCAACTTTTGCAAGTTCCTAATGTTGTATTTATTTATTTTTGTCTACTATTGTAATTTTCTATATAAATCTTATTTTGTCACTTTGTGGGAGTTGGCATGGTGATGTGTCATCCTACATGGAAGGTGACTAGATGGATGTTTTGTCCTCATATGAGGAAGTAGGCATCCCATGTGTGCTTGGCATAGTTTTTCCATGTGTTAGCACCTTGTGGTCATGTGTCATGAGTTATGATAGATTCTATGACATGTACGAGCTGAAATGGAAAGTGTGACAAGTTGTTAGTATGTGGTGATTGATCATGTTGTAAGGCTACGGGTACATGCATTAAGATAAATTTTTGTGACTTTGTCAGCTTTAGTTTCCTCCCAAAATAATTAATGGGGGAGTGTAGGGGGTGGAGCCCCTCCTGCGGGGCTTGGGGGCATGAATCTCATAGTGGGGGCCTGGGGGTGGAGCCCACTATAGGGGTCTGGGGGCAATGCCCCCAGTGAGGGTTGCTGAAGGCAGTGCCCCCGAAGCAAAAAATGCCCTATATTTAGTAAAGGCGTCAACAATTATTTTGGTTATTAGCCAACATGGAAAACTAACTTTTGTAAACCACCAAAGAGGCTTGATAAGTAAGTGGCTAGAGAATGTGAAAGGTCATGGGATGCAAATGAGAATCAACATTTGTGTACTCTTGGAAGAGCTTGCATTGAAAGTGTGTTATAATTTTCTTTTGATTTGATAATACATTGTGTAGGTTTTGGAGTGTGGGGTTTTTTACCCAAAAGCATTTTCCCCACATATATCATGTGTTGTGAGCATTGTACTTGTTTTTAATGGGTTATTACCTTTCTGTTGATGTACATCTAACAACCTATAACTAGAAAAGATTAAAATTTGCATAAATTTCTTTATTATATCAGTGTATGAAACTATTTCTGCATACCTTGCTTTCTTTCAGTTGGTATCAGAGCTTGATCACCTTTGGTTTGAGTTGTTGGGTAAAGGGTTTTTTGAGCTGATCTTCATTTGAGTAGGAGCGATTGTAGAGGATTTTGAAATAATTGTTGTAGGAAAGAGATGTTGAACACATATGGGAGATTTGAGATAGAGAAGTTTAATGTAGACAACTTTGAGTTGTGGAAATTCAAGATGGAGGAAATATTGGTGTATAGAGATCTATGGCTTGCAGTATCAAGAACCATGCCATCGAGAATGAAACAACAAGATTGGGATCTGATGGATCGGAAGGCTAAGGGTCTGATAAGACTCTATTTGGCAGATTCAATGCTTCTGAATAGCCATGAAGTAAAGACTGCAAAAGATCTTTGGAAGAAACTTGGAGATGTTTATTAGGCTAAATCTTGGGTGAACAAGTTACTCCTGCAAAAGAAATTATATTATCTAATGATGGAAGATAGAGGATCCGTCGTTGATCACCTGAATACTTTTAATATGCTTGTTGCTCAGTTGACCTATGTTGGTTTGAAGATGGAGGAGGAGGATTGATGTATGATATTACTGTGTTCCTTACTAGATTTGTGGGTCTAACTTGTTATGGCCATTGGGAGTACCACTACCACCTTCAAGATAGATGAAGTGGTTTCTTCATTGTTGTCTGAAGAGATGTGGAGAAAATCTTCCAAGTCAGCTAAGGAGGCTCTTGCAGTTCATGGTAGATCTAAAGAGAAAGAGAAGAAAAGGGATAAGAAGAAAGAAGAAAAAGGAAGATCCAAATCTCGTGGGAGATCTAAGTCTCCTAGAAAGTTCAAGGCTCTCTATTGGAACTACAACAAACTTGGTCACTTCCACAAGGAGTGTAAGGAGGAGAAAAAGAAAAATAAGAAGAACTATGATTTGGATTCTGACAAGTCCTCTCAGGATGATGGAGAAGCATTTGTCACTGCCTTGGCAACACATGCATCTGAGGATGTGTGTCTTATTGACTTTGGTACATCTTTTCACATGACCTTGCATCGGGGTTTATTTTTGAAGTATGAAGAATACGATGGTGGAAACATTTACTTAGGTGATGACTCTCACTGGAAGATTGTTGGTCATGGAAGAGTTTTGATTCAATTCCCTGATGGATGAGTGAAGGGGATCAATGATGTTCTGTATATCCCTGGTTTGGCATGAAACCCTCTTTCTGTAAGTAAGTTGAATGATGTGTGTGTGCAGGTTGTTTTCTTGAATGGAGGATGTAAGATGACTAGAGGAGCTATGGTGTTGGGTAAGGGTGTTTGGATTGACACTCTATTTTAGCTTGATGCATGCATGATTCAGTGCAATAATGCCTCTATTTCAAAGAAGAGAGCTTCAGAGTCTTCATCCTCATCATTGGAACCAACAATGAAGAGGATTATTGCATCTACTTCTAGTGGTCATTCTTTCTAGGTACCTAAGGGTGCTCATTCTATGGAGATGAAACTTCCAACTAAGAAGACAATGTTATGGCACCAAAGGCTTGGTCACATTGGTGAAAAGGGTTTGAGGACCTTGAAAAATAAAAATCTTGTTGAGGGTATGAATGTTTTTAACCTTGAGTTTGATTTTTGTGAACGTTGCATTTATGGAAAACAAATCCATGTTTAGTTTTATTTCATTTCTCACAAATCTTCTGAGCTGTTGGACTTGATTCATTCTAATGTGTTTGGTCCTGTTAATGTTCCTTCGATTTCAAAACCTATTTACTTTGTTTCATTCATTGATGACTATAGTAGGACATGGGTGTATTTCCTTAAAAGTAAATCTAAAGTATTTATTAGATTTAAAGAGTTCAAAGCTCTTGTAGAGAATTAGAAGGATAGAAAGATTAAGTGTTTAAGGACTAACAATGGTGGTGAGTTTTGTTCAACATATTTCAACAAGTTCTGTAAGAACATGGATTGAGAGGCACAAGACAACTCTATATACCCCTTAGAAGAATGGATTTGCAGAGAGAATGGATAGAACATTGATGGAGAGGGCTAGGAGTATGCTAAGTGGAGTTGGCCTTGAACAAAATTTTTTGGGATGAAGTTGTTGCTACCACTTGTTACCTAGTTAATAGGTCTCCTACATTGGCGCTTATTGATAAGACACCTATGGAGGCGTGGTCTAGTAAAAAGCCTTCATTGAGACACATTAGAGTATTTGGTTGTGAGGCATATGCACATTTGCCTAAGGAGAAGAGATCTAAGTTGGAAAACAAGGCTGTGAAGTGTAGTCTTTATTGGTTATGGCATCAGTGTGAAAGGGTACAAGCTTTGGGATCCAGTGGCTGAGAGAGTTCTGTATACCAGAAGTGTGATCTTCAGATATCTAATGCTTCTTTTGTTGTCTTGCAGCCAGAGAAAGTAGAGAAGAAAGAGGTGTGGTTCAACATCCTTCCATCCCTGAGAAAGTTGAAACAAAAAATCTGTTGGACCTAATGATGAGGAGTACTAGATAGCAGCCCTGAGAGTTCAGAAGAAGATGAAGAACCTCCACCTTAACTTTGAGGAGGTCCACACAAGTAAAGTATAAACCTAATAGGTTTGGTTATTCATTGCATGATTCCAGTTGTATTTTTGCTTTGATTTCTAACACTAATGAGCCTAGGACTGTAAGTAAGGCTATGGGTATGAGTGGTGCAGATTACTGGAAAGAGGCCATGGAAGAAGAGATGGCTTCCTTGGAGAAAAACAATACTTGGGATCTAGTGCCCTTGCCTTATGGATGTAAACTTGTTGGATGCAAATGGGTGTTCAAAAAGAAATTTGGTTCATATGGTCGTGTTGAGAGGTTTAAGGCAAGGTTGGTCATGAAGGGTTATTCCCAGGTTGAGGAAATAGATTATGGTGATATTTTCTCTCCCATTGCAAAAATGACATGTATCAGATTCTTGTTATCACTTGCTGCAACATACGATTTAGAAGTTGAACAGATGGATGTGAAGATGACTTTCCTTCATGGTGACTTGGAGGAAGAAATATATGTCACAACTAGAGCACTATGTGGTAAATGGTAAAGAAAATCTGGTTTGCAAGTTGAAAAAGTCTTTGTATGATTTATCCTAGGATGTGGTACTAGAAATTTGATGGTTTTGTGTTGAGTTTAGGATTTCTGAGATCAAAATCAGATCATTGTGTTTACTTTAAGATGGATAGTGATCACATTCTCATTATTGAATTATATGTTGATGATATGTTGTTCATTACGAATGGTAAGAATTTGATTTCTATTTTGAAGTCTTAGTTGTCAGCATAGTTTGAGATGAAAGATTTAGGGGCAGCTAGGTACATCTTGAGAATGGAAATCAAAAGAGATAGAGCTAACATAAATTTGTGGTTAGGCTAGAGTAAGTATGTGAACACCGTGTTGGAGAGATTCAACATGGCAACTTCTAGACCATTGACTATTCTTGTTATGATGGGGACAAAGTTATCTATTACAAATTGTCTGAAGTCTCCTTCTGAGATGGAGGATATGAGCAAAGTTCCTTATGCTAATGCAGTTGGAAATTTGATGTATGCTATGGTATATACAAGACCAGACATTGCCCAACTAGTGGGAGTCCTTAGTCGATTTATGGCTAATCCTGGATGGGTACATTGGGATGTAGTGAAGAAAGTGTTTAGATACTTGCAAGGTACTTCTAAGTATTCCTTATGTTATCATGGTTATCCTACAAGAGATTGGCATTCACTTTGTATTTGAGGATTTGTGGATTCAGATTGGGTAGGTGACATTGACAGCATGAGATCCACCAGTGCTTATGTGTTCACTATGTTTAGTGGTGCTATTAGTTGGATGAGTAAGTGGAAAACTGTGGTCTCTTTATCCACTACTAAAGTAAAGTACATGGCAGCAACTCATGCTTGTAAAGAAGACATTTGGCTTAAAATATTATGTTTTGATGTTGGGTTTGATGCAGGGAAGATTACCATTTGTTGTGACAGTTAGAGTGCCATATGTTTGGCGAAGAATCCTACTTTCCACACGAGGATGAAGCATATTGATGTCTAGTACCATTTTGTTTGTGACATGGTAGAGAATGGGAAGGTGAATTTGGAGAAAGTTGACACTTTGATGAATGTTGCAAATGCCTTGACAAAACGTGTGAGCATGGAGAAGTTCAGATGGTGTTAAGAGTCTATGGGCCTCTTGGCCTCTAGCAATTAAGTCATGTCATTCTATTAGCTCTTGAAAGGTGTTCAACAAGTGGGAGAATTTTGGGAATTAAGGTGTCTCAACCTTTGCAAGTTCCTAATGTTGTATTTATTTATTTTTGTCTACTATTGTAATTTTCTATATAAATCTTATTTTGTCACTTTGTGGGAGTTGGCATAGTGATGTGTCATCCTACATGGAAGGTGACTAGATGTATGTTTTGTCCTCATATGAGGAAGTAGGCATCCCATGTTGGCTTGGCATAGTTTTTCCATGTGTTGACACCTTGTGGTTATGTGTCATGAGTTATGACAGATTCTATGACATGTAAGAGATGAAACAACTGGTGTGACAAGTTGTTAGTATGTGGTGACTAATCATGTTGCAGGGTTACAGGTACATGCAACAAGATACATTTTTGTGACTTTGTCAGTTGTGGATTCCCCACAAAATAATTAATAGGGGAGTGCAGGGGGATGGAGCCCCTCCCACGAGGCTCAAGAGGATGACCCCCTGATGGGGCTCAAGGGTGGAGCCCACATTAAGGGTCAAGGGGCAATACCCAACCAACTTTTGTAAACCACCAAAGAGGCTTGATAAATAAGTGGCTAGAGAATGTGAAAGGTCATGGGATGCGAATGAGAATCGACATTTGTGTACTCCTATAAGAGCTTACATTGCAAGTGTGTTGTAATCATCTTTTGATTTTATAATACATTGTACAGGTTTTGGAGTGTGAGGTTTTTTACTTGAAAGGGTTTTCCCCACGTATATCTTGTGTTGTGAGCATTGTACTTGTTTTTAATGTGTTATTACCTTTCTATTAATGTGAATCTAACAACTTGTAACTAGAAAAGATTAAAATTTGCATAAATTTCCTCATTAGATCAGTGTAGGAAGTTGTTTCTGCATACCTTGCTTCCTTTCAGGTTCAACATTTAGGGATGAGGGTTTAGAGTTCATGGTTTAGAGTTTTGGGTTCACACTTGAGGTCCAAATTTCAAATTAAGGGTTCAACATTCAATCTTTAACATTTATATTTAGTGCTCTTTATTGAGAACTCATTATTTCATGTAAAAATTTAGTTATTTATTTATGTGGTTCAACATTAAGGTTCATTGTTAATGATTCAATAATCAAGGCACAAAGTTCAACCTTTATAGGTTAGGGTTGAGTTTAAGGTCAATATATTGAGTTTATGTTTCAAGGTTTTGGATTTTGGGTTCTTGGTTAAAAGTTTAGTGTCCAAATTAAGGGCTTGATGTTTAGGCTTCACAATCCTAGCCTCATTAATCAAGGAGGGTTTGATATTTAGTTATGAGAATTTAAAGTTCATGGTTTAGGGTTTGGTGTTCATATTCAATGTCCAAATTTCAACTTTAAGGGTTCAATATTTGATGTTTAACATTTAGATTTAGTGATCTATATTGATCAATCATCATTTCATGTTCGCATTTATCTTTTTATTTACATGGTTCAATATTAAGGTTCATTGTTAAAGGGTTAATAATCAAGGCACATGGTTCAACATTTAAGGGTTAGGGTTGAGTTTATGGTATATAGTATATAGTATAGGTTTCAAGATTTTGGGTTCTTGGTTGAAAGTTTTGCGTTCAAATTTAGGGCTTGATGTTTAGGAACAACAATCCTAGGCTCATTACTTAAGGAGGTTTCAACATTTAGGGTTCATGGTTTAGGGTTTAGGGTTCATTTGGAGGTGTTATGGTCTTGAGTGTATAGTGTTAGTTTCTCTTAGTGTGATTGGGCATATCTTATTTTGGTATTGTATTGTATGAGTGTTGTTACTTATTGTGAATAGGTCTTAGGTTTTTTATTAAGATAAGAAGAAAACAAGGGTCCTATTCCCTTTGTAAGAAAACCCCCAGGGCTAAACAAGTAGGCCAAAAATAATAGAACGACAACACAGGTACATCAAACTAGGTCAAAAAACCAACCAAAATACCTACACTACATCAAATCCTGATCTAACAAACCTAAATCCCTTGACTCTAGGGTGCAAAGCAACCACAAAGTTAGGAAGTCCTTTCTTCTTTCGCTGAACCACAGTCCAGGAAAGATTACAATCAAAATTTGTAGAACAACGTGAGAGGGGATCCTCACCTAAAGCCGCAACTAAAGAGGTCTCAAGGGGAACCTTAGTAGATGTCATAGCTAGAGATTTCACATGCAGAGATGTATTGTGAGGTTTCACAACATGCCCCATTTTGCCTCAGCAAAACAGGGACCCAAATTTTTGCTTCTGCTTGTGTGTTTTCCTACTTTTTGGTAGTATGGTAAAAGTAAGGTGTTGATTAAGGTCAAGGGTCAAATTCAGTAAGTGCCCTAGAAAGGGCTTCCATTGGATAGAGAATTGAATTTAAAGAAACTTTGCCCTTTGAATCATGTTGAAATTTGAAGAAATACGAAAGTTATGGGAAGTCAAAGTCTTGGTCAACGTGGATATGGACATTACCAATGTAATATCCTAATCACTATCCTAACATCTAGGTGCCAATGATGTCATGTCTCATCACCCAATATGGAGGATGATGAATGAGAGTAAAAGTTCTCAAAATGGTTTTAGTAATGATTATCTTTTCCTTCGATCCCGTCAAAGTTCCATAGGTCGGGTAAGTGCTAGTCATCTGCATGGATATTTTGGACATGGACATTTTGTCCCTTCCAAATATCCATATCCATATGGATATATACATCTGAGTGACGACCTATCAAATTTAATATGACAGGCACCCGTAGATTGGGATATTTGATATTGGATATTTTGACATGGATATTCGGCTTACTAATATCCATACCTTCCCGAATTATCCATATCTAACTAACATCATCTAGTGTCACCTTAAAGGCAATACTTTGAACCTTTTGACATCATCTGCATGGATAATTCACACTTGTATGATATCCATATCCTTATTCTTTTAAAGTGTATAGATCCTGATGACACCATTTGATCTTCGCTTATACAATAACCAAAAGGCATAGTGATGTCACATGGATATTAACCCGCATGGATGTATCTTTTCAAAAGATCCATATCTTATCCCAAATATCCCTATCCTAATGATGTCATATCATCTCACCTTGATACAAAGTTTTAAATCTAATGACGTCATATGGATATTCATCGACATGGATATTTTTACACTTACTTAATATCCATACTTTCTCACATATCCATGTCCCTATCCCAACCAATAATTTTAAGCCATGTGTCCATATGGATATTTCATAGATCTTTTAATATTTTAAGTAGAATTAGGACCCAATGGTATTTCTTTCGATGAATGATGCTTGACCTGACCCTTTCCCTGATGTCATATGGACATATCCACATGGATATATCCATAAGGACATATTGATCGAAGATCCATTTTTAAATCCATATGCACCTTTTTCACATTTAATGTTGTTTGAGAAAGCTATTGGCTTTTAAATTTTAAAATGTGCTAATGAACACCTGTAGCGATCTCCTGTGTTTACATTTGAAGAATCCACCTAATCTCTCAGATGTAATTAATAAGCCCTAAATTGAGGGATTTAATAAGATAAAAAGGTTATTGCTCTCGTATTTCCTCACTTTATTGCATTTGAAAGTTAAAATTTGCACAGAAAGCTCAAGAAATTGTAAAGTAGCTACGGTGAAGTCACGATGAGGAATAGAGTTACATGGAGGATCACCTGCTAATTGTATTTATTGTATATGTACACACATCAGGGTTAAGGTCACTACAAATAGGTACGTATACGAAAAAACTCATTCTTGTTGTTTTCAAGATATTGCATTTTTTACACAGGTAAAAGGTTAAAATGTTGAAACTAGATAAATTAGATTTGATTTGTTTTACCTACATATCACCCTAGGAAATGCCCTGTTTATCCACTTATAGAAATTAGAAAGTGTTAACCTCAGTATGACCTATGCCCTAGTTTAAGAGATGGACATTTTTAAATTTACAGGTCAAGATGCGACCCCGTATAGATAGACGTAATAAGGAGTTCAAAGATAACATGTTTCCTAAGCTCATGAGTGTATGCAGTAAGTATGAATTTGCAGAGGATACACACTGTGGCCATACAGATCTGGATGCTTTGTGAATGAGGATTCAGAGCAGAGAGGATAATCCTATTCTGAAGAACATCATTACAATAGGGATGTTCTACGCAGCAGGATTCCCATATGATGCTGAGGCCCTTGAATTGTTAATTGAATGTGGAAAGCATTATAATGTGGTTAGTTGGAGGGTTGAGCACCAAGGAAGGGTGTATGCCAACCTCTCAGTTGATGGCATTACAAAAGCCTTCAACTTGCCCACACCGAGGAACATGTATGTGCTTGATCTAACAACGCTTGCTGCTAAGTATGATGGGAACCTAACGAATTGCAAGAAGGTCATTTTCTCCAAATGGAGAGACCCAAGGAATAAAGTGAAGGCTATAGCTAAAATGCCCCAGCATCTGTATAAATATAACTTTGGCCCGAAGATCCATTATATGATAGTATTACTTAGCTTGATGAGTGGAAAGGCTAATTTAGGAAATTTTGAGCCATGGATGTATGGATTGATCTGCATGGTAATAGAGAAGAAGCAAATTGTGTAGTGGGCCAAGATCATCAGCGATGCCATGTATGAGCAACTAGTCAAATGGAGGAAGAAGAAGTATAAAGTTGTTTGCATGACCTCATATTTGGTCTATGCATGTGCATGCAAGTCCACTTTTGATGGATTGCATACAGTTGGCAACTTAGGTTGAATACCCCATGAGAAAACGTCATGGGAACACTATCCTTAGTTGGACAGAAGGTAGTTCATTCAACACTATAAAGTAGTAAATGACTTTTATAATGCATCTGGTCTAGCTCTTGGATGGGGATAGGGCAAAAAGGCTATCATTAGGAACTCAGGAGAGGGTCCATCCTCATGGGGCTTGGTTTATCCAATTCCAATCTTATTCATATATCAAGATAGAAGGTTTCACTGGAAACCCCTTCATGCTACCCAGGTATCCTTGATATAAAGTGGTCTTGATGGAGGTAGTCAGGTAGATTATTCCAGCATTTGAAGCATCTAAGAATAAGGATGGGAAAGGATATGTAAAATTCCCTCTGGATATCAATTGGTTCATATGTGGATCCATAGACAATGCCAAGTTGGCAACAGTAGACTTACAAATGTTGCATTTATAGTATTTCCCTTAGTGAGGGATTTTGATGCTTATCACAGGGTATAAAGATTCATCAATAAGAAATACAGGCATGCCACTCACTTGGAATATTACTAGGTTGATTGTGATGATGAGTATGATGTGAGGAAGAGAGGGTATCAAAGACTGACCCTTAACCAAATGAAGACTATCGGATATCTAGAGGTACCACCTTAGGTCAAAGTAGATGATAAGGATATTCTAGTTCTTGAATATGAAGATAAGAAAATATACAATGAGGTGCTAACTCCTCTAGATTGGACTAAGGAGGATGAAACATCCATCAATCTTATCACAACCAAAGTGATGGGGATAACCAAAAATTGGCTGAACATAAAGATTAATGAATTGAAAATTAAGGGAGTGGCCATCACCTTTGATAAGAAGAGAAAGATGAAAGAGATGGATGAGCCAGATTTTGATGACTTCCTTATACATAAAAGGTAGTCATGGAAGGCAAGTTGGCCTAACCAGGATCATCGAGAGCTACTGAAGAATTCACTATAGAAGGTGTCTCCATTGCTACCATGCCATCACCTCCTAGAGATGTAACCCGAGTAGCTATTCCTATATCCATGCCCAAGGTTACATAAATAGAGCAAGAGGATCCTATAGATAGAGGGGTAGATAGAAGGCATGATGTGTTAGAGGGAGTAAATATCCCCAAGCAGAAGAGACATCAAGGCCCAGTAATGAGAGGGTCTACATCCAAATTTGCTGGTGTCTAGATTGGGCAACATCTGGATCCTACTCTATAGGTGGCTAGGGAACTACAACACAATGTTCCAGCAGTAGAGATCATGAAGGTAAAAAGTGAATTGGCCAAGGAGGCTAGAATTGAGGCATTGGAGAAAGAAGTCAATCGACCTTTACCTTTGAGTTAAACAATTGATTCTATAGATGATGAGGTTACTAGGGATGTGATTGCCCATCCCATAGAGAACTTGCTGAGGCATACTGAGCCTATAGCTAGAGATACTACTCAGGAAGGACATGGTGAAGAAGGTGAAAAACCTAAGTCTCCTAAAGTGGAAGTACAAACAAGACATCTAGATGTCCTGATAGACACTATCACTAGCCCAAAGGTAATATATTTTATATATCAACTTGGGGTTGGTGATGAAGAAGAAGAAGTTGTTAAAGACAACTAGGTACATGAGGAAGATATTTATATGGATGTGGATATCTAGACTGAGAGTACACAACAAGAGGTCTAGATAGATGAGGAAGAGCCTGAACAACATAAGTCCACCTCTGGACAAGAGACTCAAGAAGATAAGGGGACTGATGAGGAGGTAAGTCAAAGGCCAAGCATGGAAGAACCTCATCAGGATATTCTAGATCTAGATCAGCCTGAAGAATAACCCAAGGGTGACTCTAATAGTGGAATAGGTCAGGATGAACAAGTTGATACATCACATGCAAACCAACAACCACCTACACAAGAGGAGAGTCATGAGGATAAATATGGTGATCTGGATATGGGCCAACAACAAGAAAATCTAGAGGTAATCTCATCAGAGAAAGATAAGGGTAAAGAGATAGAAATACATGATGTTCAAATCGAGCAACCAGGCCAAATAGGGTTAGGATTAGGTGTACCATCATGGCTAGCATTAGAGGTAGAACCTTCTGAGTAGGATCCAACACCTTTTGACTTCAAATCCTTATTCACATTAGGTAATGTCAAGCCCAAACGCAAGGTGAGGGCTATATCTACAATAAAAAGGGATGCCGCAATAGGGAAAATGACAACACAATTGGCTATTCCCCTTATGGACAAGTCCAAAGGAGAAATAAGTATACATGAATTCCAAGTCACTTCAATTGACTTAGGACATTCCACGGTGGATCAAGACATTGCAGAGCTCAAAGAGAGCATTGAAGCTAGAGCAACCAAGATGAAGAGGTTGAAAACCAAAAATAAAGAGTTGAAGGAGCAAAATGCTCAGCTTCAAACCTTCATCAAAGGGCTAGTAAAGCCCATAGGATTAACATCCATGATGCAGTAATTAGAAAGGCCTATTGCCTTAGAATTAGTAAGTGGAGGAAATAACAGGTCTGGATGCCCAAAAGCATCAGGACCAAGTCATGAACAAATGGTTCATACAATTCATGAGTATAGGGGAAAAGGTAATAAGGACATCCTTGTCTGGCTG
Source organism: Cunninghamia lanceolata (assembly GCA_027924645.1). NCBI lineage: Eukaryota > Viridiplantae > Streptophyta > Pinopsida > Cupressales > Cupressaceae > Cunninghamia > Cunninghamia lanceolata. The sequence continues at coordinate 15,847,218 of BSBN01000193.1, forward strand.
GAACACTTTGGTTACCATGAAGGGGAGAGTAGAATCCTTGAAAAGATTATCTAAACAAAGGTTCAATCAAAGTGACTATGCCTTGGACATACTGAGGGAGCTAAAGAAAATAAAAGATCAGGACCTCCTAAAGATAAAAATTGTGACTATCTAGACCTTACCGAAGGTAAGTGTTTAGTGGTGAAAAAGAGGGATACGTGTTTATGTTTCAAAGGTAAATCCTCCCTTCTTACCAAACATTCAAGGGCATATCAACTGAGTTGAATCTCCACTAAGCGAGAGCAATCACCTATGAGGTTGGGCTGCCACTTGGAATGATGTGAAAGTTTAGATGTTATCAAACAATGTCTCTATATAATGCTTAATTACTCTTAAAACCCTAAATAAGTAAAACAGTAAGCAAATTAATGAATTATGGCAAATCCTTTCAGACTAAGGTGAAGGATGGAGATTATTAACTCACTATTTTTCAAAATCCAGAATGCAAAATAGTCAGGGACACTGGCACTAGCGCCCTAGTCCAAGGTGTTGTTTTCACCATGGAATCTAAATCTCCTTTTGACATTGATCTGCACTATATCTTCCATTTCTACCCTAGAAAAGATGGAGGACACTGGCACTAGCACCCTTGTCCCAAAATCTTCACCTTTGTCCTTTGCTTGTTAGATCCTGAATCCTTGTTGTCTACAACCTCCTTTCCGCAACTCCACTCCATGAAACTTGGTACCTATCACCTGCAATCACAAATGAGTGTGGGAGGGGGTTGTGGTGTTTAGAGGCTTGCGTCAGTCAAGCCTCAAAGAGACATTCAAGTCTTCTGAACACTATTGTCGAATAAGAGTGTGTATCCCTACGGGATAGAGGCAAAAATCCAAATGATAAATGATTGAAAACATAATAGATATCACCTTTAAGTGTAGATCTCATGGAAGGAAGATGCTCTTCATGCCATGAGGAGATGGAGTCAAATCTATAAATACAAACATAATAACAACAACAAAATACTACTTTGCAACACAATGAATGTCTTGAATCACTTTAACACAAGCTTGTAGATCAAAATGCCCACCTAGTTTGCAAATGAAACCTAAACATGCTTATGTATGCAACTACAAAGATTCCTGCTAAGAATTTTGTAATTCAAACTTGAGATGCCAGCATAGGACCTAAATAACAGTCATAAAACTGACATTTAAATTTAGGGGGTAGACCCAAAATAGGGCAGGAATAGTGCTCTAGCGCCCAAGTCCACAACCTCATTTTTGTTTAGGGATTATCAAAATGTAATCTCCTAGGTCCTATTTGCCATAAGACTTTAGGGTTTTCTCATCGTGAGTCAAAATTAACATGCAAGATGCTCTAAATGCATTCTAAAGACCTGAGAGCTAAACTTTAAGAGGGAAAAGCCCCCAAGGAGACATTTTTTGACATAACATTTAGCCCCCACTTTAATGCATGTATAAACGCAAGGCCCATACATGCATTAAAGTACAATCAACAAACATAGCAAACACACCAAGCACAGTGAACACACGTGAAACACATTGAAGATAGTAGTAGGCATGCAAAACACGGAGAAGACAGTTACAGTCACACAAAACACAAAGAAGACAACATTGAAGATATGCAAAATACAGTGAATGTAGTGATTATTTTCTTTTTCTTTTTCTCATATATGAATGCAAATGCAAGTACAAGGAAAGTAAACACACAACCCAAAATGTAGGAGGGACTCATTGCCACATGTCTTTAGACTGCATATGGGGCAACATACACACAATACAAATCTCACAGTGTAGGAGGGACTCATCCCCTCATGTCTTTAGACTACACTTGAGAACAAATGTGCCATACAAATCCCAAAGCATAGGAGGGACTCATCGCCACACGTCTTTACACTATACTTGGGAATAAACACACCATACACACACACATAGAAGACACAGAGAAAACACAATAAACAAGCAATGAAAAAAACCTATTGCTAGGTTCATAGCCATATCAGGCATGCTACAGGCACACACCGATGATTGGACTTCGCCACAACAATCGCTGAAGACACACTTAAGGGTTAGGATAGTCTCACCACAGAGGACTTTTAGAAAATGATAGGATGTGCAATCTCCTCAAGAAATACACCATCCCCACCTCTGTAGAGGGCTTAAGATAAAAATGATATACGTGATATCCTACCTCCACAGAGGGCTTAAGTGATTGCAATAGATTCAATTTTTACAAACACACTTTACTAGCATCTAAATCAGACAACTTACCTTATATATGCCCCCACCTTAAGCTGGTTGATATCATGTAACCATATCAAGCATGTTAAGGTAGGAAGAAAACACACAAGGGAACACAAGCTCTTGTAAAGCCCATGACCCCAGAGGTGAAATGTACTTTACGATCGCCAAATGTTCCCACAAACACACAATTTCCTGCAAGAAAAGGTGTTAGGATCCATATAATCATGATAAATAACAATGCAAGGCTAGATCCAAGATAGACAAAGTGCATGGAGTAGTAGTATTGTTATGTTTTGTAAGTATGATAAGATAACATCAAGATATCAACCCCATCGTCATGTATGGACTAGGTCCATTTTTTGATTTCTTGTTGAAGGGACACTAGGTCTACATCAGTATAATATGTTTTTCGTCATCCACCAGCTAGATAGAACCACTAGAGGAAGGTAAACAATAAATCAAGAGAGTAAAAACAAGTGCCTTAGGGACAGTCATGTAGGAGGGTGCCCCCAAGTCACCAACCACAATGCTATGTCCATAAGACACAACACACAACAATCAAAATAGAGGAGAGGCAATATAGAAGAATGATGATACAAATAGAAGAAGGGTCACAACAGAGGTGGTCTCCTAGTATCCTTGGCCTTACAAGAGTCTTAAGGGTCATCCTAGGAGACCTAAACAACACATAACACATCATGGTGGAAACACAACACAGAGGTAAAGGGTTAGAAATACTTACCTACTAGTACAACCGTACTAAAATTTGGAACTTGCGAGCATCTTGGAGAGATGCTCTATCAAGTTTTATGCAAAGCTTAAGTGGTTCTTATGAGAGTTTTGTTTATTGTCAGGAAGCCCATGCAATGCTTGTTTCTCAAATCTTTGTGTATGTGAAACCTTTTGTTGCTTATGAGGAGAACCACTATTATTGCCAACTAACGATAATCTTCTTACTCTTTTCCTATCCTTAGCTCTCTTTCTTTGTTGAGTTCATCTATCATAGTGACAAGGACTATCTTGTACTATTTCAATCTTTTCTTGTGTTAGAGTTTCTTGCTTCGATTGTTCCATTTGTCTTTCCAATGTATTTTGGTTATCTCTAGATCCTTGAAGGGATAATGGGGGAGGAACCTCAACATAAATACCATTCCTTCGTGAATGAAGTGATACTTCAATATTTTCCTTATCCACTTCTATTGTAGTGATTATCTCATCGTAATTTAGATAGTCATCTTCTACTTCAAGTGTATTTTATTCCATCATGTTATTATCGGTATGCTTAGGGAAAGGATTAGTAAAGATTTACAAATTTTGATTCGGCGGAGGAATTGACTTATTTCCATTATCATTCACACCTGATACCTATATAACATTCGAGTCGATGAGGTCTTGTATTTCATGTTCAAGACACATACATTGTTCGGTATTGTTTAGGGTAAAATTGGATTTTGTTAATCTTTGTTGTTTAGATGTTAAAATCCACATCTGCACTAAACATTGAAGGATCTAGGGTCAAATGGCGAGCATTATCATACCCTAGGCCACTTTCAAATGTTGGGAAATTTGGATTAGGGAATTAATTATCAATTTTTCCTTCTCCTATGTCCAATTGACCATTAAAACCCTAATAATGCAAATATGATAGTAAATTAATGAATTACAGAAAATGCTCTTGCAGACGGGAGTAAAATACCAAATTATAGAATACATGTTTTCAAGGTTCTGAAGCAGAATAGTTGGGGACACTGGAGCGGGCACCCAAGTCTAAGGTACCTACTTTTTTGGGGAATCTGGACCTCCTTCCGACACTGATCAGCCCTGTAACTTCTATTTTTTAGGATCAATCTGCGGAGGACACTAGAGCGAGCGCCCTAGTTCTAGAAGTGCTCCTTTGTCTGTATTTTCTTCAGATCCTGAATCCCTGATGTCTACCCAGTCTTCCTGCAACTCCACTTTCTTTGGATGCGACACCTATAACCTACAATCACAAGACTTGGTTTGGGGGTTGTGGTGTTTAGAGGTTTGCCTCAGTCAAACCCCAGAGGACACTTAAGTCTTCGAACACTGTTGTCAGATAGAGAGGGCATGCCCTTGTGAGGTAGAGGCCAAAACCAAAGGAATCAATGATAAAAACACAATTATATGTCACCTTGTAGTGAAGCTCTCATGGAGGTAGATGCTCTTCATGCCATGAGTAGATTGATCCTCAAATCTACAAATATCAACACACAAAACACACAAGCCTACTCTTGCAACACAATAGAAAGACTTCAATCACCTTAGGATACCAAAATCACAATGATCAACTAATTGGAATCTAGTTTCAAATGAATACCTACACATGCTTATATATATATCTACAAGCACTCCTGCCTAGATATTTGAAATTCAAACTTACCGTGTCGGCAAAGAGACCTAATAATGGTCACTAACCAACACCTAGAAATTGGGGCTGCCCCAAAATAGGATAGGACTAGGGCACGGGCACCCAAGTCCTCCCCCCCCTATTTTGGGTAGGGTATAGCTTAAGGGGTCCACCTAGGTCCAATTTTCCATGGGACTTAGGTCTCATTTCATCGGGGTGTTAAAATATGAACTAAAATGTCCTCAATGCATGCTAAAGACCCAGGAGCTAAACCTTATGAGGGAAAAGCCCCCAAGGGGACATTTTCTGACGTTACATTTAGCCCCCACTTTAATGTATGTATAAACGCAAGGCCAATGCATGCATTAAAGTAAGGTCACAAACACAACAAACACACCAACATAAAGAAGACATGCCAATCGCATAGAAAACAGTAACAGAAACGCAAAACACAGAGAAGACAGTTACAGTCATGTAGAACACAGAGCAGACAGTCAATGTATAGAAGACACATTAATGCATGGAAGACAGAAATAATATCTTTTCTTTTCTTTTTCTCATATATATGAAATGCAAATGCAAGTACTGGAAAGTAAACAAACCTCCCAAAATGCAAGAAGCACTACTCAATGGTGCTGGTCTTTGCATATGGGGCAACACACACGTAATACACACAAAACCTCCCAAAATGCACAAAGTACTACTCAAAGGCACTGGCCTATGCATATGGGGAAACAAACATGCTATACAAAACAAGCACACCAAAACACACACACTTGAAGACACGGAGAAAACATGACAGACAAGCGATGGTGTGTTCCCTATTTCTAGGCTTATCATTATCTTAGGCACATTACAGGCACACACTGACGATTGGGCTTCGCCACAACAATCACCGAAGACATGCTTAAGGGTTGAGTTAGTCATAGAACTACTCTCCGCCTCCACAGAGGACTTTTGAAAATGACAGGATGATGCAATCTGCTCCGAGAAATACACCATCCCCACCTCCATAGAGGGCTTAAGAAAAAAGATATGCTCAATATCCCGCCTCTGTAGAGGGCTTACATGATTGATTGCAAATAAACTCAGGATGCATGATGCACTACTCTGGGGCGCAAGTCTATGCATATGAGGTCAAACACATTGCTAACATCTATAACAGACAGCTTACCTTATATGCCCCCACCTTAAGGTGGTTGATATCAGTTATTGATATCAAGCACTTTGAGGTAGGAAGAAAACACACAAGGGAACACCGACTCTTGCAAAGCCCATGCCCCCTGGAGGTGACATGTACTTTACGATCGCCAAATGTTCCCACAAACACATCCTTGCAAGAAACATGTTAGTTTCTATAACATCATGCTAAACAACAACATCAATGCATATGATTAACCACACAAAGAGCCAAGGTTATACCACGAATTTGGAGTTCGAGGATAACCGTGGGGCTATATCATGAAGCTCTTTGAATTGAGTACTGCGAAGGCCAAATTCAAAGGTAAACAAAGGTGCATAGAGTAGAAGTATTGTTAAGGTTTGTAAATGCGATAGAAACATCATGAAATTCACTACACGGAAAGTACTAGTGCTTCCACTAGCCAAGTGTTGGATAAGATATACAACCCCATCGTCATATTAGGAACTAAGTCCCTTTTTTTGATTGCTCTCGAAAGGGACACTAGGTCTGCATCAGTATAAATGTTTGTCATCATCCGCCCGCTAGATGGAAACACTAGAGGAAGGCAAAGAATAAGTAAGAGAGGAGAAACAAGTGTCTTAGGGACCGTCATGTAATAGGGTGCCCCCAAGTCACCAACCGCGATGCTATGTCCGCAAGACACAACACACAATAATGAAATTAGAAAGAGAGGCAATATAGAGGAATGATGATACAAATAGAAGGTCACAACAGAGGTAGTCTCTTGGTATCCCGAACCTTACGGGAGAATCCGAGATCATCCCAGGAGGCCTAAACAACACATAACATATCACTGTGAAAGCACATCATGATAGATATAAAGGGTTAGAGATACTTACCTGTGGGGTCTTCATATTATATGTTGGAGTTCGCAAACCTCTGGGAGAGGTATTTGATGTAAAATTTGAGTGGTTCTTATCATATGATGTTTGCTCTTTAATTTCTTGTTTAAATGAGGCTCTTTGTTGCTTATGAGGGAGAGAACCACTATTATTTCCGACTATTGATTGTCGTCTTGCTCTTTTCTAATTTTTGGTGAGTTTTCATTGGTAAATCTTTCTAGAACAGTAGTAGGATTCATCCTATACCATCTTGGTCGTCTGTATCGATTGTTGTTCTTTCTTTTCAAAGGTATTTTGGTTATCTCCTGATCCATATAAGGATAATGGAGGAGGAACCTCAGTGTAAATCCCATTTCTTCATAGATGAGGTGGGTTATCCATTTGTTTCTTATCCACCTCAATCATTCCCATGATACTATCATAGTCCAAGTAATCATCCTCGTCTACTTCCACTAAATCTTGTTCCAGCATATTATTTTCTGTATGCTTAGGAAAAGGATTAGTGAAGATTTGTAAATTCTGATTCGGTGGAGCAACTAACTTATTTCCATTATCATTCACACCTAATACCTGGATGACACTTGAATCAATAAGGTCCTATTTCTCATGTTTAAGACACATACATCGTTCAGTGTCATGTCCTTGCGTCTGATGATAATGAAAAAAGGAATTAGCATCAAAATAAGGTCCTTGTTTACTAGGATCAACACGCTTGATTGGGGGAAGCTTCAGAATGTTATTACTCATAGCTTGATTCATGATAGAATGATAGGTCTCAGATATTAGAGTAAACTTCCTCGGTTGATACGATTGTTTCTTTGGATTGTTTATAGCAGACACATTTGTATTTGGTCCATTGATCTTGATGAAACCTTTGTTATTGTTCCTTTTAAAGTTGTTTTGTGTTGATCCACCCATGGATTGCCCAACTTGAGCTGATGAATTTTGGTTTTCATACTGACTAGACGAAAGTTGATAATCACGAAGGGCGATGCATAATTGTTGAAAGGAGTTGTACTTCATCAAGAGAATCTTATCATGAATATTAGGTTGTAGATTTGTAATGAATATCTTCTGAACATCCTCATCTTTCATCTGATATTGAATCTGCATAAAGGCCTTGATACCAACTAATGAATTCAGTCAAATTTTCTTTCAGACCTTGTTTGCATTGAACCAAATCGATAAGAGTGACTTGGGGTCTGATGTTTGCTTGAAAATGTTGTAAAAATTGATCAATTAGCTGTGAAAAGGAGTGAATTGAATTTGGTGGCAAAGAGCAAAACCATTCTAAAGCAGTATCTTTGAGAGATCGCGAAAAGAGTTTTGCTAACAAATCCTCTTCAAAATAGAAATCACTACACATAGCTATGAATGCTGCCACATGGATATTAGGATCTCCTTTTCCACCATATTTTTCAAAGTGAGGAGTCTCAAACCTCTCAGGCATAGGGGTTCTCAAGATTGCATATGATAATGAATTACGAGCATCATATGTCAGTAGACTAGGTTGCGAAGAATTTGTCAAGTTTGTTACCTTTTGTTGCAAAGAAGTCATGCCCTGTAAAAGTTGGTTTAGGATGGCATCATTTGGAGATGTAGTTTGTTGTGAGGAATTGGAAACAAGGTGAGGAGTTGAATGAGCTTGAGATACAATAGGCGGAGGCTGAGAATATGTTAACGGTGGTTGGCCATAATGATAGGTGGAAGATGGTTGCAAGTGTGTAATAGGTAGCTGGAAATGAGTGGAATAGATAGGAGGTTGAGAACAATTATTCATAGAAGATGTCCCTTTAGAAATCAAATTCTAATAATTAAATCCTACAACTTTATAATTTGTGCCATTAGATACTCCAATACCAGTGGTAGCATTACTACAAGCATTCGCATTAGTTGTTAAGATCGTTGATGTAAAAGTGGACATTCCTGTAGTCGGTATAGGTGTCGAAACTTGTGTATGAGATGGTGATAGAGTGTTCTTTATCACTTGTGCACATTCATTCACTGGCATAATGTTAGTTTGCACAATATGTGTTAGACCACGAAGTGCATTAACACTATCTTGTCCTTCTTTTATCAATTCTCTTATATTATGAATTGTAGGACTACTAGGAACGACTTCTTCAGCTATTCTCTCAGTTTCCATATGATTGAAATTTAGCTAACTCTTTATCCAATTTTTCTATTTGCTCATCTGATACATATCCTGTTGCCTCAATGGTATCATCAACATCATGAAAAGTTTGTTCTTCCATTGTACTTGTAATGGGTGGAATGTCTTGTAACATTTGGGTTTCTCCTTTTGTGAAAAAGGTGTTTAAAGTACCAACTTCTTCAAGAGAACTAGATCCCATGTGTCTTATGCTTCTTCTTAAAGGTATGTTTCTCTTAGGGCAGCAAGTTATTAGACTCATGCAACAATGTTCCCAAGTTTTAGGCTTAGGATATGTTGTAAATGCTTGATTTTTCGATACTTTTTCAATGCAAGTGAATGAACCGAAGGATGTTATGAGGATTTAAGTCAAGGGAAGAAATTTATATGTCTTATATCAGTCCAAAACAGAAATAAAATCACTCTCAACACGCTCTTGATGCAAATCTAAGATAATGCCAAGTCGATTAAAGTGAAAATATGTCAAAATAGGCACTTTTTTCACTGAAATTCAATGCAAAAGAGCATAACAAAGGGTGTTGTGAGGAAGATGATGATGGAAAGAAAATAATATCAGCAATAACATCCACTTGGTGCTAAAATATCCAAAACAACATGCTTTTAGTGCCACGTAAGGTAAAACCCTAGTGAAAATATAGCAAAAATAAGCTCTTTTTCACGGTTTTTCAACTCCAAGACCTAGCAAAAGAGGTGTTGTAAGAAATTTTAGGAGTGATAGAGAATAATATCAGTAATATCAGTCAAATCAATATATAAAACTGATCACAACACACTTGGAGTGCAAACTAGTTAAAACCCTAGGGCAAAAATAGTTAAAATGTGTAGTTTTTTGCCAAATTTTCACTACAAGAGCCCGTTAAAAGGTGTTGTGAAGATTTTTATGAGGGGAAGCAAATTATTACCCTAATAACAGAAAATTAATGGAAAAATATCTTTCACAACACACCTATGGTGCAAGTTTATGAAGTCAATAAGGCCAAAATTAGTGAAAATCATTGTTTTCGAAGCCCTAGGTTTGAGGTTTTGGAACAAAATACCATGTGAATGGTTTGAAGTCTGATTTTTGATGGAAATTACATAATTTCAGATCTGAAAATGATTTTCAAGCTTAATTATGCAAAATTCCCATGCAAATTTAATGAAAATGCACCAAAATTGCTAGTTTTTGTTGAAATTTTCAATGCAAAAATGCAAATAATTTAAATTTAAATGCAAATTCACACTAAAATGCAAGACTACAGACAAATGCAAATTTGAATGAGCCTATAAAATCAGTAGAAAAATCTAATAAAAGATTTTGCCTACAAACCCTAGATTTTCGAATTACTAGGTTATATAAAATTGTCAAAATTTCCACAAAACCCTAGCAATTAAATGATGAAAATGCAATGTAAATTTCTAATTTTTTGTATTTTTATGTAGTTTATATCAGCTCTTGCAAAAATCATGAATTAGGAAAATTTAGGAAGAATTGACACAATTTAGTAAGCCCAACAATGCAATTTTTTTGTATTTTCCCAATTTTTCATTTTTTTTGAATTTTGCTCAATGCAATAAAGTGAATGACTAAATGAATGAATGAAAACAATCCAAATCTGTAGACAAACACTCAACAAGTTGCAATTTAATTCCAAAAACACGGGTTCACCAAAATGTTTAGGGTAAAATTGGATTTTGTTAATCTTTGTTGTTTAGATGTTAAAATCTGCCTCTCCACTAAACATTGAAGGATCTAGGGTTGAATGGCGAGCATTATCATACCCTAGGTCACTTTCAAATGTTGGCAAATTTGGATTAGGTAATTAATTATCAATTTTTCCTTCTCTTATGTCTAATTGACCATTGAAACCCTAATAATGCAAATACAATAGTAAATTAATGAATTACAGAAAATGCTCTTGCAGACGGGAGTAAAATACCAAATTACAGAATACCTATTTTCGAGGTTCCGAAGCAGAATAGTTGGGGACACTGGAGTAGGCGCCCAAATCCAAGGTACCTACTTTTTTGAGGAATCTGGACCTCCTTCCGACACATATCAACCCTATAACTTCTATTTTTTGGCATCAGTCCGTGGAGGACACTGGAGCGAGCGCCCTAGTCCTGGAAGTGCTCCTTTGTCTATCTTTTCTTCAAATCCTGAATCCCTAATGTCTGCCCAGCCTTCTTGTAACTCCAATTTCTTTGGATGTGACACCTGTAACCTACAATCATAAGACTTGGTTTGGGGGTTGTGGTGTTTAGAGGTTTGCCTCAGTCAAACCCTAAAGGACACTTAAGTCTCTAAACACTGTTGTTAGATAGAGAGGGTGTGCCCTTGTGAGGTAGAGGCCAAAACCAAAGGAATCAATGATAAAAACACAATGATATGTCACCTTGTAGTGAAGCTCTCATGGAGGAAGATGCTCTTCATGCCATGAGGAGATTGATGCTCAAATCTGCAAATATCAACACACAAAACACACAAGCCTGCTCTTGCAACACAATAGAAATCCTTCAATCACCTTAGGATGCCAAAATCACAATGATCAACTAATTAGAATCTAGTTTCAAATGAATTCCTACACATGCTTATATATGCATCTACAAGCACTCCTGCCAAGGTATTTGAAATTCAAACTTACTGTGTTGGCAAAAGGACCTAATAACGGTCACTAACTGACACCCAAAAATTGGGGCTGCCCCAAAATAGGGCAGGACTAGGGCACGGGCGCCCAAGTCCTCCCCCCTATTTTGGGTAGGGTACAGCTCAAGGGGTCCAGCTAGGTCCAATTTGCCATGGGACTTAGGTCTCATTCCATCGAGGTGTTAAAATATGAACTAAAATGTCCTAAATGCATGCTAAAGATCTGGGAGCTAAACCTTATGAGGGAAAAGCCCCCAAGGGGACATTTTCTGACATTACAAGTATCATGTCCTTGTTGCTAATGAAAATGACAAAAGACATTATTATCAAAATAAGTCCTTGCATTTTACTAGGATCCAAAGGTTTAATTAAGGGAAGCTTCATGAGGTTATTACTCACAGCCTAATTCATGATAGAATGATAGGATTTAGATATTGGTGTAAACTTTCTTTGTTGAAATGGTGCCTTCTTTAGATTAGTGATAACAAACACATGTAAAAAATTGTTTGAATTCTGTGCATTAACCTTGATGAAACTCTTATTATTCCTCTTAAAGTTGTTTTGTGATGGTCCATCCATGGATTGACCAACTTAAGTCGATGAGTTTTGGTTTTCATACTGACTAGACAAAAGTTGATAATCATGAAGGGCAGTGCATAAATGTTGAAAAGAGTTATACTTCATCAAGAGAATCTTAACACAGATGTTAGGTTGTAGATTTGTAATAAACACCTTCTGAACATCCTCATCTTTCAACTGATATTGAATTTGTGCATAAAGATCTTGATATCGACTAATAAACTCAGTTAACTTCTCTTTCAGACCTTGTTTACAATGAACTAGATCAATCAAAGAGACTTGAGGTCCAATGTTTGCTTGGAAATGTTGTAAAAATTGATCAACTAACTGCAAAAAAGTGTGTATTGAATTTAGAGGTAAAGATCAAAACCATTCTAGAGCCGTACCTTTGAGAGATCGCTGGAAATTTTTTTCTAACAAATCTTCTTCAAAGTAGAAATCACTACACATAGCCGTGAATGCTGCCACATGAGTATTAGGATCACCTTTTCCACCATATTTTTCAAAGTGAGGAGTTTCAAACCTCTTAGGCATAGGAGTTCTCAATATTGCATAAGATAGGGGATTACAGGCATGATAGGTTGGTATATTAGGTTGTGAAGAATTTGTCAAGTTTGTCACCTTTTGTTGTAAAGAAGTCATGCCTTGCAATAGTTGGTTTAAGATGGCATCATTAGGAGATGCAGTTTTGATGAAGGGGGTAAATCATAAAAGCATGCAACAACAAAAATTGCACACAGAAAATAGAACTTTCTCTTATTGATTTGGACAAGTTATTACATTACAGAAGCTCAAATACAATCAGAGGATTCAACCCTCGACAGGCTGCAACACATTACAGCTTCCTATCACAAGACTCTAGAATCATCTACCTTCTGTAACCCCAAATCAGCTAGGGTTTCTGTTTTCCCTACCTATTCTTGACTCCACACTTGCCCCCTTAACTCCACTACCATCCAGGGTTCCCAAAATAGTCATAAATAGCACTTTTTGGCGGCCTCTAGCTAAATTTCAAAATTTTCAACTCCCTCCAAAAGTAGGTCAACTTCCGGGAACCATAACTTTTGATCCGGGTGTCCGATTGACGAATCATTTTAAGCGCCAGAAAGATCGCGATGTGAACTATCACGTTGGAAGTCTATAAATGGATTTTATTCAACTTTTTGGGATATTATGGGATGTTTTAGTGCCTCATAGCTCGTTCTAGAAATTTTTAGGGGCTTTTCAAAAAACAAAAACTTTAATATCTTTTAGCTCACAAATGATCTTTGCCTGAATCCTTTGCTAGAGGTCTTATATTTCTATTATGTAACTTTCTGTAAGTTTTCACTTCAATCCGTGCCCAAATGCAAACTTTCCTAAAATGGCAAGTAAACCTTCCAAAACAGGCAGTTTGCTATTTTTAGCAGTTTTGGAAAAACTGAAAGTCCTACATCATTATTTAGGAGATTATGGAACCAGAAACACTAATTATGGAAATAAATGAAACTACAATAATTTTGAATTAACTTCTTTTTGGGTGATGCAAGATTGCCCTTACACCACTAGATGCTCTTGCATCAGGTTTGTTGTGAGGAATTGGAACTGAAGTGTGGAGGTGATAGAGCCTGAGTAGTGACAAGGGGAGGTTGTGAATAGGTGAATGGTGGGTTAAAATAGTGATAGGTGGAATGTGGTTGAGAGTAGCTGTGTGTAAGAGGTGACTGAGAATAAGTGCGATGGAGAGGTGGCTGAGAATAATTATTCATTGAAGAGGTCACCTTAGATACCAAGTTCTGATAGTTAAATCCCACAACTTTGTAATTTTGTGAATTTATGCCATTAGATACTCCAATAACAGTGGTAGCATTACTACAAGCATTTGCATTAGTGGCTAAAATTGTTGATGTAAATGTAGATATTTCTATAGTCGATATAGGTGCCGATACTTGCGTGTAAGATGGTGATGACATGTTATTAATACCATTCGCACATTTGGTCACCGTAATAACATTATTTTGTACTATATGCATTAATAATTGAATAACATTAATACCATCTTGTCCTTCTTTTATCAATTCTCTTATGTTGTGAATCACAGGTATAGCTTCTTTCGCTATACTTTTAGTTTCAACAAATGCTTGAAAATCAGCTAATTCTTTATCAAGTATGTTGATTTGCTCATTAGGTACATGTGTGACCACCTCAATAGTGTCCTCAACATCATGAAATAATTGATCTTCCATAGTGGTTGTATAAGGTATAGTGTCTTGCAAAATTTGTGTCTCTCCTTTTGTAAATAAGGTGTTCAATGGATTTTCAGAGGTAGGAATATCATATTCTTTAGGAGCACTAGATTCCATGAGTCTCCTAATTCTTCTTAAAGGGATATTTATATTAGGGTAGAGAGTTATAAGACTCATACAAAAGCATACAACACTCAATGCACAACTAATAGAACAAATCCTAGGAGAAAGATATGTTTAAGATCTAAAATGCTTGATTTTTCACCTTTTTTTTCAATGCAAATGAATCAAAGAAGAGATGTTGTGAAAAATTTCAAGAGGGAAAGAAAATAATATGTCTAATAACAACCCAATGATGTAATAATATTGTTCACAACATGCCTTTGATGCAAGTCTAGAGTGATGACAAGTCAAAACCTAGTGAAAATACACCTAAACATGCAAATTTTCACCAATTTTCAATGTAAATGTCTAATAGAAAGGGTGTTGTAAGGAATTTGAGGAGGGGAAGCAGATTATAACCCTGATATCAGTCAAATAATGCAGCAAAATCCCTCACAACATGCTTGTAATGCAATTCTAGAGAGACAATAAGGCCAAATCTAGTGAAAATGCAAGGTTTTCAAACCCTAGACATGAAATTTTGCAAGAAAGCCACTATGATGCAACACTACAATTATAAATAAGTCCTAATGAGTGTTTGAAAAGGGTAGTAAAATCTGAAACAAGATTTTGACTACAAACCCTAGCTAATGCAAAACTAGGTTTTTATGAAAAATGCACAATTTCAAGCAATTTTTAACAATTTAAGCATGAAAATGCAATGCCAGTGAATACAAAATGATAAATTTATATAATTTAAATCAGATCTAATAAAAATAATAGAAATTTAATAAAATTAAATGCCAATTAATTCAAACTGTGCTAAAATGTAAGCCTAAGATGCCAATTTTTAAAAAAAATTTAAAATTTTTAGTTTTTTTTTTGTAATTTTACAAATGCAAAAAATGTATGATGAAAAATAAATTTCAGATTTAATGCTAAAATCAGAAATTAAATGAAATTGAATTAAATAAATGCAATTTATGTGAAAATAAAAACCCTAGAATGCAAAATCTTTTGAAATTTTTAAAAAAATTTCAATTTTTTTGTAGTTTTTTGAATGGAATAAGATGAATAAATGCAAATCTATCACATAACACTTAGCAAGGTGCCAAAACATCCAAAAAAATGGGTTCACAAAAATGTTTAGTGGTGAAAAAGGGGGATAAGTTGTGTTTATGTTTCAAAGGCAAATCCTCCCTTGTCACCAAACATTCAAGGGCATATCAACCGAATTGAATCTCCACTAAGCGAGAGCAATCACCTATTAGGTTGGGTTGCCAATTAGAATGATGTAGAAATTCAGATGTTATCAAACAATGTCTCTATCTAATGCTCAATTACTCTTAAAACCCTAAATAAGCCAATTAATGAATTACGGCAAATCCTTTCGAACTAAGGTGAAGGATAGAGATTATTAACTCACTATTTTTTGAAATCTGGAATGTGGAATAGTTGAGGACACTGGCACTAGCACCCTAGTCCAAGGTGATGTTTTCGTCATAGAATCTGAATCTCCTTTTGACACTGATCTATATTGGATCTTGCGTTTCTACCCCGGAAAAGATGGAGGACACTGGCACTAGCACCCTTGTCCCAAAATGTTCACCTTTGTCCTCTGCTTGTCAGATCCTGAATCCTTGTTGTTTGCAACCTCCTTTCTACAACTCCACTCCATGAAACTTGGTACTTGTCACCTACAATCACAAAGGAGTGTGGGAGGGGGTTGTGATGTTTAGAGGCTTACCTTGGTCAAGCCCCAGAGAGACATTTAAGTTTTCTGAACATTGTTGTCAGATAAGAGTGTGTATCCCTATGGGATAGAGGCAAAAATCCAAATGAAAAATGATTAAAAACACAATAGCTATCACCTTGAAGTGTAGATCTCATGGAAGGAAGATGCTCTTCATGCCATGAGGAGATGGAGTCAAATCTACAAATACAAACACAATAACAAAAAAATACTACTCTACAACACAATGAATGTCTTGAATTACTTTAACACAAGCTTGTAGATAAAAATGCCCATCTAGTTTGCAAATGAAACCTAAACATGCTTATATATGCAACTACAAAGATTCCTACTAAGAATTTTGTAATTCAAACTTGAGATGTCGGCATAAGACCTAAATAATGGTCATAAAATTGACATTTAAATTTAGGGCAGACCCAAAATAGGGTAGGACTAGCACACTAGCGCCCAAGTCCACCCCCTCATTTTTGTTTAGGGATTATCAAAATGCAATCCCCTAGGTCCTATTTTCCATAAGACTTTAGGGTTTTCTCATCGAGAGTCAAAATTAACATGCAAGATGCTCTAAATGCATTCTAAAGACCCAGGAGCTAAACCTTAATAGGAAAAAGCCCCCAAGGGGACATTTTCTGACATAATAGTAAGTATATGGATCCAAGAGCTCCAGTTTGAATTTGATGTTAAGGACATACATGTCCAAAATGGGAGACATAAGTATAAAGGTTCATGACATGTTGTCAAATGAGGTGAAAGTTTTAGAGGAGTTGTTGGGTAGCCCAATGGCAGAGACTGGGACACCAGATGAGCAGGAGTCCATACAGACATTAAAGGACAAATTTAGTTTAGTGTTAGAAGATCCAGTCCTACATTTTTAGAAAATGTCATGGATGAAATGGTAGAATTTGTTGCAAATATGTGCCTATGATGTGTTGTCATTGATGTCAACATATCCCTTTGTCAGAAATAGCGGAAACAATGCAGATCAGTGAAGTAGATTTCTTCGCATATCCAGAGGAATGAAGATCAAAGTACGTAGACCATATGGCTGTGTAGAGGATTGTCTAAAGTAGCTCTAGTTAATATTTGAGAGGTTCACATGAAGATTTGAAGAAGCTATGGCCATCTGAGTAGAACTAGGTTTTGTAGTGTTCTAAATAGATAGAGTGATAGGAAATTGGTCCGAATTGCTCCACAATGAAAAATTATGATCTACGGATCTAGAGGCATGTTTGGGAAGTTAGTGTGTATCCTCAACTCAAGTGGTTTATGGTTTGGAGGTCTACAAGAAATCTTTCTAGTGTGATAGTCATGACAGACAGTGTTCTTGAGGTTCCGATGAAGATGCAAGTGATTCTGATGATTTGGAGTAGTACATATGTTATTGTTGAATTCAATGTGCTTGGGGAGATCTTTGGATCATGTGCCTACTGTGTTGGAGGTCCACAATGAAGATTGAGCTCATTGTTGAAGATTTCTTCCTTGGTGTTGCTATTCTTCCCAGTCTTGGCTGACCAGATGATTCAAGCATGTTGTGGATGATCTAAGAGTAATTCTCCAGAGCGTAGTGTGTTGATCAAAGAAGATTCAAGTCCCAGCTATGTCTGGCTGACAGTACAGTGATCTGTATTGAGTCAAGCCGACCTTGATGTTCATTCCAAGGTTGATGAAGTGTATAAATACTTGTGGATGAGTTGTGGAAAGTTATCCTTGTGCAAAAATGATAAAATCCTAAGAAAGGTACGGAGGCAGGGAAGAGAAGAGGAGGAGTAGAAAAACAAGAGTAGTAAAAGATGAAGAGCTAGTGAAGAAGTGTTTGGGGGCAGAGTAGAAGTTTTGTGAGCTTTCAATGGGACTGATCCAGGCATGAAAAAGATGCTATTTCTTAGTTCATTCTTTTTGTATTAAACATAAAATCTTGCAGGTAGTGAGCCTCTTTGAGCAATGAGCTTTGGGCAGTGCACCCAAAGGCAAGTGCCTTCCCATTTCTTTTAAGTACTTTTAACAGGGTACGAATCTTGTGGGTTAACCCCCACCGTGGTTTTCCCTTAACTGGGTTTCCACGTAAAAATTCTTGTGTTATGTGTGTTCATTTTGTTTCTGTTCATGTGTTGTTGATTCATGCTTTAATGTTTACATCATTAATCTGTTTATAAGTTGTGAAAGAAGATTAAAAATAGAAAAGGTTAAAATTGTGAGACAACTGATTCACCCCCCCTCTCAATTAACCAAACTAATTTCAACAATTGGTATCAGAGCCGGTTCTTCTGAAAGATGCTTGACTGCTTGAGGAGATCTAGGATGTCAACTTTCAAGAAGGATAGTCTGAGATTTGATTTAACAAATTACTCTCTTTGGAAGATGCATATGTAGTGTCATTTGCAATGTATGGGTGAACCTTATTGGTTGATAACTAAGGATGAGTATAAGATTCCAGAGAAAGATCCTTCTACTCTAGATGAACTCAAAGATGGTGAAAACAACATTTAGGCTAAAGAAGCCTTGTTGAGTGCCTTGTCTGATTCAGAAATGACAAATGTACTAGAATTGAAAACTACACATGAAATATGGGAGAAGTTGGAAACCCTGTATGAAGGTGATGAACATGTCAAATGTGCTAAGCTACAGAGTCTGAAGGGTAGATACAAAATCTTAAGGATAAGTGAAGATGAAAATATTACCTCCTACATGCAAAAGGTGAATGAACTTGTGAGTGGTATCAGGTGTACTAGAAGAAAATTGAAAGAATCAGAAATTGTTGCCAAAATGCTTAGATCCTTACCTGCGGCATACAAGCATAAAGTTGCTGCCATTGAGGAGATCAGGATTGTGACAACTGTTACAAGGGATTAGTTGGTTGGCAAGCTCTCAGCATTTGAAATGAGTGAGTTTGGTGATTCTCTTCCTAAGTCTGAATATGCATTTAAGGCCAGTGTTTCTGGAAAGCAAAGATTTGATCCAGCTGAAAGCTCTCCAAGAAGACTAACCAGATATGAGAGGGCATGGAAGGAACTTGAAGAAGATGAATCAGAGTTTGAATATCTTAAAGCTCTTTTTGCCAAAAGACTACCAAGAGGATCTAGTAAGTATGAAGGAAAGTTGCCTTTCAAATATTTTTCTTGCAATAAGATTGGTCATTTTGCCTCAAGATGTTCGGAGAGGGTTTCAAAGCCAAACCCTAACAGACCTAGGGTTCAGAAGAAATTCTATGTCCAAGAAGCTGGTGAAGAGGGAGTCATTGATGATGAATCTAATAATAGAAGTACCTCTGGAAATGAATGGATGTTCATTGCTATCAAAGAAGAAGATCCGGTGCCTATTGAATCTGTTAGCTATGTGAATGTGGAAAGAGCCTTGGCGTCTCAGGTTGAAGAAAAGGATGAATGGGTAATTGATAGTGGATTCTCTCATCATATGATAGGTAAGAAGAATAAGTTTGTAAGTATGGAAAGGTATGAAGGTGGAATTGTGAAGTTTGGAGACAATTCAGCTGGCATAATCCGTGACAGAGGATCCATCTCTTTTGATGGTAAGCACAACACTAATGATGTTATTGAAGCATAATCTTCTCAATGTTGGATAGTTTGTTGACAAGGGATATGATCTCCGATTCAAGGATGGAAAATGTAGAATTTTAGAAAGCTCAAGAATTGAGATTGCATCTGGTACTTAGACTAGAGGTAATATCTTTCATTTAAGTGGTACTGGTAAGAGTTGTTTGATTGCTCAAATTGATTAGAGTTGGTTATGGCATAGGAGAATGTGTCATGTAAACTTTGATAACATTGTCAAGATATGTAACTCAAGCTGTAAGAGATCTTCCAAAGCTTGTGAAACCTGCTAATAGCATGTGTAAGGAATGTGAGTTGAGAAAACAGAGTAGAACTACATTCAAAAGTAAAGAACAATATTTGAGTGGATTATTGGAACTTTTGTACACTAATTTGTGTGGTCCTGCTAGGGTTAGGAGTTTGTAAGGAGATAGATACTTTATGTTCCTGATTGATGATCACTCCCAGATGATGTGGGTCACTTGCTTGAGAGAGAAATCATAGGCTCTTGACAAATTCAAGGTGTTCAAGGCTAGGGTGGAGAATGAGATTGGTGTGAAGATAAAGTGTCTAAGATCTGACAGAGGTGGAGAATTCACTTCTGGTGAGTTTAATTCATTTTGTGAAAGGCATGGGATAAGAAGACAGTTATCTACTCCTAGGACTCCTCGGCAAAATGGAGTTGTAGAAAGAAAGAATTAGACTATTCAAGAAGATGCTAGAACTATGATGATGGAGGCAAATGTTCCACATGTCTATTAGAGAGAGGCTATGAGTACTACTATCTACACTCTCAATCGGGTGCAAATCAAAGGTAATACTGGTAAAACTCCCTATGAACTATGGTTTGGTAATGCTCCTTTTGTGAAATACTTCAGAGTCTTTGGTCATAAATGCTATATCAAAAGAGATGAATATCTAGGCAAGTTTGATGCAAGAAGTGATGAAGGAATATTTCTGGGCTATTCTAATCAAAGCAAGGCATACCAGTGCTTTAATAAGAGATTGAAAAAGATTGTTGAAAGTGCTAATGTTAAGTTTGATGAAAGCAAAGACAAACCTTCAAGGTTTTATGGATATGAATTAGATGATCAAAATGAAAGTCCAAATGAAGTTCAATTTACTCCAGAAGTCAATGACAATGTTGAGGAACAAGTTCAAGAAAATCCCAAGACTCCTAGGTATGTAAGGTTGAATCATTCTAAAGATCAGATCATAGGAGATAAGAATAAAGGTGTTTAAACTAGGAGAAAAATTGTTGAAGTACAAGAGGAGTACTGTCTGATTTCAAATATTGAACCAAAATTAGTGAATGAAGCTTGTAATGATGAGAGTTGGGTAAAAGCAATGGAAGAAGAACTAATGCAAATTGAAAAGAATCATACTTGGGATCTTGTTCCTAGACCTGAAGACAAAAGTATAATCAGAACTAAATGGGTCTTTCAGAATAACTTGAATGAAGATGGTGAAGTTGTGAGAAATAAAGCAAGATTGGTGTGCAAAGGATATTCTCAAGTAGAGGGAATTGATTTTGAAGAAACTTTTTCTTCAGTGGAGAGAATTGAAGTAGTCAGATTATTTCTTGCCTTTGCTACTTACAAAGATTTCAAAGTTTACCAGATGGATGTCAAGTCAACATTTTTGAATGGAGAGTTGGAAGAAGAGATCTACATTGAGCAATCGGAAGGATTCTAGTTGTCTGATCAAGAAGATAAGGTCTACAAATTGAAGAAAGCATTGTATGGACTTACACAAGCCCCAAGAGCCTGGTATGCAAGATTAGATAAGTACCTGCTAAAGTTAGGCTTTAACAAAGGCACTGCTGACAATAATCTTTACTTCAAAGTTGATCATGAACACATCTTGATTGTTGAGGTATTTGTTGATGATATCATCTTTGGTGGAAATGAGAGTATGTGTAAAATTTTTTCTATTCAAATGCAAAGTGAATTTGAGATGTCCATGCTTGGTGAAATGAATTTCTTCTTAGGTCTGCAAATCATTCAGTCAGAAAAAGGCATCTTCATATCTCATTCTAAGTATGTGAAAGAGTTGTTGAAAAAGTTTGGAATGGAGGAGTCAAAACTAATGAGTACTCCTATGGTAACCAGATGCAAGTTGAGCAAAGATGATGTTTCCCCTAAGGCAGATCAGAAAAGGTACAGATCAATGATTGGAGGATTGTTTATTTGACTCATACCAGACCTGATATTATGAATATAGTTGGCCTTGTTGCTAGATTTCAAGCTGATCCTAGAGAATCTCATGTTGTAATAGTCAAAAGAATTTTTAGATATCTGAAGGGAACATCTGACTATGGCTTATGGTATCCTAAGGGTAATGATTTCACTCTTCATGCATATATAGATGCTGATTGGGATGACAGGGAAAGTACTAGTGGAGGTGCATTCTTCTTAGGAAAGAGATTGGTTTCTTGGTTGAGCAAAAAGTAGGAGGCAATATCTCTTTCTACTACAGAGGCAGAGTATATAGTAGCAACAAGTAATTGCACTCAAGTTTTGTGGATGAAGCAAATGTTGAAGGATATCAGAGTTGTGTTTGAAGAGCTTGTTACAATCTTCTATGATAATTCAAGTGCAATAAACATTTCAAAGAATTTGATGTTGAATTCAAAGACAAAGCATATATCCATCAAGTTTCACTTTTTGAGAAAAAAGGTAAATGAGAATGAAGTCAGATTGGAGTTTGTTTCTTCAAAGGATCATATTGTGGATATCTTCACTAAGCCTCTACCTAATGATACTTTTGAGTATCTCAGAGTGATGCTAGAGGTTATTGCCCCTCCTATTCAGAACTAAGGTGCACAAATGTGCATCAGTCTGGTGGAATTCACAGTCATATCTTGTGATCTGGATTGGTGTTTAGGGGATACTACTCAAGGGGAGTAGTCAAGAATCAAAAGGAGGAAGAGATGATTGTAAATATGTGCCCTTTCCCATTGATGTCAAAGGGGGAGATAAGTCATGTGAAAAACTTGAAAGTAAGTAGTTGTTGGTGAAAGGGGGAGCAGTGAAGTAAATGGTTATAGGTGTGATAAGAGAAAGGGGGGAGAAATCCTTGTCTTGATAGTTGAATTAGTTTTCCACATCATATGTTTCCATCAATGACAAAGGGGGATATTATTGCAAATATGTGCCTATGATGTGTTGTCATTGATGTCAACATATCCCTTTGTCAGAAATAGGGGAAACAGTGCATGTCAGTGAAGTAGATTACTCTGCATTTCTAGAGGAATGAAGATCAAAGTATACGGGTCATATGGCTATGTAGAGGATTGTCTAAAGTAGCTCTAGTTAATATTTGAGAGGTCCACATGAAGATTTGAAGAAGCTATGGCCATTTGAGTAGAATCAGGTTTTGTAGTGTTTTGAAGAGACAGAGCGACAGGAAATTGATCTGGATTGCTGCCCACTGAAAAATTATGATATGTATATCTAGAGGCATGTTTGGGAAGTTAGTGTGTATCCTCAACTCAAGTGGTTCGTCATTTGGAGGTCGCAATCAATCTTTCTAGTGTGACATTAATGGCAGACAATGTTCTTGAGGTTCCAGATGAAGATGCAAGTGATTCTGATGATTTTGAGTAGTACGGATGTTATTGTTGAATTCAATGTGCTTGTGGAGGTCTTTGGATCATGTGTCTATTGTGTTGGAGGTCCACATTGAAGATTAAGTTCATTGTTGAAGATTTCTTCCTTAGTGTTACTGTTCTTCCCAGTCTTGGCTGACCAGATGATTCGAACATGTTGTGAATGATATAAGAGCAATTCTCTTGAGCGTAGTGTGTTGATCGAAGAAGATTCAAGTCCCATCTATGTTTGGCCGATAGTACATTGATCCACATTGAGTCAAGCCAACCTTGATGTTCATTCCAAGGTTGATGAAGCATATAAATACTTGTGGATGAGTTGTGGAAAGTTGTCCTTGTGCAAAAATGATAAAATCCTAAGAAAAGTACAAAGGCAGAGTAGAGAAGAGGAGGAGCAGAAGAACAAGAGTAGTAAAAGATGAAGAGCTAGCGAAGAAGTGTTTGGGGGCAGAGAAGAGGTTTTGTGAGATTTCAATGTGACTGATCTAGGCATGAAAAAGATGCTATTTCTTAGTTCATTCTTTCTGTATTAAACATAAAATCCTATAGGCAGTGAGCCTCTTTAAGCAGTGAGCTCTGGACAGTGCACCCAAAGGCAAGTGCCTTCCCATTTCTTTTAAGTACTTTTAACAGGGTACAAATCTTGTGTGTTAACCCCCACCATGGTTTTCCCTTAACCAGGTTTCCACGTAAAAATTCTTGTGTTATGTGTGTTCATTTTGTTTCTGCTCATGTGTTGTTGATTCATGCTTTAATGTTTACATCATTAATCTGTTTATAAGTTGTGAAAGAAGATTAAAAATAGAAAAGGTTAAAATTGTGGGACAACTAATTCACCCCCCCTCTCAGTTGTCCAACCTAATTTCAACAGAATTAAGTGTCAAGATAAGGGTATATGACAAGAAGATAGATAATAGGGCCATTAAGGTAATATCTCTTGATGAGCAAGTAAAAGCATTGGAGTATACAAGAGTCAAAGCCCAGGTTGGTGACAAATTCTAGACAGACACTATGGTACTGGCATATGACTTCTATAAGAAGTTAGATATAGGTATGGTCATCATAGAGGGATCTAATGTGTTTGAATAGGATGTATGAGCAAATATAGATGTGAATATGCATGAGGATATTCCTTGCCAATTGTTCTTTATTAGCAGTTGCCAACTGGTAACACATGCCATTCTTTTGAGTTGTTGACTTGGTCAAAGAAATCTAGGCCGTTGATTATTTTGGATGGATCTTAACCATTGGATCATTATAACTGATCTTATCCATGTTCTATAAAAGGATATTAATCCTCATTTTGTAGGGGGAGATTGAATTGTTGAACTTGTGAGCACTAAGTTAGTATATTTTTGTAACTTTTATGGCTTCCCATGATTCTTTCTTAGGATCACATGTAGATGTACATATTCTAAAGCATACTGAATGAAAATGGAGCAATAGATTACTTCCTAATCATAAATCTTATGCAGTCTTTGATTGATTTCTGGTGTTTAATGGTGGATTGTTGCATTCAAATTGAAGTGCATTCACTTTAATTGCATATTGTCATCATCTTTTCCTCTGAAGATTTGTACTGACTACGTGCAGTTGTGGATATTCCTAGCAAAATGTGGTTTGGCTTCTCTCCTTTTCGTTGAAGTATCAGAGTATGTATGTGGACCATTGATCAAAGTTTAGAAGTTTTAGGATTTATATTGTCTAAACCCTACCTTTTAACATTTCATTTCATAATAACCATAAATAACTATAAATAATGATAAATGACAAGCATATGTAAAGAAAATATGCTAAATTAGCATGAATAATTGCATATCCAGAGCATATTTTAATGAATCGTGCATCATGTTGAATATCCATGTAAATAATGACAAATCATAGTAAAATACATGCTTATTGGCACAATCTTTAAGCAAATTTGAGGTGTAGAAGCAAATATTAATTCAAATTGAATAGCTTCAGAAGAACTAATCAAATCTAGGGATATCTTCACAATTAGTCCAAATAAGGGACAAAGTCAAGTGCATTGCTAATAATTAGGATCAAATTGACATATATTTGCATAAATCCTGACTTGATAGTGCAAGATTTAATGGAATTGTAGAGAATATATGTAGATTAGGTACAAATAATTGGATAGTTGAAGACATAGTGTAGAACTTTGAATAATCACATGTGAGGCCCCAAATTGGAAAAAACAACATTGCACATTAAAATTTAAGTAATGCCAGACGATAAAGACCTGACCAATAAGGACTTGGGATGATGAATTCTCCTGGAATTTATCATATCTTTCAAGATAAATAAAGGTTTGAGTGTAAACTTTTATTTCTTGTTGTTGTGACTAATAAACGCATCAACAAGATGCTGAACCAAAAGTAGGCAAATCCAAAGAATAGGTCTTATTTTATGTGCTTTATGATTATGGTGCAATCATGGAAGGAGGGTTCACAATGTGAATTGTCCAAACCATGCAGTCGAGAGTAAACACAACAAAAACAACTCAATTATAGAATGCAATGGAAGACTCATATATTCATAATATCAAAGAATTACAATGCTTAACTGTTGGCAACATGCAGGCTACAATCTCAAGGGCTCACATGCCTGATTTCTAGTTACAATAGATATAAAAGATATGCCATTGAGGTACCTTTCCAGAATAAAATATCTAATCTAAACTATCATAATTGCTAACTCCTGAACAAGTGCATCTAAGAGATCTATATATATCCTCTTCAAGCTCATCAAATCCTCTGCGTCGGCCACAAGAGGTTATAAACTCCAATGAAATATGTAACATGTAGAAATAAGTAGGTCAGCCTACAACATCTGGTAATGCTCCGCAATTGTATGAAACTAGGTACAAATCTCAAGGAAGCTCTATCTGATCCATATATACCATGTATGATGTTCTATTAGGCTCTGCAAGTCATAAAAGTGCTCCGCAAACCTTCTCCTTCAATTGACGGTCTGGAAGCTTTGTTCAGAGAAAATTGATGATCTTCTAATAGCGATAACTCTTAGCAGAAAAATCCAAATGATGTGAAATTTGAATATGATGTAGATGCTAAGTCATGCTCTACATGTTCTGATATAAAGATGTGGCAAGATGTGGTACAAAATGCTAAAACTGCAAATGACTGAACTTAACTGAAAATACAATAAAAGAAAGAATGCAAATATTTTTGGTTGATGCAAGATTGCTCTGCAACCTGGGATGCTCCTACATCAGACTATATGATTTCTAAGTTCTTGAATTGATGTGTTGTAATGTCTTCGTTATTTTAGTATGTTCCTTGGGATGATATTAATGTCGTGAATGTATGTGTTGTGAAAGTGGATCATCTTGGATAAGTTGTTTGGACTATAGGTTTGACTATATGTCTATGCAAATGTAAAGGTGAAATAAAGTAAAAAAATAATCACTAGACCTTGCTTGTTCTTCATGCTTATGGACTATCCATTTGGATTACTTCATTGCTAGACTGATGATTGGGAAGGAAAGATATTCGTCTTATGTCTAGGTTCAAATACCTTCCACATTGGCAATTGGAGCTTGGAGGGAGTAGCTTGCAGTTTGAGTTAAAGATTTCATATGTATATTGTATTTTGAGTAAGACCACTATTGTGTATGTGGTGAATTGGCTCATTAGCCTAATTTTAATTATTTTAACTATTATTATGGGTTGTAGTACTTGATCCAATCTACTATGGAATATAGAATGATGTACTATTTTTTTGTTGTACTATCTTGTGTACTTATGGAATTGTTTGATTAATGAAATTCACTTTACGAGTGCTTTTTTATATTTACATTCCTAGTGAAGATAAAGGAAAGTGAGAAGACAAATAAACATGAAGCAAAACTAAAATAAAGAGCTTATACCTCAAATCTTCAAATTCCCCTTTCTCCTTGATAAAATTGAGGAGATTGATGCACCCAACTCCTAGCTTAATTTACCCAACAATGAAGTGTATGTGGATTGCTCTTGATATTCAACACTATATGGACTTAGCAAGGGATTTGGACTAGAAATTGGCTAAGGATTTTGGCATGTTAAGGATGCAAATGACTTGAGATGAAAAATTCTTAGAGGAAGCTTGTATTTATAGGCTTTTTGGGAGGATTTTAGATCAATAGTGGAGACTCAAAGTTGAGATCCAAGGGTGGAGATGGAATGGTGAGATGAAGGGCTAGGATTTGATCAACAAAAATGGAGGGTTGTTATTATTTTTGAATTTTAAATTCACCTTGGGAGGGCTTTGCATTAATGAAGATTAGGACATATGAATGAATAAAGACTTCATTCATATGGGAGAGGGTGTAATAAAAAAATGTGTTTTATGGGTGAGTGGGATGACATGTGACATATGCATGTTTTTGGCAAAGACATGTGTGAGCAATTTCTATTAAAAAGAGCTCTTGCATGGAAGAGGAAAGGTGAGGTGGAGACACATGTGACTCCCTTTGAATAAAAAATTGCTTTTTATTCAAAGGGTGTGGGGAGATGGGTTATCAAGGTTTAGGATAATTAATTAAGTGTTTAACTTAATTAATATGGTTGTTGGAAATTAGTGAGGGGATTAATTAGTGGTTAGAATTAATTAAGTAAAGGTTTACTTAATTAACTTGGGTCTAGGGACTAGGTAGGGTATACTAGCTAACTAAATAAAGGCTATTTATTTAATTAGGCTAGGTTTAGGTCATAGGCTAGGGGAGATTAATCAAATAAATATGTTTTATTTAATTAATCTAGTTTAGAGGATGAGTGAAATTAATCAAATAAATATTAGGATATTTATTTAATTAATTGTGGATGATGGTATAATAATAAATTAATTTAATTTATTTATTACAAGTGAATAATTAGGATGAATGGCTATGGATCGATGGCTTAGGATAAATTAATTAAATTGAATTAATTTGGTGGAAAAGAGAATTAGTACTGCAAGGATGCAGGAAAGTGACTTGTGGGGTCAAGGCATTTTCAGGTGTCTACATTTTGCCCCTCTTTGATGTGGTGTTATGACCGAGTGGGAAATGACATTAGATCAAATAATTTATTTTTCCCCAGCTGATGGGAGGAATGGAAATGGATGAGGGATGCCCCATCGAGAGATCAGGCAAAAAAATTAATTTTTTTAGGTGAACTCTCGAAAAGGAGGAAATGGTGGTGAAAAAGATATTGAGGATGGGAAATGGGGCTGATAGAAGAAAAAATGGGTGAAGACGGGTATGATTTGTGGCTTGGAGAGAAAAATAATAGATTAGGGCTTATGTGGTAGCTATAGATAGGCAAAATTGGGCCCAACATGCCACATTTGCACCTTTGAGATTGTTGAGTTGGATAGAGAAGAGCTAGAGTGATGGCAAGACGA
The DNA here is from genome assembly GCA_027924645.1 of Cunninghamia lanceolata. Classification (NCBI taxonomy): domain Eukaryota; kingdom Viridiplantae; phylum Streptophyta; class Pinopsida; order Cupressales; family Cupressaceae; genus Cunninghamia; species Cunninghamia lanceolata. The sequence continues at coordinate 15,875,879 of BSBN01000193.1, forward strand.
GGCGTTCCACATGCGTTGCACCAAATTGAGGGAGTCCGTGAGCATTAGAGACCACCTATAGCTGGCACATAGGTATGTCGGCTAACCTTTCTTTGTACTTTCTTAGGTTTCAGGGAATTTATGGGGCTAGAAAGGGGTAGTTTAGGTGGTTTAGCGCTAGCATGCAATGTATTTGGTCGGTGATTTAGTGCCATTGTCTAGATTAGTGCATCAGGCTTGCATAAGGGGGGGTGCTAGTTTTAGTGCTCAGGATTGATGAATTAGTGCTATCATCTCAATTAGTGCTAGGGTTAAGGGGGTTTAGCACCATAGTCTCAATTAGCACCTACTCTTGGGTATTAGTGCAATCATTTCGATTAGCACTTAGGGTTAATGAATTAGTGCTAATGGCTAGGTTAGCACCAAATTTTGGGTGTTTTGGGCCTTCCATGCAAAATAGCGCCTGAGGTTAGGGAATTAACACTTCCATCTTGATTAGTGCCCAGGGTTAGTTTTTTAGTGCCTCTATCTGGATTAGCACTTAGGATAAATGGTTTAGTACAAATGTTTGTATTAGTGCTTAGGGTCACTATGACAGTGCCTTCAGCTAGAGTAGCGCTAGGGGTTAATGGAATAGCGCTTCTACGTTGTTGGGAAAAAGATAGATTTTTTGGGTTCCTTGGATGCATATTGATCTTCTAGCTCTACAGTTGCGAGAGTGGCAACCTCCTATGATGGTATGCAGGGACAAACTGATGTAGGCGGAGCTTAACCGCATGCGAGCGATCGAGTTATGGTTCATCTCAGAGAGGCTTCAATTACAAGCACATCGAGTGATGATGACAACTTTGGTAGTCTTGGTTCTTTTTCTTGCAACCCCTCAGTTCTAAGGCATCAATCATCATACTATCAAGACATAAGGATTAGACAAATCCTAATAGAGGGAAGAGACCTATGGTCAAATTGAGGGTGAAGAAAAGCTACTGACCAGGAAGTTCAATAAACCTCCTCTACACTTTGAGCCATGCCAAGCTTGGGAGGGTATTCCCAAAGATCTCTGGATAATTTGGAAAATAGACAAACAACAAGGGAGATCTCTATTTAAGGCAATTAGGTTAAAATAGTGCCAACATATGATGAACTGGTTTGTAATCCTTGTAGATGCATTTATTGGCAGTCTCTTACAACACCATTAACTTAGAAAATACAATATGCATAAATCCTTTGAAGATTTGCATCAGCTACATGTTTCACTTGAGGTTTAACAAGATTTAAAATACTAGACTTTATGCATAAGGGTAGGGTAAAAATAACTTAGAAATAATTTATGGACATAACCAAAATGATTTTCAATATAGAAGGGTAGGACAATCTTCAGCCATAAGATGGGTGCCTAATCCTGGGCTACAGAGTCATATTTGAACAAGACTAATAATGAAAAAGAAGCCATAACATTCAATTAGGAATAATTTGTTAGGTTTATACCTTACAGAAACATCAAACCCTCAACTGCTCTCTAGCTCTCAAAATTACAATCCATTCTTAGTTATCCAAGAAAGATCTGAAATGATTCACATATAAGTGATGAAAGTGTGTATACCTAATTTTTTCAAGCATAACACTATTATTGTATCGCTTGAATACATACTAACAAACACATGGCAAAGATAATAGAAAATGTACAACTAGGAAACCCTTGGAATCCTTGAAACATTTAGCGATTAATGGAGACAAAATGCAAAATGATAACAGAAGCAATGGTCTTATATTGATTTATTGAACCAACTTTAACTGAATCACTATGAAATACTTGTCACAAACAGACCTCTGCATTACATAAACTAGTCATTCACTACATTATAGCTTTGAGATCACTTGGATTGGATCTCATACTTTAGACCTTGCCTAAAAATATGCTCTAGAACCAACCCTTTACAAAGACCCAGAAATTACAATCTTATAGAGAAGAAGGAGAAAGGAGATGGAACAAGAAGGTGACAACTGTCACAAATAGAACCTCTGATCTGCAATTGATTTGGCATAAGAGAATATGCCATAACATCCTTTGATTTCCCTCTTCATTTTCCCTCCTTCACCTTGTCTTCATTTTGCAAATCCCGTGCACAATTTTACCCTGATGGTAAAATCAATTTCTCAACTGCAATTTCACTTGGCACGTAAAATTTTTACTAGGCAATTTCTCCATTTCATTGGCAAGTGAAAACATGTTTTACCATACAATTTTAACTCCCAAAATTAAATGAAATATGCAAGACATTTTTGCATATATAGGGGTATTTTTTCTTTTGCCAAAGCATTTCTACATATGCCCATGCATTCAAAAACTTGTTGTAGGCATTAGAAATAGTGGAGCCATGTTTTTACAATCGTTATCATGTTTTTCTTAGGAATTTAAACACTCCAAACATCTCTAAAATTGCTCTTTGGTTGTGAAGAATGTCTTAGGCATTGTTATGGAAGTGAAAAATCTCATCCACAGCCTGTAAGAAGCCCCAAAACACAACTCCAAACCAAAAAATGTGATCACCATACCTTTAGCACTGCTCTGCAACCATTTCCACAATTCCGTACATGAATTTGTGCATTTATTCTTGCTGTCTGTAGAATGGCGGAATGCAATTTAAAGTTTATAATAAATCTTTTTAATTAAAGATTTACCTTCAGACTTAACCCTCCCAAAATAAAACATTTAAAATGTTTTTTTCAAGTTTTCTGCACTTCCGCACTTCTGCATTAAAAATAAATGCTCAATATTAATAAAGCTTTACCCCTTTAACTTTTACATTGCTAAACAATTTAAACATTTAAAATACCACTTGGCAACATTCAACACTTTCACACTCAGAATGTGTGCTCACCTTTTTTCCTCTGCGGAATGGCAAAAAAGAATTAAAAAGCTTAAAAAATCTTTACCTCTTTAATTTTTCATTACCAAATATATTAAACATTTAAAATGTTTTAATGAAGCTTTCTGCACTTCTGCAATTTAAATGTGCACTTACTTTTTGCCATCTGCAGAATGGTGGAAAAGGAAATTAAAACATATTAAAGCTCATAAAAAAGCTTTTATTAAAGCTTTTCCTTTCATACCTTTGACTTTTCTGAAGACTTTAAAACATTTTAAAATGCCTTTTGAAAGCTTTTCGCCATTCTGCACTCCCATTGAGCTTTTACTTTTTACCCTCCACGGAATGGCAAAAAAGAGAAACAAATGTTTAATAAAGCTTAATAAATCTTATATTAAACCTTACATACCAATTTTTAACTCTCCCTTAATAATTTAACATTAAAATGTTTTAAGAGCTGGAAAAGTTAAAATATTAGCCTTTGGAAAAAAATAATTTCTTTACCAACCAAAATGACACAATGACACCACTGACACATGGGATGTCTGAAGACCACAAAAATTTGTGGGAGACCATAAACAATTATTTAAAACATGGGTTTGTCACCAGAACCATGAAATTCAACACTTTTCTAGGATGCCTTTCTAGCTTGCTGGCAGTCACAAACGCATTAAAAACACGTCAAAACTCGTCAAAACTCGTCCGAGGACCACAAAACTGGACAACCTTACTAACACATGTCCCAAAAAACTTTCTGCCAAATGGATTTACATGATGATGACCAAGATGCAAATTTTTATCGTCAAAGTCAGGGTCTTAGGTAGATGCGACATGTATAAAACTTGGCCCTTGCTGCCAATTTGAAGGCCAATAGGCACTTCAAATTTGCCAAATTTGAAGGTGCCAACAGGTAGAGCGATGGAGGAGTGAGAGCTACACGTTTCTACTACCAACGGGTGAGATTACTATCACCCTGGAGGATGTGTTGAGGATCCTACAGATCCCCATTCATGGTGAGAGGGTTGTATATGATTAGTCGATGGGGTTGGCAGTACTATGACACATTTTTGCCCTGACACAGGTGGACAAGGTGAGGATGGGAAAGATATGTTGTGGTCAGTGGCCCTTAGGAGGCACCTTAGTGATTTTGAGTTATACATTTGTGGACTCATCAGGGGAGTGTTGATGTTAGATCGATGCTCTTGTGGATTTCCTATGGGATGGGGAGACTGTGTCGAGTAGATGGTGACTCGGGGTGCAATGTATGTGTGAGGGCCATTTTTATTGGCTGATCTATATCATGATATGAACATGGTCGTGTATCTAGGTGGAGCGAGCCTAGGCTGCGAGGTGACACTTCTCCATGTGTGGGTGTTGGAGCATATTGCAGTTACTCGGTCAGTATGTTAGCATGTGAGGCTGCAGTTTGAGCCTTATGTTTTATCTTATACTAGTATTTTAACACAAACAATTGGGGAGTAGGAGATTCTAAAGACGTACTTTTGATGAGGTGACCTCAGTGGTATGGCGATCGTACATAAGATGCGATCCTTAGCTAGATGATGATGATTATCTTCCATTTTGATGTAGAATAGGTTAAAACCATTAAACAAATCAACCAATTCACCTTTTGAGTCTTGAACCATCAAATAATGGTCATTCCTTCATAACTGTTCCCTTGTTCTAGTAGCCTTTCAAAACAAGTTTTCCTACCATAATTTTCATAGGAGGCTTCAAACCTAAAAACAAAATACCATTTAGAGTACCCTTTATGCCCCTTTATAACATATCAAGTTTGGAAATGTGGTTGTTTTGGAACAACACCCTCAATAATTCATTGTTATGCTGCAACTAGGCCAAATTAGGACAACAAAAGAGGTTTTTTTGGCATAATTTCCAAACTAGGGCTCATACCCAAAATATAATTATAGTTATGGATACCATTTTACCTATTACACATCATATCTCAAAATAATATGGGGGTGCTTTGTAACATAAGGGCCTAAAATTGACTGTTCCACTTGAAAGAGGCCTAATTAGGCTTATTTTGATAGGTCACTTTGTGGTTTCCACAACTCAGACCTCAAACTCTCACACCACTAGCTTGGACATGTCAAATATGATCTACAGAAATACTTTCCATCACCCAAAACAATTTCTACAAAGCTTTTCTACAAACCCTATCACCTATGCATCACAATTGCTTTAAAACATGAGTTTAACCAACTAGGGCGTCAACCCATTTGCTCAAATCCTTAACCCTTGATCTTGAAAACACCTCAAACATTGAAAAAACCCTATCTACCTCCATTCCACCCATTCTTAGACATTTCCACAGGTGGCATGAGTCAAAAATCCATTTTTTCCTATCAAATAAACCCTAAACTAGGTTTTTTGACTATTTTTAGTAAATTAGCTCTAAAATACTCAAAACATGATGAAAATGAATGAAACCAATTGAAAATGTTATAGGATTCAACACTCCATCCATTATAATGAAAATAAAATCATTTACAGGCCATACTAGGCTGTACAATTCACTGTAGCTGTAGAAAACACCAAAATTTACAGGAAAATAGAGTTCTTATTAATGCTTGATCACCAAAAATGTCTTCAAGAACCTTTTTTGGACCATCATAGGCATATACATACATTTTCAAACCTATTCTAACTATTCAAAATGACTTTTCAAACATATGACCTTTCAACTTCCAATACAAACAAAAAATGCCAATGTTTCTTAGGCAACCTTTCAACTTCTAGCAAAACTTGACTCACAATCGACCTCATGAGACTTATTACATTGTAAATGGTCTAAATAGACCTTATTACACCACACAATACTCAAAACACCTAAAAATCTAACATTTGACCATATTTACAAAATCTAACTAGGTGCCCTTGAACCATACACCTAGACAAAAAGGAACTCAAGTCCCCTTGAGGACTGTGCTACAACAAAACCATGCTGGATCTCATCATTCATTGATCTCCAAGTGCCTTTCCATCTAGTAATCCCTTCCAATGAGTCAAGTATTGGAAACATGCATTGTTTCTTGCCTTTGACTGGTTCTTCCCTTGAAAATGTTGCTCATCACCTGATGGATGCCCTTTGATTGCTCTTTCATTTGAGAATGTTGTCACATCTACCCCTGTATTTGCTACCAAACCTTTTCCACTCTTGAATTGAATTGTCTTCTTCTTAACTCCCTTTATGTGCTTAATTTTTCTCTTCTTCCCTTGTAGCTTACCCTTGATCACTTCACCATTACCTTCAATCTCTCCCATCTGATACTCTACCTCTAGGACTGCTGCTTTCTCAAATTTACCAACCTCTGATATGAAATGACCAACCTCAAGTTTACCAACTTCAGATTTGCCAAACTTTGAATGACCACTATCTTCTTTGGAAAACAATGAACAAAACACTTTTTTCATCACCACCTCAACATGTTTCTTAACCCACTCTTGAATCTCCACAATCAATTCATCCTTGACCTCCTCAATATCATTTTTCTCCAAGATTGAATCATTCTTCAATGATGCTATCTTAGTACCTTCAAGTTTAGGAGTGGCTGGAAACTCCTCATGTTTTTCTTCCTCTAGCTTTATAAACTCTTTTTCCACAACCAACATTACACTTGACCCAACTTGAGTATCTACCTTTTCATCTTGCAAAGGAATGAGGGTAAAAGAGACTACATCTTTTTCAATTACATATGTATTTGTTTGCCCATCATGCTTGGCTTTTTTGTCATACTATTGGGGTCTTCCTAGCAGTAAGTGAGAAACATCCATTGGGATGATGTCACACAAGATCTTGTCTTTGTACCCCCAATGTTAAACTCAACCCATGTTTGTTCATTGACCAAGACTTGTTGACCCTTATTCAGCCAAGAAACCTTATAAGGTATGTGGTGTGGAATCCTTTTCATCTTTAGTTTTTCAACCATCTCCAAAGAAACTAAATTATTAGTTGAAATTAAATCAACAACTACTTTACATACCTTTCCTTATGATTTGCAGGTGGTTCTAAACAATGATTTCCTTTATGGAGGCTCTTTGATTGTTGGCACCTTAATGAGTGTCCTCATCATCAGAGTTTCACCTATCTTAGGAATAATAGGTTGGGAAGGGGAATTGACACTTTCTTTGTCTTTCTCATGCACAAATTGAGTTCTTCTTTCACCTCCATGTGAGCTAGAGGGCTTCTTTTCTGGGCATTTCCATACTTGATGACCAAATTGGTTGTACTGATAGCATCTACCTGAGAATGTATTTGAGCCTCTACCTTGGTCACCAAATCTTCCCCTATTGTTTGGTCTTCCACCTCTGAAACCACCTCTCTAATCTGCCCCTTGTTCTTGACTGCTATTTGACTCTCCTTGTGGATTTGTAGACTGTTCTCTTCCTCTAAATGTTCCTTTTCCCCTAAAGTTCCTTCCTTTGCTTCTATTTTGTTTCTCCTACCTTCTATTCAGCCTTTCCTATGCCTTGATTGCCATTTGAAAACATTCTTCTACCGTTCTTGGAGGTGTAAGGCTTAACTCATCTTGTAAGTTACCCTCAACCCATTTATGTACCTTGCTTCTTTTTCCACCTCATCCTCAACATGACTCGTCCTTATGATTAATTTGTGAAACTCCTCAGTATAAGCCATCACATCCATTTCTTTTTGTTTGAGGTTTTGTAGTTTTCTAAATGTCTGAATTGCATAATCAACAGGTAGACATTGGCTCTTAAATTTAGCCACCATTCTGTCCCATGAATTGATTTTTGTCTTTCCCCTCTTTAATCTCTCCTCCTGTACATAATTCCACCATGTTAGGGCATAGCCTTTCAACTTTGTCTTAGCAAACTTTACCTTCTTATTATCTGCTACCTCCTCATACTCAAAGTAATTGTCAAGAGCATCTATCCAACCCAATACCTCTTCACTATCCATCTTCCCACCATACATGGGACATTCCATATTCACCTTAGGAGTATCTCCTTTGACATCCTTCAGTAACTTTGCCAATCTCAATTCATCAGGGTCCACCTCTTCCTCTTGGACTCCTTCTTGAGGGTTCTCATTCTCACCCCCTTCCTCTTCCTCTTCATCACTTTGGTCTCCAGTGACCACACCTCTCCTTTGATTTGAATCTAGTGCTACAAGTATAGCTAGGACAACTTCTTGAGACTCTTTCATCTGTCTCAACTCCTTTGCATGCTTCTCTTTCAACTCTCTCACTTCTCGGGCTATTGTATTACTTTTAGAAGGCATCTTTGCTCTTCAGACTTCAACCTTTTCCCACTTATTGACCAGAACCTATGCTCTGATATCACTATGATGTAGAATAGGTTAAAACCAGAAAAAAAACTCAACCAATTCACTTTTTGAGTCTTGAACCATCAAATAATGGTCATTCCTTCGTAACTGTTCCCTTGTCCTAGTAGCCTTTCAAAACAAGTTTTCCTACCATAATTTTCATAGGAGGCTTCAAACCCAAAAACCAAATACCATTTGGAGTACCCTTTATGCCCCTTTATAAAATATCAAGTTTGGGAATGTGGTTGTTTTGGAACAACACCCTCAATAATTCATTGTTATGCTGCAACTAGGCTAAATTAAGACAACCAAAAAGTTTTTTTGACATAAATTCCAAACTGGGGCTCATACCCAAAATCTAATTACCGTTATGGATACCCTTTTCTCTCTTACACAACATATATCAAAAGAATATGGGAGTGTTTTGTAATAGAAGGGCCTAAAATGGACTGTTTCGCTTGAAAGAGGCTTAATAAGGCTTATTTTGATAGGTCACTTTGTGGTTTCCACAACCCAAACCTCAAACACTCACACCAATGGCATAGACATGTCAAATATAATCTTCACAAACACTTTTCATCACCCAAAACAATTTCTACAAAGCATTTCCACAAACCCTATCACCTATGCATCACAATTGCTTAAAAACATGAGTTTAACCAACTAGGGCATCAACCCCTACTCCTACAAACACCTCAAACATTGAAAACACCCTATCTACCCATTTTAAGACTTTTCCACAGGTGGCATGAGTCAAAAATCCATTTTTTCCTATCAAACAAACCCTAAACTAGGTTTTCTAACTATTTTCAGTAAATTGGCTCTAAAATACTCAAAATTGTTGCAAATATGCGCCTATGATGTTTTGTCATTGATGCCAACATATCTCTTTGTTAGAGACAGTGAAGATAGTACAGTTTAGTAAAGTAGATTGCTCTACATTCCTAGTGAGACAAAGATCAGAGTCTGTGGATTAAAGGGTTTTGTAGAGGATTGTCTGAAGTTGCTCCAGTTAAGATTTGAGAGGTCCACATGGAGGATTGGTGAAGTTATGGCCATCTGAGTAGAACCGGGTTTTGCAGTTGTTCAGAGGTAACAGAGTGACATGAATTTGGTCCGGATTGCTCCGCATTGGCATATTATGGTCTACAGTTCCAGAGGTATGTTTGGGATGTTGGTGTGTATCCTCAACTCAATTGGTTCGTGGTTTGGAGGTCCACAAGAAATCTTTCTAGTGTGACAGTCATGACAGTTAGTGTTCTTAAGTTCCCATATGAAGACGCAAGTGATTCTTGTGATTTGAGGTGATGCAATTGTTCTTGTTGATTTCATTGTTCTTGTGGAGGTCTCTGGATCATGTGCCTATTGTGTTGGTGGTCTTATTGCAAGTATGGCTCTAAACGGTGTTGTCATTGATGTCAACATACTCCTGTTGCATTGATGTCAAGAATTGGATGAGGTATGCACTGAGGATATTGAGAAAATTAGCCCCATCAAAAATAGAGAAGAACAGTGAAGATAGTGAATTCCTATGAAGCAAAGATCCCAAATAATTGAAGATCAGAGTATGTGCATCAAAGGGTTTGTAGATATGTGTCTGAAGGTTGTCCAGTCAAGATTTCAAAGGTCCATATGAAGTTCTAAAGAAGTTATGGGTATATGAGTAGAACTTGTTCTAGCAGCTATTCAGTGGTGACAGAGTGACACAATTAGGTCCGGTAAGATCTGGAAATGCAATATCATGTTTTGTAGATCTGGTGGAATGTTTGGGAAGCTAATTCGAATCAACAACTCGATTGGTCTATGGTTTGGAGGTTCGCAAGTGATCCTTCTAGTATGACATAGATGACTGGCTGTGTTCTTGTGATTCTAGATGAAGATGCAAATGATTACAGCAAGTAGAAGTTGTGCGGATGTTCTTGGTGATTCAAGCAAGCTTGTGGAGGTCTCCAGATTGTGTCCAGTTCGTATTGGTGGTTTGCATTAAAGATTGAGCCTGTAATTGAAGATTTACCTTCGAGTAATGGTGTTCTTCCCAGTCCTGGCCGACTGGATGATTTGCACTTATTGCGGATGATCTAGAAGATGTTTTGCGAGGAGTGGCGTGTTCCTCGAAGAAGATTGAAGTCCCATCTATGCATGGCCGAGAGTGTAGTAACTCGCATGAAGCTTTTGTAATAAGTCAAGTTGTATGTTTGTAATTGCTCTGTAATAAAATAAGTGTATGTTGTGCCGACTTTGATGATCATTCCAAAGTCAATATCATGTATAAATAAGAATTACAAAGTTATTCAAAAAGTATCCAATGTGGTCATGATGAGGTGGTGGTAAGGAAGAGGAGTGAAATAGCAAAGCAGAGGTGTTGAACTTCAATGGAACTGATTCAAGCATAGTAAAGATGCTAACTTCTAGTTCAAGTTGGTAACATTTATTTTCTTCTGTAGACATTGAGTCTCCTGTAGGTAGTGTGCCTCTTGTGAGCAGTGTTCTTGGGTAGTGAGCCCTAATTGGTAGGTACCATTTCATTTCTCATATTCTTTTAACAGAGAATAAAATCTTGGGTTAGTCACCCCGTGGTTTTTCCCTTAATCGGGTTTTCCACGTTAAAATCTTGGTGTTATTTGTGTTGAGTTTGTTTCTGCTCTTAAATTATTGTATTATGCTTCCATGATTGAATCTTTGATATGCTATTGAAATATAAGAAGGTTTAAAGTAAATAAAAAACATAATTTTGTGACAACTGATTCACCCCCCCTCTCATTTGTCTATCCTTGAATCAACAGGTCCGCATTAAGGATTGAGCTCGTAGTTGAAGATTTCTCCTTAGGTGTTGTTGTTCTTTCCAGTCTTGGCTAACCGAATGCTTCGTGCATGTTGTGAATGATCTAAGAGAAGTTCTATGGAGTGTGGCATGTTGTTCGAAGAAGATTTGAGTCCCAGCTATGTTTGGCTGACAGTGTAGTGGTCCGCATGTAGCATTTTGTATTAAGTCAAGTCTTGTGATTGTAATTGCTTGTAATGCCTATCTTAGAGAATATTTTAGATAGATGATTGTAAGGCTGACTTTGATGTTCATTCCAAAGTCAATGTCATGTATAAATAAGTGTAATGAAGTCATGTAAATGTGCCCATGTGTGTGAAGATGCAGAAGTAGCAAAGAAGTGTTTGGGGGTAGAGCAGAGGTGTTGTGAGCTTCAATGGAACTAAACCTTGGCATGGAGAAGATACTATTTCTTAGTTCAACCTTTCAGTGTTAACCATGTGAATTTTTTTGTAGACAGTGAGTCTCTTAGAGCAGTGAGCTCTGGGCAGTGTGCTCAAAGGCAGGTGCCTTCCCATTTTTCTATTCTTTTAACAGAGGATAAATCTTGTGGGTTAACCCCCACTGTGGTTTTTCCCTTAATCGGGTTTCCACATAAAAATCTTGGTGTTATGTGTGTTGATTATGTTTTTGCTCATGTGTTGTTGATTCATTCTTTCATGGTTATATCATTAATCTGTTAATAAGTGGTAAAGAAGATTAAATGCAGCAGAAGATAAAGTTTTGTGAAAACTGATTCACCCCCCCTCCCAGTTGTCTGCCCTAATTTCAACAATTGGTATCAGAGCAAGGTTCCTTGGAAGAAGTTTAACAACTTGAGGAAGATCTGAGAAGGTGTTTCAATGGGTTCATTTAGGTATTCTGATGGCATCAATGAACAACTTCAAGTTTCTTTAGAAGATCTTGATTAGTCCAGAGTAGAAGTCAAAGAACTACAAGAGAACCTTAAAGATGCTGAGGATTTCATTCAGACTTTAAAAGGGCAACAGAGCAAATCTATGGAAAAGAGGAAGGAGCTACTTCAACAATTAGCAAATCCAAAGGAAGATAATGGCATGGATGAGGTTTTGAAGGAGAAGACAAAGGAATGTGAGAAGCTGGCAAAAGTTGTTGTCCTAAAACATGAGATGGAATCTGGGGTGATGAGGCTAACCAAGGAAAACCTAAATCAGTCTCTGAAAGAAAGAATAGAAGAGTGCTGTAGATTGGATAGAATAATTGGCCATCTAGAGTCTAATCTACAAGAAAACAAGTATATAATCTACAAGAAAACAAGTATAATGAGGAACAACTTGAAAGGCAAATTGTCATTCTCAAACATGACCTAGAAGCTGTAAATGAATACAAAGATAAGTTCAAGATAAGCTCAACTAAGCTTGAGGTGCTGCTTGATAGTTAGAAGAAGGCAGATGATAAGCATGGTCTGGGATATGAGAAAGGTGAAAGCTTTGGATCCAGTCAAAGAAATTATGAATCAAGGAATAAGAGAAACATGTTGGAGCAATCAACCACCAGGATCAAATCTGCAAAACTAAATAACTTTCCACACAAGAGAGACAAGCAAAAAGAATGCTATATTGCCATGATACAACAATGTACTGGATTACATAATATACAATGAGGCCTTGGTTATAAAGACCAAGGTGAAACACAAGATAATGTAGTCATGTGACAAGTGTCTTAATCCTATGACATATGACAACTATAGGATAAGATGACAACTATCAACAACTAGACAAACTAGAAACATCTAGAAGACAACTAGAATGCTTCCTAAGTCAACTTAAGATGTGAACATGTGTGTGAGTATTATTTAACTAATAAATAGTTAAATAATATGAATTATCCACACAAAAAAGGTTAAACCGGATAGGTAATAACCCTGTTCACACCAACACTCCCCCTTAAGTGCAACTTAGGGAGGAACAAACAAATGCAAAAGATGGGTCCCAGCAACAAGGCCATGTTAGGTACCCATGTACAAACAATCTCTCACAAGTGGAGAAAAGGATAAAACCTCATGGGAAAAAACTTCTCTCCAAAAGAGAGAAAAACATGCAAAGAAAAAACATGAAAAAGTGAAGGTAGGAGGACTCAAGAAGACCCCCCAAGGACAACTTCCTTTACCCCAAGCATCAATCGCAATTGGAGATAACGAGGCAATGCCAAAGGTTTAGTGAAGATGTCCACAACCTTCTCCTCAGTAGGCAAGTACTCCAAGCTGAGAACACCATCCTGGATGAGCTGCCTGATGAAGTGCATGTGGATCTTGATGTGCTTAGTACACTGATGCTCCATGGGGTTGTGATAAATGTGAATGGCACTCTGATTATCACACCAAAGAGTAGTAGGATGATCTGGAGGAAATCCAAACTCAGTCATCAACTGTCAAAGCCAAAGAAGCTCCTGGCTAGCCAAAACTGCACCTCGATACTCAGCCTCTGTCGATGATAATGCAATAGCTGTCTGATTCTTGCAAGACCATGCAATCAGGCTAGAACTAAGGTAGAAAACAAAGCTAGAAGTGGACTTCCGATCATTAACATCACTAGCCCAATCTGAGTTAATGAAGCCCATAATTGAAGAAGCTCCTGATGTGTAATGAATGCCAAAGTGTGATGTGCCCTGAAGATACATCAAGATACATTTGGCTGCCTTCCAATGACTCTCATGTGGCTCCTGAGAGAAACGAGAGACAAGTCCAACCACAAAGGAAATATTAGGACAACTGTGTGTCAAGTACAAAAGATTGCCAACCAACTATCGATACAATGTAGCATCTGTTGATAACTGAGAGGGGGGGTGAATCAGTTATCTTAATTATTACAGCTTTTTGAATTTTCTTAACTATTAATGCAATATTAAATCAAAAGAGTAAACATAACCATGAAATGGAAAGAACACCAATATACATGACACAATAATTTTGATGTGGAAAACCCGGTTAAGGGAAAAAACCATGGGGTGATTAACCCAAGATATTATTCTCTGTTAGAAGAATAGAAGAAACAATATGGCACTTGCCAATTAGGGCTCACTACCCGAGCACACTGCTCACAAGAGGCTCACTGCCTACAAGAGACTCACTGTCTACAAGAAAGGAAGATAACACAATGTTTAAATTGATGAGAAGCATCCACACATGCTAAGATTCAGTTCCGGTTAAGCTTAATAAACTGATCTATTGCACTTCATTCTTACTCTATTCTGGTGCAGCTATCCTGTCACATTCTAGGCCTATCTTACTGCCTTTACTCTACTCTTCTGCTTTTCTTCGCACACCTATGCAACTCCACACACCTTCACATCTAAATCCACCTTGTATATATATCCGCACAAGTGATTTCAACACTTTTCTAGTCGGCATCTGGAATAGTCAATATTTTCCCAAACTCTGATCTATCAGCTGAATCCTTGCATACCAAGTAATACAGATCAAGGAGATCCTTGTGGAAGGAATCAATCATGTCGGCCAATCATGAATGATATCTCAGGAAACTTAATCACCAACAATAACTCTTTCAGATTTGGGTCTGACACTCTACCGGTACAGTTCTTCCTCTGTCTATTCTGCCAAACAGGAACCCAACACTTAAGTGCTCATATCTTTTCACTCTTCTATTTCCATAGGCTGAATCCTTGGAATCTATCAGTCAAGGTATTCCTCTTGACTTTCCCAAATCTGTACTTCACTCGGATACTTCCTCTGAGAGGTCCAGACCTGACTGTCGGACCTTGCTGACTGCTCTGTTCTTGCTTACCGGACCATAACACTTCTTCAATCTGACTTTCGGTAGAGACTCATCATGTCCTGCGGATGTGTGGGATAACCTTTGTTGCCATCAATGAAAACATTCATGAATCCATATAGTGTCTCTTGCCAACAATCTCCCCCTTTGGCATTAATGGCAACACTTAGTGAAAAATGACTAAGTGTCACACTATACTCCCCCTTGGCTAATGCTCTATTTTTATATACATTTTCCAGAGCTCCCCCTTAGCTGGATTCCTCATTTTTCACTGCTCCTCACTCCCCCTTTGACATCAATGGCAAAGGGTAGGGTCTGCACACCAAAATTTTCAAAAATTCAACTATACTTAGCCGCATAAGTATATACATGTAGCATACTTACATATACTGAAGTATGTCTGCAAAAGTTGTCTTCAATTGTGCAAACTCTGTTGCCCAACTTTACTTCATCCTGTCCAAAATTGCGATGTGACCACTCAATAGGAATGCATAAGCTTCTACCTTTTTCAGATTTGTCGGATCATTGGTCCGGGTTGTAGTTTGAGCTTCACTTAGGGCCTCATGCATGGCCTCCAACTTAGGGATAATTATTCCTCTAAGTTCATTCAATCTACTAATTCTATTTTTCTTTTCTTTCTCAATCTTTTTGATTTCATTCAAGACTGCAATCATTTGACATTCTTGATTTATTATGGATGTGGTAAGTGGATCAAAATTTTGAGAATGTTTTGTTAGTTTGTCCTCCTATTCTTTCACTTTCTTCTCAATCTCCACTATTGCTTTGGACCAGGATATACAAAATTTGTATACATTTCCTCCATCCTTAAGAGTGTTTTCCAAGCTCTTTATCCCAATACCCATAACTCTCCTGTCATTTGTTATTAGCCCTTGCAGCTCAGAGAATCTCTTATCCAAAAACTCTTTCCAAACCTTCTCCTTAGCTGATTTCTCTAGAGAGTTAAAAAATGTACTAATACT
Source organism: Cunninghamia lanceolata (assembly GCA_027924645.1). Classification (NCBI taxonomy): domain Eukaryota; kingdom Viridiplantae; phylum Streptophyta; class Pinopsida; order Cupressales; family Cupressaceae; genus Cunninghamia; species Cunninghamia lanceolata. Next base: position 15,891,586 of record BSBN01000193.1, read on the forward strand.
ATTAACCAGAGATTTGAGATTACCGAATGAGGAGGCTGAGGGATCCTTTTGAAAAGATGGCATGATCTTTTCCAAAATTCTGGATGCAGCTTCTATTAGCTCACAGTCTTCCATGTGAGATTTCAAGAGTTTTTACTTGGCCTTTGCTTGAGCAAATGAAGCTATCTTCATTGTTTGTACCAGGGAAAGAGAATCAAAATCAAATGGCCCTTTTAGAAGTTTCGGTTCATCAATCTCCATTGTCTCTTTGTTTAAGAACTCTTTGACAATTTCTGCAGTGTCTCTTGCCGGAGACAGATTCTTCTTCTCTTCTACGGTCTCAGAACTGTCTCTTGGAGCTTTCTCTCCTTCTACAACCTTAGTACTGTCATCTTTTTCCTTCACCTCTACTTCTTGGCTGATTTTCTCTTCTACTCTTTCTTCTTCCTTGGATTCGGAGTCAGCAGGGGAAACCAGAGGAGAGATGTTTGTTTGTTCATGAACTTCCTCTTCTGGAGTAGAGGATTCCAAGTCCTTATCTTTTTCTGCAGCGGTGTCCATTACTTCTGCCATTTTCTCAGTAGATTCTTCTGTGACGCTTGTAGCTAGGGATCAACACCCAAGTCCTCTATAATAGGAATGTTGAATCTTTTGTAAGCATTCCAGAAGATCTCCTCTGTCTCTTTTGCAACTTTGTCAGTCTCTTCGAGCATAAGTTGATTCATTTTGGCTTTGCTCCTGAACTCATCCTTACAATCTTTGAAGATCATATTCATTTGCTTTGAATCGATTGAAGGATAGAGTTGAATAGCTATCTGCTCCCAGATTTCTAGATCTTTGGCTTGGGCATTGTTCTTCCTTATTTCAAGTTCCTTCTCTAAGCTTTTGGGGATCAAAGATATAATTTCAATGAATGATTTGTTGTAGATGTTTAGATACCTGACTGCGGCATCTTGCAATATCTTCTGATCAGCTTCTCCATAATAATCATAGAATTCAACCATTGGTTGAAGATTTCCATCCACACTAACTAATTTGATGATGTCATCAATGTGAAGAGTGGGTTTTTCAACAAATTCCTCTGCCTTTTCTTCTTCACCTTGACCAGTAGAGGGTTCACCGGATCCTTTCTTCTTTTGCTTCTTCATTTTCTTTATCTCCTCATCTAATTCAGTTTCTTCATCATCCTTCTGACTGACATAAGACCTTGTGGCCTTTGTCTTGGTTCTTTTCTCTGCTTTTCTTGATGATCTTGCTTCCGGTTTAGATGCCCTTGAGCTTTTAGCAGTGGCAGGTGCAAATCTCTTTAATGATCTTGTCTGGGTGGAAGATTCTACCGGAGCACTTTGCTCACTTTCCTTTTCTGCCTCTTTCTTCTCTTCCTCAGCCCTTTCCATCTTTTCCCTATTGGCATCAAGTGCCTCTTTTGAGATGCCAAAGCTTTTGGCAATGTTCTCTACCTCTTTTCTCACTTTTCTCTTCATTTCCGGTTGTCTGAGTTCCACATGGATTTTTACACTTAATTCATCAAAGGTTCCAAACCTTTCAGCCTTGGGATCCTTTGGTTGACTTAGCATGTGTTGAACATGCAACTCTACAATTTTCTCATCTACCTCATACCCCATCGGCATGATCCATACTGTTCTAGGTTCAACTGCCTCCATTAGGCACTGATTAGTTTCTACCATGAAGCAAACTATATCCTTATACTTTTCAACTATAGCTTGGGGGATTCTCTCTCTAGCTTGCATCATGTTCTAAAAATTCTTGAAATAGCCCCAGAGTATTGTATTATGTGCTTTGGCATCACCAAGCCCATGTATGTAATCTCTGATTTGGATGGCTACTGGTCTGTCATTCTGCCACACCCAGCCACTGGATCTGGGAAGCTCATTCATGAAGTAGAAGAATAAGCACAATATCAACCCACCATACTTGAAGGAATTCTTCCTATCCTTCTTGACTTTTTGCAGGTTTTCCATCAGTTGATTTAGAAGGAGTTCACAAAGATCAAAGTCTGCATTTTTCCTCAACATTTCATAAGCAGTGTATTTAACAGTTCTGGATACTAAATTCTCTCTACTTGAATGATATATCTTATATCCAATTATCACTGATGCAAATTTATTATTCGGATCTGTAATATCTTCAATTGTCATTGCTCTATTATCAAATTTTGATCCAGTAGCCTCACTTACAACTTGGTTTTTGACAGATTTGAGAGTAGGTATCCCACCGGATGAGTGCAAATCAGTAACTGCCCTAATGGCATCTTTTATAATCTTGAATGGTCCATTCAACCACATGAAGTTGTCATGAATTCTGCTTAAGACATACCGGACCCATTCATCCTCACCAAAACAGGGGAAATGTATGCACTATGCAAAGTGCTTGTCTCGGAGGGCTTTGTATTGGGGTTTGAGCTCAAATGAATCATCTATTAGTTGTTTATGGTAGATATCCCTCAATTTGAATTCTCTGAATTCTTTAATGTTGGCGTGAATGTAAACCCTAATATCTTCTGTATGCAAGACACCATGCAGAACACTGGAAAATGCTCCTAGGGGATCTACTTCTAAGGATTTGTAGGGATGTTTCTTGAATTTGGGGCGAGGCCTATCGGTGATCTTCACAATATTTGTGGTAGCCATCATACAAGGATTTACTGAAAGATATTCACTAACGAAAATACCTCTTGCGCTTATAGGGTTCATGGAGTGAACTTGATTGATTATCTGGATGAGTTGATTTCAGCGGTTGCTTCTTGAGAAATCTGTTGCAGAGCTCCTTTTCTTTTCTTCTCAAATGCAAATGTGCAAATGATGTGAGAGTGATCACTTTTGTTTCTGAAAAAACCCTAATTCCATACTGTAATAAATGCATAACTTAAGTTGTTCTGGTTGTTCTATTTTCCTTGTTCAGAGAGTGAGAAACTTATCTGAATCATTGTGATGTACTTATGATTGATGTTAGTTATAAATCATAATGTCCACTTCTTCTTCTTATTGTCCCATATATCCGCAAATCAAGATGTTTTAATTTGGATTCATACCGGACCAAACTTTGTGAAGAACCTGTTTTTACCAGAAAACTGTTTAACCAGATCAATCAGGAAGGATTAGATTCTTCAAGTCTTTTTGCAAATCTTTCAAAACTTTACTAGATCTACTTTAGATGTTTCTTTTAAGAACCCTTTGATCCACAATTTCCCATGTGCCAATTTCAGGCATTATTTGACTGGCTGGGGGAATTGGCTTATCTTTTGTTGCTCCCCCTGAGCTAGAGCTCATCTATTTAGTTTCTGGAAGGAATATTAGCACTAGATTCTAGTGCAGATCCATCCCTTGCATTCTCTATACTTTTCTTCACCCAAATCTTGTTCATATCACTTTGAAATTTATCCGCATTCACTTTTCTTTTGCCTTTGTCTTGATTCTGATTATGATGCACGGGGCCCCTTTTGTCCTGATTCTTGCTTCTATAGAATTTGGCAATATGACCGGATCTATTGCAATTGTGGCAAACAATATTTCTTTGCATAATTGATTGATATCCTCTTGATCTGCATTGGTTAGCCATATGTCCCATTCTATTGCATGCAAAGCATCTACCATGAAATGAATCATTCATTTGCATATATCTGCACTCATGGGATTTGTGACCATACCTTTTGCAATTAAAACATTGTCTAGAGAAGGATGTAATAGTCTGATTCACTCTTCTTCTACACTGATTTGCTTTATGACCAAAGTTATTACAGTTGTGGCAGTATCCATTGAAGGATGGATATCTTTGAGCATTTGATTGTCTTACTGGAGGTCTTCTAGGCCTATTTCTTGGATTTTCTGATCTGGAGTTCTTCTAACCTGATCCAGAGTTTTCACCTTTTTCATATCCCAAGCCACTCCTGTCATCTACCCTTTTTTGGCTTTCAAGGAGAACTTCAAGTTGAGCAGAGCTTATCTTGAGTTTCTCTTTATATTCATTTGCTGTTCGAAGATCCCTTTTGAGAGTGTCAATCTGGTTCTTAAGTTGTTCTTCATTTTCTTTAGCTTCTTCAAGATCAGATTCTAGATGCCTGATTATTCTGTCCATATTGTGGCAGTCTTCAGATTTCTCCTTGAGAGATTGTCGTAGGTTGTCCTTAATTTTCCTTTTCTCTTCAATTTCTTGGGTAAATTTCATAACTCCTGATTCCATTTCATGTCTTACCATAATGATCTCTTTTGATATCTTTTCACACAACTTAGTTTTCTCCTTCAGATCTTCATTTGTATCATTGGCTTCACCTTGGTTTGCTAGTTGATGAAGTAGATCCTTTCTCTTCTTCATAGAGAGACTCAGTTTCCCTCTTAGCTCATTTATGAAATCATCAGCCTGTTTGAGTCTTTCCTTTAATTCATTGACTTTAGAATTAGATTGTTCAAGATCATCTAGGGTAGACTAAAGTTGTTCCTTCATACCATACATATCCATTTGAATTCCCAAATCTTCCTCAAGCTGTTAGGCTCTATTTGGAGGAACTTGGCTCTGATACCAACTGTTGATAACTGAGAGGGGGGTGAATCAGTTATCTTAATTATTACAGCTTTCTAAATTTTCTTAACTGTTAATGCAATATTAAATCAAAAGAGTAAACATAACCATGAAATGGAAAGAACACCAATATACATGACATAATAATTTTGACGTGAAAAACTCAATTAAGGGAAAAAACCATGAGGTGATTAACCCAAGATATTATTCTCTATTAGAAGAATAGAAGAAATAATATGGCACTTGCCAATTAGGGCTCACTGCCCAAGCACACTGCTCACAAGAGGCTCACTGCCTACAAGAGACTCACTATCTACAAGAAAGGAAGATAACACAATGTTTAAACTGATGAGAAGCATCCACACATGCTAAGATTCAGTTTCGATTAAGCTCAATAAACTGATCTGCTACACTTCATTCTTACTCTGTTCCAATGCAGCTGTCCTGTCACATTCTAGACCTGTCTTACTGCCTTTACTCTGCTCTTCTGCTTTTCTTCGCACACCTATGCAACTCCACACACCTTCACATCTAAATCCACCTTGTATATATATCCGCACAAGTGATTTCAACACTTTTCTAGTCGGCATCCAGAATAGTCAATATTTTCCCAAACTCTGATCTATCGGCTGAATCCTTGCATACCAAGTAATGAGGATCAAGGAGATCCTTGTGGAAGTAATCAATCATGTCAGCCAATCATGAATAATATCTCAGGAAACTTAATGACCAACAATAACTCTTCTAGATTTGGGTCTGACACTCTACTGGTATAGTTCTTCCTCTGTCTATTCTGCCAAATAGGAACCCAACACTTAAGTGCTCATATCTTTTCACTCTTTTGTTTTCAGAGGCTGAATCCTTGGAATCTATCAGTCAAGGTATTCCTCTTGACTTTCCCAAATCTGTACTTCACTGGGATACTTCCTCTGAGAGGTCCAGACCTGACTGTTGGACCTTGCTGACTGCTCTGTTCTTGCTTACCGGATCATAACACTTCTTCAATCTGACTTCTAGTAGAGACTCATCATGTCCTACGGATGTGTGGGATAACCTTTGTTGCCATCAATGACAACATTCATGAATCCATATAGTGTCTCTTTCCAACATCAACTGTGGGAGTAGTAGAATTGGTAGACAGTACAACACCTAACTAAAATGGTGTAGGGGCAGGCTTGTAATCAGCGATGCCAAATCTCTGAAGTAAATCAAGAGCATACTTCTGCTGAAAAATGAAGATCCCCTCAGTAGTCTGACAAGCCTAAAGACCAAGAAAGTAGTATAGAAGACCAAGATATGTCATATCAAAGCGCTCCATCAATGCTTCTTGAATACTCTGGATCATGGAGGTAGAACGGCTTGTGAGAATCAAATCACCCACACAAAGCACAAGGATCAAAAGATCATCTCCACATCTCTGAGTGTAAACTGTAGGGCTAGAATGGCATCGTGTGAAACCAGAGGAAAGCAAGAAACTATCCATCTTCTCATACCAAGCCCTAGGGGCTTGTTTAAGACCATATAATGAACAACGGAGCTTGTAAAGAAGTGAAGAGTCCTGTACAAAACTTGGAGGCAGATCCATGTAGATCTCCTCATGAAGATCACCATGCAAGAAGGCACTCTTCACATCCATCTGATACACTAACCATCTTGAGATGGAGCAAGAGAAAGTACAAGACGAATGGAATCCATGGAAAGGTCTCAGAGTAGTCAATACCCTCAACCTGAGAAAACCCCTTAGCAACAAGATGAGCCTTGTACTTATCTATAGAACTATCAACTGCATATTTGGTGCAGTATACCCACTTGCACAGAACCAATTTTCTTCCCTTAGGAAGAGGAACAAGATCCCAAGTATGATTCTTCATTAAAGAAGAATAATCCTCAACCATTGCACTGTCCCACTTTGGAATACTTGTGGCATCTAAAATCTTCTGAGGATCTATGGAAATGACATGAATCAAAAGATTGACACCTGCTGTCTGTGATTGAGTGGGGTGAGTATCTGTGGGATCACTAACAAGTGGACCAGCCTCCTCAAGAGTAGTGGGGCCCATTAGGGCAAAATTGGTGCTTGAGGAGGTGGTGGGGTAGGACCTTCATCTGTATCATCCTGAAGAAGCACAATATCCTCAAGTGACGATGAAGTAGGTGGAGTATGTAGTGAGGAAGAAGAAGTGGAGGAGGAATCCACTTGTGTGAAGGACTCATCAAAATGGACATCTCTACGAAAGTAGACATCCTGAGTGATAGGATCAAACAACCTGTAAGCCTTCACATCCTCACAATAGCCAACAAAAATCAAAGGTTGACTCTTCTTCTCCATAGCCTTACGCTGACCATTTAGAATGAATGCCCAAGCCTCACTATCGAATACTCTAAAGAAGGATACATTAGGCTTGACATGGGACCAAGCCTCCTCAGGAGTCATATGCTGCATTGCCTTGTGAGGCATACGATTCTGAATATAGTTGGCACAATTGACTGATTTAGCCCAAAAAGTGGGATCCATATACCTAGACTAAATCATGCAATTTGCCATCTCCCTTAAAGTCTTGTTCTTTCTCTCAGCCACACCATTCTGCTGAGGAGTGTAAGGAACTAAAAACTGATGCTGAATTCCATGCTCACTGCAGAAATCCTAAAAAGCTTGGTTCACATATTCCCCCCATTATCTGTGTGTATCCATTAAAGAGAAAGACCTGATTGCTTCTCCACAAATGCCTTATATGTCCTGAATGTGTCAAAAACATCACTTTTGTACTTAAGAAAGCACACCCATGTGCGTCGTGAGAAATCATCAATAAAAGTGAGCACATACTTGGCCCCTAAAAAATGGAGTTGGGAAAGACATGAGATCACTATGAACCAACTCCAAGGGTGTTGAAGCTCAAGTAGCCTGACCCTTAGGAAAGGGATCCTGATGATGTTTGCCAAGTACACAACCCAGACAAACTCCCTCTCTACAATAAATCTTAGGTAGACCAACAACCAACTTTTTTGTGCTCATCTGGTGAAGATAACTATAATTTAGATGTCCAAACCTCTCATGCCAAGGCTTGCTCAAGGCATTGACATGTGCTATAAGAGATGATCCTACTGAAGACTCAAATCCATCAAATCTGCATATTTGAGATGCATGATCCACTCTCCCTGTAGCAATATCTGTCTCAGGATCCTGTAGGTGTCTAATAACCACATTGTGAGGAGTAAACTCAACTTTCTTCCCATCCCCAGAATGACAAATCTGATATATGGATAGAAGATTTATAGAAATCTTAGAAACAAAAAGAACATCCTCAATGCAACCATCTTTCAATTGAACGGTAGCTGTCCCCATGACTAAAATCTGTGAAGAGTTCCCCACTGTAATATGAGAAGTGCTAGTATCAGAAAGAGTCTCAAGTAGATCAAGTGAATTGGTCATATGATGTGAAGCACCTAAATCAAGTATCCAGCTAACTGAAGATGCAAGCAAGCCATGTACCAAAAGAGCATGTCCTTTGCCTGAAGAGGAGGGCTTGGGGAGAGAAATCTTGTGCTTCTTCATAGCTTCCTCCAAAGCCTCTAACCTCTTAAAACAATGAGACTCATCATGACCTGTTATGCCACAAAAAGAACACGTGCCACCTTTCTTGTTTTTTGTCTTGGAGGAAGACTCACCAGATTTGGAAGGATTAGGTGGAGGAGTGGGCTTTTGATCATTCTTCGGCTTTGGTTTGAAGGGAGTCTTAGTACATGAACGATATTCTATCTTGGGCTTCTTCTTATTCTTTTTTTTACCCTTGGAGGATGAGGCCATCAAGGATTGACTCTTAGAACTAGGAAGTGCATCCATTTGAAGTAACTTGGTTTATTCCCTAGTAAGACGCTCACAAAACAACTCAAAGCTAGGCATCTTAAAGTATTTTCCAAAGGCATCCACAGTAGAATAGTAGGTAGATGAAAACACCTAAAATGGGCCCTTCAACTTCGAAAAAATCAAGAAGATACATTCCTTTTTAGTTTTATCATGCCCACATCCTTTCAATTGTGACAAGATCATCTTGAATTTCTCTAGAAAATCTTGGATAGTAGGAAAACTGTCTAGAGAGAGTGATGTCAATTCTACCTCTAGTTGCAAGATTCAGAATTCATTGATGGTACCATACAATTCTTCAAGTTTATCCCAAATTTTCTTAGGTGTTTTACACTTTGCAATATGAAACAACAAGTTGTCTGATACATGCAATCCTATGATTCCCACAGCTTCATCTAATTTGTTCTTATAAGTAAATCTTTCAAATTCCTTATTGAAACCAGGTGGATTATCCTCTAGCATTTGCCAAAGTCCTTTAGATTGTAGCAGTTGTTTCATTTTTAACTTCCATGTGTGATAATTATATGGAGTGAGTGGTTTTATAGACACACTTTCTGCCATGTGTAGCAGAAAAAGCACCAAGAACCAAATACACAAGGACACTTAAATCTTGCCTTTCACCCCCCCAAAATGTGTTAACAATGTAATTGTAACCCCCCCATAAAAGTACAATGAAAGAATTTGTACAATCAACAAGCTTAAATCAACCATTTATAACACACGGTGATTTTTACAATTTTTAAGAAAAGAAAGCTTGTCAAGGGAAAAAACAAAAGTTACAATTAGATTCCTTGTGATTTCCTGAGCAATTTCAAAAAAAAATTCACCAAATTTTGATGTCATATGCAAAAGTTACGCCAGTTGCAAGAAAACATGAACTCTACCATCAATCTGCTAAAACTAGCAAAAAATGACAAAATCTAAACAAATCACTTGCACCACAGTGAAATTCACTGAACCATCTTTCCAATAACTATAAGAACGCAAAAATATGTCTCCTAGCTTGTAAGATATTGTAAAAAGAAAAAATTCCCTCTTTGTCAAAATTTGAAAAAAAATGGTGAACAACGTCAACTTGAATGCAACAGGATCAACACAATTTGTGACTAGACAATGGAATCAGCAAGAAAGGAGGTGAAAAAATAGTGTGTTTGTGAGGGGGCAATGGCCTCCTTCCAAACCGGGCCTCAATCACAATTCTTTGACAAACTAATAACAAACAAAATAGATGCCTTTTATTTAAAAACTGCCCCCTCTATTTGTTTTTCCTTACAATCAACTGGTATTATAAACAGAAAGAAAACAAAGAAAATCAACCTCAAACTTACACAAGATTCATATATGAAGTTTGAATGCGATCTGTACATTATAAGGCAAATGTCTAATGCCCTAGTCTATGAGAGAGCTGGATCGTGGAGTGTGCCACAGACTGAGTCCCAAAAAGCAAGGATGGAGTCTGTAGTGATCTCAGTAGCCAACAAAAATCTGCAAGACTTGATTTGGTCAAAATGTGGACATGAACAATTATAATGCACGAGTCAGCTAGAAATAAGAAGCCAACCAAATCTTGGCCAAAACAATCATAAAACTAGATTGTGGAGTGTGCAGATATCCCTAAAATCTTAGGAGGGACCTTGTATTTCTACCATTGGCATCTCTATCTCCAAATGGCCACAAGTCTATAGCACCTATGGATAATCAAGATGTGCCTAATGAAATCATAGCAGATGCCAAATCATAAATACTGATCGGCCAAGATTGGACAACAAGAAACACTGCTAGAATCAGCCAAAGGATTCAATGGGGATGACTAAAAAAAATGATCCAATCAAGGCTTCCAAATTGAAACCACTTTTCCTTCGCTGAAATAAAAATAGGCTGCAAAAACTAGATCTATGCCTTAAGGAGGCCTCGAGGTGAAAATGGAGCATTGGAAGATGGCGCAAACAATGATTGTTGAGCTACAAAACAAGAATGCTCAACCACAAGATGATCTTCTATATAATGTAGAGATTTAGAGCAAAAAACTGGAGAATGCGACCAAATCTTGAAAATTGCAGATTGGTATGTATGAGGCCGATAGGGATTTTTTTAGTGGTGAATTGTTGTGTGGTTACACAACATGCCCCATTTTGACTTGGCAAAATAGGGACCCAGCCTTTTGGCTTGTTTTGTGCTTTCCGACGGTTTGGTAAAAGTAAGTCATGTGTTTCATCATGTAGAAGGAGGATGTGGTAAGTCATCATCATGAGGTTAGTTTGTCAAAGTTCATATTTCATTTTAGTAACCTCATATTTAGAAAGAGCATTAAATTCCATGCAAGTTTGCCTTTTACATCACCCTGATATTCATCAGGATGTGAAAGTTATGAATGGTCAAAGTTTTGGTCAAACCTAATATTCGCAAGAGGAGGATCATATTTTGTAACATCAGTCATATTACCGAAGATCATCCTGACCTAAAACATCACCCGATAAATCATGTGGTCCAAATAACTAGACGTCAACTTTAGGTGATAGTCACCCTTACCCGTCAAATAGCCTTATATTAGCATCATATTTCCTAATGTAACCCGATATTTCTAAATATCCTCTTGCCGCGAAATATCACCCTAAGCCATTATCCTGATGACGTCATATGAGGCCGATAAACAAAGAAGCAAACATGACGATGACGTAATCATCACATTTACTTAATGGGTGCATATTTTCTAAACATGATCTTGTTCGCATAACATGACGATGACTTCATCATGCCTTAGCGATATAGTAAACGAACATCTAGATGATGTCATCCTGATATCCCAAGAGGAAGAAAAGAATGACTTCGGTCATCATCATCATCTAAACATCACCCGATATTTTCAAATATCCTCTTGACGTTTAAAAGCAAGACCTAATGGCGCGAACATCACCCGATATCTAAACATCACCTGATATTTTCAAATATCATCCTGCCGTTTAGATATCACCCCGCTCTTGTTGCTGCCATTAACATTAAATGCACGCTGAGGTGGTAGGTATTTCCCGCCGATCATTAAACCCGATGAAACACCTGGCAAAATCCTGAGTTTCCGTGCTAAGGATCAACGAATAAAATCTAATCTGTCAGACCCTTGCCCTAAATTTACCCTAATTGCAAGGTTAAAAGGTAAATCTAACGCCATTTTTACATTTACCTTGCGAAGAAATTACTTTTACAGAGCACTAGCTTCCATATCCTCGAACAGGCGATACCACGACGAGCGGAGTTTGCAGGCAGTAAGAAGTGCGCGATTATCAGCCGAATTAAGAACATTTTCTGGGAATTCACTGGTATAAAGGAAATCTGCATAACCAGGTAAGTAATTGAAACCCTCATCCTGTTGTTTCTGCAAATTCAGGTATGATGTTGTAGGTTCTGGTTTATGCATCCCATGATAAGCTTATTCTGAATAAATGTAGTAGGCATGATGAATATTAAACATAAATTGTTATCTGCATGCATGAGAGAACCCATTGTAAGACAAAATTTTGTTAATTGCAAGCATCCATGGCTGACAAGAGGTTGGCTAAATGTGAGGCTGAATTCAAGAAGCCCATGTTTTCATCTTAGAGGGGCGTCCTGTTCAAATATGGTGCAATTACAGTACCCATCAGGGGAATACTAATTTGGAAGCTTGGTCAGCTAAGTTGAATGATGAGAAGAATAGAAGTCCTGTGCTGGATGCCGTATTCATATCAGGAATGTGGAATGCCACCGGTTTCCCGTACTCCATGGAGTCTCTGGAGCTGGTTATCAAGTGTGCCCGGAACTACAACCTAGAGACCCGGCAAGTGATGAAGCATGGAAGGATATATGCAAACCTATCCATCAAGGGTCTCTCCCAGACATTTAAACTGCCATTGGGCAAGAAGGTCAACAGTGTGGACCTAAAGAAATTAGAGAAAGAATAGGAAAATAACAAGAAACAAGCCCAGAAAAACATGTACCAATGGAGGGCTGAGAACAACACATATCCTGCAGCCACCAAACTTCTTGTGCACCTGTTTAAATATGATTTTAGTGATGAGTACCAATACATGATTGCACTATTAAGTAGAGTCACAGGCCAGCCTGATGCTGGTAGTTTTAAGGATTGGATGTATGGGGTGATCATGATGTGCATATATTCAGACATCAAGCCATTGTGGGGCCAACTAATAAGTGATGCTCTGCATGAATAGCTGATGAACCTGGGAGGTTCAAATTGTGCTTTCTATATGACGTCATACATTGTCTACTCCTAGGCTTACAAAGGCACATTTGATGCATTGGTTACAGATGGAAAAGTCATAGGCACAATTAATGCTGTGCATATTTGGGATCATCATCCCCAGCTACAAAGAGCCAATTACATCCAAGATTACAAACTAGTAAATGATGCATTCTCTATGCATCTAGTCAGAACCATGGAGAAGGAAAGAACAAAATGATTGAGCATGGAGGCTCAAGAGATAATCTACAGGTATGGAGCCTGGTATATACAATTTGCCACAATTTCCTACATGAGGATTGAGGGTTTTGAAGGCAATCCCCTCATGCTACCAAGGTATCACACTGATGCAGTGATACTGATGGAATTTATAAGGCAGAGCACAACAATGTTGCAAGCATATAAGGATGTTCGGAAGCTACTGCCAATTTTGTTTCCAGTCACCATTGGCTGGTACATGTGTCCCGATTCAGAGAACATCAAGAAGGTGATGGTCACCTTGAATAAAATGAAGTTGCAGCCTTTTCCACTGATAAGACCATATGATCCTTATGGCAGGATGCAGAAAATAATAGGAAGGCCTATTCACCAGAGGCACCTAGAAGACTTCTGGGCTGACTGTGAAGATGAAGCAGAAGCAAGAAGAAGAAGATATCAAAGGCTAACACTGAATCAAATCAGAACCTTTGACTGCATCCCCATCCCTCAACAATTGAAGAAGGATGATGGCAGGATAATTGCAGATGAGTATGAGGAGAAGAAGATATATAATGATACCATCTCTGCACCTGACCTCACCATACAAGAGGACGTATCCTTAGATCCCTTCATTGCTAGGACCATACAGCTAACCCAAGCTTGGGTTGATGAACAGATAGAGGCTTTGAAGAAGAAAGGTGTTGCCATTACTGTGGATAACAAAAAGAAGGGGCAGGATATTCTTGATGGGGAGTATGATGACTTCATAAATGAGAAAAGAAAGTCTAAGGGAGGTAGACTCCCTCCACAACAACAACAGAGCAAAAGACCCCCAAGGGGCAACAAAATAGATAATGAACCCAAAGGGGTTATTATTGAACGGGCAGTGTTCATAGTTGAAGAAGCAGCAACATCAGGATCAAGATCAAGATCCGCATCACCTCCACGGACAAGAAAACAAAAATCCAAGAAGGATCAGGCAGCAGGGGTGGTAATTACTGAGACCCAAGAAGAGAGTCAATCCTCAAGAAAACTAGATGAAGAGGATATCCTCATGGAGGAAGAGCCTGAGGAAGAAGAGGCCCCGTTGTTATTCAAAAGAAAGAGAAGAGCTCCACAGGTGGTGGCATCTACCCCACCGAAGAGACCAAGAACCTCCATGAGAGGTGAAATAAGACAATCCCCTACATTGTTACAAGGGGCAGGTAGTGAAGTGCATAGGGAACTTCAGCACAATGTTCCACTTCCTACCATCGTTAAGTTCAAGACTGAACTTGCAGAAGAGCAGATGAAAGAGACCTCCCAGGCACATGCAGAAGGTCACATCTCACTAGAGGAGACAATAAATTTGTCTGATGATGAAGTGGTGAAAGAAGTTGCATCAAAAAAGATGGAAACCCTTGCTACAGGTATGCAAATGACCCCTCATAGGACTCCAACAGTGCAAACAATACTGGAAGAGATGAAGCAAGTGGAAGCTGAAAAGGAAAAGAGCCCAAAAAGGGTAGCCCAAGAAATGGGGCTAGACACACTAGTTGCATAGGTGACAAGTCCTTTACTGGTAGATTTGACAGATAAACAGGATGTAAGTCCTAAACATCCAGCAAGATCACCTGATAGAGGGCAACTTGCAGAAGAAGTGAAGATGGTAGAACCAGAGGGCCATACTTCAGAGATAAGTCAACAAGATACATCAGCAGAGCCTACTATAGTGGAAGTTCAGGAAAAGAAGGCTGATGAGAAGGAGGTAATAAAAGATCCTGTTGTTACAGTTCAAGAAATAAGTAGTATAGGTGCAGAACAAATTGTGGCTATAGAACCAGCACCATCACCTAAAGAGGATTCCACAATATCCAGTGCGGTGGATGTACCTCAACAAGAAGAAGAAAAGGCAAAGGAAGATGAGGTAATGATAGAAAAGGATCATGATCATCATGATCATCATGTGGGCATAGCACAAGATCCTCCACCTTAGGAAGATGCTCCTCTAGAGAAAGAAGTTCCTCAATAGGAGGATGTGCCACAGGATCAACGTCAAAGCGAGCATCATGAAGAAGAACTAAGGAAATCACCTTCTCCATCACATCTGCTGACAGAAACAGGAGATAAAGGTGAACATCATGATGATGTGGAGAAACATGATCAGGTACCTCCATGGTTGGAGAAAGAGGTAAATGCAGAGGTAGAATTTGAAATTCAAGAATTTGATGTATCTACCTTATTTTCTGAGAATATAATAAAACCTAAGAGGAAGGCTAGAATGACTTCGGCCATTAAGAGGGATCCAACAACTGGGAGAAGGACTGCACATATTGTAGTACCTACTTTAGAGAAAGAAAAAGGTAAAATTACCTTAGATGAGTTTCAGATCCGCACAGTAGACTTAGGATTTGCCAATGAAGACCAAGAGGGTCAAGAAGGCAAAGATATTATTGATTCTTTAATTCAGAAGGTGAAAAGAGAGAAGGAAAAAAATAAGCAACACAAAGAGCACATTTCTCAGTTGCATGCCTACATAGGAAGGCTGACTAATACTGAAGATACTTCAACTGAACATGCAGTCCCATTGACTGCTATTTCTCAAGAGGAGGTGAATAAATTAGATCTCATGAAACATGAGGCATCTGTACTAAGGAAATGGATGTTATCCACATTGGATAATGTAGAGGAAGTGGTAAAGGCCTCTTTGAAGAGGTGGAATACTCTCAGTGACTCCAAGTCAAGAGTAGATAAATTGCAGATGCAGACAGGCAAAAGGTCTTATAAATTGGAAAAGATATTAGACATCCTGGGAGAAATAAGGAGGATAAATCCTTAGTTACTTATCAAAAAATAGGTACTGAATAGTAATACTGCCTCATTGGTTGATATATGGTATAAAGACATTCAATTTGAATGTGGAGTACTTAAAAGATGCAATAATAAACTGAGAGATATCAGCATGAAGTTGCATGATTTAATGTCTGTTGAGGCAGAAATGTTGGAAACACTGGAAGGAAAAGTGGAAGGGAAAGTAGAAAATCAAGATGAAGAGTTTGCCATCAAAGCTTTATAGGGCAACTTCCAATCAGTAGCTGATGATCCACTTGTTCACTTGACAGAAGAAGTCATAGATAAAATAATGAGAATCAAAGTCAAGATGGAAAATTACAATGAGACGCTGCAAAACAAGAAAGACAAACTGGACAGTAGTAGACACAAATACGAGGCACACAAGCATGCCATCATCAAAGAAAAAACTCACGATGGCGGAGAAATAGATAAAATTGTGCAATTGTATGAACAGGTCAGGAATAGCATGTAGCCTCACATACGAGGTCATCATCATCAGGTTGATGAAGGTTCAGAAAGTGATGCTCCTGACGATGAAGCTCAAAAGTTAGACAAGGAGCATGATGAAAATACATCATAAAGGGGGATACAAGCATCTGTTACTTATGAAAATAAGTACTCCAGATAGTTGCCAGCTGGCAACTTGTGCTACTTTTGATAGGATTGACAAAGTCAAAGAGAATGTTGACCGTAGATATTCATTGGAAAATCAAGATCGTGGATCTTTTTGTAACGGATTCCTCACCTTGTTCTATAAAAGGAGGTGGAATGCCTCGTTGTAAATATTCAAAACTTAATTGAAATCCGTTTGCTGAAACATTCAGAGCTCATTTCAAAGTTTTTGTATACATTTATATTTTGCATGCTTAATGAATGAGAAGACTGTGTCGATTACAATTCATAGTAAATCTTGAGTAATCAGTGTATGAATTCTGGATATATGTGGTGATTTGCTGCGTCCCTTGGAGTGCATGTCTACTTACATGTGTTGTCTTCATACAAATTCCTTTGAAGTTAGCATCAACTATATCTAGCTGTGGAATGTCCTGGTGAAAATATGGTTTGGTTTTTTTCTCTTCATGATAGTATCTGATATACGTGTGTTTCAAAAGCTAAAGGTTCAACTTTAATTAGAAGCATTTCTTTCAATTTGTTTTAAATTTCAGAGCATTTCACCCTCACAATTGCAAATAATTGATGATCTTAAGCAAATAACACAAATATGTGGACATCTCATAGATAACTGCAAATATTTAGCATATTTGAGGACAAAGCATGTATAATTGAAAATATCATGCAAAGATTGAAGTATTTCTGCATCATTTCATCAAATAACTATATAAAATGACTTCTCTGTAAAGAATCTTTGCAGGAGTATAGTCATGATGATGAACTTCACGTAAGGCCCCAAAATGGAAACAACAACTCACATTAACCTCTGAGTAACGTCAGATGATTAAGATCTAATCACCGGAGACTTGGGATCATGAATTCTCTGAATTCATCGTATCTTTCAAGATGAATAAAGGTTAATGTGTACTTTTATTCTATGCTTGTTTATGACTAACGTCATGACCAACATAAATTGGTGCTAGAAGGAAGGCCTAATCTGAAAGAAGACGCTCATCATCATTATTTTCAGGTTTGATGATGCAGAGAATAAGGTAGCCCCGAAAACATCTGTGAATTCCAAATATTGTCTAAATATTTACTGTGGCAAGCTTGTAGATGCTCGTTCTGTGTGAAGATTTCCAGATTTAACACAAATATTGCAAGCTTTACAGTAGATCATCATGAATTCATAAATATTAACCAATGTTAAGTAAATTTGTTCAAACTTTGAGAAGTTTTGCCTTATAAGCTTGATATCCTGTGGTCAGAGTCATTGTGCCCTAATATCACCTCATATTTGCAGTATCTTTGCAAATATTTCATAAATATATAGTTAGATCAGTCATCTGATCATAAATATTGTCTCATTCGGTGAAATTTAGTCGATATTTACAATCATCCTGTTAGTTTCCCTCCAAATTTGAGAAATCCTGGCTCACAGGATAAATACCAGGTCAAGATCCACCGGACATTTTGAGGAACTACCTGTTAGAGGCTTCAGGCCTAGGATTATTGATATTCATCACACTCCTGATTCCAGTGCATTAGGAACACCACCAAGACGTCTTCCTGTAACTCCTATTGGTCTTAATATACCTATAGGATCTCCTCAGGGTGTACCTTTAGTCCAACCTCAGCCAGTTATTCCTCAGGCTCAACCTCCCCCAGTCACAATGTCTTTCTTTGCAGCAGAGTCACCTTTAACCTTCACTGCATATCACGAGTTGCCAAAGAATCTGGATAAACTTTGTCCAAAATATCATCCTTATCAGGATGCTGATGATCATATCAGGACCTTTAAAGAAGCTTGTTGCAGAGCCAGGATAGAACATCAGGATGTAGTATGCAGATTATTTCCTTTTTCCTTAGGGGAAGATGTTTATAATTGGTTTATTAGAGAAGGCCTTTCTTGATAGATTCAAAGTTCCTATTGATCCATCTATGAATTACCACTTGTTTGCTACAATCAAAAGATTTAAGAATGAGCCTATTGCCAATTTTAATGCTAGGTTCCAGAAAATGCTATCCAAGTTAGTTGCTCCATATGTAGTGGCAGATGCTGCTACTAGGAGTATTTATTATTCAGCTCTGGATCCATTGACTTCCATGTTCATCAGGAGAACACACCCTAAAATCACTACCTTGACAGGAGCTTTTCAAGAGGCTATCAAAGTGAATCAACAACTAGTTCTTGCTCCTACTCCAAATATTGCTTTTCCCACACTGCTTGGCATGCATCCGCAATATCCTGCACAATATCCTACATCATATTCTACAAATTATCCTGCACAATATCCTAATGGAGCAGTGATACCTCCAGCAGTCATGCCTGCACCTTTGCAGGTACCTCCACTGAGTATTATGCCTCCTAATGGAAATGACCAACTGTCACAATATCCTGCACAGCCTCAGGCACCTCAGGGTATAGATCCCAATAACAATAACATTGGATCTTCATTCTTTAAGCCTCAGACTGAAAATGCAGTGGCTAAAGCTCAAGAAGAGAAGGAGGAGATCAAAGAAATCTCCGCTCAGTTAAGAAAGCTCACTACAGAAGTGACTCATTTGAAGAATCAGAATTTCTATTCCCAATCCAATCAGAATAGGAATTATGCCAATGACAGACCAAATTATCCTGACAGAGGATACAACAACAATAATTTTAACAATAATGGTGGAAATAACAAAAATCCTCAGAGACAGCCCAGAGTATGGAACTCCAGGCCAAAAAATGGCTCATTACCATCACCCCTGGATAATCAGCCTCCAGGTGAAGCCAAACAGACTACTAGAGTCAATCTTGCTGAGGTAGCCCTCACTAATTGGTGTAGGATCCACAATACAAATGCACATGTAGAATTAAACTGTCCACAATTTAGAATTGCTGCTAGCATCTTTCAGACTGAAGTGTCTAACACTTATGGAAATCCACCTCAGGTAGAGGGAAATGAAATTGTTCCATGTGGATATGATTCAGCCTTTGTGTTGGAAACTTATACAAATCAACCTCATCAGAGTTATAACCAGGAATGTGAAGAGTCTGCCTTAACTTTTGAAACAAATTGCGTTTTCCCTTTTGAGGATGAAAATGAGCCTGCAAGAGAACATGAAGAGGTGCATGCATACCAACAATAATACCCTGGCAAGCATAATTATAACTTGAGAAGTAGTGCCAACAGACCTACTGGTCCACTGACATCTTCCTTACCTCTAAACAACTTCAATACACCTCCTGATCCTAAAGCCAGCAATAACCTTGGGTTCCTTAAGGTAAATGCTCAATACTTGTCACCTCAGAACACAGGATCAAAGGTTGTAAATGCACCTCATGAATTTGATAAGTTGGTCAATTATCTGGCTGATGAAATGAAGAAAATTAAGATTAGCCTATCCCTGTCTGAGTTACTGAAAACTCCTGCCATCAAAAGGGCATTTATGAAATCATTAGATGATCCTGCTCCTAAAGAGGATAACCATCTTTTAGGTCAATCCAGTGGCAAAGATCATGTTGCCAGAGATAATACTACCAAACCTAAAGTGTCAGCTATAGTCCAAGCTGCAGAAACCTCCCACATGACATTGTATAGAGACAAAACTGAGTCACCTCCGTTCCTCCTTACCATAAGGATGTTCAACAAGAACCTGCACAACTGTCTGGTGGATTCAAGAGCTTCCACAA
The DNA here is from genome assembly GCA_027924645.1 of Cunninghamia lanceolata. Classification (NCBI taxonomy): domain Eukaryota; kingdom Viridiplantae; phylum Streptophyta; class Pinopsida; order Cupressales; family Cupressaceae; genus Cunninghamia; species Cunninghamia lanceolata. The sequence goes on from BSBN01000193.1 coordinate 15,911,518, forward strand.
ATGTTATGCCCTTGTCAATATGCAATGCATTAGGACTACATCCTGCCAGATCCCTGAAGAAGGTCACTCAATTAGACAAAACAGAAGTAAGTGTAGTAGGGGAGTTAACTCATATCCACATGCAGTTAGCATCTGATCCTAGAATCCAATATTACATTGATATTCAGGTAGTGGACATACCTGATACTTATGGGATGTTGCTTAGCCAAGACTGGTCCAAAACACTTAATGGATATATGTCCATAGATTTCAGTCACATGTGGTTACCATGGAAAGGTATACCAAACCAGATCAGGATTGATGCTGAGCCTAGAATGAAGCATATGATCATGGAGTACAACAGAACAAATGAGATCATGTACGTGGACGTGGAGCCTGGAGTTTACTCCATTAGGCCACAGACTATCAAAATAGAAGAGATCCTGATGCTTGACATTCGTCATCATCATGATGATAATCCTCTAGATGATGAAGTAACTGCAGAAGCTGATAATAACCCTGAAAATGAGAATGATGTAGATCACTTTAGAAATTTTGAGAGACATTTGTCTAGATAGATGGAACGGTGTAGGATACTAAATATACCAGCTAATGACATTTTACTTGATGGTTGGTGCAGATTACATAATGAGTCACATTTAGAAAAGACTTGTGAAGCATGCATAGATATGATGATGCTGGAGCAGACATGTAGTGAGGCATCATCATCATATTCCAAGGTAAGTCTTACATCTAATGATGATGATGATACTGATTCTTGTTTGTCTTCTACAGGAACAAAAAAGGTGACGAATCATGATGAAGATCATATACAGAGAACAGGAGAAATCCTAGTGTATGATCAGATAAATAGTGGAGAGAAAGAAAAGATCACCCCTGGGAGTGATTGTTTTGTAGAGCCAGATTATGAATTGTCTGATAAAGACAGAAGTAGTGAACTAAGTTCGAAGAATTTCTAACAAAAGAGATAGAGAAGATGACACAGCCTCATAGACTTCCCCAGGAGGCCTTGATTGAAGGTTGGTGTAGGTTGCATGAGGCACCTCACTCAAAAACAACCTGCTCACTATGTTTACACATTCTGAAAAGGCATACAACAGTAGATCTAGAAGATCATCCTCCTGCTGATGTGGAAAAGAAAATAGAAAAGCCATCAGGCTTACAAAAGAAAGGAAAGAAGAAACTTGAGGATGTTGAGATCCCTAAGTTAAAGTGGATATCAGGTGGAGCAGCCGCTAGAGTTGCCAAGAAAAAAGAGAGTTCAGCTAAACATCCTACTGAAGACAAACCCTGGATCCTGAGGTTTGATGGATTCAAGTCCAAGCAAGGTGCTGGGGTAGGAATTGACCTCATTGATCTATCTAGAAAATCTTATCTAGCAGCCTATAGATTATAGTTTCCCTGTACCAACAATGTAACAGAGTATGAGGCTTTGATCCATGGGATGCTGTTTGCTCACAAGAAAAAGGTGAAAATTTTGCATGTCTTCGGGGATTCAGAATTAGTTGTGAGGCAAGTGAGAGGAATTTATTCCTGTAACTACAAGAAGCTATCCAGCTACATACATCGTGTGTGGGACCTGATTGAAGACTTAGATGCCTTTAATATCACTCACGTGCCAAGAGAACAGAATCATAGGGCAGATGCACTTGCCCAGGCTGCCAGTACATTGGAGCCATTATCTATATCAGGTCTAAAGAGATTCTCAGTAGAACTAGTGTCAATACCTTCAATACCTGACAATGTGACCAACCTCCAGGTGTTTGACGATGATCAACACATTTTGGATTTCATCTCAAACAGAGATGTATTTGATGCCCAAATCATAGATGAGAATGGTATGGAAGATCATGTATGGGAAGAAGATGAGATATTAGAGTTACCCAGCAACAGGATTCCCAAAGGCATGATTGAATTAGAAAGAGCCTTTGATTTGGATAATATGCTGAAACAGAAGGATTTGCCCAAGGCAGATGGAGGTCAATATTCACAAGTGAATATTGGGCAAGGTGAAGACAAGAGGAATGTCTTGATAGGTAAAGTGTGCACACCAGAAGAGTTAGAGGGAATAACTCAGGCTCTTAAGGATTACATACATGTGATTGCATGGACTTATGATGAGCTGAAGACGTATGACACCTCAGTCATAACCCATACTATTCCCCTTAAGCCAGATGCCAAACCTTTCAGATAGAAGCAAAGGCCAGTCAATGCCTTGATTGAGCCCATAATCTTTGAAGAAGTCAAGAAGCTGTTAAGTGCCCGGATAATCTTTCTTGTAAGGCACTCCACCTGGGTTGCTAATCTAGTCCTGGTCAGAAAGAAAAATGGAGACATTAGGCTATGCGTAGATTTCAGGAACCTGAACAGAGCATCAGAAAAGGACAATTATCCCTTACCATCATTGGATGAGGTTCTGCAGATCGTGAATGGAGCTAAAATGATGTCCTTTCTGGATGGCTTCTCAGGATACAACCAAGTGATGGTTGATAAAATTGATAGATTGAAAACTGCCTTCACCACAAAGTGGGCGATATTTGCATATAGACGGATGCCATTTGGACTTATAAATGCTGGAGCTACATTCCAGCGAGCAATGCACATAGCCTTCAGAGGCTTGATAGGAAAATGTATAGTCATCTACATGGATGACTTAACAGTGTTCTCCAAGGAGAGAAGTGACAATGTAGCTGATCTCATAAATGTATTGAAAAAATGTGAAGAGTATGGCATATCACTGAACCCCAAGAAGTGCATATTCGGGGTGACAACAGGAAAGTTACTTGGCCACCTGATCACAGAGGATGGAATTATCATTGATCCTGACAGGGTGGAATCTATTATGAAGTTGCAACTTCTAGGAAGCAAGAAAGAGCTTAAGTCTTACTTTGGCAAGATAAACTTTGTGAGGAAGTTCAATATTGGCTTTGCTAAAATTGTCAGACCACTAAATGCCATGTTGAAAAAAGATGCACAGATTGAGTGGACACCAGAGGCCAAAGCTGCATTTGAAGATATAAAGAAAGCTATTTCTGATGCTCCTATCCTTATCAGTGCAGACTACACAAGATTTTTACATTTATTCATTTGCTTCAGAACACACCTTTGCAGCAGTGCTAACTCAGAGAAATGAAGAGAAAGAAGAAAAACCAATTGCTTTCATGAGCTGTCCTTTTAAGGATGCTGAACTGAGATATGTGGATGTTGAAAGACAAGCACTTGCATTAGTCAAGGCAGTAAAGAAGTTCAGGCATTATATACTGAGAAGCAAAGTAATTGCAGTAGTGCCTGATGCAGCAGTAAATATGCTATTGATGTAGAGTGAGCCTGGTAAAAAAAGAGCCAAATGAATTACTGTATTACAAGAGTATGACATGGAAATTACACCAATGAAACTAATAAGAGGACAGGCTCTGAGTCAAATGATATCTAAGATTGACCCAAACATCACTAGTCAGCAGTATGTTATCAATGAGAAGGATAACAAAGAATGGTATTTAGATATCAGACACATCCTGATCACTGGAAGGTGTCCTTCAAGAATGCAAGCTTCACAGAGAAGAGCCCTGAAAGTAAGATCACAAAATATATGATGAAGGGAGGAACCCTGTTCAAGAAAAATTATGAGGGAATATACCTGAGATGCTTAGAAAAGCCAGAAGCAAATAAGGTTCTATCAGAACTACATGATAAATTTGGAACGGTGCATGGATTAGCCTTGGCCACAACACATGCAATCCTTAGAGCAGGATATTATTGGCCCACAATTTTTAAAGACACAACTGAACATGTTAAGTGTTGTCATGTATGTCAGGTTGCTGCCAATAGAGAGAAATATGCTACACAACCCTTGCAGCCAGTGATGGAAGAGCGTCCATTTGCACAATGGGGGATGGATTTCATAGGATCAATCAATCCTCCATCATTCTCAGGCCATAGGTATGTACTAACAATTACTGACTATTGTATTAGATGGACTGAAGCGGTCAATAGCAAAACTTGTACTGTAGATGATGTTATTAAGTTTCTAGAAAGCAACATTGTTACCAGGTATGGAACTCCTTATGCTCTAGTAAGTGATAACGGTTCTGCTTTCACTTCAACCAAGTTATCAAGTTGGGCTTTTGATCATGGGATCATACTCAAGTTTTCATCCAACTATTATCCCCAAGGGAATGGATTAGCAGAATCCACCAATAAAAATTTGCTGAGTATCATAAGAAAATTAATAGAGAAGAACCCTAGGGAATGGAACTCATTTATGAAATATGCCTTATGGGTAGACAGAACTAGAATGAAAATTGCACTAGGAAACTCACCTTTTCACTTAGTATATGGGGTAGATCCTATCCTCCCTGTAAATTTGAAAATTCCTACCCTGCAGTTTGCCCAAGAGTACTTAGGCATAGACAATAAGCAAGAGGTCAGGTTGCTTCAGCTGATGCACCTGGAAGAGAAAAGGAGTCAAGCAATTGATCAATTTGCAAAACATCAGGCTGTTGTCAAACGCTGGTTTGACAAGAGAGCCAAAGTCAAAGCCTTCAGGATATCTAATTTAGTCCTGATCTGGGATAAAGCCCATGAGAGAAAAGGTGACCATGGTAAATTTGATAGATTATGGATAGGTCTCTTTCAAATTTCTGAGATACTAGGAGACATCACTTATAGGCTCAAGAACCTGACAGGTGAGGATGTCCCATTGCCAGTCAATGGACAATTCCTCAAACATTATTTTCAAGCCTGAGTGACTTCATGACAGTCATGTGTATTATATGTACATTTGTATAGTTGTTTGTATAGTGTTTTTGTTTGTCTTGTTTTGTTTGTTTGTTGAGTTTTGTTTTGGTTAGTCAAGATGATGCACTTCATCACCCCTGAAAATAACAAAATTGTTAGGATTCAAGTGATGAGATCAAATTTAGATATAGGTTATGATTCATTCTAAGAAGTAATCATGATCAGGTCTGTGATATCCTTTTATCAGGGTACCTTTTCTTGTTCAAGGTGAATCAATCACAATGAAACACCTAACAGCCTTGGGTCTGTTGAACACACAAGTATAGGTGTTAAGTGAAAAATCTAAAGGGACTCCCTTGCTACCAATACAATCTCCAACCTAAAGCTGCAAGTGACTATTCCTTGTACAAATGAGCTGACATGATGATATCAGATATAAAAAAAAGAATATGAACAATAAAATTAGGCCATCTAAGTAACTCTACCGGGGCTATAGACGCCTGCTGGCAGTGGGGCTCTACTTAGGGAGATTGTATAGATAACCTTGCCGGGGCTATGAACGCCTACTGGCAGCAAGGCTCTATCCAGGCCGGCTATGAGGGATGATCTCCAACTATGTAGTTTAACACCAGTTACTTATGTTTTCAACTTTCTTTCAAGATGAGGATAATTAATCATTTGCACACACTTGATCCTTTGTCAGCATTGTTACCACGATGAATTTTTATCATTCAGAAGATCATGATGCTTATGCTTAGAAAGAATTAGAATGCTATAGATGAATGTGATCACATTACTTGAATCATTGGAATTTTGATGTTTTCTTTGGTGGCAAGTTGTTGTGTGGTTACACAACACGCCCCATTTTGACTTGGCAAAACAGGGACCCAGCCTTTTGGCTTGTTTTGTGCTTTCCAGCGGTTTGGTAAAAGTAAGTCATGTGTTTTATCATGCAGAAGGAGGATGTGGTAAGTCATCATCATGACGTTAGTTTGTCAAAGTTCATATTTCATTTTAGTAACCTCATATTTAGAAAGAGCATTAAATTCCATGCAGGTTTGCCTTTTACATCACCCTGATATTCATCAGGATGTGAAAGTTATGAACGGTCAAAGTTTTGGTCAAACCTGATATTTGCAAGAGGAGGATCATATTTTGTAACATCAGTCATATTACCGAAGATCATCCTGACCTAAAACATCACCCGATAAATCATGCGGTCCAAATATCTGGACGTCAACTTTAGGTGATAGTCACCCTTACCCGTCAAATAGCCCTATATTTTGCGAGCATCATATTTCCTAATGTAACCCGATATTTCCCAATATCCTCCTGCCATGAAATATCACCCTAAGCCATTATTCTGATGACGTCATATGAGGCCGATAAACAAAGAAGCAAACATGACGATGACATAATCATCACATTTACTTAACGGGTGCATATTTTCTAAACATGATCCTGTTCGCATAACATGACGATGACGTCATCATGCCTTAGCGATATAGTAAACGAACATCTAGATGACGTCATCCCAATATCCCGAGAGGAAGAAAAGAATGACTTCGGTCATCATCATCATCTAAACATCACCTGATATTTTCAAATATCCTCCTGACGTTTAAAAGCAAGACCTAATGGCGCGAACATCACCCGATAGCTAAACATCCCCGATATTTTCAAATATCATCCTGCTGTTTAGATATCACCCCGCTCCTAATGCCACCATTAACATTAAATGCACGCCAAGGTGGTAGGTATTTCCCGTCGATCATTAAACCTGATGAAACACCTGGCGAAATCCTGAGTTTCCGTGCTAAGGATCAACGAATAAAATCTAATCTGTCAGACCCTTGCCCTAAATTTACCCTAATTGCAAGGTTAAAAGGTAAATCTAATGCCATTTTTACATTTACCTTGCAAAGAAATTACTTTTATAGAGCACTAGCTTCCATATCCTCGAACAGGCGATACCACGACGAGCGGAGTTTGCAGGCAGTAAGAAGTGCGCGATTATCAGCCGAATTAAAAACATTTTTTGGGAATTCACTGGTAAAAAGGAAATTTGCATAACCAGGTAAGTAATTGAAACCCTCATCCTGTTGCTTCTGCAAATTCAGGTATGATGTTGTAGGTTCTGGTTTATGCATCCCATGATAAGCTTATGCTGAATAAATGTAGTAGGCATGATGAATATTAAACATAAATTGTTATCTGCATGCATGAGAGAACCCATTGTAAGACAAAATTTTGTTAATTGCAGGCATCCATGGCTGACAAGAGGTGGGCTAAATGTGAGGTTGAATTCAAGAAGCCCATGTTTTCATCTCAGAGGGGCGTCCTGTTCAAATATGGCGCAATTACAGATACCCATCAGGGGAATACTAATTTGGAAGCCTGGTCAACTAAGCTGAATGATGAGAAGAATAGAAGTCCTGTGTTGGATGCCGTATTCATATCAGGAATGTGGAATGCCACCAGTTTCCTGTACTCCATGGAGTCTCTAGAGCTGGTTATCGAGTGTGCCCGGAACTACAACCCAGAGACTCGGCAAGTGATGAAGCATGGAAGGATATATACAGACCTATCCATCAAGGGTCTCTCCCAGACATTTGGACTGCCATTGGGCAGGAAGGTCAACAGTGTGGACCTGAAGAAATCAGAGAAAGGATATGAAAATAACAAGAAACAAGCTCAGAAAAACATGTACCAATGGAGGGCTGAGAACAGCACATAGCCTGCAGCTGCCAAACTTCCTGTGCACCTGTTCAAATATGATTTTAGTGATGAGTACCAATACATGATTGCACTATTGAGTAGAGTCACAGGCCAGCCTGATGCTGGTAGTTTTAAGGATTGGATGTATGGGGTGATCATGATGTGCATATATTCAGACATCAAGCCATTGTGGGGCCAACTAATAAGTGATGCTCTGCATGAACAGCTGATGAACCTAGGAGGTTCAAATTGTGCTTTCTATATGACGTCATACATTGTCTACTCCTGTGCTTACAAAGGTGCATTTGATGCACTGGTTATGGATGGAAAAGTCACAGGCACAATTAATGCTGTGCATATTTGGGATCATCATCCCCAGCTGCAAAGAGCCAATTACCTCCAAGATTACAAACCGGTAAATGATGCATTCTCTATGCATCTGGTCAGAACCATGGAGGAGGACAGAACAAAATGATTGAGCACGGAGGCTCAAGAGATAATCTACAGGCATGGAGCCTGGTATATACAATTTGCCACATTTTCCTACATGAGGATTGAGGGTTTTGAAGGCAATCCCCTCATGTTGCCAAGGTATCCCACTGATGCAGTGATACTGATGGAATTTATAAGGCAGAGCTCCACAATGTTGCAAGCATATAAGGATGCCCGGAAGCTGCCGCCAATTTTGTTTCCAGTTACCGTTGGGTGGTACATGTGTCCCGATTCAGAGAACATCAAGAAGGTGATGGTCACCTTGAATAAAATGAAGTTGCAGCCTTTTCCACTGATAAGATCATATGATCCTTATGGCAGGATGCAGAAAATAATAGGAAGGCCTATTCACCAAAGGCACCTAGAAGACTTTTGGGCTAACTGTGAAGATGAAGCAGAAGCAAGAAGAAGAAGATATCAAAGGCTAACACTGAATCAAATCAGAACCTTTGATTGCATCCCCATCCCTCAACAATTGAAGAAGGATGATGGCAGGATAATTGTAGATGAGTATGAGGAGAAGAAGATATATAATGATACCATCTCTGCACCTGACCTCACCATACAAGAGGACGTATCATTGGATCCCTTCATTGCCAGGACCATACAGCTAACCCAAGCCTGGGTTGATGAACAAATAGAGGCTTTAAAGAAGAAAGGTATTGCCATTACTGTGGACAACAAAAAGAAGGGGCAGGATATTCTTGATGGGGAGTATGATGACTTCATAAATGAGAAAAGAAATTCTAAGGGAGATAGACTCCCTCCACAACAACAACAGAGCAAAAGACCCCCAAGGGGCAAGAAAATAGATAATGAACCCAAAGGGGTTATTATTGAATGGGCAGTGTTCATAGGTGAAGAAGCAGCAGCATCAGGATCAGGATCAGGATCCGCATCACCTCCACGGACAAGAAAACAAAAATCCAAGAAGGATCAGGCAGCAGGGGTGGTAATTACTGAGACCCAAGAAGAGGGTCAATCCTCAAGAAAACCAGATGAAGAGGATATCCTCATGGAGGAAGAGCCTAAGGAAGAAGAGGCCCCGTTGTTATTCAAAAGAAAGAGAAGAGCTCCACAGGTGGTGGCATCTACCCCACCAAAGAGACCAAGAACCTCCATGAGAGGTGAAATAAGACAATCCCCTACATTGTTACAAGGGACAGGTAGTGAAGTGCATAGGGAACTTCAGTACATTGTTCCACTTCCTACCATCATCAAGATCAAGACTGAACTTGCAGAAGAGCAGATGAAAGAGACCTCCCAGGCACATGCAAAAGGTCACATCTCACTAGAGGAGACAATAAATTTGTCCGATGATGAAGTGGTGAAAGAAGTTGCATCACAAAAGATGGAAACCCTTGCTGCAGGTATGCAAATGACCCCTCATAAGACTCCAACAATGTAAACAATACTTGAGGAGATGAAGCAAGTGGAAGCTGAAAAGGAAAAGAGCCCAGAAAGGGTAGCCCAAGAAATGGGGCTAGACACACTGGTTGCACAGGTGACAAGTCCCGTAGTGGTAGATTTGACAGATAAACAGGATGCAAGTCCTGAACATCCAACAGGATCACCTGATAGAGGGAAACCTGCAGAAGAAGTGAAGATGGCAGAACCAGAGGGCCATACTTCAGAGATAAGTCAACAGGATCCATCAGTAGAGCCTACTATAGTGGAAGTTCAGGAAAAGAAGGCTAATGAGAAGGAGGTAATAAAAGATCCTGTTGTTGCAGTTCAAGAAATAAGTAGTATAGGTGCAGAACAAATTGTGGTTACAGAACCAACACCATCACCTAAAGAGGATTCCACAATATCCAGTGCGGTGGATGTACCTCAACAAGAAGAAGAAAAGGCAGAGGAAGATGAGGTAATGACAGAAAAGGATCATGATCATCATGTGGGCATAGCACAAGATCCTCCACCTCAGGAAGATGCTCCTCCAGAGAAAGAAGTTCCTCAACAGGAGGATGTGCCACAGGATCAACGTCAAAGCGAGCATCATGAAGAAGAACTAAGGAAATCACCTTCTCTATCACATCTGCTGATAGAAACAGGAGATAAAGGTGAACATCATGATGATGCAGAGAAACATGATCAGGTACCTCCGTGGTTGGAGAAAGAGGTAAATGCAGAGGTAGAATTTAAAATTCAAGAATTTGATGTATCTACCTTATTTTCTGAGAATATAATAAAACCAAAGAGGAAGGCTAGAATGACTTCGGCCATTAAGAGGGATCCAACAACTGGGAGAAGGACTGCACAGATTGTAGTACCTACTGTAGAGAAAGAAAAAAGTAAAATTACCTTAGATGAGTTTCAGATCCGCACAGTGGACTTAGGATTTGCCAATGAAGACCAAGAGAGTCAAGAAGGCAAAGATATTATTGATTCTTTAATTCAGAAGGTGAAAAGAGAGAAGGAGAAAAATAAGCAACACAAAGAGCACATTGCTCAATTGCATGCCTACATAAGAAGGCTGACTAATACTGAAGATACTACAACTGAACATGCAATCCCATTGACTGCTATTTCTCAAGAGGAGGTGAATAAATTAGATCTCATGAAACATGAGGCATCTGTACTAAGGAAATGGATGTTATCCACATTGGATAATGTAGAGGAAGTGGTAAAGGCCTCTTTGAAGAGGTGGAATACTCTTAGTGACTCCAAGTCAAGAGTAGATAAATTGCAGATGCAGACAGGCAAAAGGTCTTATAAATTGGAAAAGATATTAGACATCTTGGGAGAAATAAGGAGGATAAATCCTCAGTTGCTTATCAACAAACAGGTACTGAATAGTAATACTGCCTTGTTGGTTGATATATGGTATAAAGACATTCAATTTGAATGTGGAGTACTTAAAAGATGCAATAATAAACTGAGAGATATCAGCATGAAGTTGCATGATTTAATGTCTGTTGAGGCAGAAATGTTGGAAACACTGGAAGGAAAAGTGGAAGGGAAAGTAGAAAATCAAGATGAAGAGTTTGCCATCAAAGCTTTACACGGCAACTTCCAATCAGTAGCTGATGATCCACTTGTTCACTTGACAGAAGAAGTCATAGATAAAATAATGAGAATCAAAGTCAAGATGGAAAATTACAATGAGACGCTGCAAAACAGGAAAGACAAACTGGACAGCAGTAGACACAAATATGAGGCACACAAGCACGCCGTCATCAAAGCAAAAGTTCAGGATGGCAGAGAAATAGATAAAATTGTGCAAATGTATGAACAGGTCAGGAACAACATGCAGCCTCACATACGAGGTCATCATCATCAGGATGATGAAGGTTCAAAAAGTGATGCTCCTGATGATGAAGCTCAAAAGTCAGACAAGGAGCATGATGAAAATACATCATAAAGGGGGATACAAGCGTCCGTTACTTATGAAAATAAGTACTCCAGATATTTACCAGCTAGCAACTTGTGCTACTTTTGATAGGATTGACAAAGTTAAAGAGAATGTTGACCATAGATATTCACTGAAAAATCAAGATCGTGGATCTTTTTGTAACAGATTCCTCACCTTGTTCTATAAAAGGTGGTGGAATGCCTCATTGTAAATATTCAAAACTTAATTGAAATCCATCTGCTGAAACATTCAGAGCTCATTTCAAAGTTTTTGTATACATTTATATTTTGCATGCTTAATGAATGAGAAGACTGTGTCGATTACAATTCATAGTAAATCTTGAGTAATCAATGTAAGAATTCTGGATATATGTGGTGATTTGCTGCGTCCCTTGGAGTGCATGTCTACTTACATGTGTTGTCTTCATACAAATTCCTTTGAAGTTAGCATCAACTATATCTAGCTGTGGAATGTCCTGGTGAAAATATGGTTTGGGTTTCTTCTCTTCATGATAGTATCTGATATACATGTGGTTCAAAAGCTAAAGGTTCAACTTTAATTAGAAGCATTTCTTTCAATTTCTTTTAAATTTCAGAGCATTTCACTCTCACAATTGCAAATAATTGATGATCTTAAGCAAATAACACAAATATGTGGACATCTCGTAGATAACTGCAAATATTTAGCATATTTGAGGACAAAGCATGTATAATTGAAAATATCATGCAAAGATTGAAGTATTTCTGCATCATTTCATCAAATAACTGTATAAAATGACTTCTCTGTAAAGAATCTTTGCAGGAGTATAGTCATGATGATGAACTTCATGTAAGGCCCCAAAATGGAAACAACAACTCACATTAACCTCTGAGTAACGTCAGACGATTAAGACCTAATCACCGGAGACTTGGGATCATGAATTCTCTAAATTCATCGTATCTTTCAAGATGAATAAAGGTTAATGTGTACTATTTTTCTATGCTTGTTTATGACTAACATCATGACCAACACGAATATTTGCCAATTGGCGAATATCACTGATCGACCAAGTCAGAATTGGTGAATAAGTGACATCTAATAGGGTGGTCAAATCGCCTGGTTTTTATGTATTATCGGTCAAATTCATATCCATTCACCATCGATTTATTTTATGAGAATCAATGAAGTAAGATTTTTGCCATAACAAACTATGCATTTCAAATGGACCGACTAATATTTTCACTTGGAATTTCGGAAGCAAGTACTAAATCACCTATATATTTGCCAATACTATTAAAACAACATTGTGTATCGAGACACGTTTCACCGACTCCATGAAATGGTCGCTGTGCATGAGGACCCATTTCGCCAACCCCATTACATGGTCACTATGCGTGAGGGGCCATTTCACCAATTAAAATTTACAAGTAGTTGATTATGAGGGGCCATTTTGCCAATTTGCATGACACCTCCGTGCTAATCTTAGGGCCATATTCACCTTGGAAATTTCAATGTATGTAGTCCATCGAGGTTTGATTTGCCAACACTTAAATGTATTCCTTATATAATCACGTGGGATTCACCAAATCTTTTTGATATACCATATAGAATTCTTGCAGAATTTGCCAAATATGGAATGATATAAATACAATCGAAACTCTGATTTATTCTTACACATTTTGTTCAGTTCTAAACTTGTGACTTGTGAGCTCTCGATTCAGATTTCGGAAGTTGGAGTTGGCACCTTGAAGTTGATTGTAGGCAAAGTTACAAACTTACAATATAGGCATTCCTGCATTAGCAAATAGCAAGTTAGTGAAAACCTAAACTTAAAGGTGAGTGATCATTTCTTCATAGTATTAGTGTTTTAAGATTTCTTTATGGCTTTAGCCCTCTTCCATTCTTGATTCAATCTTAAAGAAGATATTTAGTAGGAATGGGATCTATATTCTATGAGTATGTCCTTAAATAAGAAGACATTTTTTCCAGCTTTTATTCGAAGTGGGAGATTAAGATGTCGAGCCGTAAGTGCGACAAGGGTAAGAATCCTCAGGGTGGTGAAGGGACTGGGAGGCCAACAAAATGTAGAAAAGGTGGAGTTAGTATACAGTCTTACTTTGGAACTGGCAATGTTTCTGATCCATTAAATCAAGATGGAGCTACACCATCAACTCTTGCACCAAATAATAATGAAGAAGCCATTCGCAATACCTCACCACCACTAGAAGGTGGGATTGCCATTGAGTTAAATGAGGATGGCAATACCGCAGAAGATATTCCAAGGGATACCCTAGTTAGCCAGAATGAGGATGGTAATACTGTAGAAGATGTTCCAAGGGATACCCTGGTTAGCCAGAATGAGGATGGCAATACTACAGAAGATGTTCCAAGGGATACCCTGGTTAGCCAGAATGAGGATGGCAATACCATAAAAGATGTTCCAAGGGATACCCTGGTTAAGTAGACTGAGGATGACAATATCACAAAAGATGTTCCAAGGGATACCCTGGTTAGCCAGAATGAGGATGGCAATACTGTAGAAGATGTTCTAAGGGATACCCTGGTTCGCCAGACTGAGGATGACAATACCGCAGAAGATGTTCCAAGGGATACCTCAATTAGCCATATTGAGATAATTGACTTGGATGAAAAAGAAAATGTTGGCGCTGTAGATGATGTTGGCAAGAAGAAAATAATTAAAGGAGAATGTAAAAGAGTCAAACTTCATTGCATTATCTTTAGATGAAGTTACTGTGGTAGATAATACTTCTTGGGTCTATATACATGTGTATACTGTAAAAGAACATGTACGCTGAGCTCATCTACTCTGTGTTCATAAAATGAAGGATAGTTCAACATCACAACATATATTTGAACTAGTTAAGAAGTCTTTGAATCAAATTGTAGGTATGGATGACTTGACAATTGCCAAAAAGTTGGTGTGTGTAGGAGATGATGGAGCTACAGTAATGCAAGGTCATAGGACCAGTCTTTGCACAAAATTACAAACTACTTGTGCACCATACATGCTTGCCATTCACTGCATGGCCCACATAATGAATTTAGCATTTAAAATTGTAAGCAAATTTCCTACAGTATCAAAAGTTGAAAATCTAGTCCGCGAGCTCCACGTATACTTTTGCCGAAGTCCCAATGCTTTGCAGAATTTCAAAATTTTGCTGAGGGAATAACAACAGGAAACAAGCTTCTTAAGAATGTTGATACCAAATGGATCTCCTTGCATGGACCAGCTCAACGAGTTCTTTCAGAATATCCATCCTTGATTGGAACAATGTATGAGCATCGCAACACAGTAGACAAAGCTCCTGACCTCTTACATAGGTTAAGCGATATAGAGACACTCTTAACTTTAGCTAGTCTTCTCCCCATGCTAGATGAAATGAACAATCTTGTGAAGAAAGCCCAAGACAGAACTATGTATATCTATGAGTGTAGCAAACTACGTAGAATGACATGCATGGCCCTCAATAATCTATATCTAGATCTAACTTCTCAAAGCCCAAATTTTCATAGGTGGCAGATAATTATAGATTTGAATCATCATGAAAATTATTTATAGTTTAATGCAAGTGGGGAGTTATGTGTCTTTGTACATGGATTTGAGATACCAATGCACCATTGTAAGATAGTCAGGTGCTCTATCAGAGAAGTACCTGTTAGAAAGGATGGTTTTGATGGCATTATTAAATATGTTAGTAGTAATTTGAAGGAAATTGCAAGCAATATTTCAACAGAGATTTATAATCAATTCCTTTGAGATGAAATACTTGATGCCATGTCTATTGTGTATCCTCAATTTTGGGTTCAAGGCCACCGAGATAGCCCAAGCATTTTTCATCAAAACGTAACTATGTTGACTGCACACTTTTCGAAAAGTGTAGAATGCAATGAACAATAAATAGAAGGAATTATAGATGGAAATAAGCTTAAAGGACAATGTAGTCAGTTTGCAAGAAGTATGATAGACTAGTTTAATGCCATGGAGAATCCCTTCGAAATGGGATCAATAACAAAGGCTTGGAAAAACTTGGGTCGGAGTGAAATATTGTGGGATTTGATATCAGAATATTTCAACCTTGCTAATTTATGTCAAACAATGATATTGGGTTCGGTAGAAGATGAGAGAGTTTTTAGTGCATTGGGATTTTTGAAATCAAAGATAAGAAACAAACTAGAGAAGAATTTGGAAAATTGCTTGAGGGTGTTAGGAAGTGCGTATAATGTCAAAAAATTTCCTTATGAAAGGGCACTTACAATCTGGAAGTCCATATGTGAAAGAAGAGGGTTGTGAAACTCTTCAAGTTCAAACGTTGGTAGTGGTGGGACAAATGACAGTGACACAATGATGGATGAATTTGACTTTGGGACTCAGACTCAAGATGAAGAAAATGAAGACTAGACTCAGAATCAAGACGACTCTTTTTCTTTTTCTAAACGTTAGTTTGAGGATCCTGACTTGATTTGGGAAATGGAAGTGAATTAGCAGTTTTTAGGTATTTATACTGCATTTCATGAATTATATTCCAAAACTATAGTTGATGATATTTTAAATTTGTATTCCTTGAAATTGTGAGTCAAATTGAATACATTAACATATTATTAATTATTTCATATTTTAATTGTGTCATACTGATAAGTTTTACATGTACTTAGTGATTCATCATTCAACTCAATGCTTAATATTTCCTTGCTAAAGTTTATTTGTGCATAAAACATAAAATTTGCAGTAAAGTAGAATTTTGGTTTTTGATATGATATGGTAAATAAAATTAATTTAACATATTAACAATAGTAGGATATAGAACAATGAACATCAGTAATCGTTGAATGTGTATTTAGTAGTTGAAACCAGAGTTTATTTTCAATTGATAAATTAAATAATACAGATAATTAAACATCAACACATTACTCAATTTGAATTTTCTATTGATTTTTAAATGAAAGAGTACATAGAGGCAATGGAAACTCTTGCTCAAGAGTCAAAGACAACTCTGCACAGAGCTGAGTTGGAACTCAGAAAGTTGAAACTCATAATATCAATATCAAATCATTCTAACAATTTTTTTAGCAAATTCCACTGTTTAGGTGGTGGAATTGTCATTTCTTCTAGCTGATGTTGTCTGACTTGAATTTTTGTTAACAATGTATGATCAAATTTTAATTTGGATCCTGGGTCTGACTTGAATGTTTCAGCCAAATATACATTCAAGAGTATTAGTTGTTTGATGAAATCCAAAACGTTCGCCTCATTTGCGTTCCCAAGAAACTGGTCCAAATCAATCTTCCTTGCATCCTCCATCTTCTTTTTGAAATTATCCTTTCCAATGAATCGGTCATTTGTGTCAAAACCCTGTGGTAAACCAAGCTTTGTCAAGTTCCTTACCTTTTCATCCTCATTCTTAATCTTTGTTGCAGCCTCAATCATAAATTCTGTTGTTTCATGCATTCTTGAACACTGTTTAATGATAGATGTCACCTTCATTGCGGCTTCAATTTGATTAGTAATGCCTTTTAAAATCAATTCATTGTCACTGGCTTTGTAGACTGTTTCTAGAACTTGATTTGCAGATTTCTCTTCTGCCTATAGTTGCAGATTTGTGTTGTCCATTAACTATTTGCTCAGCTTATCAAAATGTAGTCTCATGGCATCAATGACTTGAAAGAATTCACACAATTGATCAAACCTCTGCATTATTTCTTCCCAAATCTTTTGTTTCATGTGCCTGATTGTTTGTCTACAAAATCCAGTTAACTTTTTTTGACAAGATTTTATTTCATTTTTTGCTTCCATAAGTTGTGCGGCCAATGTTCCATTTTTTTGCCTCTCTTTCTCTAATTTTTGTTCCCACTGTTCATTTGCTTTCCCAATGCTTTGTCTTAATTTTTTTAAAGTGGATTTTTCCTCATTATATTTCTTTTTGATCTCATCTAACTCTTGCTTCAGTCCATTCAATTCCACCTCTGTTTGTTTATCCTCTTTGCTTGTTGATGTAGAGGCAGATTTTTTTATTCTTTTTTCTAATTCATTGCTCTTGTTCTCTGTTGCTTTCCTCTTTGCTTCCTCATTTGCTAAATCTGCCTGTATTTTTTCTATTTGATTCTGCAACTTTTTTTCTCTCTATCATGCTTTAGCAATGATGTATACACCAATTCATTGCTCTTCTTTGATATATTAATTTTGTCAGTATTTTTTAATCCAAAAAAATCAAATTGCAAACTGCTCACCTGAAATTCAGATCGATCCATCCAATTTTCTGGTTTGTTTTGAACTGTGGGAACAACAAATGTGTACTCCATGATTTCTGTATTTGTGTCAAATGTGGGTAATATCATGGTTGTTGCAGGATCTAAAGTTACAACAGACACACTCTCCATCAGTTGCTTCTTATCCTTTTTATACAATTCTGATTTCTTTTTAAACTCTTGAATGTAATCAAAACCCAGGGACACAGGAATAAGGGAATGCTTGAATGGTGGAGGAATAGGAGTACTTGCAATTTCTGTTATAGCCACACTAATTGGGGGAGTGCCTGGAAATAATTCCTTTGTAGTGGAATTGGTAGTTGGACTTGGACCTGCCATAATCCTTTGTCTCTTCTATGTCCCTTGATCACTGAGTGTTTGTGTGGTATCTTGTATTGGTGTCCTCTTGTGTGTAACTTGTTGTTGGACTTGTTGTTGTAGCACATGTTGACTAAGTTCTCCACTAGTGGCAGTGCCGATCGCACTAGGCTCTCCACCATGGGCATGTCCAAGTTGTGATTGCATCTGACCATGAGGATTAGGATTTGAATATGTAACAAATTCAATTCTTCTAGTTCTACTTGTATGACCTTGGTGTATTTTATCAGCTGATTCAACTCCAAGGCCTCTTTTATCAAATGGCTTTCTGGCAGTGGTGACTACATCTATTGGATTCCAAATGCCTTGTCCTTGGGACCCCAAACCACCACCTTGATAACCCAACTTTTCTGCTATGACTGCTCTTGAAGTATATGATTTTTTTGTGTTATGACTTAAACCAGGTTTGTAAATGCTTTGTTCATCCCTATCATCATCAGGTTCATCATCTCTATCACTTTCAGTTTCTTCAACTTCACATTCATTGGGATGCTCTATATTCCACAATTTGCTAAACTCTTCATCTTCATCGATTTCTCCATAGTCTTCATCAGTTCTCAGTTCACCTAGATCCTTCCTCATAGACCAAAATGCAGCAATTTTTTATCATGTCCAAGATTTTTTTGTAACAAAATCATCTAGATAATATGGCATTTTTTCTCTAATAGATGGTTTATCACTTTTTCTATAAAAATTGTTGTACCTCCTGATTTCATTCTCTATTGGTGCTCCTGTATTTTGGACCTAGTGCAATGCCATAACTTCTGTTGACAACTGTTCAAAAGAAATACCTTTCTCAGCAGTAGTTTTCTCCATTGCAATTTTGATCTCATCCCAGGAATCCTTTTTCTCAAGTTTTCAGTTAAGTGTTTACATTGATGTTGAATTCTACTTGCAACATTCCTATTGGCCACAATCATTGTTTTAATGGTGTCACATGGATCATACTACCAGTGATAGACAACATCAAAATTAAAAAAATTCAAAAGATCTTGTGCCACCTTAAATGCTTTTCTCTCAAATGTGAACCCTCCACATGAAAAAGGTAAGGAAGGAAATAAGGTCTTCTTTTGCTGACCAACAAAGTGTAGTTCATCAGTACTCTGCATCTGCCTTACTTAGTCCAATGCAAAAACCCTTTTTGTCACATGTATTGGAAGTTTGTATGGCTCTACTTTTGATCCATAAAATCTTAGCACAGTATATTCTTCCAATAAGTACCAATCAGCCAATTGTATTTCTTTTCCTAGTTGAATGAAATCTCTACATGATATAGGCAATCTAGGCATTGGACTATTTGTAATTGCTTGATGCAATGGAGCCAAAAAGTAGTCTACAAAATGATTGTAGTTCCTTCGAGAATCATGCATCCTTATCTTAGTGGTCCAATCATATACTAGAGCCATTTTATTTTCCATAACATTGCTATAGGGCTGAATCTAAAGCTTGTTGTTCTGAAACATTCCACTAAATTTGAATAGAAAAAAATAGCACAAGTATATTGTGAACCTAAATGTCTTGGTGGAACCTCCTTTAATCATTTAAAATTGTTTATGCATGGATTCTACAATGTGCTCAATAAATTTATATTTGACATGTACACCATTACCATAATGGATATTATATACCATTTCAAGGAGGCTTGCATCCACTTCCCAATTGCTATCCAGTCCGAGGCAAAATGCTAGCATGGAAATAGTATCCTGAGCCCATGATTTAAAAATTTTCAAAGGATAAGGAGACTTATGGTTATCTTTCAAGATGTTTTTTTCTTCAACTATTTTATTTAGGAAAGAATTCTTGCTCCTTTCATCCACTGCTTCATAATCACTAGGTCAATGTGGACGTCTCCAAATTCTTGGGTTGTAAACCCCAACACTTTTCCAAATTCTTCTGCATTAATGGATAAAATTTCTTCTTTGGTATCCTTATTTACAATTGCTCTTTTGTTACCATCATAATTGTGGGTACAGATCATGATAAATTCTAGGCAAGGGAAAACCTCATGTAACATCATGCACCCTAATCCAGTTACCCATGGTGCATTGATACTATCAACTTTCTTTTTATTGGCGGCCTTATTCTCACATGAAAATTTGAGTTTTGAGGTAAATCTACCATACATGTTAGGATCATAATAATCATGGTATTCATCAGTCAAACCTGAGGTTTTCAGCAATTCAAAATAATCTATTTTTTTATCTGTACTTGCTTTGCCTTTCCCAAAAACTTTGTCTGGTCTACTAGTGGTGGTAGACATGCTTATATAGTGTGAAAATTTTCTTAAGTCTCTCAACCCTAAATGCAAAGTTCGACAAAATAATATTTTAAGAAAAAAGTTTGACAAAATAAGATTTTAAGGAACGATGAAACGTAACCTAGGGTTTCTATGTTTTGTCTTATCGGCTTTGTTGGAAATGGCACTACAATGAGCAATTTGAAATCTCCCTAGTGCACTACAATGAGCAATATGAAATCTCCCCGATGCCCTATGTGCTGACCCTCTCGGCTCTCACTTAAAAATAAAATCACTTAGCAGTAAAAAGTAGAAACTAGAAAGTTTGCTTTTTTTATGAAGTGACTTTTTTAGTGAATGAAACATTAAGTCAAGTTTCAACATGTCGCTATTAGTACATGTCTGACAACTGTCCTGCATTGACAGCTCACATCAATCTCTAAACCATTGATCTTTGTAAATCTAAGGGTTTAGGGTGATTTCAGAGATTTAAGTTCACAAGCCTAGCGTTCTGTGCATTTCATTCTGGAATGAAACTAGAACCATCCATCAAATGTTCATTGAACGATGAGTATTTTATGATATAAACAATAAACATAATCTTCATTTCTTCATTCATTTAATTACAGTCACACTTTTCATTTAATTACATTATGTGAGGGTAAAAATGGGATTAATCAATTGAATAACAAAAACTCAAACATCAATAGAATATGAAGGAAAAAAAGGATTTAATAATAACAAAGCAATATTTACAACCTTTACCTTTCGTCTTCCATTGCTTGCCTATTTGTTCTTGATCTTGATAATGATGAAGCCCTCACAAGCGTATGCTCCCTTGCTTGTTGAAGATGACAAGAATAGAATGACTATGATACTTTGTGTGATTGAAGATGAGCTTCAACACACTAGTGAAAAGGAGGATATGAAGTGCTATGGAGATGGGGGTGCCAAAGGTGCGCTAGTGTTTCTACAGCATAATTTTACTCAAGCGATGGATATTTTCAAATGAAGAAGAGGGTTGTATTTATAGCATTGGGTGAGGGAAGATCAATGGTTGAGAAGAAATGAGAAGATCAACGGAGGAGGATAGTTGAGGAACATGCAACAAATAGAAGAAAGACATGTGTCATTCAAAGAGAAGCTTTGTTGAGTTAACTGCCTTGTTGTTGAGGATGAGTTTTGGTTTTCTTAAATTAGAATATATTTTTCTAATTTAAGAGCAAGTTTGGTTTAAAGTTGCTTTAAAACTGCTTTTGCTTTTGTAGCTCAGCTTTCGCTTTTGTATGACAAGAGGAATTTTATTTTTAGAAGATAAGAAAGCATAATTAAATAAATAGATTTATTTAATTATTTTGTAGATAATTTGGAGGAATAAATAAAATATAAAAATATATTTTATTTTGTGGAGATTTTAGATTTTATTTAAATTTGGAAGAATAAAAGATTTTAATTAAATAATTAAAATTATTTAATTATTTAGAGGAATGAAGTTGATGTAGATGAATTTAATTAATTAAATAAATGTAATTTATTTAATTAAATGAGAGGAGATGAATCAAACAAATAAATAAATTTATTTATTTATTGATAGAAGAATGTGAATATGAAATAAATATTAAAAATATTTATTTAAGTAGAGTCATGTCATTTTTAGGTGTATACATTTTGCCCCTCTTTGATGCAATGTGTTTTATCACATTGTTTCAAAGAATAAGTTTTTCTAAAAAAAATGACACATGCCTTAGTTTTCCCCTAGTACAAGTTTAATGACGATAGGATGCCCCCTCGGGAGATTGGACAAGAAGAAGGCAGAAGTGCATGAGACAAACAATCTCACGATGAAGAAGAGGAGAAACAGGAGAAGAAATGGTTGGATGCAGAAGAAAGATGGTGAATGATATGTGATGCAAGATAAAATGATAACACACACAAGCAAGTAAGCAAGTATGCACAAATGATACAAGGACAAACAAGGTATTGCCCCTGTCGAGCGGTAAACCAAGGATATAGATCGATGATGTCTGGTTTCAGGAATGAAACATGTCGTATAAGACTCCTGGTCTGGTTTTGACAATGCAACATCCTATCTAAGACATTTGATATGATAACAATATACGACAGTGTTGTCATGGTGGGGAATGATATATCCCTAGAGCAACACGAAGGATAGTTATGACTGATTGATATGGTTTATGACAAGATTAGGATCAAGACCACTGATTGTGATTAGATCATTTGACAAGATTGGCTTGACTCAATTGGTATGGATTAAGGATAGACTTGCATTTTGATCACTGCTTGGATTGATAGCTAGAACTATTGATTAGAGATATGAAGACAGATGGAAATTTGATCGATAGAAGAAATTTGATTTAAGGACTGACAAGCTGCTGTAGGATTTTCTTATTGCATGGGATATGGATATGGATATGGATACGGCTATGCAATGTAAGTGGATACATAATGGATATGGATATTTGTCATCTTGATGTTACGAGTATTTTGAAGTGCTTTGTTTCATCATTGGGCTTTTAAAATGTTGTAAGAAAATACAAGCATCTAGGTATAATTAGACCGAGATGACCTGAGTATCGCTTACATGGATTTTGATTTAGCAAGTTAATACAAGCATCTAGGTATAATTGAACCGAGATGACCTGAGTATTTCTTGCATTTCAACAGACAAGGATTGCCCCTTTTTATGTTCAAACCTCCGAAGTCCTCGATGATCTTTTGTTGATCATGTCGTTAGACAAAAGTCGTCACATTACTAAAGGTTGATCCAAAAACAACAAACAAAGAAAAAGATTATGCCCCCATCATAGCATCTCTAGCTTTTGGCATCCTTGAGTAGCATAGGAAGACATAATGACAAAAATCTAAGACTTTGTAAGTTAACCTGTTCACAAAACATTCTTGCAGTAGATGTGTCTTTTTGCCATAATTGATATAGAATTAGCTTGAGTGTTTCGGTATGGCGCGCTGCTTTGTTTAGGACAGGTTGATGTTCTGTGTCAATACTTTTTTTTGGAAATGTGTTTTACTGCACGTGCTTTGCCTGGTGAAAGGTGCAGATGTGGACAGATTGGAGGATAGGCGATAAGGTAGGGAATGGATGGGTAGCGGAGCCTCGGGGGCACATTGAAAATGGCCTTGCCTACGTGATAGCTCAGAGGTGACGTAGTTCAGGGTGAACCTGATGGACCTAAAATATGGATCGGATGAGACATGATATGAAACAGATATGGATCAGATACAGAATAGATATGGATCAGATATGGAACAGATAACATTGATGACAGAGGCTATGCTAGGCTGACACCGTGGACAAGATACTGGACAAGAATTTTGGTTAGCCTTAATGCTAGATACTGATGACAAGGGAAACACCATGGATAGGTAGATGGATGGAAGATAGTAGATACAGATGGTTAGGTAGAAGGAAACATGGATGTGATCTCCAAGGACTATGCCGCATAAGAATAACGTGCCCCAATGTAGGTAGAATACTTAGGATTTTCATGACAATGCTTAAGACGAAGGAGGAGGATGAGAGGATAATGAAGGATTTGTGTGGTTTGGAGGGATAAGGTATGCCAAGAGACATCTAAAACATTTGTCAGCATTATACCCCCAATCTTTATCGAGACCAAAGAAAGATAGAGGAATGGAAGATTAGGATGGATGGACTGGACAATATAGGTATGTAATGGATAGAGGAATAGGATAGGAAATGGTACGGAAGGAAACTGATAGGAGAAGGGTGATATGTCGATGATACAAGGTGCGCCAAAGTGTGGGTGACTTAGGAGATCAACTTTACACATGATGCTTGTTCACCAGGTTTTCATCATGGTACCTAGCCAAGGCGCCTGTTTGCCAAGTTTTCACCATTAGACGAAGGGATTTCTCTTTACTCTTTTTTTTTTTGAATATTTAGATAGGAGAAGGTGGATATGGAGAAGAAGAGACTCAAGTATCTAGTTCCTTGAAAGGTGATAGTCTTGCTAGATAGATGCTATCTAATGGACCATGTCAAGTGTGCTCATCGATGTTGGTATGGAATTGCATGAAGGTGAGATATGGAGAAGGTAGATATTGGATAATGGAAGGTGCAGTAGTGGATGATGATGCAAAATACAAAAAGACTTATGTAAGGATGGAAGGGAATCATGACCAACGGTTGCACATACCATGATAAACATTGAAGCTGGTGGTGGGAAAGTAGTGTAGGAAGCAACGGAGACTTTTACTTGTGGATGAAAAATTTAGGTATGTAGGGATCCCCATAGACTGAGTATTTTTTTGATTTTTGCTTGCCATGTGGGATGGAAGAATTTGAGACTTTTGGATGGAATGTGAGAAATTCTTGAGAGGTAGATGCCTCATGTAACTTGAGGGCTTTTTGCTTAGGTACCCAAACTATTTTGTTTTTAGATAGTACTTGTGAATGTATGGGTTTGGGTGTATGCAGCATTTGTGCATCTTTTGGAGTAATCATTTGTTGGATGCAGACCCACACCTTTTTCAGTTTGGCATTGAGGTGTATAGGTGTATGCAGCTTTTGATATGGATAATTCTTTGATTCTTGGCTTTTGTATCCTAGGTCATGAGGACACTTAGGATTTTTGACTTGAGAGGTAGAGGCATCCAAATTTTTGCTATTGAATTATCTTGGGATGGTGGAAATGGGGTAGGTGGAAGCTCTTTGTGTAGACAACATGTGCATTTGTTGGCCATGATTGGGATTGTTAGAGGATTTATAGATGGATGAATGAGGTGTTGGAAGAAGTGGTGGTAAAATGTATGGAGGGATATTAGGAGTTGGAAGTAGTGGAGGTAGATTGGATGGTGGAAGGTGGATGGTCACATGCTTTTGATGATTATAGGATGACGGAGGTGGAATGGTGACATATGTTTTGGGGTTATGATAGGGTTTGCGATGAAAAGTGGGGGATTTAGGAGTGGAGGAAGTACCAACATTTCGAGATTGTTCACCTTGTGGTGTGTATCCAAGGCCATATGAAGGAAGAGGAACATTGACATGGATGGGCTCCAAAATACCTTGTTCGTGAAGACCTAAGCCTTTACCTTGATAGTTCATATGTTGGAGTATGCAGTGGACAATGGGATTATGTGTAGGTGGAACACTAGACACAAGTTCTTTATTGGATGGAGACAATGAGGTAGAGGATAATGGTTGCTAGTGTTCTAAGGAGGAACATTCATGCATGAAGGTAGTAAGCCCAAGGATATAGGATGAAGGATTTGTAGCTTGGTCAATAATGGATGGTGAAGGATCAATCGAAACTTGATCATCATTATGCTCTTTAGGATCTAAGTTATTGGATTGATCATTCATGTGCACTTGGGAGGCAAGTGTCTCATCAGAGGAAGCGAAAGTTGTTGGATCATGGATAGGACTAGATGGAAGATGGATAGGAGTAATGGAGGTTTCTTGCTCATGAATGGGTATGGGATCAAGTTGTTCATGTGTAGGTTCTTCATCAACGATAGTATCTTGATCATAGAAAAGATATAAGTTATGGATGGGCATGGGATCAAGTTGTTCATGGAAAGCTTCTTCATAAAAGGTAGTATCTTGATCATAGAAGAGATATAGGTTATGGATGGGTTGGAATTGGATTTCTTCTTCAAGTATAGGATCAAGTTGCTCATGGATAACTTCATCATAGGGATTATCTTGATTGTGGAGGAGATATATGTTATGAATAGATTGGAATTGGATGGGGGTGTTTTGATCTTGATTTAGACAAAGGGTGGATGTTTTCACATGCTCTAAGGTGTTCTCTTGACATAGCTCTTGGTCTTCTTGAATGGAAGCAGATAGATCTTGGATAGCTTCTTGGTTGACAATATGGATGTTTGGTGGACCTTGACTTTGGTTCATGGTAGGAGGTCCTTCGATAAGCTCAAGGGGTTGCGGATGACATGAAGGGGTTGTAGGATTTGACATGTTATTAGAAGAATCTTTTGTAAGGTCAAGGACTAGATTTTGGGGACATGGTTGACTCTCTGCTAATAGTCCTTGGATCACATCCTTCGTAGGTGTAGGAGTACATGGATGAGGTGATGGATGAGTGGATTTTGGAATTCTCCATAGCTTTTCTTGTGTTGCACATCTTTCCCAAAAACATCCAAGAATTTTTTGTTTGTCAGTTTAGATGGTGGGGAACTGAGGTCGGTCTTGGTGTAGAACCGATATGCTTTGGGATATGTGTTCTAGGAGGTGGTAAAGGAAGACTAGTACACAGAGTGGTATATAATTTTTGACTTGAGGTGGTGCTTGCTTTGTCAATAGTATCATTAAGATAGGAAAAGAAGGTATGATTTTGGTACGAGGTGTAGCTTGTACCGGCACGTTCAACTTGCAAGATTGCCATTTCTTGTTGTAAGACTTGGATTTGTTGAGAAATTGCTACACAATCTTGGGGCGAGGGAGCTAAGTTTATTTGCAATTACAGATATTGGATTTTCTGAGCAATATATTATGATTGTTTTGTCATCTCTATAGAAATTGACACAAGACCAGAAAAGCTTACTGTGATAGATATGCAGCAGTAAATGTGCCGTAACAGAGTGCAAATGCGCCACAAGTCAAGGCAAATGCACAACAAGTGTATGCAAATGCACTGCAAGTTGAGGCAAATGTGTTGTTCTAGTTTTTGGTTTAGATTTTGTAGAATTTTGGAACATTTTTCAAGATTTTTCTGTTTTTGGTTTGAAAACTTGGTCTTTTCTTGGATGTTGAGCTTCAATAATGCAAAGACATAGCAAACACAAAAGTTTTTATGATTTTATCTTTTGTTATTTTTTTATATTTTTGGACTATTTTAACTCAAAAAAAACTACACCCTAGGCTGGATAGGACAATATTTGTTGAATCCTCTAGCTATGCATATTCAAAGTGTGTAGCTCCAAGATCTGGTAGCACCAGCTCCCCTCCACAGTACTCACTTCTCACGCATACCAGATCCAAGTTTCCTTAGGCTCGTACCCCCACCAAACCATAGGATTGTCCCTACTACCTCTACTAAGAATCACATGAATCAAGGTTGCTTCAAGAGCTCTGCCCTTTGTGTCAACAAATAGGGGTTTTTGGTATACTACACAAGTGGTTCGTAGTCAAGGCAACCGTTCGAGTGGTTACACGTGTGGTAGCACTACTCTCTATTATGGAGTCTCCTAGCCTCTAAGGGTTACGCCTTAGAGGGTTTTGGGGGAGGTTGGCCATCAGTGTAACACAACAACACTCGTTGCAGGAGGTTTTCACCTCAAGTACAATTTATTTTAAGTGGCTTGGTAGGGCTTGGCTTTAGCCTGTTACCACTTAGGGTCATTCCCACTTGGACAGGCGAGCATTGTCATGCCCACATTTCCCATGCGGTCACAACACACAACACATGTGTCATGTCCACATGCACCATGTGGTCATGACATGAAATACCAAAAATTTTCCCACGCTTCCCTAGCAATCCCCTTGCACGCATAGGTGTGCTCGGTGGCGTATGCTTAAGGCGAAAACAATACAGTTGACGGTGGTGTACCAAGTACATGTGCGTACACCCTACGCAAGGAAACACGTGGTTTCCTGACTTAGGTTAATCTCACAAATTATATTTGAACAACAATTGTTTTAGGTGATAGATCATTTTTCAGCAAAGCACGATCATCTGATTCTTCTTTCCATTTTTTGGAATTTAATATTAATTTCTCCTCCTTCAGACTTAGCATTTTCAACCAAGCCTGTTCATTTGCCCTCTCTTCCTTTTCTTGAAATTTAATTTTGATTGTATTTCTATCTCATTCCCCTTCCTGTTGTGCAAGATCTTCTTATGTTATCCTATTTTTTTCTTCATATTCTTTATCGAACAACAATAACACTACATCCTTTACATTATTCCTAATTTCTTGGTAAACCAGATCACTTACAAAGGGTTGGCTAACTTCACTCGACTCAGTCCCCCTAGGGTTCTGCTCTAGGTTTTAGTTCAACGTTTGAATTAATTTTAATAATCAACCTGTTCCTAAACAGGATTAACGGTAGGTTAAACTTACTTAGTTCTCTTAGCCCTGTTCAGAAATGCCGCGCATTTTCTCCTCTTTGTTTTCCAAGGTTAGCTGTTCTTTCTCTTTCTCTCTCTTTTTTTTTCAATTGGATGTTTATTCTCTAAATCTACAGTTGAGTTTAAAATGGCCACTCATGGAATGCCTGTGATGGCTTGTTTGCGTTTATTTTCAGTGTCCTTTGTAAATGAAGGGATCATACTTTCCTCTTCATTTTCCTGTCATTTAATTTGGGATAATTGTTAAAACTTCCAAGAAACTCTTCCTTAAAATTAAAATATATTTACCTATGCTCTTTTTAAATTGTAATTGTATAAACAGTGTATTTCCAAATTGCAACTCTGAGTTTAAACATCTATTCAATTCGTATTATACATTATGCATAAATAAATCCCACTTTCCTCGATTAAAATTTCTATTTCAAGTCAAATGTTTTAAACTACATATAGTTTGCCTTCAAATGAATAGTGAATAGTAAAAGTAAATAGTGAATAGTAAAAATAAATAGTGATTAGTGGAAAGTGAATAGTAAATAGTGAAAAGTGAATAGTGAAAGTAAATAGTGAAATGGTCCCCATCCTAGGAAGAGACCCTCAAGGTGGCGGTAATTTCAAAAGCAATACTGCAACCCAAATTTCATTTCTTTCATGGTAACAAAATTACAACTTGACTTATAACAAAATTTAAAACTAATATTTCTACTAAGCTTGCACAGAAATAATATTTTTACAAATTTAATTAAGACATCAACTAACTCTCAACTTTGCAAGTAGGAGAAGAAGGAACTAGACAATTTTAATATCCTATTAAAACAAATTTTCTTTTCCTCTTCTCATTTCTAAATGGTAAAACTTAATGAATTGTAAAATCACAACTAACAACACATTAAGGGAGGATTTTCTCACAACTCCAAAATACCAAATTATACAATGAAAGAGAGAGAATGTTCCCCTCTTGTAAAATCAACAAGGATGAAGCTATTAAAAGACCAAGCTCCCTTAAGAGTAAAGAAAAATAAAATATTTCCCAAAACAGGAAAACTCTTCAACTCCACTTTAAGCTCCATGAAAACCTGCATGACACACAAGGGAAGAAAACACCACACAAGCTGCTCTCCTCCCTACCGTAGACCTGCAAGAGGGTCACCCCTGAGCTAGGGAGATCATCCACACACCTAGGGGATTCAACACCACTTCACAACAAGATAAACACAACACACCAAAACACAAATACACCCATAGATATTTACACAACACAAAACTCATCCACTGTGAGTTTAAAGAGGGGTAGGAGAGTGGACACACTCAACTCTAGAGTGTCACCCTTCAATTAAATTTCAACACAATTTCCTTCTCATGGCCTCAAGCCAATTTGCCAACAAAGATTCTAAGGAGTTCATATTTTGACTCTCAAGTTAAATAACACAATTTCTCAAAGTCACACAAATGCCCTCAAAGCTTTCAACATCCCAAAAGAAACAAGGCATGCTCTCGAGGAGGATCACTCCTCCCCTACCCCACACTTGATGAGCATTTCTCCCACGTGGAAGAAGCTCTGTCAACATCCCAATAAAATTTCCCCACAATAACAAACTTTACAACACAAGCAAAATAAATAATTTTCACACATCCTTCATGCAACAAATAGAAATACAAAGGAAAAGCCATGAAATCCAACCTTAAAAAGCCCTTTAATGGATGAAGTTGATGTAGAGTTCCTCTCCAGCCTCCTCTCCAAATCTCCCTTCTCAAAAAAACAATCTCTCTATGATCACGAGCAAGGGATAATGAATGGAGAATATAGGATGGCTAGAATAATTTCGGCATTATGAGGCTATGAAGAGGAGAATAGAGAATGAATTGGGCATTATGAGGATGCCAGAAGAAGATTTCCTAGAGGAAATTAGGCATGATAAGAATGCAAGAATGAAGTCCTTCTGCAAGAATGAAGTTCCTCTGCAAGAATCAAGTTCCCCTGTGTTGGTGCCTGATTTCACTGTCAGTTTCTGAGCAATTTTCATGCAGGCACCTTCCCTAAATATCCAAAAGATGTTCTAAGTGTTGGACCTCCTCAGCATTTTTCAACTGCATCATCATATTTTCTTCGAGGAGGATGTCATCATCATCATGTTTGCTTCGATGGTGGTCAGCATCATCATGTTCTCTGTCGACTTGTTTTTTCATCAGGATCATCATATTTCGATATCGGGTGATGTTTGGTTATCATCCTGATCCTGCTGATGAGCTACAGTGTGCCCTGATTTGCTTGCGGAGGTGATTTTTCAAGTATCCGGTGATTTTCCAGATATCATCCTGATGTTGATATGATGATGACGTCATCAAGGTCCGGGGGGGTCATATTTCTAACACTGATCATCTTGTGGAGATCTCCCGATATTTGCAGACATGATGATGACGTCATCCGGATATGAGGAGGTGCGCAGTGGGCGGATATGATGATGACGTCAGCAGGATATGATGATGACATCATCAGGATGTTCATCGGCCAGACTTTTGGTGTAGGCTCAGCAGGAGGATCTTCCTTCGATGGATCAGGTTGTGCCGATGAAGGCGTTTATCATGCAGGTGATATTGCGATATGATGCTGACGTCAGGGTGATATTTCAAGCAACAGGATATCATGCTGCTGGAGGATGATGATGATGAAGTCTTATACTAGTGTCGTCAGGAGCAAAAGCACCGACATCATATATGCTCATGACCTAGTATATAAAGTGTTAAAGAGGTCACCGCGGGGTGCATGTGGGATAATTGATATCCTGCATATTTGAAATATCATGATGATGAATCTCGGCAGGAAATGGTTGCGACGCACAGTATTCTACATTTCCCAAGGCCGCAGGTTGGTGCGCCATTGATGGCGATTGTTGCAGAGGTATGGGTGATGGCGTGGGCAAATCTGGTACTCGATTGAAGATCTGGATCCCTAGGCGGCGGTGCAAGGCTCGAGAAATCTTCCTGTCTCCTCCCTTACCTGCTGCATTCATGTTTGAGCGCCATTTTTATGATACTGTGTATCTGGCGAGATTTTTGGTCAACCATGTAATTAATTGCTGAGCACCTACCTGGCTGTTATAAGCAGGTTGTGTTGCTCATTTGAAGGTTGTTGAAAACTGGACATTTTGGCTCTGTAATAAGATACAACTGGTTTTGGTTGCTCTGTGCAGCAAAACTTGTGAGTTTATGTATCTCCTGTTGTACGATTTGGCATGAATCCACTGATTTCATGGTTAATCTTATATGAGTAATGCTATGTTTGCATGTGTTATGCTGATTCTGTCTCCAGTTTTGTATGTATTTTCCTTACTGCAATAGGGATGCCATAAGTATAGACAGCTTAACACTCCTTATTGGGAGATATCTGTAAGGCAGATATCATGTGTATCCCCCTGAAATCCAGTTTTAGCTATTCATGCTGATCATTCACAGGTGTATGTCTACCGACTCCAAGCCCTGGATAGGCACCAATCTAGCTCTGTGTTGAGGTTATACACCATGTCCAGCTTTGCATCCAAAATTCAAACTAAACCATCTCTTCCTTCCATCTGTTAGTTGTAGGATTAGTAGTAGGAACCCCTGCATGCTCTCATACCTAACCAGACATCATGTCCAAGAATGTTGCCAGCCTTGTGATCTATCATACAGATCTTGGTCCATACATGAGAGTATTTTGCCTGTTGTTGTCAAGTTAGATCTTTCTATCTTTGAGCTAGTCAAGGTTACATCTTGAGTTATAGGGATACCCCCCTTGGTGCGGCAGAACCAGAAGTGAAGGGGAGGAGCTCACGCAACCTCCTGTATTCAGTTGGCTGAATCTGCCTGTGCATTAGAAGTGGCAAACCCTAATGCTGATTCAGAAGAAAAACCCAACACCCTGCAAAAAAATCAGTCTTCTCTAATTGCTTAGAGAAGGGTTTTATTTATAGATTTTCTGAAAAGGGAATGGAAGGTGAGGATCAAGAGTTGAGATTAAGGGCTCACATTATTTTTGAATTTTAAATTCATAGTGGATGAATTAAAAATTTATTTTTTTGGGAAGAGTGGATTATGACATCAAGGGCTCACATTATTTGTGAATTTTAAATTCATAGTGGATGAATTAAAAATTCATTTTTTTGGGAAGAGTGGATTATGACATCAAGGGTTCACATTATTTGTGAATTTTAAATTCATAGTGGATGAATTAAAAATTCATTTTTTTGGGAAGAGTGGATTATGACATCAAGGGCTCTCATTATTTGTGAATTTTAAATTCACATGTGAGGACAAAAATGAATTAAAGATTGTAATATTTATGAATTTTTTAAGATTGTAATATTTAAATAACCCCACTCCTTTTTCCACTATCCCAAGTGGAATTAAAAAAATATCCCCACTATCCCAAGTGGAATTAAAAAATATCCCCACCCATGAAGGACCACACCACTTCATGGGGACTCTCATCAAAAGTGAGGGAACAAGAAGATAAGCCCCTCCATTATTGGTGGACCATGGAGTCATTTCAAACCTTGGAAATGGAGTGTTGATCCCACTCATCCTATCCTTCCCATGCCTCCAAATTCGTCACTTAACTTCACTGTGAAGTTAAGGTGACCATATAGAGGTTAACCAAGGGTTACCCAAGTCAAAAGGGACCCTAGACCCATGGGGTATAACCCAGGGTCAATTTTAACTTAGTTAGGACACCCAGGGTCAAGTTAAAACACAAGAAAAGGGTCTCAAAATTTAAAATTTAAAAATAAGATAAAAATTCAAAAAATAATTCTTATAACACATGTCATAATTCAAATTTACAAGAGGGTAGACCTAACCCATTCAACCTCATGCAAGACAACATTACGACATTAAATCAAACACAGAGTTAATCTTGGTTCCTCGTGGAACTAGATCAGCTTCACAAAGGATTACAACATAAGGTGCGGAATGATCTCCAGTATTTGTGGTTTTGTTAGAAATACCTACACACTCAACCTCAAAGTTAATTCCACATATACATATCATAGCCAAAGCAAATTTAATACATGCATTTCTAAAGCATACCACAGTTCTTATAAACATAATGAAATCACATGACAATTTTCTTTCTAACATCATCCAATTAGTTTTCCTTTAACATAATAAGGTTTAATAGTTTGAAAATTTGGGATCAATAGTCCCACAAATGTAAAAGTATCAAAAACAGTAAGGTAATTAATCACATGTACGGAAATGAAAAAGTGTAGGCCTCACAGGCATCCAAGGGCAGGACCCCCTAAAGGTTAAACAAATGGAATAACAAGTCTAGCATTCTGGTCACCTAGTTAAGGGGAGAGCATAAGCCTATTGTCATTCATAGTCACAGAATACACTGATTAATCCAAACCTAGTTAAAAGTAGAAAAACTAAATGGGCTATTCTACTTGTGCACTCAAACGGTTGTTAACTTTGAAGTGTTTAAGACATAGCAATGTTCATTCCCGTTTATTGAGATAGTAATGTCTAATCTAGGAAAGAAATCAATAATGCAAAGATAGCAGTGGTTCAATTACTTCCCATCCTAGTTAGAGACTATGTGGAATTTGCATGCATAGATTTTTTTGTTACTTTTTCCCTTAGTTAGTCTAAATGAACTAATCAATGCAGCTAAAATGATCTAATCCAGCCTCTAATCCTGCAAAACAAATGTTAGCTCAAACATAAAAATCAGATGAAACCCTAGAACAACAGTGCATAACAGAAGTACCGCTATGTAGTCTGAATGCGCAGAAACGGAACTTGCATGCACTGTTGTACAAAAGCACTAAGATAGGTGTCAAAAGCACTGTAATGAGGTGTAAATGCGTTAAACTACCAAATGCATCATTACATAGTACAAAAGTGCCGTAATCTAAAGTATATGCACTGTAAATACAAGAGCGCCAGAATAGGAGGTATAAGCACTAGGATGATGTAGGTGCCGAAACAGGACTCGGATGCACCGTCTCAGAGGATGAATGTGCTGGATTATTGTAGGTGCTAGAACATAAGACAGAAGTGCCAGTTTAGAGAGTGTTTGCGCCAAACTTTTGCATGCATCAAAACATAGAGTAGAAGTGCCGCGGGATTGCTTAGATGCACTAGATTAACCTGTCAAGAAACCTGTGCGACACTTGTACGGAACCTATCTACAAGAAAACTCAGATTTTAATTAGATAAAGGGGCAAGGGCCCCACGATGGGCTCTAAAATGTGAGGGTCAAAATGGGATTAATCAATTAAATAACAAAAACCCAAACATCAATAGAATATGAAGGAAAAAAGGATTTAATAATAACAAAGCGATACTTACAACCTTTACTTTCGTCTTCCATTGCTCGCCTATCTATTCTTGATCTTGATAATGATGAAGCCCTCAGAAGCATATGCTCCCTTTCTTGTTGAAGATGACAAAAATAGAATGGCTATGATACTTTGTGTGATTGAAGATGAGCTTCAACACACGAGTGAAAAGGAGGATATGAAGTGCTATGGAGATGGGGGTGCCAAAGGCACGCTAGTGTTTCTGTAGTATAAGTTTACTCAAGCGATGAATATTTTCAAATGAAGAAGAAGAGGGTTGTATTTATAGCGTTGGGTAAGGCAAGATCAATGGTTGAGAAGAAATGAGAAGATCAACGAAGGAGGATAGTTGAGGAACGTGCAACCAATAGAAGAAAGACATGTGTCATTCAAAGAGAAGCTTTGTTGAGTTAACTGCCTTGTTGATGAGGATGAGTTTTGATTTTCTTAAATTAGAATATATTTTTCTAATTTAAGAGCAAGTTTGCTTTAAAGTTGCTTAAAAACTACTTTTGCTTTTGTAACTCAACTTTCACTTTTGTATGACGAGGAATTTTATTTTTAGAAGATATGAAGATTTTTAGAAGATAAGAAAGCATAATTAAATAAATAGATTTATTTAATTATTTTGTAGATAATTTGGAGGAATAAATAAAATATAAAAATATGTTTTATTTTGTGGAGATTTTAGATTTTATTTAAATAAAAATTACATTTTATTTAAATTTGGAAGAATAAAATATTTTAATTAAATAATTAAAATTATTTAATTATGTAGAAGAATGAAGTTGATGTAGATGAATTTAATTAATTAAATAAATGTAATTTATTTAATTAAATGAGAGGAGATGAATCAAATAAATAAATAAATTTATTTATTTATTGATAGAAGAATGTGAATATGAAATAAATATTAAAAATATTTATTTAAGTAGAGTCATGTCATTTTTAGGTGTATACACATTCTATTTAATATTAATAAAAAAATTATTCACAGTTTTTTGGTCTCGTGAACGTCAACTTTCATTCATTCATTCATTGATATTAATTCAAAGAAATTGTTACAGCTGGGGGATAGCTATGCACCTACACCCCTGGCATATCAGTATGTTACAAAAAATTCCCATACATTATACTTCAAATTGTTATAGATACAGAGAACAAAAGCTTGTCAATCCTCAGTTCCATATTTGTCATTCCACTCATCGTATGTCTCCTTTGTCAGCCAAGGGAATGAAAGTATTTCGTCAATCTGGCCATTATGGTTGACATACCTGGCATCCAACATACTTTTTACGTGGTTAGAGAATGTAGAAAGATTCCTTTCAAGAGTGTACAGATTGTCCAACTCTAAGCTCAGTACTTGCATACTCATAGTTGGATCACTTGCAATTGCATCACAACAAGTGGGAATTAATCAAAAAAATTTGTCTACAATCTCCTTTCTCCAGTTGTCCAACTCTTTTGTTTTTTCAACACCATCCAAGATGGGAGATAACCACTTAGTGTCCAACCCTTCAAAACCCCACAACCTCTCTTTCACAACTAAATCGAATTTCAATTGAAAATTGGTCACATCCTGAAAACACTTCAAAATGTTAAGCACCTTCAGTATGTCAGCAGGTGCATTGGAATCATACCTGACACACCTCAGAAATTCTTTGACTTTTTCAGTTCTATGTAACCATTTTTTTTTAAGCTCAATAGTCTATGTTTGTTAGACTCATGCTTTTCATGGGCTAGTCTCAACTGTAAGTAGGATTTCCAAGCCTCATCAACTTTGGTCAAAATGTTTGTCACCTTGTTCTTGATCAATTTGATGACCATCTCTTTAACTTTGTTATCCTTTTCCTCCTTCAATCTCCTGTTATCCTCCTTCAACTCTCTAATCTCTACAAGGAGAGGCTCTTTATCCACTAGAACAGATTCTATAGTTGGGATCACTAGAGGAGGGGCTGAAGTACTGGCTACCAATGATAGTTGTTGTTTCAACATATTTATCTCTGCAACTACCTTAGAATAATCAAGTTGTAGTTGATTGTAATCCTTTTGCAATTTGTTAGCAATTGCTTCTACAAATTGTGTAGTCTATACATTTAGGCTTGCAGCCTGAGGAGCAGGGGCATCAGATACTCTTTTTATTATTACATCCCCTATCAGCTCTCCTAATTGAACCCTAGGATTTTTGTTGTTTGGGGCTAGAGCCCACATTGCCAATGTTTCAAATTTAGGGTTGAAGGTTGCACCAGAGAGGGCCCTTTCAATCTCTTCCCCTGTCACATATGAATCATCTCTGGTGATTGTATCAAATGCAATGGCATCTGATAGAGTCCAGTGAGGTAGAAGTAGAACATTACTTTTTGCCATTAGTGCTCTTCCTTCCTCTGGAGTCATTTTACTTATAGACTGGTGTACTTCTTTTAGGACCCTCTGAGTAATAACATCATACTCCTTTGGGTCTGTTCTAGCCTTGGCATCTTCAATTTTCTTCTGAAATCCTCACTCATCACTTTTAAAACATAGCTCCTAAATTCAAGAGTGTTGACAAATTCATCATCCTTCATAAACTTGTCACAGGTCATCACCCTAACATCTTCAATATCAAAAGTAGGGTTTCTCATTACTCTCACTGCCCTATTCTCTGGGGATGAATAAGGTCTCAGTCTATCAGGTGAACAAGCTCTAGTTTCTTGTGCATGTTCCTCCTCCCCCTCTAGGTTAACTACCTCTATCTGCTCTGGGTTCTCCAAATCAATAATCTTGGCCCTTTTGGCAGGGGAGAGGCCAACTGATTCCCTCTTTACATCATACTCTCCACTTGAGCTGCCAGGCTCATAAGCATATCTGTGTTCTCCTGTAGGGGCAGAGGCAATCAACTATTCTGCATTATCCAACATTTTCTTAATTCTCTTGATTGGGTCTTGCACTTCTACAAATGCACCCAGATATGTAGGATTCATGTTTCTCTTCATATTCTCATTGGCCATGATAGTAGCCCACTTGATCCTCAAGTGGTGGACTTCATTCATAGTAAAACAACTCCTGGCAATGTCCTCATCGTAATCCATCTAATGAAAGTACTGGACACTTCCCTTGTAGTTGTTGACTCTGAATCTCGTTTTACTGATGAATCCCTTAGGGTCAAAAGACCTTGGTTGTTCCAAATAAATTCCAAAACATTACATAACTAAATTAATTTGGTCCAACCCACTCTTATCAGGGATCACAAAATCACAAAATTTGATGGAAGAAGGGAAGAATGAACCTTTCTTACTGTTCCTAAAGTGCTTTTTGTCATAATCATTTAACTGCCTTATAACTTCTAAAAATGCCACCCTCTTTGGCACATATTTGGGCAGTATGTGAGGTGCAGTCAAGCATCCATAGACCCTTATGCAAGTAGTATGCTCATGATAGAACCAATCACCCCAATTGTGATCAATTCTAAGGTGGGGAGACTTGTCCAGAGGTCGTAAGAAATCCATTACAGCAGGATGCAACCTTTCACCCTCTGGCTCCAAAAATCCAAGGATTCTTCTCACAAAATATTCTTCAAAGATGACATAATCTGCTATGACACACTGCATATCTAGCATACATGTCCATACTTGCACTAGCATCTTGTTCCCTTGAGAATATGAATCTTTGACATGCAAATTGTGGTGCCACATCTCTGATAAAGCAAATAAGTACATATGGCACAATAAGGAGTAGTGTATGAATTCAACTTGGACATTTGGTTTAGACAAATTATTTTTGATCTTTGTCATCTGATCATGCATACGGTTAGCTATGAAAGTGGCAAAATCATATGGTTCCTTGACATCTGGTCTCTGAATATCAACAACAATCATCATCAAAGAAATAGTCATTCTTTCTAAAGCATCTCTGCTTAATACTTAACACAGACTGTGATAGGTTCTGACAAAATATCCATTAAACATACTGCAATGTAAACGCTCCACCTCATCATCTAAAATCTTTACCAATTTCCCACCAACACCCCTTGGCCTGTGCTTTGGTAAGTAATATTCCCTGTACTGTCGTTTCACAGTGTCAATTTGGTATTTTTTCTTGAAAGCCCTGAGGTCAATTTGTTTTCTAGCTACAAGGTCCAAGTTGGATACAGTGGCAATGTATCCTTTGGTAAACTTGATCAATGTTGAACCATTTCCATCTATTACTGTCCTAGTGGCTAGATTATACCTTGATGTTGTTGACCTAATTAAGTCAGGGTTGGGGAAAACATCCAGACAAATGAGCTTGGCTAAATCATATTTCTAGGCATGATAGATAGGGGCCTTATAGTTCATCCTCTTATGCTAATGCTCAAAGAGGATCCAACTTGGGACAGGTAATTTGACATCCTGATAATTATAGTAGTAGTCAAGAAATCTATCCTTGACTCTACCTGTGCCATACAATTTTAAAATTGTTCTAGCGAAACCAGGGAGTTGGATCATAAGATTCTCATCCAAGCTTTGTTTTGAAGTGGAAGGTTGGCTTGACTGACTCATTTTTCTTTTATGAAGGTAGCTTAGGGTTTTTATGGTTGACAACGGCCCTAAAAGCTTCATAATTAACCTAAAGTTGGAAAAACTAGGCACAGAGGAGGAACAATTACTTACTAGTTTTCTGCACTTGCAGAAGCTTGAGATTACTTTTTTCCTGCTCGTTCTGATGATTTATTCTAAATGCAGTCACGCTCTTGAGAATACCTTAATCCTTGAATTCCTACACAATTCTCTATATTAATGAGCTTCGTGCGGCAAGAATACCTGCATAATTCTCTGTATTAATGCACTTCGTGTTGCAAGCACTTCAAAATCTTACTCTTTTGAAACTTTGAATTTGGGCCATTGATCTTTTCCTTACATTTTGAAATCCATGATCTTGATTGGCTGACTAGATTTGACAATCTTCGTTGCCATTCTGAAAATGTACGAGTCAGATACGTGGCAGCACCTCGTAGCATAACAGCTTGTGATGGCCCACCTCTTGCCTACCCTACACCGGCATGCCTCACTTCTCAAAAAAGAGAATGCCACATGTCACAATGTCGTGACCACACAGTGCAGATTCTAACCAAAGAGATTCTCCTTGCGACGATGCGCAACCGTTGGATCAAGTCTTTTTCCAACTTAGATTTTTTGAGATGTGTCATTCTGTCGCAGCCGCACAGTGAATATTCTCTCTTGATAGATTCCTCATGCGCCCTTGCGCCCATTAGATTTTGCCCTTCCTACAACTATTGGATCAAGTCTTTAGTGGGATAGGATAGCTTTGATTTTTTGACATGTGTTGTTTTGTCGCAGCCGCACAACGAATATTCTCTCCTGACAGATTCCTCATACACCCTTGCGCCCATTAGATTTCACCCTTCCTGCAACCATTGGATCAAGTCTTTAGTGGGATAGGATAGCTTTGATTTTTTGACATGTGTCATTCTGTCGTAGCCGCGCAGCAAATATTCTCTCTTAACAGATTCCTCATGCACCCTTGCACCCATTAGATTTTGCCCTTCCTGCAACCATTGGATCAAGTCTTTAGTGGGATAGGATAGCTTTGATTTTTTGACATGTGTTGTTCTGTTGTAGCCGCATAATGAATATTCTCTCCTGATAGATTCCTCATGCGCCCTTGCCCAACCATTAGATTTCACTCTTCCTACAACTGACGACAGCGGGTAACCCTTAGACTATTAGATTAAGGGGCCAGTCAACTTACGAATATTAGGACATGAAGTCATGACTTCACTGACCGACAACCTGCTCGCATATTAACTTCTTAAACAATTAAAAAGTGGACCTTGCTAGCTTGCTAGGTTAACCCATTCCCCACCAAGCTGTGACCGACACGATTAGGTATAAGGGGCCAGTAAACAACACGGTTTTGATGGCTCAGGTTCCAATTTAGACAACTGGCAACTGGAGGTAGCAATTCAACATAAGATTATGCAGAGGGTTTCTCATATGAAATGTCAACCATTGATATTTGGAAATCTAATAGTTCAAGTGTCAAAACCTAATTATGCAAATATTTCAAGCATCATGCATGTAGATGAACTACACTATCAATGGAAAGTATAATTTTACTTGTGCATATAAAATTTCATGATTAATTCTATCTAAAAACAACCAAATTAAAATCAAATTAAATCCAAAAAGATTGAGAGTTCACATATATTATAGCTCTCTTAGCTGTGCCTATCTCAATAGTCAAAAAGCAAACAAATGCCAAACAATATTAGAAACCTCTAACCATAACATAGAGTTAGAGACCATCACCAAATCCATGTCAACATATATAAATTAAAGCAAACATATAAGAAGCAACATTAGAAACCTCTAAGTTCTAACCATAACAGAGACCAAATTATATTAATACAAAAAGTAGAAATTATATTAATACACAAAAGATTTACACTTGGGTAATTATATTAATACAAAAAGATTTACACTTGGGTAATTATATTATTACAAAAAGATTTACACTCAAGAAATTATATCAATACAAAAACCACTCCAGCAGCCAGCCCAGGCTCCAAAAAATACATAGCACCAGAGAGGCTACCATAGTACCATTTAAATCCCTAGCCCATTGACTGAGCGACTCCTTGAAAACTTGCCACCCTACCACCCCAACATGGAAATCACCAAAAAAGTGGCCTTGAGAGCCCGACCACTCCTACGGCCACTACGAGTAGAATCCTCCCATATTCACAATGGCTGCGAAGTATTGAAGTGATACTGGAGTATCATCTGTGTCCATTCCAATTGCCCATCGAAGAAAGTATCTCCCACGAGCCGCCCAAAGCCTGTGCCTTCCGAGTTGTTGCTCATTCATGTTTAGGAGGAACGATTGCCTAGATACGCCCTCCTATCCCTGCCACAGCTTCTCCAGGTCTCTTGGCCACGGGATACTGACCCCCAATTCTGTATCAATCACCATGTCTAAGTCATCCAAAAGAATATTTGGAGTGAATACCCCCCGTAGAATGATCAGTGCATCCACCTTTGCCTCTCCTAGGTCCAACAAAGAAGCCAGAAAGTGTGAGGAAATACCTGAATTTACCCTATATCTATCCTCAGAGACCAAGAAGTCTTTACTGAGGACCATCTTCACTGCCTCAAGGAATAATAGGTTTTGCTAGTTACAAATGTTCATCAGTTTTCCATCTCTGATATGGCCCAGAAAGGTGACCTGGCGCTTATTGCAGCGGAGCCTTATGGGAGTCTCCATGCTATATTTTGAGCAAGCCAGTTGAGTACCGTTTTGCTGGAGACCTCCAGGATTTAAAGGAAGATTGTTAATGAACACATGCTTCAACTAACATGCATTTATTCATTTATTCATTGTCTAGATTTTTTGTAGTGTCAATCTTTGGCTCGTGTAAGGATCGACTATTACCAAAAGCTATTTAATAACTGGTCACATCTATTTAATAAATTAAAAATCAATGCTTGGGAAAAGTATTTTGTAGGCCACCAAATGAAATCGATATCAATGATTCAATATATAAATTTATAATAATATCATATTTTATATAATATAATATATAATTTTATATTGAAAATTTCATTCTTTGAAACATCTATGATCTATATACATTGCAATATCAAACCATAATTACTTTCAAACTGTAATTACTTCTATATTATTTAGTAAAATTTAACATCACCCTTCAAAAAGATTGGGGAATTACATTGTACATGAACCTCTAACCAACCTCAATTCTAAACAAAACTCCTATCCTTCGACCTTCAAACCTTGCTTTGATCCTCCAAAATCTTTTTGGTTCCTCTATTCGATGACGCATAATGAATATTTCATTGTAGTCCATAATTATCCTATTAACAGGCAATGGATCTGTTACAAATTTAATTGTGTGCTCATTCACAATGTCAGTGAATGATTCACTATAGAACCTTGCATTATATGTACAAGAAACCACTAGGCATGGGTAACAATAAGGCCAGTAAAGGAGAATTAAATTGATTTTCTCGAGGTCATTGGCAATTGAGTTACAATACCAATTCCATGCATCAATTCAAATTTCTAGTTTCTCATACATGCATGCATGTGTGGGAGATTCAACCCACCACCCATAATAGAATGCATCATTTGCAAATGTTAAAAGTGTCGATTCTTGACATGATCTATTCCACTTGACGAATGCTCGTATTTCTTCATTTTGAGACATGTAAAGCAATAACAACCTGCATAGCCACACACAAACAAAATTTTCCATCATCTTAGATTCTTATTACTATTCTACATATGTGAACTGAGAACTCTATCACATAGTTAAAATCAAAATCATGAATGATCACAAAATAAATACTTGGTAACTTACTTTCTTCGCACAACTGCTGTAATGAAAGCCATTACTTTGAACTTTTACAGTCTATTGATTCTTGACTCATCTGAAACTTAGTAATGCAATATAAGTTTGAAACACTAAAGACTATCATATATACATTACATGTACGTCCGTGACAAATGGGTAATAAATAACAAGCAACTCCATTTAATTCATATTGGCTAATCTGTGCGGTTTGTCATGACTCAGTACTCACTTGCCATTAATGAACTTAATTGAGCATTAGCTAATCTATGCGGTTAAGTGCGTTTAATCAAATCAATCATATCACCACTGGCCAATTGATGCACCCTAGAATCAAAGATGAACGGTTGTAGTTCAATTCCAGAAGATAGATCTCCAACACCACACATTGCTAACAAAATCCTCCGGAATCAACTAGCAGCCGTTAGATATTATTAGATCAATGGTTGACATATATATAAAATATATAATATATTTTATTGATTATTGTGCAAAGGTGGCAGCGCGACAGAGTGCAAGTCCTCGGTTGTAGAACTACAAATTTGGGAAATTGGGTGTGTCAGTACTTATGCTGTCGATTTGCAATCATCTGACAACTAAAATCTATTAGAATTTTTCCATTTAATGACATCCACGCTCGAAGTGACCTCTGTCCTTTCATAATAAATAAGGAATGTCATGAAAAGCACAATTGCACATATTTGGGAAGGCAATTTATGCAGCTCAATTAAATAATTATCTATTAACTTTTGTTAATCAGAATCGTTGTTACTTGACACTTGTCTCTATTCCAAAGACTTTATGTAGAAAGATGGGTGTGTTAGAACTGCAACCCGGAATGGAACTTCAACTAAAGTCTGATGCCATTCACACAGTATGATTTTTTATTGGCATAACAGTTTATTTTGCGAATTAATTTTTTATTGGTTTGAAACTCTATTTAAATTTGCCAAAAAAAAATTTATTGCTTTGAAAATTGGTTTAATTCGCCAATGTAAATATATTTCCTAGTTTAAAATTAGATTTTAATCGCTAGCAAAAATATTTTCTTATTTTGAAAACAGGTTTAATTCGCCAATGCAAATATATTTTCTGGTTTGAAATTAGATTTTACCTACCAACAAAAATATTTTCTTATTTTGAAAATAGGTTTAATTCGCCAACAAAAATATTTAATTGGTTTGAAAATAGGTTTTAATCGCCAATGAAAATATTTTATTAGTTTTAAAAAAATTACAATTCGCTAGGATTTTCCATAGACCTCTAGTGATTACAAATGATTCGCCAAATAAGATTATTTTTTTCCCAGAAAAATAAAAAAAAATTTCAGTAAAATTAATATTTTTCTTAGGAAGTATACATGATTCCCTAGGTTTATACACCTTTTCCGATGGGGGGTTCTTAAAGTTATCCCTGGAGGCCAAAGATATCTTGGAGGAAAGTGCTTTAAAACAAGGACTTGGAAGAAACACTTTCGACCTCACGCCACTATGAAGGTGTAAACCACAACTAATCAAAACTAGAACAAGTGCTGGATCGGCCCTGAGGTGATCGATGGGATCCAAAAAAGGCTCTTCACAATCTGTCCATTCTTTATGAATAACAAGGTAGATTTGAGAGGTCATTGCAAACTTGGAGGCCGATGGAGATTTATGATGATGCTGCGCAGGTCTGAGATCAA
The DNA here is from genome assembly GCA_027924645.1 of Cunninghamia lanceolata. Lineage (NCBI taxonomy): Eukaryota > Viridiplantae > Streptophyta > Pinopsida > Cupressales > Cupressaceae > Cunninghamia > Cunninghamia lanceolata. Next base: position 15,956,112 of record BSBN01000193.1, read on the forward strand.
GGCTGATCACCAATACCTTCAATGAGGTTGAGCTCATGCATACCTTCTTTTGAGATCACAACACCTAGAAATCAAGCCTCAAAACATGAGCCCTAGGTTTTGACTTCTGAATGGCCTTACATGGACCTTCATAGATAGATTTTAGCTTGCAAAAACAAATCATGAGCAGAGGCCACACGCAGAAGATATTGACCAAAAAAAATAGCACAAGGCACATATACCATGATTTGGAATAGCTGAGACCTGAACAGAAGATATTTTGACCCAGAATGACAAAAAATGATCTGTAAAGACTAGATCTGAACCAAATCTCCCGAAAAATGTTGAATTTGATATGTTTCACAGTAAATGATGTAGAAACAGCAGGGGGCAAAAATGGCCCTTTGCTAATTTTTTTTGCCTTTTGGACAAAAGATTTATGCAAAAATACATATAAAGCCCAAAAAAGTAGAAAAATTACCTATGTCCAAAATCAAGTTTTGGACAATCAATCTTTACTAACTTGGGTGATCTAAATTCAATGGTGAACTCCGTTTTGAGACAAGATGTACAAGCAAAAAGTTGAAAACAAAATCTCTCAACAAAAAAATGAGAAGGGGCTTGCAGGATCAAAGCTCTGATACCATGTTGGAGCAAACAACCACTAGGATCAAATCTGCAAAACTAAATAACCTTCCACACAAGAGAGACAAGAAAAAAGAATGCTATATTGCCATGATACAACAATGTACTAGATTACATAATGTACAATGAGGCCTTGGTTATAAAGACCAAGGTGAAACACAAGATGATGTAGTCATGTGACAAGTGTCTTAATCCTATGACATATGACAACTATAGGATAAGATGACAACTATCAACAACAACTATCAACAACTAGACAAACAAGAAACATCTAGAAGACAACTAGAATGCTTCCTATGTCAACTTAAGATGTGAACATGTGTGCGAGTATTATTTAACTAATAAAATGTTAAATAATATGAATTATCCACATAACAAAGGTTAAACCGGATAGGTAATAACCCTGTTCACACCAACAAAACAGACCTAGAAGACCTCCAGTCAGATAGCTTAATGCTCAAAGGTATCCAACCTTTAATGGAAATTGTTTCAATTGCAATAAATTTGGTCATAGAGCTACTTAGTGTAGAAGTAGAATGAATGAAAGTTTTCCATCCTTCTACGGTCAATGCTTCAATTGTAAAAGGTATGGTCATAGATCCAATCTATGCAAAAGTATGATGATGAATAACTCTAACAATAGAGGAAATGCCAATTCTTTCAATGGCAAATGTCTTGCATGCAATAGATTTGGAAACATGGCTAATTAGTGCAGATCAAGAGGAAATCAAGTAAATGAGCAAACAAATGTTGCATGCTTTAATTGCAACAAATCTGGTCATATTGCAAGATTCTACAGAAGCAGGAATGATGATAGAAAAGGTCCAGTAAACAGAAACCAGAATGTGCAGAGACAAGATAAAGGCAAGGGAAAAGTAGATGTGAATGAGATCTAGAATGAAATGAACAAAACATGGGTGAAGAAAGGTGTAATGAATGATGGTGATAGGTCCGGACTAGAATCTGGTGTTGGTAATTCCTTTGGGAATTAAAATAGGAGCTCTAGCTCAAGGGGAGCTGCATTGAAAATCTAATTCCCCATGCCAGTAAGTGGGTGCCTGAATCTGGCATGATGAGAGAAGATAGAATGGCCTATTGCAGATCATCTAAAAGAATTTTTGGAAGAAAAGAGGTTGATGTGGCAACTTGCAGAGCAATCTATGAGAAACTGTATTAAGAAACAAGGTATCTAGAAGAGTTAGGGCAAAAGCATTTATTACATCAAAAAGTAAGTGTACGGAGGTTAAAAAGAAATTCAAGTGACTTCAAAATCACCTTGCATCCAAGAAGAAAGAAGGAAGGTGAGCTCTGTGCAAAGATTTCCAAGAGACTTAAGTGTGAAGAAGATATCCGAGCGAAAACCCTAACTGGCGAAATAAGTGCTAATGTCAAGGTTGATGAAATCAAGGAGAGACCTTCCAAGTCTTGTGGATATGAATTAGATGATCAAAATTAAAGTCCAAATAAAGGAAAGCAAGTTCAAACTCAAACTTAGATTCAAATTGCTCTGGAGAATCCAGGGACTCAAGAAGCTAGTACAAATGTTGAGGAACAAGTTTAAGAATCAGAAGTTCAAGAAAATCCCAAAACTCCTAGGTATGTAAGGTTGAATCATTCTAAAGATCATATCATAGGAGATAAAAATAAAGGTGTTCAAACTAGAAGAAAAATTGCTGAAGAACAAGTGGACTATTCTTTGATATCAAAGATTGAACCAAAATCAGTGAATGAATCTTGTAATGATGAAAGTTGGGTAAAAGCAATGGAAGAAGAATTAATGCAAATTGAAAAGAATCATACTTGGGATCTTGTTCCTAGACCTGGAAACAAAAATGTAATTGGAACTAAATGGGTCTTCCACAATAAATTGAATGAAGATGGTGAAGTTGTGAGAAACAAAGCAAGATTGGTGTGCAAAGAATATTCTTAGGTAGAGGGAATTGATTTTGAAGAAACTTTTGCTCCGGTGGCAAGAATCGAAGTAGTCTAATTATTTCTTGCCTTTGCTACTTACAAAGATTTCAAAGTTTATTAGATGGATGTCAAGTCAGTATTCCTGAATGGAGAGTTGGAAGAAGAAGTCTACATTGAGCAACCGGAAGGATTCCAGTTGTCTGATCAAGGAGATATGGTCTACAGATTGAGGAAAGCATTGTATGGACTTAAACAAGCCCCAAGAGCCTGGTATGCAAGATTAGATAAGTATCTCATAAAGTTAGGTTTTAGCAAAGGCACAACTGACTGTGATCTTTATTTCAAAATTGATCATGAACACATCTTGATTGTTGAGGTATTTGTTGATGATATCATCTTTGGTGGAAATGAGAGCATGTGTAAAATTTTTTTTGATCAGATGCAAAGTGAATTTGAGATGTCCATGTTTGGTGAAATGAATTTCTTCTTAGGTCTCACTTAGTCAGATAAGGGCATTTTCATATCTCAGTCTAAGTCTGTGAAAGATTTGTTGAAAAAATCTGGAATAGAGGATTCAAAACTAGTGAGTACTCCTATGATAACCGGATGCAAGTTGAGTAAAGATGATGATTCCCCTAAGGTAGATCATAAAAGGTATAGATCAATGATTGGAGGACTACTTTATTTGACTCAAAGAAGACCTAATATTACCAATGCAGTTGGCCTTGTTGCTAGATTTCAAGTTGATCCTCGAGAATCTCATATTGTAGTAGTCAAAAGAATTTTTAGATATCTAAAGGGGACATCTGATTATGGCTTATGGTATCCTAAGGATTATGATTTCACTCTTCATGCATATATAGCTACTCATTAGGCAGGAGATGTGGATGACATGAAGAGTACTAGTGGTGGTGCATTTTTCTTGGGAAAGAGATTAGTTTCTTGGTTGAACAAAAAATAGGAAGCAATATCTTTGTCTACTGCAGAGGCAGAGTATATAGTAGTAGCAAGTAATTGTACTCAAGTTTTGTGGATGAAGCAAATGTTGAAGGATATTATAATTGTGTTTGAAGAGCGTATTAAAATCTTGTGTGGTAATTCAAGTGCAATAAACATCTCAAAGAATCTGATGTTGCATTCAAAGACAAAGCACATATCCATCAAGTTTTACTTTTTGAGAGAGAAGGTAAATGAGAATGAAGTTAGATTGGAGTTTATTTCTTCAAAGGAACATATTGTAGATATCTTCACTAAGCCTCAACCTAAGGACACTTTTGAGTATCTCAAAGTGAAGCTAGGGGTTATTACTCCTCTTGTTTACAAGTAAGGTGCACTAGTGTGCATCAGTTCAGTGGAACTCACAGTCATATCTTGTGATCCAGATTGGTGTTAAGTAGATGCTACTCAGAGGGAGTAGTTAGTATATTAATTCTAGAGTTCAATTTGGTTGTATCTAAGAAACAAAAAGTTGGAGAGATGAATGAAAATATGTGCCCTTTGCCATTGATGTCAAAGGGGGAGAGAAGTCATGTGAAAAACTTGGAAGTAAGTAGTTGCTGGTGAAAGGGGGAGCAGTGAAGAAAGTGGTTGCAGGTGATATAAGAGAAAGGGGGAGAAGTCCTTGTCTTGATGGTTGAATTAGTTTTTCATATTATATGTTACCATCAATGACAAAGGGGGAGATTGTTGCAAATAGGTGCCTTTGATGTGTTGTCATTGATGTCAACATATCTCTTTGTCAGAGACAACGAAGACATTGCAGTTTAGTAAAGTAGATTGTACTGCATTCCTAGTGAGATGAAGATCAGAGTCTGTGGATTAAAGGGTTTTGTAGAGGATTGTTTGAAGTTGCTCCAGTTAAGATTTGAGAGGTCCGCATGGAGGATTGGTGAAGATATGGACATCTGAATAGAACTAGGTTTTACAGTTGTTTAGAGGTAACCGAGTGACAGGAATTTGGTCTGGATTGCTTTGCATTGGAATATTATGGTCTGTGGTTCTAGAGGTATGTTTGGGATGTTGGTGTGTATCCTCAACTCAAGTGGTTCATGTTTTGGAGGTTCGCAAGCAATCTTTCTATTGTGACAGTCATGACAGTTAGTGTTCTTAAGTTCCTGTATGAAGATGCAAGTGATTCTAGTGATTTGAGGTGGTACGGTTGTTCTTGTTGATTTCATTGTTCTTGTGGAGGTCTCTAGATTGTGTACCTATTGTGTTAGTGGTCTGCATTGAGGATTGAGCTCATAGTTGAAGAGTTCTCCTTGGGTGTTGCTATTCTTTCTAGTCTTGGCCGACTGGATTCTTCATGCATATTGCAGATGATCTAAGAGAAGTTCTATGGAGTGTGGCATGTTGTTTGAGGAAGATTTGAGTCCTAGCTATGTTTGGATGACAGTGTAGTGGTTCGCATGTAGCATTTTGTATTAATTCAAGTCTTGTGATTGTAATTTCTTGTAATGCCTATCTTGGAGAATATTTCAAATAGATGATTGTAAGGCCGACTTTGATGTTCATTGCAAAGTCGATGTCATGTATAAATAAGTGTAATGAAGTCATGTAAATGTGCCCATGTGTGTGAAGATGTGAAGGTACCAAAGAAGTGTTTGGGGGCAGAGCAGAGGTGTTGTGAGCTTCAATGGAACTGAACCTTGGCATGGAGAAGATGTTGTTTCTCAGTTCAACCTTTCAATGTTAACCACGTGAATATTTTTTTAGACAGTGAGTCTCTTGGACTAGTGAGCTCTGGGTAGTGTACTTGAAGGCAGGTGCCTTCCCATTTTTCTATTCTTTTAACAGAGAATAAATCTTGTGGGTTAACCCCCACCGTGGTTTTTCCCTTAACTGGGTTTTCATGAAAAAATCCTAGTGTCATGTGTGTTGATTGTGTTTCTTCTCATGTGTTGTTGATTCATGCTTTCATTGTAATATCATTAATCTATTAATAAGTGGTAAAGAAGATTCAATGCAACAAAAGATAAAGTTTTTTGACAACTGATTCACCCCCCCTCTTAGTTGTCTGCCCTAATTTCAATAATTGGTATCAGAGCAAGGTTCCTTGGAAGAAGTTTAACAGCTTGAGGAAGATCTGGGAAGGTGTTTCAGCGGGTTTTGTTGTCGATAAGGATTGCACCCTTATGCAAAGTTGTGAAAACTTTGCAATCCTTTGAAACATGGGATCAAGTTCAGGCTGTGGGTGACCTATGGTGAACTTAAACCTCCAGATGGGCTGGTTCCCTTGATAAAATAATAAATTTGTAGGAAAAGGGTAAAATAGATCTAATGGAATCACTAAAATTGAAACTGTAAATGCGGTGATGCACCTAATTTTGATGGAAAACTTGGAAATTTAACTCACAATAGATCTCATAAATCTATCCACACAATCCACTTTTGGCAATGTAATCACAAAAATGTTTCTAAGGAAGGCTGGAAATTATCTTCTTTATGAAGGAAAAAAGGTTTTTCACAACATGAAGGAAAACAAACTTCAGTAGCACAACCTAAGACCTGTGATATCACTATGCTTAACACTTGCAAGTAAGAATGAGAGAATAATTTTAAAGGTTTTAATATTTTAAACACAATGAAATTTCATCAAATCACTCATACAAGTAGCATTAATGGAAAGGCAAACACTTGATTCCAATGAAAAATAAAGGAAAATATTGCATAAAAGGCAAGAAAATGGAACCTGTAACCTACTATAATCTCTATAAAATCTATAATCAATGAGGTACAAAACTTTCTTTCTCCTTCAAAGTGTAAATAGCAAAAAGGCAAGAACTCGAAAACTAAGTTACAAAACCTTCTGTCTCTCAATGTGTGAAAGAGAAAAGAATGCAAGAACTAGCAAAAAACTAATTTTTACTTTACAATATATAGTTTGCTCTCTTCAAGAGGCATGAAAAATAATAACTACAACTAACTGCCTCTCTAAAAATAAGATCTCCAAGTTGATTCCTAGCCAAATAAGAAATCCTTTAAAAATAAGGGCCAAAATTGCCCCAAATTGAGAAAAAATAGCTCCAAATTGATCTTCTCCATATGTTTGACCAAATTGTCCTCCAAATCATGCAAAAGTCTTCAAATAGCCTCAGTTAACTCAACTCGTCTATTTTGCATGATTTTGTATTGCAAAATTGATGCGAACAAAGAATAAAGTAAGTAGGTGCTAATTACTTTACTATTAGTTACATTTTGTACTAACTCAATGATTTTACGTGTGAAAAATAATAAAGTAATTTATAAAATATTACTTTATTATTTGTTTACATTGATTATCAGTTGTAAAATCATGCATGATAGATGAAACGAAAATAATCACCTTATTTCTCCTTTTACATTTGCCTAATTTGCACAATTTTGCATGATTTGATGCCAAAATTAGGTCTTAATATGTGAGAGAAAATGATATCCCCTTATGTCTCCATGTAAGAAATAGGTCATTCACATGTAAAAAATGATAACATGCACAATGACCACCTTATTACTCCATTACATTGCAAAGGAAAAAAGTTTGCATTATATATCCATCAAGGCATAAAACTACTCCTTATTACTCCATGCAATAATCTCTTTACCTTATCCACATTCCTGTCATATCAACCTTTGTCTTGCATGCATTTGGTCATATCTCCATAACCTTTACCTTTATAAGAAAATAAGCCATTCTCTCTTCATTCACTGCCACCTCACTTTTTTCTTCATAAATATTTTGGTCTCCATGCATGTTTTTGTCTTGACTTTAAATGCATTAAAAAAATGCATAAGGCATTAAGGAACTCGACCATACTTATCTCCATGCATGATGTGGAATCTTAGATTTGTTGAAATGTTTTGTGTAATGACAAAGGTATCTTCGACCACCTTATGTCGACCACATGGAAATGGAAATAAAAGATCATAAGGCATAAGCGTCTCCTTCTAATGATGTTGACCCTTGGCTTTATCAAAAATCAGATGCAAATAGAATAATGCTGTCGGCCCCTCCTTGGCATGATCACTAGGTATATTGAAGACTAAAGTCTTGACCTCGGTGGATAAGACAATGATTTGTTTTTGCTCATCAGTCAAAAATGAGAAAAGGAAAACATAAGTCATCAAACAAAAGCACTAATGCAACCCTAAAAGTCATCTCATTTACATTTTGCATTCACTAGTATTTGGCTCTATAGCTTTCATGGTCGCTGCCAGGGTTTGAAAGAAATGTCTTCTCTTTGGTTCATCTTTGGTCAATTCTGAGTCTTCTACATGGTATTTTGATGCAGAAATAAGGTGAGCCTTTTTGGTGTAATGATAATGGAATTTCTTTTGATCCTTTTTGTGATTTATGTCCATTCTTTCCTTCTCTGGCCGTCAGCTGTGTGTTGAGCTTGCATTATCAATTTTTAACACTCTTTTCCTTGTTTCTTTGTATCTTCTTTTGCAATCATATCTTTAAATTCTGAGAAGCTTTAACCAATGAAGTCATGGCCTGTAGCTTTCTTCTCTGCAAAAATCAAGGTAAGCTTCCATATTCAGCCCTCTGAATATCGTTTCTTTTGTTGAATACATGAAACTGGTAAGGGTTTCTAAAAGAAATGAAGTGGGTATTCTTGTTTTATGAAGAAAATAAGGCCTTCTTTCACAGCCATACTCCTCTGCATCTTCCACTTTTGACTGCAACAAGGAAAATGAAATAGGGGTTTCAAAAATTTGTGATGGGTTTTGTTATTTCTACACAAAATGGCCTTTTTGCTGTCATGGCCTGCTCCCTTTGGCTTCACTATAACCTTCTTTTTGTATATAAGAACATAGTATAAGAGTTTCAAAAATGTGTAGACGTCACTCCTTGAGAGAGAAAGCCTTTACTGTAATGGCTATGCCATTATCATTTTTCTATAGCATTCCTTTATCTGTGAACAAGAAATGATTTAAAGGTTTCAAAGAAAATATCAAACGAGTTTTTACTTTCTCTTGCATAGAAACCCTTATTCTGGTACAAGCATGACATATTCTTGTTATTTTCTGTATATTTCTTGACCGTAAACACCACTCTTCATAAGGTTCTTAAAAAAATGCAATGAGTGTTTTAAAATTTTCTAAGAACAAGAAGCTTTTTCAGGCACAGTCATGACATTTTATTTAAACTTGTACGCTTTTCTTGCAATAATCTCGAGGCATCTTTCTCTTTTTCCTTTGACTCACTGTCAGATGAACATTCAGATGTTTATCTCTTCTGTGCTACCTTCTGTAGCTATTCTGACTTGTCTTGTACATGGAATAATATTGGTGTATACCTGTGTATCATTGTCTGATATTCTTTAGACAATTTGATCTATTTCTTTCATGGTCAAAAGTGATATTAAGTTCTTTATATTGAAATGTCCTTGACATTGAGGGCCTGAACATTGGCACTTGTATGAAAGATGTTTCAATACTGTAGCATGGTTGTACTTACTCTTTTGAACTATCTCTTGTATGTTGTTACTTCATAACTTACACAAAGAATAAAGATGAATTATGATTTGGTTGTAACATGACATGCTTCATCATTTATACTCTTTTGTAACAAGGACACTATACCTTTTGTATACTGAAATATACATGATAGTCTATTATTTCACAATGGCTCTTGTAGCATTCACCTAATGCAAATCTGCACTTCATGATGTTATTTGTTCATTTCCATAACAGTCTTGGCATTTCTTTCTCAGTTGATCCTACATTACAACTTTTTGTACTTCTATGACATCTAAGGTCTAATTTTTTCCTAATTTTTGACCTTCCTAGATGGCTATCATGGTTATAGCATTCATATGAATAATAGTAAGACATTTCAATGATGATAGAAATAAAGAAAAGTACCTTAATATGACTGTACTCCTGTGTTTAGCAATTTGACAAGCCTTATTTAAAATCACTGCTTCCTTTGTAATCTGTAATGGGGCAATTTGAATATGTTTGATCTGATTTAATCAATCTGTTTATCAAGTGAGCATAGTTTATAGGAGCAGCTGCTCCTATTCACTTTATATGATGTCTTCACTCTTTTACAAGTTGACTGCTATGATGCATAATATTATCTTGAATGATGGACCCTGTCTTTTACAATCTGATATCCTTTTCAAATGAATAGAAAAGGAAAACATGCCGGGCTCAACCCTTGTGGGAGCCACATTTTCTCCACATGTTTTAATGTCTTCAAATCAGAAACATTACTTTTCCTATACCTGCACAGTGAACAAATAAGTTAGCATAAAAACATACCTCTTGAAGTTTATTGATCCTTCTCATGATGATTTGATTTATTACACATGTCTAATTTGATCCATTCACATGAAATGCATACTATCTGTAAGTTGATATGTCTATTGATAAAAGCATATGATAATTTTAAATATCTGGAGCTTCTAACAGGACTTTCCCCAATTTTTTGCAGGTACATTGACATGAGTGGAGCTTGAAGATATGACATGAAGACCAGCCATCAACAAAGGTCATCAACCTTCAAACAAAAGGAAATGATGGATATTTGATATTCTAATATGTTCTTTTCATCTCCTTTTATCATCAGATCTATAGCTTGCATATGTCTACATTGCTCAGTTTAGTCACTCCCACGGCTTGTGTGGGACATATTTAAATATTTCTTTTAAACATAATCAGTTACTTTACTTATGCAATTAGTTTATGTATGTTTCTTTTGAATCAAATGCATAGGATAGAATAACTAAAACTGATATATGTTCAAAAAATGATATGAAATGACAGTTTTTATAAATACCTTTCTTTCACACTGAATTGTGATCACTTGAATAATCCAATTATCTCATAACTGAAAGATAAAACCAATTAGATTATCTATCTTTCATTTGACTGTCTAATATCTTTCCATTAGATATTCATTTGTCATGATGGTTTGACAGTCCTGATTGTACTATTAGATTATCCTAACAACTGATCATTATTTTCTCTTGTCAAGAAATCATACATTCACTGATTGCAACTAACATAAAAGTTTTTTTTACTCCTTTTGAAACAATCTGCAAATCAGGTCTAACTAAATTAGGTGTGAACAAAATATAGTAACACAGGTATTTTGATGGCATCAATGAACAACTTCAAGTTGCTTTAGAAGATCTTGATCAGTCTAGAGCAGAAGTCAAAGAATTGTAAGAGAACCTTAAAGATGCTGAGGATTTTATTTAGACTTTAAAAGGGCAACTAAGCAAATCTATGGAAAAGAGGAAGGAGCTACTTCAGCAAGCAAATCAGAAGGAAGACAATGGCATGGATGAGGTTGTGAAGGAGAAGACAAAGGAATGTGAGAAGCTAGAAAAATAAGTTGTTGTCTTAAAACATGAGATGGAATCTGGGGTGATGAGGCTAACCAAGGAAATTAAGGAAAGGAAGAAGACTAAGGAAAACATAAATCAGTCTCTGAAAGAAAGAACAGAAGAGTGTTGTAGATTGGACAAAATAATTGGCCATCTAGAGTATGATCTACAAGAAACTAGATATAATGAGGAACAACTTGAAAGGCAAATTGTCATTCTCAAACATGACCTAAAAGCTACAAATGAATACAAAGAGAAGTTCAAGATAAGCTCAACTAAGCTTGAGGTGCTGCTTGATAGTCAGAAGAAGGCAGATGATAGGCATGGTTTGGGATATGAGAAAGGTGAAAGCTCTGGATGTAGTTAGAGAAATTATGAATAAAGGAATCAGAGAAATACACTTAGAAGACCTCTGGTCAGAAAACCTAATACTCAAAGGTATCCAACCTTCAATGGAAATTGTTTCAATTGCAATAAATTTGGTCATAGAGCTACTCAGTGCAGAAGTAGAATGAATCAAAGTGGTCCATCCTTCTACGGTCAATGCTTCAATTGTAAAAGGTATGGTCATAGATCCAATGAATGAAAAAGTATGATGATGAATAACTCTAACAATAGAGGAAATGTCAATTCTTTTAATGGCAAATGTTTTACATGCAATAGATTTGGACACATGGCTAATCAGTGCAGATCAAGAGGAAATCAAGTAAATGAGAAAAGAAATGTTGCGTACTTTAATTGCAACAGATCTAGTCATATTGCAAGATTGTGCAAAAGCAAGAATGATGATAGAAAAGGTCCAGTAAACATAAACCAGAATGTGTAGAGACAAGATAAAGGCAAGGGAAAAGTAGATGTGAATGAGATCCAGAATGAAATGAACAAAACATGGGTGAAGAAAGGTGTAATGAATGATGGTGATAGGTTCGCACCAGAATTTGGTGCTGGTAATTCCTCTGGGAATTGAAATAGGAGCTTTGGCTCAGGGGGAGCTACATTGAAAATCTAATTCCCCCTACTAGTAAGTGGGTGCCTGAATCTAGCATGATGAGAGAAGATAGAATGGCCTATTGTAGATTGTTTGAAAGAATTTTTGGATGAAAAGAGGTTGATGTGGCAACTTACGGAGCAATCTATGAGAAACTGTATTAAGAAATAGGGTATCCAGAAGAGTTAGGGCAAAATAATTTATTACATCAAAAAGAAGGTGATGCAGGAGCATCCAGAGGTGTAAGGGCAATCTTGCATCACCCAAAAAAGAAGTTAATTCAAAACCATTGTAGTTGTTTTCATTTCTTTCCATAATTAGTGTTTTTGGTTCCATAATATCCAAAATAATGATGTAGGACTTTCAGTTTTTCCAAAACTGCTAAAAATAGCAACCTGCCTATTTTGGAAAGTGTACCTACCATTTTAGGAAAGTTTGCATTTGGGCATGTAATGAATCAAAAACTTCTAGAAAGTTACATAATGAAAATATAAGACCTTTGGCGAAGGAATCAGGCAAAGGTCATTTGTGAGCTGAAAGATATTAAAGTTTTTGTTTTCTGAAAAGCCCCTAAAAATTTCTAGAACAAGATATGAGGCATTAAAACATCCCATAACATCTCAAAAAGTTGATAGAAAGCTATTTATGGATTTTTAGCGTGACAGTTCACATCATGAGCTTTTCGGTGCTTAAAACGATTCGTCAATTAGCCACACGGATCAAAAGTTATGCTTCCCGGAAGTTGACCTACTTTTGGAGGGAGTTGCAAAATTCAAAATTTAGCTGGAGGCTGCCAAAAAGTGCTATTTATGACTATTTTGGGAACCCTGGGCAGTAGTAGAGTTAAGGGGGCAAGTGTAGAGTGACGAATAGGCAGGAAAACATAAACCCTAGCTGATTTGGGGTTACAGGAGGCTGAAGATTCTAGAGTCTTGAGGTTGGGAAAGCTGTAATGTGTTGTAGCCAGTAGAGGATTCATCCTCTGATTGTAATTAAGCTTCTGTAATGTAATGAGTTGCCCAGTTCAATAAAAGAAAGTTCTATTTTTTATGTTCAATATCTGTTATTGTGTGTTATGTGATTTACCCCCTTCATCAAGTGGTATCAGAGCCAAGTTCCTGAGTGTGTAGACAGATCGCCGACTGTGAGGTAGTTTGCACCAGGACCTGAGGTTGTGGGTTTTCTGCGGAGATCAAGATGCCTCCACGAAGAAATCATGTTGGGAGGAATGCTTTGATGGAAGAGGGTTTTAGAGCCCTACAAAGGCAAATCGATGCATTACAAGAGGAGCTACGAAGAGGGTTTGATCCAAGGACAAGAGAAGAAAGCGAAGATGAAGCTGAAGAAGAGCTATCTGAGGAAGAACAAGAAGCTGCACGAGATCTTGCAGAAGTTAGGTTGTTGCGGGCCATTTCAAAGATTGGAAAGAGGCCCATGATCGAAGTTTCTACATATTCTGGAGATTTGAATCTAGAACAGCTTATTGATTGGATCAATGACATGGAGGAATACTTTGAGAATGAAGATGTAGAAGACCCAGATTGGGTCAAGTTTGCAAAAACAAAATTGAAGGGCCATGCCAATATTTGGTGGAAGGAGGTCCAGTTAGAGAGGAACAAAAGAGGAAAAGGAAAGATCACCAGATGGGATCGGATGGTGGAGAAATTGAAGAAGCAGTTCATTCCTGAGGACTATGAGATGGAGTTGCTGAAGAAGCTGCAAGGACTAAAGCAAGGTAACAAGTCTGTTAAAGAGTATATAGAAGAATTTTATAAGATTACTATCAGAACCGGTCATGCAGAGCCCAACAAGGAGAAGGTATCCCGTTACATTAATGGGTTGAGGCTGAGTATTCAAGAGGAGTTGAGCCTAGTCAGAATGACCACCATATAAGATGCATACCAGTAAGGAAGATAAGTCATCAAATGGATTTGATACCAAGAGCCAGTTTGCCAAACAAGGCAGCCCACAAAATGACCCCTGCAGAGAATGAAGAGCTGAACAGACAAGTTCAAGAGTTGTTGAGGAAATGACTGATAAGGGAGAGCCTAAGTCCATGTGCGGTACCTGTAGTACTAGCACCAAAGAAGGATGGAGAATGGAGGATGTGTACAGACTCTCGAGCCATCAATAAGATAACGATCAAGTATAGATTTCCATTGCCAAGAATGGATGACATCATGGATTGTTTGAGTGGAGCCAAGTACTTCACAAAAATTGACCTGAAGAGTGGATATCACCAGATCCATATCAGAGAAGGATATGAATGGAAGATAGCTTTCAAGACAAAGGAAGGTTTGTATGAATGGTTAGTCATGCCATTTGGGCTAACCAATGCACCGAGCACATTCATGTAGCTCATGAACGAGGTATTGAAAGAATTTTTGGGAAGTTTTGTTATTGTTTATTTGGATGATATTTTGATTTTCAGTAAGACTTGGGATGAACACTTGATGCATATCAAAAGAGTTCTAGAGAAGCTGAGGGAGGAGAAGTTGCTGATTAATCTGAAGAAATGTAGTTTTGCAAACAAGGAGTTGGTATACCTGGGATTTGTTGTCTCAGAGGAAGGTCTTAAGATGGACCCAGAAAAAGTAAGGGCTATCATTGAATGGCCTACGCCAAGGAGTGCAACGGAGGTAAGATCTTTTCATGGTTTGGCAAGTTTTTACAGAAAGTTTATCAGGAATTTCAGTAGCATTTGTGTACCCCTAACTGATACAATGAGAGGGGATAGAAAAGAGTTTAGATGGACTAAAGGAGCAGACAAGAGCTTTGATACATTGAAGCAGAAAGTCGTAGAACAACCTGTTTTGGCACTTCCAGATTTCAATAAGGTATTTTAGGTAGATTGTGATGCTAGTGGTAGTGGTATATGAGCTATTTTGAGCCAAGAAGGTAAGCCCATTGCCTATTTTAGTGAGAAGCTTAATGATGCCAAGAAAAAGTATTATGTTTATGATCAGGAGTTTTATGCAATAGTTCAGGCTTCAAAGAATGGAGACATTATTTGTTGCCAAAAGTGTTTGTTTTATATACTGATCATTAGGCTTTGTAGTATCTTAATAGTCAAGGAAAGTTAAATCAAAGGCACTTAAAATGGGTTGCATTTTTGTAGAGCTATACTTTTGTTTTGAAGCACAGGAGTGGGAAGTCCAGCAGAGTTGCAGATGCCTTGAGCAGAAGGCAAAATTTGTTGACAGAAATGAAGATAGAGGTTGTTGGGTTCGATGAGCTCAAAAGTTTATATCCTGAAGATCTAGATTTTGCAAAGGCTTGGAAAGCTTGTTTGGAACCTGTTACTTTGGATAGGACAAAATGGTTGGATTTCATAATCCAAGATGGCATGTTGTTTAGAGGAAGCCAATTGTGCATTCCGAGGAGTTCCATGAGAGAGAACCTAATTAAGGTGAAGCATAGTGGAGGATTAGTTGGACACTTTGGTCATGATGAGACCATTGCCATTGTCAGTGAAAATTATTATTGGCCACAGTTGCAACAGGATGTGAGGAAATTTGTGCAGAGTTGCAGAGTGTGTCAGATGGAAAAAGGAACAAGTCAGAATACAAGGTTGTATCAACCATTAGAGAAGCCATGGGATGATATTAGTATGGATTTTGTTCTTGGTTTACCAAGGACACAGAGAGGACATGATTCTATTTTTGTGGTGGTGGACAGATTCTCAAAAATGGCACATTTTATTCCTTGTAAGAAGACTAATGATGCTGTTCATATTGTAGAGTTATTTTTCAGGGAGGTGGTGAGATTACATGGTCTACCAAAGAGCATAGTTTCAGACTGAGATACCATGTTTGTTGGTTATTTCTAGAGGACATTGTGGAAGAAGTTGAAGACAGACTTGAAGTTAAGTTCTGCACACCATTCATAGACTGATGGACAAACTGAAGTGGTGAATGGGAGTTTGGGTAACCTGCTACGATGCTTAGTAGGAGATAAGCCCAAGGGATGGGATTTGATTTTACCATAGGCAAAATTTGCTTACAACAATTCTGCCAATAGGAGTACTGGTAAATCACCATTCCAGAGTGTATATGGCAATAGCCCAAGAAATGCTTCTGAGTTAAGGAAGCTGGACAATAGAGAAAAGACAAGTGCCGAAGCTGAAGAATTTGCATGAAGAGGTGAGAAAGCACATTAATAAAATAAATATTTAGTACAAGGCTAAGGCAGATTAGAAGAGGAGATATAAGGAGTTCCAGGTAGGAGA
Source organism: Cunninghamia lanceolata (assembly GCA_027924645.1). NCBI lineage: Eukaryota > Viridiplantae > Streptophyta > Pinopsida > Cupressales > Cupressaceae > Cunninghamia > Cunninghamia lanceolata. The sequence continues at coordinate 15,972,184 of BSBN01000193.1, forward strand.
TGAAGTCATGGTTCACCTAAGAAAAGAAAGGTTCCCAATTGGAACATACAATAAGTTAAAAATAAAGAAATTTGGACCATGCAGAATCCTGAAGAAGCATGATTCAGGAAATGCATATGAGGTAGAGCTGCTAAGTGGGATCAATATTTCCCCTATTTTCAACATTGCTGATTTATTAGAATATCATGAAGGTGGAACAGAGGATGGACCAATAGAGGAACAGTGGAGTATTCCGGCATCTACTTCAACAGAGGAGATAGAAGAGATCTTGGATAGCCGTGTGGGAAGGAGCACTCGGAATAGGCAATACGAAGAATATCTAGTGAAATGGAAAGGAAGGCCTGTTGAAGATTCTTCTTGGTTGTCTAAGGCAGAGGTTGACCATTTGGGTTTTCCTCACACAAACACCTGAGACGTGACAGGGTCACTTCTCAAATTATCCTAGGTGTCTGATGCAGGAGCATCCAGAGGTGTAAGGGCAATCTTGCATCACCCAAAAACAAGTTAATTCGAAACCATTGTAGTTGTTTTCATTTCTTTCCATAATTAGTGTTTTTGGTTCCATAATATCCAGAATAATGATGTAGGACTTTCAGTTTTTCCAAAACTGCTAAAAATAGCGACCTGTTTATTTTGGAAAGTGTACCTGCTATTTTAGGAAAGTTTGCATTTGGGAACGTAATGAAGCAAAAACTTCTAGAAAGTTACATAATGAAAATATAAGACCTTTGGCGAAGGAATCAGGCAAAGATCATTTGTGAGCTGAAAGATATTAAAGTTTTTGTTTTCTGAAAAGCCCCTAAAAATTTTTGGAAAGAGATATGAGGCACTAAAACATCCCATAACATCCTAAAAAGTTGATGGAAATCTGTTTACAGATTTCCAGCATGATAGTTCACATTGCGAGCTTTCCGACTCTTAAAACGGTTTGTCAATCGGACACCCAGATCAAAAGTTATGCTTCCTGGAAGTTGACCTACTTTTGGAGGGAGTTGCAAAATTCAAAATTTAGCTGGAGGCCACCAAAAAGTGCTATTTATGACTATTTTGGTAACCCTGGGCAGTAGTAGAGTTAAGGGGGCAAGTGTAGAGTCAAGAATAGGCAGGAAAACAAACACCCTAGCTGATTTGGGGTTACAAAAGGTTGAAGATTCTAGAGTCTTGAGGTTGGGAAAGCTGTAATGTGTTGTAGCCAGTAGAGGATTCATCCTTTGATTGTAATTAAGCTTCTGTAATGTAATGAGTTGTCCAGTTCAATAAAAGAAAGTTCTATTTGCTGTGTTCAATATCTGTTATTATGTGTTTTGTGATTTACCCCCTTCATCAGAAGGTGTACAGAGGTTAAAAGGAAACTCAAGTGACTTCAAAATCACCTTGCATCCAACAAGAAAGAAGGAAGGTGAGCTTTGTGTGAAGATTTCCAAGAGACTGAAGCGTGAAGAAGATATCCGAGTGAAAACCCTAACCGACAAAATAAGTGCTAATGTCAAGGTTGATGAAATCAAGGAGAGACCTTCCAAGTCTTGTGGATATGAATCAGATGATCAAAATGAAAGTCCAAATAAAGGAAAGAAATTTCAAACTCAAACTTAGATTCGGATTGCTCTGGAGAATCCAGGGACTTACGAAGCTAGTGCAAATGTTGAGGAACAAGTTCAAGAATCAGAAGTTCAAGAAAATCCCAAAACTCCTAGGTATGTAAGGTTGAATCATTCCAAAGATCAGATCATAGGAGATAAAAATAAAGGTGTTCAAACTAGAAGAAAAATTGCTAAAGAACAAGTGGAGTATTGTTTGATTTCAAAGATTGAACCAAAATCAGTGAATGAAGCTTGTAATGATGAAAATTGGGTAAAAGAAATGGAAGAAGAATTAATGCAAATTGAAAAGAATCATACTTGGGATCTTGTTCCTAGACCTAAAAACAAAAATATAATTGGAACTAAATGGGTCTTCTAGAATAAATTGAATGAAGATGGTGTAGTTGTGAGAAACAAAGCGAGATTGGTGTGCAAAGGACATTCTTAGGTAGAGGGAATTGATTTTGAAGAAACTTTTGCTCTGGTGGCAAGAATCGAAGCAGTCAGATTATTTCTTGCCTTTGCTGCTTATAAAGATTTCAAAGTTTACCAGAAGGATGTCAAGTCAGCATACCTAAATGGAGAGTTGGAAGAAGAAATCTACATTGATCAACTAAAACGATTCCAATTGTCTGATCAAGGAGATATGGTCTGCAGATTGAGGAAAGCATTGTATGGACTTAAACAAGCCCCAAGAGCTTGGTATGTAAGATTAGATAAGTATCTGCTAAAATTAGGTTTTAGCAAAGGCACAACTAATGGTAATATTTATTTCAAAATTGATCATGAACACATCTTGATTGTTGAGGTATTTGTTGATGATATCATCTTTGGTGGAAATGAGAGCATGTGTAAAAAATTTGCTGACCAGATGTAAATTGAATTTGAGATGTCCATGTTTGGTGAAATAAATTTCTTCTTAGGTCTCACTCAGTCAGATAAGGGCATCTTCATATCTCAGTCTAAGTGTGTGAAATGGTTGTTGAAAAAGTTTAGAATGGAGGAGTCAAAACTAGTGAGTACTCCTATGGTAACTGGATGCAAGTTGAGCAAAGATGATGATTCCCCTAAGGCAGATCAAAAAATGTATAGATCAATGATTGGAGGACTTACCAGACCTGATATTATGAATGCAGTTGGCCTTGTTACTAGATTTCAAGATGATCCTAGAGAATCTCATGTTGTAGCAGTCAAAACAATTTTTAGATATCTGAAGGGGACATCTAATTATGGCTTATGGTATCCCAAGGATGATGATTTCACTCTTCATGCATATATAGATGCTAGTTGGGCAGGAGATGTGGATGACAGGAAGAGTACTAGTGGTGGTACATTTTTCTTGGGAAAGAGATTAATTTCTTGGTTGAGCAAAAGGTAGGAGGAAATATCTTTGTCTACTGCAAAGGCAAAGTATATAGCAGTAGCAAGTAATTGTACTCAAGTTTTGTGGATGAAGCAAATGTTGAATGATATTAGAATTGTGTTTGAAGAGCCTGTTACAATCTTCTGTGATAATTCAAGTGCAATAAACATCTCAAAGAATCTAGTTTTGCATTCAAAGACAAAGTACATATCCATCAAGTTTCACTTTTTGAGAGAGAAGGTAAATGGGAATGAAGTTAGATTGAAGTTTGTTTCTTCAAAGGATCGGATTGCGGATATCTTCACTAAGCCTCTACCTAAGGACACTTTTGAGTATCTTAGAGTGAAGCTAGGGGTTATCACCCCTCTTGTTCAGAACTAATGTACATTAGTGTGCATCAGTTCGATGGAACTCACAGTCATATCTTGTGATCCAGATTGGTGTTAAGCAGATGCTACTCAGAGGGAGTAGTCAGTATGTTAATTATGGAGTTTAGTTTGGTTTTATCTAAGAAACAAAAGGGGGAGAGATGATTGCAAATATGTGCCCTTTTCCATTGATGTCAAAGGGGGAGAGAAGTCATGTGAAAAACTCAGATGTAAGTAGTTGCTGGTGAAAGGGGGAGAAGTTAAGCAAGTTGTTGCAGGTGTGATGAGAGAAAGGGCGAGAAGTCTTTGTCTTGATGGTTGAATCAATTTTTCAAATCATATGTTGCCATCAATGACAAAGGGGGAGATTGTTGCAAATATGTGCCTATGACATGTTGTCTTTGATGTCAACATATCTCTTTGTCAGAGATAATGAAGATAGTGCAGTTCATTAAAGTAGATTGCTCTAAATTCCCAGTGAGATGAAGATCAGAATCTACGGATTAAAGGGTTTTGTAGAGGATTGTCTGAAGTTGCTCAAGTTAAGATTTGAGAGGTCTGCATGGAGGATTGATGAAGTTATGGCCATATGAGTAGAACCTAGTTTTACAGTTGTTCAGGGGTAACAGAGTGATAGGAATTTAGTCTAGATTGCTCTGCATTGGAATATTATGGTCTACAGTTGTGGAGGTATGTTTGGGATGTTGGTGTGTATCCTCAACTCAAGTGGTTCATGGTTTGGAGGTCTGCAAGCAATTTTTCTAGTGTGATAGTCATGATGATTAGTGTTCTTAAGTTTCTGTATGAAGATGCAAGTGATTCTGGTGATTTGAGGTGGTGCGGTTGTTCTTGTTGATTTCATTGTGCTTGTGGAGGTCTCTAGATCGTGTGCCTATTGTGTTGGTGGTCTGCATTGAGGATTGATCTCGTAGTTGAAGATTTCTCCTTGGGTGTTGCTGTTCTTTCCAGTCTTGGCTGACCGGATGCTTTGTGTATGTTGCGGATGATCTAAGAGAAGTTCTATGGAGCGTGGCATGTTGTTTGAGGAAGATTTGAGTCCTAGTTATGTTTGGTCGATAGTGTAGTGGTCTGTATGTAGGATTTTGTGTTAAGTCAAGTCTTGTGATTGTAATTACTTGTAATGCCTATCTTGGAGAATATTTTAGATAGATGATTGTAAGGCTGACTTTGATGTTTATTGCAAAGTCAATGTCATATATAAATAAGTGTAATGAAGTCATATAAATGTGCCCATGTGTGTGAAGATGCGGAGGTAGCGAAGAAGTGTTTGGGGACAGAGCAGAGGTGTTGTGAGCTTTAATGGAACTGAACCTTGTCATGGAGAAGATGTTGTTTCTCAGTTCAACCTTTTAGTGTTAACCATGTGAATGTTTTTGTAGACAATGAGTCTCTTGGAGTAGTGAGCTCTAGGCACTGTGCCCAAAGGCAAATGCCTTCCCATTTTTCTATTATTTTAACAGAGAATAAATCTTGTGGGTTAACCCCCACCATGGTTTTTCCCTTAACCAGGTTTCCACATAAAAATCTTGGTGTTATGTGTGTTGATTGTGTTTCTTCTCATGTGTTGTTGATTCATGCTTTCATGGTTGTATCATTAATCTATTAATAAGTGGTAAAGAAGATTAAATGCAACAAAAGACAAAGTTTTGTGACAACTGATTCACCCCCTCTCTCAGTTGTCTACCCTAATTTCAACAAAAAAATGATGAAAATGAATGAAACCAATTGCAAATGTTAGAGGATTTGACACTCCATCCATTCCATTAAAAATCTGATCATTTGTAGGCCCTACTGGGCCGTACAATTCACTGTAGCAGTAGAAAACACTAAAAATTGTAGGAAAACAAAGTTCTTATTAATGCTTGATCACCAAAAATATCTTCAACAACCTTTTTTCAACCATGACAGGCATATACATACATTTTCCAACCTATTCTAACTGTTGAAAATGACTTTTCAAACATATGACCTTTCAACTTCTACTACAAACCAAAAAATGCTAATGTTTCTTAGGCAACCTTTCAACTTCTTGCAAAACTTGACTCACAATCAACCTCATGAGACTTATTACATTGCAAATGGTCTAAATATACCTTATTACACCACATAAGACTCAAAACACCCAAAAATCTAACATTTGACCATATTTACAAAATCTAACTAGGTGCCCCTGCACCACATTTACTCAACAACCACACTACTATATAGGGAGGACAACTTACGTTTTGGATTGGTACCTCCCCGATTGAGTTTTGAGCTAGTTTGGATTAGGATAGGATGAGCCATATGTATCAACCATTTTTTCTCAGGTGCAGTGAGATCGTGGGTGGTGGGGAGCTAAGTTAGACTCAGCTATGGTTATCATAGAGTTTGATCGCCTAGTGGCTGTGGATTGGGATTAGTAGTCGGTAGTGGTGGATACAGGTACCACACCAACATATGAGGCTTGGTGGGCATAGGCTAGGATAGTTCAGTTGACCATTCTGTTGAAACAATGTAGATAACTGAGAGGGGGGGGTGAATCAGTTATCTTAAAACTTTTCTTACTTTTACTTTCTTTTCTTATCTTAACAATTAGTGCTATATCAAAACATGAAAGCATAAACAACCATAAGAACTAAAATGAGATTAAGACACATAACACAAGGATTTTTACATCAAAACTCTGTTAAGGGAAAAACCACGGGGTGACTAACCCAAGATTGTATTCTCTGTTAAAAGAATAAAGGAGTACAAATGGCACTTTCCAGTTAGGGCTCACTGCCCTAGCACACTTCTCACAAGAGGCACACTGCCTACAAGAGACTCACTATCTAGAAAACTTACAGAAGATATCCAAGTGTTTGAACTGATGAGAAGTATCTACATATGCAAGAGTTTAGTTCCGGTTAGGCACAATATATTGATCTGACACATTTCATTCTTTCTCTGCTTAGTATTACTATTCTGTCACATTTCTGACTTGAATTGTTGTCCACACACTTATCTTTGCTTTTCTTCACACCTCTACTTTTTCCTTTTTCTTTCACACACTCACAAGATTGAATCCATCGGATATATATATATATATATATCCGCATTAAGTATATTCTTCAACTTCTTAGTCAGCAACAAGAACACTTGAGATATTTGTAAGTTACTATTCTGTCAACTGAATCTATACTTGATTAATGATGCGCATCAAAAACTTAGGCATAGAAGTCATTAATCATGTCGGCCAATAATGTATAATGCCACAAATTGCTTGATCAACATCTTTTACACATCCGGATTGAAGTCTGATACTCTGTTGGTTAGTTCTTCCTCTATCTGCACTGTCTAACTAGAGCCCAACACTCAGATGCTCATATCTTTTGTATGCTTTATCACAGGAGGCTAAATCTCTAGAATACAATAGTCATGATACCCCTCTTGACTTGTCCAAGTCTACAACTTATTGAGTTACACCATTTGAGAGATCCGGACCTAATTATCAGACCATGTTACATACTCTGTTCTTGTCCACCGGACCAAAACAATCTTCAATTTGACTTCTGGTATAGGCATATTATGTACTGCGGATGTGTGGCATAGACTTTGTTGCCATCAATGACAACACTAATGATTCCTAACAATGTCTCTTGCCAAAAATCTCCCCCTTTGGCATTGATGGCAACACTTAGTGAAAAATGACTAAGTGTCATAGAGACTCCCCCTTTTCTTGTGCTCTATTTCTTTACACTACTTTACAGGTGCTCCCCCTTTGCCGGATTCCTCATTTTTCACTACTCTTCACTCTCCCTTTGATATCAATGGTAAAGGGTGGAATCCGCATACCAAAATTGTGCAAAAACTATTAAATACATGGCCGCATATGTATATATAAATCATATGTTATACTTATATATACTTAAGTATATCCACAAAGGTTGTCTTCAACTGTACAATCTATGTGGTCCAACTCCTCTTCATTCTATCCAAAATGGAGATGTGTCCACTTAACAAAAACGCATATGCTTCTACCCTCTTCAAATCTATTGGATTACTAGTTCGGGCTGTACTTTGAGAATCTGTTAAAGCATCATGCAATACCTCTAACTTAGGGAGGATTATTCCCCCAAGTTCACCCATTCTATCCATCAGACGCCTCTTCTCCTTAACCAATTTCTTTATCTCATTTATGATAACAACTGCTTGACATTCTTGGTTTACCAGAAAGATAGTAAGAGGATCAAAATTCTGAGATAGGTATATCAATTTTTCTTCTTGTTCTTTCATCTTCTTTTCAATGTCCTTTGCAACTCTAGGCCAAGATAAACAAAATTTATATATCTCCTCCATCCTTAAGAACATTTTCAATGCTCTTTATTCCAATGTCTAAGGTTCTTCTATCATTGTTAATTAGTCCTTGTACCTCACTGATTCTTTTTCCAAAGAACTCTTTTTGGACCTTAGTTTCTGCCAATTTTTCTAAAGATTCAAAGTGAGAATTGATAGAATTAACCAAGTTTTTCAAGTTACCAGATGGAGAGGCAGATGCATCCTTTTGATATGTGGGCATGATCTTCTCTAGTACACTGGATGCAATATTCAGCAGTTCACTGTCCTCCATGTGAGATTTTAGAAGTTTTTCTTTTGCTTTGGCCTAAGCAAAAGAAGTTATCTTCATTATTTGAACTGGAGAGAGAAAGTCCAAATTTAGTGGCCCTTGAATCAACTCAGGTTCATCCAACTCCATCATTTCTTTGTCCAAGAAGTTCTGTACTATCTCTGCAGTGTCTCTTGCTGGTGACTCAAACTTCTTCCCTTTAGAGATGTCAGGATTGACTGGTTTGGATGTGTCATCACCATCCTTTTCTGCTTGTTCTTCTTCTTTTGCCTTATCCTCTTTTTCTTGATCGTCCATCTCTTCTTTTCTTCCTTTCTCTTCTTCTTCAGTGCCCGAAAGATTTGTCTTGGCAATTGTGGGATCCAGAGGAGTGACATTACCAGTGTTTTCTGCTTTGTGAACTTCCTCTTCCAGAACAGAGGAGTCTAAGTCAGATTTCTCTTCATCTATTTTCTTTAATCCTTCAACATCCATGTCAGAAGATTCTTCTTTTATTTCTTCTATAGTGGGGAGATTGAGCCTTTTCAAGGAACTTCAAAGAATTTCTTTTTTCTCATTTGCTATTTGGTTAGTTTCTCCAAGCATGAGCTTATTCATTCTTGCCTTGCTCCAGAATTCATCTTTGGCATCCTTGAAGACCATGTTCTTTTGCTTTGGAGTGATAGATGGGCATAGTTGTATCACAATTTTCTCTCGAATCTCCAAATCCTTTGCTTTGACATTTTCTTTCCTTAATTCCAAAACCTTTTCTAAGCTTTTGGGAATCATGGAAATTATTTCAATGAAATCTTTGTTGTAAATGTTCAGGTGTTTTACCATTGCTTCCTCAAGAATTCTCTTGTCTGCATCATTGTATTCATTGTAGAATTCTATTATTGGTTGCAGATTCCCATCCACGGTGACTGATTTGATGATGTCTTCAACTGAGAGAGTGGGTTTTTCAATAAATTCCTTTGTTTTCTCTTCCTCATTTCTTCTACCAGAGGACTTCTTGAATATTCTTTTCTTCTTCATTTTCCTGATTTCCTCATCTGATTCTGTCTCTTCATCATTCTTTTGGCTCACATATGTTCTTGTGGCCTTGGTCTTCATTCTCTTTTCTCCTTTTTCAGATGGCTTGACTTCCGGTTTGGTAGTCCTTGAGCTTTTAGGAGTGACAGGAGTAGAACTCTTGGAAGATCTTGTTCGGGAGGAGGCTTCCACCGAAACGCTTTCTTTCTTTTCTTCTTGTCTTTCTTTTTCTATCTTCTCTATTCTCTCTCTATTGGCATCTACTACCTCCTTTGATATGCCAAACCTTTTGGCAAGTTCTTCAACTTCATTTCTTACTTTTCTCTTTGTCTCAGGCTGTCTTAATTCAATATGTATTTTTATGTTTAGCTCATCAAAGGTGCCAAACCTTTCTAGTTTAGTGTCTTTAGGTTGGCTTAGCAAGTGTTGAACATGTACCTCCAAGATGTTTTCATCAACCTCATATCCCATGGGCATTATCCACACAGTTCTTGGTTTAATTGACTCCATTAGGCATTGATCTGTGTGAACCATGAATCAAACTGTGTCTTTGTATTTCTCAACTATTGGCTTTGGTATTCTTTCTCGGGCATGCATCATGCTTTGGAAACTCTTGAAGTAATCCCAGAGAGCTGTGTTTTGGGCTTGAGCATCACCAAGTCCATACATGTAATCTCTGATTTGAATTGCAACAGGTTTATCATTTTGCCAGACCCAACCCTTTGATCCAGGTAGCTCATTCATATAGTAGAAAAACAAACACAATATTAGACAACCATATTTGAAAGAGTTTTTCTTATCTTTCTTGATCTTCTACAAATTTTCCATCAGTTGATTCAATAGAAGATTACACAGATCATAATCTACATTTTCCTTTAGCATCTGATATGTAGCATAGATTGTTGTACCAGACACAAAATTTTCCCTACTTGAATGGTAGATTTTGTAACCAATTATCATTGATGCAAACTTGACATCCAGATCTGTGATGTCATCTATAGTCATTGCTCTCTTGTCATATTTTGATCCGGTGGCTTCAGTTACTATTTGGTTCTTTACAGATTTGAGTGCGGGCAACCCACCAGTTGAATGCAGTCTGGTCATAGCCTTGATGGCATCTTTGGTTATCTTGAATGGGCTCATTAGCCACATAAAGTTATCATGCATCCTACTCAGAACATACTGGACCCATTCATCTTTTGCAAAAGACAGAAAATGTATGCAATGTTCAAGGTGCTTGTCCTTTAGGGTCTTGAATTTAGGTCTGAGGTCAAAATTCTCATCTATTAATTGTTTTTGATAGATATCGATCAATTTTAAGTCTCCAAAATCTTTGATGTTTGCATGAATATAAACCCTAATATCTTCTACATGTAGGACACCATATGGAATACTAGAAAACACACCCAAGGGATCAACTTCTAGTGACTTATAAGGGTGTTTCTTGAATTTTGGTCTTGGCCTTTCAGAGATATTAACAACCATCGGAGTAGCCATTCTAATTGACAAAATTTGAAGAGATTTTTAAGAAAAGAAATACCTTTACACACCTTAGGATTTGTTGCAACTGTCGAAGCAAAACTTTTGATTGATTTCGATCTTCGGTTTCTTCTTGAATGTTCTACAGGATCTCTTCTCAGAGCTCTTCTTTCTTCTTCATTTTTGAATGCAAAGTATTGATAAATGACAAATGAAGACCCTTTTATCCTTCTGTAAAACCTAATTCACCATTGTAATAAATGTACAAACTTTTAAGTCATCTGGTTACCCTGCTTCTCAAATGAGCTTTACATGAATCACCTTTAGTACCTTAGTGTGTTTATAGCATACATGTGTCTTAAAGACTTTCCTCTGGATCTGAAGATCAGAATATTGTATTTGTAAATTATACTAGATCAATTTGTATTTCTCTATTAACACTGGATGGTTGCCAGAACTGGATCTACTCAAGTGGTCATAAACCTTTTGAATCTTCTTGCAGACCTCTCACATTCTGACTAGAAGGCTCTTTGGAGGATTATATAAGAACCCTTTAATCCTTAACCTCTGATCTTTATTTAGTATGCCAAATTCTGGCACTTACTAACTGGCTGGGGAAATTTGATCTTCTCTGTAGCTCCCCCTGAGCTAGAGCTCACCTTTTAATTTCTGGAGGGATTGTCAGCACTAGATTCTGGTGCGGACCCATCACCAATGTTCATCACATTCTTCTTTACCCAAGTCTTGCTCATCTCCTTCTGAATCTCATCCGCATTCACTTTACCTTTGCCTTTGTCTTATTTTTTAATCATGTTTCACTGGACCTTTTCCATCATGATTTTTGCTTCTGTAGAATCTAGCTATATGATCAGATTTATTGCAATTGTAACACACAACATTTCCTTGCTTATTTGATTGATAGCCTCTTGATCTGCACTGATTAGCCATATGCCCCATTCTATTGCATACAAAGCGTCTACCATTGAATGTATTGTTTATTTCCATATTTCTACATTCATGAGATTTGTGACCATACCTTTTGCAATTAAAACATTGCCTGGAGAAAGATGGATTATTCTAATTCATTATGCTCCTATAATGAGTTGCTTTATGAAAAAATTTATTGCAGTTGAAGTAGCTTCCATTGAAGGATGGATATCTTTGAGAATTAGGTTGTCTTACCGGAGGCTTTCTAGGTCCATTTCTTTGTCTTTCTGACCCAAAGTTCTTTTGAGTAGATCTAGAGCTTTCACCTTTCTCATATCCCAAGCCATTCTTATCATCTACCCTCTTTTGACTTTCAAGAAGTACTTCAAGTTTGGCTAAGCTTGTCTTGAATTTTTCTTTGTATTCATTTGTAGTTTCAAGATCTTGTTTAAGAGAGTCAATTTGTCTCTCAAGTTGTTCTTCATTGTATCTAGCTTCTCCAAGATCAAACTCAAGATGTCTAATTATCATGTCCATTTTGTAGCAATCTTCTATTTTCTCCTTGAGGGATTGATTCAAGTTATCTTCAGTCTTTTTCTTCTCTTCAATTTCTTGGGTAAATTTTATAAATCTTGATTCCATTTCATGTCTTAGCATAACAACTTCTTTTGATAGCTTTTCACATAGCTTTGTTTTCTCATTTAGGTCCTCATCATCATTATTGGTTTCATTTTGATCTTCTAGCCTTTGGAGTAGTTCCTTTCTCTTTTTCACAGAAATACTGAGTTTTTCTTTCAGCTCATTGATGAAATCATCAGCTTCCTTGAGTCACTCTCTCAAATTATTGACTTCAGACTGGGACTATTTAAGATCATCTAATGCAGACTGTAGTTGTTCTTTCATACCAAATGCATCCATTGAGATTCCCAGATCCTCCTCAAGTTGTTAGGCTTTTTCTAAGGAACTTAGCTCTGATACCAAATGTTGAAACAATATAGATAACTGAGAGGGGGGGATGAATCAGTTATCTTAAAACTTTTCTTACTTTTACTTTCTTTTCTTATCTTAACAATTAGTGCTATATCAAAACATGAAAGAATAAACAACCATAAGAACTAAAATGAGATTAAAACACATAACACAAGGATTTTTACGTGGAAACCCTGTTAAGGGAAAAACCACAGGGTGACTAACCCAAGATTGTATTCTCTGTTAAAAGAATAAAGGAGTACAAATGGCACTTGCTAGTTAGGGCTCACTGCCCGAGCACATTGCTCACAAGAGGCACACCGCCTACTGTTGATGATGATGTTAGTCATTCACAAACATAGAATAAAAGTTACACAACAACCTTTACTCATCTTGAAAGATACGATGAATTCAGAGAATTCATGCTCCCAAGTCTCCATTGATTAGTTCTTAATCTACTAACGTTACTCAGTGGTTGATGTGTGTTGCTGTTTTCCATTCAGGGGCCTTACATATTTGATTGTTCCTACAAAGTTCTTCAATATTCCTCCAAATATCCTGTTCTTTATATCTGCTCTGTATAAATCTCTAACAATTCTACCTCTGCACTATGAATTTACTCAAATAATGTGCCTATAGGCTGATATTTGCATGATTTTTACCATTCTTTGCAAGTATTTGCATGATATTTTCAACATTACATGCATTTAGCTCGAAATATGCTAAGGATTTTCAGTTACCTATGGGATGTCAGCATAGTTCTCTGTTCTTCTTATTATTTATCATGATTTGCAATTATGGTGATGAATTTATGAAATTAAAATGAGAAAAAAGGTTAAAGAATGAGATTCCCAAAACTACTTGACTTAGATCATTGATCCACATACAAGTTCCCATACATGCAATGAAGAGAAGAAAACTAGAGTCATACTTCACCAGGACATTCCACAAATCTACATGATCTAGTGCAAATCTTCAAAGGAAAAGTTGACAACAACATGCAATGAAATGAGAGCGCTTCCATTTGAACACAACATTCACCATTACATATCCAGAAATCAACTTGAAGATTACATAAAATTTACAATCAGGATGTAATCTGAAACTTCATCTCCATTCAGTATGCTCAAGAACAGGTACATTTACAGTGATATGAAGAAAGAACCTTGACATTTCAACAATTCAGTCCTCATTAGTCTCAGCAATCTGATCTCCTATATGAAATTGTTTTCGGTCTGATTTTAGAATGATTGACCTCCCCCCCCTTTTTTTAAAGACAAGTTCTGGCCCTTTTATAGAACAGAGTCCAGAAAACGGTTACAACGATCCAATGATCAAGATCCTCTCAGAACAACCAACGATCCAGATGAACAACATGTGCTTTACCAGTTGGCCATCACACATCTAGCATAGAATATTCCAGCATCTTTAACTTGATTCGGTCTCCAGCTGGCAAACAACATTTGATAATATCCTCCTTAGCTCAGGTTCATGTTGCCTCTATGTGCAACTCTGCAATATAGTTCAGCTACAGCTCCAAACGGATCCAACATCCTGCAATAAACAGATGAGAATTAAGTATCATCATTTAATACATTAGCAGGAAGACAAAATTTACTTTAAAATCAGGCTAAATGTGCAAACACAGGTAATCAGGTTCCAAATCCGTAAAAAAATCACGCGTTAAATGTATATACAACATTTTGAACAATCGGGTCAACCATTGTTGACCCATATCATGCTATCAGGCTCCAGAAAATAACTTTAAAATCTATTGCTCAGTTTTCCCGTCGATTTCCTTGCATATTGGGTGCTAAATTTTCATGCATATGCCCTTTTGTACATATTAGGTTCTTATATTATGCACATACAAGCAATAAAATGTACAAGGAATCAGCCGCTTTTAAATTTCCTTTCAAATTTGTGCCTTGTACATTATCAGGTTGTATATTGGGTCAGCATCATGATCATATAGGCACACCAAATATACAAGGAATTTTCAATATTTAATTTTCACATCGCGTCTGCTGATTTGTATATCCTACACATACAAAGATTCTTGTATGTACAGTTCAGATTCCAATTGCATTGTATAAATCGTACTTCAATTTCCCCTGAATTTTGGCTTTGTATGTATATCGGCAATGTATGTATGAACATACAGGCCGAACACATTCAGTGATTAAATCTCCTTTTATATGATTTCAGTTCCGCGTTGCATGTATATAACGCAATGTATATTACGATGTATGTATAAACATACAATCTCAAAACATACAACCATCTAACATTATTTCATAACCATTTCAATTCTGCCTTTGTATATCATGTATTGTATGTAAGACACATACAACAAAAAAAAAGAACCCAACAGACTTATCTCTTTTATCAACCATACTTAACCCACTTTGGAATCTGCTATGTATATACCGACATGCACCCTCCGATATGCCTTTAGTATGATGCACTAATTACATCGGATTTAAATCTCCTCTGAATTCCACAATGTACATCTGAAACGCATGTATACCTTATTGTACATACAATGTGGAATATGTACAACGACTTAACATTGTCTCATAATAATTTCAATTCCGGCATGTACAAATCAGGTTATATTCTTTCAATGTATTTTAAGTATTGATACATCGTTTTAACCGGTTTTTAGTCTTTTTGAATTCCATGACTTGTATGTATAATGAAATGCATTTATCATAATGTACATACAAAGCGGGATGTATACAACGATTCAACATTTCTTCATAACCTTGTCAATTCCGCAGCGTGTATAAAATGTAATGCATATACAACACACAACATATACAATGACTTTTTCATTATTTCATAAACTATTTCAGTTCTAGCTTGCGTAAAGTGCATTGCATATCGGACTATATATCGGATATACAATCACTTTATGTAATTTTATAACTTTTTCAATTCCGGCCTGCATATATACCGTTGTATGTATCGAAATGTACAAGGCACGAAACATACAAGGAATTAACGTCATTTAAGAAACCTTTCGATTCCACCCTTTGTACATGGGTAATGTATCTTGGCTTGTATGTCTCAAATATATAGAGCACGAAAACATACAACAGTTTTTTCATCCTTAATAAACTTTTCGGGTCCGCTTGATGCACATTATCAATATGCGGGATATTAACAAACATGACCCTCCTCATCAAATGGGATATGATGGTGACATCACCATCATATCTGGACTTCATTAAAATGCAAAAGATGATGTCACCATCATATTGGTAAGATCAGGGGATGTTGAGAAAATCAGGTCATATTTGCGAACATGACCCCGCTGTTGATGAATATCACCCCCCTGAATTAAGATGACATTACTATCCTATTAATACTAGGGTGATATTTGTAATATAAGGTGATATTCTAAAATATGACCCCCCCTCAGGAAAATCAGGTTTGACCAGAACTTTAACCTACCATAACTTTCTCATTTGGTCAAATTTCAGGGTGATGTAAAAGGCAAACCTACCTAGAATTTCAAGCTCTTTCACATGGTAAGCTTTTTGAGGACAGATTCAAACTTTTAAAATTTGGCTCAAATTTCAAGATCATAAATATACCTAACATTAGGCATATGCATACTGACTGATGCTATTTTTACCATACCACCCAGAACAAAAGCAAAGAACAAGCTAGCAAAATTGGGTCCCTATTTTGCTAATGCAAAATGGGGCGTGTTGTGTAACCACACAACAACTTGCCACCAAAGAAAACAACCAAAATTCAAATAATTCAAAAGGTGAGGATAAGTTAAAACATAATGTTCCAACTCTTATTAAGCATGAGCATCCTACTCCTTTCTAAATGGTATCATGTTTATCAATATAACAATGAACTGATAAGGGATCAAGTGTGTGCATGTGATTCATATACTCATCTTGAAAGTGAGTTGAATAAATTAGTGACTGGTGTTAGGCTACATAGTTTGGTTCATCCCTCATAGCCAACCGAATAGAGCCTTGCTGCCAACAAGCGTCCATAGCCCCGACAAGGTTATCGTTGCAATTCCCCTAAGTAGAGCCCCATTGCCAGCAAGCATCTATAGCCTCGGTAGAGTTACTTAGATGACTTAATTTGGATTTCAGTAAATCCATCTTTTATTTTATTTATTTTATATTTTGATAGAGATTTCATAAGATATAACAGTTATAGCTTCATAATGCAAGGAGTGGTCACTTGCTGAAATTAAGTTGAAAATTGCAATGGTAGCAAGGGCAACCTTTAGATTTTTCACTTAACACCTACACTGATATGTTCAACAAACCCAAGGCTATTAGGTGTGTCATTGTGAGGATCACCTTGACTCAAGAAAAGTAGTACTGATGAATATGATACCATAGACCTGATCAAGAGTACCTATACTGATATGAGTTACAACCTATATAAAAACTTATATCCAACTTTTGAATTCTAATAATCTCTGCAGTGTTCTTAAGTAACAAGGTGCACCAGTTTTGCCCAACCAAAACAAAGGCTCAACAATGCAAAAAAAATAAAACAAAACACACAAAGCAAACTGTACAAACAACTAACCTACAAAACTATATACACACCACTACTAGGGAAACAAAAACTAGAAAAAGACCCAAAGACACCTGTATTTGCATACTTCTTTTGATTGTACAGGAGCATTAGGGTATTAGTTATGGTTCTCAACCTAGCAAATTTGTCTTTATATTCTGAAAAATATCCTTGTATTCTGAATTCACTGTACTCAACAGAATAACTCTTGATGATCAGCAATTGAGGAAGCTCATCATGTTCATGATTAATCCATATGCATGTCTTATCTCTCAAATTTCCATAATCAAAATAATAATTAACATCATTTACTGTGGGATGAAAAAATACAACCTGATGTATTTCTGGTTTTGTTGGACATGCTTGTTTATTGCCAGCTGATCTTCCATTTAACTTTGCACTTTCATTGCTTAGCTCAACTTCAAATCTCCTTTCAAATTGAAGAATGTATGACTCTTGATGCATTATTTCATCTTTATCTAGCTTTGTTCCTTCATTCTAGATGTTCAGTTTATCTTCAAGTTCAGGAAAAGTCTCAATGTTCTCTTCAATTCTCTGCACATCAGCATATAAATGAGTATCTTTATTATCATAACCTGATATACAGAAATTTATCATTTCTAAATCATTTGACTGTAAATGTAAATTAACATTCAACTGATAGGAATACTCCCTTGTTTCATTTTCAAAATAATTCTGGAGTGATACTTGATCATGTACAGCAATAGCATAATCCTCTGTATCCTCAACTTTGATGAATTGTTCATCAAATAACTCACATTTACCATCAAGTAGAGTATCTGGTTCCATTGTCCTGCAACATTCTTGCATTTGATCATTCAATTCAAACCAGTTAGATAATAAATCAGCATTTATTTTCATTTCTACAACTTCCTGGGTTGCTATCATGGGAACTTCATCAACAATAATGCATTTAAAATTTTCCACTTGTCTCCATTCCTCTTTAACATAGAATGACTCAAGGAAAGATGTTTCCTCATCTTTATCAAAATTATTAGGATGAAAATAAAAAATACTACCCTAACAAGTAGTTTCCTCTCTATGATTTTCAAAAGATTCATACCTGCATACTACCTCACCCTTACTGTAAAGTTGAGAACTCCAATTCTCACCATAAAATGACTCAAGGAAGAATGTTTCCTCTTCTTTACCTTCCAGGACTGACTCAGCTATTGTATTTTCTAAAGTCCTCTTCAATATGACCAAGCAATCGTATCAACCTCTTTTTGAATGCTCTTTGTCATGTAATCTGCACCAACTTTCAATCAAGACATCATCAGTGGATAAACCTAATATTTGACTACATTGTATATTTCTAGACAAATATACTTCAAAATCTTTAGCGCGGTCCACTTTAGTGTCTGGACTACTAATAACTTCTGGTGCTGTATTTGCTTGTTCCAGAATTTCTTCATTTTTCTGCTAGACTTTATCCCTGAACACATCTAAGAAAAATATTAATCCTTTCAAATATAAATCCAACCTTGTGAGGAATGTTAAACAATTAACTTCACTATGTTCCACAGTCTGGTGTATCCTGCAACAAGTAGATAAACCAAAGTCAGGTAAACATTGAGGATAAAGCTGCCTATTCAAAGTTTCTTGAAGTAAAGGAATGTTAACTTGATAATTGTCCTCATACGCATCCATCAAAATGAGACTCTATTTTTAATCTTTTCTAGGATTTTTGAAATTTTAATGAGATCTATCATATCTCAGAATAAAACTTGAAAGTTCAGAAAATCAAACTAATCTTTGAAGCTTTGAGATAGATCTTTGCAAAGATGCAACCAAAACCTCTCAGACAAGAGACATTTGCAGACCCTCACTTCAAATGATGAAATATTTATGTAATATTTGTAGAAAATCACAAATTTCTGGCCCAGGTCCTCCTTCTAGTACCAATTTATGTTGTGTTAGGAGCGAGGAGCCTGCATAAAATGAATGATGACTAAAGCAATGGTGTCTTTTCCCGTTCGCCCTCCTTCTAGCACCAATTTATGTTGATGATTATGTTAGTCATTCAGAAACATAGAATAAAAGTTACACAACAACCTTTACTCATCTTGAAAGATACGATGAATTCAGAGAATTCATGATCCCAAGTCTCCGTTGATTAGTTCTTAATCTACTGACGTTACTCAGTGGTTGATGTGTGTTGCTGTTTTCCATTCAGGGGCCTTACATATTTGATTGTTCCTACAAAGTTCTTCAATATTCCTCCAAATATCCTATTCTTTATATCTGGTCTGCATAAATCTCTAACAATTCTACCTCTGCACTATGAATTTACTCAAATAATGTGCCTACAGGCTGATATTTGCATGATTTTTACCATTCTTTGCAAGTATTTGCATGATACTTTCAACATTACATGCATTTAGCTCAAAATATGCTAAGGATTTTCAGTTACCTATGGGATGTCAGCATATTTCTCTGTTCTGCTTATTATTTATCATGATTTGTAGTTATGGTGATGAATTTATGAAATTAAAATGAGAAAAAAGGTTAAAGAATGAGATTCCCAAAACTACTTGACTGAGATCACTAATCCACATACAAGTTCCCATACATGCAATGAAGAGAAGAAAACTAAAGTCATACTTCACTAGGACATTCCACAAATCCGCATGATCTAGTGCAAATCTTCAAAGGAAAAGTTGACAACAACATGCAATGAAATGAGAGTGCTTCCATTCGAACACAACATTCACCATTACATATCTAGATATCAACTTGAAGATTACGTAAAATTTACAATCAAGATGTAATCTAAAATTTCATCTCCATTCAGTATGCTCAAGAACAGGTACATTTATAGTGATCTGAAGAAAGAACCTTGACATTTCAACAATTCAATCCTCATTAGTCTCAGCAATCTGATTTCCTATATGAAATTGTTTTCGGTCTGATTTTAGAATGATTGACCTCCCCCTCCCTTTTTTTTAAAGACAAGTTTTGGCCCTTTTATAGAACAGAGTCTAGAAAACGGTTACAACGATCCAACGATTAGGATCCTCTCAGAACAATCAACGGTCCAGATGAACAACACGTACTTTGCCAGTTGGCCATCACATAGCTGGCATAGAATATTCCAGCATCTTTAACTTGATTCAGTCTCTAGCTGGCAAACAACATTTGACAATATGCTCCTCAGCTCAGGTTCATGTTGCCTCTATGTGCAACTCTGCAATATAGTTTAGCTACAGATCCAAACTGCTCCAACATCCTGCAATAAACAGATGAGAATTAAGTATCATCATTTAATACATCAGCAAGAAGATAAAATTTACTTTAAAATCAGGCTGAATGTGCAAACACAGGTAATCAGGTTCCAAATCTGTAAAAAAATCATGCGTTAAATGTATATACAGCCTTTTGAACAATCAGGTCAACCATTGTTGACCCATATCATGCTATCAGGCTCCAGAAAATAACTTTAAAATCTATCACTCAGTTTTCCTGCCCATTTCCTTGCATATCGGGTACTAAATTTTCATGCATATGCCCTTTTGTACATATCGGGTTCTTATATTATGCACATACAAGCAATAAAATGTAAAAGGAATCAGCCGCTTTTAAATTTCCTTTCAAATCTGTGCCTTGTACATTATCGGGTTGTATATCGGGTTAGCATCATGATCATGCAGGCACACCAAATATACAAGGAATTTTCAATATTTAATTTTCACTTTGCGTCTACCGATTTCTATATACTGCACATACAAAGATTCTTGTATGTACAGTTTGGATTCCAATTGCATTGTATAAATCGTACTTCAATTTCCCCTGAATTCTGGCTTTGTATGTATATCGGCAATGTATGTATGAACATACAGGCTGGACACATTCAATGATTAAATCTCCTTTTGTATGATTTCAGTTCCGCGTTGCATGTATATAATGCAATGTATATTACGATGTATGTATAAACATACAATCGCAAAACATACAACCATCTAACGTTATTTCATAACCATTTCAATTCCGCCTTTGTATATCATGTATTGTATGTAAGACACATACAACAACAAAAAAGCACCCGACGGACTTATCTCTGTTATCAACCATACTTAACCCACTTTGGAATCCTCTATGTATATACTGACATGCACCCTCTGATATGCCTTTAGTATGATGCACTAATTACATCGGATTTAAATCTCCTCTGAATTCCACGATGTACATCTGTAACACATATATACCTTATTGTACATACAATGTGGAATATATACAATGACTTAACGTTGTCTCATAATAATTTCAATTCCGGCATGTACAAATCAGGTTATATTCTTTCAATGTATTTTAAGTATTGATACATCGTTTTAACCGGTTTTTAGTCTTTTTGAATTCCATGACTTGTATGTATAATGAAATGCATTTATCATAATGTACATACAAGGCGGGATGTATACAACGATTCAACATTACTTCATAACCTTGTCAATTCCGCAGCATGTATAAAATGTAATGCATATACAACACACAACATATACAATGACTTTTTCGTTATTTCATAAACCATTTCAATTTCAGCTTACATAAAGTGCATTGCATATCGGACTGTATATCGGATATGC
The DNA here is from genome assembly GCA_027924645.1 of Cunninghamia lanceolata. NCBI lineage: Eukaryota > Viridiplantae > Streptophyta > Pinopsida > Cupressales > Cupressaceae > Cunninghamia > Cunninghamia lanceolata. Next base: position 15,993,657 of record BSBN01000193.1, read on the forward strand.
AATCACTTTATTTAATTTTATAACTTTTTCAATTCTGGCCTGCATATATACCGTTGTATGTATCAAAATGTACAAGGCGTGAAACATACAAGGAATTAACGTGGTTTAACAAACCTTTTGATTCCACCCTTTGTACATGGGTAATGTATCTCGGCTTGTATGTCTCAAATATACAAAGCACGAAAACATACAACAGTTTTTCCATCCTTAATAAACTTTTCGGGTCCGCTTGATGCACATTATCAATATACGAGATATTAACAAACATGACCCTCCTCATCGAATGGGATATGATGGTGATGTCACCATCATATATGGACTTCATTAAAATGCGAAAGATGATGTCACCATCATATTGGTAAGATCAGGGGATGTTGAGAAAATCAGGTCATATTTGCAAACATGACCCCATTGTTGATGAATATCACCCCCTGAATTAAGATGACGTCACTGTCCCATTAATACTGGGGTGATATTTGTAATATAAGGTGATATTCTAAAATATGACCCCCCCTCAGGAAAATTAGGTTTGACCAGAACTTTAGCCTACCATAACTTTCTCATTTGGTGGAATTTTAGGGTGATGTAAAAGGAAAACCTACCTAGAATTTCAAGCTCTTTCACATGGTAAGCTTTTTGAGGATAGATTCAGACTTTTAAAATTTGGCTCAGATTTCAAGATCATAAATATACCTAACATTAGGCATATGCATACTAACTGATGCTATTTTTACCATACCGCCCAAAGCACAAAAGCAAAGAACAAGCCAGCAAAATTGGGTCCCTGTTTTGCTAATGTAAAATGGGGCGTGTTGTGTAACCACACAACACCTACAAGAGACTCACTGTCTACAAAACTTACAGAAGATATCTAAGTGTTTGAACTGATGAGAAGCATCTACATATGCAAGAGTTCAATTCTGGATAGGCACAATATACTGATCTGACACATTTCATTCTTCCTCTGCTTAATATTACTATTCTGTCACATTTTTGACTTGAATTGTTGTCCACACACTTATCTCTACTTTTCTTCACACTTCTCTACTTTTTCCTTTTTCTTTCACACACTCACAAGCTTGAATCCATCAGATATATATATATATATATATATATATATATATATATATATATATCCGCATTAAGTATTTTCTTCAACTTCTTAGTCAGCATCAAGACCACTTGATATATTTGCAAGTTATTATTCTGTCGGCTGAATCCATACTTGATTAATGATGCGCATCAAGAAATTAGGCATAGAATTCATTAATCATGTCAACCAATAATTTATAATGCCACAAATTGCTTGATCAACACCTTTTACACATCCGGATTGAAGTCTGATACTCTGTTGGTCAGTTCTTCCTCTATCTACACTGTCTAATTGGAGCCCAACACTCAGATGCTCATATCTTTTGCATGCTTTATCACGGGACACTAAATCTCTGGAATACAATAGTCATGATACCCTCTTGACTTATCCAAGTCCGCAACTTACTGAGTTACACCATCTAAGAGATCTGGACCTAATTGTCAGACCATGTTACATACTCTGTTCTTGTCCACTAGACCAAAACAATCTTCAATCTGGCTTCCAATATAGACATATTATGTACTGTGGATGTGTGGGATAGACTTTGTTGCCATCAATTACAACACTAATGAGTCCTAGTAGTGTCTCTTGCCAACACATTCTAGCAGATCAACCAGGGGCAGATGATCAGGAGGTGGAATACATTGTGGAGATCAATGTAGATGATGATGATGATGACGGGGATGGTGATGGAGGAGATGGTGGAGGTGGTGGGAGGGGTGGTGGTAGGGGTGATCTTCCTCTTTTGGTAGTGGTTGCAGTGGGGGCCACAGGTACATGGACTTCAAGTTCTAGTTCTAGGTGCCAAGTGCATCAGAGGGTGGAGGTGGCAGCAGGAGAGGGCAGAGAGGATGTGGACACCTTGAGGGATTGAGTGGCAAGCCTTGAGGATCAGGTTAGGCAACTCCAGGTAGAGAAGGATACTATACACACAGAGCTTACATGAGTTAAAGTGGAGTGGGACACGCTTTGAGCAGAGTGAGATAGCACTCTTGCAGAGGTGTAGTGGCTGTAGGGGTTGGTAGATGGGGGGTGAATGGGGAGAGTGTTGTGCAACAACAGGTAGAGCAATAGGTGTCACAGTTATAGGTGTAGGTTTCACAGTTACAGACACAACTGCAGACGCATGCTGTCATGCCCACATTCGCCATGTGGTTATGACACGATAACCACATGTCATGTCCACATTTGTCATGTGGTCATAACATGAATTATCAAAATTTTTCCCCACCTGATTCTAAAATCCCCTTGCGTGCAACATGCGCGCTCGGTGACACACATACATAACGTAGTTGCATCCGCAACTAACATTAGGCACGTCACCTGAAGATGGGCAAGTCAATCACAAATGGGATAATGAGAAACCCCTTTCACAATCCCTACACGAGATGATAGCCACTAAGGGGGTGTGCATCACGAGGAGTGACACTAAGAGGGTTGATTTCTTTTTCAGAATCCAACCCTAGGGTTAACTAGGTGAGGTGGTACGATTTCAATATGAATCGAAATCTAACCCTAAAAGTAACTACTAACTTAAAACCAACATTAAATTAATTCAACTAACATGATTTTCAAACTTAAAACATTTAAACAAATATCTAAGATGGAAAGTAAATATTCAAATTAAATTAAATAAAATCCTCATTTTTAATCTAGGAAAAAATTCAACACCATAATGGGACAAAAATAAATAATTCTCTAAATATTTCGACAGCATAATGCCATCTCATCAATTATGGAAGAGGTAAAAATAAATTAGAAACTAAAAAATTTACTATAACCCTTTTCAAAATTTAAAAAGAATTAAAATAATATTCACTAAGTACTTTCCAAAGTTTAAATCAAAATTAAATAAATTAACTAATCTAAAGGTTTTAATTAAATCAAATCTAAGCTCATTTAATTCAACCTCTTTGATAAAAGAGTTTGAAAGGATTAAAAAAGATAAACACCATGCACTAAATATATTAATTCATAAAGTTTTAAATATATTTCCTCCATAAAAGTCAAATGATAAAATTAACTAAAAAGCATTAAAACATTCCCACACTAAAGTCTAAAACCCATCCCACTCACAAAATGGATTTAATTAAATAACACTAAGCTTAGGGTTAAATTAGTCCACTAATCCATTTTAGGGCCACACAAAACCCTAATTTAAAGTTTATAAAGGCAAACTATTTCCTTATTTACACACACCAACTTTGGTTTTATTTTTGGTTGCAGGTTTCATAGAGTGAGGGAAAATAGAAAGCCTTCAGAAAGAAATGTTGATATTATTTTCTAAGTATGTTTTTCCTCTCATGTTTTCACAGGTTTCTATATTCTTTATGTTCCTAATATTTCCATACTCACTTTTCTATTGCATCCTCTAACCCCAAGCATTTTGTTTTTCTAAGTTTCCTTTGATCTTCAATACCCTAACTCTCTGGTTTATATACCTATTTGAAAACAATAACACAAAGAATTACTCAATGCACATCTATATATATATATATCACATTACTAAATAGAGAATATTTTAATCCTCACAAGAAATATATATTTTTCACATAGTGATATATTTTACTGCAGTAAATATATATATATTTGAATATTGCAGGGCTTAAAAATGTTGACAGGGGCCGAATGAAGAATGCCTGTGTTTAAATCATAGAGGCCGAAGAGGAAATATATGAGGGTTTTTTTTTTAAAAGAGCATCACAAAAAAATGCAATGCTGGGCATTTAAATATGCAGGGGTGAGTAGGGCTTCCAGCCCCCATGCGGTGACACTGTGGCTGGATCAGGGGTGGGGCTCCACCCTATTCATAGGGCCATGACCCTAGGGTGGGATCAGGTCTCATGGCCCCGCCCGCCATAGAGGTCTTGATCCCCGCGGGCTCGGCCCTGCGTAGAGTCGGCCCTGCGTAGGCCGAGCCTTAGTCGACCCTTTTTTTGACATTACTTTCAAATAAAAAAAAAGAATCGAAACCCTAAGTTCAATTTACTATTTCATTATTATATGCTTTCTCATTTTTTCTACATAAAACTATATGGCATTAACGCATAGTATATATATATGTACTTATATATACATATACATATATATATGTACATATATATACATATACATATATATATGTACATATATATACATATATATATATACATATATATATATATATACATCTATATATATATATATAGTTCTCTGGTTAACATAAGAAAATAAAACAGTGAGTTCAATTAAAATAAATCTATATATATATATATATATATATATATATATATATATATATATATATATATATATATATACACACACCCCAAATTTATATATATAAAGAATAATTTCCATACTTTCATTAAAAGAAATATATATATCTATATACACATCATTTAACACAAGTTCATGAAATTTCTTCAAACAACGATGTATAAGCATATCATATTTTTTTTCTCTTCTTTGCAACAAGTATTATTCATTCCTCTACCAAGATAAATAGAATAGGAAGATAGAAAGAGACTATTATTTTCTTTTCCTTCACACATACTATTTCCAAAAATTAAAACTTCAATACACCCATTTTCATTGATGATTAAACCAAATGTTAAACATACAAAATTATACAACAAAAACTCACAAAGGAGAGATTAACTCTCATTACAACAACTTTTTATTACAAGGCAACATAATGCCTTACTTTTACATTGCACCAAAACCATTAAACTCTCCAAAACTTCCAAACTTCAAATGCCAAAAGCACTCCAAGTGCCACCAAAACCTTCAAAAAACACAAGAAATTTCTCAAAGCCCATGGAGAGCTCGCCTCCCAACCTTAGGTTTGCAAGAAAGCCACTCCCAAGCTAGGAGGCCATCCAAATAATTGGGTTCACACACAAAACAAGGGATTCCAATACAAATAACACTCACATAAAGCACAATAACTCTCTCCCAAGTATACACATAAAACAAATCCATTAAGTATGGATTTAGTGGGTGAGAGAGTGGACAACACTCTACTCAAGGGGAAACCACAAAATAACTCAACCAAAAACATGCTCAAATCTCAAGGTCTCTTGCCATACAAACTCATTATACCCAAAATATTTCAAAGGCACTCTTGCCATAAACATATCATATAAACTTCTCAATAAGGCCCATAGCCACCAAATAACCTCAACAAGATGAAGGTTATCCCTAAGGAGGTTCACACCTCTCCCACCCATTACAAGGTGAGCTTTCTCATATGGGAGCTCACCAAAACAACCCTAAACCCATACAACACCAAAGAAACAAAACTCAAGAACATGCATAAATTTTCACATGCAATAATAAGCAAAACAAGATTAATGTAGGCTTGAATTCCATGAGAGATTACCTCTCAAGCTCGAAGCAATGGAAGGTGTTGATGAAGAGCTCCAAGAGATTGCTCCTAAAATCCTTCCAAGAGTTTCCACTTCTCCAAGTCTATCTCTCCTTTCCCAAAATCAATAATCATGAAATTCAAAAAGAAAGAATAAAAAAGAAGAACCCTTCCCTTCTCACAAAGAGGGAGATCAATAGGTTTATCTCACAAGCCTCGATGGATCAGAAGGTGACACTTTTCACCTTCTCCTTCATCCACACAACCATCTCACAATCCCCTAAAGAATGAGGAGGTGACACTTGTCACCTTCCCATTCAACTTGCTCCACACTCTCTCACAAATGCTCTCACACATGTTTGAGAGTATTGGGAGAGGGGATCCGACACATGAGACCTCACAAGGATGAGAAGGTGACACTTGTCACCTTCTCCTTCAACTATGCCACAAACTCTCCCACAAATTCTCTCACACATGTGTGAGAGCATAGGGGAGAGGTCTCACACAAGTGAAGGATTTGGAAGTTTCCAAAGCATTCAAAGATAAGGGTAGTCTTACCCTAGGGAAGTGGAGTTAGTCAAGGTGGGATGGTGACTTGCCATCCACCTTTCCCATCTCCAAATTCGTCACTTTACTCAAGGGCCAAGTTAAGGTGACCAAACAAGGGTTACACCAAGGGTTAACATGCTCAAATTGACCCTAGGCCCTAGGGGTATGACCTAGGGTCATTAATTGACATTATAAACACAAGGGGACTCATAAATTCACTTAAAAAGAGCTCAAAAATAATTAGCACCAAAATTGTGCAAACCAAAACAATACAATATTACAACACTTCAAAGAGATAAAATAAAAAGGTGAGACCAAACAAAAAATAACATTAATCAAAAGACAACATAATTTATCACACTCAGTCACAAATAACCTTAGTCCATCTTAGGGACTAGGTTGGCCTTACATGGCTAAAACATAGGGTTATTAGTTTGACCTCCGATTTTCCATGGGCCATGGAAAATACCTATACACTTACACAAACATGTTAATAGCACAAGATATATATAAACAAAACGAAATGAATTACACACAGACAAGATCACATAAGCACATATATTCTCAATTATAACACATGCTAACACTTACATGATTCTCAATTCATTCACAATTCACAAAATATAATTAGGATCATATACTGCATAAGATTTCATCCATTCAATCATCACTAAACATTTCAATTGCATCCAATTTAATATAGCATCAACATCATGGAATCAAATGTATTCTAACATGCAAGCTATAACATCAACATATCATAATCCATCTAACTAATCAAGCATGAGATATAGCAATGAAATTCCAGATAACGGGATCAACAGTCCCCAAATGTCCACATGTCCATCATAAGGTCCATACGAAGTATCATAAGAAAAAATATAAGGTGAGGTAAAAGTAGGCCTCAGACATGCATTGCAGTGGCAAGGGCAGGTGTAGCATTACCAGCTTGAGAGGGATGAGGCATTCCAGGTGTAGATTAGGTAAACAAAATGAAGTGAAAACACAACTAAATGCATAAAAACACAAAGTTATACCTCACATGAAGACCCAATCTCATCAAGGGAGGAGGAAGCTTGCACCCAAGAGCTCCTAGATTAGATAACCCTATTTGATTCAAATGTGGATTGCTCTTACTTTCAACACAAATGTAGATGAAGGATTAGAGGATAGATAGATTAGAGATTTGAGAGAAATTTGAGCATGGTTTTGATGCAAGAAGAAGTTGTTATGAATGGCTTGGGTGAGGGTTTCATTTATAGATTTTTGAAAAAGGAATGGAGGGTGAGGATCAAGAGTTGAGATCAAGGGCTAGGAATAAAAGTGAATCTTTTATTCATAGTTGATGAATTAAAAATTCATTTTTGGGAAGAGTGGAGGATAGTGGATGAATTAAAAATTTATTTTTGGGAAGAGTGGAGGATAGTGAATGAATTAAAAATTTATTTTTAGGAAGAGTGGAGGATAGTGGATGAATTAAAAATTTAGTTAGTGGAGGATAGTGGGGGACAATTGAATTAAGAATTCAATTAGTGGAGGATAGTGGGGAACAATTGAATTAAGAATTCAATTAGTGGAGGATAGTGGGAAATAATTGAATTAAAAATTCAATTGGTGGAGGATAATTGAATTAAAGATTTATTTTGGATAATGGAGGATAGTGGGGAACAACTAAATTTAAAATTTAGTTAGTGGAGGATTGTGGGGGACAACTAAATTTTAAATTCAGTTAGTGGAGGATTGTGGAGGATGAGGAAAGCAAGGTTAATTAAGTGTTATCTTAATTAACTTAAGTCTAGGTTAATCAGATAAGCATGATTTATCTAATTAACAGGGATTAGGGAAATGGATAAATCAACTAAATAAATATTAGGAATATTCATTCAATTGATAGGATAGGGTTGTAAGATTTAAGTGGATTAATTGAGTGAGTCAATTAATCACAAGGGACATGCAGATGGGGGGAGTGGATTAGTGTAGAGGTACGAGAAATTGGTTTGCAGAGCAATCCAATTTTCGGTGTCTACACCAGGAACTAGGCTGGAGGATGACCGATGTTTTGAGAGGATTCTAGGAGTAGGCATATGATGTTGGGAGAGAGGCACAACACTACCGGTCTCCATATGAGTGCATGGCTCCTGCAGGACATCGAGAGAGTTATAGGAGTCGGGCCTCTGCCTCTGCCTCTCAAATATCAAGGTAGTCTAAACATTCTGTGTAGTAGCCACTGTCACAATAGTAGCCTTCTACTTAGCAGCCACCTTAGTAGTAGCCAATGGGGCCACCTCCATCATGATGAGCAGGACCATCCTAGTCAGGGACTTCTAGGAGGGATATCTCCTCATGATTTCTTATACATTTTTTATTTTGATGGCTCCATGGAGTCTTATTATATCATGACCATTTTTTGTATATGGATATGAACATGGCTTTATATATGAGATGATTATTTAGCTTACAATGTTTTATTGATGCATTTATGGATATGTTATGGATGGTTTTGTGATTATGTTATGGATGTAGATTTTTATGGATGTATATGCATAATGGTTTTGGTAGAATGATTATGATAGGATGCATGCTGATGAATGTATTTAGTATGTTGTGGAATGATGGATTATGAATGATGCTTATGTTTGTGATGATTTATATGGATGCATTATGTTATGATGATGATTTATGTTTATGCATAGATGTACGGATGGATTATGATGTGATGTATGTGGATGGATGATGTATTATGATTATGATTATGGATTTATGATATGATTCTGGATATGATGATGGTTTTTTTGATGGATTTTGATGTGGATTATGCATATATGGATGGATATTGATTTTATTTATGGATGCATTATGTTATGGTCATTAATTACCGATATGATGTTTATGATTATGATGGTTTTTGATGGATTTTGATGTGAATTATGGATGTCTTTATGTGACGACTAGATTATGATGGTTGTTGATAGATGGATAGATGCTTGATAAATGGATTTTGATATGGATTATGATGTCATGTGATGATGCTAATGATATGATTATGATGATTTATGTTTTATGGCTTTATGGTTATGGATTATGGTGAATGGATTTTTATTATGTCATGGATATGGATGACATGTGATGATTTATTGTTTATGTGATGCATTATGGGATGAATGATGCTATATGGATTATGTTTATGATGATGTTCTATGATGGTTATGATATGAGTTATGATCTAATGAGTTTTGATGTGGATTATGCATAGATGGATGGATATTGATTTTGGGTTATGTTGGGATTCCTGTTTTCAAGCCAAGTATTTGGAAAATCTTGCAAATTTTCCCCAACATGCTACTCTCTAAAAATTCTTTATGGATGCATTATGTTATGGTCATTAATTATGGATATGATGTTTATGATTATGATGGTTTTTTGATGGATTTTGATGTGGATTATGGATGTCTTTATGTGGTGACTAGATTATGATGGTTATTGATAGATGGATAGATGTTTGATAAATAAATTTTGATGTGGATTATGATGTCATGTGATGATGCTAATGATATGATTATGATTATTTATGTTTTATGGTTATAGATTATGGTGAATGGATTTTTATTATGTCATGGATATGGATGACATGTGATGATTTATTATTTATGTAATGCATTATGGGATGAATGATGCTATATAAATTATGTTTATGATGATGTGTTATGATGTTACTAAGATGGTTATGATATGAGTTATGATCTAATGATGATGCAGTGTATGTAGGATGTGGTAGGGATGGAGGATCCTGGTCATGATACATGGAATGTTGGAGCCACACATTGTAATATAAAGCCACTTTTTAGGTCACTTGGGTTGGGTAGGTTGGAATCAGGTTGTAAACCAAATTGTCTTATGTTGGATTGATGCAGAGCACATAGTGGAAGCGAACACTTATCAACTTTTGAACCTGTCGAACCCACTATCGGCAAGACTTAATACTGTTAGCCAACTCAAAAATCATTCCATTGACACACCTATCTCCCTGATGTCACTTTCAAGAACATCCCTTCGGTGAGACTTGATTCATCGATGAGCCCAAATACTTTTCCCTTGATACGTCGATCACTCCGATATGCCAAACTGTGGTATATGCATAACATGACTTGTTATGGCCGGTTACTACACCCCGATTCACCATTACGACTAGTCACTTCTTGTATCCGACAGAATGTATATTCTCACATACATTCTCAATATACATTTGTGATATGCGTTCGTAATACGCGTTCTATCGGTCTAACACCTTGATCGGTGTAACTTTCAAAGGCTTCTCTGAAAGTTATGTCTCGCCGATGATGCCTTCACAAAACTGCAAGTCCTCAAATCACCTAACTTCCAACCCAGACCCTAGCACATGGAGATGCTAGATTGGTCTACTGCGCAGCACAGTCGATCCAATCCTCTCCACTGTCAAATAGAACACAAATGACAAAAATAGAAACAAGAAATAAAAACATATATGTACACTGAGAAGCCATTCCACTAATTTTGATAGAAATCTTATCAGTGGAATGCTTCATATGGCCATATCGCAACAATAGAAAGCACAGAACGGAAAAGAAATCTATAGCTAACAAACTTGCAATTATAGAGAACAAGAATTGAAATGACAGAACATAATATCTTTATTTCTCTTTGAAACAATGTTCAATCACACTCAAACTCCTTTCTGTGATCTGATTACATTCGATCACAATATCATATGACTGATTACAACCTCAAACCCTAATACCTGATCTTGTTCATTTCCTTGGTTTTTATAGATTCACCTAGAGGAACAACAACCCTAGTCCAAGCGGTTGGGAGACTGATTCCAAGTGGCTGGGAGAACTAACTGATTCCAATCATCTAAAACTAACAACTTTTGACAAAAGTGACCTAAGTCACTAGGGACTTACAAACAGAAATTACTTGCATTGGTCAAATAGACCTTATTACATCATAACATAATTTCAGAACAAAACATGATTCAAATGCCTCATGGAGGCCACCTTGTGTTAGGTGCTCCTGCACCATACTCTTGGGGCTTAAAAGAACTCAAGTCCCTTGAGGAACCAAGTCTGAAATAGTAACCCCATGCTTGATGATGTCTTCCTCATTCATGCAGGTAGCATCCTCATCAAGCAAACCATGCCATTTGACCAGATACTGCTTGTAGGTTTTATGTTTGGTCTTCTTCTGAACTTTGGTATCCAAAATACATTCCAGTTGTACTGGCTGACTCGGTGGAAGATTAGAAATCTATTCTGCATCCCCTACTCCTATCACATCTGAATCTGTAACATTGTCTCCCCTAAATGGAAATAGTTCTGACACATTGAAAATGGGTGATATTGCTAAACCTGGAGGAACTTCAATTTCATATGCATTAGGCCCAAATTTGTGTACAATCTTGCATGGACCTATCTTCTTCATAAGAAGCTCCGTGGGCTGCCCCTTCGAAAGTCTTTCCTTCTTCAGATATGCCATTACCAGATCCCCAACTTTGTATTGGACATCCCTTTTCTTCTGGTCAGTTCTCTCTTTGGATTTCCCTGTGTTCTTCTGGATAGTTTCCCTAATAGCATCATGGATATCCTTCATGCTGACTGCAAAATCTTCTTCTTGTGCACTCCTTTTCTCCATGTTCTACAGATCCCTAAGCTCCAAAATTCCCCTGGGATGAATCCCATATACAACTTCAAAAGGGCTCTTTCTTGTGCTCCTATTAACATAATCATTATATGCAAACTCAGCTTGTGGGAGGATCATATCCCATGCTTCTCCATGTTGTTTAGTCAAACACCTCAAAAGATTACCCAATGATCTATTCACGACTTCAGTTTGTCCATTCGTCTGAGGGTGATAGGCTAACGTGAAAGATAATTGAGTGTCCAATTTCTTCCACAATGTATGCCAAAAATGTCCCACAAATTTGGGATCTCTGTCAGTGACAATATTCAATGGAAAACCATGAATTTGAACAATCTCCTTAAAGAACAGACCAGCAATGTGTGAAGCATCATTGGTACATTTGCATGGCACAAAATGAGCCATTTTACTAAATCTATCAACTACAACAAATACACTGTCGAAACCTCTTTGAGTCCGGGGAAGACCCAAAACAAAATCCATACTTATACACTCCCATGGCCTTTGAGGAATTGGAAGTGGTTGATAGAGACCTGCATTGGATGAAGTCCCTTTGGCTCTCTGGCAAATGTGACAACTATCTACAAATTTTCTGACATTTGTTTGCATCTTAGGCCAGAAGTAAAACCTTCTCACTTGCTCCAATGTCTTGTCTAGTCCAAAATGACCTCCAAGACTACCGCAATGTTTCTCTTTTATGATGTTCTCCCTCATGGAACATCTAGGCACACACAACTGGTTGCCTCTAAACAGTAACCCTTGCTGTAGAAAAAATTTAGAAAATCAGAATGATAGGAATCTAAAAATTGTGAACAAATTGCATATATCTCCTTGAAGTCCTCATCATCCTAGTACATATTCTTGAGAGAATCCACTCTCACACTTTGCAATTGGATTTCCTGTGTAGTACACACTCTTCTGCTCAGAGCATCTGCCACCTTGTTGGCTTGTCCCTTCTTATGTTTGATGGAAAAAGTATATGCCTGGAGTTGTTCGACCCACTTCATATGCCTATCATTTAGCTTCTCCTGCGAATTTAGAAAACTCAAAGCATGGTTGTCAGTATAAATAATGAATTCCTTGGGCAAGAGATAATGTCTCCATTTTTTCAATGCTTGAACCATTGCATACAATTCTAGATCATATGTGGAATACTTCCTTTTAGCATCATTCAACTTTTTGCTAAAGAAAGCAACAGGTCTACCTTCCCGACTCAAGATTGTTGGCAAGAGACACTATATGGCTTCATGAATGTTGTCATTGATGGTAACAAAGCTCATCCCACCCATCCACAGGGCATGATATGTCTATACCGGAAGTCAGGTTGAAGAATGTTGTGGTCCAGTAAACAAGAACAGAGCATGTGGCAAGGTTCGATAGTCAAGTCTGGATCTCTCAAAGAAAGTATCTCAGTAAAGTGTGGATTTGGGGAAGTCAAGAGAAGAACCTTGACTGATAGATTCCAGGGATTGAGCCTCCGATGATGGAAGAATGAAGAGACATGAGCACTTGAGTGTTGGGTTCCTGTCTGGCAGAATAGACAGAGGAAGAATTGACCGGTAGAGCATCAGACCTAAATTCGGATGAGATATTGATGGTGTCCAAGTTTCCTGAGGTATCACTCATGATTGGCTGACATAATTAATGACTTCTATAAGCATCTCCTTGATACGCATCACTTGGAAAGCAAGGATTCAGCCGACAGATCAAAGTTTGGGATAATATTGACTATTTTGGATGCCGACTAGAAAGGTGTTGAAATCATTTGTATGGATATATATACACCAAATGGATTTAGATTTGAAGGTGTGTGTTGTAAGTTGTGTTGTGTGAAGAAAAGCAGAGGAGTAGAGTAACAACAGTAATACAGGTCCGGTATGTGACAGGACAACAGCTCCAAGGAAGAGGAAGAATGAAGTGCAGTAGATCAGTGTATTGAGCCTAACTGGAACTGAACCTCAGCATGTGTGGATGCTTCTCATCAATTCAAGTATCTAGTTTCCTTATATAAACTATTATAGGCAGTGAACCTCTTGTGAGCAGTGTGCTCGGGCAGTGAGCCCTAATTGGCAAGTGCCATTTTGTACTATCTTATTTTTTTAACAGAGAATACAATCTTGGGTTAATCACCCCGTGGTTTTTTCCCTTAATAGGGTTTTCCACATCAAAATCATTGTGTCACGTCTATTAATGTTATTTCCATTTCATGGTTATGTTTGCTTATATGATCTAATGCTGCATTAATTGTTAAGGAAGATCAGAAGTAGAAGTAATTAAGATAACTGATTCACCCCCCCTCTCAGTTATCAACAATTGGTATCAGAGCCAAGTTCCTCCAAACAGAACCTAACAGCTTGAGGAAGATTTGGGAATTCAAATGGATGTGTATGGTATGAGGGAACAAATTCAGTCTACCCTAGATGATCTTGAGCAATCTAACTCTGAAGTCAATGAATTGAAGGAAAGACTCAAACAGGCTAATGATTTCATAAATGAACTAAAAGGGAACTAAGTATCTCTATGAAAAAGAGAAAGGATCTACTTCAGTAATTGGCAAGTCAAGGTGAAGACAATGATACAAATGAAGATCTAAAGGAGAAAACCAAGTAATGTGAAAAGTTATCAAAAGAGGTCATTATGGTAAGACATGAAATGGAATTAGGAGTTATGAAATTTACCCAAGAAATTGAAGAAAAAAGGAAAACTGAAGATGATCTAAGACAATCTCTCAAAGAGAAATTAGAAGACTGCCACAAAATGGATAGAATAATCAGGCATCTTGAATCTGATCTTGAAGAAGCTAGGGATAATGAAGAACAGCTTGAGAATTAGATTGACAATCTTAAAAAGGATCTTCAAACAACAAATGAATACAAAGAGAAATTCAAGATAAGCTCTACCCAACTTGAAGTTCTTCTTCAAAGCCAAAAGAGGGTAGATGACAAGCAAGGCTTAGGGTATGAGAAAGATAAAAGCTCCGGATCCAGTCAGAAGAACTCCAGATCAGAAAATCCAAGAAACAGGCCTAGAAGACCTCCAGTAAGGAAACCAAATGCTCAAAGATATCCATCTTTCAATGGATACTACCACAACTGCAATAACTTTGGTCATAAAGCAAATCAGTGCAGAAGAAGAATGAATCAGACCAATACATCCTTCCCCGGACAGTGCTTCAATTGCAAAAGGTATGGTCACAAATCCCATGAGTGTAGAAACATGCAAATGAACAATTTATTCAATGGTAGATGCTTTGCGTGCAATAGAATGGTGGGACATATGGCTAATCAGTGTCAATCAAGAGGATATTAGTCAAATATGCAAAGAAATGTCATTTGCTACAATTGCAATAGATCCAGTCATATTGCCAAATTCTGTAGAAGTAAGAATCAAGACAAAAGGGGTCTGAAACAACATAATCATAACCAAGACAAAGGAAAAGGAAAAGTGAACACGGATGAAATTCAAAGGGAGATTAATAAGATTTGGGTGAAGAGAAGCATAGAGAATGTTGGGGATGGATCCGCACCAGAATTGGGTGCTGATAATCCTTCCAGAAATTGAATAGATGAGCTCTGGCTTAAGGGGAGTCACTAAGAAAAACCAATTCCCCCAGCCAGTCAATTGGTGCCTGAAATTGGCACATGGGAAGTTGTGGATTAAAGGGTTCTTAGAGAAACATCTAAAGTAGGTTTGATAAAGATATGAAAGATCTGCAAGAAGATTTGAAGAGTCTAATCTACCAAGATTGATTCGGTTTAATAGTCATTCAGTAAAAATAGGATTCTCACAGTTAGATCTAGCTTGATTCAAAAATTGTGGAATCTTGATCTATAGATAGATCAAATGATTAGGGAAAGGAAGATAGATTGTCACTATTCACCAAGAATAACTCTAAGTGTATCTCAGTGATCCGGAAAAGATCTGTCTTAGAATAAGAAGAACAAGGAAACCAAAATGACTTAAGTTGCGCACTTATTGCAGTGTGGAATTAGGGTTTTCCCAGAAATAAAAGGGTTCATTCATTCGTCATTTGCACATTTGCATTCAAGAAGAAAAGAAAAAGAGCTCTGCAACAAATTGTTTCAAATTTCTCAAAGATCAACTGTTGAAGTCGATTCATCCAGCAAATTAATCTGGCTCATTCAGCGAACCCTAGATGCGTAAAAGGTATTTTCCGTTGTTGAATATCTCTCTGTAAATCTTTTGAAGATGGCTACTCCAAATGTTGTAAAGATTTTTGATAGGCCTCACCCTAAATTTTAGAAACATCCCTACAAATCTTTAGAAGTGGATCCCTTAGGTGCTTTTTCCAGCATTTCGCATGGGGTTTTACATGTTGAAGACATTAGGGCATATACTCATGCAAACATTGAGGAATTCAGAGACTCCAAACTAATGGATATTTACCACAAGGAACTGATAGATGACTCATTTGATCTTAAACCCCAATACAAGGTCATCAGGGATAAACATTCAGTCAGTACATTCATTTCCCCTGTTTTACTGAAGATGAATGGGTCTGGTATGTTTTAAGCAGAATGCATAACAACTTCATGCGGTTGAACAGGTTGTTTAATATCAGTAAGGATGCCATTAGGGCAGTAATTGGAATACACTCAATTGGTGGGTTACCTACTCTAAAATCAATCAAAAATCAAATTGTGAGTGATGCTACCAGATCTAAATTTGATAAAAGAGCAATGACAGTTGAGGATATCACAGATCCAGACATCAAGTTTGCCTCCATGATTATTGGCTACAAGATATATCACTCCAGCAGAGAAAATTCTATATCTAGAACATCAATCTACACTGCTTATGAAATGTTGAGAAAGAATGCAGATTATGATCTTTGTGAACTCCTTTTGAACCAACTGATGGAAAACCTACAAAAGATCAAGAAGGACAAGAAGAACTCTTTCAAGTATGGTGGGTTGATATTGTGTTTGTTCTTCTACTTTATGAATGAGCTACCTAGATCTAGTGGTTGGGTATGGCAGAATGACAGACCTGTTGCATTTCAAATCAAAGATTACTTGCATGGACTTGGTGATGCCAAGGCACAAAACACAACACTCTAGGGCTACTTCAAGAAATTTTAGAATATGATGCAAGCCAGAGAGAATCCCCCAATCTCTAGTTGAAAAGTATAAGGATACAATTTGCCTTATGGTAGAAACTGATCAGTGCCTAATGGAGGCAGTGGAGCCAAGGGTAGTTTGGATCATGCCAATGGGGTATGAAGTAGATGAGAAAATAGTAGAGCTACATGTTCAACACATGGTCAGTCAACCCAAGGATCCTAAGGCAGAAAGGTTTGGAAGCTTTGAAGAGCTGAGTGTGAAGATTCATGTGGAGCTAAGGCAACCGGAGATGAAGAGAAAAGTGAGAAAAGAAGTAGAGAATGTTGCCAAAAGGTATGGCATCTCAAAAGAGGCACTTGATGTAAATAGAGAAAAGATGGAAAGGGCAGAAAAAGAAAGTGCTCCGGTAGAAGCCCCCTCCCGAACCAGATCCTCTAAGAGCTCTGCATCTGCCACTGCTAAGAGCTCAAAGGCATCAAAACCGGAAGCAAAATCATCCGATAAAGGAGAAAAGAGAACAAAGACAAAGGCAACAAGGTCTTATATCAGTCAGAAGGATGAAGAAGAGATAGAATCTGATGAAGAAATCAAGAAGATGAAGAAGAAGAAGAAAGTATCTGGTGAAGATAAGGAGGCAGAGGCAGAAGAGTTTGTTGAAAGGCCCACTTTGTCCTTAGATGATGTAGTTAAAGCAGTTACTGTGGATGGGAACCTGCAACCAATAACAAAATTCTATGATGCATATAATGATGCAGATAGAAAGATCTTGGAGGAAGCCACAGTTAAGTACTTGAACATATACAATAAAGCATTTATTGAAATAATTTCTCTAATTCCTAAAAGTTTAGAGAAGGAACTTGAAATGAGAAAAGAAAATGCCAAGGCAAAGGACTTAGAGATTAGAGAACAGATAGCGATTCAGCTCTATCCTTCAATTACTCTGAAACAAATGGATATGATCTTCAAAGATTGCAAGGATGAGTTCTGGAGTAAGGTTAGAATGAATCAGCTCATGCTTGGAGAAACTGATAAAGTGGAAAAAGAAATAGAAGAAATCCTTTGGAATGCCTATAAAAGATTCAATATTCATGTTATAGAGGATTTAGGTGATGATCCCTCGGGAATGGATAACAAAGAAGAATCTACTGAGACTGTAGTAGAAGAGGTAAAGGAGACAGGTGAAGAAAAAGATAAGGACTTAGAATCCTCTGCTCTGGAAGAGGAGATCCATGAACAAGCAAACATCTCCTCCAGTTTCCCCTGCAGACTCCAGATCTAAAGAAGAAGAAAAAGTAGAAGAGAAGATCAGTCAAGAAGCAGAGGAGAAGGAAAAAGAAGATGACAGTAGTAAGGCTGCAGAAGGAGAGAAAACTCCAACAAAAAAGACCACAGATGATAGTGGTAAGGTTGCAAAAGGGGACAAAACCCTGTCACTGGCAAGAAACACAGCAGAAGCAGTCGAAGAATTCTTAACCAAGGAGATGATGGAATTTGATGAACCGGAACTTCTTCAAGGACCATTCAATTTTGACTCCCTCTACCCAGTTCAAACCATGAAGCTAGCATCCTTTACTTCAGCAAATGCAAAAGAAAAACTTCTAAAGTCTCACATGGAAGACTGCAAGCTCATAGAAACTGTATCCAGTGTATTGGAGAAGATCATGCCATCTTTTCAGAAGGATCCCTCAGCCTCTTCATCCGGTAATCTCAAATCTCTAGTTAATAGTGTTAGCACACATTTTGATTCCTTAGAGAAGTCAGCAGAAGATAAAGTCTGGAAGGAATTTTTAGAAAAGAGATTCTCCGAAGTACAAGGACTAATAACCAATGATAGGAGAAATATGGATATAGGGATAAAGAGCTTAGAAAATGCTCTTAAAGATGGTGGGAAAATGTATAAATTTTGTCTATCATGGTCCAAAGTAACAGTGGAGATTGAGAAGAAAGTGAAAGAATAGGAGGATAAACTAACAAGACTATCTCAGAATTTTGATCCTCTTACCACTTCCATAATAAATCAAGAATGTCAGACTATTGCAGTCTTGAATGAAATTAAGAAGCTTGAGAAGGAGAAGAAAAATAGAATAAGTAGGTTGAGTGAACTTAGAAGGATAATTATCCCTAAGTTAGAGGCCATGCATGAAGTACTAAATGATGCTCAAACCATAGCTTGGACCAGTGATCCGATAGATCTAAAGAGGGTAGAAGCTTTTGCATTCCTATTGAGTGGTCACATCTCAATTTTGGACAGGATGAGGTTGAGTTGGGTGACAGAAGTTGTACAATTGAAGAATACTTTTGCAGATATACTAAAGTATATGTAAAGTATAACCGGATAATATACTTATGCGATTAAGAATAGATTGAGTTTTGCAAATTTTGGTGTGCGGACCCCACCCTTTGCCATTGATGTCAAAGGGGGAGTGAGGAGTAGTAAAAAATGAGGAATCCAGCTAAGGGGGAGCTCTAGAAAATGTACATAGGAACAGAGCATTAGCTAAGGGGGAGTATAGTGTGACACTTAGTCATTTTTCACTAAGTGTTGCCATCAATGCCAAAGGGGGAGATTGTTGGCAAGAGACACTATATGGCTTCATGAATGTTGTCATTGATGGCAACAAAGCTCATCCCACCCATCCGCAGGGCATGATATGTCTATACCGAAAGTCAGGTTGAAGAATGTTGTGGTCCGGTAAACAAGAATAGAGCATGTGGCAAGGTCCAACAGTCAGGTTTGGATGTCTCAGAGAAAGTATCTCAGTAAAGTGCAGATTTGAGGAAGTCAAGAGAAGTACCTTGACTGATAGATTCCAAGGATTGAGCCTCCGGTGATGGAAGAATGATGAGACATGAGCACTTGAGTGTTGGGTTCCTGTCTGGCAGAATAGACAGAGGAAGAACTGATCGGTAGAGCATCAGACCTAAATCTGGATGAGATATTGATGGTGTTCAAGCTTCCTGAGGTATCACTCATGATTGGCCAACATAATTGATGACTTCTATAAGCATCTCCTTGATACGCATCACTTCGCAAGCAAGGATTCAGCTGATAGATCAAAGTTTGGGATAATATTGACTATTCCGGATGCGGACTAGAAAGGTGTTGAAATCATTTGTATGGATATATATACCAGATGGATTTAGATGTGAAGGTGTGTGTTGTAAGTTGTGTTGTGCAAAGAAAAGTAGAGGAGCAGAGTAACAATAATAATACAGGTCTGGTATGTGACAGGACAACAGCTCCAAAGAAGAGAAAGAATGAAGTGCAGTAGATCAGTGTATTGAGCCTAACCGGAACTGAACCTTAGCATGTGTGGATGCTTCTCACCAGTTCAATTATCTAGTTTCCTTATATAAACTATTGTAGGCAGTGAGCCTCTTGTGAGCAGTGTGCTCGGGCAGTGAGCCCTAATTGGCAAGTGCCATTTTGTACTATCTTATTCTTTTAACAGAGAATACAATCTTGGGTTAATCACCCCATGGTTTTTTCCCTTAACAGGGTTTTCCATGTCAAAATCATTGTGTCATGTGTATTAATGTTATTTCCATTTCATGGTTATGTTTGCTTATATGATCTAATGTTGCATTAATTGTTAAGGAAGATCAAAAGTAGAAGTAATTAAGATAACTGATTCACCCCCCCTCTCAGTTATCAACAAAGACATCACCAATGGCAAGGTTACTGGCATCACATTCCACAGTAAACAATTTATTAAAATTAGGCAAACCAAAATGGGTTTCTCTACTATTTTCTATTTGAGAATCTCAAAAGACTCATCAGCTGCTCTATTCCAAACAAACTTATATTTCTCTCCTCCTTTTATGGTATCCAGAATGGGTGCACAAATATGACTGAATCCTCTTATGAATTTCTTGTAAAAAGTTGCCAACCCATGAAAACTTCTTACATCACTTACTGTTTTAGGTGCTGGCCAAGACAGAATAGCATCTACCTTTTCTGGATCCATTTTCAAATTGCCCTGGGATATCACAAATCCAAGGTATGTGAGTTCTTCCTTCATGAAGACACTCTTCTCCATATTGATCATCAATTTCTCCTCATGCAGCTTCTTCAACACCTGTTCCAAATGTTGCAAATGTTCTTCTTTTGTCCTGCTAAAAACTAGAATATCGTCCAAATAGACAACAATAAATTTACCAATAAAATCCTTCAATACCTCATTCATTAGATGCATGAAAGTACTAGGAGCATTGGACAGACCAAATGGCATCACCAGCCACTCAAAAAGACCTTCATTAGTCTTAAAGGTTATCTTCCATTCATCCCCTTGTCTAATCCTGATCTGATGGTATCCACTCTTGAGATCAATTTTAGAAAAATATCGAGCTCCACCCAAACAATCCATGAGGTCCTCTATTCTGGGCATAGGAAACCTATATTTGATGGTGATCTTATTTATGGCTCTCGAATCAGTACATAACCTCCATTTACCATACTTCTTGGGAGCTAAAACTGTGGGTACAACACATGGACTAAGGCTTTTTCTCACCAGGCCTTTATCCAACAATTCTTGTAATTATTTAGCAATCTCCTCATTTTGATTAGGTGTCATTTTATAAGCTGGTTTATTTGGCAATGTGGATCCTAGGATGAAGTCAATCTGATGACTTATGTCCTCCACCATGATACCCTTATATTTATCTAATAATTCCTGCACTTCCTTAGGGACTTTTTCCTTGCTATTTTTAGACAAATCAGAATTGTCTTTAGGTTTCAAAATTAGAGCATACCCCTAGTTTCCCTCTTCTTTCAGAGTATGGAGAAACTCTTTCCCACTTATTAACATGATACTTGAGCCTACATTCTTATCTACACCCTCTTCTGGTAAAGGATCCATCTTATACTGTCTATCATTCTTAGTGATCACAAAGGAATTGGACTTACCATCATGCTTGGCTTGTACATCATACTGCCAAGGTCTACCTAATAGTAAATGGCATGCATCCATGGGAATTATATCACACAAAAGTTTATCCCCATATTCCCCTATCTGAAATTCTACCCAAGCTTGTTCATCAACCAAGACTTGCTGCCCTTTGTTCAGCCATGATACTTTGTATGGACTCACATGTGGCAATCTTTTCAAATTTAATTTCTCTACCATTTCTACTGAAACTAAATTTTTAGTGGAGCCAGAATCAACAATTACCTTACACCTTTTGCTGGAAACTTTACACAGAGTTCTGAATAGTGTCTTCCTCTGCGGTGGTTCTTTATTCTGTGGTACCTTCAGCATCGTCCTTCTCATCATGAGATTCTCTCCATTTTGTGCTAGAGTAGCGCTTCCCATAGGTGAGTTCACACTCTGACAATCTTCTTCTTGAATCAGCTAGCTCCTTCTCTCTCCTCCATGAGAGCTTGAGGCTTTCTCTGAACACTTGTTTGCTGTGTGCCCAATTTGGTTACAATTATAACATCTTCTCGTGAAGACATTAGGACCTCTACCTGGTCCACCAAATCTACCTCTCCCATTGGGTCTCCTTCCTTTGAAGCCCCCTCTAGAACTAGATTCTCCACTATGTTCTTGTTGATTGGACTCCCCTTGATTTTTTTGGAACTGGTTTCTGCCACCAAAGCTATTTCTGCCTCTAAAATTCCTTCCACCTCTGCCTCTATTCTGCTGTTCTCCTTTTCTTTTCAATTTCTCTTCTACTCTTAGTGCCACCTGGAAATATCTGTCCATAGTTTCTGGTGTCAAGATGGTAATCTCATCTTGTATACTATACTTCAGGCCATTAATATACCTGGCAACTCTTCCTTTCTCATCCTCAGCATGTCCACACCTTAGAGATAATTTGTGAAATTCCTCTGTATAGGTGGATACATCCATATCCTTCTGTCTGAGGTTCTACATTTTCCTATATATCTACACTTCATAATCCACTGGTAGGAACTGAGCCTTGATCCTCTCTAGCATCTGACTCCACGATGAGATCATGCTCTTGCCACTCTTCACCCTTTCTCCCTGGGTGTAGTTCCACCACGTGAGTGCAACGCCCTTCAATTTCATCTTTACAAACTTGACTCTTCTATTCTCTGGTACCTCCTTGTACTCGAAATAATTATTCAGAGCCTCGATCCATTTAATGACTTCTTATGTGTCCATCTTTCCACTAAACATTGGAATCTCCATTTTTGCCTCGGACGACTCCTTACCAAGTGATTTTATGGCCTCCAGAAATTGTTTTTGGTCTACAGATATACATGTCTGTTCTGGGGTTGTTTCCTTTTCCCCATCTTCTTCTTCACCAGACACCTCATCTGATTTCCTACCTTTTCCCAAGGTCTTCAACTCAGCCTGGAGTGCTTCCTTGACTCCAGTCTTGATCATCTCCTCCATCTCCTTGAATTTCTTGACCACTTCAGTGGTCATTCCCTTTGGAGGCATATTGCTAGCCCATTCTTCACTTTCTCTGTCTGACATAAACATTCACAGACAACCCCAACACTTCTGTAGATCTTTTGCTGGCTCTAATACCAAAATGATGCAGAGCACACAGTGGAAGCAAACACTTATCAACTTTTGAACCCGTCGAACCCACTATTGGTAGGACTTAACACTGTCGGCCAACTCAAAAATCATTCCACCGACACACCTATCTCCCCAATGTCACTTTCAAGCACATCCCTTTGGCAAGACTTGATTCATCGGCGAGCCCAAATACTTTTCCCCCGATACGTCGATCACTCCGATATGCCAAACTATGGTATATGCATAACATGACTTGTTATGGTTGGTTACTACACCCTGATTCACCATTACGATCGGTCACTTCTTGTATCCGATGGAATGTATATTCTCACATACATTCTCAATATACATTTGTGATATGCATTCGTAATACGCGTTCTATCAGTCTAACACCTTGATTGGTGTAAATTTCAAAGGCTTCTCTGAAAGTTATGTCTCGCCGATGATGCCTTCACAAAACTGCAAGTCCTCAAATCACCTAACTTCCAACCCAGACCCTAGCACATAGAGATGCTAGGTTGGTCTACTATGCAGCACAGTCGATCCAATCCTCTCTGCCGTCAAATAGAACACAAACGAAAAAAACATAAACAAGAAATAAAAACATATATGTACACTGAGAAGCCATTCCACTGATTTCGACAGAAATCTTATCAGTGGAATGCTTCATATGGCCATATCGCAACAATGAAAAGCACAAAATGGAAAGGAAATCTACAGCTAACAAACTTGAAATTACAGAGAGCAGGAATCGAAATGACGAAATAGAATATCTTTATTTCTCTTTGAAACAATGTTCAATCACACTCAACCTCCTCTCTGCGATCTGATTACATTTGATCACAACATCATATGACTGATTACAACCTCAAACCCTAATACCTGATCTTGTTCATTTCCTTGGTTTTTATAGATTCGCCCGGAGGAACAACAACCCTAGTCCAAGCGGCTAGGGGAACTAACTGATTCCAACTGTCTAAAACTAACAACTTTTGACAAAAGTGACCTAAGTCACTAGGGACTTACAAACAAAAATTACTTGCATTGGTCAAATAGACCTTATTACATCATAACATAATTTCAGAACAAAACATGATTCAAATGCCTCATGGAGGCCACCTTGTGTTAGGTGCTCTTGTACCATGGATAGATATGGAATGGGCTTGTTGGAGTGAGGGAAATGGTTAGGTTCTTATCGTCATTAATGCAAAGCTAAGGTTAGGGATAGGAAGTGATGTATGGCTAAGGTGTGAGTGGTGAAAAATGTCACATCACTGCTATAAGAACCACATGGTTTGGTATATGGGGGACAAGGATCCACTTATCCAAGAATCTCCCTTGGTAGGTTGTGAAGGGTGGGAAGTTTAGTGTTGAATGTTTACAATACCGAGCCATGGGATGGATGTGGTATGATGGTTGAGGACTTATTATATGGTGGAATTGGCCACTACTCATGGTTCTTGAAATAGGTTTTCACCATGGTACTTATCCAAGGTGCCACCGAGGTGGTTTTCACCATTGGACAACTTTATTGCACTCAGTTTTTCTTGATTTTTTACTTTTTTTGTTCTTTCTTGCTTTTTTTATTTTTTGGGGATATTTGATGGGTTAGGTATAGAACTTCTTGAGATGCATGATGTTTATTTACTCATCTAGAGGTTGTCCCTTAGGTGTTGCTAGCTGGTAAGATCCTGATCCGTAACTGGTTGTGATCACAATGGGTCCCAACTAATTTGGTTTTGACTTGCCTTTCTTGTGTCACTCCTATAAGTTCCTTTGATTTTCCATGAGTACAAGGTCACCTATTTCAAATCACCAGGTCTTGATTTTCTTGTTGTAGCTTTTGCAGAGGTGATTTTGATAGGCTTGCAAGTGGTTGAGAGTGTTGAGACACTTCTTATTTAGGAGTTTTAACTCATTCAGACGTGCAACCTGATACTATAAGAGTCAACTAGATAGGAGCCACCCAAGATCTAGGACTTCATGAAAGCACAAGAGAGACAATATGAAAGAATAATAATGTATTCCATCAATGAATGCAAAATTGTTTATGATACAATGCTTATAATGCCTTGCTTAGAAAGATAAGGTGAGAGCTAGAAAGGTGGAGTGAAAGGTGGAGAGTGTCTTACAACATGTGACAATTAGAGGATACCAACTAATTACACACGTGGAGGATAAGACACCTCACTCCAACTATCAGCAACTCAACACACAACTAGACTCCTAGAAAACTCACTAAGTCAACTTAACATGTGAATGTGTGAGAATATTATTTAACTAATAAATAGTTAAATAATATGAATTATCCTCACACAAAGGGAAATTAGCTATGAGATATAAAACTAGTTATCAAATATCCCTTTTGACACTAACACCCCCCTTAACTGCAACTAAGGGAGTATTTGACCAAAACAAGTGAACAAGTTGAATGGGTGTCGGCTACTAGGCCATGTTAGGTACCCATGTACAAACAAGTCTCAAGTGGAGTAAAGGAGAAAACCACATGGGAAAAAACTCCTCTCCAAAAGTGAGAACACATACAAACATGTACAAGTGATGGAATGGTGGAAGAATCAACACCCCCAAATACAACATCCAGTACATATATACAATGAATATCCCCCCATAAGAGAGAAAGAATGAGACAAGATGTCCCCCCCATAATGAAGAAGCTCCTGCACTAATGGTGAATGATAGAAGAAGAAGACCAAAGATCATCCAAAACCTGCAAACAACATGTCTTCTCTTCGGAAGAAACCAATCCATAGGTGCATGAAGAAACTCCAACTCCAAACCAAGAGATGAGGAAGAAAGTCTCATGAAATTTGATGTCTCTGAAAACTGATCTTGTGTCTCCATGTGAATGTCGAATGATACCACAATCAAGTCAGGAGTCTCAGGCCTCACTGATGAAAGTGACAATCTAGGATCTAGTGGAAATTGAAAATCATCAACCTACAAAGACAATGATGGGGTGACAATAGTTGTGCTATGATTGTCATCAAATAGGAGAGAGAACCCCTCAAACGTGTCCTCCAAATCTGTAAGATGTGACTCACAAAACAAGTCTGAAATACCTATCAAGTACTCATCCCATAAAGTTGTATCTAAAAGATAAGAAGAATCCCGCTAAACCAAAGCACTGAACTCTGAAGAAGGAGGAGGAGAAGATGGAAGTGTAGCACATGTCTCAAGAGTTGATGAAGAGGCAAGAATACCAAGTTTCAAGTGACCAAACTTCTCCTCTGAAATATGGTTCACACTACGAGTGTGAATGTCAACCAAAGGATTTGAATCATCATCAAGAGAGAAACCATGAAAAGTGTATAACCAAGTAGCATGATCAACCACCCTAGTAGCAATTAGCTTGGTTTCCAAGTCTCTGATAATAACCAACTTAGGTGTGAACTCTACTGTCTTCATTGTACCACTGTGAGTAATTTGATATATGGAAAGAAGATTAGTGGTCAAAGAAGGCACACAAAATACATCATTGAATGTACCTTCACCAATATCAATGGTTCCCTTCCCAATTACATTCATATATGTATTATTACCCATCAAGATAGGTGGCATATCACATGGTAGAAATGAAGAAAACATATCCCTAGAAGAAGCCATATGATGAGAAGCACCTGAATCAAGAAGCCATTTACCTAATGTAGAACTTGTACTTGCACAAAGTGCTTTACCTTTATGTTTGGGTTCCTTAGTTGTCCTTGCATTAGATTTAGAAAGTACTAGCTATGTAGATGATGGAGTAGAAGAAGAATTAGGAGATGAAATTTTGTTCTTCTGAACAAGTTGCATTAACATGTCAATCTGTTTCTTACAACAACTATGTTCATCATGCCCTGATTTCTTACAATAACCACATGTAGGCTTCACCTTCTTAGGTGATTTTTGTGCTTGATCTGATTATGGATTTTTCTTAGCTTTCTTTTGTTTCTTGTCAGAAGAACTTGACCCTTTATGTTCCTTAGGTTGTGCAACCACCATAGCATGATTCTATGATGGCTTAATGATACCCATAGAAATAAGCTTCTGTTGCTCATGCACCAACTATTGCAAGTATGGGCCTAACTAGTATTGTCGTTGATGTCAACATACTTCTGTTGCATTAATGATAAGGATTGGATGAGTTATTTGTTGAGGATACTGAGAAAATTAGTCTCAATCAGGAACAGTGAAGAATAGTGATGACAGCAAGGGAAAAGCTCAAGATAGGTTAAGGATCAGAGGATGAGGATTAAAGGGTTTGTAGATATGAGTCTTAAGATGTTCCAATAGAGATTTCAGAGGTCTGCATGAAGATATGAAGAAGTTATGATCACTCAAGTAGAACTAGTTTCGGTAGATGTTTAGAGGTGACAGAGTGTTACAGAAAGGTCTGGTGAGATCCGAAAATGCATTATCCTGTCTTGCGGATTGGAAGGAGTATTGGGGAAGTCCTTATGATGAGGCATCTAGATTTATTCATGATTTGAAGGTCTAGAAGCACCTATTCCTTTGTGACAGTAATGATAGACTGTGTTCTTGAGGCACCAGATGTAGGAGGGAGAGATTTTAGTAAGTAGAGGAAGTGCGGATGTTCTTGGTGATTCAAGCAAGCTTGTGGAGGTCCTTGGATCATGTTCAGTTCATGTTGATGGTCCGCATTAGAGTTGGAGCCCGAAATTGAAGATATACTTTCGGATGAAGGTGTTCTTCCCTAGGCTGGCCGACCGGATGAGTTACTCATCCTGCGGATGTTCTTGTGGGTGTTTTCTGACTTAGATGTTTGTTCCTAAGTTGATTTCATGTATAAATAAGGGATTGTGAAGTCATTTCAGTGAGGGACTTGTGGAGATGAGTGTGTGGTAGCGAGGAGAAGAGAGAAAGACAAAGCAGAAGGTTTGGGCTTAAATGGAACTGACTCAAGCATGGTGAAGATGCTATTTACCAGTTCAAGTATGTAATACTTATTCTTTTGTAGACAGTGTGTCTCTTGTAGGCAGTGAGCCTCTTGTGAGCAGTGTGCTTGGGCAGTGAGCCCTAATTGGCATGTGCCATTTTATTCTTTCTATTCTTCTAACAGAGAATACAATCTTGGGTTAGTCACCCCATGGTTTTTCCCTTAACTGGGTTTTCCACGTTAAAATCTTGGTGTCTCATGTGTTGATGTGTTTCTGCTCTTGATTAAATGCATTAAGTTCCATGTTTGATTTACTGTTATATTGCTAAGTGAATACAAGTGTTGAAAAGGAAGAAACATTTTAGAAAACTGATTCACCCCCCCTCTCAGTTGTCTGCCCTAAATCTAACAATTGGTATCAGAGCCAAGTTTCTCTAAAAGAGCTTAACTGCTTGAGGAGATCTAGGATGTCATCTTACAAGAAGGATAGTCCAAAGTTCGATGGAACCAACTTTGCTCTTTGGAAAGGTCGCATGAAATGTCACTTACAGTGTATGGGAATGGCGTACTGGTCCATGGTTACAAAATAGTATGTACCTCCACAGGGTGGTTTGACAACCCTAAATGAAATCACAGATGCTGAAAACAATCTGCGGACCAAAGAGGCTCTTCTAAGCGCATTATCTGACTCAGAGCTCTCAAATGTTATTGATCTACCAACTACCTTTGATATTTGGAACAAACTGGAACTTTTGCATGAAGGGGACCAATATGTCAAGTGTGCAACGTTACAAAGTCTAAAAGGGAAATTTGAGAAACTGAAGATGAGAGATGATGAAAATATTAACTCTTTTATGCCAAGAGTGAATGAGCTGGTTTGTGGAATTAGAAATGCAGGTGGAACTCTGAGTGAAGAATAAATTTTTGGCAAAGTTCTCAGATCCCTTTCCGCTTCTTATAAAATCAAGGCTTTTGTAATCGAAGAATTTAGAGCCCACACAACAGTCACAAGAGATCAATTGGTTGGTAAGTTGGCTACTTTTGAAATGGCTGAGTTTGGAGATGATCCTCCAAAGACTGAATCTGCATTCAAATCCAGTGTCTCTATAAAAGGGAAACAAAGGTTTGATCTGGGAGAAAACTCTTCAAGGAACCTATCATGGTATGAAAATGCAAGAAAAGACTTGGAAGAAGAAGAAGCTGAAACTGCTCATCTTGAAGCTCTTATTGCAAAAAGACTACCAAGAGGATCTGGTAAGTATGAGGGAAAATTGCCTTTTAAATGTTTTAATTGCAATAAGATTGGTCATTTTGCATCAAAGTGTCCGAAAAGATTTTCTAGGCCAAACAATAATAGACCAAGATTCCAGAAGAATTGTTACTATGCTCATGAAGGAGATGATGAAGGAGTAATAGATGATGAGTTAGAAAAAGGAGACAAATCCAGAAGTGACTGGGTGTTCATTTCCATCAAGGAAGAAAATCCAATGCCTTCTAAATCTATCAATCATAAAGTTGAATAAAAAGCCCTGGCTGCCCAAGTTGAAGAGAAGGATGATTGGGTCATTGACAATGGTTGCTCTCACTATATGACAGGTGACAAAAACAAGTTCATAGATTTGGAGAGATATGAAGGAGGAGTGGTAAAGTTTGGTGATAACTCTGCTGGTAGAATCAAAGGTAGAGGAACTATTTCTTTTGATGGAAAGAACAAAACCGGTAATGTATTATATGTTGAAGGGTTAAAGCACAATCTTCTCAGTGTTGGACAATTGGTGGACAAAGGCTATGATCTTAGATTCAAGAATGGAAAGTGCAAAATTTTTGAAAGTTTTGGAACAGAGATTGCATCCGGTACCAAAACAAAAGGTAACATCTTTCACTTAGCTGGTACTGGTAAAAGTTACTTATTTGTTCAATTTGATCAGAGTTAGTTATGGCATAGAAGAATGTGTCATGTGAACTTTGATAATATCATCAAGATAAGCAATACTTAGGCTGTAAGAGATCTTCCAAGATTGGTAAAACCTACAAATAGTTTGTGCAAAGAATGTTAGTTGGGAAAACAAAGCAGAATCTCATTCAAAAGCAAGGAACAATCTTCTACCAGATTATTAGACTTGGTTCACACTGACTTATGTGGTCTGGCAAGAATCAAGAGTGTGCAAGGTGATAGATACTTCATGTTGCTAGTTGATGACTATTCCCGGATGATGTGGGTAACCTTTCTAAAAGAGAAATCAGAAGCTCTTGAGAAGTTCAAAATATTCAAGGCTATGGTGGAAAATGAGACTGGATTGAAATTGAAATGTTTGAGGTCTGATAGAGGTGGAGAATTCACATCCAGTGAGTTCATAGAGTTTTGTGAGAAACATGGAATAAAAAGACAATTGTTTGCTCCCAGGACACCATGTTAGGTCTCAAAAATGCAGGTTGCTAATCCTAAGAGGATGCCAGGCTCTATATTTGGATTTACAACGTTTTTGAACGAACTTGACGAAATCAACCTTTAAGGTTTGATGATTTCCTACACTTTAGGTCCTGCTACACCTAGGTGGGTGAACCTTGAAATATTAAAACAGTCTGAGTGTAAATGAGTGGACTAATTAGATCTATCTACAATGGCATAGGATGTAGGATAGATGAAAAAGCTGGCTAATTAATTCTATGTATAATGTTTAATAAGTGATTGGTAGAAATTGTATAAGCAATATCAAGGGAAAAGGAAATAATGAGTTAAATAAGACTAGTGCCTTGTTGGGTAATAGAGTCAATTGAAGGACCAAGACCAGTGGTTTCTTAATGGTAATAATTCTAATTGTTTGGCACAGTTTTAGTTTATAGCTTGTATAAACGTGCAAGGAAATGACTGACAAACTCTTCTTAACAATCCAACCAATATAATCAATTATCTTATAATTCACCAGAAGATATTTTAATCCTTACTTGAAGGAACCAAATGAAATGAATGAGCAAGATTAACAGACAATATTGTCTTGGAGACAGAATGGCAATCCTAATTATATGGCCCTACTTAGTAATCCAAACTTAATACTTCCAAGCTACTGTGACTAAATCAGAAGGGTTTAATTCCTCAAATGGACACCAGCCTATTTAATCACACAGATACAACAAATGTGTATTGACAGATTAAATATATACTTGATACATTAATCTGAATAACAAGGAAATGCAGAAATGGAGACAGCCACACAATTGAATAATTTTAACAAACAACTGATACCAAAGTAGAACCACTGAATCAGAGAACTTCAAACTTCTTCTTCAAATAAAATATGCAACATAGTCATTTTGAAACATTGTATATTATGTATATGAATATATTCTACTATTGATGATCTTTCAGCATCGATTGTTTGAACTTATATAGATGTTTCTATGAAGAGACATAACTCTTCAATAAGTCTTTTGGGAACTTAACAAGCATTAACAATAATTACATAAGCATAATTAGGCTCTATTCAGCCATAAATAAACTTTAGCCAGGTGATCTAAATACTCCTGATCACAGTGAGAATCAGTAAGATCAATAGCATCTCTGGTAATCACATCAAGTGTGACCATCTTTTCTAGGTCTTTGCAGGCTTCTCTAGATGCAGAAGTTTTGTCTTTGAGCACTCCTGTGGCCTCGTGTAATATGATTTGACAATCAACAATCCATTCTTCTTTGCTCTTTACCTCTCCATTGTCCTTAAATAATCTAGGTACTCCTGCGTTTGAGGCATCAGTTCCTTCCTTAGCATCAGCTTTAAGTTTGTCATAATAATTTTGGTGTTGTTCGAGTAATGCTCTTGCATCAGAGATGTCTGTACTATCAGTAGCACTTCTATTTTGTAACTCAATCAATTTTTCTTGTATTCTCTTTTCAAGTCTTTCATGTTCTTTAACTGCTTTATGATTCTCTGAGTAATTATCCCAAAACTGGTTTAACCATCGCACCATGTTTGCATACCTGCTCTGCAGTATTGTAACAAATGCATCTATTTGAATTTGTGTGGCTTGGTCAGGGGATAATAATTGAATGCCTTGTTAGCTCTCACCTTGAGTTATTCTTTTTGTGGATTGGCCAAAAGTGCTCTTAACAGCATCCTTCAAGTAATCATTTTCTTTTGTCAATCTTTCACAATTCAATTTGTATGCATCTCTTTCTTTGATCAACATTTGAGCACTGTTCGCAGTGATTATAGGGTCAGTTTCCCCTGCTCTGAAAGTCATAACATGGCCAAAAGTCTTTTCAGTATCTATGATGGCCGTCTTCTTATGGGGAGGGTATAACGCCCATATCATCAAGGAATTTTCATCATTATTGTATCTTGTTCCCATATATACTTCATTAACTCCTTCTGGAGTAAGCTTATACTTGTCATTAGCATTATTCAGAAAACTATCAAAAACCAAAGTAGAATTTAAATCCAGACCAGGAAAATCATAACCCCTGCATCCTTGAGCAACTATCTACCCTTGCTAGGTGTCATGTCTTGCATTTCTTTATCTACTGTTTCCTTCAACATATCTAATAATTGTTTTTCATTATCAGTAGAAACATCATCTACTGACTCTCTGATCTCTTTCCCTTTGCATTTATACAAGAATGATTTAAATTCTTTTGACTGAATAAATTTATCATCTGAAATGACAGAATCATAGGCTGTTTGGCATGGATCCTCATCAGCAGACCCCTCCTCATCATGTAGCACAACTGGAGGCTGATATTGTTGCATTTTCCTTTTGGACATTTCTACTGTTTTATCTTGTGGCTGCTCTTGTTCTGTCAATTCTTCATCTTCAGAGGAAACCACTTCAATCTCTGCTAACTGCTTTTGCTTTTCACTTAAATCCCTGTTATATTTTTCTACCACCAATTCAACTTCAGCTTCTTCTAAATTTCTAATGACATCATCATGTGGATAATGTATGTGCATGTATCCACTGAGATTTTGTTTTCTTCTTGCAGAGTCGATAAAACCTTCAGGGTCAAATCCTTTCCTCGCCTCAGCAGTCATCATATTATAATGCATTAATTTATCCAAAATGAGATTGTAACCTTCTTTTGAAACCACAGTAAAATCTCCAAAACATAAGGTGCTGGGCATAAACGATTGTTTGTCATGTGAACTCAAATGCATCACATTTGAACAATCCATTTGCCTGATTATCTCTAAATATGCAAGCCTGTCGGGGACAGTCTTGGGCAATATGAATGGAGCATCCTCAAAACAATACTAGTCTCCCCAATTATGAGTGACAGTAGGGGGACCACCAAAATCTTTTGGTCCGAGGAATCTTTTTATTTTAGTTGAAATTGAATATTCACAGGGGTGGTTAAAATACCTATACAACACTTTTACACAATGCTCTTCAAATTGAGCATAGCTGGAGTGGGCATATCTACTATCCCATATTTTGGTCCACATTTGTATGGGTATCTTTTCCCCTTTCTTATCTGCAGCAACAACTCGAAACTCACTTGGCCATAACCCTACTTCCTGGCCGTAATATAACACCATGTGCATAAGCATTGAGTATTTCTCAAAAGAGCATGCTGGAGCATTGTTCTTTATTACAGACAGACCAGAGTCCATTCTATTAGCAATATAAGAAGCATAATCAAATTGCCTTGCATTATGACACTGAATGTTAGAAGCTATGACCATTAGAGGAATAGTCATGAACTCGGGGACCTCTGAACCCAGGACTTGGCCTACAGAGAAATAGGTATATTGTATATATGTTTCAAATATGGCTACATGAAAGGGAGGACCATCATTTTCAGTTAAGGGCATCACTTCTCCTTCAACCCTGGGCCTATGAATGGGCAACCTCCATCCATTGTAGGTTGTATCCATTCTCCAATACTCTTTATCCAGATCTTCATAAACAATAGGGACATTGCATAAATCATCTAGATCATACACCTCGCAAATAGCATTTTTTGACAGATGCACGATTGGTTCTCCCTGTGGGTTGCAGATGGCTTTCAGGCCTGAATTGTAATGTCTGGCAAGCAATTGAAGGAGTTCCACATTCAAGAATACATTAGGTACAACCAGTTTTCCTAAATTCATGTGCCATGGGTTTGACACAGGAGCATTCCTAAACCTTCTATTATAGTGAAATCTGAAAAGCTCATATCCCCGAATTGGGGTCCAGATATCTCCCAGGTGTTTATGTTTATCTTCTAATTTCTCAACCTCTGCCCTGAGTTGAGCAGATCTTCTGGCCTTGGGAGTTGACCTAGGCAATTGGTCAATTAGGTCCTGATTGAGTTTTCTTTCTTTCACTTTCTCCTCAGAGGTTTGTTCAGTTTTTTGTTTCTTAGGCTTACTGGTTTCCCCTTGTGACTTTCTTCCTTTTCCCTTTCCTGGATTTTCCATATTTAAAATTTGGCAGAGAATTTAAATACATGCTATACAGTGATTTGTATATATGTACCTGTCGTTCAGTGGTTGGAATCGAAATCCTCTGCTTTTGCCTTAAGAGTTCCTCTGTATTCTCTTCTCAGACGGTTTTGCAATTATAATGATCGTATAAATTTCGTAGCCGTTTGTATTTAATTATCTGATCAATTCAATGTTCATCGCTGTGAAGTGTCACATCGCCATAACTCTTCTTATCGGCGTGATTTTAAAATGTTTGGGCGACCTTAATGCTTTTATGGCGTGAACAATCAATCGGTGTGACCATCGGCATGACTTGTTTCATCGCCGTGTGATTTAGATTTCCTTTCGACGAAGTGAGTCTTACCGATATAATTTGTTTATCGGGGTGATTAATACTATCAGGATAACATAATTACGTTTCTCGGAGCTTTGTTGTCCCACCGATAGTCATTTTACTTTGGATCGGAATGACTGCTTTAGTGTCTTGCCGCTAGAGTATCAACAGGTATGAATTTTATTCTTATCAGAATGACATATACTATCGGGATAGCTTTCTAAAGATAACCTGATCCAAATCATCTCACCGATGGTTCTTTCATATTCTTTATCGGACAGAGTATATTGAAGTGTCACCGACAACTTTTGATCACCGTGACTTGTGAATCGGCGAGACCTAATTCCCTTGTCCTGATATGTTGAGTCATCCTGACAAATACTTGTATCGCTGTGAGTCTTTCCGAAAGCTTTCTTATCACCCAGACATTGAGTATCGGAGACTTACTTGTTTCTTATCCCGATAGTTTACTTCTTGCCGATAGCCATTTGCTTTGTTGCTCCCGCAGGATGTTTGGTGACACTTTTGCCGAAATACTTCATCAGTATGATATATACCGTCGGGGCAACTTTTAAAAGATCATCTGATAGATATCTGTCATACCGATCGGTATGACCACTTGCTTCTCTTGCCGATATAAGGTCATCGGTATTACTTATTCCATCGGTGACTTCCATAAATATCCTTCTGATTTGCCTTTTCATGCCGATGGTTATTTTCAAATGATTCCTTAGGTATCGGTGTAAGCAAAACAACATCTTGCCGATGGATTGACTTTGAAGAAATTTGGCACTGCTCATCTATAGACACCTTGTGAGATACATTAAATTTTTATTATGGTTTTTTGGGATATTTTTCGGGATTTATTCAAATATGATGGAGTGAGAAGATAGTAAAAATTTCAAAATTTTTACTGTCCTAACACACCACAACAAAATGGAGTGGTTGAGAGAAAGAACCAGACCATCCAGGAAGCATCAAGGACCATGATGATGGAAGCAAATGTTCCCCAGATCTATTGGAGGGACGCTGTTAGCACTGCAGTCTATACTCTCAATCGAGTTCAAATCAGAAGTAATACCGGTAAGACTCCTTATGAAACTTGGTTTGGTATTACACCTACTGTAAGGTATTTCAGAGTATTTGGTAGCAAATGTTACATCAAGAGAGATGAAGATCTAGGAAAGTTTGATGCTAGAAGTAATGAAGGAATATTTTTGGGGTATTCTACTCAAAGCAAAGCATACCGGTGTTATAATAAGAGGTTGAGAAAGATTATAGAAAGTACTAATGTGAAGGTTGATGAAGGAATTGAAAAACCCTCAAGGTTTTATGAGTATGATGAAGATGATCAGAATAATGCTCTGGTTCAAGGTGCCCAAGTTCAAGGTGATCCGGTAAGTTAGGATGAAGAGATAAGCTTCAATGAGCCTGATCAAGAATTAGAAATACAAGAAACTCCCAAAGTTCCAAGGTATGTGAGACTGAACCATTCTGAAGATCAGATCATAGGTGACAAAAGCAAAGGTGTACAAACAAGAAGAAGAATTGCTCAAGATTCAGATGAGTATTGTCTGATTTCAAAGATTGAACCTAAGATAGCAAATGAAGCCTACAATGATGAAAATTGGACTAAGGCAATGGAGGAAGAACTGATGCAAATTGAGAAGAATCATACTTGGGATCTTGTTCCCAGACCTAGAAACAAGAATGTGATTGGAACCAAATGGGTCTTCCAGAACAAATTGAATGAAGCCGGTGAAGTGATCAGAAATAAGGCCAGATTAGTTTGCAAAGGCTACTCTCAAATAGAAGGAGTTGATTTTGAAGAAACTTTTGCTCCGGTGGAAAGAATTGAAGCAGTTAGATTATTTCTTGCATTTGCTACCTTCAAGGATTTCAAAGTGTATTAGATGGATGTCAAGTCTTAGATGGATGTCAAGTCTACCTTCTTGAATGGTGATTTGGAAGAAGAAGTGTACATTGAGCAACTGGATGGATTTCAATTGTCTGACAATGGTGATATGGTCTGCAAGTTGAAAAAGGCACTGTATGGACTGAAGCAAGCCCCAAGAGCCTGGTATGAAAGACTGGATAAACATCTCTTGAAGATTGGTTTCAACAAAGGTACTACTAACAGTAATCTATATTTTAAAATTGATCATGAAAACATCTTAGGTGTTGAAGTGTTTGTTGATGATATCATTTTTGGAGGAAAAGATAGTTTGTGTAAAACTTTTGCAAACCAAATGAAAAGTGAGTTTGAGATGTCCATGCTTGGTGAAATGAATTTCTTCTTGGGTCTGCAAATCACTCAAACAAAGAAAGGTACCTTCATTTCTTAGACCAAATATGCAAAAGAATTGTTGAAGAAGTTTGGGATGGAAGATTCAAAGCCAATGCACACTCCCATGGCAACCGGATGTAAGCTAAGCAAAAATGATGACTCTCCTAAGGCTGATCAGACAAAGTATAGATCAATGATTGGAGGACTGTTATATCTCACTCAAACTAGACTAGACATTATGCAGGCTGTTGGTCTTGTTGCAAGATTCTAGGCTAATCCTAGAGAATCTCATGTCATGGCAATCAAAAGGATTTTTAGATATCTAAAAGGGACAGTTGAGTATGGCCTGTGGTATCCTAGAGATCATGATTTCTCTCTTCATGCATATATAGATGCAGGTTGGGCAGGAGATGTGGATGACCGGAAGAGTACCAGTGGTGGAGCATTCTTTTTGGGGAAGAGATTGGTTTCTTGGCTGAGCAAGAAATAAGAGGCAATATCTCTGTCTACCATTGAAGCAGAATATATTGCAACAGCAAGTGGTTGCACTCAAGTGTTGTGGATGAAGCAGATGTTAAGAGATATCAAAGTTGAGTATGAGGAGCCTATCACAATTTTCTGTGATAATTCAAGTGCAATAAACATATCTAAGAATCCGGTGTTGCATTCAAAGGCTAAACATATATCCGTAAAATTTCACTTCTCGAGAGAACAAGTGAACAAGAATGAAGTTAGATTGGAGTTTGTGTCATCCAAGGATTAGGTTGCAGACATCTTTACAAAGCCTTTGCCTAAGGACTCTTTTGAGTATCTAAGGGAGAAGTTAGGGGTTATTGCCCCTCTGGTGATGAACTAAGGTGCACTAAGGTGCATCAGTCCCGTGCATATCACAGTCACATCTTGTGGTCCAGACTGATGATGGGGAGCTGCGACTCAGGGGGAGTAGCAGATATGATTCTGAAATGGTAGAATTGTAAGTAAGTGCCCTTTGCCATTGATGTCAAAGGGGGAGAGAAGACATGTGAAAAACAAGTGGTTGCTGATCAAAGGGGGAGTAGTAATGGGAAAGAAGAAATGTGAATGGTGGTTGCTGATAGGGGGAGTTGTGATAGTAAAGAAAAAGTTCTTGTCTTGATGGTCAAATTAGTTTTTCACATCTTATGTTGCCATGAATGACAAAGGGGGAGATTGTTACAAGTATGGGCCTAACTAATATTGTCATTGATGTCAACGTACTTCTATTGCATTAATGATAAGGATTGGATGAGTTATTTGTTGAGGATATTAAGAAAATTAGTCTTAATCAGGAACAGTGAAGAACAGTGATGACAACAAGGTAAAAGCTCAAGACAGGTTAAGGATCAGAGGATGCAGATTAAAGGGTTTGTAGATATGAGTCTTAAGATGTTCCAGTAGAGATTTCAGAGGTCCGCATGAAGATATGAAGATGTTATGATCACTCAAGTAGAACCGGTTCCGGTAGATGTTTAGAGGTGACAGAGTGTTACAGAAAGGTCCGGTGAGATCTGGAAATGCATTATCCTGTCTTGCGGATTGGAAGGAGTATTGGGGAAGTCCTTATGATGAGGCATCTAGATTTATTCATGATTTGAAGGTTCGGAAGCACCTATTCCTTTGTGATAGTAATGACAGACTGTGTTCTTGAGGCACCTGATGCAGGAGGGAGAGATTTTAGTAAGTAGAGGAAGTGCGGATGTTCTTGGTGATTCAAGCAAGCTTGTGGAGGTCCTTGGATCATGTTTAGTTCGTGTTGATGGTCTGTATTAGAGTTGGAGCCTAGAATTGAAGATATACTTCCAGATGAAGGTGTTCTTCCCTAGGCTGGCTGACAGGATGAGTTACTCATCCTGTAGATGTTCTTGTGGGTGTTTGCCGACTTAGATGTTTGTTCCTAAGTTGATTTCATGTATAAATAAGGGATTGTGAAGTCATTTCAGTGAGGGACTTGTGGAGATGAGTGTGTGGTAGCGAGGAGCAGAGCAAAAGATAGAGAAGAAGGTTTGGGCTTAAATGGAACTGACTCAAGCATGGTGAAGATGCTATTTACCAGTTCAAGTATGTAATACTTATTCTTTTGTAGACAGTGTGTCTCTTGTAGGTAGTGAGCCTCTTGTGAGTAGTGTGCTTGGGCAGTGAGCTCTAATTGGCATGTGCCATTTTATTCTTTCTATTCTTCTAACAGAGAATACAATCTTGGGTTAGTCACCCCGTGGTTTTTCCCTTAACTAGGTTTTCCACATTAAAATCTTGGTGTCTCATGTGTTGATGTGTTTCTGCTCTTGATTACATTCATTAAGTTCCATGTTTGATTTACTATTATATTGCTAAGTGAATACAAGTGTTGAAAAGGAAGAAAAGTTTTGGACAACTAATTCACCCCCCCTCTCAGTTGTCTACCCTAAATCTAACACCAACATCTCAGAAAAGGATGCAAATGAAGGCATAGTGAAAGTAGATCCCATAGTCAACCTATGAGTGTGAAAGCTAGAAACAAAAGTTGCATATTCAGGACTGAGTTTGTTCAACACATTGTAGATCAATTGTATCTCCTTTTTCTCAATACCACATGCTTTACATCATGCTCTTAGATCATTAACCTTAGTTATGTAATCCTAGATGTTGCTAAAGTTCTTAGGATCAAGGATCATCAATTCATTATCAATTTGATAGCTTTTAACTTCATCTTTTGTACCACACAATGTTTTCAAGTTATCCCAAGCATCATGTGAATTTGTACATGCCTCAATTTGAAACAAGAGATCTAGGGAAATGAAACTACTAAGACATCCAAAAGCTTTAGTATTCTTTATCATCCATTTTATATTTTCCTTATCATCTATGGGTTTAGGTATCTTATTTTCAAC
This sequence comes from Cunninghamia lanceolata, assembly GCA_027924645.1. Lineage (NCBI taxonomy): Eukaryota > Viridiplantae > Streptophyta > Pinopsida > Cupressales > Cupressaceae > Cunninghamia > Cunninghamia lanceolata. The sequence continues at coordinate 16,033,702 of BSBN01000193.1, forward strand.
ATATAGAGAATGTCCAAGATCCATGAGAGCATTCCATGCATGTTGACTCCAAGTTGTATAGTTATATGGTGTTAACAATGGAACCCTTGATTTATCCATGATGTAGAGGAAAAGAAGAGCACAAGCAGCTATACCAAAGAATAAACTGAATCAACATTGTAATTGAAGCCCCCCCAAATGAAAACAACCACCAATTTCAACTATTTTTCCAACCAATGAGTGATATGTACCCAAAGTGCCTCAAACTAAAATTTGATGTCTAAAGAAAAATTTTAAAAAATGGCATGGACAGAACTGTAGAGCACATAATTACCTTTCCAACGCCTATAAGAAGTTGAAATTTTGATGAAGTGGGTGAAAGTTGTGAGCTCAAGAGTGCAAAATGCAAGGTCTCACTTCAAACCATTGTATCAAGCACCTACATCAAAATATTAGAAAAATACCTACACCACTGTAAAGTGCTTGGAACCAGCTTTCCGACGATATCTAGTTTTTTTATTTTTGATACCATGGCAAAAAGTTATGGCTCCCAAAAAAAAATCACCCTCCTAGGGCTAGAAGGGGGCCCCTATGTTGATGTCACTACTGACGCAGTGCTGACGTTAGTAGTTAGAATATTCTTAGAATATTCCCTTTCACCAAAAAAATGCCCCCCAAAAAAGCAACAAAATGCCTAAAACAACCGATCGTATAGGAAGAACCACCTGTTGCAGGTTGATACCACTGTTTTGGGGTGGAACCACCTGTCCAATCTGTGAAACTACCTTCTTTGGGTGTAAAACCACCATGCAGAGGTGAAAAATACTTTGTTTGTAGTCAAAACCACCTATGTAGCAGTCAAAACTACCCTTAACTCAGTGAAACACCTGTTTATGGTGAAACACCTATTTTATGGTGAAAAACCACTGATTTAGGTGTAAAACCACTGTTAAACAGTTGAAACCATGGGTCTTGGGCATGAAACTACCTTCTGGAGGATACGTCGGCGGGTTTAGTGGAAACACCAATTGAACAACTAACAAGCTTAGGAAATTCCTGATGTACTTTTATGGCTAGCGTGTGGTCGGCCATTGTTTGAAGATCCACTAGAAGGTTGGATTGTTGTGGTTAATGCAAAGGCCGCTGAAGATTTCGTCGAACTTGTTTTGTGAAACAACTGATAGATTTGCAGTAAGCCATCAGGGATTTGAAGAATTGCTTAGTGATTGGTAGTTAAGCTTGTAAACTACCTACTATCGTTGATCACCAAGTATGTAGATTTCTCAAGACTGCCGAACAGGAATTAAAACTGCTTGGAAATATCCATTGGATGAAATTTTAGTGACTGTCAGTGGGCGGTGTCAAAGAGATCGCCAGAGGTCGGTGGTGGGAAATTTAGATGTGCCTATTGATGTGCATAACCCACTACCAATGGTATAGATAGAGGGGCCTATTGGGGCCAGTGCCACGTGGCACCCAATAGGTGACTCTCTCAAAGATCTGCAGCTACCTGCGGTTGGTACATGTATTGTAGGTACTCTCCCAAGAACAATATTCTGTAGAAAATAAACTTTAGAATATTAAAATAACTTTCTTACAAAATATTTACCCACCAGGATTCAATGACACCCAGATTCTTGGTACGACTGTTGCAATAGAGACTGCACAGTACTGATTCCTTAGATTTTGCTGACGCAGAGAATATTCTCTGCTACGAATCCATACGACAGGATCGGGTAAAATTTTTTTGCCTCTCAGTCCAACTTCATCTGATTTGGACAATTTTATAGTTGATCTATAGGTTTGATGCTTTATGGACGCAATGACAGGGTTAGTTTTTTCCCAAACTGCTCTAAAATTACAGATGCCTCCCGAATCAGGTAACCATTCCCCGAATTGAAAACCTCATAGATTTGGCTTATGGTGTCCGATTTGGATGAAACAAAAACTGATCTTGACTATCTCAGACCTCCTGAACACAATGGTGTGCTCAGATTTATAGCATCATGCTTTGATTTGAACCTATAGTATAAGGATAAAAAAGAAACCCTCACAAATCTGGTATTTCCATCAAGTTTTTTTGATTCTCCAGGTTATCATTCGATGCAAGAGAAGAGCATACTAAACTATCAAGATCCACCATGAATTTGCATTCAATCTCTCAATAATATGGCTAACAAGAAGAGATTCCACCTAGAGAGCTCTAATACCATGTAGGAGTTGGCTAGATAGGAGTCACCCAAGATCTAGGACTTCATGAAAGCACAAGAGAGACAATATGAAAGAATAATAATGTATTCTATCAATGAATGCAAAATTGTGTATGATACAATGCTTACAATTCCTTGTTTATAAAGATAAGGTGAGAGCTAGAAAGGTGGAGCGAAAGGTGGAGTGAAAGGTGGAGAGTGTCCTACAACATGTGACAATTAGAGGATACCAACTAATTACACATGTGGAGGATAAGATACCTCACTCCAACTATCAACAACTCAACACACAATTAGACTCCTAGAAAACTCACTAAGTCAACTTAACATGTGAATGTGTGAGAATATTATTTAACTAATAAATAGTTAAATAATATGAATTATCCTCACACAAAGGGAAATTAACTAGGAGTTATAAAACTAGTTATCAAATGTCCCTATTCACACTGATAGATACTCTTCCTCATTAATGAGATTTTGTATTGAGATTCTTATAGAGGGGAGCTCAACCTCAATAGGTAGGATGGCTTTGAAACTGAATACAAGGGAATATAGAGTGTCTATTGTGGGGGTACAGATGTTGGTTCGATAAGCCCAAAGATTGGGGTTAAGCTATAGGTGCCAGTCACAACCAACTTCATTAACTGTCTTCTTTAGAATTCTTAAGATAGTTTTGTTTGAAGCTTCTGTTTGACCGTTACCTAGATAGTTTTGTTTGAAGCTTCTGTTTGACCGTTACCTTTGGGGTAATAGGCAGTGGAAAAATGGTGTTGGATATGAAATTTCTGACAAAGGGTCCGAACTTCTTGATTTTTGAATGGTTTCCCATTGTCAGTAATTATGGCGAGGGAGATACCATAGTGGCATATAATGTAATGGAGGATGAATATGGCTATTTGGATGCCTGTGGTATAAGTGAGTGGAATGGATTCCACCTACTTTGTGAAGTATTCGGTAGTAGTAATAATAAATTTGTGTCCATTAGATGAGGGTGGGTGGAATTTACCAATGAGGTCGAGTCCCCACTGTGGAAAAGGCCACAAAGTCTTAATGGGTTGCAATTTTGTTGATTATGCATGGATTAGATCTCTATGCTACTAGCAATGAAGGAATTTATTTACAAACTAGTGAGTATCTTGTTCCATTGTCAACCAATAGTATCCTATACTCAGAATTTTCTTTGCAAGGGTAGGTCCACTGGAGTGTGCCCCATAGATACCTTCATGTACCTCTTGTAAGGAGGTTTGTGCTTCTCAGGAACAAGACACATCAAAAGGGTACCATCAAGAATCTTTTAATACAATGTATCACCAATAAGTGTAAAGTACTCATTCCATCACAAAAGTTACATGAAGTAAATAATCCACTTAATTACATCACAAGCAAGTAAAAGATAAATTTCATAAATATGAATCAATAAAAGTCAGTAAATCTTAAAAAAATCTTGTGCTTAATTTAGGTGATAGCACTATAAAAGAATATACATAGTCCATTGGATTTCATGTCATAAATCATCCAATGATAAATTACAATAAACATGTACAAGTATAATAAATCAAACAAACTCTCCAGTCGCCACGAACCCACATGGTTCTCTTGCGAGTCGAGAGACGAGAACATGGCTCAGGCACTTTTCCACTCAACCATGAAGCAATTACACTTCCCTGAATCCCTTCATAACATGAAGGAAACCCAACCCTACATGAAATGTCTAGCTACCTGGAAACAACTAGCAGGAGGGAACACCCGATGCAACCTGAAGTCTAATGTACAAATCTAAATAATGATATGTAAATTGTCTCACAATAGGATGTGGCAAAGATATATATAAATAAAGTTTGCTAGACAAATATTCATCTTTTTCAATGACTACTCGCTTAGGCCTAAACATTTTAAAAAGATAGTTACATGTTCAATTCCTAAAAAGAGGAAAAGCCATCTCTAATAATCCACATTCGACATCCTAGCCCAAAAGTAACCCAAAACACTCATAGCTAAAAATGTATATTCTTTTCACAATAAATAAATAAATAAATAAATAGCAACCCATATTCACCTATAACCACCTCTAATCCCTTCCCAAAACATCAATCATGAAAACACATTTTCATGCAAGTAGTAAAGAAGAGCATCATTCATTCAATGAAAGAAAATATAAATATAGATTCTATAATATGATTATATTCTCTATTCATATTTTATTGTTTAATAGTTTGTAGAAAACTAATGTTAACTACTTCCTATCCTTGACTATTTTGCGATTCAAGCAATTTGTTGAAATAAAGACATAATAAGAGTTTATGAATGGATTCAACATCAAATAAACATAGGTAATAATCATAAAATCAAACTATCTCTATTCTGTGAAATAATATAACTATTTTAGAGAGTTTTAAATGAAGCTACATAAGCATAACATTCAAGCTATAGGAACTTATAACAAGCTATAGAAAAACAGAGTATGTCTGCTATAGAAACTAGTAATATGGTGACCAAGACAAAAGAATTGTTGCAACAATGATAAAACAAAGCTACAATAAAAGAAATTAGGTTACATAAGTATGTAGAATGAGATAACAATGCTAGAAAAAGTAAGAACATATCTGCAACAATGATTTGAATATTGTCATCTAGTTTTAAGAGGTTGTCTCAATTAACAAGAATCAATTTTAACAAAAAATTACAGAGAAAGAGATTAGGAAATTATAGTTTTAAGGAGGTCATTTAGATAGGTATCTTTAGCAAATTGTTATTCTTTAGGCCATTGGAAAACAAGAAGATACTAGCGGTCAAGTTGGGTATATATAGGTAGTTCAGGCAAGATTACGGAGCTAACACCTTCGGAAGGAGGTTGATCCAAACACATGCACATGAAAAAGACACAAGTGACAGAGATAAAAGAAGATGGTGATAGGAATTAGAAAAAGCTCAAGCAACAGTAAAAAATAAATAGGCTAACACCAAAAAAATAAGAAGAGTCATTTCCAAAAGCTTGAAACAGAGAATGAAAGAGCAAGTCGACAGGAAAAATCAAGGCATAAATAGCATTCCATAATTAAGTTGTTCAAAGTATCAATTAAATCAGAAAAGGAACAAGTCGTGGATCACCATTTTAAGTAGTCTACACAATCAGATTTTTACAAAACTAATTTCAGAGAAAAATACCGGGTTTAATACGCTATCCTCTAAGTTGGATTTTGCCCCAATGTCGATCACTTATCTCCTTCTGTTGCTGGTTGCAAATCTCTTTTGCACTTTTTGTCAATCAAAACAATGATCAAATCCTCTTCTTTTGTCATGCCATCACTCAGAATAATGGTGGTCCCTTTCTTTTCTACTATCCTTTTGTTTTTATTCCTCTATCCTCCTCTAATCTTGGTGATCATAGATTTAGATTGAAGCCTCATTTGATAACTTCCAGTTTACTTACGTTTGCATAAGTTTTTGCTTTTTAAAAGCCTCCCATTTCCTTTAAAAATAAAAATAAAATATCTTATTTATTTCTATCGCTTGCATGACAGAAGCTTATTCTTTTAATTCCTTTATTTGGATTTCTAAATATAATAATATAATATATCTATTTTAAATAAAACAAATTTATTTTTAAATCTAACCAAAATATTGTTTTTCAAACCATAATATATATAATATAAATAGGAAACACTTTTATTATTTGTTTTTAATTTAAATAATATAATACACACTATTTAAATGTAATTCGAAGGATCAATAATATTTATAAATAAATAATGCATTCGAAAAGACTTACTGTAGAAATTAAAACACATTTATTTTCTAAGTATTAAACATCGGTCACTTTCATCGACTAAATAATAATGCATACTAAGATTATTCAGAAAATGCAATATGACATGAAACTATGTGAGTGTGTGAGTACATTAAGGTTATCCATCCCAAACAGTTCTTGCGAAGTGACTAGAACATCTCTACCCAACCATGTTCTCATCTTTGACGAGTACCTGCATTCAGTCACACTCAACTCCACCTCAATAGGATAGTTCCCCAAAATCATAGCCGAAGAAAATCATAATGTATATCCATAATCATACCAATAATATTCAATTATTAAATCAACTTTAAAAATATGCATTTATAATGTTATGAAAGTTACTTGCACACACATGGAATCACTCAAAGTAAAACAACCATAGTAATGTTCATTAATCTAGAATAATAATATAGTCCATAAAATGAGATGTGGCATCCTTCCCCACTAGGAAGAGACATCATCCCAATGTCTTATTACACAACAAAAATATAATGTATCAATCTACCACTACCAATGTTTCCAAAGTATCATGAAAACAAATAAAAGTAACTCAAAGTATCATAATCCATGCATGAAATAGAAATCTATGCTATATCCTCAGATGAGGAAAACATCTATCAATCTCCTCTACATCGTCCCATGTGGCACTATCCTCTAAATATTGGTCCCATTGGACCTTGTACTGCACCACATCCCTGTTGAAGACAAGATAATTCTAAAGGTTGGAAAACACAAACAAAATGAAAAAACACCAAGTTATACCTCAAGATCCTCCTTCTCCTTCAATAAGGTGGAGGATCTTGCACCCAAAGAACTCCTAGCTTTACCCAAATAGATGATAGTTGGAATGTGGATTGCTCTTTGACATTCAACACAATATGATGAGGATAATAAATTTAGATGGATGAAGATTGGATGTAGATAGAGAGGCTAGAATGATTTTGGCATTATGAGGTTAAGATGAGGTGAGAAGATAGAAATTTTGGCATAGTGATGATAGGATGAAGAAGTTGTCCAAAATGGCTTGGGTGAGGGTTCTATTTATAGATTTTTGATAAAAGAATGGAGGGTGAGGATTGAAAGTTTAGATCAATGGCTAGGAATGCTTGAGGATTAGGGTTTGGATTGAAGTTGTAGTCTTGTGACAAGTGTCACAAGAGGGTTGGACAACAAAGATCAAAGGCTAAGATTTGGTCAATGAGATTGGATGACTCCCATTATTCATGAATTTTAAATTCACATGGGGAAGGGTGATGAGAATTAAAATGAATTAAAATTTATTTTGGGGGAAGAGTGTTGGTAGGTGGCGACTGATTAGGAAAGTATTGTACACTAGCCATGTATCCTCGCTGGGGTTCGGGGGTGCAGCCCCCGAATTTTTTTTAAGAGACGACATAAAAAAAAACCCTATTTTTGTAACCGACATAAAAAACCCTATTTTTGTAACTGACATAAGGCTTGATAAAAGCGGCTAGGGGTTAGGGTTTTGTGAGAGATTGTATTGTAGCATTTGCAATGGTATTAAGTTGCAGGGATTGCTGGTTGTAATCGGTTTGATTTATTGGATAATAATATTGGATTCTCTGTTGGTGGATGTAGACCAAGTTTGGGTGAACCACATTAAAACTTGTCTCTCGCTGTTATTATTTCTATGTATTTTCATTCCTCTGTTTAATCTTTATTTGCATTTAATTGATATCTTCTGCCGACTAACCCTAACAAGTGGTATCTGAGCGGGTTGTGTTCAATTATCATCTGCATGAAGGTCTCACGGTTGAGTGGGAGAAATGGCGGACGAGGGTAAATTGAAGGTCGATAAATTTAATGGGTAGAACTATCCGTTATGGAAGATGCAGATGGAGGATTACCTCTATCAAAAGGATTTATGGATGTCGTTGGGAGGAGTAGCCAAGAAACTGGCAACAATGTCTGATAAGGATTGGAATCTTTTGATAGAAAGGCACTGGGAACCATTCGGTTGTACTTGGCACCATTGGTGGCATTCAATATAATGGAAGTGAAGACAACAGATGGTCTAATGAAAGATTTGGCTAAATTGTATGAAAAACCCTCAGCCTCAAATAAGGTATTTCTCATGAAGCGTTTGTTTAATCTGAAAATGGTTGAAGGTGGATCTGTGACAGATCATTTAAATAAATTTACTACAATTATCAGTCAATTGACTTCTGTAAATGTAAAATTTGATGAAGAAGTTAGAGCTCTCTTGATATTATGTTCTTTTCCTGAAAGCTAGAATAGTTTGGTAATGACGGTTAGTAACTCTATTTCTGGTTCAAATACCCTAAAATTTGATGATGTTGTTGGTGTTATTCTGAGTGAGGAAATTTGTAGGAAAAGCTCAAGTGGGTCCACATCAGGGAGTGTTTTAAATGTAGAAAGCAGGGGCAGATCAAAGGAAAGAGGTAAAGGTTCCGGAGGTCATGGGAAGTCATGCGGAAAATCAAAGGATAAGAGATCCCAAACCAGAGGACAGAAGGATTGCTGGTACTATGGGAAACTAGGTCATCTGAAGAAAGATTGCTGGTCTCAGAAAAATAAAGGAGACAAACAAGAAGGCAATAAGGAAGCAAATGTGGTAAGTAATAAATCTGAAGATGATGCTTTGATTCTTTCCCTAGATAATGCTGATGATTCATGGGTTTTAGATTCAGGGGCCTCATTTCATGCTATGCCCTATAGAAGTTATTTTCTTGATTATGTCCAAGGGGATTTTGGGCTGGTTTATTTGGGAGATAACAAACCCTGTCAGATTGTTGGAAAGGGAAGAATCAAGATTAAGTTGCAGAATGGGAATCATTGGCTACTACAAGAGGTAAGGCACGTTCCAAGGCTCAGTAGGAATTTAATTTCAGTAGGGTAGATAGCTAAAGAAGGTTACACTGTTACATTTACTGATAAAAATTGGAAGGTTTCAAAAGATAATAGTAGCAAAAGGTGTGAAAGTAGGCACCTTATATCTTTGTACAGGTCATATTATTCCTTCTACTTTAGTTGTTGCAGAGAAAAAACAAACAGGTTCAGGAATAGTTGCTATAGGTTTGCAGGAAGAGACTGAAACAGTTGTTGTAAGTTCTTAGACAACGCTGTGGCATAACAGACATGGGCATATGAGTGAAAAAGGTATGAAGGTACTTCATTCTAAGAAAGTTTTACCAGGTCTAAAATGTATTAATATGGATTTCTGTGAAAGTTGTATGTAGAGAGTCAGTTTTCTCAAGGATGGGAAGCAAAAGAAAAATAAAAAGTTGGAGCTTGTGCATACAGATGTATGGGGACCAGCTCAAGTATCTTCTCTCGGTGGCTCTCAGTATTATGTTACATTCATAGATGATGCAACTAGGAAGGTATGGATTTATTTCCTTAGGCAGAAATCTGATGTATTTGAAATATTTAAGAAATGGAGAAGCTTGGTTGAGAATGAGACGGGTAAAAGATTAAAATGTCTCAGATCTGATAATGGCGGTGAGTATTGTAGCAAGGAATTTGAGGATTATTGTTCCATTAATGGAATTCGTAGGTAGGAAATGGTTCTAGGGACTCCACAAGAGAAAGGAGTGGCTGAATGCATGAATAGAATAATAATGGAGCATGCAAGGACCATGAGATTGCATGCTGAGCTCCCTTTAAATATGTGGGCAGAGGCTGTCAACACTGTTGTATATTTAATTAATAGAGGTCCTTCAGTTCCTTTGGGTTGTGGTATTCCAGAGGAAGCATGGATAGGTAAGAAGGTGAGTTATTCTTTTCTCAAAACCTTTAGATGTGAAGAATTTGCACATGTAGATTCTAAAAATAGAACCAAGCTAGATGCAAAATCAAAAAAGTGTACCTTTATTGGATATGGCATTGATGAATTTGGTTATAGGCTTTGGGATTTTGAAAATCAAAAAATTGTGAGAAGTAGGGATGTTATATTCAATGAGAAGGTGTTGTACAAAGATAAGTTGCAGTAGCATGAGAAGAAAGAAAAGGATTATGTAGTGCTGGATGATACTCCAAATAGTGATGTTCCAGTGGTTCCTCATGCTCCACAACAGCAACCAGAAATACCACAAACTCCAGTGAATGTTAGATAGTCAACAAGGCTAACTAGACCTCCTGAAGGTTTTCTCCCTCTTTGTATTCTATTTTGTTAACAGACACTGGTAAACTGGAAGGGTATGATGAAGCTATGCAGGTGGATACACAGGTTTAGTGGGAGCTTGCAATGAAAGAAGAAATGGACTCCTTGCTGAAAAATCAGACTTGGGAATTATGTAAGTTACCTGCCAGTAAAAAGGCTTTACCAAACAAATGGGTTTATAGGCTAAAAGAGGAAGATGGAGGTAAGAAAAGATTTAAGGCCAGGTTAGTTGTAAAAGGATTTGCACAGAAAAAGGGCATTGATTTTGATGAAATATTTTCTCTGGTTGTCAAGATGACTTCTATTCGTACTATTTTAAGTATTGTGGCTACTGAAGATTTGCATTTGGAACAACTAGATGTGAAAACTACCTTTCTCCATGGTTATTTGGAGGAGATATACATGGAACAACCCCAAGGATTTGAAGTCAAAGATAAGGAGAAACTGGTGTGCAGATTGAAGAAGAGTTTGTATGGCCTGAAACAAGCACCTTGGCAATGGTATCTGAAATTTGATAGTTTTATGGCTGAGCAAGGCTACAGTCAGTGTAATTCTGACCATTGTGTTTATTTTAAGAGGTTGGATAATGACAGCTACATTATTTTATGTTTATATGTTGATGACATGCTTGTAGCTGGGTCTAACATGGATCACATAAGAGAGTTAAAATAGCAGTTAGCACAATCGTTTGATATGAAGGATTTGGGGGCAGCAAAACAAATCCTTGGCATGAAAATTTGTAGAGATAGGAAGAACAGAAAATTGACTCTATCTCAGGCTGCTTATGTTGAAAAGGTGTTGCAGAGATTCCATATGGAGAATGCAAAAGCTGTCAGCACACCTTTGCCTAGTCATTTGAAATTGACTAAGGAGATGTGTCCAAAGACACAAGAGGAGGAAAAAATGTCCAAGGTACCATATGCTTCAACTGTATGAAGTTTAATGTATGCCATGGTATGCACGAGACTGGATATTGCACATGATGTAGGAGTCGTCAGTAGGTATATGAGTCATCCCGGATTGGAGCATTGGAATGCGGTAAAATGGATTCTTAGATATTTGAGAGGTACATCCAATAAACACTTATTGTTTGGGGGCTCTAATACTGATTTAGCAGGTTATGTAGACTCAAATTTGGTAGGTGATATTGATACCAGGTAGAGTACTATAGGTTATGTCTTTACTGTAGGTGGGACAGCGGTGAGTTAGATTTCCAGGTAGCAAAAGGTGGTTGCTTTATCCACCACAGAGGCAGAGTATGTAGCTGCAACAAAGGCAAGCAGGGAGATGATATGGATGCAATCTTTCATGGAAGAATTAGGCAAACAAGTTAACAGTTCTTTGTATACAGACAGTCAGAGTGCCATACATCTTGCAAAGAATTATGCCTTGTGATGCAAAGGCATCCACACTAAAACCTTGACATATAGCATGGATGTCCGCAACCCTTCATCATCATCATCATATTTTTGTTAACACTGTCAGCATCATCATATTTCCCCTGCCGACCGATATCCTCCTGCAGACAAGCCTTCGACCTTTCGCATGTCAGCAGCATCATCATATCTGACTATCGGCAGCATCGTCACATTCGGCAAGTGCAAACATCCTCCTGATGTTCACTGTTCATCTTACCACCAAACTCTCTCTTCAGCATCATGATGTTCAACATCATGTTCATCAGCAGGATATAGAACATCTGGTTCCTCTCATATATCCTGATGATGATACTCAACTTCACGCACCTTTCCTTCGATGCTTACGTCACCCTGATATCCTGATGACGATTATCCTGATGACGATGATGTCATATGCAGCTCCTTCAATATCCTGCTGCTCCGATATCCTGATGACGATTATCCTGATGACGATGACATCACATGCAGTTCCTTCAATATCCTGCTGTCGGCCAAACTTAACATTATCGGCCCACGATGACTTTATCAACCTGATCTTCTACCTTATGCCGATACGCTCCTCCTCGGCAACACCTGATGATGATCACCCCGATGCACATTCACTTTATGCAATCAACTGCATCATGCTCATCTCCATCTACTCGGATGACGCCCGAAGTAACTGCAGGATATACACAGAAATATCCTGATGATGCCGTTGCGACGAACTTTCCCACCTTAGCGAATTTCGATCCGCCGAACCTCCTGGGGTGACCCGATCCACTTCCAGGGTGATCTTCCAGACTCTAACTATCAGCTCGACCTAGCACATACCCATGCTAGGGTTCTCAACACCTCTCGACTGCGATCCTGCACACCTGCATGCGAACAAACAGAAAATGCAAACTACCTCCTAAACTACTGTACACAGCCATTCCACCGATTCAACGAATCAACCAGTGGAATGGATCAGCAAATCCATGAAACCACCAAAATAGCAAATCGATTAAACAATGGAATTCAACAGAGGATGAACACTAATAGGATCTCTTTATTGATTTCACAAGATGCTATTACAATACTCTGTCTCTCTCTCTGTCTCACTCTCACAAAGTCTGATCGATGATATGCAATACCAACCGATCCTCATGCATAAATAGGTTTTCCTGCGAGTACTACCGACCTGACTCCAAGCGGCTGGGAGCCTCCAAGCGGCTGGGAGGATCCAACCGAACATACAGCATAACAGCTGTCCTAACAAACTACCTAAAAATAGTAAAGCATGGTCAACATGACCTTATTACATGCATTGGTCTTATACGACCTTCTTGAAAACATTAACAAGACTCAAAGCAAACTAACTGCCTCATGGAGGCCAACTGTCAGGTAGGTGCTCCTGCACCATACTCCCCAACAGAAAAGAACTCATGTCCCATGAGTTTGGATGTGGAAGTCCTCCACCTTTACACTTTGCCTTTGCAATATTCTGACCTGTTCCAGCCTTATCCTCTGCTGGCTCTCGGCTGCTCCAAGACTTCTGAACTGTAACTTGCTTTCTTGCAAGTAAATCCTCATGCCTGTCAATGTAGGCCCTTCTCTCACATACCTTGTGTTTGTCAGGTTGTCTGACCAGAACCTCTGTCTGAACTGCCTCTTGAACTTCTGTAATGTTCAACTCTGTCTTCCTTTCAACTTTTATAGGACAAACAATAGTCCCAACTATGACAACATCCTTGTTATTCCTCTCAACTGGTTGCTATTTGCAAACCTGTTTCTGAACCTGTTGCTGACCTCTGTCAGTCAAAACTGAAACTGTCTTCAACTTGTTGTCCTTAACAACTTCTTTCCCTGTAGTGTCCTCAACTGCCTTTATGCCTGCTCCTATAGGCTTCTGCATAAATTCCTTCTTTCCCACTAAAATGATTTTGGTTGCCTTCTGTACTGCAGCTGCTTCCTGCAATGGCATCAACATAATAGTCTTCCCATCTTTCTTGATGGTGTAGGTATTAGCATACCCATCATACAGTACCCTCCTATCAAATTGCCATGGTCTACCCAACATTAGGTGACAACATTCCATGGGCAAAATGTCACACAAAACTCTATCATGATATGCTCCAATCTGAAAATCCACATATGCCTGTTCATAGACAAAAAGTGATTGACTATCACTCACCCAAGATGCCTTGTAAGGGTTTTGATGTGGAATCCTTTCCAAATGCAGTTTATCCACCATTTCCTGAGATACCATGTTGTCTGTTGAACCAGTATCAATGACAACCTTACATACTTTACCTTTGCTCTTGCATGTGGTCTTGAAAAGAGCTCTTCTTTGCATCATATCCTTTGATGCCTGCAAACTAGTTCTCCTTAGCATCAATGCTTCTCCCTCCTTAGGATATCCATAACTTTCAGAAGCTCCATCTGTTTGCTCTACTTTCTCTTCTTGCACAAGTTGTACTTTCTTGTCATTCGTTCTATCATTTCTGGATGATGAACCTTTGCTTTCTGGACATTTGAAAAATGGATGACCAAACTCACCACAGGTGTAACACTTTCCTGAAAATGTAGTAGAACCTCTACCACTTCCAAATCTGCCTCTATTACCTTTCCATCCACCTCTGAAATCAGACTGTCCCTGTCCTTAACCAGTGTCTTCTTGACCCTCATTGGTTTGCCTTGTTGTAGGGGCTGCTCCTCTTCCCCTCATATTGCTGCCTCTTCCTCTCATGGACTTATCTTGTCTCCTATTCATCTTTTCTTCAATCCTGATTGCCATTTGGTAACAATCCTCCACACTCTTAGGGTTAGCTAAAACTAACTCATCCTGTATGTTCAATCTCAAACTAGCCAAGTACCTAGCCACCTTTTCTACCTCATTCTCATGATGACCAGATCTCATACTCAACTTATAAAACTCCTCAGTATATGCCTTCACATCCATTTCCTTCTGCCTTAAAAATTGCAGCTTCTTAAACATCTGAATTTCATAATCCCTAGGCAAGAATTTACCTTTTATCCTTGCTACCATTTTATCCCATGAAGTGATCTTTGACTTCCCTTGTTTCCTTCTCTCAGATTGTACATAATCCCACCATACCAAAGCATGACCTCCTAACTTGGTCTTTGCAATCTTTACCTTCTGATCCTCAGCAACATCTTCACATTCAAAGTGATTGTCAAGTGCAGCAATCCAATCCAGTAACTCATCTTCATTCAAACTTCCATTATACTTGGAAACATCAACCTTTACCTTAGGTTTATCACTCTGCACTGCCTTTAACAGTTTTGTAAATTTCTGGTCTTCAGCATTCAGATCTTCAGCTACCTCTTCATACTCTTCAACAGCATCTTCATCTTCTTCAGACTCACTGTCTTCCACTTCCCTCTTTTTGTTCTTCTCCAAGGCTACAAGCCTGGCTTGAAGTGCTTCAGCAAGCTCCTTCATCTTCCTCATCTCTTTGGCATGTTTTTCCTTCATCTCCTGCAATTCCCTTGCAGTACCATTACCTTTCGGAGGCATTTTGTGAACCTCTCACTTCTCTACCTCTGTCCTTTCAGTGACAGAATCAACTCTACCTCTACCCTTTCGGTGACAGAATCAACACACAACAGCCCAGACCTTTTGCTGAGCTCTGATACCACTATGATGCAGAGGCATCCACACTAAAACCTTGACATATAGCATGGATGTCCGCAACCCTTCATCATCATCATCATATTTTTGTTAACACTGTCAGCATCATCATATTTCCCCTGCTGACCGATATCCTCCTACAGACAAGCCTTTGACCTTTCACATGTCAGCAGCATCATCATATCCGACTATCGGCAGCATTGTCACATTCGGCAAGTGCAAACATCCTCCTGATGTTCACTGTTCATCTTACCGCCAAACTCTCTCTTCAGCATCATGATGTTCAACATCATGTTCATCAGCAGGATATAGAACATCCGGTTCCTCTCATATATCCTGATGATGATACTCAACTTCACGCACCTTTCCTTCGATGCTTACGTCACCCCGATATCCTGATGACGATTATCCTGATGACGATGACATCATATGCAGCTCCTTCAATATCCTGCTGCTCCGATATCCTGATGACGATTATCCTGATGACGATGACGTCACATGCAGTTCCTTCAATATCCTGCTGTCGGCCAAACTTAACATTATCGGCCCGCGATGACTTTATCAACCTGATCTTCTACCTTATGCCGATACGCTCCTCCTCGGCAACACCTGATGATGATCACCCTGATGTACATTCACTTTATGCAATCGACTGCATCATGCTCATCTCCATCTACTCGGATGACGCCTGAAGTAACTGCAGGATATACACAGAAATATCCTGATGATGCCGTTGCGACGAACTTTCCCACCTTAGCGAATTTTGATCTGCCGAACCTCCTGGGGTGACCCGATCCACTTCCAGGGTGATCTTCCAGACTCTAACTATCAGCTTGACCTAGCACATACCCATGCTAGGGTTCTCAACACCTCTCGACTGCGATCCTGCACACCTGCATGCGAACAAACAGAAAATGCAAACTACCTCCTAAACTACTGTACACAGCCATTCCACCGATTCAACGAATCAACCGGTGGAATGGATCAGCGAATCCATGAAACCACCAAAACAGCAAATCGATTAAACAATGGAATTCAACAGAGGATGAACACTAACAGGATCTCTTTATTGATTTCAATAGATGCTATTACAATACTCTGTCTCTCTCTCTGTCTCACTCTCACAAAGTCTGATCGATGATATGCAATACCAACCGATCCTCATGCATAAATAGGTTTTCCTGCGAGTACTACCGACCTGACTCCAAGCGGCTGGGAGCCTCCAAGTGGCTGGGAGGATCCAACTGAACATACAGCATAACAGCTGTCCTAACAAACTACCTAAAAATAGTAAAGCATGGTCAACATGACCTTATTACATGCATTGGTCTTATACGACCTTCTTGAAAACATTAACAAGACTCAAAGCAAACTAACTGCCTCATGGAGGCCAGCTGTCAGGTAGGTGCTCCTGCACCACCTTGCATTCAAAGACCAAACACATACAGTTGAGGTATCACTTTATTCGGTCAGTGTTGGATAATGGACAGTTAAGGCTGGAAAAAATACATACAGATGAAATCCAACGGATATGTTTACAAAGGCAGTGACAAAGGAGAAGCTGAGCTCCTCTTCAGCTTCGGTTTGTCTTCAAGACTAAAACAATAAAATCAGAACAACAAAGTCCAAGGTGCTTATTTCCAGTGGGAGCTGCATGTGTAATGGTGTCGTCCAGGATTAGTCTCCAAGTGGGAGATTGTTTGGTGTGGAGCCTGATCAGTCTCCAAGTGGGAGATTGTTAGTAGGTGGTGACTGATCAGGAAAGTACTGTACACTAGCCATGTATCCTCGCTGGGGTTCGGGGCCGGGTTGGGTCTTGAGCGGGGGTTCGGGGGCGCAGCCCCCGAATTTTTTTTAGAGCTGACATAAAAAAAAACCCTATTTTTGTAACTAACATAAGGCTTGATAAAAGCGGCTAGGGGTTAGGGTTTTGTGAGAGATTGTATTGTAGCATTTGCAATGGTATTGAGTTACAGGGATTGGTGGTTGTAATTGGTTTGATTTATTGGATAATAATATTGGACTCTCTATTGGCAGATGTAGCCCGAGTTTGGGTGAATCACGTTAAAACTTGTCTCTTGCTGTTATTATTTCTGTGTATTTTCATTCCTCTATTTAATCTTTATTTGCATTTAATTGATATCTTCTGTCGGCTAACCCTAACAAAGAGTTGGATATGACAAGTTAGATGTGAATTTTTAATTCACACATGGGGAAGAGTTCCCTTCATGGTGAAGAGTTCTATTCATGGGGAAGAGTTTCCATTAATGGAGACTAAGACAAGTGGGAAGGTCAAGGACACATGTACACATACATGTGTAAGAGGAAGATGTGACCCTTTGAATAAAAAAATTGATTTTTATTCAAAGTGTGTGGGAGAAGGGGTTAAGTAAGGTTTAATTAAGTGTTTACCTTAATGAATTTAGGTATAGGGGATAGGTTGGCTAAGGTAGCTAATTAAATAATTGCTATTTAATCAACTAGGATAGGTTTAGGTTGATTAGTAGGGTAGATTAATTAAATAAGTATGGCTTATTTAATTAATAAGGATTAGGGAGATGGACAAATTAACTAAATAAATATTGAGAATATTTATTTAATTAATGAGGGATAGTGTTGTAAGGTATAGTGATAAATTAAATGAATTAATTGATCACAAAGGATGGATAAATGGTTAAGGGTAGATGATTAAGGATAAATTAATTAAATAAATAAATTTATTTAATTAATAGGAGGGATAATTGGTGGTGTAGAGATACAAGAAATTGGTTTGTGGGGCAAGTCAATTTCAGGTGTCTACACCTACTACTCAACTTAATGTTGCACCTCTCCAATATTCGAGTGGTCTCCACCAACACCACTCTTGGATCCTAAACTTGTAAAGCATGCCAATCAAGAATGTGTGACGCATCAGGATGATAAAGCTTAAGCAAGGACACATGAAAATCATTATGGATTTTGGCAAGTGCAGGCGGTAGATAAAGTCTATATACTATAGGATTGATCACTTCCAAGACATCGAATGGTCCTACAAATCAAGGAGGAAGTTTGGATGCTTTTCCAAATGAAACTAAACTCTTCTAAGGTTTGACCCTTAGGAAGAATTTGTCACTGACTGAGAACTATCTAAGTGTTCTATTTCTATCTGCATCACTCTTTTGATGATCTGAGGCTTGCTTTAACCTCTCTTTGATTAACCTCATCTGATCATCCATTTCCCTTAACATATCAAGACCAATCACTATTCTATCCTCCACCTTATCCCAACTGATAGGTGTTCTACACCTACGTCCATAAAGAGCTATGAACGGTGCCATTCCCAAAGATGCATGGTATGAATTGTTGTATGTAAACTCCACCAATGGAAGATACTCCTCCCATTTGTACTATTGATCCATACAATACATCCTTAGAAGGTCTTCTACAACCTAATTGACTCTTTCCATCTGACCATCTGTTTGAGGATATGCCGAATTAAAATTCAACTTGGTTCCCAAAGATGCATTAAGAGTTGTCCAAAACTTGGATGTCATGCGAGTGTCTCAATCTGAAATGATCATTTCAGGCACTCCATGCAATCAAAAAATCTCCTGAACAAACTTCTTAGCTAATACCAAAGAACCATCTGAAAGATTCCCCAAAATAAAATGTGCTAACTTTGTCAACTTGTCCACAAACACTAAGATGACATCATGTTGATTCTTGGACATGGGAAAACCTTTAATAAAATCCATACTTATCACTTGCCACTTATGCTTAGGAACACTATGCAGGTACAACAATCCTACTGGATGCACATGCTATGATGCCCCGTCATGCAACCCTAGAGTGCTTGACTAAAAGTGCAAAATTACAAAAATATTTTTTTTTGAAAGCAATAGATTTGCATTAATAGTCACCAAATATTTCATAATACACTACATAAATAAAAGTGTACTTCTAACAACCCTAGGGCAACATAACTGCATCAGTGAAAATAAAGCAAAACCACATAAGTGATAAACATTAAACTGCTAAAATAACTTTTACAATACCAAGATAGTTTGATTACAAAGTCTCAGTACAAGATTACAAGACCGATCAAGTCGGTTTACAAAAGAATACATAAGAGAGTATACACCACTACTGAAGGTAGAAGCAAACTGGAACTGAAACAGTTCCGCACAAGGCTCGATCTGAATCTCCAAGTATACAAATGGATAGCTCTGCCTCCCAACCATGTGGAACCCTGAGGTCCACCCCACCGAGCTAGGAGATAACAATGAGGATCCACTAGGTCAAAGTTACAACAATGAACAAGAATGCAATACAGACTCCTCACAGGCGTACAAGATAACAAGACTGCACAGAATGACAGTATTCCACCAGATAGAACCAACATCCAAACAAGATCAAACATGAAGCCAAGATTATACTCCAGAGGTAACAACAAAATAAAGAGGAAGAAATTGAGTTGCATAAGGAGAGTGTCATCGCATGGTCCAAGCATGGGTTACCTAGGCTATCTATCACCAGAAGCTAGCCCCCATTTATGGTTACCTTGGCAGCCCCTCTCTAGGCACCAGTGCCATAGGGTGACACATGCAGAGCCGACAGGGCCTCTCGTGGGGACGAGGAAGTCGGCCTTGCCAACTAGGCCTTCTCACCCCATCATTAGCCTGCGAGAGCACTCAAGGCATGGGTGAAGTATCTTACTTATTTGGTTAAGTGTTTTACTATCCCAACCCTCCTAATGAGTTATTAAGTTTTCACTTCCTCATAACTTCCATGGGGTTACCCAGGCGGCCTCTCCCTAGGCACCGACCCCACCATAAAAGCCACTCCCTTAGTAATCTCCAAACAAACAACCAACCATCACGAGTAGGGATAAAGTACTAAAAGACTTCTAACCATTGCTCAAGCCATTCACTTGCCCTTGACAAAACAAATCCCATTGTGTTGGCATGCCACTATTTGAACCAACCAAAACATCACCCCTCTGGAGCTAGGTAAATAACCAATGAAAGGACAACCACTGCCTGAACATGACCATGTTTCGCTTCATAAAACCAAGTACACATGACATCATCCAAGCATAACCTCTACCCCAAAATCAATTACAATGATCCATTATAAGCATAAAGTACGACAAGGATGACAACAAGAAAATAGCTTTTCAATGTGCTCTTTCTTTAAACACAAGACTACATAAAAAGTTCTCACTTCACAATGGAATATTCTAGTAAACGAATGTAACAATTCCTAACAACATATGTCATAAATTCCTATCTATCCCTAATTAACATCCTCTTAATTAAACAACCATAATATAGTGATAAACGTAATTTTGTAACTAACTATTAATTTCACATCCTAATAAAATCAATGTCAAATAGCAAAATTATATGCACTTGCTAACATAGATATTCCAATCTAAGCTACATTCCAATATAAACCATTACGAGATATAATTATTCTTGCTAAAATAAAATTAACTTTCGGCAATCATCCAATTATTACAATTTTCTATTAAACAATTATAAACACAATAAATTACTATTAAGCATATATTACCAATCCTTGTTACACAATACACTTTTATCACGAAACATTTATACAATTACAAATAAACATAAATCACCATTTTACGTCCACCATTGTAATATCTGGTGAAAATTCTATAAGTTAATAATCATTTTTCCTATCATCTTACCATTTTACAATACCTAATTATTTCAACTCTAAGAAACTTCAATTCCTTCATTCAATTTTCTAAAAACAACCCATTACTTAACAATGCCTAAGGTCTCCTATAGACATAGAGTACTATCTACATTTTACAATTTCTATCAAAACACATTACGATTGATTTTCTTATTTATGTCATCTAACAACCACTAAAACAACATGTTACGGTTTTAAAACATTTACAATTTCCTACCCTACTACCATAACTTGGCTTCCAAACTACACATAAGAATTCCCTTAAAAGCAAGGGTCTAAACCAAGAGTTACCACTAACTTTCTAATAACTAGCCACTAATAGCACCCATCGGACCTACCGACTTAAGCCAAACCAAATAAAAAATAAAATAAAAAACAGCCAAGCTAAGATGGTCGACTACACCCGACGACCACCTGCCCACTAAAAGACGACGACAGGAACTAAGAACATCATCTAAAAAGGTGGTTACCCAATCGGGCTCTACTAACTTTAAACCCACCACAACATTCGATGCAAGACACTACACTATGCAGCCAATGACCTACCTGTGCCATCTCGACTACCAAGACTAAACAAACGACCAGAAAACATAAGGTAAATCAATTGATCATCCCAAACACTAGGCACATCCGCCACTACCCCTAACACCATGACTAACACATATTTAACAAGGAACCTTCCTTAAGACATGAGTTTGACTAACATAAAGCTTAAACAAGCCACACGAAAGGAGGACAACATAACTAACACGGCTGTCTCTGCACTACCCCACTACGACTGCAGTAATCTAATCCAACGACCCTGACCACATCAAATATTCGATCAGAACACAATAACATAACGACACAGAAGGTTGACTACAAAGGTTCTAACCAGGCGTCCACAATAAACACACAATTTCTATTCCAAACACAGGCTAAACCTGTAGGGTAAACTGCCCGATTGGCTAAGTGGGAAAGATTACTCAGTTACATACAGTGTAAGAAGAATATTGCCAAATATGTCCACGTCCCAACCGAAAAGTATAGTCATCTGAATGTAGAGATAAAAGAACTCTGAGAGAGAAGGGTTAAGAGATGGACAAAATGTTGGGCTCGACTCAGAAGGAACAAAAGAAATCAACCATGGCATACAAATTACGTTTTATGCGATGATAGAATTTGATGGGTGGGCAGAGATTCGCCATGGCTGGTTCAGAAGGATGGCTAGGAGGAATCGACCGTCTACAGAGAGAACCCGTAAGGGTTAGGTGTAGAAACTAACACGAGAGGTTGGCTGAATAAGACATAAGGTAAGCATGGAGAGAAAAATAAAATAACTCATTAGGGAGAAGTTGTCGAAGAACCCAGGGGCCTAATTCTCATAAATAGGTAAGAAATATATGTCATTCATCAATAGATTAACAGCTGTAAACAAAACTTGCAGAAATGTCATTTTTAGGTTGAAGTCGATTCCAAATTCAAATAGAAGGGCTTGATACCAATTATTTGAAAGTAACAATTGCACTCTGCAGAGTTGATATAACAAGGGACACCAAGCTTCATTATAGGGTATTGTTTTCAACACAAGGGAAAGGAAAATATATGTAAAGGTCTTCTGAGGATGATGGAACCTCTAAAATAGCCTTAAATGTTTTCAACTGAACCAGATTGTCACAGAACATAAGCAGAACAATTTGTAGAAGAGTGAGACTCAAAAGTGAGAAACTGGGTTACACTATCCTACTGGAAAACCACTATCTGAGAGGAAAATATATATACAATATGCAAGGACGGTAGGGACAAGAGATTGGTAAGAGTTTAACATAACATCATCTTTTCATAGGATAAAAAAAAATATAGGGTTACAGATAATGGCACAAGATTCCAAGAGGAATTTAGACAAAGGCTAACTCGGAGAATGCATCTTGGAGGAATCTACTGACATTGGAGTGACATTTGACCCTACAGGCACAAGGCATAACAGGCCATGGAGATCACAATTTCTAAATTACAAAAACATGCAAATTTCACCCATAGAACATGCATCAATAAGTTATACAACTACATCTACAACCATTGCAAATTTTAATAGAGAGAACCCAGTCATATACCCGAATTCCAGTTCCTCCTCAATAATTTCTCCCACTCTAGCAACCAATTTCTCTATCCTTTTTCCAAATTCTCCATTTTGTTTTCCCCAAAAACCCCCTTTCAACAAGATTTTCTTTTTCTATAAAAATGACTCAACTCAAAAATAAATGCAGACATGCATCCGCTACCCAAGCTATAACCAAAGATTCCAAATCTTCTAATTTCAAAATCCACAACACAAGGCATTAATTTTGCAATCAATTATTATGAACAAAATATTTACTCATTACTCAACTCTAATTATGACATGAATACTTTGGAATAGCAAATAATTTAACTCTAGGCTTTTATAAATTTTAACCAAGATGCCAAACAAAGTTTTAAGCTAAATCAATTATTATCTAACCAACATAAAAGAAGCATTATTGATAATTAATAATTCATTAAAGTATCTTCCAACCACACATGCACATAATTTAAACATTATAGAACACAACTCGATTATACACCACGACACAAGATAACCAACCTAACAAGGCAAAGACCAAGTGTTACAACATGACGTGAGACCACAACAGAGGACAAGGACTGACCTAGTGGATTAGACCTCGTGTTATCTCCCATCACTAATATCCATTGGTGAAAGAACCCGCTCAAACCTGCTATATCAGGTGGAGTTGAGGTTCAGTACCTGTAGCCTACATCCAAACAACTTGTTGTATACGATCAAATACATATATGTCTACACATGGAGAGTCAGAGAATCATGGTGCAACAGGGTACTTGAAGCGAGTAATGCTACACCATCCCTGCTCTTGAACAAGATTATAATCACATCATTTAAAAATCAGATATCAACGAATCTAATAAAATATGTAAATAATAATCTATTACTAAACATGTCCTACACATCATAACTGAAGTAATCATAATGCCATCATAACTCATAACACAAGTCTAAATATATCCATCAAACATAGTCCATCAAGATCAAAGAGAACATAAACCATAATCTACTAGTCCAAATGTCTCAAAACTGTAAATATGCAACAAAAGACTATCAACTGTTTCAGAACTATCAGAGAGAAATATGAAACTAGCATCTATAACAAACCAAAATGTGAGGGGCATTACATCCTCCCCCCTAGAATCAGGCTTACTCCTGGAAGCCTGCAAATAAGTAGGGATATAACTCCTTCATCCTGGAAGCATCCTCCCAGGTAGTAGAGGTCTCATCATTAAGATCCCACTGGACCTTGACGTGCTCCACGTCTCTGCCCCTGAGAGCAAGTCTCCTGTGCTAAAGAATGCCTATGGGCTCCAAAGCCAGCTGCCTGTCCTCTACCTGTAGAGCAGTCGAATCAAGAACATGAGTAATATCTGGATAGCAAGGTCTAAGTACAGAAACATGAAACACATTATGGATGCGTGAAAGGCTAGGCGGAAATGCAAGATGATAAGCAACAGGTCCGATCCTCTCCAACACCTGAAA
The DNA here is from genome assembly GCA_027924645.1 of Cunninghamia lanceolata. Classification (NCBI taxonomy): domain Eukaryota; kingdom Viridiplantae; phylum Streptophyta; class Pinopsida; order Cupressales; family Cupressaceae; genus Cunninghamia; species Cunninghamia lanceolata. The sequence goes on from BSBN01000193.1 coordinate 16,058,127, forward strand.
AGGTCCAACAAAGCATGGTGCTAACTTAGAGCCCTTTCCGTAACAGATTGGACTCTTTTTTCCGTAACGGATTGGACTCTTTCATGGTCGCACACACAAGAACACCCAATTCCCAATAGAAAACTGACGATCAATCCTATGAGCATCAACATACTTCTTCTGCCTATCCTGAGCTACCACCAAATGTTCTCTAATCCTCTCAACCTGTTGCTCCATATCTCTAAGCATATCAGGACCTAGAAGAACTCTATCCTCCAGACGATCCCAACTCAACGGAGTCCTACAAGGACTATCGTACAAACCCTGAATAGGAGACATGCCAATAGAACTGTGATATCCATTATTATAGGAAAACTCCACCAAATATAGGTAGTCCTCCCAACAGCTCTGCCGATCCATCACATACATCCTCAACATATCCTCGAAAAACCTGATTAACCCTCTCGGTCTGACCATCAATCTTAGGATGGTAAACTGAACTAAAGTTTAGCTATGTCCCCAAGGCATGCTACAACGAAGTCCAAAGGATGGAAGTGAACACTAGATCCCTATCAGAGATGATCGTATGAGGAATCCCATGAAGTTTGATGATGTCCTCCATGAACACCTTGGCCACCATAGAGGCATTGTAAGAAGCACGGACAGGAGAGAAGTGAGCTACCTTCGTCAACCTATCCACAGTGACCATGATAGCATCATGACGATGAGAGGATACCAACAAACCAACAATGAAGTCTATCAAAATGATATCCCACTTCCACTCTGGAATCAAATGAGGCTGTAAAAGACCTGCAGGGTGCTGATGCTCTGCCTTCACCCTCTGACAGTCAAGACATCTTGACACAAAATCAGCAATATCCCGCTTCATACCACTCCAAAAATATAGCTGATGCAGATCTGCATGCATCTTCTTGACACCTAGATGAGCAGAATAGGGTGCTCGATGTGTCTCTGACAACACAAGGGTGCGAAGACCCTCTGAACTAGGAACATAAATACGACCCAAATGTTGCAAAAGACCATCTAACTCAAGAGAGTAACCAGAGAATCTACCCTCTAGAGGTCTACCAGACTCAATCTCAAATCTCACCTCCTGACACCAACTGTTGGAAGGCTGCGAGAATCTGACCTCTCAAATCAATTGTAAGAGAGACTGCCGAGATCTCATGTCTCCGACGACTAAGAGCATCTGCTACCACATTCTCTTTTCCCTGAATATATCTGACCTCAAAGTCATACTTGCACAAGAACTCCATCCAACGCCTCTACCTTGCATTCAAGTTTGGCTGCGTGAAGATATACTGCAAGCTACGATGATCACTGCGCAGCTCAAACTGATGCCTTAACAGGAAATGCCTCCATCTCACCAAGGCATGCACAACTGCTGCTAACTCCAGGTCATGAGTAGGATAGTTCAATTCATGATCCTTGAGTTTGCGAGACTCATAGGCAATCACGCGACCATCTTGCATCAGAACTGCTCCCAAACCCTCCAAAGAAGCAATTGTACAAACAACAAAGTCCCTATCAGGATTAGGAACTACTAATATTGGTGCACTGGTCAACTGCTCCTTAATAGTCTAAAGAGCTGCCTGACACTGCTTTGACCAAATGAATTTCGTCCCTTTCCTCTGAAGAGAAGTAATAGGATGAGCAATCCTTGAAAACCCCATAACAAAGTGACGATAGTAACCCACCAGCCCCATAAAACTGTGGACCTCATAAACATTAGTGGGTGTAGCCCAGTCCATAATAGCTTGGATCTTCGAGGGATCCATCGCAATACCCTATCCAGAGATGACATGACCCAAATACTTAACCTCTATTTGAAAGAACTCACATTTCGATAAATTGGCACAAAGCTGATTTTCTCTCAGACACTGCAACACCTGACGCAATTGCTCCTCATGCTCCTCCATAGTCCTCGAATAGATCAGCATATTGTCAAGAAACACAAGGACAAATCAGTCAAGATAAGTGTGAAATACACCATTCATCAAGCTCATGAAAACCGAAGGTGCATTCGTCAACCCAAATGGTACCACTGTAAACTCATAATGTCCATAACAGGTGCGAAATGCTATTTTGTGAATATCTACCTCAAATATCTGCAACTGGTGATATCCTGACTTAAGGTCAATTTTAGAGAATACCTTTGCTCCTTTAATCTGATCAAACAAATCATCGATCCGAGGCAAGGGATACCTATTTCTCACTGTTACCTTATTGAGCTGTCGATAATCGATACATAGCCGCAGAGATCTATCCTTCTTTTTTACAAAGATAATAGGTGCTCCCCAAGGAGAAACACTAGGTCGTATGAACCCTTTGGCTAACAGCTCCTCCAAATGCAGTCGAAGCTCCTTGAGCTCCTGAGTGGTCATCCTGTATGGAGCTCGTGAGATAGGCTCTGCACCAGGAACCAGATCGATCCTGAAATTGATGTCATGCTTAGGTGGCATCCCTGGAATATCAGATGGAAAAACATCAACATACTCCCTCAAGAGTGGGTGATCATCAAGAGATGCCTCTTGACTCTCCTCCATCTCCAAATCACTAACAGTCACTGCAAAAAGCTAACATCCCTGACGCATGCATCTCTTGAGTTGCATAGCGGAGATCATACATAGGGAAATAGGTCTCTGAACTCCTACAACCTTAACCTCTGCACCAGAATCATCCACACATCTAACAAACTTATGCCAACAATCTATCACTGCCTGATGGGCCTCCAACCAATCCATCCCCAACACTATATCATATGAACCTAGGGGTAGAATGTGAAGGTCCACAGAAGTAGATAGAGAGCCAATCACCAAGTCACACCCTAAAACTAGAGACTCAACTGCTACCTTAGCCCTAGAAGCTAACTCAACTTGCCACCTATCATCTTGCTTTGTTACCACTAAGCCAAAATGCTCCACAAGAGGAGATATAAATGAATCAGATGCACTGGAATCAAAAAGAACAAAAAAACCAATACCTTGCATGCGACCAGAAGTCTCCACCACGGTGCCCTGATGCTCTGCCTATCGGTCATCCACCATTGCAAAGACTCGGTGTGACCTGCCTGCATCATCAACCATTGGCTTAGATGCTGCCGGTCGATGTCCAAATCTTGATGCACCCTTATATGGGCACTGTCTAGCAATATGGCCCTACTGGCCACAAGAGAAACACCTGGTGCCTCTACCAAAACCACCGTCTCCCTGGAAAGCACTAGACTGTTGGAAACTACCTCTGCTCACTACGGACTGCGTACTCTGAGCTGGCTGATCAAAATGATTGCGCTTATTGCGCTGCCAAGACTGGTCCTTTTTATTTTGAAATCTATTACCTTGCTGATGCTAAGAATTCTTCAGCTTAGACTGTGAATACTGCTGCTGTTGACCACCCTTTGAGGGTGCATGACAACCTGATGCCTGAGTGTGACCACCTTGAGAACCATATCCTGAAGAAGGTGCGCTGCCAATGTGTACACCTGTATGCCCACCAAGTGCCATAACCAAATTCTCCTCCACTAACCGTGCTTTCTCCACGGCAACGTCCATAGTCTTAGGTTCGAATACATGAACCCCTCCACTAATCTGGGCATTCAAGCCCCTGATAAAATGCTGCACCAACATAGACTCGTCATCCCTGATACCTGCATACTGTTTGAGCTCATAAAATCTGTGCTCATACTACTCAACTGTCATGGCCAACTGCCTCAGCTTGTGGAACTCATCTGCTCGATGCTGCCTCCAATGGTCTGATAAAAAATAGGCTCTGAACCTCTCTAGAAACAACTCCCAAGAGACTGTACTAATGTCTAAATGCAGCTTCTACTCTTCTAGCCACCACCAAGTCGAAGCGAATCCTTGGAGATGCAGAATAGCACATCTGGCTTTGGTGTTGCTGCCATACAGATGCATGGTGAAACACCTGCCTAAGTCCAATAACCATGTCTCTGCCTCAAGACCTCTACTGGCTCCATAAAAAATGGGAGGGTGTGCTCTCAGTAGATCCCTCATATGGCTGGCTAGTGTGGCCTCCTACTTAGCTATCAACTCTCTATGCCTGGGAGACCTCTCTCTCTCTAGGACCTAGCTAGTCGACCTCCTGACCTCCTCTAGGCTGCTCACCCTCCTGTCTAGGGCCTAAATAGGCAAGGGCCTTCTCAAGAATCTATCTCAGCTAGGCTCCATTAGGCTAACCCTGACCCTCCATATTCTGACCCCCACCTTCATGGGCACTCGCATGAGGAGAACTAGGAGGAGGTGTGCAACCACCACCTCTCTCATGACCCCTACTTCTGCCCCGTCCTTGGCCCCTACCTCTAGGCATATACCTACAGCACCAAAGGCAAATTATTACATTTAGAAAGGGTCACAACAGGGATAAAATCATTCTACAGAGATTAAGCACTAGGTTACATAATGGGCTCAAATATAACTAGGGTACCTAGTGTTTAAACTTGGCTCTAATACCAAATGTCATGCCCTGTCATGCAACCCTAAAGTGCTAGACTAAAAGTGCAAAATTATAGAAATATTTTTTTGAAAGTAATAGATTTGCATTAACAGTCACCAAATATTTCATAATACACTACATAAATAAAAGTGTACTTCTAACAACCCTAGGGCAACATAACTGCATCAATGAAAATAAAGGAAAACCACATAAGTGATAAACATTAAACTACTAAAATAACTTTTACAATAGCAAGATAGTTTGATTACAAAGTCTCAGTACAAGATTACAAGACCGATCAAGTTAGTTTACAAAAGAATACATAAGAGAGTATACAACACTATTGAAGGTAGAAGCAAACTGGAACTAGAACAGTTCCGTACAAGGCTTGATCCAAATCTCCAAGTATACCAATGGATAGCTCTGCCTCCCAACCATGTGGAACCCTAAGGTCCACCCCATCGAGCTAGGAGATAACAACGAGGATCCACTAGGTCGAAGTTACAACAATGAACAAGAATGTAATACAGACTCCTCACAGGCGTACAAGATAACAAGACTACATAGAATGATAGTATTCCACCAGATAGAACCAACATCCAAACAAGATCAAACATGAAGCCAAGATTATACTCTAGAGGTAACAACAAAATAAAGAGGAAGAAACTGAGTTGCGTAAGGAGAGTTTCATCGCATGGTCCAAGCATGGGTTACCCAGGCTATCTATCACCAAAAGTTGGCCCCCATCTATGGTTACCTTGGTAGCCCTTCTCTAGGCACCAACCCCATAGGGTGACACATGCGGAGCCGACAGGTCCTCTCGTGGGGACAAGGAAGTCAGCCTTGCCAACCAGGCCTTCTCACCCCATCCTTAGCCTGCGAGAGCACTCAAGGCATGGGTGAGGTATCTTACTTATCTGGTTAAGTGTTTTACTATCCCAACCCTCCTAATGAGTTATTAAGTTTTCACTTGCTCATAACTTCCATGGGGTTACCCAGGCGGCCTCTCCCTAGGCACCGGCCCCACCATAAAAGCCACTCCCTTAGCAATATCCAAACAAACAACCAACCACCACGAGCAAGGATAAAGTACCAAAAGACTTCTAACCATTACTCAAGCCATTCACTTGCCCTTGACAAAACAAATCCCATTGTGTTGGCATGCCACTATTTGAACCACAACCAAAACATCACACCTTTGGAGCTAGGTAAATAACAAATGAAAGGACAACCATTATCCGAACATGACCACATTTCACTTCATAAAACCAAGTACACATGACATCATCCAAGCATAACCTCTACCCCAAAATCAATTACAATGATCCATTATAAGCATAAAGTACGACAAGGATGACAACAAGAAAATAGCTTTTCAATGTGCTCTTTCTTTAAACACAAGATTACATAAAAAGTTCTCACCTCACAGTAGAATATTCTAGTAAACAAATGTAACAATTCCTAACAACATATGTCATAAATTCCTATCTATCCCTAATTAACATCCTCTTAATTAAACAACCATAATATAATGATAAACGTAATTTTCTAACTAATTGTTAATTTCACATCCTAATAAAATCAACTTCAAATAGCAAAATTATATTCACTTGATAACATAGATCTTCCCATCTAAGCTACATTCCAATATAAACCATTACGAGATATAATTATTTTTGCTAAAATAAAATTAACTTTCGGCAATCATCCAATTATTACAATTTTCTATTAAACAATTATAAACACAATAAATTACTAATAAGCATATATTACCAATCCTCGTTACACAATACACTTTTATCATGAAACGTTTATACAATTACAAGTAAACATAAATCACCATTTTACATCCACCGTTGCAATATCCGGTGAAAATACTATAACTTAATAATCATTTTTCCTATCATCTTACCATTTTACAATACCTAATTATTTCAACTCTAAGAAACTTCAATTCCTTAATTCAATTTTCTAAAAACAACCCATTACTTAACAATGCCTATAGTCTCCTATAGACATAGAGTACTATCTACATTTTACAATTTCTATCAAAACACATTGCGATTGATTTTCTTATTTATATCATCTAACAACCACTAAAACAACATGTTACAATTTTAAAACATTTACAATTTCCTACCCCACTGCCATAACTCAGCGTCCAAACTACACATAGGAATTCCCTTAAAAGAGAGGGTCTAAACCAAGAGTTACCGCTAACTTTCTAATAACTAGCCACTAATAGCACCCATCGGACCTACCGACTTAAGCCACACCAAATTTAAAAAAAAAAAAACAACCAAGCTAAGATGGTCAACTACACCCAACGACCACCTGCTCACTAAAAGACGATGATAGGAACTAAGAACATCATCTAAAAAGGTGGTTACCCAATCGGGCTCTACTAACTTTAAACCCACCACAACATTCGATGCAAGACACTACACTATGCGGCTGACGACCTACCTGTGCCATCTCGACCGCCAAGACTAAACAAATGACCAGAAAACATAAGGTAAATCAATTGATCATCCCAAATGCTAGGCACATCCGCTGCTACCCCTAACACCATGACTAACACATATTTAACAAGGAACCTTCCTTAAGACACGAGTTCGACTAACATAAATCTTAAACAAGCCACACGAAAGGAGGACAACATAACTAACACGGCCGTCTCCGCACTACCCCACTACTACTGCAACAATCTAATCCAACGACCCCAACCACATCAAATATTTGACCAGAACACAGTAACATAACGACACAAAAGGTCGACTACAAAGGTTCTAACCAGGTGTCCACAATAAACACACAATTTCTATTCCAAACACAGGCTAAACCTGCAAGGTAAACTGGCCGATCGGCTAAGTAAGTGGGAAAGATTACTCAGTTACATACAGTGTAAGAAGAATATTGCCAAATATGTCCACATCCCAACCGGAAAGTATAGTCATCTGAATGCAGAGATAACAGAACTCTGAGAGAGAAGGGTTAAGAGATGAATAAAATGTTGGGCTCGACTTAGAAGGAACAAAAGAAATCCACCATTGCATACAAATTACATTTTATGCGATGATAGAATCTGATGGGTGGGCAGAGATTCACCATGGCTGGTTTAGAAGGATGGCTAGGAGGAATCAACCCTCTACAAAGAGAACCCATAAGGGTTAGGTGCAAAAACTAATGCCAGAGGTTGGTCGAATAAGATATAAGGTAAGGATGGAGAGAAAAAGAAAATAACTCATTAGGGAGAAGTTGTCAAAGAACCCAAGGGCCTAATTCTCATAAATAGGTAAGAAATATATGTCATTCATCAATAGATTAACAGCTGTAAACAAAACTTGTAGAAATGTCTTTTTTAGGTTGAAGTCGATTCCAAATTCAAATAGAAGGGCTTGATACCAATTATCTGAAAGTAACAATTGCACTCTGCAGAGTTGATATAACAAGGGACACCAAGCTTCATTATAGGGTATTGTTTTCAACACAAGGGAAAGGAAAATATATGCAAAGGTCTTATGAGGATGATGGAACCTCTAAAATAGCCTCAGATGTTTTCAACTGAACCAGATTGTCACAGAACAGAAGTAGAACAATTTGCAGAAGAGTGAGACTGAAAAGTGAGAAACTTGGTTACACTATCCTACTAGAAAACCACTGTCTGAGAGGAAAATATATATACAATATGCAAGGATGACAGGGACAAGAGATTGGTAAGAGTTTAACATAACATCATCTTTTCACAGGATTAAAAAAATATAGGGTTACTGATAATGACACAAGATTCCAAGAGGAATTTAGACAAAGGCTAACCCAAAGAATACATCTTAGAGGAATTTGCTGAGATTGGAGTGACATTCAACCCTATAGGCACAAGGCATAACAGGCCACGGAGATCACAATTTCTAAATTACAGAAACATGCAAATTTCACCCACAGAACATGCAGCAATAACTTATACAACTACAGCTACAACCATTGCAAATTTTAACAGAGAGAACCTAGTCACATACCCAGATTCCAGTTCCTCCTCAAGAATTTCTCCCACTCTAGCAACCAATTTCTCTGACCTTTTTCCAAATTCTCTGTTCTATTTTCCCCAAAAAACCCCTTTCAACAAGATTTTCTTTTTCTATAAAAATGACTCAACTCAAAAATAAATGCAAACATGCATCCGCTACCCAAGCTATAACCAGAGATTCCAAATCTTCTAATTTTGAAATCCACAACACAAGGCATTAATTTCACAATGAATTATTCTGAACAAAATATTTACTCATTACTCAACTCCAATTATGACGTGAATACTTTGGAATAGAAAATAATTTAACTCTAGGCTATTATAAATTTTAACCAAGATGCCAAACAAAGTTTTAAGCTAAATCAATTATTATCTAACCAACATAAAAGAAGCATTATTGATAATTAATAGTTCATTAAAGTATCTTCCAACCACACATGCACATAATTTAAACATTATAAAACACAACTCGATTATACACCACGACACAAGATAACCAACCTAACAAGGTAAAGACCAAGTGTTACAACACGACGCAAGACCACAATAGAGGACAAGGACTGACCTAGTGGATTAGACCTCGTGTTATCTCCCATCACTAATATGCATTGGTGAAAGAACCCGCTCAAACCTGCTATATCAGGTGGAGTTGAGGTTTGGTACCTGCAGCCTGCATCCAAACAACTTGTTGTATACGATCAAATACATATATGTCTGCACACGGAGAGTCAAAGAATCGCGGCACAGTAGGGTAATCGAAGCGAGTAATGCTACACCATCCCTGCTCTTGAACAAGATTATAATCACAACATTTAAAAATCAGATATCAACGAATCTAATAAGATATGTAAATAATAATCCGTTACTAAACATGTCCAACACATCATAACTAAAGTAATCATAATGTCATCATAACTCATAACACATGTCTAAATATATCCATCGAACATAGTCCATCAAGATCAAAGAGAACGTAAACCATAACGTACTAGTCCAAATGTCTCGAAACTGTAAATATGTAACAAAAGACTATCAACTATTTCAGAACTGTCAGAGAGAAATATGAAACTAGCATCTATAACAAACCAAAATGCGAGGGGCATTACACATGCTTAGCTTTGACTCATTGGCACTCTAAACATCGAGCCACAAATTTTTTCATCATCCTTCTTAAGTCTAGGCCAAAAGTATAAGGATCTCAAGCCTTCAACCATTTTGGTCACTCTAGGGTGCCCCGAATATGGTGCATTGTGGGTCTCCTCAAGCACTAACTTCCTCAACTCTCTTGAGTTAGGAATACACATCCTTCCCTGATATTTGAAATGTCCATCTGACTCAATCACATAACCATCAAACCTGTGATCTAAGGGGTTTACTTCCAAAGCTTGCTTCACTCTTTCATAATGCTCATCCCCTTGAAGATTCTAAATTACTTTCTACTTCAAATTGGATCTCATTGTAACCATGGCAGCCAGATGTCTTCTTCTACTAAGAGCATCTGCTGCTCTATTCTCCTTTCCTTTTATATACTCAATTCCAAGGTCATACTCGCTAAGGAATTCTAACCACCTTCTTTGACATGTATTAAGGTTAGGTTGAGTAAATATATACTTGAGCCCTAAATGATCTATCTTTAACTCAAAGGACTTACCTAGAAGATAATGCCTCCACATCTGAAGTGCATGAACTATGGTGGCTAACTCCAGATCATGTGGCACATAGTTTAACTCATATTGCTTTAACTTCCTAGATTCATATGCAACCACATGCTCATTTTGCATCAACACTCCTACTCCTTCTCTTGAAGCATCAATTATAACTATAAAGTGACCATTAGGATCTGGTATGGTCAAGATAGGAGTAGTTGTGAGCTTTTCCTTTAGCACTTGGAAAGCTTTCTCACACCTTTCTATCCACTCAAATTTCTTACCCTTATTTTGTAGTGAGGTAATCGGTGCTGCTATAGTTGAGAATCCTTCCACAAAATTTTTATAATAAATTGCAAGTCCCATTAAACTTCTAACTTCTATCACACTTTGAGGTGTAGGCCATTCCGTTATTGCTTTAATCTTCTTAGAATCAATTGCAATCCCCTCTGTTGAGATCACATGACCAAGATAGTGCACCTTATCTTGAAAGAATGTACACTTAGATAGTTTACCATAAAGCTTCCTCTCTCTCAAGCACTGTAAGACTATCCTTAAATGCCTCTCATGTTCTTGTACTAATTTAGAGTATATCAGAATGTCATCAAGGAAGATCAATAGAAAATCATCTAAACAATCTCTAAATATGCTATTCATCAAATTCATGAAGGTTGTTGGAGCATTAGTCAACCAAAATGGCACCAATGTGAACTCGTAGTGACCATATCAAGTTCTAAAAGTTGTTTTAGAGATGTCCTCATCCTTAATCCGTAATTGGTGATAGCTAGATCTAAGGTCTATCTTTGAAAACATCATAGCTCCTTTCATCTAATTGAAGAGCTCATCTATTCTTGGGAGTGGGTAGTTATTCTTTATAGTAGCTTTATTAAGCATCCTATAATCAATGCATAACCTCAAAGTCCCATCCTTCTTCATTACAAAGATGACTGGTGCACCCCATGGTGACACACTAGGTCTAATGAACCCTTGATTTAGCAACTCTTGCAATTGTGCTTTAAGCTCATACAATTCTGTAGTAGTCATCATGTAGGGTGCCTTAGATTGAGGCCCAATCCTTGGTAGTAAATCAATCAAGAAGTCAAATTCTCTCTTCGGTGGTAACTCTATCAACTCCACAGAGAATACATCTCAGAAATCTCTTAGGATTGGGTAGTCATTGAATGCTGGTTCTTCATTGTCAAGGTCCTTTACTTGGACAACATAAATGGCACACCCTTTTCTCTTGGCTTTCTTTAATTGCATAGCCAAGATTTGTTTAAGCTCTAAAGGTCTCTTAGATCCATTAATTTCCACTTGATTTCCTAGGACATCCAAACATGTAACTGTATACACCTAAAATTGGCTCGGGTCAAATTAAGTAAATATTTTAATATTTATCTTAATTCTTACTTTCTTCTGTCAATTAAATAAATATTCAAAATTTATTTGATTGTTTCATTATCCCATAATTAAATAAAATTAATTTATTTAATTAAAATCCCTAAATTCTTCTAATGTCTCACATAATTAAATAATCCTACATTATTTAATTAATCATAAATTCCTCTATCCTAAGTCCTAAATTCCATAAATCCACCTCACCAATCCACCTCATCTCTTCGACCTCACCATGTTGCACATATAATTAAATATTCTTAATATTTAATTAGCCAATATCCTCCATTTTCCAAAATAAATCTTAAAATCAATTATCCTCCACAAATTGAATATTTTATTCAATGTTCCCCACTAGCCTTCACAAATTGAATATTTCATTCAATGTTCCCCACTCCTATCCTCCAATTGAATATTTTATTCAATGTTCCCCACTCTCCTTCACCAATTGAATATTTAATTCAATTGTCATAATCCACTGTCCTCCACCATTGAATATTTAATTCAGTGTTCCCCACTCCTATCCTCCAATTGAATATTTAATTCAATTGTCATAATCCACTATTTTCAAATAAAAATTTTTTAATTCACCCATTATGAATTAAAGATTCACTTTTATTCCTAGCCATTGATCTCATCTTGTGATCCTCACCCTCCATTTCTTTTTCAAGAAATCTATAAATAGAACCCTCTTCTAAGACATTTAGGAGGATTCATTATTGCATCAAGTCTATACTCAAAATTCTCACACCATTCCACTCTCTAAGTATCCTCCATTATTGTGTATTGAAGCTCATCTTCAATCACACAAGGTATCAATAGCCATTCTTCCTTTGGCATCTTCAAACAAGCAAGCAAGTCAAAAGAGCTTCTGAGGGCTTCAATCAAGATCAAAGCAAGATAGGCAACAATGGAAAATGATAGGTAAATGGGTTTTGTAAGTATTTCTACTTGTTTGGTTTGATTCCTCTTTATCTTCATATTCTATTGATGTTTGGGTTTTTTGTTGTGTTTTTATTCATTTGAAACTAACTCTCATTCTCCCCCTCACATTTTGGTGCCCACCGTGGGGCTCATGCCCCTTTACTAATAAAAAAATGAGTGTTTTTCAGTTGCAGGTTCGTGCAGGTTTCTTTTGTAGGTCTGTACAGGAAAAAAGGTGAAGAACAGGTTTCCGGCAATAGTTTTGCGCATTCACACTCCCCAGTTGCGCATTTATCTTCTGCAGCTGCACATATGACTAATTTGCACATTTAACCTCCACAGTTGCGCATTCACCTTCTACAGTTGCACATATGACCATTCTGCACATTCACACTCCAAAGTTGTGCATTTGTCCTCTGCAGCTGCGCATACAATCATTCTGCGCATTTAACCTCTACAGTTGCGCATTCACCTTCCGCAGTTGCGCATAATCCTAAGTTGCGCATTCATACTCCACCGTTGTGCATCCAATCCTGACTGTAGAAACTAAACCTAATTTGCACATATACTCTGTATTGTTGCGCATCCATCAGATTTGCGCACTCACTCTGTAAAGTTGCGCATTTGTCCTCTGTTTTTGCGCATATACTACTCTTGCACATATACCTCGTCAGATTGCGCATTCATCCTCTATATTTACGCATTCATTTAATAGTTGCATACACTCCCTGTTTCTGCACATTCAAGCTGTAGTGTTGCGCATCTATTTCTTGCTTTGTTGTTGTATGGTTTTTTTAATCTTTTGCATGTTGAGCTAACGTCGGTTTTGCAGGACTAGTGGCTGGATTAGTTCATCTAGTTATTTTGCTTAGTTCATTTAGCCTAACTAGGGGAGAAGTAATCAAATGCATTTCATGACAAAACTACACATAGTCCCTAATTAGGAAGGAAGTAATTGGACCAAATTGCTATCTTGCATTGTGGATTTACTTTCTAGTTTAATCACTCCTATCTTCTACAAATGGGAAAAGAATAATGCTATGATTAATCACTTTCAAAGTTAACAAAAGGAAAAAGAACAATACTATGATTAATCACTTTCAAAGTTAACAAACGGAATGAACAATGCTATGATTAATCACTTTCAAAGTTAACAAACAGGAATGAACAATGCTATGACTAATCACTTTTTCAAGTTAACAATCGTGTGAGTGCACAAGTAGCTTAACTCATATAGTTTTTCTACTTTTAACTAGGTTGGATTTACAAGTGTTTTCTGTGATTGCGAATGACAATAGGCTTATTCTCTCCCCCTTAATTGGGTGATCAAAGTGCCAGACTTGTTATTCTTTTTGTCAAACCTTTAGGGGGGCCTGCCCTTGGATGCACGCTTGTCCAAGTGGGAACGACCCTGAGTGGTAACAGGCTAAAGCCAAGCCCTACCAAGCCACTTAAAATAAATTGTGTTTGGGGTGAAAACCTCAAACAACGAGTGCTGTTGTGTTACACTGATAGCCAACCTCCCCCAAAACCCTCATAGGCGCAACCCTTTGAGGCTGGGAGACTCCATAACGGAGAGTAGTGCCGCCACACGTGTAACCACTCAAACAGTTGCCTGAACTAAGAACCAATTGTATAGTAAGCCAAAAACCCCTATTTGTTGATGCAAAGGGTGGAGCCCTTGAAGCGGCCTTGATTCTTGTGGCTTTAAGTAGAGGTAGCAGGGACAATCCTAAGGTTCGGTGGGGGTACGAGCCTAAGGAAACCCAGATCTGATATGTGTGAGAAGTGAGTGCCGTGGAGGGGAGCCAGTGCTATCAGATCCTGAAGCTACACGCTTTTAGTTTGCATAGCCAGAGGATTCAACGAATATTGTCTCATCTAGCCTAGGTTGTACTTGTTTTGAGTCATAATAGTCCAAAAACACAAAAAAATAACAAAAGATAAAAATCATGGAAAACTTCTATGTGTTTGCTATGTTTTTGCCATAATTGAATATCAACCTCACAAGAAACACCAAGTTTTTCAAACCAAAAACACTGGAAAATCTTGAAAATGATCCAAAAATTCCAAAAATTAGAGAAAACACAAAAAATAGCCAGAATTGCGCATATATACTGATGTTTTGCGCATTTGAACCGACTTTCTACACATCTGTTAGAATTGCGCATTTGAACTTTGCCTGGGCGCATTTGAAAAGACTAGTGTTGCGCATACGTATCGACCTATTGCGCATATACCTCTTGTTGTTGCGCATTTAAATCTGAGAGAAAAAATCTAGTATCTTCCAAAAGAGAATTTGTCAAAATACTTTTCAAAAACCAGTTTAAACTTGTTCTAGTTTCCAAAATCTGATCAAAGACCTTGCAAAATCCACCATCCGCACCATAGCTGCTTGCTCATCCAAAATTTCGCCAAATCTTTTTCCAAGTTTCCAACAAGATTATAGTCAAATTTTCTTGATCAAAATAAAATCTCAAACAAGACCTAGTGAGCCTCCAAGTATCAAGGATTACTTATCCTTCTCTATCGGAACTCCACTAGTAGATTGTGCAAAGGCTAGTCAATATCAAGTAGGTAGATTTATAACATCCCTACTTAGACTATCGCTTTTGTATACCCACCTTGTTTGACACCATCTAGATCTAAGAAGGAACCTTGCTAAAACCTTGTTTCATCATAGCCCCTTGCTCAAAATATTCCAATCTCACTCCATCCCATCTCTTTACCACCTTGCATGGTCTTGACAAGATTACAAAAACAAAAGTAGTTAGAAATGGCAGAGAAAAGTATTTTTGATAGTCATGACATTGACGAAGAACCTTCCATGGATGAGATCCTTCACATGCAGCATGACCCAAGATCTCAAAAACTACTTGAAGGGGTGCTTGCCCAAGACCCATCAAAATTCTTTTTATATCTAGCAAGCATAGGAGCCAAACTCCCTAAGGATTACGACGTGGAAGCTCTCAAAGAAGCTGACAAAGAGAAAATCCCTGAAGGAAGTAGACAAGGTGAAATACCCGCAGAAAAGAGCAAAACAACAATTGACTCCTTAGATGCCCTAAGCCTAGTAAACCAAGAAGTCAAAGCTCTCAAACAAGAAATTTTAAACATGAAAGCAGGAACATGGACCAAAAACTACACCCTAGAGGATATTTCACTATATCCTTTTGATAGGTTCTTAATCATGATTCCCTTCCCCTCAAGATTTGAGGTGCCTAAATTCGATAAGTATCGAGGGAAGTGTGATCCAAGAGATCATATCAAAGAGTTCAATGCTGCTTGTCTAGAGGTTGCACATAACGACACTTACCTTATGCGACTATTTCCACGAAGCTTTGGAGAACAAGCCATGGATTGGTTTTCTAGACTACCACCTAGTATTAAGACATTCAATGAACTTATCAACCAATTTGTTACCCACTTCTCATACAATATTGAGAACGACATCTCAATATTGGATCTCTGTAACACCAAACAGAAAGGAGGAGAATCTTTTGCTGCCTTCTTACAGAGATGGAGGCAATTGGCAAGCAAGTGCCCACACCAAATACCAGAGAAACAGATGCTAGTGATGTTTGTCCATAATCTGCAAATGGACTTAAGTTACCAGATCCAAATCCAATGTCCTACATCTTTTATCAAGGTCATTGAAATGGGCCTCATCATAGAGAAAGCTCTCATCGCAAAGGGCCAAATCAAAATCTACAAAGACTCTCCCAATACCAACACCAACAACGACAAACTTAGATTCTGGACAAAAAATAAGAACGTTGTGAATGACGGGGTGGTGGATGCCAAAAATGCGGCAACTAAACAACCAATTTTCAACCTATCAAATGACCCCCCGCAAAACAAACCAAGAAATACCGAATCTAGGTTAGGCAACTTTCATCCTAGAAGAAAGTTCACACCTTTAGATGATACATTAGAAACTGCCTTGCGGAAGCTAATTACCGACAATCTCATAACACTTCCCTCTGCATGAGAGTACGAACCAAAGGTCAAACCCCATTGGTGGAATGACAATGACTTTTGCGGATACCACCAAAATAGGGGGCACAAGACCAACGATTGCATCACACTCAAACACATAGTCCAAGACTTAATAGATCAAAACAAGATATTTGTTAAAGGACATACCTCAAATAGCGATCATCAGGCATTCAAGGATCCTCTTCCTAACTACAAGCAAGGAGGTCCTTCCAACAGAAATAACCATGGCTCTAACAACACAAATTACACGAATATCGGATACGACTACGTTGTTAACCATATCTATGAAAGTGACTCACACATTAATATGATCGCTGTCAACAAGAATCCAGACTACAATGTTACTACCCGTAGTAACAGAGTCACCCTTAGAGGAGCTTCCACTCCTCCATCAAGTCAATATAGTATCGTGGATCAACTCCACAAAACACTAGCACACATCTCCATGCTAGAACTTCTACGTCTGTCTCCTTCTCATAGGTCCATACTTGACAAAGCCTTAGCAAAAGCCTCTGTTCCCACGAACCTAGCTGAGGAGCAATTCCAAAACATGGTCGGTAACATCACCTCACCACACTCCATATCATTCATTGAGAAGGATGATATGTCTATCACTCAACCCCATAATGCCTCCCTTCACATTGAAGCTTTCATACACAAGCACAAGATCAAAAGAGTCCTTATCGATGGAGGGGCTGGTTTGAATATCTGCACTTTCAAACTAGTCCTTACATTGGGGTTTTCAGAGAAGGCTATAGATCCGAAGAGAAAAATCACCATAAAAGCCTATGATGAGGAAGAAAGAACGTCTAAAGGAATTGTTACTCTACCAATCAAAGTGGGCCCCGTAGTGAAAGATGTGGCTTGTCAAGTCCTTGACATGGAATTACCATACAACATTCTTCTGGGATGACCATGGATACATGCTTTGGAAGCAGTACCTTCTACATACCATCAATGCATCAAGTTCACACATGAAGGACAAGAGATCACCATCCCCGGTGATCCTAACCCCTATCAATATTGCAACTCCATTTAGTCCAAACCAGACATTGTAATCCCTAACAATCGTGCTTCTGTATCCTCGTCATCTCGTGTTGACCCAGCTACACTTGCTTCTTCTTCAGGGGCACCTCCACCTAAACTCCAACTCAAAGATAAAGGTTTGGGTGAGTACACGATATCTCAATCTCTCTGCTTGGCACAATTGCCCCTATCTCCCTGATCCTATGGGAGACCTATCTTAAAAATGCCCACAGCAAAGAAACCAACCAAAGGACCATTTGTGAAATGGGGAAGCCTCGAAGATGAAAGTGATGAAAAAGATGTCCTACAATGGCTGTACAAAGATGAAGCTAGCTCCTCAACGCCACATGATCATCCCACTATACCAACAGAACAGTATGGGCAAGGCTACCAAATACTACAGAAAATGGGATATGAAGGACACGATCCACTTGGATTAAGAAAGGATGGCATCATTGAACCCATCCAGCCTCATACCTTAATAGCCTGAGATACTACAGGGCTAGGCTACACTGGAGCACCAAGAAACAACAAAAATAAGGAAAAACAAATAGAAGTAGCCACTAACAATATGGTTGAACAAATTTAGAGGATGCAACTGGGGAGTGAAATAGATTCTAATGAGTACAAATGGGATAGCCTCTCTGAGCTATCTTGTGATGAAAAGGATATTGACGTTGTCCACAAGTATGACCCAACCCTTGCAAATGAGATACAAAGTCTAAGAGCTAGACCACTAGAGTCCATTCTGCATAATGACAATAGTGACAATCACGAGGAAAGAATGATACCTCCCTCGATAGATCCCCTACTAGTGAGTACCATCGCAGACTTTGTTCATTCACTCAACAATTCTGTCCTTACCATCAACTCTGTTGAATCCAACCAACCTCATGACCCCTTACCTCTTGTACACCCTGAACTTATAGACTGGGACCTCGAAGGCACCACCCCTGAGCTTGATACTTTTGAAAATGATGACGCCATCATAGATTTTCTTGAGCTTAGGGATCATCTACTTGTAGGAGACCACAGGGCTAGCTATGCTATTGAACTCAATGAGAAGGCCTATTTTGGAAAGAGAGCCAAGCCTTTCAGTCACAAAAACATCCAAATAAAAGAACGATCTAATGGTGAAAACCGCTCCGCAGCAGTGTTAGATCATCAAAAAAGTAAAAACAAAGATGCATCCAATGGTGAAAACCTCTCTGAGGTGCTAAAGGATGGAAGGATTGACTCCCTCCCCAATCTTACACGTCAGGAAAGATCATTGATCTTGATAGAACCGGCAGAAGCAGTCAATGTCAACATAGGAGATAATCCCAGAATGGTTCACATGGCAAAGGCTCTAACCAAGCATGAAAAACCAGCATTCATAGATTTCTTCAGAAGAAAATAGATCAACTTTGCATGGACCTACGCCGACATGCCAGGTCTCGATCCAAATCTCATCATGCATCACCTATCTTTAGCTCCAGGAGCTAAGCCTGTTAAACAAAAGCTCAAAAAGATGCATCCGCATGTAGCACTCATGGTGAAAGAAGAACTGAAGAAACTGCTAGATGTCGGGTTTATCAAGCCCATAGATTATCCTGAATGGGTCTCAAATATCATACCAGTGTCTAAACCAGATGGGAGGGTCAGAATCTGTAGTGACTTCAAGAATCTAAACAAAGCTTATCTGAAGGATGGCTTCCCCTTGCCCAACATCGACATGATTGTAGATCTCATGGCGGGTCATACTATGCTGTCACTCATGGACGGTTTGTCAGGATATAATCAGATAAAGATTGCACTAGGAGACCAGCACAAAACTGCATTTACATGTCCTTGGGGCACCTACTGTTGGTGCGTCATGCCATTTGGTCTGAAAAATGCTGGGGCAACATATCAGAGAGCCATGACAATGATCTTCCATGATATGATGCATACTATAATGGAAGACTACGTCGATGACATTCTAGCAAAGTCTCTCACAAGAGAAGGGCATCTAGCAGTACTGGACAAGATCTTTAACAGACTGGAGAAGTTCAGTGTGTGACTTAATCTAAAAAAGTGCGTGTTCGGGGTTACATCAAGAAAACTACTGGGATACATAGTATCAGCAAATGGTATTGAAGTTGATCCCGCTAAGGTGAAAGCCATAATGTAGATGCCACCTCCTAAAAATTTGACTCAATTGAGATCCCTATAGGGCAAACTACAGTCTATTAGACGGTTCATTTCCCAACTGGCAGATAAGTGCCACCCATTCTCTCATCTGCTACACAAAAATGTATCATTCAAATGGAATGAGTCATGCGAGTAGGCTTTTCAACAACTAAAAGAATACCTAATGAAGCCACCAGTATTAATGCCACCAATTCAAGGCAAGCCTCTATTACTATATATCTCGGCTACACCAACGGCTCTAGGAGCTCTCCTTGCTCAATAGAACTATGATGGAAAGGAGCAGGCTATCTACTACATTAGTCGAACACTCGTCAGATACGAGTTGCAATACACACCAATAGAAAGAGCATGTCTAGCTGTTGTCTTTGCCTTGCAAAAATGGAGACACTACATGTTGTCACACTCTGTTAAACTGGTGGCAAAGATTGACCCACTAAAATACTTACTCAACAAGGTGGCCTTAACAGGTAGATTATCAAAATGGGTCATGCTTCTCAGTGAGTTCGACATAGAATATGTGGATAGAAAAGCAATAAAAGGACAAGTGCTTGTAGATCAACTAGCAGAAGCACCTTTAACAGATGATAACCCCCTGAGCTTTGAATTTCTAGATGAGTCTATCTTCCACGTCAGCATAGCAAACTAGAAATGTACTTTGATGGCTCCTACACTCAGCATGGATCGGGGGCAGGTATCTTGTTGATCATGCCTAATGGCGATACTATTCCAAAGTCATACAGATTAATGTTCCCTTGTACTAACAATGTAGTAGAATATGAGGCTCTAGTCATCAGTATCAAGCTAGCAGTTGAGTGGAACATCAAGGAGCTTCAAGTTTATGGTGACTCCCAACTGGTCATCAACCAAGTAAATGATGACTACCAAACAAAGGATGAGAAACTGATTCCTTATAAACGCATGGTAGATGACTTCAAGGATTATTTCATCTAGATATCATTTGAACAGATACCAAGGATCAAGAATAAAGCTGCAGATGCAATGGCTACAATCGCATCTCTTCTCTACATTCCAGGCAATCAAACATGATATGAGTTCTTAGTAGAGCCAGTCTCTCATCCTGCTTATGACACTCCAAATTCCCATATCATAGGCCACATCGTAGGAACTGATTCCCCTCTCTATGGTAAAATATTTGCCTATCTAAAAGAGAATACACTTCCACCTGACCTCTCCCATAACCAGAAAAGAACCTTCATCCGACAGGCATCCCAGTATGCCATTGTCGCTAACACCCTGTATCACCGAGGTCTCGATGGTACTCTCCTTAGGTGTCTAGATAGAGAGGAATATCAAACTGCTCTAAGAGAAATACATAAGGGAATATGTGGAGCTCACTCTAGTGGCCCTACCTTAGCCAAAAAACTCATACGCATGGGATACTATTGGCCAATAATGGAACAAGACTCCTATCAGTTTGTAAAGAAATGCGCAAAGTGCCAAATCCATGGGAACCTGATACATGCGCCAGCGCAAGAGCTACATCCATTGACGACTCCTTGGCCTTTCTGTCAGTGGGGACTTGACTTAGTGGGCAAGATCCACCCTCCTTCCTCAAGCGGCCATAACTTCATTATCACTGTCACTGAGTATTTCACGAAGTGGATTGAAGCCGTGCCTCTAGCCAACATCACAGGCAAACAGATTGCCTCGTTCATCCTAAACTATATCATTTGTCACTATGGTGTCCCTTCATCCATTATCATAGATAATGGACGACCTTTCAAAAACCAAGATGTCAGGGAACTATGCGACAAATTCCATATCCAACACCGCTTCTCCACTCCTTACTATCCACAAGGTAATGGCCAAGTTGAGGCATCAAATAAAACCAGTCTAAAAATCCTAAAAAAGACTATCAATGATGCTGGCCGTGACTGTCATGTCCAACTGAATCCCGCGCTGTGGGCCTACCGCACAAGCATCCGCACACCCACAGGTGCAACCCCATACTCCCTAGTCTATGGATCTGAAGCTATCTTGCCCATTGAAGTCGAGATCCCATCATTGCGAGTCTCATTAAAAGACCTCATATCACATGAAGAGTACAGAGTAACCAGACTCCAAGAGTTAGAGTTGCTCGAAGAGTGAAGGCAACAGGCCTTTAATCACCTGAAAGCATATCAACAGCGCATGGCCAGAAGCTATAATCACAAAGTAAAGCCCTAGATATTCCATGTTGGTGACCTGGTCCTAAGAGAAAATCTAAGAAATCAGCAAGATCGTGAAAAGAAAGGAAAATTTGAACCTAACTGGCTGGGTCCTTATGTTGTCATAACAACTTATGGGTCAGGGGCATATCAATTGGCTACATCTGAAGGTGAATTGTTCGATGATCCTATCAACAGCATGCATCTTCATAGATTCTATACCTGAACACCCCAATGTAAGGGAGTCCTGAAAAAAATAAAAAAAATTGAAAAAAGTGATAAAAAATAGAACAAAAATATCAGAAAATGGAAAAATAACAAAAGGATAGGTACCATGACGAAAACCTGGCAAACAGGTGTCATGTGTACTTTTGGTTACACGTGCAGATAAAAGTAAGTGGTGAAAACCTGGTAAACAGGCGCTATCTGCGAAAAACCACTTCCTCCATCTATTTCGACTTCATATCTCTTGTGCCTATCATATCGTTCATTTTTGAACCAGTCCTGTGCACTGTTCCTGAACTACGTCGCCTCTGAGCTATCACGTAGGCAAGGCCATTATCTATGCACCCTAAGGCTCCATTGTCCCATCCACTCCATGTCTCGTTCTACTGTCTATCTGGGCCCGTACCATTTTCTGCATCTTCACCGTCACCTAGGTCTTAGGTCCATCAGGGTTCACCCCGAACTACGTTGCCTTTGCGTCATCATGTAGGCAAGGCCATTTAGCAATGAGCCCCCGAGGCACTAGGTCAATCCCTTAGGGTCTGTCTATCCATGTATGTTGTCCTATCACCCATAATAAGTCGATCCTTATCTCAACTGGGGGCAACCCCTCGACCTAGTTACAGATTTGGATTCCTGAAGGCCACATGTTCTAAGAGGATGCCAATAAAGGATCGTGATACTCTCACTAGACCAGCAAGCTTCTAAACAACAAATTCTTGACACAAAGACATTAACCTGTCCAAGGCAGAACACCATATCGAAACACTCAAAACAATGCAATCTGAATTATGGAAAAAGACACATCTAATGCAAGAATGTTTTGTCAACAAGTTAACTTACAAGGTCTTGAATTTTCGTCAATTATGTCTTACTATGCTACTCGAGGATGCCAAAAGCTAGAGATTCTATGATGGGGGCATGATTATTTTCTTTGTCTGCTGCTTGGGGATTAAACTTTAGGAATGTGACGACTTTTGTCTAACGACATGATCGACAAAAGATCATCGAGGACTCTGAGGTCTAAACATGAAAAGGGGCAATCCTTGTCTGGTGAAATGCAAGAAATACTCAGATCATCTAGATTTAAGTTTGACTAGATGCTTGTACTCAACTTGCTATATCAAAATCTAGGTAAGACATACTCAAGTCATCTCAGTCTAATCATACCTAGATGCTTGTATTCTATTACCACACTTCAAAAAATAAAAAATACCAAAAAGTGCCCAATGATGAAAGCAAAAGACTTGCGCAGATGACAAATCCGTATCCACATCTGTCTCATATCCAGCAACTCCATATCATCCACACAATACTGCATACCCTGCAAGGTATCACAAACGAAAGTCAGTCTTTCTCCATGTCTTCTTCTATTCCACTCATCTATATCATCTCTGTGTCGACTGAGTACATCTGGACATATCAAACACATAGCATATAAGTTGCATATCACATCACATGAGATAGTCATTCACATGATTACATCATTTGCATACATAATAAATCCATAAGATCAAATTTCCATACATTTTAGATCATCCATATACATTTTACATCCATACATCATATCAAAAGAAAATCAAGAACATAGGTCACATACATATCAAAATGCACAACCACATCCATACACATTAGCATTTGCATAACTCAAAAGCATTCTAAACATCCATCTAGTCAGCATAACATAGACAAATACATCATAAACATCCAAGTGCATCCATAGCATATAAAATGTCAGAACACATACATGTAGATCATCAAATAGGTAGATCATCATATAAACATCCAACACATGTCCAAATGTACAACATATCAAGATCTCTGTCCAAACCCTGAGCCATGCCATAAATGTATACATATAACAAATAGTGATACATGTCTCCAAAAATGATAAGTACCTATGTTGGCTATCTCAGCCATCTGTCAAAAATGTGCTACAAAGGTGATCAAAAATTGGTACAGGTATCTAGGGTTTGTCTAACCCTACTGTCACGGAACACTGCTCCCGGCACTAGCCTCTCCTCTATCCACCCTTGACGACGATGGACCCCTCACTGAGCCCATAGACTGAGACCCACCTGCTCTCTGCGCTGCCTCTGACTAGCTTCGAAAGCTTGAAGCTCTCTGACTAGCTGGCATAGCATTGTGATATAAGCCCCAGTAATACTGAGTCTATGCTTGCGATCTAGTAAAATCACTATAACTGCGCTACCTGGGCCTGTGACTGCTGTACCTGTGCCACCAAGAAACTAGAGGTCCCATCGGTACCCATGGCCATCACGGCTGCATCCTGCGCTGCTCTTGTAGCCTGCATACTAGCTAAGGCTCCATCTCTCTCCCTGCTCAACTCAGATATTTGAGTCACATCTGCCTCCCACCGTGACTCCGCCGCTCTTAGACGAGCCCTCAGCTGCCTAATCTAGGTCTGTAAAGAAACCAGAACCTACTGCTACACATCAGGTTGTGGAGCCTGCTCAACTTGTGCCACCTGCTGCGCTGGTACCTGTCCATGTATTGGCTATGCCACTTGCCGAGGCGGCGACATCTACCCTGACACTGCCACTAACACCTCTACCTGAGCCTGTGCCTGTCTTGCAACTGCCTGCTGCCCCATGAGCCCCCCTCTGACTCTCTGCCTCTGACTCTGCCTCCCCTCCCCTCCCTGATCTCTCCTCCTCCTCCACCATCCACCCCTCCCCCTGCCACCTCCACCGCCTCTGTCTGAGTCACCCTCATCTATATGAGGCGCTACCTCTCCAGGACCTGAGTACTGAGGAAACGGATGTGCTGCAAACCACTCCTCATAGTCTGGCATCATGCCAGCATCCACTATGTCTCTCCGCATCAGCCAGGCTGCATACGAAATCTACCAAAAATCGGCCAATGCCTCCTCATACGAAGCCACAAGACCCCACCTATACAGCTCAGCATATGTCCTGGCAAAACGGGCCTCTCCCTGCGGTCTACCCTACACATGACCAAACTATCTCTGCACTTAGCTGACAATCTGCCGCTCCAATATGAACCGAGTCTAACCAATCAGCCATCTCGTTTGGAAATAGTAGGGAAGCTCATCTGCCTCATCCTCCCATACCTCGTAGTCAAGATATGGCCTCCAGACAACTACATCCACACCATCAAAGGCATGCCTCCAGTACCCAAGCCTCCCTAGCCTGTGCTAAGAATTCACACCTGCATAGCCGTAACTGTAGGGCTCACCCCTCTGCCTCTGAAAAACATAGATCAGACGTGTGATGGCAATGTGCTCCCACAACCAAAACTGTAAGAGCGACGCGCCTGTCGCTAAGCCAAAGCCTCGGTGGTATACTGCCTGATGCAGGTCTCTGTATAAATGTGCAAGCATGCACACACCCCACGCATACCAGGTCCCGTCGGTGATCATACTCTCCAACACCCATCCCCAGCCAATGGGGAAGCTGTGCACTCTCCTATCCGGGCAAACTACACCTCTGATCAGTCCAGCCACTATGTCCGGGAAGTAGTCATAGCAGTCATGCATGTCTTGCCACGAGATCTCCTCCCTTGCCAGCTCAGGATCATCAAAAACCCACCTGCACTCCTCCAGCCCAGCACCACGCTGTGACTCGTACTCAACCAACTCCCCCTGAATAAGGAGGTGCAGAATCTGATACACATCCTCCAGAGTGATGGCCATCTCCCCCGTCAGAAAATGGAAGGTCCCATCCTCACTGTGGAATTGCTCCACGACCGCCGTCACCATCGCCTGGTTCATGCGAACCTCGGGCATGAATGTCACATGATACAAACCCATAGCACCTAGCACCTCTCGGTCCATATCGGTCAACATGTACTGTTGCAACAACGGCAACGGGAACAACTCTCGTGATGTCAACACGTCCTGAATATCCTCCTGCAACCAAGAAACGCATACTGTCAGCAAAAATCCGAATCCATATTGACAACCTACTCCAAGCAATCAAGCTATCCTATCATTGGCTCAACATATCAAATTAATCAAAACAACATATCATCTCTCGACTAGATTCTCAGCAATCTCAGAGATCGCTAATCAATTGACGCATCGATCAAGATGCCAATTGGGTTAATTTTGTTAAGACAATTGATTTGCCTACAGGTGGCACATATGCCATTTCCCTATCATTGGCTCAACATATCAAATTAATCAAAACAACATATCATCTCTCGACTAGATTCTCAGCAATCTCAGAGATCGCTAATCAATTGACGCATCGATCAGGATGCCAATTGGGTTAATTTCATTAAGTCTACTGATTTGCCTAAAGTACAAATGCGCAAATACAGGTGGCAAATGCACAATTTCAAACCAAAAGTGCAATTTCACCATGAAGCAGCAACTCCCTGTCACGTATGCGCCATTCTGGCACATGCGCAACCTATTAGCGCAAACACGCAATTTACCTACATATGCGCAATGTCATAACTCGAATGCGCAATGCTAATCATATGCACAAACTCACAGTGTATACGCACAACTTTGGAACTAATGCACAACTCATTAGAGCAAATACGTAAAACATACAAATGCGCATATTCTGGATACAAAAGCGCAACATACACAAATGCACCATTTCGCAGCATGCATGCACAATCCCGCCACATATGCACAATTTAGGAGCGCATATGTGCAAACCTAGGGTTTTTGCGCATTTATTCTCATTGGTTTTCATAGCCATTAATACGCACAAAAATTGACTTTCGACAAGTTTTGAAGAACTACATATCGGGGGTCCTGCCTTTGTTGGCCGATTGAACCGTCGAATCCGCTCAAACCAATGCTGCTCGCGCGGAATATCCATCTCTCTGGCTGCCATGCTCTCCTAAGCTCTCCAGAGGACAAATCACCTATGGCCAAGTGTACAAATGAATAGTTGGTGTGGACCCCAACTCCTATATATAGCAAGTGACCCATATCGGACCGTATGACTCCATGACTACTTCCCATGGCTGTTTCTTCGAACCATAACCCGTTTCCACCTTCTTCTTCATGAGATTGTCTGTCCCACGCCATCTACCTTCTTCGCATCCAATCTCCCGAGGGAGCATCCTATCACCATAACCTATACTAGGGGCAAACTGGGGCATGTATCACTGTCAAAAAATCTTATTCTTTAAAACAACATGATAAAACACATTGCTTCAAAGAGGGGCAAAATGTATACACCTAAAATTGGCTTGGGTCGAATTAAGTAAATATTTTAATATTTAGCTTAATTCTTACTTTCTTCTGTCAATTAAATAAATATTCAAAATTTATTTGATTGTTTCATTATCCCATAATTAAATAAAATTAATTTATTTAATTAAAATCCCTAAATTCTTCTAATGTCTCACATAATTAAATAATCCTACATTATTTAATTAATCATAAATTCCTCTATCCTAATCCTAAATTCCATAAATCCACCTCACCAATCCACCTCATCTCTTCCATCTCACCATGTTGCACATATAATTAAATATTCTTAATATTTAATTAGCCAATATCCTCCATTTTCCAAAATAAATCTTAAAATCAATTATCCTCCACAAATTGAATATTTTATTCAATGTTCCCCACTAGCCTTAATTGAATATTTTATTCAATGTTCTCCACTCCTATCCTCTAATTGAATATTTTATTCAATGTTCCCCACTCTCCTTCACCAATTGAATATTTAATTCAATTGTCATAATCCACTGTCCTCCACCATTGAATATTTAATTCAGTGTTCCCCACTCCTATCCTCCAATTGAATATTTAATTCAATTGTCATAATCCACTATTTTCAAATAAAAGATTTTTAATTCACCCATTATGAATTAAAGATTCACTTTTATTCCTAGCCATTGATCTCATCTGGTGATCCTCACCCTCCATTTCTTTTTCAAGAAATCTATAAATAGAACCCTCTTCTAAGCCATTTAGGAGGATTCATTATTGCATCAAGTCTATACTCAAAATTCTCACACCATTCCACTCTCTAAGTATCCTCCATTATTGTGTATTGAAGCTCATCTTCAATCACACAAGGTATCAATAGCCATTCTTCTTTTGGCATCTTCAAACAAGCAAGCAAGTCAAAAAGAGCTTCTGAGGGCTTCAATCAAGATCAAAGCAAGATAGGCAACAATGGAAAACAATAGGTAAATGGGTTTTGTAAGTATTTCTACTTGTTTGGTTTGATTCCTCTTTATCTTCACATTCTATTGATGTTTGGGTTTTTGTTGTGTTTTTATTCATTTGAAACTAACTCTTAGTCCCCCCCTCACAGTAACAACTTTGTCTTCATAGTTTACTAGAGACTTATGTTCAACTAACCAGTTGATTCCCAAAATCACATCATAAGACCCTAAAGGTGCTACATATAGATTAACTTGCATTTGAAAACTTTGGAGCTCTAATTCACTACATGTTAGACATGAGTCTAATCTCTTCTCTGCTCTATTTTCATATTGTACCATCCAAGAGTTTTCCATATGCCTAGGTCTAATAGATAACTTAGATACTACTCTAGGATGTACAAAACATTCTGCGACACCAATATCAATTAAAATAGAAACATGTAGTCCATAGAGCTTACCTTGAAACTATATGGGTGCTACCTGAAAGTCAGCTTGCTGATTGTCCACTGTGACATGTATCTGATGTTGAGGTGCTCCTTACTGATTTTTGTATCCTCTTCCTGCTGATCTCTGGGGATATGAATTTGCATAATTCTCTCCTCCACAAACATAGCATCCACCCTTAGGTGCCTTCGTTCCTTCAGTCCTTTCCTGTTGATTGTTATTTCAGTTGTTATAGCCACCTCTTTTGTTTCCTCATGCTGGTTTCCACTATTTCCATCCTGAGAGTTATTACCTCTCTTCAAATTCCTTATCTTCTGATTATTATTTCCTTGATTGTTATTCTAATTGAAATTCTATTGGTCCCTTATTGGTAAACTTCGTGTCTCTCTGCTTAGGGTAACTGGTTGCTTTTTGTAGCTTCTACTCTTGTTTAATTGCTTTCTCAAAAACTACATCCATAGTCAGTGGATTATGAATGTCTACCTTTGCTCCAATCTGGAGCCTTAAGCCTAATATAAACTTCCTGATCCAGAATCTCTCATCCATCTGGTACTATGGAACATACTTAAGTAGATACGAGAATCTATCCCAATAATTAGTTACAGACATTCATGCTTGAACCAAATTCTAAAAATCTGTCATCTTCTTATCGAAGAAGAGATGTGGTAGCTACCTTTTCCTGAAACACTACAAGAAAATTTCCCAAGTTATTTCACTAGGTAACAGTTTCTTATCTACCTTCGCATTATCCCACCATGTTGTTGCTTCACCAATCAACTGATATGATCCCCACATTGCCTTCGTGTGATCAGAAAGGTTTTGGAGCTCAAAGTATTTCTCCATTTCTATGATCCATGATTTAGCTTCATCTCCAATTGTCTTTCCATCAAATTTGGGAGGTGAGACCTTCTTGAGGTCTTTTCCCAACTCCTCTGTAATCCTTACCTAATTGTTAGCATTCTCTCCAACCTTAGGAACCTAGAATTCTATCCTCAGGTTCTCATTCTGTGCCTCAGCCCTTAGGTTTTCATTTGCATTATACTCTCTATGATTCCCTCTGATCTCCTACTCCAGAGCATTCATTCTCATATCATGTTGGTTTAAGAGAGCAAGAATATGATCCAATCTTCCATCTTGATCATTATTAGAATCTCCTAAATTCCTTGCATTTTGACCATTATTTTCACCTCCATTGGTTTCTTCTATTTTGACCACTTCCTGATCCTCCATTAGGATTAGTGTTTCTAGTATTCATGATGAATAATTTGCATCAAGTTCACAACTTAGCATAATAGTCCCAAAAGAGGCCCTAGTGTTCAACCTAGAGCTCTGATACCAAATGTAAAGTACTCATTCCATCACAAAAGTTACATGAAGTAAATAATCCACTTAATTACATCATAAGCAAGTAAAAGATAAATCTCATAAATATGAATCATTAAAAGTCATTAAATCTTAAAAAAATCACGTGCTTAATCTAGGTGATAGCACTATAAAAGAATATACAAAGTCCATTGGCTTTCATGGCATAAATCATCCAATGATAAATTATAATAAACGTGTATAACAAGTATAATAAATCAAACAAACTCTCTAGTCACCTCGAACCCACATGGTTCTCCTGCGAGTCGAGAGATGGGAACATGGCTCAAGCACTTTTACACCAAACCATGAAGCAATTACACTTCTTTGGATTTCTTCATAACACGAAGGAAACCCAACCCTGCATGAAATGTCTAGCTACCTGGAAACAACCGGCAAGAGGGAACACCTGATGCAACCTGAAGTCTAATGTACAAATCTAAATAATGATATGCAAATTGTCACACAACAGGATGTGGCTGAGATATATATAAATAAAGTTTGCTAGACAAATATTTATCTTTTTCAATGACTACTCACTTATGCCTAAACATTTTTAAAAATAGTTATAGGTTCAATTCTCGAAAAGAGGCAAAGCCATCTCTAATAATTCACATTCGGCATCCTAGCCCAAAAGTAACCCAAAACACTCATAGCTAAAAATCTAAATTCTTTTCACAATAAATAAATAGCAACCCATATTCACCCATAACCACCTCTAATCCCTTCCCAAAACATCAATCATGAAAACACATTTTTCAAGCAAGTAGTAAAGAAGAACATCATTCATTCATTGAAAGTAAATATAAATATAGATTCTATAATCTGATTATATTGTCTAATCGTATTTTATTGTTTAATAGTTTTTAGAAAACTAATGTTAACTACTTCCTATCCATTGTTGTTTTGTGATTCAAGTAATTTGTTGAAATAAAGACATAATAAGAGTTTATGAATTAATTCAACATCAAATAAATATAGGTAATAATTAGAAAATCAAATTGTCTCTATTTTGTGTAATAATATAACTATTTTAGAGAGTTTTAAATGAAGCTACAAAAGCATAACATTCAAGCTATAGGAACTTATAACAAGCTACAAAAAAAACAAAGTATGTCTGCTACAAGTAGTAATATGGTGACCAAGACAAAAGAACTGTTGTGATAGTGATAAAACAAAGCTATAGGAAAATAAATCAAGTTACAAAAGTATGTTTTTAGAATGAGATAACAATGCTAGAAAAAGTAAGAATAGATCTGCAACAATGATTTGAATGCTGCTGTCTAGTTTTAAGAGGTTGTCTCAATCAGCAAGAATCAATTTTAACAACAAAATACAAATAAAGAGATTAGGCAATTACAATTTTAAGGAGGTCATTTAGATAGGTATCTTTAGCCAATCATTATTCTATAGGCCGTTGGAAGACAAGAAGATACTAAAGTGGTCAAGCTAGGTTACATAGGCAGTCCGGGCAAGATTAAGGAGCTAACGCCTTTGGAAGGAGGCCAATCCAAACATACACATGAAAAAGACACAAGCGACATAGATAAAAGAAGCTGGCAACATGAATCAAAAAAAGCTCAAGCGATGGTAAAAAATAATAGGCCGACGCCAACAAAATACGGAGAATCCTTTCTAAAAGCTTAAAATAGAGGATGAAAGAGCAGGTCGACAGGAAAAATCAAGGCACAAATAGCGTTCCATAATTAAGTCATTCAAAGTATCAATTAAATCAGAAAAGGAACAGGTTGTAGATCACCATTTTAAATAGTCTACACAATCATATTTTTACAAAACTAATTTTAGAGATAAATACCCAGTTTAATATGCTATCCTCTAAGTTGGATTCTACCCTGATGTCAATAAATTCTCTCCTTCTATCGCTAGTTGCAGATCTCTTTTCCACTTTCTGTCACTCGAAACAATGATAAAATCCTCTTCCTCTATCTTGTCATCACTCAGAATAATGGTGGTCCCTTTCTTTTCTACATTCCTTTTTTTTTTTTTTTTTCTCTATCCTACTCTAATCTTGGTGATCATAGATTTAGATTGAAGCCTCTTTTGATAACATCCAATTTACTTACGTTTGCATGAGTTTTTGCCTTTTAAAAGCCTCCCATTTCCTTTGAAAATAAAAATAAAATATCTTATTTATTTCTGTCACTTGCATGACATAAGCTTATTCTTTTAATTCCTTTATTTGGATAAATATAATACTATAATATATCTATTTTAAATAAAACAAAATTGTTATTAAATCTAACCAAAATATTATTTTTCAAACCATAATATATAGTATAAATAGGAAACACTTTTATTATTTATTTTTATTTAAATTATATAATACACACCATTTAAATGTAATTCGAAGCATCAATAATATTTATAAATAAATCATGAATCCGAAAAGACTTACTGTAGCAATTAAAACACATTATTTTTCTAAGTATTAAACATCAATCACTTCCATCGACTAAATAATAATGCATAGTAAGATCATTCAGAAAATGCAATATGACATGAAACTATGTGAGTGTGTGAGTGCATCGGGGTTATCCATCTGTAATAGTTCTTGCCAAGTGGCTAGAACATCTCTACCTCAACCATGTTCTCGTCTTTGACGAGTACCTGCATTCAGTCTCACTCAACTCCACCTCAATAGGTTAGTTCCCCAAAACCATAGCCAAAGCAAATCATAATGTGTATCCATAATCGTACCAATAATATTCAATTATTAAATTGACTTTAAAAATCATACATTTATAATGTTATGAAAGTTACTTGCACACACAGGGAATCACTCAAAGTAAAACAACCATAGTAAATGTTCACTAATCTAGAATAATAATATAGTCCATAAAATGAGATGTGACAATAAGGGTGAAATGAGCGGTTCAAATCATATAGAAAAATTATAGTATCACTAATAAAAATAAGAAACCACAAATTGAATATGCAAACTAGTTATTTCCTACTTCACAAAATTGTTAAAATGTTCACAACTCTATTCCTATCAACACAAATACAATATCTGGATGAAATTGCCTTAAGAGATTAAAAAGGTTTCATCCTTTGATCTCCAAATCTAAGTGGTTTCATCCTAAGACCAATGAAATAAACACAAGGCTCACAATTGTAGAAAATTGGGGGGGTTTGTTTGATAAAATTACAAAAGATGACAACTAAAGAAGCTACCTAGCTTAAATAGAAGTGACACAAATATCAACATCCCAATAAGACCAAAAATATTTTGATATTCTCCTCCACATTAGGCCCACTAAATGATTTGTCATAACCTCCTCTGACACTTGGCTATATTTAGCTATTTAAAGATTCTCTACTTACACCCACTTATAATTGTCATAGAATAATTGAGATTTTCCACCCAAATTAAATTCTTATAACTCCCCATTAATTTCCAACTCATTAATTCTCCTTGTTTTCCAAAATTACCAATTCTAGCTCCTTATTATGAGCTGTCATAAAATCTACCATAACTCTATTGAACACACTAGGATACTGAGAGGGGGGGTGAATTAGTATTCAATCAAACTTCAAATCCTCTGGAGCAATTAAAACTTAAACATTACAACATTAATATAAACATGAAAGATCAACACAATGCACATCAACACATAACACCAGATATATGTGGAAAACCCCAAAAAGGGAAAAACCATGGTGAGGATTAAATCACAATGTATGAAGCTCACTACTATAAAAATTACTTTATTTTAGGGCTACAACCCAAGGAAGCTACTACTCCTTGAAGACTTTGTTTTAGGGTCACTCCCAAGGAAGATACAACCTCTTGCATACTTTGTTTTAGAGCTAAAAACCAAGGAAGAAACTACTCCCTAAACTAAGAATGAACTCAGAAATGATTACAGTATGATAGTCCTTCTACTACTTGAAAATTGACATTGAAGCACACACCTTTAATAATTACTTTTCTACTTCTTCTGATGGGTGAATCAATTAGGCACACTCTTCACTTCCCTCCTATCACAAAAATATTTTCAAGATAAATCAGGACAACCTCTACACTTCTGCTCTTTCTCCTTCAGTTGCACATCACAATGCATATGATATTCATACTTCTACTCTTCACACTCATATTTTCATTTTTGCAATCATACTTCACCTAGACCAACTAGGTTTACAATATATACATGACATTACATTGACTTCATTACAAGTCAACCAATAGAACAAGAATATTACATTTTACAAGTCAACCAGAGATCACAAAACATGAAATATGTATATGGCAAGGCTTATTATGGACCACACGTTACTCCAGAAGGAAACACAAGCCTTGCAGATCCCAACACATGCTTAGTCCGGTCCTAAGCATTCCTTCAAGGAATAACATCCGTACACTTCACAAATTTGAATTAGGTCACCCTTAAGAAAGAAAACATGAAGCATGTAGCACATCAGTCTTAACAATCTTGGCAGTACTCATGGATGATCAAACATTGCTTGTTTTTATTTGAAATGAGTTGGTAGGACCTATACAACATCTCCAAACCTTCCTTGAATTCCACAGAACAATAACTTTGTGGCGCACATCATCAACCTTCCTTAGTCAGCCAAGCAAGAGCATAACCTAGCAACACCATCATTTCAAACCTTAGTAAGTTCTAGAGAAAGCAAAAAAATCTTGTAGAGCAACAAGAAACATCACAAGATCATCAAGACCATCTTCCATCAGTTAATGTACTGTTTCATGCCACAACAAGTTGGTGCACATCATTAGTATATGTCCTGAGAACAACTAAGCATCTAAAACTATCTGTATCACAACAGTCATTTAAAAACTAAACTTGTGAACCTCCAAACCACTTGAAACACATATATAGATGTACTCATACACATCTCTGAACATATCCTCAAAACCACATGGGAAAATATTCAATTGCGGAGGAATGCAAAGCATTCCAAATAGTCTTCATCACCACATTATACTACTAGAGCATGGACTGGAACTCTGTCACTTATATCTTTCACTACAGAGGAGCTAATGATTTAAAACTTTAGATTTAACACCTTTACATCATATTGAACTTAACTTCTGAACTGCATGTGTTGAAGGTGTTAGGACTATCCAAAATCTATTTGGTCCCATCCTATTCCATTCTCACATTTTTATCCTAGGAGGTCTAAGTCCTTATCCCATTCATAAAAATAGTCCTTTGATCATTTCCCATAGGTCCTTCCTATCATGTGCATAGGTTCAATCTTTGTACTTTGCTCCAAAATTGTGTTTTTGAACATTACCACAATACTGCAACATGTCCTAATGGTCCTTTGCGGTTGTATAGGAGCAAATGGTGATAAATATAATATTACCACATTCTCGCAAGGGTTGGTGAATGCATATGTGGGATAATGATGCTTAATAAACTCAATAGAAGTGTTTACCGCTATACCGCAGGGAGCAAAAAATACATTTGCAGGATGGCAGTGAAAGCAAAGACAAATTCAGGTACCGCGGTCCCACGGCAACTCGAAGACAGACTCGTGAGCTTGTGGTATGAAGTTTTATGCAACACATAATGGACACTGTGGTCCTGCGATAGCTTCAAAATGGAGTCATGGGCTAGCAATAAAGGGTTTCAAGTGATACATGGTATACACCGTAGCCCCATGACGGCCAAGATATTGACATGGAATGCGATAAAAGTTGAGCCAATGATAAAAGAGACACCACAGTCCCGCAATAGTCAAGTGGAGGGTTTGTGGTAATGTGGTAAGAGTTAAATGATTAACATTAATCCCGCAGTCCTGTGGAAAAAACCCTGAACAATTTGTGGCATAGTGGTGAGCATTAAATCTGACTCTAAACCAACCCCGCGGTCCTGCGATGAGATCCAATATCACTTGTAGTGTTGTGATAAAGCATTGAATGTTGAAATAAATGTCCCGCTGCCCCATGGAGGTCATTATTCATGCCAGTCGCAATACAATTATTGATGGACATGACTGCAAATACCGTGGTGTTCTTCTAGCCCTTAGATCTATCAAAATCGACTATCTATATTTGAAATGACATGAATATTGAGATTTGTCAATCTCTTGGTAGGAAGAAGAGTAATGGAAAGGTGACCAACTTCATGGATGAATAAAATCTAGAATTTCTTTGCATTTCATCATTCAAGTGAGTTTAGAGGTGTTTGGTGAAAACAAATTCAAGCTCTATGTGTGCTCTACAAACTTTAGTCAACCGGGTAAGTTAGCTTCATCAATCCCTTTGTTATAGTTGATATTCATTTTGTGTTCTTCTTTCAACTGGCTTAGTAGATTAGACAATTTTCAAAACCCTAGCCCATAGAAGTGTTAAACCATGGCTCTAAAGAAAACTGAATCTGTGAGCAAGGGAGAAGCTTTTGCTCTTAAAGAGAGGAAAAGGCCCCTCCAACTGTCTATATTGGATATCTTGCCCAACTCGGTCGATAAAGGGTATAAAAAGTTGTTTAAGGATGAGGCAGAGGGGTGCCGTGATGCTAGAATCCCCATTTCAGGTTGGAACCTCTTCTGGTATTTTTGTGAGAAGAAGGATGGACAAGGTTCTGTGGCCAACCCATGGAGAATTGATTTGGCCAAATTGATTGTGCCTAATGTATTTGTATGTGTTGGATTGCTTAGAGTACTGTCACAACACTATCATGCAACTACAAAGATAGTCAAACTACCAGATGGAGCACCCTTGGTGGTTGTGGACAGAGCTTCAATCATTGACTATTTTATGCTCAATAAATAGGCTCTTACAAAGATTAACCTTCAAAAAAGTGAAGAAGATTATACAAGGTTGAGGAAGACTCATAGGAGTGATGAACTTCCATTATACATGAGGAAAGGGGTAAACAATATAGGGGGATGCCTATTCCATCTACAACTGTAGAGCCATTCTTAGTAGATGATTTTACAGTATATTTCAAGAGAACCTATTTTGCTTTGTGTCAAGTATTGGGTATTGATGCTCAAGATAGAATGCCACTGGGCATAATGATGATGGCCATGAGGATTCAAAATATTGAGGTCAATGAGGAGTATGACTTTGCATCTTTCATTGAAAAGAAGTTGGATGACATATTGTTTCAGATAAGGGAAAACAAAACGACTTTGAATTTCAAGCATTATTCTTTATTGTGCCATTTGATATTGTATCAAAATAGGAGATAGTGGACCAGAAGAGTGGATTTGAGCATGAGAGATCAGAGAAGGCAAAGGCTACATGTGTAGTGTTGGTGCTACATTTGGGACAGTAATTGCAAGAATTGCAATTACATAGTATTTCATGATGATTTTATAGTAAGGATCATGGCCTCATTGGGATTTCTATCAACTAGGTTGTCCAGAGGAATTTTGGAAACACTAAGGACTCTTTCTTTGAAACTAGAACAGGGTCACATACACAACTTTGCTGATTAGTTCTTCCTTCCTGACCATCCTATAATTAGAGTATATGGGTGTACCCAACTACCTCATGCTTTGCCTCAGTTTGTGCCTGATAGATTGGCCTTTCTTGAATTCATGTGGCAAATGCTTTGGATGGAAAGGGATGTAATGAAAAAACAAAAGAAAGGCACATTCTTGCCTGATTCAACTGTGTTTGGTGAATTGGCTATGGGTTTAGATACATTGGAGGCATTATAGGTCCATATGAAAACAAAATATTCTTTGAAATAAAAAAAATAGAGAGGGTTTGTGATCTAGAAGGACACATGAACTTTGTTTGACAGGTCATTCTCACCAGGGCTAGGATATCCCATCAAGTTGAATTTGATGAGGATGTGATCAGAAACTACCTCACCCTAGAGGAAGTATATGACATGAAAAGGAAATGGGAAATTTTGAAAAGGATTGAGGATGACAAGAAGAAGAAAAACCCTAATTTTTTGAGATTCTTTATTGAAGAGAATGACCCATTGAAAAGAATAAATTTGATAACTAATAATTTTGAAAGGATATATGGCAAGGCAGAGAGCCAGCCTACAAAGGCTACTAATCTCCTAGTGAAAAGGTCAGTTGGAGTTGTAATTGAAGATCCTGCCCCTGATGCCATGTATGTACAAGATCCCACACTTCCTGATCAGCCACCATCAAAGAAACAAAGGGTTGATGATGTGACTCCATTGGTACCATATGAGATAATATAAGGAGTGGTTGATACTGATGAGGTGGCAAATATTTTGAGGCACATGGGTGATGATGAAGAAGTTGACCAACCCCTTGTTGGTCAGGAAATAGAGGCACACAAACCAAAGGTTAGAATGGATGAATAGGCACAAGGTGAGCCTGAGATGCAAGAGGATGAAAGAGTTGTAGCCTCATTGAGATTTATGGATGATGATGATTTCATCAATACCCCTGAATTCAAATATTTCTGGATAAAGATGAAGATGAAATAATTTGAGGAAAAGGTTGAAATAAATAAAAAGGGTGCAGATGAGTCTCAAAATGACCAAATTGTAACCCAAACATTCAAAGATTTAAAAATTGATGAGATAAAAAATGTCAACCCTCAAGAGCCTTGACAATTGGTTTTGAAAAGAAATATGTTGCTCATACCTGGCATGGAGTTGAAGGAAATTTTTTTGTTGGATCAAGTGAGAAGCCAGGATGATCCCATGATGGTTTCTAAATTTGATTTTGAGGATAGTGTGAGTGGAGTTGGGTATAACCCAAAAACTAAGAGTCTAGCATTGTGGGCTATACAAAAGAGCACAAATAAGCCAAGATTGTTGGATGTAAGTCAGGAGTTGAGAGGAATGGAAATGGTCAAGACACTCAAGGATACATCATCACTTGAAGTAGCCACACTCACCATGCATTCTACCATGTTCACACAAGCTGCTATCAAAAACATGGAGCAAAAGTTTCTTGATTATGATAAAACTCATTGAAATGAATGAGGAGGTGAAAAGGTTATATTTGGAGACTATGAAACTAAATCAACAATTGAAGGGTGGTGATTCTTCTCAAAGCAAGGCAATTGTGCCTTATTAGTCCCCTGTGCCAAAAGAATTTGGTGATAATATTGTTCCTATTGAGGAGTTGAATGTTATGAAACAAAATTTTGAGAAAGAGATTGAGAAGCTGAAACAAGTAAATGAGGCTACAAAGTAGGAGACTAAGTACAATATTTTTGGCATAATTGAAAATATTTTGGAGTATAGAGTCAAGCTAGTGGTAGATAAGATTGAGGAGGTCCACAATTGTTATTCTTCTTTGTCTCAAGAATTGGAGAAGATGAATGCCAATGTTCCAATACTTGATCCTTTGTTGAAGAAATGATAGCCAGTGCACCACACTCTGATCACTCTATGTAAGGTATTGCAAAGAAGTTTAGATGCCCCTACTAACTTAAGTCCCACAAAGAAAATGATCAAATTGATCATTGAAGAATTCCAGTATGCATCTGGTGAGAGCTAGAAATGAAATCAATGTTGGAGTCTTTTGGAACCTTCAAACATCAGTTTATCTCAGGCATACTCGGTGAAGATAAAAAGTTCAAGGAATTTGAAAAATGGAAGGATGAATGTGAAAAAATGGTTTCTCTTATTATTGAGCACTTGCAAAAGGATGAAAACTTGAATGTCCATTCTTTTAATTTGATCTTGGATAGAATAATTGCACTTGACACAGGCTATCCAAAGTTCATTTTAGATAGCAAAGGGCTCTTCAACTAAAGGTGGAAGGATCATCAATTCAATCTACTTCAAATTCAAGAATTTAAATGGCCCAGTGACTACACCATGTATCAATGGGAGCAGAAATATCTTTCAACTAAAGATTAAATAGGCCAAAACATGTAGTGGAGCAAAGTGAACATCATTCTAGCATCTTCTGGCACCAAGTCTTCATCAACAAATTTTGGACGTCCTCCTTTTTGTCTATTTCTTGTCTTATTATTTTCAAAATGTATTCAAAATATATTTGGTGGTCTTTTTGAGACTTGTCAAAAGTAAATATTGTAATAGGTCATATCAAGGGGTGGGAATATCAAAAGTCATTTTTGAATGTGAAAGGTCTAAAGCTTGTTGTTTTCTTCATCTCTATAAGAAGGAAACCAAGACCTTGGGGAAAGCTCTCTGGGAAGTTGATTTTGGAAAGAGACATTGTAAGGCCTATTCTCTAAAGCATATCAATAAAAGCAAACTGCATTTCTCTGGTGCCTGAAATCTAGTTCTCAATTCCTTGTTGAATGTTATTTTTTTATTTTATCTGGTTGTCTCCATTTTGTTTTCTCCTTGTTATTTGAATTAGCATATCAAGTATATGTCTAATTTTTCAAAGCATCCTTAATGTTTGGGTGATTTATCTAATAGGGTTTGCTCAAATAAGAATTAAATTTTATTGAATAGATCACTGTAATTTAGAGGATCCAAGTTGGATAACTAAGTAGAGCCAGGCAAAAACAATCTTGCATGTTTATGCTAGTCATAGACAATACTATACCAAGTAATTCAATTTATGACTAGAAAGTAAGCACAAATCTATTTGTGATTAGACTCCATTGCCTAGTTGAGTAAAAGGCACCTATCAATTCTTTTCCAAAATCATTTCCTTGTATTATATTCAAAATCCAATTATAATTTTCTATTGTAGTAGTAGTGTGTAGTACAAATAAAATAACCTATTCAAATCACATGCCAATATGAAATAAGTTAAATTGGATGATTTAATTGATAAAGTTTCATAAAATCCATAATCTGCTTATAATCCACCAACTAATTTGAGGAGTAATTGTTCATTGGTGAACATTTAAGGTAATACCCACCTAGGCTAAGTAGAGCCTGAAGTGTAGGGAATTCTAATCATTTTGATTGATTCCATCAGTTGGCCAAATTAGTTGCTTAACCTAATCATAAATCCTAGCATCCTTTTAGGGTTTTGCATACTGCAAATTTGAGAACCAACAAATTGGCGACTATGCTGGGGAGTTGCTTATAATAAGCAAAGAATTCAAATTCTTGGAGCTTTAGAAGACCAAAAGATAATTTTAGTACTTTCCTCTTTTTCAAAAAGGAGGTGACAACTCTCGACATAAATCTCTGAAGATTTGAATTGCAAAATAAAGCAATTTGATATTACAACTTCCAATATGGATGGTAGAAGATTTCAACAAAACTTGAATAATAAGAATCAAAAGTTTGTGGATAAGAATAAGGAAAGTTCTAAACCTCTTCCTACTACAAGTGCATCCACTGGTGATGGGATAAATTTAGTGAATGAACCTGTAATTTCAAAAATCCATGACAATCTACAAAGCAATCAAATGAATGTCTCATCACAGCTTTACATCATATACTATAGCCCTATGGTTGAAATAAAAGTACATAATAATGAGTGGTTTAAGCCAAGAGATCTGTTCAATATTCATGAATCTCAGAAGGAATTTGAAGACCGCCTAGAAGCAGGAATGAGGTATAATGAGGCTAAAAGAGACTATGAGCAAAGGATGGCACAACAGTATGTTGAAATCTCACAAGAAGGGTTCATAGAGAAAATGCCCAAG
This sequence comes from Cunninghamia lanceolata, assembly GCA_027924645.1. NCBI lineage: Eukaryota > Viridiplantae > Streptophyta > Pinopsida > Cupressales > Cupressaceae > Cunninghamia > Cunninghamia lanceolata. The sequence continues at coordinate 16,099,617 of BSBN01000193.1, forward strand.
ATGGTATGTTTTTCTGATGCTAATGTTGTTTCAACCTCAAAAGGAAAATTAACTGACCAAGGTTAAAATGAAAGGTGGGGTGTCCGACAACAAAAGTTGAAAGGATCAAGTTGATAAGAAGATAGCAAGAGTTGGAGCAAAAGTTGCTTCAATTGAATTCTTAGCCTATTACAAATGCATTACAGCATAGACCTATAAACAATCAAGGTACATGTAGAAACACAACTGGTCCTTTGGTGTCGTAGGCAACTCACAATACAAGTGGAAGGCATGGAAATGGAAGTAATGCTCCACATGTACAACATAATATTCATACAAGGCCAGTCTCAAATCCTGCAAATATTCCAATGGTATCTCAGGGAAATGCTTACCATGTTCCTCTTGGCCAAAGAATTCAAAATCAAGGATATAATCCATATGTAGGGCAATACCAGTACCAATATCAAGCTCCACATCATAATGTATGTCAACATGTATCATCCTAGAGGGATGCATCATAATGTGCAAGGTAATGTGAATCCTAATGCAGGGATTAACTATAATGTGCATCCAGGAGTGTACCAACAACCTCAACAACAAGGACCTCAGTACCATCAGTATCAGCCTCATCAGAGGCAAAATCCATTTGCAAGAGGGACAATGAATGTGGATAGATTCAGACAGATTGACTTTTCAGTATCCAGGGATATCCAAATGACATTGACAACAAGGTAAGGAAAGGAATACCTAAATTTTCTAGTAATAATGCTATCTCTGGAGAAGATCATATAAGACCATTTGAAAATGTCATGGATAATTTTGAAGTTGAACATGAAGATGTATATATGAAATTGTTTATGCAATCACTAACTGATGATGCAAGGGATTGGTATAGAAATTTGCCTGATGCTTCAATCAGTTCTTGGGTTGAATTTAAAAGGGTGTTCAAGGAACAATATGGTGATCATTCTGGTCCCAAATTTGCTTTGCATGAATTGACAAATATTTAGAAGAATTATAATGAGTCTATGGCAGATTTCAATACTAGATTCATGAAGGTGTTTAATAAAATTCCACATCATCTAAAACCAACAAATCCAATGTGCTTGGTCTTCTATTTAAATGCTTTTAATCCTAAAACAGGGTATGAGCTCAGAACAAGAAATCCTCCAGTTCTTACCAAAGCATTCAAGGCTGCTTTGAATATAGAAAATAATAGGAGGGCTTCAGGGAAAATTGGTGGAAGAGACGAGGTCAGAATATTGCAAAATCCTAAGGCTCATCCAAATAGGCAGCCAAAAGAAGAAGACAAGAAAAGGTTTGGAATGCTGTCAAGGATTTATCATATAAGGTGACAAGAAATGAAAAAGGAATACCTTGTGATAAATCAAATTATCCTAGAAATGAAAGACCAAGGTTGCATGATATGCCCTATAGGACAAATTAGAAAGATGGGAGGCCTGTGGTTGAAGGTCAAAAGCAAAATGTCAACAGAGATACACGTGACCCACTGAAGAGACATGGGGCAAATATGGTAGATGATACTCCATGGTGTGTGCCATGTAACTTGCCTCATTCCCCTGATTATTGTGTGGTTGCATAGTCAATCAAAGAAAATGAGATGCCATATAATTAGGAGAGAGATGAGCATACTATAAATATGTTAGCAGTCAGGCCCTATTAGGTTGAAAGGGATTATTCTTCTTCAGAAGGGGATGGATCAGAGTATGATGCAAATCATTAGAGGTACAATAGTCATGTTGGCCAATAAGAGGTATTCTCTGATCAAGAGGATAACAACATAAGAGATACTCAGGTCTGCTTTGTAAAGTCACAATCAAATCAAACTCAATTGAGAAGGCCTACTAAAGAAGAGATAAAGACACTTACAGTTGCTGCTATAGCACAAGCTAGGAGCAACTACAATCTTAGAAATAGAACTATCAATGCTCATCAAGGTGTGCTAGGGAGTTTGTTCATGAAGAATCCACAAGATGATAAGAAGATTGCCCTAGAACCTCGAAGGGATGGTAAAAACATAAATACCCAGAAGATTACTCAAAAATATGTCCCTAGAGATATAGATAAGGCTAATCAAAATAGGATAAGTAATGATCCCAAGCAACAGATGATGGAGGAAAAGAAACTTCTTAAAGAAGAAGTAAGAAAAATAGAACCTCTGACAGGTATGCCCTCTTTTGATATTACTTAGGCTTTGTCTCAAATCAAATTATCAGTTCCATTAATGGAGATGATGAAAATTGATGAGTATAAAAATAATGTTATGAAATTGATTCCAAACATGCCAAATAAGCTTGAAGTTCATGATAAGGGTCACAATGACTTAGAAAAGAATAAGAAACAAGTGAACAATGTCAAAGGAGAAGCCATGAAGACTCATAAGATCTACTTGGGGACTACTTTGACAAAGAGTCCATCCCAAGTTGATCCTTTTTATATCACATTGTTGATCAATAATAAGTTGGTGAAGAATTGCATGATAGACTCAGGAGCTGCAATAAATATCATGCCAATGGCAGTTATGAAGGAACTTGGTATGTGGGTTGATTCCACATAAGGAAAATGTTATACCATGGATAACAGATCAATTCCTGTCATTGGTATTATGAGGGATGTGGAGATAAATCTTGCTACATATCCTGAAGCCACATATAAGACTGATATTATTGTAGTTGATATTCCACCATATTATGGCATGTTACTATCAAGATAATGGACTGCTATAGTAGGTGGAAATGTTCAATTAGATCTTTCATATGCAACCTTACCTATGAATGGGAAAGAGGTTAAATTATGCAGAGAACCAAGATCTGAGCAAGTAGTAGAAAAAAATGATCCTAATCAAATACATTACTTTTGTGATGTTGACTTGGGAAATTTTAGGGTTGAACAATCACAGCCTCAACTACAAAATAGTGATCCAATTGGCAATGATGTTCAATTGGATAAAGATGGTGTCTAGCAAATGTATTTTGATCGAGCCTGCAACAAATAAGGGAATGGAGCTAGTGTAGTTTTTATTGCACCTAGTGGAAAAACCTTCAAATATTCATTTTTGTTATCATTTGAATGCACAAATAATATAGCAAAATATGAAGCATTGTTATTGGGTTTGAATTTTGCTGTCAAGAATGGGATCAAGCTATTGACTATATATGGAGACTTTGAGCTAGTTGTATCACATGTGAGATCCAAATATGTCACTAAAAATAAAAGGTTCAAACAATACAAGCATGCTGTATGGGATACAATTGAACTCTTTGATGCATTTTTGATGCAGGAGCATCCAGTGGTGTAAGGGCAATCTTACATCACCCAAAAAGAAGTTAATTCAAAATCATTGTAGTTGTTTTCATTTCTTTCCATAATTAGTGTTTCTGGTTCCATAATATCTAGAATAATGATGTAGGACTTTCAGTTTTTCCAAAACTGCTAAAAATAGCAACCTGCCTGTTTTGGAAAGTCTACCTGCTATTTTTGGAAAGTTTGCAGTTGGGCACGGATTGAAGCAAAAACTTGCAGAAAGTTACTAAATGGAAATATAAGACCTTTGGTGAAGGAATCAGGCAAAGATCATTTTTGAGCTGAAAGATATTAAAGTTTTTATTTTCTGAAAAGCCCCTAAAAATTTCTGAAATGAGATATGAGGCACTAAAACTTCCCTAAACATCCCAAAAAGTTGATAGAAATCCATTTACAAATTTTCGGTATGATAGTTCACATCACGAGCTTTCCGGTGCCTAAAACGGTTCGTCAATCAGACACCTGGATCAAAAGTTATGCTTCCCGGAAGTTTACCTACTTTTATAGGGAGTTGTAAATCTCGAAATTTAGCGAGAGGCCACCAAAAAGTGTTATTTACGACTATTTTGGGGACCCTGGGCAGTAGTAGAGTTAAGGGGGCAAGTGTAGAGTCAAGAATAGGTAGGAAAATAGAAACCCTAGCTGATTTGGGGGTTATGGAAGGCAAAAGATTCTAGAGCCTGGTGATGGTAGCTGTAGTGTGTTGCAACCTGTGGAGGACGGATTCCTCTTATTGTAATTAAGCTTCTGTAATGTAATGAGTTGTCTAGATCAATAAAAGAAAGTTCTATTCTCTGTGTTCAATTTTTGTTATTGTGTGTTTTATGATTTACCCCCTTCATCAAGTGGTATCAGAGCAAGGGTTCTTGAGTGTGTAGATAGATCGCCGACCGTGAGGTAGTTTGCACCAGGACCTGAGGTTGTGGGTTTGTTGCAGAGACCGGGATGCCTCCATGAAGAAATTGTGTTGGGAGGAATACTTTGACAAAAGAGGGTTTTAGAGCCCTGCAAAGGCAAATCAATGCATTACAAGAGGAGCTATGAAGAGGGTTTGAGCTGAGGATAAGAGACAAAAGTGAAGATGAAGCTGAAGAAGAGCTATCTGAGGAAGAACAAGAAGCTGCCGGAGATCCTGCAGAAGTTAGGTTGTTGAGGGCTATTTCAAAGATCGGAAAGAGGCCCAGGATCGAGGTTTCTACATATTCTAGGGATTTGAACCCAGAACAGCTTATTGATTGGATTAATGACATGGAGGAGTATTTCGAGTATGAAGTTGTGGAGGACCCAGATCGGGTCAAGTTTGCAAAAACAAAGTTGAAGGGCCATGCCAATATTTGGTGGAAGGAGGTCCAACTAGAGAGGAATAGAAGAGGAAAAGGAAAGATCACCAGATGGGATCGGATGGTGGAGAAACTAAAGAAGTAGTTCATTCCTGTGGATTATGAGATGGAGTTACTGAAGAAGTTGCAAGGACTGAAGCAAGGTAACAAGTCTGTTAATGAGTATACAGAAGATTTTTATAAGATCACTATCAGGACAGGCCATGGAGAGGCCAACAAGGAGAAGGTGGCCCGTTACATTAATGGGTTGAGGCTGAGTATTCAAGAGGAGCTGAGCCTAGTCAGAATGACCACCATAGAAGATGCATACCAGTTTTCCCTGAAGGTGGAAGAGAAGCTGAATAAAAGATTTGACAGCAAGCAAAGGGGAAGAGGTCAAGGTGGAAGGACTGGTGGGAGGCCCTATGGAGGCCATAATGAAGATTAAAAGAAAAGTGAAGAAGCTGGCACCAGTCGAAATCAGAGAGGGGATAACGCCTACCGCCCTCGTGACCAGAACAATGGTGAGCAAAGAGAAAGAGGAAGAGGTAGACCTGGGCAAGGACCCAGAAGAGGAGGTTTTAGAGGAACCTATTTCCAATGTGGGGAAGAAGGGCATCAAGCATACGAGTGTCCGCAACATCAAGGAAGGACAAATAGAAGACCTAAAGGCAATGCACGAGTTGCACATGTAGATGAAGATGCACATTCTGAGCATTCTGAAGATGCTGAAAGGGGAGAAACCCTATTTGTTAGAAGAACCTTGCTGAATGAGGAGAAAGAACCCAATTAGAGTAAGAGTTTATTCCGCACAAGGTGCAAATGTGAAGGTAAGTGTTGTGATATTATTATTGACAGTGGAAGCACTGATAATCTTGTTTCAGAGGAAATGGTTGACAAGTTGAAGTTGACAAGAAGAAAGCATCCGCATCCATATCAGATTGCATGGTTGCAGAAGGACCATAGAGCTTTGGTCAATGAGCAGTGTTTAGTGAAGTTCAAGATTGGTGATTACCATGATGAGGTGTTGTGTGATATCATACCAATGGATGCATGTCATATGCTGTTGGGGAGGCCGTGGCAGTATGATAGGAGCGCTGTCCATGATGGCCGTGCAAACACATATTCCCTAACAAAGGATGGAGTTCGTCATAAGTTGAAGCCCTTGAAGGAGGTGGAAGAAAAGGTATGTAGTATTGCCAAAATTTGCCTGGTAGATGGCAGGAAATTTTTGGAGGGTATGAAGCATGAGCGTCATTGCTTTGCATTGATTCCTAAGATTAGTCAAGAGAACTGTGAAGATGTACCAGCAGAAGTTTCAGATATGTTGGAAGAGTTCCAGGACATTATCTCTGATAATGTACCAGAAGGTTTGCCACCAGTAAGGAAGATAAGTCATCAAATGGATTTGATACCAGGAGCTAGTTTGCCTAACAAGGCAACCCACAGAATGACCCCTGTAGAGAATGAAGAGCTGAACAGACAAGTTTAGGCATTGTTAAGGAAGGGATTGATAAGGGAGAGCCTAAGTCCATGTGCGGTACCTACAGTACTAGCACCAAAGAAGGATGGAGAATGGAGGATGTGTACAGACTCTCGAGCCATCAATAAGATAACTATCAAGTATAGATTTCCATTGCCAAGAATGGATGACATTATGGATTGTTTGAGTGGAGCCAAGTACTTCACGAAAATTGACCTGAAGAGTGGGTATCACCAGATCCATATCAGAGAAGGAGATGAATGGAAGACAGTCTTCAAGACAAAGGAAGGTTTGTATGAGTGGTTAGTCATGCCATTTGGGCTAACCAATGCACCGAGCACATTCATGCGGCTCATGAACGAGGTATTGAAAGAATTTTTGGGAAGTTTTGTTATTGTTTATTTGGATGATATTTTAATTTTTAGTAAGACTTGGGATGAGCATCTGATGCATATCAGAAGAGTTCTAGAGAAGCTTAGGGAGGAGAAGTTGTTGATTAATCTAAAGAAATGTAGTTTTGCAAAGAACAAGTTGGTATACCTGGGATTTGTAGTCTCAGAAGAAGGTCTTAAGATGGACCCAGATAAAGTAAGGGCTATCATTGAATGGCCTACGCCAAGGAGTACAACGGAGGTAAGATCCTTTCATGGTTTGGCAAGTTTTTAAAGAAAGTTTATCAAGAATTTTAGTAGCATTTGTGCACCCCTAACTGAGACAATGAGAGGGGATAGAAAAGAGTTTCGATGGACTAAAGGAGCAGACAAGAGCTTTGATACATTGAAGCAGAAAGTTGTAGAGCAACCTATTTTGGCACTTCCAGATTTCAATAAGGTATTTCAAGTAGATTGTGATGCTAGTAGTAGTGGTATAGGAGCTGTTTTGAGCCAAGAAGGTAAGCCCATTGCTTATTTTAGTGAGAAGCTTAATGATGCCAAGAAAAAGTATTCTATTTATGATTAGGAGTTTTATGCAATAGTTCAGGCTTTGAAGAAATGGAGACATTATTTGTTGCCAAAGGAGTTTGTTTTATATACTGATCATAAGGCTTTGCAGTATCTTAATAGTTAAGGAAAGTTGAACCAAAGGCACTTAAAATGGGTTGAGTTTTTATAGAGCTATACTTTTGTTTTGAAGCACAGGAGTGGGAAGTCCAATAGAGTTGCAGATGCCTTGAGCAGAAGGCAAAATTTGTTGACAGAAATGAAGATAGAGGTTGTTGGGTTCGATGAGCTCAAAAGTTTGTATCCTGAGGATCCAGATTTTGCAGAGGCCTAGAAAACTTGTTTGGAACCTGTTACTTTGGATAGGACAAGATGGTTGGATTTCATAATCCAAGATGGCATGTTGTTTAGAGGAAGCTAGTTGTGCATTCCAAGGAGTTCCATGAGAGAGAACCTGATTAAGGAGAAGCATAGTGGAGGATTGGCCAGACACTTTGGTTGAGATAAGACCATTGCTATTGTTGGTGAAAATTATTATTGGCCACAGCTGCAGCAGGATGTGAGGAAGTTTGTGCAGAGTTGCAGAGTATGTCAGATGGCAAAAGGAACAAATTAGAATACAGGGTTGTATCAACCATTACCTGTACCAGAGAAGCCATGGGATGATATCAGTATGGATTTTGTTCTTGGTTTACCAAGGACACAGAGAGGACATGATTCCATTTTTGTGGTGGTGGACAGATTCTCGAAGATGGCACATTTTATTCCTTGCAAGAAGACTAATGATGTTGTTCATATTGCTGAATTATTTTTTAGAGAGGTGGTGAGACTACATGGTCTACCAAAGAGCATAGTTTCAGATCGAGATACCAAGTTCATTGGTTATTTCTGGAGGACATTATGAAAGAAGTTGAAGACAGATTTGAAGTTTAGTTCTGCACACCGTCCATAGACTAATGGATAGACCGAAGTAGTGAATAGGAGTTTGGGGTAACCTGCTACGGTGCTTAGTAGGAGATAAGCCCAAGGGATGGGATTTGATTTTACCACAGGCAGAATTTGCTTACAACAATTCTGTCAATAGGAGTACTGGTAAATCACCATTCCAGATTGTATATGGAAATAGTCCAAGAAATGCTTCAGAGTTAAGGAATCTAGATAAGGGAGAAAAGACAAGTGCCGAGGCTGAAGACTTTGCAGAACATCTAAAGAATTTGCATGAAGAGGTGAGAAAGCACATTAATAAGATGAATACTCAGTACAAGGCTAAGGCAGATCAGAAGAGGAGGTATAAGGAGTTCCAGGTAGGAGATGAAGTCATGGTTCACTTGAGAAAAGAGAGGTTCCTAATTGGAACATACAATAAGTTGAAAATGAAGAAATTTGGACCATGCAGAATCTTGAAGAAGCATGATTCAGGCAATGCATATGAGGTAGAGCTGCTGAATGGGATCAATATTTCCCCTATTTTCAACATTGCTGATTTATCAGAATATCATGAAGGTGGAGCAGAAGATGGACCAACAAAAGCGTAGTGGAGTATTCCAACATCTACTTCAATGGACGAGATAGAAGAGATCTTGGATAGCCGTGTGGGAAGAAGCACTCGGAACAAGCAATATGAAGAATATCTGGTAAAATGGAAAGGAAGGCCTATTGAAAATTCCTCTTGGTTATCTAAGGCAGAGGTTGACCGTTTGGGTTTCCCTCACATAAACATCTGAGACGTGACAGGGTCACTTCTCAAATTACCCTGGGTGTCTGATGCAGGAGCATCCAGTGGTGTAAGGGCAATCTTGCATCACCTAAAAAGAAGTTAATTCAAAATCATTGTAGTTATTTTCATTTCTTTCCATAATTAGTGTTTCTGGTTCCATAATATCTAGAATAATGATGTAGGACTTTCAGTTTTTCCAAAACTGCTAAAATAGCAACCTGCCTATTTTGGAAAGTCTACCTGCTATTTTTGGAAAGTTTGCAGTTGGGCATGGATTGAAGCAAAAACTTGCAGAACGTTACTAAATGGAAATATAAGACCTTTGGCAAAGGAATCAGGCAAAGATCATTTTTGAGCTGAAAGATATTAAAGTTTTTGTTTTCTGAAAAGCCCCTAAAAATTTCTAAAATGAGATATGAGGCACTAAAACTTCCCTAAACATCCTGAAAAGTTGACAAAAATCTGTTTACAAATTTTTGGCGTGATAGTTCACATCGCGAGCTTTCCGACGCCTAAAACGGTTTGTCAATCAGACACCTGGATCAAAAGTTATGCTTCCCAGAAGTTTACCTACTTTTATAGGGAGTTGTAAATTTCGAAATTTAGCAGGAGGCCACCAAAAAGTGTTATTTATGGCTATTTTGGGGACCCTGGGCAGTAGTAGAGTTAAGGGGGCCGCAAGTGTAGAGTCAAGAATAGGTGGTAAAACAGAAACCTTAGTTGATTTGGGGGTTACGGAAGGCAAAAGATTCTAGAGCTTGGTGATGGTAGCTGTAGTGTGTTGCAATCTGTGGAGGACTAATTCCTCTTATTGTAATTAAGCTTCTGTAATGTAATGAGTTGTCTAGATCAATAAAAGAAAGTTCTATTTTCTATGTTCAATTTTTGTTATTGTGTGTTTTATGATTTACCCCCTTCATCAATTTTCAATAGATTGGGTGGATAGGTCAAAGAATTTGATGGCTGATTTTCTTGCCAATATTGCTCTAAGAAGAAATGATATTACATTTACTGGTGTCTCAGAGGTATAATTTAAGACCAGACCTTACATTCTTGACAATATATATAGTTGGCAAGTTTTTAATGATGATAAGGATCTGTTGAATTTCCTACAATGTGTAGATAAGTATGAAGCTCAAGAAATAGACTTCAATGCTTTTGTTGAGAAGGTTGATGGTAAGGACACTGTTTTTAGTTAGGAAGTTGTACAATTGAAAACAAACAAAATTCCAAAAGGTCTAGTGTCTTTGGAGTGTGTTTTTGATGGAAATGATAGGTCAACCCTGAAGCAAACACCAGTTCATCAAGATGATCTTGAAGAGGTGAATCTTGGCACTAATAATTCTCCAAAGATAGTGTATATTGGCAAGAAAATAAGTCCAAAAATTAGGGACATGCTCATAAGCCTACTAAATAAATACAAACATGTATTTGCATGGTCTTATGAAGATTTGAAGGCTTATAGAGATGGCCTATTTTAGCATGAAATCACATTGAAGCCAGATGCCAAACCTTTTAGGCAGAGACAAAGACCTATCAATCCTATTTTGGAACCAAAAATGCAAGAAGAATTGATGAAGCTTAGGGATGTTGGTCTAATCAAACCTATCAGGCATTCTTCTTGGGTTTCAAACTTGGTACCAATTAAAAAGAAGAATGGTGATATACAATTGTGTGTTGATTTTTGGAATTTAAATATCTCATCACTGAAAGATAATTATCCACTCCCAAATATGGAAGCTATGTTGCAAAGGGTAATAGGTTGTGAGCTTCTTTCCATGATGGATGGGTACTCTGGTTACAACCAAGTCAAGGTTAAGGAATTAGAGCAATACAAAACTACCTTCACTACACCATTGGGCACATATGTGTAAGCAAGGATTCATTTTGGTCTCACAAATGTTGGTGCCACCTTTCAAAGAGCCATGTATGTTGCATTTGTATACCTAATCAATGTTATAATGGTTGTATATCAAGATGATTTGACAACATATTCAAAGAAAGTAGAGGATCACTTCTTACATTTGGAAAAGATATTTATAAAGGCACTAGAGTATGGCATATCATTAAACTATAAAAAGTGTCAGTTTGCTATCACAAAAGGTAAGCTACTTGGGCATATAGTCTCCAAAGAAGGTTTGAGAATTGACCCAGAAAGGGTTGCTGCAATTGATAAGATTCCCATCCCAAAGACAGTAATAGCTATCCAATCATTTTTTGGGCAAATAAATTTTATGAGAAGATTTATCTCTAATTTTGCTGAAATTGTTAAGCCCATTGCAAAGATGTTGAAAAAGGGATCAAAGATTGACTAGACGTCAGAAGTAGTTAAGACATTTGCATCAATCAAGAGGGTGATAAAAGAGGCTCCAGTCCTAAAATCTCTTGATTTTGGTATGTCATTCCAATTTTTTTCTTTTTCTTCTTTTCATACCATTGCTACTGTCGTGTTGCAGAAAAATGAAGGGCATGAACAACCAATATCATTTTTTAACAAATCACTTCAAGGAGCTAAGTTGAAGTATGATGCCACTGTGAAGCATATGCTCTTGTAAAGGTAGTTAAAACATTCAGACCCTATTTGGTAGGGGCACAGGTGACTGCCTATGTACCAAATGCAACAGTTAAGGATGTCCTTGTAGAAACAGAAGTCACAAGAAGAAGGTGTAGATGGATAAACATAATTCAAGAATTTAATATTGATATCCAAATCACCAAACTTGTAAGAGGACAAGGTTTAGGAAAGTTAATGGTTGAATCAAATTTGGAGGCTGCACAGGTATGTAAACTTGAACAAGAAGAAGGTATGGTGTCAAGCACTGAACATACACCCTGGTACACAAATATAGTTTAATACCTCGGATACATGAAGTGTCCAGATGGTTTGAATGAGAATCATAAAAGAACACTAAAGCTACAAGAGTCTATGCATGTATTCATGAATGGTGATTTGTTCTAGAAAGATAAAGATGGTGTTCTCCTTTTTTGTCTGGATCAGGGATAGGTAAATAACATTCTGAAGGAGATGCATGATGGTGTATGTGGTGGACATTTCTTAGCCAAAACCATTACACATAAAATATTGAGAGCAGGCTATTATTGGTTGACTATTTTTACTGATGCTCATAGATATGTAAGGAAATATGAAGCATGCCAGAAATTTTCTGGTAAATCAAAATATCAAGGTGCTTTTCCTTTAAGGCCCATGCAAATTGATGCACCCTTTCATTAATGGGGTATTGATTTCATAGGTGAGATAGCTGATAAGTCCAGTGGTGGGCATAGATGGATTCTTACTGCCACTAACTACTTTACTAAATGGATTGAAGCAATTCCAACTAAGCAAGCTACTAGTAAAGTAGTCATAAATTTCTTACTAGAAAATATTATCACTAGATTTGGAGTTCTTGTAAGAATTGTTAAATAGACAATGGTATGTGTTTTAGATCTGATGAATTCAAGAAATCATGTGATTCTTATGGAATAGTTATATCATATGCCTCTCCATATCATCCTCAACCTAATGGTCAAGCAGAATCAAGTAACAAGAGGATCATAAAGATAATTAAGAGGATGCTTGATAACAATAAAATGGCATGGGATTCAAAGCTAAAGATTGCATTATGGGTAGATAGAATCATAGTGAAAAAGGCAACTGGCAAGTCAACTTTTGAGTTGGTCTATGGAGCTCAAGCAAGAATTCCAATACATAATCTTTTGCATGTATATAAATTCATATTGCAGGAGGATATTTGGTGCAGTCACAGTAGGAGGGTTCACAGAATGAACTATCTGGACCGTGCAACAAGAGTAAGCACAACTAAAACAACTCAAAGATATGAAGCAAATGCAGATTCAATGATTTAGTATAACATAGAATTCAAATACAATCAGGCCGGCATCATGCGGGCTTATAACTAGGGCTCAAAGGCCTGATTACAAAATATCACAAGATATAGCTTTGAAGTTCCTTTGCAAAAAACCTAAACTATGAACTTATGCGGATGATCACCACTTGATAACTACTTTCCTAAGGATCTATTACATCAATATATATTATCTCTGAAACTATAGATTCCTCTGTGTCAGCCAAGGAAGGTCACAAAATCCAATGAAGAGTTGTAACGTGCGAACACAGATAGGTCAGACCTAAATGCATAGAACATATCTACAAATGAATGGAAAAGCATGTGGATCTTTGGGGAAGGTCAGCCATGAACCAAAGATCATTGGATGATGTGTCATTAAGCTCTGCAAGTTAAGGAATGCTCTGCAAGTCTTCTCCTTTAGCTAATTGTTTGAGATAGTTAGAATGCTTTGTTCTAAGAAAATAGTTGATCTTCTGATAGTGATAACTTTCTGGTAACTAATCCAAATGCTCTGAATTCTAGATATGATGTAGATGAATGAATCTAGATGCTAAGTCCATATCCACAAGATGTGAAATGCAACTGCGGCAGAATACATACCAAAATACAAAAACTGCTTTTGACTGAACTTCCTAAACTGAAATGGAAAATGAAAAGAAACAAACTAAAATGCAAACAAACTAAAATGCAAATGTTTTTGGTTGATGCAAGATTTCTCTTGAACTAGGGATGCTCCTGCATCAATATTGATGTGCTTGAGCCAATGGAAGAGAGGATGGAGCAATTGGCAGACTTGGATGAAATCAGGGGCCAAGCACAAAAGCAAAATGAAAAGATGTAGGTACAAATGAAATATCTTTTTGATAAAAAGGCCAAGGACCAGAAGTTCCAGGTTGATGATATGGTCCTTATGTGGAACATGTTGGAACAATGCAGATAACTGAGAGGGGGGGTGAATCAATTATTTTATAACTTTTCTTTTTCTTGCTTTCTTTTCTTATCTTAACATTTAGTGCTCTATTAAAACATGGAAGCAAAGACAACCATAAGAACTGAAAATGAAATCAACACATAACACAATGATTTTTACGTGGAAACCATGTTAAGGGAAAAACCACGGGGTGACTAACCCAAGATTGTATTCTTTGTTAAAAGAATAAAGAGTACAAATTTGGCACTTGCCAATTAGGGCTCACTGCCCGAGCACACTGCTCACAAGAGACTCATTATCTACAAATACTTACAGATTGTACTAATGAGTTTGAACTAATAAACAACATCCACATATGCAAGAGTTTGGTTCCAGTTAGGCTCAGTATACTGATCTAGCACATTTCATTCTTCCTCGGTGTAGTATCTCTCCTTTGTCACATTACGGGCTTGGAGTACTATCTTTTCACTTCCTTCTACTCTTCTTCACACTTCCTTTATTCACATATTCATCACACATACTTACATGCTGGAATCCATCAGGTATATATATCCACATCAAGGATTTTCATCAACTTTCTAGTTGGCAACAAGAACACTCAAGATATTTGCAAGTTATTGATCTATCGGCTGAATCCATGCTTGATTTGTGATGTGTATCAAAAGCTTGAGCATAGAAGTCATTAATCATGTCTGCCAACAATGTAAAATGCCACAAATTTCTTGATCAACACCTTTTGCACATCTGGATTGAAGTCTGATACTCTACCGATTAGTTCTTCCTCTATCTACTCTACCTGACTGGAACCCAACACTCAGATGCTCATATCTTTTTCATGCTTTATCACCGGAGGCTAAATCTCTGGGATATAATAGTCATGATACACCCCTTGACTTGTCCAAGTCTACAACTTACTGAGTTACACCATCTAAGAGATCTGGACCTGATTGTCAGACCTTGTTACATACTCTATTCTTGTTCACTGGACCAAAACAATCTTCAATCTAACTTCTGGTATAGGCATACTATGTACTGTGGATGTGTGGGATAGACTTTGTTGCCATCAATGACAACACTTATGAAGCCACACAGTTTCTCTTGCCAACAATCTCCCCCTTTGGCATTGATGGCAACACTTAGTGAAAAATGGCTAAGTGTCGCAGTAACTCCCCCTTTGTTGGGTTCCTCATTTTTCACTATTCTTCACTCCCCCTTTGACATCAATGGTAAAGGGTGGAATCCGCATGCCAAAATTTTGCAAAAAAAAAATTGTTCTATACATGGCCGCATAAGTATATACAAATCATATGTTATACTTAAGTATATCCGCAAAGGTTGTCTTCAACTAGATGATTTCTGTGGCCCAACTCCTCTTCATTCTATCCAAAATGGAGATGTGTCCACTTAACAAAAATGTATATGCTTCTGCTCTCCTTAAGTCTGTTGGATCACTGGTCTGGATTGTATTTTGTGCCTCTGTCAAGGCATCATGCATTGCCTCTAACTTAGGGATGATTATCCTTCTAAGCTCACCCATTCTATCCATTATGTTGTTTTTCTCCTTAACCAATTCTTTAATTTCATTTATTATAGCAAAAGCTTGATATTCATGATTCACCAAAGAGGTAGTAAGGGGATTAAAATTCTAAAATAAGCTTGATAGTTTTCCTTCTTGTTCTTTCACTTTCTTTTCAATGTCCTCTATCACTTTGGGCCAAGTTAAACAAAATTTGTAAATGTCCCCACAATCTTTAAGAGTGTTTTCAAGGATCTTTATGCCAATGCCCAAGGTTCTTCTATCATCAGTAATTAGCCCTTGTACTTCATTGAACCTCTTTCCTAAGAACTCCTTCCAGACCTTAGTTTCTACATATTTCCCTAAGGATTCAAAATGAGTGTTAACAAAATTGACTAAGTTTTTCAGATTACCGGATGGAGAGACAGTAGGATCCTTTTGATATTTTGGCATAATCTTCTCCAGCATCCTAGATGCAATCTCCAACAGCTCACAGTCCTCCATATGAGATTTTAGAAGTTTCTCTTTTGCTTTGGCTTGAGCAAAAGATGCTATTTTCATTGTCTGAACCGGAGAGAGAGAGTCAAAATTTGGTGGCCCTTGAAATAACTCAGGTTCATCCAGCTCCATTACTTCTTTGTCCAGGAAGTTCTGTACTATCTCTATGGTGTCTCTTGCTGACTCTACTTCCTTCCTTTTGGGGTCATTCAAACTGACTGGTTTTGATAAGTTATCATTAATCTTTTCTGCTTGTTCTTCTTCTTTTCCCTTATCCTCTTTTTCTTGATTCTTCTTTTCTTCTTTTCTACCTTCCCCTTTAGCTTCAGTGTCTGGAATGTTTGTCATGGCTGCAATGGGATCCAGAGGAGAGATATCACCTGTGTTTGCTGCTTCATGAACTTCTTCTGCCAGAACAGAGGAGTCTAAGTCCTCAGAAATTTCTTCATTTATTTTCTTTAATCCTTTGACATCCTTGTCAGAAGGTTCTTCATTAATATCATTTAATCCTTCAACATTCATGGTAGAAGGTTCTTCATCTATTTCCTCTACAATAGGAAGATTGAATCTCTTCAAGGCATTCTAGAGGATATCTTTTGATTCACTTGCTACTTGGTTTGTTTCTCCAAGCATGAGTTTATTCATTCTCACCTTACTCCGGAACTCATCCTTACAATCCTTGAAAATCATGTCCATTTGTTTTGGATTGATAGAAGGGTAAAGTTGTATCATTATTTGCTCCCAGATTTCTAAGTCTTTAACCTTTACATTCACCTTTCTTTGTTCTAATACTTCTTCTAGGCTTTTTGGAATTAATGAAATTATTTCAATGAATGCTTTGTTATAGATATTCAAATACCTTACAGTAGCTTCCTCCATAATTCTCTTGTCAACATCATTGTATTCATCATAGAGCTCTCTCATTGGCTGCAGGTTCCCATCCACAGTAACTACCTTGATGATGTCATCAATGGAAAGAGTGGGCTTTTCAACAAATTCCTCTGCCTTCTCTTCCTCATTTCTGCTAGCAGAGAACTTTCTGGATGTTCTCTTCTTCTTCATTTTCTTGATTTCTTCATCTGATTTTGTTTCTTCATCATCCTTGTGGATTGTATATGTCCTTGTGGCTTTGGTCTTCATCCTCTTTTCTCCTTTTCTGAATGACTTGATCTCTGGTTTGGTAGATTTTGAGCTTTTAGAGGTGACAGGAGCAGAGCTTTTGGAGGATCTAGTCTGAAAGGAGGTTTGCACAAGAACACTTTCTTTCTTTGCTTCTTGCTTTTCTGTCTCTGCCTTCTCCATTTTCTCTCTGTTAGCATCTACAACCTCCTTTGATATGCAAAATCTTTTGGCAATTTCTTCAACTTCTTTTCTTACTTTTCTCTTCATCTCAGGCTGTCTTAACTCAACATGTATCTTTATGTTAGCTTTTCAAATGTGTCAAACCTTTTTGCTTCAGTGTCCTTAGGTTGGCTCAGTAGATGTTGAATGTGTAGCTCCAAAATTTTTTCATCAACATCATAGCCCATAGGCATTATCCATACAGTTCTTGGCTCAACTCCCTCCATTAGGCATTGATTAGTGTCAACCATGAAACAAACTGTATCTTTGTATTTATCAACTATTGTTTGTGGTATTCTTTCTCTGGCATGCATCATGCTTTGGAAATTCTTAAAGTAACCCTAGAGGGCTATGTTTTGTGCTTGAGCATCACCAAGTCCATACATGTAATCTCTGATCTGAATTGCAATGGGTTTATCATTTTTCCAGACCCAACCATTTGATCCAGGCAGCTCATTCATATAATAGAAAAATAGACACAGAACTAGACTACCATTTTTAAAGGAATTTTTCTTATCCTTTTTGATCTTCTGCAAGTTCTCCATCAGCTGATTTAGTAGAAGCTCACACAGATCATAATCTGTATTTTCCCTTAACATTTGATATGCAACATAGATTATTGTACCAGACACATAATTCTCCCTTCTTGAGTGGTAGATTTTGTAGCCAATTATCATTAAAGCAAACTTGACATCCAGATCTATGATGTCATCTATCGTCATTGCCCTTTTGTCAAATTTTGATCCAGTGGCTTCAGTTACCGTTTGGTTCTTCATAGATTTGAGTGCAGGTAACCCATGTGATGAATGTAGTCTAGTCACTGGCTTGATGGCATCTTTAGTTATCTTGAATGGCCTCATTATCCACATAAAATTATCATGCATCCTACTTCGAACATACCAGACCTAGACGTCTTCTGCAAAAGATGGAAAATGTATGCAATGTTCGAAGTGTTTATCCTGGAGAGTCTTGAATTCAGGTTTGAGTTCAAAATTTTCATCTATTAACTATTTGTGATAAATGTTGATCAACTTTGAGTCCCCAAAATCTTTAATGTTTGCATGGATATAAACCCTAACGTCTTCTACATGCAAGACTCCATGCGGAATCCCAGAAAATGCACCCAAGGGATCAATTTCTAGAGATTTGTAAGGGTGTTTCTTGAATTTTGGTCTTGGCCTATTAGAAATATTGAGAACCATTGGAGTAGCCATTTTTGCAAGAGATCCAGAGAGAGTTTTCAGAAGGGAAGTACCTTTTCACGATTTAGGGTTTGGAGTAGAAATTGGAGCGATTCTCTAGTTGAATTCGATCTTCAGTTGAACTTAAGAGAATTGTAGGGTCTTCTTTGTAGATCTCTTCTTTTCTTCTTCTTCATGAGTGCAAGTGTGTAAGTAATGAGTGAAAAACCCCTTTTATCCTTTCGTAAACCCTAATTTCCTTTTGTAATAAATGCACAACTTAAGTCATCCGGTTAGCCTGTATTTGAGAGATATTTTCTTGAATCAATGTGTGGATCTTAAAATCATTACCTATGAGGGTTGACAAGATATCTTCACCCTTTTCAAACATCTCATAGGTCCGCAGATTAAATCATTTCAATTTTGGATCGTATCGGATCTATCTGTGAAATTCTTCTTTACCAGATAGCTGCCAATATAGGATCTCCTCATAACTTGCCTAAATCTGCATGTGGATTTGCCAAATTTTGACTGGATGACTTTCAAGTGAATCTCCTCAAACCCTTTAAAACATAACCTCTTATTCTGACTCAATGTGCTGAATTTAGGCACTCACTAGCTGGCTGGGGGAAAATGATCTTCTCTGTAGCTCCCCCTAAGCCAGAGCTTACCTTTTAGTTTTCGAAAGGAATATCAGCACTGGATTCTAGTGTGGATCCATCCCCAGTATTTACTATACTCTTCTTTACCCAAATATTGCTCATCTCCTTTTGAACTTCCTCCGCATTCACTTTACCTTTGCCCTTATCTTGTTTCTGATCATGTTCCACTGGACCTTTTCTATCCTGATTTCTGCTTCTGCAGAATTTGGTAATATGACTGGATCTATTGCAATTGTAACATACAACATTTCTTTGCTTATTTGATTGATATCCTCTTGATCTACATTGATTAGCCATATGTCACATTCTATTGCATGCAAAGCATCTACCATTCAATGAATTGTTTATTTGCATATTTCTACATCTATGAGATTTGTGACCATACCTTTTGCAATTAAAACATTGTTTAGAGAAGGATGGATTATTCTGATTCATTCTCCTCCTACACTAAGTTGCTTTATGACTGAAATTGTTGCAATTGAAGCAATATCCATTGAAAGATGGATATCTTTGGGCATTTGGTTGCCTTATCGGAGGTCTTCTAGGCCTGTTTCTTTGATTTCCTGATCCAGAGTTCTTCTGACTAGATCCAGAGCTTTCACCTTTCTCATTTCCTAAGCCATGCTTATCATCTACCCTCTTTTGGCTTTCAAGGAGAACTTCAAGTTAGGCTGAGCTTATCTTGAATTTTTCTTTGTATTCATTTACAGATTGAAGATCTTGTTTGAGAGAATCAATCTGGTTCTCAAGTTGTTCTTCATTGTATCTGGCTTCCTCAAGATCAGATTCAAGATGTCTGATTATTCTATCCATTTTGTGACAGTCCTCTATTTTCTCCTTGAGAGATTGTTTCAGGTTATCTTCAGTCTTTCTTTTCTCTTCAATTTCTTGGGTGAATTTCATAACTCCTGATTCTATTTCACGTCTCACCATAATGACTTCTTTTGAAAGTTTTTCACATAGCTTGGTTTTTTCATTCAGATCCTCATCAATATTATTGACTTCATTCTAATTTGCTAGTTTCTGAAGTAATTCCTTTCTCTTTTTCATAGAAATACTAAGTTTCTCTTTCAACTCATTGATGAAATCATCAGCTTCCCTAAGTTGCTCTCTCAAATTATTGACCTCAGAGTGAGATTTCTCAAGATCATCTAGGGCAGATTGTAGTTGTTCTTTCATACCATATTCATCCATTGAGATTCCTGGATCTTCCTCAAGCTGTTAGACTTTTCAGAGGAACTTGGCTCTGATACCAATTGTTGGAACAATGCAGATAACTGAGAAGGGGGGCGTGAATTAGTTATTTTATGACTTTTCTCTTTCTTGCTTTCTTTTCTTATCTTAACATTTAATGCTCTATTAAAACATGGAAGAAAAGACAACCATAAGAACTGAAAATGAAATCAACACATAACACAATGATTTTTATGTGGAAACCCTGTTAAGGGAAAAACCACAGGGTGACTAACCCAAGATTGTATTCTCTGTTAAAAGAATGAGTACAAATTTGGCACTTGCCAATGAGGGCTCACTGCCTGAGCACACTGCTTACAAGAGGCCCACTGCCTACAAGAGACTCACTGTCTGCAAATGCTTATAGATTATACTAATGAGTTTGAACTGATGAACAACATCCACATATGCAAGAGTTTAGTTCTGGTTAGGCTCAGTATACTGATCTAGCACATTTCATTCTTCCTCAGTGTAGTATCTCTCCTTTATCACATTCTGGGCTTGGAGTACTATCTTTTCACTTCCTTCTGCTCTTCTTCACACTTCCTTTATTCACATATTCATCACACACACTTACATGCTAGAATCCATCAGGTATATATATCTGCATCAAGGATTTTCATCAACTTTATAGTCAATAACAAGAACACTCAAGATATTTGCAAGTTATTAATTTTTTAGCTGAATCCAAGCTTGATTTGTGATGTATATCAAAAGCTTAAGCATAGAAGTCATTAATCATGTCCACTAACAATGTAAAATGCCACAAATTGCTTGATCAACACCCTTTGCACATCCGAATTGAAGTCTGATACTCTGTCAATTAGTTCTTCCTCTGTCTGCTCTACCTGACTGGAACCCAACACTCAGATGCTCATATCTTATTCATGCTTTATCATCAGAGGCTAAATCTCTGGGATATAATAGTCATGATACCCCTCTTGACTTATCCAAGTCTGCAACTTACTGAGTTACACCATCTGAGAGATCCAGATCTAATTCTCAGACCTTGTTACATACTCTGTTCTTGTTCACCGAACTAAAACAATCTTCAATTTGACTTCCAGTATAGGCATATTATGTACTGTGGATGTGTGGGATAGACTTTGTTGCCATCAATGACAACACTTATGGAGCCACATAGTGTCTCTTGCCAACAAAACATTCAGAGTCAAGAGAAGGTAAAGCATAGAAAATTTGAAGCTTTGTGGCTGAGATCTTTTGTCATTATTAGAAAATGTGGTGAAGATTCTTATTACTTGCAAAACATGGTGGGTGAGAGTCAGGAATTGCCAGTGCATGGACAATTTCTAAAGCACTTCTTTTCTTAAAAGAAGATAAAATTCCATGCATAGTAGTTTAGGTTTCCCCAATTTTGGTTTTCTTTGTTCTGTACAGTTTTGTGTTTTGGTCTGCCCCTCAGAGAAATGTTTTGGATCCTTGCAATGTCTAGTTAGCCATTCATCCCCAACAATAGCCACTATTAGGACTGTCCAAAATCCATTTGGTCCCATCCTATTCCATTCCCACATTTTTATCCTAGGAGGTATAAGTCCTTATCCCATTCATGAAAATAGTCCTTTGATCATTTCCCATAGGTCCTTCCTATCACATGCATAGGTTTAGTCTTTGTACTTTGCTCCAAAATTATGTTTTTGAACATTATCTCAATACTACAGCATTTCCTAATGGTCCTTTGTGGGTGTATGAAAGCTAAGGGTGATAAATATACTATTACCGCATTCTTGTAAGGGTTGGTGAAAGCATATCCAGGATAACGGTGCTTAATAAACTTAATAGAAGTGTTTACTGCTATATTGTAGGGAGCATAAAATACATTTGCGAGATGGCGGTGAAAGAAAAGACAGGTTCAGGTATCGCAATCCCATAGTGACTCCAAGACACACTGGCAGGCTTGCGGTATGAAGTTTTGTGCAACACATAATGGACACTATGGTCCCGGGGTGGCTTCAAAATGGAGTCGCAAGCTAGCGGTAAAGGGTTTCAAGTGATACATGGCATACACAGTAGCCCCGTGATGGCTTAGATATTGACTTGCAGGAATGCGGTAAAAGTTGAGCCAATGATAAAAGAGACACCGCAGTCTTGTGACAGTCGAGTGGAGGTTCTGTGACTATGCAATAAGAGTTAAATGATTAACATTGATCCTGTAGTCCTATGATAGCAACCCTAAATGGTTTGCGGGATAGCTGTGAGCATTGAATCTGACTCTGACCCAACCCTGCAGTCCCGCAATGAGATCCAATATCACTTGCGATGTTGCGGTAAAGCATTGAATGCCAAAATAAATGTCCTACCACTCCACTGAGGTCATCATTCATGCCAGTGGGAATGCGGTTATCGATGGATGTGACTACAAATCTTGTGGTGTTCTCCTAGCCCTTGGTCTATCCAAATCGACAATCTATATTTGAAATGACATGAATACTAAGATTTGTCAATAAGAGTAATGGCAAGGTGACCAGCTTCATGGATGAATAAAATCTAGAATTTCTTTGAATTTTATCATTCAAGCGAGTTCAGATGCATTTGGAGATAATGAGTTCAAGGTCTGTGTGTGCTCTGCAAACTTCAGTCAACTGGGTAAGTCAGCTTCATCAATCCCTTTGTTAAAGTTCATATTTAGTTTGTGTTCTTCTTTCAACTAGCTCAGTAGATCAGACAATTGTCAAAACCCTAGCCCATAGAAGTGTTAAACCATGGCTCTAAAGAAAATTGAATGTGTGAGCACGGGAGAAGATTTTGCTCCTAAAGAGAGGAAAAGGCCCCTCCAACAGTCTCTGTTGGATATCTTGCCCAACTCAGTTGATAAAGCATATAAAAATTTGTTCAAGGATGAGGTAGAGGGGTGTCATGATGCTAGAATCCCCATTTCAGGTTGGAACCTCTTTTGGTATTTCTATGAGAAGAAGGATGGACAAGGTCCTGTGGCCAACCCATGGAGACTTGATTTGGCCAAATTGATTATGCCTAATGTATTTGTAGATGTTGAATTTCTCATAGTGTTGTCACAACACTATCATGCAGCTACAAAGATAGTCAGACTGCCAGATGGAGCACCCTTGGTGGTTGTGGACAGAGCTTCAATCATTGACTGTTTTATGTTCAACAAATAGGCTCTTACAAAGATTGACCTTCAAAAAAGTGAAGAATATTATACAAGGTTGAGGAAGACTCATAGGAGTGATGAGCTTCCATTATACATGAGGAAAGGGGTAAATAATAGGAGGATGCATGTTCCATCTATAGTTGTAGAGCCATTTTCAATAGATGATTTTGTAGTATATTTCAAGAGAACCTATGTTGCTCTGTGTCAAGTATTGGGTATTGATGCTCAGGATAGAATGCTAGTGGGCATAATGATGATGGCCATGAGGATTCAAAACCCTAAGATCAATGAGGAGTATGAATTTGCATCTTTCATTGAAAATAAGTTGCATGATGGATTTTTCAGATAAGGGAAAACAAAACCCCTTTGAATTTCAAGCATTATTCTTTATTGTGCCATTTGATATTGTATCAAAATAGGAGAAAGTGGACCAGAAAAATGGATTTGAACATGATAAATCAGAGAAGGAAAAGGCTACCTATGCAGTGCTGGTGCTACATCTGGGACAATAATTGAAAGAATTGTAATTACATAGTATTTCATGATGATTTTATAGTAAGGATCATGGCCTCATTGGGATTTTTGTCACCTAGGTTATCCAGAGGAATTTTGGAAATGCTAAGGCCTCTTGCTCTAAAACCAGAACATGGTCACATGGACAACTTTGCTAATTGGTTCTTCCTTCCTAACCATACTATAATTAGAGTATATGGGTGTAAAGGGATGTAATGAAAAAACAAAAGAAAGGCACATTCTTTCTTGATTAAACTATGTTTTGTGAATTGACTGTGGGTTAAGATACATTGGAGGAGTTGTAGGCCCATTTGAAAACAAAATATTCTTTGAAATAAAAAATAGAGAGGGTTTGTGATCCAGAAGGACACATGAACTTTGTTCAATAGGTCATTCTCACCAGGGCTGGGATATCCCATCAAGTTGACTTTGATGAGGGTGTGATCAGAAACTACCTCACCCTAGAGGAAGTATATGACAGGAAAAGGAAATGGGAAAATTTGAAAAGGATTGAGGATGCCAAGAAGAAGAAACCCCCTAATTTTTTGGGATTCTTTATTGAAGAGAATGACCAATTGAAAAGAATAAATTTGATAATTGACAATTTTGAAAGGATTTATGGCAAGGCAGAGAGCCAACCTACAAAGGCTGATGAGCTCTTAGTGAAAAGGTCAGCTGGAATTGTAATTGAAGAACCTTCCCCTAATGCCATGTCTATACAAGATCCCATACTTCCTGATCAACCACCATCAAAGAAACAAAGGTTTGATGATGTGACTCAATTGGTACCAAATGAGATAACAGAAGGAGTGGGTGATACTGATGAGATGGTAAATATTTTGAGGCACATAGGTGATGATGAAGAAGTTGACCAACCCCTTGTTGGTTAGGAAATATAGGCACACAAACTAAAGGCTAGAATGGATGAACAAACATAAGGTGAGCCTGAGATGCAAGAGGATGAAAGAGTTGTGGCCTCATTGAGATTTATGGATGATGATGATTTCATCAATACCCTTGAATTCAAAGATTTCTAGCTAAAGATGAAGATGAAAATTTTGAGGAAAAAGTTGAAATAAATAAAATGGGTGCACATGAGTCTCAACATGACCAAATCGTAACCCAAACATTCAAAGAATTGAAAATTGATGAAATAAATGTCAACCCTCAAGAGGCTCAACAATTGGTTTTGAAAAGCAATATGTTGTTCATCCCTGGCATGGAGTTGAAGAAAATGTTTTTGTTGGATCAAGTGAGAAGCCAGGATGATCCCATGATGGTTGCTGAATTTGATTTTGAGGATGGTGTGAGTGAGTTGGTTATAACCCAAAAACTGAGAGTCTAGCATTGTGGGCTACACAAAAGAGCACAAATAAGCCAGGATTGATGGATGTAAGTCAGGAGTTGAGAGGAACGACAATAGTCAAGACACTCAAGGATACATCAACACTTGAAGCAACCACTCTCAGCATGCATTTTGCCATGTTCACACAAGTTGATATCAAAAACATGGAGCAAAAGTTGCTTGATTATGAAAAAACTCAAATTGAAATGAATGAGGAGGTGAACCGGTTATATTTGGAGAATGTGAAACTAAAGCAACAACTAAAGGGTGGTGATTATTCTCAAAGCAAGGCAATTGTGCCTTATCAGACCCCTGTGCCACAAGAAACTAGTGATAATACTATTCCTATTGAGCAGTTGAATGCTATGAAATAGAATTTTGAGAAAGAGATTGAGAAGCTAAAACAAGTAAATGAGGCCACAAAGTAGGAGACTAAGTCTAAGATTTTTGGCATAATTGAAAAGATTTTGGAGTACAAATTCAAGTTGGTGCTAGATAAGACTAAGGAGATGCACAAATGTTATTCTTCTTTGTCTCAAGTGCTGGAGGAGATGAATGCCAATGTTCCAATACTTGATCCTTTGTTGAAGAAATGGCAGCCAGTGCACCACTCTGATCACTCTGTGTAAGGGATGCCAAGAAGTTCAGATGCCCCTGCTACCTTAAGGCCCACAAAGAAAATGATCAAATTAATCATTGAGGAATTCCAGTATGCATCTAGTGAAATCTAGAAAATGAAATCAAAGTTGGATTCTTTTGGAACCTTTAAACATTAGTTTGTCCCAGGCATACTTGGTGACGATAAAAAGCTCAAGAAATTTGAAAAATGGAAGGATGAATGTGAAAAAATGGTTTCTCTCATTATTGAGCACTTGCAAAAGATGAAAATTTAAATGTCCATGCTTTCAATTTGATCTTGGAAAGGCAAATTGCACTTGACACAGGCTATGCAAAGTTCATTTCAAATAACAAAGGGCTCCTCAACAAAAGATGGAAGGATCATCAGACCAATCTACTTCAAATTCAAGAATATAAATGGCCCAACGACTACACCATATATCAATGGGAGCAGAAATATCTTTCAACTAAAGATTGAATAGGCCAAAGCATGCAATGGAGAAAAGTGAGCATCATTCTAGCATCTTCTGGCACCAAGTCTTCATTAATAAATTTTGGATGTCCTCCTTTTTGTCTCTTTCTTGTCTTATGCTTTTCAAAATGTATTCAAAATATATTTGGCAGTCTTTTTGAGACTTGTCAGAAGTAAATATTGATGCGATTGTTAATATGCCAGCTCCTAAGAACATATCTCAACTTTATAGCTTACAAGGGAAGATATAGGCCATTTGCCAATTTTTGTCACAACTCGCATATAGGACTTACCCTTTTACTCAATTACTGAAGAAGAATTCAAAATTTCAATGGAATTCTAATTTTCAAAAGGCTTTAGAAGATTTAAAGAGTTATGTAGCTAATCCTCCTATTTTATAGCCTGCTATTGCTGATAAGCCTTTTCTTTTATATACCTCAACATCTAATAATGCTCTCACAGCTTTACTAGCACAACATGATGTTGAAGGCAAGTAACGTGTTGTATATTACATTAGTTGAAACTTGCTTGATTATGAAGTGTGATATACCATTATCAAGAAGCATTTCTGAGCTTTAGTGTTTGCAACATAGAACCTTAGACATTATCTCTTAAATGCTAAAATACATGTCATGGTGAAATTCGACCCCTTGAAACATCTTTTCGCTAAATTTGACTTGTCAGGTCATCTTGCTAAATGGGTGATGTTGTTAACTAAATTTGATCTCAAGTTTATCTCTCAAAAAGTGATTACATGACAAGTGTCAACCAACCATTTAGCCAAAGAACCTTCACCTTTCACTATACAAAATCACAAAACATTTCTTGATGATAAATTTTAGCTATTGATAAGGATAATAAATGGGAATTATATTTTGACGGATCAAGATATCAAACTAGCTTTGGTACTGGTGTTATACTAGTACCTCCTGCAGGTAAGCCAATTCTTGTCTTACCACCTAAACTTCTCATGCACAAACAACATTGCTTAGTATGAAGCTCTTATTGTAGGAATTTATTCCGCTTTGGCTTTGGATATCAAAAACATCACTATATATGGTGATTCACAACTAATTGTAAGACAAATAACTGGATCATATCAAGATAAACAATACAAGTTATCTCAATATCATGATTTTGCTTTGTCTCTATTAAAGTAATTTACATCATTTTTAATTTATACTATTCCAAGGAAAGACAATCGACATGTGGATACAATGGCAAGCACAACTTCCCTTATATCCCCTACTAATTCACCCGATGAATATACTTTTATCATTCATAATCTTAAGACAATGGTAGTAGAAGATGCCATAATTGCAAGTGCTGATCTCTATTGTGATACAAGTTATGATGAATGGTTCTCCCATATATTCAACTATTTGGGCGATGGAACCATTCCTAACTCAAAATCTAAGAATGTGCGAGTTTGTCTATGGAAACTTAGCATGTTACATTATCTTATCTAATGTTTTGTATAGATGAAGTTATAATGGTGTCCTTCTCCGATGTCTAAGTAATTCGGAGACCCTGATAGCTTTAGAAGAAGCTCACTTTGGTGCCTATGGAGGGCATTTTGGAGGAAAATCATTGGTACAAAAGTTATTATGAATGGGATATTATTGGCAATATACAGAACAAGATTCCTTTGCATATGTCAAGAAATGCCCACAATGTCAACAACATAATCATCTAATCTGAGCACCTTCCCAGGAACTTCATGCCCAAGTTTCACCTTGGTCATTTTCTGTTTGGGGCTTGGATTTGATTGGTAAAATTTATCCACCTTCCTCTCAAGGATGTACTTTTATTATCACCACTACTAATTACTTCACGAAGTGGGTTGAAGCTATTCCATTTGTGATCCACGACTACTAACGTAATTTGTCACTTTATACATGATAACATCATTTCTCGATTTATACCTTACTCCCTAGTTTATGACAATGGCACATCATTTAAGAACAAGGATGTGAAGAAATTTCTTGAAAATTATCATATTCAACATCACTTCTCTATACCTTACTATCCTTAATCAAATGGCCAAGCAGAAGCTTCAAACAAGGTTATTAGACAAATTTTACTAAAAAGTATTAATAAACATAAAAAATATTGGCATACTTAACTATCCTATGCATTATGAACTTATAGAACAAGTATTCGTATGGCTACTAGGAACACACCATATAATCTTGTCCATGGCGTTGATGTGATAATGCCTTCAGAGTTAGAACTTCCTTCATTGAGAGTTTCCCTAAGAGACATTATTGATGATGATATAGAACGAGAAAAGAGATTACAACAACTTCAGATGCTTGATGAACGATGTATAAATGCTCTCAAGTACCTTAAGGCCCATCAAAAGAACATACAATGATTGTACAATGAATGTGTAATACATCATTCATTCGACGTCAGAGATTTGGTACTTTATGAGAATCAACACAATGTGAATGCACCTCCTGGAGAAAAGGGAAAGTTTAACCCTAATTGGCTCAAACCGTATGTAGTTACTGAAGCCTTTGGATCATGAGCATATAAATTAGTTGATGAACAAGGTATGCTACTTAAATAACCTATTAATGCAGTGCAGTTAAGGAAATTCCATGCTTAAGATTTGCATGTTAAATGTTACTTTATAAAGCAAATTTATTACTTAGATTAGCTTCAATTTCGACAAGATATGATTATTTTGTCATAATTCATTTAACATTACATCTTTTATTTAGTTAATCATTGTCGTATCTTGCATAGACATGCTTTATTAAGATCACCTTTGTATTAACTAATATAGCATATAATTTTGGTTATATGTGAATTTTGTTAATCACTGTGCTTTTTACTATATGTTCTACAAAGAATTGTTTAGTATATCATATTAGCATTAATTACATTTCCATTTAGGCATTTAACATTTCTGAACCCAATAATTGCAGAGAATTTAAGGAGAATGCCTTGGTCTGGCATTACTATAAGGAAGGAGGAGTCACCCCTTTCCTTGAATGTTTGAATGAACACGATGAAAATATGTCTATTCAATTTGCTCAGTCTTGGGAAAACCGCAAGGTACAAATTGGGAATGTCAACTTTGTGGTCTCTGAGAATGACATTGCTAAGACTACGGGTCTCTCTCCAAAGGGAACGAAGATGCAGAAAAAATCTAGGGTTTCAGATGTTCAGAATCAGAAATTATTTCTTGGCAAAGGAGAGGAGTTGGTGCCTTACCAAGGTGGCTTTGAAAGAGCTCGTCTTCCTAAACTGTGGGCTAACATGTGTTACATGGTGATGAAGTATTTCTCCCTTGAGGGCCGTTTCACCAGGTTGTATCACTACCATATCCCTTTATTGAATCATTTTAGAAGGAATGCCACTATTAGTTTCCCTTTCTACTTGCTTTCTTCTCTTGAACACTCTGTGCAACATGTTAAAAAGACTTTGCTAAAGAAACCTGATGAAAAGCCTATTCCTTTACACCAAGGGCTCATTCATCATTTATACCAATTTCACTTAGCCCTGTCTCCTCCTTCCTCTCTTCAACCCTCTGGTCAGGATACCCTTGCCTCTGTGAAATCGAGTCTTGCTACTCCTAGTCAGCCCCTTGTTGGTGATCCTTACTCTAGTATTTCTAAGTCTTCGACCAAGAGTGTTCAAAACCCTCCCTCGAGATTTAAATTGAAAGGTAAAAGATGTCTCTCAAATGTGGACATGGAGGCTAACATTTTGAAGGATGATATTGGGATTTTTGGGACCCAGATTAAGCAAAGTCAGGGTGGGGAGTGACCCTTATGGAACCTTAAAAAAGGTAAAACAAAGGGTAAATTTGTTATCATTCGGTGGTTTGGTAGAATTGTTGGCAAATGAGCTCCCAAACTGAAGCTGATTGACTATTCGAAAAGCAATTCAGAAGCCTCTACCCATGAGGAGGAAGATCTCAAGACTGATGTTCAGGAAATTGCTATTGAAGATTCTAGTGGTGAAGAAGAAATTGATGGGTAGGGCATTCCTGTGGAGGTCTTTGAAACTAAAGATAATGTTGGGGTTCATAATCCTATCCCCATTGGTGACTATGTGGGTGTTAGTGATATTACTGCCTAGGCAAAAATGACTGATATTGATGAGGACATTGGGAAAGATATCCACTCTGTTCCCACTTCTGTTCCTATTGATCCTAACAATACTACTCAAGATGATAGGGAATAAGACAATACTGAGGAAACTAATGATGCTGATGATCTATCTCAGCTAAAGGAATGGGTGGAGTTCCTTGAAAATAAGGTCTCTTCTCTTGGTAATTTCATTTGTAACATGTTATGTAAGACTGCTATGGACAATCTCTCTCTTCTTCGGGAGTAGGAGGCTCTCATGCATGGAGCTGATAATGACAGGGTTAAAGAACTAGATAAAATGCTGGAGTTTCTTTCGAAGGGAGAGGAGAACATCTCTTCCTAGTCTTTCTTTGCTTTCTATTTGCTATCCTTTTACTATTAGTAACTTTTTGCTATCTATCAGCCGTATGTAAGATGTCGGTGGTTGTTTTGGCTCTTTTTGTTTTCTGAGCCTTTTTTGCCCTTTTTGGGTTCTATTCTTCCTAGTTTTGGTATTTTTGAATACCCTTTTTCTTGAATAATGGTCTGGAACTTTCAAAGTTTCCAAAAGTTTCCAAGAGAGTAAAAAATAGCGAGACTTACTATTTTTAGTAAGTTCTTCAATTGAGCTTTGGTTGACCTAAAATTTTCCCAGAAGGTGTGGAATAGCTAAGTCAACATCTCAGGTGAGTTTCATCTCAAGATCATATATGGATCGCAAGATATCAAAGTTTCTAGTTTTTGAAACTGCCGAAAAAATTTTCAAACTCAAATACCAGAATCAAAACTTCTCTAAATGTCAAAAAAATTGGGATAACCAGCATAGCGGGTTACAGGGTGATAGATCTCTTCGTGAGCTTTTTGAAGCATAAAATGGTTCGTCAATTGGATACCTGGATCAAAGGGTATGGCCTCCAGAAGTTGGACCTTTTGTTTTGGGAAATGTAAAAACATGTTGGACACATAAAAGAGCTATAAAGGGGAGAGTTACACATGTTGTGTTGGCAAGAGACACTATGTGGCTTCATGAGTGTTGTCATTGATGATAACAAAATCCATCCCACTCATCCGCAACACATAGTATGTCTATACCAGAAGTCAGATTGAAGAGTGTTTTGGTCTGGTGAACAAGAACAGAGCATGCAGCAAGGTCCAACAATCAGGTCTGGATCTCTCAGAGGAAGTATCTCAGCAAAGTTCAGACTTGGGGAAGTCAAGATGAATACCATGACTACTACATTCCAGAGATTGAGCCTCTGGTGATGAAAGAGTGAAAAGATATGAGCACCTAAGTGTTGGGTTCCTGTCTGGCAGAGTAGACTGAGGAAGAACTAACCGGCAGAGCATCAGACCTTAATCCAGATAAGAAATTGATTGTGATCAAGTTTCTTGAGTGATCATTCATGGTTGGCTGACATGATTAATGACTCCTATAACTATCTTTTTGATATGCATCACTTAGTAAGCATGGATTCAGCTGACAGACTAGAGTTTGGGAAAATCTTGAGTATTCTGGATGCCGACTAGAAAGATGTTGAAACCCTTTGTGCGGATATATATACCAGATGGATTTTGATGTGAGGATGTGTGTGGTGTGTGATAGTGTGTGAAGAAAGGTAGAGATAGGTGTGGAAGCAATAATACAAGTCCGGTATGTGACAGAACAACAACACTAAAGGAGTGGAAGAATGAAGTGCAGTAGATCAATTTATTGAGCCTAATCGAAACTGAAACTCAACATATGTGGATGCCTTTGATCAGTTCAAACACCTGGTTACTTTCTTTATACCTTGTAGACAATGAGTCTCTTGTAGGCAGTGAGCCTCTTGTGAGAAGTGTGCTTGGGCAGTGAGCCCTAATTGGCAAGTGCCATTTTGTACTTCTTATTCTTCTAACAGAGAATACAATCTTGGGTTAGTCGCCCCGTGGTTTTTCCCTTAATAGGGTTTTCCATGTCAAAAATATTGTGTTATGTGTGTTGAGTTTATTTCTGCTTCCATGGTTATGTATGCTTATATGTTTTGATGTTGCACTAATTGTTAAAGAAGAACAGAAAGTTAAAATATTTAAGATAACTGATTCACCCCCCCTCTCAGTTATCTACCTTGTTTCCAACAATTGGTATCAGAGCTAAGTTCCTCTAGACAGAGCCTAACAGCTTGAGGAAGATCTGGGAATCTCAATGGATGCATACGGTATGAGGGGTCAACTTCAGTCTGCCCTAGATGATCTTGAGTAATCTCACTCTAAAGTCAATAACCTGAGGAAAAGACTCAAACAAGCTGATGATTTCATAAATGAACTCAAAGAAAAACTAAGTATCTCAATGAAGAAAAGAAAGGAACTACTTCAACAAATAGCAAGTCAAAGTGAAGCCAATGATACTAATGAAGATCTAAATGAAAAAACCAAGTTATGTGATAAGTTATCAAAAGAGGTCATTATGGTAAGACATGAAATGGAATAAGGAGTTATGAAATTCACCCAAGAAATTGAAGAGAAAATAAAAAGTGAAGATAATCTAAAACAATCTCTCAAGGAGAAGTCAGAAGACTACCACAAAATGGATAGAATAATCAGGCATTTGGAATCTGATCTTGAAGAAGCTAGAGACAATGAAGAACAACTTGAGAATCAGATAGACACTCTTAAAAGGGATCTTCAAACAACAAATGAATACAAAGAGAAATTCAAGATAAGCTTTGCTCAACTTGAAGTTCTTCTTGAAAGCCAAAAGAGGGTAGATGACAAGCAAGGTTTGGGGTATGAGAAAGGGGAAAGCTCCGGATCTGGTCAAAAGAACTCTGGATCAAGAAATCCAAGGAACAGGCCTAGAAGACCTCCAGTAAGGTAACCAAATGCTCAAAGATATCCATCCTTCAATGGATACTACTACAATTGCAATAACTTCGGTCATAAAGCAAATCAGTGTAGAAGAAGAATGAATCAGACTAATTCATCCTTCTCCAGATAGTGTTTTAACTACAAAAGGTATGGTCACAAATCTCATGAATGTAGAAATATGCAAATGAACAATTCATTCAATGGTAGATGCTTTGCATGCAATAGAATGGGATATATGGCTAATCAATGTAGATCAAGAGGATATCAGTCAAATATGCAAATAAATGTTGTTTGCTACAATTGCAATAGATCTGGTCATATTGCCAAATTCTACAGAAGTAAGAATCGGGATAAAAGGGATCCGGTGCATCATAATCAAAATCGAGACAAAGGAAAAGGAAAAGCGAATGCGAATGAAGTTCAAAGGGAGATGAACAATATTTGGGTAAAGAGAAGTACATAAAATGTTGGGGATGGATCCGCACCAGAATCTGGTGCTGATATTCCTTCCAAAAACTAAATAGATGAGCTCTGGCTCAGGGGGAGTCAAAAAGGAAAACAAATTCCCCCAGCCAGTCAATTGGTGCCTAAAATTGGCACATGGAAAGTTGCAGATTAAAGGGTTCTTAGAGAAATATCTAAATAAGCCTTGGTAAAGATATGTAAGATCCACAAGAAGTTTTCAAGAGGTTAAGCATTCAAGATTGATTTGGTTTAACAGTCATCTGGTAAAAGCACGATTCCCATAGTTAGATCCGGTATGATTTAAAATTCAAATATCTCGATCTGCGGATAAATGGAATGATTGGAGAAAGATAGATAGATTGTCAATAATCACTAAGAATAACTCTAAGTGCATCTCAGTGATCTGAAAAGATCTCTCTGGACAAGGAGAACAAGACAACCGGAATAACTTAAGTTGTGCATTTATTGCAAAATGGAATTAGGGTTTGCACAAAAATAAAAGGGGTTCTTTTGTTCATCATTTGCGCACTTGCATTCGAGAAGAAGGAAGAAAGAGCTCTGCAAAAAGATTGATTCAACTCTCTCAAGGATCAACCGCAGTATTTGATTCAACCAGCAATCTTTTTAGCTCTTATCGTGAACCCTAGAAGTGTAAAAGGTATTTTCCACTCTTGAATATCTCTCTCTGAATCTTTTGAAAGATGGCTACTATAAATGTTGCCAAAATCACTGATAGACCGCACCCTACATTCAAGAAACGCCCTTACAAATCTCTAAAAGTTGATCCTTTAGGCGCCTTCTCTAGCATTTTGAATGGGGTTTTGCATGTAGAAGATGCTAGGGCATAGATTCATGCGAATATTGAGGAATTTGGGGAATCCAAGCTAATGGATATCTATCACAAGTAGTTAATAGATGAATCATTTGAACTCAAACCTTAGTACAAGACCATTCGAGACAAGCATTTTGGACATTGCATCCATTTCCCCTATTTTGCAGAAGATGAATGGGTCCGATATGTTCTGAGCAGAGTGCATGACAACTTCATGTGGTTGATGAAGCCATTTAAGATCACAAAAGATGCTATTAGGGCGGTAACTGGATTGCACTCATCCGGTGAGTTACCTACTCTCAAATTAGTCAAAAACCAAACTGTAAGTGAGGCTACCAGATCAAAATTTGACAAGAGAGCAATGACAATAGAAGATATCACTGATCTGGATATCAAGTTTGCCTCCATGATAATTGGCTACAAGATATATCACTCCAACAAGGAGAATTCTGTATTCAGAACTACAATTTATACTACTTATTAGATGCTAAGGGAGAATGCAGATTATGATCTTTGCAAGCTTCTTCTGAGCCAACTGTTGGAAAACTTGTAAAAAATAAAAAAGGACAAGAAGAACTCATTCAAATATGGTGGCCTGATATTATGTCTCTTCTTTTACTACATGAATGAGCTCCCCGGATCCAGTGGTTGGGTATGGAAAAATGACAGACTAGTTTCCATACAAATAAGAGATTGCATGTATGGGCTTGGTGATGCCAAGGCTCAAAAGACAGCACTCTGGGGATACTTCAAGAACTTTCAAAATATGATGCAAGCCAGAGAAAGAATCCCCCAATCATTAGTTGAGAAATACAAGGATACAATGTGCTTTATGGTAGACAGTGATCAATGCCTAATGGAGGAAGTGGAGCCAAGGATAGTCTAGATTATGCCAATGGGGTATGAGGTTGATAAGAAAGTCCTAGAGCTACATATCCAACACCTACTGAGTCAGCCCAAGGACCCTAATGCAAAAAGATTTGGAACCTTTCAAGAGTTGAGTGTGAAAATTCATGTTGAGCTAAGACAACCAGAGATGAAAAGAAAAGTGAGGAGAGAAGTAAAGGAAGTTGCCAAAAGATTTGGCATTTATAAAGAAGCAGTCGATGCAAATAGAGAGAAACTAGAAAGAGCAGAGAAAGAGAAACAAGAAGCAAAAAAAGAAAGTAATCTGGTGCAAGCCCCCTCCTGGATCAGATCCTCCAAAAGCTCTGCGCCTGCCACCTCTAAGAGCCAAAAAGCCTCAAAACTGGAAGCCAAGACATTCGGTAAGGGAGAAAAGAGAACAAAAACCAAGGCCACAAGGTCCTATACAAGTCAAAAAGATGATGAAGAGACAGAATCAGATGAGGAGGTTAAGAAAATGAAGAAGAAAAAGAAAACCTCTATGGAATCATCTGTCGGCAAAAACAAAGAAGCAGAAGAATTCATTGAAAGGCCTACTCTCTGCATTGATGATATCATCAAATCAGTCATTGTGGATGGGAATCTGCAACCAATGACTAAATTTTATGATGAATATAATGAAGCTGACCAAAAGATCCTACAAGATGCTACAGTCAGATATCTAAACATCTATAATAAAGCATTCATTGAAAGCATATCTCTAATTCCCAAAAGCCTAGAGAAGGAACCTGAAATGAGAAAGAACAATGCTAAGTAAAAGGATATGGATATTTAGGAATAGATAGCTATTCAGCTTTATCCTTCCATCACTCCTAAACAAATGAACATGATCTTCAAGGATTGCAAGGATGAGTTCCAGAGCAAAGCCAGAATGAACAAGCTTATGCTCGGAGAGACTGATCAAGTGGCAAAAGAGACTGAAGACATCTTCCAGAATGCATATAATAGATTCAATCTTCCTATTATAGAGGACATAAGTGATGAACCTTCTAATTTCAAAGGATTAAGTGCATCAAAGGAAGATCCTACAAAGAAAATTGCAGAAGAATCAAAGGAGATAGGTGAGGAGAAGACTAAGGACCTAGATTCATCTGTTCTAGAAGAGGAAGTCCATGAAGAAGTAAATATCTCTCATCTGGATCCCCTAGCAGACTCCGGAACTGAAGGAGAAGCAAGAAAAGAAGAGAGAATCAATCAAGAAGAAGAGGTAAAGGGAAGAGAAGATCAAATAGAGAAGACCCCAGGTGATAGTTCTGAAGCTGCAGAAGGAAAGAAGACTCTGTCTCTGGCAAGAGACA
Source organism: Cunninghamia lanceolata (assembly GCA_027924645.1). NCBI lineage: Eukaryota > Viridiplantae > Streptophyta > Pinopsida > Cupressales > Cupressaceae > Cunninghamia > Cunninghamia lanceolata. The sequence goes on from BSBN01000193.1 coordinate 16,136,119, forward strand.
CTACAGAAATAGTTAAAGATTTCTTGACCAAAGAAATGATGGAATTAGATGAACCAGAACTATTTCAAGGACCATTCAATTTTGATTCCCTCTCCTCAGTTCAGACAATGAAGATAGCATCCTTTGCCCAAGCAAAGGCAAAAGAAAAACTTCTGAAGTCTCACATGGAAGACTGTGAGCTGATAGAGATTGCATCCGGTGTGTTGGAGAAGATCATGCCATCCTTCCAGAAGGATCTTTCGGCCTCTTCATCTGGTAACTTGAAATCTCTTGTTAACTCTATTAGCACACATTTTGATTCTTTGGAGAAGTCAGCAGAAGAGAAAGTCCAAAAAGAGTTTTTGGGTAAGAGATTCTCTGAAGTACAGGGACTTATAACAAATGATAGGAGAAATCTGGATATTGGAATAAAGAGCCTAGAAAATGCTCTTAAAGATGGCAGAGAAATATACAAATTTTGTGTATCTTGGTCCACAGTGACAGCAGACATTGCCAAGAAGGTGGAAGAACAAGAGGGTAAACTGTTAAATTTATCTCAAAAATTTGATCTTATCACCTCATCCCTAATGAATCAAGAATGCCAAGCTATTGCCACTATGAATGAGATAAAGAGGCTTGAGAAGGAGAAGAAGAATAGGATAAGCAGAATGAGTGATCTAAGAGGGATAATTATCCCTAAGTTAGAAGCCATGCATGAGGCTCTAACTGATACTCAGACTATAGCCCGAACCAGTGATCCGGTAGATTTAAAAAGGGAAAAAGATTTTGCATTTTTATTGAGTGGCCACATTTCAATTTTGGACAGGATGAAGCAAAGTTGGGCGACAGAAGTTATACAGTTGAAGACCACCTTTGCAGATATACTTAAGTATATGTAAGTATAACTTGTATATATACTTATGCAGATATGTATAAGCTAATTTTTGGAAATTTTGGTGTGTGGATTCTACCCTTTGCCATTGATGTGAAAGGAGGAGTGAAGAGTAGTGAAAAATGTGGAATCCAGCTAAGGGGGAGCTCCAGTAAAAGTATACATAAGATAGAGCATCAGCCAAGGGGGAGTTTGTTATGACACTTAGTCATTTTACACTAAGTGTTGCCATCAATGCCAAATGGGGAGATTGTTGGCAAGAGACACTATGTGGCTTCATGAGTGTTGTCATTGATGGCAACAAAGTCCATCCCACTCATCTGCAGCACATAGTATGTCTATACCAGAAGTTAGATTGAAGAGTGTTTTGGTCTGGTGAATAAGAACAGAGCATGCAGCAAGGTCTGATAATCAGGTCTGGATCTCTTAGAGGAAGTATCTCAGCAAAGTGCAAACTTGGGGAAGTCAAGAGGAATACCATGACTGCTACATTCTAGAGATTGAGCCTCCAGTGATGAAAGAGTGAAAAGATATGAGCACCTAAGTGTTGGGTTCCTGTCTGGCAGAGTAGACTGAGGAAGAACTAACTAGCAGAGCATCAAACCTTAATCCAAATAAGAAATTGATTGTGATCAAGTTTCTTGAGGGATTATTCATGGTTGGCCGACATGATTGATGACTCCTATAACTATCTTTTTGATATGCATCACTTAGTAAGCATGGATTCAGCCGACAGACTAGAGTTTGAGAAAATCTTGAGTATTCCAGATGCTGACTAGAAAGATGTTGAAATCCTTTGTACAGATATATATACCAGATGGATTTCGATGTGAGGATGTGTCTGGTGTGTGATAGTGTGCAAAGAAAGGCAGAGATAGGTCTGGAAGCAATAATACAAGTTCAATATGTGACAGAACAACAACACTAAAGGAGTGGAAGAATGAAGTGCAGTAGATTAGTTTATTGAGCCTAACCGGAACTGAACCTTAGCATATGTGGATGCCTCTAATCAATTCAAACACCTGGTTATTTTCTTTATACCTTGTAGATAGTGAGTTTCTTGTAGGCAGTGAGCCCTAATTGGCAAGTGCCATTTTGTATTTCTTATTCTTCTAATAGAGAATACAATCTTGGTTTAGTCACCCCGCAGTTTTTCCCTTAACAGGGTTTTCCACATCAAAAATATTGTGTTATGTGTGTTGAGTTTATTTTTGCTTCCATGGTTATGTATGCTTATATGTTTTGATGTTGCACTAATTGTTAAAGAAGAACAGAAAGTTCAAATATTTAAGATAACTGATTCACCCTCCCTCTCAGTTATCTACCTTGTTTCCAACATGTTGGTGTGTGGTTTGGCACATCACAAGACATCTTTGATTGGAGATAATTTGGGCGCCACTTTTGGGTGGTTTTAGCTCGTGGTTTTGTAATTACCATTGGTAGTGTGTTGTATTGTATCTCCTATATATCAAGAACTTGAGATGGAGGTTGTATGTAGAATCTTATAGATGTCAAATTACCTCCTAAATCTCTGGTTGGATATACTCCTGTAAAAGCTTGCTCTGCAAGTATATTGTAATCTTCGTGATTTCTGAATAATATATTGGGTGGATTTGGAGTGTGGGTTTTTTACTTGAAAGGGTTTTCCCCACGTATATCTTGTGTTGTGAGTTTTGTGTTTGCATTTAGAAATTGTTATTATTTTCTGTTAATGTGCATCTTAATCTGTAACTATAAAATAAATTTGCATATATCTCTCCTCATTAGATCAGTGTAAGAAGCATTTTTCTCATACCTTGCTTCCTTTCAGTTGGTATTAGAGCCTGATCACCTTTAGTTCTAGTTGTTGGGTAGAGGGTTTTTTGAGGTGATCTTTGTTTGAGTGGGAGATTATGCAGAGGATTTTGAAATCTTTGTTGCAGGCAAGAGATGGTGAGCACATCTGGGAGGTTTGAGATAGAGAAGTTTAATGGTAGTAGTTTTTAGTTGTGGAAATTCAAAATAGAGGATATGCTTGTAGATTGGGATTTATGGGAAGCCGTATCTGGTACAAAACCAGTGGTGATGTCTCAAGAAGACTGGGATCTCAAAGATCAAAAAGCTAAGGGTTTGATAAGAGTCTATTTGGTTGATTTAGTGCTCCTGAATATCCATGAAGAGAAGACTGTAAAGGATCTTTGGGAGAAGCTTGGAGATGTTTATCAAGCTAAATACCTAGTGAACAAGCTATTCCTGTGAAAGAAATTGTATTCTCTGAAGATGGAGGATCTATCGCTGATCACCTAAATACATTCAATATGCTTGTTGCCCAGTTGACTTCTGTTGTTGTGAAGATGGAGGAGGAGGATCGATGTATGACATTACTCTGTTCCTTACCAGATTCATGGGACTACCTTGTTATGGGAATTTGGAGTACCACTTCCACCTTTAAGATGGAAGATGTGGTTTCTTTGTTGATGTCTAAAGAGATGCAGAGAAAGACTTTTGAATCGGTTGAGGAGGCTCTTGCGGTTCATGGTAGATCTAAAGAGAAGGGAAAGAAAAATGATAAGAAGGAAGAAAAAGGGAGATCCAAATCCCGTGGGTGATCTAAGTCTCCTAGAAAGTCCAAGGCCCTATGTTGGAACTGCGGCAAACCCGGTCAGTTCCGCAAGGAGTTCAAGGAGGAGAAAAAGAAAAAGAAGAAGAATAATGATTCAGATTCTGACAAGTCCTCTCAAGATGAAGGAGAAGTGTTTGTCACTACCTTGGAAATGCATACATCTGAGGATGTGTGACTGATTGACTCTGGTGCATCTTTTCACATGACCTCGCATCGGAGCTAGTTTTCCAAGTATGAAGAATATGATGGTGGAAAGGCGTACCTAGGTGATGATTCTCACCTGGATATTGTTGGCCATGGAAGAGTCTTGATTCGATTCCCTAATGGACAAGTAAAGGGAATCAATGGTGTTCTGCATATCCCTGGTTTGACACAGAATCTTATTTTTGTAAGAAAACTAAATGATACGGGTGTGCAAGTTGTTTTCTTGAATAGAGGATTCAAGATGACTAGAGGATCTATGGTGTTGGCTAAGGGTGTTCAGATTGGCACTCTGTTTCAGCTTGATGCATGCGTACTATAGTGCAATAGTACCTCTATTTTGAACAAGAGAGATTCAGAGTCTTCATCCTCACCATTGGAACCAACAGTGAAGAAGATTGTTGCATTTACTTCTGATGGTCGTGCTTTCTGGGCACCTAAGGATGCTCATTCTATGGAGATGAAACTTCTAGCAGAGAAGACAATGTTATGGCACCAAAGGCTTGGTCACATTGGTGAAAAGGGTTTAAGGACCCTGAAGAATAAAAATCTTATTGAGGGTATGAATGATTGTAACCTTGAGTTCAATTTCTATGAACATTGCATTTATGGAAAACAAAACCATATTCAATTTTATTCTAGTTCTCATAAATCTTGTAAGGTGTTGGACTTGATTCATTTTGATGTGTTTGGTCTTGTTAATGTTCCTTCGATTTCAAAATCTATTTACTTTGTTTCATTCATTGATGATTATAGTAGAAGGACATGGGTGTATTTCCCTAGAAGTAAATCTAAAGTCTTTAATAGATTCAAAGAGTTCAAAGCTCTTGTAGAGAATCAAAAGGATAGAAAGATTAACTGTTTGAGGACTGACAATGGTGGTGATTACTGTTTAGCAAATTTTGACAAGTTCTATAAAGAACAGGGGATTGAGAGGCACAAGACAACTCTATATACCCCTCAGCAGAATGGAGTTGCAGAGAGGATGAATAGAATGTTGATAGAGAGGGCAAGGAGTATGCTAAGTGGATCTAGTCTTGAATAAAAGTTCTGGGCTGAAGCTGTTGCTACTACTTGTTACCTAGTTAATAGGTCTCCTACATCAACGGTCATTAATAAGACACCTATGGAGGTATGGTCTGGTAAAAATCCTTCATTAAGACACATTCAAGTATTTGGTTGTGAGACATATGCACATGTGCCTAAGGAGAAGAGGTCTAAGTTGGAGAACAAGGCTGTAAAATGTATCTTCATCAGTTATGGCATCGGTGTGAAAGGGTACAAGCTTTGAGATCTAGTAGCTGAGAGAGTTATGTATAGCAGAAGCGTGATCTTCAGAGAGCTCAATCCTTCTTCTGTTGTCTTGCAACAAGAAAAAGAAGAGGAGAAAGATGATGTGGTTCAGCTTCCTTCTACCCCTGAGAAAGTTGAACCAAAAACATCTATTGGACCTGATAATGAGGAGAGCTCTAGTAGCTCTAAAAGTTTAGAAGAAGATGAAGAACCTCAACCTCAACCTTTGAGGAGGTCCACACAGATAAGGCAATAACCTGATAGGTTTGGTTATTCATTGCATGATTCTAGTTATATTTTTGCTTTCATTTCTAACACTGATGAGCCTAGAACTGTGAAAGAGGCTATGGTATGAAAGATGTAGGTTCTTGGAAGGAGGTCATGGAAGAGGAGATGGCTTCTTTGGAAAAGAATAATACTTGGGACTTGGTACCTTTGCCTGAAGGACAAAAACTTGTTGGATGCAAATGGGTGTTCAAAACAAATTCAGTGTAGATGGCAGTGTTGAGAAATATAAGGCTAGATTGGTTGCAAAGGGGTATTCTCAGGTGGAGGGAATTGACTATGGTGAGATTTTCTCTCCTATTGCAAAGTTGACATCTATTCAGTTCATGTTATCTCTTGCAGCAACGTATGATCTAGAAGTGGAACAGATGGATGTGAAGATAACATTCCTTCATGGTGACTTGGAGGAGGAAATCTATATGTCACAGCCAGAGCACTATGTGGTGAAAGGTAAAGAAAATCTGGTTTGCAAGTTGAAAAAGTCTTTGTATGGTTTGAAACAATCTCCTAGGATGTGGTACCAAAAGTTTGATGCCTTTGTGTTGAGTATTGGATTTCTGAGATTGAAATCAGATCATTGTGTTTACTACAAGGTTGACAATGATCGCATTCTCATTATTGCATTGTATGTTGATGATATGTTACTCATTGGGAATGGTAAAAGTGTGATTTCTAATTTGAAGTCTTAGTTGTCAGCACAGTTTGAGATGAAAAATCTAGGGGCAGCTCGATACATTTTGGGAATGGAAATCAGAAGAGACAGAGCAAATAAAAAACTTTGGTTAGGCTAGAGTAGGTGTATTAAGACTGTGTTGGAGAGATTCAACATGATGGATTACAAACCTTTAACTATCCCTATTATAATGGGGACAAAGTTATCTATTAAAGATTGTCCAAAGTCTCCTTTTGAGATAGAGGATATGAGTAGAGTTCCTTATGCTAGTGCGGTTGGTAGTTTGATGTATACGATGGTCTGCACAAGACCAGACATTGCCCAAGAAGTGGGACTCCTTAGTCAATTTATGGCTAATCTTGGACGGGTACAATGGGATGTAGTGAAGAGAGTGTTCAGATATTTGCAGGGTACTTCTAAGTATTCCTTATGTTATCATGGTTATCCTACAAGACCTCGACATTCACTTTGTATTTGTGGATTCAGATTGGGCAGGTGACATTGACAACAGGAGATCCACCAGTGCTTATGTGTTCACTATGTTTGGTGGTGCTATTAGTTGGATGAGTAAGAAGCAACCTGTGCTCTCTTTGTCCACTACTGAAGATGAGTACATGGCAGTAACTCATGCTTGTAAAGAATCCATTTGGCTTAAAAGATTATGTTCTAATGTTGGGTTTGATGCAAGGAAAATTACTATTTGTTGTGACAGTTAGAGTGCCATATGTTTGGCGAAGAATCCTACTTTCCACACAAGGACTAAGCATATTGATGTCTAGTACCATTTTGTTCGTGACATGGTAGAGGATGGGAAGGTAAACTTGGAAAAAGTTGAAACTTTGATGAATGTTGCAGATTCCTTGACAAAACTTGTGAGTACAGAGAAGTTAAAATGGTGTTCAGAGTCTATGGGCCTCACAGCCCCTAGAAATTAAATCATGGTGTTAATACTCCCTTTGCTCTTGTAAGGTGTTCAACAAGTGGGAGAATGTTAGGAAAAGTGTCTCAACCTTGCAACTTTGAAAAGTTACTATTCTTCCCAGTTTTGGTCTTTTTGAATACCCTTTATCTTGGGTAATGGTCTGGAACTTTCAAAGTTTCCAAAAGTTTTCAAGAGAGCAAAAAATAGCAAGACTTACTATTTTTAGTAAGTTCTTTGATTGAGCTTGGGTTGACTTGAAATTTTTCTAGAAGGTGCAGAACAGCTAAGTGAACATCTTGGGTGAGTTTCATCTCAAGATCATATCTGGATCGTGAGATCTTAAAGTTTCTATTTTTTGAAACTGCTGGAAAAATCTTTGAATTCAAATACCAGAATCAAAACTTCTCTAAACATCCCAAAAATTGGGATAACTAATGTAGTGGGTTATAGGGTGATAGATCTCTTCACTAGCTTTCCAACGCATAAAATAGTTCATCAATCAGACACTCGGATCAAAAGTTATGGCCTCCAAAAGTTGGACATTCTATTTTGGGAAATTTAAAAATGTGTTGGACACATAAAAGATATGTAAAGGGGAGAGTTACACATGTTGGTGTGTGCTTTGGCACATCACAAGGCATCTTTGATTGGAGATAATTTGGGCGCCACTTTTGGGTGGTTTTAGCTCATGGTTTTGTAATTACCGTTGGCAGTGTGTTGTATTGTATCTCCTATATATCAGGAACTTGAGATGGAGGTTGTATGTAGAATCTTATAGATGTCGAATTACCTCCTGGATCTCTAGTTGGATATACTCATGTAAAAGATTGCTTTGTGTTGGGTGAATATTTTGTCTTCAACTAACTGAAGGCAAAATGGTTATATCAACCACAATGTAATGAGATAAATCTCTCCTCTCAGCAAGGGGAGGTTCCCTATTAACTATTACAAACTTATTTACACTAAAAACTAATTTCATGGTGAAACCATGTCATCCATTTCTCTTTTTTCAGAAATGATGTTTACAATATAAAAGAGTACTTTCACAATACAAATTGAAATAACCAAGAAACCCACAAGAGCACAAAGTCTATCGTTGCCCCTTTTACTAATTTACAATTTAGAACCAAGTAGGATAAGGTGCAGCTCAAAGTCTTCACCGAATACTATGACAAAACATACGATCACAAAAGATAATATAGTTCAAAGTCTTTCCAATACCTTTTACTTCAAAACATAAAATCACAAGCTAAAGATAATTGTTGTAGCACAAAGTCTCCAAAATCAGCTTTAGAATATCTCCCTGATTATTCACTCACACTACAATTTTATCAAGTAGATAAGATAGCATAAGGAAAAGGACATAAGAACAATTTCCAATACACCACAAGTTATTCCAATGCAAAGATTGAAAGATCTGTTGCTTTTCTATTCACTTGATAAAATATGATTTACAATTTGAACACAAAGTCTCAAAATGCTCTTCAATTTGGCAGAGTTTTGCTTCAATAACTAAAAGATGATAATTACAATGGGGGTCCTCTTTATTTATAAGAGAAACCAAGAGCAAAAATAGGAAAAAAACAACTAACTATGAATTATTCAACAAAGGAGTCCTTTTTGACTTGGGACTTCCTATGTTTTTACATGTAATTACATATGAGAAAAGTACATGTAAATATGTTCAAAATTATTTCAAAAGTACATCTGAAAAATAGAAAATAAACTAAGTGATGAAAAAGCTACTTCAACTTGTACTACCTTCTTTCTTCATGTGGCAATCGTACATAGTGAACGCGGCTTGTATCCCCAAACTGTCCGGACTAACTGTGTTCTTGAAAATCATCTAGGCTCTGACTATTGCATCTCTAATTGTGGTAATTGATTTTCCATGGCTAGTTAACTTGGCCTTTAGATTATCCAAAGTTAACTGGTTATCAAGAATATTATCCATGGAGGCTACTAAAAATGTTTTGTCCTCAAACTCCTTTTGAAACATATCCTAAAATTTCTAGATCATCTCCTCTGTAGAAAGAAATTGATTATCCTTTGACAACAAATTGCATGGCAGCTCCTCCAACTTGTGTAAGAGACTAACATCACTTTGGTCACTCAGCTTCCTGGTAGTTTCTAAGTTATTGATCAGATCTTTCAGCACACGGCTCTGATATGTTAATGCCTCCTTAGTCTCAGTTTATGAATCCCTATTTGGAATAACACCAATTGATATCAAAGCACTTATTTTTAACTTCCTCATTTCTACCCACTTCTCATGATTTTGTTCTAAACACTCAATATCCTGAGAAATTGCATCAATCAAATCATCAAGTTCTACCCTGATTTTCTCCATTTTGCTTGTTTTCTTAGCTAGCTCTATAAGAAGAGAGATTCCCTATGTGCACATCCTTTCCAAATATTCTTCAAGCACTCTTCCCTTAAGGTGAGTCTTTTTAGCTTTCTGGATGATAGGATCTTCCATAGAAACGGCCTCAGGAGTCACTAATTCTGAATTCAAAGTAATCTTCCTTACCACTGCAGTCAATTGCTCTACCATTGCTTTATAATGATCTTTCATCTCCTTTTCTTTATCAAACTTTTGAATCAAAATATCCATTGCTGACTGCATGTCAATCTTTGCACTCTCATGTGTTATTTTGCCCAGCTCAATCCTAGAAATAGAGTAATCATTCATACTGAAATTTTCTACGGTAGCATCCTGTGGGGGCCTTGCAATCTCCACAAATTTGTGCCCTTTATCTCCCAACATTCTTGAAAGAATTTTTGGCTTCTTTGGGGTTTTAGCCTTAGTAGGCACCAGCTTACCAAAATCAAAGTCATCTGGAGAGATAGATTGTTTCTTTCTTTTAGGTGTATATGCTAACAACCATGGAGGAAGCACAGAAGTACTCACATTTGGATCCGTTTCCATTGTTGGTGTTACTGGAATTGTATTGGCACTGGAAGTAGAAACAATAGGTGGAGTATTAGTAAACACTGCACCTGATACATTCACATTTGAAACTTGTTCAGAACCCAATACAAAGTGATCAAATATTGAAGAATCTCCATGGTGCAGGAGCACCCGATCCATAGTGGCCTCCTTGAGGCATTTAGTTGTTTTTATGTTTATGTTTATGTTTTCAATAAGGTCCTAAATGGACATTAAATGTAATAAGGTTTGATTGACCATGCATTCTATTTTTAGGTTGTTAGTTAAGAGTTAGTTAGAGTCTGTTGGACAGCTGTATCTCCCAGCCGCCTGGAAGTGTTTCCCAGCCGCTGGGAATCCAAGTCAGTACTACTCTTTTTGAGTAGATAAATACCCCTGGGTAGATCAATTATGATCATGGAGAGTATGAGTTGTGGTCAGTTATAGTTCAGTTGTGAAAATGTAAACAGAGTATCTGTGTAGTTGCATTTCTAAAAATATCAGTAGAAGATCCTGTTGTGTTATTTTATGGCATTTGAATTCACTATATAAATTGTTTTGCTGAGGCTGGATGGATTCATTTATCCATTCCCCTAGTTGATTCTCTGAATCGGTGGAATGGTTGTGCATTTATTAGTTAGGGTTTTATTTTCTATTTTTTTCCATGTTCATGCTTGCAGGATCGGGCAAGAAATGTGTTGAAGGATTCTAGCATGGGTTTATGCTAGATCGTTGAAGTGCAGAAGGCTGCATGATTGAAGGTGGAACAGTTTGAAGCAATCGCTATGCAAAAAGTGGATCAAAACAGTGAAAATCTGAGTGGTTTGAGAAAACATACAAATTGTGTGTATATCACTTTTGCATGAAGGATATACAATCTGTGAATATATCACTTTTGCATGTTCTGTGTATCTTGCATTTGTCTATCGCAGATACAGAGGTGAGAGAAAGTTAAGGTTCCCAGTCGGCATACAAGGAAGTCAAGGTTCGGTCAAATGTACATTTGAAAATGCATGTTATGAATATACAATGTTAAGTATATCAGATATACAATTCCTGTATATACTGCAAATGTATGTTGGATACAGTGTCTGTGTATCCCGCAGATGGATGTTGTGAGTATCCCACAGATGTACATCAGGGTTTGTATGTTGAAAATGTACATCAGGTTATGCAACTTATGAGTATATGTCTTTTGTATGTCAAAGATAGTTTGTGTGTATACTGCAGTTGTATGGGCGAGACAGTTTGTGAGTATCCGTCAATTACATATCGCGGATTGTATGTTTAGATTGTATGTTGAAACATACATCAATTCATATACAACAAAGTCAATGGTCAAGTGTATGTTAGCGAAGCAAACAATGGTTGTATGTTATGCATGTATATTGGAATATACAATGCGTAGTTACATTGTCTAGATGCAAGCGGCGACCGATAGGAATGGTGGAGATAACCGACGCTGACAAGTCAGAGTTTGTATGTTTAGCGTAGAGGAAGTGATAGATGCAAGGGGATCGTGGGTGCAGCTAGTAAGGATCTGTGTGTATCTTTGAGAATGTATCTCGCAGTAGATACAAGTGTTACAGTGACCAGAGAGAAGTTAGTGCATCAGAGTGACAAAAGAGATCGGTAGGGAATTCAAGGTGTTCACTGATAGCGGAGGTCCCGCCGATAGGCAAAAAGTCAAGTCTCCATCGATAAGAGGAAGGGTATCGGCATTGAAGAGTTTTGGTTGACTGATGGTATTATGTTTTGCCGATGGTAAATAAAGAGAAGAATTTATAAAATAAAGTTTGTATGCATAAATGCATAGACATACATTTGAAATTGTATGTTAGGGTTTTGGGTGGTGGATGCTTTGCATCAAATTGGTATCAGAGCTCAGCAAAAGGTCTGGGCTGTTGTGTGTTGAACTCTGTCACTGAGAAGGCAGAAGTAGAGGGATTGAGAGGTTGACATGATGCCTCCTAGAGATAGACCCAGAAGGTCTAGGCAAAAGAGAGTTTGGTGTTTGTGAGTTTTGTTTGTGTAGGTTGAAAAGAGAACCTGGTTGCCAAAAGACTAGGTAGAGGAAAAGAGAAGAGACCTAGGTGAGGCAAGCACAAGAAGAAGCAAGGTGAAAAAAAAAAGACTTGCTTGAGGAAAGAGGAAACTATGAGGCAAAAAGAGATAAGAGAACTAAGGCAAGCTATGGAGAAGATGAGCAGAAGGATGGAAGATGAGATGGAGCAGTTCCTCAAAAGAGCACTCAGTTGGCACTTGACAATAAAAAAGAAGGTATCATGGCCTATTAAGAAGATAGTTCAAAGAAGAAAATAGAGAATAGTTATGGAAGAGGAAGTTGCAGTAGTAGGACAAATTGAATGCAACCCTGAAGTGCAACAGCAAGAGATTGATCAAATCCTTTCGAAGGAGATGACAAGTTTGGACAAAGAGGAATACTACTTTGTGTATGAAAGTCCTAAGCAATTAATAACTATGATGGAGGAATTAGAAGATGTTGTTCATCAAATGAAACCCTTGGAGGACAAGGTTGAAGTAGAGTGCATGGTGCAAGGAAGCAAGGAGGAGACCTCAAGGTCTCAATATTTTATTTCTAATACTTCATTGGATTATGTATGTGCAAGTTATAAAGAACAAGAAGAAGTGCCTACAATGTACGAAGATGATGGTGGAGAAGATGTTGCCAAAACACTTAAGGAAATGATTTCCTTTTCAGATGAATATGTTGCCAGTGAAGACATAGATGATATTACTGAGGTATATATGCAAGAAATGGAATTTTGGAGCCTAGAAGTTGAGAGAATGCTGAATAAGAGATGGCATGAGAAAAAGAAGAAGAAGAAGGACCCAGGGATAGTTGCCAAGATGAAGGATATGTTGTAGAAGAATTGGAAAACTAGAAAGAAAGAGTTGACTTGCATTCAAGAGGACTTAAATTTTTGTTTTCTCCGGGAGTAAGGTGTAGGAGCACCCGCTCCATAGTGGCCTCCTTGAGGCATTTAGTTGTTTTTATGTTTATGTTTATGTTTTCAATAAGGTCCTAAATGGACATTAAATGTAATAAGGTCTGATTGACCATGCATTCTATTTTTAGGTTGTTAGTTAAGAGTTAGTTAGAGTCTGTTGGACAGCTATATCTCCCAGCTGCCTGGAAGTGTTTCCCAGCCGCTAGGAATCCAAGTTAGTACTACTCTTTGTGAGTAGATAAATACCCCTGGGCAGATCAATTATGATCATGGAGAGTATGAGTTGTGGTTAGTTGTAGTTTAGTTGTGAAAATGTAAATAGAGTATCTGTGTAGTTGCATTTCTGGAAATATCAATATAAGATCCTGTTGTGTTATTTTCTAGCATTTGAATTCACTATATAAATTGTTTTGCTGAGGCCAGATGGATTCATTTATCCATTCCCCCGGTTGATTCTCTGAATCGGTGGAATGGTTGTGTATATATTAGTTAGGGTTTTATTTTCTATTTTTTTCCATGTTCATGCTTGCAGGATCGGGCAAGAAATGTGTTGAAGGATTCTAGCATGGGTTTATGCTAGATCGTCAAAGTGTAGAAGGCTGCATGATTGAAGGTGGAACAGTTCGAAGCAATCACTATGCAAAAAGTGGATCAAAACAGTGAAAATCCAAGTGGTTTGAGAAAACATACAAATTGTGTGTATATCGCTTTTACATGAAGGATATACAATCTGTGAATATATCACTTTTGCATGTTCTATGTATCTTGCATTTGTCTATCACAGATACAGAGGTGAGAGAAAGTTAAGGTTCCTAGTCAGCATACAAGGAAGTCAAGGTTCGGTCAAATGTACATTTGAAAATGCATGTTATGAATATACAATGTTAAGTATATCGGATATATAATTCCTGTATATACTACAAATGTATGTTGGATACAGTGTCTGTGTATCTCGTAGATGTACATATGTTGCAAATGTACATCAGGTTATGCAACTTATGAGTATATGTATTTTGTATGTCAAAGATAGTTTGTGTGTATACTGCAGTTGTATGGGTGAGACAGTCTGTGAGTATCCGTCAATTGCATATTACGGGTTGTATGTTTAGATTGTATGTTGAAACATACATCGGTTCATATACAACAAAGTCAACGGTCAAGTGTATGTCGGCGAAGCAAACAATGGTTGTATGTTATGCATGTATATTGGAATATACAATGCATAGTTACATTGTCTAGATGCAAGCGGTGACCGATAGGAATGGTGGAGATAATCAGCGCCAACAAGTCAGAGTTTGTATGTTCAGCATAGAGGAAGCGATAGATGCAAGGGGATTGCGGGTGCAACTAGTAAGGATCTGTGTGTATCTTTGAGAATGTATCTCGCAGTAGATACAAGTGCTACAGTGACTAGAGAGAAGTTAGCGCATCAGAGTGACAAAAGAGATTGGCAGGGAATTCAAGGTGTTCGCCGATAGCAGAGGTCTCGCCGATAGGTGAAAAGTTGAGTCTCCATCGATAAGAGGAAGGGTATTGGTGTTGAAGAGTTTTGGTCGACCGATGGTATTATGTTTTGCTGATGGCAAATAAAGAGAATAATTTATAAAATAAAGTTTGTATGCATAAATGCATAGACATACATTTGAAATTGTATGTTAGGGTTTTGGGTGGTGGATGCTCTGCGTCACTCCAATATCAAAAGATGAGGAGGACAGACTAGGAATAGACCCAGAAAAATGAAGAACACCATCAAAAGCAGTTTGAGGATTATCAAAAATTATTTTTGAAGGTGATGGAGATTCAGAAGAGGGGATGTCAATAGGTGAAACAGACAGAGGAACTGAAACAGGTATGTTAGATAAAGGCGAAGAGACTCCCATATCCTATTGTACATTCTCTTGTGGAGATAGAACTTCATCTCCTTGTCCTTCTCCCATCTCTTCTGTTGGTCTATTTTTAACCTCCATTTCTTCAGTAGCTAGATCATCAGTATTTTGTTTCTCAATTTTCATTTCTTCTACCTCAAATTCTTGCTCTACAACCTTTGATTTCTTTGACACAAATTTGATCCTGGGTTTATGTGGCTTGGAAGAAGAGGGAATGTCACTCTTATTCTTTGTCTTATTCCCCACCTTCTTACTTGTTTGTTCTTGGACTTCAGTCTCTGATCCCGTAAGGAATTCTTTCAAAGCAATTCCCTTACCTTCTAACCACTTGTTTGTGTTAGCCAATATAGGTTCAAACCTTTTCCTTAGAGAAGTCAATTCTTTCTGAGACCATTGGATAGGAGGAAGAGGAGAACTAGCAATATGTTCACTGTTATACCTAGGATCAATCAGCTCTTCATCATCCACCAGGTCTTCAGGAATATCAGCAAATCCTAGATACTCAATCTATTCCAGAGATAACCTGCTATAGTCCAATTTTCTGATATCCTCTTCTGTCCTTAAGTCCATCCAGATGTCTTCAACCATTGATTCATGAAACTAGGTCTTCCTTTTGATCTTGTCTTTTACACCCATGTAATCAAACCTTGGTCTTTGTTTGAACTGTTTCATGGTCACTAGCTGTATTTTAGTCTCCATGGCTCTAGCCTTTACAACAGTTGACACTGAAAACCTGCCAACTTCAATTGGAAATCTAAATCCTAGTTTCTTGAGTTCCATTTGCTTATTATGTATGACAATCATTTGTCTACATAATTCCATTAGAACAAGTTTCTCTGAAGGAAACCTTGGCAACATATAAGGATAACCTTGGAAAAAGCTGACCCTTAAATATGAGAAAGTCTAAAATTGTAAGAACATGCACCCATAATCATTCACCACTAAACAAGCTTCATCGGGAACTCTTCTTTGCTCTAACTGAGGGTCAAAAAGACACAATAACTCTATGAAGAAAGCATAATTTACCCTCCTATAGTGGTGAATAGAACCTTTCAATGTCATTTGAGGATAGTACTGATACACAGGAACCACTCTCATATCTCCTTCGAATGTCAAACCCAGAAAGATCCTCATGAGGCTGCTATATACACAAGGTAAGAAGTCATATAGAATTTGAAAGTAGTGGATACCTTAGTCAATTGCTCATGCAGAGCATTGCTGATTTGTTCACCCCAAAAGATGGCTTGCTTGCCTTGAAGTATAACCTTGATAAAAGGGTACATCCATTCATGAAAAAGAGAGGAAGAAGCTAGCCCCCTTATGCTGCTAAGAAGAGTTATGAGATCACCAACCTCCTCAATAAAATCAATTCTGGGAAAACTCCTCGGCCACCTAGATAAGTTTGACCTTGAAGTTTTAAGTCATTTGGTGTTAATTGTCTTCCTAGCCTTCTCAGAATTCTTGTCATATTCTTTTTGAGCTTCAACAAAATCTAGTTTCACAACTTCTGTAGCAGCAGGACACATGAAAACTTTATCAATGAATTCTAGATCCAATTTGATGATCACATTACCATTCGTATCCTCCACTGCCCTAGTGTCTCTGTTGTAGAACTGAGAACATTGAAGAACAAACTCAATATTATGAGCTGCCACTGGGAAAGATGACACCAAGTGAATGTTGCTATCAACAATCTTCTTCATCGCAGAACTAGGGTTATCAGACTTAGTTCTTTCCACAAACTCAGCCATGTCTACATGGCCAATCTCTGTATCCCGAATGTCATCAACATTAGAGGTAACTGAGGTGATTGGAAAAACACCCTGATACTTATACTTCATTGCTTTCGACTTCTTTGGAGACAACTCAGTCATCTGAAAAACTAACACCAGAAGGATGTCGACAAAGAGAGAAAATTCGCATAAGAAACTGCAACAAAAAGCCATGATCATGCAATTAGGGGAAATATTGGTAATCTGGGAAAATTGCATGTTGACAATCATGACTACGGGGATACGCTTGAAAGGGTTAGAGTGTGTGCAAACTGAGGTAAAAGGTGAAAGCGGGTTAACAGGCTTTGAAAGGTGAATTTCCCCCAGTGTTAGAAAAATTTAGGAAAATGTGCATGGGCGACAGATTTAACCACTCCTGCATGGAGGACAAGTTATCTATCATGCAATGTCAGTGAAAAAGGCCACCACTACATGTATAAGGGAAGATATATGTGTTTTAATGTAGGGGCGGTCAAAATGACAGCCCTTGCATGAGGGAAAAATAATATCTTTTATATATGCAATGTTGGCGAAAATGTCTGCCAACGCATATTCAAGGAACTGTCTAGATGTCAGGTCGGTCATACTGACCACTCTTGCACCTCTTTGTTGAAACATATAACACATGTAGAAATGGTAAGTTTGACTGCTCGAACATGGAATCACGTTTATTCAAGGTTTTGATGTAAGGATGGCAAATTTTGCCACCCGTACATAGGGTAAAATGACCAAGGTAAAGTGTATCGGTGACAACTTTAACTGCCGATGCACTATCTGATAAATGCAGAGGTAGGGGATCAAAAATACAAAACAACACAAGTTTAAAAGAGATCCGAAGACATAGTCAGGAAAGTTACAACTTATACGAAAATGAAAACTAGGAACTAAGAACAAACCCTAACAATGGCGATAAAACCTATAAAAGATACAGTTTCAATCAATCCATAACAAAAATAAAACTTAAAATAATAACAAACCCATTCAATACATATAAAAGCCTAGTTTTAAAATAGAAATGAAATGAAAAATAAAGACTTACCTCTAACGATAAACTGAAACCCTAAACGCAACCACGGAGACCCAAAATCCACCCAAATCTGAATTTTGTGGGATCAAATGGTCTCAAGGAGGTATCACAGTTTGTTTGTCGTTTCAAAAATAAGAAATTAACAAACGAAATGGATTAAAGCGATTTAAAAAGGTCTAAATCGAAATCATTAACGCCAACACGAGTAGCATTAGATGCCACCGTAGTTCAAAGATTCCAGTGAGATATGCTTCATCGGTCAAAATGACCACTTCTACATATTAAAGTTCAACATGTATGAGCGGCGGATTCAACTGCTTAAGCATATGCAAAATTGACAAGGGGCATGCATGGGTGGCAGATTTAACCCCTCCTGCATGGAGGACAGAAACAAGTCAAATATGTATAAGTGGAAATTTTGGCCGACATCACACATTATGACTTAATGATATGTAAGAGCGGTAATTTTGACCGCTTATGCACATTATGACTTAAAAACTAACACCCTAAAATGATCAAAATTGATATTTTGATCGATTTGCAACCTAATCAATTTTCACAAATTTTGAAGAATCGACTTAAGGAAATGTCGTAAACTATTCTAGGATGTCATATGACTTCGTATGAGACCAAGAAGGCTTGTCTCAATTTGCGAACTTAGAGTGTAGGCTATGAAATGGACAAGTTTAGTAGGGGTTGTCTACAAAATTGAGCGCAACTAATTTTGGAAACAACACTCTACAAGTATATTCTAATCTTCGCGATTTCTGAATAATATATTGGGTGGGTTTGGAGTGTGGGGTTTTTTACCTGAAAGGGTTTTCCCCACGTATATCTTGTGTTGTGAGTTTTGTGTTTACATTTGGAAATTGTTATTATTTTCTATTAATATGCATCTTAATCTATAACTACAAAAGAAATTTGCATATATCTCTCCTCATTAGATCAGTGTAGGAAGCATTTTCTGCATACCTTGCTACCTTTCACTATCCCTCTCAACTCTCTCCTGACACAACTTGAGAACTAAGAGCTCATTAACAATAGGATCTCCAATAGATGTAGGCACTACTATAGCCTGATCTCGTATCTCCTGAAGCTCAGCCTCTGCACGCTCAACTCTTTGGATAGATTGGTCATTATCCTCTATAGCTTGATCTAAAGTGGACTCCATAGCTACTCTATATCTGACAAACAACATGAATATCTACGTGTGTCACCTAGAAGATGGCCGTGGCGAATATCCCACCCACACCCACTGCTCGGCTACATCGATAGGTACTATATCTGCTATGACGCAACCCACAAAATCATGCCATGCATATATCCCAACTGCAAAAAAAAAGAATAGATATCAATATCTCATATAGGAATCATAAATAATCATCAAAATAAATACATGTAAACAAAAAACATCCTACCTAGATCTCCATCTTGCCAAGATGGATCCTGAATAGCTGATGGTGTGATAAGCTCTGCAACCGACTCTATAGCTGGGGGCATAGGAATACTAGTCTCCCCTCACTAATGTCATCTTGAACTCCTAACACCTGAGGGAGCTAGACTGCAAGCTCTCGACTATGGCCTTAACTCAGTCTCCTTGTCGGTGTCCACCTCCTATTAGTCTCTCCATGGTCTCGCTCTGAAGATGTTCCATGATGGGACCTCCACATCATCATCATTGTCATAATCTACATCCTCCTCTAGATCATAATAGCCATCGAAGTCTCTAACATCATCCTCTACCCCTGTGTCACTCGTGTGACCGCCCCAAGGTTGAGGATTGTCTATAGGGTGATTGATAGGAAAGATAGGAGTAGATTGCGTTGTCTGCCACCAGGTCTGATATGCTTAGGTACAATCGATGTCATCTGCATCTAATGCTAGCTATACATCCTTGGTACCATCATCAGTTGTCGAGAGTTGTTCAACCTAACTATGTTGCGTAGTGAGCGCACATTGCTTAGACATATCATAGGGACATCTTGTATGCATCCAAACTACCACACCACTCTTTCGAAATAGAACCAGACAACAATGTGATTGAGGTGACTGGCCATCAACCAATCCCTCTACATCCTCACCAACTGTCTCCACTAGCCTGGCCATGCTATATAGCCATGATATGGTCTCCATATGAGTTGTTGGGCTATAGTCTATCAAATATAACTCTTTAGTACAAGAGATCACCATGTCTCCAACGTTTGACTAATGAATAAGCATGAATGCATGGATAGGTGAATGTTATCTCTATAGGAAATATTGTCAGTTGTGTACACTTGATATGCTCAAAGGCCCATACTTGTAGTAGACTACAAACTATCAGGCTCTACACCTCATAATGGACATACCATCCTATGCCATAGTAGAGGTGCAAAATCATACTGCACCCTCATGTATATAGTCCTTTGATCCTCCATCGCTCTATTGGTGTGAATCAGGCCCCCATGATGGTGAGTGCCTCGTCCATTTTCTATGATTGCTAATGCGATAGTGACCATCATGATCCTCTGAATTAGAGGGATGTCAGCACATCCCTGCTCTAGTAATTGGAGCTAAATGTGTCCGTGCTCCACCCGAGAGACGGTGCGACCTAAACAATATAGCTAACTCTCCCAAGTGTACTCTACCAAATGCTGCTCCATGACCCTCACCGTCTCTCCATGGATATGCAGTCACAGGATCTAGTAGACAACCTCTAGCGTGACAGTCATCTGGCCTGTCAGAAGGTGGGACGAAGATGTATCTGCATCCCATCTCTCCATCAAGGCCATAAGCATACTACAATGAAATCTAATCATGTGCATGAAGAACACCCACCATAAGCCCACTACCTATAAGTGACCCCTCTCTACATCAGTCATAGTACCAATGTGATCCTGAAGTAGTGCCATCAGGTGACTGCCTATGTGCTCTCTCATCTCTGGGACGTCCTGCAAGTCAAACAGTAATAAATTGTATCAGTTCTCATCATCAAATCATCACTAAGTACATGGACAATCAAATAGTGTTTGATCCTTAGGGCCCTTTTCCTTTCTGGACTTGGGTGCCCCAGGAGGTCCTGGGCACCCTGGAAGGACACTAGTGCCCCAGGGAGACTAGGGTGCCCTAATAGGACATTGGCACCCTACAAGGACTTGGATACCCCTGTCAAGGACCCTTGTCCGATAAGGCCTTGTTGGCATGGAAAATAACAAAATTAACTAAAAAAGAAAAGAATGATGATAGAAGTACAAGATCAAGACACTACCTCAACCTCAAAACGTCTATTTGCACACGAGCTTGGGGCATCTCTAGTCGTGGAAGCTGGTACGAATGTTGGCTTGACATGGTCATTCTCCTCTTCTCCTTCTCCTTCTCTCTTCTACACAACAAAATAAGAATGAATGGTGTAAAGTGAAAACTCCCTTTACTTATATTAAATGGATGAGAATTTCTATCACTATCTAGGTGCAAAATTAAATAGTTTTACTCTCAAGCCTCTATCTTGAGTTGTCAAACTCAAATTTTACACTATTTTTGCATTGGAATCCTGGTTCCACTCTCTACCGTACCCAATGTGTTGTTCTTATGTGTTGTTTGTTAAAACAACCCTCACAATGCATTTCTCATCAAGTTTCCTCGAAATCGATGTGTGTAGATATTCTCCTTGTTTCTTCTTTCCAAACTAAGCAAGTAGAAACAAGGGGGGCATATATCTCCCTTGATTTCCTCCCTCATCATGTCTCATCACTCAACCCCTTAGCGTTTATGGACTGACTCATTGGTGGGGGTTGCAGGTTTATTTGATTTTGATTTTCTGACAAGTGTTCCTTTGCAGGTTGTGGTTCCTAATTTTGTGGTCTTGCAAGATTATAAACTTGGGGGCTTCTTCCTCTTCTATGAAAACACTTCAGCTTCCTCGACATTATATTTTTGGGTATCCTTTTCATGATTGATGTATATACTTTCCTTTAGTTGCATATGCACGTAGTGTCATATGGGCACTAAAGTGGGGGCTGAATGTTACATTAGAATGTGTCCTCCTGTATGGAATAGTACAATTTCTCTTAGTTTTGCTCCTCTCCTTTGGTGTCCTTTCAACCTCTTTACTTTTGGCCTTCCTAAACCATTACTGACATGTGTCTAACTGAACAAATGTCGTGTTTTGAGATAACAGATGACTGAAGGTGAAAAGTAAGTTTGGATTTGAGATCCCCTAATCTCCTAAAAGCATACCTGTTCAAAAAATCTTGGGCTTGGGTGCTCACGCCCTTGTCATGCCCCATTTTCTAGGGTTTTGAATTTTGGTAGAGCATCGGCTCCTACCATGCACCTCGGGATTCTATTTTTAAATTTTAATTTTCACACGATGTCAAACCATTATTTAAAAATTTGAAATTCCTAAGGTTAGATATTTAAAGACATTTGAAAATCACTTTATCACACACAATCTACATGCAATATTTATGCCAAAACTTTGCCAAATTTGCCATTGAAGATCAACGGCATTGTTGAAGCTCTTGAAGTTATTTAAATTTGCTATCATGGAGACAATGGATGGAGATTAAGAATCAATATATTGAGACTATCTTTCTCTTCCTAGGGTTTGTACACCTTTTGCATGACCAGGAGAAGGGTTGAAGCCTCCAACATTGAGCTTGAGAATCCTCTGTGGATATGACTACCTCGTCTTCTTGTTCATGCAAGTCTTCAATGCTTTCATCTCCTTGAGGTGAAGTTGTGTTTGTTCATTGAGTGAAGCAAATTGTTGATCTTTCCTTGATGCTTGAGTCATCTAAGGTTTTACATTTCTGCATACACATTTGTTATATGAGCACACACATCTATAGATATTTATCGTTGGCTATAATTGAAGGAGGAATACCGAAAACGGTGCTTGACTGAGGCAAGCTCCTATATAGCTACAACCATCTTTCTCCTCCTTTTGTATGTGCAGATTGTGTTCAATAATATCTGGAAAAAAGGAGCATCAAGAAGATGGATATTATAGATATAGTTGTCATAGAGTTTTGAATTTTTGGATCACAATATTTGTGGGGCTAAAGAGCAGGTACCTAAGCCCTATGTAGGGTTTTCTGTGGAGATTCTGGGAAGTTATCTATCACTAATTTTTGTTGTTCTAGAGATTTTTGTGTCTGAAACTCGGAGGGCTTTGGTGTAAGGCACCTAATCCCACCTGGGAATATTCTCCAAGATCTGGGAGCCTCCAAGGATTGTCTGACACCTGGTGCAGAAGATTTTTATAGAAAAAAATTGCAAGGCTTTGGAGAGGGTGCCCTAGCCTAGGTGGTCCTTATTTTTGGGTGCACATTCTCTATACCCTACTCTCTACATTTCTATGATCTATTTGTCTATATCTATCTTTGAATTTAGTTTGTTACACTCACATTATGTAATTAGGGTTTCATGATTAGTGAGTAGAATGAAGTTGTGAAATCCCAATCAAACACTCACTTAGACCTAGCTAGCATAAAGAAAAGCATAAGAAATCAGTAGCTTGCTCCCAAGCTTGGTTCGTATCTATTGGCAAGAGACATTGTGTGGCTTCATAAGTGTTGTCATTGATGGCAACAAAGTCTATACCACACATCCACAGTACATAATATGCCTATACCAGAAGTCAGATTGAAGATTGTTTTGGTTCGGTGAACAAGAACAGAGTATGTAACAAGGTCAGACAATCAGGTCCGGATCTCTTAGATGGTGTAACTCAGTAAGTTATTGACTTGGACAAGTTAAGAGGGGTATCATGACTATTGTATTCTAGAGATTTAGCCTCCGGTGATAAAACATGAAAAATATATGAGCATCTGAGTGTTGGGTTCCATTCAGGTAGAGCAGATAGAGGAAGAATTGACCGATAGAGTATCAGACTTCAATCCAGATGTGCAAAAGGTGTTGATCAAGTAATTTGTGGAATTATACATTGTTGGCCAATATGATTAATGACTTCTATGCCTAAGTTTTGATGCACATCACAAGTCAAGCATGGATTTAGCTGACAGATCAATAACTTGGACATATCTCAAGTGTTCTTGTTGCCGACTAGAAAGTTGATTAAAATCCTTGATGTGGATATATATACCAGATGGATTCAAGCTTGTAATGGAGTGACATGAATATGTGAATGTAGGAAGTGCGAAGAAAAGAAGAGAGAAGTGTGAAGATAGTACTCCAAGCCTAGAATGTGACAAAGGAGTGATACTACACAGAGGAAGAATGAAATGTGCTAGATCAGTATACTGAGCCTAACCAGAACTGAACTCTTGCATATGTAGATGTTGTTCATCAGTTCAAACTCATTGGTATCATCTGTAAGCATTTGTAGATAATGAGTCTCTTGTAGGTAGTGGGCCTCTTATGAGTAGTGTGCTCGGGCAGTAAGCCCTAATTGGCAAGTGCCAAATTTGTACTCCTTATTCTTTTAATAGAGAATACAATCTTGGGTTAGTCACCCCATGGTTTTTCCCTTAACAAGGTTTCCACGTAAAAATCCTTGTGTTATGTGTTGATTTCATTTTCAGTTCTTATGGTTGTCTTTGATTTCATGTTTTGATAGAGCACTAAATGTTAAGATAAGAAAAGAAAGTAATAGAAAGAGAAGTTATAAGATAACTGATTCACCCCCCCTCTCAGTTATCTGCATTGTTTCCAACAATTGGTATCAGAGCCAAATCTCTCAGAAAAAGCCTAACAACTTGAGAAGGATCTGGGAATCTCAATGGATGCATATAGTATGAAAGAGAAACTTCAATTTGCCCTAGATGATCTTGAACAATCTCACCCTAAAGTCAATAATTTGAGAGAGTGACTCAAGGAAGTTGATGATTTCATCAATGAGCTGAAAGAGAAACTCAATATTTCTATGAAAAAGAGAAAGGAATTACTTCATAAACTAGTAAATCAGAATGAAGCCAATAATACTGATGAGGATCTGAATGAAAAAACTAATCTATGTGAGAAAATTTCAAAAGAAGTCATTATGATAAGACATGAAATGGAATCAAGAGTTATGAAATTCACCCAAGAAATTGAAGAGAAAAGAAAGATTGAAGATAACCTGAAACAATCCCTCAAACAGAAAATAGAGGACTACCACAAAATAGACAGAATAATCAAACATCTTGAATCTAATCTTAAAGAAGCCAGATACAATGAAGAACAACTTGAGAACTAGAATGACACTCTTAAACAAGATCTTCAATCTGCAAATGAATACAAAGAAAAATTCAAGATAAGCTCAGCCCAACTTGAAGTTATTCTTGAAAGTCAAAAGAGGGTAGATGATAAGTGTGGCTTAGGATATGAGAAAAGTGAAAGTTTTGAATCTAGTCAAAAGAACTTTGGATTAGGAAGTCAAAGAAACAAGCCTAGAAGACCTCCGGTAAGGCAACCAAATGCTTAAAGATATCCATCTTTCAATGGATACTGCTTCAATTGCAACAAATTTGGTCATAAAGCAACTCAGTGCAGGAATAGAATGAATCAAATCAATCCATCCTTCTTCGGTCAATGTTTCAATTGCAAAAGGTATGGTCACAAATCTCATGATGTAGAAATATGCAAATGAACAATTCTTTCAATGGTAGATGCTTTACATGCAATAGAATTAGACATATGGCTAATGAGTACAAATCAAGAGGACATCATTCAAATAAACAAAGAAATGTTGTGTGTTACAATTGCAATAGATCTGGTCATATAGGCAGATTCTATAGAAGTAGAAATCAAAATAGAAAAGGTTCGGTGGAACATGATCAGAAACAAGATAAAGGAAAAGGTAAAGTGAATGCGGATGAAGTTCAAAAGGAGATGAGCAAGATTTGGGTAAAGAAGAGTACAATGAATATTGGAGATGGATCCACATTGGAATCTGGTGCTGATAATCCTTCCAGAAACTAAAAGGTGAGCTCTTGCTTAGGGGGAGCTACAGAGAAAATCATTTTCCCCCAGCCAGTCGATAAGTGCCTAAATTTAGCACATTGAGTAAACATCTAGTATTGCGGATTAAAGGGTTCCTATAAAATTCTCCAAAGAACTTTCAGTCAGAATGTCAGAGGTCCACATGAAGTTTCACAAGGTTTATGACCACTTGAGTAGATTTGGTTCCCACAACCAACTAGTATTAACAAAACAATACAAATTGATCCAGTATGATCTGTGAATTCAAAAAAGGGGAAGAGTCTTTAAGGCACCTGGGTGCTACCAATTCACTAAAGTACTAATGTGAAGATCCGCAAAATGATTCAAGAAAAGCTCACATAAGAAGTAGGGTAACCAGATGACTTAAAAGCTTGTGCATTTATTACAAAAGGGAATTAGGTTTTATACAAAGATAAAAGGATTCTTTCACTCATTATCTACACATTTGCACTCACGAAGAAGAAAAGAAGAGCTCTGAGAAGAAGATCCTATAGTTTACTCAAGTTCAAGATGAAGATCGAATTTAGACAGAAAATCACTCTGTCATCTGCTTCAAACCCTAAGGCATGAAAAGGTACTTCCCTTCTGCAAATTCTCTTCGAATTTCTATACTAGAATGGCTACTCCAATGGTTGTTAATATCTTTGAAAGGCCAAGACCAAAATTCAAGAAACACCCTTACAAGTCACTAGAAGTCGATCCCTTGGGTGTGTTTTCTAGTATTCCGCATGGTGTCTTACATGTAGAAGATATTAGGGTTTATATCCATGCAAACATCAAAGATTTTGGAGACTCAAAATTGATTGACATTTATCAAAAATAGTTAATAGATGAGAATTTTGAACTCAGACCTGAATTCAAGACCCTAAGGGACAAACACTTCGAACATTGCATACATTTTCCCTCTTTTACAGAAGACGATTGGGTCTGGTATGTTCTAAGTAGGATGCATGATAATTTTATGTGGCTAATGAGGCCATTCAAGATAACTAAAGATGCCATCAAGGCTGTGACCGAACTGCATTCATCTGGTGGGTTACCCACACTTAAATCTATGAAGAATCAAATGGTAACTGAAGCCACCAGATCAAAATTTTACAAAAGAGAAATGACTATAGATGACATCATGGATCCAGATGTCAAGTTTTCTTTAATGATAATTGGCTACAAAATCTACCACTCAAGCAAGGAGAATTTTGCGTCTGGTACAACAATCTATGCTACATATCAGATGTTGAAGGAAGATGTAGATTATGATCTGTGTGAGCTTCTACTGAATCAGCTGATGGAGAACTTGCAGAAGATCAAGAAAGATAAGAAAAACTCCTTCAAATATGGTAGTCTAATACTATGTTTTTCTACTATATGAATGAGCTACCTGGATCAAATGGTTGGGTCTGGCAAAATGATAAACCCGTTGCAATTCAAATCAGAGATTACATGTATAGACTTGGTGATGCTCAAGCCCAAAACTCAGCCCTATGGGGTTACTTTAAGAATTTCCAAAGCATGATGCATGCCAGAGAAAGAATACCACAATCAATAGTTGAGAAATACAAAGACACAGTCTGCTTCATGGTTGAAACTGATCAATGCTTAATGGAGGCAGTTCAACACCTGTTGAGCCAACCTAAGGACACTAAAGTAGAAAGGTTTGGCACCTTTAAAGAGCTAAGCATAAAAATACATGTTGAGTTAAGGCATCCTGAGATGAAGAGAAAAGTAAGAAAGGAAGTTGAAGAATTTGCCAAAAGATTTGGCATATCAAAGGAGGTAGTAGATGCCAATAGAGAGAAAATGGAGAAGGCAAAGAAAGAAAGACAAGAAGAAAAGAAATAAAGTGTTTCGATGCAAGCCTCCTCCTGGACTAGATCCTCCAAGAGCTCTACTCTTGTCTCTTCTAAAAGCTCAAAGTCTACCAAACTGGAAGTCAAGTCATCCGAAAAAGGAGAAAAGAGAATGAAGACCAATCCACAAGGACATATACGAGCCAAAAGGATGATGAAGAGACAGAATCAGATGAGGAAATTAGGAAAATGAAGAAGAAAAGAACATCCAAGAAGTTCTCTATTAGTAGAAATGAGGAAGAGAAGACAGAGGAATTTGTTGAGAAACCCACTCTCTCAATCAAAGAAATCATTAAGGCAGTCACTGTGGATGGAAACCTGTAGCCAGTAATAGAATTTTATGAGGAATACAATGATGCAGACAAGAGAATACTTTAAGAGGCAACTGTCAGGTATTTGAATATCTATAACAAAACATTCATTGAAATAATTTCATTAATTCCAAAGAGCCTAGAAGATGTATTGGAGCAAAGAAAAGAGAATGCAAAGGCAAAAGACTTGGAGATCTGGGAGTAGATAGTGATACAACTATGTCCCTCTGTCACTTCAAAACAAATGGACATGGTCTTCAAGGATTGTAAAGATGATTTCCGAAGCAAGTCCCTGATGAATAAACTCATGGTTGGAGAAACTAACCAAATAGCAAATGAAACAAAATAAATTCTCTGGAATGCCTTGAAGAGATTTAATCTTCCCATTGTAGAGGAAATAGATGAAGAGCCTTCTAACATGGATGTTGAAGGATTAAAGAAAAATGATGAAGATTCATCTAAGGCATTAGATTCCTCTATTCTAGAAGATGAAAGACAGAAAGAAGAAACATTTTCTGACAAGGATGTCGAAGGATTAAAGAAAAATGATGAAGAGCCATCTAAGGAATTAGACTCCTTTGTTCTGAAAGAGGAAGGACAGATAGAAGAAACAAATATCATTAATGTCACTTCTCCAGATCCCACAGTTGTCAAGACAAATCTTCTGGGCATTGAAGAAGAAGGGGAAGGAAGAAGAGAAGAGAAGGAGAATCAAGAGAAAGAGGGTAAGGCAAAAGAAGAAGAACAAGAAGAAAAGGTTGGTGATGACTTATCCAAACCAGTCAGTCCTGATACCTCTAAAGGAAAGAAGTTCGGATCACCAGCAAGAGACACTACAAAATTTCTTGGACAAAGAAATGATGGAGCTAGATGAACCTGAGTTGATTCAAGGACCACTAAACTTTGACTCTCTCTCTGTGGTTTAGATAATGAAAGTAGCATCTTTGGCTCAGGCCAAAGCAAAAGAGAAACTTATAAAATCACACATGGAGGATTGTGAGATGTTGGAGATTACATCTGGGATACTGGAGAAGATTATGCCAACCTATCAAAAGGATCCTTTTGCCTCTCCATTGGGTAATTTGAAAAATTTAGTCAATTCTATTAACACTCATTTTGAATCTTTAGAGAAATCGGCAGAAACTAAGGTCCGAAAGGAGTTCTTGGGAAAGAGATTTAGTGAAGTACAAGGACTAATTGCTAATGATAGAAGAACCTTAGGCATTGGCATAAAGATCCTTGAAAACACTCTTAAGGATGGTGGGGATATATACAAATTTTGTTTAACTTGGCCCAAAGTGATAGAGGACATTGAGAAGAAAGTGAAAGAACAAGAAGGAAAACTGTCAAGT
The DNA here is from genome assembly GCA_027924645.1 of Cunninghamia lanceolata. Lineage (NCBI taxonomy): Eukaryota > Viridiplantae > Streptophyta > Pinopsida > Cupressales > Cupressaceae > Cunninghamia > Cunninghamia lanceolata. The sequence continues at coordinate 16,164,985 of BSBN01000193.1, forward strand.
TTATCTCAGAATTTTGATCCCCTTACTACCTCTTTGGTGAATCATGAATGTCAAGCTATTGCTATAATAAATGAAATTAAAGAATTGGTTAAAGAGAAAAATAACATAATGGATAGAATGGGTGAGCTCCGAGGGATAATCATCCCTAAGTTAGAGGCAATGCATGATACCTTGACAGATGCACAAAGTACAGTCCGGACCAGTGATCTAACAGACTTAAAGAGGGCAGAAGCATATGCGTTTTTGTTAAGTGGACAGATCTCCATTTTGGATAGAATGAAGAGGAGTTGGGCCATAGAAACTGTACAGTTGAAGACAACCTTTGCAGATATACTTAAGTATATGTAAGTATAACATATGATTTGTATATATATATGATGCCATGTATATAATAGTTTTTGTACAATTTTGTATACGGATTCCACCGTTTGCCATTGATGTCAAAGGGGGACTGAAGAGTAGTGAAAAATGAGGAATCCAACAAAAGGGGAGCTCTGGTAAAGCAGTGCAAAGAAACAGAGCACAAGCAAAGGGGGAGTTACTGTGACAGTCATTTTTCACTAAGTGTTGCCATCAATGCCAAAGGGGGAGATTGTTGGTAAGAGACATTGTGTGGCTTCATAAGTGTTGTCATTGATGGCAACAAAGTCTATCCCACACATCTGTAATACATAATATGCCTATGCTGGAAGTCAGATTAAAGATTGTTTTGGTCTGGTGAACAAGAATATAGTATGTAACAAGGTCAGACAATTAGGTCTGGATCTCTCAGATGGTGTAACTCAGTAAGTTACGGACTTGGACAAGTTAAGAGGGGTATCATGACTATTGTATTCCAGAGATTCATCCTCCAGTGATAAAACATGAAAAAGATATGAGCATCTAAGTGTTGGGTTCCAGTCGGGCAGAGCAGACAGAGGAAGAACTGACCGACAGAGTATCAGACTTCAATTTGGATGTGCAAAAGGTGTTGTTCAAGCAATTTGTCACATTATACATTTTTGGATGACATGATTAATGACTTCTATGCCTAAGTTTTTGATGCGCATCACAATTCAAGCATGGATTCAGCTGACAGATCAATAACTTGCAAATATCTCAAGTGTTCTTGTTGCTGACTAGAAAGTTGATTAAATCCTCGATGCGAATATATATACCTGATGGATTCAAGCTTGTAAGGGAGTGACATGAATATGTGAATGTAGGACGTGTGAAGAAAAATAGAGAGAAGTGTGAAGATAGTACTCCAAGCCCAGAATGTGATAAATGAGTGATACTACACAGAGGAAGAATGAAATGTGCTAGATCAGTATACTAAGCCTAACTGAAACTAAAATCTTGCATATGTAGATGTTGTTCATCAGTTCAAACTCATTGGTATCATTTGTAAGCATTTGTAGATAGTGAGTCTCTTGTAGGCAATGGGCCTCTTGAGAGCAGTGTGCTCAGGCAGTGAGCCCTAATTGGCAAGTGCCAAATTTGTACTCCTTATTCTTTTAATAGAGAATACAATCTTGGGTTAGTCACCCCGTGGTTTTTCCCTTAACAAGGTTTCCACGTAAAAATCCTTGTGTTATGTGTTGATTTCATTTTTAGTTCTTATGGTTGTCTTTGCTTTCATGTTTTGATAGAGCACTAAATGTTAAAATAAGAAAAGAAAGTAAGAAAAAGAGAAGTTATAAGATAACTAATTCACCCCCCCTCTCAGTTATCTACATTGTTTCCAACATTATCTTCCTAATGTTTTATGTAGAAAAGATTAGAGTTTGATTAATTATCATAATCCCACCTTTTTTCAACTAAACAGGACCAAGTTCTAAAAAGCATTCGGAGTGCCAAAGGTGAATCAAAGGTCTATATTAACTTCTTCATTGGTGTGAACAAAGAGATCAACGGTAATGGTTAAAAATGTTTTAAATAGCAATGGTCATTCACCTATGTTTGAAATTGGTGGCCATTCGAGTGTATCTCTTTGAAAAGGTAGTTGAGTCAATTGTTTTAACTTTATTCTTTGTTTTGAAACAAACTAAAACCCTAATGTTTGTGTATGCTCAGTGATCTATTTGTGAAGTGATATGGAGTGCACTATGTAGAACTTTTATTTTTTGAAGAGTTTTGTTGAGAGGTTTTTTAGGTAGTGCAAAATGTAAAGAAGAATAGTATGTATCTGATACTATTCTTGTGTTTTCCAGAGTGAAATGATATAGAGAGAGGTGTATACATTTGAATTGTTGTTTTGCATCAAAAAGCACTATTTTGTGAAGGAATTCTTCTAATATGGATGTACTATAGATATAAACATAATGCAGGGAGAAAAATGAAATGACATTATGAATCTATTTGTGAGAAACAATAGAGATGATAGAGATAAAAGATGCAGAGGATTGTAATGAGTTTGACAGAGTATAATGACAGACAATGGCATAGGTATTTGATGGGAAAGTATGATGATTGTAGGGTATAAGGATGATTCCAAAGTAAAGCATTAATTGTAGAGGTATGTTAACAGATGATGCAGATATTTTCATGTTTGGTCTATGATAATCTTGATGCTTTTGAAGACTGTCTGAAAGGTATCATTTGTATAGGATGTCTTTCTTTTGTATAAGATGGGAAAATATGGAAATGAGATAGGTGTAAGGTGAAATAACCTGTATGCAGAATATTTGATTCCTAGATATCAATGATTTCGGAATAGTACATCGTTTGTGTTGAGTGAATTGTCAAAGAGTCATTCTTTGTATGAGTAAAGGTAGAGAATGGTAATGTTTTTGAATATCTTTATAGAAGGGTGATTGTTTAAAAGAGTTATAGAACTCATTTATAACATGTGGTATTAATGTAAATAGAGTAGTACTCTATATATCTTCATGTTTTGTATTTGGAGTTCGTGCTCCTAGTTTGTGCAAAGTTGGTGTTCTTGATGTAGGAGTTGGTGCTCTTGAAAGACTTCAAGTTGGTGCTCCTAAAATATTTAGAGTTGGTGAGAGGAATAGGTGTTCTTATCAGTGCATGATTAGTGAGATCAGTTTCTAGTGAGGCACAAATTATTTAATCAGTGAGATTTTGGTCAATGACACCTAATAAAGATTTTGGAGAGGTTGGATAGTGGTTTTTCCCTATTTAGGGTTTTCCACTTTAAACACTTGTGTCATGGTTTCATGTTTGAATATTTTGTTGCTCTCTATGTCTTTGGCATGTTGGTATTGTAATGTAGAAAATTTAAAGGGATATGTGTTTTGGATTGTGGGTTTGGTTTGTGCCTATCCTCCTTTCACCAATTACATTCAAGGACCTTGAGTCGAGTGGCAATGCACTATCAGGCCCTTGGTCACTGTGTATGAGGAAAAATTGATTAAATCTAAACTAATAAAACCAAAAACCAATCACATAAAGCGAACCAATCTAAGTAAAAGCCATTATCATAAAATCAAAGACAAAATGAAAGCTCTTACCAAAACCTGTATTGTTCCCTTTTGGATGAATGTGGATTGCTCAATCAAGTTGCGAAACCATAGTTGCAACAAGCAAATAGAGTGCTCAAAGATCAATGTCAAAAGATCATACGAGTGCTCAAGAAGATCAATGTTAAGAGATCGTAAAGTGGCTCAAGAAGATCAATGTCAAAAGATCGTAAAGTGGCTCAAGAAGATCAATGTCAAAAGATCGTAAAGTGGCTCAAGAAGATCAATGTCAAAAGATCATGAAGTTGCTCAATCGATGCGATGTATGCTCCAAGCGCTGTAAAGTATGCCTGAGAATAAGTGATCGAAGAGAGAGACTTAATGAAGGAGATGAGGGGGGTTTATTTAGATTTCAATGAAGATCGATCAACGGTCCAAATAAATTAGAAGAATCAACGGAGGAGAACAGTTGAGGAATGTGCAACGAATAAGAAGAAGACAAGTGTCACACAAAAGCTGTTTTATTTGAGTTAAACACTTTCTTTTCTAAAGATAAGACATGCTTTTCATAAATTAGAAAACTTTTTTCTAATTTAAGAGAAATTGATAAAAACAAGGTTGAGTGAATAGATAACTCAACTTAAGATTTGCTTTTGCATGATTTGAGAGAAATTAAATAATAAATTATTTAATTTTGTGTGCATGGAGAAGAAGACTTAATTTTAGAAGATTTGAAAGATATTTGTAGATATGAAAGCAAATTAAATAAATAAATTTATTTAATTGTTGTGCATGATTTGGAAGAATAAATAAAATATTTGATTTATTTTATTTTTTGGAGATTGAGAGGATTTAAATAAATTTGATTTGATTTATTTAAATGTGGAAGAATGAATTTGATTTCATTAAATAATTAAGAATTATATAATTGTTTGGATAAGAGGGAATTTGTGATGAATTAATTAAATAATTAATTTAATTAATGTGGAATTGAATTTTGGAAAGAGGATAATGATTTAATTAAATAATTAAAATTATTTAATTGTGGAAGAATAATAGAGGAATTTAATTTAATTAATTAAATAAAGAGAATTTATTCAATTAATGTCGAATTTTAGGAGTTTTGGAAGAATTTGATGAAATTAATTAAATAATTAGATTATTTAATTAACGTTGTAATGCAGGTGATGCTCCAGCTTATACGAAATGCAAGTAGTGCGATGACTTGATCATTTTAGGGTGTCTACATTTTGCCCCTCTTTGATGTAATGCAATTTATGGCATTGCGTCAAAGAAAATGATTGTTGAAGACATGATACAATTTTTTGATGCCCCAGTGTAGCTAGTTGCCCCAGTGTAGCTCGCGTAGGGTGCCCCCTCGAGAGGAAAGACTAGGAAGGGACAGAAGAACTGTGTTGACGCTCGAATAGAAGATTTTGTTGGAGACAGACGAGGTTGGGTTGATGATAGATAGAAGAAAGGAGATAGGAGAGAACATGAGAGAAAGACGGTTGATCGATCTTTGCTTGAAAAACTATATAAGGCCATGGAAAAATATATGGTGTAAATGAATGATCTTGTTGCAATGGTTTCACAAATGTTTATAAAGAGCGATCCTTATTTTTGATATAGCACATGGATATTTTACTACCAAGGTATAAAAGACCAAGGTGTTGTGATATCTGAGTACATGGACGTTGACTCTGCAAGCAAGCAGTTTGATCTTAGATCCCTTAGACATAATATAACCTTGCTGGAATATGTGAATGAGCCATAGTCTTGAACATAAAATAAACTTCAATACATGTAAATGCAAGAAGAATTATTAATATGTAAGATGCTAGGTTGTAACACACCCAAGATAAATATGATGCTAAGAAAGATACGAAAGATCATTCCTCAAACATGGCACACAGAAAGAAATGACTATGCCCCCAATCCGTACTGCATCGCAACATACCAAGATTATAGATAAATCAAGGTAGCCTTGAATAGGTAATGGATAAAGGAACAAAAGATAAACCATAAAACAAATTGACTGACTTACAAAGTAAACATACAACCAACATATTCTCTTGCCAAAGAGGTTGCTCAGGATAGATTGGATAGGAAAGATAACAGCCTTATCGTAGGAACTCTGTGTCCGTTAAAGGGTGCCATCTACCTAAAAAAGACAATGTCTCGCTGCAGGAAATGCCACATGTCGTAGGAGACGCGTGTGTTGGTCTCGATAATGGAACACTTCGCAGAAGACAAGCTTGTTGATCTAGGGCTTGGTTTAAGCGATACTTAGCTGATGTTGGCAATCGAAATGCAGGACAGTAGAAGACTCTGGAAGGAAGCTGCTTTGCTTCAGGTTTGTTAAGGACTTTTGCTTTTGAAAGGATGCACTAGTTTGTTGCTTGAGTTAGTCAAGTCGAGGCGAATGGATTTTGATAAACGGAAGACCAGAAAGGCGACAGTGCTAAATGGATTGAGGTGGGTGGAGAATGATGGATCGTGTGTGCCTGAGTACTGGATACATCCTTCGTATTCTAGACTGCCTACATACCCTGTATCCATGGGATCAAGGCACACGACGATGAAATATGAGAAATGATAAATATGTAGTTCTGGACAGAGTGATGAGATGGGTCAAGGTGAAGAGGAGGGGATCTTATGTACCTGAGTACTGGAAACGTCCTTCGCATTCCAGACTGCCTACATACCCATATCCATGGGATCAAGGTACCTTAAGATTCAGAAGAGATAATATGTAGTTTTGGTTGGTGTGATGATGTGGGAAAAGTGTTGAGAAGATAACATCCTTATCGTAGGAGCGATGTGTCCGTTAAAGGGTGTTACCTGCAGAAAGGAGAAACAGATTGAAGTATACGTTGCGAACTACAAACAAGGAACCAATCCTAGACCTAAGTTAAGGAAAGAGTTACCCCCATTCTGGTAGAGGAGAATGTGTGGGCGACTACCAAAGAAGACACCGAAAGCTTTGACCTAGGACAAGACAGTGTTAATTGTTGACACAGATCAAGATATGGGATGACGACGAGGGACATTGACAAATTTCCAAGCTATACTAGATAGGGAGATGGAAATGCAAACAAGGTCAATAGTTTTATTATGGATGAATGGAAAGTGTGCTGCGAACTGGACAAGGAGTGGATAGGACTCGATAGACGATGGATGCTGACTCTACACATAGCGCCTGTTTGCCAAGTTTTCACTATGGTACTTATCCAAGGTGCCTGTTTGCCAGGTTTTCGCCAGAGGATGGATTTTTTTTGTTATTTTTTTTGTTGTTTTTTTTTTTTGTTGTTTTTTTTATTTTTTTTTGTTTGGAATACTTTGAGGATCAGGCATAGAACTTCTTGAGATGGACACTGTTAAGTGGTTCATCTAGAAGAATGCCGTCAGGTGTAGCTAAAGTATAAACTCCTGATCCATATGCTGCTGTGACAATGAAGGGACCTAACCAGTTAGGCTCAAACTTGCCCTTCTTCTCTCGATCTGCTTGATTTCTCTGATTCTCTTTAAGTATAAGATCACCAACTTGAAACCGTCTTTCTTTGATCTTTTTGTTGTAATTACGCCGGAGGCGATTTTGATAGACATGGAGATGATTAAGTGCGGCAAGGCGCCTCTCATCTAGTAGTTCAAGCTTAGCTAATCTGGAAGTGTGATACTCGTCTCCACCGATCAGGTCCTGCATGGATACTCTGAGGGATGGGATCTCGACCTCTATGGGTAGGATGGCTTTAGAGCCAAAGACCAAGGCATATGGTGTAGCACCAGTTGGTGTTCTGATACTAGTGCGATAGGCCCATAGAGCAGGATTGAGTTGCAAGTGCCAATCACGACCAGCTTCATTGATTGTTTTCTTGAGGATCTTGAGAGTGGTTTTATTGGAAGCCTCAGCTTGGCTGTTACTCTGTGGATAGTAGGGAGTGGAAAAGCGATGTTGGATATTGTATTGTGTGCACAAGGCACGGACATCTTGGTTCTTGAATGGTCTCCCATTATCAGTGACAATGGCTTGGGGAATACCATACCGGCATATGAGGTAGTTTAGGATAAACTTGGCTATTTGCTTACCGGTGATATAGGTCATGGGAATGGCTTCCACCCACTTCATGAAATACTCAGTGGCGATAATGATAAACTTGTGGCCATTGGAAGAGGAAGGGTGGATTTGTCCTACGAGGTCGAGACCCCATTGAGAAAAAGGCCATGGAGTTGTCACAGGTTGTAATTCATGAGTTGGTGCGTGAATCAAATCTCCATGCTGCTGGCATTGTAGACACTTCTTAGCAAACTGTGCAGCATCTTGTTCTATTGTAGGCCAGTAATAACCTGTTCTAAGTATCTTCTTAGCAAGATTAGGACCAGTAGAATGTGCACCACAGACACCTTCATGTATGTCTCGTAAGGTAGCCTCGGCTTCTTCCGCGTTAAGACATCGTAAGAGGATACCATCAAGACTCCGGCGATATAGTGTATCACCCAAAATGATGTAACGAGAGGATCGACGGATAAAGGTTTTGCATTGGGTGGATGATAGGTCAAGGGGAAAGGTATTGTGTTTGAGGTATTCATAGATATCTTCATACCATGGGGAATTGGGACAAACAAGTTCGCAGATGATTTCAGTAACAGGAATGTCGACGACGGGTATCAACAATTTCTTGATCAAGAATTCACACTTCTATGTATTTGCAGGCATGTCAATCAGTGACCCTACAGAAGCCATAGTATCTGCAGCTTTGTTATGCTCTCTTGGAATTTGCTCAAATGTGATGCTAGAAAAGTGTGGTTTGTAGGCATCCACTAGTTGCTTGTAGGGGATCAACTTTTCATCTTTTGTTTGGTACTCATCTGTGACTTGGCGAATGACTAGCTATGAGTCTCCATATACTTGTAATTCTGTGATGTCCCATTGAACTGTTGTATTGAGACCTATGAGGAGTGCTTCATACTCTGCTATGTTGTTGGTGCAAGGGAATGCAAGCCGAGATGACTTTGGAATGTAGTCATTCTGAGGTGTAACAAATAAGATGCTGGCTCCTGATCCATGTTGTGTGTAAGAACCGTCAAAGTATAACTTCCACATTATGGAGTTAGCAAGAGTGAAGAGATTTTCATCAGGAAAGTCAGCTACCATAGGATGTGTATCTTTCATAGGTGCTTCTGCTAGTTGATCAGCGAGGGCTTGTCCTTTGATTGCTTTGCAATCCATGTACTCAATATCGAACTCACTAAGGATCATGACCCACTTAGCTAGTTTGCCTGTGAGAGCTGCTTTTACTAGTAGATATTTCAAGGGATCAATCTTGGCTATCAGATTTGTGTGTTGGTTTAGCATGTAATGCCGCAACTTTTGGGAGGCGAACACTACTGCTAAACAAGCCCTTTCCATTGGTGAATAATTGAGCTCATATCCCACCAAGGTTCTACTAATGTAATAAATTGCATGCTCCTTTCCTGTGTCATCATTTTGTGCTAGCAGGGCCCCTAGGGCCGAATTTGTAGTGGAGATGTATAATATCAAAGGTTTGTCAGCAACTGGTGGAACCAATATAGGAGGTGTAGCTAGATACTCTTTAAGTTGATCAAACGCTGCCTGACACTTGCTGTCCCATCGAAATGAGACATCCTTTCTGAGCAAGTGTTAAAATGGTTGACATTTATCTGCTAGCTGTGATATGAAACGCCGAATGGACTGCAACCTTCCTTGAAGGCTCCTTAGTGCTTTAAGGTTCTTGGGTGGAGGCATCTCCACTATAGCCTTTACTTTCACTGGATCGACTTCGATGCCTCTACGAGATACAATGTATCCCAATAGCTTTCCTAATGTTACACCGAATACACACTTCTTTGGATTGAGTCTTACTTGGTATTTTTTGAGCCTGTCGAAGATCTATCCTAGAACCTGTATGTGATCCGCCCTAGAAGATTTAGCCAGTATATCATCAACATAATCTTCCATGATGTGATGAAAGAGATCATGGAAGATCACTATCATTGCTCTCTGATAGGTTGCTCCTGCATTCTTCAGACCAAACGGCATGACACACCAACAATAATTACCGCAAGGACAAGTAAAGGTTGTTTTATGTTGGTCTTCTTCTGCTATCCTTATCTGATTGTAACCAGAGAATCCGTCCATGAGAGAAAGCATCTCGTGACTTGCTGTCAAGTCCACTATAATGTCAATGTTTGGTAGTGGAAAGTCATCTTTAGGACATGCCTTGTTGAGATCTCTAAAGTCATTACACATGCGGATGCGCCCATTAGGTTTAGAAATAGGTACAATGTTTGAGACCCAATCTGAATAGTCGATTGGTCGTATGAATTTTGCATCTAATAATTTCTGTATTTCCACTTTCACCAAGAGAGCTATCTGTGGGTGCATCTTTCTCAACTTCTGTTTGACTGGTTTCACTTTTGGATCAACTGTGAGATAATGAACTACTAGCTTAGGGTCTAGCCCTGGCATATCGGCATAGGTCCATGCAAAGTTGATGGTTCGTTGCAAGAAGAAGTTGTTAAGATTTCTGTGCTCTGTTTCTGATAATGATGCTGCTAGGAATGTGGTCTTTGGATTTTGTTCTGTGCCCAGGTTTATCTCTGTAGAATCTTCCACTAGGAGAGCTGACTTCTCTTGATACTTAGATGGTAGGGGAAGGTCAAATTCTCCATCCTCAGGTGCCACAATTGGGTTTTCACCTTTGGATACGTCCTTTGTTTTTACTATTTTGTGATCAGGAGGTGCCACAGTGTGGTTTTCACCTAGAGATCTTTCTTTATTTGTACTTTTGCGACTGGAGGATTTGGCATTCTCACCAAAATAAGCCGTTGGCTCTAGTTCCATTACAAAACCTGCTTTATGATCGCCCAGAGGGATACCTTCCTGAAGTCCCATGAACTCAGCTAAAGCTTCATCATTCTGAAATACATCTATAACGGGGGACCCTTATTGGTCCCAATCGATAAGTTCAGGGTAGACAAGTGTGACATTCTGGGTGTTTGTGGTGGAGGTTAAGGATACGGAGGATAGCATAAAAATGGAGGATTCTGCGAAGAGGTTGATCATATGGAGGGACGAGTCATCGATGATATCCTCTGTAGATGTCGAATCAGCGGGAAAAGTGTCAGCGACCTTGTCGAGGATATACTCGATGTCCAAGGCGCGTGGTACCTTCTTACCAAATCCTAATCCCTTCTTGTCTAGCTTCTTTGTCACAACAATGGGTTCCATAGTTCCTTGATTCTGTTTCCCAAGGCCACCTTTGCCTTTATAGCCCATGTTTTTTACTATCCTTAAGCCATTGCCATATTGCTTGACTGGTATTGTGACTGGTTCTTTCTCCTTATAGAGCCAAGAAGAAATATCCTCAATAGTTTCCTCTTCCAATAACCGTCCATGTTGGAATTGGGTTAGGAATGTTGGGGGAGGAATAGCTACTTTTTTGGTTACTTTGGCAATGGGTGGTTTGCAGTAAGATTTTGGAGATAAAGGCATCCGCCCTACACAACAAGATTCTGAGATATCATAAGTGCCAAAGCCTATATCTCGGATGCGAGCTGTGATTTTGGGGAGGGGTGTAGATTCACTTGTAGAGGCTTGCGTCAGAGTTTCAGGATCAACATATAGTGGGGATTCAAGGGCTTTGTCATTTTTAGGCACTTGGTTGCAATTCTTATAGCTTCCTTGTAAGACACAACATAATTCAAAAGGATTGGGGTCTCCTGGGATGGTTATCTCCGTACCATTGTATGGGAACTTTAGAGACTGATGGTACGTGGAAGGAATAGCCTTCATTGCATGGATCCATGGGTGGCCTAGGATAATGTTGTAAGGCAGCTCAATATCAAGGACTTGACACCTAGTTTCAAGCATGACAAGGCCCAGTTGTATAGGCAAGTGAATAACACCTTCTGAACGGCGTTCTACATCATCATACCCCTTGATTGTAATACTATGATTAGTGTTGACGTGATCCTCAGAGTACCCCAATTGCTTTAGTAACTTTAAAGAACATATGTTGAGACCAGCACCACTGTCTATGAGTATACATTTGATTTTGCGCTTATGGATGAGAACTTCAATATGCAGGGCATCATTGTGACATGGATCATGGGAGGGGAGGTCTTTCTCAGAGAAGACCACATCGTAGGGTGAAGCAATGTTACCTACTATCGCTTGGAAATCCACGACCGCTATGTTGTTAGGAACGGAAGACTCTCGGAGGGCTTTTTCTAGCACTACTCTATGTGCAGGTGATGACCGTAGAAGGTCCAAAATAGAGATCTGTGCTGGTGTTCTCCCCAGATGTTTGACAAGATTATAATCAGATTGAACCAGAAGCCTAGGTGTAGGAGCACAAATGGTGACATGACCACAACGAGTAGTAACAACACAATCCGTAGATTTGCCTTTGATTGTGAGGGTAGACACTCGACTCTCTTCAAAATGACCTACAATGGAATCGAAGGACGTGGAAGCATGATTGATACCTTTACCTCTATCCTGAGGAGGAGGTGGACCATGATGAGGGAATGGTTCCTTGTACATGTCGAGATCTTTGTTCATGTGTTGAACTGGTGATTCATTCTCAAAAGTGATTTGATTACCGTCGATGAGGTTTTGGATGAGGTGCTTAAGTTTCATGCAAGATGCGGTTCGATGCCCTTTGCTCCTATGGAACTCACAATATTCATTGTCTCTGTAATGTGCAGTTTTGTAAACGGGTTCGCCATATGGGGGAGCACTAGGTAAGGTGATGAGCCCTTTCTGCAAAGCTTGCTGTAAGACTAATTCGATGGGCACTCCCAAGGGAGTGAATTGACGTTGCGGAGGGTAATCTTGTTGAGGCCGCTCTTGTTGTCATTGCTGTTGGATTTGATAAGGCTGCCTTTGTTGCTGCTATTGTTGAGGTGGAGCTTGACTTGGTTTGGAGAGCTGCAGTGGTGTTTGCAATGTTTGGACATGTTTAGTATCGACCACCCCATCATTGACCACATTTTGTTTTTGTTCCAATATTTGGGTTTATCGTTCGATTGTTGATGAGGAGCGTTGTCTTTCGTTTCTTTGAAGATTTTGACCACACCCTTAGCAATGAGGGCCTTCTCAATATTGATTCCCTTGTATGTGATTTCGTCGAAGGTTGTAGCACTAAGAATTTGCAAATGGAAACCTAACTCTTGGTTGAGGTTCTGCACAAATATGCTAACAAGCTGTTTCTCCAGAATCTTGAAAGGGAATTTGCTAGCCATTTGTCTCCATCGTTGAAGGAAAGAAATGAAAGTTTCACCATTTTTCTGTTTATTGTTGCATAGATCAGTCATGGAAATCTCATGCTCTGCGTTGTAAGAAAAATGGGTGGCAAACTTCTCTGCTAGCTCGTTGAAAGACTTGATACCTGTGGGTAAGTGTGAGAACTATTCTATTGCTTGACCTCCAAGACTGTGAGGAAAGAGACGCATAAGATATGTGTCATTATGTGAGACCTCAAAGCAAGCAAGATAGAATTCCCTAAGATGGTCTTTTGGGTCACCTTTTCCTTTGTATTTATCGAACTTGGGAATAGTGAAATTTTGAGGAAAAGGGATCATTGGTAGTGACCGATCAAAAGGATAAGGACACACTTCCTCTAAAGAGAAGGTCTTCTTGGTGTGGCCAAATGTAAGATCAGATAGCTGTTGTTGTACTTCCGCAATTTTTAGCTCCATAGTCGTGGGAGGGGTTGGTAACATCTCTTGTTGTCCAAAAAGTGGTTGGTGTTGCCCATACGGAAGATTATAATGTAAGCCATGCACACTGGTGTTATAAGGGTCGTAAGATTGATTGGGATCATATGGGTTGTACGTTTGGTTCAGATTGGGTTGGAATTGGAGGTTTTGATTTGGCAGAGGTGGAGGTGGTGCTAGGTAAGAATGTTGGCTTTGTGATGGTTGAAGAAAAGAATTGGGTGGAGGAAAGCTAAAGTGCGTTTGATTAGGTTGTGATGGCGGCACATAGCTTTGGGAAACTTGATGTTGGGAATGTTGAGGGTAGCTAGGTAATGTGTGAAAGAAGTTGAGCGAGGATGAACGTTGTGGAGGAGGGACATAGGTAGAAGTGATTTGTGACGGTTGGGGTTGATTGAGGATGAGAGTAGAAGAATGTTGTGGTTGGGGTTGTTTAAGGACGAGAGTAGAAGAATGTTGTGGTTGGGGTTGCATGACTCTAATTGGTTGAGAGACATGAAGGTGTGATGATATAGGAGGTGGCATTTGTTGAGACCCTTGTTGCATGGCTACATAATTGTTCCCCAAATTATAATTTGGTGGGAAACCCGCGCGTGATGGAGTAACCAAGATTCCACTAGCGACTGGTGTGGACACTTTAGGAGGTGGTTGCATATTTGATCGAGCTAAGGTGGCTTGCTTAGCTAACTCTGCTTGACATTGGAGAGTTTGTTGTTGGTTTTTATAGATCTCCATAGGAGTCAGAAGCGGTGATACGGCTCTCTCTTCTATTGGGTTTTGAAAAAGGGGGTTCCTATACTGCGAGCCTTGTGTAGGTAAGGGTGTGGTCACTGTTGACATGGTTTGAACTTCTTGTATGGTATCTTGGGTGTTGTTGTTCTCCTTGAGAGTGGATAAATCAAAATCTTGAGGTAACTTGGCGCCTTGCTCTGCAAGCAAGTGAAAGAAATGATCTTGGTTCTCGCTAAGGATTTTGTCAAAGGTGGCCACGACTCTAGGCTCCTGTATGATTTCATCAAGATCTTGCCCATCTACGTGAGAGGATTGACCTATTTCAAAGTGTCGCTCTTCTTGAGATGGGACTAAATCTACAGTATAACCCTGAGGGACAAAATCCTGAGGCAAGCCAGTGGTGCATTGAGGTGTTCTTACCAAAGGGACCCTACCTTCTTGAGGTGGGTTTTGCTCAATAGTATATCCTTGTGGTACAAAATCCAGAGGCAAACCGGTGGTATATTGAGGTGTTCTTACCAAAGGGACCCTATCCTCTTGAGGATTGCTTGGTTCGTTAATGTGCGGCATGTTCGGAGAGCTGATTGGTTTTGTCGTGGGTGTACTAGGAGTAACCTTGGGAGTAATGTTGAGACGACCTGATTGTGGTGTGTGAGGAGGTGACTTGCGCTTCTTAGGGACAACTTGCTTAGACTTCATAGTTTGTTGTAGCCTAGTGGTTACCATGGAATACCCTAGGACAAGAAAGGTAATGCTGGGTTTCTATGAGATGCTTTGAGAAATGGACAAACTCTGATGCACAAAGTACTGGACCAAAAGTGCTATACTGTTTGACCAGAGGCACAAGACTGTGCAACCAAAAGCGTGCTACTGTGATGCCAAAGGCGACGGACTGAGCTACCAGAAGCGAGTTACTACTATGCCAAAGGTGAGCTACAGTGACCAAAAGTGAGCTACTGTTATACCAAGGGCGCTGAAGTAGAGTTTTACCAGAGGTGAGTTACTGCTATGCCAAAGGCGATCTACTGTACTACCAAAGGCGAGCTACTGTAATACCAGGGGCACTGAAGTAGTGTTTGATGTTTCAAAAAGGCAAAATTTTGATAGATTGTTTCTGTTTCTGATTGGATTTGTTTGGCAAGAGAAAACACAGCAAACAATGTTGGCACAAACAAGGGACTGACACCACAGATAGTGTATGTTCAAGGCTCCAAACAAGCCCAATGTTTCCACAAGTATAAGACAATTGCAATCAATAACAAGCACTTTTTATCCCTAGAGACAAGGTTTCATTGCAGTAGATCAGCTCACAGCTTAATACTCCGTCGATAAAAATATCATTCCATAAAGGTGTCAGATATTTAGTATCTTTGCGAGAGACGATAGGTAGGGATATCTCACCCTCCCCTTGGAAAGCTCAAGTAGGTCACAAGAGCTTTATGTCCAAGGGAATACTATCTCTTCTCAAGGGATCCAATGGTGAGTATCTTAAGGGCTTAAATCGACTCCCCTTGCATTGATGATTACCGCAATGTTCGGAGGTAGGTCGGGTAGTCTCTATCTAAAATGGTTCTTAGTGACTTTGAGGGACCAACACCTTATGAGCAATGCGACAAGCTACTAAAAGCTTTAACCAATCCTACTAAGAGTATCAAACACTTTGCTCAATGTGAAAATCCTTTCCACAAAGAGCTAGTACACCTCTTTTCAGTTTGGCACCACAAGGTAAGGCTGACGTCGGTTAGGACTTGGCTTTCACCTTATCCCTCTTATATAGTGGTTCAAAGGAAAACTCTTCTTAGGGTCATCCCTTTTGGATGAAGCGCAATCCAAAAGTAGGCCCTTCTAAAGGAAGTACAGAAATGTAAGAGCAAGCACGTCAAACAAAGGTTCAATTGTCCCGTTATAAGAAAAATAAGGTGCAACTAAACTAGGCACACACACGTTTGTAGTTGTAAATTATCCCTTATGAAATTGAAATGTTTGGCATTCATGTCCATTGTCCCTTAGAAAATTAAGGTGTTTGTGCATACATGTCCATTGTCCCTTAAGAAAAGTAGTATGTTCCTAAGACTTAGATTTGCAAAAAAGATTTGTTCAATTATCCTTTTAAGCATGCAATGTGTTTCTAAGACTTAGTGAGATAAATCAAAAAAGTTCTTCAATGCTCGTCCTGCATGAACATGTTAAAACACCTATTTGCTCTGTGTGAGTAATAAGAAGCTGCAACAAGTCAGTCAGTTCCACCAAAAATTCACAAGTTAGCAAAAGACAAATCAACTTGACCAAAAGCGCTGCACTATCTTACCTAAAGTGACTTACTGTATTTCCAAAAGCGCTGTGATACAGACCAGAAGCATCGAAGAATATTACCAGAAGCGCTGAAGGATATCCAGAAGCGTTGTACTATGCATCCAGAAGCGGGATACTGTTATGCCAAAAGTGATGTAGTGTATACTGGAAGTGCTGCAGGATACAACCAGAAGCATTGAATCAAGGACTAGAGGCGCTGTACTTTGTATCTAGAAGCGCGATACTGTTATGCCGAAAGCGTCGCACGGTCACAAATCATAAAAAGATTAGCTTTTGTCAAAAGAACCAGATCAAAATGGGATTTCATGGTTGATCTATTGTTCTGAGCAACAATGTCTGATAGATCTGAATAATGAAATCCAGAAAACTCAGAAAATGTATCAAGACAATAGATTAACGCAAATACCGAAGATACCCCTAAATAAATCAACTTAGGAAGTATCAAAAAGCAGGTTTGAAAGACAAATACAACAGCTTGTCAGATAAATCCACAAGATATGCAATGAGAAAACCCTGCAAAATCACAAGACAAATTCAACAACCTAATTTAACCAAAAGCGCTTAACGATGCTACCGAGAGCGCCATTCTGAGATACCAAAAGCGCCGCTCTGTGCAACCAGAAGCACTGCAGTGCCCCCAAGGGTGCTGAACTGTGCCTCCAATAGCGCTTAATGATGCTGCCAGAAGCACTTTGCAATGTTGTTTGCGCTGTACCATACTGTGACTTCAAAAAAACAATTTCTCAAAGAAACAAGGGGATTAGTGGGTCCCATCGGGCACACCAGAATGTGTATGAGGAAAAATTGATTAAATCTAAACTAATAAAACCAAAAACCAATCACATAAAGCGAACCAATCTAAGTAAAAGCCATTATCATAAAATCAAAGACAAAATGAAAGCTCTTACCAAAACCTGTATTGTTCCCTTTTGGATGAATGTGGATTGCTCAATCAAGTTGCGAAACCATAGTTGCAACAAGCAAGTAGAGTGCTCAAAGATCAATGTCAAAAGATCATAAGAGTGCTCAAGAAGATCAATGTTAAGAGATCGTAAAGTGGCTCAAGAAGATCAATGTCAAAAGATCGTAAAGTGGCTCAAGAAGATCAATGTCAAAAGATCGTAAAGTGGCTCAAGAAGATCAATGTCAAAAGATCGTGAAGTTGCTCAATCGATGCGATGTATGCTCCAAGCGCTATAAAGTATGCCTGAGAATAAGTGATCGAAGAGAGAGACTTAATGAAGGAGATGAGGGGGGTTTATTTAGATTTCAATGAAGATCGATCAACGGTCCAGATAAATCAGAAGAAACAACAGAGGAGAACAGTTGAGGAATGTGCAACGAATAAGAAGAAGACAAGTGTCACACAAAAGCTGTTTTATTTGAATTAAACACTTTCTTTTCTAAAGATAAGACATGTTTTTCATAAATTAGAAAACTTTTTT
Organism: Cunninghamia lanceolata; assembly: GCA_027924645.1. NCBI lineage: Eukaryota > Viridiplantae > Streptophyta > Pinopsida > Cupressales > Cupressaceae > Cunninghamia > Cunninghamia lanceolata. Next base: position 16,182,623 of record BSBN01000193.1, read on the forward strand.
CTAATTTAAGAGAAATTGATAAAAACAAGGTTGAGTGAATAGATAACTCAACTTAAGATTTGCTTTTGCATGATTTGAGAGAAATTAAATAATAAATTATTTAATTTTGTGTGCATGGAGAAGAAGACTTAATTTTAGAAGATTTGAAAGATATTTGTAGATATGAAAGCAAATTAAATAAATAAATTTATTTAATTGTTGTGCATGATTTGGAAGAATAAATAAAATATTTGATTTATTTTATTTTTTGGAGATTGAGAGGATTTAAATAAATCTGATTTGATTTATTTAAATTTGGAAGAATAAATTTGATTTAATTAAATAATTAAGAATTATTTAATTGTTTGGATAAGAGGGAATTCGTGATGAATTAATTAAATAATTAATTTAATTAATGTGGAATTGAATTTTGGAAAGAGGATAATGATTTAATTAAATAATTAAAATTATTTAATTGTGGAAGAATAATAGAGGAATTTAATTTAATTAATTAAATAAAGAGAATTTATTCAATTAATGTCAAATTTTAGGAGTTTTGGAAGAATTTGATGAAATTAATTAAATAATTAGATTATTTAATTAACGTTGTAATGCAAGTGATGCTCCAGCTTATACGAAATGCAAGTAGTGCGATGACTTGATCATTTTAGGGTGTCTACAGTCACTTAGGAATGTAGGGAAGATTGGATTAGGGTGATTTGATTGTCAATTATCATCAATTATGCTCAATTATACATCAAAACCCTAATTATGCAAATATGGAAGGAAACAAACAAATTACTCAGAATGCTCCTACAAAGAGATGTAAAATGAAAGATGAAAGTGCACCCATTTTCAAAGATTAAGAAGCAGAACAGTTGGGGACTAAGGAGCGGGCGCCCAAGTCCAATGCCTAGGTTTTTGTCATGATTTGGAAACTAAATCTACAACCTGTTCCTGTTGTATTAGAGATTTTCCCGTCACAGAATTTAGAGGACTAGGGAGCGGGCACCCAAGTCTAGGGTGCTCTTTTTAGCTCTGATCTACAAATCTAACACTCTGTTGTACCCTCCTGCAACTTCACTTTTCCTGTATCTTCAATCTATAACCTGCAATCACAAAACTTTGGGAGGGGGTTGTGGTGTTTAGAGGCTTGCCTCAGTCAAGCTCTAGAGAGACATTTAAGTCTTCCAAACATCGTTGTTAGATAGAGTGCGTGCCCTTGTGAGGCAGAGGCAAAATCCAAATGATAAATGCTAAAAAACACAATTGATATCACCTTGTATTGAAGATCTCATGGAAGGAAGAAGCTCTTCATGCCATGAGGAGATGGATGCTCAAATCTACAAAGACAAACACACAAACAACACCAAATATACTCTTCCACATAATGAATGCCTTGAATCACTTTCACAAGAATGCATGAACATCACAATAATCATCTAGTTTCAAATGAATGCCTAAACATTCTTTTATATGCAACTACAAACATTCCCACCAAGAATTTCGTAATGCAAACTTACCATGTTAGCATTGGACCTAAATAATAGTCACAAATTGACATTTAAAATTTGGGCCTGCCCCAAAATAGGGCAGAACTAGGGTGCGGGCACCCAAATCCTCCCCCCTATTTTGGTTAGGGATTAGTTCAAGGGATCCCCCTAGGTCCCATTTGTCATGAAACCTAGGGTTCATTTCATCGAGATGCCAAAATATGATGCAAGATGTCCTAAATGTACATTAAAGACCCGGGAGCTAAACCTTAGGAGGGAAAAGCCCCCAAGGGGACATTTTTTGACGTTATAGGTATTAATTACATTTATAACTATTGGGCTGATGAATGAATTACTTTCTTTAGATCACTGATTCACCCCCTCTCAGTGATCCATTGTATTCCAACAAAGGGAGGTGTGAGCTCCATGGATTTGTATAACCCTTGTGTGTGTAGATAAGGTGCAGAATGTAAGCCATGGCAATGCATGAAAGGATTGATGGTGTCATATTGTCATTAATGTCAAAAAGATCTTGTAGGATTTCGGGTTGATCTTAGTAAGCATCTGAAGGTCACTAATCAGGAGGTTATTCTTCAAAAGATAAGGACTTGCTTCATATGTGTGTTCAAATTTATCAAGAGGTGTATACATTCACATGATGTTGTTGCTCATGTTATGGATGTCAGATTTGTGGAGTGTTTGAAAATACATGATCATATGGATTGGTATGATTGGTTTGGTAAAAAAAAGAATGTTGCTTTAAGGATATCAACTATGTTTGTGCAAAGTCTTCTTGAATAGATCCTCAAGATTGAGTTGCATCAGGATGTCAGTGATGTGTTGAGGATAGTCATGTGCTTCAGATGTTGATCATAGAGGAGTTCAAATGGTTTACATGCATGTTCATATTCAAGCAATGATGGTGCAGGTTGTTATCATCATCAAGGATCTTTATCAGGAGATAGGTTTCAAATGGTCTTTTTATAGAGACATCACTCATGCAGGTATTCACTCATAAATATGGCAGAGGTATGTATTAAGAAGATAAATCTTTCTTGAGTTGATTATGATGTTTTGTGATCAAACTTGGAGTTGATGTTTAGGGAAGATGTTCAAGATATGTGTTGAATTTTTTTGATAAGTTTTCATACTTCATACAAAGTGCTTGCCAGTTACAATGACAGATTAAAGTGACAATGTGTATTGTCTTCACTATACAATACTTCATGGTCGAGGGGTCTTCACTATATTATATTGAAATGTGTATAGTGACTATTGTTCTTAATATTTCTTAAAGGTTTATTTTATCATACAACATATATATAGTGACTGTCACTCAAGTTTACACTTTTGTCATATTCATATGGTGACTTGCAATAACAGGTTTACAACTTAAATGTTACCGCTTGAAGGGTCTCTTAAATGTTATACTTACCGGCCCCTTTAACTTGTTAACCTGCTACACCGATCATCCTTTGAGGAGCTCGAGCAGGAGATATGCAGCAATTAGTTTTGTTTAAATGTTTTGAAAGCGCTAAAAAGCATTTCAAATGCTACATAGCCTGATGCTTTGGAGAGGTGAACTCAAAGATTTGAATGGTTTAAAAACATTGCATATTCAATATACTCCATGGAGCTCACGCGGGAAAATCAAGTCAAAGTGTTTTTAAAACTATGAAGTGGCATCGAATTGTTTTAGGGAGAAAAGGCCGATGGAAAGAGGGTTTTATGGAATAAAAAAAAACTGACCATTTCTTATGTGCTTTTGTGGGGCCATCGAATGATTTTTGGAGACTTTGCTTTTATAATTTCGAAGGGAATGATGGTATGGAGTTTTTTTTTTGTTGTTACCTTTTCAAAAAGACATCAAATATTATATTTGATGAGGAGGTCGATACATTTTATAAAATGGAGAATTTTATGTATTAAATAAGTTTTTTTAAGAGAAAACTTTATCTCCTATTTTGTCAGCCCACAAGTGCCATAATTCTAAAAAGTATTTTTGGAATTTTTTTTAAGGAGTAAGAAAAGGCAAGTTTTATGAGAAGATTTTTTTAGGGAGAGTTTGTTTTTGGAAAGAGTTTTTTTTAGGAGATTTTTTTTTGTAAGGAAATATTTATGGAGAATTAATTTCTTGAAGAATATGAAAAGTCTTTTAATGCAGATTGAAGATTTTTGAAGAAGACAAAGGAGATTTTCTTTTGCAGAGAAGATGAAAGTTCTCAAAGATTTTATTGAAGATGTTTGGACTTCTTTCATGATTTTGTTTATGCAGGGCAGATGAAAGAATACAAGGGCAGATTGAAAAATAAATTGTTGAAGACATTCAATTTGATGAAAATTGCAGAGAAGATCAAGAGGTTTTGAAAAAGAGGATAATGCAAATTTGTTTGAAGAAATTTGTAGGTAGAAAAGATAATTAGATTGAAAGTTTTTTTGTGATTTGGAGAATATGAAAGGTTATTGATTTAGCAGTATACGGAGAGGTTTCTCATAGTTATTAGCTTCACATTGACAGAGTGTGAGTTGAGGTTATGCAGATCAATAAAAGACAATTTTATGAAGATTCTGTTAAAAAGAAAATATAGATGAATGTATAAAATGTGAAAAACCAATTTGTAATGTATGAGATATATTTTCCTGATCAGGTGAATTAGATGATTCAAGGATAAAATATCAAAGCATTGGAATGATGGAATATATGTTGCAGATGAGTTGATTTGAATGGTGCAAATAAGATTGAGCAACAATCACTTCTTGCACATGAGATTTTTAGTTCTGATTGATTGAGAAATGCCAGTGAGGCACAATAGTATGCCAGTGAGGCTTGTGGTCAGTGAGACCTTTCTATGCCAGTGAGGCTTGTGGTCAGTGAGACCTTTGTATATGTCAGTGAGACATTTGTAAGAAGTTTTTTCATTTAAGCCAGTGAGGCAGTTTTGGAGTGGTTTTTCTACCCCTGATGGATTTTCCACTCATGCATATCTTGTGTCATGATTCATATTGATCTTCTTTGTGTGTGTTTGATTTACTTATGAAGTTTTTTTCTCTTTCTGCATTCACAGTCATGTGCATATGTATTTGACAAATCAATGGTATCTTTCTCTCTTTGTGCTCTGAAAGTTAAAGTTTGTAAAAAGATTTGAAAATTCACACAATACTGATTCACCCCCCCTCTCAGTGTTGTCCTTGACTCCTACAAGGATTTGGGACAATACAAAGTTTTGTACAGGTTGTATTGTAGACTGAGGGTTTTGGGTATTGGAGATTTGCTTTGTATTTTGCAGATTTGGTGATTGAAAAATCATGGCTGAAGAGAGTTTCTTGGATTAGCTTCATGAGGGTTTTAAGGAGGGATTTTCATAGATGACCTTCTGGGACAAAACAGACCTCTCTTTTGGACTCAATAGGCCTGAGAGGTGAAGAAAAACATATCATTTTCCCTATTTTGGCCATAGGGCCTTGAAGGAGAAAAAATACCCCCTCCCCAATTCATCAGTATGGCTGTACAACTAGGTACGCTTTGCATAAATTAAAAACTAAATTTTTTTTCCTGCATAGTTAAATGTTTTCTATAGTTTAAAAAATTAAAAATCTAAATCTAAAACTATAGATATTGTTTGTTAACAATTCAAGATATATGAAAACAAAAAAAAAATATTTTGTGGGGGGGCGATGGTACTGATGTAGGAGCATCAACCTGGTGCATTTCATGTCATTTTGGAAAAATTGGAATTTTGATGTCAAGTGTTTAGGTTTGGTTGTTTGAGGTCAATAATATCATGTACGACCATTTGGGGTCTTTGAAAACCATAGTGTAGTGTTTTGATGTCATATGACAAAAAGTTGTAAAATGTTGTCAAGCAACTTACTTATGTTGTCATTAAGCCTAAAAAAGTCTTAATGGGTAGTTTTTCTCAGTTGTCAAGGGTGTAATGAGATAAATAGAACATGTACCCTCATTCTCAATGGTTGGAGAAGAAAAAAATGAAAAAAATTAACGTTTTTAGTCTTTCCATGTGTTTTTCCATGTGTTTAGACAAAAAACCCCAGGTGTACGGTCCTGTACGTAATAGTAAGGACCTGCAACCAATTTTGGAAGATGAAAAATCTTTTAATCTTTTATTTACATTTAGTTCTAGGAGATTTCATTACATTTTGTGCATTTTAGAGCATTTTTGTGAAAATAAGCAGAATTCAGCCTAGGGTTTCCAGCCATGAATAAAAAAATTCATTTCTTGAGATTTAACTAATGGAAAATTCTAAAATCCTCATGAAAGTACTATTTTAATGTGTTTTACAAGATTATGAAGGTTTGTTATTGATACCTTTTTGATCCTAGAAGGTTATGCAAGGTTATAGATGTTGATCTGCATGGGATAATTATGAAACCTAGGGCATTGACTTGTCTTTGCATTTTTTGATGCATAGTTGTTGATGTTTGATTTGGGAAACATGATTAGGGGTCCTTAGAGTTCTGTACAAATTAGAATAAAGTTGGGTGGTCTTATTTCATTCATTGTTACATGAATTGCTAAGTTGTATTGCTAGAAATAGGACTAATTAGAAAGAGGACTATCAAAATTTATCCTAATCTGTACAAAGAAACCACATCCCATTTTTGGATATTTGTTATTATGGCCAAAAGGGTATTCCAAAGAGGTCTTGTATTTTGAACATCATGTCTATAATGAAATTTATGGTCAAAAATGTCATTTTGAAAGCCTACTAGGCTATTAGGGGACTAAACTATAACAACAAGGTCTGCATCTTGAAAGAATGAAATTCATCCATTCTAGCATAATAGGAGAGCATGAAAGAGTGATGTCATGCCCCATGCGTGTGTTTCCTCCATTGTATGTCATCAAGTGCAAGGCTTAGTTAACTAGGATGAACAAGTTGTAAGATTGTCTCAAGTGCGTGGTGTTTGAGTTAATGTTTGAATGTAAGTCAAGTTGAATCAAGAAGACTGTTTCTTCCTCTTTTCCTCTGTAAAGACAAAAAACTAGTTAATATAGTGTGTTGTGTCAAGAAAAGATGCTTCCAAGAGTGAATGCTATTGAAAGATCAATAGAAAGGATAGCTAAAGAGATGAGAGACTCTCTCTCGCCCAAGAGATGAGAGAGATGAGAGTTAATCTTGATGCAAGGCTTATAGCAGTTGAAACTAATCAAGAAGAAGTAATAGATGAAAACAATCCACCACAAGAAGAACCTCAAGAAGAGAGAGATATTGATGAGATAAGGATGGAAAGATTGCTTAAGGCAGTCAAGAGTGAGGGTTCCAAAGTGAAGATGGAACTTCCATTGTATGCAGGTAGTTTGAATAGTGAGGAACTTCTTGATTGGATAGGAGAATTAGATAAATATTTTTAATTTGAAGATGTACTTGAGGAGCAAAGAGTGAATTTGGCTAGAACAAAGTTGAAAGGCCATGCATCCCTTTGGTGGGATTATGTGCAAGAAGAAAGAAGGAAGAAAGGCAAATAAAATATCACCTCTTGGGACAGAATGGTTGCAAAGTTGAAAGGTAAATTTCTACCTAGTGATTATGCCACTTAATTGCATAGGAAACTACAAAATTTGAAACAAAAAGATATGGATGTAAAGGCATATACAGAGGAGTTCTACAAATTGAGTATTAGATTAGGTCATAAGGAAGATGAAGTTGATAAGGTTGCAAGATACCTTAATGAGCTAAAATATAGCCTACAAGATGAATTGAGTCTCACAAGCCCTAGGACTCTAGAAGAATTCTATCAACTAGCCATGAAGACTGAAGAGAAGTTAAAAAGAAGACAAGAGAAACAAAACAGAAGAAGGGGAAGGACTTTTAGAGGAAGAGGATCATTTGCTGGTTCAGGACAGTCACATGAGAGTCAAGGAGAGACAAGTAATTCTCAAGAACAAGTCTTAGGTTTTAGGGGTAGAAGATTAGATTTTAGGGGTAGATTTGGGAGTAAAAGAGGATCAAGTGGCTTCACTAGAAAATGTTATAAATTTAATAAATTTGTAGGCCATCAAGCATGGCAATGCCCTAAAGAACAGTCATCTACTTCTTTTAGGAGTGAAAGGAGGAATCAAGTTGAACAAGGTGAAGATGCTAAAAGTGTGAATTTTTCACCACAAATGGAAGAACTAGAAGTTGGAGAGTCTTTCCTGATGAGTAGAACCTTGATCAAAGTGCCCATGGAGAACGAACCACCACAAAGAAGATCACTCTTCAGGACCACTTGCAAAATCCAAGACAAATATTGTCAGATTGTCATTGATTCTGGTAGCACTGATAACTTAGTTTATGTTGAAATGGTAGATAAGTTGAAATTAAAAAGGTTACCCCATGCCACTCCATATAAGGTATCATGGTTAAACAAAGGGCAACAAGTGTTAGTGAATGAGCAAAGTTGGGTAGAATTCCAAATAAGGAGATATAAGGACAAAGTCTTGTGTGATATCATTCCCATGGATGTTTGCCATATGTTGTTAGGTAGACCATGGAAATATGATAGGAAGGTAGTCCATGATGGTAGGAAAAAACACCTATGTCATAGAGAAGGATGGGGTCTCTTACACTCTCACACCTTTGAAAGAAGAAGGTCAAGAACCACAAGTGGGATCTAGTGTGATGTTGGTAGGAGGGAAGAAGTTCATTACACCCATGAAAGAGGAGAAAATGGACTTTGCAGTTATAATCAGACCTAGATCTATTCTGACAGCAGTTCAGATGGATGAGTTACCTTTAGAGATCCAAAATTTGCTCAAGGAACATGCTGATATGGTGGTAGATGACATCCCAAAGAGAGGTATTAGTCCTCATAAAGAGTTTCTAGAGTGGGAAGGTAAACCTTTCAATTTAGTTGAATATGCTAAGCATTTGCAATTAAATCGTGAGAATACAACCCAAGTTACCTTTCAATTGCTTAAGAAGTTTGGTGAATGTAATCCTATACAAGATGGTGTTAAGAGGCTCAATCCCAAGCTAGAGGTTCAATTTTCTGTTTTGTAGACTGATATATATAGAGAAAAGGAGAAGGCCATTCACTGTGTAAATTCAATGGAGAAGGCAACACTAAACATTGCAAATTCAGGAGACAAAGTTCATGTTGTTTCTTGTCAAACCAAGACCCTTCATTTAGAAGTTAACTTGTTGAAAGGATCACTAGATGAGCATAGGAAACATAACATAGCTGCCATGTACGGGTCTCTTCAAAAATTGAGAAGCAATGTCGTTGAAGAAGCAGGGAGAACTAAACTTTTTATGTTTTCCATTGAGAATGAAAAATATGTATATTAATTGCATACATTACAAAAGGAGATATTGGAAGTTAGACATGCTTTGCTTTTTTTAGAAGAGGACAACAAAACTGATCAAGAGCCTATGCTTGATGTCATGTTGGCTGGAGACAGCGAGAGGAGACAAAATGCTCTTATTGAGATTGCATAATTGAGGAGTGAGATACCTAAAGTCAAAATGAAACAAGGAGCTAAAGGAGAGAAAATTACTATTGCAATACATGAAATCCATCAACAAGGAAGGGAGCAGCTACAAAGTAGAGTTAGTAGATGCAACCAAAGGGCAGATGTGAGAAGAAGAGTAGTTGATGTCAAGGTTGAAGATTTGGTTTCTAATTTGTACCCCTATATAGGTGATATCATTGCAGATGGTGGGACAGATTCACAATCATTCTCAAATGTTAGATGCTGGTTGGTTGTACTATTGCATACCTTACTTCAAGTGGAGCTTGAATTCTTTCTCTCTTGGGAGTATGATGCAGGAGCATCAACTTGGTGCATTTCATGTCATTTTGGAAAAATTTGAATTTTGATGTGAAGTGTTTTGTTTTGGTTGTTTGAGGTCAATAAAGTCATGTAAGACCATTTGGGGTCATTGAAAACCATAGTGTAGTGTTTTGATGTCATATGGCAAAAAGTTGTAAAATGTTGTCAAGCAACTTACTTATGTTGTCATTAAGCCTAACAAAGTCTTAATGGGTAGTTTTTTCATTTATCAAGGGTGTAATGAGATAAATAGAACTTGTACCCTCATGCTCATGGGTTGGAGAAGAAAAAAATGAAAGAAAATTAACTTTTTGCAGTCTTTCCATGTGTTCAAACTAAAAACCCTAGGTGTATGACCCTTTATGGAACATTATGAACCTGCAACCAATTGGGGAAGATGGAAAATCTTTTACTCTTTCATTTGCATTTGGTTCCAGGAGATTTCATTATGTTTTGTGCATTTTAGAGCATTTTTGTGAAAACAGGCAGAATTCAACCTAGGGTTTCTAGCCATGAATAAAAAATTCATTTCTTGAGATTTAACTAATGGAAAATTTTGAAATCCTCATGAAAGTACTATTTTAATGTGTGTTACAAGTTTATGAAGGTTTGGGATTGATACCTTTTTTATCCTAGAAGGTTATGCAAGGTTATAGGTGTTGATTTATAGGGGATAATTATGAAACCTAGGGCATTGAGTTGTCTTTGCATTTTTTGATGCATAGTTGTTGATGCTTGATTTGGGAAACATGATTAGGGGTCCTTAGAGTTCTATACAAATCAGAATATAGTTGGGTGATCTTATTTCATTCATTGTTACATGAATTGCTAAGTTGTATTATTGGAAATAAGCCTAATTAGAAAGAGGATAGTCAAAATTTGCCCTAATCCGTACAAAGAAACCACATCCCATTCTTGGATGTCTTATTATGGCCAAAAGGGTATTCCAAATAGGTCTTGTATTTTGAACATGTCTACAATGAAACCTATGGTCAAAAATGTTATTTTAAAAGGCTACTAGGCTATTAGGGGACTAAACTGTAACAACAAGGTCTACATCTTGAAAGAATGAAAGTCATCCATTCTAGCATGATGGGAGAGCATGAAAGTGTGTTGTCATGCCCCATGTGTGTGTTTCCTCCATTGTATGTCATCAAGTGCAAGGCTTAGTTAACTAGGATGAACAAGTTGTAAGATTCTCTCAAGTGCATGATGTTTGAGTCAATGTTTGAATGTAAGTCAAGTTGAATCAAGAAGATTATTTGATATTTCTCTGCATCGGGTACATAGACCATCATACCCACACCCATGCTAGGTGATAGCTCTAGCAATGCTAGTCGGGTCTGGTCGTGCAACATAAGGTCATCGGTCTTTAATGGTTGGTAGTGGTTGTGGTTGGCGGGCCTTAGGTCTCCGGTCTAGCAGGCCAAGCTTTGGCCGGTGGCTGGGCTGACAGCCCAACCATCGGTGATGCCATGGCACCCCTCATGGGATTTTTCAAAATTTTAATGATAGTTAAAAAATGGTGGCAGTGAAATATGACAATGTTTAAAATAAATTTTATTTGGACTATATAAAAATTAAAACTCTTTTAAGGTCTATGAAAGGTGAAAACAAAAACCAATTTTTACCTGGCATTCAAAGACAATAGGATAAGATGACGTTATTCTACATAGTTAGTACACCTATGCTCAGTCACTTGCCCAGTCAATGATGACGTCAGTGATGACATCAACAGTACATATGGGTTCTGCCATGGGTCCACTTTTAGCCCTTAGAGGGTATTTTCTTTCGAGAGGCATGAATTTTGCCCATAGTATCAGTTTTTCAACTTCTTATAGGCGTCGGAAAGGACTCTCTGAACACTATGTAGTGGTATAGGTTTCATGATCAAATTTTATAGTTTGTGTCAAAATTTGGTGCCTAAAGCTAGGCATTGCTCCGAGACAATTTTATGCTCATAACTTTTGCATATGGAATTGAATTTTTGATTTCAGATAGGCATTGGAGAGTTGTTGCAGTGTACTATAGTTTGGATCATGTAGATTTTTAGTTTAATGTACAAAGAGATATGGGTACTTATTTGATCACTTGTAGGAGCCAGAGACTTAGAGTGCATTTATGAGTGCATTCAGATGGATTTTTTGGGCACAAACTTGTGGGAGTGCATGCTGTTGTGAGATCATCAACATGGTTTAGTAGGTTTTTTGATTTGGTGCTTCTAAACATAGGTTTACAGGTGATCTTAGAGTTTAGACTTTTATGGAGATAGGTACATGGGTTGTCTTCTAGTTTGAGCACATGGTTTATACACATGTGAGACTTGGAGTCTCATTTCAGTGGGAGTTGAGTACAGGTACAACAATGATGATTATGATGCCATGGATATGTTGATAACTGAGAGGGGGGGTGAATCAGTTATCCTAATTATTTCTTCTTTCTAAACTTTCTTAATAACAATGCAGCATTAATTAAAATAAGCAAACATAACCATAAAATGGAAATACACATGACACAATATTTTTGACATGGAAACCCTGTTAAGGGAGAAAACCACGGGGTGATTAACCCAAGATTGTATTCTCTATTAGAAGAATGGAAATACAAAATGGCACTTGCCAATTAGGGCTCACTGCCTGAGCACACTGCTCACAAGAAGGCACACTGCCTACAAGAGACACACTATCTACAAAAAGAGTGTTATACAATACTTGAACTGATTGGAAGCATCTACATATGCTGGAGTTCAGTTCCAGTTAGGCTTAGTACACTGATCTGCTGCACTTCATCTTTCCTCTTCTCTTATGCTGCTTTTCTTTTACATACCGGACCTTCCTTACTACTTCTATTATGCTCTTCTACTTTTATTCGCACATCCTCAACAACCACGACACATCTCACAACTAAATCCATCTTGTATATATATCCACACAAGTGATTTAATCACCTTTCAAGTCAGCATCTGGAATAGTCAGTCTTTTCACAAACTCTTATCTGTCGGCTGAATCCTTGCACATCAAGTAATGCGGATCAAGCATATACTTGTAGAAGTCATCAATCATGTCAGCCAAACAAGACTTATGCCTTAAGAACCTCTTCCATCATTAGTAACACATCTGGAATAATGTCTGATGTTCTGCCAGTCAGTTCTTCCTCTGTCACACTGCCAATCAGGAACTCGATACTCAAGTGATCATATCTTTTTCTTCATCTATCACCAGAGGCTAAATCCTTGGAATCTATCACTCAAGGTAGTCCTCTTGACTTCCCCAAATCCGCACTTCACCAAGATATTCCCTCTGAGAGATCCAGACCTGTCTGTCGGACCTCGCCACATGCTCTGTTCTTATTTACCGGACCACAACATTCTTCACTCTAACTTTTGGTAGAGACATACCATGTCCTACAAATGTGTGGGATGAACTTTGTTGCCATCAATGAGAACAATCATGAATCCATATAGTGTCTCTTGCCAACAATCTCCCCCTTTGGCATTGATGGCAACACTTAGTGAAAAATGGCTAAGTGTTTACACTATGCTCCCCCTTGGCTGATGCTCTATTTCTATATACATTTTTTGGAGCTCCCCCTTAGTTGGATTCCTCATTTTTCACTGCTCCTCACTCCTCCTTTGACATCAATGGCAAAGGGTAGGGTTCACATACCAAAATTTTCAAAAACACTTCTATACTTAGCCGCATAAGTATTTGTACATGCTAGACTTTACATAAACTGAAGGATATCTACAAAAGTTGTCTTCAATTGAATGAATTTTGTAGCCCAACTTTGCTTCATTCTATCCAAAATTGATATATGGCCGCTCAACAGAAATGTAAACGCATCTGCCCTTTTGAGATCTATTGGATCATTGGTCTGGGCAGTGATTTGAGCTTCTTTGATGGCCTCATGCATGGCCTCTAACTTAGGGACAATTATCCCTCTAAGCTCACTCAACCTATTTATTATATTTTCTTTTCCTTCTCAAGTTTCTTGATTTCATTGAAGACTGCAATAGTCTGACATTCTTGATTTATTATAGAGGAAGAGAGAGGATCAAAATTCTTTAATAGGTTTGACAGTTTATCCTCCTGTTCTTTTATTTTCTTCTCAATGTCCAGTGTTACTTTGGACCATGATAAACAAAATTTATACATTTCTCCTCCATCTTTAAGAGCATTTTCTAAGCTCTTTATTCTCGTATTCATATTTCTCCTATCACTTATTATCAGCCCTTGAACCTATGAAAATCTTTTTGCAAGAAATTCCTTCCGGACCTTATCTTCTGCTGACTTCTCTAGTGAATCAAAATGTGTGCTAACACTATTAACTAGAGTTTTGAGATTACCGAATGCGGAGGCTGTGGGATCCTTTTGAAATGATGGTATAATCTTTTCAAGCACTCCAGATGCAGCTGCTATAAGCTCACAGTCTTCCATGTGAGATTTCAGTAGTTTCTCTTTAGCCTTTGCATTTGCAAATGAAGCTATCTTCATTGTTTGCACTGGAGAAAGAGTATCAAAATCAAATGGCCCTTTTAATAGTTTTGGTTCATCAATCTCCATAGTTGCTTTTGTCAAAAAGTCCTTGACTGATTCTGCAGTGTCTCTTGCTGAAGACAGATTTTTCTTTTCTTCTGCAGTCACAGAACTGTCTTTTGGAGCTTTCTCCCCTTCCACAACCTTTGTACTGATATCTTCTTTTCCCTTCACCTCTGTTTCTTTCTCCTTTACTCCTTCTCCTTTGGATCCAGTGTCAGCAGGGGAGACTGGAGGAGTGATGTTAGTCTGTTCATGAGCCACCTCTTCCGGAGCAGAGGATTCCAAGTCCTTAGTTGTTTCTGCACCGGTATCCATAACCTCTTCTGTTGTTTTCTCAGAAGACTCTTCTGCAACACTTGAGGGATCAGTACCCAAGTCATCTACAATAGGAAGATTAAATCTTTTGAAGGCTTTCCAAAGAATCTCTTTTATGTTTTTGGCTACCTTGTCAGTCTCACCAAGCATAAGTTGATTCATCCTTACTTTGCTCCTGAACTCATCCTTACAATCTTTGAATACCATATTCATTGTCTTGGGATTGATTGAAGGATATAGCTGAATTGCTATCTGTTCCCAGATTTCTAGGTCCTTGGCTTGAGCATTGTTCTTCCTCATTTCAAGCCTTTTCTCTAAGCTTTTGGGAATTAGAGAGATAATTTCAATAAAAGCTTTATTGTAAATGTTCAAAAACTTAATTGTGGCATCCTCCAGAATCTTTTTATCTACTTCATTATATTCATCATAGAATTATGTTAAGGGTTGCAGGTTCCCATCCACAGTGATTGCTTTCACTACAACATCTAAGGAGAGAGTGGGTTTTTCAACAAATTCCTCTTCCTTCTCTTCTTCTCCTTGACCTGTAGAGTGTTCACCAGATGATTTCTTCTTCTTCTTTAGTTTCCTTATCTCCTCATCTGATTTGGTTTCCTCATCATCCTTTAGGCTAACATAGGACCTTGTTGCCTTTTTCTTCATTCTCTTTTCTCCTTTTCCAGATGCCTAGACTTCCAGTTTTGAGCTGTTAGTAGTAACAGGTGCTGATCTCTTTAATGATCTGGTCCGGGTGGAAGATTCTACCGGAGCACTTTTCTTACTTCCCTTTTCTACCTCTTTCTCTGCCCTTTCCATCTTTCCTCTGTTGGCATCAAGAGCCTCCTTTGAGATGCCTAAGCCTTTGGCAATTTGTTCAACTTCTTTTCTTACTTTCCTCTTTATTTCAGGTTGTCTGAGTTCCACATGAACTTTTATACTCAGCTCTTCAAAGGTTCCAAACCTTTTTGCCTTTGGATCCTTTGGCTGACTTAGCATGTGTTGAACATGCAGCTCCACAATTTGTTCATCAACTTCATACCCCATGGGCATGATCCATATAGTTCTTGGTTCTACTGCCTCCATTAGGCACTGATCAGTCTCTACCATAAAGCATACT
This sequence comes from Cunninghamia lanceolata, assembly GCA_027924645.1. Taxonomy (NCBI): domain Eukaryota; kingdom Viridiplantae; phylum Streptophyta; class Pinopsida; order Cupressales; family Cupressaceae; genus Cunninghamia; species Cunninghamia lanceolata. The sequence continues at coordinate 16,197,840 of BSBN01000193.1, forward strand.
GTGTCTTTGTATTTCTCAACAAGAGACTGGGGAATTCTCTCTTGCTTGCATCATGTTCTAAAAATTCTTGAAATAACCCCACAAGGATGTATTCCTTGCTTTAGCATCCCCAAGCCTATGCAAATAGTCTCTGATTTGGATGGCAATCAGTCTATCATTCTGCCATACCCATCCATTGGATCTGGGAAGCTCATTCATGTAATAAAAGAACAGGCAGAGTATCAAGCCACCATACTTGAAGGAGTTCTTCTTATCCTTCTTAATCTTGTGTAGATTTTCCAAAAGTTGGCTTAGAAGAAGCTCACACAAATCATAGTTAGCATTTTCTTTCAGCATTTGATAGGCTATGTAAACTGCAGTTCCCGGTATTGAATTTTCCCTACTAGAGTGATAAATCTTTTAACCAATTATCATGGATGCAAATTTGACATCCGGTTCAGTGATGTCTTTAATTGTCATAGCTCTCTTGTCAAATTTTGATCTGGTTGCATCACTTACTGTCTGATTCTTGAAAAACTTGAGAATAGGTATTCCACCGGATGAGTGCAGACCAGTTACTACCCTAATTGCATCTTTGGTGATCTTAAAAGGTTTATTCAACCATAGGAAATTGTTATGCACTCTACTCAACACATACCGGACCCATTCATCTTCCTCAAAACAGGGGAAATGAATGCACTGTGCAAAATGCTTATCCCGGATGGATTTATACTGAGGTTTAATCTCAAAAGAGTCATCTATCAACTATTTGTGATAGATATCTACTAACTTTGATTCCCCAAATTCTTCAATATTCGCATACATGTAAACCCTAATGTCTTCTATATGTAATACGCCATGCGGAACACTAGAAAATGCTCCTAGGGGATCTACTTCCAAAGATTTGTATGGATGTTTCTTGAAAATGGGGCGAGGTCTACCAGAAATCTTTACTATATTCAGAGTAGCCATCATCAAGGAATTTTATTGAAAGATATCAAGAACGGAGAATACCTTTTACGCTGATTAGGGCACACACGATGAAATCTGAATTGAGCTGTATGAAGAATCGTCTTGATCTTTTGGGAGAAGTTGTTACAGAGCTCCTTTTCATTTCTTCTTGAATGCAGAATGAACAAGTGATTAATGAGAAAACCCTTATATTGCTCAAACCCTAATGTCAGGTTGCAATAAATGCTCGACCTAAGTTATTCCGGTTTGCCTTATTCAGATGACTTGAAGAACTAGATCAATCCTGATCTTTAAACATCATGCGGATCTTCCAAATCTTCTCCATAGTTTGTTTGGATGTTTCCCTTATGAGTCCTTCAATCTGCAACTCTTCTTGTGCCAGTTCCAGCACCAATTGACTGGCTGGGGGAACAAGGTTTTCTTTGTGTCTCCCCCTGAGCTAGAGCTCACCTTTTAATTTTTGGAAGGAATATCAGCACCAGAGTCTGGTGCAGATCCAACCTCTACATTCTCTATACTTTTCTTCACCCAAATCTTGTTCATCTCACTTTTAATTTCATCTGCATTCACCTTTTGTTTACCCTTATCTTGATTCTGATTATGATTAACCTGACCTCTTTTGTCCTAATTCTTGCTTCTACAAAATTTTGTAGTATGACCGGATCTATTGCAAATTTGGCAAACAACATTTCTTTTCATATTTGATTGATATCCTCTTGATCTGCATTGATTAGCTATATGACCTATTCTATTGCATGCAAAGCATCTACCATTGAATGATTTATTCATTTGCATATTTCTGCATTCATGGGATTTGTGACCATTCCTTTTCCAATTAAAACACTGTCTGGAGAAGGATGAATTAGTCTGATTCATTCTCTTTCTGCACTGATTAGCTTTATGACCAAAGTTATTGCAGTTGTGGCAGTATCCATTGAAGGATGGATATCTTTGAGCATTAGGCTATCTTACCAGAGGTCTTCTAGGCCTGTTCCTTGGATTTTTTGATCCAAAATTCTTCTGACCGGATCCGGAGCTTTCTCCTTTCTCATATCCCAAGCCACACTTGTCATCTACCTTCTTTTGACTTTCAAGAAGAACTTCAAGTTGAGTAGAACTTATCTTAAATTTCTCTTTATATTCATTTGTTGTTTGAAGATCCCTTTTGAGAGAGACAATTTGATCCTCAAGTTTTTCTTCATTATTTTTAGCATCTTCAAGATCAGATTCAAGATGTCTGATAATTCTATCCATCTGGTGGCAATCTTCTATTTTCTCCTTGAGAGATCGTCTTAGATTATCTTCAGTTTTTCTTTTCTCTTCAATTTCTTGGGTAAACTTCATAACTCCTGATTCCATTTCATGTCTTACCATAATGATTTCTTTTAATAACTTTTCACATAACTTGGTTTTCTCATTCAACTCTTCATTTGCATCATTTGCTTCACCTTGTCTTGCCAATTGTTGAAGTAGCTCCTTTCTCTTTTTCATAGAGAGACTTAATTTGTCTTTTAGTTCTCTCATGAAATCATCAGCCTACTTGAGTCTTTCCTTTAATTCATTGACTTCAGAGTTTGACTATTCAAGATCATCAAGGGCAGTCTTGAGTTGCTCCCTTAAACCATATGCATCCATTTGGATTCCTAGATCTTCCTCAAGTTGTTAGACTCTGTTAGGAGGAAATTAGCTCTGATACCAATTGTTGATAACTGAGAGGGGGGGTGAATCAGTTATCCTAGTTATTTCTTCTTTCTGAACTTTCTTAATAACAATGCAGCATTAATTCAAATAAGCAAACATAACCATAAAATGGAAATACACATGACACAATATTTTTGATGTGGAAACCCTATTAAGGGAGAAAACCATGGGGTGATTAACCCAAGATTGTATTCTCTGTTAGAAGAATGGAAATACAAAATGACACTTGCCAATTAGGGCTCACTGCCCGAGCACACTGCTCACAAGAAGGCACACTGCCTACAAGAGACACACTGTCTACAAAAAGAGTGTTATACAATACTTGAACTGATTGGAAGCATCTACATATGCTGGAGTTCAGTTCTAGTTAGGCTCAGTACACTGATCTGCTGCACTTCATCTTTCCTCTTCTCTTATGCTGCTTTTCTTTTACATATCAGACCTTCCTTACTGCTTTTGTTCTACTCTTCTGCTTTTATTCGCACATCCCCAACAACCACGACACATCTCACAACTAAATCCATCTTATATATATATCCGCACAAGTGATTTCATCACCTTTCAAGTCGGCATCCGGAATAGTCAATCTTTTCACAAACTCTGATTTGTTGGCTGAATCCTTGCACATCAAGTAATGCGGATCAAGCATATACTTGTAGAAGTCATCAATCATGTCGGCCAAACAAGACTTATGCCTTAAGAACCTCTTCCATCATCAGTAACACATCTAGAATAATGTCTGATGTTCTGCCAGTCAGTTCTTCCTTTGTCACACTGCCAATCAGGAACCCAATACTCAAGTGATCATATCTTTTTCTTCATATATCACCGGAGGCTAAATCCTTGGAATCTATCACTCAAGGTAGTCCTCTTGACTTCCCCAAATCTGTACTTCACCAAGATACTCCCTCTGAGAGATCCGGACCTATCTGTCGGACCTCACCACATGCTCTATTCTTGTTTACCAGACCACAACATTCTTCACTCTGACTTCCGGTAGAGACATACTATGTCCTGCGGATGTGTGGGATGAACTTTGTTGCCATTAATGACAACAATCATGAATCCATATAGTGTCTCTTGCCAACAGGATATGCAAGTGGTGTTGTGGTGTTGTTTTAGGGGATCGTTATTATCTTTGAATGCTTGATTAGTTCCTTGACTATGGTACAGTTTGTGTTGTGGACTTGTTGGCAATCGAATCTAGCGTTGATTTGGTATTTGAATCTTAGATTCTATAGGTTGTCTTCTTTGATATCTCAGTTTGTATGTTACTAGTGTGATGATGAGTTTGCATGTTTTGGATCTATGAGTTATGTAGTTTTTTGGATTAGCTACCCCTTGTCTATAGTGGGATGACTCATATGTGGATTGTCTATATCCACGAGATTAATTCAGTGTTTATGCAGACTTTGTTAGTTGGCCTTGTCTTGGTCATTTGCATATTGGTATGTTACATTGGGATAAGAGGATGGATTATTAGTGTACCTAGATAGTTGGTTGTTGGGACTTGTAGCATGTTTGTCATGATGTCATGGATAGCTTGGATACATGGTTTTATGTGAGCTTTTGATAGTGATGGTTTTATCCTCTTGGTTTAGAGATTATGGTTTACTCGACCTTTTGGGAGTTGTTGTTATAGTGGTATTCCTTGATTGTGTTGGGGCCATGGATAATCTTCATTTAGGAGATGCTTACTTTGGTTCCATGGATATCTTGGTGTCACGATTTAGTGGGATCTTTGGTAGCTATGTGGATTCATCATTTGTGATGGATGATCTTCTGTAGTGGTTGTGGGTGTCTTGGAGAGGCTCTTGGATTATGATTCTTGTTTCAGTTAGAGTTCTTTGACATCCGGAGTTCCTTTATTAGTATATGGTTATCTTCATATGATTTGGAGGTGTTGACATCTTGGTTTTCCCTGGAAGAATTTTTTGAGTCTTTGGTTGAGGTGTCAGTTTATGACTTGTTAGTTTGACATGTTGATCCTTTGTTTAGAGATGTTGATATTGTGTCTTGATGGACTCTTGATTCTGGATTAGAGTTTTGCCATGATATAGGTTCTCTTGAGATAGGATGTATGCATCAGTGCACATGATCTCCTTGGAGGAGATGGTTAGATCATGATGTCATGATGGGCTTCTTGATTATATGTAGATGTGCATTAGGAGCATTGACACTAGTCTTGTTGGTTCTCTTGGTATTGAGTACATTGGTCATTTGCTTGAGAGCTTTGTGATAGTGTGGTTTTCCATTTGGAGTTTGGCATGGATTGATCATGGAGGTGCTCATGGATACTTGGAGACTTAGGTGAGGGTGGATTTATCTAGAGATTAGAGACACTTGTTGAGACGGTTACTCATTGGAGATTTTGTATACGCCTAAAAATGACACGATTCTGTCTAAATAAATATTCTTAATATTTATTCCCTTCTAATTCTTCTATCAATAAATAAACAAACAAATTTATTTATTTCATTCACATTCCCCTAAAATTAATTAAATATCAAAATATTTAATTACCTCTTCTAAAGTTGCCGATAAGGGCGTGGTTCGGTGGTTAAGTCGCTTGGTTGTAGTGGCAGCCACTAGAGTTCAAACCCCCACTGGGCCAACGAGCTCATGGGTTTGAAGTGTTCTTTCTTGGGGATGAGGCCCCCCATGTTGTGGCCTCACCAATTCATAGCTCTGGGCAAAAGCATTGTGTGGAACCGGAGGGCGTGTCGCACCAGCGTCACCGGTCACGTTAAAAAGTTTACTAGGCACATTTTTAAAAAAAAATACCTCTTCTAAAGTCAAAATTAAATAAAATCCTTTATTTAATTAAATTCTTCCAAACGATTAAATAATTCTTAATTATTTAATTAAATCAAATCAAATTTATTTAAATTCCCTCAATCTCTAAAAATAAAATATAATCAAATATTTTATTTATTCTTCCAAAAATCTTCTAAATTAAATAATATCAATTATTTAATTATTTCTTCCAATAATATCTTCTCTAAATTTAAATAAATCAAATATTTATTTAAGTTGTCTATTTCTTCTAAATTGAGTTATCTCTAAATTTAATTCAATCCTTGTGCACATGCAATTGAATATTCTAAATATTTAATTGAGAAAAATATCTTCTCATCCTCATGCAATTTCTATTCTCTAGTTCTATTCTCTTAAGTAATTAATCAATTCTTTTAATTGATTTTTCTCTTCAGTTAACTCATTCTTCTATTTTATTAATTCCTCTCATGCAAAATAGAGCAAGACACTTTTCTTCTTCTTATTCGCGCACGTTCCTCAACCGTTCTATACCATTGATCTTCTCATTCTTTCTATACCATTGATCTTCATTCTCCCAAATCTATAAATTGAACCCTCTTCTTCCATTTCATTGATCCAAGCTTTAAGTATCATTACTCTGTAGGAATTACAGCGCGCCTTTGGCACCAATTCCTTCATTGCTTGTGATCACACTCGTTAACACACTACTATCATTGTTGTGAAGCTCATCTTCATGGTGAAATTATCATAGCTGTTCTCCATTGACAATCTTGGAATCATAGCAAGGAAGTGCACTCTCTGAGGGCCTTATTCATACATGCAAGATCGATTGAGATAGGCAACCAACGGAAGCTATGAAGCTTTGAGGTTTTGCAAAGGTTTTTGAAGTTCTTTTGTTTGGTTAATCTCTTTGTTTCTATATTTTGTTGAGTTTTGGGTATTTTGATATTGATATATTGATTATTCATTTAAATCCAATTTTCCCTTAACATTTTTGGCACCCACCGTGGGGCCTAGCCCCAAATTTAACCCAAAAATTGAGTTTTTGTGTTTTAGAAAGCTGTACACAGGAGGAAACAGCGCATCTAACACATCCTAACACGCATCTGACATCTGGTACGGCACATACAGCCTCTATTACGACACATTTACTCTCTGATATGGCACATATACCAGATTAATGCATATATATTGTTTTCCTGTGCTTTTGACCTCTATCTTAGCGCATATGTATTGCAGCGCTTTTGTTCTCTATTTCTGTGCATTCAGTCTCTGAAGTGGCACATCTAATTTAGGCAGTGATTTTTAGGGTTTTCTTAAAATTTCCACTAATGCTGACATCTTTTGGCAGGAACTCTCTTGATCTATTTTGCAGGCTAGGTACTGGTTAAGATTCATATAGTTGCACTTGTTAACTCACACATTTCTAATGGGAAAGTAAATGGATGCTCATACAAATCTCACGTAGTTTTAACTAGGAAAGCGGTAATCAAATCATTGTTATCTTGCATATCATTTAATCATTGCTATATTGCTATCTTTTCAAAGTTAACAACTCATTGCTATCTAGATAAAATTGAACTCATCATTGATATTTGGGTAAAACTGAACCATTGCTATCTTGATTATCACTTCAAAGTTAACAAATTCATGCTACTTGGATAAAATTGAACTCATCATTGATATCTAGGTAAAACTAAACCATTGATATCTCGATTATCACTTCAAAGTTAACAAATTCATGCTACTTGGATAAAATTGAACTCATCATTGCTATCTGGGTAAAACTGAACCATTGCTATCTTGATCATCACTTCAAAGTTAACAAATTCATGCTACTTGGATAAAATTGAACTCATCATTGCTATTTGGGTAAAACTGAACCATTGCTATCTCAATCATCACTTCAAAGTTAACAATTTGTGCTATCTGGGATAAAATTGAACTCATCACTGCTATCTTGGTAAAACTAGACCATTGCTATCTTGTTATCACTTCAAAGTTAACAAAATTCTGTGCTTGCCCAAGTAGATAGCTCATCTAGTTTTTCTCATTTTAAACTAGGGGAAAAGAACCACTATATTCCATGTTTTGGGAATGATACCAGGCCTATGCTTTCCCCTATCTTGGGTGACCAAAATGCCAGACATATCATTTTCGCATGTGTTTTTCCTTTAGAGGGGCCTACTCTTGGATACCATTCATCCAAGTAGGAATCACCCTAAGTGGTAACAGGATAGACACCAAGCCCTTCCAAGCCACTATAAATAAATTGTGTTTGGAGCGAAAGCTTCAAACAATGAGTGCAATTGTGTTATACCAACAACCAACCTCCCCCAAAACCCTCCAAGGCGCAACCCTTGTAGGTTGGGAGACTCCATAACGAAGAGTAATGCTGCCGCATGTATAACCACTCGAACGGTTGCCTTTATTACTCATCCTTGTTTTAGTAGACCAAAAACCCCTATAATTTGGTGCAGGGAAGGGCGATTATCACCTCCCGAAGATGCGTCACTAGAGATAGTGAGAATTCAGTTTTATACTGTCCTTTGAAACCTAAGGTTGTACTTGCTTTCTTTTAGTCCAAAAAGAGTAAACAAATCACAAAAAAAAAAAACCATAAAAATATTTTGTGTTTGTTGTGTCTTCTTGCCATAATTTTCAAAAATTAGATCAAAGAGACCTTCTTGCAACTAAAGTACCAAAAACATGAGAAAATTTTTCAAAAAAAATTACAAAAATACTGAGAAAACCAAAGCAGCACATCCGTCCTCTGTTGCTGCGCATTTGTGCTGACCTGCGGCGTATATGTATTGACTTGCAGTGCTTTTGATACCTGTTACAACGCATTTGATTTTTACCAGTGTGGCACATCTGTGCAGACTTCCTGCACATTTACCAGTTTCTATAGCACATTTGTTCCAGTGCATGCGTGATAGTGAGCACTTGCACAATCTTCGAGAGAAATTTTTTATCATTTCTGGGTACCCATTTCAGTCTAGTTCCAAAATATGAGATCAGATCTTACCTTGCAGTCATTTTTCTATCCATATCACGTCAAAGTCTCTCTTTCATTGGTCACCCCATTCACCTTCTTTCAGGTATTCCTAGTCAAAGTATCCCATATTAGATCAGCATAAGCCCCTTTTTCATGTCATTTTGGATTCAAGTAACCCTAGTAGGTCACAGAACTTCCCTAGCGGTTTTGGTGCATGACTAGTCCCTACACAGTAAGACAGGTATCGAGTACCCTTACTAGTGGCTATCATCTTGTATCAGCCATCTTACTTTGAATCATTGATCGAAAGAGTCCCTTGTCCAAATATTGTCATAAGTATCCTATTCTCAATAGTCTCCATCGGCACCTTGCCAAAATCTCTAGTTTCATCCCACCTTGTCCCATGTCACCTTTCATGGTTCATACTAGATCTCAATACAAAAGGCAACTTGAAATGGCCTGATCATCCAACCACATCATCACCCCTCATGATAGTGATGAGGAAATCTCTCGTGAAGAGTATGAAGGAACCCTCCAAGATCAGAAATTCTAACGCTTGTTAGAGAAAGTGCTCCATGAGGACCCTCACAAGTATTTTTATCATCTTGCAAATCTTGGAATTAAACTCCCCGCTGATTTCGATCTAAGCAAAATCTAAGAAACCGTAGAGGACAATCGTGAAAAGGGAAAGAAAGCCATAGACCCAAGCACTCCTATGGAATAAATGAGGAAACAAATCAAGGGTCTAGCGCAACAAATGATAGATTTCAAGATGGGTACAAACACTAAAACCTACTCCTTGGAAGAAATTGCACCGTACCCCTTTGATAAAAGTTTGAACATGACACCATTTCCCTTTCGATTCAAAGTTCCTAAGTTTGATAAATACAAAGGGAAGAGGGACCCTAGAGATCACATTAGGGAATTCAATGCAACATGCATGGAAGTAGCTCACAATGAGACTTACTTAATGAAACTATTCCCTAGATCTCTAGGTAGTCAAGCCATGGAGTGGTTCTCATGGCTTCCACCGGGCATCAAAACTTTCGATGAGTTAGTCAACAAATTCATCATGTACTTCTCCTACAATATTGAACACAAAGTCTCTATGCTTGATTTATGCAATACCAAGCAAAAGAGTGGCGAATCATTCACCACCTTCCTACAAAGATGGAGACAACTAGCAAATAAATGTTCATATGACATGCCAAAGAAGCAATTAATGGAGATGTTTGTCCATAACTGCAACTCCGATCTTAGATATCAAATACAAATTCAATGCCCTACTTCATTTTCAAAGGTCATTGAAATGGGATTGTTCATCAAGAAAGCTATGATCACCAAGGGGCAAATCAAGTTATACAAGGACACACCTACCTCCAACTACACGATTGACAAATAAAAGTTTTGGACCAAGAATAAAAATGTCATCAACGATGGAGTAGTTGATGCCAAGGTAGTAGCTCCCAAACAACAGCCAATACTCACTCTCAAAGGAGAGGCAAGCAATGTTACACCCAACAAAACATTCTCTCGGGAGCTAAGACCATGGTTCAACTCAAATCCAAGTCGAAAGTTCACACCGCTGGGTGAGTCCTAAGAATCCGCATTAAGAAAGCTATTGGCCAACAATGAAATCTCTCTATTGCCAACAAGCGATTGTGAGCCTCAAATCAAACCTCACTATTGGAAAGACATCGACTATTGTGAGTATCATAGAGGAAGAGGACATACAACCAACAATTGTATCCGTCTCAATCATGTTATTCAAGATGTGCTTGATCAAAATCAAGGAGGTGCTCATCAACATACTTCTAATGAGACGCACGTGGCTTACAAAGATCCGCTTCTGAATCATGAAAGGTCGTACAACAACAACAACAACTGCAACAGGCAAAATTAGAATAGTGGGAATAGTAATGCCAACTACGCAAGTGTGCCATTCGACTATAACATCAATTGCATATTAGAGTTGTTGATAACTTAGAGGGGGGGTGAATCAGTTATCTTAATTAATTTAACCTTTTGTTCTTCTTTAACAACTAGTGCAGCATCAAAACAAATAAGCATGCATAACCATGAAAGCAAAAACAAAATCAATACACATAACACAATGATTTTTATGTGGAAAACCCTATTAAGGGGAAAACCATGGGGTGACTAACCCAAGATTGTATTCTCTGTTAAAAGAATAGAAGTACAAAATGGCACTTGCCAATTAGGGCTCACTGCCTGAGCACACTGCTCATAAGAGGCTCACTGCCTACAAGAGATTGACTGTCTACAAGGTACAATGAAAGTAACAAGATACTTGAACTGATGAGAGGCATCCACATATGTTGAGGTTTAGTTCCGGTTAGGCTCAATACACTGATCTACTGCACTTCATTCTTCCTCTTCTTTGGTGCTGCTATCCTATCACATATCGGACATGTATTACTGCTTCCACACTGCTCTCTTCTTTTCTTTGCACTTCACCATACACCACACACACCTTCATACCGAAATCAATTGGGTATATATATCCGCATCAATGATTTCAATCATCTTTCTAGTCGGCATCTGAAAATCTCAAGATATTTCCAAACTCTGGTCTGTCGGCTGAATCCATGCTTACTAAGTGATGCGTATCAAAAATATAGTTATAGAAGTCATCAATCATGTCGGCCAATCATGAATGATACCATAAGAACCTTGATCACCATCAATATCTCATCCAGATTAAGGTCTAATGCTCTACTGTTCAGTTCTTCCTCAGTCTACTCTACCAAACAGGAACCCAATGTTTAGGTGCTCATATCTCTTCATTCTTCCATCACTGGAGGCTCAATCCCTGGAATGTATTAGTCAAGGTACTCCTCTTGACTTTCCCAAGTCCACACTTTACTGAGATACTTCCTCTGAGAGATCCGGACCTGATTGTCGGACCTTGCTGCATGCTCTATTCTTGGTCACCGGACCAAAATACTCTTCAATCTGACTTCCGGTATAGACACTCCATGTTCTGCGGATGTGTAGGACTTTGTTGCCATCAATGACAACACTCATGAAGCCACATAGTGTCTCTTGCAAACAATCTCCCCCTGTGGCATTGATGGCAACACTTGGTGAAAAATGACTAAGTGTCACACTACACTCCCCCTTGGTTGATGCTCTATTCTAATGTACACTTTTCTGGATCTCCCCCTTAGCTAGATTCCACATTTTTCACTGCTACTCACTCCCCCTTTGACATTAATGGAAAAGGGTAGAATCCGCACATCAAAAATCCCCAAAAATCTAACTATACTTAGCCGCATAAGTATATATACATGTTATACTTACATATATTGAAGTATATCTACAAAAGTTGTCTTCAACTAGACAAATTATGTTGCCCAACTCTACTTCATCCTGTCCAAAATTGAGATGTGACCACTCAACAAGAATGCAAAAGCTTCTGCCCTCTTTAGATCTATCGGATCATTGGTCTGGGCTGTGGTCTGAGCATCTGTTAGGGCCTCATGCATGGCCTCTAATTTAGGGATAATTATCCCTCTAAGTTCACTTAACCTGCTTATTCTATTTTTCTTCTCCTTCTCAATCTTCTTTATTTTATTTATGACTGCAATAGTTTGACACTCTTGATTTATTAAGGAAGAGGTGAGAGGATAAAAACTTTGAGATAAACTTGATAGTTTGCTCTCTTGTTCTTCCACCTTCTTGGTGATGTCTGCTGTTACGGTGGACTGAGATAGACAAAATTTGTATAGATCTCCACCATCTTTAAGAAAATTCTCTAGGCTCTTTATTCCAATATCCATGGTTCTCCTATCATTTGTTATTAACCCTTGTACTTTAGAGAATCTCTTACCCAAAAATTCTTTCTGGACTTTCTCTTATGTTGCTTTCTCTAAAGAGTCAAAATGTGTATTAACAGAGTTAACAAGAGACTTTAGATTATCAGATGTGGAGGCTGAAGGATCCTTTTGGAAGGATGGCATGATTTTCTCTAGCACACCGGATGCAATTTCTATTAGATCACAATCTTCCATGTGAGACTTCAGAAGATTTTCTTTTGCTTTGGCTTGAGCAAAAGATGCTACCTTCATTATCTAGACCAGAGAGAGGGAATCAAAATTGATTGGTCCTTGAAGTAGCTCTGGTTCATCTAATTCCATCATTTCTTTTGTCAAGAAGTCTTTGATTGCTTCTACTGTGTCTCTTGCCGGAGATAGAGTTTTCTTACAGCCTTAGCACTATCACTTGTGGTCTTCTCTGTTTGACCTTCTTCTCTTCCCTTTACTTCTTCTTCTTGATTAATTCTCTTTTCTTTTCTTTCTTTTCCTTCAGTTCTGAAGTCAGCAGGGGGATCCAGAAGAGAGATGTTTACTTCTTCAGGGACTTCCTATTCTGGAGTAGAGGAATCCAAGTCCTGAGTCCTTTCCTCACCTATGTCTTTTGGCTTTTCTCCATTTTTCATAGTAGATTCTCCTTCGTCATCCATGGCAGAGGGTTCATCACCTAAGCCCTCTATACCAGGACGATTGAATCTTTTAAAAGCATTCCGGAGGATATCTTCTGTTTCTTTTGCCACTTTGTCAGTTTCTCCAAGCATAAGCTGATTCATTCTAGCTTTGCTCTGAAACTCATCCTTGCAATCTTTGAAGATCATATTCATTTGTTTCGGAGTGATTAAAAGATAGAGCTGAATAGCTATCTGTTCCCAAATCTCAAGGTCCTTTGCCTTAGCATTGTTCTTCCTTATTTGTAGTTCCTTCTCTAGGCTTTTGGGAATTAGAGATATGATTTCAATAAATGCCTTATTATAGATATTCAGATACCTGACTGTAGCTTCTTGCAAGATATTCTAGTCAGCTTCATTATATTCATCATAGAACTTAGTCATTGGTTTTAGGTTCCCATCCACAGTGACTGATTTGATGATATCATCAATGCAGAGAGTAGGTTTTTCAACAAATTCTTCTGTCTTTTCTTGCTTGCCTTGACCAGTAGAGGATTCACTGGATGTTTTCTTCTTCTTCTTTATTTTCTTTACTTCCTCATATGTCTCTGTCTCTTCATCATCCTTGAGACTTGTATAGGACCTTGTTGCCTTTTCCTATGTTCTTTTCTCTCCCTTTCCGGATGTCTGGGCTTTGGGTTTTGATGCTTTTTGGCTCTTAGAGGTGGCAGGTGCAGAGATTTTGGAGGATCTGGTCTGGGAGGGAGCTTGCACCGGGGCACTTTCTTTTTCTGTTTCTTGCCTTTCTTTTTTTGCCCTTTCCATCTTCTCTCTGTTGGCATCAAGTGCCTCCTTTGATATTCCATGCCTCTTGGTGAATTCTTCTACTTCCCTTCTCACTTTTCTCTTGATCTCTGGCTGTCTTAGTTCAACATGAATTTTCACATGCAATTATTGAAAGGTTCCAAACCTTTCTACCTTAGGATGCTTAGGTTGACTTAGCATGTGTTAAACACGTAGCTCTACAATTTTCTCATCTACTTTATATCCCATTGGCATGATCCAGACTGTCCTTGGATCCACTGCCTCCATTAGGCATTGATCAGTGTCTACCATAAAGCACACTGTATCCATGTATTTCTAAACCAATGATAGGGGGATTCTTTCTCTGGTCTACATCAAGCTTTGGAAGTTTTTGGAGTAACCCCACAGTGCTGTATTTTATGCCTTGGCATCACCAAGCCCATACAAATAATCCCTGATTTGTATGGCAACAGGTCTGTCATTTTGCCATATCTAGCCACTAGATCCGAGTAGCTCATTCATGTAATAGAAGAATAAACAGAGTAACAAGCCACCGTATTTGAAAGAATTCTTCTTATCCTTCTTTATCTTCTGTAGATTCTCCAAAAGTTGGTTCAGAAGGAGCTCACAAAGATCATAGTCAGCATTCTTTCTTAACATTTCATAAGCAATGTAAATTGATGTTCTGGATATAGAATTCTCTCTGCTGGAGTGATATACCTTGTAACCAATTATCATGGCGGCAAACTTGATATCCGGATTTGTGATATCCTTAATTGTCATTGCTCTTTTATCAAATTTAGATCCAGTAGCCTCACTCACAGTTTGGTTTTTGATTGATTTGAGAGTAGGTAACCCACCAGATGAGTGCAATCTGGTCACTGCCCTAATTGCATCCTTTGTGATCTTAAATGGCCTCATCAACCATATGAAGTTGTCATGCACTCTGCTCAAAATATACCCCATTCATCTTCTACAAAATAGGGGAAATGAATGCACTATCCAAAATGCTTGTCCCGGATGGCTTTGTACTAAGGTTTGAGTTCAAATGATTCATCTATTAGCTGCTTATGATATATATCCATTAGCTTGGATTCCCTGAATTCCTCAATATTCGCATGAATGTATGCCATAACGTCTTCAACATGCAAAACCCCATGCAGAATGCTAGAGAATGCGCCTAAAGGATCTACTTCTAGAGATTTATAAGGGTGTTTATTGAACTTAGGGTACGGCCTATCAGTGATTTTGACAACATTCAGAGTAGCCATTTTTTAATAGATTACAGGAGTGAAAAGTACCTTTTTACACCTCTAGGGTTCACGAAAAGAGCCGAAAAGATCGCTGGTTGACTTGAATTCTGTGATTGATCCTTGAGAGAGATGAAGCAAACTTGTTTGCAGAGCTCTTCTTATCTTTTTCACTAATGCAAATGTGCAAATGATGAGCAGATGAACCCTTTTATCTCTGAGTAAACCCTAATTTTATTTTGTAATAAATGCACAACTTAAGTTATTCCGGTTGCCTTATCATGAGAGAGATTTTTTTGGATCACTGAGATGTACTTAGATCTATTTTTAGTTATGCATTTCAATGTATCTACTTTCCTCAAATCATCCCCTTTATCAGCAGATCAAGATGTTTCAGTTTAGAATCACACTGGATCAAACTGTGAAAATCCAGCTTTTATCGAAGAACTATCAAACCTGATCAATCTTGGAAGATTAGACTCTTCAAATCTTCTTGCAGATCTTCCATATCTTTACCAAGGCTTCTTTAGATGTTTCTCTAAGAACCCTTTAATCCGCAACTTTCCTTATGCCAATTTCAGGCACCAATTATCTGGCTGGGGAAATTTGTTTTCCTTCTTGACTCCCCCTGAGCTAGAGCTCATCTTATTTAGTTTTTGGAAGGAATATCAGCACTAGATTCTGGTGTGGATCCATCCCCAACATTTTTTGTACTTCTCTTTACCCAAATCTTGTTCATCTCCCTTTGAATTTCATCCGCATTCACTTTTCCTTTTCCTTTGTCTTGATTTTGATTATGATGCACCGAACCCCTTTTGTCCTGATTCTTACTTCTACAAAATTTGGCAATATGACTGGATCTATTGTAATTGTAGCAAACAACATTTCTTTGTAGATTTCACTGATATCCTCTTGATCTGCATTGATTAGCCATATTTCCCATTCTATTGCATGCAAAGCATCTACCATTGAATGAATTGTTCATTTGCAAATTTCTACATTCTTGAGATTTGTGAGCATACCTTTTGCAGTTAAAACACTATCCAGAGAAGGATGAATTATTCTAATTCATTCTTCTTCTACACTCATTTTCTTTATGACCAAAGTTATTGCAATTGTGGCAGTATCCATTGAAGGGTGGCTATCTTTGAGCATTTGGTTACCTTACCAGATGTGAGGCTGACTATTTTACCTCCCATATTTTGATCATTGTGCTATTCAGTAGTGACCATGCTTCATTATGCAAACTTGATGTTTTATCTCACCAATTTGATATATGTGATTTGATTCGGTCATATTGATGATATGTTGTGGTTCGATATATGGATTTATTTTAGATGTTATTTTGTTATGAGATTCTAGTTGTTTATGTGTTATGGAATTAATTGACATGTGATGGAAAATGCAGTTAATTTGGATTTATGTATTGATGGATATTGTTGTATTGTTTGCATGAATTTAATTTCTAGTTGCTTCGGCTATCACTTTCATGACAGAATTGACACTTGATCGAGATGTGCAGGTTTTCTTTCCCTAGCCATGGGAAATCAGAGGTAGGATTCACACCATGTTAATCCTCGTGAAGCCGATCCATTCCCAAGAGGGATAAGGATCAAGTGTGTAATTGAATGATGATTTATTGTGCTTGTTTAATTTTAATTATTTTATTTTTTTAGCCTTAGTACCCCTTCTTTTCTTATTTTTGATTAATATTAAGTGTTGTAATATTTTATTTGATTTATGTCATTTGTCATTTTTATCATTTTTTTGGGCCATTTATATGTGGATTTTCAACCCCTTTCATGACCCCTAGGGTCCCAAAAGTTACCCTAGGTGGTCAACCATGAGTCTAGGGTCAACTTGGACCACCTAACCCTAGTTTTGACTCACCTTAGGTCACCCTAAACCATGGTTGAGTAAGAGTGACGAAATTTGGGAAGAGGGAAGATGGGGATGGGCCTTGCCTTGGGAAGAGCTCATTTCCCATCCCTATGTTTTGGGAATCATCCCCAAGGAGGACTAGGGAGGTCTCCAAGAGTCCTCCCAAACTCCCAAGTGAGTGGGAGCACCACTCAAGGCCATTGTCTTCATGAGGTGGAGATGGAGGTGGATGGAGAGGAGGACATTTGTTATCCTCTTACCTCCTCACTATTACAAGTGGCTTTGGTGGAGGGAAGAGATAGTGACAAATGTCACCACCTCATTCTCTCAAGGCCAAGTAGGGGGCCTATAACAGCTCCTCTTGTAGGGGAGTGGGGGTTCTTCTCTTCTAGGCTTTTCCTTGCAAAATTTGAAACTTCTTGCAAAATTTGAGTTTTTTTCTTTCTAGTTTGGGGAGTTAGAGAAGGTTGGAGAAATTCTGAAAGTTGGAAGGCTTGGGAAGGCTTGGAGCTCTTCACCAATTTCTTCTTCCATTGTCAAGGCCTTGAAGGTAGGCCTCTAAACTTGTTCTTGCTTTGCTTAAATGATGTCCATGTTTGAATTTTGGTTGTAATATTGTATGCATTGTGTTGTCTTACATTTGATGTTGGGGTGGATGTTATGGTGAGAGCACCTCCAATGGAGGTAATGCTCAACTTGTATGGGTAGGGGAGAGGAACAATCCTTGGGGGCTCTCCCACAGTATGTGTTTATGTGTTAATGCCTTAAGAGCTTATTATCAGTTGAGGAAGAGATATCTAAATGGCAAGAGTGCCATGCAAATTGATTTGTGATTCTTGTAGAATGTGGTGTTCTAGGATTTTGGCTTGAGGCCAGGAGTTGAGATCTTTCTTTCCTTTTGGGAGCCCCTTTAAGTTGAGAGGTCTATTCCCTACCCTCACCAAGCTCATTTCTATGAGCTAAGTTATGTGTAAAGCCTATGGGGATTGTTCTGTGTTCTGTGTCATTGTGATTGTTTTTCCTTGTTGTGGAATGGAACCTGTGTGAAAACCCTACCTCCCTAGCTCGGGGGTAACCCACTTGCAGGTCTATGGTAGGGAGGAGAGCTTTCCTTTCCCAGTGGTTGGATTTGTTGTTTCATTGCTATGTTTAGTTGCAGGTTGTTAAGTGAAGAAATGAAGTGATTTGGAGCTCAAGTTGAAGTTCATAAAGCTTCCCTTGGGTGGCCTTTGTAGTATACCAGTGGCTGATTTAGCCATGGCCATTGTGGCCTTGTTGTATTGTCAATAGTGGAAGAAAACTATCAATTATTTGCCATATAGTTGGCTGTAAATGTTTATCCAGTGCAACTCTGTGTTATTGAAGTTAAAATGGTTTATTTCCTTTATTATGAGGCTACTTAATGCTGAAAGAAAGTAAGGAAGAAATTGCATCTCGTGGTTATGTAAATAATTCTGGTGAAGTGTGTGTATGTGCAATGTATGAGAAAATAGGTATATGAAAATTACTGTCAATATAGTTATCAGAATTGTAAATGTGCTTGAGAGTGTTTTAATCTTATGCTCCATTCCTAGTTGAATAAAGATTATTTCATTTCATACAAAAAAAAAAGAGAGATAAATAAATAAATTTAAACATTAGAGTGTATGAATGTTGAAAATATATAGATAAATTTATAAGTATATGCACAAATTCTCTCTTGAGTAATTTTCAAATTGTAGTTAAATTTCTTTCTGGCTTGTATTATGTGGATAAGTTTGAAGTTCATTGTAATGGCAAAAAAAAAAGAGAAAAAAAAAACAAAATAGCATCCTGAGGCCATTTCCCATTTAGTTATGTGCCTGTTAGGAGATAATATCAGATGACAAAAGGTGTGTTCTCATGCAAATGTTGGCCCCTTTACAAATGGTGTGAGGAGGCTTTCTAATAAAAACTTACAAGATGGTGCTGTCAAGAACAAAATGTTGCAAGCCATTCATCCAAATATTCTAATGAATGGTGTATATCTCGATTTGTTTCCACCTGGTACTAGCCTCATACACAATTAGATGACCTCCAAATAAATAAGAACAAGTAAGCCATGTTTCTCCAAGCTTCATGCAATGACGAGAAGGAGGAAACCTCATGAAAAAAAAAGAATGCATATAGTTTTTTTTTAGACTCTATTACTCTACGTCATGGATTGTAAAAATTTCTGGTTCATTATCATTACAAGATCTGAATATCCAATAACAATGAAATCTATAACATCGTGCTTTCAACATTCAATATTAACCATTGACAATTGATACCCAAATCGACTGACACACTGAAACACAAATTTGAAACTGTAAATATGATTATATGATTCTATGTCATCAATGGTATTGCAGTTTGATATGCTCGCCTAAGCTTTTGCTTTCAACCATTTTCCCTTTCCTTTTTCTTTAAAAAAAAAAAACATATATATATATATATATATATAGAATAAAAAACTTGTTATACGCATGAAATGAATAATGTGTGAGAAAGGGGACGAATTTGTTCTACATTGACAAGGCTTCATAGCCTAAGCAAAGGATTTAAAAGAGAATAAGAAAATAATAATAATAATAAAGGGTTTGTGGGTGGCGGCGCCGCCCGCAGTTTACAGAGCATATAATGGTGTGGGCAGAGGCTAAGCCTCCTCCCCCACACCCCCCACCAAACCTCAACCCGCACCACCAGCAACGCTGCCTCCTGCCACCCTCCGCGGCCGTCCCCACACTCCACAGCACTCCCTATCCGCTGACCACACCTTCCCCTTACTCTGCCATGCCCTGCGCGACGCCTCAGTGGCTCCCCCAACCTCCTGCATGTAGTTTCCCTTCTGCGGCCTTCACACCGCTCCTTCCTTCCTTCCTCCCACCCTCCCTCACATGGCCCTCCACTCCCCTATCCTCTGCCTGTTGGCCCCTGCACCGCCTTCTCAGAACTCCCTTCATGGTTGTCGCCGCCGTCGCCCTTCCCCCACCCTGCACTTCATCTAAACAGCAAAGAAAAATTAGGTTTTGGACGAGTATACATTGTGAGTTGAGCTTTATTTCAACCTAAAGATATATAATGAGAAATATATGATTCTTTATATATATATAGTTATATATATAATACTCAGGCAAGTAAATTACTATAGGAATATATAATTGAAATATATACTTTTATATAAACAATCTCATATATATATATGTATGTATGTATGTATGTATAATAATGTTTGCAAAGAAAATGGGTAATTTCTTTTAATTAACATATATATATATATAGCAGATAAAGTCTTTTTTATAAATAAATATTTATTTATATATATGTATTATTATCCCTAATTATGATACGAGGAAGCTTTTTAGAACAAAACTTAAGTAGGGATTTTAATTTCTTGTCAGTAATATATAACAACTATATTAGTACGGGTGAATATATATATTTTTTATATATATACATAAACATGATTTATTTAAAGAAATTGGAAATCCAGAGTTATCTTATTGCAAATGACATACAAGAAATGAAACAAAAGGAATTATATAAGGTTAGGTATTTTTTTTTTAGACGAGGAAATGTGTAGCATATCGAATATAGGCTGAGGAAGTCTATTAGGGGCCAGTTTGCTATCGTTTAGTTCAAGCGTTAAAATTCAACCGACGTCTTGACATGTAAATTGAATTTTATGCTAGATAATTTTATTCTTTTCCATCCTTTCACCCTCAACCGTGCGCCATCATGACATCATTCAACTTCGCCCTATTGATCCAAGATTTGTTAGGGCTCGAGTCGGCAAAACTTTCCTCACCTAGGCAACTAGGATTCGGATTTAAAATAGCCTAACCCTAGGAGTGGCACTCTTTGTGTCACTCACCCCTAGATCGCCTACACTTCATCTAATATGTTGTCATGTTTACGCCTCAGGCGTATTGCCACCGAGCATGCAAGCACGAGTGAGGTGGTTTTTAGAGATAGGGAGAAAAAAAATTTCGTGGCCCGTGTCGTGACCACATGGCGAATGTGGTCATGGCACGGGCATATGTGTGTCATGTCTACACGGGAGACGCGGGCATGACATTTGGTATCAGAGCCAGGTTTTTAAAACACTGGGCTTGTTTTAGGCACATTATTGTTTTCCGCAACTATGATTGACTTGTGGCTACCTCGTTTTGTAGGATGCCTCCCAGACGAGTTCAACGAGCACAGACTTGCCGCACTTCACCCACAGAGGTACGCACTGATTCATCAGCTATTGGACCAGATCAGCCAGATCCACCGGTACAGCCAGTTCCACCGGTTCAACCAGTTCTACAGCCACAGCCAGTTCCTCAGGTACCGCAGGCACCACCGGCCCCACCAGATATGGGACCACATATTTTATAGGCCTTACAGGCTATCTTAGATAGGCTCCCACCGATAGTAGCAGAGCCACGTGTCGAGCCCCATGAGGATCTGCGAGAGGAGCCCCGCGTAGAGCCGCGTGGGGCACCACGTGAGGAGCCTTATGTCAAGCTACCAGAGACAGAGGAGGTTGGTTTAGCCAATAGGGCCCGTAGCAGGAGCCCCCCACATTGGGCTAGAAAGGATGAGATAGTGCGTGTAGAGCACTTAGGTCACAGGCCTTATGAGTATCATGCAGATGAGCCTATCAGGGGGCACAGAGATAGAGGAGATCCCATTAGGGACATATTGAGGCTGAACCCTCCTACATTCATCAGGACCACAGAGGGAGCTGAGGTAGAGGCCTGGCTTATCGGTTTGGACAGGTGCTTCGCGTTGCATCCTTACGAGGGCAACACGAAGGCCTGGGTGGTAGTACACTTATTGCAGGATGCAGCAGCTACCTGGTGGCACAGTGAGGAGTGCAAGCGCCACCTATCTTTAGACACCCTCACCTGGGAGACCTTCATTGAGCACTTCAATGCATGCTACTTGTCAGACCATTACAGACAGCGTCGTCTGGACGAGTTCCATGACCTTCAGCAGAGGGGACTTTTAGTGGCTCAGTATGAGGCTAGGTTTACAGAGCTATCTAGATATGTGGAGTATCTCCATGATGAGAAACTCCTGGTGCATAAGTTTATTAGAGAGCTTAATCACAGTATAGCACGGCTTGTGCGGATGGCAGACCCCCAGACTTTGAGTGATGCTGCTGAGAAGGCATACATCACTGAGGAGATTCAGGGATGAGGGCAGAGTTCTCGCCCTCAGTTTCAAGATCGAGGACAGTAGCAACATCAGTAGAGTTTCCATAGGCAATCACAACCACCTCACAGAGGAGGATTCGATTCAGCATCTTTACCTCCTAGACCCTCACAGTAGTAGTAGCCACAGCAGCAGCAGAGAGCTAGGACACAGCAGAAGACATAGGGGGGACATAGTAGAGGTTGGCAGCAGCAGCACCCACGCAAAGATCAAAGGCAGCAGGGACCACCTGTGGGACCCGCGAGGTCACAACAGTCTTATAGGGATTCACAGGGGTCTACTGGCAGTTCAGGACAACAGTAGTTAGGTAGGACCCAGACTATACAGGTACAGGTTAGGGGCCCCTTGTTATGTTTGTGGTGGAGCAGGACACCTAGCTAGAGAGTGTCCACATGGTTACACAGCAGGGGGACAACCTCGTGTAGGAGGTTTAGAGCAGACAGTGGGTGATGTGGGTAGATCTCACCATATGTTTGCAGCGGTAGATAACCGCCAGGTAGATTTTCAGGCATCCGTGATTGAGACATCAGGTATGATTGGGGGAAACCCCATTTCTATTCTATTTGATTCTGGTGCTATGGATTCATTTATATCTCCATCGTTAGTGGAGCGTTGCAGGCTGGTGGCCTCTAGGCAGGGTGATAGGTGGGTGGTTGAGTTGGCTTCAGGAGCCAAACTGATAGTAGATGCCTTCGTCCATGATTGTGAGATTGCTTTGGGATCCTTCACTAGAGTATGTGACCTTAGAGTCATGACATTGGGATCCTATGATGTGGTGTTGGGTATGGATTGGCTTGCAGCTCATTGAGCCAAGCTAAATTGTCACTGAAAGGTGATCAATTGTTTAGATGATCACGGCATGTTAGTTGAGATTGTGGGCATGCAGAAGCCCACCATAGTGCATATGATATCCACTTAGTAGCTTAAGCACTGCATGCGGAAGTGGTGCAGGAGCACCTTCATAAATTGATGCTTCTATAGAAGTTTGATTAAATTTTAAATGTTTCAATAGTGTAATGAGGTCAATCAAGTCATTTTTATGTGTTTAGGTCATTAGGAGTTTCAAAAATGCAAAATATTGCAAACTATGTAAAGGTTGTCAATGTAAAATTGGAAAAAAGATGCAAACTTGGAAGGTGAAGAGTCATTTGGCTCTTGGTTCACTCCAAATCAGTTATGAACTAAAGGGACATGTTTTAATTCCTTTAAAATACCTTGTAACCATGAAGAATTCGTGGGTGGTTAAAGATTTGAGCATGGAATGAGAAAAAATAATGTTTTCCTATATTTTCCTTCAGAAATTTGCTATCTTTTGCTATTGTATGGCCCTATATGGAATTGAATGGATGCCTAATGGATTGAAAATGTTATATCCTTCAACCACCTTCCATTTTCTTCTTGTCCCATGCATTTTTATTTATTTTTGTGAAAGATATGAGTGTTTTATGGATTGTAATTTTCAGATTTTTCCTGCAACAGTCCTGTTGCAGCGTTTGGTACAATTTTATACGGACATACATAGGAGAAAGCCACATATGGTTGGAAAGAGTATTAAGTCTAATTTCCATTTCTTTTTGTTACATCAAATTTTATTAAGATTTGAATAAGTTATGGCATTTTTATTGAGGGTAGGTCTGCAGAGTTTAATTTTCTGAAAATACAGTTTGAAAATATGCATGGTACGATTTGGTACGACCTCACATTGATGCATATAATAGATGGATGGAAATATATGTGTTTCTAGTTTATAATTAGTTTGTTTTGGTATAATTTCATTAAGTGTTGTGAGAGATATTGCAATTTTGGTGAGGGCAGGTCTGAACGCTGCCTAGGGTTTGTAGTTTTGGGAAAAGAGTCATAACTTTCTCTCCTACCATTGGATCTTCATGAAAATTGGAGGAAAAATATATATTAATGTTCTCTTAAACTTGACCAAATCAATTAGATTAGTTATTTGATTTGTTAATGTTATTGAGGATAGTTTTGGTACTCCTACCTCTGCATCATATTGGTATCAGAGCTGGCGAAAGATTTGGGTGGTGTGTATTTTTTTTTCTGTCACTGAGAAGGTAGGTGAAGAGCAAGAAGATCTTGATTGTGTAGATAGATCTCTGAGGGAGGCAATCTACACCTTTTGGATTTTGTGTTGCTCAGTTGTTTGGTTGCAGGTGCTTGTTCCATCTAGCTGCAAGAAGGATGTTTTCTGAGATTGTGTGTTGGCAGACAAGATGAGGTCTGTCATAACCATTCTCCAATAAAGATTTGCCTGGAGAAGGATGCAGAGAGAAACTACTGAGGAGAGAGTGGTAGGTGCATCACCAAGATCTACTATTGGGTGAGATGAATGGTTTGGTGAGTTGGTTTGTTGTGAAGCAGTGAGAGAGATGGATACCTGTAGAAGCACTTGATGTTGCAGCCGGAAGAATACTCCACTGATGGGAGTAGAAGGAGCCTGAGGATGCTCTATGAAGATGGTAGTTTGTTTTGTTGGTTGGTTGGTCACCTTTCTATTGGTATGAATATTTAAAGATTGAAGCTGAGAAGATTGAAGATAAAACCAGAGGAGATGCAGGAAAAGAGAGTTTTATTTTGCAGATACATTTCCAAGGGACTTGGAAATCTTTGTTGGTTGGTTGTATGGTGCTGGAGCACCTTCATAAATTAATGCTTCTACAGAAGTTTGATTAAATTTTAAATGTTTAAATAGTGTAATGAGGTCAATCAAGTCATTTTTATGTGTTTAGGTCATTAGGAGTTTCAAAAATGTAAAATATTGCAAACCATGTAAAGGTTGTCAATGTAAAATTGGAAAAAAGATGCAAACTTGGAAGGTGAAGAGTCATTTGGCTCTTGGTTCACTCCAAATCAGTTATGAACTAAAGAGACATGTTTTAATGCCTTTAAAAGGCCTTGTAACCATGAAGAATTCGTGGGTGGTTGAAGATTTGAGCATGGAATGAGAAAAAATAATGTTTTCCTGTATTTTCCTTCAGAAATTTGTTGTCTTTTGCTATTGTATGGCCCTATATGGAATTGAATGGATTCCTAATGGATTGAAAATGTTAGATCCTTCAACAACCTTCCATTTTCTCCTTGTCCCATGCATTTTTATTTATTTTTGTGAAAGATATGAGTGTTTTATGGATTGTAATTTTCTGATTTTCCCTACAACAGTCCTATTGCAGCGTTTGGTATAGTTTTGTATGGACATATATAGGAGAAAGCCATATATGGCTGGAAAGAGTATTGAGTCTACTTTCCATTTCTTTTTGTTGCATCAAATTTCATTAATATTTGAATAAGTTATGGCATTTGTATTGAGGGTAGGTCTGCAGAGTTTAATTTTCTGAAAATATAGTCTGAAAATATGCATGGTACGACTTGGTACGGCCTCACATTGATGCATATAATAGATGGATGGAAATATATGTATTTCTAGTTTACAATTATTTTGGTTTGGTATAATTACATTAAGTTTTGTGAGAGATATTGCAATTTTGGTGAGGGCAGGTCTGAACGCTACCTAGGGTTTGTAGTTTTGGGAAAATAGTCATAACTTTCTCTCCTACCATTGGATCTTCATGAAAATTGGAGGAAAAATATGTATTAATGTTCTCTTAAACCTGACCAAAGAAATTGGATTAGTTCTTTTATTTTTTAATGTTATTGAGGATAGTTTTGGTCCTCCTACCTCAGCATCAGGAAGGGATGTCAAATGTTCACCATCATAGTGAGCGACAGATCAGATGACAAGCCAAAGGCATCTTTGGATGATCATCCCATCCTTAGAGAGTTTGCCGATGTTTTCCCAGTAGAGTTACCGGGGATGCCTCCTCGACGTGAGGTAGACTTTCACATAGACTTAGTGCCGGGTGCTGAGCCAGTGTCTCGTGCACCCTACAGGGTGACCACACATGAGCTCACTGAGCTCAAGCTACAGTTGGAGGACTTGTTAGAGAAGGGGCACATCCAACCAAGTGTTTCACCTTGGGGTGCTCCTGTCATCTTTGTGAAGAAGAAAGATGGGTCTCTTCGTTTGTGTATGGACTACAGGTAGTTGAATAAGGTGACGGTGAAGAACCGTTATCCTCTGCCCAGGATTGATGATCTTTTCGACCAGATGCAGGGAGCCAAGGTGTTCTCTAAGATAGACCTGAAGTCTGGTTATCATCAATTACACATCACAGAGGCAGATATCCATAAGACCGCCTTTCGGACTCGTTATGGGCATTATGAGTTCACATTGGTTCCCTTCAGCTTGACGAACGCCCCTGCAGTGTTCATGAGTCTCATGAACGGGGTGTTCCGTACATATTTAGATCGGTTCGTGATCATATTTCTCGATGACATTTTGATCTACTCATGGACTGAGGAGGAGCATGAGGAGCACCTTCGTCAAGTTCTACAGTGCTTGTGAGAGCAAAAACTTTATGAGAATTTGGTAAAGTGTGCATTTTCAGGATAGAGGTTTAGTATCTGGGGCATATCCTTTCCAGTGATGGAATCTCAGTAGATCCATTGAAGATCAGAGCTATAAGAGATTGGCCAGCACCCACTAGTGTGACAGAGGTTAGGAGTTTCATGGGGTTGGCTGGTTATTACCATCATTTTGTTGAGGGCTTTTCTCAGATTGCGCACCCCATCACTTCCCTCCAGCAGAAAGGGAAGAGCTTTCTTTAGACTGAGCAGTGTGAGAGGGCCTTCGGGGTCCTCAAGGAGCATCTTACTAGCACTCCTATTTTAGCAGTTCCTGATCCTGCAGCAAATTTCATGGTTTGCACGGATGCATCACTTGAGGGATTAGGAGCTGTACTTATGCAGGGTGGCAGAGTGATCGCGTATGAGTCGTGAAAGCTCAAAACTCATGAGCTGAACTACCCCACACATGACTTGGAGTTAGCAGCAGTGGTTCATGCTCTAGTCCATTAGAGACACTTCTTGTTGGGTCGTCGCTTTGAGCTTCATTTTGATCATCATAGCCTTCAGTATATCTTCACTCAGCCGAATCTGAATGCCCATCAGTGGCATTGGATGGAGTTCCTCTGTGAGTATGACTTTGATGTCCACTACATCAAAGGGAAGGAGAACATGGTTGCTGACGCATTGAGTCAGAGGCGCCACAAGCTCTTGACCTTGACTTTGCGAGTGGACTTGAGGGATCACATTATTCAGCATCTGCCAGAGGATGAGTGGTATCTTGAGGTGCAGCAGGAGATCAATTCACAGAGGGCCCTTGTGGGTAAGTTTGTAGGGTATACACTTGACACAGATGGTTTACTTCATCATCAATAGCACATCTATGTACCCCGCACAGGTGACCTGCGTACTGTAGTACTATCAGAGGCTCATAAAGCACCATATGCGGCACATCTGGGGGTGAAGAAGATGCATGCCAATCTTTGACAGCTGTACTATTAGGGAGGTATGAGACGAGATATAGCAGAGTTTGTTGCTCGTTGCCTTGAGTGCCAGAGAGTCAAGGCTGAGCATCAGCATCCAGCAGGTCTCCTATACCCACATAATATACCCGAGTGGAAATGGGACACCATTTCCATGGATTTTATTGTTGGTCTTCCTATGTCTTCGCGTCGCCATGATGCCATCATGGTGACAGTCGACAAGTTGACGAAGGTGGCTCATTTCTCTCCTGTACGCACGACGTACAATGCGCCAGCTGTGGCGAAGGTATTCTTGGATGATATTGTGAGACTACATGGGGTACCTTGTCGCATCATCTCTGATAGAGATCCAGTGTTCACTTCAGCATACTGGAGAGCCTTACAACAGGCATTGGGCACACAGCTCAATTTTAACTCCGCTTATCATCCAGAGACAAATGGGTAGATAGAGCGAGTGAATCAGATATTGGAGGACATGCTTCAAATGTATGTTATGGACCATCAATCTAGATGGGAGGAGTATCTTTATCTAGTTGAGTTTGCCTACAATAATGGGCATCACAGCTCGTTAGGTGTGCCTCCCTTTTAGGCTTTATGCGGCAGACCTTGCAGGACACCATTGAGTTGGGATCGGATTGAGGACAGAGTCACCATTGGTCCAGAGCTTGTACAGGATATGGAATAGTAGGTCACACTGATTAGACAGAGGTTGTAGGAGGCACAGGATAGGCAGAAGAAGTATGCTGATACTAAGAGGAAAGATCAAAGCTTCTCAGTGGGGGACAGGGTATTCCTTAGAGTGCGGCCACACAAGAGTCCAATCCGTTATGGAAAGGGCTCTAAGCTCGCACCACGGTTCGTAGGACCCTTTGAGATTTTAGAGCGGATAGGACTAGTTGCCTATTGTCTAGCATTGCCACCTAGCCTGTCACGTATCCATGATGTCTTTCATGTTTCTGTTTTGAGACTATATATATCTGATGTAACTCATGTACTAGACTAGAGTGCTTTACAGGTAGAGGCAAACAGGCAGTTGGTGCTGGAGCCAATTCGCATATTGGCTCGTCGGATGCTGGGCCTTCAAGGTCGAGAGCTGGACTAGGTTAGGGTCCAGTGGGATCGATATGACGAGGTCACGGTGACTTGGGAGAATGCAGCTAGTTTGAGGGCACTCTATCCTCACCTTTTTGATGACTTCTAGGAGAAAGTTCAGTCTTAGGGGGGAGGATGTGAGGCCGACTATTTTACCTCCCATATTTTGATCATTGTGCTATTTAGTAGTGACCATGCTTCATTATGCAGACTTGATGTTTTATCTCACCGATTTGATATATGTGATTTGATTTGGTCATATTGATGATATGTTGTGGTTCGATATATGGATTTATATTAGATGTTATTTTGTTATGAGATTCTAGTTGTTTATGTGTTATGGAATTAATTGACATGTGATGGAAAATGCAGTTAATTTGGATTTATGTATTGATGGATATTGTTTTATTGTTTGCGTGAATTTAATTTTTAGTTGCTTTGGCTATCACTTTCATAACAAAACTGACACTTGATTGAGATGTGCAGGTTTTACTTTCCCTAGCCACAGGAAATCGAAGGTAGGATTCATACCATGTTATTCCCGGTGAAGCTGATCCGTTCCCAAGAGGGATAAGGATCAAGTGTGTAATTGAATGATGATTTATTGTGCTTGGTTTAATTTTAATTATTTTATTTTTTTAGCCTTAGTACCCCTTCTTTTCTTATTTTTGATTAATATTAAGTGTTGTAATATTTTATTTGATTTATGTCATTTGTCAATTTTATCATTTTTTTTGGGCCATTTATATGTGGATTTTCAATCCCTTTCATGACCCCTAGGGTCCCAAAAGTTACCCTAGGTGGTCAACCATGAGTCTAGGGTCAACTTGGACCACCTAACCCTAGTTTTGACTCACCTTAGGTCACCCTAAACCATGGTTGAGTAAGAGTGACGAAATTTGGGAAGAGGGAAGATGGGGATGGGCCTTGCCTTGGGAAGAGCTCATTTCCCATCCCTATGTTTTGGGAATCATTCCCAAGGAGGACTAGGGAGGTCTCCAAGAGTCCTCCCAAACTCCCAAGTGAGTGGGAGCACCACTCAAGGCGATTGTCTTCATGAGGTGGAGATGGAGGTGGAGGGAGAGGAGGACATTTGTCATCCTCTTACCTCCTCACTATTAGTGGCTTTGGTGGAGGGAAGAGATGGTGACAAATGTCACCACCTCATTCTCTCAAGCCCAAGTAGGGGGCCTATAATAGCTCCTCTTGTAGAGGAGTGGGGGTTCTTCTCTTCTAGGCTTTTCCTTACAAAATTTGAAACTTCTTGCAAAATTTGAGTTTTTTTCTTTCTAGTTTGGGGAGTTAGAGAAGGTTGGAGAAATTCTGAAAGTTGGAAGGCTTGGGAAGGCTTGGAGCTCTTCACCAATTTCTTCTTCCATTGTCAAGGCCTTGAAGGTAGGCCTCTAAACTTGTTTTTGCTTTGCTTAAATTATGTCCATGTTTGAATTTTGGTTGTAATATTGTTTGCATTGTGTTGCCTTACATTTGATGTTGGGGTGGGTGTTATGGTGAGAGCACCTCCAATGGAGGTAATGCTCAACTTGTATGGGTAGGGGAGAGGAACAATCCTTGGGGGCTCTCCCACAGTATGTGTTTATGTGTTAATGCCTTGAGGGCTTATTATCAGTTGAGGAAGAGATATCTAAATGGCAAGAGTGCGATGCAAATTGATTTGTGATTCTTGTAGAATGTGGTGTTCTGGGATTTTGGCTTGAGACTAGGAGTTGAGATCTTTCTTTCCTTTTGGGAGCCCCTTTAAGTTGAGAGGTCTATTCCTTACCCTCACCAAGCTCATTTCTATGAGCTAAGTTATGTGTAAAGCCTATGGGGATTGTTCTGTGTTCTGTGTCATTGTGATTGTTTTTCTTTGTTGTGGAATGGAACCTGTGTGAAAACCCTACCTCCCTAGCTCGGGGGTGACCCACTTGCGGGTCTATGGTAGGGAGGAGAGCTTTCCTTTCCCAGTGGCTAGATTTGTTGTTTCATTGCTGTGTTTAGTTGCAGGTTGTTAAGTGAAGAAATGAAGTGATTTGGAGCTCAAGTTGAAGTTCATAAAGCTTCCATTGGGTGGCCTTTGTAGTATACCAGTGGCTAATCTAGCCATGGCCATTGTGGCCTTGTTGTATTGTCAATAGTGGAAGAAAACTATCAAGTATTTGCCATATAGTTGGCTGTAAATGTTTATCCAGTGCAAATCTGTGTTATTGAAGTTAAAATGGTTTATTTCCTTTATTATGAGGTTACTTAATGCTGAAAGAAAGTAAGGAAGAAATTGCATCTCGTGGTTATGTAAATAATTCTGGTGAAGTGTGTGTATGTGCAATGTACAAGAAAATAGGTATATGAAAATTACTGTCAATATAGTTATCAGAATTGTAAATGTGCTTGAGAGTGTTTTAATCTTATGCCCCATTCTTAGTTGAATAAAGATTATTTCATTTCATACAAAAAAAAGAAGAAGAGAGATAAATAAATAAATTTAAACATTAGAGTGTATGAATGTTGAAAATATATAGATAAATTTATAAGTATATGCACAAATTCTCTCTTGAGTAATTTTCAAATTGCAGTTAAATTTCCTTCTGGCTTGTATTGTGTGGATAAGTTTGAAGTTCATTGTAATGACAAAAAAAAAAGAGAAAAAAAAAACAAAATAGCATCCTGAGGCCATTTCCCATTTAGTTATGTGCCTGTTAGGAGATAATATTGGATGACAAAAGGTGTGTTCTCATGCAAATGTTGGCCCCTTTACAAATGGTGTGAGGAGGCTTTCTAATAAAAACTTACAAGATGGTGTTGTCAAGAACAAAATGTTGCAAGCCATTCATCCAAATATTCTAATGAATGGTGTATATCTCAACTTGCTTCCACCTTGTACCAGCCTCATACACAATTAGATGACCTCCAAATAAATAAGAACAAGTAAGCCATGTTTCTCCAAGCTTCATGCAATGATGAGATGGAGGAAAACTCATGAAAAAAAAAGAATGCATACAGTTTGTTTTTTAGACTCTGTTACTCTACATCATGGATTGTAAAAATCTCTGGTTCATTATCATTACAAGATCTAAAATTCCAATAACAAGGAAATCTATAACATCGTGCTTTCAACATTCAATATTAACCATTGACAATTGATACCCAAATCGACTGACACACTGAAACACAAATTTGAAACTGTAAATATGATTATCTGATTCTATGTCATCAATGGTATTGTAGTTTGATATGCTCGCCTAAGCTTTTGCTTTCAACCGTTTTCCATTTCCTTTTTCTTTTAAAATATATATATATATATATAGAATATAAAACTTGTTATACACATAAAATGAATAATGTGTGAGAAAGGGGATGAATTTGTTCTACATTGACAAGGCTTCATAGCCTAAGCAAAGGATTTAAACGAGAATAAGAAAAAAATAAATAAATAAAGGGTTTGTGGGTGGCAGCGTCGCCCATAGTTTACAAAGCATATAAGGGTGTGGCGGAGGAGGCTTAGCCTCCGCCCACACCCACGGGTGTGGGCGGAGGCTAAGCCTCCTCCCCCACACCCCCCCACCAAACCTCAACCCGCACCACCGGCAATGCTACCTCTCACTGCCCTCCGCAGCCATCCCCACACTCCACAGCACTCCCTATCCACAGACCACACCTTCCCCTTACTCTGCCATGCCCTCCGCGATGCCTCAGCGGCTCCCCCAACCTCCTATGTGTAGCTTCCCTTCCACGGCCTTCGCACCGCCCACTCCTTCCTTCCTCCCACCCTCCCTCACGCGGCCCTCCACTCCCCTATCCTCCACCTATTGGCCCCTTCACTGCCCTCTCAGAACTCCCTTCATGGCTGCCGCCACCATCGCCCTTCCCCCACCCTACACTTCATCTAAACAGCAAAGAAAAATTAGGTTTTGGACGAGTATACATTGTGAGTTGAGCTTTTTTTCAACCTAAAGATATATAATGAGAAATATATGATTCTTTTTATATATATAGTTATATATATAATACTCAGGCAAGTAAATTACTATAGGAATATATAATTGAAATATATACTTTTATATAAACAATCTCATATATATATATGTATAATAATGTTTGCAAAGAAAATGGGTAATTTCTTTTAATTAACATATATATATATATATATATATATATATATATATAGCAAATAAAGTCTTTTTTATAAATAAATATTTATTTATATATATGTATTATTATCCCTAATTAAGATACGAGGAAGCTTTTTACAACAAAACTTATGTAGGGATTTTAATTTCTTGTCAGTAATATATAACAACAACTATATTATTACGGGTGAATATATATATTTTTTATATATACATAAACATGATTTATTTAAAGAAATTGGAAATCCAGAGTTATCTTATTGCAAATGACATACAAGAAATGAAACAAAAGGAATTATATAAGGTTAGGTATTTTTTTTTTAGATGAGGAAATGTGTAGCAATATCGAATATAGGCTGAGGAAGTCTATTAGGGGCCAGTTTGCTATCATTTAGTTCAAGTGTTAAAATTCAACTGACGTCTTGACATGTAAATTGAATTTTATGCTAGATCATTTTGTTCTTTTCCATCCTTTCACCTCAACCGTGCGCCATCATGACATCATTCAACTTCGCCCTATTGATCCGAGATTTGTTAGGGCTCGAGTCGATGAAACTTTCCTCACCTAAGCGACTAGGATTCAGATTTAAAATAGCCTAACCTTAGGAGTGGCACTCTTCGTGTCGCTCACCCCTAGACCCCCTACACTTCGTCTAATATGTTGTCATGTTTACGCCTCAGGCGTATTGCCACCGAGCACGCAAGCGCGAGAGAGGTGGTTTTTAGAGATAGGGATAAAAAAAATTTGTGGCCCGTGTCGTGACCACATGGTGAATGTGGTCATGGCATGGGCATATGTGTGTCGTGTTTGCACAGGAGACGCAGGCATGACACTAGAGGTCTTCTAGGCCTATTCCTTGGGTTTCCTGATCCAAAGTTCTTCTGACTAGATCCAGAGCTTTCACCTTTCTCATACCCCAAGCCTTGCTTGTCATCTACCCTCTTTTAGCTTTCAAGAAGAACTTCAAGCTGAGCAGAGCTTATCTTGAATTTCTCTTTGTATTCATTTGTTGTTTGAAGATCCGTTTTTAGAGTGACAATCTGATTCTCAAGTTGTTCTTCATTATCTCTAGCTTCTTCAAGATCAGATTCCAAATGCCTGATTATTCTATCCATTTTGTGGTAGTCTTCTGACTTCTCCTTGAGAGATTGTTTTAGATTATCTTCAATCTTTCTCTTCTCTTCAATTTCTTGGGTGAATTTCATAACTCCTGATTCCATTTCATGTCTTACCATAAAGACCTCTTTTGATAACTTTTCACATAACTTGGTTTTTTCATTCATATCTTCATTAGTATCATTGGCTTCAATTTGACTTGCTAATTGTTGAGGAAGTTCCTTTCTTTTCTTCACTGAGATACTCAGTTTTTCTTTGAGTTCATTTATGAAATCGTCAACTTGTTTGAGTCTCTCCCTCAGGTCATTGACTTCAAAGTGAGATTGATCAAGATCATCTAGGGTAGACTAAAGTTGTTCCCTCATACCATACATATCCATTTGAATTCCCAGATCTTCCTCAAGCTCTGATGCCAATTGTTGATAACTGAGAGGGGGGGTGAATCAGTTATCTTAATTAATTTAACTTTTTGTTCTTCTTTAACAATTAGTGCAGCATCAAAACAAATAAGCATCCATAACCATGAAAGAAGAAACAAAATCAATACACAACATAATTATTTTGACGCGGAAAACCCTATTAAGGGAAAAACCATGGGGTGACTAACCTAAGATTATATTCTCTGTTAAAAGAATAGAAGTACAAAATGGCACTTGCCAATTAGGGCTCACTGCCCGAGCACACTGCTCACAAGAGGCTCACTGCCTACAAGAGACTCACTATCTACAAGGTACAATGAAAGTAACAAGATACTTGAACTGATGAGAGGCATCCACATATGCTGAGGTTCAGTTCCGGTTAGGCTTAATACACTGATCTACTGCACTTCAATCTTCCTCTTCTTTGGTGTTGTTGTCCTGTCACATACTGGACATGTATTATTGCTTCCACACTACTCTCTACTTTTCTTCACACTTCACCATACACCACACACACCTTCATACCAAAATCAATCAGGTATATATATCTGCATCAATGATTTCAATCATCTTTCTAGTCGTCATCCAGAAAACTCAAGATATTTCCAAACTCTGGTCTGTCGGCTGAATTCATGCTTACCTGAGTGATGCGTATCAAAAATATAGTTATATAAGTCATCAATCATGTCATCCAATCATGAATGATACCATAAGAACCTTGATCACCATCAATATCTCATCTGGATTAAGATCTGATGCTCTACCGGTTAGTTCTTCCTCAGTCTACTCTGCCAAACAGGAACCCAATGCTTAGGTACTCATGTCTCTTCATTCTTCCATCATCGAAGGCTCAATCCCTAGAATGTATTAGTCAAGATACTCCTCTTAACTTCCTCAAGTCTGCACTTTACTAAGATACATCCTATGAGAGATCTGGACCTGATTGTTAGACCTTGCTGCATGCTCTGTTCTTGGTCACCGAACCGAAATACTCTTCAATCTGACTTCCGATATAGACACTCTATGTCCTACAGATGTGTGGGATGGACTTTGTTGCCATCAATGACAACACTCATGAAGCCACACAGTGTCTCTTTCCAACAAGAGCATGTACCACAGATCAATGCCATCACACCCAACCAACAATCAGAGCCTAACCGAAATGATTGCAGTATCATTACCCGTAGTGGTAAAGTCATGTTGAATACCATCCCTCCAAGGTTGTCACCTTCTCAGTCCAACTTCCATCAGTATAGTGTCATAGACCAACTACAGAAGACTCCGGCCCACATTTCTATCTTAGAGTTGTTGCATCTATCTCCTTCCCATAAGGAGATTCTTGATAAAACCTTAGTGGAAACCACTGTACGCACTAACTTGGCCCAAGAGAAGTTTCAGGCCATGGTAGGTAATCTAACCTCCTCAAGTACTATATCATTTACCGACCAAGATGACCTCTCAGTGTCTCAACCTCATAACACCCCTCTGCACATTGTCACCTTCATCCATAAACACCGATGGTTTAAATATTTGCACGTTGAAGCTAGTCCTTACATTGGGGTTCTCTAAAAATGTAGTTGATCCAAGAAAGAAGATAACTATCAAAGCCTATGATGAAGAGGAGAGAACTACAAAAGGAACAGTGGTCTTACCCATACAAGTGGGACCAGTGATAAAAGACATTTTGTGCCAAGTCCTAGATAGGGAGCTCACCTATAATATTCTCCTAGGTAGACCATGGATTCATGCCATGAAAGTTGTGCCCTCTACCTATCACCAATGCATAAAATTCCCTCATAACAGCAATCAAGTCACCATCCAAGGAGACCCTAACCCCTTTCAACATTGCAACTCTATCCTTTCAAAACCTGATTGCATCATACTAAATAATAGAGCATCTACATCCCCTACCCCATAGCATGATCCTACCTCTAAAGCTTCCTCATCAAAGCCCAAAGAGCAAAAGATTACCATCAAAGAAATAGGAGTAGGGGAATACTCCATTGAGCACAGCCTCAATCTAGCCAAGATGCCTTTATCTCCTAGATCCTTTGGGTGACCCAAGCATTTTCCAAAGCCATTTGCTCCTCCTACACCTCCCACAGCTCCCATTATAAAATGGGGGACCTTATTAGATGAAACAGAGGAAAGAGATATCCTACAATAGCTTTATACTGAAGAAGAAGAGAACATACAACAGGAACCACCTAAGCTCCCAACAGAAATCTATGGGTGAGGTGAATCTATCCTACATAGAATGGGTTACCAAGGACAAGGCCCCATCGGCCTAAGAAAAGAAGGAATTATAGAACCCATTCAACCTTCTTCATCCTCATTGGCTAGAAATACAAAAGGCCTAGGATATAAAGATAAGGGCAAAGCAAAAGCAAATGCTTGTCTTGTGGAAATGATCCATACCCTTCAAGAGGATAGTGACATAGATTCCAATGAATATGAGTGGGATGAGCTAACAGAGCATTCCTCTGATGACAAAGAGGTCGATGCCATTCAAACTTATAGCCCCTACCGTGAGGGACAAATGCTATTGCATAGGCCATTAGAGTGTGATTTTCCTATCCCTGAGAATACAACTTTTGAGGAAGGTTCGAGTTCTATCGCAATAAACAACTTGGAGGAAAGTACCATCTCGAACACTCTCCCTCCCAATACTCCTAGTATATCCATTTAAACTATCAATGAATTAGATCTAACCTCCGACTCCCTCCCTCTTGTACATCCTGAGCTTATTGATTGGGATCTACGAGGAACCCTGCAACTAGATATGTTCCAAAACGATGATGCCTATATTGACTATATGGAACTTAGGGACCACCTACCTAAAGGAGATCATAAAGCTGGCTTTGCTATTGAACTTAACATCATGTCTTATTTTAGAGAGGGTGCCAAGCCTTCTAGTCGCAAAAATATCAAAATAAAAACTAGATCTAACAGTCAAAACCACTCCACGGCAGTGTCAGATCCTAAAACAGTAAAAAGAAAGGACACATCCGAATGTGAAAACCCAACTATGGCACCTGCCGATGGAAGGCTTGACACTCTCCCTAACGACATGCACCAGAAGAAGTCTCAAATTGTTGTGGAACTGACAGAACCTGTTAACATTGGAATAGAGGAATACCCTAGTATCATTCACTTTGCTAAGTCTCTAACCCCACTAGAGAAGACTAAGTTTGTACCATTCTTCAAGAGAAAGAAAGTCAATTTTTCTTGGTCATACGTAGTTATGCTGGGGTTAGATCCATATTTAATTCTACATCATCTTTCATTAGATCCAGGAGTGAAACTAGTGAAACAGAAGCTTAGAAAGATGCATCCACACATAGCACTGCTTGTAAAAGAAGAACTCAAGAAATTACTGGATGTAGGGTTCATCAGAGCTATAGACTATCTGGAATGGGTCTCCAACATAGTACCAGTGTCCAAACCTGATGGTCGAGTCAAACTATGCAATGACTTTAGAGATCTAAACAAAGCTTGCCGCAAGGATGATTTTCTGTTGCCAAACATAAATATCATAGTTGACTTAACAGCAGGATGTCATGCTCACATTTCCCATGCGGTCATGACACACAACACATGTGTCATGTCCACATTTGCCATGTGGTCATGACACGAACTATGAAAAACTTTTCTACCTATCCCTAGGAACCCCCTCGCACGTGTCTGCGTGCTCGGTGGCAATACGCATAAGGCGTAAACATGTCAACATAATCGTGATGATGATAGCCATCTAGGGGGTATGCGACACGAAGTGTGTCACTTTTAGGGTTAGACTGATTTAAATCTAAACCCCTAGTTTCCTAGGTGTGAAAATGAATCCACTAGCTTCAAGCCCTAACTTAACTCTGTTGATAACTGAGAGGGGGGGTGAATCAGTTATCCTAATTATTTCCCTTATTGAACTTTCTTATTAATTGATGCAGCATTGAATCAAACACAAAAACATTACCATGAAATAAGAAACACATGACACAGTATTTTTGACGTGGAAACCCTGTTAAGGGAGAAAACCACGGGGTGATTAACCCAAAAATTATTCTCTGTTAGAAGAATAGGAAATTACAAAATGGCACTTGCCAATTAGGGCTCACTGCCCGAGCACACTGCTCACAAGAGGCCCACTGCCTACAAGAAGACACACTGTCTACAAAGTGATAAGAATCACAGTCTTGAGCTAATTGGAAGCATCTGCATATGCTGGAGTTCAGTTCCGGTTAGGCTCAGTACACTGATCTGCTGCACTTCATCTTTTCTCTGTTCTTTATTCTGCTATCCTTTCACATACCGGATCTGTCTTGGTACTTCTGCTCTGTTCTGCACTTATTCACATATATCTTTACACAGTCACACACTTCACAACTAAATCCATCCTCTATATATATCCGCACAAGTAATTTCATCACCTTTCTAGTCGGCATCCGGAACAGTCTAGTTTCTTACAAACTCTGTTCTGTCGGCTGAATCCTTGCTCACCAAGCAATGCGGATCAAGCATATACTTGTAGATATCATTAATCATGTCGGCCAAACATGATTCATGCCTTCACAACCTTTATCATCAACAGTAACACATCCGGAAAGTAGTCTGATACTCTGTCAGTCAATTCTTCCTCTGTTTTCACTGTCTCTCAGGAATCCGGTACTCAACTATTCATATCTTTTTCCTTGTCCATCACCGGAGGCTAAATCCTTAGAATATACCACTCAAGGTAGTCCTCTTGGCTTCCCCAAATCCGCACTGCACCAAGACACTTCCTCTGAGAGATCCGGACCAATCTGTCGGACCTTGCCACATGCTCTGTTCTTGTTCACCGGACCACAACAATCTTTATTCTGACTTCCGGTAGAGACACACCATGACTTGCGGATATGTGGGATGACCTTTGTTGCCATCAATGACAACAACCATGAATCCATATAGTGTCTCTTGCCAACAATCTCCCCCTTTTGCATTGATGGCAACACTTAGTGAAAAATGACTAAGTGTTTACACTATGCTCCCCCTTTGCTGATGCTCTGTCTTTATATACAATTTCCGGAACTCCCCCTTAATTGGATTCCTCATTTTTCACTGCTCCTCACTCCCCCTTTGACATCAATGGCAAAGGGTAGGGTCCGCACACCAAAATTTTCAAAAATTTTCTATACATAGCCGCATATTTACATACTCACATATACTGAAGAATGTCTGCAAAGGATGTCTGCAATTGGATCATTTCTGTAGCCCAACTTTGCTTCATTCTATCCAAAATTGAAATGTGACCACTCAACAAAAATGCAAAAGCTTCTGCCCGCTTGAGATCTGTCGGATCATTTGTTTGGGCGGTGGTCTGAGCGTCACTGATGGCCTCATGCATAGTTTCCAACTTAGGGATTATAATCCTTCTAAGTTCTCCCATCCGGTTAGTGATATTCTTCCTTTCCTTCTCAAGATTCTTTATTTCATTCAAGACTACAATAGTCTGACATTCTTGATTTATTATGGAGGAAGAGAGAGGATCAAAACTTTGAGATAAGCTTTGTAGCTTGTCATGTTCCTCTTTTATTTTCTTATCAATTGTTGCTGTTGCCTTTGACTAGGATATAAAAAATTTGTAAATGTCACCGCCATCCTTAAGAGTATTCTCTAAGCTCTTTATTCCAATACTCACAATCTTCCTATCTTTAGAGATTAATTCTAATACTTCTGAAAATCTTTTATCCAAAAATTCCTTCCGGACCTTTTCTTCAGCAGATTTTTCTAGAGATTCAAAATGTGTACTAACACTGCTGACTAAGGTTTTGAGATTACCGGAAGAGGAGGCTGTGGGATCCTTTTGAAAGGATGGCATGATCTTTTCTAGCACTCCAGATGCTACCTCCATAAGCTCACAGTCTTCCATGTGAGATTTCAGCAGCTTCTCTTTGACTTTCTCATTTGCAAATGAGGCTATTTTCATTGTTTGCACCGGTGACAAAGAGTCAAAATCTAATGGTCCTTTTAGCAGGTCTGGTTCATCAATTTCTATAGTGGCTTTGCTCAAAAATTGTTGAACAGTTTGTGCAGTGTCTCTTGCCGGAGACAGATGTTTCTTTTCTTCTGCAGTCTTGGAACTGTCAACCTCTTTATCTTTCACCCCTGCTTCCTTCTCCTGTAATTTCTCTTCTTCTTTGGATCCGGAGACTGTAGGGGAAACTGGAGGAGAGATGTTTGTCTGTTCAGGGCCCACTTCTTCTGGAACAGATGATTCCAAATCCGCAGCTGTTTCTGCACCTAAGTCCTCTACAACAGGAAGATTGAACCTTTTGAAGGCCTTCCGGAGGATCTCTTCTGTCTCTTGGGCCACTTTGTCAGTCTCACCAAGCATGAGTTGATTCATCCTGGCTTTACTTCTGAACTCATCTTTGCAGTCTTTGAAGATAATGTTCATTGTCTTGGGATCAATTTGAGGATATAGCTGAATAGCTATCTGCTCCCAGATCTCAAGATCTTTTGCATGAGCATTATTCTTTCTTATTTCTAATTCCTTTTCTAGGCTTTTAGGAATAAGAGATATGATCTCAATGAAAGCCTTATTGTATATGTTCAGATATTTGACTGTGGCTTCCTGCAGAATCTTTTGGTCAGCCTCATTGTAGTCATCATAAAATTCAGTCATTGGTTGAAGGTTTCCATCTACCGTAACTGACTTGATTACACTCTCTAGAGATAGAGTGGGCTTTTCAACAGATACCTCTGCCATTTCATCCTTGTCTTGGCCTGTGGAGGGTTTACCGGATCCTTTCTTCTTCTACTTCTTTATTTCTTTTACTCCCTCATCTGACTCTGTTTCCTCTTCATCCTTTTGGCTTTCATAAGCCCTTGTGGATTTTGTCTTGGATCTTTTACCGGATGCCTGGACTTCTGGTTTTGAACTTTTGGTTGTGGGAGGTGCAGATCTTTTTG
Organism: Cunninghamia lanceolata; assembly: GCA_027924645.1. Taxonomy (NCBI): domain Eukaryota; kingdom Viridiplantae; phylum Streptophyta; class Pinopsida; order Cupressales; family Cupressaceae; genus Cunninghamia; species Cunninghamia lanceolata. Next base: position 16,238,948 of record BSBN01000193.1, read on the forward strand.
ATGATCTGGTCCGGGTGGGAGTTTCAACCGAAACACTTTCTTTACTTTTCTCTTCTTCCTCAGCCTTCCTCCTCTTTTCCCGGCTGGCATCAAGTGCCTCTTTTGAGATGCCTAGGCCTTGAGCAATATGCTCAACTTCTTTTCTTACCTTCCTCTTTATCTCTGGTTCCCTGAGTTCTACATGTATCTTTACACTTAGTTCCTCAAAGGTTCCAAACCTTTCTGCCTTAGGATCTTTGGGCTGGCTTAGCATGTGTTGAACATGCAGCTCTACTATCTGTTCATCCACTTCATACCCCATGGGCATGATCTAGACAGTCCTTGGCTCCACTGCCTCCATTAGACACTGATCTGTTTCTACCATGAAGCATACTGTGTCTTTGTACTTTTCAACAAGGGATTGGGGTATTCTTTCTCTTGCATGCATCATGCTTTGGAAGTTCTTGAAGTATCCCCATAGAGCTGTATTTCTTGCTTTAGCATCCCCAAGTCCATGCAAATAGTCTCTGATTTAGATGGCAACCGGTCTGTCATTCTGCCATATCCATCCACTGGATCCGGGAAGCTCATTCATGTAGTAAAAGAAGAGACAAAGGATCAGATTGCCATACTTGAAGGAGTTTTTCTTGTCCTTCTTAATCTTCTGCAAATTTTCAAAGAGTTGGTTCACAAGAAGCTCACACAAGTCATAGTCTGCATTCTCCTTTAACATTTGATAAGCTGTGTAGATTGCAGTTCCCAGTACTAAATTTTCCCTACTGGAGTGATAGATTTTGTAACCAATTATCATAGCTGCAAATTTGACATCCGGTTCAGTGATGTCATCAACTGTCATAGCTCTCTTGTCAAACTTGGATCCGGTTGCATCACTAACTGTCTGATTTTTGACAGACTTGAGAACAAGTAATCCACCGGATGAGTGCAGACCGGTTACAGCCCTAATTGCATCTTTGGTGATCTTGAAGGGCTGGTTCAACCATAGGAAGTTGTCATGTACTCTACTTAGTACATACCGGACCCATTCATCTTCTTCAAAATAGGGGAAATGAATGCACTGTGCAAAGTGTTTGTCCCGGATGGCTTTGTACTGAGGTTTGATCTCAAAGGAGTCATCTATCAATTGTTTGTGATAGATATCCATCAGTTTTGATTCTCCAAAGTCTTCAAGATTTGCATGGATGTAAACCCTAATATCTTCCGTATGCAATACACCATGAGGAACACTAGAGAAGGCTCCTAGTGGATCTACCTCCAATGATTTGTAAGGATGTTTCTTGAATGTGGGGCGAGGTCTATCAGAGATCTTAACTATATTTGGAGTAGCCATTCTTCAAAGATTTGCAGTGAGATAATGAAAAACGGAGAATACCTTATGCGCCTTCGGTTTGCACGGAGTGGTTGGATTGATTTCTTTATGCAATGACTTTGGCAGGAGATCTTTGGTGTGCTTGATGAATCTTGTTGCAGAGCTCCACTTTTCGCTTCTTCTTGAGTGCAGAATGAGCAAATGATTTTTGAGAAATCCCTTATATTGCTCCGCAAACCCTAATATCTGTTTGCAATAAATGCTTCACCTATATTATTCTGATTTGCCTTGTCTGGATAGCTTGGAGTATCCCAGATCAGTCCTGATCTGTGAGCATCATCCAGATCTTTCAATCATGAATAAATTGAGGTGACACATTACAAGAACATCCCAAACACTCTGTCCAATCCGCAGAATAAGATAGTGCACTTCCAGATCTCTCCGGACCTTTTTGTAATCCTCTGTCATACCGGAGCATCTCCCGGAATAGGTCTTACTTGATCGATCACAGCTTCTTCATAACTCCATGTGGACCTCTGAAATCTTATCTGGATCGTCTCAAGACTTAGATCTTTAAACCTTTTACTCCGCATCTTGTGCCACATCAGGCACCACTTGATTGGCTGGGGGAACAGGATTTTCTTTGAGTCTCCCCCTGAGCCAGAGCTAACTTTTTAATTTCTGGAAGAAATATCAGCACCAGAGTCTGGTGTGGATCCAACCTCTACATTCTCTGAACTTTTCTTCACCCAAATCTTGCTCATCTGATTCCTAACTTCATCCGCATTCATCTTTTGTTTACCCTTGTCTTGATTCTGATTATACACCGGACCTCTTTTGTCCTGATTCTTGCTTCTGCAGACTTTAGCATTATGACCGGACCTATTACAGATTTGGCAAATAACATTTCTTTGCATAATTGACTGATATCCTCTTGATCTGCATTGATTAGCCATATGACCTACTCTATTGCATGTAAAGCATCTACCTTTGAATGATTTGTTTACTTGCATATTTCTGCATTCATGGGATTTGTGTCCCTACTTTTTGCAGTTGAAGCACTGTTCGGAGAAGGATGAATTAATCTGATTCATTCTCTTTCTGCACTGATTAGCTTTGTGACCAAAGTGGTTGCAGCTGTGGCAGTATCCATTGAAAGATGAATATCTTTGAGCATTGGGCTATCTTACCGGAGGTCTTCTAGGCCTGTTTCTTGGATTTTCTGATGCAAAATTCTTTTGACCGGATCCGGAGCTTTCTCCTTTCTCATATCCCAAACCATACTTGTCATCTGTCCCTTTTTGACTTCCAAGAAGAACTTCAAGTTGAGCAGAACTTATCTTGAATTTCTCTTTATATTCATTTGCTGTTTGAAGGTCTCTTTTGAGAGAGGCAATTTGATCCTCAAGTTTTTCTTCATTATCTTTGGCATCTTCAAGATCAGATTCAAGATGTCTAATAATCCTGTCCATCTGGTGGCATTCTTCTGATTTTTCTTTAAGAGATTGTTTTAGATTGTCTTCAGCCTTTCTTTTTTCTTCAATCTCTTGAGTAAACTTTATAGTTCCTGATTCCATTTCATGTCTTAACATAATGACTTCTTTTGATAACTTTTCACATAACTTGGTTTGCTCAGTCAATTCTTCATTTGTATTGCTTTCTTCACTTTGTCTTGCCAACTGTTGGAGCAGCTCCTTTCTCTTTTTCATAGAGAGACTTAATTTGTCTTTTAATTCTCTCATGAATTCATCAGCCTGTTTGAGTCTTTCCTTTAATTCATTGACTTCAGAATTTGACTGTTCAAGATCCTCAAGGGCAGTCTTGAGTTGCTCCCTTAAACCATTTGCATCCATTTGAACTCCCAGATCTTCCTCAAGCTGTTAGGCTCTATTAGGAGGAACTTAGCTCTGATACCAATTGTTGATAACTGAGAGGGGGGGTGAATCAGTTATCCTAATTATTTCCCTTATTGAACTTTCTTATTAATTGATGCAGCATTGAATCAAACACAAAAACATTACCATGAAATAAGAAACACATGACACAGTATTTTTGACGTGGAAACCCTATTAAGGGACAAAACCACGGGGTGATTAACCCAAAAATTATTCTCTGTTAGAAGAATAGGAAATTACAAAATGGCACTTGCCAATTAGGGCTCACTGCCCGAGCACACTGCTCACAAGAGGCCCACTGCCTACAAGAAGACACACTGTCTACAAAGTGATAAGAATCACAGTCTTGAACTGATTGGAAGCATCTGCATATGCTGGAGTTCAGTTCCGGTTAGGCTCAGTACACTGATCTGCTGCACTTCATCTTTTCTCTGTTCTTTATTCTGCTATCCTTTCACATACCGGATCTGTCTTGGTACTTCTGCTCTGTTCTACACTTATTCACATATATCTTTACACAGTCACACACTTCACAACTAAATCCATCCTCTATATATATCCGCACAAGTAATTTCATCACCTTTCTAGTCGGCATCTGGAACAGTCTAGTTTCTTACAAACTCTGTTCTATCGGCTGAATCCTTGCTCACCAAGCAATGCGGATCAAGCATATACTTGTAGATATCATTAATCATGTCAGCCAAACATGATTCATGCCTTCACAACCTTTATCATCAACAGTAACAAATCCGGAAAGTAGTCTGATACTCTGTCAGTCAGTTCTTCCTCTGTTTTCACTGTCTCTCAGGAATCTGGTACTCAACTATTCATATCTTTTTCCTTGTCCATCATCGGAGGCTAAATCCTTGGAATATACCACTCAAGGTAGTCCTCTTGGCTTCCCCAAATCCGCACTGCACCAAGACACTTCCTCTGAGAGATCCGGACCAATCTGTCAGACCTTGCCACATGCTCTATTCTTGTTCACCGGACCACAACAATCTTTATTCTGACTTCCGGTAGAGACACACCATGACTTGCGGATATGTGGGATGACCTTTGTTGCCATCAATGACAACAACCATGAATCCATATAGTGTCTCTTGCCAACAAACTCAGGTCTAAAAAAATTGAAAAGTGATTAAGTAAAAACAATGGCAAGATGGTGCGTGATTAAAGTGGAATGATGGAATAAAAATTAATAAAAAGTAAATAAAAACGCATAAATTAAAACCTAGAAATCTAACAAAATTTCGACAGCATAACGTGTTTTCGATAAACACAAAATAAAATTTAAAATAAATCACCCATAAGGAATTAACTAAAATTTAAGAATAAAAATTAAATTTAAACTTAAGAACAAATTTCAATGATTTAAAATAAAATAATAAATGCCCTTACCAAGCTACTAAATCGACCTAGCATAAAGGAATAAAAACCCGAAATAATATATTAAAGTAAAATAATAACAACGCCAATTTGAACCTCAAAAAATTGAGTCCTTTAATAAACATAATTTCGGCAATTAGGTTTATTATCGAACTCAGAACAATAGAGAAGGGAGGAGGGTAAGATACTCACTCCCGTAAATATAATAATAAAATAGATAAAATTAAAATGATAAAATTCCGCCAAAAATAAAATCAATATCCCTATTTAAGTGAATCTAAATACAAGGGAAAAATACTCTTTCCCAAATAAAATAAAATTAATTTCCCCAAATAAAAGTTAAATGCACAAGGTTGTAAAATACAAATGCAAAACCCTCACTTAAAATTCAAACAAAATATTAGGAACTCCAAGTTTAAAAATGAACAAAAGGCAAAAGGGATATTAAAATTATCTCCTCTTAATAAAACATCCTCTCATTACAAAGGATAAAAGCCCTAATTCAATTTAAAAATTATTTTCTATGAACAATGTTGACCTAATCCCATTTTAGAAAATGCAATCCTAAAAGAAACCCTAATCTCTTCCTCTCACTATTCTTCTTTTTCCCTTTGTTTTTGTTTTGCCTCTTTCCTTTATGTGCAGGTAGGGTTTCAAGGCTGCCATAGATGAACCTCACAGAGGAGAGCATATAGTTACAAGATACCATAACTATTGGCTTGATTCAAAATATAATTTTTTCGTAATATATATATGTCATTAAACAACTATGTATATGTTTTAACATGATGATGAGCAGGGTTGAGGAGTGGCAGGGGGCCGATGGTGGCGGTGGCGAAAGACTAGTGAGGGGTAGCGCTAAAGGTGTGGTGGAGGAAGTTTGGTGCAAGGTTGAGAGGTGGGGAGTCAAAGGGTTCGGCGTTGTTGTAAGCGCATGGGGATCGGTGGGGAAGCTGCCGTGAGGAGGAGGTTGCAGAGGGGCCGCGGTGGGAGGAACTCAGTGGAGGTTGTGTGGGCTGTAGGGGTTAGGGGGTGTGGGTGGAGGCACCGCCTCCCCCACACCCTTTTTACCATGGCAATTAAGGGGACTGTGGGTGCTGCGGCCCACAGTCCTCTTACAATATATTTTTTTTCTTAATACAATTTCACAAATAGTCCGCCGATGCTCAGTTTGAATTTCGTTCAAATATTGATCCCTAGTTTTTTTATTAGTAATTTCTTTTCTTGTCTCATATATATATATATATCCCAAAAAGGGTATATATAGTTTTATAACAAGCAAAATCACAATAGCCTTACTCCATCAAAACAGGTATATACATACATATATATATACATGCAAGAGTTATATGAGGTAGATAATTTATTCAATTAATGTATATATATATATATACTCATATATAGATTTAAATATATAAAGGTATATATGTATATATTAGACAAAAAAAGATTTAAATGTGGTTTAGTTTCTATATATATATTTTTGAATATGAATAGTAGCATAACTAATAGCAACTAATAAAATTTCATGTATTAGACTATCGTAGTTATATATATATATATATATATATATATATATATATATATATATATACACTCCAGTATATATATATGTATATATACATCTAGACAAAAACTACTTCCTCCATAATGAGTTAATATGGCAGAAGTATTCACTTCCAGAATTTTAGAATAAACTAAACCAGTAGTTTTCTCTCTTTTTTTTTTTTAAAACAGCAACATAACTTTTACATAACTAACTCTAGATTTTTTTTTTTCCTTAAAGTTGTATGCAAGGTAGAGAATACATTTTATTCTATTTTTAGCAACAACAAATATTACAACTTCTAATGCAACAACAGAAACTAGAATTAACCTTTCCTTTTCTTTTTGTAAGCAATAAAAATTACTTTTCAACTAAGATGCATTTCCCTTCTTGGAGAAGACAATAACAAAAAGAAAGTATATGCATTTTCTCTTTCATCATTGGAGTGCAATAAAATTTATTTAGCAACATTCACACACACACACACACACACACACACACACACACACACACACACATATATATCTTGAAAAGAATGTGACAGAAAATTAAAACAACTCATGTCTTTCTCAACACAAAACCAACTCCACACAAAGGGAACAAACAACTTTTAAATAAACTAAAAATAATGTTTTCATTACAACATTTACCACAACCAACTCCAAGGCAAAGAGAACTTAACCAATTTTACAATAAGGCCACAATGGCCATGGCTTAAATAGCCAATAATAAAACTACTATTGAACAAACAACACCAAAAAGGAGCTTCTCAAAAGCTCCATCTCCTCCATAATAGCCTGCAAGAAAAACACAACAAAAAGGATGACCCAGCCACTTTGAAATGCCCTCCTCCCTACCGTAGACCTGCAAGTGGGTCACCCCTGAGCTAGGGAGGTAGGGATTCACACAGGTGCAACAACTCCACAACAAAAATCAAACACAACAACACAAAACAACCCCAAGGTTTAACACATAACTCAACTCATGAAAATGAGTTTGATGAGGGTAGGGAATGGACCCCTCTAGTTCAAAGGCCACCCAAATGATAAAATACCAATCTCATGGCCTCAAGCCAAAAATCTCCAAAACCACCACTCTCCACAAAATCACAAAAATAATCTCTATGGCACTCTTGCCATTCAATAATCTCCTCAACAAGTCAAAAGCCCTCAAGGAATAAATAAAACAATGTGGAGGTGACCTCAAGGAGGTTCCTTTCCCCTACCCAAACAAATTGAGCATTACCTCCAAATGGAGGTGCTCTCACCATACTCCCATCCCACACAAAAATAATAAAAACAACAAAACAACCAAAAACTACAACACATCAAATTAAATAAGCAAGGTGAAGAAACATAGCTTAAGAGGATTACCTTCAAAGCCCTATAATGGAAGCACGTTTGATGAAGAGCTCCAAGCTTTCCTAAACCTTCCAATCTTCAAGAATCCTCTAACTTTTCCCAAATTCCTCCAAAATAGAAAAGAAACTCAAAAATACAAGAACCCCACACTCCTCAACAAGAGGAGATAATATAGGCCATCAATTTGGCCTTGAGGAATGAGAAGGTGACACTTGTCACCTTCTCCTTCCTCCTCCAATGCCACTTGCAAGGGAGAGGAAGTGTGAGGGTGACAAGTGTCACCCTCCAATTCCATCTCAATCCTCACCTTATCCACTTGTACTCTCACACATGTGTGAGAGGACAAGTGGTGAGGTGGCATTCCCACTCAAACCTCCAAGAGGATAAGGGATGCCATATGGCATCCTCTTATTCTCTCAAAGAGCCATCTCCCTCCAAGATGCTCTCACACATGTGTGAGAGTCTTGGAGGAAGATCCCACACACTTGGGAGTCTTGGAGACCTCCCAAGTCTTCCTTGTGAAAGGATTCCCAAATATTGGGAAGGGAGATGAGTCTTTCCCAAAGCATGACTCATCTCCCACCTTCCCTAATTTCAAATTTCGTCACTTTGACTAAACCATAGTTTAGAGTGACCAAAAGTGAGTTAATCCAAGGGTTAAATAGTCCAAGTTGACCCTAGACCCATGGGTAACCACCTAGGGTAACTTTTGGGACACTAAGGTTCACAAAAGGGTCATAAATCCACTTTAAATGGCCTCAAAAAATAAAACAAATACCAAGTGGTGTAAGTCAAATAAAAATTATACAACACTCAAAATTAATTAAAAAAACAAAGGGGTACTAGGCTAAAATGATAAAATTAAATCAAGTACTTAAATCAACACTCAAATTTCAAATGTTATCCTTATCCCTCTTGGGAATGGATCGGTTTCACAGGGGATAACTTAGGTGTGAATTCTACCTCCAATTTCCCATGGCTTGGGAATGTAAAACCTGCACATCTCGATCAAGTGTCAATCATATCATGATAATCATAGCTAAACTAACTGGATTAAATTCACGCCATAGAATACAACAATAATCATCAATAACATAATTCTGAAATAAACTGCATTTTTCAATCACATGTCAAATAGTCAACATCACCTAATAACTAGAATCTCATCACAAAACATCATCTAATATATCTCATATGTCGAATCATAAAATATCATCAAATCTGATCAAATCAAATCACATATGTCTAATCAATCTCCTATCATAATCAGGAGATAAAATCAAGTCTGCATAATGAAACCATAGTCACTAAAAGTCTGATAATGTCATCAACTGAAATGCTTAATGATCAAAATAAGGAAGGTAAAATAATCGGCCTCACACAGGACATACCATGTTATCTCTCATGGATGGCTTCTTGAGATATAATCATATCCGGATAGCACTAAAAGACCAGCATAAGATAGCTTTTACTTGTCCATGGGGCACTTTCTACTGGAATGTCATGCCATTTGGGCTAAAGAATGCAGGAGCCACATATCAACGTGCTATGACCACTATATTTCATGATATGATGCATGTCACCATGGAAGATTATGTAGATGATATCCTTGCAAAGTCGCTCACAAGAGAATCACACCTGGATGTGTTAGAAAAAGTCTTTCAGAGATTAGAGCAATTCAAAGTCAAGTTGAACCCAAAGAAATGTGTGTTTGGAGTCACCTCAGGCAAGCTCCTAGGCTTTATTGTATCAACAAATGGAATAGAGGTGGACCCTGCTAAAGTCAAGGCTATCGTGGACATGCCACCACCCAAGACTCTTACTCAACTAAGATCTCTATAAGGAAAGCTACAAGCAGTCCATAGATTCATATCACAACTGGTAGACAATTGTCAACCATTCAGTCATCTACTACATAAGAACATTCCATTCAGATGGGATGAGAAATACGAAGAGGCATTCGACAAACTAAAAGAGTACCTTATGAATCCACCTATTCTCATGCCTCCTCTGCAAGGGAAGCCATTGATACTTTACATATCTGCTACACCTACAGCTCTTGGAGCTCTTCTAGCACAACAAGATTATGAAAATAAAGAAAGAGTCGTCTACTATATCAATCACACATTGGTGGGCTATGAGTTGCAATACTCTTAGATAGAAAGATCATGTCTTGCGGTAGTTTTTGCTTCCCAAAAACTTTGACATTATATGATTGCACATCCAGTCAAACTTATTGCAAAAATAGATCCACTGAAGTACTAACTAAGCAAAGCAGCTCTTACAGGTCACCTAGCAAAATGGGTAATGCTCCTAAGTGAATATGACATTGAGTATGTAGACAGAAAGGCTATCAAAGGGCAGGTCATTGCCAATCAGTTAGCGGATGCACCACTACAGGACACCACACCAATGCAATTTGAATTTTCAGATGAATCCTTATTCAATATATCAACACATTCCTAGAAACTCTACTTTGACGGGTCCTACACAAACCATGGATCGGGGGCAGGAATCTTGTTTGTAACTCCTCATGGTGACACCATACCAAAGTCCTATCGTCTGTTATTCCCATGCACCAACAACATAGCAGAATATGAAGCCTTAGTCATTGGCCTCAAAATGGCAAGAGTGGAAAATCAAAGAGCTACATGTCTATGGTGATTCTCAACTAGTAATCAATCAGGTCAATGATGATTACCAAACCAAAGATGAGAACCTTGTCCCATAGAAGCAGATGGTCGAGGACTTTAAGGAATACTTTGTGATCATCTCTTTTGAGCAGATACCATGCATTGAGAACAAAGTAGCAGATGCCATGGCGACCATTGAATCTCTTCTCGAGATACTAGAGAATGAGTCATGGTACGAGTTCTTAGTGGACACAATTCAGCAACTAGCTTATGATCTTCCCGAAACCCATTCCATATGCCTATTAGTTGGATCTGGTTCACCTTGGTATGGTAAGGTTTACACCTACCTCAAGGACAATACCCTCCCACCTAACTTATTTTCAAACCAACAACGAACCTTTATACGTCAAACCTCTTGTTATACTATCATTGCTGACACCCTATACTAACGTGGTCTAGATGGTACTTTACTCTGTTGTTTAGAATGAGAAGAATCCCAAACTGCCTTACAAGACGTACATGAAGGGATCTACGGAACACACTCTAGTGGTCCTTCCTTAACTAAGAAACTCATGCATTTGGGTTATTACTGGCCAAACATCGAGACAGATTCATATCAGTTTGTGAAGAAGTACAAGCAGTGCCAAATACATGGGAACCTGATACATGCACCAGCTCAAGATTTGAGACCTTTAACGACACCTTGACCCTTTTGCCAATGGGGACTTGACCTTGTGGGTAAAATCCATCCACCCTCATCAAACGACCAGAAATTCATCATAACCACCACTGAGTACTTTACCAAGTGGATTGAAGTCGTTCCCCTCACCACCGTCATAGATAAGCAAATCTCCTCATTCATCCTGAATTACCTTATTTGTAGATACAAGATTCCCTCATCCATTACCACGGATAACAAAAGACCTTTCAGAAACCAGGATGTCCAAGAACTCTGTGACCGATTCAAAATCCAACACTGTTTCTCCACACCATGGTCAAGCAGAAACATCCAACAAAACCATCTTGAAACTCCTCAATAAAATAGTTAACGATGCTGGCCATGATTGGCACATCTAACTCAATCCCACTCTGTGGGCCTATAGAACCAGTATATGCACTCCCACAGGTGCTACCCCTTATGCCCTTATCTATGGCTCAAAAGCTATCCTCTCCATTGAGGTTGAGTTACCATCTCTCAGGGTGTCGTTAAAAGGTGTCATATCAGATGAAGAATATAGAGTTTCTAGATTGCAAGAACTAGAGTTGCTAGAGGAAAGGAGACAAAAAGCCTTTGATCATCTCAAAGCATATCAACAAATGATGTCATGAAGATATAACCACAGAGTTCACCCAAGAGTCTTTAAAGTTGGAGATCTAGTACTTAAGGAGAATCCCTGCAATCAACAAGATCGGGAAAAGAATGGCAAGTTCAAACCCAACTAGCTTGGGCCTTATGTGATTGTAGTTGCTTATGGATCGGGAGCATATCAGTTAGCAACATCAGAGGGTGAGCTGTTGGATGACCCAATCAATAGTATGCATCTTCACCAGTTCTATACCTAGGAGAACCCCAATGTAAGGGGGGCATAAAATACAAAAAAAACTAAAAAAAAAAAAAACCAAAAAAAAAAATACAAAAAAAACCAAAAAATTAGAAAAATACAAAAAAAATCGTCCTTTGGTGAAAACCTGGCAAACAGGCACCTTAGATAGGTATCATGATGAAAACCTGGCAAACAAGTGTCATGCATACTTTCTATCTTTCGTGCAAATAAAGGCAATTAGTAAAAACCCGGTAAACATGCGTTACCTGTGATAGACCGCTTCCCCCATCTTTGGGAAACGAATCACCTCATCCATTCTTCCTTCACTCGTGTCCCATTCAACCCATATCTGTTCCATAATAAAAACCTAACGATAACCTATCATGGCTTGATACTCTATCTCTTTGTTGCCTTGTCAACAAAGGTTTTATCCAATATCATATCCACAGTGTCAGCCTAGCATAGTGTCTCTCGTTAGTATCCATGGTCCAAGTCCTTGAACTACATTGCCTCTACGTCGTCACATAGGCAAGGCCATTTCTCCAATGCTCCCCCAAGGCTCCACTATCCCATCCGTCCCATGTCTAGTCCTTCTTTCTATCTGAGTCCGCACCACTCACCATCGCCTAGGTCTTAGGTCCGTTAGGGTTTACTCCAAACTACGTTGCCTCTATGTCGTCATGTAGGCAAGACCATTTAGCAATGAGCCCCTAAGGCACTAGGTCAATCCCTTAGGGTCCGTCTCACCAATAAGGATTGTGGAATCTTCTCACCAGGCAAGCAAGCGCAAACAAAACTTGCTCTTTTCAAGAAGAAATCCTAATGCAAGGCATTAACCTATCCAAAGCAAAGTAAACAAACACTTAAGGCATTCTAAATGATTTTACACAAATTATGGCAAGAAACAAACACATCTAAATACAGGTATGTTTTGTGGATTGGAATCATGGTTAAGTTACAGAGTCTTGAATTTTGTTATCATGTCTTTGTATGCTACTTGAGGATGCCAAAAGCTAGAGATGCTATGATGGGGGCATAATTATTTTCTTTGTTTGTTGTTTGTGGATTAAACTTTAGTAATATAAAGCCTTGTCTAACAACGTGATCGACTAAAGATCATCGAGGACATCAAAGGTCTAACATGAACAGGGGCAATCCTTGTCTGTTGAAATGCAAGAAATACTTAGGTCATCTCGGTTCAATTATACCTTGATGCTTGTATTAACTTGCTAAATCAAAATCCATGTAAGCAATGCTCAGGTCATCTTGGTTCAATTATAGCTAGATGCTTGTATTAACTTGCAACATTTAGAAAAAGTACCCAAAAAATTGCCCAATGATGAAATAAGCACTTCAAAATACTTGCACCATCAAGATGTCAAAAGCAAAGCATCCATCATACATCCATTATACATCCATACATCCATATCCCATGCAATAAAAGATCCGACAATGCAGAGTATCAATACAAATCAAAGCTTGAGAATCTTTCTATCAAGTCATTCTTTCAATCAATCCTCTATCTACCATTACATCATCTCTGTGTCGATAGAGTACATTTGGACATCACAAAAACATAGCATATAGTTGTATATCATACCACATGAGATAGTCATTTACATGATTAAATCAGTTACATACATAGTAAGTGCATCAGGTCATCCATATACAATCATCATATAGTGTCAACAGAAAAAATGAACAACATAGATAAGTGCATCACATAAATTACATAATCATATAGATACCATTCATATTTTACACATTAGTGACATATCAAGTAAACAACATATAAGTCTGCATTAGGTCATATAGCAACACGTAGCATCATAGGAAAATCTGCATTAGATAACATCGCATAGTATCAAGTAAACATCTAAGTCTGCATTAGATAAACATATGTATCACATCATACAATAGAAATGCATCATAACTCATACATATAGAGAGCATCAAATAAACTACATCATCATATAAATATCATAAATATGTCCAAATGTACGATATCAAGTGGTCCATCTCTAAGTCAATGTCATATACAATAAATACATCCCAAGGATGGTGATACATGTCTCAAAAATACAAAAGTGGTACATAAGTATATCCGGCTATCTAAGCCATCAAAAGGTGTATGTAGGATCCAAAATCTGCAAGTGTCAGCTATCCCTACTGCTGTGAACCGCTGCTACCAATAATATCTCCTGTGTCCCCTCCTCCGCTGGCCCCAGACTGCTGTGGGCCCATCACGGAGGCTCCTGACCTCAATCCACCTGCTCTCTAGGAGGCCATGGACTGGCTCCTATAGCTCGGAGCCCTCTAACTGGCTGGCATAGCACCATGGTATAAACCTCAGTAGTACTGTGTCTGAGCCTACACTCTGGCAAGCTCACCTTGCACCTGCACTAACTGTACCTACACCTGCGCTAACTGTGTCTATGCCTACGCTAGTTGTGCCTATGCCTGTGCTAACTATGCCTGCACCTGATGCACCTGTCCAACCAAAAAAGATGCTAGTCGCATCTGTCCCAATGGCTACCACTATTGTATCCCGCTCTCCTCAGATAACTCGTATCCATGCCTCTGCCATATCTCTCTCTCAGGTGAGCCCCAAGATAACCTCTGTATCCATCTCTCACTGGGCCTCAGCAGTTCTAAGCTGGGCCCGCAGCTGCCTAACTTATCCTCTTAGCATAGCTATAGCCCTCTCCTGGATGTTTTCCTATAATGGACCCTGCAGTGCCTGTACTTGTACCTACCCCTGTGGCTGGGGTACTTGCTGTTGTGCCACCTGCCAAGGTGGTGGCATCTGTACCTACTATACCTGATGTGGAGCCTACTGTACAACCTATGGTGGCACTAACTACTGAGCGTGGGAAGGTCCCTCCCCAGCTCTCCTCCTCTATCTAGGTCTGCCTCCATCATCCCCACCACCTCCTCCTCCTCCATCATCTCCACCATCTCTGCTACCTCCCTGTCCTCCTCTCCCCCCTCCTCCTCCTACCAACCTGGCCCTTGTCATCTGAATCCACCTCATCTATATGAGGCACCAACTCCCCAAGCCCTAAGTATCTTAGAAATGGGTGAGCAACGAACCACTCCTTAAAATCCTGGGTCATCCCAACATCTGCGATCTCCCTTCTCATATCCCAGATAACATAAGGTGTCTGCTAAAACTCTGCTACGGCCTCCTCATAGGATGCCACAGGACCCCATCAGAACCTCTCAGCGTGAGTCCGCACAAATAGAGCCTACCCCTGTGGCATGCCCTGCCTCCTCCCAAATTGTCTCCATACTCGGCTGACAATCTGCCTCTCCAGAATGAACCATGTTCGGCCTATCAGCCACCGCGTCTAGTAATAGTATGGTAGCTCGTCTGTCTCATCCTCCCAAGGCTCACAGTCTAGACATGGCCGCCAGATGACTACATCTACTCCATCCAAGGTGTGCCTCCAATACTTGAGCTTCCCCAACCTATGCTAGGAAATCACTCCTCCGTAGCCATAGCTATATGGCTCTCCTCTCTGTCTATCAAATACACAAATCAGTCTCATAATCGCTATGTGCTCCCATAGCCAAAACTACAATAGTGACACACCTGCAGATAAGCTTGCACCCCTGTGGTATACAACCTGATGCATGTTATGGTATAGGTGTGCTAGAACACAGACACCCCAAGCATACCGAGTGCCCTCTATAATCATCTGCTCCATGATCTGTCCCCATCTAATGGGGAAGCTGTGTGATCTCCTATCAGGGTATACAACACCCCCGATCAGTCCTGCCACTATACCTAGGAAGTAGTCGTAGTAGTCATGAATGTCCTACCAGGAGATGACTTGTCTGACTAGCTCGGGGTCATTGAATACTCACCTGTACTCAGCAAGTCCTGTGTCCCTCTGTGGATCGTACTCCACAAGCTCTCCCTAAATGGGTAAGTGGAGAATCATGTACACGTCCTCTAATGTAACAGTCATCTCACCAGTAGGGAAGTGGAAGGTCCCATCCTCACTGTGGAACCTCTCCACTGCTGTAGTCAGCAACATGTAGTTCGCTCGAACCTCGGGTATAAAGCAAACATAGTCCAAGCCCATCGCGTCGAGCGCCTCTCAATCCAACTTTGTCAGCATGTGATGCTACAACAACGCCATAGGGAACTACTCCCTCGACTGAAGTGTGTCTCGTATGTCCTCCTACAAAGCACGCCAAGCAAGCTACAAGTACCATACTCAACATGTCTATAGAAACATATCAACTAACTTAGCATAATCAAATTGATCAAAACATCACACTACATCTCTTGACTAGATTCCTGCAATCTCGGAGATAGCTTATCGATTGACGCATCAAATAGGATGCCAATCGAGTCAATTTTGTTAAGTAAACTACCTATCTATATCATATGTACCATAACAGATGGTATATGTTCCATTTCTTGACAAATGTGCCATTTCTTGTCAAATGCGCCACTTCTGGTGCATGCACTGCAAGAATTCATGCATGCACCGTCCCATACCGCAAATGCGTCGCCCCGTTGCATGCGCTGCTTCATACCATAAATGTGTTGCAGATTTATGTATGTGCCGCCTCAACTCATGCATGCGCAGCTTGAGTATATGCGCTATTCTATATCCTAAATGCTCTGTCGTTTCCCAGATGCACAGTTTTGCATGTCATATGCGCCAAACTGCAGTTCAACACATTTGTCTACCTAGTTTTTCTCCTAGCATTTATTGCAATCAAACTCAACCCTAGGGGAAATTTTTTGAGATACATACCGGGGGTCCTACCTCTGCAGACTGGTCAAATTGACGGACTCGCTCAAAGCAATGCTCCTCGCGTGGAATGTCCATCCTCGTGTTGATTGCTCTATGCTCTATGCTCTCCTAATCTCTCATAAGCAAATCAAAGAAAGACAAGTGTGCAAATGAATTGTCTTGTGGACCCAGCTCCTATATATAGCATGCAAACCCTAATCTGGCTATGTGGTGACTATGACTACTTCCCACACCCATTTCTTCTAGTTTTCTTCCTATTTCTCTTAAACGCATCCTATTCTTGTCAATCCTAACCTAGTTTTTCCTTCGTCTTTGTGAGATTGTCCGTCTCTCGTCCTTCTACCTTCTTCCCGTCCAATCTCCTGAGGGGGCATTCTATCATCATAACCTATATCAGGGACAAATTGGGGCATGTATCATTATTTAGACTATCTATTCTTTGAAGCAACGTCGTAAACTGCATTGCATCAAAGAGGGGCAAAATGTATACGCCTAAAAATGACACGATTATGTCTAAATAAATATTCTTAATATTTATTCCCTTCTAATTCTTCTATCAATAAATAAATAAACAAACTTATTTATTTGATTCACATTCCCCTAAAATTAATTAAATATCAAAATATTTAATTACCTCTTCTAAAGTCAAAATTAAATAAAATCCTTTATTTAATTAAATTCTTCCAAATGATTAAATAATTCTTAATTATTTAATTAAATCAAATCATTCTTCCAAATTTGAATAAATCAAATCAAATTTATTTAAAGTCCCTCAATCTCTAAAATAAAATATAATCAAATATTTTATTTATTCTTCCAAAATCTTCTAAATTAAATAATATCAATTATTTAATTTTTTCTTCCAATAATATCTTCTCTAAATTTAAATAAATCAAATATTTATTTAAGTTGTCTATTTCTTCTAAATTGAGTTATCTCTAAATATAATTCAATCCTTGTGCACATGCAATTGAATATTCTAAATATTTAATTGAGAAAAATATCTTCTCATCCTCATGCAATTTCTGTTCTCTAGTTCTATTCTCTTAATTGATTAATCAATTCTTTTAATTGATTTATCTCTTCAGTTAACTCATTCTTCTATTTTATTAATTCCTCTCATGCAAAATAGAGCAAGACACTTGTCTTCTTCTTATTCACGCACATTCCTCAACCGTTCTATACCGTTGATCTTCTCATTCTTTCTATACCGTTGATCTTCATTCTCCCAAATATATAAATTGAACCCTCTTCTTCCATTTCATTGATCCAAGCTTTAAGTATCGTTACTTTGCAGGAATTACAATGTGCCTTTCACACCAATTCCTTCATTGCTTGTGATCACACTCATTAATGCACTACTATCATTGTTGTGAAGCTCATCTTCATGGCGAAATTATCATAGCCACTCTCCATTGACAATCTTGGAATCATAGCAAGGAAGTGCACTCTCTAAGGGCCTTATTCATACATGCAAGATCGATTGAGATAGGCAACCAATGGAAGCTATGAAGCTTTGAGGTTTTGCAAAGGTTTTTGAAGTTCTTTTGTTCGAGGTTAATCTCTTTGTTTCTGTATTTCGTTGAGTTTTGGCTATTTTGATATTGATATATTGATTATTTATTTGAATCCAATTTTCCCTTAACAGGTTATAATAGATAGACCGAGGAGCCTACACCTGGATATGGACCTAGAGGAGATTATTCTTGGAGACACTCATTGTGCCTTAGTGTATCCTGGAGGAGCATTCTCATTCCCCACTCTTGGTCTACTCAGTAGTTTATCATCTATGAGGTATTGTCCATCCTTTTAGATGCATTTTTCTTTATGATTTATCTTCTCATAGATATGGATCTTGAGCTACGATCATTAGTTCTGGGGGCTTCATTTCAAGGATGCTAGCATGGTTATCTCCTTGTTCATATGGTTTGATTTATGATGTTCATTATGAGGAGTTTAGGAGATGTGACTAGGCTTATTCTTAGTTATGGAATGATTATGAGTTTGATCTACCTTGATTAGAGAGGCTTACATCCATGTTGGTTACATGTGACATATGTTCATTTGATGTATGAGATTGAATGGTTGGGTGTTGTTGAGGCTTTTCATTTGGGGTTGTAGAGGAGATCATACTTGACACAACTTAGCACTTTGAGTTGTTTGTAGGATATTATGTTCACAAGTTTTCTCTCTTTGTCTTATGGCTTCCTTCTGGAGGATCATGATGATATGGTTGGACTTGGGAGAGTTATGGTGACATGTTGTGAGAGAGTATGTAGTGATTTATCATGCATGTGTGGATAATTGTGATTGTTCTTGATACTACATTTGATTGTTGATTAGCCACACCTTGGTTTGAGTGTTGATTCATAGACTTGGCATGCCTTGGATCTATTTTTAGATTTGACATTACCCATATAGTGGAGTTCTGGGATGTATGTGTTCTTCATTGATAGGTTTTATACATGGAGCTTGTGATTTTTTTATATGGATTGGATATGTTGTTGGCATTAGTTTATTGATGTTGTTGATACCTATGAGGTATGGATGGTTGTATGTATTTGCATATGTTGTGGGTGCTATTTCCAGTCATGTGGGTTTTTACCTTTGACAGTGGCTTGGATCCTTTTGTTATCACTTGGATTTGATGCTTGTGTTCTTTGGATTGGTGCATCTCCACCTTGGCATGTTCCTTTTCTTCCATAGGTGGCATGTTGGAGGATGAGATGGGTTCTTGCTTGATATGGTGGTCACTTTGATTTTATTGCAGGTATCTTGATGGAGCATGAGAGCATGCTAGAGATTCATGTGATTTCATGTTTGCCTATGATGATGTATTTCATTGATTGACCCTTATGCAATGTATACAACAAGTGGGAGAATATTGGGAAATAGGTGTTGTACACCTTGAATAATATTGTATTATTTTATTCATGTAAAATAAATTTTTATTTGTGGTGCATCTTAATTGATGTGTTTAACCACATTACATATTTATTTGGAGGCCACTTGTAAATGTTGTATGTAACATTGCGTTATTATTTGTATTAATTTAATTATTGGGAAAATGTAGTACACCAATATTAAATAAGGGGGTCAATGGTTTTGTGTGTCCATGGTTTTGGAACACATGGTTTTGTCCAATAACACAAATTGTATATGTGTGAGCTTGGTCTATAAAAGCAAGCACATGGTCATTAGTTGGGTTGGTTGGCTATTTCATTGTATGTGGAAGGAGGTTTATGAGAGGTTGTCATTGTATTGAGCTCTCTCCTATAAGTGCATATTGTGAAGCATGGCAAGTGATGTGTGGATTCATGCTTGGACACAATGGAGGATGCATTGGAGGTGCTTGATGGTTCAGATGTATTAATGGAGACTCATGGCATGCATTGTAATATCTTTATTGTTGAATAATACATATGAGTATGGATGCTTTTGGAGGCTAGGTTTTTCCCTCTTTTAGGTTTTCCTAGGGTATATCTTGTGTTATCTTATGCTTGTTCATTTGATATTTCCATTATGGTTATTTGTGACATCATTTTCTCCTATTGGCTTATGTGGAATTAGTTTTATTTGACTTGCAAACTCCTAACAAAGGCATGGGTCTTCTATTGGTGTAGCATGTAGTCTTGTTTAAGACTTATCCTCTACACGTTTCATGTTGTGTGTTGTCTGGCCGACTTGTAAATGTATTTTTCGTGTTGTCTCTAGCTGACAAGCAATGTAATCAATTTAATATATTTTATAAATTGGAAATCAAATTGAGTTAGGCAAGGTGTGATTGCAATGTGATTGATAAGGTTTGCAAGCAAGAAAAAAGAGTAGAATGACTACATTATGATGTGTAATTAAAGGAGAAGAGTAGAAGTTGTAGATGCTATCCCAATTCATCTTAAAGACTTATATGTGATAGTGATCAAGTACAGAGTGTGCCTAATTGATCTGATCATCAGAAGGAAGTGTGAGGAGGTAGTATTGAAATCACCAAAGGTATGAATTTCAATGTCAATTTTCAAATAGTAGAAAGACTCTCATACTGTAATTTGTTCTAAATGTGTTCTCAATTTAGGGAGTAGTAGCTTCCTTGGGAGTGAACCTAAAACAAAGTATTCAGAAAGTAGTAGCTTCCTTGGGAGTGACCCTAAAGCAAAGTTTTCAAGGAGTAGTTGCTTCCTTGGGTTGTAGCCCTAAACCAAAGTCCGCAGGGAGTAGTAGCTTCCTTCGTTTGCAGCCCTAAAACAAAGTCGTTATTTGAGATTCATATATTGTGAGTTAATCCTCACTGTGGTTTTCCCCTTCTTGGGTTTTCCAAGTATATCTGGTGTTATGTGTTGATGTGCATTATGTTAATGTTTCGTGCTTATGTTAATATTGCGATGTTTAAGTTTAATCTGCTCTGAATAAGTTGAAGTTTTTTAGATACTTATTCATCCCCCTCTTAGTATCCTAGTGTGTTCAACAATTGTTATTAGAGCCAAGTTCCTCTGAAGGAATCTTAACTACTTGAGGAAGGTCCTGGATGGCACATAATGGATCCAACAAGTTACCTAGGTTTGATGGAACAAATTATGTTTTTTAGAAGCTATGGATGGAAGGCTATATCAATTCTCTAGGATGCGGTGTTTGGCAATCTATTAAGACTAGTTACAAGGTTCTTGACACTATTCCTATAGACCCACTTAAAGTTAAGGAGTATGATAACAATGCCAAGGCAAAGTTTTCTATCATGAGTGGGTTAACTGATTCAAAACTTTCAAAGGTAATGAGTTGTAGTTTTGCTAAAGATGTTTGGGTTAAACTTGAAACCATTTATGAAGGAGATAAGAAAGTAAATCAAGAAATGATGCAAGTCTTCATAAGCAAATTTGAGACCCTAAGGATGAAGACATTGCTGGATATATGCTTTGAGTGAATGAAGTGGTCAATGGCGTCACATATCTTGGTAGATAAGTGAAAGAAGATGATATTGTGAAGAAGGTTCTGAGATCTCTTCCCAAATCTTATAGTCATTAGGTATCTGCTATTGAGGACAATGCAAACTTGGATACATACATTGTAGATAAACTATTTAGTTGTGTTACTACCTTTGAAATGAGAGAGCTTGGTAGTGATGCTCCAAAGAAATAATCTGCTTTCAAAGTCATAATGAAGATAAAGAAAGAAGTTTTTGATGAAGATGAGATCTCTGATGAAGTTGAAGCAAATTTTGTGAGAAGACTAAAGAAAGGCACTAGGAAATACAAATGTAAGTGTAGACACCTAAAAATGTCTACCCTTTGACCATCCTTCGACATCATTCATATCACTAACTATCCCTTCCAATTAGTTAAATAAATTCATTTTATTTAATTAATTTATCCCTAATCATCTACTCTTGGCCATTCATCCTTGTGATAAATTAATTCATCTAATTTATCACTAAACCTTATAATTTACCCTCATTTAATTAAATAAATATTATCAATATTTATTTAGTTAATTTCTTCATCTTCTAATCCTGATTAATTAGATAAATCATACTTATTTGATTAATCTACCCTACTAATCAACCTAAACCTAGCCTAGTTGATTAAATATCAATTATTTAATTAGCTACCCTAGCCTACATGACCTCTAGACCTAAATTAATTAAATAAATCTTTATTTAATTAATTTTAACCCTCCATTTACCCATTTACTAATTTTCTCCAGCCATATCAATTAAGCTAATCCTCTTAGTTAGCTTGGTCAAATCTCACTTAACACTCATCCCCACACCCCACAAATAAAAAATTAACTTTTATTCCACATAAGATAATTTTTTATTCTAACTTATCCTAAACTCCATTTAATGATCTCTTACACACCTAACTTGTCCTAGTCTTCATTTAATTGAACTCTTCCCTAGGTGAATTAAAAATTCATATTTTATCTCCTCCATCTAACTTGTCCTAGTCTAGCCGATGATGGCGTGGTTCGGTGGTTAAGTCGCTCAGTTGTAGTGGCGGCCACCAGAGTTCAAACCCCTACTAGGCCAACGAGCTCACAAGGCTTTATGCCTTCGCTAGGCCAACGAGCTCGTGGGTTTGAAGTGTTCTTGCTAGGGGATAAGGTCCCCCATGTTGTGGCCTCACTGGTTCATTGCTCTAGGTAAAAGCATTCGCGTGGAGTTAGAGGGAGTGTCGCACCAATGTCGTTGGTCACGTTAAAAAGTCTACCAGGTGCATTATCTTTAAAAAAAAAAACTTGTCCTAGTCTCCATTAATGGAACTCTTCCCAATGTGAATTAAAAATTCACTTTTATTTCCATCCTCACACTCTCCCATGGAAATGAATTTTTTATTTATTCTTCAGCCTTCCCAATGTGAATTTAAAATTCACAAATAATGGGAGCCATCCAATCTTATTGACTAAATCTTAGCATTTGATCTCTCTTATCCAACCCTCTTGTGACACTTTTCACAAGACTACAACTCCAATCCAAACCCTAATCCTCAAGCATTCCTAGCCATTGATCTAAACTTTCAATCCTCACCCTCCATCCTTTTACCAAAAATATATAAATAGAACCCTCATCTAAGCCATTTTAGTAACTTCTTCTTAGCATCCTTACCATGCCCAAATTTCTCTCATCTCCTCTCATCATACCCTTACCATGCCAAATTCATTCCTCAATCCATAGCTAAATCTCATCCTATCTTTATCATAGCTGAATCTCCATCCAATCTATCATCCAATCCCTCATCATATTGTGTTGAAGAACAAGGAGCACTCCACATTTCAATAGTCAACATTGCGTAAAGCTAGAGTGTTTGGGTGTAACACTCTCCACCTTATCAAGGAGAGGGAAAATTTCAAGGTATAAACTTAGTGTTTTTATTGCATTTTGTTTGTCTTATCTCGTTTGTTGCATTTTTCTCATCTTCAGTAAGTTACCCTTCAAATGTTTCAATTGTGGAAAGGTTGGTCACTTTTCTTCTAAATGTCCTTTTAAGGAATCAAGGGGTAATAACAAGACAGACAAGTTCAAAAGAAGTTTGTATTCCATAGAGAGAAATTACTCTTTAGAAGATGAGGATCATGATTATTCAAATGATGTAACACTTTTCATGGCCTTGAATGTTGGTGACAAAAAGGATGATGTTGGAAAATGTGAAAAGATTAATGCCTTACAAACAAAACAAAACAATGACAAATCAATGGTTGTATGCACTGCTTTTCATGCAAGAGAAGAAGCTAAGGCTTGGGTGAGTGGCAAGGTTGCTCAAATCATATGATTGGTGACAAGGAGAAGTTTATTATCCTTGAGAAGTGGGATGGTGGCACTGTCTGGTGGTGATGAGTCAGCACAAATCTATGGAAAAGGTGCTATAACTATTGATGGGAAGAATAGGACTTAGGATGTCCTCTATATCAAAGGGCTAAAACATAATCTTCTCAGTGTCAGTCAGATGTGCAACAAAGGGTATAATCTCACCTTTCATGCCAAGGGTTGTGAAATTAGGAAGGTAGGGTCTAGAAAACTAGTTACATAAGGTATCAAGACATATGGTGATATCTATCACCTGAAGGAGGTAAATGGAAGAATATGTTTGTTGGCTCAATCTAGTGGGTGTTGGTTGTGGCATAGAAGAATGGGACACAACAATTTTGATAATATGGTAAAGATCAGTTCTACTCATGCAGTGAGAGACATGCCCAAGATAATCAAGCCTGCAACCACAGGTATGCAAGGAATGTCAAATGGGAAAGTAGACAAAGACAAGTTTCAAAAGCAAGGAGTATTCTTCTTCAAATCCATTAGAGCTGATTCACACTAATCTATGTGGCCCTACAAGAGTAAAGAGTCAACAAGGTGAGGTATTTTATGTTGCTTATTGATGATTATTCTAGAATGACTTGGGCTACTTGTTTAAGAGAAAAATCAAATGCCCTTGATAAATTTTAGGGCTTCAAAGCTATGGTTGAAAATGAATTAGATGCTAAGATCAAGTTCTTAAGGTCTGATAGAGGAGGTGAGTTCACTTCAAATGAATTTGAAAAGTTTTATGAAGATCATGGTATTAGGAGACATCTATCAGCTCCTAGGACCCCTCAGCCAAATGGGGTAGTAGAAAGGAAGAATAGAATTATGCAAGAGATGGCTAGGGCAATTTTGAAAGATGCAAATCTACCTAATATGTACTAGAAGAAATCAGTTCACACTATTGTCTATCTAATTAACAAAGTGCAATTGAGGGTCAACAACACTAAGACCCCTTATGAGCTATGGTATGGACGACCTCCCACTATCAGATACTTTAGGATCTTTGACAACAAATGCTATATCAGAAGAGATGAAGAAGACCTAAGAAAGTTTGATTCAATAAGTGATAAAGGAATATTTCTTGGTTACTCAACCAAAAGTAAAGCTTATAGATTCTACAACAAGAGGTTGGGAAAGATGATTGAAAGCATAAATGTCAAGGTAGATGAAGACTTATATCAGATCTCATAAGAATTAGAGGACTATGAATCTGATATCTTTCTATGCATTGAAGATGAAGAAGAAGAAGGGAAAGAAGAAAAGGAAAAAGAACAAGAGAAGATGCCTAAGACTCCAACAAAGTATGTTCAAAAGAACCACTCAATAGATCAGATCATTGGAGATAAGGATGAAGGTGTGTAGACAAGAAAAAGGCTTTCTAAGACACATGAGCAAGTATACTTGTGTTTGTTATCAAAAGTAGAACCCAAAACGTTTGATGATGCTAGCAAAGATGATAGATGGAGAAAGGTAATGGAATATAGAGAAAAATTAGACATGGCAATTGGTTCCCAGACCAGCCAACAAGAATGTCATAGGAACGAAGTGGGTGTTCTGGAACAAGCTAAATGAAGAAGGTAAAGTTGTAAGGAATAAAGCAAGGTTGGTATGTAAGGGCTAGACTCAAGTTGAAGGCATTGATTTTGAGGAGACTTTTGCTCTAGTAGCTAGAATGGAGGAAATTAGGATGTTTCTCGCCCTTACTGCTTATAAGAACTTCAAAGAATATCAGATGGATGTTAAGTCAACATTTCTAAATGGTGATCTAAAGGAAGAAGTCTACATTGAGAAACTTGATGGTTCCTAGATATTAGAAGATCTAAACATGGTGTGCAGACTTAAGAAGACTCTGCATGGTCTCAAGCAAGCACCTAGATCTTGGTATGCTAGGTTGGATAAGTACTTACTTCAATAGGGCTTCAAGAAAGGTACTACAGATAAAAATATTTACATCAAGGAAGAAGGACACATGATATTGATAGTTGCAGTATATGTTGGTGACTGTTGCAAATATGTGCTTAATCAGTGTTGTCATTGATGTCAACATATCCTTGTTGCCATTAGTGTCAACTATATCCTATTTTGTTTCCTGTTTAGAAGACTAGAATGTTGAGGATATTGAGAAAATTAATGAAGAAAAATGTATGCGGTCCATATGGCTGAGTAGAGGATTGTCTGAAGTAGCTCTAGTTAAGTTTTGAGAGATTCGCATAAAGATTTGAAGAAGTTATGGCCTTCTGAGTAGAACCAGGTTTTACAGTGTTCAGAAGAGACAGAGTGACAAGAAATTGGTTTGGATGGCTCTGCATTGAAATATTATGATCTGCAGATCTAGAGGCATGTTTAGGAAGTCAGTGTGTATCATCAACTCAAGTGCTTCATGGTTTGGAGGTCCGCAAGCAATCTTTCTAGGTTGATAGTGATAGATGACAGTGTTCTTGAGGTTCTGAATGAAGATGCAAGTGATTATGATGATTTGGAGGAGTGCAGATGTCTTTGTTGAATTTAATGTGCTTGTGGAGGTCTCTGGATCATGTGACTGCTGTGTTGGAGGTCCGCATTGAAGATTGAGCTCATTGTTGAAGATTTCTTTGTTGTTGTTGTTGTTCTTCCTAGCCTTGGCCAATTGGATGATTCAAGCATGTTGCGGATGATCTAAGAGCGATTCTCTAGAGCATGGCGTGTTGTTGGAAGAAGATTCAAGTCTTAGCTATGGTTGGCCGATAGTATAGTGATCCGTGTTAAGTCATGCCAACCTTGATGTTTATTCCAAGGTTGATGAAGCATATAAATACTTGTTGATGAGTTGTGGAAAGATGTCCTTGTGTGAAAATGATAAAATCTTAAGAGAGGTACAGAGGCAGAGCAGAAAAGAGAAGAAGCAAAACAACAAGAGTAGTAAAGGATGAAGATATAGCAAAGAAGTGTTTGAGGGATAGAGCAAAAGTAAGTGAGCCTTCAATGGGACTAAACCAGGCATGAAAAAGATGTTATTTCTCAATTCATTATCCCTATCTTAAACATAACTTCTTGTAGGAAGTGAGCCTCTTGTAGGTAGTGAGCCCCTTTGAGCAGTGAGCTCTAGGAAGTGCACCTGAAGGCATGTGCCTTCTCTTTTCTTCTAAGTAATTTTAACAGGGTACGAATCTTGTGGGTTAATCCCCATCGTAGTTTTCCCTTAACCAGGTTTCGATGTTAAAATTTGGGTGTTATGTGTGTGCATTTTGTTTCTACTCATGTGTTGATGATTCATGCTTTAAGGTTTACATCATTAATATGTTTCAAGTGGTAAAGAAGAAGAATTAATTACTGCAAGTGTTAAAGTTTTGGGACAACTGATTCACCCCCCTCTTAACTGTCTGACCTAATTCCAACAATTGGTATCAGAGCCAGTTCCTCTAAAAGAAGCTTAACTACTTGAGGAGATCCAGGATGTTGACTTACAAGAAGGATAGTCTAAGATTTGATGGAACAAATTACTCTCTTTGGAAGAGTCGCATGGAGTACCATTTGCAATGCATGGGTGATGCTCATTGGTTGATAACTAAGGATGAGTATAATCCTCTGGAGAAAGGTCCTTCAACTCTAGATGAACTCAAAGATGCTGAAAATAACATTCGAGCTAAAAAAGCCTTGTTGAGTGCTCTGACTGATATAGAAATGACAAATGTCTTCGGACTAAAAACTGCTCATGAAATCTGGAAGAAGTTGGAAAATCTTTATGAAGGTGATGAATATGTCAAATGTGCCAAACTACAAAGTCTGAGAGGAAGATATGAAAATTTGAGAATGAGTAAAGATGAAAATATCAAAACCTACATGCAAAAGATAAATGAACTTGTGTGTGGTATCAGGTGTGCTAGTGGAACTTTGGAAGAAATAGAAATTGTTGCAAAAGTGCTCAAATCCTTACCTCATTCATACAAACATAAGGTTGTTACTATAGAGGAGATCAAGATTGTCTCAAAAGTTACAAGAGATCAGTTGATTGGCAAAATTTCAGCTTTTGAATTGAGTGAGTTTGGTGATTCTCTTCCTAAGTCTGAATCTGCATTTAAAGCAGTGTTCATGGGAAGCAAAGATATGATCCGGGTGAAAGCTCTTCATGAAGATCAAATAGATTTGTGAATGCAAGGAAGGATCTTGAAGATAATGAAATTGAGATTGATGATCTTGAAGCCCTTTTTGCCAAAAGATTGCCAAGAGGATCCGGTAACTATGAAGGAAACTTGTCATTCAAATGTTTCTCTTGTAATACGATTGGTCATTTTGCCTCAAGGTGTCTGAAGAGGGGTTCAAGAAAAAACCCTAACAGATCTAGAGGTTAGAAGAAATGTTACTATGTCCAAGAAGCTGGTGAAGGAGTCATAAATGATGAATCTGATCATGGAGGTTCCACTGATAATGATTGGGTGTTCATTGCTATCAAAGAAGAAGATCTGGTGCCTACTAAATCTACTAGCTGTGTAAATGTAGAAAGTGCTTTGACTACTCAGTTTATAGAAAAGGATGAATGGGTGATTAATAGTGGATGTTCTCATCATATGACTGGTGATAAAAGTAATTTTGTAAGCTTTGAAAAATATGAAGGTGGACTTGAAGTTTGGAGATAACTCAGCTGGTAAAATCCATGGCAGAGGATCCATCTCTTTTGATGGTAAGAATAACACTAATGATGCTCTTTATGTAGAAGGATTAAAGCATAATATTCTTAGTGTTGGACAGTTGGTTGACAAGGGTTATGATCTCCGATTCAAGGATGGAAAATGTAGAATCTTGGAAAGCTCTGGAACTAAAATTGCATTTGGTACTTAGATTAGAGGTAACATCTTTCATTTAAGTAGTTCTAGTAAAAAGTTGCTTGATTGCTCAAGTTGATCAGAGTTGGCTTTGGCATAGGAGAATGTGTCATGTGAATTTTGATAACATTGTCAAGATAAGTTCCACTCAGGCTGTAAGAGATCTTCTAAGACTTGTGAAACCTACTAATAGCATGTGTAGAGAATGTCAATTAGGTAAACAGACCAGATCTTTATTCAAGAGTAAAGAACAGTCATCAAGTGGATTATTGGAAATTGGATATATTGATCTTTGTGGTCCTGTTAGAGTTAGGAGTGTGCAAGGAGACATATATTTTATGTTGTTGATTGATGATTACTCCCAGATGATGTGGGTAACCTTCTTGAAAGAAAAATTAGAAGCTCTTGACAAATTCAAAGTGTTCAAGGTCATGGTGGAGAATGAGATTGGTGTAAAGATAAAGTGTCTGAGATCCGACCAGGGTGGAGAGTTTACCTCCGGTGAGTTTGATACATTCTATGAGAAGTAAGGAATAAAAGACAATTATCTACTTCTAGGACTCCTCAGTAGAATGGAGTTATGGAAAGAAAGAATCAGACCATTCAAGAAGTTGCCAGGACCATGATGATGGAAGAAAATGTTCCACAAGTCTATTGGAGAGAAGTTGTGAGTACTGTTGTCTACACTCTTAACCAGGTGCAGATCAAAGGGAATTCTAGTAAGACCCCTTATGAACTATGGTTTGGTCATCCTCCTACTATGAAGTATTTCAGAGTTTTTGGTAGTAAGTGCTATATGAAAAGAGATGAGGATCTAAGCAAGTTTGAAGCAATAAGTAATGAAGGGATATTTATGGGTTACTCTACTCAAAGGAAGGCATACCAGTGCTTTAACAAAAGATTGAAAAAGATTGTTGAAAGTGCAAATGTTAGAGTTGATGAGAGCAAAGAAGGACATTCCAGGTCTTGTGGATATGAATCAGATGATCAAGATGAAAGTCAAAGTCAAGGAAGACAAGTTCAAACCCAGACTCAGATTTAGATTGATCCGAAAAATCCAGTAACTCAAGAGGATAGTGTAGATCTTGAAGAACAAGCTTAAGAAACAAAGGTTTAAATAAATCCCAAAACTCCTCGGTATGTAAGACTGAATCATCCTGAATATCAAATCATAGGAGATAGATATAAGTGTTCAAACTAGGAGAAGAATTGTTGAAGATCAAGAGGAGATTTGTTTTATTTCAAAGGTTGAACCAAAATCAGTAAGTGAAGCTTGCAATGATAAAAATTGGCTAAAAGAAATGGAAGAATAATTAATGCAAATTGAAAAGAATCACACTTGGGATCTTATTCCTAGACTTGAAGACAAAAATGTGATTGGAACCAAGTGGGTCTTTTGGAATAAACTAAATGAAGATGGTGAAGTTGTAAGAAACAAAGCAAGGTTGGTATGCAAAGGATATTCTCAAGTGGAAGGAATTGATTTGAAGAAACTTTTGCTCCAGTGGCAAGAATAGCAGTCAGATTATTTCTTGCATTTGCTGCTTATAAAGATTTCAAGGTATATTAGATGGATCTCAAGTCAACATTTCTGAATGGAGAGTTGGAAGAAGAAGTTTACATTGAGCAACTAGAAGGATTTCAGTTGTTTGATCAAAAAGATATGGTCTGCAAATTGAGGAAAGCACTGTATGGACTCAAGCAAGCTCCAAGAGCTGGTATGCAAGATTATATAAGTATCTACTAAAATTAAGTTTTAGCAAAGGTACTGCTGACAATAATCTCTACTTCAAGATTGACCATGAGCACATTCTGATTATTGAGGTATTTGTTGATGATATCATTTTTGGTGGAAATGAGAGTATGTGCAAGACATTTGCTGATCAGATGAAAAGTGAATTTGAGATGTCAATATTTGGTGAAATAAACTTCTTCTTAGGTCTGCAAATCACTTAGTCAGATAAAGGTATCTTCATATCTCAATCTAAGTATATGAGAGAAATGTTGAAAAAGTTTGGGATGGAAGATTCAAAGCCAGTGGGTACACCCATGATAACTGGGTGTAAGTTGAGTAAAGATGATGTGTGAGGCCGATTATTTTTCCTTCCTCATTTTGATCATTTTACATTTTAGTTGATGACATTATCATACTTTTAGAGACTATGGTTCCATTATGTTGATTTGATTATATCTCCTGATTTTGATATGACATTGATTAGACATATGGTGATTCGATTTGATCATATTTTGATGCTATGTTGAGACTAGACATGCGAGATATATTAGATGATGTTTTGTGATGTGATTTCTAGTTTTTTATGTGATTATGATTATGTGACATTAGATAGAAAGTGCAGTTTAATCTTGAATTATGTTGTAGATGATTAATGTTGCAATCAATGGCATGAATTTAAATTCCAGTTGCTTCGGCTATGATTATATATGATATGATTGACACTTGATCTAGATGTGCAGGATTACATTCCCAGGCCATGGGAAATTAGAGGTAGTATTCACACATGTGTTATTCACTGTGAAACTGATCCATTCCCAAGAAGAATGAGGATCACGTTTGATTCGAATGTTGTTTAAGTGCTTGTTTATTTTATCATTTTGGCCTAGTACCCCTTTGTTTAAATTAATTATATCATGTGTTGTATAATTTTTATTGTTTTATACCACTTGGTATTGTTTTATTTTTTAGGCCATTTAAAGTGGATTTATGACTCCCTAGGTGAACCTTAGTGTCCCAAAACTTACCCTAGGTGGTTACCCATGGGTCTAGGGTCAATTTTGACTAACTAAACCTTGGGATAACTCACTTTTGGTCACTCTAAACCAAGGTTTAGTCAAAGTGACGAATTTTGAAATAGATAAGGGTGGGAGATGAGTCATGCTTTGGGAAAGACTCATCTCCCTTCCCAAAGTTTGGGGATCCCTTCACTAAGAAGACTTGGGAGGTCTCCAAGACTCCCAAGTGTGTGGGATCTTCCTCCAAGGCTCTCACACATGTGTGAGAGCATCTTGGAGGGAGATGGCTCTCTTGGAGAATAAGAGGATGCCATATGACATCCCTTATCATCATGGAGGCTTGAAGGGGATTGCCACCTCACCACTTATTCTCACACATGTGTGAGAGCACAAGTGGATAAGGTGAGGATTGGGATGGAATTGGAGGGTGACACTTGTCAACCTCACACTTCCTCTCCCTTGCAAGTGGCATGGGAGGAGGAAGGAGAAGGTGACAAGTGTCACCTTCTCATTCCTCAAGGCCAATTTAGAAGGCCTATATTACCTTCTCTTGTTGAGGAGTGGGGTTCTTGCATTTTGGGATTTTCTTTCTATTCTTAGAGTTTCTTTTGGGGAGTTCGAGAATTTTTTGGAGATTGGAGGATTTGGGGAAGCTTGGAGCTCATCACCAAACGTGCTTCCATTATAGGGCTTTTGAAGGTAAGCTCTATGGCTATGGCCATTTACCCTTGCATTTTTATTTATGTTGTGTTGTGGATTTTGTGGTTTGTTGCTTTCTTTTTATGTGGGTTGGGAGTTTGGTGAGAGCACCTCCACTTGCAGGTAAGGCTCAACTTGTTTGGGTTAGGAGAGAGTGAACCTCCTCGAGGTCACCCCCATATTTGTGCTACTTATAGCCTTGAGGGATTTTTACTTGGTGTTGAGATCGTTTTGATGGCAAGAGTGCCATGGCAGTTTTTGAGATATTTGGAGATATGTGTTTTTGGAGGTTTTGGCTTGAGGCCATGAGACTTGGTGTTTTGATATTTTGGTGTGGCCTTTGAGTAGAGGGATCCATTCCCTACCCCCATCAAACTCATTTTCATGAGTTTTGTTATGTTTTAATCCATGGGTTATTGCGGTGTTGCTTTTGTGTTGCTTGTTGTGGTGTGTGTGTGCAACCGTGTGATTCCTACCTCCCTAGCTCGGGGGTGACCCACTTGCGGGTCTACGGTAGGGAGGAGAGCATTTTGTTGTGGCTTGGTTTCCCATTTTGTTGTGTATTTATTGCAGGTGTTTATTAGAGAAATAGAGCTTTGGAGAAGTCCATTTTAGTGTTGTAGTATTATGTTGTTGGTTGTTTGAGCCATGGCCTTTGAGGCCCTATTATAATTTTAACAAGTTTATTTTCTACCCAATATGTTGGTTGTTGTGTGAGTATCTAATGTGAGCACTATTATGGTTTATAAAAAAAAAAGTTGTTATTATTCTATATTGTTGAGTCTATGAGTAAAGGAGAAATGCAAGAGAAAATTATGCTTGTTGTCTTTTGTTCTTCACAAAAAAATGTGTTGTTGAATAAATTTTAGTGTATGCAAAAGAAGAGAGAGAAATTTAAATGTATTATTTTCTATTATGTTGCAGTGAAATTTCATATTATTACTTTGTTGTTTATGAAAGTAAGTTGTTGAAAATGTAGGTGAAAATATAATTTCTAACTTATAGATTTCATTTAAAAATATATATATAATTTTGTATATTTAAATTTTTCAAAACAGAATGCTACTAGATTATTTTTATGTTACAAACTGAAAATTAGCATTCTCTCTTATTTAAAATTATTGCTATTTTGAAGATTAGTTTAATATATATATATATATATTTGGAAATCTAAGCTTGTTGTTCATTTTATGTCACTATGTATATACTGATATTCGAAAAAAAATGTATATATATTTACTGTATATATTAAAATACACACACATATATATTAATATTAGAAATATGCATATACATTGAGATTTGAGGAACAAACTATTTGTTTAAAACTGTGTGTGTATATATATATATACTAAATAGCCATTACATATTTAAAATGTATCAAAATAAAATATATAATATAAAATGCAGAGGAAGAGCGAATTGTTTTAGGGCTGACTGGAAGTAGGGTTTGAGTTTTTTTTAAGGAAAAAAAAATTTAATGGAAGGGCTGTGGGCGGCGGCACCCACAGCCCCCCCTTTTTTTTGATAGTAGGGTGTGGGGAGGAGGCGGTGCCTCCACTCACACCCGCGGGTGTGGGTGGAGGCACCACCTCCTCCCCACACCCTTGACCCCCCTTACTCCCCATGGAGGCACCGCCTCCTCCCCACACCCCCAACCCCCCTTACTCCCCACTCTCTGCGCCGACCTCCCCTCACCACTTTCTAACCATTGCTAACCCCATCTCCACAGTCGTCGTTGATGGTGGCGGCGGCGACAACATTTGATCTTGTTGCCCCTTCTGTGCCTTTCAGCCTCTGGCCGTCTATGCCTCTGGACCTGAAATACCAGATGTATATTCATTTAATATAACCCATTATATATATATAGATATCCTTCCTCTGTGTAATAAAAATAAATGTATACTTTCAATCTTTACTAATAACATATATATATATATATATATTTATATATATATATATATCCTTCCTATGTGTAATATATATACCCTTTTGCATATTCATGTGTATACCTCTATGAGAGGTAGTGGAAAACTACTATCATGGCTTCCACTTCTTTTTCAAACCCTGACCTGCACAAAACAAATGGAAAAGCAAAAATTGGAGAAAACAAGACAAAAAGAGGAGAGGAAAAACAAAACAACATGTTAGGGTTTTCTTTTGTCAAAAAGAAAACAATAAAATAATCTTAGGGCTTTTCAATTAGAAAACCAATATAATAATGGAATTAGGGTATGAGGAGAATGTGAGGATTTCTAATTTTGTTATTTAAATTATTTTCTTTTTTATCTCTTCATGTGCACGGAATTTTTAGTTTTTCCCCCTCTTTTGTCTTTGGGGTTTTTTTTTGAGATTTTTGCTTGTTTGGGGATTACTTTAGTGTTTTTGATCTTTTTTTTGGGGTTGTGTTTTTTTTAATTTCTCTTGAAAATTTTATTTTAGTGGTGAAGGGGTTGATTTTGTTTAAAATAGGAAGTGTGTTCCCTTTGTAATTAATTCATTTAATTGGGATATTTATTTTATTTCACTAGTGCGTTTTAGCTTTTTATTTCTATCGATTTTATTATTATTTTACGGGGAGAGGTATTTTAATCTTCCTTTTGTCTATTATTTTTGAGTTAGTTAATAAATATAATGTCAAAATTTTATTTATTAATGGACTCAATTTTGAAATTTATTCTTGGTGTTGTTTTATTATTTCGAATTTTAATATTTAATTGCAAGGTTGATTTAATTGGCCTTGGCAAGGTATTTAATTTTAATTTTTTAATTTTTTGTTTAGTTTAATTATTATTTTTAATTTTTTCTTGAATTCTTATTGGAGTTTTTATTTTAAAACTTTTAATTCGATTATTGAAAATGTGTTATGCTGTCAAATTTTTCCTAGATTTTAGGGTTTTAATTTTACGTCATTTTATTAACTTTCTTTTTACCACTCCATTTTATCATGCATCCATTATGCCATTTATTTCATATTTATTATTTCGATTTCATTTTGTTTTAGAGATAGGGTTTGGTTTGGAATCTGATGAAATCACCTTCTCACCTAGGAAGCTTAGGGTTCGAATTAAATCGTCCTAACCCTAAAAGTGGCATGCTTCGCGTCGCTTACCCCCTAGATGACTTTCATCACACAGGGGACAACGTAGGATAATGCACATTCCTGAATTATGTTTGACATGTTGACGCCTCATGCGTATTGCCACTGAGCACGTAGACGCGTGCGAGGGGGTTCCTAGGGATAGGTAGAAAATTTTTTCGTAATTCGTGTCATGACCACATGTCAAATGTGGACATGACACATGTGTTGTGTGTCATGACCGCATGGGAAATGTGGGCATGACATGATTATTCCCCTAAGGTAAATCAGAAAAGGTATAGGTCTTGTTGGTGCCTACTATTGGTTCAGGTTTCAAACATTCATTTGCAGGCCCTTTCATTTAAATTCAAAAAAAAAAATTCTAAGTCTGTCGGTCTTCACTTTTTCATGCATGTATCTTTGTATATGTATCATTGTTTGTATATACATTTGAATGTACAAGTGTATTTGTACATTGGCAAGCCCAAAAAGAAGTTCAATTACCTTCAAAAGGTGGAAAAAATCAGTTGTATGCATCTTTGTATGCATATCGGGCTTGTATGTGCAATGTCGGGTGTGAAAAGAGAATGTACATTGCAGGCATATTCCATCATAGATTCTATGCTTGTATGTAGGGGGTTGCATGTATATGATTTTGTATGTTTGAATATACAATGGCAATATGCAAAGGAAACATACATCGCCAAGATACAAGCGCGAATGTGCATCGCAAAGATGCAAGGGTCTTATACATTTGCCACATGCAAGGAAAGATCAATCGGTGGCATACAAGGAAAAGATGCAAAGGCATTATGCAAGGCTAATATGCAAAGGGATATGTATGTGTTTCTGTTTGTATATTGCATATGTGCAATATACAAGTCAATATACAAGTAAACATACATGCAGGCATGTACAAAGGGTGGACGCGACAAAGAGTTTAACTGTATTTGTGAAAAAGGTGGAATCCGTGGGTTGTATATTGGGATTGCATGTTCCCAAAATACATTCAGACATACAATGAAGAGATACAAAGAAATATACATTCAGACTGATAAATGAGCTGGAATCCACGTTGTATGTATATTGCATTTGTATATGCAATATACAAAGTGATATGCAAGGGAAAGCATACAATCCAGACCCGATTGAAATTTTAAATTTATTTATAAAAATTTGGGGTCTGCGCCTTGTATGTGTTGTGATTGTATGTATATGCATTTGCATATACAAGGTGAAAATGGCAAATGGGCGGAAATGGTAAAATGTTCGCTGGGAAAAGTCAGCGATGGAGAAAGGGCGCCTACGTGGCACGATTTGATTAGCTGTGGACTTTTCAGCATGAATCGAAGCCATTGATCTTGGTGACGAGGAGGAAATTGACGGCCATGATTTAAATTTTCATAGGAGGAGATTAGTAAGTGTTCGCTGCATGATTTCAAGCGAGAAAAATCTTCAGAGACGTGTGAACCATTGTTGCATCTTGCAGCGGGTAGGTTGGCATTTATGGCAGAATTTGCAAAGGGTTTGGGTCTTGATTGATAGGCTAGGTACTTTCTTCATGAGGAAAATCTTCAGACGGTAGCACATCCCCCAATCTCACCTGCTCATTCCTCTTCTTCTCTTAGCTGCATTGAATGTTTATGGCACCATTTCTCATGGTGCAATGTATCTGGCAGCTTCTGGCGAGTTTTGAAAAGACCAATGTGCTTAATGCTAAGTGCACATTCTTGTTATAAAAGGCAAAACTGTGTTACTCATTCGGGGTTGTTGAAGACTTGGGCATTTTTTGGAAAAAATAATGAAGAACAAAGCATTTCTTGGCTATTCTGTCTCATTTTGGAGTTTATGAGTTGCATTTTGAATGCATGTTGCACATTTTTTTAGTTTCATGTCATGTTTATATGAAAAATGCTTCTTGCATGTGTTTAGTTGTCTGTCTCCATTTGTTGTATGCATTATTTCTTTTGAATCTGGTTGCTAAGGGTTCCTCAAATTCTAGAATATAGAGTTTTTGTATTGCATGCTTGATCTGTGACTTCCATTCAAGGAGTGGATTAAACTGTTTTAGGTTAAGTATGAAGAAGAATGTATGTCAGCTAGGATATGTGTAAGTAGAAGAGGTAGTTAAATACTCAGTCTTGGGTGGTGTTTGTAAGGCAAATACGAGTCCTAACCCCTTAAAGCTTGAATTCCAGTGCAAACCATTCACTTGCATACGTCTAGTTGACTACTTGCCCTGAGATAGGCACCGGTCTGCCCTTGTGTAGTAGTTATGATCCAAAACCCCCTATCTTGCATCCAAAACATTAAAACAAATCTTTCCATATTCCAACCTGTTAGTTTGTAGGAGTAGAAACAGGACCCCTACATACTCTCATCCTCAACCAGTCAGATATGTCCAAGAACACTGCCAACCTTGTGATCTATCATCCAAATCTTGGTCCATACATGAGAGTATTCTTCCTGTTGTTGTAAAGCTAAATCTTTCTATCATTGGGTGAGTCAAGTTTAAATCTTTAGCTATAGGGATACCCCCTTGGTGCGGCAGAACCAGAAGTGAAGGGGAGGCAGCTCACGCAACCTCTTGTATTTGTTGGCCGAATCTGCCTGTGCATTGGAACTAGCAAACCCTCTGCCGATTCAGAGAGAAAGAACCGATATGTCTGATTGGAGGACTGCTCTATCTGACTTAGACCAGACCTAATATCATGAATGCAGTTAGACTTGTTGCTAGATTTCAAGTTGATCCTATAGAATCCCATGTAGTAGCAATCAAGAGAATTTTTAGATATCTTAAAGGGACACTTGACTATGGCTTGTGGTATCCAAAGGACAATGACTTCACTCTTCATGCATATACTGATGCTGATTGGGCAGGAGATGTGGATGACAAGAAAAGTACTAGTGGTGGTGCATTCTTCTTGGGAAGGATATTGGTTTCTTGGTTGAGCAAAAAGTAGGAGGCAATATCTCTGTCTATTGCAGAGGCAGACTATATAGCAACAACAAGCAATTGTACTCAAGTCTTGTGGATGAAGCAAATGTTGAAGGATATCAGAATTGTATTTGAAGAACCTATTACAATTTTTAGTATAATTCAAGTGCAATAAATATCTTAAAGAATCTAGTGTTGCATTCAAAGACTAAGCACATATCCATCAAGTTTCATTTCTTGAGAGAAAAAGTAAGTGAGAATGAAGTCAAAATGGAGTTTGTTTCCTCAAAGGATCAAATTGTGGATATATTCACCAAGCCTCTGCCTAAGGATACTTTTGAGTATCTTAGAGAGGAGTTAGGGGTTATTACCCCTCCTGTTCAGAACTAAGATGCACTAGGGTTCATCAGTCCAGTGGAATTCATAGTCATATCTTGTGATCTAGATTGGTGTTAAGTAGATACTACTCAGGAGGAGTAATCAGTATGAAAATTTTGGAGATCAGTCTGAAAGAAAAAGGGGAAGAAAAGATTGCAAATATGTGCCCTTTGCCATTGATTTCAAAGGGGGAGAGAAGTTATGTGAAATACTAGTTGTTGATGAAAGGGGGAGTAGTGAAGAAAGTAGTTGTAGAAGTGATAAGAGAAAGGGGGAGAAGTTCTTGTCTTGATGGTTGAATTAGTTTTTCACATCATATGTTTCCATCAATGACAAATGGCGAGATTGTTGCAAATATGTGCTTAATTGGTGTTGTCATTGATGTCAACATATCCCTGTTGCCATTAGTGTCAACTATATCCTATTTTGTTGCCTATTTAGAAGACTAGAATGTTGAGGATATTGAGAAAATTAATGAATAAAAATGTATACGGACCATATGGCTATGTAGAGGATTGTTTGAAGTAGCTCCAGTTAAGTTTTGAGAGATCCGCATAAAGATTTGAGGAAGTTATGGCCTTCTGAGTAGAATCAAGTTTTGCAGTGTTCAGAAGAGACAGAGTGACAGGAAATTGGTTTGGATTGATCTACATTGAAATATTATGATCTACAGATCTAGAGGCATGTTTAGGAAGTTGGTGTGCATCATCAACTCAGGTAGTTCATGGTTTGAAGGTCTGTAAGCAATCTTTCTAGGTTGATAGTCATAGCAGACAATGTTCTTGAGGTTCTGAATGAAGATGCAAGTGGTTTTGATGATTTGGAGGAGTGCGGATGTCTTTGTTGAATTCAATGTGCTTGTGGAGGTCTCTAGATCATGTGACTACTGTGTTGGAGTTCAACATTGAAGATTAAGCTTATTGTTGAAGATTTCTTCCTTGTTGTTGCTATCCTTCCCAGCCTTGGCCGACTGAATGATTCAAGTGTGTTGCGGATGATCTAAGACCAATTCTCTAGAGCATGGCATGTTGTTGGAAGAAGATTCAAGTCTTAGCTATGGTTGGCTGACAATATAGTGATCCGCATTAAGTCATGCCAACCTTGATGTTCATCCAAGGTTGATGAAGCATATAAATACTTGTTGATGAATTGTGGAAAGATGTCCTTGTGCAAAAATGATAAAATCCTAAGAGAGGTACAAAGGTAGAGCAGAAAAGAGGAGAAGTAGAAGAACAAGAGTAGTAAATGATGAAGATATAGCGAAGAAGTGTTTGAGGGACAGAGCATAAGTAAGTGAGCCTTCAATGGGACTGAACCAGGCATGAAGAAGATGATATTTCTCAGTTCATTATCTATGTGTTAAACATAAATTTTTCTAGGCAGTGAGCCTCTTTGAGTAGCGAGCTCTGGGCAGTGCACCTGAAGGCATGTGCCTTCTCTTTTTTTCTAAGTACTTTTAACATGGTACAAATCTTGTGGGTTAATCCCCACCATGGTTTTCCCTTAACCAGGTTTCCACGTTAAAATTATGGTGTTATTTGTGTGCATTTCATTTCTGCTCTTGTGTTGATAATTCATGCTTTAATGTTTACATCATTAATCTATTTCAAGTGGTAAAGAAGAAGAATTAATTGTTGCAAGTGTTGAAGTTTTGGGATAACTAATTCACCCCCCCTCCTCAGTTGTCCGGCCTAATTCCAACAGGTGACATCATCTTTGGTGGAGATGATGCTATGTGTAATGGGTTTGCAGAGGAGATGAAAAAAGAGTTTGAGATGTCTATGATTGGTGAGATGTCTTTTTTCCTTGGACTTCTAATTACTTAGCTAGATGGTGGTATCTTTATTTCTCAAGCTAAGTATGTCAAAGAGTTGTTGAAGAAGTTTGGTATGGAGGATTCAAAACCAGTGAGTACTCCCATGGTCACTAGATATCACTTGAGCAAGGATGATGAGTCTCTGGAGGTGGATCAAACTTTCTATAGATCTATGATTAGATGATTATTCTACCTAATTACTTCTAGATCTGTTATTATGCATGCAGTATGGGTGGTTTTCATATATCAATCCAATCCCAAGCAAACACATGAGAAGGCAGTGAAAAGGACATTTAGATACTTAAAAGGAACTCTAAATTATGGCTTATGGTATCCAAGAGGTAATGACTTTGATTTGAATGCCTACACTAATGTTGATTGGGCTATTTGTGTTGATGATAGAAGTACAAGTGGTGGTGCTTTATTTTTAGGAAGTAGATTGGTTTCATGGCAAAGCAAGAAGCAAGATACAGTGTCCTTATCAACTGCAGAGGTAGAGTACATTGAGGCAACATCCTATTGTATACAAGTGTTCTGGATGAAGTAAACCCTAAAAGATATCAAGGTATTGTATGATGAGCCTATTCCTATTTTTTGTGACAATAAAAGTACTATCAATATTTCTAATAATCTAGTGATGCATTCTAGAATCAAGAATATAGAAATCAGGTATCACTTTTTGAGAGAGAAGGTTGTAGATAAGGAAGTGAAGTTGGAATATATTCCAACAAAGGACCAGATGGAAAACATTTTCACAAAGGCTCTTTCAAAGGATACTTTTGAGTATCTCCAACAGATGTTAGGGGTAATTCCCCCTCCTTGCTAGATGCATAGTAGTGCATCTTTCTAGGGGGAGTTCATTTTATATCTTGATCTTGGACTAATGGTGGCTACCTCTCAGGGGGAGTAGGTAGTGGTTGTTGATGATAGGGGGAGTCTAATTGTTGTAAGAAGAAGTCATGCTCTAAGAAAGAATGTGCAGATATGTGTTCGCTGATGAGAAGGTAGTGGTTGCCCTTTGTCCTTTATGTCAAAGGGGGAGAAATGTGCAGGTATGTGTTTCCATCAATGCCAAAGGGGGTGATTGCTACACATATAGTTCCTAGGGTTGTCATTGATGTCAACACTGTCACAAGATTGTCATTGATGTTAACACTATCTTGGATGTGTGATGTGTTCATGGTTGGATGTCATGTCCTATGTTCATGGTTGGATGTCATGTTGAATATAATGAGATTACTGAAGTTCATGGTTGGATAATACAAAGTTATAATAATATGGGAATTACAAGCACTAAGATGATCAGATGTGTTGCTAATGTTGAGAAGATGTTATTGGTGGCCTGATCCAAGTTTCATGATAAATGCATTACTAGAAGTGTGTTTTGCAGTTTGGAGACATTATTAAAGATAGTTATTATACGACAATAGAATGCTCCGCATTCCTCCGCATTTGTAAATATGGATATGCAGTTCTGGAACTATGTTTAGGGTGGAGCGAAGATCATAATCCAAAAGCTTCAAATCATTTATCCTTCTACTGTGAAAGTTATGCATGATAAAGTATTGGCAGGCATTCTGGCAGAGTGAGATGGTGTTGAAGGCCTTTTGGAATGCTCCACATTCTTCTAGATGTCAATGTTTAGCTTTACAATTTTGTGGACATGGTTATGAATGTGCATTACATGCTTCCTTGCAGTTTCAAGGTTCTTGGTGGTCTACAAGATCAGTTTCTCAATGACAATATGTTGTAGTGTGTTGTAGATGATAAGTTGTTCTTAGAGTTCATGATTGAAGATGTGTGGTGCAAAATCTTTAAAGTGCAGAGGTAAAGGAGTGTTTGTAGGTGTTACATGAGTTCTGTAGACTCATATGGAAAAGTTTCATGAAGATCTTTCTTGTTTCTAGTACCACACAAGGTTTTCAAGTTGTTGTGGTTGTTATGCTTCAAGTTTCATGTATTTGCTTAAAGCTGTCCTATTTTCAAATGAATAGAGTGTGTGGATGTAATTGCTTTTTTTTATGCTATGAAGGATTTTTTTGACCTAATTAATCAAGTTTTGATATCCACAAGGAATGGGCCTACAATTGGTGTAGAGTGTAGTCTTGTTTAAG
The DNA here is from genome assembly GCA_027924645.1 of Cunninghamia lanceolata. NCBI lineage: Eukaryota > Viridiplantae > Streptophyta > Pinopsida > Cupressales > Cupressaceae > Cunninghamia > Cunninghamia lanceolata. Next base: position 16,281,259 of record BSBN01000193.1, read on the forward strand.
ACTTGTGCTCTACACATTTCATTTTGTGTGTTGTCTAGCCGACTTGTAAATGTATTTTTCATGTTTTCTCTAGCAAACAAGAAATGTAATCAATGCGATATCTTGTGTAAATTGTAAATCAAATTAAGTTAGGTGACGTGTGATTGTAATGTGATTGACAAGGTTCACAAGCAAGAAAAAGAGCAGAATGGTTGCATTATGATGTACGACTGAAGGAGAAGAGAAGTTATAGATGATGTCTTGATTCATCTTGAAGACTTATATGTAACAATGATCAAGTATATAGTGTGCCTAATTGATCTGATCAGAGGTAGTATTGCAATCATCAAAGGTGTGAATTTCAATGTCAATCTTTAGATAGTAGAAAGACTATCACACTATAATCTATTCTAAATGTGTTCTCAATTCAAGGAGTAGTAGCTTCCTTAGGAGTGACCCTAAAACAAAGTATTCAGATAGTAGTAGCTTCCTTGGGAGTGATCCTATAAAAGAGTTTTCAAGGAGTAGTTGCTTCCTTGGGTTGTAGCACTAAAACAAGGTCTGTAGGGAGTAGTAGCTTCCTTGGGTTGTAGCCCTAAAACAAAGTTGTTATTTGAGCTTCATATATTGTGAGTTAATCCTCACCATGGTTTTTCCCTTCTTGGGTTTTCAACATATATCTAGTGTTATGTGTTGATGTGCATTGTATTAATCTTTCATGCTTATGTTAATACTGTGATGCTTAAGTTTAATCTACTCTGGATAAGTTGAAGTTGTTTAGATACTGATTCATCCCCCTCTCAGTATCCTGGTGTGTTCAACAATTTTGGCTTCTTCTCCATAAGAATCGACTTCATGGACCTAATAGGAAACTTCATCCTCTATGATATGGGCCATACACCATCTTCAAATAGATTATTGACATTCTTGAGAAGAAACTAAAAAAAGTAATCACTCTCTATCACGTGGTTTGGGCTGGCCAATTACCTCGTCAAGGGAAGTGGTTTACTAGGGAACACACTACAGGACACTTTCCTCATTTGTTACTGAACATTAAAGCAATGGGGCCCACTGCCTCTTAAGGGGGAGGAATGATCCAAACTAAAATTAATAAGTTGTTAAATAAATTAATTTTCTTCAAGGGAGGTGGTGACCAATTTTTGTGCCTTTTGAACATGCATAAATACCCTCTTCTTTCACATGGAGAAAATAGGTAGAATCAAGCATACATCTCTCAACGAGATTGCCAGAATACTCCAACCAATTGCTATTGATTCCTACAATACTACAATGACCTGCTCACTAGTTGTTGTCCTCTGAATCTCCAACCAAATTATATATAATGTAGTTGGAGATTCAGAGGACAACACCTAGTGAGCAGGTCATTGCAGTATTGTAGGAATCAATTATATATATATATATATATATATATATATATATATATCTTTCTCTTAGCCAAGAAAACAAGTTGACCAACCAACTAGGAGCACTCTTCTCATGCGGTTGAGAGGAGATAGAAGGTGGATAGAAATTTTGACACCAACATGAGTGTTATAACCCCAAGCTTTATGTTGAGGTGGTGGAGTTGAATGGGGACCATCCTCATCAAGTACAATTTCCTTTAGTGTAAAGTAGATTGATAGGCTTCACAAAAAATTGAAATGATTTTTATTATTTATACATATAAGTAGTATCAATTACAACACAAATTAACTACAATTGAACACAATTGTCATTTTTTCATTGTCTTCTTAGTATTTGTGTGTTTCTTCTATTCAAAATTTTAATGCTCTTATTCTTATGTACATATCCTTTTGTTACTTGTATTCATTTTGCATTCTCATTGATAATATAAGTTTGAGATGGGGGCATTTGTACATGATGTAGAGGGAAAGGAATTTGCAACAAAAAAACAATGGTCAATGACTTGTTTGACAAATTATCTCTCTCTAGTAGCCCTATTTTGAGACAAAAATGATGGGACAACAAATTTTATGGTGGTTCTTGGGAATATGGTGCAAGAGCACCTGGCTGAGTTTATGCCTCCATGAGGCCATTTTGTAAACTTTGCTTTGGTTTGTGTATGGTTCATGTAATAAGGTCTTTTTGACCATTTTGAATTGGTTTGAGTCTATTTTAAGTCCTAGGCATTCATTTTGGAGTCATATTACAAATATTGTAAAAAGTTGTCAATCTTGTAAAAGTTGTCATATTGTAAAGTTGCAAAAAGTGGGAAGGTGAAGAGTCAAAGTTGCAAGAGGTAGTTGGAACAGTTGTTAGATATGTTTAAAAATGCCTCACAAACTTTGAGGCAAAGGGGGGAAGACATTTGGAGATTAAATAATGCAAGAAAACTCAATTTTTTCTGAATTTTGACTATTTTCTTGCTATTCCCGAGGCAAGTATAGCCCTGTATGGCCTCCTAATGACATGCAACCAATTGGGTTTGATAGTTCTTTGAATCTTCTTTCATTTGGCATTGGTTTCATCAATTTTTATCACATTTTACGAAAGTTATGAAATTTTTACTAAAAACTACCTGTTAACCTAGGGTTTGTGGGCTTGAATGGAAAAAATTGTTGGAGTACAATACCACTGAGAGGGGGGGTGAATCAGTGGTATACTAATTTTAACAACACTTTAAGAACTTGAACAATCACAACAGCTTTGGCATGGCAGACTAATATCTTGAATGGATCAACAATATTATGAAACAAACAAGAACTTCAAACTTAGCAGTAAAGATGTTTGCATATTAGACACTCAATCATGTAACTTGTATAATTTTGATTGATCATAATAAGAATGAATAGAGGATATCATTTCAAACAAAAATATATGATGAATATGTGTTCATGCAGATCAAATTGACTAAGAATAACTATAAAACTAAATGACACATGATGAGTGAAAGAACAAAAACACATCAGTGATAGCAACAACCCATAACACAAATATTGTCCTGAGTGGAAACCCTCTAGGGCAGAAAACCACTCAAAAAATGACTCACTGGCTTATCAAAAGAAATTTCACTGATTACAGGCCTCATTGTGATGCAGAGGTAAACGCAACGGGAGCTTACAAATGGGAAGGAGGAGTCATTAACACAATCGGCATGTTATAATACCTATCGGCTTATCATCATCATCATATTTCTTGCTAACACAGACAGCATCATCATATTTCGGACGAGCATGAAATATCTTCCTGCTGACTACTGTTCACTTCCTTATCGCCTTTCGCCTTTCACTTGTTAGCAGCATCATCATATTCGGCAGGTGCAAACATCCTCCTGATGTTCACTATTCACTTAGCGCCAAACTCTATCTTCAGCATCATGATGTTCAGCATCATCTTCATTAGCAGGATATAAAATATCCGTTTCCCTCCTATATATCCTGATGACGACAACTTCAAGCACCCTTCCTTCGATGCTTACGTCACCCCGATATCCGACTACTCAAACAACAGCATCAGGATATGACTTATCCGGTCATATTGAAACATCCTGATGATGTTAACCAAACTTTATGCCGATGACTTACGCCGAAGCCAAAACACTTAGCGACAGCAGGATAAACTTGCATAGGGTGATATTCGCAATATCCTGATGACGATGATGTCACATGCACCTGATGATGATGTCAACAGGATATAAGACACTTATATCCTCCGCAACATGATAATGAATATCCGGGTGATCTATTAATATCCTGATGATGATCTTTCCGGTCCTTAGCCAAAAAGTGAACTTTCACTTCCGCATGCGATAGCAATATGCGGATGATGGGTACACACGAAAGATGATCCTGACGATGATATACACACTGAGTATATATCCAACTTATATCATCCTGATGCACTCGAAACATACAATCTTCGTCAGCTTCACAACCCGATCCGGATAGCGATATACTCACAGATGACGATGTGATTCACTTCAGCTGGAAAAGCACATGCAGACCCCTGTATATCCGTCAGCTGCATGCAAACTCACAGAACCGCACAATTTCACAAAGAAAATGTGATGATCGGGCTGGATCACCTTCAGATCAAAACTTAACAATTTATCTTCCTAAATCCTAGCACATGAGGATGCTAGGTTGATTCATAGCATGCTACCAACTATTCTCTCAAACAATGAAATGCAGAAAACTAAAATGCAAACTAAACTATCATACATGACCATTCCACCGATTCACAGAATCAACCAGTGGAAGGGTTGAAAGAATCCATCAACTTGTAATCAGAACAGAAATCAAAACATAAACAGCTGATACACCAGATAATGCAATTGATGAGATCTTATTTAGATGAAACACAAATGTCCTGAACAATGTTTCACAATGTCTGGAGTGATCTCTTGATTTCACTCAATCACCAATACAACATAACACAACTACTACTCTCCTCTACTCTCTGATCATGATTTCAAACCCTAACTGATCTGAGTTATTTATAGCAATATCCTACGAGTACTACCAACTCGATTCCCAGCGGCTGGGAGCTTCCAAGTGGCTGGGAGAAGACAGCTCAGACTACCTGATCACGAACTCTAACTGCCTGCACACTCTCCTAGGCTGATCTAATACATATGCATTGGTCCAATGGACCTTATTACATTATGAAGTCAAACATGCTAAAAATAGACTAATGTCCTGTCATGCGGACTATATCCTGTCTTGTAGGGGTGCTCCTGCACCACACTGGCTCACAACATTGCCTCACTGGCATATAACATTGCCTCACTGGCTGTTTATGTGCACCTCACTGGCTTTTTAACATTTACAATGAATCAAGTAAATCAAATACAGAGGGATACTTTGTTTCTCTTTTTCCAGTACAACAACTCTGATCTAACATCAATGATAATGCACTTGGTCATCTATCCTCAACATTACAACAGGTGTATACACACACTTTACAATTCCTGTTCAAAGCTATTTTTATACATTTCATAATGTCTTCCTCTTCTCATGAAATGGTTTGAAGAGATAACCATTTCCATAAAACTGTTTTAGGTAATAACTAAATATTAAACCACAGTTTAGGGTCAAACTAACCCTTCCATTTATAACTGACATGTAATCCATAAATATCATGTGACTAAGAAAAGAAGTAAACAATGTGTCACTGCTGCCTCAAAATGTTATTATCATTTGTGTACCACGTAACCATGATTAAGTGTTCAACTCAAGTTACAACACTTAACAACAGTTAGGTGATCACCAAAACCCCTTAATATTGTCCATAAAAGAAATCATTGAGTCACTGGATCATTGTTCTGATAGAACCAAAATTAATATAAACTAGCTGTCATTAGATCAAACAGATCAACATAGTGTCATCAACAAGATTCAAATAAATCATAGTTATCATAAACTGACAGATAAGAGAGCACCATAATAAATTGAAACATGTTTAAGAATATTTCCCCAACAAACCAATATAACTGAATCCACATTATCTCGCAATAAGAGATTACGACACCACAAGAACTGTTCCAGCAAATACAACTACAACAAAAACCTCAAGATTGCAGACATAACCAAAATGAAACCCTAATCCTGACTAGTTTAAAAGAAACAAGATTTACTTACAACAATGCCCTCAACACTTTCAAAAAGGGTATAACTGAGAACCAAATTTTTTAAAAAAACTATATCGTGAAACCCAATATAATGTATCGACTTTTGTGTTTTAAGCAATTTCTGAAGGCTTTAACACAAACCCTAACATCTTATAGTGAGTATTGAAAAATATGCTAGAAATATGAACAACCAATACATGCAAAATGACCGTCAAGTTAAAAACAATGAAAAGGAATGAATGCACCTGAAGAAATCATGATTTTGTAGTTTGTTTTCAACGGCCTCAGTCCACAATGTCTCTTTTCAGCTCTATCACTTCACCCAAGTCAACATTAAAGCTCCCAAACTAAACATTAGATAGTTTCACCTCATTTTTCATGATTGCAGATCAAACCCTAGCAGAGATGTGTTGCCACGAAAAGAAATGATGAAAAAGACTGCTCAAAACAAACTTTATAACCCTTTTGATCCTCTTAACTGGCTGTCTCGGTTTGCCTTAAAAGGACTGGTGGAAGCCAATAACAAGTTTGAGCCCTCTTTACCTGTTTCATCTCCCAAAACCTGCTTAATGGGTTAATCACTTAAAAACCTGACAACCTTTATTATATGGTGCCTTTCAAAGATTTTTAAACCATATGAAATAAAAAACTTTTACTCAACATAACTCCCCTCTAGTGACTTTAGTCACTTGGCAAAAGAAGACTTTTAGAAGAGTAATCATGAAGAGACCCATATTCCCTAGTAGCATGAAGTTGTGTCACAAGAAGAGTCAACCAAGATGTATCAACATCAAATGATAGAGGTATATCATGTAGGCTAAATATACTGTTATCTTGTATGAACTGTCATACTGACATCATATAAGGCATGAAGAGCCACTAACATAAGCAAGACATACAAATGTCACTTTGCCACAGTCAAATAACAAATTCCACTGTTCAAAAGTACAAAATCTACTAGCAATACAAAGGTTGAATAACATCACACCGAACTGAGCATAGGCCAAAGAACATAATCACTATATTTCCAACTGAGCCAACCAAGACCAAGCTCCATGTTTGACATCACTGCCAAAGCTAAACATGATCATCAAAGATATCAGACTAAATCATGATGTGCCAAACTGAATCAAAGGTTGCTATCAAACTGAATCATGATGTGCCAATGTAAATTTCCACAACTGAACATGATCAAGTTGTGCATTGTCATCAGGGACAAACAACTGAGGGTGACGTCAACAAAAACGTGTTTTGAAGCACTTGCCACCATTGAAAAATTCTAAAACATGGTGGAATGGTTGCATTTAGATAGGGTTTGATGTTCATAAAGGTTGTAGGAGTAGGGAAGGTATATTGTTAAAGATTTGGTGATGCCCTAGTTAGTTTTTCTCCATGTTTTTAAGCAAAAGTGATGCCTAGAGGTAGGGTTTTGTTGAAGCATTGTTAGGAGACCATTTTAGATGATGAGAAATGAATATTCAGACCTAAATTGATTTTTTTAAGGTCTTAGAATGGGGTTTTTCAATGTGGGAATAAGATATCCATGTTTTTGCTTTGCTAAACAAGCCTAATTAGGCCTTGTGAGAAGCGTAGCAATAGTTTTTAGAGGGTGTAGTTACAAAACAACCCTATCCCCTTTTGGATATGTTAAAGAAGAGAATAAAGGGTATTTGTAATGATGATTGGTTTGTGGGTTTGTAGTTTCTTTTGAAAGTTATGGTCAAATTTCACTGTTTGATGTGCTACAAGCACGATTGAAGGAATTGTGAGAAAACACCAAGTTAGGGGTTTCTAAGTGGAAAGATTGTTTTTGGCTGATTGAATTGTGATTGTTTTGAAGATATGCACCTTACTCTGCATCAGAATATAAACACACTTTTAGATACCCTTTGGGTAGTGAAACTCCTCCTATAGTGGCAGCCTTAAATCTAAAATGTAAACCCTTCAAAATAGACAAAAATCAATCCTAATTACCTCTCTAGATGATTAAAACTGGGTTTTTTGGGAAAAATGCCCTCACACATACCAAAATGGAATAAAACCTATTTGAAATATTGAATTATGTTTTCACAGGCCTACAAACTAAATTTTATCAACTAGGTAGGTGTTTAACCCCCAAAACTCCAAATTTCTTACGTTTGCCTAGGTAGGGTTTTTAACAAGGCAGTGAAGGTAAAATAATTCATTTTTGACTTATTTTTTCATTTCAAGACCTCAAACCAAGTGAATTAGGTCTATATTGATCTTATACATCTCCATGTACCAATTGAAGTTCTCAAAATTTTGTACACCTAAAATTCACAGTTTATCAGTCAAAAAGTACCAAAAAATGCACGTGTACAACCTAGTTTTGAAAAAATGACTCAAACCCTCTAATTTAATGATTTAAATGAATTCATTCCACCTAGAGAATGATGAAAAGTATTTAATAATGCTCCATACACAAGAAAAATAGATAGTAATGCTTCCAATCTCAATTATTTTACAAAAATGGAGGTATAAAACCCCTGTACACACCTTGCCAACATATCAACAGACAAAAACGTGATTTATTTCTTCTAAAACTGATACAAAACTGATTTTTTTCTTGTTTTCCCAAATTCTTAAGAATCCCTAACTACCTACTCCATGCCCATGCAAACCAAAGTTTTACATATTAAGCATTTAAAAACCCCTAATTAGGAAGAGTCTTAAGAATCATCACAATCACCCAACCTCCTAGACCACAACACTTTACTTAATGGGAAGATTGTCAAAGTTTTATTGGAAAAAGATAATATGAAAAAACTTATTCCTATAGGTGATTGTTTAAGCATTGAATAAAAAGAAGATATGACCAAACTTTTACATGAATTCCCTAAATTGTTTGCTTGGATTTGTTCGGATATGCCTAGAATTGATTCTAAGATTATAACACATAACATTGTAATACAACCTGATGCTAAGTCATTTAAATAGAAGATACGTAAGATGAATCCTAAGGTTGCATTATTAGTCAAAGATTTTGCAAGCTGGTTTTATCCACCCTATTGACTACTCACCTTGGATCTCAAATATTGTGGTTGTTGCTAAACCTAATAACCATATTTGGATGTGCACTGACTTTCAAGACTTAAATATTACATCTTTGAAAGATGATTTTCCCCTTCCAAACATTGATATAATTGTTGATTTAATAACTGGCCATGAATTACTTTCCTTCATGGATGGTTTTTCGGGTTATAATCAAATCTTCATCAACCCTCAAGATCAATATAGCAAACCTTTAATAACCCCATGGAGAACATTCTATTGGGTAGTCATGTCATTTGGATTAAAGAATGTTGGAGCAACTTACCAACGTGCTATGACCCTTATTTTTCAGGATTACATGTATAACATCTTAGAGGATTATGTCAATGACATTCTTGTGAAATATATGCATCGCTAGGATCACATCATAATCCTCCATCAAATCTTTGAGTAGATAAAGAAATACAACATGTACTTAAATCCCTATGAATGCATGTTTGGCGTAGATAGTGGAAAATTATTGGGATTTATAGTTTCACATCATGGTATTGAAGTAGACACAAAGAAAATTGATGCGATTGTTAATATGCCATAACCTAAGAACATATCTCAACTTCGTAGTTTACAAGGGAAGATATAGGCCATCCATTGATTTGTTTCACAACTTGTGGATAGGACTCACCCTTTTACTCAACTACTAAAGAAGGATTCAAAATTTCAATGGAATTCTAATTGTTAGAAAGACTTTGAAGAATTAAAAAGTTATCTAGCTAATCCCCCTGTTTTACAACTTGCTCGTGCTAATAAACCTTTTTTTCTTTACACCTCAGCATCTAATAATGCTCTTGCATCTTTGTAAGCACAACATGATACTGAAGGCAAAGAACGCATTGTATATTAGATTAGTCAAACTTTTCTCGATGTAAAGGGTAAAATTTTGTGGATAGGTTGTTAAGGGTTTGTTAAGTGTCTATCCTCCTTTCACCTTTTACATTCAAGGACTTTGGGTTGAGTGGCAATGCACTATCAGGTCCTTGGTCACTTAGGAATGTAGAGAAGATTGGATTTGTCAAGTTTGATTTCTTGTTTATGTCCAATTATGCTTAAAACCCTAATTATGCAAATATGGAAGCAAACAGACAAATTATTCAAAATGTTACTACAAGAAGATGTAAAATGACAGATAAATGTGTACTAGATTTTGAAGTTCAAGAAGTGGAATAGTCGGGGACTAAGGAGTGGGTGCCCAAGTCCAATGCCCTAATTTTTGTCAGGATCTAGAAACTTGATCTACAACTTGTTCCTGTTGTCTCAAAGATTTCTTCATCATGGAATCCAGAGGACTAAGGAGCGAGCGCCCAAGTCCAGGGCCCTATTTTCAACTCTGATCTGTAAATCTGACACTCTGCAACACTCTCCTGCAACTCCAATTTTCCTTCTTCTTCAACCTATAACCTATAATCATAGAAAAATGGGGAGGGGCTTGTAGTGTTTAGAGGCTTGCCTCAGTCAAGCCACGAAAAGACATTCAGGTCTTTTGAACACCGTTGTCAGATAGAGAGTGTGTTCCCTTGTGAGGCAGTGGCAAAATCTAAATGATGAACAACCAAAAGCACAATTGATATCACCTTGTAGTAAAGACCTCATGGAAGTAAGAAGCTCTTCATGCCATAAGGAGATGGATGCTCAAATCTACAAACACAAACACATAAACAATACAAAATCTACTCTTCCACATAGTGAATGCCTTGAATCACTTCTAGCATGCCAAAGTCACATGAATTGATCATCTAATTGTCATCTAGTTTCAAATGAATGCCTAAACATACTTTTATATGCAACTATAAACACTTCCGCCAAGAATTTTGTAGTTCAAACTTACCGTGTCAGCATAGGACCTAAATAATGGTCACAAGCCGACACATAAAATTTGGGCCTGACCCAAAATAGGGTAGGACTAGGGCGCTGCCCAAGTGCTCACCCCTATTTTGGGTAGGATCTACTTCAAGGGTTTCCCCTAGGTCCCATTTGTCATAAAACCCAGGGTTCATTTCATCGAGATGTCAAAATATGATGCAAGATGTCCTAAATGTAGACTAAAGACCCAGGAGCTAAACCTTAGGAGGGAAAAGCCCCCAAGGGGACATTTTTTGACGTTACATTTAGCCCCACTTTAATGTATGTATAAACACAAGGCTAATACATGTATTAAAGTATAGTCAACAAACATAACAAACATGCCAAGCACAGAGAAGACATGCCAATCACAAAGAAGATAGTAACAGGCACACAAAACATGGAGAAGACAGTTATAGTCACACAAAACACAGAGAAGATAGCACTGAAGACATGCAAAACATAGTGAATACACTAAATGTAGAGAAGACAGAGATGATATCTTTTCTTTGCTTTTCTTTTTCTTATATATTTGAAATGCAGATGCAAGTATAGGAAAGTAAACACACCACCCATAATGTAGGAAGCACTCATTGTGCTGGTCTTTAAATTGCACATGGGCCAACACACATGCAAGACACACTAAACAAAACAAGCACGCCAAACAACTCCCAAACCATAGGAGGGACTCATCGCCACCATTCTTTAAACTATGCTTGGGAACAAACACACAAAACACACACACTTTGAAGACAGAGAAAACATGGCAGGCAAGTGATGGAGTGTTCCTATTTCTAGGCTCATCACCATCTCAAGCACATTATAGGCACACACCGATGATTGGGCTTCACCACAAAAATCACCGAAGACACGCTTAAGGGTTGAGTTAGTCATAGAACTGCTCCCCGCCTCACGATGAGGACTTTTGAAAATGACAGGATGATGTAATCTGCTCTGAGAAATACACCATCCCCACCTCCGTAGAGGGCTTAAGATGATTGATTGCAAACAAACTCAAAGTGTAGTAAGTACTCATCACACTAGTCTATAAACTGCACTCGAGGACAAGCACATTGCTAACATCTACAACAGATAGCTTACCTTATATATGCCCCCACCTTAAGGTGGTTGATATCACACATCGATATCAAGCACATTAAGGTAGGAAGAAAACACACGAGGGAACACAGACTCTCACAAAGCCCATGTCCCTCGGAGGTGACATGTACTTTACGATCGCCAAATGTTCCCACAAACATGTCCCTGCAAGAAACATGTTTGATTAATGCATATGAAATCTGAGGAATGTAAGATTCAAGATAGACAAAGTACATAGAGCAGCAGTATTGTTATGTTTTTTAAGTGAGATAAGACACCATCAAGATCACTATGTTGCATAAAGCATGGAGTGATTCTACTAGTCGAGCAATGGATAATATATTACAACCCCATTGTCATATTAGGAACTAAGTCCAATTTTTGATTTCTCACTAAAGGGATGCTAGGTCCGCATCAGTAAAAATGTTTTTCATCATCCACCCACTAGATAGAAACACTAGAGGAAAGGAAACAATAAACAAGAGAGGAGAAACTTGTGTCTTAGGGAAAGTCACATAGGAGGATGCCCCTAAGTCACCAACCACAACGCTATGTCCGTAAGACACAACACACAACAATGAAATTAGAGAGGCAATATAGAAGAATGATGATACAAATAGAAGAAGGTCACAACAGAGGTGATCTCCAAGTATCTTGGACCTTACAAGAGAATCAGGGGTCATCCCAAGAGGCCTAAACAATACAACACATTACGGGGAAAACACATCACGAGAGACAAAGGGTTGGAAATACTTACCTGTTAGAACCCAAATGTTAAGAACATACATATCTAGGTAGAGGCCACTTTTGAGAGCTACTATAATATTCGCTACGATAATTGTGGCTCATTTGTTTAGGATATCTCATATGTTGATTTAGTCTTGTTGATATTGCATTAACATTAAGTTTAGGATGACGAGAGGCTTTGGTGGATTTTAAAGAGCGGTATCCTATACCGGCCATGTAGTTAATTCCAACAAATTGTAAAGGTACTCTAATTCCTTGTTGATTTACATTGCATCCATTTCCTACATAGTCATGATTTTTGTATAATATTTGAAATCCATGACCATAGAGAGAGTCCATTTCTTTAGAAGATGGTGAAGCCTCGTAAGTATCATAATTTGTAGTATAAGTAAAAGTATTGTCTTTATTTTATACCAAGGAGACTTTACATTTTTCAGATGCTTCAAAAGACTGCTTAGATGAGATCGATGCTACTTTTGATGTATTGAGGTTATTAAGTTTCTATTACTCTACACTACAAGGATTAAAATCTAATGAACCCCAATCATCACCAAAAATTGCATTCGATGGTTTAGAGTCTTGCACAACATTATTCATGGCAAGAGGCATTGATGGATCCCCTCGCAAATTGTTTAAGCTCATATGATTGTAAACTAGTTTTTGTGTTTCAATATGTAAACAGTTATCTAGTTCAGGATCAGCATGAATAGTATGAAGTTTATCTTTGAATATAAATTTGATTGAACAATGTAGGGTGGAAGGGAATGCCCCCAATCCATGAATCCAAGGTCTACCAAGAATCATGTTGTAAGATAAAGAACAAGGCATGACATGAATCAGGCTAGGCACAATCACAGGTCCCACTTATATAAGTAAAGTTATAGTGCGCATGGATTGTCATCCCACATTGTCAAAACCACAGATACTTAACATTTCCAGCTTGATGGCAGATGTATTAACTTTAATCTTATGTAATAAGTCAATGCCACAAACATTAAGAGTTGATCCATTATCAATCATAACTCTCTTAACCAATGTTTTGTTTATTGTGATGATGATAAGGAGAGGATCATATTGGTTTTGAACTTCAATTGATGGTAGTTCATGTGGTTGAAAGAGAATATCCATTTTTGTCGCATGCATACTATCCAATACGGCTGCTACATCATTAGGCTTAGTTTTAGGTGGGACAATCACCTTTTGTAAAGCTTCTTGGAGCATTCCATGGTATGTAGGTGAAGTTTGTAATAAATCCCAAAGAGAGATCTTAGCTGGAGCAGTGTGAAGTTGTTCGACAAGATCATATTCTTAACCACTTTTATGAGTAAGATGAGGTGGTGGAGGGAGCATAGGTTGAGAACATGGAAGAGGCACAGGCACATGCAGTGCTTGCTGACTGTGCTTGTTATTATAGGTGTTGTATGTGTGAGCAATCACATTGTGGTGTGGTTGTTGTAACACATTTTGAATACCTAGATTTCTTTGAGTAATTTGCTTTGCATAGTCGTAGATGTGATCCGAGGGTCGACCTTGAATAGTAATCACTAGCTTTAAGCAAGAGGGTGTACTAGGTGCCCCTCGGACAATCATCTTAGGAATATTGCTACAAAGTCTATTAATGAATATTGAATTAACACTGTTTCCCTCTTGATTGCACCCAACATCCATCCCTAAAGGATTTAATGTGAGACACATTTTCTCATCCACTAATGCTACATCTTGGCCAAGGAGAGCAATGGGAGGAGAGGAAGGTACTATATTGGTAAGAAGGCAAGGTGTTGTATCATTAATAGAGCTATCCGTAGTCTTCTCATCGAAGATTCTTGAGTTTTCAATCAAAGGTGTATGATCTAATGGGTTTTCATGCACCATATGATCATTAGGTGAATATGCTTTTTCTACCCATGAAGAATCCTTCTTGAGAGGGAGCCCTTTATGCATTGATGTTTCATTTTCCAAAGAGGGTAGGGTAATGTTTATGAATGTGTCAATGATTTCATCCTCTTGTGCCAGTATATCCTCATAGGAGGAACCATTTTTTATGTCATCATCACATGTTTTAGCTATGAATTCCAAAGTGTTAAGAGAAACTTCACACTCATCATTCTCAATATGTTTTTTTAAATCTTCTACTACCCAAGGGTATGTATTCATGAGATATGTGAAGTTGTCAAAATCAAAAACATAGTAAAAGATTTCAAATGAAGAGCATTTAAATATATCCTTGTGATACATAGCTTGTAAATAAGTGAGAACATGAGGATTCATATTAAGAAATTTATAGAAACTCTCAAAGTTTTTGATATATGCATGTAAAGGTACCAAAGAGAAATGAGATAAAGATGCCATAATGAAATGTCTTGTAACATCAGATTTTAAAAGTTTTACCAAAAGTTGTGCAAAAGATAAGTGCAAAATTATGTATGAAAATGACCTAAAATGCTTGAATTTTTGTACTTTTTCAATACAAATATATGAATGAAAAGGTGTTATAAGGAATTTGATCAGGGGAAGAAAATGATTTGTCTATTTTTAGTCCAATACAGCAATAAAATCCTTCACAACATGCTTTTGATGCAAATCTAGGATGATGACTAGTCAAAACCTAGTGAAAATGCCCTAAAATATGCAAATTTTCACAGTTTTTCAATCCCAAGACCTAATGAAAGAAGTGTTGTAAGGAATTTTAGGAGGTGCAGAAAATAATATCAATAATATCAGTCACCTCAAGCCATAAAACTCGTCACAACACGCTTGGAGAGCAAATCTAGGTCAAACCCTAGGGCAAATATAGCAAAAATGTGCAATTTTTTTACCAAAGGTGTTGTGAAGATTTTTAGGAGGGGCAGAGGATAATAACCATGATAACAAAAAATTAGTGTAAAAATATTCTTCACAACATGCATATGGTGCAAATCTAGGGAGTCGATAAGGCCAAATCTAGTGAAAATCAAGGTTTTTCGAGCCCTGGGTTTGAGATCTTAATGAAAAATGCTATATGAATGTTTTGCAATCTGATTTATGATAAAAATTAAATGTACTCAGATCTGAAAGTGATTTCCAAATCCTACAATGCAAAATGCAAGTGCAAATCTAATGAAAAATCAATGAAAATGCTAATTTTTTTGTTGAAATTTTCCATGTAAAAATGTAATTTTTTAAGGTCTAAATGCAAATTTACACTAAAATGCAACACTACAGCCAAATGCAAATTTGATTGAGTGTCTAAGATCAATGGAAAAATCTAAAACAAGATTTTACCTACAAACCCTAGTTTTTGAAATTACTAGGTTATATGAAAAATTTAGAATTTCTAACAAAACCCTAGCAATTTTATGATGAAAATGCAATGCAAGCTATTGACTTTTTGTAATTTTCTGCAATTTATCTCAGATCTAATGCAAAAATGAGAAATTTGTTGAAATTCAAATTAATTAATGCAACATGCAAACCCTAGGATGCAATTTTTTTCAAATTTTTTGGAATGTTTCCAATGCAATAAGATGAATGATGATATGAATGAAGAAAATCAATGCAAATATGAAGCAAAAAAATCAAAAAGGTGCAAACAAGTCCAACAACATGGATTCACCAAAATGTAAAGGGCAAAATTTTGTGGATAGATTGTTAAGGATTTGTTAAGTGTCTATCCTCCTTTCACTTTTTACATTCAAGGACTTTGGGTCATGTGGCAACACACTATCAGGCCCTTGGTCACTTGGAAATGTAGGTAAGATTGGATTTATGAGGTTTGATTGCTTGTTTATGTCCAATTATGTTTAAAACCCTAATTATGCAAATACAGAAGCAAACATACAAATTATTCAAAATGTTGCCACAGGAAGATGTAAAATGACAGATAAATGTGTACCAAATTTTGAAGTACAGGAAGTGGAATAGCCAGGGATTAAGGAGTGGTAACCCAAGTCCAATGCCCTAATTTTTGTTAGGATCTGGAAACTTGATTTGTAACCTATTCCTACTATCTTAGAGATTTCTTCGTCACAAAATCTAAAGGAATAAGGAGCAGGCGCCCAAGTCCAAGGCCCTATTTTCAACTCTGATCTGCAAATCTAACACTCTATAACACTCTCCTGCAACTCCACTTTTCCTACTTCTTCAACCTGTAACCTGCAATCACAGAAAAATGGTGAGGGGATTGTGGTGTTTAGAGGCTTGCCTCAGTCAAGTCCTTGAGAGACATTCAAGTCTTCTGAACACCATTGTCAAATAGAGACTGCATGCCCTTATGAGACAGAGGTAAAATCCAAATGATGAACAACCAAAAGCACAATTCATATCACCTTGTAGTGAAGATCTCATGGAAGGAAGAATCTCTTCATGCCATGAGGAGATGGATGTTCAAATCTACAAACACAAACACATAAACAACACAAAATCTACTCTTCCACATAATGAATGCCTTGAATCACTTCTAGCATGCCAAATTCACATGAATTGATCATTTAATTGTCATCTAGTTTCAAATGAATGCCTAAACCATTGGAATAGGTCCGGACAACTAAGAGGGGGGGTGAATCAGATGTTGCTCTATTTAATCTTTTACTATTGGTATTCTTCTTTCACAACTTAAAATTCAATCAAGGATATAAACATTCTAGTAATAGACAATAGCATATAAGCAAAAAACATGAAAGACACATTTGATGCCAAGATTTTGATGTGGAAACCCGGTTAAGGGAAAAACCATGGTGGGGGTTAACCCATAAAACTTAATACCCTGTTAAAAGTATTTTATAAATGGGAATGCATATGCATTTGGGCTCACTGCCCTGAGCTCACTGCTCAAGAGAAGGCTCACTGCCTACAAAAATGTTTACAAGAGATTTATAGATATTTTGAACTGGTAAGATGCATCTACCAATGCTAGAGATCAGTTCTAGTTAAGTGCAAATACTGACTTTGTACACTTCATCTTTATTCTACTCTTCTTTCTATTCTGCCTTCATTCATATATTAGATTTCTTCTCCTTTTATATTTTCTGCACAATCACAACATGCACACAAAATATCCATAATCATTAGCTATATATACTTATCTTGAATTGCAATCACTTGCCAGTCGGCAGCAACAACACTTTAAACTTTTGAAGAAGGGTATGTTCTGTCAGCTAGATCCATACACCAATATTGATGCGTAACAAAAATAACACATGTAGATCATCATACATGTCGACCACTAACATTCTATCTCATACATAGTTCATCAATACACTTCTATTGGGTCTGCACAAGAATTAACATAAGTCTACTTGTTCTTCATTGAACTATTATGTCATAATAGGGCCAGTTATTCAGATGCTCATAACTTATGATCCCATTACTACTAGAGGCTAAAAACTTGGATTTAGATTGTCTTGGTGTCTCTCTACACTCCTTCAGATCTGCACCACATAATGATTATCTGGGGAGATCCGTTGACCAAAATACTGGACTCTACTATATGCTCTATTTTAGGCTCCCGAACTTAGATAGATTATCATTCTGACTTTCGGTATGATCAGATACTGCACTACAGATGAGTGTAATGATCTTAGTTGCCATCAATGATAACACCTATCAATGCTGAGAAGTGTCTCTTGCCAACATAAACATGCTTTTATATGCAACTATAAACACTCCCGCTAAGAATTTCATAATTCAAACTTACCGTGTCGGCATAGGACCTAAATAATGGTCACAAGCTGACATATAAAATTTGGGTCTGGCCCAAAATAGGGTAGGACTAGGGTGCGGGAGCCCAAGTCCTCCCCCCTATTTTGGGTAGGATCTGCTTTAAGGGATTCCCCTAGGTCCCATTTATCATAAAACCCAAGGTTCAGTTTATCGAGATGTCAAAATATGATGTAAGATGTCCTAAATGCAGAATAAAGACTTGAGAGCTAAATCATAGGAGGGAAAATCCCCCAAGGGGATATTTTCCAATGTTACACTCGATTATGAAATTCGATATACTATTATCAAGAAATAATGCTTGGCTTTAGTCTTTGCAACATAGAAGCTTAGGCATTATCTCTTAAATGTTGAAGTTCATATCATGGTCAAATTTGATCCTTTGAAACATCTTTTCACTAAAACAGATCTTTCAAGTTGCCTCATTAAAATGGGTTATGTTATTAATAGAATTTGATCTTAAATTTATTTCTCAAAAAGTGATTAAAGGACAAGCATTAACTGACCATTTAGTTGAAGCACCTTCACCTTTCTCTATCCAAATTTTGATGGTTCATGATGTAGAACTGGCTCTGGTGCTAGTATCATACTAGTACCTCCTTCTGGTAAGTTAATTCCTCTATCTTACTGTCTCAACTTATCATGCACAAACAACATTGCCAAGTACGAAGCTCTCATTGTAGGACTTCATGCTACTTTGGCTCTCAACATCAAACATATCACCATATATGGTGATTCCCAATTAATTGTATGACAAATCACAAGATCATATCAAACTAAACAAGATAAATTATCTCAATATAGTAATCTCACCTTATCTTTATTAAAACAATTTACATCATTTTCAATCGACACTATTCCAAGGAAAGATAATCAACATGCAGATGCAATGGTAAGCATAGCTTCCCTTATATCCCCTATTGATTCACTTGATGAATATCTCTTAATCATTCATAACCTCAAAACACCCGTAATAGATGAGGTTGCACCCTTGGATGCTGACCTCTATTGTAACACAAATTTTGATGAATGGTTCTCCCATATATTTTATTATTTGCGTGACGTCACCATTCCTAACTCAAAATCTAAAAATGCGTAAGTTTGATTACGCAAACTCATGATGCGTTAGATCATTATATCTAATATCTTATATAGATGAAGCTATAATGGTGTTTTTCTCTGATGTCTCAGTAATTTAGAGATCTCGATAGCTTTAGAAGAAGCTCACCCCTGTGCTTGTGGAGGGCACTTTGGAGAAAAATCATTGGTACAAAATTTTTTATGTATGGGGTACTACTAGCAATGCATGGAACAAGATTCCTTCACTTATGTTAGGAAATGCTCACAATGTCAACAACACAAGCATTTAATCTGAGCACCTGTCGAGGAAATTTGAGCCCAAGTTTCACCTTGGCCATTTTCTATTTGGGGCTTGGACCTAATTGGTAAAATTTCTCCACCTTCTTCTCAAGGAAATACTTTAATCATCACCACTACTGATTACTTTACAAAGTGGGTTGAAGTTATTCTATTATAATCCATGACTGCTGAAGTAATCTATCATTTCATAGAAGATAATATCATCTCTCGATTTGGTATACCTTCCTCCTTAGTTTCTGATAAGGGTACACCATTTAAGAACAAGGATGTGAAGAAATTCCTCAAAAAATATTATATCCAACATCACTTTGCTATGCCTTACTATCCTCAATTGAATGACCATGCAGAAGATTCAAATAAGATAATTAGATTAATTCTATGGAAAACTGTTAACAAAATTCAAAAAGACTGGCATACTAAACTCTCATACACATTATGACTTATAGAACAAGTATTGGAATGGCTACTGGAACTACACCATATAATCTTGTCTATGGCACCTACATGATAATGCCTTTAGAGCTAGAAATTACTTCCTTGCAAGTATCCCTAAAGGACATTCTTGATGATGATATGGAATGAGAGAAGAGATTACAAGAACTTGAGATGCTTGACGAGAAGTATATCAACACTCTTAAGCATCTTAAATCCCATCAGAAGAGTATTCAACAATTGTACAATGAGCATGTTGACAATACATCATTGATTCGACTTTGGAGATTTGGTACTATATGAGAATTAATGTAATGTGAATGCACCTCCTGGAGAAAAAGGAAAATTCATCCCTAATTGGCTTGGACTGTATGTTATTACTAAGCCTTTGGATTAGGAGTGTATAAATTAGCTAATGAATAAGGTACACCACTTAGAGAACCTATTAATGTTGTGCATCTCAGAAAATTCTATGCTTAAGATTGCATGTTAGATGTTACTTCATAAAGAAATTTTGTTAGTATAGTCAAGTTTAGCTTCAATTTTGACAAGATAGATTATTTTATCTTAATTCATTTAACATACAATCTTTTTCGGTTAATCATTGTCATATCTGGCTTAAACATGCTTTATTAGGATCAACTTTACATTAACTAAATATAGCATAGCATTATACTTATGTGTGAAATTTATTGATCATTGTTGGTTTTACTAAGCATTCTACAAAGAGTTGATTAATTTATATCACATTAGCAATAATTACATTTCCACATAATTATTAACATTTGTCACTAGTTGAATATTTATAAATCACAGGTGATAAATCAATAACATTATAGCATTAAGAGAAAATATAATATATATATATGCATCAGTTTGAATATACATCAAAGTCGACTATCCTGTACATCAAAATGGGATTTTATAATACATAAGATACATCACATATCTGAACCTTGATAATCGATCCCCTTAGGACCTGGTGGTGTGTGTGTGATGGAGGGCTAGCCATGTGTGGGCACAGACCATGAATGACTCCTAGAGGCACTTTCATGATTGTAGACCCCTGAAATCACCTCTAAGCCCCATCACCTTGCCTTGTGACTCCATGTACATCTAGTGGAACTAGTCTCTCTCTGAGTGAGCTTTGTCCCTCTTTGCTCTCACCCAATCCAACTCGGTAAGTAAGACCTAAGTTATGACATGACCCATCTCGGATGAAGGTACTACTACACATCCTGATCTTGTTGTGTCTAGAGCTCAGCCTCTGCATGCTCGGCTCTATAGATCTCATAGTCTCTTTCCTCTATAGCATGATCTAAGGTAGCCTCCATAGAAACTCTATATCTCATAAGAGGCATAAATAACTCTACATGTCACCCTGTAGAGTGTTCTAATGAATACTCAATCCATACTCGCTACTCAACCACAGAAGTAGGAACTATCTCTGCTATAACGCGACTCACAAAATTGCACCATGTGTTTTTACCACCTACAAAAATAAAGGCAATGAAATCATCAATATCTTGAACCATCATATATATAACATCATAAACAATCATCAACACAACATATCAACATAATAATATATTACCTGTATTGCCATCCTAGTGCAGGGGCACCAATTGAACAACTTTGGTTTTATATGGTTTAATGTTTAGTTTAGAGAGTTTTGTCATGTTTTGAGTCATTTTTGTCTTCAATAAGGTCTAAATAGACCATTCACAATGTAATAAGGTCAATATGGACTAGTTCTTGGGTTTTTGAGTCTTGTTTTGTCAAATAATGTTAAACAATGTAAGAGTTGCATTGCAACATAACAAGTAATGTATTTGGAAAGGGATTCAAATGGTCATATAGTTTGAATGGTAGTTGTAGACCATTGAGAATAGTGGGAAAAATGTTGAAATATCCTCCCATACCTTGAGGAGGGGTTGTTGAAGAAGTTTTGAAGAATAAATTTGAATGAAAAGCTCTATTTTCTATTATTTTTTCTGCAAAATTGTTGTTCCAAGCCATGGTACTCCGTTGTACAGCACTATCAAGGTCTACAAGTTGGTGAATGTGATAGAGGGGTGAGTTGTCTTTGTTTTGAACTTGATTTGGAGGAAAACCATCAAGTTTGGAGAAAGATATAATGCTTTGTCTGAAAACTATTTAGAAACCCTGAACAAGGGTTTGAGGACTTGAAAATGTGTTTTTAACTCATTCCACCTATTGTGTACCCTGTGGCTTGATGGAATGAGTCTATTAGGTTATATTATGATAGTAAGTCATGAGTCTTGAGCAGGAAGAATCAATTGGATGAGTTATTTGTGTTGTCCTATAGAGTTCTGAGTGAATTAGTGTGTGAAATTGGTGGTTTTGTGCCAGGGTTTGAGGAAATAGTGATGGAAAAGGTTGGATAATGGTGTTTTGAGCATGTGAAGGTGTATTTGAATGTTTTTGAAGCATTGGCCAAGATGGTGGAGGCTTGGAACATGGATTTTCAATAAACCCTTGGAGTATTTAGCCTAAAAGTGAGGGTTTCTTAGTTTACTATCTAAATGGTCATATCACTTGAGTATGAACATGGATTTGGAAGTTTTGTAACCTATATAAGGATTTTTTATTGAGTTTTAGGGTTAATTAGGTGTTTTGAGGGCACTTTCTTTGTAAAAGAGGCCTAATTGGCCTAGTTGCAAAAAGGGTCTGTCACAGTTTTGAGGCATTTTGTTCTAAGTAACCCATGTCTATTTTGAGATATGTTAACAAGCTACCAAAAGGGTACTCTAAACTATTTTTTTCCCTAAGATTGTGCCAAATGTGAAGGATCTGCTCTGACAAAACATTTTGGAGGGCTAAAAGACTAGAAGCCTAGTTGTGAAGGAGGTACTAAGAATCATTGGTTTGGGTGAGAGGTGAGTGTTTGTTTTGGTTGAGATTGGGTCTCCAAGGAATAATAAGGTCCTAGACAACCTTGGTTAAGTTAGGAGAGTGGAAACTCTTGTTGGTACCTTGTGAAGATAGTTTGTGAAATTAGAAGAAGTTGCTTGTGTGAAGCCCATTGTTGTAAAATATGGTATCAATAGTCTGACTACCTCCTAGCACTGCATCAAAGTGGTATCAGATCTATTAAGGGAGATTGGTTGAAGGTTGCATAGAAGAAGGTTGAAACTTGAAGAGTCAAGATGCCTCCTAAGAATAGTGGCACTGCTAGAGAGTTGTAGGAGTTAAAGGAGAGACATGCTAAGTTGTTGGAGTCTCGTAATGTTGTTTTAGCAAGACTTGCTACCCTGGAGTCAAATCAGAGAAGAGGTGTTGCATTAGATGAGGAGAGTGATGAAGATGAAGGGGAAGAGTTTCAAGAAGCAGAGAATGAGGAAGAACAGTTGGACCCTGAGGAGCAGAAGTTTACAAGGCTATTGAGATCAATCCAAGGTGATAAACATAAGGTAAAAGGTGATTTGCCTATTGTAGACACCTAAAAATGTCTTTTACCATCAAACTGACTCCTGACATCCCTAAACACACCAATTTCCCTTCTATTCAATTAATTAAATATTTGTTTAATTAATTATCCCTACATCACCCAATTTTCTATCCTTTTATCCCCAAAATTGAATTAATTTCATTAATTCAATAGTCCAAACCTTAGCCAATTGATTTAATAAATATGCAATATTTATTTAATTAATTTCCCCCTTTTCACTAAATCTAATTAATTAGCTAAACCATGTTTAACTAATTAATTCAACCTATTAATTGATCTATCCCTACCCTAGATAATTAAATAGCTATTATTTAATTGCCTACCCTATCCTACCTCCCCCTAGCCCTAGGATTAATTAAATAAAACCTATGTTTAATTAATCCTAACCTCTCATTTGGGTGGTCAAACCTAGTTTAACACCCTTCCCCACATCCTCCAAATAAAAAATTGAAATAAATTAACATAAGTCAATTTTTTATTTTAAAACATCCCACATCACAATTAATTCTTCTTACAACCCCTTACCTCACCCATACTCATTTATTTCCACTTATCCCCAAATGAATTTTTAATTCATTTTACATTCCCCATATGAATCTTTAATTCAAAAATAATCCCTCACACCCATACTCATTTAATAACCCCTTTTCCCAAAATAAATAAAAAATTTACTTTTATTCCTAGCCCTCCGTTCCTCCAAGATCAAATCTAGGCCCTCCACATCACTTTTATCCTCCACCATTGATCTTCCAAATCAATCTCCACCCTTGGATCAAAATCCCTTCCAAAAATCTATAAATACAACATCTCTCAACCCATTTGAGGATCGAAGTCTTAAGTAATGTTAGCATGTCCAAATATCCATTGAGCTAATTAGTGAGTTGCAATTAGAGTAATAGCATTTCACATTTGAATCATATTCTAGGGATTCTCATGTCTTAGGAAGCTTTTTGGGTGCAAGTTTCCTCTCCCTTGATGAGATTGGGTCTTCTTGTTGAGGTATACCTATTTGTTTTGTTATGTATTTTAGTTTGTGTTGCTAACTCAATTTGATTTCCTAATCTACATTGGCATGCCCGGTGGGACTCACAAGGTCCGAATCTAATCAGTTTTTGTGAGTTTTTGTGTTGTAGACATGTTTTTACAGGTGCAGCACTATCCTACCCGTGTAGTGGTGCTATATCTGGCACATTTTAGTGCTATCTTATGTTTTAGTGCTATTTTGTGCAGCACATTTCTTACTTAATGCTCACTCATGTGTCCATTTTAGCCATGTTCTTCCTGCTGTTTCTTTTTGGCTAATTGCTCTCTGTTTTGTAGGAATATTGAAAGAAAAGAAGGGGAGGTTATGCCAAAAATTTTCTAAAATCCAAACATATTTTTTGGTTATCATTTTGTCTTGTTTTTCTCATCTGTTATACTAACAAGGCTAACAAGACCTCAATGGTGATGTCTGACCCTTTGTGTTGTTCAAGAAAAAGACGTTTGTTTGCAGGATAGACACTTTCAAGCTTGTATCGGCACTATTGGGGCCCAGATTGGTGCTATCTTTACACTATGACCAGACTGCTTTACAAATTGTGTAGTAGAGCCTTCTTAGTCTCATTTTAGCATTATTACCTGTTTTAGTGCTTTCTGTATATTATATTAGCGCTATGTAATTTTGTGGCACTTTCTGTATAATTCTGAAGCACAAAATTGTATATTAGCGCCTTCTGGGTCCTATATTAGTGCCTATTTCAGAATTGGTGCCATTTCATGTAGAGTGTCAGGTAGTCTGTCAATGTCTGTCAAGTAGCGCCATTATCTATCCACAATGGCGCGATTAGGACTCTGTTTTAGCGCTATTTCTGAAACTGACTTTGCTGTCTGTGTAGGTACTGACAAGTGTTTTGCAGGTCATCCACATTATCTTACGAACACTAACAAGTTTTTGTAGGGTGTTGTTAGATTAGCAAACATTTCATTTGGAAATTTAAAATGAACCCTTGCATGCTAGTTTACACAACATTTCAATTTGGTGTTATAAAAATTGATCAACAAAACAAACAAATCTTTGCGTGTGTGTGTGTGTCAAACATTTGAATTTGGTGTTATAAAATTCACAAATTGTGTGCCAACAACTATCAAAACATTTCAACTTTGGGCTTTAAAAAGAACCACAAATTGCATCAATCAAATCATTGGATTAAAAAGAACAACAATCTGCATTCTTCACTCATATAATCAAGAAAACCAAGTTAATTTGTGTGAAGTGCTTTTGTGATTTGTGTTTGTAATGTGAAAGGTGTATGCTCTTCCCTCGCACCATTTGGTGACCTTGGGAATCAAAAGCTTCTCACAACACTTACATTAATCACCCCTAACATAATCTAAAGAATTAAAATGAACCATGTTTAGTGTGATGCAAGTACAAGGAATATGTATGCTCTCCCCTCGCATCTTCATATGAACTTGGGGATCAAAAGTATTTTTGTGGTTGTATTGATTTTGTTAATCCTTAGAGGGCCTACCACCCCGCTTTGCAAGGTGGGAACGACCCAAGCGGCAACACGCTAAAGCCAAGCTCTTTCAAGCCACTATATAAAATAAGGTGTTTGGGACGAAAGTCACAAGCAACAGGTGTTGTTTTGTTATACCGACAACCAACCTCCCCCAAAACCCTCCAAGGGGTAACCCTTGGAGGCTGGGAGACTCCATAATGGAGAGTAGCATTGTTGCATGTATAACCACCTGAATGAAAACACTTACTAAGAACCATTGTTTAGCAAGCCAAAATCCTTCTATTTGTTGACGTAGAAGGGAAACCTTTGAAGCGGCCCCGATTCATGAGGTTCTTAGCTGAGGTAGCAGGGATAATTTAAAGGTTTGGTGAGGGACAAGCCTTATAAGAAACCTAGATCTTGGTATGCGTGAGAAGTGTGTGCAATTGCAAGGAGGAGCCAGTGCTACCAAGATCCTGGAGCTACCCGCTTTCAATAGGCGCAGCTAGGGGATTCAACAAATACTGTCATATCTTTGCCTTAGGTTGTGCAAAGTTCTTGTTTAACAAAATCACATGTCATTTCACAAACAAAAAATCTTAGTTATTGTGTGTTCATGTGCTTAATTATGTGTTAATGTGCTTAAATTATTTTCAAAAAACTTGCCAATAGACATTGAAAACTATTTGATCAAATCTCAATCAAAACAAATCCAAATTTAGCTATCAAAATCTATCTTTTTTAGGACCTTGACCAACACTGCCCTGTATTAGCGCCATCTCTGTCTGATTTTGGCACCATTTCACCTGTGTATTGGTGTTATTTTTAGATTGACTTGCCTGAGACTAAGACACATTCAGTTGTGATCTTCACCATCTGCTCTGCCAATCCATATTCACCTTCCAAAAATCTGACAACAGTCCACCCATTTTCTTCTCAAAATTTTCCATATCATACCTTCACTTTGACCTTAGAGGATTAATCACTATCATTGTTGGACCCTTTGCTATATCAAAACTACCTCATTTCATATCCACTCATCTTCATTGATCTTTGCATACCTTTTTGGACAATAACAAAAATCATTGTCACAAGAAATCATTCCAAAATCCTAAAAACACATCCAAAATCTTCCAAAATCAAAACACCCATCAAAAAATCACCAATCAAAAAACTCGTCATCCCTTTGAGCTAAAGCTAGATCTAGATTTCATCCTACACATCATATCTTGCTTGGAGAGTCAATAGTCTACCTTCCAAGTGAAATAATCACCCTTCTTTGCATAAGGTCATTAGTCTACCCCAAACAAAGAAAAACATCCATTAGTGTGACACAAATCTAGATCTTACCTAAGCTCAATTTGTTGACCATCAAATCCTTTTGAAAAAACATCATCCTAATCTCTCATATCAAACATCAAAATCAAATATCAACACATCTATTCAAAACAAACATCATCCATCACCTACCTTTTGGTCCCAAATTGTGTAAAAAGTCAATACCATCCACTCATACCACCCTTAGATTAATGCCTTAGAAAGACATCAAAATCGCCACATCCTCTCTTCTACTCCATCTCACTACCACATTCATCTTTGGGTCCAACAATTTAATCCAAATTCTCTAAGGTCTCCATCCCCATTTCACCCCATCTCCAAAATCAAATCCATACACTTGCATGCCCATAACTAGATCACAACACAAGAAAAACCAAGAAATGGCAGAATCTGGACAATATGGCAGCATAGGAATGCCTAACACCAACAGCAACAACATACCCATCAATCAAACATACAACCCACCTACGTACTCTTACATCCCCCCATATAATCCCAATGAAAATCCTCTCCATTTCTTACAACAACAACCACCACCACCACCACCACAAAACATCCCCACCATATCCCAAGATGATCTAAATGTCTTGACCTTCACACAAGACACTGATAACATGGACATGCTTGACAAAGTCCTAAGGTCAGATCCAAATAGATTTCTTGATTATCTCCTCAAAATTAGTGCCCAACCACCCCATAACACAACCTCATCACAACCATCCACCTCTAACACCATTCGTACCACATCAAACACCCAACCAATCATCTCTCAAACGTCAACACCCACCATATCTACCACCTCCACAACCTCTACCGCTACCACATCTACAATCCCCACAAGTGCCTCCTCCCAACCCGTCATCACCTCCACTACCACAGCTACCATAAACCCTTCCGTCCCACAAATCACTTTGGGCATACAAGGGAATACCACGCATGCAAGTACCTCCACGAGTGTGCCTCCACCCAACCCTCAAACTGTTGCTTACCTAAGACAATTATTCTCACAACCACCTCACAATGCGTCCAACCCATCCAACGTCCACCTATCCAACGTCAATCCATCCAATGTAACATATCGACATAACCCCATAACCTCACCAACACAACATCAAACCAATCCCCAAAAACCACCACATATTCTCCAACAACTCCACGCATATC
This sequence comes from Cunninghamia lanceolata, assembly GCA_027924645.1. NCBI lineage: Eukaryota > Viridiplantae > Streptophyta > Pinopsida > Cupressales > Cupressaceae > Cunninghamia > Cunninghamia lanceolata. The sequence continues at coordinate 16,309,544 of BSBN01000193.1, forward strand.
AACAACATCAGGCACAAATCAACAAAAACACCAACCCGCAGTACCAAAACCTCAACCAAACATATCTCCAAAATCTCACCAATCAACAGGCCTACACACTCCAACCACAACCACCATAAGATCTCACAAATGTTGTACAGGCCTTGATCCAAAAGGTAGACGACATGCAAACTGGGGGCAAGTGCAAGCACTATTCCTTTGAGGACATTTGCCCCTATCCATTTGATCACACATTAGACATGCCCCTTTTCCCCAAGAACTTTGAGACGCCTAAATTTGATAAATACAAGGGAAAGGGAGACCCTAGGGATCATCTTAGGGAGTTTTACCTCTCTTGCTTAGAAGTCTCAAATAACGATACATATCTTATGAGACTCTTTCCAAGAAGCCTCGGTGGTCAAGCCGCTGAATGGTTTGCACATCTACCCCCAGGCATTAGGTCTTTTCCTAAGCTCGCGGAGAAATTCGTTAACCATTTCTCCTACAACTTTGAACATGAGATATCTATGACCGACCTTTGCAACACAAAACAGAAAAGTAGAGAATCCTTCGCTTCCTTCTTGCATAGGTGGAGAAGCTTAGCAAGCAAACTCCCATGGCCAATCCCTAAAAACAACTCGTCACCATGTTTGTGACCAACCTCAATCAGGAAATACAGTTTCATTTACAAATCCTTTGTGTGTCTACCTTTGAAGAGGTCATCGACAAAGGTACCACCATCGAATGGGCCCTCATCGCCAAGGGCTCCATCAAATTGTTTGATTACAAATCCAACAACAACAACAACAACAAACACCATATCAACACCCCTAATACAAACAACAACGCCAACATGCAATCAAATGACAAGTCATGCTACTGGGGGAAGAACAAGAACACTTTGAACGATGGGGTCACCAATGTGAAAGCTGTCCAACATGTGCAGAATCAAACACCTGCACATACCTATGCCACCAATGTAAATAACCAAAGGGGGCAAACTAAACCACGTAAACCTCGAAGACAATTTACACCCTTAGGGGAACCCATCGAGGACATCCTCGACAGATGTCTCAAGAAAGGTTTGATCACACTCCCACCTATTAGACCCCGTCAAGAGAATGAGCTCAAAGCCGCATGGTACAATGAGAATGACTATTGTGAATACCACTGCATTGCGGGTCATAAAACCGCTGACTGCATGCAACTAAAGCATTGCATCCAAAACCTTATAGATCAAAATCAAGTCAGCCTCAATCAAAGCACCCAACCATCGCCAAACACCAATCTCAGAGCTTACAAGGATCCACTGCCCAACCATAATAAAGCCTCCTCATCCAATCAAGCATACAACATCACCCCACCACCTGCATCCTATGACTCTATCGTAGGGCGGATAGAACCATCATCTCACCATGTCAATACAATCACCATTCGGGCACAAGCACCCGATTGCACTGTCACAACTCGTCGTGGCCGTGTATCTATCCGTACAACACCTACCACTGAACAAACACCTGCATCCACATCTGATCCCATACCCCCTCATCCAACCACACGTCCATCACCTACCAATCAGTATAACCTCCTAGAACATCTAGGAAAGACCCCTGCACAAATATCCATACTTGAGTTGCTCCGCACATCCCCCCTTCACAAAGACGTCCTTGACAAAGCACTCTTGGAAACTCAAGTTCCCACCAACTTGAATGTAACCCAATTCCAAGCCATGGTAGGACATATCGCTGCACCTCACCATCTCACATTTTCAGAAAAAGACCTTCCTACTTCTAAACACCTACACAATGACGCCTTACACATCGAAGTCCGTATCCATAAACACATAATCAAAAGAGTCTTAATAGATGGTGGCTCCGGCCTAAACATATGCACTATTAAACTATTAAAACACTTGGGGTACTCTAATGTGGTTCTAGACACCAGTGAGTGCATCACAATCAAAGGCTATGATGACACCAAATGGCTCTCTGAAGGCACCATTAAGCTTCCTATTCAAGTAGGATAGAAAATACTAGAAACAAAATGTCAGGTCCTTGATCTTGACCTCCCCTACAACATTCTTCTTAGCTGACCATGGATCCATGCCATGCAAGCCGTCCCATCCATATTCCATCAATGCCTCAAGTTCCCTCACAACGGCACAGAAGTAACAGTCTATGCCGATCCTCGCCCCTTCCAATACTGCAATTTCTTGGAAGGCCACAACCACACCTTCTGCCCATACAACAAAGCCACCACTAAAGCCAATCCAACAACATCAACCTCATACATCAACCCCACAAACATTGCCACCACTTCATCCCAAGCACCTCCACCACCTGAGGTCAAGATCAAGCTCAGCGACATGGGATGTGGGGAATATGACCTATACAGTACCTTTTGTGTAGGCACATTACCCAATCCTAAAACCTTTGGCATCCCAAAGAAAGAAGCAGCCAACATAGTCATCATCAAGTGCAAACCATCACCCATCTTTGAAAAGAAATATCTCCTCGATTAGGATGTGCTTGAAGATATCTCATCATGGCTATATAAAGATGAAGAACCTAAGCAAGAAGCCCCAACCATCCCAATGGAAATCTATGGTAAAGGGTCTGAAATTATCAAAAGCATGGGTTACAAAGGACAAGGTGGTATAGGCCTTCATGAACAGAAGATTGTGGAACCACTGCAAGCGACAAGAAATCCTTATACTCAAGGGTTAGGATACGGTCAATCACAATGTATCCTCACTACCGGTGAATGTATCTTAGCCGAGGTCACTACGGTCTCCTTGGAAGTCGACAACATCAATGAAATGGGCCTTCAAGACTCCTTTAGTGACTTTGTCGATTTCTTCGACTCATCCATTTGCACCATCTACTCACTCACCACTCTCATCTCATTATCCAATGACTTACCATTGGTATACCCTGACCTCATTGACTGGGACCAACGAGGACCTCCTGTCTTTGACATAGCACCTAATGATGAGGCCATCGCTGAAATGATGGGGGTTAGAGATCACTTCCCCTTGGGAGATCACAGAGCAGGATACATCATGATACTTGATACGCATGCCTATTTCAGGAAGATAACCCCTACTTCCAGTCATAAAAACATAAAAATCAAAAATGGATTTGATGGTGAAAACCATTCTGTGGCAATTTCAGATCCCAAAAAAGTAAAAACAAAAGACGTATCTCCTAGTGAAAACCTCCACGAGGCGCTAGGAGATGGAAGCATGGGACTTTCTGAGATAGACAAGGTTTATCCAGATAGATCACCTATCTTAGTCGAGCCAGCCCAAGAGATGAATCTTGGGATAGAAGAAGAACCAAAAATCACTTTCAAGGCAGAATCTCTCAAGAAAAAACTTCTTGGCATTCTTCAAATGCCGAAATCATAATTTTGCATGGACCTATGCAGACATGCCAGGGCTAGATCCCGCGTTGGTTGTCCATCACCTTGCAGTACACTCTGATACAAAACCAGTAAAGTAGAAACTCAGAAAAATGAATCCTCAGGTGGCCCTCGTTGTCAAAGTAGAGCTAAAGAAACTACTAGATGTTGGGTTCATTGACCCAATTGATTATCCTAAATGGGTTTCCAACTTAGTACCAGTAGCCAAACCAGACGGCTAAATCCACTGCCGCACTGACTTCAAAGACCTCAACAAAGCCTGCCCAAAGGACGACTTCTCATTACCTAACATTGACATGATAGTAGACCTCACGGTAGGACACAAGATTCTATCCTTAATGGATAGCTTTTCAGGGTATAACCAAATCTAGATCGCAAAAGAGGATCAACATAAGACAAATTTCATATGCCCATCGGGGACATACTACTGGGTCGTAATGCCATTTGGCCTAAAGAATGCCAGAGCTACATATCAAAGAGCTATGACTGTCATCTTCCATGACCTTTTTCACCACATCATGGAAGACTATGTGGATGACTTACTAGGGAAATCAAAGACAAGGGAGGAACACCTCAATGTATTGGCAAAAATCTTCGACCGCTTAGAGCAATACAATGTTTTCCTAAATCCAAAGAAGTGTGTCTTCAGAGTTACCTCCGGAAAACTCCTGGGATACATAGTCTCCAGAAGAGGAATCGAGGTAGACCTCGCAAAGGTCAAGGCCATCACTGAAATGCCTCCTCTGAAAACATTGAAATAGCTGAGAAGTCTGTAAGGAAAACTCTAGTCTATCTGTCAGTTCATTGCCCAACTTGCCGATAAATGCCAGCCATTCTAGCATCTACTCCAAAAAGATATAGCTTTTGTCTGGAACACTCAGTGTCAGGATGCCTTTGATCAACTAAAAGAATACCTGGCTAATCCCCCTGTTCTAACTCCACCAAGGCAAGGAGAACCCCTCCTACTATACATCTCCACAACAGAGATAGCTATCAGAGCTTTATTAGCATAGCACAATGAGCATGGAAAGGAAAGAGCCATCTATTACATCAGTCGTACTCTAATCTCCTATGAGCTCAACTATACACAAATTGAACGAGCATGTCTAGCCCTAGTCTTCACTTCACAAAAATTAAGACACTACATGCTCAATCACAAGACCAAGCTCATTGCCAAGATTGACCCATTGAAATATCTACTAAACAGAGCTGCTCTTACTGGGAGAATGGCAAAATGGGTCATGATTCTCACTGAATTTGACATTGAATACACTGAGAGAAAGGCCATCAAAGGACATGTTATAGCCGATCAGCTGGCTGAAGCACCCATTCTGGTAGAACATCCTACACTGGCAAAATTTCTTGATGAAGCTATCTTGACAATCACACCAGCCACAAAAACATGGAAGATGTACTTCGATGGATCGTACACACACAGAGGCTCGGGGGCAGGCATCCTATTTGTTATCCCTCAAGGCGACACCATCCCTAAGTGCTTCAAAATCACATTCCCATGTACCAATAACATGGCAGAATATGAGTCCCTCATCACAGGTCTCCACATGGCAATAAAATGGAAAATTAAGAACCTAACTATATATGGAGATTCTCAACTGGTCATCTGGCAGGTAAACAATGAATACAAGACCAAATATGATAAGCTCATGCCCTACAAAAAGATGGTCGATGATTTCAAAGACTACTTCAATAACATTCATTTTGAGAAAATCCCAAGGGTCAACAAAAAAGCTGCAGACGCCATGGCTACCATCAGATCTCTGGTCGACATGAAGAAAGACAACAAGAAATGTGAGTTCCTGATAGAAGAACTCCCCATCCCAGCATATGATGTTCCTCAATCAAAACTAGTGTGCGAAGTCATTGGTCCCCTGTCCCTGTGGTATCAAGAAACCTACCTATACCTCCACGATAATATCATCCCACCTAACCTATCCACCTCACAAAGAAAATCTTTCATCCGCCGAGCCTCCCGCTTCATCCTTGTAGGTGACACCCTATATAAAAGGAGTCTTGATAGCATGCTTCTATGATGTTTAGACTCTAGGGAAGCTGAGATGGCCTTGTAAGAGGTACACGTAGGCATTTGTGGGGCACATTCTAGTGGACCCGCTCTTTCTAAGAAGAGCCTGAGAACTGGATATTATTGACCAACCATGGACCCAGACACCTACCGGTTTATCAAAAAATGCCTACCATGTCAACAGCATGGCGATCTCATTCACGCACCAGCATAGGAGTTGCAACCCATCACAACATCATGGCCTTTCTCATAGTGGGGACTTGACCTCATAGGGAAAATACATCCCCCATCCTCCAATGGCCATAAGTTCATAATCACTGCTACCGAGTACTTCACAAAGTGGGTGGAAGCAATACCACTCACCTTCACCACCGGAACCCAGATAGCCAAATTCATCCTCCACTATATCATCTGCCACTATGGTATCCCTCATTCCATCGTCACCGACAATGGAAAGCCATTCAAGAACCAAGAAGTCAAAAAATTTGAAATCAAATACCACTTCTCCACCCCATATTACCCTCAAGGAAATGGTCAAGCTGAAGCTTCAAACAAAACCATCCTACGCATCCTAAAGAAGACAGTTAATGAAGCTAGCCGTGACTAGCACCTCCAACTCAACCCTGCCCTATGAGCCTATCGAACAAGCATCTACACCCCCACTGGAGCCACTCCATTTTCACTAGTATTTAGATCTGAAGCCATTTTACCTATTGAGGTCGAGCTCCCATCCCTATGAGTATCCCTGCAAAACATAATCTCTGATGAGGAATACAGAGTCGCAAGGTTGCATCAACTAGAACTATTGGATGAGAAATGCCTGAATGTGTTGAACCACCTGCAAGCATATCAAAACCGCCTCAGAAGAAGCTACAACAAGAGGATCAGAAACTAAAAATTTGAAGTAGGTGACCTTGTCCTTATGGAAAATTAGAAGAACCTACAAGAGAGTCCTAAGCAAGGAAAGTTTGAACCCAATTGGCTAGGACCTTATGTCATCACAGCTGACTATGGATCAGGAGCATATCAGCTTGCAACACCTGAGGGGCAGCCTTTGGATGAGCCGATGAACATCCTACATCTAAATAAATTTTATGCATAACCCATCCGGTACCCCAAGTCAAAAATAAAAAAAATAGAAAAATCAAAAAACCAAAAAAATCAAGAAAAAACCTGAGTGCAATAAAAACTTCCAACGGTGAAAATCACTTCGGTGACGTCTTGGATAAGTACCATGGTGTAAACTTGTTTTAGGCGCCATGCGTAGTGGCCGATTCTACCATCTAATAAGTCCTCTTTCCGTTAGAACACTCCAGATCGCACACATCCCATGGCTTGGAATTGAGAAACATTGAGTCCTATTGCCCAACCCACATTATCCCATCCCAAGGCTAACTCATGGAATGAGGATCCTTGTAAGCTCCCCTTTGTACAATACAAAATTAGAAATCCAAAAACAATACAAAATCAGAAAATCCAAAAACAATACAAAATCAGAAAATCCAAAAACAATACAGAAACACAGAAAATCCAAAAACAACACAATCCACTGCAAATCACCCCATACATCAATCTCCCTACAACTCGCAATCATCAAACATACATCAATCCTCACCATCACTAGATCATACCCACATCATCAAGTCTTACCAGAACTACATATTCATTTTGCCAGCATCTTGAAAGTACCTTAATCCCGTGGATACAAGGTATGTAGGCAGTCTGGAATATGAAGGATGTTTCCAGTACTCAGGTACCAAAGATGCACCCATCCAACCCATTTGGATGGTCCCCACTCACTGAGCTTGCTAGACCCACTATATGATACACACGCTAAGTATACACTTGAAGCTTGGTCCCTAACGCAAAAATCATCAATCAACATACCAACTATAATCCTACACCTAGCCAGACTATTCTTTCACCCATCTTTCAAAAATTCTCCAATCAAATCCAACTGATCTGTATCCTACAATATATCTTTCCCACAATGGACAAAAATCTATCATCCTATCAACATGTCTCTTGGCAAGAGCACACAAAGGCTATTTGTATCTTTTGATTGGTCTTTTTTATTATTGATTTTTATCTTTTGTCTCACTCTAAGTCATCTCCAAAGCTACCTTGATCCCATTATATCATGGTAAGTCGCGGACAACACCTGGAGTAGACATGGTCATTGTTTCTGTATGTTGTGCTTGTGGGTTAGTTCCATTACTCCAGGAATAGTATTCATATCTTGAAACCTGGGTCAGTTCTAGCATGATGTGTCCCATTTGCATATATAGGCATCAAAACCTTATATGTATTATTTGCACTCATCGCTATGAGTCCCCTTCCTAGGCTAGGCAAGATTATACTACCTTGGGCATGCATGAAATCAACCTATTATTTGTGGGTCTAGTCCATGCAATCGTGGGATATACATCATCACCTAGGTCATTTCATACCATTGTGAACTGTATCCTACATTGCTATAATAAACTAAGAAATGCTCTCAATTAGTCTTATGCAACTACTGTTACTAGCTCAAAATCATCATCCTAAACAACTATACCATCTGGGCCTAGATTTCGTAATCACCTAACCTATCCCCCCCATCTAAAACCCCCTCACTAATCCAACTTCCCCCATCCTACTCCCACTTAACACATCTTGAACCAAAATAAAACACCCCTCAATGACGTGGTGTCTTATGACCTAACAATCCTCTCGTCTCCCCACCCCCATCCTCTAGACGTTCCCAAACCTTTCTGATGCCCATCCACCCACCCTTATCCTCTCCCCACCTAGTCCCCTTTACCATAGCCCACCACTCAAGGTCAAACAAAGAACATCATGTGTATCAGGACTTGATTATCTCACATATCACCCACTTTGCATCTCACCTAGCATCTTCCATATCATCACATATCAGTTGTATTTTCATTTAGGTTCATTGTAATCATTTAATTTGAATATCATTTAGGTTCATTTTAATCATTTAATTTGCATTCCATTTAGGTTCATTTTAGAATCATTTAATTTGCATATCATTTAGGTTCATTTTAATCCTTTAAAATTGCATAGTCATTTAGGTTCATTTTAATCCTTTAAAATTGCATTTTCATTTAGGTTCATTTTAGAATCATTTAATTTGCATATCATTTAGGTTCATTTTAATCCTTTAAAGTTGCATATCATTTAGGTTCATTTTAGAATCATGAAAGTTGCATTCCATTTAGGATCATATAGAATCATTTAATTTGCATAATCATTTAGGTTCATTTTAGAATCATTAAAATTGCATAATCATTTAGGTTCATTTTAGAATCATTAAAATTGCATAATCATCTAGGTTCATTTAGAATCATTTAATTTGCATAATCATTACGTTCATTTAATAAATCATCACATTTACACTCCATTCCATATATCATTGCATAAACACTAGTGACATTTTATAACTCATTACATGTCATAAATCAATAAACATTTAGCTGCATATCCATATTTCATACATACGATGTGTTTATTTAGATAAACATACATCTCCATTGCATCACATTATACATCATATAGTCCATAGATCACAAAACCATACATATATCACAATAAATAAATCATCATTGCATCCATCATGTTATGTCAATAGGTGCATCCATTACATCAAAAACATAAATGCATAAACACAACGCATCTATAGCATATAAATCCATAAAGCATACTGCATCCATCAACATAGACATCATCATAATCATAAATAGAGAATCATAAACAAGCATATGACCATCAAAAAAACATCATATCATATATCATCATTACCAAAAATACATCGCTCATATATACATCAAAAAATATAATGTCCTGATACAATGTCTCTAAGGGCTAACATGATACAATATCACATAGAGGATCCTCTCTCTGACAGAGTCGGGGATCCTGACCCTGGTGGTGCCTGTGGCCCTACTGGTGGCTACGGCGATGGCTGTGGCTGTGGCTATACCTGCGCCTGTGGAACCTGCTGGGGCAAATGCAAGGGAGGAGGCATCATCTGTTGAATCAACTGAACAGATCTAGATCTGTGTGACCTAGATGCCCTCGACCCACTGACCTAGCTATAGCTCAGTGCCCACTGCTCTGCTGGCACTGTCACGTAATAAAGGCCTCGATAATACTCCACCTGCCCTTTGGTATCTACCAACTCCCCCTTTACCTAAGACATTTGCATCTGAGCCTGAGATAGCTGTGTCTACATCAATGTCAAAACTAGGGCTAGACCAGCCCCTGAAGCCTGCAAACTGCTCATAGTAGCCTCTACCTGTCGGGCTCTTGCAAGTGCCGCATCTTGCTCCCCTGTCAAAGTGACAATCTCACCCTGAGCTTAGGCTAGCTATGCCTATAATGCAGCCACCTGTCCATCTGCCCCATCCAATAAGGCCAATTCCCCCCGCAACTGAACCAACTCTACCTCTCAGCTCTCTAAAGCCTCATGTAGGCTCGCCACCTGTGCTCGTAAGGTCTCCATCTCCTCCTCCTCACCCCGAGGCTGCCAATGAGGTGTGAGCCTCTTAACCCCTGCCTCTCCAGCTATCCCTGAGGGGCCTACCTCTGCCTGCTACCCTGCTACCTGTGGTGGGGGTAGATCAACCCTATCCACCCTCGGCTGTCCCCCACGATGTCGAGGCCCTCTAGGCTGTCGCCCCACTCTAATCTTCACCTGCTGCTGGGGCACCTGTCCAGCTACTGTCGTCGCCAGCACATCCATCAGCTAACCATCCCGACCAACCAACCTCTCCTCTCCATCTACTCCAACCTCCACGAGGTCATCTCCAATGATCTCCTCCCCCTCCTCCAGGAAATCATCCCCCTCAAAGCCATCATCCCCATCATCTAAATCATCATCACCTGACCCCGCTGCCTCCTCCGCTGAGACTACCTCCTTTGCTTGGTCTGTAAACCAAGTCGGCCACCACATCTGCCACCATATGTCATATGCAGGAGTAGTGCCTGCATCAATGACCGTGCTCCCCCAATCCCACCATACTAGCCTTAAAGCTGCAAAGTCATCTAAAGCAACCTATGGCTGTATAGTTCCAGGCCAGAAGGGTGCATCTTGAGGGGTCTGAGAAAAAATGGCCATCTGCCGTGGAGTGTCCTGCCTCAATCCAAATTGTCGCATGACCCGTGAGGGTCGATACATCTCTATGGTGTGGTCTCCTTGACCCATTAGATATCGCTGCTGAAAAGTAAAAGGCATGTGCAAATCATCATCAGGCCATGGCTCCACTCCAATATACGATCATTAAGTCACTCGAATAACATCATCTAACATCCTCCTCCAATAACGAACCTGTCTAGTGTAGGTATACTCGGCATCCCGATACAAAAACACAAAGGCCTCAAATGGCCGCCGATAGTACCCACATGTCAGCCGAGTAACCATGATGTGCTCCCAAATCCACACATGTAGTAGAGTAACTCCAGCTGATAACGCTGAATCATGAAGATAAACAACTATATACAGCTCATGATACAGCTGCCCCAACATCACTGGCCCCCAGGCATACACGGTCTCAGCCCTGACCATCCCCTCAATCATCTCCCCCTAGCCAACTAGAAAAACCCTACCTCTCCTATCAGGCATCACCACACCACTAATCAAAGCACACAGGAATAAGGCAAAGGGATCTACACCCACAGCCAATGTCCCCTTGTAGCTCATCTCTCGACCATCTGCTAATAGCACAATGTGGTCCTCACCAAATACCCTGATCAGGGCCCTCCGTCCCCTCTTCATATCATACCTAACCCACCGGCCTCGAATAGGTAGCTTGAAGATGTGATAAACATCCTTAAGTGTGATGGTGATCTCCCAAGTCAGCAACAAAAAGGTACATGTCTGAACGGTACCGCTCCACAACTGCTGTCATCAGAGCTCAGTGAGCTCGTAGCACTGGCATCGATGCCATTGTCAGGAGCCCTAGCCTAGCCAGTCGGGCCCGCGTAGCATCATCAAACTGATCAAACAGTGCCATCACAAATGGTATGCGTCACTCCTGTGAATACACTATAAATGATGTCATATCCTGCATCCACAACTTTCTAGTCAGATATAGACCCTACCTTTTTTCTAAACCACCCCTTTTCTTCTAAAGTTGAATGCCCAAATCATTTGGTGCCAACGCACTCCATGCTTAGCATTGTTTTACAAATAGCGCTACTATTTCCTCTAAATGGCGCTATTATAAAGTATAGCGCCACTGCGCAATATACTTTGCACCACTCTAGAATATAGCACCACTGCGCACACTACTTAGAGCCATTTCATACAATGGCGTTACTCTGACACTTGGTGCTATTCTAAGGAATAGCGCCAATTCCCCATATTGCGCACATTCACAATATTGCGCTAATCCTTATTTTCGCGCTAAAACTAAGCATAGCGCCGCTATTCTAAATAGCGCTATTCCAGAATATAGCGCTACCATAACACATTTTTGGTGCTAAAACGCTAAAATCCCATTCTTCTAAAACATTGCGCTACTTCAGAAGATAGCGCTAAAACACCAGGCAAATAGCGACAAACCGCCCTAATGCTACCCTAGCGGATAGCACTAATCCAGAGGATTGCGTTAATCTGTCCTAAGCGATCTAACCCCAATTCCTAAACCCTAAAAAAGTGACAAAAATGAAAAAAATGGAAAAGTCAGGGTTAGACCCTACCTGGGGTCCAGCCTCCAGTGCCCAGCCAAACGATCGAAACCACTCAGAGATGTGTCGAAGTCACGGGAACTGGGGGTTGCGGTTTGCCATCTCTCCTTCGCTCCTTCTTCTCACAAGTCAAATGTGTGCAAATGTGGCACTCTTAGGGCCCACTTCTTCTAATATAGCATGCCATGTCATCCCCCACCCACCCTTTTTCCCCTCCAGGGTGCAGATCCCAACCTTTTTCCTTCATTTTTCTTCCTATCATCTTCTTTTTCCGTCGCCTATCCAAATTTCACTCCTGTCGCGTCCTTTCGAGAACTCGCCTGAAAAATTTTTATTTTTTCCACCGACCTCTCGAGGGGGTATCCCTTATCCATCTTATTCCTTCTCGGCAGCTGGGACATATTTTTCTTCGACATGATGCCACTTCCCTCTTAGGTCCTAACGCCATGTCAAAGAGGGGCAAATGTAGACACCTAAAAATGTCTTTTACCATCAAACTGACTCCTGACATCCCTAAACACACCAATTTCCCTTCTATTCAATTAATTAAATATTTGTTCAATTAATTAAATATTTGTTTAATTAATTATCCCTACATCACCCAATTTTCCATCCTTTTATCCCCAAAATTGAATTAATTTCATTAATTCAATAGTCCAAACCTTGGCCAATTGATTTAATAAATATGCAATATTTATTTAATCAATTTCCCCCTTTTCACTAAATCTAATTAATTAGCTAAACCATGTTTAACTAATTAATTCAGCCTATTAATTGACCTATCCCTACCCTAGATAATTAAATAGCTATTATTTAATTACCTACCCTAGCCTACCTCCTCCTAGCCCTAAGATTAATTAAATAAAACCTATGTTTAATTAATCCTAACCTCTCATTTGGGTGGTCAAACCTAGTTTAACACCCTTCCCCACATCCTCCAAATAAAAAATTGAAATAAATCCACATAAGTCAATTTTTTATTTTAAAACATCCCACATCACAATTAATTCTTCTTACAACCCCTTACCTCACCCATACTCATTTATTTCCACTTATCCCCAAATAAATTTTTAATTCATTTTACATTCCCCATATGAATCTTTAATTCAAAAATAATCCCTCACACCCATACTCATTTAATAACCCCTTTTCCCAAAATGAATAAAAGATTTACTTTTATTCCTAACCCTCCGTTCCTCCAAGATCAAATCTAGGCCCTCCACATCACTTTTATCCTCCACCATTGATCTTCCAAATCAATCTCCACCCTTGGATCAAAATCCCTTCCAAAAATCTATAAATACAACATCTCTCAACCCATTTGAGGATCGAAGTCTTAAGTAATGTTAGCATGTCCAAATATCCATTGAGCTAATTAGTGAGTTGCAATTAGAGTAATAGCATTTCACATTTGAATCATATTATAGGGATTATCATGTCTTAGGAAGCTTTTTGGGTACAAGTTTCCTCTCCCTTGATGAGATTGGGTCTTCTTGTTGAGGTATAACTATTTATTTTGTTATGCATTTTAGTTTGTGTTACTAACTCAATTTGATTTCCTAATCTACACCTATGTATGGTGGAAATTTAAATGATGAAGAGTTACTAGATTGGATTGCAACCATGGATAATCACTTTGAGTGTGAAGATGTACTTGATGAGAAGAAGGTAAAGATAGCAAAGACAAAACTCAAGGGACATACATTATTATGTTGGGATTATGAACAAGCTAAGAGGAGAAAGAGGGGTAAAGCAAAGATAGTTTCTTGGGACAGGATGGTTGCAAAGCTAAAGGGTAAGTTTCTTCCTAAGGATTTTGAAGTTCAATTGTATAAGAAAATCTGAGATATAAAACAAAAAGAATTAGATGTTAAAACTTATACTGATGAATTTTATAAGTTAAGCATAAGATCTGGTTGACAGGAGGATGAGGTTGAAAAAGTTGCTAGGTATCTGGGAGGTCTTAGATTTAACATTCAAGATGAATTGGTTGTGGCAAATCCAAGATCTGTAGAAGAATGTTTTCAGTTAGCAATTAGAGTGGAAGAAAAGTTAAAAAGAAGGCAAGATAAGAGTGTTAGAGGTAGAGATATCAATACAAGGGGCAGAGGATCTTTTCATACACCAAAACAGTCCTTTGAAGGACAAGAAGACACAAACAAAAACAAGGAACAAGTGGCAGATCAAAGAGGAGGGTTCAGAGGTCCAAGAGGTAGATTTGGTGGAGGAAGATGTTCCAATATTTTTTTAGGTAGATGCTACAATTGTAATCAGTTTGGACACCCAACTTTCAAGTTCCTTGATAAACAAGCCTCTAGTTCAAACATTGGTAAAAGGAGTAAACTAGTGCAAGAAGATGAATGTGAAAGTGTTGGTTCATCTAGTCTTCATGCAGCTCCTGAAGTTGGTGATACACTCATGGTGAGAAGGACCCTACTTAAGACCTCTAAAGAGAAGGAACCATTGCAAAGTAGAGCCCTATTCAGAACTTAATGCAAATGCAAGGATAAGGTATGCAAGGTAGTCATAGATTCAGGATCTACTGATAATATGGTGTCATGTGAAATGGTAGAGAAACTAAAGCTAATAAAAGTCCCTCGTGAAACTCCATATAGGGGTAAAAGTAAGAAACTCGGTCCACATGTAGGGGAAGTCACGTAGGGAAAAGAATTCCTGACAAGAATGGGCACCCGAAGCTAAACAAGTACCCGTTTAACTTCGAGTACGCATTATGTATCGAGTACCTATTTTTAAAGTGTATATATTTTTTTTAAAAACACCTGCGAGCTCATTTTCCTCCAGCAATGGCGACAGAGCAAAAAAGGTATGCATTGTTGAAGCCCCTACTAGCACAAATCTAGAGTTTTTTTTGCCCTGTCACCTCCTCCTGCCACCTCATCACTGCTGAGCTCCTCCAGGTTGGTTGTTTGTTAGTTTTTAACTTGTTTTTTATGTTTTTTTGTGATTGTAGGATTAAAATGAAAATTAGGGTTTCAGTAAAATTAGAGTTTTATATTTTTTTTTTGTGATTGTATGTTTTGATAAACCCTCAAACCATGTTGTACTGCAAACCCTAAAAACCTAAACTATAAACCCTAAAAAACTAAACTATAAACCCTAAAACTAAACAAGTGAAACTATAACTTGAAACTATAAACCCTAAAACTAAACTATAAACCCTAAAAATATAATCTTTATAAACCCTAAAACTATTAACAAAAGTATCTCTAAAATGTAGACCCAAGCTTCAAGATTTAACTCTGAGTTTTTTCCTCAACGTTTCGGATCATACTCCATGATCCATCATCAAATGGATCATGGAGTATGATCCGAAACATTGAGGAAAAAACTCACACATAGTTAAATCTTGAAGCTTGGGTCTACATTTATTATGGACTGTGGCAATATGATGTCTATCATATCTCTAAAATTGCTAATTTATATACTTGAGTTTAGTTTATTTGAAAATTCAGCTACACCAAATTCATATAGGCATCCACCTTCTCCACTGCATAACCATGAACTATCCTCCATTATGTCACACATAATAACTTATGACATAGATCAATGTTCTAAGTTTGCATGCTAAACATGTAGGGTTCTTTACAAATGCATGATGTACATGTTGGAAATAATGCAGATAACTGAGAGGGGGGTTGAATCAGTTATCTTATAACTTTTCTATTTTTCTTTTCTTTACTTATCATCCAAAGAAAGACAATCATAAGAGCTGAAAAAGAAATTAACACATGACACAAGAATTTTTACGTGGAAACCCTATTAAGGGAAAAAACATGGGGTGACTAACCCAAGATTGTATTCTCTGTTAAAAGAATAAAGAGTACAAATTTGGCACTTGCCAATTAGGGCTCATTGCCTGAGCACACTGCTCACAAAAGGCCTACTGCCTATAAGAGACTTATAATCTACAAATGCTTACAAATGATACCAAGGTGTTTGAACTAATGAACAACATCTATGCATGTAGGATTTTAGTTCTGGTTAGGTACAGTATACTAATCTGGCACATTTCATTCTTCCTCTGCTCAATATAACTTTCCTGTCACATTCTGGGCTTGAATTACTACCTTCACACTTGTCTCTATTTTCTTCGCACTTAACCATACATATTATCCACTTTGCACTCTTACAGGCTTGAATCCATCAGGTATATATATTTGCATCAAGGATTTCCAACAACTTGTTAGTCGGCAACAAGAACACTTAAGATATTTGCACGTTATTGATCTATCGGCTGAATCCATGCTTGATTAGTGATGCACATAAAAAATATAGGCATAGAAGTCATAAATCATGTTGGCCAACAATGTATAATATCACAAATTGTTTGATCAGAACCTTTTACACGTCTGGATTGAAGTCTGATACTCTATCGGTCAGTTCTTCCTCTGTCTGCTCTACCTGATTGGAACCCAACACTCATATGCTCATATCTTTTACATGGTTTACCATCGGAGGCTAAATCTCTGGAATACACTAGTCATATGACCCCTCTTGACTTATCCAAGTCCACAACTTACTGAGTTACACTATAAGAGAAATCTGGATCTAATTGTTAGACCTTGTTACATACTCTGTTCTTATTCACCAGACCAAAACAATCTTCAATCTATCTTCCGGTATAGGCATATTATGTACTGCGGATGTGTGGGATAGACTTTGTTGCCATCAATGACAACACTTATGAATCCACACAATGTCTCTTGCCAACAATCTCCCCCTTTGGCATTGATGGCAACACTTAGTGAAAAATGGCTAAGTGTCGCAGTGACTCCCCCTTTGCTTGTGCTCTATTTCTTGCATTATTTTACCGGAGCTCCCCCTTTACTGGATTCCTCATTTTTCACTACTCTTCACTTTTCCTTTGACATCAATGGCAAAGATCGGGTTCTGCAAACCAAAATTGTACAAAAAGTTTCCACATAAGGCTACATATGTACATATAATTCATATGATAAACTTACATATACTTGAGTATGTCTGCAAAAGTAGTCTTCAACTGTACAAACTCTGTGCCCCAACTCCTCTTCATCCTATCCAAAATGGATATGTGACCACTCAACAAAAATACATAAGCGTCTACCCTTCTTAACTCTACTAGATCACTGGTCTGGGCCATGGTCTGAGCTTCTATTAAGACCTCATGCATTGCCTCAAACTTAAGGATAATTATCCCTCTGAGTTCACCCATTCTATTCATTATGTTCTTCTTTTCTTTGCCTAGTCTCTTTATTTTGTTTATTATAACAATAGCCTGGCATGCTTGATTCATTAAAGAAGAGGAAAGAGGGTCAAAATTCTGAACTAGGCTTGACAGTTTTTCTTCTTGTTCTTTTACTTTCTCCTCAATGTCTTTTGTCACTTTAGGCCAAGTCGGAGAAAATTTGAATAGGTCCCCACTACCTTTGAGAGCATTTTCAAGGCTCTTTATTCCAATATCTAGAGTCCTCCTATCATTTGCAATAAGTCCTTGCACCTCAGTGAATCTTTTCCCCATAAACTCCTTCCGGACCTTTGCTTCTGCTGATTTCTCTAAAGATTCAAAATGAGTGTTAACAGAATTTACTAAGTTTTTCAAGTTACCGGATGGTGAGGCCAAAGGATCCTTTTGATAGGATGGCATGATCTTTTCCAATATCCAAGATGCACTTTCCAATAGCTCACAATTCTCCATATGTGATTTCAAGAGTTTCTCTTTTGCTTTGGCTTGAGCAAAAGATGCTATTTTCATTGTCTAAACCAGGGAGAGAGAGTCAAAATTCAGTGGTCCTTGAAATAGCTCAGGTTCATCCAGCTCCATCATTTCTTTGTCTAAGAAGTTCTACACTGTCTCTGCAGTGTCTCTTGTTGGTGATTGAGACTTCTTTCCTTTTGAGATATCAGAATAGTCATCATTAGTCTTTTCTGCTTGTTCTTCTTCTCTTCCCTTATCCTATTTTTCTTGAATCTTCTTTTCCTCTCTTCTACATTCCCCTTCATCTTTAGTGTCTGGAATGTTTGTCATAGCTGCAGTGGGATCCGAAGGAGAGATGTCACCTGTGTTTGTTGCTTCATCAACTTCCTCTACCAGAACAGAGGAGTCTAAGTCCTCAGAGATTTCTTCATTTATTTTCTTTAATCCTTCGACATCCTTGTCAGAAGGTTTTTCATTGATATCATTTAATCCTTCAACATCCATGGTAGAAAGTTCTTCATCTATTTCCTCTACAATAGGAAGATTGAATCTCTTCAAGGCATTCTGGAGGATATCTTTTGTTTTACTTGCTACTTAGTGAGTTTCTCCAAGCATGAGTTTGTTCATTCTCACCTTGCTCTGGAACTCATCCCTACAATCCTTGAAAATCATGCTCATTTGTTTTGGAGTGATGGAAGGATATATTCGCTTTTGCATTCTCTTTTCTTAGCTCAAGTACCTTTTCTAGGATCTTAGGAATCAATGATATAATTTCAATGAAAGCTTTATTGTAAATGATCAAGTACCTGACAGTAGCCTCTTCAAGTAATCTTTTATCATCCTCATTGCAGTCATCATAAAATTTTGTCACTGGTTGCAGATTTCCATCTATAGTGATGCCTTTGATTATATCATCAATTGATAAAGTGGGTTTTTCAACAAATTTCTCTGATTTCTCTTCTTCATTTCTGTTACTAGAGGACTTCTTAGATGGTCTTTGCTTCTTTACTTTCTTGATTTCTTCATCTGATTCAGTCTCTTCATCATTCTTTTGGCTCTTATAGGTTCTTGATGCTTTGGTCTTCATTCTCTTTTCTCCTTTGCCGGATGGCCTGACTTCCAATTTGGTAGATTTTGAGCTTCTACGGGTGCTACGAGTAGAGCTCTTAGAAGATCTAGTCTGGGAGGAGGTTTGCACTGGAACATTTTCTTTCTTTGCATCCTCTTTTTCTTTCTCAATCTTCTCTAATCTTTCTTTGTTTGCAGTGACAGCTTTTCTGGTAATGCCAAATTGCTCTGCCAGCTTTTCAACTTCTTTCCTCACCTTTCTTTTTATTTTAGGCTTTCTTAATTCAACATGCAATTTTAGGTGCAATTCCTCAAAAGTGCCAAATCTCTCTGACTAGGGGTCCTTGGGTTGACTCAGAAAATGTTGAATATGAGCCTCTAATATGTTTCCATCAACCTCATAGCCCATGGGCATTATCCAAACTATCCTTGGCTCAACTGCTTCTATTAGGCATTGATCAGTATCTACCATAAAGCAAACTGTCTTTGTACTTCTCCACTATTGATTTGGGAATTCTCTCTCTTGCTTGCATCAAGCTTTGGAAATTCTTGAAGTAACCCTAGAGAGCTATCTTTCGGGCTTGACCATCACCAAGTCCATACAAATAGTCCCTGATTTGAATGGCAACTGGTTTATCATTTGACTAGATTAGACCTCTTAATCCGAGTAGCTTATTCATGAAGTAGAAGAATAAACACAATATCAGACTGCCATATTTGAAGGTGTTTTTCTTGTCTTTTTTGATTTTCTCTAGATTTTCCATTAGTTGATTCAATAGGAGCTCACACAAATCATAGTCTGTATTATCTCTCAAGATTTGATATACAACATAAATTGCGGTGCTGGATACAGAGTTCTCCCTGATGGAGTGGTAAAATTTGAAGCCAATTATGATTGATGCAAACTTCACATCTAGATCAATGTTATCATCTATGGTCATTGCCCTCCTATCATATTTTGATCTAGTGGCTTCGGTTACTATTTGATTGTTCACAGCTTTGAGAGTAGGGAACCCACCGATTGAGTGCAATCCGGTTACAGCCATGATGGCATCTTTAGATATTTTAAATGGGCTCATCAACTACATAAAATTATCATGTATTCTGCTCAGGATATATCGGACCCATTCATCTTCTTCAAATGACGGGAATTGTATGTAGTGTGCAAAGTGTTTGTCACTTAGGGGTTTGAATTCCGTCTTAAGCTCAAAATTCTCATCACTTAGCTATTTACGATACAGTTCTATGAATTCTAGGTCTCCCAGTTCCTTGAGGTTTTTGTGAATGTAAACCCTAACATCCTCTACATGAAGAACACCATACGGAATATTGAAAAATGCACCTAGGGGATCGACTTCTAGAGACTTGAAAGGATGTTTCTTGAAAACTAGCCTTGGCCTCTCGGAAACATTGACAACCATAGGAGTACCCATTATAAACAACAAAAATTAGAGAGATTTGCACATAGAAATACCTCTTCACACCTTAGGGTTTGGAGCGACTGCCAGAATAGATTGTGCTTGGATTTGATCTTCAATTGATTTCGAATGGTCAGCTAGATTTCTTTTCAGAGCTCTTCTCTCTTCTTTGTGAGTGCAAAGTGTTGCAAGTGATGGATGAGAGGCCTTTTAACCTTGCCCAAAAACCTAATTTCCTTTTGTAATAAATGTACAACTTAAGTTATCCGGTTGCCCTGTTTTGAGAGAGATTTTCTTGAATCACTGCGAGGAACTTAGAATCATTGTCTGTGAGGATTGTCAACATATCTTCTTTTCTTCAATCATGCCATGGGTCCACAGATCAAAGCATTTCAATTTTAAATCATACCAGATTTGCCTGTGACATTCTGCTTTATCATATAGCTATCAAAACTGGATTAACTTGAGCGGTTATAGATCTTGCAAAACTCCATGCAGACCTTTCACATTTTGACTAAAGGTTATTTGGAGGATTTTCTGAGAACCCTTTAATCTACAGTGTCAGATGTTTACCCAATGTGCTGAATTTAGGCATTAACTGACTGGCTGGGGGAAATTATTTTTCTCTGTGACTCCCCCTGAGCCAGAGCTCACCTTTTTAGTTTCCGAAAGGAATATCAGCACTAGATTCCAGTGCGGATCCATCCCCAATATTCATTGTACTCCTTTTTACCAAAATCTTGCTCACCTCCTTTTAAACTTCATCCACATTTACTTTAACTTTGCCTTTATCTTGTTTCTGATCATGTTCCATATGACCTTTCCTATCCTGATTTCTACTTCTGCAGAATTTGGCAATATGACTGGATCTATTGCAATTGTAACACACAACATTTTTTTTCTTATTTGAATGATATCCTCTTGATCTGCACTCATTAGCCATATGTCCAATCCTATTGCACGCAAAGCATTTACCATTGAAAGAATTGTTCATTTGCATATTTTTGCATTCATGAGATTTGTGACCATACCTTTTGCAACTGAAACATTGACCGGAGAAGGATGAATTCAATTGATTCATTCTATTTCTGCACTGGATTTCTTTGTGACCAAATTTGTTGTAATTGAAGTAGTATCCATTAAAGGATGGATATCTTTGAGCATTTAGTTACCTTACCTGAGGTCTTCTAGGCATGTTTCTTTGATTTCCTGATCCAGAGTTCTTCTGAACGGATCCAGAGCTTTCACCTTTCTCATATCCCAAGCCATGCTTATCATCTACCCCTTTTTGGATTTCAAGAAGAACTTCAAGTTGGGTTGAGCTTATCTTGAACTTTTCTTTGTATTCATTTGCAGTTTGAAGATCTTGTTTAATAGTGTCTATCTGATTCTCAAATTGTTCTTCATTGTCTCTAGATTCTTCAAGTTCATATTCAAGATGCCTGATTATTCTGTCCATTTTATGGCAGTCCTCTATTTTCTCCTTGAGGGATTGTTTTAGATTATCTTCAATCTTTCTCTTTTCTTCAATTTCTTGGGTGAATCTCATAACCCCTGATTCTATTTCATGCCTTATCATAATGATTTCTTTTGACAGCTTCTCACATAGCTTTCTTTTCTCATTCAGATCTTCATTAGAATCATTGACTTCACTTTGATTGGCTAATTTTTGGAGTAGTTCCTTTCTCTTTTTCATAGAAATACTAAGTTTTTCTTTTAGCTCATTTATGAAATCATCAGCTTGTTTGAGTCTTTCTCTCAAATTATTGACTTCAGAGTGGGATTGTTCAAGATCATCTAGGGCAGATTGAAGTTGTTCCTTCATACTATATGCATCCATTGATATTCCCAGATCTTCCTCAAGTTGTTAGGCTTTGTTTAGAGGAACTTAGCTCTGATACCAATTGTTGGAAATAATGCAGATAACTGAGAGGGGGGGTGAATCAGTTATCTTATAAATTTTCTATTTTTCTTTTCTTTTCTTTACTTATCATTCAAAGCAAGACAATCATAAGAGTTGAAAAGGAAATTAACACATGACACAAGAATTTTTACGTGGAAACCTTGTTAAGGGAAAGACCACAGGGTGACTAACCCAAGATTGTATTCTCTGTTAAAAGAATAAAGAGTACAAATTTGGCACTTGCCAATTAGGGCTCACTACCTGAGCACACTGCTCACAAAAGGCCTACTGCCTACAAGAGACTTATAGTCTACAAATGCTTACAGATGATACCAAGGTGTTTGAACTGATGAAAAACATCTATGCATGCAGGATTTCAGTTCTGGTTAGGTACAGTATACTGATCTGGCACATTTCATTCTTCCTCTGCTCAATATCAATTTCCTGTCACATTCTGGGCTTGAATTATTTCCTTCGTACTTGTCTCTACTTTTCTTCACACTTAACCATACATATTATCCACTTCTCACTCTTACAGGCTTGAATCCATCAGGTATATATATCTGCATCAAGGATTTCCAACAACTTCTTAGTTGGCAACAAGAACACCTAAGATATTTGCAAGTTATTGATCTTTCAGCTGAATTCATGCTTGATTAGTGATGCACATAAAAAATATAGGCATAGAAGTCATAAATCATGTCGACCAACAATGTATAATATCACAAATTGTTTGATTAGAACCTTTTACATGTTTGGATTGAAGTCTGATATTCTGTCGGTCAGTTCTTCCTCTATCTGCTCTACCTGACTGGAACCCAACACTCAGATGCTCATATCTTTTACATGCTTTACCACCAGAGGCTAAATCTCAAAATACACTAGTCATATGACCCCTCTTGACTTATCCAAATTCACAACTTACTGAGTTACACTATTTGAGAGATCTGGATCTGATTGTCAGACCTTGTTACATACTCTATTCTTGTTCACCGGACCAAAATAATCTTCAATTTGTCTTCTGGTATAGGCATATTATGTACTGCGGATGTATGGGATAGACTTTGTTGCCATTAATGACAATACTTATGAAGCCACACAGTGTCTCTTGCCAACAGTACCTAGTCTCACTATCTATATCACATGGAATTTACATTGTATCATAATTGAACATCTAGTATATAATATTTCATCTAAGAATGAGTGTTTTTCAAGCACTCTATCTTCATAGTTGAAAGATCAACCACTTGCCTATCTTTTTCATAACCAACTCTATGTGCCACCAACTAGGTTAGAAACATATACATTACCTACTAGATCCTAAATACACACATCCACCATCAAAGCTCTCATAAACCAAGAATGACTCCTAATTGGGAGTCATGAGAAAAGGCTCTATAATCAATAAGCCATGAACCCTTGTGTGCATGCTTAAAAGGATGTACAAAAAAAGTATCACCAACATCATCATTGGAGGCCCTTGAGTCTATATCATCATCTATTTATGTTTCCTTGCCTTCTTCTCCTTGTAGTCTCTAGATGCTCCTAATATTTCCTTACTTCCAACGTTTGACATTAAATTTTCAATGAGACCAAGATCCCCCCATAGCCTTAGCATGCTTGTATTTTTTCATGTCCCTCTCTATATCCTTAGGATGAGTTCTCATAGACAAAAGATCATTGATGGAATTTAATTTTTACTACTTCATCTCCTTAGAAAGTGACAAACCTACCACATCATCAAGCTTCAACTTTGAGACATTGTTACTATTCACCATCATGAGATTACTCCAACTATTAGCAAAAGAATACAATAATTTTATGCACTGATCCTCCTCATCCATTTTCACATCTACAAATTCCAACTAGCTAAGTTGTTGAACTAATTTAGGTGCTTTGTTACTAAATCACCATCACCCATATTTAAAGAACAAATATTATTTTGTACGAAAATCTTGTTGACAAAGGAATTTGTCTAATACAAATTCCCTAACTTAACCTAAGGCTTCTTGCATTTTGTTTGTCCTAAAATATTTATAAACATTTAATTTTCAAGGCAAAGCCGAATGAGGCTCCTTGTCTTTCTTTCATCAACTTGCTAGTTTTCATCTTTTTGTGCTAAAATGTTTTTGGTCTAAACAACTACAATCCATAGATCTCTATCAAGTAAATCCTCCATCTTAAGATTCCAAAGGTCAAAGTTGGTTCCATTAAATCTCTCCGCCTCTATTCTAAAAGCACTTATCATCTGTATCTCCTAAAAATAGTTCATTGCAACAAAACTCCCACTCAAACAAAAATTAATATGAATTAGTCCTTAATTCTCCAATAGATCTAATAAGAGAGCTAGGCCCTGATGAAATGAATGAAAAAAAATCAAAGTATTCCTACTGGATCTTAAAAGAAGAGGGTTAAAGTTCTAATCTACACAAATTTTAGAAGAGTAATTACATAGAAAACATTTAGAAATTTGTATGAATAAATAATAGAAGGAGAGCTGTAGAAATCCTATTGGGTATATCTACTATCTAATCAAAATCCATAAATCTCTATATATTTAATGTCCTTGTCAAATCAAGTCCCATTGGTAGAAAATATAATACATTAAATTGTGTCCATGATGAAATGTAAAGTTTCAACAACCCAATCGTTTGAGCTTATTAATTTTCCAAAGTTGTAGGGGTTTTGACATAAAGAATAGATTAATAACAAAATAATCACTTATTATCTAAATTAATGATGGGGAGTGCACAGTGAAAGTGTACAACTAATCAAAATTGATCGGTCAGAGTCCGGTCTCAGCAATCTACTCTCCTTCTTTTGTTATCGGCCAAACATACCCTGTCGGCCACTTCAGAAACTATCCCGGCGATACACCAATGACTCTTCCTTCGGTATAACTTAGTGTTGTCGGTGTAGCCTCATTCTCATCAGGCTAATGCAGTGATGAGGACAACTCTTGACGTCGGTGAGACTTACCACCATCGGCGCATTAAATCTTCCATTGGCCGATGCACTGATACACTTGACTCAGTTTGACTTCGGCAGAACACCACGGTTTCGGTGGTACTCGGTCGTTAATTCTGGCGATACACCGATGCCACTATTGGCAAGAAAATCACTATCAGCTAGAACCCCAAAACTCACTCCACTAGTCCGAGACACACCGATGGCTCACTTGGAACTTTCTTCAACAAAATGACATAGAACTCACATTGATAGAAATCTCTCCGTCTCCTTATTTCGGTCAAACAACCATTGTCGTTCTGATGGTCGATTTACTCCCTGATGGTCCAAGTCTTACTGATGATGACCTCTGTGTCTCTCTGACTCTGTGGTTCATCTACTCTTTCAACTGAATCCTAGCACATGGGGATGCTAGGTAAACTACTGCATGAAACAACTTACCCAGACTTTCTACACTGTCTCACAGAACAACAAAAATGAAACATAACAAAATGGATCTATACATTGTGAAGCCATTCCACTTGTTCACGGCAGAAAACTACCACTGGAATGCCTCACACCAACATATTGCAACAATGGTATGCACAGAAAGAACTACACTTTGAACAAAAATCTATAGTTACATAATTTACAGTTACAGAAAATAGAAACTAGATTAACAGAACAGAATGATTTTATTCCTTCTCAGAATACCTCAAACATGCAGTTCAACAACAATGCACACTCACATTCACCACCTTCTCCAATGATTATTTGGTTCATTCCTCTGGTTGTTATCAACTCAACCTACCAGCAGTTGGAAAACCAACCGATGCAAACAGTTGGGAGACCAACCGATCCAAACTGCCTCAAACAGTCTACTACCCTGTTTTGGCACTATGTGATTACAATATAACAAAATTGTGTCTTAAGTCACTTTGGACTTAGAAAAATTGGTTCTAGGTCTTGAAGAACCTAGATACAAACTGAAATGACATGCATTGGTCAAATAGACCTTATTACAACACAAAACATGATTTTCTAGGTGCTCCTGCTGTAGGAGTCCGAACAACACTGAGAGGGGGGGGTGAATCAGTGTTGTGTAGATTTTTGCAACTTATTATAACTTTTAATTTACAAGACTCAGAAAGAGAAAGTCATCAATGAACTATTACACATATATGTACAAGTTTGATAATGAAAGTTATGAGTAGGACCACATAGAGATAAATCTTAACATAGAAGAAAAAACACACATAGAAGCATATCATTAACACAAGAATTACTGGAGTGGAAAACCCTCTCTGGGTAGAAAAACTACTCAAAACTACCTCACTGGCTTAACTGGAAAACATGCCTCACTGGCTACAATATGTATCTAGGAGCACCAACTCCAATACCAAACAGAAGCACCCACTTCCAACACTGATATACCTTATTGGTAAACAAATAGGTCTCACTGACCAACAAGCCTCACTGGCTAATACAAGGCCTCACTGGCATACTATGCCTCACTGGCAAACCAAATCACCAATAGATGTAATTAACAAATCAGAGGGATACTTTGATTCCATTCAATACAAAACATATATCTGTCAAATGCCCATTCTATTCAAAAACAATCTGACATCCGGATACACTCAACAACACTGCATACTCTGTATGTTTCATCTCTGTCTTACTAGACTCAATGTCTTTGTTCAATCAAATTCATGATTCATGCACCTGATTATCATTGCAATTGTATATTGTCTTTCTGATGATCTTGTCAATCTTTGTATTTGATTTTTATCCTGTCAGTTCATCATTCATCTGCACAATATCACTCACACACAAACCAATATACCTCAAACTTCATTATATACAAATTTAATGACCTTTCACATTCTCTCTTCTGCAACATTGCCTGCATAAAAACATCATGTATTTCTTCACTGCATCTATGAAGAATCTAAAAAGAAAAATAAAATCAATTTTTCTTTAATCTCATAACCATTCATTTTCTTCTTCTCCATCCTGCAAGAAAAAATAAAATCAATATTTCTCTACATAAGTCTTTTCATGTTCCTTAAAAAATCATTCTCCTTCTCTGCAAAAACACATTCCCAAACTCTTGATCTTCTCTGTAAATAAAAACTCTTGGATCTTCTTCATATTAGTCTTCAAAAACTTCTTCAAATTCAATCTGTAAAAAATAACTCTTCAATTTCCTTAACAAAAATCTCTTTCAAAACATGATCTCTATCAGCATAAAAAATCTTTCCACACTCCAATTTTATTTTCTCTGAAATTTCCTCATCAGATCATTTACCAAGATCTCACACAAAAACAATATCTTAAAAAAAAAACATCTTCAAGCTATATAAAAATGGCTCCCATTAAAAATAATGTCTTCAACTGTTCATATTCCCTGTATTGAAGACTCCTTTTCAAAAAAAATTTACTTAAAAAAACTCTTCACATTCTTTAAACACTTTCTCTCAAAAAACAATTTCCAAAATAATAAAATTTCTAAAAAGACTCCTTAAATCCCTTTATCATCTCCATATGATCCCACGGAGGAAATAGAAAATTTCTAATTTTATGAATCCTTAAAAAAGCTTTTGAATAATATGATCTCCTTTTAAGAAATTTCTAAAAGAAGCTTTTCATGTAAAAAGCTTTATATAAAAGAAACATTCGATGCCCTTTTTTTTTAAATCCAAAGTCTTTTAATAGTAATTGGGCTGCCACTCAAGTCACACGTGACTTTTTTTTTATGCTTACTTTCTTTAATAAAATAAAAAACTTGATCGTATTTTTCTAAAAAATAAAGCATATTCAATGCTTTTATTTTATGCATAAAGCACCTTAAAAAAATGCTCCTTATAATGTGCTCCCCATAGTATTTAAAAAATCAGCCCCTTTCCATAAAACATGATCTTCTAAAACAATTCAATATCTTTTTCTAAAAACATGCTCCACATATTTGAAGACTTTTTCATATATCTAGAGCATATTTGATGCTTTATTAAATGCTTATGACATTTGATGTCTTTCTCAAATCTTTTGATTCCACATGAAGATCAAGTAAAGTCCATGAGTAAATCATATGTAGATCTTTGTCTATCTCTGTAGATGTAAATTCACTGTATGCCTTGAGAAGTGAAATATCGTCATCAACACTAATGAAGACTCATACAAAGAAAACAACTTCAAACAACATATCTGACACATCTAATTACTCACTACTGCAACTGCTCCTAATCAAAAGAATAATATGAACAAACCTTTCATTTGATGAACAAACTTCATGCAACCATACTGACCCCTGATAGAATCTTATCATTTCAACTTTGTCGTGCTTGGAGATATACTAATTGAAGACCACATCTGTGAAGATCATGACAAATTGTGAACAGATATTTTACTGCAACAATAAACAACACACAAGATGATATACTCCTGATTAGTGACCTTCAGATGTTTACTAAGATCAACCCAAGATCCTGCAAGACCTTTTTGACATCAATGACAATCAGTCACCATCAATCTCCCCCTTTGTCATTGATGTCAAAACTACCTGATGCAATTTTTCTTTCTCCCCCTTTTTGACATCTGATGACAAAGACTCAAAAACTATTTGCTCCCCCTATGTTGAATACCACTGGCAATTACTGGTAAGAATAACCAACACAAACCACTGTCTTGACAAAATGAAACATGTATATCAATCTCAACATAATATCACTTCTTGACACAATACTAATATGAGGATGAAGAAAAACATCTCTTTTCAAATCTCCCATGATAGTGACAAATCAATCCTCTGATTAACTCCCCCTGAGAACAACTCCACTTAAAGAAGTTATAGCATGATCATAACCATTATAATCATATTGAATTTTGAACACTTTGAAGGCATAAACTCCTATTAACCTTTGAACAAGAAATGATTTATGATGATAACAATCCTGAGGCCAACATATGACAAACCTTTTTGAACATTACCACCTGCTATTGCTGATTCAAAACATACCTTCAACTTCCTCTGATGAAATACAGGATATCACCATCAATGTCATAGCTTGAAGAACACTGTCTGAAACCTATTAGTGAGGAAGATCATCAATGAAACAAGTGAAACACTATCTCCAAATCACATGAAAGGTTCAATACTTATGCAAAACATATGCCATAAAAACATTACTCAATAAGGTAGTAGATATGACCATCAAATTGATTTCTTTGATATGAACTATCATCCTGCAACCAAACTATTATGACACCTTTTCTGACATGACAAAGAATGAAGACCATTTCCTTTTCTGACATGACAAAGAATGAAGACCATTTGAACTATCCTCTTGTTCTACACATCTTTTTACAACACACTGTCAAAACTAATATAACCACATCTAAAACATACTGCAATCAACAAGAACTCCTGCCTCTTGACTTTATCATTCAAACTAGCTCATCAAATAAGCACAACAACAAACAAACTGCATCAACAAATTCTGCTTGCAACAACACTTTGCACAAATCAAAAACATAGATAAGTGCTATGAATTGAATTTTTCATTTTCAGCCACCTTAGCCAACACATGCTAATATCTGATAAGAGCTTTTGGAAATATCTTAATGACAACAAACACTTCACCATATCAAGATCTCATTGAACTGCAACATCATACCAACTCAACCAAGTTATTTAATATCATCAAACTCTTTGTGCAGAGAGATTTTGAACACCTTATATGCACCATGAACCACTAAACATGTCACTCATCATGAACACCTGTATTACTGACATACACTGAAACTCAATATCATCATCAGATAAGCAAGTTAAACAAAACAAGATCATCAAGTTGATAAACATCAATTGAACTCCTCCTAAAACCCTTTTTGGGGATAAAAGATAGAACAAGAACAACTGCCCCTCACATCATGCTATCTGTTATGCAACTGATGATGTAACTTGTGCTGAATGCACAAGTTTGGGATTTACCTTCTTTTCACTTTGTTTTTGCTTCAGTCTCCAAACCATTACAGGTTCTTTCTTCTTCCAGACTTTTTTAGCTTCTTTTCTTTTCCACTTTTTCAAATCAGGTGAAACTTTCCTGCAACTGTGTGCTTTATGACCAAGAGTATTGTAATTATAACAGACTATATCAAAATCATAATCAAATGAATGATAGTACCCTTGAGTACTCATATTAAACTTCCATGCAGGATCATACCTTCTATTCATTTTGTAGTTTCTTTGAATGTGACCAACCTTATTGCACTTGTAACAAACAATATTAGTATTCCTTCTGCAATTAACTG
The DNA here is from genome assembly GCA_027924645.1 of Cunninghamia lanceolata. NCBI lineage: Eukaryota > Viridiplantae > Streptophyta > Pinopsida > Cupressales > Cupressaceae > Cunninghamia > Cunninghamia lanceolata. The sequence continues at coordinate 16,340,023 of BSBN01000193.1, forward strand.
ATTTGTGTCCAAATTGATTACAAGTATAACAATAACCATTAAAAGAATAGTTATACCTGTACATGTATGCTTGTCTTATAGCAGTAGGTTTTCTGAAATTCCTTCTTTCATTGTGCACAAATTCATCTCTGGTTTTCAGTTCTGTTTCACTCTTCCTTTTACCTTCTCTGGTAGCAACATGATGACTTAAATCAATTTTCCTTCTAGGAGTCTCTCTAGCTTTTGAACATTCTCCTTCTTCAAAACCAAGTCCAAAAGTATCCCCATGTTGTTTTTGTTTTCCCAACATCTCATTTAACCTGCTTGTGCTCTCTTCAAATTTTAGATTCTTTTCTAACTACTTCTTAACATCCTCAAGATTTTTTTTCAAAGAAACTATTTCTCTTTCAAGTTTTTGACATTCAACTGATTTAGCTTCTGACTCTAACTTTGTTACATTTGCTATTCTCTTAGCTTCCTCAACCTCTGTCTTCAATCTAGCAATTAGTTTGTCAGAATCATCAATATATGTCTTTAAAGTTATAATTTGACATTTGGCCTCTTCAAGATCTGTAGATACAATTTCAAGTTTTGAAAGTACATTATCTTTAGATTCTCTTTCTTGCTGCAACTGCATCATTAATTTATTGTTCTCCTTCTTATAATTCTTGAGCTCACTCAAAGCATATATGAGCTCTCCTTCCAAATCAATCTCAGAATCTTGTTCATTATAATCCTGATCATCATCACTTGTGATGCTAGCTTCTTCTGAATTTGATTGGGATTGAACTTCAACTCCTTCATTCGAAAGTCTCTTTTCATTGCTACTTTCTTCACACACCAGAGTGTCCCCTCCTTTATCATTATCTTGATAAATTCTTTTCAATCTCCTCCACATATCCTGAGCTGTAACACAATCCATAACTTTACAAATAACATCATTAGACAGAGCAGATAATATAGCCTTCTTTGCAATATCATTACATTCAAGAGCTTCTTTGTTATTTGTAGAATTACAATTCTCAACTGACATTAAAACATCATATCCTAAGGAGGATAAATACACTTGCATCTTAACATACCAAACTGAAAAATTTGAACCATCAAACTGAGGAACATCTGAAACTTTTTCTTCTAAGATAATATCAGACTCAACATGGAGAACATCTTTATTAACATCTGGATTTGATATGAATGATGTCTTTTGTGTCTTTTGACCAGAATGAATCTTAACATTTCTCATGTTCTTATTTCTCCTGCACTTACCCATTGAACTCCACACACAGTACCTACCCAAGCTGATTAAGCTGCAAGAGGGAAACTGGCTCTGATACCAATTGTAGGAGTCTGGACAACACTGAGAGGGGGGGTGAATCAGTGTTGTGTAGATTTTTGCAACTTATTATAACTTTTAATTTACAAGACTCAGAAAGAGAAAGTCATCAATGAACTATTACACATATATGTACAAGTTTGATAATGAAAGTTATGTGCAGAACCACATAGAGATAAATCTTAACATAGAAGCAAAAACACACATAGAAGCATATCATTAACACAAGAATTACTGGAGTGGAAAACCCTCTCTAGGTAGAAAAACCACTCAAAACTGCCTCACTGGCTTAACTGGAAAACATGCCTCACTGGCTACAATATGTATCTAGGAGCACCAACTCCAATACTAAACAGAAACACCCACTTCCAACACTGATATACCTTATTGGTAAACAAATAGGTCTCACTGACCAATAAGCCTCACTGGCATACTGTGCCTCACTGGCAAACCAAATCACCAACAGATGTAATTAACAAATCAGAGGGATACTCTATTTCCATTCAATACAAAACATATATCTGTCAAATGCCCATTCTATTTAAAAATAATCTGACATTCAGATACACTCAACAACACTACATACTCTGTATGTTTCATCTCTGTCTTACTAGACTCAATGTCTTTGTTCAATCAAATTCATGATTCATGCACCTGATTATCATTGCAATTGTATATTGTCTTTCTGATGATCTTGTCAATCTCTGTATTTGATTTTTATCCTGTCAGTTCATCATTCATCTGCACAATATCACTCACACACAAACCAATATACCTCAAACTTCATTATATACAAATTTAATGACCTTTCACATTCTCTCTTCTGTAACATTGCCTGCATAAAAACATCATGTATTTCTTCACTGCATCTATGAAGAATCTAAAAAGAAAAATAAAATCAATTTTTCTTTAATCTCATAACCATTCATTTTCTTCTTCTCCATCCTGCAAGAAAAAATAAAATCAATATTTCTCTGCATAAGTCTTTTCATGTTCCTTAAAAAATCATTCTCCTTCTCTGCAAAAACACATTTCCAAACTCTTGATCTTCTCTGTAAATAAAAACTCTTGGATCTTCTTCATATTAGTCTTCAAAAACTTCTTCAAATTCAATCTGTAAAAAATAACTCTTCAATTTCCTTAACAAAAATCTCTTTCAAAACATGATCTCTATCTGCATAAAAAATCTTTCCACATTCCAATTTTATTTTCTCTGAAATTTCCTCATCAGATCATTTACCAAGATCTCACACAAAAACAATATCTTCAAAAAAAAACATCTTCAAGCTATATAAAAATGGCTCCCATTAAAAATAATGTCTTCAACTGTTCATATTCCCTGTATTGAAGACTCCTTTTCAAAAAAAAATTACTTAAAAAAACTCTTCACATTCTTTAAACACTTTCTCTCAAAAAATAATTTCCAAAATAATAAAATTTCTAAAAGGACTCCTTAAATCCCTTTATCATCTCCATATGATCCCACGAAGGAAATAGAAAATTTCTAATTTTATGAATCCTTAAAAAAAGCTTTTAAATAATATGATCTCCTTTTAAGAAATTTCTAAAAGAAGCTTTTCATGTAAAAAGCTTTATATAAAAGAAACATTCGATGCCCTTTTTTTAAAAATCCAAAGTCTTTTAATATTAATTGGGCTGCCACTCAAGTCACACGTGACTTTTTTTTAATGCTTACTTTCTTTAATAAAATAAAAAACTTGATCATATTTTTCTAAAAAATAAAGCATATTCAATGCTTTTATTTTATGCATAAAGCACCTTAAAAAATGCTCCTTATAATGTGCTCCCCATAGTATATTTAAAAAATCAGCCCCTTTCCATAAAACATGATCTTCTAAAACAATTCAATGTCTTTTTCTAAAAACATGCTCCACATATTTGAAGACTTTTTCATATATGTGGAGCATATTTGAGCATATTTGATGCTTTATTAAATGCTTATGACATTTGATGTCTTTCTCAAATCTTTTGATTCCACATGAAGATCAAGTAAAGTCCATGAGTAAATCATATGTAGATCTTTGTCTATCTCTGCAGATGTAAATTCACTGTATGCCTTGAGAAGTGAAATATCGTCATCAACACTAATGAAGACTCATACAAAGAAAGCAACTTCAAACAACATATTTGACACATCTGATTACTCACTACTGCAACTGCTCCTAATCAAAAGAATAATATGAACAAACCTTTTATTTGATGAACAAACTTCATGCAACCATACTGACCACTGATAGAATCTTATCATTTCAACTTTGTCGTGCTTGGAGATATACTAATTGAAGACCACATCTGTGAAGATCATGACAAATTGTGAACAGATATTTCACTGCAACAACAAACAACACACAAGATGATATACTCCTGATGTATTCCTGCAACAACACACAAGATGATATACTCCTGATGATGCATGAACACATATATTCACTGCAACAACAAACAACACACAAGATGATATACTCCTAATTAGTGACCTTCAAATGTTTACTAAGATCAACCCAAGATCCTGCAAGACCTTTTTGACATCAATGACAATCAGTCACCATCACCTGCACCATACTCACCGGGTGAAAGTTGTCTCAAGTCCTCTTAGAGACTAACTGCTGCAAATCACCACCCTGCTTTTTGATTTCTTTTTCTAGCATCCATGTGGCTTCTGAGTCTAGAAGTCCTTGCCATTTGACTAAGTGCTCAAAATAGGTATGATTTCTTGTCTTCTTGGCTATCCTACTATCCAAGATACACTCCATCTTAGGTGGTTCCTTAGGTGGTAAATGTTGCACCCACTCTACATTGTCTTAAATAGAATCTGTTGTACCTTCTCCTGTATCAGGACTCCTATATAATGTTAGATCAGCAACATTGAATATAGGGGAAATAGCAATATCATCAGGGAGTGCAATTTTGTAAGCATTAGGACCATGTAACGCCCCGCATGAACACCTTAGATAACAACACATCTATGCTAATTTAACAGAATAATTTTTTTTTTTTTTAAAGAATCAAAGTAATATTTAACACAGCATCATACATCATTAAACTATCAACTTGTTACTCTAAGATTTCATGGGAGCATTACTTGACAATTCGAACAACATAGTCTATCATACATCATTTACTAACATTAATTGATCATTCTAACTATTGCATTTAATCAATAAACATTTGCATAACATCAGATGAGTAATCATTAGGATCTAATACAAAGATACAATTTCTTCTAACACAAACATTATAAATCAACTGATACATAGACAAGTACATGAATACAAATCACTTACTTCATGTCTGGTACAAGATCTGACGGCTTATACACAAGATACGACATCCTCGCACATGAACAAAAGCAAGGAGAAAACCAATGGATTAAAGCTCTTCCACCCGACCATGTGGAACCCTAAGGTCCACCCCCCGAGCTAGGAGTTAACATAAGGTTCCCACTACAACATACAGTCAGGTAGACAAGACTAAATATGAACAAAGAATGACCAAACGCCAATACTATACTTGGCAATAACAACACAACACATAACTCCAATAACACAAGTCAATATCACAAACAACTTAACAACACTTCCAAAGGCAAGCACAACAAATGGGGAGAGTACAACTAGGGAATGCTAGGCTGCAGTAGGGAGGAGTGTCATCACATGGCTTGTCATGGGTTGTCCTGGTAAGCCTTCCTAGGCCCCGGCCCCCATCTTGGGTTGTCCTGGCAGCCTCTCCCGACTCCCGGCCCCCATACAACGCTCATGCGGAATCAACATACCTTTCGTGAAGACAAGGTAGTCGATCTTGCCATTCCAGGCCTTCTCATCTCATCTCAAGCCTAAACGAGCACTTGAGCCATGAGTGAGGCATCCACTTATCTTGTTTAGTGTGATTAGCTACCCAACCCCCTAATTCATTAATTAGGTTATCACTGAATTAACAAACTCCCACATGGGTTATCCTGGACGCCACTTTGGGCTCCGGCCCCCATTGAGAGCCACTCCCCTACCTGCAACTAGAAAGCCCCTCTAAACAAGCACAATAACCATCATCATGTCAACGATGAAACATGATCCATGCAAGGCATTAACCATCTTGCACACAATTATCCTCATATTCAACATGTGTATATAACAACGCAAGGAATTATCCCTCTTGCATATCATCTTCATCACAAGGACAACTAACAAAACCTTGTCCATAGCAACACATAAACATTACTCCTACAAAAGTACTCAATGCCTCTCCATAACACAAATCTCAATATAAGATAATTAAAGAGAATTATCACCTTCTCATTACGCATTCATGACATCGAATATTCATCAAATCACATTATCAAAAAGCGACAACATACTCATATAACTTCATGGTCTCGAACACTTACCAACACGTCTCATGAAATCAACCACAAACAACCTATGCCTCTGGAATAAACCCTCGACAACTAACACTTGACCATTCATATACATTCCACTTACAATTTGCAATTAGACTCACCATTTAATGCAATACTTATAAATCAAGTTTCCATTACATTATTTGTATACTTATTCCTAACCCAAACATCATAAGAATGTAGTAAATTCAAAACTAAGTTGAATTAAAATCATCAACACTAATATTTATTCCATCTTCATAATAAGTTTAATAAGCCCAATAATTTAATCCTATAAATTCAATAACTTGATTTAAATAAATTAAATGACTTAACTATAATATTTATTCTATACTTGATTTTAGCGACTAACAAAGTATATTTTCACTTGATCATTTATCTAGGGGTTTTCTCCATCACGAAGTTTATACCATTTCGATTAACTTTCACTCATACACTCCCCAGATAGTTTGGGATTTACAACGATTACTTTGAAATAAAAATGATAAATTAATGTATCAACTAATTATCTCGTTTAATTACTCTTCGAAATATAAATATCTCAACGATCTAACAATTACCATTATGATTTATAACCATCTTTTTAAAACCCTAATTGCCCTAGTAATTAATTCCCTATTGAATTATGATAACATTATTTAAGCATTTATCTACTCAATTGAATGGTAAAAGAATTGTACTCCGATTATTAATACTTCTAATAATAATAATAATTACCGTAGCTCAAAGAATGGTAAATACTTTCGTAATTATTTTCTTGTCCACTTTTTCTCTTAAAATTTTCTCATGATTGGCTTACGTTTCAGATGTTCTTCACCTCTACCACTTTCCACTCTATAGAATGACCTTATAAACTCTTCCAGCACCTCCAAATCCAATAACATTATCCTCCAACAAGTTGTGGATGATGTGCAAGTTATCCAGCTCTAGCAATTGGAAAGATGTCAATTTCCACGATGGCATGCCCCTTGCCTTCCTAAGATAGAACCAACACACAAATGGAGCCCAATGCCATGGCTGCTAAAATCATAGATAGTACCTAAATTGTAGCCAATTGTTGAGATGATATCTTATCTAAGAACACAATCTTAGCATCAAATTCTGACATCCACATAATCCTGGATTGCTGAGAAAAGCACCTTTCTAAGCCGAATTGTCTAGAGTGACAGGAATTGGGCCATACAAGCTATTGCTAGATACATTAAAAATAGTTAATGATAGGCGTCCTAATTTAGCCAGAAAGCAAATTACTTGAGAGATTAAGACTGTTCAATGCTTACAAGTCACCCACGGATGCAGGGATTTCACTAGTAAGAAGATTGGTACCAAAATTGAGAACATAAAGCTTCTTGAGTGATATTAAACCCTTGGGAATTTCTCCTAACAGAAAATTATCATCAAGTTGGAGAGTACTCATCAATGTCAAGCTCACAAGCTCATTTGGAATGGACCTTGACAACTGATTGTTGCTCACATTTAAGATCTAGAAATTCATCGACCATCCAATCTTCGGAGGAATGCTTTCACTAAATCGGTTGTTGATTATCTCCAACCAACTCAGACTCTTTGCTTATCCAATCACAACAAAAACTTTTGTGTGTAGAGATGTTTTCTTTTGCAGGGCGCTGACATATCTGGGAAGGCATTTTTTTGTAGGGCATCTAAAACCCTTTATAGAGGCGTGAAGACTGTTGCAGAAGCTCGTGCCTTGTCACAGAGGCACGCAGTCCCTTTGCAAGGCTTGCGGCTTCTCTGTAAGGCTGGAGACTTCTTTGTAAGGTGTTTTTTTTTTTTTTTCTTTGCCTGCGCAAGGGTGCGTTGAACCAGAAATCGGCCCCAATCCACCAAAGATCAATCTGCAACCCAAAAAAGGCATTAAAACCGGCAGCCGTGGCCTAATTTGTCCAGGCAAGGCACCAAAAGCAATGGCAGGGGTTGGATTCCTCCACAGACAGGTGTCAAAACCTGCATTACCCCTGTTTTGTTGTAGCAGCAAGCTCTTTGGCATGGGATTTAACCCTATTTTGGCGCAATTTGCAGCATGAAGGATAACTATCTTGTTCATATTCTATAAGACAAAATGCATGTGTTTGGGAGGATAGGCACTAAATGGATTACTTTATTAAATCCCAACACAAACGCTTAAGGCAGATTTAATGCCAAATGAGAAGGCATAGTCATGGTGCAATAGAAACTACCAGAAAACACATTGGCAAGAATGTTGGCTCTAGGCACAAGTTCCTAGGTAGACATGCCTACGACGGCATAGACAAAGCACCGAACTGATATACAGAAGAACCTCAAGGATATAACTCCCGATAAAAGAATGCAGGTCTTTGTAAAGAATAAAGACACGAGTAGCCTTCAAGCAATGCTCTTGGCAGGTGTAAAGCCGTATCGTCCTATCTGGAGAAAAACAAGACTGGATAGGTTGAAAGGCTAGTAAACTTTCAAGAAAAAGCAATGTTATTATATATTTAGCAAACGAACAATTAAGATGATCAACATATTAAAACCCCACTATTGATTGGAGGGCAAAAACTAAAGTTCATGGTGCAACCAGAGGAATGAAAAAGAATATAAACGTTTCAAGGGATATCCACTAATGCAGAATGAGAAAATAACATTAACACAATTGAAAGAACCTGTATACGCTGCAATGTCCTCAATCTGTTCTTCGCAGCTCCGTCTCTCTTCCCGGATCTTTCGTTCTATTTTTTTTTTGCTCTCCCTTCTCTTCTTCTCTCTGCCTGTTTTATAGTATTCCCCCTCTAGGGCATAAACACCCGACCCAATGCCAACCGCCAAAGAAAAATATAGCCGACACTTAAAATTATTATTTTTTAATTAACATTGCAATGAAATCTCCTATACTTTTATTAACTCAAAGATAACATATATTTAATATAATACAACTTATAATTTTTATTTTATTTAGTTTAGTACTACATATAGATATTAATATATATATAACAACTCATAAATACATTTTATTTCATTAAATCATTTATTTACTTTCGTTTTGATTATAGAACAATTTCACAATTATAATGCCACTTTATACTAATTTATCTCCTTTAATGATTTTATTTATTTATTTATTAATTAATATATATTTGTTATATAACAACCAATGATTATTTATAATTCTATTTAATAAACATTAATCAAATTTATCTATTTGTATACTACAATTAACCAATCAAAATCAGGCGATTATTCAACCATCAAGCATGCAGGGAAAGCAAGGCGACAACCCAAGGAACAAACGAAACTGAGAACAATGACAAGACGCAAAACTGAAGACTTATCCTCTACAAGGATAACGGATGACTGGGGAACCCTATGTTAACTCCCATCAACAATTCCATTGGCTAGGGCACGCTCAGACCTGCTAGTTCAGGTGGAGTCGATGCCCGGTACCTGCATCCTGCAGCAAACCTCAAGGTTAAACATATATATACAAACATGAAGTCATGCACACGGTGAACAGAAATTGCAGCGTGGCAGGGTACTCGGACACGAGTAATGCAACACCGTTCTGTTCACATTATTACATCAACAATAAAGTATTCAATTGTCTACAAGAACATAGAATAATCAATAACAATACGATCCAGTATAACAATTATCGTTAAAGCATCATAACCCTGATTCAATATCACATTAAACTCAGAAATAACATTAATCCATTATATCAAACATGTCCATCAAACTATGAAACATAAAATATCAATAATCTACTATCATCAATCGTCATCATAGAAATAGATCCATAAACAACTCAAGGAAATAACAAGGAATCCATGTCATAATATCTAATCCTACTAGGAGTACTATCAGTCTGACGGAAACAAGGTGAGGGGCACTACAGACCATATTTCTCTAAAATCTTACAAGGTCCAATTTTTCTCATCATCAACTTGTTGTGGTTTCCCTTGGGTAGTCTATTCTTGTTGAGATGAACCATGACCATATCTCCTATTTGGTACTGCACATCCCTTCTCCTTTGATCAACTCTAGCCTTGATCTTTTGACTATTCTTGTGTAGAGTATCTCTGACTTGTTGATGGACCTCTTTCATAGCCTCTACAAATGTATCAGCATGTCCACTCCTTTTGTTTAACCCTTGAACATCTCTCAATTCAAAAATTCCTCTAGGATGACTACCATAGACAACTTCAAAAGGACTTAGACCTATACTTCTATTTGCGGAATCATTATAGGCATATTCTACTTGTGGGAGTACCACATCCCAACTACCTCCATGTTCTCTTGTCAAACATCTCAGCAGATTGCCTAATGATCTATTCACAACCTCAGTTTGGCCATCAGTCTAAGGATGATAGGCTGAACTAAAGGATAAATTTGTACCCAATCTTTTCCACAAGGTTCTCCAAAAATGTCCCACAAATTTGTTGTCTTTGTCAGATACAATACTCAAAGGCAATCCATGAATCCTGACAATTTCTTTAAAGAACAAGTCTGCAATGTAACTAGCATCATTGGTGGTTTTACAAGGAATAAAGTGAGCCATCTTGCTGAACCTATCTACTATAATAAACACACTGTCACAACCTGTCCTTGTCTTGGGCAATCCCATCACAAAATCCATACTCAAACTTTCCAAGGTCTGTTTGGTATGGGCAAAGGTTGGTACAGTCCTCCATTGGTTGAGACCCCCTTTGCTCTCTGGCAAATCATACAACTCTCAACAAACCTTCTGATATCAGATTGCATCCTTGGCCAAAAGTAAAATCTTCTTACTAGATCTAAGGTCTTATTAAGCCCAAAATGTCCTCCTAAACCACCACTATGTTTCTCCTTCACTATATTATCCCTCATTGAACACTTAGGGATACATAGTTGACTCCCTTTAAACAAAAGTCCATTCTGCAATGTATAATCTAAAAATTCACTGTGGAAAGCATTGACAAACTCACTGTATACCTTATAAATCTCCTTGAAATCTTGGTCCTCTTCATATAATCCTTTGAGTGCCTCAACACCCATGCTTTGTAACTGCACTTCTTGTACTGTCAACACCCTTCTGCTTAAAGCATTAGCAACCTTATTGGTTATCCCCTTCTTATGTTTGATGATGAAGGTGTATGCTTGAAGACTTTCCACCCACTTCATGTGTCTATGACTAAGATTTTCTTGTCCATTCAAAAAATTGAGAGCATGATTGTCAGTGTATACAATAAATTCTTTAGGAAGCAAGTAGTGCCTCTATTTTTTCAGAGCTTGTACCATGGCATACAACTCTAAATCATAAGAGGAGTACTTCCTCTTAGCTTCATTCAATTTTTCACTGAAAAAGGCTACTGGTCTGGCTTCTTGGCTCAACACTACCCCTATGGCCAGCCCACTTGTATCACATTCAATGGTGAAGACCTTATTGAAATCAGGAAGTACTAAGACAGGATACTTGGCAACTTTCTGCTTCAAACTTTCAAAACTCTAATCTACCTCTTTTGTCCACACAAACTTGCCCTTACCTCCACCCTTGATGGTCTCTAACATAGGTGCACAAATAGCACTATGGTTCCTAATGAATTTTCTATAAAATGTGGCCAAACCATGAAAACTTCTGACCTCTCCTGTTGTCCTAGGTGTAGCACAATTCAAAATAGCTTCTACCTTGGAAGAATCCATTTTCAAATCACCCTTAGAGATGACAAAGCCCAGGTAAATCAATTCTTGTTTCATGAAGTCACACTTTTCCAAGTTTATCATTAACTTCTGATCTTGTAGCCTCTTCAAGACTATCTCCAAATGTTTCAAGTGTTCTTCCTTGCTCTTACTAAACACCAAGATATCATCAAGGTAGACTACCACAAATTTTCCTATGAATTCCTACAACACCTCATTCATTAGTCTCATAAAGGTGCTAGGGGCGTTTGAAAGACCAAAAGGCATCACAGGCCACTCATACAACCCTTCATTGGTTTTGAATGTTGTCTTCCACTCATCCCCCTCTCTTATTCGTATTTGGTGATACCCACTCTTTATGTCTATCTTGGAGAAATAAGTGGCCCCTCCCAAATAATCCATTAGATCTTCTATTCTAGGAATAGGAAACCTATACCTGATGGTTATCCTATTTATGGCCCTGGAATCGGTACAAAGCCTCCATTTCCCATCCTTCTTTGGGGCTAAAACAGTAGGTACTGCACATGGGCTAAGGCTCTTCCTTATCAGCCCTTTGTTTAGGAGTTCTTGAATCTGATTTACTATCTCTTCATTCTATTGAGGGGTCATTTTATATGCTGCCTTATTAGGAAGTACTGCTCCTGGTATGAGGTCTATCTAGTGGCTAATATCTTTGACAGGTGGCAGGGAATTAGGTATGTCTGTTGCAATCACTCCTTTGTAACTTTCAAGTAGATCTCTGACCTCCTTAGTGTTAGTGTAGGTTTTTATTTCCTAGTTGGGTTATTTATTTTTCCCTATATTCCTAGGTTTTTCCTACACTTCTATTAATCTCGCTTAGGTTAATAAAGCATGTCTTATTAGGTGAGTGGTTGCGAGGTGTCACCTTCCTACATGTGAGCATCCATTAGCTATCTCAGGAAGATACTTTGCTATCTTTAGTTTGATAGATGGTTGCTCTTGATTCGTTAGTGTTGCCACCTCCTCCCTCTTCCTAGTCTATATAAGCATGCTACCTGGCTTGTATTTCGCATCTTTTGCTTTTGCATCCTCTTAGTGCTATTTTGCTTCTAGCATTTGCATTACTCTCTTGGAGACTAACTCTATTTTGCTATTTTGATTTCATATCATTTGCATTCATAGTTTAGATATCTATTCTTTACACTAGTTTTATGGGTTAATAATCTTTTCAGATTCTAACATGGTATCAGATCTATTCTATGTGCAAGATTATCTTTTAGTTTCCATATTTGAGAGATTTGGGGGGGCTAATAAATCTTATTACAGTTTTTGAAAAACCCAGTATGCTCTTCTCTTGCATCTTCGGATGATCTTGAGAATCAGAAAAGTTTGACGGAAACTTTTTTAATCTCTAGGGTTTGCACGTGTTTTATGAAATCTGGGTGATTGCAGCATTTCTAGTTATACTGGCAGCATTTCTGGCTGTTCCAATGCATCCAGGAGGCTTGAGAAAGTCAAATTTGGCTTTCGTTTCACCAAAATCGGAGATCGTCATACACAGTTGCGGAACCGGGGTTTTAAACTCAAATCTGACAACCAGCTTGCATATTTGATCTTTTCAATCAATATTGTACATTCTAGCATCTGATTTAGCCTCTGCATGTCATTTTTTGGTTGCTGGGGTCATTTTTTGTAGCTAAAGGCATTTTGTTTACACTGGAGCAATATCTTTTGTACATCAGCAAGGAAAACACCTTCTAGGTTTTATTCGTAGCACAGAAAAACCATCTGGGTATCTTTTCATTTTTGCATGCAGTCTATATATTTTACAGAAATGCGCTCAGAAAGCTATAGCAAGACCCCTCTCCATTGGCAGTTGCAATTTTGAAGGCAGTTTTCAAATGCTTCGTTCTTTCACATACAGACTTCTTTTCTCATGAATTTTTTTTTTATTTTGGCTATTTTTTCATGCTCTATGCACTAGTGCAAACATTTTTTGATTTTGATGCCAAGATTTTTCACAAATTGCAGATTCTCAGTCGTGACATTGCACAGTTCTTATTTTAGGAACTTCGGAGGATCATAACTTTCACATACGACCTCGTATCAAGATGATTCATTTTTTGAAAGTGCATGATTTTTTTAGTAGATTGCAGTGGTCCTGTTTATTTCTTTAGATATTATGCCAAAGTTGTATTTTCAGCATATGCTCTTCATGAGGGTTTTGTAATGCATTGAAATCAAGACCACTTAGTATTTCTTGCTAGTGGTAGTTGTAAATGCACTAATATAAAGTGCCAAATCATATTTTCTTGGGGGGGTTCTTTGATTGAGTGAAAACGGGGGGTTGTCTTGGTTGGGTTCTCTTCTTTTCAGCATTTCTTCTATGCATTTCTTCATCATGGATCAAACAAATCTACCCATCCTAACTCCATATAATTACTTTGAGTGGAAATCACACATGACAATTCACTTAAAGAAAGCTAGATTAAATAGGATAACTATGGGACTTGAAACTGAACCTGCTAAAGATGAAGATAAGCCTAAGTGGTTTAACAAATGTGATGAAGCATATGAAACATTGTGTTTGTCTGTTTCTCCTAATTTGCCCTTTCACATTGAGTTTTTGAATACACCAAATGAAATCTGGACAAAGCTAGAAACACTATTTGGCACACAAGATTCAATGAGGGGTCATATGTTGGAAAATGAACTAATTAGTTTAAGTCCAGGCAATTTCAACACAATCCAGGATTTCTTCACTAAATTGAAATCACTAAGGCTGCAGTTAAAACAATGTGGAATTGAAAATAAAGATGAACAACTAATTCTTAGTATTCTCTCTAAGCTAAGTTCATAATATTTTGTGTTTGTTTCTACTTTCTATGCTACTAAGGGTGCACTTGGTACTCAATTCACCATGCCATCTTTAGATGATTTTGCTGTCAATCTCACTCAGGAACAGGACAAGCTAATCCAGATGGGCACTCTTAAGTCCTCTGAGTCACATGCCTTAGCTGCCAACCAAGGCACAAAAGAACAGAAAGGACAAAGTAGTAACAACAATAGTAAGGATAAGAAACAAAAGAATAGCAAGGAGAAGAAGGATCAGATACCGGTTGCTTCAAAAGCAACTAATGAGACCCAATCTTCTAAGGGCGACAAGCCTAAGAAAGAGAGGGTCCAATGTACCTATTGTAAAAGACCTGGTCATGATGAACATAAATGTCTGAAGAAACAAATTGATCACTTGACACACATTCTTGAGAAGAACAATATCAGTGTTCCTGAGTCTATCAAACAGAGTTCTAATGAGGGGTCTAATAAGGCAAAAGAAAACAGCAAGGGGAAAGGAAAGGTAAAGGCCCTTGTTGCAGTTGCTTCTTCACCATCCACTTGGGTTCTTGATTCAGGTGCTTCGCACCACATGGCTTCATCTAAGGAAGAACTTGCATCTTTGGAGCCGTGTACTATGCCTTCTATTCTGATGGGTGATGACACTCCTGTTGAGGTGTGTGGGAGAGGGTCTGTTGATGTGGGGGATGGCACATTCCATGATGTTCTTTGTGTGCCCTCATTATCAACTAATCTCCTATCAGTATACCAGATCACTCACATAGGTTCAGGCAAGCGGGTTGAGTTCACTCCTGATTCAGTGAAGATTCGTGAGTTACATAGTGGTTCTACAGTTTCAGTTGGGAGAGCAGATCATCAGTCACGACTCTATCTATTTTCTCACTTTTTTCCTAATCCTCCTTCAACTATTTTTCTCACTCATTCTAATGATGTGAGTAGATTATGGCATGAGCGGTTTGGCCATCTTAACTTCCGCTACTTGCAGCAGCTCAACCAGTAGAGCAAGGTCATAGGGTTGCCTTCAGTTTAGTTTTTAGGTGGTGTGTGCCAAGGTTGCATTCTTGGTAAGCATCCTAAGGAAAAATTTTGACAAAGGTAAGGCATGGAGAGCTTCACAGATACTGGAGTTAGTTCACATTGATTTGGCGGGTCCATTTCAGCATCCTTCTTTTAGTAGGGCTAGATATGTCCTCACATTCATTGATGACTTTTCTCAATATACTTGGGTGTACTTTCTCAAATAGAAGTCTGAGGTATTCGATCACTTTCAGGACTTCAAGACTTTTGTAGAGAAGCAATCTAGGAAAGCCATCAAAGTTTTGTGCATTGACAATGGTGGTGAGTATGTCAACCATTGGTTTGAGAGGTTTTCCACTTTAGAGGGGATTGATTTGCAGCATTCAGTTCCATACAATCCTCAGCAGAACGGTGTTGCAGAATGGAAGAATAGGTCCTTGAATGAAATGGTGAACTGCATGATTCACTCCAGATCTCTTGCACCACAATATTGGGCAGAGGCCATTAACTATGCTTGTTATATCCAGAACCGTGTTCCTCATCAAGCCTTAAAGGGAGTCACTCCTTTTGAAGCTTGGAGCAGTCAGAAACCATCAGTTAAGCACTTTTGAATTTTTAGTTCTCCTGCATGGGCCCACATTCCTGTAGAGAAACACAAGGCCTTAGATCCGCAGAGTAGACCTTGCATATTTGTAGGTTATCCTGATGGTGTGAAGGGTTATCGGTTGCTCCACCCTACTACACATGAGTTGTTCATTGAGAGGAGTGTTCAGTTTGAGGAGGGCTCTTCGAGCTCACTTCCTATCACTTCTCCAACTCCTTCTACTTTGACATTGGAGTCACTTGGGATACATGACAGATCTTCTGATGAGTCAGATTCACCTGAGCAGTCTTCTACCTCCACTTCCGATGCAGAGAGCGATTCAGAGGACTCACCTCCTTCCTCTCATAGTCATCATTTAGAGGTTGATGATTCTCCTCCAGATTCTCCATCTTCTGGTCCACTTTGGGCTAGACAGACCTTGTAGTCTGCAGGTGATTAGGGTGGGGATCCATCAGACACCAGGCGGACTCGTTCACAGTTTCAGGATGCTCCACATGTCTTCATTGCTACTACCTCAAATCCACAGTCTTTTCATGAGGCTTCTGGTATTCCTGAGTGGGATACAACTATGCAGGAGGAGTATAGTTCCTTGATGAGGAACCACACTTGGGCTCTTGTCCCTCTTCCTAAGGGAAGAAAACTTGTTTGATGTAAGTGGATCTATCGGACAAAATTTGTAGCAGACAGGTCGGTTGACAAGCATAAGGCTTGCTTGGTTGCCAAAGGATTCTCCCAGGTTCCTGGGATTGACTACTCTGAGACTTTTGCGCCAATTGCCCAAATGAGTTCCATCTGACTTGTTCTTGACATTGCTGCAGCTAATCGTTGGGAAGTACACCAGATGGATGTGAAGAGTGCTTTTCTTCACGGTGACCTTCAGGAAGAGATCTACATGGAGCAGCCATAGGGGTTCCTTCAAGATTCTTCACTTGTGTGTCGTCTTCAGAAGTCTCTCTATGGCCTCAAATAGGCTCCTCGGGCTTGGTATGCCAAGATGGACTCATTCCTTCTATCAGTTGGGTTCACTCGGTGCCATTCTGATCCCAATGTCTACATTCTACAGCAGGATGATTCACTCCTATTTCTGGTTCTTTATGTTGATGACTTGTTGATCACTAGGAGTTCTTCATCCACCATTGGGGTTGTCAAAACTTCCCTTCATGACAGGATTTTGATGACTGACTTGGGCTTGTTGCATTACTTTCTCAGGATTGAGATCTTTCAGTCTTCTTCCAGGATCACCATCACACAGTCCAAGTATGCTCTAGATTTTCTCTCGAGGTTTCATATGGCTGACTGTAAGCCTGCTCTGACTCCCTTCCTTTCTGGAGTCAAACTTGAGGCTCAGTGCTCTTCTCCACTTGTTGATGGCACTTGTACCGACAGCTTGTTGGGAGTCTCATTTATCTAACTCATATGAGACCTGACATTTCATATGCTGTAGGCATGGTCTCTCGACTCATGCAGGAGCCTCATGAGCTGCACTGGAAAGCAACCAAGTGGATCCTTCACTACATTCAGGGTACTCACAGTTTTGAGATTCACTATGCAGTAGGCATTGAGCTTGACTTGGTGGGCTACACAGATTCAGATTGGGCAGGCGATTCTCAGGATCGCAAATCTACTTTAGGTTACAGCTTCTCACTTGGTTTAGGTCTTGTTTGTTGGTCGAGCAAGAAGCAGTCTGCTATTGCTCTATCTTCTACTGAGGCCAAGTATCGGGGG
Source organism: Cunninghamia lanceolata (assembly GCA_027924645.1). Classification (NCBI taxonomy): domain Eukaryota; kingdom Viridiplantae; phylum Streptophyta; class Pinopsida; order Cupressales; family Cupressaceae; genus Cunninghamia; species Cunninghamia lanceolata. Next base: position 16,357,567 of record BSBN01000193.1, read on the forward strand.
GCTGTGAATGCCGCCACTGAGGCCATTTGGCTTCAAAATCTTCTCATTGAGTTTGGTATCTAGATCAGACGGCCATCAGTCATATTTTGTGACAACCAGAGTGCCATTCAGATCTCACAGAATCCGGTCCATCATCAATGGACCAAACACATTGAGGTCCACATGCACTACATCCAAAGCTCATCCATGGGCATGTCATTGACCTTTGCTATTGTCCGACTTTCGAGCAGGTTGCTAATATCTTCACCAAACCCTTCACTGACAGCAAGTTCCTTCATTTGCAAGCTTTGCTAGGGGTGCAGGATGCTTCATCTTCCGGGGGGGCTTCTTCCTCTCACTCAGAGTCCTGACTCTCTCTACTTTGGGGGGGTCTCTTCTCTCTCTTTTTTTGGGGGGGGAATTTTATGTACATGGGTACCTCATCAGGCTTGATTTGCCGAGACCCATTTCTACATCCACCTAAGCTTCGCTTATGGGGGGGTGTTAGTGTAGGTTTTTATTTCCTAGTTGGGTTATTTATTTTTCCCTATATTCCTAAGTTTTTCCTACACTTCTATTAATCTTGCTTAGGTTAATAAAGCAAGTCTTATTAGGTGAGTGGTTGCAAGGTGTCACCTTCCTACATGTGAGCATCCATTAGCTATCTTGGGAAGATACTTTGCTATCTTTAGTCCGATAGATGGTTGCTCTTGATTGGTTGGTGTTGCCACCTCCTCCCTCTTCTTAGTCTATATAAGCATGCTACCTAGCTTGTATTTCGCATCTTTTATTTTTGCATCCTCTTAATGCTATTTTGCTTCTAGCATTTGCATTACTCTCTTGGAGACTAACTCTGCGTTGCTATTTTGATTTCGTATCATTTGCATTCATAGTTTAGATATCTATTTTTTGCACTAGTTTTTGGGTTAATAATCTTTTCAGATTCTAACACTTAGGCCCTACTTCTCTCACATTTTCCTTCTTTTCCCCCTTAGTCTTCACAATCAAATCAAAACCTACTCCACCACCTTCCTTTAATGTGTCCATGAATTCTTTTTATCCTACCATCATTATACTAGACCCTACATGTTGTGGATCCTCTTCTACCAATGACTGTATCCTATAAGTCACACCATCCTTTTGGAATGAGTAAGCATTCTTCTCTCCATCATGATGAGCCTTTCTGTCAAACTACCATGGTCTACCTAACAAAAGATGGCAAGCGTCCATTGCAAGGATGTCACATAAGATTTTATCTCTATATCCCCCAATACTAAATTCTACCCATGCTTGTTCATTGATGAGTATGTGTTGCCCCTTATTCAACCAACTGACTTTATATGGACTGCTATGGGGTATCCTTTCTAACTTCCACTTATTCACTGCTTCCAAAGATATGATATTATCAATAGAACCAGAGTCAATAATAACTTTACAAACCTTACCTTGGATCTTGCAGTTGATTCTAAACAAAGCCCTTCTTTGAGGTGGTTCAGTCTGCACTGGTTCCTTAAGCAGCATCCTTTTGATCATCAAATTTTCTCCCATTTCTGATGCTAGATTCACTTCAGGAGATGTCACACTCCTTGCATCCTCTTGAATCAAAGTGGTTCTCTTCTCACCACCATGAGAAGTTGAGGCCTTCTCTGGACACTTGTATGCCAGGTGCCCTATCTGATTGTAGTTATAACATCTCATATTAGAGAACCTGGATCCTCTACCTAATCCATTTGTCCCACCCCTTCCATTAGGCCTTCTTCCTCGATAGCCTCCTCTGCTACTTGAGTCTCCAACTTGCTCTTCTTGGCTAGACTCACCACTAGGCCTTTGGTTAGGACTTCTTCCTCCAAAACTACCTCTACCTCTGAAACTTCTTCCTCCTCTACCTCTATTATTCTACTCACTCTTTCTCTTTATCTTCTCTTCATCCCTTAAGGCCATTTGGAAACACTTGTTCACTATTTCTGGTGCTAATATGTTGATCTCATCTTGGATGTTCATCTTTAGGCTATTCAGATACCTTGCCACCTTCTCTGACTCTTCTTCTTGTCTCTTTGATCTGAGACTGAGTTTATGAAACTCTTGTGTGTATGCATTCACATCAAGGTCTCTCTGTTTGAGGTTCTGCAATTTCTTATACATCTATACATTATAGTCCAGGGGTAAGAATTGTGCCTTGATTTTGGTCTTCATCCTTTCCCAGGAGGTTATCATATTCTTCCCCTCCTTGACTCTCTCTCCTTGCTCATAATTCCACCATGCAAGAGCAGACCCCTTCAATCTTACCTTTACCAACTTAACCCTCTTATCATCAAGAACTTCTTTGTATTCGAAATGATTGTTCAATGCCTCAATCTAGTCAATCACCTCTTCAGCTTCCATACTTCCACTATACATAGGTAACCCATCTATGGTGTCCCTATTGACTAACTTCAAAGCATTTACAAATGCCCTCTGGTCTGCTGGTATCTCCTCTGTCCTCTTATTGGTTTCATCAATTTCTGTATCTCCTTCATCGCTGTCACTTTCATCTTCCCTATCCTTACCCTTGGTTCTTTTCAACTCCTCGAGCTTGGACTCAAACATCACTTTAATCAGTTTCTTCACTGCATCTTGTGACATGCTTTTAGGAGGCATCGTGTCAGCCTCTACTTCACTTTCTTTGTCTGACATACACCAAGACCACACCACCTGAGTGATCTTCAAAACTCGCTCTAATACTAATATGATGGGGAGTGCATAGTGAAAGCGCACAACTAATCAAAATTGATCGATCAGAGTCTAGTCTCAACGATCTACTCTCTTTTTGTTATCGGCCAAACATACCCCGCTGGCCACTTCAAAAATTGTCTCGGCGATACACTGATGACTCTTCCTTCGATATAACTTAGTGTTGTCGGTGTAACCTCGTTCTCATCAGGCCGACGCAGCGATGAGGCCAAATCTTGACGTCGGTGAGACTTACCACCATCGGTGCACTAAATCTTCCATTGGCCGATGCGCCGATACTCTTGACTCCGTTTGACTTCAGCGGAACACCACAGTTTTAGTGGGACTTGGTCATTGGTTATGGTGATATGCCGATGCCAGTATCGGCAAGAAAATCACTGTCAGCTAGAACCCCAAAACTCACTCCATTGGTCTGAGACACACCGATGGTTCACTTGGAACTTTCTTCGGTGAAACGAGATAGAACTCATGCCAATAGAAATCTCTCCATCTCCTTGTTTCAGTCAAACAACCATTGTTGGTCTAATAGTTGATTTATTCCCCGATGGTCCTGGTCTTACTGACGATGACCTCTGTGTCTCTCCGAATCTGCGGTTCATCTACTCTTTCAACTGAATCCTAGCACATGGGGATGCTAGGTAAACTACTGCATGGAACAACTTACCCAGACTTTCTGCACTGTCTCATAGAACAACAAAAATGAAACATAACAAAATGGATCTGTACATTGTGAAGCCATTCCACTCGTTCATGGCAGAAAACTACCAGTGGAATACCTCACACTGACATATTGCAACAATGGTATGCACAGAAAGAACTACACTTCAAACAGAAATCTACAGTTACACAATTTACAGCTGCAAAAAATAGAAACTAGATTGATAGAACAAAACAATTTTATTCCTTCTCAGAATACCTCAAACATGCAGTTCAACAACAATGCACACTCACATTCAGCACCTTCTCCAATGACTATTTGGTTCATTCCTCTGGTTGTTATCAACTCAACCTGCTAGTAGTTGGAAAACCAACCGATGCAAACAGTTGGGAGACCAACCGATCCAAACTGCCTCAAACTGTCCTACTACCCTGTTTTGGCACTATGTGATTATAATATAACAAAAGTGTGTTTTAAGTCACTTTGGACTTAGAAAAATTGGTTCTAGGTCTTGAAGAACCTAGATACAAACTGAAATGACATGCATTGGTCAAATAGACCTTATTATAACACAAAATATGATTTTCTAGGTGCTCCTGCACCAATTAATAATCATAATGATCTAATAAATAGTAAAAATGTAAATAACTTACTAGAGATCAACAATCAGGTCCATATTTTCTCAAGACTAGTTGTACTTGTGCATGTAATTTTCAAGTATTACTTGCTCTCTAAATTCATGGATATTTTAAACTTACATTTACAGATATTAGATTAAGTTTAAATTTATAGATATTTGTTTGTAAGTTTTCAATATGTGTATATTTATGAAATTATACATTTGTAAGTTTTTCATATGGATGTGTTTGGAAATTTGTAGGAGACATCTAATGGATGACCATACAATAGATGAATTTTTAATAGATGACATTATTTATGAAAACCCCCCACCCCATTATCCACCTCAAAACCCCCCACCCTCTCCACTTGATGAGGCCCAATTGTGGGAAAGCGTTAATGAAAATATTAATGCAATTGAGGAAAATGTTAATTTGATTAATAATCAACCTCACTTGATGCCTCCTCATGTGGTTTGGTTTGCATCTTTGATGCAAACCGTTATTGATTATGTTAGGTCTATTGATGCAGACCTAGATAGATTTCACCTTTGGGGAGAGGAGAGGAGGCAATTCTATGCGGATGATCTTTCATATAAAGACATCCATGATCTTCACATAACAAAACAAACATTAGCCCCATTTTTTCATCACCCAAAAACTCATCAACCTATACCTACAACAAAAAAAGAATATCAATTAAGTGGTGTAGGCATGAGGCGATTTCGAGACATTATTAGGATCGGTGGTGGATGGTGTTTAATCACCCACCACATGCTAATTATGAGGTACCACTATATTTTTGAGAAAATTATGGGTGGAGTTTCAATTGGGTCAAAAACCCAATTATTTTGATATGAGAGAATTCTAGGTGTTGGTGGTGGCATGCCACAACACAGGCCAGGGGCACGAGTTGATCCCAATCCCATTCCTTCTGCTCCTATGGTTTCTCCTGTTTTGCCCATGATTCCTGCATCGATTCAGCACCAGGCAGTGTTGTCGACATTAGGAGAATTGAGTAGACTCTCAGGCAATCTCACTGAACAAGTTGCCCAAATGGTAGATGAATTCAGTGGTGGAGAGCATCATGGAGGAGTCGATGCATCTCATCATAGAGCCTCAGACATGTCAGGGGCACATTTGTGTACAAATTGCAATCAACCGTGTTATGGTCCTGCTCCTACATCCACATCAGATGCAGCTACATCATAAATGGAGTCATACTTGGATCTACTATATTCGGATGATAATCCTACATAGGTACATTGACCACATTTTATTAAATATTTCAAGTGCATAATTTGAACGTATCCAAATTTATATAAATAATTGAATGAATTAGATATATAAATTGTGAACTACTTGTTCTACAGGTCTCAAGTTGCTCTAGGGCCGCATCACGATTTGATACATTAAGTTTTGCATCGACAGCTATAGAGATTGGCACACCTTACGAGGTAAACCAATATATCTTAACCCTAAAACCATATGTATCTAGTTCTAGTTTAAATTTTCTTCTTGAAACTTGTCTATATTATATTTTAAATTAACAAGTGTATAATTAAATAAATAACTATATGTACATGTATGTGAAACACTATTGTTGCAACGAGCCTTAGGTCACGTGGTAGTTCCCATGTCTGGCCGACCATGTGGCTCAGGTGTTGCTTGCACTAATCCTCCATCGTCAGTTGTTATGCCTAAGTATTCCCTGGTGTGTGTTTTAAAAAATTGTACTAAATTTGTACTAAGTTGCTTTTTTGAGTTTATATAAATTTATATATGCACCCATATATGTAAGTGCAGGATGATAGGAGTGCGACCATTGGTCAGGTTGCTAGTCAGGGACAATTTCATGAGCCATCCACACATTTTGAGATCCTAAACTTTACTAAATTTTCTATGTGCAATTTCTAGCTCTTTATATGCTAAATAAATTCTAACTTATTTCAAACTTGCTTTATTTGAAATTCTAGGAATTAGTAGGTCAAACTTTTGGTCAAGAAGATGAAACAACTATACTACCTGGACAACAAAATGTGGGAGTAGATGACCATGATTGCACGGTAATTTAAATGCACACTTTAAAGCCTACATTTAAATATTTAATTTCATATTTTTTATAAATTAAATTAAATTTGGATGGTAACCTAATTCTTGAGTGTTTTAAATTTGAATATCCAGGAATTAGCACCTGATGCTTTACGATCACTTGGGCAACAAAATGTGGGAGGAGATGACCAACATCATATGGTAATTTAATCATACATTAGTCTAGATTTAAATATTTAATATGAGTATTTTATAAATTAAATTAAATCTTCAATCAAATGAAATTCAAAATAAAATTTAAATTTCAGAAGCACATGCATGTGTCATTTTTAAAATTTTTAAATCTAATTGCAAGTTTCTTTCTCTTATGTACAGCATGAGGTAGATCCATCTATTTCACGAGGAAGAAAGAGGCCTCTTTCAGATTTGAACTTGAGTGATGATCATACCTGACATAGATATTTATTTCATGGACTGTTGTATGATGTGCATTATTTTTTATATATGCCACCAAGACTTTGAGTATATATGTTGAACTTGCTATTACATGGACTTCTAGATATATTTCAGTATTTCATGAACTATGATTTGTATTTATTTATATGCTGACTATGAGTAGATGTTTTAGTACACATTTCATGGGTCCTACCTATATTTTCTAGTATTTCATGGACTTATCTAGATAGATCTACATGTATATATTATTGACTATATGCTTGAACATTTTAGTATGTTAGATAATATGTTAAAGATAATATGTTAAATATGCTTCATTGTTCACTTCTAGATTATAAATTATTTAATCGAGACATGTTAGAAGATTTCTCTCTACTACATTTTTTAATTTAAAATGAAAAACTATCTTTAATGTGTTTAAAATAGTGAACTAGTGCATGTGAATATCTAATGTGTAGATAATTTTTTCAAATTTTTGAATAGATAGTATACACATGACTATCAAAATGTACAAAATAGTTCTTGATAAATTATAACTTAACACGATTTCAACAACTTGAAGAAAACTCACTAAGATCTACAACCTAGTGTTATAAGCATAAAAAAATTTATGAACAGATGTTACATTTTTCCACTTAAGCTCATGGATTTAACTAAGATAGACTACCAAAGATGTTGAATATGATAATGTATAGGGGTTTGATATGAACATTAAACAACTAGGGGAAATTAATAACAAAAAAATCAATATATTTTAATGTGATAATAAACAAGGCCATTGAGCAAGTTCTAAGTTACATGGGCAACAAATCATATTTAGAACCAAAATGAAAGAAGCAAACCTTTTGAATTTTCAAGAGTGGATGAAAAATTCAAAAAGAATTAGGGCATGTGGTCCAAGCCATAACAAGTTATGATGATACACCCAAAATGTCTAGGAAAATGCAATCATAGATATTAAATATTGGATATTATAATAAATAAAAGGGGAAAATTGTAAGGCAAAACCCTAGGAGATGTAAGATCTAGGCCAAGTTCGCCAAAATTTAGGGAAGATAGTTAAACCCTAGATATATTCCTTAAAATTAGGTTAGAAATCTTAATGAAGGATTCTCATAATTTTGTCTTTTGTGTGAATATATTTACTTCGTGGAAATTGCTTGCTTTCACCTAATGTCTAGTTTACGATAGAGTGGTGTTGATGAACACCTATGAGAGCTTGATTTCCTTTTGTGAGAATTAATACTCTAATGATGCCTCTCTATGATCATTCCTTGTTATCAACAATGACTTAGAGGGCATGTTTTAAATATGACAACCTAGGTTCTAAGTTAAGAATTTAGTGCATTTAAGCCAATGGGGCCTTGAGTTGGATTTTAGAATTTCTTCAATTTGGAATGTGTGATAAATTATTTTTAAATTAGGTGGACATGATGGTGCAAATGATCTTGTCCAAGGGACATTAGCACAATAGTGTCCAAAAGGTGAAAATAGATGAAGTATGGGATGCACAAATGAATGAGAGTTAGAGTGAGTAGATGGATAGGTTCTATACAAGTCTTTGCAACTTTTGTGCATTTAAATAATATAAAATAAATGCTAAATCAACAAATCTCAAAACATAGCTAAAGTGGGTACAAAAATGAAAGGAAAAATACAAACTATATACTTACACTAATATCATTTGTGGAAATCATAAAATAATATTCAATCCATGAAAATTAAATACATAGATCATAAAAAGAGTCTCAAAACAAAAAATAGGTCTATTATGAAACATATGAGTAGATCTATACAATTAGCTTATAGGTCCATGTTATTAGTTTAACAAGACTACAAAATTGATCTACCATTTACATTATGATGAAATCTTGTAGTGGAAATCATGAAAAAATCTACTTGTAGGATACACCTACAAGAAATAATGAATGTAAATGAGAATGAAAGAATATGTACCAAAAACACAAAATATTGATGCAATATATAACTAGATAACACAAAAGAGGATGTAAGATGATGGCTTAAGGGGAGCTAAGAGGATGTCTTAAGGGTACACATAATAGGATGGCTTTAGGGGATGTACAAGAGGATTAATTAAAAGGGGAGCTAGAAGAGGATGTCTTAAAGGGATACAAAAGAGGATAGCTTACTTGGAGAGATGTACACGAGTCAATTTACAAAGTATAAGATAAAACTTGATGGCTTAAGGGGATGTAAGAGGATGGCTTAAGGGGAGCTAAGAGGATGAATTAAGGGGATGTACAAGTGGGTGTCTTTAGAGGATGGATGAGAAATATATGAGTATATATATGTGTGTGTGTGTGTGTGTATGTAATTACCTAATTTGCATTCACTTTTAGTTGAAGACTATAAAATTGACCTCACATACTTGTATGGTGAAAACTTCTATTGACAATCATGCAAATTTGACTACTTGTCTAGGGTACACCTGCAAAAGTAATGTTCAAATGTACAAGTAAATTAACTATATATTTACATGAGTCGATAGAACATTTAAGACAAAGGGAATAATATAGAAGGTGAAATGAGAATGAAAGAATTTATATACCAAAAACACAAAACATTGATACATAATGTAACTAGATAACATGTTGAATATGAAAGCCATAATATAAGTATATATACACTTACCTAAATTGCATTCACTTTTAGTTGAAGACTACAAAATTGACCTCACATACTTGTATGGTGAAAACTTCTATTGACAATCATGCAAATTTGACTACTTGTCTAGGGTATGTGCCTGCAAAAGTAATGTTCAAATGTACAAGTACAAATTAACTATATATTTACATGAGTCGATACAAAATTTAAGACAAAGGGAATAATATAGAAGGTGAAATGAGAATGAAAGAATTTATATACCAAAAACACAAAACATTGATGTATTATGTAACTAGATAACATGTTGAATATGAAAGCCATAATTTGTAAGTATATACAATTACCTAATTTGCATTCACTTTTAGTTGAAGACTTAAAAATTGACCTCACATACCTATATGGTGAAAACTTCTACTGACAATCATGCAAATTTGACTACTTGTCTAGGTTACACCTGCAAAAGTAATGTTCAAATGTACAAGTAAATTAACTATATATTTACATGAGTCGATACAAAATTTAAGACAAAGGGAATAATATAGAAGGTGAAATGAGAATGAAAGAATTTATATACCATAAACACAACACATTGATGCATTATGTAACTAGATAACATGTTGAATGTGAAAGCCATAATGTAATGCCCCTCGCTTTTTGCCTATGATAGATGTTATTTTTGTGGTTCCTATGACAGTTCTGGTTTAGATGATAGTCTTGTAGTGCATGTTTACAGTTTCAAGATGTTTGGACTTCTATGTTATAGTTTATGTTCTCCTTGATCTTGATGGACACTTTGTTATTATGCTAGCTGATTATGGATCTATGTTAGGATGATGCTTGATTACTTGTACTTTGTGCTTTCACAGTTCGATGGACATGACTAAGGATTAATGTTATTTTAAGTTTAATGTGTTATTTGATCATGATTATGGTGTATAACTGGCAATGGAAGTAGCTAATTAATGATGTGTTTACGTGAACGGAATAGTGTCACATTACTCGTGTTTGAGTACCCTGCCACGCTGTGATTTCTGTTCATTGTGTCTATGATTACATGATTATATATGGATATATGCACAACCTTGTTGTTTGTTGCAGGACGCAGGTACCGGGCACCGACTCCACCTGAATTACCAGGTCTGAGTGTGCCCTAGCCAATGGAATTGTGGATTTGAGTTAACATGACGTTCCCCATTAGTCGACATCCTCAAGGAGGATGAGTTTCCAGTCTTGTATCCTGTCGTCACCGTCAGTGGGACTGTTGTCGTCATTTTGTCGTCAGGTCCTATGGCATCACTTGGGGTCAGGTGTCATCTTGTAAGATAGGGTATATCCAATTTAAGTGTCAATTTTTGCATAATTAATATTTCATTTAAATAAGGTTAAATTAAAGCTTAATTTAAATAAACATTGCTTGGGAATTATGTGTGTGGTTTATTAATTATAAATAATTTAATTATTGATAATTGGTAAAACTAATGTGAAAAATAGTAATTAAATAAATAAACTAGATAAATAATTAAATGAGTGAATAAAATAATAAGTCCTAAGTGGTAAGTGGATTTAATTAAAAGAAAATAAGATTTATGAGTAAGATGATTAAACAATTACCATTTTGATTAAATGAATTGACGGTAATAAAAGATGATATTCTAAGGATTAAATAATGGGGGTTGTCACCTGGTTTTATGTGTTTAGTATTTGGAAATGAACAGGATTAATGTCTTATGCCGTCAATTGCAAGTTCAAGGTTTGGAATCCCTTGGAAAGTGAAATTGAAGAATCTCACGAGAATGTGGGATGTGGGAAGAAGAGAGGCATGTCTCTTGTAATTACCCGAGGAATGGACCCATGTTTTGAGACAATGGGTTGTTGGGATGAAAGGCAGGCCTTCTGCATTTATCTGGGAGGATAGAGTCTTGGTGAAAAGGGGAGAGGAAAAGAATTTCTGGGAAGAGAAGAGAAGGGGATTGGATTCAGAGAGGAAAGAAGACTCTTGTAAAAAGTTTAAAAACTTCAGGTATGCACTGTATATATGCCTATTTCATATAAAATTTTAATAGAATCAGGTTAATTGTGCCTTTCTCTATTGTTAAGATTTATTCTGGATTTGGTATTTAAATTCTTGATTGGCAGACTTGGATTTTACTCGTGACCTTCAGTCTATCTCTAGTTCTGAGACTTGTCAAATCTTCCTTGTGCTTCAGATACGATTGAATGTCTCCAATCTGACTTGTCCTTATACCCCTGTTTGCATTCTTGAATGCTGAGTTAAATCTTTCTGTGAAATTGAGTCTGCACCCCTTCTGTGGAAAAACCCTTGTTGCATTTTGTGACTCCTTACCTAACATTTGTCGAACAAAACATATTACACCCTTGGATTCGTCCCGCACATCTAATAGGGCACACAGACTAGCTTTTATACAGAGCTCTGCCTTATCCTTGTTGATCTCTGTCTCCGAACCCTGGTTTGGTACTCATGTCTATATATATATATATATATATTGTAGGTATGCAAACATATATAAATTTCTATCAATTGCAAGTGCTTAAAATTCCTAGAGCCTAACAATAAATCCTCTTTGCAAAAATTTGGCATCTACATTATGATCTCAAGTCCACTTTTAGAGTCGATGTTAACAAGGAAGAACTTCCTGCTTGTTTTGGATCTTATAGCTATCTACATCTGTATTACCTTTGTGAGGCCTCATGCCACAGCAACTCTGTCGATTTTCCCTTGTGATGTGACCGAATCCTTCTGGCTGTTCCTCTGTCCATATCATGGCCGAACCTCTGCTAATTGCATTTGATCCATATTAACTCCAAAAACATAAACTGTGTAACATTTAAAAGATTGCTTGAGGTAAGCTAAATAAATATTGCGTGATTTAAATAGGAAAGTGAGTCGATTCCTGCTGGTAGTCGACCATTACTCCCCAATTTCTATGCCTTTGTGACTGATGGCCTGTGTCATCTGGTGGACGTGGAGTATGACTGAACCCTTGCCATTTGCGTCGCCACTTCTATCTTGAATGTTACGTTGGTCTTCAATTTTTAATGACCTTTCTTTCTGTGTGGATCATGGGTTTAGGCTGCCCTTTTCAGAAAGTCACGGGCTTAGTGGGATGTCTGTGGTAGTGGTCATCTACAGCAAATATGTCTTGATCAGAAAATGTGGGTGAAGTCATGGGCTCAGCAAGAGTACAATGGTAGTCTTGTTAACTGGAACAGTCTTTGGCAGTAAGCGTCTCTTATCCATGTCTGTGTTAGACTGAGAGCCTTGTAGGTGTCGTAGGAATGGGGCATTGTGTCTTGTTTCCCCGTAGTTGTCTGGGCTGATAGTCAACTGTAGCTTGTGCCCTTCCGTCGCCAAGGATGTTGTAGGTAGTTGAAGCCTGTAGCTAAGAGCGAGCTTGGAAGTCGCTTCCCATATGTCATTGTGGTCGTAAGGTGGTAGAGGAGAGTTGCTCTTGGTAAGGGTGTTTGAGAGTTGTAGTTGTTCCAAGCTTTGGTCGTCGAGGGTACTTAGGTGGCCGACAGCCGTTTAGCAAGTAAGTGTATATGAGACCTTGTGTTAGAATAATTAAATGGTAGATCGTGGTATACCTATTAGCTCTTGCGAATAAGGAAGACATCTTACCATATAGAAACCGTTACGTGGCAATAATAGATGTGATCCACGTGTATCCGTAAGTACCCATGTTTTGCACTACCTCTTATAAGCGGTCATTGTATGGTCATCCATTCTTTTGCCTTATAGAATCATCATGAGTTCAACCATTATCCTTATTAACTTCATGTCGTAGTTATTTGATTGGTCTCAAGAATATTATATCTATTCCTTTATATTTTCATTTATAATCTTGAAGAATACGTATTCGATAGGATTATTTATAATAGACTTGTTAGTAGAATGTAACGTTATTTGTTCAATGACTTGGATGGAAAATATATTTGTTATCAAATGATATGTGGAATTTTAATATTATTATTATTGCTATTATCATTATTATTATTATTTTTTTTTTGTTATTATTATTATTATTATTATTATTATTATTATTTAGGTCACGTGATTTATTTAAATCAAGCCATCGAAATTGATATAATCAATTATCGGGTTTATTAAATGAAAAATTTAATGGAGCACGATAAGGAAAGACTGTATATCAGATTTGGAATAAATGAATATTCAATATGTTGATTCGTAGAATGGATAAATGTATTTAGTATAGTATTTAAATCTATCACCTTATCTTTATTAATGACTTGTTGAACTAGATTCCATTTGTTGTAAATGTACTTTGATATTCTCATGAATGTTGATATAGATAGACCAATGATATTTGATCTATAGGTAGTTGTAATCATTATTTACGTAGAAGTGAATAAAATTGTTTCTCTTTTGGTTATAAATTAAATCAAAATCCTCAAACTTATCCATATGAAATGAATTTAAAATTACCTTATAATCATTTAATCAATTTGATTTATAGTACTGACAATAGAGGTTTACTTTAGTTATGTGAATGATATTTGTATCATGTAGATTAATTAAATGATTATTTTAGTACATATTTAAATATAATTCACTTTATTGTAAGTCATAGATTTATCCCTTAGTAAGAATACAATCAAATGACAAGCTTTATCTTAATAATTAGTATACCAATGTAACAACTTAGTCAAGTACAATTTACTATGGTGGATTAGTTGTAAGAAGGCATAATTTGATCATAAGTATAATTGATTCTTGTAATATGTTAATTCAATTTGTGGGTCATAAAACTGTACTTATAGTCTTTGATTTTGTATCTTTCCGTGTGGCTAGAGTTCCAGAGGCTTAGCTTGGGATGTCTTGATTTCATGTGTTGTGTTGATAGAGGTCTTGAGATCATGATGTTATAAGAAGATTTATCATCCCTAGTTATGTATGGACTAAATGACAAGTGAATGATAAATGCACTTCTTGTGGATGTATTGTTATCCAACTAGTTGTACTAGTCTTGTATCCAGTTTGGTGGTAAGTTATGGAACAGGGTGACATGGAAATCATAGAGTTGTAATGAATATGTGTTATTATGGGCAATGGTCTAGGAGTTCTGCCCTTATAACTATGTTATGGAGGGTTAATGCTTTGTATTGGTATATACATGTTGATATCAGGATAGTTGTTATGCAAGATGATTAATGCCTTGCATGGTTCCTGTACCCTCGTTGTTGTGATGTCTTGCTATGCTTGTTGAGTAGGGTTTTCTAGTTGTAGGTAAGGGAGTGGCTTCCAATGTGGGGGCCGGTGCCAAGTGGCTAGCTAGGGTAACCCACTGGGAGTTGGTAATTCAGTGATAACATAATAATAAATCTAGGGGTTGGGTAGTTTTCACACTAATAAGATAAATAAAATTTTTCCTCACTCATGCATGTAGTGCTAGTTCAGACTAAGGATGAGGGGAGAAGGCTGGGATTGGCAGATTTACTTCCTTGTCATCATGAAAGGAAGGTTGATTCCGCATGCGTCATCCTATGGTGTCTAGAGAGAGACTGCCAGGGTAACCATAGATGGGGGCCGGCGTCTAGAGAGAGACTGCCTGGGTAACCCATGTTAGAACCATGTGATGACACTCTCCTTACTACAGCCTAGCACTCCCTAGTTGTACTCTCCCCATTTGTTATGTGTCACCTCTGGAAGTACTATTGTGTTTTTTTGTGATGGTGACTTGTGATGTTGGAGTCATGTGTTGTCTTATAGCCTTTTGTCTACCTGACCGTATGTTATAGTGGGGACCTTATGTTAACTCCTAGCTCGGGGGGTGGACCTCAGGGTTCCACATGGTCAGGTGGAAGAGCTTTATCCATTGGTTTTTCCTTGCCACTGTTCGTGAGCATGGAGGATATGCCTTGTGCATCTGACTACAGACCTTGTACTTGAAGATAACTATTATGCTCATGTACTTGCCTATGTATCAGTTGATTCATAATGTATGTGTTCCAAATGTAACCAAAACTACATGTTGATGTTCCCATATGTATAGACTTTTGATCATGCACATGTAATCTTGAGCAAGTTGTTTATCTATGTGGCACGAATGGAGATGTATATGTATATTCACTAGTGCAATAGATGTGGAATGAACTGTTGTTGATCAGTTAAACATGTATGTTAAATTATGTTGATTAATTTATCAAGTAATGCAACCATGGGACCTTAGAAGACAAGTTGTTGTTAATGATGTGTGTTGTTTGGCTTAACATTACTTTGTTATCTTATACAAAAAAAAATTTATTCTGCATTGCATAGCCTAGATGTGTTGTTTTCTAAGGTTTTCATTGCGGGGCATTACACATAATGTAAGTATATACAATTACCTAATTTGTGTTCACTTTTAGTTGAAGACTACAAAATTGACCTCACATACTTTTAGTTGAAGACTACAAATTTGACTGCTTGTTTAGGGTACACCTACAAAAGCAATGTTCAAATCTACAAGTAAATTAGCTATATATTTACATGAGTCGATACAAAATTTAAGACAAGGGGAATAATATAGAAGGTGAAATGAAAATGAAAGAATTTATATACCAAAAACACAAAACATTGATGCATTATATGTAACTAGATAACATTATAGGATACATTTAAGAGGATGGATTTAGGGGATGTAAGAGTATGGTTTACATACCTGGAAATTTATTCCATTGTACCATCTGCATCCTCATTTTTTTGTAATGCATCTATAATTGACTCATGTTCTTCCATTGAAAGTGTCCATAACTGTTTATTAGCAGGTCTGCCTTGATATCTAACTAGTTTTATATTTGTTGCCACAACCAAATGTGAGTAGTGTATGATCTTCTTATGTGTTTCAAAATCTTCAAATGTGGGCAAACCATTCTTTCTTATTAGATATTTTCATAGCCAAGTGCCAACAACAACCATAGAACCTGTTGGATACTCATAGTTATCATCATCTACTCTAGGATGTAACAACTTTTGTTTTGTCTCAACACATCGAGCCAACCAATACTCAGTTTTCTCTTCATTGCCCTCAGGTGCAAAAATAGTATACACATGTCCTGCAAAAAAATTTATGTAATTCAATAAAGTGTGACATGTATCTAAATCACATAAATTTGTACATGCATACATATATAATTAATTATATATAGATGTACAAAAAATTGGCAATAAAAAAATATTTAAAATAAAAGTACCTTCTTGTACAAGGTCTAAAACACGATCATAGTCATCTGATGTAAACATTTGATTATCATCTTCAATTGTTGTTTCAAGTTGATCTTGTGTTTCTGTAGGTGTCAAAGATCTTTGTTTCCATTCTTCAACCCATTCTATATTTTCACATGCTCCCCAATCACTTGTAATACAAAATTTACAAAAACATGCAAGCTCCCTAGTCCATATAGTCCATGTGCTTGCATTTGAACTCTTAAATGAATGCCATTTTGTTGATTCAGTTATTGTCTCACAATCAAGTCAAGTAGGAATATTCTCTTCTTCAACTAACCAAAAGAATCGTCAAATTGTAGAGTTCTCACTTGATCCCGTAGATAATTTTTCATTACACCAATCCACAATTGCACGTGCTTCTTTAAATTTGGCTGCAACCTCAAACTTTAGTTGCTCTCTAGAGAGAGCTCTTTTCACACATGCTCCAACTCTATCATGTTCTCTTTTACTATGTCCAGCTTCAAAAAAACTCCACATATGTTGGATATTATTTTCTTTGTGAGCCCTGCATAGCCAATAAAACATTCTTGCATTTTAAAATTGCCCTATACAATTATCTGACCATATGAAATGTTGTGCCATCTTGATTCCTCTTTCTTTTAAACTTTCATAAAATTTTGTGAAACAATATTGCACAAACTCTGAAGAGTGTAACCGGTTATCACTCAAATAGAAATGATACTCCCTCAAAAATTTTCTATTATCTTCTGTACTATCATCTACATGTTTGTATACAATATGAACAAATATGGCCACTTGCACTGAATTATAATACTGAGATTGAATTTCCTCTTGTGGAGCAAGAGTATAGCTTTCTACGAAGTCAACCACTCATAGGATAGTTCCAATTGGAAATGTGTTTTTACATAAACAAAATTATCCATCAAGCCACCAAACATATTGGGAATGTTTGACATATTTGGATACAATAATATCCTTAAAATCTTTGATGAATGCATGGACACAAATTTTTTTAGTGACTAACTCGCAACGCTTTCCAATTTTTCCATCCTTTAAAGAATATACAACATTTTTTAATCTTTTCACATCCACTAATTGTTGTCCAAATTCATGTGAAATATTTTCATGCATGCATTCTCCTAACAATGAAAAGTTGCCACATCTATTGCATTCTCCAGAAATACATGCTTTTGAATAAAATAAGTATCCAGTAGATGTTTCACAAAACAAACCTGCTACAAACTCCTTAATTGTTTGAGGTGGCATATTAATACCACATTCCTACATAATTTTGTTAGTATGCAAAGTAGAACGTATATATCGAAAAACATCATAATAATAACGAAATTGCACATGAGTTTTACAACAACAAGAGATTCGTTGTTTATTAATTTTCACATACCAAGGTTTACATTTCTTGAAAGATGTTTGGCTTATGGTAATATTAAATGGTACTAACACCGAATCATCTAAGAATTTTTTATATACTTTAGTTTGAGTCATGTCTAATAGATGTTTTGGATGAGGATCACAAAATTTAGACCCCACTCTTAATTTTAAAACATCTCTAACATTAGATGAGGGTAAATGCAAGAAGTTGTGTCCACTTAAGGTGGAAGTTTCAGAGTTAGAAAAAAATCCAAAATCGGGTAACTAAAAATAGGATCCCATTTCTATAAAACGTGATCCCGTATTGGGTCGGGATCCTGAGCCTAATATACAAAATGGGATCTCATTCCTTAGCGGGATCCTGAACCTAGAACCAAAAAATGGGATCCCATTTTGAAAAGGTTTTTTTTTTTTAAATGGCAGAGACCCCATTTTTCCCAGTGACAGGCGACAGCTGAGAACGGGATCCCAAGTTGAGTCACCATCAAAACAACAGGTAAGTGGATTTTTCCACTTATACATTTACCAATGAATCTTTTGAAGTTTCCTTTATTTTTTTGGTGTAAAATACAATCAAAATTTAAATTGTAAACTAATATGTAGGGTTTCTGTTTATGAAATCAATAGCTATTTTTTGACATTTTAGTTGTAAAATACAATTGAAATTTTAAAAGACTATATCATATAAAAGGATAGAATTTGAACAAACTGTTAAAATTTTGTTTAAATTTGAGAATTGAATAGTTGTATTTAGACATTTTAGCTATAAAATACAATTGAAATTTTGAAAATACTGTATCATATGAAAGGAGAGATTTTGAACAAACTGTCAAAATTTGATTTCAATTTGAGTGTTGAATAGCTGTATTTAGACATTTTAGCTGTAAAATACAATTGAAATTTTGAAACGACTATATCATATGAAAGGAGAGATTTTAAACAAACAGTAAAAAATTATATAGCATTGGGATGATATATATATTTGGTTTTTATAAAATTTACTTCTATCAATGTATGTCATTGTATTTTAAAGGCATTATTGAATAGATAACTGTCATGTAAAACAATTACAACAAACCATAATAAAACCTTTATCACGTCCTTCATAATCAAACCTTTAGAGACAACCAACTAATCAAGAATTGAGAAGATTTTACAATTTTTGTGATAGCCAACTAATCAAGAATGAAATCAAGCCAACAAATGTAACTTTAGAGACACTTGTAGCTGTCCTCACTAGCTAGGTTATGCCCCTAGGATGAACAACGTGATGTTAATTGTGTTACGAGCCTAACCTCATTGGTAATGCTTCCCCTAATCTTAATGACATTGATGTAGGCCCCACTCATGATCCTTACGAAGATCTTGCCACCACTAACCTCTTTCATGATAGGTCACTATCCTCACCATCTCCTTAGACCTATAATACCTTGAACTTATTGATTGGGACCAACATGACCCTTTATGATTTGATGTTTTCCAAAATGATGAAGCCATCATGAAACTTATGAAGTGTCAAGACCACATCCCCATTGTAATCATAAGAAAGACTTTTCCACCATACTTAACACTTATGCTTATTTTGGAAAGAAAGAAGAACCCTTTAGTCCTAAGGCACCCTAGTAGGCATAATAGCAACAAGATATAAGAAGAAACTTGTGATTGATTAAAATGATACAATAAAAATGGACACTTCCCAAGAGCTCCTCAATGACAAACTTCACCTTCCATTAGATACCACTCAGATACAATCTGATGACTCCCCTCTCCTTGTTGAGGATGCTATAGACATCAACCTGTGAATAGAAGAGGACCCTAAACTCTCTAAGATAGTAGCTCCACTGGACCTTGACATCAAAGAAGGCATAACCATCACCCTTAAAGATTACACTAATTTCTTCATGTGGTCTTAAATGGTGATATGCCTTGAGACTCCATCTTTAAAGTCATGCATCATCTTGTGGTTCACCTCAATGCCAAACCTATTCATTAAAAGATATGCAAAATGCACCCCCAAGTAGCCCTCTTGGTCAAAGAAGAATTGTATAAACTCTTGGATGTGGGGTTCATTCAGACAATTACTTATCCTAAATGGGTCTCTAATGTGGTCTTAGTTAGCAAGAAAACTAAGGGAATTCATGTTTGCACTAACTTTTGAGACATCAAAAAAGGATACCCTAAATATAACTTTTCTCTACCAAACATTGATATGATCGTGGATCTCATAGCCATATATATAAAATGTTATCATTAATCTGGATATAATATCCCTTGAAACATTTTCAAGTTAGACATGGAGACACCTAGATTATGGAGAGGTCTATGTAGGAAAACACCTCCTGTAGACTCAACACAAACTTATCCCTCAACCCTCTAAATTGTGACTTACATCATTTGATTACCTTGGAACACACTATAGACAACTCTATACAAATTCGGCAAAAGATATTTTCTCTTAACAGAAACTTGTATATGTAGAAGTATCTACTACTAAATTAGATTTGATATACTTCTTAAAAGGAAAGAGTTGGGACTAACAACTAAATAGAAAACAATAATTTTGCAAATAGGAAATAGGAAACAAAATTGAGCTAGAACCATCTTGACTAATTTATCTTTTTCTAGCTAGATTGAATCCCTACAATCACAAGTTAAAAACAAAGCATCAAATTCTTCATTAAATTTAAATCACAAATCATCAGAATATTTTCATCTTCATACTCAGATTAGTCAGGTAGGCAACTAGTAACTTCAATCCTATCTCCATTATCAAATTTGGTTTCCATAGGCAACTTCACCAAATTTAGGTTTTCAGATCATGTGGCATGCACAAGATATCCATGCCTCAAGGTAGTTCTCCAAGTCTAGTTATAGTCTTGCAGATGTTCATTATGATTCTACCTAGGTGGTATGATAGTCCATTGGTTTCTATGACATCAGTCAAAAGCATAGATGCATCTGTTCTAATTCATTTCTTTTGTCCAAAATGGTTGTGACAATAAAAAAGAAGCTTATTGAACTCATAATCAATAGGAAACCCCCTGTCATAATAGGAGGTCTTGAATTTGGTACCAATGATTGTGAGTTCCTTGTAGAATATGATGAACCTTTTGAACAAGAGAACCTTGTAGACCATGATGCATATCTTGATTTAAACTTGAACATTATCATCATGTGAATGCTTTTAGCCATCCTACAACCTCCTATCACCCTTCATCCTCTTATAGGGATATGCCACACAACCTCTCCAAGTTGACCATGCCAATCCTAAGAGGTCCCTAATTTCTTCCCAATGATCATGAGAACCTTGTAGATCATGATGCATATATTTTGAACAAGACTATCAAGTTCCTTCGCAACAAGAACGTGCAAGTCCAAGTTACCCTTTTCACCAAGATTGAAAGTGTCCTTAAGTCCTTATGTTACCTTTGGCAAGGGGAGTTCACCACTCTAGATTATGCATCTTATGGGTATCCTTCAAGGACAATTTAAATCAATTTCAACTAATAACGCACAAGAAATATCAAAACATGTATTTAATGTATTTAAAAGAATAATATAAATCTAATTAACTATATTTACCTGTATTTACTTATTCCATTGTACCATCTCCATCCTCTCCTTTTTCCAACACATCGATGATTGTCTCATGGTCTTCCATAGAAATTATCCATAGCTCTTTATTTGTAGGTTTTCCATGATACCCCTCCAGTTTTATATTTGTTGCCAACACTAAATGTGAGTAGTGTATAATCTTCTTATGTGTTTCATAATCTTCGAATGCAGGCAAACCATTCTTCCTTATTAGCTATTTCTGTAGCTAAGTGCCAACAACCACCACCGAACCTATTGGATAATGATAGCCATCATCAAAGAACATTATCATCATGTGAATGCTTTTAGCCATCCTACAACCTCCTATCACCCTTCATCCTCTTATAGGGATATGCCACACAACCTCTCCAAGTTGACCATGCCAATCCTAAGAGGTCCCTAATTTCTTCCCAATGATCATGAGAACCTTGTAGATCATGATGCATATATTTTGAACAAGACTATCAAGTTCCTTCGCAACAAGAACGTGCAAGTCCAAGTTACCCTTTTCACCAAGATTGAAAGTGTCCTTAAATCCTTATGTTACCTTTGGCAAGGGGAGTTCACCACTCTAGATTATGCATCTTATGGGTATCCTTCAAGGACAATTTAAATCAATTTCAACTAATAACGCACAAGAAATATCAAAACATATATTTAATGTATTTAAAAGAACAATATAAATCTAATTAACTATATTTACCTGTATTTACTTATTCCATTGTACCATCTCCATCCTCTCTTTTTTCCAACACATCGATGATTGTCTCATGGTCTTCCATAGAAATTATCCATAGCTCTTTATTTGTAGGTTTTCCACGATACCTCTCCAGTTTTATATTTGTTGCCAACACCAAATGTGAGTAGTGTATAATCTTCTTATGTGTTTCATAATCTTCGAATGTAGGCAAACCATTCTTCCTTATTAGGTATTTCTGTAGCCAAGTGCCAACAACCACCACCGAACCTATTGGATAATGATAGCCATCATCAAAGAAATTCTTAAAATTTGCTTAAGGGGATCAAAGAAGTTCTTAAAATTTGCTTAAGGGGATCAAAAACTTGTTATAAAAAAAATTTTAAAGGGATGTCTTAAGGGGATCACCAAACTTGTTGGATAAGGAAAGCCATCATCATCTTCTCGAGGTGCTGTTAACTTATGTTTAGTCTCCACACAACGAGCCAACCAATATTTTGTTTCCTCTTCATTCTTCTTTGGTGCAAAAACAGCATACACATGTCATGCAAACAAATTTTGATTCAATAACTTGCACATGTCCATAAAATTTGACCAATCAACATACATGCATTCATATGTACACATATCAATAAATAAAAGCACTAGTAATTAGTAATGAAGTGAAATAAAATGAAATAATTTGAATTAAATTACCTTCTTGTACAAGGTCTGAAACACGGTCATAGTCGTCTGATGCAAACAGTTGATCATTGTCTTCAATTGTTCTTTCATTTTGTTCGTGTGCTTGTACAAGTGTCAATGGTCTTTGCTTCCACTCTTCAACCCATTCTGTATTCTCACATGCTTCCCAATCTCCTGAAATACAAAACTGACAAAAACATGCAAGCTCCCTTGTCTAGATAGTCCATGTACTTGCATTCAAACTCCTAAATGAATGCCATTTAGTAGATCCACTAATTGTCTAACAATCAAGTCTAGGTAGAATGCTTTCTTCTTCAACCAACCAAAAGAATCGATGAACTGTAGAGTACTCGCTTGATACAGGTGTACATAATCTTGTATTTCACCAATCTACAATCCCACGTGCATCTTTAAATTTTACTACATCCTCAAATTTCAATTGTTGTCTAGCAAGAATTCTTTTAACACACGCACCAGCTCCATCATG
Source organism: Cunninghamia lanceolata (assembly GCA_027924645.1). Taxonomy (NCBI): domain Eukaryota; kingdom Viridiplantae; phylum Streptophyta; class Pinopsida; order Cupressales; family Cupressaceae; genus Cunninghamia; species Cunninghamia lanceolata. Next base: position 16,380,742 of record BSBN01000193.1, read on the forward strand.
TTCTCCTTTACCATGTCCAGCTTGAAAAAAATTCCACATATGTTGGACATTATTCTCCTTGTGAACCCTACTTAACCAACAGAACATTCGAGCATTCTTGAACTGCCCTGTACAATTATCTGACCATATAAGATGTTTAGTCATATGGATTCCTCTTTCTCTTAAATTTGTATAAAATATATTGAAACAATATTGAACAAACTCTGATGAGTGTAACCGGTTGTCACTCAAATAGAAATGATACTCCCTCAAAACTTTTCTATCATTCTCTGTGCTATCATCTGCATGTCTATAAACAATATGAACAAACATAGCAACCTGCACTAAATTGTAATATTGTGATTAAATTTCCTCTTGCGGAGCTAAAGTATAGTTTTCTGCAAAATCAACCACTGATAGTATAGTACCAACTGGAAATATGTTTCTACATTCACGAAATTGTCCATTAAGCCATCGAGCTTGTTGAGAGTGCTTGACATATTTTGGTACAATTTTACTCATAAATTCTGATATGAATGCATGCACACTAACCTTTTCTATAATTAAATCACAACGCTTTCCAAATTTTCCATCTTTTAAAGAATATTCAACATTCTTAAATCTTTTAACATCCACTAATTGTTGTCCAAAATTATTTTCAACACTTTCATGCATACAAACTCTTAACAAAGAAATATTGCCACAACTAGTGCATTGTCCAAAAATACATGAACTTAAATAAAATAATTTTTCATTAGATCTTTCACAGAACAAACTTGATATAAACTCTTTTATTGCTTCAATTGGCATATTAATATCGCATTCCTGTATAATCATGTTACTATTTAAAGTACAATGTATATATTGAAACACATCATAATAATAACGAAATTGAACATGCGTTTTACAACAAGATATTCGTTGCTTATTAATCTTTACATACCATGGTTTGCATTTTTTAAAAGATCTTTGACTTATTTTAATATTACCAGGTAACACTAATTCATCACAAAATTTTCTATAAAATTCAGTTTGCGTTGTATCTAATAGGTGTTTTGGATGAGGATCGCGAACTTTGGACCCCACTCTTAATTTTAAAACATCTCTAGCATTAGATGATACCCTAGTATTATCATGCCAATATTTTTCAATCAAAGATCTGATTTCAACATTCAGTTTCATGTCAGATCTCAGGAGCTGACCACTAAAACTCCAACATTGGTTAATTGGATCATTTTCTATACTTTCTCTTTTTTTTGCCACTCTTACCAATGTTTTAGGATGTATTTTTAGAATTCCACTAATATTGCTTACCATTCTTCTATTCAAAGTTGTTTTATTCACTATAGTAGTTGTTATAGCTCGTCTTGCTGCATTCTTATCTTTGGATCGATTATTACTTCCAATAGACTCAATGGCACTAGCAACAGTAGACATTGCATGTTTTAGTGATTGATCTTTTCTTCTTGGTTTAACAAAAATGCCTAACATTTTCATTACTTTTCTCATTTTCCACATTCTCATTAATTGCATCATTAGTTGACATTGAAATGATAGTTTTTTACGATAAAAAAATTCCTTGTATAATCTATTGGCATGTGTTCTTATTTGTCTCCAAGAAATTTTACCAGTAAGATTATCCAAAACATCTCTTTCAATTTTGAAAAAAAAATTCTCATTTTCAACATCACATCCTGGATTTTCATTTTCATTTTCAACATCAAAATGATTTTCATTTTCAACAACAAAACGGTTTTCATTTTCATTTTCAACAAAAGGATTTTCATTTTCATTTTCAACAACAAAACGGTTTTCATTTTCATTTTCGAAAAAAGGATTTTCATTTTTATTTTCAACAACAAAATAGTTTTCATTTTTATTTTCAACAACAAAACAGTTTTCATTTTCATTTTCAACAAAAAGATTTTCATTTTCATTTTCAACAACAATTTGTTTCAAATTTTGATCTCTACGAATATTATCAATCTCAACATTGTTATATCTAGCTTGTTTTAAATCTCCTATCAACACTATTTCCATTTCATTCAAAGGTGGATTTGAAGAAGTACCTGGATTTGTGCCTATTGAAACATTCTCCATAGCATTAATAGAGGGATTTGAAGACATAGTAGAAGTAGTTTGTATAATCGTATTAGTTTCCACATTCACCTCTTGCAAGTTTGCATCATCTACATCCATGGTCTCCTCAATGTTTTTATCTTCAATAGTTGTGGAATTGGATGATTCAGCATTATTAATTGATTGAATCTTTATTCTTCTATCTCTTTGTCCTTTTGCCTCCTTCTCTCTCTTTGCTTCAATTTCTTCAGGGGTTAATACCTTCCTATCTTTCCTCTTATTACGACTTTGCAATCCCATGATTAAAAAATTTATGAAGCATGTACAAATGAATGTCAAAAACTTGAAGCCTTTCTTCTTTGTTCAAGTCCTTCAAACAAGTACCAATTCAACAAAATTTCACTCAAATAGTGTCTCAATGATGGCTTCTATCAAAATTCAAACAATATTCCAAGTTGATGGACCTACAAAAGAAAAAAAGATGGTAGAGAATGTTGCAAATGTCACTGTCGGCCGTACTGCAAAGCAAGTTGCAAGGTTGACAGTGATAGTACAGTCTTATTAAAAAAAGGGACAAATAATAAACGGGATCCCATTTTGTTTTGCACTGGTGGAGTAAGAAATGGGATCCCGTTATTTAAAATTTGAATTTGAAGCTTGAGTTTTTCTTTGTAACCTGATTCAGGAAATGCTTTGGGGACCCGAACCTGACCTTTGGACCTAGTTTGACCTGCAACTTGAAGGTCCTGTCAATGTCACAACAAAATAGTGACTTTGGGCATATATCTGAAGGTCTATTTTGCAGAATATTTTGATGAAATTAAAACCCATTATAGATCAGACAGTTCCAAATATGTAATTTTTTTTACAATTGGATTAATTTTCTATTTTTTAATCAATTTATGATGAAATAGGTCCATAAACTTGAATTATCAGGGTTTTTTAGTATTTTAATAACTTTTTATTAAAATATATTTTTGTAAATAAAATTATAGGAAAACGTACTTTAGACAATTCTTTTCAATTTAAAAAAAAATTCAAAAAATGTTAAGTTTAGGTCATCTTATGTGTGACATACACGATGATTTTTTAAAAGACCAAAAATGGCAAATAAAAAATTAATAAAAAAAATATTCAATAAAAAATTACAAAAAAATATGGAAAACGTGCTTCAGTGAGTTACAAATCTTTTCCCAAAAGGAGTTTCAAAAATATGATTATTTAGGTCAAAATATGGATGACGTACACGTACATGGTATAGTAAAAAAAAGTGACTTTTAAACAGTAGTTTTTAGAAACGCCTATTCAAAATCAATTTCTATCATCTGGGTATTAAAAAAATTACATATTTGGAAACTAGACTCCGAGTACTACATTTCATATTTAGTGACTTTTTTCAAGATTCCATCTTTAAGTGCTTCAAATTTTTAGGTCAAATGTGATAAATTCTGAAAATCAGGGAAAACACTTCCACTTTTTGGCCAATAAGTGGACACAACTTCTTGCACACACCCATGATACCCTTGTATTATCATGCCAATATTTTTCAATTAAATATTTGATTTCACTATTTAATTTCATGTCATACCTTAGGAGTCTACCACTAAAACTCTAACATTGGTTAATTGGATCTTTTTCAATATATTCTCTTCTCTTTGTTTCTCTTCTCAAAGTTTTAGGATCATTCTTTTATTAGAAAATGATTTATTGACTAAAGTAGTTGTTATAGCTTTTCGTGCTGCATTGCTATGTTTAGATTGACTCTTTTTACCAATAGAATCAATAGCATTAGCAACACTAGATAAAACTTGTTTGATTGATTCATTTTTTTTTAGGTTTTACAAAGATGCCTAACTTTTTCATTACTTTTCGCAATTTCCACATCTTCATCAATTGCATCATAAGTTGACATTGAAATCCAAGACTTTTTCTATAAAAAAATATTTTATATAATCTATTTGCATGAGTTCTCATTTGCCTCCAAGAAATCTTACCAGGAAGATTGTCTAAGACATTTCTTTCAATCTCAAATAAAACATTTTTATTTTCACTCCTATAAGGGATATCATTCTCATTCATATCATCAATAGGGTTTGAAGACATACCTAGATTTGTTTCTATAGTTGTATTTTCCATATCATTGAAAGTTGGCTCCAAAGACACACCTGGATTTGTTTCTATAGTCGTGTTTTCTATATCATTGAAAGTTGGCTCCGAAGACACGCTTAGATTTGTTTCTATAGTCATGTTTCCCATATCAATTAAAGCTAGCTCTGAAGACATACCTGGATTTGTTTGTATAGTCACATTTTCCATATCTTCGAAAGTTGGGTTTGAAGACATACATGCATTTGTTTTTATAGTCACATTTTCTTTCAAATTCACCATTTCCACATTTGCATCATCTACATTCATCCCATCATTTATAGTCTCTTGAATGTCTTTCTCTTCAATACTCATGGAACTAGATGCTTCAATAGTCTTCGTCTCTTGAATCTTTTCTCTTCTCTCTTTGCCTTTTTGCTTCCTTCTCTCTATTTGCTTCAATTTATTGAGTTGTGATTACCCTCCTTTGTTTTTTTCTTTGACGTTGATTTGATCCCATGATTACCAAACCCTCTTGATAAAATAGCAATTGATACTTAATCCAATTTCATAATTGATGTACTTCTTTAAAATTTTGAAGTAGAATTAGATGTAGATCCTTTGTTCCATAGATTTTGAAGTAAAAAGTAGATGTAAAAATAAAAAGTCTCTTTCTTTATTCCTCTTAAAAATAGCTCATGCACTTGATTTCACTTCAGAATTATTCATATGATTGATTCCTTTCAAAATCTGGATAGAATATGACCTGCCAAGAGATTCCACAAGACACCTATAAGTAAAAAATGTAGAAATTGTCACTGTCGGGCCGTACTGATCAGTCTTGCAAGTTGCAGGGATACAGTGATTGTATGTTTTTCCCTGATGATGGAAAATAACAGATATAATAGAAACGGGTACCCATTATAAAATGGGTACCCATTCTATGAATTTTGAAATCACCGACCACCTTTTCCCTTCCCTTTGCTTGGGTTTTAGGCTCGGGATAGGCATGGTTAGCTGACCTTGAGCCTTGGACCTGCAAGTTTTTTTCTAAGTACAGAATAAGAGGAAAGACTGAGTTTACCTCTATGGCTGAGGACCTTTTTTTCTGAATTTTTTACGAAATGAAAACCCATTACAGATGATAGTGTCTAGTTTTCAAATATGTAATTTTTTTGATATTGGACATGTTTTTCTATTTATTATTTAATTTATGAGCAAACTGGTCCAAAAACTTGAAATGACAGGTGTTTGGATTTTTTTAATAACTTTTAATTTTTAATTTTAAAAAAAAAAATTATATGTCATCAATCTACACATCATTCTTTACACAATGAAAAAAAAAATTAATTTTATGATTTTTTTATCTCAAATTATGTTGGCCGTACACTAGGGGTTTTCAAAATAGCAATTAGGCCTAATAAAAAATTAATAAAAAAAAAAATTATTTGGAAAAAAATTATAAAAAAAAATCCTCATCAAACTTCACTTTACTACACATCTTTTCCCAAAAGGATTTTGAAAAATAATTTTATTTAGGTCAAATTATGTTGGTCGTACACATGCATGGTATGGTTTAAAAAAGTGACTTTTAAATAGTGGTTTTTAGAAATGCCTATTGAAAATCAATTTGTATCATCTAGGTATTGAAATAAATTACATATTTGGAAACTAGATTCCGAGTACTACATTTTATATTTAGTGACTTTTTTAAAGATTCCATCTCTAAGTGCTTCAAATTTTAAGGTCAAATGTGACAAATTCTGAAAATCAGGGAAAACACTTCCACTTTTTGGCCAAAAAGTGGATCCAACTTCTTGCACTGACCCATAGGGTATCTTGGTTGAATAATGATCAGTCTCTTTTGGTAAATGAACAAGCATTGGTTGAATTCAAAATTGGTGGCTATAAAGATAAAGTGCTTTGTGATGTTGTGCCTATGGAGTGTTGTCATGTTTTGCTTAGGAGACCATGGCAATTTGACAACTATGCAATATATGATGGAAGGGCTAACACTTACACCATTGAAAAGGATGGAAGTACTTTTGTACTAACACCATTGCAAGGAGACACTAAGGAGCATACCAAAGAATCAAAGGCCATTATGTTTGGCAATAAGGAATTTGTGAAGCCTAAGGAAGACGAACATGAAAAGATTGCAGCCCACACCTATATAGTGAGTTTGGAGAATAAAATGAGTTTGAGAGGTAAGAAGCATGAAAAGATAATAGGGGCAGTTAAAGAGCAAGGTTAGTTGCTAATGGAGTTACAATGTTGGCATAACAATGTCATGATTGGGATAGTAATTTGTCCTTTGATGGAGAACAAGGCTAATGGGCGGTTTGGTCCAATAAAAACAATGGTTCAAGGACCTGTCATGACAGCAAGTCATTAGTCTAATAGCATAGGGAGTCAGAGGACAAAGGTAAAGGCAAAGGATGGACAAATCCATGGTGATTGGCAAGGACAAGGAGAAAAGAGTAAATGTACAACAAAGGTGGGGGACAATCAATTCTAGGGAGCAGATGGTAATGATGTGTTGGAAGGCAAAGGAGTAGTTACAACATCAAGGTCAGATGTGAGATAAGACAGAGTGCAAATGGTAGGTCAACTTTTGAGGAGCAAACAATATCAAGGTGTAAGCAATGACAAAGTTGCAAGGCATGATGCAAGATCACAATATTTAATCCCATGGAGAAGATCCCCATACCAAAGAGCCTTTGGAAAGCAAGGAGAAGCTAAGAAGAAGCATGGAGCAGGGACACATAAGATCTCATGGGACATGAGCCTTTTTTCTAGGCCGGGTGTATGGTGCAGGGGCACCAATTGAACAAGTTTGGTTTTATATGGTTTAATGTTTAGTTTAGAGAGTTTTGTCATGTTTTGAGTCATTTTTGTCTTCAATAAGGTCTAAATAGACCATTCACAATGTAATAAGGTCAATATGGACCAATTCTTGGGTTTTTGAGTCTTGTTTTGTCAAATAATGTTAAACAATGTAAGAGTTGCATTGCAACTTAACAAGTAATGTATTTGGAAAGGGATTCAAATGGTCATACAGTTTGAATGGTAGTTGTAGACCATTGAGAATAGTGGTAAACATGTTGAAATAGCCTCCCATACCTAGAGGAGGGGTTGAAGTTTTGAAGAATAAATTTGAATGAAAAGCTCTATTTTCTCTTGTTTTTTCTACAAAATCATTGTTCCAGGCCGTGGTACTCTATTGTACGGCACTGTCAGGGTTTGCAAGTTGGTGAATGTGATAGAGGGGTGATTTGTCTTTGTTTTGAACTTGATTTGGAGGAAAACCATTGAGTTTGGGGAAATATTTAATGCTTTGCCTGAAAACTGTTCAAAAACTGTGAACAAGGGTTTGAGGGCTTGAAAATGTGTTTTTAACTCATTCCACCTATTGTGTACCATGTGGCTTGGTGGAATGAGTCTATTAGGTTATATTATGATAGTAAGTCATGAGTCTTGAGCAGGAAGAATGAATTGGATGAGTTATTTGTGTTGTCCTATAGAGTTCTGAGTGAATTAGTGTGTGAAAATGGTGGTTTTGTGCCAGGGTTTGAGGAAATAGTGATGCCAAAGGTTGGATAATGGTGTTTTGACCATGTGCAAGTGTGTTTGAAGCATTGGCCAAGATGGTGGAGGCCTGGAACTTGGATTTTCAATAAAACCTTGGGGTATTTAGCCTAAAAGTGAGGGTTTGTTAGTTTACTATCTAAATGGTCATAGCACTTGAGTATGAACGTGGATTTGGAAGTTTTGTAACCTATCTAAGGATTGTTTATTGCATTTTAGGGTTAATTAGGTGTTTTGAAGGCACTTCCTTTGTAAAAGAGGCCTAATTGGCCTAGTTGCAAAAAGGGTCTATCACAGTTTTGAGGCATTTTGTCTTAAGTAACCCATGTCTATTTTGAGATATGTTAACTACCAAAAGGGTACTCCAAACAACTTTTTTTTCCTTGAGATTGTGCCACATGTGAAAGATCTTTCTTGACAAATCATTTTGGAGGGCTACAAGGCTAGAAGCCTAGTTGTGAAGGAGGTACTAAGAATCCTTGGTTTGGGTGAGAGGTGAGTGTTTGTTTTGGTTGAGATTGGGTCTCTAAGGAGTAATAAGGTTCTAGACAACCTTGGTTAAGTTAGGAGAGTGGAGGCTCTTGTTGGTACCTTGTGAAGATAGTTTGTGAAATTAGAGGAAATTGCTTGTGTGAAGCCCATTGTTGTAAAATATGGTATCAATAGTCTAACTACCTCGTAGCACTACATCACATCCCGCCAGGATGGATCCTGAACTGCTACTAGTATACTAAACTTTGTAGCTGACTCAGCAGCTGGGGGCACATGAATTCTCATCTCCACTCACTTGAGGAGACTCAATCTCCTAACACCAGTAGGGGCTGGACCGCAAGCTCTCAATCATGGCCTCACCTTGGTCTCCTCATCGCTGTCTACCTCTTGCTAATCCCATCATGGTCACGCACTGAAGATGTACTCCATCAGTGTCTCATCCTCCTCATCATCATCAAGATCATATCTAGTGAAATCACTAACATTGTCCTCTACTCATGTGTCACTCCCATGACCCACCCATGGTTATGGATCTCCTGTGGGGTGATCGGTGGGGAAGATAAGAGCAGGTTGTGATGTCTCCTACTAGGTATGATACGCTCAAGTAACACCGACATCATCTGTATTTGATAGTGGCTCTGCATCCTCTATGCTATCATCATCACTCTCTGCCACCTTAGTTATTGTCGGTCATGGGGTCGTATTCACCTTGATGACGTTGTGTGTTGCGCATGCATAGCTCAGACGCATCCTAGGAACATCATGTCTACATCTGAAGTATCGTGCTACTCTATCAAAATAGAACTAGGAAACTATGTGATCAAGCCGACTATCCATCAATCGATCCTACTACATTTGTGTTGCTCCATCCATGGTCTCTAGCTATGATATGGTCTCCACATAATGTCACTACACCATTTTCTATCAAACACAACTCTCCAATATAATAAATCACCATGTCTCCAACATCTGATGAGTGGATAGGCATGACTGCGTGGATATGTCCACATTGGCTCTACAAGAAAACCTGTGGGTCGTGTACACCTAATATGCTCAAACATCCATACCTGTAATAAGGTGCACACCATCAAACTCTGCACCTCATAATGGACGTATCATCCCAAATCATAGTAGAGGTGTGCAAGCATACTGTGCCCCCATGCATACACTATCATGTGCTCCTCTATCGACCTGATAGTGTGAACAAGGCCCCCATGAAGGTGGGTGTCCCATCCATCTGGTGCAACTGCCAGGGTGATGGTAGCAATCATAATATATCATACAAAGGGAATATCAATGCATCCCTACTCTAACCACTAAAGTATGATGTGTCCTCATCCCAACTAAGGGACGACGTGACCCATGTAATATAAATGACTCTCTTGGGTGTACTCCTCTAAGTGATAATCTACGATCCTCACTGTCCCCCCTCAGATCAACAGTCACAGGATGTCATACACATCCTCTAGAGTCAGTCATCTCACTTATGGGTAGATGGAATGTAGATGTATTTGCATCCCACCTCTCCAAATGTGCCATCAACATACTACAGTGGAATCTCATCATGGGCATAATAAATAACCACCACAGGCCCACTTCATGTAGGAAACCTTGCTCCTCATTAGAGATAGTACTAATCTGGTCCCATAGCAGTGTCATCAGGTGGCCACCTATGTTATCTCACACCTCAGGGACATCCTATGCATCAAACATTTAAATTCAAATCAATTTACATCATCAATCATCAATTGACATTTAACTCATCTTTCTATGCCGTGTCCCTGGGGCCCTTGTCCTTTCTAGACTTGGGTGCCCCAAGAGGACCTAGGCACCTAGAGAGGACTTGGGCACCCTGGTTGGACTTGGGTGCCCTGGTTGGGTACCTTTGTCTAGATTAGTCTACATGGCATGAAAAATGATGAAATTAACAAAAACAAGAATGAAATTTGATAGAAGAAATGTTTAGAACCCTACCTCTAGCTCTATCCATCTATCTGCAATTCGAGACCGAAGCACCTCTAATCTTGGAAGCTGGTATGGATGTCATATTAGCATGGTTGGTCTCTTTCTCCTTATCCTTCTCTCCTCTACACAATGAAAATGAGAATGAATAGTGAAAAAGTGAAAACTCCCTTTACTTATAGTAAATGGATGAGAATTCCTATCACTATCTAGGTGCAAAATTATACAACTTTATTCATGAACCTTTATCTTGGGCTGTCAGACTTGGTTTTCCATACCGTTTGTTGTGTTGGAATCTTGGTTCTACCCTCCATCTAACCCAATGCTTTGTGCTTCAGTGTTTTTGGAAGAAATGACCCTCAAAATGCATTCCTCATCACCCTTTCATGAAATCTGTGTGCGTAGATTACCACCTTTTTTCTCCTTTTTAGACTAAGCAAGCAGAAATAAGGGGGGCATATATCTTCCTCGATTTCCTCCCTCATCATGTCTCATGATTCAACCCCTATAGTGTTATGACTGACTTATTTGTTCGTTGGTTGTAGGATGATTTGATTTGGGTCATTTGATAAGTGTTCTTTTGCAAGATGTGGTCCCTAACTTTGTGATCTTGTAGGATTATGGACTGGGGGCGTCTCCCTTTTGTGTGACAACACTTCAGCTTCCTCTACAATATCCTTTTGGGTATCCTTTTCATGATTGATGTATTTACTTTCCTTTAGTTGCATATACATGTAGCATCAGATGGCCACTAAAGTGGGGGCTAAATGTTATGTCTAGAATTGTACTTCTGCATGGATTAGCACAATTTTGCATAGTTTAGCTCCTCTCCTTTGGTGTCCTCTTACCCTTTTTGTTTCTAGCCTATCTAAACCCTGATTGACCTATACCTCACTGAAGAAATGTCATATTCTAAAGCAACAACTAATTGAACCTAAAAATAAAGTTTAGATTTTGGACATTTTGGACCCCCTTAAAGTAGATCTTGAGTGAAATCTAGGATATGGACTAAGGTTCCCACACCTTAGTCCTACCCTATTTTTCTAGGTTCTAAGTTTTGGCGGGGTGTTGGCTTGTTCCATGTACCTCAAGATTATGGTTTCAAATTTTAGTTTTCATGCAATGTCAGCATGTTATTTCAAATATTTGAATTTCTAAGGTTAGGTATTTAAATAGAATTGAAAATCATTTTATCACACACAATCTATATGTAAGATTACTATGCCAAAATTCTTCCACTATTGCTATTAAAGATCAACACTTTGTTGAATCTCTTTGAAGATATTGATATTTTCTATCATGGAGATATTCGGTGGAGATTACAAAATTAAGATCTTTAGACTTTGTTTCTCTTCCTAGGGTTTTGTCAAGATCTTTATATGATTGGGAGAAGGGTTGAAGCCTCCAACTTGGGCTTGGAAGTCCTTCATGGATATGGTTGCCTCACCTTCTTATTCTACAAGTATTCATTGCTATCATCTCCTTGAGGTTATGTTATTGTTTTTTCCTTTACTAAAACATTGTGTTGATCTATCCTTGATGCTGGAGTCATTTAGGATTTTACATTTCTACATACACATATGATCTATGAGCACACACATCTGTAGATTTTCATCATTGGCTATTGTTCAGGTAGAAATACCAAAGATGAGGTTTGACTAAGGCAAATTCTTATATAGCCACAACCATCTTTCTCCTCCTTTTGTATGTACGAGTCGTATATGAAAAGATCTAGTGAAAAGGAGTGGAAGGAGAAAAGGCATTACAGATGCAATCATCACAGAACTTTGAGTTTTGTCATCATAAAATAATCATGACTATGGGGCAAGCACCCTAGTCTAATTGGGCTTCATATCTAGGATCTGGAACCCTCTAGAGACACTTTGATATTAGGTACAAAAGAATTCAACAGTCAGAAACTTTCAGGACTCTAAGGCAAACACCCATGTCCAACAGGTCCTTAATTTCTAGGTACAAGCTCTTTGTAACCTCTACTATGCATTTCTGTAGTCTCCTTGTCATTTTTTGTGTCATAAATCAGTCTGGCATTACATATCTTACAATTAGGGTTTCATGCTCTATGATTTCTTGAAGCTTGTAAAAACCTAATTGAGGCATCTATTCAGTTACAACAAGCATAAAAGGTCATAGGAATCAATAGCTTAATCCTTCATAGTGAGAAAGCTTGTTTCCTATCCCTTGATGTAATGTAAGTGAAAGAGGGGCTTGATTTCAGTTTTTACAAACTATCTTTTCCCTACTTTTACCACATTACAAATTTTAATGTTTGTTGTGGGGTTAAGGTCAAAAACCCTTGTAATCAAATCTTTATCCATTGTAAGCATTAGTTTGTCCTTGTGATCATACAATGTTTTGTCAATGGCCTTGTAGTTTCTACAAAGAGCTTGAATCTATTTGAGATCCACAAATGCATTTGGGACCACCAACTTTCCCAAATCTAGTGTCTAGATATTCAATATGGGGCTATTCCTTGAGTGATGATAGTAGCATAACTTAAACAAGTCCCACCCCAATGGTGGAATGATGGCATCCCTAATTGACTTAGCTTGGTCATAAATCCTCTCAAAAAGAGGTTCTATACCATGAGCATGTTTGTACCTTTTGGCTAAACTAGGGAGTTGGATAATAAGGTCTTCCTCTAAACCTCCTTTTACTTTGCCACTCTAGGATGTTTTTTGACTCATTTTGTAATACAAGATTTTTCAACTATGATAGGGATTTCCTAAACTATAGTGGCACAATTTATGATATTAACAAAGGAAAAAAAATGCCCTCAAACTTTAGAACCCTAGAAATTCTCATTCAGTATAGAGAAATTTTTTTGAACATACCTATTATAGTAGCACTTGACACTTTCAAATTGGAACCAACAATACAACACACACATTATCACAATTTGCACTCAATCAATTCCTTCGTTATTTGTAGAATGAAACCCTAAGATTCAAATGTAGCCACATCACAATTTGATTATGTTATCTTCAGTATTAAATGTCTAAACAATCCAAGGCCTGCATGGCATGTTACGAATTACAAGTTTCTTTGAATATCAATCATCAATTTTCTAAAAGGTCAAATCAACAGATAGTGCTTGCTAAACCATTTGGTACAAGAGATTTAAAAAATGCCTTTATTCAAGTGGCACTATGAGGAAAGCATGTGCCACAACTAGATAATGGCACCTATCCAGGTTACATCTCTTCATCACTATTAAGCACAATCAACAAGGAAGACATGTGTCGGTGCACTGTATCAGTGCAACTTGAGATGATGCCACTTGGCACAATGAGATAGAGTAGCTTTTCCAACATTAGCAGAGAAAAACATTAGAGCATATTCATAACCAATAACAGTGTGAAACTAGATCAATATGAAAGCACGCTTGGTGGGGCCCGCTCAGGGCTAAATTAGCCTCAAGGAACATGTGTTGGCACAATGTATCATCGCAGATCTTTGAGAAATAAGTATTGATAAGAAGTTGCACTGGGATCAAGGTTCATTGTTGGGGTGAAAAGATGTCACATGGCATAATTGGATAAGCCCACATCAACAGGAATAAATGAAGGGATCTAGCAGTGACAAAAGTTAAGTGAGCTCCACCAAGGATTGGGATAACATTAGGGTACACATGTCAACATAGCATGAGGGCACAACTTTTAGTGCATGGCTTGGAATGAGGCTATGCAAGAGAAATCTACTTGCTACGCCATTAGATCTTGACACTTGGCTAATAGGCAAGGGCCACAAAATATTTAAAATAAGCACCACATGTTGGCAAGAGACATTTCTCTAGAGATAACATGTGTGTGTTGTTATTAATGGAAACATGGCCAAGAAGATACATTAGCATGACAAGAAGACATCACTCCAGAAGACCAACTTGGTTTGGCAAGAAGGCACAAGTGTGGAAAGTCAAAATGACTAAGTATGGATAGGGTAAGGAGTATGAGACAGAAAATGGATTAGTATGCCTCCTCAGAAGAAGACCACCTAATGCAGATTAGGTATGATGATTCATGGCTATGTGATGATGATTTAGTCCAGTGATCAAGCCATGATCTTCTCTAGAAGTCATGTGAAGAAAATGTCTAAGTTTGGCCAAATAAGGGAAAGACAGAGATAATGAACAGTACTCAGTAGATTGGTCTGCATTCCTCCACAAGTGCACATCTTGGTCTACAGTTCTGAGGCAAGAAAGAGATATGTCAGTACTACCAAAATCTAGGATCATAACCTCTAAAGTTCAATATATCACATTTTACTAGTTTCTCAATATCAGGTTCCAGTTTAATAGTATTTCTCTATGACAGAGCAATAGTTCCATGATCCGCATTCTGACATGTAGAAGTATTTTTCTTTGCAGTTCTAAAGATATGTTAAGAGGTCAGTAATGACACTTGGATATGATTTGTAAGGTCCCATTTGGTCTTCTATGTGTATGGTGATGTGACAGATGAGCTTACTAAGTGTGTTCTTGTGGAATAGGCCGACTGGCATATTAGATCTCTATGCGGAGAAGATGTAATGTTTGGATAATCAATTTGAGTGGTCATATGACTAATGCCAACCTATATGAAGATGTGTACATGATTTTTCAAGTCCACATTGGAGATTGTACATAAGAACAAGCCGACAGAGTATGATGTTTTAGCTTACACATTTTCTTGTTTAGTTTGCTGACCTGAGCAAGTAATAATTCTTGATACCGATATATATATATATATCTGATGGATTCAAGTTATGACGTGGATTGTGATATGAGGTCATGGATAGTATACGAAGAAGAGGTAAGTGTATAAGAGCAAAAGAAGAGAGAGATCGTATTCCTATGTAAAAATAGAGTGAAACAGAGCAGTCAAAGATGAAGAGTTTTAAGATAGTATTTTGGTGCTTCATTGGAATTGTAATCATGCATATGTAGATGCAATCTAAGCAGTTCAATTAGGTAGTGATCCATTCTTCTTTCTTCCTTCTTTCTTTAGGCAGTGAGCCTATTTTGGCAGTGACCCATTCTTGTAGTGAGCATTTCTTGGGAAGTGAGCCTTCTTGTAATCCAGTTTTGTGCTATAATAATATATTGTGAACTAATACTCACTGTGGTTTTTCCCTTTTTAGGTTTTCTACGTAAAAATCCTAGTGTCCATGTGTTATGTCTTTGAAGTTGTTGTTCCTATGCTTATTCTACTTTTATATTATTAGTTTTGGAAATTAGATTAATAAAATTGTTAAGAAGTGGTTTTGTGGAATACTGATCCATCTCCCCTCTTCGTATTCCCTATTATCAACAATTGGCATTAGAGAAAGGTTCCTTAGAAGAAGCCTAACAACTTGAGGAAGATCTAGGAGAGTTCACTCATGGCAACCAGAAGGTTTAGAAATTTCTCAAACAATGTTGAACTGGAAGAAACTCTTATTGATCTTGAAAAGTCTAAAGTAGAAGTTAGGTGATCTGAAGGATAACCTACAAGAAGATGATGAATGCATTTCAAAGTTAAAAGAACAAGTCAAGAAATTCAAATGAAAGTATAGAGAAGTTAGTGATCAATTGATATCAGCAAATGAAACCCTAAATGATTTGGAAGTGGAAGTTATGGAAAGAGCAAAAGAAGAAGAAGATCTAAATATAATGGTGAGAAGCAAGTCATAAGATTATGTCAAACTTGAAAAAGAAATTGTGAATCTAAAAGCAGTCTTGGAAAAATCCAAGAGCTATGATGAAAAGTTCAAGATAAGTTCTGCAAAGCTTGATGAGATGATTGCTAGTCAAAAGAGTTTCGATGATAAGCAAGGTTTGAGATTTGAGAAAGGAGAAATCTTAAAATCTAGTCAAGCAAACACTGAGTTAAAGCAAAGTAGAGGGAACCAGTTCAAAAATCAAAGAAGAAGACCTAGAAGACCTCTGGTTAGACAGCCAAATGCTCAAAGGTATCCATCTTTCAATGGCCACTATTTTAATTGCAAAAAGTTTGGTCATAAAGTTACTCAATGCAGAAGAAGAGTAAATCAAAATGTTCCATCATTCTCTGGTCAATGTTTTAATTGTAAGAAAATTGGTCATAGATCAAATGAATGCAGAAGTCTGGTAAGAAATGGCTTTCAAAATGCAAGGAATAGTCAATCATTCAATGGAAAGTGTTTTGCATACAATAGATTTGGACATATGACTAATCAATGCAGATCAAATCCAACCAATAGAAGGAATCAAAGTCAAAGGAATGTGGTGTGCTACAATTACAACAAATATGGACATATTGCAAGAGTTTGTAGAAGTAATAAAGTGAAAAGAAACTACTATGATAAAGAAAGGAAAACAGAGTAGAGGAATGATAAGGGAAAAGAAAAAGTTGATCCGATTGAAACTAAGAAATAAATAGACAAGGTCTGGATCAAGAAACAAGTAATTGAAGTTAGGGATGGATCCACACCAGCATCTAGCACAAATATTTCAAACAGGAAGTGAATTAGGTGCTCTAGCTCAGGGGGAACACTGTTGAAAATTTAAACCCCCAACCTGATAGTTAGTGCTGGAGTCTGGCAAGAAGATATGTGGTAAAATCTAATATGGAAGATCTTATGAAAGAAAAAATGAAAGAAAAGAAGTCAATACGGCACATTAGGGAGCAATCTTGATTGACTGTATCTATCAAAGAAGACATGCAACTTTTTGGGAATGAGCATTTATGATGATTTAGGTCAAGTCATGTGGAGAATAAAAAGGGACTTGTTTGATTTCAAAATCACTTTGCATTCATGATATCAGACATCTAGGAGAGACTAAGGTGAAACTTGAGCGACAACAACTAAGATCTGAAGGATTCAGAGTGATTCAGATAAAGGAAACCCTAGCTTAGTGGAACAAGGTATTTTCATTGAAACCCCATTTGTGAATATGTTAAAATTCTGCAATGGCAACTCTACAAGTCATTGATATCACTGAATGACCTCGACCTAAATTTAAGAAACACCCATTTAAAGCAACAAAAGTGGATCAAATGGGTGTGTTTTCAAACATTCCTAATGGAGTTATGTATGTTGAGGATGTTAGGGCATATATACATGTTTCTCTAGATGAGCACAGTGACAGGAGATTCACAGAATTATTTCTGAACCATCTAAGTGATGATCAATATGACTTAAAGTCAAAGTATAAAGCCCTAAAGGAAAATAAATTCATCCAACATGCGCATTTCCCTATTTTTGCATAAGATGAATGGGTCCAGTATGTGTATAGAAGAATACACAATGAATTCATGTGGCTAAGATAATCTTTCAAAATCACTAAGGAAGCAATCAAGGAAGTAACTAGATTGAACTCCACTGGAGCCGTGCCCTTGCTAAAGGTCGTCAAGAATCAAACTATCTCAGAGGCCACCGGGGCTTAATTTGACAAAAGGGCATTAACAATCAATGATATTATAGATCATGGTGTGAGATTTGCCTCAATGGTCATAGGCTACAAGGTCTACTTCTCCAACTGGGAGAACTCTGTTTCTGGCACAATAATTTATACTATTTATTAGATGATAAAGGAGAATGTAGATTATGACCTATGCGAGTTGCTACTAAATCAATTAATGGAGAACCTAAGGAAGATAAAGGAGAGCAAGAGTTACCCCTTCAAGTATGGTACGTTGGTCATCTATTTATTCTTCTATTTCATGAATGAGCTACCCAACATGAATAATCTATTCTAGACAAGTGATAGACCACTGGCTATGCAAATCAGGGATCACTTGAATATTCTAGGAAGTTTTGATGTGAAAAAGGCAGCATTGTGGGGGTATTTCAAAAAATTTCAAAGCATGATGCATTCTAAGGAAAGAATCCCTAAGGGAATTATTGAGAAATATAACGATACAATTTGTTTCATGGTCACTAAGGATCAATGCTTGATGGAAGTTGTAGAACCCATAACAATATGGGTAATGCCCATGGGATATGAGGTAGATGGATGAATACTGGAAAACTATGGCCAACACCTACTCAACAAACCTAGAGACACTAAAGAAGAGAGGTTTGGGACTTATGAAGAACTAAGTCTAAAACTTCATGTTGAATTCAGAAAGCTAGAATACACCAAGAAGGTGAGAAAAGAAGTAGAATAAGTTGTTGCAAGATATGGGTTCACAAAAGAACAAGTTAAAGAATCAAGGGAAAGAGTTGAGAGAGCAGAAAAGGAAAAACAAAAGAGTAAACTGGTACAAGTTTCTGAAGAATCTTAGATGAAACAAGACAAGCCAAAAAATACTCAGAGGTCTACTAGGAGCTCTACTACCTCCTCTAGTGCCACACCATCAGTGAGTATGGAGTAAACATCAAAGAAATCTATTGTCAAAGACACAAATAGGAAGAAAATGAAGGGGAGAAGACTGTATGTTAGTGTAGGGATCAAGGATGAAGAATAAACTCAATCTAATGAAGAGGTGAAAAAGATGAAGGCAGAGGGCATCAAGGTCTCCAGAAGCACCAGAGAAAAGCCCTCCGAAAGTGAGAAAGCCAGAAAAAGACAAAAGGTAGAGGAGCCTTACATTGAAAAGGCTACAATTTTAATTAAGGATGTATTGAAATCAGTCACTGTAGATGGGAATCTGAGGCCCATGATTGAATTTTATGATGAGTATAATGATGCTGATATCCTTGAAGATGCCACAGTGGAATACTTGAACATATACAATAGAGTCCTTATTGAGATCATCTCCGAACTCCCTAAAAGCCTAGCTAACATTTTGACTATCAAAAAAGAAACTGCTAGGGCAAAGGATATTGACCTGAGATAGCATCTATTAACCAAACTATGTCTGAAGATGACTCCCAAACAAGAGGCATTAATCTCTAAGGAGATCAAGGATGAGTTTAGAACCAAGAAAAGGATGTACTCTTTAATGCTGGGAGAAATTGACAAGGTTGTCAAAGAAATAGAAGAAATCACTTTTAAAGCCTTAAAGAAATATAATCTTCCTATCATCTATGACAAAGAAGAAACAGATGGTGAAGTTAATACATCTATTCTGGAAGTCAATGTTGAAAAGGAGACACACAAAGTTGATGAAATA